>OX402593.1:14495665-24495665 GCA_948098905.1 Tiliacea aurago
GAATTTGAATATCACTGTTATCCAAACGCTCTATGAGGCACATACTTAAATACTTAGCGCGCGCTAGAACAGGTAATACTTTGCAATGTTTAAATAACCCTGTGTAATTGTCTTGGTATTTATATTTGACATAGTTTGGTACTACAAGTTTCAACAAGCGTGTTTGCAAATTATGAGTTTTATCTAGGTAAATTTTAAATGTGCGTCCATAACTGCATGGTGAGTCCATAGGAGATTATCGACTCAGCAAGAGCTGTGTACATTTGAAGGAGGGTTCTGTACGCTACGATATTGCGCTTTATAATGAAAAATTTGATGAGCACGTAACTTGCCGCAATCTGATTCCACTTGGTTGCCACCCAGTTGAATCGGTTATCAATTATTAGTCCCAGATATGTATGATATGGGACTTGCTCTATAGGCGAGCAGTGGCAGTCTGGCACGTTTTTATGCAGACAATCATGACTATGAGCTATGATTTGAAACGGATGAGAGGTACCATGTGACTTGAATGTACGTGTACTCGTTTAAACGTGTACGTGGATAAGTTGAATAACTTTCACAATTTATTTGCCTCTTCTGCCTTAGCTTCTTCCATATTACTTTGTGTCTGGTGCTTATTCTATTTAATTCTCCCCTTTTGACCGTCACGTCGTCATTATTCACTCCCCTTTCATTTATTATATATTATTCCGCACACAATCCATTTCTGTTTTTGAAGTGAAAACTTCTTTAGGCGCGTTGAGCACTTTTTGGGTGAACAAAAATCATGGAACTCGCGTCATCGTCACCGAACGCTTTCCATGAGCTATATGTACACTGTTCTCACTTCTATCGGCAGTCCCCAAAGACAGCCCTGCATGCTTTTTTTGGCCTCTCTTCATCCATAATTTCTAATATCACCAGTTTTTACTATGGTGTCAGAGCAACTGAATACCAAAGCTCAAATACAGACTCTAAATTTCGGTGACGTTATATGACGAGGTGTATATTCACTCGCTCTCTAATGAAAAATATTGAGGTCATAGGACTCATCATAAGAAAAAGAATTAGGAAGTTATAGAAGAAGTGTATTCGAGAGGCTTTAAAACATCGCCAAAAATCCGGAAAGTCAATTATTTGGAGCTGTGCATTTTTGCCAACGTTTTAATCACAATTTCTCGAAAAACCACAGAAAAATGATGAATCAAATTATATTATGCTCTTCAAAATTGTCAATGGACTGATCCATGTTCCAAAACTTCTGGAAGACATGATGGTGTCTGTTTCCCGATGTAGTCAATCCAGGCCCGACTGCAATTTAGAAGTGTTTGTACCTTTTACAGCTCTAACCAACCTCGAGCGATCAGTGCCATGGAACCGTTTTATGTGAACTTATAATGAAGACCACTCTCGCACTAATAGCATTGACATCTTCTCCAACACCCTAGCTCAATTTTGGAATCATTTTTAGGGTTCCGTACCCAAAGGGTAAAACGGGAACCCTATTACTAAGGCTCCGCCGTCTGTCTGTCCGTCTGTCACCAGGCTGTATCTCATGAACCGTGATGGCTAAACAATTGAAATTTTCACAGATGATGTATTTCTGTTGCTGCTATGAGAACAAATACTAAAAAATAGAATAAAATAAATATTTAAGGGGGCTCCCATACAACAAACGTGATTTTTTTTGCTCGTTTTTGCTCTATATTGATAACGGCAACAGGCAGACGCTTGAAATATTCACAGAATATGTAGATATATATTGACTTTAAAAATAAATAATTAAATTAAAATAAAACAAATATTTAAGGGGGGCTCCCATACAACAAACGTGTTTTTTTGCCATTTTTATAGATAATGGTACGGAACCCTTCGTGCGCGAGTCCGACTCGCACTTGGCCGGTTTTTTGCAACTTCTTGTTTGAATTCCATCATTCATTTGTTGTTCTGTATTGTATTGTTACAACTTAAACTTGTTAATGTATGTAATTATTTTATTGTATTCATTTGACCGTATTAATATTGATTAATTTAATTTAATCATTATTATTTACTTATTTCATTTTACGATTATCTTTATAACTAATTCTAAACTACATAATATGTAAATGTGCACAACTTTAGTAACAAGTGACAAGTTCCCTGTATTATAATTATACACAAGAATGTTTTTGTGAATTAGTCGTTGGTGTAACATAATAAAAAATAATCAAATGCAAATTCATCGTAACTACTCAAAAAAAAAACAGTTATTCGACAAAAAACGGACTCGTAATGATAAATCACATCCTCACTCACGACTCGTGAGGATATGATTTGACTCGTTAGTCACGAGTCACGGTTAACTAATGTACATTTATGACAGAAAAACAAATTTTCAAGTAATTACATGATAAGACTCGTGCAGATTGGGGCGATATCAGCGGGCGTGACGCGACACTAGTAGCACAATTTCTATGTCGCTGCCAGTCGCACCAGTCTGGACAAGCCTTTATACGGGCCTATAGGCATTTGACACGCTACCTCCAGGAAAATTCACACCACTGCATCATATAACATACGTAAAATATTTGCAATTTATTTTTTTATAAGGTACGATTTTTTTTCGTTAGGTTTTTTTCATAGTACAGTGTAGTGAACTTAAATTAGGTATTACTCAAAATGTAGATACCTATTTGTCGATATAGGTTATCATAATAAAAAAGGGCCGAGAATACTTTGATTTTGGTTCGGCGGGCCGCAACACAAGGAAATTCCTGCTAGGGTTGCGAGTTTGTCCGAAAGGGATATCGTGGCCCTGGCACACAGGCAACGGAAGGAACACGGGTGGGTTTTAGTCAGTCAAAGTCTGACACGCCCTCCCGCTCCGCCCAGAGCGGTTGAAGTTATCCTATAATTTCCCACCCAAAAAATCGTCCCGGCCCGTCCCGTCGACCCGGGCCTGGGCGTCTACTCCCTAAGCACGAAGTCCGTTGTGTCGGCCTTCGTTACGGGCGTTTCCGACTCCCTATCGCCCTCGGACGGATGATTCGTTCCGGGCCCGAACGAAGAATGAATAACAACACGATTTGACAGTTGTTCCTACTCCCTAAGTGTTTTGGCCCGTCCGAAAAGTTTAATTTGACACTTGTTTCGACGGATCGTTATGTCAGTTGATACGACATCAAAATAGTTGTCGTGTTGTCGACGAAAGTTACAAGTTTATGAAAAACTTGAACATATGGCTGCTTTTTTAATGCTTGAAGAAGCTCTATAGGAAGAGCGGAGGCGACGCCGACGATATTTATGCCAAAACATTCAGTTGGTGAGTATTCCTGAGTTAATAGGAAACTATAGGCTCACCCGGGAATTATTCGAGGACTTGTGTGAGGATATAATACCGCTTTTGCCTCAACTCATACGACGAAGTGGTGTTGATCCAAGAATGAAGGTAAGGATAATATTGAAGATTCTTCAACCTATTGAGCTGTATTACCAATCCATCCCACCCATTTACTGTTGTTTTGGTTTACTTTTAGATCCTCGCTGTTCTTAATGTTTATACCCGGAGGAGCTACCAACGTGCAGTGGGCCTTAGCAGTGATGTTCCAACGGCACAACAGAAAGTGTCACGCTGTCTGCGGGATGTCACAAATGCACTCAACAGCCCCTCAATTTTATAGAAATATAGGGTCAAATTAAATTAGCTAGCGAAACTCCGCCGACGTGACGGGTGTTGATATCTAAACCAGGGACCGTACAACCCCGGTTAAGGGTTAAGCCTTTCGAAGGGGTAACCCTTATCATGATGGGATTGAAAAGGTTACCTGATAACCCATTTAATGGGTTTTATACTTGAAACCCAGTAACATGAAAAAATCATAATATTATGTTATTTTGATATCCCAGCACTCGTAGCATGACCAATTCTATCTCTATTCTACCCAGGGACCATTTTAGAAAAACCCTATCGAAAACCCTTTCAAAGGAAAGGGTTTTCGATAGGGTTTTTCTAAGTAGTTAATCAAAAACCCATACGGTGTGGGTAATTTTTAATGGCTTAACTTAAGCCGTTCAAAAGGGTTACCCACACCGTATGGGTTTTTATCCAAAACCCTTTCAATGGGTTACCAAAATTTAATTTAAGCCGTTCATAAGGGTTACCCATATCGTATGGGTTTTTGTTTAACCGCTTAGAAAAACCCTATCGAAAACCCTTTCAATGGGTAACCAAAGTGGTCCCTGATCTAAATAAGATCACACAAAAACGAAATTAATTTGATAAGTTTTTTTTGTTGGGGTCTTTAACCACAGTTAGTGGTCACTTGAAAATGTTGTTTTTTTTTATATAGAAAAGAGATTAAGTAAATGGTGTTTCAGAAAATTACCTACTTTAAACCAACAAAAATTGTCTCTTTTGTTTATAGCATTAAACCCTCGTTATGCACGTCCACGTGTTTGGCGACACCTCGCTTCCGACACAGCAAGAAGCCGAATTATTGAGGTGGAAGAACAAAGGCTGCTACTCGAAACCAGAAGAAATGTGGTGCTCGGTAAAATTAAATTTGCCATTGCTATTACCTATGTAACTCGGTACGGGAACACATGTCATGTCAAGAAATAGTTAAATATCTGGCAATTTAACTATTTCTTGAAACGTGTTCCCGTGGAAGTCATGGGGAGAGGCCTTTGCCCAGCAGAGGGATGATGCAGGCTACATTTATTTCCCGAAGTCCTCATTTCTTTTGTAGCTTGGAGTTTCTGGTAGTCCAACTTGATTTACTGAATTTGTCTGTGTCAGCATTAGAAATTAATATTGCAATAGAAAAGTGAATGTGTTTTGTAAAAAAATATCTGTTGATTTTATAAAGTTGATTCTTAATTTGAGATTAGTGTCTAGAATAAAAGAAAATCTATGTTATAGATTGTGCATTGTTGATTGTTAATTTTATTCAGATTATTAGGTATTTGAAAGCAAAGTAGACAAATAAGAGAAACTAAGTTCCTAGCAATAACTTTAGACTACATTAGATAAATAAACGAAAATCTATGTTTTGATTGTGTTATAGATTGTGCATTGTTGATTATTAATTTTATTCAGATTATAAGGTATTTGAGACTGAAGTACTGTAGGTAAGAGATACTAAGTTCCTAGCAATAATTTAAGACTATCTACATTAGATAAATAAAAGAAAATCCATTTTGATAATAAAAACAATGCTTTTATTGTGTACATCTTTTTTTTATATCACTATCTTCTTATATCACCAGTCCCAACACCCAATGTTCTGTAAGTAAAATAAAAAGTTTATATACCATTCAGTAATATAAACTTTATGCATTTATTGACATGTTTTATTAGAAAAGTTTTCTTGTGAGACTGCTTGGGTACCTATTTCTTTCCAGCAATTGCAAACGCTCTTCATATTCACTGGGTTTCACCAATGCCACATGCGTGCAGTCAATGCAGCCGACTACGCCTGACAGACGATATTTTTCATAAAATTATAAACATACAGCTTAATTACATTTAAAATGATACAATCCCTCTATGTGTTTATACACTCTTCAAAGCTTAAGTAGGTAGTCATTGTCCAAACGAAATGTTACCGTCTTAAGTATAACATACTTAACTAGATTTGTTTTAGAAAAATAGTACAAGCTTTTAAACTTACTGTCTTTTTTAGGGTTCCGTACCCAAAGGGTAAAAAGGGAACCCTATTACTAAGGCTCCGCCATCTGTCTGTCTGTCCGTCTATCACCAGGCTGTATCTCATGAAGCGTGATAGCTAGACAGTTGAAATTTTCACAGATGATGTATTTCTGTTGCCGCTTTATCAACAAATACTAAAAAATTGAACAAAATAAATATTTAAGGGGGCTCCCATACAACAAACTTGATTTTTTTGCTCTATATTGCTAACGGCAACAAGTAGACGCTTGAAATATTCACAGATTATGTAGATATATATTGACTTTAAAAATAAATAATTAAATTAAATAAAAAAACAAATATTTAAGTTATATTAGTTAGTTAGTTAGTTATATTTAAGTTTAAGTTTTTTAAAACTACTTCTTAGAAAAACCCTATCGAAAACCCTTTCAAAGGAAAGGGTTTTCGATAGGGTTTTTCTAAGTAGTGAAAATGTTGTTTTTTTTGTGTATACTTTACTGACGTGATGGGTCTAAACGTGATGAAACAAAAGAAAACAAATTTTCACACATACTTAAAGTAACAACACTAACAGCGGTACGTTGACCGCAATTTTTTTTATCAAATCTTTTGTTATTTTATTTTGTCGTGTTTAGATATCAATACCCATCACATCTACGGAGTTTCGCTAGCTGATTTAATTTGACCCTGTTTATAAAGTTTCTACAGAATTTGGCTGAGAAGAACCATAAAAAACCGGCTAAGTGCGAGTCGGACTCGCGCACGAAGGGTTCCCGTACCATTATCTATAAAGATGGCAAAAAAAACACGTTTGTTGTATGGGAGCCCCCCTTAAATATTTGTTTTATTTTAATTTAATTATTTATTTTTAAAGTCAATATATATCTACATAATCTGTGAATATTTCAAGCGTCTACTTGTTGCCGTTAGCAATATAGAGCAAAAAAATCAAGTTTGTTGTATGGGAGCCCCCTTAAATATTTATTTTGTTCAATTTTTTAGTATTTGTTGATAAAGCGGCAACAGAAATACATCATCTGTGAAAATTTCAACTGTCTAGCTATCACGCTTCATGAGATACAGCCTGGTGATAGACGGACAGACAGACAGATGGCGGAGCCTTAGTAATAGGGTTCCCTTTTTACCCTTTGGGTACGGAACCCTAAAAAAGACAGTAAGTTTAAAAGCTTGTACTATTTTTCTAAAACAAATCTAGTTAAGTATGTTATACTTAAGACGGTAACATTTCGTTTGGACAATGACTACCTACTTAAGCTTTGAAGAGTGTATAAACACATAGAGGGATTGTATCATTTTAAATGTAATTAAGCTGTATGTTTATAATTTTATGAAAAATATCGTCTGTCAGGCGTAGTCGGCTGCATTGACTGCACGCATGTGGCATTGGTGAAACCCAGTGAATATGAAGAGCGTTTGCAATTGCTGGAAAGAAATAGGTACCCAAGCAGTCTCACAAGAAAACTTTTCTAATAAAACATGTCAATAAATGCATAAAGTTTATATTACTGAATGGTATATAAACTTTTTATTTTACTTACAGAACATTGGGTGTTGGGACTGGTGATATAAGAAGATAGTGATATAAAAAAAAGATGTACACAATAAAAGCATTGTTTTTATTATCAAAATGGATTTTCTTTTATTTATCTAATGTAGATAGTCTTAAATTATTGCTAGGAACTTAGTATCTCTTACCTACAGTACTTCAGTCTCAAATACCTTATAATCTGAATAAAATTAATAATCAACAATGCACAATCTATAACACAATCAAAACATAGATTTTCGTTTATTTATCTAATGTAGTCTAAAGTTATTGCTAGGAACTTAGTTTCTCTTATTTGTCTACTTTGCTTTCAAATACCTAATAATCTGAATAAAATTAACAATCAACAATGCACAATCTATAACATAGATTTTCTTTTATTCTAGACACTAATCTCAAATTAAGAATCAACTTTATAAAATCAACAGATATTTTTTTACAAAACACATTCACTTTTCTATTGCAATATTAATTTCTAATGCTGACACAGACAAATTCAGTAAATCAAGTTGGACTACCAGAAACTCCAAGCTACAAAAGAAATGAGGACTTCGGGAAATAAATGTAGCCTGCATCATCCCTCTGCTGGGCAAAGGCCTCTCCCCATGACTTCCACGGGAACACGTTTCAAGAAATAGTTAAATTGCCAGATATTTAACTATTTCTTGACATGACATGTGTTCCCGTACCGAGTTACATAGGTAATAGCAATGGCAAATTTAATTTTACCGAGCACCACATTTCTTCTGGTTTCGAGTAGCAGCCTTTGTTCTTCCACCTCAATAATTCGGCTTCTTGCTGTGTCGGAAGCGAGGTGTCGCCAAACACGTGGACGTGCATAACGAGGGTTTAATGCTATAAACAAAAGAGACAATTTTTGTTGGTTTAAAGTAGGTAATTTTCTGAAACACCATTTACTTAATCTCTTTTCTATTAAACAATAATACTTACTTTGCTATTTTGCATTGGCAACTCCAGCTCCAGTGCCTCCTGTGAGTGCCTCTGTGGACATTTAGGGTTGCTCCTCGGAGAGTGGGTTTGCAGGGGTAGCGGCAGATGTATGGGTGAGATGGAAGCTGGCTCTTTTCTTACAGGTGGACCCTGTACAACAAAAACAATATCATCATTGGCGGTTACAACAGATATGTAATTATGTATCTGTAATTTATTCTTATTTAATAAAAATAAGTCACGGCAAATACTATAAGCAACATTATTATAAATGCATTATTGCTGTTTTTGTTTTTTTACCATTGAGCCAAACATACAAATATAATTACCTATTACTGATGGAAAAGCTGGCACTCTTGTCTCAGTTTGTGGCTCTCCAAAACCCTCTCCCATAATTAAAAGTATCCATCAATTCCAGTTGGGAGAGGCTTGGTGCTACCGATGGGCCTCCACCTGTATCATATGCTGACCGTCTGGCAGCTCCAGCAGCTTTTTGGGCCAAATACTTATTCAGCCCACACCTAAAATTTGGTTATTTTTGGTTAATTTTAATTGCTTATAAAACGATATATAAACCAGTATACTCGTAAGTCCTCCTACAGATAAGTATTTGGAGTATTACCTACTGATTATCATTGTACCTATGCACTTTACTGATGACAAGACCTTAAAATCATATTAATATTGTCGAGTAATGTATTAAACTCACCCTTTACCACTGCTCCACGGACTTAGTTAAATTCCCATTGAATTAAGGGCGTTGCACAGGTTTTCCACTGCCGTTTCGATCTTATTCTCCCGTCGGCACCCCTCAATAGTCTGCGAGCCATCATTCTCACTCATAAAATTGAGCAGAGCCTCTATTTGCGCGTGAGTTTGCTGCTGGAGCGATTAGGGCCATTTTACAAAATTAATTTTATCTAATTTAACAAAAACTTCCCGGTTATAATAATGTGGTAAATTGTGGTAATTAAATAAACAACATTGACATTTCATTTTAAAACTTTCGACAAAAGGAAAATGACAAAGGTATAAACAGGATAATGCCTCTATCCGGCCAAAAGTGGCAAAAATAATTCAATTTTATATTAAAGACATAATAAAAAGTATATTGTTAAAAATGTGGTCATTTTCGAATGACTATAATATTCATTTTTGTATATAAAGCTAGAAAACCACAAAATAAGTAAACCGGTAATCGACCGGTAAAATAGCGCAACTCTATCTTCATGCGCCATTCGTTCACGAATATTGTCTATTATTGTCTATGATTCCGTTGGAAACTGATGAATCCGAAATCATTAGGGAGTAGGGTTCCCTGCAACTTATAGGGCTACTGTCGGACGGGCTCGTTGCTTCGTTAACGGACTTAGGGGGTACACCTCCTGGTCCTTTTCGGACGGTGAGCTACGGTGGCCGGAAATCGGCTTGCGAATCCCGACGCCCGGGGCGTCTCCTGCGGCGACTAGGGGCGCGAGGGCGTGAACTTTGCCTCTCCCTCACGCGTTCCGCCTCCTCCTTCGCAAGCATTACTGCTTCGCAGAAGGAGGTGACGAACGGAAATTTATCCGTGCTTGCTCCGTTGTTTCGGATTATTATTTGATCGAGCAAATTACGATCGTGTTTTGAACCGTTCATTTTACTAAAACAAGGATGTTTCTATGACATATTTTTTTCTGGGCCTAAATACACGAATTTGGTTATTTCTTAATTGATTTTAAAATAGGTAAGGATAACACCCATTAATGAGTTTAATCTTTTATTATGTCTGGTTCTTAAGAGCTAGCGACAGTGGTTTCCAAAGCAGTAAAGCGTTTGTTTTCTGGATCAAACTTCTTCTTGAAGGCTTCGTAGTCTGCAGGCAGCTTCTCCTTCAGTCCCACCAGGAATTTGTGGAAGATGTGCTTTTGAGCGTCCGTGCATTTTGCGCAGCTCGTGTTGATCGCCTCGGGGATGTCCTCTGGAGAGAATGAAATAATTGATTATAAATATTTACAGTAATAATGTTAATGTGCGACTATTGTATTAAAGGCCACGACTGTTAAACCCTGCTGTTACATTGTTACATATTATTATCAAGTGGTTATTTTCCCACGATAGCTGCATAGGGCAAAGGCCTCTCTTGTCTTGTGAGTACCTAATGACAGCCAAGCTCGGTAGGTACACGATTTAAAATTGATAAGTTCGGGTTTGCCCACAATGTTTCAGTTACCTAACCATACGGACAATAGACAATTAGCATTCAACTTTAGTAGGTATTAAACTTTAGTATAAAAGAAGAAACAAATTTGATTTGCTTGAACATGTGTATATATACTGAATTAAAATAATACATGCATGCAAGATCTTAAATAAGAGTGGGTCACGACATGTCTGCCATTTGTCATGGCGTGCAAATATCTTAGGTACAATTATTATTACTGAATCAATGATTTTTACATTTTACACTCATACATTAAATATCAGTCTCACTTAAACAAATTTCTTATATTCAATCATTTTCAATATCCAATTATTTATTTTCCTTGCCCATGCTCCATACAGATTACAATTATCACAATGACGATTTACATCACTTTTAATAGGCATTAAATTATTTATAACATTATGTGCGTATTTAATTCCTCCACTATGGAAAAGCAAATTTTTTTTTCGCGTTTTCAAAGTTGGTCCCGTAGTAAAAGTTATTCAGTTCGATGGTCTAAAGCACTCATTAAAGTTTGTCGGGTTCATTTTGAAACACCTTTTATAATAAAAATGAAATGATGTTCGTAAGCGCATAAAGGCTTCTACATACCGGGGCGACTTGTCGCGCGACGCGACACAAAGGCACCGCTCGTCCCGCGACACGCGGGGCCTTTGTGCCGTGTCGCGTCGCGCGACAAGTCGCGCTGGTATGTAGAAGTCTTAACTTCAGAACGGCTGGACCAATTTGGATTTTTTTTTATTGTAGAATGTTCGTAATACTTAGTCCGAACCAAGGGGTCTGCTCCGAAGATACATCTAAAGTATCGGCCGATTGTTCGGCCGTTTCCTAACTACGGCTGAAAAAGGTGAAAAAGAGGACAGTCAAAGAGATAAGTCAAAGTCAGAAATCTGACTTGAAGTTAGGTAAGAACTCAAAGTCAAAAAAGGAATCTTTGGAGGTCATGAAACGGCCGAACATGCGGCCGAATATACTTCGGATTATCGCTTCGGAGTAGACCCCCAGGCTCTACGGAAAGAAAAAATTGAAAAGTTGCATAACTCGGGAAACCTGAAAGTCTATTTTCTATCTATATTTTGTATGAATTATTGTTTCGACAGGATAACATTTGTCGGGTCGGATAGTGATGAACGGACGATTACTGACAAATGCTTGCACTGATTGTCCAATCAGTGCAAGCATTTGTCAGTCAATACAAACAGGTCCACTCAATTTTGTGTGGTTCTTTCCTCAAAATACCATTTCGACACGGATCTACATGGTCCTCACATGATCTGACCAAGATTATGTCTGGACTTTAAAAGAATATTTGACCCCTGAGTTTGTTTCGCCATTTCTTCTTAGGGGTAGACAGATAGGAAATGTCGACTCCAACTAGCTTATTTTTTTAGTCACTTCCGATATCCTATTTACAGAATAAACGATTTCATTACGATTTAATTTAAGTATAGAAATACACAAATGGTCATTCCCCGTCGCAATACTCCCTCTTATCAGCAATTCAGTCGCTAAGCAAGAAAGAAAGACTACAAAGTTCATTGAATCATTGATTAGGTTATCAGTAAGTAATTAGTTATGCTCCGAGTGTTCAAATACCACAAAATAAAATGCAATTATTACGATAAACCTTATTGTTTTAGAGCACGAAGCACAAGATATGTATTAACCGACTTCAAAAGAAAGAGGAGGTTATGCATTGAGCCGGTTCTTTTTTAAAGTAAAAGTGATTTTTCCGGGATTACTGAGCCGATTTACGTAATTCATTTGTTAGAGGAAGTTCGCGCTTTTAGAATTAGCTTCAGTAATCAAAATCAAAATTAATTTATTTGAATTTTTCGTACGTTAAAATTACATAATACAGTCCCCAAAACGCTCGCCCTTCACCACTTCCTAGTGCTTTAACTGGGAAGAAGAAGTGGCGCAAAAAACTCTTCAGCAGCACAGCTGTCTGTTCAGTTAGAAAAAACTTGATTCTTTAAAATAATAATGCAAATAATTTACATTAAGCAACACAAAACATTCAATTAAATTACTTGCCATACGTCAGCTAGCACACGCAACTATACCAACAAAAAAAAACGTATTTAATCAACGGCGTATGTTAACTGATGATGTTATACAACTTCCTGTCATTGTTTACATAGCAAGAAGTGGCATACGAATTTGTGTGGGGTAGGTACCACACCTAAATCAATCTGCCTAGCCTTTTCCCAACTATGTTGGGGTCAGCTTCCAGTCTAACCGGATGCAGCGAAATACCAGTATTTTACATGGAGCGACTGCCTATCTGACCTCCATAACCCAGTTACTGGGTAACACGACACCATTTAGTAAGACAAGTTGTCAGACTTTTGGGCTTCTGACGACCCGTAACGACTGTCAAAGATCTTCGAATATCAAAACTAAAGAATAAAAAATAAAACACTTTACGTAAATACAAAATCAAAAACATTGACTTTCGAAATTAATGTTATTTTTCACTTTGGGGTTTTTTCAGGAAGTATTTTTTTTGTAAAGATATTTTTATTCATTAAAATACCAGATTTGTGGTTATTGCTATTTCAAAACTAGCTGTGTCCGTGGGTACACTCATGTGGGCTAAACACTAAATTATTTACAACTATAGCTAGAAAATATGTATTACTATAGCCAGAAAATATGTATTATAACTACCTCTATATAATTATATCAGCTATGAATTTACTAATCCTTACTTTCTATTGTTATATATGCGAATGTGAGTTTGTTTGTTTATTACTCTAAAACGACTCAATAGATTTGGATGAAATTTGACACATGGGTAGACCATGACCTGGGTTACCACTTAGAATACTTTCTATCCCGAAATTCCCACGGGATCAATACTTTTGCGGGTGAACCCATGGGGCGCAGCTAGTAGGTACTAAAAATTGAATAAAGTTATTCTTCAGTTATGTCTCAGCACATTAACGGACAAACAAACAGACATTGGACCAACATTGCACTTCATTATAAGTGGCTATGTAAGAATTGGGCCCAAGTTGAGGCGTATTGCAAACATTTCTGCAAAATACATGAGATAACAACCTGTTCTTACACCGGTCTCTGTCGTAATACACGTACGAGGTGACAAGGATTATCAGCTAAACAATTAGCTGCATCCAGCTGGTTATTTCATCCCATTTTTTCAAATATTTTTTTATTAAGTACCTATATAATTTTCAATTTACCAACGGAACAATGAACTAAATGCAGATATCCTAAGCTACATTAAATAATTATAAATTTATAATTGAGGCACTTTATGAGGCTAATTGACAGTTATGATGAAATATATTGTGTTTTAATTGTTATCAACATATATAATAGGTAATGGGTACATGATGACAATTACGCAAAATTATTAAGTTAAGTACTTACTTACATTTTACGAAAAAATAAAACAAAAAAAAAAAATTATGTATGTGGTTCATGATAACATCAATAAGCAGCGCTTTTTGACGTAGAGTAATAGGTTACTAATAATCAACTAGATTACTTAGATTCTAACATTCTAAGAATATACGAGCTTTCTTTGTGCCCGATTGATGGCAATAGGCTCGAATCGCCCCCTATTACATGGTAATTAAACGTAATTGACGAAGTGTGAGTGTAATGTGTGTGTATCCTACTAATATTATAAACGCGAAAGTTTGTAAGTATGGATGGATAGATGGATGGATGTTTGTTACTCTTTCACGTAAAAACGGCTGGACCAATTTTGATAAAATTTTGTATCGAGGTAGCTGACACCCTGGATTGACATATAAGCTACTTTTTATCTCAATATGCCCAAGGGATCGAGACTTACGCGGGTGAAACGGCCGGGCGCAGCTAGTGGAGAATATATAACCGCACTTTAAAAATAATATTTCACACTTTAAAATCTTTAGATTTAAAATAAATTGTACCTATGAACTATACAAATAATGGTTTCCACTATAAATATGCTTAGCTTTAAAATTAATTGTATGAACTGTAAAAATAGCAAACCGTCAAAATAGCAAAGACCCAGCCAAGTGATTCAGTTCAAAACAAATTGTTTATGGTTGGTAAGATACCATCTACTGTTATTGAATAATTTGGGTTAGGTTCGAACAGTGACTATTAGGGTGCCTGCCCACAAGCGATATTCTCGGCGATTTTTGTCAGAATGTGAAAACAAAACATAAACATCTGACTAAAATCGCCGAAAAAGTCGCTGAGAAAATCGCTCGTGGGCGGTCCAACCAAAACGCGCGAAGGCAAGCGAGCGTGCCGAGGCAGCGGCCACCAAGCGCCAGATCCACTCTATTGTTGGTCAGTTATAGTGCAAACCATTATTTTTGCAGGTATTTTAATTATGTTATTTATGAAATTATTACTTTATTGTATTTTATTTTGTAAATTTGATTCATGTTTATTAAAGTGTTAATATTGAAAAAAAAATAAAAAATTAAAATGGTTTATTATGTTTACAAGTAAACCTTACCAACTAGTGATTGAAGCCTCCCTTTAAGCAGATAAGAGCCTTAACCTGTGCTAAGAGACTCCGCTCTTCCATAACTTAATTATGTATCATTAACTTGTTTCATGCAAACAATATTAAATAAAAAAATAAAAAATGTGTATTAAAACTAAACATGCAGCACGCACGCGCCTCGAGTGTAAGATTGAGAGTGAATGTCACACGAATGAATCAGAGAGTATGCGTGAGGTTAAGAAGGCAGAGAGACAGGCATTGATTAGGTGTAGCGTTATATATTGGATACGAGGGTTTTGGCTACTTTGTATGTGTTTATTATAATTGTGTAGATTTGTTGAAATGTGCGTTTTGTTTGTGCAGAATAAACATTTTTTCTTTCTTTCTTTTCTTTCTATATCTTATTCCAGCAGCGCCTCCGTGTCGTCATAGGTAAGTGGTTTTATCCAATTAGTTAATTTCTGTTTAAATTCACTTTGTTTCACATTACGTATATATATATTAATATTAAATTATAGATGTATTATTATTTTAATATGTATAATACATCTGTAATTTGCTAGTATACAATTGCTGATATACAATTTTATAGCTGTTTTCATCAAATTTAAAGTGCAATTAAATACATCCCGTACTATAATAAAGGTGCACCAAGGCCCAAGACGGCGGCGGCGGCGGCGCGGCGTGCCGTGTTTCGCGGGCGCCTCTCTCTAGAGGAATTGCGGCCGTATGCGGCCGCTGAGGGTGACGGGGTCCACTTGAATTCATGCGGACCCATATCTAGCCGGGGGAGCGTGACGATATGCTCAAGCACTCCAGCACCCCGGCTAAAGGTAGCAGCAGAACGCCGTGTGATTTTAGTCAGTAAGAGTCTACAAACCCCTCCACCCTCCCCAGGGTGGAGGAGATCCGTGAGGATTTCCACACAATAAAGTGTGTTTCAAATAAAAAAACCGGTCAAGAGCGAGTCGGACTCGCGCACCGAAGGTTCCGTACGTATAAAATGATGTTGATGATTTCTGAAAAACTGTGCTATTTAGAGACAAAGTCAAAGTCAAATTATTTATTTCAAATAGGCACATAAATGGCACTTTTGAACGTCAAAAATTACAAATAAAATAGAATTGATTCTAGTCGCCCCTTCCAAAAGGTAGCTTCGTATGGAGAAGAATGGGCAAGAAACTCCACCGTTACCCTTTTAAAAATGTTTTACAATATTTTGTATAGGTACATCAATTATATAATTATATGTGAAGACGATGCACCTAGAATAAAATTACTAACAATAGTTAAAAAGAATTAATAATGAAGCAATGACAGATAAATTAATTATGTGATATATACATGGTGCTCACATATTTACAAACATTGTAAAAAAAAAAATACGTTTTCCTAAAAAAAAAAAAAAATAATATCAGTGTGTGAATTTATGGTAATCACAGTATGTAAAATAAATGTCATAAAAGTAATAAATTATACAGTTAAAATAGCAATCAGTTTTTGTCTAGACTCTAGATTGTGCTATGGAGCTGGACCAACATATTTCCAAGCGTTCTTATCTTGGATGTAATCCTCTAATTTGTAATAAGCTTGTTTACAAAGTGTACTTTTAATATGATTTTTAAATTTTCTTTCATTTAATTGCAATATATCACTAGGTATTTTGTTATAACATTTAACACAGTACCCCATAAAAGATGTATGTACTTTTGATAATCTAAAACATGGCTGATCTATTTTATCTTTATTTCTAGTATTGAAATGATGTCTATCACTGATTTTATTGAAATGATGTAGGTTTTTTCTTACGTACATAATATTTTCATAAATGAATTGGCGAGGTACCGTCATAATATTAATCCTTTTAAAGAGTTCCCTAAGGGACTCTCGGCGACGTAGATTATAAATGGCTCTGACAGCTCTCTTTTGCAAAATAAAGATGGATTCAATGTCAGCAGCCCGACCCCACAGTAAAATACCGTACGACATAATGCTGTGGAAGTAGCTAAAATAGACCAAACGCGCGGTTTCTACATCTTATCTTCTGTCTTATCTTCCTAACATCATAAGCGGCCGAACTTAACCGCCCCGCAAGAGATGTTATATGTGGTCCCCATTGTAGTTTCTCGTCTAGAGTGATTCCTAGGAAAACCATTTGATTAATACATTCCAGTTTTTCTCCATTCAATATGATACCACATTCGCTACTTCTAACATTAGGTAGTTTAAATCTAATGCATTTGGTTTTTTTTTCATTTAGAACCAAATTATTTACCGTAAACCAATCTTGGACCTGGTTAATAGAATTATTCACGTCGTCAACGTTTTGTGACCGTCGGTCTATTTTAAAGATCAATGACGTGTAAGTAATTGGGGTAAATCGTTAATGTAAACTAAAAAGAGGAATGGACCCAATATCGAACTTTGAGGAACGCCCATTGCCATTTCAGACCCCAATGAGTTCACGCCGTTTACTTGAACTTTAACCTTTTGGCAGACATCGTTTTATTATTCCTGTAATCTATACATAAATTCCTATCACATAGAATAATTTCAGATTTTTATCTATGCAAACTTCGGAGATAAGGGGGGGGGGGGGGGCAGTATTTTTTTTTACATTTTTCAGCAAAAGTCAGAAACTATGCTGCCTAAAAAAATAAAATAAATGTTTAAGAATGTGCAAACAGCGTTCCTTCATATGATACTCCACATGCCCTAGTAACCACACTTAAAATTTTAAGACCCCCCCCTTTCAGTCCCTTTTGAAAAAAAGATATTTTTTTTTTATTTCTTTCTTGTTTGCAAAATAGTTGGGCAAACGTCATCTAAAACTATTATAAATTTCAAGTGCAAGTAGTTCTTGAGATATCCAGGTGTGACATACAGACAGACAGACAGACAGACTTACGGCCCAACCCAATAACCTATATATCACCAGTTTCGGCCTACTGGAGATATAAAAATATATATCTATCGATGGTTTTAACGTCCCAATAATCTAGGAATCATACCGGCCCACGCTATCTACTGATGAGAGGGTGTATCGCCTACAAAAGATATCTCTTTGTATGAAAATGCCAAAGTATGCGTCCCAATATACGATTTGTTTGACAGGACAGTACTACAGATGGCAGATTTGGCTATTCCCCGAATTGCAGGGATAAACGTAAAGTAGCCAAGCTAAAATGAACTCTTTCATAGATGATTTTTTTTATTAAAAGTAATATAAAAAATTGAAATTCAAATATCTCGAAAACGGTGCCCTAGGCAAAAAATTACAGAAATGTAACCCCCCCCCCCCCTTACTAACACCCCCTGTGCAAGCACCATTCCAACATGAATGTAAGTTAAAAAAAAAAAAAAAACATTAATGCGCTAAGGTAGCCCAAGAAATTCAAATTTTATTACGTTTTTTGCAATTTGCAGGTCAGTAACAGGTTGTATTTTGATTCGCGGCCATAACAAATATGACTACAGAATTATATCTTAATCCAGTAACTTATTTAGAAGTAAGAAACAAAGAAGTTTTAATATAACCCTAATTACACATGTTGTTTTTTAAAGTGATGTTGGTTGTAATGGAACGCACGGGAGGGCGAAGTAGAGAAACCTACTTATTGTTTTCGTTAGATAGATAGCCTTTAACAATGATTGTGAGACGCCATCCGAGCATAGATATATTTATACTGTCTATCATCAATAGCGATCTGTCTTTAACTGAAAATAAGTTATTGGGTTCGGCCGTTAGTCTCACCATAAGGATTCCTTTTTACCATTTTGGTACGGAACCCTAAAAAAGGTGCACCTCTGCCTATCCTTTTGGGAAATACAGGTGTGATGTTATGAATAAATGTATTTTCTTTCTTTCTTTCTTTCTTTCTTATATCATATACAAGCTAAATAATTAAGGATGAACATTCTGCCTTAGACCGTATCCTGCCATCCATAACGTGGGACATTTTGTATGCTGAATTCAACTCAATTCTTGCTAAATACTGTAAGGTAGCACATTCACGATCTTTAAATGACGTATAACTATTCGTTGTTTTAAATTATTAAATTATTTTAGTAATTTGTATGATTGTCGAGAGTATAACCAACTCACGGCAATATTTATAATTTATACCGATTAAGAGTTACATTGCAATGACTTAATATTGCTTTTTAAGTCGATCGTGAATGTCCTACTTAGCACCAACCAAAATGTCACAGTCAAAAAACAATTCGATTGCAAATATGAAACGCGATTACGAAAACTTTATATGACATTAAAGTGGCACATGTACTCGATACATACTTTTGAAATCGGCAGCGACGGCGTGACAAGTCACTGTGTCCATGAAACAGCCCACGAAGGCCTTGAGAGAGCCATCGTTGGCCACCACTGCATCTATGTCCAGGTCATCATTCTCAGTGCTGTACTTATCCTCAGCTTGGACAGCGGCGAAAGCCAGCAGGAGGAGCACGTAGATACACTTCATATTGGCAGCTTTGTCTTTCTGTAAAGATCAATTAAGGATTTTAGCTATAAAATAAGATGGAAACTCATGTATCGTAGGCAAGGCGAGTTGAAGTCATGATAAAATGATTTATTCCGGATACCAACAAACTAATACCACTGGTTGATTTGTTTGAACTCATATTTATTTTCGATTCCGAACAGATAAAATTGTATTTAAATTAATACCAAAACAAGTTCAAAGATATAAGGTACAGTCAGTAAAAATGCTTTGTGTGTAAATGTAAATAGGTATGAGACCTTTAATTTAAAAAAAAATCAGTTAAATACAAAACAAAAAAATATATTATCAAACGTCTAGTTCAATAACAAAATATGACTAATAATCCACTTTATTATTAATTATAATTTTAGTTCTTCCTTGTATCTATATGTTTTATTTTTTTGCAAAATTATCATAACAAGAACAATTTACTTACAATCTAAAAATTAAAAAATGTCTCAGAAAATCAACACTTAATATTTATTTTAAAATTTATATGACATAGATAGTAGATAGGTACGTACTAATTGTTTACGTCTACCTATCTAATAATATAGTCAGGTAATTTTTCACAAAAACAAATCACTTTTAATTGAAAAATATCACAGAAAATCAACATTTTGTATGATCAAATCAGTCATTCATCACCATCATATACTCGTAACAATGAATCAGCAATTTGTTTTTGTACAAACATCCAAATGTGAATAATTTACTTATAATCTAGCAATTATAAAATATCACAGAAAATCATCTTTTTTTATAATCAACTAAATGCGTGTAAAACAATTTGATTTGATTCGGTTTGACTGAGCTGACTGTACCAAATTCAAGTTGTTGGTATTCGTTCGCACATTAAATTTTATTATTAAAAGAGTGGTATCCGTTCGGAATGGAAAATAAATACGAGTTCAAATAAATACCAGTGCAATTAGTTTGTTGGTATTAGAACGGAATATATCGATAAAATGTGGTTATCTTGATAAAGCCACTAGTAAAACACGTGCAGTCAGTATTTTTTTATAAAAAATGAAGAAACAATATAAAGCCTTTTTTGTGCGCACTGAAAATAAATCCACCTTGATTATGCTGGTGGTTTAATTACACAACAGTAATTAAATACCAAAAAAAAAACATGGAATTCTTTTGCCGCACCACGCATATTTGAATCAAAATAACGATAAACTACAAGGAAACTTCGAGATTCTTTCCGGTTATGATTTTATTAAGAAGTACCTACTATACCTAAATTTAAATTAACTGAGAGAAAAAATGATATCTTACAAATTAAAGAAGTAATAATATCATGAAAATGATTGTTGGCAGAGTGAACTGCTCCATCCCAAGGCACTGGGAAAAACCTTTACCAATTACCTTTGCCTACTTCATTTCATTACTTTTTTTTTGTAGGTACTAATAACACTAACATAGCATATAAAACAACTTATGGGCTACTCTAGGTCTGAAATAAAAGTATTTGTATTTTTTATAATTAATTCGGCTTTCCCTTATCTCGGTACCCTGGGGTCCCAGACCTTTGGAAGGCGTACGAAAGGCTGCAGCCAACTCGCAGAGGCCTGTTAAGGCGCTTTTAATGAAATGAGGCACTAACCGAAGATTATCCCTGGACGCACTACGCAAGTGCACCCAAGGACAACCCCCGGTTGATGTAGGACTATTGCAGGATATGGAAACAAAGATATTGAACTATTTGTTTGGATGGCTAAAGTGGACTGGGGAAGGACTATGGCCCCTGCCTGATTAATTTTAAGTAATACACGGATAAAATGAGAGGGGGTGACTTGCTCACTCAATAATGGGACCCCGAAAACGGTCGCTAGCACATAGTGACGTAGCGACAAGGGGGCAACACTTCCTGAGGTGCTGAGGAGTGGAGAAGTATTCCACGGGTATCAGAACAATCTCAGAGCCCGGAAGATGAAGATCCCCACCAGATTATGATTATTATATTATACCAGCCTATTATTGTTTCACTGCAGGGTAAAGGCCTCTTCCACAGAGAAGGATCACCACGCTTGCTGAAAACGGGATGTTAATTTCAAACTTATTTTAACTATAAGTCCAGGTTTCCTCACGATCTGCCAGGTTTGCGGGTTTGTCCGAAAGGATATCGTGGCCCTGGCATACAGGTAACTGAAGGAACACGAATGGGCTTTAGTCAGTAAAAGTCTGACATGTCTCCCACTCTGCCGAGAGGGCCTAAAATGGACGCTTTGGCAGAATCATAAGTACAATTTATATCCCGCAATTTATCTGTTTGACTGTTTTGTATGGATTTTCGTAAAATGGTCCACAAATTCCGAATTGCTATAGTGAAGTCTAATGTCAACTAACAGCTGTCAAACAGATTAATTTCGGGATGTATGAATTGTACGCATATTATGATTCTGCCAAAGCGTCCATTTTAGGCCTCCAGAGCGGGATAAGTTATTTTTTATAATTTTCCCCCCAAAAAATAAAAACGGTTTCCTCACGATGTTTTTCTATCACCGATGTCAGTAATGTCAAAGATAAAATCACAGACTACAGTATATCTCACAAATTAAATAAGTATATATGAAAATATAATTGCAATTGCAGCGACTTACCCTATTTAAGATTAAAGAGACAACGGTGGACAAGTAATGCGCAAAGCAATGAATCGGTCTTTTATACGTTATTTTATTGCCCACACATAGGAACAGACGTATCTACATGTTCGTTGGATCAATAAAAAAAATACTCTGTATTGTTCTCAGAGCAATATGTAAATCCAAAAAAATAAAAACAGTGCATGAGGAAGAGTGACGTGAATATTGAAAGCTTTTTGGACACATACTGACTGTGACTCTAAGGTTTTGCCTATTGCATTCATTAATTTTTGAGATTGGGGCTTGCTATTTAACCACGGAAACTTTTTTTCATGTTTCTGACTATCAAGGTGACCGACCCCAATTTTTTTGTTGTTGAACAATTTAGAGCGATGCTTCCTCAACGTGGCAACGGACCGGTCTCAGCACAAAATTTTATAAGTAGCGGGGGTCAATCGCCTCGAAGGAAACCAGTAGTATTTGTCAATCTGGTCTAAATTGACGATCGTTCAGATGTACCTAGCCCGTAAGGGCGGTAAATTGGTAATGAGAAGTGTTTTATGTCAGCAAACAAGTAGGTATTGTGAAGCGTAGTTATTACTGTGTCAGCAAGCACGAATCAAGTGTAAGGAACATCGATGCCATTCGTTCAATTTTAATTTCATTCAGTTCATTTTGAAGCGATGTAGCATATCGCCTCACATAAGGCCGTGTTCAGATAACCCGCGCCAACCACGCGCACGGCCCGCACACGCGTTGGGCCCGCCTTGCAGCCGCGTTTATCACGAGCAAAATCCACGCACTCCACGCACCGCAAAAAAACCCTTCATCACAGTCAATGCGGCGTGTGCGGGATATGCGCGGAAATACTGTAGCTTCCCATTAGTGAAAGAATTTTCAAAATCGGTCAGTCCGAAGATTACCCCCTACAACCTCACAAACTTTACCTCTTTATAATATTAGTATAGTTATGCATCAAAATTAAATTCAAACCTTCCCGTTTTATGTTTAACAAGCGTCAGATCAAACCACTATGATGGTAAAATTATATAATTATTAAGAGCGTTTACGACGTACGGCATTTCATACAAACTTTCAAGCCCTTGTTTTTCGAAATGACTGAACCGATTTGAATGAAACTTAATACGCATACGCAGGATACAAAGGTCTAAAAAGGTATGTTTTCTAAATGTCAACAGTGTTCTGTCTCTGTGTTCAACATTGAGTATAGGTTATAACTATGCATCAAAATTAAATTCAAACCTTCCAGTTTTATGTTTAATAAGTGTCAGATCAAACCACTATGATGTTAAAATTATACAATTATTAAGAGCGTTTACGACGTACAGCATTTCATACAAACTTTCAAGCCCTTTGTTTTTTGAAATGACTGAACCGATTTGAAATAAACTTCATACGCATAAGCAGGATACAAAGTTTTAACGACACGGTTGGCGCAGTGGTTAAGCGATTGACTGCTACGCTGCGTGTCACGGGTTCGATTCCCGCACGGAACAAATATTTGTATGACCTACAAGTAGTTGTTCCGGGTCTGGCTGTTTGTGTATGTGAGTTTATATGTTTGTAAACGCACCCACAATACAGGAGAAATTCCTAGTGTGGGGCAACGTTTTATGTAAAAAAAAAAGAAAAAAAAAAGGTCTATTAAGGTATGTTTTCGAAATGTCTTATTTAAAAACCGGCCAAGTGCATGTCGGACCACGCACAATGAAGGGTTCCGTAGTTGGGATGAATTTATCCCAAAAACAAACTTAACATTGTAGTTGAAAAACATGCTCTCCCATACATCGATATACGTTACGGTCAATTCTCCAACTGCAAATTTAAGTTGGTCGACTATTACTCGTTTACTTGTGAAGCCTACTTAGCTGTGATAGTTTTCCTTTTAATTTCGTTATATATACTATTGCCATGAATTTTTTTACATATCCAAAACCAACCATTTAGCTGGCAGGGGGGGGGACACTTGACTCTAACAAAAAATAGCACTTTAAAGCTTAATATTACGCAAACGGATCCCTTAATTGAAAAATGGTTTTGCCAAACCCACAATATTTTTGAACGGCCTATCCAACGATAACCCACACCATGGAATAGACGAGAACAAAAATATCATCCCCATTTCACGTGTAAGGGACCATCACCCTAAAAAAAAATGCTTTTCATAATTTTATTTTACCATTTTTTCAGCATGATTAATATGTATACCTATGCCAAATTACAGTTTTCTAGGACTAAGCGTCTCTGAGCTAAGCTGGGGACAGACGGACGGACGGACAGACAGACAGACAGACAGACAGACGGACATGGCGAAACTATAAGGGTTCCTTGTTTACTACGGAACCCTAAAAACAGATAACTAGATATCTCTGTTTCTAAAGAAAATTTAAAATCAATGTAATTTGACCGAAACTCTATTTTTCGAAAATGTTCTTTACTAACTTTTTAGACCTTTGTATCCTGCTTATGTGTATGAAGTTTCATCAAAATC
The DNA here is from genome assembly GCA_948098905.1 of Tiliacea aurago. Taxonomy (NCBI): domain Eukaryota; kingdom Metazoa; phylum Arthropoda; class Insecta; order Lepidoptera; family Noctuidae; genus Tiliacea; species Tiliacea aurago. The sequence goes on from OX402593.1 coordinate 14,520,110, forward strand.
AGTACAGTAATTTAAAAAAAAGGGCTTGAAAGTTTGTACGAAATGCCGTAAATCGTAAACGCTAAGTATTATTATCTTTCTCATAATTCCGACAGTCCGACTGATCAAAGAACTTTGCTACTGAACTTATCGTGTTTGCAGTGTCATTGAATACACTCGGTAATCAAAACAACAGAAACAAACAGACAGATATACCTAATGACTGTTTGGAACAGTAGAATATATAAAAAAAACAAACAATAGCTTGCGTTTATATGCAAACTTCTAAGGTGACCTATCCCAATACCAGTAATTTTAATTCTACGTGGTTTGTGTGACAAATAATAGTATATTTTGATGCAGGTGTGCAAAGTTTGTCATAAGATGCAGACGCTTCAAAACCGATTTCTCCGTAGAATTACGAAGGCTCCTTGGTTCGTTCGGTACGAACAACTTCACGTAGACCTTAAGATGCCTTCCATCAAACAGTTTATGAAGCGCCTTGCAAAGCGCTTTTTCGAATCCGCGGAACGTCATCGCAACCCCTTGGTTGTGCAGACCGCTAGTTACAGGCCTTCTGCCATTAGTCAGACTCGCCGACCGAGGCATACTCTCTTAGATCCGGATGACCCCGTCACTCTCCTTCAGGAAAGCAATAGGGCCACGAGTACAGTGCACAAAATACACAAACCGACCTTCCGTCCTCGCCGCCGAGGTACCACGCGAACTTCCCGAGTAAATGGTAATAAAAGTCCTCCCCCCCGTCCCTTGAATGTCGATGCGCCAGCCGCCCGGTTAGAGGCTGAGAGCGCCGTAGCAATAAATATAATATCCCCTGATAATAATCATGATCAAAATGTTGATCCAGCCCGTCCCCAAATTGTTACTAATTTTGTGATCCCCCAACGACGCCCTAAGCCGAGGTCCGTACCCCACAGGGGGTGCCCTTAGTGCGCTGTCGTTTAGTTTTAATATATATAATTTGCGCCCTGGCTGGAGGCTTTAAGATTAAAAACCTTAGGGCAGCCACAGGAATATCCGGTTAAGTAGCAACGACCTCTCTAGGTCTGCTACGAGATGCCATTCATAAAAAAAAAAAAAAAAGTTTGTCATTTCACTATAGGATCGCAGCCGGAGCAAAAGGCCAGGGCGAAATGGGGCTGAGGGTGCAATGACAAATGCTCCCGCGTATTAAAAACGATGATTTTCAACACACTTGCAAAGAGAAACTAAACAAAATATTTTAGGCAATAGTTTGTAATAATAATTTATTATTTATAGAAATCTAATTAACGTTATTGACAAAAATAAATGTGGTGAATTATAATGCTTATTTATCTTTATGTTATTTATTTACACAGTTTTTAAGTATATTCACAAACATCATCAGACATAACAATGTATGTAGTTTCTTAGCAAAGTTTAAAAAAACATCTTTAGCAAGTAGGTATATTATTATCTGTGGCGTACTTTCTCGCACTAGTGTGGGAATGCAAAGTTAAAAGCACGCGTATTCATTATACTGCATTATGAACCTAAACGCGGTAGGTACAATAACAGCCACTTTTCGAGGAAGTGTATTGAAAATATCTATTTTCATGTATACTCGTACCTACTGTTCTGTATCATTATAATCATTATCATTCAATCCATGTATCATTACATCACCTGAGGTGATACTTAACATTATCATTAACGTTAGCAGGATATTTTTTTGTTATTATTATTATATTATTCACATAATACTTTATTATGTACTTAGAAACATTAGGTTGAAGGATGTAAAAAGAACACTTAGACTTCCGTCTTACAAATGAACAAAAACAGAGGCAACCTGTTTTTTTGTAACGTCTTTGATTGAGCATGCATTCTCCATCAAACATTACCCGAAGCACAGTATTAATGTATTTTAATAAAGTCTGCCCGAAGTAATTTTAAATTAAATTAACTAATTATGTGATCAAGTGGTGTGACCGCTCGTAGGTACATCGCCGGATGCATGGCTTACCTATATTTTTGGAGTGTGCGTGATTCCACCGTATGATTTTACACTTCAATGGGATCTTAGATGTATATGGCCTCAGCCAGTAACCTAGTTTTGGAGGACTTTGACTTTGTAATCGAAATCATGTTATTTATTAGCTTAGAAGCAAAAGAAGATATGGTTAGGTTAGTTCGCTGCTGGCACAGTTTTTAGATAACTTAACTCCTGTGTCTACTTTTCTATTGCAACATTAAAGGAAAAGGTTTGTATAAGATTATCAGGATTGGTCTTCCTAGCCGAGACCAGCCGATCTATTGGTGTGTATAAAACTGAGGTGAAGTGTCGAGCTGTCAATCCCTAGCATCAAGTGGAATAACAGCTCACCTCAAGCTCACTTCACTTACGCTTTCATGGTGAGATTTTTACAGAATAGACCGGCTTATGCTAGGGATTAACAATATCGACAGCACTTCAAGCTCACTTCACCTAAGTTTTAACGGTGACAATTTTACAGAATTGATTGGCTGATGCTAGGGATTGACACTATCGACAGTTCACTTCAAGCTCACTTTACTAAGTTTAACAGTGACAATATTACAGAATACATTGGCTGATGCTAGAGATTGACATAATCGACAGTTCACTTCAAGCTCACTATACCTAAGTTTTCACAGTGAAGTTCTATTTCGTAAAAATCTCACTGTGAATACTATGCTGATGCTAGGGATTGACACTATCGACAGTTCACTTCAAGCTCATTTCACTTATGATTTCACATTGAGATTTTTATTGAATAGATTGGCTGATGCTAGGGTTTTACACTATCGACAGTTCACTTCAAGCTCACATCACCTAAGTTTTAACGGTGACAATATTACAGAAACGATTGGCTGATGCTAGGGATTGACACTATCGACAGTTCACTTCAAGCTCACTTTACCTAAGTTTTCACAGTGAAATCTTTACGGAATAGTGATCTATTCCGTAAAAATCTCACTGTGAAAACTGCATTAACTGATGCTTATGCTAGGGATTGACACTATCGACAGTTCACTCCAAGCTCACTTCACCTAAGTTTTCACATTGACATTTTTGCGGAATAGATTGGCTCCAAGAAATACCGAACCTAGAGAAAACCAGGGCTCGGAAACCGGTTAATTTTCTATGTAACCTTAACCGTTATTATAAAGGTATTCAAACATATTTCGTTAATTATTTAATATTTTGTTACAAAATCAAAGCTGAACTTAATCGTGATGAAGCAATCAAAAATAATTTGTATCTTCGGAAATACAAAATAACCGTTTTCAAGCCCTGGAGAAAACTATTTACTTATTACCTACATTGAATAAAATAAACGTACCTTTATTTGAATATCCCCAGTATTTTATTTTTATTCTGGCTGATTTTATTTTGATAAGGATAAACAAGAACTGATTCTGTATCGACTCGTTGCACACTGGATTGTGCGGTCTTGTTATTAACTTCTGAGTGAAAGCTGTAGAACATTAAGTTATCAACCGCAAGGTTGACTAGATAACATACTTAGTAAACGTTATGAAGCCACAATCTGGTTATTATTGAGTTTTGCTACTTACGTAAAAATGCAAAGTTCAACTAAATGTCATCTGATATCCATTTTGTTTAAGTTATCTGTTTGCAAATAAGACATTTCGAAAATGTTCTTTACTAACTTTTTAGACCTTTCTATTCTGCTTATGCGTAAGAAGTTTCATTGAAATCAGTTCAGTCATTTCGAAAAATAAGGGCCAAGTTTGTATGAAATGCCATAAGGTGTAAACGCTCTTAATGTGCTTTGGCGCAATTTTGCTATGCGGCGCTCTTAGGCCCGCCGCGGTGGTCATCTGCGCGTAGCTTTAGGACACGCACACTAGACAGCCTGGCTGTGGCAGCCATGCTACGACACCCAATCCAACTTAAAATGGCTATTTGGAGCCCGCGCACTAGCCAGCCAAAAATTTTCTCAATATTCTGGCTGCCGCAGCCTGGCTGATGCTACTTGGCTCCCTAGTGTACGGGAGTACTTACATGGTTCATGTTCGTTTCGGGACCCCTATAATGTACCATCTACTTACCACAAGACTTCAATAAAATACTTGAGTTTGTGTTTGAGTTAATAATTATATTTCAGATAGCTGCGATATAAAACACGTACAAACTACGTAGGTATTAAAGTTAACAATAAAATGTGATGTTTCAACATAAACTATACTCCTAACATATCTTAGTATTGTTTGTTCAGCCGATGAAAAGCCAAGGTTAGCTAGAATATTATACGAAAACATCAACTTGATACTTTATGGGCAAGTACAAAAGTTGATAATTTTTACACAGATACGTTAAAACCAATCGCAGAATACACTGGCCGCATCTGCTGTACGGCTGTACAATATCTAGTTTTTAATTTATACTTATTTCTAAACACGCGTTCATCGCTCATCTTGGTCGAAGCTTCTGGTCTTGAAACTCTTTGGTAGGAAATGTTTAGTCCGAGGAGTTAAGGAACTTTGTGAAGATCTCTTTGTATTCTCCACTGGGGTCCTCTTTCTTGACCAGCTGCTGCCATATGTCAGGAGTCTTCGACTGGAAACCCTTGACTACGACGCGGATCAGATGGCGCTGCTTAGGTGAGCATTTACCACAGCCGGTTTTAAGAGCATCGGGGATGGTTTCTGTAAGTAAAATATTGAAAAATTTTACTTTATTATACGCCAGTAACGCATGAATTTCTAAGCAGCAGAAGGGATGTGTGTCCGGTTTGATGGCATAAAAACGCTTGGCGCGGTTGGTTCGTGGATGGGTGACCCCATTACATATCTAGACCCCTCCGTGCCTCGGAAAGCACGTTAAACCGTTGGCTCCCGCTGTCATTCTTAGATCTTTGACAGTTGTTATGGGTAGTCTTAACATTGACTTAGAAACCTATGGACTTTCCATACCTACAAAATTTGCGTTACTACCTACAAAAATCCAGCACTTCAAATGGCCGTCTATCGTAGGGTTGTTATGCTTTAGTTATTATTCTAAGGGTTGTTACTGCGAGTGCGAGAGAGAAAGCAAGCAACCGTTTGACAGCATATTGCAGATCTTTGTACCACAAAACTTGGCAATAAACATGGCGACCGGTCACATAGACATGATTTTGACGTCTCAAAAATTGTTGCCAAATTAAGTCCTTGACAAACATTTTGACGTCTCTCTTTTCCTATGCAGTTCTTGGCTAGTTAAAAAGAAACAAAACACTTTATGACATGAGTGTGTCGATATGATAGATATTTGTATAACTATTCTTCATATAGTTAAATAGGGCATCTCCATAGTTTTCCTACCTCAATGAGTCATAAGCCCGAAAGTCTGAGAACTAGTCTTGCCAAGGCGTATCGTGTTACCCAGTAACTGAGTTGTGGAGGTCAGATAGGCAGCTCCAAGCATAATACTGGTATTCAGTATTATGGTTAGACTGGAAGTTGACCCCAACATAGTTGGGAAAAGAATAGAATAGAATAGAATACTCTTAAAAGAGGCAACAGCAGGGGCAGGGTCTTGGAAAAGGCTGAGCAGATACTGATGGCATAAGAAACGCCCCCTAATAACATAAATGCCGATATTATTTGGTGAAATCCCATCCCATTTCTTCCCGTGGGTGTCGTAAAAGGCGACTAAGGGACTTACTACAGAATGGGCAGCCGGGTTCTCTATGCATTTTTAAAACCATACTGCAATCGCGAACCAGCCTGCCAAGCGTGGCGATTATGGCAAATCCCCCCCCTTTTGGGGGGAGGCCTATGTTCAGCAGTGGACGTCTTTCGGCTGAAATGATGGTGATGATTATGACCCCTGACTTATGCTGCGTCGAATACAGACATATTGTTATGCAAAATTATGTGTGATATGCATACTCTAAAGGCTTCTACATACCAGCGCGACTTGTCGCGCGACGCGACACGGCACAAAGGCCCCGCGTGTCGCGAGACGAGCGGTGCCTTTGTGTCGTGTCGCGTTGCGCGACAAGTCGCCCCGGTATGTAGAAGCCTTTAAGCTCAACACACACAGAAATTCTGTCGCTGCTTAGTTGCGTATTACCAAGGTGAGACGTCAGATGTTACACACCTTAAACGACAACTGTAAGACACGTTGGTTTTTTTTTTGTATTGGTGTTACACTTAAACCTCTGGAAGAAGCTCAGAGGAGAGCCATTCTAAAGGTTGCGACTTTCCGGCCAATTCTCTACCCAACCTTTGATCTTTATAAAAATGAAAAGTCCTCACGGTCCGGCAGACATTCATTCTCAACGCTTTATTACAACAACACACAAAAACTCCTTTTACACAAACTCAATCTTCACTTAGGTGAAAGAATGAAATTTGTTAAAGTACCCTTCACACGCTTTGCTTTTACTAAACGTTTCTTATACTACCTTGGACCATTTTTATATAACAGAATAAACAAAACTCTCCCTCTACATCAATCCTCTTACGAAATGTGTAACACAGATAACATGCTTTCTAACCAGTTTAAACTACGACGACACCGAATATTTGTTTCCTTCACAATCGTAGTAAGTTCTCTAACACTCCGTAACCAAACTCAACCTCTTTCCCTTCCGTTTACACACACACACACGCCACATCTACATCATAACACTCATACACACCACACCACACCACACCTCATCACAAAACACACACATACTAACACTTCACACACTTAGTATCAGTTAAAATATGTTTTCACCATATAGTCCAAACCAGTCTCTATTGATTTTTTTGTACTCCTTTGGGAACCTGGGATGGCGAACCTTAATACAGGTTACCATGTAACCTAGCTAGGACGCCGGATTCAATTATGTTGTTACTTACTCTCTTTACGATTTTTCCCTAAATTGTTAAATCATATTTGTGTAACAGACTGCATGTACAGTCCCCAGCGATGTGCTGGCGACTACATGCAGTCTGTTACACCAAACTGTCAAATTTCTCCAAATGGTTTTAAACCATAAGATATTAAAAATTAAGTTCAAAATCAAATGAGAAAATTTGACAGTTTATGGTAACTTTATGTGCTGGCGACTGTACCACACTTTTTGAAATAAATATTTTTAAAATATACGACTACTGTAAGACACGTTGGTTTTTGTTTTCTGTATTGGTGTTACACGATTTGTTGCACAAATAAATGATAGATATTCTCTCTTTCTATCTAAGTTAAAAAAACATCAAATTGTCTACTCACTCTTAAAGTCGGATCCCTCTGGGGTGCAAGGCCCGGCGCTGAGGAAGCAGTGTCCGTAAGACTTCAGCAGACGAACGTTGTCCACCAAGGACTCGACATCAAAGTCGTCATAACGGGTGTCGTATGTCGACTCGGGTCTTGCGCACACCGCCACGATTAACAAGCAAAGGACTAGACTGGTCTTCATGATTCTCTGAAAATAATGGAAAATTTATTAAAATATATTTATATAAATAAATAAAATAAAATAAATAAAAATGTTTATTTATTCACTTAAGTAAATAACTATGTTAGGTTTGGAGTCACCTTTTAAGCATAGATTTGCTTGTATTAGGTGGTTCCGCTCCTCCAGTTTACAACAATTCTACAAATGTGTGAGAAATAAGCCAAAAGATTCATTTAAAACTATTTAACATTTTATAACCCATATTATATTATTAAGGGCACTGGGTGTAGAATATGTTTGTGAGTTTGTGTGTGGGTTCGTTTGTGTGCGTGTGTGTGTGTGTGCTTGTGTGGGTGTCGGGATGTAGTGGGCATGTGTGTAAGATAAATGTGGTTTGTGTACCGTGGGGGTGTGTGGTGTGTATATGTGTACAAATTATATGTGTTCCTTAGTTATGTGATCTTGTGTAGGATATCTTCGATTTCTTCGTAATTTTTGCTCTTGAGCCATTCAGTTAGTGTTTTTTTGCAGTCGTGGTATATCATAGAGTAGATGGCACATTGTTCATTGAGAGCGTTATATATACGGGGGGATTGTTTAAATTGCCTTGCAGCAAATGTAGTATTCACTGGACAATCTTCAGCTACTTTATTCTTTCTCCTAGAATGTGTCTTGGAAGTAGTATAGGGAAGAGATTTGTGTTTTTTTAATGTAATCTGCAGGACATAGAGTTTCCTAACAGACAAAAGGTTTGAGGTTAAGTATAAACTTTCCGTGGGGAATCTAATTGGTTAGAAGTACATGACTTTTAGTAAAGCTCTCTGTGCCCTCTCCAGCTCCAAAAACTTTATTTTAGATGCTCCGCCCCAGATTGGCAAACAGTACGTAAGTATAGATTGACCCAGGGAGACATAAATTTGGTGGATAAGATCCTTAGTAGCCACATGTCGAAGAGATTTGAAAGTCCAAATCAATTTTCTCACTCTGTTCATTATCAGTTCTAGGTGCAAGTGCCACGATAGCCTGTGATCAAGCATAACACCAAGGTATTTAGTACTGGATACTTTGTTGATTTTTAAACAAGAGCAGGTGGTGTTAGTAGAGCTGGAGCAGGTATGGATTTTAATCTGAAGATCTTGTGATGGCTGGGCACGGTCAAATATAGAAAAGCAGATGTAATTGGTCTTTGAAATATTCAAAGTTAAAAGGTTCTGATCGAGCCAGGCAGCTACTGTAGACAAACCACGTTCGGCGATGCGACCGGCGCTGTCCCATGTTTCTCCCGAGAAAACTATTGCTGTATCGTCAGCATAAGAGAAAATGTGGGCACCTTCGATACTCATGTTACATAGGGTGTTTATATGAATGAGGAACAGCGGCGACCCGAGCACGCCACCCTGCCCTACTCCGTAAGTGACTATTTCTTCGGAACTTGTGACTGATCCTATTTTAACCACGTACCTGCGTTCACTCAGGTATTCCGTGAAAAGTTTAAGTGGTAATCCTCTTATACCAATGTCTTCTAGCCTATGTAAAAGTGTGGGGACAGAGACTGTGTCGAAGGCTTTTTTGATGTCCAAAAAGACGGCCAGACACTTTTTTCGATCGTCCACTCTTTGAGTGACGATAGATGTCAGCGCTAGGATTGCGTCTTCAGTAGACTTTCCCTATCTAAAGCCAAACTGTGAGGGTGAAATTATTTTATTTTGTGTTAATGTACTTAAGCGTTTATTTATTATCCTTTCGATAATTTTAGACAGGGACGGGAGGACGGATATCGGCCTATAGTTGGACGGATCAGCTTTGTCACCACACTTATGGACAGGTGTTATTACAGCCTGTTTCAGGGCCGTGGGGAAGCTTCCTTGTTCAAAACATAGGTTAATAAAGTGTGAAATGATTGGTGAAATAATAAACTTGGCAGATTTTAAAAAACTTACGGGGATTATATAAAATAATAATATAATTGTTGTTGTTATAATTGTTGTTTGTTATTGTTGTATTAAGTATATAATTGTTTTTTTTTTATTCGGAAAGCTCACTTCAATATGAGTGCTGATGGCTGATGGAAAAAGATTTTATCTTCGTCTCTATCGCCAAACTCAAATTTGTTTTACAATGTCTTGTGTGACGGAAACCACTTCCCTTTAGGACGGCGCAGATATTCTCGTATTTTTATTAAAAAAAAAAAAACATGGCTCTATACTGCTCTACATCCACAACCTGTATGGTGTGGATGTAGAGCAGTGGTGAAAACTATGTCCCATCTCCTATCCTGCCCTCTTTGCCCCGTATAATGCAGCCATGGCGTGGCGGTGGCGAAGTTCTGGGCCAACAAAATCTAATAAACTATCGCGTCATCGACACGACGAAGAAAAATCACGCTATAAAAAGTATGAAACAAGAAAATATTCTCATCTGAAATTTTTATGTACAAACTATTTAATATTTATCGTCTATTAATACCTCTAATACCTCTGAAAATCACTATGAATATTCAAAGTGATATTCAGAGGATAGCCGTTGGTCGTATGCCACCTACCCTAACAAAACAATACATTCTAACTGTAGTAAGCAATCATAAGCTTTAGGGCAAAGTGAATACGACCACGGATATAGGATAGAGGATCAAGACGCTTTCAACGATACCTTATTTGTCAAATTATGATAACTAGTTTAGAAGTTGGAAACAGATGAACATATTATATAACAAGACATGAACATGTGTAGAATCAAGTTTTTCTAACTAAACAGACAGCTGTGCTGCTGGGGAGTTGGTTGCGCGATTTCTTCTTCCCAGCTAAAGCACTAGGAAGTGGTGAAGGGCGTTTTTGGAGGACTGTCTTATGTAGTTTTGACGTCCGAAAAGTGCTGATTCTTAGCCTAGTTTGAATATATAACTTTTGATTTTGATTTTTTTGATTCATACATACATCTATACATACCGGTCAAAAACATAACCTTCCTTTTTGCTTAGCGGTAGTCGGGTAAAAACACCACTGGTGTACAATGGTTTAACGAAAATATTCAAGGAATTGAAGATCCTACCAGAGTATAGCAAAAACTAATCCACTTCAACACTATCCGAGCCCGCTCCCGCTCACCACTTGACCTAAATCCTTACTATTCCTTTAGCCTTGCTTGGGACCACACGTCTCACGTAATATTAGTTAATCAAACCTTCCAAGAAAACTTCCTAATCGTTTCGTAAAAAGTCTAAGTTAGAAGATAATATTAAAGTATTCTTGCACTTCGATTACATGACGACATGAAATATTTACAAAATAAACAAAACAACTTACATTATAGATAAGTAGTTCCTTGGTCCTGAGTAGTCCTGACAAAACTGTGCTATTTGTTACACTGGCTCTCTTTATATATCAAGATTTTAACTGAGGAAATAAATGTAAACCAGTCAGCATTGGTGATTATATCATTGTCGCTGACATTGTAAAATGTTAACGCTGCGACAACAATAATAGTACGTGTAAACTTCCATTTTAGAACATTTTGTCACTATGCATCATTCTCGTAAACGTGATAATTAAGTAGTCTAAGGCAGCTGTTCTACCGCAAGACATAAGCGGCTAGCTATCAACGATTTTCTCGCTCAAGAAACGTACACAAGGTTGTAGATCCCGTGTAGTGAAAGAGATACGTATATTAATTTTTGATCGCTGACTGTTCACATCGCTGGCGAGTTTTCGTTTGTAGCAGCGACAAGAGGGCCTAGACAAAGCAACATTCGATTAGCGCTGACGCTAGTAGAAAAGCAACAAAATGTATGGGGTTAAATTAGCTAGACAATGTTATCATCTATCGATTCCATGAAACGAATCGACAGCGTCGAACGATAACTTCCATAGAGATGCGTAGCCAAGTGGCTCTTTTTGACAAGCGTTATCGCTAGTTTTCGATTCGTATGAAGGAATTCCAAGCTAAATCGCTAGTTTTAGTCAGCAAAAAGTAGCGAATGTAGAAATAAAACAAAATAATTCATCATAATTCATAATAAATATATTTCTACAATCGCTATCGCTTCAACGATAACGAAGTTGATTGGCAGGTGATAACGCTTGTCAAAAAGTGCCACTTGGCTACGCTATCTATAAGGAAGTTATCGTTCGACGCTGTCGATTCGTTTCACGGAATCGAATGATGATAACATTGTCTAGCTAATTTCTATTCGTTGACCTGTGATCACGTGACATTCCTATAACTTATGTCAACCCCATACATTTTGTGGCTTTTCTACTAGCGTTATCGCTAATCGAATGTTACTTTGTCTAGGCCCTCAGAGCTATCAAAGAGAGTACTTACTTGCTCAGCGACGCTCGCTTGGCGGCAGAACACTCGCTCAGAGACTGACCCTTGATACATAGGCATAACACCAGCGAGTAATCGCTCGTCGCCGTCGCGCATCGCCGCTCGTTTCTCGCCAACTCGTTTTCAGTTGCTAGCTCTACTCGGTTCTCGTTAATCGCCGGCTGTGGAGCAGATGCCCAACTATTGGCATATCCTTGTTGGAAGTATCAATACATTCCGTTTCAATCAATAAGATGTCACTTACATCATGTGATTTGATGCTGTTGTTGTTAGTTTTCTTACATTTGATTCAAGCGACTGCCTCGCTCGTCTAGAGGTCGCAAGCGCTACTGTTGAGCATGAGGCCCTGGGTTCAATTCCCGGGTCTGGAAAAATGTTATTAGATTTTTCAATCTGGAATTTCTCAGTGATAGCCCGGAGTCTGGATTTGTGCTCGGTTTGTGGCAATAGACTCGCCCCCTATTACATGGGACTAAGGGGGCTAGGGTGAGTCTGTGTGGTGCCGGACGTAAAAGTATGTGTGGTGCCGGACGTAAAAGTCTGTGTGGTGCCGGACGTAAAGAATATCACTCCCATATTTCTTCCCGTTGGTGTCGTAAAAGGCAACTAAGAGACTTACTAGAGAATGGGCAGCAGCGTTCTCTATGCATGTTAACACCATACTGCGATCGCCAACCCGCCTGCCAAGCGTGGCGATTATGGCAAACCCCCCCATAGGGAGAGGCCTATGTTCAGCAGCGGACGTGTTTCGGCTGAAATGATGATGATGAATGGGGGTATTATTCTGGTTCAGCTTTCGGCGTCGAACGGATGCGTACGCATCTCCATACAAAATCGTTGTTTTCTATGGACAAAAGCTGAATAAGTGTAGTTAGTCCCTTACACATAACCAGCGAAATGTGGATGTATAGGTACACCCTGCCTAACCCCTCGGGGAATACAGGCATGATGTTATGTTATGTGATTCAAGCAAATGAAAATACATATCGCACCTTTCAAGACAAACCGTTACTAAACAAAATACAAATTTTTATATGATCTGGTGCATTACTACCATAATCATCTTTTGTCTTTATCCTAATTTAAATGAATTAGGTACCTACCAACCAACTAACCTAAATAACAAAACATAACCTCACGCCGAAGGGTTCGGGGCAGAGGAGTATCTACCTATAGTACATCTACATTTTGCCAGCCCATGTAATAGAGGGCAAGACTACAAAACAAGAAGAAACTCGGGTTGGTAGATGTCACATGTCTTCGAATTTTTAGTTCTAAGATATGCCGGTTTCCTCACGATGTTTTCCTTCACCGTTTTGAGAGCAGTGGTGATGAAATAATTTACACAAAGTAAAGCGCCTGTCTGGGTTCAAACCTACGACTTACAACTTGTAAGTCGCGGCCGCAAGTGGCGGCCGCAAGTGTGGCCTATTAGCAACAAATAAACACCCCATAAAGCCCGGGTGGAAATCCATAGATTTCGAGAAAATCCAAGTATTTTTGAAATTCTCCCAGACTTCGTCATTAAGTACATTTTTTCTCTAAAATTGCTAATATAATAGTCTTTTTTGATAATATTTCACTTGTCGATCAGCTTTTTTCGACGTTAGAAAATGTTATCTACTCTTACAAATTGCGTGTATTGTTGATTCTATCATTATAATTCTGTTTCAACCTTTGCAAATTCGACCTTTGCCATCATTATCGACTGTTTCATCGAAAACTCTAAATATTTATTATTTTTTTTGAAAATACTCCATGTATCTATGTTCCGCGATTCTAGATAGTTTTTAAGTTATTTTTTTTAATTTCTTGAAATCTATGGGACCCGCTAAATTTTTTTTTTTACTATTTTCATTGTTATGGAATATTCTTTCCGACATAAAATAATCACCTTCATATCACTAATTCAAGATACAAAAATTTTGATCGAAATGGAAGAATTTACGTTCGAGTGATAGGTACAGAGTCATTTCTACTTCACATACAATTTAACAAAAAGTACTACCTGGTTCCTAAATCATTTCATAAACCTATGCTGAATGTAGGCTTGCCCAATATCACAAAAAAGTTGGCTCGAATATTTCGAATCTGTATCACGCGAACGTAAACTACTCCTTTTCGGTAAAAAAATCTGAATCTTCACGAAACGCCCACGAAAATGTAAGTACATTTTTGGGGGCTACAACATTTATATTTTTACCAGAACAGAAAGAGGGCAGAACAGAAACTGCGTTAGATTTCTTTAAGCTTCTCGGCGAGCGATTCCCCAAATTAACCAATTTTGGCCTAAAAGTGAGTTCGGTGATGGGCAGTACTTATCTTTGTGAATGTGCGTATTCAACTATGAATTTTATAAAATCGAAATAAAGGTCTTTACTATCCGATAAGTCACTTCACGCACTGCGTCTGTCTACATCGAATGTTGACAGGATTGTAAAATATAAATTAATGAAGAAACAATAAAACATATTGTGAATGATGTCACCTGAATCTCTTATTTGTTATATGTTTTATAATATTTATGTTATTTGTTTCTGCGGCCTGCAAATCTATGTCGTAATTTGTATTGGCCCGTGAATGTATAAAGCTTGGATACTCCTGTTTTCAGAATGTCAAGTAGCGCCTGCTCTCTATTTACTACATAGGTTGACAGTACGCGTTATTTGCTATTTTAGTTTTGCAGGCGTCGTCAAGGCACTAATAACTTCGTTTATTAATATTTTTTATCCTTTAAAGTTACGGGATCTAGATTGTTGGATAAATAGGTAGCAATTAGGTAGCTATTATTGATCAAAGAACATTTCTTTAATTCCCTGTAGTTTGTATGAAGCACATAGGAGACAGGCCATCCTGACGTCAGAATGGCGGCTCACCTCAAAACGAATATTTTTTTCAACACATAGGTAGCAAGTATTTAACGATAGGTAGCAAATAGTAGTAATTACTTAATTCATCATCATCATCATTTCAGCCGAAAGACGTCCACTGTTGGACATAGGCCTCCCCCAAAAGGAGGGGGGAGGGGGTTGCCATAATCGCCACGCTTGGCAGACGGGTTGGCGATCGCAGTATGGTGTTAAAATGCTTAGAGAACGCTGCTGCCCATTCTCTAGTAAATCCCTTAAGAAATAGGATGGTGCTATTCTTTACGTCCGGCACCACACGGAACAATTACTTAATTGCTACTTGGCAATTTTTAAGAACGATTTTGAAGTGTTTTATGAGTAGTGTCCGTCCATCCTGACGTTGACGGCTTTTTGGAGTGCTTAATTGTTACAAATGGGTCACACTATCACGTCCTGTAAGGAATACGTCAAATGATCATAATATTTCGATCAACATACAACCTGACACTGACCTGCAATATACCTGCAAGTTGCAAAAAACGAAAGACAATTTGAATTTCACGGGATAAAGCGCACTCTCTGGTGCGCTATATTGCGAGTTAGTTCGTTTATTTGGTTAATTATTATATCTTTATAACATAATTATGCTTATAATATAAACATAACATAGCAATTAGAAATAAAATTTATTGAAGTTCCTAGCTACAAGTCAAACTTGTTAGGGCTATTGTGGGATGGTAATGAAAGGCCGAGAGTCAAATGCCAACTGGTTTGTATTTCTTACTAAGCTTACATATAAAGTGTTAGTGTGTCTGTGTGCGTGTGTGAGTATGTATGTGTGTATATGTGTCCCCACAGTATTCCTCCCCTTTTAAAAAATTGTTATACTATAATTTTTACTTGTTTTCTATCCTAAGTTTACATTTACATTGCAATATTGCTTATAAGTTACATTGTAATTCTCTAGAGTAGGTACGTACACTTATAATTAATGTATTGTGTTTCATTTTACAATAGGAATACAGGATGTTCTTTTTCTTAACCAGATTTACGCTTTGTATTGTTTAGTCTTTTTTATAATAAGTTTTAACAGTTCACTGGAATAAAGATATTTATATTAATTTGCTTGTTTTTTATTATTACACTTTGTTATTTTTACTCACTTTTTTTTTTTTTTTTTTTTTTTTTTTTACACACTTGTTATGTTTTTCACATCACTTACACTATATTATGTCGTGGTTGTGCTTGCTGGGCCAATGGTAAACTAGTGGTACTGTGCCATACTGCCATTTCTTTTCGTAGCATTTTTCTAGTACCTTGCTTGCATTTCTTATACACCATGTATAGTATGTACATGCTAAGTACTGCTGCTATCATTATTATTATTATGCCATATTTTTCAAAAGTTTGCTCTAAATGCGAATTGCTCGCACTATTCGCTCCGTTTTGGGCGATAATTACTTCTTCAGTTTTTTTTCTCAATACTATATGTTTTTCCCATATTGATGAGTAATGAACACTGATTTATTCACTAATTTAGTTTGCTTCACAGTAATGTTGAATGCTGTCTTGTGTTTTATGCAGTGGCATTCCAATAATATTTTCCGTTGGCTCAACAAAATAATTGACTTGCACACGACTCACATTGTTTCTTACGACGTTAAGCCTAGTCAACACTTTTTACATACTACTTATATTACCCATGTTTGCTTTACATTTTTTTTTTTTTTACACTACTTAATGTAATATCTTAACTAATTACGTATTTATAAGAACCTGACAGGAGTTCGTACTATTCTACCACTTTTTGTTTTTCTGACACTTTCTTCATTATTTTGTACAAATTGATTTTCTTTTAATAAATAGGCTGGTTTTAACCTATCTATTGAAACTGATACTACTCTTTCTGGTAATTGAATTTTATATACTTTTTCTGTCCTTTCCAATACTTCGTATGGGCCTTCATACGGACATGTTAAAGATCTCTTTATCTTGTCAGTTCTTAGAAATACGTGAGAACAATCTTTAAGATCGGGATGTACAAAAAATACTTTAGTTTCATTAGATTTCATATCAATTGGCTTATATTGTTTTATGGTATCACTAATATTCTGTACAATGGTATGTGGTTCATAATTCTGATTGCTTATTTCTACAAAAAATTCTCCTGGCAATCGTAAGGCTCGGCCATAAACCATTTGTGCGGCGCTTATACCTCTATCAGATTTGATGGCTGCACGAAGTCCTAACATTGCACTAGGAAGTTCGTGAGTCCAATTTTTATTGCCATTTAACCTGGCCATTAATGATGCCTTTACACTTCTATGCCATCGCTCAATTGCTCCGTTGCTTTGAGGGTGGTATGGGGTTGTCCTTATCTTTTGTACACCTAAGTATGACATTAAAATTGCGAATAATCTACTTTCAAATTGCCTGCCCTGGTCACTCGTAAGTTGAACCGGACAGCCAAATCTACATACCCATTCTGTATATACTATTTTTGCTATCGTTTCTGCCGTTATGTCTTTTAGTGGATATGCCTCTGGCCAACCTGTACCTCTATCTATTATCGTTAAACAGTATCTGTATTCCTCTGAGGTTATAGGAAGTGGTCCTATTATATCAATATGAATATGATTAAATCTGTCAACAGGAGGATATTTACCATATGCTGAATTAGTATGTCTATTTACCTTTGATTTTTGACAATTAATACATGTTTTTGCCCATAGGCCAATATCTCGGTTCATACTTGGCCACCAAAATTTTTCTTTAATAATTTGTCGTGATGTGCGTATACCGGGATGACTAAGATTATGTATCGCATAAAATATATCTTTCCTAAAATTTTCTGTTAAATAAGGTCTTGCGTTTTCTTTTGATATTTCACAATATACGTATTGATCGCTATTCGGAACTAGAAACTTTTTAAATTGGTATCTTGAATCTTTTAAAACGTTTTTAATTTCAAGATCTTTCTTTTGTTCTGTTGCTAGTTTTTCATAATCAATTACGCTTGACGTACATTCTATGCTTTCTATGCGCGATAACACGTCTGCAACAATGTTATCTTGCCCACTTATATGGCGTATGTCGGTTGTGAATTCGCTTATAAAAAGTAATTGTCGAATACGTCTCGGACTTTCCTTATTGTTTGTTTTACATAATTTTGAAAAGGCAAATGTTATAGGCTTGTGGTCCGTAAAGATAATTAATTGACGACCTTCAAATAGGCTTCTAAAATGTTCTACAGCTAAAAATATAGCAAGTAACTCTCTGTCATAAGTGCTATAGTTTTTTTGTGTTTCAGTTAACTTTCTTGAGAAATATCCCAATGGGTACCATTTCCCATGAATATACTGTTGCAATACAGCTCCAATGCAATTATTTGACGCGTCTGCAAATAGTGCATGTGGCGCGTTAGTTACTGGAAACGATAACGTGACTGCCTGTGTGAGACTGTTTTTACATTTCAAGAATGCTTGTTCAGCATCCGGTGTCCAATGTATGAGTGTTTTGTCGTTCTTTTTAGCTTTATGAATGTACTTATTTAATGTTTCCAAATATTCAATTGCTTTAGGTAAATGACTACGGTAAAAGTTTACCATGCCTAAAAATTTTCTTAATTCACTGACATTTTGCGGTTTTGGATAATTGACAATTGCCTGTATTTTATCTTCTAAGGGTTTGATGCCTGATGTACTTACTTGGTAGCCTAGGAACTCTATAGTTGTTGCATTAAAAGTGCATTTTTCTAAATTAATTGTAATTCCAAATTCGCATAAACGTTGAAATACCTGCTCTAAATGTTCGCTATGTTGTTCTGAGTTAATTGAACTTATTAAAATATCATCAGAATAGCAATATAGGAAGTCTAAGCCTGACAATACGGTGTTTGTCATAAAACGCTGAAAAGTTTGGGCAGCATTTTTTAAACCAAATGTCATGCGTTCAAATTCATACAACCCAAATGGTGTCGTGATCGCGGTTTTGCAAATATCATCTGGATTAATTAAAATGTTATGATAGGCTTTTTTTATATCTATTTTCGTAAATATTGTTTTATTCGCTAGTAGATATGTAAAATCCTGTACTCTAGGTATTGGATATCTATCAGGTTTAGTTACAGCATTTAAAGCTCGGTAGTCGCCACAAGGACGAACTTGGCCTCCTTTTTTAGGAACTAAATGTAGGGGACTAGCCCACTCCAATTTAGATGGCCTACATATGCCTGCCTCTAACATATTTTTAAACTCTTCTTTGGCAATTTTATGTCTCTCTGGCGCTAAAGGTCTAGGTTTGCAAAATATAGGCGGTCCCGTAGTATCAATGTAATGATAAACTGTGTGTTTGGGTGTCTCTTTGAATGACATAGGTTTAAGAATATCTGGATATTTTTTTATTATATCATACATCGGATGGTTTTTTTGTAACGCAGAAATCGCTGGTTCACATTGACTTGCGATCGTTCCACGTACTGCCAAATTAGTAATCTTATCTTTTAAACATTGACCATTAATATCTACAATTAACATAAAATGATTTAGAAAATCTACGCCTAGTATTGGTTGCTTTACGTCACAAACGACGAAAGTCCATCTAAAAGGTCTCCTTAATTTTAAGTCTAATATTAGTGTCTTTGTTCCATAAGTTTTAATTTCTGTTCCGTTTGCAGCAAATAGTTTAAAATCAGAATTTAAATCTAATTCGCTTTTTTTCTTTACTAACACTTTTGGTAACACAGAAATACATGCTCCTGAATCTATCAAGAATTTAATGTTAAGTTTTCTATCACTTACTATTAGGCGGTGATCCTTAACTGTCAAACTTTCCGCCACCGGTTGCAGTTCTGCTAGTTTTCCGACTTCGGTGGGGAGTTCTTCGTTTTCCAGTTGCACGGGTCGATGCATTTCCTCGCTTTTTGTCCATACCTCCAGTGATACGAACACAGCCAATCTGCATTCTCGGATGTCCTGCGTGGTCTTGACCTTGAGCGGCTACGTGAGAAGTTTCTATGTCCACCTCTGCCTCTGTATCTTCCTCTTCCTCTGTCCATTTCATTTATTTTCAGGTTTATCTTCGCTATTTCCGCCATGATGGTTGCTACGTCGAATGTGGTCGTGGACTTCGCATCACCACGCGCTACTTCATTGACTTGGGCGGTCTGGTTGGATTCCATGATTTTGTCTGCTATTATTGCCATTTCTTCTAGGTCCTTTGTAGGTGTGACGGTGAGTACTGCTCTAACTGCCGACGGTAAGTGACCTTGCCATAATATTTTTAATGTGTCATCCTTTATTTTTTCTCTTGCTAATTCTTTCATTTTTCTCAGTAGGTGACTAGGTTTCTGGTCTCCTAATTCCATTTCTGACACTAATTTTTGCACTTGTCTTGTTTCAGATTCTTCGTATATCTGCAGTAGGCGTTTTTTTAATGTTTCGAATTTGCAGGTTTCCGGGGGATTTGCCAAAATATCTGCTATTTGCTGAACCACATCCTTGCTGAGTTTTCCTACCACCATGTAATATTTGTTCAAGTCGGACATTTTCTGTGGTGCCAAAATTGCTTCCACTTGTAAAAACCACAGACGTGGGTTGTCCGCCCAAAAATTTGGTATTTTATCTGTTACTGATACTGTTGACACTGTCACTCAAAGCATTTATTTCAAATAAACCTATTATAGGCACTTTTGAATTGTCAAGGGGTCAGTCAGTCAGATGAAGCTAGTTGTAGGTAGGTAGAAGTATCAGAACTATACAGGGTAAAAAAAATCATTGGGCATTGAAGGGAAACCAGTACTGTATATAATGGTTTCCCTTCAATGCCCATTGATTTTTTATTAAATTACATTTTTTAATAAAATAGCTAATGTTTATTTTTTGAATTTTTAGCTGGTTCGATTCCCGGTTTAGGTAAGCTTGTCTTAAAAACTGTGAATGCAGTTTTGTTTCTTCTTAAAAATAAAGGAATGTTTCCTTTATTATTAAGAAGAATTAAGAAGAATTTATTTTTAAGAAGAAACAAAACTGCATTCACAGTTTTTTTAGACAAGCTTACCTAAACCGGGAATCGAACCAGCTAAAAATTCAAAAAATAAACACTAGCCATTTTATTTCACTAATCGATACAGTCAATTTCGCCAAGAAACATTGTCTTACACTCGTCTTCGTAAAAGATATCCATGAAATCTAAAATGTAGTACACAAGAGCTTGAATCAACATTACCTAGACTAGAACTGTTCACTTTCAACAACTAAAAGAGACGTTATAATTTTATTTCACGTTACTTTATGTAACTTGTTGAATTATCCCGTGTGGTGCAGGACGTAAAGAATAGCACCATCCCATTTCTTCCCGTGGGTGTCGTAAAAGGTGACTAACGGTCTTACTAGAGAATGGTTAGCAGCGTTCTCTATGCATTTTAACACCATACTGCGATCGCCAACCCGCCTGCCAAGCGTGACGATTATGGCAACCCCCCCCCCCCCCCCTATGGGGGAGGCCTATGTCCAGCAGTGGACGTCTTTCGGCTGAAATTATGATGATGATGAACTTGTTGAAGATAAGAAAATCGTTTAATTGGTAATAATAATTCTATGCACGTTTCCTTCTGAGACGAGGCGTTCTGACGGAAAGTTTAAAAATAGAACGTTTAACTTTGTTTGCGGTGCGGAACTCCAATTTTGAAATTATCGATTTTGTTTTGTTTTCCTAATGGCGTGTCAAAAAATCAATATAATAGAAGCTTACATTTCAAACAACAAAAATTGCAATTTAGCTCTACAGGTCGTGAGAGAGTCGGTGAGAGGAAATACAGACACACAAATACCGTCTAGCAAAGTTTCGTCGCGAATGGTGAAAACTTAGTGAATATAGTTTCAAAACACGTTTAGAATGCCCACTGTAACAAAATCTAGACTTCTTGGCGGGAAAGTGAAGCGTCATGTTCAGCAGTTTGTTAAATTTTCCAAAATTTGTGTTTAGCTGAATATTAATGTGTAATAATGGTGGATTATTAACCATTAAGTGTTTGTGAACGTGCGTTAGTGTAGGCAAATGAAACAAAACAGTGCAACTTCGCTTCAAGTTTTCTCAAGAAGTCCGCGTGAGGTCTCAGTAAAGTGCCACATCTTTACTGAAACTCAAGGGGAGAGGGCGGGGATATCATCATCATGCATTTATAATTCATTTCATCAATACTATACAAGAACTAAAACGTGACATTGGCTAAATGCACAAACCGTGCGAAGCCAGAAGGAAAAAAAAAAAAAAAAATCTAGACTTTGCCGATTATGATCATATTGTGATCATTTTGCAGAAGGCTTCACGAAGTGAATTTCAAAAAAGACAAAATTTTGTGTACATATCCGTAACGAGGGGTCTCATTTCGAACAATTTATCAGTAAAATGATTAAAGTGTAACTAAATTATAATTTTAAATAGTTCAAGTATCAATTGTCTTGTTAGGTAATAATTTTCATTCTTGATGTTTACGTCTCCTTCATATTAGAATTGATGACAAAATAAAATTCATGTTACATTTCACGATCTTTTTCATTTCTAAGACCAAATGTTATTAGAGACATTTTATCCTGAACAATAATCTCATCTATTAGTAGAATAAAATAGCGAGTGTTTATTTTGTGTAATTTTTAGCTGGTTCGATTCCCGGTTTAGGTAAGCTTGTCGAGAAATCTGTGAATGCAGTTCTTTTTAAAAATAAAGGAATGTTTTCTTTAAGTAAAAAAAAAGTCTTATGGATTTAAAGTGGTTTCCCTTCAGGGCCATTGATTTTTGCCACCCTGTATATGGTAAACTAATGTATACAGTTCGTTACAGCAAGTAAACACGGTAGTTTTTTGTCATAAATAACTTTGATATTATGAGGTATTATAATTTAATTATATATTTCTGCTGCTGTTTTGCTTCACCATAGTATGTAAGTAGTAACTTTTGCAAGTCAGTTATAATGTTCAAATCAAAATGATAAAGTCAATGATGAACTTACAAAAAACTTAAAATTACATAATTATGTTTAATAAAATGAGCGCACCTTAGTACATTTCATGCCACATCTAGTTGCGCGCGTTCCGTGTATGCTTACATTTTAGCGGTGTTAAATTATTAGCGATTACCCTACACTTTTACAATATTTTTGTATGTTATAATTTCTTGCAAACACTGTACGTTGAATCAATAATGTTTTTTTAAGTTAGATATAAATATTTTTCATGTAAGTGAAATTTCTTATGGGAAATAAAGACATCTGTTCACTCCGACTGGCGGGTTCGAGATGCTGCCGGAATGATTTGATAGTGAACATCGATGGCAAATGAAATAAACGATGAATTCCACTAGTTTTAATTGGTATAGTACACTTAACATACACCATTGTCCGTGAATTAGATGAATATTTCCAATGAAACTTGAATTAGTGAATTATGTTACAACTAGCCGTGTTGCAACTTCTTCATCACAGATTAAGTAGTACTCAGATGGTAATCTCCCGTACAAGAAAAATCGCTTTAGAATCTGCTTGCTTTGATTGTGACGTTTGGTATTTTTTTAATTTTATCGCACAAAAATGTTGTCGGTCGTAGTGGTTCGAAACCCGAGTCTTTTTGCCGAGGTTTATCGAGCCTAGAATAGTTTGAATACTAGCCTTTTAAGCGACTTAACCGACTGGGAAAAAAGGGGGTTCTGTATTTAAACCTACGAGTATTATAATTGGAAATTGTAATAAATAAAATGCATTTGATATCATAAATTTTTACTTTTATTTCATTTTGAAACAAGTACATAGTTGACAACCGAGTACCTAATACATACATTTTTGAGTATTCTTCAAGCTTGATCTGGATTTAACTTGCTTCAACGATTTTACAAATTCATGACACAGTTTAGAACTTAGCATAATTAGCCTACAGATTTTTGATTAAAACAACATGCCTTGTTCAGACTACTCCTCCTTCTTCAGACTTCTGTTATTGAAACTTGTAACTTCAGGAACAACTGCATCTGTAACAAGTAAAGAAAATATTAGGAACACAAGTCTTAGCAGATTGAAAAACCAGAAATATTTGCATGGACACATGGACTTGCCCACTAAGGATTCCATACCAGCACAATTATTACAGTTCTCACTATCATCAATATTCATTTGTTTTCTAAACAAAAGCTAATGCACTATAATCAGATTGAGTTATACTCTGTATAATTATACCCTCCATGTATTTCTTGTATGTGTGGTACCTATGGCTACTAATCAGATGGCTAGCTACAATGTGTGTGTTTTAGTTTGTTGCCAACTTAAGTAGTGTAAACAAATATCTGTTTATAGTGGAAAGAAATATCCATATTTGCTGCAACACTACTAGTCAATGATAACTATAATATTCAATTATTTTACCTTTCATGATTTGGTTTTCTGAGGCTTCATTTCCACTGCCCGAAGTGGTGGTGTTGTCGTATGACCACAAGGTTTGAGTTTTCAAAACAAACAGATGTAGCAATAATTCCTGGAAATAAAAATTTGTTCAATAATTCAATTATTATTATGAGTAATTACTTACGGGTAGTCAGAAGCACAAAAGTCTGACAACCAGTCTCTACCAAGAAGTATTGTGTTACCCAGTAATTGGGTTGTGGAGGTCAGATAGGCAGTCGCTCCATGTAAAATACTGCTATTCAGCTGCAACCGGTTAGACTGGAAGTCAACCCCAACTTAGTTGGGAAAAGGCTGGGCAGGATGATGATATTAAGAATAATTACTGAGTGTGTTTAGTGAATAATGTGTTGTGGCTGTGCTTTTCTTATAAATAATAAAATTTTCATTTACCTATTTAATTTTCTTATGGGATCATATTTTTTTTGTATTTAATTAAGTATTTTTAAAGTAGCTAAGCTACGGTACCTATGAATTACATGATTGGGTCAGAGGGTCGTCTTAGGGGTTGTTGAATGATGCACTTTAGTCAATGATAAAAGTATTATCGTGATATTTACGTTCTTACCTGTGCAAGTGGTCAGAATGCATAGTTTGATAAATGCAACTGCTAATTTTGTCGTCTTAGAAGAACGTGGGTTAGGCGCCAACACAAAGACAAACTTGTTTAAAATGTTTAAGACTTTGCTTGCAATTTTTCACTTTAACTCGGTCTTGGGAAACAGTAAATATTGACGTCCTTTCGTCAACTGCCAATTCACAACATAGCACTTGTGGAACATACTTCAAGTTTTTATTACAATTATTCTATTTCAGGAGACAGTGAGGATACAATAGGAAATAAATGTAAATCAAATAGTAAACAATGACACTGCAATGGCGGTTGCAGAACCACAGACTACGATAGCCTATCGATAGACTTACAACAAACAAGTATGGCGTCGATTGCAAAGGCGACACAGGGGAAAGGGACGAGGGGCGGTTGTCATTTCGGAAGAAATCACTCATAGACAAATACGTCTATTAATCCCCATATTTTTTGTTCTAAGATTACCAGCCGTGTTCTTCATGGTTCGCCATGATCTTTTTTTGAGTGCCTGCGCATTCACAGACTATATAACCATCGATTCTCACTCAAAATCGATGACTAGTGTTACAAGTAATGAAATAAAACTTATAAGCAAAACAGATAAAATATAACAAAATGATTGAATTCAATACTTACAGCTAACAATTATTAAAATAGACAAACATGTTAATTTGCGTTAACAACATCTCAAATCCGAACTTGTCAAAAAAAATAATTATAGGCCCGTTTTGACATTTAACTTAATCGATTTATCGTGAGTATCGAGTACCAAGTCGTATGGTTACCTACTTCACTAGTAACGTCGTGATGGTCAACCGCCTATTATTTTTTGACAAATTTAACAAATACAAATAAAATTGCCTTCGGGTGAAATTCATCTGACATTAATTTTAGAATGTGGCCATAAAAAAAGTTTCGATTAAATGGACTTTTCATGCAATAGTTCCTCATAAGCCTGCGTAAAGATAATCCCGATGGTAAATCATCACAAGAGTTTATTTCACAGATTTGCCAATAAAGTTTTTAACACAAAATAAGTATTTTATTTCGGGCAACACCTAACGAGGTGGCTAGTACCTATCCGGGATCTAGAAATTTTAATAGATATCAGATTGACCTACAGTGACCCTACAGATAAAATATTAAATATCCAAAGAAGGTAAACAAAATTCTGGGTTGTGTAATCAGGCCTTGAGAGATTATTTCAGAAGAAACCATTCAGTAAGATTTTTAGAACTTAGAGAGTTGTAATGATTATGATTCTGTGAAGCCATATTTTTTATGGCCGCGAATCATATTTAGATCAACATACAACCTGTTACTGACCTGCAAATTGAAAAAAAACGTAAGAAAAAATTAATTTCGCGGGCTACCTTAGCGCATCCGCCTTAAGACGCGGCGTTACTGTTAAGTGTTTAATTATAATAATACCCTATTATCTATTCTTCCATGTCTCTGTGTAGGTATGTATTATCTAGTTGTATCACCTGGAAATAAATATTTATAATCTATTTCTGTCACGGTTTATTTTTATATGACAAACAGTGTATTGTGATAGATTTGACCGTCCTCTTCGATTGGCCAATGTGGGTCAAGTTCAGGCCACCTTACCACTTATAATCATTGTCATGATGACTGTGGACAAAAGCGGTTGAAGTACTGGGAGAGGCGCTCCGTATTCGGCCGCTTTTGTCTGCTTTAACTGACGTTGACTCAGCTCAATGTACACATTTAGACACAGAATTGTTTAAAATTTGGTTTATTATAGAACATTGGTGTGTAATTGGTACTTTACACAGTAGGTTTACTACTTACTACGTACTTTACACAGTACATTTCTTATTGTTTAAGTACTTAAAATTGTATTAACATTTTTAGTTGAAAATTATAGGTACTATTTATCATTTGCTGTCTGGTCCACGAGGGTCAACTGTAAATAAAGAAAATATATTAAGTATGTTATCATTTAATTAGATGGTATAATAAGAAAGGTAATAAAATTATCTATGGATTGAACAGTCATCCTAACTAAAATTATAAATTCAAAAGTGAGTTTGTTTGTTTATTTGTTCCGCTTTCACGCTAAAACGGCTGAACGGATTTGGATGAAATTTTGCATATGACTTGAATTAGGACATATGATACGTTTATCCTGATATTCCCACGGGACCGAGAGTTATGCGGGTAAAACCACAGGGCACAGCTAGTTAGAAATATAACCGGAATAGCAGTCTCGATTGCTTATATAATTTTCACTTTCAAATAATGCTCAGCCTTGAATCACGATTCGTTGAAATAAAATTAAAATCCCATCAGGCGCGGGTTGTTTACCTCATAAAATCCTAAATTCACTCACTGAAGCCGCGTTCTAACCAAAAGCGATCGTAACGCGAGTACGCAATCATCGCGCTCTTATATTTATGCATGAATAAGACATGGTCGCGCCATCATCACTGGTAAGTAATAGGTCTTAATAATGAACATTTAAATCCCCCTTTAGGGGAGGCCTATGTCCAGCAGTGGACGTCTTTCGGCTGAAATGATAATGATGATGATGAATGAACATTTTTAGAGATACTTACCAGTAGGGTCGACGAAGTTCACTGAAAAATAAATGAACACCAAATAAGTTTAAAAACAATCAACGACTACAAATAAAAAAGTTAGATATGTAAAGATTAACTACGATAATATGGCCCGCCCCTACAAAATTCAAAACGTTTCAAAAGTATTTACAGGCCAAGACTTACAACGCATGTGTGCGAACGAGAATGAGACGGCCCTCAAACAAAAACAAATCCACGGATTTGTTACTCGACTAGTGGAGTCACTAATCGCTCATTATTATTAGTATGGCGCTGCACTGACGTACTCTATGAAAACGACACGTGCGTTGTCTTGCGCGATCGGCTAGTTACGATTAGTTGACCAACAAATCTGGTAAAAAGTGAGATATTACGAGTACTGATTGAACAAAAACTATGAATACTACATACAAATTCTTTCGTAAGGATGTGACTACACACATTGAAACAGTGATTTGGAGGGGCGCGCCATTATATGTTATCGTAAGTAGTTTATCCCTAAATATTATAATAGTAGGTTATTCAAAATGTGTGCTTTCGTTTTTCTGTAGATTACTTAGGTACCACCGCGAAAGTTCCTGGTCGACCACTTTTAAACCTTATTCCTATGGGCATAAGTGCGAAAAGTGGTCGAATGGGAACGTTCGCGGTGGTACATCATCATTTGCTTAGCCTTTTCCCAACTATGTTGGGGTTGGCTTCCAGTCTAACCGGATGCAGCTGAATACCAGTGTACTCGATGGAAGCCAGTTTTCACCAAGCTGGTCAACATTGGCGGTCTCTAAGATGTACTCCCGTCAGGACAGTAAATTCTCGATAGTCCCACAGACGTGTAGAGATACATTAGTCTACCCGGTTGACAGTCCGATTCCTTTCTCTAGTAGAAACTACCAGTATTTTAAATGGACATCGTAACATCACGCTTGCAATCCCCGAAGGGTTAGACAAAGGTGTATCTATAATCTATAGTACACCCACATTTCGCCAGTCATGTTTAAAGGCTTCTACATACCAGCGCGACTAGTCGCGCGACAAGTCGCCCCGGTATGTAGAAGCCTTAAGTCCATGTAATAGGGGGCGAGCCTATTGCCATCAACTGAACCGGGCACAAATCCGGTTCAGTATTTTAAATGGAGCGACTGCCTATCTGAACTCCACAATTCCAGTAACTGGATAATACGATACCACTTGGTAAGACTGGTGGTCAGACTTCCGGGCTTCTGACGACCCGTAACGACTGTCTGTCTGTATGTGTTTAGGTTAGGTACATAAAATATAGAATAGAAAAACAAATTAAAATAAGTTAAATTACCTTGCTGGTCACCATCAACAACGTTTACTGCAAAAAATAATAAAAAAGAAGTTCAGTATTTAACACAGTTTAAAAAAAACATTATAATGTTTGTACATAAAGTTTACCCCACTTTAGCCAGACAGATATTCCCCTAGGTCGAGTATAAACTATAGATATTATTCCTGTTTCTTGATTATTGGTACTGAATGTTAAGTTCCGACATTTTATCATAACATGAGGTCTTGTTTCCCCAAAGGGTTAGACAGAGGTGGACCTATTAGTACACCCATATTTCGCCAGTTAAGTTTCATCATCATCATTTCAGCCAATAGACGTCCACTGCTGGACATAGGCCTCCCCCAAAGGGGGGGGTTTGCAACTTTGCCACAGTTATGTTTAAGTCCATGTAATAGGGGGCGAGCCTATTGTCATCAACTGGGCACAATCCAGACCCGGGGACTGGTACTGAGAAATTCCAGATAGAAAAACCTAATAATAATTTACCCGACCTGGGAATCGAACCCAGGACCTCGTGCTCAGTAGTATCTAGCGCTTGCGACCACCAGGCCAACGAGGCACTACATTATAAATAATGCCTAAGTATAATTTATTTTAAATGTACTAGCTGCTGCCCGCGGCATTACCCGTGTGGCTTTTTCTAAAATAAAAGTATCCTAAATTATTTCTTATAACATCAGCTATCTACCAGTGAAAGTCCCCTTAAAATTGGTCCGTTTCTGAGATAAGCTGGACCAAATAGACAGACTGACAAACAACTCATTCATCATTTCAGCCACATGACGTCAACTGCTGGACATAGGCCTTCCCCAAAAAGGGGGGGGGGGGGGTTGCTATATTCGCCACGCTTAGCAAGCGGGTTGGCGATCGCAGTATGGTGTTAAATGCATAGAGAACGCTGCTGCCCATTCACTAGTAAGTCTCTTTGTCGATTTTTACGACGCCCACGGGCAGAAATAGGATGGTGCTATACGTCCGGCACCACACGGAACTCCGGCACCACACGGAACTCCGGCACCACACGGAACTCCGGCACCACACGGAACAGACAAAAATGTTTAAAATTTGTTTTTTTTTATATAAGTACCGTTAATAAAAACCAAATGCTTATGAAAGTATGTAACTTTCATAAGCATTTGGTTAAAAGCTGTTATTTGGACATTACAAACAAACACTTTAATTTTATTAATTTGTGTTGATTGTATTTTGTAAGTTATACCTACCTACCTTACCCGGTTGTAATTTATAATGTAGGAACTTAAAAAATCAGTAAAGACAAAGGTATATTGTAGATACTACTTGATAATTCCATATCGTCAGATGAAAAGTTTTATAATTACCTTGGCGGTCGCCATCAACGATGTCCACTGCAAGGAAATTAAAAACCAAATTATTTTGTAATCAGTCTCTGAAAATATGCTAAGGTAAAGTGGTAATGGTAAAGAATCTTAGAAAAGAAGAATAAAAGAACATTAGTAAGGGGGCGTTGTTGGTAAACACTTGTAAAATTTCTCGTGTAATTACAGGGTCAAATTAAATTAATTAGCGAAACTCCGCAAACGTGATGAATATGATATCTACTAAACATGATAAAATAAAAAAATAATTAGTTCGATGAGTTTTTTTTTCAAAGTCAAAGTCAAATTATTTATTTCAAACAGGCACATTTCATTTCACTTTTGAACGTCGAAATTTACAAAAAATTTGAATTGATTCTAGTTGCCCCTTCCAAAAGGTAGTTTCGTATGGAGAATAATGGGCAAGAAACTCCACCGTTACTCTTTTAAAAAAGTTTTACAATATTTTGTTTAAGATAATTAATTATTATATGAAGATGCATCTAGAATAAAATTATTATACCACATTAAATAAAAACAAAATGAAGCAATGACAGATAATTGATATTTTTTTTGAGGTCAACAACCGCCACTAATGTAAATATAATAATATATAATAATAATATAATATATCAGTTAAAAAAATCAGTATTTGTTTATTAACTTCACAGACTTGTTGCCTATCGATAACTAAACTTGATAAAATTGAAGAGCTTAATCATAGATTGTTATAATTACCTTGATGTTCACCATCAACGACGTTAACTCCTAGAAAATGGAAAATAAATTAAAGAATACAAAAAACAAAAATTGTTGTTATAGTTGTTTGTCGAAACAACCCTTAGGTTCTACCACTCTCACCCTCAAATTCCAACATTTGCAACATAATGACCGAAAAATACAAGGTAAAGACGACCACTTCACTATTTAGCCCAATTCAAAAAAAGAGGTTCGTAAATCGTCGTAATTAATGTATAAGTACTTATATTCTAATAAGGGGTAATCTTCGGAATTCCAATCCGATTCCGAAAATTCTTTAAGTGGGAGGGAAGCTACAGTATAGCCGAGTGTCCTAAGAATATGTTTTCTGTTAAAATAAGATATTTCATCGCAGACAGAAGCTAGTTATATTTAAAACAAATACCAAAGCAGAGCAAATAAAAACTCGTCTGACATATTAAAGTTATTCTTAAAGGCTTCTACATACCAGCGCGACTTGTTGCGCGACGGGACACGGCACAAAGGCCCGCGTGTCGCGGGACGAGCGGTGCCTTTGTGTCGTGTCGCGTCGCGCGACAAGTCGCCCCGGTATGTAGAAGCCTTAAATCTGTTTGGTGTTTATCTTCCTAATTCATATTATTCTACTCACGTAGTTACCTATCTTAGGTTTATCGTTCTAAGTTGTTGTGTGTACTTACGAACGTTTATTTTGAGTTTAATGGGAGTTTTATGTGCTTCTATATTGTTTCATAGCAAGGTCAGTAAGTAGGTACTTCCTGGATCATTCACAAAATAGGCTCGAATAATTTTTATTTTCAGCTATTTTGTAGCTCAGATTATACAAAAACGTTAGATCAAGGCCGATAACACGAGACGGTATTCACAATCCACATGTTGATTTAAATAAGCAGTAAAAATGTTACGCCTCAAAAAGCTACGATGAAGTTTTTGATACTATTATTGGGTAGAAGTTAGAATATGAAGATTAGACTCACCTTGAGGTCTCGCGATGGTCATGGCGACCAAAGCTACCAGAACCAGAACAATCTGAAATACAAGAATAGTAGTGAGACATGATACAAGTGAGCTAAGATGGAGGTAGGATTGCAAACAAGAGCCGAAGGCAAGGGCGTGTAGGATTGTACCTATATGTACTACTACTGCATGTATATAATATTTATATAATTCAGACCTAATTTTGGTTCATATTTTGTTATTCTTACATTAATTATTTTAAAACTATGTTAGTCATGAGTTCATGTCACGTTCAGTTAATGCGTTAGTAACATAAAAACCAAATAAATAATCATATTAAAATTAAATAACAATTGAAATAATGAATTGCAAGTGTGAGGTCTAGGAATTCAATCCATATAAATGTAAACTTTGCGAAATAAAATGTATTCTTATTCTTATAATTAAAACATAATTGAAAATAAATTAAAATAAATAATATTTATATTTCCAAATTGCATTATCTACATACATAACATGATCTACATTTTATTCAAAAAGTGACATGGCATATCTACATTTGAGTTATAATCATATTGTACAAGTAGGTACTCTAGGTACTTTCTAGAAGTCTCTTTAAGAAAGGCCAGCTTGAATTTATCGTCGAACTACAACTAGTATATAAAGAAGTTTCATCGGCACAGTTTCCACGAAACAATTTTTAGAAAACATAAAAAAACAACCAAAAATAAAAGAATGATCAAAGAAAAAACTGGTTACATTAAGGAATATAATAAAACAGAATAAAAAAGTATTAAGGAACTAAGTTTCTAATTTCTTTAACTCAATTTTTCCCACAATAACACAATGGTCTATTAATAGTAAAAACTACGCACCGTAAACTTGCTCATGATTAATATTTTTCTCTTTACTTTTGACTCCGTAAGACAAAACTGCCTTTCAAATTATATGTAAGATCTTTTTATATGCGGACATAACAAATATTGATGTTTATATAGAGCACAAGGTGATAACCCCTGACCTTGGAGCTCAAAATCCTACTAAAGTCCGGTCGCGAAGCAGAAAGATTTTCGTACAATGACCAGATAGAGAGAGATAAGTAATGAGGATTACTTATCTCTATCACTCAAGCACAATTATATTGCCGTCGTCGCAGTTGCACATTAGAAGGACCTTAAAGGCTTCTACATACCGGGGCGACTTGTCGCGCGACGCGACGCGACACAAAGGCACCGCTCGTCCCGCGACACGCGGGGCCTTTGTGCCGTGTCGCGTCGCGCGACAAGTCGCGCTGGTATGTAGAAGCCTTAAAATGCGCGAGCGCGACGGCCGAGCGATAGAGATAAGTAATGACCCCTCATTACTTTATCTCTATCGCTTGGGCACAATTGTATTGCCATCGTCGCAGTCGCACATTAAAAGGACCTTAAAATGTGCGAGCAGAACTGCCACTCACCATATGCATTGTGACGAGCATAAATTGCTTAGTAACCATATTAAAGTACCTAATCGAATCGCAACCCGTTAAATACTTATTATTATGTTGTTCCGGTGGCCATCTGTGGTCTCCATCATCAGTTCCACTTCACCAAATGGTGATTTTCAGGAGCAAATGCACAAGTTACTATAAAAAATACCCAAATCGCTATAGGTTTGCCTATAAAATTCGAGGGTTTCCCTCGATTTCTATGAGATCCCTTCATCAGATCCTGATTTGGTGGCAATGAGACCACTTCGGGAGCATACCTTTTCAAACAATAAAATAATTTTCAAAATCGGTCCATATTTGACGGAGATATCGGTGAACAAAGAAAAAAAAAACCGGTCAAGAGCGAGTCGGACTCGCGCACCGAGAGTTCCGTACGTATATATGATGTTGATGATTTCTGAAAAACTGTGCTATTTAGAGACATCGTTTTATTTTTCCTGTAATCTTTACATAAACTTCTATCACATAGAATAATTTCAATTTTTTATCTATGCAAACTTCGGAGATAAGAGTGGGGGAACGGTATTTTTTTTTACATTTTTAATCAAAAGTCGGAACGAATGCTACCTAATAAAAAAATAAAAATGTTTGAGAATATGCAAACAGCGCTCTTTCATATGATACCCCACACGCCCAGTAGCTCCACTTAAAATTTTTAAGACCCCTTTGCAGTCCCTTTTGCAAAAAAGATATATTTTTTTAAATTTCTTTCTTGTTTGCAAAATAGTTGGGCCAACGTCATCTAAAACTATTCTAAAGTTCAAGTTGATAGCATTAGTAGTTCTTGAGATATCCAGGTGTGACTAACAGACAGACAGACAGGCAGACTTAGTCTCACCATAAGGGTTCCTTTTTACCATTTTGGTACGGAACCCTAAAAACAGCCGAAAATATAACCTCCTCCTTTTTGGACGTCAGTTAAAAAGGAAGTTTATTAAGTTAAGGTGAAGAAATGATTGTGTGTGATTGCTAAATATTAATGAGTATTTTTGGTATTTCTGACCGTGAACCCACTGTAAACCAGTGGGTTCACGGTCAGAATTTGGAGATAGTACCAACTACATAGATGTAGTGACAAAAATTTAAAAGAGTATGCTTAGATCTCAGATTATAGAAAGAAGGCTTAGATGGTTTGCTCATGATGAGAGAATGAATGAATGGCAACTAACAGAAGGTATTTACAAGGCAGATGTGAACGCCGCGCCGGGAGAAGACGCCATAAACGGACATAATTATAGACCTTATTGGTGACGTCCTTCATAAAAGTCAGGTGTGTAGTACTCGCAACCGGCGTGCGTGTATGACCAGCATGTAGAT
Organism: Tiliacea aurago; assembly: GCA_948098905.1. Taxonomy (NCBI): domain Eukaryota; kingdom Metazoa; phylum Arthropoda; class Insecta; order Lepidoptera; family Noctuidae; genus Tiliacea; species Tiliacea aurago. The sequence continues at coordinate 14,554,436 of OX402593.1, forward strand.
TCTGTAAAATCTCACCGTGAATTCTTGCGTGGAGTGAGCTGTCAGTGTCATTCCACTGATGCTAGGGATTGACCAAGGATTACATTTACAATCTTAATCGAGATTGTAATAATATTTTTATGCTAATTCTATTGATAATTTTATATTATTTCAAAGCTGGTATTTATATGTCTTAACATTACTATTTAGGGGAATTTTAAATAAAATAGCAAAACTGAAATTTTCTCAAACTCAATTTAATGTAAAAAAAACAGAATTGAGTTTCTGTTCAAAATCTGGATTATGATTGTTATTATAATCCTTGGTCCATCACTAGCATCAGGTGCGATGCCACTGACAGTTCACTCCACGCTCACATCACCTAAATTTTCACGGTGAGATGGTTACAGAATAGCAGTGCAGTACCCCGAGTGTAAGTTTGCAAGTGAGTAAACGTAACTAGCGCGTTTGCGTTAAGATTTTTATTCTCACTCTTATACTCTTAGCATTATATGATCTATAGGTCAAATTTTAACGCGCACGAAATAGTTACGTTTACTCTCGTGCAAACTTACACTTGGGGTACAGATCTACGCACATAAACGAATCAAAAGGAATATGTAAGAATCGTAACAGGTGGCAATCTGTAGTTTTGCCTACCCCCATGGGAAGAAGGTGTGAGGTTAAGTATGTAGGTATGTAATTATTATACTTTTATAAAACCTCTTATTTAGCTTCTTGAATGGGTGTCTCCTAGTTTTGCCATCTATTTCATACACAATTACACAGTGGCGAAGGGTGATTTTATAAGAGAGTTAAGCCGGAGCAAAAAAAAATCATCAACCTCATGACGTCGATTTTGTATAGAAATAGAACTGAGTTATTTTAGAGCAAAATGTTTTGTTGTTGGGTTATAAAGACAAAAAATTTAATGTAGGTGTTTTGTAATGTTTTAATTTTATGGTGTATTAAATACCTACAATGTGATTATTATAATTATTATTTGGCATTATTAAACACTAACTGACTGTGTGCCATTTTTAAATAACGATAGAGTGCTTGCGTTCTGAATTTCCGAAGGGAAGCCGGTAGGAATCGTGTTATACGGTGGTTTCGCCACTGCAATTACATCCTTTTATCACCGACAGATTTCAATTGTTTTAGAAATTGAAGAAAAAATTCAAACTTTATCTTTGGTATGGTGTGTTTACCGAGAACTGATTGCGTATAAGTAGGTACGAACGTACAATCACTGTCGGTCAATCTGGGGTCAAATATATCACCGCTCCTCTTTGTGATCGCTTTAAATAAAATAGGTAATGGGTACAATTGACGACATTGATGATGATCAAATTATCATTGTTTTCCCAGATAGGTGGGCCCACAGGGCGGGCCTTTTAAAAGCCTCAAGTCAAGTAATGCTGAGTTTTCTTATTTTATCTGTATGAATATGATTCTACCATAAATTTTATCTGGTGACAAAAAAACCGCGATTTCGACGTGCACTTGGACGCAGTATGAGTCGAACTCGCGAGGTCATGGTTCCGTATCTTCACACTATGGAGGAGTGCCCAGTCTAGGCAGTACGGCGCCGTGACCTTGTCACGAAGGTCGGTGCTGCGGGTGTCCTCTCGTTTCCGGTCGTGGTTCAGTCCATTGTACCTAAATGACAAGACACTGCAGCGCCATTTTTATGTTAATAAATTAATAATATAAACGCTACGATCGGATGGTAGGTGGTGACCGATGCCTGTACGATGGATGCAATGCCCAAAGACATCATAACTGCTTCCATCATAATCAGCATATTATTATGTTCCCACTGCTGGGACACAGACCTCCTCTCATCGAGTTGGCTGTAATCCACCACGCGGGCCCAGTGCGTGTTGGTAGAAGCCACTTGTCTCCAATGTTTTTGGTTCTAGGATATGCCGGTTTCCTCACGATGTTTTCATTCACCAATTTGAGAGCAGTGGTGATGAAATTATTTACACAAAGTAAAGCGCCTGCTTGAGTACGAAACTACGACCTGCACCCTAATTGCGTAACACAGTTTGAATCGGAATCGGAATGATTTTGAAGTATATTGCTAATCCATTGCTTCTTATTTATTTATTTCACACACACTTTAGCAACGATTACATACATTATTAATTGTTCCATATGGACATCCAAGTTTCCTTACCAATGGAAAATTGCCACAGTTAGACCCCTACCTAAGAGCCCAAACCCTATAGAAGCTAAAGACTTACGGCAGATCAGTATTCTGCCCTGTCTTTCAAAGGTAATGGAGAGGGTAGTGTGCCTTCAATTAACTCGGTTTTTAGAAGAGAATGAAGTGTTACCTGATCTACAATCCGGTTTCAGGAAACAACGCAGCACTTCGACGGCGTTACTGGATGTTACGGACAATATTCTATCAGCCCAAGATAAGGGCATGTGTTCACTGATGGTGCTACTAAATTTTTCCCGTGCTTTCGATTGCATTGACGTCACATTATTATTGTCGAAGTTAAGGTATTACGGTTTTGACGACAATGCCATTCAATGGTTCCACAGCTACCTCAGTAACAGAAAACAACTTGTAGAATTGCGTTTGTCGGACGGTACTACTTTGACTTCGGCCTTTACATCTATAGAAAGAGGAGTTCCACAGGGATCAATTTTGGGTCCGATTCTTTTTATTCTCTACTGTGCAGACATAATAAAGTGCCTTCAGAAATGTAAATATCATATTTATGCCGATGATGTCCAACTATATTTATCTTTCAGACCAGATGATTATGAGTCAGCCATTAGAGATCTAAATGATGACCTAGAAAGAATCGCCGCCTGGTCAGATGAGAATTGTTTGGCATTAAACCCATTGAAAACCAAGTATATGTTGTTTGGTTCAAGGCAGCAGTTGAAGAAGATACCATTAAGCCTTAATTTGATTCTCATGGGTAAGCCTATTGACCGTGTGAATGAGGCGCGGAACCTAGGGTTATGTATGGATAACAGCCTTAGATTTGAGAAACACGTTGCTAAACACCGTAAGAAACTGTTTCTATCGTCTGAGACTGCTTTACAAAATGAGGCCATTTTTGTCTGAAAAGCTTCGCGAGCAGCTAGTCGAAACCCTTGTCCTGTCTAAATTAAACTATGCTGATACGGTTTACGGCTCACGTTTGCTGGCTCGTACCGATCGACTCATACAAAGAGTCCAAAATGCATGTGCAAGCTTCTGTTACTCTGTTCCCCCTAGAAGTCATGTCACCCCCTTTCTTAACAAACACTTTATTCTCAAGATGAAGTCGAGACGAAAGTTACACCTAGCGTGTCTGCTTTTTGGTGTCGTTAAGACAAAAAAACCGAAGTATTTGTACGACAAGCTTAGTTGGATGACTAGTAGACGGGATTGCGCGCCCAGGCAATGTGCACAACAGCTTTCAACACAGTCTCATAAGACAGCAGCTTTCAGAGGCACTTTCCGATACGCTGCATCTAAGGTGTGGAATAATATGCCACCACCATTAAGGGTACTGGGCACTATTCACTCGTTCAGAACACGTTTACGGCAGTATCTGATAGATTCCCAACAGAAACTAAATATGGTCGCCCTAAATGTTTCACTTATATGAAATGCCTACCTGCTTAGCTTAGAACAAAATTCCTGTTGTGTCTCGAAAGTAGATGCTGCTGCTCGTTGATGATTCACGTTCTCCGAATAGGTAATAAATTAAATTAACTTTTTTTATGTCAATATGACCTACGTTGTTAAAATGAACTATTTATTTCAATATAAATTTTTTTTTTTCATAGTTTTTATTATTATTATTGTATTTTTGGTTTTGAAATTATATTTGTTTGATTTATATTATATTTTTTTAATCTATTAAGTATAAAAATATGTATTAGGTAAATATGTTGAAACGGTTGTACCTACTTTCAGTCACTTGTCCCTAAAGGTTCATTAGAAAACCAGCGTCAGACAGTATCTGTCTGGCATTAATGCTGAAATGAACCTTTTTGGCGCAGCCGTGAGGCACTTAACATTGTTGTTAAAACATTATTTTCATTGTTTTTCATTTCCACTGTTTTTACCCGACTGCCAAGAAAGGGTTATATTTTATTTTTATTGTTTGTATTGTGTGTTTCATGAACTGTGTCCAAATAAACTTTATTCTTTCTTTCTTTCTTTATTTTAGAAAAATTTGTGTGCTCAACAACGTAAATAACGCAATGAATGTTGTTGAACTGTCAAATTGAAACCGATTCCTACATATTGATAGTGTGTTAGGCAATTAGCCCGCTGGCTGGCCTGGCTGGTGTTTCCATGTCAGAGACAAATCTGAAATGACTACATGTTCCTGTAATAACACTGAAATCAGTAACCATCAAAGCCTTCGAACCGGAACACGGCCAAAATGCAATTGTTGACAACTTTAAAACGTTTTCCTTGTTGATTCAGGGACAAATAACGGTGGTATGTAAAAAATCAACTTCCTGAACTGAAAAATCGTATTTCTTAATTCTCGAATCTAAAAATGATTCTTGCGGTTATTTTTAATAAATTATCTTTATTTCCCAAAAACACATATACAACATTAGTTTTTGTTTATACTAAACCTCTTAAGGGGTCATTGTATTCATCATTATGAACAACTTTTACTATGGGACCAAAGTTGAAATCGCGAAAAAAATATCACCTGTTTCCTACATTTCGACGAGTTCAGCGAACTTAAATGTAGGGAACAGCTGATTTTTTTTTCGCGATTTCAAGGTTGGTCCCATAGTAAAAGTTGTTCATAATGATGAGTACAATGACCCCTTAAGAGGTTTAGTATAAACAAAAACTAATGTTGTAGATAATTGTACTATAAGTTTAAATTTTTTTAAATTATGGTAGCGAACATTCACTTACACAAAACATTTGGATGCTGCAGAAATCTGTACACAATAGATTAAATAATGTCTCTTGAACTAGGGTATCCTCTATCTTAAGAGACACTGTATCACAATGAGGTTCCAATTGATAATTATGTATGAGTGGACTGTGTCGATTTACCTTCAGAAGGGAAAACATTTATAGCTTATTTTATTTAATTATATAAGAGTATGTGATCAGATTACTATTGTCATCTCAAATTCAAAATTTGGCACATAAGAACGACTTAGTAAATAGTAAGCTACCAAAATAGCGAATGATAAGTGTGAATAATTATTATATTTATGGTTTGACGTTATTATTATCTACTTATTATTTTAATAATATTTTTTATTGTTTTTTTTTATAATTTGTGAATGTAAAACCGTTGTAAGCTTAATAGACTGTAGATTTGTAGACCATTTTCTATTTTGTTATGTACCTGGTACTTGTTGACGGGCCTACACTACACTGTCCTCCCATACCTATTAACACTGTAATTTGAAAACATATTATTTTTTAATTAGCTCTCTCCATAGGAAACGACCAATTGGAACCGTCGTGCACCACCGGTTATGTGAAATAAAATATATTGATTTTTTTATTTTGACGCTAAAGATTGGCTAGCAAACAGTTGCATTAACCTTTGAAACTGGTCTGGAGGCTTACCACAAACGCTTAAAGCAATATTATTTTAACCTTATTTTGTGTTTTCATACATTCTTTATATATTATATTATAAATATTAAATCAAAAAACGCCGATAGCACAACTAAAATTTATCACCTAGAAAATCAGATACGGAGTAGTAACATTTATTAATGTTTGACAATCTTACGAAGTTACCCGGCCACTACTAATATACGACGTATTCATTGTTGTTTGGCAAATTATATTTAAACAATTCATTGCCGTGACATTTATGATAGGTAAGTAAAACGTATATAACGTATGTGGATGTACATTTGCCAGCTCATCAAGTTACCACAAACTATTTCTCATTCGATTTTGAACTTAACTTTCAATATTTTAAGGTTTAATATCATTTGGAGAAATTAGACTGGTTGGTATAACCTGTGGCGACTGTACTAAACTCCTTTGCCCAACCCTTTGGGAGGTACAAGCGTAATGATTTGTTGTCGTAAACTTGTCGACTGAATTTCACAATTAGGTCCTGGGTTCGATGGAACACCCAACCATCCATCCCTTCCATTTGGAAGTTCTCAGTAACAGCCCGGAGTCCTGGATTTGTGCCTGGTTGATGGCAATAGACTCGCCGTCTAAAAATCTGGCAAAATACACAGGCAGCGACATACGTTCCGTCCAGGTAAAATAAGTTCAGACAGAATGTACATGCTAATTCTAAGTGCCACCAGAGTAAACCTTGCAAAAATAAGTCAATTCAGCCGAAAGACGTCCACTGCTGGACATTGGCCTCCCTCAAACCCGGGGTTTGCCATAATCGCCACGCTTGGCAGGCGGGTTGGCGATCGCAGTATGGTGTTAAAATGCATCTTAGAGAACGCTGCTGCCCATTCTCTAGTAAGTCCCTTAGTCGCCTTTTATGATACCTACGGGAAGAAATAGGGAGGTGCTATTATTTACGTCCGGCACCACACATACAAAAATAAGTAAATAAGCAAATTGCAGATAAGGTGATTTCTGTAGATGAATATAGTTGATCTAGGGATAGATGTGAAATTACTGATTAGTTAATAAATCATATTTACTATTTTAATTATATTCCTTTATTCAGTTTACTTTGAAAAGCTAGAAGATACAAACTAAGTGAAATTAGTTCAGACTACGACGTACCAGTTTATCCTAAAGCATGTAAATTCTAACTAGGGTAAACCGATTCGACCTAGGCTAAACTGGTTTATCCTATCTGTAACAGGATGAACGAGTTTGGCCTAGGCTATATTGGCTTGTCTTATCGCGTGCAGGGAGAACAGGTTTGGCCTAGGCAAAACTAGTTCATCCTAAAATCGGGTTTGGCCGGTAACATATACAAGAACGCAAGCAATGGAAAATTGCTACTGAAGACTGCGGACCTGATCGCAGGACTAACTGCTTCTTACACAGACAATTAACTGTGCGTCGCTTGCTCCCACGTCACCAGTTCTGAGTCTCTGTATATTTTGACTGCTGAAACCATAACTACAAACAAAGTTTATAAGGAAGTTTTATAAAGACTAAATGCGGCAAATAAAGTGAATGGTCAAATACATGCGATTGTGATGAACCAGCAGAAACAGCCAGTTGATGCGCAAAAAGACTCGACTGGCTGTTCACAAAGGTTTGCTGGCACCAACGCTTAGTATGGAAGAAGCAATGTTGTGTGTGGCAAAAGAAACATGAAAGTAGATTCAATGCAAATGTGAAAATGTATTCCTTGAGAAACATGTGTGGCGTGACTATCAATGATAGGCTAAAAAATTATGTGATAAGGCAACGGTGCGGTTTAATAGAAGATAAAGTGACAACATTCTTAAAGAGTATGCTTAGATGGTTTTGTCATGTTGAGAGGATGAATGAAAGGCGACTAACAAAAGTTATTTACAGGGCAGATGTGAGTGGAAATGCCCTTTAAATGCCGGGAGGGGACACCCTAGGAGGACATATAGTGACCTAATTGGTGATGTTCTTCAGAAAGGTCAGATGCGTAGTACTCACAATCGGCGTGAGTGTGTGACCAGATGTATTAAAAGGAGTACGTAAGGATCGTAGCAGGTGACGTTCTATAGTTTCTGCCTACCCCCATGAGAAGGCATGAGTATGTTTTATAAAAATAACATAGCATCACGACTGTATTCTCCAAAGGGATAGGCAAAGGTGTAACTACCCACATTAAATTTCACCAGTTATGTTTAGGTTCCATGTAATAGGGGGCGAGCCTTTTGCCATTAACCGGGCAAGACTCGGACTGTTACTGAGAAATTACACTTTGCCTGACCCGGGAGTCGAACCCAGGATCTCATGCTCAACAGTAGCGCTTGCGACCACTAGAACAACGAGGCAGTTTTTTATAAAAATGTGGCTCTTATTTTTGTATATTGTGGTGCCTTACGATTTCCACCGCGGGCAGAAACTAGTAATAAACTAATACATAATAAAAATATCGCTACAAAATCTAGTTTCTACGTTGGGTCGGCGACGTAGTGCGCTGAGTCGTGGTGTCATGTAGCCTTCCGCGAAAACGCTGGTACACGACACACGTCGGCCAAAATTCCTCCTTCATGAAAGTGATACTAAGTGGTGCTGATGTGATGATGAGTCGGAATCCGCACCACAAAAGATTTGAAGTTAATCTTATGGCGCGATTCCAACTTCTCGACTCTCAAGGTGAACTTGGTCTTCATCCTGATGTACTCCACGACGTAAACATGACACATACAGCTGCGTCGTTGGAATAGCCGGACGCAGCAACATGTCGGGACAAGTCATTGTGGTACCGCACTGATTGGGACAAGCAAGATTTTTCTTCTTCTTCTCCACGCGAGTAAAGCCTTCTTCGTCGACCTGTCCTTGGCTTGTTATGGGCGGTAACGAGCTTCGAACTGCTTCGGAGGGTCTTTTGGAACCCCTCGTATTATTAGGCTGCCGCTGATGATTTGCGGTAACGGCAGCTGAGTAAGCATGTCCCGCTGTTGACGTGCTAATATTGGTCGGCATCCCACCGATGGGGAACGCGGGGAGGGCGGGGCGCAGTTGTGCATCGCTTGCAATGACGGCGGCCGGCGACGAGTCGAATTTTGCTGACTTGAAACTCAGCTGCAATGCATTGAATGCGCCGTGACGTGTGTTGACGTTTATAGCTAGCTCGTGTGACCTACATACCGTCTTGCGTAAATAATGATGATAATGATAATGAATAAACAAGAATGGGCGGCAGCATTCTTTATACATTTTAACACCATACTGCAATCGCCAACCCGCCTGGCCTGCCAATCGTGGCGATTATGGCAACCCCCAAATGTTGTGATTTTTTTTTTAAATCGGATCGTTAGTTTCAAAGATTACAACGTCACAAACTTTACCTCTTTATAATATTAGTATAGAAGTAAGTCTAAATAAATGCTTTGAATTTGAGTTTGATTTCTACGCATCGAGAGTTCGAGACCAATTGAATGGCCAAAACACGATCCGCCTTATTACAAAACAAGATTTATATTTTGACATGTCTTAAACCATGGAGCCAGTTTTTGTAATAAGAACGTAACTGTGATTGAAATACCGTTCTTTATACAAAACTGAAAACTTAATTCGGTACTACGTTGTCAGTTTTGTGTTTAGGGACTTTACCATAGTCGGAATAAAGTTCGAAATTCAATAATGGCTCCATGTTTTAAAGCTGGGTCTGAAGATAAACCTTGTTTTGTAATAAGGGGGGATATGTCTGCTTCAAACAAAGAGAAGAGGATATACAGCGTGTTACGGAAAGGGTATATCCATACAAACAGGGTGAAGAGTGCATCTGGTTCAGAATCTCTGTACAAAATTTCAGCTCAAAAAGAATAGCTTTGTAAATGTTTGATATTTTTTTTATTTCTATAGTTTATTACATTTAAATCGAAACAACATGTCACCGCACTACGAGGGTCATTCTCCGTTATTCTGTCTGTGCGCCTAGTAAACACACACACCTACCACAGCTCTGTGTCACGGTGCCGCACCGACATGCGGCGGCGCGGGCTGCACGATTGGCGGCGGGATCAAACGAATGGATTAAAACGTATACCGATCAGCTGACTTGGTCTAGGGATGTGTAGAATTCAATTAGAAACATTTGATTTTTATTAGTTAAATGTTTCATAACTTCATAATTATGTAGGTTTTATTAAAAAAATGTGGTTATGTAGTTTGTTATCACCAAAAGAATCCGTGCCTTTGATATGTATATACTCTTTCCGTAACACGCTGTATAGTCATTGGCTTCAAATGATTGAGTAGTTCGTAATTCTGCTGAGATTTCTGACCGCAAAATCAAGTCAAGGTGACCACACCATTGTCTACCAATTACATACTCATCTAGATCAATCCAGCGTCTACGATAAGTAAAGCCGGGATCTGAAGAACACTTTCCGGCTCCATCATCAGGTTTAGGATACAACTTGTTTGCCTAAAGGTAATATATATACACGAGTTTAGGAACTTTGTTTTCATGTACAAATCATCTTACCTAACAAATTCTAACAAATAATTGTAGAGAAATAAATGCAATGTTAACGGTTTGAATGTAATACGACTGTTGATGCATCTTTTATTAAGTATAGGCCTTGACTAGCCGGTTCGTCAAAATCTCCGTTCGGGTGGAAAATTGAAATAAGGCCTTTTAAAAATCTCTCTTCAATTTCAAAATGCATCATGACTTCACGTTTTCATTGACTTGTAATGCTAGATTAGAGAATGCACAGCTACTTCATTAATTAATCATATAACTTTTGTAGGTATGGGGAAAATATCAAAATCTAAATAATATAGTAAAGTAAATATAATATAATAATGAGTAAGTATAATATTAATAAGGACCAACTTGCACCGCTAAGGTCCACGTCAATACTCGTTTTTACGTAAGCACTATACTCCATTTATATAACATTAGAAAAATAACGATTTATCATTTATCACCCTCTCGTTATTTCAGTATAAACGTATAATAAACTCCGTTATTTCATGATAAATACAAAGAAATGTAATCTATTTACCATAGGCATAAAAAATAACTCTTATGTGCATTTATTTCAACAATATTACACAATAACTGTTGTTATTTTGCCGTTATTTTGCTAATAATAAATGGAGTATAGTCGATATTGCAAGGAACTGGATTATCCGTTACAGATTCTTGAACCCGTCTGCTATTTTATCAACCATGGTCTTCTCCGTCGGCTTGAATACATGCACGACTGCGTCCCCGGCATCGCCCAGTGTCTTCACGACCTCACCCCAAGCATGCTTCATCGAATCCATCACATCACGCTTCTCCCGGAACCCATCTTTGTGTTCCAAAGGAATAGCTGACGCGACAGCAATAATGAACTGGAAATATATATAAACACACTCGTTTTTACACCTACAAAACCATTCAACAAAGTGAGTTCTTAGCCAAGTTCAAAATAATTAACTTATCATATGTAGGGTGCTCGCCCACGAGCGATTTTTCGGGCGATTTTTGTCAGAAAGAAATACATTCACACAAAAATCGCCGAGAAAATCGCCGAAAAAATCGCCCAGCCTTTTCCCAACTATGTTGGGGTCGGCTTCTAGTCTAACCGGATTCAGCTGAATTCCAGTATTTTACATGGAGCGACTGCCTCTCTGACCTCGACAACCCAGTTACTGGGCAACACGATACCCCTTGGTATACTTACGCTGACTAAGGTATTTAAATTAACACTAATACACATGAACTCACTACCTAGTGATCATCATCGTCATCATTTCAGCCGAAAGACATCCACTGCTGGACATAGGCCTCCTCCAAAGGGGGGTTTGCCATAATCACGACGTTTGGCAGGCGGGTTGGCGATCGCAGTATGGTGTTAAAATACATAGAGAACGCTGCTGCCCATTCTCTAGTAAGATACCTAGTGATATAATTCAGTAATTTACAATCATTGTAATTTTAGTTTAGGGGACTTTTTGATCAAATGATCTTACTACTAAATAAGTGTTTTTTTTTTCATTTAATTTTAAGGTTTTTTTTTTGCATGCAATAAGTAAGCAAAATTTATAGAATTGAACTAATTTTATGTACCATAATTTATGCAAAGGAAATATATTCTATTCTAAAGAAATAAAACTATACTGTACTTACAAGACATAGGAACATCGTCAGTCGTAAATCCATAGTGCCAACGTTCAACTTAATGCAGGTTAAGGTTTGGCCCAGAGTAGGTACAAATGGCTATTTAGATAATGGTTAGTAGGCCGTCTATTGTTATCGTAGACACACCCAGTGTTAACTGTGCTGAGCGCTCAACGTACTAACTCCTACTGGTCACAAAGGATCAACAGGAAGCTATGAATTCACTGCGGCTCACGTGAGTCAGTATAATCAAGCGAGCAAACAAAACTGGGGACAATAGACTATGATGGATAAGGGCCGCGCTAAATAACTTTGAACTTACTTGTAATAAATATTATTATATTTCTCTGTAATCTGATAGCAGCTTCCCAAAGAACGGAAGGAGGACATCTAGAGCACCTAAAACACCCAACTGATCAAACCGACATTACATACCGGAGTTGTCAGTGAAACAAAAAACCTTAAAAATGGCATCAAAATGTATAGAAATCCGAACACTCAGAACTTTACACACTCTCCGGTGTAAATGGCTTGTCTGATCAGTTGGGGGCCTTAGGCGCTCTACACCTCCTCCATGCGTACTCTAGAGAGCTGCATCAGATCTCATCCGAATCGTTACCTGACGGCGAACCGAGGCTTCGCAATGACCTCGTGTGTATGAAAATGTTGCTCTGGGTACTTAGTTTTGACGGTAAGTGTATATATAACACGTACTTTACTTTTCACCGGACAATTTACAGCGAAAACTATAAACCTAATAAATATATAACAAACTTCCACACGAACTATACATTATACAACTGTTGGCTATGCTATTATTTTATTAAAGGTATTATAAGCCTTTATCGCAATGATTGGATGTTAATCCAATCATTGCGATAAAGGCAATTTATGATTTGACGTGGTTGAACAACCACGTCAAATCATAAATTAGTAACAATTGGTACGTATGTTACTGTGTCAAGCGTAGATGCTCTGGTATATGTTAACATTCTCCAAGCTAGCTGGGGAACGACTATTATTTATTGATTTGTTTATTTATTTATTATTTATTTGTTTGTTTGTTTATCTATTTATTATTTATTTCTTTGTTTGTTTATTTATTTATTTATTCTTTTCATGACGATTGCTAGTGAATGTTATCAACTTATCATACACCATGACGACTTGGTGTATCTTCATTATCTTCAGTATGCGCGAAATGAGCGAAATTATGATGACTCATTCTAAAGAAAAAAAAAATATACCTATCTGCAGAAACAAAAGTTAAGGGCCGGTATAAAATGAATTCAGTAATTGTTATCCCCACAGAAATAAATAATTAGCCGAATTAATTGAATTACTTCAATAATAACTTTGTATGGAAATGAACTTTGCTTACATTTTACAAAACTGATTTTTTAATAGCAAATCAGGGTTATGTAACAGATAACACCTAGTTCGCAAGTCACCATTTTTGTGTAAGCAGTAACTAAAGTTTTGTTATATATGATATTTATGATAAGCAAACGTTTCTTTTAAGTCTCGTTTTTCGAACAAACACTGGAATGTATTAACGTTCACGTGCTTTGTAAATTGCTGAATCCAAAATTCACAGAATTGCCTTATGTAGGTATGTTAACATTCACTGGTGTATGTCCGATTCAAGGAAATTCATTTTATACCATTTCTGACATACATCGGTATTCACTATTTTCAGATATTTACTGTAACATAATATACAGTGAGCCGACATTTATAAAAAAATCATAATTAATCATGGTGATAATAGATGAAGCTAAAATATAATGAAAATCTAATTGAAGTAAAAATATTGATGTGTAATGTTTAAGCAGTTAGGACAGAGGTGGCCCAGTGGTAACCACCGCCACTTACGAGACTACGAGTTGTAAGTCGTAGATTCGAACCGAAGAAGTTAATTATCAATTAACTTCTCCCGTTCTGGGCGGAGCGGGAGGGCGTGTCAGACTTTTACTGACTAAAACCCACCCGTAGTCCTTCCGTTGCCTGTGTGCCAGGGCCACGATATCCCTTTCGGACAAACTCGCAATGCCCGGCGGGCATTGGCCCTAATGGACCCCGTCAGTTGGTAGCTGAGCTCTTTGAAGCGCGCGTGGAACTCTGACAAGCACTTTACTTTGTGTACCTACCTAAATTATTTCATCACTACTGCTGACAAATCCGGTGAAGGAAAATATCGCCATTATGAGGAAGCCGGCATGCCCTAGAACCAAAAATCCTAAGACATGTGACATCTACCAACCCGCACTGGGCCCGAGTCCCGAGCACACTCCGTTTCACAGAAAAAGGAGTCCTGTGTCTCAGCTTTGGGAAGATTATAGGCTTAAAATGCTAATGTTTACGACAACTCATCAATTAAATCATTTTTATATCATCAAGTCGTGTCGCAAATGAAGATGACCATACTAATAATAGAGTCACCTCTATAGATACATAATAATAATACCTCTAGGTCTGTGCCGGTAGAGTTTACTTTGCCGGAACAGGTCTAGGGTGTGGACCAAGAGAGATACAGAAACCCGCATAGCAGCATGTGGCGAGCTGTTGGGCTGTAGCGACCCCACGGACCCTATCTCCCGGGGAGAAGTCTGGTTCCTTATCTCTGGCGTGCTTTTATTGGCCGGCTGGAGTGAACACTGGCGAGGAACAGAGCTCATACCTCATTCTTGCCTTTATTGGCCGGCTTGAGTGGAGATTTGCAAGAGCAAATGTTCTCGGAGGAAGGATTCCAGTAAGTGCTGGTAGGGATCATGACCATTTTTAAGGCTCTGGGATTGTTCTGATAGCCGTGGTATACCACTCCACTCCTCAAGCGCTTGAGGAAGTGTTGTCCCCTTGTCGCTACGTCACTATGTGCTAGCGACCCTTTTCGGGAGACTATTAGTAAGTGTGCAAGTCCCCTGCCATTTTTTCCGTGTGTATAATAAAACATTGATCAGGCAGGGGCCATAGTCCTTCCATAGTTCTGATAACCAGTCCACTTTAGCCAACCGAACACATACGCTAATATCTTTGTTTCCATATCCTGTAATAGTTCTACGGCATCAACCGGGGGTAGTCCTTGGGTGCACTTGCATAGTGCGTACAGGTATAATCGTCGGTTGGTGCCTTATTTGACTAAAACCGTCTTAACGGGTTTCGTCTGCGAGTTTGCTTTGGCTCCTCGTACGCCTTCCAAAGGTCCGGGACCCGAAGATCCCGAGATATTTCAAAGACAATAATAATAAAATATGAACATGTAAACTATAAAAACTTGAGTAACAAAAAACATAATCCACCCTTCCACGGCAGCCGGGTAAAATGATATAATTTGTCAGTAATAAAGACCCTATGTACGCCCTAGGGCGCACATGACGGGGGGAAATAATAGTTATTTATGGTATTAGGGCGGTAAGTTGGTCTTTACAAACGAGTAGACGAATGCAAATGGCGCCACGTGCACATGATGAAAATTAGTACTAAGTACATCTTTCGTCTCATTTTCTCTTTAACAATAAAGTGAGATAATCGTATTGAGCAAAAACGCTTCCAAGGAGGTTAGATCATTCAGCTTATTTATTCTCGTAATTTGAAACTCCTTGGTGGAATTCTTATACAATTTTTATGGTAATTAAAAAAAAACCGTAAAGGATACGCACGGCGCTATACAACGAAGAGGGCGGTAAAATATGTACTTAGGTGAGAGTACCTATTTTACCGCCCGTTCCGTTGTATGGTGTGTAATTTTTAACTTTCGAACAATGTTTACAGGCTTCGTAAATGCATTTTTTGAGCAAATGTGTTGAAAAATAACTAATTACATTATGGGGTGCTGCAACACGTGCGTTCTCGCTGTTATACGTGAACAGCGAGAACGCACGTGCAGCAAGTCGCAAGTCAAAAACGATTTCTATGACACTAATTAGATTTTAAAAGGGATGTGCTTACCATGAAGTTTACCGTATTCTAATTAGCTTAAATATTTATATTCATTTTGTAAATAATTTAATAGATTGATTGTTTTAATCATATGACAGTGACAAGCAGTCAAAATAAATATCAGTCACAGAGTACTTTTTTTAGGTCAAAACAAAGAGACTATATTTACAGCAAGACTATTTAAAATAAGTTTGTAAGGGATTTTTGAATAACGTTAGGAATTTCGTAGAATTACGTAACTTGAAAGTGATAATTTTTAATTATGTAAATATTTTGACGGATTTGACAAAGTGTAGCATTATGTATAAAACTAATATTCTAATTGGAGTCATGTAAATCGTATAATGAATATAGAAGATTTAAGGGAGTTTGTAAAAGGAAAATAATAGTGAACCACATTTTTAGAGTTTATGTTCTACGATTTTGACAGCACGGTTGGCGCATTGGTTAAGCAATTGACTGCTGTGCTGCGTGTCGCGGGTTCGATTCCCGCACGGAACAAATATTTGTATGACCTGCAAGTAGTGGTTCCGGGTCTGGCTGTTTGTGTATACGTCGGTTGCTCCTGCGTCACCAGTCCTGACTTTCTGTATATTTTGAGAGATCTGCTGAGACTAAAACCACAAACAAAGTATACTTCAGAGAAGTCTTATAAAAATGTTGTTGTTATTTTAGTATAGTGTGGTGTCTTACGACTTCCTAGTGAACAAAGTCGCGGGCAGAAGCTAGTATTAACATATGTCCAGATTTCCTCATGATATTTTCCTTTACGATGTCAGCAATTTCCAAAATAAACTCAGAATATACATAAATGACTTGAATAATAATCTAAAAAAATATGATAAGTACTCGGCAGGTAAAAAAGTTTGGACCACCCTGCAGGTCGCAACCTAAATTGAGTAATGGGCGTACGCCGGAGGTGACACGCAGATCCTGCTGAATCACATCACAATAACTCACTCAAATAATATATTAGTCACAACCATTGATGTATTAAAAGCGGTAGATACGGGACTTAGTAACAGAGCCTGGTCCTATCAAACTAAGTGATGCCCGTAGTGGCACTCAGTCGAGCACGGGATATCGTTGATCAAACATTCGGCCAACATTCGCCAGCTAACGCGATTTCGCTCGCACGACAGCGCTGTCTCCTATCTCTGTTCTTGTCTATCGGTAACCATGTAGTCGTGCGCCGAGCCCAGGTTTACTGATAGCGATGTTAGCGCGTAACATATCTTCGTCCTTTTAATACATCAATGGTCACAACTACTATAATACTGATTGTTTTATTTACAACCACACTATACCTTGGGAAATAAATAAATTACTCGTTAGTAATCATCCACATTATGCTTAGTCATGAAATTAACTTCATATGCAATAGCCATATTTCTTAAGGGGGATGCGCTAAGGTAGCCCGCGTTTTTTTTTTAAAGTTTTTTGCAATTTGCAGGAATATGTCAGGTTGTAGTTGATTAAAATATGGTTGTGTTAACCCCCTGGCCCTAATGACTGCCTGTAAACAGTTTTTCATTGACCGAATGAGTTTTCTGATGGAATCCTGTGGGATTTCTTGCCACTCTTCGACTAAAGCAGTTTTTAGGTTGACGCCGGAGCTGGACATCTTCCTCGTACCCGCCTTTTCAGCTCGTCCCATATATGTTCAATTGGATTTAAGTCAGGGCTGAGGGCTGGCCAGTCTAGTGTGGGAATCCCGACTTCTACAAGGTACTGTGTAGTCTCTGCAGCGGTGTGGCAGCGGGCATTATCGTGCATTAGCAGGAAATCTTCGCCAATAAACCAGGCGTAGGGGAGCACATGACCTAGCAGAATGTCGTTGATGTATCTTTCTGCGGTTAGCCTCCCCGACCTCCACCAGGTGTACAAATATCAACTCCGTTTTTGCATACATAGATATCTCCGCCCACATCATACAGGACCCACCCCCGTATGCCACTGTTTCCGCAAAACAGCAGCCAATCGCTTCCCCGGTCTCCTATAGACTCTCTGTCGATGGTCGCTACGCAATAAAGCCGGTACCTTGGATCCTGCTCCCGGCATCAGTGGATCCCCTTTTAATATTATTTGTAAGTTTTTGTTTAAGAACTATTTAAAAAGGGATCAGATAAGTATAAAATTTTAATAAACGAGTTAATTATAATAAACATTTATTTAAACCAACAAAGGATCATAGTACATACATATAAAATAGAGCACAGTAAATAAAAATTAAAAAACATATAATACTAACAGGGCGGGAGGTACAATGTCCTTGGGTATTAACTCTACACAACGACAAAGATTACATAACATGGACAGCATCAATTCCCATCTTAAGTAACGCTGCAGCTTTGGCATTCAAAGGCGTCTCACTAGTACAGGGATTAATTTAATAAAATAAGAAATTTTTTGTTCTGTAATAGCAAAGTAGAACCCGATATTTAGTCGTAAGATACATGCGTTTAAATTCATTAGGTCTCTTGGGAACAATATCACTAATTTTCATTGTCTATTTATATCGGTGCTTCTCTACTGATTCCGCGGGATATAATTTGAAGAAAGATTGTCTGAAAAAGTAAGTCATATAAAAGTTTTGATTCGTATTGACGTGTTTTCCTTTAGAAGTTTAGATACATGCGGTATTTAAAATTCCAACAATGATTGTGGGAAGAGTATGCTTGTAATTGGTTTGAAATCCTTTATATATATAAATACCTATAGCTATACTAATATTTAAAAAAGTAAGAGGTGAGCTGGTGACTGACTGACTCATTAATTCATCGACGCTGGGCCGAAATTTTGAAGTTACAAAAACCAAATTTTAATAAAATTCTTAGTGCTCGCCTACAGTATAAAATGAGCCGTTGTGCATAATTCCACTTCCCAGTCAGTCAGTTCCTTTGTTAAATTTATTTATAGAAATATGAATGTATCGTGCGTAACACGATACATTCATATTTCTAATTTTCTAATTTAATTTTAGTATCAAATAAAAGGCCCTACGGAGTACTTTCAGAAAATATATTGGCTATATAAAATACATAAACCCCAAATACGAATAAAACTATTTTGCTCTTCATTTTAATATTTAACTCAGTAACACTAAAAACCCTTTTAAAATAATGAAGGCTGCTTAACAAATCAATCAGTTCGAATTACATTGCCTCTTGTTAAAATCTAACGATGATCCGTGCTTTGCTCGGTGTAGCAGCAGCGAGCGGTGGGATTTCATGAAAGCAGAGTGATAGATGAGTTGTGTTGATGTTGAGGATATTAATTTAGCAAATAAAAAAATTATGCTTTAACTTGACGAGGAAAGTTGCATGTATTCGCCATCTTTATCAAATTACAAAGCCTATAGAGAGGGTGCAGGGAACAATATTTAAGTTAAAGCAATAAAGATTGAGAAATAGTTATGACGTAGCTTTTATATTTACACTATTTCCGAATAATTACTTAAATCATATATAGTATCAAACAGTCAAATGTTGGACATACAGGAACCCTGCTGCATGCTGTTTGTCAACGACATTATTCTTGGACCTGAGACCCAGAGCAGATTGGAGAAATGGCAACAGAAGCTGGAGAATATTGGCTTGAAAATCAGCAGAACCAAAACCAAATATTATGTTCAGCGATTTTGGTGATATCTCCAGTTCTGGGGCCATGGCACTTGATACTCGTAGCGCGCTTCTTCTGTTCTGCTTCGACTTTCGGTACCGCGGTTCACTCGTGCAAAACGATGGCGAAGTAGATCGGACTGTTAAGCACAGAATGAACACTGGATGGATGAAATAGTGGCAGGTCACGGCAAAAATCTGCGACTCTGGCATTCCGATTTATAAAACGAAGAATTAAGATACAATAGAAGATTTATAAAACAATGGTTAGACCTCCTGTCTTCCTGCTAAGAGGGATGTGTGGTGTTACGCAAATGGAGATAATAAGAAATGAGTATATAAGAGAAAGTATGAAAGTGACACCGGTGACTGAAAAGTTGAGTGGAAATAGGTTGTCATGTGATGCGGAGGAATGATTGAAATGTCGCCAGAAAGATTTGAGTGTGAATGTGGATGGCTATACGAGTAGCAGAAGACCAAAGAAATGATGGATGGACTGTGTGATAGATGATATGGCTAGAAAGGAAGTGACTACCGAGATGACGAGTAATAGAGAAGTATGGAAGAAAACCCGACCACAAATAAATTGGGATGATAACAACAAATTGCTCAAATTAAGTATAGAGCACAAGTGTAGTATTTAGTATGTGAAAGTGAAGACCAACTGGATTCTGAGGGTCGACAGGTTGAAATCGCGCCACAACATCAACTTTAAGTCATTTGTGGTACGAATCCCAACCAACCAGCTACAGACCTCCTTGAAGGAGGACTTTTGACCGAAAGGTGTCGTATATCGACGTTTCCGAGGACGGTTACGCGACACCACGCAGCGAAACACGACGCCGACAACGCGTGTTTAGTTATAGTTTAATTTGGTTTTAGAACATGTATTAGTTTATTATTGTTGTAAAATCTAATTTTGTGTATTTTATCTATAGGCTTTAGATGCCTGACAATAAAATGATTATTATTTATTAAAGCCCTCTTCCTCTCTCCTACTTTGCTGTGCCCAACAGGGTCCACAATTATTATGTCTTTGTAAAACCTACCACCTAAGTTCACATTGTGGAAAGCAATAAATACTCGTATAGTTATTGAGTATTTAGTTTGTTTGCTTGCCTCGAGATGACACTATCAGTCTGCGATCTAGTAAATGGAGTATAATTTGACAACATCTAGGGTCACTTTAAGTGACGAAAATAAAATATTATTTTTGTACTTATTTTTTCACATTTTTAAAGATATTAGGAGGCCAGCAGCTAGCCAGTATATAGCGCACCGTCTATCCTAGCGGCGATCTCAAAAAAGGATACCTTGAGATCTCTCTCACAGTTTCAGGAAGCGGAGTTAAATTCTTTATACATTATCGTAGATTATCTCAGCAGTGTTTGAACACTGCAAAGATATATACGTACAAAGAAACCAATATTTTATTATAATAGCTCTGAAGCTATTGGCACAAAATTGGCTAAAACTAGAAAAACAGACTAGACAATGAAATCGACGGTCTAGTCGAAAATGCCTGGAGAAGCTGCCGGCCGGTCCATGAAGGCGCTAATGAAGGGTGACCTTCCTATCTCAATCAAGCGTAAGCTCTTTGACATGTGTATCCTGCCCATCCTATTTCTTCCTGTGGGTGTCGTAAAAGGCAAATAAGGGACTTACTAGAGAATGGGCAGCAGCGTTCTCTATGCATTTTAGCACCATACTGCGATCCCCAACCCACCTGCCAAGCATGGCGATTATGGCAACCCCCTCCCCCCCAAATGTTGAGGGAGGCCTATGTCCAGCAGTGGACGTCTTTCGGCTGAAATTATGAAATGATGATTAACTTACTACTACTTATTGGACTAAGACTTAAAACCAAGCTGAAACTTACAGGAACAGGGAAGCATACAATATGTGATATTTTTATGAGTCAATTTAAACATAGCTCCCTTTTAGATTGAAAAGAAATTCTTTAACATTTTTATGCCTTCAATCTAGATCCATTCTATGAATCTGAAAGACAGGTTTCCGCGTAGATTAGAAATGTGGCTCATGTACCGTTTTAACGTTGTATCGTTACCAGACATTAAATTATTTAGCTATCAAATCGTTACCAAGGGTAGTTTATTCTTTGATCGTTACTTTCCTAAAAATAATAAAATGACAACAAAATAACGTCAACTCAAACCACAGACGTAATAATATTAGGGACGTCCTAAGTTACTAAACAACCTCAATATTAGCGGTCTGTGCTAGTGACGCGCGCGGTTGTTGAAGGGTTGTTGGGTTGGGTTAAAATGGATAATAAATACGGGCTCTTAGAGCATTTATGCTCTAAGTATGGGCTGGTGCCCGTAACTCCGCGTCATAGCGCGTATTTTGCGTACGGGCGATTGGCATATCCGAACCTATCCGAATGTATGACTGAGGACCCTTAAACCATAGATTATACACTTCCGTAAACAACGCGCAACACCGCCGTGCGCATGGTTTCAGCTCACTTATCGGCTAATCTCTAAATAGTGGTGGCATCCGGACATTGGGTTCCGGGCCACCACCTTACGGCAACTCCGGCTCCGTTTGAAGTACATATTTTACCCGCGTTGTCATGTCGAGCTACCTCCGGGTCTGGTGAGCCCATCCGCCGACCGGCGTACGGCGACCTAACATCCCTGGCGTCTGCCGCGTGGCTCACCCTCTACGGTCATCGTCACACCAAGCTGAGCCTCGAGTACTGCGCTCCTCCCCAGTGTTAAGGAATTTGTGACCATAATGTACCTTCTTTTTATATAATATTTCTTATGTTGACAACTTTACATGGTCTCTTTCTCTCGACCAGATTCAGCAGCATATAATTAACTCCAAGTTCAGTAGTATTTGTTGAACAATAAAACCGATCCGAAGCAATATTCGATTTAAGTTTGTAATCGCAAAAATATATGTTTTATGATAAAACTACAAACGATTTTCGGACACACAAACATTATTTTAACTTTGTTTGGGTAATTTTTGATTTAGTTCCAATAGTACGTATTTATTTATATTATTATTTTATTTCTCCATTCGATTTATGTTGATGATGTTATAAAAACAACAGTGACAGGCACTGTTGTTTACATAGCAAGTAGTGGTATACGAATTGGTGTGGGGTAAGTACCAGTACCAGTACCAGTACTGGTAGAAAATGCCTATGGCATTAAGTCCGCCTCTGTACATTTTGTGTGCTTAAAGTGTTAAATAAATAAATAAAAATAAAAAAACCTTTTTATAAAAAAATAAACATTAAAAAGTGAATAATTACTTTTACTATTTTTTATATTTTATTTCTTTTTTTTTTCGTGTATAACAGACAGACAGAGTTACTTTCGAATTTAAAATATTTCATTTTATAATAAGTATTTATTATACAATATTCATCATCATCATCATGGAATGATGCCGAAAGATGTCCACTGCTGGACATAGCCTCCAAAAGGGGAGGGTTGCCATAATCGCTACGCTTGGCAGGCGCGTTGGCGATCGCAGTATGGTGTTAAAATGCATAGAGAATCTATAATATTATTATGATGATTTGTAATATGTTTATTCACTTCTAAAATGTTTGGAGAGCATGCACAAAATTATGTACCTATTTGCGTCGTTTATATTTTGTATTGCCTTGTGAGGAGGTTCCTGTCTCTGGAGCCCTAACCACTGGCACCTTGGTTTTACTCCCGGCATTGGTGTATCCTTTTTATGTTTTAAAATGTGTTTTATATGTTTTTGTTTAAGAAATATTTTTAAATGGATCTGCATAGCAATTCACAACCATTCCACAAGTTGTCGTATCGAAAATGACACATTTTCAATAACTGATTACCTTGCCCCCGACAGCAAATAGCTGTCGGAAGAATGGCGGTCGTCTAATTGATTTAAACTGACAAAACTTAAGTGTTTTGGATTTGTGACCAGCATATAGGTAGAGGACTCCTTTGATAACATTGATTTATGCTCGATTCGGTACGGAAGCTTATCGAACGTTTGTGAATAGCTATGCAGATATGTTTTAAATAAACGATTTAATAATTATTATAAACTTTTATTTCGACCAACCAAGTATCCTAATATACATACATAATATGAGACAGAACACAGAAAATTAAATTTAAAAACATACAGTACAGACAAAGATTACATAACATGGACTGAATCAGTTCCCATCTTAAGTAACGCTGCAGCTTTGGCATCCATAGGAATCGTATCAGTAAAGGGATTAATTGTATAAAACAAGAAATTTTTTGTTCTGTAGTAGCAAAGTATAACTTGATATTTAGTGTGAAGCCACATGCGGGTAAAAAAACCAGGCTTCCCGGGAATATTAACATCTCTTTTAAATCGCTCCTTCTCGACTGATTCTGCTGGTGATTTGAGTTGAAGAATGATGGCCTGAAATAGAAAGTCATACAAAATGTTTGTTCGTATTGCCGTGTTTTCCGTTAGATACTTGCGACATTAACACCCGTATTCAAGAATGATACATACAGAAGTATGGCAGCGACACTATGCTAAGTAGATAAGGCATTTCTTACTGCGTTCGTCATGGCAGGCCATTTAATTCACAAACAATACTCAAGCGACACTTTACTATGCGAACGCACAGCGTCGATTATAGATCTGTGATTGGTCAGTTCCTGTTGCTAAGTTCGCTTTAGTGTTTGACAGATGTGTGGACGACATAAATATAACCTATAAACGTGTTGTCAATTGTGAAATATGAACCATCAAGTGTGGTGATTTAGGTAATAATAAAAAGTACTCAAGGATCGACAAACATTAAATAGTTTAGTTTTCATCAATTGATTAGCCAACAATGGATGTGTTTACTGGTTTTTTTTAATATGAATGATTTTATAGTACTTACCTATTATTACTAAATAATAATTAATTTAATTTTTAGATAATTGTACATAAACATCTTACAAAAAATGTACTATCTACAATAATATAAAATCAATTCTATCTATTTAATGACAATTCAATATAATTTTATTTTACTTCCGTTTTAAGAAGCTACCGTTTTCTGCTTTCGGAACGATAGTTCATTGTAGCATTAAAGCCTATCATAGAAGACAAACGGACACACGCCAAAATTATTTAATTTAATTATTATGAATCGGATTTACCGGCCCTATGCGTTGATGTGCACTGTGAGACTTCATAGTATCGTTCTTGAATATGGGTGTTAAAATTCCAACAATGATTTTGGGGCAGAGAATGTTGGAAAGCCTTTAGACAAAATTATTTTTAGTATATGCGAAACCTGAATATAGTTTGTTCAGAATAAGGAACTGAATCGATTTCAATAATTTTTACACCATGTTATATTTTGTCCCAAAAATGGATGGAAAATGTTATCACCATTGAATTACTTACAATAAAATCGCCGTATGGTTAGGTACCTACTGCCAAATTATTATCAATGAGCGCAAGACGACCCTGGAGGCGCGGGGCGCCGCGCCGCCGCGCCGTTAGCATGTTTTTGTACGGACAACCCGGTAACATACCAACCTTATGACTTTGTGATTTTTCATGATATAGTTTTGAAATTTTGTACATATGTACTAAAAATACTGGACACGTGTTTCGGGTTTTGCATAAACTAAAACTAATATTGTATAGTAGTAGTAGTAGTAGATAATTCTACAGGGTCAAATTAAACCAGCTAGCGAAACTCCGCAGACGTGATGGGTATCGATACCTAGACATTGATTTTGTATTCTGTGATTACCTAAACTCACCCACTGCCTGTTTATTATTTTTTTCTTCTTTTTTTAGGAAAACATATTTTTACGATGTTTGTAAATATGTGAGCACCATGTATCTATCTCCTACTTAATTAAGTTTATTTATTTAAACCACGGAGATACATTACAATCGATCAAGTTATTTTTCATTGCTTAATTTTTAATTCTTTTTACCTATTGTGGTGTATAGTAATTTTATTCTAGGTGCATCGTCTTCACATATAATCATATAATTAATGTACTTAAACAAAATAATTATTGTGAATCATTTTTAAAAGAGTAACGGTGGAGTTTCTAGTCCATTCTTCTCCATACGAAACTACCTTTTGGAAGGGGCAACTAGAATCAATTCTATTTGTTTTTTGTAATTCTTGACGTTCAAAAGTGCCTTATATGTGCCTACCTATTTGAAATAAATAATTTGACTTTGACTTAAACATGATGAACAGAAAGAAATTAATGTAATGAGGTTTTTTTTGGGGGAGTTTTCTTCAATCTCCGGTAGTGTCACTCGAAAAATCAGTAAAAAAAAACAGATTTTTTGTGTAAAGTACACAGAGGTGAAGGTTATCGGGAACTAAACACGATAAAGTAATAAAAAATCATATTCTTCCAGTAACAACTTTACCAGCGGTCAATGATTCCCAAAAAAAACACCAAATTTTTTAATTTTGATTTTTTCTCCATCACCTCTGCGGAGTTTCGTTAGCTAATTTACTTTGACCCTGTATACTAATACATAAAGAGGTGAGCGGTGAGCTTGTGACTGACTGACTCAACATCGCTTTTTTTTGTGTTGGAAATTAGCAAATAACTTCTCCCGCTCTGGGCGGAGCGGGAGGGCGTGTCGGACTTTTACTGACTAAAAACCCACCCGTGTTCCTTCCGTTGCCTGTGTGCCAGGGCCACGATATCCCTTTCGGACGTACTCGCAACCCTGGCAGCAGGACTCAAGATCGCTTAGCCGAAACTACTGTAGTTCCAAAACCAAAGGAGAATTCTCAAACATGTATGGGCAAAAAACCCACAGTTGATAAAAAAAAACTTAAACGGGGGCATTCATTGAAGATAAAAAATAATTACGAAATTGCTTTCTTTAAAAAATATCCCCATGGTTAGCTATGACATTTTTAATAATAATGATTTTCTTGCTATTTTCATATAAATAAAGTTGGTAAGCAATATACAACATGTCTCAGAATTAACGCACAACCATCATTCATCAATTTATTCATCATTATGAAAAAAAAATTACTATAGGACAGCCAATTTCAGGTTTGGTCCAAACGCAAACTCAAACTCAATTCCATAGTAAAAGTTGTTTATGAGTACAATGACCCCTTAAAAGTTTGTGCGTTAATTCTGGGACATGTTGTATACAGCTACCCTATGCCGGTTTATATTATATTTTTCTATGTAGAATGTTACATTTGGATCGTTTTAATCCCGTGGAGTTCGGTCCAGTGCTTGAAAAACTATCGATTTGTAAAAAAAAAACAAAATACTTTTTCTTTTACACTCGAATCAATTCTCGCATTAGTAAAATAACAATGAAAACTATTTGTAGGTATCATTGGAAACTCATTTCGTACCATACGATGTGTGTGTGTGTGTGGTAGATAACATTCAAAATGAACAACACTTACGTTACGAACCATTTCATATATGACGCGTATGCGCAGTCCACGTGGACTCACAACAATTAGCTAATGCTAGACCAAGCTCCGCCCCAAACCCCATTTGATTGGCAATGCAAAAAAGTGCGCGGGACGCGCGCCCCGCGCACCCCGCATGCTAAGGGCAGCACCGCAGCATAATATATTATGTAAACAATTCAGTTTCTCTAAGACGTCATCGGCGTATTGTTGTTTACGATCCTTGACTTGCGAAAGTAATAACGTATCGTAATTACGTGTACTCCAACCTGGAGTTTATTGCCATGGTGCAATTTTACACGATCGCGAAGTGTAGCCCTAAGTGATAAATAATTCAGAGGTGATTAATTATTAGGTTTGTCAATCAATCAATCAACTCAGCCTATAGCAGTCCACTGCTGGATATAGACCTCTCCCAGGCTGCGCCACAACACCCTTCCACACTCTCCATTAGGTTTGTAACAGAACTATTTTTATTAAATCGTGTAGGTACGTAATTACTAGTAACTAGAACTTTTTTCATTTCATATCGTTGTAAATAATTTTGATTCCACATTTTTAAGTACGTCTTAACTAGCAGGCACATAATTCTTTAATTGTTATTATGTCCCGAAACCTAAGCACAAAGCAAATATGATGGTCCTAAGCCCGTAAAAGTATTAAGGAAATTTTGGAATCGTTTAATTTATTTACATGAACATCAGCTGAGCGAGTCAATAACCAAATTGCTACCTACAGCGGGCGGAGGGTAGGTATTCGGTGCGCGAACGACGGCGACGCGATGTAGGTAACTAACTCGTGGCACTACTAGGTTTCATGAATTTTGCGAATATTACGTTATCACTTCCAATTTTTTTTTTTAGAACTACAATGCTGTGTAAGTTGATGAATAGTATTTTGTATGTTAAACCACCCTTTCAAGGTATTAAACCGATCAAAATGTTATAGTCTGCAACGAGGTTTGTTTTTTTGTGACCAACCTGTATGGGTGGGTTTTTGACATGCATTAAAGAGGTCTGCTGCAATTCTAGTCACTCATTGCATTCGTCGCTGTTTTGTTCGGATCATTGTGAATAATCGCGACTATCAGTACTACCAGTATTTTCAGTAGACCACTATCAGTATTTGCATTACGTTCTTTGGATGGTTAAATATGTGAAACATAATCGCATGGTGCACTAACTTATCCCATTTTGACCACAGGAAACTCGTTATCCGACGCTTGCATTGTTGCCGCTTTGTGCACGCTTATGGTGATTATTTTGTGAGAAACTAAATTCACATTTGATATCTACCATGTATCAAAATACTTTTGTACATACATAAATGTTTTTTTTAATTGACTCTAGATTTTTTTGGGCATTCTCCTTAGTGATAAAACTCCTTCTCAGTGCTTAGTGAAAATTTCATATTCCTAGTCCCAGTCAGTTTCTCCTTTTATACCTATAATTTATACTTAAATTAATGTATCTTGTTCAGTATCTAATAACCTTACGGAGTACTTTCTGAAAATATATTAGCTGTGTACATAAACCCCAAATAAGAATAAAACTAGTACATAATATGCTTTTTAATAAAATAAAAAAAATACTATAACACACAAACCCTTCTAAAATATTAAGTAGGCTGTAATTCCACTTCCTACCAACCCCCAATTATCCCGAACCCAAAATAATTGAAATAAATAAGAAAGTTAGTACGGTGTGTACTAAGAAAGTTTGAAAATCATACCGGATTACAATCCCTATCTATCGAGTTATCATTGTTAAAAAATACAATTAATTAATAATTAGTATCAATGTAGTAATTCGTATAATTATTATTATTTAATGTTAATTAACCAATGTAAATATAAAAAATCTAATTGCACATTACCAATGTCAGCAAGGTCACAACTTTTCCCAACACCATGTTTGACGGTACAATGAATTCTGTACATCAATACTACTGATTGATTAAGGGTGGGTCTACGAAACGGCATATTTTTTTTATAATAATAAAATCAAATTTTCTCTGTATTTATTAATCATTTATGATAATTTGGACTGTCCCTTCTTCAAAATCCAACCTGCATAGTTATCTGTGGCGTACTTTCCTGCATTAGTGCGGGAATGCAAAGAAAAAAAAACACGTGATCAATACATTGAATTATGGACATAAAAGCGGATATTTTTTCAAACAATTTTTTCAATACACTTTCTCGAAAACTGGTTCATATCGCACTACGATTAAGTTGACAATGCAATGTATTTCACATGCGTGCGATTTTTTATTTTCCAACACGTGTCCGGGAATAAAAATTGCCACAGATAACTTATCTAACAGTTTATACCTTTGTAAATTATTAGATTTTATGTTAATATTTTACCAATTGTAATAATGAATAAAAATATTATTTTATTATTATACCTATACTTAGTCCAAATTGGTTCAATGCCTCTATTCACACCGTCTCGAGCCAGAGACGATCCTCTCTATTCGAACGTGCATTTTTTTTTAAATCTCGGCAAAGTTGTGTCTTTACGGCGTTAATATTTTTGGAAAATTTAAATATTGTTTATAAATAGAATACCATGATTATTACAGTAAAAAAACTTTTATGAACAAATTAACATTTTTTTGTGTTCTAAACTCAATAATATTTGTATTTTCTATTTTTCCTATTAGGCTGTTTATCGGCTTTATACCTTTGCTTCTCCTACAACCTGGCGAAAGTAAAGCGCGGAAAAAAAATAAAATTAAATCATAGTTTCCTATTAATTCAAGACATTGTCGTTATTTTATTTTATTTCTTCAAAAGTGTATTGAAAAACGTCGTTTGATACACGTGGACATTTGTTATTGCAGTTCTCGGCTTAAAAACAACCTCGCCTACGGCTCGGGTATTAATTCCGCCTCGAATGCAATAACAAACATTCTCCACTCGTGTCAAAATGTACTATTGTGTGTGTCGACAAATGTGACAGCATTTTTAGAACGCTTGTAGATAACCTAATTTGTAGCATTTTTTATAGCATAATTGAAATAGTCTACCAACTTACATTTCCAGTTGGAATGTAAAAACATGTTTTTCAACTACAATGTTAATTTGTTATTGAGACAAATTCATCCCAACTACTGAAACCATCATTGTGCATGGTCCAACACACACTTAGCCGGTTTTTTATTTTATTTGCTCAGAAACGTTCGCAAACAGTCGACATGCCACGTATTGTCGGATAAAAAAAAGCACAAAATTAAACTTCTAAAATGGGTGGCCAGATTCATTAGGTGTTGAATTGTATGCTATAGCAAAAGACCTGCCAATCTATTTTGTAAAAATTTCACCGTGGAAACTTAGGTAAATGAACTTAAAAAATGGCAATCTTGTCATTTGGTTTAAATTGGTTTTTATTTTTATTATTTTAGTAATATTTTATATAGATTCATTTTTAATTTGTGAATGTAAGAACGTTGTAGGCTTAATAGGCTGTAGCTTTGAAAACCATTTTCTATTTTGTTAAGTACTTGGTACTTGTTGACGGGCCTACACTGTCATTCCATACCTATTAACACTGTAACTTGAAAACATTGTAAAAGCCCATTCTTTTTAAAAGAGTAACCGTGGAATTTCTTGCCGACTCTTCTCCATAGGAAACGACCAATTGGAACCGTGCACCTAGCTTCTGACGTTTTGACGTTTCATAAGTGCTCATGTAGGTCTATGTGAAATAAAATATTTTGATTTTTATGAACTGTCAATATTGTCAATCCCTAGCTATCCCTAGCATGTGGAATGACAGGTCACTTCAATTTTACCGAAGTTTTCACGGTGATATTATTAGAGCATAGATCGGCTGATCTAGAACTCAATATCCCACAGAAAAAAATATCCCATGCGAACATAATTTTCAATCATCGGTAGACTAACCCTTAATTGATCACGTTCGAGTATTTCATAATATTATTCATCGAAGCTAATTAAAACATCTCTTCTTCAGTGTGACACAATGAGGCACGTGACATAATGAGGTCTAACGCTATTTATAATTTATACATGATAATATAGCAACGAAGTTCGAACTGTACATTTAATTTAAAAAAGAGAAACTGGCCATGTGCGTGTCCGACCACGCACAATTAAAGGTTCCGTAGTTGGGATGAATATTTATCCTAAGAACAAACTTAACATTGTATTTGAAAAACATGTTCATCATACATTCCAACTGCAAATGTAAATTACGCATAATATTGAGTCATTTACCCTGTTACTTTAAGCCTATAGACTTATTATAGGTTTTCCTGTAATCTATAAGTAAAGAACAATTTTCTGTATTTTTGTCAAAATTTTAGGCTCCGTAGTTTCGAAGATAACGGGGGAATGGTCTATTTTCATCTATTTTATTTAAATAACTTTAAAACTATTTATTTGAAATTTATAAAGGAAATATATCTTAAATTCTTACAGCTAGTCCTTTCATTTGATATGTCACACAGTACAGTTAGCAAATAACTTTTAAAATTTTCTAATTTTACTTCCAAAAGTGACCCTCATATTCAAAATTCATTTATTTACGATAGGGTCACGGAAATTCATATGTACCAAATTTCAAATTAATCGGTCCAGTATGTTTCGAGTAAATCGGCTGTGATAGACGGACAGACAGACAGACACACGAGTGATCCTATAAGGGTTCCGTTTTTTTTTTGTTATACGGAACCCTAAAACCCGGCCAAGTGTGTGTCGGACCACGCACAATGATGGGTTCCGTAGTTGGGATAAATTTTTCCTAAGAACATTATACAATGTCTTAAAACATTACCAGTCAATCATTCCAACAGCAAATGTAAGTTTGTACGCACAATATTGAGAGATTCACCATGTTATTTTAAGACCATAGACTTCTTATTTTGTTGGTTTTCCTGTAATCTACATATACTTAGGTAAAGAACAATTTTATGTATTTTTTTAGAAATTTTAAGCTCTATAGTTTTGGAGATAATGGGGGGAATGGTCAATTTTCATCTATTTTCTAAAATAATCTTAAAAGTATTTATTCATTTAAATTTTAAAAATTAAATTTATTTATTAATAAAAAAATTATATATCTGTAATTCTTACAACAAGCCCTTTCATTTGATATGTCACATGGTGCCATATGCAAAACTTTTTGTTTTTCTTATTTGCCCCCAAGTGACATCCATATTCAAAATTCATTTATTTTCGTTATACGTCCGTGTTATGGTCACCGAAATACATATATCTACCAAATTTGAATTTAATCGGTCCAGTAGTACAGTACGGAACCCTAAAAATTAAAGTAATTGCATCGAGGTATGGGAACGATTCTGGTGCCGAAAATATAATTTTTAGAATTTTGGCCGCTTGTCTGTTTGTCTGGATGTGTGTTCCAAATTGGCGCAAAAATGGCACAACGGATTTGGATGACATTTGGTACACAGATAGTTTATAACTTGGATTAACTTATTAATCCCGGTAGATGATCTCGAGGGATATTTTCCGATAGCCACGCGGGCGAAGCTTTGAGCAAAAGCAAGAGATAGAATAATTATCGAGTAAACATTGACAGTTAGCATCAGCATGAAGTGTTGCGGGATAGGTAAATCAAATAAAATGTGATTCATAACAGAACATATTACGAAGGTACAAAACAACATTATGGACTAATGAAAATTTGTACGAACAAAACAGATATTACGCAAAAATTATTGGAGCAAGGATACGTTCAAATACATAACAGGAAATGAGGAAACGAAGGGTTACTGACACCGAATTAACTTGTATCAGTAATTTCGTTATCAAACGTGTCAATTAGATTGCTAAAGTACAATGAAAATTATTGTAATGTTCTTGAAAATAGATATGAATGTTATATAAATTCCGAGGCGCTAAACCTTCCTTACAAGAAAACTTCACAATGGTTCTCAAGGTAAGAATTGTTTTGTAAATAATAGGTATTCTCTAAACTACGGGTGTTTTAGCAAAGCTGGCGAAGTGTGGGTTGTAATGTAATACCTCTGACTACCCGATGGTGTTGGGATTGCAATATTTCTGTGTGATGAATTAGTTGATAAAGCAAGGCTATCATATAGGTCATGGTCAGTTCTACCTTGAAATTAGTCTGGCCTTACCGTGTGTTATGGTAGCCGTAGTGTATGTTTCGAGCTTAAAGTGTACACGCTTGCGACAGCCGGAGAGTTGGAGACGGCGGGATCTCATGGCAGCATGGAGAGTGCGATTGTCGCAACCCAGCGCTGAGCACACCACAATTGTGGCGATAAGTCACCTCTTTGAGGTGTGGCTAGAGAGGCGCCACGGCGTCCTCACCTTCCGCCTGACGCAGGTCCTCACCAGACACGGTCGTTTTGCGAGGTTCTTGTTCAGGATAAAGTGGGAGGAAACGCCCGGGTGTCACCACTGTGTGGATCGCCCGGAGGACACGGTGGAGCATACGGTGGAGGTCTGCCCGGCTTGGGCGGAGCACCGCCCGCGCCGTGTCCTCACGGAGGCGATTGGCAGCAGCGATCTTTCGCGTCCGGCCCTGGTTCAGGCCATGGTTCGGAGCGAGAGTGCATGGGACGCCATCACCTCCTTCTGCGAAGCAGTAATGCTCGCGAAGGAGGAGGTGGAACGCGTGAGGGTGAGGCAGGGTTCGCGCCCTCACGCCCTTAGTCGCTGCAGGAGACGCCCCGCGCGTTGGGAGTCGCAAGCTGATTTCCGGTTACCATAGGCGCGGGCCTGCGGATGGTGAGCGACGGGTAGCTGGCCGTCCGTCAAGGACCAGCCCCGGGTCGACGGCGCGTTGTGTATCACGCGGGCCTCAAAGAGATGTCAGCACCAACTGACGGGGTCCGTTAGGGCCAATGCCTGCCAGGGTTGCGAGTTTGTCCGAAAGGGATATCGTGGCCCTGGCACACAGGCAACGGAAGGAATACGGGTGGGTTTAGTCAGTAAAAGTCTGACACGCCCTCCCGCTCAGCCCAGAGCGGGAGAAGTAATTTGATAATTTCGCACCCAAAAAAAAAAAAAAGCATAACAAAGTTGGCCTGTTTGTTTTAGTTATTTTGCAGCGCAACATTCTATCTAGACATAAAAATAATCAAAGGAATGTCTTAAAATATATTAGACTAGACTCGATTTTATAAATTAATTTAAACGCAGATTGGTACTTAGTTTATTTTTAAAATGCTATAGGTACAGTCAGTTCCAAAATGTATACACAGACATGGAATTATTTAAATGTCAACACAGTCTTTGTTCCTTTTCATGTATGCACACACGGCTACACATCAAGCTATACATTTCCAGTATACGCTGACCTCTCACTGTACGGAAATCCTATACAATGCGAGATCAGTTTATACTGAAAATGTATAGCTTGATGCGTAGCCGTCTGTACGTATAACTATAAACCATAGTAGTAGTAGTTTTACTAATACGAAGTAAACCTTTTTGCCACAATGATGTACAGTCATGAGCACTAAAATGTAAACGCTTAGCAGAATTCAAAACCGATTTGCTCGTGGAATAACGATTGTAACTTTGAGAAAAGATATATTTCATAATAGTTTGAATTCCAAAATATTATTTTCGTTGTAAAATAAAATTTCAATCAATACAGTTGGAGGAAATTACTTTTAAAAGTTGCCGAGGATATACATATTGGTGCTCGTGACTGTACACAGAATAGCTTAATCAGCCTATAATGTTCCCACTGCTGGGACACAGGCCTCCCTTCTCTGAGAGAGGGAGTGGGCCGTAATCCACTCGGGCCCAGTGCGGGTTGGTAGATGTCAGAAGTCTTCGAATTTTTAGTTCATCGGTTTCCTCTCGATGTTTTCCTTCACCGTTTTGAGAGCAATGGGGATGACATCATTTACACAAAGTAAAGCGCCTGTCTGGGCTAGAACCTACGACCTACTACTCGTTAGTCGATGCTGTTACCACTGGGCCACTACTGTCCACTGCTCTCCATGATGAACATGGTTGAGGTCGAAAACGAGGTCTATACATTTTTTTGGGACTGACGATACCAATTAGTTAGATATAAACAATGATATTATAAGTAAAAAGAGGTAGATATGCATGAAACTGCATGCCATAGCTTAGGAGTAGGTTCAGTATCGATAAAGGAATCCAGGAAAAATAAACAAAAATTTCAAAAAAAAAACATGAACCAAAAATTTAATTAAACATAAAAAAAATAAGCCTCTACGTACTTTAACGGGCTTAGGACCGTCAAATAAAATAATTTTAATTCTAAACGATTGCTATTTTAAGTTAGTAGGTACTAAATTAGATTAATCTTGCAATATTTTTTTTGTTTTCATTTTTGTTATTTTTTTTGTTCCTTGGTTCCTTTATTAATACTGAACCTACCCCTAAGCTATGGCACGCAGTTTCTTTAACACCCTGTATACACGCTCCGCAAGTGGCACGTCAAAATTTGGCTAATTAGCCACATTTTTGTCGTCTGGACTCTTTTTCGCTCCCGATAATTACGACATGCCGTCCTTCTTCCACGTGTCATCCAATAGTGCGACATTGTGCCGTTTTTGAAGATCAAATGTTGAGTAGGTAACCTATCTACGTCTTTTAACTTTTATATCATTGGGTATAAAGGAAAATTCAAATGATTCCAGATGAACTTCGTCAGCACACTTCTCTTCGTTTGCTTGATCGGCTCCATTCACTCGGCTTCGTTCAGAATGAAGCGAGACGGAGATGAAGAGGAAACTCTGCCTGAAACTGTTACCATAACAAATACGGAGGCATCCACTGAAGCTGGCAGCTCATCAACCAAGTCTCCATTGGACTTCAGTTCCATTTTGGATAATTGGGGACAATATTTTCCTGATAGCAACTCTCCTAATTGGGTGCAAAGTGCTACTACCTGGATGACGGACCGTGTACCCGGTGTACCTAACTGGTTTGGTTCTTAAACCTTAAGAGGTCGACGATGGATGCGTAGTTCATACAAACGTAATACCAAAATAATTTGTAAATTAAACATATTCTTAAGGTAGTGAGTGTGTCTTTATTCCAATTGGAATACAGAATATCTAGGTTCCCAAATATATATTTTGAATGGACACTGATTTAAACAAGAGTTATGAGAAAAATAAGTTTTCTATAGATCTCTCATCTTTATATCATTTTCTTTTCAAAATATATATTTGGGAACATTGATATTCTGTAATCCAATCGAAATAAATACATAGTGTGTATTTATTTCGATTCTTAAGAACATGTTTGATTTACAAATTATTTTGGTGTTACGTTTGATGAACTACGCATGCTACGCCGGCCCCTTAAGTGAATATTATGCACTATAAAATGTTCGAGTAACATATTAGTAAAATAAAATGATAAACTATGTATTTTTTTTTAAATTAAAACGTTTGTTTTATTGGTCATTACGTATTGGTCAGTGCGTTTCACTGCTAAGGTACTACTGGTTTTAAACATTTTTTTTCAATGAAACATAGAAATGACCAGACTGTTAAATAAAGCATAAAAAAAAACCCCCGACTGCGTAAAAAGCGAACTTAAAAAATCCGCCATTTTGATGTTTAATCATTTTAATATACCCAGTGACACTTGTCGACACATCATTCATCAAAATCGGCTCCGCCGTTTAGTAGTTACGATAGAACATAGGGACGGACACACTCGTACATACATACATACAGCTCAAACACATAACCCTCCTTTTTTGGCTTCGCCGCAGTCGGGTAAAAAGCCTAACACTATGCTACATACTTATAGGAACACGTGACCTGGGAATGGTACCTACAACAAACAACGAGCAAAGATTCTCGTATTGAAGAGAACGATTCTATAAAATTATTTTCATAGACAGAACGCGTTAGACGATTATACAGACATAGTTTAAAAAAATGCTGTATAAAATTTTTGTACAGCATTTTTTTAAACTATGTCTGTATTCGGGGCCTTTGAGTATACTCAAAGTTCGGGGCACCTATTTATCGGTCGGTCCCTGTGACGGACAACTCGTTTTTTATTTAGGGTACCATGGTCCCAGCGCTTGAGTGAGTACTCAACGCAAACTTGAAAGAAACCATCTCCATGCTAAAAATATACAAATGTGCTTATTTCATGTGGGTGTACTTTTTTATTTTACAAAACGTTGCCCCACACTAGGAATTGCTCCTGTATTGTGGGTGCGTTTACAAACATTTAAAATCACAACACACAGACCCGGAACAACTACTTGTATGTTATACAAATATTGGTTCCGTGCGGGAATCGAACCCGCGACACGCAGCGCAGCAGTCAATCGCTTAACCACAGCGCTAATAGTGCCGTACTACGGGTACACCTCTGCACAACCCTTCGGGGAAACAAGGCGTGATGTTATGTTTTTATGCTTATTTTAGTTTTAATTCCTACGCTTGCCGCGGTCGGTCCGTGAATGGGTGACCATCCGTTCACCGTACATATCGAGACCCCTCCGTGCCACGTTAAGCCATTGGTCCCGGCTGTCATTCGTAGATCTTTGACCGCCATTACGGTTACTCAGTAGCCCAAAAGTAGCTGTATCGCGTTACCCAGTAACTGGGTTGTGGAAGTCAGATAGGTAGTCGCTTCATGTAAAATACTGTTTTTCAGCTGCATCCGGGGAAAACGCTAGGCAGATTGATTAAGTATGCATTTTCTACCCAAACTTTACGTACTATGCGCGTTAATTGGGAAAGGTACAAAAAGGGTTCCTTAGGTTTCTCTGTAAGATATCTATTATGTGTGTAATCTGTAAGATGTATATCGTGGCCCTGGCACACAGGCAAATGAAGAAACACGGGTGGGTATTGACGCCCTCCCGCTACACCCAGAGCGAAATAAAAAGTATAAATATAAATTATCCTCAACTCTATCCGACTAAATTTCTACTGGGTTTGCTTCGGATATAACTCATTATAGGTAAAGCGAGCAGGAGATGAGCTCACCATAGCATGTAAGACTGGCACTGTGGATACGCCTGATCAGTATGCTGTGCTGGCTCGCTTCTTTGCCCCAGTCAATTACTACGCGCGTTAATTGGGAAAGGTACAAAAAAGGGTTCCTTAGGTTTATTTTTAAGAGTAAACATGG
Source organism: Tiliacea aurago (assembly GCA_948098905.1). Taxonomy (NCBI): domain Eukaryota; kingdom Metazoa; phylum Arthropoda; class Insecta; order Lepidoptera; family Noctuidae; genus Tiliacea; species Tiliacea aurago. Next base: position 14,592,233 of record OX402593.1, read on the forward strand.
CTATTATCCTTACCCCTATCCGACTACATTTCTACTGGGTTTGCCTCGGGTATAACTCATTAGAGGTAAAGCGAGCAGGAGATGAGCTCACCATAGCATGTAAGACTGGCAATGTGGATACGCCTGATCTGTATGCTGTGCTGGCTCGCTTCTTTGCCCCAGACAATTACTACGCACGTTAATTGGGAAAGGTACAAAAAGGTTTATCTGTAAGCGTAAACATGGCTATTATCCTTACCTAATATGCGACTAAATTTCTACTGAGTTTGCCTCGGATATAACTCATTAGAGGTAAAGCGAGCAGGAGATTAGCTCACCATAGCATGTCAAACTCAAACTCAAATCATTTATTTCAAAAAAAACAATTACAGGCACTTTTGAATTGTCAAGGGGTCGGTCAGTCATAAAGATGAAGCTAGTTGCCCATTCCAAAGCTTAGTAGGTACCTATAAGAGAAGAAGGGACAAGAAACTCCACGAACACTATTTACGTAAATTTACATATGGTTACAAAATATTAGTTACATCATTCATGTTGATTATACATGTGAGAACGATGCAAAACGTCAGAAGCGTCCGTAATAAAAAGATAAAAAAAACAATTCAAAAATTAAATTAAATTAAAACAACCCATGGCCGCTAAGAGATGACCAGCCTCTACTGATGGCGCCTGTTCACGAACATGTAAGATTGGTACTGTGGATGCGCCTCATCTGTATGCTGTGCTGAATTGCTTCCTTGTCCCAGACAATTACTGCAGCGGCAGAAAGCACAGGCTGTTTGTTGTGCACCGTTGACACGTGCTAAGTCCCAGTACCACGTATTCTCCGAACACACTTAATGATCTCTTTGATTCTAATCCAACAAACCATATGTTAGCGGACGAATGGACGAAGATATTATTGGCATGTCAGACGTACAGACTACGAGAAGGTTTTATGATAGTGTTGTAACCTCAACTTGATGATTATATATTTTCTCTTTTATGTGCACGTGTATACGCAAACCATGTCTTTAATTTTTGTAATTGGTTTTAAACCATCATAATTAAAGAAATACACAAAAAATAACATTTGGGAAATGGTTCTAATTTGGTATATTTATTGTCAAAATTATAACGCCTGACAGTACCTCCTAAAACTCTAACGATGATCCGTGCATTGCTCGATGTAGCAGCAGCGACAGCGGTGAGATTTCATGAGAGTAAAAAGATGGTAGGATGAGTTGTGTTAATGGCGTTTGTTGTAGATTATAAGCACATAAAAAAAAAAAATTACAAAAAAATAGTAACCGACTACCAAAAATAACACTACAAAATGAAAAATAACTTTAATTTTGGAAGTCGGTGTCTTTGGATCTGTATTTGAGTTTTTTGCCACCGACTTCCGAAATTAAAGTTATTTTTCATTTTGTAGTGTTATTTTTGGTAGTCGGTTATTATTTTTTTGTAAAAAGTTTTTATTTTTCACTTTTTAGTGGCTCAGTTTTGATTTTATCTAAATTACAATAGCCTAATGTTAACTGCTCATCACCTTTTATAAAATATTGCTTTTCCCGATTCTGGGATGTTGATTGTTGAGGAGTTCTCCTGCTAAGAACCAGGAGAACTGCCACTCACCATATGCATAGTGACGAGCATAAATTGCTTAATCGCAACCCGTTAAATAGGTACTCATTATTTTATTGTTCCGGTGGCCATCTGTAGTCTCCTTCATCAGTTCCACTTCACCAAATGGTGCTTTCCGAGAGCAAATGCACGAGTTACTATAAAAAGTTCCCAAATCGCTATAAGTTTGCATATAAAATTTGAGGGTTTCCCTCGATTTCCATGGGATTCCCTCATCAGATTCTGATTTGGTGGCAATGGGACCACCTCAGGAGTATACCCTTTCAAACAAAAAAGAATTTTCAAAATCAGTTCATTATTGACGGAGTAATCGCGTAACAAACATACAAAAAAGAAAAAAAAACATACAGACGAATTGAAAACCTCCTCCATTTTGGAAGTCGGTTAAAAATTGTGTTAGCAAATTTGCATGTATTCGCCAACTTTATAGAATTACAATGCTCAAGGAGAGGGGTGCAGAGAACAATATTTAAATTAAACCAATGAAGACCGAGAAACGATGTAGCATTTATTTAATTTTCTTGCCCTGAGATGGCGCTGTCATCACATGCCCGGCCTTGGAAGCAGTGACTTTCAATGGTCTTCAGTCATTGCAAGTCTGCAACAGTATCAACCACGTCTTGTAGTATAGGACAAATCTTGGCAAATGCGCGCATTACCACACCCGATGACGCCTCGCGGTATATCGGCTACCAGGAATATATATACCTTCCTTTCCTGGGATAGTGCGAAGGACACCCAAATGCCATTTCAAAGGTGGGAGGTTTTATCTTTAGTAACCACTAAGAATTTTTTTTAAGCTCGGCCTTATTCACCATCCATTTTGTCCGCATCTGCAGCCAGCAGATCTTCCTTTACCATTTATCCTCTGGTACTGCTGGAGACGACTAACAGGAACATCGCGTATGTCATCGCGGGCTAGCGCAGTTAGTGGTCGACGAATAAAGAAGTGACCTGGAGTGAGCGGAGAAAGTCATGTGGATCGGGGGAAAGAGGATACAGAGGTTGGGAATTTAGAACGGCTTTCATCTGAGCTGAGAGAAACCTGTGGTGCGCGTTCCCATCACACAACGAAGAAGGTATTTACCTACTAGACCTGACTTAATGTTTCCCACAGACCACCAAAATGCGGAGATTAACGGGGAATAAAACGGAATTTAATATTTTCACTAGGTGCGTATTCTAAAATATCTGAACAATTTTTTTTTGGAAAATCGTTCTTGATATCTACGAAATTGCGACCGTTAACAGAGTAGATCACTACGGGCTTACCACGGTGTGAAATAAATGTTTTTAAAGTTAATAAATACAGCTTTGCACTACCTCGCGGGCTAAATTCCTGCCTCCGACGAGCCACCATGATTCGCGTAAATGAAAAAGCAATGCCTGCAAGGAGAAGCTGAATGTGCTCATGACGAAATATTTACTAGTCGTAAAAAAATATTTAAAGGATGTTTTTTGCAGAACATACATAATTTGTCGCGCATTCATTTGTGGTCCTCTCAAAATAAACCAAGTTATTTATTTATTCAATGTAAACACACCAAGAAGAGGTAGCAGTGGTGGCCCATGTGGGAACGGCCGCGACTTACGTGTTGTATGGATCGTATTTTCGATCCCCGACCAGCGCTTTACTTTGTGTAAATTATTTCATCACCAATGCTCTCAAAACATCGTGCGGAAAACGGCATGTCCTGGAACCAAAAATTCGAAAACATGTGACATCTGCCAACTCGCACTTGGACCGCGTGGAGGATTATATATAGCTCACTCACTCTCCGAGAGGGAATGGGAACATTAGAGGCTGATTATGCTATACAGGGTGTTAAAGTAACTGCGTGCCATAGCTTAGGGGTAGGTTCAGTATCGATAAAGGAATCCAGGAAAAAAAAAACAAACAAGAAAAATTAAACATAAAAAAAATAAGTCTCTTTGTACTATAACGGGCTTAGGACAAGTTTCAAATAAAATAATTTTAATTCTAAACGATTGCTATTTTAAGTTAGTAGGTAGGTACTAAATTAGGTTGATCTTGCAATATTTCTTTTTGTGATTTCATTTTTGTTTTTTTTTTTTTCTGGGTTCCTTTTTCGATACTGAACCGTTCCTCCTTTTTCGATAAGCTATGGCACGCAGTTACTTTAACACCCTGTATAAACACCCCGACCGGCTTTTCTTAAATGTAGTCGTAGGTACCTAGTATGTAATGTAAGTAGGTGAGGAAAATAAAATATTATTAAGCAAGGTACCAAATATTGCTCCCAATATCTGGACTAAAATAAAAATAGAAAATATTACAACATTTTTTTCCCTGCCGGTGCAGCGGTGATCTCAAAAAAGGACACCTTCAGATCTCTGTATCAATATCAGTTAGCGGCGTGCGTTTATTTGTACATACGTAGGTAATCTTTGATTATCTCTGCAGTGTTTGAACACTAGAGATAGTCAATGATCAAGAGACTAAATATAAGTAGGTACTTAATAATAGCTCTGAAGTTATCGGCACAAAATTGAGTAAGTCTAGGAAAAACAGACAGGACAATGAGATTGACCGACGACTTGAAAATGCCTGGAGAAGCTGCTGGTCCATGACGGCGCTAATAAAAGACCTTCCTATCTCAATCAAGCGTAAGCTTGTCGTGTATCCTGCCTATCCGAAGTCAAAATTAAATCAAAATCAAAAATATTTTTATTACACATAAGCCTACATGGGTTCCAATTGGTCGTTTCCTATGGAGAAGAGCCGGCAAGAAACTCCACGGTTACTCTTTAAAAAAAACTGGCTTTTACAATGTTTTCAAATTACAGTGTTAATAGGTATGAGAGGACACCGTAGGCCCGTCAAAATACCAGGGACACAAAATAGAAAATGGTCTACAGACTATTAAGCCTAAGTATCCGAACATCTCTCAATAATCGAATATTAACAGATATTACTACTCCTACTCCTACTGATTGAACTGAGTTGTAAAACCAAGATGAAGCCCACAGGCACAGGGAAGCATACATTATGTGGTATTTTTATGAGTCAGTTTAAACATAGCTCCGTTTTTAGACTGAAAATACATTTTAAAACATGTTATGCTTCCAATCTAGATCTTTTTTATGAATCTAGAAAGACCGGTTTACGCGTAGATTAGAAATGTGACTAATAATAAATTATTTGGATACGAGTACTGCTCGTGTCGAGAGTCGCGACCCACAAATTATACGCACGCATTTACTAAAAATCTATATTTCCGTAAATATAACACATTTAAATTAAAAAAAAACATTTTTAGTACCAGAAGAGCCTTCCTGGTTCTATAAACAACAATTATTAACGTGATGAACCAGTTTATTATTTACGGAATAAAAATATTTATTATTAATGAATGCGAGCGTGCGTCGACGCCCTAAAATTACATAATTTTACGATTTCTATAAATACTCAAGCCAATAGTAAACTAATAAAGCTATTTATGTAATTTTGTGTATAAACAATAACCTATAACAAAGTAAAACCCACATCAAACGGTCCGACACGCACAATGAAGGGTTCCGTAGTTGGGATGAATTTATCCCAAAAACAAACTAATCATTGTAGTTAAAAAACATGTTCTCCCATACATCGATATACGTCACGGTCAATTCTCCAACTGCAAATATAAGTTGGTCGACTATTACTCGTTTACTTGTAAAGGCGTCTACATACCGGGGCGTCTTGTCGCCGCGACGCGACACAAAGGCACCGCTCGTCCCGCGACAGGCGGGGCCTTTGTGCCGTGTCGCGTCGCGCGACTAGTCGCGCTAGTATGTAGAAGCCTTAAAGCCTACTTAGCCGTGATAGTTTTCATATTAATTTCGTTATATTTAAACTGCCAGGAATTTTTCACATACCCATTATCAACCATTTAGATGGCAGGGACACTCGACTCACAAAAAATTGCACTTTAAAGCTTAATATGACGCAAACGGATCCCTGAGTTGAAAAATGGTCTTTATAGACCCTCAATGTATTATATTAAAAAAAAAGAATTATACAAGATTTTATTTTACCACTTTGTCGGAGTGATTAATATGTATACCCCAGCTAAATTACAGCTTTCTAGTACTAAGAGTCTCTGAGCTAAGCCGGCGACAGACAGACGGACATGGCGAAACTATAAGGGTTCCTTGTTGACTACGGAACCCTACCCAACCGATCACCATATTCGGCAAGCCTATCCCTTGGGAGAAGCGAGCCAAATATCTCGGTGTGGTCTTAGACCATCACATATCGTACGGTGAGCACATAAAACAGGCGCGCGCGCGCGCCGGTTTTGCTCTCGGCAGACTACACTCCGTACTCAACCCGCGCAGTAAGTTGTCCCTTAAGGGCGTCCATAGTCTCAGTGACCTCGAGCATCGAATAGTTTCTTACCCCACCGACCTTTCCGGTCCTTCTCTGTATTTACGTAAAATTTGCCATCTACCGGTCCTCGGTAATACTAAAGTTCCCCGTGTGAAGGCTGTGAGCCGACTGCCGCCCGTCGCCCGCGCACGGACCTGCCGCTTACGTTCGCGTACAAATATACATTGTTTTAACTTTTTCACGTAATATACAATAAAATAAAAAACGGCTAGATGAAAATAAAGAATATATAATTATCTGTTATACAATAAAAAATTGTTTACCCAGATATAGTATTCACTTATTTATAACGAGATTCATTTCAAGAATACACCTTTACAAAGTTTTAATATTCTCGTTAACTACGCATTTTTTTTTAATTCTGGTTGATGAAAATGAAGAACATATATCAAACTCTTACATATATTTTTTTTAGATTTTTCATCTACCTTTAAATTGTTGTTATTTTTGGTTGAAATTCACTATTTTATTCATGGATGCCCTTAAGTGCAAATTGCGTATTTACACCGCGTGCATTCGACCGATCATGACTTACGCCTGCGTAGTCTTCGCTCACGTAAAGCTATATCACATCCATAAGATGCAGACGCTTCAAAACCGATTTCTCCGTAGAATTACGAAGGCTCCTTGGTTCGTTCGAACGAACAACTTCACGTAGATCTTAAGATGCCCACCATCAAGCAGTTTATGAAGCGCATTGCAAAGCGCTTCTTCGAATCCGCGGAACGTCATCGCAACCTCTTGGTTGTGCAGGCCGCTAGTTATAGGCCTTCTGCCATTAGTCAGACTCGCCGACCGAGGCATGCTCTCTTAGATCCGGATGACCCCATCACTCTCCTTCAGGAAAGCAATAGGGCTACGAGTACAGTGCACAAAATACACAAACCGACCTTCCGTCCTCGCCGCCGAGGTACCACGCGAACTTCCCGAGTAAATATTAATAAAAGTCCCCCCCGTCCCTTGAATGTCGATGCGCCAGCCGCCCGGTTAGAGGCTGAGAGCGCCGTAGCAATAAATATAGTATCCCCTGATAATAATCATGATCTAAATGTTGATCCAGCCCGTCCCCAAACTACTAATTTTGTGATCCCCCAACGACGCCCTAAGCCGAGGTCCGTACCCCACAGAGGGTGCCCTTAGTGCGCTGTCGTTTAGTTTTAATAAATATTTATAATTTACGCCCTGGCTGGAGGCTTTAAGCTTAAAAACCTTAGGGCAGCCACAGGAATATCCGGTTAAGTAGCAACGGCCTCTCTAGGTCTGCTACGAGATGCCATACACAAAAAAAAAAAAGAAACGGAACCCCAAAAAGCATAATATAAGATGAAAGAGTACGTTGAAGACAAGGAAGTTTAGCAATAATTCCTTCTGCACAAGTGGCTTCCTTGGTACCTCATTAACGCCGTATTTATGTAAATGTCTATTAACTGCTCCAAAAATACGATGTTTATTTTTATTTTATTTTTTTACACGCTTCCTTGACATAATTTTTTCATTGTTTGACATTATACCGACAATTTTAATTTCAACTATTTATTAGTAGCTTTTGTGGACAGGATATTAATTCAGATTTGTTACAGTTGTAATGGCAATAATCATGTCATTTGATTTAAATAGGTTTTTTTTTAATTATTTTAATAATATTTTACTTATATTCTGTGATTCTTTGTGAGAACTTTGTAGGCTTAGTAGACTGTAGATTTGTAGACCATTTTCTATTTTGTTAAGTACCTGTTACTTGTTGATGGGCCTACACTGTCCTCCCATACCTATTAACATGGTAATTTGAAAATGAAAACATTTTAAAATCCAGTTATTGTTAAAAGAGTAACCGTTTCTTGCCGGCTCTTCTCTATAGGAAATGAGCAATTGGAACCGTGCACCTGACGTTAGCTTCTGACGTTTCATAAGTGCCCATGTAGGTTTATGTGAAATAAAATATTTTGATTTTGACCTTGTTTAGGATTCAGAGCGTGACTTCTTCTTGTACAGTAGTACCCAATTGATATGGCTTACCGATGTACCTGCGCAGAAGGTGAATTTTAAGAGTGCGGGAAATGCTATTGACCAATCGGCACGCTCCACGCACCGCGGTTCTTTTTCCTGTACTGCTATTGGTCGGCAGCTGCCGCCATGTTAGCGCGCGCCGCGTGGCATGTTTGTCAGCCGCCATACTTCTGATCGAGTGCACGCTAGCAGCTCCAGTGTATTATGAACCTTATAATAGTGACCTAAGGTTGATTGTAAGTTTTAAGCATTCTTTCGTTAATCTTCGGGGCCATACTTTCTTTTCTGTGTGAACGAAGATTCACGACGCGCCTTATCAATTGGGTACCACTGTAGCATGCTTGAGATGTTCACCAAAGTTCTAAAGTTAAGCAAACCATCAAAAATAAATTGTTATTTTCATTGCAATAGGATACGAAATGGGGATGAATTTAAGAAAATTGAAATATATTTATGGTGGGTACGAAAAAATCGCTGGGCGAGTCCAACTCGCTCTTTGCCGGTTTCATTTAAAAATATTGAGAACCGGTATGTTATTATCGTAGCGATAATTCCCAAACCTTTTTGGACATATATTTAAAGCGGTTCTTAAATCTCACATCAGTTATTGTTAAGAGGACAAGCAAAAACATTGAAAAATGGCAGTAACTAAAGTAAGTCAAAATACTTTGTTTTATATATTATATTTTTTATTTACAACAATTCGATAAACCTACCCAAAATAACTTTTAGATAATAACATATTTGGTTAATTATAAGTATAACTCGTACATAAATAAATACTAAAAAATATTTTATTTAATCTTAACTATTACCTAAAGTTAACATAACATATCATCACGCCTGTAATCCCTGAAGGATAAGACAAAGGTGTACTATTCCATCAAATACCCACATTTACAACAACAAGCTTTTACCCGCGGCATTCCCCTCGTGAAGGTCGGAAATTCTCCCACGGAAACGTACCACGGGTATTAATTTACCCTAAATATAATCCTTGTTATTAAATATGTGTGCCAAATTTAATTAAATTCCGTTCAGCCGTTTTTTCTATCGTCAACCATAATTATTTTGTTACGCGTAATTTTGAATCTTTTAAAGTTTTAATTTAAATTATATGATGTCAAAGCAAGTTTAATTTAAATGAAATGCCCAATTTAAATAACATATTTTATTGCTTATGGATTAATAATATACCGGTCAAAATAGCTTCCAAAATAAAAATGAATTTTTATCAAATTCTGAAAGATAAAAATGGTTGCTGTGGGTCATCCTTAAAAGATAGATTTATGCTATCACGAACTTTTTTGTTGATTTTTTTAATATTTACAATCCTGTACTTACAACATTTTATTGAACTCTGACGGTGTATGCGGCTCACGCCGGTAAAGATCCCAGTCAAACTTTAATGAGTTGCACACTTAAACTTACCTCATGAATTATTCCGTCCATTAGTGAAAACCGTTTCAAAATATTATACGTTTAGTAGTTTTTGAGTTTATCGCGTTCAGACACAGACAGCCAGATGCGGTGGGGGACTTTGTTTTATAATATCCATCCATCCATTTCAGCCGAAAGACGTCCACTGCTGGACATAGGCCTCCCCCGAAGGGGAGGTTTGCCATAATCGCCACGCCTGGCAGGCGGGTTGGCGATCGCAGTATGGTGTTAAAATGCATAGAGAACGCTGCTGCCCATTCTCTAGTAAGTAAGTCCCTTAGTCACCTTTTACGATACCCACGGGAACCATACAGACGGTAATATGCAAAAATGCAATTTATACTACAACAACGTGACCTACAAGTAGGTACAATCAACAAGGTTTTACAGAAATCTAACAAGTAAGATTTCTAAGAGAACTCAAATCAATCAATGTGCATAACCTTAGTACTCCTGGTTTTCCAGAAACAGCACTGTCAACTACAACCATTTAGTGAACACTTATTTTGCTAACAATCTTGTCTTCTTTTCCAGTTCACATTATTTGCAGTAATCCTGGTCGTGTTAGTGTCGGCTGTTACTGCGCAGTTTGGCGTTCTTTCTGGTGGACCTGGCTCTGGTGGACCCGGCTATGGCAGCTTCGGCCCTGGATTGGGAAGAGGCTATAATCAGCCACGTGGCTACGGAGGATACCGTCCTGGATTTGGCGGCTATAGGTCCGGCTACGAACAAGGATATGGCCAAGACTTTGACCTTTTCCGAAGACGCTAAACTTACCCAATAAACAGCAATTACGAGACGAATTTTGCGATGAATACTTTTGCAACTAAATTTATTAAAAAAACTTTTTTTTAGAAAATATCTAGACTTTTATGATTTACCACATCTTTCCTTAATATTTGTATGTACAGTGAACAAGACAGGTGCTCGTTGATGAGTAATGGCTGAAAGATGACAGTAGGCACTATCCATACATAACATAACCTCAAAGATACTCTAGATGAAGCAACACCAAGAATTCTTAGTTCAATATCACAATTTTTTTTATACTGGCTTCGGATTAGTCATTTGATCGAAAGTTGCGCGTGCGTTACTCATAAATTGAGACATAAGCTGAAGGAAGATGCTGCCAAAATACAAAGCTACCTTAGAGCCTCTGATCAAGGAATTATCATTTAATACAATGTCATTCTTTGGTAGTTCTGGTTTTATACTATTCGTCTCTAATTGGGGTGCAGCTTCTGCTTCGACAGCAAGGGTTGATGGAATAGATTGCATGGAATTTATGTATTCTCTCACTGGCTCAGCTCGTGACACATCAGTAAAACGGCCAGAAAGTGGTGGTATAACCAAATTTGAAGATATAGGTGGAAGAGCTCCTTCCATACGTACAAGTGGAGGTTGTAATAGCGCATCACTAGGTTTGGGTTTGTTTGAAGGTACAATGACCATCTCAGGAGTTCTAGAAGGTGGCGGCACATTACTTAAAACAGGATGAGGCACGGGAGTTACAATTACACTTAAAGGCATAGGTGGAGATGCCGGTGAAGAAATTAAAGAAGGTCCGGGAGAAATGAACTGAGGCTGTTTGGGAGAAACTAGAGGTACGGGTGAAGATATTAGCAAAGGTATTACAGATCTGGGAATTAGATGAGGTAGAATTTTTAAAGGAGTTGTACGCAAATGTTCGGTCTCCTCAACGTGTTCAAACACTGGTGCAGCAGGGCGGGGTTCAGGCACTCCGGAGAAAAGTGGCAAGACGGGTGCTGCTTGATCAACTGGTACAACACCACTACCTGAATTCCTTTTCTGTAGTGAATGCTTTCTTCCAAACACTCCAAATGGCGACCATTTCTCCTTTATAAAGGTTATCGGATTCCTTGGTAGAGGTTTGAAGTTGATTTCGAAACCTCTTTTGAAACTTATGCCTTGGAACAATGGTTTTCCGTTTGTTTCAAGCCACAGTACAGCCACGATTAGTAATACAATCTGGGGACCAGAATGATAAGATTAAAGTCCAAGTAAAAAACACTGCTTAGATTTGGATCACAACACTACACAAAAATATACCTGAAGAAACTTCGTCATGCTGCAAAAGAAGTCACAGTGGAAATCAAAAGAAAATCATAGAGTTGGCTATAAATAATATTTATATGGACAATGAACGTTCATTCATAATTTATGGGTAATTAATCCGACCTTTCTTACTAAGCACGCTATGACATTACAGATCCCAAGGTTTGCATTGTTTTCATAATTTCAATGTCGTTTTTCTATAGATTTTTAATCTTTACCATTATATTCATTACTAGCATCCCGCCCCTGTTTCGCACGTTTTTTACGACATGTTAAAACATCAATATTTCTTTATCATATAAAAATATTTACTTCATATACATTAACATCCCTATACACAATAACACAACTAACTAGGTACCAAATTAAAAAACTAACTTACTATACAAATAAATACATTATATCAAATCAAATCAAAAGTCATGTATTCAAACTAGGCTGAGAATCAGCACTTTTCGAACGTCAAAAATTACATAAGCCAGTCCGCAAGAACGCCCATGATGTCATAAAAAACGACATAAAATTCGTGCGCATCGCTGTCATCGGGAAATGTGCCCGTGACTGGCAGCATTGCCACTTTATTATTTTTAGTTTAATATTAATGTATTATACACATAAACCATTCGGAATAAATTCTCTAAATTATGGTGAAAACAGCATCAAAATCCGTTGCAGAGTTTAGAAGAACAACACAGAGACTGTACACGAAACGCGACTTAATTAAATTTATAATAGACTAGCGACCCGTCCCTGCTTCAAACGGTTATAACGACTTGACAAAACATGAAGAAGAAACAACATGAAGATTTTTTTATTATATTTAAGTCATATATTAATTTATTATACACACAAACCGGGCTACATTCTCTCAATGATGGTGAAAACAGCATCAAAATCCGATGCATAGTTTAGAACTTTAGAAGAACAAAGCGGTAGCGACACAGACAGACACGAAACGCAACTTTATTTTATTATAATATTTATAGATATATATGTAGAAGATGTTAAGATCATGTCCTGACTGACTAAAGGTGATGATTAACTTAGCAATTTCCTGAGGAATAACTTGCAGGGCAATTCAGAGCTCATCGTCGATGATCTTATCACACAGAATGCAATGGGGTTTAAATAAGAACACATTAGGCGTGGTACACACTTGTTCGGGTTGGCAAACTCGATCCAGCAGTATTTTCTAACAACAAAGCCGACTCAAAGTAATATTCGATGTTGCCGCCCGGCTGTGAGGATCGGTCAAACCGGTTCGAACAAATTGCGGACCAGACTCCGGACACGAACATGGACAGATACTGCAGTAGTATTTGTGTGGAGGTGTCCCAGTTCCATCATCCGGTGGAACCACAGAGCCACATCCGGTGGGGCGCACGGAGACGTCTCGACGGCCACAGCGCGACAATATATTTACAGATTTAATTTGTGTCACACTTTATTAATCACGGGTGGCCGTAACAAGAATGTATTTACAGATCCATGATCATCAAAATCTTCAACATAACTATCTAAGTTCACATTATCCTATTGAACGACAATTTCATGAAATCATGACATTTGAGACTAGTATAGGATGAAGATAACTGTTCCCTCCGGCCGTTTTCACAACTGGGATTCGCAACCAGTTGCGAATTAAGAATTTTTATACATATTTTGATCAACATACAACCTGACACAGAACTGCACATTGCAAAATTATAATAATATGAAAATTTGACTCTCGAGCAAGAGAAACAGGATCGATTAGCAAGATTTTTTTTTGTGTATATTTTTGCTGAATGTAATATAGTACCTACTTGAAATTACAGTCTAAACAAGAGCGAGTCGGACTCTCGCACCGAGGGTTCCGTACGTATATGTATAATAATATGATGTTGATGATTTCTGAAAAACTGTGCTATTTAAAGACATCGTTTTATTTTTCCTGTAATCTATACATAAACTTCTATCACATAGAATATTTTCAGATTTTTATCTATGCAAACTTCGGAGATAAGAGGGGGGGGAGGTATTTTTTTTTTACATTTTTGTTTAAAAGTCGGAAACGATTCTGCCAAAACAAAAAATGTTTGAGAATGTGCAAACAGCGCTCTTTCATATAATACCCCACATGCCCTAGTAGCCCCACTTCAAACGTTGGGCAAACGTCATTAAAAACTATTCTAAATTTCAAGTTGATAGCATTAGTAGTTCTTGAGATATCCAGGTGTGACAGACAGACAGACAGACTTAGTCCACCATAAGGGTTCCTTTTTACCATTTTAGTACGGAACCCTAAAAATCTGTTGTTTTCGTGTAAACTTCACAGACGTGATGGATATGGATATCTAAACAAGATAAAACAACTGAAGAATTTCCATCAACTTAATAACAAGAGGTCGTTGACCCAAAAAAAATAATTTTTGAAGTGAAAACTTCTTTAGGCGCGTTGAGCACTTTTTGGGTGAACAAAAATCATGGAACTCACGTCATCGTCACCGAACGCTTTCCATGAGCTATAAGTATACTGTTTTCACTTCTATCGGCAGTCCCCAAAGACTGCCCCGCATGTTTATGTTTTTTTAATCGTGTTTAGATATTAAACCCATCCCGCCTTATTACAAAACAAGATTTATATTTGACATGGCTTAAACCATGGAGCCAGTTTTTGTAATAAGAACGTAACAGTGATTGAAATACCGTTCTTTTTACAAAAATGAAAACTTAGTTCGGTACTAAGTTGTCAGTTTTGTGTTTAGGAACTTTACCATAGTCGGAATAAAGTTTGAAATTCAATAATGGCTCCATGTTTTAAACCTGGGTCTGAAGATAAACGTTGTTTTGTAATAAGGGGGATCACGTCTGCAGAGATACGCTATGATTTATGAAAAATCATCTTCTAAAGTGGCTTAATGCGGGATGATAGTTTGTATGAAGTTCACCGTTAATGCCCATGGGAAATCCTATCGCACATCGGGGCTTATTGCTGGATAAGTTGCGTGGCAAAAAAAAAACAAAAAGTTGTTAATCTGTTACTGACATCAAACTGGTTTTGTAATCGATACAAACTTGAATACGTTATGTAATAGGAGTACCTACGTATGAATAAGTAAAAAAAAAAATTGCATAAGTACCTACTAGATAATCAACTTATAACATTAGTCTACTTTATGTATTATCTGTCCTATTAAACATTCTTCCGGTTCCGGATACTCAATGAATGAAGCCACGATGCAAAAAAATCCTTTTTCGGGAACAAACCTTAAACATCAAGTCCGAACCCACAAATCATGAAACCGTTACCCAGACCTACTTATTATTGTATGCAGGTGCGACCCTTCCACGCATAACAGAATAACAATACAAACTAAATGACAATATTAATAGGTTTTCTTTATATGTACTTAATTAGTATGTGCAGTGAGTGTGTAGAAGATAGAAACCACCTTATTACGTGTGCATGAAAGTGGTCTTAAGTGGTAGGGATTCAGTGAACCTGAGCACCAGTGCAGTGAGACAGTTGTCCGTCTGACGTTAATGGTTCGCTATCATTTTTAAATTAGTTCTTTATTTTGGCTATATTATATTTTTTACGAAAAATATATACCCTAGAAAAAAATAATATTATATACTCGTACCCTATGGAAATCTATTGAATAAAATAAGTGAGTGCAATTAAAAACTTAAGTGAAGGAAGGGTAACGAAAACTTATAGTTGGATTTATAAGGTGACATTCAGGATCACGTTCAAAAAGGTACGTTCGTACAGTTATGCATTACTGATTATACATATATTATACCATCCCATAGAAATAAAACCGGCCAAGTGCGTTTCGGGCCACGCACAATGAAGTAGTTGGGATAAATTTATCCCAAAAAGAAACTTAACTTAGTAGTCGTCGAAAGAATGTTCTCCCATACATCGATATAAGTCACGTTCATTTCTCCAACTGTAAATGTAAGTTTGTAATTACAAATAAATATTTGTTTTATGTGATAAAACTGCAAACTAACGGTTTTGATTTATTTGCGAGTATAAAAATATGTCGCATAAAGGCTTCTACATACCAGCGCGACTTGTCGCGCGACGCGACACGGCACAAAGGCCCCGCGTGTCGCGGGACGAGCGGTGCCTTTGTGTCGTGTCGCGTCGCGCGACAAGTCGCCCCGGTATGTAGAAGCCTTCAATGGCCGTGTTTTTTTATTGCGTTGACTTAGAAGCTTGATTTTTTTGACCTTGACCTTTTGTATTTGATATTAATTTTAACTTGATACCTCCCACGCGTTCTTGAGAAAAACGGACGGACGGACAACGAAGTCATCCTATTAAGGGTTCCGTTGTTTCCTTGTGAGGTACAGAACCCTAAGAAGGTTATTTTACTGCGTTTAAATAAGCCCAGTAACCGGGGCTCTCTCTTGTGTAGCACCAGGCAGCTAGGATATGTAACGTTAAACCAGTCAGTTTATTCATATATCGTTCATATTAACTAGATTATTTTTGTACCGAACGAAAGTGTCTCAGTTAAGGGACGACACTAATAACATTTCAAACTTTATGATGAATAGAATGTAAATAATTCGCTGGAAATAATAAAAACATAATATTACATCACAGCCGAATGTTGCGTGTATGCTTATACAAGGTGTAACATAAATAACGCACAACCTCTTAAGGGGTCATTGTACTTATCATTATGAACAACTTTTACTATAGGACCAAACCTGACACCGCGAAAAAAAAATCTGCTGTTCTCTACATTTTGACGAGTTTTTCGAACATAAATGTAGGGAACAGCTGATTTTTGTTTCGCGATTTCAGGTTTGGTCCCATAGTAAAAGTTGTTCATAAGGTCAGTACAATGACCCCTTAAGAGGGCGTACTACAGTCCACTAGCGGCACTCCTTTAAAAAAATATTATCTCGTGACTGAGAAGGAATTATGAATAACGCTAGTAGAATCTAGTAGAATCTCTAGAGGAATGTGGCCGCTTTTCTTTAAATCGTATTTTGTTGCTTCGTGTCTCAATATGAAACTTTATAAAAGGTACGAGTATTAGAAAATTCTAGGCACACCGAGGGTCCCTATGGCGCTAGTGGACCGTTGTACGCCCCCTTGAGTTATGGGACATGTTGTATTTAGAAACATACAAGAAGAAAGGAACAGAAAAATACATACAAAGATGATGCGATTTCTAAAGAAATCTCTTCCAGCGTACCTGCATAACTTTATGATGGTTAGAATGTAAAAACGTCGCTGGAAATAACAAAATAATAATATCACAGACGAATGTTGCGTGTATGCTTAAACAACAAGCACCAGAATTAACGCACAACCTCTTAAGGGCTCATTGTACTCATCATTATGAACAACTTTTACTATGGGACCAAACCTGAAATCGCGAAAATCAGCTGTTCCCTATATATTTTGACGAGTTGTTCGAACATGTAGGGAACTTATATACGTATAGGGAACAGCTGATTTTTTTTCGATTTCATGTTTGGGCCCATAGTAAAAGTTGTTCATAATGATGAGTACAATGACCCCTTAAGAGGTTTTGCGTTAATTCTGGGACATGTTGTATACGCAAGTTACGCAACATTCGGCTGTAAAAAAAGTTGTCTCAAAATAAAAGTAAAATAACTTGTAAATTCGTTAGAAACCATCTATCACTTTTTGAGCAGGATGATAATTATGGCCCAATTCTAAAGGAAAATAGTATAAAAACGTCTGGTAGTACCTCGAAGCAGATTAAAGTTATGTAACAGAAACTGCTACACCATGGCGGTGAAAATTTATGATAAACTACCGGAAAAAATAAGAAAAATTAATAACTTAGAATTTAATAGATTTTTAAACAATTGGCTTATTGTGACAGATGTGTTTATTCAATAGATTATTATTTAAATTTTAAACAGACGTGATGTACAGCTAAATTTACGAACACTTATAATTATTGACTTTATTTATAAAAATCAATAAATTGATCAACTTTGACGACATTGTTGGTGCAGTGGTTAAGCGATTGACTGCTGCGCTACATGTCGCGGGTTCGATTCCCGCACGGAACAAATATTTGTATGACCTACAAGTAGTTGTTCCGGGTCTGCCTCTTTGTGTATGTGAGTTTATATGTTTGTAAACGCACCCACAATACAGGAGAAATTCCTAGTGTGGGGCAAATAAAAAAAAAACTGTCCAAACTGTTAGATATAACCTAATAAACTAACATAATATCATATATTTTTTAATGTGAGTGCCTAATTAACATTAACGAAGCAAGATGTAAATTATATTATGATGTTAATGACATTGATGTAATTTCATGATATTAATATGCATGTACTAAAAATATTTGCATGACTGTTATGTCGAATATAGTGAGACTAAAATTATTTTACCAAATAAATTTAAAAAGAACCTATATTTTGGCAAATAAATAAACTTCATTTCATTTAGGTAGTAGAAATCCAATTTCCCTTACTGCATCAGTATTGATTACAATAAATTATTGCTGCCGGAACCACTTACCTCAACGATGGAACAATCAAACCCATGACAACCCCGGGGTACGTTGTTCCTTGAAGACTTTTTACAAAAAAAGGTCTGACCAAGAAGTGCCAAGAACATAATTATAACAACTCAATAAATATGACCATATATTATTGTTAAAACTAGAATATATTTTGCCTCTACTTATTCGAAAGTCTTGGTGAACACACTTTCAATCACAATCCGAAGGATTTTGAAGGATATTGCATAACCATGCTTCATAAGTTACACAAATCCGTCATCTTGACAACCTAAATGACGCAATGAATGTTGAAGCAGTTACCCCGCTGTTTTAATCGTACTTTTTTTTGCGTGTTATTTTAACCTATGCTAAAATTCGGTTGGTAATTTCTTGGATACTTAGCCTACTCGCAGTGTTGTTAGTAAATGAATGGTGGAAATGAGGGATGGAAAGGTTAATAAAGTTTGCTGAATCCTACAGATTAAGCGGCAGAGTCCTCCTGAGATATACCATAGATTAGACACAAATTTGCGATGCACATGGTCATTACCTGTAAGAGGCATCATGAGGTTATAATCTTAAGGGCTCAGTTAATATTTTCTAACAATTTTTGGAAATCATAAATTAGGTACACACAACAATTATTCAATTATCTAAATATGATTTATTCTTTTATAGCAACCCGGCTAATTTGTGCGGTTTTCAGGACAAGGCAGAGCATCGAGATTTTTTTTATAATAGTTAAGAAAGTTTATTATTAATGTATTATTAATTTTACGACTAGGCAGAACATCGAGATTTTTCTTAAGAAAGTTTAATATTAATGTATTATCAATTTTACGACTAGACAGAACATCGAGATTTTTTTATAATATGAAAGTTTAATGTTAATGTATTATTTATTAACTTTACGACTAGGCAGAACATCGAGATTTTTTTTTATAATAAGATAGTTTAATATTAATGTTTTATTAATTCCTATGATTCAGATAAACCTCAATAACTAAATACTGAAAATTCTCTAAATGATGATGAAATCCGGTTCAAAATCCGTTATGGGATTTTTGAAGAACAACGTGGTCACACAGAGACATGAAAAGTGACTTTAATCTATTTTAATAAGTATTTATAATAAAATAAAAAAATAAAAATTCAAAGAGTATGCTTAGATGGTTTGGTCTTGTTGAGAGGATGAGTGAAAAGCGACTAACAAAAGGTATTTACAAAGCAGAGGTGAGTGGAAACGCCGGGAGGGGACGCCCTAGGAGGACATATAGTGACCTAATTGGTGATGTTCTTCAGAAAGGTCAGGTGCGTAGTATTTGCAACCGGCGTGCGTGTATGACCAAGATGTATGAACGTTGGCGAAGCAAAAGGAGTATGTAAGCTGCGTATATAGCAGGTGGCGTTCTATAGTTTCTGCCTAACCCCATGGGAAGAAGGCGTGAGTTTATATGTGTACCTATGTAGATATAATAATTATAGATATAGAAGATTAAAAAACAATGGTTAGCGACCTGCTGTCTTGTATGGCTCAGAATTTTGGACCACAAAAAGGATGAATGAAAGTCAATTACATGGAGCTGAGATGAGACTACTAAGAGGGATGTGTGGTGTTACGCGAATGGATAATAATATAATAAGAAATGAGATTTTTATTATTTTAATAATATAATTGATCATTAATTAAAATACACAAGCTAACTCTAAAATATGTATAATAAGTACAATTATAATTATAATAAACAAATAAAAAAGAAGGAAGTGCTCATTGGGCATCAATAAATTCGTCCGCATCGACAATGGGAAATGTGCCCAAATGGCTGGCAGTATTACCACGTTGGATGGCAATACTGATACTCTTCACCAGGTCAGCCCTGAAGTGAAGAGTCGATCAATCGCTTGGCGATGTGCCGAAATACTCGATGAGCAATCGGGCCCCAAATGAAGAGATGAGAAAGAAATGAGTTTAAAAGAGGAAGTCTGAAAGTGGACACTGGTGACTGAAAAATTGTGTGGAAATAGGTTGTCGGTATGGGCTTGTAATGCGGAGGAAAGAGGGAAATGTCGTCATTACCTACGAGTTACGACACGTGTAAAAACGTCTGTTTGGCTTAAAAATCTAATAACCAGAGTCAACAGATTTCGGCATAGCGTTACGAAATAGACTCGTCCATGCAAAACACAAGAAAGTTCAACAATCAAAAACTTTCGAATAGGTCAATAATAATAAACCAGTTACCTCGGAATATCCCAGTGCCACACATTAAAGTGAGGATAATAAAACTAGTTTTAATTAACCCAGATTGTTATATAACTACTGAGTTCCGTCAGTTGTTTATAATGAACTGACCATAGAGTCACGCTATGATATTTTATACTAGCTTTTGCCCGCGGCTTCGCCCGCGTGGAGGTCGGAAATTATCCCACGGGAACATACTACCGGGATAAAAAGTGTCCTATTTCCTAACCAAGGTCATGATTTACCCATGAATAATGAACCACCCTCTCTTGAGCAAAGTATTATAAGAAATGATCAGAAGCATTTCTGTTTAATATATGAAATTAAACTTACATCTAGTGGAAGGTACAAAAAAAAAATCAGAAAGAAAAGAAAAAAACGAAAAATATTTTATTTGGGACACGCACAAGAAATACAAAAATAGCAACTATCAATATACAAAAAATAAACAGCACATACATGTATTATATTATAAAAATATTACTTAAACATCTATCAGTTTAAAAAGAAGTCGTCAGTCAGTTTAAAAAAGAAGTAGGGAAGTATTGATACTGGTCCAAGTGACAAATTCAAGCTATCTCAAACCTTGATTTATTAAATGGACCACTGGTCGTCGGGCATTATTAATAAGGGCCGGCCAAAGTAATAACTTTGTCAATTTTACCAACGCTCTTGGTCGTTATTCATAATGATCGGTCTATATTAATAATGCCCGGTTAATTAGGTTGCCCGTAATATATACATATATAGTGGTCGTAAGCGCTACTGCTCAGCATGAGGACCTGGATTTGAATCCCGGGTCGGGCAGTGTTATTGGGTTTTTCCATCTGGACCTCATTAGCAGCCAGGAGATTGGATTTGTAACCGGTTGATGGCGATAGGCTCGCCCCCTATTTCATGGGAGACAAACTTAACTGGTGAAATGTGGGTGTACTATAGGTACACCTTTGCCTAATCCTTTGAGGATTGAAGGCGTGATGTTATGTTATGTCTTCAGTTAGATTCGACGGTGTTATCAGCGTTTTCTCTAGAATGGCAATGCATCTACGATGCCTCAGGTGAGATGTCCAAACGCGAAAAATAGCGGTGAAGCACTTTTCAACCTTAATGCTTAGGCATTAAGGTTGAATAGTGGTCGACCGCCAGTTTCCACGATGTGGTCCATAGTGGGCGGTAAACCTTTGGCATCGGGCAGTCGACTTAATTACTTTGGATACTTTATCGAATTTACAGTCAACTGTTATTTGCATAATTATCCATTTTTTTCTTACTACCTGTTAAGGCTCCGTGCATGAAAAAAAATACCTTCTTTTGTCAGTTTCTTATCTATTTGTGATAAAGCTTGAAATAATCTGTGTGACTTTAATAGTATAGTTTTCGCGGCGCTAAACCATTTGTGTCAGCCACAGCACCTGTTAATAGTTTCATCACTTTTGCGCTCTCAAAAATATAGTTTATTTCGCCTTTGATTTACTTAAAGAAGATATTGTATTATTTCAAGGATATCTGAAGACTAATGTGTGATTTTTAAATTTCTTGAAATGGTGTGCTAAATAATAGGAACAAATACATTACTAACTGGGTTTTGTCTAAAAATAGTTTTTCAGATCAGAATTATATTTCTACTATAATGTGTATCGAAGTTGAAAAAAGTGGTCCAGCCACGTGCAAGTAGACCATAATGTTATAATGAATGATGTCGACGATATTTTTGAATGTTCAGACTCAAAAGTAGTTTCTTGTAAAAAGATGATCAAACATCAGTCTCGCGTCAGTTTTTGGAAAACTTTTTGTGAATATTAATGATTCTTCATGAATACTTACTTAATTTATTTTAAAAATCCCTTTCAGCCATGTGGCTGAATGGGAAATATGATTTAGGTTATTATTTGTGAATTGAAAAGTCGAGTTCTTTATTTTGCGTGACAACTCGACTCTTAAAATCACAAATAATTTTGTTTAAAATCATTTTCCCTTTTTCACAAACAATGAATAAAATTGATAAAAATCAGTCAATTTCATGCACGGCCCCTTAAAAATGATTCATTATTTTTGAAAGTGCTTTTAAATTACGTATTCATTTCACATAGGGAGGCCACTTTCCCTGTTTTGGTATTTCTGTTTTGTACTTTATCTGTTCTTTTGTAATCTAATAACACATTCCAAACAGTAAACCAATAGTATGCACAAACTATTTACATGCAGGAAATACATGGGTAAATAACGCGATTGAATTATCTGCTCGATTATTTTCGATTTTCAAATAAATAGGTAGTCGAGGTCAATTTTGCAAAAGACAAATTAATTAAAAAAAATAATAAACAAATTTTTGAATCATATTGATTCTCGTAGAGTGCAAAATGGGCGTTGTTGGCAAACATTTGTGAAATTATCACAGAAATCGATTAGCTTAAAAAAAAACAGTGAGCCTTTAGTCGCATAATGATGTGTTACATTTGACATCTCACCTTGGTAATAAACAACTGAGTACCGACAGAAATTGACCACAAAAAAGCTAAATACTGAAATATTTATTCGAATAATTATTCATTACTAGTGGTCGCCCATAGTACTTACTAATTCCATGATTACACTAATTCCATGCTCTTCATTCTTAATACCTATTGTCCTATGGTGGTAATTTTATTCTAGGTGCATCGTCTTCACCTATTATAAATATCATAAACAAAATATTGACATTGAAATTTGACTTTGACTTTGACATGTTATACAGGGTGTTTGGTGCATCGTGTGCCAAATTAAAATGGTCGACTGAAGGGGTCATCCACTAGCCTTTCAGACCCCTTAACACCCCTCATGCTCTGTGGATTTTTTTTTATCGACTATTTATTGTTTTCCAAAAAAAAGACCCAAATTTTAAATTCAAATACAGATTTAAAAAAATATATAAGGCGTAGACTCTGAATTTTAATTTTATTTCGATGTGTATTGTTTAAGAATACTTTTAAATACAAAATTAGTGATATTAGTCACCTAGTTTTTTTTTTAATTCACTCGCAAAGGTAAAACTTAAATTAAAGCTGTACATGTTACAGCTATTTATAAGGCTACAAAAAAAAACCAAAAGCGACCGGGATCTTCCAACTCCCTCATTAATTCTCCAGTCTATCCTCTTTCTAATGATGTGCCACATGCCATAAAAGTATTTTAACAACTTTGTGAATTCGCTAGAATTGTGAATCAAGTCACATAAAACTACATTCCAAATTCTAATGAAAAAATATTTATTGCGGAACTGTTACTTGAGAAAGAGGTAAAATTTGTTTTCTCACTCTTTCACAGTAAAATCTATCTTCTATCTCTTTCTTGCATACCTTAAATCGGTTTGAACAAATCGCGCCGCCCGACCCGCCATTTTTTTAGTCGAGACATGACTGCCTCTGCTACCTAACGTGTGTGCTAGTTCACCATACTCCGCGATTCTTTTATTACTTTGTTATCGTTAAGTTTTGCTGGTTCTTATTACATTTGTTTAATTTTTGTTGTTATTGTTAAACTTTGAGTTTTTTGTTATTGCAATGGCGATATTCTCTAACGAAGAATATGCGGACATCATGATGGCTTACGGAGCCGCTAATGGCGTCGCTCGTGCAGCGCAACGACTTTACCAGGAACGCTTTCCGGGTAGACGATTACCTGGCCGCAGAGGCTTCCAAGACTGGCAGTGTTACTATTAATGAACCAAGGGGCCATATTGTGCGACATAATGTTGAAGTAGACGAGAGAATACTGGCACTTTTTGAGGAAGACCCTACAAGAAGCATTAGAAATGTGGCATCACATCTTGATATTTCAATATGGAAAGTGTGGAAAGTACTTCGTCAAAACAAAAAGCATCCATTCCACTACACTCCGGTGCAAGGTACGTAATTTTAAACTAACTTTAAACCCGTGCAAGCTTTGTTTGACCTTGCCTTTGTTTAGCAGGTAATGGGTATGGTATGGCGTCACTTCCAGGTAGTGAATCTATTAGCACGAACACCGGGTCCTTTCTTGTGCAATTACTTATTGCCCAAGAGAAATTTAAAAGAGTTTTTTGTTTGTTGCAGGTCTTGAGGGTGGCGACTTTGAGAGACGAGTGGCTTTTTGTCGGTTTCTTTTACACACGGATGTGGATGATCCTGATTTTTTTAAAAGAATACTGTGACGGATGAATCCAAATTTACCAAGGATGGGATCCTCAATTTACACAATTTGCACCACTGGACAACGAAAACGCAAAACCCACGTGTTAAAAGACAGAAATCTTCTCAAAGAAGGTTTAGTGTAAACGTTTGGGCAGGTGTGATTGGGAATCAGGTAATTGGACCGCATTACCTGCCCGATAATCTCAATGGCGAAGACTACCTGGAATTAGTAGTCTACAAAATGACCTGCCCGAATTAGTGACCGATGTGCCCGTATTTAATGAACGTGTGCCCATTGTATTTCAAAATGACGGCTGTCCCGCGCATTGGCGATTGACTATGAGGGAATATCTCGACAATGTGTTCCCCAATGCATGGATTGGACGGGATGATGGCCGCCACGTTCCCCAGATCTAACTCCGTTAGACTTTTATGTCTGGGGACGTGCCAAAGAGTTGGTATATGCCACGGAGGTTCCAACTAGGGAGGTATTAGTCCAACGCATAGAAGCGGCATTCAATACTATTAAGGAGGAAATACGAGTTCGTACAACAACTGTTGAAATACGAAACAGGTGTCGGGCCTGCATTCGCAACAGAGGCCAACAATTTGAGCAAGATTTGTAACAATGATTAAATAAATGTTAAAAATGCAATTTTGTTTTTTTATTTCAAGTAAATCCCACGAAAGATACAGATATGAGACACGAATTTACCTAACCATAAAAATGAGATAGCAGATTTATAGCTTTGACAGGTATCATTTAAGAGATTTTTTTTTAAATCATAATTTTGAATATTAGCCTTAGGTGACTCGATTCACAATTCTAGCGAATTCACAAAGTTGTTAAAATACTTTTATGGCATGTGGCACATCATTAGAAAGAGGATAGACTGGAGAATTAATGAGGGAGTTGGAAGATCCCGGTCGCTTTTGATTTTTTTTTTGGAGCCTTATAAACAGCTGTAACATGTACAGCTTTAATTTAAGTTTTACCTTTGCGAGTGAATTAAAAAAGAACTAGGTGACTAATATCACTAATTTTGTATTTAAAAGTATTCTTAAACAATACACATCGAAATAAAAATAAAATTCAGAGTCTACGCCTTATATTTTTTTTTAAATCTGTATTTGAATGTAAAATTTGGGTCTTTTTTTTGGAAAACAATAAAAAGTCGATAAAAAAAAATCCACAGAGCATGAGGGGTGTTAAAGGGTCTAAAAGGCTAGCGGATGACTCCTTCAGTCGACCATTTCAATTTGGCACACGATGCACCAAACACCCTGTATATATGTTATAAAGTACTTACTAATTACATGCTATAAAAAGTAATAACTTATTCCATGCTCAAGTTGTCACTTCCAGTTACACATTTCTGTCCCTTTTTACGAAATCACTGCCACAGAAAGAGAAATGAAAGATGTTACACATAAACAAAAACAAGATGGCGTTAGTTCCTATTTCGGCCACGCACTAAAAGATCTTTTTACCGCCATTGTACCTTTAGGTATCGATAACATCAAAATAACATCAACGATAAACTTATTTTTCTTTGTTTGCAGAACTATGCGGGTCAGAATACTAATAGCAGCTGTAACAATTACAGTATTATTTACATCTTGCGATGCTTTTCAACATTTCTTCCGAAGAAAATCAAGCGTAGCTTATGGACAAAGGAGTATGGCTTCCACCGTTATGGACTTCTTGGACGCGGTGTTCCCGAAAGATGACCACGAGTCCAGAATGCTGAAATGGGTCTTCAATATTCTGACGGACAATGAAAGTATTTTGGATGGAATGACGGAATTGATGACATTATAAGTTCAACGGTATTAGTCGAACGACGCGTTGTTTCGGTAACAACTTCGACAGTTGGTTGGAGTTTGACAAGGAACCCGGGTGCAGGGGCTGAATGTTTGACTTATGCACTACAAGACGCGGGCTCACACCCGCTCGGAACAAAA
The DNA here is from genome assembly GCA_948098905.1 of Tiliacea aurago. Lineage (NCBI taxonomy): Eukaryota > Metazoa > Arthropoda > Insecta > Lepidoptera > Noctuidae > Tiliacea > Tiliacea aurago. Next base: position 14,618,630 of record OX402593.1, read on the forward strand.
GTTTGTATTGGCTACAGACAGACAGTCATTTTGTGCATCGGTGCATGTGATTTGTCAGTAAACTCACCCATGATACAAATAAACTGTGTGTATTACGTTTGTATGGGCAGTTCATGTATCGAACCTTAGCACACGAGGCTGTTGACATGTGGAATGTGAGCGGCTGTCATTGTGCCGACTTTCGTAACGGCCAATGACTTGATGGACGAAAGCCTCTATCAACATCTCTCGAGATTCTCGTTAGGATGTTCATACGGCAGTACTCCTCGATACGGCTCGCATCGTGAGGAGGTTCCGGCCTCTGGAACCCTTACCACCGGTAGCTTGGACCCTAATCCCGACACCGGCGGACCACAATTTTTATATATTTTTAATTGTTTTTATATTCAAATATTTATAAATGTAATTCATAGATAAGTGTATTTATTATTTTAGTGAATAAAGGAAATAATAATGTCAGTCTAACAATACAGAGTCATGTCTGGATGGGCTAAGCCTTTTATTTACTTCCCAAGAATTGATATAATTTATTACAACTATATCTTAAAATAACAATTACTTTCTGATTAAAAGATAGTTCATTCATTCATAATTAAACATACATTTCTAAATATCAATATTGTAATTAGACAAACATAAACAAGTATGAATTATTAAATAAATATGAAGGCAGAGGGTCCAACATCTTAAATGAAAGTAAGAGATATAGCAGAAGTCAGCCTTTATTTCCACAACTTATTAATTCACTGAAATAATAGATTAATTCAGACTACAGTATCTAAGCGCTACAACATGTGCACCGGGCCGAGCCTGCGACAAGAATGATCCCTTCCTTTTTTTTTTTTTTTTTTTAGGTATGGCATCTCGTAGCAGACCTAGAGAGGTCGTTGCTACTTAACCGGATATTCCTGTGGCTGCCCTAAGGTTTTTAATCTTAAAGCCTCCAGCCAGGGCGCAAATTATATATATTAAAAACTAAACGACAGCGCACTAAGGGCACCCCCTGTGGGGTACGGACCTCGGCTCAGGGCGTCGTTGGGGGATCACAAAATTACTAACAATTTGGGGACGGGCTGGATCAACATTTTGATCATGATTATTATCAGGGGATATTATATTTATTGCTACGGCGCTCTCAGCCTCTAACCGGGCGGCTGGCGCATCGACATTCAAGGGACGGGGGGGAGGACTTTTATTACCATTTACTCGGGAAGTTCGCGTGGTACCTCGGCGGCGAGGACGGAAGGTCGGTTTGTGTAATTTGTGCACTGTACTCGTGGCCCTATTGCTTTCCTGAAGGAGAGTGATGGGGTCATCCGGATCTAAGAGAGTGTGCCTCGGTCGGCGAGTCTGACTAATGGCAGAAGGCCTGTAACTAGCGGCCTGCACAACCAAGGGGTTGCGATGACGTTCCGCGGTTTCGAAAAAGCGCTTTGCAAGGCGCTTCATAAACTGTTTGATGGTAGGCATCTTAAGGTCTACGTGAAGTTGTTCGTTCCGAACGAACCAAGGAGCTTTCGTAATTCTACGGAGAAATCGGTTTTGAAGCGTCTGCATCTTATGGATGTGATATGACTTTGCGTGAGCGAAGACTACGCAGGCGTAAGTCATGATCGGTCGAATGCACGCGGTGTAAATACGCAATTTGCACTTAAGGGACAACTTGCTGCGCGGGTTGAGTACGGAGTGTAGTCGGCCGAGAGCAAAACTGGCGCGCGAGCGCACCTGTTTTATGTGCTCGCCGAACGTCATGTGATGGTCTAAGACCACACCGAGATATTTGGCTCGCTTCTCCCAAGGGATAGGCTTGCCGAACATGGTGATCGGTTGGGGCAGGGCGGGTGATCGCCGGGGCCTACAGAATAGGACCCCCTGGCTCTTATCAGGGTTGACTTCAATCCTCCACTTCCTGAACCAGGCCGCGAGTCTGTTGACTTCGGCCTGAAGGATGCGGGCGATATTGTCTTGCCTGAGGCCGGAGTAGTAGATGGCCGTGTCGTCTGCGAACAGAGCTAACTGCGCCTTTCTACATTTGGGGATATCACTAGTAAATATAGTGAATATCAGCGGTGCCAGCACAGCGCCCTGAGGGACGCCTGCGCGGAGCGGATGGGGGGAGGATAGCGCACCCTCGATGCGATAGCGGAAGGTGCGGTCCGACAAAAAGTCTCGTAAGATGAGCACGAGACGATCGGGCACACCGAGTTTGTAGAGCTTATATATTAAGCCGTTGTGCCAGACTTTGTCGAACGCTTTCGCAATGTCCAAGAACACAGCACCCGTCATGAGCCCGCGCTGGAAGCCAGCGCTTACATGCTCGACGATACGGTGGACCTGTTGTACGCACGAATGTTGGGATCTGAACCCGAACTGTTCGTTTGGGATGAGGCCCTTCGTCTCGGCATAGTCTCTGAGACGCTTATAAATAAGCCTCTCATAGACTTTGCCGAAGACGTTGAGCAGACTGATGGGTCGGTAACTGGAAGGTTCGGTCTTAGGTTTGCCGGGCTTCGGGATACCGATGACCGTGGCACTTTTCCAAGCTTGAGGAAAAATGTTGTTGCTAAGAGCGCCATTGAAGATGGTGGTCATTAGCATGATCAGGTGAGCAGGGAACAGCTGGAGCACCCTGTTGGTGATTCCGTCTGAACCGGGAGATTTACGGGTTTTCAGACCCTTGATAATGTCGTGCACTTCGTCTGGGGTGACGGGAGCCAGAGGACAATCAGGGTCTTCGACCGGAGGGAGATTCGCCCTACGTTCGACTTCAGCGTCCACCTCAGCGAGGTGAGCTTGGTCTACTGGTTGAGAGCTGGGCGAGCACTGAGTCTCGAGAGTGTCAGCCAGGCATTCAGCCTTGTCGGTGTCGTCGACTGCTATCGTCCTGTCGGGTCGTGTCAGAGGGGGCGATCCCTTCCTTGCTGCGCGCTCGCTTATATAGAGCGGCTTGAGTAGTGGGGAGAGTGGGGAGGCCTAAGTGACACATTGCAGTGCGTAACTCGGCCCGTTGCACGTGCTGTTTACAATGGTGACGCCGACACGGCCATACTGACGTGCGAACGTCCTCGTACGCATAGTCTCATCAGTGTCTAAAAAGACAACGATGCTATTAATGTTCGTTCATCCTGACTAGCAATCTGGTCCAGTTCATCCTTTCAGGGTTTTCATAGATTTCTGGACCGCTCAACATTGAGCCTTACTAGCTTACTGATCCGGTTCATCCCTTCAGTGCTACTTATTCTGGACCGCTCGTTACTGAGCCTTCAGAACTTATCTTATAACTTTTTTCTCATTTTTTTTTCTCATTTTTTTTTCTCATTTTTTTTTCTTATTATTTTTCTTTTTCTTTTTTTTTCTTTTGTTCTTATCATCATTTTTTTGTGTTATTTTGTTGGTCCGGCCATTAACACTTAATGACCCTGCAAAACTATTATCCCCTGGACCAGTCATTGCCGACTAAATCAAAAGTCATTTATTCAAACTAGGCTGAGAATCTGCACTTTTTCATGAGACAGTCCCCCAAAAACGCCCACCCGTCACCACTTCCTAGTGCTTTATCTGGGAAGAAGAAGTGGCGCAACAAACTCCCCAGCAGCACAGCTGTCTGTTCACATATAATACTTGAACTTATACAATACTACTTATATAAGAATTGATATAAGGCTACACAGGATCACCTCTTTTGCTAATTATTATGACTGCTTTCGTAATAATAGCAATTCACAGACATTGTATCACTAATAATCGACATAGGATTGCTATTCACAGACATTGTATCACTATTAATCGATTTAGGATTGCTATTCACAGACAGACATTATTAATCGATACAGGATTGCTATTCACAGACAATGTGACAATCACTAATTGCCAAAGTTATATTGCTGTTAGGCATGGCATTATTCTCGTGGCTTGTTTCGTGAACAAGGATATCGTCATCATTACTGCCCGCCGTCACGTCATCATAATTTTCCACGATATCTACCAGAACTTTAAAAACTTTGAAACTCAATCTCCTTTATATTATATAATTGCATATCACAGGTGTGAGTACTATGTACAATATTATAGAGCTACTACAGATACTATTTACCGGGTAATATGTCTTTCATTGACTTGAATGTGCCCTGGCGGCTGAGAGTATGTCGTACTCACTCAGATGTCTCGCTGATGGTGGCGTGTGTGTTGAATCATTTAGCTCCCTTCTAAATGGTTGAACTGAATGGTACTGATCCATGCGTCATGTTCGTGAACGGGCGCTGTCAGAGGTCATCTTTTATCTGCCACGGCTTATTTTTAATTACTTTAGATTTGAATTGTTTTTTGTTTTTTTTTTTTTTTACTTTTATCACGGACGCTTCTGACGTTTTGCATCATTCTCACACGTTTAACTTCAATATGAATGATGTTACCAATATTTTGTATCAATATTTTAATTTAAAAGAGTGTCCGTGGAGTTTCTTGCCCGTTCTTCTCCATAGGAACCTACTATTTGGAATGGACAACTAGCTTCATATTTGTAACTGACTGACTTCTTGACAATTCAAAAGTGCCTGTCAATGGTTAAATTGAAATAAATGCTTTGAGTTTGAGTTTGAACTTTTTGACCACGAGGCACTGCTGTCAGAATATTATAGACTCTATTATTTCCATTAATATTACAAAGAAAAAAACGTGCCGGTTATTTTCTTACACGGTACTAAAAAAAATCTTAAAAGCAGAATTTTCATACAATCGCCCGTGATCAGTCATTATCAGTCTCCCGTCGCACGCGCCGGTGATACGTCGTGTTCTGTCGCGAGTGTCCGGGAAGTCATTGCGGCAAACAATGGCTTCAACGGTTGTAAAGTGTTCGAATTGTAACGTTGTAATCAACGAGGTGCTTTCATTTATTTATAATAAAATACAAGTAATGGACGAGCAAAGTATCGCAAAAATCTGTGTTAGTGCATTTTCGGAAGGAGATATTTTAGAGGCTAAGAACTTGCTTTTTGAATCGGTATCATCTGCAAAGCGCAAGAAGATAAGAAGAAGGGAGGGAAAGACACTGCGAAATATTGACGATATTGTCTGGATACTAAAGAACTTGGATCCTGAGGAGATTCCAATTTTCGTTGCGAGAAATTTGCACAAACTACCTCCGGTATTGTTTGACCATGTAGACGTGACCAGAGTTTTGAAACACATATTAAAAATGCAAGGTGATATAGATCGCATCGTTAATGAGTATGCAACGGTGAATCAGGTGGAAGAGTTAACTGCTGAAGTGGAATCACTTAAAAAGGCGTCACTTGTCAACAACTTTACTCGGAATGTTAACGTCAAAAGGGGCGCTTGCTTGTTACCTAGCTTTGAGCATGATAGTGGGCCAATGGGGTTTTCTCCGATTTGTAGTGGTAACAAAACAATAAAACGACTATCTCCTGAATCATCATCTTTAGAAAAGCAACCATTCGTTTTTTCTAATGAGGGTAGTGTCATAAAAACTGCGCGTAATCTAACGGTCGGATCTGCCTCGTCACCGCAGAGAAGTGAGAAGGCGAGCGTTTGCACATCACGGGTAGTGGTGAGTCACGAGCGTGCAGCTACGAGTAGACCGGTCGCGGCCGTCGATGTGCTACACACAGTCCAAACGGATGAACAACAGAAAAATAAAAGCTTTTCGGACGTTGTTCAGAGCGGAGAAGCAAAAACTCAAGAGCCGACTGAAGAATGGAAGCTTGTTCAGAGGAAGCGGCTGAGAAATCGTTTTTTGGGCAAGTCAGGAACTGCTATTGTGAACGCCAATACTAATTTTAGAGCAGCTGACATTAAGATTCCTATTTATATTTATAACGTGTCAATGGAAGCGTCTGTGTGTGACATCAAAACATATATAAAAAACAAGACTAACCTAGACGTGCATTTAGAAAAAAATAACATGAAAACAGCTAAGGATTACAATGCATACATTGTGTTCGTTCCTAGATCTAAAATGGAAATATTTTTAAATGATGACTTTTGGCCTGATGGGGTACTTTATCGCCATTTTCTTAAATTCAATCAAAACAAGGTGCAGCGTACCTATCGGGAGTTGGCTGTTATGAAAACTACTACTAATGAGTGCTGAGAATAGTATGTCAAAACTTGTAAGCTTCAACTGTAAGAGCGTCACTCGTTCAGTTGATTGTGTAAGGAAGTTGTGTCGATCGGCTGACATTGTTGCGCTTCAGGAGACGTGGCTTCTTCCGCAGGATATACCATTCCTGGGTACCATCGATGACGCGTTCTCATACACCGGTAATTCTGCCGTGGATACGTCTGCCGGGATCGTTAGAGGGAGACCATATGGGGGGGTTGCTCTGCTGTGGAGAAAGTCTGTTTTTCCGTCGGTATCGATTATAGCGTGTAAAAGTGTGCGTCTCGCTGCGATTAAGATAGTGATTAACGACACGTCAATTTTAGTTATAACGGTGTATATGCCGACACATTCATTTGAGAATTTGACTGAGTTTACTGAGTGTTTGAGTGAATTAAATGCTATAATCGAGAGTAGTGATGTGGAAACCGAATTTACTCTTGGGGACTTCAACGCGCACCCAGGTGAGCAGTTTTCTTGTGAACTATTATCTTTTTGTGCAGAACAGATGTGGTCGTGCGTAGACATGGAACTTTTACCTTCCGACGCGTATACTTTTATTAGCGATGCACACGGGTGTCGTCGCTGGCTCGATCACTGCGTGGTGAGTGGCTCAGCGCGACGTTCGATAGTTAATGTGTCTATTCTGTATGACATCTATTGGTCTGATCACTTTCCCTTGCTAGTGGAATGTAATTTAAATGTAATTTTACCTAAAACTAAAATAATTACCTCGTCGTTTAATAAAATAAATTGGGGCACTAGAAATAATAAACAAATTGAAACTTACTTTAACTACTGTAACTCAAAGTTAAAACTATTCGATTTCCCATCAGAGTTTATACATTGTGCCGATAGAAATTGTGTGATAATGGGGCCCACAAGTTAATAATTAGTAAATTGTATGAAGGAATTGTGAATGTTTTGACTACAGCAGCAGAGTGCAGCTGTAACAAACATGTACCTAACCGTAGAAAACATAAACATGTACCAGGTTGGAACAGGTTTGTCGGTGGCGCTCATAGGAGGGCTCGATTTTGTTTTCAAACCTGGGTACTTCACGGTAAACCTAGCACTGGACCTGTGTTCAAAGACATGCGTGAAACTAGGAAAATATTTAAATCAAAATTAAAATTTTGTCAGAATAATGAAGATCAGATCAAAATGAATAATATAGCTGAGCACCATGCAAATAAGAACTTTAGTGATTTCTGGAAAAATACCAAAAACTTGAACTCAGTGTCGAGCCTCCCTGTGAGTGTCAGCGGTGCACATGAGCCCCGGGACATAGCCTGTGCCTTCCAACGACATTTCAAGGTCGAGTCACCGCTCGGGGCGGCGACGCGGGTGCTTGCTGCTGGGGATCGCCCTGGGGACGTTGCCATTAGATTCTCTGCCAAGGATGTGGCTGCTGTTATTAAGAAGATGGTCCGAGGTAAGTCCCCGGGACACGATGGGCTCAGCATCGAGCATCTGAGGTACGCCGGTGTACATCTGCCAAGAGTTCTCGCTCTGTTTTTCAACTTGTGTGTGAGTCATAGTTACTTGCCTGATGACTTAATGTACACCGTAGTTGTTCCAATTGTTAAGAATAAAACTGGTGATTGTGCTGATATTTCTAATTATAGACCCATCTCGTTAGAAACAGTCATAAGTAAGGTACTGGATAGTTTGCTTGATCAACAGTTGGGAAGGCACTTAAATCTGAATGACGCCCAATTTGGCTTTAGGCCTGGTCTGTCGACTGAGAGTGCCATCCTCTGTCTTAAGCAAACTGTTCAGTACTACACTGACAGGAATACACCTGTATACGTATGCTTTTTAGACCTGTCAAAGGCTTTTGATATGGTGTGCTATGATAAGTTATGGGATAAATTGCGATGCGAGACGAAATTGTCACATGATGTTATATCGCTGTTTGAATATTGGTACAGTCATCAGCAGAATAGTGTCAGATGGGCAGGGTCGCATTCGGATGTATACAGGTTGGAGTGCGGTGTGAGGCAAGGGGGGCTATCCTCGCCACGTCTTTTCAACCTGTATATGAACCAGTTGATTGGGGAGCTCAGCAGCACTAAAGTCGGTTGTTCTATTGATGGGGTTTGTGTAAACAACATCAGTTATGCGGATGACATGGTGCTGCTGAGCCCTTCGCTCTCTGCACTACGTAAACTGTTGAGTATTTGTGAAACTTACGCTGGGGCCCATGGGCTCAGATATAATCCAAAGAAGAGTGAATACATGATCTTTAAAGCGGGTGCTAAAAGTTACTTGAGTGTACCTCCTGTTACTCTTTGCGGATCACTTTTGAACAGGGTAAATCAGTTCAAGTATCTGGGTCACTGGGTCACTGAGGATTTGTCTGATAATGCGGATATTGAGAGGGAACGTAGGGCGTTGTCTGTCCGGTGCAACATGTTGGCTCGCAGGTTTGCGCGTTGTTCTCCGCAGGTGAAGGTAACCCTGTTCAGGGCGTACTGTCAGACCTTCTACACGTGTAGCCTGTGGACCAACTTCACTCAGCGGGCGTACAACGCTCTACGTGTCCAGTACAACAACGCGTTTAGGATCCTGTTCGGGCAGCCACGGTTTTGTAGCGCGTCTGCAATGTTCGCTGAGGCAAGAACTGATGATTTCCACTGTATAATCAGGAAAAGGAGTGCGTCACTTCTGCGCCGTGGCCGTGGCAGCTCAAACGGACTCCTGAGTGTGTTGTCCGAGCGGTGGGACTCGCCTTTTTTGCGGAGGTGGCTGCAGCTGCATGCCAGCGTCTGCGTTTATTATTTAATGTAATGTGTATTCATTTTAAATCTTGTTTTGAATTTTTATGATAATTTTGTTTTTATTAATTTAATTTTTTTAAATTTTTGTTTAATTAATTTTTATTTTTATTTTTATTTCTGATCTTAATTTTGTTTTTAATTTTGACCTTAATTCTGAATTTAATTTTGTTTTTAATTATGATTTTAATTCTATGTTTGCGATTTTATTTTATTTTGTATTATGACATAAACAATTTTACTATGGATATTTATCTGAAATAAATGATTTGATTTGATTATTCATTTCGGGACACCAAACAAATGAACTGGATTTTAACTGCCTCAAAAATACTAAATTTGTATAGCGCTTGTAAACACCCGACTTGTTTAACTTTAAGGTAGTTTTTATCATAGCTATTTAATTGTACGAACGACAACCCTTAACCCCATATATTACGCGTTTTTAACGCGATTATCTTAATCGGGCGTGGCGCACTAACGCGACCACCAACATGAATTTTAGCCAACATGATCTTCTGTGGTGCTACGTAATAGTGGTTTCTTTAATTTAGAAAAACTTGGATATCAATTTATCCTGTAATATATCCGGTTTTCTTCCGGCAATACAACGTGAATTATTTCAAGCTTGTGGTTTTGTACCATGGTTGGACATTTAATTTGTAATGACCACACTAAGTTCCCCACATCTATACCTTTAAGGATCACTTGTTCATGAAATTGCTCATCATTAACAAGATTTCAATTACTATGCTCTATCTGGCATTCTGATCCCGAGTCAAATATAACAGGGAAATCTGTACCTCCTATGTGTCACACTCCACCAGCTGCTCTGAAGCACAGGTTCACTTGATTGGTGCTGATGCTCGGTGTGGAGCCTTCGTTCTTTCAGCGCTTGGGGCTGGCTTTGGCCATATATTCGTGCTTACTGCAAACATAGCACGTTACGTCTGGTTTCGGTTGTTCAGTTTTGGGTCGAATTTGAAACTGAAATGGTAAATCCCGTCACCATTTTTCTGACCAATTTGCTTCTGGAATCTTCTCAATGGATTGCCATAGACCCGCTCCAGCTGCAGTTTTCTTATTATAAATCTGAAATTTGATAACCTGGTAAAACAGTCTTGCGGGGTTTATAGAATTTTTGGACCAATCTGATATCGTCTCGGCAATTAGGTAGGGGTCTTAAGTGCGGTAAAGCCTCTGGCTTAGACGACATCTCAGTTGAGCAAATCAAACAGCTTGGCCCAGTTGCTGAGTTGTGGTGGCTGCAACTATACAACAACTGACTAGAATCAGCTTCAATACCCCGTCTCTGAAGAACATTAAAGGTCGTAGCTAATCCGAAGCCAGGTAAAGCACCAGACGATCCAAAAACTTTTCGTCCAATATCACACATTCTTCCATACTCGCTCTGCCATACATACAAATTGTTTGAGGGACAGTTGCTAGACCAACTAACGAGTGTTATTGGCCCGAAGTTAATCCCGGAGCAAGCTGGTTTCAGACCGTCAAATTTTGCTGCAGATCCTCAAACTCGTTCAACACATTGAGGATGGCTTCGGGACAAGGAACGGTCACAGGCGCTGTATTTGTAGAACTGTCAGCTGCATACGATATACTCAACCTCACACGGTTGCTGTGTAAGGTGGAGACATTGATCAGCGATCAGAATTTTGTTCGAATACTTCGAGAATTTCTCCACAACCACCGTTTTCTGGGCCACCTTTTCTCACAACAAAAAGGAAAACGGCCAACCTCAAGGTAGTGTCCTGACACCTCCTCTTTTTTTAATATCCATACGAATAACCAGTTATCCAGCCCGAACATATCACGCTTCCTCTATGCAGGCGACTTTGTCACAATTTAAGGAAGTTGAGGTCCGTAATACCTCGCTAACTGACTCAGGCTCAATCCGAGCCAAACCCAGTCTTACTTAATTCATCTCCGCAATAGAGACTCGTGCCGCAAACTTAAAACCGTTTGAGATGGGATGTCCGTCGAGCACATCAACGACCAACAGTATTCTTCAGCGACTCGTCTGATCAAAGTGGGGTTGTTTGCCTAGGTGCCTACCATTATGCAGACCACTGGCTGGTACTATCTTTTCCTGCTGGTGAATTCGCGTGGCCCGTGTGGAGTCATTCTGCCCATGCAAAATCAGTGGACACAGCTTTGAATGAAACGTCACGTCGATGATCATCACTGGTTACCTAAAACCAACTCAGCAGGAATAGTGGCACTAGTAGTTCGCAGAGTGGTGGCAAGTTCTAGCGGAAGAGCCAATTTGGTATCGAACACACGACACCCTTTGCACGACAACATCCTCGTGCCACAAAGGCCGTCCACTCTCGCTCCGAACCATGGAACCAGGGCCGGACGCGAGAGAACGCCGCCACCGATCGCCTCCGTGAGGACACGACAGTGCCCCGCCCAAGCCGGGCAGACCTGCACCGCATGCTCCACCGTGTCCTCCGGGCGATCCACACAGTGGTGACACCCGGGCGTTTCCTCCCGCTTTATCCTGAACAGGAACCTCCCAAAACAACCCTGTGTGGTGAGGACCTGCGTCAGGCGGAAGGAAAGGACGCCGTGGCGCCTCTCTAGTCACTCCTCAAAGAGAGGACTATCGCCACAATTGTGGCGTGCCCAGCGCTGGGTTGTGACAATCGCACTCTCCATGCTGCCATGAGATCCCGTCGCAGCTCTGTCCGCTGTGCCGTGATTTCTTGCGGTAGTGGAGTTTTACCCCGGCATTTTGCCTCCTCGTGCCACCCCCATGCTTGGAGTAGCTTGACAACTAATCATGGCATCCGCAATTTATTTTTTATTTTTAATATAGCAATGCAGAAAGCAATGAAATTTGGTCTTGTATTAAATTACAGTGGCTATCATTAGTGGACGGTGGAACGTATCCCACTTCTGATGAAGGCAGAGGGTCCAACATCTTAAATGAAAGTAAGAGATATAGCAGAAGTCAGCCTTTATTTCCACAACTTATTAATTCACTGAAATAATAGATTAATTCAGACTACAGTATCTAAGCGCTACAACATGTGCACCGGGCCGAGCCTGCGACAAGAATGATCCCCTCCTTGCTGCGCGCTCGCTTATATAGAGCGGCTTGAGTAGTGGGGAGAGTGGGGAGGCCTAAGTGACACATTGCTGTGCGTAACTCGGCCCGTTGCACGTGCTGTTTACAATGGTGACGCCGACAAATACATTTATTTTACACACACACATAATACAAAACAACAAGTTGTGTGAAGTTGTAATAAAAATAATTGATTAAATTTCTGTTGCCAGTAAATCCTGTTACTTGGATCAAAAAACTCATTAGACCAACTGAGGTTTGAGTACTAGAAGAGTCAGAAATAGCAAGAAGTTGCAAGGCAGATTTGAGTGGGAACGCCAGCCTAGGAGGATATATATATAGTGATCTTATTGATGATATTCTTTAGAAAGGTCAGGTGTGTAGTACTCGCAACCGGTGTGCGTGTATGACCAGATTTATGAACGTAAACGAAGCAAAAGGCAGGTAAGGAACGTAGCAGGTGGCGTTCTGTAGTTTCTGCCTACCCCCGTCCCCATAGGAAGAAGGCATGAGTTTATGTATGTATGTTTTACTAGCTTTGCCTGCAGCTTCGCCCGCGTGGATGTCGGAAAATATCCCACGGGAACGTACTACCGGGATTTAAAGTAGTAAATCTAAATCTCTTAACGAGTGTCGAAAGTCTCAACCTCAGGGTGAGCTGCTTAGCTTGCCGTCCGACAAGGACCAGGCCCGGGTCGACGGCGCGTTGTGTTTCACGCGCGCCTCAAAGAGATGTCAGCACCAACTGACGGGGTCCATTAGCGTCAATGCCTGTCAGGGTTGCGAGTTTGTCCGAAAGGGATATCGTGGCCCTGGCACACAGGCAACGGAAGGAACATGGGTGGGTTTTAGTCAGTAAAAGTCTGACACGCCCTCCCGCTCACCCCAGAGCGGGAGAAGTTATTTGATAAAAACCCAAAAAAAAAAAAAAAAAAGGGTGAGCTGTTTCTCACACGGACTGGTACGTTGTTTGCTCCCGCATCACCAATCCTGACCTCTGTATATATTGGCTGCTGAAACCAAACATTTAGTTCGTTTATAGTTCACAGAGAAGTTTTATAAAAACGTAGCTGTTATTTTAGTATATTGTGGTGTCTTATGGCTTACATACGAACGAATTCGCGAGCAGTAGCTAGAAATAAATATAATCTTATATATAAAATTCTCGTGTCACAATGTTAGTTACCATACTCCTCCGAAACGGCTTGACCGATGTTTATGAAATTTTATATGCATATTCCGTAGGTCTGAGAATCTCTCTCAGACCTACGGAATATCTATTTTTTATACCCCTCACGGGATCGAGACTTACGCGGGTGAAACCGCGGGGCGCAGCTATTATATTATATATCACTATATATAATATAATATTTAACAATATTTATTACTTCAACTAATAGAGAAGTATGGAAGAAAGGGACATGTTGCGCCGGCCCCAAATAAATTAGGGTAAGGGTAGGAGAATGATGATGGTTATATAATATAATATAATTGACATAATAATGTTATGTCAAATATATTATATTATATAACCATCATCAAATTAATGTTACGTTTATTAATGTTATGTGTTTGTTGTTGTGTTGTTGTTATTGCTGTTTGTTCTCTTCATCAATAAATAATTTGTCTAGAGTTTAAAATTGACCATTGTAATGTTATTTAGATTTAGTTCGGGGTGAGAGCCTGGTGATCCGTCACACTGGGTATCCTAGTATGGACGCAAGTCTCTCACAAAGGATCATATTTTATGCATTTTTGTCAAAACGTTACAATTCTTGTGTCTGTCTATAATTATGTGAACCTTTGTGAAGAGAGAAATAAAGATTAAAGATTAGATTAATGAAATCCAACAAATAACGTAATTGAGAAAGGGCAAGGTAGATGAAAATGAAATTAGTATGTTAACCTCCGAATATATTTTAGCACATTGAGCAATTGAACACTTTTTGAATAACTATAACTTTCATCAATTTTAACAGGCGCTTAACGCCTGTAAGAAAAATATACGCAAAATGCATTGTTATTTTAGTTGAGAAATAATATTATTTTCTTAAATCTATATCGAAACAAATATTGAAATAATAAAAATGCTCTCGTGCATTCATGCCGTATTTTTTTTCTTAAATAATCGTCCACAAAGTTACATGAGTGCAATTAAAACATCTATAATGGCTTCTACATACTGGCGCGACACGCGACGCGATGCAAAAGCCCCGCGTGTAGCGTGACGAGGGGTGCCTTTGTGTCGCGTTGCAAGTCAAGCTGGTCTGTAGAAGCCTTAATGGCTGAAAATATAAAACTCTCCACTATAATATATAATCCTGTAGGTATCTGAGTAACTACAACAAAATCTGGCAACTTTTTTTGTTATCCTGTCCTCGTTAGTGGACGTAATTGGGGACTTCCAACTTCACGATCGTTCTGAGGTGGATTGTCCCAAGCTGGTGGCCTCCTTGCATTGGTGTATGGCCCATGCTGGTACCCGCACTCTAACCTCCCTCCCCGTAATCTACAGCCTCCATACATTTCAACTACCGTATCCTTACTTTGAGGGCAATCTACGTTCTTATTATATCCACAGAGCACTCTGTCGTCCACAATTTTACAACGTTTGCTATCAAAGTCGTACGGGCAGCAGCGTCTTCGGTGTTTGGGTTCATTTAACGGAGCACTAGATGGGCTCTTTAACATGTCATTGGATGGGCCTTGTGCCGGGATAGCATCGACCTTAATTTTTTTTTTCATGCCATGTAAGTTCATTTTTCTATCGCGTAGTGAATCATCTTTTGTGCTATCTACATAGTCATAATTACCATTGCAGTTCTTTGAGGCAACCGCAATTATTGTTGACCCCGCGAATATCTGTAACAGCGAAAGAATACATTCATAAACTTGTGGTGCGTCCCAATATCGCATGGTCATCCTTTTTTGCCGTGCCGTGTGGTGCCGGACGTAAAGAATAACACCATCCTATTTATTCCCGTGGGTGTCGTAAAAGGCGACTAAGGAGCTTACTAGAGAATGGGCAGCACCGTTCTCTATGCATTTTAACACCATACTGCGTTCTCCAACCCGCCTGCCAAGCGTGGCGATTATGGCAAACCCCCCTTGGGGGAGGCCTATGTCCAGCAGTGGACGTCTTTCTGCGAAATGATGATGATGATGATCCTTTCACTTTGGCTGCTGTTTATGAGTCTGGGTAAATCTTATACATTGTGTCCAAGAATCTAGATCTAAACTAACATTACAATTAATACCTATTAACATAACCACGAGTGCAGCATTATGTATCAACTTAAGGCTCATACAGACTAGCGCGATATCGCGGGCCTGACATGTGTCGCGCCCGCAATATCGCGCCAGTCTGCACAAGCCTTTATGGTGCCTGCATTTAGGCAACCCACCATCCCCCGTTTGCACTTTTTCTATGACATAAGTCATTAGTATCTAGGTAAATAGATAAAGACCTCAATGATACCTTGTGGAATATTAATTGGACGGAGATTAGCTAGGAGTTCTTGAAAAGTTTTCTTAAAGTTAGCCAAATAAAATAATTTGCTTTTAATTTTATTTCAATGAGCAGTATTCGGAGTAGGTACATACAAAGAAATCAAAGCATTATCATTTCAAATATCAAGTACTTGGATCTTTATTAAATAAGTAGGTGCCTGATAATATAAAAAAGCAAAACGTACTTATGAATAAAATTAAAAACTTTGATTATACAGTATGTAACAAAAACCCTGTTGTCCCTTTTAGGGACGTATTGTATACATTTACCTACAAGCACAACATTGGTGGAATTATAATTTAAAAAAAATAAGTATTGGCTAGTGGAGAAGTCAACATCAAAGAATGAAAGAGGTTAGAAATCAGTTAAACATTACAAATTTATTATTAATTAAATATTTCTTTTAATTATTTTTGTTGAACAGTTTTTATAAATGACTTGCTTTATTACATATGTGTACCGACTCTTAAAACGTTGGTAGAAGGAACAACAGGGGTTTTGTTACATATTGTAATATGTCTAGAATTCTAGATAGTAGTGTCGCCCAGCAAAAGAACTAAAACAAACAGGCCAACTTTGTTATGCTGGTGTGCGTGACAGCTACGTCTTACACCCGCGTTGAGTCACGTCATTGTGCTGTCATTGTGTTATTCTAGTGTACGTTCATTTTGCGGCCAACTGTTGGACGCAATTTTTTTCGACGAGTTCACAGCTTTGACTGTCTATCTAGATATATATTCCTCACGGAGGTGATCGGCGGCGGCGATCTCTCGCGTCCGGCCCTGCTTCGGGCCATGATTTGGAGCGAGAGTGCATGGGAGGCCGTCACCTCCTTCTGCAAAGCAGTAATGCTTGCGAAAGAGGAGGCGGAACGCGTGAGGGAGAAGCAAGGTTCGCGCCCTCGCGCCCCTAGTCGCCGCTGGAGACGCCCCGGGCGTCAGGAGTCGGAAGCCGATTTCCGGCCACCGTAGGCGCGGGCTTGCGGACGGTGAGCGATGGGTAGCTCACCGTCCGATAAGGACTAGGCCCGGGTCGACGGTGCGTTGTATTCCACGCGCGCCTCAAAGAGTTGTCAGCACCAACTGACGGGGTCCGTTAGGGCCAATGCCTGCCAGGGTTGCGAGTTTGTCCGTGGCCCTGGCACACAGGCAAATGAAGGAATACGGGTAGGTTTTAGTCAGTAAAAGTCTGACACGCCCTCCCGCTCCGCCCAGAGCGGGAGAAGTTATTTGATAATTTCCCACCCAAAAAAAAAGACATCTTTGATTACAAACAATTGCAGTCGTTAATGTTAAAGTAGACTTTTATACATGACGCAAATCATTTGTAATTTAGAAGATGAAAAATAGTTAAACCTTCCTGCAAACAATACGGTCATCTAGCTCTACACATCTTGTCACACTATCGAACGGGATCATCGTAGGCCTGGCGCCACGCTCATCGGAGCGATGTCGAGGTGTTGACGGACTGTCACGATCAAATGCTATTCGGCCGTCCTCCTGAATACCCTTAGCGGGTGGCCTTCTCGGATTATTATAGGGACTGCGCTGGTACCCGCACTCTAACCTCCCTCCATATATTCTGCAGCCCCCGTCCACTTCGACTGCGGAATTCTTACTTTGCGGCATCCCTAAATTCTTATTATATCCACACAGCACTCTGTCGTCCAAAACTTTACAAATATTTCTATCAAAGTCGTATTGGTAACAGCCCCGTTGTAGGCTCTGTGATGGATTTGAATCAGGTTGTTGTGGATTACCGCATGGTCCATCTCTAAGTCTAGATGGATCTTGAACGCAATTACCGTTGCAGTGCCTTGCGGTGACCACAAATGTAGTAGCCGCAAATATCTGTAACCGCGAATATCCGTAAATTCGCAAGTAAGTAGCTTTACTATGTAAAAACGAAAAAATAGGGATCATTCGTTTCTGTCTCTCGACAAAAATTATGAAATGAAAAATGACGGTTTTTGTATGTTCGCTAACTGACCGCAAGTAAATAGAAAAAAAAAAATTTCTATGGTTTATATTTTATTGGCCGGATATAGTATATTTTGCCCTCGCAAGCCGAAAAGCAGTATCTCGAAAAAATCGGGCATTCTGTTTTTTTTTGCATCTTATAGCTTATCAAAATAACCGTATCTTTATTGGAACAATGAAAAAACCCATTCAGAAACATGCATATCTCGGTTTTATCCTAGATGAACTGACAGGCGTTGTAAAAATTATTGGGAAAATTTTAACATGATCTTGAGTTCATACAAATACCTAATTCGGACTGTTACGAACAATTTAAAAGAACAAAAAGTAGCCGTTCTCTAGTGATGCGCAACTTTTCCAATTTATCTTTTCATAAAAACCTAATTCGGACTATTACGAACAATTTAAAAGAACAAAAAGTAGCCATTCTCTAGTGATGCGCTTACTAACGTACAGCATTTCATTTTTATTTATACTGCGTGTATCACAAATGTATTGTCATGTTTTAAGGGCCACACCCCCTTAAACATGACATCAGACCATCAAACTAAACCACTTTCTCCATGGGACCAACATCGTAATCGTGAAAAAATTATCAGCCTGTTAATAATTTTTGATGGTTCGAGAGTCTGCTCCACACACTTAAATTTTACATCTTTGTGACACATGCTGTAGGTATACAATATGTAACAAAAACCCTGTTGTTCCTTCTACCTACGTTTTAAGAATCTGTATACATACGTAATAAAGCTTACTTAATAAAAACTGTACAACAAAAGTAATTAAAATAAATATTTAATGATTAATATTTGTACTGTTTAACTGATTTCTTACTTCTTTAGTTTTTTGATTTTGACTTCTCGACTAGCCAATTCTTATTTTTTTTTAATTATAATTCCACTAATGTTGTGCTTGTAGGTTAAAGTATACGTCCCTAAAAGGAACAACAGGGTTTTTGTTACATACTGTAGGTAGAGTACTAAGAGTTTGGGCCATAACCTATGATTACTAAGCTAAGCAGCCGAAGCTCGGCCCACTTGTGTCAAATTGTACTATTTTCTGATTACAGTCCGGTTCTTTTTATACTGTCTCGTACCTGAAACGCTGCAGCGCTGACAGCAGCGCTGTTCGTCCATAGTATGCTTAGGTATGGTGGTAAAAAATAAGATTTTTATTATCTTCAATTGTACCAAAACACTTAAATAAACACTATGCAGCGTAACAACTAAGGGAAAGAGTGTTTTCGATGAACTCTAGCACCCAGAGTAAGATTTAACTTGTGTTTAAGGTGCCAGCGTCCTCGCCTATAATTTGAAAATATATCAGTAGTTGTAGGACGAGCACAGTATAATATTATAATTATGATAACTACTTACTAGAAAATGTTATGTTATGATGTGGCTATTAAAGTACCTAGTATGTGTTTGTATTGAGAGAGAGATAAAATATGGTGAAAACTCGTGTGTATGTAAGTCTGTGTAAATAAATAATTATAAATATATGACTATTAACTAGGTAAAGGTTAAGCGAGGAGACACATGTAGTAAATCTTCAGTCTTATCGTAACCCAGTGTCAGTAGCCATTTTGTGACCTTGGTAAGTCGTAGTACCAGAAAAAAAAAACAGAAAAATCCCCGTAAATTTATTTTTCTTTCTTTCTTCTTTCTTTCTTACCTACCTACTTTCCCGGGCGCACGGTTTTCTATTGCTACAATCTAATTGCTTTTTCCTGTATTTTATTTTTGTCAAGACAAATATTACTCACTTCTCGGACAATTATTCTACCTGGTAGAGCCCTGAGGGTTTTTCAGCAAGTATGTTCAGGTCGAAAACCTGATAACTGAATAGGTGGGATCACCCCTATAATTATTTTATCTTATTATTTAAATAAAAATTTTATTACAATTATTATTTTAATGAACATTGTAATTGGAGCTGTAGGAGGGGGCGTGATGAGAGAACGCTGAAAATGTATTTGAAAAGTTGGTGAAAAACCTTCTGGGCTCGCCTACTAAACCCGAAGTACCTATCTAAATGTAATTGTCTTTGTGTAATTGATACAGCATTCATTTTAAAAAGTAAAGAAAATATTGTAGTCAATTACTAACCGTAAATAAAATGTACGAACTGCCGCAAAGTCTTAACATCACCCTTATCTTAAATGCATGCATGTGCATTTCAATCATTTCGTAACCATAAAGGTACTGCTGACACAAAAACTAATTGTGAAAGGCAAGATTAATTAAACATAAGCGCAAAAACAAAAATAAATAAATTCTTCACAAACGGTTTTAAATTTCCAACAATATTAAGTTCAGCTATAATTTTATATTAATAGGTAAGAGCCGCAGAACACGGAATCGCCTCGCTACCGCCGCGCGCCGCCGTCAGCAGCGTCTAGAAATAGTGGTACAAAAAAAAAATTGCGCGTGCAACACACGTAAAAGATGTAAAACTTCTTAAAACAAAAAGAATAAGAGAAATTTAGTGTGAGAGACAGACAGAGTTATATCTTTCTTTTCTCTCATGTAACGAAATGGGCTTAAATGTGACGCGTCCTTGAAATTTCACTCTCAAAATTATCGTCCAATTATCGAAATTCACTTCAAAAATTCGTGACGCGAAAAGTACGTACGCACGTACTTTTGGCGTCACGAATTTCTCACGTCACGGACCATTCAAAGCCATCGGTTTCTATACGTCATTTGAGTCATAGTCCGAGTAAATGATGACATCTGATGACATACTTGGTTTGTATGAGAAGTGTTGACAATCCCATCCAATCCAAAAGGGCCAATTTTACAAAACTAAAACTAAACTCTGTTATTACTTAATCTTATAATTAATACAAAATGACAATTGGAAGATTGTCATCCAAGTTGACAGAAAAATGAGAAAGTTCTGTGAAGCGCCGCAATCGTTTCCTATTCCACCCGCGTCCGCCATGCGCAAAATCCGCGTAGGCCACGCGCCCGCCTCGCACCCGCTTGTACTACTTATTATTTAATCAAAAAACGCCCTTGATCACAGTCAATACGGCACTAGCCGAAGCGCGGGCACAAGGCGTGTGCAGCACGTGCGGCGCGTGTGTGGGGTGAACGCGGGGCGGTTGCGGGGCAAGCACGGAGCGGGTGCGGAGCGAGCGTGGAGCGAGCACGAGGCGGCCGCGGAGCGGGCGCGGAGCGTGTGCGTGTCGACTTCGATTAATGCAATTTGAGATCTATTGATGTGTCATATGACTCGAATTATATACAACACATTTCATAGCGAGTGGGGCGGGCGCGGGGCGGCCACGTGGCGTAAGTGTAGCGGGCGCGTGTCGTTGAACGCAGCCTTAGTAAGAACGGAGTAGCCACTTAGAGTTCGCCAGTAGGTAGGTACATGCAGATAATTATAATATTAATAATAAATTATAAAGGCTTTAAGCCTTATTCTACACTTATTTCATTCATTGGCGAAGGTCTTACTTTTTATTTAAGGAGCCATATTATCGTACGTTTCAGTAGCTTGTTTTCAATTCCTAACGCATCCATATCTAAAAGACTGAGATCTACTGCATCAACGTTAATATTCTCTAGCAAACTAAAAACAAATTGGCGAGCATAGAGCAGCGAGTGCGCTGATACGCGTATGTACCAAGCATGACTCTCTCAACAAGTGTTTTGCCCGCCAAGCGAGCGTCGCTGAGTACTTCTCTGATAGCTCTTGTCGCTGCATTAAACGCGTACTCGCCGGCAATGTGAACAGTCAGCGATCAATTATCAATATATGTAGGCTTGGTATCTCTTCTTTTGTACGATTCTCGAGCGATAAAATCGTTGACCGTCGTTTCCTCGTCGGCCGGGCGGCGGTGGGACAGATGTCTTATTAGGTCTATACACAGGAATTAAAGGAGAGTAGGGAAACAGGCTTAAAAAGACGCACAAAATCATTTTATACATTTTATTTACACTATGATAACTATTAAATAATTATTATCAATACGAAATTGCGAACAAAATTTAAGAAATTAAATATCTACAAATGACAGCAATTTTAGAAGGCTCATAAAAAAAAGAGTGTATACAGCGGATCTGAGACGCCAAGCGTACAGCAGCATGCAGCATTTTAATTGGTAGGTTTTGCCCGTGGCTTCGCCCGCTTGGAGGTCTGTAATTATCCCCCGGGAACGTGCTACCGGGATAAAATGTATCCTATGTCTTAACCCAGGTAAGGTAAAGGTAACAGACAGATAGACAGAGTTACGCAATTTACTATGGATGTATCTAATCAATAATCTTATTATCCACGAAAAAAAACATTAATATTGCAGTACAGAAACACGATAAACCCATCTATGAATACTTCTTTAGTATACCAGAAAAGCCTTTTATAGCTTTCACATCTTCCATCAACTTCTGGATTTTACGTGTAGACGAAATAAATGAGAGTTTTATGTAAGAAAGCCCTCTATGTTTCTTCTGCGCTTCCTCATATTGTTTAATAAATTTCTCAATACGCTCTTTTGTGAGTTTATTCGGATCAAGTAAAGTTTTGACCAGATGCATATTAGAACTTTTGCCTTGATTTAACTCAGTGATCACTTCCTCTAATTTTTTTGCTTGGGATTCAGTCATGTTAAATCTCTTCTTCAAAATCTTAGCATTCTTTTGTGCTTTTTTAACATTTCTTTTTCTGCTTCCTTCATCGTACTGTTTAATCATTTTATTTAATCGGTCCTTATCAAGTGACTTAACATTAAATTTCGATTTATGAGATAAACCTGGTAATGACAGTTTTCCTCGTTTATAATCTGCAACCATCCCTTCTAATACTTTCGCTCTGGATCCAGTAACAGAAAATCGTTTTTTTAATTCCTTTGCATCCATACCTTCAATCAGTTCAATATCTTTGATATTTAATTTGGATATTTTAATTTTATTCCTAAATATTGTTGTGACAGAAGGGCCAGGCGCAATTTCTTTCGGCTTCTTCTTAAATATACCCTTAAACCATCCCTTGAAACTGAATTTACCCTTTTTTTTTACTGCAGTTTTTCGATTGCCTGATGTATAGGAATATGGTCGGTAAATAATAAATTGTATTTACTACAAGTTTAGTCAATATAGAAGGAAACATTTGTTGACACATTTATGTGTACTAAGGGTACACATAAATAGTATGAATGAGTATGAATATGAACATGGATGGCTATAAGCGTAGGGAAAGACCAAAGAAACGATGGATGGATGGACTGTGTGCGAAAGATGATACGAGTATGGCTAGAAAACGGGTGACTACGGACAATACGCTTAATAGGGAAGTATGGAATAAAATACATGTTGCGCCGCCGCCAAATACATTGAGATAAGGGCAGGAGAATGATGATGAAGGGTGTATATAAATAGTACAATCACTAATACTTATCGCGTTACAAGCGTTGTGATTATAACAAAATGAGGGACAACGTGGTCTTCTTTCACATTGTGGTTGTAAATGGATATTATTAGAAAGCTTATATTTCAGCCATTGACATCCTTTTGAAATCATTGATTTCAGCAGTATATAAACATAATTTTGAAGCCTAGAAATTATGATTTACACTGAGATAGTTACCTCGCTTGAATAAACGTTTGAACATTTCATTGTGTTTCAATTTCAATAACGGGTTTTCGTATCAGAAATTGTGAAAATTTTCAGCAATAATACGATGACAGGTTGGCTCTGATGGCTACATTCTTACGTATTTTTTGTATTATGGTAGGAAGTAACGAAGTTTACAATATTTTTTCTGTAAGCTTTTCTTTTAACAAAAGTGTAAAAAGCTGTATATACAATGTACTCTGTGGCTGTTTTATGCAAATAATTTCAAGGAACTGTCATTTTGACATTTGAACGAAACAAAAATTTACGTTCAAAAATAATAATAATTTGTACAAAGCAGGAAAACAAAAATTCAGTACGATTCAAATTTTTTAATAAACATGTTAATTGCATAAAGTAATATTTAGTCATGGACGTATAAAAAAAGTCGGACGGAACTCCCGCTAAGACAAAACTGTGTCCTGTAATGGCGGCAACAGTCATACGTGTGAGTGAATTTAGGGTTGCATGTTAGCCAAATTTACCCATTTATTATTGTTTTATTTTGACAAATACAGGTCGGCAGATAAGTTTCTTGGAAATGTCGGCAGAATTATACTGTGCCATTTGAACAGGTTAATGGTAAGAACCAAATCTCCCTATGAAAGAAATTATATGCAATTAAAAACATAGTTAATAATTAAAAATATTTAAATGGAAATTTTTTTAATGTAACGACACAAAAATAGTAATTTTTTCGTAATTTCAAAATAAATACCATGTTAGCATAGATTTTTAATTTACCTTTTGAGGTACTGCATAACACTGTAGGTATTTGTTCGGAATCCACTCATTTTGACAGTTACAAGTTCGAATTATATTAATCCAATAATTTCGCCGAACTTAATTTTCTTTAGGAAATCTTGTAAAAAGAATATAAAATAACTAAACCTAAATAACCTAAATAAATTTAATTGATAAAAAAAATATAAATTTCCCATATATTTAGGGTAATTTGCACACGTGAATATTGGCAACACTGGCCTTGAGATGAATTATTTTGTTCTGGTGAATGAAGATTGATTGTAATTTATAAAATCGGGAACTAAGTTGTTGAATTATTCATTTACCTATAAAACGTGATTCCTGGATTTTTTTCCATCCGATCGCTACGGTTTTTACAACATTTCACCACAGAAGATATGCTGTATTTCAATACTTTTTTGCCGCATAAACGTATCGACTGTGTTGACGTTTGCGCGCGTAATGGCTGAGGAATGTGTGAATGTGTGCGTGGCGCCTTTACGTACAGCCAGCTGGCTGACTATGAGTGACACAGTTTTCTGTCAGCGAGAATCCGTCCGACTTTTTTTATACGTCCATGTATTTAGTTGACTACTGAAAAACTGCTTTTAACTAAAAAGCCACGTTACGGTACGCTTCAGTATTTTGTTCTCGATTCCCAATGCGTCCAAATCTATTAGACTGAGGTCAAACTTATCAATATTAATGTTTTCTAATATGATATTGTTTTCAGCTAGAAATTGGCTCCAATGTTTACTACGTTTTAAAGAAGCCTTTACCAATTTCCAGACTCGTCTCCTCACCGCACATTTGATTGCTCTCTTCCCGGCACGGTAACTGCTAAAACTTTCTTTTCTGGTTTGTGTCACTTTCCGTGAGTTTGGGTTTACTTTTTTCAGCTGTTTATTATTACATTTCTTAATTACAGATATTATATACTTTTTCGTCTCAGAATTTGTTGCCTGTATTTGACTATTGAACTTATCGTGATCTAAAAGAAACACATCCCGACTCAGTATTTGCCAAATCTTAGTAGTTAGCCGCTGTTCCAAGTTTTTTCTTTTATATGAAAAGCTCTTCGTGTTTTCTTGGCTGCATTGACTTTCGTCGAAAGGTCTCTCCTCACTTCTTCTTCTTTGTTTCTCCTCATTTCTTTGTTTTTCCGCACTCCTTTGTTTTTCTTCAATTCTTTGTTTCTCCTCAAGTTTCTCCTGAATTCTTTGTCTCAAGTTACTTGGTTTCCCTTGATTTTTTTTTTGTGTATTGTCTGATTCTCCTCTTTTCGGTAATGTTTTAATTTGATCTCGGTTCTGTGCCTTGTCAGATTGGCTATGGTGTTTTTTATCAAATGCTTTAGATTTATCTGTCTTTCCTTTTTTCATAAAGTTAGGATTTACTACTTCCGCTTTTTCAATATTATAAACCCTCTTTAGAGCTAATCCACTTTTCATTTGGATTGCATTTAATTCGTTTCCACTTTTAAGCGAATTTTGTGAATCTAAATATTGTTTTTTTCTTATAGAAGGTAGCGATTCTTCTCGGCGTTTTCTTAGGACCTGTCAACAAAATGTAAAGTTTCACCAATTATATGTAGTACCTTTATTCAGTCATTTAAACAAATAAATGGCTAAACAATCTAAGTGCCAGTTAACTATATTCAAATATACTGGACTGCAATCTAGAATTGTCAAATATAAGAGGACTGCAATCTAGAATTGTCTTCTAAAAATAGGGCAACTCCCCATTCCAGCTGCAGGTGTCGTGAAAGGCAGATAATACATTTACAGCCAGGATGACCATGCTGAGTGTCCATGTTGAGCGGACAGATCAATACCTAGTACACACGTGCTTATTACTGCGACCACCCCACCTAAGCTACTAATGTACGATTTACACCGGCCGGCTCCCGTCTAGCCGCATCAGAGCGCATTTTGCATGTGCATTTTAAATTGAAGCGTTTAATAAGTAGTTAAATGTCATATTTGCATGGAATTTACACAGCTTTAAAACCAGCTGTGCGATTGTCTTACCAACGCACATGCTCTTAACCTACAGTCGTACGAAATGGAAACAGTTACCGTAGCCGAAATCGGCATGGCATATATTACAAGCCGTGTGCCCAATGGGCTATTCCATTGCCAAAATGGTGAACATCCATACAAACTTTCATCTCGCTCTCATTTAACCCCCTTTAGAGGGTGTAGTTTCAAAAATCCTTCCTTGGTACGATTTCGTTGTATATGGAACTCTTGTGCAAAGGAGAATGCCGTCCATCAATACTAAAAGCCTGCCTGTCACAACCAAACCTAGTTTAATTATTTTGTAAGAGAATTTAAATATTTTAAGGTTAGTTTCGAGAACACACATTAAGCGCTTCTTTGTGGTTTAAAGCAAAGATATAAATATTAATGTGTCTAGATAGACAGTCAAAGTGGTAACCTCATCGAATAAAACTGCGTCCAACAGTTGGCCGCAAAATGCACGCACACAAGAATAACACAATGACAGCACAATGACGTGGCGCGAGTGTAAGACGTGGCTGTCACGCATACCAGCCTAGCAAAGTTGTCCTGTTTAATAAAGGTATTTTGCAGCGCGCGACACTCTCATATAAATAATCAAAGGTTTTATAAAGTTGTTTAAAAAATGAAAAACATAGATATAACTAGAAATTACTTTTAATGAAATTTAATTATGTGTTTACAATTCTGTAAATAATTTTAACCAGTGCGCAAATTTTGACAAATTAACTTAAGCGAGTTTTATTAAACATATATTTTCCAACACATTTGCTAAAAAAATGCATTAATTTAAGAAGCCTTTATACCTATATACATTGCTTGAAAGAAAAAAATTACGCACCGTACAACGGAACGTGCTGTAAAATAGGTACTCTTACCTAAGTACATGTTTTACCGCATACTCCGTTGTATAGCGCCGTGCGTACCCTTTACGGTTTTTTTTTTATTTCCATATAATATAAGTGACTAGACTTACTACTACCTACAGTAGTTCATCACATAAAGGATATTCTTTATGTGATGAATATAAAACCTCATCATTATAATTATTTTAAGGAGGGGCTCGTGTATAACAGACGTACGGGCATGGCGCACGGGTCGATTGAAGATTAAGTACACTTGCAGCGGTTAGTTTGATGGGTGACCACCCATTACATATCGAGAACATTACACCTTTCTGTGCCTCGGAAAGCACGTTAAAAGCTCGTACAGACTAGCGCGATTTCCCGGGCGCGACAGGCAGCGCGACACGTTCCATAAAGTTTTCATAGAAATTGTGCACCTAGTCTCACGTTGCGACCGCCTGTGGGAGCCTTGAGCCATTGGTCCCGGCTGTCATTCATAGATCTTTGACAGTCGTTACAGGTAGTCAGACGCCTAAAAGTTTGACAACCAGTTCTACCAACGGGTATCGTGTGACCCAGTAACTGGGTTGTGGCAATGACGTATTATAAATAGACGCGTCATACACGAACATTAATGCACTCAAAAACAGCGTAAGTTATAAATGTAGCTACATACTTGCGTACAATCATACAGTGCAAGAAGAAAAGGAAAGACCTATACCGATAACTGTTGTTAGAAACAGATGAACATACATATTTAGTTACGTCACTAGCTGCTGCATGTTCATTGGCGCGTACGCGTCGGTCGCAGCAGTCAGAAAAAATGGCTGACTGGCTGTACAAGTACAAAATAAAACAACCATTTCTTTTAATAAAAAAACACAATAAGTACGTATGCATGAAATGAGACGTTTTTCTGTACTCCCACAGTAGTAGTGTAATTTTTACATAGTGTATAGACACGGGAAGGCATTTTCTTCACAAATAATTGCTGAAAATTGCGAGTGATTGTGACGTGTAGCCGCGTCACTGGATGGCGCGCGACTAATGCCATGTCGGGCAATTGCCTTGCTTTTACTTTGCCATTATTGAGCGCGGGTAACGCATCTAAAGGTGGGTTGTAGAGGTTAGATAGGCAGTCGCTCCATGTAAACTACTGGTAATTAGCTGCATCCGGTCAGACTAGAAGTCGATCCCAATATAGTTGGGAAAAGGCTGGGCAGATAGACTTGAACTATTTTAAGAACAAGCGAAATTTATCTGCCCACCGTAATAGGAGCAATAGACTTTCACGTAGATATTTGTAAAACATACATACATACATAAACTCACGCCTTCTTCACATGGGGGTAGGCAAACACTATAGAACACCACTTGCTACGCTCCTTACATACTCGCTCCTTACGCACTCACTATAATAATATGTCCTTCTAGGGCGTCCCCTCCCGGCGTTTCCACTCACCTCTGCTTTATAAATACCTTTTGTTAGTCGCCTTTCACTCATCCTCTCCACATGACCAAACCATCTAAGCGTACTCTTGTCAATCTTTGTCACTACATCTTCTTTTAAACTGCACCGTTGCCTTATCACTTCATTTTTCAGCCTATCATTTATAGTCACGCCAGACATGCGTCGCAAGGAACGCATCCACAGCATTTATTCTACTTTCATGCTTCTTTTGCCACACACAACATTCACTTCCATACATAAGCGTAGGTAAATAAATATAATGAACTCACTGTTTTTATGGCGGTTGCACATTTGTTAGTATTTGATGTTTCGGGACTTGCGACCATGGACATACTATCGTGTTTGAACATTTTAACTGAAATGGTTGTGTATGTGTGTGTGTGTGTGTGTAAAGACTGGCTTCTAGGCTATGAATTCATCTTGATCTTATTATTTATGTTGTCAAGTTATCCATTTTGCTTGCTTTATTTCAACATTTTTTGATGATTTTCAATAAATTCATTAGTTGGCTGGCAGACTGACAATTTGGCTGGCGTGTCCATAGATTATACACTTGTATCGTGTCCCCCATAGATTATACACTTCTAGTGTCCCCAGTGACATAACTTACCTACCATAGTTAATACACTATACAGGGCGTCCCACGGATATGCCACATAGAGGGAAAGTACCTTGAATATGTTAAAATTCAGGGTCTGCCTTTTATTTGTAAAACTATGTTATTTAGTAAAAAATAATTCTTATGATGAAGCCTTTCGATCGGTATGATAAAACTACAGAATGATTATTTTTCTAATTTATTGTAATTATTTAAATATCTATGAATGCAGTTTAAATTGTTTTTTAAATTCAAATAATGTCTTCTTTCAGTAAAATGTTCCATCTACATTATTCAAGGTACTTTCCCTCCATGTGGGATATCCGAGGGACGCCCTGTATTAAGGCAACGTACCTCTAATAAAGTCCCTTTAAATATGTGTATAATCTATGATAACGTCGTTTTGAAAGGAGAATGGGCGATTTATTCCCATAAGCAGGTATTTTGCGATAAGTGATAAATGTATAAATATAATAATAAGGAAACGTGAACGACCGTCCTTTGGGTAACTTGATGGATTAGATTACATTACAACGTAACATAACATAATATCATGCCTAACATAACTTTTCACAATGTTAAGCTCAAACTCAAAGCATTTATTTCAAATAAACCCATTACAGGCAGTTTTGAATTGTCAAGGGGTCGGTCAGTCAGAGAGATGAAGCTAGTTGCCTATTCCAAAGCTTAGTAGGTACCTATGGAGATGAACGGGCAAGAAACTCCACGGATACTCTTTTAACCTTTGGTTTTATTAACTATGGTTACAAAATATTGGTTACATCACTCGTGTTGACATTATACATGTGAGAACGATGCAAAACTTCCAAAGCGTCCGTAATAAAAATATAAAAACACAATTCAAAAATTAAATTAAATTAAAATAAGCCATGGCCGCTAAAAGAATATGACTAGTCCCTACTGATGGCGCCCGTTCACGAACATGACGCATGGATTAGCACCATTCAGCTCAACCATTTTGAATGGAGCTAAATGATCCAACACACCCACCACCATCAACGAGACATTACAGTGGGCATGACACACTCTCAGCCGCCAGGGCACATTCAAGTCAATGAAATACGTACCCAGTAAAGGGTAGCTTTATAGTAAATACACAGTACTCACACATGTGCTATGCAATTATATAATACTAAGAGATTGAATCTATACAATGCAAAGATAGTTTTTGCGCCCTTGTGGAGCAGGACCAGCGTTGAGCCAAGCATTTTTCCACGATGTAATCCCCCAACTTATAATATGCCTGGCTGTATAGTGTGCGTTTTAAACAAGGTTTAAATTTCGTTTTATTCAGTTGAAGTATGTGCGGAGGTATTTTATTGTATCATTTTAAACAGTACCCCATGAAAGATGAGTCTCCTTTAGTCAGCCTGAAACCTGGTTGAACTAATTGGTCCCTATTTTAAATATGTTAATTTAAATAAACCGGAGTGAACTAGCAGGTACGGTCAACTTTCCAGCAGCTCTTCCATTGATAATCCAAACTAGTATGTCAGGCCGGCCTGGCTCCACCCAAGTTACGTCTATCAGTACCTACCTGCGTTCACCCCAGATACACAATGCTTACACTAAAGAAGCACTTCGTTTACACTGTATGCCATGCCCCCCCCCCCTTACAGCAAAAATATTGAAATCTTCAAAATGTGTATGGAATGAAAACAACGTCTATGTAAAGCAAAACAAAATCAATCATAATTATTTCTATGCCCATGACTGACTGTTGGTGTGATACAATCAAACAAAGTTATGATTAAAATAATAATAATAATCATTTTATTTCGAGTATCATAGACTCATAACTTAATTATTTATATTCACTCAGTCACATTAAATAATCAAACACATTTAAAAATATAGAAATTAGAAAATTATTAAAACAAAACAACAAATAGGTACCTGATAGACAAATGTTGCAGTGTTGCCACATTACCTACGTTCAATGTCTAACCTACAGAAATGATTAATGTAAGCGCAATCGACCCTTTCCGCGAGCGCGGCCAACATGCTGTTGGACCTCCCCCGCACACGCCGAACCAGCGAGGTGCCTCTCTTGCGCATTGTAGTATATAAACAATCTACGGACGCCTCCGCAAACATTGTTGAAGCGCTGCAGTAACGGGGGCGACCCAAGAACATCCTGAACGCTGGGGCCGGAGCCGGTACAAAAACGCTCATTCTCCTTTGCCAAAGATGTGAACAACAATGGCCGCTCGAAGAAATTGTTTATGGTGTATTGAATAGATACTCTTTGTACTTATATAATTATCGTATGTCACATCACCAAGGAGCGCTTTCTATTTTTAAAATTGTAGCAGTTCATTCTTAGGCAGTTGATAAATACTCAAGCGTTTGTCATAAAGTTAAACGAACGGAAACAATGGTCTTGTAAACGAGTTATCCGGAGAAAACTCATCTATAATGTTTCCCTCTCGCACAATGTGGCACTGTTCACTAATCAATGTTATGATAAGTCTGTTCATATCTATAATTTCCTGTAACTCTCATTTACATAGCAAGTACTGGTATACTTTCTATGGGGTAGGAACCGAAAAGGATTTTAATTTTTCTTTTTTTATAAGTTATGGTACACTTCATCAACTAGGCGCAAAAGACAAGCAAATTCAAATTCGACATAGCTGCTTATCACCTTTTTGTATTTTAACAAAAACATTTTGTAAAATAATTAAATATTTTAGATAAAAACCAATTCGGTGTTAGGAAAAAAATCTCATTTACTTTAGCGGGCTACGTACAGGATTTATAGTTGCATTAACGAACGAAAATACGCTTTATGTACGTGTATGGACTATTCCTAGATATGACGAAGTCGTATGACAAGGTGACATATAAAATTCTATTACAAAAAATTTACGGATCCGGTACGGCCGTGTCAAGATAACCCGCGCCAACCACGCGCACGCCCCGCACCCGCGTTCGCTCCGCGCCCGCTCCGCGCACGCCACGCGCCCGCCTTGCACCCGCTTATACTACTTATTATTTAACGCCCTTGATCACAGTCAATACGGCACTAGCCGAAGCGCGGGTACAAGGCGAGCGCAGCGCGTGTGTGGCGCGTGTGCGGGGTGAGCTTGGGGCGGACGCGAGGCGAGCGTGGAGCAGGCGCGGGGTGGGCGTGAGGCGGGCGTAGAGTGGGAGCGACGCGGGCGCGTGGCGTGTGCGGATCGACATCGATAAATGTAATTTGAGATCTATTGATGTGTCATAAGACTCAAATTAAATACAACAAACTTCAAAGGGAGCGGGGCAGGTGCAGAGCAGGAGCGTGGCGTGCGCGTAGCGGGCGCGTGTCATCTGAACGCAGCAAGAGGGCAAGCTAGTATAATTGGTTTCAATCATATTTACAAGATAGAGTACAAATCGTAAAAGTAGAATATTTTGATAAACCAGGGGGCCTAAAATGGACGCTTTGGCATAATCATAATATGATATTATTATGAATCATATTAAAATTCGTAAAATGGTCACAAACTGACAATTCATAATATGAGCTGCGTACAATTCATATCCCGCAATTCATCTGAGGCGGCGGATGTCCCCAAGGCCACCGTCCGACCCATTTAGGGGGCCGGAAGAGGGCGTTATGTGCCCTCTGCCGACGCGGAGACACCCGGTGCGCCTGCTCCGGGCCGGGTGCCGCGGTCGGGTGTTTCCGCAGCCTCCTTCTGCGACGTAAATGTTTCGCAGAAGGATACCACCGCGTCCCAAGACTCCTCGCTGCCGACCATCGAGTCGACCACGGTTGGTAGTAACAGGTCGCTGCCCACTCCGAGATGAGGGCACGGTGCGGCCCCTCCCAAACGACACACTCTGCCAGCGTGTGCCGCGACGGCAGTCGACGCAGTGGTGACACCGGGCGTCCGGCTCACTGTTTATGCGACACAGGTACTTTCCGAAGCAACCATGCCCCGAGAGCACCTGCGTCTCCCGAAACAACAGGGAGCCGTGCCTCCTCCCGAGCCAGCGCTCGAGTTCCGGCCGGACCACCCCTAGGTAACGAGGCAGGTATGGCGTAGCCTAACCCGCCTTTCAGGGCAACTTGAATCCAACAACTCGACCCTGACAATTCGATTCAGATAACTCGTGAAAACTCGACCCCAGCCACTCTTGACCTAGTCAGTTCAAGAGCGAGTGAATACAGCCGTGTGGGTATTCAATTGTATGGGGGTCACCAAAATAATGTAAGGTCACGAGCATAAATACCTTACAGTTACGCAAAATTGAAAAGCGTTTATCTCCCGAAATAAAAATTGCAACTGAGATAAAATACATATTATATAATGGCTTCTATACTATGTTCGTAACAACGTGTAAGGTACCTATTTATGCTCGTAACTGTACTTAACAAATATCCTAAAATATATACTATAGAATAAAACAGTCAGTAAAATGTTATGTAAAAATATTTAGTTTTAATTCTGCAATAACCAGTTTATTAACTTAATATTAAACAATACAAATAAACTTAGTGATTAAGAAATTTCGATGTGTTTCAAGTCTTAAAAACCATGCCAAAGGACCCTGTAGCTTGTACATTAATTATTTAACTTAGCACTAGTAATCAATAAATACAACAACAATATGCAAGTCAACGTTGCAGACCATACGATGAAACAAGTTTGTGATTATGAATGTAAAATGAAATTAAACAAATCCAATCAATAAAGTAACGTATTCTCGCATATATGGATATACAATGTCAATACCATTACTGGTAAGATGGTTTTGTGTATACCTCAGTTTTGTGAAGTGTTTCTTTTCAGTTTTTGCTTAGCACAGTACTGTAGAAGGTATTGTAGCGGAATCAACATCGCCACATACGAACTACGCGTCACACTGACGTCACGCAAAATCATCATGCATGCATCGCGCAATTAGAGTTTACCGCGCGACTAGCATATATACAACGTCCCGATATCAACCGTCGGGCAGTTGCCCACCAGACACAACACCCGTCTGGTCGGAGGATCCTCCCTTTTCTATGGTGGATGAGTGAACTTTACACCCTGTTCCTCATACCACCAAAGTATAATGTGACCCCTATTGGATTTTCTCATACGATTCGACAAGTTGTGTCACTATTGAAATAATATGTGCAATGCATAAAACAATATTTAACTACTCAATTGTATTGCAGATAAACTGGATCTTAGCTAAAATTATGTTAGCGGTCGATTCCACTCCCTTAGGAAATGGTATTTTTGATCCTTTAGTATCCAGTGTCGAGGGATCCGACGGCTACTTATCAAATAAAATGGCATTATCTATATTGCGGAAAGACATATCCTCAGAGGAATTCATTAATATAGGACCATATAATGGCTATATTTTCAATCAAAACAGTTGTATGCAATTCAATAATAGGATACTGTGTGGCTATGATAAAAATCAAGGAACCCAATTAGATGACTACACAATGTTAGACATCGGCAATGGGTGTCGATCACGTGGTGATAGAATAGAATGCGGATATGACAATCCAGGATTTTACAAAACTCTCAGACGTCCAGGCGTCGAACATGGTGAACATGGCGAACATAACGATCATGATGAACATAATGCGTTACATAAGGACAAGCATGCGGGGTATCACCACCATGGAGGAAATCGTCACCATGAGGACCAACACCAAGGTTCCCTTGCAAGACAAGCCCCTACCCGAACTACCATGACAATGAATCCAACCACCCAGTCTATTATATTAAATAGAATCAAACCCGATTATCTAGAGAACAAATTGCTAAAAACTGCATTTGATAAACGTGTACTGAAAGCTGAAAATATGAGTATAAGCAGTGTAAAAACGACGGCCGATTTTATTAAGCCAATAAAATCAGCAACCGACACGGAAAAGCCATTAACTTCTACAACTACTAAACGAACCATGCGTAAATCAACGCTCGCAACTAAAAGACAAAAATATAAATCAAAAACAAGTAAAGCAACAACAACGACATCGTCTACCGAAATTACAACAACACAAGCTACAAGTTCAGAATCAAACGACATTTCTGATGGTGAAACAATCAAACGAATCGTAAAACTTGCCCCAGTAAGAAAGCTGAACAGGAGGCGATTAACTGAAAGATTATGGAAATTACCTAAATTAGTAAGTATATCTATATCAGATGGTACTGATGTTCCACCAATTACTAATAATTATGAGACCACAAGCAATGGCGCAGTTTTACGAAAGAAAACTAGTAGTAAAGAAAAGGTAACGACAGCTTGTGTGGAGCAGGGTGACAGAGTAGTATGTTATGATTTCAAAACATAGATTTCATTTGTGTTTTATTGTTTGCGTTCTTTGAATCTTCTTAATTTTGCGTCAGTAGTGATACATACTCATCTCATGATCCATCATAGTGGTTGGTTTTTAATATTTTGTCTAATATGAACTAGAATTTGCTATTTTCACCGGCACGTACATATCTTACAAATAGCTACGTTCGTGCAAAAACACAGGGATTACTTTAGATCAAATATAGAAGCAAACCAAAACTATAACCGAAGAAACAAAAGCAAGTAAATTACACCGACACCAAAATTAAAAATAGCCCCAACTATAGAATCGCCACAATTTATAACAAATTACCAGACCACGTTAAAAATGACGGGAATAAAAATACATTCTATACTAAACTAAGATCGCTTCTAGTAGAAAAATGTTATTGCACAGTAGACAAATTCATGACGGATAAAACTTTATAGAAGTAGGTAGGTAGGTAAAAAAATGAAATTGAAGAATTGTCTGTTTGTAATGCCAAAGCTTATGAACGTATATACGATACATACAACAGAAAAAAAAAATGTTGTCTGTCTGTCTGTTTGCTCCAGCTACTCTCCAAAGCGGCAGTACCGATTCCGACAGAGCTTAGGCTACTTTTATTTTAGAAAAAGCCAGCAGCTAGTGCTTATGTAAAACTTGTGTTTGCACCAGTAAACTAGATATCGACTTACGTAGTTGTACCAATCTTTACAACTCTGACATTTTCTTGAACGTAGCAAAAATAAAATCACTAACTGACGTAACTGACGTAAGCTTTGGCTGAATGTGGGCAGAAGAGTAATTTTACTTACATTTTGGAAAAAAATACGCAATAAATAAAAAAAGTATGTATCATCTTATCTTTTTTGGTAACTCATGTATGGGGATGTACCGCTG
Source organism: Tiliacea aurago (assembly GCA_948098905.1). NCBI lineage: Eukaryota > Metazoa > Arthropoda > Insecta > Lepidoptera > Noctuidae > Tiliacea > Tiliacea aurago. The sequence continues at coordinate 14,654,614 of OX402593.1, forward strand.
TTGAAGGCCAACCGGTCAAAAGGTGATTTTTGTTTGCCTTCCTTAAGTTTCAAATGATACATAATGTATAATAATATGCAGGTTATAATAATGGCCATAAAAAAATACCCAAGTTATGGTAATTGTTTGGTCAACGAACTTTATTCCGTGTCTTTAGTATAACGGAACAAATAGCGATCGCATTCAAACCAACATTCTAATTGAATAGTAAATGATAAAAAACGAAATAAAAAAAAACCGGCCAAGTGTCGGAGTCGTAGTCTTACAAGAAGGGTACCGTACCGTATTATAAGATCGAGCAAAAAAACACATGTAGATAATGTATGATCTAGAAATAAAGACAAAAAAAATATTTTTTCAAACATGGTTTAAGATGAATTAGAGATCGGATATTCGGATGCATATTTACTTAAAGTACGTTTTTTTCCCGGCAAAGGATACAAAGTATGGAAACGGCTTCATAAAATATATTTATATTCCGGGATCGCGAGGTTTCAGTAAACAATTAGGTAGGTAAACAATTTTGTATTCCTAATTATAGCAAATATTTCTTATCTATTTAGAACTAGCAAGAATTTTGTGGAAAATATAACACGTTTAAAAAACACTATTAATATTTCTTCAAAACCTTTTACTCTAAAACGAAATATATTTATTCGGGGATCCACAATACAAAAGAGTAGTTCTTAAAAATTCGTCAGTCCAGGAAACCGACACTTTTCCCGTACCGAAGCGCACTCCATACTAGTCAACTCTCAAACGTTAGATGAATATGCATCCGAATATCCGATCTCTAAACATGATACATGAATAGGATCTTTTAGATGGAAACATAATTTTACCGGAGACCAACATGTTTTGCCTTACTCGGCGTACAAAAAGAAATTTCAAACATACAATTCCAACATAAATAAAATAGACATTCATTATAAAGATTCTCACTTGACCACTGTCGATAATTGTGTATTCTTGGGTATAACGGTCGATAAAAATTGCAATTGGAAAACACACATAGATAAAATTCTTGCAAAAATAGATCGTTTTATATTTGTCTTGAAAAGAATTAGACAAACAGTAAACTGTGATACTGCAATGCTGGCTTACCATGGTTATGTATCGTCCGTACTTAGATACGGTATTGTAATATGGAAGTATTTTTGTAAAAGAAACTATAATTTATTTGAAACGAGCACTGACCGGCCAAATAGCCGAACACGGCATAAAGATAGACTTCAGCTGCCACCAATAAAACTAAAATTATTTAAGAAAAATGTATACTGCATGTCGATTATTATTTACAATCATTTACCAAATACTTTTCAAGACTTACCGCTGACAAAGTTTAAAAAAATGCTTTTTAAACTATTACTATTTAAAAGATATTATACCATTAAGGACTATTTAGAAGACAAATCAATAGAATTTGTAAGTTGGATTAATTGACATCGCTGATTTTGAAGACATTTGCTCGCCATGTTATGGCAGGATATGCTGAAACAAATTTACTGTAACACCCTATGTACCATATTCTAGCAAATAAATATTTTTGATTTGATTTGATTTAAAATAAATAATAAGAGGGCCTCGTGCTTAAGTAATAACAGCGGCAAGGTTCGATTGATCTTGCCGCGGTCGGTCCGACGATCGGTGACCACGCAACATTTCTGTCAATAACTTATGTCATGTAACAACTTGTCGATCAAACGCAGCATCGCGAGCACCCCTACGGCGTATTACTACTCAGTTCAATAGGATTTTCCAGGATATTGAGTTCTTTGCTGTTTCCACTGGAAAATTTAGAAGTATTGCGCTTAAAATGATGGCAGAATTAAGTACACAACAATTCTAAAATCTTAATTTCTATTTTAAATACTATATTATATATTTTTTCTATTATTATTATTTATTCCTGTATATGTTTCAATTTAGTTTTACTTTTTATATTTAATTTTAACCATTGTGGGTAATTTATATCGCACGCCGTTCGTGTTTGTTTAACTTTTTTTTTTACATTATGTGGAAAATGTTGTTGGTTATACATTTATACTTACTCATAACTTAGTTTTAAGTTCTATACCATAACATTGTAATGAGTAACCGTTTATTTTCCCAAATAAAATAAAATAAAATGTAAAAATATGTCAGTGAACAGTGCAGTATGTGACCACCGAACCATGCCGGATCTAATACACATGAGTCATCCGTGACGTCACTATTCTGCTGGGTTTTGTTTGACCCATCAACTTGAAGTGACTTGAAAACACTTCACTGCTAGAATACCTATTTCATAACCTAACTTCTTCGTGTCATCGGTTTTTTTGCATTATCTTTTTACTGCACTACATCAAAGGTTTCCATCCTCACAAAATTCCATAAATGTATTGATGTAATTTGTACCTACATTTATTGTTATTCCTAGAATAATATGAGTTATTATAGTGACACATAAGGATATACTCGGTACCTATAATTGTGATGATGTCTTTGCTAATGGCACGTCTATCTGACTCAAATAGCGGATCATTATTTACATTATTATACACACACTAGCGGGCATTTCCCAAAGATTGAAATTCTGTAGCCTAAATACTTATGCAAAGTTAAAGGTGCTCGACATCGGGAGCATTTGCCTGTAATGTAACATTACAGAGTCGAGCATTCATCAGTGAAAGAGGCGAACCGACCATTACAATGCGCAACCTGTAATGATGCAATTCGAGCATTACATCAGTGAAGAAGAAGAACCGCGCATTACAGTGCGCAATGTTTGTAATACTCGTATATATATTTTGATATAACTTGTACCATGCACCTGTATTTCGCCGGTTTTCAAGCAATTCATGACACCAACCGTAAATAATAATGTCGAATTCATATTGCTGGGCTTAGCGCAACGACCGCTTCGTCTGACATTGTGGAATCAATTAAACTAAATGCTCAAATCAAATCAGCCTATAGCAGTCCACTGCTGGACATAGGCAGCTCCCAGGCTGCGTCACAACACCCTGTCCTACGCCTTCCACACCCAGTCTGTCCCAGCCACCTTTTTAAGGTCATCGGTCCATCTAGCTGGGGGGCATCCCACACTACGCTTGTCGATACGCGGTCTCCACTCCAGGACTCGTCTGCTCCATTGGCCATCGGTCCTTCGACAAACTGGAAGACTATTTTTTCATTGTATAAACTCGAATCTCCTTTGTATTATATAATTGCATATCACAGGTGTGAGTACTATGTACAATAGAGCTATCATTTACCGGATAATTATGTCTTTCATTGACTTAAATGTGCCCTGGCGGCTGAGAGTATGTCATGCTCACTCAGATGTCTCGCTGATGGTGGCGTGTGTGTTGGATCATTTAGCTCCCTTCAAAATGGTTCAGCTGAATGGTGCTGATCCATGCGTCAAGTTCGTGAACGGGCACTGTCAGTTGGGACTGGTCATCTCATAGCTGCCACGGCTTATTTTTAATTATTTTAGTTTTGAATTGTTATCTTTTTATCACGGACGCTTCTGACGTATTGCATCGTTCTCACATGTTTAACTTCAATAAGAATTATGTAACCAATATTTTGTATCAATATTTTAATTTAAAAGAGTGTCCGTGAAGTTTCTTGCCCGTTCTTCTCCACAAGAACCTACTATTTGGAATGGGCAACTATCTTGATATTTGTAACTGACCGACTTCTTGACAATTCAAAAGTGCCTGTCAATGGTTTAATTGAAATAAATGCTTTGAGTTGAGTTGAGTTGAGTTGAACATAGCCAACCCACTGCCACTTCAGCTTGCGTACTCTGCAGGCTATGTCGGTAACTCCGGTTCTCTTCCGGATAACTTCATTTCTGATCTTATCCTTTAGAGAAACTCCGAACATAGCCCTCTCCATAGCACGCTAAGTGACCTTGAATTAGTGGATTAGCCCGACTGTCAGTGTCCACGTTTCGGCACCGTATGTCATAACGGGCAGGATGCACTGGTTGAAGACCTTGTCTTCACACACTGCGAGATTGGCGACTTCAAAAAAAAGATGACAATGCTCAAAATTGAATCTGAAATGTCACATTACAGGCGAATGCTCGTCAGTCAGGGAGGCATTATTGTAACGTAATGCTCAAAATCGAATTTGTAACGTTACAATACAGACACCCATTGCATTGCAGGCTCCCGGTGAGGGAGCACCTTAAGACAAATAAATGTGATTATGCGTCCAAGCTTTTTGCTGTCCTGATACAGGTATCGCTTGCAACTTAAAAGTTTATTTCGAACCACCCTGTTCACCTTGAATAATAATAAAAAGACACCGAGGTCGTGAACTTGATACTCCTTCCTACCTGAAGGTAAAATAAAGCCCTTTTTAATAAACTGTCTGAGACTGAGACTTCTCAAATAATTCCAATGTTGGTGTCATAAAACTAAAAAGTAACTGATCTAACGCTGTAACTGCGACCAACGTGGATGTAGCGATTATTAGAAGACCAAAAGTTCTGAGAGGCTTGTTTATTAAAAAAAGCTATTATTATTATTTCAATTATAACATTTTTGCCATTTAAAATACATTTTACAACCGGCCATGTGAGTCGGACCACGCACAATGAAATGAATGGTTCCGTAGCTGGGAAGAATTTATCCAAAAAACAAACTTAACATTGTAGTTGAAAAACATGTTTTCCCATATATCGATAAACGTCACGGTCAATTCTCCAACTGTAAATGTAAGTTGGTCGACTATTACTCGTTAACTTCTAAAGCCTACTTAGCTGTGATAGTTTTCCTTTTAATCTCGTTATAACAGGGTGTTAAAGAAATTGCGTGTCATAGCTTAGGGGTAGGTTCAGTATCGATAAAGGAACCCAGGAAAAATAAAAAATGTAAAAATAAAAACTTAAAAAAATATTGTAAGATCAACCTAATTTAGTACCTACTAACTTAAAATAGCAATCGTTTAGAATTAAAATTATTTTATTTGTTTAAATGCTTTAATTACTTAGTTATGGCACGCAATTTCTTTAACACCCTAATACTACTGCCATGATTTTTTTCACGTATCCAAAAAATAACTATTTAGCTGGCCGGAGGCCCAACACTAGACTCTAACAAAAAGCTTAATATTGCTAGATAAAAAAGGTAAATATTTAGGGTCTTCTCAGACCCTCAATATTTTTGAACGGCCTATCCAATGATACCCCAGATTATGGGATAGACGAGAAAAAAAATTTATAACCCCACTTTATTTTAAAGACTGTTGTAGCCGACGCGAGCTTTATTATTTGACGACACGGTTGGCGCAGTGGTTAAGAAATTGACTGCTACTTTTGCTTCTCCTCCAACCTTTTTTTTTTTTTGGGTGGGAAATTATCAAATTCTCCCGCTCTGGGCTGAGCGGGACGCCGCGCGGCGTTCAGACTTTTACTGACTAAAACCCACCCGTGTTCCTTCCGTTGGTTGACTGCTGCGCTGCATGTCACGAGTTCGATTCCCGTACGGAACAAGTATTTGAATGACCTACAAGTAGTTGTTCGGGTCTGGCTGTTTGTGTATATGAGTTTAAATTTTTATAAACGCACCCACAATACAGGAGAAATTCCTAGTGTGGGGGCAACGTTTAAAAAAAAAAACAGAAAGAAAGAAAAAAAAACATTTTGTCGGTGTCATTAATATACCAAATTACAGCTTTCTAGTACTAAGAGTCTCTGAGTTAAGCCGGGTATAGACAGACAGACAGACGGACATAGCAAAACTATAAGGATTCCTTTTTGACTACGGAACCCTAAAAATATATAAAAAAAACGGTATCGGGAGCAGGGTCCAAGCTACCGGTGGTTAGGGCTCCAGAGACAAGAACTATCTCACGATGCGAGCTGTATCGTGGAGTACTAGCCTTCTGAATCAGGCCCTTGATCCAACCGCCTAACGAGAGCCTCGAAAGATGTTGGTCGAGGCTTTCGGCCATCGGCCGTTACGACAATTGGCACAATGACAGCCGACCTCACATTGCACATGTCAACAACCTCGTGAGCTAAGCCGAGATTTATTTGTTTCTCTTTCAATCAATTATTATTGGAAGACCAATATGTTTTAGAGAATCAATTAAATATTTCCAAAAAATATACTGCACTATTTGAAGAGAAAACAGTTGGCCAACGTTGGCATATCTATGGTTCTTGTCAACAGGAGGCGGTCAATAAATTCTTCGTTCTACTTTTTTCACAAATGCAGTGACATAAGTGAAAAGAAACACCTTTTCATTACAACAATTTTAGAACATTTCTGTATTTAACCTCTTGAACACATACAACCTTGGTACACAGCAATATTTAACGAACTATTTAATTAGGTACTCAATATAATAATAAGCTTATAATGCTTTAGACATCTTGAAGACAACCTTTAGGTTGAACCTAAAGGTTCCGAGCTCCATGAGAATTAACTTAGAAAATTAGGCGACCGCGACACTCCAAACGTCGTGTTTCCCTCCCATTCCGATAAAAAACCACTACTTTTAAAACAACTGTCAAATGAGATACTTTTAAACTTCATGACTACACTGATACAAAAATCATTTGAGACAAAATCACATACTTTAAATTTTATATTTAGTACATTTTCAAGAAAAAAAAACAAAATTCTCTGTTTGAACCGAACAGCAAAAGAATAAACACCATATTATTCAATCGCAAGTATCAAAGAGAATTAAATAAACTTGAGACGAAGGATATTACGCTCCTATCTTTTTTTTAAAACGTTAGCGATTTAAAGCGTAAGTTTAAATAAATAAATAATTATGTTACAATGAAATGCTTTCATTTTAAGTATTTTAGTATAGGTACCAAGGAAAAAAACTTAATGCTTTATCTCGATAACTGTACTCCAAAAAACAAACGAAAATATAGTCGTTACGCTATCTGGCCTTATTGCGATCTAGTCCAAACACGATATAGTCCTAACAAGATCTAGTCATATCGAGATTATGTCCTATAGCGAACTAGTCATATCTGCTATTTAGTCTTATCGAGAGGTAGTCATAACGCTTCTAACCCTTTAAAATCCACTACAAATCTCATTAATATTTGGAAATCATGACATAAGAGTAAGACGCTGACAACAGTCAGCGATGACACAACGCATGGCGTAAAAATGCAAATAAAATCGTACAAAAATAGATATTAACTAATTAATAAAAATTAGTCCATCACCGGATGCAGTTTGGCATTTGCAATTTTATGGTATACTTTTAATTATAATTATAACCGTTAACGAAGGGTTAAACGGCTTTTAAAAATAATTAAGAGTTGTGATTGAATATTTTTTTGATTTATTAAATTATGTTTAACTATGTTATGAGTTCCTATGCACCAAAGACTTGAAAATATCATGCTGTTTTTGTTTTGGAAAAAAATATTTACGGTTTCAGAGATACACTGCTTTAAAAACCAGCTTTTTGTCAATTTTCAAGAAATCTCCGCCTATTTTAAAGTACCTACTCAGTTACTTTATCACCCATCGTAAAAGGTGAAGGATAACTTGAAGAATATCTACTCGCACGTCGCAAAGCAAACGTTTACACACGGATGTCCAGTATATTAAGCTTAGGAACACCATGTCGCCATTCACGCATACCTACATGATGAACCCGAATAACTCACTCACGTCCACTCACTTGTGCACTTAAAAGATGTTACTAAGTCAAAGCACGTACTAAGTTCTCGGCCCAAAGAAGAATGGCAGTTTTGGTGTCGCTTAATTTCAGAACCGGTCATGAATGAAATTATGTACATTATATGAAACAGTTACAGGGCTTTACTATGATGTATATAAGTTTTTTTTTATTATGCTGCTTAAACAAAAAAAAAATTTTAACAAAAAAGAAATAACCGACTTCCAAAAATACAATACAAAGTGAAAAATAACTTTAATTTCGGAAGTCGGTGTCTTTGGATCTGTATTTTAGTTTATGCCACCGCCTTCCGAAATTAAAGTTATTTTTCACTTTGTAGTGTTTTTTTGGAAGTCGGTTATTTTTTTTTTTGTAAAAAGTTTTTATTTATCACTTTTTATTGCCGAAAAAGAATTTTCCAAATCGGTTTGTAAATGACGGGAGTTATGCGTGAACAAAAAACGCAATGCAGAGTAAACGAAACAATCGTAAATGTAGACAATGTAGATACATTTTTAGATTTTTGTTGATTTTTCATAAACCGCTTGTCCGATTTCGATAAAATTTTCATGGGACCATTTGGGAAGTATACCCTTTCTTGAATCTAGATTTAAGTAATGTTTGAGTATTGAGTGACGTTCTATAATACGGGCCTAAGTTGGGAAGCTAGCTATGGAGTTACCATACTCACCAGACTATGGTATTTTTATTTCTATGATTATGCTAATCAGTTTGTTTCGCCATTTCTTCTCAGCGGTAGTCAGATAGGAAATGTCGGCTACATCTAGATTATTTATTTGACGCGTAAAAGTGATTTTAATATCCTATTTACAGAATAAACGATTTCATTTCATTTCATTTCATTAGCAGGATTTTGGTGGTAGTGGTTTCATCGTTTAATTAAACTATAAAGATACTTTTACTACCTCGTTTTTTTTTAAAGATAAAGTACAGAACGAGACGTTAATTATTGCTGTGATAACTCCATTCTGTTCCATCAAATCTAAAACATTTTGGTGAAGCAGACTCCTATCCCTTGAAACACAAGAGTATTATTCTAAGCTCTGGAGCCGCCAGTGCCTATTTTTATTTGCAACATGTTTTAAATGAATAAATAATATGTACCTATTAGCTTATTGATAAATGAATCCAATATGTTCACGTTTTTTTGACATATTTAGCTTTCATGGCAACATTAAAATCTATTGATGTCAGCTTCAAATCAGAAATGTCCTACGGGACCTGTCCACAAGTACGGACCGTCTGACTAGGTACTCACCGCGTGCCGACAAGCGTCCGCTGAACTAGTCCGGCTTGTCATGTTTTAATGTCACTACTCTGTCTTGTCTTGATGTGTTTTTGTAAATATTTGTGAATTAGTTTGTTTTCCTACTAGTTTTATATGTTTTGTGGTGAAGTATAAAACACGAGGATTTTACGTTAACCAAGTGTGCAGAGATGATCGAGTCTAATGCAGTGCCATAAGTTACAGTTGATGCTAGTATGTGTGATGAGCATCGTATGGTGATGACGAAGACAAGCATGACGCCCGCACCGACTACTCAGTTATTAGAAGAAGATTAGAATGTAATAATATAATATTTAATAAATGCTTTAATCAACAACCAAACAAAATGTTTTATTTTTGGTACAAAATCATTTTTAAATAGGAATAAGCCGACCAAGATAGTAAGACGACATGTTGGGATGTGGGACCTCCCCAGCCTATCTTCACAAGTCTTAAATTCTATTTGAACCTTGCATATATACAGGGTGGATTTTTGAGATGGGACAGTAAGGGCAGCTACCTTAACCGTTGTAGCTACAGGAAAACGGTCTTAAGAGACTGTCCTTTCTTTTTGAGAAATTTTGATCTGCATTCACAGATTACAGGGTGCATTTTTGAGATGGGGCAGTAAGGGCAGCTACCTTAACCGTTGTAGGTACAGGAAAACAGTCTTAAGAGACTGTCCTTAACTTTTTGAGAAATTTTAATGGGTACGAGTATGGCGGCTGTACGCAGAATTTCAAATTAAAAAAAAAAATACAGTCAGCAGGATAATGGGCAATTTTCACAAAACGCTTCGAACGTCGAATGCTTAATATTCAAATTCAGCTACTAGTGCCATTTTTCCCTTCAGTAGCCATTATTGGAACTATTAATTTCCGCCATGTTTGAATGTAATTTACTGTTTACTCATTGGTTTACTGCATATTATAACTAGATACTCTTTGGTTTACTGTCACGGGGTAAGTTTGTACGGAGCTACCAGCTCTTTAAAAAACGTTTTTATGGTGAAACCCGAAATAAAAAAATATGCTGTGTTTACCTTTTATCTTAATTTGACCAAGATGTACGTGAAGTGTAAGTGCAACACCCCAAATTGCATGGAGTCCTGCTATTCTTCTTTCAGATATTAATTAATTAGTTAATTTTTGATTCAGGAAAGAAATTTAACGTAAAATATTAGCTAAGTTGGCGGACCTAACGTCGCCAAGCACCAATAATTAAGTTAATTTTAGCAATTGAGTCTCCCAGACTTAAACTCGTCCCAGACATTTGCAAAGATGCTAAAAAGCTATTTAAGCTATGTGTCGGATGCTATTCGACTCCTCAATCCGATCCAACCTGTGCCTTGCTGCCCTCCCCCAGCAACGCTCTGAGCCGATGTCCATACCCCACAGGGGGTGCCATAGTCGCTTATTTTATAAATTTATGCCCTAGCTGGAGGCCTTAATTTATTGAAGCACCCACAGGAAAGTCAGGTTAATTAAGCAGCGGACAACCTGTTAGGTTTTCCTGCGCAATGACATAAAAAAAAAGAAAGCTATTCGACTCCTACACTCTTGCAAACAGATGTTCGCAAGTGTGAAGGAGTCGATTAGTTTTTTTTTGTTTTACACTACCGTTGTTGCAAACTGTACATTGTTCTAAACTGAATCTTAATTCAGTTTAGAACAATGTTAATAAATAACAGATATTTCTAAAATTACTACGGCGACATCAGACGAGAACTGTGCCACAGAAAGTGTAAACTTAGCTAAAAGCGCACTGTTGGATTTTCAACTCAAACTAAAAGCATTTATTTAATTTAAACCAATTACAGGCACTTTTGAATTGTCAAAGAGTCGGTCAGTTAGTCAGAAAGTTGAAGCTAAATATTTGCCCATTCCAAAACGTAAATCTCTATGGAGAAGAACAGGCAAGAAACTCCAAGGACACTCTTTTAAATCAAGATATTACAAAATCTTGGGTAAAGTCCATTTCACGAAAGAAGTCCCGCAGACGAGGCGCGACGTGGCGCTTCAGGCATTGCTAACTTGTATAATAATAATTAGTTCCACTTAATTCCGCGGGACTTCTTTCGTGAAATGGACTTTACATTACATTATTCTTGTCACATCTATATGTGAGAACAACGTAAAAAAAAACAATTCAAAATATAAGATTAAAAGATTACAAATAAGCTCTGGCGGTAAAGATATGACCAGTCTCAACTGACGCGATGACGGCGCAGTTGAAATCGTGCGATTCCGATAAGGATTCTACATACAAGGGGTCTTCTCCGAACATAAATCCGAAGTATCGGCGGAATTCGGCCGTTGCTTGACTACGGCTAACTATGGCAGACTACGGCGAAAGAAAAAAAAAAACAACGACAGGCAAAGAGATAAGCCAAAGTCAAAAATGTGACTAAGTCGGGTAAGGATTCAAAGTCAAAAAAGGAGACTATGGAAGTTATAAAACGGCCGAACATTCGGCCGATACTTTGGATTAACGCTTCGGAGTAGACCCCCTGGAGCGACTTGTCGCGCGACGCGACACCGGTAGAACAATTCCCTTGACTTTTTCATACAAATTGTTCTACCGGTGTCGCGCCAGTATGTAGAAGCCTTTATGCAGTACTTGGGTAGTCGCTTCATGAGTTAGTGAATACGGGCATAATACTCACATTTTTCTTAGCCGATTCTTACTTAACCCGACCTTTTTTTGTTTTTTTTTTTTTTTTTTTTTCGCTGAGAAATGCAATTACGCATGCCCGCTCTTGGGGGACGAGACGGGGTATGTGGGACTCCCTGTCGGTAATGACGACAGTATACCCACTAAAACTCAGCGGTGTTCCCGCATCGCCGTGTTGGGAGGGCCATGGGATAACGGTTGAACCTTTTCTTCCACGACCCTCCCGGCGCATGCCCGCCTAACTGGCGGGCCCCGCATGCCCCCCCGTTACTGGGGCTACGGGAATGGCCGGGAACACCTGGCCATTCCCGTCCGACACTGGTGGAGGCCTGTGCAATACAGGCAAGGGTGCCCCCGCACCCATTGCCTGCTGGCCTCCACCTGGGAGGAGTCGGAAATGACGTTCAAAGTGACGTCTTCTTTGACCCCTCCTCCGCCTTCGGAGCGGCGCAGCGGCAGGGTCGTCCTCCCGCACGCGCTCCGCCTCCTCCTTCTGCCACATGACGTGTTCGCAGAAGGAGCCGACTGCCGCCCAGGACCCCTCATCCCTCAGCATGGCGTTAACCAAGCCGGGGAGTGAGAGGTCCGGTCCGATCACCGCGTTCAGACTGTGGCGCGGCTCGGACCACGACGGGCACACCTCGAGGGTGTGCTGCGCCGTGTCCTCCGCCGCGCCACAGTGGTGGCACGACGGTGTCTCTTCCCGTCCGATTCGGTGCAGGTACGCTCCGAAACAACCGTGTCCGGACAGCACCTGCACCAGACGGAACGAGAGGAACCCATGCGACCGCTCGAGCCAGTCTCGCAGTACCGGCCCGATCGCGTCGAGGGTTCGGCGGCCGAAGGCTGCTGTAGCGAGGTCGCCCGTCCAATGGACGACGATGGCGTCCCTCGCCTCCCGCCGGACGGCGGCCCGCTCTTCCGGGGCAGGGCGTTCTCCTCTCGCCATCCGCCCCGCCGTCCATTCATACACTCTGGCGAGCACCCACGCCTCGAGTTCCCAAGGAGGGGTGCTCGCCAGAGCACATGCTGCTGCGAAGCCCACCGTGCGGTGGGCTCGCGCCACCCGCTGGGCTATTGCCCTTTGAGGCGCCCGCAAGGCCGCGGCGTTCTCCCTCCTATGGAGGGAGTCTTCCCAGATGGGAGCGCCGTAGAGCGCCATACTCCTTAAGATGCCGGGCGTAGAGTTGCCGGCATCGCGCGCTGGGCCCCCCCAAGTTGGGAAGCAGCCAGGAGAGAGCGCCCGCGGCCTTACTTAACCCGACCTATCTTAGCACGACTTAGGTACGGTGATCTCTTTTAATTCTCTTTGAAATTGTCGCATTGATTAACGAGCAAGTGTGACATTACTTAACCGTGCAAAACCTACTTAACGCTAACTAGAATCTATGCATCTGAAACGCAAATGGTCAAATCCCGTAGTTCTGCACAAATGATTAGTTCCACATATGGTGCAAATCTTGTAAAACACCTCAAAGTTCACGACGGAATTAGTTTTGGTTCATTTAATATTCAGACAGGCCAATGGCACTCGATGTCGTATCGAAGAGAAGTCCTAGTTTACCTAATACTTATAGCAGAGAAGATTTCTGTAAGTCTGTTTGTATAGACACTTTTACACGTCAATCATATTTGTTTTTAAACTAGATGACGTTGGCGTTTCCTATCTAACTACGCTGAGAAGAAAGGCCAAAACAAAGTCAGAGCTTTTTTTTTTTCACACTAGGAATTTCTCCTGTATTGTGGGTGCGTTTGCAAACACTTAAATTCACATACACAAACAGCCAGACCCGGAACAACTAGGTTGTAGGTCATACAAATATTTGTTCCGTGCGGGAATCAAACCCGCGACACGCAGCGCAGCAGTCAATCGCTTAACTAACTGCGCCAACCGTGCCGGCAAAACTGAAAAGGTTGTTTTAAAGTTCAAACATAATCTTGTGATGATGTGAGGATCATGTAGATTGGTGTGAGAAATGATTTTTTGAGCAAAGAACCACACAGATATCTATGAGAGGACCTGTCTAGTCAGAGCACGCATTTGTCAACTCAACTCAGAACTTAAGGAGCTCAACGATTTGACGAACAATACCAAAGAAAGGACATATTACACAACTTTTATTTTAATTTGCTAAGTAGGCATCACTTATTTTAAATAGTACTCTGTGTACTTTATAATAGTCAAACCAAAGTAACGTTTCATAATCAAAATCATTAATTAAATTATTAATGTGACTTGTGGTAATACAAGTATTTCATTAAAGCTGTCTTCTTCAAATCAGATGATTAGGCAAGTAATGACATGATGCAAAAGATTAGTCATTACGACATATTGTGCAATACATTCCTATAGCTAGGGAATAACAGAAAAAGTTTTTAAATGGAAAATTGAAAAACTATTTATAATACCTACCCGTAAATAAGGTTTTAACGAGCTATAGCCTGTTTCTCCACCGCACCGTCAACGGGCCGTCAACGAGAAATGAGAGGTTATTCGAACCGAACGTGACATACCGGTGGTGGTGTACGGTGGACACGCAGCCATAGTAAATTGGCTGTCCTATTTCAAAACCTAGTAAGAGACAGTTTTTGATGTGAAACATGTGAAACCGATGGTATGATTTTAATTCTATGTTTGCGATTTTATTTTATTTTGTATTATGACATAAACAATTTTACTATGGATATTTATCTGAAATAAATGATTTGATTTGATTTGATGGGAAACCGATTGCTGGCGCCGCGACGCATGCCGCGTGGCGATTCACCGCTCACTCCGCGTGCGCGGTTCCCCAACTACGCGAATGTGTAAATAATTTAGATGTTTCACTTCTGCCAGGCTTCCCGTAACGGCTCAATTTTTTTTTTATTGCTTGTCGTTTTATTGCATTATCTTGCTTCTGCACCCTAATTGCGTTACACAGTTTGAATCAGAATCTGAATGATTTTGAAGTACTTATATTTAGTATATTGCTAATTCGTTGCTTCATAATATGTTAGAAAAAAATGTCTGCTCAACAACGTAAATAACGCAATTAATGTTGTTGAACTGTTAATTAAAACTGATTCCTAATGATAGTGTGTTATGCAATTAACCTGCTGGTCCAGTAGTATGTATCGCTACTTCGGTGTCATCATCTCGTTTCTCGTTGACGTCCCGTTGACGGTGCGGCGGACAAGAGGCCTTAGTGAGGGACACACAGGTATGAGTGGCAGGAAGACGCTCTACAAAATCGAAGTTTTTCTGAAGCTCGATATTTAACGATTGGGTACTTCTGTAAAGGGGCTTATGACTAAGTAATAACTACTCGCACGCGCGGGTCGATCGATCAAGTTAAGCTACGCTTGCCGCAGTTGGTCCGTGGATGGGTAACCATCTTTACAGACTCGTCCAAAGCACTTTAAGCCGTTGGTTCCGACTGTTATTTGTAGATCTTTGACAGTTGTTACGGGTCGTCAGAAGACTGAAAGTCTGCCAACCAGTCTTACCATGGGGTATCGTGTTACCCAGTAACTGGGTTGTGGAGGTCAGATAGGTAGACGCTTTGTGTAAATACTGGTATTCTGCTGCATCCGGTAAGACTGGAAGCCAACCCCGACATAGTTAGGCAAAGACAAGGCAGATAAGGACTTTAAGTAAGTATCAATGATTCCAAATCGTAGATTCGCCCTACCGTATCAAAACATGGTTGCGGTTTGGTTTGGTTTTGACAGCTTACACACACAATATCGCGGAGACTTGACTTGATTGTCATGGAAGGGCCATTTTGATTGTGTGAGCTCATTCTTCCCAGTATGGTCACTTTTTTGTGCGACTGGGTACGGTGAGGGCACATCTAAAGGCTTCTACATACCAGCGCGACTTGTCGCGCGACGCGACGCGACACAAAGGCACCGCTCGTCCCACGACAGGCGGGGCCTTTGTGCCGCGTCGCGTCGCGCGACAAGTCGCGCCGGTATGTAGAAGCCTTATCGATTTAAATCTTTGGTAAGTACAGATAAATACCAGCCTATTAATGTCCAACTGCAAAGCAAAGACCACTTCTCCTACAGAGAAGGCATGAGAATTTATCAACATGCTTCCTCAGGCGCATTGGCGATTTCAGACTTATATTATTAGTATTTATAGTGCTTCGGTTAAAGTTTTAACCGACTTCCAAAAAGGAGGAGGTTCTATATGTTCATCTGTATCTTTTTTTTTTTCATGTATGTTCACCGATTTCTCTGTCAATTGAGGACCGATTTTGAATATTAGTTTTTGAAAGGGTATGCTCCCAAGGTCATTATCACCAAGCCAGAATCTGATGAGAGGAAACCCCATGCTCCCATGGAAATCGTAGGAAATCCTCAAATTTTATAGGCACATCTATAGCAATTTGGGTATTTTTTATAGTAACTCATGCAATTGCACTCGAAAAGCATAATTTGTTGAAGTGGAACTGATGATGAAGACCACAGATGGCCACCAGAACTACTTATTAATAAGTATTTCACGGTTGTAATTCGATTAGACACATGGAGAATTATGGTTGCTAAGCAATTTATGCTCGTCACAATACAAGTTCCAGTTCTCCTGGTTCTTACCAGGAGAACTCCTCACCAATTAACGCCACTGCATCGGGAAAATAAATATTTTGTAAAAGGTGATTAGCAGCTGACATTCGGCTATTGTAACTTAGATAAATTACAAACTGACCTACTAAAAAATTAAAAATTAAATTATTTATTAAGTACAAAAAAAAACAATCAACTTCTGAAAAAAACACTACCATGTGAAAAGTTACCTTGATTTCGGAAGTCAGTGTCTTTGGTTCTGTATTTTAGTTTTTAGGCACCGACTTCCGAAATCATAGTAACTTTTCACTTGGTAGTGTTTTTTTTGTAAGTGGGTTGTTTGTTTTTTGTAAAAAGTTTTTAATGAGATAAAAACGATGTAGATTCTCAAGATGACTCAAAATTATGTACATTATACCTACACTTACGTACTAAAACATGTAGTTTACCTTGGTAGGTTGCTCAAATGTGCAAATATATGTATCTTTATGTACTTAGGTACTCAAATGTGTGTTTTTCCCAATTTGTTAATAGAGCTGCTTTTAAAACCACTGCTTCATTGGTCAAGTAGTCACAAGCACGACTGTGGGATAAAAGTTCCTGGGTTCGCTAAATTGATTTTTCGTTAGGTAATTCTAATTGTCTACCTTGACTCTGAATTTGAGCTCGATTAAATGGCAATAGACTCGCCCTCTCTACGCCAAATGTTATTTTTAACCGACTTCTAATAGGAGCATCAATTCGGATGTTTATTTTTTTAAATGTTTTTTTTTGTATGTTCGGACATAACTCAATATCTTTATTGGTTTAAGGCGTCTACAGACCGGCGCGACTCGCGACATGAGACAAAGGCACCGCTCGTCGCGCGACACGTGGGGCCTTTGTGTCGCGTCGTTTGTCGTGCTGGTCTGTAGAAGCCTTTACTCCGTCGCCGCGTCGTATAGAGTCTAGTCGTATTCCGTCGGATTTGCAAAATTCTTCGATGTCATCTATTTTTCTTTTGTAAAAAGTTTTTGAAGTAAAACTCCTTTACGCACGCTTGACTTGGAGAGTAAGCTGGTGAATGCGTAATGAGAGCGTTACGGAAGCGAGCGAACGGAAGTTGAGAGGGAGATATAAGTTAGTGAAGAGAGAAAGAGAGAGAGTTACGTTTCGTATATTACTGTATTTATTTAATTTTATTATATTCGGGAAACTTATAGCTAACATATACTTACAGTGTTCTTAAACAATATGAAATTGAAAGCCATTTACAACTTTACACTGATAAACACAAAAAAGAAAATGACTACTAAACTACTTAATTATAATTATGTCGTATCACTCTGTATTTTACTGTGTGTACATAAATAATCGTCATCATCATCATTTCAGCCGAAAAACGTCCACTGCTGGACATAGGCCTCCCCCAAGCACTGCCACTTCGACCGGTTCTGTGCTTCCCGCATCCTAGCGGATACCTGTAGCCTTCACAAGGTTATCGGTCCACCTTGTACGAGGCCTTCCAACACTACGTCTTCCAGTACCTACGCGGCCGCCCCACCAGAACCTTTCGGCCCCATGAATTGCCAAGCTTAAGTGGCAGTGGGCAGGGCACATTGCTCGCAGAACATAAATAATAAAAATTAAAATACAGTTAGTGCTAGTAGGCACTAACTGTATTTTAATTTTTATGCTTATCACAGGAATGCTGGAAGAGATTTCTTTAGAAATAAGCATTACCTTTGTACGTATTTTTCTGTTTCTTTCTTCGTGTCTGTTTTATGTGTATACTGATACTGTTAAATAAATAAATGATTTTGAAGCACATTGCTTATCCATTGCTTCATAATGTTCGAAAATTTTGTGTTGCATAACCTGACCCCTTATCTTCTTCGTAAGAAGGGTCAGGTAATGCAGAGCACTGACCGTACTTAACGATGCATGTGTGCAAAGTTTGATAAACTTGCAGCACACTTATTCAATACACTGCATTGTGAACCTAAATCCGATGAAATGAGGGCCACTTTTCGTGCAAGTGTGTGGAATAATAAATTTTAGAACAGGCTGATTGAAATAAGCGCATAATTTACGACTTTACTGAATATACATGTCATCTTAACTGTATTTCCGTATCGACTAATGCGGCAGCTAGCACAGTAAATACCCTACACAAATAGTATAAAAATAAATATTATATATAATTTTAATAGTATGTGTAATCTATACATATACATGTAATAAAATCGTAGCGAAGTCAAAACTGTACAATATTGGTTTTTTTTATAATTAATTGCTGTTTGTTTTTAGGAACTACTGATGCCTTGTGGGTTGGTCAATAAACCTGTAAAATTAACAGTTGCAACTTTTTTTTATTTTGTAACATTTTAATTCTTGGACCCGAAAGTGGCCATGAATTATAATTTGGTATTTTCTTACGATTAATTTATTTTTTTTACTCTTTGCTTATTTTTAACCGAGTTTTCAAAAAGGAGGAGGTTCTCAAGTCACCTGTATTTTTTTGTTTTGTTTTTCTTTTTTTTTTTAATGTTTGTTACCTCAGAACTCCGTCGTTTATGAACCGATTTGGAAAATTCTTTTTTTATTTGAAAGGATATACTTCCAAATTGGTCCCATTTTTATTAAAATCCAGTTCTGATGTTGGGATCCGTGAGTAATTGAGGGAACTCCTCAAATATTATAGGCATACATATAGCGATTTTTATATTTTCATCAACAAGTCAATCATTTGCATTCAGAAAGTATAATTTGGTGAAGTGGAACTGATGAAGAAGGCCACAGATGGCCACCGGAACTTCTCAATGATTAGTATTTCACGGGTGGCGATGAGATATCTGGATTAAGATAGTTAAGCGAACAAATTTAAATAAATAGTTCTGATCAAAATGGTACCATCAAACTGATCTGATGATGAAGCCGAACACTGGAACTCCGTAATAAAACAATGTATCCTACCCGTGTTTGGTCTTATTGGACTTGTCATGAGATGCACTCTGGCTATAAATGATTTTTAACCGACTTCAAAAAAGGAAGAGGTTCTCAATATATATATATATATATATCTAGCCATATATACATATAAAAGGAAACCGTGACTGATTGATCTATCAACACAGCTCAAACCACTGAACAGATTGGGCTGAAATTTGGCACGTAGGCATCCGCTAAGAAGGGGTTTTCGGAAATTTGACCTTTAAGGTGGGGAAAACGGGGGGTTTTGTTTGCATGATAAATCTTATTCCTAGAGTTAAGAAGCCGCGGGCAAAAGCTAGTATTATATAATATGTTCAGGCATAACTTATTTGTTTAAGAACTGATTTTTATAATTCTTTTATTTGGTAGAGTAAGCTTGCGCGGTCTCATTACATTACAGATTTACAGCTAACTCTTCAATAATACTTATTTAATCCACTCGGTGTATGTTGATGGTGTTATAAAACTTCCTGTCACTGTTGTTTTCATAGCAAGTAGTTGTATACGAATTGGTGTGGGGTAGGTACCACTAAAAAGTGAAAAATAAAAAACTTTTTTACAAAAAAAACAACCGACATCCAACAAAAACACTAAAAAGTGAAAAATAACTTTAACTTCGGAAGCACATAACATAACATCACGCTTTGTTTCCTCTAAGGGTTGGGCAGAGGTGTACCTGTGTACAACCACATTTAAATATTATATTTAATTTAATTTCGGAAGTCGGTGGCCCTAAACAAAAATACAAAACCAAAGACACCAACTTCCGAAATTAAAATTTTTATTATTTTTTTGGATTGTGTATCGGTAGGTACCTACATCCTGTCAAATCACGAGTGAAATCCCCAAAGGGTTAGGACCCTTTGGGGATTTGATGTGAGTGTTTAATTTATGTATTTCTTGCTATTATAACTTCAAGTTCCCATTGATTTTTAAAGTCAAAAGAATATGAAGGGAGCGAAGCCGCGAGCACAGCAAGTTATAATCGGATGTCACTCCGCGGAATCTTCAATCATTTGTCATGTATGTACCTACATGTGACGTAGTGATAAGTACGTATTTTTTGTCCTTACGTATCAAGGCTAGGGTCAGCCTCATTCGAAAACCAGTTTTGACCAACCACTACTTTTGAAAGAACAATGACAAAATGTAAACAAACCCGTCAACTCTGGATTCAATGAAAAATGCGAATATCCGGCTATAGAAATACAATTTGATTCGGTGCCGTAAAATACATATTAAACCTGTCAAAATAGTGACGAGAATATTTTATTAAACGTTATAGTGATTGGTTGGCTTATCTTTTATAAGAAGTGTAGCGGTCAATTTAGAAATGGTATCTTTTCGGAAATTTGCTGATTAACGAGTCAAGCTCTGCGGTTATTTACCCGCGCTGAGTCAGAGGAGTAGCGCGCGTGTCCAGCGCGTATAAATACTTGTCTCCAAACGTGCACCAGCAACATTGACATACAGAATACGCGACAATGAAGACTGTAAGTAATTACCTACGTTCCTAAAACAAAAATAATCCCTTTTAATATATTATTGACATAAAAAAAAACTGTTTTTGTGAAATATTTTAATCATGCTTGACTTTATAGAATGCATATTGATCTAGGAAGCCCAGAGCCCCTCTGTGTTTTGTTTTATTTTGTAAATGTCAAAAAATTCAACAATATTTATTTTATTGTGTGGTTCTCTATTTCAGTTGCTGTGCACTGGTTTGCTGGTAAGCGCCTGCGTGGCATACGCGTGGGCCATCCCTGTGGAGCTGGCCGCGGTATCCAATGACGTGGCGCCGGCGCAGTTGGCAGTAGTGGACGCTGAAGAGACGCTGCAGCCCGAGGAGTCCAGGTGGGGTGGCCACAGACGCGGCTGGGGGGGCGGACGCGGCTGGGGTGGCGGACGCGGCTGGGGGGGTGGACGGGGCTGGGGTGGCGGTTACGGGGGCGGATACGGTGGCGGCCACGGAGGCGGCTATGGTGGCGGCTACGGTGGAGGCTTCGGAGGAGGTTTCGGCGGTGGATATGGTGGCGGCTTTGGAGGTGGCTACGGCGGCGGCTGGGGACGCTGACACACCGGTGATTTAGTGAATATTCAATTATTGGTATTGACATCTGTGATGATTATCTTTAACATTCGAGTTAAATTATAATGATTAAGCATAACTACAGTGGTGTTATTCTCCAGTATTACACTTAGAAGTTGAATGAGTGAAGTCATAAATCAGTTGATATATAGTGTACATTGCCATCAGTGTTAACGCGTAATATAATACAATGTTCTACAAATAATACATCATCTTTTAACGAAGCGTTATCGATGTAAAGGTGTAAAGTACGTATTAAAGTGCAATTGCTTAAAAATAACCATGAGCGTTTCTCTGAGTCCGAATAAGTCTCTATTCAGTAAATTAAATCAAACCAAATCGTAGCTGCTGTAATTGGCTCATCAATCATAATCGACAACAACTAATTACATAAAGACTTCCGGAAACCCAAGTTTAGTTTGGTATCAACAACAGTTTGTCCCTTAATGTATCTAGACTCATCAAGAAGGAAGTTTCCGTTTCGATTGTTTTTATACATGACATCTGCAATATTGTGGGGTTATCGTGTTCTTAGCTCACTCACATTATAATGACATATTTTATTAATCGTCAGAGCAATCAAATCACCATATACAGTATGTAACAAAAACCCTGTTCTTCCTTTTAGGGACGTACAAGCACAACATTGGTGGAATTATAATTAAAAAAAATTAAGAATTGGCTAGTCGAGAAGTCCAAATCAAAGAACTAAAGAGGTAAGAAATCAGTTAAACATTACAAATATTAATAATTAAATATTTATTTTAATTATTTTTGTTGAACAGTTCTTATAAACGACTTGCTTTATTGCGTATGTATACCGATTCTTAAAACGTAGGTAGAAGGAACAACAGGGTTTTTGTTACATATTGTATATGGTGTATCTATCCATACACGAAATCTCTTAAGGGGTCATTGTACTCATCATTATGATCAACTTTTAATAAGAGATCAAAACCGATATCACGAAAAAAAAATCAGCTGTTCCCTACATTTATGTTCGCTTAAGTCGTCAAAATATAGGGAACAGCTGATTTATTTTTCGCGATGTCAAGTTTGGTCCCATCGTAAAAGTTGTTCCTAATGATGAGTACAATGACCCCTTAAGAGATTTCGTGTATAAATAGATACATCTTATATAGGCAATCCTGATAACAAGCATAAATAATTTGAAACTCGGTTCTCAATTATTTATTATTCTAGCGACACATTTTAAAGATTATCCATAATAGCCTTTAAATTGAACTTTAAACGTTGTTGTAGCCACTACAATAAACAGTAAATTGTCACAATCACAGCACTTGAATATTAATTTTTGTTGTTGTATTGTAGTTTATTGTAATTCAAAAGAGGCGAATCAAAGAAAATATGGACGGATCGTGTTAAATGGGTTGGCTAGGAAGAATATGAACTCTGAGGTACAATAGAGTTGTAAGGATTGTAAGAAAGAAGAAAACTTGCCTCCGTCCCCCAAAAAAATGGTACAAGTTTAGGAGGATTTCATTATAATAGCAGGCCATGCTTGCTACATCTCTAATTCACGTTTAATTAAAACAAAGTGTGGTTCAACCTTCGCAGAGACCCAAAACTTGCACAATATTTGAACAATGAGCAAAATTAGTAAAACCCCAACATGGAATTATATTATAAATAGCTTTATTAGTCTTAGCCAAATAACCACAAGTAAGAAAACATACGATGACTTCAATAACATAGGTCCACCAAAACTCGATAACATCATTAGCATGCCATTAAAATATAGTGAGTACTAACCAACTTAACTTATAGCTTAAACAATCCAAAACGTTGTTAATTTCAATGGCTTTTTAAATATAATTCGAGCTTATGATGAAGAAAACCAGCATCATTATCATAACTGCCCGACTAATTCTTCCGCCTGCATAAACAAAGTAAGCTGTTACTTGTTGCCATAAAACACTGCAAGAGCACTTATTAAAATATAAACACAAGTTTATTATTATTAGGTTATTCACATAATATTATCAGGGATTATTCATACGAAAACTCATTTTCCTAATAGTATGAGTTTCTTTGAAAGATTAGATTTATGCATGGCGGCACGGAATTATCAAAAAAAAAGTCTGGAGTCACTGAGATAGCTTGCGAAAGCAGAGCTAGTTAAATGAGGTGACAGTGTCTGCCAAAGGACGTCTGAATACCGGCTGTGAACTGGATGTGCGACTTACGAAATACTTATAATAATAAAAAATAAAACATTTATCTTATCTTTCTCTTTCATATCTTTCTTCTTTTGTTTTTTGTTTTTTTTTATCTTTTTCTTTTATTTTCTTATCTTTTTTTTTTTCTTATGCCAGGCAAGGGATGATAAGTCAACTGTGTTGCTATTCAGTCTGTCTGCCCAGCCTTTTCCCAACTATTTTGGGGTCGGCATCCAGTCTACCCGGATGCAGCTGATTGTGTTGCTATTCATTATTGAAAATTATCAGATAGTCTTGTCGAAAATGAAACTAATTGAAAACTCTGGCAGCCTTATTAAAATACAAGGTTTATCTTTAGAGCCAGGTTTAAACAATCGTGTAATTTTTAATTTCGAACCTTATTCCGTCTGAGATAAATAAAAATGGCAAATGGCGTTTGGCAATGGGCGTTATTTACCTGAAATAAATGAATTTATTATTATTTTATTTATTATAAAGTTTTTAATACAGAATTTTTTTTTAAACCCGAGTCTAAGTTATCAACTTTGTATTAAGAACTTTATCTCACCGAATTAAGGTTCGAAGTTAAATAATGACACGATGGTTTAAACCTGGGTCTAAAAATAAACCTTGTTTTGTAATAAGGCCGTGAGGGGATATATATCTAGCTCCAGTATCACAAAACATAGATCCCCTAAGAATGTCATGACTTCATGAGTCATCAACATGTAAGGAAAGTCAACATAGGAATAGACCATCATCTGCCTAGCCTTTTCCCAACTATGTTGTGGTCGGCTTCCAATCTAACGGGGCGCATAATACCAGTATTTTACATGCAGCGAAAAAAAAACAGAAACAGGTAAGGGCCCAGCATTAACCCTCGCGGCACACCCATTTTATCCAGAGACCCTTCACAGACCGTAAACTTACTTTTTCACTGACTTTAAAAAAACGAGGATGTTATGCATTCTGCGGGATTTTTTGTTGTCTTTTCGTACAAATCTCTAGAGCAAGATCAAAATCGCGGCCAAAAATAATTTCAGGAATGTTTTAACAGATTTACGTATTGTGTTCAACTTAGTCAAATGCCTGATAGAGATTCTTTTTTACAGAAATTTTAGTGTCTCACTTGCGTCTTCTGAACCAGATCTTTAAGATCTATGCTATACTTAAACGCATCAAAATGTACGTTGATTGTGCATAAAATCTTCATTTGTCAGTCAGACGGGCTTTGCGTTGGTGTGACAGGTTGCTAAGAGCAAAAAGATAGGAGCTCCTCAAAAACCTGCTTTTTCATTAAATAAGCAGCCACTTTTAGAATTATAAGAGCAAGGTTTACCTATAGCGGAAAACATTGTATTACAAAAGAAGTTTATTACTTTTTAAAGCGTAGGATGTCGACTAAAGTTTAATTTGATTTGCGCTCTCTATTAACGTAACCTATATTAAGTAATTATTTTCTACTTTATTTTGTTCTATGAAGAACAACTTGTTAATTATTGTACTGTCTACTGCCGTTTTTAATAAAGTATAGCAGGATGGGGCTTAGAATGGTTTTCATGGTTTTACCGCTATTGGCAAAACAAATACTTCCCACCTAATCGGTAAAGTAGGCGAGTCTAACACCATAAACTATTCTGAGCTATAGGCTATAATTAAAAATTTACTTAAAGAAAAACCTAACGACACATTGTTGGGTCATCTTGTGTAGTTACATAATATGGCTAATTATTACTGAACGTATTCGCATAAGTGGTCGTCAAAATGTTAGTTTTTATGTGTTTATGTTAATACGCTTCACATTGTAAGTAGTACAGCCACACGTCTTGTGGTAACACGTGGACCTTGAGCTGGCCCAGTGCAATACGGAGTTTCGTTATAACAAGAGCCGTGGGGTTCTACTCCTAAGCGTTAAACGGAAGTATGTTTGGCCATTGCTTTACTACGGTTAAATATGGCTGACTACGGCGAAAGTAAAAAAAAACGACAGTCAAAGAGATAAGCCAAAGTCAAAAATGTGACTTTAAATCGGGTAAGATAAGATAAGATCATTTATTTGTCCAAAACATGAGTACACACACATGGCATGCAAGATGTTACAATAAAATTATATTGCAGTCATGTTTTGCCTTAACGGCGTACAAATATACATAGTTTATTAAATTAACATCAAATAATATTATAAATTCATCCATTATTAAAAAAAAAAAATTACAATCCAAATAATAATAAAATTATTATTTATTATTATTAACGTCAACAAAAGTCACAAATTTCGTTTTCATATTATTTTCAGTTCTTTTAATTTTAGACGCAGTTTATTTTATTTTATGTGGAACTCTACTCTACCTTCACCCAAAATAATCACAACATATGAAAAAATAGCAAAATGAACCATTATCTAGACTTTCATCAAAAACTGCCGAGGTGACATCTGTCATGTCACCTCCGATAAAACAAGGATTAAGAAAACGGAAAAATGTTGACTAGAGCAGCTAAAAGACGAGCACGCCAACCACCTCCGGACTCTTCGCTCAGCTCCGCCTCGCCGCCGCCGGTACCCAGCCCCACCGTGAGCGCTGTGTCGACACCGGCCGCGGTAGTTGCGTTGAACTCGAGCGATGAGTATTTTTCCCCCCGCCGACGTCGCCAACACCTGTACGTCGGCAGGGGAGAGGCCGGCCACCAGCGAGCTTGGGACCTCGAGGCAATCAGGCCCCGAACAGGGTCCCCGCTGCCGATGGAAATGTGTCGCGCATGCGATGGACCCAGTCCATGAATGAAAATGTGATGCGCGCATATTATGGGGCTACAGAGGGAGGAATTAATCTTACAGCGTACCAGGGTCGGATGCTCTCTCGGTTTCAGGTACTTGAACCAGCCATCAACGTCACGGCCCAACGATTGTCGGATCAAGTGCGCGTCATTCAACACAATCATAGATTGGATGACGCTACACTTGATCGGCTACGCTCGGAAATGCAGAGTAGCTCTGCTAGTAACCCTCCCCCATCCCAGAATGTCGTGCATGCGGCTGCTGAAGTTCCACAGCGGGCAAACCAGCATGCTGTGGAGGGGGACACCAGGGCTATATCTGCAGATAACCTATGCAATGTGGAATTAAGGAGCGTACTGGAGGATGCATTCCGTGAGTACCGGTTCACATTACTTGACCTTAGACCAGGGCTACCACGTTTGCGCATGAATAAAAAAAACAGAGCACTGGTGTGTGCCCTGGATGCGCTGTTACCAAATTTCATTGAAAACAGCGCAGACCTTTGCGATACACACTCAACCTTGTATTGTGCGGCTGTTGCGGCATGTCGTATAGCTCGTGTCAAATTTCCAAATACTGACCAAGCTGTACAACCGAAACCCGCCGCACCAGCCTGGCAGTGCAGGATTGAGCGTCGTATTAATGAGGCCAGGGTACTCAGCGGGAAGCTTACCTGCTTCAGGGAGGGCAATACACGCCCAAGGGTGATGCGCTTTGTGAGGCGGGCGTTCTCGGGAACTAGTATTAGTCCTCTAGAATATCTATCCCGTGTCACAGAGCACATCGACTTCCTGAAGCAGAAAGTTTATGCATGGGCAAAGCGTGTCCGTCGGTTTAAGCGAAGAGTGGATCGGTACACTCAGAACCGCATGTTCCAGAGCGATGAAAGGTGGGTATACAGAGCATGAGAGCGGCCCATTCCCACTCAAGGTGTGACTGACGTACGTCTACCGGATAAAGAAGCCATGAGTGCTTTTTAGCGAAGCATTTGGTCGGTGCCCGTTAGTCACACTGAAGGTGATTGAATGCGAGTTGTTGAACAGACGTGTGATTCAATACCAGACATGGAGGCTATTACAATTAGTCGTCTGGATGTGGCCCGTGCAGTCCGTCCGTTGCCTAACTGGAAATCTCCAGGACTGGACGGACTGCATAATTTTTGGATTAAATGGCTACAAATGTCACACGCCTGCTTAGCCTCGCAATTCCAATCATCTTTAGAGACTGGGTCGCTTCCACTGTTCTTTACGACAGGAGTTACCCACCTGCTCCATAAATCAGGTAGTACTGCGGAACCTAAAAACTATAGACCAATCACATGTTTGCCGACGGTCTATAAAGTCCTTACATCCATTCTTAGACCTAAAATTGCACATCACATTGATTGTAACTCAATTATGTCTGTGTCTCAGAATGGATGTAACAATAGGTCCCGTGGTACTAAGGAGCTATTCCTTATAGACATGACCATAAGCCAACAGGTTCGTAGATCCCGTAAGGATTTGTCGACATGTTGGATAGATTATAAGAAGGCCTATGACTCGGTGCCACATACATGGCTCATTAGGGTGCTGGAGTTGTACAAAATAGACGCAATTTAACTCTACGCACCTTCTTGATGTCGTGTATGGGGCAATGGAGGACGGTCCTTCTCTATCCAGGATATCGACGGATCCAGGGGACCGATGAACCGATCAGGATTGAGCGGGGAATATTTCAGGGTGATAGTTTGAGTCCATTTTGGTTTTGCTTAGCCTTGAATCCACTTAGGACATTGCTGGAGGATTCAGGTCTAGGCTATCGGTTAAAAAAAGAGGTGGTCAGTTGATATCTCACCTCCTTTACATGGATGACTTGAAACTCTTTGCCCCCAACAATTTGCGACTGATGGAGCTACTGAGGGTAACAGAAACGTTCAGTAGCGCCATCATGATGGAATTTGGTGTGGACAAATGTGCGGTCATGCATGTAAAGAGAGGGGGGATTACGGAATCCGTGGAAACCGAACTCTCGAATTCCATACACCTTAGATCCCTCTCTTCAACCGAAACCTACAAGTATTTGGGTATGTCGGAAGCATTAGGCATCAATACTGCCGATATGAAGCAATCGTTGAGGGAGCGCTTCTTTGGTCGCCTGAATAAAGTGTTAAATAGTCTTTTGTCAGGCGGAAACAAGGTGCGTGCCTTCAACGGTTGGGTCATGCCGGTTTTAATGTATTCTTTCGGCATACTCAAATGGACTCAGACGGAACTTGACGCTCTGGA
The DNA here is from genome assembly GCA_948098905.1 of Tiliacea aurago. Taxonomy (NCBI): domain Eukaryota; kingdom Metazoa; phylum Arthropoda; class Insecta; order Lepidoptera; family Noctuidae; genus Tiliacea; species Tiliacea aurago. The sequence goes on from OX402593.1 coordinate 14,683,070, forward strand.
TAGGAAGGTCCGTACATTGCTGACGGCATATCGGATGCATCACACACGGTTTTCAGTAATAAGTACATGTCGCGAAAGTGTGGGGGTCGAGGCTTCTTAAATGCTAAAACCCTCCACAACCGCGAGATTTGCAGTCTCAGAGAATATTTTCTTCAAACTGACGTGGGGATGCACCGAGATGTGGTCACAGTGGACAAGGGCCTTACCCCACTCTCCTTGGCGAAAGAGAACTGGCGAAAACCTGCAGTACTTGATACCAACGATCGTCAGGAAGTATGGCAAGGCAAAGAGCTTCACGGACGCTTTTTCCGGGCCCTCCATGGGCCTGATGTAGACTTTTTGGCGTCTGTATCCTGGCTACGTTTCGGCGACCTCTTCGGGGAAACCGAAGGTTTTGTCTGTGCGATTATGGATGAAGTTATTATGACGAATAATTATATACGAGGAAATACATTATCAAGGCCGGTACGATTGACATCTGTCGGGCATGCCACCGTCCCGGTGAATCAATCCGACATATTGTTTCCGGTTGTTCTCGTCTTGCTAACGGCGAGTACTTGCACAGACACAATCTAGTGGCTAGGATTATCCACCAGCAACTTGCCTTGCAGTACAACCTTGTGGAAATCGAAGTACGATACTACAGGTATGTGCCCGACCCAGTTCTCGAGAATGGGCATGCCACATTGTACTGGGATCGATCTATCATCACTCACAGGACTATTGTAGCCAATAAACCTGATATTGTGGTGATAGACTGACGAGAGCGCCGTGCAATGATTGTTGATATCGCTGTCCCTCATGACAAGAATCTCGTGAAAGCTGAGAATGATAAAAAGAGGTTGTCGACATGTGGGATGTGGACTCTGCAATCATTGTACTGATAATCATTACGGTCAATGGCCTAATAGCGAAGAGCCTCGACCAACACCTCAGGAGGCTCTCATTATGCGGCTGGGTCAAGGGCTTGATTCAGAAAGCAGTACTCCTCGACACGGAACGCATAGTGAGGAGGTTCCTCTCTCTAGAGCCCTAACCATCGGCAGCTTGGACCTTGTTCCTGATGCCGATGGACTACTGTTTTTTGTATTTTTAATTTTTTTAATGTTTTTTATAAAAATATTTAAAAATATAATCAATATGTATGTATAAGTAATAAATGAAAATAAAATTAAAAAAATTAAATGTACTACAGAACAGTGTCATCAACTCGTCATAGATAGTTAAATTAGTCAATTAAATTAAATGTCAAAATAAATTAGGAATACACAAATTAGATTATTTTATCATTAAGAAATTCGTCAATGCTGTAGTAGGCTTTCTCTAATAGAAGGCTTTTTAACCTACTTCTTAAGTTTTCCGCAGTATATTCTTTCCAATATTTTGGCAACGTATTATAAAGAATTGGTGCCATACAGAATATACTTTTACGCAGTAGAGCTGTCCTGGATCTCGGAATGCAAAGTTTACTATTGTCACGTCTATTTCGAATTACTTTATCTGACAGTAGGGGGAATAAGTATGGGTTCGATTTGACAAACATAATCGTCTCTAAAATGTACATTGATGGAAGGGTCAACATTTTATATTTTTTGAAAAATGGTTTGCAGCTCTCAGTAACCTGAAGTCCAAACATAGTTCTGAGGCACCTCTTTTGGATTTTAATAATGGCATGCTTATTTGTTGAATTACCCCAAAAAATTACTCCGTATCTTAAGTTAGAGGAAAATAAGCCATGATAAGCAGTTAGCAGCGCATCAACATTTAATACCGGGGCTAATTTATATAGAGCATATGTGGAACTACTATATTTTTTGCCTAGGGCTTCAGTATGTGCTTTCCAATTTAATTTACTGTCTATAGTTACTCCAAGAAATTTGGTTGTGTCAACTTTGTCTATGTTATTATCACAATAGTGTACATTAACATTATGTGTTTCTATTTTTACAAGCGATTGTAATGGTACTATCATCGGCAAAGTGTCATTGGGTGGTCGATACTTTTGGGTAGGTCATTAATATAAAGTATAAAAAGAAAGGTTTCAAAGTCAAAAAAAGAAACTATGGAAGTTATAAAACGGCCGAATATTCGGCCGAAACTTCGGTTTAACGCTTCGGAGTCGAGACTGCAGGGCCAGGGGGTCTCCCCTGGCCCTGCAGTCTCGACATAGATAGCAATCGCTTTACGACCGAATTCGATCGCAAAGTCCTAATGGAGATCCCATTCTCTATAATAATTATTATATATCTCTCTATTCTAGACAGTCAAAATAGCTTGATAAACACGAAAAAATCACAATCTTGTCAAGCATTTTTGATCGTCTAGGGATTTCATTAGGACTTTGCGACCGAATTCGGTCGTAAAGCGATCGATTTGCCTTTAAAGATTGAATATCTTCTACATCTATTTGTATCATCTATTTTTGTGTTTTTAGGTCTATTTTTTTTGTATAATGATAGTTTTAAATGTTTTTTTTGTATTTCTTGTGTGTGTCCCAAATAAAATATTTTTCTTTCTTTCTTTCTATAAAAGTACCTAGTAAAAAAAAATACCAGCCGAACATATTAACCTTTTCGTTTTTGGAAGTCGGTTAACAAAACTAAGTCACAACTCAGTGTCTGTCTGTGTGACCACTTAGTGCTTGTAAACTACAAAATGGATGGTGAATGAGCGTGGACTAAACGGGTGAATGATGCGGTTTGCAACATCATTGCACCATTTAGAGAATTTATTCCAGAAGTTAAATGTTTTTAAACATGAATACACACAAGGTGTAATTGCAATAACTGAAAACCTGTTAAGGGGTCAGTGTACTCATTATTATGAACAACTTTTACTATGGGACCAAACATGAAATTGCGAAAATAATATCGGCTATTGCCTACATTTCGACGAGATAATGGCTCCCGCCGACAGGCGCGACGCTACAGGTGCGACGCGACACTAGTAGCACAATTTCTATTAAAACTTCATGATAAGTGTCACGCTGCCCTTCGCACCCGCGATATCGTGCCAGTCTGTACGAGCCTTTATGCGAACATAAAATAGGGAACAGCTGAATTCTTTTTCGCGCTTTTTTTGTCCGATATTCACACAATCGAGAGGTTTTCAGTTATATTATTATCTATTCTTTGACATATCTCGGGACCCTGGAGTCCCGAACCTCTGGAAGGCGTACGAGGGGCCGAAGCCAACTCGTAGAGGTCTTTTAAGACACTTTTAATTAAATGAGGCACCAAACGACGATTATCTCTGTACGCACTATGCAAGTGCACCAAAGGACAACCCCCGGTTGATGTAGGACTATTGCAGGATATGGAAACAAAGATATTAGCGTATGTGTTTGGATGGCTAAAGTGGACGGGTTACCAGAACTATGGAAGGACTATGGCCCCTGCCTGATCAATAATAACAATAAGTAAGTAATACACGGATAAAATGGCAGAGGGCGACTTGCACACTCAGTAATGGGCACCCGAAAACGATCGCTAGCACATAGTGACGTACTCAATACTCAAATCTTTATTGCATTCCGCAATGTATATGCTTAGATGGTAAACATTAGGTAACACTAGCGTCAAGGAGGCAACACTTCCTGGGGTGCTTGAGGAGTGGAGAGGTATTCCACGGCTATCAGAAAAATCCCAGAGCCCGGAAGATAGTCCAGAACCCTACCAGCACTTACTGGAATACTTCTATCCTCCAACCACGTTTGCTCTTGCAAATCTCTACTCAAGCCGGCCAACAAAGGCAAGAATGAGGTGGGAGCTCTGCTCCAGGTCAGTGTTCACTACAGCCGGGCAATAAAGGCCAGCCAGAGGTGAGTAACAAGACATCTCTCGAAAGATAGGGTCCGTGAGATCGCTACTGCCCAACAGCTCGCTACATGCTGCCCTGCGGGCTTCTGTATCTCTCTTGGTCTGGCTCCTTACCCTAGACCCGTTCAGGGTAAAATATACTCTACCGGCACAGACCTAGAGTTCGGAGCGCACAAACTCCATCACGACGTCAACGTAGAGATACGGGCAGCGGGGTTATTATCTATATTATTAATTTTATTATAGCACAGAATCTCGATGTTTTGACATGTCGTTTTTTTTTTTTGAAAACGTTGCCCTACACTAGGAATTTCTCCTGTATTGTGGGTGCGTTTACCAACATTTAAACTCACATACACAAACAGCCAGACCCGGAACAACTACTTGTAGGTCATACTAATATTGGTTCCGTGCTGGAATCGAACCCGCGATACGCAGCGCAGCAGTCAATCGCTTAACCACTGCGCCAACCGTGCCGTCAAATTGCATATAGTGACTATAGTGAATAGAATAGAATAGAATACTCTTTATTATGTACACCATGAAAGTTACAGATATAAATGTTACACACAAAAAAAATATATATATATGTCGGAGCGTCAGGATTTTACTCAGTTAGATTCGGTCATCATGTGGGCAGAAGTAGGGTTTCGTGCACACTGGGTGCGATACACAGCGTTTAATGAAATTTCAAATTGACACAATCTCTACACATTTTAACTTCCATAATAACCGAGCATAACGAATCGAGTACAGTTCCGCGACGTCAAGTCCGATGCGATCAGACCAAACACTGAATCTTGAATGTCCTCCTCGCCGTTGGCTCAAAACATCACGACTCTGTAAAAGCGCGCCAGTGGTGTGGGTAGATGACGTCATGTCGCCAGTAGTGGCGCGCTTGCGACTCGTTACGTGTCCGTACTAATGACCGGATCCGACACGGTCATCCTGCGATGCACACTTCCTCGAGTGTTTTTATCTGGAAAATACAAAATCTCGCCACAGTATCTGCTCGTCCAATCCTGACTAATATGAAGACTGACTCTTTAACTTGGACTTTACTTTTTAAAGTCAGTTTTTAATTTCCAAGCAATTTGAACCAACAATTTAGAAACTTTAAACTAGACTAACCTATGAATTGAAACTATCTAGTTTCAAGATTACCGAGACCAAGCACAACTTGAAAATAACAGTTGTCAAACAAAAGGTTCCTCTAAGTCTCCATCATATTTACTCAGCAACTAAATCAACTTCGATCACATACAACGCTCATGGCCCAGCTGCCGCAGCAGCTAGTGACACTTATGCCACCCATATCGTCATCACCTCATGTGATACGACCACACACATCACATAGAGTCTGCGACTCCCAGGTCAGTACAAGACCAAAACAACAATAGTGTCCATTGAGACCCAGGTCCCCGCCGTACCACCAGCTGCCCATCGCCCCCTGAACAGCTCACAAGTGAGCTGCAGTTACGACTACAGACTAGTGCGTACGGTGCGACCAAATAGCCATGGTATGTGTCTACTACTCGGTGGAGGTACTTTCATCACCGTCCTCTACGTTTAACTCATTAGGAACATTACTTAGAGGCATCTTTCGTATACGATCATGAGCGTATTTGTAAGTACGCTTGTTAAATAGAGATTTTAAAACATACCGATCGCCATCAAATATGGTCAAATTGGGAATAATCGAAAATTCAAATCAATACTCTGGGCCATGTACCATAGTCGTTCGAATCAACCTTTAAAACTCTACAACAACAAAAACTGCCAAGCTTACAGAAACCCTCGAGTAAAACCTCTAACGCCACGGCTCTCCAGCCGACCAGCAATCGCATTGCTCTCCCATCCAGCGCATGGATCAAAACTTCTGTTCGCATATCCATCAAGTGGATCGCCCGTGTGCATCACCCATTGACTACACACTACGGTCTCTCCAGACCCCGACCTCCGCCAGAGTTGCCTCGAGAGACACCGTGATTTCTACCGGGCTACGACTACGTAATAACCACTAGTACGGTCGAACACAATACGGCCGATAGAATCCTTTACTCGACCTTCTACCACAACTTAAGCTTGCTCATTATCAAAATCCTTATCAACATCAACATCGACTGGTACGTGACCCGCTGGCATCTTCCTAAGCCTATCGTGTGCGTATTTGTATGTACGGTTCAAGAACCTCTTATAACTTCAAACGGTCCTTTAAATTTTTGATTTAACTTTGTAAAGTAATTTGAATCATGGAGTCGTGAAATTTGGTCAGAAATCAACGGTAATGGATAACGATCTGTCACTGTATTATTATTAAGCTCTCTATAATCTATGCACATACGATCTGATCCATCATACGGCGAACTACTAATTATTTTAGCTTGCAACAATTCATTAAACCCTATCGCGCATGATTCTACGTTCGTCCGGAGACAATCTGTAAGGAAGTATTTGCACTGTACGATTAAGGTCTATCAATCTTACTTCCAACTAGGCATTGCAATCGAATATTGGAATATTGCTCGAATAATTCGAACACTATTCGAATAATTCCAATATCATTCGAACAAGGCTGAAAAAGTATTCGAATACTAAAAATTGTCGAATATTTGCAATCCCTACCTCCAATTCACCAGTGTTAACACGCGTTGTCGAATAACCGTTAATAAAAAGTCGGAGTATAATTCTAAGATGTTTACAAGGTCACGTCTTCTATCAAAATTATTCTTTATTGCCGTAGTCTGAACTTAGCTTTACACTCGTTTATAGTTTTCTCTCTAGTCAAAATTAATTCAGTTGCAGTCATGCTTACACAAAAACCGTTATTCAAAATCTCTTGACCTAATAGGATGTTACTACGCAAGTACTTAACTGGCAAAACGTGGAATAGAATTTCCGTCGCGAAATAGTTATTTTCTACCAGACACAGCAATAGCAAAGTACTATGAACATTTTGATTGCCTATACCAACTAAAGTCTACAAGTAATACTCTCCTTCATTAAATAACATTCAGCACCAGAATCAAAATCGAATTTGATACACTCACCAAAATGCTTTAATGTTCCTGATGGAGGCTCGACGATGCAAAGTTTGACTCGTTTCTCCGCCGTTAGACCCGCCCGCTGTGGTACAGTAGCGCTGGTCCCCGCCCGCTGTGGTACAGCAGCGCTGGTCCCGCCCGCTGTGGTACAGCAGTGCTGGAGCAGCCCACCGCGCAGCAACCGGCGTTGCGGCCCGGCGCGCCACACCCGAAGCACACCAGTGAGCCGCCGCTGGCTTGCAATGCGCCCATTTTTTTTTTGTAGCTGAAATTAAAAAGAATACGCCGCGTTTAGTAAGTGACATTTTTAAAAGGGCGTTTAAATTTGTGTAGGTACTGAAACGGCCTTCCCTGTATAGGTTATCTGCGACAGCCATGTAGATGCGGAGATGAAGGACTCCCCTTCAACGCCTTGCTTATTGTCAAAATAAGCTGGCTTCCTTCCACTGCACTCCCGTCGAAATAGCTCAGCATTAGCGCACCATGATCGCGCATCGGAATCTGGTTCGTCGAGGTCGGATTCCGGAAACACCAACTTGCTATTCACTGGTTGTATTTTTGTCGTTGCCCGGGCGCCCGTAGCAGGCACAGGCAACGGCTTCTTAAAGTCTTTCTTCTTCGTTTGTTTTTCATTTCAAAAAGTAACCGCCACTATTGTTATTGTCACTTTTCCCGCGTGTCATATCTCATTAGCACGATTTGATACCACTTCTGATGTCGGATCTAACTGAGTAAAATCCTGACGATCCGACATATACATATGTATATAAATGTTGCACATGCCGATTGCTTATAGTTTGACTATAGTGGGTTTCTTGTCGTTACTTAGATACATATTTAGTATGCAGAAGCAACTTTCATAGATTTTCTCTTCAATTTATAGGTATTTTTCTAACTCGTCGAAGATTACCTAGCTTGGCAACAGACACAATACTATTTTAGAGGCATGAGGAACAGGGTGTAAAGTTCACTCATCCTCTATAGAAAAGGGAGGATCCTCCGACCAGACGGGTGTTGTGTCTGGTGGGCAACTGCCCGACGGTTGATCTCGGGACGTTGTATATATCCTAGTCATGCGGTAAACTCTGATTGTGCGATGTAGGATTTTGCGTGACGTCAGTGTGACGCGTAGTTCGTATGTGGCGATGTTGATGCCGCTACACCATCACATTTTTAATTAAGTGTTGTGAAACCGGATTTCAGTTTTTCCCCAAGGACCCGTTTTAAAACGTCCATGTTTTTCCCTAGCAGTAACCGGTGTGTCGTTTTCGTAAATTGCGCTTGCTCATCAGTTAACGAATAAGACTAACAACATAATATTATTGAAGAACCAGTTTTGAGAGTGTGTTCTATGACTCAGATCAAGTTCAAGACTGTTAAGTAAACAAGTTTTAACATAAACAATACATGCGTCATTCACTGATGGATTTCGACCATCAACGCTATATTAGCATTAGATGTTTGCACATAGTTAAAAAGCTTAAAATCATGACCAGGGGTTTTTCTAAGTTATCATTGTTTTTCCAATGCCATCAATATCGTCATTATAATCGGTCTGATGCATTGATTAACCGCAGAACTTATTCTATATCGAATCTCATTAAGCGAGAATTTGACGAAGTTATGTTTGCCAAAGTAATTTAGTCCCTAATTTGATTTTGCCGAATGATAGTTCGCCAGCATGATAATGTTGGCCAATTTTTATTTCTTCGCTAAACCATTTGTAATGTTTCCATCGGCGAATTATTCCAAGAACGAGCGAAGTGAACTCAGTAACTTGGAGCACCCCGACAGGGAGAGATTAGGCCCCGACCCCGATTCGACGGGGATGGCGGGGGCTACCAGTGGTCGAGCAAAGCGAGCGAACGAGGGCTTTGTTCTCACACTTTGCTCGCCCTTCGCTTTAGGTTTCTTTAAGCCCTGCAGAAGTAGGAGTCGATTCTGCTTTTAAATATCAAATGAATTAATGTATGATTGATGTATGTAATGTTGAAAGGTGATAATTTATTCGTGAATGTGTGTGTTACGAAAAATTAGCAATCTAACAAAATATAAAGTGGCCAATAATTAATTTGACTTATAAAACAGTGGTCAGCAGACTATCGGCATAACAAACAGTTGCATAGTCAAATTAGGGAATTTAATCGTTCAGTAGAGGTGTAGCGGATGCGTAGCAGTTGGGCGTAGCGATTCGTAGTAGTGAAACGATGGCGTAGCGGAGGCGTAGCGGAAGTTCATCAACAGCATCGCTCTGACACAGCAAATAACTTGTCATTCAAGTTAGATTTTTAAATCAAATTTAGGTCCGGTAGGAAGTTTAGGTCCCTTTCAGAATCAGTGGGTCATGTCTTGTGTAGGTGTGGGCGGTGTGGCGAGTCATGGCAAATAAAAATGTAAGGAAATATGTACTTGGTTAAAGTTTATATGGGTTTATGGCACCCGAAATAAAGTTGTTATTATTTTATTTATTTATTCAAACTAGCCGTTGGCGCGTGGAGGGTGCGCCACCAACTACTATACTATAATATAATAACTACGTAGTCGCGTGAACAACAAGCTGTTACGTCACCGGTGGCGTGCAAACAGCGAGTAGTCGTCTTGCCGATGGTGCCACCGCCGCCGCCGGTGTATTGGCCACAAGCAGGTGGATTTTTTCGAGGCGGTGCCGGGCTGGCCCAGCCGAAGGCAGGAGAGCGGTGCGGTTATGACCTGGGAGCCTAAAATGGACGCTTTGGTAGAATCATGCGTGCAATTCATACAGCCCGCAATTCATCTGTTTGACAGCTGCTATTTAACATTAGACTTCACTATAATAATTCTTAATTTGTGGACCATTTTACGAAACTCCATATACAACAGTTTACTGTCAAACAGATGAATTGCGGGATATGAATTGTACGCAGATCATAATATGATTCTGCGAAAGCGTCCATTTTAGGCCCCCTGAACTCAAAACTTCAACGTTGCGTTCACGTGGAGTTCGTGGAGCTGGGACAGCGGAGATGAAAAAAACATTCAAATAATTTCAACCCACAAATGCGCTCGCGCACTAATGTGTAATCTGTATTTAAAAATTAAAAATTTAACTTTTTAATTAAAGCTGCAGTAATACAATTAGAGGAATCGACTCGTGAATTACAGGAATACATGCTATTTCATAGCCTAGCAAGGAGAACAGCACGTCACCCACTTGATTGCCAGATATTTAATACTACCTACTTTGTGAAAACTGTTACATGTACAATAAAGATTATATTACCTATATTATAATTAATTCCGACGAATAAACACTACTTAACTGCGTGACTTGTAAGCAATGTTGCTAAAAAGAAAAATATTATCAAAATGATAGACCGGTAAAACGCAATAGATATAGAAGAGTCAATTGTGAATCCATAAATCAACTCACCTATTAATTCTTTGTTCGAAGAATAAAAGCGATATATAAGTAAGAGTCAATTGTGAATCCATAAATCAACTCACCTATTAATTTTTTGTTCGAAGAATAAAAGCGATATATAAGTAAGAGTAAATTGTGAATCCATAAATCAACTCACCTATAAATTTTTTGTTTGAAGAATAAAAGCGATATTTCAACGATAATATAGATTTTTTTGAAGTAGATATTAATTGGAAGTAGACATTTGCAAAACCTTCGGAAACCCTACCTACGATCATAGAGACTTCTACGTTTAATGACACGTGTCGAGCCAGAAAATAATTGCGTAATACATATTAAGGCTTCCGCAAACAGGCGCGACGCGGACTCCGGTAAAATAAATTCTATGAAGTTTTCAAAGAAACTGTTCCATCAGAGTCGCGTCTGGCACCGTCGCGTCACGCCTTTCTGCGGGAGCTTTTATGCGAGTGACATTTTGTCACATTTGAAACTGGTATTAATTTGTAGCACTTGTTAATCTGGAAAAACCACATTTTTTTTTTGGTTTGTTATTTTTTTACCTAGAATAAGGATGAAACATTTGAACACGGATGATACAGGACAGGCCAAGTGTGGTATTTTCATATTAACGGAATACTGGGAAAAAATACAGAGAATGAACCGTAGATTAGATTTAATACCTCTACCTACTCTATGTTGAGTAAATCCTGTATCAGAACGGAAAAAACAAAGATAAGAAGCATACCTACATCGCGTACCCTAATGTTGATGAACCAACACTGACCTCCATATATTTCACACAAAATGTTTTGTTCGTTTCAGGAAAAGTTTGGTTTCGATGTTATATTATACATAGAAAATAATACAAAAGAGAACATTATATATCAGAATAACTACATAACATAACATTGACATTCCGAAAACTATAATTCCATTTTTTTTTTAAGTTATCCTACTCTGTCTCACTGCTGAACAAAGACCTCCCCGAAGTCCTTCCAGACATCCTTTTCTCCTGCCTGGGTTTCGCGTTTGTCCGAAAGGGATACCGAGGCCCTGGCACACAGGCAACTGAAGGATCACCGGTGGGTTTTAGTCAATAAAGTTTGACACACCCTGAGCTCCGCCCAGAGCGGGAGAAGTTATTTGATAATTTCCCATCCAAAAAAAATATGTCGTTTTCTAGAGGCACCTCGATCCAGCCCTTGTGGTACGCGTCTAGGTCGCCTGGACCTTTTCCTGAGCCGGCGTCGGCGGCGTCATCCATTTTCAGGCACTCACCGTGCGGAGGCTGTTGATCGGCAGTCACTGTGGATGCGGCTGACGTGACCTAGTAGTGAGGTAGTGAGGGTTATGTGTTTGACATTTATGTAAGTATGTCCGTCCCTATGTTCCCTCGTAACTACTAAACGGCTGAACCGATTTTGATAAAAGTTATGTCGTTAGATTTGTCTTTATTGCGCGAGTGTCGCTGGATATATTAAAATAATAATTAAAAAAAACGAAATTAAAAAAAAATTACTTTCCAGTATCCATATCAAAACGAAGGGTTTTAAACGGTGATTACAAAAATACATACCAATTATAATATATGTTTTTTGGAGTGAGTGAGTAAGAGGCCGTTATTACCCGATTATCAGTGGATAACTAACCTAATTTACCGTCTTATAAATATTAAAGTATAAAATAAAAAAAAATATGAAAAAATCAAAAAGCCGAGCCGGCGTAAAAAGTGAACTTTAATAGAGATGGAAACAAGATTTATATAGTTAAAAGCGCATAAAAAAAAACATAACAGCACGCCAATGTGGGTGTAATAGAGGTACACCTCTGCCTAGCCCTTCGGAGATTACAGGCGTGATGTTATATAATTTAATACTGTAAACAATTGCATGCGTCTTCTTAAATTTAACAATAAAGTCCTATTGTATTTTTTATGTATATATTATATTTTTTTAATATGTCGTGTAAAAGTGATTCCGATATCCTATTTCACTACACAGTATAAAACAAAGTTACTTCCCGCTTCCTGTCTGTCCCTATGTATGCTTAGATCTTTAAAACTGCGCAACGGATTTTGATGCGGTTTTTTTTTTAATAGATAGAGTGATTTAAGAGGAAAATTTATATGTTTAGAAAAAGCCACGCGGGGGATCCGCGGGCAGCAGCTAGTACAGAATAAACAATTTTATTTCATTTCATTTCTTTTTCACTTGTTTAATAAAAATAACATTGAACTTGACCAGCATATATTGAATACTACATTAAAACCAGTCTCGTTATCTCAAAAGGTTAACAAAGTTGAGCGACCGCCTCTGTTGAAGGTCAGCCACAAAGACATGTGTGTTCTTAGTTTTTACCACTGACGTGTCATTTCGTAACACTACCACTGACATACGAATGACATTCGTCTCGGTTTAAAAAAAATCTCTGATGTCAAAAAATAATAGGCCCGTTTTGACATTTAACTTGAATCGATGTATCGTGAGTATCGAGTACCGATTCGTATGGTTACTTCACTGGTTACGTCGCGACGTAACTAGTGAAGTAACCATACGATTCAAGTTAATTGTCAAAACGAGCCTATTATTTTTTGACAACTTTAGTCTTTAAGAGTAGGTATTTAATGTTTCTATTATGTTTTTACGTTACAATAAGTTGCGATGTTACATAAAACACTAAAAATAATCATAGAAAAATATTAATGAAAGAATGTTTATTTTTCAACCTCTAAACATGTTGTTTAGAGGTTGAAAAATAAACAGACTTTAAAAAATATCATAAAAAACCGACCAAGTGCGGGTCGGACTCGCGCACGAACTCGGGATCCGTACTATTATCTATTAAAACGGCAAAAAAATCACATTTATAGTATTCTGTTTTTTAGTATTTTTTGTTATAGCGGCAACAGAAATACACCATCTGTGAAAATTTCAACTGTCTAAGTATCACGGTTCATGAGATACAGCCTGGTGACAGACGGACCGACAGACGGACGGACAGTGGAGTCTTAGTAATAGAGTCCAGTTTTACCCTTTGGGTACGGAACCCTAAAAACTATTAACAATAAGAACTATTTTTCTTCGTTTTCTCAAGTAATTATAAATGTTTATAAGAGATCAAAATCACATTTCTAGGTTAAAATATCTTATTTTGGCAATTTTTCAAGGCAATTATCGCAGGTCGGTTTTGAACACTGCAAGCGAATCGGCTGACCGCACACTGCACAACCTCTCCGTCTCTTGCTAATTATGACAATGGAATCTTATCATCAAAAATGTGTCACAGGCTGCTGGTGTTGACAATAGTGTATCCTCTTCATTTTCTTCTTGCGAAGAATGACCGCAATCTGGTTTAATGCAAACTTCATCTGCCGATGGCTCATCAGGTTCACGCAGCCATGATTCGCATAATTCGTTTGATTTACCTTTTATCTGGAACTCGCTGTACTTTTTGAGATATAGAGGACCCAGGCGAGGTGTTGCATCACTTACGATTCATTTTATCAACAAAATAATGAAAAATACAACCTCAAAAAAATTACATTAACACTCTCCATTTATGAATGGCATACGTCACTTACGTCAGGCGCTCGAACTCTCCTGCGCTGCGAGCACAGCCTACTGTGACATGACTTGAGTCACACATTTTATCACAGTATGAGCGATAATACTGTTTTGTCATAAAATGCTAGTACAAATTGACATGACATAATTTATCATGTCTTGTCACAAACATCTTGGGCAGCCCTTGCTCGGCCCGTTGCGCGTTGGTGAGATTCATGTCACGACTCCGCTCTCCCCCGCCGCGCACGCACTCCGCTATACTCCGTTTGAAATAAGATTAGACATTTAAATAAACCTTTTTTTACCGTCCGTTCAATCGATTTTGACTTCTATTACGTTGGTGGCATGACAAATGGCAGCTGTCATAAACAGTTGGTATTGTAACTACGTTTTTGATTTTAATGCCATCCTTATGCCTAAGGAATAGAACTCAAAATTGGTTGAACGGATTGTAAACAAGTTTATTTAAATGTCTAATCTTATTTCAAATAGAGTATAGGAGTAATAGTGTTCTGTGCGCACGCGTCTCTGGCAGCTAGGAAACTACCTAAAATGGCGTGAACGTGTTCTCGCGCAAAATAAAGTTTTGAGTGATTAACTGTTTCGGCAACGAATAGAATAGAATAGAATACTCTTTATTATGTACACCATAAAAGTTACAGATATAAAAGATGAATGCGTTGAAGAGACGATGAGACGATGAGACGTGTGTGATGTTGTGATGGATGAATGTGTGATGATAATGAACGTCATTCGTACACACGACTACACATCAAGCTATACATTTCCAGTATAAGCTGATCTCACATTCTGTAGGATTTCCGAACAATGAGAGGTCAGCATAAACTGGAAATGTATATCTTGATGTGTAGCCGTGTGTACGTCAGTGGTTAAGGGCTAAAGTGCCTAATCGAATCGCAACTGTGAATTTAACGGCACGGTTGGCGCAGTTAGTTAATCGATTGACTGCTGCGCTGCGTGTCGCGGGTTCGATTCCCGCACGGAACAAATATTTGTATAACCTACAAGTAGTTGTTTCGGGTCTGACTGTTTGTGTATGTGAATTTAAATGTTTGTAAACGCACCCACAATACAGGAGAAATTCCTAGTGTGGGGCCACGGCAAAAAAAATACTTACATATTATTAAGTAGTTCTAGTGGCCATCTGTGGGCTGGTGCTTTCCGAGTAAAAATGCATGAGTTACTACAAAAAATAGCCAAATAGCTGTAGGTGCCTATAAAATTTGAGGACTTTCCCCAATTTCCATGGGATCCCCTCATCAGATTCTGATTTGGTGACAATGGGACCAACTCGAGAGCATACCCTTTCAAATAATAAGAGATGAAAAATCAGTCCACAATTCTTTGACGGAGAAATCGGTGAACATACATAAAAAAACATACAAACGAACATAATGACCTCCTCCTTTTTGGAAGTCGGTTAAAAAAGAACTACCTAAAACTAATACGAACCCTACTCCTAACTGGCTGGCTTTACCTATACTTTTTAAACGTTATCAAATGATTGAGTTCATTGGTTGATTGACATCATAAAAATCTCGAAGGCATTTATGTTAATCACAGAAATATAAGCCTTTTGCATATTTTTGCATAAATTCGTTTTTAACATGACACAGTTTACCTCGTTTTTTCCCGTTTTGTTTTAAAGAGGTACTTACTATTCTACCCGAACACAAGCAAAAGAGAATTTTATTTGATAACCCTTATTTGCATTTGCATCACGTTTACATTTATAATCAACATAAATTACGTACACACTGTAGGTATCTGGTGTTGTAGAGTGTAGATGTTATTTTCTTCACAATTTACGGAAATTGAGGTTTCTATTTTTTCGAAGCGAAAAAAGCACGCTGTGTTTGGGATTTGATAAACTCAAAAACTCAAACTCAAAGCATGTATTTCAAATAAACCAATTACAGGCACTTTTGAATTGTCATGAGGTCGCGGTCCGTCAGTCATAAAGATGAAGCTGGTTACCCATTCCAAAGCTTAGTAGGTACCTATGGAGAAGAACGGGCAAGAAACTCCACGGACACTCTTTTAAATTAACATATGGTTACAAAATATTGGTTACATCATTCATGTTGAAATTATGCATGTGAGAACGATGCAAGATGTCATTTTATGCGTCCGTAATAAAAAGATAAAAAAACATTCATGATTAAATTAAATTTAAATAAGCCATCATGTGATTAGGTTGGTGTACGTGAAACACCAACATCATACAACAGGTAAGCCGACAACAGGTAAACCGCTGTCACTGTCAGATGCATTCAAAAGAAAGAGATGCGCGATGACACAACGTATGGCGTAAAAATGCAAATAAAATCGTATACAATTAGATATTAATTAATTAATAAAACTTAATCCATCACCGGATCCAATGTGGCAGTTACAATTTTATGGAATACTTTTAATTATAATTATAACTGTGAACCAAGGGATAAACTGCTTTTAAAAATAATTAAGAGTCGTCTTTGATGATTTTTTTGATGTATTAAATTATGTTTAATTATGTTTTGAGTTCCATCACCGTATGCACAAAGGACTTGAAAATATCATCAATTTTTGTTTTGGAAAAAATATTTACGGTTTAAGAAAGACACTGCTTTAAAAAAACATATTTTGACCATTTTCAGAAATCTCCGCCTTAACGAGAAGCGAGGAGCCAGCAACTAACGAGAAGCGAGTATAGCCAGCAACTAACTACATCGCAAACTATTCCCCACCCTTTGTCCTGCTCTCTCCTGCACTATGAAAGACCTTTGCGAGGCCAACGATAACGGTGTCGAAATGGCCGAATTCTGGTTATAGCATAATACGTGGAGCAGCTAAGCAGGGTCTCTCTGCGATTGGATATATTATTTGCTTACTCTTCGGCGGAATTCCAGAGGGTGACACTTAATTGTCTTGTGAGTGACTTGTGCCGTACTCAGAGTCGTTACTTGGGACTTGTTAGTTAGCCATCCACGATAATCGGCAGGTATAAATTGGACCCTTGTCAGTCAAAATACGACAGTTTAAAAATAGTTCATTTTTGTTGGTGGTGGTGTCTTATTGGTTTTTGGGTGACGGCTCTGAGTGTGCAAAATATGACTACATTGTTGCATTGGGTATCTGTAAAAACAAATGTAAGTGGTAATACATAATTAATTAATTAATAAATAAATAAATCAAAATACAAAATGGAATTATCGATACGACGAAGACGAACTAAAAAAAAACCGGCCAAGTACGTGTTGTATTACGCACAATTAATGGTTCCGTTGTTGGGATGAATTTATCCCAAAGACAAACTTAACGTTGTAGTTGAAAAAAATGTTCTTCCATACATCGATATACGCCACGGTCAATTTTCCAACTTGAAATGTAAGTTTGTAATTGCAAAAAATATATTTTTAAGTGAGTAAACTACAAATTATAGATTTTCAGACTTTTTCCTCTACTTGTGCTCTCACAGCAAAGGAACAAGTTCAAAAAAACCGTGCATCTTGCCAAGTTTCATGATTATAGTTCCAGGCCTATAGGTTTTGATTTGTTTGCGAGTGCGCGACTGCGACGTGCGATTACTCGCTGCGTATGTACCACTACCAGGCGTGACTCTCTCAGCGGGTGTTCCGGCTGCCAAGCGAGTATCGCTGAGCGAGTACTCTCTTTGATAGCTCTGGTCGTTGCGACAAACGAGTACTAGAATAGAAGGATCGTCTAGAACATGCTAGATGGACAATTTTTTTGTTGTTTGTTGATCGATTGATTTGAGTTTGATACTACTGCCATGAATTTTTTCACGTATCAAAAACAACCATTTAGCTGGCAGGGCTTGAATCTAACAAAAAATAGCACTTTAAAGCTTATATAATATTAAGGCTTCTACATACCGGCGCGACTAGTCGCGCGACGCTACACGACACAAAGGCACCGCTCGTCCTGCGACACGCGGGGCCTTTGTGCCGTGTCGCGTCGCGCGACAAGTCGCGCCGGTATGTAGAAGCCTTAACGCAAACGGATCCCTGAATCGAAAAGTGTTTTTTACAGACCCGCATTATTTTGGACGGCCTATCCAACGATACCCCACACCATGGCATAGACGAGAAAAAAAAATATCAACCCCACTACGTGCAAGAGAGGTAGGTACCCTATTTTTTTTTTCAATATTTTTTTTACCACTTTATCTACGTGAATAATATGTATGTCCATTCCAAATTACAGCTTTCTACTACTAAATGTCTCTGAGCTAAGCCAGGGACACTAAAAGGATTCCTTTTTGACTACGGAAGCCTAAAAATTGCTAATTTTGGACTTAGGTACTTATCATGTACGAGTATATACCCAACACCTCAGTTACCTACAATCGGTTAATATCTTAGCCAAGCCGTAAATGTTGACGATGATGTAAAGTTTGTAGAGTTAGGCCTTGAAGAGTTAGGGGCTTAGCTCTACATTAGATCTGATAACTTTTTAACAGTGAAAGCGTTAAGTGAGTCTTGGCAACCTACTTGTTTTGGTGGGTCTCTTTTAATTACACGCCACACGGGACCTACAATATTTTGTACGCTTCTCGAGCGAAAATATCGTTGAAAGGTAGTCGGTTCCTCGTCCGCTCCCGGCGCGCGGCGCGGCGGGCGTGGCGGTGGGACAGATGCCTTATTATTGTTTTCTCCGTATCCCATTTAGCAGTAATTTTTACAAAGTAATAAAGTCATAAACAAAGTAATCCTCTATGCACGACCGCAGCGCTTGCAACTTGCGTGCAAATGTGCCGACTTGATTATTGTGCGTACAAGTTTAAACCTAATTGCATACAAGTTGCAACTTGTTTGCAAGTTGTTGTTTCCACTATACAATTTGCATGCAACTTGCAACTAGTATGCAAACCACTTGCATACATGTATGACGTCAGACTTGTGTGCAAGTGATTTGAATTGGAAACACGATTTTGTTCAACTTGCAGCTTGCATACAAGATTTTAGTGGTATACAAGTTAGTTTTTTTGTAAAGATTGTTTTTTGGTTCCCAAAGACAATCATGTCTATGATATTCCTCAATAAACATTATTGTTTTCTCCGTATCCCATTTAGCAGTCATTTTTACAAAGTAATAAAGTCAGAAACAAAGTAATCCTCTATGCACGACCGCAGCGCTTGCAACTTGCGTGCAAATGTGCCGACTTGATTATTGTGCGTACAAGTTTAAACCTAATTGCATACAAGTTGCAACTTGTTTGCAAGTTGTTGTTTCCACTATACAATTTGCATGCAACTTGCAACTAGTATGCAAATCACTTGCATAATGGAAACGCGCCTTTAAGAAAACACGGAAGTAGTAAGTTCGTGTTAGTTCGTGTAATCAAAATAGACAACATGTCGCGTATGGAAAAAAAAAAGCTTAGGTACCTACTGCTTAATACGTGATATACATCATCATCATCATTTCCGTCGAAAGACTGCTGGACATAGGCCTCCCCCAAAAGAGGGGGGGTCCCATAATCGCCACGAATGGCAGGCGGGTTGGCAATCATAGTATGGTATTAAAATGCATAGAGAACGCTGCTGCCCATTCTCTAGTAAGTCCCTTAGTCGCCTTTTACGAGAAATTGGATGCGTACATACACGACGACATAATATCATCAATCCCACCTTCTGAAATAATTTGAATTCTTTAACCCTTTTTTCCCTGGTATCTCATTAACGGCAAAACTATGTAAATGTCTATTAACTGCTCCCAAATTACTTTCTTTTTTTTTATTTCATTTTATCTTTTTTTACAAACTTCACTGACATAATGTTTTTCTTATTTGACATTATTATACCTACAATTTTAATTTTAACAAGGTTCTAACTGTTATTATTCTAATCATATTTTACATTGTTTTATTGTTAATGCCTTTTATTTGCCTACAACGTCCTCACGTTGTAGGCTTAATAGACTGTACTGTAAGTACTTTTGATGGGCCTACGCTGTCCTCTCATACCTATTAACACTGTAATTTGAAAACATTGTAAAAGCCAATTTTATTTAAAAGAGTAACCGTGGAGTTTCTTGCCGGCTCTTCTTCATAGGAAACGACCAATTGGAACCGTGCACCTAGCATCTGACGTTTCATAAGTGCCCAGCAGGCTTATGTTAAATAAAAATATTTTTGATTTTGATTTGATTTGGTTTAAACGCTTTCTATCCTACCTTTCTGGTATTATTGAGTTAGAAAATCTTTCGTCTGCCTCGTTGATGTAGTGGTCACAAAGTTACTGCTAGCTGAGCATGAGGTCGGGTTCGATCCCCGGATCGAGTAGTGTTATTGGGTTTTTCCATCTCGATTTTCTCAGTAGCAGGCCGAATCTGGATTTGTGCTCGATTGACGACAAAATCAAAATATTTTATTTCACATAGGCCTGCATGGGCACTTATGAAACGTCAGAAGCTAGGTGCAGAATAAGATCACCCCCTGTTACATGGGACTGAATCATAAGTAGCGAAATGTGGCTGCACCTAACCTTTCGGGGAATACAGTCAAATCTTTCCAAAAGTTTTTGATCTAGTCTCATCGGTTTGTCACACTATCTACCTTGTTTGAATTATTTAAGACGCCGACAACAGGTAAACCGCTGTCACTGTCAGATTGCATACAAAAGAAAGAGATGCGCGATGACACAACGTATGGCGTAAAAATGCAAATAAAACCGTATAAAATTAGATATTAACTAATTAATAAAAAAATATCCATCACTGAATGCAGTTTGGTTTGGCATTTACAATGTTATGGTATACTTTTAATTATAATTATAACTGTTAACGGAGGGACCAACTGCTTTTAAAAATAATTAAGAGTTGTCTTTGAAGATATTTTTGATGTATTAAATTATGTTTAATTATGTTTTGAGTTCCATCACCGTATGCACAATAGACTTGAAAACATCTACAAAAACAAACTTTTGACCATTTTCAGAAATCTCCGCCTTAATAGAGGTGCTACACATTCGCCTGCTATGAGCCAGTCCTGAGTCTCTGTATATTTTGGCTGTTTAGAGCATAATTACAGACGTAGTATACAGGATAGTTTTATAAAGAGTAAATGCGGGAAATAAAGTGAATTGTGCTATACATACGATTGTGACCAACCAGTCGATGCCCAAAAAGGCTTGACTGGCTGTTCACAATGGTATGCTGATACCCACACTTATGAATAGAAGCGAATGTTGGGTGTGGCAAAAGAAGCATGAAAGTAGAATCAAAGCTGTGAGAATGTGTTCCTTGCAAAGCATACTGTGACTATGAAATTATGTGATAAGGCAACGATGTGGTGTACAAGAAGATGTAGTGGCAAAATTTTAAAAGACTATCCCCCTTATTACAAAACAAGGTTTATCTTCAGACCCAGGTTTAAAAAATGGAGCTATTATTGAATTTCGAACTTTATTCCGACTATGGTAAAGTTCCTAAACACAAAACTGACAACTTAGTACCGAACTAAGTTTTCAGTTTTGTATAAAGAACGGTATTTCAATCACAGTTACGTTCTTTTTACAAAAACTGGCTCCATGGTTTAAGCCATGTCAAAATATAAATCTTGTTTTGTAATAAGACGGTATATGTCTTACTTGTGTACTTAGATGGTTTGGTCATGTTGAAAGGATGAATGAAAGGCGACTAAAAAAATGTATTTACAAGGCACATGTGAGTGAAAACGCCCTAGAAGGACTTATAGTGACCTAATTGGTGATGTTCTTCAGAAACGTCAAGTGCGTAGTACTCTGAACAGGCGTGTGTATATGACCAGAGGGCTAATTCACGTAACTTCATGACGCGCCGATCAAGTTGCAGTGCAGGTGCAATGAAGTTTAAGTTTGAGTGATAGCTGAATTTATATAGTATCTGACAGCCGTAGAGAATAGTAGAATACGAAATGCGTTGTTTTGATCGAAACTTAATTGCAACTGCACTGCTACTGCACTTCTTTAGTTACGTGAATTAGCCTGCTGATGTATGAACGTAAACGAAGCAAAAAGAGTATGTAAGTAGCGTAGCAGGTGGCGTTTAGCTTCTGCCTACCACCATGGGAAGAAAGCATGAGTTTATGTATGTATTTATGTTTAATAAAAATAACATAGCATCACGTCTATATTCCCCGAAGGGTTAGGCAGAGGTCTACCTACCTGTAGTACACCCCCAGATATGTTTAGGTCCCATGTAATAGAGGGCGAACCTATTGCCACTAACCGGGCACAAATTCAGACTTCGGACTGTCACTGAGAAATTCTAGACGGTAAAACCAATAACACTTTGCCTGACCCGAGAATCGAACCCAGGACCTCATGCCCAAAAGTAGCGCTTGCGACAAATACCAACCAACGAGGCAGCTTTTTGTAAAAATTTGGCTGTTATTTGTATATTGTGGTGTCTTACGACTTCCACGCGATCAAAGTCACGGGCAAAAGCTAGTACTTAATATAATTTAATGTGAAAAACATGCGAAAAAATTAAATAACGATGTAGATTTTGAAGGTCACACGTGTTTCGTAAAGTGGACACTAACTTGAAATACTCGTTATTTCTTTTGCAAAACGGGTTGAAGAGGTTTGTTTTCAACTTCTGGTTGATTTTCGTTGAAAAATACGTCGAAACACACAAAATAAGCATAGAATAAAATAAAATAAACCTAGTTATTCTTTGTTGAGAGTGGTATATTTACTTCGGGGAACAGACCCGTTCTCAAAGTAATAAATATACAGAACCCGTTTTAATATAAAACAGCCCTGCTATGAATGTTTCTACAGTACCTATAGGTTAAGGATAGATCCTGCGCGTGCGTCAGTCAAGCAA
Organism: Tiliacea aurago; assembly: GCA_948098905.1. Taxonomy (NCBI): domain Eukaryota; kingdom Metazoa; phylum Arthropoda; class Insecta; order Lepidoptera; family Noctuidae; genus Tiliacea; species Tiliacea aurago. The sequence continues at coordinate 14,705,733 of OX402593.1, forward strand.
GTAAGTACCTATTTATGTTTCTGTCGATTTAGATAAGACCACTTAAGATAGGTTTGTACCAATTATCCTGCCTCGTGCATCGCAATTTTACAAGTCGATACACACGCGTGCAAATAAATTACGCTACGTATGATCATAAGTGACACCGGTTTTTTTTCTAAGCCTTCATCAGACATCAAAATCAAAAGTCATTTATTCAAACTAAGCTGAAAACAAGCACTTTTAGAACGTCAAAATTACATAACACAGACCCCCAAAACGCCCACCCTTCACCACTTCCTAGTGCTTTAGCTGGGAAGAAGAAGTGGCGCAACAAACTCCCCAGCAGCACAGCTGCCTGTTCAGTTAGAAAAACTTGACTCTATACCATGGGTTCCCAACCGGTGCCGCGGTGGGGCGCGCCCCACTTGGGGGGCGTAAAGTAATCCACAGGGGAGCGCGGCGGCGCGGCGGCGGCTCCAAAAATAGTGTAATTTTTTAAAGGGCGAAGTAGTTTTAAAAGAAGGTAAGGGGGGCGCGTGTGTAAAAGGATTGGCAACCCCTGCTCTATACAGTAGTATGCAAAATAATTTACATTACGCAACTCAAAAATAAAACAAAACAAACTTTTTTTTTTTTTTAAACATTAAATTAAATTATTTGCCATAATGTCAATTAGCACATGCCACTATACCAACAAAAAAAACATCGAAAACAATTAAACGTAAACAGAACTTAATACCTAAATAAAACCATCCAGGTATAAAGGGCGTCCCCGCTTACATATAGCACCAGCACTCACAATGTGAATTTATATAGTTAAAAACAACTGTAAAATGCGTCAAAACCATTGTAAGAGAAAATAAATAAATATTATTTTATTTATTTATAATTAAATCAAATTTTTGGTTTTTATAGCCACTCAACGCGCATTATTAGTTCAAAAATAGAATCAGCGTATGTTTGTTTCCGCAAAAGTCCAAGTTATATGATTCTTCTGATAGCGGCCCATCTTAATAACCTACCACGTCATTTGAACACTACAATCTAAATTCTTCATCATCACCATTTCAGCCAAAAGACGTCCACAGCTGGACATAAGCCTCCCGTAAAGGGTTAGCCATAACCGCCATGCTTGGCAGGCGGGTTGGCGATCGCAGTATGGATTTAAAATGCATAGAGAACGCTGCTGCCCATTCTCTAGTAAGTCCTTAGTCGCCTTTTACGACACCCATGTGAAGAAATAGGTTCGTGCTATTCTTTACGTCCGGCGCCACACGGAACACCGGCATCACACGGAACCTAAATTCTTAGCTCCGGTATTTTCAATCATAGCAGTTTTCAGAATTGCACTTCTGACTACCCTTATGCAGGACAGAACTTTCTGTAGTAGGTAGACCTATAGATATTGAATTATAACCAAACCTAGTTTTACTATTTTTCAGTTCTTCCTCTACTATTTTCAAATGTGGATCCTAACCTAGCCCAGGGTAGGGATCAACCTATTGACCTAAATTTATTATATATTAAAACAATTCATTATATATTCATAGCTGCAGCTGCAGGCCTAGAAAGAGATGGCGGCATAAGCTGGACTTCTCCTTAAAGAATTGGCCCGCAATCGCAATAGACAGGAAAAAGTTGAAAGACGGAAGGGAGGGCTTCGCCCTGTAGTAGGACAAATGAGGCTTATAATAATAACCCCGTCGCCGTATCCTTACGTTGACTTCTTGGTAGGGTTTGCTCGCTCCTCTGTACTCTCAGTCCGTGCCGATAGAGTTGACTTTCCCGAAACAGGTCTAAGGTCTAAGCCAGACCAAGAGAGATACCGAGAAACCGCAGGGCAACATGTGGCGACCTGTTGAGCCCCCCTCACGGACCCTATCTCTCGAGGAACAGAGCCTCCACTGCATTCTTGCCTTTACTGGCCGGTTGTAGTGGAGATTCGCAAGAGCAAAGGTGCTCAGAGGAAGGAAGTGTTCCAGTAAGCTGCTGGTAGGGATCTTGACCGTAGTTTCGGGATTGTCTTGATATGCGTGGAAAATCTCTCCACTCCTCATAAGTACAACAGGACATGTTGTCCCCTTGTCGCTACGACACTATGTTCTACCGAAAGGTTTCGGGGGCCCATTATTGAGTGGGCAAGTCACCCGCTGCCATTTTAACTGTGTATTGTATATAAAAAATTGATCAAGCAGAGGCTTTCCATAGCTCTAGGTAAACGGTTCACTTTTGCCACCTAAGCCCTTATTTCACTATGATTTTTTTTCGATATCCTGCAACAATCGTGCACCTACTGGGAGTTGGGTACACTTGCACTTGCCTTATTGCACATCTTATTCGGCCCTATCAGAATACCAGCGTTGCGGCACTTATTTTTAATTGTCGCAGCATCGTGCTGAGATATGAGCCGTTTGGCCTCATACAGGACTTTGTTTTTATTTTCATTTTACTTTGTTTTTTTTTATTATTGTGTTTGTTTTTTTTTATGTTCCTAAGAGCGTGTTTTAGTTTAATTTTGTGATCTCCTGTGTTGAGTCCCAATCAATAATTTTTCTTTCTTTCTTTCTTTCATAGGGCGAACAGGGATAACCGTCGGTTGGTGCCTCATTCTATTACCTAAAAAACGAGTAAAGGGCATCTGCGAGTTAACTTCGGCCCCTCGTACAAAATCGTAAAAAACGTAACAAATCTTAAAAGATAATAACGATTCATTACTGTCCTACTGCTGGGCAAATGTCTGCCCTATTTATTTCCACATTTCTCTTCTGCTCCTCTCTCTGGCCAATATATTATCATGAATGAATCCAAGTCTTTAAGTCAGCGTTTCTAGCGTTTCCACCATTAAGCAGGGGTGGGTCAACAATAAATCCTTACTTATTTAGAACTTGTTTTTAACTCCCATGTTAACGCATTAGGCAGAATCTACGGCACGTTAAATTGTCGAACATAATCGTTGTCAAAAATATTCAGAAGCTAAGCATTTCTTACACCAACTGACGAGGTCCGTTAGGACCAATGCCTGCCAGGGTTGCGAGTTTGTCCGAAAGGGATATCGTAGCCCTGGCACACAGGCAGCGGAAAGAACACGGGTGGGTTTTAGTCAGTAAAAATCTGACACGCCCTCCCGCTCCACACAGAGCGGGAGAAGTTATTTGATAATTTCCCACCCAAAAAAAGAAAAGACACATGCAGTGTTCTGCATGGTGACTAAAGCATTGCTTAGCTTCCCTCCACCCCTCCACACCACATCACACCACACACCATTACAGCTTGTGGTGTGGAGGGTGTCATTTAACGCCTGTATGTGTACACAAGTTGTGTAAAGTATTTGTTTACTAAATTTAATCAATAATGATACAAAACCGCAGACTCAAGGGTTCTTACATATTTGTTATTATTTTCCTGGTAAATGTTTTTAGTACTAAGTAATTGCGTTTAACAATTCACATAAAAGGTAATAAAAAGATGCCCTCATCGACCTCATAAGTGTATATAAGTGTGTCCCTATTATTTCAACTCACATAGTACTGCAGGTACAGCCACAATGAACACGGTAAGTACGTTTACTTAATCCCATCAGTGCTTACCTCATTACTGCTTTCCGCGCAATGTCAATTCTGACAAAGTTTAAGTTAAAGCTTCTCTTCGCCGAAGGAAAGAATAGAACAGAATAAGAATAATTAAAAGAAGAATATGCTAAAACATTTTAGTTTTCATTTTCGTTTTAGAATCATAGAAGATTTTTACATGAAATTACAATTCAAGCTTTCAATTAAAACACAATATTGTAGGATAATTAAGCCACTGACCATGATATTATTATTACAAAAAAATTAAACTAGTTTTACTAGTAAAAATTAGCATCATCACATCATGCATATTTTTATATAAAAAAACTATTAAATTAAAATATATCACAATAAATGTCAGAAATTCTCCATACTACCGTAGTTCATTCTATTAATTCTTTGGTACCCTTTATTGTATTAAAAAGCTCTCATACAAGTTACAAAGGAATTGCCATTTTCCTTTCATCAATGGGCAACAATGAACGTTCAATATTTTAATATGTTGCGATTATTTATGTAGCAGTCAGTGCATCGCGACCAAGTAAACTGCTAGGTAGGATGGATACTTTTATCTGCCCACCGACGTCCCTTCCTACTTAAGTATTTATAACTTGAGTACTGTAAAGTTTTTTTGTAAAAAGGAACCTTGTAACATGCAGGCTGGCAGATAAAATGTTTCTGGTTGCATTCGATCACTCAAGCGAATTTAGAATCAGCTTCAAAACTGTAAATGCGGCGCTTGTTTTTGAATAAATCGCTACTGAAAAAGCGCCTAGCTCTACTGTACCTAGGTGTAATATATTATTCCTAGCAATTCCTGTACAACGACTACACGTTTCTCCTCATGTTTTCATCGTTATAATACCAGTTCGCCCGCGTGTTGTCCGAAAATATCCCACGGGCTCGAAGCACGAGTTACGTGCCCGTGGGATACCGGGATTATAAGTAGTAAATCCTATGTGTCAATCCACAAAAAAATAAATGTGTAGGTAACAAATAGACTAAGCGTAGGGCTGTTCGGTCACACCGCGGCATTTTACTTACTTAAAGCATTTTTATACCCGTCGTAATTTCTAAAATCAACCTTGATTATATGAATGTGACTAAAATATTTGTTCGCCAATCCTATCATAATAAAATTCTAACTAATATTATAAATGCGAAAGTAAGTTTGTTTGTTTGTTTGTTACCTTTTCACGCCTAAACCACTGAACCGATAATTCTGAAAGTTTGCAGAATATAATAATATGTCGTCAGGTGTACAGAAACGGACATAGGGTACCTTTAATCCTGAAAAAAAAAACTGTTCCCGAGAAAAACAACAATAACGTTCTTATGATAATAGATGGCGCCACATTTTTGATTGAATTATAAACATTATAGAAACTTTAATAGTGTGTTAAGAGTATTTTGCCGCCAAACAACAAGCAGTGTACAACCCGAATTGATTGTCAAATTCTAAAATAAAGCGAACGAAGCCGCGGCAAAAGCTAGTATATAGGATGGTGGGGAGTGTGTAGGCTAAACATGATTGGACTATAATGTAATTTAAATGTAATTTATCATTGCATGCTCTTGAATATATACACCATGTTTATACAAATAAATAAATCATATCTTATCTTCAAATAACTTAAAGAAACTATTTAGTTGACTATGGATTAATATCATGATACGAATGCCATCGTCTTTCGATTCTACCCATGTTTTAGTTGACTAATTTGAACAAAAAACAGTTCTTGTGACTTAACTTAATAGTTAGACATAATTTATAGTCTCGAGGACTTTTTTGTGGGTAATAATGATTACTATAAAGATGTAATTATTTTATACATTATTTTATGTAGTTCAGTTTAGTTAGCCAAATAATTACTTTTATAGGCAATTTTATTGCAATTTTCTTAGGGAGGGATTTCGATTTTTTTTATAAAATGCAGCCCATGTTACTTTCTTATAATGTAGCTTTCTTAAATGAAAGATTTTTTTAAATCAGTTAAGTAAGTAGTTTTTGAGCTTATCCATTACAAACAAACAAAAAATCAAGTCTTTTCTCTTTATAATATTATATAGTATAGATTTATTTATTTATTTATTTAAGGAAAAACAAACAGTAGCACAATACGATATTGTACGTAATTATATCTATCTTAATATTACATGTTAAGCAATTATGCTACCCACTACGTTCTCCACGGATTACAATGGAAAGTATTTAAAAACTAGCTAGTAACACATACATTATATTAATATACTAAAAGTTCAGATCAGTTGTTTTTAGTTACAATAAAATTTTATATTTATTTATTAACCTAGAAATTATATCTGGATTTTTAAATTGAAAAAAAAAAAAAAGACAATGTAGGTAAATTGTGTGCGTACATTATTAAACATTACGTCACATACTTTGCTGATCCTTTAGGGTTGCTTGGATTTGCTTCCTAAATGCATTTTTACTAAGACTAGATCAGTAACATCGTAATTTATATAGTATCAGTAACATCGTAATTTATATAGTAAGTATCAGTAACATCGTAATTTATTCCACTACCTTGATGGCCTTGGTTTGGCTTCCAAAACTGGGCTAGGCTGAAAGGTCGCTCGCATGCCAGAACCAGTATGGTTCAGTAATGCCAGTCTGGTAACCCAGTTCCCTTATTTTATTTTAAAGCATTCATGAGATGCGTTCAGCAATATATAATAATAATACCTCAGTTAACTAGTAGAGAATGTCTAAGGCATTAAGTTCGCCTTCGTACCTTTATTGTGAACAAAGTTTAATAAATATTTTAACAACGCCTTCGACTTGAAGTTGGAAAATGTTCTAAATTATCAAGACACTATTTATTTCAAACTTTACTATGGCATTAAGGCTCCGTGCACGTAAAATACCCTTTTTCGTCATTTTCTTATCTAATTGTTAGAAAGCGTGAAATAATTGAAACATTAAGTCTGTGTAACTACAAAAGTACAGTTTTTGTGGTGCTAAACCATTCGTGTCAGTCACAGCACCTGTTAATAGTTTCATCACCTATCTCATAACACATCTCGAAAATATATTTTGTTTCGCCTTTGATTTACTTAAGGCGCTGACAAAAGGCAAATGATAAAAGTAGGCTTGTCTTAAACAAAAAAATCGCAAATCTATATAGTTTGTGATAGCGGAAAAATATATGTTATTCATATATGAACATATGTTCAGAACTTGGTTGTTACCAAAACACGTTTAGAAAAAAATCTTGATATAAATTAACGGTAAACTAACCCTTTACTTAGAGTTCAATCCAAAATATCTGTATCAAATATGAACGTACGGCTGTTATTTAAGTAATAACAAGAACGTCATAATTGTATGCAGAACTTGGTTGTTTTTTATTTTCGATTACTCAACTCATTTTTGAGTAAATAAATAATTGCTTCATATTTTGCAATCAATTACAAGCGTTGTGTCATCGAGCTTCTCTTTCTTTTGTATTCAGTCTGACAGTGACAAGGTTTACCTGTTATCAGCGTCATAATGAAGATATTGTATAAAAATAAAATAAAATTTTGATTTTATCTCAAGGATAGCTAAAGCCCAGCGTGTGATTTTTAAATTTCTTGATATGGTTTGCTGAATAATAAGAAAAAATACATTACCGACTGGGTTTAAAAAAAAGTAGTTTTTCAACATTATTTTTCTGCTATATTTTGTATCGAAGTTGAAAAAAGTGCTTCAGCCACATGCAAGCAGACCGTATTATAGTTATATTGATTATATTTTTTAATGTTCAAAATAAAAAGTAGTTTTTCGTAAAAACGTCAGTCTCGCGTAATTTTTTTGGAAAAGCTCTTGCGAATTTGTGTAATTTAATTAATAATTTATTTGAAAAAATCCTTTCCACCACATGCAAAACAAAGAACTCGACTTTACAAATCATAAATAATTTAGCTTAAACTCTTTTTCCCTTTCTCACAAACAATGAACAAAATTGATCAAAATCAGTCGATTTCGTGCACGGCCCCTTAAGCGAGATCATGAATGCTCCTTCTCATAGCGCTTCTTTACTGTATGTAATTGTAGACGCCCATATTTTTTATTTAATTTTAATTATGTGAAATCTTTAATTTGTACCTACTCATTCGTTTATTTCAACTGCATTAACATTTTATTATATTCTGTTGCAGTAGGTATTGTGAAATTGATTTAATTTTCCCCCTTATTACAAAACAAGGTTTATCTTCAGACCCAGGTTTAAAAGCCATTATTGAATTTCGAACTTTATTCCGACAATGGTAAAGTTCCTAAACACAAAACTGACAACTTAGTACCGAACGATGTTTTCAGTTTTGTATAAAGAACGGTATTTCAATCACTGTTACGTTCTTATTACAAAAACTGGCTCCATGGTTTAAGCCCTGTCAAAATATAAATCTTGTTTTGTAATAAGGCAGTTTATGTTTAACCCGTTTTTTTTTTTTTATACAAAGACAACCATGATCCAGAGACAATTGGAACCGTGCACCTAGCATCTGACGTTTCATAAGTGCCCAGCAGGCTTATGTTAAATAAAAATATTTTTGATTTTGATTTGATTTGGTTTAAACGCTTTCTATCCTACCTTTCTGGTATTATTGAGTTAGAAAATCTTTCGTCTGCCTCGTTGATGTAGTGGTCACAAAGTTACTGCTAGCTGAGCATGAGGTCGGGTTCGATCCCCGGATCGAGTAGTGTTATTGGGTTTTTCCATCTCGATTTTCTCAGTAGCAGGCCGAATCTGGATTTGTGCTCGATTGACGACAAAATCAAAATATTTTATTTCACATAGGCCTGCATGGGCACTTATGAAACGTCAGAAGCTAGGTGCAGAATAAGATCACCCCCTGTTACATGGGACTGAATCATAAGTAGCGAAATGTGGCTGCACCTAACCTTTCGGGGAATACAGTCAAATCTTTCCAAAAGTTTTTGATCTAGTCTCATCGGTTTGTCACACTATCTACCTTGTTTGAATTATTTAAGACGCCGACAACAGGTAAACCGCTGTCACTGTCAGATTGCATACAAAAGAAAGAGATGCGCGATGACACAACGTATGGCGTAAAAATGCAAATAAAACCGTATAAAATTAGATATTAACTAATTAATAAAAAAATATCCATCACTGAATGCAGTTTGGTTTGGCATTTACAATGTTATGGTATACTTTTAATTATAATTATAACTGTTAACGGAGGGACCAACTGCTTTTAAAAATAATTAAGAGTTGTCTTTGAAGATATTTTTGATGTATTAAATTATGTTTAATTATGTTTTGAGTTCCATCACCGTATGCACAATAGACTTGAAAACATCTACAAAAACAAACTTTTGACCATTTTCAGAAATCTCCGCCTTAATAGAGGTGCTACACATTCGCCTGCTATGAGCCAGTCCTGAGTCTCTGTATATTTTGGCTGTTTAGAGCATAATTACAGACGTAGTATACAGGATAGTTTTATAAAGAGTAAATGCGGGAAATAAAGTGAATTGTGCTATACATACGATTGTGACCAACCAGTCGATGCCCAAAAAGGCTTGACTGGCTGTTCACAATGGTATGCTGATACCCACACTTATGAATAGAAGCGAATGTTGGGTGTGGCAAAAGAAGCATGAAAGTAGAATCAAAGCTGTGAGAATGTGTTCCTTGCAAAGCATACTGTGACTATGAAATTATGTGATAAGGCAACGATGTGGTGTACAAGAAGATGTAGTGGCAAAATTTTAAAAGACTATCCCCCTTATTACAAAACAAGGTTTATCTTCAGACCCAGGTTTAAAAAATGGAGCTATTATTGAATTTCGAACTTTATTCCGACTATGGTAAAGTTCCTAAACACAAAACTGACAACTTAGTACCGAACTAAGTTTTCAGTTTTGTATAAAGAACGGTATTTCAATCACAGTTACGTTCTTTTTACAAAAACTGGCTCCATGGTTTAAGCCATGTCAAAATATAAATCTTGTTTTGTAATAAGACGGTATATGTCTTACTTGTGTACTTAGATGGTTTGGTCATGTTGAAAGGATGAATGAAAGGCGACTAAAAAAATGTATTTACAAGGCACATGTGAGTGAAAACGCCCTAGAAGGACTTATAGTGACCTAATTGGTGATGTTCTTCAGAAACGTCAAGTGCGTAGTACTCTGAACAGGCGTGTGTATATGACCAGAGGGCTAATTCACGTAACTTCATGACGCGCCGATCAAGTTGCAGTGCAGGTGCAATGAAGTTTAAGTTTGAGTGATAGCTGAATTTATATAGTATCTGACAGCCGTAGAGAATAGTAGAATACGAAATGCGTTGTTTTGATCGAAACTTAATTGCAACTGCACTGCTACTGCACTTCTTTAGTTACGTGAATTAGCCTGCTGATGTATGAACGTAAACGAAGCAAAAAGAGTATGTAAGTAGCGTAGCAGGTGGCGTTTAGCTTCTGCCTACCACCATGGGAAGAAAGCATGAGTTTATGTATGTATTTATGTTTAATAAAAATAACATAGCATCACGTCTATATTCCCCGAAGGGTTAGGCAGAGGTCTACCTACCTGTAGTACACCCCCAGATATGTTTAGGTCCCATGTAATAGAGGGCGAACCTATTGCCACTAACCGGGCACAAATTCAGACTTCGGACTGTCACTGAGAAATTCTAGACGGTAAAACCAATAACACTTTGCCTGACCCGAGAATCGAACCCAGGACCTCATGCCCAAAAGTAGCGCTTGCGACAAATACCAACCAACGAGGCAGCTTTTTGTAAAAATTTGGCTGTTATTTGTATATTGTGGTGTCTTACGACTTCCACGCGATCAAAGTCACGGGCAAAAGCTAGTACTTAATATAATTTAATGTGAAAAACATGCGAAAAAATTAAATAACGATGTAGATTTTGAAGGTCACACGTGTTTCGTAAAGTGGACACTAACTTGAAATACTCGTTATTTCTTTTGCAAAACGGGTTGAAGAGGTTTGTTTTCAACTTCTGGTTGATTTTCGTTGAAAAATACGTCGAAACACACAAAATAAGCATAGAATAAAATAAAATAAACCTAGTTATTCTTTGTTGAGAGTGGTATATTTACTTCGGGGAACAGACCCGTTCTCAAAGTAATAAATATACAGAACCCGTTTTAATATAAAACAGCCCTGCTATGAATGTTTCTACAGTACCTATAGGTTAAGGATAGATCCTGCGCGTGCGTCAGTCAAGCAAGTAAGTACCTATTTATGTTTCTGTCGATTTAGATAAGACCACTTAAGATAGGTTTGTACCAATTATCCTGCCTCGTGCATCGCAATTTTACAAGTCGATACACACGCGTGCAAATAAATTACGCTACGTATGATCATAAGTGACACCGGTTTTTTTTCTAAGCCTTCATCAGACATCAAAATCAAAAGTCATTTATTCAAACTAAGCTGAAAACAAGCACTTTTAAAAACGCCCACCCTTCACCACTTCCTAGTGCTTTAGCTGGGAAGAAGAAGTGGCGCAACAAACTCCCCAGCAGCACAGCTGCCTGTTCAGTTAGAAAAACTTGACTCTATACCATGGGTTCCCAACCGGTGCCGCGGTGGGGCGCGCCCCACTTGGGGGGCGTAAAGTAATCCACAGGGGAGCGCGGCGGCGCGGCGGCGGCTCCAAAAATAGTGTAATTTTTTAAAGGGCGAAGTAGTTTTAAAAGAAGGTAAGGGGGGCGCGTGTGTAAAAGGATTGGCAACCCCTGCTCTATACAGTAGTATGCAAAATAATTTACATTACGCAACTCAAAAATAAAACAAAACAAACTTTTTTTTTTTTTTAAACATTAAATTAAATTATTTGCCATAATGTCAATTAGCACATGCCACTATACCAACAAAAAAAACATCGAAAACAATTAAACGTAAACAGAACTTAATACCTAAATAAAACCATCCAGGTATAAAGGGCGTCCCCGCTTACATATAGCACCAGCACTCACAATGTGAATTTATATAGTTAAAAACAACTGTAAAATGCGTCAAAACCATTGTAAGAGAAAATAAATAAATATTATTTTATTTATTTATAATTAAATCAAATTTTTGGTTTTTATAGCCACTCAACGCGCATTATTAGTTCAAAAATAGAATCAGCGTATGTTTGTTTCCGCAAAAGTCCAAGTTATATGATTCTTCTGATAGCGGCCCATCTTAATAACCTACCACGTCATTTGAACACTACAATCTAAATTCTTCATCATCACCATTTCAGCCAAAAGACGTCCACAGCTGGACATAAGCCTCCCGTAAAGGGTTAGCCATAACCGCCATGCTTGGCAGGCGGGTTGGCGATCGCAGTATGGATTTAAAATGCATAGAGAACGCTGCTGCCCATTCTCTAGTAAGTCCTTAGTCGCCTTTTACGACACCCATGTGAAGAAATAGGTTCGTGCTATTCTTTACGTCCGGCGCCACACGGAACACCGGCATCACACGGAACCTAAATTCTTAGCTCCGGTATTTTCAATCATAGCAGTTTTCAGAATTGCACTTCTGACTACCCTTATGCAGGACAGAACTTTCTGTAGTAGGTAGACCTATAGATATTGAATTATAACCAAACCTAGTTTTACTATTTTTCAGTTCTTCCTCTACTATTTTCAAATGTGGATCCTAACCTAGCCCAGGGTAGGGATCAACCTATTGACCTAAATTTATTATATATTAAAACAATTCATTATATATTCATAGCTGCAGCTGCAGGCCTAGAAAGAGATGGCGGCATAAGCTGGACTTCTCCTTAAAGAATTGGCCCGCAATCGCAATAGACAGGAAAAAGTTGAAAGACGGAAGGGAGGGCTTCGCCCTGTAGTAGGACAAATGAGGCTTATAATAATAACCCCGTCGCCGTATCCTTACGTTGACTTCTTGGTAGGGTTTGCTCGCTCCTCTGTACTCTCAGTCCGTGCCGATAGAGTTGACTTTCCCGAAACAGGTCTAAGGTCTAAGCCAGACCAAGAGAGATACCGAGAAACCGCAGGGCAACATGTGGCGACCTGTTGAGCCCCCCTCACGGACCCTATCTCTCGAGGAACAGAGCCTCCACTGCATTCTTGCCTTTACTGGCCGGTTGTAGTGGAGATTCGCAAGAGCAAAGGTGCTCAGAGGAAGGAAGTGTTCCAGTAAGCTGCTGGTAGGGATCTTGACCGTAGTTTCGGGATTGTCTTGATATGCGTGGAAAATCTCTCCACTCCTCATAAGTACAACAGGACATGTTGTCCCCTTGTCGCTACGACACTATGTTCTACCGAAAGGTTTCGGGGGCCCATTATTGAGTGGGCAAGTCACCCGCTGCCATTTTAACTGTGTATTGTATATAAAAAATTGATCAAGCAGAGGCTTTCCATAGCTCTAGGTAAACGGTTCACTTTTGCCACCTAAGCCCTTATTTCACTATGATTTTTTTTCGATATCCTGCAACAATCGTGCACCTACTGGGAGTTGGGTACACTTGCACTTGCCTTATTGCACATCTTATTCGGCCCTATCAGAATACCAGCGTTGCGGCACTTATTTTTAATTGTCGCAGCATCGTGCTGAGATATGAGCCGTTTGGCCTCATACAGGACTTTGTTTTTATTTTCATTTTACTTTGTTTTTTTTTATTATTGTGTTTGTTTTTTTTTATGTTCCTAAGAGCGTGTTTTAGTTTAATTTTGTGATCTCCTGTGTTGAGTCCCAATCAATAATTTTTCTTTCTTTCTTTCTTTCATAGGGCGAACAGGGATAACCGTCGGTTGGTGCCTCATTCTATTACCTAAAAAACGAGTAAAGGGCATCTGCGAGTTAACTTCGGCCCCTCGTACAAAATCGTAAAAAACGTAACAAATCTTAAAAGATAATAACGATTCATTACTGTCCTACTGCTGGGCAAATGTCTGCCCTATTTATTTCCACATTTCTCTTCTGCTCCTCTCTCTGGCCAATATATTATCATGAATGAATCCAAGTCTTTAAGTCAGCGTTTCTAGCGTTTCCACCATTAAGCAGGGGTGGGTCAACAATAAATCCTTACTTATTTAGAACTTGTTTTTAACTCCCATGTTAACGCATTAGGCAGAATCTACGGCACGTTAAATTGTCGAACATAATCGTTGTCAAAAATATTCAGAAGCTAAGCATTTCTTACACCAACTGACGAGGTCCGTTAGGACCAATGCCTGCCAGGGTTGCGAGTTTGTCCGAAAGGGATATCGTAGCCCTGGCACACAGGCAGCGGAAAGAACACGGGTGGGTTTTAGTCAGTAAAAATCTGACACGCCCTCCCGCTCCACACAGAGCGGGAGAAGTTATTTGATAATTTCCCACCCAAAAAAAGAAAAGACACATGCAGTGTTCTGCATGGTGACTAAAGCATTGCTTAGCTTCCCTCCACCCCTCCACACCACATCACACCACACACCATTACAGCTTGTGGTGTGGAGGGTGTCATTTAACGCCTGTATGTGTACACAAGTTGTGTAAAGTATTTGTTTACTAAATTTAATCAATAATGATACAAAACCGCAGACTCAAGGGTTCTTACATATTTGTTATTATTTTCCTGGTAAATGTTTTTAGTACTAAGTAATTGCGTTTAACAATTCACATAAAAGGTAATAAAAAGATGCCCTCATCGACCTCATAAGTGTATATAAGTGTGTCCCTATTATTTCAACTCACATAGTACTGCAGGTACAGCCACAATGAACACGGTAAGTACGTTTACTTAATCCCATCAGTGCTTACCTCATTACTGCTTTCCGCGCAATGTCAATTCTGACAAAGTTTAAGTTAAAGCTTCTCTTCGCCGAAGGAAAGAATAGAACAGAATAAGAATAATTAAAAGAAGAATATGCTAAAACATTTTAGTTTTCATTTTCGTTTTAGAATCATAGAAGATTTTTACATGAAATTACAATTCAAGCTTTCAATTAAAACACAATATTGTAGGATAATTAAGCCACTGACCATGATATTATTATTACAAAAAAATTAAACTAGTTTTACTAGTAAAAATTAGCATCATCACATCATGCATATTTTTATATAAAAAAACTATTAAATTAAAATATATCACAATAAATGTCAGAAATTCTCCATACTACCGTAGTTCATTCTATTAATTCTTTGGTACCCTTTATTGTATTAAAAAGCTCTCATACAAGTTACAAAGGAATTGCCATTTTCCTTTCATCAATGGGCAACAATGAACGTTCAATATTTTAATATGTTGCGATTATTTATGTAGCAGTCAGTGCATCGCGACCAAGTAAACTGCTAGGTAGGATGGATACTTTTATCTGCCCACCGACGTCCCTTCCTACTTAAGTATTTATAACTTGAGTACTGTAAAGTTTTTTTGTAAAAAGGAACCTTGTAACATGCAGGCTGGCAGATAAAATGTTTCTGGTTGCATTCGATCACTCAAGCGAATTTAGAATCAGCTTCAAAACTGTAAATGCGGCGCTTGTTTTTGAATAAATCGCTACTGAAAAAGCGCCTAGCTCTACTGTACCTAGGTGTAATATATTATTCCTAGCAATTCCTGTACAACGACTACACGTTTCTCCTCATGTTTTCATCGTTATAATACCAGTTCGCCCGCGTGTTGTCCGAAAATATCCCACGGGCTCGAAGCACGAGTTACGTGCCCGTGGGATACCGGGATTATAAGTAGTAAATCCTATGTGTCAATCCACAAAAAAATAAATGTGTAGGTAACAAATAGACTAAGCGTAGGGCTGTTCGGTCACACCGCGGCATTTTACTTACTTAAAGCATTTTTATACCCGTCGTAATTTCTAAAATCAACCTTGATTATATGAATGTGACTAAAATATTTGTTCGCCAATCCTATCATAATAAAATTCTAACTAATATTATAAATGCGAAAGTAAGTTTGTTTGTTTGTTTGTTACCTTTTCACGCCTAAACCACTGAACCGATAATTCTGAAAGTTTGCAGAATATAATAATATGTCGTCAGGTGTACAGAAACGGACATAGGGTACCTTTAATCCTGAAAAAAAAAACTGTTCCCGAGAAAAACAACAATAACGTTCTTATGATAATAGATGGCGCCACATTTTTGATTGAATTATAAACATTATAGAAACTTTAATAGTGTGTTAAGAGTATTTTGCCGCCAAACAACAAGCAGTGTACAACCCGAATTGATTGTCAAATTCTAAAATAAAGCGAACGAAGCCGCGGCAAAAGCTAGTATATAGGATGGTGGGGAGTGTGTAGG
Organism: Tiliacea aurago; assembly: GCA_948098905.1. Classification (NCBI taxonomy): domain Eukaryota; kingdom Metazoa; phylum Arthropoda; class Insecta; order Lepidoptera; family Noctuidae; genus Tiliacea; species Tiliacea aurago. Next base: position 14,721,561 of record OX402593.1, read on the forward strand.
CTAAACATGATTGGACTATAATGTAATTTAAATGTAATTTATCATTGCATGCTCTTGAATATATACACCATGTTTATACAAATAAATAAATCATATCTTATCTTCAAATAACTTAAAGAAACTATTTAGTTGACTATGGATTAATATCATGATACGAATGCCATCGTCTTTCGATTCTACCCATGTTTTAGTTGACTAATTTGAACAAAAAACAGTTCTTGTGACTTAACTTAATAGTTAGACATAATTTATAGTCTCGAGGACTTTTTTGTGGGTAATAATGATTACTATAAAGATGTAATTATTTTATACATTATTTTATGTAGTTCAGTTTAGTTAGCCAAATAATTACTTTTATAGGCAATTTTATTGCAATTTTCTTAGGGAGGGATTTCGATTTTTTTTATAAAATGCAGCCCATGTTACTTTCTTATAATGTAGCTTTCTTAAATGAAAGATTTTTTTAAATCAGTTAAGTAAGTAGTTTTTGAGCTTATCCATTACAAACAAACAAAAAATCAAGTCTTTTCTCTTTATAATATTATATAGTATAGATTTATTTATTTATTTATTTAAGGAAAAACAAACAGTAGCACAATACGATATTGTACGTAATTATATCTATCTTAATATTACATGTTAAGCAATTATGCTACCCACTACGTTCTCCACGGATTACAATGGAAAGTATTTAAAAACTAGCTAGTAACACATACATTATATTAATATACTAAAAGTTCAGATCAGTTGTTTTTAGTTACAATAAAATTTTATATTTATTTATTAACCTAGAAATTATATCTGGATTTTTAAATTGAAAAAAAAAAAAAAGACAATGTAGGTAAATTGTGTGCGTACATTATTAAACATTACGTCACATACTTTGCTGATCCTTTAGGGTTGCTTGGATTTGCTTCCTAAATGCATTTTTACTAAGACTAGATCAGTAACATCGTAATTTATATAGTATCAGTAACATCGTAATTTATATAGTAAGTATCAGTAACATCGTAATTTATTCCACTACCTTGATGGCCTTGGTTTGGCTTCCAAAACTGGGCTAGGCTGAAAGGTCGCTCGCATGCCAGAACCAGTATGGTTCAGTAATGCCAGTCTGGTAACCCAGTTCCCTTATTTTATTTTAAAGCATTCATGAGATGCGTTCAGCAATATATAATAATAATACCTCAGTTAACTAGTAGAGAATGTCTAAGGCATTAAGTTCGCCTTCGTACCTTTATTGTGAACAAAGTTTAATAAATATTTTAACAACGCCTTCGACTTGAAGTTGGAAAATGTTCTAAATTATCAAGACACTATTTATTTCAAACTTTACTATGGCATTAAGGCTCCGTGCACGTAAAATACCCTTTTTCGTCATTTTCTTATCTAATTGTTAGAAAGCGTGAAATAATTGAAACATTAAGTCTGTGTAACTACAAAAGTACAGTTTTTGTGGTGCTAAACCATTCGTGTCAGTCACAGCACCTGTTAATAGTTTCATCACCTATCTCATAACACATCTCGAAAATATATTTTGTTTCGCCTTTGATTTACTTAAGGCGCTGACAAAAGGCAAATGATAAAAGTAGGCTTGTCTTAAACAAAAAAATCGCAAATCTATATAGTTTGTGATAGCGGAAAAATATATGTTATTCATATATGAACATATGTTCAGAACTTGGTTGTTACCAAAACACGTTTAGAAAAAAATCTTGATATAAATTAACGGTAAACTAACCCTTTACTTAGAGTTCAATCCAAAATATCTGTATCAAATATGAACGTACGGCTGTTATTTAAGTAATAACAAGAACGTCATAATTGTATGCAGAACTTGGTTGTTTTTTATTTTCGATTACTCAACTCATTTTTGAGTAAATAAATAATTGCTTCATATTTTGCAATCAATTACAAGCGTTGTGTCATCGAGCTTCTCTTTCTTTTGTATTCAGTCTGACAGTGACAAGGTTTACCTGTTATCAGCGTCATAATGAAGATATTGTATAAAAATAAAATAAAATTTTGATTTTATCTCAAGGATAGCTAAAGCCCAGCGTGTGATTTTTAAATTTCTTGATATGGTTTGCTGAATAATAAGAAAAAATACATTACCGACTGGGTTTAAAAAAAAGTAGTTTTTCAACATTATTTTTCTGCTATATTTTGTATCGAAGTTGAAAAAAGTGCTTCAGCCACATGCAAGCAGACCGTATTATAGTTATATTGATTATATTTTTTAATGTTCAAAATAAAAAGTAGTTTTTCGTAAAAACGTCAGTCTCGCGTAATTTTTTTGGAAAAGCTCTTGCGAATTTGTGTAATTTAATTAATAATTTATTTGAAAAAATCCTTTCCACCACATGCAAAACAAAGAACTCGACTTTACAAATCATAAATAATTTAGCTTAAACTCTTTTTCCCTTTCTCACAAACAATGAACAAAATTGATCAAAATCAGTCGATTTCGTGCACGGCCCCTTAAGCGAGATCATGAATGCTCCTTCTCATAGCGCTTCTTTACTGTATGTAATTGTAGACGCCCATATTTTTTATTTAATTTTAATTATGTGAAATCTTTAATTTGTACCTACTCATTCGTTTATTTCAACTGCATTAACATTTTATTATATTCTGTTGCAGTAGGTATTGTGAAATTGATTTAATTTTCCCCCTTATTACAAAACAAGGTTTATCTTCAGACCCAGGTTTAAAAGCCATTATTGAATTTCGAACTTTATTCCGACAATGGTAAAGTTCCTAAACACAAAACTGACAACTTAGTACCGAACGATGTTTTCAGTTTTGTATAAAGAACGGTATTTCAATCACTGTTACGTTCTTATTACAAAAACTGGCTCCATGGTTTAAGCCCTGTCAAAATATAAATCTTGTTTTGTAATAAGGCAGTTTATGTTTAACCCGTTTTTTTTTTTTTATACAAAGACAACCATGATCCAGAGACATAGTAAATAACAAATAAGTACCTTGAATAATACAAACGACCTACTAAGACAACATTTATTTTCAATTCCAGTTCACTTTCTTCACTCTGGTGATATGTGCCATCTTCGCTTTGGTGAGCGCTGTGCCTAACCCCATGGCGCCAGCTGAAATGGCAGTGGCAGAAGCAGAGGCCATCTCTGCAGATGATGTGCTGGAGGGGGCGGAGTCGCGGGGCTACGGCTACAAAAAGCGCGGGGGCGGGGGCGGCCGGGGTCACTATGGGCACGACTACCATCATGGTCACTATGGACACGGACGTTAAGACTGACCGAAAATAGCAATATCTCGTTCGAGAAGAGGTCATTCGATGAAACAGTGTATGTTTAATTTGTAATAAATGAGATTAATATTGAATTTAACGTTTATGAATAATTTTCTGTAAAGTATAGTTAATCGTTTCACTATTATTTACTCATTATATCGTTACAAACATAAAACAGATAGTATAAATCATATTTTATACCAGCTCAGTTTGTTTTTCAATTATTATGACTATGGGAACGCGGTGATCGTTAATTTTGAGGGTTCCGTAGTCAACAAGGAGTAGTTTCGCCATGTCAGTCTGTCTGTCTCCAGCTTAGCTGAGAGACTCTTAGTACTAGAAAGCTCTAATTTGGCATGGGTATACATGTTAAAGTGCAAATTTTTGTTAGAGTCAAGTGTCCCCCCCCCCCTGCCAGCTAAATGGTTGTTTTTGGAAAGAGAACAAATTCATGGCAGTAGTACCTACTTGTATATAACAAAATTAATAGGAAAACTATCACAGCTAAGTAGGCTTTACAAGTTAACGTGTAATAGTCGACCAACTTACATTTACAGTTGGAGAATTGACCGCGATGTATGTCGATGTATGGGAGAACATGTTTTTCACCTGCAATGCTAAGTTTATTTTTAGACTAAATTCATCCCAACTACGGAACCCATCAATGTGCGTGGTCCGACACGCACTTGGCCGGTATTTTTGTTATAAAACCTACATGGGTTTGTTTTGTCACTTACTTATTTTCTGAGAACCCCTCAATGTTGATTGAGGACTGAGGTCGGTGAGGACGGGCTTCGAAAGAAGGTGGTGGGTGTTATAGAGGTAGATTTATTTGGCCCTAAGAAGAGAAATTCTCTGAAGAGAGCTTGGATTTACCGTCCGTCGTGGTGAAAGGATTAGTAAGCTAGACTCAGCGTTATCTAGTGTTTGCTGTCCTGAGGGCCTAGACAAATGGCATTCGCTTCGGAGCGATTCTATTTCTACAAACGCTATCGTTATTCACTTTTTGACAAGCGTTATCGCTAGTTTTCGATTCGAATTCCTTCATACGAATCGAAAACTAGCGATAACGCTTGTCAAAAAATGCCAGTTGGCTACGCATCTCTATGGAAGTTATCGTTCGACGCTGTTGATTCGTTTCATGGAATCGAATGATGATAACATTGTCTAGCTAATTTGTATTCGTCGATGATCATATGACCTGTCGATAGCTTATGTCAACCCCATACATTTTGTAGCTTTTCTACTAGCGTTATCGCTAATCGAATGTTACTTTGTCTAGGCCCTCTGATTGCACCGGGCGTTCGGAATCGCAGTACGATTTAAGGCTCCCGCAGACAGGCGCGACACGACAGCGCGACGCGACACTAGTAGCAAAATTTCTATGAAAACTTCAAGGAAAGTGTCGCTCTGCGCGTCGCCCTGCCTGTTGCGCCCACGATATCGCGCCAGTCTGCACGAGCCTTTATGTCTCTGAAATTAAAAGATAGTAGCTAATTAGTAAAACAAATGATTACAATTCCACCATTAAGAAACACTAATTGACTGCTGCGCTGCGTGTCGCGGGTTCGATTCCCGCACGGAACAAATATTTGTATGACCTACAAGTAGTTGTTCCGGGTCTGGCTGTTTGTGTATGTGAATTTAAATGTTTGTGAACGCACCCACAATACAGGAGAAAATCCTAGAGTGGGGAAACGTTTAAAAAAAAAAAAAAAATTAACTACTAAAATAAATAAAAAATATTGGCATCGGTCAACAATAACTGAAAATGGCCAACTGACACTGTAATTCATTTAACCCTAGAATACTAATCTTATTTAATCACTGTCACCCATTGGTGTATTAAATATGAAGATAGGCCACTCTCTATCATAACGTAAATATTAAATGGACCCGATTTCGTGCGTCATGTGCTCGACAACCGAAATAGAGAGACATATTACGTGGGCTATAGCGGGAAGGAGATAGCAATAATTGTCACTGTTACGTACCCATAACAACTCGAAAACAAACTACGATTCGGGTATTCCCCGCAAACCGAGAGTAATGTAGGTCGATTGTGTTCTTTCACCTAATTTATGTGGTCCACATCGAGGAGCGCGTACCTTATCTTCCTATTTAATACATCAATGCCGTCACCGCCTAATATGTACTAATGATCGCCAGTGAGACGATTTTATAAATAAATCGAAATTAAAATTTAACTTAAAAATAATCTTTAAACGAAATAACAGGCAAGCATTCTATTTTTCTTAATTACAAAACATCTTTTTTTCAGAGAAATCCCGATTAGTCCATAAATTAATTTAAGCAGTAACCTTTCTTCCACCTCACTTTCTGACACACCCTTACGGAAGTCTCATTTTTATAAAGTTTACACTATCCTCCCATGCCTATTAACACTGTTATTTGAAAACATTGTAAAAGCCTATTATTTTTAAAAGTGTAACCGCGGAGTTTCTTACCGGCTCTTCTCCATAGGAAACGACCAATTGGAACCGTGCACCTAGCTTCTGACGTTTCATAAGTGCCCATGTAGGTTTTGTGAAATAAAATATTTTGATTTTGAGTGCATCTATTCAGATATCACACTTCAGCCGAGAGACGTCCACTGCTGGACATAGGCCTCCCCCAAAAGGAGGGGGGGCCTGCCATAATCGCCACGCTTGGCAGGCGGGTTGGCGATCGTAGTTTGGTGTTAAAATGTTTAGAGAACGCTGCTGCCGATTTTCTCTAGTAAGTCCCTTAGTCGCCTTTTAGGACACCCACGGGGAGAAATGGGATGATGCTATCCTTTAAGTCAGGCACCAAACGGAATTATTCAGATATACATACTGTCAAAGTTTCCATACGTTCCAGCTCTGGACTGAGTATACAAAGATGTCTTGGGATGGCATATGTGTTCAGTACAGTACAATAACATCTGCAAATACCTAATGTCCTTTCTTTGGTATTGATCGTCGCATCGTTGAGCTCCTTAAGTTCTGAGTAGAGCTGCAAGATTACTGACAAATGCGTGCACTGACTGGTCAGGTCCACTCAACCTGTGTGATTCTTTCCTCAAAAGACCATTTCAGACACCAATCTACATGGTCTTCACATGATCTGACCAAGATTATGTCTGGACTTTAAAAGAGACTGACCACTGAGTTTGTTTCGGCCTTTCTTCTCAGAGTAGTCAGATAGAAAACGCCGACCTCATCTAGTTTTTAAAATATGATTGACGTGTAAAAAAGTGTTTGTACAAACCTACTTACAGAAATAAAATCATTTATCATTTAATGGGGTTGAAGCGCTACCGTAGTGCGTCTGAAATGTCTGCAGAAGCGAGGCTGAACGCGTTCAATATAATTCAGAGAAGCAGAATTGCATCATTCATGTCCCGGGTTGGTAGGGTTAAGGACCTTGCTGGTAGGAAGTTATGTTACCGAGACCAACAAGGTGGTTGGAAATAGCCGCGTAAATGTTAAAAAAGGCGTGAGTTTATGTTAGTATGCCATTTTATTGTATTTAGTTTTTTTTTGTGTTTTTTATAGATCATGTGGTCTGCAATAAAGATTTTTATTTATTTATTATTTATAAAGGCTATAAATGTAATGCATGAAGCATCAAATACAAAGCAAAAGGATATTTTAGCTCAAAAAAAAATGCTCTACAAAATAATGTTCAGTTAAAAACTTACCTTATTTGTTAAGAAACTTCAAATTAACAAACTACCTGAGTGAAACCTGTTTGGAAAGCGGTAAATTATTTCCCAAAAATATTATTGATGAATAACCTAATGGGAATATTGACCTTACAACCGGAGTACAGTTTTGGTTTTTTGTTTGCTGTGTTGTGTGTCACCACTTTCGTATAAAAGTACCAGCTCAGCCTCATGCAACATTGTCCGTGATTCGCCGTCGCAATGAAAACCGTAAGCAAATTCTTTTTTTATTTTACCAAAAAAAAAAAACGAAAATATTACTTTATAAGTAACTCTTTTTATTCACATAAAATCATGAGGTCTTGTTTTAATCATTGCGCTTCTTTTTCATTTTTGGTATTTTTTAAAACTATCAGAAATTTTAAAGTTGAGCGGAAATTTGCCATATGATATTTTTATTTGGTACGCGATGCTATTAATCTAATTGATTTTACTGATTTTCAATCGATGTTCTAATAAACTGTGAACGCGTCGTTTATAATGTTTTTACCTCTTTATAATTTGTTTTTGTCTAAATATATTTTTTTAGATAATAAAAATAATAACGGCCAAATGGTCCACGGTTATGTATTGTTTATAAAATTATTTAGCAACTACAATGTCCTGTTTTACGACCTTTAATTTAATCGGTTGAAGGTCACTGAACGTGACACAGTAAAAGTTTTATTGTTATTACGTCTGGGGGCGTTCAGTGACCCGCAGTGTTAAAATCCAATAAGAAAAAAAAAATCGACATTGGTGTTGTTTTCATTATTTTCGAGGGTATTAATAGTGAGGTCAAAATTAATTTTAGGCATTGGCACTAGTACCCTTGAAAACCATGACATTTTTTTTTGCAGCCGCCATCTTGGATTTTCATTTCGTTCCCCTTTATACTTGTTCAAAAATAAAATGTTTTTTTTTATTTTTTTATGGATCAAAATAGATTTATAGGGGTGTCACAGTATGATGCACATTTCACATTTCTAGTGGACCAATATAGGTTTTGAGTTTACCAAATTCCATTTAACTGCAGATCGCTTCTGATTTTAGAAAGGTTCACCTGTAAACGTCCCAGTTATTTTTTCGGACGAACAAGTCAATTAAACAGTTGATGAAAAGTGTTTGAAATAACGATGATATTGGTTTTTTTATACTTCACAAAAAGAAGCTCAAATAATAAATTAGAGCGTACAATCATATTTTTAGGAGCGTAAAATAGGAATTATTATAGGTTCCATTTAATACATGCCTTTTTTGTATTATGAAAAATATTGCAGGCTGTTTTTTTTATTTTAAAGGAAGTATATCAACACTTTTTTTTTTATTCTTTCTTTTTCTTAATTTGATTTAATTCAATTCGATTTCATTTTATGCATATTTGGAAATGGGTGTAGGTATATTACCTGATATAAATTAATTAATTAAGTTATAACAAAACATTATTTATTACCCAAATATTTTTATTGATAATACAATTAGGTACTTTTTAGGGTTCCGTATCGAAAAGGTACCAACGGCAAAGTAAGGCTCCGCTGTCCATCCGCCCGTCCGTCCGTCTGTCACAAGGCTGTATCTTTAATAGACACTTGAAATGTTCGCAGAGTAGATTTTCTATCGCCGCTATAACAACAAATAATAAAAATAAAATAAATTTTAAAATTAAACGTGGTAAAAATTACACAAAACGTGTTTTTAATTGGCGTTTTATTTGCTAAGTAAAAAGCGGCTTAGTGCGAGTTGGACTCGAACACGAAGGTTCTTTTTTAATAGAAATGGTTAAATATTGTGGTAAGGAACCCTTCGTGTGCGAGTCCAACTCGCACTAAGCCGCTTTTTTATTTTTTGTAAATATTTAAAAGAAGTAAACATTTTTTTTTATTTCAGTACGCTTTCTTCGCCCTGTTGGTGTGCACTATCTTGGCACTTATGACGCTAGTGCAGGGTGCACCCGCGCCTGACAACCATCATGGTCATGGCCATGGCAGCCACGGCAGCCACGGCAGCCACGGCGGACACGGCCATGGCGGCTACGGGCACGGCTCCGGGCATGGCTCCGGCCATGGCTCCGGCCACGGCTACGGCCATGGCAACCATGGATATGGCCACCACGGTCATAATGGATAGGCCAAAGACAAGAATGTTTTTTAAACGTCGGATATATCGTAATTTAAGGTTTAGTTCGTACTTAATATAAATTATTTTGACACTACTTATGTTTTAATTCACATAAACATCACGCCTGTATTCCCCGAAGGGTTAGCCAGAGATGCACCAACTTACTCGTATATTACCCCCATATTTCGCCAGTTATTATAATTCCCATGTAATAGGGGGCGAAAGTAATAGATGCTCTCCAGCACATGAAATGACTGAAGTGGAAGTGGGCAGGTCACGTGGCAAGATCTACAGATGGAAGGTGGACAAAATTGGTCACTAATTGGTTAGGTCCAAGAGGCAACAGAGCCAGAGGTCACCCTAGAGAACGATGGATAGGTGAAATTAATAAAATTGCTGGAGAAGACTGGACAAAGAAAGCGAAGACCAGGACAACCTGGAAAATGTTGGAGGAGGCCTATACCCGACAGAGGCCTTAACTAAATAAAATTTAAAATGTAAATATAACTAATGTTAATTTGTATGTATGTTAAGGAAATAAAAGGCCTTATTATTATTATTAATAGGGGGCGAGCCTTTTGTCATCAAACGGGCACAAATCCAGACTCCAGCTGCTACTGAGCAATTCATCACAGAAAATCCCAATAACACTGCCTGATCTGGTAAATTGAATAAAGTGTTGAAGTTCGTAAGGGAAAGTACATTCATAATTATTGAATGTGACCTTGAAAAATTGTGACCTCAAAATTCGTCAGTACTTTAAGACTGTCGACGTAATAAGCAGCACAGTTATTCAATATTATTTATAGACTAGCTGCACCCCGCGGTTTCACCCACGGAAGTCTTGACCCCGTGGGAATATCGGTATAAAAAGTAGCCTATATGTTAATCCAGGGTGTCAGCTACCTCCATACAAAATTTTACCAAAATTGGTCCAGCTGTTTGAGCGTGAAGAAGTAACAAATACACACACACACACACCTCAGTCACAAACTTTCGCCTTTATAATATTAGTGTGATTGATTACAACTCGTGAGGAAGAAACTCTGTATGCATTTGTATAACAGGCAAGTACCTCATCAATTATTTAGGATAACAAAGTCAAACTCAGTCAAATTATTTATTTCAAATAGGCACATAAAAGGCAGTTTTGAACGACAAAATTTGAAAAAAAAATTATATGATTCTAGTGGCCCCCCCTTCCAAAAGGTAGTTTTGTATGGAGAAGACTGGGCAAGAAACTCCACCGTTACTCTTTTAAAATATTTTATAAAGGTACATTAATTTTATGTGAAGACAATGCACTGAGAATAAAATAACTACCTATACCACAATAGGTAAAAATCACAGAACAGAATAATACACGTAAAAATAATTAAAATTAAGCCATGACAAATTAATTATGTGATTGATTAGATACATGGTGCTCACTTATTTACAAACACTTTAAATGTATACGTTTTCCTCAATTTTTTAATAATAGGTATGTATGTGAGTTAGTCACAGAATGTAAAATAAATGTCATAAAAATAATAAATTATACAATTAAAATAGTAACCAGTTTAATTTTGTCTAGATTTAGCATTTTTATCTTGGATATAATCCTCTATAAATTTGTAATAGCTTGTTTACAAAGTGTACTTTTAATATGAGCTTTGAAACACTAGCACGTCTAGAGAACCCCAGTCAGGCGTTTCTGGTCAAAGGCTAAGGTGAATGGTGTTTTTTCCACAACCTTCATCATCTCATCATCGTCTTCTTCGATGTCCTTCTCACTGCTCGGGTTTAATTAACTCTTCTTTCTTTGTCCAGGAGGCCTTTCTTTGGAATGGGCTCCGTCTGAACATCAGGATGGCAACGACGACTGGTTGCCGTCCTTACGTTCAGAGGGAGCTCATACATGGTCACTTGCCTTTAGTTTAAAAGACAACGTCGGTTGTCTTTTAAAGTAAATGACAACCGACGTTACCAGCGTGCCGGTACAGTGGTGACATTAATTTGACACACTGGTACTAGTGGCCAGTAATCATATTTTTTTTTTTATATTTTATGAAAAATATTTTTTTGTTAATATACAGGGTGTTTGGTGCATCGTGTGCCAAATTAAAATAGTCGACTGAAGGGGTCATCCGCTAGCCTTTCAGACCCCTTAACACCCCTCATGCTCTGTGGATTTTTTTTTATCGACTTTTTATTGTTTTCCAAAAAAAAGACCCAAATTTTACATTCAAATACAGATTTAAAAAAAAAAATAAGGCGTAGACTCTGAATTTTAATTTTATTTCGATTTGTATTGTTTAAGAATACTTTTAAATACAAAATTAGTGATATTAGTCACCTAGTTTTTTTTTTAATTCACTCGCAAAGGTAAAACTTAAATTAAAGCTGTACATGTTACAGCTATTTATAAGGCTACAAAAAAAAAACCAAAAGCGACCGGGATCTTCCAACTCCCTCATTAATTCTCCAGTCTATCCTCTTTCTAATGATGTGCCACATGCCATAAAAGTATTTTAACAACTTTGTGAATTCGCTAGAATTGTGAATCAAGTCACATAAAAATACATTCCAAATTCTAATGAAAAAATATTTATTGCGGAACTGTTACTTGAGAAAGAGGTAAAATTTGTTTTCTCACTCTTTCACAGTAAAATCTATCTTCTATCTCTTTCTTGCATACCTTAAATCGGTTTGAACAAATCGCGCCGCCCGACCCGCCATTTTTTTAGTCGAGACATGACTGCCTCTGCTACCTAACGTGTGTGCTAGTTCACCATACTCCGCGATTCTTTTATTACTTTGTTATCGTTAAGTTTTGCTGGTTCTTATTACATTTGTTTAATTTTTGTTGTTATTGTTAAACTTTGAGTTTTTTGTTATTGCAATGGCGATATTCTCTAACGAAGAATATGCGGACATCATGATGGCTTACGGAGCCGCTAATGGCGTCGCTCGTGCAGCGCAACGACTTTACCAGGAACGCTTTCCAGGTAGACGATTACCTGGCCGCAGAGGCTTCCAAGACTGGCAGTGTTACTATTAATGAACCAAGGGGCCATATTGTGCGACATAATGTTGAAGTAGACGAGAGAATACTGGCACTTTTTGAGGAAGACCCTACAAGAAGCAATAGAAATGTGGCATCACATCTTGATATTTCAATATGGAAAGTGTGGAAAGTACTTCGTCAAAACAAAAAGCATCCATTCCACTACACTCCGGTGCAAGGTACGTAATTTTAAACTAACTTTAAACCCGTGCAAGCAAGTTTGACCTTGCCTTTGTTTAGCAGGTAATGGGTATGGTATGGCGTCACTTCCAGGTAGTGAATCTATTAGCACGAACAGCGGGTCCTTTCTTGTGCAATTACTTATTGCCCAAGAGAAATTTAAAAGAGTTTTTTGTTTGTTGCAGGTCTTGAGGGTGGCGACTTTGAGAGACGAGTGGCTTTTTGTCGGTTTTTTTTACACACGGATGTGGATGATCCTGATTTTTTAAAAAGAATACTGTGGACGGATGAATCCAAATTTACCAAGGATGGGATCCTCAATTTACACAATTTGCACCACTGGACAACGAAAACGCAAAACCCACGTGTTAAAAGACAGAAATCTTCTCAAAGAAGGTTTAGTGTAAACGTTTGGGCAGGAGTGATTGGGAATCAGGTAATTGGACCGCATTACCTGCCCGATAATCTCAATGGCGAAGACTACCTGGAATTCCTACAAAATGACCTGCCCGAATTAGTGACCGATGTGCCCGTATTTAATGAACGTGTGCCCATTGTATTTCAAAATGACGGCTGTCCCGCGCATTGGCGATTGACTGTGAGGGAATATCTCGACAATGTGTTCCCCAATGCATGGATTGGACGCGATGGCCCTATTCCATGGCCACCACGTTCCCCAGATCTAACTCCGTTAGACTTTTATGTCTGGGGACGTGCCAAAGAGTTGGTATATGCCACGGAGGTTCCAACTAGGGAGGTATTAGTCCAACGCATAGAAGCGGCATTCAATACTATTAAGGAGGAAATACGACTTCGTACAACAACTGTTGAAATACGAAACAGGTGTCGGGCCTGCATTCGCAACAGAGGCCAACAATTTGAGCAAGATTTGTAACAATGATTAAATAAATGTTAAAAATGCAATTTTGTTTTTTTATTTCAAGTAAATCTCACGAAAGATTTACCTAACCATAAGAATGAGATAGCAGATTTATAGGTTTGACAGGTATCATTTAAGAGATTTTTTTTTAAATCATAATTTTGAATATTAATATTTGAATATTATTAATTTGTTGGAAGATCCCGGTCGCTTTTGATTTTTTTTTTGTAGCCTTATAAACAGTTGTAACATGTACAGCTTTATTTAAGTTTTACATTTGCGAGTGAATTAAAAAAGAACTAGGTGACTAATATCACTAATTTTGTATTTAAAAGTTGTCTTAAACAATACACATCGAAATAAAAATAAAATTCAGAGTCTACGCCTTATTTTTTTTTTTAAATCTGTATTTGAATGTAAAATTTGGGTCTTTTTTTTGGAAAACAATAAAAAGTCGATAAAAAAAAATCCGCAGAGCATGAGGGGTGTTAAAGGGTCTAAAAGGCTAGCGGATGACTCCTTCAGTCGACCATTTCAATTTGGCACACGATGCACCAAACACCCTGTATATTATATTAAGATAAATAATTATTAATTGAAAAATAAAAAAAATCAAACAAACTAAATAATAAAGCTCTCTCTTTCCTTGCATTCGCCTACTCCTTGCACGTTATTTGTTTTAATTTCATTGATTCGATGTTATGATCCATGACCCCGGCTAATTACCTCTGTGCTACAGTTCTTTAAGTCAGGTTGCTCCAAGATGCTATTTAAGAAACTTGAAAATAAATCAATAAATAATAATGTTTAATAAAATTAAAATATTTTCATAAAACGTAAAGGCGAAACTGTATACGTTAAGAAGTTATCAGAAACATCCCAGCGCTGATTTGCTGGATTCATTTTTTCCTCTACTGATCGTTATTTGCATAAGTTTATTATATGTAATGTATTTATCTATGCCCATTGTGTCACCCTATGTAAAATTTCACCATTTATTCATATCTGTAACTTTTATGGTGTACTTACATAATCAAGAGTATTCTATTCTATTCTATGTCATTATTATTGTATTGTATAGCTATTTTCATGTTATCCATCCCTTATGTTGCACTTACCATGTTTCCTCTCTGCATCACCCTATGGTTGACTGGTAGAAAATGCATCAGGCATTAAGTCCGCTTATTACGGTATTTTTTTTTACTTGTGTCTAATGTTCTAATAAATAATCTCACCTTTTGTTCTTTGGTGACCTGTCTGCAGCAAAGAAAACTCTTCCAAATCTTAACTCTATCCGGGACTGTTGTATACAAGATGTAACATAAATAACGCACAACCTCTTAAGGGGTCTTTTTTCACGATTTCAGTTTTGATCCCATAGTAAAAGTTGTTCATGACGATGAGTACAATGACCCCTTAAGAGGTTGTGCATTATTTATGTTACACCTTATATTCGCAGCTTCGATCAATGTGTGTGGAAACATGGCCTCTTGAGCGACTTATTTTTGTTCCAGATCTGTAATCTAGTGCTATTATTGATCGAAGATTCTTTGAGGTTATGTCGGGAATCGGATTCTTATGAAAACTCTTCCAACTCTTAACTCTATCTGGGGCTGTTGTATACAAGATGATGAGATTTTATTACAAGACTTCCTAAAGCTGTGTCTGGAACAAATGTCTTCCATGTATGTTGTATGGGGCGTTGATAGCTGCGCCACAGTATTTTACTTTTGTAGCTATCTTCGTGTCTTTTGTTAAGTTATACCTAAAATTGTTCCTAATAAATAAATAAATAAATAAAAAAATAAAAAAAAGATGTAACATAAATAACGCACAACCTCTTAAGGGGTCTTTTTTCACGATTTCAGTTTTGGTCCCATAGTAAAAGTTGTTCATAATGATGAGTACAATGACCCCTTAAGAGGTTGTGCGTTATTTATGTTACACCTTACCGATATTCGCAGCTTCGATCAATGTGTGTGGAAACATGGCCTCTTGAGCGACGTATTTTTGTTGCTGATCCGTAATCTAGTTTTTTTTTTTCCTTTATTAATAAGAACTAAAGTTCTTAATAATTTATAACCCATATTTAGCCTAATAGACTAATAAGCAATTTAACTCTAACTTATTATTTTGCGTGATAGATTACGTTATAACTAAGAATAGTGTCAACCCCTTTCCCCGTTCGCCTTTCCGTAATCTAGTGCTATTATTTTTGGAAAATTCTTTGAGGTTATATCGGGTTCGGTCGGGATTCTTGGCTGTTTTTCATTCGCGCATGCGACTTCACTTCGTACGGTAGGTGTGCGATATCAGCCAATGGGTAGAGGTCATTGAGTGGGGCCAGTTTTTGTCAGCAGTCTTAAATTATTCGACATGTTTTGTTAGGTCGATGTCCTAATTTGAATGAGTGGATCGGTGATGCACCGGGTACACAAATTAACCAGCTGAGAGACATGCACGTTATGCCAAAAACGTCGGATGCTGCTATCAAATTGGTACACGGAAAAAAAGTGTTTACTTTAACAAAACTCTTGGTTAATGTGATCACACATCTTGACTTCATACGAGCCTAACAAGATCTTGACTTCTGAAGCTAGAAGAACTTTATTAAATTATCAAAGTTCCGTCAACTAAGTAATTAATTAGTTTAATTACGGGTAGTTATTTAATTTAACTCGAATGTTGACCAGTTTAAGAATGATATAATGCTAACAAGTTGCTTGTTACCATCAACTTAAATTATTATTTGATATATAAAAGTGAAGAAGTAAAATCAAACAAAGCATGGATGATGTAACAAAGGCCGGTGATTATTCTGTACATGTCACATTGTCGATATACATAAAATTAATTTGTTCTGGCAAATATGCTATCTTGTTTATAGTAAATAAATAAATAATGATTACAAACATTTTAATACCAACAAAGAGAAAATGTATCTTAAAAAAAATCAAAATCAAAATTGTTTATTTCTTCAACCAAGTTACACAATTAGTTTGAGATTGGAGACTTCTTTTAAGCAAACAAGGCGTATTAGAAGACTCCGCTCTTCCATAACAAAAAAGAGAAAAATATTTATAACAAATCTATCATGTTTATGAAGACAAAATTAGCATAAGAATAGTTTATGTGTGTGAGTGTGTGTGTGCTTGGGTATGTGTCGTGTGTGCGCATGTGTATGTGTTTGTGCGTGTGTTTTTGTGTATGCGTGTGTATATGTGGGTTTATGTCCCTGTGTGAGAGGTTATGCTGTGGGTTTCAAGAGCTCTTCCGTTTCCTCATAGGTAAGTGGTTTGATCAATTTCAGGGTTTTTTTTGCATTCATAATAGTAGATTATTAACCAAGGGGATAAAGCAGTGTCTTCTGTCGTGGATTACGATTTAAATCGCGAGCGTAACGAAGGACTCGAGGTTTACTCCCGAGCGTTGCGAGGGTGTTAAAAACTTAAATCACGAGCGAAGCGAGGGATTTAAGACGAGATCCTGAGTGTAGCGAGGGATTTAAGTTCACCCAAGACTAAGACAGCTTTATCACCGAGGAAAATACTCTACTTTTCGTACCATTTGCGAAAAAATTAACACAATAATAATATGAGATAAGCATTTTAGAAAAATAAGTTATTTATAAAAATAAATTAAAATAAACTTAACGTTTATGTATTTGAAGAAAACAAAAACCCGCCAAATTCCTAGACTAATATTTTTTTGTTGGAAAAGCAAAGGCATCAAGCTCATACGGCCTCGTCGGTTTTCGTAATTTTATTTAATAATCATAACTACATAATAAATGCGTATTCCTTTTTCAAAAAGATGTATAATGCTTTATATACAAACTCAATGGTGTAAACACAGATGTAGTTCAATATAAATTTCGGTAAGTATTTCAAATTTAAATCACATTCTCCCCCTAGAGGATGAATGAAATTCAGTACAATTTTCTTTCCCTGTTTTTAACAGATTAAAAATGACTATTGTTATGTTCGCTTTTTATGGCATAGAAAGTCACTTTTTTGAGCAAGTGGTACGAAAAACGGATTTTTATATATACATATTATCTTTATTATATATTGTATTATCTTAGTTAGCTCACATTGGGCTTGCCCCTGCTTCGCTCGGATGATCAAAGACTATGCCTGAGAATGTATGTATTTTCTTAGGTGAATCCATGTGTAGTGATAGCCTGGGAAATTACATTTTTCTTTTGTTTTTGCTATTTGCAGGTCATTGTCAGGTCTATGTCTACCCATGCGCCAAATTTCATCCAAATCTATTCAGCCGTTTTAGCGTAAAAGCGTAACATACAAATAAACTCACCTTCACATTTATAATAATTATAGAAAATATATAATTTAACTAGCTGACCCAGCGAACTTCGTACCGCCTTATACCGACAGCAGCGCCACCTACCGGGTCCAATTGTGTTTTCAAACCATCCAAGAACCCGTTGAAATATAACTACAAAATTTCAACCAAATTGGTCCAGCCGTTTAGTTAGGTGACAAATACACGTACAGAAGAATTATATACAGGCTGACTTTGAAAACATGCGACAAAATTTGAGGGAGTGTTCTAGCCATACATGCACAACTTTTACTATGGGACCAAATTAGAATTCGCAAAAAAAAAAGTCAACCTTCTTATACAAAATGGTCCCTTCGGTTATGTACCTTTATAGGAAAGTTGACTTTTTTTTTTGCGAATTCTAATTTGGTCCCATAGTAAAAGTTGTTCATATTGATGGGTAGAACACTCCCTTAAATTTTGTCGCATGTTTTCAAAGTCAGCCTGTATAATATATTAAGATATTGCATCGCATTTATAATAATTATATATTATGTAAGGATTAAATAAACTTTGATAGGTACCTATTTTATTATAATGAAAAATATTGCAAACAAAGCCACTGCTAACAGTCTTTTTAGCAACATTTTAAAGGAATCATCAACACAAATAAACATGTATTTTTTTATAAACAATATTATTATTTTAAGTAAATAGTAGTAAATACCTACAAGATTTTTTTTTTATACGCGTTTTAGTACAGAATAGAATATAATGCATTTATTTGTCAGAATATTGTACAAAGTTGTTATGTGCATTATGTATTACGATCTTATTATTCTGCCGTTTCCGGCGTACAAATATTGTTTGTAAAAGTATGGGTCATTATTACATTAAAATTAAATGATTAATTATTTAAAAAAATAGAATTAGAATTACAAATAATTGAAATAACTTGGCCCTGTTGGCGTGCACTCTTGACACTGATGACGTCAGCGCAGGGTGCGCCCGCGGCTAACCATTCGAACAACCAATGGCGGCCACGGCACATGCGGCCGAGAGATAATGGCGAGATGGCAGCGTTGCCTTCAGCCTTTTTTTTTTTTTTGGGTGGGAAATTATCAAATAACTTCTCCCGCTCTGGGCGGAGCAGGAGGGCGTGTCAGACTTTTACTGACTACAACCCACCCGTATTACTTCATTTGCCTGTGTGTCAGGGCCACGATATCCCTTTAGGACAAACTCGCAACCCTGGCAGGCATTGGCCCTAACGGACCCCGTCAGTTGCTGCTGACAACTCTTTGAGGCGCGCGTGGAATACAACGCGCCGTCGACCCGGGCCTGGTCCTTATCGGAAAATGAACTACCCATCGCTCACCGTCCGCAAGCCCGCGCCTACGGTGGCCGGAAATCGGCTTGCGACTACCGACGCCCGGAGCGTCTCCTGCGGCGACTAGGGGCGCGAGGGCGCGAACCTTGCCTCTCCCTCACGCGTTCCGCCTCTTCCTTCGCAAGCATTACTGCTTCGCAGAAGGAGGTGACGGCCTCCCATGCACTCTCGCTCTGAACCATGGCCTGAACCAGGGCCGGACGCGAGAGATCGCCGCCGCCGATCGCCTCCGTGAGGACACGGCGGTGCTCCACCCAAGCCGGGCAGACCTCCACCGTATGCTCCACCGTGTCCTCCGGGCGATCCACACAGTGGTGACACCCGGGCGTTTCCTCCCGCTGTTGCCTTCAGCCTGGGCTTCGCCCATGGCGATTCTGGATATCACGATAATGCATGCGGCCAGGACGGTCATAATTATGGACGGACATTAATGTTTTTAAACGTCGGATTTAACATAATTTAAAGTTTAGTTCGCACTTAAAATAAATGATTTTGACACAACCTGATATGTTTTCAATTATGTAAAATAATATGTTTGCTTCGTTTGGTCTAATCATGGCAAGCGCGGCTGACCATGACCCCAGCATAGCAAGTCATCTTGAATTCGAACACCTAGGTTGAGCAGTGTTAATGAGTTTTTCATATCTCATCGTGAATTTTTCCCTAGCAGCCCGAAAGGGTTTTAGATAGCTTTAAAGGGTTTCAATGGGCTATAATTAAGTTTTCGCTTCAAGGAGTTAGAAAGGTTCATATACGATATTACAAGCACGTGATCCATACGGGTACTACAACTCGACGACTCAACGACTTACGATAGGTAAGTCTTCAGTGTCTAATTTCACCTATTTTTTTAATCAATTTTTTTATTTTAGATGCTACAGTTTCGTAAGGAGTCTGGATTGTTCAGAATTTTACAAAATAAAATGCTTGCAGTATGTTAATAAATAATAATCTTCCTAAAAATACTCCAATTACAGAGAAAAAAGACTTACGAATGGAAAAAGAACCTTAAGGGGCTGCTTTTTTTTTGTAGCCGGTGTTCGGGAATCCTCATGGACGTCCTCCACCCTGGGCCGGGCGGAGGGGTCTGTCAGACTCTTACTGACTAACAACCATCCCGGTGTTCCCTTCCCACACTTGCACCGGGGATCATGGGATCATGTGCGACTTCCGCAATCCACGGACCACTTTAAGGACGCTGCGCTAAGGTAACCCGGGGGGCTGCGCTAAGGTTACCCGCGGAATTAAAATTTTCTTACGTTTTTTTAAACTTACTGGTCAGTGTCCGATTATTAAGTTGATCGAAATATGATTCGCGACCGATTAAATACTTATAAACGGAATTATAATCATTAGAATCATCAATAGAACTCTCTTAGTATGAATTGGCCTCAAATTCATGAAGTAATAAAAAAAATATCATAATGAAATACATTTTAAGTAATTTCTTTAATAAACCAATTTGTAGTTTTACGGGTTTTACCCATACAATTGCCATTTAATATGGAACCATAATATAACCTGTTCGGTAACAGAAAAATGTCACCAGGTTTTTTTCAATTCATAAGTTAGAGCCTTAGCAGACGCTTTACTTTCAGCATCTGCGATTCGTTTTCAGAAGCTCGATACACCGACTGGAACAGTACACTTCGCAGACATTCGGATGCCATTCACAGTAATTAAGCGAGGCTTTGGGAATCTGCGTAACATGGCTCGATTCTCAATCATACTGATACCGCGCTTAAACGCAGCGAGTCGCTAAACCGCGATGCAGCATTGATGTAGCAGCAAAGTCTCCGATCGTCGATGGTAAAAAAGCACGTCTGCTAAAGCCCGTAATTTGTAAACTTGAATTTTAACCTGCTCGTCGTGGCTCCTATAAATGTTCACGATAGATTAAATTTAACGTTATTCAACTTGAGAAAGTCACAATGAAAACGGTGAGTTCTGATTGTCCTTTCAATTTAGGCGTACCATTACGGCGCGCCTTTTATACAGCATGTATTAGAAATGTGTTTGTCAAATTTAAAGGTTTGGTACAGACCATCAAACTGAACAACTTTCTCCATGGGACCAACTTCGTAATTGTGAAAAAATTAGCAAGTGTTCCATACAAAACTTCAATATTTACTCGACCCAAACGTGGGACGGCTGATTATTTTTTGGTAAATTTTAAGGGTGTGCCTTAAATATGATTTACGCCTGGCCTTTTCTGATATACGTGAATAACTTCAGCCTGTCTATTCGTCGTGTTCCTGGCACACAGGCAACTGAAGGAACACGGGTGGGTTTTAGTCAGTAAAAGTCCGACACGTCCTCCCACTCCGCCCAGAGCGGGCGAAGTTATTTGATAAATTCCCACCAAAAAAAAAGCCTCTCTATTCTGTAAAAATCTCACCGCGACAACTTAGATGAAGTGAGTTTGACATGATCTGTCATTCCACCTTATGCTAGGGATTGACAGTTCACTTCAAGCTTACTACGTCTAAGTTTTTACGGTGAGATTTTTACAGAATAGACCGGCTGAAGTTATACAGCGTGTATCAGAAAGGGTTTGTAAATTTTGAGGTTTGTAAAATTTACCAAAAATAATCAGCCGTCCCATACATTCGGGTCGAGTAGGTATTGAAGTTTTGTATGGGACAGTTGATCATTTTTTCGCGATTACGATGTTGGTCCCCTGGTGAAAGTTGTTCAGTTTGATGGTCTGTACCACACTCTTATATTTGAGCACACCTTTCTGATATGCACTGTAAAGAAGGTGCGCCGTAATGACGGTAGGCATCTTCGGATGCGCTCGTTCCAGTATAGACATGACCTATCGCTTTCCACCAGGGGAAATAGATCTCAAGGGTTAGCCACCATAAAAAAAAACTAATATTATTTTATATATTTCCAGTTGGTATTGTTCACGCTGGTGGTGGGCGCCATCCTTGCGCTGGCGAATGCTCAGTATGAAAATGGTGGACATGGTGGGCGAGGTGGACAATTCAGATATGAGCCGAATTACGGACATGGCGGCGGCTACGATAACGGCGAGGGCTACGGTGGAGGCCACAGATTGCAGGGTCATGGTAGCCACTACGGCCACGGTGGCCACGGCTTCTACCGTGGTCGCTGAGGCCACGGTGGCGGATTAAGCAGATTCTCTTCCTCTTCTCGTTAGTAAAAAATTAGGGTCTATTTTTAATGTTGTATCAAGACATATTTCTAATAAATCTTTATTCATCTTGGAAAGATTTTAGATTTAACTTGTCTTGGTTCTTATGGCTTTAATCCCTATTGTTGTATGGTTTATGAAATAAATAATTTTAACAAACACTTATTTTTCAACATTTGCTCGAAAATTGTCTCTTTAGCCCGACCAACGAAGACAAAACTTGTGGAAATAACTCGTGTAAAAGCCAATTTTGCCACAGTTGTAAGGTGTTCTAAATAACATATTAAAATTACTGAAGGGTGGGGGCACCGCTAAGGGGTGGGGGTGTAAAGGTCCCTATTTACTGCACCGCTTTTAGGTTTCACAATGCAGTGTAATGAACACATTATGTGCATTTTTCTCACTTAGCATTCCCACTTCAGAGCTGGAAAGTACGCCCCAGATTAATCTCAGTAAATAACCTTTATGCCTTTTTAACCAACTTTTTACCGCTAGCTGTACTAAGTAAAACATTGTAAATTGAGTTAGGAACTATAAGCGAGACGGGGTCTACTCCGCAGATAAATCCGAAGTATCGGCCGAATGTTCTACCGTTTCTTATCTACGGATGACTATGGCTGACTACGGTGAAAGAAAAACGACAGTCAAAGAGATAATTCAAAGTCAAAAATGTGTCTTGAAGTCGGGTAACGACTCAAAGCCAAATAAGGAAACTTTGGAAGTCAAGAAACGTCCGATACTTCGGATTATCGCTTCGGAGTAGACCCCAAGGGTTCCAATGAAGGCGAAGCTTAGGCAATATAAACTACAGTCCGGCCGTCGATAGAGTGCGTTCCTGACACCTGTTTATTGGACAATTTCTAGTAACTATAAGGATCAAATTCGCAAAACACATATTCGTTAGGATGAAACTGACAGGTATCAAGAAAGCATTCTCTCAACTGTAAAGAACGTTCAAAAACCGACGATATAACAAAATTCGAGGGAATCAGCTTGATAAGGGATGCACAAAACCGGGAGGTATGGCAGAAAGGAAAGGAGGCCTATAATACACGCCATTACAATAATAGTAATAATTATGCCCATTTCTGGGCGTCCAAGCACAAAGGGTCCAGCACCCAAGTTGCGTAACACAGTTTAAATCGTAATCGGAATGATTTTGAAGTAAATCGCTAATCCATTGCTTCGTATGTTAGAAAAATTTGTCTGCTCAACAACGTAAATAACGCAATGAACGTTGTTGAACTATCACATTTAAACCGATTCCTACTGATAGTGTGTTACGCAATTAGCCTGCAGATCTCGGCATTTAGTTTAAAATTTTTGCTAATTAATAAATGCTCATGCAATTATCTACAAGTTCACATCATGATCATTTCAGCCTAAAGACGTCCACTGCTGGACATAGCCCTAAAGGGGGCTTTGCCATAATCGCCACGCTTGAAAGGTGGATTGACGATCGCAGTATAGTGTTAAAATGCATAGAGAACGCTGCTACCCATTCTCTAGTCAGTCCCTTAGTCGCCTTTAGACACCCACGGGAATAAATGGGAAGTTCACATAGTTTTTCTCAAATTAAGCTATTTCAGATTTAGGTACAAATTCAAATGTCTGATAAAAAAAAATGTGCCAGGTTTTGAATATATTTTTTTATCATTATTATTAATTGACTATTCTAGATACCGAATCTAGTCTTAACTCAATACCCCACTACTGGATCATTTTTGCTTGGACGCCCATATTTTATTATACAAACAAAGTGACAGCTAGCACATGTCAGGTTACTCCAGTGAATTAATAATTCGACTTTAAAAGTAAATTGCGACCTTGTTAAAAATGTTACATTGCAAAAATCATAATAGAACATGGTTGTAAAAATGTCTTACGATGATGCAGCATACTATTTTTCTAAATTTGAATAAAAACATAATTTATAGTAGTTAAATCAGTTACAATTTTTTGGAATCTTAGATAACACTTATGTATAAGCACTTGAGTGAGATACCTGAGATACAGGTTTATTCCTAGTTCAGGTAGAATCCAATTATTATTTACCTTAACTTCTAGTCTAAGGCCCTATTTTTGTAAATATTTATGTAAATCAATTATTTCAATAAACAATTTCAATGTGATTTCAATTTCAATGTTTAGTAGCACAATTTTTATGAAAACTTAAGGCGACGATAACCGACTTTTAATGATTTTATACTGAAGATAACGTCTAAACGAGTAGTGTTAATGATTTGAAAAAAAAATATGTTAAATTAGAGCTTTTTCTTAATAACTTAATAAGTGAATGTTTTAGATTATATTTATATTACATAGTGACATTAATTTGTAAAGTTATGTCTAACGTGGCTAACAAAACTGAGAATGGCGCAAACTCTACCAAGCGTATTTTTCTGAAACCTTCACCAATTAAAAGATAATTGAATTATTGATCTTTTAGTATACGCGTTTTATTAAAATACCTTTTTTTGTGTATAATAAATTAATAATGCGTCAAATTGGGGACAGTGCTCCCTGATTGGCGAGTCCTAATTACTGGCTGAACGCATTGCGTGAGCTCAGTACAGAACACGCAAGCTAGCCACTCAATGCCACTGGTATATATCTGAGTCTTAAGACGTAGCCATATGCCAGTTTAATTCTAACCGATTGCTATTTTAAATTAGTAGGTACTAAATTAGGTTGATCTTGCAATATTTTTTTATGTTTTATTTATATATTTCCTGGGTTCCGTTATCGATACTGAACCTACCCCTAAGCTATGGCACGCAATTTCTTTATTACCCTGTATAGTATATACACCACATTCCGTCTCGCTACATGTTGCGTCTGGGCGCTCCTTGCGAGGCTCCACATCCAATTCACTTCATCAAATGTTGCTTTCCGAGAGAAAATGCACGAATTACTTACTATAAAAAATACCCAAATCGTTGGAGATTTCTCTCGATTTCCATGTCATTCCTTCATCAGATTCTGATTTGGTTACAATGGGACCACCCCGAGAGCATACCCTTTAAAACAAAAAAGAATTGTCAAAATCCGTCCACAATTATTGACGGAGAAATCGGTTAAAAAACATTAAAAAAAACGCAAACATACAGACGAACATAAATAACCTCCTCCTTTTTGGAAGTCGGTTAAAAAGTGCACAACACAGTTAATTAGAATTAACGGTAGGTATACAAGTAAGGCATATTTTTATTGCGTCAATAAAATACCAGTCGGGTTGGGTGTGCTCATTCATCATAACGGTGAACGTCATGCTACTGCTGTGATTTTTTTAAGGAAAAAATCACGGCAGTAGTATAGATAACGAAATTAAAAGGAAAGTTCTTTATTAGTGATCGATGGAAATTACTAGGCTTTAGAAGTTAACGAGTAATACTCGACCAACTTACATTTGCAGTTGGAATGCATGGGAGACCATGTTTTTCAACTACAATGTTAAGTTTGATCTTGGGATAAATTCATCCCAACTACGGAACGCTTCATTGTGCGTGGTTCGACATGCACTTGGCCGGTTTTTATTCTTGGGTGACACCATAATAATTATGCGCACCGGGTGTCACCCATGCAGCATGCTAGCTACGCCACTGTAAACGGTGATACGCTTAGTATGTCGAGCCTGAAAAGGAAGAACATCGTAAGCGACATAATGTAGGTATTTCACTTTTTCAATAAATAATTAAATAAAATCAATAAAATAATCAATAAAAAACCTCTCCTGTAAATTTTAATTTATGTCGCTTACGATGTTCTTCATTTTCAGGCTCGATGTATGGAAAGTACTGATAATGGTGCCTCTAGCAGCAGCCGCCGAGGTGTCTCCGAGCACGGTTGTGACGTTCACCGTTATGATGAATGAGCACACCCAACCCAACTGGTATTTTGTTGACGCAATAAAAATATGCCTTACTTTTATACCTACCGTTAATTCTAATTAACTATGCTGTGGTCTTTTTAACTGACTTCCAAAAAGGAGGAGGTTATTTATGTTCGTCTGATTGTTTGTTTTTTTTTTATGTATTTTAACTGATGTCTTCGTCAATTGTAGACCGATTTTGACAGTTCTTTTTTTTTGTTTTAAAGGGTATGCTCTCGAGGGAAGAATTAGATGAGGGGGATCCCATCGAGACAAATCTTCAAATTTTTTAGCCGCACAATCACTATAGCGATTTGGGTATTTTTTGCATGTGTTATGCATTTTCTCTCGGAAAGGACCATTTGGTGAAGTGGAACTGATTTAATTTTTATTTTTTATTTATTTTTATTGAAAGTAAGAGCAAACTGAATGTAATATAAGAACTTACAACTAATTTAACATAAACAACCCTTAATAGGGCAAATGACAATTGCTTACCAACTCAGCTTTTTAATAATAATATATATCATCATCATCATCATTGCAGCCGAAAGACGTTCACTGTTGAACATAGGCCTCCCCCAAAAAAGGGGGGGGTTGCCATAATCACCACGCTTGGCAGGCGGGTTGGCGATCGTAGTATGATCGATCTATTATTATTATAACCCACAACGCTGTCCACGGTTAAACATAAAAGTAAAGAAAAAAGAGTGTAATCGCTAGGAGTTTTAGTAGCAGTACGAGTAGTAATTAGTTGTGTTATGAACATTAATAAAGTTAATTTTGATAAAATCTAAATCAAAAATATTTTTATTTCACATAAGCCTACATGGGCACTTATGAAACATCAGAAGCTAGGTGCACGGTTCCAATTGGTCGTTTCCTATGGAGAAGAGCCGACAAGAAACTCCACGGTCACTCTTTTAAAAAAATAAAATTGGCTTTTACAATGTTTTCAAATTACAGTGTTAATAGGTATGAGAGGACAGCGTAGGCCCATCAAAAGTACCAGGAACTTAACAAAATAGAAAATGGTTTAAAGATCTACAGTCTAATAAGCCTACAACGTCCCCACATTGACAAAAAAAACCAATATAAATGTTACTTATTATAAAAATATGACGATGTAGCTGAAACTGATGATGTAGATTACAGATGGCCATCAGACCTACGTATAAGTATTTCACGGGTCGCGATTCGATTTGGTACTTTAATATGGTGGCTGAGTAATTTATGTCCGTCACAATGCCTATAGTGAAGTGGAACTCCAGTTCTCCTGGTACTGACCAGGAGAAATCCTCAACAATTAGCGTCCCTGTATCGGGAAAAGCAATATTTTGTATTTAAGGTGATGAGCTGACATTAGGCTATTGTAACTTAGCTAAATTAGAAAATGACCCCCTAAAAAGTGAAAAATAAAAAACAACAACAGACTTTCAACAAAAAACACTACAAAGTGAAAAATAACTTTCATTTCGGAAGTCGGTGGCAAAAAACAAAACTTCTGATCCAAAGACACCGACTTCCGAAATTAAAGTTTCAGTCACCTTTTAGTGTTTTTTTTTTGAAGTCGGTTGTTATTTTTTTATTTTTTTTTTCAGTTAGGTAAGTACTTTCATATTAATCTCATCGCCCCAGAACGACGAACGAAAAAAATACTTTGGAGTCATCCAAAGTATTTTTTTTTATGTCTCAGTTTTAATTAAGGCATTTTACGGTTCGTCGGGTAAAATTATTATTTTTGATATGCCTATTCCAACAATTACACTGAAAGCTGGCCGGGTGAATGCAAATAATACTTCACAATAGTACAAAAGTAGGTTATACGAGTAGGTAGGTAAATAACATTTTTTTATTACTTTCTGAAAAGTAATTAAGATAGTAGGTAAGTTCCCTGACTCACAGTAGGTATTCACATAACGTCAACTTTGAATACCTATTAGTCTTGATGTGGTCTTGATGCACACAAGTCATGCTTTTCACATTTCATTTCTTCAAATACGTTTTAATTTCCCCATCACTTTTTAAACGAGCGGTTATTTGTTTTTTAGTAACGTGGAAAGGAAGAAGGATAATAACATCTTTTTTCTTAAAAATTACAATATTAGATCAAAGCTTTAAGTTTCCACACAAAGTCGGTTTCCGGTCGGTGTGGTGGCGGTCCAGTACATTTTCAGGCATTCTAATTTTGCCTCGCAACGGGCTCCCAACAGATTTGTTTTATTTCAGGTGCTACAAAGAGGTCTATTAGAGTCTAGAGCCTGAACTGCAGGGCTTGAAACCGGTTATTTTTTATTTCTGAAGATACAAATTATTTTTGATACAATTGATATTATTAGCTTCAAAAATTGCTTCATCACATTAAGTTCAACATTGATTTTGTATCGAAATATTAAATCATTAACGAAATATTAGCGAAAACCTTTATAATTACGGTTAAGGTTACATAGAAAATTAACCGGTTTCCGAGCCCTGTACTACTATTCTGTAAAAATCTCACCGTGAAATCTTAGGTGAAGTGACCTTGAAGTGTGCTGTCAATAGTGTCAATCTGTAGCGATCCGTAGCATCAGGTGGCATGACAGGTCACTTAATCTCACTTCACCTAAGATTTCACCGTGAGATTCTTAAAGACTAAATAGAACGGCTGCTGAACTGTGGCAAAAAATTAAACTTTTAACCTTTAACTGTTCAGTATGGGACCGGACGTAAAGAATAGCACCATCTATTTCTTCCCGTGGGTGTCATAAAAGGCGACTTACTTGAGAAAGGGCAGCAGCGTTCTCTATGCATTTTAACACCATACTGCGATCGCCAACCCACCTGCCAAGGGTGGCGATTATGGCAACCCCTCCTTTTAGGGGAGGCCTATGTCCAGCAGTGGACGTCTTTCGGCTGAAATGATGAACCATAAATAAATGATTTAAGACTGTTAATAATCCTCCGTTCGTTACCAATCTTGATCAGTTTGTGGTTTTCATTAAACATATTACAATTAATAAGGAAGCATATAACTTGTTTGGTGGGACAATAAAACCAAAAACATTTTGTTACTTAATAATTTAATGGAATAACCAGAATGTTGACCTCAATCTTGCCTCCTATAAATGTTCACGATGTACCGAAAATAAAGTTATTCAACTTGAAACAGGCACAATGAAAACTGTGAGTAGTGCTTGTTCTTTCTAACCAGTTACAATAAAACTTCAAGTATTTTTTTATTGATCTTCGAAAATTATATTACAAAAAAAAAAATTGTCAGTCTATTGTCTAAAAATCTCACCCCGAAAATGTAGGTAAAGTAAAGTAAAAAGTCTATTCATCAAAAAAGTAACAATACAATGTGACATATTCGGTGAGCCACAAACTAAGCAATGCTTGTATCTTGTGGCTCTAGGTGAAAGAAAGAAAGAAAGAAAAGAATAAAGTTTATTTGGACACAGTTCGTGAAACACCAAATACAAACAACAAAAAACAGTGAAAATAATGTTTTAACGACAATAATGTGTGCCTCACGGCTGCGCCAAAAAGGTTATGCCAGACGCCCCGTCTGACGGTGGTTTTCTAAGGAACCTTTAGTGACAAGTGACCGAAAGTACAACAGTTTCAACATACCTAATACATATTTTTTATACTTAATAGATAAAAAAATATATTTATAATTCAAACAAATATAATTACAAAACCAAAAATACAATAATAATAATAAAAACTATGATAAAAAAAAATATATATAATATACAACATTAGTTTTTGTTTATACTAAACCCGGAAAGGGGTCATTGTACTTATCATTTTGAACAATTTTTTCTATGGGACCAACTTTGAAATCGCGAAATTAAAATCAGCTGTTCCATACATTTCGTCGATTTAAGTGAACACAAATGTACGGAACAGCTGATTTTTTTTTCGTGATTTCACGGTTGGTCTAATAGAAAAAAAATTTCAAAATGATGAGTATAATGACCCCTTTTCGGGTTTAGTATAAACAAAAACTAATGTTGTATATATTGACATAAATAGTTCCTTTTATCAACATTTTTACATAAATAGTTAATTTATTACCTATTCGGAGAAAGTGAAGTATCAACGAGCTGCAGCGGTGAAGGTGAAGGTGAAGTGAGCTTGAAGTGAGTCATTCTACCTGTTGTGCTATTCTGTAAAAACTCACCATGAAAACTTAGATTTTAAAGTGAGTTTGGAATGAGCTGTTTATCCCTAGCCTCAGACAGTATGACAGGTCACTTCAAGCTCACTTCACCTAAGCTATCTCAATGAGTTTTTTATAGAATAGACCGGATTCTAGGGATTTACACTATTGAACAATTATTATAATTCCAAAAGGGCCTCAGCTCAGCATAATGTCAAATGACAACACAAGGTGTACCACTTGACGCTGATTAATAGACCGGCTCATCCTAGGGATTGACACTATCGACAGTTCACTTTACTTAAGTTATCACGGTGAGATTTTTACAGAAAACATCGGCAGTAATGTGGGCTTCCCATATGAACCATCTAACGAAGTTTTCCAGAAAAAAATTGTTTTAATGGAACCTTTGCCACCTAATGTCTTCAAAATAACTTCAGTGTATATTTTGGGTACGCTCATTTCATCCCAGGGGGTCTATTCCGAAGCTTCAAACCAAAGCATCGGCCGAATGTTCGGCCGTTTTATAACGTCCATAGTTTCCTTTTTTGACTTTGAATCCTTACCCGACTTAGGCTTGACTTGGCTTATCTCTGTGACTGTCATTTTTTTTTCTTTTACCGTAGACAGCCATAGTTAGCCGTAGCAACGGCCAAACATTCGGCCGATACTTCGGTTTAACGCTTTGGACTAGACCCCCTGGCCTTACCCATCGCTTTCCTCCAAGGAAGATCGAGGACAAGAGCGGTGCGCTTTTGTGCTCATCTTTATCTGCTTTATATAATAAATTAAAGTCGCTTTTCGTGTCTGTCTGCGTGACTGCGTTGTTCTTCTAAACTCTGCAACGGACTTTGATGTGATTGTTACCATAATTTAGAGAATTTATTCTGGAAGGTTTATATGTACACAATTTTAATATTAACCTACATCTAAAATTAATATTAATGTGTAAACTTATAAACTTTAAAATGTAATACAGAAATTTCGATGTTTGGTCAAGTTGTAATAACCGTGCGAACCACCACATGGCGGATCGCTAGTGAAAGGTAAAAATAATAATTTATTTTTCTGTATTTCCAGTTCGTATTGTTTACACTGGTGGCGAGCGCTACACTTGCGCTGGCGAATGCTCAGTATCAACACGGTCACTTTAGTTTTGGTGAATATGGCGGACATGGCGGCGGCTACGAACATGGCGGCGGCTACGGACATGGCGGCGGCTACGGACACGGCGGCGGCTACGGACTTGGCGGAGACTATGGCCATGGTGGTCATGGCGGAAACTATGGTCATGGTGGTCATGGCGGAAACTATGGCCATGGTGGTCATGGCGGAGACTATGGCCATGGTGGTCATGGCGGACATGGCGGTTATGGAGGTCATAACGGACATAACGGAGACTATGGCCATGGCGGTCATTTCGGACATGGCGGAGACTTCGGCCACGGCGGTCATGGTTACCAAGGATTTTAAGTTATTCTACGGTTAATAAAAATATTATAGTTTAAATAAAATTATGATGATGTTTAAAAGACATATTTATTAAGCATATTTGTTCATCTTAGATAATTATGTCTTAGAACCTGTGAATACTGTGATAACTTTAAGTCCTTTATGTACATTATTTAAGTCAATAAATTATTGAAAAAACAACTGATTACAGTAGTACCCAACTGATATGGCTTACCGATGTACCTGCGCAGAAGGTGAATTTTAAAAGTGCGGGAAATGCTATTGATCAATCGGCACGCTCCACGCACCGCGGTTCTTTTTCCTGTACCGCTATTGGTCGGCAGCTGCCGCCATGTTAGCGCGCGCCGCGTAGCATGTTTGTCAGCCGCCATACTTCTGATCGAGTGCACGCTAACAGCTCCAGTGTATTATGAACCTTATAATAGTGACCTAAGGTTGATTGTAAGTTTTAAGCATTCTTTCGTTAATCTTCGGGGCCATACTTTATTTTCTGTGCGAACGAAGATTCACGACGCGCCTTATCAATTGGGTACCACAGTACCTATTTTGTTTTACTAAAATAATTCAACCCGTCAAAGCTATGGTATACACAGAAAAATACCCATCACAACCGTTATCTACGCATTCTGCAGGTAGCACATCAAATTACAAAATTATTGTCAAAATTATTTGAAGAAATTTGACAGTTTGGTATAACTGGAAGTGCTGGCTTGTACAGCGCCGGCTGTCGCTGAAAACCAGCGCTGGGGCTCTGTCTTGCATAGGGTCGCAGTATAATGCTGAGCGATAGCCGTTTTGTGTGGATGTGTCGCATGTTCAACCCAACCTTTTATTATTATTGTGTCTAAGTTCTTTTTTGCATCATGTTTACCGCAAATAAACGTATTTTCTTTCTTTCTTCTTCTTTCTACATTAAACTAAGTAACATTGAGCAAAAATTATTGCTAGGAAAAGACTTCAATTTTTGGTGCGAAAATCGCTGTTTACAGCTGCGCACAATATAATGCACGTAAAACATTGTACCTAAGGGTGCATGCAACGGTATACAATATTAGTTTTAGTTTATGCGAAACCCGAAACACGTGTCTAGTATTTTTATGTAAAGAATCTATGTACAAAATTTCAAAACTTTATCATGAAAAATCACAAAGTTTTATGGTTGTTATGTTACCGGGTTGTCCGTACAAAAACATGCTAAAGGCGCCCCCGCGCCTCCAGGGTCGTCTTGCGCTCATTGACAATAATTTGGCAGTATGTACCTAACCGTACGGCGATTGTATTGTAAGTAATTAAATGGTGGTGGTGGTGGTGTGGGTGTACTATAGGTACACCTCTGCCTAACCCTTTGGGGATTGCAGGCGTGATGTTATGTATGTGATATAATTAAATGGTGATAACATTTTCCATCACATTTAAATATTTTTGGGACAAAATATAACATGGAGTAAAAATTATTCAAATCGATTCAGTTCCATAATCTGAACAAACTATATTCAGGTTTGCGACCGCGTACCGGAAGAAGCGTTGGAAGGCCTCCTACAACTACTACTACATATTATGCAGTAACCAAGCACAGACTGACATAAAGCCAGGTAGGTCATCCTGAGTGTATCTTTGTCAGCTATAGATCGAAGTCTTTTAAATATGTACAAAAGCTTCCTTACGCGCGAAGTAACCGATTGAATTTGATTTCCCCATGTTAGGTGCTGGTCTATGCAAATACCAAGATACTTGATGCTATTAACATGTTCAAAAACGGGGCAACTGCAGCAGCCCCCTATACTGTAACTGCACTGGTGTGATTTGAGTGAAAGATGTTTTGTTTTTTGAACATTAAGGGTGAGCAGATTGTGTTGAAGCCAACCGGTTACCTTCTGCATTCTAACCTCTGCGGCACTATAGGTTTCCCTCCAAGAGTCTCCATGGAAAATAATAGCTGTGTCATCAGCGTACGCAGATATTTGCGCGTTATCCAAATTGAGTGAGCATAGACCATCAACGTACAGAAGAAACAAGGTGGGACCAAGGACACTACCTTGGGGCACTCCATATTCCACCACTCTGGAAGTTACCCAGGCAAACCATCTGTTTACGTTCGGAAAGATGTGAGGTAAACCATTCCAATGCAATGCCCCTGATACCTAAGCGTTCCATTAGTATGGGCCTTGACACGGTATCAAAGGCCTTGGCTAGATCAAGGAAGACACCAGCACACTTTTGCCTTTGTCAAGGTTATCAATGACATGATCCACCAACTTAGAGACTGCATCCTCCGTTGAATATTATATATACCAAAAATACATAAATACAGTTGGAGGCAAATTTTAAGGCGTTCGTTAAATCCTAGATCCCTCCGACTGCATTTATTTATTTTTGGTACTATAGGTAATAGGTAATACGGGCTGGTGTCCGCAACTCCACGTCAATATGCGCGAAACTATGGTACTATATAGGATACTCGTTTTTCTTTTCATCTTGTTTCCATCTTTTCAGTTCCGTTTATTGCAGTCGGGTTTAAGTTTTTTTTAGTAATTGTTTTATTTCTTTTTTAATTTTACAATAAAAATGTAACTAATAGCCTACATGATGCGTTTACTTACAATTTTCCAGAGCAAAATAATTGCTTGCTGGATGCACCTCCAACATACCCTTAATTATTCCCTTACACTACATTTTTCCTCAGAAGTCGACTGCGGAGTCGACCTCAGGACTAACAGTCCTGAGATCGACTCCACAGTCTTCAGTAGCAATTTCCCATTGTTACTACCAGGAGCATATAGGTACTACCTTATGTCACTGATACACTCACTAATGAGTTCTTACAAATTATTCCTGACGAACGACTATCACTAAAATAATACAACAGTAGATTATACAGAACAGATGGCCGATGGGGCCGAAAGTTTCCGAAAGATGTAGCGTTGGAAAGCCTCGGGAACAAGGTGGACCGATCATCACTTTGTGAAGGCCGCAGGAATCCGCCGGATTCGGGAAGCACAAAACCGGTTGAAGTGGCGATGCTTGGGAGGCCATCCACTGTTGGACATCATATCCAACAGTAGATGTCTTTCGGCTGAAATGATGATGATGTAATAAAACTACATATTAACGATTTTCGGACTTTTTCCTTTACTTGTGCTGTGAGACTTTGCTTATGATTGTAGGTCAACGGAAAGTACCCTATAGGTTTTGATTAATATGCAAGTGTCAAAATATGTCGCATTATATATGGCGGTATTTTTTTATTGCGTTGACTTGAAGTTTGATTTTTTTTTTGAGCTCCAGGGGACCGTAAACCTACGTATTTGAAATTAATTTCAACTTGAAACCTCCACGCGTTCCTGAGAAAAAGGGTCTTCACGGACAGACCGACAGACGGACAGGCGGACGGACGGCCGGACAATGAAGTGATTACTATAAGGGTTCCGTTTTTCCTTTTGAGGGACGGAACCATAAAAAATAATTTGGAGTTTCATTTCCCACGATATGTATGGGAAAAGGTTTTTGCGATTTCTGACTCTTCTAGTACTCAAACTTCAGTTGGTCTAAAAGAGTTTTTTGATCCTCATAATAATGAAACAGGATCTAAGAGCACCATTTTTTTTAATGAATATTGCCCATTTTCTAGCTGACTACATTTTTCAAAATTTATCAGATCAAAATGTCTCAAAAAGTTAAGGTTAGTCTTCGAAGACCGAATTCATGTAGCTACAACGGCTAAGGTATTTACTGCCCCATCTCAAAAATCCACCCTTATACAGGGTGGATTATTGAGATAGGGCAGTAAAGGGTCATGATGATTGACAAATTAGCTAATTATTCTAACCGTTTGGCTCGTATTTTTACAATTTACTGTAAACTATCGAGGAATACAAATATAATGCAATATTGCTCATCCCCCATAGCAAATAGCGTGATAATATATTATAGCCTACCAACTGACCAGACTTATTCGCGGAACGTTAAATTTTCCCAATCAACCTTGAACCTTAATGCTTTAGCGATAAAGTTGAAAATCTGTTAAAGAAATTTGACAGATTGTAGTAGCTTGATGTGCTGGCATCTATACCATAACATTGGCTGACGTGAGAACTGTTACTAGACTGACTACGACTACGACTACGAGACTGTTAGAGCTCAAAGTACCAAATGCAGGTACGGCTTTAATGAGGATAAATTTTGTTTTGTATGGCTCAAAGAATATTTAATAAGTTACCTTTCTCAATAAAAAGTCTCAATTTAATAAATTTTTAGCGTAAATTGCGTACTATTTTAATACAGAAATGTTACTATTGTCTCAGTGACCATTTTGATGACAATTCTTTGACAGAATAATATTATTATGTAACATGACTATAAAAGCATGACGACTTTAAATAGTAATTCTTTGGACAATGTTAATAATAACTTATTGACATTACTTATAATTATCTACTAATGATATTAGCGCATTTGGTCAAATATTGACATTAATTACCTAACATTAACTACCTATTGCCTTCTATTAAATTACATTATTTTTTTTAAATTCAGACATCGATTTCACTCCTGAATTATTATAAATGAATTTACTTAATGGCCCAAGCCTAATAATTGTATGTTTGTACGCCAAATGGCAAAACATAGAAAAACTTTACATTAAGACTTGTAACCTGCACATTGTTGTAACCTATGTTTACAAATAAAGATTATTGATTGATTGATTGATTTGGACCTACTCGACTCGAGGTGAGTTTTAAATTTTGCTGAATAGAAGAACAATATAAACTTTGAAACATAAGTACCTACATAATGTTTGTATCATTTTATTGGCTACAATTTTGAGCACATACCCACCTACTAACGTTAGATCTGCACATAAGACTTATACAAGCATATATTATTATAGGTAGACCTATATATACCTACAAGGTATGCACTTTGCTAGAAAGTTATGCTAGGTACATATTTATCACATGGGAACATATTTGTGAGTAACACGCTACTTATTAAATACTCGAAATATAAAAATCAATACAATACCTTTAGTGTTATGACGATACGGTTTTGATACTGGGGAACGTCTATCAAAATCGGGATTGAAACCAAATACCTACTTAATAACGCCCAAATCTCAGTTTGACTTAACTGCGAGACCCAAGAGTCTGACTTGTTCTTACTCAAATCTTGCAGGGTTCAGTCTTGGTTTTGGTCTTGCTACAATAAGTCGGTCTTGGTCTTCGTCTTGGTTTTGCGAAAATGCAAGAACAAAACCAAGACTGCAAGACCAAGACCGATTTTGGGCAACACTAATAAATTTCCACAACATAACGACTTATTTAGTGTTAGTTGGGGGATTACATCGCTGATAAAAACGCTTGGCTCAACGCTGGTCGTGCTGGAGCACGACCAGCGTAAGGGCGCAAAAACTTATTGATTAGCATTCAGAAATACTGTTGGAGCCGCTGAAGATTTTAAAAACTATTTTAGCATTGTTTAAATTCAATCTCTTCTCTATGCGTATTCTATAAAGCACTTGTGTGAGTACTATGTACTTACTATACAGCTACCATTTACTGGCTACGTCTTTCATTGACCTGAATGTGCCCTGGCGGCTGAGAGTATGTCATGCTCACTGTAATGTCTCGCTGATGGTGGCGGATGTGTTGGATCATGTATCTCGCTTCAAAATGGTTGAGGTGAATGGTGCTGATTCATGCGTCATGTTCGTGAACGGGCGCTGTCAGTAGGGACTGGTCATCTCTTAACTGCCAGGGCTTATTTTTAATATTTTAATCTTTTACTTTAAATTGTTTTTTTTTTTTTTTTATGTTGTTCTCATATCTAAAAGCGACAAGAATAATTATCCAGTATTTTATAATATCTTGATTTAAAAGAGTGTCCTGAGAGTTTCTTGCCTGTTCTTATCCATAGAGAGAAATCTACGTTTTGGAATTTGCAAATAGCCTACAACTTTCTGACTAACTGACCGACTCTTTGACAATTCAAAATTGCCTGTAATTGTTTTAATTGAAATAAATGTTTCGAGTTTGAGTTTTAATGGGAAACTAGCTTCATCTTTATGACTGACCAACCCCTTGACAATTCAAAAAGCCTGTAATTGGTTTATGTGTGTGTGTATTAGTTGTATTGGTTTATTGGGTAAATAAATGCTGAGTTTGACAATACACTTACACATATTCTCACATTTTAGGACGAATAACAAATTAAATCCAAAAATATTACTTAAGTAAGTTTAATTAACAGTCGAACAAAATTGTGCCATAACATAAATCGTATTTCGTCATTTATAACTCCGATTATCGCGAATCGTTTAGCCATGTCCGTATCCTCCGTATCCGTGGTGATGGTGGTGGTGTTTCTGCACGTAGCCAGGGCTGCGGATCAGCCTCGGGGCAGCACCGTCGACAGGTGCGGCCACATTGAGCGATGCGCTTGCCATAGCCAAGATGGCACAGACGATCGCGGCGAAGAATGCGAACTGTAAGTAAATTATCTCTTTAGTATAATTTTCTAGTAGGTATCTGCGAAATCACGAAGTTATTGGCTTAAGGCGCTACCCTGAGCAAAACCTTATTTTTCTTCGTTATTCAGAGGCTATTAACTCATTCATTAGGAAAAATAAACTACGTCTAAAAGCACATTATTAATGTTCGGTATCCTATCATCACATTGCACGTTATTTGTTTTTATAGTAAATACATTTAAAATCTGCTTGTAAAAAAATTGCTAAAATTATTGATTGCATTTATCTTTTGTGTTGGTAACGTTCTATTAGTTTGAGGATTACACTAATGAATAGACAATTAAAAAATCTAAATAATTCACGTTTTATTTTATTTCATAAGATCATTTTTCTTTTTTTAATAAAATAATTAAAAAAATTGTGTTAATTTAGCGTGCGCGGGACAGAGCGAGGCATAACGGCGAGACAAGGAAGGACCGAAAGCTCAAGGACGTTTGCTAGGGATAGGGGTTCATATTTCCAAGCAAAAAGGGTCAAGTTAGTATTTAGTTTCCGAGATATCCGCAGTTTTGTAAAGTGGGGTGAAAAATTGCATTTCGCGATTTTAATTGATATTAATTGTTGCTCAATTATCTACCAGTTCATAGTAAATGACTTTATATGAAGTTTCTAAGTAGGTACCAGAAATTTTAAGAGAAAAGTTTAGTAAAAAGGTACCAGTGAAATTGCTTTTTCTCAAAACAAGCTTTGTCAGAGTTTCAACTTCAAAATGTCTGATAAAAAATGTGCCCGTTTTTTGAATATTTTTTTAATCCTTATTATCAATTGACTTTTCAGATTCGATTCGATTGGTTTTTTTTTCTATTCTTAGCCCCACATCATCATTTCAGCCGAAAGGCGTCCACTGCTGGACATAGGCCTCCCCCAAATAGGGAGGGGGGGATTTGCCATAATCACCACGCTTGGCAGGCGGGTTGGTGATCGCAGTATGGTTTTAAAAATGCATAGAGAACGCTCCTGCCCATTCTCTAGTAAGTCCCTTAGTCGCCTTTTACGACACCCACGGGAAGAAGTGGGATGGAGCTATTCTTTACGTCCGGCACCAAATGGAACCCCACTACTAGACCCTATTTGCTTGGACGCCCACGCTTAGAAGAACAACGCGACACAGACAGACACCAAAAAGCGACTTTAATTTATAATACTTATGTAAATAGAATTATCAACTGTGATTGTGATACGTACTTTGTTGTACAGTTTTGCCACAGTCCCACTATTAGAATACGAATAATGCTCTAAATGAATATGTTTGAATGATTGTATACTTTCTTTTGGTTAATTCTGGTAAAAAACAGTGGCAATTGAAATTTAAGGAAATTAGTAGAGCACCCAATGTATTTACGACGCGGACGTAAAGATTAAATCAAATATAAGAAAAAATTGATTTTATTTTTAAAGTTTTACTAGATTTTTTTTGTATTTTATCAGTTGTTATAATTATTTATTTAAAATTGTCTTTTTATTAAAAATGTAAAAATATTATAATATTGGTACGTATATTCAATATTATTAATTTTTTCAACAAATTATACCAAGATAAATAATGTAATAAATTTTTACTTACGTATTTCATTGTGAGAAGATTTTGTGAGTTCTCGTAGAACAATATTGGTTTGGTATGCATGGTAAGCCTTTATATATCAAAACTAAAAGGTCAATAGAACCGGTGTGTGCTTTATTTTTTCTAAATGCATATCTAAAACATGATAATTTACAAATGTAGGATCTATTACGCGTGTTATTTATAAAAATGTTAATTAGGAAAACATTAATAATAATACCTACAGAAAATACTCATTTTCATGGAGAACTTGCTTTTTACCAATTTAATCAACCTGGTATGGTATGGGTATGGGTTTTCATGAAAATATACCTTTTTTTTTGGGTGGGAAATTATCATATAACTTCCCCCGCTCTGGGCGGAGACTTTTACTGACTAAAACCCACCCGTGTTCCTTCCGTTGCCTGTGTGCCAGGGCCACGATATCCCTTTCGGACAAACTCAATGCAGGTTCATATGACAGTTTAGCGAAAGCCTAATCCATTGAATATACGGGATCTCCAACGACAGGTTAGGATTTCATACACTGTTTATATATATATATATAATATATTATTTTTTACTAAAATAATTCAACCTGTCGAAGTTACAGAGAAATCGGTTAAAAAATACCCATCACAACCGTTATCTACGCATTCTGTAGGTAGTACATTAAACTAAGTAACATCTAGCAATATCATTGTAAATCATTACAATCATTAGCTGTGGCAAATTCTTAATCGATTTACAGGAAGAATAAAAAAATCCATTGATAATGCTTTTCAGAATTAATTGAATAAAACTAATTTAACTTCAGAAAACGTGAGCACAGAAAGTCGACCTGCCAGAGCCCTGATGGTGCAACAAAACACGAGATTGACTTCATTATGTCGACGAAAAAGCAAGTATTCAATGATGTCTCTGTGATCAACGCGGTGAAAACCGGAAGTGATCACCGCATGGTAAGAGACACTTTGAACTTAAATATCAAGCTGGAAAGATCTCGACTGATGAAGTCTACGCTCCGCCCAGCACCGATCGATGTCAAAAACCCCGAGAACTTTCAGCTTGAACTTCAGAATCGTTTCGAGTGCCTAGGGAGCTCCGTGGACGATTATAACGAAGGGTTCGTGAAAACTGTCCATACGGCCCGACCGTATCTAAGATCTTTAAGAGCCGTCGTACAAATAAAAACAAGAAGCTCTCTGATCCTACTATAAAGCTCATGGAGGAGAGGCGCGAGCTGATCCTGCAGTCTTCAGACCGCTCAATAGACAGATCTCTAAGTCCTTGAAAAGCGACCTTCGCCGCTTTAATGCAGACTGCATTAAGGACGCGATAGAGCGAAATAAGGGCTCCAAAGTCTTTTCAAGAGATCTGTCTATTGGGCAGAGCCATCTTGCAAAACTGAAGACCGATGATGGATGATGGCAGGATCGTATCCGCCAAATTGAGCTGTTGGGAGAGATCGAGAGGTTCTATACACATCAACAAATAACCCCGGTACGTGTTACAAAAATGTGCGAGATTTATCAATTCGCCGACGACACCTGCCTTATAGCTGTTGGACGGAGTGTTAGTGATGCCCAAAAGCAACTTCAAGAGGACTTTTATTTGCTAACTAAATGGTCCCATGACGCTGGTTTAGTATTAAACGCTAGTGTACATCAGTTCCAGTCAGAATAGGAGCTCTTCTTTGCCTAAACTAACAACTCACTCTCATGAGTTATTGCATGACAACTGCCCCAATAAAGTAGCCAAGCCTTGCCGCTGTGATTCCATAGATCTTGTAGATAGCCAAACACTTAACAAGACTTAATTGGAAGGAGCACATTAATGGGGTGTGTGATAAATTGAGATGTATATTGGCTAAATTCTCTATTATAACATGCGAAGTTCCGTATCAAACACTATTATTGCTTTACAAAGCTCTGGCCGAATCAATGATATCCGGTCTGTCCAGCTATAGTAGGACTTATAAGACTCACCTTGATCGAATTTACGCGCTTCAACTACGTATACTAAAAGCAATTGTCCCACATAAC
Source organism: Tiliacea aurago (assembly GCA_948098905.1). Classification (NCBI taxonomy): domain Eukaryota; kingdom Metazoa; phylum Arthropoda; class Insecta; order Lepidoptera; family Noctuidae; genus Tiliacea; species Tiliacea aurago. The sequence goes on from OX402593.1 coordinate 14,763,183, forward strand.
ATTAAAAAGAAGTACAAAAATGACTACCGTACATTAGTTGAGTTCTGTAAAATAGTACACGAAAAAACTAAGTTTTCACTATTAAAAGAAGAGTTTTTTAATAAAAACCTTAAGATAACAAATATCATAAACCATCAGTCAACAATCCTAAGTGTTAACTTCATATGTATTTCTGTTGCCGCTATAACAGCTAATACTAAAAAACTGGCCAAGTGCTAGTCGGACTCGCGCACGAAGGGTTCCGTACCATTCACATCTATAAAAAACCGGCCAAGTGCATGTTGGACCACGCACAATGAAGGGTTCCGTAGTTGGGATGAATTTATCCCAAAAACAAACTTAACATTGTAGTTGAAAAACATGCTCTCCCATACATCGATATACGTTACGGTCAATTCTCCAACTGCAAATTTAAGTTGGTCGACTATTACTCGTTAACTTGTGAAGCCTACTTAGCTGTGATAGTTTTCCTTTTAATTTCGTTATATATACTATTGCCCTGAATTTTTCACATATCCAAAACCAACCATTTAGCTGGCAGGGGGGGGGGACTCTTGACTCTAACAAAAAATAGCACTTTAAAGCTTAGTATTACGCAAACAGATCCCTTAATTGAATAATTGTTCGGATAAACCCACAATATTTTTGAACGGCCTATCCAACGATACCCCACACTATGGAATAGACGAGAAAAAAAAATATCATCCCCATTTCACGTGTAGCGGAGGTACCCTAAAAAAAAATGTTTTTCATAGATTTATTTTACGACTTTTTTGGCATGATTAATATGTATACCCATGCCAAATTACAGCTTTCTAGGACTAAGCGTTTCTGAGCTAAGCTGGGGACAGACGGACGGACGGACAGACAGACAGACAGACAGATAGACAGGCAGACAGACAGACAGACGCTTGATTGCTCGATATTGATAACGGCAACAGGTAGACGCTTGAAATATTCACAGAATCTTTATGTATATTCACTTTAAAAATAAATAATTAAATTAAATAAAACAAATATTTAAGGTGGGCTTCCATACAATAAACGTGATTTATTTGCCGGTTTTAGAGATAATGGTACGAAACCCTTCGTGCGCGAGTCCGACTCGCAATTGGCCGGTTTTAAGGGGTTCCGTACCCAAAGGGTAAAACGGGAACCCTATTACTAAGGCTCCACCGTCTGTCTGTCTGTCTGACTGTCTTTCTGTCTTTCCGTCTGTAACCAGGCTGTATCTCATGAACCGTGATAGACAGTTGAAATTCTAAAATTTTGATTTTTTTAGATTATGTATTTCTGTTGCTATAACAACAAATACTAAAAAACAGAATAAAATAAATATTTAAGGGGGCTCCCATACAACAAACGTGATTTCTTTTGCTCGTTTTTGCTCTATATTGATAACGACTACAGGTAGATGCTTGCAATATTCACTGAATATTTAGTTATATATTCACTTTAAAAATAAAAAAATCGGACAATGCAAATTCCAGCACATCAGTTTTGCAAGATTTACTAAAATTATGCGCAAAATTGTCTATACATGTCATGCTTGCCATGCGAGTAGGCTGTCTTAATGCTAATTTCAAATTATACCTCATTAACAAATACTCAAATGCATTTGTGTGATTATTTTGTTTAAGCATATCTATGTTCAAATCTCCAGCAATAACAATGTTTTTATAACGTGCTCGTGATATTTGTCGCAATACAATTTCAAGTTTGTCTAAGCAGTAGTTTAGATTATTAACATTTGGTACTCTATAGATACAGATTACAATTATCCTATAATGCGTAAGCTCAATAGCACAGCATTCAAATATTCCCGAACAAGACAAATTCGAAATGTTAGGTACACTATGTTAGCTACATTTATGATTGTCTATAAGAAATATTAAAAATAACTCGTGTTATTTTATATATATTAATAAATAATAATAAGAAATAATTATTGATTTCACAACTGGACTTTGAACATCTACACTTGTTTTCTATCATCATCCAGGACGAGGCAATAACGAGTATAATTGAATAGTCAAACGAACTTACCTGTAAGTGAAGTTCGACGGTAATTCTACGAAGTTATTGCCTCGTCCGAAGATGATGAGTCCCACCCGACCCAAACATTCCATGCTATATAGTTATATGAACATGGACTCTATGTTGTAAAACCGATAAATTGCTATGAACTTAATGAAGATTGTTACAGATGACAGCACACCCGCTTAAGGATGTGTTTGTTTTTACTAAATTCTTCTAAATTGTGTGACGCCACAGACTATAAAGTCGAGACTAGAATATAAAAATAGTAAATAGTCACGAGGGTTTTTGTACCGTTTGAACCGAGCTCTGTATTTATGCTTTTCTTTAAGAAGTTTAATCAACGAAGCTGAGAACCAAACTGGATAACAGTTATTCTTCGGAGTATATTTATCTATATTTCCCTATACTATATTATAAATTTCAGAACGTAATCATTACAACTCAAATGACAATAATCCTCCCAATTTACTTTACACAGATCACGAACACATGCCTCATAGTCTGTTTTAATGAAAATATATTTAGACTGTAAAGTATTATAATTTAAATTAGAAATTGAAGTTTTATTAAGGGCGAATTCTAGTGGCGGATGATGTATATCAGGTTTACTAATGGGAGGCGCTGAACAAACAGAGAGACTGGAGTTCTCATCCACCACGATGAGGTCTAGGATATTATCATTTTCATTGCAGACGTTATTCATTTGAACATAGCCGGTGATGCTGAGGAAGTCCCTCAACGCTAAAGACTTAGGGTCACTAATTCCTAGAAAGGGGTCATTAGACTGAGGCCTTTTCACATTAGGTAGATTAAAATCACCAAGAATCAAAGTGGTGCAATCCATATAACGCAAGCAAATTTCCTCAGCCCAAATTGATCAAAAATATGGCAAGATATATAAGTCGGTAAATAAACGACACAAATATTCATACAGACGCCACCAGCACTCATATCCTCAACGGACGTTTGCCACTCAGTTTTGTTAGCAAAATTAAACTTATTACTAATAGCTACCAATATCCCACCACCATAATTTTTAGAGTACAAAGCCTTAAACTGTGCACTACGATCACGGCGTACAACAGTATATCTTTGATCAAAGTATTCAGAGGATAAGAACGAGTCATCTAACCAAGTTTCAGTCAGACATTTACCGCCTTATTACAAAACAAGATTTATATTTTGACATGGCTTAAACCATGGAGCCAGTTTTTGTAATAAGAACGTAACAGTGATTGAAATACCGTTCTTTTTACAAAACTGAAAACTTAGTTCGGTACTAATTTGTCAGTTTGGTGTTTAGGAACTTTACCATAGACGGAATAAAATTCGAAATTCAATAATGGCTCCATGTTTTAAACCTGGGTCTGAAGATAAACCTTGTTTTGGAATAAGGGGGATTATTTTAAGTTCTGTGTAGGAACACAGAACTTAAAATTGACATTAGTATTTCATGTGACTTCGTTTTCATGCCCCTCACATTCTGATAAAAAATCGCAATACTATCCATTAGACTAAATTAAAAAAAAGGTAAACATGACTATTATGAACAAAATTAACAATTCAAAAAGCCAGCGCTGGGGCTCTGTCTCGCATAGGGTCGCAGCATTATGCTGAGCGATGGCCGTTTTGCGTGAATGTGACGCATATTTTCCCTCAACTTGTTCTTTCGTGTTTGTGTTTTTTTTTTCTTTGCGTTATGTTTACCGCAACTAAACGTATTTTCTTTCATATTTTCTTCTAAAAATTATACAATTTTGTCTAAACACTGCTCATCCTTAATCAGAATAGTACCCGAATTTTCACTTTTGCATACAAAAATTTTACCATAGGGAACCCAGACAATCTTAAAGGATTTTTCTTTGGCCTTAATACGAGCAGCAGCATGTAAAGATTTATGGCGGCATGGAGAGTGCGATTGTCGCAACCCAGCGCTGGGCACGCCACAATTGTGGCGATAAGTCCCCTCTTTGAGGAGTGGCTAGAGAGGCGCCACGGCGTCCTCACCTTCCGCCTGACGCAGGTCCTCACCGGACATGGTTGTTTCGGGAGGTTCCTGTTCAGGATAAAGCGGGAGGAAACGCCCGGGTATCACCACTGTGTGGATCGCCCGGAGGACACGGTGGAGCATACGGTGGAGGTCTGCCCAGCTTGGGCGGAGCACCGCCGTGTCCTCACGGAGGCGATCGGCGGCGGCGATCTCTCTCGTCCGGCCCTGGTGCAGGCCATGGTTCGGAGCGAGAGAGCATGGGAGGCCGTCACCTTCTTCTGCGAATTAGTAATGCTTGCGAAGGAGGAGGCGGAACGCGAGAGGGAGAGGCAAGGTTCGCGCCCTCGCGCCCCTAGTCGCCGCAGGAGACGCCCCGGGCGTCGGGAGTCGCAAGCCGATTTCCGGCCACCGTAGGCGTGGGCCTGCGGACGGTGAGCGATGGGTAGCTCGCCATCCGATAACGACCAGGCCCGGGTCGACGGCGCGTCGTATTCCACGCGCGCCTCAAAGAGTTGTCAGCACCAACAGACGGGGTCCGCTAGGGCCAATGCCTGCCAGGGTTGCGAGTTTGTCCGAAAGGGATATCGTGGCCCTGGCACACAGGCAAATGAAGGAATACGGGTGGGTTTTAGTCAGTAAAAGTCTGACACGCCCTCCCGCTCCGCCCAGAGCGGGAGAAGTTATTTGATAATTTCCCACCCAAAAACAAAAAAAAAATTAAAAGCATGTAAAGATTTATATGTCGGAGAAAGGTGCTCGGATACATAAACTGGCTTGCTACCGCCATGTATGTCGAGCAATAGGTATTTCAGTTGATACTATAGATTAATATAAGGTGTTAAAAAATTAACCCAACAAACTTTAATCAGTGCCCTAGACCAGGGTTCCCAATCTTTTTTATACTGCGACTCCCTTTACATGTATTTTTTTTGCGACTCCCCTGTATTTGAAGAGACCTGCGTGTAGCTCTAGAATCTAGAGTCTAGCAGCTAGACTCTAGCTAGATTATACAAAAAAAACTCCAAAGAATACAGAATCTTAATATTTTTTATTTACTTACAAAAAATATTATTTACTAGCCTAGGAAAAACAGTAAGTAAAATTAATGAAACGGATGAGCTTGCTTTTCTGAGCATAAATTCACAAATTGGGGCTGAAGTTTCGAAATAGCTACCATTCCTTTTTAGGGTCCCGTACCCAAAGGATAAAACGGGAACCCTATTACTGAGGCTCTGCTGTCCGTCCGACTGTCTGTCTGTCTGTCCGTCTGTCACCAGGCTGTATCTCATGAACCGTGATAGTTAGACAGTAGGAATTTTCATAGATGATGTATTTCTATTACTGCTATAACAGCAAATACAAAAAAAACAGAATAAAATAAATATTTAAGGGGGCTCCCATACAACAAACGTGATTTTTTTGTTCGTTTTTCGACGTATGCGGAGGTGGGGTGAGGTGAGGTATGCCTTAAATACAACTCTAAAAACAGGGAGGTTCTGATGTATAAAACACAAAAACCACAGCGCCGCCGTGTACCTCCGGTATATCTCAATGGCGTAGTACTAAACGTGGTAGAGAGTTTTAAATGTTTAGGCCACATTGTCACTAGTGACCTACGCGATGACAGCGATATAGAGAGGGAGCGCAGGGCGTTGGCGGTGAGGAGCAATATGCTTGACCGAATGCAGTGACCTTATTTAAAGCATTCCTGTCAGTCCTTTTATTCGAGCGGCCTGTGGGTGTCATATACAAGCCGAGCCTACAACTTCCTGTGCGTTCAATATAATAACGCCTTCAGGATGTTGTTGCGGCTGCCGCGGCGTTTTAGTGCATCGGGCATGTTTGCCGAAGCTCACACAGACGGATTTGACGCTATCATGCGTAAAAAGCGGATTCCTTGCTACAGCGCTTGCGTAACACTTGGAACGGCATCCTGAAAATGATTGTTAAAGGGCCGAAACTGTCCTATACAACGGCACTGGGTGAAAGTAGCTATAGGTACGCGTAGATAAGTTATTTAATCACATAACGTCCCCTGTGATTCCCGAAGATTTGGGCAGAGGCGTTGATGTACTATCGCGGACACTGCCGCCTGACCACTTTTCAACCTTATGCTCCTAGTAATAAGGTTGAAAAGTGGTCAGGCGGCAGGGTCCGCGATGGTACCTATGGTGCTACCACACTGAGCCTTGAGGACAGGCTTAGGCAATTTAGCTGTGTTTGTGTCCTTACTAACAATATTAATATAGACTAAAGTACTTCGTGTTACTAACCCATCACTTAACAACCTATGTACGTTCGTGTATATGTGTTCATGTCTGAAATAAAGATTTTTATTTTATTTTTTAATGAAGCTTGTTTATGGTTGAACATGATTTAAATAGTTAACTTATTTCAGGTAAACAGTGAGAACTATGTATGCCAAGCATGTTGGAACTTTGCCCAAGATGTGGTTCTTTGGAGACTTCCGATTGAAGCACCAACCCAAGCTGGCCATTCCAGTGTTTGTGTCCGCTGCAGTTCGTTTTGTTGTTATTGAAGATGAATAATAAATATTTTATATATTTCTATTTTACTTCCGCTTCTCTCTTTTTTAAAAGGTGGGTACCTAAGGGCAGGATATTGGATGTATAAACCTGTCTTTGACTGTAGCGACTGTCCAGGGCGTGCCAAACGCGTCAGATCTTCGATACGTCACACATGGAGGCTCTCTACTTGCATTCCATGCATAAAACCATTACACAACCGAAGCCATTCCAACCATTCGATTTGTATTTGTACATTTTCAGGTCTAATTAATTAATAGTGAGCAGGCGGTTTGTCATCGCTGTTGGCAAGGAGCAGTCAATCATATTAGAAATCCACAAGAAGTACGTGCAGCTGTACCTGTACCTGAACCAGAAAGAGACAAACAACCTCGAGTACAACAAAACATTGACGTTCCAGAATATACAAGAGCTCCAAACAGGGGTGATCATTGTATTCATTGTATTTTTAATTACTGTAATAATGCAACTCGTCTCCGTATACCGAATAATATTAAAATACTTAGATGCTTTGTGAGTAACTTGTACCTATATTTTAAGCAACTCCAGAGTATGTATACAACATCTACAAAACAATAAAAGGGGTGGCTTGATAAATCATTGTAATATAGTTCACCAATTTAACACCATTATCTTTGTGGTGCTGGATGTAAAGAATAGCATCACTCTATTTCTTAACGTGAGTGTTGTAAAAGACGACTAAGGGACTTTCTAGAGAATGGGCAGCAGCGTTCTCTATAAATTTGAACACCATACTGCGATCGCCAACCAGCCTGCCAAGCGTGGCGATTATGGCAAACCAGAATATACAAGAGCTCCAAACAGGGGTGATCATTGTATTCATTGTATTTTTAATTACTGTAATAATGCAACTCGTCTCCGTATACCGAATAATATTAAAATACTTAGATGCTTTGTGAGTAACTTGTACCTATATTTTAAGCAACTCCAGAGTATGTATACAACATCTACAAAACAATAAAAGGGGTGGCTTGATAAATCATTGTAATATAGTTCACCAATTTAACACCATTATCTTTGTGGTGCTGGATGTAAAGAATAGCATCACTCTATTTCTTAACGTGAGTGTTGTAAAAGACGACTAAGGGACTTTCTAGAGAATGGGCAGCAGCGTTCTCTATAAATTTGAACACCATACTGCGATCGCCAACCAGCCTGCCAAGCGTGGCGATTATGGCAAACCCCCCCTTTGGGGGGTCCAGCAGTGGATGTCTTTCGGCTGAATTGATGAAAATGATGAATTTAACGCCACTCAGTTCACAGATACTCGCAACATTTTAAGAACTGGCATTAATTCGAGATATTTTGTAATATGACGAATTGATGACTGTTAAAACCATAATAAATGTTTGCTTTTTTTTAATATTTTTTTTTCACAATCCACGCCAAAACATGACAACTTGTCAACCACCTAAGGGTACTTACCAAAGTGATCATTTTTTGCCGAAAAGGGCAGCACATGGGCCCAACATAAACCTATCGGCTATAGATTTACTTTTCACAAAGGAATCGTCATAAAAAATTATAATGATTTTTGTCCTCGACTGTACAAACCCCGTTGCTTTTGGAGATAAAATGTTTTGTTACAGTAATTGTTGGTTAGCAATAAGTTGGCATGCATTAGAACTCTATTGGTCATCAGGCCAGGCTTCATACATATTCCATATAAGCCTAGTCAATTGGTAGGCTATATATACACGCAGCGTTTATGAAAATTTATCATCAGTCCAATATTTTACATCTTGGGAATACTGAAGCTAAAAGAAAATGGAAACCACACCTATAGAAGCCGCTCAAGTCGTCATCCTAATCCAGCAAGGATTGTCTCAGAGCGTACTATCGCTCCACAGCTTCATTTGAGCCAGTCTTGTGTTTCAAAGGTATACAAGAGGTTCAGGGAGACTGGAAACTTAGTCCGGAGACCAGAATCTGGACCGATGGGTGAGAGATGACCAATTTATTGTCACCTCTTCTCTCTGAAATCGACAACTGACTGACGTGGACGTCCAGCAGCAGCTCAGAGAAGTTCAGGAAGATTTCGTGCTAATCCATGATAACGCCCGCTGCTACACCGCTGCAGTGTAAGACAGTACCTTGTAGATGTCGGGATTCCCACACTAGACTGACCTGCCTCAGCCCTGACTTAAATTCGATTGAACATAATAAGGGAAAAGCTGAAAACGCGGGTAAGAGGAAGATGTCCAGATCCAGCGTCAATAGAAGACCTGAAAACTGCTTTAGTCGAAGAAGTGGTAAGAAATCCCACAGGATTCCATCAGAAAACTCAGTCGGTCAATGAAAAACCGTTTACAGGCAGTCATTAGGGCCAGGGGGGTAACACAAAATATTAAGGGGTAAATAACATAAATTGTAAATAAAAATAGTATCTTTTCATATTACTTCCTATTCATTTAGACCTCTACAACTTCGAGCTATTGCAATAATTCTCTAAATTTGGGAAGAAATTTACTTATTTTTTTTTTTTTTTGTATAATTTGAAATCTAACAAAATTTCCTTTCAGGTGATATACCACAATCCACAGCACATTGCATAGCAATTGAATTTGAATTTCGCGGGCTACAAATGCGGATCTACCTTGTGTACATACAAGATGTCTTCTACTTACTCACATTCTCTAATTTTAGGAGGAATAACAAATTCAATTCAAAAATATTACGTAAGTTTAATTAACAGTAGAACAAAATTGTACCATAACATAAATCGTGTTTCGTCATTTATAAGTCCGATCATCGCGAATCGTTTAGCCATGTCCGTATCCGTGGTGGTGGTGGTGGTGGTGGTGTTTCTGCACGTAATAGCCGGGGCTGCGGATCTGCCTTGGGAGGGCAGCACCGTCGGCAGGTGCGGCCACATTGAGCGATGCGCTTGCCATAGCCAAGATGGCACAGACGATCACGGCGAAGAACGCGAACTGTAAGTAAATTACGTTTAAAAAAAAAAATATGTTTAGTATAATTTTCTAGTATCTGCGAAAGCAAGAAGTTATTGGCTTATTATTTAATGTGCTACCCCGAGCAAAACCTTGTTTTTCTTCGTTATTCAGAGGATATTAACTCATTAATTAAAAGTAAACTACATCTAAAAGCACATTATTAATGTTCGATATCCTATCATCACATTGCACGTTATTTGTTTTTATGGTAAATACATTTAAAATCTCCTTGTAAAAAAATGCCTAAAATTATTGATCTCATGCATCTTTTGCGTTGGTAACGTTCTATTAATTTGAGGAAAAATTAATAGAACACTCTTGTAACACTAATGAACAGATAATTTAAAAATCTAAGTAATTCACGTTTTATTTTATTTCAAAAGATCGCTGTTCTTTGTTTTTCATTAAACATTTTATAATTTGTGTTAATGAGACGTGCGCAGGGGGATAGAGCGAGGCAAAGCGGCGCGGCGGCGGCGGGACAAAGAAGGATCAAACGCTCAAAGTCGTTTGCTAGAGGAAGCGCCTTAAATAACGTGGGGTGGAGTTCGTATATGTATGAATAGTCAATGACCTGCATAACCCGACTCCTTCCCCCTTCCCCCCCGGTCAGGTAATGCAGAGCACTGGCACAGGGTTGACAATCTTTCTTTTTTTTTAAAAAACGTTGCGCCACACTAGGAATTTCTGCTGTATTGTGGGTGCGTTTACAAACATTTAAATTCACATACACAAACAGCCAGACTCGGAACAACTACTTGTAGGTCATACAAATATTTGTTCCGTGCGGGAATCGAACCCGCGACACGCAGCGCAGCAGTCAATCGCTTAACCACTGCGCCAACCGTGCCGGTGCAATACATGGAGTTTAATTTATTATGTGTAAGTCTGTTATTAATGTATTATACACATACACCTTCCGCAATAAATTCTCTAAATGTGGGTGAAAAACGTATCGAAATCGGTTGTGAAGTTTAGAAGAAAAACACGGTCACACAGACAGACACAAAGCGACTTTAATTTATAATATGTCAATGGAATTATCAACTGTGATTGTGGTACTTAGGTACTTTGTTGTACAGTTTTGCCACATTCCCACTATTAATATAATATAATATAATCTTTATTGTCATAAGTTATGCATTCATTTTTATGAATTCCCTAGCTCCTGCGCTAGTATACACTGTATTACAAGAGCTATAGTGTCATCCCCTAGTTACATGATACATATTCTTTATAGCATCCAAAGATTACAAGCATCAAAAAGAAATAAAACTAATAAAATTAAAAGTAATACATGCATAATTTAGAAAAAAGAAAAGGAATACAAATAATTTTGATGTCCATAGAATGATGTGTAGAATACGTATAACCCTTAGCTGAATATGTTTGAATGATTGTTTTTGGGATCATTCTGGTATAAAACAGTGGCAATTAATTAATCTTTTATTTAATTAAATTAATTAATCAATACGACATAAAGATTAAAAATAAGAAAATTTTAATTTTATTTTTAACTTTTTACTAGAAAAAATGTAGTATTTGATCAGTTTTTATAATTATTTATTTAAAATTGTCTTTATATTGAAAATTTAAAACATTAATATTGGTATATTCAATATTATTATTTTTTCAACAAATTATACCAAGATTAATGAATTTAATATGTTTTGACTTACGTATTTCATTGTGAGAAGATTTTCTGAGTTCTCGTAGAACAATATTGGTTTGGTATGCATGGTAAGCCTTTATATATCAAAAGTAAAAGGTCAAATAGAACCGGTATGTGTTTTATTTTTTCTAAATGCATATCTAAAACATGATACTTACGAATGATAAACAAGTTAATTAGGAAAACATTAATAATAATACCTTTTTTTTTTGGGTGGGAATAACCATCAAATAACTTCTCCCGCTCGGGCGGAGCGGGACGCATGTCAGACTTTTACTGACTAAAACCCGACCGTGTTCCTTCAGTTGCCTGTGTGCCAGGGCCACGATATATTTTTCGGACAAACTCGCAACCCTGGCAGGCATTGGCCCTAACGGACCCCGTCAGTTTGTGCTGACATCTCTTTGAGGCACTCGTGGAATACAACGCGCCGTCGACCCGGGCCGGGCCCTTATCGGACGGCGAGCTACCGATCGCTCACCGTCCGCAAGCCCGCGCCTATGGTAGCCGGGAATCAGCCTGCGACTGCCGACGCCCGGGGTGTCTCCCGCGGCGACTAGGGACGTCAGGGCGCAAATTTTGCCTCTCACTCACGCGTTCTGCCTCTTCCTTCGCGAGCATTACTTCTTCGCAGAAGGAGGTGACGGCCTCCCATGCACTCCCGCTCCGAACCATGGCCTGAACCAGGGCCGGATGCGAGAGATGGCCGCCGCTGATCGCCTCCGTGAGGACACGGCAGTGCTCCGCCCAAGCTGGGCAGACCTCCACCGTATGTTCCACCGTGTCCTCCGGGCGATTCACACAGTGGTAACACCCGGGCGTTTCCTCCTGCTTTATCCTGAACAGGAACCTCCCGAAACAACCGTGTCCGGTGAGGGCCTGCGTCAGGCGGAAGGTGAGGCCTAATGAAGGTAACAGGTTATAGGTTGTTACCTATAACCTGTTACCTTCATTAGGCCTCACCAGGACCACCTTAGTGCCTAAGGAACCTGCATTAGACAGTTTAGTGAAATCCTAATCCATTGGAGATACGGAATCTCCAACGATAGATTAGGATTTCGCACACTGTTTATTTTTTTGATTTAATATCGGTATTATAATGTAGGAGGTACCAAAGCAAAATATTTAAGGTCGATAGGACAATATATTAATATCGCCATTAAACCGTCATCTTTATAATAATAAATATATTCATTATGAATTGTATTTTATGTCTGTTTTATTAACCGACTTCACAAAAAGGAGGAGGTTCTCAAGTCGTATGTATGTTTTTTTTTTTTTTTTAATGTTTGTTACCTCAGAACTCCGTCGTTTATGAACCGATTTGGAAAATTCTTTTTTTATTTGAAAGGATATACTTCCAGATTGGTCCCATTTTTATCAAAATCCAGTTCTGATGTTGGGATCCATGAGTAATTGAGGGAACTCCTCAAATATTATAGGCATACATATAACGATTTTTATATTTTAATCAACAAGTCAATCATTTGCATTCAGAAAGTATAATTTGGTGAAGTGGAACTCATGAAGAAGGCCACAGATTGCCACCGGAACTTCTCAATGATAAGTATTTCACGGGTGGCGAATCTGGATTAAGATAGTTAAGCGAAGCAAATTTGATCTGATGATCGAAACTGATCTGATGATGAAGCCGGAAGGTAGGCACTGGAACTCGGTAGTAAAACAATCTATCCTACCCGTGTTTGGTCTTATTGGAATTGTCATGAGATGCATTCTGGCTATAAATGATTTTTAACCGACTTCAAAAAAGGAGGAGGTTCTCAATATATATATATTTAACTAGGCGTATATAGGTACCTACATATAAAAGGAAACCGTGACTGATTGGTCTATCAACACAGCTCAAACCACTGAACAGATTGGGCTGAAATTCGGCACTTAGGCATCCGCTAAGAAGGGGTTTTTGGAAATTTGACCTTTAAAGGGGGGAAAACGGGGGGTTTTGTTTGCATGAAAAATCTTATTCCTAGAGTTAATAAACTTGAAACTTGGACGAATACTTACGTAAGTAAAATATAAAGTTTGTATTTTATTGTTATCTTAACTGCAATGGATGGGATGTCAAAGCTTGTATAGCAGAATTATAAATCGTGGTCCGATCAACTCGAAACTCAGTATTTATACTTAAAACCAAAAATGAAGAATAACTTGTATCAGGGTTTTTCAAAAAAAGGGGTAGTCAGTTTTACAAGAGAGGATTTTACTACGTGGCTTGATTAACTCGAAAATTGGTATAACCTTTAAGTCAAATAATAGAAAAGTCGCAAACCACTCGAAAATTAACCTTTTTGGGGGTGTAAAGGGGGGATGGATACAGTTTGTATGAAAAATCTTCTTTCGTTGTTAATCTATTAACTTGAATACATCCACAACAATGACATCAGTCTCCTGCTCTAATCCCAATTTATTCGGGGTCGTCGTAACATGTCGAATTACACTATAGATTTAATACATACAAAAGTAAACAGTGACTGACTTACTGACTGATCTATCAACACAAAACTCAAATAATTGAATGGATTGGGCTAAAATTTGGCACACAGATAGTTATTATGACGTAGGTAACCGCTAAAAACCCCGTTACACCCCTTTAGGGGTGTAACGGGGTTTCACAACTTGTATGGAGAAATCATATGAATTGTATCAATTCGATAATTCGCAGGGTTACTCGTGTCAACAAATAAATAAAACGTGTTTCATGTTTAAAAAAAAATAGCCTCTTCTGGGGGTGTAAAGAGGTAAATAGTCTACAAATCAATATGGTGTCATTTTCAAGGTTTGTCAGGACGTTGTTCTCGTAAAGGTCAACAATTTTGAAATATTACACTCGAAGAACAAAAAAAAACTAATATGTCCTAATTTAACTAAGATTTGACCAAGATTATGTTTGTACTTTAAAAGAGACTGTGACGTCTGAGTTTGTTTCGGCCTTTCTTCTCAGAGTAGTCAGATAGGAAACGCCGACCTCATCTAGTTTTTAACCGATTTTACAAAAAGGAGGTTCTCAAGCCATCTGTATTTTATTTTTTATAATGTTTCTTACCTCAGAACGCCGTCGTTTATGAACCGATTTGGAAAATTATTTTTTTATTTGAAAGGATATAATTCCAGATTGGTCCCATTTTTATTAAAATTCAGTTCTGATGTTGGGATCCATGAGTAATTGAGGGAACTCCTCAAATATTATAGGCATACATTCAGAAAGTATAATTTGCTGAAGTGGAACTGATGAAGAAGGCCACAGATGGCCACCGGAACTTCTCAATGATAAGTATTTCACGGGTGGCGATGAGATATCTGGATTAAAATAGTTAAGCGAATTTAAATAAATAGTTCTGATTAAAATGGTACATCAAACTGATCTGATGATGAAGCCGGAAGGTAGGCACTAGAACTCCGTAATAAAACAATGTATCCTACCCGTGTTTGGTCTTATTGGAATTGTCATGAGATGCATTCTGGTTATAAATTATTTTTAACCAACTTCAAAAAAGGAGGGGGTTCTCAATATATATATATCTAGCCATATATACATATAAAAGGAAACCGTGACTGATTGGTCTATCAACACAGCTCAAACCACTGAACAGATAGGGCTGAAACTTGGCACGTAGGCATCCGCTAAGAAGAGGTTTTTGGAAATTTGACCTTTAAGGGAGCGAAAACGGGGGGTTTTGTTTGCAGGAAAAATCTTATTCCTAGAGTTAATAAAATTGAAACTTGGACGAATACTTACGTAAGTAAAATTATAAAGTTTGTATTTTTTTGTTATCTTAACTTGCATACAAGTTAAGATAACAAAAAAATACAAACTTTAACTCGAAGTCACAAGCTATGACATCCCATAGGATGTCATAGCTTGTGATGGGGTTCTCAATATATATATATCTAGCCATATATACATATAAAAGGAAACCGTGACTGATTGGTCTATCAACACAGCTCAAACCACTGAACAGATTGGGCTGAAACTTGGCACGTAGGCATCCGCTAAGAAGAGGTTTTTGGAAATTTGACCTTTAAGGGAGCGAAAACGGGGGGTTTTGTTTGCAGGAAAAATCTTATTCCTAGAGTTAATAAAATTGAAACTTGGACGAATACTTACGTAAGTAAAATTATAAAGTTTGTATATTTTTGTTATCTTAACTTGCATACAAGTTAAGATAACAAAAAAATACAAACTTTAACTCGAAGTCACAAGCTATGACATCCCATAGGATGTCATAGCTTGTGACTTCGAGTTATAGCTATTATATAGCTTTATGTAAGCGGGCACGCCCATTATGCCTAGAGCTTTAATTTAGATACGTTTTGTTAACGTTATTTCTGCTTGAGTGTAGTTTTCGGCGATTATTATATATACAGGGTTATTATTAAAACGTCAATAACCTCTTAAGGGGTCATTGTACTCATCATTATGAACAACTTTTATCATGGGACCAAAACTGAAATCGCGAAGCGAAAAAAAAAACAGCTGTTCCCTACATTTATGTTCGAATAATTCGTTAAAATGTAGGGAACAGCTGATTTTTTTGTTTGCCGACATTCATTCAAGTAAATAAATGCCTCCGACTGCATTTATTTATTTTTGATACTTAAAGGATACTGGTTTTCTTTTCATCTTGTTTCTATCTTTTCAGTTAATTTTTTTGCAGTTGGGTTATTTTTTTTTTAATAATTTGTTTAAGCGTGTTTGTTTTCAAGATAATACATGCGCGACGGCGGGCGCGGTCGCAGGCTCGGTAGCGGGCTCGGTAGCGGGTGCGGTGGCGGGCGCGTTAGCGGACGCTGTGATGGGCGCGGTGGCGTTCGCATCAGCGTACCATGACTGCCATGATGTTGGCTACGAGGCTCCACAGCTCTTCAGGCTTGCTGATAAGCGACCATACCATCCAAAATCGTTTACGTGAAGTGGGTCTACGTTCCCAAAGGCCGCTGAGAGTTCCACCTATAGCACCCCGTAATCATAGGGCCAGTTTATAATTGGCTCGCGAACACAGAAATTGGGACGAAGAAGACTGGCGTTGTGTTTGCTTTTCCGATAAATCTCATTTCGATATGAGGCCGGATACAAGATACCTGAGTTTGGAGGACCTCTGGACGTCAAGAACCTTTGAAATTTTGTCAGGAAGTTCATTCATATGGCGGGGGAACAATAATAGTTTGGGCCGATTTGGATCGGTGGAAGAAACGATCTTGTTTAGATCAGGGGCAACCTCAATGCTCTGATTTGGAGAGAGGATTGTTTCAGACGTGATCATCCCTTTATCGAAGCCGATTGGGTGATTCGTTTCATCTATTGTACGTCCACACATGGTTACAGTCGTAACACGCACTGTTTTCGATGCTCGCATTAACGTTCTGCCGTGGCCTGCTCATTCGCCAGACCTCAACCCAACTGACCACGCATGTGATACTCGTATGTAAGAAAAAATCTACATCTTTTTAATAAAATAAGTGATAGACATAATTTTAATACATACTAGAAATAAAGAAAAAATAGATCAACTATGTTTCTGATTATCTAAAGAACATACGCCTTTATGGGGTACTGTGTTAAATATTACAACAAAATACCTTGTGATACATTGCAATTATATGAATTTTTTTTTTTAAACTCATATTAAAAGTAGACTTTGTAAACAAGCGTATTACAAATTAGAGGGTTATATCCAAGATATGAATGCTTGGAAACATGCTGGTCCAGCTCCATAGGACAATCTAGAATTCTAGAGTCTAGACAAATCCAACTGGTTGCTACTTAAATTGTATAAGTTATTATTTTTACGACAATAATTATTTTACATTCTGTGATACTGATTACCTTAACTCATTCACTGCCCTATTATACAATTTTGTTTAGGAAAACGTATATAGTTGCAATATTTATAAATATGTAAGGACCATGTATCTATCACATAATTAATTTGTCTGTCATTGCTTCATTTTTAATTCTTTTAACATATACTGTAATAAAAATACTATACAATAAATACTAAAAATACTATACAAATTTGAATTTCGCGAGCCACAAATGCGGATCCACCTTGTGCTGTACATACAAGATGTCTTCTACAATACACTTACTCACATTCTCTCATTTTAGGAGAAATAACAAATTAAATACAAAAATATTACTTAAGTAAGTTTAATAGTAGAACAAAATTATACCATAACATAAATCGTATTTCGTCATTTCTAACTCCGATCATAGCGAATCGTTTAGCCATGTCCGTATCCGGGGTATTGGTTGTGGTGTTCCTGCTTGTATTGGCTGGGGCTGCGGATCTGCCTCGGGTGGGCAGCACCGTCGGTAGGTGCGGCCACATTGAGCGATGCACTTGCCATAGCCAAGATGGCACAGACGATCACGGCGAAGAATGCGAACTGTAAATTAATTATCTCTTTAGTATAATTTTCTAGTAACTGCGAAAGCACGAAGTTATTGGCTTAATATTAAGGTGCTACCCCGAGCAAAACCTTGTTTCGCTTCGATATTCAGGGGGTTAACTCATTAATTAAGAGAAATAAACTACATTTAAAAGCACATTATGCTATAAATTATATTTATATCAACCATGTTAGCCGAGCTATCACAATTTTTGCCTTGCAAGTCGGAAAGAAATACCTCATAAAACAGAATTCACGCAAATTTTACCGGATAGAGTCTGTTCTAATTTTGCATATACAGGGTGGAAGGAACATTGACGCGATTTTAACGCAGGGGGTTAAGAATGATTTACTGAATCCATGGTAAACGCATTCGCGTCGATGTCCCTTCCAACCTGTATATTCCCTATAAGCCTGGTCAGCCAGTAAGTAGGCTTTATATTATCACGTTATTTACTATGGGGGTTGAGCAATATTGCATTATGTTTGTATTCCTCTATGGTTTACAGCAAATTGTAAATAGACGAGCCAAACGATAAGAACATTGAAGATAGTTACAGATTTAACCCTTTAAATGATTATCATCACCCTATTTCTTTATGGGGCTAAGCAGTCAATCATCATGTTCATGACTTATACAGACTGGATTTTTAAGATGGGGAAGTAAGGGTATCTTCACCGTTGTAGCTACACGAAAATAGTCTTAGGAGACAGACCTTAACTTTTTGAAAAATTTTGATCTGTTAACACAGATTTTGAAAAAATGTACGTCAGCAATAAAATGGGTAATTTTAACCAAAAATATTTTAGATGCCAATTGATGTCGATTCATATGAGAGAGTTAGACCAACTGAGGGTTATTAATATTCGATATCCTATCATCACATTGCACGTTATTTGTTTTTAAGGCAAATACATTTAAAATTTCCTTGTAAAAAAATGGCTAAAATTAATGATTGCGTACATTTGTTGCGTTGGGAACATTCTATTAATTTTAGGATTAGATACACTAATGAATAGATAATTATATATATTCATAGTAAATTACCAAGTGGTTGGAGAGACTTAACAATAGTGCAGTTTAAGAGTAGACTACGTACATTTTTAATGGATAAGACATACTACAGTGTGACTGAGTTTATATCGAATATTTTTTTCAACTGAATTGCTCTGTATTAATAATGGATTTGCCTTTGGTTAGACTTAAGTGAATAATAATATAAAGGTTTGCATGCCGAATCGTGAAATATGTATAATCTTGTCAACTATTATGTAGGTATTACCCATATTTGCAAAATAAATGTATATTCCAATCTATTACATTCTATAAAAAAATCTAAATAATTCACGATTTATTTTATTTCAAAAGATCGCTTTTCTTTTTTTTTATAATTTCAAAATTTGTGTTAATTAGACGTGTGCAGGGAGTGGAACTGAGCGAGGCAGAGCGGCGGGTCAGAGAAGGATCGAACGCTCAAAGTCGTTTGCTAGGGGAAGCGCCTTGTTTTATAACGTGGGGTGGAGTTCATACATTATTATGTATGAACAGTCAATGACCTGCATAACCGGCCCCTTTTCCCCACTTCTTCTTTGTAAGAGGGGTCCGGTAATGCAGAACACTGACCGTCCTAGCGACCCACCCCTGTTTAGCACGGTTTTTACGGCTTGAAAATACACGGAGATTAATGTATAATTTGTAAGTCTTATATACTAATGTATTATACACATACACCTTCCGCAATAAATTCTCTAAATGAGGGGGAAAACCGCATCGAAATAGGTTGCGAAGTTTAGAAGAACAACGCGGTCACACAGACAGACACCAAAAAGGCTTCTACATACCGGGGCGAGTTGTCGCGCGACGCGACACGACACAAAGGCACCGCTCGTCCCGCGACACGCGGGGCCTTTGTGCCGTGTCGCGTCGCGCGACAAGTCGCGCTGGTATTTAGAAGCCTAAAAGCGACTTTGATTTATAATATGTAAATATAATTTTCAACTGTGATAGTGGTAGGTACTTTGTTGTACGGTTTTGCCACATTCCCACAATTAGAATACGTATAACGCTTAGATGAATATG
Organism: Tiliacea aurago; assembly: GCA_948098905.1. Lineage (NCBI taxonomy): Eukaryota > Metazoa > Arthropoda > Insecta > Lepidoptera > Noctuidae > Tiliacea > Tiliacea aurago. The sequence continues at coordinate 14,782,897 of OX402593.1, forward strand.
TTTGAATGATTTTTTACTTTTTTGGGATCATCATTATCATCATTTCAGCTGAAAGACGTCCACTGCTGAACATAAGCCTCTCCCAAAGGGGTTTGCCATAATCGCAAACATTTCTTCCAAGAAATGGGATGGTACTATTCTTTACGTCCGGCACCACACGGAGCAGAGCGGAGTTTTTGGGATCATTCTGGTAAAAAACATAATACTGAATATACTTATATTATTATGTTTTACATTTATAATTGTTTTTTTATTAAAAATGTAAAACATAATAATATTAGTATATTCAGTATTATTAATTTTTTTAACTAATTATAACAAGTTAAATAATTTTATTAGTTTTTACTTACGTATTTCATTGTGAGAAGACTGAGTTCTCGTAGAACAATATTGGTTTGGTATGCATGGTAAGCCTTTATATATCAAAACTAAAAGGTCAGTAGAATCGGTGTTTCGTTTCTTCTAAATGCATATCTAAAACATGATACCTACTTACGAATAATAAACACGTAAATTAGGAAAACATTAATAAGAATACCTACAAAAATACTCATTTTTATGGACAACTCGTTCTTTACCAAAAAATCAAGTAGGTATGCGAAATTATTTACATGAAAAAATACCTAATGCAGGTTTCTAAGACAGTTTAGCGAAATCCTAATCCATTGATAGACTAGGATTTCGCAATTCTGGGACACAGTTATAATGTAGGTATCTATGCAAAGCAAAATATTTAAGGTCATTAATAATTATTTGTATGAATTATATTTTATCTTAGTTTTATTAAGCTGCCATATTTATTACAATTTGTATGAAAATTGTAGATTAACTTACTAAAGGGAATCATATACTGAATCCTGAACGTAACGAACGATACTAAGGGTCCCGAGCACGAGTTCTGAGTTCTAGAATCCTTAGTGTAGCGAGGGATTTAAGCTCGCCCAAGTGTAAGACACTTTTATACCGAGAAGAATGCTCTACTTTTCGCATCACATTATTTCAAGCGAAAGACGTCCACTGCTGGACATGGGCCTCCCCTAAAAGGGGTTGCCATAATCGCCACGCTTGGCAGGCGGGTTGGCGATTGCAGTATGGTGTTAAAACGCATAGAGAACGCTGCTGCCCATTCTCTAATAAGTTCGTTAGTCACCTTTTACGACAACCACGGGAAGAAATGGGATCGTGCTATTCTTTACGTCCGGCACACATGGAACACTTCGCACCTACTGCGAGGTACTTAATAAAAACAAATTCAACTTTCGCATTATGTAGCTTACATATGAAACTGTTAAATAACCGGGGAATACCTAGTTATGTGCAGTTTCATTCCTATTTTACCTAAACTCACGCAATGTCGTTCAAAAACACAATAATTAATATTGTAAATATGACACCCAAATTCAACATTTTAAGCGCCACACCAACCGATCAGCTGTTGCGATGCCATGCCACCATTCCCGCCACAGATTATATTGAAACAGCGCGGCGGTTGGGCGAATCTAATGCGCACATTAACGCGCAATTATTCACTTTGGGAAGAGGGTGTTTTTGAAAATAAAGAGATCAGTCAATCATGAGTAGTTTTTATTTAAATCAACGAGCGTACCTACCTATACATGCCACACTAAAGTACTTACATTTTATCATCGATCACTAGTTCTTTATTAGTGATCGATGCATTTTATAGGTTTATTACGGATAGGTATGTTTTTTTTCTCAAACTTGAAGAAAGTAATGTCAACAACAAACTTTTTTTTTGGCAAATTTAAACACGATGACACTTTAGGAAGATGGCATATTTTCTATATTTCTACTAAAACAAATGGAAATTTTGGTAAATATTGGTAGTTTCTCTGAATTATACCCATAAATATTGTTTACAACGCCAAATATTTATGAAAAAAAAAGGATTTTCTAAATATCTCGGACATTAGTCGTGCGTGCCACAGAAATCCCACCTTAAATGTTTTGTCTGTGGACGTCCCACGATAAATCTTATCGTCGCGTCTTACGTACTTCCAAATTCATTAACAAGATCGATAAAAATGCAAATCTTAGCGATCTCGATGTCTTATCGATGCAAAGTACGTACTTGCACTGCTGTATCGATATATTATATCGAGCGTGCATGCGTAGGACGTAAAGTTTGTTTTTTAATCCCAGTTAGTAATTTGACATTCAAACTTTGCATTCAAATCTTTGTCTGTGTCTTTTGTGTGTTTGTTTTCAAAGAGTATCCATGCGCGGTGGCGGCCGCGGTGGCAGGCTCGGTGGCAGGCTCGGTGGCGGGCGCGGTGGCGGGCTGAAGAAGACTGGCGTTGTGTTTGCTTTTCCGATAAATCTCATTTCGATATTAGGCCGGATACAAGACGTACTCGAGTTTGGAGGACCTCTGGACGTCAACAACCTTTAAAGTTTTGTCAGGAAGTTCATTCATATGGCGGGGGAACAATAATGGTTTGGGCCGGTATTTGGATCGGTGGAAGAACCGATCTAATTTGGATCAGGGTCAACCTCAATGCTCTGATTTGGAGAGAGGATTGTTTCAGACGTGATCATCCCTTTGCGAAGCCGGTTGGGTGATTCGTTTCATCTATTGCACGACAATGAAGGTCTACACATGGCTACAGTCGTAACACGCACTGTTTTCGATGCTCGCATTAACGTTCTGCCGTGGCCTGCTCATTCGCCAGACCCAATTGAGCACGCATGGGATATTTAAGAAAAAATCTACATCTTTAAAAAAAAAATAAGTGATAGACATAATTTTAATACCTACTAGAAATAAAGATAAAATAGATCAACTATGTTTCTGATTATCTCAAGTACATACGTCTTTATGGTACCCCATACACCCCTGTGTTAAATATTACAACAAAATACCTTGTGATATACAGGGTGTTTGGTGCATCGTGTGCCAAATTGAAATGGTCGACTGAAGGAGTCATCAGCTAGCCTTTTAGACCCTTTAACACCCCTCATGCTCTGTGGATTTTTTTTTATCGACTTTTTATTGTTTTCCAAAAAAAAGACCCAAATTTTACATTCAAATACAGATTTAAAAAAAAATATAAGGCGTAGACTCTGAATTTTATTTTTATTTCGATGTGTATTGTTTAAGAATACTTTTAAATACAAAATTAGTGATATTAGTCACCTAGTTCTTGTTTAATTCACTCGCAAAGGTAAAACTTAAATTAAAGCTGTACATGTTACAGCTGTTTATAAGGCTACAAAAAAAAAATCAAAAGCGACCGGGATCTTCCAACTCCCTCATTAATTCTCCAGTCTATCCTCTTTCTAATGATGTGCCACATGCCATAAAAGTATTTTAACAACTTTGTGATTTCGCTAGAATTGTGAATCGAGTCACCTAAGGCTAATATTCAAAATTATGATTTAAAAAAAATCTCTTAAATGATACCTGTCAAACCTATAAATCTGCTATCTCATTCTTATGGTTAGGTAAATTCGTGTCTCATATCTGTATCTTTCGTGGGATTTACTTGAAATAAAAAAACAAAATTGCATTTTTAACATTTATTTAATCATTGTTATAAATCTTGCTCAAATTGTTGGCCTCTGTTGCGAATGCAGGCCCGACACCTGTTTCGTATTTCAACAGTTGTTGTACGAAGTCGTATTTCCTCCTTAATAGTATTGAATGCCGCTTCTATGCGTTGGACTAATACCTCCCTAGTTGGAACCTCCGTGGCATATACCAATTCTTTGGCACGTCCCCAGACATAAAAGTCTAACGGAGTTAGATCTGGGGAACGTGGCGGCCATGGAATAGGGCCATCGCGTCCAATCCATGCATTGGGGAACACATTGTCGAGATATTCCCTCACAGTCAATCGCCAATGCGCGGGACAGCCGTCATTTTGAAATACAATGGGCACACGTTCATTAAATACGGGCACATCGGTCACTAATTCGGGCAGGTCATTTTGTAGGAATTCCAGGTAGTCTTCGCCATTGAGATTATCGGGCAGGTAATGCGGTCCAATTACCTGATTCCCAATCACTCCTGCCCAAACGTTTACACTAAACCTTCTTTGAGAAGATTTCTGTCTTTTAACACGTGGGTTTTGCGTTTTCGTTGTCCAGTGGTGCAAATTGTGTAAATTGAGGATCCCATCCTTGGTAAATTTGGATTCATCCGTCCACAGTATTCTTTTTAAAAAATCAGGATCATCCACATCCGTGTGTAAAAGAAACCGACAAAAAGCCACTCGTCTCTCAAAGTCGCCACCCTCAAGACCTGCAACAAACAAAAAACTCTTTTAAATTTCTCTTGGGCAATAAGTAATTGCACAAGAAAGGACCCGCTGTTCGTGCTAATAGATTCACTACCTGGAAGTGACGTCATACCATACCCATTACCTGCTAAACAAAGGCAAGGTCAAACAAAGCTTGCACGGGTTTAAAGTTAGTTTAAAATTACGTACCTTGCACCGGAGTGTAGTGGAATGGATGCTTTTTGTTTTGACGAAGTACTTTCCACACTTTCCATATTGAAATATCAAGATGTGATGCCACATTTCTAATGCTTCTTGTAGGGTCTTCCTCAAAAAGTGCCAGTATTCTCTCGTCTACTTCAACATTATGCCGCACAATATGGCCCCTTGGTTCATTAAAAGTAACACTGCCAGTTTCGCGTATGCGTCGGTATGTGTCTTGGAAGACTCTGCGGTCAGGTAATCGTCTACCAGGAAAGCGTCGTTGCGCTGCACGAGCGACGCCATTAGCGGCTCCGTAAGCCATCATGATGTCCGCATATTCTTCGTTAGAGAATGTCGCCATTGCAATAACAAAAAACTCAAAGTTTAACAATAACAACAAAAATTAAACAAATGTAACAAGAACCAGCAAAACTTAACGATAACAAAGTAATAAAAGAATCGCGGAGTATGGTGAACTAGCACACACGTTAGGTAGCAGAGGCAGTCATGTCTCGACTAAAAAAATGGCGGGTCGGGCGGCGCGATTTGTTCAAACCGATTTAAGGTATGCAAGAAAGAGATAGAAGATAGATTTTACTGTGAAAGAGTGAGAAAACAAATTTTACCTCTTTCTCAAGTAACAGTTCCGCAATAAATATTTTTTCATTAGAATTTGGAATGTAGTTTTATGTGACTTGATTCACAATTCTAGTGAATTCACAAAGTTGTTAAAATACTTTTATGGCATGTGGCACATCATTAGAAAGAGGATAGACTGGAGAATTAATGAGGGAGTTGGAAGATCCCGGTCGCTTTTGGTTTTTTTTTTGTAGCCTTATAAATAGCTGTAACATGTACAGCTTTAATTTAAGTTTTACCTTTGCGAGTGAATTAAAAAAAAAACTAGGTGACTAATATCACTAATTTTGTATTTAAAAGTATTCTTAAACAATACACATCGAAATAAAATTAAAATTCAGAGTCTACGCCTTATTTTTTTTTTTAAATCTGTATTTTAATGTAAAATTTGGGTCTTTTTTTTGGAAAACAATAAAAAGTCGATAAAAAAAAATTCACAGAACATGAGGGGTGTTAAGGGGTCTGAAAGGCTAGCGGATGACCCCTTCAATCGACCATTTTAATTTGGCACACGATGCACCAAACACCCTGTATATGAAAGAAATTTTTTAAACTCATATTAAAAGTAGACTTTGTAAACAAGCGTATTACAAATTAGAGGGTTATATCCAAGATATGAATGCTTGGAAACATGCTGGTCCAGCTCCATAGGACAATCTAGAATTCTAGAGTCTAGACAAATCCAACTGGTTGCTACTTAAATTGTATAAGTTATTATTTTTACGACAATTATTTTACATTCTGTGATACTGATTACCTTAACTCATTCACTGCCCTATTATACAATTTTGTTTAGGAAAACGTATATAGTTGCAATATTTGTAAATATGTAAGCACCATGTATCTCTCACATAATTAATTTGTCTGTCATTGCTTCATTTTTAATTCTTTTAACATATAGGTACTGTAATAAAAATACTAAACAATAAATACTAAAAATACTATACAAATTTGAATTTCGCGGGCTACAAATGCGGATCCACCTTGTGCTGTACATACAAGATGTCTTCTACAATACACGTACTCACATTCTCTCATTTTAGGAGGAATAACAAATTAAATACAAAAATGTTACTTAAGTAAGTTTAATAGTAGAACAAAATTGTACCATAACATAAATCGTATTTCGTCATTTCTAACTCCGATCATAGCGAATCGTTTAGCCATGTCCGTATCCGGGGTATTGGTTGTGGTGTTCTTGCTTGTATTGGCCAGGGCTGCGGATCTGCCTCGGGTGGGCAGCACCGTCGGCAGGTGCGGCCACATTGAGCGATGCGCTTGCCATAGCCAAGATGGCACAGAAGATCACGGCGAAGAACGCGAACTGTAAATAAATTATCTCTTTAGTATAATTTTCTAGTATCTGCGAAAGCACGAAATTATTGGCTTAATATTAAGGTGCTACCCCGAGCAAAACCTTGTTTTTCTTCGATATTCAGGGGGTTAACTCATTAAATAAGAGAAATAAATTACATCTAAAAGCACATTATTAATATTTGATATCCTATCATCACATTGCACGTTATTTGTTTTTAAAGCAAATACATTTAAAATTTTCTTGTAAAAAAATAGCTAAAATTAATGATTGCGTACATTTTTTGCGTTGGAAACGTTCTAATAATTTGAGGATTAGATACACTAATGAATAGATAATTATATTATATATATTCATAGTAAATTACCATAGTGGTTGGAGAGACTTAACAACAGTGCAGTTTAAGAGTAGACTACGTACATTTTTAATGGATAAGACATACTACAGTGTGACTGAGCTTATATCGAATATTTTTTTCAACTGAATTGCTCTGTATTATTAATGGATTTGCCTTTGGTTAGACTTAAGTGACTAATAATATAAATGTTTGCATGCCGAATATGTATAATCTTGTCACCTATTATGTAGGTATTACCCATATTTGCAAAATAAATGTCTATTCTATTCTATTACATTCTATAAAAAAATCTAAAAATTCACATTTTATTTAAAAAGATCGCTTTTATTTTTTAATTTTAATTATCAGTTTTGCCACATTCCCACTATTAGAATACGTATAACGCTTAGATGAATATATTTGAATGATTGTTTAAGTTTTTAGGATCATCATTATCATTATTTCAGCCGAAAGACGTCCACTGCTGGACATAAGCCTCCCCAAGCCATAATCGCTACGCTTGGCAGGCGGGTTGGCGATCGCAGTATGGTGTTAAAACGCATAGAGAACGCTGCTGCCTATTCTCTAGTAGCCCCTTAGTCGCCTTTTACGACACCCACGGGAAGAAATGGGATGGTGCTATTCTTTACGTCCGGCACCACACGGAGCAGAGCGGAGTTTTTGGGATAATTCTGGTAAAAAACAGTGGCAATTGAAATATAAATAATGTAGGAGAGCAACCAATGTATAATATTTACGCCATAAAGATTTAAAATAAGAAAATTTTAATTTTATTTTTAAAGTTTTACTAGAAAAAAGGTAGTATTTTATCAGTTTTATAATTATTTATTTAAAATGTAAAAACATAATAATATTAGTATATTCAGTATTATTAATTTTTTTAACTAATTATAACAAGTTAAATAATTTTATAAGTTTTTACTTACGTATTTCATTGTGAAGAAGACTTTGTGAGTTCTCGTAGAACAATATTGGTTTTGTATGCATGGTAAGCCTTTATATATCAAAACTAAAAGGTCAGTAGAATCGGTGTTTCGTTTCTTCTAAATGCATATATAAAACATAATACCTACTTACGAATAATAAACACGTTAATTAGGAAAACATTAATAAGAATACCTACAGAAAATACTAATTTTTATGGACAACTCGCTCTTTACCAAAAAATCAAGTAGGTATGCCAAATTATTTACATCTAAAAATACCTAATGCAGGTTTCTAAGACAGTTTAGCGAAATCCTAATCCATTGGAGATACGAGATCTCCATTGATAGACTAGGACTTCGCAATTCTGACCCATTTATAAAAGATAATTACCCATTTATTTATGTAATATATACAGATAATGGAACGAATTTTCGCGGAGCAAGTTCGATACTTAAGAATATCAAGTGGGATAAAATAGCACAGGAGACCTCAACGCAAAGGATTGAATGGCGCTTTATACCTCCGTCAGCGCCATGGTGGGGAGGATTCTGGGAAAGGATGGTACGGACGGTTAAAGAAATGCTAAGGAGAGTGCTTGGTAGGGCAGCACTTACATATAATGAACTGTTGACTGTGTTGTGTGAAACCGAAGCGATGATTAATTCTAGGCCACTAACCTATATAGCCGACACTACGGAAAATTTAGCTCCGTTGACTCCTTCAATGTTTTGACATGTAGGAAAAGAAGGGAAAGATGTCCTAGATATGGGTCACTCATTGATGGTCAGCTCTTGACTGGACGTTGGCGTTATATTAAAAGTGTATGTGGTGATTTGAAACAGCGTTTTCGTAACGAATACCTGGCTCTACTTACTGAGAAATCAACGGCTAATATTAATCCAATTGAAATCGGGGACATAGTTTTGATAGGGTCTGATGATGTAAAGAGGGTTAAATGGCCATTAGGTATTGTTGTTGAGACCTTGCAAGGGGTGGATGGACATAGGCGTGTAGCGCGGGTTAGAACCGCGAAAGGTGAATTAATCAGACCACTACAGCGCGGCAGCGCCTCTTGCCTTTAGAGGTTCGTCATAGGGATGTGCGCCTGCACAGCAGCTGCCCACTAAAATGCATGTCACTCGTTCCGGTCGGCTGGTGAAACTACCCCCTAGGTATTTATAGATTTAAAGATTTGAATTTATTCGCGAACAGTGTTTTAGTTTATATAGATTTCTTCCGCTTTCTCGCGGGGCCGGAGGATGTTGTGAAATTGTCTTTTGTAAAAAGAAGTTGTTTTTTCTTATTATAAAACTGTCATTGTAGAAAAATATATGAAGGTCTACATTTTTTCTGTTATCCTTTTATTTTCCAAGTAAATCGATGTACCTGATAGAGTAAATCCCGACCCATTCTGAATTAATAATGTAAGTACCTATGCAAAGCAAAATATTTAAGGTCATTAATAATTATTTGTATGAATTATATTTTATCTTAGTTTTATTAAGCTAAGTGTACATACAATTCAAATTCATACAATTTGTAATATGGTATTACAAATTGTATGAAAATTGTAGATTAACTAACTAAAGGGAACCCATATACTGAATCCTGAACGTAACGAAGGATACTAAGGGTCCCGAGCACGAGTTCTGAGTTCTAGAATCCTTAGTGTAGCGAGGGATTTAAGCTCGCCCAAGTGTAAGACACTTTTATACCGAGGAGAATGCTCTACTTTTCGCACCTCATCATTTCAGGCGAAAGACGTCCACTGCTGGACATAGGCCTTCCCCAAAAGGGTTTGCCATAATCGCCATGCTTGGCAGGCGGGTTGGCGATCGCAGTATGGTGTTAAAACGTATAGAGAACGCTGCTGCCCATTCTCTAATAAGTCCCTTAGTCGCCTTTTACGACACCCACGTGAAGAAATGGGATCGTACTATTCTTTACGTCCGGCACCACACGGAACACTTCGCACCTACTGCGAGGTAATAAAAACAAATTCTTAATTCAGTAGCTTTACATAACTGTTAAATAACCGGGGAATACCTAGTTATGTGCAGTTTCATTCACTATTTTACCTAAACTCACGCAATGTCATCAAAAACACAATAATTAATATCGTAAATATGACACCCAAATTCAGCATTAAGCGCCAACCAATCAATCAGCTGTTGCGATGCCATGCCACCATTCCCGCCACAGATAACATTGAAACAGCGCGGCGGTTGAGCGAATCTGATGCGCACATTATTCAATAATTTTGAACTTGACCATACAGAAAGCAATTGATTCTCTATTATATTGCGTGATTTCATTATTTTGTTCGGCGATGGTAACTAAAACTTGAAATGCGAACTCTTGGGTGGAGCTGTACTTAAATCACTGACCTATAATAAACAAGCTTGTTTATCAGAGGTCAGTGACGTAAATAGAAAAATGTTTTGGTAGGTATTTGTTTTCATGCGAATTTTTTAGATGAGGTTTTAAGTTCAAATCACATTATTAACCAGCGTTTATAATTAAATTCAGTACAATATTATTGCCTGGCTAAAGTCTGGGGATCTATAGATTTGCGTTAATGCTCGTGAAGACTGGCGCGATATTGCGGGCGCGACTTGCATCGCGCTGCCTGTCGCACTCGCTGTATCCCGCCAGTCTGCACGAGCCTTTAGGTTAGGTTTGCATAACATGTAATTTTACATTAGCGAGCAGGCGGTGTGAAAAATATTTTAATAAAGACCCAATTGGGTATGTAAAGTAAAAATTAACCTATGCCGATTCCAAAACCATTTCGAGATTTTAAGCTTCTAAGACTTATTTTTCTATTAATAGGTCTTAAAATTATAAGATCGTATTTATTTTCACAAAAATACTTAAAATCACTTTACTTTTATTTGACCTCTAAATGACGTCACAAAGCAGCCTGCATTGGAAACTTTCAGTGCCTCTTGTAATTAAGTTGTTCTTTATGTGACAAGTGTCATGCCAACGTCAAATTTACATGAAGCACTTATTATTATTCTATTCAGTTAAGTAAATATGTAAATAGTGTAGTTTTTCACCAACGGCGGACAGTACAAGTCGAATCACATCGATGTATCGCCTCAGGAAAACTTAACTTACGTTAAAATGATCTTCACAATAAAACAGTCGCCGCCCAGACTTGTGCTAAACATTTACTTCCTCGCACCATTTCTTGTTTAAGGTTTCTTTTACTAATAATCAATTTGTGTCGGCTATTTGTTGTGGTGTTTATACTTGATGGTATGAAGAACTTAGCAGAAGTAGTCTTTGAATCCATTCATTTTATTAATATGCCTTATCTTTAAACTAAAGTACGGAAATCGCTAAAGTATGAAATGTAAACAAATTAATTGTCAAATTTGACAGTTTGACTTTACTGAATTTTGGTTTTAAATAAGTGTTAAACGTGGTAAAGATCCTGAGCTATTCAGCTACTAGTGACGTCAGTACGAACAATACTTTAAAAAACAAATATAAAAATAACTACAGCTTGTAAAAACAAAAAGATGAAATTATGTGTTTCAAATACTCTTATCAGTAAAATAAAAATATAAAAAACATACCTGAAAAATACTTTACATACGTAATTCAGCTGTCCAGATTTTTTTTATTCAAACGATGCACTGAAATGATGCTTACATGAAACTGAGCTAAACAGCATGGAAAAAAAACATTTGTCAATTTCATTGTAATAGAAATTTAAAAAAAAAAGTTTTTTTTGAATTTACTAGTAATATATACTATGTTTAATGTACTTGTTTTAATTATTTAATTGTGCTATTATCTGCGCAGTATGTTGTGCATGCATTACATTTAGAAAAGCACAGCTTTTCTAAATGTAATGAGGCGCTTAGACTTAAGTTTGCAATGTACAAATTCTAGTGTACTCATTGTTGAAGAACCTAATAATAAATAAATAATCAGAGGCAGAATTTGTATATTAACAGAGATTTTCAATAGAGACTTAAAGATAAAGAGGTTAAACGTAGTATTCGAAAAGATATTAGAAATTATAACAATAGATTAGTTCAGGATGCACTAGAAAATAGCTGCTCCCTGAAAATAGTAAAACAAGGTATTTTTAATCACAAGTCATGGATCACATATTTAAAAGATGGCAATGGTAAGAAACAAATGAATAGATCAAAAATATTAGATATATGTACAACATTTTATAAAGCCCTCTACTCCGACGACACTCAACCACCCTCAACACCCGATTATTTCTGCCCTGACAGTATTCCACCTATAACCGGATACGAGGTTCATGTAGCCCTCTCTAAAATTAAAAACAATAGATCATGTGGCGAAGATGGTATTAGCACAGAATCACTTAAAATAGGTGAACTTATTCTCCTTCTATATATCACCCGGCTCTTTAACAATATTCTCCATTCAGGTAGTTGTCCTAAAGATTTTTGTCACTCTAATATTATTCTGCACCACAAAAAGGGTGATAAATCCGATATTAACAATTACAGGCCCATTAGTTTAATATCACATATCTACAAAACATTCATCAAAATAATAGAAAATCGCATATCTGGCGAACTAGATAAACATCAACCTCCTGAGCAAGCTGGCTTCCGGCCTGGCCTTTCTACGGCAGATCATTTACATGCAGTAAACCAACTCATAGAAAAACATCAAGAATATAAAATCCCGCTATACCTCGCTTTTGTTGATTATTCCAAAGCTTTCGACAGCATTTCACACACATCCATTTTTGACGCCTTACGCAACCAAAACATTGATCCCACTTATATTAATCTAGCCGCAATAAAACTTGAATCCACGGGTCCAAAATTTAAAATAGAGAAAGGAGTCAAGCAGGGCGACCCGCTATCTCCTAAACTGTTCACCAGTACCCTCGAAGAAATCTTTAGGAAGTTGGCAGCCGAATGGAGGAAAAGAGACATTGTCCTTGGCGAAGCGAGATTGACAAATCTACATTTCGCCGACGATATTGTTCTCTTTTCATCCTCAGCCACTGAACTTGAACGGATGCTCCAAGAGCTTAGTAATGCAAGCCTTGAGATTGGACTGAAGATGAATATGTCGAAGACCAAAGTTATGTGCAACGAAAGAACTGGAAGCATAAAACTAGACGGGGAGACAATACAACATGTCCAGGAATACCTTTACTTGGGCCAAGTAGTCTCTTTCCAGGCGACGCAAGATAAAGAAATAACAAGACGAACAGAAAACGCCTGGAAGAGCTACTGGTCCATGAAGGAACTATTCAAGGGTGAGTTACCTATGGCACTGAAACGCAGGCTCATGGACATGTGTATTCTTCCCGTCTTAACCTATGGTGCACAGACTTGGTCTTTGACTATCATCCAGAAGTCCAAACTCAAGGTCTGCCAACGAGCAATGGAGCGCAGTATACTAGGCGTTAAGTTAACTGATCGTGTTCGAAACACAATACTGCGCTCCAAAACAAAGATAGCTGACGTGGCTCAAAAGGCTGCCCAACTTAAATGGGCCTGGGCAGGACATGTCTGCCGCATGTGGGCAGACATGTCATCAGAATTGGTGCCCTGAAACAGTGCGACGGGGTCGCGGCAGACCACGTAGGAGATGCCGAGACGAACTGGTTAAGTTCCGGCAAAACTGGAAGGAGGACGCGCGGGCTCGCGAAAGATGGAAGGAGTGGAGGGAGGCCTTTACCCAGCAGTGGGACAGCGTAGGCTAGAAAAAAAAAAAAAAAAAACTAGAACATAACATTGATTATTTTTATACATTAATAGCTGCGCCCCGCGGTTTCACCCGCGTAAGTCTCGATCCCGTGGGAAAGGGGTATAAAAAATAGATAGTAGCCGATTCTCAGACCTACTGAATATGCATATAAAATTTCATAAAAATCGGTCAAGCCGTTTCGGAGGAATATGGTAACTAACATTGTGACACGAGAATTTTATATATAAGATAAAATAATAACGAAGTCAAAACTGTACCTACATTGAATATTTTTGACAAAAGTATCTAAGTGCTGCGACGTGTGGTGTCTGATGCCGAAAAATAATAAACAAGTCGTTTTAGAATTTTAGCCCGTGTGTCTGTTTGTCTGAATGTATGTTCCAGATTGGCGCAAAAACGACAGAACGGATTTTATGACATTTGGCACACAGATAAGTAATATATAACTTGGATAAACACGTATGGTACTTACTTTTAATCCCGGTAGTACGTTCCCGTGGGATATTTTCCTATATCCACGCGGGCACAGCCGCGGAAAAAAGGTAGTTCTATCATAAACGTATTTCATTTTATTTTCAGACGGGTAGTTATTCTCTAAGGGCTGACTGAGCAAGAGCAATGTTTGCTCAGTCAGTCAGAAGCCCTAGCGCGAACCCGCGACGTAAATGTGACGTAATTTCGGACGATTTTTTAATCGAAAATACAAACTATCCTAAAGCATTTTGGTTTAAATATTTGCGAAAAGCAGGGTTAATATCACCCATACCTATAAATAAAGTCTTAAAACTAATATAGGATTGTACAACTGCAGGCAATGGATGAAGTGTTAAGGCTGCCGCAGACAGACGCGACGCATCACTGGTAGCACAATTTCTATGAAAACTTCATGGAAAGTGTCGCGCTGCCTGTCACGCTCGCGCGATATCGCGCCAGTCTGCAAGCACTCGCTATGTGTGCTCTTTTTAAACAATTTAATAACAAAATTAACACTGAGCAGACCTGACAATATGTTGCACAATATGCAGTTGGTGGTAGGGCTTTTCTGCTATATTTCTTTCATCGCAGTTTGACACTTTTTACTTGTTTTATTTTAATTTTATCTGGTGCATATTTGTGTGCCTTTTAGTCTGTGCTAAATAAATGTATTTTCTTTCTTTCTTTCTTTAGGGCTTGTTCTAAATCCACCTGCCTAGCTACCAACATCTCATCTAAATGTGTCGCCATAACAACAATGTTAACAGCATTGTTGTGTTTCGGCAGTTAACATAGCCAGATCCTCTATGGTTGAGGATTCCGGGTGAAGCTCGCTTCCACCTTCGGCCTGATCAACACTTATTACCATTAGGTGAGATGAAGGCGATGAGGTTCCCCGTTGTGGTTAAAAATAATTTAAAATTTTCGCAGCCGCCATCTCGGATTTACATTTTATCGTCACTATAGGCTTTAACACCCTATAAAACCATGAAAACTACACCCATGACGAAAAAATTTCAAATGTTCGCCGCCATTGCGGATTTCCATTTTGACCAAACTCACACTTTCAATTCACTCTCGATAAAGAGAGAGAGAGAGAGAGAGTGTATAAATTCACACTTTCTCTCTCTCAATAGAGACAGAAAAAATAAGAAGAAAGTCGCAAGTGTGAATACTTCTTCGCGTGACGATTTCTGGATGTTTAATCCAACCGCAAGCCACGTTAAAGGCATTCGTTCCATGGCGATTATTCTAAATAAAATTTAGAATAATCACTAAAAGCTGTGTCAATTTAGATTAAACATAAAAGTAAGTGTGTGCTGCTGCCAGTTTTCAGGGCACGTTTCCGTATGAGAGCAATTTGGAGGCGTACGTCGACGCCTTGTTTTTGTATAAATGTATAGTTTGTGATTTAATATAGTAGATACATAGTGTAAATAATTTACTATTTTATATTAGCATTACCTGTTAACAGTCCATTGTACGTAATTGATTCATCTTCATGAAAGCAGGCATGTTAATTTACTACTTTTTGTTCAGAAAAATGCAAATTGGTCAAAAACAAACAAAGCATTTGTCTTTATTATTAGTAGTTCGTGATTCTGAAAACCTGTTTGCGGTTTAGCACCTACCTACATGTTGCTAAGTACTGAGATAAGCCAAAATATTATCAGCCGTACGGGTCGACCGAAGGTTATGCTTCGCATTTATTGTACATGGTTACGTTTTTTATTTATTTTTGTTTTTTTTATATAATGTAAATGTGTTTTATTTGTTTTGATTACCCTAGTGGGATTTATATGTGTCCGCAGGTGAGTCCGTGGCATCACAGCGGTACCATAATACCAGCGCTTTATTTTTTAAATATCGCAGTATTAAGGCTTCTACATACCGGCGCGACTTGTCGCGCGACGAGACGCGACACAAAGGCACCGCTCATCCCGCGACACGCGGGGCCTTTGTGCCGCGTCGCGCCTCGCGATTAGTCGCGCCGGTATGTAGAAGCCTTTAGGTATGCTGAGATAGGAGCTTTTTTGGCATCGCACAAGTCTTGTATTTTTTTTGTATATTGTTAGTTTAGCTACTTTTGTATTTCTTGTGCGTGTCCCAAATAAAATATTATTCTTTCTTTCATACGGTGTGGGTAATTTTGAATGGCTTAAATTAAGCCGTTCAAAAGGGTTACTCACACGTACCTACACTTTGTGAACAAGCGTAATTATTACAAATTAGAGGATTATATCCAAGATAAGAATGCTTGGAAACATGATGGTCCTGATCCATAGGACAATCTAGAGTCTAGACAAAATCAAACTGGTTAGAAGAAAAGAAAGAAGAAAGGAAATACGTTTATTTGCGGTAAACATAACGCAAAGAAAAAAAAAACACAAACACGAAAGAACAAGTTGAGGGAAAATATGCATCACATTCACGCAAAACGGCCATCGCTCAGCATAATGCTGCGACTCTATGCGAAACAGAGCCCCAGTGCTGGTTTTTAGCGACAGCCGGCGTTGACGTGATGACGTCAAACCGGTGCAGCATTAAATGAGGTAAAAATAAACTAAATTAGAAATAAAATAAATACAATACTTTGTTCTATAGGCTTATATAAATATAATAATTATCTATAATGGCAACATTCTCTAACGTCGGCAACGACTCAAGCGCCGCGCGCTGCTCATGATACGCAATCTGTTTGTACAGCTGTCAGCTGTCATAAAGAATTTGACAATATGACGTTTTTATTTTTACGTAATGGTTACTTATAGATTCTGTAACGTCGGCAACGACTCAAGCGCCGCGCGCCGCTCATGATACGAGATGAGAAGACTTGAAGTGATGTTATTGTTGCACTGTTTTGTTTCATTTGCCTACACTAATTCACGTTCATAAACACTTAATTGTTAAAAATCCACCATAATTACACATTAATATTCGGCTAAACACAAATTTTAGAAAATAAAACTGCTAAACATGACTCTTCTCTTTCCTGCCAAGAAGTCAAATTGGCTATATAACAATGCCCCTAGTTAAGAAAGAACATTCTAATGTCATGTAAACAAGGCTACAGATTTACAAGTATATAATATTCTAACATGTACATATCATTTATTCAGGTACCAGTTCCAGATACCGCCTGGAATTCGGTATGTAAAGTATTTTTCAGGTACGTTTTTTATATTTTTATTATAAAGATATAAGTATTTAAAACACATAATTTTAATCTTTTTTTTTCCAAGCTGTAGTTATTTTTTTATATTTTTTTTAAGTTTTGTTCGTGATGACGTCATAAAGTAGTCTGAATAGCTTAGGATCTTTGCCACATAGAACACTTATTTAAAACCAAAACTCAGTAAAGTCAAACTGTCAAAACTGACAGTTAATTTGTTTTAATTTCATCATAGCGATTTCCGATTATAAGTACCGTATTGTAAAGTTAAAGCTTATTAAAATTATGAATCGATGAAAGATTACTTCTGCTAAATGCTTCATACCGTCATGTAAAAACTCCACAACCAATAGCCGACACTAATTAGAAACTTTTCCATCTTTCAGGCAAACAGCAGTGACCATTTATGTTTGCCAACAAGCTTACTTGCACTTGGCTCAAAGACCACCTCTTGGTGAACTTAGACATCTTGGCCACCGTAGTGTTTGTCTCCGATGTGGATGTTCCCTTGCATCTAGAGTCAACCATCTACTTCCAACAGCTCACCTTGTGACTTGAGAATTTATGATATTATTCAAGAGTGGACTAAGATTGGAACTGTAAGTTGAATCAGTTTAAATGTATTTTATAAGTGCTTTTACTGTAAGTCAAATTGATTGTTTTAAATACTTAAATGATTATGTGTATTGTTTTTTGCAGATAGAACCAGACAGTTGCATATAACATACTTGCCACTACTACAGCCACCTAGGCTGCAGATAGAGCTGCTGTTCATATTATTATGGTCTCCGACCCATCCACTTCTTACCAAGCAAGCCCAATAGAAGAAGTACAGCCACAGACACAAGATCTTCCCGCTAACCCTCAAGTCGAAGAAGTAAGAAGCAATCAGACCGAACCTACTATTATATTATCAGATTACATGAGAGGTATTGAAACGGAAAGAAAGTGCTTTATTGAAGGATGCCAGAGAATAGAGAAGTACAGAGTTCCACTTTCTACTCGAAAAATGTTGCTCAGTCGGTATAAATATTATGCCCCTGAGAATAATCATCTTTGTGATCAACATTTAGTATAGAATTAAGGGATTTTCTGAACTGTTTGAGAAAATAATTATGTACAGACTTTCACAGTAAAACATATCCAGGACATGATGTGCTTATAAGATGCTGCGCCCATGTAATATCAATAATATGGTACCTTAGATCGGCTAGGTACCAAGATAATATAGTACCACCTGCACAATTTCTAGGTGACATTCTTATTATAATTGAAGATGAATAAAAAATACTACATAATAAAAAACGATACAAAACCTACTCATGATTTTTAAATATTTGTGTTTCCTATCTTCCTCCCACACTACAAATAAGTATAATAATTAACATTCTATCTTTATAAAAAATGGTAATCGCAATAAAAAAAACGGCAGTTAAGTATAGATTGTTCAGTTTTACTAAATCTCTTTTAACTCGGCTCTGGGCCACCCAAAACAAATATCATGTAAGGCCGCAATACTGGTAAGGGTGTGACAGTACATGAGAATATATGATAAGTTAAAGGAAGCTACAAGCCTAATAGTCCCTACGACTCTAAGCCCTACAGCCCTAACCTATCATATATCTAGATATAAATATTATAATATGATAAATAAATATATTAGGTTCAGGCTGTCTGCACCATGCAACTTATGGTTACAGACTGATAGTAGACAGGATTTCCAGGTTTGGGAAGGATACACTCACTGCCAGTCGCGCAGACTCACGAGACTGATCAGAGATGGCTAAAGGTGTCTTGGCCACAGTGAGGGGTAATGAGATAAGAATATAAAATTCAAATATGATTTATTTACAATATGATACAGCATAAACTACTTTTTCTTAACACACACTATTATATAAAATCTTTCGTGTTCTATGCGTGTAAGATGTAACCAAATCAATATTCAAATTTTTAAATGGGCTGCGCGTCAGCCGGGCCGAGTGCTGAGTCAATGTCCAAAGGTAACGTTGAACACTCAGATTGCCAAAATCCGCAAAATTTCCAGTGATGATTTGTTGATAAAGTAGTTATCAATTGACACCAATTTCATCTTACTACATCCAGGCCCAAGATTTTATCTATTTTAAAAGCCAAAGCGTATCCGTCTCCTTTGACGTTGACATTACTTGACATGACATTGACGCTTGACGTTGACACATAAGAACAACTTAATTATTTAATTACAAAAGGCACTGAAAGTTTTCAATTCAGCCTACTTTATGACGTCATTTAGAAGTCAAATAAAAGTCAAGTGATTTTAAGTATTTTTGTGAAAATAAAAACGATCATAATATTTTAAGACCTATTAATAGAAAAATACGGCTTAGAAGCTTATAATCTCGAAATGGTTTTGGAATCAGCATAGGTTAATTTTTACTTTACATACCGAATTATTGACAATTGCAATTTTTCCACTGAGGGGCCCTTTTTTTTTTTTGGGTGGGAAATTATCAAATAACTTCTCCTGCTCTGGGCGGAGCAGGAGGGCGTGTCAGACTTTTACTGACTAAAACCCACCCGTATTCCTTCATTTGCTTATGTGCCAGGGCCACGATATCCCTTTCGGACAAACTCGCAACCCTGGCAGGCATTGGCCCTAACGGACCCCGTCAGTTGCTGCTGACAACTCTTTGAGGCGCGCGTGGAAATACAACGCGCCGTCGACCAGGGCCTGGTCCTTATCGGACGGTGAGCTACCCATCGCTCACCGTCTGCAAGCCCGCGCCTACGGTGGCCGGAAATCGGCTTGCGACTCCCGACGCCCGGGGCGTCTCCTGCAGCGACTAGGGGCGCGACTAGGGGTGCACTCCCATGCATTCTCGCTCCGAACCATAACCCGAACCAGGGCCGGACGCGAGAGATAGCCGCCGCCGATCGCCACCGTGAGGACACGGCGGTGCTCTACCCAAGCCGGGCAGACCTCCACCGTATGCTCCACCGTGTCCTCCGGGCGACCCACACAGTAGTGACACCCGGGCGATTACTTCCGCTTTATCCTGAACAGGAACCTCCGGAAACAACCGTGTCCGGTGAGGACCTGCGTCAGGCGGAAGGTGAGAACGCCGTGGCGCCTCTCTAGCCACTCCTCAAAGAGGGGACTTATCGCCACAATTGTGCCACTGCGCTTATCGCCACTGAGGGGCCCGCTGACCAATTCCATTCTCATGATGGCTTTGCCTTGGATTACCTACCTATTTTAGCCTATCTCGAGCACTTTTAAGTCTCTTTTTTTTTGCTTGATGTCGTGTGTTTGTGTGTGTGTTTAGATTAAGAACGTGCATACGTATTTTTTTTATGTAATAAGCAAGACTCAGCTATAAAAAACCGGGGACAAATGCGAGTAGGACTTGTGTCCTGAGGGTTCCGTCCCAGCTGTGCCTATCAATTTACAATTCCGGTCTGAAGGACAAACTTAATAATGTAGTTAAAAACCCTGTTCCCCTGAGGAAACCTAAGATAAGTCAGTAAGTTTTTACGCACATTATTGGAAGATTCACCATGTTATTTTAAGACCATAAACTTCTTATACTCGTAGATTGTTCTATAATTTATGTATAAGTAAAGAGCTATTTTCTGTATTGTTGGTACAGTTTGCAAAAGTATTTTAAAATTTTCTAATTTAAAAGTGGCCTACATAAAGTCAAAGTCTAATTATTTTTTTCAAATAGGCACATAAAAGACACTTTTGAACATCAAAATTTACACAAACATAGAATTGATTCTAGTCGCCCCTTCCAAAAGGTGGTTTCTTATGGAGAATAATGGACAAGAAACTCCAACGTTACTCTTTTAAAATGTGTTACAATATTTTGTATCATTAATTATATTTTTTGTGAAGTCGTAGCATCTAGAATATAATTACTATACCACAATAGGTAAAAATAATAAAAAATTAAGCAATGACAGATCATAGATTAATTGTGTGATAGCTACATGGTGGTCACTTATCTACAAACATTGTATAAGTATACGTTACCCTAAACATTTTAAATGTATTATGTCAGTGTGTGAGTTAAGGTTATCACACAATGCAAAACCAATGTCATAAAAATAATAAAACAATTAAAATAGCAACCAGTTTGATTTTGTCTAGACTCTAGATTATCCTTATTTAAAATTCATTTATTTAAGTTACACGTCCGTGTTTGGGTCACAGAAATTCATATTATCTATACCAAAATTCAACTTAATCTGTGGTAAATTCGGAGCAAATTAGCTGTGACTGACAGACAGCAAACAGAACACACGAGTGATCCTGTAAGGTCCATTTGGACGTACGGAACCTTAACGTATTTTGGCCAACAGAAACGTAATATTAAAGAATTTTCTCGATAGAAAAAAATCTCGAAGTTACTTCTAATTACCTGACTGCACGAAGTCGACAGCGGTAATGTGTTTATCAGCCTAAGTACGTTTGCTCCTTTGTGAAGCTGAGCCGTATACTTACTCATTGGGTACATGAAGTGGTCATGTACCCCAATGACTACTAATAATTCATGAAAGATTTTTTGCTGCCGTTGTAAGACGACTAAAATGCCACTTTTATTATTTTATTAACATTTGAATAATTTAAAAAAATATTATTCATTATGAAGCATGACGTAGTTTGAATCCCTGTTATGAGCGCGGTACGAGCCTTGCACTCCATTCCGCGCCGCCCTTGGAACGCAAGGCTCGTAACAGGGTGTTTCAAACTACGTCGTAATGTTTTTTTTATTATTTTATTATTCAAATGTTCACGGTGTATAAGTACCTAGTGGTTATGTACAGACGCCACAGCAGGTCAAGCTACCCGAAACTGTCAAATTTTCTCAACCAACCTGGAACCTAATGCTGTAGGGATAAAGTTGAAAATCTATTAAAGAATTTTGACAGATTGTAGTAGCTTGATGTGCTGGCGACGTCTGTACGTAAGGGTTTATTGTTATGAAAAAGAGCACCTCTCGCCATCTAACGTAAAAGTTTGGAGAGTTTAGAATTAAGTTTCCCCTCTGTATTATAATTTATTTAAATAACTATTAAAAAAGAGACCAAACGCGTGGGCCTATTTTGATGATTCTTTTTTTTTTTTCCTTCTGGCTTCGCACGGTTTGTGCATTTAGCCAATGTCAAGTTTTAGTTCTTGTATAATATTGATGAAATGAATTATAAATGCATGATGATGATATCCCCGCCCACTCCCCTTGAGTTTCAGTAAAGATGTGGCACTTTACTGAGTCCTCACGCGGACTTCTTGAGAGAACTTGAAGCGAAGTTGCACTGTTTTGTTTCATTTGCCTACACTAATGCACGTTCACAAACACTTAATGGTTAATAATCCACGATTATTACACATTAATATTCGGCTAAACACAAATTTTGGAAAATTAAACAAACTGCTGAACATGACGCTTCACTTTCCCGCCAAGAAGTCCTTGATGATTCTTACGTCAATTGATTTTGTGAGTATCAATACAGACATGACAGTAATGAAAATTCAATAATAAGGCGATAACCAGACGCCATATTGTGAAAAAGAAAAAAAAATTACGTCGACGAACTATGTCAAGAGAGCCGAGGGGTATCATTGAATAGGTATTTGAACACCTTTTTACAAAAAAAAATAACACTAGAAAGTGAAAAATTACTTTAATTTCGAAAGCACATAACATAGCATAACATCACGCCTTGTTTCCCGGAAGGGTTGGGCAGAGGTGTACTTGTAGTACACCCACATTAATTTTTATATTACATTTAATTTAATTTCGGTGTCCGTGATCGTTTTTTGAGGTACAGTCGACAAATTTGAATCATGATCCACCATAACCTTATTTTCTTACAGCCATTCAAAAACAATTAGGTCGACATTCGCGTAAACATACATTTCCATGGTAACGACCTTGTGATCTGCCATTTAATTACACAGAGAATTATTTGTTGTAGTCTTCATCTTTCAGTTTACACACGAGTGCAGTATAAAGCTGAATGCACACCCAAAATAAATATTATACGACGCGTACGCATTATCGTATTTTCGTACTAAAATCAATGTGTTTTTAATCTAATATACCTGATTTATTTTAATATGCGTTCAGCATAAAGGCATAAAGGCTTAGACGCGACACCGGTAGAACGATTTCTATGAAAATTTAATGGAAATTGTTCTACCGATGTCGCGTCGTGCGACATGTCGCGCCAGTATGTAAGAGCCTTAAATGTGATACAAACAAAGATTCCACCATCTCTGTATACATCATCACTGAATTTTGTTTGCAAAGTGCGTTAAGGCAACAATAAGAAATGGGGAAGTAAAACACTTAAAAAATATAAAAATTATAATATTGAACTCTTATTATTTAACAGTAGTTAATATCGAGTGTAACCACCATTGCTTGCAATAACAGCCAATAGTCTTGAACGCATTGATCCAATAACACGACTGCAAATGTCACTTCCTCTCATATAATCCCAAATTTCGCTGCAATGTTACTCAATTGCTTGCTTTGTCCTCTCGTTTCTGTTATCCCACATTTGGACCATCTGACCCCATACATTTTCAATTGGATTTAAGTCCGGGGATTTAGATGACCAGGGAATTAGCGTAACTTCTGGATGCTGGCTAAACCAGTTAGACACAACTCTGGCCGTATGCACTCTACAATTATCGTAAACATTATAAAAACTTTGAACTTCTTCTCGTGGGTTATCCGTTCGCACTGTCGGTAACATAGATTCTTCTAATAAATCCACCTCCGTCCAACTCATTGCATTCGCATGAGAAGAAATCTGAACCAGCTCGCCTACACCTCCGGTTCCCATCCAGCCCCACATGTTAGCTGAGATTCGGCCAGATAATTGATTCGCCACTACGTGTTCCTCGGCGTATCGTGTATTATTGTAAGGCCACAAATTTATGCGACCGTGCTGAGAAGATCTAAAAAATTTCTCGTCTGAAAAGATAACGTTAGTCCAGTCAAAGTTTAAATATTCACGTGCAAAATTTAATCTTGCAAGTTTGTGTGCACCTGTTAAGTCGACTTTCTTAGCGTGATGTCTATAGTGCAGTCCAGTAGAGTGCAAATGATTTCTTATCGTTTGTAGACAAACGTCGTAACGTGCCGCAAAATACCGAGTGGGAAGTAAACGGATGTTCTTCGCAATGATGACGCATGTCGGTTTTCTGTTGATTCGTGATTTGACGAACGCCATGATTATATCGTCGTCTATCTTCCAGGGTAACCTCTTCTTCATATCGCCTGATCCAGGTCTTCACTGTGTTTTGAGATATATTTAACTTTCGAGATATTTCTCGTATACCGTAGCCTTGTTCACTGAGAACTATAATCCGAGCTCTTTGTTCTGCCATTGTACGGTATAAATATAAACGAATTATTTTTTATTCTCATACAAATTATTATTTGAAACCAACTTCTGAGTGACTTTTTGACTCTTTGTCATTATAACATCAAAAGAGTTCGGAACATTGTTTTGAAAAAAAAAAAACATTTGTACTCTTGCTTTATCTAAAATATTATTTATTGCAGGGATGACAAAGATTAAAATTGCATAGATCTCTGACCCGTATTGACATAGCTTGCTTAATATTTAAAACACCCTAAGTGCGGCATGCACTGTAAAGGACGGAAATCTTTGTTATTTTGACGGTTTCAAACGATATATCGTCAAAGTGGGTCATGATTCAGATTTTTCGACTGTACTTGCCCGTGGTCCCCCAGTCTAGTTCCCCTTGGGGTACCACGAGCAAATATTTTTGCCCGTGGAACCCCCCGAATAACAAAGGTTTAGACGGCAGGACACGGCGTGGCATACGCTGGCAGAGTCTGCCGCTTGGGAGGAGCCAAGCCGTGCGTTCATCTCAGGAGTAGGCAGTGACCTATCGCTGCCGGCCGTGGTCGAGTCGATGGTCGGCAGTGAGGAGTCTTGGGACGTAGCGGTGTCCTTCTGCGAAACAGTCGTGTCGCAGAAGGAGGCTGCGGAAAGGGAGCGGGAGATTTCGTCCGCTCACCCGGCCCGCAGCAGGCGCACTGGGCTTCGGCAGAGGTACGATAATGCCCTCTTCCAGCCCCCCTACATGGGTCCAGGGACGGCGGACTTGGGGACGTCCGCCGCCCCCTATCACACTGGACCCGAGGTGGCGGCGCGTAGTGTTCCACGTGCGCCCCTTTGAGATGTCGCGGGTGAAGTCAAACACCTTACCCCATACTTGAGGTGCCCCCGGCGCTAGCCGGGGATCACAGAAGTAATACTAGCTCCCAAGATCTCCAGTGCAAGTGTGGGAAGAAAACACTGTGGTGGTTTTAGTCAGTAAGAGTCTGACAGACCCCTCCGCTCGCCCCAGGGCGGAGGACATCCATGACGATTTTAAGTCGCTTAACTATCTTAATCGAGATAATTATTTTATCGCCACCCGTGAAATCCGGAAGAGTTCCGGTGGCCATCTGTGGTCTTCATCATCAGTTCCACTTCACCAAATGATACTTTCTGAATGCAATTGATTGACTTGTTGATGAAAATACAAAATACGCTATGTGTATGCTTATAATATTTCAGGAGTTCTCTCAATTCCTCATGGATCCCATCATCAGAACTAGATTTTGATAAAAATGGGACCATTCTGGAAGTATATCCTTTCAAATAAAAAGATATATTTTCCAAATCGGTTTATAAACGAAAGAGTTCAGAGGCAAAAAAAAAAAAAAAACGTAGTTGAAACTGCAAAAACTTACATATATCATGGATAACCTGTATTATGAATAAATTACTTTATGCACAAGTTAATTGTTGTTCTTGTTTAATATTAATTCTACAGATTTTTCGGAATTATCCTTATCACAGAAATGGATATTCTGTTTTTTTTTCATAATAGTAATAATGACTTACGGTTAATACTTACTTATGGTTTGTTGTTAAATTGTGTTATTTTTGCTATCCATTCCCGCTACTTCAGCATTTACAGAGAGAGGTTTTTCTCTGATGAAAGCTAAGTGGAGGCACGAACGAAATAGTGTCCCTAAGAGTCGGGAGCCCACGAGCGATTTTTTTGGCGATTTTCTCGGAGGATTTTGTCAAAAAGAAATACATTCACACAAAAACCGTCGAGAAAATAGCTCGTGGGCGAGCACCCTTAACTTAGTAAAAAACCCGTCAAGAGCGAGAGGGACTCGCGCACCGAGGGTTCCGTACGTATATATGATGTTCATGATTTCGAAAAACTGTGCTATTTAGAGATATCGTTTTATTTTTTCTGTAATCTTTACATAAACTTCGCGCACGCCGTATCTACTAGACATCGAATAAATAGTACCTACTAGACATCGAATAATTACCTATGCGATTTAGGTGTGAAAGTAATAGCGACATAAATACATAGCTAGGTAGATACTAAGATGAGTTAATAAAATAGTTTAATATTATATTAGGTACCTACTGAAACGGTAGGTACCTAATTCTAATTGTTATAATAATTCAAGCGTTAGTACTTTTTTGAACTATTGATTTCGGTTGAACAGTATTCTTCGAAGAAAGAAATAAGTATTTTTTTGGTTAAACATCGATCTCTGTTAATCCATGATGTGCACATCCCTCGATATTCACTAATAGCCAGCGACAAAATATCGCACGTGTGCGTTGAGTCGCTCAGAAAGTCGCTGGCGATAATCGCTGAGAAAATCGCCAGCTGAGAAAGTCGCCAGCGTGTGCGGGCACCCTTACACGTTATATTAAAAATTAAAAAATGTCAACTACATCTAGCTGATGTAGTCGACATTTCCTATCTGACTACCTCTGAGAAGAAATGGCAAAACAAAGTCAGGGGTCAAAGTCTCTTTTAATGTCCAGACATAATCTTGGTCAGATCATGTGAGTACCATGAAGATCCGCAAAAAAAAACACCTCTCTCCTTAAACATCATCATTACATAACACAGTTCCTTGCTCTTGTTTCATGTGTATATTGTAATATTTATTAGATAAGTGTATGCTTTGTGTATGTATGTATTTATTGTATATGTAAATGGTACACCTCTGACTACCTGCAGTATTGTCTCTCCTTCTCCCTTTAATCCATCCAAAGGTTGCCTGTAAAAGATCGCTTTTAGCGATAAGACCGCCCATTGTGTCACCCCATGTTAAATTTAAACATTTATATCTGTAACTTTTACGGTGTACATAATAAAGAGTATTCTATTCTATTCTATTCTATCCGTGTCTGAAATTTGAGTGGACCTGTCCAATCAGTGCAATCATTTATCAGTAAACGTGCAGCTTAACTCAAGACTTAGGAGCTCAACGACTCGACGAACAATACCAAAGAAAGGACATTTGGGTAGGCCGCATAAAGTGCTCAAAATGCCAGACGATTTTTAAAACTAACTGTGAAAAAGAAAAAAAAGGAAAATATTTAAAGAAAAAAAAATGACCGACATAGTGCTCACATTCACAATAAATTAAAGCAGTAAATATAATACTTTTCAAAGTATATATTCATATTATATGGTATATAGTATTCTGCAATGTCAATATGTATACACCGTGGCATTTTAATCGTCTTACAACGGCAGCCCACTTCAAGTATTCAATGACTAATAATCATTCATAAAAGATTTTTTTTTATTAACATTTGAATAATTAAAAAATTAAAAATATTATTAATTATGACGCATGATGTAGTTTGACGGTGCCTGCCCACGAGCGATTTTCTCGGCGATTTTGTCAGAAAGAAATACATTCACACAAAAATCGCCGACAAAATCGCTCGTAGGCGGAACCCTGAAACACCCTGTTATGGGCGCGGTGCGACCCTTGCACTCCATTCCACGCCGCCCTTGGAACGCAAGGCTCGTAACAGGCTGTTTCAAACTACGTCATGCGTCATATTTTTTTTTTTTTTTGGATTCAACTGTTAATATTTTTTTTTTCTTTTATGAATTAGTACTCATTGGATGCATGAAGTGGGCTGCTGATGTAAGACGACTAAATGCCACGGTGTATAAAATCATGCATAATAATTAAAATGTCAAGTTTTATCACAAGGTTAGCAGAGCGGAGCGAACCGCTCAATCCATAGCTTTTTAACATGCTTTTATTAGCTTTATACGTATGGTAGTATATTATTTATGTAACGGAAACTTTGAACTTGATTTACAACCAATTCAAAACAAACGTCGGATTAATCTAAAATTTTGCACACTTATCAAGGACCGATGACAATACAATAATTTAATGAGTTTGTCCCATTATCCTTACCAGGATCAACAGGATTATCAATCGATGTTTTGTGTCCGACTCCATCCCCGAATCAAATCCAGGAACAAAAGACACCAACGCGTGCATATTTGTTTTTTATTTCTTCGATACATAATTATTATAAACATTGTTTCAGTGTATGTCTTTACGTTATGACAAAATAAATACATTGATTTACTAAGTAAATTATGGTAATTACTTCGAACTGAAATTAAATAATGAATGTATGTAGCGGGTAACCGAGGCCGACACAGAAAAACAAAATTAGTTTGACAAATAAAAGGAGGAAACCCAGTGAAAATGATGGAATAATACGACCTTTTTAACACGCTTTTATTAGCTTCATGCGTATGTTAGTATGTATGTGACGGAAACTTTGAACTTGATTTTCAACCACTTCAAAACGTCGGATTAATTTAAAATGTTGCACACTTGTCAAGGATCGATGACAATACAATAATTTAAAAGGTTTAAAAAAAAGGTTTTTTTTTATACTAAAGACACGCTATTATAGAAATACAAACTAAAAAAAGTAGAAAGTAAATAATATTTAAAAAAAATAAAAACACGCTTTAATAGAAAAAGTACAAAATAATTTTAATTAAGTTTGAAATAATGAGTCCGCGCATCACTGGTCAGTTTCCCTCAGTCGTCAGTTTATTTAATTCGCCAGTTTCGTTGATTAGTCAGTTTCACTGATTGGTCAGTTTTACTGACTAGACAGTTGCGTTAACTCGACATTTTCCAGTGCTTGCCAGTTTTGTCGATTCGTCAGTTTTATTCAATTCTTCAGCCAAAGTACAGTCGGTAGAAAACTGAACACACGTCTGGTAATTTAAATAAAATAAATAAATATAATCTTTCCCGCCCAAGGGGAGTAGCGTCTTCCATTCGCTACTTGGATCAAACAAACACTACTTTCCGAGTATAAGAAATGAAAAAGCATATTTTTATACCTAACACAAATCGGGGGTGTGCGTGCATTGATTTAATGTCTCAATGTTGCGCGGGTTAAACATTCTGTCTTTAGTTGTACCCGCTCACCAAAAGAAGAAAATAGTAGCGAAGATATTATATCAAACGGTACAGTCGCCAGCACATCAAGTTACCGCAAACTGTCAAATATTCTCATTCGATTTTGAACTTAACCACCAACATTTTAAGGTTTATAATCATTTGGAGAAATTTGTCCATTTGGTATAAATCTGATGTGCTGGCGACTGTCCATTACCGTTGATAAATAACACATTGTCGGGGATCTACTTACCGTCAAACATTAAAAACATTATTTTATGTATATCTATGAATAGATCTTACCTAATGCGTTTTTGTTTGGTAATTATAATCTACCAGTTCTGTTGACCTTGACAGTGTTACTTATATATACGTCCATCAGACCGCATCCCACATCGTTCTTCTGGAGCCACATACTAAACACAACATGAAATTGGTGAGTCGATACATATTTTTTTAACTTCAGATATTTTTGTGTGCATATTATTATAATATCACCGTATAATTATGAACTTCATCCCCCTTATTACAAAACAAGGTTTATATTCAGACCCAGGTTTAAAACATGGAGCCTTTATTGAATTTCGAACTTTATTCCGTCAATGGTAAAGTTCCATAAACAAAACTGACAACTTAGTGCCGAACTATGTTTTCAGATTTGTATAAAGAACGGTATTTCAATCACAGTTACGTTCTTGTTACAAAACCTGGCTGCTTGGTTTAAGCCATGTCAAAATATAAATCTTGTTTTGTAATACGACGGCATTAGTTTATATTTATAATCCATCAGTATTATTTCCGTTACATTATTTAATAAACTGTCGAAAAATTGTGAACTGCAACAAACCATTTTCAATTTAACGCATTATTTTTTGATAGTCTATAATAATATATCCATGGGAAACTGACAAATTGTGAACTGGTATCAAACTTGCTTGCAACGACGACGTAATGGACCTTGCGCTAATACTAAATAGCCTGCCTAGCTGCGAGCAACTTAGCGCTCGCCAGCCGCTGCCGTGGGTGCACTCGCTTCGCTCACTCGGCTCGCGCGCGTTTTGTCACATTTCTAACCTAACCTAATCCATTTCACCCATCAGTTCATATCTTTTCGAAAGTTTATAATCTAACAGAAATAATACCAGTAGATTATAAACTAACGGTTCCCACAATCTTACGGTGACATATTTATGCTGTCTAATTTGTAATGTTGTTCTTCAAAATAATAGTAAATTTTGATGCAAGTGTGGAAATATTGTGCACGCGAGAATAGAACGACGTTTTTCAACACACTTACGTGGAAACAAATTTTAATAAATTATACACAAACTTATTTCGTTAATAAAATAAAATATAACAATTATCTAGTTTTTGATGTGAACAAAATTTTTGGTCCTAGTCGTGCTTTTTAACATGAAATAGGTAGATACCTACAGAATTATTATTATTCAGACACTAAAAAGCATACAAGGCTCGTAATTATTTGCCCGTTCGTTGAAGTAGCTACCTACCTAAGCCAAAAGTATATTCTTAGAAAATTACGTTTTCCTGTTCTTTCACTGGATACAATTTGGATATAATGTATAATATAAAGTTTGCTATATTTTTCCTTTGATTTTAATGGCAACAGGCATTTTACATTTGGTGCCTCAGTTTCAATTTCCGGCGGCGGCCGTCGAATCTAAAAAAAAACTCCTTTTCATTACTTTAAGTCGACATATTCGAAAATAAATTAATTATTAAAATATTTGTAAACCTATTGGTTTAATTTGCTGCTTTTTAGGGATCCGTAACTCAAAAGGAAAAACAGAACCCTTATAGGATCACTCGTAGAATTGATTGTAGTCGTATAAAAATACTATTAAACTTACATAATTTATGTTAACATCGATCTTATGCCAAGCCGTAAAAACTGTGTGAAGCGAGCGGGGGGGGGGGGTTATCATATTTTATTCGTTTATATCCATATTTACGAGTGAATTTTAAAGCATTTGCATTGTGTTGAAAAAAAATGTTTCAATCGCGAAATGAGACCCGCTTGCACTCCAAATCATTAATCATTAAATCATCAATCACCCTCACTCATGCGCTAAGGTAGCCCGCGAAATGCGATTTGCAAGTCAGTAACAGGTTGTATATTAATCTAAATATGATTCGCGGCCATAACAAATATGGCTTTACAGAATTATAATCATTAGAATCAGCATTACAACTCTCTAAGTTCAAAAAATCCTACTGAATGATTATTTCAGAAAAAATCATTCAGTAGGATTTTTTGAACTTAGAGTTACCTTAGCGCATCACCCTTAAATACTATTATAGGTATGACTGAGATTGATCCAGACATTAGTTAGGTAAAATCACTTGCTCGGACCCCGTATCTTTCTATCCCGCTCGCACTGTCAAACTGTTTCTGTTAGGGTTGAACTACACCCTGCCAGGGTTGCGAGTTTATCCGAAAGGGATATCGTGGCCCTGGCACACAGGCAAATGAAGGATCACGGGTGGGTTTTAGTCAGTAAAAGTCTGACACGCCTCCGCTCCGCCCAGAGCGGGAGAAGTTATTTGATAATTACCCACCCAAAAAAAAAACTGCACAGTTGATGGACGAATGCTCTGTTGTTGTTACTTGTTCTTTCGTGGCTGTTTTTTTTTTCTTAGCGTTATGTTTACCGTAAATAAACGTATTTTCTTTCTTTTTTATGGTTCCGTAGTCAACAAGGAACCCTTATAGTTTCGCCCTGTCTGTCTGTCTATCCGTCCGTCCGTCTGTCGGGCTTAGCTTAGAGACGCTTAGTTCTAGAAAGCTGTAATTTGGAATGAATATATATATTAATTACACCAAAAAAGTCGCAAAATAAAACCATGAAAAACATTTTTTAGGGTAGCTGTCTTGCACGTAAAATGGGGATGATATTTTTTTTCTCGTCAATTCCATGGTGTCGTTGGATAGGCCGTTTTAAGATAATGTGAGTTTGTGATTATCATTTCTCAATACAGGAATCCGTTTGCGTAATATTACGCTTTAAAGTGCTATTTTTTCGTTAGAGTCAAGTGTCTCCCCCCCCCCCTTGCCAGCTAAATGGTTAGTTTTTGATATGTGAAAAAATTCATGGCAGTAGTAAATAATTACAACGAAATTAAAAGGAAAACTATCACAGCTAAGTAGGCTTCAGAAGTTAACGAGTAATAGTCGACCAACTTCAATTTGCAGTTGGAGAATTGACCGTAACGTATATCGATGTATGGGAGAGCATGTTTTTCAACTACAATGTTAAGTTTGTTTTTAGGATAAATTCATCCCAACTACGGAACGTTTCATTGTGCGTGGTCCGACACGCACTTGGCCGGTTTTTTTGTATTACAAAAGGACAGCTGCAGAACTATTGATAACAGCCAATCATACTTCGACAATGTTTGCAGTGTGAAGTAGTGTAGGCAACCATTATCATAAATAGAGTTTTCTTCTAAACTAGTGGACTTATAAGTGAGCAAAAACTATACGTAAAGCAAAAACATCTCATTTTCCCATAGTTAAGTACCTACCATTGACTACCTGCAGTATTTTCTCTCCTTCTCCCTTTCATCCATCCAAAAGTTGTCTGTAAAAGATCGCTTTTAGCGATAAGACCGCCCATTGTGTCACCCTATGTTAAATTACAACATTTATATCTGTAACTTTTATAGTGTACATAATAAAGATTATTCTATTCTATTCTATTCTACCATTAGAATAGAATACTCTTTATTATGTCTCTTTATTAGTCAATCAACTCAGCCTATAGCAGTCCACTACTGGACATAGGCCTCTTCCAGGCTGCGCCACAACACCCTGTCCTCCGCTTTCCGCATCCAGTCAGTCCCAGCCACCTTTTTAAGGTCATCGGTCCATCTGGCTGGGGGGCGTCCCACACTACGCTTGCCGATACGCGGTCTCCACTCCAGGACTCGTCTGCTCCACCGGCCATCGATCCTTCGACAAACATGGCCAGCCCACTGCCACTTCAGCTTGCTTACTCTGCAGGCTATGTCGGTAACTCCGGTTCTCTTCCGGATAACTTCATTTCTGATCTTATCCTTCAGAGAAACTCCGAGCATAGCCCGCTCCATAGCACGCTGAGTGACCTTGAATCTGTGGACCAGCCCGACTGTCAGTGTCCACGTTTCGGCACCGTATGTCATAACAGGCAGGACGCACTCGTTGAAGACCTTAGTCTTCAAACACTGCGGGATTGGCGGTGAGAAGACTTGACGAAGTTTTCCAAACGCTGCCCAACCTAACCGGATCCTTCTGTCGGCTTCTTTCTCAAATTTGTGCCTACCAAGCTGGAAAACTTGCCCTATTGCTACCATTAGTACTTAATGTTATTTGCGTTCGAAAAATGTTATTATGATTTGTTAAAAAGAAAACCAACATTTACCTACTTAGTTAGTTTGTCAAAGTTTTTATAATACTATATTTTATGTTCTAAAAAAAATCTGAAATCCTTGGTATTTCTAATTGGGAAATAAATTCCTTTTACGATGGGAAATTGAGATGGTTATAATCTCATTTTCCCATTTTAATTTCCTGGCATTCTACGGATTTAATCCAATGAGTCTACTGAAATTTAACTTGAACATAATAATTGTTTCTATTGCCAGTTCGCAATGTTCGTTCTGCTGGTATGCGCCGTGCTGGCGCTGACTGGTGCGAGTCCCGTCGGTGCTGAGCTCGGTAGCGCACAACCAGCGCTGGGTCAGCCCGACAGCGCACCTGCAGTGCTGAGGGAGTCTCGCAGCGCACACAAGAAAAAAAGCAAAGGCGGATATGGTGGATACCGTGGATAAATTCTAAACTTCTGTGATACTGAAAGTAGATGGTTTGGTAATAAAGTTTTAAGCTTCGAAACAGAATTTAATTTATTTTGTCAACTAGCGACTAGGTTTTTACAACTTGACAAAGCATTTAGGTTTTTTTATTATAGGTAAGTTTAATAAGAGTAGGTACTTATTTATTTATTTTATTAACTTATTTTATGTATTTATTTTTATTTTTTTGTTTATTTAATTTTTTTCTAGATTGTTTGTTTTACAAATTAAACCTAGGCTAGTTTTGAGTACAAATGAAAGGACGTGGTTTTGTACACTGTCCTCACTCGCTATAAATTCCAAATTAAAGATGTAACAATACTTTTGTAACATTATAATTTAAGGACGCATTCGCAAATTTGACAAAAATTTGCGAAAGGTACATTTTGCGGCAAAATTAAACAAAACCAAAGTAACTAATAATTGCCACAGATAGATTACTCCTTCATCTCCAAATAGTAGCAATTTTTTATTCGAAAATGTTGGTTTATAATATTGTAAAAAATATTTTCCGTTGCCTCTTCACACAAAATTGACGATATCGTGCCAATTTAGGAACATTTTTCTTCAATGAAGAGGCAGCCTTATACTTCGATCAGCACCATAATTGCGTAACACGTACACGATCGATCACAATCTGTTTAATTTTGACAGTTCAACAACATTCATTGCGTTATTTACGTTGTAGGGCAGACAAATTTTTCGAACATAGTTATGAAGTAATGAATTATCAAAACGATTCAGATTGTGATTGATCATTTACGTTACGTAATTAGGGTGCCGATCGCCTAAGCCCACGTACGAACGGGCGTAAAAATGTTGCGGCGGGGTATTATCGCGAACTATACTCCGTTGGTTTAGGTAGTTATAAAAAGGTAAACAAAAAAAAACACGTGACGAGAGAGCTGTCAACTAACCGACTAAACGTAATACCTGTCACTTCAGTTGTCATGCTACGTCGCAGTTGTACTGTGTTTCGTTGACGTTTAGAGAACCTGTCTTTTTGGGCTCTTTACAATAGACAGATACAAAATAATATAGTAAGTATTGTTATACATCTAACAAAAAAAAATGTGCTCAAGCAATTACATCTACAAAGAGTAGTTTAAGAATATATGATAAGGGTTAAAATACATATACAGGTTGACAGCTCTTGATTGTTTAAATTGCCGATGTTTTTCTTGGACAGGTTTCGTTGGTCAGACTCTAGCTTCAGCCTGGATAATGCTAGAGAGCTCGAATTCTCAAGATAAAATATAATTAGCAAAATAAAACACACAAAGTTACATTTGTCCAGGTTTTCATCATCATCATCGTCAGCCCATAGCAGTCCACTGCTGGACATAGCCCTCTCCAATTGCACGCCATTCAGCTCGATTCTCGTCAACTCTCATACAGCTGCCACCAGACACCCTGCGAAGATCGTCGCTCCACCTAGCCTGAGGGCGTCCTACCTTACGTGTCTAGCTTTTATACTTTGGATAATATTTTATATAAGTACCTAATTTACGTCGATTTCGTCACTGACTGACTCGCTCACTCACTTATCAAAAGCTCTAGGGCACTTCCCGAAGTCCTAGAAAACTGAAATTTGGTATACGGGCTAGGATGTGCATACAAACGGCAAAAAAACCAACCCCGGCAAGTCGACCCTTGCGGCTGCTATTACTTACCCACGAGCTCCTCCATGAAATTAGTAAACACAGCGCGATAAAAAATCGCGGCGGGAAAAATCACGCCCGCGCGTACAGGGCCCCAAGTCTGCTATTACAATAGTGTCAGAATGGTCGATCATTGATTTCATAATTGTTGATTTTGACAAGTTTGTCTTTATTTTTTGATCTACTGTATATTAGATTGTGTGCCTTTTAGTCTGTGCAAAATAAATGTATTTTCTTTCTTTCTTACTATTATAATAGCGTCATTATAACTTTCCAATGGTCGGCCACTGACACTACATTGAAAGAAATTGCATTTATTGGTAATTTCGTACATAATGACAAATGAATGACATTTCTACTAATGGGTTTTATAATAATGGCTATACGACAATGCCATTATAATAACACAATTCTATTACGAGAACATTGACCGACCAATGACTGACCATTATGAATTTAGCAGATTACGAACTTTTAGCAAAATGACAACGGGGTCGTGTTAGAATGACTGAATTTATATAAATAGCAGACTTGGGGCCCAGATGTACTGCTTTCTATTTGTTCCATTCCAAGGGCGACACGCCATTAATTCCCTCCGCTATTTTTTATCGCAGCAGTGACATGCTGCGAAAAAGGGCTATCCTAATTGCGTCTGTACATCGAGAAAATCCGCGAGCCAGCATATTCGCCCTAGCTGATATCTAAAGGTGTTTTGGAGTAAAATGGGAACCATATCCAAAAAAAAAGAAAGAGAAAATACGTTTATTTGCGGTAAACATAACGCGAAGAAAGACCAAAAATACAAAAAGAACAAGTTGGGGGAAAATATGCGTCACATCCACGCAAAACGGCCACCGCTCAGCATAATGCTGCGACCCTATCTGTGTCAGCGCTGTGCGAGACAGAGCCCCAGGGCTGGTCTTTAGCGACAGCCGGCGTTAACGTGTTGGTGTATCCGCCTCCATATTGCCACCCACCTCTGCCTTCTCATAATACAACAAATCTCAATCAATCAATATATTTATTGTGGTACTCTCTACACCAAATTCGTATTTTTATTTCAGTTAGCATTCTTCACACTGTTGGTGTGCGCCATTTTGTCTACGTTGAGTTCGGGTTTGATGGCGGATGCGCCGGATGACGTACGAGCAAGTGGCAGTATGAGAGCAGTTCGCGCCATTCCCGGACAACAACACCGGCGAGGTTACGGCATCAGCGGCGGGAACAGACACAGAAACGGCACGACATACAAATTCGGCCGTTAACAATACACACTTCCAAACAGTCATTCTATCTATACTAATAAATACGGTGTCTGTTTGTAATGTCAAAATAACAGCTTTATGCGTACTCAATGCTTATGAAAGTATAGGGTACCTATAGAAAAAAATATGTCATGTTTTTTTTTACAATCGAATTAATTATTTTGTTAAAAGCTAACCTAATCTTATTTTTAACTTATTAGATTATTTTTAATTATAATGAACCAGTGGACTTTATATCAAACTCAAAGCATTTATTTTAATTAAACCAATTACAGGTACTTTTGAATTGTCAAAGAATCGGTCAGTTAGTCAGAAAGTTGAAGCTGTTTGCCCATTTCAAAACGTAGATCTCTATGGAGAAGAACAGGCAAGGACTTCCAAGGACTCTGTTTTAAATCAAGATATTACAAAATTCTGGGTACATTATTCTTGTTGCTTCTATATGTGAGAACAATGTATATTTTTTTTTATTAAGAAAAATTCAAAGTATAAAATTAAAAGATTACAAATAAGCCCTGGCAGTTAAGAGATGACCAGTCTCAACTGACGGCGCCCGTTCACGAACATGTGCGTGGAGTTAAGTGACCATGACATACTCTCAACTGCTAAGCTTTTTATGGTTGTACGTTGTTTTATAGAAAATAGTTCCATAGAATTTCGTTTCACATAATTTTTTTCTCATATTATCATTTCATAGAATAATCAATACGCAGAATACTTACTTTGAAGAAATTTAAATCAATGATTTTTGTTACAAATTAAAATGTATGTTTAAATATTCATTTCATAGAATAACAAATCAAATACTCTCTATTCTCATATTGCTTAGTTAATATCAAACTTATTACCAAGAAAAACATTTTATCGACTGACGTTTCTAAATGTTTCAGTTCGTATCTTTCACAAAATGCATACCCTCAATGACCCTCATATAAAATTACAACACTGCGTTCACAAAAACAATGCGGGTTGCAGGAAAACAATCTTGTTATTCTCATTAATAAGTCAAAGTCAAATTATTTATTTCAAATAGGCACATAAATGGCACTTTTGACCATCAAAAATTACAAATAAAATAGAATTGATTCTAGTCGCCCCTTCCAAAAGGTAGCTTCGAATGGAGAAGAATGGGCAAGAAACTCCTCCGTTACTCTTTTAAAATGTTTTACAATATTTTGTATAGGTACATCAATTATAATTATATGTGAAGACGATGCACCTAGAATAAAATTGCTATACCAAAATACGTAAAAAGAATTAATAATGAAGCAATGACAGATAAATTAATTATGTGATAGATACATGGTTCTCACATATTTACAAACATTATAAAAAAAATAAAACGTTTTCCTAAACAAAAAAAAAAATATATATCAGTGTATGAGTTTAAGGTAATCACAGAATACAAAATAAATGTCATAAAAGTAATAAATTACAGTTACAGTAGTATACAGTTAAAATAGCAATCAGTAAGATTTTGTCTAGACTTTAGACTGTCCTATGGAGCTGGACCAGCATGTTTCCAAGCGTTCTTATATTGGATATAATCCTCTAATTTGTAATAAGCTTGTTTACAAAGTGTACTTTTAACAGTGACTTCATTGCACGTATTAACTGTTTCGATGAAATAACATTTGTTCGAAATATTATGTTTCCGAACATTCATTATACCATTGTTTTAATTACAATATTTTAATTTTACCAAACGCCTAAACAATAGAGGGGATCTGGCGCTCGGCCACCGCTGCCGCGGCACGCTCGCTACGCTCGCTCGCCTTCACGCGTTAACGGTCACTGTTCTAACTTAACCTAACCAAAATTATTCAATAACAGTAGTTGGTATCTGACGCAGATATGAACATTCAATAAACCACAGTTTTAATCACCATATTTTCATTTCAACAAATGCCTAAACAATAGAAACAATAGAGGAGATCTGGCGCTCGGCGGCCGCTGCTGCGGCACGCTCGCTCCGCTCGCTCGTCTTCACGCGTTAATGGTCACTGTTCTAACCTAACCTAACCCAAATGATTCAATAACTGTAGATGGTATCTGACGCAGATATGTTAATTAAAACGCTGATCCTTTTATTATTTTACTTATATATTTCTTAAGCGCTTAATTAATCTTACTAAATATATATAAGATATTTATTTATAAAATTATGGATAGCATAACGTATATTTCTATATTTTCGTTGAAATAAAGTACCATGAAAAAATACCCCGAACAAACAATATTCGTTAAAAAATAATTCTACTATTTGATAAGTTTGTTCTAAAAAAAATGTTACTATAAAATTCATTGAATTGTGTTTTTAACCGACTTCCAAAAAGGAGGAGGTTCTCAATTCGGCTGTATGTTTTTTTTTTTTTTTTGTATGTTTGTTACGCGATTACTCCGTCAATTATGAACCGATTTTGAGAATTCTTTTTTTGTTTGAAAGGGTATACCCTATTTCCCATTCCCATCCCATTGCCACCAAATCAGAATCTGATGAGGGGATCTCATGGAAATCGAGGGAAACCCTCAAATTTTATATGCAAACCTATAGCGATTTGGGTATTTTTTATAGTAACTCCTGCATTTGCTCTCCGAAAGCACCATTTGGTGAAGTGGAACTGATGATGGAGACCATAGATGGCCACCGGAACAATATAATAATGAGTACCTATTTAACGGGTTGCGATTAAGCAATTTATGCTCGTCACTATGCATATGGTGAGTGGCAGTTCTCCTGGTTCTTACCAGGAGAACTCCTCGACAATCAACGTCCCGGCATCGGGAAAAGCAATATTTTGTAAAAGGTGATAAGCAGTTAACATTAGGCTATTGTAACTTAGATAAATTCAAAACTGACCCACTAAAAAGTGAAAAATAAAAAACTTTTTACAAAAAAATAATAACCGACTACCAAAAATAACACTACAAAGTGAAAAATAACTTTAATTTCGGAAGTCGGTGGCAAAAAACTCAAATACAGATCCAAAGACACCGAATTCCAAAATTAAAGTTATTTTTCACTTTATAGTGTTATTTTTGGTAGTAGGTTATTATTTTTTTGTAAAAAGTTTTTGTGAAATATGTTTCATTCAACTAAATAGTCGTTGAAACAATATTATTCGAAATAAAAATACAAGAAGCAAATATTATATGAAACATTTTCTACGAAACAAAATTCTATGAAATTTCTGTCTGCGAAACAAGGGAACACCCTTTTTTATGTTAACATACCATAATAAACGACTCAATGGTACTCACATTTACAAAATTGAAAAAGTGCTCCTAAATTATACAAAACTATAGTTAGCAATGTATTTGAAAGATTAATACAATTTTACTAGCAAACAGCAAAAGGAAATTCATTATTAGGTACCTACTGAAGTATTCAACAACTAAAACTTGATTACATAAAAATAAACGATACGATCGTAATGTCAGAACGGGAAGCACCAAAATCTGCTTGTCTACATAGTGTGTGTTTAATGCATGTTTTAAATTTCTTCTCATTTAGTTGAAGAATAACAAGTGGTATTTTATATAATTGAAACAATAAAACCGCAGGAATTAATTTACAAACATTAGGTATATTAAAATATTCACACGACAAAAACCAGTTAACTACACACCAAAAAACTGAATATTGAATATACATCACGTCTTATTACAAAAATGCTTAGCGGCCCCAGCCGTGGTGATGATGGTGGCCGCCCCAGTGGTGATGGTGGCCACCCCAGTGATGACCATAGCCACCGCCGTGGCCCCAGCCGTATCCATGATGGTGAGGATCTGGTCCCGGGTCTGCTATGGGTACAGGACTGCGCTGCACTCTCCCCAGTGGCTCGCCAGTCGCCAAGGTAAAGATGGCACACACGAACACGAAGATAGCGTCAAACTGGGAAAGTAAAACATGTTTTACAGAATTTTGTAGATGGTTGTCCGTTGTCATTTGTTGGATATACGCACTGAACTAAAATTAGAATAAGTATTGCTATCTTTAACCAAAATGTAGTGAGAGAAAGGAACCGACGTGGTCTAGAGCTGTCAAACAAAATTCACCTTTATTTGCCTGAACCCACCTGATTGCAAAACAGGATTTTCGTAGATGATGTAAATATTAATACAGTTTACTAAAAATATCACAATAATAGATTAGTGAAAATATGCTTGAGGAGTCTTCGATTACTACACGCCCGCAAAAAACGGCTACCGTTTCCCAATTTGAGTCCCAAGATGTCAACGCGATATGGCTCAAAGATATGCTATTTTTGTTTTCAAGTAATTAATATGGATTTTTAAGCAATAATCTGCTAAGTGCCGTAGCTTCAATAGTAGATTACTGCATCGAGCAGAAACTGACTTCTTGTTGCATCGAGTGTTAGATTGGAGCCCAAGCGTTAGCGAGGGCCCTAAAAACACGAGTGCAACAAGAAGTCACGTCTAGCGAGGTGCGTCATCTGCTTTTATTTCAACTACTACAGCAATAAAAGTTAGTATCCCAGTAAGAAAAATCTGGAACAGTGGTGTCCTAGTGGTAACGGCCCCGACTTACAGAGTCGTAGGTCTTGAGTTCGAACCGAGGCAGGCGCTTGACTTTGTGTAAATAATTTCATCACCACTGCTCTCAAAACGGTGAAGGAAACCGGCATGTCATAGAACCAACAATTCGAAGACATCTACCAACCCGCACTGGGCCTGCGTGGTAGATTACAGCCTACTCCCTCTCGAAGAGAGGAGGCCTGTGTCCCAGCAGTGGGAACATTATAGGCTGATTATGTAAGAAAAATCTTACTAGAGAATGGGCAGCAGCGTTCTCTATGCATTTTAACCTTACTAGAGAATGGGCAGCAGCGTTCTCCATGACGATCGCCAACCCTCCTGCCAAGCGTGGCGATTATGGCAACCCCCTCCCCACCCATCCTTTTGGGGGAGGCCTATGTCCAGCAGTGGACGTCTTTCGGCTGAAATAATGATGAATGATGAGGAAAAATCAGTCTAACTAATAAAAATCAGTCTAACAAATAAAAATCAGTCTAACAAATAAAAATCAGTCTAACTAATAAAAATCAGTCTAACTAATAAAAACATTATTTAGTTTTGATATTAATGTTATGCTTGCCTCAACGGTGCTTTTGAGCCTTGAGTACGTAGCCCACATTGTTAACGGCTTCACAGTTTTCGAGAGCTCACTAAAATGCGCTAAAAACACACTCTCGGATACAGATTTAACCTTCCTTTCGTTTCTCCAAGACATGAAATTTTCGCCTTGAAATATCTGGCTCTAGATTTTTCTGGTAATACGTTATCAATTGATAATCTGTTACCAGAAAAATCTCATAATTACGAGCAGAGCCTCATTTTTAGGGTTCCGTAGTCAACAAGGAACCCTTATAGATTCGCCATGTCCGTCTGTCTGTCTGTAAGACTGTCCCCAGCTTAACTCAGAGAATATTAGTACTAGAAAGCTGTAATTTGGCATGGGTATTTAAATTAATCACGCCGCCAAATTGGTAAAGTAAAATATTATAAGATTACACACGTAAAGTGGGGATAATATTTATATTTCTCGTCTAAAATATTGGGGGTCTGTGAAAAGCATTTTTCGATTCAGGGATCCGTTTATACTTAATACGCTTTAATTATATATATATATATATAATACGCATTAATACGCTTTAAAGTGCTATTTTTTGTAAGAGTCAAAAGTGGTGGGAAAATATCAAATAACTTATTAGACTTTTACTGACTAAAACCCACCCGTGTTCCTTCCGTAAGAAAAACTATCAAAGCTAAGTAGGATTTACAAGTTAACGAGTAATAGTCGACCACGTTACATTTGCAGTTGGAGAATCAATCGTTTCGTATATCTATGTATGGGAGAACATGTTTTTCAACTACAACGTTAAGTTTGTTTTTTATATCATCATCCCAACTACGGAATCCTTAATTGTGCGTAGTCCGGCGGCATGCATTTGGCCGATTTTTTATAGCTTCTGGCGTTAAAAATAACTCACTTTCACTAGAAGAATCAATTATTTACTAATTCTGATGAAATTCGTAATGTCCAGCTGTAAAAATTATAAAGTTCGCGCCTATTTATTTTCTTTTTTTATTATTATTTCTTTACATCCAGAACGTATTATTTTTTAGCCTGCGTACGTACATTTTCAATGGAACATATGAAAACTTTTTGATCAATGAAAAAGTTTAAAAAAGTAACAATAAAGCAGCAATGAAAAACATACACTCATTTCTGCATCGTTTTAGCGATGCAGTAATGAAAGTTTATACAATAATTTCTGCACCGTTTTAGCAACGCATTTATGTTCAGGTTTCTGCTGGCATTCTGAGTTAACAACTTATGATACTAATAGGTAGTCGGAAGAAAAAGGTATTATGTGTCCTTGACTTGATAAAGAAAAGAATTTGAAAACAGACGAAGATATAAAAGACTGGACTGTACTTTAAACTTATTTTTTGGCCATGGGACCAGCTCTGAGCGACACTCTGAGCTAATTAAAAAAAAAAACGCATGTATGTTACAGATGGAGGAACGGAAATCCGAAATAATACCATAAAAAACCGGTTTTATTTTTGTTATGGCTTCGTGCACATTTAGCCAGAGTCAAATAAAATTAGGTAACAAGTACAAAGTTTGTTTAAATAATGTTGAAATTATACAATGCATGATAGATGATATCCCCACCTGCCCGCTCCCCTTGACTTTCAGTAAAGATATTGCACTTTACTGAGACCTCACGCGGACTTCTTGAGAGAACTGGAAGTGATTTTGCACTGTTTTGTTTCATTTGCCTACACTGATGCACGTTCAAAAACACTTAATGGTTAATAATCTACCATTATTGCACATTAATAGCCGGCTAAACATTTTTTTTTGAAAATAAAACAAAACAGCTAAACATGATGATTCACTTTCCGCCAAACCCAAAAAAAAAGTTTTAAACAATTTTGCTACGGAACTCTTAAAACTTATTTATGGACCCGTTTAAACCCTTTTACCACTTTCCACTATCCTCTTAGGTCTACATAAACCAGAGTAAAAGGAGAACAAATACAAAGACAACTACTGTAAAACAAGTAATTAAATAGGTACTAAAACAATCTTCTAATAAATTCAATCAAGTAAGATTAGGTACTTACGATTTTCATTGTTGCAGTTTTCAAAGCACACTGATAAATGTATTGCTTTCTGCGCCTTATATACGAAATCTTTAAGGACGATGGAGTCGCAAGGGCACCCTAATCAAGGAAAAAAAAACGAAAATACTAAAGAAACAATTGAATACTGAAAGAAAAAAATATGAAGTGTTATTAAACTTATCAAAACATGACAGGTGATACCTACTCGTAATTACATGGCTAATGTCCTCACCTTACGAATTCTCGTATTGGTTAATTTATAACCATGTATTGTATTTAAAGGTGCCGTACCTTTTAATAAATTAAGCCATACGAGAATTCGAGTGACATCAATTATAGGATAGCCCATAGGCGGCGGTGATTGAGCGGGCCGTCATCTTATTTGTGAAGAAATAC
Organism: Tiliacea aurago; assembly: GCA_948098905.1. NCBI lineage: Eukaryota > Metazoa > Arthropoda > Insecta > Lepidoptera > Noctuidae > Tiliacea > Tiliacea aurago. The sequence continues at coordinate 14,827,587 of OX402593.1, forward strand.
TTTCAACTTTTCAATTCCAGTCTAACTCGAAAACGTCCAAAATGGAATAGGTATTCCTATAAATAAGGAGAATAATTATACCTACTAGAATTACTTCGATCAATACTTTTATTACAATTTAATCCGTTTGGTGCCGGACGTAAAGAATACCAACATCCCATTTCTTCCCGTGGGTTTCGTAAAAGGCTACTAAGGGACTTACTCGAGAATGGGCAGCAGCGTTCTTTATGCATTTTAACACGATACTGCGATCGCCAATCCACCTGCCAAGCGTGGCGATTATGGCAATGTCCAGCAGTGGACGTCTTTGATGATGATGAATTTGATTTTGTATGGAAGAAAAACATAACTAATGGATAACCGCTGATCGACTATCAAACCTAGATATTTAGTCTGTGTTACTTGTTTAATGCACGAACAATTACAGTTTCTGTTATTGGTGCCTCCACATGTGTGTATTTTTATATTGAGATCCTGACTTGGTTGACTACTTATGTTGATACTAAAGCAAATAATGTAATTGGTTTTTGAAGTATTTAAAGCTTCGATCAATAATAGATGGCTACTTGTGCCGTATCCATATCTTAAACAAGTCTCAAATAGAGTTAGGCGATTAAGCTAGATCTTTAAAACACAAAAACACTTAATATTCCTATAAATATTACCAGTAAACGAGACCCCCCCAAGAAATATTCTTAATGAGATCTACATGGCTTTGGTGCAGTCGCTCTTGATATAATGCATCCCTATTCGGGGAGGTGCAGCGAAATCTCATATTACAGACGTGGAGCGAGCCCAAGTAGCTCTAAAAAGGTTAAAAATAAAAGATATCCTACTGAAACACTATATATATAAAATTAGTGATCTACTTTTCGTAAGAAAAATGTACATTACCCGAACAGTCTTAAAAAGCATAAAACCCTGCCATATGGTGGACCATATGGCAGGGTTTTATGCTTTTTTAAGTCCAGGAGACTTATAACGGAAAAGGAGGACTGGCATTATTGCACAAATTTCACGGACTAAAACCATGTTTGCTTGTAGGCAGTTTGATAAACGGTCTGGTGAACTGTAAACAATAGTAGATTGTTATACGAGAGGCTAAAACGACCCATTATATACGAGGTAGTTTTACCCCTGAGCTTTGGGCGAGCGAGGGAGTAAATAGAAACCGAGTTATAAAGAGTTTTTTGCGCCGTGTGTACCTTTCACTACGATTGCGAGAAAATAAAATAATCCAATACAAAGTGTGGATTATTTCTGGCATGTCCAAGAACTAAAAATTCGAAAGACATGTGACATCCACCAACCCGCACTGGGCCCGCGTTGTGGATTACGGCCCACTCCCTCTCACTGAAAGAGGAGGCCTGTGTCCCAGCAGTGGGAACATTATAGGCTGATTATGATACAAAGTGTATTGGATTATTTTATTTTCGGCTATTTTTTTACGGCAACAGATTGAAAATTATTTATTTTCCTTTATCTTCCATCTGCAAATACGAGTCTCCATTCTCACTAGATGATGACATTTTCACTGTAGTAATAGTTATTTATGATATTGGTGCGGTAAGTTGGTGTTTACAAACGAGTAGACGAATGTAAGCCCGAGACGAAGTCGAGGGCTTACCATAGTCACGAGTTTGTAAATATCAATTTCCGCGCGTGTGGCATACAACGTTTTTCAACAAATTTGCGAGAAAACAGTACAATAGGTAATAAAATAAGCCATCAAAACATTTTAAGAGAATGATTGAGTATTTCTTCGAGTTTTCCATGATATAAAACTATTGTAAATCATTAAATAGCACTCACGATTTTGGCGGCTCATTCAAGATATCTAGTGCAGTTGATTCCATATTAATATCGGATTCCTCGCTTGAACTCATATTATTATTTTGTCAAATATCAGTCGGAAATTCGCAACACTCTCTGACATTTCTAATAAGAAAATGGCGCGAATTTGCAAATTGAGCAAAAGTGCTTCCAAGCAGCATGAGTCCTACTGGAAAAGGAGCAAAATATTGTTCGATTATCGGGAAAAATAAATTGGAGTCGACAAATGGAGAAGGGTGGCACGGGGTGATTATTCCGGGAAAATCGGAAAAAGACATTTTTCAGTTTTTAATGTTGTTCTCGCACAATAAATTTATTTTTTCACTTAATTTGGTGTATAAATTATGCTGTCATTTTTTTGACTGTTCTTATTTATAATAGTTAATTTAAGTCCATAACGCGTTGAAATCTTGGGAAACATTAAACTTTTTTTGCATAGGGCGTATAGTTATCGAAGACTCTTGAACAAAACTATAGAGGTTCGGGTAGCGTGGCCAGATGAGACAACATATTTATACATATCCATAAATGTACATAGGACCCAATGATACCATAAACCTAACCCTTTACACTGGGTTTAAAAAAAAAATCTGCAAATTGATGATTATATGATGTAGAAAAGTGTCAATATAAACTTCACAATTTCACAAAAACGCCATGAAAGTCGAGTTTTGATGAGCTACATGGCGCTGACCTTGAAAAAACTGACACGCACTGAGTGACGGAAAAAGTATAGTTTCGTCCTTTTCCTTTACGTATAATAACTTAATACCATATCCCTTTCTTGTGAGAATGAAATGGAGCTACCCACCGTCTATACATTTCTTTGTCTAAACTCTTGAAGCATATTTTCACTAAACGTGTTTTTGGGTGCCATTTTTCCAATAACGGCGGAGGGCGTGGGCGGCAAAGATACGAGGTGGTAAGCTGAAAATTCGACAAGAGCACGTCGCAAACAATGAAATCACTAATTTTCAAAACTCCCGGAATACTTTCCAGGTAAAACAACTAAATATCTATTTCGTGCTTTTTACACATCATTGGAGCAGTGGTGGCCCAGTGGTAACAGCCGCTACTTACGACGTCCCTCCCTTAAAATAGCAATAGTTACTCTAATTTTAGTTCAGTGCGTACACGCAACAAATGACAACGAACAAACATCTACAGAATCCCGTAAAACATGTTTTATTTTTCCAGTTTGACTATATTATATTCGTGTTCGTGTGTGCCATCCTTGCTCTGGCGGCTGGCGAGCCACTGGGGAGAGTGCAGCGCAGTCCTGTACCCATCGCAGACCCGGGACCAGATCGTCATTATCATGGATACGGCTGGGGCCACGGCGGCGGCTATGGTCACTGGGGCGGCCACCATCATCACTGGGGCGGCCAAAACCATCACCACGGTTGGGGCCGCTAAGCATGTTTGGGAGAAAGAGTGATGAATATTCTCTATAACTTGTTGTTTTGTAATTAACTAGGTTTTGTTTTGTGAATATGAAAATAATATTTCATTGGTATTATTGTTTCACATGTTCCATTTAGGGCTTGTACACAAAACTGCGAATCGGCGCGATGCGAATTCGGAACGCAGAAAACTGCGATACGAATTGCTGCGATGCGATTTCGTAAGGCATCTCCCTTCCTCGATTTGGGTGACCATTCCTTCGACGACCGTCAACCGTAAACGTATTTTGTAAACTAGACTAGGCGTGCCATGGATTGTAAAAAAAAAGTGCTCACTTCTATTATTGCAAAGAAAATACAGGAAAAAGAAACAGAAGATTTTAGGTTCATCCATTTATTAACGCCGATGGGGACACACATCGGCAAAATTAGCGGAACATATTTTTTTTTTCGAAAAACTAGTTTGTGCTGGCTGGTTGTTAATTCATTTTATTTTTGAAATATATATTTTAAATTGAGAAAATAATTGAACGTCACCTTTTATGCGATTGTTTTAATTTTATTCGTACTTACATTATTTCGAGCGAATTTCCCTTATTCATATGGTTTTGGTTTAAAATTTCGTAAAATCTTCATTGAAAAACAGTTTTGATTTGATTTTTTTAACTTTTCAATCTTTTTAAAAGTCAAGGATTTCATTATGTCTGACTTGAGCGCAACTGAGATTGCCAGGGCACTTGAGATGAGGAGAAATGATCAAACCTACAGAGTGATCTCAAGAATTCTTCGCCGACCTGTTTCAACAATTTATCGCAGTGTCCAACGATTCAGGGAGACTAATGCTTTTGTGAGAAGACCGGGACAGTGATGATCGTTTCATTCAGCTTCGCGTACGTAGGAACCCACGTCTAACGGCCGTCCAAGTCAGAAATGAGCTTGAGGAAGTTCGAGGTGTAAAGGTAAGTGAGCGTACGGTACGAAGAAGATTCAAAGAAGCTGGTTTTGGTTCGTACGTGCCCGCCAAGGCTCCAATACTTGAGATACATCATCGTAGAAACAGACTAACTTTTGCTCGGAAACATCGACTTTGGACATTGGACCAATGGGGTAAAAAATTGTTTAGTGATGAGTGCAGAATTCTTTTAAATCAAGTGAGCAAGATGGAAGGCAAATAATATATACACGCAAAGGAGAACGATATAATCAGTCAAATTTTAAAGCTACAGTGGCATATGGTGGAGGATCAATGATATTTTAAAAGATCTTTTGTCAAGTAGACAGAATTTAGTACAGAACATCAAGATTTTTAACCGACTTCCAAAAAGGAGAAGGTTCTCAATTCGGCGGTATGTTTTACTCACGTGTTACGTGATTACTCCGTCAAGACGGATTATGAAAATTCTTTTTTTGTTTGAAAGGGTAGGCAAACCTATAGCGATTTGGGTATTTTTTATAGTAATTCGTGCATTTGCTTTCGGAAACCACCATTTGGTGAAGTGGAACTGATGATGGAGACCACACATGCCCACCGGAACAATATAATAATGAGTACCTATTTATTGGTTGCGATTAAGAAATTTATGCTCGTCACTATGCATGGTTTTAAATTAAGATGGCATCCATGATTCATGCAGTTTTTATTTGGAATAAAATTTGAGTGTTAAATAAAAGTTGCAATACGACCGAATTAAGAATCATTACCTGGAAAACATATGACTACATTGACAATGACTAACTTATACCCATCCCTTTCGAGCAGTCTTAATTTCTCTCAGTTGCGTCTTTAATTTGCAGTTAAGTGTGTTGCTGTTTGTACTAAGATTAGGAGTTGTATCTCTAAAACTGGCTTCCCACGGTGCGTGATATTGCGGACGAACGACGACCAGCCCGCACCGGGCGCACCATAGGAAGAGTATCGTCCGTGGTAGCGCAGACACGTCGGTCGCGGTGCGTCCGATCCGCGGCGAGTGGGTGACTTCAAAGGTGCGGTGCGAGCTCTCTTTACGAGTTCTCTTTCACTTTGCATTTTAAAATGAAAATGGATCCAATCTCAAGACAGATCGACACTTAACGTTGGAAGAGCCTTGGTGTGCGGTGATTGGCTGTCCGTGGTCATCGGCCGTGCCTGATAATCCGCAATATCATGGACCGTCGGAAGCTGCCTAGTTATCAATCCTTCTAGGGAATAAATACCTACCAAGTTTTAATTTCGGTGCCCTTTGTTTTAGGAGGCGCTCTAATTTCTACAGATCCCACAGTGAGTAGCAAAATTATATACTTATAAATATTCAATAACATCACTAATTTCAAGTGTTGTGTCACAAATCGTCATTTCTCCTAATGGTTTTTTTTTTTTTTTTCTTTTTTTTTTCCTTCTGGCTTCGCACGGTTTGTGCATTTAGCCAATGTCACGTTTTAGTTCTTGTATAATATTGATGAAATGAATTATAAATGCATGATGATGATATCCCCGTCCACTCCCCTTGAGTTTCAGTAAAGATGTGGCACTTTACTGAGATCTCACGCGGACTTCTTGACAGAACTTGAAGCGAAGTTGCACTGTTTTGTTTCATTTGCCTACACTAATGCACGTTCACAAACACTTAATGGTTAATAATCCACCATTATTACACATTAATATTCGGCTAAACACAAATTTTGGAAAATTAAACAAACTACTGAACATGACGCTTCACTTTCCCGCCAAGAAGTCCCTCATTATGGTTATAAAATTTCTCTCCATTCATTATGATATAGTAACATAACTTTCATCCATTTGAAAGAAAGAAAAAGAAAGAAAGAAAATACGTTTATTTGCGGTAAACATGACGCAAAGAAAGAACATAGATACAAAAAGAACAAGTTGGGGGAAAATATGCGTCACATCCACGCAAAACGGCCACCGCTCAGCATAATGCTGCGACCCTATTCGAGACAGAGCCCCAGCGCTGGTTTTCAGCGATAGCCGGCGTTGACGTGATGACGTCGACCGGTGCAGCATACAGTGAGATTATAAATATGAAACAAAATAAATACAAACTACTTAGATAAAGTTTATAATATATATTATTTTAATATTGTTTTCTTCCATAGAAAAAAAACAAATAATAATTAAAAAAGACTTAAAATCATTTTTAATAAAAGTTACAAGTCGTAAATTCAAATTATTTAATGTTTATTTATCAACAATGTTTATTTAATGTTAATTTTAAATTTGTATAAAGCTCTTTTTATATAACGTTCAGTTGACCTAATTTTCATATAAAATTTACAAATTTTCAGCCAAAATTCTATAATGAATAAGTAAATATCTGGAAACATCATACTGTTATAACCTCATCTAACCCAAATGATTTACAAACAATAGAGGATCCCCTCTATCGTTTGTTAATTATTTGGGTTAGATGGCGCTCGGCGCTCGGCGGCTGCTGCCGAAGCACGATATTGAGGTCTTTCCATGTCACTTCATGTCACTTTTGTAGATAATGAGATTTTTGAACATGCGGAATAATACACAATACATAATACAATACTTAGGACACGTGACATTATTTCATGCAAAATTAGGAGATTAAATTATAAGACAGAATAGTTTTAGTAAAACAAAATATCGAATTTTTGAACATTACGGTTACTGAAGTTTATAATAAACGTGATAAGGATAATGATTTTTGGACAAACAATTTTAGGAGATGAAAGGGAGTACCCTCTACAAATTGGGTCTTATTTAATTGGTATCACTACCGCGGCCGTACCTATTAATAAATGGCTAATTATTATCCAGCTGACTAACAACTTAAAGGGCGACTAACTATTTGCTACTAAAAAAATAACTAGGCAGCTATTAAATATTATTTTTAAATCTAAATCTTTTTTTTTTTTATTTCGTTTATAAACAATGCAATCACTATAGTAACAGTAATTATTTATATTCCTTTTCAAATACGGGTCTCCATTCTCACTAGATGATCACATTTTCACTGTTGTAAAATAAATTACGGTCACCGATTCAATTTGTAATTACAGAAAAATAATCTAAAGATTTCGCGCCCACGCTTTTTTTTTATTTATTCTGTAGCCGCAACCAAGGAACATTATTTTATTCGCACCTTCGGTGAGGCCGCAAAGCAATGCACGCATTCTACCGAAGAGTACGCCGCTTTTAGTTCAATTTTCAAAAATAAAATGTTCTTTTTTTTACGAAACAGTAATAAGTAAACCCAGAAATCCAATTCGAGATAAAAAATGTAAACAAAGGTGTGCCAATTTTAAATAATAACTTCAATTGTGCAGTTTGCCGAAAAGTACTATAACATAGTGCTAAAGTTGTAAGCATATCTTAAACAGTTAAAATATAATATTGCACACAGTTTTCAACTTTAAAGTGACGTAAACTACGATCCAAGAATCAAACACATAACTGTTTGAAATAAAATCGTGTAAAATATTTTTATGCTACTGGCAATAAGGCATTGGTCTTCAACATTTGGACTTCATTTCGTGTTTTCAACTAGCGAAACGCCTCGGCTTCGCATGGGTGCTTTTTACTAATGAAATAATTAGAGAATTTTCTTACAAACAAACCTTGTCGTGACAATTATGAACAGACCAAAAAATAAATCGGCCAAATCGGTCGAACTGTTCTCAAGCTATGATAATACGACGACGCTTGCAACACCCTAATATTACATGCGGCAACAGGTTTTTATAAAAAAAGTAATAATATTATAAACATTAGCAACTTGTTCATAAGAATATAAATCTTTTATTTTCATTTCATTTACCTTACCTTTAATATTCGGACTTACCATAGGCTATCATATTTTTAATTTTAACACGCTGCTTTAGCGTTCTTCCAAAAACACTAAATTAAAAAAAAAACGAATTACTAGGGACATGTTGACTACCCCTGAACTGTCACTTTGACAATGACATTTCATTGTTTACAGTTAGAACATTAGTGCACTCAAAAACAGCGTAAGCCATGAATGTAGCTACATACTTGCGTACAAACATACAGTGCGCGAAGAAAAGGAAAGACCTATACCAATAACTGTTGTTAGAAAGAGATGAACATACATATTTAGTCACGTCACTAGCTGCTGCATGTTCATTGGCGCGTACGCGTCGGTCGCAGCAGTCAGGAAAAATGGCTGACTGGCTGTACAAGTACAAAACAACGTTTTATTAAAACAAAAAAATACAATTAGTACCTACTTATGCATGAAATGAGACGTTTTTCCGTACTCCCACAGTAGTAGTGTAATTTGTACATCGTGTATAGACACGGGAAGGCAATTTCTTCACAAATAATTGCTGAGAATTGCGAGTGATTGTGACGTGTAGGCGCGTCACTGGATGGTGCGTGACTAATTTCATGTCAGGCAACTGCCTGGTCTTTACTTTGCCAATATTGAGCGCGGGTAACGCATCTAAAGGTAATACATCATTGGGTTAGGTTAGGTTAGAGACAAGCGAGCGAAGCGAGCGTGCCGCCGGGAGAACGTTCTTCGGACAAGTGAACTTCGGGCAATCGTGACGCACTCGTGTTAGGAGCCGACCGTTTTAGAAGGTCCATTATTGAGTGTGTAGGTAAGTCAAGAAGTGTGTAAGTCGCGGATACAAGGGCAGGGGCGCTGTATCTGCGAATGCGAACACGAATTCAGGCGTAACCGTCATGTTGTTCGACTATATTAAAATTTTATCACAGAATGACTAAACTAGTTGCAACTATACTGTGAAACAATAAAACCGAAGAAATTACTTTTTAAACAATATTTTAATATTCACAAAACAAAAAAAGAAAACCAGGTAATTACACAACAAAAATTGAATATTGAATTTTCATCACGTGTAATCCCAATGGCAATGCTTAGCGGCCCCAGCCGTGACCATGATGATGGTGATGATGGTGATAACCAGCGCGAGGATCTGGTCCGGGATCTGGAATGGGTTCAGGACTGCGCTGCACTCTCTCCAGCGGCTCGCCAACCGCCAGGGCAACGATGGCGCACACGAACACGAAGATATAGGCAAACTGGAAAATTAAAAGATATTTAACGGGATTCTGTAGATGGTTGTCCGTTGTCATTTATTGGGTATGCACTGAACTAAAATGAGAGTAGTGTATTGCTATCTTTTACCAAAATGTAGTGCGAGAAAGGGAAAGACGTGGTCTAGAGCTGTCAAACAAGATATACTTTTATTTGGCTGAACTACTGACCTACCTGATCGCAAAACAGAGAATTTTACAGTTCGTATCAGGATCATACAGTTTACTATCGGTGAGAGACAGGGTTTATGCGATTATTTTCCGATAGATAAAAGCAAAATACATTAGTGTAAATATGCTCCAAGAGTCTTCCTTTTGAGATTACAAAAAGTCCTATGCAAAAAAGTTACCGTTCCACAATCCACCCTCCTATTGAAATAAAACTTTAAGTACTTATATAAAAAAACGAAAGAAGGAAAAATAAGTTGTCACAGATACACGTGCACACAAAAAGATAATTAACTCGAGCAATACATAAATAATAATAATAAAGTTATAAGATATATTGTTGCTAACATTTTTGATTAGGTAATTGTTTTTGTCATTGTGGACCTAGGTTGTTGACCTTGGCTGTTAAATAAATAAATATATATATATATATATATATATATAAAACAAAATAGATAATGAATTTATATGAAGATTGTTTCAGTATCTGCATAGTGAAAAATCAACAAACAGTGTTAAAACAAGAAAATAAATAGATAATGACAAAAAAAAATAAACAATCTTCAAATAAATTCACTATTTGAAGATTGTTTCAGTATCTATTTATTTAATTATTTTTCAGTATTTTTTTTTTAGTTTGTTCTCTATTTACTTTTTAAGGTTCATGTGAAGGGCAGACGGAGCGAAGAAGTGATACCATTAAAACCCCGTTCTTCCAATTTTGGGCCGGTACTCTTAAAACTTATAAGGGCCCGTTTATATACTTTTACCACTTTTCACTATCTTATTAGGTTTACTTGGACCTTTAAAAAGTAAATGGACAATAAACTCAATGAAAAATACTGAAAAACAAGTAAATAAATAGATACTGAAACAATCTTCAATTAAATTAAATCAAGGAAGATTACTCACGAATTTCATTGTTGCAGTTTTCAAAGCACACTGATAAATGTATTACTTTCTGCACCTTTATATACGAAATGTTTAAGGGCAATGGAGGCACCAGGTCACCCCAATCGAGGAAAAACTACAAAATTTATTAAAACACCATTAAAATTATTAAAAGAACAATAAAAGAAAAAAATATGAAGTTGAACATATCAAAACATAACGATCTTACAAATTCTCGAATGACATAATTTATTAAAAGGTTAGAAATTAGAAATAATAATAATAATCCATTTATTTTCAGGTAACAGGACACAAATATACATACCTTAACCTAAGAATACATAACATGCTATAACGTTTGTGTGGAGGAGGAGACTTAAAACTATGTTAGTAACAAACACTGTTTCATTAATTTTCTTGCTGTTGTCACTACATTAAGCATACAGCAATGGTTAATGTAGTGACAGTCGAACCTCTCAGCCATCATCCTCAAGATGGTGTTGGACCTGGCGCGGACCCTGCGCACCAAGGATGTGCACCGTTTCCGCATCGTCGCATAGAAACAGTCAATGCGCGACTCAGTGAACATCCCCGACGCACTGCAGTGCCGAGGCAGCCCCAACAACAACCTGTAGGCATTGTTGAATTGGACTGGTAGGGCGCTGTACTGCTTTTGAGTATAGTTAGCCCACAGGGTGCTCGAATAAACACACGTGCAATACGCTCTAAAAAGAGTGTTATAATACCATACAACGTGGCGTTAGCAATACCATGCTACGTCTCGGAAGAAATACAATTCTTCAATTCCATTAGAAACTTCAACGTCCAAAGTGGAGTAGGTATTGCAATAAATTAGGAGAATAACTATAATATACGTGTACAAAAGCCGAAATGGGGGTTAGAAATTTTGAAGTGACCTTACTAGGTCAAGTCGGATATACGAAAGGGCTTCATTTGCACGTTTTATAATATGAGCCGAAATTACCTTTCTGAAAAACATCATCACCTATATGGTCAATATATGTCCTCTTACGGCGTTTCCATTCATGTCTACCTTTTGTAAAATTGTTTGTATGTTTTTATAAAGTAGAATGGCTGAATGTGTTTTTTTTCGGTACATCAGACTGTAACATCTTTTATACTACATTTTATGTGAATAAATATGCACTATACATACATAATATACTATTCTTATTCTGTTTAATGATTTGAACAACATCTTATGGACTACGCAGTTTATTTAAGAAGACTCTCACACATTTTGTGTATAATTTTACCGTCCTGTACCCCAATTGCGTAACGCACCTTCAATCAGTATGACGGGTTTTGCAGGAAATTGCTAATTAATTGCTTTTTATGTTTCAAAAATTCGTTTGCTCAACAAGGTGAATCACGCAATGTATGTTGTTGAATTGTCAAAATGAAAGGCATTGCCGTTGTAAGTGTGTTACGTAAATACCCTATTTGAAACTTGAAAGAACATAGAAGAAATAGAGGCACAAAACTTGGCTTGTCATCGTGCCAATATTTTAATTGAAGCAGAGAAATGTTAACACTTTGATCTACGACTTTAGTAAAATAACTATGAAGGCACAGTTGGTGAGTTTGGTGACTGAGCAGTTCTATGTGTCATGGATGTGGTTGTGGGTCGATTCCTGCATAAAACCCTTAGTTTTTAAATTATGGTTGTTTTCTAGCAAAATGTTGATGTTTTCTACTAAAAGAAAAGAAAAAAAAACCAAATGCATTAAGTTTACGCTAATTCACGTTAGGCAGGTGAAAACTAATGAGTTGATAAAAGACGAAGAACTAAATCCTGAAGATAGCACAGTATTCTTGGCTTGACTTTGGATGCTAAGCTTCAGTGGGGCCCACATGTAGATAAACTGTCAAAATAGCTAAGCTCCGCAGCATATGCAAATGTCCTTTCTTTGGTATTGATCGTCGCATCGTTGAGCTCCTTAAGTTCTGAGTAGAGCTGCACGATTACTGATAAATGCGTGCACCATGATCTGACCAAGATTATGTCTGGACTTTAAAAGAGACTGTGACGTCTGAGTTTGTTTCGGCCTTTCTTCTCAGAGTAGCCGGATAGGAAACGCCGACCTCATCTAGTTTTTAAAATATGATTGACGTGTAAAAGTGTTTGTACAAACCTACTTACAGAAAAAAAAAATATTTATCATTTATCAATGTACTGGGCAATTTTTGTAATACATACTTACCAAGTTACTGTATTTTAGTAACTTTCTTCGATGTTAAAGAACGTTGAGAAACTCATGTTTTACAAAATTGCAATTAAATAATCCATACCTACTTACTATATATATTATACATTGTTTATATATTATATTATAAATTCGAAAGTAACTCTGTCCTTTGTTCCATGTTACCTTTTCATGCGTATACCACAAAACGGTTTTCGATAAAATTTGGCAAGGAGATAATTAACGCCCTGGGGAAGGACATATGCTACTTTTTGTCTCAAAATTAATCATAATGGGGATAAAAGTTTGCATGGAAAACTTAGTATTTCTTATGTTAGGGATATAAAAATACAATTTTTTTATTTTGGTAACAAACAAATTTATGTGTGCGTTTTTGTAAACTCATCCCAAGGGGATAGCAGATGAGTGTAAAGCTCGTGTCGAAGTAATAACAGTTGCATGGGTCGATCCATCAGGTTCAGCTACGCTTGGGGTTGGTCTGTGGATGCGAAACCCTTAGTTTTTAAATTATGGTTGTTTTCTAGCAAAATGTAGATACTAAAAGAAAAGAAAAAAAAAAACCAAATGCATTAAGTTTACGCTACCTCACGTTAGGCAAATGAAAACTAATGTGTTGATAAAAGACGAAGAATTAAATCATGAAGATAGCACAGTATTCTTGGCTTGACTTTGGATGCTAAGCTTCAGTGGGGCCCACATGTAGATAAACTGTCAAAAAAGCTAAGCTCCGCAGCATAATATGCAAATGTCCTTTCTTTGGTATTGATCGTCGCATCGTTGAGCTCCTAAGTTCTGAGTAGAGCTGCACGATTACTGATAAATGCGTGCACCATGATCTGACCAAGATTATGTCTGAACTTTAAAAGAGACTGTGACCTCTGAGTTTGTTTCGGCCTTTCTTCTCAGAGTAGTCGGATAGGAAACGCCGAACTCATCTAGTTTTTAAAATATGATTGACGTGTAAAAGTGTTTGTACAAACCTACTTACAGAAAAAAAAAATATTTATCATTTATCAATGTACTGGGCAATTTTTGTAATACATACTTACCAAGTTACTGTATTTTAGTAACTTTCTTCGATGTTAAAGAACGTTGAGAAACTCATGTTTTACAAAATTGCAATTAAATAATCCATACCTACTTACTATATATAATATACATTGTTTATATATTATATTATAAATTCGAAAGTAACTCTGTCCTTTGTTCCATGTTACCTTTTCATGCGTATACCACAAAACGGTTTTCGATAAAATTTGGCAAGGAGATAATTAACGCCCTGGGGAAGGACATATGCTACTTTTTGTCTCAAAAATAATCATAATGGGGATAAAAGTTTGCATGGGAAACTTAGTATTTCTTATGTTAGGGATATAAAAATTCAATTTTTTTATTTTGGTACAAACAAAATTATGTGTGCGTTTTTGTAAACTCATCCCAAGGGGATAGCAGATGAGTGTAAAGCTCGTGTCGAAGTAATAACAGCTGCATGGGTCGATCCATCAGGTTCAGCTACGCTTGGGGTTGGTCTGTGGATGCGAGACCATCTTTACATACCGGGATTCCTCCGTACCTCGGCAAGCACGTTAAGCCGTTGGTCCTGGCTGTCATTCGTGGATCATTGACAGTCGTTACCGGTCATTAGAAGTCCGAAAATCTGATAACCATGGCAGTCTTACCAAGGGGTATCGTATTACTGGGTTGTAGAGGTCAGAAAGGCAATCGGAATCGAGAAACCAAATCCACACGGACGTCGCTTGCAAAGTGCTTGTAACAAATAAAAACAGTTAAGAACGTGCAATGTGATGATAGGACAAGCAAGGTTTTGCTCGGGATAGCGCCTTTAGAGCAAAACATGAATCTAAGATAAGAGAACTTTGTGCTCAATTTTGGAGAAAGAACAATGGCGGAAAATGTATGATGGTGTGCAACCGTAACATAGTGACACTGCAATGGATAACAAAAGGACACAGCGGATCACTGGGTAATGACGCAGCTGACGACCTAGCTAGGAGAGCATCCAGCGCGTCAGTCTGTGGACCCGAACCTATCGTACCCATCCCCTTTAACCAACTACACAGGTGGCTACAGGAGTTCACCCACACATAAGCAGAGAACCGGTGGACCTCGACACCAGGCTGCAGGCAACCCAGAGAATCCGTGCCATCCTTAGATGGCAGGCTTACCAGGCGTTTGCTACGCCTGGACAGGAACGGCCTGCGCCTGGTGACGGGCACCATCACGGGACACTGCTCACTAAACAAGCACTTCCACACAATAGGCATAACGGACAGCCCTCTGTGCAGGGCTTGCATGGAGGCTGAAGAAACCGTTGCGCATGTGCTCTTTGACTGCACAGGCGTCACCCAGATCAGAACAGAAACCGTCGCGTCGGGTCATCCAGATCCTTCAGAGATGTCCTATGCAGACCAGGACACCTAACCAGCTTCTGGAGGGAGGTGGGCTGGTTGGAATAAATAACTGACGGCCGCCATGGCCCACGCACAATAGTCCACATGAAGGACTAAGTGCGGAAACCAAACCCTCTAACATAGAACATAGATGGCGAAAAATGAACGTCTAAAGATAAGATTTATAACAAAAAATCGTCCATGTGCGTGTCGGCTCATGCACAGTGACGGGTTCCGTAGTTGTGGTGAATATATACGCATGCGTAGTATACATTTTATCGACCACAAAAATAAGTTTGTTGTTTTGGGTAATGGTTCTTTCGACCATCAGTTCATTGGCTAAACAATCATTCGGGAGAACGTTCTTTGGACAAATGAACTTTGGGCAATCGTGACGTTCTCGTGTTAGGAGTCGACTGTTTTAGAAGGCCCATTATTGAGCAAGTGGGGGAGCAAGTGGTGCAAGTCACCCCGTGCCCTTATATCCGCGAGTGCGTTCACGAATACAGACGTTATGTTATGTAACGTCGTTATGTCACGTGAGGGTGAGGCAGGGTTCGCGCCCTCACGCCCTTAGTCGCCGCAGGAGATGCCCCGGGCGTCGGGAGTCGCAAGCTGATTTCCGGCCACCGTAGGCGCGGGCCTGCGGCCGGTGGGCGGTGGGTAGCTCGCCGTCCGACAAGGACCAGGCCCGGGTCGACGGCGCGTTGTTTCTCGCGCGCCTCAAAGAGATGTCAGCACCAACTGACGGGGTCCATAAGGGCCAATGCAAGGCAAACACCGCTCTTTCCATCTACCACAAGCCCAAGAGTTTTTGTAAGGCTTCTGTGAGTAAATGGCTGAAAACTCTGGATTATGAAGCAACGGAAAAATTATTGATTCTTATAACTTGACACTTTTTCATACACATACGCTACTCCTACACAATTCAACTCACACTTACGCACACAACACACAGTCAAATCCACTCTCGAATTATCGTTATGTTGTTTTGTATTATTTATTTTTTACTTTCTTATATTGTAAATTCCCTTCTGTTTCATATAACCATCCAATGTAAGCTTGTTCATTATGAAGCGTCGTGGGGTCCTGGTGACTTGTACCACAGGCGTTGCTTGCAATGCCTATTTCAAGCACCAGTCTCTCACAAATGTAAACTTATCCTTAAGCTAGTTTTAAGCAATACTAACTGTACATTTGTGAAGAGAAAATAAATATACTATACTATGTTATGTAACGTTGTTATGTAACGTGAGGGTAAGGCAGGGTTCGCGCCCTCTCGCCCTTAGTCGCCGCAGGAGACGCCCCGGGCGTCGGGAGTCGCAAGCTGATTTCCGGCCACCGTAGGCGCGGGCCTGCGGACGGTGAGCGATGGGTAGCTTGCCGTCCGACAAGGACGTTATGTTTCACGCGCGCCTCAAAGAGATGTCAGCACCAACTGACGGGGTGACGCTCAGCCCAGAGCGGGAGGACAATTTCCAATCAAAAAAAAAATGTTATGCGAGTATATTAAAATTTTATCACAGAATGACTAAACCAGTTGCAACTGTACTGAATATGACAAAAAATAAAACCGCAGAAATTACTTTTCAAACATTATTTTAATATTCACAAAACCAAAACCTGTTAATTACACGACAAAAATTGAATACGAGTATTCATCACGTTTAATCCCAATGGCAATGCTTAGCGGCCCCAGCCGTGACCGTGATGATGGTGGTGACCAGCGCGAGGATCTGGTTCTGGGTCTGGAATAGGTTCAGGACTGCGCTGCACTCTCTCCAGCGGCTCGCCAGCCACCAGGGCAATAATGGCGCACACGAACACGAAGATATAGGCAAACTGTAAAATTAAAACATGTTTAACGGGATTCTGTAGATGGTTGTCCGTTGTCATTTGCTGGGTACGCCCTGAACTAAAAAAACTTTTTGTAAAAAAAATAACCGACGAACAAAAAAACACTACAAAGTGAAAAATAACTTTAATTTCGGAAGTCGGTGTCTTTGGATCTGTATTTTAGTTTTTTGCCACAGACTTCCGAAATTAAAGTAATTTTTCACTTTGTAGTGTTTTTTTGGAAGTCGGTTATTTTTTATTTTTTTTTTTTGTTCACTTTTTAGTGGGTCAGTTTTTAATTTATCTAAGTTACAATAGCCAATGTCAACTGCTCATCAGCTTGTACAAAATATTGCTTTTCCCGATGCTGGGACGTTAATTGTTGAGGAGTTCTCCTGGTAAGAACCAGGAGAACTTCCACTCACCATATGCATTGTGACGAGCATAAATTGCTTAGCAACCATATTAAAGTACCTAATCGAATCGCAACCCGTTAAATACTTATTATTATGTTGTTCCGGTGGCCATCTGTGGTTTCCATCATCAGTTCCACTTCACCAAATGGTGATTTTCGGGAGCAAATTCACGAGTTACTATAAAAAATACCCAAATCGCTATAGGTTTGCCTATAAAATTCGAGGGTTGCCCTCGATTTCCATGAGATTCCTTCATCAGATTCTGATTTGGTGAAAATAGGACCACCTTGGAAGCATACCCTTTCAAACAAAATTTTTTTTTTAAATCGGTCCATAACTGACGGAGATATCGGTGAACAAAAAAAAAACAAACATACAGCCGAACATATAACCACCACCTTTTTGGAAGTCGGTTAAAAATGAGAGTAAGTATTGCTATCTTTTACCAAAATGTAGTGCGAGATAGGGAAAGACGTGGTCTAGAGCTGTCAAACAAGATACATCTTTATTCCGCTGAACTTCTGACCCACCTGATCGCAAAATAGAGGATTTTTTGTAAAATCTAAAATAAAAATGTAAAATAATACAGTTTTCTGTCAGGGAGAGACAGGGTTTATGCGATTATTTTCCGTGAAAATATGCTTCAAGGGTCTTCCTTTTGAGAGAAAGCCCTATGCAAAAAAGTTAGTTTCCCCAATCACTCAAAATCAAAAGTAATTTATTCAAACTAGGCTGAGAATCAACACTTTTCGGACGTCAAAATTACATAAGACAGCCCCCCAAAAACGCCCGCCCTTCACCACTTCCTCGTGCTTTAGCTGGGAAGAAGAAATGGCGCAACAAACTCCCCTGCTGGGGAGCTTGTTGCGCCATTTCAGCACAGCTGTCTGTTCAGTTAGAAAAACTTGATTCTATATGTATTGTTTAGAATCAAGTTTTTCCAACTATGTAAAATAATGTACATTACACAACACAAAACATTAAATTCAATTATTTGCCATATTTTAGCAAGCACACGCTACTATACGAGTACCAACAAATAAATCGAAAACTATACTCAAGCAGGAATAAAAAAATAAAAATAAAAGTAAACAGAACTTAATACCTAAATAAAATCCTCCAGGCATAAAGGGTGTGCCCGCTTACATAAAGCTATAGCTGTAACTCAATCAATTTACCTCCTATTGAAATAAAGGTTATTTGTTTGAAGCGACATTAATTTACAAGGCACTAGCAAGCGCCACTCAGGGAACTAAATAAACCCATGATAGTGAGAGGGAATGACGGACGAGAAACCATAAGGTCACGAGTAAGTCGGACTCGCGCACCGAGGATTCCGTACGAAAATATGATGTTGATGATTTCTGAAAAACTGTGCTATTTAGAGACATTGTTTTATTTTTCCTGTAATCTTTACATAAGCTTCTATCATATATAATAATTTCAGATTTTTATGTCTGCAAACTTCGGAAATAAGGGGGAAACGGTATTTTTTTCACATTTTTCATCAAAAGTCGGAAACTATGCAGACTAAAAAAAAAAGAAAAAATGTTTGAGAATGTGTAACAGCGTTCTTTCATATGATACCCCACATGCCCTAGTAGTCTAACTTCAAATTTTTAAGACCCTTTTCAGTCCCTTTTGCAAAAAAGATATATTTTTTTTAAATGTCTTTCTTGCTTGCAAAATAGTTGGGCAATCGTCATCTAAAACTATTCTAAATTTCAAGTTGATAGCATTAGTAGTTATTGAGATATAAAGGTGTGACAGACAGACAGACAGACAGACTTAGTCTCACCATAAGGGTTCCTTTTTACCATTTTAGTTCGAAACCCTAAAAATGGTTTCCAATTTTGGGCCTTAAACTTGGCTTTGGCTCTTAAAACTTATGGGGGCCCGTTTATTTGTAACTTGTCACAATCTCATTAGGCCTACATGGAAGTAAATGGAGAACAAACTCAAAGAAAAATACTGAAGAACGAGAAACAAAACAATACTATACTGAAACATCTTCTAATAAATTCAATCAAATAAGATTAGGTACTTACGAATTTCATGGTTGCAGTTTTCAAAGCACACTGATAAATTTATTGCTTTCTGCTCCGTTATATACGAAAAGTTTAAGGACAATGGAGATGCAAGGGCACCCCAATCAAGGAAAAATACTAAAATAATAATTAAAGCAACAATCGAACCTTGAAAGAAAAAACCGGCCAAGTGCGTGTCGGACCACGCACAATGAAGGGTTTGGTAGTTGGGACGATGAAACAGATGCTCCTGAATTGCATGACGAACTGTCCCATCTTTTTTCTCCGATGAACTATAACCGTAGCAGGAGGCACAGATTGTTCGCCGTGCCTTGGAGTCGAACCGTCGCCCGTCGCTCGAGCCCAGTCTCCTGTCCCTCGCACGCTCTCTGCGCTCAACGCTCTCTTGGACGCTAAGCCTCACTGTGATGTGTTCGCGGATGAATGGAAGAAGATCTTGTCAACATGTCTGGAGTATTGTGAGATGAGCGTATGACTGTCGAGTAGCTGTATTCTTTTGTATTTGTACTAATATAATGTGTTGTGTCTTTAACTAATGTAATTTTGGCCGTTTTGTGTTACAGTAATATAAATAAATAAATGAATCAATCCCATGAACATAGGTACAGTCAGCATCAAAAGTTGATGACTACATTTAGATTTTCAAAATCAATAATATAAATAATAATAGGTATATAATGTACAGTGATTTTGAAAATTTGAATGTGATCATCGACATTTGATGCCGACTGTACTATAACATTGTAGTTGCAAAACATGTCCCCCATACATTCCAACTGCAAATATAAGTTTGTACGCACAATATTGAGTGATTTACCATGTTATTTTAAGACCATAGACTTCTTATAGGTTTTCCAGTAATCTATAAATAAAAAACCATTCTCCGCATTTTTTCAAAGCAGTTTCGGAGATAAGTCAGTATGGTCCATTTTCATCAATTTTCTTTAAGAACTCAAAAACAAATTATTATATAATAAATAAAATTAGATTTTCATAACAAGTCCTTTCATTTGATAGGTACAGACTGCAAAACGTTTTTAATTTTTCCCCCAAAGGTGAACCCCATAATTATTCGAAATTCATTCATTTTCGTTACACGTTCGTGTTTGGTCCACAGAAATTCATCTATGTCTGTAACAAACAACTTAATCGGTCCAGTAGATTGGGAGCACATCGGCTGTGACAAACTCAAACTCAAACGATTTATTTCAATTAAACCAATTACTGTCACTTTTGTATTGTCAGAGAGTCGGTCAGTTAGTCAGAAAGTTGAAGCTATTTGCCCATTCCATAACGTAGATCTCTATGGAGAAGAACAGGCAAGAAACTGCAAGGACACTCTTTTAAATCAAGATATTACAAAATCCTGGGTACATTATTCTTATCGCTTCTTTATGTGAGAACAATGTAAAAAAAAAAATTATTTAAAAACAATTCAAAATATAAGATTAAAAGATTAGAAATATGCCTTGGCAGTTAAGAGATGACCAGTCTCCACCGACGGCGTTCACGAACATGACGCGTGGATCAGCACCATCCAGCTCAACATTTTTGTAGGGAACCGAATGATCCAACACACGCGCCACCATCAGTGAGACATTTAAGTGAGCATGACATACTCTCAACTGCCAAGCTTTTTTAAGTCAACATACATCACATAACGGTTGTTGTTCCGTTTGGTGCCGGGTTCTGTTTGGTGCCGGACGTAAAGAATACCACCATCCCATTTCTTCCCGTGGGTGTCGTAAAAGGCGACTGAGGGACTTACTAGATAATGGGCAGCAGCGTTCTCTATGCATTTTTAAAACCATAATGCGATCGCCAACCCGCCTGCCAAGCGTGGCGATTATGGCAAATCCCCCCCCCCCCTTTTTTGGGGGAGGCCTTTGTCCAGCAGTGGACGTCTTTCAGCTGAAATTATGAATGAATGAAATCACATAATAAACGGCTCCATGGAACTCACATTTCCTTTTTTTCCGTTTGAGGTACGGAACACTAAAAATCTGAAAATATTTTTGAACTTATCAAAACATGAAGGTGATACCTACTCGTAAACATGCCTAATGTCCTAATGACCTTAATGTCTTACAAATTCTCGAATGACCTTTTATTAAAAAGTTAGTAATTAGTATTAAAATTCAACGTGGTAATGCTACGTCTTCTGGACACGTTTCCGGATGAAATCGATGTGAACCAGTATTTCGACGCCTAAGTGTCCTTTTGTTATTGTATTTATTGGTATAGTTAGTTAGATAGTTAATTTAGTACCTGGTGTAAATTGTTAGTTGTATAATAATTGTATACTAGCATTTTAGTTTTTCAAACTAATAAATAATTAACGCAAAAGGTACGGCAATGATACCACTTAACTAAAACTTCATTTGCAGAGAGTGCTCTAAAAGAAGGGTAGCCAACCATTGATATACTGAAATCAAAGTAGCCAACCCACTATGATGGTCCTACTATTCCAGATGGCCATAGGCGGCGGTGAACTTACGATGGGTGGGCCGCCATCTTATTTGCGAAGAAATACAGCTCTTTAAGTCTATTAGATCCAAAGTGGAGTAGATATTGCAATACATAAGGAGAATATCTAATATAATTAGACAGAAATCGAAACGGGGGTTTGAAATTTTAAATTGGGTGACCCCACTAGGTCAAGTCGAATATCATACGAAAGGGCTTCATTTGCTATTTATATATTATATTTTTATTTTCATGCGCCGTTTTTGACTTCTGATGAAAAATGAGAATTTTTCCCTTATCTCCGAAGTTTGTAAAGCGAAAAATGTGGAATAATTAATTAGAGTTAATGGCGGTTTATGTAAATGTTACAGGAAAAATTAAACGATTTTATTGTCCCTTAGCATTGAGGAATCAGCCGGGTTGAAACTCCGCTGCCGCGAGAAATCTCGGTACAGCGGATAGAGCTCCGGCGGGCGGGATCTCAAGGCGGCATGGAGAGTGCGATGGTCGCAACCCAGTGTTGGGTGCGCTACAATTGTGGCGATAAGTCCCCTCTTTGAGGAGTGGCTAGAGAGGCGTCACGGCGTCCTCACCTTCCGCCCGACGCAGGTCCTCACCGGACACGGTTGTTTCGGGAGGTTCGTTTTCAGGATAAAGCGGGAGGAAACGCTCTGGTGTCACCACTGTGTGGATCGCCCGGAGGACACGGTGGAGGTCTGCCCGCTTGGATGGAGCACCACCGTGTCCCGTCACGGAGGCGATCGGCGGCGGCGATCTCTCGCGTCCGGCCCTGGTCCAAGCTATGGTTCGGGAGTGCATGGGAGGCCGTCACCTCGTTCTGCGAAGCAGTAATGCTCGAGAAGAAGGAGGCAAAAAAAAGCATTAAATAATCAAATATAGGGAGAAAATTGTCACAATGAAATCGTTAGTAGGTTATACCTCATCATCATCTGCCCAGCCTTTTCCCAACTATGTTGGGATCGCCTTCCAGTTTAACCATAGTACATTTTGATACAGGTGGAGAATGTTTGTTATTGCATTCGAGGCGGAATTAACACCCGAGCCATAGGCGAGGTTGTTTTGAGCCGAGAACTGCAATAACAAATGTCCACGTGTATCAAACGACGTTTTTCAATACACTTTTGAAGAAATAAAATAAAATAACGATAAATATTTTTGTCATGAATTATTAGGAAACTATGATTTAATTTTCATTTTTTTCCGCGCTTTGCTTTCGCCCGGTTGAAGGAGAAGCAAAGGTATAAAGGCTTCTACATACCAGGGCGACGTGTCGCGCGACGCGACACGACACAAAGGCACCGCTCGTCCCGCGACACGCGGGGCCTTTGTGCCGTGTCGCGTCGCGCGACAAGTCGCGCTGGTATGTAGAAGCCTTAAAGCCGATAAACAGCCTAATATGAAAAATAGAAAATTCAAATATTTTTGAGTATAGAACACAAATAAATGTTAATTTGTTCATAAACGTTTTTTTTTTATTGTATTAATCATGGAATTCTATTTATAAACATTATTTAAATATTCCAAAAATATTAACGCCCCGCCGTAAAGACGCAACATTGCCAAGATTAAAAAAAAAATCACCTCTGAATAGAGAGGACCTTCTCTGACGCGAGACGGTGTGAATAGCATTGAACCAATGTGGACTAAGTATAGGTATAAGTTATCTGTCGCAATTTTTATTCCCGCACACGTGTTGGAAAATAAAAAATCGCACGCGTGTGAAATACATTGCATTGTGAACCTAATCGTAGTGCGATATGAACCAGTTTTCGAAGAAGTGTATTGAAAAGTAATATCTATCCTACTCCTATCCTATATTAATACCTATTTAATTTTATTTTATTGAATGAAGGCTTGCCCAGACTGGTGCGATATCGCGGGCGCGATGTGACTCTAGTAGCTCAATTTCTTTGTCGGTGCCTGTCGCGCCCGCGATATCGCACCAGTCTGTACGAGCCTTTATGAGATAATTCGAAAAAAAAAAATAGTTAGTTAAGTACCCAGTAGTAGTATACTTTTAAATGATTAATTCAAATAACCTTTAAAAAAACCGGCCAAGTGCGAGTCGGACTCACGCACCAAGGATTCCCTACCATTAGGTATCTATAAAAACTGCAAAAACTGTCTGTCTGCAAAAAAATCATGTCTACCTATATGTATGGGCCTTTAAATATTTGTTTTATTTGAATTTAGTTTTTTTTAGTTTTATAGTGAATATGTATTACATAACTAAATATTCTGTGAATATTTCAAGCGTCTACTACCTGTTGCCGTTATCAATATCGAGCAAACACGAGCAAAATAATCACGTTTGTTGTATGGGAGCCCCCTTAAATATTTATTTTATGCTGTATTTTAGTATTTGTTGTTGTAGCGGCAACAGAAATACATCATCTGTGAAAATTTCAACTGTCTAACTATCACGGTTCATGAGATACAGCCTGGTGACAGACAGACGGACGGACAGCGGAGTCTTAGTTATAGGGTCCCGTTTTACCCTTTGTCTACGGAACCCTAAAAACACTTATGTCAACAATTCCTTTTTATCCGAACAACGACAAAGTAGGTACGCTGATTAATCAATCAATATAATGTACAGACGGCCGGATAGGAGGTACCACTTGGATTCGGAGACGGTTCAGGGACTTCCAGATGGACCACCGAAGGTTACGCCCTGCAAGAAGATGCTCGTTTGGTGATAGATAGTGGGGTAAAGGTATCCTGCCACAGTTTGCAGCGGGAGTCGACCGGGTTACTGCCCTCTGTGCCCCAAAACATGCTATGCTAAAGGGACCACTGATAACGCCGTGAAAGTGGCGAAGTTTTGGGCCATCAAATATGAATAACTGCCGTGTCAGTGACACGAATAAGAAAAAAATAAAAAAAATCTTGATTCAGTGAATTTTTTTTTTTTTTTTTTTATGTTTAAAGGTTTTATTGGATAGATTGATACTTATAAGTATAAAGTTTTACCGTGTAACATATCACAAATAGTTCATTAGAGACAAGGAAATAAAATGAAATACGTAAGTGACTAAAGTATCTTTATACCTACCTCGTTGTTTTATATCGCCGCTTAAGAGCCTGTACTACCTCAAATGGCTTAGCATGATCCTCCGTTATGTCGAAAATACTGCAGCATTAATTTTGAAAACAAATATATGGTAATGTTGAGGATTAATGTTAAGTACTATGTTTGACGAAAACACGATTCCGTAAAATTTTCTTGATAGAAAAAAAATCCAAAGTTACCTCCAAACCGAACAATAAACCGCTGGTATTCAATAAATACTTCAAATAGATAATGAAACTTTGCATAATAACTGAACTAACTATAAAGCAGGTCTTATGTTATTTTTTTTTAAATTAACATAATTTTTACCGTAAAAAGAAATAAACTAAACTATCGGTGCCTTGGAGTCTTCTCCCTGCCACCCTGTCTCGCTTGCTCGCGTGACCGCCAGCATCATGTAGTGTGATAATGTGCGAGCGAGATAAAGAGTGAGGTGGCGCTGAGGTATTTTAGACTCTTAAGAGGAAATGCGGGCGGAGAGACTATTAGAGTAAAAAGTCATAAATCGAGGTTCGGCTCTCGCCTATTTCCTCCTCCAACATTGGACCAATTTAAAAGATATTTCTTATACTGAATAAGAAGGGAAAAAAATCGAAAATGTTTTTTACTAAACTTTTAGGCCTTTGTATCCTGCTTATGCGTATGAAGTGTCATTAAAATCGGTTCCGTAATTTCGAAAAACAAGGGCTTGAAAGTTTCTTTGAAATGCTGTAAGGTGTAAACGCTCTTAAGACTTCTACATACTGGCTCGAAATGTAGCGCGACGCGACACCGGTAGAACAATTACTATGAAAAATTCCAGGAAATTGTTCTACCGGTGTCGAGTCGCGCGACAAGTGCGACAGTGTATAGAAGCCTTTATTCGTATTCGCAAAAAAATAAAGACATAGGTAATCCTGTCTTTAGTGTCGCACAGGCTGGGTTGCTTTTTAACCGACTTCACAAAAAGGAGGAGGTTCTCAAGTCGTGTGTATGTTTTTTTTTTTTTTTTTTAATGTTTGTTACCTCAGAACTCCGTCATTTATGAACCGATTTGGAAAATTATTTTTTTATTTGAAAGGATATACTTCCAGATTGGTCCCATATTTATCAAAATCCAGTTCTGGTGTTGGGATCCATGAGTAGTTGAGGGAACTCCTCAAATATTATAGGCATACATATAACGATTTTTATATTTTCATCAACAAGTCAATCACTTGCATTCAGAAAGTATAATTTGGTGAAGTGGAACTGTTGAAGAAGGCCACAGATGGCCACCGGAACTTCTCAATGATAAGTATTTCACGGGTGGCGATGAGATATCCGGATTAAGATAGTTAAGCGAAGCAAATTTGATCTGATGATCGAAACTGATCTGATGATGAAGCTGGAAGGTAGGCACTGGAACTCGGTAATAAAACAATCTATCCTACCCGTGTTTGGTCTTATTGCAATTGTCATGAGATGCATTCTGGCTATAAATGATTTTTAACCGACTTCAAGAAAGGAGGAGGTTCTCAATATATATATATCTAGCCGTATAAAGGTACCTATATATAAAAGGAAACCGTGACTGATTGGTCTACCAACACAGCTCAAACCACTGACAGATTGGTCTGAAATTCGGCACGTAGGCATCCGCTAAGAAGGGGTTTTTGGAAATTTGACCTTTACAGGGAGGAAAACGGGGGATTTTGTTTGCATGAAAAATCTTATTCCTAGAGTTAATAAACTTGAAACTTGGACGAATACTTACGTAAATAAAATATATAGTTTTTATTTTTTTGTTATCTTAACTTCAATGGATGGGATGTCAAAGCTTGTATAGAAGAATTATAAAGCGTGGTCCGATCAACTCGAAACTCAGTATTTATACTTAAAACCAAAAATGAAGAATAACTTGTATCAGGGTTTTTCGAAAATCTACCCATAACGGGGTGAAAAGGGGTAGTCAGTTTTAGAAGACAGGATTTTACTACGTGGCTTGATTAACTCGAAAATTGGTATAACCTTTAAGTCAAATAATGGAAAAGTCGCAAACCACTTTAAAAATTAACCTCTTTGGGGGTGTAAAGGGGGGATGGATACAGTTTGTATGAAAAAATCTTCTTTCGTTGATCTGTTAACTTGAAAATTAGACTGAATTCTTCATCATCAGTCTCCTGCCCTAATCCCAATTTATTCAGGGTCCTCGTAACATGTCGAATTACACTAGAGATTTAATACATACAAAAGGAAACAGTAACTGACTTACTGACTGATCTATCAACACAAAACTCAAATCATTGAATGGATTGGGCTAAAATTTGGCACACAGATAGTTATTATGACGTAGGTGACCGCTGAAAACATAATTTTGAAAATTCAACTCCTAAAGGGGTGTAACGGGGTTTCACGTCTTGTATGGAAAAACATTTGAATTGTATCAATTCGACAATTCGCAGGGTTACTCGTGTCAACAAATAATAAAACGTGTTTCACGTTTCAAAAAAAAAGTGTAAAGAGGTAAATAGTCTACAAATCAATATGGTGTCATTTTCAAGGTTTGTCAGGACGTTGTTCTCGTAAAGGTCAACAATTTTGAAATATTACACTCGAAGAACAAAAAAAAAACTAATATGTCCTAATTTATTATTATTTTGTATTGGTCTAAATAAAAAATCTATCTGTATAAATAAATGGAGAAACTGACCGACTGATTGACTGACGTATCAACGCACAACCCAAACTACTGGGAGCGACGTGAAATTTTGCACTAGGGGTCCTTTTATGTAGGATAGGTACTTTTAATCCCGGTTTCCGTGAGTTTCTTTCTGACATCTACGCGGGTGAAGCCGCAGGCAAAAGCTAGTATTATATATGTTCAGGCATAACTTATTTGTTTATGAACTGATTTTTATAATTCTTTTATTTGGTAGAGGAAGCTTGCGCGGTCTCATATACATTACAGATTTACAGCTAACTCTTCAATAATACGTATTTAATCCTTTCGGTGTATGTTGATGATGTTATAAAACTTCCTGTCACTGTTGTTTTCATAGCAAGAAGTATACGAATTGGTGTGGGGTAGGTACCACTAAAAAGTGAAAAATAAAAAACTTTTCTACAAAAAAAACAACCGACTTCCAACAAAAACACTAAAAAGTGCAAAATAACTTTAATTTCGGAAGCACATAACATAATCACGCCTTGTTTCCTCGAAGGGTTGGGCAGAGGTGTACCTGTAGTTTACCCACATTTAATATTATATTTAATTTGATTTCGGAAGTCGGTGGCCATATAAACGAAAATACAAAACCAAAGACACCGACTTCCGAAATTAAATTAAATATAATATTAAATGTGTACTACAGGTACACCTCTGCCCAACCCTTCGAGGAAACAAGGCGTGATTATGTTATGTGCTTCCGAAATTAAAGTTATTTTGCACTTTTTAGTGTTTTTGTTGGAAGTCGGTTGTTTTTTTTGTAGAAAAGTTTTTTTTCTTTTTTTATATTACATTAGCATCTCGTATTGAACAAATAATAGTATTAGAACGAATATTCTAATAAAATTGTTGATGAGGAAAATAATTAAATAAATAACACACCGTTTATACTTTTTTGTGTGAAATCACACAATACATAGGTACTACAAAAATTCGTTAAATAAAAAACCGGCCAAGTGCGAGTCGGACTCGCGCACGAAGGTTTCGGTACCATTATCTATAAAAACCGGCCATGTGCGAGTCGGACTCGCGCACGAAGGGTTCCGTACCATTATCTATAAAAACGTAAAAAAAATCACGTTTGTTGTATGGGAGCCCCCTTAAATATTTACTTGATTCTGTTTTTTTAGTATTAGTTGTTATACCGGCAACAGAAATACATCATCTGTGAATTTCAACTGTCTAACTATCACGGTTCATGAGATACAGCCTGGTGACAGACGGACAAACGGTGGAGCCTTAGTAATAGGGTTCCCGTTTTACCCTTTGGGTACGGAACCCTAAAAACGGCAAAAAAAATCACGTTTGTTGTAAGGAAGCCCCCTTAAATATTTATTTTATTTAGTTTTTTTTGTATTTGTGGTTATAGCGGCAACAGAAATACATTATCTGTGAAAATTTAATAGCGGCAACAGAAATACATCATCTGTGAAAATTGCAACTGTCTAACTATCACGGTTCATGAGATACAGCCTGGTGACAGACGGACAGGCAGACGAACGCACAGCGGAGCCTTAGTGATAGGGTCCCGTTTTTACCTTTGGGTACGGAACCCTAAAAATGAACGAGCCTTAAGGCTGTTACAGACTGGTGCGATATCGCGGGCTCGACAGGCAGCGCAACACTTGTCGCACTCGCGATATCGCACCAGTCTGTACGAGCCTTTACAGTAGTCGCATAAGATGTGTAACATCTGACATCTCATTTTGGCCTCAGAATTTAAAATAGCTAAATACTGAAATATTTATTTTGTGACCTACGACTGGCCCTCCGTTACATTTCGAATTATATTATTAATCCACCACCTTTTACACGTGCAGTTTGTAGGCCAAATACACGCAGAGGACATACGACGCCCTGCGTGTACAGTATAATAACGCATTCAGGGTGTTGATGGGGCTGCCGCGGTACTGTAGCGCGAGTGGTATGTTCGCGGAGGCGCATATGGACGGCTTCCACGCGATCATACGTAAGCGGTGTGCTTCGATGTTGGCGCGAGTGCGCGGCAGCCCCAGCGCCATCCTGGCCGCGTGCGCCGGCCGATGGGACTCAGTATTGATGGCGCACTGGATAGGCCTTCACGCGAAGGCAAGCGCCTGACTATTATTACTTTAACTTTTACTAACACTAGGCTAAGAACATTGTTACTAACAAATTTATGGACAACGTCTGAAATAAATTACTAAATAAAATAAAATTACTAGTAAAGTCAAAGTCAAATCTTTTTTAATATAATTTTTTAATAAATAGAAACTTTAGGTAATTAAAATATACATGGTAAAACTAAAATATATATAGTATGTACAAGTTTTAAATAAAACAAAATAAAAAATAAAGGGGGGGGAAAGCTCATAGGGCATCAAAAAATTCGTCCGCATCGCTGTCAACGGCAAAAGTCAAATTGTTTATTTCAAATAGGCGCATTTATGACACTTTTGAACGTCAATATTTACAAAAAAATAGAATTGATTCTAGTCGCCCCCTTCCTAAAGGTAGTTTTGTATGGAGAAGAATGGGCAAGAAACTCCACCGTTACTCTTTTAAAATCTTGTACAATATTTTCTACAGGTACATTAATTATATGTAGTCGCCCACTGGTTGAAATTCGATGCCCTCTACTTAAAATCTATACAGTATGTAACAAAAACCCTGTTGTTCCTTTTAGGGACGTATACATTAACCTACAAGCACAACATTGGTGAAATTATAATTTGAAAAAATGTAAGTATTGGCTAGTCGAGACGTGAAAATCAAAGAATGAAAGAGGTTAGAAATCAGTTAAACATTACAAATATTAATAATTAAATATTTATTTTAATTATTTTTGTTGAACAGTTTTTATAAATGACTTGCTTTATTACGTATGTATACCGATTCTTAAAACGTAGGTAGAAGGAACAACAGGGTTTTTGTTACATATTATATAGTACTTACTAATTCCATGAGTACACTAATTCCATGCTATTATAGAGTACCTACTTACTAATTCCATGAGTAGGTACACTAATTCCATGCTATTATAAAGTACTTACTAATTCCATGTTATTAAAAAGTACTTACTTATTTCATGCTCAAGCTGTCACTTCCTGTTACACACTTCGGTCCCTTTTCACGAAATCACTCCCGCAGAGAGCGAGAGATAAAATGATACACATTAATAACTTTTAGCTATTCCTTGACTAACTGATACTACCGAAGATTTATAAACATTTTGGGAGAAGGCAGAAGTGCGTACTAATTAAGACTGAGATATAAGCCAGTGACCTTGTGTGGTTAGCTTGCGTGTTCTGTACTGAGCTCACGCAACGCGTCGTACGTTCAGCCAGTAATATGGCTCGCCCATCAAGGAGCGCTGTCCCCAATTTGACGCATTATTAATTTATTATACACAAAACAAAAGGTATTTTAATAAAACGCGTATACTAAACGATCAATAATTAAATTATCTTTAAATTGGTGAAGGTTTCAGAAAAATACGCTTGATAGATTTTGCGCCATTCTCAAAAAAATGCAAACGAAAATGCTCTAATTTAACATATATTTTTTTCAAATCATAAACACTACTCGTTTAGACGAGATCTTCAGTATAAAATCATTAAAAGTTGGTTATCGTCGCCTTAAGAGGTCCGCATTGATTTGGTTTTTCGAAACTCTACTCCCCATAACATCACGTCTGCATTCCGCGAAGGGTTAGGCAGGGGTGTACCTCCATTTCGCCTGTTTTATTTAAGTCCCAAGTAATTAGGGAGAAAGCCTATTACCATCAACCGGGCACAAATCCAGGCTTCGGGCTACTACTGTGAAATTCCAGATGGAAAATCGAATAACTCTTTGCCTGACCTGGGAATCGAAGCCAGGACCTCTCAAGCTCCCAAACAACACCAAACTGCAAACTCTACTCTAGTGCTGGCTAAACTAGGGAAAGAATGACAAGAACGAAGCCGCGGGCCACTGCAGCTAGTGCCAGTATTAGGTTGGTTGGCCATTGCCTGACCTTTGTGGTCAAAACGAGTCAAAAGGCCATTACCAATAAGATCATACACCTCGTCCTGATGATCGGCGTTATGATTAAATAAAATAAAAAAAACATACACCCAAACATATCAGCTCCTCTTTTTTGGAAGTCGGTTAAAAAACACTTGCCATCCGTAAAGAATAGGTACCTACCTGTTTACTGGGTTTGTGATGGTTATTTTATTTACACATTTTTCCTTAACCTCTCTCGATCTTTATCAGCGCTAGAATTAACATAAATACTTATCAATATGTTTTTTATTTAAAAAAATTGAATTACGAGCTTATCATTTGATTGGATTCGAAAAAGGTACCTAATTAATCATGAAAACTGGTTTGTTCCAACATCCAATTGAACCCAAACATCCCAAAACGAATAAAAAATATAATTTGAATAATTATATCCATATTGCATGTTAGGATCGGTCATTGACTTCAGTGTCACTTTCTTAGAGGTCGACCTTGACCAGGGAGGCCTAGGGAGTGGGAGAAAGCCTTTCCACTTACATAACTTTACGTGCCCTTCAAAAACGTTAGTATGGTGCATTTCTTTGAGTGGTATAGTTACAAGTTCGACCTTACAGACCCCGGAAGACATTCTCGCTATGCTTGTGAGTAACTTTGAACATTTTGGTATTCGAAATTCAAATTAGATCCGCCGAACACGTGTATTAAGTGCAAAAATATATATAATTGACCAATTTATAAATAGTGTAGGTACATTCGAGTCTTTTATGTCTCCGTCAGTTTTCAAATTGTTTCCTTATTGAGTCGGGAGTGTCGGGACAATACTTTTTGAAGCTACGACACTAAGCAGACTATTGCATAAAAAACTATATTTAACTAGCTGACCCGTGCCCACTCCGTTGGGCGGTAAACATTTTTACTCTATGACAGTCACAAATAACGTGGCCTTCTATGGCTAAAAGAATACCTACCCTACCTGCCTGCCCTACTTACCTACCCTACTTACCTACCTACCTACCTAAAATAAACTTCGCTTAAACTTAAACCATCTACTAAATAGTCCGAACAAAGCCTAACCATTTGGTTTTGATAGGTGAGCCCGTTCTTGAGTTATAAAATTACAACGAAAAGTGGCATTGATTTTTATAGATATAGATTATTTGATAAGTCGATAACAAACCTCAAATTAGCAATGTGTCAACTTTGAGCAATGTCACTCGACATCTCGACATTGGTCAAAGGCGTTAGGCGTTATTTACATCGACCCATAACCTTTTTAATGGCCAGGCTATTTTATGAAATAAAAATATAAAATAAAATAAACTAATTGTCAGGCTGTCAGTGTCTTATTTTTAATTCGGTCTGAAGATTCCCGCAGACAGGCGTGACACGACACTAGTAGAACAATTTATATAAAAACTTCATGGAAATTTGTCTTTACCTAAAGAAGATCGCTAAATGTCGTATTGCGGTATTGACATTGACTCGGTAAAACGGATAATCTCGTAAAATGAAAAAAAAAACAGACTCCCAAAAAGACTACTACAAAGTGAAAAATAGGTAACAATATTTTTCTTTCCTTATCGAGTCGGGACACATTACGTTTTGGGACCTTTTGAAGCTACGGCACTAAGCAGACTATTGCATAAACAACTATATTACTTGATAACAAACCTCGCACCTGACAACTTTGAGCAATGTCACTCGACATTGGTCAAATAGGTGCTATTTACAAGTATTTACATCAACGTATAACCTTTTTAATAAACTAACAAACTAATTGTCAGAGTCTGTCAGTATCTTATTTTTAAAGCAGTCTGAAGACTCCCGCAGACAGGCGCGACGCGACACTAGTAGAACAATTTTTTCTATGAAAACTTCATGGAAAGTCTACGAGAATCGCGTCGCACCGTGCGTCGCCGCATCGCTTCGCACCTGTCTGCGTGAACCGTGAAATGTACTACCTAAAGAAGATGGCTAAATGTTGTATTGCGGTATTAACATTGACTCGGTAGAACGGATAATCTCGTGAAATGTATTTAAAAAAAGCAGATAGAAAAATATTTAAAAAAACAACCGATTCCCAAAAAAAATACTACAAAATGACATATAACTATAATTTCGGAAGTATCTTTGGTTTTTAACCGACTTACAAAAAGGAGGAGATTATACTATATATTTTCGTCTGCATGTTTTTTTTCTATATACAATATTAGTTTTAGTACATGCGAAACCTGAAACACGGGTCTAGTATTTTTATGTAAAGAATCTATGTACTTACAAATTTTCAAACTTTATCATGAAAAATCACAATGTTATAAGGTTGTTATGTTACCGGGTTGTCCGTAAAAAAACATGCTAACGGTGCCCCCGCGCCTCCAGGGTCGTCTTGCGCTCATTGATAATAATTTGGCAGTAGGTACCTAACAGTACGGCGATTGTATTGTAAGTAATAAATGGTGATAACATTTTCCATCACACTTAAATATTTTTGGGACAAAATATAACATGGTGTAAAAATTATTGAAATCGATTCAGTTCCTTATTCTGAACAAACTATATTCAGGTTTCGCATATACTAAAAATAATGTTGTATATGTTCACCGATTTCTCCGTCAAATGCGGATCGATTTTGAAAATTATTTTTTGTTTGAAAGGGGTATGCTCTCGAGGTAGTCCCACCGTCACCAAGTCAGAATCTAATCCCAAGGAAATCCTCAAATTGTATAGACACGCCTGCCTATAGGGATTTGGGTATTTTTTATAGTAACTCATGCATTTGCTCTCAGAAAGCACCATTTGGTGAAGTGGAACTGACGATGAAGACCACAGATGGCCACCGGAACTACTTATTAATAAGTATTTCACGGGTTACTATTCGATTAGGAACTTTAATATGGTTGCTAATCAGGATGATGAGCAGGCTAAAAAGTGATGAGCAGTTGACATTAGGCTATTGTTACTTAGATAAATTACAAACTGACCCACTAAAACATGCAAATAATTTTTTTTTACAAAAAAAGATCCTCTTCCAAAAAAAAACTTTAAGTTTGGAAGTCGGTGGTAAAAAATTAAAATACAGATCCAAGACACCGACTTCCGAAATTACAGTTATTTTTCACTTTGTACTGTTTTTTTGAAGACAATTTTTTTTTTTTTTAAGTTTTTATTTTTCACACTTAATAGTTGTGGTACCTACCCACACAAATTCGAATACCACTACCTGCTATGTGAATAACAGGCAGTGGTAGGAAGTTATTATAACATCATCCACTTAGATTATGTGGCAAAAATACGTATTATTGAAGCTAACTCAAAAACTACCCAAGCAAAGTTAGTTAGCAAATCAACAATTGATAGTCCCATATCAATTGTTTATTTGCTAACTAACTTTGCTTGGGTAGTTTTTGCTGCGCAAGATTCTGGAGAAGGTCTAAAAATGAAAAAACCCACATACGGTCCACAATTGACAAAAATATCGAAGAACATACTTTATTTTGTATCAAACTGATGAAAATAGAACCTCCTCCTTTTTTAAGTCGGTTAATAATCCTTCGTTATAACTAGTACCATTAACAGTTCCATAATGGAACTACTGATGTTTTTTTTAATCACTAGTTCCATTTTAAAAGAATCTAAAAATAATGGAACTAATGTTGAATTTTTTATCACCAGTTCCACATTATTATTTTAGAACATATTATTTTGGATGTGACTGTACATTGAAGTTTCGTGATCATAATTTCCTATCAATGTTAATTTGGGTTATAAAAACGACCACGTAAATATTTTTTTATCCGATTTCCAGACCTATCTAATGATAGATTTGCAGTAACTTACGAAGTTACGATAGATGTTAGGAGCGATACCGATTACCAATATACAACGCGTACAATTCATACATCCCGCAATTCATCTGTTTGACAGCTGCTATTGACATTAGACTTCAATAGAGCAATTCATTTTTTTTTTTCCTTCTGGCTTCGCACGGTTTGTGCATTTAGCCAATGTCACGTTTTAGTTCTTGTATAGTATTGATGAAATGAATTATAAATGCATGATGATGATATCCCCGCCCACTCCCCTTGAGTTTCAGTAAAGATGTGGCACTTTACTGAGACCTCACGCGGACTTCTTGAGAGAACTTTAAGCGAAGTTGCACTGTTTTGTTTCATTTGCCTACACTAATGCACGTTCACAAACACTTAATGGTTAATAATCCACCATTATTACACATTAATATTCGGCTAAATACAAATTTTGGAAAATTAAACAAACTGCTGAACATGACGCTTCACTTTCCCGCCAAGAAGTCCAACTCATA
The DNA here is from genome assembly GCA_948098905.1 of Tiliacea aurago. Lineage (NCBI taxonomy): Eukaryota > Metazoa > Arthropoda > Insecta > Lepidoptera > Noctuidae > Tiliacea > Tiliacea aurago. The sequence continues at coordinate 14,863,424 of OX402593.1, forward strand.
ATTTGTGGACCATTTTACGAAACTCCATACAAAACTGTCAAACAGATGAATTGCGGGATATGAATTATATTATGATTCTGCCAAAGCGTCCATTTTAGGCCCCCAGATCTGTTACGATTTAATTAATCACTGTTGCTCTTAACAATACAGGCTCAAATTAAATAAGCTAGCGAAACACCGCAGACTTAATGGGTATCGTTTATAAACATGATAAAAATGAAATGTAAAAAATAATGTAATTTAATTATGTTATATATTAATATGTTTGAATGTTATTATTTTATACAGGGTGTTAAAGTAACTGCGTGCCATAGCTAACTACATAGCTAGCAAGGAACCCAGGAAAAAAAATTAAAACTAAAACTCAAAAAAAAATATTGCAAGGTCAACCTACTAACTGAAAATCAATCGTTTAGTATTAAAATTATTTTATTTGACGGTCCTAAGCCTGTTAAAGTACGAAGAGACTTATTTATATATTTTTTTATGTTTAATTAAAGTTTTTGTCTGCTTTTTTTTTTTTTTTATTAAATTTTTCCTGGGTTCCTCTATCGACACTGAACCTACCCCTAAGCTATGGCACGCAGTTACTTTAACATCCTGTATCATAATTATAATCAGAGCACCCGCCATCTTATCTCTTCACCACCTTTATTTGAGTGGTAGAGAATGCCTAAGGCATTAAATCCGCCTTTGTACATTATTGTGTGCGAGAAGTTTAAATAAATAAATAAAACAAAAAAGATATTAATTTTAAGAGTTTTTTTGGGTTCATCAACCGCTCGTAAAAACAGTTTATTTGTGTAGCTGCAGATGGGCATCGATAAACACAGTAAAATAAAATAAAAATGATATTCTCTACGCATACTTCTAGTAACAACGCTACTAGCGGTCAAATCCTACCCTGAAACACAGGTTCAACCTAGCTCAGGCAAATAAGCAACTGTGCTCTATTTTAATTTTTAAGGTATTTATTGTACATTGTGACCCTTTTATAAATAAACAATTATTATTATCATTAACGACCCTAAAAAAAAACATAAAATCTTTATTTTTTCGGGTTTAGACCCACCACGTCTGTGGAGTTTTGCTAGCTAATTTAAGGCGCGGACTGACTATGATTTTAAACGCTGCAACTGCACTCACACAACCACTTGAAATAAGGTTGAAAATTTAATAAACAATTGTGTTGACGATGTGACTAAGCTGCGAATTGGCATTTATTATATTGGCACACATTATATTAAATAATTGTCCGGTTAAAGTTTTAAAACAAAGCTAATGCAATTAGAATCCTAAAAAAAAAAATTGTTTTCGCTGAAAGTACAGAAATATTCGACGCCAAAGTTTATTTTTGTGAAGTAACTTCACAATTTTTTATTGCGAATATCAAACTATATTTTACTATTCTATTCGGTAATTTTTTTTCTATAAACCCTTTTCTGTCCACTGTATTTTTTGCGTCGGATATTTTCATTGCGTTACGTCATACTCGACTATCCAAGAAACCAGTTTTTGTGAATATTGAGGTAACACCGCGCCTTAATTTGACCCCGTATACAAGACGTGACATAAATAACGCACAACCTCTTAAGGGGTCATTCTACTCATCATTCTGAACAACGTTTCATGTCATGTTTGTGAACGGGCGCCATCAGTAGGGACTGGTCAATTTAATTTAATTTTTGAATTTTTTTAGCTTTTTATTACGGATGCTTTTGACGTTTTGCATCGTTCTCACATGTAATTTCAACACGAATGACTAAAAAAAACTAATATTTTGTAACCATAATTATGTTGATTAAAAAGAGTGTCCGTGGAGTTTCTTGTCCGTTCTTCTCCATAGGTACCAACTATGCTTGGGAATGGGCAACTAGCTTCATCTTTATGACTGACCGACCCCTTGACAATTCAAAACTGCCTGTAATTGGTTTATTTGAAAAAAAAATGCTTTGAATTTGAGTTTTTACTATGGGACTAAACCAAAAATCGCGAAAAATAAACAGCTGTTCCCTACATTTTGACGAGTAATGAGAACATACCTAAATGTATGAAACATACATTTTTTTTATCGCGATTTCAGATTTAATCCCATAGTAAAAGCTGTTCATAATGATGAGTACAATGACCCCTTAAGAGGTTGTGCATTATTTATGTTACACTTTGTAGTTTATGTTTATCTGTGTGGTGCCGGACGTAAAGTATAGCACCCCCTATTTCTTCCCGTGGGTGTCGTAAAAGGCGATTAAGGGACTTACTAGAGAATGGGCAGCAGCGTTCTCTATGCATTTTAACACCATACTGCGATCGCCAACCCGCCTGCCAAGCGTGGCGATTATGGCAAACCCCCCGCTTTGGGGGTGGCCTATGTCCAGCAGTGGACGTCTTTCCACTGAAATGATGATGATGTAGTTATTAAAGGCTTCTACATACTGGCGCGAGTTGTCGCGCGATGTGACACCGGTAGAACAATTTCTATGAAAAATTCAAGGAAAATGTTCTACCGGTGTCGCGTCGCGTGACTATTCGCGCCAGTATGTAGAAGCCTTAACTTGGCATAGTGAACATACCAGTAGTTGTTAAGGCAAGCTGTCCTACCGAGAAGCGAGTAGAGCTAGCAACTAAAAACGAGTTGGTGAACACGTGAGTATGCGTATGTACGCACGGCTACTTAACAAGCTATACATTATCCAGCTTAGGCTTGATCTCTCATTGTATAGGACTTCCGTAATATGAGAGGTTAGCTTATACTAGAAATGCATAGCTTGATGTGTAGCCGTATGTAGCAAGCGTCAGTCTTTTCATTAAGCGAGTTTTCTGCCCGCCAAGCGAGCGTCGCTGAGCGATTACTCTCTTAGATAGCTCTTATCACTACAAACGAGTACTCGCAGGCTGCGTGAACAGTCAGAGATCGACTATTAATATACATGTCGGACCAGAGCAGTGCTATTCTGTAACCATCTCACCGTGAAAACTTAGATGAAGTGAGGGTGGAGTGAACTGTCAGTGTCATCCCACCTGACGCTAGGGATGGACCAAGGATTCAACAACAATACTCGAACAATCATAATCGAGATTTTGATCAGAAACTCAATTTTGTTTTTTTTTTACATTTAATTGAGTTGACTAAATTTCTGTTATGCTATTTTATTTAAAATCCCCTTAAATAAAATGTTAAGATACATAACTACTAGCTTTGAAATAATATAAAATGATCAATAGAATTAGCATAAAAATATTATTAAAATTTCGATTATGATTGTAAATGTAATCCCTAGCATCCTAGCATCAGTGGAATGACACTGACAGCGAAATTTTTACAGAATCTGCATGTTGTTTGATGAGTTTGCACCACTTCAGGTGAATCCGCAGCTGTGCCCCGCGAAATTCAAATTTTCTTACGTTTTTTGCAATTTGCAGGTCAGTGTCAGGTTGTATCTTGAACAAAATATGATTCGCGACTATAACAGTTATGTATGTACACAATTATAATCATTAGAATTATTTATACATCTCTCTAAGTTAGATTTGTTCCATTGAATTACTTTTTCATGAAATCTTGACATTGGGAACAAATCTAACTTAATGTTTCTAATGATTATAATTCTGTAAATACATACATGTTATAGTCGCGAATCATATTTTGATCACTTTGACAGTTGCTTTACCCGACTGCGCGACAACAAATACAGGGTTATGTTTTTCACGCGTATCTATGTACTATCGCGGGCACCCAAATCGGACCACTTTCAAACAAAATCCTATGCTCACGATGTCCACACATGACTTTTTGCGTCGACAAGTAAAAAATACATTTATTTTATTTAAATAATTTTCTCAGGCTCTGTTACAATGATCGCAGATGTCCAACCACCCTTTTTCGACCAATAGGAATAGCGGCCGAGCGCTGCAAGCAGGAGTAGTCCTTACGGTGCTCTGATTTGGATGCCCGCGATAGTACATAGGTATCTATGTATCTTTGTAGGATGTGAGATTCTTCATACCCTCAAAGCATCCATCGAAAATATGAAACAGGAAACGGGGAAGCCCTCGATCAGCTATTCTCCTGCTTGGTACAGTCGACCGCAAGTCAGTGGTACCACGTTGGCCTTGAACTGGCCTAGCGTACTAGCGTAGTACAGAGTTTCAGTAGAATATGAAGCCTGCTTATAAAGCTCTTGTTACCACTGACTCGCACTTGACTGTACCTTATACAACATTCGTTTTTGTTTACACTAAAACCCGAAAAGGGGTCATTGTACTCATAATTTTGAACAACTGTTTCTATGGGACCAACCTTGAAATAACGAAAAAAAATCAGCTGTTCCATACATTTTGTCGATTTATGTGAACATAAATCTATGGAACAGCTGTTTTTTTTTTCGCGATTTCAAGGTTGGTCCCATAGAAAAAATTGTTCAAAATCATGAGTACAATTACCCCTTTTCGGGTTTAGTGTAAACAAAAACTAATGTTGTAGAGGACGCGTCAAATTTAATGGCGGCTCATGTGCGCTACTCACTGCGCAGTACCCCACCCCTCACCCCCACTGACACATGAATCCGTTACTGCGCAGCGACTCGCCTCATGGTCCGAGCCGCCATAAAGTTTAAAGCGGGCTGTACATGAATAGCTTATCACGATGTCTATTGATCACGGGATAAGCTATTCTACTATTTCTTTATGTTTGAAAAATAAGCAAGGTACACGACGGCGCTAAAGGCCCTGGTGGTGTACTCCGAAGCGTTAATCCAAAGTATCGGCCGAATGTTCGGCCGTTTTATAACTTCCATAGTTTATTTTTTTGACTTTGAATCCTTACCCGACTTAATGTCACATTTTTTATTTTTGCTTATAACTCTTTGACTGTCGTTCTTCTACTTTCACCGTAGTCAGCCATAGTCAGCCGTAGTCAAGCAACGGCCGAACATTCGGCCGATACTTCGGATTTATATTAGGAGTAGACCCCCTGGGTTCTCCAGAAAACCAAAAATCGCCATAACACAGAGAGCTCGTCTGCCTTTACAAACTTATATCGAAACAATCCCTTAGTTTCAGATCGCATCACTATGGTGCGTGTGCATTTGGTCGGCGGAGAGCGCAGTTCTGGACCCGTCCCTCTACTTATCTCCGAGTCCTCCCCTGACCGATACCAGGGACAGCATTTCTGCAGCTGATATGTGGTCTCGGCCGCTGGACGGAAGGATGGCTCGCAACACAGGGGACGCTACACCTCAAGTGATTGGAGAGAGTGAGTGCTCAGTACTTACCCTTATAAGTTATAATCTTGTAGCGGCATCAACATCGCCACATGCGAACGACACGTCACACTGACGTCACGCAAAATCCTGCATCGCGCAAGCAGAGTTTACCGCGCGACTAGCATATACGAGTATACAACGTCCCGACATTAACCGTCGGGCAGCTGCCCACCAGACACGATACCCGTCTGGTCGGTCTTTTTTTTTTTGGAAGGATTTTTTTGACAGGTATTATTCAAGACATCAGGTTAGTCATATAAACAGATAATTCAATAAAAAGAACGTCTCTATACCTACTAAAAATGTTGTTAAGGAAAAAACATCAACCAACAATGGTTTCTTGTTGGAACAGTTTTTTCTTATTCGGGCTATTCCACATCATTAACCTTATTGCCTCAAAAATATATAGGTAATCTTTACAAAAAAATGTCCCAACATCAATGTCATTTAACCTGTTTGTTGTTTTTTCGCTAGTGGCGCAATAGGTAATAATCATAACAGAACTATGGTAAAAAAAATAAAAGAGGATAGCCGTGGTATTCAATTTGCTTGTACAAATTAGTGCGATATCGCGGGCGCTACGCGATACTATTAGTAGCACAATTTCTTTGTCGGCGCCTGTTGCGCCCGCGATATCGCGCGAGTCTGTACGAGCCTTTAAGCAGCGATGCACACACCGCAGCCCGCCAACAAATTAAAAAACCGGCCAAGTGCGTGTTGGACCACGCACAATGAAGGGTTCCGTAGTTAGGATGAATTTATCCTAAAAACAAACTTAACATTGTAGTTGAAAAACTTGTTCTCCCATACATCGATATACGTCACAGTCAATTCTCCAACTGCAAATATAAGTTTGTAATCGCATTTTTTTTTTTTTTATGTGATTAAACCACAAATTTACAATTTTAGGACTTTTTCCTATATTTGTGCTGTGAGACCTTGCTTCTTGCCGAATTTCATGATTCTAGGTCAACGGGAAGTACCCTGTAGGTTTTGATTTATTTGAGAGTATCGAAATATGTCGCTTAAATCGCCGTATTTTTTTATTGCGTTGACTTAGAAGCTTGATTTTTTTAGAGCTCCAAAGGACTATGGACGTACGTTTTTGATATTAATTTCAACTTGATACCTACACGCGTTCCTGAGAAAAAGGGTCTTGACAGACTGACAGACAGACGGATAACGAAGTAATCCTATAAGGGTTCCGTTTTTTCCTCTTGAGGTACGGAACCCTAAAAATGTGAAAAATAAAAATGTTGACTATGTTGTATACCTAAATACCATAATCGAAGGTAACTTGCTCAACTTCTACCGCTGCGTTGACAAAAATACGTATAAAAAATTGCGAAGAAATGCACTAAAATGCGCAAGCTTATTGGAATTGACGTATAAAATATTTGTGAACAAACGTTTTCAGTTATGAATTTTTCGTTTTGTTAAGATGAAATAAAAAATCGAAACCGCGTAGCAAATAAAAAATTGGAAGCAATATTACGAGTGGCAATATTAGAGTAATTTGGAGCCAAATATAAAAAATGCATCAACAGCACTTTAAGCTGATCTCGCATTGTATAGGATTCCCGTACAATGAGAGGTCAGCGTATACTGAAAATTTATAGCTTGATGTGTAGCCGTGTATACCTAATTAAATTCTTTTAAATGGTTTATTTATTTATTTTATTATCTATGTACACTCAGTAAAATACACAGAGATTATACGACATAATTATAATTTTAGTACCTACTCGTTATTTTTCTTTGGGCACATTAGTTATGAGTCAAAGTGCCCGAGTGGTATTCTCTATAAGTCTATGCATCCCAATCATAAAGCTTATGATCGCTTACTACTGTTAGAATGTATTGTTTTGTTAGGTTAGGTGGCATGTGGCATACGACGTGCATGGCATACGACCTTAAATGTATTCTGTGCATACGACCACGGCTATCCTCTGAACATCACTGTGATTAAAATATTACGTGTATGTTGTTTATTGAATACACGATAAATATTGAATAGTTTGTAGTACATAACAACTTCAGATGAGAATATTTTCTTTTTCATACTTTTTAGAGAGTGATTTTTCAGTAGTCGGATTTTAGTTTTTGAACTTACCTTTTGTAAACAAAGAAACGAAACGAAATAGGCATCCTCGTGCCTTACTAGGTTGATTTATAGACGTTGCTTAAAGATAAGTAATGAATAGCGACTGTTTAACCATACATTTTTGACGTTTAAACGTCTCTTAACTTTAATTACTCTAATGTATGATTCCAAGATATCGGCAAAATTATTGGGCTACATTAGCCTCAGCTTGTTTATCAAACCCTTATGCCAAACTCTATCAAAAGCTTGCGCCACATCGAAAAACACGAAGGAATGGACTTTTTGTCTTCAATGTTCTCTCAATGATGTTGGTAATTCTATGTACTTGGTCTATTGTGAAGTTTTTCTCTCTAAAACCGAACAGTCCAATCATGGATCAAGTTTTTCTCGTTTATTTTTCAAACAACTTTGATAGTAGGGCCCGTATTTATAGAACGTTACTCAGTACTCAAGCATTACTTAAGACTAGATTCAAGCCATTGGATTAGTTGAATTTAGTCTTAAGCAATGCTTGAGTACTGAGTAACGTTCTATAAATACGAGCCTTAGTATAGGCAACAGGAAAATATATGATATTGCTTCTTGAGGTGGTTTAACAGGCTTGGCAATCATAATCACTTGAGCCACTTTTTTTTACTTTTCATAGACTTCTCTAGGTATTATTTGTTGGTCTGTGCTGACTTTGTTTTTTTTCAATGGCCTTTGTAGATTTTCGTTCAATGTCAAAAGAAGTTTCCTGCACTCTTATATTGCTAATTCTTTAAGAAGACCGTATATTACCAACTGTATGGCTTATATCCACCTCATAAGTATACAAAGTTATTTTAGTTTATGCGAAACCTGAATATAGTTTGTTCAGAATAAGGAACTGAATCGATTTCAATAACTTTTACACCATGTTATATTTTGTCCCAAAAATATTTAAGTGTGATGGAAAATGTTATCACCATTTAACTACTTACAATACAATCGCCGTACGGTTAGGTACCTACTGCCAAACTATTATCAATGAGCGCAAGACGACTCTGGAGGCGCGGGGGCGCCGTTAGTATGTTTTTGTACGGACAACCCGGTAACATAACAACCTATAACTTTGTGATTTTTAACGATACAGTTTTGAAATTTTGTACATAGATTCTTTACATAAAAATACTAGACACGTGTTTCGGGTTTCGCAGATACTAAAACTAATACCGTCTTATTACAAAACAAGATTTATATTTTGACATGGCTTAAACCATGGAGCCAGTTTTTGTAATAAGAACATAACTGTGATTGAAATACCGTTCTATATACAAAACTGAAAATTTAGTTCGGTACTAAGTTGTCAGTTTTGTGTTTAGGAACTTTAACATAGTCGGAATAAAGTTCGAAATTCAATAATGGCTCTATGTTTTCAACCTGGGTCTGAAGATAAACCTTGTTTTGTAATAAGGGGGATATTGTATACAACACTCAATGTTGTAAAAGCATAGTTAGTAATAAGTGCGACGTAATAACTCTATGACTGTATCTAAGCACTTGTAGAACATTTACCTAGGATACTCATACAAGCATATGTAAATATACCTACTAACAATCACAGAAATTATATATATAATATTTTATTTTAAATTAATAAATAACTTAACTTAAATTCTATTGAATTAAATTATTCATCATAATTAAGCATCCCCAGTTCTTGAATCTTATAAGAGCGTTTACACCTTACGGCATTTCATACAAACTTTCAAGCCATTGTTTTTCGAAATGGCTGAACCGATTTTAATGAAACTTCATACGGATAAGCAGGATAAGGTCTAAAAAGTTAGTTAAGAACATTTTTGAAATGTCTCAGTTTCAGATATCTGGAAATCTTATATTCTGAGGCGAAAACTGCGCAAGATGAAATTTTGCCCCCAAAATCTCGAGAAAGATGCAAACAAAGAAGAGAGGCGACTTACGATAATTTTATTTTATGGAAAAAACAAAAGAAAACTAAGTCATTTAATTCTTTGATTTGTTTTTTACTATTTCCCACAAGTGTATTGAAAAACGTCGGGTGATACACGGGTGTGTAGGTTATTGCAAACTCGTGTCAACAGCTCGTTTGCAATAACCTACTTTCCACCCTGGTATCACAATGTACTATTTTAATTTAGACGTAAGAAAGTTTGAATTTCGCGGGCTACCCTGACGCTTTCGCCTTAACTATGCAAATTAATCCAACTTCCATTTCATCCCCAGGACCAGCTACAAAAAGAAAACCACAACCGATGGAAAAGGCGAGACTGTTTTGGCCATCCCTTCGCTCTTCTTCGTACAGCGTAGGCACAGGAAACGTCCAAGTTCCTTTGACATTCAGCCTATCTGGATTGTACGGGAAATATTCTCCTGAGACGATGGGATCATCAGGAGTTATTGGTAGTACTTATGGAACGGTGTCAGAGATCGGGGGCACCGTCGTCTCCAACCTGGCTGGAACCGGATACGGGAAATATCGGACATACTCTGGACTGCGGATTTATGGTGGGGAGAACGGGCCAGCGTGGAGTGGCTGGGGCAACAACAAGTGGGGACATTATGGTAAAGGATAAACTCACGAATTGAATGAGAAGAAATATACTTTATTATATTTATTCTACGAATATCTGGCGTTTTATTTGTGTGGACCTTTTATTTTATTTTTTTTGTTCACAGGGTGGAAAATCCTCATGAATGTCCTCCGCCCTAGGGCGGGTGGAGGTCTCTGTCAGACTCTTACCGCCTTATTACAAAACAAGATTTATATTTTGATATGGCTTAAACCATGCAGCCAGTTTCTGTAATAAGAACGTAACAGTGATTGAAATACCGTTCTTTATACAAAACTGAAAACTTAGTTCGGTACTAAGTTGTCAGTTTTGTGTTTAAGAACTTTACCATAGTCGGAATAAAGTTCGAAGTTCAATAATGGCTGCATGTTTTAAACCTGGGTCTGAAGATAAACTTTGTTGTGTAATAAGGGGGTTACTGACTAAAACCACCCCAGTGTTCCCCTCCCACACTTACACCGGGGATCTTGGGATCTGGTATTACTTCCGCGATATACGGCTCGCAGAGGCGGGCGCTGTTCCGCCTCTGCGAGCCACCTCAATTATACCTCAAAAATACCGTTCCCCCCCCCCTTATCTCCGAAGTTTGCAGAGATAAAAATCTGAAATTATTATATATGATAGAAGCCTAAGTAAAGATTACAGGAAAAATAAAACGATGTCTCTAAATAGCACAGTTTTTCTGAAATCATCAACATCATAATATTCGTACGGAACCCTCGGTGCGCGAGTCCGACTCGCTCTTGACTGGTTTTTTTTTATATCATGGAAGACTCAATCATTCTCCTAAAATGTTTTGATGGCTTATTTTATTACCTATAATTGTACTGTTTTCTCGCAAATGTGTTGAAAAACGTTGTATGTGACCCGCGCGAAAATCTGCCAAGCGCCAAGACGAGCCAAGCGAAGCGCAAGGGCACTACCTACCTTTTCTCGAAGTGTTTCGTCGTTTTTTTGAACCCTCATAGAGCTGGTTTACGATGTACCAGATAGTTCATATTCTCAGGATATGATGTCAATAATAGACTAATTAAACAAACAAAGTCTCAATGGAATAGCTTTAATACTTTAGATTTTATTAATATCTAAAATACACCGATTTCGTCGTTTAGTCCACTCTCGGCCCCTCGACCCCTAAAAAAAGATTTGCTCATTTGTATCCTCTCAACCCTTAAACATAGTTCACACTCGACCCCCAGGGGGTGAGACTGAACTTTCATACAAAGGACAGGCATACCTCGTCCACTTTCAACCCCTAGTTCGGTAAGTACCTAAAATTAATATTTTGGTACAGTAAGGCACAGACTAATGGCAAAATTCAGGAATTCATATTAAAAAAAATAAACGAGCAATATCAGAGAAAACTTATAGTCCACTTCTAATATTGTTACAGTTCCGTGGCATGTAGGCCTATTAGTACACCGCCAATATGATGTTCCGTTTTTAAACTTTATCTTGATATGGTATTGATGACATTCCAGAAGCAGTAGACGTCCTCCTCTCTGGGAAGTTATACATTTTAAACGTGCCCTACTATCACTTGTAGTCGGTATATCAGACATGTTTGCAAATAGAACTTGTGCGTGCAGCAATCACTACTCGTAACTATTAAAACGCAAATGATTTAAAAGTAGGTAAGTATTATAAAAAATATATTGAAGGTATTTTAGTTTCGGTCCTGGGGCCGCATCTGTGCGACATCGGTTACGACTGGATGCTGTGCGCCGACCTCCCTCCCTAGCAGCGTCAGCGTAGTCTGCTACGCTGTCGACACACTGGTCCTGGCGCAGGGAAGGTCGCATCAGGCGGCGGCCGAACTGGTGGCACGTGGGGTTGCGACAATCGTCGATAGGATCCGGCAATTGGGACTCGAGGTGGCTTTGGGACTCGGGCTTGCGGACGGTGAGCGATGGGTAGCTCGCCGTCCGATAAGGACCAGACCCGGATCAACGGCGCATTGTGTTCCACGCGTGCCTCAAAGAGAGGTCAGCACCAACTGACGGGGTCCGTTAGGACCAATGTATGCCAGGGTTGCGAGTTTGTCCAAAAGGGATATCGTGGCCCTGGCACACAGGCAACGGAAGTAACAGGGGTGGGTTTTAGGCAGTAAAAGTCTGACACGCCCGCTCCCGCTCACCCCAGAGCGGGAGAAGGCATTTGATGATTTCCCACCCAAAAAAAAAAGATTACTTATTTTAGTTAAATAGTATGCAACTATAGGGTACTGATGACTGTACTTTGGGGGTCGAGAAGAAACTAAAACTTTGCTGGAAAATAAAATCCACTCTCGACCCCCAAGGGTCGAGAATAAACTATATTTAGGGGTCCAGTGGACACATTAATTATTGGGGGTCGAGGGGCCGAGAGTGGATTAAACGGATTTCGTCACTGACACGCTCACTGATACACTGATGATCATCAAAATATTTGGCTACTTCCTGAAGTGCTAGAAAGCTGAAATTTGGTATGTAATCTAAGTTTAGTATACAACCAACAAAAAAATTCATAAACTTATAACTTTCGCCCCCATCCCCTAAAATGGGGGGGGTGGAAGTTTGTATGAGACTTCAAAATGTTAGGGTACTTCCTGAGGTGCTAGGAAGCCAAAATTTGGTATGTAAACAAAGTTCAGTATAGAAAAAAACACTACCGTGCCCCCAGATAAACTTATAACTTTCGCCCCCATCCCCTAAAATTGGGGGGGGGGTGCAAGTTTGAATGAGACTTTCACCAATTTTATGAATTAGGACATGAAAGTTTACACGGGACTGTAGACAGTAACTAAAAAACCTATCAATAAGTACTTACAAGAACCTCCGCCTTTATCAAGAGTCTCATGGTAGGTCTTATTTATCTACGCCCTTTGACGACGAAGTGAGCAAATCGACTGTAAGTATCAAGAGTCTCATGGTAGGCCTCAGTTATTTATGCCCTTTGACGACGAGGTGAGCAAATCGACTGTAAGTACTTAATTAATACGATAAGATATAATACTAAAGTTAGTTATATCATTAAAATAATTTGATGACCAATTTACAAGGTCTTTTTACCTTATAAATATAGACTTTGCTAGTATTAAAGCACAGCAGTCAGCTATAGTTGAATATAATCGATAAGAGCGAAATTTCGCCCTGATTTATCGCTTATATAATCAGTAAACCATCAAAGAAAAAAGGCAAAGACAGAGAATGGGCTACGAAAACCGGCACTGCTGATGTGCAAGAAATACACCCCAAAAAAGAAGAAAAAAAAGACTGCCTAGCAACTTACAAAAAGAACTCATGTAGAGCCAAGCTTCTGAATCTACACGGCCTAACTCTACCGACCCTAACTTCACAAATATCCTATATTTTTATACCTACGAGTATCTTTTTCACAGGGCAAACCTTATGTGGTCGTCTTGGCAACATTTTACATGAAATGTTTTTGGTGGGATTTGTATTTACAAACTCGTGACTATGGTAAGCCATCGACTTCGTCTCGAGCTTACATTCGTCTACTCGTTTGTAAAAACCAACTTACCGCCCTAATATCATAAATAACTATTTTGCCCACACTACTACACTTCATTTTCGCTTAGCGTTCTTTCTGACTTTTTATTTTTTGCTCGGCTCCTAAACGTCGTAGCGTGATGTTTAATAGCTTATAACCTTTCACAATAATTGGGATATCAAATGCAAATACAATTTTTCAAATCCGACTGGTAGTTTCAGAGATTAGCACGTTCAAACACACAAACAAACTCTTTAGCTTTATTAATGTGGCTCCAGTTCTGCACGTTCTGCAAGTTGAGAGTAAAACCTTCTTGGATTTTTATTTTTCTTATAGATCTGTCACCGTTGTATTTCGTAAGTTATGTATCGGACTTCTTGGCGGGAAAGTGAAAAGTCATGTTCAGCAGTTTGTTTAATTTTTCAAAATTTGTGTTTAGCCGAATATTAATGTGTAATAATGGTGGATTATTAACCATTAAGTGTTTGTGAACGTGCACTAGTGTAGGCAAATGAAACAAAACAGTGCAACTTCGCTTCAAGTTCTCTCAAGAAGTCCGCGTGAGGACTCAGTAAAGTGCCACATCTTTACTGAAACTCAAGGGGAGTGGGCGGGGATATCATCATCATGCATTTATAATTCATTTCATCAATATTATACAAGAACTAAAACTTGACATTGGCTAAATGCACAAATCGTGCGAAGCCAGAAGGAAAAAAAAAAAAAAAAAAGTTATGTATCTATACTTATAATAAAATCGTAGCGAAGTCAAAATTGTACATTGAGTATTTTTGAAAAAAAAATTGCTACGAGGTCTGGGTAATGCCGAAAATATAGTTTTTAGAATTTTTGTCTGTTTATCTTTAAGAGGTATGAGGAACAGGGTGTACCTAAAGTTCACTCATCCTCTATAGAAAAGGGAGGATCCTCCGACCAGACGGGTATTGTGTCTGGTAGGCAACTGCCCGACGCGACGGTTGATTTTTTTGTATGGCATCTCGTAGGTGGCCTTGTGAGGCCGTGACTACTTAACCGGACTTTCAGCCCGACGGTTGATGTCAGGATGTTGTATATATGCTAGTTGCGCGGTAAACTCAGCTTGCGCGATGCAGGATTTTGCGGGAAATCAGTGTGACGCGTAGTTCGCATGGGGCGATGTTGTTGCCGCTACAGTCTGTTCGTCTATTTCTGTATGTTCCAGCATCACGCAAATTCTACGGGATAGATTCTGTTCATATTTTGCATACATATTCCCTATAACTCTGGTCAATTGGTAGGCTATATATTATCACGCTATTTGCTGTGGGGATGAGCAATATTGCATTATGTTTGTATCTTCTATGAAAGCCTGTTCCAGCATCACGAAAATTCCACCGGATAGATTCTGTTGAAATTTTGCATAGATGTTACCAAGAGGTAGAGTCAGTCGGTACTGTCGGTAGGCTATATATTATCACGCTATTTGCTTTGGGGGATGAGCAATATTGCATTATGTTTGTATTCCTCTTATAGTTTACAGAAAATTGTAAAAAGACGAGCCTAACGGTTAGATCATTGCAGTTATGTACAGATTTAAACATCACGCTATATCTTTATGGGGCTAAGCTGTCAATCATCATGACATAGTGGATTTTCGGAGATGGGGCTGTAAACCCTACCTTAACCAATGTAGCTACACAAAATCGGTCGGAGAAGACTGTCCATGCATACACACAGCTTTTGAAAAAAATGTACAGTTAGCAAGAAAATTGGTAATATTATCAAAACATTTTTTTGATGCCAATAGATCCTGTTTCTTATAAGGATCAACAAACTATCAGACCAACTGAGTTTTGAGTACCAGAAGATTCAGAAATTGCAAAAACTTTTTCCCATACATTTAGTGGGAAATGAGCATACAACTTACATTTCAGGGTTCCTTAACTCAAAAGAAAAAAAACAGAACCCTTATAGGATCACTTCGTTGTCCACCCGTCCGTCTATCTGTCAGTCAAGACCCTTTTTCTCAGGAAAGCGTGGAGGTAGGTACCAAGTTGAAAGGAGATTGGATGAAACGCATGTACTTTCAGTATCACATACAGGCTTACCGTTTCATAGAATGAATATATGGATTTGAATGCTACAATAGAGTATAACAAAATATGTAATGGTAAGACATACATTAGACTTGGATATTAGATTTATAACTATAACCTCAAAATGGACCACCAAAAATAATACTTAAAGGTACTTAGGTACCGTAATTGCGGGTTACATTAGCTACTTTTTTCAAATAATTTTAGAATTTGATCTGTAGTTTTTATCGGTATTATCTTTTTAGTGTTCTTATATGTTATAAAGAGGCTCGAGGATGTAATCAACAAGATCCGTAATGTATTTAAGAAATATGATAAGCGTAATTAGTTTTTTTTTTTTATTAAAGTTTGGGCCAAAGTTGTTCTTAGGAAAGGGTTACTTTAACCCCATGAACTTTATCGGCAAAAAATCGCACTTGCAGCTATCAGTAGCCAAAGAACCATCAAGGCCAGTAAGATTGAATATCCAGGAGGGGTTTAATGTAATAAAAAAGTTGAAATAAATTAAAATACGATGTAAATCAACATTATATATTTCAAAAATATTTACAGTAAGAAAATATCTACAAAAAGGTTAGGTAGGTAACAAACTTTCAAAACTTACAAACATATTTTCTTAAACGGGTTAATTTGTTTTTCAAAGTGCTGCGAGGAATGTTAAACAACTCTGCAGCCGCTCATTGTGTCAGCACTTTTGATTGATGATCCAGACATTTTTTTAAATCTGCATGGGTGTAGTCGACCTATCGACGCCTGGCTGTCGTCTGTACACGGATGGCATCAGGAATGTCGCTCTGTATTATAGTTCTATAACAAATTGATCAAAAAAGTAAAGTTCTTCACTAATAAACTTCGCAAGGTTACTTTGGACCAATGGCCAAAGTTACCCGAAAAGGCGGCCAAAGTATACCGATTTTCTAGATCTATAATTTAAGTCTCAAAACATAAATAAATTGTCTTTAAAAAACAATTGCCATACTCCTACATACACGCCTAAGAAAACAAATTACAATCCAATTGGAAAACGTACTAAAGTACAGCATTACACATCAAAGTTTGCAGCAGAAAAATACTGTCAACGTGTTACTGTCAAAACTTCAAATGGCGCAAACATGTAGCGACGTTCACTTGAGTCCGTAAAACAGTTCCGCAAGTACGCGTCTATATCGCCATATATTAGTTACCGAAGGACCTACGACGATCGGTTGTGTGGTCGGGACACGGCGGGCAGTTCAAACATTTTCTCGATTTGGGCCAAAGTTATGCCCTAGGGTCAAAGTAACCCGCTTTTACCGGTACCTTTAAGTATTATTTTTGGTGGTCCCTATTGATTAATATTATTTTTTATTATTATTATATTAATTTTTTTTTTTCATTTCATTAAGATAAAGTGGATAGATTGTACTTTAATAACTATAGAAGGACTTTTGTGTTACTAGTAAGATTTTAAAGATTTAAAAAACGGCAATTACTTAGAGATAAGAAGATTTTGAATTATTTAGGCTATCCAATTGCTATGACGTCACTTTTAATACCTAGTAAGAACGTATGTTTTGCGGATGCGGATTCCAATCCGCATTTAAGATGGTCCATGGCTCATCTACAAGATGGTCGTCAACAGGAAAAAAGATAATTAATAATTTCAAAATAGATTATTTTAGTATTTTTCCTCGATTGAGTGAGGTGACCTGTCGCAAAGTCACCTCACTCAATCGAGGAAAAATACTATCCATTGGACCATTAAACATTTCGTATATAAAGGAGCAGAACGCAATACATTTATCAGTGTGCTTTGAAAACTGCAACAATGAAATTCGTAAGTACCTAATCTTACTTGATTTAAAAAAAGAAAAGATAGAAAGAATTAATTAGAAAATTTTGAGTATATATTTGCATCAAAAATTGCATAGCTCCGCCCTCGATGACGTCCGGCAGGACACTGGCGCGGAGTGGCGCGGTGCGCGCGAGCCATTTTTCACGTATTTATTTAATATAAAAAAAATAAGTGTCATATTATAAATATATCCAATAATATCCCTGCGAAACCCGATTAGTAAATGAAATGTAAAATTTTCATAAAAATTGCGTTCCCCAAAGTCTCATACAACTTAAAATACTTTCAAAATTGACTTTACTTCTGATTTTTTTTTATTAACAAAATGTTAAATATCGTGTTTTTAACCAAAAAAGTCACTAGACAAAACATGTATCTGTAATATATATTTTTTTACGAATTTAAATATGGTGATTTCTCTGAAAACAACTCGATCTAGAAACGTACATTTCGAACAAGGGGCCCTTAAATGGCTCCTATAAGTTTGTAGAGTTCCGGCCCTAAATTGGAAAACATTTTTTTAATGGTATTACGTCTGTCGCTCCGTCTGTCTGTCATGGGTTTATTTAGCTCCGCGTGTGGCGCAGAGCTAGTGCCTTGGCCAAAAAATTGGTGCAAAGTACATAATTATAAAGTTTTATTTCAATAGAAGGTAGATTGATTGAGTTAAAGCTATAGCTTTATGAAGCGGGCGCACCCTTTAGTCTTTATGCCTGGTGGTTTTTATTTAGGTACAGGTACCTAGTTTATGTTCTATTTACGTTTTTAGTTTTAATTTTTTATTTCTGCTTGAGTGTAGTTTTCGATGATTATTTGTTATAGTAGGTAGCGTGTGCTAGCTAACATATGGCAAATAATTTAATTTAATGTTTTGTGTTGCGTAATGTAAATTATTTTACATACTATTGTATAGAATCAAGTTTCTCAAACTGAACAGACAGCTGTGCTGCTGGGGAGTTTGTTGTGCAACTTCTTCTTCCCAACTAAAGCACTAGGAAGGGCGGGCGATTTTGGGGGACTGTCTTATGTAATTTTGACGTTCGAGAAGTGCTGATTCTCAGCCTAGTTTGAATTAATTACTTTTGATCTTGATTGGTTGGGAAACGGTAACTTTTTTGCATAGGGCTTTTAGTCATCTAAAACGGAAGACTCTTGAAGCATATTTTCACGGAAAATAAACGCATAAACCCTGTCTCTCACCGATAGTAAACTGTATTATTTTACATGATCATAAAATCCTCAGGTGGGTCTACTGACCCTTCTGCCAAATAAAGATGACAGATGACAAGATGACATTATCTTATTTAACAGCTCTAGACCACGTCCTTCCCTTTCTTGCACTACATTGAGGTAAAAGATAGCAATACTTACTCTCATTTCAGTTCAGCGTACCCAACAAATGACAACTATCTACACTACAGAATCCCGTTAAACATGTTTTAATTTTACAGTTTGCCTATATCTTCGTGTTCGTGTGCGCCATCATTGCCCTGGCGGCTGGCGAGCCGCTGGAGAGAGTGCAGCGCAGTCCTGAAAACATTCTAAACCCCGGACCAAGTCCTCGCGCTGATCAAGAACAATGCCATGGCTTTAACTGCCCAAGAGTTGGATGAATATTCAATACTTATTCAATTTTTTTTGTGTAATTAACTGGTTTTTGTTTTGTGAATATTAAAATAATGTTTGAAAAGTAATTTCTGTGGTTTTATTGCACTCACAGCGCCCTGTTGTTTTTGAGCTGCTTCAAAGCCATCCTAATCTCGTACATGCTGACGTCCGAGATGTCTTCAGTGTAGTGTCGGGTCAATCTAGCTCTTGAGTCGTTTGCCAGATTCGTACCGGGGTTATTTGTTGATGTGTATAACTGTCCATAGAACTTCTCGATCTCTCCCAATAGCTCAGGTTTGGCGGATACGATCCTGCCATCATCGGTCTTCAGTTTTGTAAGCTGGCTCTGCCCAATAGACAGATATCCCTCGCAAAGACCTTTGAACCCTTATTTCGCTCTATCGCGTCCTTAATGCGGCCTGCATTAAAGGCTTCTACATACCAGCGCGACTTGTCGCGCGACGCGACACAGCACAAAGGCCCCGCGTGTCGCGGGACGGGCGGTGCCTTTGTGTCGCGTCGCGTCGCGCGACAAGTCGCCCCGGTATGTAGAAGCCTTAAAGCGGTGAAGGTCGCTTTTCAAGGACTTAGAGATTCTATCATTACTTAACTTTACTAGAATCATTTACTTATTTCATTAAATTCAATTAATGTGAAGTATACCTATCTGTTTAATAATAAGTATGTTGCAGTGTCAGTTATAATTATCATTTCTAGAAAAGTCATGCTAAGTAACATACCTACTTTTATTCGAAACGTTTAAGTTTCGAACGTAGGTACGACACTTAGGGGAGCATCTCTACTATGGTGGATAGATTCAATCAGTTAAGATCATGACGTGTTTCCAAAGCACTAATAGACATGAACTCTGATATCAAATTCACACATTATCAAAATGACAGTCGAAAATCATGCAGTAATGTAACTCTATTAACTGTTGATACGAACTCTATTAGGTAAGGAAGATTTTCTTTGTGATTCTTACTTTTTATGTTCTAGTAAAAATTAAAGATGGCAATGAAAGATTTATTAATAATAAATATAGTTGATTTACTTTGAAATATTCTCATATAGTTATTCCCCTAACACCAGGCAACCTAGCAAATTTGATAATTTTTTTGCCATAATATCGAAAAAATATTGAAATACCGGAATATCGGTAATAAAAATTTTAATAATTGGAAAAAGGTTCCGATAGTCCATGCTCTAGTCAAGAGGTGACGGGGTTGCGTGGCAACACGGTTCGGGGAGATTGTCGTGGTAAGAGTATACTTCCCCCCGAACCGACCTCTCGCCGAGTACCACAACTCCCTTGCGGAGTTGACTTGCTTGTCGCCGTCGTCGGGTTCCGTCCCCTCCCCATATTCGTCCTCGGGGACCCTTTAGCCAAGAACGTGGCTTGGGGTTCCCAGTATACGGACACACGGGGCAGAATTACTACTCCAGGCTCTGTATTCGCCCTCCAGATACGACAGCCATTCGGTGGAGCTGTACGAGGGGTACAGAGCGGCAAAGACCGCCCTCCGAGCGGAGATCCAGCGGGACAGATGACTGTTCCGCAAGGAGTCGCTGGAGACTCTGAACAGAGACCCGTGGGGATGCCCCTACAAAGGGGTGCGAGATAAACTCCGCCCATGGGTGGAGACCCCTGACGCAGAGTCTCCGGTTCCAGCTCGTGGAGGACGTGGTGAGCGCTCTGTTCCCATCGGGAGGGGAACATACTCCCCAGCCCACGGCTCCGCCTCCTGTGGTGCCCTATGCGGACCACACCGCTGACGACGACGACGACGATGCTCCGTAGGTGACCGAGGTAGATCTGAGAGTGGCGCTACGTAGGCTGAATACCAAGAATACTGCCCCAGGACCCGACGGCTTACCTAGGAAAGCCTGAGTTCTGGCCTTGGAAGCTCTCGGGCCTCGACTAAGGGGGCTCCTAAGCGCATGCTTGGAGAGGGGCCAGTTCCCACTTTGTTGTATGACGGGGAAGCTGGTCTTCATTAATAAGCCGGGGCGCCCGGCGGACTCTCCGTTCGCTTACCGGCCCATCGACGAGGTGGGTAAGCTTTTTGAAAGACTCATTGCAGACCGCCATGTCTGGCGGCTGGTGCGGGTGGGCCCGGATTTGGTGGATAGCCAGTTTGGTTTCCCCAAGGGGCGCTCTACGGTGGATGCCATCATGCGCATTCGAGCCTTCACGACGAGGGATGCTGTGGCCCGGAGTAGGGTCATCTGAGCGGTGGCTCTTGACATCGCCAATACCTTCAATACTCTGCCCTAGAGTTGCATCAGAGAGGCACTCTGGTATCACCGGATGCGGCACTTACCTCTATCGTGTGGCGGAGGCTAATTTGACGGACAGGGCCGTCATCTACCCCGGTCACCAAGGAGAGTGGAACTGGTGAGATATGTCATGCGGTGTCGCACAGGTATCGATCCTGGGCCCGCAACTGTGGGACATCGGGCACGACTTTGTGCTGCACGCCGACCTTCCTAGCGGCGTCAGCGTGGTATACTACGCTGACGGAACGCTGGTCCTGCTGCGGGGGAGGTCGCACCAGGCGGCGGCCGAACTAGCGATACGTAGGGTTGCGACAATCTTCGAGAAGATCCGGCAATTGGGACTCGAGGTGGCCTTGCACAAGTCCGAGGCCATGTGTTTTTATGGTCCTCGTCCTTACATCCTTAATTCCTTACATTAAGAAGATTAAACCAGTACCTACTTAAATCATGCCTCCTACAATGTACCTATCTATTGTAGGAGGCATTATTTATGGCTCTAAAATATACAACATTCGATTTTGTTTACCCTAAACCCGAAAGGGGACATTAGGGGATTACATTTGTGTTCACTTAAATCGACAAAATGTATGGAACAGTTGATTTAAAAAATAAATAATAAAAATATTTTAATTCGGACCTTGATCCATATAATGTTAGTAATACACAAAAACTTATGCTATGTTAGTAACAAATGCAACACAAATTTTTAATTTAAATACCTGTTGCACTCACTTGACACACCGGGTACATGCACATGTACATGCATGCACCCAATGCGCCATAATGTTGTTGTTGTTTTGTTTAGGGTAAACAAAAACTAATGTTCTATAATATATCGCAATCGCGACTACTGAGCATGGGGTCTTGGGTTCGATCCCCAAGTCGAGCTGTTTTATTGGTATTTTCAATAGGTACCTAACGTAGAATGACTGGTGAAAGCTGGTGTTTATAAACAGAATAATGCAAATAGGATGATGAGATGTAATATTCTTTTGTACTGTACTTCTTATTTAACGAAGTTTATCAAACACTAACGACTTGTTAAAGCATCAAGATTTCTTTATTAAGTATATTTTAGTTTTATCATCATCATCATTTCAGTCGAAAGACGTCCACTGCTGGACATATGCCTCTCCCAAAGGGGGGGGTGGGGTTTAGTTTTCGTGACGGAGTAGGCTAACCGTGTGAGGGAGAGGCAAAACTCGCGCCCTTACTCCCCCGCAGGAAACGCCCCGGGCGTCGAAAGTCGCAGGCCGATTACCGTCCATCGTAGGCGCGGGCTTTCGGATGGTGCGGGATAGGTAGCTCGCCGTCCGATAAGGACCAGAGGGTCTACTCCGAAGCGTTAATCCGAAGTACTAAAGCATGTGGGGTATCATATGAATGAACGCTGTTTGCACATTCTCAAACATTTTTTTCTTTTTATTTTGGCAGCATATTTTCCGACTTATGACGAAAAATGTAAAAAAAAATACTGTCCCCCCCCCTTATCTCCGAAGTTTGCATAGATAAAAATCTGAAATTATTCTATGTAATAGAAGTGTATGTAATGATTACAGGAAAAATAAAACGATGTCTTTAAATAGCACAGTTTTTCGGAAATCATCAACATCATATATCCGTACGTATATATGATGTTGATGATTTCCGAAAAACTAACCATCGGTGTGCGAGTCCGACTCGCTCTTGACCGGTTTTTATAAAAATGTGGCTGTTATTTTAGTAAATTGTGGTGTGTTACGACTTCCACGCGAGTGAAACCGCGGGCAGAAGCTAGTAAACAATAAAGATATCAACAAAATTCCTATAAATAAGTTCCAACAATAGTAGATTGTTGCACCGAGACGAGTGTATGTTGACACTAAATTAGCACGAGTGCATTAATTATTCACTTTAGCAAGGTGCGTAATCTACCTACTTTTCTTTCAACTACCAATCTACTTACCGTGATAAAATATACCTACTCAATTTTTTTTAATATCTTTATATGGAAAAAAGGCTTTAAGGCTTCTACATACCGGGGCGACATGTCGCGCGACGCGACGCGACACAAAGGCACCGCCCGTCCCGCGACACGCGGGGCCTTTGTGCCGTGTCGCGTCGCGCGACAAGTCGCGCTGGTATGTAGAAGCCTTTAATCGTGAAGCGATTATGCCAGCCTCGTACATTTACAAAAAAAATAGAAATTCCATTACTCAAAATAAAAACTCAAGTTAATGAAAACAAAGTTTTTCACCAAGTCGGTTTTATTCAGCCAGTATGTTTTTGATCGCATACATTTTATTAAACCTCTGTGGTAAATTTATATCTAAATAAAAAATTAAAACAGTGCACTGTTTTGGTTCTAAGCAAAAAATACTTGCTTTGTGATCGGTTTTGTAGTGATTATTGATAACATTACTACGTAGTTGAAAGAAAATTATTTTGTGACCCACATTGAAAATAAACGCGTGGTCATTCTCAACATTGTTTCGGTATTTCATATCATCATTCTCCTGCCCACAGAACAGATAAAAGAGGTTTTATCTGTTCTGTGCTCCTGCCCATATCCCAACGTATTTAGGGTCAGTGCAACATGTCTTTAGGCGCGATATCACGGGTGCGACAGGCAGCGCGACACTTTAAATGAAGTTTTCATATCAATTGTGCTACGAGTGTGCGGCAGCCTTCTTTCTTCCATACATCTCTATTAAGGCTCGTGCAGACCGGCGCGATTTCGCAGGTGCGGCAGCGCGACAATTTCCATGAAGTTTTCATAGAAATTGTGCTACGATTGTCGCGTCGCGCCTGTCTGCGGGGCCTTTAGTCATCATTTCGGTAGTCACTCCCTTTCTAGTCATATCATTTTTCATCCATATTTTCTTTGGTCTTCCCCAATTCTTACAGCCATCCACATCCATACTCAAAACTTTCCTCATTCCTCCGCATCACCATACCATTACCGTACCATTGATTTATTCGTTATAAATAATATACCTAATAATTTGGAAGTAGATACCATCGTGTCTCAGAGTCAGAGATTGTCGAAGTACAGCATGCCGAGTAGAGTACCTACGTCGAAATGGACTCATGTCGGACTAGCATTGTTGTCGAAGAAGTAGGTATGTTGTCGAAGAAGCATCGTTTCCTAGTTAAATTGTGTCGAGGGGTTGTCGGACTGGTTATAGCAAGTAGCAGGTAGCCCAGGGCAAGCTATTAAATATATTTCATCAACACGTGTAGCAACAGTAAACCTTCATAATCATGACTACAATTTATTTCATTTCTGCAAAGCTATAATAAAATTGAACATACACATACGTAATGTTCCGCATGAGGCAGATATTATTCTAGAAATCGTTTAGGTATGAATAAGCGAACATGTTCAATTTAAAAATTTCTATAGTCATCCGTATGTGGCAGATGTCCGCATTGTAATCAATGTTCAAATTGTTGCAATGAAAACAGTTCACAGGCATATCAAAGCTGCTGACAGTCACTTGTCAACTATAATGATCGAGTTTCCTGTACAGATCCAATTTATATGCATGGCTGTGATGCAAATCTTTATTTCCGTACGATGGTGGGTGTGGTGGTACTCCTTTCGTTCCTGCCAGCCTGGGTGGCGTGCTCCGGAGAAGGAAACATCAAATTACTTGAAGATGAAGTAGCTGTGGCTTTGAAAGCATGCACGTACCCAGAAGACACTGTTGTATCTCAAGAACCTGTAACTAAAGACCGTCAGCGACGTGCTGACGACACCTACGATGGATCTCCGCGAATTGATAATAACATGAAGGAAGGGAACCGATACAGCCATGAGAGAAGGAACACTAACGACAGTGGTGATCAGATGCTGGTTATCAATGCTACAGACTATGATTACGAAGGCTATGGAACTGGTAACACGGGAGACAAGCTGCTAACATCAGTCCCACGCCCCTGGTCCCCCAATAATAACGTAAATAATAATAATACAAGTCGGACTAGAAGAAGCGAACCGCTTTTGAACAAACCCGATTCAGATCAGGTAAAATAAAATTAGGTATGTCATTGAATTTTAAAAAGGCAACTCAAAAAACTTGTACCGCTTGGTTTTGAAATCATCCTTTTTTAATCAAAAACTAAGGAAATAGGTACATACGGAATTGAATACATCAAAAATCGAGTGGGGAGAAGAGACGCAAATAGACGTCAACATAAATGCCAAGTGATTTAATCATTTTAATTTTTAATTTGCTTTTATATGTCTATTAACTAGAAGTCTAGTCATACTACGTATCTAAAACGTCATCTAAACTTACACATCGTCACAAAAACACAAACGCCAATAATTAAAACAAACAAAATTTTTGCAGTGCCTAAGCCAATGTGTATTCGCCAATTTGCAAGTGGTGAGTACCTGGCCGTATTTACCTACATACCTACTTGTAAGGTGTTAGTTTACTTAAGTAATTACTGAGTCCCTTTATTTTTATTAGGTTGACAGCCGGGGAATACCCCGCGAGGCTGAGGTGTGGAATAAAGTGCAGTCTTCGGTGACGTCACAGCAATCTCGCTCTGCACTTCACGATCAGATAAGAGCATGCTTTCAGGAGTTGCAGTCAGGTATTGTTTTTGTTCCGACGGCCAATTCCACTGTTGATCTTGTGGGCAGTGGGGCCGCTGGATAAAGTCACTCGCAGGAGGATGATGCACCCTAGTTTTAAAGTCAAGATGTTCAGCATAAAACGTTTTAATCGGTTCAGAAAGCTCCTTTTCAAAGGTAAGGTGTGTTCTGGTTTAAAAGTAACGGGCGCTGGCAAAATAACAGGCATTAGAACATTTCAGTTATGTCTTGGTTGGGATGGGGACCCATCAGCAAATCCCCTGTTTTTGCAATTATCTGTTATTTTTTATTAGCGCGCGAAGCTATATACATATATCCCACTGCGTTCTCACATCTCAGTAGCCTTTTTTTTCCGGGGTGGAAAATCCTCATAAATGTCCTCCGTCTTGCGGCGGACAAAAGGGTCTTTCAGACTCTTACTGACTTAAAACCACCCCGGTGTTCTCTTCCTACACTTGCACCGGGGATCATGGGATCAAGTGAGATATCCGCGATCCCCGGCTACATCTCAGTAGCCTTGTATCTACAAGTCATGTTCCTAAGTAATTTATACGGTAGATGGGTAAGGTTTTCATGTGCAACTTATTCACAGAGGCTGAAGACAATGGATGCTCGTACTCTAACAAGTTAGAACGATGCTTGATGCTTCGCTTCTCCGATCGAAAAGTTGACGGCAAAGCAAGCACTCAGAAACCAGCTTCCGCGGAACAGTGATGATGAACTAGGTTAGTATTACGTAGGTTTAAAAAGGTTAGGGTAGGGGGGGGTTTGCCATAATCGCCAGTATCACGCTTGGTACCTGCCACCTGCATTCTAACACCATACTGCGATCGTCAACCCACCTGGATTGGCGATCGCAGTATGGTGTTAAAATGCGTAGAGAACGCTGCTGCCCATTCTCTAGTAAACGACACCCACGGGAAGAAATAGGGTGGTGCTATTCTTTACGTCTGACCGGCACCACAAAGACAGTAGGTAGTATATACCTACAAAATAAATAGGTAATACCTAGGTACGTAGGCTAAGTAAGTGGTTATTTTACATACATACAAAAACTCACGCCTTTTTCCCACGAGGGTAGGCAGAAACTACAGAACGCCACGTGCTACGATCCTTTGCTTCAGTCATTTTGTTTTTAAATATTTAAGTTCAATAGGTCGAGTGCCATAGCTTTTTCGTGTTAGTTTCTTATAGATTGATAATATTGGACTTCTTGGCGGGAAAGTGAAGCGTCATGTTCAGAAGTTTTGTTTTATTTTCTAAAATTTGTGTTTAGCCGAATATTAATGTGTAATAATTGTGGATTATTAACCATTAAGTGTTTGTGAACGTGCATTAGTGTAGGCAAATGAAACAAAACAGTGCAACTTCGCTTCAAGTTCTCTCAAGAAGTCCGCGTGAGGTCTCAGTAAAGTGCCACATCTTTACTGAAACCAGGGAGCGGGCGGGAATATCATCATCATGCATTGAACAAAATTCATTTCATCAATATATAAACATGTTTTCTAACTAAATAAAGACTTGGCTAAAAGGTCCTAGCCACCAGGCCATTAAAATATTATTTAAAAAAAATTGATAATATTACAATAATAAGTATGTGTTTTTAGTTTTAGCTTTGATGTTCTTTCTAGAGTTCCGTACTTACCTCAAAAGGAAAAACGGAACCCACAAGGATCATTTCGTTATCTGTCCGTCCGTCTGTCTGTCTGTCGGAACCCTTCATTATGCGTGGTCCGACACGCACTTGGTCGGTATTTTCATTTTCGTTGGCATTGCTGTGTTGTTCACTGTCAATCTATTCTGTAAAGCTCTCACTTTTGTTCAGGACGCGTCCTTCCGAAGAACTTAAATAAAAACGGATTACAGGCATGACGATTGTTATGGGTTGTGCTGAATTAGGTCAGCGATAAACTTGCCATACCGTATATTGACGTAAAACGAAAAATTTACAAAATATTTGCCAAAAACGATAAACGCCTGACAAAAACATACTAGCAATACTTCCCTATTTATCTTCATTCGGTTACGGTGGATAAGTCGCATGCAATTTGTATGATTCCGCTTTTTACAAACGACGTCGTCCGTTTAAAAACGCTCGCAGTATAAGAAACATGCCGAAGGCAAAATGTAAATCTATTTCTAAAGGCGCTCGCCGGTCGCTGCCGCGGCACCTCTCGCTTTGCTCGCTCGGCTCGCGCACTGTTTGTCACAGTTCTAACCTAAAAGCAGGGCTCGGAAACCGGCTATTTTTCTATATAACATTAACCGTTATTATAAAGGTTTTCGATAATATTTCGTTAATTATTTAATATTTTGTTACAAAATCAATGTTGAACTTAATGTAATGATTTGATGAAGCAATCTTTGAAGCTAATATCAATTGTATCAAAAATAATTTGTATCTTCGGAAATAAAAATTAACCGGTTTCAAGACCTGCCTAAAAGTCGGGGTGCCCTGGATGTCGAAATTATAACAATTGCACGAGTTGCCAATTTACCTTCGGCATATTTCATAACTGCCGGCGTTTATAAACGGACGGCGCCGTATGTACTCGTACTTAAAATAACGAATCATACAACGTGCCTGCGACAGTTCCTTTTGCTTATTGATTTCTCGTAGGTATTATCCTCTTAACATATTATTCGCAACCGGCGTGCGTGTATGACTAGATGTATGAACGTAGGCGAAGCAAAAAGAGTATGTAAGAAGCGTAGCAAGTGGCGTTCTATAGTTTCTGCCTACCGCCATGGGAAGACGGCGTGAGTTTATGTATGTATGTATATTATTATAACCTAGGTCTCATTTCTGGCGAAAGGAAAAAAAAAATCATGTTAGTACATAGTTTACATTGGCTTTTTCCGCGACCCTTAATAAGTTTTATTTCGCAAAAGATTGCGCAGTGGACTTCTCACACACAACTGCTAATGCTCAATAAAAAAAACAAACACAAATAATACAGACGAACATATAAGTAGGTAACCTCTCCCTTTTTGGATAACATAACCTCACGCCTGATGTAATCCCCGTAGGGTTAGGCAGAGGTGCACCTATAGTACACCCACGTTTCGCCAGTTATGTTTAAGTCCCATGTAACAGGAGGCGAGCCTATTGCCATCAACCGGGCGAATCCAGAATCCGGGCTGCTACTGAGAAATTCCTATTGGAAAAACCCAATAACACTTTCCAGACCTGGGAATCGAACCCAGGACCTCATGCCCAGCAGTAGCGCTTGCGACCACTAGACCAACGAAGCAGTCCTTTTTGGATGTCGGTTAATATAGTCCCGCACCCTGACTCTGGTAGCACACCTCCGCCACGAAACTATAGCAGCAAAACTGGCTCGCGTCATGTCCGCTATTCACATCCGATTCGAGTAGCAGAATCGCTGCGGTTTCGCTGCTATGGTTTCGTGGCGGAGATGTGCTACCAGCGTAACTGGGTAACACAATCACAATCTGAATGATTTTGAATAATATTGCTAATCCATAGCTTCTTATGTTCGAAAATGTTGTCCGCTCAACAACTTAAATATAACGCAATGAATTTTATTGCACTGCCAAAATGAAACCCATTGCCATTGTGTGTTACGCAATTACCCCACCGCGCCCGCGCCGCCGCCGCCGCGCCGCGCCGGTAGGATTTATTCATTAGATTTATTTCGCAGATTTGCCTTTAATTTGACTGTATTTATTTAAGTTAATATTATGTGTAAATAACTAGGTACCTATTTCCAGACAAACACACGCTACCACAAACAAAATCGCAGAAGAACACACCAGAAGAAAACCCCTGTATTTAATTTTTATTGTTTAATTAGATTAGATTAATTTGCAATACAGAATAAAGTCTGACCGAAACTACAGTGTATTTTATTGTTGTGAAACTGGTATCGTGTTTTTTTTGTCACCTGATCCAGCCTGGCTCTTCCCTCGCTGACTTCACCCAGCGTCACCCTAAGCCGAGACTCCACAGGGGATCACCGTGCCCATAATAACTTGTATAGTCGAAGTTTATTGCCCTAACTGACCTCAAATCTCCTTGTAAGGTGAACCTGCGAGATGCCATAACGAAAGTTGTTCTGTGATTTTAGCTGCCACTCGTAGCGAAACAGCCAATAAGTACTTACTTCAGATGTATATGAAGTACTTATTGGCTGATTCGCTACGAGTGGCAGGAACATAAACAGCAAATAAGTAAGTAAGTACTTCATAATATGAAGTAGGATATTATGTATGAAGTACTTATTACTTACTAACTTACTTTCCTTACAAGGCGATTAATTTGAGGTCAGTTATGGCAATAAACTTCGATTGTGCAAGCTATTATGGGCACAGGCCCCTGTAGTCTCGGCTTTGGACACCCAAAGCCGTTTAATTTGACGGTACCTACACAAATACCGTCAAATTAAACGTAAGTACTATAAAAGTGTAACACATAATACCTACCTACTTAATTTATGAAGTCAAAAATCACAAATACACCACGACAGGGTAGCCGGGGTGTGAAAATGGCTGAGGGTAGTACATGATAGGTTTGTCCAAACTCATAGTCTTCAAATGATGAGGCAGTATCTGTGTTGGGAGCGGAGGCAGTCGCGTTGGTGAACTCTGAAATATAAATATATCCTTGCAATATGGAGGCAAAGCTAATTACAGCTGACGCTACTCTCGCTGGTAACTGGCAGCTGTCTGCCTGTTGAATGTTTTCAAGGATAGGTAATCATAGGTAATAAACAGTTTATACGTATTCGCCATAAAAATCGTTTTTACATAGCCTTGCCACTGAAATTGGTAGGTATCCAACTTTTTAGGCATAGCTACCTACCCAGTTGTTTTTTCCTCATCAGCAGAAAAACGGTGTACTTACGTAAGCCTTTTCAGAGCGTTACAAACAGTGAATATAATAAAATAATTCCATGATTATTGAAATGACACGCTAAAAAATTGTATGGTGTTTGACAGGAAAACAACAGCAGCGATGATGTGGAAGATTTTATTTGATAATTTCCCACCCAGAAAAAAAAACGATGATGTGGGATAAATTATTATTTAGTAGGTACATGTTACCTATTATGCATTTATGTTGGATCGATTCTCGGAGGAAGCAAGCGACATTCCTAATCCTAGATTTAAAAAAACGGCCAAGTGCGAGTCGGACTCGCGCACGAAGGGTTCCGTACCATTATATAAAAAAACGGCAAAAAATCATGTCTGTTGTATGGGAGACCCCCTTAAACCACCACCTCCACAAAAAATTATTTGAATTTGAATAAATATACATTTTATTTTAATTTAATTATTTATTTTTAAAGTGAATATTTAACTAAATATTCTGTGAATATTTCATACGTCTACCTGTTGCCGTTATCGTTATCGAGCAAAAAAATCACGTTTGTTGTAAGGGAGCCCCCTTAAATATTTATTTTATTGTTTTTTTTTTGTATTTGTTGATAAAGCGGCAACAGACATCATCTGTGAAAATTTCAACTAACTATCAAGGTTCATGAGATATAGCCTGATGACAGACGGACAGCAGAGTCTTAGTAATAGGGTCCCGTTTTACCCTTTGGCTACGGAACCCTAAAAATAAATAATGTTTCCTTTGATAAAATGTTTACTCCAACCAATAACCATCTATTATAGTTACGATTACCTATACCGCCATCTGTCTTGATCAATCTGAACTAACAACTATCTTACTGAGTTTTCAACTTCTTGGATCATTGTGTTTATTTTCTGTCAAATGGATCTTAGAGCAGCCAGCCACCCAGCAACTGGGTTGTGGAGGTCAGATAGACAGTCGCTCCATGTAAAATATTGGTATTCAACTGCAACCGGTTAGGCTGGAAGCCGACCCCAACAGTTGAAAAAACACTAGGCAGATTGATAGGATCTTCTAGAATTAAGGATAACTAAATCATGTGGCGTGACTTCTACACTTTAAAATTGGTGTCACTCAGAAAATATCTTTCAGTAATATACATAATTTTACTGATACTAAAAAATAAAACAACAAAATCAGCTATCATTAAAAAATTGCATTACCATTTATTTTAAAAATAAATAAAAAATGCATGTACTTACACTAGTCATGGAAAAATAATTAGCAGTATAAATAATAATTAATATTTTCAACTTATTGAACACAATCATAATGAAGGGTTTCCAACCACTTTAATACTTTTACAGTCTTAATTTATTATTGTTGGCAATTAATGTTCAATTAGGAGTTTTATGGGTTTGGTATTAATTTCCACATAATTGCGATTTATGCCAATTAAATCCAATTAAATGAAGTTTAATGTACTGCAGGGGCTAATATTGAGAGATTCAGGGTGTTTAGTGTGAGGGGAGCCTGGCTTGTGCTAACTCTTGGCTGTGCTTGAATATGCTTTGTCCACCTGCTGACATGCATCAGTGACTCACGCTCTGTGACTGAGAGCCTCTCCTGAGAAAAAGAAAGATTAAAAACAATATTAATTTCTGAAATAAATATATCAATAATGTAACTTTATAGCAGCACAACAAAAGTTAAAAATTAGAATTTAATGAACCTGTTTTACTGACAAATCTGTCAACCAGTTTACATTGATTGTTTTAACCTCAGATTTTAACTGTTAGGGAACAGGGGCTGTACTACGTAGTGTGCTATTTGTCCTGTATGGCTCTATCTCTTTCCCACATTGAAGTAAGATTAAAATAATACTGTAATAGGTGGTAGGCCTACAGGGCAGAAGAAGAATTTACTTACAATTAGTGGGTACAACACATAATATGCTGCTATATCCGTCACATTTAAACTCTGTCCAGTTAAGTACGAGTTCTTTTCTAATGCCTTGTTTATATCCTGTAAAAAGAAAACACAAATGAATATCATGCATTGTTGGATAAGAGATGGCTTTAGGGAGCTCTAAGACGAAGCTATACAACTGGTATAGTCTTGCTTGCATTCAACCCCGGATCTAGGGGGGGCAAGCTGGCCATGCCCTGGGCACCAACTTGAGCTTGCTCATTGTAGATTGTCTTAATTTGTGCCTAAGTTGAATCTTGCGATCTTAGCAATCGAAAATCGGACTGCACATCATATTTATTATGACAAGGCCATTGATTTTTTTGCAAAACACAAGGGTCGAAAAGTAACATTGTAATTGTAATTCTAATATGCTTTAGGCCTTTAATGTCCTATTGTAATAAAATTTATTGGTTTAAAAAATAATAAGACTTTATAGAAATGATGGCGGGGATTGGCGGGCCGGGAGGCAGCAGACGGCAGTTTTTGCCCAGCCTTGAAAAAATTATAGGTCCCGGATAGCTTGCTTTTATACGAGAGTACCACTTGACAGAAGATTAGTTAACATAAGAGTCTAGCCTAATTTCTGCAACCCTGGGAAAGAATGAAACAATTTCATATTAAATCTCCTGAATTTTGAATGTCATAAACTCATAATATAAAATGTGAATATGAAAATTACCTTTAAAAATCCCTGAGCGAAGGAAGGATTCGCCGCAGCCTGGTTGGCATACATGGCAATGTGTTCCAGCCATTGGTAGCTGAGTAGTATTTGCTCCTGACTCAGTTTAACTCCTCCACTAGATGCTAACTTTAATATTATAGTTGCAAAGCCTTCTATGCTTTGTTTATTTAGGACAGTAGTAAGAACCTGAAAAATATAAAACATGGCAAAGTTGTAGTTTTATTTTAATGGAACTGTGTCATTGCTTTACTGTGTATGTGTAAGTATTAAAAACATATTCTATCAATAAATGATCACCTTGTCAGTATTGTAACATACAGTCCCGACCGGTACATTGTAATATCTTCCAACTTGTTTAATTATTGCTACGTTACATGCGCTCATTGTTCTATGTATAAGTTTAGAGTATAAATATAGCTATTTTGTTACACTTCGTTTTTGTCTCTTATTGAGGTTAAGTGAGAGACAATTTGACACATCAACATCATTGAATAATTCAGAGACAACGAGACGGATTTTTTTAATTTTTTTTTAGTATCGCATCTCGTAGCAGACCTAGAGAGGCCGTTGCTACTTAACCGGATATTCCTGTGGCTGCCCTAAGGTTTTTAAGCCTCCAGCCAGGGCGTAAATTATATATATTTATTAAAACTAAACGACAGCGCACTAAGGGCACCCCCTGTGGGGTACGGACCTCGGCTTAGGGCGTCGTTGGGGGATCACAAAATTAGTAATAGTTTAGGGACGGGCTGGAACAACGAGACGGAATCACGTGGAATCACGGAATGCATTTTTATAAGTAGTCTTATGACGGACGGTAGCACCCCTATGTGCATTCCGAATTGCGCTGTAATCGTTTTCAGCGAGCATAACCCGTTCCAATTTAGCGTGAACGCGTTATCGATGTTCCGTGAATCGTCATAGATGACGCCAACGTCATGAAATGCGCCATCTTGCGATAACACCGACTATACGCTAAATTAATTACCGTGAACGCTTTCAAAAAGGACAGTTGTCCTGTTTTGTTTTGAGCCGCATCTTATCTTTAACTAAAGTGCCATTTTCAAAATTGTGATTCTGGCTACAGTCACCATCTAACCAGATCCAAGACGTAACAGCATAGGTAGCTAAAATGAGTTTTAAACTCATACGCATTATATTTAATTATTGTTGCATCTACTGTTTAAAATTTGTAATCCGGGGCATTTTTCTCCGGGGTAAATCTTTACCGGGAGCATTTAAATACGCTCATATAAGCACTCCGTCATCCCCTTCATCACTAAACGAATCGTCGTTCTCAAACTCAAAATCTGAGTTATTAGAGTCGATAGAGTCAACTAACAAAATAGAAGTGACAATGCGCTGAACTTCCATTTTCGAAAAAATATCCAATCAGTCTTTTTTATGCATGGTTTGGGATTATCTTATAAATTTTGACGTATGAGCGAGCACTGTGAGCGCATTCACGAGCATTCCGAATTGTTGACACCTCGAAGCTGTCATGATCATAAATTTATTATCTAAATTGGAACGCAAATGATTGATACGAGTACGAGCGCTGTGAGCGTATATGGCATAATTCGGAGCATTAATCTTAAAGCTGTGCTGTGTGCCTATCAAGGGTGACAGCCAGCCATGAGTTTTTTCTTTTTTTCTTGGACAATTTTTGTTGCTCAGACTTCTAGTGCTAAGCGGCCGTAATAAAAAGATGATAATATAATTGTACACTCAAGAGTCCCTAATGCCTTTGAGTATTTATACTCATGCTCAAACAAGAGCATATTTTCGTGATTTACGCAGTCAAATGCCTAAAAGAGGTCACAAAAGATTCCTACGGCACCTCGGATCTAATCATCGGTCAATTTGATCTGGTTTATATGTTTAAAATTGAAATTCGACCGGGGTGCTTGTAACATTCGCTCTTCAAGTCAGGTGAGGAATTTAAAGCATCCGTCGTTTTTAAAGAAATGTTAAATTAAAATTGAGCTACTTATAAGTTAGAGCATATGATACCACGTGAAGTCTTCAATTGTAATCAGTGTTTCGTATTGTTTTCATATTAGTTTCATTAGTTTCTTTCTTTCTAGATAAAACTTTCCAAACTGTTTTATTTTATTTTTCATCTTTTCTCTCTTGATTAGTGTTAATATTTTTATCACGCTAGTAATAAATAACTCTATTTTGTGTTCAAAATTTATTGTTGACACACATCAGGAAAAAACAGAAGACAAACGAAAGTATAAAACGAGTAAAAACATGTCAAAAGGAATACAGTCAATATCATAAGAAGAAATTATTAAAGAGGTAGAAAAACTAAGACACAAAACTTTTCTTCCTAACACTCCTCCTGATTTTCTTTCTTCCAGACCCATTCCTTTCGCACACCATTCATACTTTCCTCTCAACAAAGCTTTAGTCAGACTGTCAGCCACCATTTGAGTCGTATCCACATACTCTATCCTAACATGCCCATTCTCAATGGCCTCTCTAATAAAGTGGTGGCGTATGTCATTATGCTTTGTACGTTGATGATGCACAGGATTCTGCGCAATAGCAATTGCAGATTGACTGTCGCTGCAGATCTTGACAATCACTTCTCGTAGACCACTGATCTCTGCAATAAATCTTTTAAGAAATATTGCTTCTCTTGCAGCTTCAGATATTGCCACATATTCTGCCTCTGCAGTTGAAAGAGCTACTGTTCTCTGTTTGTTGCTGTCCCAGCACACTGCTCCTCCTTTCAATAGAAAAACTACTCCAGTGTATGACCTCCTATCATAGCATGTAGCATGGCTTGCATCTGCATAGCACTGTAAATCATTGATATTATTCTTCTTCTTGTACTTTAGTCCAAAGCTTTTTGTACCTTTTAGATATCTGAGTACCCGTTTTGCAGCCGTCCAGTGCTCGTCACTGTAGCAACTATTAAATTGACTCAGATAATTTACTGTATGTGCTATGTCTGGCCTCGTGCAAACAGACAAGTACAGACGCCAGCAGGTCAAGCTACCCGAAACTGTCAAATTTTCCCAATCAACCTTGAACCTTATGTTGTAGGAATAAAGTTGAAAATCTATTAAAGAAATTTGACAGATTGTAGTAGCTTGATGTGCTGGCGTCTGTACATCAGAGCACCAATTAAATTTTGATACGGAATGCTTGGATCCGTTTTATATCCTGGTCCTGGCTTCTCCAGTCTTTGACCAGTAACTGATGGCGTTGTAGCGATCTTGCAATCATTCATCCCGAACATCTTCAACACTTTATTGACGTACTTCTCTTGGTCGATTTTGATTTCTGTCTCGTTCTGCGTTATTTGCATCCCCAAGATCAGTTCTGCCTTACCAAGATCCTTCATCTCAAATTTAGACATGAGGTCTTTTTTCACTTTGCGCAACTCCTGTGCGTCATTCCAGAAAATAAGCATGTCATCTACATATACCGCTAGAATGATGACCTTCTTGTCTTTGGATCTTGTATACACGCATGGTTCATTCTTGGATCGTTTGAAGCCAAGATGTAACAACTCATTATTTAACTTGCTGTTCCAAGCTCTAGGGGCTTGCTTTAATCCATAAAGCGATCCATTAAGAAGACACACATAATGTTCTTTTCCTTTCTCCTCAAATCCTTCCGGTTGCTTCATATAGATAGTCTCAGATAAGTTTCCGTTCAAAAACGCTGTTTTCACGTCCATCTGATCTACATTAAAGCCTTCATGAGCAGCCATCGCTAAAAGGACTTTAAGTGAACTATGTCTAACAACTGGAGAAAAAGTCTCATCATAATCCACCCCATATCTCTGGCTAAAGCCTCTTGCAACCAGTCGAGCTTTATATCTCTTCTTACTTCCCGCCTTCTTTGATTCGAAAAAGCCATTTCGAATCAACGACGTTGCATTTGGCTGGTGGTTTGACTAAGGTCCAAGTCTTATTTTTCTTAATCGCATCCAGCTCCTCCTGAATCGCTGACTCCCATGCTTTACTGTCAGTTCTTGACAGTGCTTCCCGAACCGTAGTTGGATTCTGATCTGATTCAGCAGCTTGATACAGGATGTAATCCGGGAACTGCTTGGGTCTTCTATCTCTCAGTGGGTACCTCCGTCCACTTTGGTGAGATTCCTCGTCGACATTTGTAATCGATTCGCAGTCTTCGAATACATCGACATCGTCCACAATGGGCTCCGGCTCTCCATGATCCTCAGGTTCAGTTAGTTGATCCTCTCTCTGACTATCGCCATCTTCACCTTGATCTACCCTAGGGTCAATGTCTGCTTCGGTTTCACCTTCTGGTGCTTGCAGAATATTAGATCCTCCGTTGTGCCCTATCACAGTTTCTTTTTCAGCTTCAGAAATTTGGAGTATATCTTCTGGATGTTCTTCTACATTCGATTGCTCATGATGTGTTTGATTTTCGAAAAACACCACATCTCTTGCCTTAAATACTTTGCCGGTAGTGAAGTCTAAAAGACGATATGCTTTTGCGTTATCACAGAAACCTGTGTGAATCAGTTCTCTGCTTTTCGGATCCCACTTACCTCTCTTCTGTTGAGGAATGAGCATAAAAGCTTTGCATCCGAAAGTCTTCACTGTACTCAGGTCGCACTTCTTACCTGACCATTTCTCTTCTGGCGTAACATTTTTCACCGCAATCGTTGGTGATCTGTTCTTCAAGAACACTGCATGATGAACAGCCTCTGCCCAATAGCGTTTCGCCAAATTAGCATCTTAAAGCATGCTTCTCGCTTTCTCGCAGATAGTTCTATTTGCGCGTTCAGCGATGCCGTTTTGCTCTGGCGTATATTCTACTGTTAGTTGACGCTGAATTCCGAATTGCTTCAAATAGTTATCCATCCATTTGTTGACGAACTCGGTGCCGTTATCGGTGCGTAAGATCTTCAGCTTCTTACCACTTTGTTTTTCGGCATACTCCTTAAACTCTACAAATTTGTCGAAAACCTCACTCTTGTTTCAAAAAATAAATAAAAGTTTTTCGCGTAAAATCGTCAATAAACGTCAAAAAATACCTGGATTTTCTAACGGAAGGCACCTCCATAGGTCCGCACACATCCGAGTGCACAAGCTCTAGCACTTCCTTAGCTCGGGTTACATTCAACTTTTTAAATGGTTTCTTGGTTCGCTTCCCCATAATACATGGTATACACTCAAGTTGAGCTGAAGTGTTAGGAAAACTTACCCCTGTCTCCATCTTATTTCTCAGTAGTTTGAGGTTGTTGATACCCAAATGCCCCATCCTCCGATGCCATAGCATAATTGAGTCCCCTTCTGTAGTAGCTAGCGCAGAACCCTGTGAACAGCATTTAATTTTGTATATGCCTCGTTCTTCCACACCTTTCACTACAGCCTTACCTCGAATCTCACAACCATCACTCTCATAGATGTCGCACCCTTTTTCTGTAAATACCACCACGTGACCCTTTTTCACGATCGCATTCACACTTAAAATAGATGATAACTTAGGTACATACGTAACATTGTTGATAGTCAAACCTATTGACTCACATACTACCGTTCCTTTACTTTTACCCAATACCTCATTACCGTCAGCACATGTCACCCTCAAAGGCTTTGGAGTGTCCTTCAAGTCCTTAAACCACGATTTCAAATTCGTCATGTGTGTTGAAGCTCCAGAGTCTATGATCCAGCACGTGGACGAAACATCTGGTTCTAGTCGTGCGCCAAACGCATAGGCTTGTAGTGCTTCTTTCCTTTGTTGTTTCAGATTATCTGGACATTCGTGTGCTTTGTGTGGTCCTTCACAAATGAAGCACTTGACCTTCACTTTCGGTTTATTTTTGGGTGTAGCCTTGCTCTTGTGATTCTTAGTCAGCAATGCTGATGGCTGTCTTCCACTTGAGCTAGCCGAGAAGGTATCTTCCATCTGAAAGAGCTTCGTCTTCACATAGTTGGTAGTAAGCTTAATATTACTATTCTCTATGGCTAATCTCATTGGTTGAAAATCCAGGGTTAGTCCTTGCAACAAAAGTGCAGCCAACAGTTCATCGTCGACTTCCTTTCCAAGGTCACACAACTCCTGTGACGTGGCCATAACTGACGTCACATATTCTCTAACCGTTGAAAATTGCTCCAGTCTCATGCTTACCAACTTTGTTAATAAATAAGCGGCAGTGGTTGTTAAGGCCCTTGTCTTCAAACGCATTTCTCAGAGCGTCCCATGCTTCCCTCACCGTTTTCGCTTTGCGCACATGAACTAAGCAATGGGGCCTGAGCATTAAGCAAATCTTTGCTCGAGCTCGCTGATCCCTTCTCATACCTTGTACATCCGTGGCTTCAGGTGTAACACTCGTGTACTCCCAAAGATCGTCGTGTATTAGATATAGCTCCATCAAGAATTTCCAAGTTGCATAGTTGCTATTACCGTCGAGTTTTTCGATTGATGGCATGCCACTACTGCTTGAAATTCCAGTTGCATGTGTCTGGGAACTCCCGTTACTATTTCCGCTGTCCGACATTTCTGCGATTTTTATAATCTTTTACATGCTGGATCCCATAACCTGTTAATATTTTTATCACGCTAGTAATAAATAACTCTATTTTGTGTTCAAAATTTATTGTTGACACACATCCGAAAAAACAGAAGACAAAGGAAAGTATAAAACGAGTAAAAACATGTCAAAAGGAATACAGTCAATATCATTAGAAGAAATTATTAAAGAGGTAGAAAAACTAAGACACAAAACTCTTTTCTTCCTAACAATTAGTTAGGTAAATGCTATAAGTGATCAGTTGATACTTGATTCAGATTTTGACAGCGGATTTGTCGCTGTGTGCTCCTAGCATTACATTGAGTTTAGAATAAATAGGCTGGCTATTTACTATTTTATACAAAGTACAACCCTATTATTGGTAAACTAGCAACATTAAGCAATCAGTAATCAGCCGTGGCCAAAAGGTCCCAGCAACCAGGCCATTAAAACATTATAAAAAAAAAAAGTAATCAGCCGACAGCCATTCACAAGCCATTGAAAATATAGTTGTTGATACTGGATTTGATAATTCTATCTTCATACTTCGTACATTGTATTGGAATTTTGTTGATAAAATTCAGACATAAAGCTTGTACAAAAAAGCATAGCATTACTGGGATCCAAATCTCTACTTTTTAAGGACGAAAATGCTGCCGTAAACATACATGTGAAAATATGATCCTGAGCAATTCAGTGTAATTCAAATAATTTACTTAACTGCCGACTTTCTTTATTCGTCTTCATGTTGACTTTGTGCCACAATTATTTTCGAGTTACTAACAACAACAAAAACAGTAAAGATGTGCCCCAGCGCTTCAACAAGAGGAAGTTTGCGTTCGGCATTTTCATTCTGTTATTGGTTGTTGTACTGTGGGTGGTATCCTCTGAGATGACAAAAGTAAGTCATAAAATCTATTAACAAAATCTGCAACATGTTTTTGGTATGTTTAAAAGTTATAATACCTGTATTGTTTTTGTTTACAGTATTTGTACATAGAGAAACATATAGAGAGACCATTCCTTGTGACCTATGTGAGAAGTTCACTGCTGTTTATTTACCTTTTAGTACTATGTTTTACACCTCCAACAAGGGATCCTTGTCAACCTGCTGATTACACAGTGAGTTTATTTTAAAAACAAACAATGACTTTCCAAAAAAGTACCAAATTTATGTAAAATAATGTTTTAATCATTGACCATTTTGGTTACCCATTGAAAGGGTTTTCGATAGGGTTTTTCTAAGCGGTTAAACAAAAGCTATACGATAAGGGTAACCATTATGAATGGCTTAAATTCAATTTTGGTAACCCATTGAAAGGGTTATCGATAAAAACCCATACAGTATGGGTAACTCTTTTGAACGGCTTAATTTAATCCTTAATCCATTCAAAATTACCCACACTGTATGGGTTTTTGATTAACTGCTTAGAAAAACCCTATCGAAAACCCTTTCCATTGAACGGGTTTTCAATTGGGTTTTTCTAAAATGGTAACCAAAATGGTCCCTGGGTAGAATAGAGATAGAATTGGTCCTGCTACGCATGCTGGGCGGATATCGAAATAACATAATATTATGATTTTTTCATGTTACTGGGTTTCAAGTAGGTATAGAACCCATTGAAATTGGTTATCATGTAACCCTTTCACTTGGTTTCAAGTATAACACCCATTCAATGGGTTATCATGTAACCCTTTCAATGGGTTTCTAGTATAAAACCCTTTCAATGGGTTACACCATGATAAAGGTAACCCATTGAATGGGTTACCCCTTTGAAAGGCTTAACCCTTAACCGGGGTTGTACGGTCCCTGGTTTTAATGAGCTATGAGTGTGAGATGTGCTCTGATAACAACCTGATATTATTACCAAATCATTTGGTCAAGCATACTATTTTAGCAGTACATTGTAACAGTGTGTTGACCTATGCTCAACAGTTGAGGCACAACATGCAAGGCCTAAAATAAATATACATTAGAATATAGATAAAGTACAGCATAAAAATAAAATATTAAAAAAATGAATTGTTTTTCAGCAACTACTGGAACAAACAGGAGAAACAGATGATGAAAGTTATTTCAGTGAATCCACAAATAGTTTGGTGAGTATTTTATTAACAAACAATCAAAATGTATAAAACAAACATACATCCCCTTAATTATTTGTTAACCCAGGATGTATTTTTAAACCTTAGCAATATTAAACAAGTGAATTAACCTTGAACTTGTTAATATTATATTACTAATAGACCTTGACATTCAGTGTCATGTTGGATTCCTTATTGCCTTGTGGTTATTCTAGCTACTCAAGCTAGTGTTAGTTTCATTATGCATGTTGTTGTTGGTGCAGTTCACTTCCATACCTTTTAGCGTTCAACTATGAAGTACCTTGTACTTATAGAATAGTAGTCTTTGTATATGTATACTCCTTGACTGAAATGTACCTTCAGGGGTAAGATGTTTTATTAAAACAACCTTTTTGTATTGTTTTAGGTTCAGAATCAGGTAAACAATCATCATAATATCCAATATTGCTTGGGAAAAAAATACAACCTGCATACACCATGCATTTTTAAAGGCTCGGAAATATTTTATGGACAATATACACACAATATAACAAAAAACTTTTGCTTTGCGACTTTTGGGATTAGGCATGTTTAATCATAACTAATTTGAAAGGTAGTATAAAATTTCTAGTCGCTCTAAAGTTGCTTATTGTAGTAAGTTTATTCAAATCTTAAAGTTTCTTAGCCTTTGAAAGACATGGTGTATAGGAAGAGCGACTCTTATGGCTTGATAATATTTTAGGGAGACTCCACCTTTGTGCCTGTCCGAGCTGGGGAGACAACGGACAGTGATGATGCTGCTCCAAGAGCTGTACGGTTTAATAAAGTGGCTGAGGTAAACGTTTATATACTGTTCCCATATTTATGTAATTTATAACATGTGCAAACAATGTAGAAGACATTGCTGCAGACATAATGTTGATTTTAATTGACAGTACACAGAATTCTTCATTTTAGCAGAATCATAATCACCCAGAGTAAAAACGGTTGCTAAATTTGTGTGACTAGATTAATACCACAGAGGAAGAACTGTATGGAGTGTGAAAATACAAATATCACCAGGCAATCCGATCGGGTGCTTACTCGACGGACAACACTTTTATTTCAAACTCTCTGGTCTTTGACAATAATAATGTAGTATCAATGACGTAATATAAATAGACGCGTCATACACGAACATTAGTGCACTCAAAAACAGCGTAAGCCATGATTGTAGCTACATACTTGCATAC
Source organism: Tiliacea aurago (assembly GCA_948098905.1). NCBI lineage: Eukaryota > Metazoa > Arthropoda > Insecta > Lepidoptera > Noctuidae > Tiliacea > Tiliacea aurago. The sequence continues at coordinate 14,906,515 of OX402593.1, forward strand.
AATCATACAGCGCGTGAAGAAAAGGAAAGACCTATACCATTAACTATTGTTAGAAAGAGATGAACATACATATTTAGTTACGTCACTAGCTGCTGCATGTTCATTGGGGCGTACGTAATAATAATTATTATTATTGTAAATGTCACGCAATTGCCTGGCATTTACTTTGCCATTATTGAGCGCAGGTAACGCATCTAAAGGTAATACATCATTGTGTAATATAATGTACTCAGGTGCGTGTGATGTCAGCGGCGATGGCGAGCGAGGCGCTGCTGGCGCGGCTGTCGTGGGCGGCCTCGGTGCGCGCCAGCGAGCACGCGCAGCGCCGCGCCGCTGCGGCTGCCACGCGCCGACACCTGCGCCTCGCGCTGCTTTTCTGTGTACCTGTGCGTTCAGCATCACATTGACTTTGACATCATTTGCTTGCTCAATCTTAAGCATATATTAAAAAAAAGAAAGAAAGGCTAGAAAGGGAGTGACTACCGAGATGACTAATAAAAAAGTATGGAAGATTATTTTTTAATATGGACAAGGCTTTACTATAGTATTAAACTGGGCATCGGAACATTTCTCAATTATCCATAGCCCAGTTAGTAATTGGACGATGGAAACATGTAATTTTCCCCATAGACCAACTGGTCAAATTTCAATTGGTCCATGGAGCACCGACGAAAAAAAACAAGTTGCGCCGACCCCAAATAATATCGGTTATGGGCAAGAGTATGATGATAATGCCGGTATTTTGTAACAACCGTTAAGGACCCAGCACACATATCAACTCGGAAAAGGAACGCCACCGTATCAACTCGAGCCATTCAGTATTCTTTATAATTATGAAACTACCTACTGCAACGCACACTAATCGGAATCGCCTCGCCTCAGGACAAACTCACAAACCGCGGTACGGTGCGTGGTCAACTTGCAGTTCCCCCGCTTACGGCCAGGGACCGTACAACCCTGGTTAAGAGCTGTTAAGCCTTTCGAAGGGGTAACCCATTCGATGGGTTACCTTTATCATGATGTAACCCATTGAAAGGGTTTTATACTAGAAACCCATTGAAAGGGTTACATGATAACCCATTGAATGGGTACCTACTTGAAACCCAGTAACATGACAAAATCATAATATTATGTTATTTCGATATCCGCCCAGCACGCGTAGCATGACCAACCAATTCTATCTCTATTCTACCCAGGGACCATTTTGGTTACCATTTTAGAATAACCCTATCGAAAACCTTTTCAATGGAAAGGGTTTTCGATAGGGTTTTTGTAAGCAGCTAATCAAAAACCCATACGGTGTAGGTAATTTTGAATGGCTTAAATTAAGCCGTTCAAAAGGGTTACCCACACCGTATGGGTTTTTTATCGAAAACCCTTTCAATGGGTTACCAAAATGTAATTTAAGCCGTTCATATGGGTTACCCTTATCGTATGAGTTTTTGTTTAACCGCTTAGAAAAACCCTATCGAAAACCCTTTCAATGGGTAACCAAAATGTCCCCTGCTTACGGCTCATCGTCCGCGCGCTTATGTCTCTCCGTACCCGAGCTTACGTCTCTTCGTCCACCTTTGCCCCCTCACCCCTCCCGCGACCTGCCTGCAGCACACTACTGTTGCCACACGTGCTGTTGCCAGCCAGGTCAACCTGTAGTCGGTGAGCCGTAAGCGCGGCGTCGCCTAGCCGTAGCCGAGTCGACGTATCAGAGCTGCTAATCCGCTTTGGTTACGTGCTTACGTTAGGTTGACGCCGAGGCGAAAGGCGATACGGTGACGATCCCTTTCCGAGTTGATATATGTGCTGTGTCCTTAATGGACCTTAATTTATTGCCATTCACCATAATTTGAACGATGCAATTTTTTTTTTCTTCTTGTATCTGCAGTCTGCATTCTAGCCATAATCAGATGGGGTCTTCGTGTGAGATTGTTTTTGTGATGTTCCATTAAACATTCACTTTCCACTAGCCTCGATCCTGTGACGCTAGTATCATCACGTCGGCCTTTTTGCTGCTTGACGATCAACGCTGTAATTAATAATACCTAACCACAATCGGGCTGTATCAAATAGTTCTTAGCTTGTCTGCTCTAAAAGCAATTAAGTCAGGATACTCTACTAGTTAACTCAATTAAGATAAAGTAAGAAAATCATTTTTGGTTTCTAAAAACATAATCTTTGTATTTTGTAAATTCAATGAAGTGACATTATCACACAAAGATAAAGTCCTTTAAATAAAGAACAGCAAAAATACATTTAAACTTTAACCTTTAATTTATGAGTAACTACATAAGATAATTTACGTAATTTCGTGATATCTGTGCCAAACTCAATGTCATTCAGTCTCCAATTAAGGTGTACTCCTTTTAGGTAATGGCGCTTGTATTTCCATCTGTATGAAGTAAATAAAACATTAACTTATGAATCGCCGGTTTTTAGACAAAAAATTAGAAATCGATAACTGACTTACTCCTCTCATACATTTTTCTTAGCATATTAATAAATGGGCTCTGATAATTTATGAATACTTATGGCTTATTATGCTATGGCCTATTTTACCAGCTCTTAATAAGTTTCCGGTTTATTATCTAGTATAAGGATAACTTCATACAAATTCTTCGATTTTCTATAAGTAGATAACATTTTAGTATCCATTAGCACTTGAACTGACCCATAATGTATTGTTTCAGTGGTTCATTTCAAACTACCTGTATAGATTAAGCCTGTTGCACACGACGACGGGCTCGGCCACGATATACACGTCGACAGCGGGGGCGCTGGCGCTCTCGTTCGGTGCCATATTCGCGCAGGTTCCCAACGACCGGTTCACTCTGTCTAAGTGCATCGCTGTTCTACTCACCGCTGCTGGACTGGTAAGTGTGATCTAGGCTTTTTAGGGTTCCGTAGTCAACAAGGAACCCTTGAACAACATATTCTTCTGTTTCATTTATCAACCAGCATCCGCCCAGTTTAGTTGTGGGTCAGCGAAGGCGCCGACATTCATAGTTTCGCCATGTCCGTCTGTCTGTCTGTTCCCGGCTTAGCTCAGAGACTCTTAGTACTAAAGTCAACGCCATGAGACGAGATAAATTTCGTACTTTGGAATTTAAAACTTTAACTGAAATTGCGTATGGTTCAGTTTCCATTGCAACTAAAATTATTTTATGACGTTTAGCGATAATTTCTTCATTCATAAATCAACTTAGATATCTTGAGTTTAAAGTTGATAGTTGTATAATTTGCAATTTTATGTATTTATAGCTTCTCATGACGGTTACTATAGAAAGCTGTAATTTGGCATGGTTATACCGTATACATATTAATCGCGCCGTAGTAGTAGCAAAATAAAACACTGTTTTTTTTATTTTTTATTACCTCCCTTACGTAAAGTGGGGATGATATTTATTTTTCTCGTCCATACCATGATGTGAGATATCGTTGGGTAGGCCTTTTAAAAATATGAAGGGTCTTTCAAGACCATGTTTTGGTTCAGGGATCCGTTTGCGTAATATTAACCTTTAAAGTACAAATTTTTGTTAGTCACGTGTCCCCCTGCCAACTAAATGGTTTTTTGGAGAAAACTCACAGCTAAGTAGGCTTACGAGTTAACGAGTAATTACCGACCAACTTACATTTGCAGTTCGAGAATTGACCGTGAGGTATGATGTCGTTTGTTTTTGGGATAAATTCATCCCAACTACGGAACCCTTCGTCGTGCTTGGTACGACACACACTTGGCCAGTTTTTATTTTAGGCTCGCGTTTGACCACTGTCTCACCTCATGCTAAGCGATGATGAGGTTGACGATGGGATTATTGTGACCTTGGCTACGGGAAAGTGTCGGTGTATAGAAAACATGACTGACTTACGGCCGAGCCTTAAGACGGAGATATATGCCAGTGACCTTGAGTGGTTAGCTTGCGTGTTCTGTACTGAGCTCACGCAACGCGTCGTACGTTCAGCCAGTAATAGGTCTCGCCCATCAAGGAGCGCTGTCCCCAATTTGAAGCATTATTCATTTATTATACACAAACCAAAAGGTATTTCAATAAAATGCGTATACTAAAAGATTAGTAATTAAATTATATTTAAATTGGTGAAGATTTCAGAAAAATACGTTTGTTAGATTTTGCGCCATTCTCAGTTTTTTATCCGCGTAAGACATAACTTTACAAATTAATTTCACTATGTAATATAAACATAATCTAAAATATTGAGAAAATACTCTAATTTAAAATATATTTTCTTCAAATCATTAACACTACTTATTTCGACGTGATCTTCAGTATAAAATTATTAAAAGTCGGTTATCGTCGCCTTAAGAGCGTTTACACCTTACAGCACTTCATTCAAACTTTCAAGCCCTTGTTATTCGAAATTACTGAACCGATTTTAATGAAATTTCATACGCATATGCAGGATACAAAGGTCTAAACAGTTAGTAAATAACATTTTCAAAAAATAGTGTTACAGCCAAATTAGACCGATTTTAAATTTTCCATAGAAACAGATTTCCAGTTATCTGTTTTTAAATAAAACATTTCGAAAATGTTCTTTATTAACTTTTTAGACCTTTGTATCCTGCCTTATGTGTATGAAGTTTCATTAAAATCGGTTCCGTCATTTCGAAAAACAAGGGCTTGAAAATTTGTATGAAATGCCGTAAAGTGTAAACGCTCATAGTCAGTCATGTTTTCAGATCAGCACGACGCGACACTAGTAGCACAATTTCTATGAAAACTTCATGGAAAGTGTGCCGCAGCCTGTCGTGCCCGAGATATTGCGCTAGTCTGCACAAGCCTTTACACAGATTTTTATTTTTTCAGGTGGTGTTGGGTGTGTCAGAAAGTCATCAAACAAATTGGATAGCAGTGTTAGCCGCACTGGGCTCAGCATTATGTTACGCAGTACATTTACTTTTATTTAGACAAGCTTTAAGAAATGGCGACGATATCAACTCATCCTTACTTGTAGGTAAGTAAAACTATTTTTATTATGTTATATTGTTATTAACTTATTACCTTGAAGCTCGTCTGTGTCAGATGAGTCACAAACATGCAAGCATTGATATTAGATAATAATCTGAGGTATTGAAAATACTTTTACCAAAAATTGATTAACCACTCTGCTTGACAAGACTTTGACCTATGACAGATCTGCTGACACGACAGGATGTTGCCAATTACATCATTTAATACAGGAATTTTCATGAATTTTCATCATTCGAATGTATTAAGATAAATATGTTACCGCAGCTGTTTTATACAGTAAGTTTGTGGCAAATATTAAATTTAGAAATTCTATGTTGAGGTCGGTCAAACCGCGTTAGTCTACTGCAAAAACGTGTGTAACATAACTAACATATCGATATAAATCGATGGTAAAATAGGTATTACAACACCTATCCAAAAGGTAACCAACATGAAAGTCACTGAAAATATTGCATAAACGAATTAACCTTGTCTCTTGGTGAAAAGATGCAGAAGGGCAAAATAAAGATAGTATCATTCTATCTGCATTCTTACTTAGCCATTATTCATACAACAATAAAACAACACGAACAAATCTTGGCAAAAATTGTGTTTCGACCTGACTTGAACGTGACCCTTTTTCGTGCTGACCATCCACCCAAGCTTTTTATTTCGATTCAAAAATTGAATTCAGCCTAATCGATGCTCGCTATAAAATAGAGCTTCGAAAACAAGAGTAGATACTGAATAAAAACTCTGGTATATTTTTTCTTGATATAATTATATTATTTTAATTAATTTAATAATTATTGTAATGATGATACATTTTATTAATAAGTCTAAAATGTAATTATATCATATTTTAACCGCCTACAAAAAGGTTCGTAATTCATCGATTAAATAAGCAACTCTGCCAAATATGAACCGAATTAATTTTTTGGCTTCCGTTAAGTCGTAACAGGATTCCTTATAATTTCGTCATGGCCGTCTGTAGATATGCTTGTTGGCCTCGTAAAATCTAGATTTTAACCAATTTGCACAGTCCCGCCTTGTTAACAGTGAATGAAAGCGGGCGTTTACGCGGGGCATTCATGCAGGAGAAAGTAGGCGGAGCTTAGGTAACTATATCTCAAAAACTCCGAAAATCTAAATATAAGATGGCGGCTCATGGTTTTCGGGGCGCCCCCCGACAACCATGAAAACGACAACGATGACATTCTCATACCGGATTTTAAGATGGTGGCTATTCATAATAATATGTCCAATTAAAATAATATTGAACAGCAAGCGCATTCAGAATTAAAACTTTAAAATCATTCGGTGCAAAATTAAGACAAAAATGGTATTATAGCAAGTAATTAGGGACGAATCGAAATTCGTTTCACATTCGGTTTAACTGAATTTCGGCGGTTCAAATGCCGAACATTCTATACAAGAAAATATTAAAATAACTCAACTGTTTTTAATAAACTAACAAAACGAAACCAGTAAAAAAAATATAATCATAATTTATTGTTCTTTAGTTGCTACTTATTTAACAATTAAATGTATTCTAATATTATCAGAAAGTTAACATAAAAACGTGTGTTGCGAGGTTGGGTCTTATTTTATAATTTAAAAAAAATGGTTTTAATGTTATTTAATTAAGATAATAGATGAAAATTAACCATTTCCCCTTATCTCCGAAATAACTGAGCCTAACATTTTGAAAAAGATACAGAAAATACTTCTTTACTTATGATTACAGAAAAATCTATAAGATGTTTATAGTGTTAAAATAACATGGTAAATCACTCAATATTGTGCGTACAAAGTTACAAATGCAGGTAAAACGGGAACCCTATTACTAAGGCTCCGCCGTCTGTCTGTCTGTCTATTTGTCGGTCTGTCTGTCCGTCTGTCACCAGGCTGTATCTCATGAACCGTGATAGTTAGACAGTTGAAATTTTACAGATGATGTATTTCTGTTGCCGCTATAACAACAAATACTAAAAACAATAAAATAAATATTTAAGGGGGCTCCCATACAACAAACGTGATTTTTTTTGCTCGTTTTTGCTCTATATTGATAACGGCAACAGGTAGACGCTTGAAATATTCACAGAATATTTAGTTATATATCCACTTTAAAATAAATAATTAAAATAAAACAAATATAAATGGCAAAAAAACAAGTTTGTTGTATGGGAGCCCCCCATACCACAAACGTGTTTTTTGCCATTTTTATAGATAATGGTACGGAACCCTTCGTGCGTGAGTCCGACTCGCACTTGGCCGGTTTTTTTTTTTGCTCGTTTTTGCTCTATATTGATAACGGCAATTGGTAGACGCTTGAAATATTCACAGAATATTTAGTTATATATTCACTTTAAAAATAAATAATTAAATTAAAATAAAACAAATATTTAAGGGGGGCTCCCATACAACAAACGTGATTTTTGCCATTTTTATAGATAATACTCTTTTAATTAACGCATGCACACATATAAAATTTGATGCTTAGCTTATTAAATATTTAATTTAGGATGACTTATGTTGGCGGAGGTTCGTGTGTTTCGGTCCAATCGGGGGCGCTTCCGAACCATACGGTTAAATATGAATGGGCTATTCATCCCCAGGTCTCGTGGGCTGTGCATGCGGCTGCCTGACATGGGTAGTGGGCGGCCTGCTGGCGGCCACGGGTGTAGAGCGCGCCGAATTGCCGCCGCCGCGCCAGTGGAGCTGGCTGTTGCTGGACGCGGCTCTCGGGCCACTGCTGCTGGACTCGCTGTGGCTCTGGTAACTGTCCGTAGTTAGTGACATAGCACGTGGCTCTTGGCACCTGCTGGCGCCGCCGCGGCAGTATAATACACTACATACTTGTTACTACTTTAAGCTAATTAGGGAAGATACACAATGCGGATATATTGCGGGTGAATTTGAAAGAATAGCTATACCTATAGAATTTGTTATGGTACAAGCAGTGTAACTATTAATTTTTTAGAGATAAACTACGATAACATAACTCGCCCCTCCTAATGGCCGTTTCAATGTGTGTAGTCACATCCTTACGAAAGAGTTTGTATGTAGTTGTATTCATAGTTTTTGTGCAACCAGTACTCGTAATATCTCACTTATTACCAGATTTGTTGGTCAACTAACCATAACTAGTCGATCGCGCAAGTCAACGCACATGTTGTTTTCATAGAGTTCGTCAGTGTAGTGCCATACTAATAATAATGAGCGTTTATGACGCCACTAGTCAAGCAACAAATCCGTGGATTGGTTTTTGTTTGACAGCCGTCTCATGACGCACACATGCGTTGTGAGTCTTGGTGGCGCTTTGTAAATGTTTTTAGAAATACTTTCAAACGTTTTGAATTTTGGAGGGGCGGGCCATATTATCGTAGTTAATCTATACTACAATATCGCATTAGGTCTAGCCTGTTAGGATATTTGTATGTTTGGAGTGAATAAATAAATCATTTTTTACGATACATAAGTATTTGGTACAGACGCCAGCAGGTCAAGCTACCCGAAGCTGTCAAATTTTCCCAATCAACCTTGAACCTTATGCTGTAGGGTTAAAGTTGAAAATATATTAAAGAAATTTGACAGATTGTAGTAGCTTGATGTGCTGGCGTCTGTACATAAAGTTATTTACTAGTATTTATATCTTTGAGAAAACGAGTAATGATAACCGACATGTATCGTAGGGGTCGGTCGCTGAGCTCGCCGCAAGCCGCCAGCAGCGTGCTGGGCCTGGCGGCGCCGCTGTCGCTGGCGGTGGAGGCGTGGCGCGGCGGGGGCGGGGGCGGGGGGGGCGCGTGGCGCGCGCTGGCGGCGGCGCTGGCGGGCGCGGGCTGGGCGGCCGCGGCCACGCAGCTGCCGCGGGACTGCGCGCTCTTCGCCTGCCTCACTGACCGACTGCGGGCCGCTGAGGGCTTCACGTGAGTACATTTCCACAATGAATATACATACATTAACACACGCCTCCTTCCCATGGTGGCAGAAACTATTGAACGCCACCTGCTACACTCCTTTTACTCCAATGGATATACGTAAAAGAATAATTACAAAAAAAATATTCAATTATTTATTGGACTCCAAAATGTGTACAACGTAAGTGGCATGTGTGTGTAAGACGTCGTTAGATTGAATACCACAAAAATTTAATATGATTTGATGACGACTTTTTAAAAATGCTAAAAGTTTCCAATCTCTTATGAAAATATTGAATTACACATTTTTTTTTATCGTTATTTGTTCATAGAATAAGGTTTCAGCACTTTCGGTGCTAAGTACATAGAATGCATACTAATTAGCATGCCATATAATGTGTTATGTAAATCTATAACAACAAGTCAGTACAGTACTACACTGAAGTCATCTATAGCTTCGTATAGCGACGACTCTGATGCGGGTTGTGGGCACACGAACGAATTATTTTTCGACCCATATGCTGGGTGCTTGGAATCGAAAGTGTATCAAATTACACATTTCAATTTCAACATTCAATAATAACATTATAATCAATACGTTATCGCTTACTGCACTCTAATCGCTGAACTGTTTTATCTGTCGAGCAGGGTGATAAGAAACATTCCGGATTTGGACGAGCAGTCGGAGGCGCTGATGTCGTCGGACGAGACCACGTAGCGCTCCACACATGACTCCTGCCACGAAAGGAACCACTTCAAAGTCTGAGCCGCTCCCCGATTACCTTCGAACCGTCACGGCTGTTACTTTACCACTTAAATTAGACATAAGTAGAGTCTATCCGCTCCAATAGTGACGGTGCACCCGAACAGCGTGCAAGAATTTAATTTACAGACCTACCGGATAACTGAGACGATGCTTGAGGCAGCTGCGTGGTACGGGAGTGTTGACAGGTATGTCAAGCTGCATACCAGATAGTATCAACTAGAATTTTCTGACGATAGCCAATACCTACTTATACCAATATCAATTATTATTGTTTACAATGGAGGAGCAAAATATATTATGGGATAGCCATAATGATAAATGATTTTATTTCTGTAAGTAGGTTTGTACAAACACTTTTACACGTCAATCATATTTTAAAAACTAGATGAGGTCGGCGTTTCCTATCTGACTACTCTGAGAAGAAAGGCCGAAACAAACTCAGAGGTCACAGTCTCTTTTAAAGTCCAGACATAATCTTGGTCAGATCATGTGAAGACCATGTAGATTGGTGTCTGAAATGGTCTTTTGAGGAAAGAACCACACACGTTGAGTGGACCTGACCAGTCAGTGCACGCATTTGTCAGTAATCGTGCAGCTCTACTCAGAATTTAAGGAGCTCAACGATGCGACGATCAATACCAAAGAAAGGACATTTGGGTAGGCCACTTATATGACTCAAACATAATATATTTTGCTCCTCCATTGTCAATTTTACGCCGTAACACGCCAGAACTCTTATCGTCAATCAAAGCAGGGTTGATAAAAATCATGTTTTTTTTTGTTTATGACAGATCTATTTGATTTAAAAAAAACAATTACATCATGATTTTTTTATACTCTTTCACCGTAAATTTTTATTTAGACTTTGTTAACTAACAACTTTCTAAGAAAGCACTGGGATTCCCCTAAAATGGTATATTATTGATAACTCTCTAAGAAAAACTAGTGTATTTTCCGGGATTCCCCTAAATTTTCAATATTCTCATGAGATCGTTCGCCGGATGAATACTGCGTCGCGCGTCGTAAAATATTGTGTTATTTAATAATATAATTGTGTACTTATTTGTAATTCTCATATAAGTTGTGTTGGACTGGACGAAAAAAAGATCCTATTTGGCAGCATTATACTGAAATACATGATTTAAATAAAATGGGATCTAGGGCAGTGTGCAATAAATGCCATAAAGAGATGCAGGATTAAAAGATCATTTTAAATCGCGGAACACATGAAATTCTAAGTAATCCGTGAACTTTTATGAAAAAAAATCAAGCTTGATTTAAATCATGATTTTTATTTTTTTTAAACCCTGATTCAAAGTGAGAATTTACTTTGTAAACACTATTAGCTACTAAATTTTGTTTAGCTATTAATCGGAGGACTCATTTTTGTAACACCAATTTCGTGTGCGTTTTACACAAAGCGCCTGTAAAAGAAGTTAAGAAGACTGAGTTCTCGGAACATGTCACCACATCCCTCCCGCACACCCACCTCAGGAATCGTCTCAGTTAAATGGTAGGCCTGTAATGTTTCTGCTACACCTGGGTCGTTTCGCAAAAATTAACGCGTTTAATAAGACATTACGCAATGTGACCAATATTTAATATGTACGCATCCGTTCAGCTTTCCGCGTCGAACGGATGCGTACGCATCTCCATGCTAAATCGTTGTTAACTGTGGACAAAAGCTGAACAGAGCTTGCGTGGTTACTGGTTAGTCCCTAATTGAGATGTGTCATTGTTAATGACGGCAGACTAAGCGATGACTCAGTTGCGGTTATTTTCGACACGTCAAAGGGGGCTGCGCTAAGGTAGCCCGCGAAATTCAATTTTTCTTACGTTTTTAGCAATTTGCTAAAAGGCAGGTCTATCAGTCAGGTTGTATGTTGATCTAAATATGATTCGCGGGCGTACCAAATATGGCTTTACAGAATTATTAACATTAACCACATACAACCTGTTACTGACCTGCAAATTGCAAAAAAACGTAAGAAAATTTGAATTTCGCGGGCTACCTTAGCGTATCCCCCATAAATAACGCATCAAACCACGTTGGCCACATTAGCGCTGTCTCGTCCTATGCGCCGCACTCACCGAGTATTGATCACAAAGTCCCGCAGCAGCTTCTACCTCCATTTTGAACGCATTTAACGCTCTAATTTAACTTTTTCAGCTAAACCACATTAATGTAACCAATTTTTTACGTATTATACTCAGTTTGAAATAAGATTAGACATTCAAATAAACCTTTTTTACAGTTCGTTCAATCGATTTTGACTTCTATTGCGTTGGTGGCATGACTAATGACAGCTGTAATAAACAGTTGGTAATGTAACCACGTTTTTGCTTTCAATGCCATCCTTATGCCTACGGAATAGAAGTCAAAATCAGTTGAACGGACTGTAAACAAGTTTACTTAAATGTCTAATCTTATTTCATATGGAGTATAGTTAAGACGCAGTGCGGCTCAGACGTTAACGTTAACACTAACGCAGGTATAGCAGGAGCATAATAGAAATATTTAACGTAATAATTAATCTTTTACTTTAATGCACCAATAATATTTCTTGCGACGCGTGCTTGTCGGGCCGCACCTAACTCGCGGCAGTTTTCAAAGCGCTGCACTGTATAAACGGATGGACTTTAAACACGAGTCACAGATTACCAGATAAATCACTCCCAACATTTTCAATACAGACCTACTGCTATAATATCGTACACCTTCGAGTCGCTAGACGCTGCGAATGAAAATGTACCTAAGCTTGCAAGCGTAAAGTCAGTTTTGCTTTGTAGTACGTCAGGTTGACCGAAGTATATGCGTACGTACGCGCCTCGCGGCTGTCGACAACACACTCAGAAATGGGTTTCGTGCGACACATTGGCCGGAGGTAGTTAGCGTGCGTTAGTACATGGAGTGATTTATCTCGTACCTAATCTGTGCACGAGTCTCTTAACCGGCGACACTCGTGACTTCATTCATTCCATAATTATAGTATACCCAACTATTTATTTTAAGTGCATCACGTCTTATGAAACCCCTTGGCCCCGGGGCCCTCGAGAGCCTGTGATCTAGATCAATTATATATTTAGATTTCCAGACCTTGAATTACCATAAATTGTATTGTAGTATGCAAAGTGATTATGCCAGTTTGTATTTTAATATCTCTTACGGTGATATTTTAAGCTGTAATATTCTGGCACAGCATATTTTGTAATGCCTGAGTTTTTTTGGTGTGTCTAGCTAGTCGGGTGTCAACTTATATAATAAATGCACCCTGAAGTATTTGTGTGGTCACACCTTATTTTGCCTAGTCTAATTTATATTAATAGTAATATTGAAACTAGAAAACTATTAGGTGTGTTAACCGTAAAATTTTGTAAAAAAATCCTTATTTATATCCTAAATTTGAACCTTATGTATTAAAGTTATGAAAATAATAAGTAATCAATATAATATATTTATATAAAAGATCATAAAGTTTTAAAATCTATACAGAATATGTTGTAAATTGTATATTTAAACTACTGGTAGCTTTGTGTGGTTGAATTCTTGTAAATCTGTATATTATATACTGTTTGAAGTTAACTCAACTATTAAATAAGTCTCTGTACCTATTGAGTCCATATTATAATTCCTACAAAGTAACTGATAAGTGATATGTTTTTATTTATTCACTAGCTGTGCCTTTGGTCTATGTTTATTGGGGTAAAATCAATTAAGGCATACACCAATATTAGAGACGAGGCTTGTGTCCCATCAGTGAGAACACTATAGGGTGATTCACCGAAATATTCGTTCCATAACTTGTATGTTTGTAGTACTTACTTCATTGATATCGGAATGTAGCCATTATCATTTATATTTGCATTTATATGACGATCAAATTATTCATTGGAAATAATATATTTGGTGTTTGTGTTTTCGGCTGTTAAAACCAGATATTACCCATTGTTTTTGTTTGTTTTAAAATCGTTTCGTCTTGTTTTCTTGTTGATTCACCTTCCTTAGTTTAATAGACTATTTTTCGAAGTTAATTAATTAATTTCTTAGACAATTTTTGTAAGTTTCTACAATGACTTTGACTGTATAATTTTTTATTTGAACTATGTAAATAGATAATACTAACTTCTGTATTTAATTATATGTATACTATCTACTTGTTGTGTATTGTGTTCTAATTATAATTGACACAGTATTAAGTCTTGTAAGTGAATTATTTTGTGTTATGAAAGTAGTAGCAATAGATTTTATATACATACAACAATAAGTTTTATTACCTAAAAAAAGAAAAATTAGTAGTAGAAATCCTGCTTTGTGTCGATGAAGTCGGGAAGTGTAAAATCATAATTCATCTTCGAATGTCCATTACGAGCCGAATTCGCTCTGTCGTCTTCCTGTAAAGCCAACACCGTCGCCGCCTACACTTTCGAGGATTAGATGTGGTTTCCTGTAATTTAAGCTCCGGGTACACTGAGGTTAATCCGCGCCGGGCGCGGTACGCATCTTCGTTGCTTTTCCGTTGTGGTAGGTATCTACCCATACAAATTGGAGTACAGTAACCGGCACGAATCGTGAGCACAAACTGACAACTGCGCAGTAGTTAATTTTTCGGTCTCTTTGGCGGAATGAAGAAGCCAGGGGGGCGCCGAGCTGCACGCGATTGGTTCATCAGTCGATGCTCGTCGTCTATTGGAGTCTCCCGTGTCATTCGGCTACTGTATACCTTCGTGCTATTTTAGTGACTTACGTTTTAGATTTTAAAATAGTTTATTTTAGACAATTGTTGTGTTTCTGAAGTAAAACTTCTTTACGCACGCTTGACTTGGGGAGTAAGCTGGTGAATGCGTTACGGAAGCGAGCGAACGAACGTTGAGAGGGAGATATAAGTTAGTGAAGATAGAAAGAGAGAGAGTTATGTTTCGTATATTACTGTAGGGGCAAGAGAGAGGGAGGTGCAAGCACACATTTTCTTTCTCCCTTTCTCTCATAGCCAGCTGCGTTTCGTATATCTAAGACACAGTGCAGGCCTATTGTTGTAAGTAAGTAAGTATATTAGTATTACTATTTGTAAGTTTTACTTCAGTCGTGTGGTCTAAAGCACTCATTTTTTTTTTTAATTTTTGGATTTAAATTCGTAAGTCACGAACTCTTCAAAATGCCGAGGAGAAATAATACAGTTTTAAATAGACAGGCAAGGCAAATGGTGTATTCAGTGTACTGTTCATAAAGCTGTTCAACGCTGTCAACAACGAGTTAAAGTCAACGCCATGAGACGAGCTAAATTTCATACTTTGGGATTTAAAACTTTAACTGAAATTGCGTATGGTTCAGTTTCCATTGCAACTAAAATTATTTTATGACGTTTAGCGATAATTTCTTCATTCATAAATCAACTTAGATACTTAAGTTGATAGTTGTATAATTTGCAATTTTATGTATTTATAGCTTCTCATGACGGTTACTTTAGGTATTGACAAAAGTTTGCTGGAAATTTATAAAGACAGCGGAGGCGACTCAGTAGCAACTATACGGCTGATCGTTAAAGAAGCCAATGATTCAGAATTTCTGATTTGACCTATAAATTTTTAATAAAAAACGGTACTGAATAAATTTGGCCGAAAGTGTACATGCGCGGGCTTCCCCCACTACTGTCAATCTGTGCTCACGACTCGTGCCGGGCAATAGACCACATGCGAATAATAAGACGTCACCAACGTAGATGACGTGGATTAAAAATATTGAAGCCAACTTCTAAACTACTCAAGCAAAGTTAATAAATTTTATACAGGGTGGATTTTTGAGACGGGGCAGTAAGGGTACCTTGACACTTGACAGTTTGTAGAGAAAAACTCATAGGAGTCTTTTTTTAGATATTTTGATAACCATTCACAGATATTGCAAAAGTTGTACAGTTGCCAAGAAAATGGGCATCCCGTTTCCAAAGCACTAGGGGAACCAGTGGCGTAGCTAGCATGGGTGACACCCGGTGCGCATAATTGTGTCACCCAAGAATAAAAACCGGCCAAGTGCGTGTCGAACCACGAACAATGAAGGGTTCCGTAGTTGGGATGAATTTATCCCAAGAACAAACTTATCATTGCAGTTGAAATACATATTCTCCCATACATTCCAACTGCAAATGTAAGTTGGTCGACTATTACTCGTTTTCCTTTCTTCATTACATAATACTACTGCCGTGATTTTATCCTTTCCTTTTTTGCTTTATTTAAATTATTTAGTTTGGATAACTTGGTTACAAAGGCTTCAAGCCTGAGTGGTTTACCGTTGAAAAACGTGATATTATGCAATAGTAAGTATGTTTATTTTATTTTTTTCACGGTCGGTTGTCACCCCCAGTCAAGTGGCACCCGGTGCGGACTACCCCAGAGCTACGCCACTGCTAAACTGAGGATTGAGTACCTAGGTACTAGAAAAATAAGAAATCGCAAAAAAAAAAACCCATACATTTCGTAGGAAATGAAACAACCGTTAAAATGTAGACTGGCTGAAAATGAACAAAAAATAATAATTTCGAACTAATATCTACGCGTTATAATTTTATTTACTTTGAGAACAGATTTTGTTAGTTGGTTGCTAGTAATTACTGTTGCGCGCACAACTAAAAACCCTACTACTAGCGCCATCTAGTATCAGGTAGCGAAACTAATAGAGTCAAGATGCTTCGAGAAAGTTCGCTTCTAGAACTATCGACACCCGGTCAGTCGGGGCCGGTATGTACTCGAATGTTCTAGATGTTTCGGGAACTATCCGAGGCCCTATATAAGGCCGGTATGGGCCGCGACGGAGTTAGTTTACTTTTGAAAACGAGACAAGCGAGAACAACTGAACGATATTTGAGAGTGTCATTAAGTGATTGTGTTTTAATTGTGTTTAAAGTAGTAGTGTGTTTAAATTGGTGTTCCTAATTAAAGTGTCTATTTTTTAGTTACTAAATCGGCAGTTTTTATTGTCACGAACCCCAAGCTCGTAACAATTGGTGTCAGAAGTGGGATTAAAATCATGCCGATTTTACCTAAAGACGACACGGTGGGTATCCGTACCCGGAGTCAACGCCAACAGGAGACGGACCAGAGACGTTTTGGTGGAGCTACGCCACAGAGGTCGGAGGGCCAGCTACCGACCACGGAGGCCGACCCGTCCGCGGCAGCTCCAGCATCAGCAGCAACAGACTTTGCTGCTCTGGTGATGATGCTGCAGGAACAGTCCCGCCGTCAGGAGGAACAGGCTCGTCGGCTGGAAGAACAGCTCCAGCGCGATAAGGAGGAGCAATCCCGCCGTCAGGAGGAACAGTCCCGCCGTCATGTCCGAGGCTGTCATGAAGGCGAACGGGTGGAATAACAGTCAGGCCATGACTGCCCTCACCCTAGGCCTGCGCGACCAGGCCTTAACTGTCCTGGAAGCTCTTGGTAAGGAAGTGACTTACGAGCAACTCCTTGAGGCATTAGAGGCTCGGTATGGCGATGCTCACCTGGAACACGTGTTTCGTGCGCAGCTCAAGGATCGTGTACAACGCAGTAACGAAAACCTGCAGCAGTGGGCTCTTGAAGTGGAGAAGCTGGTTCGTAAAGCTTACCAGTCCGTACCTGCGCTTATTGATGGGAACCTGGTGCAGGCATTCATCGACGGCATCCGCGACCTTGAAGTTAGAGCTGCTGTGAGGCTCGGTCACCACGGGAGGCTTAAGGACGCCTTGGCCCATGCACTGGAGGTGGAAGCTGTGCGGCAGGATCATCGTTCCCATCGCGTCAGGGAGGTTGCAGCGTCTACAGTTCGCGATCGTAAAGGATACATCCCTAGGTGCTACGGCTGTGGGGAAAGGGGCCACCTTCGATCTAGTTGCCCTAAGCGAACTACAGAAAAGGAAGATGGCCGGTCTCCAGAGGGTAGTGCGGCTAACAGCACCACCCACCAGCAGCAGGGAAACGAGTAATAGCCAGGACTGCGGGGCGGGTGCTGGCTGATGTTCAAAGAGCCCCAAGGATTTCGATCACACAAACCCATGACGGGAACACCTTAGTCATCAAGGGCGAGGTCAACGGAACGCCTTGTAAGTTGACCATAGATACTGGAGCCTCTCGTACGGTCGTCAGTTCCCAACTTATAAGCCGGTTCCTTGGGGACTCCGCATACAACCGAGACCGCATTAATTTGTTAACAGCCACCGGTCAGCGCATACCCGTCCATGGAGAAAAGAAGATGGAGTTGAAGCTAGGTAACAGAATCTACCTGCATTATGTTATCGTGGCTGATATAATGGACGATTGCATCTTGGGCCTTGACTTTATGAGGAAGAATTGTTGTGAGATTGACGTCAAGCAAGGTGTTTTGAAATGTGGACAAGAGGAACTTTTCATGGAAGGGGCGTTACCAGGGAATGTGTACACCCTTAAGAAGATTGTTCTTCCGCCGAGATCGGAAACGATTGTGCCGATAAGTCTTCCTCGGAATCCTGGGCAAACCCATCGTTGTGTACTCGTGGAAAGGGTGGACAATGTCCTTCCATGGAAAGTGGCACGAACCTTGGTCAGAGCCACAGACATCTCAGGGGTACGCGTGCTGAACCTTTGTGATCAGGAACAGATTATAGAAAAAGGCACACTAGTTGGTACTTGCGAGGAAGTGGATTGGTTGCGTCGATGCCAATATCTATCGACTGGGACCCTCAGCAAGGATGCACAAACGAAAGTGTCCACACTTTTAGAAGACTGCCGCAGCACTCTGGCCCAAGATGAAATGTTCAAGGCAAAGAAGATGTTACTCAAGTACGCTGACGTTTTCTCGTCAAATGATGGTGACATCGGGAAGACTGGCTTAGTTCAACACAAAATAAACACAGGAGAAGGATTGCCTATACGTCAGCGGCCAAGGAGATTGCCGGTAGCACGTGAAAAGGAAGTGGAAACCATGATTGAAGGAATGGTGAAGGATGGTGTTATTGAACCTTCAGCTAGGCCATGGTGTTCACCTGTAGTGCTCGTAAGGAAGAACGACGGCAGCATGCGGTTTTGTGTTGACTATCGTCATCTGAATGATGTCACGAAGAAGGACAGCTATCCTTTGCCAAGAATAGATGACACGCTGGACATGCTTGCTGGAGTTAAGTGGTTTAGCACGCTGGACCTTAAAAGTGGGTACTGGCAAGTTGAGATTGACCCTAAGGACAAGGAGAAAACAGCATTCTCGACAGGAAAGGGTCTGTGGCAATTTAAAGTTATGCCGTTTGGATTGTGCAACGCTCCAGCAACGTTTGAAAGACTGATGGAACTTTTACTAACCGGGTTAATTGGCGATGCCTGCCTGGTCTACTTGGATGACATCATCATCGTAGGCCGTACGTTTGAAGAACATCTTCAAAACCTGGAACGCGTGCTTATGAAGATCCAGAGTGCCAACCTGAAGTTGAGTCCAAGGAAGTGTTCACTATTCAAACGGCAAGTTAGCTTTTTGGGGTATGTAGTGTCGGAAGAAGGTATCCGCACTGATCCAGAGAAAATCGCCGCAGTCAAGGATTGGCCAGTTCCAAAGGACAAGACGCAGGTCAGAGCATTTTTGGGATTGTGCTCTTATTATCGGCGATTCGTTAAGAACTTTGCGGATATAGCCAAACCCCTGCACAAGCTAACCGAGGAGAAGCGACATTTCTGCTGGGATGAAAGTTGCGACATCGCATTCCAGGAGTTAAAGGACCGACTGTGCAAAACACCTATTTTGAGGTATCCTGATGCAGGCAAGGAATTTATAGTTGACACAGACGCAAGTGACATAGGCCTTGGTGGTGTGCTGTCTCAACGGAATGGTGATCAAGAAGTTGTGATAGCATACTTCAGCAAGTCGTTGTCAAAGCCGGAAAGGAACTATTGTGTCACGAGACGGGAATTGCTTGCTGTGGTAAAGTCATTGCAACATTTTAGCAAATATCTTCTGGGGCGGAAATTCCACTTACGAACTGACCATGCTGCACTGAAATGGCTATTGCAGTTCAAAAATCCAGAAGGACAAGTTGCGAGATGGATTGAGCTACTTCAGGAATACGACTTTGTGGTCGAACATCGCAGCGGGAAATCTCATGGCAACGCGGATGCATTGTCAAGAAGACCTTGTCCTGAAGACTGCAAGCATTGTACGAGGCAAGAGGGTAAGGAAGTGGTACCTGTGAGAATGCTCAGGACAGAGCTCAGCAACGAGTGGAAGGAAAGCCTACAACGTACACAGCAGGAAGATTCGGATATCAAGCCGATTCTGGAGTGGATAAAGGCCAGAGCTCCCAAGCCCAGGTGGAGCGACGTCTCAGCGATGAGTTCGATCACAAAAAGCTATTGGGCCCAATGGGACAGCTTGTCGATTCAGGATAGAGTCCTGTGCCGTAAATGGGAAAATGCTCGGGGAGACAGCTGTCATTTGCAAATGGTTGTCCCTAAAGCTCAAGTACCGGACGTTCTACAGCTGTACCATAATGGTTGTTCAGGAGGTCATCTGGGAGTAAAACGGACTCTACTGAAGATACGAGAGCGGTTTTACTGGGTCCACTGTCGGGACGATGTCGAGGACTGGTGTCGCAAATGTACAAGTTGTGCATCTGTAAAGGGACCTCAGATTCGTAGTAGAGGTGCATTGAAATTGTACAATGTTGGTGCACCATGGGAAAGGATAGCCCTTGACGTTGCGGGGCCATTTCCGGAGAGTGAAAGTGGTAACAAGTATTTCATGGTTGTGATGGATTACTTCACTAAGTGGCCAGAAGTCTTCGCCATTCCAAACCAAGAAGCTTCAACAGTGGCAGATAAACTGGTTCATGAAGTCTTCTGCCGTTTTGGAGTACCCTTGGAAATTCACAGCGATCAGGGAAGGAATTTTGAGTCCCAAATATTTCAGGAAACTTGCCGAGTAATGGGTACTCATAAAACGAGAACAACTTCTTACCACCCACAATCGGATGGAATGGTGGAGCGATTTAATCAGACATTGGAGCGATACCTGGCAAAAGTTGTGGATAATCGGCAACGAGATTGGGACAAACACATACAACCGTTTTTATTGTCAGATCGAAGTGCTGTTCACGAAAGTACATCGGTGACACCAGCTTTCGCAAATTTTGGAAGGGAATTACGGCTGCCTGCAGACCTGATCACCGGAATACCACCTGATGCCCCACGCAGTATTACCGATTATGCGAATGACTTGTGGAACAAAATGAATGACATCTATGAGCACGTCAGACAATCAGGCCAGCAAATGTCTGAAAAGATGAAAACCCGTTATGACCGCAAAATGAACAATAAAGGGTTCGACGAAGGTTCACTAGTGTGGTTGCACAACCCAGTCCGCAGCAAAGGGAAATCTCCTAAGCTTCAAGCTAAATGGGACGGACCGTACCGGATTGTGACAAAGATCAATGACGTAACCTATCGGATACAGAAAGGGGCAAGAGGTACTCCTAAGATCGTCCATGTGGATCGACTGGCGCGTTATCATGAGGCCGATAATGCTCGGGACGAGCATGTCTTAGGAGGGGGCAGTGTTGCGCGCACAACTAAAAACCCTACTACTAGCGCCATCTAGTATCAGGTAGCGAAACTAATAGAGTCAAGATGCTTCGAGAAAGTTCGCTTCTAGAACTATCGACACCCGGTCAGTCGGGGCCGGTATGTACTCGAATGTTCTAGATGTTTCGGGAACTATCCGAGGCCCTATATAAGGCCGGTATGGGCCGCGACGGAGTTTCCCTCCGGTCGAAGACCCTGATTGTCCTCTGGCTCCCGTCACCCCAGACGAAGTGCACGACATTATCAAGGGTCTGACAACCCGTAAATCTCCCGGATCAGACGGAATCACCAACAGGGTGCTCCAGCTGTTCCCCGCTCACCTGATCATGCTAATGACCACCATCTTCAATGGCGCTCTTAGCAACAACATTTTTCCTCAAGCTTGGAAAAGTGCCACGGTCATCGGTATCCCGAAGCCCGGCAAACCTAAGACCGAACCTTCCAGTTACCGACCCATCAGTCTGCTCAACGTCTTCGGCAAAGTCTATGAGAGGCTTATTTATAAGCGTCTCAGAGACTATGCCGAGACGAAGGGCCTCATCCCAAACGAACAGTTCGGGTTCAGATCCGAACATTCGTGCGTACAACAGGTCCACCGTATCGTCGAGCATGTAAGCGCTGGCTTCCAGCGCGGGCTCATGACGGGTGCTGTGTTCTTCGACATTGCGAAAGCGTTCGACAAAGTCTGGCACAACGGCTTAATATACAGGGTGTTTGGCAGAACGTTGAACATACGAAAATGGTGGGTAGGTGGGGTCATCTGCTACTTACTCAGCCCTAATTTATTTGGCCCTGGCCGACTGGGTATTTAAAAAAAAAAAAAAAAAGTTTTTTTCTTGTTTCACCACTTTCCTAACTTTAAAGTGTATTTTTTTTATTAAAAATGGGCAATAAAACAGGCAATTTTTTTTTTTTAATCTTTGATGTTGGCAGATTCTTATAAAATTATTGCTTTGTTCAGATGTTAGCTAGAAAAAAAGTTATGAGTCCTCAAACTTACAGAAAGATGTAAAAAATACTTGAATGTTAATTTCAACTTGCATTTAAAAAAAAACAAAAAATGATTGAGGAGTTCCAATTCTAGCAAAACATCCCTAGTGTGTGAGCTTTCTAATGGTATGTAATTTGCTTTTATAAAAAAAAAACTTTAAGAGTTATTTCATAATTTTATCAAGTAGGAAATTTTTGACTAAACTCTACCTTTACGGAAAGTTAAATGTTTTGCGAAATTTAATACTGCAAAGTTGGTAAAAATTATGGATCGACGGCTTGCCAGTAGCAGTGGTGCAAATTGACATTCACTATTCCCTTGAGATGGTTACACAAAGCAGGTAGAAATTTTGTTTCACTCTTGCGCAGTCATAGCGTATTTTTGCTCTCTTTCGCTCTCGTGGCACCGTGACGCGTCAGAATGAATTCTTGACGAAACTCTACCTTTACGGAAAGTTAAATGTTTTGCGAAATTTAATACTGCAAAGTTGGTAAAAATTAAATGATCGATTGAAATTATGCTGTACCAGTTAGGTGCGTTAATGAAACAATTAAATAATTTTAAATAATTTATTTAAATAATAAATCATATTAGATGTTCAAATTGACGCCCTTCATTCGCAATACAGGTGCGGCATCTACGTCTGATTTCTACAGTTGTTGTGCGCAGCAGCATCTCCTGTCGCATAACTTCGAAAGCAGCATTAATTCGATTTATCAAATCTTCCCGACTTTCTACTTCTGTAGTGTAAACTAGTTCCTTTGCCCTTCCCCACACGTGAAAATCGAGCGGAGTGAGGTCGGGCGATCGCGGAGGCCAGGGAATTGGTCCTCCCCTGCCAATCCACGAATTTGGGAAACAATTATCCAAATGCTCACGTACAACTAGACTAAAGTGAGCTGGGCAACCATCGTGTTGAAAGACAATAGGCCTGTTTATGTCTACTTGGAACACTTCTTCCACTAATGGTGGTAAATCATTTATCAAAAAATCCAAGTAGTTGTTCGCGTTGATGTTGTCGGGCAAATAATGAGGCCCTATTAGCTTATCGCCAATCACTCCTGCCCAGACATTCACACTGAATCTCCTCTGGAAGCCTCTTTGTCTCTTCACGTGTGGGTTTTGATTTTTAAGTGCCCAATGGTGAAGATTGTGATAATTGACAATCCCTTCTTTGTCAAATTTGGACTCGTCTGTCCACAAAATACTTTTTAAAAAGTTAACGTCGTCCACATCGGTATGCAGCAAATGGCGACAAAATTGCACACGTCTCCCAAAATCACTGTCATCGAGACCTAGAACAAACAAAACATGTCTAAGAATTGATTTCAATACTGAATCTTTTCTTCCTCCGAGTTCAAACTCTACAATTATCCAAATTTTTCATCTTCAATTTTTAAGTACACTAATTGGCTTTATGGCTTAGCCATAAAGACGTAAGACCAAATTCACAAAAGGGCGTGCGACTTTCCAATTTTGTTCTAAAAAGGACCCATAAGTACTGGCAAGTTTACCTACGCTGACCACCTGCGCAAACCGAATCCGAAATCCGAATCCTGTAAGCGCTGGCCGCCTGATTGTTACGTGAATGCGGCCGAATAGGAATAGTTTATTGAATTTAATTTGAAATTAGAATTGAATGCGCTAAAAACAACATGAGGCAAAACAACTAATAAAGAAAGTGACGAAATCAAGGTTAAATGGAACGATCAATTGAACTGTCTCATAATTTACTACATTCCACAAAATCGTATCAGATGCAGTGCATAAACGGCTTAATCTTACCTTGCACTGGAGTGTAGTGAAAAGCATGTCTACCATCTTGCCGGAGAACAGACCACACTTTCCATATGCTTAAGCCAAGTATTGAAGCTATCTGTCTAATGCTTTTGGTAGGATCCGCGTCAAACTCGGCAAGAACTTGTTCGTCAATGGTAGCATCGGGTCGTGCTGCGTTCACTCGTGGTTCTTGTAAGTTCAGGTTACCGGTTTGTCGTAAACGTCGGTAAGTACTCGCAAACGTCTGATGACTGGGTACTCGGCGGTTGGGATAACGCTCTTGATAAATTCTTCGCGCTTCACGCGAATTTGTATTAGCGCTTCCATACGCTAACAACATGTCCGCGTATTCCTCACTGGTAAAAGCAGCCATTTCTTTACCAATAACAACAGGTAACAGTAATAACAAAAAACTTAACAAACTTAAACTTAACTAGTGATAACAATAAAAGAAAACGAAGTGAACAAAAACAAACGTAAGCGTAACGGGCACGTGAGATCGCAGAGGCAGTTAAGTCTCGACTGAATAAAAGAAAAGAATTCATTCTGAGGCGTCACGGTGCCACGAGAGCGAAAGAGAGCAAAAATACGCTATGACTGCGCAAGAGTGAAACAAAATTTCTACCTGCTTTGTGTAACCATCTCAAGGGAATAGTGAATGTCAATTTGCACCACTGCTACTGGCAAGCCGTCGATCCATAATTTTTACCAACTTTGCAGTATTAAATTTCGCAAAACATTTAACTTTCCGTAAAGGTAGAGTTTCGTCAAAAATTTCCTGCTTGATAAAATTATGAAATAACTCTTAAAGTTTTTTTTTTATAAAAGCAAATTACATACCATTAGAAAGCTCACACACTAGGGATGTTTTGCTAGAATTGGAACTCCTCAATCATTTTTTGTTTTTTTTTAAATGCAAGTTGAAATTAACATTCAAGTATTTTTTACATCTTTCTGTAAGTTTGAGGACTCATAACTTTTTTTCTAGCTAACATCTGAACAAAGCAATAATTTTATAAGAATCTGCCAATATCAAAGATTAAAAAAAAAAAATTGCCTGTTTTATTGCCCATTTTTAATAAAAAAATACACTTTAAAGTTCGGAAAGTGGTGAAACAAGAAATAAACTTTTTTTTTTTTTTTTAAATACCCAGTCGGCCAGGGCCAAATAAATTAGGGCTGAGTAAGTAGCAGATGACCCCACCTACCCACCATTTTTGTATGTTCAACGTTCTGCCAAACACCCTGTATAAGCTCTACAAACTCGGTGTGCCCGATCGTCTCGTGCTCATCTTACGAGACTTTTTGTCGGACCGCACCTTCCGCTATCGCATCGAGGGTGCGCTATCCTCCCCCCATCCGCTCCGCGCAGGCGTCCCTCAGGGCGCTGTGCTGGCACCGCTGATATTCACTATATTCACTAGTGATATCCCCAAATGTAGAAAGGCGCAGTTAGCTCTGTTCGCAGACGACACGGCCATCTACTACTCCGGCCTCAGGCAAGACAATATCGCCCGCATCCTTCAGGCCGAAGTCAACAGACTCGCGGCCTGGTTCAGGAAGTGGAGGATTGAAGTCAACCCTGATAAGAGCCAGGGGGTCCTATTCTGTAGGCCCCGGCGATCACCCGCCCTGCCCCAACCGATCACCATGTTCGGCAAGCCTATCCCTTGGGAGAAGCGAGCCAAATATCTCGGTGTGGTCTTAGACCATCACATGACGTTCGGCGAGCACATAAAACAGGTGCGCTCGCGCGCCAGTTTTGCTCTCGGCCGACTACACTCCGTACTCAACCCGCGCAGCAAGTTGTCCCTTAAGTGCAAATTGCGTATTTACACCGCGTGCATTCGTCCGATCATGACTTACGCCTGCGTAGTCTTCGCTCACGCAAAGTCATATCACATTCATAAGATGCAGACGCTTCAAAACCGATTTCTCCGTAGAATTACGAAAGCTCCTTGGTTCGTTCGGAACGAACAACTTCACGTAGACCTTAAGATGCCTACCATCAAACAGTTTATGAAGCGCCTTGCAAAGCGCTTTTTCGAATCCGCGGAACGTCATCGCAACCCCTTGGTTGTGCAGGCCGCTAGTTACAGGCCTTCTGCCATTAGTCAGACTCGCCGACCGAGGCACACTCTCTTAGATCCGGATGACCCCATCACTCTCCTTCAGGAAAGCAATAGGGCCACGAGTACAGTGCACAAATTACACAAACCGACCTTCCGTCCTCGCCGCCGAGGTACCACGCGAACTTCCCGAGTAAATGGTAATAAAAGTCCTCCCCCCCGTCCCTTGAATGTCGATGCGCCAGCCGCCCGGTTAGAGGCTGAGAGCGCCGTAGCAATAAATATAATATCCCCTGATAATAATCATGATCAAAATGTTGATCCAGCCCGTCCCCAAATTGTTAGTAATTTTGTGATCCCCCAACGACGCCCTGAGCCGAGGTCCGTACCCCACAGGGGGTGCCCTTAGTGCGCTGTCGTTTAGTTTTTAATATATATAATTTGCGCCCTGGCTGGAGGCTTTAAGATTAAAAACCTTAGGGCAGCCACAGGAATATCCGGTTAAGTAGCAACGACCTCTCTAGGTCTGCTACGAGATGCCATACCAAAAAAAAAAAAAAAAAAAAAAAAAAGCGACGGAGTTAGTTTACTTTTGAAAACGAGACAAGCGAGAACAACTGAACGATATTTGAGAGTGTCATTAAGTGATTGTGTTTTAATTGTGTTTAAAGTAGTAGTGTGTTTAAATTGGTGTTCCTAATTAAAGTGTCTATTTTTTAGTTACTAAATCGGCAGTTTTTATTGTCACGAACCCCAAGCTCGTAACATTACTATAAGTAATACTGAGAAAAAATTTCTTAAAAAATGTATAACGCATACAACCATTCTCTTCAAAGTTACGAGTAAACAGCATGTCCGTGACTACCACAACCTTCAGCAGGACCACCATGAGTGCCGAAAAAAGGGGCATGCTACAGCTATTCTAAGTATACAAATAATTAGTGCTCTTAAATGTTCAGCAGGACCACGACTTTGAGCGTTGATTCCAAGTTTCAGGAGCTAGTCGCTTTCCTCAAACCTACATAGAAAATTAGTGCTCTGCGAGATAAAATTGATACCCAAAATTCAAAATTACTACTCCAGTAGTTTACGAGATATACCATACCATTGGTGGGGTGGCGGTAGTCACGGTTTTAAATGTTCATTTGAAGATTTCCCTATTAAAAACTCTGTAATTTCTTCCCAAATTTATACAAAAATTAGTGCTCCTAAATAAGTTATAGTAACCAAAAATTCAGATTCCTAAGTGTTGTATTTTAAGAGAAATTAGCTTTCATTACTTTTCCATACTAAATGTCCGCATTTAACCCGACCAAATTAAGTTGTCAATGGTATTGAGCTGTTTATGAGATATACACTCGTGCACATAAATTTATGGGTGTCGGAATAGTAATAACAACAGTTCAATATCTATAATTTTTATACAAACTGTGTACCTTTACTCAAATTGAAATAAGATTAGACATTTAAATAAACATTTTTTACAGTCCGTTCAGCCGATTTTGACTTCTATTGCGTTGGTGGCATGACAACTGGCAGCTCCTGCCAGGGTTACGAGCCTGTCCGAAAGGGATATCGTGGCTCTGGCACACAGGCATTTGAAGGAACACGGTGGGTTTTAGTCAGTAAAAGTCTGACACTCCCTCTCGCTCCGCCCAGAGCGGGAGTAGTTATTTGATGATTTCCCACCCAAAAAAAAAAAAAAATGACAACTGGCAGCTGTAATAAAACGTTTGGTATTGTAACCACATTTATAAAAAAAAAAAAAACCTATCGTTACCCATGGCCTGTGATACCTTTGTTAATGACATGTGTAGGTAGGGACTCGAATAATTATTTTTTCTGTATTGTGAGTACCTACCTGTTGTGTTGTTATATGAATATAAGAGCGATAGTTATTTCTTATTTATTTCTTTCTTACTAATTTAACGTTGCTGCAATCAGTACCTAAGTATTAAAAACTAAAATTTTGCTAATAACGTTAGTATATAGTATTGCTTAAGTAATAGTTATGTATTTTTCAGTACCTGAAGTCGATTACGGTATGGTATATCTCGTAAACTACTGAAGTAGTAATTTTGAATTTTGGGTATCAATTTTATCTCGCAGAGCACTAATTTTCTATGTAGGTTTGAGGAAAGCGACTAGCTCCTGAAACTTTTTATATTTTATATTGTATTGTATAGCTTCAAGTATTTTATGCGAACAGACAGCTGTGCTGCTGGGGAGTTTGTTGCGCCACTTCTTCTTCCCAGCTAAAGCACTAAGAAGTGGTGAAGGGTGGGCGTTTTTGTGGGACTGTCTCATGTAATTTTTGACGTTCGTTGAAGGGAGCGTGACTACCGCAGGACCACATTCAAAGTCGATTATCTCGAAAACTACTAAGGCACCAATTCTGTTGTTCGAGCACTAATTAGCACCAATTGAGCACTAATTATTTGCCAAATATGGAAGCGATTAGCGTTGGTGGGGCGGCGGTAGTCTCGGACATATTTTAATGACTATTTTAAGGTAAATTAAAAATAACGAAAGTGTACTATATTTTTTTATAAATACTATCCTTTTCATTTTTTTGTGACATATTTTTCAACATATTTAAATCCAACCCTGATTCTGGATAAACTCACTCCATCGTCGACTTTGTCTCTGTCACATCTGCCAAAAAAAAAAAAAGAAAAGAACGGTACTTGTACGGAGCGGTTGCTTGAACTTGCTTGCTTGCTTGTTTGTTGTGTTTTGCTGTGCCCGACAGGGTCCGTAGGATCTAATTATAAGTTTACCACTTATGGGGGTATGCGTCTATTTCACTGACACGATACTTGTCAGTGAAATATGGAATGAATATATTAGCTGATTTCAGGAAAAAACTGCTACTGGTATTCCAGCAACATTCTGGAGATATCTGAGCATGGTATTTTGTAAGTAATGATCTTAGATATCCAAGGTGTGAGAAAAGCCCCTCACCAGCCAAAGAGCATCAATAAATCAGTACATACTAATTCCATGAATAACATAACATTGACAACTGTGATGCAACTGTGACAATGTTGAGATATAACCGTGATATAACCTCACCACCTCACCTCACTCACTTTAGTCATGTCACTTTGTACCACACTTGTCAAAATAATGCACGAGTGATTCTTTTTAATCTAAATCAAAATACAGTTAAAACAGATATTACCATGATATCTGCTACCCGGTTATTTGTGGGGAATCTCCCAGAAAACACTGAAGCAAATGATCTACTCTCGACTTTTTCTGTTTTTGGTGAAATAACAAACTTGGACCTAAAATCAAAGCCAGGAGATGGTACTGAAAGTAGAAAGTTTGCCTTCGTATCACTCTCTGCCGCTAACGCGAATGTCGAATCATGTAAGTAGAATTTAATCTTTAATGCGGTGCTCCGGCCAAGTGTGGCAATAATAATAACTTCTTCAAAAACATCCCAATACATTCCTAACCTATAGTTTTTATTGCTGCTTAACATAAAAAACTTGTTTACCCTCGCAGGTACAAATAAATTTCACAGAATATCCTTGGTAGGTGGTAGGAAGGTGTCATATCTATACTAATACTAGCTGCGCCCCGCGGTTTCACCCGTAAGTCTCGATCATTTAGGGGTATAAAAAATAGATAGTAGCCGATTCTCAGACCTACTGAATATACATATAAAATTTCATCAAAATCGGTCAAGCCGTTTCGGAGGAGTATGGTAACTAACATTGTGACACGAGAATTTTATTATAAAATTCTAAAGAGGTAAAATTTGTTTATACGTAGGGGGTAATCTTTGTTGCTAACAGTCGGATTTGTAAAATTCTTTTTGCATGTGATAGCCTAAATCTTGAGGAAGGTTATAGGCTATTTGACACTACAACCATTAGGGATCCTAAACAAAGTAATAGTGTGGGCAGGCGATCCAATACGATGAGGTGGGTCAGGGGAACAAGGAATTTCATGCGGACGAAGTCGCGGGCAGAATATTGTTTTTTTACTTCTAGTATAAAATGCTTGTCCTTTTTATTTTTTGTTTATCTTGTTAGTACCTAGTGTAAATAGTTAGTTGCAAATAAATAATGATTTTAATGTATTTGTAATGAATAAAATAAGATTTTGGTTTTTTATATACATATTTATAGGTTCTTCTCATGACTTTCCACAGTTAATTGGTCTCCATTGAAAAAGATGATAGACAAGCTTAACAATCATTCATTTATGATTTTTCAGGCATTAAACATTTCTCTAATGAAGATTTTAAAGGCAATAGACTGTATGTAACTAGAGCTAGAGAGAGCTTCTTGGAAAGATTGCAAAGGGAACGAGAACTAGCACGGATAAAAGATGCTGAAAAGGTAAAATATTTTAAATCTCGTTTCATTTTAGGGAATTCTAAATATTTTAATAATGATGCTCATGATTACTAAATAATTTCCAGAATGCACAAGAAGAAAATTTACCCCAAAAAAACCCATCCATACAATTAAGTGATAACTTGAACCCTAGGAAAAGGAAAATTGAACAGAATCATGTTATTGACCATAACCACAAAACAAGAAAACATTTTGGTGAAGATAATATCACTGGTGAGGGCTCTAATTTCACAAATGATCAAAAGCACAAAGCTCAAGGGCCTCTTAGAGGTGACAGACAGAATGCAGAACTATCTAGTAATTATCCTGCTGGTGATGCTACTAATAACAAGAACTCGTATATTGTTACTGAAGCAGATAAAAAGAAGCATGAAGCAGAAAAAAAGAGACAAGAATCCATGAAAAAAAAAAGACAGGAATTTAAAGAAAAGAAAATGATTATCAAATCTGGTTTAACTGGTGTTGTAAGTATAGGAATATTTTGCAGAGGAATTACAAAATCAAGCAACAGATAATATGTAATCAAGCCTGGAGGCTAATTTCTATGTCAAATGGTAAAAAATATAATTGACACATTGAATTTTTGCAGGATAAAGTACAAAATAAAAAGGTAATATTTTCCGATTTTGAGGATGATTTACCAAAAATAACAAGCAATAATAATAAAACAAAATGGCAAAACAACCATAACAGTCTGTTTGATGATGATGCTGAAGAATCTGATGATGAACTAAACTTTGAAGTCAAAAAACAATATGAAGGCAAAAAAGGCCAGAAGGTAAACAATATGCTTCAATGATTTTATTATACACACCTCATATTAATATTATTATTTTCATTTGTAGTATAGCATAACATGTAAGATTCAAATATTAGGTTTTAGATTTGCAATCAAGATACAAATCTGATAAACGTTTCACCTTAGATGAAAGGTTCATTGAGGATGATGAAGAAACAAATCACGAGAAAAGTTACAATAATGAAGAAGTTGAATTAGGAACTGCAGATGAGAAGGCGAAACAAATGAATATACTACAAGATGTACTTGGGGTTACTATCAAACAAAGGTACACAGAAAACGATAGCAAAAAAAGCAAGTAAGTGAAACAATATTGATCAATCATCTTTCAGAGCCAATTATTAACATTTGGTCTCCCTAGCCTCTTCTGATCTTACCATTCTATGAAAAGGGAGATTTTTCATTATACAAACTAAAACTTAATACTTAGGTATGTATTTATTTTGCAGACCAAAACTAGGGATGCTAAGGTTTGACCCTTCACAACCTGATCATGCAAAATTTTTGGCGCCCGTTGAAATCAAACCGGAACCAACTAAGAAGTCTAAAAAAAATAAAGAAAAGCAAGAAGATGTAAAAGAAGTACAATTGCCCGAAGGACCAAAAATCGAAGTTTCAAAAGAACAATTTTATAAAGTCAGTGATGCATTAAAAGAAGCCATTGCACAACCCAGTACCTTTAGTTTAAGAAGTCTGTTTGGAAACAAAGAAAATGAGGATGATGGTTTGTAGTATATTTCAGAAACCACTTTGTGGCCTATAATATAATCTAGGTAATATTATTTTGCTTAGTTATAGGTTGTCTTTGTTTCAGGTCCCCAAGAACAAGAAACTGACTACATACCGCTTGAAGCACCAAAAGCAAAGAAAGTAAAAAATCCTCTAGATCTTAAAGAAAAAAATCCATTTGTTTATGATTCATCTGATTCAGAAACTGAGGAAGCAGATATACAAGAGGTCAAAACAGCGCAGCAACCAGAACCTGCCACTGAAACTAAAGCTGTGTGGAAAGAAAACTTGTTTTTCTCCAAGTTTGATCAACGTCTCAAAGGTAGTCAAGTACGAAATATTGACAAAATTTTAGACTTCATTTTGTTTTGCCTATAAATAACTAAAAATACTCTTACGTATCAAAACATTTTTCATCAATTTGAATTCCTATTTGCTTTCAGAGGGTTTGGCATTCTTCAGTAAAGCACCAGAGAACGAAATACAAAAAGAAAGAAGAGAATTGAAGTCTTTGATGAAGAAACGAATTTATAACAAGGACAGAAAGAATCAAATGTTCAAAAAGAAAATAGGAGGCAAGAAAAAATCAATGAAAAAGCCATTTATTAATAGAAGTTAATTGCCCCATGTTTGTTCATAAAGAAATTTTTAAAATTAAAATATTTATGCTCTAAAAGTTTGTTTCAATTGAGTATTAAGGCCCGTATTACAGAACGTTACTCAATACTTAAGCCTTACTTAACTAGATTCAAGCCATTTAATTGGTTTTAACTAGTTTTAAAGTAATGCTTGAGTATTGAGTGACATTGTGTAATATGGGACTTGAGTCATACTTTGTAGTATCCAGGACCGTAATTTGCAGACTATTAGCAGTTTGTGGTTCCTAAGGTTGGTATGGGTATAGTGAGCGTTGATTAAACTAACTAGTGAGTTAAAGGATCATAATCATCCCCTTAGAACTTTGCATGTTAGTAATCTAATGTTAAATTACTATGACACTTCATTTTATTCAATAATCTTAATGATTATTGAAACTCAATTGTGATACACATCTCAGATGAATCAGTTATTTAAAAAAACCATTGGCTAAGGACATTTTTATTCAAACTGTATAATTTTTTTTACAAACTAACGTTTCTTCCATGTAGGCTTCTTCCTGGCTCCAGGTTGACCTGGCTTCTTACGTTCACGTCTCCTAAAATCTCTTGTCAGTATACCAGCTACTTGCATCTTCTGTAAAGTTTCGGCATCTACAAAACTGCGCAGACCCCAAGCAATGCCCCACCTTATAGCCCCTGATTGCCCAGAAGGGCCTCCCCCTTCAATGTTACATTCAACATCAACACGGCCTTGCATTCCAGTGAATATCAATGGAAACATGACTTGTTCTCTAGACTGAACGTCGTCAAAGTAAGTTAAGTCTTTACCATTGATTGTGACCTTGCCAGTCCCAGGAGTTCTAACTGTAACATCACCTCTAGCCTTCTTTCTCAAACATTCATATGTCGTAATAAAAGCTCGTCCTTCAGCATCATAACCAGGCTTGGGAATTTCTAAGGCAAATTTTTGTGAAGCAAGGGGTTTCCTATAATTCTCAATAAATTCCTTTACTTTGTAAGCATGTGGCAATGAAGCCAGCCTCTCCATAACTAGTTTGAAGTTATTATATTCTAAATCTGTTATGGTTTCCACTAATACTTGCTCTAGTTGCTCCTTTGTCAACCAAACACTAGTGTTTAAGTTTAGACTTCCATTGGGATCAGCTGTAGCTTTTTTCCTGATTATTTTATCTTGGAAACTGTACAATTTTTGAATATTTTCAGCAGCATCAAACATAAGCTTAAAGAAACTGGGCTTTCCAGTATAGAACAAGAAATGATGTGGTCTGCCTGCTTCATCAAATTCAGCTGCTTTTCGTGTTGGGAATACTTCTTCTGGTGATTTCATAAGGGGTCGTGCAGCTGGATCGTAAATTCCGCTGGGAAACAAATATTCTATAGCACGGTCGACATCCTTTTGCATAAAAGTTTCAGGATCTTCACCCATCATATTAGCAAGATGTCGCTTGCCAATATTATATTCGAACTGCTGTCTTTTCATGAACTCGTCATGCTCTTGGGATCTATCCAAATAAGCTTTCATGGCTTTACTGGTCTTCTTTTTCTTGCTTAAAGTTTCCCAATCTGTTAGGTTTTTAAGGGCATTATCGGAACTTGTACTAGTAACTTTTGTGCTATAACTATAAATATTACACACAATCGGGTTTCTAAACTTGACACAAAAAGATTTTGCGTGAGGAAGAAGTTGTTTTATAGTTACAAGAGACATTTTCATACTATTAAAATACATTGAATAATAATATAACTATCTTCTCATCTTTCTTCTAATTTCCACCCTATTTATGTGTTTATATTAAAGTGATCGGAGTATCAATGTATCATATGATCAAAATTTAACACAGACAGATTGAGTTAAATAAAAATGTACTCTGTGATTGAGATTTTATTTAACCTAAAACTCATGCTAAATGCTTTGCTCGTAGTCGTAATCCTCAATGTAATTTGAATTTGACACTGACACATTTGACTTTGACATCACATTACTGCCACAGACTATCAATTTAATAGTACATAGTTATAATCTACTGACTGACTGCGTCTGCTAGTGCTCTGGGACGTATTTAACGTCCACCTGCCTCGTTGGTCTAGTGGTTGCAAGCACTACTGCTGAGCACGAGGTCCGGGGTTCGATTCACGGGTCGGACAAAGTGTTATTAGGAATTTCTCAGTAGCAGCCCTAAGTCTGGATTTGTGGCCGGTTGATTGCTCGCCCCTACATACATAACTGGCGAAATGTAGGTGTA
Organism: Tiliacea aurago; assembly: GCA_948098905.1. Classification (NCBI taxonomy): domain Eukaryota; kingdom Metazoa; phylum Arthropoda; class Insecta; order Lepidoptera; family Noctuidae; genus Tiliacea; species Tiliacea aurago. The sequence continues at coordinate 14,941,330 of OX402593.1, forward strand.
CTATAGGTACACCTCTGCCTTACCCCTCGGGGTTTATAGCCTTATGGTGGGTCTCCACGCAGCTACATGCTCGTTGAGCGTGTTTCATCCGAGCATGGCTCTCTACAAACATGCTCAACCCTGCGTCTACACGTAAAAAGCTTGCTCGAAGAACATGGTTAGTGTGCGTTGATGAAACTCTTCGAGCAATGGACTGTTCGTTGTTGTGTTTGGTGGACATTGCGTGCTAAATTTTTTGCATTGCTTCGAACATCGAGCTCTTGCAATGCTCTTGAATTATGGACGATTGAATCTTTTGCTTTGCGTCGAAATTTTGGGTTGGCGTCGAGCATTTGTCTTGAGACATGCATGGTACACACGTTCGTACCTGCTTGAGATCGACAAGTTTATCGAGCATGAACGTACGTGTATATCCACCCATTATAGGCGTGATGTTATGATAATGTTTATCGTCTGCACAAAAATATAGGATGTTAACAGTTATTTGAATGTGTTATTTTTGTGTAACATTAACAGTGATAACAGATATGGTGTTTAACTACAACTCATCTCTACTTTAGAGAAATAGTGGAATTAGTAGGTACTAGCTTTTACCAGCGGCTTCGCCCGCGTTCATGTCGGAAATTATCCCATGGGTCCCATCCCCATGGGTTACTGGCAATGACTATACAGCCTCTACTGGGATAAAAAGTATCCTCTGTGATCCAGGTCGGTCATGGACTCATGGACTACCCGTGTGCCAAAAAAATATAAAATTGTGGCTTAGACAAAATGCTTTGAGTATTTAACTCTGGAGACGACATTGCTGAGCGTTCCTCTCTGCCAAAGTCAATTGGCCAAATGGCCATGCACGATATATAAAACTAGTTCATTCGCTGACAGCCGACATTAGTCAGACTCGCCGACCGAGGCATACTCTCTTAGATCCGGATGACCCCGTCACTCTCCTTCAGGAAAGCAATAGGGCCACGAGTACAGTGCACAAAATACACAAACCGACCTTCCGTCCTCGCCGCCGAGGTACCACGCGAACTTCCCGAGTAAATGGTAATAAAAGTCCTCCCCCCGTCCCTTGAATGTCGATGCGCCAGCCGCCCGGTTAGAGGCTGAGAGCGCCGTAGCAATAAATATAATATCCCCTGATAATAATCATGATCAAAATGTTGATCCAGCCCGTCCCCATATTGTTACTAATTTTGTGATCCCCCAACGACGCCCTAAGCCGAGGTCCGTACCCCACAGGGGGTGCCCTTAGTGCGCTGTCGTTTAGTTTTAATATATATAATTTGTGCCCTGGCTGGAGGCTTTAAGATTAAAAACCTTAGGGCAGCCACAGGAATATCCGGTTAAGTAGCAACGACCTCTCTAGGTCTGCTACGAGATGCCATTCAAAAAAAAAAAAAAAGACAGCCGACATTGTGATTCGTATTGTGTCGCAAGTAAGTCCTCCCGAAGACTTCTTGGCGGGAAAGTGAAGCGTCATGTTCAGCAGTTTGTTTAAATTTTCCAAAATTAGTGTTTAGCCGAATATTAATGTGTAATAATGGTGGATTATTAACCATTAAGTGTTTGTGAACGTGCATTAGTAGGCAAATGAAACAAAACAGTGCAACTTCGCTTCAAGTTCTCTCAAGAAGTCCGCGTGAGGACTCAGTAAAGTGCCACATCTTTACTGAAACTCAAGGGGAGTGGGCGGGGATATCATCATCATGCATTTATAATTCATTTCATCAATACACAAGAACTAAAACTTGACATTGGCTAAATGCACAAACCGTGCGAAGCCAGAAGGAAAAAAAAAAAAAAACAAGTCCTCCCGAAAAATGGTAAATTGTGCAGTTTTCTGTTGCAAAAAGCGATCTGCCACTTCTAATTTACGAAACCATAGTGTTTCCTACCACATGTGGGTTTATATTATACATCAACATGGTTTTATTTAGGCGCAATTTCGAAATTATCATTATGATATTTACGATAGAAAAATACAGTGGTACGTTGGTAGCACAAACCTCCGCTAGGAGTAATAGTGTTCTGTGGCACAAACGCAGTACAGGGTAAGGATTTGCATAGTGCTGGGACAACGTGATTGAAAGATTGATAAAACAAATGATTTTTTCAGTCAGTATGTTCAGTAACTATTATTTTTTTGTGTATGTATCTGGAATAGGCTGCACCCTAATTTCGTAACACACAATAATCACAATCTAAATGATTTTGAAGGATATTGCTAAGCCATTGCTTCATAAGTTCGAAGAATTGGTCTGCTCAACAACGTAAATAACGCAATGAGCGGTTGAGTCTACAAGAACCCAGGCACAGGAGAGAAACGTAGTGCACATCGTTCAAGGGGTCTACTCCCTATGTCCGTCAACGAAGTTACGGATCCATCCGAAAGTAATTGATCCGTTAAAACAAGTGACAAATTCAATTTTTCTAAAGGGTAAATACACATCGAGATTAGGGAATACTATCAAATCTCAATCTCGTCGCCCAAACCGGCAGTGTTTGAAGACTAAGGTCTTCAACCAGTGCGTCCTGCCCATTATGACATTCGGTGCCCAATCCTGCCCATTATGACATTCGGTGCCGAAACGTGGACACTGACAGTCGAGCTGGTCCATAAATTCAAGGTCACTCAGCGTGCTATGGAGCGGGATATGCTCGGAGTTTCTCTGAAGGATTAGATCAGAAATGAAGTTATCCGGAAGAGAACCGGAGTGGCCGACATAGCCTGCAGAGTAAGCAAGCTGAAATGGCAGTGTGCTGGCCATGTTTGCCGAAGGACCAATGGCCGGTGGAGCAGACGAGTCCTGGAGTGGAGACCGCGTATCAGCAAGCGTAGTGTGGGACGCCCCCCAGCTAGATGGACCGGCGACCTTAAAAAGTTGGCTGGGATGGGACAGACTGGAGGCGGAAGGCGGAGAACGGGGTGTTGTGGCGCAGCCTGGGAGAGACCTATGTCCAGCAGTGGACAGGCTGAGTTGATTGATCAAATCATGTTGTCATTCATGTTTAATTAATTCGAGCCCTGAACTAATCTTACGTCCGTAAGTGATACGGAGTAGGAAATGCGCAAAACTTCGGCTGAAACTACGGATATCGTGATTAGGGAGTAGACGCCAAGGATCAACGAGCACCACAAGGAATATCACAGAACCCATTGATTGTTTCTCTCTATTTATTACTAATGATATGGTCTGTAAAATCCTGACACGAATGAATAGCAACAAGAAACCCATGTCACGAGCACGACGATCATTTAAAAAAGAAGTATCGGCAAAACTGTCTGATGAACTTTGAAGCGATGCCTAAATAGGAAAATTGTTGAAGTACTTGGCGATACTTCGTCCAATGCTCAATCAGAACCCAGTGGGTTACAGAAAAAAAAAATCTGGTTTCTGCAATTTAAAAAAAACGTCGAATAATACCTAATGTTCTGTTGTACCCAGTGAAAACAAATCATTTGTATGGATCACCAAGGAATACTATGTGTTGATTGCTCTGAATAACTATTTTTCTCATTTCTATGTAGTCACGGCCTCTCAAGGCCACCTACGAGATGCCATACATAAAAAAAAAAAAGCTGACAGCCGATATCACTGGTGCTAGTGATGTGATATAAACAATGAGCGGTATTTCATTGAACAAAATTTTAATTCGTTTTACGATACAATCCGCAAACCAGCTAACTCCATATGAGCAAATTTAGTGTCAGCAGACACTTCAAACTTTATAATATTTTGTTTAGACTAATTATGAAAAGATCTAAAATAACGTTGGTGGGTAATAATATCTGCTGTTAAAATGTTAAACAAAAAAAAATCATTAAATAAATAAAAATCATAAAATCTTAAATGTGTTTGACGACATGTGGATTTGGCTGGTTTGCGAAATATCGGAATCGTTTATTTTCTTGTGCACTTGCCTAATTTCTTCTTGCTAAATTACGAAACAAAACAAAAATGATGTGTTTGCTATCTTATTTATGAAAGGAACGAGGTATTTCTCCATTGCCATAATTTATAGTTCATAGTCATATGTCTGAATGATGACAACTAGAGGAAATCACTGATTTTTGAAATGTACCAGTTTATAATACATAGACATGTCGAACACATTTCTGCGGATCTACTTTTTTGGTTAACACTAGATTCATAAACATACTTGGTAGATACACTATTCATAAACATTCGCCTCTCAGACGTATACATTTTTCTCGAGGATTTTAGTTTTATAAAAAACAATAAAATACATTGAACTTTTAAAAATTGTTTATTTAACCGGATTTGCCTGTGTCTGCCTGGTGTGAGCTTAAAGCCTCCAGCCAGGGCGTAAAATATATATTAAAACTAAACGACTGCGCACTAAGGGCACCCCCTGTGGGGTACGGACCTCGGCTTAGGGCGTCGTTGGGATTACAAATTGGGGACGGGCTGGATCAAAGTTTAGATCATGATTATTATCAGGGGTTACTATTAATGCTACGGCGCACTCAGCCTCGGCGCGGGCGGCTGGCGATTCGACGTGCAAGGGAGGGAAAATCGGTTTGTAATCGGCTGTCAGCGAATGAACTAGTTTTATATAATGTGCATGGCCAATTGACTTTGGCAGAGGGGAACGCACAGCTATGGCGTCTCCAGAGTATAAATACTCAAAGCTAACAACGGATACGCGCGTGCGTGCGTCATTCTGGGTCTGGCTGGATCAAAGGGCTGGATCGGCTGGATCTAAGAACAAGTTATTATTCTAAGGGCTCGATTCGCGCTAAATGTCTATGGAATCGCGATTCTTGGCGGGAAAGTGAAGTGACATGTTTAGCATTTTGTGATATTTTCTAAAATTTGTGTTTAGCCGAATATGAATGTGTAATAATGGAGGATTATTAACCATTAACTGTTCGTGAACCTGCATTAATGTAGGCAAATGAAACAAAACAGTGCAACATTACTTCAAGTTCTCTCAAGAAGTCCGCGTGAGGTCTCAGTATCTTTACTGGAACTCAAGGGGACCGACCGGGTGGGGATAACATCATCATGCATTGAATATAATTCATATTCAACAAAAATTCTACACCGAAGACGAGGCGGTATAGTCAAAAGACTTTAGCCTGCCCTTTGGGCGAATTAAAAAATTATATATCTATGGATTTGCGTGTTTGTCCTGTGATCCTGTCAAACTCACAAAGTAACAAAAGTACTACTTAATCTGTGGTAACAAATCAAAATGGACCGACCGTTACTGTGGGAATGAGATAATTTTTGTTTTTGTTTACTGCTAAACGTAGAAAGTGAGGATATATATGTGTATAATCTATGAAATGAGGGGTTATTGAATTACAGAGTACTATGAAAACCTTTTGCGGTTAGAATTTAAATAAATATTCAAAATGACTGATAGTGAGAGCGACCAGAATGCTATCATAGTGAGTAGCTAACTTACCTGATTAAAGATTTATTTACATTTGGTATTGCTAATGTCAGAAAATCAAGAAGTTGCGACCGAAATGTACACCCATTCGGATAATTACATTTTGTATTTCAACCTTGTTTCTTCTTTTTCGGTGCTGCTAACGCCAATTTTTCTTGCCCCTAAGACGACCATCTAACTCTAAATAGTTTTTGTATTTGGAACCTCATTCCGACTGTAAAATAAAATTATATTGTATGACTAAGGTTTTTAATTTAAGCTGTCTAGAACACAGTCGAAATTATTTTGTTTAACTTATGCTAAAATCTTTATCTTACAGACTGTAAATGCAAAAGGTCCAAACATAAATTTTAGTTGTCGAAATCCCATGACATCAGCAATGTCTAGGTCACGAAACTTTGAGCGATCAAGGTATGCAGAGTCTGTTTACGACCAAAGGAGTATGTATTATAGACGAGAGACTTCACCGATGTCTATAAAAAGTGCTTGTGATATACGACCAAGAAACTTCCAACAATATGCTGGCATGAGCTCTCAACAGTCGCTGTTCAACGGTAGAAGTGGTTCACCGATGTCTATGAGGAGTATTGGTATGTTTATTCAATTCATAAGGTTGTTAGTAGTATGTACTTTATTATGCTCGATTTACAATTTAATAACAGAAAGCATCATTATAATTATTATTTACTTTCTGTTATAAATAATTAAATTAAAGTATTCTTCAATAAAATTTTCAGGTTCATGTGCAAGTGTCAGTGCAGCAGATATAGCTTTTGCAATCAACAATGACACGTTCAACAAAAAAGAATGGAAAGTGATCACAGATGCATGCCAAAAACGAATCAAGCAGCGATTTCGGAAAAGAATTGAAAAGAGAAGAAATATGAGATTGTTACTGAAAAGCAGAAGACGATCAGGTGATGACTCTGGAGATCAAGCAAGTGACTCCTCTGTAAGCAGTGATGACTATAGGTCAGTTAAGACCTACAAAGAAAATATGTCCAGTAGTAGGTCAGCAAGGATGGATTTGACTGACTTCAGAAAAACTTTTAAAAACCGTAACATGCATAAAGATAGTTCAGATAATTTCAGTCAAAATACTTTTAGAAATAAGTTCTCTGTTGGGTCTAGCAGTGTAAACAATACCCAAAATTTTAATAATACTCTGATTTCAAATCAATTCAATTCTATGCCTACTCAAAAGGACAGATTTAGAAATGGATTTTTACTACCATCTCAAAGATTCAACAGATCCATTGCTTCATCAGCAATATTCGAAAATGTGGAAAACCCTCACAAAAGTACAGGAAATAATCTAATAAATAATGTGAGAAACCGTTATGCCCAAAATAACCACAAAAAAAGCAACTGTCCTAGTGCTAGTGAAGAAGAAGAAGAAATATTCTCAGAAATGACTGTCAGAGAGAACAGTATTTTTAATATTGATTCTCAACGTAAAAGGAACTTTGATAGTGAAGAAGAATCTAATCTTCCCGTTAGTAAGAGAAGCAGAATCACATCTCCAGCTAAAAGTGCTCCATACAATAAAAGAGCTCCACCAAAATTGAAGAATATCAATCCTTCTAACAATAATGTTGAATTATCAAACAGCTTTCAATTTGCTAAGCCTTCATTACCTGTAAGAAAATCTAAGCAGAGAGTACAAGAAAAGCTCATTGCCAAATCTTCACAACCTCTAACAGATTACTTGGAACCGATTTCTAATAAAATACAAGAGAATGTACAAATTTTACAGCCGTCTAACTTGCAAGAAAAATCTAGTGACAATCTAACTCAACTTGACCAATCAGAAACAACACAGAATAGTGATGTTTCTTCACGTCCAAGCTTTATTAAAAGAAAGCTCTTCACACAAAAACTAGATGTTGCAGAGAAAGCTAATCTGAGCACTGATGCTACAAACAGTCCGCAGAGTAACGTTTATTCGATACAAAAGGAGAAAAATAAATCAAGAAAATTGGTTACAAATCAGTCATGTCTAAACAGAGAAGTAGAAGATGATAATAATCTGTTAGACTTGATTCACAAAATAGTGCCACCTGACCGTATGAACCTTACTAACCAAACCACTTTAAACCAAAACAAAAATGATGTAAATAATAAAAATACAAAAGATAATGAAGCTAAATGGGATGTAACATCAGTAATCTCAGTATGCAATGAAAATGATGTAAGTGATACATTCACTGATGAAGAAATATTTGAAGCAGATAATACTATAAAAGTTGCTGCTAAAAATAAAGACATCAATTCTAAAGCAAATCCATTTGATAAAGTTGTAACCAAAACACTAATACCTCACAATTGCCAAGTAATGTTGAAAAAGTTGGAAAGCAACAATACCTTGAAAAAGCAAGTTGTGAACCAAAACTTTAACCTAACACATATCAGTGAGTATACAACTTTATTATCCATAAAATATGAATAAGTAAACTTGAATTTGATTTCATTCATTTTATAATTGGCAATGAGTGAAAACAACCTGTTTTTAGGGTTCCGTACCAAAATGGTAAAAAGGAACCCTTATGGTGAGACTAAGTCTGTCTGTCTGTCACATCTGGATATCTCAAGAACTACTAATGCTATCAACATGAAATTTAGAATAGTTTTAGATGACGTTTGTCCAACTATTTTGGAAACAAGAAAGAAATAAAAAAAAAAAACTTTTTTGCAAATGGGTCTGAAAGGGGGTCTTAAAAATTTGAAGCGGGGCTACTAGGGCATATGAAAGAACGCTGTTTGCACATTCTCAAACATTTTTTTTTTTAGGCAGCGTAGTCAGACTTTTAATGAAAAATGTAAAAAAAATACCGTTCCCCCCCTTATCTCCGAAGTTTGCATAGATAAAAATCGGAAATTTTTCTATGTGATAGAAGTGTATGTAAAGATTACAGGAAAAATAAAACGATGTCTCTAAATAGCACAGTTACATCATATATACGTACGGAACCCTCGGTGCTGGCGCTCGTGACTGTTTTTTTTTTAATATACATATATCTTGGGGCCATGTGGTCCTGGCCCTTTAAAAGGCGTATGCGGAGCCGAAGCCAACTCACAGAAGCCCGTTAGGCACTTTGAATGGGATTATTGTTGTGCTATTAATTCTTATTTTTATTTCAGATGACACAAAAAACAATGTCAAGAGTTTAGTTAAAACATTTTGGGATACTGACTTTGAGAGTGATGCAGAATGCCAGACAGTATTGCCAAGGAGTCATGTAATGGATAACTTAAGAAAAGGTTTACATACTAATAAATTATTTACTTGCCAATTTTTTTTTCGTCTTACTCTGTTGGTAGCAGCTTGTTTGACAAAAATGTTAATACTTTTTTTTTTACAGCTAATGCGACACTGGACAGCACAAAACAAGATTTCAAGAATCCTATTGGTTATGCAAGAAGCGAAAGCTCCAAAAAATCTCTGGATGTACCAAAACATTTCAATAATTCTTTGACAGTTGCTACCTTCAACAGCATGCATAAACTGAATAATAGTACTCTCAGCGTCAGATCACATCACACATCTAAGAAAAAAAAATGCTGTAATGAAACATTTGCTAACGAAACTGAATCTAAACTTGACAATATAGGAGATAAAAAGAAAGACAATTCTGAGAAACCAGCTGAAAACAACCTAGGACTGATAAATGCAAAAACAAAAAGTATTCAAAACAAAAATTATACAGACAAGCCTAAATCTAAATTAAATAAGCAAAACGAAAAAAATACCACCGTTGCTATTACACCTGCATCAAAAAGTAAGAAAAGCCCTAAAGAAAAAAAGTCGATCAAAGATAAACAAGCCGTAAGTCCAAAAAACAAAAAAAAGAAGTCTGAATCAAAATCCAAGTCAGAAAAATCAAGTGGTGTCAATAATAAAAATAAAAAATCGAATACCGAAGCACAAAATAATAATAATATAATTAAAAATAAAGCAGAAAAGCAAAACGAGAGCACACTGGTAAAAAATGACAATAAATCCAAAGTTCAAAGGGCTAAACAGCAAACTAAGAAGCTGAAGACTCCTAAAACTAAATCAAAATCAGATTGTCAAAATGCTAGTATGCAGTCAAAGAAAAATAATCCAGTATCACAACCAACAAATTTAAATCTTAACAATACTGTAGAGCCTATACAAAATACTAGCTTTATAAGTGAACGCCCATTAAGGGCGTGTCGGAGCCGCTACCAGAGTAGATCAATGGAACTTTCTAGATCTCCACAGCTAAACAATACTTCTGCTAGTATCAACAGAAGCCTTCGTTCTAGGGTCATTAATGTATCATCATCCATTGAAAATAACTCTATCAAAATCAAACCTAAAAATATAAATAACAAAAATATTTCACAAATTAATACGCGGAAGAGTGACGTATCGTTTTCATTAGGGTCGAAAGAACAGACCCCTGTGCCCAATAAAACTTTTGCTCGAAGTAGAGCGAATTTCTTCAAACGTAAAAGAAAACCTTAAAATTGTTTTAAATGTAATGTTTTATCTGAAGTTTTACGACCAGCGCTCACTGAGTTGCAAAATACTTGAACAGGCTGGAAAAAATTTCATTGATAAATAAATAATTGAATTTGAATCTTATATTTTAGCTTTATGGCGACGATAACCGACTTTTAATGATTTTATACTGAAGATCACGTCTAAACGAGTAGTGTTAATGATTTGAAAAAAAAAATGTTAAATTAGAGCATTTTCTCATTATTTGATTATGTGAATATTTTAGATTATGTTTATATTACATAGTGAAATTAATTTGTAAAGTTATGTCTAACGCGGATAAAAAACTGAGAATGGCGCAAAATCTACCAAGCGTATTTTTCTGAAACCTTCACCAATTTAAAGATAATTTAATTATTGATCTTTTAGTATACGCGTTTTATTAAAATACCGTTTGTTTTGTGTATAATAAATTAATAATGTGTCAAATTGGGGACAGCGCTCCTTGATGGGCGAGTCCTATTACTGTCTGAACGTACGACGCGTTGCGTGTGCTCAGTACAGAACACGCAAGCTAACTACTCAAGGTCACTGGCCCATATCTCCATCTTAAGGGTCGGTTCATATCTGACGGAAGATGCGTCGCGCGTAACTTTGTAAAAACATTATTAAAATGGCACATCAGTCAAACAAGTAGCAATACGTTTCCGACGATTTAATTGAAACGGTACATCTGTCAAATAACCGCCGTTGTTTTAATAGGACTTACGTGTTTCATTTTTCTGTTTTGTGTCATAATTCTCCCACTCAACAAATAATATTTCTGCAATTTCCTCCGAAGCCCGTCTCTTGGCTTGTCGTTCGCTATAAGATTTTTCTTTTAAGTTCCATAGACATAATCTATTTTGCACTTCCGTGATAAATCGTTCTGTATCAAAGATTTTCAATGCAAAAAAAACTTCGAACGGTCTGTACACAAACGATCTCCGCTGATGTTACGCCTAGTCTAAATGCATCAGTCAAAATACACGTGGCGCGACGTTGCCGCTCTTAGGTCGGCCGACAATGCGTTGACGGAAACGGAACAGACGCTGTACGCTCGACGCACTAACGTATCATCGATTCATCGGTTAAGTGTGAAAGGTTGAATGTTTTCTCATATAATTGTATGTTCTAGCGTTCCGCGACCGATAATACGCGACGCATCTTCCGTCAGATGTGAACCGACCCTTAACTAACTATTTGCCGTGACGTAATCGCTTGGTAGTGCCGTCTCTGACGTGGTGTTCACGTACCTATGCTAGTTTCAACTCTATTTTATTGTGACGTAGTTCATTACCGAGCATTTTTTTGCTCAGTGTGCCCTGACCCATAATTTGTTAAATCATTATATATGTATAAAACCGGCCGAGTGTACTCGCACTTGTTTATTTTGATAAAACTCAAGATTTTAAATTATGTGTATAGTTAATGTAAGATTTAAAATAAACCAGACGAATCAGGTGGTACCTCAGAAAAAACGCAAGCCAAAAAAGCAAATGTATCTTTAATGTTAATTAGATAATTACTTAATTTTAAATAGTAATTTTCCCGTAGCTGTATCTGGTCTTTTTTTGGTCAGAGAAGCTTCTATGCGTTCATGTTGTGTACAAATAGATGATCTTATTTAACCCTTTTTTTTAATGAAAATTTACCCAGCTATCAAAATATCGTCTTACAAAGTATCCTACTACAACCATATTTTGCTACTCTTACAGTACAATTAGAGTTGTCTGTAAGTGTCGCGGGCGCACTTTATATGAAGATTAACTCTATGGCCCGTATTTATAGAACGTTACTCAGTAGCAGTACTCCAGCATTACTTAAGACTAAATTCAACCAATCCAATGGCATGAATATAGTCTTAAGTAATGCTTGAGTACTGAGTAACGCTCTTTAAATACGGGCCTTACAGTTGCTGTATTAAGGTCGCACGTAAGAATAAAATCACAAACCCCCGTATTACAAAACAAGGTTTATCTTCAAACCCAGGTTTAAAACATGGAGCCATTATTGAATTTGGAACTAAATTCCGACTATGGTAAAGTTCCTAAACACAAAACTGACAACTTAGTACCGAACTAAGTTTTCAGTTTTGTAACTATAAAGAACAGTATTTCAATCACTGTTACGTTCTTATTACAAAAACTGGCTCCATGGTCAAAATATAAATCTCGTTTTGTAATAAGGCGGTAAGTGTCTATCAGTGGGAGGTCTTATCAGTGCCATTTTAAGTGTGATTCCCCATGTTTTCATCTCTGTAACGACATTGTAAGAGTATATAAAGTGTATTGTTGCGCATTTAGAAAATAATAAAAAATAACTTTAAAGTAGTATTTGTGTCATTTCTACATAACTCTTTTAAAGCAAACTCAATAAAGGTACACACGGCTATAACACATCAAGCTATACATTTCCAATATAAGCTGACCTCTCATTGTACGGAAATCCTATACTTACCTACAGTGCGAGATCAGCTTGTTGTAGTAACAAATATCTTGATAAAGGCAAGGCAATGGAAACGGGTATGCTTGGAGTTTCCCTATGCGATCTAATCAGAAATGAAGAGAACCAAGGTAACCGACGTAAACCGAAAGATTGCCAAGCTTATGTGGCAGTGACCAGGCAATTTCCTCGCAAAACAGATGGCCAATGGGGCCGAAAGGTTCTGGAATGGCGACCGCGTACCGGAAGACGTAGCGTTGGAAGGCCTCCACAAAGTGGACCGATGACCTTGTGAAGGCCGCAGGAATCCGCTGGATGCGGAAAGCACAGAACCGGTCGAAGTAGCGATGCTTGGGAGAGGCCTATGTCCAGCTGTGGACGTTTTTCGCCTGAAATGATGATTTTTGTTTAATATTAGCATAAAACTGATGTCTCTTATTTTAAGCCTCTCTAAGTAAATTTTATGCCTTTGGCTCTTAGTCACTGTCTGCAGCGAGTTAATTATAAAAGGGTCGCGGTTATGGAAATCGTTATGGAAGAGGACTAATTTAAGGCAACAATACACCGGATTGCTCATAATGTTTAGGGTTCTTTGCCTAAGAAATTAAAAGAACTAACAAATGACTAACGTTGTAGTTGGTGATATTAGGAAAACAGATTATAAGTACAACATAGCTAATAAACCGTAGAGCTAAGCACTTTAAACCAGGGACCGTACAACACCGGTTCAGGGTTAAGCCTTTCGAAGAGGTAACCCATTCAGTGGGTTACCTTTATCATGGTGTAACCCATTGAAAGGGTGTTATACTAGAAACCCATTGAAAGGGTTACATGATAACCCATCGAATGGGTTTTATACTTGAAACCCAGTGAAAGGGTTACCTGATAACCCATTTCAATGGGTTCTATACCTACTTGAAACCCAGTAACATGAAAAAATCATAATATTATGATTATAAAAATCATATATTTCGATATCTGCCCAGCACGCGTAATAGGACCAATTCTATCTCTATTCTACCCAGGGACCATTTTGGTTAGCATTTTAGAAAAAACCCTATCGATAACCCTTTCCATCGAAAGGGTTTTTCTAAGCAGTTAATCAAAAACCCATACGGTGTGGGTAATTTTGAATGGCTTAAATTAAGCCGTTCAAAAGGGTTACCCACACCGTATGGGTTTTTTTCGAAAACCCTTTCGATGGGTTACCAAAATTTAATTGAAGCCGTTCATAAGGGTTACCCTTATCGTATGGGTTTTTGTTTAACCGCTTAAAAAACCCTATCGAAAACCCTTTCAATGGGTAACCAAAATGGTCCCTGGGTATAACACGCCCACATTTCGCCAGTTTAAAAGTTTAAAAGCTGGGACCATTTTGGTTACCCAGTGTCCGCGTCGGACCGCAACGCGCCGCATTGCAAATCGGGCCATACCGCAACGCAGTAACTGTTTCAGACATTCAAATTTCGAATTTAAATTGTTTCCACTCCAGTGCTCGTGAGGCTCGCGCACATTTGGGCGAGGCGCGCCGCCACGCATTGCACAAAACCTGCACCACTGCGGCCACTACGCAACGCATTGGCGCATCGCTCGTCTGGCGTATTTTTTTGCAGCTACTGTTTTGCGCTTGCAATGCGGCCCGTCTGTAGTGCTCGATGGTTCATTCAAAATGTACTTGATGCAGAAGGATTCGTGCAATGCGTTCCAATGCATTGCACTAATCCTTCTGCCCTCGCACCTTTATAGTGACGAAAAATGATACAAATAGATTATTGTATTATTTTTCTGTTATCGTATTTCTGTCACGAATTGAAATAAAAGTTGAATAAAACTTCCTTGTAGCGCTAGAATATGACTGCCCCGTTGGTCTCGTGGTCACAAGCCTCGCCGTAGGTGAGTATTAAGATTTTCCTTGTCGCAAGCGCTTCTGCTGAGCGTGGGGTTCTGGGTTCGATTCCCACCCAGGTCGGGCAAATTAATACATCAGATTTTCCTTATGGGATTTCTCAGTAGCAACTCGGATTTTGAATGTTGGAGGTGTCTCCGTGCCTTGTAAATTACGTAAAGCCGTTGATCCTGCGCCTGATCTCTCCCCCGTCGTGTCGGTTTGCAATCTCATCAGCCTATGAGAGTAAAGGAACAGAATGTGCCTGTGTTTGCGCAAAACATTTTGCACTATAAATATCTCCTGCGAGACTGAGACCTTTGAGACTGGCTGCCGTGTCCGAAATTCAGTCGGGTGGATTATTATATTGAAGCCAAGAAATAAAAGAGAACACTGCTCATTGTTTAATTTGTGATCTCCAGTTTTCTTTCAATACATATTGGTAAATGGCCCTACCTAAATATTTTAGAGTTGAAGAAAGTTGCATAATCTTTAGAGTGAAATGTTGCCGCGGCCCTCGCCTCGCTACGCTACTGAGTCGTAATAACAAAAGACATGTTTTAATAAAGTTATTATTTTATTCGATAAGACATTCACAATCTGAAAACCAGAGGCAATTAATAATCTGCTGTTAAGGCAATTTATGAATGCTAAAGTAAATAAATTAATTATCTATTTATCTTAACCAGCGAATAACATCTTTTTACGCCAACAAGTCGTTAGTTTCCTCGACGCGTCTAAATGATGTTATAATCTACTAAATAAAAATATGTTGAATTATAATGTATTAGTATACTTCTTATAGTTAAGTAGTTACAATAGTGCAAAAAATCAAATTTAAGTCTTGTATTTTGATTAACCTAAATCTTGGTCATGTAAATATCACACTACCTGGAACCGATTAGTGATTATCAATTTTAACCAAAGAGCACGGAGATGCCTCGGCGGTCGCTGCGACTGGCGGCATCGGTCAACAATTTCCACAGAAAACAAGCGTTTTCTGTGTTTGTTGTGCGAGGCACAACGATACAAATGTGAAATGACGGCATTGAAGGCGGTCCGTGATAGAAATGAACTCAACGCACATTGGCCATGAATTCCCACAGTTTTTTTATTGTACTGCCTTCTCCAGACTTCCATGCTCTGTGATTTTAACCTTATGATGACAATCACAAGTTTAATTTTGTTAGTTACATTCAGATCTAATACTTATTCACTTGTTATCCAAAATGTATAAAAATTATATAATTTAGAACCGAATATTATAATTTTACTCAACTGCGTCATTATTATAACAGAATTAAACAATTAACAGTAAATCTCTTCCAATAATTTAACAACCTATTAAATGCACATTCATATAGGCACCAGCGGCCCAAAAATGATATCGAAGACAGCTTTCCTTACAATCCAGTCAAACTTCTTACCATACAGCTTTAAAAATTACACAATGAACAGGGTACTCCATAAGAAGAGCATACCGAATTAGAAATAAAAATTCCGCCAAGAAACTATGCTCCCAGTGTTAAGGAATGCACTTAGATATGACACAGCCACGTGAATATGTATAATAAATTACAGAGCGTGTACATGACGACAAAATCAACTTTCTGATTAAGATGCGAGACTGGGTAAAACTCAAATACAATAAATACTTTATAAAATATTTAAAAGGCCGACATACAAAGAAGTGTTACTTAATAATTCAGCTAATGTCAAGAAATAATAACCTACAATAAAATAAACATATATTGCATGTTTACAACGAGAAGTTGTAAAGCCAGGTTCGCTGCGCCAGATTATTTTTATTAAGAAAATCTCTTTTCAAAAATGTGTTCCGACGAGGAAGACGTGTCTGTTGTTCTAGCAAAACTAGATTTCGTTCTACAATGAATATAAATAGAGTACATGTCCGGGTACGTTTGTTCAATTTTTAATTTTATCAAGAACAAAATATTCTATATATTTATATTATTTTTTTATTTAACAAAATATGCTAATTTCGTTAAATAAAAACATAAACGAAGTTCAGAAAGGGGTTTTTGAAGAGCTGTTCTCAAACTTTCATGCACTTAAAACTTAAAAAATGTCACGAAGCGTCTTCGTCTGAAGAGCACTACACAAAATGAGTCACTTCACTCCCCCGAAGGCGAACGCGTTTGATGTTACCCGTTCGTCGCGGCAAACATTTTCCGCCTTATTACAAAACAAGATTTATATTTTGACATGGCTTAAACCATGGAGCCAGTTTTTGTAATAAGAACGTAACAGTGATTGAAATACCGTTCTTTATACAAAACTGAATACTTAGTTCGGTACTAAGTTGTCAGTTTTGTGTTTACAAGGAACTTTTTCTTTTCCTTCTGGCTTCGCACGGTTTGTGCATTTAGCCAATGTCAAGTTTTAGTTCTTGTCTAATATTGATGAAATGAATTATAAATGCATGATGATGATATCCCCGCCCACTCCCTTGAGTTTCAGTAAAGATGTGGCACTTTACTGAGTCTTCACGCGGACTTCTTGAGAGAACTTGAAGCGAAGTTGCACTGTTTTGTTTCATTTGCCTACACTAATGCACGTTCACAAACACTTAATGGTTAATAATCCACCATTATTACACATTAGTATTCGGCTAAACACAAATTTTGGAAAATAAAACAAACTGCTGAACATGACGCTCCACTTTCCCGCCAAGAAGTCTACAAGGAACTTTACCATAGACGGAATAATGTTCGAAATTCAATAATGGCTCCATGTTTTAAACCTGGGCCTGAAGATAAACCTTGTTTTGTAATAAGGTGGCTTAAGTCATGTTTGTTTTTAATTAAAACACCTAACATCGTTACCTAACCGATTTGGCGAATTGGCGCCGCCAGATCGGTTAGGTAACTATGTTAGGTGTTTTTATAACACGAAAACATGGCGCAGCAGACCCGGCTTTAGGCCATGCCCCCAAATTGTTTAGCTAACAGTGTTAGGTGTTTCTAAAACACGAAAACATGGCGCAGCGGATCCGGCTTTATACAAGCCTTGTTAGTTACTGTAACATATTTATTATACATTTACATCTAGTGAGTAGGTATTTGTTAACATTAGTTACATTACGCCATTTTAGGGCCACTGTTTCCGAACATTTAACCTACATGATTCAATTACGACTCATTGGCTGTGAAATACTAAGCACTCAATGATTGTAAAGCGAGATAATTTCGATTTGATATTATGTAATATACAAAGAGCACTATGATACGCGTAGATACATTGATAATTTCAATATTCGTCTTCCTCCGGCGGGTGTGGGTTGTCGCCGTCTATTTCCTCTGGAGGCGCGAATCCGTCCTGACGAACAAAACAGATAAATATTAATGTTGGGTTCACTTGCTTCATACTTTACATTTAGTAGGTTCTAACCAAGTTCTCTCATTGTTCAGTGGACTGCGATGGGCTCAGTTGTTCATGGTCCGGCTCTAACTAAGTACGGAAATAAAAGGACAACAATCAGCCACCCAGCCAAAAGTTTGACAAATTAATTAAATATTTGTGTCCAGATATTAAAGGAAATAGTAAATAGGCAAGTAAATAAATATTGCATTTTGTAACAACTTGATGCTGCATGCATTTATATATTACTAAGGGTAGGGCCAGACTTACGTAATTCAGACCAAGTCGCCGAAATGAGGTTTATAAAATATTGCTATATAGTTTGACCACACCCAACGAAAAAATTTTCCGCCTCATTTACGCTCAGTTTGGCTGCCTGTCCATTGGAGCGGAGAAGTGCAGCTAGGAATACATTAACCAAGCGTATTCTACTAAATTCATGTCATTTGAATTTAGAGGAATTCTAATGGTACCTAAATAATATACGCGCTCTGCTCAAACAGACAGCCTTATGCTCGTCTGGTCCCACCCTTGGAACTTGGAAAATTATTATTAATAGTTATATGACACATTGAATGGTTCAACATAATAACGAAAGATTTGTAACAAAAGTTATTTTTAACAGTTCTGCCATGCTGTACCTCAGTTGCATATAAGATATCCAAAATCTTCTGAACAATTGGACCATTCTGCTGTTCTTCCATCTCTTGACAGATCACCTCTATATCCCGGAGCTTGCCAAAATAGAAGTCCCTTTCTTTCTCAAGACCGTCAACTGTTGCTTTCAATTCATTTATCTGCATTCAAAATAACATTCAAGGTTAATATAACAAGTCAAGGTAAAATCTACACTTTTCCTGATAAGGTGGAAATTAACATTTAATGATTTAATTTATAGGCAATAAACAAAATTATCTGTATTTTTGATAAAACAGAAATTATCACGACACTTTTCTTTTTTTTCTTTTAATTAAAGAGTTTTTTGTCTCAATAATGAATAAAATAATTAAAATGTTGCAATACCTGATGATTTAACTCGTCAATAACCTTCGAATCCCCCTTAGCACTTTGATTTATTCTGGCTAAATTAACTGGGGGAGACCTGACTGTGCTGTTTGCTTTGCCAACTGTAAATTGTAAAAAAAACATTTAAATGCTGTAAACCATAAAAAGTCAATCAAACAACTGCTTTGAACTGATATATAATAAGAAAATTTAGACTTGAATTTAATTTGTTTATGTATCATATTCGTTTTTTTAATTAAACATAGCTATATAAATATCAAGCAATGAAAATAATATTTCAAAAGCATTAATAAGCAAAATCGCAAATACAAGGTAAATGTATATAAATAAACTATCTTTCTGTACTGACGTAATCATAATATAATAAACAATAAACATGATGAGGAATATACATACTTAATACAAATTATTATGTATGTTGACTCATAAAATGAATAGAAAAAAGTTGCACATAATAATGAATGATAACATGCTGTGTAAATATATGAATAATACTGATAAACTGTGCATATGATACTGTGCAGGTGCGGACTGCAGATGTTATTATTTTTAGTTTAATATACAATATATACATTTGATATATTAATTTTCATCCCAGACTTAATATAACTGATATGCAATGGACATACTATTGGCACAATATATTTTACATAAATAGGGCAATGGTTCCAATATTTATATATAATACAATATTATTGATATCACTGTTTGAATTTGGATCTTTTAACCTCTATGCAACTCATTAAAAAAGCTAAGTTTATAACACAAATCAATATCTATAAAGAAAACAAAATAGTACTGGATTGGGGTCTAGCTGCGACTTTGGCAACAGGCGCCATCGGCTTCTTGGGCACGGCGGCCGAGCCCCGCGGAGCAGAAGCGCCCCCGTGCCCCATGGGCAGACCCTCACGTTGCGCCACCGCGTCATATTCCGTGCCTCCATAGTTGGCATCAAAGAATTTCTTGAACCATTGCAAAAATTCAAAATTGTCTTGGAAACGACCCTTCACCAGTCTGTCAATGGGTACTATCTACAAAAGAAAAAAGTGAAGGTAAAATAAAAAGAATCACAATGCTACAAAAGGTGCCGCTACCTGCCTACAGTCCATAACTAATCAAGACATGTACAGATGACCACACACAGAAACACATATGTGGAGTATACTTAGCATTGTTGGATTGTTAGTCACAAGCCACAAGCTGTGTTGCTAAGTGTGGTCTAATGAGTGGGGTGCATTATTTGATTGGGCTGATGCATACTGCCAGAGTGGTGCATGGGAGCAGGGCGGCGAGCAGCCCTGGGCGGCGGAGGCACCACCTGTACTGCGCCACATAAAGGCAGTCCTGATTCACATGCCCCCGACCCAATTGTGATGCCACCACGTGCCTCAAAAGCATCGTATTCCCTTCCATCATAATTGGCATCAAAAAACTTTTTAAACCACTGTAAGAACTCAAAATTGTCTTGGAACCTTCCTTTTATCAGCTTGTCCACTGGTATTACCTATAAAGTATATTATTGGTATGTGGTAAATTGTAACATTACATTTACTTAGGTGAAACATATTTATCAAATAATTGGGTTATTTGGTTCATAATATTGACCTCTGTTTTAAATTTCTGGCATTAAAATACATTAATTTTAACTAAGGATTTCTCTTATTTTACTTATGACAGGATTTTGTCCCAGATACAGGAGGTCCTTAAACTTATTTAATTATATTGTATGTGGCTTTAAATTGTGCAAACACACACAAAGTGTTCAAAGTGCCTCTTGAAGCTTGGTTTAGCTCATAAGAGAAAATAAATTTGGATAATACTAAACAAAATTAACAACAATTACTATATTTAGCTAATAAATGACTGAAAAGTGGAATGTTTTCAGTTAGTTAGCTTAATATTAAAAGCTTAGCATAATAGTGAAAAAGTACCTTATCAACTCCCATTTTTTTGAAAGCTGCTTGTAGTATTTTGAAATTTTGTATGTATTCATGTTCTAAATTTGTTTTGAACTTAATTCTTTTCATGGGCACACTGTTTGGGAACAACATGTCCATGAACTGACAATACGCGGCGCCTGTGCACAGTTCCTCGATCTTGGCAAAATTTGACTGCAGGCAGTCGTTCACCCACGCCAACATATCATGTCGCGACAAATTCTCAGAAGTCACATTCGTTGAATACACGTTCACTGCCATCTTCGCTACTCCAATACTCTCGTCTAAAATGTAACATCACCAAACAGTATAGTAATATCATAAGACCGGCTTAAACGACAGCAATGCGTTTCAGAAAAAAGAAAGCCGATCTAAAAATAGGTCGTGGTATATCCGTGACGATTACCCGACAAACCACACAAAGATGTATCAAAACACTCACTAGACACCTGCTAAAGTATTTCCCTAATGCTTACGAACTTTAATTATAGAATAACAGTAAACGTCCACTCCAAACTACAACGGATGTGGTGATAATAATATGACAGGCTAACAGACGACTCATCAAAAATCTGTAGCACCGCATGATGAAAGTTTTCGGCACACCCTTTTCCTACAATTGTATTGTTAATTATATGACTTACCTTCAATTAACGAGTTCTTGGACTTAAATTTTCTTTAATTTATCACAAATGATCAAGCAAAGCAATCTAAAACGTTAGATTTTTGTCCAAAAACGCTAGCCGTGTTCTTTCCGTGTTATCATAGACAAAGTGTACACCACAGACAATTCAAACATTTTTAACAAAAAAAACTTTGGATTATTTTACTCTATGATCTAGCTAGTGGCAGGACCTCTGACTGAACATTGAAAATCATAGAAGGAGGATTATAAAAAACCGGCCAAGTGCGAGTCTGAGGACGAGTGTATGGGAGCCCCCTATTTATTATATTCTGTTTTTTAGTATTTGTTGTTATAGCGGCAACAGAAATACATCATCTGTGAAAATTTCAACTGTCTAACTATGACGATTCATGAGATACAGCCTGGTGATAGACGGACAGACCGACAGACAGACTTAGTAGTAGTGTTCCCGTTTTACCCTTTGGGAACGGAACCCTAAAAACAACTCTGTAAGTATCTTTGTTCCCGTTCTATCTTATGGCACGAAGACGGATGTGGGAAAGAGATAGATGATTTACTCTTTGTTTTACTTTTTTGGCATATCACAAGATGAACATGTCATTTAGTTGAATTGGTATATTTCAACTCGGCTAAATTTGATATTACTTTGCTTCAATGTCTGACAGTTCGTTCTTGAACTACTTGATTTGTTCGCGTATTCTTTGTATGTACCTATGCGTTTGTTGTAATCTCTTACCCCCTTATTCCAAAACAAGGTTTATTTTAAGACCCAGGTTTAAAACATGGAGCCATAATTGAATTTCGAACTTTATTCCGACTATGGTAAAGTTCCTAAACAAAAAACTGACAACTTAGTACCGAACTAAGTTTTCGGTTTTGTATAAAGAACGGTATTTCAATCACTGTTACGTTCTTATTACAAAAACTGGCTGCATAGTTTATGACATGTCAAAATATAAATCTTGTTTTGTAATAAGGCGGTTACAGTTTTTTTCGATGTTTGAATAATATTTCTACTGTTAGATTGCACGAATTCTTTGAGTAACTACAAATAGTGAGTGCATGGATGCTGTAGAGCAATGTCTTATTTATTTAACAGTTTATGTACAGACGCCAGCAGGTCAACCTACCCGAAACTGTCAAATTTTCCCAATCAACCTTGAACCTTATGCTTTAAAAATAAAGTTGAAAATCTATTAAAGAAATTTGACAGATTGTAGTAGCTTGATGTGCTGGCGTCTGTACACACATTTAAACAGACAAGAAAAAAAGGAACAGAAAAATACGTACAAAGGTGATGCTTATTACTAAAGAAATCTCTTCCAGCATACCTGCGACAAGGAAAGTAGACGAAGAGATGTAGACAACGTGTGTAAGATTAAAAAGAGAAAACATAATCCTATTAATTAATAAAATATCGGAGATTAATGTCAATTTATGTATTTCAGCTTTTTATCTAATAAATTGTTGCGCGCACAACTAAAAAGCCTACTACTAGCGCCACCTAGTATCAAATAGCGGAACTAGTAGAGTCAAGATTCTTCTAGAAAGTTCGATTCTAGAACTATCGACACCCGGTCAGTCGGGGCCGGTATGTAGTCGAATATTCTAGATGTTTCGGGAACTATCCGAGGCCCTATATAAGGCCGGTATGGGCCGCGACGGAGTACAACGATTCTGCGCTCGAAGCTCGCTGCGGAAGGACGTGTGTTGCGCTGCTCTCGCTGTGCCCCGCTCTCCCGCTGCTCTTTCGTGCCCGGTACGTTACGCTTGCGTAACGCTCTCGTAGTCGCCCCGACTACAACCGATCGTCAATTGATTAGATTGATTAATTTATTAATTAATTTAACCGAAAGACACTAGATCAAAAAAAGTGCCTTTTTCAAGGCAAGCGTTTCTTAACAGTTTGTTCAGAGAGTAGCTTCATTAGGCCCCTTCTGGGCAAAACCACAGTTTCGTGGTCCTCGGTGGAAACCTTACGGTGTTAACGAAACCGAGTGGGGTGTTGACCCAAACGCACCCGCCGAACCCCTTCAGGGGGAGGCAGTAAATTGGACGGGTCCCAGAGTTAACCGGCCTTGGGGGGTCTCCTAGTCGGCTCTGGTGGCAGTTTTCCTTTCACAGCTACTCACCTAGTGTCTCTAGGGTGTGTCTACACCCTTCGCGCTAGACTGGAAAGGGCCCCCTTGCACAATAAGATTGGCAACGGGATCACAAGCTTAGGGCTCACAAATAGGTTACACATCCTCCCTGTCTGCACCCGACAGGGAGGGAAACAGATCCCCGGGCTAATCCACCCGGGGAGCTAGGTATAGGGAACGATAGGCAGAAATTTAGTGGAGACGGCTCCAAAATTCCTCCCTACTAGGAACCCCCCCTTAACCGCTATGGAGGACGCCATTATTTTGGCGTTCTTCAGAGAGGTCCTTTTTAAGGACCCAGCCTTTTTAGATCGATATGGAGTACAACTCGCTAAACTAAAGAGCCAGCCTTCTGCTGGCATCGATAAGTTCAGCGATGTACTCGCGAACCAACAGGCGGAAGAAGACTTCCAGAGTCCCTCCCCTAGCCCGATCGTGTCAATGGACACTTCCGCACCTGCGGACAATCGCGCGCCAAGTCCGAGCAGTTCAGACTCCGAAGAGTCCAGCTCTTCCTCTTCGTCTTCTTCTTCTACCTCTGCCAAGCCAGGGGTCCTAACCTCAGGACCTGGCAAGAGGAAGAAGTCGAAGAGTAAGTCGGGCCAGGCAACTAAGATAGTGGCGTACGAGCCTCCCTCGACCCCTATCCCTTCTGCCCCCGTGGCATCCACCTCAGTGGCCCCTACCGCGGCCCCCCCTACCATTATTCCGTCACCGGTCCCGGCGTCTTCCACGCAAGACCAAGACGGTTTCACTGTCAATTCTGCCTCTAAGAAGGCTTCCCGTCCTCCGCCCATTGTCATTCAGGACAAGGGTAAATGGACGGAAATCTCAAAATGGTGTGTTGATCAACGGATCAACTTCACCAGCGCGGTCAGTACCCAACCGGGCATAAAAGTCACCGTTCCCACGGCTAACGATTTCAGGGAACTAACCAGGACACTTCGGGTGAGAGGCATCTCATACCACTCATATACCCTCCCCGAAGAGCGTCAGACGCGTGTGGTGATCCGTAGGATCCCCAGTGAGATTGCCACCGCAGACATTAAGTCGGACTTAGAGCGACAGGCTATTCCTGTCCTCGAAGTCCACAGGATGCACCGCTCTAGAGGCGGTGCACCATACGACATGATTCTTGTCGTATGCTCTCAGGTTGAAGGCCATCACCCTATTTTCAAGATCGCTTCGATCTGTAGCCTGAAAGGCTTTGATATTCAGAAGCCGCACAAGTCCAGCATTATCGGACAGTGCCACCGTTGTCAACTATACGGTCACGCGCAGAAGAATTGCTTCGCGAAACCCAGGTGCGTCAAGTGCCTGGGTGAGCATGGCACTTCTGAATGCTCACGACCGAAAGACCGTGCCCTCTGCACCGAACCTCCCAGTTGCGTTCTTTGCGGCCAACAAGGCCACCCAGCCAATTACCGTGGCTGCCCTAAGGCACCAAAATCGTCTTCCTCGAAATTGACCAAGCGTTACGACGCGAGGCAACAGAGAGATAACCAGGGGGGATTCTCCTCCTCTCTGACCCAACCTCCACAACGACTGAGCCCCCAAAGGTCCAGTCCGTGGAACCATTTTAACCACCAGCAGGCCTTCCCTGCCTTCGGCCAATACATGGCTCCTCCCCCCCCTCAACCTCAACCCATCCCACGGTTGATGGACCCTCGCCTTCGCGCTCATAGCGCTCAGCAACAACAACAATCTACCGCCGCCGGTAGGAGCGCGCCTCTCGCGCCCCCAGTGGCCCGCGTGCCAGAGCCTGCTTCCAAAGCCACTCCCCCTCTCAACACTCGCGCGCCTCCTCAACCCGCGGCCACTCCAGTGGTCGCATCACCTAACACCTTCGATGCGTTTAATGTGATCTCGAGCACATTTAACATCTTTCTTTCGCCTCGCGCCAAGAAAATGGCCAGCGAAATAATTGTAGCCCGTAACTCCTGCGATCTATCGGAGATCCAGCGAATTTATCACGCGTATCCCGAGATCACGCAAGCCCTAGAGTCCATCGCGTATAGGAACCATAATGTATAATACGGCCCACGCGAGAACTAAACTAAGATCACTCAAGTTAGGCTTTTTCAATGCCAACGGCATTAGAGAACAACGCGACGAAATCGCTGTGTTCCTCCGCGACCATCGGTTAGGTATTCTCCTAGTACAGGAAACTTTCCTCAAGCCTTGTCATCGAGACCCGTCAATTGCGAACTATCGCGTAGTTCGCAATGACAGGACTCGATGCCACAGGGGCGGCACCCTGATTTACTATAGGACTCCTCTCCATTGCCTCCCGCTCGATGCTCCGACAACTCTCTCGTGTCTTGAAGTGTCTGCATGCAAATTAGCAATGTCAGGTCATCAACCGATTACGATAGTTTCGGCTTACATGCCGGGCACCGCGACCACGAAACTAGACGGTCTTCAACTGCTGTCTCGCGATCTTTCGATTCTTTTCGGCCTGAGTGAATCCGTTATCGTAGCGGGTGATCTCAACGCCAAACATCCGTCCTGGAATTGTAATACCACTACGTTTCGAGGCCAACATCTGTTTGACCTCACCACCGTTTTAAATTTCGATATCATCGGTCCGATGAATCCTACTCATTACCCCCATATCCCCACTCAATCCCCGGACATATTGGACATAGCGCTCCTAAAGAATATCAACCTACGGTTGGATTCGATAGAGGCGATGGACGAACTGACTTCTGACCACCGGCCAGTCGTCTTAAGACTGGCCCCTCGCGACGGACTCCTTGACCCTGACCAACCCCCCCTCACGAAAGTAGTCACGGACTGGCGGAAAGTAAGCGACCGACTGAAATCCACCACATCCCCGATACTGGATTCTATCCCCGATCAGTTTGACTCGATCGCCGACACGACGGGGCGGCCGCGATCGACTCACTCACGGAACACGTACAATCAGTCCTGAGCGATTGCTCGAGGCAGGTTCCGGCGATGGACCCCCATCGCCGAAAGCTGCCGGACGATGTGCGTGAACTGCTGACTGAGAAGAACGCGGCCACTCGTGCATAGTGTCTTTCCCTGTGACGCTAACAAAATCTTCATGCGCCAATTACAGAGATCTGTAAGGAAGCGTATGAAAGAACTGCGTGAGGCCCACTGGGACAAGATGCTGGGTGAACTAGAGCCCACTCGTCTTGCCTTCTGGGAGCTTCAGAGGAAACTCAGGTCCCCGACAGTAGCTTCTATGCCCCCTCTGACACGACCCGACAGGACGATAGCATTCGAAGACACCGACAAGGCTGAATGCCTGGCTGACACTCTCGAGACTCAGTGCTCGCCCAGCTCTCAACCAGTAGACCAAGCTCACCTCGCTGAGGTGAACGCTGAAGTCGAACGTAGGGCGAATCTCCCTCCGGTCGAAGACCCTGATTGTCCTCTGGCTCCCGTCACCCCAGACGAAGTGCACGACATTATCAAGGGTCTGAAAACCCGTAAATCTCCCGGATCAGACGGAATCACCAACAGGGTGCTCCAGCTGTTCCCCGCTCACCTGATCATGCTAATGACCACCATCTTCAATGGCGCTCTTAGCAACAACATTTTTCCTCAAGCTTGGAAAAGTGCCACGGTCATCGGTATCCCGAAGCCCGGCAAGCCTAAGACCGAACCTTCCAGTTACCGACCCATCAGTCTGCTCAACGTCTTCGGCAAAGTCTATGAGAGGCTTATTTATAAGCGTCTCAGAGACTATGCCGAGACGAAGGGCCTCATCCCAAACGAACAGTTCGGGTTCAGATCCCAACATTCGTGCGTACAACAGGTCCACCGTATCGTCGAGCATATAAGCGCTGGCTTCCAGCGCGGGCTCATGACGGGTGCTGTGTTCTTCGACATTGCGAAAGCGTTCGACAAAGTCTGGCACAACGGCTTATTATATAAGCTCTACAAACTCGGTGTGCCCGATCGTCTCGTGCTCATCTTACGAGACTTTTTGTCGGACCGCACCTTCCGCTATCGCATCGAGGGTGCGCTATCCTCCCCCCATCCGCTCTGCGCAGGCGTCCCTCAGGGCGCCGTGCTGGCACCGCTGATATTCACTATATTCACTAGTGATATCCCCAAATGTAGAAAGGCGCAGTTAGCTCTGTTCGCAGACGACACGGCCATCTACTACACCGGCCTCAGGCAAGACAAGATCGCCCACATCCTTCAGGCCGAAGTCAACAGACTCGCGGCCTGGTTCAGGAAGTGGAGGATCGAAGTCAACCCTGATAAGAGCCAGGGGGTCCTATTCTGTAGGCCCCGGCGATCACCCGCCCTCCCCCAACCGATCACCATGTTCGGCAAGCCTATCCCTTGGGAGAAGCGAGCCAAATATCTCGGTGTGGTCTTAGACCATCACATGACGTTCGGCGAGCACATAAAACAGGTGCGCTCGCGCGCCAGTTTTGCTCTCGGCAGACTACACTCCGTACTCAATCCGCGCAGCAAGTTGTCCCTTAAGTGCAAATTGCGTATTTACACCGCGTGCATTCGACCGATCATGACTTACGCCTGCGTAGTCTTCGCTCACGCAAAGTCGTATCACATTCATAAGATGCAGACGCTTCAAAACCGATTTCTCCGTAGAATTACGAAGGCTCCTTGGTTCGTTCGGAACGAACAACTTCACGTAGACCTTAAGATGCCTACCATCAAGCAGTTTATGAAGCGCCTTGCAAAGCGCTTTTTCGAATCCGCGGAACGTCATCGCAACCCCTTGGTTGTGCAGGCCGCTAGTTACAGGCCTTCTGCCATTAGTCAGACTCGCCGACCGAGGCATACTCTCTTAGATCCGGATGACCCCGTCACTCTCCTTCAGGAAAGCAAAAGGGCCACGAGTACAGTGCACAAAATACACAAACCGAACTTCCGTCCTCGCCGCCGAGGTACTACGCGAACTTCCCGAGTAAATGGTAATAAAAGTCCTCCCCCCGTCCCTTGAATGTCGATGCGCCAGCCGCCCGGTTAGAGGCTGAGACCGCCGTAGCAATAAATATAATATCCCCTGATAATAATCATGATCAAAATGTTGATCCAGCCCGTCCCCAAATTGTTTCTAATTTTGTGATCCCCCAACGACGCCCTAAGCCGAGGTCCGTACCCCACAGGGGGTGCCCTTAGTGCGCTGTCGTTTAGTTTTATATATATAATTTGCGCCCTGGCTGGAGGCTTTAAGATTAAAAACCTTAGGGCAGCCACAGGAATATTCGGTTAAAGTAGCAACGACCTCTCTAGGTCTGCTACGAGATGCCATTCATAAAAAAAAAAAAAAAAAGCGACGGAGTTAGTTTACTTTTGAAAACGAGACAAGCGAAAACAACTGAACGATATTTGAGAGTGACATTAAAGTGATTGTGTTTTTAATGTTCTTAATTAAAGTGTTTAGTTTTTTAGTTATTAAATCGGCAATTTGTATTGTCACGAACCCCAAGCTCGTAACAATATATAATTCTAAATTATCACCCAAAGAGCATTTATTGCAATCTACTCCATAAAAATCGATCTATTTTTACTGGACTAGTAGAACATGTTACGAATTTTGAAAGATTAAGGATGCAGTTGAGAAGTACTGTTTATCTGTTATTAAAAGAGAAATCTACTTTTTCAAATAAAACAATTTATCTACTCGGTACTTCATTTCGAAAAAGTCCAATAAAACCCTTTAAAAGTCTTTAGATTTCAAAAGGAGCACATAGTCTAGACAAAGTAGGTGTCAGGTTTCTGTTTTATTTCGAGAGTTTTCTTCCACAGTTTTTGTCTTTTAACATCTTTGGCAAATACATGGGTCCGAGTATTTTTGCAGTCAACAGTTGTGCATCGGGGCTATTTTAGCAGTTGACATTATGCTATTGTAATTTAGATAAATTGCAAACTAACCAACTTAAAAGTGAAAAATAAAAAACTTTTTACAAAAAAAAACAACCGACTTCCAAAAAAAACACAAAGTGAAAAATAACCTTAATTTCGGAAGTCGGTGGCAAAAAAATAAAATAGATCCAAAGACTTATTTACACACTTTTGTGTTTTTTTTTGGAAGTCGGTTGTTTTTTTTGGTAAAACGTTTTTTTATTAATTAATTATGCGTAAAAGAAATCACTTGTTTACAAAAAATATATGGATAGTGACAGCTAGCTGCCAAATTCTTACACGTCGGATAGCAGTGACATCTGAAGTGAGCCAGTGGCAGTTTTTGTCCTCATTGACTGACCTATGAAAACAAAGACAAAAGTACAAGAAAATATAAAACAAAATAAAACTAGTTATCGTGGAGTATGGTTCTCTCACCAAGAGCAGTCAAGCTTTTGGTATCTCTTCCAAGTGAACCCGAATTGGAATTTGTAGAGGTATACCGTACACACCAAGCGATAATTTTCCAGTTTAGGCTGGTCTCGCAATGTATAGTATTTTCATACAATGAGAGGCCAGCTTTTACTGGATAATAATAGCTTGATGTGTAGATTCATCAGAATGACGAGATCTTTTGAAAAGTATCAAAAAAATATCCCTATGTCCTTCATATAGCAGTTTCGACCCACCATGCTGCTACTACGAAGTTCACGAGCCCATCCCTGTGTGTCTTCCTCATACCATAGACAGTAAAATACCAGCTAATTGTTGAATATTAATGGCAACATCAGTAATGTCATCATTGACAACGACGTCGACCAATAACATTGACAATCTGACTTACTTTCAAGCACAGAGTACATTCTAATATAGTACATTCTAATATACTGACATAGAGACCAATCTTCGGCGTAAAAATGGGCAACCACTTATGCTTAGCCCCTAACGCCATCTGTTATCACTAGTATGAATCTTTTCTCATCCTATCTATAACTATAGCTACACCTGTGTAGGTGCAAGCCATACGTACGTATGTATAGGTACTATCATAATTTCATGGATGGTTGTACTGTAGGTTTTTAAGGATTTATAAATGAAACATTTTATTAATCAAAACAAGTTTATTTGTGTCTTTTATAGCACTTATTTAACTTCTTGGCTTTTATCTGTAGATTGTCCTCATCATCATCAACCTGCCTTCTCCCAGCTAATATTTTATTAATATTTTTACGATAGTTATATACCATACATCGAATGACAATTTTAATCAAATAATCAGTTAATTTACTTTTATGTGTTTTACATTTTATAAATTCAAAATCAACAAATATAATGATCGCTGTTTTAATAATTTCTTTTAAATTGCATTTTTCAATGTTTTCTTTCATTATTTCATTTATTATGTCTTGCATATTTGAAATTAATTGTATTAATTCTTTGCTGGGAGTGCAAAGCCATCGTCGACCTGCATATTCCCTATATTTAATGTATTCTATTTCATTTTGTGATGATAAATCATTAGTGCAATCAGCGCAAGATTTAAA
This sequence comes from Tiliacea aurago, assembly GCA_948098905.1. NCBI lineage: Eukaryota > Metazoa > Arthropoda > Insecta > Lepidoptera > Noctuidae > Tiliacea > Tiliacea aurago. The sequence continues at coordinate 14,972,128 of OX402593.1, forward strand.
AATTTGTGATTTGGTTTTTTTTAAGAAATATCCGCTCATGTATTGTATTGGAGCAATAACACGGGGATCCCTTTCTTTTACCTCTAGTGGGGTAAAATTAAAATCAAAAACCTTTGAAAAATCAAATGAGGAGTAGGTCGACGTTGCTTTCGCATTTTCGTTAATGATGAGAGAGTGCAATGCGTCGCAAAAGTCTCCTTCACAGTTACCACGGGTGTGGACACTACTTAAATTATTTATTAACAGTGTGGCGAAAGCAGATTCAAACTGATCACAGGTGGGGTTAGTGTTACGACACCCTTGGCTTCTCACTGCGCCAAAAAAATTTTCCAACGGGTCCTGATTAAGGTGCCGCAACCATACTGATGACACGTTAAAATCATCTTTTATTTTTTTCAATAATGTTTGTATTCCATTTAGTGTCCACACCCAATTGGTTACAGAGGGAACAGTTTCTACTTTACCAGCTGAAGTTATAAATTTCATGGATTTAAATATTTTTATGCCTTCCACCCACGTTTTATGGTGGACAGAGTTAGGCGTAGCTGGGCCAAGTAGGGGTTTGGCGTTTTTATTTTTCATATGACTGCCATTCACCGAGTCAAATATGTTGTCCATGAAAAGCAGCAGGTCAGCAGTTTCCTTGCACTCTGTAGGGAGGATGTTCTTATCTGAAATTAACGGAAAAAAAAAATACAATTAAATGCCAATATTCAATAAACAACGGAAATAATCCCAACAAACTTATTAATCAGGAAGGGTATTGTTGTATTTGACATTTAAGTGATCCACAAGCACAGTATAAAAAATAAAGAATAAATCTTTGGGGTATTATTAACTCTCAATAGTATAATTATAGTGCAATATAGCAAAGTTAATTTTTAATTGGTCACAATCAATAAATAAATTATAATTATCCTTTTCACCCACATAGACAAAACCGCTGGGAATGGCGTACAGCAATGTAATACTATTGCATGTGCATGTGTAATTCTAATACATACTAAATGTTATATATCTTTTAGTACATAGTCTTTTTATGTAATTATACATATAAAAAAACTGAATGACGTTTTGGAAATTTGAAATGGGCATTTATTTATATTCATTTTAAAGTACTTACACATTTTATATATACATATTTCAATAACATAATTAGCCAGATTGTTTTTCTCTATTCATTAACCTAACTAAACTGGCTGAGTCATCACCATCATCATGCCTAGCACTTTGCTAATCTAAACCAAACATAACTAATAAATTAAACCAAACATTACCTGCTAGATATCCCATGTTAGATGCCACAGTACGGCTAAATATTTGTGAGGCGAATTTCACTTTCATTTTATTTAATTTTTCGGGGTTGACGTGATTTTCCGTTAATTTTGGGATCAATCTAATGCCCTTGTAACCTGGGTTTTCATCATACAGCTTTTGTAAATGAGACCATTTTGCAGTTTTGGTAACACCTTCTTTTGTGGTGTATTCTAATTTTTTATTCAGGAGGTTATTTCTAATTCCTTTGAGAAGGTGTGGGGGGTCATAGAGAGGTATGATTTCTTGGCCATTTATTAGAATTATGTTTTCTTTTGGTTCCTCTCCTTTTCTTAAATATATTCCTCTGGTCTCATTAACCAACAGTTTGAGAGCCTGTCTATTGTTGGTGCCCTGGTCACATACTGAAGCAACCACTATCAACCCTGCTTCTTGCAAGCCTGCTATTACTGCTTTAATTTGTTTCGCCAGCTCGGGTCCCTTGGTTGCACTTGATGCAAATGTGTACGAAATTGGCTGTTTATAATTATAAATTAGACCGCGTACCATAAAAACTTGGGCGTGATCTGCAAATTCACCCTTTCTTTCTTGCCCATTGTCAACAAGACCTGTTATTTTATCTTTTCTCTCCTGATATGTGATATTGGTCTTCAGTGAGACTTCGTCAAACATTAGTACACACAGCTTTTGTTCTATTTTCATAAGGCTAGCTTTGGTTTTTAATTGCGAGAAAATGTTTTTGTTAATCCCAGGCTTGAGATTACTCATTTGAATTAATTTTATGAGAGTTTGCTGAGCAGGCAAAATAAAAATCTTCCTGAAAAATCGATACCCTTTGGGACTTTGCTTGAAAATTGATAAAGCGGCAATTTTTTCCTGTAATGTAAAACGTCGTCCTTTTTCCTTTTTTCGGTCCTCCCGCCATTGCATTTGCATTAATAATTTAGCAGTACTTGTGCAATTTTCCAAGGTATCTAGGACTGCAGGACTAGATGCAATTTTTTTTGCTGCTTTTATGTTGGCTGACTGTTTTCTTAGTTTATTTTTTATTTTGCTTATTTTTATTCTTGCAGCAACAAGTTTTTGATGCAGTTCTTTTTCCACATTTGTAAGGAATACCTTTTTTGTAGTTTTCCTGACTACTCTCTTTTCTCCTGTAAAATAGAAAAAAAAAATATGTTAATTATTTCACATATTTTCAGTAACATTCCTTAAAATAGTTGGTACTTAATCCTTTTAACTAATATTATAAATACGAAAGTGAGTTTGTTTATTTCGCTTTCACGCCAAAACGGCTGAACGAATTTGGATGAAATTTGGCACATGGGTAAATCATGACCTGGGTTAGGACATGGATACTTTGTATCGAGGGATCGAGACTTATGCGGGTGAAACCCCGGGGCGCAGCTAGTATAAAGATACTATAAGTAAAAAAATACGACTCACAAAAAAAGCCAAGCGACTTGGTTTTAAGAATCAAACTAAAAGATGTTTATCCAAAACAAAATAACATTATTTATTTATTTATGCTATTAACAAACAGCTACATAAACAAAGTTAGATTTGTTTGTAACAAATCTCTTAAGGACAAATCTAACTAAAAGAGATGTATTAATAGTTCTAATGATTATAATTCTGTAAATACATATTTGTTACGGTCGCGAGTCTTGCTTCTTGCCAAATTTCATGATTCTTAGTCATCGGAAAGTACCCTATAGATATTGATTTATTTGCGAGTATCGAAATATGTCGCAATAATGTCGCATAAGCTTGATTTTTTTAGAGCTCTAAGGGACCGTGGACCTACGTATTTGATATTAATTTCAACTTGATACATACACGCGTTCCTGAGAAAGGGTATTGACAGACTGACAGACGGACAGACAGACAAATTTACAATTTTAGGACCTTTTCCTATATTTTTGCTGTAAGACCTTGCTTCTTGCCAAATTTCATGATTCTAGGTCAACGGGAAGTACCCTGTAGGTTTTGATTTATTTGCGAGTATCGCAATATGTCGCAATAATCTGGCTTAAATCACCGTATTTTTTATTGCGTTGACTTAGAAGCTTGATTTTTTTAGAGCTCCAAGGGACCATGGACTTACGTATTTGATATTAATTTCAACTTGATACCTACACGTGTTCCTGAGAAAAAAGGTCTTGACAGCCTGACAGACGGACAACGAAGTGATCCTATAAGGGTTCCGTTTTTTCCTCGTCAGGTACGGAACGGAACCCTAAAAACTTGAGAAAATTTAAATTTCGCGGGCTACCTTAGCGCATCCCTCTTAAGTTGTTTACATAAAATATATCAAACTTACCAAGAATTTGCTGGTTTTTTGTTTCTAGAGTACTTGAAAATGGAACTTGTTCCTGCATCAAAGGCCCGGGACCTGCAATTAATAATTGTAAGACTTTATAGCATAACTATGTATGTTGCGCCAATGTTGTATTATTCATAATAATTATTACATTAGCAAATGAAGATTTATATACATAAACACAACGACATATCTAACTATATTTTCTAGTTTTAGCTGACCTCGCATTGTATAAGGCTTTTCGTACAATGAGTCAGCTTATACTGGAAATGTATAGCTTGATACGTCATACGAAGTTGTCAGAACTTTTGCTGGATATCAGTTGATTTGAACCCAACTGTGGAGAAGCCAAAACTCAAATAATATTTTCAATAAGTTTAGTTTTTTAAATTAAAACTCGTTTTATTTTGTGGACACTTCAAACTTACCAAGATTTTCTTTAATATTTTTCTTGGGTATCGGAGGAGTTCCAAATGGCATGTGCTCATGCACTGGAGTGTCCGGATCTGAAATATAAGTTTATTTCATTTTTAGAATATGCGAGCCAACATTTTATTATACAGTATAAATAATTATATAGTATAGTGTAAGGCCAACAACTGGTCAGTTTTTTAAAAACATATTGAATTAATATTATTATTATCTCCTTTATTTCACTAAAAATACATATAAATTATATTTTTAAATATCAGAATATTAAAAAAATATAAAAACATTTCAAAATATAAAAAATAGTAGACCACCGGTATCGGGAACAAGGTCCAAGCTACTGGCGGTCAGGGCTCCAGAGAGAGGAACCTCCTAACTCCTAACCTCCGTTTCTCAAACAATCTCATATAGCAGTGAAAGAAAGCTTCATGATGAATGATGCTCTCTATCTAAACTAATAATAGAAAGAGAAAAGATTGTTTTGTATGTTTGTTTGTAAACTCATAAAATACATAACTGATTTTTTTTTAAATCTTTCACATAGATGTAGCTACATTATCAGCAAGTAACATGGGCTTTATTTTATCGACTTCCACGTGAACGAAGTCGCAAAAAACTACAAAAATTAAAATAATGTTTAATGAAATCAGAAATACTTACCAACATTTTCTTTTTGTACTACATCCTTTCCAATGTGCGTTGAAGTAAGTGGCATATATTCAAAATTTAGAGTGGGACCTGGAAGAAAAATACATCATGAGTAATATAATCAAAAATATTTAAATTGTGTTTTTTTACAAATTTAAGAGTTTAAATAGGTACCTGATGATGTTGATGGCAGCTCCAGAACTTGCTGTAATGGCTTTCTATTACCAGATGTAAATCTCTTCAGTGACAATGGTGCTGAAAGAAAGAACATTATCTAAATAGAGCCACAAATTACTACAGCATCAACATAAATCCAAACAGCACCCTAATTGAGTAACATGATTGATAGAATCATAATCTGAATGATTTTGAAGCATATTGATAATCCATTGCTTCATAATTTCGAAAAATTTGTCTGCTCAACAACATAAATAATGCAATGAATGTTGTTGATCTTTCAAAATTAAACCGATTCCTTCTCCAAGTGTGTTACGTAATTAGGTTGCAGGAATACATACACAGCACAGTGGATTATATTCCATTATGTACAATGATGATTTATACAAACCTGGCATATTTAATGTTGGCACAGCAATGTTGCTGATTTTGTTGTTACGGCATAGATATTTATCTTCGAAGTGTGAGCGGCACACACGGCGGTACTTAAATATGCGCTCATTTGCCAAGCCCAAGATGTCACTACCAATCGCATACAGCCATGTGTTGAAGCGTTCTCTATCTCTTTCTGGGTTTGGGAACCCATGGAGCACTTGACGCATACCTAAAATAAATAATGTAGTCCTTAAAATGGGGAAATAACTAAGTCAAGTTCACAATCACTAATTTTGTTCTACCGTCAATATCTCAACCATTAATAAGCAATAGTCAGGCTAATAGCTGTGCTACAATGTTGGTGAACTTTGGGACGATGGGTGCAAATGGTACAGTATCAATATGACTTGACCAAAGATGACAATCTGAGATTGTCCGCCTTTGTGCAATATTATAAAGTTTTTACTTTCAACACGCAAGTGAAATAACTATAACTAAATCTGAAATACCTCCACTATCCTTGCACCCTGGAACACAGCAGTACTTGTCCGAAGACATGGTGCAATAAAACAGATGTATTAAGAGTCCTATCTCAAACACAACACTTTATGTACCAGCGTCCTATTTCAGTTTTGGTTTAAGATCACACAAAATTCCTTTCTGGTCACAATTATTATGGATTAGGCGGAGGAACTAAAGCTCAACTCAACGACAAAATCAAATGCACATTTGCACAACGAAACATAGAATGCACAGAAAGAACACAAAAATATCGCATGAAACCGGCGCAAGCGTCAGACATCAGCAGGCAGACATTTGCGTTTGGGGCTACCAGTTTATTGATAAATAGACCACCAATGAAATTCTACCATCGCTGCATTCTACTGGGGTAAAGTTATTACAGAAATTGTTAAACGTTTTCGGAATATTTGTTATAATTTCCCAAAAACAAACAAATGTCTTATTTACAAATTATGTACTATTAATATCTTTGGAATGGATAAGTATTTGTCACAAATTATAATAAAATCTACTATTTTAGTAGCAATCAGCCTTACAAAATTGTCAATGTTCGATTTTGTTTAGTGCCATCTGTTAGAATTTTAGTGAACATTAGTGCAGAACTGCCATCTTGTAGCCATAGTTTTCAACAAATCATGTTGTAACCCGACAAAATAAAAAAGAACACCTTTCATCTTGTTCGCATAAGGACTATAATATACTTCGTGATTTAGTATCATTGTAACCACTGACTTCCCCAGTTTTTTGTACTAAGATTGAACCACCTGCTTTCAAGTTTGTTTGACATTTCTATCGCGAACCGCGAACAAATCAACAAAAACAAAACTTGATCAAAATTCTAATTTTAACAACGTCTTCCTATTAAAAAGTAAAGTACTCTGTGAACGTCTTTGTTGAAGTTTGGACGTATGAATTGTGTTGTGTGTCGTAGTTTTAAATATTGAATTAATTGTATTTTATACATGGATTGTACGCAAACTATTTTTGGGAGTAGCTCAAGTTTTTAGAAAAACAGTAGGGGTAATATCTGTGTTTTTATATTCGCTCGCTAGTCTTCCCAAAATAATTGCATGTAATTTACAATAGGTATAACGTTGAATTTTATCATCCTAATTCTTTTATCGAATTATAAATAATTTCGACAGTGCGTTATTAGTTGTTTAAATATTATTACAGCAAAATGGCTCAAGATGAAGAACGCCTCACTGAAAGTAACTCTAACGTTAATACAATTAGCGAATTGCCGGCAAAACGATTTGCTATTACAATGGAGTTCCCTTTGTTTGTTGTGATGATGGGAATCTCTCTCTCTGGTAAGTCTATTATTATCTTACATCACTACACAACTTTTATTTGAAAAATGTTTGTTGTTCTTCCCTAAGTATTATATTGCAACGCTGATTAAAATTACGTTATCGTATGCGGAAATAGCAACCAGCAATTTATGTATTTAAATAGATAGATACAGTATTGTTTACATTAGCTGTCAGCTTATGCCCTAAGAGATACTGTCCCAAATAGCACTGTCATGTCAAAAGGTAAGATGTCTAAAATTAAAATCTCATTCTAAAATTACTGCAGAAAATTAAACAAGCCTTATAAAATCTAACTTCAAACTTCACTAATCTCAGAACTTTATGGTGGTATGATTTTACAACTTATTTCTAAAAAGGATGCAAAATAAAATGGTTTTGTTTTTTGGAAGTTGGTTGTTTTTTTTTTTGTATAGTGTTGGTCTGTCTAATCTTGCTGATTAAATTCAAACATACAATAGTTTATCGTCTCAAATGAACAGATATTTTATAAAACCGATGGGTTTCAAAAACTATAGAGTAATTATATACTTATTATTAGATTTCAAAATTTAATTAATTAATTTAAGTTGTGGTAAGAGTACCACTGGATCTAATAATAAGTGTGTAATTGTCTCGCTATTATTATTATTCAGTAATTTCTCTATTGCTATATTCTGTCTATGTTTATGTACAAGGGACTAATGAAACATACAATACCTATTAACATTATTTTCAATGTCAAATCGGTGTTGCTCTCAGTTTTTTGCTCAACTTGCATAATTCATATTGTTTACAATAGTGGCTATGTGCCAAGTTATGTAGATGATGTTAGGTATATATATACATAATATATATATATATATTATGAATAATCACATAACACGCGAAAGAAATACTCATAAATAAACCTTAATTTAAATAATAACTGTGGTAGAAATCATTTTTATTAGTATAATTGTATTTATTTAACAGTTTCGTCATCATCATATCAGCCGAAAGACGTCCACTTCTGGACACAGGCCTCCCCGAAATAGGGGAAGGATTTGCGCCACGCTTGGCAGGCGGGTTGGCGATCGCAGTATGGTTTTAAAAATGCATAGAGAACGCTGCTGCCCATTCTCTAGTAAGTTCCATTTAACAGTTTATGTACACACATATTACACAGACAAGAAGAAAGAAACAGAAAAATATGTACAAAGGTGATGCTTATTTATTAAGTAAGTTATAATTAATATTGATTGAAATTCAGGATGTAGAGAGCTGCAGAACACAAATAATGTAAGACTCTTAGCAGTTTACACAAAAGTTTTTTGTATTTGTTTAATGCAATTAATCTTATTTCTTTTTTTTATATACTTAACTAACATAATATTAAAATTGACTTAAAACTTTTTTATTTGTACTAAGAATATTTACTTTTAATTAAACAAACAGGATGTAGGTACAACCAATTGATTAACATTCTATTGTATGAACTTATTTAAGCAAACTCATGTAATTTATTTGCATAATTCTGTTATCTGATACTTACCTTTAAATTGTGGGCCAAGTTTAATACTAGGAATTATCTTGGTTCACACTGCAAAAATTATGCAGTAACCATTCAACAATATTTTAGAATCAGCATTCTGAATATTATGAGTTAAAATCATTAGGTTATTGTCTGTTCATAGTGAAGTTACTACAGTACTAACACTGAAGGTCCTTTGAGGGTGTCATATTCAACTTTATGCTGTTTACACTCATGTATCATAAAGTTACTATTGTTTACCATTCTATCCTGTTGTAACAGTATACAAAGTTTAGAAAGTAATATCGTTTATTTATACTTAGACTTACATACGTATTACTAACTACTGCCCACGGCTTCACCCGCGTAGCTTTTTATAAAATAAAAGTAAGTCTAAGTTACTCCTTATAACACCAGCTATCTGCCAGTGAAAGTCCCGTCAAAATCGGTCCAGCCATTTCTGAGATTAGCCGGAACAAACAGACAAGCAACATTTTTAAAAATGTTTTTTTTTTAAAGCACTGTTTATACTTTCATAATTATGCATTTAGTAAAAAGCACTTTGACATTCAAAAATCAGAATCAAAATATTTTATTTCACATAAACCTACATGGGCACTTATGAAACGTCAGAAGCTAGGGTGCACCTAGGTTCCAATTGTAAAAATATAAAATAATGGGCTTTTACAATGTTTTCAAGTTACAGTGCTAATAGGTATGGGAGGACAGCATACGCCCGTCAACAAGTACTTAAGAAAAATAGAAAATGGTTTACAAAGCTATAGTCTATTAAGCCTACACCGTTCTCACATTCCCAAATTAAAAAATAATCTACATAAAATGTTACTAAAATAATAAAAATAAAAACCTATTTAAACCAAATGACAAGATTGCCATTACAACATTAAGAAATCTGAATTAATATGCTGTCCACAAGTCACTAATAAATATTTTAAATTATCATTACAAACAGACTCCTCAATTTTAATTTTTTGTGTTTGTATGCAGGGTCAAATTAAATTAGCTAGCGAAACTGCAGACGTGATGGGTATCGATAGCTAAACACGATAAAATAAAAGTAAAAATGATTTGATAAATTACTTCAGAAAATGTCTTTCGTTTTATCGTGTTTAGATATATCGATATTCATCTGTGAAGTTTACACAAAAAAACTCCTTTTTAGGGGTCCGTAGTCAACAAGGAACCCTTATAGTTTCGCAATGTCCGTCTGTCTGTCTGTCCAAAGCTTAGCTCCGAGACTCTTAGTACTAGAAAGCTGTAATTTGGCATGGACAAAGTGGTAAAATAAAATATTGAAAAAATCTTTTTTTTTAGTTTGTCTTGCACGTAGAGTGGGGATGATATTTTTTTTTATCTTCTACCTTATGGTGTGGGGTACCGTTGAATAGGCCGTTAAAAAATATTGCGGGTCTGTGAAGACCATGTTTCGATTCCAGGATCCGTTTGCGTAATATTAAGCTTTAAAGTACTTACTATTTTTTGTTAGAGTCAAGTCCCAAAGCCAGCTAAATGATTTATTTTGTTTATGTGAAAAAAATCATGACAGTAGTGTATATAACGAAATTAAAAGGAAAACTATCACAGCTAAGTAGGCTTTACAAGTTAAAGAGTAATAGTCGACCAACTTTTTGCAGTTGGAGACTTGACCGTGACTTATCGATGTATGTCTAGATGAGAACATGTTTTTCAACTACAATCTTAAGTTTGTTTTTGGGATAAATTCATCCCAACTACGGAGGGTTTATTGTGCGTGGTCCGACACGCATATGACGGGTTTTTAGGGTTCCGTACCTCAAAAGAAAAAAACGGAACCCATATAGGATCACTCGTGTGTCTGTCTGTCCGTCTGTCACAGCCGACTTGCTCCGAATCTACTGGACCGATTAAGTTGAAATTTGGTACACATATAGACTTCTGTGACCCGAACACGGACGTATTACGTAAATAAATGAATTTTGAATATGGGGGTCACTTTTGGGGGGCAAATCAGAAATTAAAAAAAAAAGTATTTCAAACTGTACCGTGCGACACATCAAATGAAAGTTGAAAGGATTTCTGATATTTTTTTTTATAATTTTAAAATAAATACTTTTCCATTCCCCCCACCTTATCTCCGATACTACTACTACTACTGAGCCTAAAATTTTGAAAAAAATACAGAAAATAGTTCTTTACTTATAGATTACAGGAAAACCTATAAGAAGTCTATGATCTTAAATCTTTGTCTATTGTTAGTAGAACAGAGATAGAATTGGTCATGCTACGCGTTCAGAATAACAATGTTGGCCTGTTTGTTTTAGTTATTTTGCAGCGCAACATTATACCTAGACATAATTATAAATAATCAAAGACATCCAGACTGTTCAAATCGGTTTCGACTAAGGCTGGGAATACACGTCAGAATTTGTTTCCAAAAATCTGACGTACTGAATCTGACGAAAAGAAAAAGCCTGACATCATCATTTGCAGTATAAGCTGATCTTGCATTGTATAGGATTTCCGTACAATAAGAGGTGAGCTTATACTGGAAATCTATAGCTTGATATGTAGCCGTGTGTACATACCATGCCGAATTATAGCTTTCTAGTACTAAGAGCCTCTGAGCTAAGCTGGAGACAGACAGACGGACATGGCGAAACTATAAGGGTTCCTTGTTGAATACGGAACCCTAAAAATTAAAGTATTCATTTTTTTACTGCATTTGTGTTCAATTTTCAACTCTTGATATTTTTTTTTATTGAACGAACGTGGTTGCAGGTACGGTAGAACAGGGACTCTATAATTTATATTATTTATTTGTAAAACTAAGTTTACTATTGCTAGAATAGCAGACGTCTTCTTCGTCGGAACTCATTGTTGAAAAGAGATTTTCGTACAAAAACATAACTTCAAACAAAAACACTCATAAGTCGCAGTGGACGGGCTGGACAAAGCTGACATGCATAGAACATGTTCGTGAACATGTATTTAACACGCAAATATGGCGCAGCCGGCTTTAGAGATAAAGCATTGCCACCAAACAATTCAGCACCGTTAGAAAAACGCAATTTAAAAATAATATAAATGTCATAATAATGTAAATGTCGCCAAAATGTGATGCAGCATCGAAGTAAACGCTGAAACGTGTGATTTTTACAAACGCGACCGGAGGCACAGTAGTCGCTAAAACGGGGTTCACACGGTTCGATTTTAGTTAGCAACTGTTAAGGCCGGGAATATGTCAGATTGTTTCATCAGATAGTCGGATCCGATAGTCTGATCCGGATATCGGAAGGCATTGGAACCATTATTTTGTTTGAACATTCAACACACGTCCGATCCGATAGTCGGTCGGACGTCCAAGTCGGAAACTGGCGCGAGGCGTTTCCGATTTTTTTTAGTTTTCTTTTTTATTGTTTTCTTCTTTCGCGTGTCAACACGAGCAAATATGCAATAAGTAACAGTAATTATTCGTCCACCTTTTCTTTTTACACCGTACGCAAGCACTCGGGATGAAAGCTTGGGATAGACCGAATTCAGAAAAAGCCTGACGCAAGAATCGGATGTGTATCGAGTAAATCTGATCGTATTTACTCGATAGGTACATTAGGTTAATAAAATTTAACACAAATTCAGTAAAAAAAAATGAATACTTTCATTTTTAGGGTTCCGTATTCAACAAGGAACCCTTATAGTTTCGCCATGTCCGTCTGTCTGTCTCCAGCTTAGCTCAGAGGCTCTTAGTACTAGAAAGCTATAATTCGGCATGGTATGTACACACGGCTACATATCAAGCTATAGATTTCCAGTATAAGCTCACCTCTCATTGTACGGAAATCCTATACAATGCAAGATCAGCTTATACTGGAAATGAGCTTGATGTGTAGCCGTGTGTACAAATTAATCACGCCGACAAAGCGGTAAAATAAAATCACGGCAGTAGTTTATAACGAAATTAAAAGGAAAACTATCACAGCTAAGTAGGCGTTACAAGTTAAGGCTTCTACATACCGGGGCGACTTGTCGCGCGACGCGACGCGACACAAAGGCACCGCTCGTCCCGCGACACGCGGGGCCTTTGTGCCGTGTCGCGTCGCGCGACAAGTCGCGCTGGTATGTAGAAGCCTTTAACGATTAATAGTCGACCAACTTACATTTGCAGTTGGAGAATTGACCATGACGTACTTATATCGATATATAGGATGTTTTGCAACTATAACGTTAAGTTTGATTTTGGGATATATTCATCCCAACTACGGAACCCTTCATTGTGCGTGGTTCGATTCGCAGTTGGCCGGTTTTTGTAATTCCAATCGTTTTTGATATCTCAAAAAAGGCATCTTGCCTTTTATATTTATTTCCCCCCCCCTCCGCCCCCCGCAGGTGAACGCGGGTGATGTTATCCGTTCATCGCGGCAAACATGTTTTGGCTATGTTTATGATTTTGATTTAGGCCACGCCCCCAAATCGTGTACTACAACATGTTTCTAACATTTAAAAACACGCAAACATGGCGCAGCAGACGCGGCTTTAAGGCTTCTACAGACCAGCGCGACACGGAGGCAGCGCTCAGTCGTTATATCGACCTTCTGAAAACCTCGCTAATTACAAATGGTAACAGTAGCATGTATGCTAAGACACTTTATTTAAGTTAGGGCTGATTATTCAATCGTCAGTATTTTACACGAAATTTACCAAAAAACGTAATTTTTTTCTTTGACTATAGGAAATCTGATAATTGCGAAATCGGCCAAATCAAATTTAATTATTTGTTACAAACCAACGAAAAATTAATATTGGTCTTTGGTGGTATGAGGAACAGGGTGTAAAGTTCACTCATCCACCATAGAAAAGGGAGGAACCTCCGACCAGACGGGTGTTGTGTCTGGTGGGCAACAGCTGCCCGACGGTTGATGTCGGGACGTTGTATATATGCTAGTTGCGTAGTAAACTCTGATTGCGCGATGCAGGATTCGCGTGACGTCGGTGTGACGCGTTGTTCGTATGTGGCGATGTTGATTCCGCTACAGGTCTCAGAAAATAATGTCTATTTATGTACATTTTTACGTAACGTCATAAGTTTCGGTTTCGGTCGAAACTAGAAGAGCCGAACATTATGTTACGGTTAGAGGTACTCCTGAGTTCCTGACTGAAATATTGATATTACAGGGTGGATTTTTGACTTTAACAGAAGGTTAACAAAACAACCGACGAATAACAACTAAAAGACTGCCTCGTTGGTCTGGTGATCTCAAGCGCTATTGCTAAACATCAGGTCCTGGGTTCAAATCCCGGGTTGGGCAAATTGTGTTTTTGAACTTTTCCAACTGGAATTTCTCAGGAGCCCGGCTCGCCCCCTGGGACCCCTCGCTACATAACGCGCTTCGCTCGTGTTCAGTGTCTATCCCTCGAGAACAGTACTCTGTTCAACTACTGACAACATGTAAGCAACTTTTCATGATGATCGGTTGAGTAGTTAAGACGTGAAAGCGTAATAAACAAACAAACTCACTTTCGCATTTTTAATATTAAAGTTAGGATTACTACTGTTCTACGAGTTAAATATTTCTAAATCGTTTTTTTTTTTCTTTTGTGTATTGCGCTAGCTCTGTTCTCGATTACCATTCGTTATTAAAAACTTTGATTTATTTTTAGGAGCGGCCATAAGTAACATATTACTGTACCGAACGTGTGTCCACTCCTTGCACTATTCCGTGGAGGAATGCAAGCCATTCCTGTCTCTGGACAAGAACAACGAGACTAGTCATCTCGAGGCCGAGGTACAGCGGTATGCGACCGTTGTGAACACCATCAGGAGTATCATAGAGGCGGTGGTGCCGGCCGTATTGTCCTTCTTCTTGGGTGTTTGGTCTGATACATATGGACGAAAACCGCTGGTGGTGTGGCCGCTTTTCGGTAAGTAAGTTTTTAATTAACTCAAACTCAAAGCATTTACAGGCACTTTTGAATTGTCAAAGAGTCGGTCGGTTAGTCCAAAAGTTGAAGCTATTTGCCCATTCCGTTGATTTCTACGGAGAAAAACGGGCAAGAAGCTCCAAGAACGTTCTTTTATTTAAATCAAGATATTACATAATCCTGGGTTATAACTAATAGACATACACACCAATGTAAAAAAATAAATACTTAAATTAAAAACAATTTAAAATATTAGATTAAAAGATTAAAAATAAGCCCTGACAGTTAAGAGATGACCAGTCTCAAGTCAACTGACGGCAACCGTTCACGAACATGACACGTGGATCAGCACCATCCAGCTCAAGCATTTTGTAGGGAAGCGAATGATCCAACACACGCAACACATCGGCGTGGTATACGAGGGCTGCACTAAAAGTATCGGGAATGGAATATTTCCACTGTTCCTGTCATATTAAAATCTTTTTAATTGAAAACTCCTTGGTTTTAAAAATCGAATACCATTTATTTATTTAAAAAAAGATTCTCGGTCTTGTCACAAGGTTTCGTCAAACTTGTTTAGTCGTTGAGAAAATGGAATTGACTCGAGAAAATTCAAGAGCGATGATTTATTATGACTTTCGAAGTGGTTTAACACAAAAACAGTGTGTTGACCGGATGATTTCTGCATTTGGTGATGAAGCCCCATCCAAAACCACAATTTATCGCTGGTTTGCTGAATTTCAACGTGGACGTGTCAAGCTCAGTGATGATCCCCGTCAAGGTCGTCCAAAAACTGCAGTCACCCAAGAAAACGTTGATGCTGTGCGTAAGCTGATCGAGGAAGATCAACATGTGAAATACCGCGAAATTCAGGCAACTTTAGACATTGGCATGAGTCAAATACAAATAATCTTGCATGAACAATTAGGTGTAAAAAAGTTGTTTTCCCGATGGATACCGCATTCGCTCTGTGAAGAGCAAAAAGCCGCTCGCGTTACTTGGTGCGTCAAAACTCTCGAAAGATTCCACGCAGGATCCTCAAATGCTGTATACAACATTGTATCAGGTGACGAATCCTTTTTTTTTTTTTTTTTTGGGTGGGAAATTATCAAATAACTTCTCGAGGGCGTGTCAGACTTTTACTGACTAAAACCTACCCGTATTCCTTCATTTGCCTGTGTGCCAGGGCCACGATATCCCTTTCGGACAAACTCGCAACCCTGGCAGGCATTGGCCCTAACGGACCCCGTCAGTTGCTGCTGACAACTCTTTGAGGCGCGCGTGGAATACAACGCGCCGTCGACCCGGGCCTGGTCCTTATCGGACGGTGAACTACCCATCGCTCACCGTCCGCAAGCCCGCGCCTACGGTGGCCGGAAATCGGCTTGCGACTCCCGACGCCCGGGGCGTCTCCTGCGGCGACTAGGGGCGCGAGGGCGCGAACCTTGCCTCTCTCTCACGCGTTCCGCCTCCTCCTTCGCAAGCATTACTGCTTCGCAGAAGGAGGTGACGGCCTCCCATGCACTCTCGCTCCGAACCATGGCCCGAACCAGGGCCGGACGCGAGAGATCGCCGCCGCCGATCGCCTCCGTGAGGACACGGCGGTGCTCCACCCAAGCCGGGCAGACCTCCACCGTATGCTCCACCGTGTCCTCCGGGCGATCCACACAGTGGTGACACCCGGGCGTTTCCTCCCGCTTTATCCTGAACAGGAACCTCCCGAAACAACCATGTCCAGTGAGGACCTGCGTCAGGCGGAAGGCGAGGACGAATCCTGGATATACGCGTACGAACCCGAAACAAAAAACCAGTCACGAGTTTGGGTGTTCGAAAATGAGTTAAAGCCAACAAAAATTGTTCGTTCACGGAGTGTTGCAAAAAAAATGGTGGCCACGTTTGTCTCCAAAACCGGCCATGTTACGACTATTCCTCTTGAGGGACAAAGAACGGTTAATGCAGAATGGTATGCTAGCATTTGTTTGCCACAGGTCGTTTCTGAACTCCGTAAAGAGAACTGCAACCGCCCCATCATCCTCCATCACGACAATGCGAGTTCTCACACCGCGCACAGAACAAAAGAGTTTTTATAGCAAGAAAACATAGAATTATTAGACCATCCGCCGTACAGCCCCGACCTAAGCCCTAATGATTTCTATACTTTCCCTAAAATAAAGAATAAATTGCGTGGACAGAGATTTTCATCACCTGAAGAAGCTGTGGACACCTACAAACGGCCATTTTGGAGACCCCAACTTCCGAATGGAATGGTTGCTTCAATGATTGGTTCCATCGTATGAAAAAATGTGTCAAATTTCGCGGAGAATACTTCGAAAAGCAATAAATACATTTTTAAATAGTAATGTAAATTTTCAGTGCCGCCCTCGTACTCTCAACTGCCAAGCTACATGATAACATATTAAAAACGGCTCCATGGTACTCACATTTACAAAATTGATAAAATGCTTCTAAATTATACAATATATTTGTAAGATTAATAACATTTTAGTAGCAAAAATATTGAAGTATTCAACAACTATAACTCAAACTCAAACTCAAAGCATTTATTTCAAATAAACCAATTACAGGCACTTTTGAATTGTCAAGGGGGTCGGTCAGTCATAAAGATGAAGCTAGTTGCCCAATCCAAAGCTTAGTAGGTACCTATGGAGAAGAACGGGCAAGAAACTCCACGGACAATCTTTTAAATTAACATATGGTTACAAAATATTGGTTACTTCATTCGTGTTGAAATTAAACATGTGAGAACGATGCAAAACGTCAAAGGCGTCCATAACAAAAAATAAAAAAAATAAAACAATTCAAAACTTAAATTAAAATAAGCCAAGGCCGCTAAGAGATGACCAGTCCCTACAGATGGCGCCCGTTCACGAACATGACGCATGGATTAGCACCATTCAACTCAACCATTTTGAAGGGAGCTAAATGATGCAACACACCCGCCACCATCAGCGAGACATTACAGTGAGCATGACATACTCTCAGCCGCCAGGGCACATTCAAGTCAATGAAAGAAGTACTCAGTAAATGGTAGCTTTATAGTAAGTACATAGTGCTCACACATGTGCTATGCAATTATATAATACTAAGAGATTGAATTTATACAAAGCAAAGATAGTTTTTGAAATCTTCAGCAGCTCCAACAGTATTTTCAAATGTTAATCAATTAGTTGAGGTTGTGGAGCTGGACCAGCATTGAGCCAAGCATTTTTATCAGCGATGTAATCCCCCAAATTATAGTATGCCTGCTTGCATAGTGTGCGTTTTATACAAGATTTGAATTTCGTCTCATTCAGTTGAAGTATGTGGGGAGGAATTTTATTATAACATTTTAAACAGTACCCCATGAAAGATGAGTCTACTTTTGCCAGTCTGAAACCTGGTTGAGCTAATAAATCCCTACTTCTAGTACTATAATTATGTCTTTCGCCTCTTTTACTAAAAAGATGTAATATTTTTCTTACATACATGATGTTTTCATAGATATATTGACAAGGCACCGTCATGATGTTAATATCCTTAAACATTTCCCTAAGAGAATCGAGAATCGCGCCTGTGGAGATTATATATGGCTCTGATGGCTCTTTTCTGCAGAATAAAAATAGACTCGATGTCTGCAGCCCGTCCCCATAGTAAAATACCGTATGACACAATACTTTGAAAGTAACTAAAATAGACTAGCCTCGCGGTATCTACATCAGTAAATATATAATAACTTGATTAAGTACATAAAAATAAACTATAAGATCGTAATGTCAGAACAAATAAATAATAGTTTTAAAAAACTAAAAAAAGCTCTAATAGAAAACTAAACTAAAAAGTAGAAAATACTTTTAAATAAGTTTGAAATAATAAATTTCTCAGGCTCACTCTCCGAAAAAAATAATTAAAATGGCTAATTGTGAAAATCCTGGTCAGGATAATGGGAAAATTTATTTTTTCTTGTAAACTATTTTTTTTTTTAGTTGAGTGTACAAAACTCTCCAGTTGATCCTGCCAATAGTCATATGCTTGTCTCAAAGCTTAAGTCATGATGTATGCCTTAGTACTTGGTGCAAATCACTACCTTGTCTCTGAAATTCTGAATATGATAAATCGATAATCCTGAAGATCCTTGTAAGGATAATGGGACAAACTAATTAAGTTATTATATTGTTATGGTCCTTGATAAGAGTGCAAAATTTTTAATTAATCCGACGTTTTGAAGTGGTCCAAAATCGAGTTCAAAGATTCCGTTACATACATACTTATATACGTAGATACAGGCGAAGCTAATAAAAACGTGTTAAAAAAAGGAAGCATCTGTTCTAAATATTAAAATTTTAACAAGTGAGCCCAAGTGGTTGTGGAGCAGGAACACCATTTGGCCAAGCATTTTTATCTACGATAATAATCATCCAACTTACAATATGCTTGTCTACATAATGTGTGATTAATGCATGTTTTAAATTTCTTCTCATTTAGTTGAAGAATGTCGAGTGGTATTTTATTATAACATTTTACACAGTACCCCGTATAAGAAGTGCGTACTCTAGACCATCTGAAACGTGGTTGAACTCAAACTCAAAACATTTATTTCAATTAAACCTATTACAGGCACTTTTGAATTGTCAAAGAGTCAGTCAGTTAGGTAGTCAAAAAGTTATTTATTTTAGTTTTAGCTATTTGCCCATTCCAAAACGTAGATCTCTATGGAGAAGAACAGACAAGAAACTCCAAGGGACACTCTTATAAATCAAGATATTACAAAATCCTAGGTACATTATTCATGTTGCTTCTACGTGAGAACAATGTATTTTTTTTTATTAAGTACCTATTTAAAAACAATTCAAAATATAAGATTAAAAGATTACAAATAAGCCCTGGCAGTTAAGAGATGACTAGTTTCAACTGACGGCGCCCGTTCACGAACATGACGCGTGGATCAGCACCATTCATTCAGCTCAACCATTTTGTAGGGAACCGAAGGATCCGGATTTTGTGGGAACCGAACCATTTTGATCTAATTTGTTACTATTTCTAGTGTTAAAATGATGCCTGTCGCTTATCTTACTAAACATATGTAGGTGTTTTCTAGCATTCATAATGTTTTCATTATATTGTCAAGGTACCGTCACAATGTATTTTTTTTTTAAACCAGTTCTCTTGGAGATTCACGTCTGCGGAGGTTGTAGATGGTTCTGACAGCCCTCTTTTGTAGAATAAAGATAGAAACATAATCTGCAGCCCGTCCCCACAGCAAAATACCGTAAGACATGATGCTATGAAAGTAACTCAAATTGTCAGATGTTCCAAACAGCGTAAGCGGCTGAACTTAGCCCCCCTGCAAGTGATGTTAAGTGAGGACTCCACTGTAGCTTTGAGTCAAGCGTTATTCCCAGGAAAACAGTATTTTCGACGAATTCTATTATCTCCTTATTCAATACAACGTGACGTTCACTACTTCTAACATTCGGTAACGCGAATCTTATGCATTTACTTTTCTTCTCATTTAATACCAAATTATTTACAGTAAACCAATAATTGGTTAAGGTCCATAATTATTATGGACCGTGTGTTGGACTCAGAAGTAACGGTTTGACCGACGTGATTAGAAGGGAGATAATTTACAAAGGCTTTATCTAATACTCGCAGCAACAAAAAAACATTATCAATACAAATGTTGCAGTAGCCGTAGTTATTCGCGTTGGTTCCAAAAATACATTCGACATATTGAATGATAAGAAGCTTAATAATTTACTGCTATTTGAATTATTTTTCAAAATATTAATATTAAAGTCACCATAAATAATTACTGATTTATTACCAGTTGCAAGTTTTGCTAAAACATCTTCCATTACTGACTCAAATATAGAGTAGTTTTGATAAGGGTCTGTATGCGTACACTATAGAATGCTTATCTAGCTCAACACAGGACTATTCAATGTTATGTTCAAGTGTTCAACCGATAGTACCACTGTCAGACGAGTCTTAAATTTTATACAATTTTTAATTAAGATTAGTGGAGCATGGATTTTCGGTTAAAAAAACTGCCCACACTATAAGTTCTCATAATTTATTAGCATTTCATAATCTTTCAACGAGTGTACAGTTATACAATTAATAATATCAAACATTGTTTTTTATAAAAACAATTAAATTTCTAATTGTTTGGAAGAAAAACCTTGAATATTTTGATGAAACAATTTTAAGGAATTCTGCTTTGCCCCTTTTTTACAATTTATTAACATATTGAGTGCTAGAAGATACCTTGTTGTTGTTGAGATTAACAACGCTGTTACTGGTACCTTCTGTTGTCTTACTTACTTTACTTATGGGATGCGCTAAAGTAGCCCGCGAAATTAAAATTTTCTTAAGTTTTTTGCAATTTGCAAGTCTGTGTCAGGTTGTATGTTGATCTAAATATGATTCGCGGACGTAACAAATATGGCTTTACAGCCAGCTTTACACCTGAAGAAAGATGTAAGAAAATTTGAATTTCGTGAGCTACCTTAGCGCATCCCCCTTAACTACTTTATACTCTCGTATTTCACGGGCGATTTTATAACACGGCCATTTTTAATCGTGCACTGATTTTCATCGCACTGCTCATAGCGCAAATAGAGTTGTATATCCAACTGTTTATTTTGACGCTGGGATGCACTCTATTCGATTCTCAATATTCGACTCAACACAATCGGGCTTATTTAACAAGGTTTATCTTTAGACCCAGGTTTAAATCATCGTGTCATTTTTGGATTTCGAACCTGATTCGGTCTGAGATAAAATTCTTAATACAAAAAATAATTTTAAACCAGAGACTAAGTTGTCAAGTTTGTATTAAGAACTTTATCTCAGATGAAGTAAGGTTCGAAATAAAAAAAATTACACAATGGTTTAAACCAGAGTCTAAAGATAACCCTTGATTTGTAATAAGGCCGCGAGAGTCAAAAATCCAGTGTGTCATCGTCGCATTAAAAAATCGCCCGTGTGTACCAGAGCTTAGGGTGCCAAGTGATAATGAGAATAATGATAATAAAGTAGGTTGCCTGTCTCTCTTGAACAAATTAATCATTCAGTATTATTTAAATTGTGTCATGCAAAATCATATTGAATGCATAAACGTGACATTTATCTTCCATAAAAACTTGATACATTATGATGCAGTTATACATTATAAATATACTCACCTACCTAAGTAGGTATCATAAATACTCACGGTACGTAGGTATTGCGAGTTGTTTATCAATCCAGCTGATTTCAAGATTTTCGTGATATTACCTATTTTATTTGGTATCTTTGACTTCTTTTTATGGCTCCAAACAGATTTCTAATTTAATTTCGTTTATTCTAGAATGATTATTAAGACTAGGTAGGTATGTACACCTCTTTGATGTCAGATTTGTGGGTCTGAAGCCACTTTAGTCCGAAGACTAATCGCTCGTTTTCAATCAGAATTTTGTTTGAAAACCTTTTTTTTGGACTAATAAATTCATCCTTTTTGCGACAATTTTTTTCTGTCAAACCGGTGCTTAAATTGCGTTTCTCTTTTTGGTTTCCACTTCAGCAGGTTTAAGGTTTTAATGGCGCGCTAAAATGTAACTGATACCAGAGAGAACCAGTTTAAACATAATTAACCTTTTTAGGGTTCCGTACCCAAAGGGTAAAAGCGGGACACTCTCCGTTTCGTATATTACTGTAGGGGCAGTACTATTACTTATTCTGTGGTAGGGGCAAGAGAGAGAGTTGCGAGCACACATTTTCTTTCTCTCATAGCCAGTTGCGCTTCGTATATCTAAGACACATTGCAGGCCTATTGTTGTAAGTAACTAAGTATAATTAGTATTACTATTTGTAAGTTTTACTTCAGTTGTGTGGTCTAAATCACACTCTTTTTTTGGGTCATTTGCCGCTGTTAGTGTAGTCACGTGAAATATCAGTTTAAAAATCTGTTTTTTTTTGTGTAAACTTCGCAGATGTGATGGGTGTCGATAACTAAATACGATTAAAAAAAAAATGATTTTCTAAACTCATACTTCCAGAAAAACACAACACGCGGTCATTGACCCAAAAAAAAATCATAAATCTATTTCATTGTTATTTTTTCGCGTTTAGATATCGATACCATCACGTCTGCGTAGTTTCGCTAGATAATTTAATTTGACCCTGTATACAACATGTCCCAGAATTAACGCGC
This sequence comes from Tiliacea aurago, assembly GCA_948098905.1. Classification (NCBI taxonomy): domain Eukaryota; kingdom Metazoa; phylum Arthropoda; class Insecta; order Lepidoptera; family Noctuidae; genus Tiliacea; species Tiliacea aurago. Next base: position 14,994,792 of record OX402593.1, read on the forward strand.
AACCTCAAATCAAATCAAATCAAATATGTTTATTCGGTAGGATATGGTACAATAGATGTTACAATAGTGTTTCCAGCATACCCTGCCATAGTATGGCGTACAAATATTTATCCACAAAAGCAAAGCCCATCATTTAATAACCTATATAAAATTATGAATAATAATGAATTAGAGAATAAAATATGAATAATAGTTAATTAATACCGATTAAGATTTTATTGTAGTAATAATAATAATTATAAATAATGACCTCTTAAGGGGTCATTGTACTTATCATTATGAACAACTTTTACTATGGGACCAAAACTGTAAGCGCAAAACAAAAATCTGCCGCCGACGCGCGCCGCCGCGCCGCTCCGTCAACCTTAATTTTTATTTTTGTACTTACGCGTAATTTTGAATTAAATGCCCAATTTAAATAATATATTTTATTGGATAAGGATTAATACAATACCGGTTATTTCTCGGAAATAACAATGATAATTGTATCAAATTCTGAAAGATAAAATGGTTACTGTGGGGTCATCCTTAGAAGACAGACATAATTATGCTTATGCATAATATACTTTGAATTTTTAAGATGTACAATCCTGCAGAACATTAACTTGATGTATCTCTTACGGTTTACGCTGCGGACGCCAGTAAAGATCCCAGTCGGCATGATTTTTCCCGACATCTTCAACATATTTCAATCATCGTCATATTTCAGCGAATTTACACAAAACCGCCATGAATTATACACCTAAATCTCATAAATCACCCCGTCCATTGGTGAAATCGTATGTAAATCCGTTCAGTAGTTTTTGAGTTTCCCGCGTTCAGACAAACAGACGCGGCGGGGGATTATATTTTACAATATGTAGTGATTTTAACTTTTTAATCGCAGACAAATACCACATATTGGTTCCCCGAAGGTAAATTAAATCAAAATTTCCATTAAATGCTAATTTCAAACCAAATTTCAGCAACAAATCGTTAGTCTCTGCTCGTAAACCAATAGTAGGTATTGCATTATTTGTAGTATGTAGGTAGTAGGTTTACATAGTCGGTTTGTAAACTGCGCAAAATTATGTGCATTATCTGTCAGTTTCGTTATCTATCAGGGCCGTTAGCCCGGAATTCACTTCGGGGGGGTGAGGGTTGCCAATGTTTTTAGAAGAAATAAAGTATTTCTAATTCCAGAGAAGGTAAATATAGAGTACAGACTTAAGCCGGGTCCAAAAGGCGCTGCGCCATGTTTTCGTGTTATAAAAACACCTAACAGCGTTACCTAACCGATTTGGGGGCGCCAATTCGCCAAATCGGTTAGGTAACGATGTTAGATGATGTTTTTATGACACGAAAACATGGCGCAGCGGACCCGGCTTTATAAAAAATGGTATTAATTATTGTTTTTTTTTTAAACAGCATTTTTTGTACAATTTATTTATTTAAACTTCTCACACACAATAATGTACAAAGGCGGACTTAATGCCTTATGCATTCTCTACCAGTCAACCAAAGGTGGTTAAGAGATAAGATGGTGGGTGCTCTGATTGAGAGAATGTAATAATATTATAAAATATTAAAATATAACTTAATTACTTACAAATAAAATAGGTACACAAGTACATAAAAAGGTTATAAACTTAGATAAATAATACACATGTATTTACTATAATATATCCCTACATTATAAATACATAATATAAGTATATAAATACAAATTCAAGGAAAAGTCATTCATTGAGATGACTACGCTATTTGTTTTGAAAAAAACTCTGCAATTTTCGCTTAAATGCATATCGACTGGTGGCCGTCCTGATATCGAGAGGTAGCGCATTCCAGAGAAGAATGGACTGAATATGAAAGGAAGAATGAATAAAGTCAGAAGTATGAGAAGAGTAGAGTAGAAGAAGATTGCTGAAAGAACGCAGGTTCTTAGCGTGTGAAGAATATAGATATTGGTGAGACATAAGTGAGACATAAGATAAGGAGGTGTGGGAGAGTTGAGAAGAGAGAAAAGTGTGGTCAGAGCGCGCAAACTTCTTCTCTGGCGAATGGACATCCATTTGAGCAATTTTTTACAATTGAGGAACATACTTAATTAAAAATAAAACGATCTTCGACATTCTAATTCTGATTTCAAGTTCATGAAGACCAATTTCAATAAAGCCCTGTTTCTCTATTCCCGCCACTTTGCAATCATGTCCAGAAACCAGAAACATGGACATCTTTAAGCTTAAAGGCCACTTTACGATAATGGCGGGGCCCATTATCGTAAAGGCCAAATCTCGTGACTGCTACATAGGTAAACCATACAACACAAACAGCATACAGGCGCTGCGCTCGCGTCCCGCCTTGCCCCGCCCCGCCGCTTCTGACTTGTATTCCGCGCGGCGCGACGGTTACCGTCGCGTCGAGCGGGACGGCTCTGTGTGGCGTCGCGGTCGTCCGTAATATCGAGTACATTACAACTGCTCAGCGTCGCGTGGCCGTCCCGTCCCGTCACGCCACGCCGGCTGTGTGCAGAGACCGAGTTAAATTTTTTTTTGACCGTTCATACAGAAATAGAAGTTACTTTATCGACTTAAGCAAACGAAAAAAAATGAGAATTTAGAGAATTTAGAATGCAAGAGCTAGCGAAGCGGACGAGAAATTTTTAAAACATCCCACCTGGGATATGTTAGTTAATATTACGCAAACGGATCCCTGAATCGAAAAATGGTTTTCACAGACCCGCAATATTTTTGACCACCCTATCCAACGATCCTCACACTATGGGTTAGACGAGAAAAAAATATCATCCCCCCACTTTACGTTGGAGGTACCTACACTGCAATTTATTTTTTCAACATTTTATTTTACTACTTAGTCGGCGTGATTAATAAGAATAATAATTTATACCCATGCCGAATTACAGCTTCCTAGTACCTACTAAAATTCTCTGAGCTAAGCCGCGGACGGACAGACAGAGACGGACATGGCGAAACTATAACCGTCTTATTACAAAACAAGATTTATATTTTGACATGGCTTAAACCATGGAGCCAGTTTTTGTAATAAGGACGTAACAGTGATTGAAATACCGTTCTTTGTACTAAACTGAAAACATAGTAACAACATACTAAATTATGTATAATGTACTTGTTTTAATAATATAATTGCGTTATTATCTGCGCATAATGTAGTGCATGCTGTGCTTTTCTATAAGTAATGAGGCGCTTAGACTTAAGTTTGCAATGTACAAATTTTAAAGTAATAGTATACTCATTGTTGAAGAGCCTAATAAATAAATAAATAGTTTGTTACTAAGTTGTCAGTTTTGTGTTAGGAACTTTACCATAGTCGGAATAAAGTTCGAAATTCAATAATGGTTTCAACCTGGGTCTGAAGATAAACCTTGTTTTGTAATAACGCGGAAAGGGTTTCTTTTTGACTACGGAACGAGTCTTTGGTGAACTGGACCCACTCGAAATGGACCCGCGGGATCACTCAACTCAATCACAATTTTTGAATAGGTGGACTGGTCCCACTGCCCAATTTAATTATTAGTACAGTCACGGAGTAAAGCCAAATCTTTTAGTTTTATGTCTTTCAACTAGAAGAATTAAGTTTTTTCTTGGGATAAATTCATCCTAACTACGGAACCCTTTATTGTGCATGGTCAGACACATAGAAAATATCTATGGTCAGACACGTACTTACTTGGCCGGTTTTTTTTTATTTATCTATGGCCATGTTCGCATTATTGAATTCTACATTCAACACTACACTAGACTAGACTTGCTTGCTGACCTTGTGCTCCTGTCCTCTAACAACACCAATCTATACAACTTACAACCACAGACAAACCAGATTTTATATTGTTTTCGCATTGTAAAAACAAAATACTGCTGGCCAACATTGAAAACAATTAAATTATAATAATTGTGGTTTAATTATTTCCATTGTTCTGTAATCTAAATACCTAAAACCGCATATTGTAGCTGTCGCGTTAGTACCTACGACTACTGCTAGTACGTACCAGTTATTATATGCTGTTAGTTACAGTCGCCGAGTCTCTTATATAACCTAAATACCCAATTAAATATGTCCGTCAGGCTGGACCGGCTGCTGGCTTATGGTAATGACAAGTGTAGCAATCGAATGGACCTACCTCTCTTCATAATCATCTATATATATCTACTTAATTTAAAATATACCCTTTTTAGTAAAAAAGTTGGCTAGCACGCATGGCCGCGCTACCCTGACGCTTCCAGCCCGACCCCACTCATATCACGAATAATTGATTTATTCCGTTTTAATACCAACAACTAATACCACTGGTATTTGTTTCAACTCATATTTATTTTCTATTCTGAACTGATACCACTCTTTAAATAATTAAATGTAATGTGCGAACGAATACTTAAAACTTGAATTTGGAACAGTCAGCTCAGTCAAAATTAGTCAAATTAAATTTGTTTTCTGATATTTTTATGTATTTTGATGATTTAACAGATTTATTTTTCAATTAAAGGTCTTATAATTACATACAAAGCATTTTTACTGACTTATTTCTATGGACATAAGGGCGAAAAGTGGTCGAAACACGGGGACATAAGGGTGGTCGGGAACGTTCACGATGGTACCTTATTTACATATACCTTTGAACTTGTTTTGGTATTAGTTTGAACAATGGTATCCGTTCGGAATAGAAAATAGTTTTATGAGTTGAAACAAATACCAGTGGTATTAGTTATTGGTATTAGAACGGAATAAATCGACCAACACATAAACATAGGTAAGCTATATAATGTATATCTAAGATTTGGATTTATTTAGAGCTTTTATGATTTTCTGTTAACCACCCAAAGTCAGAAGGCAGAGGACGGACATAAATTGAAATACAGCACAAAAAGATGCTTCGTGATTGCCCGCAATTAAGGTTAATTGATTCTAAGTAGGTATACAATATGTAACAAAAACCCTGTTGTTCCTTCTACCTACATTTTAAGAATCGGTTTAAATAATTGTGTAATAAAGCAAGTCATTTATAAAAACTGTTCAGCAAAAATAATTAAAATAAATATTTAATTATTAATATTTGTAATGTCAAACTGATTTCTAACCCCTTTCATTCTTTGATTTTGACTTCTCGACTAGCCAATACTTAATTTTTTTAAATTATAATTCCACCAATGTTGTGCTTGTAGGTAAATGTATACAAACATTATTATCATTGTTTTTCATTTTCACTGTTTTTACCCGGACTGCCAAGAAAGGGTTATGTTTTATTTTTTATTGTTTGTATTGTGTGTTTCATGAACTGTGTCCAAATAAACTTTATTCTTTCTTTTCTTTCTTTCTTTCTATACGTCCCTAAAAGGAACAACAGGGTTTTTGTTACATACTGTATAATCCAAGGTACCATATTATTGCAGCCTGTTATAATTTTTAGGTATAGTGATGACTGCAGGACTGACGGTCGTCTACAGCATGATGGACAACTTGGGTCCCTGGTGGTTCATTGTGACTGCTATTCCTTACTCCCTTACCGGAGGTTTTACCATATTTTTTACTGGTGCATTTTGCTATTTGGCTGACATCACCTCGACTGAGAATAGATCTATTAGGTAATATAATTAGGGAATTTAAATATGACTACGCAGAAATTAAATGTGGCAACTTATATATTTAATTGTGTTTATGTTCCAGGATGACCATAATGGAAGCGTCTGTGGGATTAGGAAGTGTAGTAGGAGCTCTACTAAGCCCTCACGTACTAAGACTTGTCGGAAATGTGTATTTAATATTAATAGCCACGACATTAAATGTAATAGCATATGTGTTCACTAACGTATGTTTAAGGGAATCGTTGGCTGGGGCCATACAGGTAGGTCAATTACCCACAGATCTCTTTATTGATAATTAAGGTAGGTACCTACAAACACCTCAAACCCCCTAGCTGAAGGCCTTAATTTAATAAGGCATCTACAGGATAGCGCGGTTAAGCAGCCTCAACCTCATAGGATGACCTACGAGATGCTATTAAAAAAAAACATTTTCACGTTTAGATACTTACCTAAACAAATTTGAAAATATTTGGAAACAGCATAAATGTCAAAGGTGACCTAAGTTTATTTTGTTTCTTGCTTTTTGCCTTACAATTGCTACAATAATAGCTACATAAATACCTAAAGGTTTTGGCCCAGCAGGGACTAATAAGTCTATTTCTTTACGGGGAATCCCAAAAAAATCCCTGTGGTCCTACTGAGCCACATTTTACAGACGACACTTGCGGCTGCTCATCTTTTATATTATACTAATACAAGCTTAAGGAAAAACTCGCAAAGCCACATAATAACGATCGGATTAATAAATATTTAACTGATAAGTGCCTAATGATACAATATTGAATCAACATTTCAGTTTTAAACACATGAGACCACTAGTTATAGATAAGGATGATTCATAATCAGGTGATGCCTCTTATACTACTGCAGCTGTTTTTATCTCATAGACATAAATGTCACGTACAAACTGGCGCGATCTCGCGCGCACAGCCAGCGCGACGCTTGTCGCGCCCGCGATTTCGCACCAGTCTGTACGACGAGCCTTTAATTATATTACCTACCGACACCCAATATTTTTTTTATGTATTTGTTTCACATCAAAAAAACTAAGTGGCTGTTAGATGCTATCGTGACTTATTTTTTAATAGGAGGAATACAATTTTTCCAAATCTCCACCCATCTTAAAAAGTGCTCCTTTTGCGAAGTGCACCAATTGAGAATTGAACCAGTTGCAAAGTGTACCATATGAGAAGTGCACCAGTTGCTAAGTTCACCATTTGAGCATGGTGTACAAGTTGAGATGTGCACCAAATGCGTCAAACCCTATTAAATGACTAATCTCTGCAATTTCTGTCTCTTTAGTAGGCATTTCATTGCAATTACGGTCACAAGCATTTTAATTGATGAATCAAATGCAATTTAGGGCAATTGGGTGAGATATACTTGGCGAATGACTAATAATAACGGCTAAAATATTGCTATATACAAAAAGTCGCCAGCAAATCATCTGACTATGTATTTGCCAGTGTTCTTCCCAGCTTAGCCACAACGAAAGGCTTGCAATTTCGGGATGTTGTATAATATTATGAGTAGGTACCTACATATTATTCTCATGATAAAGCTAAACATGTACACTTTGTTCCAGGGTGGTATCACATCAGTATTAGACTTCTTATTAGTCAAAGAAATGATGCGGGAATGCTTCAAACGACGACCTAACAATGGGCGAGCACAAATACTTCTTTTAACAGTAGCCAATAGTCTGTCGATATTCATACTCTATGGAGTCACACAGTTGAATTACTATTTCACAAGGCAAAAACTCAACTGGGCAATAAGGGAATACACGCAATTTTCAGCCTTAAGCACAACGATAGCCTTCGTCGGATCGTTTATAGGCATCGTGGTTTTCCAGAAAATACTAAGAAGAAGTGACTTGGTCATTGCTAACTTAGCATTTGTTACAAATATCATAGATTACGTTATCAGAACCTTTGCTACAAAATCATGGCATATGTATTTGGGTAAGTTGTTATTATTTTATTAAAAAGTAAGTGATGTTCCGTGTGGTGCCGGACGTAAAGAATAGCACCATCCTATTTTTTCACGTGGGTGTCGTAAAAGGCGACTAAGGGAAGTCCCGAAGGGGAGAACGCCGCTGCCCTTCCTCTTACTCTAGTAGGTAAGTACCTACTAGAGTAAGAGGAAGGGCAGCGGCGTTCTCTATGGATTTTAATACCATACTGCGATCGCCAACCCGCCTGCCAAGCGTGGCGATTATGGCAACCCCTCCCAAATGTTGGGGGATGTTCAGAAGTGGACGTCTTTCGGCTGAAATGATGAATGATGAAGTAAGTGATGTACGAAATGTGGGTGTACTATAGGTGCACCTCTGCCCAACCCTTCAGGGAATACAGGCGTGATTAGCGTTGCCAGGCGTTCGGATAAAGCCGGACACAGTCTGGCTTTTTAGTTGCGTGTGCGGCCAATTTATACGTATAATTTTATTGTTTCAGTAGAGTTTAAGAAGATTTGGTAATGGTAAATAAGGCTAGTTTTACTTTAAAAAAAAATGTCGTGCTATACTAAGACTAAAAATTAAGGGTGTCCGGCCTTTATACTGGCTGGTCTATCCGGCTTTTTGGTTTAGGACCTGGCAACCCAAGGCGTGATGATATTATGTTAGTAAATATACAGGTGGCAGGGACATCGACGCGCAAACTGTAGCCATAATGACTCGAATCGGATGCGAGTAGCGGAACATGACGCGAGCCAGATGAATTGAACTACTGCGGTTTCGCTGCTATGGTTTCGTGGCGGAGGTGTGCTACCGGCGTGAATTCAGCAAATGATTCTAACATAGGAAAAATTCGTCGGTTATAAAAAAAAAAACTCCAATTATATCATAGTTAAATAGAAAAGTGCAATACCGGTACGCGGTCAAAATGTATGGAACATCATTTTTTTTTTATAAACCGACGAAAATTTTCAGGTTTTCAGGTTCAGAATCATGTACTGACTCCATGGAACAGGTTGCGCGTCGTTGTCCCTGTCACCCTGTATCTATGTACACACGGCTCTGTATTATCAAGCTGTGCTAACTTCTCATTGTACGGAAATCCTATATTTACAATGCGAGAGGAATATAGGTAATGAGAGAATTTAATATATTGGTATTATAATTGAAATTAATAATACTTACAAGTGAAGAATCTAATGCTAATTTATAATTCGCTCTTGCTATTAGCACAGAGCAAAGTACCTACTCATGAGCTATTAGTTCATACCTACAATAACATTAATATTTGTAAAGCCCGTTCATTAATCATACTTCGGATTATTTTATGTGGCTGTAGGAATCATACAACGATGCCTTTTTGGTTGCCATAAACTCAACAAATAAATATTATCATTGCATTTTGTTAATGTGCCTTTCGCGAAATGATTGCGACCAAAAAAAAATGTTAGCGGTGACACAGCATAATATTATGAGATAGCTAATCCAACGTGTTTATTTTGTTGCCAACAAGACCATAAGAATGAAAATCGATTGTATTGATTAACATTTTATTTTAGGAAATCTTACTTTGTCTGTATTGTGTTTCATCGTTTCAGCCGAAAAGACGTCCACTGCAGGACATAGGCCCCCCGCCCGCCAAGCGTGGCGATTATGGCAAACCCCCCCTGGGTTTGCCATAATCGCCACGCTTGTCGGGCGGATTGGCGATCGCAGTATGGTGTTAAAATGCATAAAGAGCGCTGCTGCCCATTCTCTAGTAAGTCCCGTAGTCGCCTTTTACCACCACACCCACAGGAAGAAATGGGAAATGGTGTATTGTATTTATATCATTACATTTTATATTTCAGGTGCTTCCGTAGGGTCGCTGAGTGGGCTTTCTGCGCCTTTAATCCGATCGTTTCTAACAAAAATTCTACCGGTTGTAGACATAGCCAAAGTTTTTGCATTGATGTCGGCGATTGAAGGGTTATGCCCGTTGGTTGCACCTTTGATATACAACTCGCTGTATCAGGTTACCGTCGCTACATTCCCAGGATCAATTTATATGCTCAGCAGTGCAGTTACTGCAATCTGCGTCATATGCTTATCGTAAGTATATTAAAATTAATTTCAATGATGACGGCCGCCGTTAAATTTTTAACAATGTAGCATGAGTGTACCTATTCAATGTGCCCAACTTAAAATTTAATGGTCCAACAAACTTTGTGAGTGTTTAAACCAGGGACCATTTTGGTTACCCATTGAAAGGGTTTTCGATAGGGTTTTTCTAAGCGGTTAAACAAAACCCATGTTATATGGGTAACCCTTATGAACGGCTTAAATTAAATTTTAGTAACCCATTGAAAGGGTTTTCGATAAAAACCCATACGATGTGGGTAAACCCTTTTGAACGGCTTAATTTAAGCCATTCAAAATTACCCACACCGTATGGGTTTTTGATTTCCTGCTTAGAAACAGCCTTTCCATTGAAAGGGTTTTCGATAGGGTTTTTCTAAAATGGTAACCAAAATGGTCCCTGGGTAGAATAGAGATAGAAGTGGTCATGCTACGTGTGCTGGGCGGATATCGAATTAACATAATATTATGATTTTTTTCATGTTACTGGGTTTCAAGTAGGTATAGAACCCATTGAATGGGTTATCATGTAACCCTTTCACTGGGTTTCAAGTATAAAACCCATTCAATGGGTTATCATGTAACCCTTTCAATGGGTTGCTTCATGATAAAGGTAACCCATTGAATGGGTTACCCCTTCGAAAGGCTTAACCCTTAACCGGGGTTGTACGGTCCCTGGTTTAAACATGATACCAAGTGGCACATATAGGTATAACGTTGTATACAGAGTGATCCGTTGTGAAGGGTCAGTAGAGACAAATTATTAGAGAATCGAAGACATGGTTCCAAAGGACACAATGGTCCTTTGGAATCATTTCGTTTAAAGATAAGAAATCGACATGTCAATGGATCATAATGTATTAAATTTAAAAATTACCATGGACGTTTAAAGAATCCGTCTAATCACACTAATATTATAATGGAAAAAGTTTGTGAGTGTGTGTGTTTCTTACTTCTTCACGCTCAAACCAATTTTGATAACACTTTGTATGGAAGTAGCTGACATTCTTTTTTTTTTTTTTTATTCGGGTGGGAATTTATCAAATAACTTCTCCCGCTCTGGGCTGAGCGGGAGGGCGTGTCAGACTTTTACTGACTAAAACCCACCCGTGTTCCTTCCGTTGCCTGTGTGCCAGAGCCACGATATCCTTTTCGGACAAACTCGCAACCCTGGCAGGCATTGGCCCTAACGGACCCCGTCAGTTGGTGAGGCCCTTTAAGGCGCGCGTGAAACACAACGCGCCGTCGACCCGGGCCTGGTCCTTATCGGACGGCGAGCTACCCATCGCTCACCGTCCGCAGGCCCGCGCCTACGGTGGCCGGAAATCAGCTTGCGACTCCCGACGCTCGGGGCGTCTCCTGCGGCGGCTAAGGTTGATGGCGCGAACCCTGCCTCACCCTCACGCGTTCCGCCTCCTCCTTCGCGAGCTTTACTCTTCACAGAAGGAAGTGACGGCCTCCCATGCACTCTCGTTCCGAACCATGGCCTGAACCAGGGCCGGACGCGAGAGGTCGCCGCCGCCGATCGCCTCCGTGAGGACACGGCGGTGCTCCGCCCAAACCGGGCAGACCTCCACCGTATGCTCCACCGTGTCCTCCGGGCGATCCAGACAGTGGTGACACCCGGGCGTTTCCTCCCGCTTTATCCTGAACAGGAACCTCCCGAAACAACCCTCCTTCGGCCCATATTGGGCCCTTCCTCCACGGACCTTCACGTCCTAACCTGCGCCCACTCAACCTTCCCTCTGTAAGCAGAGGGGGGAATAGGCCACCATCCACCCAGGAGGAGCATTACGCTCTCCCCCTCGCAGAAATTCGCCATAAACAATACCCTCTCCGAAAAACTCCACTACCTCTTTCGAAGAGAGTATTGTCCATGCCCAGGGTGCACTGGCCCGACGACTGCTCTTCCCCTCGAACGTATCGATAAGGGACCAGCAGGCATCGAGGCATACGGAGAGGTTTTCTGCACGCACCCCAGTAGCTGACATCCTGGATTAACATAAAAGCTACTTTTTATCCCGATAATCCTACGGGATCGTGACTTACGCGGGTGAAACCGCGGGGCGCAGCTAGTAATAGATATAATAATAATCTCGTAATTGAGACCAGATTTGTGTTTTTTAACAGAAAACCTACAATACCTGTTCCGTATAGGTATTTTTTATTGCAAAATTCGTATAAAAATAAACATCCATGAGTCCGGTCAGTCCGGTGTTTGCGTCGCATGTCGCAACTTGTAAAGATTTGTTGGATATTTTGAACACATGCAGTCATGGGTCGTCAAAATGACCTTATCATCGGTTGTCTTTTGAACTGATGGTTGCTGTCGTGAGCCGACGCGGCGCAGTTCCGTGGCACGACCACGTCGTGCCGTTTCACGGTGGCCACCCAGGTCATGGTCTATCTGTGTGCCAAATCTTATCCAAATCAGTTTAGCCGTTTAGGTGAGAAAAGGTAACAGAGAGACAGAGAGTTACTTTCACATTTATTTATTGAATTTGGTCCAGTAGTGTAGACTAGATTCGGTATCTATAATAGTCAATTAATAATAAGGATTAAACAATATTCAAAAACTGGCACATTTTTTTATCAGACATTTGCCGGCTTATTACAAAACAAGATTTATATTTTGACATGGCTTAAACCATGGAGCCAGTTTTTGTAATAAGAACGTAACAGTGATTGAAATACCGTTCTTTACACAAAACTGAAAACTTAGTTCGGTATTAAGTTGTCAGTTTTGTGTTTAGGAACTTTACCATAGTCGGAATAAAGTTCGAAATGCAATAATGGCTCCATGTTTTAAACCTGGGTCTGGAGATAAACCTTGTTTTGTAAAAAGGGGGTTGAAGTCCTCTGAAAAAGCTTGATTTTTCACACAACCGCTGGTAACTTTTTGCTAAACATTTCTCTTAAAATTTCTGGTACGTAGAAACATCATATAAAGTTATTTACTATATGAACTTGTAGATAATTGAGCATTAATTAATAATCAATTAAAATAGCGAAAAAAAATTAACACAACTTTACAAAACTGCGTATACACCGTGACATTTCAATCGTTTTACAACGGCAGCCCAGTTCATGTATCCAATGACTACTAATCATTCATGAAAGTAAAAAAAAATATTTATTAACATTTGAATAATTAAAAAAATATAGTATATTATTCATTATGAATTTATGACGCATCACGTAGTTTGAAACAACCTGTTACGAGCGCGGTGCGAGCCTTGCGTTCCAAGCAAGGGCGGCGTGGAATGGACCGCAAGGTCCGCAAGGCTCGCACCGCGCTGAGAACTGGACCCTTTTTGCTTGGACACATATTATGATTCTATACGGTTATGTTTTTGTTTCAGATTCGTTCAATATTACAGATGGAACGTAGCATCACAATATGAGCCTTTGGCTTCAGCTTAGGACTTGGGTACCGAAGCTACGTTACATGGTGTATGATATCTAGGGACATGGGTGGGCTGGTGCCTTCTTACTGTGACTGCGCCGGACCATAGTTCGACTTTAGTACCTAACTACACTCACGAGCAATAAACTGGAAACACTTCATCGCGCGTTGTCCAATTTTTTTTTTTACAATTTCTATGCAATGAGCTGTGAATTGTGGTATATCACCTGAAAGGTAATTTTGTTAGCTTTCAAATGATATCAAAAAGATTTAAAATTAATTAAATTTACTACCTAAATTTAGACAATTATTGCAATAGGTCGAGTTGTGGACGTCTAAATGAATAGGAAGTAATATGAAAAGATAACATTTTTATTTACGACTTATGTTATTTACCCCTTAATATTTTGTGTTAACCCCCGCCCCCCCCTCCCGGCCCTAATGACTGCCTGTAAACGGGTTTTCATTGACCGAATGAGTTTCCTGATGAAATCCTGTGGAATTTCCTGCCACTCTTCGACTAAAGCAGTTTTCAGGTCTTCTATTGACGCCGGAGCTGGACATCTTCCTCGTACCCGCCTTTTCAGCTCGTCCCATATAATGTTCAATCGGATTTAAGTCAGGGCTGAGGGCTGGCCAGTCTAGTGTGGGAATCCCGACTTCAACAAGGTGCTGTCTATAGTCACTGCAGCGGTGTGGCAGCGGGCATTATCGTGCATAAGCAGGAAATCTTCGCCAATAAACCCGGCGTCCCCTACGCCGGGTTTATTTTTTTCTTTCTGCGGTCCCCGACCTCCACCAGGTACGAATATCATCTCTGCATTTGCTTCAATAGATATCCCCGCCCACATCATACAGGACCCACCCCCGTATGCCACTGTTTCCGCAAATCAGCATTGTGCGAATTGCTCCCCCGGTCTCCTATAGACTCTCTGCCGATGGTCGCTACCATGCAGGCACATCCTGGCTCGTCCGAGAACAGGACTCGCCTCCATTGTTCGATATCCCAATCTAAGTGGTCACTTGTGTCATATCCCAATCTAAGTGGTCACTTGTGTGATATCCCAATCTAAGTGGACAATTTAGGTCCCGTGGCTGGCCTTTTCCGGGTCAAGTTCGCTTCTTTGAGTCTTCGCCTCACTGTCCATGCGCTGATGACAGCCCTCCCTCGAACTTCTCTGAGCTGCTGCTGGACGTCCACGCCGGTCAGTTGTCGATTTCGGAGAGAAGAGGTGACAATAAATCAGTCATCTCTCGCCGAAGTGCATCGCTGTCGTCCAGATCCTGGTCTCCGGACTAAGTTTCCAGTCTGCCTGAACCTCTTGTATACCTTCGAGACACAAGACTGGCTCAAATGAAGCTGTCGAGCGATAGTACGCTGAGACAATCCTTGCTGGATTAGGATGACGACTTGAGCGGCTGCTATAGGTGTGGTTTCCATTTTATTTTTGCTACAGTATTCCCAGTGACGTGGAATATTGGACTGATGATCAATTTTCATAAAAGCCCCCTTTTTATAGGACTACCAAACAAAATGGTGTTTTCGTTTTAAAAATTTATGTTTTTTGTTTTTCGTTCCATGACATAAGGTGAATAATATTTGGTTATGATATTGAAAGCTAACAAAATAGCCTTTCCAAGTGATATGCCACAATCCATAGTTCATTGCATAGAAGTTGAAAAAATTTGTTTCGACCAGCGGACGATGAAGTGATTCCAGTTTATTGCTCGCGAGTGTATTTGTAAGAGAAGACTGAATATGTCACAGGTTGCTCAAAATCAAAACAAAACTAATCTGCTTTATTTATCAGTCTTTGGTATCGTAGGTACATACGTTTAAGCAATGATATTAACTATAAGTAATGGCAAAAAACTAAAATACAGATCCAAAGACACTGACTTCTGAAATTAAAGTTATTCTTCACTTTGTAGTATTTTTTTTGCAAGTCGGTAGTTTTTGAAGTGAAAACTTCTATAAGCGCGTTGAGCACTTTTTGGGTGAACAAAAATCATGGAACTCGCGTCATCGTCGCCGAACACTTTCCATGAGCTATACTGTTTTCACTTGTGTCGGCAGTCCCCAAAGACTGCCCCGCATGTTTTTTTTTTTTTGTATTTAAAAAGTTTTGTTGTTTTTCACTTTTCAGTAGGTCAGTTTGTAATTTATCTAAATTACAATAGCCTAATGTCAACTGCTCATCACCTTTTACAAAATATTGCTATTCCCGATGCAGGGCCGTTAATTGTTGAAGAGTTCTCCTGGTAAGAACCAGGAGAACTAAAGTTGATGGTGACTGCACCATATTATACATTGTAACCAGCATAAATTACTTAGAAAGCATATTAAAGTGCCTAATCGAATCGCAACCCGTGAAATACTTATTATTAGGTAGTTCCGCTTCCGGTGGTCATCTGTGTTTTTCATCATCAGTTCCACTTCAACAAATGGTGCTTTCTGAGTGCATATTCATGAGTTAATAGTAACTCATGCACACCTATAGGGATTTGGGTATTTTTTATAAAAAAAAACCCAAATCGCTATAGGTGTGCCTATAAAATTTCAGGATTTGCCTCGATTTCCATGGGATCAGATTCTGATGTGATGACAATGGGACCTTTCAATCAAAAAAAATAATTTTCAATATCTGTGAATATAAAAAAATAAAAAAACATACAGACGAACATTTAACCTCCTCCTTTTTGGAAGTCGGTTAAAAAGAGGTAAATAGGTTCCCCCCCCCCATTGGGCCCTCCGCAAGTGGCGTCAAAACTTAGCTTACCTACCTTATTACCCTAGTTACGTATCGTCTTGTCTCTTTTTCGCTGCCAATAATTACAACATCCTCCTACTTCCTCGTGTCATCATTAGATGACACGCAGAAGTAGGACGGCAGGTTATGTATGACATTGTGCCTTTTTTATTGAAGATCGAATGTTGGGTAGGTAAGCTATCTACCTCTTTTTACATAAAATAAATATCATTGCATAAAAGTAATTGAATAAACAATTTTTTATCAAAGACAGCCTCACATCGATCTGTCTTTGCAAGTTCTGGTTAAAAGCCTTAAGAGAAAATGGAAAATTATGTTATTTTACATAGAATAAGTATGTGGCCATAGAACTAGTTTTCTACACTCTGTAATGTCGCCTTTGAAATAGGCTAAGCCGACTCAACTATAACTGCAAAATGTTTTGAACAAAACGTAGTATAGGTCAAAGTAATGTGATACGTAATTGTAAGATTTGTTACAAACAGTACGTAATATTTATAAGATTCAGATATTTTGTATTATCAATCAAATGGAGATGTGTAAGTATGTAATTATTTTAACAATATATTTTGATTAGCAATATATATATCTTTTTTTTTTTCGTTATGGGCTTATTTGCTATGCGGCTCCGAAGCGGCTTTGCTGCTTCACTGCTTCACCGGACTTTGGCGGGGCCTGAAGAGCCTCCCGCCAGGTCAAAAATTAAGTAGCACAGCTAAGGGCGTCCCAAGTGGGACTCGAACCTAAGCTTAGGGCGCTACTGACTAATGTACAATACCCCTCTTGTAGGTACAGTAGTCAGTAGCGCTCTAAGCCTAACAACTATTGTCACGGTTACTTAGGTACTGAATAATAAATGAAGAATATTAGGGATGTTTATTACGATTTCTCGTAGGCGGGCGGGGGCAAGGGAAGTAGGGACGGGTTAATTTAGAAATATATCAGTACCTAAAGTATTAACTATTGAATTAATTATGTTTTTGAGCTGATCTTTTTCTAAGTTCACTTTTTACGAAGTCGGGATTTCTTTTATTCACTTTTTTTACCATCTTGATACGGAACCCTGAAAAAACCTCGACTGTTAAACTCATCATAGTGAATATTTGTAACCGTGACAATGGTTGTCCACCCTTGAAATACGGTCCGTATTGAAAACCATTTTTACGGTCTTGAATGACCCCCAAATTATATCTATACATACTTAATAAGTATAATAAACTCTTAACGAAGTCTAAAATGTACTTCATTGAATATTTTTGAAAAAAAAAGGCATTGCTACGAGGTCAGGGGGCCTAAAACGTACGCTTTGGCAGAATCATAATATGAAACTGCGTGCAATTCATATCCCGCAATTCATCTGTTTGACAGTTTGTATGGAGTTTCGTAAAATGGTCCACAAATTATTAATTGATATAGTGAAGTCTAATGTCAAATATCAGCTGTTAAACAGATGAATTGCGGGATGTATGAATTGTACGCAGATCATATTATGATTCTGCTAAGCGTCCATTTTAGGCTCCCTGGGATCGAATGCCGCAAATAGTTTTTTTTATTTATTTCTGTTTGTCTGAATGTATGTTCCAGCATCACGCAAATTCTACTGGGTAGATTCAGTTCATGCATACCTACATATTTTTCTCAGGAACGCGTGGAGGTATCAAGTTGTAATTAATTTAAAATGCGTAGGTCTACGTTCCACTAGAGCTCTTCAAAATCAAACTAAGGCAACGCAATAAAAAAAACTACGGCCATTTATGCGACATAATATATTTTGATATTCGCAAATTAATCAAATCAGAGTACCTACTTCCCGTTGACCTAGAATCATAAAATTTGGCGAAAAGTAAAGACTCACAGCACAAGTAAAAAGTCCGATAAGCGTTATTTTTTGTAGTTTTATGACATCATCATTTTAGCCGAAACACATCCACTGTTGAACATAGGCCTCCCACAAGCATCGCCACTTCGACCAGTTCTAAGATTCCCGAATACAGCGGATTCCTGCGGCCTTCACAGTCATCGGTCCACCTTGTGGGAGGCCTTCCAACGTTACGTCTTCCGGTACGCGGTCGCCACTGCAGAAACTTTCAGCCCCATTAGTCATCTGTTCTGGATAATCTACTGTTATATTATTTTAGTGATAGTCGTTCGTCAGGAATAATCTTTAATTAAGAATGCATCAGTCAGTGTATGAGTTATGTGACATTAAGTTGTCTAAGCAGGAACGGAGGTGTTCACTAAAAACGAAAACCTTCGTAAGCAATGGGCAATTACTACTGAAGACTGCGGACTAATGCTTCTCACACGGCGACTGTATGTCGCTTGCTCAAGCGTCACCAGTCCTAATTCTCTGTATTATTTTGGCTGCCGAGACCATAATTACAAACGTAGTATATAGGGAAATAAAGTGAATTGTGCTACATTCGATTGTGACCAACCAGTCAATGCCCATAAAGGCTCGACAGGCTGTTCACAATGGTGTGCTGGTACTATGCTTATGTATGGAAGTGAATGTTAGGTGTGGCAAAAAAGGAGGCGAAAGGCCGGGGTGAAACTCCGCTGCCGCGAGAAATCGCGGCACAGCGGACGGAGCTCCGGCGGGATCTCATGGCGGCATGGAGAGTGCGATTGTCGCAACCCAGCGCAGGGCACGCCACAATTGTGGCGATAAGTCTCCTCTTTGAGGATTGGCTAGAGAGGCGCCACGGCGTCCTCACCTTCCGCCTGACGCAGGTCCTCACCGGACATGGTTGTTTTGGGAGGTTCCTGATCCGGATAAAGCGGGAGAAAACGCCCGGGTGTCACCACTGTGTGGATCGCCCGGAGGACACGGTGGAGGTCTGCCCGGCTTGGGCGGAGCACCGCCGTGTCATCACGGAGGCGATTGGCGGCAGCGATCTCTCGCGTCCGGCCCTGTTTCAGGCCATGGTTCGGAGCGAGAGTGCATGGGAGGCCGTCACCTCCTTCTGCGAAGCAGTAATGCTCGCGAAGGAGGAGGCGGAACGCGTGACGGTAAGGCAGGGTTCGCGCCCTTAGCCGCCGCAGGAGACGCCCCGGGCGTCGGGAGTCACAAGCTGATTTCCGGCCAAAGAAGGCGCGGGCCTGCGGACGGTGAGCGATGGGTAGCTAAGGACCAGGCCCGGGTCGACGGCGCGTTGTTTCACGCGCGCCTCAAAGAGATGTCAGCACCAACTGACGGGGTCCGTTAGGGCCAATGCTTGCCGGGGTTGCGAGTTTGTCCGAAAGGGATATCGTGGCCCCGGCACACAGGCAACGGAAGGAACCCGGGTGGGTTTTAGTCAGTAAAAGTCTGACACGCCCTCCCGCTCAGCCCAGAGCGGGAGAAGTTATTTGATAATATCCCACCCAAAAAAAAAAGGTGGCAAAAAAGCATGAAAGTAGAATCAATGCTGTGGAAATGTGTTCAACGTTAAAAGATTTAAAGGACAACATTTTAAAACAGGTTGAAAGGCGACTAACCAAGGCAGATGCGAGTGGAAACGCCCCGGGAGGGGCGCCCTAGAAGGACATGTAGTGAACTAATTGGTGATGTTCTTCAGAAAGGTCAAGTTTTCATAGATATATTGACAAGGTACCGTCATGATGTTAATATCTTGAGAATCGCGCCTGCGGAGGCCATATTGCTCGTGTATTCCCGTTCGTCCCCTCGACTTCGTCCCCCGAGGGGGACGAACGGGAATTCGTTATTTATTTTCCCGATGGTCCCTCAAAATTTTTTGGGGGGACGAATGGGAATAATTTATTAATTCTTTTTTGGGTCTATTGCTCCCACTAAATAATATAAGACTGGTGGTTTTAATTGGTAAAAAAACAAAATTGAAATAAAAATCAGTCATTTATTAAGGAATAAAAATCACAGAATCAACTTTGCGATAACTCGCAATATTTTTATATACATATAATATTTGTTTAATTATGAATAAAATTCTCCTTATAACTAAAAATTATGATTTAAAAATCTGTGTACAGATTACAATAAAAAAAGTCTGTATTATATTACAATTAAACACTACAAACAGACTTTTTACCATTCAGGTTGTTTCCTTTTGAAATATAAGTCACTATTTTTCGTAGAGTTGCTTATATGTATGGTGGCAAGATTTTACGTTTTACGTTATGTAAGTGATTAGAAAAGTTTACTCATTATTTTAACACATAAATAGGGTCAGTAAATTATCACACTTTCAAAAGCAAAATTAAATAAAATACCTAAAATATCACGAAATCAAGATAAAAATAACAAAAAAAAACTTATCGTACTAATTTTTAAAAAGTCACATTTGCTTATATATGTATAGGTATACGGTGTCACATTTTTGTGTTACATATTGTATAAGGAATCAGAACAGGTTACACATTAATTTTACATATAAATAGCGTCAATAAATTAGCACAATTTCAAAATCAAAATAAAAAACATATACAAAATCAAAGTGAAAAAACATGAACACAAAACATCATAGAGGGTAACAACAATAAAAAATTCACAAGTATTGAAGAAAGTAGTCGAGGTCATAACAGTAGGCAGTAATAATTATTGCACACAAAGCCTAGAGATTACATCAACGTACACAACCATCGAGCACTTTACTTATTATGATTAATACCTACGTAAGTTTTTCTAAAAAATGTCCTACAGTTATTTCTGAATTAAGAAGTTGCATTTGGCAATCCATAATATATTGGTCTGTCAAGATTGAATGTAGCTTACGCCGTTTTGGATTTTGTTTTGCTTTCACGCTGTATAAGTTAGTCTTGATGTAACACCGTAAGCAATTTTAAAATATTAGGTTTTTTTTTGCCTATGGCACTATTTAATTTAAAATGCCACCCTTCGGCAAAGTTATTAGTACGGTGTCGTTTTCCAAAACTGCACCACACTTTTACGAAATTCGATTGAAGCCACTGCGATAGCATGTATTACCGAAATTTTTCACTTTGGCTATCACCGGGGCTTTCGCTAGCGATATAAAACCAGCCTTCAAAAATACGTTCCTCTGGTAATAATGGAAGCACCGCACTTAGGGCTACTTGACGTCTTAAAGTTTTATTTTTTGTTAGATTTAATTCACGGCCTTTCCTCCAAATAGCATTATTAAAATGGTAATAACAGCCGTGGATACTTATCTCTGGAAAAATTGTACGCATAGCAGACATAGCTGCTTCTTCAAAATCACTGGTAAATGATGTAGGATTCCAATCGTTGATTTGAGATTTAACAAGTCTGAAAAGTATCTCGTATGTTTCTTTTTTACGGTTTGACATTAAAGCGTAAAATAATGGCGTCATAGCTGTGCTTTGATTATTACTTCCTAAATCACCATGAACGGTGTAGAGCTGTTGGAATGGAGGTGGACAACTCTTAAATGTACCGTCACCAAATATATTTTTTAAAACTATCAATTTTTCTTTAGCTTCTTGGGAACAAAAAATGACTAAGCGTGTGTTACCGTAACAGTAATCTGCTAACAAAAATGATTGAAATTTTTGAGGAACCTCAACCGTTTTAACGTAATTGAAAGTGATTTTACTCATATTATAAGTGCTATTTCGATGGCGATACAAAGTGCTTTTGATGTTTGCAAACTTAGGAATATCTTTGGGTAAAGTTACTTTATCAAGTCCTTCGTCCAAAATTTTCGAAATTGTTGAATTAAAGGCGGCTGGTACGCAAGGTACATCATCAGAAGTTATATTTTTCTTGCATTCATCAATATGAATGTCTATTATGTTTTTATTGAAGTCCGGTGTACAGGATGTGTGTGTGGTTTCTTTCAAAATTTGATCATTCTGCAATAAACGTGCATAATTTATTTACCCATTGTCTGGTTTTGCATGAAAAAAGAAGTCAAAAAAGTAGGTACTTACTTTTATGGTTAAGGTCCCACTGCACTTATTCTTTCTTCTAAGATGACATTCCCATACAACAGCTCCACTTTTGTTTTGCCTTTTCCTTAAAAATTGGTATCCAGCACGCAGAAGCACGATTCCACCTTTCCTTTGTATATACTGCAAACAGCTTCCTGTACTACCAGAGGGACCAGGATGCGCTTCTTGTGACATTGTTAAGCTCTAAAAAACAGGAGACAACAATTACACACTTATTAATATAATTTAGAATGATATTTAATATATAAAATTAAATACTAAAATTGAATACAAATATTGATACCGTACATTATTAGCATAAATTAATAAGACATGAGACAATATAGTATTGACTATAAACAATCTAATAATATTTGTAACTTACAAAAATGTAGGTACTTACATCAGTAGTTTTCCGCAGAACTCGTGTCGAATATATATTATTACATTAACACCCGTGCACTTTCATTGTTTTGTCAACACTAACCCGACCGGTCTAATTTAAGGATAGGAAAGGGAGAGAATGTCAGGTAAACCAATAGGATTTACGCAAATAACACAATGTTATCGGCACTCTTTTGTTAACTACCAGAATCCAGAGTTGCTATATTTAGTGTAGGTAAACATAATGAAACAATGATAAACTTAGGATACGTTTTATAATTCATAAAAAAATAGAGAAGAATTTTGTAAAATAATGATTAAATCTAACGAAGAAACTAATTTAAAAGTAAACTACGAAACATCGAATAAACATATTTTCTGCACAAATCTTTTTAGTGGGACGAATGGCACTAATCGAAGAACATATTCCCATTCGTCCTCTCTTGAATTAGGATTGGGACGATCGGGAACAAATTAAATATTATTTTTGTAAATTCCCGTTCGTCCCCCTCGGGGGACGAAGTCGAGGGGACGAACGGGAATACACGATATTGCTGATGGCTCTTTTCTTCAGAATAAAAATAAGACTCAGATATCTGCAGCCTGCTTTGCTAAAATAAGCTCTCTTTATGAGGGCTACCGGCTTCCCAAATGCAACTGAACGTTTTAGGTAATACTATGGTTCAGGAAGTTCAATTCACAAACCGGGTGTACAACAGTAGCCAGCTTGTACGGAGTACATATTGGTATGTAGATACTTCATACCCAATACAGTTCATAGTCTGGGTGCTGTCTGATTATAGGATTAATTGAAACCAGTGTCTAGTAATGTATAACTTAATTAAGGACATCTAACAACATTTAAATCATATAACATCCCAGTAGGACCATTTGCTTATTATGCAGACATTTAAAAGTGAGAAGTCTAACTGAACTGACTTGCAAACTGGCCTCGAGAGCCTATCAAATAAGTTGATTTTCAATTAGCTAGTTCACTGAATTCCAGAGCACGGAGACGCCTCGGCGGCCGCTGCGAGACGGTATTGAGATTGAGAGCAAGATCCAAGATTTGTAATAATATGGCGTCTCTACGTCGGCGTGGCGATGCCGTGCTCTGCGGATGTGTATACGTTAAAGCTTGTGATCACATTAGGTGTAAAGAGGAAAATTAAACCAGTGCCTTCTTAATTAATCTTTTTTATTAATAATGTCTTATGTCTAATGAGAAGTACTCCCCTCGTACACAACGTATGTGATAATATCTAAACGGGGCAGAAAGTACTGGGTACGAAAAATAATTGTCAGACATTTAATTTCGTGCATGACTTGCTGGTTAATAACAAAATGATTTTGTTTGAACTGAAATGTTGTTTTATGGCATTGGGTGTATGAAAGTGAGAACCTATTCTACTTATAATAACAATCATCACAGATTATAAATTTACCTTTCTAAGTATTAAGTTCGGTCTTTGTACAGAAAATAAAAGTTTATCAGGCGAATTGCTTGCCTAAACACTTACAGTGTATTAAACAATGATTTTAAATTAAGTATTTTTTTATGCCTTTTGTACATTTATACGAGATTCAAGAGTTTTTCAACTACGTCCAATTGTAATTTAAAACTTTTTCGAAGTCATGAATCTCGAAATAATATAAACTGGAAGTTGTCTTATACAATATTAAGATATAACTATGAAATTGTAATCTATTTACTTTAAAATTTAAAGTGAGCAACTTTACAAATAACATCACAGATTTGCCAGTTACAGGGGTAATTTTTTTCATATATTTCAACTTGGTAGCTACCTAAACTTAGGTATGGAAGCAGTACACAAACAAAAACATTAAACAAGTACTAAAAATCGAAACAAACAGTAATGAAAACAAACTTATGTATTTAAAGAATAAAATGAAGGACCATAACAAGCACAACAAGATGATGAATGTATGTGTTAATAGCAATGGAACTTATGCAAAATGTTATGTGAAGATACAAATAATCAAGAGGAACTTAAAATTAATCGTACACTTAAAATACGTGTCAAATAGTTAACAGTCTTATAATCATGAGGCTTGCTAAACTAAAAAGTGTTACTATTCCTAGCACTGGGAACAAATTCGGTTTAACCTTGTGTTTGGAGTCGTAATGGAGTTGTCGCATAAGCACCACTGTCTATATACACGCACCACCACATTGCACACAAAAAAAAATAATCAAATAAGTAACAGTAATTTCAAGAAGTCCCTTAATTCTACCATTCTTCTTCAGGCTCTAGGCCTTGATCCACCGCGGCCGAAGCACTGTTGAAATCCTGGCGAGCAAAGGTCATGTTGTTAAAAGATTAGTAAAAACATTAAACATTAGTTAAGGTCTTAGAACACTACAAGCTACATTCCTAATCAATTTTACTTTCGACCACTTACATATTCATCTCTCTTTTGTTTGCGTGAACATTAAGGGAAGAATATAAGTAACCATACAACTAACAATCGTTTGTTTTCATCAAACACCAACATTGTTCAAAAGGTAATGTCGAATTAAAAGTGAGCCTAAAACATTACTTACTCTTATATCACTGCCGCCGTATTTGTTGCCCTTATATGAGGCAGTACCACCTCCTTGCAAGAAGTCGGGAACAGTTTGATCTGCTTGTTTTAGGATCTTTCCCAAATCAGCCACGAGTCCGATGTCCTGCACGATAACGTGACGTAAGTAAAGTACAATATAGTACAGCTCCATTCAAACTTGATGGCGGCTCTGAAGTGAGCTACTCGCTCCGCAGTACCGCACCCCTCACCCCCGCTGACAAGTGAATTTGTTACTACGCAGCGCAGCGACTCGCTTCATGTTCCGAGCCGCAATACAGTTTGAATAGGGTTGTACCTAGTATGGAAACACTATTAGAGGGAGAAACAATGCTCTAAGCATAAATAACGTGAGTTTCTAGGCATTCTTCACTTTAGAACGTCAATTATGTACTTCTAGTTGCGCATCCTAAAGGTAGTTTTGTATGGAAAAGAATGTGCTAGAAACTCTACAGTTACTATCTTATTCTGGAAAGCCTCTAATTTGTAATACGCTTGTTTACAACGTGTACTTTTAATATGAGTTTTAATTTTCTTTCATTTAATTGCAATTTTTCATTTAATAGAATGAAGAAATAATGCATTTGAAAATGTTCAAGTGTGCTATCCTTGAGATTCTATGATTCTCACGGATTCTGGATGTGGCAGAGACCTATCCAAAACGAAAGATGAATAGACAAAATTGAATAGTGACACACGTATACCTATAAACATTTTGTAATATTTATTAATTTCAATACCTCTGGGAAAAACTGGTGGACTTACTTGATCGGCATCAAAGAAAGATACGGCCTTTCCTCTGTTGCCCACGCGACCAGTTCTGCCGATCCTGTGCACGTACTCGTCTATACTCTTTGGCAGATCGTAGTTGACGACAATGTCAACGTTCTTTATATCTGTTTACAAAATAATAACGTGAGACTGGCGGTGAGAGGTAAAATGGCGGGTGTACCTTAACTAATCAAATCATCCCATTTATCAAAAAAAAAAAATGTACCTAAAATGTACTAAAATAAAAAATAATAAATGTACCTCAATTTAAAAAAATTTAACCTTCAGAACGAAATTATATCAAAATGTAAATACTGACGTCAGAATGGCGGGTGTTTGATAGATAATATAAATATCAATATTTATCTATTACTCACTAAATATAATTATATCGAAAAAATGTACCTAAAATGTAACCTAAATTAAAAAACACCACACCTGACCTGTTGATTAGTTCCTGAGAAATATAAAAAGGCCAACAAAATTGAGAATACAATCAGTCTTTTTAGTGTTGTGGTGGGATTAAAACTTTGACATCAAATTACCTAGTCCTCTGGCGGCTACAGCGGTGGCCACAAGGATGCAATGCCGACCAGTCTTGAAGTTGTCGAGGGCCTCCTCACGTTCACGTTGCATACGGTCGCCGTGGATCGACGACGTCATCATCTGTTGCTCTGATAACATAGCCGCGATGAAGTCAGCGTTGCGCTTTGTCTCCACAAATACCAAGACGCGCTTACGATCTGAAATGGTTAAGATTACGAATCTCTTAGCATTGTAATTTGATTAATCATTTTGCTGTACCATTTTGTGAAAAATGCATTACTCACCATTCTCTTCGATTAATTTCTTCAGTGTCGTTTGTTTTTCATACTTGGTAACTTGGTGGAATATTTGTTCTACGTCTGCGCTTGCGCCCCCCACTATACCGACGGCGACAAACAAGTAGTCGTTCAGGAACCTGCCCGCTAGATGTTGGATGTCTTCAGGGAACGTCGCCGAAAACATAAGTGTTTGACGTTCTTTCTGCAGAAGAGAAAAGAATTTTCCTCATTAATTTTAATGTAATTTGATAGATCATGTCTAGATTCGTGCCAATAACGTTTGATAAAATAGAAATTAGGCAAAAACAAAAAATACGCAAAAATTGCACATTAGTGCTCACTAATGTGCAATTTTTTAAAACTACGGTACGGATTTTCAATCGGGTTTCACCAATGGACGGAGTGATTCATGAATTATGAGGAAGGTTTAGGTGTATAATTTATAAGGTTTTGTGTAAATTAGCTGTAATACGAAGATTATTGTTGAAGATGTCGGAAAAAAACATGCCGAACGGGAGCATGCATAATGTGGCGTTAGCCGTAAGAGATACATAAAAATTAATGTTCTACAGGATTTTATATCTTTAAAAGATCTACAAAAACGTCCGCGATTGCATAGTCTATCTTCCAAGGATGACCCACAGTACCATTTTTATCTTTCAGAAGTTGATAAAAAATTCATTGTTATTTCCGAAGCAATTTTGACCGGTATATTAATTTATATAAAAAAAAATATGTTATTTAAATTGGGCTTTTAATTTAAATTAAAATATGCCTTGACATTGTATCATTTAACTTAATACTTTAAAGATATCACAGGTTCAAAATTACGCGTACCAAAATAATTATGGTTGATTAACTACGATAGAAAAAATGGCTGAACGAAATTGAATGAAAAATCACTGAATTGTTTTTTTTTTTTTTACAAAACTTGTTTAATATTGTTGAAATTAATTAAATGTATTGCATGATGAAGATATCCCCGCCCGCTCTCCTTGAATTTCAGTAAAGATGTGGCACTTTACTGAGACCTCACGCGGACTTCTTGCGGCGAACTTGAAGCGAACGGAATTGAATGAAAAATCACTGAATTGTTTTTTTTTTTTTTACAAAACTTGTTTAATATTGTTGAAATTAATTAAATGTATTGCATGATGAAGATATCCCCGCCCGCTCTCCTTGAATTTCAGTAAAGATGTGGCACTTTACTGAGACCTCACGCGGACTTCTTGCGGCGAACTTGAAGCGAAGTTGCACTGTTTTGTTTCATTCGCCTACTAATGGTTAATAATCCACCATTATTACACATTAATATTCGGCTAAACACAAATTTTGGAAAATTAAACAAACTGCTGAACATGACGCTTCACTTTCCCGCCAAGAAGTACTCAGATGGTTATTAACCTGGAAAATCATGTCTTTTAGGGTTCCGTACCCAAAGGGTAAAACGGGAACCCTCTTACTAAGGCCCCGCCGTCTGTCTGTCTGTCCGTTTGTCACCAGGTATCTCATGAACCGTGATAGTTAGACAGTTGAAATTTTCACAGATGATGTATTTCTGTTGCCGCTTTAACAACAAAATACTAAAAAACAGAATAAAATAAATATTGAAACACGATTTTTTTTCTCGTGTTTGCTCTATATTGATAATGGCAACAGGTAGACGCTTGAAATATTCACTGAATATTTAGTTATATATTCACTTAATGAAATTAAAATAAAACAAATATTTAAGGGGGACTCCCATAAAACGTGATTTTTTTCCATTTTTATAGATAATGGTACGGAACCCTTCGTGCGAGGGTCCAACTCGCACTTAACCGGTTTTTTATTTTTAAGGGTAATTATAAAACAAACAAGATTGTTCGGCTTTTATGTCTAAAATAAATATTCACAGCAAGAAAATAATATAGTTTATTATCCAGCCACCAGATATTTTATCTCTAGTTCAATTATTACTTTAGAAAACGAAACGAAATAAGAATTGAGACTTACGCTATTTAGTTTCGTGCTTGAACACGATTAAAGAGCGCACGCGATATTCAACTTTAGTGTAACGTTTAGCACATAACGGCGTGACCATCACCGAATTATTTGCTTGTCTGGTCTTAACTGTATTTTTTTCAAAATTTTAGGCTCAGTAGTTTCGGAGATAAGGGGTGATGGTAAATCTTCATCGATTTTCTTAAATAATTTTAAAATTATTTTAAAAAAAACTGTCAGTCTTAGTACTGCACGTCAGAAGTGAAAACTAAGTAACTTGTGAATTGTATCGAAGCGTTCGGTGACGATGACGCGAGTTCACCCAAAAAGTGCTCTTCGCGCCTAAAGAAGTATTCACTCAAAAAAAAAAAAATAAAGAAACTGAAATCCTTACAACAAGCCCTTCGATGTCACACGGTACCGTTTTTTTGCGATTTTCTAATTTTCACCTGAAAAGTAACCCCCATATTCAAAATTAACTTATTTAAGTTTGCACGTTCGTGTTTGGGTCACAGAAATTCATATGTGATGTGTGTACCTTTACAGACAGACAAATAGACACACAATTGATCCTATAAGGGTTCCGTTTTCTCTTTTTAAGGAACGGAACCCTAAAAAGAATCACGTAAATCGGCCCAGTAATCACGGAAAAATCAGTGTACAGACTTGGAAAAAGAACCCGCGGAATGTATCCTTTTTGAAGTCTTTTAAAAATAGTACTTACAAGTGGCACCATGGTAGGGTGTTCCATCATCTTCTCGACGCTGGGAATGAATCCCATGTCCAGCATGCGGTCCGCCTCGTCGAGTACCACAAACCGGATGCTGTCAAACGACACGCGGCTGCGGTCCACGAAGTCATGCAGACGACCCGGCGTCGCCACCAGGATGTGACATCCTCTCTATAACACACGATAGTATCGTCAGATCCAAAGTAATTAGCCTACTAACTATAAGCTCTCGTTTGAGAACATACTCTCTAAATGAAGGCATCCCTGATAGGCCCCCGCTAGGGAATGCAATCTGGACTCGAGATTGGCAACTAGATAAGTCGTGTACTTAGTCTGGTGACGCGATTGGCCATTCGAGATCTCGCCCAGCCATCAGGTGAATCACGGTCTCAAAAAACGAGCTCTCGGCTGATTGCCGGGCAAGATCTCGTTTTCAAGACCGAGATTTCACCTACTTTTTTAAATAATACGTTTCTATATGAATAAAAAATATTTAATATAAATAAAATGAAAGTGCACCTGGGGTAATGGTGTTAATTTTCTAAATAAAAAATATCAATCTATCAATCTATCGATATTGCATTCCCCATTCCTCGCTGAATGGGCCTATTCTACTGCAATATGTGGCGGCAATATTCGATCTGTTTAGAAGCACCATCAAAATTACGATTACGAGCAACTACTGCCCAGTTCACACTATTGTTTAAGGCGCTGACAAGAGGCAAATGATCTATGTAGTTTGTCTTAAACAAAAAAAATACCAAATCTATATAGTTTGTGGTACCGAAAAAAATATATGTTATTCTTGAACATATTTCTCAGAACTTGGTTGTTACCAAAACACGTTTAGAAAAAAAAATCTTGATTCAAATTAACGGTAAACTAACTTATTACGAGTTCCAATCCAAGATATCTGTATTAAATATCAACGTGCGGTTGGTATTTAATTAATAACAAGAATGTCTTATTGGAATGCAGAACTTAGTTGTTTTTTATTTTCGAATACTCAACTAATTTTTGAGTAAATAGATAATTCTTCATATTTTATGATAAATTTCAAGCATTGTGTCATGCTCTATGTATTTACTCAAAAATCGCGCTTCTCTTTCTTTTGTATGCAATCGGACAGTGACCTCGCTTTAGCTGTTGTCAGCGTGTTAACTGCTAAGTTACAAATAAGGCAAAATAAAACAGCAGCGCACGATTTTTTCTATAAAGTAATATCAAGCTTATAAGACCTAAAACCTCTTGTGGGTTGACTACAAAAAAGGGTGCTTGTCACACCATCTACTTTCAATGCCGAACAATGTATTTATGCAAGTGATACAAGTGAGATGGCGTATACATGATAGAATATCAAGCAGTGTGATAGGGAACTATCAAAACCAAGCAATAGTGTAATAGTGAAAAACAATTTACCGCAAACAGCACAACTGTAAAAATAAATACCTACATTTAAAATAAACTATTTACCTACCTTTAAATAAATAATGTTTTTATGACATTGATTTCCTTAGAAACAATGAATTAATAAACATACTACTTATTTTCATTGTATTTTTTAGTAATGCATCATTTAGAAAGATTGTAGATACTTACAGAAATATTGTCGCCTTGATGGCGAACGGCTGTCCCTCCGTATGCGACGGCAATCTTCAAAACGGAACCATACGAGAACTTTCGTGCTTCATTAAATATTTGCAGCGTCAGTTCACGGGTTGGTGCCACTATTATAACCTGAAACACATGATTATGTATGAAAAATACATCCAATCAAAGGTACTGAAATTTGAAATGGAAAGTTTAAAATTTACTTGTGGTTGAGCACATCCATTTCCTCCAACAATAAGTTCACGTGTGTCTTGCAACAGCGTGTTTATGATCGGCAGCAGGAAAGCAGCCTAGAATTAAATAAACGATTGATTACTTTTCTATAGTAAAAAGAAAACCAGACAAGTGCGAGTAGGTCTTGCGTCCTGAGGGATCCCTCTCAAAGCTGTGCCGGGCTGACCGCGGCTTCACTCAAGTGTTACAGCCTATGAATTTCCAATTGCGGATTGAAGGACAAACTTAACTTGTCTGCAGGTAAAGAAAAATATATTTTTGAAATTTTGACTTGAATTAAATAAAGACTACTTTAACTGCAAATAGAAAATTGCAATCTCAAAAAAATAAAAATAAATTATATAACTCCAATTTAGCGATGTTCGGATTTTTTCCTTTATTTGTGGTGTAAGGCCTTGCTTCTTGCCGTGTATTGCCGTAGTGTACCACCAAATTTTATGATAGAAATCATAAAATTTGGTCAAAGGGTAATACAGTATTTTTTTACAGCAATAAAGGACGGAGTAGATCTAAGCATTTAGTATCAATTTCAACTTGATACCTCGCACATGCGGTCCTAAGAAAAAGGGTCTTGACAGGCAGACAGACAATGAAGCGAGACTATAAGGGTTCCGTTTCTTCCTTTTGAGGAACGGAACCCTAAAGACAAGGAACAACATTACTTCAGTAAAACCCAAGCGTACAGTATTTTATAATTAACACGCTTACACAATATAATATAAATATAACAAAAACTAAAAAACTTTGTCCAATTTATTTACCGTTTTCCCGGATCCAGTTTGTGCGCAGCCCATGAGATCCCGGCCGCCCATGATGATTGGAATGGCGTGTTTCTGAATAGGCGTGGGCTTCTTGTACCCAGCCTTCAATATGTTTTCCAGCACATACTTCCGTAGATTAGCAGTCTCGAAGCTATCAATGGCACGTGGCGCATTTTCACCGCTGACCTATTAGAATAATGATATTAAAATAGTGATCATTTGTGATATGAAAATAGTAGAGTAACTTAAAATCATGAATTTAAATCTTTATCTCGCTCATCCAATACTTCAAATTCCTAACAATCCCACATAAATCGTTACATTTACTCCCTACCGAACACAATAGGAATTGTATTTAATTTATTAATCGATTTTGGCCTTTATTAAAGTGCTAATCCTGAATCTAGAGAGAATATATTGATGGGAAATATACAGGTACACAAAATGAACATAAACATAAAAAAAAAAAAAAAAACCTTTTTTTCGGTAGTTGGTGTCTTTGGATCTGTATTTTAGTTTGCCACCGAATTCCGAAATGATTATTTTTGGAAGTCTGTTGGTTTTTTTTTTCACTTTTTAGTTATGGTACCTAACTACCTACCCCACACCATTTCGTATACCACTACTTGCTATGTAAACCAACAGTGACAGGTGGTAAGTATTATAACAGCATCAAGATACACAACGTAGATTAAATAGGTACATAGGTATTATCGAAGCTAACTCAAAAACTACCCAAGCAAAGTTAATAAAATTTATAAGTATGGGATCACCGCGCTAGCTTCCTCTACCAAAGGAAAAACGAATTTTAATCGTTTTTTTTTAATTCCGTTAAAAATATGACGATTATTATTGCGTCTGATTGGGAAGAAAATAAAAGTACCTACCTACATTTTGCACTAATTTCATTTTCTATTCTTACTCTTATCCATCTTTGATGGCCTAGCAACTGTTACCATCTCATAAAAACCAGTCGGGCCCCTCTTGTCAAGGTTACAAATTACGCTACCTACTAGACATTCAACCTTGAAGTAAAGGTCAAAGTTGTTTATTTTAATTTGTATTTTGAGTTTTTTTACAAGAAACTTATTAACAAACTCTCAGAATTGAGATCTGCTTACAGAGAAGTAAACCACTCACTTTAACAGCAATACAGTCAAATTTGTCAAAGTTGATGCCAGAGCTAATAGTGCTGCTGAAGATCTCTTGCTCGTCTTCAGTGGGTGCGGGCGGCACGTACGTCACCGGGGGCTTCTTGGGCTCGCCGTCCTCGCCTAGCTCTACCGGGGGATCATCTCCGCAGACGCTCCCGCCGCCGCCGCCCCGGCCGCCGCCGCGCCCTCCGCGCCCGCGCCCGCGTCCGCGCTCACCACGATCTCGCCTGTCTTCTCCATCGCCTAATGAAAGGAGTGTGTGTAAATAGCTATGGTGTAATCAATTTACTTACACACTAGCCCCCATCTCCTTTAAACAGACTGTCTTTAAAAAGACTATAAAACCTTTAAACTGGTTCTGGTAGCTGCGCCGGCGCCGGTTCCCAATCGCTTTTTTGCGGCAAAGGCACTATTGATTTTTTATGCGTCAAAATTTATTCTGGCACATTTAATGCTATTAGTTGAATTTCCAATTTCTTTGTCAATGATAAGTATTCAAATTGATACATATTTACAACTGTCACAGTAGATATTGGAATGTTGACGTGCTTTCAGTAAAAGTGCATAATTTTAGATTGATGATTTCCGGTCTCAATAGTAAGCGACACGCAAGTCGTATTTTGCTGCAGCTATTTAGTGTATCACGAGAATGCTTACCGTTTTCATAATCCCTGCCAGGCCCGCCGCCGCGACCTCCCCTGCCGCCCCGGCCGCGACCTCCCCCGCGTCCTCCACGCCCACGCCTCTCGCCAAACCCATTACTGCCCTTATCTTCATCAAATTCTAAAATATAAACACACATGGCTGGTAAATAATAACTTTGCACAGTGGACAGTTTCAAGTAGTAACATAACATCAAGGAAATTGAGTGGTTCAAGTGTCTTATTCTTAAGTATGAAACTTAAAACCATAACATGGAACTGTATAATATGATCCATGCATTTGAATTGTTATTTATAGTTAGCTTTTAAAATTAACTCAAGAAAAAAAAGTCCTGTGAACTTTGTTCCACTTTTTAGTATTATTTGGAGTATTATTAGCACTTGACTGTATTTTCAATACAAAAACCATTACTAAATAAAGCACTGGCAGGTATGGTGTAATGCTTGAGAAGAAATTTACTAGATAATACTTGTCCATTTATTATGAATGGTGGTATTGTTTAGGAGTAACTTACAATAATAGCATAGGAATACCAATTTATTAGAAATTGTTACACTGAGGCAAATTCTGCCGACTTCCTTTGATAAATCTATACACCCAACACTCCATACCAACACTGATATAATTACATAGTACTACTACTAATAATGTTATGCCAAAATTAACATAGGTCTTAGTTCCGTTGTATATTCCATTGAATACACAGGTAATGTGCACATGCATATTGTTTAGATTAGATTATGACCTACAGACAGACAATAATAAAATCATAAGTACCATTGTCATTAAATGATGAGAATCCTCTTCCTCTGGAGAGACTGTGACCTTCATCAACATTTGAATAGTTGTTGGATTGCACCCCCTGTAAAGAATGTTTAGCATATTTAGAACCCTGGGATATGCACTTTGTAACAGTAAATGCAAGTCATTGTACAGGCGAATGGCCATAATTTATTGTGATAGTAAGTCCTCCAAGGCAAATCTATGATACGCGACTTTTCAATAAAAGTTGGACCAACATTCAAGAATTGAGTACAGGTATCAGACAAAGATTGGTAATAAGACATTTGAATAAAGAATCTTACCGCATCTGCTACACAATCATCCCACTCATCATCCATTTTTCTGCAAAAAGCAAATTGAGAGCATCACTGGTTAGTCATCAATAATAAGGGAAAATTAGAATTGAAATCTTTATTTCAGTAAGTGTAAAAATGTGAACCAAACCTGAATGTAGGTACATTAACAATTGCTACGTAAATCCCGACTAATATTATTTATTATTAGGATTTGAAACGAACAAATTAATTTAGGGGTAAAATGCTATAGATACCAATACCCTCCTAATATTTTCAGTAATGTAATTATCAAGGTAAAAACAAGGTAAAAAGTACCTATTTCCCAACTAAACTTGCAGCAAAGAATTCGTTGGAGTAGGTACTTTTGAAATTATTTGAGTAGCGCAACTCAAGTTAAATTGTCTAGGAAGTAGGAACACCGATACGAAAAAAACCAGGAAAATACAAATTAACATAAAGAAGTACTGTTTATTGTTAAAAAATCTATTAATAATTCAAAGCGAAAAATAAAATGCTACAACCGGCACCGGCTTTTGTCAACCAATCGCACGTGCATCTAACTTTCAAATTAGACAAGTTCTTGTTACTACAGAGATCATAGAAATTTAAAATCTTACCGATAAAAAGCTTATTCTAACGTTTGTAGCTTATTATTCAAAATGAACAATATTTTTTTTACAATAGGACAAAGACAGCAGCCGCCAATAAAACGTAAAACGCCAGCAATGGCGGAAGAAGATAAAGTGTTGCCAAAATGCCAACCAAACCAAATTAAATTTAAGTGAGTGTTTTCAGATATAAAAAATAAAAACACTGTCAATGTTGGCAGAACTGAAAAATGAAATACAATGGGGTTGGCAAGTGTCAAAGTGGCGCTAGCATAGCTCAAAGAGTAGAGTAACCATAGCTTCACATAGCTTTAACCAAAACAAAACCATTTTCTAAGGAACATTTGTTATTGTAATTATTTTCACAATGCCAAAGATCTGTGAAGTACCTTATTGTAAGGAAATCGGTGCGCATCGGTTTCCTAAAGATTCAGCAATAACAAAAAAGTGGCTAAAAGCCATACGGAGACAAAAGTTCAAGCCAGTAAAAAATTCGAGGTTATGTCGTAAACATTTCTTGGAAACAGATTACCATAAAACTAGTTTTTATACAGGTACGGCATTAATTGTGTTCTATAAATATTCAGCAACATAATGCAAATGTGTTCTTTATCCTTTTTGGTTGTTTCTAGGTATTGAAAACAAGCACCGTTACCTTAAAAAAACAGCAGTCCCATCAGTGTTCCCTTGGACTACTAAAACTCTTTCACAAGAAGCTCAAGCTCGAGAAGAGCGGTTATCAAACAGAAATATTAGAAAGGCACTCTTTGAAGAGACAGACACATCTGCTGTACAAACTCCCAGTTTAGAAGATTTGAGTCTTCCTGAAAATGTATATGACATTGACAATTTTACCCAAGACCATCACACAAACACACCGGATATTGCGAGTGAACAATACGTAGAAGCAGAAGTTACTGAAGAACTAGAGGAAACAATCCCTCTCCCAGCCCAATATAAGTCTTCAGGAACACAGACAAGTGCTACTATAAGAATCTTTTCTACAGATTTGTTGTTCACAGATGATGAGGCAGTTTTGTTTTACACTGGATTACACATACCAGCGCGACACGGCATAAAGGCCCCGCGTGTCGTGGGACGGGCGGTGCCTTTGTGTCGCGTCGCGTCGCGCTACAAGTCGCCCCGTTATGTAGAAGCCTTTATCCATTTTTAACCGACTTCCAAAAAGGAGTAGGTTATATGTTCGGCTGTATGTTTGTTTTTTTTTTTTTTTTTTTTTTTTTATGTTTGTTCACCGATATTTCTGTCAGTTATGGACCGATTTTGAAAATATTTTTTTTGTTTGAAAGGGTATGCTCCCGAGGTGGCCCCATTTCCACCAAATCAGAATCTGATGAAGGGATCTCATGGAAATCGAGGGAAACCCTCGAATTTTATAGGCAAACCTATAGCGATTTGGGTATTTTTTATAGTAACTCGTGCATTTGCTCCCGAAAATCACCATTTGGTGAAGTGGAACTGATGATGGAGAAAACAGATGGCCACCGGAACAACATAATAATAAGTATTTAACGGGTTGCGATTCGATTAGGTACTTTAATATGGTTGCTAAGCAATTTATGCTCGTCACAATGCATGTGTCAACAATAATTAACGTTCCAGCATCGGGAAAAGCAATTTTTGTAAAAGTTGATGAGCAGTTGACTTTAGGCTATTGTAACTTAGATAAATTAAAAACTGACCCACTAAAAAGTGAAAAATAAAAAACTTTTTGCAAAAAAAAAATAACCGACTTCACAAAAATACAGATCCAAAGACACCGACTTCCGAAATTAAAGTTATTTTTCACTTTGTAGTGTTTTTTTGGAAGTTGGTTATTTTTTTTTTACAAAAAGTTTTTTTGTAAATAATGTGGAGCATATATCAGCTTACAGTGCTACGCAGATAGAAGACTGCTTTACAGGTCTTTTTAACCAACTTCCAAAAAGGAGGAAGTTCTCAATTCGGCAGTATGTTTTTTTTTTTTTTATATGTTTGTTACGCGATTACTCCGTCAATTACGAACTGATTTTGAAAATTATTTTTTTGTTTGAAAGGGTATACTCCCAAGGTGGTCCCATTGCCACCAAATCAGAATCTGATGAGGGAATCGCATGGAAATCGAGGGAAACCCTCAAATTTTATATGCTAACTTATAGCGATTTGGGAACTTTTTATAGTAGTAACTCGTGCATTTGCTCTCGGAAAGCACCATTTGGTGAAGTGGAACTGATGAAGGAGACCACAGATGGCCACCGGAACAATATAATAATGAGCACCTATTTAACGGGTTGCGATTAAGTAGTTTATGCTCGTCACTATGCATATGGTGAGTGGCAGTTCTCCTGGGTCTTACCAGGAGAACTCCTTAACAATCAACGTCCAAGCATCGGGAAAAGCAATATTTTATAAAAGGTGATGAGCAGTTAACATTAGGCTATTGTAACTTAGATAAATTCAAAACTGACCCACAAAAAGTGAAAAATAAAAAACTTTTTACACAACAGATACCTTTTTTAATTTATATAAATTTTAATTAGGTGTAAGTTGTTATGATATTATTTTAATTCTAAATAAAGAGTTGGATGTTTTACAATATTATTCTTTTATATTTACCATAATATATTATACGGTAATACATTTGGTAAGACTGGAAGCCGACCCCAACAAAGTGAAAAGGCTGGGCAAATGATAGTATGATAGATAAACATCCTCTCCGCCGCCGCCGCCGCGTGGCCGCGCCGCGCGGCGGCGGAGAGGATGGACGGATCACCCGTCAGATGTGAAACATCGAAAAGAGTGGCCTCTTTTCGATGTTTCACATCTGACGGGTGATCCGTGATGTAATTTTATTTAAATTATAATATTATTTGTATATGATAGCAATAGCACTCAGACGTTAACAAAAAAAATCATCTATAGAATTATGGATAAAAACTGCCACTTGCTCACTTCAGTAGTCGCTACTATCCAACATCTTTTTTTCTTTTTTTTTTTTTTTTTTTATGTATGGCATCTCGTAGCAGACCTAGAGAAGTCGTTGCTACTTAACCGGATATTCCTGTGGCTGCCCTAAGGTTTTTAATCTTAAAGCCTCCAGCCAGGGCGCAAATTATATATATTAAAACTAAACGACAGCGCACTAAGGGCACCCCCTGTGGGGTACGGACCTCGGCTCAGGGCGTCGTTGGGGGATCACAAAATTAGTAACAATTTGGGGACGGGCTGGATCAACATTTTGATCATGATTATTATCAGGGGATATTATATTTATTGCTACGGCGCTCTCAGCCTCTAACCGGGCGGCTGGCGCATCGACATTCAAGGGACGGGGGGGAGGACTTTTATTACCATTTACTCGGGAAGTTCGCGTGGTACCTCGGCGGCGAGGACGGAAGCTCGGTTTGTGGATTTTGTGCACTGTACTCGTGGCCCTATTGCTTTCCTGAAGGAGAGTGACGGGGTCATCCGGATCTAAGAGAGTGTGCCTCGGTCGGCGAGTCTGACTAATGGCAGAAGGCCTGTAACTAGCGGCCTGCACAACCAAGGGGTTGCGATGACGTTCCGCGGATTCGAAAAAGCGCTTTGCAAGGCGCTTCATAAACTGTTTGATGGTAGGCATCTATCCAACATCTAATAATTTGGAAGCTTTATAGCTGTCACTCTGAAATTAATTTTATGCAATGCATGGCATGTTATCCCCGCCCGCCCGTTCTCCTTGAGTTTCAGTAAAGATATGGCACTTCTTGAAAGAACTTGAAGTGATGTTGCACTGTTTTGTTTCATTTGCCTACACGAATGTGTTAGAGGTTGCATTAGCATCAAGTATATGCTAAGAACTTTTTTTGTAGTAAATATTTTATAATGCTCTATGACATATGGATGAAGTAAAATATTAGATAGTTCTATTAAGTCAATGTATCTGCAATAGGTTATGGGCCCAGCAAAATAATTTTATTTTCGTATTGAAATGGAAGGTTTTTCGTCAAAGTTGCTAATAGGCAATCTAGAGGGGAAAGACAATTGGGCTACATGGAAATACAAAATTTCAATAATGCTACGAGGTGTAGATGGCGCAATGGAAGCAGCCGAAGGAACCCTTGAAAAGCCCGTTACCCCGGCCCGAGGAGCTGGTGACGCTGAAGTCAGTACGTATAATTTAGCCATGGCTAAATATATGAAGACTGAATGTAGCGCTCTGCTCATATTAACCACTAATATGTCCGAGGATACACTTAAAAAAATAATGCGATTTGAAACGTCTAAAGAGGTCTGGCAGGAGCTACACAGATTATTTGACGGACATTCAGACGACAGGGCTTACAATTTGTGTGCAGAATTCTTCAGTTTTCAACGTCACAACGAGGATGACGTATCTTCCCACATGTCGAAACTGAAAAACATCTGGACAAATTTAAATGCAGAAATCACAAAGAAACATTTGCAAAATCTTAGATACGCTAGATGAAAAATATTTTGCTTTTAAATCAAGCTGGTTATTACTGAACCAAAGTGAACGGACAGTGGACAACTTAACGAGTCACCTGTGCGCATATGAAAGAGCGCTCGGTAGTAAAGAGCACATAGAGCAAGAGGCCTTAGCGGCAACACGCACAGAACGCAAGAGCAAGCAAAGCAATGAGAGAGAGCTCATCTGTAACTACTGTTCCGGTAAAGGACACAAAGTTCGGAAGTGCAAAAAGTGGATAAAGGATGGGAGGCCACCCAAACCCACACCAGGCACATCAGCAGCTGCTTCAACGTCAAAGCAAGTGCATCACATTTCTCTGTTTGTGAATGCCTGTTCTACTGGTCAAACTCAAGACAGGGAAAGCTGGTTCGTTGACAATGGAGCCACAACTCACATTGCAGTAAGAAGAGCGTATTTCCAGGAATTTCACGAATTTGATTCAGACCATACCGTATCGACTGCGGACGGGAGCGTCATACACGCGATAGGGAAAGGCACCGTTGAAGTGGAATCAAATGTCAATGGCAAGAGGGAGCGTATAACACTTAACGATGTGTGGTTAGTACCATCATTAACGAAGAACCTCTTCTCACCGCTTGCAGCACAAGACAGGGTGCAGGACAGCATCTTCAGTTCTACGACTAGAGAGTGCAAGCTAGATATTGGAGGCACTACTAGAGTTGTTGGTAAGAGAGTCCAATATGGAGGACTTTACAGGTTGAACATGAAGACGCTCATGCTAATTAAACCATGGGCCATAGAGGTCAACGCTGTGACGGGCTCTAATATGCTACAGCTATATCATGAGCGATTTGCACATCAGGATAAGAAACATGTGATCCGCCTCGTGAAGAGAGAGCTTGGAGTACAGTTGAGTCCTGACAACATCAAATGTGAAGGCTGCATATATGGGAAGTCACAGAGAAAACTGTTCGGAAAAAGGGAAAGAGCAACAGCTGTAGGAGAGCTGATTCACACCGATGTTTGCGGTCCCTTCGTAGATAGCATCTCAAAATACAAATATTACGTACTCTTTAAGGATGACTACTCTGGCTACCGCATGGTCTACTTCATCAGAAACAAATTTGAAGTTAAGAATAAACTTCTTCAAATGTTGCAAGAAGCTAAAACTGCTGGATATAAAATCAAGACAATTCTTAGCGATAACGGAGGTGAGTTCGACAACAGAGAAGTACGAGATATTTTACAGAAATATGGCATTCAACAAAGGCTGACAATGCCTTATACTCCAGAGCAGAATGGATGTAGTGAGCGCTAAAACCGTACCTTAGTTGAAGCTGCGAGATCCATGATGCATGCAAGAGGAGAACTACCGCAAGTACTCTGGGCAGAACTTGTCAACACTGCCGCGTATGTACTTAATAGGACAGGTCCATCGAGAGTTGAGGGTCAGGTACCTTACGAGCTCTGGCATAAAAAAAAACCCAAGATATGTCACTTGAGAGTTATCGGAAGTGAATGCTTTGCTCACGTTCCAAAACAAAAACGGAAGAAGCTCAACAAAAAGGCAATAAAAGGCAAGCTTATAGGCTATGAAAACGATGATGGTTATCGTATTTGGGACGGAAACAAAACGCAAAGGTCGAGGGACATAACCTTCCAAACTGACGTCGAGTTCCGGATCTGTACAGGAATTCCTACAACTTTTAAGTTCAGAGGGGGATAACCAAACGTCTATGCAAGAAGCTGTGCCTGAACGTGCTATAGAGCAGCAGGAAATTAATCATGAACATGCTCTAGAGGGAGATGGAGAAAATGATGATCAAGTACATGTTGAAGTTTTGGGAGATAGCAACGAAACGAGAGGATGAGAGTGCTAACGAAGAGTTCGTTGACGCTGCCGAGGAGTTAGAGATACTCGAACAACCGTTGTTGGACGCGAGACCTCGATACAACTTACGCGATCGAACTTGCCTCTCACGTCCTAAGAAATTCCAAGACTACGTGTGTTTCGTAGGGACAGAATATTTTCCTGAGACATATAAAGAAGCTATTGAAAGGGATGACAGCGCAGAGTGGGTCAAAGCAATGACGAGTGAAATGAACTCTCTTAAGCAAAATGATGTATGGACACTCTGTAAGCTACCTAAAGATAGAAAGGCACTCCCTTGCAAGTGGGTCTTTCGTATCAAGCGAAACCCAGACAGCAGTATCGACAAATATAAGGCAAGGCTAGTAGTAAAAGGTTTCAAGCAACGGAAAGGAATCGATTATGAACAGACTTATAGTCCAGTTGCTAGGATGGCCACAATCAGAGCCTTATTAAGTGTCGCAGCCAAAGAAAAATTATATTTGACGCAGTTTGACGTTTCTACAGCATTCCTCAACGGCAAGCTAAAGGAAGAAATTTACATGCAGCAGCCGGATGGATTCAGTGACGGAACTTCAAATGTTTTTATACGGACTCAAGGAGGCACCTAGATGCTGGAACTCATGCTTTGAGGAGACTTTATTAGAGAAAGGTTTTCAGCAAAATGTAGCTGATTGTTGTCTATTCACGAAGAAAATAGGTGACAAGAAAATCTTAATAAGTCTGTATGTAGACGATGGCCTTGTAGCCGCTACAGATGAAGATTTGGCAAACCAATTCCTTAAAGAACTAGGGGATACCCTGAAGATCACAAGCAAGCCAGTGTCTTATTACCTTGGACTTGAGATAGCACAGTCGAAAGATGGCTCCATTACAATTAAACAAGAGTCGTACGCCAAAAAGATATTGGAACGTTTTAGGATGTCAGAATGTAATCCAGTTTCAACGCCAATAGAAACGACTTCTCAAGCAGGGAAAGTTAACAATCAAAAAGAAGAGAAGAAGTTCCCATACAGAGAGGCAGTAGGTGTTT
This sequence comes from Tiliacea aurago, assembly GCA_948098905.1. NCBI lineage: Eukaryota > Metazoa > Arthropoda > Insecta > Lepidoptera > Noctuidae > Tiliacea > Tiliacea aurago. Next base: position 15,037,253 of record OX402593.1, read on the forward strand.
TAGCATACTTAATGATAGGGACGCGACCTGATATAGCGTATGCAGTACGTGTTAAGCGGATTATGCGCTACATAAAAGGGACTTATTCTTTTGGAATAACTTATAAACCAGAACATGATTTAAACCTAATACAAGGTTATAGTGATGCGGATCATGGAGGAGACCAGCAAACAGGACGCTCTACAACAGGAGTTGCATGTCTCTTTGCTGGAGGAATAGTGTCATGGCTAAGCCAACGACAATCTTCGGTCGCAATTTCTACTACCGAAGCTGAAATAGTAGCAGCTAGCGAAGGCGCTCGTGAACTTGTGTGGCTCCAGAGAGTATTCAGCTCACTTACTAACATGGATGGAATACCCACATTAAAAGTAGACAATGAAGCCGCCATACGTCTTGCAAACAATCCAGAGTTTCATAAGCGAACCAAGCACATCCGAGTGAGACATTTCTTCGTAAGAGAAACTGTACAAGAAGGACTTGTGGATGTACAAAAGACCAGCACTGCTACCCAATTGGCAGATATTATGACAAAGGCAGTTCCTAGGCCAAGACTCGTTACAATTCGAGATGCCCTGGGTATAAAATGCTATACACTTAATTAATGAGGGAAAGTGTTAGAGGTTGCATTAGCATCAAGTGTATGCTAAGAACTTTTTTTGTAGTAAATATTTTATAATGCTCTATGACATATGGATGAAGTAAAATATTAGATAGTTCTATTAAGTCAATGTATCTGCAATAGAATGCACGTTCACAAGTAAACACATATTATATATAATTTATATATAATAAGTAATAATATATAAATAGATGTCAAGGTATTGCGAATGTCAAGTTTATAATGGATCATGTCATTGCTATCACTAGAAATGGTCACCGTGTTAACATCTGCAAATAAAGTCATAAGGTGTGGAATTGATTTGGGCAAGTCAGTGTGTGCAGTGTATAAAGTGAAGGTCCCAATACACTACCTTGTGGAACACCAAAAGTAGTTTGACGTTCATCTGATAAGTATATCTCTTCCTTTTTAGTGGTTATATTAATTCTAGTGATTGCTGTATTTTGCTTTCTATTGTCTAGATAGGATTGAATTAAATTAAGAACATTACCTCTTGTATCATAAGCGTCAAGTTTTTTTTATTAAAATGTCATGATTTACGCAGTCAAATGCTTGAGTCATATCGAAGATAGCACGTTTAAGTGTTTTTTCATATTTATCTAGTTTTTGTTTAATTTGTGATCGACACAAAAGAAAACTACAAACCAATGGCGGTTTGTAGACCAGTGCCGCCACATAAGGGGGATGCGCTAACGTAGCCCGTGAAATTCAAATTTTCTTACGTTTTTTGCAAGTCAGTAACAGGTTGTGTGTTGATCTACGTAATTATGATTCGCGGACGTAACAACTATGGCTTTCCAGAATTATTATCATTAGGATCAGGCTACCTTAGCGCATCCCCCTTAGGTTATGACCACCCTTTAACCACATTTCAGTTTTTTGTCAACCCGTTAGAAGTTTATTTCACAGACTAGACTACTCTTAAGTTATATTTATTTACGGTCGAACCCAATAACCTATATATCACCAGTTTCGGCCTACTGGAGATAGAAAAATATATCTAGCGATGGTTTTAACGTCCCAATAATCTATGAGACGTTCTTACCGGCCCACGCTATCTACTGATGGGAGGGTGTATCGCCTACAACGGCTAACTATTTGTATGAAAATGCCAAAGTATGCGTCCCAATGTACGATTTGTTTGACAGGACAGTACTACAGATAGCAGATTTGGCTATTCCCCGAATTGCAGGGATAAACGTAAAGTAGCCGAGCTAAAATGAACTCTTTAGTACATTAAATAATGATCATTAAAATTCAAATATCTCGAAAACGGTGCGCCCTAGGCAAAAAATAACAGAAATTTAACCCCCCCCACCTTAGTGATACCCCCCGTGCAAGCACCATGCCAACATGTGATGTTGATTGTAATGGAACGCACGGGAGGACGAAGTAGACAAACCTACTTATTGTTTTCGTTAGATATACTATTATGATATAGACTGATATAGAGATAGATATACTGATATAGATAGAATGATTGTGAGACGCCATCCGAGGATAGATATAATTATACTGTCTATCATCAACCAATAGCGATCTGTCTTTCACTGAAAATAAGTTATTGGGTTCGGCCGTTACAGATTATAGCAAGCCGTGTATTCTATGCTGTTGTCTGTCAGTAGTCTGTGGTTCGGTGTTGAGCTGTCAAGTGTCAAGCTCACTGCTGAAGCGCATTACGGGAAAATAACACAAGTAACCGAAAGGCGAAAATATTCCGAAAAAAATACTACGTCGAATGAAAAATTTTGCTAACGTTAAAAATAAACACTAAACATATTTTCATTTATGAATTTGGCGGTTAATGGATGTTCTGCAAAATGTGCTAGTGTCGGAAAATGATTTTTCTCGTATAAAATGGTGCTATTTTAACGATGCATTTATCAAAGTGGGTTTAAGTGTTATCTCAGTTGGCGTCCTCTTGTTTTTTATGGTTCAAGTTCACGATGGCAACAGTCGAAGAGACAGTTAAAGTGGCGGTGGTGACCGACCGTACACCTAACATTGTACGATGCTCTAGTACGATAACTGCGGAGGAGTTGTGCGGTATTTTGTGTAAAAAGTATAAAATTCCTCCTCTCACTCGGACGCTGTTCGCGTTACGAGTCAAAGGTAGAGATTATTTTCTCAAAGATAACGCGAAAGTTCTGTCCAGCACCAGGGATTATGAACTCAGAATACGTTTCAAGGTAAAATATTTGTTAATATTGATTATAAGATTCATAATCATGTATTTGCTTCGTTATGAAACCACGATTTATGTTAAATGAATGAATAATTAATGTGTAGTGAAACAGTCAAGGAAGGCTCTATAAATATTGTGAACGCATAGCCTTTTAGTAATAAAAATAATATTTTCGTTTAATAGACTTGCTGGCCTTCAAGAAATCGCTATTATTGAATTTATTTAAGATAAATAATAGGTACATTTTTGTGACTTGTGTGGCAGTGGAGCCGTACGTACAGTCCTTTTTATTACACAGATATTTTTAACAACAGTGTATTTTTGAATAACAAAAAGTCAAAGTCATTTATAGGCATAAAAAAAAAAAAAAAAATGTTGTACAAAAGATAATATAAATATGTAGGTATGTAAATAAACATATTTCGCCATAAATTGGCATGCAAATATTAAAGTAGCAAGATGCTAGTTTCAATAAGCAACTCTACACAAATGAACACAATAATAAATTCAACATTCAATTATTTAAAGTATTATTAATTATTTGCTCCATAAACACAACATCTAAAAAAAAGTAGGTATTTCTATTACAAAAATACAACATAAAATAAAACAAATAAAATACAGTACATAGAGTAACACTTAATAACAAGATTATCTACTTACAATGCATTTCTTGTAATGATAAGATTGAGTTTGAGGGAGATTGTTAACATATGTATACAAGGAATAGCCAATTCCACAGGGAAGCATCTTAGGGCCACCAGCCCTAAGATGCCAGAAGGGACCACTTCTTACTTCATTCCACAGGGTATAAAACTAAAGGATGTGTCAGTTAACTATGCTTCTATGCTTAGGGATATTTCACCTTTTCCTTCAGTGGTTAGTTAGGGGAGTCGTCATGGCTTGGCCTCCGCGTTATAGTGGCCCAAAATTGTTTTTTTGTGAATGCGCATCCTATTTTTAGAGATTGTCATAGACAAGCTTCAAGTGTTCATTCAGGTAGTCCGCAGGGCCCGATCTACTGCAAAAAAAGGGTTGTGAGGATAGAATAAACGCGCCAGACATTACTTTAGGGCTGGGAATTCCGAGTAAGACTTTATTATATTTTGGAGAAACCTCGGATGAAGACAATGCAACAGCAAGCAGCATAGCAGTGACATAGAAAAGCGTCGAGACAGCAGTTTAACCCCGCCTAAAGATTCATTATTCAAGAAGCTCTGCGAAGCCGGACTAGACGCAACCTGGCGGCATCATTACACGATGTCGACCCATAGATAAATATAACCTGTCTCTCCACTATTCCTATGCTTGCTCAAGGATGCGTATCCGGTAGGCTCTAATAATCTTTCTATATCCCAAGGTATATCCCAAGGTTACGTCTTCCCTACCATTACCGCGCCCCCCGGTCTACTCTTTGATATACAATGATCACAATGGTCTCTGTAGTCTCATGAAACATGAGGCTTTAGGGGCTAGGGTCTTTGGGTTCATTCGAGCAATTGAGTCTGGTCAAATCACGCTGGGGTCGGTGCATTTCATTCATTTTCATTTGTTCGTTTTCCTTCAGTGGTTAGGATATGGCTTGACAGCCAGACTCAGTAGACTCAATATAGTAGGGCCTCTATAATCCGAACACACAAAATGCACCCTGGTCGGATTAATGAGACGTTTGGATTATTGTATGTAGATATTTTAAAAGATGTTTTTTTGAAATGAAACAGATCTTTATAATTGAAAGTAAATACAAATTTTAATCATCAAGTATTATTACACTTAAAAAAAAATTGTATAGTACTTTTACGAGTGGTGTTTAATGACAAAGAAAATGTTTTATCCCTTAATTTACGCAATAACATTTCATCCAGAATTTGACGTGTAATATGTGTAAAGTCCGGTAGCGAAGCAGAAAGAATTTCGTACGGTGACCCTCATTACTTATCTCTATCTCTCGCACGCAATTGTACTGGCAGTCGCGCTCGCACATTACTAGGACCTTAAAATGCCCTAGCGCGACGGGCGGCATGCGGCAATACAATTGTGCGCCAGCGATTCATTCATATCATTGTACGAAATTCTTTCTGCTTCGCGACCGGACTGTAGCACACAAGACACAAAGTGAATAATCACTGAGTGGCGCAGCGATACTCTATGAGACAGTGGCTTGCACGAGCGGGCGGGGGTCGTTCGGATTAAAGAGGATTCGTTCAGAGCAAGAGGTTCGGATTACCGTGGCCCTACTGTAGTTAATAACTCAACTTTATCTAATTTAAGTATTTATCCTGGCCTTAATGCAGACAAAATGAGACATCCTGCAAAGCTTTTTATTTTTTTGTGGTAATTACACAGTTCTTATGACAAAAATATTAGTGAAATGATTAAGCGTGAAAAGTGCTGGTTCTCTGCCTAGTTTGAATAAATGACTTTTGATTTGAATAAAATTAGTTAGTGAAACTCTGTCTGTAGTTGTGATAGTATCAATATCTAATTACGATAAAACAACAAAAAAGTAAACTCTTCATTTTAACTAACTACAGCTGATGAGCTGACTATGGGCTCAATAACCACTGGTAGTGTAGTTATTTGAAATCATGAGTATACAAAATCTTTTTTTCTTGTTTTATCATCATTAGATATGAATAGAATAGAATAGTTCTTTATTTGCACAGAAAGTAGATGTTGAGTTTAAAATGATCCTTATACTAACTACCTACTACTACCTAGGGCATGCAAACAGTTTAAGCTATAATAAAAAAGAAAGACTCTCAACATAATAATATATTATTAACACATTCAATCAAATCACTACAAGTTTACCATGTCAAGATGAAAGGCCAAAAGGGAAAGGGTGAAAGGGTGTCAAGGTTAAATAATTTGAAAATAATAAATAATATGACTGACATAGACAGAGTTTCGCTAGCTAATTTAATTTGACCCTTTATACAACATTATTTTTAGTATATGTGAAACCTGAATATATAGTTTTTTCAGAATAAGGAACTGAATCGATTTCAATAATTTTTACACCATGATATATTATGTCCCAAAAATATTTAAGTGTGATGGAAAATGTTATACTACAATCGCCGTACGGTTAGGTACCTAATGCCAAATTATTATCAATGAGCGCAAGACGACCACAAGGAGGCACCTGGAGGCGCGGGGGCGCAGTTAGCATGTTTTTGTATGGACAACCCGGTAACTTAACCTTATAAGATTTTTCATGATACAGTTTTGAAATTTTGTACATAGTTTCTTTAATCTAATACTTGACACGTATTTCGGGTTTCGCATATACTAAAACTAATATTTTATAAATATGCCTTTACTTTTCAGTGAGGCAGCTTTGCTTCGGTTAAGCCTTTTCCTTGTATATTACCTTCCACATTGTTATAGTACGATTGTGTTGTGGTATAAGATTGCCTATTGTTCCACCTACCCTTTTTTTTTATCTTTAGAATATTTGATATCAACTGTTATGAGGAAACTTGGTCACATGGTCTTTGGCATTCTCACTTATTCCTCTATTTTCTACTTGGTTCTACTACATTACCCGTTACTAGAGAAAATATTTTTTTACTAAACAATCTATTTGTAGGAAGCCCCGTAGAAGGATGATTTAGACTAGGTTCCTTTGTCGTTTTGTTAAGTACTATGTGTCAGGATTATTTGAATTCCTTTTCTGTTCATTGGGAGAGATTAGGCTGAGCAGATATACTATTAAAGGCAGCCTTGTGTAAAATTTTATGTTCCTACTGGCAGTCAACTGGCAGTAGTTACGGCTGTTATGTCAGTCAGTCAGTTTCTCCTTTTATTTTTATAAAATACAGATTATTTAAAAGTGTTCAAAAATAAATAAATTAAGGATATTATTTATATAAAAACAATATTTTCTCAAAAGTGCTTGTAAATTCAAGCATTATTTTAAAAACCTTTGAGATAAATCGAAAATGCTGTACAGCAGGGCGTGGGGGGGGGGGTCTGCTATTACAATAGTGTCAGAGTGGTCGATCATTGATTTCATAATTGTTGATTTTGACAAATTTGGTAATCTACTATTATAATGGTGTCATTATAACTTTTCAATGGTCGGCCACTGACACTACATTGAAAGAAATTGCATTTATTGGTAATCTCGTACATAATGACAAATGAATGACATTTCTACTAATGTTTTTTAATAATGGCAATACGACAATGCCATTATAAGTACACAATTCTATTACGAGAACAATGACCGACCAATGATCGACCATTATGAATTTAGCAGATTACGAACTTTTAGCAACATGACAATGGGATCGTGTTGGAATGACTGAATTTATAAAAACTTTTTGTAAACAAAAATTACGGACTTCCAAAAAAACACTACAAAGTGAAAAATAACTTTAATTTCGGAAGTCGGTGTCTTTGGATCTGTATTTTAGTTTTTGCCTTCCGAAATTAAAGTTATTTTTCACTTTGTAGTGTTTTTTTGGAAGTCGGTAATTTTTTTTTACAAAAAGTTTTTTATTTTTCACTCTTTAGTGAGTCAGTTTATAATTTATCTAAGTTAGCCTTATGTCAACTGCTCATCACCTTTTACAAAATATTGCTTTTCCCGATGCTGGGACGTTAATTGTTGAGGATTTCTCCTGGTAAGAACCAGGAGATCTGTCACTCACCATATGCATTGTGACGAGCATAAATTGCTTAGCAACCATATTAAAGTACCTAATCGAATCGCAACCCGTTAAATACTTATTATTATATTGTTCCGGTGGACATCTGTGGTCTCCATCATCAGTTCCACTTCACCAAATGGTGATTTCCAAGAGCAAATGCACGAGTTACTATAAAAAATACCCAAATCGCTATAGGTTTGCATATAAAATTTGAGGGGTTCCCTCGATTTCCATGGGATCCCCTCATCAGATCCTGATTTGGTGGCAATGGGACCACCTCGGGAGCATACCCTTGCAAACAAAAAAAAATCATTTCAAAATCGGTCCATCATTGACGGAGATATCGGTGAACAAAAATAAAAAAAATAAATAAAAAAACATACAGCCGAACATATAACCTCCTCCTTTTTGGAAGTCGGTTAAAAATAGCAGACTTGGGGCCCAGTACAGCATGTTCGCATGTATTTACATGCGAGCAGCGGCCGGCAATTTTAGTATGAAAATCCATTTCTGTCGTGTTTAGCGGCCGAATAAATTACTTACATCATCATCATTTCAGCCGAAAGACGTCCACTGCTGAACATAAGTCTCCCCCAAAGGGGAGGTTTGCCATAATCGCCACGCTTGGCAGGCGTGTTGGCGATCGCAGTATGGTGTTAAAATTCATAGAGAACGCTGCTGTCCATTCTCTAGTAAGACTCTTAGTCGCTTTTTACGATACTCACGGGAAGAATTAGGGGAGTGCTATTCTTTACGTCCGGCACCACACAGACTATGGTGGTAATTTAAGTAGTCTAGTAAAAATGGATTAAACTTCTTTTTTTTTTATGGTGGGAAATTATCAAATAACTTCTCCCGCTCTGGGTGGAGCGGGAGAGAGTGTCAGACTTTTACCTCAGAATAAGTAATAGTACTACGTACAGAAGATTCACTCTCTGGAATCGATTAAATAAATAAAAACTCTAGCCGCGTACACATAAAGCACAGTCTAGCTCGCTTCTGTTATATTTACCTACAGCGATAATAGCCTACAGCCCATTTTCCGCAAAGCATTCATGCAAAAATAAACCGTGTTAGTACGCGAGAGCGCTTCTTTTAGTTTAACCGTTTCGATCATGGCCGTTCTCGACGTCGCCGCGTACTGATTAGGGTTGCCACTTACGAATTATATTTTTTGTACTGTAGCGGCTACAACGAACGGAGTGAAGCGAATCAATGACAAGCCGACCACAAAACAGCCGCTCTAGTGGTATGGAGCGAGTGAAAGACGATAAGTATTATTGAAATAGGTAAATGAATAATAGGTGTGTTGAATGAAATAATAACACATTTATATAAATGAATAGAGACTTTGTATTATATTTATTAAATTATTCTTACAAACATTACAAATATTGATTATTATTTTCGCAATTAAAGGAAATAAAATTTAGTTAAGTATTCCTAAAAAGAACTCAAATTACGATATAGAAATTATTAGAAATATAAATGTTATTATTGGGTAATCGACTAGGAATCTTTATCATTTCGTCATATCGTATGACTGACGCCTGACTACCTACAGACGTTCGTCGTGCTGCGCCACCACCATACCTACGACAACATCACAAGTTGATAAATATAATTTCATACCTGCCTAAATAAGCGGCGCGGCGGCCGCGGCGGACGCAGATACTTACGATAATTATGACAAAATTAAACTAACTTGTAATCAAATAAAAAGGATACATTTTTAGTGTAATGATCTGAGTCACCTAAAAGCCCTAAAGTACCTATATAAATGCAATAAGCTTATTGCCTACCTATTGTATAAAAAATATCACCTTTCAATATCCTTCGGTAGTATGTGAAACGACAGGCTTCGATCACTGTCATTATTTAAACAACCAAACCATACGCTATAGAATATTTTTTTGGTTTCATTTTTGTAACGCGAGAACTCGGAAGCGCGAGAATAAAGAACCTACTCGTATTAACGCCTGCGAACTAAGCAGCGCGGCAACCCACTGATTGACCGGTCCGGACCGGCCGCCGCACGTACCTGTAGTTTTATACCTAAACTGCGGAGTGAGCCAGGCCTGCTTTTACTGACTAAAACCCACCGTATTCCTTCAAATGCCTGTGTGCAAATGCCTTTCGGACAGACTCGTAACCTTGGCAGGTTTACTTCAAACCATGGCATGGCAATCAAGGTGTCATAAAAATTACTAAAATTGACCAAAAGTTTTTTTATGGGGTTCCACTCTGCTTCATGTAAGGAACATTTCATTGTATGGAAAGAAAAAAATCTGGAAAACAGAAGTTTGTCAAATATTATAAAATATTGTTTCATTTATTTCTTCTACAGGTTCCAAGATTAGAACTGTTAATAACCTTGGATGAAACTACTTACGACTATTACTTCCTTCAAGCGAGGAGTGATGTTTACGAGAACAGGATCCCTGAGATAAAGTACCCTGAACACAAGAAAGAAATGCTTGGTCTTGGGATTGCTGACATGTAAGTTATATCATTATTTATGTTATAATTACCTATGTTAAAAAAAATATTTAAACAGCTGAAAGGACCCAACGTAATTAGTAATTACTTAAAATATTTAGGGAAGATCTGAAGATGAAATTAAATGTTTTTTATAATAACGAAAGAATATATATTAAGTAGTGCAATATTTGAGGAAAGATTTTTCAAAGAAAGAATAAGAAGTGTTTTTTTATATCTATCAGCATATCGCAAAAAGCCCACTTAATTATCTGCAATAGGTTGTATAATAGCAGTAAGTTTAATATTTAATTTATTAAAAAACAAATGGGGCTGATGCCTGCTTTCACTAACACTAGGCGACACCTAAACAAATGCTTAAAAAAAAAACAATTTATTGACACACACAAGTTAGGAAACATTTGTAAACAGGAACAATGTTAATTGAAGGAGTGCATAAGTAGAAGTAGCCGTGGGCCCCAAACTAGGCACAGCCTGTATCTTGGTGGCCCAAAAAAAGTGAACAAATAAAAGTGGTTTTTTTTTTCAACTTGCGGTGCTGAGGGTTCAAAATCCAACAGTGCGCATTGTAAAATGCAATATGCACTTATGCCTTCCGGAATAAATTCTCTAAATTATGGTGAAAACCGCATCAAAATCCGTTGCCTAGTTTAGAACAACAACGTGGTTACACAGACAGACACGAAAAGCGACTTTAATTTATTTATATAACTGTTGTTTGGGTTTCTCCCATTTGTAGAAAAAAAATAAAGTGAGTTAGATGTCAAAATCCGCATGTTTTAAAATAGCAAACCATACACCCGGTTAAGGAAAACTTGTGCAGTTTTATGCTTCTAGAACCTGCGGTTTAGGCTGTGCGTGTCTGTCAGTGATCTTAAGATTTTTGTCAACATACTCCATTTGAGTTTAAGTTTATTTAAATTTGAAATAAGATTACAAATTTAAATAAACTTTTTTACAGTCCGTTCAACCGATTTTGACTTCTATTGCGTAGGCATAAGGATGGTATTAAAATAGAAAACATAGTTACAATACCAACTGTATTACAGCTGCCATTTGTCATGCCACCAACGCAATAGAAGTCAAAATCGGTTGAACGGACTGTAAAAAAGGTTTATTTTAATGTCTAATCTTATTTCAAATGAAGTTAGTACAGGTTCATAGATGAACCATGTAATAATGTCACAGCAATTTCTCATTATCTATTTAGCACACAGTTCCACTCCGAGTATTTCATGATATAGGTACATACATACATTATTACTGTAGTATAACAGGAATGGTCAAGTTTGATTATATCTTGCATTGACAGAACAATGGACCGTAACATCTAATTACTCTGTCTTCGTCTGTGAGACAATAGCCCTCTGGTATAACTGCACAATTAACAAGTGATCTCTTTAATTTACATAATTTAACGTCACGTATTACTTCCCTCAACAAATGTTTTGGTCCTTATCAGTGACATGAAGATAGAAAAAAAAACAGACAAGTAAAGTCCTGGAAAGATTTTTAAAAGTATCTTAATCTTAACTGTTGGATAACCTGTAGTTGTTCATCAAGTATCAAGATTCTGTGTCATGTGACGTAATTAAACATCCAGACTGAGAACAAATATCTTTATTTATGCCATACAAATATTTATTGTTATGCGGCAATCGAACCCGCGACCCTGAAAACGGAAAGCGGTTACTTCGCCGCTACGCAATACTGAGGCTCGTACAGACTGGAGGGATATGGCGGGCACGACAGGCAGCGCGACACTATCGCGCCCGCGATTTCGCACCAGTCTGTGTGTGCCTTTGAGTTACTGAGGATACTTTTCATCTTTTCCTAATAACATGTAAAACGGCTGAATTATTCAGGGTACCTTCTAAGTTCGGGTTTAAGGTACTTGCAAATCTAATCTGCATTTTAAATCTAAAGTATGTATCTACCTAAACTACAGAGGAATCTCCCATCTTCATGATTACTATATTTATCCTGTTTATTACATGATCATTGATCACGAATACCTATTCGCTGCGGACGACCTAAGTATTATTGTGTTGATTGCATACAGTTACCTAAACATAGTTATACAGGGTTGTGAGGGGCACAATTGTCTGTTTGGGGTCCGGCGTGGCTCCGAGCTCATGCAATTACAAAAACTAAATTATGAAGAGACTGAATTGATACTACATATACCACAGTGATTAACTACTTACCACAAACACACACCCTCTCACATTCACGCATCCACATTATCGTATCACACAAAGAGAGGACTCACACACTGTCCAGATGTTACTTTATTTTTATTTTTGATTTTGTATATGTTTTAATTTTTATGTACTTTTATATACTTTTAATGATTATATTATTTTATTGTATCGAATCACTTTTTTATATCTAAAAAATGTTAGCATATCTACTTGATGGCTATTTTTAAATGTAAATAATTATTAGAGGGGTTTGGCGCTGATAGCCGAAATACAGGCTTTTGCCTAGTTCGGCTACAGATGTCTAATTCATTTGTAACAGGAAACTAGTACAGCCTATATACATGTGTATCATTGTAAACAATTATTGAAATAAACTTTTATTATTTATTTATTTTTTAATATGTATCAGGAGGTCTACTACCAACATAAATCCGAGGTATCGGCCGAATGTTCGGCCGTTTCTTGACTACGGCTTGAAACACCGTGGAAAGAAAAAAAAAACGACAGTTAAAGAGATAAGCCGTAGTTAAAAATGTGACTTGAAGTCGGGTAAGGAGTTAAGGACTCAAAGTTAAAAAAGGAAACTGTGGAAGTTATAAAACGGCCGAACATTCGGCCGATACTTCGGAGTAGACCCCCCATGTCTTAAGTACTAAATATTTGTATGACCTACAAGTAGTTGTTTCGGGTCTGGCTGTTTGTGTATGTGAATTTAAATGTTTGTAAACGCACCCACAATACAGGAGAAATTACTAGTGTGGGGCAACGTTTAAAAAAAAAAAATATTGTGAATTTAAAAAGGGATGTGCGCAATTACTTAGTATTCAATTTGTTTCCTTCGTTAAATTAAAAGCGGATCCCGACTTGATATATATTATTATGTAGATCATGTTGTAATATTTACGTTTCGAGTCTCCAAAAATGGCGACTTTTTGCTTGACAAATTGCGAGTACATGTTTTTAATGCAGGACACGTGCCACAGCTGAGGAAAAATTGTCAGTAAACGATGTGGTGCGGGATTACAAAAAATATATACCGAAAGTGATTGTTAGAAGACACGGTCACGTCGCGAAGAAGCATGCTCACGACCAACTACCCAAACTTTGTTCTGTCGGCCATAACGTGAAGTAAGTATACCGATTGGAACGCAATTTGCAGGAAACTGCTGTTGCCTGTATTTTTTTTTTGCGAGCAGGCTTGTTATGTTTCTGCTCCTACACAATGCAAACAAAAGCTGATTTGATTGTATCACTGGTCAGATGTTTGTGCCTGTCAGCATTGAAGCGTTATTCTCCTTTTTTAGTACAAACGAGCATTATATATTATACCCGGCGACGATGAAGCCAATGTAAGTTGAAAGTCTTGAAAATGTATTATTATAGGTACAGTCGGGTCGATACGAGATTCAACTATTTAATTGCACTTAACCGGACTAGGTATATAGGTGTAGTGGTCAAATTCCTTACCACTTGTCTTCAATGGAGTATAAGGGGTATGAGGTGAGGCAGTTACAGGTCTTGTCTCCGAAATTGTAGACGAACTCTTAAGGTGCGTTTCCACCAGAGATGTGCGAGGATGCGTAGCGGTGAATGTGCGTAAATCTAACCAATGACAACACTAGCTTAGCTTAAGCAATGAAATGAAGCGATGTTATTCGTTAGTTTCACACACGTCCCTCGCTACGCATCCTCGCTCATTTCTGGTGGAAACGCAGCCTTAGGCTGCTTTTTCACTAAAGATGTGCTATGCAGCTATGCTGCGAGGATGTAATAGCTAAGCTGTGAAACTATGTGACCGTTTCTACTGATACTAAGCTATGTAGGTGCTAGTAAGATGTGCTATGAAGATGCGCCGCCGCAAAGTAGCTGCGCGAGTGAGGTGCGCAGCTCGAGCTATGCGATGTATTGATAGTAGGGACTCGCGACCATCCATAGCACGCATCCATAGCACACATCCATAGCACGCATCCATAGCACACATCCTTCCATATAAAAACATATCTTATTTGAATCCATTTCCACCAGTGCTATGTGCACCAATGAATATGATTGGTGGATATCAAACGCATCCATAGCAACGTAGCATTGCACATCTCTGGTGGAAAAGCGCCCTTAAGGCCTTTCTATCGACACCCAACGACCTTCGAGACATTAAAATATTAAATAAAATTTCAGCTACATAAAGAACTTATACCTCCAACAACTGTACATAATGGCCCCGAACTATTTGGCGGAGGACTATGACAATGTTCTGTGGCAGAACGGCAGCGATGTGACACCGGTGAATGTTGTAGTCGCTCCCTTTCATCCGCACCAGCCTGGCATAAGAATCTATAATACTGTAAAAAGAGAAGTAAGTACTTGTCATTTAATGATGCTGATACACTTGGTCATCCACCTGAATTGAGATTAATATGGAATTCGACCTAACCACCAAGTAGAAAGTAATCGCCATCTAATTTCATAGACACCTGATTTCGTCAATAATGCCAGACCTCACCAGCAGCAGAGGTGCACTTAAAACATGTGCTCATCTGCGGCAATCGGTGCACTGTAGCCACTCTTCGAGTCTTCGTCTGGAAGGCTATCAGAATAGGCTTCGACGCAAACAAGGCAGAAATATTCTACTTCTTCAGCTAGTCATGTCGTTTGCTCGAATTCGTTGGGTAGGTAAAGCCATTCGGGTTCCCGAATGCGGGCCAACGAACAAAGCATAAATTGCGTCTTAAGATATCGCGGGCGCGATATGCAGCACGACACTTTCCATGAACATTTCATGGAAATTGAGCTACTAGTGTCGCGTCGCGCTTCTACGGGACCATTTAAGTTTAATTGCAACCTTAGTTTGATAAATAAATAAATTTAGTTATTTACATAAATGGGTTTTATTCTTCGCTTTTTGTCTGACTACGGACGACCTACTCCCTAAGATATAATAAATATAATTGATAGTTAATATAATTATTTATGTAAATCACTTACATGTTTACAAATCATAAATCACTAAATAATGACGTAATTTCAGTGGACCCACGTTTGCAAAATAGAAGAATTAATTTATATTACAAGGAATGGAGAAAACTCGTTAGAAATATCAAGGAGAGGAACCCCCCTGTTTTTTAAGTTTAAATCAGAGGAGCATCTATCGTCATTTATATCAGTTTGTGATGGATATTACAGGTATGCCTCATTTTAGTTTTGTCCAAAAGATTATTTTAATAATTACCATAATTATTCATACTTACAAAAAGCTTCTACAAATTAGATCACCCCATTTGCTTGATAATAAAATCATATAGGTACTTAAGTCAAATCAATAATTACTTTGTGATGCCCGATATAAATATACCTTCAATCAAATAACACTATTATTATGTGAAACAGATTAATGGTTAAATGGACATTTAACCTGTCTAAAGACGACGAAACACCGTCGCTAAAGGAGCTACAAAGAATAAAATGTCACGGCCCCGTCGGGTAAGTACGCTAGTAAAAAGGGGTACATATTTAATGTAATTGCTACGGAGAATTTTGTTAAAAAAAACTTTAACTTTGTAGGGGCGCTTTCTCGTATCGAAAGTTGGAAGAAAAACGTGCTAAGAAACACGGTTGCTATATATTGCGGCAGTGCCAAGATGACTACAATGTTTATTATTTGGACGTATGTACAAAAAACAGGTAATTACATTATATGTTTGTAATTAGTATTACACATTTTGTGATCTTGTGAACTTATGAACTGAAATGCGTAAACTACGAGTATATCCAGATCCATGCTGGGTCAAATAAAATATGCCTTCCTCGTGTACTGGTTGACTATACTCCATTTGAAATAAGATTAGATTTTTTTACAGACCGTTCAACCGATTATGACTTCTATTCCGTAGGTATAAGGATGGCATTAAAAGCAAAAAAGTGGTTACCAATACCAACTGTTTATTACAGCTGCCATTAGTCATGCCACCAACGCAATAGAAGCCAAAATCGGTTGAACGGACTGTAAAAAGGTTTATTTAAATGTCTAATCTTATTTCAAATGGAGTATAGAAGATATTGTGTTAAGTTTCTATACTAAATCACAACATTCACGATACAATTTGAATGATGTAAAGCTAACTTTGAAAGACGTAAAGCCACAAAAATTGAACGTGGGCGTCGAATCATGTATTAAAACTTTGGACTCACCCAAAACCACGGAATTGGCTCAAATCAATATAGTTTTATTCTAATAGCATCACGTATCATTGCAATGTGATTCTTATCTCATTGCAATAAGGTATTAGCATTACTTCTACCTTTTTTGCCGTATTGGACTTTTAGTATATTCAGAGTGGTTTTTCTTTTCTTCTGCTCAACTTGTGGAGTCTATTATTAGTTGTAAGTTATAATTTTTTTTTTCTTTGCAGTACTACAGAGACTTATAGGATAGAGTTTAAGGGTCATTGTTACGTGGTCAATAATGAGGAGTACTATAGTATCGAGAGGCTAGTCGGATGTCATCAGAACCCAGAAGGCAGGATATTTTTAAATGAATGCATACCGCCTTCAGAATATGGTGAATATTATTATTTAATTTACTTACATAACCAGCCTATAATGTTCCCACTGCTGGGACACAGGACTCCTCTCGGTGAGAGGGAGTGGGCCTTAATCCACCACGCGGGCCCAGTGCGTGTTGGTAGATGTCACATGGTGTTCAAATTTTTGCTTCTAGGACATGCCGGTTTCCTCACGATGTTTTCCTTCACCGTTTTGAGAGCAGTGGTGATGAAATAATTTACACAAAGTAAAGCGTCTGTCAGGGTTTAAACCTACGACCTACGACAACTCTTAAGTCGCTGCCGTTACCATTGGACCACCACTGCTCAATTACTTATTGATTCATAAATTCAAATTTAATCAGCATCATCTCAGCCGATGAACGTCAACTGCTGGACATAGATTTCTTATTACTATTTGCTTATAAACATATCCGGTAATCCTCAGAGGGTTAGGCAAACTACGGATGGCTTTCAAGCCATCATGCGCAAGAAAGCAAACTCCTTGCTGCACCGTCTACGAAGCAGCAGCAACAGCATCCTAAATGCTATTGCTGCCCGGTTTGACTGTCCTTTCCAAAATCAGTGGATAAGGACGGCTATAGGCATCAGTTAGTTAGGTATAGGTACTAACCATACCAACATCATTTTAGGTACAATTTGTTATTACTAACACACTAATTATAATAGTTTATGATTTTATTTTATTTTTGTGTGTTATTTCAATTATGTAAACTTATATGGAGATTATCTGAAATATAAATTATAATTAAAAAAAAAGGTGTATGATCTATAGTACACCCACATTTCACCACTTAGGTTTAAATCCCATATAATAGGGGATTGAGCCTATTGCCATGATCTGGGCAAAAATCCAGAATAGTGGCTTCTAATGAGAGATTTCTTATTGAAACCCCCCCTATTACTTATCTAACCTACCAGTACCTATTACTTATGCTTAAAATAGAGTAGGATGTTGTAAAGAGAGACGACGGAGAAGAAGACGGGGTCTTGGCAGCAGTACCTTCATACTTTGACAATAGCAATATACTTGCGATACCTTCCCAATGTCTTTTTAGGGTCCGTACCTCAAAAGGAAAAACGGAACCCTTATTGGATCACTTCGTTGTCCGTCGGTCTGTGTCCGTTTGTCTGTCTGGGTGTCAGTCTGCCAAGACCCTTTTTCTCAGGAATGCGTGGAGGTATCAAGTTGAAATTAATATCAAATACGTAGATCTACGGTCTCTTGGAACTCTAAAAAAATCAAGCTTCTAAGACAACGCAATAAAAAAATACGGTGATTTTTTTTTTGAACTTACTTACTTTCTTTTAACTTACTTACTTGATTTATGTGACATAGTTTGATACTACTGGCAAATAAATTAAAACCTATACCGTCTTATTACAAAACAAGATTTATATTTTGTCATGTCTTAAATCATGGAGCTAGTTTTTGTAATGAGAACGTAACTCTGATTGAAATACCGTTCTTTATACAAAACTGAATACTTAGTTCGGTACTAAGTGGTCAGTTTTGCATTAGGAACTTTACCGTAGACGAAATAAAGTTCGAAATTCAATATTGGCTCCATGGTTTAAACTTGGGTCTGAAGATAAACCTTGTTTTGTAATAAGGCCCATAGGGTACTTCCCGTTGACCTAGAACCATGAAATTTGGCAAGAAGCAAGGTCTCACACCACAAGTAAAGCAAAAAGTCCGAAAATCGTTAATTTGTAGTTTTATCATATTTTTTTGTGATTACAAACTTACATTAATTTACAGTTGGAAAATTGACCGTGGCGTATATCGTAGTATTAGAGAACATATTTTTCGACTACAATGTTAAGTTTGATTTTCGGATAAATTCATCCCAACTACGGGACCGACACGCACTTGGCCGGTTTTTTTGAATAGATGAAGATTAGTCTTCTAGAACGGTGTTCAGTCATCCATCTAGATTTAAAACTGACAGATTTGATTCTAATCTCGACTGGAATAGTTTTAAATTGAGATTTATGACTGAGCATCGCCCTAGAATACGCGGGCCGTATTATGGGGCATTTTATATTCTAAAGCCTCTGTTGCTGATGCTGTTTTATATTAATCTCTGGTGCTAACGCAAATCTTATACGTTATTGAGTTGAATTATCTTTAACGGAACTGGTCACCCGTGTCGACGATCGCTGGAACATGCTTACATCGGAAGCGTTTTGTATGAAATCAATGAAAGGCGATGAAGTATAAATAAAATCACGTATTTTGTTCAGTACCTACATTCAAAAGTTTGGCGTGAACAACAATAGCATAATATGTCACAAGAAACATTGGCTTGGAATTTTAATGGCGTTTACTTTTTTTGTTCTTTTTAGGGTTCCGTACATCATAAGGAAAAAACGGAACCCTTTTAGGATCACTGCTGTCCGTTCTGTCAGGGCACTTTTTCTCAGGAAAGGGTAAAGGTATCAAGTTGAAAATAATATCAAATAGTAAGCGGTATTTATTTAATATTATAATTTTTAAAGACATTCAAACTTCAAAGTCCGGTAAATACAATCCTTCTAAATACAGTCATTTATGTCACATTTTACGCTACCTTTTGTCCTTCAATCCAGAATCGGGAATTCATAGGCCATATCTTGAAGTAACATATTATTATACATATATACCTATACATATACGAGGGCTGCACTAAAAGTATCGGGAATGGAATATTTCCACTGTTCCTGTCATATTCAAATATTTTTAATTGAAAACTCCTTGGTTTTAATAATCGAATACCATTTATTTATTTAAAAAAAGATTCTCGGTCTTGTCACAAGGTTTTGTCAAACTTGTTTAGTCGTTGAGAAAATGGAATTGACTCGAGAAAATTCAAGAGCGATGATTTATTATGACTTTCGAAGTGGTTTAGCACAAAAACCAAAGACTATATAACCACTTGACTGCGGATACAGTGCCCCGACGCTCGAAAACTATTAGTATTTTGTCGCTTATGTTAGGCCACGGTACTAGTAACCATTTTAGTTGTGCCCAAGTGTTAGACCTGTGTGCACGCTAAATTATCACAACTTTTTTTAACTGTTTATGCAATTATAACGCATCAAAATGCCTTCATGCGCGGTGAAGTGGTGTGGGAAACATTCCAAGACCTCAAGTTACAACAAGGATGGCATAACTTTTCATCGGTTAGTAAAATATATTTATAATTTCATAATAATAGGAATAATTGCAGGGCTCAAGCTAAACTGGTTGGTTACGTAAAATTGCACAAAAATGTATAACGCGTTGATGTCTTTTTGAAAAGTCCCTTTCTCTCACTAGGGTATTGTCAATACATCTGTCCCTTTCTATCTGTACGAATGCTGCAGTGTTGTGACAACTTCAAAACGAATCGCTAATGACAATTCAAATTATCGATATTTCCTAATGGTAAAAAAGTTATATTACTTAATGTTTACATTTTAGATTTCCAAATATTCCGGAACTGAAAGAAAAGTGGATTTAGGCAGTTCACAGGGAAAATTGGTTTAAAAAAAAATATAGCGTTGTTTGTTCAAGGCATTTCACAACTGATTGCTTTGAAACTTTAAAGAACCGACGCCGTTTATTTAGTTCAGCAACAGTTTCATATTTTTCGTTTTTAGTAAAAAAAAATGCAGGAAGAATACCCGTCGATTTTATCGATATCGAAAATATAGTTGCAAAACTGACTTGTGCATCACTATGTTTGGAACATTCGTCCTGACATTGTTGCATCAGCCAATCACAACCGCTGTATTTTCTTCGTCTCCCGGCCCGCAGTGGTGAGTCCCTATCCTATATCCCTAGACGAAATCGGCCTATACGCTCTCTAGTGGTTATATACTCTTTGACAAAAACAGTGTGTTGACCGGATGATTTCTGCATTTGGTGATGAAGCCCCATCCAAAACCACAATTTATCGCTGGTTTGCTGAATTTCAACGTGGACGTGTCAAGCTCAGTGATGATCCCCGTCAAGGTCGTCCAAAAACTGCAGTTACCCAAGAAAACGTTGATGCTGTGCGTAAGCTGATTGAGGAAGATCGACATGTGACATACCGCGAAATTCAGGCAACTTTAGACATTGGCATGAGTCAAATACAAATAATCTTGCATGAACAATTAGGTTTAAAAAAGTTGTTTTCCCGATGGATACCGGATTCGCTCTGTGAAGAGCAAATAGCGGCTCGCGTTACTTGGTGCGTCAGAACTCTCGAAAGATTCCACGCAGGATCCTCAAATGCTGTATACAACATTGTATCAGGTGACGAATCCTGGATATACGCGTACGAACCCGAAACAAAAAACCAGTCACGAGTTTGGGTGTTCGAAAATGAGTCCAAAAAGCCAACAAAAATTGTTCGTTCACGGAGTGTTGCAAAAAAAATGGTGGCCACGTTTATCTCCAAAACCGGCCATGTTACGACTATTCCTCTTGAGGGACAAAGAACGGTTAATGCAGAATGTTATGCTAGCATTTGTTTGCCACAGGTCGTTTCTGAACTCCGTAAAGAGAACTGCAACCGCCGCATCATCCTCCATCACAACAATGCGAGTTCTCACACCGCGCACAGAACAAAAGAGTTTTTAGAGCAAGAAAACATAGAATTATTAGACCATCCGCCGTACAGCCCCGACCTAAGCCCTAATGATTTCTATACTTTCCCTAAAATAAAGAATAAATTGCGTGGACAGAGATTTTCATCACCTGAAGAAGCTGTGGACGCCTACAAAACGGCCATTTTGGAGACCCCAACTTCCGAATGGAATGGTTGCTTCAATGATTGGTTCCATCGTATGGAAAAATGTGTCAAATTTCGCGGAGAATACTTCGAAAAGCAATAAATACATTTTTAAATAGTAATGTTGTGTCACTTCCTTGATTCCCGAAATTTTCAGTGCCGCCCTCGTATCATTCAAGTCGGTCCACTCTCCACTCTCAAAAGTTTTTTCATTTATCTACTGCTAAGTTTGTCCTTCAATCCGAAATTGGAAATTCAGCATTTAGACCGAACCCTCAGGGCGCGAGTCCTATTCGCACTTGTCTGGTTAATTTGCTACAGTAAGTTATAATCGCATGTAAAAAAAAATTGCCAGGTGAAAAAAAAAACGAAAAAATACGTTTATTTGCGGTACACATAACACAAAAAAAAAACACAAATAGGTAACGAAAGAACAAGTTGGGGAAAAATTTGCGACACATCCACGCAAAACAAGTGCACCATGTTGCTTGCCGCGGAAATGTAACTATAACCTTTTCTATGTTCCGGGAATCTGGGATCCAAAACAAACTTCGGACACTTCGCCGTATTGCCAAGGCTCTGTAGACAGTATAACGAAGTATCGAAGCAGAATTATTAATTGGATATTACATGTAAATTATCAAAGTTCAAAAAATACATTAAAAATCATAGTATCCAATTCGTAATATTTTGTTATTTTTGTCTGTTGTATTTTATGGTTATTCTTTTTTAGGGTTCCGTACCCAAAAGGTAAAACGGGAACCCTATTACTAAGGATCCGCCGTCTGTCTGTCTGTCTGTCTGTCCGTCTGTCCGTCTGTCACCAGGCTGTATCTCATGAACCGTGATAGCTAGACAGTTGAAATTTTCACAGATGATGTATTTCTGTTGCCGCTATAACAACAAATACTATAAAATAGAATAAAATAAATATTTAAGGGGGCTCCCATACAACAAACGTGATTTTTTTTGCTCGTTTTTGCTCTATATTGATAACGGCAACATTCACAGAATATGTAGATATACAGGATGGATTTTTGAGATGGGGCAGTAAGGGCAGCTACCTTAACCGTTGTAGCTAGAGGAAAACGGTCTTAGGAGACTGTCTTTACCTTTTTGAGAAATTTTGATCTGCATTCACAGATTTTGAAAAAAATTTACAGTCAGCAGGAAAATGGGCAGTTTAAACAAAAACTTTTTTTTATGCCAATCGATCCTGTTTCTTATAAGGATCTCTATTGGACCAACTGAGGTTTGAGTACTAGAAAAGTCAGAAATCGCAAAAAACTTTTCCCATACATTTCGCAGGAAATGAGACTCCAACGTAATTTTTTTACCATCAATAAACTGGCCGCTACAAAAAAGACTGATCGAAAAACAAATAAAAAAACAATAATTTTTACTTTGGGTATTATTTTACCTTAGGCTCGGCGCAAACGGGCCACCGACCAGCCTCCGGTGGCTGTCGCGCGCTACCGCCACATTTGTAACAGTGGCAGAAGCGAGCGACAGCCACCGGTGTTCGGAAGCCGCCACATTTTATAACCCGCTCTCTGCTGCACAGTTCTTTTCTTTTCTTTTTTGGGTTGGAAATTATCAAATAACTTCTCCGGCTCTGAGCGGAGCGGGAGGTAGTGTCAGACTTTAACTTTAACTGCGCGGGGGGTGGAGTATTGCGACAGTGGCGGGTGTCGGCGTCTTGTGTGGCCCGTAGCGACCACAAGTGGCGAGTCGCCGACACTGCTGTAGCGTGTGGCCGCCACCGGCTACACGTGTGCGGTGCGTCTATACAAAATATATGAAAAAGTTTGTTAAGTCGCTGTCGCTGGCCACCAGTGGCTGTGGTCGGTGGCCCGTTTGCGCTGAGCCTTAAAATTCAAAACCTTGAAACTTTACATTTGGACTTTTTACCGGACACTTTACCGTTTTGACGTAGGCACAGGTTTACTCTCTTTACTACAGAGTGAGTAGCAGCTGATAATGTGCTAGGATTAATTCCATAGCGGATCGTGGTAAGTGAATCTTTGAGTTCCTGAACATTGTCGTATTTTCTTTTTATAAAGTTCATTTTATAAACAGCGCCACATGGACTGCGAGGTGGCGACGGTATAGGACCATATGTTCCTATCCAAATGCCGGTTCAAATTAGAACGGGTATGGCGGCTGTTGTGTGGCGGAGCGCCATCTTGTTGGAAATAAACTTTCTGCGATTCCGACAGCGGCTATTCATCTAACAGGTTTTCCAGATTCTCCAAAATTACGTTATTATAAATGTCGGAGTTTAGGGTGCCTTGATTATTTACAAGATTTGTAATTACCTTTCTAGTTGGCACTCGACGCATCGAGTAATTGATCTTGTACCACTCCAATGCACCATCAGGTGCATTGGAGTGGTACAAGATCAATTACCCGGGTTTTTATTATTTAAAAAATAAGCTTCTAACAAGTCTAAACGTTCTAAATTAAATGAGGTCACTTTTGTCACAGAATTTCAGAAATTACAAGCAACAAGAGCAAATAATCAACAAACCATCTATATTCTGTTTTCAAAGCAAATCAAATTATGACTCGTATTCGTTCGGAATTCGAAGTTTATTTTTATTTTCGGACAGTCTTCATTGTAGCGGTCCATCATAAAAAACTAACTTGGAGTCTCATTTCCTATGAAATGTATGGGAAAAGTTTTTTTGCGTTTTGTGACTTTTCTAGTAGGTACTCAAACCTCAGTTAGTCCAATAGAGTTTTTTTATCCTTACTGCCCCATCTCAAAAATCCACCCTGTATATTGACTTTAAAAATAAATAATTAAATTAAAATAAAACAAATATTTAAGGGGGCTCCCATACAACAAACCTGTTTTTTTGCCATTTTTATAGATAATGGTACGGAACCCTTCGTGCGCGAGTCCACCCGCACTTGGCCGTTTTTTTTTTCTTATTCGTTTGTATTTATTTTTATTATTCATTGGTTGTGTAATTCACTTTGTTTCCTTTGTATGATTTTCGTGTTATGCACATATTTTAATGTTTTTACCTTGTCAAACTTATTGGACTTGTCAAGATTATAAGTAAATGATGTGGTCTCCTATAATTGGAAGCACACACTTGGATTAGTCCCTGTTCTATGTATACTTGCATGTAATTGTGTAGCCTCTGTTGGAGATCCAATAAATGAATACGGCCATCGCTCAGCATATTGCTGCGACCCTATGCAAGACAGAGACCCAGCGCTGGTGTTCAGCGAAACCGTGATGACGTCAACCGGTTTATTAAATAAAAGTAAATAAATAAAATAATAAGTGCGTGTCGGACTACGCACAATGAAGGGTTCCGTAGTTGGGGTGAATTTGTCCCAAAAACAAACTTAACATTGAAGTGGAAAAACATGTTCTCCCGTATATCGTTATACGTCACGTTCAATTTTCCAACGGCAAATGTAAGTTTGTAATCGCATTTTTTTTGAATGTGTAGAATCTACAAATTAACGATTTTCGGACTTTTTCCTTTACGTGTGCTGTGAGACCTTGCTTCTTGCCAAATTTCATGATTCTAGGTCAACGGGATGTACCCTATTTTAATTTATTTGAGTTTCTAAAGCGTCTGCGTTGACTTAGAAGCTTGATTTTTTAGAGCTCCAAGGAACCGTAGACCTATGTAATTGATATTAATTTCAACTTGATACTTCCACGCGTTCCTGAGACAGTCTTGACAGACTGACAGACAGACAGACAAACGGACAAAGAAGTGATCCTATAAGGGTGCCGTTTTTAGGGTTCCGTACTCAAACGGTAAAACCGGAACCCTATTACTAAGAGTCCGCCGTCTGTCTGTCAGTCTGTGCGTCTGTCACCAGGCTGTATCTCATGAACCGTGATAGTTAGACAGTTAAAATTTTCACAGATGATGTATTTCTGTTGCCGCTACAACAACAAATACAAAAAAAAACTGAATAAAATAAATATTTAAGAAGGCTCCCGTACAATAAACTTGCTCGTTTTTGCTATATATTGATAACGGTAACAGGTAGACGCTTGAAATATCCACAGAATATTTAGTTATATATTCACTTTAAAAATAAATAATAAAATTAAAATAAAACAGTATTTAAGGGTCGCTCCCATACAACAAACGTGTTTTTTTTTTGCCAATTTTATTGATAATGGTACGGAACCTTTCGTGCGCGAGTCCGACTCGCACTTAGCCGGGTTTTCCTTTTGCGGTACGGAACCCTAAAAAGAGTATTCATTACAAAAAATCCTAGAAAATAACAATAATTCTATTAATGCATTGAGGGTGGTAAATATTCTTCCACGAAAATACTCCATATTCGTATTAATTGTAAAGTTAGTTAGCTTTTTGCGTTACCTTGTTTATCATAATTTATTAGTGTTTCCCTTATATGTAGGTGTTTCATTAATTATGATTCGAAGGGGATTAATTAAAGCGTCTATGATCTTCGTTGTTAACGTTGAAGTATTATTGCAGACAAGTCCCAATTACTGCTGTGTGGCGAGCCGGTGAAAAGAGGCGTTCGTATTGATCAAGCAGAATTGCAGGATATTCTAAAGGACAACCGGAGTCCGCGGTGCCTGCCCAATAAGGATATACTACTGTACACTGGTAAGATAATGTTTTATTATTAACACCGTCGTATTTAATCATCATTGTCACACTTTTGTCACTATTAACGTGTAGGTAGGTAATGAGTATTTATGTTGTGTTTATGATACTTAATCTTTTTTTTTGATGTGGTTAATTCGTGCTATTTTACATAGGAATTTTAACTAAAAGGCCAGTTAGTGTATTAATTATTACATTAAAAGGCGTTAGTGTATTAATTACTACTACCACCAGTTAGGAAACCCGATTATACTGAGTTAAGCTGCCTCCCCCCCCTCCTAAAGCCGGCGCTGCATACATTGAATTGTTTTTATTATCATAACCATTTGTTTATTTTTTAAATTAGTGTTACTGATCGTAGGAGAAAATTGTGGTCACATTACAAATCTATACTCACGCACGCACACAGTCGCACACGTTTAAGGGTCTAGCAGTCTAACTGCCTTATTACAAAACAAGATTTATATTTTGACATGGCTTAAACCATGGAGCCAGTTTTTGTAATAAGAACGTAACAGTGATTGAAATACCGTTCTTTATACAAAACTGAAAACTTAGTTCGGTACTAAGTGGTCAGTTTTGTGTTTAGGAACTTTACCATGGTCGGAATAAAGTTCGAAATTCAATAATGGCTCCATGTTTTAAACCTGGGTCTGAAGATAAACCTTGTTTTGTAATAAGGGGGTAAGGGTCTAGGTAGTTCGTCCATTTAGGTTTGTTTTGACTGTACAATGGAAGTGTGACTGTAATTATTTACGTAGTTTTTATTGTTATTGTAAACGATTCAGTGCAATAATAATTCAGTTACACATTTTAAGTAACTGAAAACCTGAAAATGGGCCATTGTACTTTCCATTTCGATTTTCATTCGCGTTTTCGTTTCGGTAGAAATACGGTCAGTTATCTGCATTGCCTGACCCCTCTTACAAAAAAGAAGAGGGGAAAGGGGGTCAGGTTATGCAGGGCACTGACTGTAGAGAGACCTAGAGAGTATATAAACTCTAAGCTATAGTTAAAGTATAGACCTATGTAGAAAATTGTGGAAATCTCAAATTATAGTCGGCCATAGGAACCTAAACCATAACATAATTATCCTCTTTTCCTCCTCTAGGTTCGGAGAAGATCGGTTCAGAAAACATTACAGCGACTTACAAAGCGCTGTGGAGACTCGACGAAACTAAGAAGTTGTTGGTCGCCTTCAAGACGTTACAAAGGGAAAAAGCCAATGACCATTTAAAGGTAAGACAGTGTCTGTTCATGCTTTCGTTTTTTAAAGTTTTCAAATCTGTAGGTATTTTTGTTTCTGCTCCTTAACTGATATTCAATTTTTTCATTAAGTATTACTTTGTAACTATTTTTGTAGCCTTTGGAGGTAAAGCGTCGCACGCACAGCTGGGAAAAGGCCTCCCCTTCTTCTTCCAAACCCAGAAATTATTTGGCCAAAAATCGCAAAGAATAGAGAAATCTTTTGCGATTTCTGGCCAAATCTGCCTTAGCTACAAATATGTTCAGATATGACGTATAAAAACCGGCCAAGTGCATATCGGACCACGTACAATGAAGGGTTCCGTAGTTGGGATGAATTTATCCCAAAAACAAACTTAACATTGTAGTTGAAAAACATGCTCTCCCATACATCGATATACCTTACTGTCAATACTCCAACTGCAAATTTAAGTTGGTCGACTATTACTCGTTAACTTGTGAAGCCTACTTAGCTGTGATAGTTTTCCTTTTAATTTCGTTATATATACTATTGCTATGAATTTTTTCACATATCCAAAACCAACCATTTAGCTGGCAGGGGGGGGAGACAATGTTAAGTTTGTTTTTGGGATAAGTTCATCCCAACTACGGAACCCTTCATTGTGCGTGGTCCGACATGCACTTGGCCGGTTTTTTCCATACGATGGAACCAATCATTGAAGCAAACATTCCATTCGGAAGTTGGGGTCTCCAAAATGGCCGTTTTCTAGGCGTCCACAGCTTCTTCAGGTGATGAAAATCTCTGTCCACGCAATTTATTCTTTATTTTAGGGAAAGTATAGAAATCATTAGGGCTAAGGTCGGGGCTGTACGGCGGATGGTCTAAAAATTCTATGTTTTCTTGCTCTAAAAACTCTTTTGTTCTGTGCGCGGTGTGAGAACTCGCATTGTCATGATGGAGGATGATGCGGCGGTTGCAGTTCTCTTTACGGAGTTCAGAAACGACCTGTGGCAAACAAATGCTAGCATACCATTCTGCATTAACCGTTCTTTGTCCCTCAAGAGGAATAGTCGTAACATGGCCGGTTTTGGAGACAAACGTGGCCACCATTTTTTTTGCAACACTCCGTGAACGAACAATTTTTGTTGGCTTTAACTCATTTTCGAACATCCAAACTCGTGACTGGTTTTTTGTTTCGGGTTCGTACGCGTATATCCAGGATTCGTCACCTGATACAATGTTGTATACAGCATTTGAGGATCCTGCGTGGAAACTTTCGAGAGTTCTGACGCACCAAGTAACGCGAGCCCCTTTTTGCTCTTTACAGAGCGAATGCGGTATCCATCGAGAAAACAACTTTTTTACACCTAATTGTTCCTGCAAGATTATTTGTATTTGACTCATGCCAATGTCTAAAGTTGCCTGAATTTCGCGGTATGTCACATGTCGATCTTCCTCAATCAGCTTACGTACAGCATCAACGTTTTCTTGGGTGAGTGCAGTTTTTGGACGACCTTGACGGGGATCATCACTGAGCTTGACACGTCCACGTTGAAATTCAGCAAACCAGCGATAAATTGTGGTTTTGGATGGGGCTTCATCACCAAATGCAGAAATCATCCGGTCAACACACTGTTTTTGTGTTAAACCACTTCGAAAGTCATAATAAATCATCGCTCTTGAATTTTCTCGAGTCAATTCCATTTTCTCAACGACTAAACAAGTTTGACAAAACCTTGTGACAAGACCGAGAATCTTTTTTTAAATAAATAAATGGTATTCGATTTTTAAAACCAAGGAGTTTTCAATTAAAAAGATTTTAATATGACAGGAACAGTGGAAATATTCCATTCCCGATACTTTTAGTGCAGCCCTCGTATTGAATGAATTTTTTCACATATCCAAAACCAACCATTTAGCTGGCAGGGGGGGTGATGAGTACAATGACCCCTTTTCGGGTTTAGTGTAAACGAAAACTAATGTTGTATAAATGCTGTATAATAAACATTTACATATGTAGAGAAACGCCTGTCGATTTCGATGGCAATATTGTATTTAAATATGTTGTTGTAAGTAACAATTTAC
This sequence comes from Tiliacea aurago, assembly GCA_948098905.1. NCBI lineage: Eukaryota > Metazoa > Arthropoda > Insecta > Lepidoptera > Noctuidae > Tiliacea > Tiliacea aurago. The sequence continues at coordinate 15,066,633 of OX402593.1, forward strand.
TTAAATAAAATGTAGGTGCAGAATGAATAAACCGGGGTAGACTTTTTACTCTTGGGTTTAGAATGTTAGTGTTTCACGGAGTGTTTCTTATTGGTTTTGTGCATCATTAAACTCTTACCCCCTTATTACAAAACAAGGTTTATCTTCAGACCCAGGTTTAAAACATGGAGCCATTATTGAATTTCGAATTTTATTCCGACTGTGGTAAAGTTCCTAAACACAAAACTGACAACTTAGTACCGAACTAAGTTTTCAGTTTTGTACGAGTATAAAGAACGGTATTTCAATCACTGTTACGTTCTTATTACAAAAACTGGCTCCATGGTTTAGGCCACGTCAAAATATAAATCTTGTTTTGTAATAAGGCGGATGGAGAATAACATAAAAATTACGATTGTCTCTAATATATTTTTTTTTTTGTATCCCTTTACGAAAAACTCGCCGTTGTCGTTTAATCACATATTCATCATCACTAATATCACTACTTTCACTACTCGTTGTTAAATTTCTTTAGTCATTAGGTTGAGGCACAACATTGTAATGTTTTGGCACGTCGTGAGACCACCTGTCGGAATTATATTACAATTTACAAAATATGTAAACTTGTAATTACAATTTTCCCTACAAATATGTAAAACTGTAGGTACAATTTTATAATTTTGTAAATTTTCTACCAGGATTTTGTAACTTGTAATTTTTATTTAACAGAAACTTGTAGAATTGTAGCCTGTCATCTACAATATACAGTTTATAATTTGTAAGGTGTATGAAATAGGGCCCTAGAAGGACATTAGTGACCTGATTGGTGTTTTTCTTCAGAAAGGTCAGGTGCGTAGTACTCGCAACTGGCGTGCGTGTATGACCAGATGTGTGAAAGTAAACGAAGCAAAAGGAGTATGTATGGAGCGTAGCAGGTGGCGTTCTATTGTTTCTGCCTACCCCCATGGGAAGAAGGTGTGATGTGTATAACGTATAGAAGTACAACATTGTTGTTGGGTAGGAATTCGTGGAGCTGGCCAGCAAGTGGGCGTGCGTGCAGTCCAGCTCGATGGTGCGTCTGTACGGCGTCACGTTGAGCTCGCCCACCGCGCTCGTGCTAGAGTACTTGCCCTACGGACCCTTCGATGACTATCTCAGGTTTGTCAACTTATCCTAAGTCACGGTCGCTACAAGTTTGTTTCGTCTAAGTTTTAATTGTTGTGATTGTGATTGCTTGACCAAAATACCGTGAGGCGTCAACAAAACAATGATGTGCCCATTATGTTACTTGACATCAGATTAAATTTACCGCCTTTTCAGAAACTGGGTGTATAATCTTAAATGTGTAAAAGTTGTGCCTCATAAATGAAAATTCTTATCAGCGAAAAAGACTCTGAAACTAGAAAGCAATTATTTAAAATGAATTAATTACAAGCACTTTTTAATTGTCAAGAAATCGGTCAGCCAAAACGATTAAGCTATTTGCCCATTCAAAAGAGTATAAGGTTCCTATGGACAAACTCCATGGACACTCTTTTAAATCAAAATCCTTTATCGGATACCATCCACAACCTTACAGAGAGAACGAAGAACGCATAAAGCCTCTACACCTCAAAAAAGTAGCAGCGGGCTTAGCTCGCGCTCTCTGGGACTTGTCGGAAGCGGGCGTGGTGCACGGGCAAATCCGCTGTCGCCGCCTGCTGCTGGCCGCGCACGATGGAGATCGCATGGTTGTGAAACTGTCCGGGCCCACACTGCGGCATTACACGCATCTCGAGTGAGTGAATATTATATTATTAACTTCTCTATGGGACTTGTTGGAAGCGGGCATAGTGCACGGGGGTACATTAGGTGTCGCCGCCTGCTGCTGGCCGCGAACGACGGAGACCGCATGCTCGTGAAACTGTCGGAACCCACGTTGCAGCACTACACGCACCTCGAGTGAGTCAACAAACGTGCTCGATATAACGGGTGTAAAAGTATCACTTCTTCCCGTTATTATGATAATTTTTTGTACTATTCATACCTTCCTTGGGAACCTTCTGGTTACGGACATATTGAAGGTCAAAGTTCTACGTTGTTTTGACGTTTTTAAGGTTCCGTACCTCAAAAGAAAAAAAAAAACCGGCCAAGTCCGAGTCAGACTCGTGCACGAAGGGTTCCGTACCATTATCTATGAAAACGGCAAAAGAAGAGATAAATGTTGAAATATTTATTTTATTGTTTTTTTTTGTATTTGTTGTTATAGCGGCAACATAAATACATCATATATGTGAAAATTTCAAGCGTATAACTATCACGGTTCATTAGATACAGCCTGGTGACAGACGGACAGACAGACGGACGGATAGCGGAGCCTTAGTAATAGGGTTCCCGTTTTACCCTTTGGGTACGGAACCCTAAAAAGGTCTTGTTTCCATACTGCCCATATTTATATGGTGGTTTTGCGGTCTATTTCAAGACTTGGTTAACCTTCTTTATATTTGCAGCGTTCATTGGATGCCTGTGGAATTCTTCCCTGACATGAACCTGGCGAAGCGGTCGGTGATGGGCGACATCTGGGCGTTCGCGACCACGCTGTGGGAAGTGTTCTCCTACGGACAGTCGCCTACTGAAACCAACCCAGTTCTAACTGCGAGGGTGAGTTGTATTGATGAAGTGGTCGGTGACAACTAACTGGCGTTCCACTAAACGAAGTAGATAAACAGCGGCACAGCCGCTCAGTGTATGCAAACAAGTAGCTGTCTATATTTTAAGCCTTAAGAGCGTTTACACCTTACGGCATTTCATACCAACTTTCAAGCCCTTGTTTTTCGAAATGACTGAACCGATTTTAACGAAACTTCATACGCATAAGCAGGATACAAAGGTCTAAAAAGTTAGTAAAGAACATTTTCGAAATGTCTTATTTAAAACTAGATAACTGAGAATCTCTGTTTCTATGGAAAATTTTAAATCGGTCTAATTTGGCTGTAACACAATTTTTTGATAATGAAACCGCATTAAATTCCGTCGTGCAGTTAAGTAGATCTAAGTGGTCACACAGACAGACACGAAGAGAGACTAATCTATATTATACTATCATTATAAGGAGGTCAAATTTGTTTGTATGTACGGGGTAATCTCTGGAACTAAAAGTCGTATTTAAAAAAAAAATGCATTTGTTAGCCAAATTCTTGAGGAAGGTTATAGGTTATTTATCATCACGCTACGACCCTTAGAAGCCGAGCAAAAAAAAAAGGCAGAATGAACGCTGAGCGAAAACGGAGTAAAAGCGCGGGCGGCCGATGCAATGCGACGCAGACAGTCAAAAAAACAAGAAATTTCACGCGGACGAAGTTGCGGGCAGAAGCTAGTTTATGAAGCCAACAAATGATACGAGGATGCGAACTCTCGCCTTGAGATCAAAATATCAGAATCTATTGTGTACTGGTAGATATAACACTGCTTTGCTTAAAAAAAAACTTTATTGGTATGGCACCTATTATATTAAACAAATTGCCAACTTGTATTAAGGATCAGCCCTTAAAACAATTCAAGAAACTCCTGTCGTCGTTGCTGACAGAGAAATGTTATTACTGTTACCGATTTTATAAATGATGAATTTTAATATTTGCTTCACCTTATCTCATTTAGTATGTAAATAATTTTTAACTTAGCTGATCCATGATCTCATTTTCTAAATTATCTGTAAGTTCTCAAATTTTTGTATGCCAACAGGCAGAATGTACTGGGAATATATCTAAAACTAACACCATTATTGTAATACTTGCATTCTCTACAATTATAGAAATTATTTATTTATAATTGTATAGATTATGTGGTGTTTACGTAAAACTCAAACTCAAAACATTTATTTCAATTAAACCTATTACAGGCACTTTTGAATTGTCAAAGAGTCGGTCAGTTGGTCAGAAAGTTGAAGCTATTTGCCCATTCCAAAACGTAGATATCTATGGAGAAGAACAAGCAAGAAACTCCGAGGACACTTTTTTTAATCAAGATATTACAAAATCCTGGGTATATCGTAAGTTTTGTTGCAGAGTTACGAGATGGGTGATCGCCTGCTGCGGCCGGCGCGCTGCCCGGGCGAGGTGTGGGCGCTCATGCGCCAGTGCTGGCAGCCCGACCCGCTGCGCCCGCAGGAGATCATGCGGGACATGAACCACATGCTACACAGAGGTACATTCACATCCAAAATACGTTCGTCACTTTAAGACACTGACAACAGGTAAACCGCTTCGTTAACCGCAGGGTAACCGCACTGTCAGACTGCATACAAAAGAAAGAGAAGCGCGATGATACAACGCTTGTAATTTACTGCAAAATATGAAACAATTATCGTCACGCTGAACTGGCTGCTCGAAGGCTGCGCCAATGGCCATGTTCGGCGTTACCAGTATAGAGTCATGAGGAACAGAATGTAAAGTTCACTCATCCTCTATAGAAAAGGGAGGTTCTTCAGACCAGACGGGTGTCGTGTCTGTTGGGCTACTGCCCGACGATTGATGTCGGGAGGAGGCCTCTGTACCAAACGTGAGAACATTAAAGGCTGATTATGTATGAGCAGTTTACTATAGTTTTCTGTAAAATTCACTGGCATAATAATTATGATGGCTATACGTCATCATCATTCTCCTGCCTTAATCCCCGATTCTATATGTATGTCAATAATATTGCTTACATCAGATTATAATGTCTGATCCTTTTTTTTTTTCAGAATACGTACCTATCCACGAATACGAAGAGCCAAAGATATCCCTTGAACATATGGAACACGCGGAGACTGTATCAAGTAAGTTTTAAACTGAAGATAATACAAAACAATTGCAATAATAATAAATGTATTGGCTCGCACTATTACATGGGACTCAATCATAACTGGCGATATGTGGGTGTACTAAAGGTACACCGCTGCCTAACCCTTCGTGGTAAACAGGCGTGATGTTATGTGTTATGTTATAATACAATACATGTCACACTTAGGCCCAGGCTCTAGGCAGCCTGGCTGCGCAGCCAGGCTGCGGCGGCTGAAATATTTGAGCAGCCACTTATAGCAGTCAATCGACGGCCAGTTGTAAACCCTTTCGTCGAGCGATATGGACGTGGAAGAACTTATATTTTTTTATCTATCTCGTAAAAACGCGGCTGCATACTCTTTTTCTAGAGAGGCGCTCAAAAGGCTTATTTCATACCCATTTTAAGGATACAGAACACAAAATACGTCTGGCTGCTACGACAAGTGCGCGGAGACTGACGGCAGCCACATACATGTGTGTGTGTTACGCAGTTCAACATCATTCATTACGTTATTTACGTTGTTGAGCAGACACATTTTTCTAACATTTGAAGCAATGGATTAGCTATATAAGGTGTATCTATTTATGCACGAAATCTCTTAGGGGGTCACTGTACTCGAATATGAACAACTTTCACTATGGGACCAAAGATGAAATCGCGAAAAAAAATCAGCTGTTCCATACATTTTGACGAGTTATGCGAACATAAATGTAGGGAACAACTACTTTTTTTTTTTCGCGATTTCAGGTTCGGTCCCATAGTAAAAGTTGTTCATAAAGATGAGTACAATGACGTCTTAAGAGATTTCGTGTAGGAATAGATACACCATAAATACTTCAACATCATTCCGATTGTGATTCAAACTGAGTTACGCAATTACGGTGCAAAGGAGTATGTAAGGAGCGGTGGTGTTTTATAGTTTCTGCCTAACCCCATGAGAAGAAGGCGTGAATTTATGTATGTATATATGTACCTGATAGATATTTGACAAACTTTATTCAACGGTTATTTTGGACTTGGTTTCTTGGTCTATTTCAGGTTACGTTTGTTTTGTTCCAGGTGACAGGTTTATTCCGAGTGAGCTAAGTGATGCCGGTAGCAATAAGTCGTTGATATCAGACAGCAGCGTACTCTCCATGAATGGAACTATGTCTGATCAATATGATAACCCAGTAAGTTACTCTACTTTACGTTACTTGAAGTCGGCGAAAATATTTTCCTGTAATTTAATAGAAGTAATACAAGGATCTCTTGGTACCTTAATGACATTGATATGGGGGCTGGTAAAAAGGACATCATTCAAGTTTCGAACATTTTGTACCCAAAAATTAAGTGTCAGAAATATCTACCACGTGGTAGATATTTCTGGCACTTAATGTCAGGCTTAGAACTGAAATCCACCGAATCAATAATTGATTGCGTCTATACTCGCCGAATGTTGAAAATGTTGTTGGCAAAATAAGATTTTTGGTACTTTTAAACTCAAGTAGCAGCCAGGGGCTTAACTGTAGATTATGTTATTATATAATTAATGTACCTATAAAAATATTGTACAAGATTTTAAAAGAGTACCGGTGGAGTTTCTTGCCCATTCTTCTCCATACGAAACCCTCCTTTTCAATTTTTTTGTAAATATTGACGTTCAAAAGTGCCTTTTATGTGCCTATTTGAAATAAACGATTTGACTTTTGACTTTTGTTGTAATAGTTCAAAAATGTTCAGGATCTTACTTTCAATTAACAGACGATAGTTTTTTTAAATGTTGTGCTTGAAACGTTATAAGAGCGTTTACACCTTACGGCATTTCATACAAACTTTCAAGCCCTTGTTTTTCGAAATGACTGCACCGATTTTAACGAAACTTCATACGCATAAGCAGGATACAAAGGTCTAAAAAGTTAGTTATGAACATTTTCGAAAAATAGTGATACAGCCAAATTAGACCGATTTTAAAATTTCCATAGAAACAGAGATTTCCAGTTATATGTTTTTAAATAAGACATTTCGAAAAAGTTCTTAAATAACTTTAAGACCTTTGTATCCTGCTGTTCAGTCATTTCGAAAAACAAGGGCTTGAAAGTTTGAATGAAATGCCGTAATGTGTAAACACTCTTAAGTCAAAATATGGTTATTATTTTCAAAGTTAAATAGTAGCGAAAGGGTTAATTGTATACTCTCATTACAATAGTAATAAATGAGGTTGTTATTTCCCATAAAAGCGTTTCTTTTTTCCGGTACTTTAATTTTTAGGTATGAAATGAATGATGGCCTTTGTGAAATTGTATTAAAAAAAAACAAGATGGCGGTGTTAGTTCCGATTTAGACCACGCGCCGAAAGATTCTTGTATCGTACACAACATGGATTTCGAAAAAGAATTACCTCTTTTGTTTTTTATGTTGTCAAGGGTTTATTTTACTTGAAAATCAGACATAAAACTCTCGTCTGGACGAGACTAACAAAAAATCTAAATTAATTCACTGAATAAGACTTTTTTTAGGGTATAAAAGATTGGTCGAATTCACCCTCAGTAAGTTAAGTAAAGTTACCAACGAATTTTGTCCATTAGTTCGCAGACAACAAAAGCTCAAACTCTTTGGAGAGCATGAACGGCCTGCCGTACGCCCTACAGCGCGAGCTTCGTTCGCGCAACAGTAGCAGCATGGGCGGCGCCGCGCGCGCTATCGACGACGAGTTGGACGACGAGTCCACGCCTGCGCCGCGCCTTATGGAGTCCATCGTGTCGCAGGGCAAGACCTACCTCGTCACGCTTACCAAGAAGATTGGCAGTGTAAGTAACAATAATAATACCAACCTATTATTGCTCCACTGAAGGGTAAAGGCCACTTCTTCAGAAGGCACGAGCATTGATCATCATGCTAGCTCGAGACGGCTTGGCGGTCTCGCGGTCGCTGGCTACCAGTTTGCGCCTTGTTTATTTATTAATTAAATAATGTCTGACTTTAAAAGTATTTATTTTTAATGTAAGTATATTTTTATTTATTCACTTGTATACATTTTTTTTTTGTTGTGAAAATAAAGGCTATATTATTATTAGTATTTAAATTGTCTTTGACATATCTTGGGACCCTGGGGTCCCGGCTCTTTGGAGTACGAGGTGCCGAAGCCAACTCGCAGAGGCCCGTTACATACTTTGGATGAAATGAGGCAGCAACCGACGATTAACCCTGTATGCGTTTATTATTATTATTTTTTCTAATCTGCTGGGTTAAAAGCGCAGCAATAGGTGCGCGCTGGCCATATATCGTGAATTGACGAAGTACCTGGCCAGATCTGCGCGATATCGCGAATATTCGCCGCTGACTGCAGATATAGCCACGGCGCTATAGTAAAGGAAGATAAAATAAGTTATATATATTATATACAGGGCAACTACGGACACGTGTTCAAAGGGTGGATGGAGCGCGACAACCAAGAATCTCAGCGAAGAGAAGTAGCCGTGAAGAAATTAACGAGACAAGCCTCCGAGAGAAACGGTACTCTCTACGAAGACTTCAAGAATGAGTTGGAGATTATGAAGGTACGTTTTGAAATTAAACTTATTTTCCGATAGAAATTTATCACAAGCAGAAATAGTTTTTCATTTCCCGTTTGAATCTACTTAATAGAAATCTTAAATTCATTCATTCATTCACTGACTCACTCACAGACAACGCATACGAGGGCTGCACTAAAAGTATCGGGAATGGAATATTTCCACTGTTCCTGTCATATTAAAATCTTTTTAATTGAAAACTCCTTGGTTTTAAAAATCGAATACCATTTATTTATTTAAAAAAAGATTCTCGGTCTTGTCACAAGGTTTTGTCAAACTTGTTTAGTCGTTGAGAAAATGGAATTGACTCGAGAAAATTCAAGAACGATGATTTATTATGACTTTCGAAGTGGTTTAACACAAAAACAGTGTGTTGAGCGGATGATTTCTGCATTTGGTGATGAAGCCCCATCCAAAACCACAATTTATCGCTGGTTTGCTAAATTTCAACGTGGACGTGTCAAGCTCAGTGATGATCCCCGTCAAGGTCGTCCAAAAACTGCACTCACCCAAGAAAACGTTGATGCTGTGCGTAAGCTGATTGAGGAAGATCGACATGTGACATACCGCGAAATTCAGGCAACTTTAGACATTGGCATGAGTCAAATACAAATAATCTTGCATGGACAATTAGGTGTAAAAAAGTGGTTTTCCCGATGGATACCGCATTCGCTCTGTGAAGAGCAAAAAGCGGCTCGCGTTACTTGGTGCGTCAGAACTCTCGAAAGATTCCACGCAGGATCCTCAAATGCTGTATACAACATTGTATCAGGTGACGAATCCTGAATATACGCGTACGAACCCGAAACAAAAAACCAGTCACGAGTTTGGGTGTTCGAAAATGAGTTAAAGCCAACAAAAATTGTTCGTTCACGGAGTGTTGCAAAAAAAATGGTGGCCACGTTTGTCTCCAAAACCGGCCATGTTACGACTATTCCTCTTGAGGGACAAAGAACGTTAATGCAGAATGGTATGCTAGCATTTGTTTGCCACAGGTCGTTTCTGAACTCCGTAAAGAGAACTGCAACCGCCGCATCATCCTCCATCACGACAATGCGAGTTCTCACACCGCGCACAGAACAAAAGAGTTTTTAGAGCAAGAAAACATAGAATTATTAGACCATCCGCCGTACAGCCCCGACCTAAGCCCTAATGATTTCTATACTTTCCCTAAAATAAAGAATAAATTGCGTGGACAGAGATTTTCATCACCTGAAGAAGCTGTGGACGCCTACAAAACGGCCATTTTGGAGACCCCAACTTCCGAATGGAATGGTTGCTTCAATGATTGGTTCCATCGTATGGAAAAATGTGTCTAATTTCGCGGAGAATACTTCGAAAAGCAATAAATACATTTTTAAATAGTAATGTTGTGTCACTTCCTTGATTCCTGAAATTTTCAGTGCCGCCCTCGTAGTCTAAACAGCTGAATCTAGAAGCATGATTTTTGCACAATAGTTCCTTCTATGACGAAGGTGAGCACTAAGTAAGGATGGATTTTTAAAGTTCATTACCAAAATTATATTAAACTAGCTGTGGCCCGCGGCTTCACCCGCGTGGCTTTTTCTAAAATAAAAGTAGCCTAAGTTAATCCTTATAACAACAGCTATCTGCCAGTGAAAGTCCCGTCAAATCGGTCCAGCTATTTCAGTGTTTAGCGGGAACATACAGACAGACAGACAAACAAAAATGTGAATATTGTTTTTTTATTATTTTACATATAAAATTCTCGTGTCACACACAATGTTAGTTACCATACTCCTCCGAAACGGCCTAGCCGATTTTTATGAAATTTTATATGCATATTCAGTAGGTCTGAGAATCGGCTACTATCTATTTTTTATACCCCTAAGTGTTAAGGGTGGCTTTCCCACGGGATCGAGACTTACGCGGTTCAGCCGCGTAAGTCTCGAACCTCGCGCGGGGCGCAGCTAGTAACTTATAATTTTTTTATTATTATGCATTTAATAAAAAGCTGTTAATTTGGCATTACAAATAGATAATTCAATTTTATTTATTTGTATGAATAGGAAATGCCAGTTTAATAGGGAAATTCGTATTTTCTTCCGATGGGAAATCTCATTGGGCGCACGGCTTGTATTGTAATAAAAGTCTAATGATATGTTACACACAAAATTAGACTGCAACAAATTGTATAGCCTCTACGAGTAGCGTTACTAGAACGCAAGCAAGTTAAGCGGTAAGCAAGGTGGTAGCATGCAGTTCATCAAACTCACACACAGCATTTATTTCAAATAAACCAACTACAGGCACTTTTGAATTGCCAAGAGGTCGGTCAGTCAGAACGATGAAGCCAGTTGCTAATTCCAAAACGTAGTATGTTCCTATGGAGAAGAAGGGCAAGAAACTCGCATGAACACTCTTTAAAATCAAAATATTTTTATAACATACTAGCTGACCCGTGCCCACTTCGTTGGGCAGTAAACAGATTAATATTGTATAGGTATATTAATATTATATTTTCGGATTAATATATAGCATATGACACTCACAAATAAAACTATAGGTAAAAGAATTTTCAAAATCGGGACAGTAGATCCAGAGATTACCCCCTACAAACTCACAAACTTTACCTCTTTATAATAGTAGTATAGATTGTTTATGTTAACACCTCTTTATTTTATTCTATTATATTTATATATGTTATTTTACAGTCGCTACAACACATCAACATAGTGGAGATCTTAGGCTACTCTTGGGACCACGGTTCGGACGTACTCATAGTGATGGAGTATCTAGAGGAAGGCTCGCTCAACTACTACCTCAAGTTCCAAGGGGACAAGCTCAGGATCTCACACCTGCTCAAGTACTCAAGGGATATCGCTACGGTAAGTGTAGGATTTAAGGGACAACACATTAACATAGTGGAGATATTAGGCTACTCTTGGGACCACGGTTCGGACGTACTCATAGTGATGGAGTATCTAGAGGAAGGCTCGCTCAACGACTACCTCAAGTTCCAAGGGGACAAGCTCAGGATCTCACAGCTGCTCAAGTACTCAAGGGTTAAGGGACAACACATTAACATAGTGGAGATATTAGGCTACTCTTGGGACCACGGTTCGGACGTACTCATAGTGATGGAGTATCTAGAGGAAGGCTCGCTCAACGACTACCTCAAGTTCCAAGGGGACAAGCTCAGGATCTCACACCTGCTCAAGTACTCAAGGGATATCGCTACGGTAAGTGTAGGATTTAAGGGACAACACATTAACATAGTGGAGATATTAGGCTACTCTTGGGACCACGGTTCGGACGTACTCATAGTGATGGAGTATCTAGAGGAAGGCTCGCTCAACGACTACCTCAAGTTCCAAGGGGACAAGCTCAGGATCTCACAGCTGCTCAAGTACTCAAGGGATATCGCTACGGTAAGTGTAGGATTTAAGGGACAACACATTAACATAGTGGAGATATTAGGCTACTCTTGGGACCACGGTTCGGACGTACTCATAGTGATGGAGTATCTAGAGGAAGGCTCGCTCAACGACTACCTCAAGTTCCAAGGGGACAAGCTCAGGATCTCACAGCTGCTCAAGTACTCAAGGGATATCGCTACGGTAAGTGTAGGATTTAAGGGACAACACATTAACATAGTGGAGATATTAGGCTACTCTTGGGACCACGGTTCGGACGTACTCATAGTGATGGAGTATCTAGAGGAAGGCTCGCTCAACGACTACCTCAAGTTCCAAGGGGACAAGCTCAGGATCTCACACCTGCTCAAGTACTCAAGGGATATCGCTACGGTAAGTGTAGGATTTAAGGGACAACACATTAACATAGTGGAGATATTAGGCTACTCTTGGGACCACGGTTCGGACGTACTCATAGTGATGGAGTATCTAGAGGAAGGCTCGCTCAACTATTACCTCAAGTTCCAAGGGGACAAGCTCAGGATCTCACACCTGCTCAAGGGATATCGCTACGGTAAGTGAAGGATTTTGGGGTTCGTGGCTAAATGATACAACAGCAGCACGGGTCGATCTTCAAGGTTAAGCAACGCTTGCCGAGGTCGGTCCGTGGATGTGTGAGAATCCATTAGAAAGAATGAAACTAAATTTATTTGACCCAGGTTTAAGTCACACAATATTCACACAAAAACCGAAAATGCTTAAAATAGTATTGTGTGCCTCACGGAGTCACGGCTACGCCAAAAACGCCCAATTCAGCATAAATGCCCGACAACTAGTGCCTGACGCTGGTTTTCAACTGGACCTTATGTTCCGTGGACGTCTTACGGATGTAAATCAGTTTTATAGTGTGTAAATATTTAAATAAAAATAGATAAGACTAATTGTGTAACAAATACGAGACCCCTCCGTGCTTCGGAAAGCAAGTTATTCTACTGGGCCCTATCAGACAGAATACCAGCGTTACGGCACTTATTTTTAATTGTCGCAGCATCGTGCTGAGATAGAAGCCTTTTGGCCTCATACAGGACTTTGTTTTTATGTTCATTTTACTTGTTTTTTTTATTATTGTTTTTTATTTATTTATAATAAGCACACCAACAGCATAGTCACTTACAATTCAAAATTAAATAACATATAAAAATGTCACTTTGGTAACCATGCAAATAACAGGTATGCATGACATGTTGTTTGTTGTTTTATGTTTTTAAGAGCGTGTTTTTAGTTTAATTTTGTGATCTGCTGTGTTGAGTCCCAATAAATATTTTTCCTTTCTTTCTTTCTTTCTTATTCGTCCGGGCTGTCATTTGTAGATCTTTGACAATCGTTACGGGTAGTCAAAAGCCCTGACAACCACTTTTGCTAAGGGGTATCGTGTCATCCAACTGCATCCGATTAGGCTGGAAGCCAAGCGCAACATGAGTCCATCCGGAAATTCTCAATGGTAACCCGGAGTCGATTTGTGACAAAAAGCTCGCCCCGTATTTCATGATACTAAACCCTCATTGCCCCCCTTTTTGGAGGAGGCCTATGTCCAGCAGTGGACGTATTTCGGCTGAAATGATGAAGCCTCATTTACATGATACAAGTTTCTTTCCTGTGACATACAATAAAATTGATGCAGCGTATGACTTATTTCGTCTAAACACTGTTCAGATATGTGTGTGTGTTCCGTGTGGTGCCGGACGTAAAGAATAGCACCATCCTATTTCTTGCCGTGGGTGTCGTCAAAGGCGACTAAGGGACTTACTAGAGAATAAAAGAAAAAATGCGGAATGGACAGCAGCGTTCTCTATGCATTTTAACAACATACTGCGATCAACCCGCCTGCCAAACGTGGTGATTATGGCCTATGTCCAACAGTGGACGTCTTTCGGTTAAAATGATGAATGATGATAGTTCAGATGGTGCAACTTTTATTTTTGTTTCAACTTTTGGTATGACACAGGCCCGCACAGGCAATTAAATCGCACCCTGTAAATCGGGCTTTAAACATAACTGGTGGAATGTGGGTACTATTCACTCCGCCAATTCCTTCGTGGAATACAGGCGTGATGATATACTGTAACAACTTATATCTTCCGCAGGGCATGGATCACGTATCGGCGAAGAACGTGGTGCACCGCGACCTAGCGACCAGGAACATTCTAGTCGTGAACAAATACCATGTGAAGATATCAGACTTCGGCCTCGCACGGATCATTCCGAAAGAGGAGAACGCTTATAGACTTAAGACTGAGCGACTGTTGCCCATTAATTGGTGAGTTTTTAACCGACTTCCAAAAAGGAGGAGGTTCTCAATTCGGCGGTATATATATATATTTTTTTAAATTATATAAATATAACTTGAATTTTGGAAGTCGGTGGCTAAAAACTCAAATACAGATCCAAAGATACCGACTTCCGAAATTAAAGTTATTTTTCACTTTGTAGTGTTATTTTTGGTAGTCGGTTATTTTTTTTTTGGAAAAAAAAAATTGTGAGCTGTAATTGATTTGTCATCTTTTTGGATTTTAGTAGTATTCTGGTACTCAAATCAGTTAGTACGTCGCTTTCGGGTGGTCACTGAAATTCTGCGCTGTGCTGTTGGTTCTCCATAGCACAGCATCATGCTCAGTGAAACCTTGTCACAGTCACGAATATTTTTGTTTTGTGCTCGTGATTATAAATCTGTTTTTAGGGTTCCGTGCCTCAAAAGGAAACCGGAACCCTTATAGGATCACTCGTGTGTCTGTCTGTCTGTCACAGCCGATATGCTGCGAATCTACTGGACCGATTAAGTTGAAATATGGTACACATATGAATTTCTGTGACCCAAACATGGACGTGTAATGTAAATAAATGAATTTTGAATATGATAGTCACTTTTGGGGGAATAATCAGCCTACAATGTTCTCACTGCTGAAACACAAGCCTTCTCTCTGTGAGAGGCTCTGTGAGAGGGACTGGGCCCAAATCGGGTTGGTAGATGTCACAAGTCTTCGAATTTTTGGTTCTAGGATATGCCGGTTTCCTCACGATGTTTTCCTTCACTGTTTTGAGAGCAGGCTTTTGGGGGCGAAAATAGAAAAAAAATTGTACCATTTGACATAACAGAGGGCTTGTTGTGAGGGGTCTCAAATATATATAATTTATAATTTTAAAATAATTAGTTTTAGAGTTATTTAAGAAAATGGATAAAAATTTACCAATAATAATAATAATACCATTTATTTCAGGCGACACAGGCCCATAGAAAAATACCTTAACCTAAACATACATATTGTATAAACAAAAACTTGTGTAGTACTTCACTTTTGTGCTGTCTTGTGGGACTTGTCCGCGGAAGCAACGGAACATCACGTCCTGCGGCCAAAAGTCCTCTTCCATGACGAGGGGCAGATACCATTCCCCCCTTACCTTAGCTTACCAGTTAATTACTTATAGATTAGAGGAAAACCTATAAGAAGTCTGTCTTAAAATAACATTGTAAATCACGCAATATTGTGCGTACAAACTTACATTTGCAGTTGGAATGTATCGGGCACCATGTTTTTCAACTACAATGTTAAGTTTATTCTTGAGATAAAGTCACCCCAACTATGGAACCCTTCAGAGACAGAGACAGAGATGGAGAGAGATAGCGAGAGATAGGGAGAGATAGAGAGAGACAGAGATGGAGAGAGATAGCGAGAGATAGAGGTAGATAGAGAGAGATAGAGAGCGATAGAGATGGAGAGAGATAGCGAGAGATAGAGGTAGATAGAGAGAGATAGAGATGGAAAGAGATAGGGAGAGATAGAGAGAGACAGAGATGGAGAGAGATAGCGAGAGATAGAGGTAGATAGAGAGAGATAGAGAGCGATAGAGATAGCGAGAGATAGAGGTAGATAGAGAAAGATAGAGAGCGATAGAGATGGAGAGAGAGATGGAGAGAGATAGCGAGAAATAGAGGTAGATAGAGAGAGCTAGAGAGAGATAGAGAGCGATAGAGAGCGAGAGAGAGTTTAATACGCATCATCGCATCACATCATATGTGGGTTGGTAAAGCAGTATAAGTGAGCTAAAACGTTTATTTTATTTGACTTATAATTTTTGTATGCTTGGTCACAAAAACCCATTTTTTTTTAGGTACGCCCCGGAATCAGCAGTGGAGCCCTGGCATTTCTCGACCAAGAGCGACGTGTGGTCGTACGGCGTCACGGCGTGGGAGATCTTCACGCGCGCGCGACAAGAGGTGACCAAGTTCAACACAGATCGGCCAAAGGAGCGCGCCTCTTGGTGAGACAAACATTCTTAAGATGAATGATAATGATTTATTAATCACGCGACACGGCAAAGCCAAAGAAGGGTTATGATTTTAACAGGCTATGTATGTGTTTGTCTGTTCGCTCATATCCGAAACTCCTATTTGTATTATGAGGTATGGAACTGTCATGTTGTTCCACGGCTGTATGACATCACATAAAAACCAACATGGCGGCTTATAGCGGGTGTAAAGTTTTACCGACTTTTTATTATTTATTATTAATATATCGTGTTTAGTATCCAATGAAAGGTCTTAAGGAGGTGTTTCTGAAAATATATTGGTTATCTTTAATTATACATACGTAAACCTCCATTGAGTTTTTCCCAAATCCCAAAAAAATTGAAATAAAAATGAAAGTTAAAGACTAAAACCCAACGACAAAAACCCGAAATAATAAGGTATAAACAAGACATGACAGACAGACAAATTGAAAATCCGGAGTTATATGTAATCTGTTTGATTTATGACGTTTTTAGTTTTCATTTTTATTTATTTAGAAGTGTATTGGTGCTCATGATGACCACATCTGTTTACTGCCCCCTTTTTGCGTGAGAACCAGAACATACTCAAGAAATGAGTCTTTTTTTTTGCTGGCTGTACCCTCGTCTACTTCGATGTTAAACCAGAACTTGAAATTAATGAAATATTTATATTACAGCTTTCAAATACCAGAAGGCTGTCCCTCGGAGATATTCAGGCACCTGATGAAAGACTGCTGGAACCTCGACCCGAATGTTCGACCCAAGTTCATTGACCTCGTGCATATGTGCAAACGGTTTATGGACGAATACAAGTAGAGCATTTTTTTTTTTCATTTCCTTCTTCAATAATGCACTTATTCTTGAATATTGGCAATGTTCAGAATTGATTTAGAAATGTTTATAAAAATGTGTGTTTATTGTAGTCAAGGCTGATATATCGCACATAGCTGTTATTAATGTTTTTATTCATTCGCTTGTGACGAGAATTGGTGATTTATTGAAGAAATGTGCAACAAATGTCACAATGATCCGAGAGAAATAAAAAACTTATTTTACGTAAAAGTAGAAGTTTGTAAGTAGTAATGTTTTGTGTATACTTCTGGTATAATTTCGGATCTAATCTATTATTTTGGATGTTTATATCGTTGTATAATTAGAGGCCATATTCCACGCATTATGTTTGTTATAATTGCGCTATTATTACAAACGGTACTAGCTAATCAATCGTTTAACATATAAGTATGTGTTTTTGTGGTTCCTCGAAGCATTTGCCTTAGTTCTGTATAGTTTATAGTTATTTGTAAATATTTATACACACGTTATTTCAGTTTATATCATAATGTATCTCAATCATGTGGAATCTATTAATTTGTGTTTTTCAGTGCAATCGTGTGAATGAACTATTTTCTTCTGTCAATATGTTTTTTTTTTATTATTGTTTTTGTCCCAGTGTTTGTATATTTCATTTGACCTGACTATGAATTTGTAAACTTGAATTTTGACGTAATGAATACTTGCCGTGTATAATTGTGACTAATTCACGAGTCAATTTTAGTGTAAGCAAAGTTATATTGTGTAAGCAATCAGTGTATAAGTTTCGCTAGTCCAACCATTGTAGAACTCTTAGGCTTCTTGTACACGACGTTGGAGCCGCACCGGCGCAGGACTGCATGTTTGTGTATAGGAATAAATATAGCGAACGTGCCGTACGGCACCGCGTAGGCCCGCCGCCGCCGCCGCCGCCACGCCGCCATTTTGTGTAGGTATATTAAGTATATACCTAAGTAACACTTTGTTTTTTGGTTAAAGTTAACATCATATGGTAAGTATATCAATATTAAAATCAAATGCTGTCGTCTTTACAGTTTCGTCGGAAATGCTTTACTGAACTGTGATCGTTGCTTTGCTATTTAACTCGCGTGTACACGCGGTTCAAGTGCGGCGACGCGCGACGGTCCGGCGCCGCTGCGGCTCAGACGTCATGTACAGGAAGCCTTAATGGCACAAACGTGAACAAGTCTAGATCGTGAAATTATTAGTGTTGAAACGAATTGCGGAAACTTAATCAATTTTTACGCATTTTGTTGATTTGAGCTACGAAGTGACAACGAGAGATTACTTATGACAGAACATACGCACACGTTATGTGGAATGGTCGCTTAGATCGATTCACTATAAAACCAAAGATGATATTAAAATATGAACATAAAATCTAGAGAACAATTTATTTTAAGAATTATTGTGTACATTTTTATTAATTTTACGCTTTATAGTAAGTTTTGCAATTCACTGTTGTGACAATTAAACCTAGTTATAATTTTAGTTTGGTACAAAACGTATAATCGGGTAATGAGAATTTGAAACTTACATTATAATTATTTTAGAAATTTATTATTGTTTAGATATGATTGGGAAATATTTTATAAAATTGTTTTTAATTATTATTTTCGCAACATCGCGTGACGATGTTATGAGGAATTGGATTGTGATTACATAGACTGAACAAAGGAGTATCGGTGCTAAAGGGTGAAATTAGGCCTTATATTTTCTATTGATTGCGTCCGGGTGGTCCCAGATGGTAAACATCTAGACGTTGATAGTTGTAGAAAATCTAGTTCCTGCAGAACTATCATAGAATTTAGTGCGAGCGGAAGTGAGGTTCTTGAATACCTAGTTTCCTGAAAACGAAAACAAACCTACAGTTATTTTATTAGATTTTTAATGTATATCCTATAAATTTTACACATTTAGCTCAACTTTCTAATCATAATCAGATTATTTCGCTTTTTGAATGTTGTTGCAACACAGACAGTGTAATTCATGTCATGGTTAGCTGTCGCTGACCCGTAGGGAAACACATAGTCTTGTTATTTGCTTAAATACAACATTATTTTTAGTATATGCGAAACCTGAATATAGTTTGTTCAGAATAAGGAACTGAATCGATTTGAATAAGTTTTACACCATGTTATATTTTGTCCCAAAATATTTAAGTGTGATGGAAAATGTTATCACCATTTAATTACTTACAATACAATCGCCGTACGATTAGGTACCTACTGCCAAATTATTATGAATGAGCGCAAGACGACCCTGGAGGCGCGGGGGCGCCGTTAGCATGTTTTTGTACAGACAACCCGGTAGCATAACAACCTTATAACTTTGTGATTTTTCATGATACAGTTTTGAAATTTTGTACATAGATTCTTTACATAAAAATACTAGACACATGTTTCGGGTTTCGCATATACTAAAACTAATATTGTAGATATTTGTTGCAAAATTGTACTAGTTTAATCATTATAAATAATATGGCGTTATCAATGTATTGAAAAGATAGGCATAAGACAACATTAGTAAAAAAAACCTTTAGGTCCTTCATTTTGTCACATACGTAATCGTGCTGCAGCTTTGCATGACATTGAATTGCCGACCTCATGTATTTTAAAGTAATTCGAAACAGTTATCCAAGCAAGTATCGTATCGCGTATAAGATTGTAATTTTATTTGGGATGCATTGAGATCTCGTCACTTCGTTTAACTTAAATCTTGGTAGACAGTCCTCTGACGAAAGAGGTAACATAACTTATCGTACAAATACATTCAATTTTATGTAATTTGATATAGTGAGATTTCAGCATTTTATATTTATTGATCGTTAATGATAATTTTCAAAGAAACCCAATTTATTCGACGTGACGTAAATGAATGTATCCCTTTAGTATAAAAAGTCATTTAAAAAAATTAATAATTAAGTACTACAATTAAACCTGCCAATCTTGGTCCAATAGTTCCGAGTAAATGATCAATAGCAATAAAGCTGTCGCCGCGAGCTGAGGCGCATCCCTCGCTGTATGCGGGACGAAATTCACTCGCTCCTATTGTATATGTAGAGGTGTGTAAACTGGCGCAAATAGCCGCGTGACTTCCTAATCATTAAAACAAACGACGCGCGCAGTTGCGCCCCGCATCCCGCGCGGGAATCGCCTCAGTTTGAACCACAGAGCACGGAATCACCGGCAGCGTCTAGAGACAGCAGTAATAATTAAATTCGTGGTGCCGAAAGTGCGCTGAGCGCACAACTTCTGTCATCTTCGCCATTCAAAGCCGTCAGTTTCTAAACGTGATTTGTGTCGTAGTGCATGTCATTGACATATAAACCTATGAACTTGCCATACATACAAAATTAGCGCGCATACCTACAAAAATCGGGAAATTAAAATGGCCGCCTTTCGTAGGGTTGTAACTGCGAGTGCAAGAGAGAGAGAGCGAGCAGCACATTGCCCAGTCTTGTACCACAAAACTTGGTAATAAACATGGCGTCCGGTCACGCATAGACATGATTTTGACGTCACACAAAAGTTTTTCCAAAAGTCCTTGACAAACATTTAGATCTCTCTTTTCATAAGTAGCTCTTGATTAGTTAGAAAGATACAAAACGCTTTATGACATGTCTGTGTCGATAAGATCGATATATTTTTTGTATAACTATTCTTCATATAGTAGAATATGCCATCTCCATATTATTCCTGCCTCAATGGTGCGAGTAGACGGTGACACGCTTGGTTTGTATGGAAAGCGTTGACAGTGCCGCCTCTAGCATTGGCCGCCGAGGAGTCTCCGTGCTCTGTGGTTCAAACAGTCCATAATTTAGTTAATTTAAACAAAATTATTCGTTATAAAGATAACGAGTATAGTTCGAAATAAAGATAACGAGTCAATTAAAAAAGAAGTCCGTATGTTTGTGTATATTTTAACTGTAAGTAAGTACTAAGTCTTAATAGATTCAATGTATATCTAATTGGTCCGTGACCTGGCTGTATGTACAGAGCAAATAATGCAACTGTAGTAAACAATACCATTGTTCTCAAAAACCTTTGAATTTTTTGCCGCGGACGACAGAACTGGCACTTTGTCCATAAATAATAATTAATTGCGCAAGTTTTTCCGCAAACGACTTGTACTGTAAAAACTACTTAACTGAAAGTTTTTAAAGTTTTGGACGATGGATGCAACCATCTTCTTGCAGTTAGTGTTTCTCTTCACGGTAATTAGTTTGGAAAGAAGTGGAAACCATGGTTTACATAATTTGATGATGTTTTTGCTAGGAAAGTAGTTTTTTTTTTTAAGTTTTGGACCGTATTTCCTTGTACCATTACACAGTCGGCCAATACCACTCACCCAATTGACTTACGGGATACTGGGTCTTGCGCGTGTGCGTCTTTATTCAACGGTTATTATTATAGCAAATAACACGAATAGCATGCTTAGAATGTTGCTGTAAATATTAGTTATATTTTTTAAATTAAGTAAAATTTGTTTTATTATAATTTAAGACACGATGTGTTGCTGTTTCGTATAATCAAAATTATAACTTATATAAATATGACAAACTACTTAATTAAATCAACTCATGCAATATCAACCTTTGACTATATATTTTTACTGATTCTTTTACCTTGTACAGACATGACATCAATTGGATTGGACAACACCCAATGATTTATTACAATATAATGAGATTATCTTGCCATTTGTCCTACAAATAAAACACATCCTGCGTCGTCATGATTACTATAAATCAATATAATAGGGAGCATTTTCTATGTCTGCTCGGTTTGTTGATGCTAGTCGAATTGAAATCGTATGTAAGAATGCAACAATGCATTGTTGCATTCTTGCATACGATTTCAATCTGAATGCACTGCAGTGCATTCGATGCAAAATTGTTGAGTTTGCTGACAGAAATAGAATATTGAAAGGTGAGATTGCGTCATAATTAAGGGCTAGTTTCCAAAGTATTTTCGTTTCGTATTTCTTGATGAAATATTGATTGTTTTTTTGTGGAAATATGAACACGAAATCTTGGATATTATGAACTCTTGGGCCAAAGTACTCGGGTATTTTTTTTCATGGCCACCTTCTGTTACGTATTTTCTTGATTCACCAATATTCTTTATTCACTTTCTTCGTGCCTAAATAAATACAGCAAAGCTTCTATTAACATTGTGTGGAACAGCGACACATCTGTGTTATTTTTGCCATGAAAATCAAAATAAATTATTGGTACGTGAAAATGAATTTTAATTGTTGCCCTGAAAAACATACGGAATGCCGGAAATATCGGCAACACATGAGCGACACCCCTGGTGTAGTTGATTATCATGGCCAACCAGGCTGACCTGAACTGACCGAACGGTGAAACTGATGAAATGAACGTAAGTGTGATGCCTGATGGTTAGCGTAACCATCAGACATCACACTTATGTTCATTTAAAATTTACTTTAAAATAGTTAAGACCTCTTAGGCGTAAGGTAAGTGCATCAAAATAAATGTGGCCTGTTAATGTATGATACTGTGGTTAATTATGGTTATTGAATTAGTCCCAAAAGATCAGAGTTACAAAATGCCAGAACTGTGTATCTATCTGGCTATACCTAGTCCTATCTACAGTGGGTAGGACATTCACGATCAAATCAACTGATATTTCAAGTGGCTACAATAACTGCGGTGGATGACTTCACAACAAAAAATCAAATTCATTTGTTTTTTGTTTTATTATGATTAGATGTAACCCATCGCTTCTTCGGAGTTTAGCTAGCCAATTTAAAATGACCCTGTATTATAAAATAGTAACGAAATCAAAACTGTACATTGATATTAAAAAATAAAATAAGTAATTGGTACACACGGCTACACATCAAGCTATACTTATCCAGTAGGCTGATCTCGCATTGTTTAGGATTTTCGTACAATGAGAGGCCAGCTTATATTGGAAATTTATAGCTTGATGTGTAGCCGTGTGTACGAGGTGTGGGAATGAGTCTGATGCCGAAAATATAGGTTTTAGAAGATGTGTACGTTTGCCTGTTTATCTGGATGTATGTTCCGGGTGGGTGCAAAAAATGGCTGAACGGATTTGGATGAAATTTGGCAAATAGATAGTTTATAACTTGGATTAACACATAGGGTACTTTTAATCCCGGTAATACGTTCCCGTGGGAGATTATCCGACATCCACGCGGGCGAAGCCGCGGGCAAAAGCTAGTTGACTATACAGTATGTAACAAAAACCTTGTTGTTCCTTTTAGGGACGTATACATTTACCTACAAGCACAACATTGGTGCAATTATAATTTAAAAAAAAGTATTGGCTAGTTGAGAAGTCAAAATCAAAGAATGAAAGAGGTTAGAAATAAGTTAAACATTACAAATATTAATAATTAAATATTTATTTTAATTATTTTTGTTGAACAGATTTTAATAAATGACTTGCTTTATTACGTATATAAACCGATTCTTAAAACGAAGGTAGAAGTAACAACAGGGTTTTTGTTACATATTGTATAGCACTTAAAATATCAGTTTATTACTGATATTTCAAGTGGCTACAATAACTGTGGTGGAATGACCTCACAACAAAAAATCTTCTAGCTAGAAGCTAAAGCTAGTTAACTAGGTATAAAGCAAGTGAATCTCTGACTAGTCAAAAGAAGCAACAATTTTCTATTTATTAAAGCGTCGTCGTGACTTGGGAGTAAAGAAAGTACCTGTCTAACACACTTACGTACAGTTAAAATTTTAAATTGAATTTTCTCTCAATTTTTGCAGAAGTGTAGTGTAAATGCGTCCTGAATAATAAACTAAGTGGGCGCAGGGAGTAATTTAATCAAGGTAACAGACTGCAGTTCTTTCTCTTGGCACTTTTAATTTCGCGCTTTTCCCTTATCTGTTCAAGTAATGGCAAAACTGAACAATGCGTTGGAACTTATATTTATCGTAAAATAGATTAGCGTTCCGAAGATCAATTAGGGGAAAACATCTTTTTAGGGGACCGTAACCAAAAGACAAAAGGACCCTTATAATTTCGTCATGCCCGTCTGTCCAAATGTTATCCAGCTGTTTTACTCGAAGACTATTTGTACCTACTATATCGATGAAAATTGGAAAGTAGGCTGCCAGGGTTACGATCGAGTCTGTCCGAAAGGGATATCGTGGCCCTAGCACACAGGCATTTGAAGGAACAGGGTGGGTTTTAGTCAGTAAAAGTCTGGCACTCCCTCCCGCTCCGCCCAGAGCAAGAGAAGTTATTTGATGATTACCCAACCAAAAAAAAAAAAAAGGTGTAGTATGTGCATCGCTAGATAATGGAGTAGTGAACTTACGGAAACCAGTACCTACTTATTAGGCGTGGCTTTCCCGATACTTCGTCATCATCATGCCAGCCTTTTCCCAAGTTGCAGCTTCTCCTTGTTGAGATCGGCTTCCAGTCTAACCAGATGCAGCTGATTACCAGGGCTCTACTCCGAACATAAATCCGAAGTATCGGCCGAATGTTCAGCCGTTGCTTGACTACGGCTAACTATGGCTGACTAAGGAGAAAGAAAAAAAAACGACAGTCAAAGAGATAAGCCAAAGTCAAAAATGTGACTAAGTTGGGTAAGGATTCAAAGTCAAAAAAGGAAACAAAGTTATAAAACGGCCGAACATTCGGCCGATACTTCGGATGAACGCTTTGGAGTAGACCCCCAGTATTTTACAAGGAGCGACAGCCTCCACAACCCATTTATTCTCACTGTATGCTGCACCGATCGACGTCATCACGTCAACGCCGGCTGTCGCTGAAAACCAGCGCTGGGGCTCTGTCTCGCATAGGGTCGCAGCATTATGCTGAGCGGTGACCGTTTTGCGTGGATGTGACCGTGACGCATATTTTTCCCCTACTTGTTCTTTTTGTATTTATGTTCTTTCTTTGCGTCATGTTTACCGCAAATAAACGTATTTTCTAACTTTTTTTTTTCTTTTAGTTACCGGGTAATGCGTTACCCCTTGGTAAGACTGGTTGTCAGATTTTCGGTGGCTCTTCCGATACAGGTAACAAAAACAATTTACTAACATTGAACACCACCAAGACTAACTACGTATGTTTTAGTGTTAGTAACCGGACACAGCCCAATGATGACCTCAATTTGAGGGTACACACATGCGGAGATATAAACAGGATAAGCTGTAATTGTTCATATCTAAATAGAGTCTCTAAGACGAAATACTTGGGCGTGATGGTTGACCAGTTTCTGTCTTGGTATCCTCACCTTGAGCAGGTGATTGCGAGGGTCAGAAAGCTTACCTGGATCTTCAAAACATTAAGATACGTGGCTCCGACTAAAATGTTTAGGAGTGATAAGCGACCTAGAAATCTCCTTAATGAAATCTATTTTGCTCTAGCACAATCCGTCCTTCTATATTGTATCCCCATTTGGGGTGGCGCAGCTAAAACTAGATTTTTGGACGTGGAACGTGCACAACGAGCACTTATAAAGATTATGTATTTTAAAACTAAAAGACACTACTAAAAACCTATACGAAATCAGTAATTTACTCTCAGTTAGGAAGCTGTATATAACTCAAACGGTTCTAAAAAAACATAAAACCCTCCCTTATCATATAAATAAGAAACAAAAAAGGAGAAAAGATATCATTGCAGTAGTTCCCCCATGTAAAGTAGCAGACAATTTCACCATCTCTCAGCTCAAATATACAACAGGATTAATAAAAACATATATATACACAATAAAAACAATCACGACTGTAAAAAAGGTTATAACAAACTGGACAAAGTCTCTTAGTTATGAGGATACGGAAGCTCTTCTGGTTTATCATGAGTAACATAATCACACACCATAAAATATACAAACCTTACTGTTCTCCATATACGAGTACTAGACTACTCTACACCTCGCCACACCAACACTACACCACACCACGCTACACCACACCACACCACACCACACTACACCACACTACAGCACACCACACTACAGCACACCACACTACACCACATCACACTACACCATACCACACTACACTACATCACACTACACCACACCACACCACACCACACTACACCACACTACACCACACTACACCACACCACACCACACCGCACTACACACCACACCACACATCACATCTAACCGCATTACATCGAACACACACGCCACGCCTAACTAAAGCACACCACGATTCACGTGATACATACTCAAGATGTTAGAATAAGAAATAACTAATTGCCATAATGTAATATAAATATGTAACATTTACATTACTAAGATATGGAGGAGCGGAGTCTCCTAACACAGGCATTGTTTGCCTAAAAGGAGGCTCCAAACACAAATCATTGTTTAAGAAGCATTTTGTTTAAATAAAAAATATTTTTCATTTTTTCATTTTCAGGTAACTTCAATGCACGTAAGCGTGTTGGGTGTAGTTGGATACCATGATTAAAAAGATTATTTTGTGCTGTTTCTGAGTGATTTCTTTATTTGAGACAATATAGTTTTTGAGTTAAGGGATATTTTCTTGCGGTTGTACGCAGCAATAAAATCATAGTTTTATCGAGAAATACCTACCTACTATGAAATACACATTCATTCATTCATAGTACAGATTCCTTCACTGTGCGTGGTTCACGCACACGCACTTGGCAGGTTTTTATCTTATGCTACAAATTCAGATTAGGTACCTCTTGTGGTACTTGGAGTTAGGTACCTACTAGGTATCTCCATCGCCATGAAACCAAGACCCAATAAACCAAATATTCTTTGTAGAGATTAGAGATTTAAAAGCAGTAAGGTACCTACAGTGAAAAGGGAAGTAGGTACAGCAATGGGTCATGCTGGATTATATTCGAACGCAATGTGAATTGTTACTGAATTAAATTGAATTGAAAGGGTAGGTTAACCTCATTCCAAACTACATAAATGGGCCAGATACTCAAACTCAAAACATTTATTTCAATTAAACCTATTACCACTTTTGAATTGTCAAAGAGTCGGTCAGTTAGTCAGAAAGTTGAAGCTATTTGCCCATTCCAAAACGTAGATCTCTATGGAGAAGAATACATACTTACAGACCATACCTAATATACCAACAGCCCTTAAATTGTTATCATACTAGCTGATCTGACAATTTGCATTCCCATTGAGGGACCACATTTAAATTTTGAGCTTTTGAATGCATCAGCCTTTAGTAAAAGTTCTCAAACAATTGTAAATTCAGCCTCTCGTTTGTAAAAGTAGCCACTCAAAAGTTACAATCGGTTATAGGTGGTCCCTCAGTCGTGACTACTCGTGACTGACTGGCATCCACACCTCAAAACGTAGTTAAAATTTACAACTGCTATAAATGTAGACGTCGTATCCAAACAATAAATCATACAAAAATCCCATAGAAAAAAGGACGTTGAATGTTCACCGAATTTAAACATTTTCCGGGAATGTTTTCCAATTTTTCTTTCCATCAAAACCTATTTCGGACTAATAGCTACAAACATTTTAAAAGAGCCAAAGAGTGAAGCCGTTCTCATGTGATGCGCGTACCAACGAATAGCATTTCATTTTTATTAATTATACTTAGATACTTACTTTTTATTGATTTTTTATTAATTGTATTTAGTTTAAAAAACAATATTGTAACCACTCCGTACCTACATAATAAAATAAAGTTTCAGCAGTTTATGCAGCAAATAACGCGCCGCTGTAAAAGGGGCAGAAAAAGCGTAGGTAGATAATGGTTAATGGGCCGACAGATTAAAATATTTATTAGCAGGCAATCCTTTACAATCATTATGCAGAATGGGTTTAAGGTTCGTGCAGACTGGCGCGATATCGCGGGCGTTATACGCGCCGCGCCCGCGATATCGCGCCAATCTGCAAGAGCTGTTAGGGTCTTCTAAAATAATCATAGAGAGGAATGTACAGATGAAGAAATTCAAAATAAAACTATTAAGTATCTTGGACTTTTCCACCTACTTACCTAGGTGCATACCTACCAGTGGTGAAAGCACCGTATAACACGATTCCTACCGGCTTCCCTTCAAAAATGCAACCCCTCTATTGTTATTTAAAAATGGTACACAGTCAGTAGTGTTTAATAATGCGAAATAATATAATAATCACATTGTAGGTATTTAATACTCCACACAATTAAAACATTACAAAACGCCTACATTACATTTTCTGTCTTTATATCCCAACAACAATACATTTTGCTCTAAAATAACTCAGTGAGTTCAATTTCTATACAAAATCCACGTCATGACGAGTTTATTTTGTGTAGAAAAGTTTTTTTTGCTCCGGCTTAACTCACTTATAAAATCACCCTTCGCCACTGATACCTACCTACTTGAGGTTTCAAATTCACCACCATTCACCTCTAGTCACCTACACATTCAACTCCATTCTCCACCATTCACCTACACACTCACCACCATTCACCACGCACCCTTTGACTGCTTTTGTTGTTTTGATTTTCCTTTTCATTTATTTATTTTTTGTTTTAATTGTTTAGTAGAAATACATGCCTGCCTACCTGCCTGTTTATTTGAATGATGCCCCTATGTGGGGCCTGGTGAACTGTAATAGATACAGGTTTGTTTTTAAAACCTACTTCAGGCACCAGCTCTCACAATGTGAAATTTGTAGTTCACAAAAACATTGTGTGAGAAAATAAATAAACTTATATTTTATGTGATTTATTTATTTTTTATTATTAATGTCGGGTGCGAAAGTTAGATGGCTGATCTCAATGTCAAACAGGTACGGACGTCGCATCTATTTCTGGAAACCGATATCAGCAGAGATGGGAAAGGACTAGTCTAGGTCAATTAAAGCCTCAGACAAACGATGCTGACAATTTAGCTGCCCGTAAAGCCTAACATAACCATTCACATGAAAACATAAACCGATGACATAATCGGGCTCTTTGGATCATCGAGGGTCACAAATTCGAGATGTTTAAATCCAATCTTCGTAAACGATCTACCGCCGCGAGCCGCTGCCACTGTGTCATTTTGCCACGAGTACCTATTAAGTTCCTCAAACTGCCCCGTTGGTCTAGTGGTCGCAAGCGCTACTATATGACGTCATGGGTTCACTTCCCGAGTCGGGCAAAGTGTTATTTGGTTTTTCCATCTGGAAATTCTCAGTAGCAGCCTGAAGTCTGGATTAGTGCTCGATTGATGGCAATAGGTTCGCCCCCTATTATTTATGGGTCTTAAACATATCTGGCGAAATGTGGGTGTTGTACTAAATGTAGGTACACCTCTGCTTAACTTTTCTGGGTTGTTCAAGCGTGATGTTTGGATCCTCAAAAGATTTTTTTTTGCTATAATATTCGTGACATAAGTCCAGTATCACTAACATACAGTACCCCAAGTGTAAGTTTGCAAGTGAGTAAACGTAACTAGCGCGTTTGCGTTAAGATTTTTATTCTCACTCTTATACTCTTAGCGTTAAGATCTTTCAGTCAAATTTTAACGCAAACGAAATAGTTACGTTTACTCTCTTGCAAACTTACACTCGGGGTACAGATGTATTAATGGTGCATCATGAACTTGTTTGACGTAATGCATGGCAAGCGCAGCGCGGCCCGACGGCCCGCCTGTCGGAGTCACGTTGCATCGTCATCAATGGGACTTCACACGGTACACCGAGCCACCGACGGCAATTGATTGATGGAGCGGCTCCGGCCACGCTGTGTCCACTCCGGACCTATTAATCCTGTCGTAAACTATTAGAGATTTTCTAACATATTGGCACATTGTAGACAAATGTTTCCTCGGTGTGAAAGAGAATATATGGACTGTTTACAGGTGCGATGGACAGGTCATTCTTTACTTTTATAAGTGGTTACTTGCAGGGTCCGTTGTGATTTGTGAGCCTATGCGAAGTAGGTACTTAAGCTAGCGAGAGTGGCCAAACGATTCGTCGACGACAGTACGGAATGCACAACACAAGTGAAAGAAGTGGTCTTGAACGTTGAATTCGTCTAGACTTCAGACGAATTCAATTTGTTACTGTTGCGCTGTTGATAGTTGATTGAGAGAGAATCAATAGAAATGAATACCGTAAGCACGTTGTGTTCTATAGATCAAAGAATATCTAAAGTCTTAAGAGCGTTTACACTTTACGGCATTTCTAACAAACTTTCAAGTCCTTGTTTTTCGAAATGACTGAACTGATTTTAATGAAACCTCATACGCATAAGCAGGATACAAAGGTCTAAAAAATTAGTAAAGAACATTTTCGAAATGTCTTATAGAAAAACAGATATTTAACTGGAAATCTCTGTTTCTATGGAAAATTTAAAATCGGTCTAATTTGGCTGCAACACTATTTTTAGAAAATGTTCTTTACTAACTTTTAGACCATTGTATCCTGCTTATGCGTATGAAGTTTTATTAAAATCGGTTCAGTCATTTCGAAACACAAGCGCTTCAAAGTTTGTATGAAATGCTGTATGGTGTAAACGCTCATAGGGCTCGTGCAGACGATACTTTCCATGAAGTTTTCATAGAAATTGTGCTACTAGTGTCGCGTCGCACCTGTCTGCGGAAGCCTTAAGTCCCATGCAATATGGGGCGAGCCTATTGCCATCAATCGGGCACAAATTAAGACTCCGGGCTGCTACACAGAAATTCCTGATTGAAAAGCTCAATAACACTTTATTCGACTTGGGAATCGAACCCAGGACCTCATGCCCAGCAGTACTGCTTGCTGTACTGATAACAATTAAATAAGTTTTAAAATTGTAGGTCGATAGAACAACAGAAATTGTAAATAATTGTAAATCAAAGTTAATGTTAATTTGAATAAAGTATGCGACAGGCGACGAAAGACAACGTGGTCTGGTTAACGTTGTACCTAATTTGTTAGGCACTTTGACATCTACTTATACTTAATCACACTAATCACACTAATATTTTACAGGCGAAAGTTTGTAAGTGAGTGTGTGTGTGTGTGTGTTTGTTTGTTACTTCTTCACGCTCAAACGGCTGGACCAATTTAGATAAAATTTTGTATGAAGGTAGCTGACACCCTGGATTAACATATAGACTCTTCAGCTTTATTATATTACTAGCTGCGCCCCGCGGTTTCACCCGCGTAAGTCTCGATCTCGTGGGAATATTGGGATAAAAAGTAGCCAGTAGTAATAAAAATAGTAGTAGTACAGTAATATAGTAATAGTAATGTAGTATAGTAATAGTATAGTTGTTTAAAAAAAAAAAAAAAGAACAAAAAAAAGAAAAAAAAAAAAAAAAAAAATAAGGTGTCAGCTACCTCCATACAAAATTTTCCAGCCGTTTGAGTGTGAAGAAGTAAACTTTCGTCTTTATAATATTAGTGTGTTTTTTTTAAATCTGTTCAGGTTTCTTTATTATATTCAGGATTTCAGGAATCTAAAAATAAGGAATTTATAGATTGCATGCATAAGTAATTTCTCTACTCCATAAAACACCGCGTGAGAGTGAGTAAGCAATATCAACTATTTTGGGGAGTCCCTGAACATGATTTTTGCTTTCGAGAATAGACAAGTAGGGTTGCCATATTAGAATCCGAATCTACAAAATGTTCCTGCAAAACCAGAAGATGTAAATAAATAAATATTGCTAACTTAAACGCCATTCAGACCCCCCTGACCACCATGTCATCAAAAATAAGCAAAGCAAAGACTTCCCCCATCCCTCTTTGGTGCTTACGTAATACTTGAATGGCCCCAGTGTCTTATTCCGTTTCGAGTAACATGTCTACAAATAGTTTCAGTAAATTGTCTTCATTGGGGGGATCAGAAATGTGAGCGGCATTGTGACATTTGTGATGATTATGTGGGTGTACGTACTTATGTAAGTATATCTTGTATGCGAACGAGAATGCTTGGAATTTCCATTTCCTCCCTTTCATGACATTCCTACTGACTAAGTGGAGCTGACGATGAAACCATTAGCGCTACTTAGTTACTTAGTAAGTACCTATCTATTCTACCCTTTATTTATAGACGTTGTCTAAAGATAAGTAGTGATTATCGACTATTTAACCATGCATATTTGACGTTTAAAACGTCTCTTACAAAGGTAAGAGACGTACCTTAGCTACGTTTATAAACAAACCCCATTAATGTTTAGAAGGTATACCTACATATTTGTCTGTCCTAATTACATGACACAAAAAAACAGGGTTGGGTTTAGTGTCCTTAAATGCACCTCTTAAGGGGAATGCGCCAAGGTAGCCCGCAAAATTCAAATTTTCTTAAGTTTTTTGCAATTTTCAGGTCAGTAACAGGATATATTTTTATTTTTTTTTGTATTTTTAATTTTAAACATCTATATAATTTTTTACCCTATGTTCACAAAATGAATAAATGAATTTGAATTTGTATGTTGATCTAAATATGATTCGCGGCCATAACAAATATGGCTTTACAGAATTATAATCATAAGAATCAGTATTACAACTCTCTCAGTTCATAAAATACTACTGAATGATTATTTCTGAAATGTTCATAAAATCCTACTCAATGATTATTTCTGAAATAATCATTCTGTAGGATTTTATGAACTTAGAGAGTTCAACCTGTTACTGACCTGCAAATTGCAAAAAACTTAAGAAAATTTGAATTTCGCGGGCTACCTTAGCGCATCCCCCTTAATGGAAATAACTCAATACCGAGAACTTTCCAAAGCGGAAGTTGTTTACCTGCCCGTCCCTTTCACACTAATGGACTTATTAGTATGCCGGTTTCATTTTCTACTCTTAAGTTTGGTAATTAAATTGTTTTTCAAGGCAGGTACAAAGACTCACGGAATGAAAATATTAGATTTATTTATGTTCGATCAGGACAAATAAATAATAAATAAATCATCATTTATTTCAGATTAATCATTATGATTATATCCATATTTGTTAGTACAACTGTGAGCTTACAAACTAGTGTTAGTAATAATTAATAGTAATTGGTTATAATAATTTAATTAAAAAATATACAATAATAATTGAATTAAATAATTTAAAATAATAATTCAATTGAACAATACACAATTTAATTAAATCATAATGCAAAACAAACACAACAGTAAGGGTAACAAAGCTTCTGTGCATTTTGTTTGAAATGGTACTTAATTATTTACTTAGTTTCAATTTATTTAGGTAGCTTAAGTGAAAGAGAATAAATTAATTTTGTTTTTTTGGGTCTAATTTATAGAGATACTTACTATAGTAATGTTGGTGTATGTAAAGAACAACGTATTGTTTAACGGACTAACAATACAGTGAAACATCTAGTGAACTAGCCGAACACTTAACAAATAACACGAATGCTGTAATACAATGAATAAATAAATGTATTTTTTCTTTCTTTCTTTTCTTTCTATGTCTGGGACAAGGGGGTCTAACCCGGTACGCTCTGCGGCAGTGATTGCGACAACGAGTTCGAAGCAATCCCGCGGTAATTCGATTGTGTGCTGAGCTTCCGCCATCCCAGGGGTGTCGCTCCCGAATTGATGGGCCCACAATAGATGTAGGTGGCGATTAATTATATTTCCATTAACAGTCTTATTTGTAGGTATTCTATATTTTTTCAACACACCGTGTGATTATATTTTTTTTTGAAAACAGGACCAAGAGTAAAAATTTCAAATCGCGGTTCATCTAAAATAAAGCGCAAATCGCTAACAACGGAATATTTTAGTTAATTGAATTATTCTCTCAAGCGTTAAATGTTTGCTTTTTCATCAAAAAACACTGAGCTCGAGTTAGGTACTGCAGGGAAGCACTCGAGTTAAAATAATAACAGAAGGGAGCTCTACAAAAACTCCTCAAAAACCATTTTCACTGAACGAACATGACTAGCACTTTAAAAACAGAAAATTCCCGTAACTGGAATTCCAAGTTCAATGACCTGCCCCTCGATTGCGGTAATTTAAAATATGTTTAATACGTGAGCGTTTCATCTCTGCTTGGGTTCCAGTACCAGTCCAATCGGTGCGGAATTTGGTATCGCGGTAAAGTTCACGTGTTAACAAAGATGAAACAAAGCTGGAACGCAATTGGGCTGCAAGCAAATATAACATTTTAGAGATGTGACTCTGGTACTGATAAGTAATGTGCTTTTTAAGTATAATCGACAGTCGATTTGAAGATTTATCAAATCAAATCATTTATTTGCATAAGACACGGTATACATAAAACGGTGTTAAAATAAATGACAATGGCACAAACATGTCTAGCTAATATAAAACATAGCATGCAAAATTTCGTGGTTTTTGAAACAACCTGATATCAATTTTTTTTATCCATGAATTCTTTCACACTATAGAAGCTACACTCAATCAACCACTTGTACAACTTAATCTTAAATAATTTCGAATTTAATGTTTTGAATTGACCTGGCATCCCGTTATAAATACGCACGCACATTGCTAGGCAATTTTTGTTATATTTGGCAAGCCTTGGCAAATCATTCAGCACCAATTTATAAGGATCTCGTCTGTTCCGAAGAGTTACATCATTAGTTGTCTTAAATAATTCTTTGTTCATAACTACGAACACACAAATTTCATAAATATACAGAGATGGCAACGGTAACAAACCAAGCTTTTTAAACACTGGTTGACATGAGTCATCAGGTTGAAGGCCACTTATTGCTCTTACGCACTTTTTTTGAGCGACAAATGCTCTATTCAGATCGGTACTATTACCCCACATTACAAGACCATAGCGTAGTAATGATTCTACATACGCATGGTATGATTATAATAGCAGTTTTTATGTTCGTTAGATTTTTAACTTGGTTCAGTGCATACACAAATTTATTTATTCTAGTGCTAACATTATCTACGTGTTGTTTCCAGTTAATATCTTTATCTATTATTACGCCTAAGAACCTAGTATATGTTACTTCTTTGATTTTATTTATATTCATTTTGATATTGTATTTATTATTATTTGATTGATTAAAATTAATGTAAACAGATTTTTCTAAATTTATTTTCAAATGGTTCATGTCAAGCAAACACAGTAATGTGTCTATTGTATTATTAATGTCAAACTCATGATCTGTAACGGTACTATTCTTTTTATCAGATGTCACTAAAATAGATATGTCGTCGGCAAATAATACGCATTTATGCTTGGTTATTTTTATAATGTCATTTATATATAAAACAAATAATATTGGGCCTAGCACGCTTCCTTGTGGAACACCATATCTATTATGTTTGTATTCCGAGAAGTAGGGTGTCATGTCTTTATTTTTAGTCATTTTATTGATAATGACACGTTGTTGTCTATTACTCAAATAGGACGAAATCCACTGAAGTGCAGGTCCCCTAATACCGATAGTCTCTAACTTATCTAGCAATATTTCGTGTGACACCAGATCGAAGGCTTTGGATAAATCAAAGAAAAGACCAGTAGTCAGATAATTATTGTTAATATTCGAAAGTATGTATGGGCTAGCTCTACTGCGTTTGACAGTGACAGTTTTGACAGATGCTTGCTCGATCGATGTTTTATTGTTTGTTTTCTTCAAGCAACTCAGAAGCAAGTGTTTTTATTGATATAAATGATGAGGAATCTAATGAAAGAATTTTGTGCCAGTTGTATAGTGGATTTCAACAGCTAGAAAACATTTAGAGAGTGGTACTCTTTTCTATTCATGAATCTCTCTTCATTATGCTGAGGGCACACTATGGCCACATTCGGTAGTTGTTCCTTCCGGGTCTGGCTGTTTGTGTACGTGAGTTTAAATGTTTGTAAACGCACCCACAATACAGGAGAAATTCCTAGTGTGGGGGAAAAAAAAAAAACATGGGTCCCATCGACATAGGCCAGCAGTCCCGTCATTGTATAACGCCTGTAAAACCTAAAAAACAATTTCAATCAAATTTTTTTTTCTTCAAGTTATTCATTTATAAATTTAAAGTAGGTATTATTTATACTGAACTCTCTTTTATCTTGTTCCCTTTCTTGTCGTTGAAAGGGGAAAGAAACATATTTGTTTAAAATAGAGGGCTTGTTTAAAGTCATTACCACCTGCCGGATTGCTTTGGAAACACTGGCTTGAGGAACGCAGTGTTTCCGGTTATCTCATACAAGAGTCTGATAAGACCCAGAAGCAAACAATGCTAGTGCAACCAAAACCTAAAAGAAAAATACTTATGTAGGTAATGGAAGTTTAGTATCATAGTTGAGTGGATTAAAAAAACCTAACCTAACTCTTCTCGTCTTTATGAGGAGCATTTCTTACACTCTCTCTGTGTGAGGAGTGAACTCGGAAATCAGCTCCCGAGTAAGGTCTTTGGACAGCCGGTATATTTTTACAAACTTTCGATCACTGAGATCGAAAGCCGGATCACTCTTCCTCGCCAATAAATTCAGCCGCCTAGCCTCCGCGCGGCTACGTCGTACGCGTAAGCATATTCTAATAGGTCTAAATATAACATTTTTACAGCAAACACAATAAAATAAACAAATATCACTCAAAAACACAGCGAATGTTCGTGAAATGTATGAGAAAAAGTAGCTTCATGTCAACTATTCCACAAACGCAGCAGTTGCATTCTGTTTGCGTTATATCTTCGTTTGAAGTAAATGTCAAAACGACACCGCGATACGAAATCATGTAAAGTTTGAACTTCGTTCATGCTACATTTACGTTTCATTTGAAAGAAATTACCGCAATTCGGGCCCTGGTCCTGTCGAAACAAAGAAGAAAATCGAATGAACGGATGAAACGGTTCTATTAGTTATCACGTGGGACTGAAAAACCTTCTTTATTTGAGTCACGTGCGAGGCACAATCGCTCACTATCTCAGGTAGATTTCCCTGTAACGTGTAGATTACACGGGTTTTCTATAAATAGACTTATTGATTAGAAGTTAGAACGTGTCTAGACCATTTTAGGACTTAGTTTGGTAGGGGTTCGTGGAAGTCTGGAAGCATTTAGGTAATCTGGCGACTAACTTCAGCGCCAGTTTAATCATATTCGATCGTTCCTATGCAAGGAAATGAATCAATATTTGTAAAATATTTTATCACAATAGCATTGTAACTATTCTTTTTAACAGTAAGTGCTATTGTTAACCAGGTAGTGTTTGATTTAGAAAATTCTATTAAAATACAATTACCTACCTAATTCTCTTACTTACTTAAACATGCTTTGTTCTTAGGTATGTGCAATGATATGATGTAATAATAGGTTTGGGCTACATCAGCTACATGTTGCATTACTTATAAATTATAATTATCGCACCTTCTGCATGTGCATATTATTGCCTAACATTTTACTGTCATGGGTTTCCGCAAAGTAACGCCTGATTGCCTTACTTAGAATAGTTTGACATTTCGAACAATATTGAAGTGTTTAGCAAAATCAGCCAGCATCGTTCTCACTGCCGGGACACAGGCCTCCACTCTGCGAGAGGGACTGGGCCCTAATCCATCACGCGGGTCCAGTGCTGGTTGGTGGATGTCACATTTATGTCTTCGTGTATTTTGGTTCTGGACATGCCGATTTTCTCCCGATGTTATCATCGAAAAAAAAACAAAGTCGCTATTATGGGCTTCAGTAATGAAGTGTTAAAATACTTATTGTGAAGAGAACAGTTGTAAACATTTTAGTGTTTTGGCACGTGTTTGCCAGAACAGCTTAGTGTATTGGCGAGGTCAAAGAGTTTTTTAGCAATATATACGTCATTAATACAGACGTAACGAACACATTACATTAGGATAAATATTACCGCATGCTTGGTGCGAAGTGTTAGTATTTTTCATTCAATATAGACTCAGAATGCAAGAGAATGGCATGCGAAAACAAGGTGGATAAGAAAAAATAACGTTTGATAAAATATAAGGTTATTATTGGTGATATCTACACTATGAGAAGAACTGAGTTCATACCTGCGAGGTAGTTAAGCGGTGAAGCTAAGCTACGAAAGTTTGTGTGTATTTCCCCCTGAGCCAGGAATGAGTTGAGTGGAAAAAGGATAGGGAAGTCATTACCCTGCAGAGGGAGAATATATACAGGCTGATTATTATTAAGCGGTGAGATGAGGTGGCTCAGCACATCTTAAGTGCTATGCTATAAAGATGCTCTTTGCGCGTATACACATGTAAAAAACTTAGCTTCGTTGAACCTTTTCCCACCAGAGCTTTTTTTTTTGTTTCCGGGGTGTAAAATTCTCATGGATGTCCTCCGCCCTGGGGCAGGCGGAGAGGTCTGTCAATCTCTTACTGACTAAAAACCACCGGT
The DNA here is from genome assembly GCA_948098905.1 of Tiliacea aurago. Lineage (NCBI taxonomy): Eukaryota > Metazoa > Arthropoda > Insecta > Lepidoptera > Noctuidae > Tiliacea > Tiliacea aurago. The sequence continues at coordinate 15,104,756 of OX402593.1, forward strand.
GTTCCCTTCCCACACTTGCACCGGTGATCATGGGATCATGTGCAACTTCCGCGATCCCCGGCTGGTGCCAGTCCGCCTCTGCGGGCCACCTCAAGTCTGGGGTCTGGTGTGGTGTTTGACCCACCCCGCGACGTCTGAAAGGGGCGCGCGTGGAACACTACGCGCCGCCACCTCGGGTCTTGTATGATAGGGGGCGGCGGACGTCCCCGAATCCGCCGTTCTTGGACAAATTTAGGGGGACTTGAGAGAGCATTATCTGCCCTCTGCCGATGCGACGCCCGGTGCGCCTGCTGCGGGCCGGGTGAGTGGCAGAGGTCTCCCACTCCCTTTCCGCAGCCTGCGAAACAGCCATGTCGCAGAAGGATACCACCGCGTCCCATGACTCTTCGCTGCCAACCATCGTGTCGACCAAGGCCGGCAGGAACAGGTCGCTGCCTACTCTTGAGATGAGCGCACGGTACGGCGGCGTGGCTCTTCTCAAGCAGCAAACTCTGTCAGCGTATGCCGCGCCGTGTCCTCCCAACTTTCACCAGAGCGAACCCAACTAACCCAAGGTACGCTATGAAAATCAAACGAATTTATTTGTCATAAACGTCCATCACTACGCAGTATAGCACATTGAAAGTTTCATCCCATACTTTAGATAAACAATTGAATTTATGTACGTAAGTACCAAAATCGCTGTTTAAAAACTAATGTGCCAGTAAATATAAAATACCTACATGCTTAACTTGGCCAAACTAAACAGAAACTTTTTTTTAGTTCTCTCTTGTTTAGTTCAACCAATTACAAAATGGCGGAGCTGCATGCACTCAGGAGGACGCAATTCATTTACACGTACACAACATTTAAGGAAACGGGAATGTAGAAAGTTCTCTTTGTTTTCACTGATGCAATGTAGACAAAGGCTGCAGACAAACTTTACTATTAAAAACATCATTATTCTCGCTTCTCGAATAGCCTGGAAAACGAACTCGTTGCCTTGTTAAATGACTGTCTTGAACACAGGTCTTGAACTATTCAGCAATCTCAGTAAGTAATTAACTTTACTTTAATGTAGGATCAGTGGCGTAGCTAGGCGTGGGCGAAGTGGGCCCCCTGCGATGCCCCCAAACTTTACCACAGATGACTAATTAATTTGATCACTTTTACGCTCTAAATAAAACGTAACAAAAAAAGCGTGTTTGTTTGGGGCCTCACAAGAAGCCAAAGCGTCAGGGTAAGTGAAAGCGTCAGCTCATCCCCCTTAAACGCGACTGCGAGGCCGTTGTAACTAACTACCTTCAAAGACAGCAACCGTTAGTTTGACGGAATAAGAGACTTGTCAGGAATTAATAGCTATGAGTAAGCGTTTTTCGCTTATGCCATAAAAAGTTTTAAGTTAGGAAAAGAGCAAAGGAATGTCAATGCTGGCATTTTTCATTTTTTTCGTGTCAAAGCATTTTTGGTAGGATAGATCTATTGGGTAGATCTTGGGAACGAAAGAAAAGGGGCCTCGCGGATACGACTTTGCCCACGTCTATATTAGTCCACGCTACGCCTCTGTGTAGGATAGGTAAATAAATGCCACTCTGGGTAGAAAGGTATTTGGAAAGCAAATTAAAAAGTAAAGTATTAAAAGTATTCATATTCGTACCATGATCTTAATCGCACAATATTGTTTTATTCCTGCTTAGAGCTGGGAAAGAACGAATCATTTGTAAGATTTGTTTATAATACGTCGGGCATACTGAAAGTTTCTGGAATTGGCCACTTACAATAAAAAAAATAAAAATAAATGGAATTCTCTGGGAACATGTTACTTTTTAATTTGCGAGACTGTCATTTGTTTTTTCATTGTGGCGTCCTTACTACTTTAATTTTGTTTCTTAAAATTAAAGACAAACTTAGAGGCACACGTTTTACGAGCACTAAATCGGCAGGGAATGCGTTTCACGAAGCCATTGCAGAGGTCCTAAGGAAGACTGGCCCAACTGCTAAATTGTTATTATATTATTATTTTATCTTTGAAAAACAATAAATGTAGGTTTCATAAGACTAATATCTGGTCTTATTTTTCAAAATCCAGAAACTTTCAGTATGACCTAAGTAGAAAAGAAACAACGCTATAATGAAACTTAAAATATAAAATAAAATTCTAACAACACCGCGTTAGCTTCCAACCATAACCCTAGATAATAAATTTAGTGATTTTTACTTCGAAAATTAAGGACTTTCCATACACAACTTCATCTCCCTTTTTAACCCTTCGGGGGTGGAATTATCAACAACGCTGAGACACGTATAAATTAATTTTCAATCATCAGCCTAAACACAAAATTTGAAATATCCTAACTTTAAAACTGACTGACTTTCATACTTCAAATACTTTCCATCCCCAGAAAGGATTTCTCCAAATTCACCCTCTAAAGGGGTGAACCTTTTAGAGGGAATTTTGATAAATACTTTCTTAGTGCACCCCTAGACCTCATAAGGAACCAGCAGTTTATTGGGCTGTGTGTTGATATTATGTCAGTCAGTCAGTTTCTTCTTTTATACAGGGTTATTTTTAAAACGTCAATAATCTCTTAAGGGGTCATTGTACTCATCGTTATGAACAACTTTTACTATGGGATCAAACCTGAAATCCATAAAAGTTACAGACATAAATGTAGATATTTACACAGTCTAGTAAATTATGCGTCATCTGCCAAATAATTAAATTGTTTTACTCAAAATCGTCCATTATTTAGAGTACCTAACGACCTCTAGTACCTATTATATTTTCCAGACGAAGCTTGATCAAGGCTCCTTTTTATCACAGTAGGTCCTACATAATAGTTAGCGCCGCCGCGCCGTAACGGGCTTCGCGCGCCGTATAAAAACAAATTAAACTTTGACGGTTCGTATTTTTAAGTTATACATTTATACATTATAGTCTCTCGGGTTGGAAACAAGACTAGTTAGGCGTATCGTTAGGCAATAGGTAATAGGTAGTTAAGTATATCGTTAGGTTATATTTTTTAGGAAAGCTGATTATAATTTGGTACAAGTAGGTAATTAATTAATCGTGTAGGTAGGTTACAATAGGTGATCTTGCAACGCACAAGGGAATGTTAATTTTGAGCCCTTACAGCATATTTTAAAATAAATGCGTACCTATGTCATCATCATTTCACCCGAAAGACGTCCATTGCTGGACATAGGCCTTCCCCAAAGGGGGGGTTTGACATAATCGCCACGATTGGCAGGCGGGTTTGCGATCGCACTATGGTGTTCAGATGCATAGAGAACGCTGCTGACCATTCTCTAGTAAGTCCCTTAGTCGCCTTTTACGACACCCACGGGAAGAAATGGGATGGTGCTATTCTTTACGTCCGGCACCACACAGACAAATACGTATGTACCTACTTTTTATTATAGTATCTATCTAAAGACTTTACGTAGAGAAAATATGACGAACAACTTTTCTCGACCCGCAGTGTCCGTAGTAGCGACTGTGCAGATCATCATCCAGACCTCATGGTACATGGTACATGGCATATGTGCGTCATTAGCATTGGTATACTATACACGGGAGTGTATATCCGTGCGTACACTAGCTTCTTACTGCTCACCACAGTTTTTGTCCCTTTCGCACAAGATGTTAGATGAAATAGCATGCATTTTGACCACGCCCATCAACGAGTTCGAGCCGGCGACTAGGGTAGCCTTAAGCAACACACATAAAATGACAATTGATCGCTATGGGTTTCATTTTGACAGTTCACCCACGTCCATTGTCTTATTTACGTCCTCCCGACAGTGGACGCAGTGATGACACTGAGCGTCTGCTGGCTCCCTGCCTATGCGATACAGGTATTTCCCAAAGCAGCCGTGCCGTGAGAGCACCTGCGTCGCCCTAAATGACAGGGACCGTGCTTTTTCCAGCGCCAGTTAATAAGCATCGGACACCGGCCGGACCGCCCCAATAGTGACGAGGCAGGGCGCAGAAGCCTATCCCGCCATTCCGCCACAAGACCTGACGGAGCTCGGACCAGAGCAGCGTGATCTGCCGCTGCACCAGTAACACGCCCCGCGTCCGCGTCTCACGCCACCGATGCAGTGACGCGAGGGCAATTTCAGACACCTACGAGAATATTTTAAATACCGGTATTCAGCTGCATGCGGTTAGACTCAAACCCAATACCTTTATTCTCAAACTCAAACTCAAAACATTTATTTCAATTAAACCTATTACAGGCACTTTTGAATTATCAAAGAGTCGGTCAGTTAGTCAGAAAGTTGAAGCTATTTGCCCATTACAAAACGAAGATCTCTATGGAGAAGAACAGGGAACAGACACTCTTTTAAATCAAGATATTACAAAATCCTGGGTACATTATTCTTGTTGCTTCTATATGTGAGAACAATGTAAAAAATTAAATTGCTTATTTAAAAAAAACAATACAAAATATAAGATTAAAAGATTACAAATAAGCCCTGGCAGTTAAGAGAAGATCAGTCTCAACTGACGGCGCCCGTTCACGAACATGACGCGAGGAACAGCACCATCCAACTCGACCATTTTGTAGGGAACCGAATGATCCAACACACGGGCCACCATCAGCGAGCCGTTTCAGTGAGCATGACATACTCTCAACTGCCACGCTTTTTTAAGTCAACATGCATCTTATCATAATAAATGGCTAGCTGGTACTCACATTAACAAAAATGAAAAAATGCTGGAAGCCGACCCCAATATAGTTGGGAAAAGGGTAGGCAGATGATGATGAGACACCTACGAAAAGTCAGCGAGAAGTGCCGGGTTAAGCAATTTTTAGACGTAAAATATTGCACTTGGCGCTGACAAGAGGCAAATGATAAATTAAAGTAGGCTGTCTTAAAAAAAATGCCAAATCCTATAGTTTGTGCTAGCGGAAAAAATATATGTTTTTCTTGAACATATTTCTCAGAACTTGGTTGTTACCAAAACACGTTAAGAAAAAATATCTCGATACAAATTAACGTTATACTAACCCTTTACTTTGAATTTCAATCCAAAATAATTATCTGTATTAAATATCAACGTACGGTTGGTATTTAATTAACAACAAGAACGTCTTATTTGTACGCAAAACTTGGTTATTTTAATTTTATCCCCTTCCTCTTGGACCGCGAAAGCGAACGGACGTGTATCCCGTATACAGTGTTGTTAAATACTTACTAAAATTAATTTTAGCATAAAATTAAATCGCTATAAAATTACAAAGTACTAGGCGCGCATAGCACGGCAGTGCTGCACAATACTCGGGGCAAAAAAGCGAGCAGGACAGCAACAGATAAGGCAATAGGTAGCTGAGCTACGCCTGCGTGTGCGCATGTCGTCATCTACTCCGCACCTCGCACCGGTGAAACCTCTTCATAAGTATTGAACGCCTGGTACTTCGAGTTCGGCTAATACACCGAGTGAACCAACCAACATGCCTCTTCAGCGCTCCCCCCCGCGCACCTCACCCGCTCCCGCGACCGCCCCTGAGCTTGGCTCCATGCTTTCTGAGGTGTGTGCGCTTGAGATATGTGAATCGGATACTGCATCTGAGAGAAGCGGTAGCAGAAATGTCAGTGTTAGACATAAACGTAGACATGGCGATGATGACGTCAAGGAACTCAAAGGGTTGATCTCGTCCTTATCATCTAAGGTAGAACAAAGCTTCCTTGAACTCAAGCAGAAAAATGAGGAGCTTAAAGAGAGCTTGCAATTTATGTCTGATAAATATGACTTAATTTTTAAAACACTTCAAAACCTTCAAGAAGATAAAGCAGAAGATAAGAAGACCATTCAGAAATTGGAAGAAAAGATTGAAGTACTTGAGCGTAAAAGTAGATCGGCTAGCTTAGAGATACGAAATGTACCCATCTGCTTGCGAGATGACAGGAAGTTTGAGTCGAAGGAAGATGCCAGTTTGATAGTGAAAACCTTGTCGAAATCTGTCGAGGTGGATATCCAAGACTGTGACATAAAAGACATATACAGAATCCAAACTCACAAAGAAGGCAGTAAACCCATCATAGTTGAGCCTTAACAGTGTAATAAAAAAAGAGAAAATAATTCAGGGGGTCAAGAATTTCAACAAGAAGAAACCAAATGAAGAAAAACTAAATACTGGACACCTCAGTATACCCGGACCTGTGAAACCTGTGTTCATATCAGAAGCCCTAACACCTAACGCGCAGAAACTATTCTATGCAGCTCGACAGTTTGCAAAGGAAAATAGCTATACGTACTGCTGGACTTCACGCGGTTCCATATTCCTGCGTAAAGCCGAAGGTGAGCCACAAATTCGAATCGAATCTGCAATAAGTCTAAAACTCCTAGCTAAAAAATGACTATCCTGTACAAACTACCTCAATGTCATCTATCACAGTTTATTCATTATACACTATTTTTATTTTAAGTTTAGTATTACAGTAAATGGTCTTGTTGGTTCGCTGGTAACTTGTATGGTATATCTAAATAGTATAATACTTGGCCAATATTTAATAATTATTTGTTATTTGTACCCAAAGTCTGTTCTTGTAGATGCTGCCTTACTCAGTATTTCACTTTGTTATGATATCGTTCACCTTGTAAACAACCGTAATTTATTTAATTTCTCGTTTGAAACAAAATGTGTCCTCACCCAAAACATTCACACTAAACGTTGCCACAAACCCCATAGTGTAACTAATATGCTTAACACACTAAATTCCAAATCTTACATTTCAACACTTACACAAATGATACTTTGCAGCACAAATATAAACTGGTCATTAACATTTAATATGATAAATTCGATAAAGACAACTTAAATAAATTTATTGATTCTGTAGAATCATTTAATATCTCACGGTCGTATGTGTGTTCGCCGGACCAATGTTTGAAGCATATTACCGCTACTCAACCAACTTTAAACATACTACATGTTAACATCCGAAGCCTAAATCGCAACTTTGAAGGCCTCAATGTCTTAATACATTCCATGGATGTTAATTGCGATATAGTAATCCTCTCTGAGTGCTGGTTGAGTAAAGTGACAGATATTCCTGTATTAACTGGCTTTACCTCAGCTAGATCCTCATTTAACAACCAAAATGATGGGGTGGTAGTTTATGTGAGTTCTGATGAGACTCACAAGTTATTTGAACCGGTTTTACAGGACGCTGTCTTATTTTGAGGCTAGGTCTAGATACAGCTGTTGTTGCAATATACCGTTCACCCTCGGTCAGAAATGTAGAAAATTTTCTTAACTCCTTAAACAATACTTTAGAATCCCTGGCGTCAATAACAACTGTAGTTGTGATTGGAGATTTAAACATAAATATTCGACCAGATAATAATGATCCAAACTCTGAAGAATATTTAAATACAATGGCTTTTCATTGGCTCCTACCTGCCCACGTTCTCCCCACTCGCATTGATAACTGCCTGGATCACGTCTTTTTAAAAGTAGATAGACCCTCCACAACTTTGGTTCTGAACTCATATTTTACTGATCATGCACCTATCCTGTTTTGCACTGAACGAAACCCTCTTAATGCTACAAAACCTAAAAGTATGATACGGCATTTAAATTATCAAGGTATTATTGGCTGCTTAGAAAAAAACGATTTCTCAAGTGTTTTAACTAGCACAGATCCCAATCAAAGAACGGAACAACTCATCTCCATTATATCAGACGCAATAAATCAACACAGTACGCTAAAAAAAGTCCCTAACAGGAAGCAGACTATTAAACCATGGATGACCACTGGCCTGCTGAGGTGCGTGCGAAACCGGGACCAACTCCATAAAAAATCAATGCAAAATCCTAAAGACCTTACTGCTAATCTAATATATTCTAGATACCGCAATTACTGTAATAATTTACTGAAAACTATTAAATGCAATTTTGACCAAAAAGAACTCCTGAAGGCCAATGGTAACCCTAAAGCAACTTGGGACATTATAAAAACTATCAGCTACAAGAATACCTCACCCATAAGTAGGGCAGGAGAACTCCTTAATATATGCAGCGATCCAAACTTCTCTGTCAATGCTATAAATAAGTATTTTGCAAACGTTGGAGCGGATCTTGCTAGGCAGGTTGCGCAGGGTCAGCGTGCAATTCGCTCAGACTTTGAATTTGACAGCCTAATAAATCCTCAAGGTAACTCATTCGTATTACTTGAAACGAATTTTCCAGAAATAGAAAATATAATTATAGAGTTAAAAAATAATTGTGCAGTAGGTCACGATGGAATACCAGCCTCAGTAATTAAGTCTGCCAAACATGTACTTGTTCCAGCAATAACGCACATTTGTAATTTATGTATCTTAAAAGGTACTTTCCCCGACACTTTTAAGAAGGCATTGGTCACACCGGTGTTTAAGGGTGGGGATGTTGATCGTGTCGAGAACTATAGGCCTATATCTGTACTCACCACACTGTCTAAAATTTTGGAGAAGATTCTGAATAAAATATTGCTTAGCTATCTTGAATGCAACAACATAATTGCGCCAAACCAATACAGTTTTAGGAGAGGCATATCAACAGAGGATGCTGTTCTTGAACTGACAAGCCAAATTATTAAGAATCTTGATTCAAGGACTAAAACTATAGGTATATTCCTTGATTTAGCCAAAGCTTTCGACACGGTCTCTACTCCCATCCTTTTGCGTGGTTTAGAAAGCTTAGGAATAAGAGATATCACTCTAAACCTCTTCCGTGGCTATCTCACAAACCGTAACCAACGAGTTAAGATAGACAACTACATCAGTGACGATGTGAATTTAACCTTTGGCGTACCACAGGGCAGCGTGCTAGGTCCCACCCTTTTTCTCCTATTTGTAAACAGATTGTGTCAGCTGTCAATCCCAAACTGCAAGATACTCGTATATGCAGACGACACTGCGCTTATCATAAGTGGAGAAACATGGGAATTTGCTCACCACACAGCTGAAAATGCCCTTGGCATAGTGATGGATTGGCTTTCATTGAATTTACTTACGGTAAATATTTCTAAAACTCACTATGTCCCTTTCTCAGCGAACTCTGCTACGCAGCCTGATATGCCGGACGTTAGAGCCCATAGTTGTCACCCTACACTGACCCCTTGCAGTTGCCCTACTATACGTAGAAGCTCTTGTGTTAAATACTTGGGGGTACACATCGATAACACATTGAGTTGGCAAAAGCATATCAGTGTAACAGTTACTCGTGTTCGTAAGCTAATGTTTCCTATGAAAAAACTAAGAAGAGTTGTTGCCGACCGCCTGTTAAAAACTATATATTTTGCCCTAGCACAGTCACTTCTTACATACTGCATATCTGTCTGGGGTGGTACACTAAAAACGTATTTACTTCGTCTTGAGAGGGCACAAAGGGCAGTCTTGAAAGTCATGCTTCACAAACCCTATCGGTACCCGACTACCCAGCTTTATAAAGACATATCTGTACTCACTGTCCGACAGCTCTATGCACTTAACATCACTTTACGTGTACACTCATCTCTGACCTATGACCCAAGGCTACTAGAACAAAATAAACGACGTAAAGATCCTGTATGTATATAACCTGTCACCACCAAAACTGCTCTGGCGAGGCGTAGCTACCCGTGTCTTAGCAGCCACCTTTATAACATTATACACGAAACCTGCAACGTATATCCTTTACTTAAATTTAAATGTAAAACTGTAGTTAGTAGTTTTCTCCAAAAGCTAACGTACGATGAGACTGAACAACTATTTGCAAAAAAATATTGCTAACGCGTCTAAAAACAGATTTAAATTGCTTCCTATATTTTATACTGACTTATAATACGAAACACATACACACACCTACACTACACACATCCACACCACACACACCCACTCATACACCCACACCACACACACCCATTCCTTGTTTACATAAATTTTAATAAGTGTTAAGTACATAACAGTTAAACTAAGTTTTATGTTTACCAAAACTGCTACAAAGTGCAGCATATTGTCAACGAACTGTAAGAGGAAGGCGCCTGTGTCTGTAACACAGTTTATACTAGCACAGACACAGACGTGCTCAAAAATGCATAGCGTTGTACTTTATTTAATGGCGTTTTTGTATCTAGCTGTTTTTATTATGTTCGATTGAGATAGACGAATTGTATTTGGCTTTTTGAAATAAAGATATTATTATTATTTTTTATTTTGAACTCATTTTTGAGTAAATAAATAATTGCTTCATATCTTGCAATAAATTACAAGCGTAGTGTCATCGTGGTTCTCTTTCTTTTGTATGCAATCTGACAGTGACAGCAGTTTACCTGTTGTCAGCGTCTTAACACTACAATTTATTGTGTAGAATGGAAGGTAGCATGGGTGCGTTGTTGCGTTTACGATAACTTTCATTATTTTTACAACACTGTCAACAACCATCTTCGTCAATGTAACGTCAGTTTAAATTATCATTTTTCCGTCTCTACTATGTCATTGCGTAAGCTAATAATACTTTATACATAAAGACAGCAACGACAGTTGGTTGAAACTACTATTAAAACCACAATTGAATACATTATTACTTAATAAAATGTTCGGATTGCAGCAGATGCATCATTAAAATAACGCCAACTCATAACTCTAATGCTGAAATTCTTTCGAATTCTATTTTATTTGTAAATGACGTTCAAAAGTGCCATTTATGTGCCTATTTGAAATAAAACAATTTGACTTTGACTTTGAAAATGTGAAAAACATTGTATCGAATAATTTAGGGACAATTTATATGTAATATTGCAACTAAATGAACGAAAATTTAAAACTCATATTAAAAGAACACTTTGTAAACAAGCATATTACAAATTAGAGGATTATATCCAAGATAAGAATGCTTGGAAACATGCTGGTCCAGCTCCATAGGACAATCTAGAGTCTAGACAAAATCAAACAGGTTGCTATTTTAATTGTATAGTTTATTATTTTTATATTTATATTTTTATGACATTTATTTTAAATTCTGTGATTACTTTAACTCACACTGATATTGTTATTTTTAGGAAAACTTTTTTTTTTTTACAATGTTTGTAACTATGTGAGCAATTCTATCACATAATTAATTTATCTGTCATTGCTTCATTCTTAACTCTTTTTATTACCTATTGTGGTATAGTAATTTTATTCTAGGTGCATCGTCTTCACATATAATTATATAATGAATGTACCTATAAAAAATATTGTACAATATTTTAAAAGAGTAACGGTGGAGTTTCTTGCCCATTCGTCTCCATACGAAACTACCTTTTGGAACGGGCAACTAGAATCAATATTTGATTTTTGTAAATAGTTACGTTCAAAAGTGCCTTGTATGTGCGCTAGTGCGCTATTTGAAATAAACAATTTGACTTTCTTTTCTTTCTTTTTTTAAAAACGTTGCCCCACACTAGGAATTTCTCCTGTATTGTGGGTGCGTTTACAAACATTTAAATTCACATACACAAACAGCCAGACCCGAAACAACTACTTGTAGGTCATACAAATATTTGTTCCGAGCGGGAATCGCACCCGCGACACGCAGCGCAGCAGTCAATCGTTTAACTAACTGCGCCAACTTTGACTTTGTTATGTAACTAAGACGCGTTTACAATAAATAAATGTTACCTAGACTATCAATAGGTTAGGTACACAATCACATGACGTAGGTGGACTAGGCAAACAAGCGTGCTTTCACATCTCTTTGTGCCTCCTCATTTGATTTCGTCTATAACGAAAAACTTTTTCTCCTGAATTAGGACGAGAACATTATAAGAAAAGGTATAATTTTCTTTTGTATATAACAAACTAAATCAGTAATATCTTGTTACTGTAAGTCTCTTTATGAAACTACAGACAATGTGTTACTAGATCTACAAAGTACCTAAGTAGCTTTGTTGTTCAACTGTCTACGAGTCTGCAAAAACTTATTTAAGTATTTTGACGGAAAAAGGTGTAAAATCATTTGTCATTTTATTAATAGACAAGAGACAGGCTATTATCAACTATATCAATACTCGTATCGAACCCATTGATTTTCTTGGATGAAGAGGGCATAAATGGTGTTTCTCGGGTACTCGTGGTAAACGAATGAATGAACTTCTTAATGTCCCAAAGCCAATTTAGACGTGACTCTGATTTGAATGAGCTCCTACCACACAGCATTCACAGAAAGAGCCTTTTCGTCCATGATTGCAAAGTGAAGGGGAAGAGAGAAACAGCACCCCAATCGCGTAACATATTTTCGATCAGATTCCGAAGGATTTTAAGGAAAATTCATAATTCATTGCTTCGTATGTTTGAGAAATTTGTCTGCTCGACACATAAAATAAATAATACAATGATTGTTGTTGAACTGTCTAAATGTATATCACTGCCATTGTGTGTCAGTTTTTTTTTTCTGTAAGCCGCCATGTTGGTCCGCCGCCGTCCATTTTATGTGACGTCATATAAGCACCCGCGAAAAACGTAACGCTTCCAACGATACCTCGTTTGTCAAAATACGACGAATAGCTTAGGAGTATATGATCCACATGAAAATAGCCTGTTATAATTATAACCCTCCTTTAGCTCGCCGTCGTTGGGTAAAAAATTACAAAATGAATGACATTTTTGTGATATTGTGTTACGCGATTACCCCGCAGGACTTCATTGAAATTGATAAAATTTGAGCACCTAATCAATTAATCAGAATTAGAATTTTAAGCCTGGTCGCCGGATTTAGGCCACAGTAAATTTATGTCGCTGGCAGACTGTCCTTTGTTTTTCATACATTCGCACAGTCGACAGCTGCTTTGATCGCGGCTTTAACTTCATTAGGTACCTATCAAAGCTGTTTGATCAAACTATGCATTGCGTAAAACAAGCATTAACCTGCGTAATTATTATTCCACGAATAAACCCGTATAGTTACCTGCTAAGACTTTCCATAGGGAAATTATGGCATCATAAACTATGAATGAAACATAGACACTGAGCCAGAACCGATCAAATATTTGATCAGGCGGTAAACACAAATATTTTGTTCATTCTACCAATGGTATTGCTAACCGCGAAATTCGCTTTCAGATTGTAACTAGATTTCAAATCGAAGTTTATTCACTGAAAATAATCCATTGCGAAACTGGAGACCTCCTGTCTGAACCTTTGGACAGCCCTGCAAAACCGCATTTAGGTGTTTCCCAACTGCGAGAAGGAGGGTAATGTTTTTAGCCGTAACAACAAACCCAACGTTTATCGTAAATCGTTTTAATATTAATTACTACTTTATAAATATAAATTATTATTTAAATTATTTCAAATTAACACTAAAATTGATATGTAAAATAAAATTTAAATAAAATTAATGACCATAAAAAAAGAAGTAGATATGTGTAGATTTTTTTACTGTAGATAATAAAAGTTGTTGAATATTAAATTGACTAAATTGAATTTTAACTTACAGACAATGCACAGCCTGCCACTAAACCACTGCATAGGTCTAAAAGCATGAAATTTAGCACAAACGTTTATGGTAGGTGACCATTAAAGAAGGATTTTTAAAAACTTTGCCCCTAAAGTGGTTAAATTGGAGATGAATGTTCGTTATTTTTGATAAGGTGGGAAATCTCATTGGGCCGTGTGTGTGCCCAAAGGGATTTTTTGTATATAATTAATTCTTCAGACAAAAGAAGAAAAACAAACTGAGCATTAACATAAAATTATTGAGCTCCAAAATGATTTAGCGCATGCATATTTTGAGAGCAATGTACATACAACAACAATTTAAAACATGACAGCTAATTACCGGCTGCCTCATGCATAACTCAGGCGGGAGTGACCTTAATATTATCGGAAAATTAAATTGTATGGATATTCCATGAAAGAGAAGTGGTATGGCCAATATATTCGCGAATCTAAACCTGAAGTATGCGTTTTATTAGAATAATACACTAGTGGTGTTTGTACACGTAACATGTTGTGCATGTAACATGCGCAAGTCTTAGTGTTTGTGCTGGAGTTTTTATACCAGCCTATAATTGCCTATTCCAATCCTATGCATCAGGTAGAATGACAGCTCATTTCAAACTCACTTCTCATAAGTTTTCATGGTGAGCTTTGTACAGAATAGGTCAGCAGGAGGCTCTTGCGACCACTAGTAGATCAATGAAGCAGAAACTATAGGCAGCATAATCAGCCAGTAATGTTCCCACTGCTGGGACACAGGCCTCCTCTCTGTGAGAGTGGAGGGGTCTTCGAATTTTTGGTTCTAGGGCATGACGGTACTATGTTTTAATTGAAATCTTCTGAATATCTAGTTTGAATATTGCTAGCCCAGGGCTACACTCATCTGCCAGGGTTGCGAGTTTGTCCGAAAGGGATATCGTGGCCCTGGCACACAAGCAACTGAAGGAACACGGGTGGGTTTTAGTCAGTAAAAGTCTGACGCCCCCGCGATCCCGCTCCGCCCAGAGTGGGAGAATTTATTTAATAATTTCCCACCCAAAAAAAAAGGGCTAAACTCATGGCATATAGAATTTCAAAGTTCACTCATCCTCCATAGAAATGGGAGGATCCTCCGATCACAGATGGGCGTTGTGTCTGGTAGGCAACTGCCTGATCGGGTGATGTCGGGATGTTGTATACAATTATGTCTGTATACGGCGTGCCGAAAAGTAAGGATCTGTACAGATCATCAAACAAGCTATGCTTGCGCGATGCAGGATTTTGCCTGACGTCAGTGTGATGCGTAGTCGCATGTGGCGATGTAGATGCCACCACAGAATGCTGGTCAATATTTGTCAATATGGACAGTTCGTGTATTTAACGAAAGTTGCTGGAAACAAAAGTGCTGGGTTATTATTTAGGTCAAAGGCCTTTTATTCAGGAAGATAGAAATATCCTAGTAGTACGTTCCAGCGGGGGCGAGCACGGCCTACTGTGACATGACTTGAGTCACACATTTTAGCACAGTTTCAGCGATAAAACCGTTTTGTCTTAAAATGCTAGTACAAATTGACAAGCCCTAATTTATCATGTCTTGTCACAAACGTCTTGGCACACCCGTGCTCGGCCCGCTGTGGCATAATTTCCGACCTCTACGCGGGCGAACCTGCTTATTCTTTATCAAAGATGATGTGATTTATATTACTTATTGCTTCTTGTCCTTGTGTACTTTACAAAAAAGTCCATTTAGGACGAGTGTAATGCTTGCTAACTACTGTTCATTACAGTGGTATAGCGCAGTAGCGTTTATTGTGGCGCGTGGCCAAAATCGGAACCAATGCCGCCATCTGGTTTTTTGAATACACTTCAACCGACGTTTCCTAAAACAATTGCACAAAATGTTTACCAACGCTCTTATCAACGTCATTCGTGCGCCTTAATATCCTTGTAGCAGTTGTATATGGCGAGGCCCGTGCTCATCATTAATTTATGAGTAATGTATTGTGTTGTCACCGTGAAAAGGTCTTTGCACTGCAGTGGACCAATTACAGGGTTTTATTAATGTGGTCACCAATCGCGTTGATTCATGCTTCATGGCATTCATCTCGGAGGCGACGCGAAATATAATAATTGAAATTTTACAAAGTGAATTGATTGTTAATTGATTATTCAACATTAGTTTTAGTATATGTGAAACCCGAAACACGTGTCTAGTATTTTTATGTAAAGAATCTATGTACAAAATTTCAAAACTGTATCATGAAAAATCAAAAAGTTATAAGGTCGTCCGTACAAAAACATGCTAACGGTGCCCCCGCGCCTCCAGGGTCGTCTTGCGCTCATTGATAATAATTTGGCAGTAGGTAACCGTACGGCAGGGCGGCGATTGTTTTGTAAGGAATTAAATGGGGCTAGCATTTTCCATCACACTTAAATATTTTTGGGACAAAATATAACATGGTGTAAAAATTATTGAAATCGATTCAGTTCCTTATTCTGAACAAACTATATTCAGGTTTCGCATAAACTAAAAATAATGTTGTATATATGTAATAGTTTTCGGTGCAGATATTTTTACACAATATTATATTTTGTTTTGTCTATTATACACTTCGATGAAATCGATTTGAATCTCGCTAAGTGTATATTGGAAGTTATTGGCTGAAAAAAACGCGGAAAAAAGGCGGAAAATACCTACTATTAGAGGAAAAAGAAAAGTTGTTATGTAATGACGTATATTACGCCCTCACTCGTGTGTTAACTCAACTGGAGGAAGCAAACATTTGGTGAAATATTACGTACACAAGCTACTTTTATTTATAGCCGCCAGTCTTATACAAAGTGTCTATCAAACATCGCTATCAAAGGGATATGACATGGATCGTAAATACTCGTAGTATGTGATAGTGAGTGCCTAAGAATTTTAGTTGATTTTATAAAATCAAATCAAATTTCTCGCTATCAGATTGGAGTCCGGATTTGTGCTCGGTTGATGGCAAAATAGGCTTTGCCCTATTTTAGGTTATTGTGTTTTTTTTTAACTGTTGGCCTTTTTTTTTTTTTTGGGTGGGAAATTATCAAATAACTTGTCCCGCTCTGTGCTGAGCGGGAGGGCGTGTCAGAATTTTACTGACTAAAACCCACCCGTGTTCCTTCCGTTGCCTGTGTGCCAGGGTCACGATATCCCTTTCGGCCAAACTCGCAACCCTGGCAGGCATTGGTCCTAACGGACCTCGTCAGTTGGTGCTGACATCTCTTTGAGGCGCGCTGTTGGTCTTACGGCCGATTTCTTTAGATAAATTATCAATAGTTATTGATTCCACAAAATCTTGGTCTTACGGCAGGTTTCTTTAGATAAATTATCAATAGTTATTGATTCCACAAAGTTAAACGCCTGGCTTACCGTGCAAGCAATAAAGGTTAGCTTATTTATAAGTTTATATTTAATAGTCTTAAGAAAATTTTGTAAGTAACTTGCTTATGGAAATGATGTTAGTTAAACGCAATGTTGTTAAGAAAGTACTGTAAACATATCGTACCAATAAGCGCTTTTATTATTTACCTGTCTACGTTCTTTTCCGTAGCAAGGCACGTCACGTAATTTGTGTGGCCAATTGAAGGACGACGAAATTACGGAATGACGTTTGTTGACGTGGACGTCGGCATGATATCAACAAAAATCATTCCATACATTTGCCCACTCACTTTACGGACGACTAAGGGACTTACCAGAGAATGGGCAGCAGCGTTCTCTATGCATTTTAACACCATACTGCGATCGCCAACCCACCTGCCAAGCGTGGCGATTATGGCAACCCCCCCCCTTTTTGGGGGAGGCCTATGTCCAGCAGTAGACGTCTTTCGGCTGAAATGATGATGATGATGATGATTTGCCCACTTTATAAACGTTACTTTACGACGGTTCCTGCTGCATTATACAGGTTTATTTTTAAAACGTCAATAACCTTTTAAGGGGTCATTGTACTCATCATTATGAACAACTTTTACTATGGGACCAAACCTGGAATCGCGAAAAAAAAAACAGCTGTTCACTACATTTTAACGAATTATTCGAACATAAATGTAGAGAACAGCTGATTTTTTTTTCGCGATTCGAGGTTTGTTCCCATAGTAAAAGTTGTTCATAATGATGAGTACAATGACCCCTTAAGAGGTTATTGACGTTTTAAAAATAACCCTGTATTCTAAAAGCGCCTATTAGCACCATGGATTAGAGAAACTTCGGTTAAGATATTGCCTTACAGAAACTGCGCTTTTTATGTCTAATGGCTGTTATCCGTAACCTAAGTGCGGTTATAAGATACATTAGATTATTTATTATTGTGTCAGTAATCGCTTTTATTGAAAATGGCGGTAGGACTTCCTCTACCCGTAGGCATATGGGTCATATAATTGCATAGCACAGGTGTGAGTACAATAGAGCTACCATTTACCGGGTAATATGTCTTTCATTGACTTGAATGTGCCCTGGCGGCTGAGAGTATGTCATGCTCACTTAGATGTCTCGCTCATGGTGGTGTGTGTATTGGATCATTTAGCTCCCTTCAAAATGGTTGAGCTGAATGATGCTGATCCATGCGTCATGTTCGTGAACGGGCGCTGTCAGTTGGGACTGGTCATCTCTTAGCTGCCACGGCTTATTTTTAATTATTTTAGTTTTGAATCGCTTTTTTTGGTTGAATCTTTTTATCACGGACGCTTCTGACGTTTTGCATCGTTCTCACATGTATAATTTCAATATGAATGATGTAACCAATACTTTGTATAATTTTTTTTAATTTAAAAGAGTGTCCGTGGAGTTTCTTGCCCGTTCTTCTCCATAGGAACCTACTATTTGGAATGGGCAACTAGCTTCATATTTGTAACTGACCGACTTCATGACAGTTAAAAAGTGCCTGTAAATGGTTTAATTGAAAGAAATGCTTTGAGTTTGAGTTTGAGTCCAATGACGATGCTAAACGATAGCTCTATCATCAGGGTATAGATTGCTTATCGCCTTGTCGGTATATCTACCGACACGTCCTAACTGTCTAGCCCGGATTGCTCAATAATCTTATGACTTCACATAATAATAATTTGAGTAAATCATACTTATATACAGAAGGCTATAAATCAGTCTGTCTAAATTCAATAAAGATTTCTATAACCTATAAACTAACAGTAACTAAGTTAGTTGTAATTTATTGTTTTACTTTTACAGTACTGTATTCTTTTTATTGCTCTCCGGAAAAAAAAATATTTCACTGCTTTGTATTGTCAGAAAACCCACACGTAGTAGTTACGTCAATATCTTTACATTACATTCAAAGAACGCGTTGTAGTTTCAAGAACGGTAGAGGTGAGCTGTCTAGATTCAGACGAAGAATTGCAACAAACACGTATCGTGAGACAGGGTTTGAAGTGGATCCAATAACTAACAGACTACTCGTATGAATACCCAAAGGAGATAAAATACATGCCTTTTTTCATCAAAATCCTACATAGTTAGTTATTTTTCTTAAACCCTATCTAGGGATTTAGGGATCTTTGGGACTTAGGGATCGTACATTAATCACGTGAGGCTCGAAAGGGGGTGGGAGGGGGTTTGGAAAAAATCACGAAATATCACAAGGGGACACACCCTTGTGATATTTCGTGATAGTGAGATATCACGTGTATATATTTTTTCTATCTGACCATAACTCGCCGACTTTAAATACATGGTATAAATTAGATTATACCTGTATTTAAAGATAAAATATTCAGATTTTTTTTAAGACACTTTGTACCGAATAAGTACACGTGATTTTGGGGTAGGGAGGTGGGGGTTAGTCTAAATAGACCTCACTCACCACGTATCACCAGGGGGGAGGAGAATGGGTAAAAAGTTGCTAAAAAAATTACGTTATTAATTGACGACCCCGTAGCTGTTAAAACATTTCAAGGCGCGCTGCCTGTCGCGGCCTTAAAACAGAACTAATATTTTGTCAAAAAACCGGCCAAGTGCGTGTCGGACCACGAATAATGAAGGGTTCCGTAGATGGGATGAATTTATCCTAAGAACAAACTTAAAAAACATGATCCTCATACATTCCAACTGCAAATGTAAGTTTGTACGCACAATATTGAGTGACTAGCTTTCGCCCGCGGCTTCGCCCGCGTGGATGTCGAAAAAAACAGCTTCTCTATTAGCAGCATTCCCCCAAAACATTATCTTAGTTGGATTCTCGAAAACTCAATTTATTTTCTTTTTTTTTCTGTCAAAAGTATGAGCACTGAGGTTCGAGTTAACCGAACCGTGCGTTAAGATTCTTAAATACAAACTAAAATCCCCAAAAACCCAAAAAAACCCTGACTCCCTAAAATCCTTTTGAGGGGTCGTTTTGAAAAACGCAAAAATTATGACAAACTTTGTTATTTAAGTAATGACTGCATCGGTAGTCTAGTGGTCACAAGTGCGACTGCTGAGCATGAGGGGTGGGTTTGATTCCCAGGTCGGGAAAAGTGTTATTGGATTTTCCATTAGGAATTTCTCAGTAGCAGCCCGAAGTCTGAATTTATACCCGAGTGATGGCAATAGACTCGCCCCTATTACATGGGACTTAAACAAAACCGGCGAAATGTGGGTGTACTAAAGGTACACCTCTACCTAACCCTTTGGGGATTGCAGGCGTGATGTTATGTAAATAAGAACTCTGGCCAAATTTCAAGTTTATACATCAAAAGTAATAAGAGTTTAAAAATTCGAACAACACCGTTGCGTTAGCTTCCAACCATATGGCTAGATAATAAATTTAGTGATTTTACTTCGAAAATTAAGGACTTTTCATACACAATATCATCCCCCTTTTTAACCCTTCGGGGGTAGAATTGTCAAAAACGCTGAAACACCTATAAATTAATTTTCAATCATCAGCCTATACACCAAATTTGAAGATCCTAACTTCAAAACTGACGGACTTTCATATAAAAGTCCATCCCCTATTTCACCCTCTTAGGGGTGGAATTTCCAAAAAAACCCTTTCTTAATGGATACCTACTCTTTACAAAGAACACACCCTCCAAATTTAATGTCTCTAGGACCAGCGGTTTAGGCTGTGCGTTGATATATCAGTCAGTCAGTGAGTCAGTCAGGACTTTGAATTTTATATATAGAGATTTACCATGTTATTTTAAGACCACAGACTTCTTATAGGTTTTCCTGTAATCAATGAGTACAGTACAGAACTATTTTCTGTAGTTTTATCAATATTTTAGGCTCAGTAGTTTCGGAGATAAGGGGAATGGTAATGGGTAAATGGTAATTTTTCATCTATTTTCTTAAATAATTTCAAAAGTATGTTTTTTTAAATTATAAAAAAAATATGTTTAAAATTCTTAAAACAAACCCTTTCATTTGATATGTCACACGGTACAGTCAGTAAAACTTTTTTTTTAATTTTCTAATTTTTCCCCCAAAAGTGACCTCCATATTCAAAATTAATTCATTTACGCAACACTTCCGTGTTTGGGTCACAAAAGGTATGTGTACCAAATTTCAACTTAATCGGTCCAGTAGATTCGGAGCAAATCAGATGTGACAGACGGACAGACAGACAGACACACGAGTGATCCTATAAGGGTTCCTTTTTTCCTTTTGAGGTACGGAACCCTAAAAAGAGCATTGCAATCGCTGGAGCTCGATTTTTGAGAAATCTTAACTGCATAAAGGTTCTTACAGACTCATGCGATATCGCGGGTGCGACAGGCACCGACATAGAAATTGTGCTACTAGTGTCGTGTCGCGCCCGCTATATCGCACCAGTCGAGTCTGTACGAGCCTTTAGTCCTTTGGCAGGATACGATCTTTTTCGCAAAAAATACCATAATGGGTAGTGTAGTATTGTGTCTCTAAATAAGGTAAAAACCAATGAACGCGTTTAATTTAAAACACGGTTTGTCCGATTTCGGTGCTTAAATCCTGTACACTTTGCTGGTGTCAGTCCTTTGATTTAACCGTTTGGTTGAATCAAAGGACTCACACCAGCAAAAAGATTTAATGCAACATCACGCCTGTAATCCTATAAGGGTTAGGCGACTTCTTGGCGGGAAAGTGAAGCGTCATGTTCAGCAGTTTGTTTAATTTTCCAAAATTAGTGTTTAGCCGAATATTAATGTGTAATAATGGTGGATTATTAACCATTAAGTGTTTGTGAACGTGCATTAGTGTAGGCAAATGAAACAAAACAGTGCAACTTCGCTTCAAGTTCTCTCAAGAAGTCCGCGTGAGGACTCAGTAAAGTGCCACATCTTTACTGAAACTCAAGGGGAGTAGGCGGGGATATCATCATCATGCATTTATAATTCATTTTATCAATATTATACAAGAACTAACTTGACATTGGCTAAATGCACAAACCGTGCGAAGCCAGAAGGAAAAAAAAAAAAAAGGGTTAGGCAGTACCTATAGTACACCCACGTTTCGCCAGTTATGTTTAAGACGCAGATATATGCCAGTGACCTTGAGTGGTTAGCTTGCTTGATCTGTACTGAGCTCACGCAACGCGTCGTATGTTCAGCCAGTAATAGGACTCGCCCATCAAGGAGCGCTGTCCCCAATTAGACGCATTATTAATTTATTATACACAAAACAAAAGGTATTTTTATAAAACGCGTATACTAAAAGATCAATAATTAAATTATCTTTAAATTGGTGAAGGTTTCAGAAAAATAGGCTTGGTAGATTTTGCGCCATTCTCAGTTTTTTATCCGCATTAGACATATCTTTACAAATTAATTTCACTATGTAATATAACATAATCTAAAATATTCACGTTTTAGATTATTGAAAAAAAATGCTCTAATTTATCATATATTTTTTCAAATCATTAACACTACTCCTTTTTGATCTTCAGTATAAATGCATTAAAAGTCGTTATCGTCCCCTTTAGTATAAGTCCGTGCAACTAATAGGGGGCGAGCCTATTGCCATCAACGGGCACAAATCCAGACTGAAAAACCCAATAACACTTTGACCGACCTGAGAATCGAACCTGAATGCTCAGCAGTAGTGCTTGCGACTAATATACCAACGAGGCAAATTGATTTAAACTTAGGCGTAATCCGACATGACATGTAGTGAGCACATAGCCGACATTTGCTTCGCATTGCGTTGATATAGATTGTAGCCGACAGTATTAGCATACCGTTCGGGAACAACGACATAATCTCTCAAACGTGTTGGTATCTACGTAAGTGTATTGTGGGAGTTGACCTGAATAAGTATTTCGTATTGCAATTTAAAGTAAAGTAAAAGTTTGCTCCTTGTGGTGCCGGACGTAATGAATAGCACCATCCCATTTCTTCCCGTGGGTGTCGTAAAAGGCGACTAAGGGACTTACTAGAGAATGGGCAGCAGCGTTCTATAATAATTATAATATAATAATGATATAATTATTTGACCACGTTATTATGTAAGGACCTATATTCTTGCAAATAAATAAATTTAATTTCATTAAATTTCTATGCTTTTTAAATTAACACCATACTGCGATAGTCAATCCGCCTGCCAAGGGTGGCGATTATGGCAAAACCTACCTATGTCAATTTGTTGAAAGTTCAACAAATTGACAGCTAAAAAAGTTAAAAAGCTGTCTCGCAGCTATCAACGACCGTCTAAACATAAGAAACACATTGTTAAACACACGTACACACACACTCACACATTGTGAATATACTTGAGTCCGATTTATTGTATTTATTTTTTAAATTTGTATTCTTAATTAAGTGTTGTCTATATTATTGTTTTGTAATTTATGAAATTGTGTAAAGCCATCTTACAGACAGACGCGATATCGCGGGCGCGACAGGCAGCGACATAGAAATTGTGCTACTAGTGTTGCGTCGCACCCGCGGTATCGCACCAGTCTGTACGAGCCTTAATTTTAATCTATGTATCATTAGAGCCTTAGTAATAAGTTCCCGTTGGCACCCTTTGGGTACGGAACCCTAAAAGTTATATTAGTCAAATTACCACAAGGACGAGGCACTATAGGCTAAACTCTTCCATTATACACTATACTCTGTTCACTCGTGCGCCTCCTATTTGTGGTAATTTGACCGATGTAATTTTTAACGTTTCGCGGTAGTTTTTAAGCAATGTTAACTAACTTTTGCCCGCGACTTCACCTGCACGGAGTTCGGAAATTATCCCATGGAACATATCAATTCTCTCTATTACACCTACCACTGTTTGTCTCTGCATCACCCAAAGGTTGACTGATAGAAAATGTCTATGGCATTAAGCCGTCCGTCCGTTTGGTGCCGGACGTAAAGAATAGCACCATCCCATTTCTTCCCGTGGGTGTCGTAAAAGGCGACTAAGGGACTTAGTAGAGAATTGGCAGCAGCGTTCTCTATGCATTTTTACACCTTACTGCGATTGTCAACCCGCCTGCCAAGCGTGGCGATTATGGCAACCCACCCCTGTTGGGGGAGGCCTATGTCCAGCAGTGGACGTCTTTCGGCTGAAATGATGTTGATGATAATGGCATTAAGTCCGCCTCTATTTGTGTAAAGTATTTATTAAATATGAATAAACGGACTACCGGGATACAAAAATGTATCCTATGTCCTAACACAGCTATTTTCTATCTGTGTGCTTAATTTAATCGAAATCTGTTCAGCCGTTAAGGCGTAAAAAGGTGCAAATTGTTGAAAAACATATAATTATAATGTTTTTCGTTTTATATCAGATTCACAATGTTACCTCTTTACGCCTTCAGGCAGACAGACGGAGTTTACTTACACATTATTGGTATGGGTTAGTTTACCAGTTTACCATAACGTTCTTCCGAATTATATCGAGGAGGTGGGCGACTCTCACGCGTCTATAAATACAACCCTTCGGAACTACGAACCGCGAACGTATAATATATAACACCTGCCAAATGAAGTAATTACGTTAATATTACTCGTGATAGTATATAAGGCTCATATTCACTCTCTTTTGTTGCTAAATCCGTAACTATCTGTAACCTGTAACTAACTTTTAGTTATTCACGTTACGATTTAATATGCGGGTCCAGTTATCTAAGCTGTGCATTTCGTCGTTTGTTCTGATTCCACTCATCCCACAGAGCGGTTTCATCCCAAACTATTATCGGACCCTACTCCAGAACCACTTTAGTGGAAATAAAAAAGTAATTCAAGGGAAAACGTAACATGGTCGGTACACATTATTTACTTTACCTCGACTTACGTAAAGGAAATTTAACTAAAGCAAGCTGTTCCTGTCCGTTTGGTGCCAGACGTAAAGAATAGCACCATGCCATTTCTTCCCGTGGGTGTTGCAAAAGGCGACTAAGGGACTTACTAGACAGTGGGCAGCAGCGTTGCATTTTAACACCATACTGCGATCGCCAACCCGCCTGCCAAGCGTGGCGATTATGGCAAACCCCCCCTTTAGGGGAGGCCTATGTTCTCTTTTCGGCTGAAATGATGATGATGATGAAGCTGTTCCTGACCAAGGAGCAGTGGTAGCCCAGTGAGGAGCAGTGGTGGCCCAGTGGTAACGGCCGTGACTTACGACTTGTACTTCATAGTTTCGAACACAGAAAGGCGTCTTACTTTGTGTAGGTACAATATTTTCAATACACTTCCTCGAAAACTGGTTCATGTCGCACTACGATTAGATTCACAATGCAATATATTTCACACGCGTGTGATTGTTTATTTTGCGGGAATAAAAATTGCCACAGATAACATATACCTATACTTAGTCCAAATTGGTTCAATGCCTCTATTCACGTTCGTCTCGCGCCAGAGGGTGGGTCCTCTCTATTCGGAGGTGATTTTTTTTAAAATCTCGGCAAAGGTACGGCGTTAATATTTTTGGAATATTTAAATAATGTTTATAAATAGAATACCAAGATTATTACAATAAAAAAAAGTTTAGTAACAAATTAACATTTATTTGTATTCTAAACTTAAAAATATTTGAATTTTCTATTTTTCATATTAGGCTGTTTATCGGCTTTATACCTTTGCTTCTACTTCAACCTGGCGAAAGCAAAGCGCGGAAAAAAAAAGAAAATTAAATCATAGTTTCATATTAATTCATGACAAAAATATTTTTCGTTGGTTTATTTTATTTCTTCAAAAGTGTATTGAAAAACGTCGTTTGATACAAGTGGACATTTGTTATTAGTTCTAGGCTCAAAAACAACCTCACCTACGGCTCGGGTGTTATTTCCGCCTCGAATGCAATAACAAACATTCTCCACTTGTATCAAAATGTACTATTCTACACCACTGAAGCTCTCAAGACGGTGAAGGATAACATCGTGAGGAAACCGGGCATATCCTAGAACAAAAATTTCGAAGTCATGTGACATCTACCAACCCGCACTGGGCCCGCGTGGTGGATTACAACCCACTCCCTCTCACCGAGAGGAGGCCTGTGTCCCAGCAGTGGGAACACTATAGGCTGATTATGCTAAGCTGTTCCTAGCATCTTGGTGAGTTCAAGTCAGAAGAAAATCAAAAGCAAATGTAAGAAATTCCTATGTTTAGAGTTTCATGTTTGTTGTAAAAATAAATGTACAAACGCTTTTGCGAGTTAGCTTATTCGAGAAAGGCTAAGTTCTCAAAACGCTGCTCTGGCTGGGTTGAAAACGTTGTTTATCATAATGAACAACGTTTTCTGTGCTTTAGCGAGCATTTTCAGAATCACTACATAATATAAAACAATCGCGCTTACCGCTGTCTGTCTGTCCCTATGTATGCTTAGACCTTAAACTATATACGCAACGGATTTTGATGCGTTTTTTTTAATAGATAGAGTGATTCAAGAGGAAGGTTAGTTAGGTGGTTGGTTTAGAAAATGCCACGCGGGCGAAGCCGCGGACAGCAGCTAGTATTATATAAGGTGCTAACAAATTAACACATTCCGGCGCGGTAACGGCTGTAACCGTATTTTAAAAGTTCGTGGACTGACAGTACGGCCACAGCCGTCTATTTAGCTGCTTTCTTTACGTCAAACACAGCTACCGCAGTGTAAAATTTATTTGCTTATTGTATAGACTTTATGCTCAACGCAATAAGGCTGAGATCACGTCGATTTACTGTCAAAAACAAGTGGTTTACGTGCTCTCAATGTGTGCCATACCCTCACATAAACATATTTCATCCACAACGCTAGTACGGCTACAACCGGATTGGTTACTTTGAAATGTCATACTACTGGAAAGTCAGTGTCACGCTAGCGACGGTCAGAGTTGGGTGTGTGGGCGTCGGTTTGCGCGGGAAAATAACCAGCAACCAAAACTCGCGGTAAGTGATAACTATTGACTTCTTAGCCTAAACATTGGCAAATACTTGTATTATTATGTTTTATCTGATATTAGATGCTTCATTTTACGTGAGTGTTGCATATTTTCAACATGAAATCTGTTATTTTGTAGATGAGTTGGCGCAAAGTTGATGATGATCGCATTATGAAGCTTTTAGATGACACGTCTACGCCTGAATTATCTTGTTCAGAAGAAGACCCTTATTGTGACGTCGGAGAATATGGTTCTGATAAAGATTTTGAGCCGGATTACAACGAGCTTTCTTCCGATTCGGACGGCCTACAAAAGAGACAGCGCCGTGCAAATTTGATACTGGATGACTATATTCCTGTTGTCGACAGAACCCTAATCCCAGACTACAGCCCAGCTCACAGCCAAACTTCTCTTGACCAAACAAATTTTACTCCTGGATTGTCACCAACAAATATACAGCAAAATATAGTTATTGCCGAATTACATAGACCAGAATATCTTGAGCCGAATAAAAACTCCACCTCAAGCCAAAGTGTGGAAAAGCCTTTGCAGTTACCAACCTTGATCCATGTGTTAGGCAGCTCAGTTGATATTCAGTACGAGGAAACAAATAGGGATAATCAACCTGCAGAGAATCCTAGAATATCGTCTAGTCACGATGAATTTACTACAATTGCAGCTGAAGTGTTTGATGAGCCCCAATATGTACGAATGCAGGTACGAATTCCTTGACTTCCGAGACGCTTTGATAAAACAAATGACCAAAGTCGACAAAAAACTCTCAGGAAGGGACTTGGTGAGACTTGGCAGTATATATGCTAGCAGAAAAACAAATACTGCACAACCAGAAACCTCAGCATAGTCACAAGTCATTTCTGGCGGACACTGGCCTGAACTGATGCCATGCTCTGCAGGCGCTAAACGAAAGTTTAAGTTTCTGAACTGCAAGCTTTGCACCAAAAAAAAACTTAGACGGGAAACAAGATATAGGTGTAAGGGTTGTGAAAATAATACTCCTCTTTGCCCTGATTGCTTCGAAGAGTGGCATGCTATAGAGGATACCAAAGATAATTGAAATTGTGATTTATCATTTTGCATAAGGCTGATTTAACTGATTCCAAACAAATGAGACTGATTAAAATAAATGTAAAATTAAGCTAAAACATAATAATATTTTGTAAAAGATTTTTATTAATTATTAATTTGATAAGTTCTGTATGACATACTTCTCCTAACAATAAAAACCTTTGATTGAATTGAAATGTATTATTAATAAGAAACACCATTTGATGCCATAGCAGCTAGATAGTACATAAAAACTAAATTCTAACCTCTAAGGTTGCGTAACGGTCATAGCCTTATTGTCATTAGTATTTGCAGATTGTCACTTGAGATGGTCAGTACGGCCGCAGATGTGTTACTGCTGGTGCCGTAATTGCGCGTGCTATAAGTAATATTGCATACAGTTGTGTCAGTACGGCTGAAACCGTTAAACGGTTATACCCGTACTGCCGAATAACAAAGAATTTATTTCATACGGCCCTGACAGTACGGCTATATACGGATACGGTTGTAGCCGTCTTCCGCCCTATGTACACGATTTGATTTTCCGTGATATTATTAGTACGGTTGTGACAGTATTGTGATTTTGTATGAAAAATTCTACTGTCTTACCCTAATAAAGGACCGCGCCGGAAGGTGTTAAGTACCAATATTTTAAGAGGTGTTACTTTACATCAAAACAATTAACTTTAAATAGAAATTAAGAAAACTTTTTATATGATATTTTTGTTTTAATTTACGGAACAAAATAAATAAATTAAAATTTCACCCAAACATAATCATCTTGTGCTTTTAATTGACAAGACACACTTTCTGTCAAGTGAACATCGTCGTCAAAGAGGACTTAAGGCTTCTACATACCGGGGCGACTTGTCGCGCAACGCGACGCGACACAAAGGCACCGCTCGTCCCGCGTCACGCGGGGCCTTTGTGCCGTGTCGCGTCGCGAGACAAGTCGCGCTGGTATGTAGAAGCCTTGAGTCACGGATTGTTGACTATCTATTAACAGGGTGTTTTTACGCAGTAACGTTGTTTCCCTAATTATCTCCAAAAAGTAACATAAACTTTTCAATGTTTCATACTTAAGTCTACTCCTAGAGACGAGTACTATCAGCTCTAAAAGTATTGGTACCTAATTTGTTAGCACCTTATATACAACATAAAAGAAGTAGATACAGATAGTTTGTAAATGCAGCCTGACACCATCACCCTAATTGGTAACTCACTATCAATTCCCATTCCAATTCTAAATTAATGGCTCCATCGTTTTACAGATGATTCTGCCAATGTCAAGGTTGAAGGAAACAAAGTGTATGAAGTTAACCAGTTGTATTGCCTATCCAATTTACTTAATTCTGGATCCGATTGAGTAGCCTGTAAGAACAACACAAAATATTTGTTAGTACCACTATCAAGCTCAATCTGAATGATTTTGAAGGATATTGGTAATCCATTGCTTCATAATTATGTTCGAAAATGTTGTCTGCACAGAACGTAAAGACCGCAATGAATGTTGTTGAACTATCAAAATGAAACCCTTTGCTACTGTAAGTGTGATACGCAATTATCCCGTTGAACCTAAAAAGCTAATAATATGGCTTCACAGTTAATATTATGATGATACAGAGTTACCTTTGCAACGTGTGACTTAATAATAAAATATATTATTAGAGTGATGTTATTTGCTTGTTTAAAAAAGTCCATGTTCACTCAAAATCTCTTTCTCTCTCACACACACAGCCCCACACACAAACACACACTCGTAAAATTTAATTGTAATTTTATTTTTATTTTTTTTTCCTTTATTTGTTTTATTTTTATATCTGTTTGTACTCGTACAATTATAATGTAAGGGAAGGGCGGAGCCTTCAGCTACAGGTTTTTCTATGCTTAAATGGAGAATCCTCGACATGCAATGTAAGCCAAATAAGATATATGAAATAAACTTATTTTTATTTTATTTATTTTAACCTGAACCTTCTCAATGCCGAAATAAACGCATTTTGTGAAAGTCACAATGCTTGAATGAGCCAGGAATGCAACAGCTAGATATCTTGACATAGCTTGGATGCATAAGGACCATTGTTACATTTTCTCCCGCATTTGTTTGCGGGTAAAATATTATTTCTTGGATTTCAAAAATATCACTTTGGCCGCAGTAGCTGTGGCTGCGCTGGAGCTACCGGGTTGGAACCGTTCCTCTATTGTTTTTTATTCAAATCTTGTTTGTTATCCAACCTGAAAGAACTCCCATGCATCAACCGCATGAGGGCACATAAAAATAGAACCCTGCGTTTGGTCTTTAAACGAAGGCAACTCTGCTACTCTAAGTAGTGGATATTATATGGGTATTTATGCAATAATAAAATTAATTCGCTCACGAATAAGTAATAAAATAACTAACGTATATTTATTATGTAGAAGGAACGAGAAACCCAAGAAACATTATACTTAAAAAAACTGAAACAGAATACAAAATTGAAGTTATGGAGCTAATTGCTTTTGGGTATTCCTGCTGAATTCTCCATATATTCAATTAACTTTGTTTACTTAAAATATTTTAGAGCATAATAATTTGTAATTTAAATACCACGCGAATTAATCCCGTTGAAAAAGATCTTGATCTATGAAAGCATGATGACAGGAAACTTGAAATGTTGCCATTGCTAAAAACTAAAATAAAAATAAACATCGTAATTTGGGAGCAGTTAATATTAATAGAGATTTACATAGTTTTGCCGTTAATGAGGTACCAGGGAAGCCACATGTGCAGAAGGAATTACTGCCAAACTTCCTTTTCTTCAACGTAGTCTTTAATCATATTGTACGGTCTCGACAACCGTACATTTACTTTGCAAACGCAGTAACCTACTTGGATGTCGTGCGTCACAAATATTATGCTTTAATTATAGCGTTTTATGCAATGCACATCGAGTCGGACAATAACTGTAGAACTAACCACTGGTCAAGAGAAAGAATCGCTAGCACTTTAACTTGTTAACCTTCTACATTTTAATATAACTTAGAACAACTTGTGGTTCTTTCTGTGTACTCCATAACTAAACCAACATTAACAAAGTTATAGTGTACGCTGCTTACAACCATTGGCGGCTACACTTAAATTATGCTTTTTAGGGTTCCGTACCAAAATGGTAAAAAGGAACCCATATTGTGGGACTATGTCTGTCTATCTGTCACACCTGGCTATCTCAAGAACTATTAATGCTATCAACTTGAAATTTAGAATAGTTTTAGATGACGTTTGCCCAACTATTTTGCAAACAAGAAAGAAATTAAAAATATAACTTTTTTGCAAAAGGGACTGAAAGGGGGTCTTAAAAATTTGAAGTGGGGCTACTAGGGCATGTGGGGTATCATATGATAGAACGCTGTTTGTTAAACATTTTTTTTTTGTATTTAGTCAGGATAGTTTCCGACTTTTGTGTTCCGACGTGTAAAAAAAAATAAATGCCGTTTAATGCCCCCTTATCTCCGAAGTTCGCATACATAAAAATCTGAAATTATTCTATGTGATAGAAGTTTATGTAAAGAATATGTCTCTAAATAGCACAGTTTTTCAGAAATCATCAACATCATATATACGTACGGAACCCTCGGTGAGCGAGTCCGACTCGCTCTTGACCGGTTTTTTTTATAAGAACACGTTTGATGTGGGTTTTGAATTTTCCATCGCTAATTTCTGTAACCGACTTTGGCAACTTGTTATAAAAGCGGATACTGTTTATAAGAAATGATTTGCTTGTTTTAGTTAATCTAAATTAATAACGTTACGATTGGTGCAACCCACCCTAATACTCGTAAATACAAATACTGCTGAAACAAGGGCATTTTTTTACCAATTTTAGCGAACTTTAATAGGAAAAAGTTGCGTTTTATGCCAAGCCGTAAAGTCTAGCTCGAGGCCTTCACGGAAGCAGTTTTTGCCGGTATAACCTGGTTATTGCTGTTAATATCACTTTTAGTTTATGACGCAAAGATTAAAGACATTACTAAGTAGTTTGCACAAGCTTTTTACTATATTGTTAAAAACTATTGCTTTTGGCCGCGACTTCAAATGCTTGATCCTAATATCTATCCTACGTTTTTGACACTATGAATGCTTTTGCAATGCTAATGAGTTAATTCACAGTGTTTTCAACATGAACCCAAACCCCAAAACTTACGTATTTATTAAATTAATTAGGATTGTACCGCGGGTTTTCCAACCTCATCGGGAGTAATGTCCTCTGTTTCACCATGTACCTAGTTATACAAAATCACATTAGGTAAGTACGCTAACCCAGCATAATAATATTATTGTCGTGGTTTCCCTATAGGTATTGTTACGTGTGGCTAACCACAATTAATGAATTAAGTTTCGGAACAGGAAAAATTCCATGACTATTTTATTTTAATTCAATCATATTTACCTGGATTGTAATAACAAAAGTGCAACCGACACAATGCCTGCAAAATATTTCGGTTATTATTTGTAAAATATTATGAAAAGATCATAATATTTTACAAATAATAACCGAAATATTTTGCATTTCAATTTGCTGTATTTCTGAAAACATTAGATAGGTATTTAAATACAAAAAAAAAAAATTAGGACTACTACCACTTTTGCGGTAATTTTCATATTAAATGACTAACATAAAGGCTTCTACATACCAGCGCGACTTGTCACGCGACGCGACACGGCACAAAGGCCCCGCGTGTCGCGGGACGAGCGGTGCCTTTGTGTCGCGTCGCGTCGCGCGACAAGTCGCCCCGGTATGTAGAACCCTTAAAGCATTTAACGAGAACTATGTTTTTGATAATTATATCCCTGTTATGTAGTGCGTAGCACTCGGAACGGCGCGGCGCGGCGTCCTGAAAATGATTGTTAACAGGCCTGACTGTCCTATTATACGTCACTGGGTGGAAATAGGTATAGGTCCACGTAGATAAGTTACCTTAGGCAATTTAGCTGTGTTTGTGTCCTTACTAACAATACTAATATAGACTATAAGTACTTTCTGTTACTAACCCATCACTAAACAACTTATGGACTGTTCATGTATGTGTTCATGTCTGAAATAAAGATTTTTATTTTATTTATTTAAGTACCGACCCGTCGCGTAGCACCGTGACATCAAAACATTGAGATTTTTGTGCTATACCTAAGTTAATATTTATGTAAGTATTAGCATAGATAATATTAGGTAGTATTAGGTATACACAATACCCTTCGGGAATAAATTATCTATATGGCGGTGAAGATCGTATCAAAATCTGTTGCGTAGTTTAGGAACAACGCAGACATGAAAAGCGACTTAGTTTTGTTTTTTGGCTAGTAGATATTTGGTATTACTCGTATAGTGGTATATTTTCCCCACTTAGATAATGCTCTGAAAGCTTTTTTGAAACTTTCGGTTCTAGGAACCCATCATAATATAAGTTGTCACTCCCAACGCAAGTAAGACAAAGTGCTATATTTTTGTTGGATGTGGGAGCAATGTGTATAAACGTAGGGTCCTTCAGTAACTTCTATATTGTATTACGGAACCCTGAAGAACTCGTAACTTAATTTATAACGGGATAACAGCTCGACATTGTCATTTGCATCGTGATGTATCGAGAAGGCACAATGCTCTGTAATTGGGTTCCCGTCCATTCTCCTTTATATTTTATACAGTAAACGTTTTTGTTTTACGACAGAGCTCGTAGTAAAATAAAGAAGGTATTCTTTATTTCTTTTCGCTTTAGTCACGGGTATTCTACTTATGCCCGGTTTCTGAAGTTCCCAAATAAATTTTCACTAACTACTTATTAAGAGCGTTTACGACGTACGGCATTTCATCCAAACTTTCAAGCCCTTGTTTTTCGAAATGACTGAACCGATTTTAATGAAACTTCATACGCTTATGCAGGATACAAAGGTGTAAAAGTTAGTTAAGATCATTTTTAAATGTCTTATTTAAAAACAGCGTTTTTGAATAGATACGCAACAAACCATTCATTATCTATCAGTGGCGTAGCTAGGGGGGTGGCGTGGGAGGCGGTCCGCAACCAAACGTAAAAAAAAAATTACACAAACTATCACGTTTTTCAACGATAAACCACTTGGGCATGAAGCCATTTTAACCAACTTGTGCAAACAAAATAATTTAAATTAAGCAAAAATGGAAGGATAAAATCACGGCAGTAGTATACAGCGTGGAATCCCGACATCGACGCGAATCCTGTTACCATGGATTCAGTACATCATTCTTGACCCCCCTGCGTTAAAATTTCTCGTCGGTAATTTAAAAAAAAACAGCTTTTTCCTACAGAAGTGCAAAATGTATGGAACAGCGATTTTTTTTAAATAATCGACGTACAATTTCGCAGGGGGGTCAAGAATTATGTACTGAATCTGTGACAGGATTAGCGTCGATGTCCCTTCCACCCTGTATAATGAAGTTAAAAGGAAAACTAGGCTTTACAAGTTAACGACTAATAGTCGAACAACTTACATTTGCAGTTTGAATGTATGGGAGAACATGTTTTTCAACTACAATAATAAGATTGTTTTTGGGATAAATTCATCCCGACTACGGAACCCTTCATTGTACGTGGTTCGTCACGCACTTGACCGGTTTTTATTCTTGGGTGACATCACAATTTGATTATGCGCACTGGGTGTCACCCATGCAAGCTACGCCACTGATAACTATGAAACTGATATCATAGATCAACCACTTTATTCAGCGGATATGGCTCCAGCCGACTCCTTTATTTTTCCTAAACTCAAATTACCACTTCGTGGCACCCGTTTTCATTCGGTAGAAGACACAAAGGAGAATTCGCGGCGAGAACTAAACTCAATTCCAGAAAAAGCGTTTAAAAATATTTTTCTCACACATGCATGGAAATATTGTCATTATTTTCGAAGAAAGAACACGCGAAGTATCGAATTTACGGTCAAAGCAAATAAAATCCATTGCAGGAGCGTTTTTTGAATTTGGAACATTACAACGCTCCAGCAATGTTGTATGAAACGGCGTGCTGGGGTTATTACATACTCTTTTACTCGGAAACATGGCAACCAAGGAAGTAACTTATCAAAGGTTTTATTTAAATTTCGAACTAGCTTGCAAATAGAAAGCTGTATATTGAAAAAAAAAAACAAATGAATACATTGGCGAGTGAAAAATTATCGTTGTTCGTCATTGAATCTGGAATTTATAAATAATTTACTTTCCCTGCATTCTTTTGAGAAAAGCACTATAAATGCTTCGGCGGAAATGGCAATTGCCTGTCTCGTATTAGTAAAGTCCTCGCCTACGGCTCAGCCTTCAAACTCATACTCGACCTGCAATTGCCTATTTCACGGCCTTTGCAATGATGTACTATTGATGATTGGATTATTTGTTGGCGTAAGTGTAACAACACATAAGCCAACGAATGAGCTTACTTTGAAGGCGATAAAATAGAGATGAATAACTAACATTTTGTGTATGAAGTCTTCTACAGACCGGCGCGACACGCGACGCGACACAAAGGCCCCGCGTGTCGTGCGACGAGCGGTGCCTATGTGTCGCGTCGCGAGTCGCACCGGTCTGTAGAAGCCTTTATTGATCTTTTCCCGGTACTTTTTTGACAGAGTAGTATACGGCGTGTTACGGAAAGGGTTTATACATATCAAAGACACGGATTCTTTTGGTGATAACAAACCTTAATAATACCTACCTACATAATTATAAAGTTAAGAAACATTTATCTAATAAAAATAAAACATTTCCAATTGAATTGAACTACACATCACTAGACCAAGTCAGCTGATCGGTGTCACCCGCACCACCCGCCGCGTGTATGTGCGGCTGGCGCCGTGTCGTAAAGCAGTGGCAGGTGTGTGTGTATTTTTTTTTTATAATGTTTTAATGGCCTGGTTGCTGGGACCTTTTGGCCAAGTCTTTATTTAGTTACAAAACTTGTTATTATTGATGAAATGAATGCATGATGATGATATCCTCGCCCGCTCCCCTTGAGTTTCAGTAAAGATGTGGCACTTTACTGAGACCTCACGCGGACTTCTTGACTTGAGAGAACTTGAAGCGAAGTTGCACTGTTTTGTTTCATTTGCCTACACTAATACACGTTCACGTTTGTGACTTAATGGTTAATAATCCACTATTATTACACATTAATATTCGGTAAACACAAATTTTGGAAAAAAAACAAACTGCTGAACATGACGCTTCACTTTCCCGCCAAGAAGTCTGTGTGTGTGTACTAGGCGCACAGGCACAGATAATGGATAATGACCCTCGTAGTGCGGTGACACGTTTGTTATGATTTCTATAGAAATAGGTAATAAAAATATTAAACATTTTCAAAGTCATTCATTTCTGAAATTTTGAACAGAGATTCTGAACCAGATGCACTCTTCACCCTGTTTGTATAGATATACCCTTCCCGTAACACGCTGTATACATATAAAGTCGTTTTTAGTGTCTATGTGTCCGCGTTGTTTTTTCTATACACAACAAATTTTGATGCGGTTCTCACCATCATTTAGAGAATTTATTCCGGGAGGTCTATTTACATTTATATTAAATTTACACAAAATAAAAAAATCTCGATGATGAAGTCAAGTCGTAAAAACCGTTTGAAACTCGCTAGTAAAATGAATAAACGATTACATAAATGTAACTAAAATTAAGTTAGGCTCTGGTTGATAAGCGGCGTGTGGCTGTCGACGATTCTCTAGTCTCTACACCCTACTCAAACGTTCGCCGGGAAGTTAAATTAATTTGCGGACAGTTAATTTTAACGCCAGCAATTTTCTCCGTTAAGGCTCGTACAGACCGGCGCAACGCGATGGCGCGATGCACGCGACACCGCGGTAGAATAATTTCCGTGAAGTTTTCATAGAAATTGTCCCACCAGAGTCGCATCGCGCCTGTCTAGGCGAGCCTTTACTAATATCTAAGTATAGCTGTGTTAACTTTATCTTTTCGTATTGAGTTGAACTTTTGAGATTAATAAGGATTCAGATAAGGTACATTAAAAGTTATTGATAGGAAATTATTAAGCAAATTGTCACCCTACGTCAATTTGGCGTGTCTTAACCATTTCATACAACTGTCAAAAATGTCAGTTGTGATTTGAATTTACGGACAATTTAAGTTGGTAGTCAATTTCCTTAGCAATTAAATTCCCTGATTTGACCTAAAACATTAATAGATAAATTATATAATATGCTGGAAGTTAAGGCCGTGCGAATAAGTGCTAGGTATGATGTTTATTGAGACGGTAGAATCAAATCGACAGGCCATCAAAATCGGAACTACTAGTTATGGAAGCCAGCGAGGATGACCTGGAAATAAACGACTAAAAGTAGAGAAGTCTGGAAACGCAATAGTTATTTATGATATTAGTTCGGTAAGTTGGTTTTTACATACGAGTAGACGAATGTATAGTCATGAGTTTGTACATACCAATTTCCGCGCGTGTGTCATAACGTTTTTCAACACATATGCAAGAAAACAGTACAATAAGTAATAAAATAAGCCATTAAAACATTTTAAGAGAATGATTGAGTACTTCTTCGACTCTTCCATGATATAAAATTATTGTAAATCATTAAATAGCACTCACGATTTTGGCGGCTCATTCAAGATATCAGATGCAGTAGATTCCTTATTAATATCGGATTCCTCGCTTGAACTCATATTATTATTTTGTAAATATCAGTCGGAAAGACAACAATCTTTAAAATTTCTAATAAGAAAATTTGCAAATGGCGCCACGTGAACATGGTGAAAATTAGAACTACATCTTTCGTCTCATTATCTCTTTAATAATAAAGTGAGATAAACGTATTGAGCAAAAGCGCTTTCAAGGAGGTTCGATCATTCAGCTTATTTATTCTCGAAATTTGAAACTCCTTGGTGGAATTCTTAAATAATTTTTATGGTAATTAAAAAAACCCGTAAAGGATACTCCCGGCGCTATTCAACGAAGGGGGCGGTAAAACATGTACTTAGGTGAGAGTACCTATTTTACCGCCCGTTCCGTTGTATGGTGCGTAATTTTTAACTTTCGAACAATGTATACAGGCTTCGTAAATGCATTTTTTGAGCAAATGTGTTGAAAAAGTTCTTGACGTATAGGTCACCTGCGATGTAGTGATTATGATATTAAGGGACCTTCCATAAATGACGTCAAACGAATTTTATGATTGATTGACTGGCCTCTTCGGCCTAGCGGTCTAGCGGTGAGCATATTATAACTTCATGGGTTCAATTCCCAGGGCGGGAAGTGTTATTTGGTTTTTAGGGTTCTGTAGTAAACAAGGAACCCTTATAGTTTCGCCATGTCCGTCTGTCTGTCTGTCTGTCTGTCTGTCTATCCGTCCGTCCGTCTGTCGCCAGCTTAGCTCAGAGACGTTTAGTCCTAGAAAGCTGTAATTTGGCATGGGTATACATATTAATCATGCCAAAAAAATGGTAAAATAAAATTATGAAAAACATTTTTTTTTAGGGTACCTCCCTTACACGTGAAATGGGGATGATATTTTTTTTTCTCGTCTATTCCATGGTGTGGGGTATCGTTGGATAGGCCGTTCAAAAATATTGTTGGTTTGGCAAAACCATTTTTCAATTTAGAGATCCGTTTGCGTAATATTAAGCTTTAAAGTGCTAGTTTTTGTTAGAGTCAAGTGTCCTCCCCCCCTGCCAGCTAAATGGTTGGTTTTGGATATGTGAAAAAATTCATGGCAATAGTATATATAACGAAATTAAAAGGAAAACTATCACAGCTAAGTAGGCTTCACAAGTTAACGAGTAATAGTCGACCAACTTAAATTTGCAGTTGGAGAATTGACCGTAACGTATATCGATGTATGGGAGAGCATGTTTTTCAACTACAATGTTAAGTTTGTTTTTGGGATAAATTCATCCCAACTACGGAACCCTTCATTGTGCGTGGTCCGACATGCACTTGGCCAGTTTTTCTATCTGGAATTTATCAGTCGCAGCCCGGAGTCTGAATTTGTGCCCGGTTGATGGCAATAGGCTATTTATGGCAAAAGGCCCTATTACATGCGGGACTTAAACATTACTGGCGAAATGTGGGCACACCTCTGCCCAACCCTTCGGGGATAACAAGGCGTAACATTATGTTATTAATACTTATTGATAGATTTGGCAATATTTTGAAGTTTTTCGTTAGACTTGAAGTATAGAGTATTTCATATTTTAAATTTATACATGATACACGATGATCCCCTCTCTCCCCCATATCGTAATTTGTGGACGACGTATTTTGCGTGCAACTTTCTTTACAAATTGTTTGCAACGAAAATTGCACTACGCTGATTGGTATTCGGCTTATTGCCCACGCTAAAAAAAGCGTCATTCAGATTGCTCTTAAAATAGCGAAGCGATAAGCGATTGATTCTCCAGTTCTCCATGACTAGATCAGACGAAACAAAAATGAGGTTTTTTTTTCATTTCTCATACTCGGAAAGTAGTGTTTGTCTGATCCGAGTAGCGGGTGAAAGACGCTGCTCTCCACCCTTGGGCGGGAATAAATTTTAAAAATATAAATTAAATTTGGTTAGGTAGTGGGCTACGATTATTATTACTTAGTTAAAATAAATATCGACTGAAATAAAAAATAAAATGCTGCGGTCTTGTGAGTATAATTATAAACAGTCAGTGAGAATTAAAAAAAAAATACCTATTAAGCGGGACGGCCCACGGCGGTGACGCGGTGTGATCTATGTTTAAAAGACCATTTAATTTGGCGGGATGCTAACTCTGTAAGCTACCGAAATTCTAAATCTCGGTTTTATAGACTATTATTTGATTAATAAATGAAAATGAGTTCAAGCGATTCTGAAATGTTGACCCAAGATTCGGTTAAAGACGAGGCAAATACAGTAATCGAAAATCTTTTGCTAGAAATTTCAAAATATAAATGTTTACTTTCCCTAAATTCGAAATGAAAAGTAGTGTTTAACACGGGCGAAATTCACCAATTCCTACTCGGACTATAGCCGAACCGACTAAATACCTCGTGTGAGAATTGTTTTTTTTTATTCATTTAAAACGTTGCCCCACACTAGGAATTTCTCCTCCTGTATTGTGGGTGCGTTTACAAACATTTAAATTCACATACACAAACAGTGAGACCACTACTTGTAGGTCATACAAATATTTGTTCCGTGCGGGAATCGAACCCGCGACACGCAGCGCAGCAGTCGATTGCTTAACTAACTGCGCAAACCGTGCCGTCAAGTGATGAGATTCTTTTCGACTCTTGTATGACAATCTACTATTTCTTTCTTTTTCTTTCAATAGCAATGGATTTAATTTTGACTTCAACAACGTAAATAACGCATTGAGGCTTTATTTACGTTGTTGAAGGACATGGATAAAGTTTAGCCTGGCACAGACAAAGAGCAAATTATATAAAAAAACCAGCCAAGTGCGAGTCGGATTCGCGGACGATGGGTTCCGTACCATTATCTATAAAAACTGCAAACAATTCATGTATGTTGTATGGGAGCCGGGGGGTTAAATATTTGTTTTATTTTTATTTTATTATTTATTTTTAAAGTGAATATATAACTAAATATTCTGAGAATATTTCAAGCGTCTACACGTTGCCGTTATCAATATCGAGCAAAAACGAGCAAAAAAATCACGTTTTTTGTATGGGAGCCCCCATAAGTATTAATTTAATTCTGTTTTTTAGTATTTGTTGTTATAGCGGCAACAGAAATACATCATCTGTGAAAATTTAAACTGTCTAACTAACACGGTTCATGAGATACAGCCTGGTGACAGACGGACAGACGGACAGACAGACAGACAGGCAGACCGCGGAGCGATAGCAATAGGGTTCCCGTTTTACCCTTTGAGTACGGAACCCTAAAAATAAGTGATCATATTTTAAATCCCACCACAGTTTTCTTTACTTGGCAAAACTTTGCAGGAAATATTTCAATTTAAAAGATTGTTATTTTCAAGTATTCGGGGACATATTTATATTGCCAGTTTTGGAAATATGATGGTGACTATGTATTGTAAGAAGTGATGTGGTTTTAAGGCTTCTACATACTGGCGCGACACGCGACGCGACACAAAGGCCCCGCGTGTCGCGCGACGAGCGGTGCCTATGTGTCGTGCGACAAGTCGCGCCTGTATGTAGAAGCCTTTACGAGTATTTTTAGAATATAAAACATTAAAACTGTGTTTAAAGCGTAGGTAGGTATTGAATAATAAGTATACCAATGAACATGCTATTTAATAATTGATTAATGTAAAATTTCATTTTTTAAATCAATAGAGTATTTGCATACCAATTGCATTGGTAGAACATAGAGATCACGCTAAAATGTATATTTTAACCCTTAAGTGCATAGTTTATCAAAAATGATAACTGACTAGACCTTTTATGAACATCGAGTTCACCAATAAAGTTTGATTTCATTTGATTTGATTAAGATTAGTCGTAGAAGTATGTCATCTAATGGCAGCACATTCTATATCTTTCATAATCATTATCCCTGCCCGTCATTGTCATGCATTTGTCGTATTATGTCATTTATGCTTTTCACAGACCTATAATACCTAACTAACACAGAGGGAGGCCATAAAAGATAAACAATGCAATGCAATATTTTATATTTCATTTTACTTAATTATCTAAGTAGTTTGTATTTATTTTGTTTCTTATTTATAATCTCACTGTATGCTGCACCGATCGACGTCATCACGTCAACGCCGGCTGTCGCTGAAAACCAGCGCTGGGGCTCTGTCTCGCCTAGGGTCACAGCATTATGTTGAGCAGTGGCCGTTTTGCCCGTATGTGACGCATATTTTCCGCCTACTTGTTCTTTTTGTATTTATGTTCTTTCTTTGCGTCATGTTTACCGCAAATAAACGTTTTTCTTTCTTTCTATTTTTCTATACGAAAAATCCTGTGTGTTAGAAAAAGTACGCTTTAGTACTTATAGAATTATGCCATTAGGTTATTTTCTGTAGACACTAGACGATTCCTAAAACATGACATACCTAAGACTGTAACCCCCTTATTACAAAACAACGTTTATCTTCAGACCCAGGTTTAAAACATGGACCCATTATTGAATTTCAAACTTTATTCCGACTATGGTAAAGTTCCTAAACACAAAACTGACAACTTAGTACCGAACTAAGTTTTCATTTTTGTAAAAAGAACGGTATTTCAATCACTGTTACGTTCTTATTACAAAAACTGGCTCCATGGTTTAAGCCATGTCAAATATAAATCTTGTTTTGTAATAAGGCGTAAGTGATTGTTGCACTGTTGCATCACACTTTTGCATGTTAACATTAGCATACAAATTAGCGTAAACAATTGTGGGTCAACCAAGAAAAACATGTTTAAAAAAAAATACAGGGCTATGAAACACCATTATAGCTTCATATATATTTTTTTTTTTTTGTGTTCGTTTCTGGGCCAAGCTTGTAAATGATTTGATGATAAATGATTTTTATTTCTGTAAGTAGGTTTGTACAAACACTTTTACACGTCAATCATATTTTAAAAATAAAAACTAGATGAGGTCGGCGTTTCGTATCTGACTACTCTGAGAAGAAAGGCTGGTCTTTTGAGGAAAGAACCACACAGATTGAGTGGACCTGACCAGTCAGTGCACGCATTTGTCAGTAATCGTGCAGCTCTACTCAGAACTTAAGGAGCTCAACGGTATGGGACCATTATCAATCTCCTATAATATGAAGCCATGGATTAGCAATAGGTATACTTCAAAATCATTCTGGTTGTGATAGTGTGTTGTTACGCAATTGGTGCAGGATTTTTTGCAGAAAACTAGCTTATCTTGGGTAAATCAGGAACAACGACGATGAGTATATGAGCGCTGATTAGCCGATACGAGCCATGTTCTGACTAACCAGAACAAAA
The DNA here is from genome assembly GCA_948098905.1 of Tiliacea aurago. Lineage (NCBI taxonomy): Eukaryota > Metazoa > Arthropoda > Insecta > Lepidoptera > Noctuidae > Tiliacea > Tiliacea aurago. Next base: position 15,147,479 of record OX402593.1, read on the forward strand.
AAGTTATAAATTGACTCATAAATTAGCCATCAAGTTTCCAATAGTCCTAAACAGCCTTTTTTTTCCTAATCATAAAAACCCTGATCATAAATTAGGTCGTATTATTACAAAAACCTTTCTAAGTTTAAAATAATGGTCCTTTAGTTATTTATTTATGTAACGATTTTTTCAATTATCCTGTGAGTCGTAACTCACGTGTACAGCAGGAGACGAGATAATTAATAATATTAATTCTTATAATTGTTTGGTTAAGCAATATATTCTAAGTAGGTACTGTTTATTTTATTTTATTTTGTTACCTATTTACTTATGTACAGACGGCTACACATCAAGCTATACATTTCCAGTATATGCTGACCTCTAATTGTACGGAAATCCTATACAATGCGAGATCAGATTATACTAGAAATGTATAGCTTGATGTGTAGCTGTGTGTACAAGCCATCAAACCTGGCTTGGGTTTCGTACGTATTTTTCGGGTGACCACTGAAAATCAGCGCTGTGCTGTGGTCCCCCATAGCATAGCATCATGCTGAGTGCAAGCCTTCTTGTCACAGTCATGCCGTGCAGCTTCCGACTATTTGTTTGTTTGTGCTCGTGATTGTATGTAGATCTGTTTTGTGTAATGTTTACCTTCGAGTTTATTTTATTAGATAATATATGTTTTTGTATGCACGTTTTTCTGTGGCACATAAAAATATTTTTCTTTTTTTTTGTTTCAGATATAAGAAAGGATTTTGGAAAATTCATCCAAACGAGTGAAAATAGGGAATTTCGTATAAAAAAAATCTCATTCCTTAAAGTTAATAAATTTGGAAGGCACGAGGACCGTACTAAACTAAATACTCTTCAATCAAAACATCTCTACAAGGTTGCCTGGAAGAGATCGCAGTGAGCGATAAGGCCGCCCATTGTATATTTTGTAGGGTATAATTTTATTTTTTGGTAATGTATAATCTGGTGTAGGTACAATAAAGTATATAGAGGGAGGGGGGGGTAAATAAATAAATAAATTATTTTTTACAATTTGGCATTAGGTACCTATTAGGTTTTTAAAAACATCTCTGTTGTTCTGTATTATGTTCTAGCACTGTGAATTTGGTTATGGAAAAAAGATAAGTAATAAAAAATAAAAAAAAACACCCATTTAATCAATCAGTCTATTCTCATCATTCTCTGAAGTCTTTGGTTACCAGAGCAGGGCTGGGGCGGGTCGCTAGTAAGTAAATAAAGTGAGTAGGTATTGACTACATTCGGGTTAAATGACGTGTATGGTCATTGTCAGGGTGACTGAGCTACTGTGACAGCACTTAATCAGTGTGTCCTAGCCGTAGCCCGCCTTCACCGCTCGCTCGACGCTTTTTCAGTCGAGTTCGTATCCGCGGCCGAGCGAGTCGCCCGTGTCTCGTGCACTGAATACATCGATACATTAATACTTTCACATCTCTTAAACTTTAGATTTCTTCTCCAAATAAATTATTTATTGAATAAATAACTCGATAGTAGTGAGCCGTGGTTTGTGAACTATTTGTTGGATTAGTTGTGAGAGTTTCTGAACTTTTCTGGCTGATTTTCACGTGATTTGTGGTCTTGGTAAGTTTGTAATGTTTTTTTATTTCTTTATGTAGTTTATTAAAGCTTTAGTCAATAATGTTGCTTGTTTTCGGGCCATAATTAACGATATAATCTGAAAAAAAATTAGATTACTTATTTATTTGATTTGTGTTATCAATTTAAGTACCTAACTAAGTACAAAAGTTATATAATAATATGAATGTGTAAAAATAATTTTAGAATAAATGAAAACTGATCAATCAAGGACAAACGGAAAAGTTTTTCACAATTTTCAATCCATTTGATACTCGTACAATAAACACTTGGGTATAATATATTTCCCGATAAAATCTTCTGTTAACACAATATCAATAATGTTCATAAATATTTTCTCAGAAGCCAAAAAAATTAAAAATTTTAACATGAAAAACTTAAAAATAAAATTGTCATAAATTAAGGTGTTGCGGCAGATGTAATGTTCTGTGGAAATACTACATCACATTTATTAGCCATGGAATCAAATTGATGGCCAACGAAAGTAAAAATATAAATTAAATTTCTCTATTCAGTACGTGCAATTGTGATTTTGCGAATTATGAGATAACGTTCGTTAATCTATTCGAGTGTGGTGTTGTTCATATATAAAAGCTCATTTAGTATTAAAATTGATAAGAAAAACTCATAAACAGATATTTTGATGTTTGACATCAATCAGTCTGCCTAGGCTTTTCTCGACTACGTTGAGGTCGGCTTCCAGTCTAACCGGATGCAGATGCGGATGTATTTTACATGGAGAAAGCAAGAAAGAAAGAAAAATTGTTTATGGTGACTCAACACAGGAGATCACAAAATTAAACTAAAAATACACTCTTAGAAACATAAAAAAAAACAATAAAAAAAAAGAAGTAAACAGAAAATAAAAACCAAGTCCTATATGAGGCCAAAAAGGCTCCTATCTCAGCACGATGCTGCGACAAATAAGTGCCGTATTCTGATAGAGCCCAAAAGCGGACTGGAGCGACTATACATAATAAGTAGGAAACTGATATTTGACATATATATTTCAACTATACTCCGGGCACCGAGAGAATGCGTTTCTGACATCTGTCCGTTCATTGATTGATACAAGATTAGTAACTAATAAAGTTCAAATTCGTAATCGTAAAACACTTAGGTATTCTTTTGCACTCAGCATTTGCAGTCCATAACAGTTATTTCACCTCTGATGTTGAATCACAGTGATCTTTATTTTATTCTATTTTTGTTATATGGCAAGCAAAGCCAATGTCGACTATTCTGCCAATGCCTAAAGTGAGTTGGGAAAGAAACGTGACACTGCCGAGCTGGCAGAATAGTCGACACCGGCTCAATTGACAAGAAGAAAAAAAAAAAGAAGAAAGACGATTATAACACTTCAATTGATACAGTTGAACACAACGTAGATCTTGTTGGATTAATAAGTACGGGACTGAAAAAACCAATGTATCTTTATTGTCGTTGCTATACGGTTGCTGTGAGATGAACTGTGAAAGGAGTGTATAAAACTGACAGATGTCAGGAACGCATTCTTTCATCGTGCATCGGCCGGAGTTTAGTATTTTCTCCGCCAGTCATTTTTGGTTGGGAAATTATCAAATAAATCCCGTGTTACTTCAGTTGCCTATGTGCTAGGGCCACGGTAGCCCTTTCGGACAAATCCGCAACCCTAGCAGGTTCTCCGCCAGCCTGAATAAAGGAAGGTATTAAATCTTCAGAATTTTCATTACCTACAGCTACAACCTGCCAGCATTTTGTCGGAATTTAAGGTGTTTTTTAATTTGAAAAGTTTGAAAGATTTATCATTAAGGATGAAGCTTACGTTTATAGAAAAGGGACGGTGATCTGGTATTTTAATTTATAAAAAATCAGCCAAGTGCGTGTCGGACCACGCTCAATGAATGGTTCCGTAGTTGGGATGAATTTATCCCAAGAGCAAACTTAACATTGTAGTTGAAAAACATTATGTTATCCCATACAGTCCAACTGCAAATGTAAGTTGGTCGACTATTACTCGTTAACTTGTAGAGCCTACTTAGCTGTTTTTCTTTTAACTTCTATAAATATACTACTGCTGTGATTTTTGTCACATATCCAAAAACAAGCATTTAGCTGGCACTTGACGCTAACAAAATTAGCACTTTAAAGCTGTGCTTAATATTACGCAAACGGATCCCTGAATCGATAAATGGTTTTCACAGACCCACAATATTTTTTTCGGTCTATCCTATTTTGTCGGGTATCGTTGGATAGGCCGGTCAAAAATATTGTACGGATCCCTGAATCGATAAATGGTTTTCACAGACGCACTGAGTAACGTTCTATAAATACAGGCCTAAGAGTCTCTGAGCTAAGACGCGGAAAGACAGACAGACAGACGGACATGGCGAAACTGTAAGGGTTCCTTATTGACTACGGAACCTTAAAAAACAATGACCCACACAGTCTTCACATTCACAATAATTAAAATAATATGGAATGATGTTGACATGTGCAATGTGAGCTCGGCTATCATTGTGCCGATTGTCATGTCGGCCAATGGCCTGATGGCCTAGAGCCTCGATCAACATCTCTCGAGGCTCTCGTTAGGTGGTTGGATAAAGGGCCTGATTCAGAAGGCAGTACTCCTCGATACGGCTCGCATCATGAGGAGGTTTCTAGCTCTGGAGCCCTAACCACCGGTAGCTTGCACCCTGCTCCCGCTACCGGCGGACAACTATTTTTTATATTTTTGAATGTTTTTATATACTTTTTTATATTCTAATATTTAAAAATATAATTGATATGTATAACATTAAATAAAGATAATAATATAATAATTTACAAGTAAATATTCATGTCATTGTATACATAAAATTCATCAATGTCAATGTGTATGTAAAAATCCGGAAATAATCTATGTCAGATCATTTGAGGACCATGTAGATGGGTGTCGGAAATGGTCTTTTGAGGAAAGAACCATACAGATTTGATTGGACCTGTCCATTCAGTAGTTGTCCGTGTGGTGCCGGACGTAAAGAACAGCACTCCCCTATTTCTTCCCGCGGGTGTCGTAAAAGGCGACTAAGGGACTAGAGAATGGGCAGCAGCGTTCTCTATGAATTTTAACACCATACTGCGATCGCCAACCCGCCTGCCAAGCGTGGCGATTATGGAAAACCCCCCCTTTGGGGGAGGCCTAAGTCCATCAGTGGACGTCTTTCGGCTGAAATGGTAAATTATGTCCATTCAGTGCAGTATAACAAGCGGATAAAAATAGTAGCCTACCAAATACACGAGCAGATATATACGTACTTGACATTTAAAACAGCTGTTTATTGCTGTTAGACAAGTAAGAAAAGCTTTCGAAAACAATTCCGACGCTTCACGGATTCCAATAAGGAAATTCAAATCTAAGCTAACAGAATTATTAATTTCCACCTAACAATATAATCTAAAGATATTAACATAAATAATCCAAACGGATAGGTATAATGATAGGCATAACATTCTCGGAATAAATAGGATTATCTTGAAGGAAGCTTGTGACCAGTGAAGAGGGAACCCTCTTTAAGATTTGCCTGTTAGGAACTCAAGCTGTATTTGATGCTCGTATTATGCTTCAACATTATCGGGTGAAGGGTTTATGAATGTGCGATCGAGTCCAGCTCCCCCGGCATACGGTAGTTGAAGGACCCTTCATGTGGTTTTAGTCAGTAATGTCAAAACTGGGGCCTGTGGGTCCGGATCTGGAGTTTCTGGTGGTCTATCTATGTATGTACTTGTGCACCTATTTTATTTATAACTAACTGGCTGCGCCCCGCGGTTTCACCCCCGTAAGTCTCAACCCCGTGGGAATATCGGGATAAAAAGTATATGTTAATTCAGGGTGTCAGCTACCTTCATACAACATTTTATCAAAATTGGTCCAGCCGTTTGAGCGTGAGGAAATAACAAACACTGCACTCACAAACTTTCGCCTTTATATTATTAGTGTGATTAATTATGTTAAGTATATTTTGTTTTATTTTATTATTTTCTCTCAATCAGAGCACGCGCCATCTTATTTCTTCACCACCCTTGGTTGACTGGTAGAGAATGCCTAAGGCATTAAGTCCGCCTTTGTGCATTATTGTATGCGAGAAGTTTATATAAATAAAAGTGTAAACCAACCCTATTCGGGTTAAAATCTTACGCAATAACTGCCCAAGGTGAATTTTTGTAATACATTCATTTATATTTAGAACACCGTTTTTTCCAAAAAAAAAATCATTGTTTGAATAACATTAATAAATCGTAATTGAAAAATCATCGACGAAAATTGAGATTATTAAATTAACCTCAATTTCCAAATGAAAAACATCTTTATGGTGAGTTATTTCATTTGGGTTCGGGTTGAAGTATTCGAATTATCAAATCAAAGCACTCAGTTTGTAAGGGATGATACTCTTTATTGGCATCTACAGAAACGTTTTCAGATCCATTTGTTTACATTTAATCAGATATTTTTGAAACAGACCATAGATAAACATATTCATGGTTATCAACTACAATTGTTTCAGTAACATCATTTTGAGTTACTGGAAACATGTCGCAAGCAACATGGCAAGCATATTTGTTTTTTTCCAGCAGCACAAAGTTATGTTTCTGCAACAATGTTGCGCATAAAATTGAAGTATTTGTTTGTAATGTTAAAAAGCTGTTATTTTAACCCTTATAGTTTGGCCATGTTATAAAAAAAAAAAAAAAAAGTTTATTTCACCAACATAAATGTAAATTACATTGTTATGTTTGGAGTCACCTTTTAAGCAAAGATTTGCTTGTATTAGGTGGTTCCGCTCTTCCAGTTTACGTTGACTATACAAATGTGTGAGAGATTAAACAATAGATCATTTTGAAAGCATGCCAAAGGTTTTTAACAATACATATAACATAATAAAAAAAAAAAACAAATTAATAGAAAAATTAAAACCAAAAAATAATTAAATAAGGAATGCGCACAGTGTTATGTGTGTGGGGGTGAGTATGTGTGAGGTGGCGGTGTGTGTGTGGTGTAGGGGTGTGAATGTTGGTGTGGAAGGTGTATTTTTTGTTTTAGTCAGTTACAAATTGTATCTATAGATTATAAATTATAATTATGTATTTTGGGAATTATGTGACTGTATGGAGCATAGCCTCGATTTCTTCGTAACTTTTGCTCTTGAACCATTCAGTGAGTGTCTTTTACAATCGCGATATTTCATAAGGTATATGGTGAGAATTTTATTGAGAGAATTGTATAAGCGAGAAGATTGCTTTGTGTATTGTCTTGTAGCAAATGTAGTTTTGACTGGGGTTCTGTTCGTCTGTCTATCTGTCTGTCCCCGGCTTAGCTCACAGACTCTTAGTACTAGAAAGCTGTAATTTGGCATATACATACCTATTAATAATGCACGCAGCCGACAAAGCGATAAAATAAAATCTTGATTTTTTTTTCCACATTTCTATAATATAGGTAATGATAGGATGATATATTTTTTCACGACTATGTTGGATATGTGAAAATATTCATGGTAGTAGTATATAATTATAACGAAGTTAAAAGAAAAACTATCACAGCTAAGTAGGCTTTACAAGTTAACGAGTAATAGTCGACCAATTTACATTTGCAGTTGGAGAATGAACCGTGACGTATATCGATGTATGGAATAACAAGTTTTTCAACTACAATGTTAAGTTTGTTTTTTGGGATAAACTCATCCCAACTACGGAACCCTTCATTGTGTGTGGTCCGACACGCACTCCACCGGCTTTTTCTAATTTTATCGGGTACGGAACCCTAAAAATGATTTTTCCCTCGAGTGAATTGTCTGTTATCAGCTTTACGCATAGATGTACAATGCAATGCCGTATCTACATATAATACTTAATACAATTTTTTACTTAAGCGGCACGGGCGTCGCGTCCCGTAAGTTTAATGGAAAGCAAGAGGACATCAGTTCAGATACTACTACTCATTGCGCTTTTGAAGAAATCCCACTCCTATAAACAGCTAGAGCTCTATCTATTTCGAAACATTACACAGTCAATGAGGTGGCATATTTTGAGGCGACGCGCGACGGTCGATCGACCGCATTTTAATAGTACGCTAATGAAACCAATACAGCTACAAACTTGAAAAAGTTCCCCAAAAGGATCGGGCCGTACATTATTTACCTGACACAATTTCAAATTTTTCCCAGGGCTGCCCGGCTGTTCGAATTTTTAATTTTCAAAGGATAATTCGGCCTTTCCAAATTGGGTAGTAACCCAATTACTTTAATTAACTCTGCTTTAGCATTATTTAAGGTGAGTAAAAAAAAATAAGGACGTGACAGAGTCAGTTACTTCCACATGTGGACAACGAGAGCGCAACTATGCGCCTGGAACCAAAATAAAACAACGTAAGAGCGCCAAACCAAATGAAAATTGTTTAAAAATACATTAAGCTATGTATCAAAAATATTTTCAGCAAGAGTTTTCAATTACGCACATTTTAAATGCAATGAAATTACTTAGGATTTTAAAATTACAGTAAATACTTGAGCAGACGTTCAATAAATTTTTTATGGAATATTTTGGCAGCGCAAATACGGGCAATACTTGAATCACTTGTACAATGACGTGTAACTCTGTAATAAGACGAGGCAAAACTCGCATGCAATAATCGCTATGTAATAAAATTGCCTTGGTGTAAGTAGCATGCAATTTTATTGAAAGACAAAACTGAACTGGCATTCAATTATTGTATGTTGTCAATGCTGTGTCTAAACACTTGCATGCAATTCTTGAATGGCAATTAAATTGAACGTGCTTTAAGGCATACGATTATTGCTCTTGAACGTCCCAGAAATTAGCACCGTGTAAATGGGGCTTTATTCTCTGTCACCTGCCATGCCGTTAAAAGATTATTCTATGTAGGTCATTTTTGTTTTGTAAAAGGTTCTTAATGAGAGCATTTTCATTATTTGGTCGAACGTGATAAAATACGTCCTTGCTTAAGCTGCAATTAACGGCCTATTTTACAAGCCCGGAAGCTCAGCTCACTTGAAATAGTACATTTTGATACAAGTGGAGAATGTTTGCATTCGAGGCGGAATTAACACCTGAGCTGTAGGAGAGGTTGTGAAATGTCACGTGTATCAAACGACGTTTTTTCAATACACTTTTGAAGAAATAAAATAAAATAACGAAAAATATATTTGTCATGAATTATTAGGAAACTATGATTTAATTTTCTTTCTTTTTCCGCTTTTTCCGCTTTATTTTTCGAAGCAAAGGTATAAAGCCGATAAACAGCCTATTATGAAAAATAGAAAATTCAAATATTTTTGAGTTTAGAACACAAATAAATGTTAATTTGTACATAAACGTTTTTTTTTATTGTAATAATCATGGTATTACAATATATTTATAAACATTATTTAAATATTCCAAAAATATTAACGCCGTAAAGACGCATCTTTGCCGAGATTAAAAAAAAAATCACCTCCGAATAGAGAGGACCGTCTCTGGCTCGAGACGGTGTGAATAGAGGCATTGAACATAAGCTATCTGTGGCAATTTTTATTCCCGCACACGTGTTGGAAAATAAAAAATCGCACGCGAGTGAAATACATTGTATTGTGAACCTAATCGTAGTGCGATATGAACCAGTTTTCGAGGAAGTGTATTGAAAAAGATTCTTTTGTTTTGCTGTCAAAATATATCATACTCATAATAGGAGACGTGTCCCTTTTCTCTCTTTATTGCTTTTGCTTTATTACTTTTTTATTAGAAAAGGTGGGAACGACAATACGGCAATACATTTAATTTCGCTTATCTAATTACGTTCTCAGTCTGCATACAAAAATTCAATGAAATACGTAATATATCCAATAGTTTCGTCACAATAGCTAATGTGTTCATTTGTTTTTTTTTTCAATAAACAGCTTTCTATTTGCAAGCCAGTTCGAAATTTCACGCGTTGTCAGTAATCGTGTAGCTCAACTCAGAATTTAAGGAGCTCACACGTAGGTATTGCACAGTATTGCTTATGATGCGATATAAACTCATACCTATTCTTCAATTAATTTTACCGACGCTTCTAACCTTTGAATGACGAATTCTTCAAATTCTTGACGTTTGTCTCTTATATGACGACGACAGCGAACGGCGCGGCGGAGCGATAGGGTCGTCACCATCTTGATTCGGTGGTAAAGGGTCCATTTCCGAATTATAACACGAAGTTTAAATATAACCTCACTTTTAATCAGAAAATCTAGATTGATAATAACAAGTGATAATAATTTATCTAGGCAAACCGACAGTTTCGTTTTGCAGAAGTGACTTGGTCCGCGTCCCGATGCGAAGTGCCCGTTCGACAATCCCCACCTTCCAAAACGACTCTATCCACGTGCCGCCATTACAAAATAACGTCACGGCGTTTGCCCCTCTACTACAATAATCAATTGAGCAACTTATAATAAAACAATATCGTTATCCACGACATATATATATTCTCATGCTTGAAGTTAGGAATTTATGTACAAAATCCTCGTGCAATTTTCTTCAAAAGGTTGTTGCTTTTGTGTTGACAACGAAAGTAGACAATAATGATGGACTTTTCAAAACAAGCCTCGCCCTATGGAATTTACTATCGGCAAAAATGACGAACTTCCATAAAAACTTTCGTCCCGCATTTTTGTATATTCTTCCTGTAATGGGGATTACGGGAAGAATTTACGAAAATCCATTCTTATAGTGCTCACCTTCGTTATACATATAAGAAATTCTTGTGCAAAATATATCGTTTTTTTTCCCAGCGGTTTAGGCTGTGCGCTGTTTGTCAGCTATAAATGACTTTAAGATTTTTAATAAGTAGATGGTGCTAAACTTAAAGTTCACGGCACGTGGTTAGCTCTTACATATTATTAACCTTCTCGTATTATTATAGTAAAAAAGCTAGGTATCCTACGTACAGGATAATTGAACGCACTCCAATTTTAGAGTTAAGGCTCGTGCAGACTGGCGCCACAGGCCGCGCGACACTTTCCATGAAGTTTTCATAGACATTTTGCTACTAGTGTCGCGCCGCGCCTGACTGCGGGAGCCTTTAAAAATAACAGCAGGTACCTAATCGATTACCCGAAACAAAAAAAAACAAAAACACTAAAATCATGCATATAAATATATTTATTATCTTTCAACTCCTCGAGTTTCAAACGTGAAATTCTTTCTGCAATAAAATAAAATTGTTGTACAGACGCCAGCACATCAAGCTACTACAATCTGTTAAATTTATTTAAAAGATTTTCAACTTTATCGTTAAAGCATAAGGTTCAAGGTTGATTGGGAAAATTTGACAGTTTTGGGTAGCTTGATCTGCTGGCGCTGTACCTACGAGTACATATACGGCTAAGGCTTCTTTCCTCAGATTAAAAAAAATCACATATGTCTGTCTAGTATTCCCGCACTAGTGCAAGAATGTAAAGTAAAAAGCACTCGTGCGCGTGCACTGCATTGTGACCCTCAAAGGTGTGCAAAAAGTGCGACATTTTGAGCAAGTTTATTAAAAAACATAAATTTTGACACGACGCTACATTTCAATATCCCGAAGGAGTCCGTTTTGGAACTGTGACACTTCATAACTGTGACTTTCGCAGGGCTAGAAACCGGTCAATTTTTATTGACGAAGATAACAAATTATTTTTTTGATACAATTTTAGCTTCAAAGATTGCTTCATCACATTAAGGTCAGCATTGATTTTGTAACAAAATATTAAATAATTTACGAAATATGTTCGAAAACATAACGGTTAAGGTTACATAGAAAATTAACCGGTTTCCGAGCCCTGCTTCTTCGGGATATTGTTTGTTTTAAAGTTATGTACCCTACCTATTCTTTTAAAAAGTTTTTTACTTGAATGGTGTGATATTATGTTAACTTTATTAAAACACCAGTTATAAAACTTCCCACGCATTAAAACATTTTGTCACATATTTCCACATTTTCCACTACTAAAGGAGATATAATACGCACGAGGCCTGTTGCAAATTCTACTAAGCTAAGTTCTTAAGTTTAGGGGATAAAGTAAAACAGTACTTTGTCGAGTTATACAGAAAATTGTAAGAATTAACAGTGACTAAGATGGAAGAACGAGCGAAGCGAGCTCGACAATTTTTAGCACCCCGCCTTGTAAATTATTGGTACATTTCTTTCGTCAATTTAATATAGAAGTAGGAGTTGTTTTGTCGGCTTATGCTTTATGGCACTAAGGTGTATATATTGATTATAATTTTTTTTGCATCCCGCCTAGAAGATGTTAGACCTTTTTTTTTTTTTGGGTGGAAAATTATCAAATAACTTCTCCCGCTCGCGGCGGAGTGGGAGGGCGTGTCAGACTTTTACTGACTAAAACCCACCCGTATTCCTTCATTTGCCTGTGTGCCAGGGTCACAATATCCCTTTCGGACAAACTCGCAAACCTGGCAGGCATTGGCCCTAGCGAACCCCGTCAGTTGGTGCTGACATTTCTTTGAGGCGCGCGTGGAATACAACGCGCCGTCGACCCGGGCCTGGTCCTTATCGGACGGCGAGCTACCCATCGCTCACCTACTGTGCTCATTGGACCAACCTGTGGTGTAAGTACCATGACTTGCTTTTTATGTACGTCCAAGCGCGGGGTCTGTAGTAACTGCCACACCTGTTACGTGGCTAATACGGCCCTGATAAAAGGGAGTGGCTACCCGCAGTAAATGACGTATTCACAAGACCTACACCGTACTTATTAGGTGCTGAGATGTAGTTCATTCCCCTGGCATAATCCTCCTGTCGCCGTCTCATGACACCCACAAGATGCGACAGGGTAGTGAATAGTTTATTTCTGTTTTCGTAGTTGAGACCGCTCGCGGCTATAAATCTAGAGCAACTTCTAGATGGAAATGCATTGCAAATTTGTCGTCTCCTCTACATAATATATTATTATATTGGACTGTCAAACAATTATAAAGTCGAGCACCTTAAGTTCTATAAAACTACGCTTTGACCACGAATTAAAAGTACGTTTTGGAGGTTTTTTATGTTATTATGAGGTGGGTACAAGGAATAGAAAAAACAGTTTTTTTCTATTCTGTGTGTGGATGGTAAATAAATCAAACAAACAAATTAGAAAAAAGTCATACCAACAAACAATGCGAAAAGGTTATAAACTTATAAGGCAAAATAATGCGAGGAAAACGATTGTAACATACGTCATAAGATTTAAGATGTGCGATATTGATCTTAGTTCCAATTTACAAAAATATTAATTTTCCTTGCAGTTTTTGTATAACAGTTCCAAAAGGTAACATGTTGCGATGAGGGAATCGAATTTTGAATTGCTCGACCATCAATCACTACGTACAGTCCACCACACACACAGTGTTAACTATGTGACATTGACATATACAGATATATATTGTCGTAGCAGTAAGGATGGTTTCCGTAGTGCACGTGTTAAGGCTTCTACATACCGGGGCGACTTGTCGCGCGACGCGACACGACACAAAGGCACCGCTCGTCCCGCGACACGCGGGGCCTTTGTGCCGTGTCGCGTCGCGCGACAAGTCGCGCTGGGAAGCCTTTACTACTTATGTGCGGCTGACTTTACCTACGTGAATATTCTGTTGTTAATAAAATGTATTTAACACTTAATAAAAATTTGTATTTCGGTATCAATTCACACTTTATATCTGAACAGTTAGTATCTGACAAAGGATTTTGAGCTCTGCGTGTCACTACTATGTTTCCTAGGATAATCTTTTGTGAGAATTCAATGTTGGGAGCACACAACTGGAAATTACACGATTGAATGTATGTTCCCTGTTCCGTGGTGAGGGACACAGAGTGAGAATCCATGGCTGAAATAACTCTCTTATTCAGCCCTTCCTGGAACGGTCGCCTATTCAGATCAATAACAAGTGAAACCCGTTGATTCAAACTAAATTACTCTGTAATAATGTATGTCTCAGTGAGCGTGGTTTGCTGTTGGATGCTAATGAAGTAAAGCCCCGTTCACGGTCTCGAGCGATGCGATTTGCGTCAAGCGACACGCGCACGCGTCACCTGGGGTTCTACTCCAAAGTATCGGCCGTTTGCTGACTACGGCTGACTATGGCTGAATACGGCGAACGAAAAAAAAAACAACGGTCAAAGAGATAAGTCAAAGTCAATTCAATTCAATTCAATTCAATTCAATTACTTTAATTTGCATACCATAATGTGTTTATAAGATGTTATATATGGCTTAAAGGCTTCTACATACCGGGGCGACTTGTCGCGCGACGCGACACGACACAAAGGCACCGCTCATCCCGCGACACGCGGGGCCTTTGTGCCGTGTCGCGTCGCGCGACATGTCGCGCTGGTATGTAGAAGCCTTAAAGCTAAAGTACAGTTAAGGACCCTGTTAGGGCACAGCAACATAGTAATAACTTACAATTAAAATTAACGAAAAAAAAAAACAAATTAAGTTACATTTTGATAATAACAATTATTATAAATGTATGTGAACTTATAAATTATTTATTAATAGTTATAGTTATTTAGATAATGTAAATGTTAGTGTTAATCATACTATTAAATTTAAATTAACTAAATTAGAATAGTAAAAGTAAAAATAATGTTAAAAACAAAATCAGTCATGTTACATAGTTATTATTATAAAAAACGTGACTTGAAGTTGGGTAAGGATTCAAAGTCAAATAACAAAACTTTGGAAGTCAAGAAACATTCGGTCGATACTTCGGATTATCGCTTCTGAGTAGGCCCCCATTTTAAACCGACTTCCAAAAAGGAGGAGATTACTCCGTCAATTATGGACCGATTTTGAAAATTTCTTTTTTTTTTTGAAAGGGTATACTCCCGAGGTGGTCCCATTGCCACCAAATCAGAATCTGATGAGGGAATCCCATGAAAATCGAAGGAAACTCTCAAATTTTATAGGCAAACCTATAGCGATTTGGGTATTTTTATAGTAACTCGTGCATTTGCTTTCGGAAAGCACCATTTAGTGAAGTGGAACTGATGGTGGAGACCACAGATGGCCACCGGAACAATATAATAATGAGTACCTATTTAACGGGTTGCGATTAAGCAATTTATGCTCGTCACTATGCATATGGTGAGTGGCAGTTCTCCTGGTTCTTACCAGGAGAACTCCTCAACAATCAACGTCCCAGCATCGGGAAATGCAATATTTTGTAAAAGGTGATGAGCAGTTAACATGCGGCTATTGTAACTTAGATAAATTCAAAACTGACCCACTAAAAAGTGAAATATAAAAATCTTTTTACAAAAAAATAATAACCGACTACCAAAAATAACACTATAAAGTGAAAAATAACTTTAATTTCGGAAGTCACTTTGTAGTGTTATTTTTGGTAGTCTGTTATTATTTTTTTTATAAAGTTTTTTTTCAGTCTATCGTTCCGCGGACTCGCAGTGTCTCGAGGCACGCCCGAAATAACTTCTTTCATTTGTTTCCTCCACAGTAGCTGTCGCATTACGCGTGTTGCTTCAGCGTGTAGGTCGAGTCGTGGCCAGGGGTTAAAGGTGACAAGGAGGCGCGGCAAAAACAGCCGACAGCGAGTTACGACCGCCGTGATAACAATTTAGTACTAAATGTTTTTACCCGGTTTGATGTTTTAACGGAAACATCACTTACAAAGAGAAATATATACCTTACTAAATGAAGAACGGTTTTTGTAATTGCTACCTTATCGCTAGGGGAGTACCTAATTTGTTTTAATTTCTCCTACCTAAGTTATGTATTTCTATGGGATCGTTTATTTGAGAGGGGTGGGGGGGAGTGTAAGAAAATTTTCTATGTTATCGTAGAACAATTTCTTGCATAACGTAGTAAGTTCGGTGATCGTATTATCGTGATAAATCTAAAAATAAAATAATCTTCTTAAAATCCCTTCACCATCAATACAATTAATAATTAAAAATAAAATAATAATACTTTTAATTTAATAATACAAAAAATATTCTTTTTATAACATAATTGTGATGTTTTCTATCGAGAAAATTTTATTATTACACGACTGCCCAAAAAAAGGAGTGTATGTATGTATGTTTGTTTGTGAGTTTCTTTATTCCACCATAACTTCTAAACGGCTTAACCGATTTTAATGTATGTGGTATCGTTAGAAGCGTTGACCTATTCCGGGTAACATAGGCTAGTGAACATTTAAAAAAATATAAAGGGGGAGCCATGGTTAATGAAAAAAACGGTAATAATTTGTTTTTTTCATGAAAATCGGCGTCCCTTGCAAAAGCTGCAAGGGACGACACTGGACAGCGCCATCGTGGATCTAGGCGCTAAAAATGTTGCCAAAAGGCAAGCTTCTGTCGCTCTTTGTCGCGTGAGACAGCTAGAAGGATTGGCAATTGGTGTTTTAAAAAATCTCTGCAAGAACTGAATTGCCATAGAGATCTTATTAATAAATCATATGAAAAATAATTTCGCGTTCCCAAAAAATTAAAGTTATCTTTCGTGGCACATTGTGCGTTTGCAAAAATATTGTTTTATCACAGGTATAAAATAAAAAACAAATAATTAAAAAAAAAAATATACGCCTGCCATATCAAAAAATGAACTAAAAAATTAAAAACAAGTTAAGTACATGATTTTAGTGCTGAATGGCCAAAAGGTAGGAACTGAATAGAACTGAATAGTCGGGGGACGGATCCTTGGAATAGTTCTTTACAAGTCCCCCGACTGCAATGAAAAGATTGATTTTCAGTTTTCCACTTTTAGGCACAATGGCGTTTTAATTGCACAGTAAATATTATAATCTATTCAGTACCTACCTTTTGGCCATTCAGCACTAAAATCATGTACTTAACTTGTTTTTTAATTTTTTAGTTCATTTTTTGATATGGCAGGCGTGTATTTTTTTTATTTTTTATTATTTGTTATTATTTGTTTCTGTTCCACAAAAAACTTGCAAATATCATGTACAAGTACACACGGCTACACATCAAGCTATATATTTCCAGTATAAGCTGATCTCGCATTGTATAGTATTTCCGAACAATGAGAGTTCAGCGTATACTGGAAATGAATAGCTTGATGTGTAGCCGTGTGTACCTAACGCATATTGTTTTTGTTTTATACGTAAGTCTTGCTAATTACGTGAAAAAAAAATTACGATTGGCAATATTTTGCATTAGCCCGCTCTAAATGAGTATTTACAACAAAAAAAAAAAAATATTATGTTGCTTACACTCAGTTGCAGAAACGATCTTTAAATTTTAAAGACTACATTAAACACTAATGTAGCATTAAATCATTGCACAAAACCATTTTTTATTTTATTTTAATGCTCCATTATAATTTAACTAATGAAATGTCAAACCTAATGAAACCAGCCATTTTAAACACTTTTACGTTGCACGTAACTTCATTAGCGCCCATTAGCAGGTGGTGAACTTTAAGTTTGACATTTCAGATTTTTTAATTTTAATGGGCCGAAAAGCATCCATTAAAGAGCAACATTAGTGTTTTCTACGGTACTTTAATGCATTTCTGTAATTGAAAGATGTCTTTATCCAGTCTTTCGTCATTATCTGATTCTTATTTAGTAGATTTACCTCGCCGTCGAATCCCAGACCGAGTGAATTTATTTTTAAAACATGATGGAGAAGAGTTTCGTGTAAGGTATAGAATTTCCAAGGAGGCAGTTCTTCAAATTTGTAACCTACTTGATTAAGATTTAGAACCAGTGACGCAAAGAAACAAATCCATTAATGGCCTGACACAGCTCACACAGCTTTTAATATGTTTGAGATTTTTCTCCACTGGATCTTTCCAGCAAGTATTGGGTGATTTAAACAGTTTGTCGGAAACAGGTTGGGTCGGGTTGTTTGTCAGTTTGTTTATACAAAAAGTATCCCGTGAACTAGCAAAATTAAGCCACCTCTATATTAAAATGCCAGACCGGACAGAACTACGTAGAGTTGCAGAAGGTTTTTATGAAATTGATGGATTTTCACGTGTGGCAGAAGCTCTAGACTGCACAAATGTTAAAATTATTAGAATAAGGGGGATGCGCTAAGGTAGCCCGCGAAATTCAAATTTTATTACGATTTTTGTAATTTGCAGGTCAGTAACACGTTGTATGTTGATCTAATTATGATTCGCGGCCATAACCCTTAAGGCTTTACAGAATTATAATCATTAGAATATGAATCAGAAGTATAAAAATTGCAAAAAACGTTGGTAAATTTGAATTTCGCGGGCTACCTTAGCGCATCCCCTTAAACCAGATTATTTAAACTAGATTAAACCACAGAGTACACTGAATACACATAAATCAACTAAATTTACTTTATTTTATGCTAAAATTGTGGTGTACTTGTACGTACGGATAATAACAGAACGCAAATGTTCACTCTTTTCGTTCAATATGGTAATTTGTTCCTGGCAATATTATTTAAAGTCTTCTTTAACTAAAGTGGCATTAAAAATGTCTAATGCTATCAAAAATTTGTTTGTGCAACTTCATTAAAGTAATGAATTCATTAGCGATAATGCTGCTTTATGTAATGAAGTGTTAATGGTGAGCTTTCTGCAACTGAGTGTGAGCCTAGCAGGGTTAATTTTTGAAACTATAATACTCGTAGCTTGTTTGTTAACATGTACTTAGTTATAATTCTGTGTATGCTTTCATCCACAAACCCGCACTGGGCCCGCGTGGTGGATTACGGCCCACTCCCTCTCACAGAATGGGAATATTATAGGCTGATTATGTATGTATGTGTATGCTTTCATGAACACAAATATTATTTTGTTTGTATTCGTGACTAAGTATATTTTGTACTTACAATGAATGTTAAATCATAATGTGCACTATATAAATAATTAATATGTTATCACAGTTAGGATTAAATAGAAATGGCTTTGATGGGCTTCATTATTTTGTCGATTTGCAGCTAATTAATTATTATTTGCTCGTTAGGTAATATAATTATCACGAACAGAACGCTGAATTTAGTAGAGGTTTGCTCGAAACATTTTAAAAGCCAAAATAATGTAAAAGTGTAGTTTTAATTTAGTATCAATGTGTAATTTTGTATTATTAGGTATTTACAAGTCAGATGACTTTGAGTGGAAACGAGACCTTAAGGCTTCTACATACCAGCGCGACTTGTCGCGCGACGCGACACGGAACAAAGGCCCCGCGTGTCGCGGGACGAGCGGTGCCTTTGTGTCGCGTCGCGTCGCGCGACAAGTCGCCCCGGTATGTAGAAGCCTTTATTGATGATGTTCTTCAGAAAGGTCAGGTGCGTAGTACTGACAACCGGCGTGCGTGTATGACCAGATGTATGTTCAATTTTGTAAATGTGAGTACCATGGCCGTATGGCATGCTAACTTAAATGTCTTGCTGAAGGTGGCGTGTGTGTTGGATGGATCATTCGGTTCCCTACAAAATGGTTGAGCTGGATGGTTCTGATCCCCGTGTCATGTTCGTGAACGGAAGCCGTTAATTTGATACTGGTTATAATCTTATTTGTAATCTTTTAATCTTATATGTTGAATTGTTTTTTTTACGTTGGTCTCACTTATAAAAGCGCCAAGAATAATGTACCCAGGATTTTGTAATATTTTGATTTAAAAGAGTATCCTTGGAGTTTCTTGCTTGTTCTTCTCCAAATACCTTGAACTTTCTGACTAACTGACCGACTCTTTGTGAATTCAAAAGTGCCACTAATGAAGAAAGCGTGAGTTGATGTATGTATGTAAAACCATTCATTGCTTTTACACATGGGGGGGCTAGTGTAGCCACGAGCCCCCCTCATGTGTAATAATAACAGCCACACGGGCCAATAGAAGGATGGGTGAAAAATGACCATCCCTTATACCGGATGAGTTTTTTTACCTACCTAAAAATTGGGTAAGTATATTAGGTGAACGGAGTAGAAGCCTATGGCATAGTCCTTTTTTTTCTTAGTTTTTTCTTTTTGTTATAACGTAGTAAGAAATTGATCTATCAATAAATACTACATAGTTGAAGTAAACTTTTCGTGTTAGAACCTTTAAAAAATAAATGTTGAACAAAAATATCGAAATTCAAATCATACGCACCCTACTAAATGCGCGGCGGGTAATTATCGGCCTGCTTCAAAGGATAGGATCGCCTACGAGTTCTTTGATAAAAAATTCCGCCCGCAATTATAAAAAAAAAAGGACTATGTCATAGGCTTCTATTCCGTTCACATACCTAATATATTTTTTTCAAGACGGTAAAAATAATCATCCGCGGTATATCGAGACCCCTTCGTGCCTCTGATCTTTGGCATGTGTTACGGGTAGTCACAAGCCCGAAAGTCTGACAACCCGTCTTATTAAGCGTTATATAAATACTTTAGTGTTCAGCTGGATCCGTATAGACTGGCAACCCTCTATATAGTTGGGAAAATGCCAGGCAGATGAGGTGTAAAAACATTAATTAAACATTTTTTTCATCATTCGGGCTATTGTGTCGATGAATATTTTATTCTAGTAAAAAAAAATCACATCTCATTCCTTACTGACATTGTATGAACCAGGGCTGTTGCTGATGCATATTTTTTTCACATCAGCGGATGCTGATGCTGATTTTTTATCATTGATATCAGTGGATGCTGATGCTGATGCCGATTTTTTATCATTGACATCAGCGAATGCCGATGCTGATTTTTTATCATTGACATCAGCGGATGCTGATGCTGATGCCGATTTTTTATCATTGACATTAGCAAATGCTGAAGCAGATTTTTTTCATTGACATCAGCGGATGCTGATGCTGATGCAGATTTTTGTCATTGACATCAGCGGATGCTGATTTTTTATCGCTGATGTTGTTTTTTATTTATGATTTGAATGCTGATTTTAATTAGTTTCTTAAAAAAGCATGGAATAAGTAGTGACCATTATGAATTTATACCTAAAAGTTGCACAGTTTTCCTTGGAATTGAAATAAAATATTGTTTCTATAATTTTGCGACTTTGAACAGAAAATAGATTCAAACTAAGTACCTAGTAGTAATAATTTGTAAATCAAATCAAATCAAATCCATTTATTTGCCGGAATGTAGGTTTACAATCATGTACGATCTTAAAAGCTATAATGGTCCCTTTACATTCTACCATTTTATATGGTGTGCAAATATACTAGTACTAGATTAGTAATTAAGTACCTAGACTAATATGCCTGCTACCTATCTGTCTTTCATTAAATGAATGGAAAATTTCCAAAGAGCAAGTCCATTGTATTATTGGTTAAAACTCGCAAACGAAAACAACACGTGCTATAAGTCCCGCCCCTTTTGCGGTAATGTCACGACTCGAACTTTAGCATTAATAATAAGCATCGATCAATGCGGATATTATGCTGATGCTGATGTTGAAAATGATGCTGAAGTTCCGCAGATGCTGATGCTGATGCTGATGTTCGCAACAACCCTAGTATGAACGTTAACTTCTAGCGACATCAGTGCCATCCGACACGACATAACCTCCCATTGTCTTCATCAACTATTCGGAGAGCCCGACCCCATTGTTTAATACCAAGGTTAAGAACAATGGTATATAAGAACAAGAGTATGTTATTCTGCTTATGTATAAAACTACTAATATATGGTAAAGTATGGCTTTCGGTTTCATAGTGCGTGTTTGGGAAACAAACGTCTTCGTTGAAACAATGTGGTGTACATCCTGTATGGAGTTATATACAACATGTCCCAGAATTAACGCACAACCTCTTAAGGGGTCATTGTACGCATCATTATGAACAACTTTTACTGTGGAACCAAACCCGAAATCGCGAAAAAAATTATCAGCTGTTCCCTACATTTATGTTCGAATAGCTCGTCATGATGTAGGGAACAGCTGTTTTTTTTTCGCGATTTTAGGTTTGGTCCCGTAGTAAAACTTTTTCATAATGATGAGTACAATGACCCCTCAAGAGGTTGTGCGTTAATTCTGGGACATGTTGTATAAGCAGGGGACTCTATTGTATCGAAACAAGCGTATCGATACACGTACAGTAAGGGTATTAAAAGCTGAAGCAATTTTCAAACGGGAAATTAAATTAAATTGTTTATTCTGTAAATAGGATATCGGAATCACTTGTACGCGTCATATTAAAAAATTAGCTAGATGGAGTCGACATTGCCTATCTGACAACCCCTGAGAAGAAATGGCAAAACAAACTCAGGGTCTCTTTTAAAGTCCAGAGATAATCTTGGTCAGATCATGTGAGGAACATGTAGATCCGTGTCTGAAATGGTCTTTTGAGGAAATAACCACACAAATTTGAGTTGACCTGTCCAATCAGTGCAAGCATTTGTCAGTAATCATGCAGCTCAACTCAAGACTTAAGAAGCTCAACGACTCGACGAAGAATACCAAAGAAACGATATTTGGGTAGGCCGCATAAAGTGCTCAAAATGCCTTGAGTGTTTGGGAAGCAAACACCGTCGTTGATACAACGTCGCGTACATGTATGGACTTACTTACTTACTTATGTATAGGCAGGGGACCTATTGTATCCAAACAAGCGTATCGATACACGTACAGTAAGGGTATTAATAGGTCAAGCAATTTACGAACGGGAAATAATTAATTGATCCTCTAAAAACTTACCGCAGACAACAAAAGCTCAAACTCTTTGGAGAGCATGACCTTCTAATGATGTACACTTTTTAAAAATTGTGAGCCGTCACGGGACGCCCGGCAGATGTGAAACATCGAAATTATTTACACACTACTATTTATAGACTGTATAGTAGCGACGCGTCGCCACGCGGCATGAGTCGGTTTTACGTGCGGCTATGGATATTTCAAATGAATAAATCAGCTTCTTTTTAACTTTCTGGTCTTTTTTCACAGTTAGTGGCAGTAACTAAGCCAGGGTTCCCCGAACAAACGGGTTAGGTTAGGGTAGAACTGTGCACAGTGACCTATCGCTGCCGGCCGTAGTCGAGTCGATGGCCGGCAGTGAGGAGTCCTGGGACGCGGTGGTGTCCTTCTGCGAAACAGTCGTGTCGCAGAAGGAGGCTGCGGAAAGGGAGCGGGAGATCTCGTCCGCTCACCCGGCCCGCTGCAAGCGCACCGGGCGTCGGCGGAGGGCCGATAACGCCCTCTTCCAGCCCCCATAAATGGGTCCAGGGACGGCGGACTTGGGGACGTCCGCCGCCCCCTATCACATTGGACCCGAGGTGGCGGCGCGTAGTGTTCCACGCGCGCCCTATCAGACGCCGCGGGGGGGACGCGGTGATCTCCTTCTGCGAAAATGTCATGTCGCAGAAGAATAGAATAGAACACTCTTTATTATGTACACCATAAAAGTTACAGATATAAATGTTACGCTATGTTAAGTTGCGCTGTGTTATGTTATGTGTTTTGAGAAGGAGGCAGCGGAAAGGGGGAGGCAGAGGGCAGATAAAAATATAAAATAAAGAAATATTTAATAATGTAACTGTGTTACGTATACGCTAACGTCTCATTGTACGGAAATCCTACACAATGCGAGATCAACAGGCTTATACTGGAATATATAGCTTGATGTGTATCCGTGTGTACAAAAAACGAATAAACGAAATTATATTAGTTATTATTTATTGACATTAAAACCGATATCTCTGTACTGTATAAACTTCCAGTAACAAAATTCTAAACGCCCGATCTAGTAAACAAATACCTATGTCAAAAGTTATCATAGCACGTGAATATCGCTATGGATCAAGTAAACATCCGATGCAGAATATTGCTATTTATTCAGTTAATATAAAGGCGGTTGCCCATGGCGACATCTTGCAGCGATCATCATCATCATCATTTCAGCCGAAAGATGTCCACTGCTGGACATAGGCCTCCCTCAAAGGGGGGGGGGGGTCGCCATAATCGCTACGCTTGGGAGGCGGGTTGGCGATCGCAGTATGGTGTTAAAATGCATAGAGAACGCTGCTGCCCATTTTCTAGTAAGTCCCTTAGTCGCCTTTTACAACACCCACGGGAAGAAATGAGATAGTGCTATTCTTTACGTCCGGCACCACACGGTACAACACGGTACTTGCAGCGATACAATTGCAAAAAGACCGCGATACAGGGGGTCTACTCGCTCGAATTCGTAGTTTCGGCCAAAGTCACTGGCGTTTTGTACTCCGTATTACTTACGAACATAAGATTAGTTCGGCGCCTGAAGTAATAATGAATGACCACAGTATTTGACAGTTGTCCCCATCAAAACCCGATGAAATCGCTTCTATAGTTACAAAAAATACAAATGCGACAATGGCCAAAAGTAGCGATGCAGACGCGCGTTAACGCAACGCGCTAATGAATCGCTGCAAAAAGTCGCCCGGGGCCTGCAGTCTCGATATAGATATGCTTTTCGACAAAATTCGGTCGTAAAGTCCTAATGGGGTCTCTAGACGGTCAAAATTGCTTGACAAGATTTTGATTTTTTCGCGCTAGTCAAGCTTTTTTGATCGTCTAGAGACCCCATTAGGACTTTGCGACCGAATTCGGTTGTAAAGTGATCTCTATCTATAATATATTGTGTCGAGACTGCAGGGCCCGAGCAACCGCACTAAACCTTTATTTTAATAAAATTCAAAATCATTTATTTCAATCCATTTAGAGGATCATATTAAAAAATATAATCTATTAAAGCACCGTTACTACCTTGTATAAATTTATAACCAACAGATTTTTTATTGTACCGCCGCCGCCGCCGTGAGTGCATATTACTTTTTTTACTACTACATTTTACCTATTAAATGTAACCCAAAAATCGAGGGAAATCCTCAAATTTTATAGGCACACGTATTTGGGTATTTTATATAGTAACTCGTGCATTTGGTCCGCGCCATTTGGTGGGTGGAAGTGGAACTGATGATGAATACCACAGATAGCCACCGGCATTACTTAATAATAAGTATTTAAAGGGCTGCGATTCGATTAGGTAGTTTAATATGGTTGCTAAGCATATTATGGTGAGTGGCAGTTCTCCTGGTTCTTGCCAGGAGAACTCCTTAATACTTAACGTCCCTGCATCGGGAAAAGCAATATTTTGTAAAATGGTGATGACCAGTTGACAAAAAACTATTGTAACTTAGATACATTGCAAACTGACCCACTAAAAAGTGAATAATAGTAAAAAAACTAACTGAATTCCAATAAAACACTACAAAGTACAGAGTCGGTGGCAAAAAACTAAAATACAGATCCAAAGACGTAGTGTTTTTTGGAAGTCGGTTGTTTTTTTTTATTTCTTTAGTTGTCTTTCCACTATTGACAGCTCACTTCCATACATTCTCTATTTGAAATAAAGATTAGAAATTTAAATACACTTTTTTATAGTCTGTTCAACTGACCGATTTTGACTTCTATTCCGTAGGCTCAGATTATAGAAAGAAGCAGATAGACCGCGCGGAACACCGAGAGTGCGGCCAACAAAGCAAATACAAATTCAAAAGCGAATACAATCTCGATTCAGTACAGCACGAATCGTCGCATCGTTAGTACGTCACGGGCTCTAACAGATAATTTCAGAATAATGCCGTCTTGTATTTTTAAACATTGTAAAAACTATTCCCAAAAACAAAAGAAATAAGATGAATATCAATATCTTTCATAGGTAAAATATTGATTATTTGTCTATTTGGATTTATTTTACGTGTTTATTGTTAGTGACATCTTGAAACACAAAACCTTAACAAAAATCATTCGGTGTTGCTAGTTTATATTGAAACATTTACCCCTAAGTTAGGAAATAAGTATAGGATACAGGAGTATCGATTTACAAAAATATTTATTTCGATAATAGTGTTTTATTTATCGCCTTTTCTGGTTGGTATGTTTATAAATAAATAAGTATGTTTGTGTTTTCGTAAGTGTAACTAGTTAATGGATTTTATAATACTTATTAATATCAGTCAATTTGCTATATCATGGGTTATATCTATATCACAAACAAACACAGTGACTACCACCCACTCTACATAAATGGTATGCAAATACCTTATGCTAATACAGCCAAATACCTTGGCATAACTCTCGACGCCAAGCTGCGTTGGAAAGCCCATATCAAAAAGAAAAAACAGGAACTCGATATTCGTTATAAACGTTTGCATTGGTTACTGGGAAGGAAATCCTGTTTATCAATACATAATAAGCTGATAATATACAAGCATATTCTGATGCCAATTTGGACGTATGGTATCCAACTTTGGGGCTGTACTAAGCCAACCAACGTCAAAATAATTCAACAGTTCCAAAATAAAGTACTCAGGGCTGCTGTAAATGCACCCTGGTACATAAGAAACGATGACCTCCACCGTGACCTCGACATGGAATTCGTCACCACCATCACACAAAAATTTGCTGAAGCCCACGAACACAGACTCCATCGACACGTGAATGTTGAGGCAATCCAGCTGTTAGACAACACAGGCATAGTGCGTAGACTAAAGAGAACTAAACCATTTGAATTAGTGTAGTGTAAGTGAATCAATAATAGTAACAATGTTGTGCTATTTATATAACACATGAACAAAGTGTTTTATCAATTTTACCAGACTCTAAGGAAGTGTTACGAACGTGTGTAAAAGTGCATACCTAATTATGGACACTATTCTTAGCATTAACATAATTTATAACGTAGCATAATAAGTTAGATTTAAATTGTTTATTAGTCTTCTTAGGCTAGATTGCAATTAACTAGTAAGAACTTGGTTCTTACTAATAAGGAAAAAAAAAAAAAAAAATGGGTTATATGACGTCACCATAAAGTAAATATAGCTACCAAAAACCATAAAATGTTGGTGTCTCAAAATAAAAATATATCGCAAATGTATCGTTTAAATAGGTATTGTTAATTTGACGTATACTGTTAATAAAAACAACTGATTTAAGAAAAAAAAAACAGTTTTTTCTTTCGCGTAATGAAATATTATGGCTGATTTTTTCATTATCCTGGCAACCGTACACACACATAGAGGCACCTGTTCTTATAGTGCTGTCACGTGGCTGTAACGCACACATGTCTGCAAACGGGCCTCACTTTATTGTTCCACGCGGTCTATCTGCTTCTTTCTATAATCTGAGTCCGTAGGCATGAGCATCGCATTAAAACGCGGTTACAATACCAACTGTTTATTACAGCTGCCATTTGTCATGCCACCAACGCATAGAAGTCAAAATCGGTTGAACGGACTGTAAAAAAGGTTTATTTAAATGTCTAATCTTATTTCAAATGGAGTAGAAGTTTTCACGGTATGATTTGTAAAGAATAGATCCTCAGCTCAAGGTACGGAATTTCAATGGATTAAGAGACCAGCATATACTGGTTTTGTTACCTCTGACGTGCGGTATATAGTAACTACCAAAATAGGTACTCGTGAATATGAACGAAGACCGAACTACTTTTGCTACGGCACCAACACTGAAATAGTAATTGTTTGTTATTTATAAGAAACTAGCTCCGCCCCGCGGTTTCACCCATATAAATCTCGCTCCCGTGGGAATATCGGGATAAAAAGTATCGTATGTCCTAATACAGGTCATGGTTTACCCATATGCCAAATTTCATCCAAATCCGTTCAGACGTTTTGGCGTGAAAGCGTAACAAGTAAACAAAAAAAAGTCACTTTCATATTCATAATATTAGTTGGATATCTATTAAATTTAATATATGTAGGTACGAGTAAGAGTACTTGGAATTATGTCAAATAAATCCCAGAAGGTGTTCTTAAGTAATTTAATATTTATTTAATTATCTACGAAATTCTTAAGGAAATGGCAACAATAAGATTCCCCGGTATTTTATTAATAGCTAATGAAATGAAATGCTTTTCAGGAAACTTGCAAATTGTTTTTGAAGTTGTCTTTAAAGTTTGAAACGTTTCAACGTTGCCGTGCCCGGGATCGTTATGGATTTTTTTAAACAGCTGAAGTGTTTTGAAATCTACCAATAATAAAAAAAAATGTAATTTTTTGAACTCAATTAATACATTTAAAGTCTATACATATGACAATTTTCCATTAGGTGGACATTCGGGTTATTTGTCAATTTAAAAATGAAATGAAACGAAATAAAAATTGTTTATTCTTCAACACACACATATTCACTCAACACACATACACACACATATTCACACACACACATACACTCACATTTACAGGCAAATTTATTATGAGATAAAAACAAAAATCTTCACACGTATTAACGTAAACTGACCAAATATTTTTATTTTTCGCTTCTCTGAAGAAATATTGACAGCATATAAATTACTATGTGCCTCTTGAGACGACGTGTTCTTACGAAAATCGTATATAATATTCTTTGACAACTGGTAGTTAGGTTGAGCCACCCACGAATATAGGTCGAGGTAGAGGAAAGTTACGTTGCTTAAAAGCAATTTGGCAGGTATGTAACTTGTTCATTTCAGTAACCGAAAGATATAGAGAAGAGAAGGTTTGTATCAATGTGTAGCCACAAAAAAATTACACAATGGGTATATAATTATTAATTCATTAAAAATATAAAGAAAGAAAGAAAATTGCGTCTATTGGCATTACAGCAAAAAATACACCATAAAAACTATAAATAACAGAAAATAATTATTATAATGCCAAAAGGGCCTCAGCTCAGCATAATGTCAGATGACAACACACGGTGTACCACCTGACTCTGATTTTCAGCTGCAACCCACGAGTGCCATATGCTAGAATATTAAACACATAGAGAAGTGTGTGTCCGTTAATTAATTAAGAGAATAAATTAAAGGTGATAAATTGATAATATAAAAAAAACTCAAACAAAATAAATTTAAATGTTGTGACATACATGTGTGTGTGTGTTGTATTTAATGGAAAACTAAAATAAATACCCAATATCCGTGTATTAACTATATTAAAAAAAAATAGAAAGTATCTTGAATGCAAAATCGTGTGATTGCGTTGTTCTTCTAATCTAATATTTTTAATTATAATATTTTAATTGTTAAATAAGGTGAAGGTATCAGAAAAATACGCATGGTAGATTTTGCGCCATTCTCAGTTTATTATCCATTTTAACTTTACAAATTAATTTCACTATGTAATATAATTATAATTTTAAATATTCACATATTAAGTTATTGAGAAAATGCTCTAATTTATCATATATTTTTTTCAAATCATCTTCAGTATAAAATCAATAAAAGTCGGTTATCGTCGCTTTAAGCAGTGAAGCATCTATAGGAGTTTCGTGTCAGGGTTAACTCTTATTTATGTGTTTTGCCGTAGTAATACAAATCAATCTGCCTTACCTTTTACCAACTATGCTGGGTTCGGCTTACAGTCCAACCAGATGCAGCTGAATACCAGTATTTTAACATGGAGAGACTGCCTATCTGACCTATATAACCCAGTAACTGGGTAATACGATACCTCTTGGTAAGACTGGTTGTCAGACTTTTAGGCTTCTGACCAACCCTTTTTTTTTTTTTTTTTGGGTGGGAAATTATCAAATAGCTTCTCCCGCTCTGGGCGGAGCGGGAGGGAGTGTCAGACTTTTACTGACTAAAACCCACCGTGTTCCTTCAAATGCCTGTGTGCCAGGGCCACGATATCCCTTTCGGACAGACTCGTAACTCTGGCAGGCATTGACCCTTTCGGACCCCGTCAATTGGTGCTGACGTCTCTTTGAGGCGCGCGTGGAACACAACGCGCCGTCGACCCGGGCCTGGTCGGACGGCGAGCTACCCATCGCTCACCGTCCGCAAGCCCGTTCTGACGACCCCTAACGACTGTCAAAGGTCCCCCCTAACGACTGTCAAAGGTCCACGAATGACAGCCGGGACCAACGGCTTAACGTGCTTTCCGAGGCACGGTGGAGTCTCGGTATGTAAAGATGGTCACCCATCCACGGACCAACTCCGGCAAGCGTAGCTTAACCTGATGGATCGATCGGTGCGGCTGTTATTACATAGCCACGAGCTCCTTTGTAGTAGTAAATATATACATATATTGTTGTACAGACGCCAGCAGGTCAAGTTACCCGAACCTGTCAAATGTTCCCAATCAACCTTGAATCTTATGCTGTACAGATAAAGTTGACAATCTATTAAAGAAATTTGACAGATTGTAGTAGCTTGATGTGCTGGCATCTGTACAAAGAAGATTATTATTGCCTTGATTTAATTTTAAACTATTATTACTTTCTTAATTCAAAATTTGAAATAAGTTAAAATTTGTTGAATTTATAAATGGGCTGATATGTGATATTTAAGAACTTGATAAAAAATACGAGATACATTGCATAAAGGCTCGTGCAGACAGACGCATCGCGAGGCCGGTAGAACAATTTCCGTGAAGTTTTTATTAAAATTGTTTCACCAGAGTCGCGAAGCGCCTTCAAACGAGCCATAAAACGATTTAAAAAACTCGTTGCGTTGATTTGGATGTTATTTTTTCCAGCTTGTTACGAGTACCTTCCGTAAATCAAACTAGTAGTCTCAGCATCTATTTGGTACTGTTTCTCATAAATGATCGGATTAAAATAGGACCTGAAAAGAGTGTAAACATGCGGTATAAAGTAACGATGCAATAAACTTTATTTTTCTATCATCTTTCGCTGTGACGTGGTCTCCGACAGTTCGACCATCCCGCGCCGGTTCACAGCACTTTATATCATACTGTTCTCGTAAACTGTGCACAGACACAACCGTTAAATGGGTAATGGAAGGAATTTTACACTCTCTCTGTTTGTTGACTGATAACGTTTAGCGAGAAAATATAAATCTGGGGAGTAATTGCGTAACATACTATCAGTGGGCAGTGGCAGTGGCAGAACTGATGGCCGCTGGGGCCGAAAGGTTCTGGAGTGCCGACCGCGTACCAGAAGACGTAGCGTTGGATGGCCTCCTACAAGGTGGACCGATGACCTTGTGAAGGCCGCAGGTGGCCGGAGGATGCGTGAAGCACAGAACCGGTCGAAGTGGCGGTGCTTGGGGAGGCCTATGGCCGGCAGTGGACGTATTTCGGCTGAAATGGTGATGATGATACTATCAGTTCAGTAGCAGGGTTTCATTTTGACAACATTCATTGCGGTATTTACGTTATTGAGAATACAAATTTTTCTAACATATGAAGCTATGGATTTGCAATATACTTCAAAATCATTCAGATTGTGGTTGATAGTGAGTTACGCAGGGTGCAGGTGCCTGTTAACCTTTTTTTTTTATCATTGGCGCGGACTGGAAAAGAGCAACCAATTTATTCTGTTAAAATTTCAGCGTGACAACTTAGCTTGAAATGAGATGTCAATAGAGTCTTGCCTGCCATGAGTCGACGGCGCGAGCGGCGCGAAGAGCGGGGGTGGAGGGGCCGGCCAGGCAATGACGCGTCATCTGCATCGCCTGAATTCTATCCGTTTTAGTCAGTGGGGACAACGCAACACCGTTGTCCCCACTGACTAAAACGGCTAGAATTCAGAGGCGTAAAAAAGTAAATTTATTTTTATCAAAGTTTTATTAGTTTAAGATTTTACATCCAAAATGATGTTGCTAGTTTCGTATATTTATGAATAAAAAACAAACACAATATAATTTCATAAAGAACTATTGGAAATATATCGTATTTGATAATAAGTTCGATACTTGATATTTTATATCAATTTATCGATGTTTCGAAATAATACATATCGCCCAAAAATATCGATATATCGACCAAAAATAATCGATGTATCGATACATCTATATTTTTTCTACAAGCCTATGATAAGTAGTTCACTTCAAGCCACTTCAACCAAGTTTTCACGGTGATATTATTACAGAGTAGAACGGCTGGTTTATAACTTTAGATAGCATAGCCTAAGATCGTTCTTGTTTCCTAATATGTCACTCTTTATTCTCGCATTACGAACGGGTATAAAGATAGAAAAAATTCTCAACCGCACACATTTGCACACCCCCGATTTGTGAAAAAAAAAAGCTTGTAGTTCCCTTCCCGCGACTTGCGACGGAAGATGACCTTTTTTCGGATTATGAACATAGTAAGAGCCACAGATCATGTGTTTTTATGATCTGTGGTAAGAGCTGAAAGTGTTTTATAAAAAAAAAAAACTTTGAAGTCCTACACAATCTGCATCATGTACTAATGTAAGTTTTTATCCTGGATCCTAGAGGTAACTTCGTGAGTAGGTACGTTTTTGTACTGAGAACATTTGTCATTTGTCATGTTTCTGATCCACAAAATACTTGGGAATCACACTTAAATTATTTTTATATGATGCCTAAGTTTTGATATAATTATACCAGTTGAAGTATGGAAGTTATTACGGGTAGATAGATAGATGTGGTTAGCTTTATTCTTCAACACTTAAGTTATTGTTGGAAGAAGCCATACCTGACGAATGGAGTGAAAGTTCGTTGGTGCCCATTTTTAAAAACAATGGTGATGTGCTGGACTGCAACAACTATAGAGTAGTAGAGTATGAAGGCTTGGGAGAAAGTTATTGAAAGGCGACTGAGAGAATAAAGTGAAATTTCACAAAACCATTTACGTTTTATGCCTGGTGGAACAACAGATGCCTTGTTTGCTATCCGCCAGCTGTGCGGGAAATGGAGAGGTGCGCATAAAAACTTGCACATGGTATTCGTTGACCTCGAAAAGGCATACGACCGAATGCCTCGTGAAGTTTTGTTTTTTTTTTTTTTCCCTTAAGGAGAAATCTGTGCCAGGGAAGTAAGTGCAGATGATTCGAGCGATGTACAGTCGATGCAGTACCCAAGTCTGGTCTACAGTGGGTAGCTTCAATGTGGCTGTCGGTTTGCACCAAGAGTGCCATTCAGTCCTTACCTCTTCGTAGTGATAATGAACGCTCTTACGTCGGATATCCAGGAAGGGGCTCCCTGGTGTATGATGTTCGCCGATGATAATGTGCTGGTTACCGAGAGCGGCTTAGAGGTCCAGAGCAGATTGGAGGTATAGTGAGAAAGACTGGAGACCGTTGGCCTGAGATTAAGTCGGACTAAGAGAGAATATTTGCTTTGTGATTTTGGCGGTCTGTCCAATCCTGTGTCCATATCTCTCGCCAAAACGCCCCTTACCGATCTACTCCGACTTTCGGTACCTCGGGTCGCTTGTCCTAGGGGATGGGGAAGTAGACCGAGACATAACGAATATGTATACCAATGTTTGGATTGTGTGTTCTTCAGGGTAAAAATAAAGATGCTCTTCCTGGTTTTAAGATTATAATTTTCTTGAATGACTCTAATGATTAGTATAGTCATTGGACAATTGGGCTGCCGTTGTAAGACGATTAAAATGCCCAGGTGTATTATTTTTATAAGATACCACCTAAAGTTGATAAGGTTGTGGCGGCATCAACATCGCCACATGCGCACTACACATCAAACTGACGTCACACATAATCCTTCATCACGCAAGCAAAGTTTACCGCGCGACTAGCATTATATACGTACGTATAACGTCCCGACATCAACCGTCGGACACGACACCCGTCTGGTCGGAGAATTCTCCCTTTTCTATGGAGGATGAGTGAACTTTACACCCTGATCCTCATTCTCTATAAGGTAGCATCCACATTTTCGGTTTTCCGAGTGTGACAGACCGGTAGCCCACAACATGAAAAACACAGAAAACTTTGTTTGTTCAGCAATAGTTTCACACTTTGACCCCAAAAACATATCTACTTCCGACTAGTTTATTGTGGTAAATGGAACTACTTTTGTTCTTAGGTATGGAACTTATTCGATTGTGAATTTGTGAGTAAGGTTGGGTCTTTGAACTACCTATGTTACACTTTAGGTAAGTAGATAAATACATCAGAGTGTGCCTGAAAAACGGAAATAATATGTAGCAGGAAAATGGGGAAAATCGTAAAAGACCGTAGTATCGGAAAGTAAGAAAGATTTATTTTTTATTAATTATGTACGCACAGTAAAATACACTCGCGAGCAATAAACTGGTATCACTTCATCGCGCGTTGCTCAAGACAATTTTTTACAATTTCTATGCTGTGGATTGTGATCTATACACTTGAAAGGTAATTTTGTTAGCTTTCAAATAATATCAAAAAGATTTTAAATTAATTTCATTAAGAGAATTATTGCAATAGGTCGACGTCTAAATGAATAGGAAGTAATATGAAAAGATATTTTTTTTATTTACAATTTGTTATTTACCCCTTAATATTGTATATATTATAGATTCCAGTTTATTGCTCGCGAGTGTAGATAGAGATACGACTTTTATAACATTTCAGTACAAAGGTACTGCTTAAGTGCTTATATCTTAAGAATTCCTTCTTCTTTCTTAATTTCTTTCTTTATAATGATTTTCCTCGAAGGCTGCCTCGTTGGTCGCAAGCGCTACTGTTGAGCATGAGGTCCTGGGTTCAATTCCCGGGTCGGGCAAAGTGTTATTGGGTTTTTCTATCTGGATTTTATCAGTAGCAGCCCGGAGTCTGAATTTGTGCCCGGTTAATGGTAATAGGCTCGCCCCATATTACATGGGACTTAAACATAACTGGCGAAATGAGGGTGTACTACAGGTACACTTCTGTTCAACCCTTCGGGGAAACAAAGCGTGATGTTATGTAGAATGATTTTCTGAGCTTCTTTTCATTACAAAAATTCTGATATATTAGGTCGTATTATTTCTAAAATCTTTTCAATTATCCTGTGACATAATTATAAAATTCCGGCACGTCACGGGTGGACGGCACAGTAGAGATAAACTACTATAACATGGCGCGCCCCTCCAAAATTCAAAACATTTGGAAGTATTTATGACAGTATCTACAAAGCGCCACCAACTCACAACACATTGTGTGCGTACTGAGGCGGCCTTCAAACAAAAATAAATCCAAGTATTTATTTATTCGTAAGGATTTGACTACATTGAAACAGTAATTAGGAGGGGCGCGCCATGTTATCGTAGTTTATCTGTACACCACAACAATGTGCTATCGTTTCATGTAAAAGTTTCTACATGCAACATTGATGTATTAAATCAATGACCTGCAATCATTGATGTATTAAATAGGAAGATAGGTCACTCTCTAACATCACGTAAATATTAAATGGATCCGATGTCATGCGCCATGTGCTCGATAACCGAAATAGTTAGACATATTACGCGGGCTATAGCGGGAACGAGATCGCAATCATTGTAACTGTTACGTACCCATAATAACTCGCAAACAAACTACGATTCGGGTATTCCCCGCAAACCGGGAGTAATGTACGTAGTTCGATTGTGTCCTTTCCCCTAATTTATGCGCGGTCCACATCGAGGAGCGCGTACCATATCTTCCTATTGCAATCGTTAGATAAACCACCCAAATACAGTCTGAATATGCTAAAAATATGTATTCACAACAATTTAGAAAATAATTAATGTAGTCGTTTGAAACTGTATTCTGTATATCGATATTTAAATGCGTTGGTGTTAAATCCATTTCCCAAATTGTCAGCTTTATGCATCGATGACTGAGTTCGAATGCTGAATCGAAGTCCATTCCGATTGATATTGGACAACGATGGGATTTTAGGGTTCTGTATCTTAAAAGGAAAAAACGGAATCCATATAGGATCACTACGTTGTCCGTCTGTCTGTCTGTCGGTCAGTCTGTCAAGACTCTTTTTCTCAGGAACGCGTAGAGGTATCAAGTTGAAATTAATATCGAATACGTAGATATACGGTCCCTTGGAGTTTTTAATAGGGTGACCTATTAAAAACTCCAAGGGACCGCAATAAAAAATTACGGCTATTTATGTGACATATTTTGATACTCGCAAGTAAATCAAAACCCATAGGGTACTTCCCGTTGACCTAGAATCTCTAAATTTGGCAAGAAGCAAGGTGTTACAGCGAAAGTAAAGGAAAAAGTCCCTAATTCGGTAATTTGTAGTTTTATCACATAAAAAAACATTTTTGTGCGATTACAAACTTTCATTTACAGTTGGAAAATTGACCGTGTATATTCAATGACGTATTATAAATAGACGCATCCTACACGAACATTAGTCATGCACGCAAGCCTGCTCTGCTTAATAGTGGGATCCTGGGCAAAGGCCGGTTCTCTCCTTCCATCGTTTGCGAGCCCGCATCCTTTTTCCAGCGGGCCGAGCACGGGCTGCCCAAGACGTTTGTGACAAGACATGATAAATTATGTCATGTCAATTTGACATGACATAATTTATAAGACATGATAAATTATGTCATGTCAATTTGACATGACATAATTTATCATGTCTTGTACTAGCATTTTATGACAAAACAGTGTTATCGCTCAAACTGTGATAAAATGTGTGACTCAAGTCATGTCACAGTAGGCCGTGCTCGCCCCGCTGTTTTGGCGGAATCTGTCCAGTTCATCCCTCCATCTCCTACGTGGTCCCGCGACCCCGCCTCACTGTCTCTGTATTATGTAGCTAAGAATTATAATGGTTTTACATTCTCCTGCCCTTATATACCAATTTATTTGGGGATGGCTCAACATGTCTTTTTCTTAGATATTTCTCTATTAGTCATCATCTCGGTAGTCATTACCTTTCTAGCCATAACACACAGTCCATCCATGGTTTCTTTGGTCTTCTCCTACTTTTATAGCTATCCACATTCATTCTCAAAACTTTCTTCACGACATTTTACTCATTCCTCCTCATTACATATACCCATGACAACCAATTTCCTCACAACTTTTTAGTCACCGGTGTCACTTTCAGAGTTTCTCTTATATACTTCCTCATTTCTTATTGTATCCATTCGTTTAACACCACATATATCTCTTACGGCTTGAATACACCAAATCCTTTATTGACCAAATCTTCTACTTCCACCGACTTCATAGATTCCACTGAGTTCGGCCGACGACGAACGGCCATAGTTCGGTCGATGACGGATTCGGTCGGTATATCCGAGCCTTTAGCATTCTCATCTCAGCTGCATGCAATTGCCTTTCATTTATCCCTTTTGTGGCCTAACATTCTGATCCATACAAGACAGCAAGGAATGGCTTTTCTACATTATGTTGCGTTATCTTTGCAACAAAATTGGTGTAAAGTATATCTATTGAGTACCTAACAAACATTCAAACTCATGAAACTCACAAAGACGGCACATTCAAATATCCACATTCATTGTAAATTTTATATAAATAAATATATGTCGGATCCGGTCATTAGTACGGACAAGAAACGAA
Organism: Tiliacea aurago; assembly: GCA_948098905.1. Lineage (NCBI taxonomy): Eukaryota > Metazoa > Arthropoda > Insecta > Lepidoptera > Noctuidae > Tiliacea > Tiliacea aurago. The sequence goes on from OX402593.1 coordinate 15,184,296, forward strand.
TCAAGCGCGCTACTACTGGCGGACATCGCGTGATCTACCTTAACCTCTAGCGCGCTTCTACAGAGTCGTGATGTTTTGAGCCGATAGCGAGGAGGACATTCAAGATTCAGTGTCTGGTCAGATCGCATCGGAGTTAAGGCGTCGCGGAACTGTAATCGATTCGTTATGGTCAGTTATTGTGGTAATTGTAATTAGTAGTGATTGATTCAATATGTGATTTCAATAAACGCTGTGTATCGCACCCAGTGTGTTTTCATTGCACGAAACCCAACTTCTGCTCACATCGATGTCCGAATCTAACTGAGTAAATCCTGACGATCCGACATTTATAAATTCACATAAATATATTATTAGTAGGATAATCTTTGAGTTACAGTGAAGGAATACTCGGCGGACAAATATGATTATGATTTAATTTCTAGACGTGTAAATACGCACGATGCACGTCCCAAGAAGCGAACGCTCTCAAGATCTAAGTTGTATGACAAAGTGAAAAACATATTCTGAGGCACAGGCCCATGTTCTTGATGTTTCAGAGAATCACGCCTTTTGTCCGATGTGAAGGCCTTGATTAAGAGCGGGCCGAAAGCATAATTTCCCATGGGAAATTAGATTTTTCATGAATTTGATAAGACTTAAAATAAAAATAAATATGAGTAACATGCAACATGATATTTTCAAACTTTTTGTGGAACAGAAACATAAAATATTCTCGATAGAAATACATCACGAAGTTACCTGTAATGTCCACGCATTTTCGATTTGTGCTAAATATGCAAATGACTTTTAGGATACTTTGATGATTCATTGTATTAAGGCTTCTACATACCAGCGCGACTTGTCGCGCGACGCGACACGGCACATAGGCCCCGCGTGTTGCGGGACGAGCGGTGCCTTTGTGTCGCGTCGTGTCGCGCGACAAGTCGCCCCGGTATGTAGAAACCTTTAATGCATGATATTTTTAAACTTTTTGTGGAACAGAAACATAAAATAATAAATTGTTCTCGATAGAAATGTATCACGAAGTTTCCTATAATTTCCACGCATTTTAGATTTGTGCTAAATATGCTAATAAGTTTTATGATACTTTGATAATGAATTGTATTAAGATAATATATAAGACGAAAAAGATTGCGTTTTATGAAATTCCAGTTTTTCAGTTTTATTACGATAAAACCCTTTCAGCACTTACTACGTCCTTATTAAAAAAAAAAGACGTCTTCCGTCTCATGTTGCGGGAACTGTAATTATATTTTTATGGGTGTCTGGTTGAGAACTTTTCTGTCTTAAATACGCTTCAATATTATGTAAGTAGGCACAGCAAGAACAACAGTTCTTAGTAAACGTTAATGTTCTAATAAAGTTGCATTCTTCTACTGAAGCGGAAGTCAGACGCAGTAGCTTTGGTCTGTTTAGGTGAGTCCGCGTATCAATGGTCAGTTTCCCTCACACTTCAGTTTATTAAATTCGCCAGTTTCGTCGATTAGTCAGTTTCGCTTGGTCTGTTTTCTGGATTAGTCAACTCGACAGTCTTCAGTGTTCTCCGGTTTCGTTGATTCGTCAGTTTGGTACACTCAAGGAAAAATATATATTTACGTTTAAACAATTAAAAGTCGATAACATAAGGAATTTGTAACCCAATTTAATATAGTTTTTTTTAAAACCATAATTTAAAAAAAGCAATTACTAAGTTCTTATGACTGAAATCGGATAGTTAGATTACATATTTGTTTTTATTCGGTTTGATCATCGGAAGGAATGAGGGCCTGGGTGCGATTTTCAAGTCAAACAAAGTGGTATTGGGTTTTTCCAGAATCATGGCAATAAGCTCGCCTCCTATGGTTGTACTCTAAGTACATCTTTTCCTAACCCTTTAAGGAAACAGGAATGGTCTTATGTTACGTAACACATGATTAAATTAGTAGAAGTGTGTGCAGTTTTCTACCGACTGTGCTTTGGCTGACTTAATTTAACAAAACTGACGAATCAAGGATCCTGGCTAAAACTGGAAACTGTCGAGTTAACGCATCTGACTAATCCGCAAAACTGACCAATCAGCGAAACTGTCTAATCAACGAAACTGTCGAATTAAATAAACTGGCCTCGTTTAGACAAAGACAAAAACATTTATTCATCGTATATGGTAGGTACAAAGATGGTTATTAAAGTGGGTTATTGTACATTCGCCACAAAGTAAGTTCGCCACGGAAAATATATTTGTTCAGGACACACCCGCCGCCAAAAGCGGCGGATAGGTATGTGTTCATGGAATACTTAATTAATGTTAGCCGTTTAGCAATATGTGATATATTGCGTATGTTTTGTATATTGAGAATGTGTGTGGTATATTGCCTACGATATTGCTGTCACAGCTGTTCGCAAATACAAGGACTATTAAAAACAATGGGTAGGTTAACGGGATAGATATAATTATAAACACTAAGAGGTCGTGTTAGGTAATTCTGCCACTACTGCACATTTTAAAGTAAACTTATTTCTTGTCTTTTACTATAAGAATATTGTCTTTTTCAATAAAAGACAATATTCTTATAGTAAAAGACAAGAAATAAGTTTACTTTAAAATGTAAATGCCCGGTTGCACTAAAAATCCCAAAAAAAATAAGTTAAAAATAAAAATATTTGAAACATCATTCATTCTCCGTCCCTTTAAGGTTAGACTAGCTATCAATGATTTAGCCGGGGATCGCAGAAGTCGCACTTGATCCCATGATCACCGGTGCAAGTGTGGGAAAACACCGGGCTGGTTTTTAGTCAGTAAGAGTTTGACAGACCTCTCCGCCCGGCCCGGGGCGACCTTCTTGAGGTCGACGGTCAATACAATTCTGAAGTTATGAACATATTATTAGTCTGTTATTGCAGAGAAAAGGCCTCTTCTCATACAGAGAACAAGTATAGTCGGTTCCAAAAGTGGCTAATCAAAATGTAAACATAAGGATCAGAAAACGTACCTGTGGATGCCAATTAGTAGCGCCACTTACAAATTGAGTGTTTTGATTTGTTTGTCTGAATACTTAAACCCAAAATTCTAATTTTAAATCCCCTTAAAAATGTGGAGAAAATCCATGAGGATTCTCCACCCCGAGAACAAAAAAAAAGCTGTCAATGATTTGCTCGCTCAAGAAACGTACAAAAGATTTTAAGTCCCGTGTAAGTAAAAAAGATAAGTGTAGATAGTCGATGATAGCTTACTGTTCATAGCGAGTACTCGTTTGTCGCAGCGACCAGAGCTATCAAAGAGAGTAGTCGCTCAGCGACGCTCGCTTGGCGGGCAGAATTCTCGCTGAGAGTCTCACGCTTGGTACATAATATGCATACGAGCGAGTTATTGGTCGTTGAAACCAACTCGTTTTTAGTTGCTAGCTCTACTCGCTTCTCGTTTACCGCCGGCGCGCGGCGGTAGGACAGGTCACTCAAACAACAACAACAATTCAATTCAAATTCGTCAAAAATCTAAAGTCACATTCTGCAATTGTCGATGATTGAACAGCAGGTAGGTACTCGACACTAAGTAAATTATATTGTGTCCTGTAGCTAAATAAAAGTAATTATCGTTTTCAATTTTCAAAAGGATTGTTTTCTAAATTAATGAAGGTCTAACTCCGAGGAAGTAACAATTGTTAAATTTGAAGGAAACGATAATTATGTCAAAGGAGAATTTACTTTTGCGTTGATTGTACTAAATTTTATCTTACTTATTTTATAAATTTTACTGCAAAAAATATAATGATGAGACATTATTATAAATATCATACCTACGTCTTTTTTTTCGCAATAAGTAGGTATAATTAAATGTCGGGGTTTGGTGCAAAATAACTAGTCAACAAATTATTTATTAACGTTTTTAAATTTCCGGCATGTAAAACGGAAAATTAAAAGGTCAAAATTATGTACTATTAACATCAAAATAAAGAAAACAACAACGACGACGGACAGAACAATTATAAACATATTTCGTAGATTTAAATACGCCTAGTAAGCTTTTGTAACAATAAGCTTCCAAATTAGTTTTGAAGACAAAATTACTGAGAACAATTTGAAGAGTTGTTGACGTAAACATCTTTTGTGTATTATTTTTAGAGTAGCCTTAGTTGTAAGGGGTAATTTTCAGAAAGTCAGCTAAAAGCTTGCATTTTGAAAATCCACCGTCCATTCCAGAAGAGAACTAAACATTATAATAGTTCCTGTTTTCATAGAACATAGTTACTTAACAGAAGCAAAATTGGAAGAATCGTTTTAGGATTTACATTCTATTAAAATAATAAAAATAATGAAAATACATTTAAAAGTTTGTTCAAACATTAATTTTATCAAACTTTTTAATTATTTAATAATTTGTACTTTTCTGTTAGCACGCCGCCGTCGCGCGTCGGATACGGCGTGCTAACTCCGAAGCACGCAATAATCACGACACGTTTTCTAACTGAACAGACAGCTGTGCTGGCAACAAGAAAAGCACTATAAAGTGGTGAAGGGTGGGCGTTTTTGGGGTACTGTCTTATGTAATTTTTGACGTTCGAAAAGTGCTGATTCTCAGCCTAGTTTGAATAAATGACTTTTGATTTAGATTTTTGGTTATGTAACATCGAAGTCATAAATTGCTGCTTTATATTTGTACTAGCTGTGCCCCGCGTTTTCACCCGCATAAGTCTCGATCCCATGTAAATATTAGGATAAAAAGTATCCTATGTCTTAATCCAGGTTATGGTCTGCCTATGTGCCAAATTTGATCTAAATCCGTTTAGCCGTTTTAGCGTGAAAGCGTAAAAAACAAACAAGCAAACAAACTCACTTTCTCATTTATAATATTAAGTTAGGATAGGATAGGATTAATTATTTAGAATGTCCATTCTGAAGTTCAACTTAGCCTATCGCAGTCCACTGAGGGACATAGGCCTCTTCCAGTCTGCTATTGAACATTAATACCACAGATTAATACTGCCTAACGGCCGAACCCAATAACATATTTTCAGTTAAAGACAGATCGCTATTGATGATAGACAGTATAATTATATCTATGCTCGGATGGCGTCTCACAATCATTGATAAAGGCTATCTATCTAACGAAAACAATAAGTAGGTTTCTCTTCTTCGCCCTCCCGTGCGTTCCATTACAACCAACATCACTTTAAAAAACAACATGTGTAATTAGGGTTATATTAAAACTTCTTTGTTTCTTACTTCTAAATAAGTTACTGGATTAAGATATAATTCTGTAGAGCCATATTTGTTATGGCCGCGAATCAAAATACAACCTGTTACTGACCTGCAAATTGCAAAAAACGTAATAAAATTTGAATTTCGCGGGCTACCTTAGCGCGTGAATGTTATTTTTTTTTTTTAACTTAAATTCATGTTGGAATGGTGCTTGCACGGGGGGCAGTAAGGGGGGGGGGAATTTCTGTTATTTTTTGCCTAGGGCGCACCGTTTTCGAGATATTTGAATTTAATTTTTTTTTATTACTTTAAATAAAAAAAAACATCTATGATCATTATTGCAAGTACTAAAGAGTTCATTTTAGCTTGGCTACTTTACGTTTATCCCTGCAATTCGGGGAATAGCCAAATCTGCCATCTGTAGTACTGTCCTGTCAAACAAATCGTATATTGGGACGCATACTTTTGGCATTTTCATACAAAGAGATATCTGTTGTAAGCGATACACCCTCCCATCAGTAGATAGCGTGGGCCGGTATGATTCCTAGATTATTGGGACGTTAAAACCATCGATAGATATATTTTTATATCTCAGGTAGGCCGAAACTGGTGATATATAAGTTATTGGGTTCGGTCGTAAGGAGGTCACACACAGATAGAACACCACAGTCAGACATAAAAGGCATAAGTAGTCTATGATAATAGGCACTGATAGGGCACTGACAAGTAACTGATGTTACGTCGGGTTCTCACACCCGGTGTTCGGTGTTCTGAATTACAATAATTTTATTAAATAATTATCGTTTATTTATTTTTATTAAGTATGTTATTTCACTCATCTATTTTTATTTTATTTATTTCCGTATGATCTTTCCGTGACATCACAGCGAGCCCTATCAGAACCTATCGCCTATCGCTGCGTCACTTATTTTTAAGTGCCGCAGCATTATGCTGAGATTGGGGCCTTTTGGCCTCGTACAGGACTTTCTGTTTTTATTTTAATTTTTACTTTGTTTTATTTTTGTTCTTTATGTTTCTATGAGTGTTTTATTTTAATTTGTGATCTGTGCGAGTTCCAATAAATGCTTTTTCTTTCTTTCTTTCTATTGGCTATTGGGCTAGACTAGACTCTACTAGCATTATAGAGGAAGTATGTTTTCTTAATTTTTTTTTACTTCAGTTTATTTCTTTCCTATGTTTTGAACTAATTTAATACTGGTTATTAGGCTAGACTAGACTTTACTAGCATTATAAAGGAATTTTGATTAGCCACCTTCTTGAGGTCGTCGGTCAATCCAATTCTGAAGTTATGAACATATTATCAGTCTGTTATTGCAGAGAAAAGGCCTCTTCTCATACAGAGAAAGAACAAGTATTAGTCGGTTCCAAAAGTGTCTAATCAAAATGTAAACATATGGATCAGAAAACATACCTGTGGACGCCAATTAGTAGCGTCACTTACAAATTGAGTGTTTTGATTTGTTAGTCTGAATTTAAACCCGAAATTCTAATTTTAAATCCCATACAGAGATATTTACAGAACAGACATTAGGCAGATACATTACCTGGACGTACCTAAATGGCAATACTAGAGAATGGGCAGCAGCGTTCTCTATGCATTTTTAAAACCATACTGCGATCGCCAACCCGCCTGCCAGGCGTGGCGATTATGGTAAATCCCCTCCCTTTTTTTTCGGGGAGGCCTATGTCCAGCAGTGGGCATCATCCGGCTGAAATGGTGATGACGATGACCTAAATGACATATCGAGCTTTAGGCCGGTTACAATGCTTCACCGACCGAACGCGACCAACGTACGCACCGACGTGACGCAACCGTCACGTCGGTGCGTACGTTGGTCGCGTTCGTAATTCATATTCAAATTCATAATATTTTATTTCACATAGTTATTATAAACCTACATGGGCATTGGACACTTATGATACGACAGAAGCTAGAGGCACGGATCCAATTGGTCGTTTCTTATGGAGAAGAGCCACGAAGGAACTTCGGAAACTAATTAAGTTACAGTGCTAAACTGACCGTATGCACGCGCACGAGGAAACTAGTGGTCGGTTGATGCTACGCACCGATGACGGTCGTTGGAGCACCGTAAGGCCGCTTATAGACGCCCGTTTCTTCCATCGGACCACGGAACGTGTTTTTCATATTTGTATGAGTTGGACACCGGAATAGAATAGAATAGCTAGTTATAACCTATACAACAATGCTAGTCCGAAAAAAAAACGGTCCGTTGTCCGGTGAAAACAACGGACGTCTACAAGCGGCCTAACCGGCCTTAGAAAGTCACTGTCACGCAAGTAACATCATAAAATCACGCCTGTATTCTCCGAAGGATTAGACAGAGGTGTACCTACCTATGATACATCCACAGTTCGCTAGCTATGTTTAAGACCCAGATATATGCCAGTGACCTTGAGTGGTTAGCTTGCGTCTTCTGTACTGAGCTCACGCAACGCGTCGTACGTTCAGCCAGTAACTGGGGACAGTTTGGGACAATTTGACGCATTATTAATTTATTATACACTAAACAAAAGTCGCCTTATTACAAAACAAGATTTATATTTTGACATGGCTTAAACCATGGAGCCAGATTTTGTAATAAGAACGTAACAGTGATTGAAATACCGTTCTTTATACAAAACTGAAAACTTAGTTCGGTACTAAGTGGTCAGTTTTGTGTTTAGGAACTTTACCATAGTCGGAATAAAGTTCGAAATTCAATAATGGCTCCATGTTTTAAACCTGGGTCTGAAGATAAACCTTGTTTTGTAATAAGCGGGAAGGTATTTTACTAAAAGATCAATAATTAAATTATCTTTAAATTGGTGAAGGTTTCAAAAATATACGCTTGGTAGATTTTGCGCCATTCTCAGTTTTTTATCCGCGTTAGACATAACTTTACAAATAATTTCACTATGTAATTTAAACAAAATCTAAAATATTCACATATTAAGTTATTGAGAAAATGCTCTAATGTAACATATTTTTTTTCAAATCATTAACACTACTCGTTTAGACGTGATCTTCAGTATAAAATCATTAAAAGTCGTTTATCGTCGCCTTAAGTCATATGTAATAGGGGCGGTCCTATTGCTATCAACCGGGTAACCATGAGTGACATAATAATGCTCAAGGAAGCGGAGTTTTTTTCTAAGAATCGATGTTCCCATAATACGAGTATATATCTCGTGGGAACACTTAAGAAATTCTTAGTTCAAATAATAAGTAAGCCCCTCAATAGAGACGAAAATCGACTCGTTCGAAGTTATTTATACTTGCCAAGTCGTTCAACTAAAAGTGGGTTCTATATAAACACAAAGTGTCGTTAAAACTTCAGTGAGTACAGCAGGTGTGAACGAGGCTTATCAATTAGCCGCAAACTTGAAACTCACGGAACCGTCAGCAGAGTTTATACACGTACAATATCCGAGAGTAAACGAGGCACACCGAGTTTAAGAAAAAGTTTGGCTTTGTAGAGCGTCAGTCTCTTTCTAAACGGCATGTATTTAATCGAACCTCTAATAATAAATTCCCATTTTGCGATCATAAAAATATTATGGAACACTCTAATATAATGATTGCGCGTCTTTTTGTGATCCTCAAATTTTGGGGTCCTAAACGAAGTAACGCTCGCCGGCCGCTGCCGCGGCACCAATCGCTTTGCTCGCTCGGCTTGCGCGCGGTTTGTCATGGTTTTAAACCTAACCTAACCCGGCAGTGACTAAGCTACCCCGTAACTTAGTTACTGCGACTCACTGTGATAAAAAGTCAGCAAGTTAATAAAAGGCTCAATTATTAAAAAAGTGTTCATCATTAGAAGGCCAACAAGTTTTTAGAAGATCAGTTATTTTTTTTCTTATTAAAACTCGTTGTGTAATAATATTCAAGCGCAAGTACAAGCGCAGGTACATTCCAAATTGTAACCAGTTTGCATTACAATAATTAACCTTTCGTAACCATGGGCTCTTATCTGCTTCTAACGATCCAAAAAAAATTAAGGACTTACAAGGATTTTATTTGAATTTTCCAGACTGTGCTCATAAAGAGTAACTTTCTTGTATGTACAAGTGATCGGAATTTAAATATTTATCTATTTTGGTTATGCCTTTTAACTTTCACAATAATATCCTGGTACACACAGCTCCATTAAGTGGTTACCCCACCAAAAGCATGTTGGTTTGTGTATTTTGCAAACAAATTTTATTATAATGAATGTATTGTTTTAGTGAATAAATAAGTTTAAGTTAGTATTTATTTTTTTAAATTGTTTTTTAATATTGTCTTTTGTCATTAAAACGTGAATACTTTTATTATTGTGTATATACAAACAATAATAGGGTTAACCTTTACGAAGCGTTAATCAAAGTTAAAATAGACCGGAGGTTTCAAGACCGCTTGCCGTGTAGAAGTTTGGAGGATCAAATGCTAGGCACGATGAAAATATTGTTTTTTTTTGTCATGCATTATATTTTTTTGATATAAAGTTTTTCTATTTTGTTTTAGTAATATTTATATACTTAGCATAAAAAAAAAATCATTTAATAATATTTATTATTGCTATTATTTAACCAACTATTATTTATGCCAAGCTGTTTCGCAATTCCTTTTATGCTCACATTTTGTTCATAATATACAGAACAACAATTTTAGTTCTCATACAATTAGAAATTATTATAAATATTAATGGGTAAATCGTAGTCGTTTACTCTTCGACGTTTTAGGTGAACGTATACATCACACGTTGTAGTTACGTATACGAACGTATACATACACGTTTTTCGATTAGACAGAGACCTAAAGATAAAGTGACTCGGACGATAGTAGATAATAATTTCATCACAATTCATACAGGATCGCTGGCTAGTTCGGCAAACTATGTATGAGTATGACGACGTTTGGTGATGCGATGGTTCGAATCCAAATTGAAACAATGAATTCTTTTTTAAGTATTCTTTAGATTATTCGTAACGAATTGTGTTGTAGCAGTGTAACATTTTAAAACTTGAGGGATTAGCACATACTGACGCTGTGTGTACAATATCTTAACCAGACTCAAGAGATGTTTTATTTGAACGGTACTAAAGTGCACTTTATTTGCGTAAACTCAAGCTTGAAAATCTTGGGTAAGATAAAATCTGCTGAATGTTTTTGATCACCGAGCTTGGTAAACAGCGGGGTATTTGCGTAACACACATAAACAATGATCCTCATCATCATCATTTCAGCCGAAAGACGTCCACAGCTGGACATAAGTCTCCCCCGAGGTTTGCCATAACCGCCACGCTCGGCAGGTTGGTAATCGCAGTATGGTGTTAAAATGAATAGAGAATTTTGCTGCCCATTCTCTAGTAAGTCCCTTAGTTTTACGACACCCACAGGAAGAATTAGGATGGTGCTATTCTTTACGTCCGGAACCACATGGACCCAAAAACAATGATATTATAAGTAAAAAGACTTAGATAGGTTACCTACTCAACATTCGATCTTAAAATCTACACAATGTCCAGGTATTAGATGACACGTGGAAGTAGGACGCATGTCGTAACTACCGGGAGCGAAAAAGAGAGAAGTCGAAGAAAATGTGGCTAATTAGCCTTGACGTGCCCCTTGCGCTCGTGTATAACATATCTACCTCATTTTAACCGAATTCTAAAAAGGAGGAGGTTATATGTTCGGCTGTATGTTTTTTTTATGTTTGTTCACCGATTGCTCTTTTTTTGTTTGAAAGGGCACGTTCCCGAGGTGGTCCCATTGCCACCAAATCAGAATCTGATGAAGGGATCCTATAAAAATCGAGGGAAATCCTCAAATTTTATAGGCACACATAATAGCGATTTGGGTATTTTTTATAGTAACTCGTGCATTTGCTCTCGAAAAGAACCATTTGGTGAAGTGAAACTGATATTGGAGACCACAGATAACCAACGGAACAATATAATAATAAGTATTTAACGGGTTGCGATTCGGTTAGGTACTTTAATGTGGTTGCTAACCAATTTATGCTCTTCACTATGCATATAATGAGTGGCAGTTCTCCTGGCTCTTACCAGGATAACTCCTCAACAATCAACGTCTCAGCATCGGGAAAAGCTATATTTTGTAAAAGGTGATGAGCAGTTAACATTAGGCTATTTGTAACTTAGATAAATTAAAAACTAACCCACTAAAAAGTGAAACAAAAAAACTTTTTCCAAAAAAAATAACCGACTTCCAAAAAAACACTACAGAGTAAAAATAATTTTGATTCCGGAATTCGGTGGCAAAAACTAAAATACAGCTCCAAAGACACCGACTTCCGAAATTCAAATTATTTTTCACTTTGTAGTGGTTTTTTGGAAGTCGGTTATTTTTTTTTTGGAAAAAGTTTTTTTACTTATAATATCATTGCACATAAAATGAGACTCGTTCGCAATGTCTTTAATTTTGCCAGTTCAGCCACATTCATTGCGTTATTTACGCTGTTGTGCAGACGAATTTTTCAAACCTATGAAGCAAAATTTAAAAATGAAAGGCATTACGATCGATTGACATTTTCTGTGTGTACTCAGTGGGGTAATTACTCCACTGATTGGCTACCGCAGTTTATAGTTATTCCTCTTTTATGCTCTGGATAAAATAAACCTAAAAAACAGAAACTAGTTGTTAAATTACCGACCCATGGAAGAAAAAAAGTTCGTAAAACTAAATTTTATTGGAATTATTACTCGTAATTGCAATGAAATTTAGTTCTACGGATTTTTTGGTGTCAATAAAAAATCTATTCCATTTTATTTCTGGGTAGAATTTCAATTTAGGATTCCAAAACCAATATGCAATAGTCGTTTCTGTTAGCTGGATAATGTGCACGATATTGAGGTGTTACGGGTTAAACAGGCGAGATTGGCATGATAGGGTTATGTAAAATTGGCTAGAACTGCCAATAACCTCAAACTGTAATACGCTACCCAAATATTGCGAGATTTTTCTGTAGGTAGCTTTATTTTACACTAACTTTCAGCTCTCGCGTTCGTCTTTTCTTTATTTGTTTATAGGGGCTTTTACGCATAGTGATGGGTAACTCAACAAATTTATTTGAGGTTGAGGGAGTACCTCACTTTACCTCGTGAGGCCCTCACGAGGTACCCATCATTTGAGGTGAGGATTCGTACAACGGCGCACCTCACGACTCATGAGCCCCGGTCGAAGGTCCAAGGGAGCGAGGCGGGCGGGCGCGACTACGACTCACGAGTACCTACTCACGACTCTCCGTCCGATTATTCACATCTCTCGCACACACATAATTTTTAAGTCGGTTCATTCGCTCATTGAGCTCACTCAATACTCACTCGCGACTCGCGAGTAATCGCGAGTCTCGAACTCGCTCGCCGCGCCCCTCGCCACGATTTCATATTGTCAATGTAATTTTTTGAGGATTCGTGAACGAGTGAGGAGTGAGGTGGTTCAATGTAATTCGAGTAATTCTCTTTCAATTTGCGATCACGAGTACCTCAAACGAGAGACCTCATGAGTGAGGGACTCATCACTAACGCATAGCGTATGTCAGTCCCATCGTATCCTAAGCAATTGTACTTTCACAAGACGTGGGCCATGACTTTGAACAAACCCTTCGCATCGTCGCCATTTGGTTGGGGTAGAATGAAATTTATTGTACTCACACAAACGATGAAACCCCATTTTAAGGCTCGTATAGACTGGTGCGATATCGCGGACGTGACGCGACACTTGTAGCACAATTTCTATGTCGCTGCCTGTCCGCGATCCTTAGAGACAAATTGCTAAAAAAATAAGTATGCCCTGAGCCCTGAGGACGGTCATACCTTCCTCAGGATTCAAGCTATCTCCATGCCAAATTACGTCAAAATAGGTTCCGCGGTTTAGCGCTGAAAACGTTACATAATATACAGAATTATCTTCACATACATAATTATCAAGTATGGATATTTCTGCTTTTCTTTTTTTTTTTTGGGTGGGAAATTATAAATAACTTCTCCCGCTCTAGGCGGAGCGGGACGGCGTGTCAGACTTTTACTGACTAAAACTCACTCGTGTTACTACTCGTGATATCCCTTTCGAATAAACTCGCAACCCTGGCAGGCATTGGCCCTAACGGACCCCGTCAGTTGGTGCTGACATCTCTTTGAAGCACACGTGGAACACAATTAACAACGCGCCGTTGACCCGGGCCTGGTCCTTATCAGACGGCGAGCTACCCATCGCTCACCGTCAGCAAGCCCGCGCCTACGGTGGCCGGAAATCGGCTTACGACTCCAGAAGCCCGGGGCGTCTCCTGCGGATGGATATTTCTACTGATGACTGCAATATTTATTTCATGATCAAAAATCTGAAAATTTTAACACACTTATCTTCGGTCTGTACGCAAACAGTCCTAACTAATATTATAAATGCGAAAGTAAGTGTTTTTGTTACCTTTTCATGCCTAAACCACTGAACCGATCATCCTGAACTTTTGCGTATACGTTGTCAGGTGTATAGAAACGGACATGGGTACCTTTCATCCCGAAAAAAAGTACTGTTCTCGAGGAAAACAACAATAATGTTCTTATGATAAAAGATGGCGCCACGTGTCTTTCGAATCATGGTTGAGTTATGTTATGCAAAAAGCAGAGTACAACCCGAAATTATTGTCAAATTCTAAATGAACGCGAGCGAAACCGCGGGCAAACGCTGGTACCTATTAAATAAGTTACGAATTCTTTTTTAAAACAAAGAAGAAACCAGTACTTATTTATATTATTAAGATAAACATCAGACTCAAACAATTTGAGCATTGTCCGTGTAACAATCTCATTTCGGTTCGAATTTTCATTGTTTGTGTCGTATTTGTAAGTCCAGCACCCTAATTGCGTAACACAGTTTGAATCGGAATCGGAATGATTTTGAAGTATGTTACTAATCCATTGCTTCTTGTGGTAGAAAAAAAGTTTGCTCAACAACGTAAATAACGCTATGAATGTTGTTGAACTGTCAAATTGAAAACGATTCCTTCTGATAGTGTGTTACGCAATTAGCCCACAGCTCTACGTACAGTTTTTAAAGACGGTATTATCTTATTACAGCGTATGAGGTTTTGCCCGAAACTTTGACCGTGCATTTACGATAAGGAAAACTTCGCAAATTGATTTACCATACCTAATAAAAAAAATTGTGTTCAATCTAGGTACACATAATTATTATGGGTTTTTTTTTACATCCTCAATATTTTTACAAAACAGTACTATTTCTTAGAGAATGCCGTTTTCCTTGTAAACGTTTACGGCCGTACATTACCTAAGGGGTCCATATTGGCTCAACTAAAGTTCTTTACCCGAAATTGTTCTTCCTAACGATTTGTAATCCGAATGATCACTCTTCCTAAAATTTTTCATCCTAAAGTTTTCATTCATACTATTTGTAGTGCTACCGGCGATGTTCATAACACTCATGTTTCCGAAAATTGTAATTAATAATATCATTAATGTAAATATATTTAAACTCCTACTGTTTTTTATCATAACGCTTTTATCCCTAAAACTATAACTATACATGAGATAATTATGTCTAAAAAACCAACTGTTTAGAATGATTTAAGGTCGTTTCACAGATTTTTGTCTTAAATGAATGAAATTCAGGTCAGAATGTCGTCTTGGGGGCACTATAAAAAAATACTTATAAAAATTTCGCGACCAATTTCGAGGTAGCGCTCGCCGGCCGCTGCCGCGGCACCGCTCGCTTCGCTCGCTCGGCTCGCGCGTAGTTGGTCACAGTTCTAACCTAACCTAACTTATGGATATCTTTGCAGGTACACACCGCTATAAATAAAATTAAAATATGACTTTGAATAATATTGTAAAAGATGGTTATGTTGAGAAAATATAGGAAAACAAATAAAAGTCTATTAGATGTTTATTGCTACTGACATTATGAAGTTAAATGCTTCGGAATTATGAACATTAGAGACAGAGTAGTTAGGAATTGTGATTGTTAGGATAAAAAATGTTAAGAAGAACATCGGAGTTGAAAATTTAGGTGAACTTTGGCGCACCCTTACCTAAGTGTTATTTTTCCCTTCCTAGGTTGGGAGTCTTCGTGATTCTTATAAGGGTGCTAACCCACGAGCGACTTTTTCGGCGATTTTATCGGCGACTTTTGGGTGAATGTATTTCTTTCTGACAAAAATCGCTGAAGAAATCGCTCGTGGGCGAGCACTCTAAGGTTTAAGAGAGGTTTCTTACACCCTTTTAAGGATCACGAAAAGCGGAAGGATCTATCGTTAGAACTATAACCTTTGCTTTTTCTGTAACCATCAGTCCCGGAATTATTTTATACTAGCTTTTGACCACGGCTTCACCCCCGTGGAGATTGGAAATTATCCCACGGGAACGTACTACTGGAATATAAGGAATTCTATGTCCTAACCCAGGTCATAGTCTACCTATGTGCCAAATTTCATTCAAATCCGTTCAGCCGTTTTAGTGTGAAAGCGTAACAAACAAACTCACTTTTGCATTTATAATATTAGTTACTTAGGATGTACAGACGCCTTGCAGGTCAAGCTACCCGAAACTGACAAATTTTCCCAATCAACCTTGAACCTTATGCTGTATGGATAAAGTAGAAATTCTATTAAAGAAATATGACAGGTTGTAGTAGCTTGATGTGCTGGCGTCTGTACATGAGATATACAGGGTCAAATTAAATTAGGTAGCGGAACTCCTCATACCTGATGGGTATCGACATCTGAAAACGACAAAATAAAAAGATTTTATGATATTTTTTGGGAGGTTAACGAACCTTGCTGGTAGTGTTGTTATTTAAGAGCGTTTACGACGTACGGCATTTCATACAAACTTTCAAGCCCTTGTTTTTCGAAATGATTGAACCGATTTCAATGAACCTTCATACGCATAACCAGGATACAAAGGTCTAAAAAGAACATATTCAAAAAATAGTGTTACAGCCAAATTAGGCCGATTTTAAATTTTCCATAGAAACAGAGATTTCCAGTTATCTGTTTTTAAATAAGACTGAAAAATGTTCTTAACTAACTTTTTAGACCTTTGTATCCTGCATGCGTATGAAGTTTCATTCAAAACGGTTTTCAAAAAACAAGGGCTTGAAAGTTTGTATGAAATGCCGTACGTCGTAAACGCTCTTAAAACTAAGTAAATATTAGTACGAAACATGTACTCGTATTTTCTATTTTCAAAACGGTCGAGTTTAAGTTATTTCTTGGCCCACTGCAGTCGGCTTTCGTTACCAAACTTACCATGCTGCCTATCAAGTGAAATCCTTCAGAGTTCCCTAATTACCGAAACTACTTGAACTCATGGGAGTTTGGGCTTAATGTGATGATTTGGTATCGAGGTTATAGACCAAGATAACTAAATGCCGAGGCCCGACGGTATTTATAACCTCGAGAGACGGTGGCATCTTAATTAGAAACTGTTCAACGACGTATTCAGGGCAAAGACGTAGGTATTTTTTTTTCAAGGCAATCGTAGAGACGCTGTTAGTATCCAACCTTGAATTCCGATCTAGATGTGGATTGTTGATTAATGAAAGAAGTGAGTCAAGTTGGAAGTGTCCTTGAATATTTTATGTTTTATTTCAGTCAAGGCTCCGTTTAGCAAAGTGTGTAGGTAGTTAGTTTTCCAATATGTGGTAATCTAGAATCTAGGTTTTGTAAGTAACATTTTTGGGACTTCGTTTAGCCCTTACACCAATAATAATACACAACACCCTTTATTTAATAGTACCTGTAAGTTCAGCCCTATAGTTTTTTCTACAAGTATATATTATATGATTGTATGGAATACAGTCAGTAAACGTATAAAAGGCAGATCAACCATTTCAAAAATGTCGGCTTTTTAGAGCGTCGCGCGTCGACGCTCTGACTGTGTCCTGCATGTTACAAATGTTACAATCTCTTTCTATAACGCCCGCGCCAGACAGCAACAATATTTGAACACTTATTTTCACACCTGCGAAGCACGGGTATCTGGGTATTTGTTCAAAGTTCGATCACATATTACACTTTGCCATTTGTCGGTTTTTAGCGAGCACGTCAAAGCGTTCAAAATTCAAATGTGTGTGTAGCCTGATAAACTTGCACAAAGTTTTCCTGTTCAGGATAAAGCGGGAGGAAACGCCCGGGTGTCACCACTGTGTGGATCGCCCGGAGGACACGGTGGAGCATACGGTGCAGGTCTGCCCAGCTTGAGAGGAGCACCGCCGTGTCCTCACGGAGGCGATCGGCAGCGGCGATCTCTCGCATCCGGCCCTGGTTCAGGCCATGGTTCGGAGCGAGAGTGCATTGGGAGGCCATCACCTCGTTCTGCGAAGCAGTAATGCTCGCGAAGGAGAAGGCGGAACGCTTGAGGGTGAGGCTTGGGGTGGGGGGGTGTGGTTTGCGCCCCCACGCCCCTAGTCGCCGCAGGAGACGCCCCGGGCGTCGGGAGTCGCAAGCCGTTGTCCGTGGAGTGGGCCTGCGGACGGTGAGCGATGGGTAGCTCACCGTCCGATAAGGACCAGGTCCGGGTCGACGGTGCGTTGTGTTCCACGCGCGCCTCAAAGAGATGTCAGCATAAATTGACGGGGTCCGTTAGGGCCAATGCCTGCCAGAGTTGCTAGTTTGTCCGAAAGGGATAACGTGGCCCTGGCACACAGGCAAATGAAGAAACACAGGTGGGTTTTGGTCAGTAAAAGTCTGACACGCCCTCCCGCACCGCCCAAAGCGGGAGAAGTTATTTGATAATTGCTGACCCAGAAAAAAAAAAGACTTGCACAAAGTTCCGTTGCTCGTAAATCAATAAGCACAACGGTCGCTTTGTTCAGTCGCAAGATAGACTGGAGCAACAAAACTGTCCAGGAATTAAAAAAAAAAACACAATTAAGAAATTTAAACATTTTATTTGTAGTAAAATAGTTGAAAAGTAACATAAGTTAAATTAAAATTTGATATGAATGGCTTGGTACCACGCGAGTTAAGGTGCGGGCTAAAATTATGCGCGGTGCGGGTTAAATAAAATTAATTATCAATTAAAAACATAGACAATTCAATTAATTAAATAAGTACCTACCTTGATCTATTATGATACATTTCACACATCCACTCGCGCCTTCTTCTCGGTATTTTTAGTTTATTTTTTTGCACATGTAATAAATAATTACATATACTTAAATAATAGGTACAGGTATACCGCGTCCATAAAATTGTCGTCCATCCTGTTTGTTGTCTATTTGAGTTTATTTTGAGTAATATGCAAGGAAAGCGTGGTGAAGCATGTCTGACAGGTAAAGCAAACATGTGTGAGCAAAGTCCATTAGTCTTTGTTCAAACATGTGTCACGTCTGTGTCTGTCTCCCGCACAACTCTATGTGCCACACTAACAGCCGGGTAGTTATTGTATAGTCTGTTCCAAAAATATTTGATGAATAAAACAGATAAATAAAACAGATCTAAGTGCCTACTATAACAAACAAACAAATAGTCGGAAGCTGCACGTCATGACTGTGACAAGGATGTCTCCACTCAGCATGATGCTGTGCTATGGGGGACCCACAGCGCAGCGTTGATTTTCAGAGGTCACCCGAAAAATACGTACGGAACTCAAGTCAGGTTTGATGAGTTGTACATAAGTAAATAGGTAACAAAATAATATAAAATAAACAGTACTTAAAATATAATGCACCAATTTAAGAATAAATATTATTAAATAACATAAAAAATAATCCGCAGGCATCACCATGCACATCATCATGCACCTTAGTATTTCATATTAATTTCAACTTGATACCTTCACGCTTTCTTGAGAAAAGGGGTCTTGACAGACTGACAGATAGACAGACGAAGTGATCCTATAAGGGATCCGTTTTTTCCTTCTGAGGTACGGAACCCCAAAAAAAATCCGAGGGTTTACTCAAAATCAATATCTGTTTAAACCTATTCCTTCATATTTTATGGTCCATAAATTAAATAGAACAATTTATTATATCTTTGGTGTGTATCCGGAAAAGACAGCGGAAGCACGAAATCCAATTATAACGCACCATGGTTTAATTTCCCTTCGATTTAAATATTTAACTTCTAAGGAACAAGTCTTATTTTCACGGAAATGTCACGCAACATTAATTTATTTTTCACGCGGATGTGCGGCGTGTTAATTTACTAGGTAATCTCTCATAAATCAGACATCGGCTGGGCAATCCAGAAAATATTTCCATATTCAAGTGTTTTTGAGCCTCAAATAAGTAAATGCAAAGCTTTAGAACCAATTATCATAATAGGATCAACCTTGTGATTATCTCAAAATATATTTTTCAGTTCGTCGACCGTAAAACATTTTGAAAGGGCGGCATTTCAGTTTGATGTTATGATGTAAAGAGGACCGCGAAACTGCGAACAGCACATAGGTACATCGTAACATGCATGTTACGATCGAAATTGAAAATATTTTTCTTATGTATATCTATGTGATACAGTGTGGTCCCCCTGATACTGTGCACCGGTAGGATATTGGATCCACATTTTTATACTCTTATCTCGTTTCCGTATGATATCGTAAAATACCTTTTTTGTAATAAGAAAGTTATCCCTTAAAGTTTATGGTAGCATGACATGGCTGGTTGTAATCGTTGAAACAACTTGTGAAATTGCCAACACGAGCGATGATATATCAAGTTATAGTTGTTTATAGAAATATATGTGAAAGTGAAAATTCACAGACTCGGGTCGATTTTACGTAAAACCTTATTATTATATTTCTCAGAAATAATGTTTGCTAATTATAACGGTGTGTGGACTACTAATTAGCAAACATTATTTATAACAGTGAGTGTTAATACCATGTTTGCTAATTATAACGGTGTGTAGATTACTTATTAACAAACATTATTTCTAACAGTTTTAATACCTAAGTAGGTATGTCTATTTTCAAGATTGGGGTCCTATTGGATGTCTTGGTGTATATAATAATAACCCATTTACAGTGGTCTCTCAAAGGGCTTTCTAAAATACCTCCATGTATGTTCAGCGATTATTTAAAGTATAGGAGAATATTTATGGAAACATTTTGTTTGACAAAACTCGGTCAAAATTTTCAGAAGTTCAACTCGGTGAGAGGGAGTGGGTGGAGCGCCGTGACCCATTACGCGGGCCCAGTGCGGGTTGGTAGATGTCACATGTCTTCGATATTTTGGTTCTAGGACATGCGTTTCCTCACGATGTTTTTCTTCGCCGTTTTGAGAGCAGTGGTGATGAAATATTTTACTTAATTTATGGTAACGCGCTGTCCAATTAATATAAAATTCAAAAAAAAAAAAAAAAACAAATTCAAAAGTTTATTGCTCAACACAGTACATAAAAATACATTTCCATTTCCACTGTGTTGTAGCAATTCAGGCATGCAAAATTCATCATTAAAATTTCATAAAACTCGGTACTAATAATCTAGACAAAAAATAAGAATTATGAATGAAAAGGGTAATCCAGTTTTTAAGGAAGGATTTTACTGCTTGCTCTTGCATGACTTCGATCGACTCGAAAATTGGAATAAATAATCTTTAGTTCGAATAATGGAACAGCATCAATTTTTTTTCAAAATTAACTCCTCCTGTAGGGCCAAAAAGGAGGAATACGAGTAGGTACAGTTTGCACAAACATCATATTTCGTCGACTTAGAAATTTTCCAAAACTATGCTTTAAAGGGGTGGAATTGAAATTCTCACGGAGACGAAATTGCGGGCGTCGTGCTAGTGTTATTATATAATTATACGTTGTATCGTGTTTATTTATTACTAGCTTTTGCCCGCGGCTTCGCTCGCGTTAAAGATAAAGAATAATTAAAATATATTATAATTATGTTGTTTTTTGTCTATTATAATTTTTTGGTAATTTAGGTTTTGACCATCATTCCCAACAGTGTTTGTGGTTTGGCGTTTGGCGCCAAAAAAACTATTAAAGTTTCTAATATAATTTAATTATGATTCGAAAGACAAATGGCGCCATCTATTATCATAAGAACGTTATTGTTGTTTCCCTCGGGAACAGTACTTTTTTTCGGGATGAAAGGTACCCTATGTCCGTTTCTGTACACCTGACAACATATGAGTATATACAAAATTTCAGGATAATCGGTTCAGTGGTTTAGGCGTGAAAAGGTAACAAACAAACTTACTTTCGCATTATAGTTAGGATTTATTTATTTAATACTTTAAGCACACAAATCTACAGAGGCGGACTTAATGTAAGTTTCTCTTACTTAAGGGGGATGCGCTGAGCTATCCCGTGATATTCAAATTTTCTTACGTTTTTTGCAATTTGCAGGTCTGTGTCAGGTTGTATGTTGATTAAAATTTAGCCTTAATAAATTCAAATGTTTTATAAAGCGGAAACTGTGCCAGAAAGCCAATTTTTAAACTGTAAAAGATTATATTGAGGACAAAAGGCTAGGGCTGAAGAAATTTGCTTGCGTTATATGGATTGCACCACTTTGATTCTTGGTGATTTTAATCTACCTAATGTGAAATGGCCTCAGTCTAATGACCCCTTTCTAGGAATTAGTGACCCTAAGTCTTTAGCGTTGAGGGACTTCCTCAACATCACCGGCTATGTTCAAATGAATAATGTCTGCAATGAAAATGATAATATCCTAGACCTTATCTTGGTGGATGAGAACTCCAGTCTCTCTGTTTGTTCAGCGCCTCCCATTAGTAAACCTGATATACATCATCCGCCATTAGAATTAGCCCTTACTAAAACTTCAATTTCTAATTTAAATTATAATACTTTACAGTCTAAATATATTTTCATTAAAACTGACTATGAGGCATGTGTTCGTGATCTGTGTAAAGTAAATTGGGAGGATTATTGTCATTTGAGTTGTAATGATTACGTTCTGACATTCTATAATATACTATGGGAAAATATAGATAAATATACTCCGAAGGGTAAACCTAAGAATAACTCTTATCCAGTTTGGTTCTCAGCTTCGTTGATTAAGCTTCTTAAAGAAAAGCATAAATACAGAGCTCGGTTCAAACGGTACAAAAACCCTCGTGACTATGATACTTTTGTTTCCCTACGGATGCGAGCTGGGAGAGCTATGGGTAACTGTTTTAAAGATTACATAGAAAGAATTGAGAGTGAATTAAAAACAAATGTAAAAGCTTTTTGGCGTTATACTAAGTCTAAAAGATCTTTCAGAGGCGTTCCTGACCAAGTATCGTGGGGTGATCGTGTTGGTGAGGGTGGGTGGTAGTGGTGTGGCTGATCTATTTGCAGACTATTTTGCATCTGTGTACGGTGTTAATCAACAGCCTGGTTACTTGTCTCCAGGTAACTCCTCGTCTAATTATAGTATGTCTTCCATTGGCATTACTGAAAATGACGTTAGAGATAGCATCAAAAAGTTAGATCTTAATAAAGGAGCTGGTCCGGATGGACTTCTTCCTATTTTTATTCGTCTCTGCATTGATGCTCTTATTATACCTCTGCAGATAATATACAATAAATCCCTTAAGGAAGGTACATTTCCCGATTTATGGAAAATCTCACACATTATCCCCATACATAAGTCTGGTAGTATGAATGACGTAACTAACTATAGACCAATCTCTATTATATCACAATTTGCAAAGATGTTTGAGGCACTCATATACAATGTAGTGTATTCCCACCTCCGTCATGTAGTTAGTTTGAAGCAACATGGTTTTGTGTCTAACCGTTCTACTATGTCTAACTTACTTATTTACACTACTTTTATTAGTAACACCTTTGAAGCTAGGGGTCAGGTTGATGCTGTTTACACAGATTTTGCAAAAGCCTTCGATCACGTTGATCACTCAATTCTTTCTATGAAATTGAATTGCGCTGGTATTCATGGCTCTCTGTTACGGTGGTTCGAGAGTTATTTATTTAATCGTTCTCAAATAGTTGCCTTGGCGGGTTATGAATCTGTACCTTTTTCTCCTGGCTCTGGTGTTCCTCAGGGCTCTAAGTTGGGCCCTTTGCTTTTTTTGGTATTTTTGAATGATCTTTTAGATTTAATAAATTGCAATTGTTTGGCCTACGCTGATGATTTAAAAATATACTGTAGCATATCGGACCTGAGTGATTGTGCGAAGCTTCAAAAGGATCTTGATGTCCTTCAACAATGGTGTTTGAACAACAGAATGACGCTCAATGTTAAAAAATGCCAGACTATTACATTCACAAATAAAGTGAATTATATTAAATTTGATTATCATATTGATGGATCAGTGCTGAGCAGAGTGTCAGTCATCCGTGACCTTGGGGTACTTTTTGATACATCTCTATCTTTCCGTGAACATATAGATAGCACGGTGAGTAAGGCTAAAAGAATGCTTGGCTTTATAATCCGTATGTCGAAACCTTTTCGTAATTATAGTAGCATTATTTTACTTTACAACGCACTAGTAAGGAGCTCCTTGGAATATTGTTCCACTATTTGGTCTCCTTATTATTCAACTTATACTAATAATGTAGAATCTGTTCAGGCCCGTTTTGTTAGGCATTTATGTATGAAGAATGGGATCCGAAAAGCTATACCTGATTATAGCGACAGGTTAAGGCACTTTAAAATGATTAGCTTAAAATAAAGACGTAACCATTCTAACTTACTAATACTCCATAAAATTATAAACGGTACAATGGACGCACAATTAGTAAACTATTTTAAATTTAGGTCTAGCAAACGTAGTAAGCGTCATCATCGTATTTTTGAATTGCCTACATCCACATTAAATACCACATTTAACACGGCCCCCTAACACGTATGGCAAGGCAATATAATGAAAGGTCCAACTTGACAGATTACCCTATTGATATTTTCTCCATGAGTTTCGCTTCATACAGGCGTTCCCTATTCAAACAGTGCGAAGAGTGCACGTCTGTGTAGCTCAAATTGGTTTGTTTTGTCGTGTTCTGGATTTGGGTCTCTGGACACACTTTTAATTTTTTACACTTTTAATTTTTTCTCTTTTGTCTCTAATATTCATATGTTAAATGTCATGCATACCTGTTATTTGCATGGTTACTAAAGTGCCAATTTTATATGTTATTTATTTTTGAATTGTAAGTGACTATGCTGTTGGTGTGCTGATTATAAATAAATAAATAAAAAGGCTTGGGATTGAGCTGCTCCAATAAATTTACAGTGAATCTTGATTTGATTTATATACATTTTTTTTTTGCCTCTATATACTTATATTTTTCTTTTTGTTTTTTATATATCATTTTACATTAACAATGACATGAATATTTACTTCGTAAAGTATTATATTATTTTCATTATTATGAATGTGAGGACTATGTGGGTCATTGTTTTTGTTTTATTTTTCTCTTAGTTTTAATGATGGTCTGGTAGTTTGAGTACTTTATGCGGCCAACCCAAATGTCCTTTCTTTGGTATTGTTCGTCGAATCGTTGAGCTCCTTAAGTTTTTAGTTGAGCTGCACGATAACTGACAAATACGTGCACTGACTGGACAGGTCCACTCAAATCTGTGTGGTTCTTTTCTCAAAAGACCATTTCAGACACCAATCTACATGGTCCTCAAATGATCTGGCCAAGATTATATCCGTATTTTATATACACATTGACATTGATAAATTTTATATATACTATGACATGAATATTTACTTTGTTAAGTATTATATTGTTTTAATTAAGTATTGTAAATGTGAAGACTATGTGGGTTATTGTTTATTTTTGTTTTTACTCAGTTAGTTTTCATCATTGTCTGGCAGTTTGAGTAATTTATGCGGCCTACCCGAATGTCCTTTCTTTGGGATTGTTCGTTGAATCGTTGAGCTCCTCAAGTTCTGAGTTGAGCTGCACGACTACTGACAAATGCGTGCACTGACTGGACAGGTCCCCTCAATCTGTGTGATTTTTTCATCAAAAGATCATTTCAGGCAGCAATCTACATGGTCTTACATGGTCTTCACATGATTTGACCAAGATTATGTCTGGACTTTAAAAGAGACTGTGACCTCTGAGTTTGTTTCGGCCTTTCTTCTCAGAGTAGTCAGTTACGAAACGCCGACCTCATCTAGTTTTTTTTTGTTTTTTTAAATATGTTTGACGTGTAAAAGTGTTTGTACAAACCTACTTACAGAAAATAAATCAATTATCATTTATATGATTCACGACCGTAACAAATATGGCTTTAAATAATTATAATCATTAGAATCAGCAATACAACTCATGATATCATGATATAGTCATTCAATAATCTGAACATAGAGAGTTGTATTGATCATTTTTATCATTATAATTCTATAAATAAATATTAAATACAGACATGAATCATATTTAGATCAACATACAACCAGAAACTGACTTGCAAATTGCAGAAAACGTAAGAAAATTTGAATTTCACGGGATACACTAACGCTTTCGCCTTAACTGATCTTAAACATATACCCCTTTATTCCAAAACAAGGTTTATCTTCAGACCCAGGTTTAAAATATGGAGCCATTATTGAGTTTCGAACTTTATTCTGACTATGGTAAAGTTTCTAAACAAGAAACTGACAACTTAGTACCGCACTAAGTTTTCAGTTTTGTATAAAGCACGGTATTTCAATCACAGTTACGTTCTTATTACAAAAACTAGCTCCATGGTTTAAGCCATGTCAAAATATAAATCTTGTTTTGTAATAAGGCGGATAGGCTTTCGTTTTATGTTATTGTTTAATTTCCTCGATTGAATAACACAGTTATCGGAGGTAGGTACTTTCATTAGAGTAAAATAATATTGTACTTATCCATCGAAATATTCGCAGACTTTTACTGAAACTGAAGTATTTTCTAAGAGAAATGAAATAGGGACAAAAATAAAAATAAAATAAATAGGGACAGAAAAAAATAATATGAAAAAGTGTCGTAATTTACTGCTGAGGAAGTGGCGTTAGATTTTTATTGCTTGATAAATAAAATGTGATTGATCGAGCGTTTCAGGTGCGGTAAGTAAATAAACGTTATTTCATTGACGTTTCCTCTTAAAGTGTCGTAATTTAAATAGGTGTTGTTTACCAGTCTGTAGTTTTCCTAAGAATTTCTACTTTCATGTTGAGGCCAGCATTATTTAATTGCGTGCATTAATAAATAATGAGAGCTCTAAAGTTTTTTTCTTTCACTTAAGAGCGTTTACACCTTACAGCATTTCATACAAACTTTCAAGCCCTTGTTTTTCGAAATGACTGAACCGATTTTAATGAAACTTCATACGCATAAGCAGGATACAAAGGTCTAAAAAGTTAGTAAAGAACATTTTCGAAAAATAGTGTAACAGCCAAATTAGACCGATTTTTTTCGAAATTTTCCATAGAAACAGAGATTTCGCAAATGTTCTTTACTAACTTTTTAGACCTTTGTATCGTCGAGAAAGTTCATTGAATCATCGTGGGTGAATGCGTATTCATGATCAATAAATGAATGTCTTCCTGTTTTGTTATTAATGAAAGTGATAGCATCGGTTGAATGATTTCGTGTCTTCAACTAATAAACGTTGTAGGCCTCGTACCCTTGAAATAGCCAAATAAGGTCAAGTCTATTAGCTTAATAAAGTTAATAATATTCCCTAAGACCATTTCATCACTTGTTTATAGCTATCCATAAAATACCTACAACACTAATTTGGTGGCAGTAAAAATCGTTGCGAGTTTGTCCGAAAGGGATATCGTGGCCCTGGCACACATGCAAATGAAGGAATACGGGTGGGTTTTAGTCAGTAAAAGTCTGACACGCCCTCCCAGCTCCGCCCAGAGCGGGAGATGTTATTTGATAATTTCCCACCCAAAAAAAAAGGGTATTACTAGACCCTGCCAGGGTTGCGAGTTTGTCCGAAAGGGATATCATGGCCCTGGCACACAGGCATCTGAAGGAACACGGGTGTATTTTAGTCAGTGAAAGTCTGACAGCTCCGCCCAGAGCGTATAAAAGAAAAAAAGAAAAGACAATTAAAAAAAGGGTATTACTAGACAAAGAAAATATCATTGTTATTTACTAGTGATTTATAATTCATACAAGCTTTGTGCCCAATTGGATTTCCCATCGAAGAAAAATGCCGAACTTCCATGCAAACTCTGATCTTGTATTTAACCTATTTTTAGGAAACTTGCGCATGATTTTCTTAAAAAGCAAAAGTGAGCACTAAGGAAGAATTTTTAAGCGCGCCTACTCACAAGTTAAATTTATTCGTTCACTGACAGAAAACGCACAGCCTAAGCCGCTAGGTCTAAAAGTATGTATTTCCCATGGGTGAAAACTGACGACCTTCCATACAAACATTCATCATTAGCGACTAGGTAGTTTATATAAACAACGTCCCGACATCAATCGACGGGGTGTTGCCCACCAGACACGACACCCGGTCGGAGGATCCTCCCTTTTCTATAGAAGATGAGTGAACTTTACACCCTGTTCCTCATGCCTCTAAAAATACTGCAGCATTAATTTTGAAATAAATATATGGTAAAGTTGAGGATTAATGTTAAGTACTATGTTTGGCGTCAACACGATTCCATAAATTTTTCTTGATAGAAACAAATGCTGGTCTTATGTTATTTTTTTTTTATTACCATTAATTTCAGGGTAAAAAGAAATAAACTAAACTATCGGTGCCTTGGAGTCTTCTCCCTGTCACCCTGTCTCGCTTGCTCGTGTTACCGCCAGCAGTAGGGTGCGAGCGAGATAAAAAGTGAGGTGGGTCTAAGCCGCTGAGGTAATAACTACTATTTCGATTGGGATTGCAGATAATCCTGTATTACGACTACCATCAGTATAATTCTGCTTATTATTTTTCTCATTTGTCTGGTCTTGACATTTAGGCATTCCGCATATGTAGGTGTGGTATTTCTAGTTTGTTTCCTCACAAATCCCTTCGTGATTGATATTGGATATAAAATTCCCTGTATGTCCCGCCTGGATTCGTGTGTGGTAGACCCATATTCCGACAGTTATGTTTAAGTCCTTAATAGGGGTCACCCCCTATTACAATATAGATTACGCTATAGATTTGCGGATTTCTGCCCTGAAGATGGATATACAACATTAGTTTTTGTTTATACTAAACCTCTTAAGGGGTCATTGTATTCATCATTATGAACAACTTTTACTATGGGACCAAACGTGAAATCGCGAAAAAAAAATTAGCTGTTCCCTACATTTAAGTTCGCTGAACTCGTCAAAATGTAGGGAACAGCTGATATTTTTTTCGCGATTTCAACTTTGGTCCCATAGTAAAAGTTGTTCATAATGATGAATACAATGACCCCTTAAGAGGTTTAGTATAAACAAAAACTAATGTTGTATAGGCTACCCTATAGCCGAGCACAAATCCAGACACTCCCTTCTCTCCTCGCTTCGAAGGTCTATAGGTCGTAATCGTAAGTATTACTGCTGACGCCGGTAACACACCTTTGCCACGAAACCATAGCAGTGAAACCGCAGTAGTTCAATTCAACTAGCTCGAACTAGCGGATAATGACGCGAGCTAGTTGAATTGAACTATTGCGGTCTCGCTGCTATGGTTTCACGGTGGAGGTGTACTATCGGCGTCAGGGTTCGATCTCCAGGTCTAGCAAAGCGTTACTGAGTTTTTCCATTAGGAACGGCTCACTAACAATTGCAATACTTTTCATGTGGCCAATTCAAACTCGACAACGTAAGTGACGCAAATCTGGCTGTTTGTGTGTGTGAGTTTTAAATGTTTGAAACCCACCCACAATACATGAGAAATTCCTAGTGTGGGGCAACATTTATAAAAAAAAAATGTAGACTATATTCATTGCTGTTGTAGACAAACATATGCAGCAATGGATTAGGAATTTATTTCAAAATCCTTCGGATTTTAAAAGAAACTGTGTTACGCAATTGGGGTGCTGCTGCTGTATTAATGCTACCAGTGTTCTAAATATACAGGGTGAAAAAAAATCAATGGTCCCATGAAGGGAAACCACTTTAAATCCTTCAGGGCCTGGCGTAGCATGCGTAGTTCATACAAACGTAATACCAAATTTTTTTTTATTTCAAACATATCTATTCTTAAGGTAGTGTGTATTTATTTCGATTTGATTACAGAATATCGATGTTCCCAAATATATATTTTGAAAGGACAATGATATAAAGACGAGATTATGAGGAATATAAATTTCAAAAACTTATTTTTCTCTTATCTCTTGTTTAAATCAGTGTCCATTCAAAATATATATTTGGGAACCTAGAACCTAATATTTGTACGCCTAATGGCAAATCATAGAGAACTTAGGAAAATTTAACATCTCACGCACCTGTGTATCTGTAACCTATGTTTACAAATAAATAATCTGAATCTGAATCTAGATATTCTGTATGCCTATCGGAATAAAGACACAATACCTTAAGAATAGGTTTGATATACAAATTCTTTTGGTATTGCGTTAGTATGAACTACGCATCCAACTCCAACGCCTCTTAAGATAGATTATTTCATTATTCCTTTACTTTTAAACAGAAATAAAACTGCATTTATAGATTTCAAGACAAGCTTACCTAAACCGGTAATAGAACCAGCAACAAATTGAAAAAATAAACACTTGCTATTTTATTTCACTAAGTAATCGATACAGTCAATGTGTCACATTGTATTGTTACTTTTTTGATGAATAAACTTTTACTTACTTTACTTTACTTAATGTTAAACATAAACCCCCTAATTACAAAACAAGGTTTATCTTCAGACCCAGGTTTAAAACATGGAGCTATTATTGAATTTCGAACTTTATTCCGACTATAGTAAAGTTCCTAAACACAAAACTGTCAACTTAGTACCGAGCTAAGTTTTCAGTTTTGTATAATGAACGGTATTTCAATCACTGTTACGTTCTTATTACAAAAACTGGCTCCATGGTTTAAGCCATGACAAAATATAAAACTTGTTTTGTAATAAAGCGGACAATGTCTCGAAGATACATTAGGTCTGTCGTAAAAGATATCCATGAAATCTAATATTTAGTACACAAGAGCTTGAATCAACATTACCTATACTCCGTTGGTTTAGGTAGTTAAATAAAGGTAAACAAAATAAACCGCGTGACGAGAGAGCTGTCAAGTAACCAACTAAACAACTGTCACTTCAGTTGTCATGCCACGTCACAATTGTACTCTTCAGTTTAGCCATGGTATAATAATATTTAGCAACGTTTTATTTCGTTGACGTTTAGAGCATCTGTGTTTTTACGAGTAGGCCCTACTTATTAGAATTGATGATAAAATAAAATTTATGTTACGTAAGACCAAATGTTATTAGAGATATTTTATCCTAAACAATAATCCTATCGATTAGTAGAATTAAATAGCGAGTGTTTATTTTCTGATTCGATTCCTGGTTTAGGTAAGCTTGTCGATAAATCTGTGAATGCAGTTTTGTTTCTTTTTAAAAATAAAGGAATGTTTCCTATAAGTAAGTACAATAATTTATCTTAAGGATTTAAAGTTGAAGGCCCATTGATTTTTTCCACCCTATATACGTCAGTGGCTGTTTAGTATTCAAATATGACGGACAACTAATGCAAAAGTTCTACAAACAACTCGTTAACAGGCGCTTTGTAGAATATCTAGATAATTCTGAGTGCCAGATAATTTTCAGTTCAGAATCTTAATTGTGAATACTAAAGTCTAGTCTGATTTAAGTAAAACAATTTTGTTTTCAAGTTTGATCAGAGACAGTACTTATCAGGTACCTAACGGAGAAAATATTCAAGGTATCTACTTTGTAAACTCTCAGAAGCGGCTGCTAACAAATTAAACTATTTAAAAAGCCGATTTTCAGATGGGGTGGTTTTTCTCCGTTGGATGGAAAGAAGGCGTTTCTCTTCAAGCAACCCTGCACGTTATGTCTGTTAGCTTTTTCCTCAAACATACAAAATGTGGAGGAATACGTGATATATCTATGCTAATACGGTCCCGTAAGGTGTCAATAACATAAGGACTCTAGAAAACTACTTTAGGGAAATCGTATGGAATACTTTTTATGTACGGAGGGTGAATTTTATTGATAAAGGTAAAAGTTATGCGTTGTATTTCAATTGGTGTCGCTCGAGTTTAACACATTGTTGAGGTAAACTTTTAACACTACTTTATTCGTGAAGAAGTTAGAAACTTATAAGTTTACTAAGGGTCAAAGAGATTTAAAGTACTTACTATAGAGAGGCTATGCGCAGAAATGTCATAGAAAAACTTTGATGCCATTTCTTAGTGACGCCATCCAGCATATTTCGAAAATAAACCGAAGTTAGGTCTAGTCGTTTTACCATAACGAGATTTGCAATATCGTAATGCGCCACTCGGCATATTTAATTAGAAAATATTTTTCTTTTCTTGACACAAATGCGACTTGACGTGCAGGCGTATCGACTTTTGCCCACTAGGACAAATTTATCTGATTTTGTTCGCTATGTCCCGTCTATTGAACCGATTTTTAATGATTTTATACTGAAGACACGTCTAAACGAGTAGTTTAATGATTTGAAAAAAATATGTGTTAAATTAGAGCATTTTCTCAATAATTGAATATACGAATATTTTCGATTATGTTTATATTACATAGTGAAATTAATTTGTAAAGTTATGTCTAACGCGGATAAAAAACTGAGAATGGCGGAAAATCAACCAAGCGTATTTTTCTGAAACCTTCACCAATTTAAAGATAATTTAATTATTGATCTTTTAGTATACGCGTTTTATTAAAATACCTTTTGTTTTGTGATAATAAATGAATAATGCGGTAAATTGGGGACCGCGCTCCTTGATGGGCGAGTCCTATTACTGGCTGAACGTACGACGCGTTGCGTGAGCTCAGTACAGAACACGCAAGCTAACCACTCAAGAACACTGGCATATATCTGCGTCTTAAGTAAATAATTTAATGTATTTGTTAAGGATACTTGAACTTTCCTACTGTATTCGTAGCAATGCTTTTAATAATATGTTATTGTTTGCTATTATATTGTTCATTTTGGTGAATTAAATCTTTAACGGCGCAGGATAGATAGCTTTTACCAGAAGTGATCATCGTATTAGTGATTCAGCAGCTTTAATATATTCAGGATTCGGAATATAGCAGTTCATCGTGGATGGTACGACAGCGGCTCCCCTGACAACTTCTGTCATCAGAAGACAGCCGCCACGCAACCATCGCCATCGATGCGACTTGGATGCGACGTTCTGCTAGAGCTGCATTAGGTTCGTCTCAGTCGTAATATGACGCTGTAATAATGATTTCAATTCATATAAACAAAAAAAAACATTTAAGTAAATCAAATAAAATGGTAGAACCATCATACGATTGTGAGGTTATACTCGTAGCAGCGTATATAACAATAAAAATGTTGACTTTAAGATCGTTATCCGGCTCCGCTAAGAGTTGGAATTCTGCCAGCTAGGAAGCAATCATAAAATTAATATTTGCTTGTGTCGTTTCATTAAGATATATCTTTCCTAAAGCCGGAAATTAATATTTGTGAACTAAAATCCTTTATAATAACGGAGATGGAAAGACAAACTTTACATCACTCTGCAAAACTCATTAACAGTCAGTTAATGAATTTTGCAGAGTGATGCAAAGTTTGTCAGTCTAAGTTAAGGTCTTAATGAGGGTTAAGATTAATAGGGATTTTGTCCATACAAATTAGAGTTAAGGCTCCTGACTCTACGAAGTTAGAATCGCTTTAAATTAACAGTTCTAAAAGTTGGACTAGTTACAGATGAGTTTGTTATACTCTGCTACTGATCTTGATATCGATCTAAAGCTATGGTTTCCTGACAACGGTGGCCACCACATAGCGTCCGCAATTTACCGTCGAATTAAAGTTATTTACGTTACGTTTACGTTTAAGAGCGTTTACGATATACGGCATTTCATACAAACTTTCAAGACTGAACCGATTTTAATCAAACTTCATACGCATAAGCAGGCTATAAAGGTCTAAAAAGTTCGTTAAGAAGATTTTCGAAATGTCTTATTTAAAAACAGATAAATAACTGGAAATCTCTGTTTCTATGGAAAATTTAAAATTGGTCTAATTTGGCTATAACACTATTTTTATTAAATGTTCTTAACTAACTTTTTAAACCTTTGTATCCTGCTTATGCGTATGTAGTTTCGTTAAAATCGGTTCAGTCATTTCGAAAAACAAGGGCTTGAAAGTTTGTATGAAATGCTGTACGTCGTAAACTCTCTTAACTTTTTGTTTTTTTGCGCTGTGCTGTGGGTCCCTCATAGCACAGCATCATGCTGAGTGGAAGCCTTATTGTCACAGTCATGACGTGCCAGCAGCTGCTGACTATTTGTTTTTTGTGCTCTTGATTATAATAAATATGAAGATGAGTGATCTTTGTTTAATAATTTTGTGATAAACAAAAACATTAGAAACGTGTAATACGAAACATAATTAATTCGAGTTAATTATGTTTTCGTATGAACGTGTTTCTGTGACAAATAAAATTATTTTTCTTTCTTTTCTTTATATACCAAGATCCCTCCGTGCCTCGGATAGCACGTTAAGCCGTTGGTCCCGGTTGTCATTCGTGTATCTTTGACAGGAGTTACGGGTCGTCAGAAGCCGGAGAGTCTGACAACCAGTCTTATCAATTAGGGGTATCGTATTAATCAGTAACTGGGTTATGGAGGTCAGATAGGCAGTCGCTCCATGTAAAATACTGGTATTCAGCTTCATCCAGTTAGACTGGAAGCCGAAACCAAAATAGTTGGAAAAAGGTTAGGTGGATGATGAAGTTGGTGGGGGCCACCAATTTCGTCATAAAAACACTCTCTATGGGATAGAGAGTGTTTTTATGACACCGTAAAGTGAACCTCCACTGGCATCATTTTATGACACCGTAAAGTGAACCTCCACTGGCATCATTATATGACACCGTAAAGTGAACCTCCACTGGCATCATTTTATGACACCGTAAAGTGAACCTCCACTGGCATCATTTTATGACACCGTAAAGTGAACCTCCACTGGCATCATTTTATGACACCGTGGAGTGAACCTCCACTGGCATCATTTTATGACACCGTAAAGTGAACCTCCACTGGCATCATTTTATGACACCGTAAAGTGAACCCCCACTGGCATCATTTTATGACACCGTAAAGTGAACCTCCACAGGCATCATTTTATGACACCGTAAAGTGAACCACCACTGGCATCATTTTCTTGACAGCCGACATTGCGGGCGTTATGTGGCGCGGCAGCCCGGCCGCCACATAACAACATAGGAAACCGTAGCTTTCAATCAATCAATCAACTCAGCCTATAGCAGTCCACTGCTGGACATAGGCCTCTCCCAGGCTGCGCCACAACACCCTGTCCTCCGCCTTCCGCATCCAGTCTGTCCCAGCCACCTTTTTAAGGTCGTCGGTCCATCTAGCTGGGGGGCGTCCCACACTACGCTTGCCGATACGCGGTCTCCACTCCAGGACTTGTCTGCTCCACCGGCCATCGGTCCTTCGACAAACATGGCCAGCCCACTGCCACTTCAGCTTGCTTACTCTGCAGGCTATGTCGGTAACTCCGGTTCCCTTCCGGTTCCGTAGCTTTACTAACGTATTTTCTAACGTCACACGGAACATACACGATAATCTGCAGTGTCCTTTATGTTTACATTTCATGAAGCGCTTGTCTTCTCCTATAAAAAAATATTATTAGAATGCAAACCTCTGTCGTCGTCCACTGTAAGCAAGTCCGCAATAACTACCCCTCGGACGGTTGTTACGATAAAATATGACAATGTTCGAGAAACTTGATTTACTTTAGTCCCAGCGGAAATAAAAACCAGCCAAGTGCGAGTCGGACTCGCGCACGAAGAGTTCCGTACCATTATCTATAAAAACGGCAAAAAATCACGTTTGTTGTATGAAAGCCCTCCATAAATATTTTGTTTTATTTTAATTTAATTATTTATTTTTAAAGTGAATATATATGTAACTAAAGATTCTGTGAATATTTCAAGCGTCTACCTGTTGCCGTTATCAATATCGAGCAAAAAGGATAAAAAAAATCACGTTTGTTATATGGGAGCCCCCTTAAATATTTATTTTATTCACATTTTTTGGTATTTGTTGTTATAGCAGCAACAGAAATACATCATCTGTGAAAATTTCAACTGTCTAATTATCACGGTTCTTGAGATACAGCCTGGTGAGAGACGGACAGACAGACAGACAGACGGCGGCGCCTTAGTAATAGGGTTCCCGTTTTACCCTTTGGGTACGGAATCCTAAAAGTTTCTCTAACGCAAAGATTTATCTTGTTTCAGGTTGCAAACGGGACGAAGACAGAAAGTACGACTATGAATGATGTGTTGGCAGTTCTGAGAGTATTGTAAAGATCACAGAATCCATTAAGATGTCTAACAAATCGCACACACTTTTGGAAATATTCCAAGAGATTTTAGCTGCATCTGGGAATGCGTCGGACAGCGGTATCAATGAGACACAGATCGTGTCTGTGATGCGGGAGCAGGCGAGCA
Source organism: Tiliacea aurago (assembly GCA_948098905.1). Classification (NCBI taxonomy): domain Eukaryota; kingdom Metazoa; phylum Arthropoda; class Insecta; order Lepidoptera; family Noctuidae; genus Tiliacea; species Tiliacea aurago. The sequence continues at coordinate 15,220,037 of OX402593.1, forward strand.
GGGGGGGCAGGGGGGACGAGATGGAGTCGCTGCTAGTGAGGATGATGAAGGATGCCAAGAACAGGCTTAACCTGACCCTCAAGCCGGATACGTGCGGATACTGCGAGGGCGACTTCAGGGACATCATTATGGCATACAACGGAATCCATAGCTATGTTAGCTTGCTGGTATGTATGTTATATTTTTATTCTTATTTATAGCCCGTCCCTCTCACAGAGAGATCTGTGTCCCAGCAGTGGGAACGTTTTAGGGTGATTATGCTATGGCCCGTTTTCATGGTGATTGCTCTAAGCTCCTTCAGAAATTATGCTCGGATCTACCGGGTCAAATTCTGCAAAGGATTTTATATTAGGCCTTTTCTTATTTAATAAAACACGTGTATACCCATACAAATTCCGCTGGGGTTACTCTTGCCATAAGTAATATGTACCAAAGGAGTTGTTTACACTTTTCCTCAATTTACTTTTGTTGTTATACAAAATCTGTTTAGTCATAAAGTTCCTGTGAAGGATTTTTTTTGCTATTTTTCTCTTATCTACAAATTCTTTGCGTTAAAGGTGCTTGTATGAAGAATATTTACCACAGAGATGAAAGTATTTTTCTTTTTATCATAATTCAGTGGTTTTAGCTGTTTTGTTTTTTCTTTATGTTAAGTTATAAGCTCTGTTGCTCTGTTGTAAAAGTTTATCTTTATTATTTTACTTAAGGGTCCGTGACAAAATAAGTTAATTTGGACAATTTTGTAACTTAATTATGCCAAAGCTAAAAATTGTAGTTGAAGATTAATGTGTGATTTGTTATTCTTTAAAGGTTTTGTAAAATAATAGACAAAAATACATTTTTGACTGGAATTTTATCATTATATCAACTTATTTTTTCTGCTATATTTTATTTGGAAGTTAAAAATAGTGCTCAAGCCACCTGCAAGTAGAACATAATTATAATGATATTTTTTATTGTTCAGAATCTATAGTACTTTCTTGTAAAACGATGGTGAAACGCACGTGATTTTTCGGAATATTGGTAACGAATATTTGCCATTATTTATTAACATTATTTTTGAAAAATCACTTCAAGAGACATGCAAGAATAAGACTTCTTTCTTTTAAAATCACAATCGTGCACGGCTTCTTAAGCTAAAAAATAAGAGTTTTCAACATATAATGTTTTGAGCTCAGATACCTTTGATTTAGATCAAAGGTATCTCATCTCAAAACATTCTATGTTGAAAACTCTTATTTTTAAACATAAGCTTCTAGGTATTTGAAAGGGAGCTTATCTCAATGATAAAAGTTATGTTAACTAGAAAAGGTAAAACTAAAATACGGTTGTTGTTTTTTTAACAATCTTTTTTAACATGCACACTTGGTTATCCAACTCACTTTGGACATTGGAACAATGGTCGACACCATGCACCATCGGCTTTGATAATACACCTTATTAAAAAAAATTATAGGATAGATTATTTATGATTGACAATTTAAGTTCTTTTTCTCGCAAGACTGATATTTTTAAAATCTTGTGGAGGTCAGATAAGCGGTCGCTCCATGTAAAATTGATGTTTGTAGTTAGATGTGGTCCATAAGAATAAATCTCTTATGGAACAAATCTAACATATAGAGAGATTCATTATTCATGATTTTAATCATTATAATTCTGTAAATACAATATATTTGTTATGGGCGCGAATCATATTGAAGGGAAGAAGATCTTGTCAACATGTCTGGAGTATTGTGAGATGAGCGTATGACTGTCGAGTAGCTGTATTTTTTTATTTTTGTACTAATATAATGTGTTGTGACTTTAACTAATGTAATTGGCCTTTGGCCGTTTTATGTTAAAGTAAAATAAATATTTTGATCAAGATACAACCTGGCACTGACCTGCAAATTGCAAAAACTCTTGGATAATTTGAATTTAGCGGGCTACCTTTGCAGAGTAGTGCAGGTCTTAAGAAGTTTCATATGACTGGGAGGTTGACAAAAGTGATACAGCAATTTGAAGTTCGACTATATTAGGAAGACAGGCCAAATATTAAATGTAGCCGATGTCGTGCGTCATGTACTCGAGAACCGAAATAGAGAGACATATTACGCGGGCTATAGCGGGAACGAGATAGCAATAATTGTCACTGTTACGTACCCATAACAACTCGGAAACAAACTATGATTCGGGTATTCCCCGCAAACCGAGAGTAATGTAGGTCAATTGTGTCCTTTCCCCTAATTTATGCGGTCCACATCAAGGAGCGCGTACCATATCTTCCTATTTAATATATCAATGGTCGACTATAAACTTTGGTACAGGTGGTGGTACTTGTTGAACAGATGAACACAACTCGTACGCCTGATCCAGACATTTGTAACAACGCCACGACAGGAGACGAATTCTTATTATACAAAAGGAGAGCTTGCATACATAATTTGTCTGGAATGGTGCAGCAAACTTCATTAAAGGTCGTGGTCCTGATTTTCCTATAGAACTTGTGTAATTTTTAATCAATAATATTTGTCATATTATTAATTAATCTATAATATTTACTTTGATTATTTAATATGTCTAGATAGAGTGTTCTCTGCAAAACTTACTTTTACTCTCTCTCTTTTTACCCGACTACGGCGAAGGCAAAAAAGGAGGGTTATGTGTTTGACCTGTATGTATGTTTGTATGTGTTGTATGTATGTCTGTCCCTATGTTCCCTCGTAACTACTAAAAGCCTGAACCGATTTTGATAAATGATATGTCGTTAGATTTGTCTTTATTGCGCGAGTGTCATAAAGTATTTTAAAATTATTAAAAATCAAAATGGCGGATTTTTTGCGGCAAAAGTAGTGTTTTTGAAAAAAAAAATGTCTCCTATATTGAGTGGGGTATCAAAATGAAGGGTTTTAAAAGGTGATTACAAGACTTATATAAATTAATACTATAAACAATCTCATGCAGTCGGAGGCAATAGGTCGTTATTGTTAGGAAGATGCCTCCGACTGCATGAGATTGTTTATAGTATTAATTTATATAAATCTTGTTTCCATCTTTTTTTAAGTTCACTTTTTACGCAGTCGAGTTTTTGATTTTTTTCAATTAATTATGTTTTGTTTTGCTCATTCAATTAATTCGTGGAAAAGAGGAGATTAAAAATATACTGAAACATGGATCTATTGATCAAGGATGCCGTCAACTCGTAAAAATAGACATTCTCTCATGTACAACCTTCCAAATCTCTCGCCATCAAACGTAAAAGTTTGGCGAGTTTAGAATTAAGATAACCCCTCTGTATTGTAATTTCTTTAAATAAATAAATAAAAAAAAAACACACTAACTCTACACACACATACACTCTACTCTACTCTCTCTCTCTCTCTTTACTCACTAACTTTTTCCAGCGGCTTCGCCTGCGTGATCGTCGGATATGATCCCCGTGCTGTCAGGATGAAAACTGTCCTATGTCGGAATCCAGCGGGATAATTACTTTACGCACTATCAGTAGCAGGGTTTTATTTTGACAGTTCAACAACATTCATTGCGATAGATACGTTATTGAGCAGACATATTTTTCGAACATAGGTACGAGTATGAAGCAACTAGCTGCACCCCGCGGTTTCACTCGCGTAAGTCTCGATTCCGTGAGAATATCTGGATAAAAAGTATCCTATATGTTAATCCAGGGTGTCAGCTACCTCCATACAAATTGTTATCAAAATTGGTCCAGCCGTTTGAGCGTTAAGAAGAAACAAACAAAAAAAAAACAAACTCACAAACTTTCGCCTTTATAATATTAGTGTGATGGAGTAGCAATAGGTACACTTCAAAATCATTCAGATTCTAATTGATAGTGTGTTACGCAATTAGGGTTGCGAGTTTGTCCGAAACGGATATCGTGGCCCTGGCACACAGGCAAATGAAGGAATACGGGTGGGTTTTAGTCAGTAAAAGTCTGAGACGCCTTCCCGCTCCGCCCAGAGCGGGAGAAGTTATTTGATAATTTAGGGTGCAGCTATCTGTGTAGCATTTTTCATCCAAAAACCGTTAAGCCATTTTTGCGTGATTGAGAAACAAATACACAAACTTTCACATCACACTAACTTTATAAAGGCGAAAGTTTTGAGTGTGTGTTTTTACTTCTTCACGCTCAAACTGCTGGACCAATTTTAATAAAATTTTGTATGGAGGTAGCTGACACACATTTTTTTTTTTTTTTTTTGGGTGGGAAATTATCAAATAACTTATTCCGGCTCTGGGCTGAGCGGGATGGCGTGTCAGGCTCTTATTGACTAAAACCCACCCGTGTTCCTTCCGTTGCCTGTGTGCCAGGGCCACGATATCCCTTTCGGACAAACTCGCAACCCTGGCAGGCATTGGCCGTAATGGACCCCGTCAGTTGGTGCGGACATCTCTATGAGGCGCGCGTGAAACACAACGCGCCGTCGACCCGGGCCTGGTCCTTATCGGACGGCAAGCTACCAATCGCTCACCGTCCGCAGGCCGGCGCGTAGCTGACACCCTTTTTTTTTTTTTTTTTTTGTTCACGGGGTGGAAAATCCTCATGGATGTCCTCCGCCCTGGGGCGGGCGGAGGGGTCTGTCAGACTCTTACTGACTAAAAACCACCCCAGTGTTCCCCTCCCACACTTGCACCGGGGATCTTGGGATCGGTTATTACTTCCGCAATCCCCGGCTAGTGCCGGCCCGCCTCTGCGGGCCACCTCAAGTCTGGGGGGGGGTGAGGTGTCTGACCCCCCCCCCCGCGACGTCTGCTAGGGGCGCGCGTGGAACACTACGCGCCGCCACCTCGGGTCCAATGTGATGGTGAGGAATGGACCCATTTATGGGGGCTGGAAGAGGGCGTTATCGGCCCTCCGCCGACGCCCAGTGCGCCTGCTGCGGGCCGGGTGAGCGGACGAGATCTCCCGCTCCCTTTCCGCAGCCTCCTTCTGCGACACGACTGTTTCGCAGAAGGACACCACCGCGTCCCAGGACTCCTCGCTGCCGGCCATCGACTCGACCACGGCCGGCAGCGATAGGTCACTGCCTACTCCTGAGATGAGGGCACGGCGTGGCTCCTCCCAAGCGGCACACTCTGCCAGCGTATGCCGCGCCGTGTCCTCCCGGCAGTCGACGCAGTGGTGACACCGGGCGTCCGGCTCCCTGTTTATGCGACACAGGTACTTCCCGAAGCAACCATGCCCCGAGAGCACCTGCGTCACCCGAAACGACAGGGAGCCGTGCCTCCTCCCGAGCCAGGGTGCGAGTACTGGCCGGACCGCCTCGATGGTGGCGACGCCGGCGGTAGGGCGTGAAAGCCTGTCCCGCCATTCCGCCACCAGGGCTGCGCGAAGCTGTGACCGACGCAACTCCACATGTCGCTGCATCAGCCACTCGCCCCGCGCCCTCGCTTCCTCGCGCCACCGATACAGTGACGCGAGTACTTTCGCCTCGAGGTCCCATGGCGGGGATCCGGCCAGTACGCAAGCCGCCTCGTAGGAGATCGTGCGATAACCCCTGATGACTCTGACGGCCATCGCTCTCTGCGGTTTGCGCAGGACTGCGATGCTCCCGGCCGTCAGGTCAGCCGCCCAGATCGGGGCCCCATACAGGGCCATCGATCGCACGATCCCCACGTAGAGCCGCCTACAGGCGGCGCTCGGGCCCCCCAGATTGGGAAGCAGCGTTGATAACGCCCCAGCCGCGCCCAACAACTTGGGCGCAAGCCGCCGGAAGCTGACACCCTGGATTAACATAAAGGCTACTTTTTATCCCGATATTCCCATGGAATCGAGACTTACGTGGGTGGTTTCACCCACGTAAGTCTCGATTCCATGGGACGGGGCGCAGCTAGTTTATAATATTAGTACAATGGCAAAGACTGGTTTCATGCTCATGCATACGTTTGATCAGTCGAAGTATTCCCAAGACATTTGGAATATTTATTTGGGAGCAATCCATTTGTCCCGCACTATTTTGTCAAGTTGTTGGATGTTTTTGGCGAAAACATCAAAATGTATGTATGTAAAGTTTAATCGAATAAATTGAGAGTTGACGGTACCTACCTACTGACCCCTAACTTATCCGGTACTTACCTACGTAGGGTACAATTACTAACAAGCAAATATATAAATATGTCTACATAGACAGTTTTAAGGTGTGAACTATAAGTCGCAAACGAAAGAAATGGGGTCCAACTGTTATGATGGGTATGTTAAAATTCCTTCTTTTTTTTTAAACACTGTAGATTAGCAAAAAAAACTTATCCGCTCCGATCCGCTTAAAAACTCTATCTAACATCGTTTCTCCAACAGTTGGTACCTTATGATGGTTATGTTAAAAATCCAAAAAAAAAAAAATTAAACACTTTATAGATTAGCAAAAAAAACTTGATCCGCTTAAAAACTCCAGATGGATATCTAACATCGTTTCTCCAACAGTTGGTGCCTTAGCTGACATATAGATGTAGCTGTTCAAAAACTCGCCCTGTGTGCAAAGATTTAAATCGCTAGATTTCTGCTCACCGTACTTATGTCACTAGCCGTACTTACTAGCATTCCTTGGAGGAGGCTTTTACCCGAAAAGGGTTCGCACAAACTACATATAATATTCTATTACTTTGTAGGTATATTATTTAAATTTTCTATTTCTAAGCTGTTAGATTTTAATTTGTACGGAAATAAATAAAACTTTATTATTATTATTATTTATTACTTATGTCACGCGAAAAAGGGTCTATTCTGAGAACAGTGAGCTCACACATTATTAAATAGCATTTTCATGATAATCAAGTCAAGTCACTGCGGCATTGTGTGTTAAAAGGAAACAGCTGTTTCGTTTTAACACATAATGACGCAGTGACTTAATAGAAAGAAAGAAAGAAAAAGCATTTATTGGGACTCGCACAGATCACAAATTAAAATAAAACACACTCATAGAAACATAAAGAACAAAACTAAAAATAAAACAAAGTAAAAATTAAAATAAGAACAGAAAGTCTTGTACGAGGCCAAAAGGCCCGTATCTCAGCATGATGCTGCAGTACTTAAAAATAAGTGTCGCAGCCTTAAAAAAAAGTGTCGCAGCAATAGAAATGTGACTATCTTTTGACACGGTATACGGTAGGGCGAATCTAACGATTTAAGACGCAGATATATGCCAGTGACCTTGAGTGGTTAGCTTGCGTGTTCTGTACTGAGCTCACGCAATGCGTCGTACGTTCAGCCAGTAATAGGACTCGCCCATGAAAGAGCGCTGTCCCCAATTTGACGCATTATTAATTTATTATACACAAAAAAGGTATTTTAATAAAACGCGTATACTAAAAGATCAATAATTAAATTATCTTTAAATTGGTGAAGGTTTCAGAAAAATACGCTTGGTGGATTTTGCGCGATTCTCAGTTTCTTATCCATAACTTTACAAATTAATTTCACTATGTAATATCCACATAATCTAAAATATTCACATATTAAGTTATTGAAAAAATGCTCTAATTTAACATATATTTTTTTCAGATCATCAACACTACTCGTTTAAACGTGATCTTCAGTATAAAATCATTAAAAGTCGGTTATCGTCGCCTTAAACCTTTGCCCGCTCGCTCGTCTCTCGCTGGTGCTCTAAGTTCAGTGAGACCAGAAAATTGAGAGGACAGTTTAGTGACCCGACGTCTAAATAAGTATTATAAGTATAAGTAGTAGTATTATTTTATTTATCGTCTATTGCTATAAGTTAAACGGGCCTCTATTGTTCACTCGAGTGACAACCTATCAAGGTTGTTTTCCGCACGATTTCGGATAGAGGTGCTAAAATGTAGCATTTGCAAAATAGGATGTAGTGTAGGTATTAATTAACCTTATTGCGAGTGGTATAAATACAACTAAACATAACAACACGCCTGTTTTCCTCGAAGGGTTAGGCAGAGGTGAATTTCAGCCGAAAAACGTCCACTGCTGGACATAGGCCTCCCCCCCAAAGGTTTGTCATAATCGCCACGCTTGGCAGGCAGGTTGGCGATCGCAGTATGGTTTTAAAATGCATAGAGAACGCTGCTGCCCATTCTCTAATAAGTCCCTTAGTCGCCTTTTACGACTCGCACGGGATGAAATAGGATGGTGCTATTCTTTACGTCCGGCACCACACGGCATATAAATAAATAAGTTACCTACTTATAATTAATTTTGTTGGTAGGTACAAATATATGGTAAAAAATAAACTACTTCATTACTTTTTGACCTCATCGTAATTTTAATATGTCAACCACTTAACGACTAGTAATCGAGGTAAGCAATAATAGATAATTCGTTTTACATTTTTCCTTGTCTAACGATGTACTAGCAAGTTAATGTCCCTAACAGTTCATTGGAGCTGACAACAGTGACAACAGCTTTTTTATTGAACTTAAACAAACCAGACCCTCGTTCAACAAATGACACGCTCCTAAAACTCAATTAGTTGACTCCCCGAACTCAGTGAAAGTACATAATATATTATATTTAGGTAAATTTTTACCGGATAGTATTATTTGGCGTTCTGTCGTTTCTGCCTACCTCCACGGGAATCTTTCCATGGTTATAAATAAACATACAAGAAGAAAAGAACAGAAAAATACGTACAACGATTCGATTCGACTCGATTTTGTACGTACGATTTCTAAAGAAATCTCTTCCAGCATACCTGCGATAGGAATGTCGATAAAGAGATGTAGACAACGTGTGTAAGAGTAGAAGAGAAAATAGAATACATTAAATCAAAAATGATTCTCATAAAATGAAACAAATAATAAGAGAATGTACTAATACTAGCTTTTGCTCGCGGCTTCGCTCGGGTTAATTTAGAATTTGACAATCAATTCTTGTAGTTTAATGGCAAAAAACTATTAACACACTACTAAAGTGTCTTTATGAATATAATTCAATCATTATTAAATCAGAACAGTACTTTTTTTCGGGATGAAAGGTACCCTATGTCCGTTTCTGTACACCTGAAAACATATATGCAAAATTTCAGGATGATCGGTTCAGTGGTTTAGGCGTGAAAAGGTAACAAACAAACAAACAAACTTACTTTCGCATTTATAATATTAGTTAGGATACATACTTCTAAAATAAATATCACTAGAATATTAATAATTATAATTCAATTAAAATTATAAATACATACGCAACTATGACGAAGTGGAAAGATAGTGTTCTGTGTATGTGTGTATAGTGTGTTGGATGTGTATTATCTCAAAAGATTTCATAAATATTTTCTTCTTCGTAATAAGTCTTTGCATCGTGCTTGCGTAATGTACCTAGTTGTTTATTTGAATATTGACAGTTTGTTTACGTCGCAGTCAGTCGTTTGTTTCGCATTAGCGTGGGCTTGAATATTTCTTATTCAATCAATGAGAGGTATTCCGACTATCTAAATATTACGTTGCACTAGATAGTGTAAGAGTAATTTGGGAAACAGATTTAGGTTCAGTAGAAAATTGTCGTGGGTCGACTTGGTCGAGTAGACAAATATCATGAGTCAGACTTGGTCCAGTAGACAAATATCATCGGTTTGACTCGGCCCAGTAGAAAATTGACCTAGGTCAACCTCGGTCCAATAGAAAGTTGAGTAGCTCAGCGAATTGCAGTGCGAAAATGGAGCGCTATTTATTTAATCGTTAGCGGCATTGATTGCGAGAACACTACTGTGAAAACGATTACAACAACTTTTTTCAGAACCGAATCCTAGCAATTGAATAGCTTTAGTAGATTACTTCGTGAATTATTTATTGAGTACTGATAAAAGTCAAATGAAGGTGAAACTCAATCTTGGATTTTTATACTTCTGAATTTCTGTAGAATTGGGTTCTACTTGAATTGCTAATATTTAATTGGGCCCTAGTTAATAAAACTGAGATGAATATCTTGTTCTATTATCTAATCTATAAACATGTTTTATCTTTGCATAGTAACGAGGTATTCTTTTTTATATTTCGAGGAACGCCAATTTCAGACGGCGCCGTTCTTTTCGATTTTAAAATATTTTCATTTTACGTTTGCTGAAGATACGGCGGGTGGTTACAGTTGCAGAAATCTAAAATATTATCGACATTGTCTAGACGGTCGTGTTGTTATGAGAAATATTAAATGTAGGTATGTTCCTATGGGTAGTTTTGTTTGGAAAAATATTAGTTATTGCACGCCTCATAAGCGAAGCGTTGAGGTAGTGCTCTACTCTTTACGCGTTTTCTCGAAACTGAAATCGTTTTTTTTTTATTTATATTGCACTTACAGGTTAATATGAGTGTACTAATATCAAGTCAAATAATTTGTCAGACACATAAAATATAATTCAATATCAATTAAGTATTTATTTATTTGTGCACAATTTATTACATATGTAGGCTGTTTACATTACAATATACATAAAAGGCCGCCAGTGAAAGTCACAATACCCCCCGTACTAGTTGATACTCGTACTGTAGGTATTATTTAACATTGTAAATAATAACATTAAAAATGATCTTTCCTGGACGTCCGTGTGTCTGTGTTTTTAGATTGGTGTATGTGGCAAGGAAATTGATCGAAAAATTATCGTACCGGAATATTTTTTTTTATTATCTTAGGTATCACTATGGATTTTCTAAATTAATATGAGCGTTCAATTCGCTGTCGTTTAATTATTATTCATAAAAAACTAATATACGACTGTGTATTTTTTTGTATATCTATCTATTTACTATAGTATTTTTTTCCCTCACCTTATAATTATGGCGCCACTAAACCGTAGCAGTTATTGTTTTTTTTAAATAATTGTTTTTGTATTTTTTTTATTATTATTTATAATTGTTTTTTATTTTATTTCATTTCATTAATTATCTTATTGTTAGCAGTAATAAGAAAAAAACGACGTGAACGTTATGAGGCGTGCACTTTTGGATTTTCCAAATTTTTGGCAAATTGGAGTCGAGTTTATGGAGCTGCTGGTCGCAGCGTTGAGGCTCGTGCAAACAGGCGCGACGCGACAGTACGACGCGACACTAGCTAGTAGCACAATTTCTATAAAAACGTCATGAAAAATGTCACGCTGCCTGTCGCGCCCGCGATTTCGCGCCAGTCTGCACGAGCCTTTACACTGCTGCGTTTGCACACAGTCTCCCTATATCTAACATTTTAGGAGTAAAATAAGCGATTGATTTTTCGTTTTAACTTTGCTTGATTTTATAAGAACGATTTTGTAAGAACATTTTTAGACATGTTCTTCGAGTATAGATATTGAAACTTTTCTTTTTGTATTAAACAGATTTATAATTGCTCTAAATAGTATTGTTTTTTGAAGAGTCCTAGCAATACCACAAACAAATAAAGTTTTGATATGAATTGCTTTTCATAGTCAACGAACATGCAGCAAAGCGAAAAAAAATATGGGGGATGGATGGGATGTGGGGCATAGATTGGATAAGCCGTTCAAAAATATTGCGAGTCTGTGAAAACAATTTTTCGATTCAGGGCTCCGTTTGCATAATATTAAGTTTTAAAGTGCAATTTTTTGTTAGAGTCAAGTGTCCCCCATGCTAGCTAAATGGTTGTTTTTGGATATGTGAAAAGAATCATGGCAGTAGTAGCTACAACGATATTAAAAGGAACACTATCACAGCTAAGTAGGCTTTACAAGTTAAGAAGTAATAGTCGACCAACTTACATTACTTTGTAGTTGGAGAATTGACCGTGACGTATATCGATGTATGGGAGAGGACGTTTTTCAACTACAATGTTAAGTATGTTTTTGGGGTAAAGTCATCCCAACTATGGAAGCCTTCATTGTGCGTGGTACACACGCACTTGCCCGGTTTTTTAAATTTTGCCACTGTAGTTTCGGAGATAAGGGGGAATGGTCAATTTTCATCTATTTTCTTAGATAACTTTAAAACTAATTATTTTATAATTATAAAAAAGTATATATCTGAAATTCTTATAATAAGCCATTTAAGGCGCTGACAAAAGGCAAATGATACAAGTAGGCTTGTCTTACACAAAAAAAATTGCAAAATCTATATAGTTTGTAGTAGCGTTTTTTTATTTTCGATTACTCGACTCTTTTTTGAGTAAATAAATAATTGCTTTATATTTTGCAATAAATTACAAGCGTTGTGTCATCGCGCTTCTCTTTCTTTTGTATGCAGTCTGACAGTGACAGCGGTTTATCTGTTGTCAGCGTCTTAATTTGTTATGTCACACGACGATGTTCAGTTTGCATAACTTTTTTTTTATATTTTCTAATTATGTCCTCCAAAAGTGACCCCCATATTCAAAATCGTTTTTTTTACATTTTGTACAGCTCCAAAGTATTCACCTCCCGGTGGAGTCGAGAAATAAAACTGTACTTACTTAACTTTAGGGCCGTTTTTACGGGCACAGTGACTACTTGCACATGTTACCAACGTTGTAAACGGAACGCGCGACAGTTAGAAAAGGGCCGGTGACACAGGGGAAATCAATTTATTTGTAAATTGCTTAACCTTTTCGTTCACCTACTGTTCATATGGATATAAGGAAAAGGGAATCTAATACTTAGAGAGTGCTTCTTACACATATCTGGATACGTACTAATAAATACGTACTTACATTTGGCTTTGTCATTAAAAAAACAGATTTGTCGTGTAACGTATAAGTGTAGGTACGTGCTTCAAAGCAAAGCTGTCCAAATAATATATGTTTTTTATTAAAAATCCTGTTACGCTTTGTATAAGTGATGTCTCCAAAAGCGAAAAAAAGCTTTAGTTCACGTACTTTCGTGAAATATGTCGTAAGTAATTCAGGCTGTGAAGTCGTTTTTATGCAAACGTTTTTGCCAGGTTGTAAGTTTTATTTCGTAGCTCTTTTGTTCTGAATTCATTGTTGATTAGGCAGAAAAGAATAAATGAAGTCAACACATCTGTTAAAGAGGGTTTTTAGAAAATCATGGGGCAGTTAACGCATAAATTTCTCGGTTTTGGGCATTATTTCCCAAGAGGAAGGAAAGAGATGCTCATTTATATTGATACTATACGATTTTTTACGATTTAATTAATTTTACATCATTCATCATCACTGCTGGACTTAGGCCTCCGCCAAAAGGGGGCAAGGGTGCCATAATCGCCACGCTTGGCAGGCGGGTTGGCGATCGCAGTATGGTGTTAAAATGCATAGAGAACGCAGCATCTGCGTTATCTATGCATTTTATGCCCATTCTCATTTTCCATGTATTATGCAAATAAATTATTTGATTTGATTTGATTCTCTAGTAAGTCCCTTAGTCGCCTTTTACGACACCCACGGATAGAAATAGGATGGTGCTATTCTTTACGTCCGGCACCACACGGAACAATTTTACATAATTATCTTTATCTATTCGTATGATTTGGCGTGAACAATTTTTTTTTGTTTCTTTTAGGTTCAGGAGATGACAACCATTATTAGTAATCAGATACCTATACAACATTAGTTTTTTTTTAAACTAAACCCGAAAAGGGGTCATTGTACTCATCATTTTGAACCATTTTTTCTATGAGACCAACCATGAAATCGCGAAAAAAAAATCAGCTGTTCCATACATTTGTGTTCACTTAAATCGACAAAATGTATGGAACAGCTGATTTTTATTTCGCGATTTCAAGGTTAGTCCCATAGAAAAAGTTGTTCAAAATGATGAGTACAATGACCCCTTTTCGGGTTTAGGGTAAACAAAAAGTAATGTTGTATAATTACGTATGTCTTGTGTAAGAACTGAAGAGTTTATTCATGACGTATTTACTGACTAATTAAATGTTTACGTTTAAGAATACAATTCGTAAAGAGTAAATTAGTTTTACAAAAACGAAGAAAATAAGAAAATTACAGTAACAATGTACTAAAACTCAAAACCTTGATACCATACGGCGAAAACACAGCGTTTTCTTTGAAAACAACCCCATTACTCTAAAAGTAGCTACTTAATTGAATTAAATTGCCGTGAAATTGCATTGACTCATTTTTAAAGTTTCTGACTGAACAGTTGTGAGAATCGGGCAGTGTGTCAAGAATTTCTATCCTACATATTTTAAGCTATTTCAAGTTTTCAGTGCCCATTGTATGATTGTAGATATTATCAATTTCAATTTTCATTTAGTTTCGACAGCCAGAAATGGAATTCGAATTTATATTCCTGAGATTTCGTAATGTAGATCTATTTGAACGTAAAATAAGTGAAACAAGGGAAACTGGTATTTTTAATACCAAAAACAAAAGTCTGATGCGTTCAATATTAACAAGGAAAAACACCCAAATAAAACAAAATACATGAAAGAAGAATTCTTACATCGTAAACGTAGGTAGGTTAGGTACTTGTAGGTACTTATTGGAAGCGGAATATAAATTAAGTACTTGTAAAAATATCTGTTGCTAAAAATAATAATGGAAAATCTGTAGGGACTCATGAAATGTTCATATGTTCTTGTAATCCTTCATTTCTTTGATGTATGGCTTGTTTTTCGATTCATCAAAGGCGCGAAGTAACGTAGGCTGCATACAAAATAAGGTTTGAATATTATCGTCGGTAACTGAACTTTCTCTCACTCCAGCGTCTTTATCACAGGTATAAGTAGACGCGCGGTCCTGAATAAATTAATTGTTCACAATTTTCGGGTTGTTATAAAATTTATACAAAGACCGTAATACCGGAATCTTGACGAAAATTCTTGGTATAATCAATATTGATTTTGGCAGCTTTTGATATAATTACAAGTATTATATTTTCATTGAGGATGAGGTCTTCTTCAGCTAGAACGATCTTGTTGACGGCTACAGATGTCCTTGTTTTCCCTGTTGCCTCGTTCTTGTCACGATGGCAGTTGAAAAGTAAGGGCATTGTTATCATTCCGCTTGTTAAGACTACTTGTCGTTGACGTGAATGTTCAACGAAACGTCGTCGTTTAATTAATTTATTGTATTCGGTTAACCATTGTATTTTATGTTATTATCTTTTTTAGCCATGAAACTTTAACCCCGTTTTTATGCAGAATTTACCTCTAATGTTCGAATTCATTTGTACTCCCAATACACTCTTTGATTTGTTACTCAAGTAAACCGCTTTACGCTTCTGGTTGTCAAACACGAAGTCTCTAACATTATAACATCGTTATATTGTTGCTTGTTTGATACACTTGCCTAAATGATTAATTACTGCTGGCTCAGTTTGTTACAAATGAGGAATCCCAAGGGGATATCGTGGCCCTGGTACACAGGCAAATGAAGGAACATGGGTGGGTTTTAGTCAGTAAAAGTCTGATACGGGCTCCCGCTCCGCCCAGAGCGGGAGAAGTTATTTGATAAGATAACACCCAAAAAAAAAAGTCTCTAATTAGCAGTCTTAACTATAAATGGAACCTCACATATCTTCTGTGATTGTCGTAAGAGCCGACAAGGGAATTATTTGCCGACAATCTGAGTAATCTATCTATTAGCAATAGCTTTGTAACTGGAAATTTCCTCCACGATCATCCGATTGAGCGAGATTGTTTAAATAACTCTGAGTAGTTGGAAATACTTGTGACACTTACCTCTAATACAGGATGCTGGTGTGTCTGTTGACGTTTAACGGCTACTGGTGAAGTTTAGATAAAGAGACGGAATCTATTGATCTTGTAGCCAACAAATTTTGTTTGATATTTGAACTGTAGATTGAGATACTGAACGCAATCGGATAAAGAGGCTCTTCTGACATTAGTGTTCTAATAAAATTCAATTTTCTCATCCGTGTATGAGTCAGTCATTACATACTCGAGTTTTTGGATAATCTCTTTTAAATGCCTATAGACCACCGCATTTGTGCCCAAAGCGCCCTCGCTTTACCACTTCCTAGTGTTTGAGCCGGGGAGAAGAAGTGGCGCAACAAACTCCCCAGCAACACGACTCTGTCTGTTAATTGCAAGAACTTTAAGTAAGGGAAATGCCGTGCTGCAACCAAGGAAGGTTATATACAAAATGTGCTGGGACACAGACCTCCTCTCTGTGACAGACATAAGTACGTATTACGTCACTATTAGCGTCGCAGGGTATATCGCATTTGTGGCGATAAGTCCCCTCTTTGAGGAGTGGCTAGAGAGGCGCCACGGCGTCCTCACCTTCCGCCTGACGTTGGTCCTCACCGGTCATGGTTGTTTCGGGAGGTTCCTGTCCAGGATAAAGCGGGAGGAAACGCCTGGGTCTCACCACTGTGTGGGTCACCCGGAGGACACGGTGGAGCATACGGTGGAGGTCTGCCCGGCTTGGGCGGAGCACCGCCGTGTCCTCACGGAGGTGATCAGCGGCGGCGATCTCTCGCGTCCAGCCTTGGTTCAGGCCATGGTCGGAGCGAAAGTGCATGGGAGGCCGTCACCTCCTTCTGTGAAGCAGAAATGCCCGCGAAGGAGTAGGCGGAACGCGTGAGGGAGAGGAAAGGTCCGCGCCCTTGCGCCCCTAGTCGCCGCAGGAGACGCTCCGGGCATCGGGAGTCGCACGCCGATTTCCGGCCACCGTAGGCGCGGGCTTGCGGACGGTGAGCGATGGGTACCTCGCCATCCGATAAGGACCATACCTGGGTCGACGGCGCGTTGTGTTCCACGTGCGCCTCAAAGAGATGTCAGCACCAACTCACGGGGTCCGTTAGGACCAATGCCTGCCAGGGTTGCGAGTTTGTCCGAAAGGGATATCGTGGCCCTGGCACACAGGCAACGGAAGGAACATGGGTGGGTTTTAGTCAGTAAAAGTCTGACACGCCCAGCTCCGCCCAGAGCGGGAGAAGTTATTTGATAATTTCCCACCCAAAAAAAAAAAAGGATGAAAATGCGTCTCAGGGTATAACGAATTGCTCCGTCCACAGTAGAAACAATGATCAGAGTGGAGATGGTACGGTAAATACAATATTATAATATTGCTCGAGTATATGAATGATGTCACCTCGTAAACTAATAATGTGAGTTATAGGCAGTCATCAAGAAATTAATAATAATAAGTATAAACTTCGTAGAATTTACCGTATTTCAGACGTAGCGCTTTATTATTACAGCAGTTTATGATTAAATATTTATATTAGTGTGTTGCGAGATCGTAAAATGTTACGATGAAAATCTATTAAACGGATTTAAGGATATTCTAATTTAAAAATTTGTTTAATTTAGAAAAAATTGGATGCTGTCGGAAAACCTAAGGTCAGTTAAATTTGATACTGAAACGCATCAAATTGAGTTAGTTTTTATGCAGTTCTACTTTGAGGTTTATAGTTTGATGAAATTTGTTTATTTTTACCCGACTACTTCCTATTTACGATCAGGCTTGTGTTTGTCAGCGGATTGGAATAGACAAACGATATGAGTACAATATATACTGACAATGTTGCAATGGAAGCCGGTTTCCATAAACTGTATTTCTATTTGAATAGAATAACTTTTGAATCCCTTGGGCTAGCAAGGCATTGGTTCTAGTGGTTTCTCCCCAAAATAGATTGCACATTGAATAGTGTAATCCCAAACTTTCGCAATATCCATAGAGCTATTTCACGCCGAATTGTTGATATCTCTTCGATGTCAATAATATTATTATTGATGAGTATCATCTTTCCTCTCGTTTTCTTTGGGACTGATTTTGAGAAAAGGGACGGAAGTGTGTAATAGGAAGTGACAGTTTGAGCATGGAATTAGTGTACTCATGGAATTAGTAAGTATTATACATATGGATTGTACTTGGAGTTATGCAAAGAAAAATGGAGAGAAGCATGTTGGGTATTCAATAAAACTGTCCGACAGAATTACTAATGAGGGAATTAGGACGAAAACTAAAATAACTGACGTTGTAGAGAGAATAAGAAGTGAAATGGAAATGGGCGGGCCACATCCGTAGAATGGAAAACGAAAGATGGACAAAGAAAATTATAGAATGGGTACCTAGAGATGGAAAAAGAAAACGAGAAGGCCGCGGAAGCGCTGGGAAGATATATTTAATGAAAGATGTGGACCAGACTGGAGGAGACAAGCTAGAGATAGGGAAAAATGGAGAAAGTTGGGGGAGGCCTACGCCGCAGAGGCGACTTCCATAAATAAATAATATCACGTGCATGCCAATATTAATATTATTTTTTTAAATCCTTTTATACATATTTTAAATATTTTACAATTATTAACATGAATCTAACTCAAATAATAAATAATAATATAAATGATAACTAATGTAGGAAATGATAAAATAATTATTATACTCAAATTGTTCTTTGTAAATTATGGTAGAATAAAGGCTTTTTTATTTATTTTATTATACATATAGATTGTAAGTAGAGGGGGTCCAATTTCGACCAGTGATGACAACTAGTAATGAACAAATATACGAATAAAAATTTAGCTTTTTTAAATTTTGAAGTTAACTTCAGTCGCTGCTCAGTTGCTTTATTACCAAGGTGAGATGTCAGATGTTACACATCATATGTGACTACTGTAAGCTTTGCTCGTTTTTTTGATGTGAAACATCTATATGCGCACGTAAAACTGATTGCTGGAGGGGCGACGCATGCCACGTGGCGATTCACCGCACACGCCGCGCGCGCGGTCACCCCGCTACGCGACCCTGACCTTTTTGATGTGAAACTTGGTAAGTAGATGTATTCTGTGAACTGCATTAAGATTTTCACACAAAAATAGAAAAAAGAACAATACGTTTTGGGTGTTCCCCATACTTAGAACTGAAATTCAAATTTTTTTTTCATCAAACCCATACGTGTGGGGGGTATCTATGGATAGGTCTTCAAAAATGATATTGAGGTTTTTAATTTTTTTTTTTCTTAACAGATTAGATTGCGCGAGAGACACTTCCAAAGTGGTAAAATGTGTGACCCTGTAACTTCTAAAATAAGAGAATAATAAAACTAAAAAAAATATATGATGTATGTACATTACTATGTAAACTTCCACCGAAAATTGGTTTGAACGAGATCTAGTAAGTTTTTTGTAACTTAAGAAAACTGCTGTAATGATGATCAAAGTTACAACGAACTATAAGAACTTTTATATTATGTTACTTGCTGCTACGGAACCCTTCATGGGCGAATCCGAATCGCACTTGGCCGGTTTTTCACGATGTTTTCCTTCACTGTTTTGTTTTAGCTGTGGTGATGATAAATACATTTTGGTGGTCAATTGCTGATCTTATCAATTAATTTCCTTTTTTTTGTGTGGGTAATTGTCAACTAACTGTGCCCGCTCCGCGTATCAGTCTATTGCTGACTAAAACCCACCCGTGTTCCTTCAGTTGTCTGTGTCCCAGGGCCATGATATCTCTTTGGGACAAACTCGCAACCCTGGTATGATACCTCAATTAATTTCCCTAACTTTACGTTTGTGAATAAATTCAAAGTTCTCCTAAACAATTCTCTAAATGTAAAGTGCTCTGTTTGGGTCTTGTTACAAACTATTTAGCTAACTAGTGAGATCAATGTGGGCTGGGTGCTCGGTTTATAGTGTGTGTCAGAAATGTGTTGTTATAATTAAGGGTGGTACAGACCCTCAAACTGACCAACTTTCTCCATGATACATCGTAATCGCGAAAAATTGGTAGAATTTGATAATTGCATATTTGTCACAATAAACACTATTTATAAAACCTACGTATAGATTATGTTGCCTTAATCGCCACGCTTGTCAGGCGGGTTGTCACGCTTGTCGCGCTTGTCGCGCTTGTCAGGCGATCGCAGTATGGTGTTAAAATGCATAGATAACGCTGCTGCCCATTCTCTAGTAAGTCCCTTAGTCGCCTTTTACGACATCCACGAAAGATGGTGCTATTCTTAACGTACGGCACCACACGGAACCACGGAAATAAGTACTAGCTTATTTGCTTTAATTTCGGCTGCTTTAAACATTTTTAAAAGTAGCTGAAATTGATAGAGTTTATGAGAGCGATGTAATATGGTTTGCCAATTATAGTTATTGTATCAGTTTAGAATGATTAACATCCTTTATTATGACCTATTTATAATATTCAAAACATCTGGCCATACGTTATTACTTCTAGGAGCTCAATTATGCTAATGGTATAATAAATGTCTTCCTCATGTGTACTTATTAATAAATATAATGGGACTGGGAACTAATGGGGTTTTTATAGCGTCTTAAGACGTAAATTTCTGAAAACGGTCAAACATGTGATTGTCTAAAGCAGTGTATCTCTTAAACCGTAAATAATTTTTCCAAAACAAAAACAGTATGATATTTTCAAGTCTTTTGTACATACGGTGATGGAACTCAACACTCTAAAATATTCACATATTAAATTATTGAGAAAATGCTCTAATTTAACATGTATTTTTTTCAAATAATTAACACTACTCATTTAGGCGTGATCTTCAGTATAAAATCATTAAAAGTCGGTTATCGTCCCCGTAAATAATTAAACATAATTTAATACATCAAAAAATCTTCAAAGATAACTTTTTAAAAGCAGTTTATCCCTTCGTTAACAGTTATAATTATAATTAAAAGTATTCCATAAAATTGCAAATGCCAAACTGCATCCGGTGATGGATTAATTTTTATTAATTAGTTAATATATATATTTTTATACGATTTTATTTGCATTTTTACGCCATACGTTGTGTCATCGCACATCTATTTCTTTTGTATGCAATCTGACAGTGACAGTGGTTTACCAGTTGTCGGCGTCTTAATCGCGAGGTCATAGGCATAAATAAAAATTGTACAGTTCTGGTAACAATAGGTACCTATCTATATTTATCTATGTGGCGAGCCAAACCGCACTGGGCTCCATGAAGGTATACATAAAAGTGGAGGCAAACTCTAAATACCTAAACTTCTTTTGAAATAAGATTAGACATTTAAATAAACCTTTTTTACAGTCCGTTCAACCGATTTTGACTTCTATTGCGTTGGTGGCATGACAAATGACAGCTGTTGTAATAAACAGTTGGTATTGTAACCACGTTTTTGCTTTCAATGCCATCCTTATGTCTACGGAATAGAAGTCAAAATCGGTTGAACGGACTGTAAATAAGTTTATTTAAATGTCTAATCTTATTTCAAATGAAGTATAATTGCAGACGACTGTGGTCGGATTCTCTCTTTCTGAATACATACATAAGATAAAGAAAACACATATCACAGACTCGTTCTTATGTATGTATTCAGAATGAGAGAGTCCGACCACAGTCGTCTTCACTTTTAAGTATTTAGAGTAGGGACCATTTTGGTTACCCATTGAAAGGGTTTTCGATAGGGTTTTTCTAAGCGGTTAAACAAAAACCCATACGTTATCGGTAACCCTTATGAACGGCTTAAATTAAAAACGGGTAACCGTTGAAAGGTTTTCGATAAAAACCCCCTGTGTGGGGTGACTCTTTTGAACGGCTAAGTTTAAGCCATTCAAAATTACCCACACCGTATGGGTTTTTGATTAACTGCTTAGAAAAACCCTAACGAAACATTACATAAAAAAGAACATTCATCCACTCCTTTAATTTAATTTTTTCGATCATTCTGTAGACGAGTGAAAGATGCCGAGAGCCAAAATCCGACATCGTTGGACCGGTTCACTAATGAAGTCGTTTTTAGGGTTCCGTAGTCAACGAGGAACCCTCATACTTTCACCATGTCCGTCCATCTGTCTGTCTATAGCTTAGCTCAGAGACTTTTAGTAGGTACTAGAAATCTGTAATTTGCCATGGGGCACGTTATACATACTAATCACTCCGACAAAGTGGTAAAATAAAATCATCAAAAAAAATTGGGTAATTGCTTGCAAGCGCTACTGCTGAGCATGAGGTCCTGGGTTCGATTCCCGGGTCGGGGCGTTTGGTGTTTTTCATTAATGGAAAAAAGGAATTAATCTTAATTCTGTTTCCAAAATGTAAAGGGGTGCCAATGTCAATATTTTATACCGTATGAAAAAGGGTTTACAACTATCGGTGGTTTTCAACTTGAACATGGCTCTGAGGCATTTCTTTTGTGATTTAAGGCTCGTACAGGTCGGCGCAACTTGTCGCATGAGGCGACACTGGTAGAATAGTTTTCATAGAAATTGTTTTACCGGTGTCGCGGTGTTTGCACGCACCTTTAAATGCAACTTCTTTATTAAGTAGTTGAGTCAGTTGAGTTACTCCAAAAGACAGAATCTGAGAACAGATTCAGTTAGCCCGTAATAAGTAGTTATATAACGCATCTATTTTAGCAGTATACGTGACAGAATGTACAAGGCATACGCGCTCCTGCTTATCCTTTTAGTCAGGACCTTTATATGCGCCTTTCAATTTAAATTCCGATCTATTATAACGAGTCCCCGAAACGATAAATCACAATTGTCAATTTTTACGTGATTGATACACATTGATGCGCAAATTGATCGTCTACCGAAATTGATGGCAATTGATCAATTGCAAATGATCGTTTCGGAGATCCCTAAGTCCTAGAAACTTAGTTGTATTTACATTTTTTTTGTAATGTCATTGAATAATATTGTCATCGGAAAGAGTCAATGCTTGCTGGCTAAAATGCATAATTACAGTCTTATTTAAATTATTATTGTGTAAACATTCTATAGTTTCATTTGATGTATTTTATTTATGTTCTCTTTATAAACATATCTTAGATTACAAGATATCGTTATTGTACTATCATCTACGAATAGTGTCATAGGATGTTTAATTGCCATTGGAAAGTCATTAATGTAAAGTGTAAAAAGCGATGGTCCTAGTCTACTTCCTTATGGAACTCCGTAGATAACGTTACGTTCATCCGATTGGAAGATTTCTTGTCTTTTGGTGCTTTTATGAATTCTGATTATTTCCGTTATTTGTTTTCTTTCGTGTAGGTACGACTTTAAAAGCTCAAGGACATTACCTCTTACCTCGTAAGCATCAAGATTTTTTTTGTAAAATATTATGTTGCACATAATCAAATGCCTGGGTCAGTTCACAAAATATCGTACACATTGGAGTATTTTTATCCATAATTGTCATAAAAGTATGCAAAATGTCATTAATAGCCATGTTGATTGTCTTATTTTTCCTAAATGCTTTTGTTCATTGCAAAGAATATTATTCGCTTCTACATATAAATTGAATTGTTTATAAATATACTTTTCAATTCTTTTTGAAAACAAAGGTATCAATGAAATCAGTCTGTAGTATTCCATTTACTTATATCTTGTTTTTTGAATAATGGCTTTATTACCGATTTTTTCAGGGCATCTGGAAAAATAGCTTTGCTTATTTATACACAAATTTATAAAGTAACTCAAAGAGCAACACATTTCCTCGGCTACTGCTTTGAGTATTTTTGTACAAATGCCATCTAACCTACACTGTTTGTATTTTTAAAGGCTTAACTAATTTTTAATACGTCATTTGGCAAACTTGGAGCCATGCACAATCCTTCCTGTCTAAAATATGTTTTGTTATATTATATTTCTATTATGTTATATTTCTTCTTTGTTTTATTGATCTCAAATATATTCGGCTACGTATGGTAGCTCCATACGTAACCTCCTTAAAATTTGACCTAATTTCGTCTGTGTACATATGACAGGCTGTAACCTTCATTTGTTATTGATTGTTCCAGGTGTGCACAATAGGGGTTTTGGCCAATACAATGAACATAGCCGTCCTGACAAGAAGGGATATGGCCGCCGCGCCCATCAACAGACTGCTCAAGTGGCTGGCAGTAGCCGATGTCTTCGTCATGATTGAATATGTGCCCTTCGTTATTTATAGGCATTTGGTGAGTTAATTTTAACTTATTTGTAATAAATGTAGACAAAGTGGGCAATGTAAGTAAAACGCGATGATTTTTTATCGCGCACTGGATTGTCAACGCACAGCTTAAGGCTCCGTGCACGTAAAAAACTCTTATCCGTCAATTTCTTATCTAATTGTGAGAAAGCTTGAAATAATTGATTAAGCCTGTGTAACTATAAAAGTACAGTTTTCGTGGTGCTAAACCATTCGTATCAGTCGCAACCTGTTGATATTTTCATCACTTTTGCGAGTATGTCCGTCCCTATGTTCCCTCGTAACTACTAACCGGCAGAACCGATTTTGCTGAATGATATGTCGTTAGATTCGTCTTTATTGCACGAGTGTCACTGAGTATATTCAAATTAAAAAAATCTAAATGGCGGATTTTAGGCGTCAAAAGGAGTGTTTTAGTAAAAAAATATCTCCGAAGCCTATCGAGTGGGGTATCAAAATGAAGGGTTTTAAAAGATGATTACAAAAATATATACAAATTATATGATGAAATGTGAATTAAATGAGAAATGATAAAAAAAACTAACCCGAACTTTTGGAGTGAGGTGAGTAATTTGTAGTTATATTTAAGGTGGCCAATTCAGATGTGCAGAACTGTTTTTAGCCCCCACTCTGATTTGGCGCCCAATTTTGCTGTTGTTTGATGTCTATTATTTAGTTAAAATGAGGCAAATTCGTTATGCACAGTTTTTAAGACCATGACCACTTTCAGTAATTTTATACTGAAGTTCTTACACGAATTTAAAAACGAGCCAATTTTTCTAACAAATCCTTATGAGCAATGAATACTATTTTGATCACTGAGGATCTCGCGACGCGTCCTGACTTTTTCCTGTGGGGTTATCTAAAGGGACGTCTCGTGGTCAATCTTGAATACGAAAAGAAGAATATCTGTGACGCTTTTAGTGGGATATCTAATAAAAATTGCGAAAATTTATGAAAAACACGATGAAAAGCGATTTTATTTACCGTATAAAATTGCCAAACTTGAATAATATAATTACAGTAAAATATTCAAAAATATTCGTTTGTAATAAAACTAATCTCAGTTTAAAGTTGTGAAAATATTCCAGGAGGCGTACCTACTCATGAATTTGAAAAACTTTTACTAAGTAAGAGAAAAATATAAAAAACCGGCCAAGTGCGTATCGGACTTAGCATATGTAGGATTCCGTACCAAATGTAGAATATAAGCCGTCCGAATGGCAGAACTATTCATAGGCAGTAGGTGCGTAAAAAATAAATAAATCAATAGGAAAAATGAGGGAATTATCAATATATCAGATTTATCAATATATTGGTATTTGTTAGTAAATATACGTAATAATAAACTAAGGCAAAAAATAGAAAAAAAATAAGGCATGGTATCTAATTTTCAGTCGACGCGCATCCCACGCGTCTTTATCATAAACATACGCTAACAGACATACTATAGCAAAAGTGTAGTGACGGTCAAAATGTTACACTTTTTTCGGTCTATCTCTCCTTCGCCAAGTGTGCAGAGTATAACGTGTGATAAGGAATTTCGTTCCAAAAGATCTGCTGTTTCATATAAAATTCTATACAACAGCAATTTTTTTATATTTTCAATTGAAGTTAGAAAAAACTTTATGTATTGTATACTTTTTACCTTTTTCAGAATTAGTTCCATAGCTTATTGCTAGTAACTTATTTTTTTCAGTTACTTCAACACCTGAAAGATTGCCTATAAATTCCATGTGAGCCTGTAATATATACAACATTATTTTTAGTATATGCGAAACCTGAATATAGTTTGTTCAGAATAAGGAACTGAATCGATTTCAATAATTTTTACACCATGTTATATTTTGTCCCAAAAATATTTAAGTGTGATGGAAAATGTTATCACCATTTATTTACTTACAATAAAATCACCGTACGGTTAGGTACCAACTGCCAAATTATTATGAATGAGCGCAAGACGACCCTGGAGGCGTGGGGGCGCCGTTAGCATGTTTTTGTACGGACAACCCGGTAACATAACAACCTTATAATTTTGTGATTTTTCATGATACAGTTTTGAAATTTTGTACATAGATTCTTTACATAAAATTACTAGACACGTGTTTCGGGTTTTGCTTAAACTAACACTAATATTGTATTATGCACCAACGTACATAGGTACTAGAATAAACACAGATTAACCCGTTATAGATAACAGTTATCGGAGATTTATTGATTCCCAGGAAGTAGTTTATGATGAATAGAACAGATAACGAGGCATAGATACATGTAATTTATGCGATTTCACCATGTCATGCTACTAAGTGGCTGTATCTATTTAATTATAACAGTACGACAAGCTTCATATAGCTTGCAGTAACTGAGTTGTGGAGTTCAGTTATGCAGTCGCTCCATGTAAAATACTGGCATTCAGTTGCATGAGCAGTGGTCATCATCATCATTATTTCAGCCGAAGGACGTCCACTGCTGTACATAGGCCTCCCTAAAGGGGGGGGTTTGCCATAATCGCCACGCTTGGCAGGCGGGTTGGCGATCGCAGTATGGTGTTAAAATGCATAGAGAACGCTGCTGCCCATTCTCTAGTCGTCGGTGGTAGTCTCTGCGCCCCCGAAGGGGGTGCGAGGAATCGGTTTTGGGGCTTTTGGGCCCCTCGCCCGAGGCATTTGTCTCTCGGTCCCCATGAATGGGGACCCGCCATTGGGTTCTCCTCCCCCTCCTGTGGGAGGGGTGGGAGTGCTTGGCAGGCGGGTTGGCGATCGCAGTATGGCGTTAAAATACATAGAGAATGCTGCTGCCCATTCTCTAGTAAGTCCCTTAGTCGCCTTTTACGACACCCACGGGAAGAAATAGGAGAGTGCTATTCTTTACGTCCGGCTCCACACGGAGCAGTGGTTGCCCAGTGGTAACGGCCGTGACTTACGAGTTGTAGGTCGTAGGTTCGAACTCAGACAGGCGCTTTCATTCAACTCAGCCTATAGCAGTCCACTGCTGGACATAGGCCTCTCCCAGGCTGCGCCACAACACCCTGTCCTCCGCCTTCCGCATCCAGTCTATCCCAGCCACCTGTTTAAGGTCGTCGATCCATCTAGCTGGGGCGCGTCCCACGCTACGCTTGCCGATACGCGGTCTCCACTCCAGGACTCGTCTGCTCCTCCAGCCATCAGTCCTTCGAGAAACATGGCCAGCCCACTGCCACTGTCAGCTTGCTTGGGCTAGGGGACAGGCGCTTTACTTTGTGTAAATTACTTCATCACCACTGCTCTCAAAACGGTGAAGGAAAACATCGTGAGGAAACCGGCATGTCCTAGTACCAAAAAATTCGAAGACATGTGACGCCTACCAACCCGCACTGGGCTCGCGTGCTGGATTACGGCCCATTCCCTCTCACCGAGAGGAGGCCTGTGCAGCCCCAGCAGTGGGAACACTATGGGATGATTATGATTATGCAGCTGCATTCGGTTAGACTGGAAGCTGACCCCAATATAATTGGGAAAAGGCAGATCCTGAGTAAAACAAGCTATGTTTTTTCAGTCACGAGCATAAATACTTTACACTTAAGCAAGGTTCTAAAAAGATTTTCTGCTAAAGTATTGACATTGTTTAAGGTGATTTGTACAAACAGTATTATTACGAAATAGGGCTTTTCTCAAAGTTGCAGTTTTTATTTCCTGAAAAAAAAAAACGCTTTAGAATTTTGTAAGGTATCGTTGATGGGATTGAAGCGCTACTGTAGTGCCTCTGGAATTTTATTTTGTAACGTATTGGTGATGGTGTTGATGCGCTACTGTAGTGCCTCTGGAATTTTGTAAAGTATTGGTGACGGGGTTGAAGCGCTACTGTAGTTCCTCTGGAATTTTGTAAAATATTTGTGATGGGGTTGAAGCGCTACTGTAGTGGCTCTGGAATTTTGTAAAGTATTGGTGATGGGATTGAAACACTACTGTAGTTCCTCTGGAATGTAAGAGACGAAATTAGTAATTTAATGTAATAACTTAAATTAAATTACTCATTTCCTCTCAGTTCTTGGAAATCTTGTCCTTTTTCTTATTACGTAAGCGTAATTGTCATTGCAATTTAAGAGGGTGTGAGTCTGGAGATCTGAAATAACAGGTCCCGAACCCAGTATAGACTCCAGCTCTCACAAAGGTTAAAAAAATCTTGCTGTAACTTATGACACATAAAAACCCAAAAAATAATAATTGACAAATTGATAAATAACCTTTTCTTTAACGAACAAGAGTACGCTATACTTTGTGATCCAAATAGAACAGAATGAATTTCACATTCCGGTAAACCATCCAGCAATCAAACGTAGTCAAGTACGCCGATCTCCGGTTCGATACTAAATACTACAAAGGATTCCACGCCAGACCCTTGTCTCGAATCACGGATTAATCTGAGATCCAAACACAAGCAGGAAAGCTGTATCTTTAAAGGGCTCTTGTATTTTAATGAAGAACTATAGCTGTGCCCACGCCAAACTATATTATCTTCACTGCTTATTTCTTAATTCTAAGTTGCGTCCAGACCCTGCTTCGCATGGATTTTATGACGGGACAAAACATAGAGATTTTTTTATTTTATGTAAGTCTAATATAAATGTTTTCGCCAAGCGGTTGGTCGAGTCTTCACGTAACCAAAAGGCTGGTATTGCCATCTAACGTGGTAATGCCAGCCTTTTGGGAACTTTTCTCATTGACAGCGATGCGGATGAATTTTTGGATGCCCAAGGAGCTCTTTCCCCTCTTTTTAATATTTTATTAATTTTCTTATATACTTGCATATATATTATTATATTTATAATATATATTTTAGAGTTAGCTTGTGTATTTTAAATTAAGGATCAATTGTTGTAAATAAACTTGACTGAATTCAATATGATTTATACTTATAAATCTTTCGGAATCAGTTCTCTTAACGATGGTGAAAACCGCATCAAAATCCGATGCGTAGTTAAGAAGAACAGCGCGGTCACACATACTGACACGAAAAGGACTCTAATGTATAATAATAAATAAAGATATAGATGTCACATATTAAACCTAGTTAAAGAAAATTTCAATAAATTTAATAAAAAAATAATTCGATACGTTTTTCTCAAGTTATAAATCCACTATCGAACATATAGATGTATATTTATTCTGTTTTATAATATGTAAGGAAATCTAAAATATGCATGAACCATCAACCTACCTAGCCTTTTAAGTCAGGGTCGGTTTCCAGTCTAACCGGATGCAGCAAAAACCAAAATAATCAAAAATCATAACCAATAATACCGATATGTACGATAGCGTTAGCAGATTCAATCAACTCAGCTTATCGCAGTCCATTGCTGGACATAGTCCTCTCCCAGGCTGCGCTACTACACACAATCCTCCGCCTTCCGCATCCAGTCTGTCCCAGCCACCTTTTTAAGGTCATTGGGCCATCTACGACGGCGTCTCACACTACATTTGCGGTCTCTACCCTCGTCTGCTCCACCGGCCATCGGCCCCTCGATGAACATGGCCAGCCTCTGCCACTTCAGCTTGCTTACTCTGCAAGCCATGTCAGTCACTCCGATTGTAGATTCCTTATCTACATCCGCTATCGTCTCGAGTAACGATAAACCCTCGTGTTTCGCTAGAAATTCTTTCGGAAAACAATGATAAATCTCTGCAACGCTTCAAACGAGAGAATTGAATTTAATGGTCGTCCGATGAATGCATCCAATTCTTCTATTGTGTTCGTTGATTTAGTAGCACTATGGTGCAGCTGGGAGCTATTGTTAAAGGACAGATAAAATAAAATGGCGTCATTGATATTTTGCTTGGCTACACGTGGAGGAAGAAAAAATGTGATGTATCGTTTTACTATTTTCATTAAAATTACATGATAGCTTTGGTTAGCGCGCTCGCACACGACATACTTTTTGTAGGTCCTACTATCGGTCTGATTTCTTTTTTGTATGACTTTCGTTTTGTAGGCATAATGAGCTTATAATGTTCCCACTGCACACACACACACAGGCACTGCACACAGGCCTCCTCTGTCTTCAAGAGGGAGTGGGCCGTAATCCACCACGCGGGCCCAGTGCGGGTTGGTATATCTAACATGTCTTCGGATTTTTGGTTCTATAACGTTTCCTCACGATGTTTACCTTCACCGTTTTGAGAGCATTGGTGATGAAATTATTTACACAAAGTAAAGCGCTTGTACGGTTTCGAACCAACGACCTACAAAATCGTAAGTGGGGGCCGTCACCACTGGGCCACCACTGCTCAGAGGGCCTAGACATTAACTTTCGATTAGCGATAACGCTAGTAGAAAAGCCACAACATGTATGGGGTTGACGTAAGCTATCGAAATGGCACGTGAGCATAGGTCAACGAATAGAAATTAGCTAGACAATGTTATCATCATTCGATTCCATGAAACGAATCGACAGCGTCGAATGAAAACTTCCATAGAGATACGTAGCCAAGTGGCACTTTTCGACATGCGTTATCGCCAGTTTTCGATTCGTATCAAAGAATTCGAATCGAAAACTAGCGATAACGCTTGTTTAAAAGTGAAATAACGATAGCGATTTTAGAATAGGAATCGCTTCGAAGCGAATTCCATTTGTCTAGGCCCTCTGTTTCTGCTCCGTTTTGTAGGGCGTGTTGATCTCTACTGTTTCATTTAGATTCTACAAAAAATCCGCCACCGATTGTATGCTATCTGCGAACGCTCTTAATCATTCTCTAGAACTCATTAATAGACCTCACTCAAACATAAGTTGGTTACAGAGCACTACTAAAAATAATATGATTACTACTGACAATTAAACAAAAAATACAAGAGAAAATAGTCCACGTTATTAAATTATTGAACCAAATGACAGCAAATGAGGTGTTTATCAATTTCTTGCAGGAAAAATAACCTCTTTTGTCAGTTTTATTGAAAAATTAATGGGTCATGGATTTTCCTCAATTTTATCCACGTTTCGACCCAGATAGGCTGGACGAGAGTGTATAGGACATGAAAAAATAGTACCTGTACTTATAAACGATTTAACGTGTTTTTATCTCTAACACTTGATATTTTCGGCGAAGATGAATGGGTCTCGATATTATATTTCTTTAACACATTCGTAAAACATTAGTCTCAAAAATAGGTTTCCAGTCAGCCTGCACACGTCCGACCGCCCGAATATCAGTCTTTATCAGTATAAAGACGGTCGCAAAATTCTCTTTACTTTAAAGGCTTCTACATACTGGCGCGACTGTAGAAAAATTTCCATGAATTTTTCATAGAAATTGTTCTACCGGTGTCGCGTCGCGCGACAAGTCACGCCAGTATGTAGAAGCCTTAATAGTAATTACTTTATTAAGTTTGTCATATTGGTGATAGCAATTTCATGTCTTGTGTGTTGTGTAGTTAAATAAAATAGGAGGTTAAAGTTAGCTATAAACATCGTAACACACATACAATGACCACCGATCGCAATGTCTTTCATTTTGACAGTTCATTCCATTATTTACGTTGCTGGGCAGACGAATGTTTTCAAACATATGAAGCAATGGATTAGGAATTTCGCTACAGCTATCGCTGTAAACCAGCGCTGGGGCCCTGTCTCGAATAGGGTCGCAGCATTATGCTGAGCGGTGGCCGTTTTGCGTGGATGTGCCGCATATTTTCCCTTTACTTGTTCATTTTGTATCTATTTTCTTTTTTTGCGTCATGTTTACCGCAAATAAACGTATTTTCTTTCTTCTTTCTAATTTCCTTCAAAACCCTCGGATATGTGATTGAAAGTGTGATACGCTACCACGCTCGCAACGTGTAACTTATTATGACATCTGAGGGCCTGACACAGTGACATTCTAAGAGCGATAACGTTGATGAAAAAGTCAAAAATGTATGGTACCTCAGTAGGCATCATACATTTTTGACTTTTCCATCCAAATGGAACTATGTTTTATATTCGTTTATAGTGATATGTAGTGCAAGTGGGGCTTATGGTAGAGACAAACTGGTCACGCTTATTGTATGCAACGCAATTTATGATACGTCTGTTTCTAATGCATAGTTTCAAAGTGTTTATTATTCCTAAAGTGCTTTTCGGCTTTTCACTTTTACTGACATAAGCCGAAAAGTACTTCAGGAAAACGAAACGCTTTGAAAACGATTATCACTGGTTTAGACCTCATGGATTTTTGATTCTATACAAAAAGCTATGCGTTAGAAACAGACGATCGTAAATTGCGTTGCATACGATAGGCGTGACCAGTTTGTCTCTACCATAAGGCCCACTTGCACAACAAATCACTAAATGCATTAACTGCTAAACGAATACGAGTATAAGACATCGTTCTATTTCTGACAATCGTTTGAAGATGACAGATACAGAATTATGCTAAAAATACATTTAACGTTAAACACCACCTAAATGTAATACATTCAGTGATTTGTGTTTAGGGCCTAAGTCGTCGCCCAACCCCAATAAAAACACTGGCAGTGAGTTAGGAAACGGCTTAAGGCTCATTTTAATTGGTCGATAGGGCTCGTATGCGGGGTGCGGGAGATTTCTGTAATGCATGCCATAGGGCCCGCATGCGAGAAACCGTTTTCATTTGTCATTTTCATTGGGTGTGAGTCTTCGCACGTTTTGTACGGTTCTGATGAAGGTCATTGGTCGCTGCGCCCGCTACGGGAATTCCCCACTGACGGTGCACTCACCGCGTTATAGACTTATGAAAATGAGCCATTGGTATATTTGGCGTGAGACAAAACGATTTAATCTGTCACTAGTTCACAACAGTGCAACACTGATGCCTGAAAGCCAATTCTCAAATCCGTTCAAAATTTATAGTTCGTTTTTTAATCCCAGAGACTAATTTGACATTTCAAATGATTGTTGTTTGTTTTTTTTTGAGTTTTCATGTATCAACATTTCTATTTATTTTATTTTATGAATAATACAGGCTGACTTTGAAAACATGCGACAAAATTTAAGGGAGTGTTCTACCCATCAATATGAACAACTTTTACTAAAGGACCAAATTAGAATTCACAAAAAAAAACTCGACCTTCCTATAAAGGTACATAACCGATTGGACCATTTTGTATAAGAAGGTCGATTTTTTTTTTTGCGAATTTTAATATGGTCCCATAGTAAAAGTTGTTCATATTGATGGGTGGAACACTCCCTTAAATTTTGTCGCATGTTTTCAAAGTCAGCCTGTATTTACAATATTTATTTGGAGTTTGACATTTGCACCTGACAAATTACTCTCTTGGATTAGGAACTTCAATCATAACCTCATCTCAGCGATAATAATTGTCAAAAATTTATTTTGACAGACTGAGATTAGAATTCAAACGTTCATAAAAATACGTGAATGGAAGCTCTGGCTTATTTCACGAGCTTCACATTTGTCAGTTAGGCTGAGATCTATAATCGTAAACGTGTTTGACAGTTGTGCGACAGTGACAGGAATAATGCTTAGACAAAATACGAGCTAAGTAACATTTATAGATCTCGGCTTTAGGGCTAACCGTGTCTGCTTGTTGCTTAGTAAATAGTACCGCCTTTTATTCACCCTCTACACTAATACACACACAGTCTTATGCAGCCTATAATGTTCCCACTGCTGGGACACAGGTCTCCTCTCTGTGAGAGTCTTGGGATTTTTAGTTCTAGAACAGTTTCCTCACAATGGTTTCCTTCGCCGTTTTGAGAGCAGTAGTGATGAAGTAATTTACACAAAGTAAAGCACCTGTCTGGGTTCGAACCCACGACCTACTTACTACTCGTAAGTCAAGGCCGTTACCCCCACCGGCCTCACTAATACTAAGCATTGATTTAGCATGTGTGACAAGTACCTACTCAGTATTATCTACTACTTAATTTAATCAGCGTATAATGTTCCCACTGCTGGGACACAGGCCTCCTCTCTTCGAGAGGGAGTGGGCCGTAATCCACCACGCGGGCCCAGTGCGGGTTTGTAGATGTCACATGTCTTCGAATTTTTAGTTCTAGAACATGCCGGTTTCCTCACGATGTTTTCTTCACCGTTTTTTGAGACGGCCACTGGGCCATCACTGCCCAGCCCTCACTGATACACATACGGTGTGACAAGTACCTACTTAGCGTTACTGTACTATCTACTAAGCTCGTGTAAACAAATTGCGTCGAATGGCACAAAAGCCAATTTAATTCCAACGCGCTGTTTTGCATGCACTTCAAAAACTAACAGTACCTATATAGCTATACCAAGTGTTTCAACAACAATTTATTTCGCAGGTCCTGCCAGAGAAATTGGATTTCCCGTACTCGTGGGCAATGTACTTGCTATTTCATATGCACTTCGCCCAAATACTGCACACTGCGTCTATTTGTCTCACTCTCTCACTGGCTATTTGGAGATATTTGGCGATAAAGTAAGTACTTATTTATTTTGAACTACCTATACCTTATAGCATAAGCATATACATACACAAACTCTATCCCTCTTATTACAAAACAAGGTTTATCTTCAGACCCAAGTTTAAACCATGGAGCCATTATTGAATTTCGAACTAATTCCGTCTATGGTAAAGTTCCTAATACAAATCTGACATCATAATACCGAAGTAAGTTTTCAGTTTTGTATAAAGAACGGTATTTCAATCACAGTTACGTTAATCCTATTACAAAAACTGGCTCCATCGACAAAATATAAATCTTGTTTTATAATAAGACGGAAAGCATTTATTTCAATTAAACCATTTACAGGAACTTTTGAATTGTCAAGGAGTCGGTCAGTTAGAAATAAGATGCCCATTCCAAAGCGTAGTAGGTTCTTATGGAGAAGAACGGGCAAGAAACTCCACGGACACTCATTTAAATTTAAATATTGATACAAAGTATTGGTTACATCATTCATGTTGAAATATAAGCATCATTATGAACAAGTTTTACGATGGAAACAAACATGAAATCGCGAAAAAAAATCAGCTATTCCCTACAGTTCCCCCAGAGTTATTCAAACATAAATGTAGGGAACAGCTGATTATTTTTTCGCGATTTCAGATTTGTTCCCATAGTAAAAGTTGTTCATAATGATACAATACGAGTACAATGACACCTTAAGAGGTTGTGCGTTAATTCTGGGACATTTTGTATTTGTCGTGGGCCGATCGTAGAAATGGCTATAACGTGATCTGCCTGTCTATTTCACGATTCGCCACCATTTTATGATTTGGCCGGTTATATCACGATGCGCCTAATCGAAAGTCGGGCGGATCGACGAAAGCAACCTTTTTATCGATAATCCCAGCTGATCACTAAGCATTTCGCAAAGTAGTTGCATTTCACGCCGCTAGTGGCGCCCCGACCGAATGGGTTTGGTTAGAACTGTGAACAACCGCGCTACATCCAAGTTAGTCGCAGTTACTTGGCTATTTTTATTTTATAAATATTTTTAGCACCATAAAATAGGAATTATTCGAGTAGAAATAGGTAGAATAGGAATTATTCGAGTAGGAATAGGTTGAATAGGAATTATTCGAGTAGGAATAGGTTGAATAGGAATTATTCGAGTAGTAGTAGGTTGAATAGGAATTATTACCCGACTGCGCGGCAGCAAAGGCAGGGTTACGTTTTTACGCGTATCTGGGTCGATAAGCCCAAGCATCGCTGAGCAAATCCTCGAACGTTGAGCGTTGAAGGATATGGCGGATGTTAGCTGGTCAAATCATGAAATGGCGGCGTATCGTGAAAGGGGCAGGCAGATCACGATATGGCCTTTTCTACGATCGGACGACGTCATATTTTTTTTTTTTTATATATATATCTTTAATGTTTCTACTGCTAGGACTGCTGCTAGCTAGGACCCGAGCCAGTGGTAGTGTGAGTTAGTGGATTTTCACTAGATAATATACCCGCCTGCCTATAATGGTCCCACTGCAGAACAAACGATTTCCTATTACAAAGAAAAAACGACCTACATAAATGATTACCATGCTTGCTGAGTGTGTGTTGTCTATTCAGCCCTACCCTAGTCCAGGTTTTGTCACGATGTTTAATATAATAATTTATATTCATGTTTTGTGATAGTAGAGCAGAATAGCTTTGAACAAATGAAAGAGCACATGGATGTCTGAACTGATTTGTCAGTTTTACCGATTAGACAGTTGCGTTAACTCGACATTTTCCAGTGTTTGCCAGTTTTTGTCGATTCGTCAGTTTGGTACACTTAAGGGAAAAGGTTTTTACATGTTGAATAAACACATGTGGATAATATAATCTGCTGTAAGGAATACCAGCCTTATTAAAATCAAACTTCAGTTCATATTTTTAACATAACATATAATAAACCAATAGGTATTGAATAAAATGTGTACTAAACTGAATACAATACGTAACGTTATGTCGTAAAAATATAGGTATATTAGTTAAGTCAGTTTGACAATTTCACAAAATGAGTTTGTATAATATTCCCTAATTATGGCTGAACATTATCAAATCGATCTTAATATTTATTTAAATTAGCAGACGTGTGTTCAGTTTTCTACCGACTGTACACTGGCTGACGAATTGAATAAAACTGACAAATCGCCGAAAACTGGTAAACACTGGAAAATGTCGAGTTAACGCAACTGTCTAATCGGTTAAACTGATCAACCAGTGAAACTGACTAATCAACGAAACTGGCGAATTAAATAAACTGATGACTGAGGGAAACTGACCAGTGATACGTGGACTCCATTTTTGACCTTTTATTTGGAAAGGCGTACTGTAAGGTTGAAATCATTATACCATGCGGCATTGTAGGGTTAAAGCGTAAATATTCGCACCATTCACTTCTATGCATTTTGTATGAATCATTGCACAGTATGGTGGAGTGCGTCACAGGCTGGCACTGTTTTCGATATGTATACAACTCCTCACTTTTTCTGATACCCTAGTACAATGTATGGTGTGCTACTGCTGGCAATGGCGTTCCCTGTTTCGTTCTTGACTAGGGCAAAATATAATTAAAGTACTAACATAATAATGTTCCTAACTCTATATTACTCAATTGAAAGCTTCATACTTAAATACCAAACTTCTAGATTAGTTGCTTTGTATTTCCCATAATAACAGTAATTTATAGGTGAAGTTCTAAAGATTTGTTTCTCGAATTTACCTTATCTTACTAAGTTGATACAATAAGAAACAAACTCAACACATTACTGCGCCCTTAGATAAGGTTCTGGGAGAAAGGGGTAAGCAATTGTCATGGGTAGGTATAGATATAATCTTGTAAACGAACGAGAGTTGAATTTTACCTACCTTTTCTTTTAGTAATGGCTGATGTCGCCCATTAACTACATAATGGTTATCATTTTCACTCAGACCGAAAAGAGCTCCGAAACGTGCCTTGCGACGGATGGACGGACGGACAGCGGAGACTTAGTAATAGGGTACGAATCCTAAAAAGACGCACATTCTAAATACAATACTCACTTTCCATTTTATTGCAAAAGTTCAAATCGGCAGTTAAACAGTGCTTTAATACGCTTGAAGGAATCTAAACGATGAACTCAAGGGTATTAAAGTCCGTTGCTTACAAACATCAAAATCACTCCATTTCGCTCAGACGGTATTATTAATTCGCGTAAGAAGATAAGCAGATGACTTTCTTGTTTTTAGGGTTTGTTTTTAGGGTTTCGTACCAAAATGGTAAAAAGGAGTAGTAGTAGTACATAGTCTCACCATTATGGTGAGACTATGTCTGTCTATCTGTCACACCTGGATATCTCAAGAACGACTAATGCTATCTCTAATCTTGAAATTTAGAATAGTTTTAGATGACGTTTGCCCAACTATTTTGCAAACAAGAAAGAAATTTAAAAAAAAAAAATCTTTTTTGCAAAAGGGACTGAACGGGGTTCTTAAAATTTTGAAGTGGGGCTACTAGGGCATGTGGGGTATCATAAGAAAGAGCACTGTTTGCACATTCTCAAAAAAAAATTTTTTTTAGGCAGCATAGTTTCCGACATTTGATGAAAAATAAAAATAATAAAAACCGCCCCCCTTAATCTCCGAAGTTTGCATAGATAAAAATCTGAAATTATTTTATGTGATAGAATTGTGTGTAAAGATTACAGGAAAAATAAAACGATGTCTCTGATTATCACAGTTTTTCAGAAATCATCAACATATACGTACGGAACCCTCGGTGCGAGAGTCCGACTCGCTCTTGACTGGTTTTTTTTTAGTTGACATTTGATATTTCAAGCAAATATTGTGGGAAAGGAGATCAAGCACGTGCTGATAAACATAACATCACTCTTGTAA
Source organism: Tiliacea aurago (assembly GCA_948098905.1). Classification (NCBI taxonomy): domain Eukaryota; kingdom Metazoa; phylum Arthropoda; class Insecta; order Lepidoptera; family Noctuidae; genus Tiliacea; species Tiliacea aurago. The sequence goes on from OX402593.1 coordinate 15,258,071, forward strand.
TCCCCGAAGGGTTAGACAGAGGTGTACCTACTCGTATTATACTACATCCATACGTCGTAGTTTAGCTTTGTTTCCCATGTGATAGGGGTAAGCCTATTGCCATCAATCAATCCAGCCTATCGCAGTCCACTGCTGGACATAGGCCTCTCCCAGGCTGTGCCACAACACCCTGTCCTCCGCCATCCGCATCTAGTCTGACCCAGACACCTTCTTAAGGTCGTCGGTCCATCTAGCTGGGGCGCGTCCCACACTACGCTTGTCGATACGCGGTCTCCACTCCAGGCCATCAATTGCCATCAATAAAGAAAAAAAGAAAAATTGTTTATTCTGCACAAACAAAACGCACATTTCAACAAATCTACACAATTATAATACACACATACAAAGTAGCCAAAACCCTCGTATCCAATACACTAAAATTTTTTGACAATCATTTCCATTGGTTGGTAAACCCAATAACACTTTGCCCGAATTGGGAATCGAACTCTCATGCTCAATAGTAGCGCTTGCGGCTACCAGACCAACGAGGTAGTTAAACTTGCTGATAGGTACTTACAGTCCGTAAGGCCTTTTTTTTTTTTTTTTTGGGGTGGGAAATTATCAAATAACTTCTCCCGCTCTGGGCGGAGCGGGAGGGCGTGTCAGACTTTTACTGACTAAAACCCACCCGTATTCCTTCATTTGCCTTTGTGCCAGGGCCACGATATCCCTTTCGGACAAACTCGCAACCCTGGCAGGCATTGGCCCTATCGGACCCCGTCAGTTGGTGCTGACATCTCTTTGAGGCGCGCGTGGAATACGACGCGCCGTCGACCCGGGCCTGGTCCTTATCGGACGGTGAGCTACCCATCGCTCACCGTCCGCAGGCCCGTGCCTACGGTGGCCGGAAATCGGCTTGCGACTCCCGACGCCCGGGGCGTCTCCTGCGGCGACTAGGGGCGCGAGGGCGCGAACCTTGCCTCTCCCTCACACGTTCCGCCTCCTCCTTCGCAAGCATTACTGCTTCGCAGAAGGAGGTGACGGCCTCCCATGCACTCTCGCTCCGAACCATGGCCTGAACCAGGGCTGGACGCGAGAGATCGCCGCCGCCGATCGCCTCCGTGAGGACACGGCGGTGATCCGCCCAAGCCGGGCAGACCTCCACCGTATGCTCCACCGTGTCCTCCGGGCGATCCACACAGTGGTGACACCCGGGCGTTTCCTCCCGCTTTATCCTGAACAGGAACCTCCCGAAACAACCGTGTCCGGTGAGGACCTGCATCAGGCGGAAGGTGAGGACGCCGTGGCGCCTCTCCAGCCACTCCTCAAAGAGGGGACTTATCGCCACAATTGTGGCGTGCCCAAGTCCGTGAGGCCTAAGCTGATCTTTGCATTTGTATGAGTGCACATAGATAGTGCAGATGTGACGTATGAGAACAACGTCACGTGGATAGTATGCGATGCAACTCCGCCGCGCACCTTCCACACTTCACCTCTTGTACTGTAATCAGTAATCACTCACACAACTGCAAAACTCAGCTTAGGCCTCGCTCAGCTTAGGCGATCGGCGGCGGCGATCTCTCGCGTCCGGCCATGGTTCAGGCCATGGTTTGGAGCGAGAGTGCATGGGAGGCCGTCACCTCCTTCTGCGAAGCAGTAATGCTTGCGAAGAAGGAGGCGGAACGCGTGAGGGAGAGGCAAGGTTCGCATCCTCGCACCCCTAGTCGCCGCAGGAGACGCCCCGGGCGTCGGGAATCGCAAGCCGATTTCCGGCCACCGTAGGTGTGGGCCTGCGGACGGTGAGCGATGGGTAGCTCACCGTCCGATAAGGACCAGGCCCGGGTCGACGGCGCGTGGTATTCCACGCGAGCCTCAAAGGGTTGTCAGCACCAACTGACGGGGTCCGTTAGGGCCAATGCCTGCCAGTGTTCCAAGTTTGTCCGAAAGGGATATCGTGGCCCTGGCACAAGGGCAAATGAAGGAATACGGGTGGGTTTTAGTCAGTAAAAGTCTGACACGCCCTCCCGCTCCGCCCAGAGCGGGAGAAGTTATTAGATCATTTCCCACCCAAAAAAAAAGGCCTCGCGGACTGTACAGAGTTGCGATCATTAAACATATAGCGGTTTATTTATAAATGTTACTTGAACTACGAATACTGACAAATGCGTGCATTAACTGGACAGATCCACTCAATCTGTGTGTCGCTTTCATCAAAAGACCATTTCAGACACCAATCTACATGGTCATCACATGATCTGACCACGATTATGTCTGGACTTTAAAAGAGACTGTGACCTCTGAGTTTGTTTCGGCCTTCCTTCTCAGAGCACTCAGATAGGAAACGTCGACCGACCTCATCTAGTTAAAAAATATGATTGCCGTGTAAAAGCGTTTCTACAAACCTGCTTCATTCATCATTCATTAATTTCAGTGGAAAGACGTCCACTGTTGGACATAGACCTCTCCCTAAGGGGGGTTTGCCGTAATCGCCACGCTTGGCAGGCGGTTTGGCGATCGCAGTATGGTGTTAAAATTATAGACAACGCTGCTGCCCATTTTTAACCGACTTCACAAAAAGTAGGAGGTTCTCAAGTCGTCTGTATTTTTTTTTTTTGTTTTTTTTTTTTTTTTTTTTATGTTTGTTACCTCAGATCTCCGTCGTTTACAAACCGATTTAGAAAATTCTTTTTTTATTTGAAAGGATATACTTCCAGATTGGTCCCATTTTTATCAAAATCTAGTTCTGATGTTGGGATCCATGAGTAATTGAGGGAACTCCTCAAATATTATAGGCATACATATAGCGATTTTTATATTTTCATCAACAAGTCAATTATTTGCATTTAGAAAGTATAATTTGGTGAAGTGGAACTGATGAAGAAGGCCACAGATGGCCACCGGAACTTCTCAATGATACGTATTTCACGGGTGGCGATGAGATATCTGGATTAAGATAGTTAAGCGAAGCAAATTTAAATAAATAGTTCTGATCAAAATGGTACCATCAAACTGATCTGATGATGAAGCCGGAAGGTAGGCACTGGAACTCCGTAGTAAAACAATGTATCCTACCCGTGTTTGGTCTTATTGGAACATGAGATGCACCCTGGCTATAAATGATTTTTAACCGACTTCAAAAAAGGAAGAGGTTCTCAATATATGTATATCTAGCCATATATACATATAAAAGGAAACCGTGACTAATTGGTCTATCAACACAGCTTAAACCACTGAACAGATTGGGCTGAAATTTGGCACGTAGGCGGATCGCTAAGAAGGGGTTTTTGGAAATTTGACCTTTAAGGGGGGGAAAACGGGGGGTTTTGTTTGCATGAAAAATCTTATTCCTAGAGTTAATAAACTTGAAACTTCGACGAATACTTACGTAAGTAAATTATAAAGTTTGTATTTTTTTGTTATCTTAACTTCAATGCATGGGATGTCAAAGCTTGTATAGAAGAATTTTAACGCACGATCCGATCAACTCGAAACTCAGTATTTATACTTAAAACCAAAAATGAAGACTAACTTGTGTCAGGGTTTTTTTAAAATCTACCCATAACGGGGTGAAAAGGGGTAGTCAATTTTACAAGAGAGGATTTCACTACGTGGCTTGATTAACTCGAAAATTGGTATAACCTGTAAGTCAAATAATGGAAAAGTTGCAAACCACTAAAAAATTAACCTCTTTGGGGGTGCAAAGGGGGGATGGATACAGTTTGTATGAAAAAAATCTTCTTTCGTTGATCTATTAACTTGAAACTTAGCCTGAATACTTCATCATCAGTCTCCTGCCCTAAACCCAATTTATTTGGGGTCATCGTAACATGTCGAATTTCACTATAGATTTAATACATACAAAAGGAAACAGTGACTTACTGACTGATCTATCGACACAAAGCTCAAATTACTGAATGGATTGGGCTAAAATTTGCCACACAGATAGTTATTATGACGTAGGTAACCGCTAAAAACAGATTTTTGAAAGTTCAACTCCTAAAGGGGTGTAACGGGGTTTCACAACTTGTATGGAGAAATCATATGAAATGTATCAATTCGACAATTCGCAGGGTTACTCCTGTCAACAAATAAATAGGTAAAACGTGTTCATGTTTTTTTTTAAACAGCCCCTTCTGGGGGTGTTAAGAGGTAAATAGTCTACAAATCAATATGGTGTCATTTTCAAGGTTTGTCAGGACGTTGATCACGTAAAGGTCAACAATTTTGAAATTGATTACCTGAACAACAAAAAGAAACTAATAAGTCTTAATTTATTATTATTTTGTATTGATCTAAATAACGAATCTATCTATATAAATAAATGGAGAAACTGACTGACTGTTTGACTGACGTATCAACGCACAACCCAAACTACTGGGAGTGACGTGAAATTTTGCACTAGGGTTCCTTTTATGTAGGGTAGGTACTTTTAATCCCGGTTCCCGTGAGATTTTTTCTGGCATCCACGCGGCTGAAGCCGCGGGCACAAGCTATACCCTAAGTCATCAATTCAGATAATTTTAGTAAACAAAGAAATGTCACTGTCAAAATGACAGGACAGTGCTGCAAAACAATTTATCATATATCAAACTTAACAAAAACACAACAGAAACAAGGAAATATAACAACTAACAACAAAATGAAACACTTAACACGATGATAACAAAGCACAATTAACAAACACGCAGCGAATAATATGATCGGAGAAAAGAAAACGAACGTATTGAAAAGACGCGAGTTTGCAAATTATGTCAAATGAAATTTGAGAATGTTGGGAACTCCTGTAGTGTTACCAGTATCATAATATTTTTTATACCACAAAATTTTCTTTTTTTAATAACTTTGTTTAAAAACCGAAAACTTATAAAAATTAACACGGTATGATAATTGTTTAATTATTATTTCTAAAATCAGTACATAAAAGCCAATATAGCCTTGTTTTCCGCCATTTTATGTGAATTACCATAATGACGATATTTTTTTGATCTGTTATCACCTTTGTTTACATAAATTATCTGAATTGATGACTTAGGGTATAGTATTATACAATATGTAACAAAAACACTGTTGTTCCTTCTACCTACGTTTTAAGAATCGGTATACATACGTAATAAAGCAAGTCACTTATAAAAACTATAAAAAAAAAAAATTTAATGTTTAACAGATTTCTTACCTTTTTAATTCTTTGATTTTGACTTCTCAACTAGCCAATGCTTAATTTTTTTAAATCATAATTCCACCAATGTTGTGCTTGTATAGGTACGTCCCTAAAAGGAACAACAGGGTTTTTGTTACATACTGTATATCTTCAGGCATAACTTATTTATTTATGAACTATTTTTTATAATTATTTTATTTGGTAGAGGAAGCTTGCGCGGTCTCATAATAAACATTACAGATCTACAGCTAACTCTTCAATAATACGTATTAAGTACACTCGGTGTATGTTGATGATGTTATAAAACTTCCTGTCACTGTTGTTTTCATAGCAAGTAGTGGTATACGAATTGGTGTGGGGTAGGTACCACTAAAAAGTAAAAAATAAAAAACTTTTTACAAAAAAAACAACCGACTTCCAACAAAAACCCTAAAAAGTGAAAAATAACTTTAATTTCGGAAGCATATAACATAACATCACGCCTTGTTTCCTCGAAGGGTTGGGCAGAGGTGTACCTGTAGTACACCCACATTTAATATTATATTTAATTTCATTTCGGAAGTCGGTGTCTTTGGTTTTGTAATTTCGTTTATGGCCACCGACTTCCGAAATTAAATTAGATATAATATTAAATGTGGGTGTACTACTGGTACACCTCTGCCCAACCCTTCGAGGAAACAAGGCGTGATGTTATGTTATATGCTTCCAAAATTAAAGTTATTTTTCACTTTTTAGTGTTTTTGTTGGAAGTCGGTTGTTTTTTTTGTAAAAAAGTTTTCTAGTAAGGCCCTTAGAAATAGGGTAGTGCTATTCTTTACGTCCGGCACCACACAGACAACAACTTCGTCTTACCAAGGGGTATCGTATTACCCAGATAATGGGTTGTGGGGGTCAGATAGACAGTCGCTCCATGTAAAATACTGGTATTTAGCTACATCCGGTTAGACTGGAAGCTGACCCCAACATAGTTGGGTAAAGGCTCGGCAGAGATTTTCCAACTGCTGGGCAAAGGTGTCCTCCATAGCTTTCCAATATTCTTCATGCGTTGCGTTCTCCGACCAAACTCCCGTAAACGCATCAAGGTCGTCAGCCAGCATTTCCTAGGTCTCTCACGGCGACGACGCCCGTCTTTTGGAACCCACTGCGTGACAACTCTGGTCCACCTGTCCGGAAGCATCTTGTATACATGCTCCGCCCAATCCCACTTCAGTCTATGAACGAATGAATGAATGAAATGCACCAACCCCAGCGTGTTTGTACCAGACTCGATTGCTCGAATGAACCCAAACATTCACCCTCAAAAACACTATCAAATCAAATCAAAAATATTTTTATTTCACATAAGCCTACATGGGCACTTATGAAACGTCAGAAGCTAGGTGCACGGTTCCAATTGGTCGTTTCCTATGGAGAGGAGCCGGCAAGAAACTCCACGGTTACTCTTTTAAAACAAATATTGGCTTTTACAATGTTTTCAAATTACAGTGTTAATAGGTATGAGAGGACAGCGTAGGCCCGTCAAAAGTACCAGGTACTTAGAAAATAGAAAACGGTCTATTTAAGCCTACAACGTCCTCACATAACAAAGAAAAAAACAATATAAAATATAAATAATAAAAGTTAGAACCTTGTTGAAATTAAAATTGCAGTTATAATAATGTAAAATAAGAAAAACATTATTTCAGTGAAGTTTGTAAAAAAAGATAAAATTAAATTGAAAAAAAAAAAACATCGTAATTTGGGAGCAGTTATTAGACATTTACATAGTTTTGCCGTTAATGAGGTACCAGGGAAGCCACATGTACGGAAGGAATTAATGCCAAACTTCCTTGTCGTCAACGTAGTCCTTAATCTTATAATATGCTTTTTTGCTAAGGGCCCTAGCCCCTGAAGCCTCATGTTTCATGAGACCATTGTATATCAAAGAGTAGACCAAGGGCGCGATAATGGTAGGGAATACGTACCCTTGGAATATGGAATGTTTATTAGAGCGTACCGGATATGCATCCTTGAGCAAGCATTGGTGTCTATTAATCTGTCTTCCAGGTAAAGGCGACTGATTAAGGGGCGTTACTGCTCCTTCACGCGATCGTTTGTCTATAATGAAGGTGAGATCAACACCGCCCGTGATTAATTAAATGGGGGTATTAAAGCACCCCATTAATTAATTAACCAAATAATTAATCCTCAAGGAATTTAGCAACTGGTTTCCCATTTGTATTTGCTAAGAAACCTATTAATTTTCTGCTTTGGTTTGAACTGAGCGTACATAAAATATCATCTTGTTATAAAACCTAGAAAGAAGTCTCTTGAGGAATACTGGTAATATATCTTGTTGAACATAGATTGTATAAATATTTTTCGATAAAAACTATGTTTTTATATTCATGAAGATTTCATTTATTTTATTGTACATATGTACACACAGTAATATACAAAGATATACGACATGCTTATTTTTTAACAAATTTCTTCCAGCAGACCTGCGAAAGGAGAAATGGAAAACAAACGAAGACTATGTGTGCGTCCACATTGCGAGCCTATCGCGATTGCGACGACGGGCGCGAATTATCAAACAAATAAAACGCGCCTTTGCGTCCATAGTATAGTGACTAAAGGCTTCTACATACCAGCGCGACTTGTCGCGCGACGCGACACGGCACAAAGGCCCCGCGTGTCGCGGGACGAGCGGTGCCTTTGTGTCGTGTCGCGTCGCGCGACAAGTCGCCCCGGTATGTAGAAGCCTTAAGGCGGAAGCCTAAAGCGACGGGACTGAGCGAGACAACGCACGTAGTTTTCAAACGTTCCCGTCCGCACGTTCTGGCCGCACTACGGGCCTAGTCCGCAAGCGACACAACGCGCGGGTAGCGGGGGTAACAAACCAGTTCGGTCTTGTCGCTCGGCGTGTGCGCGATTATTTACTAATTATTTACGAAAGTCTTGTTTTATTCTTACCTCAGAGTAATGAACAATTTCTCGTCAGGACTAATACTTTTGCGAAAGTTTGTATCTTTTTTGGTGATTTTAGGCGATATTTTACTTAGGATGTAGTCAAATGTTGATACATTCGAGTGTACTCAAAGAATTTTGTAGGGTATAATCTCAGTTCTTAATATAGATAAAAAAAATCTCCACATACTTCCCTGTTTTTATTTATTTCGTGCACACCATCTCTAGTGTTCAACACCTCCCATCTCAGGATCGGACTGTCTAGAAAAAATATCAAATCCTCGTCCATAGTTTGCAATCCCTGAAATACGTCGAACCGCTCAAGAGCTCGCGCGTCACTGTGGCCATCGCACGCCCCCGCTCGCCGCACCCGCCTCAGGCCCTAGTCACTACGCATTCAGTGTGGACGCACACTATAGTGTGTGAGAACAAGAAGAGATAAATATGAATATGCGAAGTCTTAAACTAAACGATATTTTTAGGGGGTTTGGGGCGGGGCGTTTTAGATATTTTGCTTGGCCGATACGAGAGCATTGGTGATGATATAATTTACAGAAAAAAAAGTGCCTGTCTGGGTTGGAACCTACGAGCTACAACTCGTACCGTACTTTAAGGCTTCTACAGACCGACGCGACACAAAGGCACAACGAGCGGTGCCAGTCGCGCCGGTCTGTAGGAGCCTTTACGCGAATCCATAAACCTGCACTACACTACTCGCGAAGTTGCTTCGACGAAGTACTGGTCGAAATTGACCGAAGTCTGAATAATCATTAGAATCAGCATTATAACTCTCTAAGTTCATAGAATCCTATTGAATGACTATTTCTGAAACAGTCATTCAATAGGATTCTACGAAGAGTGTTAGTTGTGTTGCTGATTTTAATGATTAAAGTTCTGTAAATACATATCTGCTATATTCGCAATTCATATTTAGATCAAGATTTGTTGACTTTCAAAAGTGCCTCCTATGTGCCTATTTGAAATAAATAATTTAACTTTTTTTTTTACTTATAATACAACCTGGCATTGACCTGCAAATGGCAAAAAAAGTAAGATTTTTTTATTTATTTTTTATTTATGATGGGTTTGCTCTTGACCTTAGTCTAGGGCAGAGGTGACAGAGACAAAGCCGACGATGGAGTGAGCTTACCCAGAAGAAGCCTGTTCATTCTAACTTTAAAGAGATTATAGGGTTGTATGCGTTCGGAAACACAGACGCAGGTAGAGAGTTCCACTCTTTTGCTGTGCGCATTATAAAAGACATTTGAAAATGCTTAGTGCGAATTGGTGGAATAGCAACCAGGAAGGGACGGTAACCTGCAGTGCGTCTAGATGTCCGATAGTAGAAAGGGGCCGGTGGTATAAGGGCGTGGACGCTCGTTTGAATTTCGCGTTCTTCAGCTGCAGATTCACCTCAACGTTGATCAACTTCGCGAGTAATATAGTGCAAGCTTTAGCGCAGAAAATATGATGAGAAGTGAGAACGATTTAAATTCCCGATGCCAATAAAGTGACAAGAGTGGAACGAGCAACATTCCTTCGAGTGCTTATTGCGAATGTTACAAAGTTATATGCGGTTCTCCAAATGAAATACCTAGAAATCTGAATACTGAGAGTACCTAATTTCACGTTTCGGTACGATTTGATTCTACTAGCTGCCTCGTTGGTCTAGTGAACGCAAGGGCAGCAGCTAGTTTGAAATATCTAATTTGACTTTGACTATAACAGCAAAACTGTTAAAGTCAAATCATTTATTTCAAACTAGCTGCTGCCCGCGGCTCGCCCTCGTGGCTTTTTCTAAAGTAAAGCTAGCTAGCTTTTTTCTAGCCTTAAAATATCAGCTATCTGCCAGTGAAAACCTTTCAAAAAGTACCGTAAAAAGTATCTTACGTATTTAGTAAAAAGTATCTTACGCATTTAGTAAAAAGTACCGTGAAAAGTTTCTTACGAATTTAGTAAAAAGTACAGAAAAAGTTTTTTACGCATTTAGTTAAAAGCTGATATGGCATTATAAATAGACACTTCAATTTTATTTATTTGTATGGATAGGCACTCACATGGCAGTTTTGAACGTCAAATGTACAACAAGAAAATACAATTGATTTTATGTATGTTAAAGGAATTTTGTATGGAGAAGAATGGGAAATAAACTCCACACAAGTTACTCTTTTAAAATGTTTTATAATATTTTATATATATTAATTGTATGTGAAGACGACGTACCTAAAATAAGGCTACTATACCACAATAGGTAAAAATAATTAAAAATGGAGCAATGACAGATAAATTAGTTATCTATGTGAAAGATAACGTGGTGCTCACATATTTACATACTTATATTGTAAAAGAAGACGATTTTCCTAAAATATTAACAAATAATAGGTCAGTGTGTGTGTGGTCTCACGTTAAAGTAATCAACTAATCACAGAATGTAAAATGAATGTCATAATAACAATAATAAATTATACAATTAAATTAGCAACCAGTTTGATTTTGTCTAGAGTATGAGGTTCTGGGTTCGACTTCTAGGTAGAACAAAGTGTTGAATGATTCCACTAGGAATTTCTCAGTAGATTCTGCCCTGAGCCTAGATTTATGCCCGGTTCGGCTCAACCCCTATTACATGGGACTTAAACATAACTGGCGAAATGTGAGAGTACTGTAGGTATGTACCACCGCGAAAGTTCCCGGTCGACCACTTTTCAACCTTATTACTATCGGCATAAGGGCGAAAAGTGGTCGACCGGGAGGAACGTTCGCGGTGGTACGTGAGTGTACCTCAGGCGTGATATTATGTAGTGTTGATTCTAATAATCCAATCTGTTCCAGGTACTCGGATAAGAGCCACATACTTTGTACGGAGCGTAGATGCAGCATCGCAATACTAGCGAGCTTTATATTACCGCCTATACTGTGTGCACCTACCTTTATGGTAAGTATAATTTTCCAATTTCGATTTTTAGTTTGATTCTACAAAATGCGTGTGTCTGTTTGTTTTTTTTGTATACCACTCCTCTAATTTATTTATTTATCAGGAAAAAATTACATTGTGTTTGATTACATCTTAATTAATAATATTCATATAAATTCTAAAATATCATGCAGCAATAATAATAATAAAAATAAAAAACATAAAAAAGCATGCTTACAAAAAACAATAATTAAATTACAGTTCGTCCATTGAGTACAAGTTTTTGTCTAACAGAAAGGCTTTGAGCTTAGCCTTAAAAGAGCTAGTGTATAATAACATTTTCAAATCCACTGACAGTCTATTAAATATTTGTATAGCTTGGTAATTAGGGCAATGCTTGACTAAGTTGAAATTAGGTACAATTTCCCCTGGCTAATATTTACTCCCCAGACTCGTATTCATAGATATTTTTTTTTAAAATAACTGACAATACAAGTATGTACAGGCTGGGCAATGTTAGAATATTTTAAACGCTGAAAATGAAAATCCCCGCGCGTAGGTAATGATTCTCCCGCACTTGGGTAGACGACGGGTACTATCAAATTACGGCCTTTTATTACAAAATAAAGGCGTATACGCACGAACGAACAGGCACACGAACATCGAACACTTTCTTCGCATGCGCACATGCGAAGAAAGTGTCCTTAACGAACCCCGAACCCTTAACGAATAACAAACAACGTGTTTGTCAAAAATGTTCGTGGCGATCCAATTTCGTTTCTCTGTGTGGACGGTGTTCGGAGTTTGATGCAACATTGTTTGTACCGAACTCAAGCGCGCTGCGGCGCGGAGGCATCAGTTCTCAGCCACCTATCCATCAGTGTACCACATCCAACGGCGAATCCATGATTACTAAAGAGAGCGTTTGAGCCCAAACACAAATAGAACTGTGTTCGTATTTTCGCTTTTTTCGCTAATTTACCTCCACACGTACGAACAAAATGTTCCGTGTATTAAGTTCGTGTTCGCGATGTTTTTTTCGTTCGTGCGTACCCGCCTTATGGTTATAATCATCGAACCATTTTTGAATTTCGAATTTCATTTTCGACAAAGTTAAGGTTTAGTTAAGGGTTAAGAACTTTCGTATGTCGGAATAAAGTTCAAAATACAATAACTGGCTCGAAGATTAAGGCTTGGCCTAAATTTAGAACTCGTTTTGTAATGAGACGGTTACTGTCTATAACCAGACGCTGTTCTTTCAACACAGGACTTCCAGGAGAGGGAGCATTCGCGCATTCTCATCCCGGGCAGGTATATTAGCTCGCCAGATGTTAAGAGAGGTCCGGTCACCCTCTGCGGCCGTTATCCTCCCGGCCATGTCTGTGATTGCCAGCGTTTCCACGAAAATCGGATTTAAGAGTACATTCATTAGAATGGATTGCAAGCACAAAACTGAGCGTGATTAATATTATATTGTGGGCTTCATTTAGAAAGCGCTTATTAAATAGTGTGTCTATATTGACAAAGATGTCTGGCATTGAGAATAAAAACTGCCACTTGCTCACTTCAGATGACGCTACTATCCAACTTCTAAGAATTTGGCAGCTAGCTGTCACTATCCAAACATTTTTTGTAAACAAGCGACTTCGTTTACGTAGTTGATGACTGCAAACATACACATGGGGGACCCATGTATTTGCCAAAGATGTTAAAAGACGAAAACTGTGGAAGAAAGCTCTCGGAAGAGTTGAGTTAAGCTTGTTGAGTGAAGCTGTAAATAGAGCCAACTCAATTTATAATTAAACTTCGTTTTCAAATGGATTTCAATTTTATATTAATTATTAAACAATAGACATTTAACGGGTACAGCAATAAGTCCACATTGTTTCTTGTTTTATTTTTGTTGAGTGAATGGAACTTAATATAAAACGCGGTGCAAACATTCGATATTTCCATACAATGTCATTATCATCGAATGTATTCATTGTTCAAGGAATTAGCATTGTCATTCGACATGGAATGTTGTCAATCAACTGGACACGTTATAGGAAGACAGCGATTAGGAGCATTACTTGGATGCGCTGTTGGTGTACCTACTTCATTTTAGTATTTATTATATAAAAATCCGTAATATATGTATTTTCAGTCCTTTAAATGACGCTATGATCGCGCCAAAACAGTTTCAAAGTAATAAAAAATATATTTCTTCAACAGGTATTCGACATACACACAAAAAACGTGACGGACAAGTTCGGCAACCCAGACATCGCATATCACGTGGACTCCGACTACGAGGGTACACTGTACCAGGCCAACTTCTGGGTGCACGGCGTGGTCATAAAACTACTACCGTGTTCCATCCTCACGGTCATTAGCGTGTGGCTCATACGGGCGCTCTACAACGCGAACCAAAACCAGAAAAAGCTCAGGAACTATAACGCTTGCCCCGCTGCTGAGAAAATGGTGAAGAGACAGAATAAGGCAGACAAAAGGACTGACAGGACAACAAAGATGTTATTGGCAGTACTATTACTGTTCTTGGTAACGGAACTGCCTCAAGGAATAATGGGTCTGATGAGTGGGCTGCTCGGTTGGTGCTTCTTCAAGCGCTGCTACGATCTCTTTGGGGAGTTGATGGACTTCCTGGCGCTGCTGAACGGGGCCATCAACTTCGTGCTGTACTGCACCATGTCCCGCCAGTTCCGTCAGACATTCAGGCAGTTGCTGCTGCAGCCGCACCTGGCGCGGTTCCTGCCACCGACGGCCTCGCATTCTGACTCCCACAACCAGAACACGTAAGTTCAAATACCTTTTTTATTCAATCTCTAATCCTGCATTTTGTTTGCTTTTTTCTTTTTTTGTTCTAATTCAGTTCTCTGCTAATTTGCATGTGAAACAATTTAAAACTATGTTTATGAGCCATGAAATTGTTTCCTCCCTACAGGTGCACAGAAAAGATAAAAAGGTAACTACAGCCGAGCTTCAATATAAATATGGATATGTGAGTAACGATTGCTTGCATGCATGCATTTGACTCTGTGTTTGCATGATGTACCTACTATATTTTAATAACATTTTCGTTAACCTTGTCCTTTTATCCAAGTTATTGCGAAGACGGAGAATGAATTGTAAGAAACTTCAAAGAATGTTATATTCTAGACAACAAACAATATTAACGTTCGATATCTGCACTACTAAATAGTTCATTTTTACCAGAAACTTTCTGTAAACTGACACAAGAGGCTTTTTTTTGGGTGGGAAATTATCAAATAAAGGCTTCTACTCGTAAGTACATACCAGCGCGACTTGTCGCGCGACGTGACACGGCATAAAAGCCCCGCGTGTTGCGGGACGAGCGGTGCCTTTGTGTCGCGTCGCGTCGCGCGACAAATCGCCCCGGTATGTAGAAGCCTTAACTCTAACGCTCTGGGCGGAGCGGGTGGGCCCATCACTCGCCGTCCGCAAACTCGCACCTACGGTGGCCGGGAATCGGCCTGCGACTCTCGACGCCCAAGCCGTCTCCTGCGGCGACTAGGGGCGTGAGGGCGCAAATTTTGACACTAGAGGCTGTATTACCTATATTCTTACGTTAAAAACCGAAAAGTTGAAATAAAAGCCGAATAAAATAACGATAAAAAAGAAAACTGTTGGTTGTCGAAGCACAAGATTTATTCGAACACAGCAGCAATAAAAACGAGGTCACACGTAGTCAAAAGTGTGGAAAGTATTCGATTGACTGTCTCACAAATCGCACCAATTGCTCTCACAGGTCATTTCTTCCACATGTTCTGTTTCTATCAAGTTTATTTCGCTTTTTATTCTTTATGAAATACATTATTTGGTACGACGATGATACACATAAGCTATTATTTTTTATCGCAGTTGATGCTTCCTTATTTATTTTCCTTCTTCATTACCAAAGATACTTCTCCGCATCAACAAGATTTTGAAGTTTATCATTTTATTTTCCATTTTATAGTTAATTAAATCATTACAGGTGGTATTTTCGTAGCAATAATGAGTAAAGAAAACCCGGAGGTATCCAATAAAATCGGCCAAGTGCGTGTCGGACCACGCACAATGAAGGGTTCCATAGTTGGGATGAATTTATCCCAAAAACAAACATAACATTGTAGTTGAAAAACATGTTCTCCCATACATCGTTATAAGTCACGGTCAATTCTCCAACTGCAAATGTAAGTAGGTCGACTATAACTCGTTAACTTGTAAAGCCTACTTAGCTGTGATAGTTTTCCTTTTAACTGTATTATATATACTATTACTGCCTTTTTAGGGTTCCGTAGTAAACAAGGAACCCTTATAGTTTCGCCATGTCCGTCTGTCTGTCTGTCTGTCTATCTGTCTGTCTGTCTGTCTGTCTGTCTGTCTGTCTGTCTGTCCGTCCGTCCGTCTGTCCCCGGCTTAGCTCAGAGACGCTAAGTCCTAGAAAGCTGTAATTTGGCATGGGTGTACATATTAATTACGTAAAGAAAGTCGTAAAATAAAACAATGGAATAAAATTTTTTTTAGGGTACCTCCCTTGCAGGTAAAACGGAGATGATATTTTTTTTTCTCATCTAATACATGGTGTGGGGTATCGTTAGATAGGCCGTTCAAAAATATTGTGGGTCTGTGATAGCCATTTTTCAATTCTGAGATCTGTTTGCGTAATATTAAGCTATAAAGTGCTATTTTTTGTTAGAGTCAAGTGTCCCCCCCCCTGCCAGCTAAATGGTTGGTTTTGGATATGTGAAAAAATTCATGGAAGTAGTATATATAATGAAATTAAAAGGAAAACTATCATAGCTAAGTAGGGTTTACAAGTTAACGAGTAATCGTCGACCAACTTAAATTTGCAGTTGAAGAATTGACCGTAACGTATATAGATGTATGGGAGAGCATGTTTTTCAACTACAATGTTAAGTTTGTTTTTGGGATGAATTCATTCTAACTACGGAACCCTACATTGTGCGTGGTCCGACATGTACTTGGCCGGTTTTTTCAAATATCCACTTGACTCTAACAAAAAATAGCACTTTATAGCGTAATATTATGCAAACGGATCCCTGAATTGAAAATGGTTTTCACAGATCCACGATATTTTTGAACGGCCTATCCAACGATACCCCACACCATGCGATAGACGAGAAAAAAAAATCATCCCCAGTTTACTACCCAAATTTTTATTAGATTTTATTTTCCTCTTTTCGGCATAATATGTAGGTATACACATGCCAAATTACAGGTTTCTAGTACTAAATAATTCTAGAGCTAAGCCGCAGACAGACAGACAAACGGCCATGGTGAAACTATATGGGTTTCTTGTTGTTGACTACGGAACCCTAAAAAGGGATTAGCAGGATTCTCAACTGTATGCAGCATGCATTACTTTTGTCTGCCGTAAAGCTGACCCAATTGCGGTGGCCACTCCGGCTTTACTATTCCTAAAGCTTGAGATTTTAAGATAGAAGTATTTTATTTGGTGGTTGTATAAATGTGAACAATTTACTCTGGGGGAATGTGCAATTGTAACGAAATTTCAGGCCTTGGCCCCGAAACTACTAGGAATTATTGCTTTATAATATTAGAAACATGGTCGTCACTATTTTTGGCAACCGAAGAATCACTTCGTACGTTAAATTGTAGTTCTTGTGAAATTTTAAGATAAGACTCTTTGTAGCATCGAATACAAAACAGGGTAAATTCAGCTCTGGTTTGCCTTGTTAGACATTTAGGTTTACAAAGAAAATGTTGTAAAATATACTAGAATAGAATACTCTTTATTATGTACACCATAAAAGTTACAGATATAAATGTTACTACACTTGGCAAAAGAAACCTCTACGTGCGAATTTCAAACAAAATTATGAAATTCTGAGATAAGCCTTAAAATATTATTTGAAGTAGGTATTTATAAAGGTCACAGAACCATTCATTAGTACTGTAAGAACCTTCATAGGTTCTTATTTTATCAAAAAATGGTAATTTTACCATCGAAATGGATAATTTTGTCGTAATTTCGTGTATATGGAATGAACATATAACCGTTTGGCTTAACGGTGCCATCTACAGGGTTTTGAGGTGAAGCTAATAATAATTCATCGTTGCTTTAAAATCGTGTAATAAGTGTATAAAGTAACTTTTCGAGAAAAATATTGAAATCTTCCTAGCACGAAAAAGGCGCAAAATTGTAGTGCTCGACGTTGAGTGATCACAATCACTACATATTTTTTTTTTTTTTTGTTAATAGAACCGTCATTAGAAACTTATTTGTGCATCAGACACACAGGACATTTTGATTTACAATTAAATGTAGGCTGATACTTGAGATTTTTTTAAATTATTCTTGCTTTATCTAAATAATAAGATACTCACATAGAAGTTTTTGCTAAGTAATCAAAATCACTTTTCAAATATCAGCTGTAAAACTCATTTTCGACAAAAATGTCACTTAAGATATTTTACCTGTACATAACTGTGTGTCCAACAATTAGAAGGGCTATGTTCCTGTGCAATATTGCACATCCTGATCCAGGCTTGGTTTTTTATTTATTGATGTTTGAATAGTTCAAAGGAAATGGTTTCCGAGTGCTGTTGATTTTGTAGGTTCACCTTTTTTTATGTAGACGGACTTCAAATGAATTTTTCAGGGAGCGGCCGATAGTTTCGGATATGAAGCTCCTGAGATAGAAGAAAAAACAACCTTTCAAACGTTGTGTTTCAGTCAACATGAATTCATATTTTAAAGTGAAATATATGTAGGAAGGTACATTCAGTCCTAAAAAGATATTACACGGACAAGGGACCGTTTTATTGTCTACAACTACGGTTCCATAACATTGTTGGATACAATGTAATAAAATGTACCGTAACATAAAATCCACCGTACCCAAGTAAACGTTTTGACCCAAGAGATCTTTATAATGATTGTACCAACTTATGAAAAGTCTACTTAAAAAAAAGTAGGTACAATCCGCATAAAATAATCAATTCGAAGAAAAGAAAGAATTTATATTTCACTTCTTAGGTTCTATATTGGATACCTAACGATGAGCATAAAATGTTAATGCCTTAGATTATTACCTACCTAATTCCAAGCTCACGATCATACCATACATTTCAGTAATGCCTGCTTCCCCAGCTTAAACAGGCTTTAAAAAAATAGCACCTTCATGTTACTTTAGTTAGTTTGTCCAATAAATTTTTAATTAAAATATCAAGCGATAAATTGAATAATGTCCAACTTCTGACGTCTGTTACCTGTAGTTTGAAGCTGAAACTTTTGCCTGGACTAATGGCTTCGTGAAAGGGGACAATGCCTTTAATATTTAGCCTTTAATGTTTAGTTTTAAAAGAAGGCCTCGCCTATTTTTAATTAGGCTAAACAATCGGCTTTGCCAGCAGCGTGGCAATGCTGCCAGCCTTTTAGGTACACATCGCGTTGACATACCGACGAATTTTATGATGCCCAAGGAGCTCTTCCCCTTTTTTATATCATTATCATTTCACCCGAAAGACTTCCACTGCTGGACATAGGCCTGCCCTAAGCACCGCCACTTCGACCGGTTCTGTGTTTCCTACATCCAGCGGATACCTGTTAATGCCTTCACAAGGTCATCGGTTCACCTTGTAGGAGGCCTTCCAACGCTACATCTTCCGGTACGCGGTCGCCACTTCAGAAACTTTCGGCCCCATCGGCCATCTGTTCTGCGAGCAATGTACCCTGCCCACTGCCACCTATGTTTGGCAATTCTTCGGGCTATGTAGGTTACCTTGGTTCGCCTGCGGATCTCTTCACTTCTGATTCGATCGCGTAGGGAAACTCCATTCCCAAGCCTTCTCCATTGCCTTTTGAGTGACTTTTAGCCTTCTGATAAGGGCCCGTTGTGACTTTGTGAGCGACCACCTTTTTATATACTTGTACATAATCTTTATCTATATTTATTTAAAACGGATTTTGCTGTGGTTTTCTCCATAATTTAGAACATTAAATAAATGATTAAATAAATAATATAAAATATGGATGGTAAAATAAATTGATTTATTGATTATTAAACTTAAATACAGGGTCAAATTAAATTACCTAGCGAAACTTCGCATGAAATCTAAACATGACACCAAAAAATACATTTATTTGATGATGTTTTTTAGTGGGGTAATTGACCGTAGTTAGTGTAGTCACTTGAAATATCAATGAAAAAACCAGTTTTTTTTCACAGACGTGAAACGTGACTCATACTTCAAGTAACAACAGTAACAGTGGTCGTTGACCCCCCAAAAAAAACATCATTGTTTTTTTGTTTTTATTTCGAGATAGATAGAGATATCGAATTATCGATACCCATCACGGTTGCAGAGTTTCGCTAGATAATTTAATTTGACCCTGTATATATATTTTTTAATTTTTTTTATAATAAAACAATCTCGATGTTTTGACTAGTCGGAAAAGCCGTGCGACGCAGGGGTCGCTAGTATTAAATATTTTAATGTTACCCTGTATATTGTATTTAAAAATAATTTATTGATTTAAAAATAGTTTGTTAATACTTGTTGCAGTGCCAAGACGTCTGTGCCGTGAGAACGGGTGAAGCATGGGAACGTCCCAGTGGTGCAGGAACATTTCCTATAGTGAACTGGTATTTGAGTGCCCTAGAAATAGTCAGTGTTCAGTGTTAAGAGGGATGCGCTAAGGTAGCCCGTGAAATTTAAAATTTCTTAAGTTTTTTACAATTTACAGGTCTGTGTAAGGTTGTATGTTGATGAAAATATTATTCGCGGCTGTAAAAAATATGGCTTTACAGAATTATAATCATTAGAATCAGCAATACAACTCTCTAAGTTCATAGAATCCTAATGAATGACTATTAATCATGAGTCATTCAATAGGATTCTACAAAGAGAGTTGTATTGCTGATTCTAATGATTATAATTCTGTAAAACCATATTTGTTACGGCCGCGAATAATATTTAGATCAATATACAACCTGTTACTGACCTGCAAATTGCAAAAAACGTAAGAAATTTGAATTTTGCGGGCTACCCTAACGCTTTCGCCTGGAGTAAGGGATTGATAAATAGTCAGTGTTCAGTGTTAAAGAGTAAGGGATTGATCAACGTACTTGGATCATCAGAAGTTCTCGAAGAGTTTATTGAATGTTTTGCTAATGTATTGTTGTCGTGTCAGACTATGTCAGACCCAGTCTGAAAGTGTTTGTATTAGCGTTGAGATTGTAAATAATGTTATACCAAAGAATTGTATTGTTTTTACCAAAATACTGGTACAATAGCGCTGAAGAATAGATTATTTTTCTTTACATAGTTCAGCCTTTTGTACTACATAATGTAGATTCACTTGTAAAAATAGTAGAAATGTTATTTTTGTTGACGCTCAAATTGAAATCTATGATAACTACGAGTATGTTCTTTGTAATAGGATTACGAGGAGATTTATTTGAATACATAAGATAGAATATAAGATTGGCCTGTTGTCGAGTGTTGTTCCAAAGTGGAAAATAAATCTGCTATTTTTATGACTCTTTGTAATACTTTAGTATCAATTATAAAATATGTCCATAAATAAGACATTTTCTTTACGAATTAAAAGCGCTACTTATCTAAGTCATCATTCATTTCTCATAAAACTAATCATAAATACTAAAACAATATTCTTTGCTCATAATGATCTACCATCAAACCAATTATGATATGGAATCAATTTTGTGAGTAATGGAGATGGTTAAATAATCGTGAATATAACTCTTTTCTTCTTTTTTTTTTTTGGGTGGTAAATTATCAAATAACTTCTTCCGCTCTGGTCTGAGCGGCCCGGGCGTGTCAGACTTTTACTGACTAAAACCTACCCGTGTTCCTTCCGTTGCCTGTGTGCCGGGGCCACGATATCCCTTTCGGACAAACTCGCAACCCCGGCAGGCATTGGCCCTAACGGACCCCGTCAGTTGGTGCTGACATCACTTTGAGGCGCGCGTGAAACAACGCGCCGTCGACCCGGGCCTGGTCCTTATCGGACGGCGAGCTACCCATCGCTCACCGTCCGCAGGCCCGCGCCTACGGTGGCCGGAAATCAGTTTGTGACTCCCGACGCCCGGGGCGTCTCCTGCGGCGGCTAAGGGCGTGAGGGCGCGAACCCTGCCTTACTCTCACGCGTTCCGCCTCCTCCTTCGCGAGGTTTACTGCTTCGCAGAAGGAGGTGACGGCCTCCCATGCACTCTCGCTCCGAACCATGGCCTGAACCAGGGCCGGAAGCGAGAGATCGCTGCCGCCGATCGCCTCCGTGAGGACACGGCGGTGCTCCGCCCAAGCCGGGCAGACCACCATGTCCTTCGGGCGATCCACACAGTGGTGACACCTGGGCGTTTCCTCGCGCTTGTGAATATAACTCTGAACAGACAGAATGGGAATCAAATGATATCTGTGTATTATTCCATGATTGTCCGCATTTCATCATCATCATCTGCCAGCCTTTTCCCAACTATGTCGGGGTCAGCTTCCAGTCCAACCGGATGTAGCTGGATACCAGTATTTTACATGGAGCGACTGCCTATCTGACCTCCACAACCAAATTACTGGGTAACACGGTACCCCTTGGCAAGACTGGTTGCCAGACTTTCGGGCTTCTGACGACCCGTAACGACTGTCAAGGATCCACGAATGACAGCTGGTACCAACTGCTTAACGTGTTTTCCGAGGCACGGAGGAGTCTCGGTATGTAAAGGTCACCCATCCACGGACCAACCCCGGCAAGCGTTGCTTTACCTGATGGATCGACCCGTGTGGCTGTTATTATGATTGACCGCACTTGGTTACTGAAAAGCTCAGTAGGTATTCACGGGTAACAATATTTGCTTAGCATTGTTTTAGCAAAATTATCCGTTTTATTACAAAACGAATTTTAACTCTAGTGTAAGCCTAAATATTTGAGCCAGTTATTTTATTTTGAACTATATTCCGGCAAGCGCAAAGTTCATAATCTCATGCCTTCTTCCCATGGGGGTAGGCAGACACTACAAAACGCCACCTGCTAAGTTCCAGATACTCCTTTTTGTTCGTTTACGTTCATAAATGTCGATAAACACGCACGCCGTAAGTTCTTAATACTTACTTATAGGCTCAAACAGCGCGTCGCGACACTAGCAGCATAATTTCTACGAAAACTTCAAGGAAAATGTCGCACTGCGCTTTGCGCTGCCTGTCGCGCCCGCGATATCGCGCCAGCCTGCACGAGCCTTAATACAATCAGACTCTTGTTGTAATTAGAATCATTGTCGTTATAAAGTACAAAAAAAAAAATGAGTGGTTTAAACCTGGCTCTAAAGATAAACATTGTTTTGTAATGAGGCCGAATATGCTTTTAATGAAAAGTAAATGTTTCGTATCATGGTCAATGACAGTTGCCAGAACCTTTTAATGTTGCGGTAAACAATGTTTAAAAATAATAATAGCAATGATAAATGATAATGATCTAGGCTAAATTATTTATTTCTGTAAGTAGGTTTGTACGAACACTTTTAAACACATCAATCATATTTTAAAAACTAGATGACGTCGACGTTTTCTATCTGACAATTCTGAGAAGAAAGGTCGAAACAAACTCAGGGGCCACAATCTCTTTTAAAGTCCAGACATAATCTTGGTCAGATCATATGAAGACCATGTAGATTGGCGTCTGAAATTATCTTGCGATGAAAGAACCACACAGATTGACCTGTCCACTCAGTGCACGCATTTGTCAGTAGTCGTGCAGCTCAACTGTACGTGAACGTAAGGAGCTCAACGATTCGACGAACAATACCAAAGAAAAGGTAGGTCTCTCAAATTACTCCAACTGACAGACCATGATAAAAACTAAATGAGAAAAAAAAACTGTCAGTCGTAGAACTGCACGTCGGAAGTGAAAACTATTATAATAATAATAATATAATTCTTTATTTTCAGACCAAGATACATAATATAATAGCAAATTAAGTTGGTACTTACTAAAACAAAAACAAATCTATGTCACATATCTGACCATCGGTCTGTGAGCCGCCATCCGGTGAGATAGCATTAGGCCATCCACCCTGCCTGCTACAGTAGCCACGAGGCTGTTGGGGCTGCCGCGCACCCGACGCACCAGTGATGCGATTCGCAGATGCAGCAGTGAGCCGAAATCCAGAACGCGTGCGTCCGCGAACATCCCCGACGCGCTACAGAAGCGCGGCAGCCCCATCATTATCCGGAACGCGTTATTGTACTGGACTCGTAGAGCATTGTACGAGCCCTGCGTATAACTGACCCACAGGGCGCACGTGTACAGCGACTGGCAATAGGCCCTAAACAGTGTTATTTTAACCTCTGGCGTACACCGTGTGAAGCTGTGGGCCAGCATGTTACACCTGACTGCCAATGCCCTACGTTCCCTCTCTAAATCGGCGTCATCCGACAGCCTATCGGTTTCCCAGTGCCCCAGGTACTTAAAACGAGTGACTCTTTTCAGCGGAACTCCGCCCAATGTAACCGGTGGAACAACGTCACATATTTTATTACGCGCCCTAAACACTAACCCCCATAATACAAAACAAGGTTTATCTTCAGACCCAGTTTAAAACATGGAGCCATTATTGAATTTCGAACTTTATTCCGACTATGGTAAAGTTCCTAAACACAAAACTGACAACTTACTACCGAACTAAATTTTCAGTTTTGTATAAAGAACGGTATTTCAATCACTGTTACGTTCTTATTACAAAAACTGGCTCCATGGTTTAAGCCATGTCAAAATATAAATCTTGTTTTGTAATAAGGCGGTATGAGCTCGCTTTTGGTTGAGTTGTACCTGAGACCATGAGTCACCGCATAGTCTTCACAGATTCGGAGGAGTATTATAACTTGTAAATTGTATCGAAGCGTTCGGTGACGATGACGCGAGTTCCATGATTTTTGTTCACCCAAAAAGTGCTCAACGCGCCTAAAGAAGTTTTCACTTCAAAACTTTAGTATTTTAGTCACCAGCGTTTTTAATTTTATTTAAAGGGAATAAAAATTCTGGGTTTTATAGAAAGAAAAATAATGTTTCAAACGAAAATATAATAAACTCGAGTAGGTAAACGGAAACGGACGGACGTG
This sequence comes from Tiliacea aurago, assembly GCA_948098905.1. Taxonomy (NCBI): domain Eukaryota; kingdom Metazoa; phylum Arthropoda; class Insecta; order Lepidoptera; family Noctuidae; genus Tiliacea; species Tiliacea aurago. The sequence goes on from OX402593.1 coordinate 15,282,190, forward strand.
TGAGAAATGGGATTCGGCGGTCACATCAGCCGCATGCACGATGACCGCTGGGTAAAAGTCTCCACACAATGGGTGCCTGCAGATGGACGGCGCCGCCGAGGCCGGTCCAGAAAGACGTGGTGCGTGATGGAGGTGACCTGCAGTGCTATTCTGTAAATACCGTGAAATCTTGCGTGGAGTGAGCTGTCAGTGTCATCTCACTGATGCTAGGTATTGACCAAGCATTACATTTACAATCATAATCGAGATATAAATAATATTTTTTTATGCTAAAAAATTACTAATTAGGAGGTTTTGAAATAAAATAGTAAAACAGAAATTCAGTCAGAAACTCAATTTTAATTTTTTTTCCGTTTTTTTCCTAGTTTAGTCCTTAAACGTTACTGTTTAGACACTTAAATACCAGCTTTGATATGATATAACATGATCAACAGAACTAACATAAAAAATATTATTAAAATCACGATTAAGACTGTAAATGTAATCCTTGGTCCATCAGGATGACACTGACAGTTCACTCCACGCTCACATCACGTAAGTTTTCACGGTGAGATGGTTACAGAATCGACATGCTGGACGCGTACTGCGAGGACTGGTTTGAGTTGGCGCTAGAAAAGACTTCCTGGAAGGACTTGGGGAGGCTTGTGTCCAGCGGTGGGACAGTAAAGGCTAATTTAAAAAAAAACGTTATTAAAAATTCTGAAGCTTTAACTTGAATAAACACATTAATTTGAGTATTGGTGATATCAAACGTCTGTTGAATTTGAGTTTGTCCCCATTTATCGAAACTATCCTAACAATATTTGGTTTTGATAAATCATAATATGGAAGACGCTTTGATGATTAGAAAAAAAAAATAGTATTTGTATCGAATGTTTTATTTTCGTTAGAGAAATTCGTTTGTAAAATGTACCTATCTGACAAAAAGTACAAATATTTTATCTTCGTATTCAGAAAGTGATCACAAGGGTAGGTACGTAGCTGTCTTTACAAACTACCTACAGTACCTACATAATCGGATTCAAAGAAATACCCGAAAATAGTTTGATTTAGAAATACATAGCTAAAAGTACTCGTATAACGAGGCAGAATGTTCAATAGCGCCCACGAAAACACTTCGTAGAAAACATATCAAAGGAGTAAGGCTTCTTTATAATATTTATAATAATACCAGCCTATTTTTGTCTCACTACAGGGCGGGCAAAGGCCTCTTATACGGGTGCTCGCCCACAAGCGATTTTTACGGCGATTTTCTCGGCGATTTTTGTCAGAAAGAAATACATTCACACAAAAATCGCCGAGAAAGTTGCCGAAAAAATCGCTCGTGGGTGAGCAGCCTAATACAGTGAGGCCATGAGCATTGAACACCACGCTTGCCCGAGGCGGGTTGGCGATTACAGACTTATATTAATCATGAGTCCAAGTTTTATCACATGTTTTCCTTCACTAATCTCAACGATGTCTAAGATAAACTTAGATGAATCACTTTGGTACTCGCCCAGATTTGAACCGACAACCTCGTCCATGAGAGGCGAGGCCTTAGGGGAGATGGGCTAAGGTAGCTTAAGTTTTTAGCAAAATGCAGGTCTGTGTCAGGTTGTATGTTGATTAAAATATGATTCGCGGCCGTAACAAATATGGCTTTATAGAATTATAATCATTAGAATCAGCAATACACATAACTCTCTTCGTAGAATCCTATTGAATGACTATTTCATGAAATAGTCATACAATAGGATTCTATGAACTTAGACCGTCTTATTACAAAACAAGGTTTATCTTCAGACCCAGGTTTAAACCATGGAGCCATTATTGAATTTCGAACTTTTTTCCGTCTATGTTAAAGTTCCTATTACAAATCTGACAACTTAGTGCCGAACTAAGTTTTCAGTTTTGTATAAAACGGTATTTCAATCACAGAACTTACGTTCTTATTAAAAAAAAACTGGCTTCATGGTTTAAGCCATGTCAAAATATAAATCTTGTTTTGTAATATGACGGAGAGAGTTTTATTGCTAATTTTAATGATTATAATTCTGTATAACCATATTTGTTACGGCCGCGAATCATATTTAGATCAACATATAACGTCGGTGAAGTTCTAACAGTGCGTAAGTCATTTTATGAGTGTCTTGAGATTTGAATGTCATTGGATAAAGCATAATGGCGCGCATCGTATCGACCAATCAAAACACGGTAACCTGACCAATAGAACGCGTTATTTGAAAAATTGTTACACTACGTATCTCAGTTTTTGGCGCCAACACTGCGTATGTCAGGGTGCCAACACCGCCATGTATGTCAGCTAATCACGTACAAATTCGTCGTGCATCAAGTGCTCCGATGTTGTGATTTCGATTTAATTTTCGTGGGTTCAAATCACCACAGAGTTCATTTGTATTAATAATTAAACACCTGCCTGGCCTTAAGCGTAAGTTACATTAATTTCATACAGTTTTTTCACTCTCCTGTAAAGTAGCCATTTTTGACTTTCGTACTGTTAGAACTTCACTGACGATATCCTATTAATGACTGACCTGCAAATTGCAAAAAACGTAAGAATGTTTTAATTTCGCGGGCTATGCTGACGCTTTCGCCTTAACCACTGCAGCACTGGGCCATCACGAAGACCTCTTTAGTTAAATCTTATTTTTGAAGATTTATGTTTATACTAGCTGCTGCCCGCGGCTTCGCCCGCGTGGCTTTTTCTAAACATATAAAGCTTCCTCTTGAATCACTCTATCTATTAAAAAAACCGCATCAAAATCCGTTGCGTAGTTTTAAAGATCTAAGCATACATAGGGACAGACAGGAAGCGGGAAGCGACTTTGTTTTATACTATGTAGCGATACTCGTATTATTGGTTAAGAAAAAAATACATTCCATTGAAACTTTTCCCCAAAATGTCTTACAGAGAACATAATTTATTACGGGAAGACAAACGACAAGATAGAAAATGACTGTGATATTAATCAAGCACACTCATCGGTCCGTTATAGCACTCCCGTTCTAGGACACAGGAAAGCTGTAATAAATCAATGGTAATGGTCAAGGCAAGGCAAGGTCATTAAGTGTGATTAATCTTATCTATATTTTGGTAATACCCGCTAGCATGACTAATTAATTATCTCAGACAGATAGGGATATGGAATATTGTACGCTAATTAGGGCAAATTCACTGAGTAACATATACAGCGTATCAGAAACAAGTGACCATATTTAAAGGTTTGGTACAGACCAACAAATTAAAAAACCTCCATTGGACCAACATCGTAATCGTAATAAAAATAATTTGCTGCCCCATACATTTGAGTCGAGTTGGTAATTAGTTATTGAAGTTTTGTATGGGATAGCTGATTATTTTTTTCGCGATTAAGTATACACATATAAAGTATGAGGAACAGGGTGTAAAGTTCACTCATTGTCCATAGAAAAGGGAGGATCCTCCGACCAGACGGGTGTTGTGTATGGTGGGCAACTGCCTGACGATAGATGTCGGGACGTTGTTTACATGCTACAGTCGCGCGGTAAACTCTGCTTGCGTGATGCAGGATATTGCGTGACGTCAGTGTGACGCGTAGTTCGTATGTGGCGTTGTAGATGCCGCCACAGATACGATGTTGGTCCTATGGTAGAACATTCACATATTTCATTCATTCTCGATGTCAGAGTGCGCAAAGAAAGCTGACACACCGAAATGTGCAACTTGCTCACGCTTTAAAAAGCCCAATAACCACAAAACGGGAGATGTTGCGTGCCCTGCTAGGAAAATAGCGGAATACAGGTACATCCACTCTATCGACTATGAGGGCGCCTAGAGCGTCATAATCAAAGCCAGACTTTCGCATTTTATGCCTGCAGCTGCTGACTCAACAAAACACTGCACTGACCTACAAATCGAATGTGATGTGATTGTGCAACAATTTGACTTACCGATTCTCCTGACGCAAAATCATAACATAATTATGTTTCTAACTAGTTTATAAAGTGCAAGAAATTATTTTACGCAAACTGAGTATGTACTACAATTAAGTTTATACGACTTTTTGTTATTTTTATCTTTAAGGTAAATAGTATTTAAGTAAACTAGGTATAAAATATTGAATTAATTTAATTTTGTCATTATTTCTAGACTTTTAATGTTAAATATTGTTAAGAATTGAATCATCCTACAATTACACGTTAAGATTTTACCAATTGTAATACTGAATAAAAATATTATTATTATTATTAATTGAATTCTAAACAGGTAACACTATGTGTGTGTTGATGGATGATTTACAAATATTTCGACTCTAGACCATATGCTGTGCCGCGCAAATATTTCTACAATGCGGGGTATCTAACGGCATGGAAGCTGTAATTTGATGACCGCATTTGGCGTTCATCATCTGCCCAGCTTTTCCCAACTATGTCGGGGTCAGCTTCCAGTCTAACCAGATGCATCTAAATACCAGTATTTTACATGGAACGACTGCCTATCTGACCTCTACCCAGTTTCTGGATAACACTATATCCAAATCAAAAGCCATTTATTCAAACTAGGCTGAGAATCAGCACTTTTCGAACGTCAAAAATTACATGAGACAGTCCCCCAAAAACGCACACCATTCACCACTTCCTAGTGCTTTAGCTGGGAAGAAGAAGTGGCGCAACAAACTCCCCAGCAGCACAGCTGTCTGTTCACATATAAAACATGAATCTATACAATAAAAACCCCTTGGTAAGACTGGTTGTTGAGACTCGGGCTTCTGACGACCCGTAACAACTGTCAAAGATCTACAAATGACAACCGGGACCAACGGCTTAACGTGCATTCCGAGGCACGGAAGGGTCTTGGTATGTAAAGATGGTCGCCCATCCACGGACCAACCCCGGCAAGCGTAGCTTAACCTGATCGATCGAACCGTGCGGCTGTTCCCCGCAGTTCACGTTCACAAGGCAACGGTGCAGTTTAAAAGAAGATGTAGTGAGAAAAATTGAAAAAAGCATGCTTAGATGGTTTGGTCATTTTGAGAGGATGAGTGAAAGGCGACTAACACAAGGTATTTATAAACCAGAGGTGAGTGGAAACGCTGGGAGGGAACGCCCTAGGAGGACATATTTTGACCTAAATGATAATGTTCTTCAGAAAGGTTAGATGCGTAGTACTCGCAACCGGCGTGCGTGTATGACCAGTACCCTAATTGCGTAACACAGTTTGAATCGGAATCGGAATGATTTTGAAGTATATTGCTAATCCATTGCTTCATATGTTAGAAAACTTTGTCTGCTCAACAACGTAACTTACGCAATGAATGTTGTTGAACTGTCAAAATGAAACCGATTCCTACTGATAGTGTGTTACTCAATTAGCCTGCTGATCTATGAACGTAGGCGAAGCAAAAGGAGTATGTGAGGAGCGTAGCAAGTGGCGTTTTATAGTTTCTGCCTATCCCCATGGGAATAAGGCGTGAGTTTATGTATGTTTGTGTATGTATAAATATGAATAGGTACGGGCCTACAACAATTACATGATCAAAAAAATGGAAAATTTTACGTAACTCTGTCAGTCTGTCTGTCTTTTACCTTTTTACGCCTTACGGCTGAACGGATTTTCATGAAATTTGTTACATGGATAGACCATGGACCATGGTTCGGATAGCATTTTCAGCTTTTTCCCGGTAATACGTTCCCGTGGGATAATTTCCAAACTCAACGCGTTGGCTTATACGCGAGACAAGCTAAAAAAAAAATGAAACAAAATGGGAGCTTGCAAACAGTTGATTGGGCCGGAATCAAATGCACTTAGCACACGAGCGCATTTAGAAAACTTTCGAGAAAGACTAGCGTATCAGGTGCAGTCTGTTGAAATTGAGATCTTACAAAATTCAACTTGGCTAATTGTTCAGCTGTTTGTTCGCAACGGGATACTTTTGCTAGACAAACGTAGTTTTCTTTCCAGTAGTTATTTTTCCTTTTCTGAATGCAGCAGAAAGGCGACACGTACGCCACTGTGCTAATCGGTATTGCTAATTAGTGCCACGTGTGTGACACCTGTCCCTTCGTCGACCAGGAGGCGACTATACTCCATTTGAAATAGGATGTCTAATCTTATTTCAAATAGAGTTGAGTCGCTTCCTGGTTTTTTGACTACTATTGCGTTGGTGGCATGACAAAAGGCAACTGTAATACAAAAGATTGTAGATACCGTGTATGTAAAAGAGATACATTATTTGATTTTTCTAAGTGCTGTTTTTTTTAGTTGGATGTGCTTTAGAAGATTAAGTATATGCTTAAAAATTTAAATTCATCATTTCAGCCGAAAGCCGTCCACTGCTGGACATGTTGCCATAATCGCCAGGCTTAGCAAGCGGGTTGGTGATTGCAGTATGGTGTTAAAATGCATAGAGAACGCTGCTTCCCATTCTCTAGTAAGTCCCTTAGTCGCCTTTAACGACACCCATGGGAAGAAATACGATGGTGCTATTCTTTAGTACGGTGCTTAAAGATATAAAAAAATATTGAATATCAGTGCAGCAGAATATCGCACACGCGCTGCTCGTTGCTCGCCAACTTGTTTTTAGTTGCTAGCTCTACTCGCGTCTCGCCGGCGCGGTGGGGCCCTGCCTTAGGAGACTCAGCAAATTGGAGATGGAAGGAGCGCAGTTTTATGTTGATACTTCTTTTGTATCCTGAGTGCAGTTATAAATATTGTCATTTTATTGTCCAATGCCTGATGGAAAGCACTATTTGCTACGATAATTAAACCTTAACGTTAGGTATGGGTTTACTAGTAGATACTTAATTTAGGTTTTAAATCAGGGACCATTTTGGTTACCCATTGAAAGGGTTTTCGATAGGTATAGAACCCATTGAAATGGTTTATCATGTAACCCTTTCACCGGGTTTCAAGTATAAAACCCATGCAATGGGTTTCTAGTATAAAACCCGTTCAATGGGTTACATCATGATAAAGGTAACCCATTGAATGGGTTACCCTTCGATAGGCTTAACTCTTAACTGGGGTTGTACGGTCCCTGTTTTAAATAGGCCTGCCTAGATCTAATTTGAATGATTTTTGATTTTTATTGTAATAAGTAATAGTTTTTTGTACGTACAACAACAATTTCAATGAAAATCATTTTTTTCTGTATTTTTTTTATTTAATGCTAGGTTAAATAACAAATGTTGTAAACATTCGTTTTTGTTTACCCTATACCTGAAAAGGGGTCATTGAACTCATCGTTTTGAACAATTTTTTCTATGGGTCCAACATTGAAATCGCGAAACAAAAAATCTTATGTTCCATATATTTGTGTTCACTTAAATCGACAAAATGTATGAAACAGCTGATTTTTTTTCGCGATTTCAAGGTTTTCTAAACGTGATTTGGTAACAACCAAGTTCTGATGTTTGCCAATTTTTTTTAAGACAAACCTTAAATTAGATCATTTGCCTCTTGCCAGCGCCTTCTTCATCTTGTCGCACAGATGATATTAGATTCTTGTCACGTCCGACCTTGTACCAACAGGTGTCATTTACAATTGAGAGTAATCTAACAAAGGATTTCTGTTACTTTAGTATACGTAAGTTAGTATACCTACCTCTATCCTTACAGATTTTTTCAGTGTTGAATAGTTATATTTTTTCAACACACTCTTTTGCTTTTAAAGTGACTCTTATTGCACTGCTTTTATGTTCAGAATGCAGTGTAATTAACACGCGTACTTTTAACTTAGCTGGAGCACTAGTGCGGGAAAGTATAGGTCAGTAACACTAGCCAGAGACGTGCGCTTTTTTAAATTTAAAAAATGCCTTCTTGCCTTTGTATGCCTAAAAATTAATATATAAACTGTGTAACTAAATAGCAGCTCACGTTTCGAATATTTTCATTTTCATTATATTAACTCAAAGTTTAATATAAAACTTTATGTTAGTAGATAACTTTGTGGTTATAGTAACAGCGGAATAAAAGTATCAATGTGATTTGACTATACCGGGAGTATTGATAGAGTCTTCGTAATGTGCATATAACAAAATGAGGGAAACTGTGCTTATAAAAAAACAATTCAATTATCAAAATATAAAAAAAACAATTCAATTATTTAAAGCATTACTTCAATTCTTGTTCGCTGCTGTGACCCTTGTGTAAACCAAGCGGTATAACTTTTAAACTGAACGATTTATCACGATGGAACGAAAAACTCGCCCTCAATTGAGAATTAAGGGGTTCTTTTTTCACACTAAGTCTGAGAAAATAAATGACATAAAAACTCCACCGTAATGCGAATACGAAAAACTTCTACTCGATGAATCCTAAATATCAGTACTTAAACAGGGCTAAATTAAATAGGCTAGCAAAACTCCGCAAATGGGATCAATATCGAATGACGATAAGACACAAAAGAAAAGGTTTTCTACTCATAATTTCAAGAAAATTATCGTGATTAGATATATGTATATGGACACCCATCACGTCTGGGGAGTTTCAATAGCGAATTTAAATTGATCCTTTATGGTTAACTAGCTGCAACCCGTGGTTTTACCCACATATGTTTAGATTCTGTGGGAATATCGGGATAAAAAGTAGCTTATTTATGTTAATCCAGGGTGTCAGCTACCTCCATACAAAATTTTATCAAAATTGGTCCAGCGGTTTGAGCGTGAAGATGTAACAAACACACACACACACTCTCACAAAATTTCGCCTTTATAATATTAGTGTGATGTGATTAAAGACCTACATTAGACCTTTATGCAAATGTTCTAAAAGCTTTATCTAACATCGGAGGCTGCTAGCAAAAACTATCCAATTTGCACAAGCTATTAACTTCGCTTGAGAACTTTTCAAGCGGAATAGGGATCGATTCTATGAACGATAAGTAAAAGATAGCTGACGATGGCAGTTTTTCTAACAATGCTTTTTTTTAAGTTCAAGTTCAGGATTCGCGGACGTTTGATTTTCTTGCAAGCAGTAACTTAGTACAGCCAGCGACAAAAATGTAGGGTCGAACAGACTGTCCAAAGGGTCATGAACTACTAAGATATATATACTATAACTCACTGAAAAGGGGAGTTTAAGATGATCACGGCAGTAGTTGTTCTTTTGTCCGAAAGGGACATCGTGGCCCTGGCATACAGGCAACAGAAGGAACACGGGTGGATTTTAGTCAGTAAAAGTCTGACACGCCCTCCCGCTCCGCCCAGAGCGGGAGAAGTTATTTGATAATTTCCCACCCAAAAAAAAAAGCAGTAGTTGTTCTGATGGTCAATTTCCGTAATTAAAAATGTCAAAATCTAGTCGCAATCTAATCTCAGCGACAATCAATGTCAAAATGTATGAAAATTAGAGGTATTTTTAACAGATTGAGACTGACATTAGAATGCGAATATTCTTCAAAATACCTCTCTGAAAGAAAGAAAGAAAAATGCATTTATTGGCATTACAGCAAAATATACACCTTAAGAACTATAAATAACAGAAAACAATCATCATTGATCGATCATCGTCATCTGATCATTTTGCGACACTCTGTTCCAGCCAATACTTTTTATGCTGACTGTACTAAAACGAGAAAGTTTCTGCTTGCAAGAAAATCAAACGCTCGCGAATATTTTACATAAAAACCAAATCGGAAATAAACTTTTGATCGCAGTTTCTGAAAAAAAAAATCGCTTTTCGACAAACTTACTGTTTCCTACTGTCAAAGTATGCATTTTTTGTTGGTCCTTGATACAAATTGTTACAATTTCCAAGATAATATTTACTTATTATACAGCGTGCCGCTTTAACGGCGACACTAATTTAATACACATAAACGGTTTCGCGTTTTTTTTAATGAAGATATTTTAATTTTATTAAACGTTATTATTTATTAAATTATTGTCAATTTTCTAAAATAGCATTTTGGAACCTGTACTTAAAGAACTGTAGCGCAGAGGTTATTTACCGGGGTCACGGATAAATGAGGGATGAAGATAAATAATAATCACATCGCTTCAATGAAGTGAAAACGAATAGCGTGCAAAGAGTAGGCGAATTGAAGGAAAGAGACCTTTATTATTCAATTTTTTTGTCAATTTTATTTTTTTCAATGTACAGACGCCAGCACATCAAGCTACTACAATCTGTCAGATTTCTTTAATAGATTTTCAATTTTATCTCTACAGCATAAGGTTCAAGGTAGATTGGGAAAAATCGACAGTTTTGGGTAGCTTGACTTGCTGGCGTCTGTACTCATACGAATTATTTTATCTTATTAAATGTTTTATGATTACTGGCCACTAGCCCTATTCGTGTGTTAAATTAATGTTGCCATTGTAGCGGCATGTTGTAGCTAAGGCCTAAAACGCACTAGCGGCTGGCCGTGATGCGGCGTGCCGTTGCGGCAGGCCGCAGTATAAACGGTCTGCCGCAACGGCACGCCGTATTCCGGCTCACCGTATAGTCTCGGTTCTATTGCGGTCCGCCGCATTTCGAAAGAAATATTGGATATCATGGACGTCGGAGAAGTTGCTGCAGTTATTTATTTATATTGCTATCGTGGAAAGTGGAAAACGTCGTCGTAAAAATAAACATAGATTTTGGATACACCCTCTATTGTGACTGACTGACCTCTAGTGACTGACTAGGGCGGGAAGCGCTTGCGGTTAATCGCGTTGAGTGCGTGGAAGGGATGCGGCGCGCCGCTACGTTCAACCGGTGCGGGCCGCCGCAGCTCAAAGACAACCGGAGCGGTTGACGGCTGGCTTCAAGTCAGTGCGTTGATATCATGCGGTTTCATATAAAAATTAAAGTGCGGCCTGCCGCAACGGCACGCCGCATCACGGCCAGCCGCTAGTGCGTTTCAGGCCTAACGGTCTTAAAATTATAATAATATGTAAAAAGGGAGGGGAAAACATCATAGAGCATCAAAAGTCTTTAATATTTCTGTTTAGTGTATTCTATCACTGTGACGTGTTGTCGTGAGTAAAATAATAAAATAAATGAGCTTGTAATTTATAATATTATTAATATAAATCGATTTAATTAATTGTAATAATATAAATAAAACTATATTAAACTTTCCATGTTTCTATCACTTATTTAAATTATATTATTTTTCTTTAAGTATGATGTACCGGTACAGCGTCCTATTAATTGTTTGCTGCACCGAACGATGTCATTACGTCAGCGCCGGCTGTCGCTGAAAACCAGCACTGGGGCTCTGTCTTGCATAGGGTCGCAGTATAACGCTGAGCGATAGCCGTTTTGCGTGGATGAGACGCATGTTTCCCCCAACCTTTTCTTATTTTTGTGTTTATGTTCTTTTTTGCGTCATGTTTACCGCAAATAAACGTAATTTCTTTCTTCTTTCTTTCTAAAAGGAGAAGTACCCAAAAGGCTGGCAGCATTGCCACGTTGTTTGGCAATGCTTATTCTTTGGCCAAAAAATAGGCCAGACTCGGTCTCGTGAAAAACAAATACAGATTGAATATTAATTCAGTTCAACAGTGACAACTTAGGTAGGACAGTTTACATTCTCCGGGTTTAATGATTAAATTAGATTTATGCTGAATACAAATATTGGATTCTGGGTTTATAGTATTGAATCCTAGGCGGGTAATAATGATTCAACTTGCTCAGTTTAATGGAGTTAGGGGCGCTGAAATCTATCTTCTAAGTACTTACCTAAGTAAAAACAGTTTCAAAACACTGAAGGCTCGTGCAGACTGGCGCGATATCGACACTTCCCATGAAATTTTCATAGAAATAGTGGTACTATTGTCGCGTCGCGCCTGTCTGCGCTGCCTTGAATTAATCGTAAAGCAAGAAACGTCAGCCAAAAGGAAGTTGAAAAAACTTTTACCATTTGTCTTTTTAGTCTTACAGAAACTCTTTTCTTAAACTTTTTTCTTTTGTAGATATTTGTATTCAATATTGTTGTTGAAAAGATACTGTTGTTTGTGCTATAACTTTCAGGGTCTGTTTTACAATGTCCGTCGTAAGACTGAACGTTAAAAAAAAAAATAGCAGAATTCATATGAAATTATTTCCTATGTAAATTAACCAGATAATTTCGGTAGTTGGTGTAAAATCGGAAATAACGGCCAAGTGCGGGTCGGACCACGCACAATGAAGGGTTCCGTAGTTGGGATGAATTTATTCTAAGAACAAACTTATTTTGTAGTTGAAAAACATAAGTTCCCCCATACATTCCAACTGCAAATGTAAGTTTGTACGCACAATTTTGAGTGATTTACCATGTCAGTTTAAGACCATAGACTTCTTATAGGTTTTCCTGTAGTCCTTATTGAACTATTTTCTAAAATAATTTTAAAACTATTTATTCTAAAATTATAAAAAAAAAAACATTTTTGAGACTCTCACAACAAGCCCTTTCATTTGATGTGTCACACGGTACAGTTTGCAATTTTGTTTTTAATTTTTGTAATTTTCCCGTTAAAACAGACCCTCATATTCAAAATGTATTTATATGCGTTACACGTCCGTGTATGGGTCAAAGAAATTTCATATGTGTACCAAATTTCAACTTAATCGTTCCAGTAGATTCGGAGCAAATCGGCTGTGACAGACGGACAGACAGACAGACACACGAGTGATCGTATAAGTGTTCCGTTTTTTCCTTTTGAGGTACAGAACCATAAAAACCAACAATATGACTGAAATCAAGCTGACAGAGCAGCTTTGGCAACTGATGTTACGTGCAAGAAGCGCACTAATTAAATCGAGTGTAAATCATAGTTGCGAAGTTCATTACCGCGATGTTCGTTACTGCGAAAGTTTACTACCGCAATGGTACGATACTGCGAAAGTTCTTTATAGTAAACTTTCGCAATAACGTACCATCGCGGTAATGTAATGAACTTCGCAACTATGATGTTAACTACTGTTTTTGTTGATTATAATCGATTTTAACAAATGATTGAAATTTAAAAAGTTATTACTTATTTCCGGAGCATACCCCATATTGGTTCCTTGCAGTTAGGGAAGTAATTTGCCGTAAACTGACCGTTTTTGAAAAATGCCTATAACTCTTGAAATATCCAACAGAACCCCGCGCTCCCGCTGCGGTGAGTACTCAACAATGTATTCTACCATTTAGTTAAAAAAAAACGATTGTGCTTTAGACCACACGACTGAAGTAAAACTTACAAATAGTAATAATAATTATACTTACAAGTTACAACAATAGGCCTGCACTGTGTCTTAGGGGTGCGCCAAAGTTCACCTAAGTTTTCAACTCCGATAATTGGAAATCCGAAAATGTTCTTCCTAACATTTTTTATCCTAACAATCACAATTCCTAACTACTCTGTCTCTAATGTTCATAATTCCGAAGCATTCAACTTCATAATGTCAGTAGCAATAAACATCTATTATACTTTTATTTGTTTTCCTATATTTTCTCAACATAACCATGTTTTACACTAATAGTCAAATTCATATCTTTTTTGTTTAGATTTAGGTTCTGTAATATTTCTTTTTGGTTTCTTTGACGATATATTACTTTTCTCAAGTTCAAGTTTGTTGGCATATTAGCACGTATACTTGAGGAAGTGCTTGCTTAGCACTAACTAATTATATGAATTGGTTTTTTGTTTTGATTAATTAAAGCATCTTTTTTAGTTTTATTTATAGCGGTGTGTACCTGCAAAGATGTCCATAGGTTAGGTTAGGTTAGAACTGTGACCACCTACGCGCGAGCCGAGCGAGCGTAGCGAGCGGTGCCGCGGCAGCGGCCGGCGGCGCTACCTCGAAATTGGTCGCGAAATCTTTCTAAGTATTTTTTTCATAGTGCCCCCAGTAATTATGTTTAGGGATAAAAGCGTTATGATAAAACACAGTAGGAGTTTAAATATATTTACATTAATGATATTATTAATTAAAATTTTCGGAAACATGAGTGTTATGAACATCGCCGGTAGCACTACAAATAGTATGAATGAAAACTTTAGGATGAAAAATTTTAGGAAGAGTGATCATTCGGATTACAAATCATTAGGAAGAACAATTTCGGGTAAAGAATTTTAGGTGAGCCAATATGGACCCGTGTCTTAGATATACGAAACGCAACTGGCTATGAGAGAAAGAGAGAAAGAAAATGTGTGCTCGCACCTCTCTCTCTTGCCCCTACAGTAATATACGAAATGTAACTCTCTCTCTCTCTTTCTATCTTCACTAACTTATATCTCCCTCTCAACTTCCGTAACGCTCTCGTCACGCATTCCCCAGCTTACTCCCCCAGTCAAGCGTGCGTAATAAAGTTTTACTGCAAAAATCTGAATCCAATGAGTTTCTAAGAACCAGTTCCAGGACCAGGTATGGGAAAATACTTAGAAGTCGTAACGCATAAAAATTCTTGATACGGCAAGTATTTGACTCGTAAAGTACAGAAGACAAGTAGGCTTATTTCGCTTGCCGCAACCAATGTGTTCACTCAAGTCGAGGTTAGACAGCGAAAGTTATGAAATATTTAATTGAAATAGACAACCGCGCACATACAGGGAGGAAATGATGAAAGTTTCGGCTTTAATTACGTAATAGCTTCCAAGAATTACGTAGGGTATACGTACCTACCTATATACAACATTATTTTTAGTAGAAACCTGAATATAGTTTGTTCAGAATAAGGAACTGAATCGATTTCAATAATTTTTACACTAGGTTATATTTTGACTCAAAAATATTTAAGTGAGATGTAAAATGTTATCACCATTTAATTACTTAAAATACAATCGCCGTACAGTTAGATACATACTGCCAAATTTTTATTAATGAGCGCAAGACGACCCTGGAGGCGCGGGGGCGCACTTAGCATGTTTTGTACGGACAACCCGGTAACATAACAACCTTATAATTTTTTGATTATTTATGATATAGTTTTGAAATGTTGTACATATATTATTTACATAAAAATACTAGACACGTGTTTCGGGTTTCGCATTTATACTAAAACTAATATTGTATACTTACGCACGAATAACATCTATAAGTAACTCCTAAGTTTCTCACTCCTTTGATTGGACATTATAGGCTTAACTTAAGGGGTGATCCAACTCCGGTTTCATCTTTTTTTTAAAGAAATAATTTTCAGATTGCTTTTGTATGTTTGAAGTAATTTCCGATAACTTTATCATAGGGTCAGCTCTGCTCAGTCTTAACTTTAGGGTTACCAAAGAATGTTACGGCGGTGCTGACGCGTGATTTTGTTGGCGAATTCACAGCGACACAACTTTGATCTCGAAGCTTACTGCGCAGTCAGTCAGTTCGACATTCATACACGATTTACTCAAATTGTTCTACAAGAGTTCTGTCGAGATTTTTTTGTTGTGTTGAGCAGTATTAGCGCGATTCATTTCGTAAATTATGTGTTGTTGCATAACAATATTTGACGTTTAAAATGTGTTTGTTGACTGATTAGTTTAAATATAGTTCGTTTCCGCTAAAGCCCCGACGTTTCCGATTCGGAGACAGTCGTCCCCAACCGTCAAGCCCCGATGTCTTCAAGTCGGAGACGGTGACTCACGCTATTGAATGAACCCAGACACTAATTTGACAGGTGCAAATGTCAAACTCCAAATCGAAAAAAACGAACAACAATCATTTGAAATGTCAAATTAGTCTCTGGGATTAATAAAAGCGGCCAATTGCGTGTCGGACTTGCACACGAAGGGTTCCGTACCATTATCTATAAAAACGGCAAAAAAATCACGTTGTTGTATGAGAGCCCCCATAAATATTTATTTTATTCTATTTTTTAGTATTTGTTGTTATAGCGGCAACAGAAATACATCATCTGTGAAAATTTTAACTGTCTAACTATTACGGTTCATGAGATACAGCCTGGTGACAGACGGACAGACAGACAGACGGAGGGACGGCGGAGCCTTATTAATAGGGTTCCCGTTTTACCCTTTGGGTATGGAACCCTAAAAACGAACTTCAGTTGCAAACCTAAGAAGCACGATTTGGATCGCCCTGTAGGTACAAATAAAAGGGTTTACAATATAAGTGGAACATAAGCCTCGAGTTCTGTATAAGGTTTTAGGTAAGTATAGAAATATCGTAATGTGGTGTGAACCCGACCTTTAATTTAAAGTAATTTTCGAAAAGGTTCCACTTTATGTTTATAGCCACAAGAATACTGCTTGACGCGTAGGTGTCGTTATATATATGAAGAGAGAAATAAAATTATACTTATACTTATACTTAAATTATACTTATAAAATTATACTTATAAGTTATTATCGGTCTTAAAGATAGCAACATTCTGAATTACCATCATGAAAATAAATGGGAATGCTAAGCATTTCAGTCGCGATTTACCACTACTTCACCTGATCGTACCGGTAAAATGGTGACATAAATTTAACACACGGGTAGGGCTAGTGGCCAGTAATCATAAAACATTTTAATAAGATAAATTCCATTAAAATACATTCCGTTCCGTAAAATACGTTCCGGACGTAAAGAATAGCACCATCCCATTTCTTCCCGTGGGTGTCGTAAAAGGCGACTAAGGGATTTACTAGAGAATGGGCAGCAGCGTTCTCTATGCATTTCTAAACCATACTGCGATTGCCAACCCGCCTGCCAAGCGTGGTGATTATGGCAAATCCCCCCCTTTTTGGGGGAGGCCTATGTCCAGCAGTGGACGTCTTTCGGCTGAAATGATGATGATGATAATAAGATAAAATAATTATAAACTAAAAAAAAAAAATTTTCGAACAAACTAAATAATAAAGCTCTCTCCTTCCTGCAATTCGCCTACTCCTTGCACGTTATTCATTTTAATTTCATTGATGCGATGCGATGTTATGATCCATGACCCCGGCAAATAAATCAATAAATAATAACATTTAATGAAATTGAAATATCTTCATAAAACGCGAAGGCAAAACCGTGTACGTGTGTTAAATGAATGTCGCCATTAAAGGCTTCTACATACCAGCGCGACTTGTCGTGCGTCGCGACACGGCACAAAGGCCCCGCGTGACGCGGGACGAGCGGTGCCTTTGTGTCGCGTCGCGTCGCGCGACTAGTCGCCCCGGTATGTAGAAGCCTTAAAGCTGTATATTCTGTAAAAATCTCACCGTGAAAACTCCCGTAGAGTGAGTTTGAAGTGAGCTGACATTCCGCCTGATGCTAGGCTATGGATTGAACCTATTGACAAGAAATACAAATTGCCAGTTTCTAACCAAACCGTTGAAACTACCAAAAGTTGAACACCAAAACTGTCTGGCGAGACAAGCGATGCCGAAATATAGGATGCTACATCGGCTTCAAGAACATGTGTTAATGCAATATTAACGGACATGTCTTGTGTCATAAATATTTTTTAAAATATGTGTCAATGCAATTAACGGACATCTCTTGCGTCAATTTTTTTTAATTAAATATATGTGAATGCAATATTATCGGACATGCATTACGTCATTAATATTTAAAAAAAAATGTGTCAATGCAATATTAACAGACATGTCTTGCGTCATAAATATTTTGAAAAATATGCGTCAATGCAATATTTACAACGTCTTGCGTCAAAAATTTGCAAATGTTCAATTCAAACTTCATAATAAGGAAAATTAATAAAACGCTCTTCCTCTCTCTACTTATTTAAAAATTGCTGTGCCCGACAGGGTCCATAATTGTTTCTATTAATTTTTATTTACCACCTGTAAGTGTTGGTGCATTATGGGTTGCAATAAACGATTTGAGATGTTTTTAAAAATATGTCGTGCCTTTATAGACGTTACTAAATGAAAATACTAAATGATCTTAAACTTATTTTTCTATTGCGAAAAAGTCTGCATTTTTTTTTATTTAAACTCCTGTGTAAAATTTTGTACTTTCATTTAGTAACCTGGAGTGACATTTACTAACCTATGATGTGTCAATGCAATATTAACGGACATGTCTTGCGTCATAAATATCTGCCTACTCACAGTAAAATTCAGAAGAATGTGATACCGTACCTCGTTGTGATCGAAAATATCTAAGATCACTTTGGCGCGGGAGATCTATGCGTACGAGCGTGTGCGCAAACACAGGTGCACTCTCTGTTCCTTTTACTCCATAATCCGATGGGATGGCAATCGAACACGACCGGGGTAAGATATCAGGCGTAGGACCAACGGCTTTACGTGCTTTCCGTGGCACGGGGGTATCACACCACCAACTACCAAACTCCGGGCTGCTACTAACAAATTCCCAATAGAAAAACCCAATAACACTTTGCTAGATCTAGGAATCGTACCCAGGACCCCACGCACAACATGCAGTCGCGCTTGCAACCACGAGACCAATGCATGATCAGCCTATAATGTTCCCACTGCTGGGACACAGGCCTCCTCTCTTACAGAGGTAGTGGGCTGTAATCTACCATGCAGGCCCAGTGCGGGTTGGTAGATGTCACATGTCTTAAAATTTTTGGTTCTAGGACATGCCGGTTTCCTCACGATGTTTACACAAAGTATAGCGCCAGCCTGGGTACGAACCCACGACCGGCGGTCGTAAGTCGGAGCTGTTACCACTGGGCCACCACTTCTCGAATAGTATACCTTAGTACGAGTATATGTGGTTATTGAAAGAATAAAGTCGAAGTGTGTAAAAATCCACCTTTATTAAAAATCAAGCTCATATTTTGAAAAAAAATAAGAGCGTGATTGAAAATATTGCAATGCAATTTTAAACCGTTGTTTCGTCAAAAAGCTTTCATTTGACATGCTGTAAAAGCTCTGTGTAAATAAAACACATGCCGAGGGTACGGCGAGTGGCGTAGCAAAAAAATCGGTCGGTACGAATCTGACGCGCACACGAAGTTCAGGTAGGTACACTAGTACCCAATTGATATGGCTTACCGATGTACCTGCGCAGAAGGTGAATTTTAAAAGTGCGGGAAATGCTATTGACCAATCGGCACGCTCCACGCACCGCGGTTCTTTTTCCTGTACCGCTATTGGTCGGCAGCTGCCGCCATGTTAGCGCGCGCCGAGTGGTATGTTTGTCAGCCGCCATACTTTTGATCGAGTGCACGCTAGCAGCTCCAGTGTATTACGAACCTTATAATAGTGACCTAAGGTTGATTGTAAGTTTTAAGCATTCTTTCGTTAATCTTCGGGGCCATACTTTCTTTTCTGTGCGAACGAAGATTCACGACGCGCCTTATCAATTGGGTACCACTGTACTTTTATTATTTGTTGTTATAGCGGCCATAGCACACGCGTGTTTTTTTTTAACATTCAAGTGTCTACATAAAACGTTTACAAATATTATAGCCTTGTGACAGACAGATGGCCGGACGGACAGACAGCGGATCCTTAGTGGTATAAATTTATAAAATGACTCTTGCTCTATAACAACTAAGTAAGTAATTTAATTCCGAATATATTTAACCTCAAAATCGATGCTAATCCCCACCAAAGTGATCTTAGAATCGTTACCCCAATATCACAAACTATAAACTGTCTATTATAACTATTTACGATATTTCAGGGATAAGGAAAATAATATGAAACACCAACTTATTTTACCATTTATCTATATTTCTTTGTCAACATCAAACTCAATATTCTACACCATACCATCACATCTCCTATTCTCCACTTATAATCACTATTTATTTAGTATTCTAATACAACTAATACACACAATAAAACTAATAGGTTACCTACCTTAATTTACAGTAGATCTACAACAATTCTATCCCAATCTATCTTTTAATTGCAACAGCCAGTCGGTACGTCCTAACGTCAACGCCGCCCGCCCGGCATTCAAGAAGTTAGGACTCAGCTGAACTATTGAACCTTCTGAACCTGATCTTCCATACGGAAGAAACTCAATATTCTACACCATACCATCACATCTCCTATTCTCCACATATAATCACTATTTATTTAGTATTCTAATACAACTAATACACACAATAAAACTAATAGGTTACCTACCTTAATTTACAGTAGATCTCCAACAGTTCTATCCCAATCTATCTTTTAATTGCCACAGGCACTCGGTACGTCCTAACGTCAATGCCGCCGCCCGGTTCAAGAAGTTAGGACTCAGCTGAACTATCGAACCTTCTGAACCAGAATCTTCCGTATTACAGAAGGAAACTCAAATATTGATCTTGGTTTAAAATTAAGTAGTTTAAAGTCCAGTTTTAATTTTAGAACGTTTTTCTCAAGTATAGATTCATTGATTATTTGTTCAGCTGAGTCTGGCTTTATTTTAGATCGTGGTTTGATATATAATCAGTAATCACCCAAGTGCGGTCGAGACCGCGCTTGAGCATAGATTGTCATAAATTTATGTTTTTTTTTGTTATTTTCATGTTTATCTGCATTGTCGTTGTTTTTATCAAGGATATACCCATTTTGAGAGGTAGATTATTACAATCATTCATAAAACAATGATTCAAATAGAAGGTTCGCCATTACTGTAAAAAAATCACAAATGTTTCCCAAGAACGCCCCCTGGCAAATGTCATTCAGGCACCAAATAATTCTGGACTGCCATAATAACCCTTATTTCCTAAAGGATTGGATTCTTAGGGTCTTTCATTATCATCCAGCCGAAAAACGTCCACTACTGGACGTAAGCCTCCCCCATAACAAGGGTTGCTATAGTATATTATGTATTGATGATACATAAAATAATGTACTATATTTTATGTATTGATGATACATAAAATAATGTACTATATTTTATGTATTGATGATACATAAAATAATGTACCTGCTACATGTTTATAGTACTCATCATTAAAACTGCAATATGGGAAGGTATGACATTGTGACGAGTTTTAGACTTCGCTCAGGACACATTCCATTAAATAAGTTTGGATTCCTGATGGGAAAAGTCAACTCTTCGAATTTTGCCGAATGTGATGTTATAGAGGACGTATATCACATCTTGATCTTCTTGAAACACACTCCGTGTTTGTAACGAAGCATTTAGATATTTAGTAATTCAAAAAGCAGTGTCCCCTTTCAATGTTGGATGGTGTAATAGCATTTTGTCTTCTCCTCTTTCGGAGGAAGCCAAGTTGCTATATAGGCTTACACATATAGGTATTAAGAATAGATCTCCTTAATGTAACTCTTTGATTTGTATAAGTAGTTAATTTTAGTTTTGTGATGTGTTTATTTTCATGTTCTTACGGGGGTGACATGTTCAAATATGAACAAACCTCCATTAATAAATAAATATAAAAAAAAAAAAACATAAAAAAGTCCGTGAGGCTATAATTATGTCAACTATTATAGTCACAATAACCGTTTTTTTGTTCAAATTAGTCAATCTAAACACGTGTAGAATCAAAAGATTCATCAAGAGAATCACATTTGTATCATGATATTAATAATCCTTAACCAACTAAAAAGTTTCATAATCAATGTTGATTATGTACAAATGTAATTTCCTCTTTAAGTTATTCGAATCGGACCTTTCGCTAAGAAGTTACGACGGGTATAAAAATGCTAAAAGTAAGAAAAATTCTGCGCGTGGTGTGAGCGAACTTTTGCCGTATTACAGAACGTTCCTCAAATCAAATTCAGTTTGATCTTGAATCAGTCGATCACTGTTTAAGTATAGAATCCGTACGTATTAGAGCATCGGTCTTATTCCAGAACGATAATCAATAGAATCTATTGATACACTCAATAGATTACTCTCTTAGTTTGTGTGGTGCCGGACGTAAAGAATAGCATTGCCCCATCGAGATATAAGTACTAACGTACTAGAGAAGACACCGTAAATTCCTACTTTGTCTCGTTCAACTGCGGCGATGGCGCCGCACCTCACTCAGTCGCTCTCTAGCTCTTTCGCGCCTAGTACTTCCGACAATAATACATTATATAGAATAAATATACTTCCGCAGCAAATCTAGCGCTGTGGCCTGTGGTAAATTAGTTACGGTTTAGACGAATTGTTATTATTTTAGCGCTGCGCGAACTAAAGATTCAAATTACGAAGAATAGGTCAATTCAGTTATTTGACGTAGCTTCTCTAGTACGTTAGTACTTATATCTCGATGCACTGCCCTATTTCTTCCCGTGGGTGTCGTAAAAGGCGACTAAGGGACTTACTAGAGAATGGGCAGCAGCGTTCTCTATGCATTTTAACACCATACTGCGATCGCCAACCCGCCTGCCAAGCGAGGCCATTATGGCAAGCCTATGTCCAGCAGTGGAAGTCTTTCGGCTGTAATAATGATGATGTTATCAGAGTATTTAGCGATAATTTAGTCATGAAGATAATTTATTCCCTCGTAAGTATCTACTTTACCTACGCTAGTTTTAGGTATTATTAAACAATGCCTTTTCTATGATAATGATATTTACTACTGTTGGCTAAATGTACTTACACTTTTTGTAAACGTTTTTTAAATAAATTATTGGTGTATAAAACGACGATGAAAACAATATTCCCAGTAGTATTTTTATGGATCTAACCAAATTTATCCAAGGTCCGGTTTATTCGGTGGTTTTAGTTATCACAATAAAAATTAGGGAAAAGGAGGATAATGATCGTAGCAGATGGTGTTTTGTAGATTCTGCTTACCCCCCATGGGAAAAAGTCGTGAGTTTCTGTTTAACTGTAGTAATCACAATAAAACCAAATCGTAGGTAAGTTGCCGTTAAGGCTTCTACATACCAGCGCGACTTGTCGCGCGACGCGACACGGCACAAAGGCCCCGCGTGTCGCGCGACGAGCGGTGCCTTTGTGTCGTGTCGCGTCGCGCGCCAAGTCGCCCCGGTATGTAGAAGCCTTAACTCAGCAAGCACGCTGCTTCTACAAAATCAACACTTTTAATTTACGAGTAGCAAAATACAGACTGTCGGCGTCACACTATGCTAATTTTATGAGGCTATATTTTGTTTCATAATTTTTACAGTCAACCCCGTCCAGTACACGAAAAAATTCGTAAATATTCATGTTACAAAATCCTGCAAATAAATTCTGGAAACGATGCTCGTTTAAACGAACATAAGCTTTGTGTTGCCATAAAAATAATCCAAAAGGTCAACAGACGCGGACAATACAGCTTTATTGTTATAATCTGTATTCAATATGATTGGAGGCAATTTCGGCCGCTAATTGATATTCTGAATGGATTTACTCTGTACTGAAATTATTGTAATGAAGGATATTGAGAGCGGCAGAATTTTCTTGTACGGTAGGTACAGTGCGTTCATTATAACTTGATGCGTGACGCGATTGGTAGCATTGAATTTTGCAATCTTAGTTTGAATACTCGCCTTATTACAAAACAAGATTTATATTTTGACATGGCTTAAACCATGGAGCCAGTTTTTGTAATGAGAACGTAACTGTGATTGAAATACCGTTCTTTATACAAAACTGAAAACTTAGTTCGGTACTAAGTTGTCAGTTTTGTGTTTAGGAACTTTACCATAGTCGGAATAAAGTTCAAAATTCAATAATGGCTCCATGTTTTAAACCTGGGTCTGAAGATAAACCTTGTTTTGTAATAAGGGGGTTTGAGTTCAAAATGGCGACTGAAAGAACGGTAGTAGCAATGACATGACTGCAAAATTCAGTGCTACCAATCGCGTCACGCGTCGAGTTATAACGTACTGTAGTAATTAATTGTGTTATTCTGAAAATACTTTGGCATTTAGAAAAAAGAAAGAGAATGTCGAATTTAGAACTAAAAGAAAAAACCTCCAGCCAGGCTAGCACTAAGCTAATGGTATGCTAATGTATACTAATAGAGTTCAAAATGGTGAGTGACAGAACGGTATTGGCAATCACATGACTGCAAAATTCAGTGCTACTAATAGCGTCACGCGTCAAGTTATAACGTACTGTAGTAATTAATTGTGTTATTCTGAAAATACTTTGGCATTTACAAAAAAGAAAGTAAAATTTGAATTTAGAACTAAAAGAAAGAAACCTCCAGCCAGCACTTAGCTAATGGTATGCTAATTTACTACATCCATCCGTAATAAACACATACCTAGATATTATTTTGAGCAAAAAAAAATGTAGATAGAAGTTGTCGAAGGTGGACTGACGATCCTCACATGGTGGCTGGTTTATAGTAGAGAGTCGCGCTGTGTAAACGAGCTCAGAGGCGTGCACTTAGAAAGGAGTATGTCCAGTAGTACTCGTACAACTACATATAAGTAGGCTGAAGATGGTGAAATAGTAAGATAATAAATAATCACACGGTGCAGTTTGCAACCCTTTAAAAAAAAAAACTAATTTGCTCGCAAAAGTGACCCCTCTTATTCAAAATTCATTTATTTACGTCACACGTCCGTGTTTGGGTCACAAAAATTCATATGTGTACTAAATTTCAACTTAATCGTTACAGTAGATTCGGAGCATATGGGCTGTGACAGACGGACAGACAGACACACGAGTGATTCTATAAATAAGGGATCCGTTTTTTTTCTTTTTGATGTACAGAACCCTAAATACATTGGAAACAACGTCAAAGTACTAGTGGTCAAGCAAAAGTGATCCGACGTGTGCTGTTCTATAAATTCTAGTAATTTCTTGTTTTCCTAAATCTTGATGGTTCACCATTTTCAACTTTCAGACAACTTTAACCCTGCCTCAGCTGTGAAAAACCGAATTCTCATAAATTCACACGACAATAAACGAAGTATCCCGACATAATACCATTACCGAACTCCATTGGGGATTATAACAGACAGATTCAAAATGGCGGGCGGTCAGATAGCAAACGGTGATAATGGCTAGCTATATGTAGTACGACCTGTGTAGGTCGCCTTTAAGCGTCTCTTTAAGGGCCCGTTTACACGTACCCCAACCACACCACAATAGGTAAAAATTATTAAAAATGGAACAATGACAGATACATTTATTATGTGATAGGTACGTGGTGCTCACATATTTACAAAATTTTTAATAATTATATTCCTAAAAAAATGAAAGTAAACAGGTCCCGGTTATGAGATAAGGTAATCACAGAATGTAAAATAAATGTCATAACAATATTAAATGATACATTTAAAATAGGAACCAGTTTGATTTTGTCTAGACTCTAGATTGTCCTATGGATCTGGACCAGTATATTTCCAAGCATTTGGCGTTATGGTAACTACAAAATTTCGATGTGGTTGCGTGGCTAGCAGTTGCGATTTGTTTACGTTGTGGCTACTGTTTGCAAACAGACAGATCTACTCCAGCTGCGTCGTCGCGTTGACGCAACGTTGTGGTTGCGTTGTGGCTGCGACGTCGCCTTGATATGGTCGGTATCGCCCACACGGTTGATTTTGACGGCCAAATGTGAATAGACTTTCCATTTTCATACAAATTAGCACCTGTCCATCGTCGTTGTGGTTGTGGTACGTGTGTTCGGGCCCTTAATCCTTAATGTTCGAATTTCAATTGATTCGAAAACGGTTAGGTACTAAAAGAAAATTGGTAAATTCTATTTAGCCTTCATTTAATTTATTCTTCTTCATTGAGTTTACTTTTATTTCATTTTAGAGAAAATTGCGGACAAAGTAGGTTCTGTATTCAACCGACGTATCCCGCTACTTTTTACTTATTTATTTATTTATAAAGGTACACCAACAGCTTCGGTAAAAATGAAAAGCTTGACAACAGCAGCAGCAGGTTAGCTTAGCTTCTGCCGGGTGGGACACCACGTGGGAGCATGCTGCACCTCGGAGGTGGACCGCAGCGAGGATTGCTTCCGCTGTGGTCGGCCCGGTCACAAGGCCGGCACTTGCGAGGCCACGCCGCACTGCTTTGCATGTGCAGCGGCTGGGAAGCCGGCCGATCACCGGGCTGGAGGCAAGGCCTGCGCTCCCCCCCCGAAACCTAGGGGCAGGGGCAAGCCCTCCACCACCGCCGTCACCGCCGCAGCCGCCACGATTGCCGCCGCCGCTGCCGCCTCCACCGTCGTCGTTGCCGCCGCTAACACCGCGGCAGGGCCATCCCAGAGGGCCCGGGAGGAGGCTGATATGGAATGCCAATAAATGGCCCAATTACGCCTCCTCCAGGCGAATATCAACCACTGCGCCGCCGCTCAGGATCTGTTACTCCAGAGCATGGCGCAGTGGTCGATTAACATCGCCGTGGTCGCTGAGCCGTACTTTGTCCCACCCAGGGACGACTGGGTAGAGGATCTGAGCGGCTCAGTGGCCATTATGTCATCGGCCGCCGCCGGCACCCCGTCCCTCAAGGCCGTCAAGAGAGGAGAGGGTTGCGTAGCAGCACGGTTCGGGGAGAGTGTCGTGGTAGGAGTATACTTCTCCCCGAACCGAACTCTCGCCGAGTTCCACAACTCCCTT
This sequence comes from Tiliacea aurago, assembly GCA_948098905.1. Lineage (NCBI taxonomy): Eukaryota > Metazoa > Arthropoda > Insecta > Lepidoptera > Noctuidae > Tiliacea > Tiliacea aurago. The sequence continues at coordinate 15,308,470 of OX402593.1, forward strand.
GGGGAGTTGAGAGTAGTCGTCGTCGGGTACCATCCCCTTCCCGTGATCGTCCTCGGGGACTTCAATGCCAAGAACGTGGCTTGGGGTTCCCGGTATACGGACACACGGGGCAGTATGGTGGAGGACTGGGCTCTCGAGACAGGCCTGGTCGTCCTTAACCGGGGTTCTGTTCCCACGTGTGTGCGGATGCGGGGTGAATCAGTGGTGGACATCTCGTTCGCCAGCCCCGCTCTGTCGCCGCGTGTCATTGACTGGCGCGTCATGGAGGGGGTGGAGACCTATTCCGATCACCGGTACATCCGGTTTGACGTCTCCGCCCAGACCTTAGGCGCGCCGGTCCGACAGGCCCCGAGTGGTTCGCGGTGGGCGCTGAAGCAGCTGGACCGGGAGCTCCTCCTGGAAGCCTCGATTGTGCAGGCCTGGGTGTCATCACCAGACAGGCCTGCCGACATACACGACGAGGCGGAGTGGTTCCGGGAGGCCATGTCCGAAATATGTGACGTGGCAATGCCCCGGGTCCAGCCCGGACGTGCTCGGCGCCAGGTGTGCTGGTGGTCGCGTGAGCTGACCGCTTTACGCGAGGCGTGCGTTGCCGCGCCACCAGTACTCCAGGCACCGCAGGCTCCGTATCCGCCCTCCGGATATGGAAGCCATCCAGGCGGAGCTATACGAAGGGTACAGAGCGGCGAAGTCCGCCCTCCGAGCGGAAATCCAGCGGGCCAGAGGACTGGCTCGCGAGGAGTCGCTGGAGACTCTGAACAGAGACCCGTGGACGCCCCTACAAAGGGGTGAGAGATAAACTCCGCCCATGGGCTCCCCCGCTGACGCAGAGTCTCCGGCCTCAGCTCGTGGAGGACGTGGTGAGCGCTCTGTTCCCTTCACGAGGGGAACATACTCCTCCGCCCATGGCTCCACCTCCTGTGGTGCCTGATGCGGACCACACTGCCGACGACGACGACGATGCTCCGGAGGTGACCGAGGTAGATCTGAGAGTGGCGGTACGTAGGCTGAATGCCAAGAATACCGCCCCAGGACCCGACGGCTTGCCTGGAATCTGAAAAAGCCTGGGTCCTGGCCTTGGAGGCTCTCGGGCCTCGACTAAGGGGGCTCCTAAGCGCATGCTTGGAGAAGGGCCAGTTCCCACTTCGTTGGAAGACGGGGAAACTGGTCCTTATTAAGAAGCTAGGGCGCCCGGCAGACTCTCCGTCCGCTTACCGGCCCATCGTGCTGCTCGACGAGGTGGGCAAGCTCTTTGAAAGAGTAATTGCAGACCGCCTTGTCGGGCGGCTGGTGCGGGTGGGGCCGGATTTGGTGGAGAGCCAATTTGGTTTCCGCAAGGGGCGCTCTACGGTGGATGCCATCATACGCGTTCGAGTAAGAAGATTAAGTATTGAGAAAATGCTCTAATTTAACATTATATTTTTTTCAAATTATTAACACTACTCGTTTAGACGTGATCTTCAGTATAAAATCATTAAAAGTCGATTATTGTCGCCTTAAGCGGGTGCCCAATGTGGAATACGTCTAAATAACGTTTAATAAAATGCATTGCTTGATAATTATTTACTTCATTTACCAAAACTTGCTTTACATACAGAAATCTTTTCTATACAGAAAGTAGATTATGAGAATATATTATACTTTAGTTTCAAGTATGGAAGTCTAATATTAAAGAAGTAAAATTTAGTAATTATTTATTTTTATTGTAAAATTAGATTTTTTTTTGTTATACAGTAGTACCTAACTAATTGTTATCTAATAATAAAGATATTTTATCATTTAAGATTACTTGCTATGGATTTTAATAGCAATTTTATTTAAATTTAAATTTTAATAATTGTGTTAAAATTGTCAAAAAATAATAAGCCCGTTTTGACATTTAACTTGAATCGTTTTATTGTGAGTATCGAGTACCGAGTCGTATGGTTACTTCACTAGTTACGTCGCGATTGACCATCAAGTTAAATGTCAAAACGGGCCTATTATTTTTTGACAAGTATAATTTTGCTTACTTAATATATTTATATATTAAAATTATATATTATAATATATTATTCTTACTATATTGCTTTAATATTCAGTCAATGTGATTATCCTTAGCAACATTTTTTTTTTGTTGCTGGAGGAACGCTTGTAATTTTTTGTTGTATATCACTTGTGTTGCTTATAGTTTCCCGAATTCATTTTTTGATTAAAAGATATACACCAAGATGATGGTTATCAATGATTTGATTTATTTTATGGTGCCACGCTTCAGCAGAATTCGAAGTTCTGGGTATTTTCATGTTATTATTTTCGTAATAACTCCAGTATTCCGGAGTATACTTGGGTGGCGAATTGATAGTCCCACTCACATGGTTCTCTTCAAACCAATAAACAAAGGCCTGGTTATCTTCATTGGTCAGGGTTTCCAGATACCTACTTATTGAAATAGACTGGAATATCTGTTTCCTTTAAATAGCTAAGTGCTAATAGACATTTGATGTCCTTATTACATTGTCCATTTTCCGCATACTTTTTTGGCAGATCGCTATTTTGAACTCTCCTGAAAATTGAAAATAATATGGTTGGGGAAAAAGTCTTTTCGCATTATAGTATGTATGAACTTGTAATAAAATCTCTTTGGCTATACTACGTATTTGTATCTGGCTGGTTTTGGTATCATTGAAAGTTTAAATTTTAAAGATTACATAATTCCAAATTCAAATTAGGAAAATGTGTGATTTTCATTTGTTTTTCGTACTGTCAAGATGAGTGAATCTAATGAAGAAATTCGATACATTTTAAAATTTTACTACAAAAAAGGTTATAATGCAACGCAAGCCGCGAAAAAAATTTGTGATGTTTATGGACCTAGTGCAGTGTCTGTGAGAGTAGCACAAATTTAGTTTAAGCGTTTTCAATCCGCAAATTTTGATGTCAAAGATGCACGTCGCTCTGGTCGCCCTATTACGGCGGGAATTGGGAATTGACCACAAAACAGTTTTGGCACATTTGAAAAAAACTGGGTACACAAAAAAGCTCGATATTTGGGTACCTCACGAGCTCACTGTAAGAAGCCTAATGAACCGTGTACTCATTTGTGATTCTTTATTACGACGTAATGAAACCAAACCAATTTTGAAGAAGCTGATAACTGGTGATGAAAAGTGGATCACGTACGACAAGAACGTGCAAAAAGGTCGTGGTCAAAGGCCGGTCAGGCTTCACAGACTGTGGCGAAACCCGGGTTAACTTGCAACAAGGTAATGCTGTGTGTGTGGTGGGATTGGAAGGGCATTATTCATTATGAGCTGTTACCACCAGGCAGAACCATCGATTCTGAACTCTACTGTGAACAACTGATGAGATTAAAGCAAGAAGTTGAGAGAAAGCGGCCGGAATTAATCAACAGAAGGGGTGGTTTTTCATCATGATAACGCTAGACCTCACACATCTTTAGTCACTCAGCAAAAATTAAGAGAGTTTGGGTGGGAGGTCCTGACCTTGCACCTTCAGATTTCCACCTGTTTCGATCTCTTCAGAATTCTTTAGGCAGTGTCAGGTTAACATTACGAGAGGACTGCCAAAACCACTTGTCGTGGTATTTTGATCAGAAGTCCCAAAATTTATATAGCAATGGGACCATGTCCCTACCTACAAGATGGCAAAAAGTTATCGAATAAAATGGTACCTACATACTTTAGTTAAATGTAAATAAACTGTATTAAAAAATGTTTTAAATTTTCTTAAAAAATGCGAAGAAACTTTTTCCCCAACCTATTAAAGTATACTTAAAGGATATGTTACTTTCAGTACAAAATATCAGTCATTAGTAGGACAAGTCAATTGAACATAAATGACTAGGTTAGGTTAGAACTGCGACCACAACTGCATTCTACAATGGTATCAGTATTTGTATGAAATTAGTACTTGCCTACAAATGATCCGCCCCAGATGAAGATTGCAACCATGCAATTTTATGTTTTCAAAATATGATCGCACGATGGCTGCTTTTTCGAAGTAAAATATTTCGAATTAAATATTTCCATTTATTGAATAAAAAATGTCCATATTCCATGAGCATTTCAAATATTATGTCATAAGTCCTCCTGTCCTTGTAACAAAGATAAAATACCAGAGGAAATGTTTTTTGGGTCACCTGGAAGTATATTTCCGTGTATGGTTGGTTACATATAATTGAGTAAATATTGTAGGCACAATTTTAAAAGTACCATCGAAAATCCAATAATCTGTTTTACTTAGCATTTTAATCAAGTCAAATGTCGACATTATTATAATTATTTTTTGTCGTATTTACGATCCTTTATATGTTTGGCTTCGATTTGTGTTATTGATTCATTAATTTCAAATTCAAAATGATGAGGTTCTTCAATGTAACCTTGGAGACCCGTGTCGTGTGGTGCCGGACGTAAAGAATAGCACCATCCTATTTCTACCCGTGGGTGTCGTAAAAGGCGACTAAGAGACTTACTAGAGAATGGGGAGCAGCGTTCTCTATGCATTTTAATACCATACTGCGATCGTCAACTCGCCTGCCAAGCGTGGCGATTATGGCAAACCGCCCCTTTGGGGGAGGCCTATGGCTAGCAGTGGACGTCTTTCGACTGAATGATGAATGATGATGTAACCTTTTATTTTGCATTTTTCGCGATACATGCTCTGCTTCAACGCATAAGTGGATGGTAGACTGTCTAAAACACAGAACATATACATATACTTAACTTCAGAATGTACAGACGCCAGCACATCAAGCTACTACAATCTGTCAAATTTCTTTAATAGATTTTCAACTTTATCACTATAATATAAGGTTCCAGTGGCGAAAGCACCGTATAACACGATTCCTACCGGCTTCCCTTCGGAAATTTGAAACACAACCACTCTATCGTTATTTAAAAATTTCACACAGTCAGTAGTGTTTAATAATGACAAATAATATAATAATCACATTGTAGGTTTAATACACCATACTATCAAAACATTACAAAACGCCTACATTACATTTTTTGACTTTATATCCCAACAACAAAACATTATGCTCTAAAATAACTCAGTGAGTTCTATTTCTATACAAAATCGACGTCATGACGAGTTCATTTTGTATGGAAAAGATATTTTTTGCTCCGGCTTAACTCTCTTATAAAATCACCCTTCGCCACTGTAAGGTTTAAGGTTGATTGGGAAAATTTGACATTGTCGGGTAGCTTGACCTGCTGGCGTCTGTACATCGGCTTTACTCTCATTCGAAATTTTGCACAATTTGGAACCTCCAGCTACTTTTCTTTAGTTTAGATTTAGAGGATCTGGAACTACCACCTAATAAAGCAGTATTATTTTAATATTACTTCAATGTGAGAAGGAGACGGAGCTCTACAGGACGTATAGCTGCAGCTCTTTCCCACTTGTGAAGTAATATTAAAATAATACTGCTGAGGTGGTGGTCGGCCCCCTGTATTTCTTTATAAATTAATTAAAAAAAGAAAATCGTGTTGTTAGTCTTTTGTTGCAAACTTGCAAGTAGTTGCAAGACTTGCGTGTTGCAGGACAAAGTGACACAAAGTTGTAGTACCGTGACAAAGGTGTTTGTGCACTACCCACGACGTGAACGGCGTGACAAATGGTGCGGAGATGCTAATGGAGTGAGACTGGTGATGTTCCGACGAGAATAAATGTAGCTTAGAATATTTTATAGCGAGAAGATTTTTTTTCTTCTAAGGCTGGTTGGGTCACTGGAATGTTTCTAAAGGGCCTCCACGAGCGATGAAACCAACGTTATGAAAAAGGTTGGGCTGTCTACCCCACAATTACCATTCCTAACTGGTTATCATTTTTACCTATACTTCATTTATTATAGCATTAGAAAATTATAAAGCAGAGCTGAGTAGAAACACTGGGAGGGGACGCCCTAGGAGGCCTTTTTTCGCCTTATTACAAAACAAGATTTCTATTTTGACATGGCTTAAACCATGGAGCCAGTTTTTGTAATAAGAACGTAACAGTGATTGAAATACCGTTCTTTATACAAAACTGAAAACTTAGTTCGGTACTAAGTTGTCAGTTTTGTGTTTAGAAACTTTACCATAGACGGAATAAAGTTCGAAATTCAATAATGGCTCCATGTTTTTAACCTGGGTCTGAAGATAAAACTTGTTTTGTAATAAGGGGGATAGTGACCAAATTGGTGCAGATGTTCTTCAGAAAGGTCAGGTGCGTAGTAATCGCAACCGGCGTGCGTGTATGACTAGATGTATGAACGTAGGCGAAGCAAAAGGAGTAAGGACCGTAGCAGGTGGCGTTCTACAGTTTCTGCCTACCCCCTTGGGAAGAAGGCGCGAGTTTGTGTGTATGTATGCAAAGGAAATCCAGTCTTGGCACTCTCCAACCTGAGGCAACGGAGGACCCGTACCAGTCAGGAAGTGCTCAGGACTCTATTCCCAATCAAGATGCAGCAGCTATTGAACAAGTTCCATTACAAGTAGTTCAGACGGAAGCTAGTTCTCTCCCTTGTAGTAGTAAAGTTTGTTACTACTCCATTATGTTTTCTGATAGTTTTGGAAAAGGGTTAGGTAAATTACTTAGCAATAACCTGAGTCATTCTTCTCTAAACTATTGCATGCCTCAGACTTCCTACAAAAAAATAATGTATTCAATAACTAGGAATGAATATGACCCTAACACCATTATTACTGTACTAATAGGTAATAGTTTTAATGTTAAAAAAGATGATATCACTGACAGTGTGACCAAACTTTTGAAGGTAAACTGTAAGAAAATAATTTTGTGTGCTTTTCCGTACTTTGAGCACTTGTCAAACAGGCAAAACAACTACATTCACATGTTAAATAATTACATGCATTTCTTAGTTAGTCACCATAGTGACAAGTTTATATTTTTTGACACCAACATTTTTGTTGATAAGCTAAGGTCGACTAGGGATACTGTGTATCTGCCCATTAGTTTTAGACGTCAAATAGCTAGGCTATTAGCTTTTAATATTAACCCAGACATAACTAGTATGTCGAAGTCTATAATTAGCACCACATTTAGTAATAGTACTAATGTTAAGGTGGTTAGTTCTAATAATTTAAACTAGTTTGTAAGACAACAGAAGGTACCACTAACAGTATAGTTACACTTAATAACAAAAAGGTATTTTCTAGCACTAACATAGTTAACAGTAGAAAGGGAGCTAAGCAGAAATCCTTGAAGTTATTTCATCAAAATATTCAAGGTTTTTCTTCCAAACAATTGGAAATCGAATTGTTTTTAGAAAAAACAATGTTTGACATTATTTGTTTAACTGAGCATTGGCTAAAAGATTATGAAATGTTAATTAATTATGAGAATTATAGTGTGGCCAGTTGTTTTAACCGGAAATCAATGCTGCGTGGTGGTTCACTAATCTTAATTAGAAGTTGTATTAAATCAAAAACTCGTAAAGACATAGTTGAACTGTCGGTTGAACATAGCATTGAACTGTCTTGTGTTGAGCTAGATAAGCATGTTATAGTGTGCGTTTACAGACCCCCAAACTATCAAAACTACTCTCTATTTGAGTCTGTTATGGAAGATGTTTTGGCAAAACTTGTAACTGGGAATAAATCAGTAATTATCTGTGGTGACTTTAACATTAATATTTTAGAAAATAATTCAAATACCAGTAGATTGTTAAATCTGTTTAAATCATTCAATTTGTCAAATGTGTTTGTAGAACCAACTCGAATAACTACGACTACTGCTACATGTATTGATGTTTTTTGTTGCTGCGACTATTCAGATAAAGCTATTATTAATTATCTCCCTTCTGATCACAGTGGTCAAACCGTAACTTTTGAGTCCAACATACCAATACAAAAAGTGCAGATACAATTCAGACCAATAACATCTGTTAATTTAAATAAATTTAATAGCACTTTAATTTGTAAGTTAGGTGTTATGGACCTTTCAATGAACAGTGTTGACATTTTGTATAAAGAATTCTTTTCGGTAGTCCAAACCGAGTTCAATAATTATTTTAAAAAGAACACTAAAACTATCAGCCCTAGGTTTTTATTTAGTGACTGGGCAACTAAAGAACTCAGAAAAAGTAGGGAAAGACTTTTCGAGCTGTATGGCCATAAGCCTTATATAAACACGGAAACTTTTAATAAATATGTTGCTACTTACTCCAGAACTTTTAAAAACACTTGCAAGGCAGCTAAAGCCTTATACATTAGCAACAAGGTTAAGTCAGCAGACAATAAAATTAAAACGGTTTGGAAAATTATCAATAATGAAACGAATAGGAACAAAAATCATTATTCTGATTACGCACTGGAGACGTCATGTGGTCTCATTTGCGATAGCAAAGAAATTGCTCAAGAATTTGTAAATTTCTTTACCAGTATCCCACTGAAAACTACAGAAACTTTAAATTCCTCGCCCTCGCTCGCTTTTGACTCTGTAAGGGCGAACGTTTCAGCCTGCTCTATTGAATTTAACTTTAAGCATATTAACCCAATAATAGTATTAAAAGCTTTTAGGCAAATCAAGATCAAATTGTCCGAAGATCTTTGGGGAATGTCCATTAAAGTCTGTAGGTCCATAATTGAGACTATTGCGCCTTACTTAGCCTTAATATTTAATTTGTGTGTGGATCAAGGAGTCTTCCCGGATTTAATGAAATACAGTAAAGTAATACCACTTTTCAAATCCGGGGACAGTAAAGACACAAATAATTATAGACCCGTATCCGTGTTGCCGGTTTTCAGCAAGGTGTTTGAAAAGGTAATGCTTAATCAAATGCTCAATCATTTCAACTCGAATAAAATCCTTCACGATCAACAGTATGGTTTCACCAAAGGACGTTGTACGACCGACGCCGGTGTAACCTTATTAAGACACATTTTTATCGCGTGGGAAGAGGCCCAAGATGCCATAGGAATCTTTTGTGACCTTTCCAAGGCATTTGATTGCGTCGATCACGAAACCTTGCTATTGAAACTTGAGCATTACGGACTTGGAAAACTTGCGCTTAGTTTAGTAAAATCTTATTTAAACGATAGACAACAGCTAGTTCAAATAAATGGTATCAATTCACTCGGTTTAAAAGTAAAAATGGGTGTTCCTCAAGGCTCGATATTGGGTCCTTTCCTCTTTTTAGTGTATATTAATGATCTACTCCATTTATTAAATAATCAACCACAAATGGTGTTATTTGCTGACGATACTTCTTTGATTTTTAAGGTAGATAGACGTGCTACAAATTTTGATGACGTAAATAACGCCTTACTGCAGGTCCAAAATTGGTTCACTGCCAATAATTTAGTATTAAATGGAAAAAAAACGAAGTGCATACGATTTTCTTTACCAAATGTAAAAAGTAGTGATTATGAGATAGTATTGAATCAAGAGAAACTAGAATTCGTCGATAAAACTGTTTTCCTGGGGATCACGCTCGACTCTAGGCTTCAATGGGGTCCTCATTTAACATCTCTTGCAGGTCGGCTAAGTTCAGCAGCATATGCTGTCAGAAAAATCCGTCAATTTACTGATGTAGATACGGCGAGGCTAGTCTATTTTAGTTACTTTCATAGTATCATGTCTTACGGTATTTTACTTTGGGGACGGGCTGCAGACATCGAGTCTATTTTTATTCTGCAGAAAAGAGCCATCAGAGCCATATATAATCTCCGCAGGCGCGATTCTCTTAGGGAACTGTTTAAGGATATTAACATCATGACGGTGCCTTGTCAATATATCTATGAAAACATCATGTACGTAAGAAAAAATTTACATCTTTTTAGTAAAAGAGGCGAAAGACATAATTATAGTACTAGAAGTAGGGATCTATTAGCTCAACCAGGTTTCAGACTGGCAAAAGTAGACTTATCTTTCATGGGGTACTGTTTAAAATGTTATAATAAAATCCCTCCCGTCATACTTCAACTGAATGAGACGAAATTCAAATCTTGTATAAAACGCACACTGTGCAAGCAGGCATATTATAGGTTGGGGGATTACATCGCTGATAGAAATGCTTGGCTCAATGCTGGTCCAGCTCCACAACCACAACTAATTTATTAACATTTGAAAATACTGTTGGAGCTGATGAAGATTGGAAGACTGTCTTTTCATTGTATAAACTCGAATATTCTTTGTATTATATAATTGCATATCACAGGTGTGAGTACTATGTGCAATAGAGCTACCATTTACCGGGTAATTATGTCTTTCATTGACTTAAATGTACCCTGGCGGCTGAGAGTATGTCATGCTCACTCAGATGTCTCGCTGATGGTGGCGTGTGTGTTGGATCATTTAGCTCCCTTCAAAATGGTTGAGCTGAATGGTGCTGATCCATGCGTCATGTTCGTGAACGGGCGCTGTCAGTTGGGACTGGTCATCTCTTAGCTGCCACGGCTTATTTTTAATTATTTTAGTTTTGAATTGTTATCTTTTTATCACGGACGCTTTTGACGTATTGCATCGTTCTCACATCTTTAACTTCAATATGAATGATGTAACCAATATTTTGTACCAATATTTTAATTTAAAAGAGTGTCCGTGGAGTTTCTTGCCCGTTCTTCTCCATAGGAACCTACTATTTGGAATGGGCAACTAGCTTCATATTTGTAACTGACCGACTTCTTGACAATTCAAAAGTGCCTGTCAATGGTTTAATTGAAATAAATGCTTTGAGTTTGAGTTTGAGTTTATGTAAATATCAAAAAGCTCGACTGCTTAAAAAGTGAACTTTCAATTAAAATAAAATAAAACACGACTGACCTGCCAAAAACGAACCAAAAAGTAAAAAACAAGCTGTCTAAACAGATGAATAAAATCGTCATTGCTGTCGGGGGGACTTCTTAGATTAAAAAGTGTTCCTCAGAACGGTCCCCCGACAGCAACGACAATTTTATTTATCTGTTTAGTCAGCGAGTAAATGAGTGATCTTTCGCTTTATACATACATAAATACAGGTTAACTAATATAACTTGTTTTTTAGTTTTTAGTTCGTTTTTTGGCAGGTCAGTCGTGTTTAATTTTATTTTTATTTAAATTAAAAGTTCACTTTTTAAGCAGTCGGTTTTTTTTTGTATTTAAATTATTATTTTTATTTCACATTTTTTAGTTAGGCTTATTAATTAGGTTATTTTTCTCTCACTGTAGGTAGGTAGTAAAGCTTAGGGTAACGGTCGATAAAATTATTTATTATCTTTCAAAGCAAGTCAATTCTGGGTATGTTTTCGATTTTAAGAATTATATCTAATTATATTATAATTTTGAAAAAATGGACGCTTTGGCAGAATCATATTATGATCTGCGTACAATTCATACATCGCGCAATTCATAGTTTGACAGCTGCTATTTGACTTTAGACTTCAATACAGCAATTCATAATTTGTGAACCATTTCACGAACTCCATACAAAACTGTCAAACAGATGAATTGCAGGATATGAATTGTACGCAGATCATATTATGATTCTGCCAAAGCGTCCATTTTAGGCCCCCTACGACTATAAAAAATAAGTAAACATTGAAAGAGCTCATAACTTTTTTTCGGTTGTGTAGGTGTTAACAATTATTGTCAAGTTAAATTTTCTAAATTACATTATTACTTCACTTGGTTTCCTTCCATAAAGAAAACCAAATCATTTGGGAAATAAAGATAACGAAAACATTTTTTGCTACAAAAAATAATAATAGAGGCTTAAATATTTTTTCCATCCCTAGCTGTTTGCATAATCAATTAGGATTAAGATGAATCTACTCCCACGGCCATTGACATCCAACGTTAGGCTGTTTTTAATAAAATTACGATCACGATACCGTTTCCCGATGATTGATGTGATAGCACCTGCTTCATTGGTCTGGTGGGGTCCAGGGTTCGATTGGGTTGGGAAGTAAGTGTTTTGGGTTGTTCATCATCATAAACATAGTACATAAATAACATCACGCTTGCAAACCCAAACCGCCTTAAATTACAAAACAAGATTTATATTTTGACATGGCTTAAACCATGGAGCCAGTTTTTGTAATAAGAACGTAATCGTGATTGAAATACCGTTCTTTATACAAAACTGAAAACCTAGTTCGGTACTAAGTTGTCAGTTTTGTGTTTAAGAACTGTACCAAAGTCGGAATAAAGTTCGAAATTCAATAATGGCTACATGTTTTAAACCTGGGTCTGAAGATAAACCTTGTTTTGTAATAAGGGGGAGAATGATTAGGCAGTGGTGACTTATAGGATACCCGCATTTAGCCTCGGGCCTGGGCACAAGGCTTATAATTTCCCTAATTGTTATTTATTTTGTTTTTATCTTTTTATTACGGATGCTTTTAAAGGCTCGTATAGACTGGTGCGATATCGCGGGCGTGACGCGACACTAGTAGTATAATTTCTTTGTCGTTGCCTTCGCGCACGCGATATCGCGTCAGTCTGTAAGAGCCTTAACGTATACGTCTTTCTACATTGTTCTCACATTAACACACGGCTATACATAGTATAATTTCTTTGTCGGTGCCTGTGGCGCCCGCGATGTCGCGTCAGTCTGTAAGAGCCTTAACGTGTACGTCTTTCTACATTGTTCTCACATGTACACACGGCTACACATCAAGCTATACATTTCCAGTCTAAGCTGACCTCTCATTGTAAGGAAATCAATACAACGCGAGATCAGCCTAAACTGGATATGTATAGCTTGATATGTAGCCGTGTGTACCTATAATTTCAACATGAGTGATATCATTAATGTTGAAATTATAGGTACACACGGCTCTATCTACCATAATCGTCACGCTTGGCAGACAGGTTGATGACCGCAGTATGGTGTTAAAATGCATAGAGGACACTGCTGCCCATTCTCTAGTAAGTCCCTTAGTCGCCTTTTACGACACACACGGGAAGAAATAGGATGATGCTATTATTTACGTTCGGCACCACACGGAACATCAAAAGAATAGTATAGTATTTTGATTATGCATATTTTGTGCATATTTCGCCCTTTTTTACTTCATATTTTAGCATTTTGATAGTGCATATAATCTAGTGTCTACTGATAACCATAACATTTATACGGACACAAACACGAACATTTGCTAGCTACCCGCAATCAGTTCGGTTAGCCAATGAAAACCATTTGCGGGTAGATCGGAAATTCTATCAGTATTTAGCGGTTGAGACCGAATTCAATTTAGTATCTACGCGTTTAACTTAATATATATGTATGTTAAGTTAAACGCGTAGATACACAACATCACGCCTGTAATCCCCGATGGATTAGGCAGAGGTATACATACACTGAAAAAAAAAGTGTTTGCTTTAACAAAAATCTTGTTAATGTGATCACGCATCTTGACTCCATACGAGCCTAACAAGATCTTGACTTCTGAAGCTAGGAGAACTTTGTTAAATTATCTTATTTCCGTCTACATAGTAATTAATTAGTTTCATTACGGGTAGTTATTTAATTTAACTCAAATGTTGGTCAGTTTAAGAATGATATAATGCTAACAAGTTGCTTGTTACCATCAACTAAAATAATTATTTGATTTAAACAAGTGAAGAAGTAAAATCAAACAAAGCATGTATGATGTAACAAAGACCGGTGATTATTCTGTACATGTCACATTGTCGATATAAATAAAATTAATTTGTTCTGGCAAATTATGTTGTTTATAGTAAATAAATAAATAATGATTCCAAACATTTTAATGCCAACTAAGAGAAAATGTATCTTAGTTAGCTCGCATTTGTATCTCAGTACATCCACATTTCGCCAGTTATGTTTAAGTCCCATGTAATAGGGGGCGAGCCTATTGCCATCAACCGGGAACAAATCCAGACTCAGGGCTGCTACTGAGAAATTCCTAATGGAAAATTCTAAAAACACTTTGCCCGACCTGGGAATCGAACCCAGGACCTCGTTTGTTCCTACTAGTTCTACTAAACAGTTCTACGGTAGAACTAATGGGAGTTTTATTCTCACTAGTACTACGATATTAGGTATAACAAAATAGTAGAACTATTCCCATGCTCAACAGTAGCGCTTGCGATCAACGAGGCAGTCAATGTCTGTAAAATCGATTTGTTTCACTCAGCATGATGCTGTGCTATGGGGTCCTACAGAGCAGTGCTGATTTTCAGTGGTTCCATCATCATCATTTTAGCCGAAAGACGTCCACTGCTGGACATAGGCCTTCCCCAAAAAGGGGGGGGGGGGGGGGGGGGGGTTTGCCATAATCGTCACGCTTGGCAGGCGGGTTGGCGATCGCAGTATGGTTTTAAAAATGCATAGAGAACGCTGCTGCCCATTCTCTAGTAAATCCCTTAGTCGCCTTTTACGACACCCTCGGAATAAAATGGGATGGTGCTATTCTTTACGTCCGGCACCAAACGGAACTACAGCGGTTTATCTTGGGTTTATCATTGTATTTTGATTTAAGGGCAAATAAAGCTTGACCTGTTCTTGAATATATAAAAGTCTGGTCTGATCTCTGATTAGTAAACAAGCTTTCGAAACGCGTAAAAGCTGTTTTTAAATTACTAGGTAACTTACCATACTGTTATCGACGCGTTTTATTTAGTTAGAAAAGGCTTCTTGATGTCACGTCCGCCATCTAAAGGCGCATGGTGGGCTCAAAATCGACTTTTATAGACAGGGATTAAAAGTTTTGATAAAAATAATGAAAATATTTTAAAAAGAAATTGTTGGTATTTTGATTTGGTGCGTTAAAACCAGTCGTTATATTTTTACTAGTATAATAACATTAAATAGAAAAATATATATTAATAATGCCATCTATAGAGTTTACGAGAATATTATGTAAGAATGACCTATGCAAGGCCGAGAGAAAGGATAGCTATTGCAGTAACTATATAATAATATATAATATAAGAATTAAAAAAAATTTTTTTTACAATTTTATTCTGCTTTAGTAACCGTTGTAGGTATGTGGTATGTCAATAAATCATAAATAATGAGTTTTAAAACCTCTTTTAAGGATATTATTGTTTAATTTGTGGTTCCCAAGATAAGCGGATTTTTCACACGAACTTCATACAAATATTTCGTAAAAAAAATTATAAGTCATTCGTTTATATATGCTAAATTAATCTTGTGTGAATATTTGAGCTTAATGATGGTAAACAAAAGCCAAGAAAAAAAACTTCAATTAAAAATTTGATCTATCTGTTTAAGAAAGTCGATTTTCAGCCCACCCACCGTACGGCGGCGGCGGCGCGCGGCGGGCCGATCAGAAAACCAGCGTTTAGTAAAAGGTGTTTCACGATTTGATCGAGCCCAACTATGCGTGCAGTTCTCAAAAAGTCCACAACTGTCTACAAGTATCTACAGTCTATGAAAAAAACTGGGGTTCCGTACCATTATCTATAAAAATGGCAAAAAAATCACGTTTGTTGTATGGGAGCCCCCCTTAAATATTTGTTTTATTTAAATTTCATTATTTATTTATTTTTAAAGTGAATATATAACTAAATATTATGTGAATATTTCAAGCGTCTACATGTGGCCGTTATCAATATAGAGCAAAAACGAGCAGAAAAATCACGTTTGTTGTATGGGAGCCCCCTTAAATATTTATTTTGTTCTGTTTTTTAGTATTTTTTGTTATAGCGGCAACAGAAATACATCATCTGTGAAAATTTCAACTGTCTAACTATCACGGTTCACAGACGGACAGACAGACCGACGGCGGAGCCTTAGTAATAGAGTTCCCGTTTTACCCTTTGGGAACGGAACCCTAAAAATGGTAACAAGTATCAACTTATGCATAAGTCCTAACTATTTTGTAATTTCTAAATTAGTTTAAATATGGCAGCTAAGTATGTAAATCAAAGCAAAATTATTGAATGTGCTGAATTGAAATGTGATTCTATATGTATTATGATAAAATGTCGTGTTGTTATATTTACAACAAATTAAATAAACTTTTCTCTAATCTATTCTCGACTTATCGAGAATCTAAAAAATCATTATAGACTGGCTAAAATGCAAGAGCTTTGACGACATTCAAACTCTTGTACAAAGCATCATGCGATAATTTGAAAATAAGCTACCGACAGTCACTCACTCACACACACACACACACCTTCCTAGATATAAGTTGAATTTCTTTTATGAACACTCCTACATTATTATTTATTATATATAAAATGCGGCCAAGTGCATGTCGGACCACGCACAATGAAGGGGACAACAACTACGGAAGTAATTGGGATGAATTAATCCCAAAAACAAACTTAACATTGTAGTTGAAAAACATGTTCTCCCATCATGTCACGGTTATTTCTCCAACTGCAAATGTAAGTTGGTCGAGTATTACTCGTTAACTTGTAAAGCCTACTTAGCTGTGATAGTTATCCTTTTAATTTCGTGTCTACTGCCATGAATTTATTCACATAATTCCAAAAACAACCATTTAGCTGGCTGAAAGCTTAATATTACGCAAACGGATCACTGACTCGAAAAAAGGTTTTACAAACCAGCAATATTTTGAACGGCCTATCCAACGATACCCCACAACATGGATAGACGAGAGAAAAAAATATCATCTCCACTTTAATTGCAAGAGAACCCGAAAAAAATGTTTTTTCACAGTTTAATTACCTCTTTGTCGTCGTGATTATTAATATTATTGTATAAGAACAATAATGTAAGAGTCTCTGAGCTCAGCCGGGGACAGACAGACGGACATGGCGAAACTATAAGGGTTCCTAGTACTACGGAACCCTAAAATCAGCCTTCAGCAGCGTTGTGCTTTCAGGAGCTGTTAACGGTAAACCGAAATTAGTTTGACATCAAAGATATTTAATATTTCAACCAATATAATGCAGGGAAAATAAGTTGAAGCTCCTACAATTTAGTTATCTGTACATTTATTATAAATTAAAGTCGCTTTTCGTTGTGTTTTTTGTGAGACCACGTTGTTCTTCCAAACTACACAATACATTTTGATGCGGTTTTCACCATCACGGTGTATACAAATTAATCATAATAAACTTAACGGCGCAGCAAGCGGCACCGTCTATTTTTGTTATGAAGTTACTGGAATCACGGAAAAGGTCGGATAAGAGTGACACTGGCTGCTGACAGTCACTCTAGCACAGCGTCGCATCGATGGTTGCGTGGCGGCTGTCTTCTGATGACAGAAGAAGATGTGAAGGGAGCCGCTGTCGTACAACGCACAGAGTACATTTGACGTCACTAGAACATTTCATGGCGCCCTCTACGAACAAGTAAAAACAACAATCAATGATGCATAAAGGTTATCCGTATAGCCCTTGTATAGCCAGCTTCAAATCTGCTGTAGACCCTGGTCTATTTTCTTTCCTTTTACTTAAGTGGTAGTGGTAGTTACTAAAAATAAAACATTAAATACAATGTCAAATACTTTATTTCAATCTTTTTTTACAATATGTCGTACCTACAAAGAACCATTATTACTTGTACAAACACACAATAGTAAGCAGAATCATCAACGTTCATACAAGCCACAAATTAATCGAAGCGCATCCATTCATTCGGAAAGAGAAAAACGGACACCGGAATAATTTTTAAGATTTTTTGAACAAATATGACATTTAACGCACAGAACATAAATACTCTAGGAGCCACAGAGTACATTTGTATTATAGGCTAGGAGCATAAATGCGAGTTGCGTTCCTTTTTTTCTACTTGAACAGTCTAAAAACTTGTGTTACGTTATTGGATGATTTTATCCATTTAAACAAACGTTGTGTATTAACACAGTTAATATAAAAGGTGTCTCAACTCTTTAAATATTTTTATTTGTAAGAAAAAATTGTTATTATTTTAAGAGAATCTAAGCAAAATGGAACATATGTTTAGACTAAACCATTATCATTTTGAGAACAGCGCCATCTATCAATAACTCATTTTAAGTTTTGATATTACTATACGACTAAATTAAAAATCTGTTGAATTAAGTAGTGTATCTCCAAAAGCAGAAGCCTACATATACTGGCTGGTTATAATTCCCTTACTTTTGTTCTAAGCGGCCGCGCGCGGGCGGGGCGTGGTCGCGTAGGCACCGTGGTACAACGTCCACACGAACTGCTATATTCCGGCACAATCCTGATGATGTTGAAGCTGCTGAACCAGTAACACGATAATCACTTCTGGTAAAGGCTATCCTGCGCCGTTAAACTTATCAACATCATCATCATCATTTAAGCCGAAAGACGTCTACTGCTGGACATAGGCCTCCCCTAAAGTAAGGAGAGTTGCCATAATCGCCACGCTTGGCATGCTGGTTTTAAAATGCATAGAGAATGCTGCTGCCCGTTCTCTAGTAAGTCCCTCACCGCCAGTTGCACGTAAGTCCATTAAATTTAATTCCCCATTAAAAGTAATGCTGTCACTTTCTGATACGTCCCGTTAGAAAAAGACAGTAAGTACCTATTATTTTTAATGGGGAATTAAATTTAATGGACTTACGTGCAACTGGCGGTGGCAGTTAGTCGCCTTTTACGACACCAACGAGAAGAAATAGGATGGTGCTATTATTTACGTCCAGCACTACACGGCACACGGTTTAACTTCTATGTAATATAAAAATCTCGATGTATTTTCAAGTAACCAATAAATTGCCGCTACCCCTTATATTTGTACCAAAACAAACTCCCACAGGTTATAATCAACAGGCTTGTTATAACTTTGCCGTTGAATACGCAAGCCTATTGCGTAAACCTATAAATAGTCGTTAATGTTACGAATAGCGTATTTATTCCCCAAAGTTATGGTCCAAGATAAAACACGAACAGTTTTATTAGTGAATCAATACATTAGAGCTTTGTTGTTACAGTAAGCAGATGGTTATAGAGCGCAAGATAAACCTGCCCCATCATTATCATCATTGTCCTGCTATTAAACCAATTTATTTGGGCTCGGCACTGCAACATGTCTATTTCTTTCATACTTTTCACTGCCGCTTAAGGGGACGATAACGGACTTTTTATGGTTTTATACTGAAGATCACGTCTAAACGAGTAGTGTTAATGATTTGAAAAAAATATATGATAAATTAGAGCATTTTCTCAATAACTTAATAAGTGAATATTTTAGATTATGTTTATATTACATAGTGAAATTAATTTGTAAATGTATGTCTAACGCGGATAAAAAACTGAGAATGGCGCAAAATCTACCAAGCGTATTTTTCTGAAACCGCTCGCGAATTTAAAGATAATTTAATTATTGATCTTTTAGTATACGCGTTTTATTAAAATACCTTTTGTTTTGTGTATAATAAATTAATAATGCATCAAATTGGGGACAGTGCACCTTGATGGGCGAGTCCTATTACTGGTTGAACGTACGACGCGTTGCGTGAGCTCAGTACAGAACACACCAGCTAACCACTCAAGGTCACTGGCATATATCTGCGTCATAAGGGACTAACTACATTTATTCAGCTCCCTAATGGAGCTTCGTTTCGCTGAACGATTTTGGTTACTCTTATACAGTGCTGCTCCTATCAGCCGCGTACAGCATCGTAAGATTATGAAAAGCCGTCATAGCGTTCAGCGCTGTTCCACTACGTTCGGCGCTGAACGTGGACTGTTCCCGACTCCTCGTCGACAAGTTGCGACCGCGTACAGCCCTGGACGTGGCGGGACAGCGCTAAACGCGGCGGAACAGCGCTGAACTCTATCTATAGCATTCGCATGATAAAAACACATATATCTTCATATTATACCTGTTTGACACGAAAACTGAAAAGACGCGGAAAGCTGAACAGATGCGTACGCATCTCCATACAAAAACGTTGTTTTCTATTGACAAAAGCTGAACAGAGCTGAATAAGTGTGGTTAGTCCCTAAGTATATGTCACCGTAAGATTGTGAGCACCGTTATTATTCCCTTAAGTCTGACAACCAGTCTTACCAAGAGGTATCGTCTTACCCATGAACTGGGTTGTGGAGTTCAGATAGGCAGTTGCACCATGTAAAATACTGGTATTCAGCTGCATCTGCTTATACTCCATTTGAAATAAGATTAGAAATTTAAATAAAACATTTTACAGACCGTTCAACCGATTTTGACTTCTATTCCGTAGGCATAAGGACGGCATTAAAAGCAAAAACGTGGTTACAATACCAACTGTTTATTACAGCTGCCATTTGTCATGCCACTAACGCAATAGAAGTCGAAATCGGTTGAACGGACTGTAAAAAGGTTTTGTAGCGGCATCAATGAATCATCGCTACCTGCGAACTACACGTCACACTGACGTCACGCAAAATCCTGCATCGCGCAAGCAGAGTTTACCGCGCGACTAGCATTTAAACAACATACCGACATTAATCGTTGGGCAGTTGCCCACCAGACACAACACCAACCATTTAAATGTCTAATCTTATTTCAAATGGAGTATATACTGGAAGCCAACCCCAACATGTTTGGGATAAGGCTAGGCCGATTGACTACGCCTGTCATGTCATCTGGGGCTCTTTTTAACGCTCTATAACTATAATTATACTCTAAGCCCCCCACAGTTCTGAGCATAAGTCCGTAATTACAAGGCTATTAATTGATAGGCTTGTTAGGCTATTTTTACTCCCCAAGTTAAGACGAGAACTCGTAAATATAGAGGTTGTTTGTATTGCGAGCGTGAAAGGGCTTTTGAAATGAATACAGGGTGAGCAGTAACTGAAACACGTACCAGACACAGACATTTAGAAGTATACTTAGAGTTTGTTTTCCTCGGATAGATTAATTCATAAAGTTGAATGTACCTACCTAGCTAAGTTAATGGCGAAATGTAACGTGGTTGTACTATTGGTACACCTCTGTCCTCTGTCTAACCCTTAGGGATACAAGCATGATATTATGTTGTGAAATCATTGGAAACATGAAGATTTAAGAAGTATTCAAGTATTTGGACCTATACTCCATTGGCTTAGGTAGTTAAATAAAGGTAAACAAATTATAAAAAGGGTTTTTATAGATGACACTTTCTTGTTTAAAATACATTGTAACTTATAACCAAATTAAATTTATTTTTGTTTTATACCATAGTTTCCTCTTTTATTACTGTACTAGCTGACCCGTGCCTACTTCGTTGGGCGGAAAACATTTTACCGTCTTTTCATTTTTCGGATTATATTATGGCCTTATGTTATGACAATCACAAAATAATAACGTGGCTTTCAATGGGTAAAAGATTTTTCAAAATCGGTTCAGTAGATCCAGAGATTACCCCTACAACCTCACAAACTATAAAATATTAATATAAGTAGATGAAGCAACGGTTTAGCAATATCCTTAAAAAAAAATGACTCGCATTCCGTTTGCTCACTATAGGCAAGCGACTTCTCGACAAAATCAATAGCAGTGAATTGGGACTGGGATTGTGAATTCAACTGCACATTTACCGCTGAGTCGATGACGGTCGGTGATTCTTCAATTTCGCCGGCGGCGTGAGGGGTCAAAAGATATTTTTAGAGTTCCGTACCCAAAGGGTAAAACGGGAAACCTATTACTAAGGCTCCGCCGTTTGTCCGTCTATCACCAGGCTGTATCTCATGAACCGTGATAATTAGACAGTTGAAATTTTCACAGATGATGTATTTCTGTTGCCGGTATAACAACTAATACTAAAACACAGAATAAAAAAAATATTTAAGGGGGCTCCCATACAACAAACGTGATATTTTTGCTCGTTTTTGCTAGATATTGATAACGGCAACAGGTAGATGCTTGAAATATTCACAGAATATTAAGTTATATATTCACTTTAAAAATAATAATTAAATTAAAAAAAACCAAATATTTAAGGGGGGCTCCCATACAACATACGTGATTTTTTTGCCATTTTTATAGGTACGGAACCCTTCGTGGGCGAGTCCGACTCGTACTTGGCCGGTTTTTTTATTATTTAAATTAGCCAACGGAATTAAAACATCAAAATGACCTTCAATAAAGTTTCCTGAGAATCGGATTATTTTGACTCCCTGCCGTGCTTCCCCAAAACCAGCAATAAAAATACCATCCTGAAACACCTGGAACTCAAATGAGAATAGTTCTGCCGCTGCCATTTTTTTTTTTAAGGTGGTAAATTATCAAATAACTTCTCCCGCTCTGGCCGGAGCGGGGAGGGCGTGTCAGACTGTTACTGACTAAAACCCACCCGTGTTCCTTCAAATGCCTGTGTGCCAGGGCCACGATATCCCTTTCGGACAGGCTCGTAACCCTGGCAGGCATTAGCCCTTTCGGACCCCGTCAATTGGTGCTGACATCTCTTTGAGGCGCGCGTGGAACACAACGCGCCGTCGACCCGGGCCTGGTCCTTATCGGACGGCGAGCTACCCATCGCTCACCGCCCGCAAGCTCGCGCCCACGGTGGCCGGGAATCAGCCTGCGATTCCCGACGCCCGGGGCGTCTCCTGCGGTGACTAAGGGCGTGAGGGCGCGAACCCTGCCTCACCCTTACGCGTTCCGCCTTCTCCTTCGCATGCATTACTGCTTTGCAGAAGGAGGTGACGGCCTCCCGTGCACTCTCGCTCCGAACCATGGCCTGAACCAGGGCCAGATGCGAGAGATCGCCGCCACCGATCGCCTCCGTGAGGACATGGCGGTGCTCCGCCCAAGCAGGGCAGACCTCAACCGTATGCTCCACCGTGTCCTCCGGGCGATCCACACAGTGGTGACACCCGGGCGTTTCTTCCCGCTTTATTCTGAATAGGAACCTTCCGAAACAACCGTGTCCGGTGAGGACGTGCGTCAGGCGGAAGGTGAGGAAGCCGTGGCGCCTCTCTAGCCACTCCTCATAGAGGGGACTTATCGCCACAATTGTGGCATGCAAATTCTTTGCCAAATAGTAAATATCCCTGGCGATGGCGCATGCTTATTTTCATCTCTCTCCTATTTGGTGAACAGTAACGTGGCCATGTCATTGTCTTCTCAAATTTGAGACAGCATTGTGCGCCACGTGTCTAAAAACTGGGAATTATTCCAACCTTGCACCCAGGATCGGTCAGGAGGAGCTGTTTATGGTTCAAAGCGTGAATACGTCGCTGAAATGTCTTGTAATGGCACCTACGGAACCACCTGTGAACTCATGGCAGCGGGAGAACTATTCCCATTTGAGTTCCAGGTGTTTCAAGATGGTATTTTTATTGCTGGTTTTGGGGACGCACAACAGGGAGTAAAAATAATCTGATTCTCAGGAAATTTCAATGAAGGTCATTTAGATGCGTGTCAGACTTTTACTGACTAAAACCCACCCGAGTTCCTTCAAATGCCTGTGTGTGCCAGGGCCACGATATCCCTTTCGGATAGGCTCGTAACCCTGGCAGGCATTAGCCCTTTCGGACCCCGTCAATTGGTGCTGACATCTCTTTGAGGCGCGCGTGGAACACAACGCGCCGTCGACCCGGGCCTGGTCCTTATCGGACGGCGAGCTACCCATCGCTCACCGTCCGCAAGCCCGCGCCCACGGTGGCCGGGAATCAGCCTGCGATTCCCGACGCCCGGGGCGTCTCCTGCGGTGACTAAGGGCGTGAGGGCGCGAACCCTGCCTCACCCTTACGCGTTCCGCCTTCTCCTTTGCATGCATTACTGCTTTTCAGAAGGAGGTGACGGCCTCCCGTGCACTCTCGCTCCGAACCATGGCCTGAACCAGACCAGATGCGCAAAACACACTGGCCACCTAGAAAAAAAACTAAATATAAACCTCAAGAAACTTCCAAAAATTCTTATTTCAATATAAAATATGCATAACGCGTTGTCGTAAAATTCAATTTAGATCTTTATCGGCCTCCGAATTCTAATTTCAATGTAAAGTATGCAATAACTCGTTGCCGTAAGATTCAATTTGGATCTTAACTGCATTTGGTACATTTTTCATACAAACATTAAAAACCCTTATTTTCACCACCCTTAAGCGCCGAATTACGTAAAATCCTTTCTTAGTGATCACCTAGAAGTCGAAAGGAACAATCAGGCCAACATTCTAACTTTAAAAACATAGGAGTTTCATACAAACTTTGACACCCCTTTTCAACCGCTTAAGGTGCGAATTTATAAAAATCCTTTCTTAGTGCGCGCCTGCACCCCATAGAGAGTGCTTGTGCCAAATTTTAGACCTCACGGCCCAGTAGTTTCCGAGATTTCGTGATGAATGGTCAGTGAGTGGACTTCTCTTTTATATAATAAACTAGCTGACCCGTGCCCACTTCGTTGGGCGGTAAACATTTTACCGTCTTTTAATTTTTCGGATTAAATTATGGCCGTATGTTATGACACTCACAAAATAATAACGTGGCTTTCAATGGGTAAAAGATTTTTCAAAATCGGTTCAGTAGATCCAGAGATTACCCCTACAACCTCACAAACTATAAAATATTAATATAAGTAGATGAAGCAACGGTTTAGCAATATCCTTAAAAAAAAATGACTCGCATTCCGTTTGATCACTATAGGCAAGCGACTTCTCGACAAAATCAATAGCAGTGAATTGGGACTGGGATTGTGAATTCAACTGCACATTTACCGCTGAGGCGGTGACGGTCGGTGATTCTTCAATATTGCCGGCGTGAGGGGTCAAAAGATATTTTTAGAGTTCCGTACCCAAAAGGTAAAACGGGAGGGGAAAGGCTCCGCCGTTTGTCCATCTGTCACCAGGCTGTATCTCATGAACCGTGATAGTTAGACAATTGAAATTTTCACAGATGATGTATTTCTGTTGCCGGTATAACAACTAATACTAAAAAACAGAATAAAAAAATATTTAAGGGGGCTCCCATACAACAAACGTGATTTTTTGCTCGTTTTTGCTAGATATTGATAACGGCAACAGGTAGATTCTTGAAATATTCACATAATATTAAGATAAACACTTTAAAAATAAATAATTAAATTAAAATAAACCAAACATTTTAGAGGGGCGCCCATACAACATACGTGATTTTTTTGCCATTTTTATAGATAATGGTACGGAAACCTTCGTGAGCGAGTCTGACTCGCACTTGGCCGGTTTTTTTATTATTTAAATTAGCCAACGGAATTAAAACATCAAAATGACCTTCAATAAAGTTTCCTGAGAATCGGCTTATTTTTACTCCCTGTCGTGCTTTCCCAAAACCAGCAATTAAAATACCATCCTGAAACACCTGGAACTCAAATGAGAATAGTTCTGCCGCTGCCATTTTTTTTTTTTTTGGGTGGTAAATTATCTAATAACTTCTCCCGCTCTGGCCGGAGCGGGGGGGGCGTGTCAGACTGTTACTGACTAAAACCCACCGTGTTCCTTCAAATGCCTGTGTGCCAGGGCCACGATATCGCTTTCGGACAGGCTCGTAACCCTGGAAGGCATTAGCACTTTCGGACCCCGTCAATTGGTGCTGACATCTCTTTGAGGCGCGCGTGGAACACAACGCGCCGTCGACCCGGGCCTGGTCCTTATCGGACGGCGAGCTACCCATCGCTCACCGTCCGAAAGCCCGCACCACGGTGGCCGGGAATCGGCCTGCGATTCCCGACGCCCGGGGCGTCTCCTGCGGTGACTAAGGGCGTGAGGGCGTGAACCCTGCCTCACCCTCATGCGTTCCGCCTCCTCCTTCGCATGCATTACTGCTTTGCAGAAGGAGGTGACGGCCTCCCGTGCACTCTCGCTCCGAACCATGGCCTGAACCAGGGCCAAATGCGAGAGATCGCCGCCGCCGATCGCCTCCGTGAGAACATGGCGGTGCTCCGCCCAAGCAGGGCAGACCTCAACCGTATGCTCCACCGTGTCCTCCGGGCGATCCACACAGTGGTGACACCCGGGCGTTTCCTCCCGCTTTATTCTGAATAGGAACCTCCCGAAACAACCGTGTCCGGTGAGGACGTGCGTCAGGCGGAAGGTGAGGAAGCCGTGGCGCCTCTCTAGCCACTCCTCATAGAGGGGACTTATTGCCACAATTGTGGCATGCAAATTTTTTGCCAAATAGTAAATATCCCTGGCGATGGCGCATGCTTATTTTCATCTCTCTCCTATTTGGTGAACAGTAACGTGGCCATGTCATTGTCTTCTCCAATTCGAGACAGCATTGTGCGCCACGTGTCTAAAAACTGTGAAAAATATTCCAACCTTTCACCCAGGATCGGTCAGGAGGAGCTGTTTATGGTTCAAAGCGTGAATACGTCGCTGAAATGTCTTGTAATGGCACCTACGGAACCACCTGTGAACTCATGGCAGCGGGAGAACTATTCCCATTTGAGTTCCAGGTGTTTCAAGATGGTATTTTTATTGCTGGTTTTGGGGACGCACAACAGGGAGTAAAAATAATCTGATTCTCAGGAAATTTCAATAAAGGTCATTTTGATGCGTGTCAGACTTTTACTGACTAAAACCCACCCGTGTTCCTTCAAATGCCTGTGTGTGCCAGGGCCACGATATCCCTTTCGGACAGGCTCATAACTTCGGACCCCGTCAATTGGTGCTGACATCCATTTAAAATGGGAATAGTTCTCCCGCCTTTTTCCAACCCTTACAACACCAGCCTAAACCAAAGATACTAAGCAATAAAATTAAAATACGAACGTAGGTATTCAAGGACGACCGCCTTGTCGGGCGGCTAGTGCGGGTAGGGCCGGATTTGGCGGAGAGCCAGTTTGGTTTCCGCAAGGGGTGCTCTACGGTGGACGCCATCATGCGCGTTCGAGCCCTCACGACAGGGGATGCTGTTGCCCGGGGTGGGGTCGTCTTGGCGGTGTCTCTTGACATCGCTAATGCCTTCAATACCCTGCCCTGGAGTTGCATTAGGGAGGCACTTCGGTATCACCGGATGCCGACCTACCTCTGTCGAGTGGTCGAGGCCTATTTGACGGACAGGGCCGTCATCTACCCCGGTCACCACGGAGAGTGGAACCGGCGAAAGATGTCGTGCGGTGTCCCACAGGGTTCGGTCCTGGGGCCGCATCTGTGGGACATCGGTTACGACCGCAAGCGTAGTCTGCTACGCTGACGACACGCTGGTCCTGGCGCAGGGGAGGTCGCATCAGGCGGCGGCTGAACTGGCGGCACGCGGGGTTGCAACAATTGTCAATAGGATCCGGCAATTGGGACTCGAGGTGGCCTTGCACAAGTCCGAGGCCATGTGTTTTTATGGTCCTCGGAACGCGCCACTGTCGGGTTCCCAAATAACGGCAGGAGGGGTTCAGATCGGCGTCGAGTCGACGATGAAGTACCTGGGACTCGTCCTCGACAGCCGGTGGAACTTCGTGGAGCATTTTCGACGTTTGGCTCCCAGACTGGAGCGGGCCGGGGCTGCCTTAAAGCGGCTCCTGCCCAATCTAGGGGGTCCAAACGCCTCCTGCCGGAGGCTCTACGCGGGGGTCGTGCGGTCCATGGCCCTTTACGGGGCACCGGTGTGGGCGCGTTCTATAAGGCTGCGACCAGCCCAGCGGTTGAACGCGTCCCAAAGGGTCATGGCCATCAGGCTGGTCCGAGGATACCGTACGGTCTCCCGTGAGGCGGCGAGCCTCCTTGCCGGACTACCGCCATGGGATTTGGAGGCAAAAGTCTTCGCGCACGTCTGGGAGTGGCGCGAGGAGGCGAAACGCCGGGGTGAAACTCCGCTGCCTCGAGAAATCACGGCACAGCGGACAGTGCTCTGGCGGGATCTTATGGCGGCATGGAGAGTGCGATTGTAGCAACCCAGCGCTGGGCACGCCACAATTGTGGCGATAAGTCCCGTCTTTGAGGAGTGGCTAGAGAAGCGCCACGGCGTCCTCACCTTCCGCCTGACGCAGGTCCTCACCGGACACGGTTGTTTCCACGGGAGGTTCCTGTTCAGGATAAAGCGGGAGGAAACGCCCGGGTGTCACCACTATGTGGATCGCCCGGAGGACACGGTGGAGCATACGGTGGAGGTCTGCCCAGCTTGGGCGGAGCACCGCCGTGTCCTCACGGAGGCGATCGGCGGCGGCGATCTCTCGCGTCCGGCCCTGGTTCAGGCCATGGTTCGGAGCGAGAGTGCATGAAGGGCCTTCACCTCCTTCTGCGAAGCAGTAATGCTTGCGAAGGAGGAGGCGGAACGCGTGAGGGAGAGGCAAGGTTCGCGCCCTCGCGCCCCTAGTCGCCGCAGGAGACGCCCCGGGCGTCGGGAGTAGAAAGCCGATTTCCGGTCACCGTAGGCGCGGGCCTGCGGACGGTGAGCGATGGGTAGCTCACCGTCCGATAAGGACCAGGCCCGGGTCGACGGCGCGTCGTATTCCACGCGCGCCTCAAAGAGTTATCAGCACCAACTGACGGGGTCCGATAGGGCCAATGCCTGCCAGGGTTGCGAGTTGCGAGTTTGTCCGAAAGGGATATCGTGTCCCTGGCACACAGGCAATTGAAGGAATACGGGTGGGTTTTAGTCAGTAAAAGTCTGACACGCCCTCCCGCTCAGCCCAGAGCGGGAGAAGTTATTTGATAATTTCCCCCCAAAAAAAACAAAAAGTAATCAAGGACACTTTTTCTAGTAAGAACGACTAATACTAAAAACTATTATAGTAATACCACAGTGTGAAATTATCCTCCAATTTAAAATTAGGAAGCGAGACAAACCAAGACGAAAACCAAACAACGACGATGAAAAATATTTCAATGCAAATTAGTAGTAAGTATTAACAAAATATCGCAGAACAGAAATTTCGGTAACTATAGCTTGAACGTGTATCGCTTAGGTTTGTATTCTGTGATTGATACATGACTTCGTTTTTTGATACGATCGGCTTGCAAGCCGCGATTAAGGTTAAACACTGAAGTTTTCCCCTTGGCATTCTCGACTTTAATGCTATAAATGCAACGTTCAAATTACCTGAATACCAATTAGAACCTCATTTCATTATCTTTTAGCAGATGCCTGCATACTGAAAAACACTGGCCACCTAGAACTGGCATAAAAACTTTAGAACGTTATCACGCCTGCACTGAAACATGCTGGCCACCTAGAAAAAGAACTAAATATAAACCTCAAGAAACTTCCAAAAATTCTTATATCAATGTAAAATATGCATTAACGCGTTGTCGTAAAATTCAATTTAAATCTTTATCGACCTCCGAATTCTAATTTCAATGTAAAATATGCAATAACTCGTTGCCGTAAGATTCAATTTGGATCTTAACTGCATTTGGTACATTTTTCATACAAACATTAAAAACCCTTATCTTCACCCTTAAGCGCCGAATTTCGTAAAATCCTTTCTTAGTGAGCACCTAGAAGTCGAAAGGAACAATCAGGCCAACATTCATGTCTCTAACTTCAAAAACATAGGAGTTTCATACAAACTTTGACACCTCTTTTCAACCGCTTAAGGTGCGAATTTATAAAAATCCTTTCTTAGTGCGCGCCTGCACCCCATAGAGAGTGCTTGTGCCAAATTTTAGACCTCACGGCCCAGTAGTTTCCGAGATTTCGTGATGAGTGGTCAGTGAGTGGACTTCTCTTTTATATATATAGATATAGATTATCATAAATACTTATTCTTAAATTACTCTTAGTAGATGTAACTGCTTGAGCACAATGTTTTGTTAGATTTATAGCAATACTATACTCATAAAACTATTTACATGAAAGAGGATTTCCCACCACAAATTCTAGAAACGCGGAGAGCCCTACAAGAACAGTTAAAAAAAGAGAAGGAAGCCGGAAAAATAGCTTACCTGCGATACGACAAACTTATAGTTCGAGAACCAGCTATTGAAGACAGCAGCAAAACAGAAGAGGGAAGGACAAACAAAACAGAAACAGAAAAGACTAGGAAAAAGAGAGAGCTAGAAATAACCCCTTCCCACCAGATGTTAAGTTCATATAAAAATTCCGCACAACAACAAGCAATAAAAAAGAATAAAACCCAAATAAATAAAATCGGGAAAATCAGAGCTCTATGGAAAATTTCCTCAGTAAACAAAATGTCAGTCCACCCAAAAAACCTGGAGATGGTGAAATTCTGTATCCTTCAAACGACTCAGATGAATAGCAATTAAGATTGTCACTCCACAAAAACGAAAACACTGCATCCTCTAATACAAAAAACAAACCGAATATTTTAAAGAAAAACACGAAACCTACATATCCTCCCCCAGAACGGCTCGTCACCGCGGGGGTTGTAGACGACCACCCTCCAAACCTAGAAAATTACTATATATCTACATTCAATCTCAGATCATTAGCAAATGAAGCAAGAATAGTTGAATTGGAATATGCGATATCGCAAATTAATTGGGACATTATCGGTATAGCTGAAGTGAGAAGACAATGCTTTAAAATTGAAGACAGGGGGAGATATCTTCTATACGATTACGGGGAAACAAAAGGAGAAAAGGGCGTTGGATTCATAGTAAAAAAACAATACAATACAGAAGTACAAGATTTCATCGCGATATCCGAGAGAGCAGCTGTATTACAAGTTTGTATACATGGAAAACAATTCTCTATAATCCAAGCATATGCCCCTACCAAAAGAGCCACTGAAGAAGAAATAGAAAACTTCTACGCTGATCTTGACAGAGCTATGAATAAATGCACAAGAAATATAATATTTATAGGAGACATGAACGCAAAAATAGGATTCCCAAAAGAAAATGAAGAATTAGTAATGGGAAGGTATGGCTACGGAAAAAGGAACGAGAGAGGGGAAATGTTTATAAAATTCTGCCTTCAATACAACCTTAAAATTTCTAATACAATTTTCAACAAATCCGGTAAGCTTTGGTGGACCTGGAGAACACCTGATGAAAAATCGAAGAACGAAATCGGCTTTATAGCTACAAATGTCACAAAAAATATAAAAAACGTAAACGTGATGAGCAAATTGCACCCCAGTGAACATAGAATGCTTAGAATTACCCTAAGTATAGAAGAAAACAAAAAATCCCGTGCTCACTATCGAGGAAAAGCATGTACAGAAAACAAAATCGAAAATGAAGACCTGCCATCCTTGTAAGAATACGAAAATGACAGCGTGCACCAACTCAACAAGAAAATAGAGATATTTTTATTAAAAAGCTACAAAAAACAAACTGAAGACACTACTGAAAGAAGAAATAAAGAAATTATAACAGAAGAAATAGAAACTCTAAAAATAGAAAAACACATATTAAAAAACAAGAAAAACAAAACAAGACAAGAAAAGAAAAGACTGAGTAAATTATACAGGACCATACACAAAAAAATTAAACAAAACATTAAAACGAGAAGATTAGATACAATTAGCAAATTCATAGAAGAAACAGGTGGGATAAAAAAGGCCTATAAAAAGTTAGAAACTACCAAACATGTCATGACGCAACTCCAAGATGCCTCAGGAAACGCCGTCACACACAGGAAAGACCTAATGGCGATAGCTACACAGTTTTACAAGAACCACTACACATGTGTAAATAACAGTCTGGGGAGACCAATGACTAAAAATTATGAAGCAGCCCAAGAAACAGCACCGCCTTTTTTAGAAAGCGAGATAGAGGCATCTATAATAAAACTAAAAACAGGAAAGAGCCCAGGATCTGACGGAGTGTCAAATGAAATGATAAAAGCTGCGAAAGAAAAGCTAATAAAACCACTCACAAAGCTCTTTAACCGTATCGTATTAATAAAAGAACTTCCAGAAACATGGACATGCTCGGAAATAGCTCTACTTTACAAAAAAGGAGACCCCAAACTGATATCCAATTACAGACCCATCAGTCTAATATCCTGCCTGTATAAATTATTTGCATCGACCCTACTAAGACGTATAACCACGAAAATTGATGAGAACCAACCTATAGAACAAGCGGGATTCATGAAAAATTTCTCTACTAATGACCACATACACACACTGAAAATAATAATCGAACGCTACATGGAATATGACCTCCCCTTATACGTTGCTTTTATAGATTACTCGAAAGCTTTTGACACAATTTCACATGACTCCATATGGCAGGCTCTAAACCAGCAAGGACTAGACCACGACTACATAGAACTTATCAAAGCGATTTACTTGAGAAGCACAACAAGAGTACGTCTAGACTCAAGAGGACCAACATTTCGAGTAGAGAGGGGGGTAAAGCAAGGCGATCCGCTTTCCCCAAAGCTTTTCTTAACAGTCCTAGAATCCATATTTCGAAATCTCGATTGGAGTGATACGGGAATAAATATAAGTGGCAAGTACCTCTCACACCTCAGGTTTGCGGATGACATAGTTTTGTTGTCGGAAAACCCGTACACACTGAACCATATGATAGAGTCCCTTAGTCATCACAGCGAGATCGTTGGACTACAAATCAACTGGGACAAAACGAAAATTATGACCAATCGTGAAAAAATAACTATATCTATACAGTCGAAACCGATAGAGTACGTCACAGACTACATTTACCTCGGACATCTAATCTCAATAAAATCCTGTACAGTAAAAGAAATCGGTTGCAGAGTGAAGAATACGTGGAACAAATACTGGGCTATGAAGGAAATTTTTAAAGGCCCCATACCAACAAAACTGAAAACGAAAGCGATGAACATCTGCCTTACGCCGGTTCTCACTTACGCATGCCAGACGTGGTCTCTTAAAAAATCACTCCTAAATAAAATAAGAAGTTGTCAAAGAGGAATAGAACGGAGCTACATGAACATTAAATTAAAAGATAGAGTCAAAAGTTCACTGATAAGGAAAAGAACAAAGGCGAGGGATGCCGTCAAACAGGTGCTGACATTGAAATGGAAATGGTCAGGTCATATCCAGAGAGCTATGTATGAAAGATGGTCGCAAACTGTTTCTAATTGGTACCCAATATATAAAAAAAGAAGGAAGGGTAGACCTTCTAAAAGATGGAGTGACGACATCATTGAGATAGCCTTATGGCCCAGACGGGCAAAGGACAGAACCACCTGGAAAGGTTTGGAGGAGGCTTTCACCGCGAAAGGCGGCCCTTACACCTAACAATACTAACCTTATTTAAGTACAAAACTAACATTACTAACAAATAAATAAATAAGTACACATCGAAAAACTAAATGTAAGGGATGAAATAAAGCTAATAAATAAATAAATAACTATACTCGTAGTATTTTGTAATCTGTCTATTGTAAAGAGCCCAAAATGACAGGTAATAAAACGACAACAAAACGAAACGTTGCTAAATTGAAGAGTACAACTGCGACGTAGCATGCCAACTGAAGTGACAGGTATTACTTTTAGTCGGTTACTTAAAAAGATCCCTTGTCACGTGGTTTTTTTTGTTTACCTTATTGAGCATTATTTAATGTTATGAGGAGGGAAGGAGGTGAATAATATGTATAGAGGCGGCCTACGGTTGAAGTACATTATACTACTTCCACCATATTCTTGCAATCTTTTAAGGCGCTGAAAAGAGGCAAATGATAAAAGTATGCTTGTCTTAAACAAAAAAATTGCCAAATCTATATATTATGTGGTAGCGGAAAAAATATATGTTATTCCTGAACATATTTCTCAGAACTTGATTGATGTTGTGCTCCGCAGCAGAACCACTTTGACTATATTATATAAAAATTACAGGATAAAATGTAGATAATGTCTATATTTTTGTAGCTTAATATTAAAAATTGTATATTGTTAGTTTCTTGGAAAATATCAATTCAAAGTGGTCATGCTACAGAGCATACTCTCCAGCAGAAAAACTTTAAAATAACGGTTATTTCACGTTGATTATGCACAAGTCATAATATAAACAAATGTATATTTATTGTATATCGAGGTAACATCTACAATTGTAGATAAATACTTACTGATTTTTAGTAATATGTAAATGTTTTATCGGAATGCGCCTGCCATGAATTTCTTAGCAA
This sequence comes from Tiliacea aurago, assembly GCA_948098905.1. Taxonomy (NCBI): domain Eukaryota; kingdom Metazoa; phylum Arthropoda; class Insecta; order Lepidoptera; family Noctuidae; genus Tiliacea; species Tiliacea aurago. Next base: position 15,342,280 of record OX402593.1, read on the forward strand.
ATATCAAGATTAATACATACATACATACATAATATATATACAACATTAATTTTAGTATACGCAAAACCCGAAAAGGGGTCATTGTACTCATCATTTTGAACAATTTTTTCTATGGGACCAACCTTGAAATCGCGAAAAAAAAATCAGCTGTTCCATACATTTTGTCGATTTAAGTGAACACAAATGTATTGAACAGCTGATTTTTTTTTCGCGATTTCAAGGTTGGTCCCATAGAAAAAATTGTTCAAAATGATGAGTACAATGACCCCTTTTCGGGTTTTGCGTATACTAAAACTAATGTTGTATATATTTCTTTACGATAAATAAATTAATAAATTGTATATCAATATTATAACAACATCTACAATTCATTTATAATTATTAATTATTTTTTAATGTCGTTAATCTCTATACTTGCACACAGACTGCTACCCATCAAAAGACGCGGAATTGAATACACTGCCATCTCGTATTTTACTTAGATAGCTTTTTTTATTTGTTCCCTGGACGTTTCGCTGGTGCAGTAAGTAGGTATGTTACGTTTATACGTACTTCTCTATATCTGTTTGAACAACTATTATTTTCCTGTAATGAGTAATTCATATGTCATAATAAATAATTATGATCAGATTCACGCTTTACATTATTAATTTTTTTTTTGATGATCTAAAGAGGGTAGGTAAGTGTTAGTAAAGAATACATTGACCTACATTTTTTTCATCATGAGAAAATAAACGCGTAGACCGGTTGATTTGTTGTATGTGATCTGCAAAACCTTAACATGAAGCGTGGAAAGAGACTATCTGTGAGTTTGGAAGAACAAAAAAATGTTTTTATACAGTATCAGGAACATTTTAAATGTGAATCTGAGCTACCGTCCTCGTGCAGTGTGGTTTACAAGAACTTAAGTAAAACATTGTGTTCGCGAATGTCTGCATATGCTCTGTATTTCTCGGCTAAAAGGAATTTCAATTTTTTTTTCCGCCCTGGAAATGTAAATGAAGAAAGAAACCTGAAGAAACAGATGAGTGTTCAAGACAATTCCAGTCAAAGCAGTAGTAGTGACTATTCTAATGTTGATGATAGAAGCAGTGACAATAGTACTTGTAGTAATAACAACGACAAAGACTTTGTTTCTTTTGAAATAAGTTTAGAAGAATGGGAACATATTAAACCACAATCTTATTGTTATGCTAGAAACAATAAAAATAAATCTAACGTTAAATATCGTAATATGAAACGAATGCCAATAAATAAATGGACGGATTATATGAGAGAATATATTTGGAAGTATACGTCAAATCGATGCACATGGATTATTAAAAATAATACAGCAAATGATAACTATACCGTCAAATTCACAGGATATTGCAAACAATGCGAAGGAAAACTTACAGTTGGTACTGAAAGAAAAGACTCTGTTGTTATCGCTCATTGCTCAATAATTAATGTAAATCCTCGATTGCTACACGACCCTATAAAAGTTCGAATAACAAATTTCAATAAACAAAAATTTGCATCTGAACTAGAAAATCAATATCCTGTTGTTGTCAGAAATAAACTGGTAAATAGTAAACTTACAGATGAGGATAAAATAGAACCTCCATTTGTTCCCAGTCTAAAAACTTTCCAAAATATAAGAAACAGGACTAACACTTCCAAATATTTTCACAAAATTGTGGTTCTTGCTTTGTGGATTATGAGTTGTACCCCTCCCTTCAACACAGTGATCCGCAATGTGTCCTTACACCCCTTCTTTGTCTATTACTGGACTGAATTGCAACGGAATTTTTATCAAAAGTTTTCAAAAGCACATTACACAGCTATAAGTATTGACGCCACAGGATCCTTGTTCAAGAAAATATATCCACCTAAAAATTTATCTAACCAACAATATCATTCTAAACACCTATTTTTGTATGTCGCAGTTTTGAAACTAAAAAACACATCAATACCATTGACTCAGATGATATCTGCAACCCAAAAAATGGATAATATTTATATGTGGTTAAAAATGTGGGCCGAAAGTATGATCAAACCAAAGGAAATTATAACAGATGACTCAAGTGCTTTAATAGGAGCATGTGTGAAAGCATTTACAACATTCGCTACTACTAGAGAATATGTTAGCCATTGCTTTAAGGTCCTTGAACAACAAACCCACGTGATTCCTGCTTGTTTTATGCGCTTAGACTCGTCTCATTTTATAAAAACATTATATGGACTGGAATGTTTTAAATTTGTAGATCTACGCGTAAAAAAGTTTTATGTTATGATTTTGTTACATTTAAAAAGTTGCACTAATTATGTAGAAGTTAAAGAGATATTAAGAAATTTAGTTATTGTGGCTGTAAACAGATATGATCGATATACGAACAATGGCGAAAAAACTAAATGTGAAGAGGCTAAAGAAAAATTATTAGGTATGAGACACATTTCAAAAATAATGGACGATGAAATAAACACCTTACCGAACCATGCAGAATCAGTTATTGAAGATGATGACGTGACATGTTACAACGATGATGCGCCGTACTGGTTCAATACTCTGATACAAAATGAAAAGTTATATGCTGACCTTAGCGAAGAGACAATATACGAAAATATTTATTATTTCCCAAGTTTTGTTGGCAGCTTGCAAAAACTATTTTGCAGACTTCCCCTTTGGACCAATTTAATGTTACCTTTCTACAAGGAAAGAAATGATGCCGCCAGCAGTAGTAACGTAGAAAGTTACTTTAAGAATATAAAACAGTTGTTATTCTGTACAAAGAGTGGTTTATTACGTGTAGATGAATTTATTATGAAACACACTGAATACTTATCTGGTGAAATAAAGTCAGCTCAGTGTGCTTACTTTGATAATGACCTAACAAGTCACATGAAGAAACAAGAGAAGAGGTTTGAAGATATTGAAAAGTGTACTACTAAAACAAAAATAAACAGCATTCGTCCTGAAGACACACATAGCTTTACGAGAGAATCAGTATTTCAAAATACTCCAATTTACGAGGAAAACTGGCGTAACAAAAATTATGAGGTAAAGAAAAAATCTTTAATAGAGTTAATTAAACCAAAAGTCGACAAGAAAAATGTGCAAATATTAATAAATGGAAATAAAAGTCACGCTAATATGGATCGCGTAGTTGTCCAGAATACATGTGCTTTCGATGCTGTGGCCCACGCATTTGCGGTCGCCTACAAGGAACACAGGAGTGTTCATGAATTATTGGAAGGAAAAAGTTCTGCATTTGCTACCCTAGTAAAAGCCATATCGAATCACGATGATGCTATAGATGTATTAAGATTGAGGACAGAAATTTTGTTAAACTCTTTCGAAAAAGTAATACGAGGTAATGTTCAAGTTGTCAACTGCACGTGTAACGTAACTAAAATTTTTGAAAGTCTTTTAATAACTGAATATTCTAGTGCAAAAAACGTTAAACAATGCTCCAGTTGTGATTATGTGTCTGAACGAAATTGTCCAATTTTACCACTGGATATTGTTACATTGGCAGATGAGGGTATAGCGACTGGCTTAGAAAAATCGGCAAACTTAATGTTATCTAGTAAGACTCGGTTATGCCGTCAATGTAACACAGAAAATGGCACGATTACAGACTCTTACGAGTTATCTGATATTATAATTTTTGAATATGATGATTATTTAAATATAACCGATGTACCAGAAAGAATTGTTTTGAAACAAAAAACGTACTCTGTCGTTTCTGTCGTGGAGTATATTTCAGGTTTACCTGGTGATGTAGGACATTACAAGTCACACTGCAAACGTGGTTCAGGCTGGTATTGTTATGATAACAATATAAGCAAAGTAACCAAAACTAATTTAAAAATAAATATACAATCGCATATCATAATATACGCTAAAAAATGATTAAATGTATTGTTTTTATGTACATAAAAATAAAACAAATTATATTTACATTATTGTCTATTTTTACTTATTCTTTATAGCTTATGAATCCATTTTCTTGATATACAATTTATTAATTTATTTATCGTAAAGAAATATATGTATATATTATGTATGTATGTATGTATTAATCTTGATATTTGCTAAGAAATTCATGGCAGGCGCATTCCGATAAAACATTTACATATTACTAAAAATCAGTAAGTATTTATCTACAATTGTAGATGTTACCTCGATATACAATAAATATACATTTGTTTATATTATGACTTGTGCATAATCAACGTGAAATAACCGTTACTTTAAAGTGGTTCTGCTGGAGAGTATGCTCTGTAGCATGACCACTTTGAATTGATATTTTCCAAGAAACTAACAATATACAATTTTTGATATTAAGCTACAAAAATATAGACATTATCTACATTTTATCCTGTAATTTTTATATAATATAGTCAAAGTGGTTCTGCTGCGGAGCACAACATCTTGATTGTTACCAAAACACGTTTAGAAAAAAAAAACGATACAAATGAACGGAACTAACCCTATACTTTACTTTGAGGTCTGTATCTGTATGTGTGTATCCGTACGTTGATATGTAATATCTGTATTAAATATCAACGTACGGTTGGTATTTAATTAATAACAAGAACGTATAAATAAGACGTTCTTGTAAATACCAACCGTTATTTGTATGCAGAACTTGTTGTTTATTATTTTCGATTACTCAACTCATTTTTGAGTAAATAAATAATTGCTTCATATTTTGCAATAAATTACAAGTGTTGTGTCATCGCGCTTCTCTTTCTTTTGTATGCTGTCTCACAGTGACAGCGGTTCCTTATCTGACAGCGACTTTCACCACTTAAGACGCTCACAACAGGTAATGTTATCAGCGTCTTAAGTGGTGAAAGTAGGGAACTGAATCTTATTGTAGAGGTGGTAGAAATGGGCATGAGTAGTACCTATCTACTTTCACAGAGTGGGGTAACGCGTTGTAAATCTCCATGGATGTCCTCCGCCCTAGGGTGGACGGAGGAGTCTGTCAGACTTCTCCTGACTAAAACCACCCCGTTTTCCAGCCTTTTCCCAACTTTGTTGGCTTCCAGTGTAACCGGATGTACCTTAATACCAGTATTTTACATGGGACAACGACCTATCTTACCTCCACAACTCAGTAACTGGGTAATACGATACCCCTTGGTTGGTCTGTTTGTCAGACATTTGGGCTTCTCATTACCCGTAACGAGTGTCAAAGACCTACGAATGACTGCAGGGACCAACGGCTTAACATGCTTTACCGTGGCACGTAGGGGTGTCGTTATTAATGGATGATCACCCATCTACGAAACGACCGCGGCAAGTGTAGCTTAATAGCCACGAGCCCATACTATACATGGAGAAAAATTCCGCGTTGTGACGCAGATATATGCCAGTGAACTTGAGTGGTTGGCTTGCGTGTTCTGTACTGAGCTCACGCAACGCGTCGTACGTTCAGCCAGTAATAGGACTCGCCCATCAAGGAGCGCTGTCCCCGATTTGACGCTTTATTAATTTATTATACACAAAACAAAAGGTATTTAAAAAAAGCGTACCTATAATAAAAGATAATTAATTATATTATCTTTAAATTGGTGAAGGTTTCAGAAAAAAACGCTTGGTAAATTTTGCGCCATTCTCAGTTTTTTATCCGCGTTAGACATAACTTTACAAATTAATTTCACTATTTCAATTAATATAAACGATCTAAAATATTCACATATTAAGTTATTGAGAAAATGCTCTAATTTAAAAAAAAAAAAATTCGAATCATTAACACTACTCGTTTAGACGTGGATCTTCAGTATATAATCATTAAAAGTCGGTTATCGTCCCCTTAAGTTATGTCATACGCACAAACATAGCGGTCTGCACCGGGTGCTAACTGATTGGGGGTGACACTGTAACAAGTCTACTATACACTATTAAAAAATAAAAGGGAATTTTAAAAAATACAGAAAAAATAAATTAAAAAGTTAAGTGAGGTTATAAAAGGATGGTACGAAACGATGTCCAGGTTCGATACGTCAGGCCTCGTCAGCTCTGAAGCATCCAGATCCGCTTCCAGTTATTTCAGTAGGTTCAACAGGCAGTGTAGAAGTCGCCAGGCCTCGTTTAGCTTAGAGGCCTGAAAGATCCGCTTCCCAGTTTCACTGCCAGTCCAGTCTAGGTCTCTGAAGTAGTGGATGGTCCTCTTGGCAAGTATTTAGTTCCGAGAAGACTGAGTATGTTGCGAGACTTTTGTAGAGATGATTCCTTCAGCGCTACCAGATCAGATCTGACCCCCGGAATGTGTCAGAAATCCCTTTTATATCCGAGTCTCGGGTTTTTTCACACATCATCTGTTTTTTCTGTTCTTTACAGAATTTAATTTCAAATTCAGTGTTCGAAAAGGCCAGACATATTCGTATCACATATTCGTACCAAAAACCTCCTTGATGAATTTTGAGAGTGTTTCAATTATTATTATAAATGTAAGTTAGGATACAAATATTATACAGCAAAAAATTATAATTATCTATAAAATACAATATTTGAGCTAAACATATTGATAAAAAATAATTTAAATTATATAAATCAAAAGTAACCTTCATGGACTAAGCCAGTAAGAAAACTATGAGAGAAAATTAGAAGAAAAAAATAAAGATAGCTTGACAGCCTGACGTTTAATTAAAGAAAACTAATCGTTTTAGAACGATTCGCAAAATAATATTGCAAAACCAATAGAAGAGTATAATACATAATATTAATGAATGCAAAGAGTAAGTATAAAGGCTTCTACATACCGGGGCGATTTGTCGCGCGACGTGACGCGACACAAAGGCACCGCTCGTCGTGAGACACGCGGGGCCTTTGTGTCGTGTCGCGTCGCGCGACAAGTCGCGCCGGTATGTAGAAGCCTTAAGATGTATGATGTAGTGTCTGTAGTATGTAGATACTATAACACCCAAGCGTGAAAAAAAAAATAAACGTACTATCACGTTTTTTAACGATAAACCACTTAGGCTTGAAGCTATTGCAACCAAGTTATCCAAACAAATAATTTAAATAAAGCAAAAAAGGGAACGAAAAAAACGGGCAAGCGCGAGTCGGATTCACGCACGAAGGGTTCCGTACCATTATCTATAAAAATGGCAAAAAAAAATCACGTTTGTTGTATGGGAGCCCCCCTTAAGTATTTGTTTTATTTTAATTTACTTATTTATTTTTAAAGTGAATATATAACTAAATATTCTGTGAGTATTTCAAGCATCTACCTGTTGCCGTTATCAATATAGAGCAAAAACGAGAAAAAAACTCACGTTTGTTGTATGGGAGCCCCCTTACATATTTACTTTATTCTGTTTTTTAGTATTTGTTGTCATAGCGGCAACAGAAATACATCATCTGTGAAAATTTCAACTGTCTAACTATCACGGTTCATGAGATACAGCCTGGTGACAGACGGACAGACAGACAAACGGACAGATAGACAGACGGACAGACAGACGGCGGAGGCTTAGTAATAGCCTTAGTAATTCCCGTTTTACCCTATGGGTACGGAACCCTAAAAATCACGTCAATCATGGCAGTAGTTTAAAAACGAAGCTGAAAGGAAAACGAGTAATAGTCGACCAACTTACATTTGCAGTTGGAATGTATGACCGTTTTTATTCCTGGGTGACACAATTATGCGCACCGGGTGTCACCCATGCTAGCTACGCCACTGCCTGGCAGAGTCATACGTAAGAACACAACCCTTCATTGGCAGTCGGGTAAGAAGGGTGTAAGTAAATCATTTAACTGACTGTTGAAAGGGTTCTAATTTCCCTGTTTTACTTACAAAGGAGACGGAAATGCGCCTTTTTATGAATGATGGCAGATTAACCTTTGAAGTGCCAAAACTGTTGAAGGCTCGCAAAACAGTGTAATAATTCGAGTTTATTAGAGCCCTTTGAAAAGTTTAACAAAACAGATATTAGCATGGACGCCAACAAAAACATCGAGTTTATGTTTATTTTTGTTTCTAACGGATAGACTCGAAAATACTCGGAATAATATTGTTCGAAATAATAGGAATACGAAAATAAATCAAAGGCTTTATTTGGTTTTGTTTCCAGTCGTGTATATTCTACACATACGAAGCCCTTTCCCCTTTCATTTAGCAACGAACACGATTCGAGTTACATACACATAGATAAACAACTGCTGCGGTGCGTGTCGCGGGTTCGATTCCCGCACGGAACAAATATTTGTATGACCTACAAGTAGTTGTTCCGGGTCTAGCTGTTGGTGTATGTGAATTTAAATGTTTGTAAACGCACCCACAATACAGGAGAAATTTCTAGTGTGGGGCAACGTTTAAAAAAAATATATATATAAATATTATTATTTTTTTTTGGGTGGGAAATTATCAAATAACTTCTCCCGCTCTGGGCGGAGCGGGAGGGCGTGTCAGACTTTTACTGACTAAAACCCACCCGTATTCCTTCATTTGCCTGTGTGCCAGAGCCACGATATCCCTTTCGGACAAACTCGCAACTCGCAACCCTGGCAGGCATTGGCCCTATCGGACCCCGTCAGTTGGTGCTGACAACTCTTTGAGGCGCGCGTGGAATACGACGCGCCGTCGACCCGGGCCTGGTCCTTATCGGACGGTGAGCTACCCATCGCTCACCGTCCGCAGGCCCGCGCCTACGGTGGCCGGAAATCGGCTTGCGACTCCCGACGCCCGGGGCGTCTCCTGCGGCGACTAGGGGCACGAGGGCGCGAACCTTGCCTCTCCCTCACGCGTTCCGCCTCCTCCTTCGCAAGCATTACTAATTCACAGAAGGAGGTGACGGCCTCCCATGCACTCTCGCTCCGAACCATGGCCTGAACCAGGGCCGGACGCGAGAGATCGCCGCCGCCGATCGCTTCCGTGAGGACACGGCGGTGCTCCGCCCAAGCTGGGCAGACCTCCACCGTATGCTCCACCGTGTCCTCCGGGCGATCCACACAGTGGTGACACCCGGGCGTTTCCTCCCGCTTTATCCTAAACAGGAACCTCCCAAAACAACCATGTCCGGTGAGGACCTGTGTCAGGCGGAAGGTGAGGACGCCGTTGCGCCTCTCTAGCCACTCCTCAAAAAGGGGACTTATCGCCACAATTGCTTTTTTTTTTTAAATATTAATAATAAACTTAAATCTCGCCATTATGTTTTTGGAAAGGAAAACCATTCGAAAGTCAAAAATAACTTAAAGATCCATTCAAAGCATTCCTTTCATAATCAGTCCATTCTTCTCTGAAATGCGCTTCCTCTTGATATAAGGACGGCCACCAGTAGGTATGAATTTAGGCGGTAATTGCAGAGTTATTTTATTTATTTATTTATTTGCTAACATGTAAAACACTGGTTAGTAGGCATGCATTAAAATTCCGAACAAAAAATTGTAACAATTGTTATTTCAAAACAAATAGCGTAGAGTCATCTCAATTACCAACCTCTTTTCCTAGAATTTGTATGTCTATATAATTATATACATATAATATAGGGATATATAATATTATAGTAAATATTATGTATATGTGTTTAGAACCTATTTATGAACTTGTGCACCTATTTTATATAATTAACTAGCTGTTGCCCGCGGCTTCGCCCACGTGGCTTTTTCTAAACATATAAAGCTTCCTCTTGAATCACTCTATCTATAAAAAAAAACCGCATCAAAATCCGTTGCGTAATTTTAAAGATCTAAGCATACATAGGGTAGGGACAGAACGGAAGCGGGAAGCGACTTTGTTTTATATACTATGTAGTGATAATGTTATATTTTAATATTTTTTAATATTATTATTTTTTCTCAATCAGAGCACTTGCCATCTTATCTCTTCACCACCCTTGGTTGACTGGTAAGTCCGCCTTTGTACCTTATTGTGTGCGAGAAGTTTAAATAAATAAATAAAATACTTAGTTTGCATATTTTGCACAACTTAATCAAGCAAGTTGAAGAACAGATTTGCTGAAACCACATCGTAAAATAATAGAATTACTCTATTATTTTATGTGGTTTCAGCAAATCTGTTCTTAACTAAATATTACGTAAATATTTTAGGAGTGATTTCACAGCAATTTGAAGTTAGTTTTAACTGACTTCAAAAAAGGAGAAGGTTCTGAATTCGATTGATGTTGTTACGAGATTACTCCACCAATATTATGATTTGACTTTGATGTTTTTTTTTGTTTGGTAAGGGACTTCAGACGTGGTCCCATACAGTATGTAACAAAAACCCTGTTGTTACTTTTAGGAACGTATATGTTACGGGTAATTCTAGAAGATGGAGTAAACCTAGGTTTACCCGGGTTGACTTAGTATTACCCAAGCTTCTTGGGTAAAGTCCGAATAATAAGTAAAATAAATATTAATTCGGGCTTTACCCATACTCACCTAGGTCTACCCAACTCTGGCTGGGTAAACCAAATCAGAATCTGATGAGGGGATCTCCTGGAAATCGAGGGAAACCCTCGAATTTTATAGGCAAACCTATAGCGATATTTTATAGTAACTCGTGCTTTTGCTCCCGAAAATCACCATTTGGTGAATAGGAACTGATGATGGAGACCACAGATGGCCACCGGAACGTCATAATGCATATGATGAGTGGCAGTTCTCCTGGTCCTTACCAGGAGAACTCCTCAAAAATTAACGTCCCAGCATCGGGCAAAGAAATATTTTGTAAAAGGTGATGAGCAGTTGACTTAAGGCTATTGTAACTTAGATAAATTAAAAACTGACCCACTAAAAAGCGAAAAATAAAAAACTTTTCGTAAAAAAAAATAACCGACTTCCAAAAAAACACTACAAAGTAGAAAATAACTTTAATTTTGGAAGTCGGTGGCAAAAAACTAAAAATACAGATCCAAAGACACCGACTTCCGAAATTAAAGTAATTTTTTACTTTGTAGTGTTTTTTTGGAAGTCGGTTATTTGTTTTTACAAAAAGTTTTTGTGGAACAGTTTTTATAAATGACTTGCTAGTATTAATTTTTCAGTTTTTATAAATAATAAATGCAATACGTATGTATATCGATTCTTAAAACGTAGGTAGAATGAACAACAGGGTTTTTGTTACATATTGTATAAATTTTATCGAAATTGATTTAGCGTTTTTTTGAAAAAATCAACTTAAGAGCATTTACGACTTCGGCATTTTATAAAAACTTTCAAGCCCTTGTTTTTCGAAATGACTGAACCGATTTGAATGACACTTCATACGCATAAGCAGAATACAAAGGTTTAAAATACATATAGGTCAAACACATAACCCTCCTTTTTCGGCTTCGCCGCAGTCGGGTAAAAAGACAGACACTCGAGTGATACTAGGCACTGTGCATAGGATCACTCGTGTGTCTGTCTGCCTGTTTGTCCATCTGTCACAGCCAATTTGCTCCGAATCTAATGGACCAATTACCTTGAAATTTGGTATAAATATGAATTTCTGTGACCCAAACACGGACTTCTAACGTAAATAAATAATTTTTGAATATTAGGGATCAGTTTTGGGAAACAAATTAGAAAAAAATTACGTTTTACAAACTGTAAAATTTTGGAAAAAACATACAGATAATGGTTTGCCTGTTTTATTGCCCATTTTTAATAAAAAAAATACACTTTAAAGTTAGGAAAGTGGTGAAACAAGAAAAAAACTTTTTTTTTTTTTTTTTAAATACCCAGTCGGCCAGGGCCAAATAAATTAGGGCTGAGTAAGTAGCAGATGACCCCACCTACCCACCATTTTCGTATGTTCAACGTTCTGCCAAACACCCTGTATGTATACCTACTTATATATTACAGGAAAACCTTTAAGAAGTCGGTGGTCTTAAAATAACACGGTAAAACTCTCAATATTGAGTCTACAAACTTAGATTTGCAGTTGGAATGTATGGGAGACCATGTTTTCCAACTACAAAGTTTGTTTTTGGAAATAAATTCATCCCAACTACGGAACCCTTCATTGTGTGTGGTCCGAGACGCACTTGGCGGGTTTATTCATCACGAATTTCTAGGAATCAGTTTTGAGACTAGGTTTTTGCTCGTCCTCCACAGCAGAAGAAATGTTTGTGTTCTAAACACCTCTGCCTACCCCTTCGAAAAATACAGACGTGATGTTATGTTTATGTTTCATTAACATTTTGTAACAGTTGCTTTATATTGCGCTCGGGTAGTAAAAACTCTGACCTGGCTGACCCGTCTGACACTTAAGCAGATATCAGACGGTTCACTTTTTTTCTTTAATTTTTGCCTCTCGCTTCACTCGAAGTGAAACATCTGAACACAGAATGATTCAAAAGTGAAAAATGAATTCATTAGCGACCCGATCCAACGATGTTGAATTTCGGCATTCAGCAACTTTCACTCGCCTACCGAACGATTGAAAAATTAAAGCAGATTAACGTTCAATCCAAGTATCTTTGCCGGTGTCCTTTGAATTTGGAATGAAACGAAAGTGAGCATTCATTCGAATGGAACGTCTGATATCAGCTTTAAGGAATCTTTTTCTTCACTTCATTCACAGTCGTTTATTACCTTACGATTATGGTTTGCATATTTTGGACAACTCCTGGCTTCGTTGGTCTAGCTAGCATCCGCAAAGCAACCAGTACTACAGAGCGTGTGGGTTCGATTCCCGGGCGCGTATAAGTAGGTATTTGGTTTTTGGAACGAAGTTCTTTAACACGGTTTGCGGTAGGATTAAACAGGCAGAAATCGTCTCGTAACGAAAAAGCGTTATGCCTCTTCGAAGACAGTTTTAAGTGTCAAACGTTTTTTTTTTATATTTAAAAACAAATACTTTTGACATATGAGACCATGCTAGATCATCATCATCATCATCATTTCAGAAGAAAAACGTCCACTGTTGGACGTAGGCCTCCCCTAAAACCCCCCCATCATGGTTTGCCATAATCGCCACGCTTGGCAGGCGGGTTGGCGATCGCAGTATGGTGTTTAAATGCATAGAGAACGCTGCTGCCCACTCTCTAGTAAGTCCCTTAGTCGCCTTTTACGACACCCACGGGAAGAAATGGGATGGTGCTATTCTTTACGTCCAGCACCAAACGGACAATCCATACTAGATGGCTCTGTATAAATACATAATATAGAGCGAAATTAACTTTGTTCCAACCGGGTGTCCCACGACACCTCCCGACTTTTTTGTTTTACATTTGGGAATCTCCCATTGGAAAGAGAGTGAAAAGGACTTACATTAGGGAGATATAAAACGAAAACCTTCATAGAACGGCAAATGAAGAGTGGGACGACCTGGGGTTGGGTGAAGCGACGGTTTTGAATGGGTGGCTACAGCTGAATGAAACTAGGCAAGCATTAAGTTAAAGGGCGTGGAATTGAGTGGCAGGTATATCTCCAACAGTCGACTCCAATAGCCTGATGATGATAATGAAAAACTTCTAATCCTACTAATATTATAAACGCGAAAGTTTGTAAGTATGGATGAATGGATGGATGGATGTTTGTTACTCTTTCACGTAAAAACGGCTGGACCAATTTTGATAAAATTTTCTATCGAGGTATCTGACACCCTGGATTAACATATAGGCTACTTTTTATCCCTATATTCCCACGGGATCGAGACTTACTTGGGTGAAACCGCGAGGCGCAGCTAGTAATATATAATTATGGACTGTGCTTCTATTTCTTAATGTCTCTCGGCAATTATGATTACATTTCCGAATAAACACGAATGCTCATTTCTATGTCCATCAAAATTATTAGATTAATTGTGTATAGTCATTTGAATTCAGAACTAAATACTTGATTACAAACTAATGCTAATTTCCATGTCCATCAATTATTAGATTTATCGTGTATGATCATTTGAATTTAGAACTAATTACTTTATTACAAACGAATGCTAATTTCCATGTCCATCAATTATTTAATTTATCGTGTACTTTATACTCGTAATATTAATTCAGAAGTACTTTATTGTTGTTTTGTTTAGATTTCCATGTGAACTTTACAAATCCAATGACTGACGAAATACGAAGTTTGCCGAGAGACATTAAGAAAAGGAATCTGGAATCAGAAAATTCGTCCTCATCACTGTCAACAGGAAATTTGCCCAAAAGGCTGGCATCATTGCCACGTTGAATGGCAATGCTGATTATTTGACCATTAGGTCAGGGTTTCACGTGACCATACGGCTGGCCTATATTAATAGGTCTGGCCAAGTGAAACCCTTATTATATTCTTCCTGGAGATAAATCAGGCGTAAGGCCAACGGCTTAACGTACTTTCCGAGGCACGGGGGTATCACACCGCCAACTTCCAAACTCCGGGCTGTTACTAAGTGCGTGTGTGTGTGTCGGATTGAAGTCCCATCGGACTATGAAAGAGAGGGAAGAGAGAGTGAACCTGTGTCTGCGCACACACTTGTGAACTATTATATCTCCCGCGCCGAAAGCTGGTCTCTGCTTAGATTGGTCACCCTGGCCAAAATCCGGTCTGGTGAATGTCTGGTGGACTATTATTATATGCTCCCCATAAAATCTTCATCCTCCAGCACGTAAACACAGTCCCACTTATTACAAAATAAGATTTATCTTCAGACCCAGGTTTAAAAATGGAGCCATTATTGAATTTCGAACTAAGTTTTCAGTTTTGTATCAAGAACGGTATTTCAATCACTGTTACGTTCTTATTTCAAAAACTGGCTCCATGGTTTAAGCCATGTCAAAATATAAATCTTGTTTTGTAATAAGGCGGTTTATGTAATTGAATACAAAACACTGTCGGGATTACATGGTCTTGTAAAACGGAGATCAATAAGTAATTCTAGTCGTTGTGCAGTAAATTGAAGAAAATGTAAATTGCTTCGTTGTGTCCGTGCTCGGGGTGCTAATACGTTTCGTGATAAGAATGTTGTCAGTGTTGTCACCCTCGTCAGCACCACTACCATGAGATGCAGTGTAAAGAAAGATTATTAAAGGACACCCTCGACTTGTGAAATAAAAAAATGCTTCGAGTTCCCGCAAATTGAAAATGCGAGGAAATTAGAGGTAACATCGTGATTTTCCTTGTATGTATGTGATTATTTTGTGTTCCACAAAAAGATTGGAAATATCATGTAGTTACTCATTTTATTTTTATTATATACCAAAGTCTTGTTAATGTAAAAAAATACAATATGCATTATTATTGTGACATTTATTTTATTTTCTCGGCTAGCCGGGAAGATCTGATAACACGGGCCTAAGCCAAATTAGAACACATTTACTACTAAAATATAATTCAAAATATGTTTTAATTGGTTGATGACTTTCCGAGAAACAATGCGGTGATTTTTTTTTAATGAAAAATCAAAGCATTGTAGCTATCTCATATTCAGCCGTATAAAATCCATTTTTTTATACAGACTAAATCCTACCAAATTTTCAAAAATATCCATTGGCTAGTTTTCGAGTTCTAAGGTGGCTCCTCAATCCAGACGTCGGGATTGAGGAGCCCCCTTAAACGTCCTATAGCTTTTTAAGGGTTTTACTATAAATTCCAGGATCGGGCCTATAAAATCGGCTAATTTACTTCTTAATATTGATAGTACCCGCGTTTAAATATGAGACATGGTTCCTCAATCCATACGGACACTAATAATAAACACCATTTGAAATCAAAATTGCCTTCAATCTCTTAATATACAATTCTACAAGTAAATAATTAAACCCAAGAAAGCCATAGATGCAGAATTAATACTACATAATATTATTGAAGTTATTCAGTGCGTGAACTCTCTCGAAGCATGCCACATTGTTCGAGAACAAGGAGAACAAGTTATAAGGGACGTATTAACGGGTCTCAAGGGCACATTTATTGACAACAATCTGTACTTGCCAGGCATTTACCCGATAGTTTATTAAATGCAGTGCGGTCTTCAATTGTTATTAAATATTTGGTGTCATTAGAATGTAGAGATAAACTACGATAACATAGCGCCCCTCCTAATTACTGTTTCAATGTAGTCAAATCCTTCCGAATAAATAAATACTTGTTTTTTTTTTTTGTTAGACGGCTGTTTCAGCTGTCTCACAATGTGTTGTGAGTCTTGGTGGCGCTTTGTAAATATATACTGTCATAAATACTTTCAAACGTTTTGAATTTTGGAGGGGCGCGCCATGTTATCGTAGTTTATCCCTACTGCTTTGCTGGTGTTGCTTCTGATTTGTTGCTGCTTTAAAATCACCATCATCATATGCCTAGCCTTTTCCCAACTAATGTTGGGGTCGGCATTGAAACTTTTGTTGCTGCTTTACAATTTTTTATTTAGGTATTTATGTAATAATGTCGGACAACAATATGGTCTAATTGTTAGTAAAAATACCTTATCACTAGTGTTAGTAGTACACAAAACAAAAATAACAATAGCTGATGACTGTGGCAGGATGTGCAGAGAACGATAAAGCAAGGAATATGCTACCTGACCATTCTCCCCACATAGTGCCTCAGAAATGGGCTGTAAGGGCTCTCCACCACTGTTTTCAGGATGCTATTGTCACTGACCCGCGTTCTACGCATCAATGATGCGACTTTTTTGCGAATCACTGCATGGAAGCTATCAGTTCGGTTCTGAGCAAACATCTCCGATGCGCTACAGAAACAGGGCAGTTTCAACAGCATCCTAAAAACATTATTATATTGGATGTGTAAGACATCTACCGATCTTTTGGTGTAGCTGACCCATAGGCCCCCCGCATACAGACCTTGACAAAACGCCTTGAACAGGGTGACTTTGACTTGGTCCGCACAACGAGAGAATCTACAGGCCAACATGTTCCCTCGGACCGCCAGTGCCATAAAAATTAAAAAAAATAAGATTATCTGCATTCATTATCTGTCTGTCTTTTACCCTTTCACGCTTTAACGGCTGAATTTATTTTGATGATAGGTTTACGGATAGGCCATGACCTGGGTACATAGGATACTTAAAAAAAAAAAATTTTTTTTTTTTTTTTTTTTTTTTTTTTTTTTTATTTATTTATTTATACTTATTTATATACTTAATACTTACTTTATCTATACTTATAGATAAACGACAAAAAGTCTAAGTAAGTACAAAAAATTAACATAGGTAATGTTGTTTACGACTTATTTTTTATGATACTCACAAAGATATGCTCTATAAAGTATCTAAAGAAAAAACACGCAACGCCGACATTTCCTACTAAAAAACTAAGATAATTGTGCAGTTTTATACCTACTTTATCCTTTTTCATTATGATTTCAGTGCCTCATAAGTACTTTCCGCTTAGCACTAAGTTTTCCTGAACCGTGTTCCATTAATTTGATACGATCAGTAATTTATAAAATTATTTATTGTTTATCTCAGCTATCAACTTCATGCTTCTATTTTTATATATAAATGAATTTAGCAGATTTTCGTCTGCATAAATGAATACTATTGTATATCTGATTTTATCAGCGAACGTAATACCGCCCGACCGTGATAATTACTGGCTTGATAAACGGATTGGTCGAGCTGTTTGGGTATTATATGAAACTAGCTGCACCCCGTGATTTTCCCCTATAAGTGACGATCCCATGGGAATATCGGAATAAAAAGTATCCTATATCCTAATCCATAAATATATTTTATAATTTTTTATATTATAAAGCTGAAGAGTTTGTTTGGTTGAACGCGCTAATCTCAGGAACTGCTGGTTCTAATTGAACAATTCTTTTTTTGTTGGATAGTCCTTTTATCGAGAAATACATAATTATATAACATCACACTAAAACCAAAAAAAACGGAGCATCAATAAAATATGTTGCAAAAACGGGAATAAAAAACGAGTGTGCTTTAGACCACACGACTAGAAGTAAAACAAAAATCACCGTTCGCTAGCAAAAGAAGTTTTACTTCAAAAAAGCTGCGGTCTTGTGTATAAGCAGCCAGTCCGACTCGCATTTGGCCGGTTCTGTTATTAGACTGTGGTTTCCCAGTTCAAAATCGAATTCACAATTGTTCTCTTTATCATCAGAAACAGAGATAGAGAAGATCAGAGATTTTCGTGTATTAATTGGGTACTGTTCACAAAAACCTTACCTATATTAGGAACTTCTTCAATTTATTTAGGGTCTCGTATGTATGTTAAGACTACATACATACCTACACAATTTCCAGACATTCCTACACTATATTAAATCAATTACCTAAAATTGAACATCGCGGTGAAATTGAAGATACGAAACCGTCTTCAGAAACGTTAACTAGTTTCCTTTGACTTAGTAACTTGGCACAGATAAGATTACACTTGTAGTAAATTAGAAATCGGTTACGTAAACCCGAAATCCGTTAAGTAAGTAGGTCTAGTAACAGGAGGATGTTAGATCTGAAAGCATTCGGAAGGAAAATAGGGACTGACGGCTAAGTAGAATTAATGTTCACTAAAATGTTTTTTTAATATTTTGGTAAAATATTACAGAGCAAAAATGAACCAGATTTTTCCAGATGTACAGCTAATGTGTGTAATGGTGGGTAAAAATCGGTAATGAGGTACAGTCAACTGCACAACGGTGGTATAATATGCACAACGAAAGTACTTACGTACTGCTACGACATAATTTTGTAACCTAACATGCAAAAAGCGGATTACTGAATTTCTTTCAACCAAAATATATGATGATACCGAATCCCTTCTCACAACTACACACACAAACACGCACTCACACACACACCCACGTGCATATACACACACAAACACACAGTTCTTGTATTGGACTTTTATTAGTTTATCAAATTGTTCTAAATTGTTTGTTAATAATTATGTAACAGTCTAAGCAATACTTGTGTCCTATTTTTCGGGAAATGAGGCTGATTGTCCTTAATACAGGCTACTAAGTACCCTAGCTAGGACATCAGCAGGCTTAGCATGGCGTTTTCGATCTCTACTCTACTATAGAATAGACATAGCTTGTCTACACTTCTCGTTATCTCTTCTTCGCGAGCACGAGGACAGACCTAGACTCGGGTTTCTTCGTAGACAGTGACTTGTCCATAGCAACGGGGTATTCGCTAGTGTTGTGTATTACTACCCATATTTACCGTATTTTTGCGTTTCGTTGTCAAATAAATTTAAGAAGCAAAGTGTTTTTAACGAATCATTCTTTAATAACAAAACGTAAATGTCTTTTATTGTTGTCATAATATTTGTTAGGTCATAGAATATAGATTTTGGTTTATAATCTACGTGCGCGTAAAAGTTTAGACCATTTTTCTAAATTTTATAACTGATTTTTGTCGTAAGCGACGTAAGTATTTCACAGCAACTATTTAAATAGAGTGCCATAATAAACTATTTTGATGGCATCACACAAAAAGTAAGTATCCTTCAAGTTTTTACTAGGTAAATTTGTTATTTATTGTTGTATCCAAGTAAGTAAAATAATATTATTAAGTTGTGGGACAACATAGTGTAAAAGCTGTAGGATCTTTTGTTGTTCATAGTTTATTGGTAATACCAAAAATCTTTTATTTACAGCCTTAGAAGCACCCGAAAACAAATCGAGGTGTTGGTGGACTATATGTCTACCCACCAACACTTCGCGAATGGGGAGTTTTCGGGCCCTTTAGGTCGAAGGGCCCATAATGACGAATGGAATCGTCTCGAACAACTGCTGAGGGAGTATTGACCTGTCAAAACTGCAGAACAGTGGAGGGTGGTATGTACCTATATTATTTTTTGGTAAAGTTGTGTTACCAACCACTACAAAAACCTATTAAATAAATGTTGTCATTCAGTTCTTGTATCTTAAGATTGCATTTCTTGTTTTAGACATGGAGGGATTTAAAAAAAAAAGCCAGAGCTGATGGTGCTCGTGTCAATCAGGCCCGTGCCCAAACAGGCAATACTAACATCCCTTCCATTACCGATACCAGCACAAAAATAATTAGTGTAATTGGCAAAGAAAGTGCCTATGGAATAGGGCTAGAAGAGACGGGACTAGGAGAGGTAAAAGTAGATTTTATAAAATCAAAATAAGTGTCATAATTGGTGAAGGTTATGATTCCTTTTTCCACTTTTAATTTCAGATATCTATAATAACTTTACCTGTCATCTCAGCACCTACCACCCTAGTACCTATCACCCCAGCACCTTCCACCGCTACTTCAGCATGCACCAACACAGCGTTCTCCACACCAGCTTGCTCTACCTCAGCACCAACTATCATACCATCCTTCACCCCAGCTTGCTCCTCCCCGACATCCTTCATCCCACCCCCTTCCACCCCACCACACTCCATCCCACCGCCTTCCACCTCCCGAAACCAGCGAGTACGTATTGCTAGGCCTCCTAGAATGCGTGCTCGCAATATAGCAAGCGAAATCCTCTTTTCTGATGAAGATACAAGAGGAATTCTCAGAGTAAGCTTCATAATTAATTAGCACTAATGCCATTATTTATTTTGTTTAGTATAGGTAAGTCTGTGGCCTATAGGATGGCAGATAATTAGAGAAACGCATTACTCATACATGATATTTCTACCCTGGCTTGAAGAAACAAACCACCATGATCACATTACTAATTAGTATTGTTTATAATAGATGTGCTATAATATCCTCATAGAATATGTTTAGATAACAAGTTTACACAATTTTTAATTTTTCAGGACATCAGTAATAGCCTTCGCCAACAACGCACCTTATCAGAAATACAAATAAGGAGAAAACATTTAGAACGGTAAAACTTTTATTAACTAAAATATGTTAAAACAATATTATTTCGTTTCTGTGTCCCAGCAAGTAAAGAGTTGCTGGGTTCATTTGTTGGTACTTCTCTCTGCCTTTCACCTTCTAAATCAGTTGGGGTGAGCTCCATTGGTACCCTGTAAAATATAATAATGAGGTTTCAGATGACATCATTAGCGATAGTACTTACAACTTTTCACACCACTATCTGTAGGACTTACCGGAAATGTTTCATTATGTTATATAATGTGCAACAAACATAAACGATTGCAGATGCCTTCTCAGGTGCATAGTGTAGGCTTCGGTCAATGCCCAAAGCCCTGTATGTGCCTTTTAGGTAGCCATTTGTGCGCTCTATTATATTTCTCGTTTGGCAGTGCCATTTTGTATACCGATCTTCGGGTGTATTCGGTACAGCATCCCTAATAGGGGTCATAAGCCACGGTTCCAAGGCATAACCGGAGTCCCCAGCAATAAAGTACACAGATAATAAACTAATTCTGTTTTATTTTGTTACAGATTGCGTCAATCGAGAAATAAGACAAATACCTTTATGACTTCTAATTCTAAGTAATAAAAAATATTTTTATTTGATGATTGTTTATTATTTTATAACCCAGTAACTACTACCCAGCTCCCTCCTGATTTGGTTTTAATTATTTGAGGCTTACCCAATAAATAATATTCCCCAACTCTTGACTCATGTAGTCTACGGAGTTCTGCTTTAACAGTAGAATTATTAAATACAAATTGGTCATGAACCCGGCCTGGATAGTTTGTATTGACATGTAATATCCTACATTCTGAATCGGCTATCTGCAACAAAATACAGTTATAGTGCTATGTAAAGCAAGTTATTACCATAATAAGACTGATAGTAGTTGGTTCATGACTAAGTTAGGTACTGATTAAATAAGAATAATGTTAGGATTAATAATAATAAGAATGATGATAGGTTACTTAACTCCCAAAATGTATTTAGGGATAACAAATACGAGATTGATAAGAAGAAAAAGAAACCAATGACTACCTATGATAGAACATTTTAATTTCAGTCTTGAGTTCTTACCAGCTGAACATTTATTGATGTCACCCCATGCCTGTTTCTATATTGGGTCTGTTGTGGCTTAGGTGGTGGAAACAGCTGTACATGAGTACAATCTATTGTGCCCAGTATATTTGGGAGCCTATATTTTTGGAGGAATCCAGCTGCCACAGCCTGCCTGCCCACCTCAGTGTTAGGGAATAATATCCACTTTGGTTTCAGTCTGAAATGGTTATTAAAATAATAGAATCTATTGTACTCTATCCACATCTATGTTCAGTAAAATGTAGGTAGGTACCTACTAACCTTCTATTCACAGCAACAATGAATTGTTTGAGAAATTTGCTGACAGTGGTTTGGCCAATGCATATGTTCTGCTCCTGGCCAACTCCCCTCTGATAATGGCCAGAAAGTAAGACTTTCAGTGCACAGAGAACCTGCAATTAGGCATAATCTTGAAATGTATGAGTATATTCAGATCTCCACTGACATAGGTACCTACTGCACAGATTTATTGCAGGTACCAAAGCTATATTTGGGTACCTAAAGAATTATTCAGCTTTTTATAAAATTTAAAGTAGGAATACATAAGTATGAATTCGTGGTTTACTAAGAAAGTTATTAAGTACCTAAGTAGATACATATTATTTTTACTTCGGCAGTTTTTAAGCTACGGTATACTTGCGAAGGTTTTTTGCGACATACAAAATAGAACTTACTTTTACAAGCACTGGTAGACCCTGTGAGGTTTTGGGAGACAGATCTTGGCCAAGTTCCGCGCATAAATATTGCACCATCTCCTTGCTTAGCTTATAGTTCTGTAGGAATTCACTTTCAGGGAGATCAAAGGCTCCCGCGAGCTCTCTAATTATATTTCGTTCCCATCTTCGCTCAAGTTTTTCTATGTAGAAACTTACATAATACCGGCGATTTGAACCCAGCATGTTAAATAAATGTTATAGCAACAAAGCACCGCCTAAAATTACTCGAAAAAATCCTTGTCTAGGTCCTTCTATACGTAGACTACTTCGGAAGAATGTTTTCTATGCCAAACTGTCAAAATCGGAGAAAAATTGTACGTCGTGCTCGACGTTGTAGACAGTTGTCTAGGGTAGAGAAGACAAGTCTCTTCACATTTGATTTTGTAATCGCCGTGCTACAGACAGTAGAAAACTTTCTGTTGTCTACACTGAAACGTAATTTTTGTCTATTCTTCCGTCGACAAAACGCGTAGAGAGGGTTCACTCTCCGATGGACCATACCTAGGGGAGAGCAGGGTAACTGGAGCTTACTAAGGGAAAATGTTGATAACAACCACATTTGTTTACTTTGTTATCATTTTTAATAAGGAACATAAAAAAAAAAAGAAGGTTTTATTGTTTCTCATACAATTGTTCCACAGCACAAAATTGAGGCAGCCCCGGTAAGTTATAAGGATACTTGTGATGGGGTTACCTCGCAACTTCCCATGGGTTACTATTTACAATGTTGAGACATGATAAAAAAAAAAACTTAAACCTCGTTTATTTAAATATCTTTTCATCATAGTTTAAATCAAGTACAGCTTTTCATCACAGTTTAAAACAAGTACAGCCATGCATTAAGGTACAATAAAGATTTTATAAAAAAAGTCAATTGCTCCCATTACCCCATACAAGCGGGTAATGAGAGCCGTAATAAGCTCATATGGGAAATAAGAGCAATAAGTTTTACTTCTTTCCAAAACTAGTGAGAGCAATGTACGTTCTCATTATCCGCTGAGCACCATTTTTAAAAGTAATAACACAAATATCTTATTCGACTTTCAATCACCATTTTACCAATGGCACTTGAAAGGAGACGATTCTAGGTATGTAATAAGCATAAACATAATACAAATATTAATACAATATAAATAAATGACAATATATCTTCATGCTTAACTGGACGCTGGCAATCGGCAATTTTTTTATAAGCTTGGAACCAAAAACACTCAACCATCCCTTATGACTTAACGCAGGGTACTAACGACAGCCGAACTTTGTCGATGGTTGACGGAAACGGCCGACTACTTAAGGTCACCCCAATGTGCATGGATTCCGTCCAATCACCATCGCTCTCATTGCCCGCTCGCTCTCATTACCCTGCGCTCCCCTACACAATGAAGTGATCAAGGACGTAAATGCTCTCACAAAAAAA
This sequence comes from Tiliacea aurago, assembly GCA_948098905.1. Classification (NCBI taxonomy): domain Eukaryota; kingdom Metazoa; phylum Arthropoda; class Insecta; order Lepidoptera; family Noctuidae; genus Tiliacea; species Tiliacea aurago. Next base: position 15,366,193 of record OX402593.1, read on the forward strand.
GTTTTGACTTTGAAATACAGAAAGCACTTAGAAATGTACTCACGTACTTGATCATTTTAAGGTGAATCCGTAGCTGTAGCTCGCGAAATTATTTTTTTTTTACTGATTTTGCAGGTCAGTCTAACACTGACCTGCAAAATCCGTAAAGAAAATTGTTGTATCTTGAACCTTTCAGGAGGTGAAAGTACTGATGATTATGAGCAACTTTCACTATGATTTCTTACAGAACCACGAGCGACAAAAATTTAAACTAAAATCTACAATCTGACGTTTCATTTCACGCTATTTTACATAACCTCTTATCGTTGACCCGCTGCATTGATAAATGCAAAACGTTTATGTAAAGTTCAGTAATTATGAAAAACCCCTACGTCGTCACTGCGTCGTTCAACTGTTTTACATAATGGAGCTGTTTTGTGAAACAGCTAATAATAAATATCTAACAAAAGGTTTTTAATTTTCCTTTCCAGCTAGCTATCTACAAATTATTTCCTACGGAGATTAAAACCTGACACGGCGCCGATTTTTTTCCTGTTTCGTGGTCATTATCGTTAATATTTTCTTGTCATACGATAAACTCATCAATCATATGGTATCAACGACTTTTTAGTAACATTTAATCATGTCATATTTTTTTGTGATTATTTTTTGCGGTGACAACATTTGGCCAACCCTTCAGGGTTCTAGACTAGCTGTTGCTTTGTTTCATTGGTTTCATCACTACAAATCAAAAAGATAAAGCTATATACCATGAACTTAATTACTTTTCATACTTTATATCTTTAATAGTGTTATTTTTTATTTCACCTGTTTTATTGCGGGACACCCAAATCACCCGCATGTATTAGTAGCCTAGGGCGATTATTAGTAGTTTACGAGATAGATTTTTTTTTATGATTTTTGTGATAATTTTCTCCTGACATCGATTTTGTTTTTTTTTCTTTTTCTATGGAACGTTTGTGGATGGTTTTTTTTTGTGATGCCGTCGCCATATTGTCAACTACCACTTTAAAATTGTCGTTTACCTGGGCCATAGGGGGGGGAACATGCCTGTAATTGAGTAGAGAGTTCAAAATTACTGCACAAGCTTAATAGCAATAAAAGTTCGACTCTTATTAAAAACATAAAAAGTGGTGGCAATGGCTTCTAAAAACTGCTTTTTTATTTAAATGTTTTTTTAATTTAAAATATTTTTTTCTAGTTTTCCTTAAAAAGTTACTAGATCAGCAGTTTTTAGAAACAGATATCATGAGTCAAACTTTTGTGGCTATAAAGCTTGAGCAGTAATTTTGAACTCTCTACTCAACTTCAGTCATGTTCCATATGGCCCAGATTTAAAAAATTGAGGTGATACTTGACATAATGGTGATAAATTATCCAAAAAGAAAACATTTACAATCTCCCAATGGAAAGAAAACATGGCGAAACTATATGGGTTCTTTGTTAACTACGGAACCCTAAAAATCAAAACCGATGTCAGGTGAAAATTATCATAAAAATCTTTAATTAAACTATCTCCTAAACTACTAATAATCGCGAAACATTATTTTATGTCATGGAGGTGATATGGGTGCCCCGCAATAAAAGGCATCAACATTTTACCTTTAGAAGTCACTTCTCCGCCCACCCTATATACTTCGCATTACGAGCTTCACAAGAACGACTATTGTAATTACACATTACTGCACTCTATCTCAGTTCAACTGGTCAGCAGTAATGCAAATAGCTCTAATCAGCCTCAGTCATCAGGATATCTTCGTGGGCAATTGCTCGGCAAACTACGGTCACGCAACGCCCACGTATCTTAAGATCTATCGTGAGTTTCGTGACAACGTTAATTAAACGGTCCTTGGAGCACATTCAATGTCTTCGTGATTGCTGACGAGACCTTCGAAAGGTCGCCCTTGAACCACAACAATGGGAGACATGTCAAGTATTCTTAAGAACTTCACACCTTTGAAGTTAAGGGAAAGGGGACAGTAAAGTGCTGTATGAAATAACCCGTCTCATATTCGTGACGTGTTTGATGGTGAAAATGTTAAAGATCAAAAGAGTTGAGAATATAATGACAATACATAAGTACGTATGTATGTAGGTGAATAATGTTTGTTAAAGAATATGTGAAGCTATGTAGGGTTGTGACCACAGATTTTGAATAGGCAAGCCGTCTGACCATGCGTGCCCCGAAGTTTGTGCTGTACACAAACTTCGGGCATTATTGCGACTTCCTATTGCATGTCAAATGAAAAAATGTCAACGCACGTCCACTCCTGACGATACGAGTATCTATTAGCTCACAGACGAGCTTAGTGTAGTGATTGAAACGATTCTGCGGGCTAATTGCGTAACACACTATCAGTAGGAATCGGTTTCAATTTGACAATTCAACAACATTCATTGCGTTATTTACGTTGTTGAGCAGACAAATTTTTCTAAAATATGAAGCAATGGATTAGCAATATACCTACTTCAAAATCATTCCGATTCCGATTCAAACTGTGTTACACAATTAGGGTGCTGTTTACGTTTGTGGGACATCGGGTACGACTGGGTGCTGCGCGCTGACCTCCCCAGTGGCGTCAGCGTAGTCTGCTACGCTGACGACACGCTGGTCCTGGCACAGGGGAGTTCACATCAGGCGGCGGCCGAACTGGCGGAACGTGGGGTTGCGACAATCGTCGATAGGATCCGGCAATTGGGACTCGAGGTGGCATTGCACAAGTCCGAGGCCATGTGTTTTTATGGTCCTCGGAACGCGCCACTGTCGGGTTCCCAGATAACGGCGGGAGGAGTTCACATCGGCGTCGAGGTGACGATGAAGTACCTGGGACTCGTCCTCGACAGCCGGTGGAACTTCGTCGAGCACTTCCGACGTTTGGCTCCCAGACTGGAGCGGGCCGGGGCTGCCTTGAAGCGGCTCCTGCCCAATCTGGGGGGTCCAAACGCCTCCTGCCGGAGGCTCTACGAGGGGATCGTGCGGTCCATGGCCCTTTACGGGGCACCGGTGTGGGCGCGTTCACTGAGGCTGCGACCAGCCCAGCGGTTGAACGCGTCCCAAAGGGTCATGGCCATCAGGCTGGTACGGGGTTACCGCACGGTCTCCCGTGAGGCGGCGAGCCTCCTTGCCGGACTGCCGCCATGGGATCTGGAGGCGAAAGTCCTCGCGCACATGTGGGTGTGGCGCGAAGAGGCGAAACGCCGGGGTGAAACTCCGCTGCCGCAACAAATCGCGGCACAGCGGACGGAGCTCCGGCAGGATCTCATGGCGACATGGAAAGTGCGATTGTCGCAACCCAGTGCTGGGCACGCCACAATTGCGGCGGTAAGTCCCCTCTTTGAGGAGTGGCTAGAGAGGCGCCACGGCGTCCTCACCTTCCGCCTGACGCAGGTCCTCACCGGACACGGTTGTTTCGGGAGGTTCCTGTTCAGGATAAAGCGGGAGGAAACGCCCGGGTGTCACCACTGTGTGGATCGCCCGGAGGACACGGTGGAGCATACGGTGGAGGTCTGCCCTGCTTGGGCGGAGCACCGCCGTGTCCTCACGGAGGCGATCGGCGGCGACGATCTCTCGCGTCCGGCCCTGGTTCAGGCCATGGTTCGGAGCGAGAGTGCATGGGAGGCCGTCACCTCCTTCTGCGAAACAGTAATGATCGCGAAGGAGGAGGCGGAGCGCATGAGGGTGAGGCAGGGTGCCCGCCCTTCCGCCCTAAGTCGCCGCAGGAGACGCCCTGGGCGTCGGGAATCGCAGGCCGATTCCCGGCCACCGTAGGCGCGGGCTTGCGGACGGTAAGCGATGGGTAGCTCGCCGTCCGATAAGGACCAGGCCCGGGTCGACGGCGCGTTGTGTTCCACGCGCGCCTCAAAGAGACGTCAGCACCAATTGACGGGGTCCGAAAGGGCCAATGCCTGCCAGGGTTACGAGCCTGTCCGAAAGGGATATCGTGACTCTGGCACACAGGCATCTGAAGGAACACGGTGGGTTTTAGTCAGTAAAAGTCTGACACTCCCTCTCGCTCCGCCCAGAGCGGGAGAAGTTATTTGATGATTTCCCACCAAAAAAAAAAAAAAAAAAAAAAAAAAAAAAGGGTGCTGTTTACGTTGAGCACATCACTAAATGGCTGGGATAATGTCATGGTAGGTACAAAAAAGATGACACGCTCGGTTTTCATACTATCTAATGAACATGCGGTATCTAGCCTACTCTAAATCTGTGGTTTTGACTACAGGAAAATTTATTAGAAAATTGGAAATCGGAGTCGCGGAAAGCCAAGTAAGTAAAAAGAAAAACTAACACGTGCCTCTAACTGTAGGTGAAAAACGACTCAACCTAAACTCAGAAATGAAAAAACGATTGTATAGATAATCTTCGATTTAATTCTCACAGCAAAATATCAACGCACCGTTCGATGGTTTTATCCCAAGTGCCGTGCAAAAGTTAAACTGTCATAATTTCAAATAATAGTGGCAAAAGTCACAACTCTCAAACAGCCAAACAATACTCATCACCTTAGTCTATTACTCAAACTCAAACTCAAAGCATTTATTTCAAATAAACCTATTACAGGCACTTTTGATTGTCAAGGGTTCGGTCAGTCATAAAGATGAAGCTAGTTGCCCATTCCAAAGCTTAGTAGGTATCTATGGAGAAGAACGGGCAAGACACTCCACGGACACTCTTTTAAATTAACACATGGTTACAAAATAATGGTTACATCATTCGTGTTGAAATTAAACATGTGAGAACGATACAAAACGTCAAAAGCGTCCGTAACAAAAAGATAAAAAAAACAATCTAAAAATTTAATTAAAATAAGCCAAGGCCGCTAAGAGATGACCACTCCCTAGTGATGGCGCCCGTTCACGAACATGACTACTATAGTAACGGGTATCTGTCAATGTTACCAGACGAAAAATATAAGACTGGGCCTAAGACAGCTGACAGATACTCGTCACTGGTAGAAATAATAACGATTGGATAACCTAAATCGTGAATATAATAATACTGTTAGTCTTACACTAACTACCTATAAAAATAAACACAAAAAACGTTGTGTAATAATTAAGTACGTAAAACTTATCTCTCCTATATAACTTTAATCAGTTTTAGTTAAAGAAGCTGTTTCAGTAAAACTGATTAAATTATGAAACAAGTTTAAAAACTAAGTTCTGATTGATACTTTCTTAGACTTACAAAACATCGCAAATTCGAGTTGAACTTATGTCTTTAAGCTAACCTTGAAGAAGTTTGAACCCTATTTCAGTGTTACAGACAACTGAAAAACACATTATCTTCTTTTTGGTCTCCGCCGCAATAGGGTAAAAGGAATCTTAGTTGGTTTTCAAGGTTAAATAATGTTTCTATTCATATTTATTTAAAACTTATTAAGCGGAACACACGTTTGTAGGACGTTTACACTACATAAAATAAAACAACAACATTCTGATTTTCCCCACGATTTCTATTAAATGATACTCGTCTAAGTTCTCAGCAGTAACAATTATGATAAACTATAGAATTCAAGATACCTACGTCATAAACTATGCAAACAGTTTCCTGCACAAATTAATTATATCTAAACTAAATACTGACTCAACCTTGTGGCAAATCTCCCTTTGCTCGTTCTACCAAATTGTACAATGCTTTATTATTATGCTGAAATCAACAGATGCAAGGAAGTTTGGCAATAATTCCTTCTGCACATGTGGCTTCCCTGGTACCTCATTAACGGCATAAGTATGTACCTAAATGTCTATTAACTGCTCCTAAATGAATAGGTTTTTTTACATACTAAAAAGGCTGTAAAACCCATTGATCTATAAATAGGAAGATATGGTACGCGCTCTTCGACGTGGATGGCTTAAATTAGGGGAAAAAACACAATCGACCTAATATTACTCTCAGTTTGCGGGGAATACCCGAATCGTAGTTTGTTTCCGAGTTTTTATGGGTACGTAACAGTGACAATTATTGCTATCTCGTTCCCGCTATAGCCCGCGTACGAGTATGTCTCTCTATTTCGGTTGTCGGCATATGACGCACGACATCGGGTCCATTTAATATTTACGTGATGTTAGAGAGTGGCCTATCTTCCTATTTAATACATCAACGGTAAAACCTCTTAATTTGACATAATATTTTCATTCTTTGACATTACGAGTATATACCTACAATTCTAATTTATTCGTGGCTTTATTGCATATCACATGTGTTTTACAAGATCTTAAGAGGGCTATCACAATTTTTCTTGAATTTGCGCGTTTTACTCGAGTTTTGATGTGTGATTATGGTTTAGTTATAGCCATAAAATAAAAAATAAAATATGCCCAAGCAAGTTTAATTATTTATCTTGGGAGCGCGTTAAATAAATATTTCAATTTAAATAAATTTAAATATAAAACAGTAGTATATAGTAAATACATAAATCAGTAAAAATCTTGTCTCTGCAAAGAATGTTTCATAAAATTTTTCTTTTGGGTATCTTTTAATGCTTTTTTACACCGAAGATAACGTAATTTAAGAAATTATAAAAATGTCCATGGTACTACTGTATTTTATACTTGGGAGCGTTTTAATCAATTTATTATATTTCGCACAGTAATTCACCAAAAATAATTCTGTAAAACAGACAGTTACTGACCATTTTTCATCCGAAGTTTTATTTTTTATCTACGAATATAAAATCCAAATTCAAACAAAAACTATTTAATAACTAAGTTAACTATGTTACCTTGCTCGAAAAAAAATTAAATAGTCTATTTAAAAGTAAAATAACGGCGTAAATCAACGGCGAAATAAGCTATATTTTCGAGAGCGCAAAAGTGATGAAACTATTAACGGGTGCTGAGACTGACACGAATGGTTTATCACCACGAAAACTGTACTTTTATAGTTACACAGACTTATTGTTTCGATTATTTCATGCTTTCTCACAATTAGATAAGAAATTGACGAAAAACTTTTTTTTTGTGATAGCACCCTTAATAATAGTTGTAAGTTACACATTTCATATTCGTTACAGTTGTAATGGTAATCCTGTCATTTGATTTAAATAGCTTTTTGTTTTTATTATTTTATTTTATCTTATTTACCTATAGTTTTTATTTTAATTTTCTGAATGTGAGAACGTTGTAGGTCTACATAGAGTGTAGATTTGTAGACCATTTTCTACTTTGTTATGTACCTGATAATTGTTGATAGGCCTACACTGTCCTCCCATAATTGTTAACACTGTAATTTGAAAACATTGTAAAAGCCAATTATTTTAAAAGAGTAACCGTGGAGTTTCTTACCGGCTCATTTGGGCGCGTAGGTATTGATTTTTTTTATGGGACGACTGATATTTTTCCCCAAAGTCAAAGTCAAATTATTTATTTTTAATAGGCACGGCACATAAGGCACGGCACAAGAGGCACTTTTGTACGTCAAAAATTACAAAAATAAAATAGAATTGATTGTAGTTGCCCCTTCCAAAAGTTAGTTTCGTATGGAGAAGAATGGGCAAGAAACTCCACCGTTACTCTTTTAAAAATGTTTCACAATATTTTGTTTAAGTACATTTATTGTAGGATCATATTTATAAGTGAAGACAATGTACCTAGAATAAAATTACCATACCACAATAGGTAAAATGAAGCAATGAAAAATAACTTGATCGATTGTAATGTATCTCGTTGATAAAAATAAATAAACTTAATTATGAGATAGATACATGCTGCTCACATATTTACAAACATCGTAACACCTAACATTTTCGCCTCACCGTTTACTATCACAAAAGGAAAACTATCACAGCTTTACAAGATAACGAGTAATAGTCGACCACCCCCACGCATGACTACTCACGAGACAGGTTCGACCTAGTGAGGAGTTCTTAAGCAAAGTACTTCCTTTGCGTCTTATTTAAAAATGTAGATCTAGTAATACACTGTTTTGGGAAAATAAACAATGATGATGTAATGATTGTCTGACAGACAATGATTACATCATCATGGTTTATGGTGCCGGACGTCAAGAATCATCATTTCAGCCGAAAGACATCCACTGCTTGACATATGCCTCCCCCAAAAAGGGGGGGGGGGATTTGCCATAATCGCCACGCTTGGCAGGCGGGTTGGCGATCGCAGAATGGTTTTAAAAATCCATAGAGAACGTTGGAAGAAAGGGATGGTCGAACGTCAAGAATAGCACCAACATAATATTTCTTCCCGTAGGTGTCGTAAAAGGCGACTAAGGGACTTACTAGAGAAGGGGCAGCAGCGTTCTCTACGCATTTTATCACCATACTGCGATTGCCAACCCAGCAAGCGATTGTTATGATGATGATGATGTAATGATAACATTCCTGATAACTACTCCTACTCCTTCACTGTGCACGCGGTGCGGTTGTGGAATTCCCTTCCGCCTGACATTAGGGACAGCCAAACTGTTGCAGTTAAAAGAAGAGTGAAATAACACTATCTTTCCACTTCGTCATAGTTGCGTATGCCAGGTATTTATGAAATTAAATTTTATTACAATTATTAATATCCTTGTGATATTTATTTTAGAAGTATGTATGTATGTTTATATGTATTTATGCATGTTAGTATCACATAATCAGTCTATAATGTTTCCACTGCTGGGACACAGGCCTCCAATCTTCGAGGGAGTAGGCCGACCCACCGATTGCAAATTTTGTTGTTAAACCAAAATTCACACCTTTTCTACACAAATAGCAATAATTCACAATTTACATTAGATACAATAATGAATAATACCATTTTGAAATCTGCTTTAAGCGCATAATATTTTAAAATAATTGGTCACTTGTGTTTGCATACTTTTTTTTTAAGCTACGGATTCTTAAACATTGTCAAAATGAATATTTTTCACAAATATTTCCCCAGAAAAAACATTCAAGTTGTTTAAAAAAAAACCTAGAAATTGCTGTTCCCTACATTTGTGTTCGCTGAAATCTACAAAATGTATGGAACAGCAGATTTTTATTTCGCGATTTCAAGGTTGATCCCATAGAAAAAGTTGTTCAAAATGATGAGTAAAATGACCCCTTTTCGGGTTTCGTTGAACAAAAACTAATGTTGTATAAAAAATGAGTGAATATAAACGGTAAAAAAAACATTACAGTTACAGTTGGAATGTATTAGAGAACATGTTTATCAACTACAATGTTGTCTGTTCTTGGGATAAATTCATCCCAACTATACCCTTTATTGTGCGTGGTCCGACACGCACTTCGCCGGTTTTTATTGTATTGTATTAATGGCATTTCAATTGTTATTATTAGCATAATTATTTTTAATTATAATTAATTACATAAATTAAGAGATTATACTCGATAATGTGTAAGCTATAGTTATCTGTAATTGAGTGTGCATTATAAGATAATATACGAGTTTTTATTTCGTAGAAGATAATATTCAAGGTACTTACTTAATGTATCTCTTGTTGGTTGGTAATACTAAAAAAAAACAGTGACTCGAAACAATCATTTAAACATAAGATTAAATCATTGTTCCTGGCCACTGTTTTTATAATAATGGTTGATTTATTATTAAACTGTGATTATAAAATCACAATTTAATAACATAACATTACAGCCTTATTTCTCCGAAGGGTTGGGCAGAGGTGTACCTATATTACACCTACATTTAATTAAATTAAGGTCTCAAATTGACTGGCTCTTTAGTCTAATGCCGAACACCTACATACGTTACATAAGTAGGACGTCATTATTCCTGTCACTGTTACACGACCGCCATATAAGTGCAAATGAACACAATACCTAAAATTCAATACCTTGCATGTCTGATTAAGTTAGTTTATATATACGCATGTTTGACAAATAAAGTATCTTCATCTTTATCTTCAAATGTTTAGATATTAATACTTCCAGAAATAGCAATGTTTTTATTACATTTATAATGTATTTAAGTAACTCAACTTCAAGGTGAAACAATCTGTCCTCTGCAATGACGTCATGTCTTTGAAGTTAGTGATACGTCAACTTTACAATTTGTAAAACAAATTAAAAAAATAACTACCTACTGAATTTTTATTGTTTTAAGAACTGAATGATGGAAGAATTATAATTAAGTAGGTACCTAGTTATAGTTGCCTCAAAGTAATAAATAACGCTTACCGGAGACCGCTTTTTGTACCGTTCTTGTTTATTATAAGGTTGATGCGACATTTTGTATTGTAAAAGTGTATCACAAGTTTAATCCTACTTCTTATTATATATATATATATCCTTCCTACTAATATTATAAACGGGAAAGTTTGTAAGTATGGATGGATGGATGGATGGATGTTTGTTACTCTTTCACGTAAAAACGGCAGGACCAATTTTGATAAAATTTTGTATCGAGGATAGCTGACACCCTGGGTTAACATATAGGCTACTTTTTATCCCTACATTCCCACGGGATCGAGACTTACGCGGGTGAAACCGCGGGGCGCAACTAGTATTCTATAATTACTTAGTTTTGTACTTATTGTCACCATTACCAATTTATGTGATGACGAGTTTCAGGGGTTGCGCCGAGTAATATCTCTCATTAAAGAAATTGTAATATCAATTTTCAAGAATCAATCTGCCCAGCCTTTTCCCAACTTTGTTGGGGTCGGCTTCCAGTATAACCAGATGCAGCTCAATACCAGTATTTTACATGGAGCGACTGCCTATCTGACCTCCACAACCCAGTTATTGGGTAATACGATACCCCTTGGTAAGACTGGTTGTCAGACTTTCAGGCTTCTAATATGAGCCGTAATGACTGTCAAAGATCCACGAATGACAGCCGTGCCAACGTGCTTTCCGAGGCACGCATTTTGTTTGGGCCTGCCACTGGAATTACACAAAAAAGTTAACCACTAAATAGTGACCGACCAAAGCTTCGTTTTTGTTATTTTCGGCCAAAAAAATCATGATTCGGCTCATATTTTCGTTTTCGGCCTTAAAACAGCTGAAGCTTTGGCCAAGCCAAGTTCGTGAATTGTCGCGCGTCATTCGGCTTACTTTGTAAAACTCGGCAATATCAGGCGAACTTCGGGGTGACTCGGGTCCGCTCGTGGTTTCACTCTATTTTTTTTCACTCAAATTGACTAAGGTTTGTGAAATATGTGATTAATTAATTATCTCTGAATGTGTTTTATTTCTTTTAAAGCCTATATTTGCCCTTTCTCTCCATAAGTGTAAAAAAAAAACAAGATTTCAGCCAACAGCGCAAATATTCATATTTTTTAATGTCTGAATCATTTTTCTTTTCGTTTTCGGCAGAAAATAAGACCAAAGCCGAAGATTCTTTTTCGTTTTCGGCTGGAATCCATTTTTTTTGGACACTACCACTAAAACTACGGTTCATAGAAGAGCGGCGGCCGTTATGTGGACATAACGGCCGCAGTGACGGCTGACATGAAAATGATGGCAGCGGGGTTTGACTTTACGGTGTCAAAAAACGCTCTATAGGAAAACCATGGATTTAGTAGTGTTGTAACCAATATTTTCTAACCATTATGTTAATTTAAAAGAGTGTCCACGGAGTCTTGCCCGGTCTTCTCCATAAGGAACCTACTACGCTTTGGAATGGGCAACTAGTTTCATCATTTTGACTGACCGACCCCTTGACAATTCAAAAGTGCCTGTAATTGGTTTATTCGAAATAAACGTGTACATGTATGTGTATCTACTATAAATCTATGTGTACTATATATCTAGAAAACATCAACTGAATTTCTTAAATAACTCTTCAGTGACGTCATTCACCGGTTAATTTTAGACGCTATGTCACGGCCACCGCATTTCTAGAAAACTAGTGATAAGTGATGCAAATCCGATGTGCCATCGTAGTAACATCGTTACTGTGCAATCTAGGAGCTAGTAGGCAATCGGAGAACATTTGCATGAAGATGATAGGTATTCGAACTTCGCAATAGTGTCGTAACATAGGGTTAGGGAGATAAACGTCCGGCTGTGGTTTAACGAGAGTTGATTGAAACTGAAAACCAATTTGCGGAATAAATTCTGACGAGGTCTGTCGGTTCGTGCTAAATTCACATAACTATACGTCTGGTTTCCCAGAAGGTTTATAGGTTAAGTGCGGCGTGGTTAGTATAAGCGTAATCTCTAAGCTGTACAAACCTGATTTAAAAAAAAAAAATTGTTTATTTAAACAGTTTAAATTAACTATTTTTTTTTTAAAACTTATTTATCATCTAAAATCAGGTTTGTATTTATGTACACACATTTAATCAGACAAGAAGAAAGACACAGAAAAATACGTACTACGTAATATTTATATTATTTATATAACTCGATTCAGGTTATGTTACCGCATATTAACTTTTGTTCGTCATATTGTTCTGCATCAAATTAATAATGTTCGGTTGACACCGCGAAAAAAAAATTAACTGCACCATTTTTAGTCATTGCCTTTTATAGAGGAAACGGGACTCTCCGGTCTGCTACTAAACGACACTTTGGAGATCACACCCAGGACCCCACTCTCGGCGGCTATGACCAAATCTATATAAATGGGTCCTGGGTTCGATTTCCAGGTCGGCCAGTCATTGGGGTTTTCTATTAAGGCGACGATAACCGACTTTTAATGATTTTATACTGAAGATCACGTCTAAACGAGTAGTGCTAATGATTTGAAATAAAATATGTTGAATTAGAGCATTTTCTCAATAACTTAATATGTGAATATTTTAGATTATGTTTATATTACATAATGAAATTGATTTGTAAACTTATGTCTAACGCGGATAAAAAACTGAGAATGCCGCAAAATCTACCAAGCGTATTTTTCTGAAACCTTCAACAATTTAAAGATAATTTAATTATTGATCTTTTAGTATACGCGTTTTATTAAAATACCTTTTGTTTTGTCTATAATAAATTAATAATGCGTCGAATTGGGGACAGCGCTCCTTGATGGGCGAGCCCTATTACTGTCTGAACGTACGACGCGTTGCGTGAGCTCAGTACAGAACACGCAAGTTAACCTCTCAAGGTCACTGGCATATATCTGAGTCTTAAGAATTTTTCAGTAGCAGCCCAGAGTCTGAATTTGCGCCCGGGTGGTGGCAACAGGGTCGCCTCCTATTACATGGGACTTAAATATAACTGGTAAAATGTGGGTGTACTATAGGTACCCTTTTGCCAACCCTTCGGGGAATCCAGGCGTGATGCTATGTTATATTCTCTATCTAAACATTACACACAAATACCACTAGTAGTTCTCAATCATTCGATATTGCAAATAGATACCTATATGCCAATAAAGGTACAAGACTGAATGCCTGTGCCAGTAACTGTAATACCTATACAGGTAAGTTATAAGTTTCAAAGGAATCTTGCAGATTTGATCCTTCATTGAACCGTGAAATAAACTTGAACCAAGTGCATAAGTTAAAGTTCGTGTCAGAATTTATCTAGTTTGAATAACTCGGTGACAACGGAGTAGTGTTGTCGACGTATCATTTTTGAACTCTTCAACTATTAAGAGTTAACCTAGATCTATCAAAAAGACCAAAACAAATCCACCAAAACCACCATCCATCGATATGACCAAAAAGGATCCAGTAGTGGAGTATTGAGTTGAGACTAGATTCGGTATCTAGAATAGTCAATTGATAATAAGGATTAAAAAAATATTCAAAAACTGGCGCATTTTTTTTAAATCAAACTTTTGATGTTGAAACTCTGAAAAAGCTTGCATCCGCCACCGCGCCCGCCACCACACCCGCTAAAGTGCCCGCCACCGCGCCCGCCACCGCGCCCGAAACACCGCGCCCGCCACCGCGCCCGTCGCCGCGCCGGCCACCGCGCCCACCACCACGCCCGCTAACGCACCCACCACTGCGCCCGCTAACGTGCCCGCCAAAGAGCCCGCCACCGCGCCCACTAGTGCGCCCATCACCGCGCCCGCTAACGTGCCCGCCACCGGGCCCGCTAATGCGCCCGCCACAGCGCCCGCTAACACGCCTGCCACCGCGCCCGCCACCGCGCCCACTAGTGCGCCCATCACCGCGCCCGCTAACGTGCCCGCCACCGGGCCCACTAGTGCGCCCATCACCGCGCCCGCTAACGTGCCCGCCACCGGGCCCGTTAGGAGTATATGTGTTCTGTGCCGCTAATGCGCCCGCCACAGCGCCCGCTAACACGCCTGCCACCGCGCCTGTTAATGCGCCCGCCACTGTGTGTCAGAAGTGAAATGAATTTTGTGAAAAAAGTTAAGTACTTTGTCTCACGCTCGCAGCAAAATAGAATTGTGCTCACTGTCTTTGTACAGCAAAACCGGCTTGTTTTGAGGTGCTGAGGTGAAAATGTAATTAATAAACTACTATTTATTTTCTCGCAGTCAATGGCAAGAAATAGAAACCACATCTCGTGAAAAAAAACACCTCTGTCCTTGTATCCCTCGCTCCGCTCAGGATTCTAATCTAGAATTCTTCGAGGCTCTCGGCATCCAGATCTTAGTCCCTCGAATTACATTCTCCTTTTTTCACTTGTTGTATAATCTACAATTATGTTTTGTTTCGTAATATTACTTTACATACTACCTAGTGTATAGAATCAAGTTTTTCTGTAACTGAACAGACAGCTGTGCTACCGGGGAGTTTGTTGCTCCACTTCTTCTCTCCAGCTAAAGAAGTGGTGAAGGGTAGGGGCGTTTTGCGGGACTGTCTTATGTAATTTTGCTGACTCTCAACCCACTTAAAATAAATGACTTTTTTATTTTTGGTTTTGTTCTTTTTTTTTGTTTCTATGAGTGTGTTTTATTTAATTTGTGATCTGTGCGAGTCCCAATAAATGTTTTTTCTTTCTTTCTTTCTTTAAATGTAACTTTTATTAAGCATTTTCTATAATAATGTTTTTGATGATATATTTGCCTCTAGGGGGGAGAGTCCCTGGTATCCTGAAATATAAGTCACGGCTTAGTTTAGGCACCAGTCTAAACGAACATTGTCCTACATCATATTTTTTCCATTTTTAAGTTATAGTTAATAAGTGTTATTTGTGGCAGAAAAATAAACCTTTTTTTATTTTTTTACTAAAAACTAACCGACTTAAAATAAAAATAATTATAAGATATACGCTAACAGACTTAAAATAATAATATATGTACATGTATATAAAAAAAGGAGGGGGACCGAATCATAAATATCAAAAAATTCGTCCACATCGCTGTCAACATGAAAAGTGCCCAAAAGGCTGGCAGCATTGCCACGTTGTATGGCGATGATGATTCTTTGTCCGAAAAATAGACCAACCCTCTGGTCATGTGAAGAGTCGACCAACCGCTTGGCGATATCTTGAAAAACCAAGCGGGCACTCGGACCCCATGGCCCTAGTGTTTCAACCCCAAACGGCTCGAACATATAGCTCTATTACTTTTTTTATTTGTCATTTAATTGCCTAACGACGACTGCTTATGAAACCAATTTCGGCCAATTAAAGCATAGGATGTTCTTCAAACGGAAACCTGTGTCGAATAACTTACATTTCAACAAAATACAGGGTTTGTACAACAAACAGCAATATTTGCGGAAAAGCCCAAAACAATGGATCATTATCAAAGTAGTGGGAAATTGAACATGAACAAAAATAATAGGTACAAGCGACCGTATGTGAGTGGTGACTTATTGAGTTAGAGCTGGCTTTATAGTACAGCGTTTCAATAGAATACGAGGCCAGCTTATACTGGTTTTCTTACATTAAACGTGTGTCTGTAGGTACCTATTCAAATAAGTCATACATTTTTAATAAATGTACGTGTAACAATTACATGTCTTTTGCCCGCGGCTTTGCTCGCGTGGATGTCGGAAAATACACACGGGAACGTACTACCGGGGTTAAAAGTTATGTGTTAATCCAGGTTTATAGACTTCGTTTACATTTTTTTTAAACGACTCGCAGGCCACCTATTTTAAATGCCTACTGGATTTTAAAATAGGTGGCCTGCGAGTCGTTTACTGAGGGTAAAATTACTTACATTGTAATGTAATTCACAGCGGGGTTAAGACTACCTATTTCGTTTTTGAGTTTAACCTTAATGTACCTGTACCTGTACCTGTGTGTGTGTATTACAGGTTCTGCCCTCAGGTGCTAACACAACCAGGCTGCTAGATGAGCTCACTCTCGAGAAGGCCACGTAAAACTGGCCGTGCGAGAAGCAGTTCTAAGCAGTCCCCTCCAAAATCAATTCCCGCTGTTTTCAGTGACTGACTCTGAGACTTATTAATCGTCATTGCGAAACATACCTTAACGGTGAACTGCAGCCTTTTATACTCGTATGGGTATTCCGATGATATTATTTGTATCCGCGATATATACACCGATACAATGGGCTCTACCACGTTTTTATGTAAATAGCTACCGTCCCAGGGCCTGCAATCTCGATATAGATAGCGATCGCTTTCAAAATTGCTTGACAAGCACGAAAAAATCACAATCTTGTCAAGCAATTTTGACCGTCTAGAGACCGTTTTGTTAGTCAGATTTAATAAAATATTTGTATTTTTTTTTTTTGTTTGTGCAGCTTAGGAAAAAGCTAATGCATAAAAAGTAAAGCCCCGTAACTGTTTCATATAATGTACATACTTTCACTCATGAACGCTTCTGAAATTAAGCGACACCAAAACAACCATTTTTCTTTGTGTGTTGTATCGTTTAAAAAAACCTAACACGAATGGGATTAAGGGGCTGTGTTCGCCTCGCGGCTGCCCCTTCAAACGATGCCATTACTATCCGAGTCGCCCAATTCTCGAGCTCGCTTCGTTCGTTCTTGCAATAAATATAGACTGGCCCTGCAGTCTCGACATAACTCTCTCAGATCCAGATGACCCCATTACTCTCCTCCAGGAAAACAATAAGGCCACCAGTACAGTGCACAAATTACACAAACCGACATTCCGTCCTCGCCGCCGAGGTACCACGTGAACTTCCCGACTAAAAGGTCCCCCCCGTCCCTTGCACGTCGATGCGCCAGCAACCCGCCCCGAGGCTGAGTGCGCCGTAGCATTAATAGTTACCCCTGCTAATAATCATGATCTAAACTTTGACCCAGCCCGTCCCCAAAAATTTGTGATCCCCCAACGATGCCCTAAGCCGAGGTCCGTACCCCACAGGGGGTGCCCTTAGTGCGCAGTCGTTTAGTTTTAATATATATTTTACGCCCTGGCTGGAGGCTTTAAGCTCACACCTTAAGGCAAACACAGGCAAATCCGGTTAAGTAGTCACGGCCTCTCAAGGCCACCTACGAGATGCCATACATAAAAAAAAAAGTCTCGACATAGATATCGATCGCTTTTCGACCGAATTCGGTCGCAAAGAGGTCGAGACTGTAACTAAAGCCCGCAACTAAAAACGTTGAGTTAACACAAACATTTTATCGAGGTGTTTTACGACATTAGACTTTGTGTTAAAATTATCAATAATACCAATAATAATAATATTGATAATAAGTACAAGTATATTTTTGGCTACTTTGTATTAGAGTGTATTTTGTCAATGTTTTTTTTCTTGTTAATGTGTTTTGTTTTACTGTCTTGTGTCTTGCAGAATAAACAAATTTTCTTTCTTTTCTTTCTTTACCGGCCATAATTACACGTACCTATTCTGTGAAAATTTCAACTGACTAGTATTAAAATATAGGGACCCGTTGGCACCCTTTCAGTAGGGAACCCTAATTATGAAGCCAAATATAAAACAATTAATAATTTATTCACAGACATCAAATGATAAAAGTTTACATACCTCAAGTAATTCAAGGATAAGTTTTAAACAGCAGTATATAAAGACTTAGCTACTTAAACATCTCATTATTCACTCAGAGTTTACGGTGAGTACCTACCTACCCAATATTAATTAAATATTTTTATTTTAAAAGTTTAGTTTTGAAGTGAGAAGTTTGAAACAATTAGCCAAGGTGTGATAAAGTGTTTCAAAACCAACCTTTGTGGTGTGGAGTTTGTTTTATTCGAAATAGTTTTTCTTTAGTTCTTGAGTCTTTTGTTTTGATCCTGGCTGCAAGCACAGGATTAGCTTAGGCTATCGGAGATACGGATCCAGACATAATGACATTTATGTCCTTTAAGACGCAGATATATGCCAGTGACCTTGAGTGGTTAGATTGCGTGTTCTGTACTGAGCTCACGCAACGCGTCGTACGTTCAGCCAGTAATCGGACTCGCCCATCAAGGAGCGCTGTCCACAATTTGACGCATTATTAATTTATTATACACAAAACAAAAGGTATTTTAATAAAACGCGTATACTAAAAGATCAATATATAAATTATCTTTAAATTGGTGAAAGTTTCAGAAAAATACGCTTGGTAGATTTTGCGCCATTCTCAGCTTTTTATCCGCGTTAGACATAACTTTACAAATTAATTTCACTATGTAATATGAACATAATCTAAAATATTCACTTAAAAAGTTATTGAGAAAATGCTCTTATTTATCATATATTTTTTTTAAATCATTAACACTACAAGTTTAGACGTGATCTTCAGTATAAAGTCCCCTTAAGACAGGTATCGTCGGGCTATGAATTTGCCAATTTTAACTTGGATCACGTAGAGAAAACTTGCAAAATTGCGCAAATTATTTCAAAATGTCTTATTCCTATACTCCATTTATTATCATATTAGAAATATAACGGCCATCACCCTGTCGTTATTTCGATATAAACGTTTAATAAACTCTGATATTTCACAATATAGACAATACAATGTAATTTATTTACTATTTACATTTAAAAAGTCACTCTAAATTCTACTAATTTCAACAATATTACACAATAACTGTCGACTGCCGTCATTTGTCTAATTCTAAATTTAAAATCTAAATTTAAATTAATGGAGCTATTGAACAAAGCAGTTTTCTTTCGTACCCCCTAATAAGTACTAAAATTATAGTAGAATTAAGATTATGCTTCTTTTAACGTGTCGATGGCACGTGTAATTTCTTATTAGTATATACGAGTATACCCTACCCTACCCTATGTAAAATTTAAACATTTACATCTGTAACTTTTATGGTGTACATAATAAAGAGTATTCTATTCTATTCTATTCTACCACACGGACAAGACCACACTTTCGTCATCGTCCCATGTTCTGTTAATTGATTATGAGTCCATAATACGTCAGCACCACTCTTTATGTCGCTCGTACACTACGGTTACGCGAGCAAGCGAGACAGACGGCAGAAAAAATCATGGAAATTGTGGTAATCAAAAAAAAAAACATGCAAGCCTTACAGCTGTTGTCGCATATGATGTGTAACATCTGACATCTCACCTTGGTAATAAGCAACTGAGTAGCGGCAGAAATTAATCTCAAAACGTAAAAGAGCTAAATACCTACTGAAATATTTATTCGAATAATTATTTATTACTAGTGGTCGCCCACTGGTTAAAATTCGACTCCCTCTACTTACAACCTATGTCAATCAACTCAGCCTATTGCAGTCCACTGCTGGACATAGCCCTTTCCCAGGCTGCGCCACAACACCCTGTCCTCCGCCTTCCGCATCCAGTCTATCCCAGCCACCTTTTTAAGGTCGTTGGTCCATCTAGCTGGGAGGCGTCCCATACTACGCTTGCCGATACGCGGTCTCCACTCCAGGAGTCGTCTGCTCCACCGGCCATCGGTCCTTCGACAAACATGGCCAGCCCACTGCCACTTCAGCTTGCTTACTCTATGTCGGTAACTCCGGTACAATCTATGTAGTGCTTACTAATTCCATGGTATTATAAAATGCTTACTAATTCTATGCTATTAAAAGTACTTACTTATTCCATGCTCAAGCTGTCACTTCCTGTTACACACTTCTGTCCCTTTTTACGTAATCACTCCCACAGAAAGCGAGAGGAACGATGATACACATAAAAAAAAAGAAAAATAGTATCTGCTTTATATTATATTTAGTTCAGTTATTTGCAAATTTTCATGACTTTTACTAGCTTCGGTTTGGAGGTAACTTTATAATTTTTTTCTGTCAAGTAAATGTTATGGAATCGTGTTTTCGTCAAAGACTAAAGGACATTCTTGCATCCCCGGCATCCGTGCTTATGAGCCATCCACCAACCCGCACTGGCCTCGCGTGGTGGATTACGGCCCACTCCCTCTCATAGAAAGAAGGGTCCTGTGTCCCAGCAGTGGGAACGTTATAGGCTGATTATGTGTAGTGCTTAAACATTAATCCTCAAATTTACCAAATATTTATTTCCCAATTAATGCTGCAGTATTTTCTTTAGAACGGAGGAGCTAAGCAATTTGAGGTATTGTAGACTCTTAATAGTCAGTTCCATTCCGTTCCAGAGTCAGTTCCTCTTGGGTGTACCTATACCCATGAAGAACTGATGCTTTGATTTTACAGTCGAACAAGCTATTTGGTAAATAGGCAGCAACTACTTTTAAACAATGTTGTGAGTGTGACGAGTAAATAAATAAAAAAGCTTTTTGTTGATTCCTTACAATGACAATACATACATTATTAATAAAAAAATACATTTCAATTCAATTCTATTAAAATCATAAAAAATATATATTATATAATATAAATTATGTTTAGTTAATCGAAAATTCGAAATCAAACTTTCAAACTTCATTCCAATATTATTTTTAAATAAATACTGGTGGTATATTTAATTAGTGTGAAGAGAAATGTCAGTAATAAATAATTGTAAAATCGAATAAATTATATTATACACTGAAATTACTAGCAATCGGATAGGCCGATAGGCAGTCGCTCCATGTAAAATACTGAATTCATCCTGCTGCATCCGGTTAGACTGGAAGCCGACCCCAAAATAGTTGGGAAAAGGCTGGACAAATTGATTATGACTGGTACAGACGGCTACACATCAAGCTATACATTTCCAGTATAAGCTGATCTCGCATTGTATAGGATTGCCGTACAATGAGAGGTCCGCGTATACTGGAAATGTATAGCTTGATGTGTAGCCGTGTGTACTAAGTGTCAGTGCATGAAAGACAAGTGTAAGCCTCATTCGATTGACCTAATTGTTTGTTTTCTTCCCAGCATCATTATCATCATGAAACTGCCCATCGTTCTGGCACTGGTGGCGGCGGCGGTCGCTCGTCCGGACGAAGGACATTACGACAGCAAGTACGACGACTTCAACATTGATGACGTCATCAACAATGACCGTCTGTTGAAGGCGTACGCTCAGTGTTTTATTGGTGTCGGCAAGTGTCCCCCTGAAGGAAAAGATATAAAGGGTTAGTCGACATTTTATTCTTTACAATCTTTTGCCCACGGCTTCGCCCGCATGGAGGTTAGAAATGATCTCAAGGAAACGTACTACACCGGGATAAAAAAAAACCGGTCAAGTGCGTGTCGGACCACGCACAATGAAGGGTTCCGTAGTTGGGATGAATTTATCCTAAGAAAAACTTAACATTGTAGTTGCAAAACATGTTCTCCCATACATTCCAACTGCAATTGTAAGTTTGTACGCACAATATTGAGAGGTTTACCAAGTTATTTTAACACCATAGACTTCTTATAGGTTTTGCTGTGATCTATAGATCACAGCAAAACCTAAAGAAAAAATACCTAATATAGTTCGTTACATTATGTAACGAACTATTTTAGGTATTTTTTTTAAATTGTTGTATGTCAATATAAACTCGTTTTGAAGTTTATAATTCGAATTTTACGATATGAGAGTAGATAAAACTTTTATTTGATGATAGTTGGAAGACTTTGACGTACCTACTCTGGCAATAAGTCTTGGGTGTTTTCTACTCAATTTGAAGCCACACTCAACTTAGAACATTTAATTTTAACCAGAGCATTAAAAGGCACTTTTCAATTGTCAGAAAGTTAGTTTGTCCGTTCCGAATTCACGGTCAAAGAATGACGTAAAACCATTAGTAAACCATCTTATCTCATTATAATAAAGTACGAATTAGAATGATTGCCGTAAGCTTCATAAAACTCTCGGTAATCATTCTAATGTGTACCTTACGTAACCGAGATAAGAGTTACATTGCAACGACTTACATATGGTTTTACGTCGATCGCGAATGTGTAGGACTTTAGAGTTATGATTGTTTTTGAGGATAAAGATGATGGTTAAAGTGATAAGTAATTTAAGAAAATGTTTGCTAAAAGCAGTTCTTTAAGTGCAATTCCAGTATATATAATAGCACCCATTTAGTTATAATATATATAAAAAAACTTTTATTACAAAAAAAAAACATCCAATTCAAAAAAAATACACTAAATAGTGAAAAATAACTTTAATTTCGGATGCCGGTGTCTCTGGTTCCGTATTTTCGATTTTCGCCACCAACTTAAAATTACATTTTATTTTTAATTTATAATTTATATTTTTGTTGGGACATATTTATAATGCATGGGAAGATAAATGCGATGCCTTGTGCATTTATTGTGATTTGTCCAAGTTATTCGATTGCGTTTTTCACGAAACGTTAATCAGGAAACTCCGCCACTACGGGATCCGGAACATCGCTCTGGATCTTCTTATTTCATACTTGAGTAATAGGATTCAGAGCGAACTGTTAAAGATTATATTGAGGACAAAAAGGCTTGGGATTGAGCTGCTCCAATTTTTGTACATATTGAGGTAGTTTATTTTTATTGTTTTTTTTTGTTTTTGCTAACTTTATTATTTTATAAACAGTGACATTTAATTATTATTTTATACACAATGACAGGAATATTTACTTGTAAAGTATTATATTATTTTAATTATTGTGAATGTGAAGACTATGTGGGTTATTGCATAATATATTTTTTTTTCCTTTCTTTTATTCTCAGTTAGTGTTAATCATGGTCTGGCAGTTTGAGTCATATAAGTGGCCTACCCAAATGTCCTTTCTTTGGTATTGATCGTCGCATCGTTGAGCTCCTTAAATAAGAGTAGAGCTGCACGATTACTGACAAATGTGTGCACTGACTGGTCAGGTCCACTCAACCTGTGTGGTTCTTTCCTCAAAAGACCATTTCAGACACCAATCTACATGGTCTTCACATGATCTGACCAAGATTATGTCTGGACTTTAAAAGAGACTATGACCTCTGAGTTTGTTTCGGCCTTTCTTCTCAGAGTAGTCAGATAGGAAACGCCGACCTCATCTAGTTTTTAAAATATGATTGACGTGTAAAAGTGTTTGTACAAACCTACTTACAGAAATAAAATCATTTATCATTTATCATTTAAAAAAGGAATACAACTGAGTTAAAAACCTCCTTCTTTTTGTAAAGTCGGTTAAATATAAGTTCTTATTTATTATCTACCAGCTTTTGCTCGCGCTACGCCCGGATGAAGGGCGGGAATTATCCAACGGGAACATACTACCGGGTTAAAAGATCCTAGCTTCTATCCTATGTTGCTCAGGTCATGGTTTATCTTTGTGCTAAATTTCATCGAAATTACTTCAGCTGTTAATGAGTGAAAATGCAACTACAGACAGACAGATTAAGGTACTTTCGCGTTTATAATATTACTAGCTGCGTCCCGCGGTTTCACCCGTGTAAGCTTCGATACCGTGGGAATATCAGGATAAAAAGTAGCCTATGTCTTAATCCAGGGTGTCAGCTACCTCCATACAAAATTTTATCAAAATCGGTATTTGAGCGTGTTCTTCACGCTCAAACACCGATTTTGATAAAATTTACATGTAACAAACATACACACACACACACACACACACACACTCACAAACTTTCGCCTTTATAATATTAGTGTGATAGTATGACGACTAGCTGTTGCCCGCGACTTCGTCTGCGATCCACGATCAAAAGTAGCTAATCTTCTTCTCCAGATCATGGTCTCCCCATGTGCAAAATTTCATCAAAATCCGTTCAGCCGTTTAAGCGTGAAAGCGTCACCAACAAACAAACTCTCTTTCGCATTTGTAATATTAGTTAGGATAAGTATGGATTTCGTATTAGATCCATATTTTATTATAATTCATGGAAAAGTAAAGGGCCGTGCAGACTGGTGATGAATATTGCGGGCACGACAGGCACCGCGGCCCTTGTCGCGCCCGCGATATCGCGCAGTCTGTCCGAGCCGTAACATCTGTTCCATCGGTAACTTTAGACAACTCATACTTAGGATTGCAAACAGAGTTTTCCAGACACCATTTCAAAGTTGGTGGCGATCGCAGTATGGTGTTAAAAAGCATAGAGAACGCTGCTGCCTACTCTCTAGTAAGTCCCTTAGTCGCCTTTTACGACACCCACGGGAAGAAATGGGATGGTGCTATTCTTTATTTCCGGCACCGCACGGAACCATGTGTTACTTAGCCGATTAAGCCCTGTGACATAAGTCAAGTACCTGTCCTTACCTTAATGGCCGCCAGATTTATTGCCCCTGCTGCCAATTTAAACAAAGAAAGTCTCAAGTGATTTCTAAGAGCATAAACATCCTTTTTTTCAGCTGTTTGGGCCGTCGCGTCGGTGGGACTTGACGGTTGAGGACACTGACGGCCTTTAACGGATATAATGTTCCCACTGCTAGGCCTCCTCTCGGTGAGAGGGAGTGGGCGGTAATCCACCACGCGGGCCCAGTGCGGGTTGGTAGATGTCACATGTCGTCGGGTTTTTGGTTCTAGGACATGCCGGTTTCCTCACGATGTTTTCCTTCACCGATTTGAAAGCAGTGGTGATTCGAATAATTTAAAGAGGAATTTACATGTACATAATCAACCTAATTATGAATTTGACTATTTAGTTGGATAAGGATTGTCATCATACGAATGTCATCATCTTTCGATTCTACCCATGTTTTGATTGACTAATTTGAACAAAAAGTGATTATTCTGACTTATCTATAATAGTTAGATATATAGCATCGCGGAGTTTTTTATGGATAATGATGAGTACCTACTACAAACACGTATTACATTATTTTATGTATAATTAATAGTTTTCGCAGCGCAGGCCAAATAATGACTTTTATCGCCCAATTTTTTATACGAATTTTCGTAGGGATCTCATTTTTTTTGCAAAATAAAATACCGATGTACCCTCTGATAATGTAGCCTCCAATAAGTGACATAATTTTTAAAATCGGTTAAGTATTTTATGAATTTATCATTTACAAACAAACATACAAACAAAATCTTTTCTCTCTATAATATTAGTTTAGATGAGTTTTCTGGCTTGTTCAGCTTCCTCAGATTTTATAGTTTTTTTTTCTATCAGTGTGCGTTCCATAAATATGATTTCTTTCAAACTCTATCAAATAGAACGACATCTATGCGCAAAGACGTCAACTTTTGAGCCGATATTTATTTATAACTTTTATAAGAAAATATTTTCAGGCTAGTAATTCTTTTTATTATTATTCTTTGTGTGACCAGAAATAAGTTAGTGAAAGATATGAACCGATTTCATACCTTTTACTGGTCACACAAAGAATAATAATAAAACCTAGAAAAAAGAATTACTAGCCTGAAAATATTTTTTCCATACAGTTGTTAAACATGGCGTAGATACTTTCAGAGGCTTATGATTCGAAAATTGAATCCTTTGCATAGGCTCTGTTACGTGGTCGTGACTTTTGTTTACGAGCTCTATCATTAGTTTTGCAGTTGAGTTTTAAAAGTCAATTTAAAAAGTTTAGTAGCAAGGAGTTTGCATAAATAGAATAAAATGGGATAGATTTTATACGAGGAAAAATGAATGAGTCCGTACGTCTTAGCATTGAATTCTCGTCTTTTAAATGGTTCTTTAATATATTTAATTACCAGTTTAATTTAATTATTTTCACACCAACATTTGTCAAAAATCGAATAGGCTTTATAGGACGTTTTCGTTGTAAAAAAAATATGTCCAGTTGCAAAAACGCGCCATTTTCTGAAAATTTTAATTAATTCTTTAATTAGTTTTTTACTATTTCCCACAAGTGTATTGAAAAACGTCGTGTGATACACGGGTGTGTAGGTTATTGCAAACTCGTGTCATTAAAGCTCGTTTGCAATAACCTACTTAGCACCCTTGTATCACAATGTACTATTTTAGATGTTATTGGTGACGAAAAAAGTTACCATGATATAGTTTCGTCCAAGAAAATAACCCATTAACGGATAGTGCACTTTATTATTAGAGATGTGGTGGCCCAGTGGTAACGGCCCCGACTTACGAGTGTAGGTCGAGGGTTTGAACCCAGGTAAGCACTTTACTTTGTGTAAATAATTTCATCACCACTGCTCTTAAAACGGTGGAGGAAAACATAGTGAGGAAGCCGGCATGTCCTAGAACCAAAAACTCGAAGACATGTGACATCTACCAACCCGCACTGGGCTCGCGTGGGGGATTACGGCCCACTCCCTCTCGAAGAGGACTGTGTCCCAGCAGTGGTAACATTACGGGCTGATTAGGTACTTTATTGGTGTAGTTAATTTTAAACCATCTAGGTATAATATGTACCTATAGTCTGATATTTCTCAAAAAAAAAAAAAAACTTTATTTCAGACATGAACACATACATGAACAGTCCATAGCTGCGTAGGTTGTACAGTGACGGGTTCGTAACAGAAAGTACTTATAGTCTATAAGTGTGGTAGCACCATAGGTACAGTGGGAATCACAGGGCACGTTATGTGATGAAATAACTATCTACGTGTACCTATAGCTACTTCCACCCAGTGCCGTTGTATAGGACAGTCTGGCCTGTTAACAGTCATTTTCAGGATGCCGTTCCGAGTGTTACGCAAGCGCTGTAGCAAGGAAGCCGCTTTAAATGCTAGGAGTAAATATTGCGTGTTTGATTGGTTTAAATTCCTCTGGGAATATAGCAAAGAGTTAATTTCATTACTTATTCACGAAATATTTATGGAGAAGTTGTTAACCAACGAAAGCCCTGAGGAAATCACTACAATTCCCAGGTTTGATAATTTTGGCAATATTTATGCGTGGGACATAAGAAAGATTTAATATTACATACTCGTACAAAGTCTTACAGACTGTTTCAGAATTAGAATGCTTTATTTGTAAACATAGGTGAAATAACAACAGTGTGCGAGATGTTACAGATTGGTAGAACCGCTATGGTTTGCCCATAGGCGTACAAGTAGCACATCTCCGCCACGAAACCATAGCACTCAAATCGGATGCGAGTGGCGGAACATGACGCGAGCCAGTTGAATTAAATTACTGCGGTTTCGCTGCTATGGTTTTAAGCGGAGGTGTGCTAGCGGCGTTAACATTGTCGAATTTTTTAATTTTTAACACAATTTTAACTTTAAAGGTGGTACAATTATGTAAACTTTCTCATTAGTAATAAAGTCAATATTAATAGGTAGGTAATGCATATCAATAAAAAAAAAAACAACCATTGTTGAAAAAATCACATTTGTTGTATGGGAGCCCCCCTTAAATATTTGTTTTATTTTAATTTAATTATTTATTTTTAAAGTGAATATATATCTAAACATTCCGTGAATATTTCAACCATCTACCTGTTGCCATTATCAATATTGAGGAAATACGAGCAAAAAAATCACGTTTGTTGTATGGAAGCCCCCTTAAATATTTATTTTATTCTGTTTTTTAGTATTTGTTGTTATAGCGGCAACAGAAATACATCATCTGAATTTCAACTGTCTAACTATCACGGTTCATGAGATACAGCCTGGTGACAGACGAATAGACAGACAGACGGCGGAGCCTTACTAATAGGGTTCCCGTTTTACCCTTTCGGTATGGAACCCTAAAAATACAATCAATTTCAATAAATGTCAAATAGATTAAGTTCGTTGTTGTAGTCGTTGCAAGCGCTACTGCTGAGCGTGAGGCCCTGGGTTCGAATCCCGGGTCGGGCAAAATCTTATTGGGTTTCCCCATCTGGATTTTCTCAGTAGCATTCTGGAGTCTGGATTTGTAATAGGAGGCTTGAACATAAGTGGCGAAATGTGGGTGTACTATGGGTACACCTCTATCTAACCCTTCAGGGATTTATGGCGTGATGTTATGCTATGTTATGTAGATACTAAGTCCTCGTTTGAAGTTACGAACTTACAATAAAGATAACAAACCCCAATGGCGATAAAAATATCGTTTCAAACAATGATAAGTACTTATTATAAATAAAAGAACCGGTCGGAAGTGGGTTCCGTACGTATATATATTATTTAGTCGGAAACTATACTACATAAAAAAAAATATGTTTGAGAATGTGCAAACAGCGTTCTTTCATATGATAACCCACATGTCTTAGTAACCCCACTTAAAATTTTTAAGACCCCCTTTCAGTCCCTTTTGCAAAAAAGATACATCTTTTTTAATTTCTTTCATGTTTGCAAAATAGTTGGGCAAACGTCATCTAAAACAATTCTAAATTTCAAGTTGATAGCATTAGTAGTTCTTAAGATATCCATGTGTTACAGACAGACAAAATCAAAATCAAAAGTCATTTATTCAAACCAGGCTGAGAATCAGCACTTTTCGAACGTCAAAAATTACATGAGACAGTCCCCCAAAAACGCCCACCCTTCACCACTTCCTAGTGCTTTAGCTGGGAAGAAGAAGTGGCGCAACAAACTCCCCAGCAGCACAGCTGTCAGTTGGCATAAAAAACTTGAAGTTATACAATACAATATAAAATAATTTGCATTACGCAACACAAAACGTTAAATTAAATTATTTGCCTTATGTAAGCTAGCACACACCATTTTACAAATAATCGTCGAAAACTATACACAAGCAGAAATAACGTAAACAAAAGGTATCTAAATAAAAGCCTCCAGGCATAATGGGCGTGCCCGCTTAAATAAAGCTACAGCTATAACTCGAAGTCACAAATGATAAACTAGCACCATCGAAGTAAAACACAGACAGACTTAGTCTCGCCATATCCTTTTTACCATTTTGGTACGGAACCTTAATGACGTAGATACTACCTACCTACTCAACATTCGATCTTCAAAAACGGCACAATGGCACACTATTAGATGACACGTGGAAGTAGGACATGTCGTAATTATTGGGAGCAAAAAAGAGACAAGTCGAAGTAAATGTGGCTATTTAGCAAAATTTTGGCGTGCCACTTCCGGACCGTGTATAATCTATCTAGAGATAAACTACGATAACATGGCGCGCCCCTCCAACATTCAAAACGTTTGAAAGTATTTATGACAGTATTTACAAAGCGCTAGCGACTCAAACACAACGCATTGTGTGCGTACTGAGACGGCCATCAAACAAAAATAAATACAATTATTTATTTATTTGTAAGAATTTGACATACATTGAAACAGTAATTATAGTTGTCAAAAAATAATAGGCCCGTTTTGACATTTAATTTGAATCGATTTATCGTGAGTATCGAGTACCGAGTAGTATGGTTACTTCACTAGTTACGTATTATACGACTACTAGTGAAGTAACTTAGGTACTCGATACTTACGATAAATCGATTCAAGTTAAATGTTAAAACGGGCCTATTGTTTTTTGACAACTATAGGAGGGGCGCGCCATGTTAACGTTTATCTCTAAGTAGCTCTTTTTACTTGTAATATCATTGGTTTCAAAAGGCAAAACCTCGCAAAAGATATTAAAGTCTGGTGGCAAACATCCAAACCTAATTAGTCTATAAAAGTTGATATAAAGACAAAGGGCAGTAACCATTCCAACGTTATTGGCAATTAAAAACGAAGCTCTACCACATCCTTTACCACATCCTAAAATGTCAAAACTCAAAAGGATCAATTTACTGCTCGTACAGATTGGAGCGATCGCGCGGACGCGACAAGCAGCGCGACCCTTGTCGAGCCCGCGATATCGCGGCAATCTATACGAGCCTTTACTAAATTGTCATATAAAATTTTAAATTTGGAATGTCGTTTATGCGATAAACAAGAGCGTTGAATATGTCATATTTTTATGCTATCATTCGCGCCTTATGTGTTAGGTTCGAGCCAAGCGCAAATTACAGCCGCGACGGGTGGTAAAGCAACGCATTTTCATAGAAAAAAAATGTGGTGCGGCCTGCATGTAGTATGCGTTGGTTCATAGAAAATGCACGAAATTGATGAGGGAGGATTTTTGAAATGCGTTGCGTTGCGGCGCGGAACGCTTCCAATCTGGTTTAAAGCTTGTGCAGACTGGCGCGATATCGTGGGCGCGACAGGGAAAGCGACGCACAGCGCGACACTTTCCATGACATTGTGCTGTAGTGTTGCGTCGCGCTGTCGCATCGGGCCTGTCTTTAGAAATGTATACGATGTGAGTAACTCTGCCCTAATGTACTAATATTTCACAGTCTGGATCCCCGAAGCATCGACGACATCATGCGGAAAATGCACAGAGAAGCAAAAGGTACTAGTAGCTAAATGTATCAAGGCTATCAAGGAGAAGCTTCCCGAGGAATACGCAGCACTAGTGAAGATGACAGACCCTGAAGGCAAATACACTGAAGATCTGAAGAAGTACCTTGAGAAGTACGCACCTTAAGAAATTCAAGGGCTGACAGGCTGACAGGGACATATTTACAACTTACACTTACTGCTAAATTAAAAACAAAAAAAACTAGAAAAAAAAGTTAATTAAATATAGTAATCGGTCAAGTCTTTGCAGTGCATAATACTTACTAAAGTCCATTTCACGAAAGAAGTCCCGCAGACGTGGCGCTGCAGGCATGGGTTATTTTAGGAATGTTGTTAACTTAGCGTATAATAATAATTAGTTCCACTTATTTCCGCGGGACTTCTTTCGTGAAATGGACTTTATCTAAGGCCCGTCTTACAGAAAGTCACTCAATACTCAAGCATTACTTAAAACTATATTCAAGCCATTTGATTGGTTGAAACTAGATTTAAGTAATGCTTGAGTATTGAGTGACGTTCTGTAATACGGGCCTAAGTCTGCCTGGAATTATGGAAATGTACTCAAGTTCCTTTATTTGGTTTAATATAACTTTTATTGGTAGAACTAAAACTATCATCGTTAAAAGTGTGTGTTGAATATTCGTGTAAAATTTCCTCAGAAAAGCAAACTGTTTTAGGAAAAATGTTTTTTGATAAATGAAATATTGTAGTTGTTTAAATAATAATTAGTTTGTGTTTTCCATGCTGTGTTTTACTTTTATCTGGCGACTGGTATTACAAGGCAGAGGTGAGTGGAAACTCCGGGAGGGACGCCCTCGGAGGACATTACAAGGTGTAACATAAATAACGCACAACCTCTTAAGAGGTCATTGTACTCATCATTATGAACAACTTTTACTATCGGACCAAACCTGAAATCACGAAAAAAAAGTGCTTTTCCATACATTTATGTTCTCATAATTCGTCAAAATGTATGGGTTGGCGATCGCAGTATGGTGTTAAAATGCATAGAGAACGCTGCTGCCCATTCTCTAGTAAGGCCCTTAGTCGCATTTTACGACACCCACGGGAAGAAATAGGGTGGTGCTATTCTTTACCTTCATCCGACACCACACAGAACCACAGAATAAGTAATAGTACTACGTACAGAAGGCTCACTCTCTGGAGTCGATTAAATAGATAAAAACTAGCCGCGTACACATAAAGAACAGTTTAGGTCGCTCCTGTTATATTAAACAAGCGGCGCGACGGCGCGCGGCGGGCGGCGGGTGGCGGCGGCGGCGGCCGCAGACACGGTATGACAAAATCAAACGAACTTCTAATCAAATAAACAGGATACCTACATTTTTTGTGTAATGATCTCAGTCACCTAAAGGCTCAAAAGTACCTAGATATAAATGCAATAAGCTTATTGCCTACCTATTGTGTATAAAAAATCTCACCTTTCAATATCCTTCGGTAGAGTATGTGAAACGTCAGGCTTCGATCACTAAAACCAAACTCTATAGAATCTTTTTTTTGTTTTTAAGTACCTACTCGTATTAACGTGTGTGAAGTGAGCAGCGCGGCGCACGGTAACCCACTGATTAACCGGTCTGGACCGGCTGCTGCACGTACTTGTAGTTTTTGGGCCTTATCATACTAGCGGTTTGGAAGCGGCTGCGGGGCGGAGACGACGCACAGCGCATGCGTCGCGACCACGCCGCGGCTGCGCAGCGAGGACGTCGCGGATGTGAGGAAGAAGAAAGTGAGGCGGGGCGGCCGGGCTAGCGTTTGTACGAGACAGTATTCACGGCGATCTTGTTGCGCGCCCGCAACGAATTCGCTGCACAGCCGCGGCGTGGTCGTTGCGCGCCCGTAACCTATTCGTTGCGCACCCGCTCCGCTTTGAGGACGCTCGCAATTCGCTAGTATGATAAGGCCCTTATACCTAAACTGCGGGGTGCGCCAGGCCTGACGGAACCATTTTATCTGGGTAGCCTTTCTGTTCTTACAGTCCATAAATAGTTTCTTTGGTTTTCCCCTACTCTCATTGCCATCCACATTCTTCCTCAAAACTTTCCTCTGAATAATCTGCCTAAATCATCATCATCTGCTGAGCCTTTTCTCAACTATGTTGGGGTCAGCTTCCAGTCTAACCAGATGCAGCTGAATACCACTATTTTACATGGAGCGACTGCCTATCTGACCTCCACAACCCAGTTACTGGGTAATACGATACCCCTTGGTAAGACTCGTTGTCAGACTTTCGGGCTTCTGACGACCCGTAACGACTGTCAAAGATCCACGAAAAATAGCCGCGACCAATGGCTTAACGTGCTTTCCGAGGCACGGAGGGGTCTTGGCATGTAAATAATGGTCCAACCTAAAGAATAATCTACCTAAGTCATCATCATCATCATCATCATTTCAGTCGAAAGACGTCCACTGCTGGACATAGGCCTCCCCTAAAGGAGGGTTGCCATAATCGCCACGTTTGGCAGGCCGGTTATCGATCGCAGTATGGTGTTAAAATACATTGAGAACGCTACTGCCTATTCCCTAGTAAGTCCCTTAGTCGCCTTTTACGACACCCACGGGAAGGAAATGGGATGGTGCTATTCTTTACGTCCGGCACCAAACGGACATCTAAGTACCCTATCTAAATGAATACACGGTCAAATGGGTTAAAAGATTGTTTATTTATTCTAAAAGAACGTATATTGTTCGCTTAGCGAATAAATACATAACTTAGCGCATGCCCCCGCTAAGGTAGCCCGTAAAATTCAATTTTTCTTACGTTTTTTGCAATTTTCAGGTCAGTAACCGGTTGTATGTTGATCTAACCTGGCTACATTAGCGCATCCCCCTTAGGAGCGTTTACACCTTACGGCATTTCATACAAACTTTCAAGCCTTTGTTTTTCGAAATGACTGAACCGATTTTAATTAAACTTCATACGCATAAGCACGATACAAAGGTCTAAAAAGTTAGTAAAGAACCTATGTTGTTATTAAATAGTGAAATTAATTTGTAAAATTATGTCTAACGCGGATAAAAAACTGAGAATGGCGCAAAATCTACCACGCGTATTTTTCTGAAACCTTCACCAATTTAAAGGTAATTTAATTATTGATCTTTTAGTACACGCGTTTTGTTAAAATACTTTTTGTTTTGTGTGTAATAAATTAATAATGCGTCAAATTGGGGACAGCGCTCCTTGATGGGCGAGTCTGATTATTGGCTGGACGTACGACGCGTTGCGTGAGTCCATTACAAAACACGCAAGCTAACCACTCAAGGTCACTGGCATATACCTGCATCTTAAGGCGAAAGCGTCAGGGTAGCTCGCGAAATTCAAATTTTATTACGTTTTTTTGCAATTTGCAGGTTGTATGTTGATCTAAAATATGATTCACGGCCGTAACAAATATGGCTTTACAGAATTATAATCATTAGAATCAGCAATACAACTAACTCTCTTTGTAGAGAGTAAAAAACGAAGAGAGTAATGCCCGTTTTCACCGACATCCCCTAAGTTTAAGAGATCCCCTAAGAAGGGTTAGGGGCTGTTAGAAGGTGGTTTCCGTTTCACCAACAGTGAGGTGTCAGTTAAACGTTAAAAGGTCCCCTATATTTAGGTGGTCGAAATGTGGGCTCATAAACATACATACGTAAGTGATCTTTTAAGACACGAAGATAGATAGTGATTTATTTGAATTTCTTGAAGATTTAGAAACTGTTTCTACTATATTCGACGTAAATAACAGCCGTAGACCAAAAATATAATTATCGGAAACGACCAAACTACCTACTTCGAAAGTTTTGATGAAACAGACTTTTTTCGGAGATGTAAGTTAGGCAAATCTTCAGTGTTTTATTTATTGGATAGGATTGAACACATCTTAGAATTTCCTGATGATAAGTGAGTATTTAACACATTAAAGTATTCCTAAGTAGCCCATAAAAAAAAAAAACAAAAAAAAAGAAGCCCATGAACGTGGTATTTTTTCTTAGTCGACGATACCTACATACGTCGATACCTAACTAACAATGTAAACCTGAAGTACACTTGTGAGGTAGGAACCTCTGTTCTTATTGTATTCGCATAATTACAATTCCTTATAAATAACATTGTTTATTTTATTTCAGAAATAATTCTATATCTCCGATAAATTAGTTAAAATATCACAAAAAGTTGGTAAAATAACACACAACGCACAAGTCACAACAAACAATGAAACAAACAATCAAATGTCACGTCAGTACTTCACAAAGGAATGAACTGACTTCTTGGCGGGAAAGTGAAGCGTCATGTTCAGCAGTTTGTTTATTTTCCAAAATTTGTGTTTAGCCGAATATTAATGTGTAATAATTGGGAATCAAACGAGCTTACCTCTTAAGCGAAGTCTTGATTCTAATTTTATGAACGGCGATCTGAAATATAATTAATTAAACAGAGTAGTGTTCCTTACACACACGTATTAACATCGCATTTTTAGAGATAAAATATATATATATATTTTTTTAAAGTTGGATTATTGTCTCAGCGTTGGCAAGTGGCAACACAGATATGTCACTTATTTTAGAGATCCTTAAGTAAGGAACAAGCTCTGTTTTCTGTACAGAGTAGTTCCGCATACTTACATTCACTAGGGTTTCCTGAAAGGATAAGTGAATTAGGTAGACTGATTACTGCAGCATTGGGGTTGTTAGCTAGTGGCGGGTGGGTGATTATATTTCAGATCGCCGTTCATAAAATTAGAATCAAGACTTCGCTTAAGAGGTAAGCTCGTTTGATTCCTAATTTTATTTCACGGCGATCTGAAATATAATTAATTAAACAGAGTAGATGTTTAGAGTTGTCTGCAATATCTGGTTATAAATATTCTGGTTTGTTAAGTAGGTACTTTTTATTTTTGTTCATTACCGTTACTTTGTTAGGAATTAGAATTCCTATTATATATAATTATTATTCCTATTCCTGGCTATTGTTAGTCAGCAATGAGGCATAATCAACATCGAGAAAACCCACATTGTGTTTGTCTCAATTGATGTCAACTTTAAGTTGAGCTGTTGTATTTGTTGTACTGTGAGAGGTAAAGGATTAATATTACTTTAGCTTACTATTTCGCTTATCGTAACTTACGGTTATAATGAAGTATTTGTTTTATTAGTCCACAGAGTCAACATTAGAGCCAAAACGGCAGCCAACTTGTTTAGTAAAGTTTGTTGTGTATGTGAGATTGAATACTTTTTAATATTTTCGTGACTGGGAATAGCAGCCTTATATGTCTCCATAAGCTTTAACATTCACTTATTTGGGATTCAGTGTGGAACTTACTGCGTGAGATTGCACTAAGCTCATGAACTCTATTATTACGTTTAATTGCGTATTATAATATGTGTTTTAGTCACTGAGGTGGCAGATTTTGTTGCCCAGATCGTTGTAAAAACTCTGATTTATTTTATTTTTTTTTTTTTTTCGTTGTATTTGCGCTGGATAAGCTTTGACACTTTCGCCAACCCGCCTGCCAAGCAAGCGTGGCAATTATGGGAAACCCACCCCCCCTGGGGGAGGCCCATGTCCAACAGTGGATGTTTTTCGGCTGAATAGATGAAGCTTTTGACTTGATCACTTTTAAGTTTTGTGAGCACCATTTACTTAATAGAATTTAACAAAGAAGAAAATAATATATTTCTTAATTTATAGTGAAACCATTTACTTCAAGTACTTATGTTCAAAGGGATCCTAACTTCCACATGATTTTCATACGTTCTGCTAGCAAATAGTCAAAAATAATTATTACTTGACAAGGTGAGAGCTAATCGAAAAGATTAGTTTCATCTATGGGGCATTAAATTGAGTTATATGCCTTAGGTGAGGAAGTAGTATAATTAGTTATGTTCACTGTACAATGTGCTTAAGAGCAAAGAAATTTTTAGGTACTTTTGTTCATGGTGCCTGCATTGATTGTATGGTAAGCCTGGCCTTGTTCATGTTCTAATCACAATCCATCAATACTTTATCCTCACAATGCGCTGCCCCCCACTTTGTTTCCTTGACAATTTTACTTTAGTGTTGTGATTATCATTGTTATCTAGGTACTGCTAAATGTGTAGTCTAGTACTTGGTTGGAATGATTAAATGTTTAATTAGACATTTTGATTTTATAGCCTTTGAATAAGATCCCCCATCTCTGTCCGGCCCTTCTGGGAATGCGGGCGTAATGTTATGTAAATAAACTCTTACTTTTGTTTTAATACAGTTATTTCAAGGCACTTGTTTCAAGGTGTTAGATCTCCATGGTTAATTTTCGGGCGATTTTCGATTTGTACACGTAAATTGGCGTCTGTCTATAAAGGTGCTTATTATGTCGGTCTTGATATTTTGACGAATAAATAATCAGGGTTGGTTGGTAGGAAATCTTGTTTCGGTACCTAAGTGTCACTCACTACTGGTAATTTAGTCAAGACCACTGATTACATTTATTATAGGTCAATACAGCAGAGCTATAAGATACAGTTGAAGTATGAGAATTCTATTAAAGAAGTTATTAGACAATGTATTTATAATGAACCCTTATTTTTAACCTATCTGGTCATAGGAAGAATGCTGCGGGTACCTATAGAATAAAATCATATAATTCAACCTATCTATTTTGATAGGTTGAAAAATAATTGAATAGTGTACAAGTTAGCAGTATAAAGTAATAGGGTTATATCTGGGAGCTTTGTAATTTTCTGTCAATTAAGTACCAATAATGGAATTCTCACTGCCCTAGGAGGGGTTAAGTACCAGTTTTAGGTTCAGAATGAAGCTGAATTTTCTATTTTGTTTGGGTCTAAAATGTACAAATTCATTGTAAATCAGTACTTAATGCATTTTTAATTCATCTCGGTTTTTACTAGCTGAAATGGTATTCAGAAGTTGAGGTATTGAATTTTGATAGGTATCAAATAGTTTATTGTATCTTTGTACCCACGGCCGATAACAGGGTCAGTGGTCTGCAGCTGTTTTTTCGGCATAGCATATGGTTGTTGCATTCCAGTATCAATCTTGATAAGTTGTCATTCAGGAGTGTAGATATAAGCCGGATTGTTATTAAGGTCCACCAACAACATTCATCTTTGTTTTCCATATTGATTGATTTCTGTACCCAGTTGTAGGATTTATTTATTTCTTATTTACTATAACAAGTCAACTCCTGTTGTGCTATTTAGGTAAATTTTTTCAAAAGGACTGGTAAGTTTCTCTATTATCATAATAATAATGTCAAAGAAATCATTCTAAATAGATAATATAAAAACACCAGATTGATAGTGTTAGATAGCAAGAGTGAATGTCTTGTGTGTTTAATATGTATTAATTAATTATTATTGTTTGTGGCTATAAAATAATATACCCAAGTTTGTTATTGTATCTGTTTGTTTTTCAAATAGAGTAAGTTAGCAATCATGTCAATTTTTGAAGCAATATAAGTTTTATTCTGGTTTTAATTTGGTAGTATTATATTATTATTTATTTATATTTTAATTATTTTTTATGTTGGCAGGTGTTTTTTGTTGCATCAGCCGAGTCAATCCGCAGTTTGTGTTTGTATTATGTTCTTCATGAGCATAAGGTCAGTCATTGCTGTCCCTATGATAGAGGTAACCAATCCCCCTGTTTATGTCAATCCCTTGTTCCCTCAGTTTAGAGGAATCTGAAAGTACACCTATTACCTTATAGATAATTAAGGGAGCATAATACTTTGTATGGTTTTGGTTCATTTCAGTTACATTTAGGGAAATTTCCATAGATATCTGAAGCATTTGTTGTCTGCCGTTGTATCACATAATCATTTTTGCAAAGTATCTTGTACCGTCAGCCATTGCATCACAGAATCATTTTAACATATCCTGTACTTATAGTATGTGAATTTATGAGTGTAAAAGTTACACAATTTTGCTTTATATACTATACAAAATAGGTATCATTTGTAGCTCAGGATAGTTAAGCCTAGGTGGCTGATAAAAAGTAACCTGTTGAGGCGAGGTGTGCTTCCATAGTATTGTCCTTGATGCGAGAGCTAGGTCACATAGTGGTGGGATAACATGCTATGAGCATATTAGGAGTATTTTATATTCAATAATAACAAATGCTTTGCGAGTGTATAAACGCACAGGCAGTGTGCAGGGTTGACTAAGCTGTCACGCAGCTTTCATACTGTAAGTTAAAAGCATATCAAACCCCCTTTATGACAAGAGTCAGTGTCGTTAAGAGTATTTTATACTCAATGATAACAATCCAGGTACGGAGGTACGGTCCAGCACTCACAAGGGCGTATAATGCTTTTGCAAGTTTATAACACACAGACAGTGTGCAGGGTTGGGTAGGGCTGTCTCGCGGCCTTCATGCTCGTAAGTTAAAAGCATATCAAACCCCCTTTATTACAAGAGTCAGTGTTGTTAAGAGTATTTTATACTCAATGATAACAATCCAGGTACGGAGGTAGGGTCCAGCACTCACAAGGGCGTATAATGCTTTTGCACGTGTATAACACACAGACAGTGTGCAGGGTTGGGTAAGGCTGACTCGCAGCGTTCATGCTCTTAAGTTAAAAGCCTATCAAACCACCTTTTTAAATTTTCTTAACCTTGATCATAGAAAAGAGACTTACCTGTTATAACAAGTACATACCCGAGTTAGCTATACACACTGTTAACTTTTCATCCAGCTAGTAACGGGAAGGTCACACGTTACTGGCGTGTCTCGCACGCACTGAATGTTGATAAACGCATACCAGTTAGCTATGCACAGTAACATCGCTAAGGGCTTCACGAGCCTCTCTGGCAGCTCCTCATCCAGCTAGTATCGTTGAGATAACAATACTGGTGACATCTCGTGTCTCTGGAGAGATAATGCTTTATAAAATTTGCAGCAACTGGCAATAGGCAGTGTTAATGTCCACCATAGTGCTTATTTAAAGCGCTATCAGTATCACGTACAAGGTGGTCAGTTAAAGCCAGGCACTCTCGCACATTAAGGTTGTGGGATGCCTCCGGATCTTGGGTCGGGTTTAGTAGTCTGCCTCTGATGTATTTATCTGCTTTCTGTTGATGTCGTTCATGAACGTCGTGGACACGTGGCCGTGTCCGGTCTCCACTAACAATGCACTCATTACACTTTCTATCACTTGGCATAATTGACACTTTGTCAAAGATCATAATTTCAGTAAAAAGCACTGTAAACATAATAGAAATTAAAGATTTGATGAGTACGAATTTTTTCTTGCGATGTCATGTCAGCGCGCGAAAGAAAAGTGACATATCTGTGTTGCCACTTGCTAACGCTGAGACAATAATCCAACTTAAAAAAAAAAAAAAATATATATATTTTATCTCTAAAAATGCGATGTTAATACGTGTGTGTAAGGAACACTACTCTGTTTAATTAATTATATTTCAGATCGCCGTGAAATAAAATGGTGGATTATTAACCATTAAGTGTTTGTGAACGTGCATTAGTGTAGGCAAATGAAACAAAACAGTGCAACTTCGCTTCAAGTTCTCTCAAGAAGTCCGCGTGAGGACTCAGTAAAGTGCCACATCTTTACTGAAACTCAAGGGGAGTGGGCGGGGATATCATCATCATGCATTTATAATTCATTTCATCAATATTATACAATAACTAAAACTTGACATTGGCTAAATGCACAAACCGTGCGAAGCCAGAAGGAAAAAAAAAAAAAAAAAGGAATGAACTGTCAAATACAAATAAGACCACATATACTACTCGACGTTTCGTAATGTAACTATGCAAGAAAATATGAAATTAGTTAAAAATATGATTGAAATAATATTTATTATTGCTATCAAAACATAATTTATTAATAACTGAATCCATTTAAGTGTATACTTTAGAGAATTTCACAAAAAACTATTTTGTTTCAAATTATCGATAAGTTCAAAGACGAATCAGTCACTATTATCGAAAACAAAACGTCACTTAACTATGTGTCCCATAGTTATGTG
Organism: Tiliacea aurago; assembly: GCA_948098905.1. Classification (NCBI taxonomy): domain Eukaryota; kingdom Metazoa; phylum Arthropoda; class Insecta; order Lepidoptera; family Noctuidae; genus Tiliacea; species Tiliacea aurago. The sequence continues at coordinate 15,406,531 of OX402593.1, forward strand.
ATAAAAATGATGGTGAAACGAAATTTAATTTAGGGGCTAGTTTGGGGGTCTTTTAAGCTAAAGGTCCCATACGTAGGTAGTAGTATAGGGGATGTCGGTGAAAACGGGCATAAAAAACGTAAGAAAACTTGAATTTCACGGGGTACTTTAGGGCGTCCCCCTTAATAGTTTTGTTTTGTTAGTGACGTACTGTTTATGTTTAGCTTTAAATTATGTTAAAAGAGGATGTGATCCTGACTACCGGTAGATTATTATAGAGGTTGTACATGTACACACGGCTACACATCAAGCTATACATTTCCAGTTTACGCTGATCTTGCACGGTACGGAAATCCTATACAATGCGAGATCAGCTTATACTGGAAATGTATAGCTTGATGTGTAGCCGTGTGTACTCCTTCGTACATTAAATTATTTTTTTTCCTGCTATCGTCCGCAGGGGGTGCGTCTGTATTTGAAATAATTAGATTACCTGAACATTTCGACGTCGGTCACATTCACGGCAATCGAACCAACATCATAAATATGTCAATATTACTCACTATCAGTAGGAAATTTTCCGAGCTCACGAAATTGCAAGAGTAAATGGAAAATTCCAAATCAACGAAATATAATATTTATTGCATAGTGTTTTGAACACATGACATCTTCGCAAAAGAAGTGACTTATTGATATATATCTAAAGCTATATATCAATAAGTCACTTCGCCTGTGTGTAAAGCAGACTTTTTCTTCTTTTTTTTTTAATGTAGCCTGTTCTTTTTTAATATAGCCTATGACACTCAGAGATAATGGAGCTTCCCATTATTGAGAATTTTCTTATGCGGCCAATAGACGCTCAAGTAATTTGATCAAACAGGCTGGTTCAAACAGCTTGATCAAATTGGCATGAATGTCTGTGGCAAAGTTTGATCACATTTAATGAGTAGTCAAATGGTAATAAATAGTAATCAAATTATGCCAATTTGATCAAACTATTTGAACCAGCCTGTTTGATCGAGTCCGGACCCGTGCTTCACTTCACCTAGGTGCTTCACCTGGGTGAAGCACGGAGATCTTGATCAAAGTACTTGAACGGCTATGGTGGCCATTAATCAGATCAGTAGTTCCGAAGATTACTCCTTACATAAAAACTCCAAAATCTTACCTCTTTATAATATAAGTATACATGACTTGATTTATTACATTTATTTAATACTTTAAGCACAAAAATGTACGGAGGCTGACTCAATGCCATAGACATTTTCTACCAGTTAACCTTTGGGTGATGCAGATACAAACATTCGGGTGTACGAATATTCCCGATCAGTAACACCTTGTCGGCAACACTGTTGACGACAAGGTGTTTCTGATCGAGAATATTCGAATATAGGTAATATACAACATTATTTTTAGTATATGCGAAACCCGAAACACGTGTCTAGTATTTGTATGTAAAGAATCTATGTACAGAATTTCAAAACTGTATCATGAAAAATCACAAATTTATGAGGTTGTTTTATTACCGCGTTGACCGTACAAAAAAAAACATGCCAACGGCGCCCCCGCGCCTCCAGGGTCGTCTTGCGCTCATTGATAATAATTTGGCAGTAGGTACCTAACCGTACGGCGATTGTATTGTAAGTACACACTTAAATACTTTTGGGACAAAATATAACATGGTGGAAAATTATTGAAATCGATTCAGTTCCTTATTCTGAACAAACTATATTCAGGTTTAGCATATACTAAAAATAACGTTGTATACACCTAATTCTATAAAAATCTGGGCACAAATTAAATACATAAGTAGGTAAATATACTAAAACAAATAATGGGAAAACATTACCGTTGTGATGATACTGCCAGCTTCTTACATTATTAGTTGTATCCAATCCATTCAGGAATCTTCGACAATTTTTGTTAGCGAATGATTTTCGATAAATACCTAGGTGATTGTAGTGGTAATAACATACATAACATCACGCCTGTAATCCCCGAAGGGTTGGGCAGAGGTGTGCCTAGTACCCCCACATTTCTCCGGTTATGTTTAAGTCCCATGTACCTAATAGGGGGCGAGCCTATCACGATCAAGCAGACACAAATCCAGACTCCGAGCCGCTAATGAGAAATTCCTAATGGAAAATCCTAATAACACTTTGCCCGACCTGGGAATCGAATCCAGGACTCCATGCTCAGCAGGAGAGGTTGCGACCACTAGAGCAACGAGGCAGTCAGGCAAGAGTGGTAATAGTATCCTTCTTTTTAATAATTATACATAATTTGAGTAGAATCTACTGTGTACTTCCTTATCCAAACTTGGTCCTTTGGTCCGCCAATATTAGAATATTTGATCAAATACACATTTTTCGCCTATTCCATATTCAAATCCTTGTTTCCAAATTGATGTTATTGCCACTGAAAGAAATATCAACTTTATGCTAGTTTAAATTAAGTTGGTATCAGAATGGCTAGAACTATTGAAAAAGCCATGTAGCGCATGGCATAGTAGCGAAGCATAATCAGCTTATAATGTTCTCACTGCTGGAACACAGGCCACCTCTCGGTGAGAGGGAGCGGGCCCAGTGCGGTTGGTAGATGTCACATGACTTCGAATTTTTGGATTTATGCCAGTTTCCTCACTATGTTTTCCTTCACCATTTTGGAAGCAGTGATGATGAAATAATTTACACAAAGTAAAGCGCCTGTCTGGGTTCGAACCTACGACGTAAGTCGCGGCCGTTACCACTGGGCCACCTCTGCTCGCTTAGCCACCACTGCTCCGTAGCGCATACTGAACTTTATTTGTGGGTATTAAAGTAATTTTTCCAAAAACACATATTTGTTTACATGTTTGGAAAGTAAATTGCAAACGCAGGATACATTATTTTATCATGATTCTGAAATATAGAGCAGTTTATTCAAAGGTCGGGTTCCAATCCAGAAAAAAGGGTTTCACGTCAGCATTTGTGGTCACGTGCGTGTTCACTTCACCATCTGTCATTTCGCCCTTTTCTTTCAAGTAGTCGTTCGTGCTAAATATTAAATTATACGCCTTGTCTCTCGGTCACGGAGGTGCGAAGAATTAGGGTTGAATCCGTTTGTTTGTCTTGACGATACTGTTTGAATATCTTAATTTGTGTTCAGGCATTAGTTAGTGGAACTTCGCATGGGACGTGCTTGTGCAAGGAAAATTCTCTTATTATTTCGCCTCCAACAAAAGACAATGGGCAAAAGTGGTCCAAATGTATAGGTACTGTCGAGGTTCTATGATAATACATCATTGTAACCGCTAGTTGGCACTGGCAGCTTAATAAAAATAAATATTTAAATCAGAATATAGATTTAAAATGATGGGTTGTCAGAGAGTCAGACTCAAGTTAGCTCTAAAATGTAAATTTATTGAATATTAATATATAAATATAATCATTATTCCAAAAGGTCTATCATTGATTAGTGTAGCACGTCCCGAACACTACAGTACCACCAATGAGACCTTTTTACTGAATCATCATCATTTCAGTTGAAAGACGTTCACTGCTGGACATAGGCCTCTCCCAAAGATGTAACTGAATAGTAGACTATTCAGTTACTAAAACACCCATAAAAATAAATCTTTCAGTAAAAAGTTATAAATAAAAATTATATTAGATTATTTTAGCATAAACAGCTCGATTGATTAAAATAATCAAATAGATTTGTCTTGCCACCATGAGTGACGCCAGTGGTGAACTTTTTTGACCAAGCCCCATATATTTTGCCCAATGTCCTTTCCAGGTATCAACAACATTTTTTAAATCAAGTAATGTGCTCGTTGCTAATTGAAGCATTGAAGCATCTGTAATATTTAAATAGGTACTCTCTGAATAGCCCTTGACATCTCTTTTAACACGTAATCATCTCCAGGGAAACGCTAAGTATCTCTTTTGACAGCGAAATTGACACTTGGATTGAAGTTTACTTACTGCTCTTATTTCCATCAGTATTTACCTACTTATTTATTATTTTTATATCTAACTAGTTTCTACCCGCGACTTCGTCCCCGTGTAATTTTAATATGATAATCCTATGGCACTCAGCAATAGTGTAGCTTTTTATCAGTGAAGGAACTATTGAAATTGGATAAGTAGTTTCAAAGATTACCCTCTACATACAAACTCACAAATTTTACCTCTTTATCTACAAAATTAAATTCAATTATTGTTTGTTTGGTGATTACGAAGAAAGGACTGGACCTATTTTCTATTTTGATGGAACTTTGGTGAGTTTTCATGCATACGCCCGCGAAGGTTAGCGGTAGGTAGAGGAGTGGGGGTAGAGTAGGAAGGACACCACGCAAACGAAGCTGTTTAAAAATCTCACAGACTACCTATACAATATAATGTTTCCCGATAAAAATAACGTGGGAGGAACATTCGTCACAATTTTTTTACATTTTTCTTTACTAAGCCATCGAAGCCAACATGAAAAATAAGAACCAATTATAAAAAGTCTAGTTTCAAATACAAACATCAAATTCTATTTCAAACTAGACATTTTATACTTAATTGGTTTTGAAGGCTCGTAAAGACTGGTGCGTAATCGCGGGCGCGACAGGCAGCGGCAAAGAAATTGTGCTACTAGTGTCGCGACGCGTTCTTCAATCAAAGAAAAGTGTACAAAATAGTGAGGAATGTTTCTCGAACTCCCAGCGTAAGGCCGTGTTCAGATAACCCGCGCCAACTACGCGCACAAGCGTTGGGCTCGCCTTGCACTCGCGTTCGCCTCGCGCCCGCTTCGCACCCGCTAATACTACTTATTATTTAATAAAAAAACGCCTTTGATCACAGTCAATTTACCTAGCCGAAGCGCAAGTACAAGGCGTATGCGGCGCATGTGCGGGGTGAGCGCGGGGTGGGTGCGAGGCGGACGCGGGGCGGGCGCGAGGCGGGTGCGTGGCGTGTGCGCGTCGACTTCGATAAATGCAATTTAAGATCTATTAATGTGTCATAACCATAAGACTCAAATTATATCAACAAATTTCAAAGCGAGCGGGGCGGGCGCAGGGCACACGTGGCGTGCGCGTGTCGTCTAAACGCAGCCTTACTTGCTGAAAAATAATAAGTATGACGGAGTTGTGTGTTCGAGTTATTTTAAGTGGTTTTATTTTTTTTCTTCTAAACGAGAAAAGGTTAAGGTACTATGGTAAAAAAAGCCTAGGTACACTGTCAGAAAAGTTTGTACTCTGTGTTCACTAAAACTTAACGCGTGACGCGATTGGCCTACACTATCCTCCCATACCTAATAACACTGTAACTTGAAAACATTGTAAAAGCCCATTAGTTTAAAAAAAGTAGCCGTGGAGTTTCTTGCCGGGTCTTCTCCATGAGAAAGGACAATTGGAACCGTGCACCTAGCTTCTGACGTTTCATAAGTTCCCATGTAGGTTTATGTGAAATAAAATATTTTTATGCATTCATGTGATTGGTAGTTCTGTTCGTCAGTCGCCATTTTGAACTTTATTCAAACGAACAAAATTCAGTACACTATACCTACAGGGCGTCCCACGGATATGCCACATGGAGGGAAAGTACCTTGAATATTGTAAATGGAACATTTTACTGAAAGAAGACATTATTTAAATTTAAAAAACAATTTAAACTAAATTCATAGATATAATTATGGTTGAATCGGAAATCGAACCCGTTACACGAGAAAAATAATCACCCTGTAGCTTTATCATACCGATCGAAAGGCTTCATCACAAGGATTATGTTTTGCTAAATAACATAGTGTCACAAATAAAAGGAAGACCGCAAAATTTTAACATTTTTAATACAAAATTAATCAATTTATGAAATGCTCAAAATGAGTCCCTTCCTGTTGAATACAAAGTCGCGCTCTTTTGATTATTTCGCTCCCTGTCGATTTTTTGATCTTGTTGTGGTGGATATTTAGAATAATACGTCTAAGTTCTGCTTGTAGCTCGTGGACACTTTCATACTGGTTCTTGTAAACTACATTTTTTACATTATGTAACCCCATAAAAAAAATCTTGGAATCTCGGCGGCCATCTTATTTGTCCATTTGTCCCGATCCAGGGATGAAAGTGTTCATTGAGATAGTCCCTTGTTCTGTTACTGTTATGAGCCGGAGCAGATTATCCACCAACCGTTTCATAATAAATCGAGATGGTGTATTTCTATCAGGATATCTTTCGCGGTGCCATTGTAAGGCTAAGGTTATGTTTTTGTGGTTCAAAAAGTATGCTTCCATTAAATCAACTTTAAAAACCAGCAATAAAAATACCATGTTGAAACACCTGGAACTCAAATGGGAATAGTTCTCCCGCTGCCATGAGTTCACAGGTGGTTCCGTAGGTGCCATTACAAGACATTTCAGCGACGTATTCACGCTTTGAACCATAAACAGCTCCTCCTGACCGATCCTGGGTGAAAGGTTGGAATATTTTTCACAGTTTTTAGACACGTGGCGCACAATGCTGTCTCAAATTTGAGAAGACAATGACATGGCCACGTTACTGTTCACCAAATAGGAGAGAGATGAAAATAAGCATGCGCCATCGCCAGGGATATTTACTATTTGGCAAAGAAGGTTCGGAGCGAGAGTACACAGCAGTAATGCATGCGAAGGAGAAGGCGGAACGCGTGAGGGTGAGGCAGGGTTCGCGCCCTCACGCCCTTGGTCACCGCATGAGACGCCCCGGGCGTCGGGAATCGCAGGCCGATTCCCGGCCACCGTGGGCGCGGGCTTGCGGACGGTGAGCGATGGGTAGCTCGCCGTCCGATAAGGACCAGGCCCGGGTCGACGGCGCGTTATGTTCCATGCGCGCCTCAAAGAGATGTCAGCACCAATTGACGGGGTCCGAAAGGGCTAATGCCTGCCAGGGTTACGAGCCTGTCCGAAAGGGATATCGTGGCCCTGGCACACAGGCATTTGAAGGAACACGGGTGGGTTTTAGTCAGTAACAGTCTGACACGCCCTCCCCGCTCCGGCCAGAGCGGGAGAATTTATTTGATAATTTACCACCTAAAAAAAAAAATGGCAGCGGCAAAACTATTCTCATTTGAGTTACAGGTGTTTCAGGATAGTATTTTTATTGCTGGTTTTGGGGAAGCACGGCAGGGAGTCAAAATAATCCGATTCTCAGGAAACTTTATTGAAGGTCATTTTGATGTTTTAATTCCGTTGGCTAATTTAAATAATAAAAAAACCGGCCAAGTGCGAGTCGGACTCGCCCACGAAGGGTTCCGTACCTATAAAAATGGCAAAAAAATCACGTATGTTGTATGGGAGCCCCCCTTAAATATTTGGTTTTTTTTTATTTAATTATTTATTTTTAAAGTGAATAAATAACTTCATATTCTGTGAATATTTCAAGCGTCTACGTACCTACCTGTTGCCGTTATCAATATCTAGCAAAAACGAGCAAAAATATCACGTTTGTTGTATGGGAGCCCCCTTAAATATTTTTTTATTCTGTTTTTTAGTATTAGTTGTTATACCGGCAACAGAAATACATCATCTGTGAAAATTTCAACTGTCTAACTATCACGGTTCATGAGATACAGCCTGGTGACCGACGGACAAACGGCGGAGCCTTAGTAATAGGGTTCCCGTTTTACTCTTTGGGTACGGAACTCTAAAAATATCTTTTGACCCCTCACGGCGGCAAAATTGAAGAGTCACCGACCGTCACCGACTCAGCGGTAAATGTGCAGTTGAATTCACAATCCCAGTCCCAATTCACTGCTATTGATTTTGTCGAGAAGTCGCTTGCCTATAGTGAGCAAACGGAATGCGAGTCATTTTTTTTTAAAGATATTGCTAAACCGTTGCTTCATCTACTTATATTAATATTTTATAGTTTGTGAGGTTGTAGGGGAAATCTCTGGATCTACTGAACCGATTTTGAAAAATCTTTTACCCATTGAAAGCCACGTTATTATTTTGTGAGTGTCATAACATAAGGCCATAATTTAATCCGAAAAATGAAAAGACGGTAAAATGTTTACCGCCCAACGAAGTGGGCACGGGTCAGCTAGTAGTTATTATAAGGCAAAATCTATTTAAATAAAAATGTTTACAAAAAAAATAACCGACTTCCAAAAAAAAACACTACGAAGTGAAATAACTATAATTTCGGAAGTCTGTGTCTTTGGATCTGTATTTTACGCCAAGCCAAATTACAATTAAATTTTAACTAAAAAAACTCATGCAGATCAATATGCAGATTATAAAATACATTTACTTATCATTCTTATCAATTAACATTTTTTTTTTTATATTTCCTTTTATTAACATAATAGCTGGCGGTAACTGGTTGTATCTACGAATAGCAGTTACATAGGTTCTTTTATAACAGGTAAATTTATGTCATATTTATATTGTTTGCGAATGTTTCATTAAAAAATAAACATAATTCTAGTATTTAAATGCCAGCCAGTGTTAGGGACCCTCCGTTCTGAAAACTTCTCATAACGATTCGGTACTATGAATTTTATACATTATCCTAAGATATTTTTTCTGGGAAATGAATGTGGATTGTGGACTGCACGTTTGTCGAGTTTCTCCAGTATACATATTATAAGAATACCATAAGTTAGCAGAGGATAAACAGTACCAAAATAGGCATTTCTAGTACCTAATACTGGTATTTGAAGTTGCTGCCAGGATTGGATAAGGAGGGTTCTGTTCACAATTGAGTATTCTGTATTGTTATCATTGTGTTGACGATAACGCACATGAGCATCCGCGAGACTGTCGAGTTTCCGCTTTGTATTTAGTCGAGCAGTGTTGCCGCTCTCTCTTTGAAAGAAAGAAAGAAAGAAAATACGTTTATTTGCGGTAAACATGACGCAACAAAGAACCCGCTTTGCTGACCGTACATCAATAATCTGCAACTCAATAGCGTATAACACTTTGTCAATCATAATTTGAAGGATTTTTCAGGATACTGAAAGCATTGCTTCATATTATGTTTGATAAATTCCTCTGCTCGACAACGTTATTATTCAGTTAATAATTAATAGTTATTAATTCATGATTTTCCTGTCCCTATCCCAATTAAAGGCTCGTGCAGACTGGCGCGATATCTTGGGTGTGAGAGGCAGCGCGACACTTGCCATGAAGTTTTCATATAAATTGTGCTACTAGTCTCGCGTCGCACCTGTCTGCGGGAGCCTTTATTTGGGTCAAAGCAACGTTTACTTTCTTTTTCTTCTCTATTAGTCGACATCTCGGTAGTCACTGTGTGTGTCAAAAGTGTGCTGATATTATGGCGACTCCACATTAGTGCCGTGAATTCACGCGCGAATTCACGGCACAAGTCGTGTCCTCCACATTTACGGGATGATCACAGTTGTTCGTGAAACCCGCCGCAAAATGGACGTAGAAGCTGCTGCTGCAATAACTTTGTTTGTTGTAGCAACATATCACTATTTAGACGTCCAAAACAAAAAAAAATATAAAAAGCGTTGGAAAAAAATAAGATGGTGGATGACTGAAATGTAATACATCGTAACCGATCAAGGTGTGTTTGTTTGTGTACTTCAGACTTTCTATGGAGAAACAGTTATCAGAATTACATTCTGAAGCCCGTGGCGAATTTAAGAAATTTACTCGTATCTCAACAGTGGACTTTGAATATTTGCTTCAGAAAGTTTTTCCAATTATTTCCAAAACAAGATATCCAATTTAGAAAGAAGTGAACGCGTAACCTTTGTCGCGGGACAAAATACCGACTCTGGTCGGGGAACAGGCGAGAATGCGCGTGAACCCTGCGGAAACCGTCCACATTCTCGTTCATGGAGCTTCACGGCACTAATGTGGAGCCGCCATTATATTTGACCTTATTTGACGAAGTTTTTTGAGATGCGAAAAAAAAAAATATAAATGATTTATGATTGTTTGGCCAGCATAGCGTCTTTGCTTATTTTATTTCCGCTTCTTGCTTTTCCGTCTCGTAATAGGAAAATGCGAAGACGATTGTTTTAGCACATCTTTTTTGCCATGGGTGATTCAATTTGTCACTTGCAAATGCTTGTCGCACACGACAACAATAAACAATAACATAATATAATAATAAAAAAAAATTGGTATAAGTATTGTTACGAACCGAACTTTTTATAGCATATTTACTATCACCTTTTCGGAAAATTGATTGTATTCTAAATTCGAGTATAACTGTCAGTTTTGAAATGACTGGAGACTGTTGTTTTCTACGATTAGTACAAATAAACCTTGGCTACCTTACCGGCGCGTTTTAATTAGCATTTATTTACGATCAGTAATAAATATGTTTTCACTTATATTTAAATAAATATTTATTCCACAGTTTTCGTTATTGCACCTACCATTGCTTGTCTCTGCATCACCCAAAGGTTGACAGCTAGAAGTTGGCGTTTATTGAGTGTTACACGGATACTTGTTTTCATGTATCGAAGGAACATTTTGACCACAATGATTTATTTTCTAACCTACCCTCGAAACATTTATATAATCGATGTCTAACTTTATAATACCCCCAACTTTATGCTATTTTTAAGTGTTTAGTTTTAATATTCTCATGTAAGTGAATAGTGTAATTCTTATGAGAATAAATGATCTTAAACCTCAAGATGCCTATGGCATGAAGTCCTCTGTACTTGCTTAAAGTATTAAATAAATAAATCATCATCATCATCATTTCAGCCGAAAGAGGTCCACTGCTGGACATAGGCCTCCCCTAAAGGGGGTTGGCGATCGCAGTATGGTGTTAAAATGCATTGAGAACGCTGCTGCCCATTCCCTAGTAAGTCTCTTAGTTGTCTTTACGACATCCACGGGAAGAAACGGGATGGTGCTATTCTTTACGTCCGGCACCACACGGACTGAATAAATAAACAATAATAATTTCGAATGAGCATTGATAATTATAATGAGTAAAAGTAACTAACATATTAAAACACAACAAAATACAGATTTTAATGATTTGTTAATAAGATTAGTATTAATAAATGTAAAATTATATAAAAGTCTACGTTTTATTATGTAGAAAATCTTTATAAAGTATCAAAAAGAATGGAAGAGATCATTTACATAATAAATTAAACGAAGGTCATATCTAAACCGGAAAAAGAAAAACATAATTAAGAAAAAAAAACAAGACAAAACTACATTCTATTGTGAACAAACAAAGACAAGGTAGGTACTACTTAAAAAGACACACAAACATCACACCGAGTTTCCCCGAAGAGTTAGGTAGAGGTACCTATACCTATATACATCTGAATGAGGCTGTTGGAACTTCAATGACAACACTCTACCTGCCAGCTTTGTTACTTCTAAGTTTAAATATTGTTTAGTTTGTGACACACCCTTTTTTTTTTTTTTTTTGGGTGTGAAATTATCAAATAACTTCTCCCGCTCTGGGCAGAGCGGGAGGGCGTGTCAGACTCTTACTGACTAAAACCCACCCGTGTTCCTTCATTTGCCTATGTGCCAGGGCCACGATATCCCTTTCGGACAAACTCGCAACCCTGGCAGGCATTGGTCCTGACGGACCCCGTCAGTTGGTGCTGACATCTCTTTGAGGCGCGCGTGGAACACAACGCGCCGTCGACCCGGGCCTGGTCCTTATCGGACGGCGAGCTACCCATCGCTCGCCGTCCGCAAGCCCGCGCCTACGGTGGCCGGAAATCGGCTTGCAACTCCCGACGCCCGGGGCGTCTCCTGCGGCGACTAGAGGCGCGAGGGCGCGAACCATGCCTCTCCCTCACGCGTTCCGCCTCCTCCTTCGCGAGCATTACTGCTTCGCAGAAGGAAGTGACGGCCTCCCATGCACTCTCGCTCCGAACCATGGCCTGAACCAGTGCTGGACGCGAGAGATCGTCGCCGCCGATCGCCTCCGTGAGGACACGGCGGTGCTCCGCCCAAGCCGGGCAGATCTCCACCGTATGCTCCACCGTGTCCTCCGGGCGATCCACACAGTGGTGACACCCGGGCGTTTCCTCCCGCTTTATCCTGAACAGGAACCTCCCGAAATAACCGTGTCCGGTGAGGACCTGCGTCAGGCGGAAGGTGAGGACGCCGTGGCGCCTCTCCAGCCACTCCTCAAAGAGGGGACTTATCGCCACAATTGTAGCGTGCCCAGCGCTAGGTTGCGACAATCGCACTCTCCATGCCGCCATGAGATCTCGCCGGAGTTCCGTCCGCTGTACCGTGATTTCTCGCGACAGCGGAGTTTCACCCCGGCGTTTCGCCTCCTCGCGCCACTCCCAGATGTGCGCGAGGACTTTTGCCTCCAGATCCCACGGCGGCAGTCCGGCTAGGAGGCTCGCCGCCTCACGGGAGACCGTGCGGTAACCCCGTACCAGCCTGATGGCCATGACCCTTTGGGACGCGTTCAACCGCTGGGCTGGTCGCAGCCTCAGAGAACGCGCCCACACCGGTGCCCCGTAAAGGGCCATGGACCGCACGATCCCCGCGTAGAGCCTCCGGCAGGAGGCGTTTGGGCCCCCTAGATTGGGCAGAAGCCGCTTCAAAGCAGCCCCAGCCCTCTCCAGTCTGGGAGCCAAACGTCGGAAGTGCTCCACGAAGTTCCACCGGCTATCGAGGACGAGTCCCAAGTACTTCATCGTCGACTCGACACCGATGTGAACTCCTCCCGCCGTTATCTGGGAACTCGACAGTGGCGCGTTCCGAGGACCATAAAAACACATGGCCTCGGACTTGTGCAAGGCCACCTCGAGTCCCAATTGCCGGATCCTATCGACGATTGTCGCAACCCCACGTGCCGCCAGTTCGGCCGCCGCCTCATGCGACCTCCCCTGCGCCAGGACCAGCGTGTCGTCAGCGTAGCAGACTACGCTGACGCCTCTAGGGAGGTCGGCGCGCAGCACCTAGTCGTAGCCGATGTCCCACAGATGCGGCCTAAGGACCGATCCCTGTGGGACACCGCACGACATCTCTCGCCGGTTCCACTCTCCTTGGTGACCAGGGTAGATGACGGCCCTGTCCGTCAGGTAGGCCTCGACCACGCGACAGAGGTAGGTCGGCATCCGGTGGTAAAGAAATGCCTCCCTAATGCAACTCCAGGGCAGGGTATTGAAGGCATTGGCGATGTCAAGAGACACCGCCAAGACGACCCCACCCCGGGCCACAGCATCCCCCGTCGTGAGGGCTCGAACGCGCATGATGGCATCCACCGTAGAGCGCCCCTTGCGGAAACCAAATTGGCTCTCCGCCAAATCCGGCCCCACCCGCACCAGCCGCCAGACAAGGCGGTCTGCAATTACTCTTTCAAAGAGTTTGCCCACCTCGTCGAGCAGCACGATGGGCCGGTAAGCGGACGGAGAGTCTGCCGGGCGCCCTAGCTTCTTAATAAGGACCAGTTTCCCCGTCTTCCAACGAAGTGGGAACTAGCCCCTCTCCAAGCATGCGCTTAGGAGCCCCCTTAGTCGAGGCCCGAGAGCCTCAAAGGCCAGGACCCAGGCTTTTCCAGGCAAGCCGTCGGGTCCTGGGGCGGTATTCTTGGCATTCAGCCTACGTTGTGACACACCCTGTGACATACTTCTGTCTAAAAGTGTCTACCCGTATATTTGTTTCTATATAAAATATAATCTAATCTATTATCGCGATAGAGAGTATGGCGATAATAGATTAGATTATATTTTATATCTGAGGCTGTCAAAAAAGAACGAAATTATACTTTTAAAATTCTTTCGTGCTGGGGCACCTCATACCATTATAATACATAAATTATATTTAAAATACTTCATTTACTCATCCATAGACAGGTTTTTACCACTATGCTATTTAAAAAATACAAAAAAAAAGTCTCTATACATTTTCACTCCACCCTAATACCTCCGTTTGGTGCCGGACGTAAAGAATAGCTCCATCCCATTTCTTCCCGTAGGTGTCGTAAAAGGCGACTAAGGGACTTACTAGAGAATGGGCAGCAGCGTTCTCTATGCATTTTTAAAACCATGCTGCGATTGCCAACCCGTCTGCCAAGCGTGGCGATTATGACAAATCCCCCCCTATTTGGGGAAGCCTATGTCCAGCAGTGGACGTCTTTCGGCTGAAATGATGAATACCTATAGTATACTCATATTTCGCCAGTGATGTTTAAGTCTCACGTAATAGGGGCGAGCCTATTCCAGAACCGGGTACCTCTAGAGAAATCCTGACTCCATGCTGCTACTGAGAATACTGGGTGAATTAAAAAGAATAATTAAAAAGTATAAGAATGTATAAACGCCATGTCTTCAAAATTAATATTCAAAAAAACTAATAACCCGTTTTAATTATACTCAAATATTCATCATTTTGTATTTACATCATTTAATGGTACCTTGATAGAGTTGAATGTAAGAACCACATGAAATATTAGTGTTAAGGCCAGCGCACATCAGCGGACGTCTAAATTTTCTAACGTAAATTCGTTCGTATCTAATGGTAACAAGATATAGATTCCAAAGCTCAGAGACAAACCACGGAGTATCAAAGAGTATTCAATAGCACGCTAGAGGATGCGACGGCATGCGGCAGGATGCGAAGGCATGCGCCGGAGTCCGTTACCACACGATCGCGGGGGAGAGGCAGTGCCAGTGGTTGTGCATTTCTACATGCGCCGCCGCCCACTGCACACGGTGAACGTTCAAACGACGCGGGTTCTCGTTAATCATCAGTATGCGCTGGCCGGCGGAAAATCCTCCTCGATGCCGTCCTCCTCTGTGCGCTGGCCTTTAGTACAACATTGGAATTCATTAAAGTAAAACAAAGTGGCATTCAAATCTTCCTATTTTTTGCTCCCATGACCTTGTAACTGAATCATAAAATAAAAACAAAACAAATAAGTGATGGAAAGATTTAAAAAAAAAAAAAAATACAAAAAAATAATAACCGACTTCCGAAAAGTCCGGTTAAGCCCTGACGTTGCCGATTCGGCAACAGTGTGCCCAAACCGTAAAGCCCCGGTGTTGCCGATTCGGCAACAGTGACTCATGCTACTGTAGGCTCAAATAATATCAGTTATTTTTCACTTTGTAGTGTTATTTTTGGAAGTCTGTTATTATTTTTTTGTAAAAAGTTTTTTTATTTTTACTTTTTAGTGGGTCAGTTTTGAATTTATCTAAGTTACAATAACCTAATGTTAAAGTAACTGCTCATCACCTTTTACAAAATATTTATTTTCCCGATGCTGGGACGTTGATTGTTGAGGAGTTCTCCTGGTAAGAACCAGGAGAACTGCCACTCACCATATGCATAGTGACGAGCATAAATTGCTTAGCAACCACATTTGAGTACCTAATCGAATCGCAACCCGTTAAATAGGTACTCATTATTGTAAATTGTTCCGGTGGACATCTGTGGTCTCCATAATCAGTTCCACTTCACCAAATGGTGCTTTCTGAGAGCAAATGCACGAGTTACTATAAAAAATACCCAAATCGCTATAGGTTTGCCTATAAAATTTCAGCGTTTCCCTCGATTTCCATGGGATCCCCTCATCAGATTATGATTTGGTGGCAATGGGATCACCTCGGGAGTATACCTTTTCAAACAAAATTGGGTCCATAACTGACGGAGTAATCGCGTAACAAACACATACCGCTGAATTGAGAACCTCCTCCTTTTTGGAAGGCGGTTAACAAGTATTTATGCCTCAAACGAATACCTAACACGTACCTAAGTCTTCTAACACACGGACTGAATCATTTTCATCTCACGAAAAATAAAATCTTACAAACTATTATTTATTGAGCGTCAAACGATTTGTTTTTACTTTACTAGACTAATTAACTCAGGACAAGTCTATTGCTTTCATAAGATTACCTCCTAAAAGTTATTTTTACCTAAATAAAGCAAAATAAATGCGAGTTTGTCTGAAAAGGGTATGGTGGCCCTAACACACAGGCAACGGAAGTAACATGGGTGGGTTTTAGTCAGTAAAAGTCTGATACGCTCTCCCGCTTCGCCTAGAGCAGGAAAAGTTATTTGACAGTTTCCAACACAAAAAAAACCGGTCAAGAGCGAGTCGGACTCGCGCACCGAGGGTTCCGTACGTATATATGATGTTGATGATTTCTGAAAAACTGTGCTATTTAGAGACATCGTTTTATTTTTCCTGTAATCTTTACATAAACTTCTATAACATAGAATATTTTCAGATTTTTATCTATGCAAACTTCGGAGATAAGGAGGGGGAACGGTATTTTTTTTTACATTTTTCATCAAAAGTTGGAAACTGTGCTGCCTAAAAAAAAATAAAAAAATGTTTGAGAATTTGCAAACAACGTTCTTTCATATGATACCCCACATGCCCTAATAGCCCCACTTAAAATTTTTAAGACCCCGTTTCAGTCCCTTTTGCATAAAAGATATATTTTTTTAAATGTCTTTCTTGTTTTCAAAATAGTTGAGCAAACGTCATCTAAAACTATTCTAAATTTCAAGTTGATAGCATTAGTAAGTAGTTCTTCAGATATCCAGGTGTGACAGACAGACAGACAGATAGTCTCACCATAAGGGTTCCTTTTTACCATTTTGGTACGGAACCCTAAAAAGGATCGTAGCAGGTGGCGCTCTGTAGTTTCTGCTTACCCCCATGGGAAGAAGGTGTGAGTTTATGTATGTACTAGCACTTCACCGGCGGCGGCGACTCGGATTTCGGCCGCGTGGATTTCATACTTTACCCTACGAAGTGCAACACCCTCCACCCGTTAAATCAATCAATTGAAGACTACTACTACTATACGTATACCAATTTTTGACTAACCAAGCCACGTAGTAAAATCCTCCGCTGTAAAATTGACTATCCCTTTTCACCCCGTTAGGGGTAGATTTTCTAAAAACCGTGATACACGTTATACTTTATTCTTGATCTTGTTTCGAATGGAAAGGAAAGGAATCAGTCATTCATCTCTCTAAGTCAGATAATACTGAAGCTGCTGAACCACTGCAACGTATATTTTATATGGACTTTTTGTAATAGTCCGACGAGTGTGAAAATCTCAAACTGACTACAAGTAAAAAAAAAAACCGGTCAAGAGCGAGTCGGACTCGCGCACCGAGGGTTCCGTACGAATATATGATGTTGATGATTTCTGAAAAACTGCTATTTAGAGACATTGTTTTATTTTTCCTGTAATCTTTACTTAGGCTTCTATCATATAGAATAATTTCAGATATTTATCTCTGCAAACTTCGGAGATAAGGGGGGGGGGGGGAACGGTTTTTTTTTACATTTTACATCACAAGTCGCCTAAAAAAAAAAAATGTTTGAGAATGTGCAAACAACGTTCTTTCATATGATACCCCACATGCCCAAGTAGCCCCACTTAAAATTTTTAAGACCCCCTTTCAGTCCCTTTTGCAAAAAAGGTATATTTTTTATAGTTTCTTTCTTGCTTGCAAAATAGTTGGGCAAACGTCATCTAAAACTATTCTAAATTTCAAGTTGATAGCATTAGTTGTTCTTGAGATATTCAGGTGTGACAGACAGACAGACAGACAGACAGACTTAGTCTCACCATAAGGGTTCCTTTTTACCATTTTGGTACGGAACCCTAATAACTAAAAGTGATTTAATTTCGGCAGTTTCAAATCACAACTAGTTTGTTAGTCACTGAAATTAATTTACCACCAAATAAAATAAGTTACAACGTAAAACAATTTATGTAATTTGAGCAAATTCTCGAAGATCAGAACACTTTCAACAACTAATCAACTTGATATTGTTAAGTCTTCTATTGGGTAACTTTATCCTTGAAAGGTACTGAAATAAATTAGTCAAGGTTTTAATTAAATTAGATATTCAATCACAAATACTTAAATACCTACATTCTAAAAACGGGTGAAGGAAAACATCGTTAGGAAAATAGGCATGTTCTGGAACCAAAAATTAGAAGACATGATATCCAGAACCCGCACTGGCCCGCATGGTAGATTACAGCTCACTTCCTTTCACAGAGTGGAGTCCCAGCAGCAGTCGGAACATTCTAAGTTCATTGTGAACTCCAAATAACCTATATTTAGAGTTCACAATGAACTTATAATGTTCCGACTGCCGAATTGTACCTAACATTTATGTAGATACAACGTGGAGACGACAATATGACAATAAATTCAACTGAGTATATCTAATGACGCTCGCAGTCTGCACATGAAAATTCAATCAAATCAAATATTATTATATCCAACAGTTTAGTCGCTATAGCTAGTCAAAGATTGGCAAAACCCTTAAGGCTTCTACATACCAGCGCGACTTGTCGCGCGACGCGACACGGCACAAGGGCCCCGCGTGTCGCGGGACGAGCGGGGCCTTTGTGTCACGTCGCGTCGCGCGACAAGTCGCCCCGGTTTGTAGAAGCCTTTAAGATAGTCGGCACCCCACTGCTATTTAACTAGTTTGTTTGAAAAAAACGCTTTTTTTTATTTTGATGCTCAAGTTTATTTGATCGTTCCAAAATACTCTAGCATTAGTATTGCCAGCGTTTTCATTTATTGTCGTATTTTTGTCTCCACATTGTATAGTTTTTTTTGTTTCCTTTTGTTTTCTGCATACTGTAGTCACATTCGCTATAACATCGCTATATACAACGTAACGCACAACCTCTTAAGGGGTCATTGTACTCATCATTATGAACGACTTTTACTATGGGGCTAAACCCGATAGCGCAAAATAAAATCAGCTGTTCCCTACATTTTCACGAGTTATTTGAACTTAAATGTAGGGAACAGCTGATTTTTTTTACACAGACTTTAAATAGGTAATTGTAATTGTATTTTTTGTATTTTAGTTTTTAGCTGATTATATTTTGAATTTATTTAGTTTTTTATAGATTTTGGTATTTCATTGATTATTGTGGGAATTACAAATTTTACTGTTCGCCTGCCCTATTAATTTCTGGTCTGAGGTACTGTTAGTTTATTTTTGGTGATACTTCTTGTGATTATTTTATGTGATATAATGGGTATTTGAATGCTTTTGTTATCAAGAGGCCAGGTTGAGTCTATTCTGTACTAGCAAAATTGTACAATATTTAACTAGTTCGATGACGTTATCTATACATATATTGACGTTATCTATACATATTTGCGTCTTTATCTTCCCAGCTAAAGCACTAGGAAGTGGTGAAAGATGGGCGTGAAGGTTTAGGGGACTGTCTCATGTAATTTTTGACGTTCTAAAAGTGCTGATTCTCAGCCTAGTTTGGATAAATGACTTTTGATTTTGATTTTTTTGGTGTTTAATTTTTCTGGGTATGTTGAGTTTTAAGTCTAACTTGCAGATTGGAAATTCTTTCAGTATATGATTTAAATATCCGCCCATAACTCGTGTTTCCGTATGATATAATTGATTCCACTAAAGCAATGTACCTACATGTTAAGCAGGATTTTGAATGGAAATTTAGGTTATATAATGTAGAATTTGTCACAGACTGATTCCACGAGAAAAATCCAGCTAAGACTATTGTATAAGACTAATCCAAGGTAGGCGCGGTGCGTTACTTGATCAATAGCCACACATCGACATGTACTGGACAGAGTGGAGTGATGATAACTGTGATTGTGTGCGATTATCTTAAATGAAGTTAATGTGCTTTGGACATGATAAATAGATCAACCATTTTCAGATTATCTAAAGTACATACGTCTTTTATGGGGTACTGTGTTAAATGTTACAATAAAATACCTTGTGATATATTGCAACTAAATGAAAGAAAATTTAAAACTCATATTAAAAGAACTCTTTGTAAACAAGCATATTACAAATTAGAGGATTATTTCCAAGATAAGAATGCTTGGAAAGATGCTGGTCCTGCTCCATAGGACAATCTAGAGTCTAGACAAAATCAAACAGGCTGCTATATTAATTGTATAATTTATTATTTTTATGACATTTATTTTAATTTCTGTGATTACCTTAACTCACACACTTACTGATATTGTTATTTTTTAGTTTTTTTACAGGTTTTGTAAATATGTGAGCACCATGTATCTATCACATAATTAATTTATCTGTCATTGCTTCATTCTTAACCCTTTTTATTACCTATTGTGGTATAGTAATTTTATTCTAGGTGCATCGTCTTCACATATAATTAATGTACCTATAAAAAATATTGTACAAGATTTTAAAAGAGTAACGGTGGAGTTTCTTGCCCATTCTTCTCCATACGAAACTACCTTTTGGATGGGGCGATGCCTTATATGTGCCTATTTGAAATAAACGATTTGACTTCGACATTAATGAGTTTGGTCTTACTTGCGTTAAAAGAACCAGAACAGCATCGTGTGCCGACTGAGACAATCGAGTAAAATGATCCTGTAACCTTTGAGCTGCTACAAGGCATGTGTCATCTGCATATTGATAAACGGAACAGTGGTTGACCACATGATCCATGTCGTTGACATATTATGTGAGGTAATGTAAGGGTCCCAGTACTGAACCTTGAGCTGTACCCTCAGTGACTTCTATGGCGTCACTGGTTACGTTACGGATCTTGACAATGTATTTACGGTTATTGTGGTAGTCCTTACATCATTTGAGTATTGGTCCTCGAACTCAAGAGTTATCTAATTTTTAACCGACTTCCAAAAAGGAGGAGGTTCTCAATTCGGCTGTATGTTTTTTTTTCTTGTATGTTTGTTACGCGATTACTCCGTCAATTATGAACCGATTTTGAAAATTATTTTTTTGTTTGAAAGGGTATACTCCCGAGGTGGTTCCATTGGCACCAAATCAGAATCTGATGAGGGAATCCCATGGAAATCAAGGGAAACCCTCAAATTTTATATGCAAACTTATAGCGATTTGGGTATTTTTTATAGAAACTAGTGCATTTACTCTCCGAAAGCACCTTTTGGTGAAGTGGAACTGATGATGGAGACCACAGATGGCCACCGGAACAATATAAGTACCTATTTAACGGGTTGCGATTAAGCAATGTATGCTCGTCACTATGCATAATGGTGAGTGGCAGTTCTCCTAGTTCTTACCAGGAGAACTCCTCAACAATCAACGTCCCAGCATCGGGAAAAGCAATATTTTATAAAAGGTGATGAGCAGTTAACATTAGGCTATTGTAACTTAGATAAATTCAAAACCGACCCACTAAAAAGTGAAATATAAAAAAAAAATACAAAAAAATAGTAACCGACTACCAAAAATAACACTACAAAGTGCAAAATAACTTTAATTTCGGAAGTCGGTGGCAAAAAACTCAAATACAGATCCAAAGACACCGAATTCCGAAATTAAAGTTATTTTTCACTTTGTAGTGTTATTTTTGGTAGTCAGTTACTATTTTTTTGTAAAAAGTTTTTCAGCAACGTGTCGCATTTGAGCGTATCGATTGCCTTGCTGAAGTCAATAAATAGTAAAATTACACATAATGTCCGACTATCTGTCCGTCGAAATGTGACACAGCCATGTTTTAGGACTGTCTTTTATTATAGAATAGAATAGAATTTTCTTTTTTCGGGTAACCAAGGCTCAACAAGATTTGTTAGTAAAACTTACGACATGTTAGTAAGCAGAGACACTAAACAAAAACAATACAAGAAATAATGATTGGTCACCGTTGCGACATTCCATGAGAGATGGCACAACAGTGACCCACGTAAACACAATCCAGGCGACTCGCAACCATGCTTGAGATACTGTTGGAGCCCCGCACCCTGCGCACCAGGAAGCGCACCTTTTACGCATTGTTGCATAAAAGCAATCTACATGCACATCTGCAAACATCCCTGACGCACTACAGAAACGGGACAACCCCACCAGTATCCTAAACGCATCGTTATATTGAACGCGGAGAGCGCTGTACGATCTTTACGTATATCTAGCCCACAGACTGCACGTGTAAAAAACTACAGTAGGCTCGAAAGAGCGTGATTTTAACAGGAAGTGAGCATCGTGCAAACCTGAAGCCAGAGTGTTTGCTCTAACCGACAACCTTACGAGTATTACCAACGTTCGATATTTTTACTTTACGTTTTTGGCTTACCTTCAAAATTCGCTGCCGAAGAGCGAATTTGTGAGATAGGTCAAAAAACTATTCCGTTCGACGTTCAAATTTAGTGAGAAGGCTTTTGAAAAATATATTCAGAGTCAGAATTTGCACAATCTACAATATCTGCCAGAAACTGGCCATGTAGGTACCTGGTATGTAGGATCCTTATTACGCTTCACCGAACAACCCATTATTACACTACAAGCGCAAAAGAGATTCCTTTGTTATTTTTCTTTTTTACATTCCTGAAATAAAATTTAATAGAATGAAAAACATTTTACTGTTGTTCGATAGAACACGCTAACTAAGAATCTTGAATATTTTTTTGACCAGAAAGAACCACTTTTTAATTAAGGAACGTTAACAACAGACAGAATTAGTCGATCATAGATTCTTGGAAAAAAAAAGTTGTTTTTATTAATTAACAAAGAAAAATCGAATAAAGTTTTGAAAAAGTTATGAATTTAGATTGATATTTTAGAGAAAAGGAAAGTCGTTCACCTTTAGTAATTATAAAGTAACTCTAAACTGTCTGAGATATTCTTTTAGTTCCGTTTATGAGTAACTACAACTAGCGACCCGCCCCTGCTTCGAGCGGGTTTTACGACTTGACAAAACATCGATATTATATAATTATTATGTAACTTGTATTATACACACTTTATACTCTCCTAAGCCTTTCGGAATAAATGCACTGAATGAAGGTGAAAATCGCATCAAAATCCGTTGCGTAGTTTAGAAGAAACGCCATCACATACAAACACGAAAAGTGATTTGAAACACGTTTTCTCGAAAAATGCAGTTACGAAGCCTTCGGAAATTAAAAATTACGTACCTTACAACGGAACGTGCGGTAAAATAGGTATTCTCACCTATTTTACTGTAAAGTGCGATCATCAAGTAGTTCCTATGCCGTAATGTTGGAGTGTTAAAGTTTGAAGTGTGTTAAAAGTTCTAAATACAATTTAAATTGGTTTTTTAGTATCAAAATACAGAAAATTTAAAAAGCGTTACTTTTTTGTGAAAACGTTACTTTTTGATTAGTCTTGAGTAACTTTTGACGACAGGGACACTGGCAACACTGTTAACTACGGACCTATTAGGTAGCGTATTTGTGTTCATCACTACGTGCTACAACTACAGTGGAGACCTTTGTTTCGTGGTGGAGACAACTTTACGGCATGAACTATTTGATGAAACGCGCTCTATAGCGCCGCCGCCGCCGCGCCGTGCGTATCCTTACGGTTTTTATTTATTTCCATAAAAAATATGTATGAATTCCACCAAGGAGTTTCACATTACGAGAATAAATAAGCTGAATGATCTAAGATCTAACCTCCTTAGAAGCGCTTTTCAGAAATTGCTTATTAAAATAATAAAAAGAAGATGAGACGAAAGATGTAGTTCTAATTTTCACCACGGCACGTGGCGCTATTTGCAAATTCGCGCCATTTTCATATTAGAAACTTCAAAGATTGTTGCGACTTTCCGACTGATAATTAATTTTGTTAGACAACACGATCTTCAATTTTGTTGCATATTTCACAATTAGGTGACCTGTCGCATTAGGAAAGCAAATTTTGTCGATGGATAGTGCCCAAAACGCGAACCTTTTATAATGCGAGCTTTTGGGCCTCGAAACGAAATCTCAAGCACCAATAGTTAAGTGGGAAGACTTGATGACGCTGGAAATATGCAATGAGGTCGAGTCGACGTCATTAACTTTAATGAAGGTAAGAATATGGAAGGTTAAACTGAGGAAGATCGTGTTAAATGGAGCGATAATGTGAAGGGAATTTCAGGACATCAGGTAAGCGGAGTATCCTGCATCAATACACACAACAAACAACGATTAATTATTACCTACGATTGTACCGTTGAAAATAAAACTAAACAACACCATCAGCTTATCTTGCTTGACTTAAGAGGGTACATTCCTAATGTTGCCAACGTCGCAAATTGCTGTTAAATATTTCGCAGTTTTTATTAATAAGATATTGGAATATATATTATATACCATAATAGGATATTGGAATCACTTTTACACGTCATATTAAAAAACCGGCCAAGTGCGAGTCGAACTACCATTAACTATATAAACGGCAAAAAAATCACGTTTGTTGTATGGGAGCCCCCCATAAATATTTGTTTTATTTTAATTTAATTATGTATTTTTAAAGTGAATATTTAACTAAAGATTCTGTGAATATTTCAACCGTCTACCTGTTGCCGTTATCAATATCAAGCTAAACAGAGAAAAAAAATCACGTTTGTTGTATGGAAGCCCCCTTAAAATATTAATTTTATTCTGTTTTTAAGTATTTGTTGTTATAGCGGCAACAGAAATACATCATCTGTGAAAATTTCAACTGTCTAACTATCACGGTTCATAAGATACAACCTGGTAACAGACGGACAGAATGACAGACAGACGGCGGAGCCTTAGTAATAGGGTTCCCGTAGGGTTCCGTACCCAAAGGGTAAACTTTGGGTACGGAACCCTAAAAATAAGCTAGATGGAGTCGACATTTCCTATCCGACTACCTCTGAGAAGAAATGGCGAAAGAAACTCAAGGGTTAAAGTCTCTTTTAAAGTCCAGACATAATCTTGGTCAGATCATGCGAGGACCATGTAGATCTGTGTCTGAAATGGTCTTTTGAGGAAAGAACCACACAGATTTGAGTGGACCTGTCCAGACAGTTCAAGCATTTGTCAGTAATTGTGTAACCGCACCTCTATATAATACTCGTATTGTTAAAACTGTTTTTTCACTCCTCTTGCTCAAAAAAGTCCGTCATTATAGCGTAACCAGAGCGGGAATAAAATAGCATATTTTCCTCTAGGCGAGAAAAGTTTTTTTTTGTCGCTTACCAACGAGCCGACAAAAACGAAAAAGTCTTTATTTATTAGTAAAATAATCATGAATAAAGTAAAGCAAAATATTTTGACGTTGACTATTTGGCTCAATCTCAGAATACCAGATTGTTACATTGCCAACATTCATAATACACAGCTTTCGTAATCGGTAGGTATTCACAAAACTAACTTCAACTTACTGAAAGCTTGAAATCAAGCCTCGGATCAGTAAAGCCGTTGTCAGATCTCACTTAAGCTGCCGAGATTGGATGACCAAAGTAACAACCGACCAATCAGCTGAGTCTTGTGATCGGATTAAATCGAATAGATTCAAAGGGTTAAAAAAATGTTAGAAAACCTTCAGTTTCATTGAATTCGGGACACATTCTTCATCGTATTGAAAATGGAATAGTCTTTTATTTTTTAGAAGATCTGATAGATTTTTTGTAAATTGGAACTTTTACAGTTTACAGTTTTAGTGGTTTTACAGATCCGCGTCAATCCGTCGAAAGTAAAATTTTCCTACGTTTCTTGCTTTAGAGGTCAGTGTCAGGTTTTATCTTGATCAAAATATGATTCGCGACTATACCAGAGATTTATTTATAGAACTAGAATCATTAATCCATCAATCTCTGTAGTTAGATTTGTTCTCCAATTTCATTTTGATGATTGATGTCATGAAAGAGTGGAACAACAATGGAACAAATCTAACTTAGAGCGATGTATTAATTATTCTAATGATTCATCATTTCAGCCGAAAGACGTCCACTGCTAGACATAGGCCTCCCCCCAAGGAGGGGGGGGTTGCCGATCGCAGCAAGGTGTTAAAATGCATAGAGACCGCTGCTGCCTATTCTCTTGTAAATCCCTTAAAATCAAAAATATTTTTATTTCACATACGCCTACATGGGTACTTAGGAAACGTCAGAATCTAGGTGCACGGTTCATTGGTCGTTTCCTATGGAGAAGAGCCTGCAAGAAACTCCACTCTTACTCTTTAAAAAAAAATTTTACAATGTTTACAAATTACAGTGTTAATAGGTATGAGAGGACAGCGTAGGCCCGTCAAAAGTACAAAAAAAAAAAAATACGATCTAAAGGAAATCGGCCACATTCCTCTAGATCGTATTTTGTTGCTTCGTGACTCAATATGAAACTTTATAAAAGGTATTAGAAAATTGTAGACACACTTACCGAGGGTCCCTACTAGCCGTTATTCATAATTCCTGCTCAGTCACGAGATAATATTTTTTTAAAGGAGTGGCGCAAGTGGACCGTTGTACGCCCTCTTAACAAGCTAATTTATAGCAAGGCCCATTAGTGAAAAACATGGGCAGTTGGCAGAGAACAGCTAAGAGAAAAAAAGGGGCAGTAACAAAAGCATAGGCAGCATAGGGACTGCCGACAGAAGTAAAACGTATCGCTCAACGCGCCTAAGGAAGTTTTCACTTCAATAAAATAATGTTTTTTTTTTTTTGTATTTTGTGTGCGTTTTTACAAACATATAAAATATTAGTTTTTGTTTATACTAAACCCGAAAAGCGGTCATTGTACTCATTATTTTGAAAAAAAATTCTATCGGATCAACCTTGAAATCGCGAAATAAAAATCAGCTGTTCCATACATTTTGTCGATCTAAGTGAACACAAATGTAGGGAACAGAATAAATAAGAATAAATAAATAAATAAACAGCTGATTTTTTTTTCGCGATTTCACGGTTGGTCCCATAGAAAAAAATGTTCAAAATGTACAATGACCCCTTTTAGGGTTTAGTATAAACAAAAACTAATGTTGTTTATTCACATACACAAACAGCCAGCACCAGAACAACTACTTGTAGGTCTTACAAATATTTTTGTTCCGTGTGGGAATCGAACCCGCGACACGCGGCGCAGCAGACAATTGCTTAACCACTGCGCCAACCGTGTCGTCAATCGTTTATTTAAAACACAATTTATTTAATTCCCGCACGGAACAAATATTTGTATGACCTGCAACCCTACAAGTAGTTGTTCTGGGTCTGGCTGTTTGTGTATGTGAGTATATATGTTGTTTTATAACAATGCACAGCATAAACAAATTAAAGTTTTCACGTGGTCAATTTAACTTCACTTACGCTACTACAGCATGGCGGCGCGGGTATGTCGGTGACGCTGACCCATAAGTTTTATCGTTTATATAAAACACAATTTATTTAATTCCCGCACGGAACAAATATTTGTATGACCTGCAACCCTACAAGTAGTTGTTCTGGGTCTGGCTGTTTGTGTATGTGAGTATATATGTTGTTTTATAACAATGCACAGCATAAACAAATTAATGTTTTCACGTGGTCAATTTAACTTCACTTACTGCTACTACAGCATGGCGGCGCGGGTATGTCGGTGACGCAGACCCATAGGTTTTACCCAAAGACTATATAACCACTTGACTGCGGATACAGTGCCCCGACGCTCGAAAACTATTAGTATTTTGTCGCTTATGTTAGGCCACGGTACTAGTAACCATTTTAGTTGTGCCCAAGTGTTAGACCTGTGTGCACGCTAAATTATCACAACTTTTTTTAACTGTTTATGCAATTATAACGCATCAAAATGCCTTCATGCGCGGTGAAGTGGTGTGGGAAACATTCCAAGACCTCAAGTTACAACAAGGATGGCATAACTTTTCATCGGTTAGTAAAATATATTTATAATTTCATAATAATAGGAATAATTGCAGGGCTCAAGCTAAACTGGTTGGTTACGTAAAATTGCACAAAAATGTATAACGCGTTGATGTCTTTTTGAAAAGTCCCTTTCTCTCACTAGGGTATTGTCAATACATCTGTCCCTTTCTATCTGTACGAATGCTGCAGTGTTGTGACAACTTCAAAACGAATCGCTAATGACAATTCAAATTATCGATATTTCCTAATGGTAAAAAAGTTATATTACTTAATGTTTACATTTTAGATTTCCAAATATTCCGGAACTGAAAGAAAAGTGGATTTAGGCAGTTCACAGGGAAAATTGGTTTAAAAAAAAATATAGCGTTGTTTGTTCAAGGCATTTCACAACTGATTGCTTTGAAACTTTAAAGAACCGACGCCGTTTATTTAGTTCAGCAACAGTTTCATATTTTTCGTTTTTAGTAAAAAAAAATGCAGGATGAATACCCGTCGATTTTATCGATATCGAAAATATAGTTGCAAAACTGACTTGTGCATCACTATGTTTGGAACATTCGTCCTGACATTGTTGCATCAGCCAATCACAACCGCTGTATTTTCTTCGTCTCCCGGCCCGCAGTGGTGAGTCGTATCCCTAGACGAAATCGGCCTATACGCTCTCTAGTGGTTATATACTCTTTGGTTTTACCCCTACCAAAAATCGCTCAACGCACTATGTTTTAACTTAAAAAAAAACTTCTTGTAAAAAAAAATAATCGACTTCCAAAAAAACACTACAAAGTGAAAAATAACTTTAATTTCGGAAGTCGGTGTCTTTGGATCTGTATTTTAGTTTTTTGGCACCGACTTCCGAAATTAAAGTTATTTTTCACTTTGTAGTGTTTTTTTGGAAGTCGGTTATTTTTTTTTACAAAAAGTTTTTTATTTTTCACTTTTTAGTGGGTCAGTTTTTAATTTATCTAAGTTACAATAGCCTAAAATCAACCGCTCATCACCTTTTACAAAATATTGCTTTTCCCGATGCTGGGACGTTAATTGTTGAGGAGTTTTCCTGGCAAGAACAAGGAGAACTGCCACTCACCATATGCATTGTGACGAGCATAAATTGCTTAGCAACCATATTAAAATACATAATCGAATCGCAACCCGTTAAATACTTATTATTATGTTGTTCCGGTGGCCATCTGTGGTCTTCATCATCAGTTCCACTTTACCAAATGGTGATTTTCAGGAGCAAATGCACGAGTTACTATAAAAATACCCAAATCGCTATAGGTTTGCCTATAAAATTCGAGGGTTTCCCTCGATTTCCATGAGATCCCTTCATCAGATTCTGATTTGGTGGCAATGGGACCACCTCGGGAGCATACCCTTTCAAACAAAAAAATAATTTTCAAAATCGGACCATAACTGACGGAGATATCGGTGAACAAACATAAAAAAAAAAAAAAAAAAAACAAACAAACATACAATCTATATAGTACTTACTAATTCCTAGAGTACACTAATTCCATGCTATTATAAATTACTTATTAATTCCGTGCTATTAAAAAGTACTTACTTATTCCATGATCAAGCTGTCACTTCCGGTTACACACCTCCATCCCTTTTCACGAAATAACTCCCACAGATAGCTCGAGGAAAGATGACATCAAAAACAAGAACATAAACCACGGACACAGACCAAAATAGTTCAGTGACTACTGCCCATTAAAGTGCAAATTCACGGACATAAAGACGTCAATTTCAATAAATTGAAGATAACGGATCTGTCTA
This sequence comes from Tiliacea aurago, assembly GCA_948098905.1. Taxonomy (NCBI): domain Eukaryota; kingdom Metazoa; phylum Arthropoda; class Insecta; order Lepidoptera; family Noctuidae; genus Tiliacea; species Tiliacea aurago. The sequence continues at coordinate 15,435,822 of OX402593.1, forward strand.
CACTATATGCGTTCATTGTACACTCGCATATCTAACATTTAAATTTAACAAAGAACTTTTAGTTTAGGCTAAAACGTAGTGACCACAATCTGTCCAAAGTCTGGCACTTTTCCAAATGTTTCCTACGAAGTAATGCAACCTCGCAAAAGTTACACCGTAGTGTTATAAGAGGGCCCGGTCCATCTATCGTCAACGCGAGCATGGCCGAAAAGCTTGTTGTTTTATCCAGCGCAATTGAGCAAGTGAGAACGCGATAAATTATTGAAAAATAGTGTGCGCAAATTTCATAAAAATTGTTTCATCAAATACGTGTTTTTGAGTAAGCCTTAGTTGGATGTATACGTATGTTTGTCATTTAGAATCTCCATTACATGTGCAAGATTTATATGAAGAATTTTTTTTTACTTTTACAATTTATGAGTACATACAGTACAGTACAACAGTCAAAGTTCAACTAAGATTTGTGCAAAAAAGCAGATTTTTGCAGGCTTATAATGAATTTGTTCTCCAAATTGTTATTTTTTGCTTTCTTAAACACCTAGATATAGTGCAAAATATACCTATTAGTTCAAAAATTTAAAAGAGAGATGTGTTACAACGCCATAATACCGATTACGAGCGTTGTAATATGAAAACTATGACGGGTTGGACGCTCTTAAAGTTGAATATTATATTATAGTAGCGTTGTTACAATAATCAATAGGTACACGTGAAAAAAAATTATTAAAGTTTTTATCCAGATTATTAATTTAAAGAATAATATTTTATATTTCATCATCATCATCATCATCATCAGCCCATAGCAGTCCACTGCTGGACATAGGCCTCTCCAATTGCACGCCATTCAGCTCGATTCTCGGCAACTCTCATCCAGCTGCCACCAGCCACCCTGCGAAGATCGTCGCTCCACCTAGCCTGAGGGCGTCCTACCTTACGTTTGCCAATTCGCGGTCTCCACTCAAGAACACGTCTACCCCAACGGTCATCGGTTCTACGGCTAATATGGCCGGCCCATTGCCACTTCAGCTTGCTTATTCTGTGGGCTATGTCGACAACTTTGGTTCTCTGCCGGATCACTTCGTTCCGGATTCGATCCCTCAGAGAGACTCCAAGCATAGCCCATTCCATAGCTCGCTGAGCGACCTTGAATTTATGGACCAGCCGTACCGTGAGTGTCCACGTTTCGGCTCCGTAAGTCATAACAGGTAGGACGCACTGATTGAAGACCTTCGTCTTTAGGCTCTGTGGAATACGCGACGAGAAGACTCGACGAAGCTTCCCAAATGCTGCCCAGCCCAGCTGAATTCTTCTGTTAACCTCCCTCTCAAAGTTGTTTTTACCAAATTGCAAAGTTTGCCCGAGGTAAACGTATTCTCGAACAACCTCGAGAGCACCGCCATTAACAGCAATCGGTCCCGGAGTGACGTGTTCGTTGAACATAACCTTGGTTTTGTCCAAGTTCATCCGGAGACCAATGCGTACAGAAGAATCAACTAGGCCGTCCAGCATCTGCTGCAAGTCATGCAGCGATTCAGCCATTATGACGATGTCATCTGCAAATCTCAAGTGTGAGATGTACTCGCCGTTGATGTTGATGCCCCGTCCTTCCCAGTTTAGCGTCTTAAACACATCCTCTAATGCGTTAGAGAACAATTTCGGGGAAATTACGTCCCCTTGTCTCAACCCTCGACGCAGGGGGATATGCTCAGTTCGCCGATCCTGAGTTTGGACGGTCATAGTCGCGTTGTCATAAAGACATCTCAGCACTTGGATGTGTTTTTATATTTGCCTTTTATATTTACTTCTGCCAAACTGCAAAGCACTTTGTTGGCAGACGTTGCTACTTTTTTTTTTTAAGTATGTAATTTGGTTTTTATAATGATACTTTTTCACATAGGAAGGTTAAAACTATCTTGCATTCTAATTTCTAAACATACAAACAATTTAATTTCTTCCTTTTAAGTATCATCTGCAGCGAGGCTTTCACAAAACATATGAAAGAGGTACATAAGTATTTTATTTTTAAAGGTTTTTGTGATAAATCCACTGGAAGGTTATTAAAAATAGTTGCGACTAAAAAAATTCTACACCTTCGGCCATAATAACAATGTACCTACACCATTTCGTTTAGTTTTGATTACCTATAGAGAAAAGTCCTAATCATAGAAGGAACATACTCTTTGAAGTTGTTCACCAGTCTGCCAGTCACTTTACCATAGTTCAGTTACATATTTCCAGATAAATCACTCCGTGTACTTACGCGCGCTAACTACCTACCGGCCGGTCGCACGCGACCCATATCTCAGCTGAGAGCCGAGAGGTGCTCGCGGCGCGGCGGGGCGGCGCGCAGTTACAAAGCAAAACTCACTATACGCTTGAGGTTAGGTACATTTTCGTTCGCAGCGTCTAGCGACTCGAAGGTGTAGTCTAATATAGCAGATAAAATATTAGGTATTGAATATTTTGTATGGAGTAATTTATCTGGTAATCTGTAGCTCAGCTCAGAGTACCGAATCCCAGCGCCGTGCCAGCACCGTTTAGAGACGGCAGTAATGTTACGGCTACATTGTCGCGTTATTGTAATTAGACTTCACACGCTCTCTGTTGTACAGCAAAACGTCGACCGGTGTGCGAGAGCGAGTCATCTCGACAGTGTAGCAGTAGGGTATTAAAATTCTTGGAGCCGGAACTTCGATCGTGGACGCTCCGAGTCGTCAGTTTCTATACGTCCTTTGTGTTAGTGCACATAAATCGCGGTCGATCAGCCCCGATCGAGTATGCAAAGTGTTTGCGAGACGGCGCGGACTAGTCTGAGAAAACGGTGACACGCATCGAAATATTTAAAACGAAAGAAAAGAAAGAATTTAATTCGTCACAGAAACACGTGCATACGAAAACAGAATTATCTCGAGTAGGTAAATAAAAAAAATATACAAAACAGATCTACATTACACAATGCCGTCTAACAGCGGCCGCCGAGGCGTCTTCATGCTCTGTGGTTTTGTGGAAAGCCACAGAGCACGAAGACGCAGCACGCAGATGAGGTACGGTCAGTCTCTGCATTACTTGATCTCTCTTACAAAGAAGAAGAGGGGACAAGGGGTCAGGTTATGCAGAGCACTGACTGTACTAGGTAGGTATGAGTATGTTTATTAAAGCACCAAAGACACTGATTGATTACCTAGTTCCTTAATCAATCTGCCTAGCCTGTTCCCAGCTATGTCGGTGTCGGCTTCCAGTCCAACCGGACGTAGCTGAATACCAGTATTTTACTTGCAGCGACCTCCACAACCCAGTTACTGGGTAATACGATACCCCTTGATACGACTGGTTGTCATACTTTCGGTCTTCAGACTATCCGTAACGACTATCAAAGATCTACTATCTACTACTTTCCGTGGCACGGAGGGGTCTTAGAATGTAATGAATGGTCACCCATGCACGGACTGACCTCGGCAAGCATTGTTCAACCCCATCGAGTTTGGGCTTGTTTGATTTCTCTTGACAAGATCTGTCCTAGGTGATACTCTGGTCCTAGGTGATATCCAGGATCTGATGATGCAAGGGCATTCCTCAACTAAACAAGACACCCCTGTTGTGTTTCGGCCATTTAGATTGATCTTGACAACTACCTTACAAGTGAAGATGGGGGAACAGATATTTAAAGGCTCGTACGTGAGTCTGTGAGAGCCTTTAAACAAATTGTAATACTAAAAAGTACAAAATAAAATTTAGGTAAACAATATATCTTTTAAATAAAACTTATGAAAACAATGAGCTTTAATATTTTCTGAAAAGCTTGAGGATTAAAGATAAAGAGCCTCAAGCTTCTAAAAAAATATTAAAGTTCTTGTTTTCATGGGTTTATTTAGTACGTAAAAGCTTGTTTTAAAAAATATTTTGTTAGGTAATTATATTGTTTTGCTGTTCAAAATGTGTTTAATTTTCACAGGTGAATTTTTCGTTTCATGTAAGCGCGTGTAGTAAAATTTCAGCATAACGTTTTAGTATGCCGAAATTTTTTGTTTAACTTGCTTTACTCGCTCGTGTGCCTCTGGGCTGAATCAAAGTCAAGTGATGATTTGGGGGCACATAGGTATACGGATTTTTGTACTATTATTAGTACTGAATGAAATTTTTGCCGATTAAAAATCCAATCGGTCACACGGTTTGTCCAATAAGAAAACGATAGAAAAAGAAACATCCTGCATTCGACTTCCATTTTTCAATCATCGGCTTTATAGCCGATGATTGGATTGAATGGAAGTCGAATGAAAAATAAAATTGAAAATTGCAAAAATTTCATTCGAACTTCCATTTAACCCCGTATAGAGGCATGAGGAACAGGGTGTAAAATTCACTCACAATCTATGGAAAAGAGAGGATCCTTCCGACCAGAGTTGTGTCTGGTGGGCAACTTCCCGACGATTGATGTCGGGACGTTGTTACCGCACAACCTCATATGGGGTCAATGTACTCATCATTATGAACAACTTTTACTATGGGACCAAACTTGAAATCGCGAAAAAAAAATTAGCTGTTCCTTACATTTATTTTCCCATAACTCGTCAAAATGTAGGGAACAGTTGATTTTTTTTTTCGCGATTTCAGGGATGGTCTCATAGTAAAAGTTATTCATGATTATATTTATTAGTACAACGACCCCTTAAGACGTTGTGCGTTAATTCTGGGACATGTTGTTTAAGCTAGTCGTGCGGTAAACTCTGCTTGCGCGATGCAGGATTTTGCGTGACGTCAGTGTGACGCGTAGTTCGCATGTGGCGATGTTGATGCCGCTGCACCCATTAGAGAATTAATTTTCAAAATTCCTTCCTTAGTTCTCACTTTTGTTATATATTCAATTAAATTTGGTGGCGAAACTCCACAGACGTGATGGATATCAATATCTAAACACGACAAAATGAAAGAAAAAAACAGAATTTACGTTTTTTTTGGGGGTCAGCGACCGTTGGCAGTATTGTTACTTGAAGTATGAGTTGAATACATCTGTTATTTTTTTCTTTTATCGTATTTAAATATCGATACCCACCAAGCATAGATTACACAAAAAAAACTGGCCAAGTGCGTGTCGGATCACGCACAATGAAAGGTTCCGTAGTTGGGATGAATTTATTCCAAAAACAAACTTAACATTGTAGTTGAAAAACATTTTCTCCCATACATCGGTATATATACAATATGTATATATACGTATAGTATATAATGTATATATAGTATGTCACGGTCAATTCTCCAACTGCAAATTTAAGTTGGTCGACTATTCCTCGTTAACTCGTACAGCCTACTTAGCTGTGATAGTTCTCCTTTTAATACTACTGCCATGTTTTTTTTTTCAGATATCCAGAAACAAACATTTAGCTGGCAGGGGCGAGGGATACTAGAGTCTAACAAAAAATAGCACTTTAAAACTTAATATTACGCAAATGGCTGAATAGAAAAATAGTTTTCACAGACCTACGATATATTTAACGGCCTATCCAACAATACCCCACACCAAGGCATATACGAGAATAAAAATCATCCCCACTTTACGTGCAAGGGAGAGGTAGGTACCCAAAAAAAAATTGTTTTTCATTATTTTTTTTATCACTTTGTCGGCGTGGTTAATATGAACACCAATGACAAATTACAGCTTTCTAGTACTAAGAGTCTCTGAGCTAACCTGGGGAAAGATAGACAGACAGACAGACAAACGGACATGGCGAAACTATAAGGGTTCCTTGTGGACTACGGAACTCTAAAAACAGATATTATATACTGATATTTCACGTGACTACCCTGCCAGTGGTTGAAGACCCCGAAGAGACAAGATAAGATAGATAAGGTAAGATAGATAAGATAAGCTAATATTTCTTTTGTAAAACATGAGTACAGTATGAAGGTCTTATAATTAATATGAGGTGGCTACATGTTTTGCCATTTATGGCGTACAAAATTAGATCCACTAGACAAACAATACGAAAAAATATATGTATATAAATTTAAATTACAATGTCAAAATTTAGATTTAATTCAAAATTACAATGTCAAAATTTAAATTAAATTCAAGATAACAATGTAAAAAATTTAATTCAGTGTGAGTAAGATATAGTAAGGCGTAAGGCATTATCAAATTAACACGCACAAACAGAATTCTATACAAGCAAAATATCGTTTAAAAATTAATCTACGCCGTAATAGTACTTCTCTAGTAATAAACCCTGAAGGGACTTTTTAAATTTGTCTAGAGGCATACATTTATTATAAATATTTGGAGCAATACCAAAGAAACTCTTTTTCATTAGGGCAGTTTTACACTTTTTTTGACATAACAAATTCACATACTGGGAATTGGGGTTCTCTTAACTGCTGAAAGTTTTTGAAATGATTGTTGATTCGTTTTAATAAATAATGCATTTTCTAGAACGTATATAGATGGAAAAGTTCGTATTTTAAATTTTTTAAGGAGCACAACTATCCGTTGTTCCCAGACCACACATTGATCGTAAACATCTTTTTTGCATCCAGAATATAAGTTCTCTGTGAATATAAGACCTAAGTTATTTTTAAGCCCCATGTTATAGTAAATAATTGCTAGTAATCTTTAAAAATATTGATGGGTCCTTTAACAGAAAAAGCATATTTAGCAAACAACCCTGTGAAAAAAAGATTGAGAGTCCTTGTTATATAAGAATGAGAGTTTTCAAATCAAAGAAAATAATATCTGAAAACGAGGAAAGCAGATATCGAAAACGACAAAAAACAATCAGCGATATTGAAAATTTTAAATTACTTCTTTTTAGGGTTCCGTACCTCAAAAGGAAAAAACAGAACCCTTATAGGGTCACTTCGTTGTCCGTCTGTCTGTCAATCTATCAAGACCCTTTTTCTCAGGAACGCGTGGAAGTATGAAGTTGAAATTAATATGAAGTATACGATGGTCTATGGTCCCTTGATGCTCTAAAAAAACCTAGCTTCTAAATCAACGCAATAAAAAAATATGGGGATTTATAGGACATATTTTGATACTCGCAAACAAATCAAAATCCATCGGGTACTTCCCGTTGCCCTAGAAACATGAAATTTAGCAAGAAGCAAGGTTACAACACAAGTAAAGGAAAAAGTCCGAAAATAGTTAATTTGTAGTTTTATCACTTTTTTTTTGTGATTACAAGTACAATTACATTAACATTACCTACATTATCATTTTGCCATTGGAAAATTGACCATGGCGTATATCGATGTATGGCAGAACATGTTTTTCAACTACAATGTTAAGTTTGTTCTTGGGAAAAATTCATCCCAACTACGGAACCCTTCATAGTGCGTGGTCCGACACGAACTTGGCCGGTTTCTTTATCTCTGTCGCTTATTTGAGTATTACAAAACACAATACACTTCGCGTAGGTGTCTAAAAACAGTGTTTTCTAAGAAATATCTCAATTATTAATTTAATTCCACAATACAGTCCTTTTGATATTTTATTTATCTATTCAAGGTATTCAAGAGAATTAGTCCCATTAGAACCTAAACAAAATAAGGTCACATTTATTTTCTTAAAAAATCACATTTAGCTGGTTTCGTATCGTATCCCTAGTGTTGTGGAAATATCCCACTTACAAGGTAATGCCAATAACATAATTATGTAGATTTATAATATCATTTCTTTTTTCATAATTTCAGGCAAACGACGTCCACTGCTGGACATAGGCCTCCCCCAAAAGTAGGGGGGAGGGGGTTGCCATAGTCGCCACGCTTGGCAGATGGTTTGGTGATCGTAGTATGGTGTTAAAATGCATAGAGAACGCTGCTGCCAGTCGTAGTAAGTCCCTTAGCTGACTTTTACGACACCCACGGAAAGAAATATGATGGTGCTATTGTTTACGTCCGGCACTACACGGATTGAATATAATTATAATCTATACCAATAAATAAAATTGAAGTGTCTGTTTTAATGTCAGTCAAAATAACAGCTTTTTACAACATGCAATAAAAAAGTTTAAACCGTACTTACAAAAAAAAAACTGTTTAAAAAAATTGTGAGCCGCCACGGGACGCCTGGCAGTTGGGAAATATCGAAATCAAACAAACATTGAAAAAAAGGTTAGGGTCGCGTAGCGGGGGAAGCCCACGCGCACGGAGTGAGCGGTGACTCGCCACGCGGCTTGCGTCGCGTAATCGGTTTTACGTGCGCCCATAGATGTTTCACATAAAAAAAATTACTGTCTGTCTGTTTGTTCCTGATAATCTCCGAAACGGATCGACCGATTTTACCGGGACTTTCACTGGCAGATACGAGTAGCTGAAGTTATTAGAAGTAACTTGTCATTGTAAGTAACCTGCCCGCAATAAAAGCTCATTTATATGAGCTGCTGAAATGTAAACCTAATTTACTTACTCCATAAAAAATAACCTGGATTTATTTCCTGGAATCTTTTATAAAAGCGAAAATACTTTTGATTTCCGAATATGGAATGAATGCGGACCAACGCTGCGGGCCGAGCACGGGCGTGCCAACAAGACGTTTGTGACAAGACATGATAAAGTATGTCATGTCAATTTGTACTAGCATTTTATGACAAAACAGTTGTATCGCTCAAACTAAGATAAAATGTGACTCAAGTCATGTCACAGTAGGCCGTGCTCGCCCCGCTTGCTCTGGAGTGGTTTTGTCAATTCAAACATTCCAATGGTACAGAGTTTTATATTCACTAGTAAATCGTGATCGTACCAATTTTCAATATCGCGAAAGTCAATAAAATGCCTGCAAGTGTGAATACAGGAGGTCTACTCCGAAGAGAAATACGAAGTATCAGCCGAATGTTCGGCCGTTTCCTGGCTGGCTGACTACGACGATAAAAAAAATAAATAAACTGGCCAAGTACGAGTCGGACTCGCGCACGAAGGGTTCCGTACAAAAGACTATAAAAATGGCAAAAAAATTACGTTTTTTGTATGGAAGCCCCCTTAAATATTTGTTTTATTTTAGTTTAATTATTTATTTTTAAAGTGAATATACAACTAAATATTCTGTGAATATTTCAAGCGTCTACCTGTTGCCATTATCAATATAGAGCAAAAACGAGCAAAAAAATCAGGTTTGTTGTATGGGAGCCCCCTTAAATATTTATGTTATTCTGTATTTTTGTATTTGTTGTTATAGCGGCAACAGAAATACATCATCTGTAAAAATTTCAACTGTCTAACTATCACGGTTCATGAGATACAGCCTGGTAACAGACGGACAGACAGACAGACGGACAGACAGACAGACAGACGGCGGAGCCTTAGTATTAGGGTTCCCGTTTTACCCTTTGGGTACGGAACCCTAAAAAACGACGGTCAAAGAGATAGTGAATCGATTTCTGAAATTTTTAATATACCAACCTACGTAATTTTGTATCCCAAAAATAATTAAAACTACGTAATTTATTTTCACTGTACAGATAAAACAAACTAAAAATTTAAAACAAATGAATTAAAAAAAAAAAAACAATTATCTCAAAAACGGTGAGTCCTAGGCAAAAAATTACAGAAATTGAACCCCCCCCCCCCAATGTCACCACCGTGCAAGCAGCATGCCAACATCAATTTAAGTTAAAAAAAGTATTTTACTATTTTTTATTCTCTGGTCTTTTTACATCTTCATACGGATGGTTTACGACTAGAACAACAATTAATTTCTTTCCCACCATTTTCCCAATTTTTTATAATTCAAAGTCCTGACTGACTGACTGATATATCAACGCACAGCCCAAACCGCTGATCCTAGAAACATGAAATTTGGAGGGTGTGTTCTTTGTGAAGAGTAGGTATCCACTAAGAAAGGGTTTTTCGAAATTCTACCCCTAAGAGGGTGAAATAGGGGATGGAAGTTTATATGAAAGTCCGTCAGTATTGAAGTTAGGATCTTCAAATTTGGTGTATAGGTTAACGATTGAAAATTAATTTACATATGTCTCAGCGTTTTTAATCATTCCACCTCCGAAGGGTTAAAAAGGGGGATGAAGTTGTGTATCAAAGTCCTTAATTTTCGAAGTAAAAAACACTAAATATATTATCTAGGGTTATGGTTTGAAGCTAATGCAGCGGTGTTGTTAGAATTTCAACCCTTAAAGGGTGAAAAAAGGGATACAATTTTATTTTTAATGAAAGTTCTTTTTAAGTTAAAATCGCTAATATTTCGGCTTATGGTTGGAAACTATAGGCAGGCATCCGCTAAGAAAGGATTTTTCGAAATTCCACCTTTAAGGGGAGAAAAAGGGGAATAAATCTTATTCCTTGAGTTAACAAACCTGAAACTTGGCACGAATACTAAACTTAGTAAATTATAAAGTGTGACATTTTTTGTTTTTAGGGTTCCGTACCAAAATGGTAAAAAGGAACCCTTATGATGAGACTAAGTCTGTGTGTCTGTCTGTCACACCTGGATATCTCAAGAACTACTAATGTTATTAACTTGAAATTTAGAATAGTTTTAGATGACGTTTGTCCAACTATTTTGCAAACAAGAAAGAAATTAAAAAATATATATCTGTTTTGCAAAAGGGACTGAAAGGGGGTCTTAAATATTTGAAGTGGGGCTACTAGGGCATGTGGGGTATCATATGAAAGAACAATATTTGCACATTCTCAAACATATTTTTTTCTTGTTTAGGCAGCATATTTTCCGACTTTTGATGATAAATGTAAAAAAAAATACCGTCCCCCCCTTATCCCCGAAGTTTGCATAGATAAAAATTTGAAATTATTCTAAGTGATAGGAAGTTTATGTAAAGATTATAGGAAAAATAAAACGATGTCTCTAAATAGCACAGTTTTTTAGAAATCATCAACATCATAATTATAATTATGTACGTATGGAACCCTCGGTGCGCGAGTCTGACTCGCTCTTGACCGGTTTTTTTTAAACTACTCTTTAAGGTGGAGATTTCTAAAAATGGTCAAACATGTGGCTTTTAAAGCAGTGTATCTCTTAAACCGTAAATATTTTTTTCCAAAACAAAAACAGTATGATATTTTCAAGTCTTTTTTGCATAAGGTGATGGAACTCAAAACATAATTAAACATAATTTAATACTTCAAACACAACTCTTTATTTTGAAAGCCTTTGTTATTCCAGTTTATACCTTCGTTAACAGTTATAATTTTATTATAAGTATACCATAAAATTGCAAATACCCAACTGCATCCGGTGATGGATTATTTTTTATTAATTAGTTAATCTATAAATTCTTAGTTAATTTAATAATATTTGTAACCCATGAGTTCTACGCAGAGTTATTTTCACTATTAAACACGCAATTTAATGACACTTTACTACTGAAGACTAAAAGTATTTACTCAAAGTTCGTATTTAGTGATTGGGCGACTCCAGGTATTCGTAAAAGCAGGGAAAATCTTTTTGAACTTTATGGCCTAAAGCAACATATGAATAATACAAGCTTTCATCAATATGTTGCAAAATATTCTAAAACTTTTAAAAGTGTGTGCAAAATAGCTAAACCTCTTTATATTAGAAATAAAATAAAATCAGCTGATGATAAAATAAAAACTACCTGGCAAATAATAAATAATGAATTAGGTAGGAAAAACAGCGTAATACTGAATTTAATATAGAGACTGCACATGGGCCCATCACTTCAGAGGTAGAAATAGCTCAGGAATTTGAAAACTTTTTTGCTAATATTCCCCTTAAAACTACGGAAACTTTAAGTTCCTCAACCGCGCTTTCTGCTCCCTTACTTAGAAATAATGTAAAGGTATGCCCTTTGGAGTTAAGGTTTCAGCATACAAACTGCTGTTATAAAAACTTTTAAAGATCTTAAAATTAAATCAACAGAAGATCTATGGGGCATGTCTGTAAAAGTCTGTAGAGCTGTCATCGAAACGATTGCGCCCTATTTAGCTTTCATATTTAACACCAGTGTGGACCAAGGAGTCTTTCCGGATCTCACGAAACACAGTAAAGTAGTTCCTTTGTTCAAATCCTGAGATAGTAAAGAACCCAACAATATTATAGGCCCGTGTCAATTCTGCCCGTTCTCAGTAAGGTGTTTGAAAATTTGATGCTCAATCAAATGTTACGTCACTTCAATAAAAATTCCATCTTTCATGAACAACAGTACGGTTTCACTAAAGGTCGTTGTACCACTGACGCCGGTGTTACCCTAATAAAGAACATTTCTATCGCCTGGGAGGAAGCACGAGATGCCATTGGAATTTTTTGTGACCTTTCTGAGGCTTTCGATTGCGTTAACCATGAGACACTTCTGCTAAAACTAGAACACTATGGGATTAGGAATACAGCTCTTGATTTACTTAGATCATACCTGAAATATAGAAAGGTTATAGTTCAAGTAAACGACGTGAACTCTTTGGTGTCTGAAAAAGCAATGGGCGTTCCTCAAATTGGGTCTATTCCTCTTTTTAGTTTACATTAACGATTTACCCCAATTACTTCAAAATCAACTCGAGATGGTGTTATTTGCAGATGACACGTCATTGATCTTTAAAATAGACCGATGGTAACAAAACCTTGACGACGTGAATAATTCTATTCTTCAGGTCCAAGATTGTTTTAGGGTAAATAATTTGGTTATAACGTATAAAATAAGAAATAATAGGGTAAATAAGTTTTCGGGAGAATTTTACGTACCTTGAATAACTCAAAAGTTGGTATACATCAATTATTATTTAAGAACGAAAACAGTAAAAAAAATAAACAAATGAAATGGAGGACACGTATATTGAACAACTATGTACAAAACGAAGTTGGTATTTATATGCTATCTATATAACTATCCTCAGTAAAGTTGTAAATCAAACTGCACTCCTATCTGCTTACCACGCTTACGTTGGTTCCAACTAAGATATGGTATAATCAATGACTATTTAATTCTCTTTGGGTATAATGTTTTGGGGGAATACTGCTGATAGAGAAGCTGTTTTTTTTTCGACATCCACGCGAGCGAAGCCGCGGGCGAAAGCTAGTCCAGTATAAAAATAGTAGGTATTATACTGGATGATTGACCTTTGATTGATCACGTGGTGTATAAATAAAAATTGTACTAAGCAAAGTTCCTAAAGTAAATAAATATGAGTTTCTTAATTTAGATAACCTTTGATTAATCACAATGTTGATTGAAATTAAACAAAAAACGGCACGTGTATCAAATTAGTGTTGATTTATTAACGACACATGCCGGTGATTCGGCCAATTAATATACACATGCCTATCCTGATTGCCTGTAGGCCTCATACCAAAATAAATTCATAGTGTATGAGAATACAGTATTCATATTTCAATCTGCCTGGGGTCGGCTTCCAGTCTAACCAGATGCAGTTGAATACCAGTATTTTACATGGAAAGACTACCTATCTCACCTCCACAACCCAGTTACCGGGTACGCGGTACTCCTTGGTAATACTGGTGGTCAGACTCGGGCTTCTGCGGGTTTAGCACGGGCGTGTCAAGACGTTTGTGACAAGACATCATAAATTATGTCATGCCAATTTGTACTAGCATTTTATGACAAAACAGTTTTATCGCTCAAACTGTGATAAAATGTGTGACTCAAGTCATATCACAGTAGGCCGTGCTCGCCCCGCTGGCTAGTAACGACTGTCAAAGATCTACAAATGACAGAGGCACGGAGAGGTCTCGACGTAAGAATGGTCAGCCATCCACGAACCGACCCGTAGCATTAACCTTCGATCAACCTGTGCGGCTTGTTATCATTGTCATGGCCCCCTGTATCGTATACTGTAGGGGCTCATGGGTAACGAGCCCCTACAGTATGCGATACAGGGGGGCTACTCCGATAGCTCGCCTTCCGATAAGGACCAGGCCCGGGTCAACGGCGCGTTGTGTTCCACGTGCGCCTCAAAGAGATGTTAGCACAACCTGATGGGGTCTGATAGGGCCGATGCCTGCCGGGATTGCGGGTGTGTCCGAAAGGGATACCGTAGCCCTGGCACACAGGCAAATGAAGGAACACGGGTGGGTTTTAGCCAGTAAAAGTCTGACACACCCCACCTTCTCCCGCTCCGCCCAGAGCGGGAGAAGTTACTTGATAAGTTCCCACCCAAAAAATCCGAAAAGCGATAATCTGAAGCATCGGCCGACTGTTCGGCCGTTTCTTGACTTCCAACATTTTTTTATTTGACTTTGAATCCTTACCCGACTTCAAGTCACATTTTTGACTTTGACTTATACGATTCTGAACAAACTAGTTCAGAATCGTTTATTGAATCTATTTTTGTCATTTTTAATAATAAGTACGTAATTTTTATCCTTCCCTAATGTGCATTCATTCAGTTATTGTATAATGTCGTCGTTCGCCGGTAAATTTGGGACACTATGTGCGGCCACCGCTCCTCTAATGGTGAACCATTGAGAACCAGAACGAGAACAAGAATCATACCCCTTTGTTAACAAACCAGGGGGCCAAGTCTGCTAACGCAGTTGTGTCCTAATGAGCGATAATTGGCACCGTAATTGTAGTTTGACAGTTTTGCTAATCTCCTAATTGAAAGTCGTCTTTATGAGTTTCCGACGACGTGCCACTGATAAAAAAAAAGAAAAATTGTCTGTGTTTGGTAATCTCGTACTGACAAGCTCCTATTATTTTGACTTCCTTATGGACCACTGTCACGCTATTATGAATTTAGGAGGTTACAAACTATTGGCACAATGGTCATGGCGTTGCCTTGGTATGGTCGTCATAATGACCAATCATTGAGAATAGCAGACTAAGCCCCCCTGGAGTAAAGTAGAAGTAAGTAAGTAGGAGTAGTAAGAATAGAATAGAGTATCTACTCTTTACTAAGTTCACCATAAAAATTACAGATCTATTAAGGAAAGTATTAATTAGTGTTAGTGTGTTTTTAGTGTTGTGTGTGTATGTGTATAGTGTGTCGGGTTGTGTATGTGTATAGTGTGTGTAGTCAGTATTCTTCCATAACTTCGCTTTAACCGTCCATTTTTCATAGTTAAATTGGCATAACATTATTCCGAGTTTATTATACAATATTAATTTAAGTATATGCGAAACCCGAAACACGTAGATATCTAGTATTTTTATATAACGAATCTATGTACAAAATTTATCATGAAAAATCACAAAGTAATTAGGTTGTTATGTTACGTGGTCCGTACAAAAACATGCTAACGGCGCCCCGGCGCCCCCGCGCCGCAAGGGTCGTGTTGCGCTCATTGATAATAATTTGGCAGTAGGTACCTAACTGTACGGCGACTGTATTGTAAGTAATTAAATGGTGATAACATTTTCCATCACACTTAAATATTTTTGGGACGAAATATAACATGGTGTAAAAATTATTGAAATCGATTCAGTTCTTTATTCTCAACAAACTATATTCAGGTTTTGCATATACTAAAAATAATGTTGTATATCCTTTCCAGATTTAGTGCAGGATTTTGAATTATTAAGTTTAAATCCTTTAAAACTTCTAAATCCTGATAGGAGAAGAATCTATTGAATGTTTTTTTGCTACTAACAATGTGTTTGTTGTTCCCATTAACACGATACGAAGTTCTCGTCACAGTGCATCGAACTGAGTAAGTAATTGACTTGGAAATCACCTGCTCTTAACCTAAGTTTATTTGAAGAGCTTTCACAGTCACTTACCTTCTTTTTGGTATTTCTTCTTTGAATAAACCTATAGAGTACTTAAATACCAAAAGGTAAAGGTCATTAAATATCAAAACTCACATTAAAACTTTATTTATAAAAAGATATGTACAAACTTTATTTTATGAGCATAACTAATGGCGAATAGCGTACTTGAATAGCGTACGTTAAAGTTATATAATATTTTATTACACAAGTTTTATTTGCATGTACAAGAGAAACGTTTATATATATTTTTACTTATATCGATATTATATTGTAATTATATACTATGGTATTTTTGACTAGAATACATCGTAATTTATTTTTTTATTTCACATTTCATCTTGACTGCATTATAGACACTTTAGGGCTATAATATATACTCAATATTTTGTACAAAATGTTCGTTATATTTGAACACACTCATTTAATTCGATATAAAAAGACAAAGTATTTTTAATTAATTTTTAGGTATGACACGGACACAAATGAAACCATGAACTGCCATTAGCACACTAGGAAAGTACATAGGTAATAATGCAGTAACTTTTATTATTGGATATACAAAAAAACTTCTTGACCAGCTACAGTTGCAAAATAAAACGGTAATAAGTAGGTATATAGTTTTACTCCGACGTACTGCTATGTTAACTTAAACGCAGCATGATAGCTTAAATGCAGAGAATATTAAATTATTCCCAAATATAAAAAAAATGCTTGTGTTAAGTATAAGTTTTAGTGTGAGATCAGTCTAAAATAAAATAAATGATGAAGCATAACCTCTTTTGATATTAGCGCCCTCTCTTGGTACGTGTCGGAACTAAGAGGTGGCGTATAATGTCCTATTGTAAAGTGGCGCCCAGCATGGGACACGTTTCCACATGTTGGCGCCATTAACCCTACCCGTGTATTAAATTAATGTCGCCATTGTAGCGGCACGTTGTATATACATTTAATTAAATGAGTAAGACCAAGAATACAAGAATGTGGGGTTCGTTAATCCTCGGATTTAGGTATGTGTGAAGAAACAAATATTGATATTTCGTGCCAAATGCCTAGTCTTTAGGATTTTGATGACGACTTTGTTTTGGTACGACGATTGGTAGCAATCCCATAATAGAAAAGAAGCCAAATTATTGTATTATATACTGAGAGGAAAGGACCAAGATTATTGACGTGATAGAGGGAACGCCGCCGGCACGATGGTTTGGACTCGTCCCTAACCGATTAGCCACTGAAGGAAAGAGAAGTGGAAGAGTATGGGGGAGATTTTTGTCCAGCAGTGGGACAAAATAGGTTAATAATAAGAAAAATATTAGAGGTCTAGCCAACAAACTTTAAAAAAGGAAATTAAACATTTGTATAAATGTTTCATTTCCTTTTTTAAAGTTTGTTGCCCTGGGAGCCTAAAATGGACGCTTTGGCAGAATCATGCGTGCAATTCATACAGCCCGCAATTCATCTGTTTGACAGCTACTATTTAACATTAGACTTCACTATATTAATTCTTAATTTGTGGACCATTTTACGAAACTCCATACACAACTGTCAAACCGATGAATTGCGGGATATGAATTGTACGCAGATCATAATATGATTCTGCGAAAGCGTCCATTTTAGGCCCCCTGCACTGTAACCTTTAGTTGCCAGGCACCCAGCATATGGGTCGAAAAATAATTCGTTAATGTGCCTACGACCCGCATCCGAGTCGTTACTATACGTAACATACTCAGATTTGATCTCGCTAGTCTAGTCCTGGGAATGAACAGAAGTCGTCTAAAGCTACGTATAGCGTATAGCGAGTACTCGGATGCGGGTTGCACACGGGCGAATTATTTTTCGACCCTTAAGCTGGACTTTAAAAGAGACTGTGACCACTGAGTTTATTTCAACCTTTTTTCGCAGAGTACTTATTCAAATAGGAACCACAGACCTCATCTAGTTTTTAAAATATGATTGACGCGTGACGTGTAAAAGTGTACGTACAAACCTACTTACAGAAATGATTTATGCGACTGTTGTATATTATGGGATATTTCGCCTCATGTGATAATAGTAACACTTGAAGGCTTCTACATACTGTCGCGACTTGTCGCGTGACGCGACACCGGTAGAACAAAAATTCACGAAAATTGTTCTACCGGTGTCGCGTCGCGTGGCAAGTCACGCCAGTATGTAGAAGCCTTTAATACCTAATTATGTACGGTTGCATAAGACTATCTACACCCATTACATGAATCATCTAAAATACATTTTTGCAATAAGTACTAGTATCAAAGCAAAAGAGGTTGCATAATGAAATTTAGTACAACATTATATTTAGAACACTCGTTTGGATGATATTATGGTTACTGACTGTTTTAATGTTGGCAATAAGCTAACTGTTTCAGAAAATTTTACAGAGGATTAATAGCATGGGCGTAGATAAAATCAAGTAAAATAAGCATTTTTTTGTCTTAAAGAGCTTTATTGGGTTTTCACAATCATCTTTCAAATAAAATTCAGGTGTACCCAAAGACTAAATACCACAAACCGTCCGACCAAGCGTGCAAGCGTGATAAAATGTCAACGCACGTCCACTCCTGACGAAGTCTATTAGCTCACAGACGCGCTTAGCGATTGAGATGATTGTGTAGTATACGTTGAGCACATCACTAAATGGCTGCGGTGACGTCATCGTAGGTATAAAAAAGATGACACGCTTGGTTTTTAACCGACTTCCAAAAAGGAGGAGGTTATAATATGTTCGGCTGTATGTTTGTTTTTTTTTTGTTTGTTCACCTATATCTCCGTCAATTATGGACCGATTTTGAAAATTATTTTTATGTTTGAAAGGGTATGCTCCCGAGGTGGTCCCATTGCCACCAAATCAAAATCTGATGCGGGAATCCCATGGAAATCGAGGGAAACCCTCGAATTTTATAGGCAAACCTATAGCGATTTGGGTATTTTTTATAGTGAATTTGCTCCCGAAAATCGCCATTTGGTGAAGTGGAACTGATGATGGAGACCACAGATGGCCACCGGAACAACATAATAATAAGTATTTAACGGGTTGCGATTCGATTAGGTACTTTAATATGGTTGCTAAGCAATTTATGCTCGTCACAATGCATATGGTGAGTGGCAGTTCTCCTGGTTCTTACCAGGAGAACTCCTCAACAATTAACGTCCCAGCATCGGGAAATGCAATATTTTGTAAAAGGTGATGAGCAGTTGACTTTAGGCTATTGTAACTTAGATAAATTAAAAACTGACCCACTAAAAAGTGAAAAATAAAAATCTTTTTGTAAAAAAAAATAACCGACTTCCAAAAAAACACTACAAAGTGAAAAATAACTTTAATTTCGGAAGTCGGTGGCATAAAACTAAAATACAGATCCAAAGACACCGACTTCCGAAATTAAAGTTATTTTTCACTTTGGAGGTCGGTTATTTTTTTTTACAAAAAGATTTTTCATACTATCTAATGAACATAGTCGGTATCTAGCCTACTCTAAATCTGTGGGTGTACCCACTTGGCGAAATTTAACACGTAGGTACTTGTTATGTATACTAAGCAATTTGATACCCTTTTAGGACAAGTGTTTGAAGGTGTTACAATACAACTATGTGTACTTTAGTTTATACGGGTTCAAATTAAATTAGCTAGAGAAACTCCGCAGATGTGATGGAAATCGATATCTATACATGATAAAACAGAAAAGATATTAACTGGATGAGGTTTTTTTTTCGGGTCATCAACTGCCGGTAAAAAACGGTTTTTTTTCAAATTAATATTTAAAGAAAAGAAAAGAATGAAAGTACATTTATTTAGCACAGACTAAAATCCACACAACACAATATAATTATAACTACAAGTAAAACAAGGAAACAAATAAAATGTGTAAAGAAATTTGCAGGAAAGTGTGCCTCACGGCTGCGCCAAAAAGCTCAATTTCAAGTTACGCAGTCACTTAAAATATCAGTTTGATAAAAAACCTGTTTTTTTGTGTAACCTTCACAGGTGTGAAGGGTATCGATAACTATAAAAATAAACGTAACAACAATACCAGCTGTCCTTGACCCAAATAAAAAAAACCATCATATCTTTTTATTTTATCGTGTTTAGAATTTTAGATATCGATACCCATCACGTCTGCGGAGTTTCTCTAGCTAATTTATTTTGACTATTGGCACGTTGTATGTGCAGTCAACCGTACATCAGCTTTAACACTTATACTACGAAAATCACCCTTACTGCTACGACATAAAAGCGCTGTCAATGTTAAATTGTTACCACTGCTGTGCAGTTGACCGTACTAGTAAGAAGGTACTAACTTAAATAGTGTAAGTGGGAGCAAGACTAGAATCGTTTAAATTTTTTTTGTAGGTAACAACATTGTACTTATGAAAAGACAGGGAATTTAATTGTTAAGCTATTTATTTATTTATTTAAATTGTCCGTATAATCAAATAACAACTGTCATTGTTTGGCAGTTGTATGAAATGGCTATAACACGGGACATTGTCAGAGGATGTCAATTTGCTTTACAACAATTTCTTTTCCTGACTTTACTGTGTAACTTACAAAGTATAAAATTATGTTCTGTTCTTTTACAACAACAGTTTTATATGTTTTCATATTTACTTATTAAACATACGCTTATACTAACCTATTCCTTAATATGACACAATAATAAATAAGCACTAAAATGAATAACAACATAATTAAAAGTAAAGCTTAAATACTCAGTATATTGATTTTATTTGATAACTTATACACTAAAACTAAAGGAACAATACCTATTATTCGCTGTAGCAAATCAGTCGGAATGACAGAACTTAATTTATACATAGAACGCTTAAATAATAAACACATTCCGCCTAATTACAAAACAAGATTTATATTTGACATGGCTTAAACCATGGAGCCATTTTTTGTAATAAGAACGTAACAGTGATTGAAATACCGTATTTTATACAAAACTGAAAACTTAGTTCGGTACCACCATAGTCGGAATAAAGTTCGAAATTCAATAATGGCTCCATGTTTTAAACCTGGGTCTAAAGATAAACCTTGTTTTGTAATAAGGGGGATATTGTTTATACAAGATGTAAAATAAATAATGCACAACCTCTTAAGGGGTCATTGTACTCATCATTATGAACAACTTTTACTAAAGGACCAAACCGGAGATAGCGAAAAAAAATCAGCTGTTCCCTAGATGTATGTTCTTCTCATAACTCGTCAAAATGTAGGGAACAGCTGATTTATTTTTACCCTGTAGAGTTGCTACCATAATTCAATATGTCATACGCCAAGTACTACGTTCGGGATATTCAAATTAAATGAAGTGTATCTTTGTTTAAATGCATTTAGTGATTTGTAGTACAAGTGGGCCTTATTAAACTATTATTATAAAATTCGTTAATTAAGTATTATGGCCGTATCCTAACACTTGTATTTACAGAAAATGCTGCAAAACATTGGCATGTTTCTCTTGTACAATCCTTCCTCAGGGTATCGACGACTTCGCCCTGAAACGTAGAAAGAAAAAAAATAAGTACCGAAGTAAATATCATGAAAAAATTACGTGAAAATATGACGTCAACTTCGGGTGATCACTGAAAATGAGCTCTGTGCTGTGCACCGCATCATGCTGAGTAGAAAGAAGCCTTCTTGTCACAGTCATGACGTGCAGCTGTCGATTATTTTTGTTTTGTGCTCATGATTAAATATTTATGTTTGAAGTGACAACTTATTTACTCTTACGTTCAAGGCACAAAAAAAGTGTATTAGATCCATATGTGGGATACGTCAAACAGAATCATGTAAACCTCATTTTATAAAGGTTTCTATATACCAGCGCGACTTGTCGCGCGACGCGACACGGCACAAAGGCCCCGCGTGTCGCGGGACGAGCGGTTCCTATGTGTCGCGTCGCGTCGCGCGATAAGTCGCCCCGGTATGTAAAAGCCTTAAACCTGAAGATATTAACTCTGCCTGTTTTTTATATCTACGCGGCCTCAATTTTAGTTAAATAAAACATCAGAAGCTATGACACATTAATAAGCAGTAGACTTAAAAATACACTACGCAATAAAACATCCCACACTGCCGTCTACAGCAATAGTATTTTTTGTATGGGCATAAAAATATATAATAAGTTACCCATTGAACTCAAGAACCAGCATTCAATTGGTATTTTTAAAAGGAAGCTAAAAGACTTCCTGATTAAAAAGGCATACTACTCTGTACAGTCACGAGCACTAATATGTATCCACTTAGCAACTTTTAAATATGATTTTCTCCTAATGTATTGATTGTAATTGTATGTTCTTTCGAATACAGTATTTTGGAACCTATACTATCTGAAATAGGTCTTATCTCAAAGGTGCCATCGTTATTCCAAGACAAAATCGCTTTTAAATTTTTGTAAGTATATACTTATTTGTGCTCATGACTGTACAAGAATTCCTTGAAGATAAATAATTATTTGATATTGAAATGATTGTGATACATAATATAATTAATTCTATGAATAGTATGTGATAATTATATAATATATGAGTGAATAATGATAATTAATATAATATAATGCTAAGTCTGTATAACTGTAATATTGAGCATGTATTTTTTTTTTCTTCTTATATTTTATAACCATTTAGATTGCAAGGCAACTAAGTTCTAGAACCTACCTATTGTCAACATCTACAAAATCCTGTACACTTATACTCCGTTTGAAATAAGATTAGACATTTAAATAAATCTTTTTTACAGTCCGTTCAACCGATTTTGGCTTCTATTGCGTTATTGGCATGAAAAATGGCAGCTGCAATAAACAGTTGGTATTGTAACTACGTTTTTGCTTTTATGCCTACGGTATAGAAGTCAAAATCGGTTGAACGGACTGTAAAAAAGTTTATTTAAATTTCTAATCTTATTTCAAATGGAGTATAGTTCGCAATAAAGAATTTGAATTTGAATTGTTGAGACACGTTGAGCGATTTTTGGTAGGGGAAAGTAGTTTATGGGTTCGCGTCACTGACATGCCCGCGCCTACATGCTGTATTAGCATTATTTTATTGAAATGAAAACTTCTTTTGGCGCGTTGAGCGTTAAGTTTTCACTTCTAGCAGTCCCGATGAATGCCTATGTTTAAAAAAAAATCTTATTAGGTACTCCATTTTATTATATTTTTGTAAGCAACGTATTTCTGTGACAAATAAACTTCTTTATTAGAAGAAACATTATCCGCCTTATTACAAAACAAGATTTATATTTTGACAGGGCTTATACCATGGAGCCAGTTTTTGTAATAAGAACGTAACAGTGATTGAAATACTGTTCTTTATACAAAATTGAAAACTTAGTTCGGTACTGAGTTGTCAGTTTTGTGTTTAGGAACTTTACTATAGTCGGAATAAAGTTCGAAATTCAATAATGGCTCCATGTTTTAAACCTGGGTCTGAAGATAAACCTTGTTTTGTAATAAGGGGAAATTAGTTCACATAGTCTTCATGAAGAATTTAGTTCTAGACTGCGAAACCATTTTGTCAGGGTTTCGTGGTTGCAGTATCTTCTACCAGCCGTGCACGAAACCGACTGATTTTTATCAATTTTATTCATTGTTTGTGAGAAAGGGAATAATAATTAAAACAAAATTGTTCGTAATTTAGAATATCGAGTCCTTTGTTCTGCATGCTAGATGGGATTTTTCAAATAAATTAAGTATTCATGGAAAATCACCAATATTCGCAAAAAGTTATTCAAGAAATGACGCGAGAATGACGTTTGATCATCTTTTTACATGATGATCTTGATTTTGAATATACAAAAAATAACAATATTGGTGCCTTTGGCCCGCAGCAATAAGGACATTCGTGGTTAGTGTTTATCTTGCAACATTATTATCATTATAATTATGCTCTAAATGAAATGGGGCTGAAGCACTTTTTTCAAAATATAGCAGAAAAATAAGGTTGAATTTTTTTATTTTTATTTTATTCAGTAAGTAATTATTTTATTTTTTCTTTTTATTCAGCAAACTTAAAGAAATAAAAAAAAACACAAATTAGTCTTGAGCTATCTTTGATATATAATCAAAACTTGAAATTTGGAAAATAGGTACTTATTATTATTATTATTATTCAACCATGACCTGGGTTAGGACATAGAATACGTTTTATTCCGGGGGAACGTTTTCGTGGGATGATTTACGACCTCCACACGGGCGAAGCCGCGGACAAAAGCTAGTTCCTTCTACAGTGAAAGTGAGCACTAATGGATTTTTGAAAATTCATTCTCTAAAGGGGTTAAACAAGGGATGTGTCCTCATTTTTTTAAGTTAGAAACTTGTGAGTTCACACTTAGGCTGTTTATTAGTGAAAGTTAGTTCTATCGTCGTTTTTAGGGGTTCCGTATTTATAACAAAGGGCCCTTATCGTTTCGTTATATCCGTCTGTCTGTCTGCGGCTTAGCTCTCTCTCACTCTTAGTACTAGAAAGCTGTAATTTGGCATGGGTGTACATAAATCACGCAAACAAAAGGTAAAATAAAAAATTGAAAATAAAAAAATTGTGTGCCTCCCTTGCACCTAAAGTCGGAATGATATTTTTTTTCTCGTCAATCCACGTCTACCAACTTACGTATTTGTAGTTGGAGAATTGACGTGGCACATATCGATTTATGAGAGAACATGTTTTTCAACAACAATGCTAAGTTTCTTGTTGGAATAAATTCATCCCAACTACGGAACGCTTCATTGTGCGTGGTCCGAAGTTGCCGATGGGCACCCATCAGGCACACAGCTTGTGTTGTTAATAATTTGATATGAGCAGAAAAAAGAACGCTACTACCCATACTCTATGTAACACCAAGTCACTCTTACGTCACGTCGAGGCTCAATGAGCTATTAGACATTTTAATTAAAAAAGTCTGATACAGTTCGAAAAACATCTTTACAAAAAAAAAATACAAGTACAATGTTATTACGAATTTTTATGTTAAATTCAGTAACATCAATCATCTTCATGAACATATAGCGTCTCCGCGTCGTTACTTAGACGGCAACATACAGTATGTTACTCAACAAATTTATTATATTATCCAGAACATTTTAACACTAGTTTCCATGTTATATCGACTAAATTAAACAAAACTGCGAATGGAATAATAGACAGCTTGTTTATTATAGAATCTACTTCGACTAAATCGAGCTTGATACTTTGCACCACTCTAAATAATCACGTTGTCTAGTCGCTATTTTTGTTTCCGTAAATACTTTTCTCTTACGATGTATATTAGGCCTGAAACTGCGTTAAGCGGGCACCCGCGCGGTTTCATACAAAAGTGCTCCGTTGCGGGGACCCGCGCGGGCGTCCGTCACGGGGAGGCGCGCCCCGCACCCATGCAACGGGGCCCGCCTCCGCGCGACGGAACCCGTCGCGGGGGCACGCGCGGTGTCCGCCAGCGGACCGGTAACATGATTCATGTAAAAGAGGCATTCTGAGAATACATTTTTATCGTAGGTGATTATGTACTTAGATTGAGAGTTCAATATGGAAAAACCGGCTAAGTGCGAGTCGGACTCGCGCACGAAGGGTTCCGTACCATTATCTATAAAAATGGCAAAAAAATCACCTTTATTGTATGGGAGCTCCCTTAATTATATGTTTTATTTTAATTTAATTATTTATTTCTAAAGTGAATATTATTTATCTAAATATCCTGTGAATATTTCAAGCGTCTACCTGTTGCCGTTTTCAATATTATATGTAGAGCAAAAACGAGCAAAAAAATCACGTTTGTTGTATGAGAGCCCCCTTAATTTTTTTATTTTATTCTGGTTTTTAGTATGTGTTGCTATAGCGGCAACATAAATACATCATGTGTGAAAATTTCATCTGTCTAACTATCACGGATCATGAGATACCTGGTGACAGGCGGACAGACAGACAGACAGACTGAAGGTAAATTGAACTAGCGACACTGCGTAAATAATTTCAAGTACAAGCAAGTCATTTCTTGTAAACAGTATCCGCTTTTATAACAAGTTGCCACAATCGGTTACTGAACTTAGTGATGGAAAATTCAAAACGCACATTAAACGTGCCCTTATCAAAAAAGCATATTAAAAGATTAAGGACTACGTTGAAGATAAGGAAGTTTGGCATTAATTCCTTCTGTACATGTGGCTTCCCTGGTACCTCATTAACGGCAAAACTATTTAAATGTCTATTAACAGCTCCTAAATTACGAAGTTATTTTTTAATTTTATTTTATCTTTTTTTACAAACTTCACTGACATAATGTTTTTGTTATTTGACATTTTATGCCTAAAATTTATATGTCAACAAGGTTCTAACTTTTATTATTTTAATAATATTTTATATTGTTTTTTTTTGTCAATGCGAGGACGTTGTAGGGTTAATAGACTGTAGATCTGTAGACCATTTTCTATTTTGTACTTTTGACGGGCCTACGCTGTCCTCTCATACCTATTTACACTGTAATTTGAAAACATTGTAAAAGCCAAGTTTATTTTTTTAAAAGAGTGACCGTGGAGTTTCTTGCCGGCTCTTCTCCATAGGAAACGACCAATTGGAACCGTGCACCTAGCTTATAACGTTTCATAAGTGCCCATGTAGGCTTATGTGAAATAAAAATATTTTTGATTTGATTTGATTTGATAAAATAATCCGGTCTCCGCGACGGGTACCCGCGACGGGGACCGTCGCGTTCCCACGGAGCCCACCCGCGTGTCCACGCGCGTAGACACGCGACGGTTGCCCGTCGCGGGCGCCCGCTTAACGCAGTTTCAGGCCTTAAGGCGACGATAACCGACTTTTAATGATTTTATACTGAAGATCACGTCTAAACGAGTAGTGTTAATGATTTGAAAAACGTATATGTTAAATTAGAGCATTTTCTCAATAATTTTATATGTGAATATTTTAGATTATGTTTATATTACATAGTGAAATTAATTTGTAAAGTTATGTCTAACGCGGATAAAAAACTGAGAATGGCGCAAAATTTACCCAGCGTATTTTTCTGAAACCTTCACCAATTTAAAGCTAATTTAATTATTGATTTTTTAGTATACGCGTTTTATTAAAATACCTTTTGTTTTGGGTATAATAAATTAATAATGCGTCTAATTGGGGACAGCGCTCCTTGATGGGCGAGTCCTATTACTGGCTGAACGTACGACGCGTTGCGTGAGCTCAGTACAGAACATGCAAGCTAACCACTCAAGGTCACTGGCATATATGTGCGTCTTAAACAGAATATTTTTGTGTTACTTACGTGTTTTGTCCATCGGATTGTGAGCCGGTTGGTGGCGGCCATCGGTGTAAATGTGCCCGCCACATCATCTGCCCGAACGTCATCCGGAATTGTCTCGACATGCAGCAATATAGCACGAAGTTGATTGCTCCATTTAGCAGCGCTAACGCATCCATCAGTTCTCCAAATAGATCGTAGCAGCGTTTAAAGAAGCATCTTCCTAATAACCCACTCAGCAATCCTAATATGCCTTGTGGTAGCTCTGTTACGAGAAAGAGTAGTAGAACTGCTACTAACATCTTGGTCGTTCTATTCGTTCTCCTATCTGCTTTGTACTGTCTTTTTACGGCTTTATTATTTGTTGGACATTTGTTATACACCCTAATTTTCTTCTGGTGCTGGTTCGCGCTGTATACTTCTCGGATCAGCCATAAGCTGATAATTGTGAGTATGCAGCATGGCAGCAGTTTGATGACGACGGCATGCACCCAGAAGTTGATCTGGTATAGCCAGCCCTCTTCGTCAGAGTCTACGTGGTAGAGTATCATGGGCCCTGACGGTTCTAGGACTACTGCTGTGTGGATGTCAAATACCTGTGGGGCAAAATAAATAAAGTTAAGAATTAAACATTTTTTGCAAAAAAAAACAACAGACTTCCAAAATAAACACTACAAAGTGAAAAATTGCTTTGTTTTCTGAAGTCGGTGTCTGTGGATCTGTATTTTAGTTTTTTGCCACCGACTTCAGAGTTTTTAGAAGTCGGTTAAAAATAGGGAACAATTATAGCGCAGAGCAGGGGTGTCCAAGGTACAGACGTTCACGGGCCAATACAAATTACGACATAGATTGGTGAGCCGCAGAAATAAATAATAATAATACCAAATAAATTAAGATTCAGGTGACATCATTCACACGTTTTATTATTTCTTCATTAATTTATCTTTTACAATCCTGTCAATATCAATGTCAACATTCGATGTACCAGACCTCCAGACGCAGTGCGTGACCAAGTGACTTAACCGATAGTGAAGACCTATATTATTTTTATTATCAACAAATGTAAGTTTGTAGGCACAATATTGAGAGATTTACCATGTTATTTTAATACCATATATTTCTTATGGGTTATCTCTACGTAAAGAACTATTTTCTTATTTTTTATTTTTATTTTTGGCGCAGTAGTTTCGGAGATAAGGGAGAATGATCAAATTTCATAAATTTTCTTAAATAACTTTAAAAGTATCAATATTAAAATTATGAAAAAAATACACTTAAGATCCTCACAATAAACCCTTTCATTTATATGTCACACGGCACAGTTAGCAAAATTTTATTGTTTATTTTATAATTTGCCCCCAAAAGTGACCCCTTTATTCAAAATTCAGTTATTTATGTTACACGTTGGCGTTTGAGTCACAGAAATTAATATGTGTACCAAATTTCCACTTAATCGGTCTAGTAGATTCGGAACAAATCGGCTGTGACAGACGGACAGACAGAGACACGCGAGTGATCCTAAAAGGGTTTCGTTTTTGCTTTTGCAGTACGGAGCCCTAAAAGAGTTGCCGACGAACTGAGAACCTCCTCTTTTTTGAAGTCGGTAAAAAATTTTTTTTTTTTTTTTTTTAAACGTTGCCCCACACTAGTAATTTCCCCTGTATCGTGGGTGCGTTTACAAACATTTAAATTCACATACACAAACAGCCAGACCCGAAACAACTACTTGTAGGTCATACAAATATTTGTTCCGTGCGGGAATCGAACCCGCGACACGCAGCGCAGCAGTCAATCGCTTAACTAACTGCGGCAACCGTGCCGTCAATATGACATGTGACGCCCTCCATACGATCCAAGCAGACATTACCCTGATTCTTTGATGATCTATTTGATTGATTTTTCGGGGACCAAGTAATGAAAGGTCCCATTATTCAAATTCTCAGAAACTATGGCTTTTTGTATCAAATTATGTAATTTGTATGACTGTAGGTGTTCTTCAACAGATATGTAATTAGAGAACGAAGTCTCTCCAGTATTAAACGACATTGATCATAAAAATAACAACGAAACCTTTTAAAATACTATATAATATTATTTTCATAAGTAATTCTATAGCCTACTGTTTGTTCCAATAAATTAAATATTCTTTCTGTCAAGTGAAAAGAAAAATAAATCGGGGTTTTCTGTTCGATTTGAAAACTTTAGGTCGGGTTTCCGAATTTTCGATTAGATGATTGAGAAATTGGATATTGTAGATTCTGTTGGTAGATATGGCTGAATTGTTTTCATTATTTATTTAGGCAAAAAAAAACGCCAATTTAACGACGATTTTAGACGTGAACGTATTTATTGTGCCCTTATTTAGGTATGCCCTAAATCTTCCGTCAAGGATATTAATGAAATTCCAGCTGGCGAAATTAATCTAAACAACAAATAACCATTAGTCGTGGTCTTGTGAAATTAATATGCTATAATGTACGAAGACATGAACTTCTAATAAATATTTGTAGATTTTGTATCTTCACTGTATTTCTGCACAGATATGCATTTCAGGAATATAATAGGTACAAAAAAAGGAGCTCGTGGCTAAGTAATAACAGCCACACGGGTCGATCCATCAGGTTAAGCTACGCTTGCTGGGGTTGATCCGTGGATGGGTGACCATCTTTACATACCGAGACTCCTCCGTGCCTCGGATCTCATCATGGACCTCAATGAAAATGTAAATGTTGAGATTATATTGCTACTCTATTCATTGCTTCATAATTATGTTCTAAAAATGTATCTGCTGAACAATGTAAATACAGCAATGAATGTCAGTGAACTGTCAAAATGAAACCGATTGCTACTGATAGTGTGTTACGCAATTGCCCCATAGCAGTCGCCAGAAACGAACTGAACATAATTTTATAATAATTATCAAATGAACTTAATTACTTATTTATTAAAACACGTTAGCTTTTCGTATTCAACTTAAACTGACAGACCCCTAACAGTTCTCTTCATTCCATAAAAAAAAATGTTATAAATTAAAACATAGATAGCTCTGCTTGTAAGCATCTTATGCTTATGAACAATAGTAAAATGAACAAAATTATATAATCCTAACTAAAACTATTCAGAAACTAAAAGTTATATGTTCGCATTGTTCATTATCAAAACGAAAAAATAAGACCCTACACGAGCAGGATCATGTGAAAAGTAGTGGTCGCCGGTCGCCGTCACCCCTTAACCGCGACCACTCTCTATCGCCAAGTGTGTGCACGAAGCCACAGACCAAAGCTTTGTGGCTCGGAACCGGCTACTCGATTCCCAGCCAAGTGTGCGACCGGTTGAAGTTGCAGCTTACGGCGCGCGCGGCGACCACCAGTCGTCGCGCACAAGGCGCAGATATAAATGTTTTTGTGACTTTTAAATCTGCTATTACCCCTTCATGTTTAAGCAAATAAACACATCTTTATCTTATCTTTATCATAAAATACAAGTAAGTTATGCAACAAAAAAATATGAAACAACGCAGACATACGTGTATAAGTATTTTAGTAAAATACTTTATGAAATAAATTCAGGAAGTAATGTCTACCTAAAGCATAAAAAACGATATTACTTTCAAACTACTGAAGATGTTTTCATGATTTTTGTATTTGTGTGAACAGACTATTTTATTATCTATAATTTTATCTATGATTTTTTCCAAGTATTCATATTTTCGTTACTTAAAATAAATAATCCTTATGACGCCGAACGGCGGCGCGGCCGGCGCGCGGCGGCGCGGCATGACCGCGACGCACATTTGTAGGGCCAAGGTCAACTGCGATTACCCACCCCTCAAGCCGGTCAGACAACAGATAGGGATGTACATATACGTTCGGGTCGGCCTATTCGATTCGACAGGATTTGTTGAACAACAAAGCCGACCCGATTCGAGTTGTGCGGATTGGGAAACTTATAATGGCATGTACCCTCGCTTAGTCGTGTTTGGTTCGGTTCCACACAATTCAAGCTTATCAGATTAGCTTTTTACCGAACATTATAATTATAATGTTCGAAAAAAAACCAATATATATACCTAATAAGGTATGTAGATATTATGTACAGATAAGTAGAAATTCGATTTTGGCGCCCGGTGTGGTGCCGAATCATGCTGGCACCAAAGTGTGTAGCACCCTGTGTGTCTGTTGACTGACCAAGATTATGCCTGGCTATATAAGAGACCCCTGACTTTGTTTTGCAATTTCTTCTCAGGGGTAGTCAGATAGAAAATGTCGGCTCCATCTAGCTTATTTTTTATATATTTTTTAATATGACGTGTAAAAGTGATTTCGATGTCCTGTTTACAGAATAAACAATGTCATTTAATTTACCCCTAAGACGAGATGAAAATGTTCAAAGTTTGCACACATGCTCAAACACACATCGTGACTAGGTATATTTGCGTATTCGAAGCTATCTGACGCCATCCACAGTTAAAAAAGTGTGTTCATAAAAATAAATACAACACTTGAATGTTATATTGAAACGTTAACGTAATAAAAGCCATTCGTGCGTTCCACGCCGTACAAAATCACGAAACAATGAAATTAAAAAGCCTTTTGTTAACTGTGTACATTTATTGTTTTTCTGACTGTACAGACACGTGTAAATAATTGTGTCGGCACGTGCCTCGTGCCTCTGTAATATTGCAATAAAATTTGCAATATATCTTGAATTGCGTAACGCAATCAATCGGTTCATCTTGAACGATGTGTTGAAATGAAAATGCAGAGGAAAATTAAACCTTATTTGCAAACAGTACTGCTGGACAAGTCAAGGGTTCTTATACGTATCTTTCTTATTTTATTCTTCATAAGTAAGAGGAAACTCAGACAAGCTACTATCTAATGTAGTTTATTAAAGCAAACTATTATTTAAACAAGTAAAATAAATGCGGTAATTTCCATTCCTTCCACAGTTAGGGACGCAAAATTTTCCTAATTTAAACTGATCTCTGTAGATAAGACAGTCTGTTATAAATGTGGGTAAACGGTTCTGAGAGCGTTTTAACAACTGTTTAGCATAACTTTCAAAGTTCTGAATAAAAATCCTTGCTGGCATCTCTTGAACCTTCTACCTAGATTATATCTGTTGTCGCTTCGATACATATTCACATATAAAATTAGTTATTTTGATTTATGATATAATTATTAGTTGATTTATTTGTTAAAAACGTATTTAATTATTAACTTTTTTAGGGCTGCTCAAAATCAAATACGTTTACCTATATCGTCGTTGGCAACACTGGTGTCGCGCCATTATTGTTCCGTTGCGAACTTCCGGAACAATGGTGGGGTGACGCTTGCCACACGAATATTGGAAAGAGTGATCGGCAGTTGGTGATGAAATAAAGTGCGAGTTAGGGTGTTTTTAATATCATGCGGATTTCATCACGCATGCGGGCACGCGTAACTGCTGCCCAGGTTCACACCCCGCGTCCTTACAATAAATACTTGTATGAAAAGGACATTTGCGGGGCGATCCCGCATGCGTGATTAAATCCGCACGATATTAAAAACACCCTAACGGCGGGCCGAGCACGGGCGTGTCAAGACGTTTGTGACAAGACATGATAAATTATGTCATGTCAATTTGTACTAGCATTTTATGACAAAACAGTTTTATCGCTCAAACTGCAGTGCAGTTTCATTAAAGTCGTTTATATATCTGTCACCGTATTTATGAACTTCGTTAGCTCATAATATTATATCGGTATTATTTCCGTTGGATTATTAACTGTCAAGAAATTGTGAACTGCATCAATCCATTTACAATTTAACGCTTTATTTTCGATAGTTTATAATCTATCCATGGGGAACCGACAATTTGTGCACTGGTACCAAAATTGCTTGTGACGTAATGCATCTTGCGCTATACTAAATAGCATGCCTAGCTGCGAGCAACTTGGAAGTAGCGCTCGCTGGCCGCTGCCGTGGCACCGCTCGTTTCCCTCGCTCGGCTTGCGCGCGGATGGTCACAGTTCCATAAATGTGAAACATCTATAGGTGCACGTAAAACCAATTGCTGGCGGGGCGACGCATGCCGCGTGGCGATTCACCACTAACTCCGCGCACGTGGCCCCCCCGCTACGCGACCCTGACATTTTTTTTTTTTTTTTTTAACTTTTTCACACTTGGAATTTCTCCTGTATTGTGGGTGCGTTTACAAACATTTAAATTCACATACACAAACAGCCAGACCCGAAACAACTACTTGTAGGTCATACAAATATTTGTTCCGTGCGGAAATCGAACCCGTGACACGCAGCGCAGCAGTCAATCGCTTAACTAACTGCGCCAACCGTGCCGTCATTTGATGTTTCACATCTGCCATCTCCCGTGACGGCTCACAATTTTTTTGTTCCGGGGTGGTAAATCCTCATGGATGTCGTCCTTGGGGCGGAGGGGTCTGTCAGACTCTTACTGACTAAAAACCACCCCGGTGTTCTCCCATTCTTGCACTGGGGATCATGGGATCTAGTGCGACTTTCGCCATCCCGGCGTGCTGGCCCGACCTAACCTAACCCATTTCACCCAGTTTTAAATTTTTCGAAATTTTTTAACGAAAATAACACCGATTGTTTATATACTAACGGTTCTCACAATCTTACGGAGACATAATATTCTACATTTTTTTCAGCATCTTATGACATTATTTAACCATTTGGAAGGTTTCTCATGAAATCTGTCCATAGAATGCACACACTCCATTGGCTTTCCTCAATGCTAAACGGACTACTTATGGACCATATAGGACTTAGTTCGGCCCATATATCAACCTCAAATTTTAATAGTTGTGAAGGATGGAACTCGCTTCTTGTAATGGTCTGGCTAGCTTATAGGTGGGGTTTCTTTTATGTAAGTATAAAAAACCGGTCAAGAGAGAGTTGGTCTCGCGCACCGAGGGTTCCGTACGTATATTTTTAGACATCGTTTTATTTTTTCTGTAATCTTTATACATAACCTTCTATCACATAGAATAATTAAAAAAAAAAATCTATGCATTTGATACCCTACATGCCCTAGTAGCCCCACTTCAAATTTTTATGACCCCCTTTCAGTCCCTTTTGCAAAAAAGGTATAATTTTTTAAATTTATTTCTTATTCTAAAACTATTCTAAATTTCAAGTTAATAGCATTAGTAGTTCTTGAGATATCCAGGTGTGACAGACAGACAGACTTAGTCTCACCATAAGGGTTCCTAGTTACCATTTTGGTACGGAACCCTAAAAAGCGGATAAAGACAAGGGGATGAGATATGACGAATAGGTGTCATTTCACTAATCCTCAACCGAGAATTTAAGGGTTATTGTACATTCGCCACAAAGTAAGTTCGCTACGGAAAAAAGTATGTGTAAATTTGCCACAATTCTATTTTTATGAAGTAAATTCGTCACAGTATATTAATTTTGATGATTTTAAATTCGTCAAATTGTTTATTTCCGCACAGACAGCAAAATAATCAAACACTAAGTAAACAATAACCCGAATTTAAGAACCTATGCCTATGAGTAGTTGTCGTGAAGACAAATTTCAAGGATGCGCGAAGTTGCCGACTTGAATCATTTTAGCTGTACAAAGGATTTTTTGGAGCGTGGTTAATATCGGAACTAGCGCTGCCATCTTGGTTTTTCAATACATTTCAGAAAACAACTGAACTAAATGTTTATCAACAGCACCCCCCCATCAACGTTACCATAATCAGCTTACAATGTTCGCTCTGCTGGGATACAGGCCTTCTCTCTTTGAGAGGGAGTGGGCTGTAATCCACCACGCGAGCCCAGTGCGGGTTGGTACATTTCACATGACTGTCTTCCATTAGCGTTATACGATCCGGGAACGCCAAAAGATCCTTGTACTCGTAGTGGTGTACCTACGTATGTGACGTTTTTGACTTCTTAAAGGTATTTATTTCACTTTCTACAGGAGACTACCGAGATGACAACTAATCTTTCAACTGACACCCGTCAAAAATCTAGGTTTTGGAAAGTCTGCCGACGGCCATTATTGCCGCTTTTATTTATTTATTTTTTATTCATATTTTTTTACGACTTTACGGTTTTTGTTGCGACTTGCGACTGATATTTAAAAACAAAATAATAATATGAGTTCAAGCGAGGAATCCGATATTAATATGGAATCTACTGCACCTGATATCTTGAATGAGCCGCCAAAATCGCATGAGTGCTATTTAATGATTTGCAATAATTTTATATCATGGAAGACTCGAATAAATACTCAATCATTCTCTTAAAATCTTTTGATGGCTTATTTCATTATCAATTTTACCGTTTTCTCGCAAATGTGTTGAAAAACGTTGTATGACACACGTGCGGAAATTGGTGTTTACAAACTCGTGACTATGCAAAGCAGTCGACTATTCATCTATTCGTTTATAAAAATGAACTTACCGCACTATTATCACACTAGAACCAAAAGGAGTATGTATGTAACGTAGCAGGTGGCGTTATGTTGTATCTGCCTATCCCCATGTGAGGTATGGGTTTATACTACTTATGTATTACCTAAAACATAGTTAAATCATATTTTAACCAACGAAATGAATACGATCAGCAATCAAAGGACATTGGTCACTATAACGGTCGAATGGTATTACACACAACAATGCAGCAAAATGGCACTAATTCTCAATACCGAAGCGGTTTCCAATAGGCCGAAAATTATGCTTGCATATGGCCGTATAGGTTATATTAAAGAGCCGGGTATGTACCACGAATTCAAAATTATCGATCATAAACAGCGTACTGACGATGATAGCGGACAGGTTCGACTGTCCATACATTAGACACTGCAGTGATTTGCACGTCACCTCGTCGACAGTCGTCGGTAATGTAAGTATTGATAGTGCGATGGTTGATTGGTTGTTTTGTATTGTATTGTATTTTAATGTTATGTATTGTCTGTTGTGACATAATGTATTAAAAATATTGTATATTATGAGTAATGTAACTTGAAGAGAATAAATGAATAATAATAATAAATTCGTATACCACGGCATTTCGGTCACTCGCTCTCAGAAAACTAATTTCGAATTTGAAACGCTGTGGTTTCAACTACATAATTATATTTTGATCTACCTAATGAAACGTGCTATTGAAAACTTCTTCATCAATCAAGCACTGTATAGAGAGTCAGCCCAGAATTTGAATCATTGTTGAAATCGAAATTCACTATTAAAATATTATTTTTAGTTGATATGTAAGAGTAGCCCTTATTTGATGTTAGTCGGAATTTTTCAGTAGCTGTCCGGAATATGTATTTGTTCCTGGGCCTCAAGTCTGCTATTACAATAGTGTCAGAATAGGTCGATCATTGATATCCTATTGGTTGATTTTGACAAGTTTGGTAATCTACTATTACAATGGCGTCATTATGACTTTCCAAAGGTCGGCCACTGACACTACACTGAAAGAAATTGTATTTATTGGTAATCTCGTTCATAATGACAAATGAATGACATTTCTACTAATGGGTTTTATAATAATGGCAATACGACAATGCCATTATAAGTAACACAATTATATTACGAGAACATTGACCGACCAATGATCAACCATTATGAATTTAGCAGATTACGTACTTATAGCAAAATGACAATAGGATCGTGTTGGAATGACTGAATTTATAAAAAAAAAAAACAAAATCGGTTCATAACTGACGGAGATACCGGTGAACAAACAAAAAAAATCAAACATACATCCTCCTTTTTGGAATTCGGTTAAAAATAGCAGACTTGGAGCCCTGGTTGATGGCAATAGGCTCGCCCCCTATTACACGGGACTAATCGCGGGAAAAGTGGGTGTACTATAAGTACACCTCTGCTTATCCCTACGGAGATTACAGGCATCACGGTGTTATGTCTATTGTGTGGTGTTCTAGTTTGTATTATATTTATTTTGTTTCTTATTTATAACCTCACTGTATGCTGCACCGGTCGACGTCATCACGTCAACGTCGGCTGTCGCTGAAAACCAGCGCTGGGGCTCTGTCTCACATAGGGTCGCAGCATTATGCTGAGCGGTGGCCATTTTGCGTGAATGTGACGCATATTTTGCCCCTACTTTTTCTTTTTGTGTTTATGTTCTTTCTTTGCGTCATGTTTACCGCAAATAAACGTATTTTCTTTCTTTCTTTCTTTTTCTTTATTACGAATAGTAGGTACTGTATGTACACCTCTGCCTGCCATGTCGGGAAATACTTGAGCACAATGTAATAATCAACAGCATTATGTGCGGTTGTGTCTCATATATACTAGATAAGATTATTTGTACGCTTCTAACTTTTCCAGCAAAAAAAGGCTCCTATATTAGCGCCAGAGCCACCCACAGTCACGTACACCTCATTAGTTTGACTCGACGTAATATAACTCACTTTACGTGGTTGACTTTTGCCAGACGGTAAACAACACCCTAATATAATTCCTAAATAGATAACCTAATTTATATTTCATTAAATATAAAAATACAGGCCGCTAATTCTTTACAAACATCCATTTGAATCAACACCGGAGTGGAAAAACCAGTTTCGAAAAACCATTTCAGAGTATACCCTGAAATGGTTTTTCGAAACTGGTTTTGGAGGTGCACCTCTGCGCATTTTAAGGAACACAATTCCTGTTGGCATATCCCTGAAAAGTGTTTTAATCATCATTATTCTACTGCCCATACGTAGCTCAATTTATTTGTGGTCTATTTATTCCATAGATACATACAACTCTTGGCCGTCATCTCAAAGTTCCTCCTTGCCATATCATCATTCAAATAATCCATTCATCTTCTCTTTAGTCTGAAATTTGTTCTAATAAACCGGCAAATAAAGGGCTTCACTCTAGACGAGAAATTACAATGGGGACCACATATAACATCTCTTGCGGGGCGGCTAAGCTCGGCGGCTTATGCTGTTAGAAAGATAAGACAGTTAACAGATGTAGAAACCGCGCGTTTGGTCTATTTTAGCTACTTCCACAGTATTATGTCGTACGGCATTTTACTGTGGGGTCGGGCTGCTGACATTGAGTCAATCTTTATTTTGCAAAAGAGAGCTGTCAGAGCGATTTATAATCTAAGTCGCCGCGAATCTCTTAGGGAACTATTTAAAAATATTAATATTATGACGGTACCTTGCCAATTAATTTATGAAAATATTATGTATGTAAGGAAAAATCTACATCTTTTTAATAAAATAAGTGATAGACATAATTTTAATACTAGAAATAAAGACAAAATAGATCAACTATTTTTCAGGTTGTTACAACAAAATACCTTGCCCAAAATATATTGCAACTAAATGAAAGAAAATTTAAAACTCATATTAAAAGAACACTTTGTAAACAAGCATATTACAAATTAGAGGATTATATACAAGATAAGAATGCTTGGAAACATGCTGGTCCTGCTCCATAGGACAATCTAGAGTCTAGACAAAATCAAACAGGTTGCTATTTTAATTGTATAATTTATTATTTTTATGACATTTATTTTAAATTCTGTGATTACCTTAACTCACACTGATATTATTGTTATTTTTTAGGAAATCGTATATATTTCGTATTAATCGTATTTACAATTTTTGTAAATATGTGAGCACCATGTTCTATCACCTAATTAATTTATCTGTCATTGCTTCATTCTTAACTCTTTTTATTACCTATTGTGGTTTAGTAATTTTATTCTAGGTGCATCGTCTTCACATATAATTATATAATTAATGTACCTATAAAAATATAGTACAAGATTTTAAAAGAGTACCGGTGGAGTTTATTGCCCATTCTTCTCCATACGAAACTACATTTTGGAAGGGGCGACTAGAATCAATTCTATTTTTTTTTGTAAATATTGACGTTCAAAAGTGCCTTTTATGTGCCTATTTGAAATAAACAATTTGACGTTTTTTGACTTTTTGACTTACTTTAAATATTGCGTAAGTTTATCGTCACTTAAGATGCCTTAAAGCTTTGCTTTAGTTGAAAGCGCTTTATTAAATTAACAGAGTTAGTATAAGTAGGAACAAGGATACACATCCAGTATTATGTCCTTCGTGAAATATCGGACTCGTGGTTAACTACCAAGAGCACTCTCTTTTAGAATCGCTTCTTGCCAGATAGGCCTATTTCTTTCAATGTTTGTATTGTAATTTATTTCTCTGTATCTCCCCTGATTTTTTGGCATGTTACCTAATTTTCAAAGTACGCCAACTAAAAAGTCAGTACACAATGCTTTTACTAAATGGTGTTTTACACGACTCTTGTCGTGGTACAAGATTAAGTATATCGTTTTGGGCTTCTACAGAAAAGCATTGACGAGTTATGAAGTTAATTAGGTGTAAGCAGTATTCTGTTTAGAAGCACTTAAATCTAAATTTGAAAACGTGTTTTGCTTTATGTTTCTTCTTTGAATAATATTCAAAGATAGTCAACAAAGAACTGTTTATAGTTCCAGAAATTACATCAATTTGCAGCACAGAATTTCTTTGGTTTTCAAAGTTTCAAGGCTAGTGCGCCACTTCGAAGCAAGAATTATACAATAGAGCTTCTTAAGACTAAGATATATGCCAGTGACCTTGAGTGGTTAGCTTGCGTGTTCTGTACTGAGCTCACGCAACGCGTCGTCGTTCAGCCAGTAATAGGACTTGCCCATCAAGGAGCGCTGTCCCCAATTTGACGCATTATTAATTTATTATACACAAAACAAAAGGTATTTTAATAAAACGCGTATACTAAAATATCAATAATTTAATTATTTTTAAATTGGTGAAGGTTTCAGAAAAATACGCTTGGTAGATTTTGCGCCATTCTCAGTTTTTATCCGCGTTAGACATAACTTTACAAATTAATTTCACTATGTAATATAAACATAATATAAAATATTCACTTATTAATTTTTTGAGAAAATGCTCTAATTTAACATATATTTTTTTTCAAATCATTAACACTACTCGTTTAGACGTGATCTTCAGTATAAAATCATTAAAATCGGTTATTTTATCGCCTTAAGCTATGGACCAACAATTGGTAAAGCACGATGAACAAAATTAAAAAAAAATAAGAAATCGCTCCACCCTACACTACATAAATATAAGGTGGCAGTCCTACCACACGCCGATTATCTAATTCTCTGCTCCAGACAGCAAATTGGTAATCGATGTGTGTCTGTGTGTGATATGAATGTGGCACATGTATGATATTTAATATTTATTACGTGATCTATGTGTGTATTTATTGAATTTATATCTTGCAACGAAAGAATTTATTTCATTTCTTTATGTTGTCTACAACTCAACATGTCTTATCTAATAAGAACTTGTTTTATAGGCCCATGTATACATCCTCCCCTTATTCTCGGAACCTTGTTATTTATTATACTGTCAATTCAATCAATCTTTGCGCCGTTGAGTGTGTTTTTGTCCTCTTTTGCGAAATTGAATCTAAAATAGTATAAAAATAAAGTCGCTTTTCATTTTTGTGTGTGTGTGTCACTGTGTCATTAGTTCTCCTCAAGAATTTATTCCGGAAGGTTTATGTGTATATACATTCATCATCATCATCATTCTCCTGTCCTTATCCCTTTTATATGGGGTCGGCGCAACATATACTTTTCTTCCATATTTCCCTATTAGTCGCCATCTCGATAGTCAGGTCACGGTTGTTTCGGGAGGTTTCTGTTCAGGATAAAGCGGGAGGAGGAAACGCTTGGGTGTCACCACTGTGTGGATCACCCGGAAGACACGGTGGAGTATACGGTGGAGGTCTGCCCGGCTTGGGCGGAGCACCACCGTGTCCTCAAGGAGGTGATAGGCGGCGGCAATCTCTCGCGTCCAGCCCTGGTTCAGGCCATGGTTCGGAGCGAGAGTGCATGGGAGGCCGTCACCTCCTTCTGCGAAGCAGTAATGCTCGCAAAGGAGGAGGCGGAACGCGTGAGGGAGAGACAAAATTCGCGCCCTCACGCCCCTAGTCGCCGCGGGAGATGCCCCGGGTGTCGGAAGTCGCAGGCTGATTCCCGGCCACCGTAGGCGCAGGCTTGCGGAGAGCGATGGGTAGCTCGCCGTTTGATAAGGACCAGGCCCGGGTCGACGGCGCGTTGTGTTCCACGCGCGCCTCAAAGAGATCTCAGCACCAACTGACGGGGTCCAATAGGGCCAATGCCTGCCAGGGTTGCGAGTTTGTCCCAAAGGGATAACGTGGCCCTGGCACACGGGCATCTGACGGGACACAGGTGGGTTTTTGTCGGTAAAAGTCTGACACGTCCTCAGCTCCGCCCAAAGCGGGATAAGTTATTTGATAATTTCCCACCCAAAAAAAAACCCCTTTCTAGCCTTTTCTTTCTTTTTATTTTTCACACTGTCCATTCATCGATTTTAGGGTTCCGTACCACAAAAGAAAAAAAACGGAACCCTTATAGGATCACATCACTCGTGTGTCTGTCTGTTTCTCCGCCTGTCATAACCGATTTGCTCCGAATCTACTGGACCGATTAAGTTGAGGTACACTTATGAATTTTTGTGACCCAAATACGGACGTGTAGCGTAAATAAATTAATTTTGAATATGAGGCTCACGTTTGGGGGGCAAACGAGAAATAAAAAAACAAGTACTGTGCCGTGTGACATATGAATTTATTGAAAGGGCTGATTGCTCACAACGCACAAAATTATAAAAAAACTGTTTTTAAGTTATTTATGAAAATTGACCAACCCCAGCCCCCTTGTCTCCGAAAGTACTGAGCCTAAAATTTTGAAAAAAGTACATAAAATATTTCTTTCCTATAGATTACAGCCAGAAAACCTATAAGAAATCTGTGGTCTTAAAATAACATGGTAACTCACTTAATATTGTGCGTACAAACTTACGTTAACATTTAATGTATAGGGTATAAATATGTTTTACAACTACAATGTTAAGTTTATTCTTGGGATAAATTCATCCCAACTACGAAACCCTTCACTGCACGTGGTCCGATACGCACTCCCCGGTCTTTTGGTCTTACCCTACGCTTATAGCCTTTATTCATATTATAAATAAATCCAGATATTTTGTCAAGTCTTAATTACAATAAAAAGATCGCTATAGTTCGTTATAATTAGATAAATTAGATAAAAATCTTACCATATAAGTAGGTATGCAGAGTATAGGCGGCAATATAAAACTGCTGAGTATTGCAGTGCTACATCGCCTCTCTGTACATAGAATGTGGTTTTTATCCGAGTATCTGAAACAAATTAATATATTGTATTTAAGAGCGTTAACGACGTACGGCATTTCATACAAATTTTCAAGCCCTTGTTTTTCGA
This sequence comes from Tiliacea aurago, assembly GCA_948098905.1. Taxonomy (NCBI): domain Eukaryota; kingdom Metazoa; phylum Arthropoda; class Insecta; order Lepidoptera; family Noctuidae; genus Tiliacea; species Tiliacea aurago. The sequence goes on from OX402593.1 coordinate 15,478,066, forward strand.
AATGACTGAAGTGATTTTAATCTAACTTCATACGCATAAGCAGGATTCAAAGGTCTAAAAAGTTAGTTAAGAACATTTTCGAAATGTCTTATTTAAACACAGATAACTGGAAATCTCTTTTTCTATGGAAAATTTAAAATCCGTCTAATTTGGCTGTAACACTATTTTTCGAAAATGTTCTTATCTAACTTTTTAGAACTTTGTATCCTGCTTATGCGTATGAAGTTTCATTAAAATCGGTTCAGTCATTAGAATAGAATAGAATAGAATACTCTTTATTATGTACACCATAAAAGTTACAGATAAAAATGTTTAAATTTTACATAGGGTGACACAATGGGCGGTCTAATCGCTAAAAGCGATCTTTTACAGACAACCTTTGGATGGATTAAAGGGAGCAGGAGTGACAATACTGCAGGTAGTCAGTGGTGTACCATTAACATATACAATAAATACATACATACACAAAGCATACACTTATCTAATAAATATATACATATATACAATAATACACATGAAACAAAAGCAGGGAACTGTATTATGTAATGATGATCGAAAAGCAAGGGCTTGAAGGTTGTATTAAATGACGTAAGGTGTAAACGCTCTTAAATGGGTGACTGTTGTAATGTGAGAACGTTGTAGGCGTAATAAACCGTAGATTTGTAGACCAATTTCTATCTTGTTAAGTACCTGGTACTTCCGTTTGGTGTCAGAGGTAAAGAATAGCACCATCCCATTTCTTCCCATGGGTGTCGTAAAAGGCGACTAAGGGACTTACTAGAGAATGGGCAGCAGCATTGTTTATGCATTTTTAAAACCATACTGCGATCGCCAACCCGTCTGCCAAGCGTGGCGATTATGGCAAATCCCCCACTATTTGGGGGAGGCCTATGTCCAGCAGTGGACGTCTTTCGGCTGAAATGATGGTACTTGTTGACGGGCCTACACTGCCCTCCCATACCTATTAACACTGTAATTTGAACAAATTGTAAAAGCCAATTATTTTTAAAAGAGTAACCGTGGAATTTCTTGCCGCTTTCTTCCTATTCTTCTCCATAGCCAACGACCAATTGGAACCATGCACCTAGCTTCTGACGTTTCATAAGTGCCCATGTAGGTTTATGTGAATTCAAATATTTTGGTTTTGAAATAGCTTAAACGTAGTTACTAGATTTGAAGAAGATTTGTACTGTATGCCTTTATTTAATTTTGGTTTGCCATGTTTAAGATTAATTTGAAAGCTCAGTGGGTTTTAATCTTCGTCTAACATTTTCCGTCTTTGATCTTTAAAGAATGTTTTTCAATATATTTTTTCCACGGAAAGAGTAAGCAACCAATTAGAACTACCGTCAAATGAAACTTTTTGTTAGACGCAAGCCCGCATTTTCATCAATAATAAAAATAAAACAAATCTGACTTAATGTTGGTTTTCATTAAATTGTTTTTTGTGGGAGAGGGATGAAGTGCATCGTGGATTATAGCGTTGTCTCTGTCTGTAGCACCGGAAAACCATGGCAATAACATTTCTTTGTGCTTCTGATTTCCTTCCCATTTTCCGCGTTCCGTGGTGCACAAAACCCATTATTCAAAGCTGCTCTTGTTCAAAGTGTTGAAATAATAATTTCCGATTTGCGAGCTACGTTGAAATGAAAATAGTTCGTGACACATTTTGAAGTTTCGATTAGCTTTAGACATACTTTCGAAGAGTTTACAGTAAGACGAGAATTGAATTCTTGCATTGAATTGATTGCATATGAGAATTCCTTTAAAGGTTCACCAAAGTGCAGTCTGGCTATAAATTTTATCTCCTGATTTCTGTATCTATGATTCAATAAAACTCAAATTAATTTGAAAGATAGTAGGTAAGTCTCTATCGTACGTCTACTATCTTTAAAACTTTAGTAATACCTATACCTCGGTAGGTACTTCTACTTAAAATCAATTTAGTCAGAGCAAGTAGGTATATTGATTAATCTTGAATTTTCCGTGCACATTTAAAATACTTTAGCGGAAAATTCGATGCAAAAGAAAATTGCTTCCCCATTCAATGGATTTGCGGTAAAACTTTTTCCGATTTCAAATTATCGTAGTTACTTACAACTGGAGCAAAAATCGTTCCCATAAGTTTCGTGATAAATCTCTTCTAAAAATATTCAAATAGTTTCTCTATTTACGTAATTTATTTTGCTCACTTATTGAGAATTTTTTGACATCTGCGGGATAGTGTGGCGTCAACATTTTTCTTTATTTACTTACAATTTACAAGTTTTCTGGCTCAGCGGAAAACCACTAAGCAAAGTTTATTTTATCATTCTTGAAAAATATTCTTACACCCGTTTTCTGAATTGGTATTTTGAAGTTCAGAACTTGTCAAACTCTACTTTAGCATTACGTTTTTTTTTTTATTGCGTAAAGTGATAGTTCGCAAAAATATGGCAAATCATTTTATTTGATGTTTTGTGTTGTGTAATGTTAATTAATTTGCATATTGTATGAAATTAATTTCTTCTAACTGAACAGACAGCCGTGCTGATGGGGAGTTTCTTGCGCTACTTCTTCTTCCCAGCTAAAGCACATGGAAGTGGTAAAGGATGGGCGTTTTGTGGGACGGCTTATGTAATTTTGTCGTTCCAACAGTGTTGATTCTCAGCCTAGTTTCAATAAAAGACTTTTGATTTTGATTCAAAATTTATTCGCAAAGCACCTTAGAGATTTGAAATTTCGCGGGCTACATTTAAAGTAGTAGACTAGGGGATGCGCTAAGGCAGCGCGCGAAATTCAAATTGTCTTACTTTTTTTTGCAATTAGCAGGTCAGGAGGCAGAGAGGTCGTATGTTAATCTAAATATGATTCGCGGACGTAACAAATATGGCTTTACAGAATTATTATCATTTCAGTCCGCGATTTAGATCAACATACTGTTAGCTTGTATCTGGTAACCCTGTTTATTTAATCAACTAATACTCGTATGTCACTCAATCGATCATTCGTTCATCATGAACATTCACTGTCATTCTCGATGGGAGACAACTGACAGCCGGCCTTCTTGTTCGAGACGTCGAGCAGTGAACACATAAAAACAACAGCGTAGTAAATTGTTAAAAGTGGAAGATTATTAAAATCGTAGCAAGAAGTACAGGACTTATTATTATTTTTGGTGATATCTGAGTGTCTTTACAAATATTGTGGAAAAGGAAATAAATACGTGTGTGTTTAAATAATGTGTTTTGTTTCCTATTGCGAACCCCTTTGTTTCTGAACTGTAGCTTATAATACAACCTTGACTACAAAGAATTTAAAGCGTTGCTCTTACGGCTTAAATAGTACTTCTTCAAACTCTTAATTCAGAAACCGGATGTTATCAACCTTGATGTAGATATTTGAAGACAAAATTATACAAATTTTAAATAAACGTCTTTTAAGTCTGGCTCTTGTAATACAGTAACTCCTAGTACAAGAGCTAGGGCTACACAGATGTTTGTGACTTTGAAGTGTAAATAAAGAAATTATTAAAAGTATGATCGTCTGATGAAATTATTTTTAGGGCATTTGTGAAACTGGCATTTTGATTGACAGCTCAATTATAGATGAAAGACATACCTAATTAAGTTTACAGGGTGTAACAAGATCCTTCACATAGCTGTCAACTACGCATTCTGTACATCAAACTAATTAACATGTCACAAAAATGATTGCTAGGAAACAACTTTATGGCTGTTTACTGTACATAAGTAGCTCTCACCGCTATATATATACTTATAACATTTAAAACTTTTTTATAAAACTCACTCTCAAATAGCGGAGGCCTGTGTCCCAGCAGTGGGGCCAGCTAACTTGTTGTCAAATCTCATGTAAAGTCAGTAATTGCTTGGCTATTTTTATTTCGGTCAGCCAATCATTTACCTTTCACAAACCGCGTGTATATCCACTGCCTATCAAGTTTGAGCCGGGTGCCTCAATAACGTAGGTAGGTACCTACCTAACCTATACCATATTCATGCAATAATATCCGCACAGACCGCTTCGATGATTGTTGGAAAGGGTATATGGTCAAATGGTCCCATGAAAATTTTATCGAAATCAGACAAGCGGTTTTTGAAAAATGAACAAAAATCAAAAAATGTATCTACATTGTCTACATTAACGATCTTTTCGTTTACTCTGCATTGCGTTTTTTGTTCGCGCATAACTCCCGTCATTTACAAACCGAATTGGAAAATTCTTTTTCGGCACTAAAAAGTGAAAAATAAAAAACTTTTTACAAAAAAAAATAACCGACTTCCAAAAAAACACTACTAAGTGAAAAATAACTTTAAATTCGAAAGTCGGTGGCCTTAAACTAAAATACAGATCCAAAGACACCGACTTCCGAAATTAAAGTTATTTTTCACTCTGTAGTGTTTTTTTGGAAGTCGGTTATTTTTGTAAAAAGTTTTTTATTCAGGGTATTTTTTTGTCGCATCGGAATGAGGTTATTAACTATTAATAAAGTAGGTTATTTTGAAGTGAAAACTTCTTTATCCGCGATGAGCGACTTTTTGGTAGCGGCAAGACTTTAGGGTTTGCGTCACCGATATTCTAATGGTCACATTAGTATGTCGAAAAACACGTCAGTGTTGTACTACACTGGCGACGTGCAGCGGCTTGTGTACATGTATACGCCAAACCAAACCAAACCAAACTAAACTTCCAAACCAAACAACCAAACCAAACTAAACCAAACCACTCCACCACCCAAATCAAACCAAGCAAACCACACCACCACCCAATCCAAACCACACTACCACCCAAACCAAACCAACCATTCCAAACTTTTAAATTTTCACTTATGTCGGCAGACCCCATGACTGCCTATGTTTTTTTTTAATGTATTATAATTCAACACCCCCAGCATATAATCAAATTCAAAAACTTGTAGTCTGTACTTCTTTCATGTTTAACCTCAATATCTATTGTAATAATATCTTTATTTTTACTCGAAAAGGCTAGGGTTGCCTAAGACCACATAGTCTCCGCAATTTACCTGCGAATGACGTCACTAAAATTTTATTTATGAAAGGAAGTTGGTGTGTTTTCCTAGAGAACGTTTTTTGACAAGCAAACCCCGGTTTTGTTAAACGGAATCATTTATTGGTTCTCTTCTGTAATTATAAAATATGTTTACTAACGAATGGCGCTCCCGTTAACCCGTAATAGTATAGCGTCCATCCATACAGGCAAAAAAAAACATTACTTACCATATATATTTTTTTTTTATATTCGCAAAAAATATTAAATTAATACGTAAAAGAAACATCACTTATAGAAAAATACAGACTGTTTATCTTACGTATTAATTTCATATTTTTTGTGAATATTTTAATAAAAATGTTAAAAGAAATGTAAGGTGCTATGCTATTGCGGGTTATCGGGAAAGCCTTTCGTTAATTAACACTGTATTTATAACCATAAATGATTTAAAAAAATATCTATAGCTATAAGCACTTATATTTTTTATGGTGAACAATATCTGCGAAGTTTTAATGGGTAGATCACATAAAATTGCCGACCACTTCGAGCCTTTATCCTTTCAGAACACTGCTCAGAAAATAAAATCTGTTTACCAACTTTGCGTGTAAATTTGAATTATTACGCTCTGTTACTTGTTTATAATGATAAGAAGAACATTCTTGAAGTTATTATTTAACACATTATCAGAGTAACTTGATAACTTGACTTTTTGAGCACGCTTGTAGTAACTACATAGAAATTTGATGAACAAATTTGTTATCCATAGCTGTTGGAAAAATATCTGTACCTTACACTGTTTTTGAAACAATAAAATATTATTGTAACATTATATTAATAGGACCTACAACCTAACACTCATTATTATTACATCCACTTGATGATGTCATCGAGAGTTGTTCAATCATTCCATTTTCTAAGGCCGCCTAGGCTGTTGTTTCAACAGTCTTGTGCGGCTTCAGGACCATTGGGCCTAGCGCGAACGCGCGGTGTTCAAAATTGAAAATCAGTTTTATTCAAAACTACCGGTAATTACTACGACTGTGCACGTCGCAAAAATTTAAACCAAAATCATTTATGATAGTTGTATTTTTGATTAAAACATCGTTCTACGTTATGTTACCGTAGCGAAAAACTCTGATCGGAAAAAATCGATAGTGCTGACACCATATTATTATTGGGCAGTGTGCGACAAAAAAGTTTGCAGTGAAACAGCTTGTGATTCGCATTTGTTGTCAGTTGGTCTGTACATTATATTATTCAACTGTGCATGTAATTGTATTACCAGGAAAATAAACATATTCCTATTTCTTTGTCACGAAAAATAACTAATGTGGTCCATTTATGTAGTACTTTGTGTATGTGTGTGTGTTTATTGACTTTTTATTTTTATTTTTTAAGCACTTGATTATAGTATAATTAGTAAATTTTTACATTTCATTCATATACATATTTAAAAAAAATGTATTTATAAAACTTGATATTGTATTTTTATTCCTCGTCGCCAATCCCGCAGTGTTTGAAGACTAAGGTCTTCAACCAGTGCGTCCTGCCCGTTATAACATACGGTGCCGAAACGTGGACACTGACAGTCGGGCTGGTCCACAAATTCAGGGTCACTCAGCATGCTATGGAGCAGGCTATGCTCGGAGTTTCCCTGAAGGATAAGATCAGAAATTAAGTTATCCGGAAGAGAACCGGAGTTACCGACATAGCCTGCGGAGTAAGCAAGCTGAATTGGCAGTGGGCTGGCCATGTTTGTCGAAGGACCGATGGCCGGTGGAGCAGACGAGTCCTGGAGTGAAGACCGCGTATCGGTAAGCGTAGTGTGGGACGCCCCCCAGCTAGATGGACCGACGACCTTAAAAAGGTGGCTGGGACAGACTGGATGCGGAAGGAGGAGGACAAGGTGTTGTGGAGCAGCCTGGGAGAGGCCTAGGTCGAGTCAGTGGACTGCTATAGGCTGAGTTGATTGATTTTTATTTCAAAGTAATTTATATTATTTGTACTTCAATTTTAATATTTCTACACCGGCAACGGTAGTATATTGTGAAGCTGTTTATTAATATTAAGATCTTAATGTACCATATACCTACTTAATCAGAAATAAATTATATTCTATTTTATTCAAGACACGTATAAAGTTTAGCTAGAGCAACAATATTAATTCAGTCCAGTCACTTTGTTACCCAAGCTTAGCACTGAAGTTTACCTCAATTCCCTTTACATATATAATTATAGGGTTGAGCAAACCTTCAACATGATCTATAACCCCAGGAGACGTGATTGATTACCCCAAACAAACAGACAAACGGACCTTACCATTAATCCTAGACTTAGTTTCGTCTATGATACGAAACATTGGTCTCTAACCTCGGAAAATTGACTTCAGTTCTATAACTGAAACAAATTTTCCGGGACTTCCCGAATAAATAAATAATAAAATATAATTATTATTATTCTCAAACATAGGTTAATCAATCTGCCCACTCAGATGTCTCGCTGATGGTGGCATGTGTGTTGGATCATTTAGCTCCCTTCAAAATGGTTGAGCTGAATGGTGCTGATCCATGCGTCATGTTCGTGAACGGGCGCTGTCAGTTGGGACTGGTCATCTCTTAGCTGCCACGGCTTATTTTTAATTATTATAGTTTGGAATTGTTTTTTTTTATTATTAATCTTTTTATCACGGACGCTACTGACGTTTTGCATCGTTCTCACATTATAATTTCAATATGAATGATGTAACCAATACTTTGTATCAATATTTTAATTTAAAAAGAGTGTCCGTGGAGTTTCTTGCCCGTTCTTCTCCATAGGAACCTACTATTTGGAATGGGCTTGCTAGCTTCATATTTGTAACTGACCGACTTCTTGACAGTTCAAAAGTGCCTGTAAATGGTTTATTTGAAATAAATGCTTTGAGTTTGAGTTTGCTGAAAAAATCTGCTGTTTCATATATTATGTTCTCATAAATAACTCGTCAAAATGGGTTTGACGCGTTTGGTGCACATCTCAACTTGTACACCATGCTTAAATGGTGAACTTAGCAACTGGTGCACTTCTCATATGGTACACTTTGCAACTGGTGCACTTCTCAATTGGTGCACTTCGCAAAAGGAGCACTTTTTAAGATGGGTGGAGATTTGGAAAAATTGTCTAAAAATGAAAGAATCTTTGGTTTTGCGTAGGTAATTTTCTTAAAAATACAATCAATAAAATAATTTTATTTAAACTCTACATAATCACTATAACATTTTTATTTTTTCAAAAATAAAAATAAAAGTCACGTCATAATAAAAATATAATTATGTAAGAAAAAATTAGATTTACAGCAAAAAGTTATCATAATAAAGACATGATATAATATAATATTATATCCTTCCTTCTAACCTAACCTTTATAATATTATAAACAGCAGATTTTTTCAGCAAGCTCAAACTAAGCAACCTATAACTTAAAAATAAGCCGTGGCAGCTAAGAGATGACCAGTCCCAACTGAAAGCGCCCGTTCACGAACAGGACGCACGGATCAGCACCATTCAGCTCAACCATTTTTACAGCTGATAGTGTTTTCGTGATTTCAGATTTGGTCCCATAGTAAAATTTTGTCATAATGATAAGTACAATGACCCCTTAAAAGATTGTGCGTTCGATTATATAACCAGATGCAGCTGAATACCAATATTTTTCATGGAGCGACTGCCTTTTGGTTCCAAAAGTATACAAGGTGTAGCATTAATTATAACGCACAATCTTTTAAGGGGTCATTGTACTCATCATTATGACAAACTTTTACTATGGGACCAAATCTGAAATCACGAAAACACTATCAGCTGCTTCCTACATTTTGACGAGTTATTTATGAGAACATAATGTGTGAAACAGCAGATTTTTTCAGCAAACTCAAACTCAAAGCATTTATTTCAATTAATTAGGAGGCCGACCCCAACATAGATGGGAAAAAGCAGATGATGACTGTTGGAACAGACCATACAATACCAATCCTTCCCCGCCCAGCAACTTATCGATGTTCCGGGTTGACGTTAGTTCCGGTGTTAACGTTTCATCTTTGGTTTGGAACAAAAACGTAAAAACAATAAACAGTACAAAATTTCTTACAAATAGACTTAGACATGAAATGGAGGAAACGTATATTGAACAAGTACCTATGTACAAAACGAAGTCGGTATGTACACACGCTAGGCAGATGATGACTGTTGGAACAGACCATACAATACCAATTCTTCCCCGCCCAGCAACTTATCGATGTTCCGGGTTGCCGTTAGTTCCGGTATTAACATTTCAGCTTTGGTTCTGGGGTGACAACGCATTTGTGATGCATATTACAGACTAGCCCGTGACTACGTCCGCGTGAAATATCTTGTTACCTCAACGCATCGCGTCGCATCGCACCGCCCGCTCGTGCTTTTTTACTTTGTTTTCGCTTATCGCCTTTATTTATGTATAGGCTGTTTGTGTATGTGAGTTTAAATGTTTGTAAACGCACCCACGATACAGGAGAAATTCCTAGTGAGGGGCAAGTTTAAAAAAAAATATATTTATATATATTATTTATTACTCGTATGTACATTTTTTTTTTTTTATTAAAACTATAGAACTTAATTGGTGTTATTAGTGTATGTGTTATGTTTGTATGTACTTTGATTTATGTAATTGTTTTTTTTTAAGCCGTGTGTAAATAAATAAATAAGTAAAGATACGACATATTCTGACTTTTTCCGTTTCCTCGGCTTCTAGCGTGATTTTAAATAATAGCCTTTAACCTTTCTCGAGAATTGGGCTAGCAAATGCAGTATTTTTACAAATCTGACTGGTTCCAGAAGTTAGCGCGTTCAAACACCTCTTCAGCTTTGTATTAGTAGGTATATGTAGATATCTATTGGTGACTGTGACTGCTTACTAACAGGGCCCAAGTCTGCTATTTTTATAAATTCAGTCATTCCAACCCATCCCATTGTCATTTTACTAAAAGTTCGTAATCAGCTAAATTCATAATGGTCGATCATTGGTCGGTCAATGTTCTCGTATTAGAATTGTGTTATTATAATGGCATTGTCGTATTGCCATTATTATAAAACCCATTAGTAGAAATGTCATTCATTTGTCATTATGTACGAGATTACCAATAAATGCAATTTCTTTCAATGTAGTGTCAGTGGCCGACCATTGGAAAGTCATAATGACGCCATTATGATAGTAGATTACCAAACTTGTCAAAATCAAAAATTATGAAATCAATGATCGACCATTCTGACACTATTGTAATAGCAGACTTGAGGCCCAGGTGGGCTGCAAGCTTGCTTGCGCATTATATAAGTTTATAAGTTTTTATTTCATAATCAACAGGTTTAAGAAATAAGTCGTAGAGGACTTCTTTTAGTTAAAGAGATACCTTTAACATAAGACCTCTCTCTTCCATAAGTATGTGTACATCATACATAGCCTGTAATAATAGAATTTAACTACGTAGGTAAAATAACAAAACTAGAACATGAGAATTAAAAAAAAAATTTAATCATAACATTGAAAACAAGTCCCTGCTTTGCAGTCAAAGGCGCCTATCCCTTTTTCTTTTGTGTTTTGTACAATGCTAAAGCAACCTACAGTACCCAAGTTAAACCTACCCATTGTTATAAAAGGATAAACATCCACTCTAAATACCTTTAAATAAACAAACTTACTTACTTGTTTGTTTGATCTACCTTTACGCCTCAACGGTTCAATCAATCCTTCTGGATTTCGGTACATGAGTAAAATTATATAATCCGCTTTTTATCCTACTGTGAGACCAAGGATGTGGGCAAAACTATTTTTTGTTACAGCTCTTTGTATTTCAATCAATCTGCCTAGCCTTTTCTCAACTATTTTGGGGTCGGCTACCAGTCTAACCAGCTGAATACCAGTATTTTGCATGGAGCGACTGCATATCTTATCTCCAGAACTCAGTAACTGGTACACGACAGTGGCGAAAGCACCGTATAACACGATTCCTACCGGCTTCCCTTCGGAAATTCAGAACGAAACCTATCGTTATTTAAAAATGACACACAGTCAGTAGTGTTTAATAATGCCAAATAATATAATAATCACATTGTAGGTATTTAATACACCATACAAATAAAACATTACAAGACGCCTACATTACATTTTTTGTCTTTATATCCCAACAACAAAACTTTTTAAAGATTTTTTTTGCTCCGGCTTAACTCTCTTATAAAATCACCCTTCGCCACTGGTACACGATACCCATTGGTAAGACTGCTGGTCAGACTTTCAGGCTTTTGACGACCCCTAACGACTGTCAAAGATCCACGAATGACAGCCGGGACCAACGGCTTAACGTGCTTTCCGAGGCACGGAGGAGTCTCGATATTGCAGCGTGACCTCTGCGGCTGCACTTGCAACTTTTTTGTTTGTAGCTGGTCATCAAATTTTTGTTCATAATATTATTGATATCCAAATTTGATAGGAGTCCAAACAAAGCTGTCAATTTTCTGTAAAAAAATAATTCGTTGAAAAATATGTATGAAGTCACGACAATTTATTAAGATGTTTGATGGTTGTACTCGTACAGCAGCACATAATAAATGATCTACCAACTCCCAAACTAAGTCAAGCGTGTATTTTGGGACAAGTATTGAATCAAGTTGGATTTATTATTAGGCCAGTTCATTCTAAATTGTACTAAGTAAAAGTTTGTCCCTAATCAAGTTATGGAGTCGTGTTATCTGCGGTCAACCATGTAAAATATACACATACTGTTTATTTTTGAGTTCTGCAAATGGAAATGCAAAATATGTGTGTCTTTCTTCGAACTTGGTATGTGCTTCTGCTTATTGGCTCAGTAAACGAAAATGTTATCCTTTTCCCTGGTGTAGTAATACCCTGTTTTATTTGTCGTAGGTGTAGAACCAGATGAAAAGGGCCGCTTTCGGCCATTTCATTTCCAGGTACTGTACTATCTACCAGGCATCCGTGCGCTCGGTTCGTTTCAATCAGCCGCATAGAATCTGCATGCACTCAGTTAGTCACTAACCAGCCGCACATAATCATTGGAGTCCATAGACCGGCGGCCTCTCCGTATGGGTTTGGGCGTCACCTGCAGTTCAGTCGAGGGGCGTTACGCCTTGCAGTTGCTGTCCACCAGGATTTTTTATTTTACTAAAACCTTCATACTTAATTACTATAGCTATTACTACCTTCTGCGTTAGCATTTTAATACGTCGTTTTAGTTTATACGTATTTTTCCTTCTTTTCTTTTCTTTCTTCTAATACTAGTTGATATTTTTTAAATCAGGTCTTGTTTAATTTCGGTCGTGATAACTTAGATTCATATTTATTATAAGATAATATTTCTTTGACAAGTTACGTAATTTAAGTGTCGCGAACCTAAAACCGATTGCAATCGATTTCTTCGTTCGTAAACCAATTGCGTGACAGAGATTTACCAGCTGATGTACCTTAAGTTTTTTCGTAATCCTTCTTCAATTAGGCCATATTTTCGGTTCACTGACAGTTTTGGATCATTTTACCAGCCTGTTCCTGTCGTCTCTCGTCTGTTATGTATTTTTATTTAAAGTTTTTATATTTTCCTGCTCGTTAATTTTTTATCATTAAGTGTTAAAGTGCTGAATTCTCTTTTTTATTTCGCTACAGTATGTAAAGACGCTTGCCGGGGTTGGTCCGTGGGTGGGTGATCACCCACCTACGGACCAACCCCGGCAAGCGTAGCTTAAACTGATGGATCGACCCGTGCGGTCGTTATTACTTAGCCACGAGCTCGTTCATAAATAGCTCTTAGTAGTTCATGTATGTTTAACTTTTACAAAGACTGGTCCTAAGTAGCTATTAATAGAGAGAAGTGGAAAAAGACTTGCAAGGCCTTCGCTTTTCAGCGGAAAAATACAGACGCACACTAATAATAACTTTTAAGAGAAACTTTTATGAGAGGCGGTTTACAATAATAATATAAACGGTTTTATAACCGTTATAATAATAATAATAAATGTATGAATTGTTAAAAGGTTCCAATGTAATAATTTTATCTTTTATTTTTACAGATGTTATCAATTTAATTATTTCGATTTTAATTTATTTTTTATCATTTATTAATATTGTTTTCATCATGTTAATAATCTTTATCAATTTGGTTGATTTAATTTTTAATTTATATATAATCATTTTATTTCAGACAAAAAGACATCCATAATTGTGTTAGTAAATTCTTAAGACCTATGTTAGTAAAACAACAAATAAAATTATAAGAACAATCAAAAGAAAACAAAATCATATTTTGTTGGACACATGGAGTGCAATCCAGTGCCCAATTTATCGATTTTATCAATTTTTATAAATTTTTACAATTTACATTTTTTTATTTAATTGTTATCAATTTTACCAAAGTTGTCATTTATATTTTCATTTAAGTGCAACTTTTTACCAATGTTATCAATTTTTCAGTGTTAGCGCTTATTACTAAGTAAGTTAGCTTATTTATCTGATCCGTTGTTTTACGTATGTGGTGTTTAGCTAGAAACACTGTTATTTTAATTTTAAAAATGTATTATGTCTTTGTATCAGTGTAATCCATTGTTGGTGAACCTAATAAAATAAATAAATAATAACTTTTAAGAGAAACTTAAATGAGAGGCGATTTACAATAATAATATATAAACGGTTTTATAACCGTATAAATGATTAGGTTTCCCTTAAACATAGTGAGTGTTTATAGGGTAATAATGGTATATATACTACTTGGTACTTACTTGATTGCGACATATCTCCAAACAGCGAGTGACAATGTAAGACATATCGATGCCGTGTGGAAGATCTGCGCGAAGTGCATGTGAAATAACAGGTAGGCTGCCCACTTATACGGCATTTCGCGTTGTCCCGGTAATATCTGGTAAAGGAAAAGATAAGAATTCATTCAAATCCGTAGTCGATATTTATTGAAATAACACAAAGGGCTGGTAAAGTTAAGTTCCGGGAGTTGGCTCTTAAAACAGCCGTTTGGGGTGGGTTTTGAGAAAGACCGGTTCGTGCCTTATTGGTGAAAGGATTATAGTCACCTAGACTCTGAGCTACTGAGTGCTAGGTATCCATGGTGCGCCGGACTTTTGGGGGATTGGGTACCTATTGATTTTATCGACACGAACAAGAGGAGAATACGTATTTTTTTTACGGTTACATAGTAGGTGAGATTAGTGGGAAGAAATGTCAGCCTTATTTAGAATCAAAGTCTTGTATGTTGGCTGTCATTATCAGCCGTTCTATTCCGTAAAAATCTCACCGATCTTTGGTGAAATAAGCTGTTATTCCACTTGATGCTGGGGATTGGGACACTATTGACAGCTCACTTTAAGCTTTTTTAAAGAATAGATACTTATAGAATACGTAACGTTATTCCAGTACCTAGTATTTTTAATATACACTCATATTTTTATAATAATCGATCTGAATCTGTTAAACTTAAAGACAGTAGTTTCCAGACCCAGACCTACACTTCAGGTCAAACAGGATCAGTGCGGGACACGTGTAGTGTGCACTCATACGATGATAATCTATCCTTTGTAACGCCCTTGGGTCATAAGTGAGCCATTTGACATTTGAAGAACACAATATTCAAGCTTAGAAATATTCTTATCTAATTAGAACTGTTGTCTGTGTGGTGCCGGGCGTAAAGAATAGGCCTGCCCTATTTCTTTCCGTGGGTGTCGTAAAAGGTGACTAAGGGACTTACTAGAGAATGGGCAGCAGCGATCTCTATGCATTTTAACACCATACTGCGATCGACAATCCGCCTGCCAAGCGTGGAGATTATGGCAACCCCCTCCCTTTGGGGGAGGCCTATGTCCAGCAGTGGACGTCTTTCTGCTCAAATTAGAACTGTTGATCTTTTTCTCGTTTCTAATAAAATTTAGAACTTGTTATTCTATCTAGTCTACTTCAAATATGAGAATGTTTCATTGTTCGTATCAAAAACACATTATATTTACCATTCATTTATAAGAGAAAACTGTATTTGTAGATACTAGCAATTTTTTCATACTTAAACCAAGGGACCTTAGATCAAAGCAAAACAGCTAATAACAATGCTAGTAAATAATATTTTCTCGTACAATCTATACGACAAAATATTATTTGTATACAGGGTTACTGGTAATTCGACGTATATCCGTCAGGGGCTGATAAGGGGGCCAAAATGCAACAAATTGAACCCCCCATATGTATGGCCGAAATTCAATAGTTTTCGAGATATTAGAATTTTAAGGGTTTTTCGATATTTACCCAAAATTTGACATTTCATTCCAAATAAAAAAAAAACTACATATTTGAATGGGTACCATTAAAAATGATGTTGTAGCTGGCACTTCAATTAAGCTATGGACATAATTAAAACTACTTAATTTAACAAAATAATGAAAATAATGAGCGATATAAGAATAATATCTTACCAATATTTTCATTTTACGCTTCAAAAATGTTGTCTCGTCACAAAAATTTATATGACATTAATCGTACAAATAACTAAAACAACTTGCTTATCCTGTAAGCTTTCCAGAAAGGTATAAAAGTCAATTTTAAAATACATAATTCGTGCCAAGGCATGTGTTTGAATCGGCGCGGGGAGAGAAAGGGTCATTTGTATTTGTATGAAATAAAATGCATAAAAATATGTACATCAAATTTTATTACAAATTTTACACATCTTGTTCAAAATGAGCCCCTCGATTACGAATGCAGGTTCGAATTCTCTTCCTAACTTCGGTTTTCGTCACTCTTGATGTGAACGTTGTTCTCATCTGTTGCGCCGCATTTATTATTCGCTGTCGAAGTTCTTCGACTGAATTTATTGGGGTCACATAAACTAATGACTTCATATGACCCCAAACGTAAAAATCAAGTGGTGTGATATCAGGGCTTCGTGCTGGCCACGGAATTGGCCCTCCCCTCCCAATCCATCGGTTTGGATATCTCTCGTCTAGCCACTGTCGGACAGTAATCCGGTAATGTGCTGGGCAACCATCATGTTGAAACATGAGGTTGTTTTTTATTTCTTCGGGAACATCCGCCAACAAATCGTCTAGGTTGTTTCTCAAAAACTCCTCGTAATTTTCGCCGTTCAAATTTTGGGGCAAGAAATGAGGGCCCACCAAATAATTATCAACGACACCCATCCATACGTTCAGGGAAAATCTCATTTGCGACGCAGTTTCTTTTAGTTTTTTTGGATTCCTGCCTGCTTTAGGTGCCCAAAAATGTAAGTTATGGTAATTCGTTATTCCATCCCGGTCAAACTTTGACTCGTCAGTCCACAAAATATTTCTTAGGAAATGTTCCTGGTCAGCGTCAGCGTTTAACATAAACCGAGAAAATTCGAGTCGCCTGGCAGGATCTCCCTCGTGCAATGTTTGAACAGGTTGATAATGGTACGGGTGTCTACCTGATAGATGTACTACCGACCACACTTTCCACTGGGACATACGAGCTGTCTTGCAACAATGTTCGTTGAGATGTTTGGGTCATCAATAAAACACTGAAGAATGGTGTCCTCTTCGTCAGCCGTGTACCGTCGAGGTCTGCCAGCGTTGAATTGTGCTCTTTGAACACTGCCAGTTTCAGACAATCATCGATAGGTGCTCCCGAAAACAGTAACGTGCGGAAGTCGACGATCGGGAAAGCGGCGTTGGTATTCTCGCCGAGCCGCAGCCGCGTTTCCATCGGCAAAACCATAACAAAACATTATGTCTGCGTATTCGTTATTAGGATACGAAGCCATGTTATCCGAAATAACAATGATAACAAAAAGAATAACAAGAGAAAGAAGAATTAACAATAATGATCGATAACAAATTAACGGGATGAGAGATTGGTAGCAAGATAACAACACACGTGCTTGCGCGGCGGAGAGTCAAAACTTACTAAGGAAGGCGATGCGAGCGCAGCAGACGCCGTGTACTCCCCCGCCCGCACACCCCGCTCACACCCCGCCCCATCGCGAAGAATTTCGCCAGGAAAATCGGTTGTTTTAGCGAGGATCATAAACTAAAAACACAGATAATTTCTCTCCCCGCGCCGGTTCAAACACATGCCATGCCACGAATTATGTATTTTAAAATTGACTTTTATACCTTTCTGGAAAGCTTACAGGATAAGCAAGTTGTTTTAGTTATTTGTACGATTAATGTCATATAAGTTTTTGTGACGAGACAACATTTTTGAAGCGTAAAATGAAAATATTGGTAAGATATTATTCTTATATCGCTCATTATTTTCATTATTTTGTTAAATTAAGTAGTTTTAATTATGTCCATAGCTTAATTGAAGTGCCAGCTACAACATCATTTTTAATGGTACCCATTCAAATATGTAGTTTTTTTTTTATTTGGAATGAAATGTCAAATTTTGGGTAAATATCGAAAAACCCTTAAAATTCTAATATCTCGAAAACTATTGAATTTCGGCCATACATATGGGGGGTTCAATTTGTTGCATTTTGGCCCCCTTATCAGCCCCTGCCGGATATACGTCGAATTACCAGTAACCCTGTATACTAGCAATGTTGTCATACTTAAACAAATAACGGTACTTAATGAAGAAAAGGGTACATAGGAGTCAGGTCAAAGTATGAAAGTACTTACGCAATTTTTAAAGGATAAGCCGAGAGATAGTTATTTCCCATGGGGGAAAATGACGAACTTCCATACAAACTATGAGCCCCTTTTAACCCCTTTAGGGTAAGAATTTTCAAAAACACTTCTTTAGTGCTCACTTTCGTTATACAGTATAAATTAATTTAACTAGTGAAACTGTGTAGACGTGATGAGGATCTATGTTAAGTCTAATCATGATAAAACAACAATTTTTTGTGGGGTTATCTACCGCATTTAGTGTAGTCACTTGAAATATTAACAAAAAAAACGGTTTTTTTTTTGTGTAAGCTTCGCTACTTTAAGGGTAACGATATCTAGGGGAGGTCGCATCAGGCGGCGACCGAACTGGCGACACGCGGGGTTGCAATAATCGTTGAAAAGATCCGGCAATTGGGACTCGATGTGGCTTTGCACAAGTCCGAGGCCATGTGTTTTTATGGTCCTCGGAATGCGCCACTGTCGGGTTCCCAGATAACGGCGGTAAGGGTTCACATCGATGTCGAGTCGACGATGAAGTACCTGGGAGTCGTCCTCGACAGCCGGTGGAACTTCGTGGAGCACTTCCGACGTTTGGCTCCCAGACTGGAGAGGGCAGGGGCTGCTTTGTAGCGGCTTCTGCCCAATCTAGGGGCTCCAAACGCCTCCTGCCGGAGGCTCTACGCGGAATCGTGCGGTCCATGGCTCTTTACGGGGCACCGGTGTGGGCGCGTTCTCTGAGGCTGCGATCAGCCCAGCGGTTGAACGCGTCCCAAAGGGTCATGGCCATCAGGCTGGTACGGGGTTACCGCACGGTCTCCCGTGAGGCGGCGAGCCTTCTTGCTGGACTACCGCCATGGGATCTGGAGGCAAAAGTTCTCGCGCACATCTGGGAGTTGCGCGAGGAGGCTAAACGCCGGGGTGAAACTCCGCTGCCACGAGAATTCACGGCTCAGCGGACAGAGCTCCGGCGGGACCTCATGGCAGCATGGAGAGTGCGATTGTCGCAACCCAGTGCTGGGCACGCTACAATTGTGGCGATAAGTCCCCTCTTTGAGGAGTGGCTACAGAGGCACCACGGCGTCCTCACCTTCCGCCTGACGCAGGTCCTCACAGGACACGGATGTTTTGGGAGGTTCCTGTTCAGGATAAAGTGGCAGGAAACGCCCGGTGGAGCATACGGTGGAGGTCTGCCCGGCTTGGGCGGAACACCGCCGTGTCCTCACGGAGGCGATCGGCGGCGGCGATCTCTCGCGTTCGGCCCTGGTTCAGGCCATGGTTCGGAGCGAGAGTGCATGGGAGGCCGTCACCTCCTTCTGCGAAGCAGTAATGCTTGCGAAGGAGGAGGCAAAACGCGTGAGGGAGAGGCAAAGTTCGCGCCCTTGCGCCCCTAGTCGCCACAGGAGACGCCCCGGGCGTCGGGAATCGCAAGCCGATTTCAGGCCACCGTAGGCGCGGTGAGCGATGGGTAGCTCACCGTCCGATAAGGACCAGGCCCGGGTCGACGGCACGTTGTATTCCACGTGCGTCTCAAAGAGTTGTCAGCACCAACTGATGGGGTCCGTTAGGGCCAATGCCTGCCAGAGTTGCGAGTTTGTCCAAAAGGGATATCGTGAGCCTGGCACACAGGCAAATGAAGGTTTTTTTTTTTTTTAAATAAAACGTTGCCCCACACTAGGAATTTCTCCTGTATTGTGGGTGCGTTTACAAACATTTAAATTCACATAAACAAACAGCCAGACCCGAAACAACTACTTGTAGGTCATACAAATATTTGTTCCGTGCGGGAATCGAACCCGCTGCAGTGCTGTGTGTGTGTGTTATAAAAAATAATAACAAATCTATTTTTTTTTTTTGTGTTTAGATATCGGTTCCCATCACGTCTGCAGAGTTTCGCTAGGTAAAAGGAACTTTTGTGCAAAATTTCATGTTTCTAGACCCAACTGCGTGCGTTGTCCGTCTGTCAGTGAATTAATGATGAATTAATGAATTTTCATAAGTAGATTCAAGCTTGGAAATATAATTCTTATTTCGACTGTTCTTATTGTTCTCGTTTCTAATTTAGGACTTGTTATTTTATATAGTCTACTTCATATAACATTCATCGTTCATACGGAAGGAAAGATAATATCAAAGCACATAATATTTACCATTCCTCTATTATGAGAAAATGTTATTTGTAGATACTTAAATTAATAATGGTACTTAATGAAGAAAAGGGTACATAGGAATCAGGTCAAAGTATAAGGAGTCCGCAATATAAAGAGGATTTGAAACAGAATGGACTCCGACAAACGTAGTCAACCATGAGGACAATCCATCAAGGCCGGGCCGTATTTATTCTTCAGTCTGTCTTCCGCGCTATCGCTACGATTGCAGTGAAGGGGTTGGCAGTGATGCCAATTGTTTGTTCAAATCCTTTGACGGAATTGGATACAGCCGTGACCAACAAAGACTTAACGTGCTTTCCGAAGCACGGAGTGCTTGGTATGTAAAGATGATCATCCATCCACGGGACAACCGCTGCAAGCGTAGCTTATCCTGATCGATCGACCCGTGCGGCTGCTATTACTAAGCCACAAGCCCCCCAAATAAGTAGGAATTTCGGTAAAATTAAGATTTAAGACGCAGATATATGCCAGTGACCTTGAGTGGTTAGCTTGCCTGTTCTGTACTGAGCTCACGCAACGCGTCGTACGTTTAGCCAGTAATAGAACTCGCCCACACTGAAAAAAAAGAGTGTTTGCTTTAACAAACATCTTGTTTAATGTGATCATGCATCTTGACTCCATACGAGCATAAGATCTTGACTTCTGAAGCTAGGAGAACTTTGTTAAATTATCATAGTTCCGTCTATTAAGTAATTAGTTAGTTTAATTACGGGTGGTTATTTAATTTAACTCAAATGTTGGTCAGTTTAAGAATGATGTAATGCTAACAAGTTGCTTGTTACCATCAACTAAAATTATTATTTGATTTAAAAAAGTGAAGAAGTAAAATCAAACAAAGCATGTATGATGTAACAAAGACCGGTGATTATTCTGCACATGTCACATTGTCGATATAAATAAAATGAATTTGTTCTGGCAAATATGCTATCTTGTTTATAGTAAATAAATAAATAGTGATTCCAAACATTTTAATGCCAACTAAGAGAAAACGTATCTTAGCTGGCTTGCATTTTTTTTAGTGCACAAGGAGCGCTGTCCCCAATTTGACGCATTAATAATTTATTATACACAAAACAAACGGTATTTTAATAAAACCCGTATACTAAAAGATCTTTAATTAAATTATCTTTAAATTGGTGAAGGTTTCAGTTTCAGAAAAATACGCTTGGTAGATTTTGCGCTATTCTCAGTTTGTTTATCCGCGTTAGACATAACTTTACAAATTAATTTCACTATGTAATATATATAATACATAATCTAATATATTCACATATTAAGTTATTGAGAAAATGCTCTAATTTGACATATATTTTTTTCAAATCATTAACACTACTCGTTTAGACGTGATCTTCAGTATAAAATCATTAAAAGTCGGTTATCGTCGCCTTAAGATGCAATGCGATGCATTGGTATTATTTTGTGGAATGAGCTAAACTTATTCATCAAAGTATAGTTGCTGGCACGTAACTTAGCAAGAATCGTTGGATTTTACTCTCCTTTCTTTAACTTTCTTCTAAACAGACAAATAAAAAAAAAAAAAACTGGCAAATGTCTTTTGGTAGGCGTACCTAAACTTAATAACACCTTAATATTAGGTAAGTGAGTGATAAACGGTGAATTATTAAGTTCTGCCATCTGTTTCGTGTTTAATAAGGAAAAAGAAATGAATTTGAAAATGTCTCGAGAGTTAATATTTTGCAGACTTCGCTGTCGCAAGAATATTTCTTTCAAATTCAAATAATTTATTTCAAATAGGCACATATGAGGCACTTTTGAACGTTAAAGTTTACAAAAAAAATTAATTGATTTTAGTTGCCCCTTCCAAAAGGTAGTTCCGTATGGATAAGAATGGGCAAGAAACTCCACCGTTACTCTTTTAAAAATGTTTTACAATATTTTGTTTAAGTACATTCATTTATATGATTATATGTGAAGACGATGCACCTGGAATAAAATTACTATAGGTACCACAATAGGTAAAAATAATTAAAAATGAAGCAATGACAAATTGTTTAGTTATGAGATAGATACATGGTGCTCACATATTTACATAACAACATAACTTTACAGTTTAAGTACTCACAACGGGTAGGTAAGTACTTAAACTGTAGTTCTAAAAAGTCTCCTTAGTTTTGTAAAACTACGGAGACTTTGTAGAACTACCGACTTATTGATTGTCTGAGATGAAGATTATTTATTTATTTATGAGGATCTCCAACAAAAGATATAATACGTACACAATACATGACCTATATACAACATGTCCCGGAATTAACGCACAACCTCTTAAGGGGTCATTATACTCATAATTATGAACAACTTCTACTATGAGTCCAAATCTGAAATTGCGAAAAAAAATCAGCTATCCCTACATTTATGTTCGAATAACTCGTGAAAATGTAAGGAACCGCGGATTTTTTTGTATGGTAACATTAGGTAGGTAGGTATACTCCTTCACGTTGGAACACAGCTAGCAAAAAAGATTTTTGTCAACTTGCTGTATGACACTGTATTAAATTAGCGCGGCTGTTTGTTGTGTTAAAACAGCTATTTCATTTGTTTTTTTTCGTAGGTAACTAATGCTGGTTTTCACCAACAGATTTTCAACGCTGAGCCAAGCGTTGAAAGTCTAACAGCGCGCTTTCATTTGGGCATTAATTTAGGTGTCGCCTAGTGTTTGTTAAAACCTTCGACCGTCCCACGCGGCTTTTATTATTTAACCACGAGCCCCTTCCCTTTCCCTCTTCGAGCTATAACGAAGCGAACTAACCTAACAGAAACTGTCATTAACAAAAAAATATCAGAGAGAGAGACATTGCCCTCTGAAAATCATAAAGAGAATCAAATCCTAAAATAAATACTCCTAAAAGGGTTGTCACTCTAAATCCAGCGACATTTTGTGGGTAGGTGTAAGATTATATTAGAAATAAACTTTTGAACTCCTACGCAGATACATCGACTGAGCCGCGCGGGGGTTACCTACAAAAGCATCCCCCGAGATTAGCTGAAGCTGCGACAACGCTTGGTGGTGTGTTCGCGTAACGGCAGGCGTGCACTAGGTGACCCAGCACGGCACGGCAAAGCAACAACAAACTTAAACTCAAAGCATATATTTAGAGGTATGAGGAACAGGGTGTAAAGTTCACTCATCCTCCATAGAAAAGGGAGGATCCTCCGAGCAGACGGATGTTGTGTCTGGTGGGCAACTGCCCGATAGTTGATGTCGGGACGTTGTATATAATATATGCTATATAGTTGCGCGGTAAACTCTGCTTGCGCGATGCAGGATTTGCGTGGCGTCAGTGTGACGCGTAGTTCGCATATGGCGATGTTGGTGCCGCTACATATATTTCAATTAAACCATTGACAGGCACTTTTGAATTGTCAAGGAGTTGGTCAGTTAGTCAGAAAGTTGAAGCTAATTGCCCATTCCAAACCATTGATCCTTATGGAGAAGAACTGACAAGAAACTCCGAGCACACTATTTTAAATCAAGATACTACAAAATCCTAGGTACCTACATACAATTTGGATGGCCCGTCATGCCGAAGCTTAGTTATATACCGCTGCTTTCCGCGGTATCCTCATATCTCATTGTGAAGATATCAACGAAATATGAGTGCTAAAAGTATTAAAATAAGATTCAAAATCATTTCCGCTTACGAAAATCGTTTGCCTTGCCGTGCCGCCTGGTGAGAGTCAGCCTTAATGCAAGTTACTTTAGACGATGCTACTTGATAAGCTGTGTTAATTAGATGAATAGTGTTACTTTTAAGGAGAAACCTACTTAAAGCTCTAAAAATAAATCAATTTTTGAATACATTATATAAGTACCTACCTCATGAACTGCTCTCAAAACGGTGAAGGAAAACATCGTGAGGAAAACGACTTGTCCTAGTACCAAAATTTCAAAGACATGTGACATCTACCAACCCGCACTGGGCTCGCATGATGGATTACGGCCCACTCCCTCTCACCGAGAGTCGAGGTCTGTGTCTCAGCAGTGGGAACATTATAGGGGGATTATTTAAAAAAAAAATACTTTTCCCCACCCCTCTCCATATTACATAATTATACTAATACTAAGTTGCCTGTGTTTTCATAGCAGTTTTCAAACAACGTAACATCGCCTAAATAGGTACCAAAGATTGCCCTAGTTTATCAACTTTTAAAACCAAAAGTATTTATTCAAAAACCCATTTCTGCAAATCCCAAACCTAATAAATGCAACATATCCAGGTAGGTACTGATACTAATACTGTACTTACTAACGATGATCTGTTATGCTAGCACATTCCTTTGACGAAGATCTTTTACAGAAATTCAATTTTCATCGAATTTTCAGACTTCTGGGAATTCACGATAAAAGTAATAATTTCAGCAATCATTAAATTTTGAATTTTAAAAGATTTTGCAAAAAACATATAATTTAGTTGCGACACGAGGTACAATTTACTGAAGTAAATTTATGTCGATCAAATAAATAAAACAGCTTTATTATGTGACTAAAGGCTTTTGTAGGCGGTATGTACTCGTAGAAGCTTGATTTACACAGTGAGATTTAATTTTCCGTGGCATATCTACCAGCATTCGTTGAAGCAACTATAAAAATTGCACCGTCAGTGTTTGGATTGGACGATGAAAGTCATTTGTTTGGCACAAAACTGGCACTTAGCCCGGTTTGACAGACATAGCGGGTTCAAAGCCCTCTCGCGTCTGTTGTCCTTCCAATGTAGCCCGCAAAATTTAAAATTTGTTACTTTATTTGCAAATTATGGCGCTGTTTTAGGTTGTATGTTGATCAGAATTAATTACATGGTAATTAAGACTATTTGTATTTGTACCGCGTGGTGGCGGACGTAAAGAATGGCACCACCCTATTTCTTCCCATGGGTGTCTTAAAAGGCGACTAAAGGACTAGAGAATGGGCAGCAGCGATCCCTAGGCATTTTAACACCATACTGCGATCGCCAATCCGCCTGCCAAGCGTGGCGATTATGGCAAATCCCCCCCATTTGTGGAGGCCTATGTCCAGCAGTGGACGTCTTTCGGCTGAAATAATGAAGACTATTTCGTGAAAATAATAAGATGATTTTCAGCAAATATAAATTCGTGAAAATATGACGATCTGCAGCAAATACAATTTGGATACCTAGCTATAGATAGGTTATTGATGATTTAAATGATTATAATTTAGTAATTATTCTATCATAATAGCAACGTAAGAAATTATAAATTTCGCGGACTTCATTGACCGATCTACCTTAAATCTCTTTAAAAAAAATATAAATATTTACCAGCTACCTATTAACACACTTCCAAACAACATGTTACAAAATGGTTTGAATTCTAAGTACGGTTTACTATCATAAAATAACATGCACCTCGTTAAAACATCGTTAACCACGTGTCTGTTATCATTGTAACAATCACTGAACCAACAAACGGTTGCCGATAATACATTATTAGGTCTGGATGTATGCGTAGGTACTCACGGCAAAAGCTCTGCATTACTTCGAACAAAAATCTGTGTTCATTATAGCTATGTCCAAATTTGAATATGGACATTATCTGGAATATCAGATTCATGTATCGAAAGCACCCCGCCGAGCAAAATATAGTGAAAATGTCAGGGATTTTGAGTCATAGATAACGTGTGACAAGTGACAATATCAGTGTATGGACCATAAGTATTTACGTCATAATCTTAGAATAGAATACTCTTTATTATGTACACCATAAAAGTTACAGATATCAAAAAAACGAAAAAAAAAAACTTAGTTACTGATATAGGTTTCTTTGTATACAGATGGGACTTATTTAAAATGTGTAAGAGAAATTCCCTAAAGATTACACAGTTGCCTTTAGATAACATTTAGATAAGACCCTACTATAATTAGCTTTGTCGCAGTATAGCTTCTTCCAAATCTAGTGGGTAAGTAATTATAATGTAGGACATTGTCGTCACGCAACAATTGTCATCTTATATCATAACTTACCTAGAAGTACCTGGAGGATTAGGTGATTAAAATAAAATAAAAAAAATAGAAAATAGTATTACAGCCAAATTAGACCGATTTTAAATTTTCCATAGAAACAGGGATTTCCAGTTATCTGTTTTTAAATAAGACGTTTCGAAAATGTTTTTAACTAACTTTTTAGACCTTTGTATCCTGCTTCTGCGTATAAAGTTTCATTAAAATCGGTTCAGTCATTTCGAAAAACAAGGGCTTGAAAGTTTGTTTGAAATGGCGTACGTCGTATTAAACGCTCTTTAATTGTTTTGCGTACTGCGGGTTTTAAGGCTTCTACATACCGGGGCGACTTGTCGCGCGACGCGACGTGACACAAAGGCACCGCTCGTCCCGCGACAAGCGGGGCCTTTGTGCCGTGTCGCGTCGCGCGACAAGTCGCGCTGGTATGTAGAAGCCTTTATACGAGTAGGCAACCTATAGATAGTTGTCGCTTCAGCCTAGAGCGTGCATACCAGGGATTAGTGTTTGCATACGATATCTGTCTGATAGCAGTTATTATGCATGCTATTTTTATCATTATCGATATGATACAGCTATGGCTCGTTGTTTACGTCAGGTGCTTGATAAGCTTTACATTATGCTTTCAAATGCACTTCAGTACATTCTCCTAGTATTTAACTATATTTGAATACTAGTTGTGATCACGGCTCCGCTCGCAAACAGGTACTCTTTTTGAATAACCAAAACTTAGCCAGATTTAAAACGGATTTATGACAATCAGCAGTCTTGCAAAATCATATAGGTAATTATGTGTAGATTCGTGACAGAAAATTGTTTATGCCAAACATAACATGAGAAACACATTTATTTTACAGAAACTCGAGACAGTTCATCGTTACACACAGTGACATAACCAAGCTACACGTCTAGTCACATCACACTAATATTATAAAGGCGAAAGTTTGTGAGTGTTTGTTACTTCTTCACGCTCAAACGGCTGGACCAATTTTGATATAATTTTGTATGGAGGTAGCTAGCTGACACCATATTTTTTTTTTGGGTGCGAAATTATTAAACCTGCTGGGCAGAGTGGGAGGGGGGCGTGTCAGACTTTTACTGAGTAAAACCCACCCGTGTTCCTTCCGTTGCCTGTGTGCCAGGGCCACGATATCCCTTTCGGACAAACTCGCAACCCTGGCACGCATTGGTCCTAACGAACCCCGTCAGTTGGTGCTGACATCTCATTAAGGCGGCGCGTGGGACACAATGCGCCTTCGACCCGGGCCTGGTACTTATCGGACGGTGAGCTAGGTAGCTGACACCCTGGATTAACATATAGGGTACTTTTTATCCCAATGTTCCCACGGGATCGAGACTTACGCGGGTGAAACCGCGGGGCGCAGCTAGTACTTTATAAATGTGGGGTTATTGCGTAACATACTAGCAATGGCAATACCATTCAATTTGACAATAGGAAAGAAAGAAAATACGTTTATTTGCGGTAAACACGACGCAAAGCAAGAACAGAAATACAAAAAAGAACAAGTTGGGGGAAAATATGCGTCAGATCCACGCAAAACGGCCATCGCTCAGCATAATGCTGCGACCCTATGCGAGACAGAGCCCCAGCACTGGTTTTTAGCGACAGCCGGCTATGACCTGATGACGTTGACAACTCAACAACATGCATTGCGTTTTTACATTGTTGAGCAGACAGTAATTCCCTTCAAAATCCATCGGAACTGTCAAAATAAAAGATATTGCCATCGAAATTATGTTTATTTGTGTAAGTAGATCTACTTACACAAATAAACATAATTTCGATGGCAATATCTTTTATTTAAAAAAAGTTGACGTGTAGAAGTGTCTTAAAAGATCTTTTAAGACACTTCTACACGTCAACTTTTGGTTCAATGTTTTAAAACTAGATGGCACTGGGTTTCTTAGCGGACTGAACCCTGAGAAGTAATGCCGAAACAAACTGAGGTCATGATTTCTTTTGAAGTCTAAACATTGTATTATGTGAATCTAATAATGCAGGGCATTGCCCTGGATGAGCCTTTAGGCTTCCGCAGACAGGCGCGACGCGACTCTGGCAGAACCATTTCTATGAATATTTCATGGACATTTTCGAAGAAGCCTTTTGGAAGAAAGAGCCATTGTAGCTTTGAATTTACCTGTCTTGACCGACGGTATTCATGCATTAGTCATCGTGTAGCTCAACCCTATTTTAGGGAGCTCAACGACCAGTCACACAACGCTACCAGATCTACAGGACATTTGCGCAGGGTACGTAAAAAATACTCAAAAGCGCCAGACAGTTGGCGCAGTGGTTAAGCTATTGACTGCTGCGCTGCGTGTCGCGGGTTCGATTCCCGCACGGAACAAATATTTGTATGACCTACATGTAGTTGTTCCTGGTCTGGCTGTTTGTGTATGTGAATTTTAATGTTTCTAAACGCACCCATAATACAGGAGAAATTCCTAGTGTGGGTCAACGTTTAAAAAAAAAGAGTTATAAAGTCATGTATTTTATCTAGCCTACGTGGTACACACCACACATTCACAGTCAGTTTCCACTTTAAACATTACACAAAAAATTCATTAGTTATTGTCATGTCAATTAAAATACAATTTCAATTTTAATTCTAAAATACTTAGTATAAAATTGTTTGTGGCTTGGAGGTACATTATTTTTGTCGTTCAAGTAATCTTTAACTTTATATAAACTTTTTTGGTAGATTTTCTTTTTAATAAATTATTTAAATTTATTAAAACTCGGTTCTTTAACATGGTTTGGGAGTTTGTTGCAGAAATACCTACTTTGGCAGTTAGATGAATTTGACGTTTTTTTTTTACCTTAATCGTGGGCACAATAAGTAAATCTTTGTTTCTAGTATTTATGCTATGAATACAGATTGAATTTTGAATATAGATTAATATTATTTTTTACATAATCAGGTATAATACACATATTGAGATGCGATTGTAATTATGTTTATTTCCTTAAATTTATCTCAGTGTATGCCTACTACCTAGGTTATAAATTGCTCGAATGGTTTCTGGCAGGGCTCGAAAACCGGTTAATTTTCTATGTAACCTTAAACGTTATTATAAAGGTTTCCGAACATATTTCGTTTATTTAATATTTTGTTACAAAATCAATGTTGAACTTAACGTGATGAAGCAATCTTTGAAGCTAATAACAATTGTATATAAAAACTATTTGTATCTTCGGAAATAAAAATTATCCGGTTTACAATTGAAATTAGCTTCGAAGATTGCCCTGATATCTGGAGCACAAATACAGGCTGAATTTCGGCTGCATTTCTCCACATCAAAATGCCCTAGAAATAACTTAAATAAATACTACTCGAATTTTTTCTACATCAGTCAAATGGCGGATTTTATAGATAGCGTAGGCTGCAAAGCTTGTTATAATGTGGGCTCCACTGTAGCTTCGAGTCCAAAGTAACACCTAAGAACACAGTGGTGTCCACAAGATCCAATTCCGCTCCATTTACTCGTACTTATACACTGGTTTTCACCTGCTTAACGTTAGGTGTCAGAAATCGAATACGTTTAGTCTTTTGCTCGTTTAAAAGTAAAATATTAACACTAAACCAATGCACTATTTTAGACAGAGCGTTATTGACATCGTCAGTAAGTGTTTGTTGCCACAAGAGGCAAATTACCTAAGTAGGCTGGTCTTAAAAAAAAATTCCAAATCTATATAGTTTGTGGTAGCTGAAAAAATATATGTTATTCTTAAACATATTTCTCAAACCTTGGCTGGTACCGAAACACGTTTAGGAAAAAAATCTCGATACAATTTAACGGTAAACTAACCTTTTACTATGAGATCCATTCCAAAATATCTGTATCCATTCCAAAATATCTGTATGCATTCCAAAATATCTGTAATATTAAAGTACGGTTGGTATTTAATTAATAACAAGAACGTCTTATTTGAATGCAGAATTTGGTTCTTTTAAAATTTCGATTTCGCAACTTGAGTAAATGGTTAATTCCTTCATATTTTGCAATAAATTACAAGCGTTGTGTCATCGCGGTTCTCTTTCTTTTTTGCAGTCTGAAAGTGACCGCATTTTAGCTATTGTTAGCGTCATAAGTGGATTACGAAATTACCCCATTAGTCTCTCATTGAGTAGGCTTTCAGTCACGAGCGTAAATACCTCATAAATTTACGCAAAACTCAACAGCGATTTTCTTGTGAAATATAAATTACTCTTTTAAAAAAAACATTTTCTTTTTCATAATAGTACTATTATGATTTTATTAATTAATAGGTTTCGAGAAAACTATGTCCGTAACACCATCAAAGGACATATCCAGATCCTGCCCTCTGGTTACGGGTAATTTTCAGGACTGCAGGACATTTACAGTATGAATAAAAAATTAAGATTTAAATTACTATGGATTTATTCATCCCTTTAAAAGTGCGGAACAATACTCTGAAATTAAAAAACAATACTTACATAAAAAAAATTGCTTCCGATGTTTTTGACGTTCCATTTTTCCCGAAATTGCCTATAAAGTGGGTGAACAATATCTTTAAGTCGTTAATTTTTAGATCAAAGGAATATATTAAAGTAAAAAAACGCCAAGATTAGGTACCTACTAAAACATTTATTTACCATATAAATGAGTTTTAAAAAAAATACCCTCTTCCTGAAATGAGTGACGTAATTATGTTTCATGTCGGCATTGACAATAAGTTACTTTGTTTTTATTACAATAGGTAATTACTTACATCATCAGTAGGAACAAATAGTTAGAGATAAATAAAAATGGGTACCAAAATATGGAACTAAATACTATGTAATTTCAAGTAAATATTATAAAATCAACAATAAAAACTTCGTGTTACAATAATAAAATGTGAACCAAAAATCTGCAAAATCTGGTCAGGCCAACAAAATATAAAATGTTTCTCTGATCTCACATAGAAGTTCCACCAGTTAGTACCTGTGTTCACTCACAGATGGTGGTATAGTAAAAAAAAAAAACTAAAATCCTAGGAGTATAAACAATATTTTGATCACTTTTCGTAAGTTCCTGACTCCTAAAGCTTATTATTGACAAACTAGAAAATATAGTGGTTATAAAAATATAACAATCTTTACTGAACATCCATTTTTGACTATCTAGGCAATCGTTCATTGACCCACTGGACATGTCCTTTCGACGAATACCTTTTCAGAAAATCGTTTTTGAATCCTGCCTGGTTGTAAGGTATTTATGCTCGTGTCTATACAATGCGAGGCCAGCGGGCTTAGGGCCGGCGCTCACTGACGGCACGGCACGGGATGGCATGGCAAAGGATTTTATTACTAATCAAGTTATTTTGAATCTTATTTCAATGAGTTTAGAGTTCATGTTAGTTTATTTCGATACCACGATGCCGCGACGTGCCGCGGGATGCTGTGGCATGACGCGACGCGCCACGGCATGACGAGTCATGCCGTTTCATTCCACGGGTTGCCGCGGCACGCCATTGCATCTCGCGAGACGTATGGGTCACGTTGTGTCGAGGAATTATGATTGCTAAGCTAGCAGAGTGGCTGGGCTTTCAGCAGAATGCCATGGAATGCCACGGGATACCACGGAATGTCACGGCACGCCGCGGCATGCCGGAGCACAACCTGCCATGTCACGGCATGCTACGGAACGCCGCGGGATGCGTCAGCACAATCTGCCGTGCCATGCCGTGCCATGCCGGCAGTGAGCGCCGGCCCTTATACTGGAAATGTGAAGCTAGACAATATGTTGCCGAGTGTATTCGTGGCACGTGGCTTAGATAAGTAGTTATTTATTTGATAATATCAGTACCGAGAAAAAAGTTAATACTTCCATGTAGCCTGCAGCAATAACGTCTTTAAGAAAATATATAACTTCATCATTAATACCAGCATGTCCGTTGCAATATAAATCCAGACTAATTACTCATTAGTGCTGCAATGGAATCCAGTATTTTTCCACATTGCAATTAATGATGTTTTTCTATATTATTCTTAGAGAAAGTGGTCAAGATCACATTACTGGTTTAATGACTGGATTGCGTGTTTTTTCTTACTTACTCTATATTTTAAAGCACTAGTGTAAAAAATAAAAAAACACGCTGTACAGTCACGAGCATAAATTATATTATTACCATGAACAGCTCGGCAATAATATCTGATTTCATGATCCATCCATAAATATGTTGTCAAGACGGTGGCAGGTATACAGGCTGTAACAAAAACCCTGTCCGATCCGTGAGGGTGTAGTTAAGTATCGTACTGAAAGTCTATTTATGTGGTAATTTTCAGGAAAAAAGACAATAAAAATTAAAAATACGCTGCATTTTTTTTAATGGAGAATTTTATATCGGGTTATTGTACATGGGGCGCGGGTGGCCGTCGTCATTTAGCGGGTGTCTACAAGTCATAAATAATTTATGATCCCTGTTAAAAATTTGCAAATTTTTAATGGAATTGGAGTAATTTTGGTATAAAAATGTGAATTTTAAATAGCAATAACTTTTTATTATCAATAATAATAAGATTTTTTATTACTTTTTATTGCTGTTTTGGTATTGCAGTACATATATGCTCCTTCCTGATCGGACAGGGTTTTTTTTACATGTTGTATGTGATATACAAGTAACAACACAAATATGTGATATCGAAGGCTCACCAAAAAAATATAGGATGCTGCATCTGCTTCAAAAAGATGTGACATGTGATGAAGTGAGCTTATGTCGACTATTCTGTTAGTATCAACTATTATCTTAAATCAGGTGACTATTCATTTCTTATTTGATACAGGCAGAATAGTCAACATCGACTCACTTGCCAAAACGAAAAAAAAAAACCGCTATTATTGACGTCTCTACCTTCAGACATTACCGTCAGATATTTATGCTGCCAGGTAGGATGTCACATTTTTTTGTAATATGAGCGGCACTTGTTGCAGTTATAGAAGAAAACTAGAAACATTATACTGTCAGGTTTGTATGCTGCCAAATTGATGATTTTTACAACGAGGTATCACATCCTTCTGAATTTAACTGAATAGGCAGATAGTAATAACGCAAGACTAGGCAGATATTTATAACGCAAGACATGGCCGATATTATTGCATTCTAACTGGTGGCACATATTTTTGAAGCCGATGCAGCATCCTATAGTTTGGTTCGTCAGATGGTATTGGTGTTCCTTCGATGTGAGATCCCACACCACTTTTATATGCCTTTCCCAAATGATCACATACATTTTCCGTCATCTTGACGACAGATATTAATGGTTGAATCATGAAATCAGATAATAGTGCCGTGCTATATTTGTGTTTAGACGGAATTAAACTTTTATCCCGTTTCGTATTCTAGTTTTCTTGGATTGCTCAAGAGACCATTATGGTCGATGCTGCTGATATTTTTTTCCACATACAATTAGATAGAGATCGTCTAATTCACGTCCCTTCACTAAAATGTATATTCAAACATTTAAAATGTGTATACAACAAACAATGGAGGGGCGCGCAGTTTTTAATTAGACGATCTCGACGACTTAATTAAGGCAAAAATCGTAGTTACTATCTGTTATTTTGTTTAAAGATCTTCCTCGTCTTGTTGCTTTAATTCTCCTAGTTTAAGATAAAGGAAAAAGTTTAAATTAATGCTCAAAGTTGTTTAAAGAAAAAATTTTTTTTTCAACTTTCCAATTATTGGAATATATATTTAACAAAGTCACTACATTATATATTCTTAGAGACATTTGAGATTCCATTTGATAGGATAACTGTACAGTTATTTAGGTAATCGCGATACTAAAATATCATAGCGAACATGAGATAAAATGTTCCAAGCAATTTCGATGCCTCGGTAGCTTGGGTCGTAATAACCCTTGGAACCACAGATTCAAAGAGGATGGAGCAAGCAACAAGTATACTTTTGCAAAGATATACAAATGTGTGTCAAAGTACTGGTAACGATATAGAAATTAGAATCAAAATTTTGTTGTAAGTTGTACCTAATGCTTTTGTATGAAAACACATACGAATACGCATGAAATCGTGTCATGCAGTGAGCTGATAAGTATGTAGAACGACGTATAGACAGAATATTTAAAAAGAAATACAAAAAGCTTTATTGGCCATTTGGCCAAAATTAAAAGATGTTGGCAGAAGTAAGTTTACGACTGAGCAGAAAGAATAAAAATATTAATTTGCCCAGCACAGTATTGCTACGGGCTTTGTCGCAGGGTGATGCCATCATCGGTTGTCGTTTGATTGCATCTTCCTTTATGCGTGTGTGCTTGACCCTAGTCTTTGCTTAGTGTTCCCGATATGTGGAGCCTGAAGGCGGCCAGGGCTGCCTCCTCTCGCACGACAAGGTGTAGAGGTGGCACTCGTATCGATGCGGCAGCCGCGTGGTAATCTATCTATTGACGTCAGCTACTGTTATCATTCACACACACATTAGCACTCCATTTCCTTAATACTCCACGTTCGTTAACATACGAAACCCCACATAGCA
This sequence comes from Tiliacea aurago, assembly GCA_948098905.1. Lineage (NCBI taxonomy): Eukaryota > Metazoa > Arthropoda > Insecta > Lepidoptera > Noctuidae > Tiliacea > Tiliacea aurago. Next base: position 15,512,414 of record OX402593.1, read on the forward strand.
CGATGTTATGATATTTAGCCGAAGTTCAGCTAACAGTATCTCTGCGAAATGGATCTTGTTCGGATACCCCCGTTCATGTGCACTGAAGAGCTGTAATGAGTAGAGGTACCTACCTAACTTTGAAGCGTACGCACGGCTACAGATCAAGCTATACATTTCCAGTATAAGGTGATCTCGTATTGTATAGGATTTCCTTACAATGAGAAGTCAGCGTAAACTAGAAACGTATAGCTAGATGTGTAGCCGTGTGTACAAGGAATTTAGTGTAACAGAGGCGTATCTATAACTAAAATACTAGTATTCAGCTACATCCGGTTAGACTGGAAGCCGACCCTAACTTAGTTGGAGGCAGATTAAATCACACACAGGCAAAACACAGGCAAATGAAGGAATACGGGTGGGTTTTAGTCAGTAAAAGTCTGACACGCCTTCCCGCTCCGCCCAGAGCGGGAGAAGTTATTTGATAATTTCCCACACAAAAAAAAAAAAAAAAGTATCTTTTATACATATATCAAGTAAGACGTAGTTGAGGTTGTATTTGGTTATAATCTTTACAATTATGTTAGTTTTGTAAATTATAACTGGCACTTATATCTGGAAAATTACAAATCGGATTTCCGTGGATGACCCCAACGTACCTACTTGGAAAAAGGCCAGCGTATGATGATTGTCAAGGTAAATTAATAGGTATACAAATGTAGGCACATTTGTCGATAGCAATGCATCTGACAGCTAATTAGCAGTGCATATAGTGAGGATATTGACACCTATCGATATAATTACACAATAGCTAATATAGTGTCAAACTCAAAGTATTTATTTAAAATAAACCAATTACAGGCACTTTTGAATTGTCAAGGGGTCGGTCAGTCATAAAGATGAAGCTAGTTGCCCATTCCAAAGCTTTAAGCACCTACCTAGGTGATTCCGTGCCAGCAACAGAAGCTGATTTTTCCAGGATTTTCATAGATGGGACACATTAAACAGGACTTAAACTTAAGTAAGTTCCGTGAAAATTGGAAGTAGGATGCGTCGGCTCGCAAAAGATGGAAGGAGTGGAGGGAGGACTTTGCCCAGGAGGACAGTGGAAAAAAATAAAAACATTCCTGGCGAAATTTCAGTGAAGAAAGTTCAAACTTTTGACAAACCCTTCAGGGAAATACTGCTGGGTATTATTGAGGCTGTCTGTCAAAGGCACGGTCTGTCAAGGTTACATAATGCAGTCTGCAGAAAAATTATTACGCTTGGATTCGATCACTTAAGCGAATTTAGAATCATTTTAAAAGTTATAGAACGTGTCGTTTGTTTGATAGGATTCAGATTTGCGTAGGTCGCGCTGGAAGTGAACACGTCTCGTTGCAAATCCTAATATCCTTAATATTGTATGTATGTAATATTATAATTGCGAAAGTGAGTCTGTTTTTTTGTTTGTCACGCTTTCACGCTAAAACGGCTGAACGGATTTGGATGAAATATGGCACATGGGTAGACCATGATCTGGAGAGGGACATAGGCTACTTCGCGGAAAAAAGAAAAAAAAGCCCATAAAAAAATGGCTGTTGCTCCAAAGTAACTCGGTTACAGTATAGTACCGACCACGCTTGTAACTAGACCAAAAAGGCAGTCACGAACCACGACTACCCAAACCCAATTCCTGCTATCAAGAGACAAGTTGTCTAAACAAGTTAACCAGACACGTGTTTCTGAGAACGTGTTCGTTTAGTTGTCACTTGTCGGAATAAAGTCTCTACATCCGTAGATCGCCACATCATGGGAAACATATTGCCTGTAATTCTGGAATCAGGCCGATTACCACCGAAATGATGCTTCAAGTACAATACACTCCCTTGAATCTGATTGGAGTAGGGAAAGAAGGAGACTGCAACATTTTGAAAAGAAAGGTATGTTTTTTTTTGTTATTTTATCCGAACAAGTGGTGGGGTTCGGGTCAGCGGGATACGACACAGCCGAGCGAAAAAGCCTCTCGGCTTAGCTCGAATTGTGAAGACGCGATCCGAACATGATTCGAATCAAAACCGAATGTAGTAAGTACTTAATGGCTTCACGTCGGTTTTGGTTGTTCATCAGAGTGGCACTGGTATTTGTGAGTGCACTTACGTTTTTTTGTATATCAAAATCCGCTTCAAATCCTGTCGTATTGTGATTTTGTATTTAGATAGACAATATTAGATCAATAAAGTCGATATAGGTAGGTCAGGTGCGTAGTGCTCACAACCGGCGTGCGTGTATGACTAGATGTATGTGCGTAGGCGAACCAAAAGGAGGTAAGGAGCGTAGCAAGTGGCGTTCTATTGTTTCTGCCTACCCCCATGGGAAGAAGGCGTGAGTTTATGTATGTATGTATGTAAAGTTGATATAAAGCTTATAAAAGTTAATAACGTGTCGCTGTCGCTTTCAGATTCTTTTCGGACTTTAGTTGACAAGTACTAGATTAAAGTCTGATATTATGTACTTTAACACCTAAACTGGTTTTATACGACTTAAGTTCTTTACAACACAAATTTAATGAAACCATTTAGTCGAGTTCAGGAGTGTTATTGCATTGCTTGGAATGTATTTACTTAGATAAAAAACTGTTTACAAACAAAAAACAACTGACTTCCAAATAAACTCTACATAGTGAAAAATAACTTTAATTTTGGAAGTCGGAGTCTCTGGATCTATATTTTAGTTTTTTGCCACTGACTTCCGAAATTTAAAGTAATTTTTAGCGCTGTGTAGTATTTTTTTGGAAGCCAGTTGTTTCCTTTTAAATTTTTTTTTTTCTCTCTTTTTGGTAGCTGAGTTTGTAATTTATCTAAGTTACAATAGCCTAATGTCACCTGCTCATCGCTTTTACAACATTTTGTTTTTCCCACTGCCCAGGCCGTTTATTGTTCAGAAGTTCTCCTGTCACCATCTGCTCCACTTTAACTTATGCATTGTGACGAGCTTAAATTGCTTAGCAACCATATTATCGCAACCCGTGAAATACTTATTATTAAGTAGTAGTGGTGATCTGTGGTCTTCATCATCAATTCCACTTCACCAAATGGTGCTTTCCAAAGGCAAATGCACGAGTTACTATAAGAAATATCTAAATCGCTATAGGTATGCCCATAAAATTTGAGGATTTTCCTCGATTTCCATGGGACCCCTCATCTGATTCTGACTTGGTGACAATGGGACCACCTCAAGAGCAAATCCTTTAAAAAAAAAAACATAATCAGCTCACAATTAACGGAGAAATCGGTGAACATACACATTAAAAAAACATACAGACGATTATAATAATTATAACCTCCTCCTTTTTGGAAGTTGATTAAAAAACTCTTTAATGTATCTACAGCTTAAGAAAAAATCGATTGGAGTCATTAAGTTCATTATCGCATAAGAATCTTTTACAGACAACCTTCAGATGAAAACATAAAATTTATACCAAAATAAACCTTAATTTCGGTAACAACATATTATTTCTTTTATATATTACCTAGAAACTTATCTATTAACTTACCTACATACAATTTTACCAAAATCAAAGCAAGATAAACTAGAGATCCGTGAAAATTCAAAAAGCGAAATTCTATAAACCGTTTTGGGCGTTGCGGACGTTCCGTTTCCGGCCGCCGCATTGTGTCGAAGTTCAACCGGATCTGGTGGAACTGAAAATTGTTCGCAGCCTTTCGACAGGGCACAGATTTTCAATGATTTATGAAACTAGTTATTTGAAAATGGAATATTTCACGCCTCATTTTGCGTTTATGAGTAATTCCTTTTCCGGCCATTTTTTTGTGAGTTTTTAAATGATTGCACTAACCTGTTTGTGAAGAGGAGTTTTTCTAAAAAGAGTGGAGGATATCATTATGATCAGTGTACACCGATAGACTGAACACCGACAAGACTTTACTTCGACGGGACTCTTCGCCGACAGGGCTCATCAGCGACACAATTCTTAAAAAATAAAGATTTGGGTTAGGTTATGTTAGAACATTGTTGACCCGAGGTGGCGGCGCGTAGTGTTCCACGCGCGCCCCTTTCAGACGTCGCGGAGGGGGTCAGACACCTCACCCCTCCCCAGACTTGAGGTGGCCCGCAGAGGCGGGCCGGCACTAGCCGGGGATTGCGGAAGTAATAATAGATCCCAAGATCCCCGGTGCAAGTGTGGGAGGGGAACACTGGTTTTTAGTCAGTAAGAGTCAGACAGACCCCTCCGCCCACCCCAGGGCGGAGGACATTCATGAGGATTTTCCACCTCGTGAACAAAAAAAAAAAAAACGTTAGTACATTGTTGGTAAATTCAGTTACCAAAACAAAAAAGCGATGCCATGTTTAAATGGAAACAAAACTAACAACTGATTGTTAAACTGAGTGCACGACTGATTATCGGAGATAAGTTGCGTCGCTGATGAGCCCTGTCGGCGAAGAGTCCTGTCGGCCAAGTGTGTTCTGTCTGTCGGCGTAGTGTCTGTCGGCGTTTAGTCGTACACTTCATTATGATAAGTAGCACCACTCGTATGGACTAATTCAATCTGCCTGCCTTTTCCCAAATAGACTGGGGTCGGCTTCCAGTTTAACCTGATGCAGCTGACTACCAGTATTTTACATGGAGCGACTGCCTATCTGACCTCCACAACCCAGTTACGGGATAATACGATACTCCTTGGTAAGATTGGTAAATTGAGCCTTAGTAGAATGGTGCGTTGTCTCTTTTTCAACGTTTTTAGAGTTCCGTACCTCAAAAGGAAAAAACGGCACCCTTATAGGATCACTTCGTTGTCCGTCTGTCTGTCTGTCAGTCTGTCAAGAACCTTTTTCTCAGGAACGCGTGGAGGTATCATGTTGAAATTAATATCAAATACGTAAGTCTATGGTCCCTTGAAGCTCTAAAAAATCAAGCTTCCAAGTTAACGCAATAAAAAAATACGGCGATATAAGCGACATTATAGCGACATATTTCGATACTCGCAAATAAATCAAAACCTATAGGGTATTTCCCGTTGACCTAGAATCATGAAATTTGGCAAGAAGCAACGTCTTACAGCACAAGTATAGGAAAAAGTTCTAAAATTGTAAATTTGTAGTTTTATCACATAAAAAAAAATCGAATATCTCGCACATAAATCAAAACCTATAGGGGTACCACCTACTTTCCGTTGAACTAGAATCATGAAATTTGGCAAGAAGCAAGGTCTCACAGCACAAGTAAAGGCTTCTACATACCGGGGCGACTTGTCGCGCGACGCGACGCGACACAAAGGCACCGCTCGTCCCGCGACGCGCGGGGCCTTTGTGCCGTGGCGCGTCGCGCGACAAGTCGCGCTGGTATGTAGAAGCCTTAAAGGAAAAAGTCCGAAAATTGTTAATTTGTAGTTGTATCACATAAAAAAAACATATTTTTTTGCGATTACAAACTTACATTTTCAGTTGTAAAATTGATTGTGACGTATATCTATCTATGTATGGGACAACTTGTTTTTCATCTACAATATTAAGTTTGATTTAGGGATAAATGCATCCCAACTACGGAACCCTTTATTGTTTTTTAATACAATTTATAGCGTTAGGCTTACTTGGAATGTGAGACGATTTTATAATGGCATCTGAAATTATCATTCTGTTGTGGAAAAATATAAGCATCGGAATATCTAAATCAAATATTATAATTTATTCGTGGAAATTTTACCTGAAACAGGTGCATTTTTCAACATTGTTAAAAATTACCAAAAAAAGTATCTTTTTTCCTCCAAATAATTAGGATCCATTTTTAAAAAACTCTATTTTAAAATGATGCCTAAAAGTAAATTCTCGCCACTCAAACGTCACGGCACGGCGTCTGTGGTTGCCCAAATTATTTTCCCGTTGATCGCCGAGGCAACTAAAGTGGCAACAAACAATCCCACTTTCGCATGTATAACATTAGTTGGGAATTTGGATTAAATAAGCTCAGCTGAATAGTCTAAATAAACCCACGTAATCTTTTTTCAAGCCAACACAAGGTATAAAGTATTTTCGTCGATAATTTCTAGGTACAGTCAGCCCCAAAAATATATCATTGTAGACAATCAAAATGAATTACTGTTTATTCGACAGTAATCCTTTTGAGTGTCGTCGATGTGTGTTCCAAAATACTGAATCAATGTGTAGCTACAATTAAGTTATTAATGTGTAGTACGCTGATGTGTACATTGATACAAAATTATGGAAAAACGATTGTAAACAATTCCATTAATTCGTCGTAGTTTACATCTATTTCAGGCAAACTGTACCTACCCATAACTAACATTACGAGATGAACATTAATTAATATCAGTAATGTACTGATGAAGCATGGGTATTTATCTTAAACATCCAAGAACTCTACGCCTGAGCAAGTTAATGTCTTTGTATTTATTTACCTACCCACCGATCAAATATTTATGTGGGTAAGTAATGAATTAGTCATTAGCGTAATAATATATGATTTCATATTTGCCTTACAATGAAATGAACTACCTAATAAAATTAATTAAATAACCTATACTTACTAAGTAAGGTATGTTTTTTCATATTTTTTGGTGGCAAAGAAGCGGGCTTCCCACGTAAAGGCTCCCGCAGACAGGGGCAACGCGACATCGCGTCGCGACACTGGTAGCTAATGATATTATATTAAACATATATGTTATACACTCACAAAACAACCGAAAAAAGTTTGTCGTGCAGTAGCGGCAGCACACCCCCACTTTTCATTCATTTTACATTTCACTACAAGTAAAATACGTCCCAATTAGGACGTTTTTGAGTCTTTACAATTACGCGCTCACAACATATCTGTTTAATAAATAATATCATTGCTGATAGCACAATAAACTTCATGAAAAATGTCGCGCTGCGCGTTGTACTGCCTGCGGCACCCGCGGTATCACACCAGTCTGCACAAGCCTTCATGCATTGTGGCTCATGGGAGCTTTTGATTTAATCAAATCAACGAAGCTGTTCCGACTGCTCAGTCTGCCCCTTGGCTTCTTTACATTGTTCAATCCCTCATTGTCAAAGACTACACAGACAGACACCCACACACACACGTACTGTATCGCTGTACGTGTCACATGCTAGTTTCAAAGGGAACTATAGGAACCCGCATAGATAGGTGGCAGCCATTATTATGTAAACTGATATATTTGTTGTACTCGTAAAACCTAGTTTGGAGCCTTTACTTTGACATATTTTGTAACAAAACCATTACAAAACCTTATCTCAAGGCGCTATTTCTGCTGCAGTAAAAATGCTTATGCCTCACAGAATAGTACATTTTGATACAAGTGGAGAATGTTTGTTATTGCATTCGAGGCGGAGTTAATAACACCCGAGCCGCAGGCGAGGTTGTTTTTGAGCCAAGAACTGCAATAACCAGTTAAGGTGTTGGTCTATGTGGACACCAAGATACCTGATGTGTTTAACTTGCTCAAGGGTTGGGCAGGAACATCTTGTTGACGGATTACTATCACAAGAGTGCAATTTGACTGAGAGATGATTTGGGCAGGATGTTCTTATGCTGACGCTAAAATGCACAACCTTAGTTTTATCTACATTAAGCGTCAGTAGATTGTGGGTAAGCCAACTGGAAACCAGGTTTACACCTGTATTAGCAGCCTCTTGGACGCCTTCCCAAGTTTTGTCAAAGAAGACTATGGCGGTGTCATCAGCGTAGGCAAATATTTTTGCTCGGTCCAGTCCTAAAGTGCAGAGACTGTTTATGTACAAAATAAAGAGTGTTGGCCCGATCACACTGCCCTGAGGGACTCCATAGTTTAGGCTGGCATAGCTGCTACACTGATCACTTAAGCGGACACTTTGTGTGCGGTCTGTTAGGTATGACTGAAACCACTCCAGAGCCAAACCTCGGACACCAATAGCTTCCATCTTTTTAAGGAGAATACGCCTGGACACCGTATCAAAGGCTTTTGCCAGGTCAAGGAAGACACCAGTGCATTTATAGCCGCTGTCCACTTTGTTAACCACAAAATCAACTAGGTTAGTGACTGCGTCCTCCGTTGACCTGTGCTTGCGAAAGCCATATTGATTTTCTGATATCAAGCCATTTTTCTCAAGGACAGTGAGGAGTCTGCTATTCATGATCTTCTCAAGGATTTTAGATAGGGATGTGAGTAGAGATATCGGTCGATAATTGGATGGAACTGTTTTATCGCCTGATTTAAAGATGGGGCATACATTCGCGGTTTTCATTAGCGTAGGAACTTTGCCAGTCGAGATACTCAAATTGCACAAGAAGGTGATTTTTGCCCAACTTAAGTATCCTGTTCGTGACTCCATCGCATCCGGGTGCTGAATTATCTTTGAGGTTTGTTGAGGTGTATATAAACAGAGTATTAGCAATGTTCTACTCGCTATGCGTGAGCCACTCTTATCTTCCTGCGGACATGATGAAAACTTTGGTTGTGCCTATAGTTAAAGATAAAACTGGTGACTTAGCTGATAAAAGTAACTATAGGCCCATTTCTCTAGCTACAGTTACAGTGAAGGTGTTTGACGGTTTGCTTAATACACAGTTAAGTAAATACATATCTCTGCACGATAATCAGTTTGGATTTAGACCCCGATTATCAACGGAAAGTGCCATACTGTGTCTTAAGCATACCGTCAGATACTATAATGACCGTAAAACCCCGGTATACGCGTGTTTTCTCGACTTGTCCAGGGCTTTTGATTTGGTGGCGTATGATCTCTTGTGGGAAAAACTTGAGAGTATCAACCTACCACCAGAACTTATTACCATCTTTAAGTATTGGTATACGCACCAAGTCAACAGCGTCAGATGGTCGGGGGCAATGTCGGAGCCATATCGATTACAATGCGGCGTGAGGCAGGGTGGACTGACCTCACCCTCGTTATTCAACCTTTACATGGACGCGCTGATCGTCGCGCTGAGCAGTCAGCACGTCGGCTGTCATGTAGATGACGTGTGTATCAACAATTTAAGCTATGCAGATGACATGGTTCTGCTGAGCGCGTCGATTTGTGGCCTGAGGAGGTTGATAGCGACATGTGAGGGTTACGCTGCTAAACATGGACTTGTTTATAATATTAAGAAAAGTCAGTACATGGTCTTTGAGGCTGGCGGTGCTATATGCCCCGACTATGTACCACCTATACGTCTAAATAGTGTACCCTTAGAGAGGGTGAATCAGATTAAATACCTAGGGCATATAGTCACCGCTGACCTCAGGGATCATGCTGACTTGGAACGTGAGCGGAGGGCGTTATCTAAAAGAGGTAATATGCTGGCCCGCAGGTTCGCGCGTTGCTCGGATAGCGTGAAAATAACTCTTTTCCGAGCATATTGCACGTCCATGTACACCTGCAGCCTGTGGGCTAATTATACGGAGAAAAGCTACAGCACCCTCCGCATTCAATTTAATAACGCTTTCAGACCGACATTGGGTCTGCTTCGCTACTGCAGCGCTTCGGGTATGTTCGCATGGGCGCGCACAGATTGTTTTCATGCGACCATGCGGAAGCGCTGCGCGTCTCTTGTGCGCAGAGTGCGGGCCAGTTCCAATGTCATTCTGAATATGATAGCAAGTAGGTTGGACTGTCCTTATATGCGACACTGGTGTGACAGACAAGTTACATATAGTGTCGCACGTAAGAGACTACTGTAATGAATACTCGTACGAGCTTTGATTGATTTGATTATCTAATTTGTGTGTTGATTTTATTGTAGTTATTCGTTATATTGTAATTTCTCGTTTGTAGGTACATATTTATGTGCGATTTTGTGTGTATCGTTAAATAATATAAGGATGTTTTAAATATGGGTTATGTTGGTACCTGAATTAAATGATTATTTTTTTTATTATTAATTTAATATACACAAAACAAATGATATTTTAATAAAACGCGTATACTAACAGATCAATAATTAAATGATCTTTAAATTGGTGAAGGTTTCAGAAAAATACGCTTGGTAGATTTTGCTCCATTCTCAGTTTTCTATCCGCGTTAGACATAACTTTACAAATTAATTTCACTATGTAATATAAATATTATCTAAAATATTCACATATTACGTTATTGAGAAAATGATCTAATTTATCATATATTTTTTTCAAATCATTAACACTACTCGGTTAGACGTGATCTTCAGTATAAAATCATTAAAAGTCGGTTATCGTCCCGTTAAGAAGAAGTACATATTATTATACGGCATATACTCGTATACTTATGTAATTATGAGCTGTAGTGCTAAAGCATTTCCGAGTTTACGATAACTTAAGATACCATAAGTCTTTTTTGGGTTATTCCCAAAGTACTCCAAAAAGTGTTCCCAAAGTACTCCATGAAAAATATAATATTTTTAATTAGGTTTCATTCTACTCCATGATAATATTAAAATGTTCTCAAAGTACTCCACTCCATTTTAATCAAAAAGCTAATATATATAAGTATGTACCGGATTTCTATTAAGAATTGTTGTGACTGACTGTAATGTATTGTGCCTGTATTCTATAGGTAATTATGTAGATGGAGCAGTTTGATAATTGATAACGAATAATCGGTGGAGTACTTTGAGAATAAATCCAGATTCCTATGGAGCAGAATGGGAACAAAATAAAAGTATTTTTAAATAAAATAATTCCTTGGATTAACTTGGGAATTAATGTATGAGATTCTTATCTTTTTAGGACAAAAAAATGAAGTACTTTGGGAATAACCCCCTTTTTGCACTCGTAAACGGAGCTCGTAGCTTAGTATGAGTGAGAGTAAAGGCTTCTACATACCGGGGCGACTTGTCGCGCGACGCGACACGACACAAAGGCACCGCTCATCCCGCGACACGCGGGGCCTTTGTTCCGTGTCGCGTCGCGCGACACAAAGGCACCGCTCGTCCTGCGACACGGGGGGCCTTTGTGCCGTGTCGCGTCGCGCGACAAGTCGCGCTGGTATGTAGAAGCCTTAAGGCGGCCTTTCCACAAGAGATGTCCTAGGTAGCTGAGCAGTGAAGCTAATAATACCAGTTTATTAATGTCGCACTTGTTATACAGAGAAGGCATGAGCTTAAGAGCGTTTACACCTTACAGCATTTCATACAAACTTTCAAGCCCTTGCTTTTCGAAATGACTGAACCGATTTTAATAAAACTTCATACGCTTAGGCAGGATACAAAGGTCTAAAAAGTTAGTAAATAACATTTTCAAAAAAGTCATTTTTCGGCACATTCCTTTTTGGAAATATTCCGTTTTCGGCATATTCTTTTTTCGGCACATTCCGTTTTCGGCATAAATCATTATATACAAAAAAGCATCATTGTTCTGAGATTTTAAAATGCCTAGGGCTAATTTGTAATATAGTTACCCACAACAGATACCTAATACAAGGTAGACGGCAGTGAAATAGTAAGGTAATTTTTGTAATGAAGATCTTATCAATTGAAAAGCATATTAGGCTTTGCCAACTTTTATAAAAGACGGGTCCATACGCATAAGCTGCATATGAATTTATATACCTAGTTGGTTATCATCATTCCCATCAAGCCCAATTATTTTAAGTAATCAGTGTAGGTACCTACACTGATTACTTAAAATAGCTTGTTTAATTGGCTTGTTTAATTTTTGTCTTTTATTTTTATTGATTAAAATATAATATTTTACTAATAACTATTATTTTATTACGCAAGCAAAGTCACAAGTATATCATAGTATAATTTATTTACTAAAATGTGCGAAAACAAAAATATGCCGAAAACGGAATATGTCCAAAAAGGAATGTGCCGAAAAAGGAATCAATCTCGAAAAATAGTGTTAGGTACAGCCAAATTAGACCGATTTAAAATTTTCCATACAAACAGAGATTTCCAGTTATCTGTTTTTAAATAAGATATTTCGAAAATGTTCTTTACTAAATTTTTAGACCTTTGTATCCTGCTTATGCGTATGAAGTTTCATTAAAATCGGTTTAGTCATTTCGAAAAACAAGGGCTTGAAAGTTTGTATGAAATGCCGTAAGGTGTAAACGCTCTTAAGTAGCTAAGCAGTGAAGCTAATAATATCAGTTTATTAATGTCGCACTTGTTATACAGAGAAGACATGAGCTTAATCACCCGGCTTGCGCAAGACGGGTTAGCGATTTCAGAGTCATGTTAACTATGAAGCTAAACCACTGAATATATTTATTTCCGCCGGAGCTAAGTGGTGTAGCGAAGTGGGTAAGATTAATTTGCTATGAAAGCGTACGTAAATGCCTATGTAATAAATTTTGCTTCCTTGAACCCCTTTTCTACAAGATTTAAGCTAAGCTAAGCTATGAAAACCAAACCAGCCTATTGGTTGATCAATATCATACACATCCTTCGCTACTAAGTTTAGGACATCTGGGATGGAAATGTAGTATAGAGGTATGAGGAACAGGGTGTAAAGTTCACTCATACTCTATAGAAAAGGGAGGATCCTCCGACCAGATGGGTGTTGTGTATGGTGGGCAACTGCCCGTCTGTTCGGAGGATCCTCCCTTTTCTATAGAGTATGAGTGAACTTTACACCCTGTTCCTCATACCTCTAAACTGGTGACCCCGAGTATGAACGTCAGCGCAGCCTTCGTGCAACTACTTCAGCGTGACGTCATCACCATTATCACGTCGGGGTCACCAGTTTAGAGGCATGAGGAACAGGGTGTAAAGTTCACTCATCCTCTATAGAAAAGGGAGGATCATCCGACCAGACGGATGTTGTGTCTGGTGGGCAACTGCCCGACGGTTGATGTCGGGATGTTGTATATATGCTAGTTGCGCGGTAAACTCTGCTTGCGCGATGCAGGATTTTGCGTGACGTCAGAGTGACGTGTTGTTCGCATGTTGATGTTGATGCCGCTACAGTAGCCTTAAAGACCTTATGAGGCAATTTTATAAACGTGACTGCGATATAGAAAATCTTCATTAATAAACATGAAAAATACTGCCCAGCAAAATTGTATTAGAATTGACAAGAGAATATAGATGGAAAATAAATAGGCTATCATTGGTTATCAGACATGAAAAGCTTTGAATAAATTCAGAACACGAACAGACAACGCACGGGTGACCTTCAAATGAAGTTAATGTTGTTATGAAACTACTGGCAGAATTAGTAGAGATTGTTGGATTTTGAGAGCAGTGGTGGCTCAGTGGTAATGGTCCCGACTTACGAGTCGGTCGTGGGTTAGAACCCAGGCAGGCCTGTTTTACACCGCCGTGTATTCGCGGAAGTGATCTCTCGCATCCGGCCTTGGTTCAGGCCATGGTTCTGAGCGAGAGTGCATGGGAGGCCGTCACCTCTTTCTGCGAAGCAGTAATGCTTGCGAAGGAGGAGGCGGAACGCGTGAGGGACAGGCAAAATTCGCGCCCTCACGCCCCAAGTCGCTGCAGGAGACGCCCTGGGTGTCGGGAGTCGCAGGCTGATTTCCAGCCACCGCAGCGATAACGGAAATACACATACACGAAACATCACGCCTGTAATCCCTGAAGGGTTAGGCAGAGTTGTACCCATAGCAAATGCTATAATAACCACGCTTGGCAGGCGGGTTTGCGATCGCAGTTTGGTGTTAAAATGCATAGAGAACGCTACTGCCCCGTTCTCCAGTAAGTCCCTTAGTCGCCTTTTAGACACCCACGGGAAGAAATAGGGTGGTGCTATTCTTAACGTCCGGCATCACACGGAAGTTTTACTTACCAGATATCTATAGATGGCGAAGGGCACGTACTCCAGCATGACGAAGACATCAGCCACCGCCAGCCACTTCAGCAGTCGGTTGATAGGCGCCGCTGCTAAGTCGCGCCGCGTTAACACTGCCACATTCAGCGCATTTGCTAGGCTTCCGAAGAAACATACCTGGAACAAGTGAGTTTGTATAAAAAATGAAATCGGCGTGCGTGTATGACAAGAGGGGGAATTGAGTTCAGACTGAGACCGTTCTTACGTCCACAGTCTGAACTCCGTCTTAATCTGTCAAAAATACCTCTAGTTTCCCAAATTTTTTGTCAAGTTTCTGACATTGATTGTAGCTGAGATGAGTTTTGTGTCTATTTTGAGCTCAAACTGAGAACTTTCTTATCTCTACAGTCTGAACTCCGTCTTAATCTGTCAAAAATACCTTTAATTTGCCAAAGTTGTTGTCAAGATTCTGAAATTTTAGTGTCTATTTTGAGTTCAGACTGACAACGATCTTACGTCCACAGTCTGAACTCCGTCTTAATCTGTCAAAAATACCTCTAAAGATTCTGACATTGATTGTAGCTAAGATGAGTTTTGTGTCTATTTTGAACATTTTTGATTACGGGAATTGTCCTTCTGATGTATGAATGGAAACGAAGCAAAAGGAGTATGAAAGGAGCATAGCAGATGGCGTTCTGTGGTATCTGCATACCCCCAAGGGAAAAAGACATACATGAGTTTATGTACAGTCAGTGCTCTGCAGTATCTAACCCCTCTTACAAGGAAGGGAAGAAATAGGATTTTGCTATTCTTTACGTCCGGCACCACACAATCTCTATCAAGACAACATGCAATAGTTTTACTGTGTGAGTTGCAGAAAAGCGATACCAAACTTCAATACAAGGAAAATCAAAGAACCTGCGCATTTTTTTTAATGGCGGGGAAAAGGCCATTACTGACAGAAGCTATAGCCATGTTCAGTAACTTATGGAACAATTAGTTAGCCAAACTTGGCGCATAAAGCTTTTGCCGACCGAATGTACTTTTGGCACTCTAAAAGGCGTTTTCAGCACATTTAAAAGACTAGGCGGAACGGTTCTAACTGGAAAGAACAATGAAAAAGAAGCTGAAGAAGTTGGAGTTGTTATATTTTGTGAATGTGAGAACTTTGTAGGCTAGACTGTATTCCCGGCCACCGTAGGCGCGGGCTTGCGGACGGTGAGCGATGGGTAGCTCGCCGTCCGTTAAGGACCGGGCCCGGGTCGATGGCGCGTTGCGTTCCACGCGCGCCTCAAAGAGATGTCAGCACCAATTGACGGGGTCCGAAAGGGCCAATGCCTGCGAGCCTGTCCGAAAGGGATATCGTGGCCGTGGCACACAGGCATTTGAAGGGACACGGTGGGTTTTAGTCAGTAATAGTCTGACACGCCCTCCCACTCCGCCCAGAGCGGGAGAAGTTATTTGATAATTTCCAGCACAAAAAAAAAAAAAGGCTAGACTGTATTGTAGACAATTTTCTATTTTGTTCTGTATACAATTTAACCAATACTTACCTACTCTTATGCCCTCAATAACTTGAAAAAAATTGTAAATGAGTCCATCTTCCTAGTAGCGTACAATGACTCTGTATCATCTACATTACGCTTTAGAATTATATACTGGAGAGATTCTACAGATAAACTTATTGCATTCAAGGCGCAGAACAAATGTTTACGATCTGTCTTCAACTTAAAAGTAACTGACAGTTGCTTGGAATTTTTCAATAAGTTTAAGTTGTTATCCCTACTTTTGGTATATTTATGAGACAGCGGTGTTCGTGAAGTCAAACTTACATTTATTTGAAACACTGAAAAACGACAAAACGTCAATTAAAATGAGATTTGCGCCAGTACACACAACACAGTACTTTAAACATAAAGTTTTCTAGGCATGGCACTCAGAATTTATAGCAAAATACCGAAGCCTATTATAGAAAACCACGAGCCAAATGATTTTTTTTTTATAATTTTCTAACTCAAAAGGCATATTATTCCAATAATGAATACCTAGAAGATAATGCAAGATAAATGTGGATAAAAATGTAGGTACGTTAAGAATTCGTTTATATAAGTCGTAGTATTTTTAATTTATGATTATTTGCAAAAATATTTATACATAACGTATGAGAAATGTTATTATGTTTCTAACAATGTACATTTTCGAAATAAATTTTGTTTGCAATATTTTAAATTTTGTTTTAGGTTAGATTTTGCTTGCCAAAAAATTATTATGTTGCATTGTAATTACGTATTTCATATTTGTACGCCGCGCCGTTAACGGCAAACAGACATCTCGATCAAATACAATTCATTTATAAATGTGAATATAGGGTAAAAATTAAACAGATGTGCGTACCTGTACCTATTTTATTTAAAACACCTATTTTTAAACCTAAGTTTAACAAATAAAAACTTTGACTTTGACATTGATTTCTGAGTTTCTTATCAGTGGTAGGAAACACTACTATCTCAGTTATACAAAAATATCCACTTACTGAATAAATATTTTTACATTTTATTAACCGACTTCACAAAAAGGAGGAGGTTCTCAAGTCGTCTGTATTTTTTTTTTTTTTTTATTGTTTGTTACCTCAGAACTCCGTCGTTTATGAACCGATTTGGAAAATTATTTTTTTAATTGAAAGGATATACTTCCAGATTGGTTCCATTTTTTTCCAAATCCAGTTTTGATGTTGGGATCCATGAGTAATTGAGGGAACTCCTCAAATATTATAGGCATACATATAGCAATTTTTATATTTTAATCAACAAGTCAATCATTTGCATTCAGAAAGTATAATTTGGTGAAGTGGAAAAGATGAAGAAGGCCACAGATGGCCACCGGAACTTCTCAGTGATACGTAATTCACGGGTGGCGATGAGATATCTGGATTAAGATAGTTAAGCGAAGCAAATTTAAATAAATAGTCTTGATCAAAATGGTACCATCAAACTGATCTGATGATGAAGCCGGATGGTAGGCACTGGAACTCCGTTAAAAAACAATGTATCCTACCCGTGTTTGGTCTTATTGGAATTGTCATGAGATGCACTCTGGCTATAAATGATTTTTAACCGACTACAAAAAAGGAGGAGGTTCTCAATATATATATATCTAGCCATATGTACATATAAAAGGAAACCGTGACTGATTGGTCTATCAACACAGCTCAAACCACTGAACAGATTGGCCTGAAATTTGGCACGTAGACATCCGCTAAGAAGGGGTTTTTGGAAATTTGACCTTTAAGAGTGGAAAACGGGGGGTTTTGTTTGCATGAAAAATCTTATTCGTAGGGTTAATAAACTTGAAACTTGGACGAATAAAATAAGGTAAGGGGGGGTTAGGGGGGTTTTGGTAAGTAAAATATAAAGTTTGTATTTTTTTGTTATGTTAACTTCAATGGATGGGATGTCAAAGCTTGTATAGAAGAATTTTAACGCGCGGTCCGATCAACTCGAAACTCAGTATTTATACTTAAACCAAAAATGAAGAATAACTTGTATCAGGGTTTTTCGAAAATCAACCCATAACGGGGTGAAAAGGGGTAGTCAATTTTACAAGAGAGGATTTTACTACGTGGCTTGATTAACTCGAAAATTGGCATAACCTTTATGTCAAATAATGGAAAAGTCGCAAACCACTTTAAAAATTTACCACTTTGGGGGTGTAAAGGGGGATGGATACAGTTTGTATGAAAAAATCTTCTTTCGTTGATCTATTAACTTGAAACTTAGCCTGAATACTTCATCATCAGTCTCCTGCCCTAATCCCAATTAATTTGGGGTCGTCGTAACATGTCGAATTACACTATAGATTTAATACATACAAAAGGAAACAGTGACTGACTTACTGACTGATCTATCAACACAAAGCTCAAATTACTGAATTGATTGGGCTATTTGGCACACAGATAGTTACTATGACGTAGGTAACCCGTAAAAACAGATTTATGAAGATTTAACCCCTTAAGGGGTGTAAAATAAAACTTCCTGTCTCTGTTGTTTTCATAGCAAGTAGTACGAATTGGTGTGGGGTAGGTACCACTAAAAAGTGAAAAATAAAAAACTTTTTTACAAAAAAAACAACCGACTTCCAACAAAAACACTAAAAAGTGAAAAATAACTTTAATTTCGGAAGCACATAACATCACGCCTTGTTTCCTCGAAGGGTAGGGCAGAGGTGTACCTGTAGTACACCCACATTTAATATTATATTTAATTAAATTTCGGAAGTCGGTGGCCATAAACGAAAATACAAAACTAAAGACACCGACTTCCGAAATTTAATTAAATATAATATTAAATGTGGGTGTAGTACTACAGGTACACCTCTGCCCTACCCTTCGAGGAAACAAGGCGTGATGTTATGTTATGTGCTTCCGAAATTAAAGTTATTTTTCACTTTTTAGTGTTTTTGTTGGAAGTCGGTTGTTTTTTTTGTAAAAAAGTTTTTTGGAAATAAAACGATGATTTAAGTAGACCCATTTGTTATTATGAGTATGTTCAAATAGCTTCATCACACTTCAACACGATCATTATACTCCATCACAGCGGGCCGAGCACGGGCGTGCCAAGACGTTTGTGACAAGACATGATAAATTATGTCTTGTCAATTTGTACTAGCATTTTAAAACAAAACGGTTTTATCGCTCAAACTGTGATAAAATATGTGACTCAAGTCATGTCACAGTAGGTCGTGCTCTCCCCGCAGTATAACCCCTGTCTTTATTTCCATAAACAAGCATCAACATAAAACTGTAGTAAAAAACCGGCCAAGTGCATTTCGGCATTTAATTTCGATGTGAGTAGCGGAACGTGACGCGAGCCAGTTGAGTTGAACTACTGCGGTGTGCTATCAGCGTATACGTTATTATTTCTATTGCATGATTTTTTTCACACTTCAAATGGATCCCTGAATCGAAAAATTGGTTTTCACATACCAGCAATATTTTTGAACGGCCTATACAACTAAGTACTCGTATACCCCACGCTTTGGGATAGATGAGAAAAAAAATATAATTCCAATATAATTTTTATTTTTTTTATGTTTTTCAAGATATTAATTTACCACTTTGTCGGCGTGATTAATGGTTATGCCTTCATTGCAGCTTTCTATTAATAAGAGTTTTTGAGCTAAACCGGGGACAGACAGACGGACATGGCGAAACTATAAGGGTTCCTTGTTGACTTATCATCATCATCATTTCATCCGAAAGACGTCTACTGCTGGATATAGGCCTCCCCCAAAAGGGGGTTTGTCATAATCGCCACGCTTGGCAGACGGGTTGGCGATCGCAGTATGGTTTTAAAATGCTTAGAGAACGCTGCTACCCAATCTCTAGTAAGTCCCTTAGTCACACCTTTTACGACACCCACGGGAAGAAATAGGATGGTGCTATTCTTTACGTCCGGCACTACACGGCACCTTGTTGATTACGGGACCCTAAAAACGTTAATTTGTCCATTAGCGGACATTATTGGCCCATTTGGCTTGATCATCGGCCCATAATGATTCCGCAAACATAACCTAGGGTATCAAATACACCATAATTAAGGTCGCTCATGAATGAATTAAGGGCTATTTACATTGAATTGATGGCTTTTTATGGTTTCTGATAGACGAACTCGAATTTGATAAAGAGATTGTTGTTTTTACAAATTTTGGTAAATGTTTACGCTAACGCATGTTTGATTATTAATTATGCTCTCGTTTTCACAAACTTGTTTACGCCGTAAAATTATTAGGTAAGATATGGGTAATTTTATGGAGAAAATAAAATTGTGATACTTAATTGTTTGTCAGTATAAATTGCTCTGCGCTGCGCTTCGTTAGGTCTGCGCTGGCACTAAGCGTTCAGGACCTAAGCAGTCAGTTTCATAAAAAACCCTTTACTCTACCATAACTTAAAAATCAGGATCATATTTATATATAGATGACAGCTGTGCACCGTACTTTAAATCATTAAATCTACTTACGCTACCGGCAATATACATATTAGAAATTAGTATCTTTATCAAAACAAATCCAAACCTTTTTGAAAAAATGACAATGGTACGAAATGTTCCAATTCGTAGTCAGCACAAAAATTATTTGAGTAATTATAAATGTAAAACTGCATTGGTAAAAAAAAGCGTCCTGGGTATGGCTCCACGCATTTATAATAAAATTCCAGACGCCATAAAATAATTAAATTTTACACAATTTAAGAAAAAAATTAAATTGTTCTTAAAATTGCACACTTCTATTCGCTATCGCTGTCCGGAAGGAAGGGATGAACTCAGTCTGTCATAAGGTGCGAGTGTTTGATAAATGTTATTAAGCTATGGACGAATACTTAGAGATTTTGTTATTATATCAAATATTACTTACCCATTTGAAATAAGATTAGCAATTTAAATAATCCTTTTTTACAGTCCGTTCAACTGATTTTGACTTCTATTCCATAGGTATAAGGATGGCATTAAAAGCAAAAACGTGGTTACAGTACCAACTGTTTATTACAGCTGCCATTTCTCATGCTACCAACGCAATAGAAGTCAAAATCGGTTGACGTTAAAAAGGTTTATAGTTAAACTAATCTTATTTCAAATGGAGTTCCTATAGTTCCCAATGATAGTACAAGATAAATAGTACGGAAAGTCGGCTCTATGCAACGAGCTAAACCAGGCGCACGCACACATAGTGACAAAATGTCTCTTTTCCCCATGCAGGAGCGTTAATTGTTGAAGAGTTCTCCTGGTAAGAACCAGGAGAACTGGAACTGATGGTGACTTCACCATATGCATTGTGACGAGCATAAATTGCTTAAAACCATATTAAAAGGCCTATTAAGCCTCCCCCCATATTAAGTGCCTAACCGAATCGCAACCCGTGAAATACTTATTATTAAGACGACCGGTGGCCATCTGTGGTCTTCATCCTTAGTTCCACTTCACCAAATGGTGCTTTCCGAGGTGCAAATGCATGAGTCGCTATAAAAAATACCCAAATCGCTATAGGTGTGCCTATAAAATTTGAGAATGGGATCCCCTGATCAGATTCTGACTTGGTGACAATGGGACCACCTCGGGAGCATACCTGATCGAACAAAAAATTTAATTTTCTTAATCGGTCTACTATTGACGGAGAAATCGGTTAAAGCACATAACCCTCCTTTTTTGGCTTCGCCGCAGTCGGGTAAAAATACATTAAAAAAAACATATAGACGAACATACAGCCTCCTCCTTTTTGGGAGTCGGTTAAATAGTGGTTGGAAATAAAGTTGAAACCTATTACAGATGAATGTGTTACTAATTGCCATTGCGTAAGAATTTTAGTTGAACAGTACCGTGTTTGTGTCCTCAGTGTCATCAGATACATACGGTTATCTCAATCAAATGCTTATCGGAAGTGCGCTTGCACAGCATACGGTGGAGGTATGCCCGGCTTGGGCAGAGCACCGCCCCGTGTAGTCGCGGAGGTGATCGAAGGCGGCGATCTCCGTCCGGCCCGCGTCCGGCCCTGGTTCAGGCCATGGTTCGGAGCGAGAGTGCATGGGAGGCCGCCACCTCCTTCTGTGAAGCAGTAATACTCGCAAAGGAGGAGGCAAAATTCGCGCCCTCCGCCCCTAATCACCGCGGGAGACGCCCCGGGCGTCGGGAGTCGCAGGCCGATTCCCGGCCACCCTAGGCGCGGGCTTGCGGACGGTGAGCGATGGGTAGCTCGCCGTCCGATAAGGACCAGGCCTGGGTAGATGGCGCGTTGTGTTCTACGCGCGCCTCGAAGAGATGTCGGCACCAACTGACGCCCTCCCGCTCTGCCCAGAGCGGGAGAAGTTATTTGCAATTTCCCACCCAAAATAAAAGTGCGCTTGTACTCGCTGCAATAGACACGAGTCTATGGCCCGTATTTATAGAGCGTTACTCAGTACTCAAGCATTACTTAAGACTAGATTCAAGCCATTGGATTGGTTGAAACTAGTCCTAAGTAGTGCTCGAGTACTGAGTAACGCTCTATTAATACGGGCCTATGTGTGCGTGCGTTTTCGCTCGTTATACGGAGCTGGTCTTTTGCAGCTATCGTGTTTTATGACAATAGTAAATATCGACCTACCCACCTGATAGCAGACAACTGTCACCTCATGAATCAATCAAACGACCTAGACAGCCTATAAAAAGAACAATAATGGCTTTACTATCTAGGCTTAACTTAACTAAAGGTGAGGAGCTCGTGGCTAAGTAAAAACAGCCGCACGGGTCGATCCATCAGGTTAAGCTTCGCTTGCCGGGGTTGGTCCGTGGATGGGTGACCAAACTCAAACTCAAAACAAAGAACGAAAAAAAAAAAAACAAACAACTCAAACTCACTTTTCTTCTTCAATTTCAATTAGGTACTTAAACCTATTACAGGCACTTTTGAATCGTCAAAAAGTCGGTCAGTTAGTCAGAAAGTTGAAACTATTTGCCCATTCCAAAACGTAGATCTCTATGGAGAAGAACAGGCAAGAAACTCCAAGGACACTATTTTAAACCAAGATATTACAAAATCCTGGGTACATTATTCTTGTTGCTTCTTTATGTGAGAACAATGTAAAAAAAAAAATACAAAATATAAGATTAAAATATTACAAATAAGCCCTGGCAGTTAAGAGAAGACCAGTCTCAACTGACGGCGCCTTTTCACGAATATGACCATCTTTATACATCGAGACTCCTCCGTTCTTCGCCGTTGGTCCCGGCTGTCATTCGTGTATCTTTGCCAGTCCTTACGGGTCGTCAGAAGCCCGAAAGTCTGACAACCAGTCTTACTAAGGGTTATTGTATTACCCAGTTAGTGGGTTATGGAGGTCAGATAGGCAGTCGCTCCATGTAAAATACTGGTATTCCTGCATCCAGTCTAGGAAGCCGACCCCAACTTTTCCGTTGGGAAAAGGCGGGCAGATTGACCTTGTAGTCTTAACATTTTATGGACCTTTCTTTACTTTAATTGAAACGTGTCAGCACTTTGTTCTCAGATTTTGTGTTAAAAAAGAATTTTGCGAAGGTATATTTTTTTTATAATTGGTATGGTCGCTCCCCCAATTTCATAAACCTCACGTTTTTCTTTATATATCATTAGAAACGATTTTATAATGTCACACTGATCATATTAGGTACACGTCGTTGTTATGGAGCAAAATAAATCTATATATATAAAATTCAAAGTCCTGACTGACTGACTGACTGATATCTCATATATTATAAGCTAATACTTCGAAAATGTAATCGATTCGGTTCGTAATTTTATCCAAACTAAAATTATAAATGCGAAAGTGAGTTTGTTTGTTTGTTACGCTTATACGCTAAAATGGCTGAATAGATTTGGATGAAATCTGGCACATGTAGACCATGACCTGGGTTAGGACATAGGATTCTTTTCATCTCGGTAATACGTTCCCGTAGGATAATTTCCAACCTTATTATTAGGTACTCGTATCATCCAGAACTGCTACATTTGAAATAAGATTAGAAATTTAAATAAACCACAACTGCTCCATTTGAAATACCTAGGATAAGAAATTTAAATAAACTGTTTTTACAGTCCGTTCAACCGATTTTGACTTCTATTGCGTTGGTGGCATGACAAATGGCAGCTGTAATAAACAGTTGGTATTGTAACCACGTTTTTGCTTTTAATGCCATCCTTATGCCAGCGAAATAGAAGTCAAAATCGATTGAACGGACTGTAAAATGGGTTAATTTAAATTTCTAATTTTATTTCAAATGGAGTATAGATACGATTTAAAATCGAAATGAATACGGGCTAGATCGTTCGGAAATATAAACTGGTAGATACCTTATTGGTATTGCAAGATAAAATGCGCTTCTTTTTGCCATTTCAATAGAAATCTATGCTTACTTTAAGGTAGAACCTCAGTGGCAGCCCGCGAAAATCAAATTTTCTTACTATTTTTCCAATTTGCAGGTCAGTGTCAGGTTTATCTTGATCAAAATATGATTCACGACCATAACAAATATGTATACAGCGTGTCGCTACAGTGGCGACATTAATTTGAGACACTGGTAGGGCTAGTGGCCAGTACCATAAAAAAAAAAGTTTTTTTAAATATATTATATTAAGATAAATAATTATCAATTGAAAAAAAAAAAAAACAACTAAACTAAATAATAAAGCTCTCTCTTTCCTTCAATTCGCCTACTCCTTGCACGCTATTTGTTTTAATTTAATTGATTCGATGTTCAATTGATCCATGACCCCGGCAAATTACCTCTCTGCTACAGTTCTTTAAGTCAGGTTGCTGCAAGATGCTATTTTAGAAAATTGTAAATAAATCAATAAATAATTAATGAAATTAAAATATCTTCATAAAACGTAAAGGCGAAACTTTATACGTGTGTTAAATTAATGTTGCCACTGTAGCGGCACGCTGTATATAGAATTATAACCATTTAAATCATTCATAAATGTAAATAAATATTCCGTATGGTTGCGAATCATATTTTGATCAAGCTACAACCTGACACCTGCAAATTGCAAAAAAACGTAAGAAAACTTGAATTTCGCGAACAACCACTGCGGATCCACCTTAACAAAACGTTTTGTACAACCCAAAATCCCGAATAAGATCGTAGTTCCATGCTAATGCACCTAAGTAAATAAGATGATTTCATCAACGCTGTGGCGAAACAAAATATTACCAACATTATGCTGGGAGCCCTTTACACTTGGCGTCACAATCGGGATCATGTTTATGGATCAAATATTCGAGAAACAAGCCTAAAATAATATTTATAAAAACATAATATTATATTTGTATTCCCCGAAGGAGTAGTCGTAGCCACTAGGCAAAACCTACAATACCCATGTACCTATTTCTCACCCCTTATGTAATTTAATGCCACTAATCTAGCACTGCCACTATGTTGACAGCCCTACACTGTCCTCCCATACCTAACACTGTAATTTAAAAGCCAATTATTTCGAGTAACTGGAGTTTCTTACCGGCTCTTCTCAATAGGAAAAGACCGGTTGGAACTGTGCACCTAGTTTCTGCCGTTTCTTAAGTGCCCATGTAGGTTTATGTGAAATAAAATATTTTAATTTGATTTGAATCGGACACAAATCAAGACTCTGGATTGCCACAGAGAAATTCCTGATGGAACACACAAAAAGTATCTGACGAAAATGTAATCAAATGCATCTGACAACTTTGTAATTCAAACAATAACTGTTCGAGAAAGTACAGGTGAGAATCTCACTTTCTCAAACAATTATTGTCGGGTCTAGTTTTTAAGTCGGAATGGAGCTTATCACATGACTAGCTTTCGCCCGCGGCTTCACCCGCGTGGATGTCGAAAAAAAGCAGCTTCTCTATCAGCAGCATTCCCCTAAAATATTATACCATATCTTAGTTGGAACCAACGTAACCGTGGTAAGCAGATAGGAGTGCAGTTTGATTTACAACTTATGGGAGGATAATAATATAGATAGCATATAAATACCAACTTCGTTTTGTACATACTTGTTTAATATACGTGTCCTCCATTTCATTTGTTTATTTTTTCTACTGTTTTTGTTCTTAAATAATAAGTGATGTATAATACCAACTGTTGAGTTATTCGTACGCAGTAAAATTCTCCCGAAAACTTATTTACCCGATTATTTCTTATTTATTATTTTATAAATTATAACCAAATTATTTACCGTAAACCAATCTTGGACCTGAAGAATAGAATTATTCACGTCGTCAAGGTTTTGTTACCGTTGGTCTATTTTAAAGATCAATAACGTGTCATCTGCAAACATCTCCGGTTGATTTTGAAGTAATTGGGGTAAATCGTTAATGTAAACTAAAAAGAGGAATGGACCCAATATCGAACCTTGAGGAACGCCCATTGCTTTTTCAAACCCCAAAGAGTTCACGCCGTTTACTTGAATTCTAACCTTTATAACTTTCAGGTATGATCTAAGTAAATCAAGAGCTGTATTCCTAATCCCATACCCCCTTATTACAAAACAAGGTTTATCTTCAGACCCAGGTTCAAAACATGGAACCATAATTGAATTTCGAACTTTATTCCGACTATGGTAAAATTCCTAAACACAAAACTGACAACTTAGTACCGAACTAAGTTTTCAGTTTTGTATAAAGAACCGTATTTCAATCACAGTTACGTTCTTATTACAAAAACTGGCTCCATGGTTTAAGCCATGTCAAAATATAAATCTTGTTTTGTAATAAGGCGGATAGTGTTCTAGTTTCAGCAGAAATGTCTCATGGTTAACGCAATCGAAAGCCTTAGAGAGGTCACAAAAAATTCCAATGGCATCTTGTAATTCCTCCCAGGCGTTAGAAATGTTCTTTATTAGGGTGACACCGGCGTCAGTGGTACAACGACCTTTAGTGAAACGGTACTGTTGTTCATGAAAGATGGATTTTTTATTGAAGTGACGTAACATTTGATTGAGCATCAACTTTTTAAACACCTTACTGAGAACTGACAGAATTGACACGGGCCTATAATATTGTTGGGTTCTTTACTATCTCCGGATTTGAACAAAGGAACTACTTTCCTGTGTTTCAAAAGATCCGGAAAGACTCCTTGGTCCACACTGGTGTATATGAAAGCTAAATAGGGCGCAATGGTTTCGATGACAGATCTACAGACTTTTACAGACATGCCCCATATATCTTCTGTTGATTTAATTTTAAGATCTTTAAAAGTTTTTATAACTGCCTGGGGGTTTGTATGCTGAAACCTTAACTCCAAAGGGCATACTTTTACATTCTTTCTAAGTAAGGCAACAGAAAGCGCGGGTGAGGAACTTAATAAAGTTTCGGTAGTTTTAATGGGAATATTAGCAAAAAAGGTTTCAAATTCCTGAGCTATTTCTACCTCTGAAGTGGGCCCATGTGCAGTCTCTAAATTAATTTCAGTATTACGCTGTTTTTTCCTACCTAATTTATTATTTGCCAGGTAGTTTTTATTTTATCATCATCTGATTTTATTTTATTGCTAATATAAAGAGGTTTAGCTATTTTGCACACACTTTTATAAGTTTTAGAATATTTTGCAACTTATTGATGAAAGCTTGTATTATTCATATGTTGCTTTAGGCCAGGGATGCACAGACTTATGAGACCATGGGCCACTTGGGCAAATGATGAACTAATGGCGGCCCACCAGCATAAATAAAAACATAAAAATAGCCAAAACTTTAATAAAAAACAAAAAAAAAGTACTAGTTTCAAGCGTGGCACTGCATTGTACTTACACTTTTTTTAACATTTGGCTCGAATTTACTTGTATACACGTGTACTTGTGTACACGCAAAATGGCTTACAAACTTTCATTTGCAAGGCGGTTTCAATTTTTTGTTTTATTATTATTCAATACAGAAAAAGTTTCCGATTACACATCATGCATCGCACAGCGAGAGCACCGTGATTCTTTATATTATTTGTAAACCTCAGCTTTTCTGGCGGGCCACTGGCATAGAGCCGGGGGGCCGCATGTGGCCCGCGGGCCGCGGTCTGTGCATCCCTGCTTTAGGCCATAAAGTTCAAAAAAAAATCCCTGCTTTTACGAATACCTAGAGTCGCCCAATCACTAAATACGAACTTGAGTAAGTACTTTTAGTCTTCGGTGGTAAAGTGTCATTAGATTGGGTGTTTAATAGTGAAAAGAACTCGGCGTAGAACTCATGGGTCACAAATATTATTAAATTAACTCAGAATTTATTAGATTAACTAATTAATAAAAATGAATCCATCACCGGATGCAGTTGGGCATTTGTATAATTATAATTGTTAACAAAGGTATAAACTGGAATAAAAAAGGCTTTCAAAATAATTGATAAGATTTTTTTGTCGTATTAAATTATGTTTAATTATGTTTTGAGTTCCATCACCATAAACACGATGCAAGACTTGAAAATATCATACTGTTTTTTTTTTTTTTTAAATATTTTTTTATTTAGGTTTAAGAGATACACTGCTTTAAAAACCACATTTTTGAACATTTTTTGGAAATCTCCACCTAAAGAGTAATTTAAAAAAAAAAACCGGTCAAGAGCGAGTCGGACTCGCGCACCGAGGGTTCCGTACGTATATATATGATGTTGATGATTTCTGAAAAACTGTGCTATTTAGAGACATTGTTTTATTTTTCCTGTAATATTTACATATACTTATATCACATAGAATAAATTCAGATTTTTATCTATGCAAACTTCGGAGATAAGGGGGGGGGAATGGTATTTTTTTTTACATTTTTCATCAAAAGTCGGGAACTATGCTGCCAAAAAAAGAAAAAATTTTTTTGAGAATGTGCAAATAGTGTTCTTTCATATGATACCCCACATGCCCTAGTAGCCCCACTTCAAATATTTAAGACCCCCTTTCAGTCCCTTTTGCAAAAAAGAGATATTTTTTTTTTAATTTCTTTCTTGTTTGCAAAATAGTTGGGCAAACGTCACCTAAAACTATTTTAAATTTGAAGTGATTAGTAGTTCTTGAGATATCCAGGTGTGACAGACAGACAGACAGACAGACAGACTTAGTCTCACCATAAGAGTTCCTTTTTACCATTTTGATACGGAACCCTTAAAACAAAAAACGTCACACTTTATAATTTACTTAAGTTAGTATTCGTGCCAAGTTTCAGGTTTATTAACTCAAGGAATAAGATTTTTTCTCCTTTTTCACCCCTTAAAGGTTGAATTTCGAAAAATCATTTCTTAGCGGATACCTGCCTATAGTTTCCAACCATAAGCCGAAATATTAGTGATTTTAACTTAAAAAGAAGTTTCATTAAAAATAAAATTTATCCCCTTTTTCACCCCTTAAGGGTTGAAATTCTAACAGCAGCGTTGCATTAGCTTCCAACCATAAGATAGATATAGTAGATAGATAGATATAAGATAGTATATTTAGTGTTTTTTACTTCGAAAATTAAGGACTTTGATACTCAACTTAATCCCCCTTTTTAACCATTCGGGGGTGGAAATATCAAAAACGCTGACACACGTATAAATTAATTTTCAATTGTCAGCCTATACACGAAATTTGAAGATACTAACTTCAAAACTGACGGACTTTCATATAAACTTCCATCCCCTATTTCACCCTCTTATGGATGGAATTTCAAAAAACCCTTTCTTAGTGCATACCTAATCTTTACAAAGAACACACCCTCCAAATTTCATGTCTCTAGGACCAGCGGTTTAGGCTGTGCGTTGATATATCAGTCAGTCAGTCAGTCAGGACTTTGAATTTTATATATATAGATTTGTCGATCTTAGTCTTTGTAATTGAAATGGATTTTAGAACTAGGACATTTAACTGTGTTTTGTCACTTATACTTACATATTTTATTCATCAAAGAAAAAACTCTTTCGACATGTGCGTTACTTCCAGGCAGAATTAATATACTCGTAGGTAGGTAAGGGTACGTTTAATGAATTTATCGTTTGATCCCTTTGTAAAAGCGAGAAATTCTTGCTCTGGTTGGGGACAACGGGACAGACAGCCTGAAAGCGGGACTGTCCCGCCCAAAGCGAGACGAATGGTCACGTTAGGTGAGATATAAAGTTGAAACCTCCTAATTACAGATGAATGATGTGTGACTACTTTCTTTGAGCGAGTGATTGCGTAAGAATTTAACCAGCGCAGCGGGGTAATTGCGTAACACACGTATCAGTAGGAATCGGTTTCATTTTGACAATTCAACAACATTCATTGTGTGATAGTTACGTTGTTGAGCAGACAAATTGTTCGAACTTAAGCAATGCAATCAGTATTGCCATCCATCGTGGCAATGCAACCAGCCTTTTGGGCACTTTTACCATTGACAGCGATGCGGAAGAATTTTGATTCCCAATGAGCACTATCCCCTTTTTATTATGTTATTATATACTTGTACATACTATACATATTTTAAAGTTAGCTTGTGTATTTTAAGGAAGGATCAATTGTTGTAAATAAATACAATTTAATATTAGAAGCAATGGATTTGCAATATATTTCAAAATCATTTAAATTGTGATTGATAGTGTGTTACGCAATAAGGGTGCTGGACAGAGTGCGTTTACACTCTCTCAAATACTTTTGGAACGAACTGTACCAAATAGGTTAATAATTATAATAGCTAAAATCTCGTATAGTTATACTTACAATGAGGCTGAGGTATCCATGTATACTGTTGTAAGCAAGTATGATATCTCTAAAGTTTCCGTCGCAGTACGTGCAGGCTGGTTCACTGGGTCTTGTCAGGTTCAATCTGGTCCTCAATCCATCCACAAGCTTCACTAGGGCACCAAAGTCCAAGGGTTCGTGAGAACTGTTCTTAGTTTGCAGCCTCAAAGCGGAGAGGAACTGGGTAAAGTCCACGTTTGTCCTATTCTCTCCAGTCATTTCAGTTTCCAGTAACATCTCTTGAAATAGATTAGTCAGTGTCTGTGTTATATTCGAAGTGTCATCTCCACTCATTTTTCTATGACCATCCCAATTAAATTTTTCATTATTCGTTGCCGTTCTTTCATTGGCTCTTCAATTTCCTGTAACAAACATTGAACAATTTGAATATTACGAAAATGTTCATTTCTATTGTGTCTAAAGGATGCTTTTACATATTCATGAGCAAATTAAATGTCCTCTTTCAAGGAAGCGATATAAGTACAAATGGTATTAAATGAACATATATTTAATTTTCTCTTCCAAATGGGTAATATTTCAGCCTTGCTCTTGGTACCTGAGATGGCGGTAGCAATAACGTGGTTCATAACGCAAGTTAATACCTCGGTTGCGTTACAATATTAACACGGTAGTCTCGGTTGATTTTTACAACTTTAAAACAAGGTTAATATAGAATTTCTTCAATTCATCGTTATTTTTGTTGGCCATTAAATTCATGGGAAAATGAAAATTCTTCGATATTGTTATAGAAAAAAATGTAATTGTTTTAAAAAAAAAATTGTTTTAAACATGTCAAATTTATTGCATCTCTATTATGTGGGCCAAATTATATTACATTAAAATAAATTAACCTACCAGATGTAGGACCTAGCTATAACTGGAAACATAAAATGACTGTTTTTCTATGGTCCAAAAATAATATCGTGACTAATTCAAATAGAATAGGTTACCCTATTCTATTTGAATTAGTAATTTAGATATATATTTCCGAGAATTATTTGGGAGCGAAACTATCGGCTAAGAGAACTACAGCCGGATAAAAAAATATATTATTACGTTAGCCATAAAACTGAGTGGATCTGTAGATAAAATGACGCGCAAGAAGAAATTCTGCCAAAAAATATTTGACGTAGACCAGGAAAATGGGAAAAACGATATATGTGAATAAAGTTTTACGCTCCATTGCTTTTCTTTTGTTATGTGATAAAACATGTTCCCCCAAAACACGTAATAGGAATTGTGCAATATTTGTCGTGACAAGACTGACGACACTTCAGTAAACTTGTTCATCTCAGTGACCGAATGAAAGAGACATACGAAAGACATTGCATTTTTACCCTATCGCAAACAAAAACATTTTTTTTTTGTTAATTAAATTAAATTCTATTTTATACTATAAAAAAAAATGTATCTACATTCTCTTCAAATAACAGATATGGAACGCTTAGCTTCCGCAGTTACCGTAATTATTATTATCTGCAAGATATGTCCTGCCCATCATGCACAAACACCTGCACATTATAGGAGTTAAACGAAGCCAGAACTGTACCGGTTGGACAAAAGAGTCAAAACGACACATAGAGAAGAAAAATAATCTACAAGATACCTACAGTTTGTAGAGGCCACCTGTAGCTAGCGTTTGGCTCATAAATATCACGTTGGCTCGCGATAAAAGTTATCTAAATCCAGTTCATAGTTTCGCTGAAAAATCCACTTAGCTAGTTGTATGCATAGTTTTAGCTCAAAGCAGTTTATATTTAAATACGTATCTCTTGGAAGTCAAAAGCTGATCGCATTTTCCTTAACCAAGCAAAGTATTTAAGTAGATACTTCTTTTCCCGCTGATCCTTTTAAATCCTACATCCCTTAACCAATTTATAACTTGGCAGATTTTAATTTGTTTTACTAATCTGATTAATCTATGTAAATGTTCTCTTGCTTTTATATTAGTTCTCTGATTTCCACAAGTCCCTTTCCAATAATTTGAAGGCGAAACGGTGTGGTACGCTCCTCGTTCGTCTGTTTTCATGTACTCTGGATCGATTAAAGTCGTAAACAACGATACAGTTTGGTCTCTGTATTTACCATAGAGTACTTTAGTACGGCTGCGTACACAACCAACTCAATTTAACCGTTGTTTTGTCTACAAATACTTAGTTAGTCGTGTAGTTACTACAATATCAAATTACTTCTACCTAAAACTCCCTATGTTTACTTCTGGACGATAGTCTTCTCTCAAGTTTTGCCACAATAAATAGGTAAGTAGATCTTTCTGTCACATGATTGATGATGATGTTGATTCTATCACATAGTTTTCCATCCTGCCGACACCGGCAGTACCCCCTCTCATGTCCAAAGACACACTAACACTCAAAACCTTTTCACATATGCACATAACACTAATTACACGCCACGACACCCTTCACACATACACAACCTACATAAATACATACATCACCAACCACCAAATACACACTAACATACACTTATTGTACGTACACAATATATTCAGGGTTCCGTACCAAAATGGTAAAAAGGAACCCTTATAGTGAGACTAAGTCTGTCTGTCTGTCACACCTGGATATCTCAAGAACTACTAATGCTATCAACTTGAAATTTAGAATAGTTTTAGATGACGTTTGCCCAACTATTTTGCAAACAAGAAAGAAATTAAAAAATATATAACGTGTTTGCAAAAGGGACTGAAAAAAATGAAGTGAGGCTACTTGGGCATGTGGGATATCATATGAAAGAGCGCTGTTTGCACATTCTTAAAAAAACATTTTTTTTTAGTCATCATATTTTCCGACTTATGATGAACAATGTAAAAAAAAATACCGCTCCCCCCCCTTATCTCCGAAGTTTGCATAGATAAAAATCTGAAATTATTCTATGTGATAGAAGTTTACACTTTTATTTTTCCTGCAATCTTGTAAAGATTATAGAGAAATAAAAGTATGTCTCTAAATAGCACAGTTTTTCAGAAATCATCAACATCCTCTAAATAGCACAGTTTTTCAGAAATCATCAACATCATATATACGTACGGAACCCTCGGTGCGCGAGTCCGACTCGCTCTTGACCGGTTTTTTTCTTTTCTTCTCACTAGTACATAATCTTATCTTTGACAATTCTTTAATTCTAAATTTACTTGTATGCTCACAAAAATTGCTCGACTTAATGTAATACAAGACACTGCCTCCCAAGATACAGGATTTTCCTAGTTTGGGAGACAGAGTACCTATTCTTATTGGACTTTCGACTTCATTGCAATCACTAACCACCTTTTGTATCCATTCATTGTGTAATGTTACTCAAGTCTCTTTACCCTTCTGTTTTATTGTCAAAGTTTATGTTTTTTGTGAATAAAAATTTATTTATTATTTTTACATGTGCCCGGAATCTGAGGTTCTCAGAAAATTCTATTGATTGACTAAGTTAACAACTAAAACGAATTTCAATGCGAGGTTTTCAGTGCTCTGCGTGGAATACCTCGTAAAACCAGCAATAAATAACTAGGCTGCTTTAAATAACTAGGTAAATATTGTTAACAAATCTGCTATTTTTGGTCATTTCTACAACATGTCCCAGAATTAACGAACAACATCTTAACGGGTCATTGTCCCCCCTTTTTTTTTTTTTCATTGCGAACTAAGTGTACAGGATTTGTAGTCCTCATCATAATGAACAACTTTTACTATGGTATGAAACCTGAAATCGCGAAAAAAAATCATTTATGTTCGATTAACTCGTAAAAATGTAGGAAACAGCTGATATTTTTTTTCGCGTTTTCAGGTTTAGTCTCATAGTAAAAGTTGTTCATAATGATGAGTACAATGACCCTTTAAGAGGTTGTGCGTTAATTCTGGGACATGTTGTATATAGAATATATTCGCTTATGAGCAAGTCACCAGATTCTCAACTCATCAGATTCTCAACTAACCAGAATCGCAACTCACCAAATGTACAATGAAACACAAAATCACAAAAAATCACAAAGAACAGGTACTTTATTCACCAATAAAAAACTAATGTTAATTAATCGAAACCAAACCAAAATAATACGGAATTCTTGATGTAGTTTTCTTACTAAATTCACACAACAATACTTTTCGTAAATATTATTCACCATGCATTAAGTATACTAAAATAAAACAAACTTTATGCGCCAAATTCACCTGGGTGCAAAGTTATTAAATTTTTAACTTAAATGTCAACATTTTAAGGTTTATTTCAAATCATTTAGAGAAATATGATGTCATAATTCTCTAAATGATTTTAAATAAACCTCGTTCCATACGTATAACATGATGTGCTGTCGACTGTACATTATCTGCAGAGTTGCGAATCTGGTAAGCTACGAATCTGGTTAGTTGAAAATCTGGTGAATTGAGAATCTAGTGACTTGCTCATGAGGGAATATATTTGGGGTAGGTATCCACTTCTACCAGCAAAATACTTTAGTGCTATGTGTATAGTGTTCATCTTGAATGATCACAAGACTCAGATTATTTACCCCAATTTACTTTATTCCGTATTTTCCGTTTATATTTCTTGAAATCTGAAGGGACACTTAATCGGCTGCCTATTATTGTGAACCACTTCACAGTGGTCCGTAAATTCGTCTCCAACGTGAGAGCGAGACCACTTATCAAGTTGTCCCTGACCGCATTATGATACATTCGATTGTCTCACTGTTTTCCTTAGCAACAGGAGGACTTTGCACTAATTGTTTAGCTTAGTTACTCTGTTGCTCTTTTTTACATATACCTACGAGTACATTTGCAGGAACCTATTCTTTCATTTCAGTTTCTACCAGAAACTTCAAAGACTCCTTCGGAAAATATAGCTAACTAGCTTTTGCCCGCGGCTTCGCTCGCGTTAATTTAGAATTCGACAATCATTTCAGGTTGTACTTTGCTTTTTGTAATTTAAAATGCCATTTAATACATCCCATAACATAAATTCAATCATGGTTCGAAAGACACGTGGCGCCATCTATTATCCTAAGAACGTTATTGTTGTTTTCCTCGGGAACCGTACTTTTTTTCGGGATGAAAGTGGTACCTCCTATGTCCGTTTCTGTACACCTGATAACGTATATGCGAAATTTCATGATGATCGGTTTAGTGGTTTAGGCGTGAAAAGGTAACAAACAAACAAACTTACTTTCGCATTTATATTATTAGTTAGGATGTTTTATGAAAACATTACGACTGAAATAACTTTTTGAGGGTAATTACCAAGGGTATTTCCGGCCTTAGTTAAAATAGCAAGTTAACTGAACTCATACCTACGTGATAATCATTACTTAGGATATTCATACGTAGGAAGCTAGGTCACATAACGCCATTACATCATGATCGGACTAATGACACAAATATAATAATGGCAGACGCTCCCTTAAACGTGGGAGGGTACCAATTTCCCTCAATAAACGAATAATGCTAAAAATAGATAGTTACATTTTCATCATAAAGGTGTAACCCAGTGTAGATATCATATCGTGTGGATTTGCTAAAATCATGGCCATAATGAAGTACACGCATCGTATCAAAAGCACGTAGCAGTACGCATGGCAGCACGTCAAAACCATCGACTGAGTTACGAGTAGTACAGTTTCAGTGCAACATCAATATTACTATGTACACTTTCATTATAATGAACTAACCAAGCCATGAATATTCCGGATAGTTGGTTTTTGTCCCAATTGGGCGCCATTAGGTGAAAACTGATAAATGAAATGAAGTTTTTATTGTTCACTTTTTGAATTGTGATACAAAGTATGCCTGCGTTTACAAATTCGAATACAACTATCTGCTATGTAAACAACAATGACAGGAAGTTATTATAACATCATCCACATAAAGTAAGTGGGAAAAATCCGTATTATTGAAGTTAACTCAAAAACTACCCAAGCAAAGTTAATAAAATGTGGAACCACCACGCAAGCTTCTTCTACCAAATGAAAAAATAATTTCCAAAATCTGTCCACAATTGACGAAAATATTGATGAATACACATAAAAAAAATACATACAGACGAATATAAAACCGCCTGTTTTTTAGAAGTCGGTTATAAGAGGTTATAAAAACGCCAAATTACTATCTACGTAGTTTTTCACTACGATAGATGGACGATAATTAAATAATGGTTCCAATGAAAGATTCAAAAGTTTTTGGTTATAGGAAAGAAATCTCCATTGTCAAACTGGGCGAAGCTGACATAAGTAGGTAATTTAATTGAGGAAAAGGAAAAGGTCATGTTTATCAGATAAGTGGGCTTTCATTCTGTTATTGAAAATAAATTTTGCACCTATACTCTATTGGTTTAGGTAGTTAAATAAAGGTAAACAAATAACAAAAAGGGTTTTTATAGATTTAAAACAAGAAAGTCTCTTTCTTGTTTTAAAATACATTGTTATTTATAACCAAATGTATTTTTGATATTTACGATAGTTTCCTCTTTTATTACTGTATGTTAAACTTTATCATATACTACTCTTCGTAGATGTTATTGCTTGAGCACAATTTTTTTATTAGATTTATAATAATACCATAATATTTTGTAATCTGTCTATTCTAAAGAGCTGTCTACTCTAAACGTCAACGAAATAAAACGTTACTAAATTGAAGAGTACAACTGTGACGCAGCATGACACTGAAGTGACAGGTATTACGTTTAGAATAGAATAGAGTAGAAGATATAAAGAGTATTCTATACTCTTTATTATGTACACCATAAAAGTTACAGATATAAATGTTTAAATTTCACATAGGGTGACACAATGGGCGGTCTTATCGCTAAAAGCGATCTTGTACAGACAACCTTTGGATGGATTAAAGGGAGCAGGAGAGACAATACTGCAGGTAGTCGGTTACTTGACCGCTCTCTCGTCACGTGGTTTTTTTGTTTACCATTAATTAACTACCTAAACCAACGGAGTATAGTAACATATTTCTGCACATTCATCTATGATATCGAAGATTCACGTATGTGTGTACCAAAAGAGATGTGTTTTTTTATTCTTTATGAGAATGGTGAACATCAGAACATGTCGTGTCCATCGTTTCTACATGATACGGGTACGTACTTGGTGTTTAATTTTTTTTTTTAAATACACAACATAAGAACATCACGCCTGTGTTCCTCGAAGGGTTAGGCAGAGGTGTACCTATAGTACACCCACATTTCGCCAGTTATGTTTAAGTACCATGTAATAGGGGGCGAGCCTATTGCCATCAACCGGGCACAAATCGAGACTCCGGGCTGCTACTGAGAAATTCCAGAAGTAACACCTTGTCCGACCTGGGAATTTAACCCAGGACCAGGGCCCAGACCAAGCTCAGCAGTAGCGCTTGAGACCTCTAGACCAACGACGCAGAGGCGAGGGTGGTGTGTAAAAATAAAATGCATATAAAGGCTTCTACAGACCGGGGCGACTCGCGACGCGACACAAAGGCACCGCTCGTCGCGCGACACGTGGGGCCTTTGTGTCGCGTCGCGTGTCGCGTTGTACTGTAGAAGCCTTTATCCATTTCAATACCACAAACTGTTTTGATTATGATTTTGAAATAGATACTTCGAGAAACTCGTTACATAGTTATCTACTGTATTTCGTCTAGACTTGACATTTAGATAACACCAAAATTCCTAGGAATTGGACGAATATTTCGGTTTCCTTTGACATAATCCCAATTCCTAACGTAGTCAATATTATCTAATGTCATATCCCACATTTTCATTAACTACTAAAGATTTCATAACCTCGGTTACATCATAAATAGAGACCCCTACACAACAAGACTCAATAGGCATCTTTTGTGACCTATCCAAAGCATTTGATTGCGTGAATCACGAAACACTGCTCTTGAAACTTGAGCATTACGGACTGGGTAAACTTGCGCTTAACTTAGTAAAATCATATTTGAATGATAGATTGCAGCAAGTTCAAATAAATGGTGTGAATTTATTGGCTTTAATAGTCAAAATGGGGGTACCGCATAGCTCAATATTGGGTCCGTTCCTCTTTTAAGTATATATAAATGATTTACCTCATTTACTGGAAAACTGACTACAAATGGTGTTATTTGCTGATGACACATCACTGATTTTTAAAGTAAGCAGACATGCACAGGAGCTTGACGACGTAAATAACGCTATGACTATGGTAGTCATAGCGTAATTAAGTCAGTATGAGCCATAATTGGTTTACTGTAAATAATTTGGTATTAAATGAGAAGAAAACTAAATGCATAAGATTCGCGTTACCGAATGTTAGAAGTAGTGAATGTCACGTTGTATTGAACAAAGAGATACTAGAATTCGTCGAAAAAACTATTTTCCTGGGAATCACGCTTGACTCTAAGCTGCAGTGGAGTCCTCACTTAACATCACTTGCAGGGCGGCTAAGTTAGTCGCCTACGCTGTTTGGAAAATCCGCCATTTAACAGACGTAGATACAGCGAGACTGGTCTATTTTAGTTACTTTC
This sequence comes from Tiliacea aurago, assembly GCA_948098905.1. NCBI lineage: Eukaryota > Metazoa > Arthropoda > Insecta > Lepidoptera > Noctuidae > Tiliacea > Tiliacea aurago. The sequence goes on from OX402593.1 coordinate 15,550,804, forward strand.
ATAGCATCATGTCTTACGGTTTTTGCTGTGGGGACGGGCTGCCGATATTGTTTATATCTTTGTTCTGCAAAAGAGGGCTATCAGACCCATCTACAACCTCCGCAGACACGACTCTCTAAGGGAACTGTTTAAAAAAATTAACATCATGACGGTACCTTGCTAATATATTTATGAAAATATTATGTATGTTAGAAAAAACCTACATCTTTTCAGTAAGATAAGTGACGGGCATAATTTTAATACTAGAAATAGAAATAAATTAGATCAACCACGTTTCAGATTGTCAAAAGTACACACTTCTTTTATGGGGTATTGTGTAAAATGTTATAATAAAATACCACTCGAAATTCTTCAACTAAATGAGAAGAAATTTAAAACATGCATTAAACGCACACTATGTAGACAAACATATTATAGGTTGGATGATTATATCGTAGATAAAAATGCTTGGCTTAATGCTGGTCCTGCTCTACAACCACTTGGGCTCACTTGTTAAAATTATAATATTTGGAAGAGATGCTTCCCCCTTTTTTATATTCTGACATTACAATCATATTTATTATATAAAATGTACTTAATCAAGTTTTAGTTGTTACTACTTCAATAGGTAATTATGTATCCTTTTGCTAGTAAAATTTTATTAATCTTAGAAATGCATTGCAAGCTATAGTTTTGTAATTTAAAGCATCTTTTAAATTTTTGTAAATTAATGTGAGTACCATGGAGCCGTTTATTATGTTATGATGTATGTTGACTTAAAAAAGTTTGGCAGTTAAGAGTATGTTATGCTCACTTATATGTCTCGCTGATGGTGGCGCGTGTGTTGGATCATTCGGTTCCCTACAAAATGGTTGAGCTGGATGGTGCTGATCCACGCGTCATGTTCGTGAACGGGCGCCGTCAGTTGTGACTGGTCTTCTCCTACCTGCCAGGGCTTATTTGTAATATTTTATATTGTTTTTTAAATATTTTATATTTTTACATTGTTCTCACATATAGAAGCGACAAGAATAATGTACCCAGGATTTTGTAATATCTTGATTTAAAAGAGTGTCCTTGGAGTTTCTTGCCTATTCTTCTCCATAGAGATCTACGTTTTGGAATGGGCAAAGAGCTTCAACTTTCTGACTAACTGACCGACTCTTTGACAATTTAAAAGTACCTGTAATTGGTTTAATTGAAATAAATGCTTTGAGTTTGAGTTTTGAGTTTGAGTTGAGTTTGAAACGGAGCCTTAAATATTGTTCTAAGTACAAAATCATTGATATTTTGTACAGTAAAAATAATAATCCCAGCCTAATAATCTCCTATTCACACCGAGATGGCAGGAGCTTTAATCATCTCGCTTGTTCAAGACGGCTTGGCAATTTTAGATTCATAAGGTTACCTCACGATATTTTTCCTTCTCCGATGTCAGGACATAATTACAAATTGAAAAAGTCACATTGGTAGTTGCCCGAATTTGAACGAAGAGGCGAGATCTTAACCACTGTGTCATCACGACATGTATCAAATACAAATACATATAAACTGTATTCGCTACCTGTGTTACACAAATCAAAAATGATTATGGTTATACTAAATTATGTTTTGAAAAAGACGGAAAGCAAACCATGTCCGATATAAATAAACCATTTATTTTCAGGTTACAAAGACCTTAACCTAATTATACATAATTACTAGCTGCGCCCCGCGGTTTCACCCGCGTAAGTCTCGATCCCGTGGGAAAAGGGTATAAATAATAGATAGTAGCCGATTCTCAGACCTACTGAATATGCAAATAAAATTTCATAAAAATCGGTCAAGCCGTTTCGGAGGAGTATGGTAACTAACATTGTGACACGAGAATTTTATATATAAGACTAGCTGCGCCCCGCGGTTTCACCCACGTAAGTCTCGATCCCGTGGGTAAGCCACCCTTAACACTTAGGAGTATAAAAAATAGATAGTAGCCGATTCTCAGACCTACTGAATATGCATATAAAATTTCATAAAAATCAGTCAAGCCGTTTCGGAGGAGTATGGTAACTAACATTGTGACACGAGAATTTGATATATAAGATATTTACAATTGCGTTAGTAAATAAAACTTAAAGCTATGTTAGTATGATCACTTAGATGCACTAAGTCTTTCTCCGTTCTGGTGGCACGTGACCGCGAAAGCGGCGGAATACCACATCCTGAGGCCAAAAGCTTTCTTCCTTCACCTGATGCAGATAGGTCGTTGGTATGCGCCCCACAAACGCTTTAGAGTTGACGTTGTGATGCGACTCCAGCAGCTGTACTCTCGGCGCGTACGAGTACTTCAGCCTTTGGCGCACGTACTTTACGATGTCTTCCGCGTCGGTGGTGTAGTGGAGACGGCAAATATAGACCCGAGTATTCGACTTCGCAGCACGCAGTTTTTTGTTTGGCGGTGTTTTGCGTTTCAACTTTATATTCATGAAGAACTTTGCCCAATGCCGTAGCTGCAATTTTCAGGCAATAAACACACGCTATACTTAGGTAGGTACTAGTTATTGCCTGTGACCCTGTCTGCATGGAAATAGATATCCGGCCTTCCCTTGCTATGCATATTCGATGTACTTTTTCACTTCACTGACGTGACATGGTTTTTTTTTTTTTTATTGGGTGGGAAATTATCAAATAACTTCTCCCGCTCTGGGCGGAGCGGGAGGGCGTGTCAGACTTTTACTGACAAAAACCCACCCGTGTTCCTTCATTTGCCTGTGTGCCAGGGCCACGATATCCCTTTCGGACAAACTCGCAACCCTGGCAGGCATTGGTCCTCACAGACCCCGTCAGTTGGTGCTGACATCTCTTTGAGGCGCGCGTAGAACACAACGCGCCGTCGACCCGGACCTGGTCCTTATCGGACGGCGAGCTACCCATCGCTCTCCCTCCGCAAGCCCGCGCCTACGGTGGCCGGAAATCGGCTTGCAACTCCCGACGCCCGGGGCGTCTCCTGCGGCGACTAGAGGCGCGAGGGCGCGAACCTTGCCTCTCCCTTACGCGTTCCGCCTCCTCCTTCGCAAGCATTACTGCTTCGCAGAAGGAGGTGACGGCCTTCCATGCTCTCTCGCTCCGAACCATGGCCTGAACCAGTGCCGGACGCGAGAGATCGCCGCCGCCGATCGCCTCCGTGAGGACACGGTGGTGCACCGCCCAAGCCGGGCAGATCTCCACCATATGTTCCACCGTGTCCTCCGGGCGATCCACACAGTGGTGACACCCGGGCGTTTCCTCCCGCTTTATCCTGAACAGGAACCTCCCGAAACAACCGTGTTCGGTGAGGACCTGTGTCAGGCGGAAGGTGAAGACGCCGTGGTGCCTCTCCAGCCACTCCTCAAAAAGGGGACTTATCACCACAATTGTAGCGTGCCCAGACGTGCCATGGCTAGGGTTACTATTTCGAAATTTGAAAAGTCCTGCCCAAATAATCCGGACATAGTTACATGTAGAGAATAATTGAGCAGGAGGCTTTTTTTTTTGTGTGCATTCAAATGGGAGCGAGTTCCCGGCTGTATTTATTTTCGATTTTAGAATAGTATAGTTGGAGAACTAGTTTTTACTTTATTGTTTTATATTTTTAAATAATGTATAATTTAAAGTTGAATGCTGAATTTTACTTACCTACTTTATTCATAAAAATAGACAATCATGGGGACTGCCGACAGAAGTGAAACCTTAAAAATTTGGAATAGCATAAATATGCTAGCCAGTCTGGTGCAACACGTCACATTAGCATGTCGGTGAGCAAAGCCATAAGCTTTTTCCCTATCAAAAATCGCTCAACGCGTCTAAAGAAGTTTTAACTTCAAAATATTGTAGTTAGAAGTAAAATTACTTCAAAACATTTTCTTTTTAATTTCAATCATTTGCCTTTTAAAAAGTCGGAAATGGCCGGACAAATTCGGATGGATGGTAACCCTGGTAGCCACAACTCAACGAGATGTATCGCGTTCTTTGCATGTGTTGAATTTGTTTCTTCTTTGAGTTATAATTTCTGCAATTCTTTTGGTTTCTCCAAGATTATAGTGCGAAAAATTTACTGATAAATGTCGACGTTGGAAACTTTTATTTTTAACTTCAATAAATTCAACGCAGTCTATCACTGCGAGTTCCACTTTATTAGTTGAAGTTAGCTTTTGAAACAGTTAAATGATTTCCTTGAAACGATTACATCTAAACAGTTAACTTCATAAAGCTGGCTTCATAGTTTTGAAATCCGCGAAGAGTTTTGATACAGGACCTATTCTTACTCTTAAATGAAGGTATTTCAATTAGATATTTTAAAGGTAAGCTATTCTTTTGTTAAGTAGATATTCTGAATGACCATCTCAGACAGTATTATTATGTCTATACAAATATTTCAGAGACTGAACAAAAGAGTTCTGTTAAGGGGGATGCGAAATTCAAATTTTCATAGGTTTTTTTGCAATTTGCAGGTCAGGTTTATGGTTGTATGTTGATCTAAATAATTATGATTCGCGGTCATAACAAATATGTCTTTACAGAATTATAATCATTAGAATCTGCATTACAACTGTATAAGCTCAAAAAATCCTACTGAAAGATTATTTCAGAAATATTCATTCAGTAGGATTTTTTGAACTTAGAGAGTTGTAATGCATATTTTTTATGGCCGCGAATCATATTTGGATCAACAAACAACCTGTCTAGCGGCTATCATAACGAATCCCCCTTAAGTACCTCAGTTAGACATTAAATAGTGATCGTCGGTAAGTTTATTGCCTATTAACAGGAACATCTGTTCACATCGATTCTCTGCCACTCGCCACTCCTACGCACCAGACGAAAATTCTTGTAACATTTCTATTCATCGATATTTTCTTTCACACTGTAGTTATTTGATTCAGATATTATTTCTCGCTGATATATATGTCTCGCTGATGGTGGCGCGTGTGTTGGATCATTCGGTTCCCTACAAAATGGTTAAGCTGGCTGATCCACGCGTCATATTCGTGAACGGGCGCCGCCGTCAGTTGTGACTGGTCTTCTCCTATCTGTCAGGGCTTATTTAATTTTGTAATCTTTTATATTTTGTATTGTTTTTAAATATATTTTCTTACATTGTTCTTACATATAGAAGCGACAAGAATAATGTACACAGGATTATGTAATATCTTGATTTAAAAGAGTGTCCTTGGAGTTTCTTGTCTATTCTTCTCCATAGAGATCTACGTTTTGGAATGGGCAAATAGCTTCAACTTTCTGACTAACTGACCGACTCTTTGACAATTCAAAAGTGCCTGTAATAGGTTTAATTGAAATAAATGCTTTGAATTTGAGTTTGAGATTTAGAAGTCTACGCCTTCTATTTCTATGTTATTTACTTTGAGAGAAGGAGGAGCTTGTAGCTAAGTTATATCAGCCACACGGGTCGACCGATCAGGTTCAGCTACACTTACCGCGGTTGTTCCGTGGATGGGTAACCGTCTTTACTCCTTTACATAGGAAAGCACGTTAAGCCGCTGGTCCCGGCTGTCATTCGTGGATCTTTGATAGTCGTTACGGGTCGTCAGAAGACCGAAATTTTGACAAGCAGTCTTACCAAGGAGGTTTTACCCAGTTACTGGGCTGTGGAGGTCAGATAGGCAGTACCTCCATTTAACATACTGATATTTCCGCTTAGACTGGACGTACATCCGCTTACACTGGACGGCGACTCCAACATAGTTGGGAAAAGGCTGAGCAGCTGATGATGAGATATGTTATGTGCTTTGATCAAGGAGTAATTTTCTACTATTTTATATTAATTCTATTTTATTTATGACTAACTCAGTCCCCCTTATTACAAAACAATTATTATCTTCAGACCCAGGCTTAAAACATGGAGCTATTATTGAAATTCGAACTTTATTCCGACTATGGTAAAGTTCCTAAACACAAAACTGACAACTTAGTACCGAACTGTTTTCGGTTTTGTTTAAAGAACGGTATTTCAATCACTGTTACGTTCTTATTACAAAAACTGGCTGCATGGTTTAAGCCATGTCAAAATATAAATCTTGTTTTGTAATAAAGCGGAGTAGGTTTATACCTTATCTGCGAGGCTTAAGAGCGTTTACGATGTACGGCATTTCATACAAACTTTCAAGCCCTTGTTTTTCGAAATGACTGAATCGATTTTAATGAAACTTCAGACGCATAAGCAGGATACAAAGGTCTAAAAAGTTAGTTAAGAACATTTTAGAAATGTCTTAGTTAAAAACAGATAATTTCCAATTATCTGTTTTTAACTAAGTCATCTCTGTTTCTATCGAAAAATTAAAATCGGTCTAATTTGGCTGTAACACTATTTTTCGAAAATGTTCTTAACTAACTTTTTAGACCTTTGTATCTTGCTTACGCGTATGAAGTTTCATTAAAATCGGTTCAGTCATTTCGAAAAACGCGAGCTTAAAAAATTGTATGAAATGCCGTACGTCGTAAACGCTCTTAAATTTATTTACCGATCAAGACAAAAAAGGGATTGAGTCAGATAGTGATCTGCACACTTTCTATCAAATAGGGTTTGAAGCAAAGATAATGTATGTCAAGATAGACAGTCAAAGCTATAAAATCTTCGAAAAAAATTGCGTACAACTAACTGTTAGCCGCAAAATGCACGCAAACTAGGATAACACAATGACAGCACAATGACGTGGCGCGAGTGTAAGACGTAGCTGTCACACACACCAGCAATTTTTTTTTTTTTTTAACTTTGCCCCACACTAGGAATTACTCCTGTATTGTGGGTGCGTTTACAAACATTTAAACTCACATACACAAACAGCCAGACCCGGAACAACTACTTGCAGGTCATACAAATATTTGTTCCGTACGGGTATCGAACCCGCGACACGCAGCGCAGCAGTAAATCGCTTAACCAGTGCGCCAACCGTGCCGTCAACTCAAACCAAAGCTGGCCTGTTTATTTTAGTTCTTTTGCAGCGCGACACTCTATCTTGACATATAATTAATCAAAGGTTTGAGTTTGCTTTGACGACCCAACTTGTAACACGACTTTGGAACGAAACTGTGGCCGATACGAGAATTCGTTCCTGACAGCTGTCAGTTGAGTACAAAAGAAAATGTTTTACGAATTTAAACTTAATTTCTAATCGCGTCCAACTGGATTCTCTCCGTGGCCGAAATATAACGTTCATTTGTTTTTCGTTTGTTATTCGTAGTAATAAATGTATTTAATTTGTTTTTTAACCGACTTTCAAAAAGGAGGAGGTGTTCTCAATTCGGCTGCATGTTTTTTTTTTTTTTTGTCTGTTTGTTACGCGATTACTCCGTCAATTATGAACAGATTTTCAAAATTCTTTTTTTGTTTGAAAGGGTATACTCCCAAGGTGGTCCCGTTGCCACCAAATCAGAATCTGATGAGGGGATACCATGGAAATCGAGGGAAACTCTCAAATTTTATGTGCAATCCTATAGCGATTTGGGTATTTTTTATAGTAACTCGTGCATTTACTCTCCGAAAGCACCATTTGGTGAAGTGGAACTGATGATGGAGACCACAGATGGCCACCGGAACAATATAATAATGAGTACCTATTTAACGGGTTGCGATTAAGCAATTTATGCTCGTCACTATGCATATGGTGAGTGGCAGTTCTCCTGGTTCTTACCAGGAGCACTCCTCAACAATCAACGTCCTAGCATCGGGAAAAGCAATATTTTATAAAAGGTGATGAGCAGTTAACATTAGGCTATTGTAACTTAGATAAATTAAAAACTGACCACTAAAAAGTGACGAATAAAAAACTTTTTACAATAAAATAGTAACCGACTACCAAAAATAACACTGCAAAGTGAAAAATAGTCGGTTACTATTTTTTTGTAAAAAGTTTTTTATTTTGTATCTAGAGGGACTACTGAAAGCTCGTCATAGGTGGCAGCACAGTTTTTCGTCGACAAATTGCCATTGTTTTGTTTATGTTTTGTGTCGATCACAAATTAAACGAAAACTAGTTAACGTTTATTGATTTGATTTTTTCATTAATTTATTTCGACTTCACAAAGTTGTCAACTTTTGATTGTCTGATACAGGAGGTACGATCTACCCAAAGATAAAATAATGTCTAGATCAGTCAAAGCTGTGAACTTGTCGAAAAAAATGGCGTCCAATTGTTGACCGCAAAATGCACGCACACTAGAATAACACAATGACGTGACGCGGACTGACGCGAGTGTAAGACAGCTGTCACGCACACCAGCCTATCAAAGTTGGCCTGTTTGTTTTAGTTATTTTGCAGCGCGACTTTCTATCTAGACATATAAATCCTTTAATCTATAGATAAATATGTATGCTACTTGGAGACGAGCTAAGTACAGGGGAAGCGTTTACCACTAGTAAAAAAACAGCTGTACCTAGTGGTAAAGCCAATAAATTATGAATGTTTTATCATTTATAGGTTATTTTGTGGTTGTTGACTTTAAGTTCTTTTTTTGTTGAAGACTGGAGACGTATGACAGAAATAACCTTATCAGAGTTGAAAACCAACTCCTGACTGATAAACTTCAGAGATGTTGATGATTCTAATCTAATATGATAATTAATAATATAAAACACACATACACCTTTACAAAAATTTACATAATAACACATCACACGTGCCTGTAGGTAATGAAAAGAAATTTAGTTCTCTTGGGAGCATCATCTGTATTCGAATTTTTCTCATAATAGTCTTCAGGTTTCAAAGCACATAGTCTCGACTAAATATCGGGTTTCCGTTTTTTTTCCGAGAGATTACTTCTACAGTTTTAGTCTTTTAACATCTTTGGCAAGTACATGGGTCCCCATTTTTTTGCAGTCATTAGCTGCGCAACGGGGCATATTGTCATGGATAGTGACAGCTAGCTGCCAAATGTTTAGACGTTGAATAGTAGCGACATCTAAAGTGAGCAAGTCGCAGCTTTTATCCTCATTCCTGTTATATGTAAAACAGACATTCCCGCATTCGTATCCATCTCAATTTGTCAAAACAAGAAGAAAGGAACAGAGAAAACAAAATACATAAAATAAAAACTTACAAGTAATAACTACTAATATTATTTTATATTAGTTTACAAAGGGTGTGCCTTTGTAAACGATAGTTTTATCAACATCAAAGGTTGATGCGCCACAAGCGTGTAGGTGCTTAGGTGGGTATCTTACCGTGGTCTGAGTCTAGTCTGAATGGATAAAAATACGCAGACAAAGCAGTGCATCCAGGTAAAAACATTTTGTTTACGACCGAAAAGAATACTGTTATTATACAAAAATGAGTAGACTGTCGTGAAAATGTGGGTGTCTCCTTTGCTTGTCTTTGTTTTTAATACAACGTACGTGTTTTTTCCATTAAGATATTGATACTTTTGCCGGAAGATAAACTTATTGATATTTTCTCACGTAGAGTGCTCAGGTAAATTAAATGTTTTTATTGAAATATGTTTCTGTTTTTTGCACGGCGAGCGGAGCGTTTTCAGAAGAACGTGCGTTTTCTTCCGGCTATCAGGTAAAGGGAGCAATCTGACATATTGTGCTAGCTGTCACTTTGTTTAATAAAATTGTCCTAGTTATTTTAATGGTGATCATTAAGTTTAATCAATTTATGTAAGTGTAAAATAAATGTATAATAATCATCATCATCATTTCAGCCGAAAGACGTCCACTGCTGGACATAGGCCTCCTCCAAAGGGGGGGGGGGGGTAGCCATAATCGCCACGCTTGGCAGGCGGGTTAGCGATCGCAGTATGGTGTTAAAATGCATAGAGAACGCTGCTGCTCATTCTCTAGTAAGTCCCTTAGTCGCCTTTTACGACACCCACGGGAAGAAATGGGCTAGTGCTATTCTTTACGTCCACGCGGAACATGTATATAATAATAACCGTGCCCGCCCCGCAGTGTAGTATAAAACCATGCATCAGTTCTTCCGCTGCTGGAAACGCCAATAAACCCAAAGCTTACTCTGTGATTCCCTGGTACCTCATTAACGGCAAAACTATGTAAATGTCTATTAACTGCTTCCAAATTACGATGTTTTTTTTTTAAATTTTATTTTATCTTTTTTAACAAACTTCACTGACATAATGTTTTTTTTATTTGACATTATTATACCTACAATTTTAATTTCAACAACGTTCTAACTTTTATTATTTTAATCATATCTTATATTGCTTTTTTTGTCAACGTGAGGACGTTGTAGGCTTAATAGATTGTAGATCTGTAGACCATTTTTTATTTTGTTAAGTATCTGGTAGTTTTAACGGGCCTACGCTGTCCTCTCATGTAATGTAAGTTGAAAACATAGTAAAAGCCAATTTTTTTTTAAAAGAGTAACCTTGGAGTTTTTTGCCGGCTCTTCTCCATAAGAAACGACCAATTGGAACCGTGCACCTAGCTTTTTAGCACGTTTCATAAGTGCCCATGTAGGCTTATGTGAAATAAAAATATTTTTGATTGATTGATTTGATTGGGCGAACATCATCGGCGCGAACAAGTTATTTACAGGCACGAAATAGGAAGCTCGTTTTCTTAATAATTTTTACTCAATCAATGTGCCCGCCTTTTCCCAACTATGTTGGGGTTGGCTTCCAGTCTAACCGGAGGTAGGTGGATCTGCTCCTTAATATTTAAAAAAAAAAAATTCGATTGTATGACGACTTGTTGCGCGACGCGACACCATTAGAACAATTTCCATGAAATTTTCAGTGTCGTGTCGCGCGACAAGTCGCGCCGGTCTGTACGAGCCTTGAAGCTTTGTCTCTGTTCCGTTTCTTTACTAATGAGCTTCAACTACGTTTTCAAGGTGAGAATTTTATAAAATAGATCGGCTGATTTGAATAAAAGTTACCCAGATAGACAAACTAGCTGTTGTCCGCGACTTCATCTGTGATCCAAGATGTAAGGTAGCCCAGTAGTCCATTAATCACGTGATGTTTTTAGCAACTTTTAACCATCCCCCCTCCCTCTTGGTGATACGTGGTGAGGTTTTAGACTCCCCTCCCCCCCCCACCCAAATCACGTGTATTTTGGTACGAAGTGTCATAAGTATCTTACTGGCGACTGGCAAGGCTACCGGGGCGGTTGTTGCGGCCAGCGGGTGGAGAAAACGTTACCTAACAACGGCGAGTCAAAAAAATATATAGATATATACAGATATCTATTTGTCCCTATCTGAACGATCTGTTCAGGCGTTTTAAGCCGCGTCTGCTGCGCCATGTTTGCGTGTTTCAAACAGCTAGAAACATGTTTTAAACATGGTTTGGGGGCGTGGCCTAAATCAAAATCATACAAATCGTGTTTGTAACTGTTTGAAACACGCAACTATGGGCGCAGCAGACCCGGCTTTAGCGTGAATGCGTAACAAACAAACAAACAAACTCACTTTCGCATTTATAATGTAAGAATGATGAACATAATAAAGAAAACTCTTTATCATAGAATAGAATAGAAAACTCTTTAATATGTACACCATAAAGGTGATCCCGAGGTTATGAGTGAAGCCCGCGAGAAACGACTAGTTCTAAAGAAATAAAAACAAATGAAAATTGCTGGTTTGTTCCGAGAACAAAAAGGTTGTCTTACAATTAATACCTTAAAGTTACAGGAAAATTGAATTGAATCCTTGTGAGAAGTGTTTGTTGTCAAACGAAGTTTCTTTTGTAACTATTGTATTGTTGTGTATTCCATAGAACCTGTATTTTATTTCATTGGTGAAAATGTTGTAACGGTATTTTGTTCCATGGAAAATCCTCAAGTTTTTAAGCTAAGCTCCAACTAAGGTGTAAACTATACAACGGTAGGTACACTAGCGCCACTCCTTTAAAAAAATATTATCTCGTGACTGAGAAGGAATTACGAATAACGGCTAGTAGGGACCCTCGGTAAGTACAATGGCGAGCTCCCAAACAAATTTTTGTTGACATTTTTTCATACTCTGTACATTCACATAATTATTTTTCATCGACAAACGAAAAATATGTAAATGTACGTACGTACAGAGTTTGAATTCCTGAACAGTTTTGTCTTCAGTTATATTTTTATAGGAAGTCAGGAATTAAAGATATTCCTTGATAGTTTGAAGTTCTCTCTCAGAGAGAGACTCGAGAGGTTATGTCTTGTCAACAACAGACCCTAACCGAAAAATAAATATATAGGATGGATATTTCTCGATGTGAGCATGAGACATACCTATTCTTTTCTTCTCTTCTTTCTCTTCATTCGGCTTATGTACTATCCTAAGGCTAAGGCCAAATATTCCGCATACTCACCTTTAAAGCGATAATCGCACAGCATGGATCACGACTCCATCACCCGATGCATGCGTTTTGACCAATAGTATGCACGAAACATATTTTAGTCGTGTTCATATTACTAAAATTATGTGTAGAAGTGCACACTAGGCGCGTGCTATGCTCACTTGTTTGTGCGATATTTTTTTAATGGACACGCCCAACGTGATCTCTTTTGGCCTTATTACAAACAAGGTTTATCTTTAGACCCAGGTTTAAACCATGGAGACGTTATTGAATTTCGAACTTTATTCCGTCTAAGGTAAAGTTCGTAATACAAAACTGGCAACTTAGTACCGAACTAAGTTTTCAGTTTTGTATAAAGAACGGTATTTCAATCACAGTTACGTTCCTATTACAAAAACTGGCCCCATGGTTTAAGCCATGTCAAAATATAAATCTTGTTTTGTAATAAAGCGGTTTTTGTTTATTATTGTTGACGAGAAGTAATTTCGTACTCATATCTTCTGTTTGGTTTAGACAACGTATTATTGGTATTGCTTTATTAAATGAGTATCAACTTTCCACAAACATTTAATAATGTGGTATAAGAAATGTCAAGCAACAATTTATCTCTCATTACTGAAAGCCTTGATCGTGGAAAGAAATGTCTCTCAGTTTTTCTCGATTTAAAAAAGGCTTTTGACACAGTATCTGTTTCCATTCTTGTACGTAAGTTAGAACACATAGGAATAAGAGGCACACCTCTAGAATTATTCAAAAGTTATCTTTCACTCCGAACGCAAAAGGTTAAAATTGGGCAATATTCAAGCAAAGACTCAAATATCACATTTGGTGTACCACAGGGGAGCGTTCTTGGGCCCACATTGTTTCTAATTTACATCAACGACCTATGTGACTTGGAGGCAGGTGGTGCTCGGGTGTTCTCGTATGCTGACGACACTGCGCTGGTTTTTATCGGGGATAATTGGGATTCTGTGAGGAGGGATACTGAAGTGGGATTATCTAGAGTTGCTTCCTGGCTAAGAACTAACCTACTTACGCTAAATAGCCAGAAGACTATCTTCATGTGTTTTTCCATTAGTAATAGAACCCAGCCTGATACTAATTTCAGTATAAAGATTCACCAATGTCACAATATCCTGGACATCAATTGCGCTTGTCCGACTATCGAGAAGGTTGAAAAAACGAAATACCTGGGTATTATACTTGATCAGCGACTCTCTTGGCATTATCATGTTGCATTGGTTAGTGAACGTCTCCGAAAACTGATTTGGATTTTCAAATTACTAAGGCATGTTGCATCAGCGAAGCTGATTCAACAAATATACACTGCACTAGCCCAATCCATTTTAACCTATTGCATTCCTATCTGGGAGGGTGCCTCCAAAACGAAGTTCTTAGACGTGAAAAGATCACAGCGTGCCCTTCTCAAAACTATATACTTTAAACCGTACCGTTTTTCTACAGACGAGCTTTACAAACTATGTGACCTATTAACTGTGAGAAAGTTATATATTCTGATTTCTACCTTAAAAATGCATAAAACAACGGTATTTGACCCTAGTACTCTCAGAAAAAGAAAAAATCACGGTCGTATAGATGTAGTTAGAGTTCGTACTGCGTTCGCAAGGCGGCAATACGTTGCCCAAATACTTTTCTTTATAACACCATAAGCAAAAACAATCCCATTTACCATGAAACACATTATGCATGTCGAAAAACCCTGACTGCATGGCTAAAGACTCTTACTTACGAAGAAACTGAGGCACTTCTGAGTCCCGTTATTTAATAATGATAATATAAAAACTTACCTTACACAAGGAATGAATGATAACATGGACTTTTTACTATACAAGCGTTTACCACTTACTTCACAATGCGTAATATGCTTTTGGTTTCCCTTTCTCTCTTACTCGCTCACACACACACACACTCACACACATTCGCACACACAAACACCTTCACACACACACATACACACACAATAATTAATTGGGTATCTGAGATTTTGAATTTAAGTACCTAATTAATTATTATAATTGTAATTATTTTTTAAATTCTCTAGTTTTAGTTTTGTATTTAATTTTTTACCTACTTTTTAATTCTGTTATTAACAAGCTTTTTATGTGTACACATAGTTATGGAAGAAGGAGGTCTTCTGTCACAGGTATCTATATACTTAAAAGAAGGCCTCTACGACTTATTTGTTAACCTGTTGAATAAGAAATAAAAAACTTTCAAACTTTAAAACTTTATATATATTCTATCCACTTTAATATTTTCCTGTCTCCGACACATGGTTATGCTCTGTCGGGTCTATAAATTTATTTATTTGTTAACACTTTCACTGCCTCCCCAATTTTCATGACGTCCTATGCGATCATGTGATGCCGCCATACAAATCGCAGCAAACTGCATAGGTATAAAATGTTTATATTATCATTGTGTTTTAACGGCGTTAAAGGGACTTGTTCCTTGTACAGTGCTACTGAAAAGAAAATAACTACATTTCAATGTGTTTTATAAACTTGGGAATACATTAAAAAGAAGCAAGTTACGTAGTTTTGTTAGACATTGATAACATTTACCATATTTAATTTTGAATAAATTTTATTATTATTATTATTTGGTTATAGAGGCATGGCATCGACCAGATGGGTGTTGTAACTGCCCAACGGTTGATATCAGGGTATAATTATGCTAGTCGTGCGGTAAACTCTGCTTGCGCGATGCAGGATTTTGCGTGACGTCAGTGTGACGCGTAGTTTGGTGATGTTGATGCCACCACATAGTATCTTTTTCTATGATTGCTCTATGTTTTGATTGAAATAGCACAATTACAATAGTATTAAGTAGTAACCAAAACTTGGGTCAGTTCATAAAATTTTATCAAGCTTTTTGTTTATTGCTATAGCAACTTTTGCAACCGCAATAAAAATAAGTTTATTATCTAAGTACCATTGTTATTTAGTGGGAACGTCTATACCTAAATCCAGTTAAACAATAGGACGGCTTAATAGAACGGCCATTAAATACTTTCACGAAAAAATTACAAATACATATTTTTTTGTCTGTTATTATTTTTTGTTACAGTCCCTTTTTTTTTGGGTGGGAAATGTTCAAATATCTTCTCCCGCTCTGGGCGGAGCGGGAGGGCGTGTCAGACTTTTACTGACTAAAACCCACCCGTATTCCTTAATTTGCCTGTGTGCCAGGGCCACGATATCCCTTTCGGACAAACTCGCAAACCTGGCACGCATTGGCCCTAACGGACCCCGTCAGTTGGTGCTGACAACTCTTTGAGGCGTGCGTGGAATACAATGCGCCGTCGACTCGGGCCTGGTCCTTATCCGCGCGGTAAGCCCGCGCCTACGGTGGCCGGAAATCGGCTTGCAACTCCCGACGCCCGGGCCGTCTTCTGCGGCGACTAGGGGGACTAGGGCACGAACCTTGCCTCTCCCTCACGCGTTCCGCCTCCTCCTTCGCAAGCATTACTGGTCGGTGACGGCCTCCCATGCACTCTCGCTTCGAACCATGGCCTGAACCAGGGCCGGACGCGAGAGATCGCCGCCGCCGATCGCCTCCGTGAGGACACGGCGGTGCTCCACCCAAGCCGGGCAGACCTCCACCGTATGCTCCACCGTGTCCTCCGGGCGATCCACACAGCGGTGACACCCGGGCGTTTCCTCCCGCTTTATCCTGAACAGGAACCTCCCGAAACAACCGTGTCCGGTGAGGACCTGCGTCAGGCGGAAGGTGAGGACGCCGGGGCGCCTCTATAGCCATTGTTACACGCTCTGTACTCACACTAACGCATTTGGTTTTGTCTCTAATTGGGCGAAACCAGGAAGGGGTGTGGTCTGTCACTAGCTGAGCTTGCCACAGAAATATTTTCTAAACTGAGCATGCTTAAGTTTTGCCAATAGTACATACTGCCATAATTTTTCGTGATACAATGTGAGAAAGGAACATATTATAAAATTGCTTTACCTTTTATTTCGCAAGTGTACACGTAAGTTAGTTTTGGAAAGGTGCGATAATAGTTATTTTCCCGATTAAAAAGTGCTTGCCGAACTTTGAATAAATCTATATATTAAGGAAATACAAACAGTACAACAGGAGCATTTAAAACTTTCAAAATTTACATTAAAAACAAAATAAAAAAACAGTAACAAAAAAGTCTGTGCAAGGCCACTAAGGCTCTTAAACGCTGGTATTCCACCCAACCTTGTATTTCATGATGAACTTCCGTACAAACTTTCTTCCGCTATTTAACCCCTTTATGGGATGAATTTTCAAACATTCCTTATTGCTCACTTTCGTCATTTATGGAACCCTTTAGATCCAGCTGCGGTCTAGGCTGTGCGTTGTCTGTCACTTCTGTCAATGAACGAAATCTATATAGACCCTTGTCAATAGACGTTGGTATTTAGGTAACCTTTTCTAACAATAAGCTGCATGATAGCCGGAATTTGAAATTACGAACAGGTACGCAGACGCACCCAAGCGTAGGAATGTAGAATTGAAACAGTTGAAAAACGCAAGCACTAAGCTTTAATTTAAAACGATGTTTTACAATCTTTTAGGACATTTTATTTTACTTTGTCACGGCATACTTTGTACTAATTACTGCCCGCGACTTCGCCCGCGAGGAATTTCTATTTTTAAGGTTCAGATAATCGCCGTTGACCTTGGCCATACAAATGCGGAAATAAGGAATATTGATTTTTAGTAACGAAAATATGAATAGGTATTTGAAAAAAATCACTGATAGATTTATAGATAACTAGCTTTTTCCCGCGGCTTCGCCCGCGTGAATTTCGGAAAAAATACCACGGGAACGTACGTGATGAAAACCTAGTACCCTATGTGTTAATCCAGATAATAAACTTTAAGTGTGCCAAAAATCATCTAAATCCATTCAGTCGTTTTTGCGCCAATCTGAAACATAAAATCCCCTCTAAAATTGACTCCCCCTTTCCGACCAGTTAGAGGTAGATTTTTTGAAAACCCTGATATAATTTTTCCTTTATTTCCGATCTTAAATATAAGTACAGAGTTTCAAGTTAATTTAACGGCGCGTTAAAATCTTTCCCCCACAAAATTCAACCCCCCCGCCCCTTTAAAAGATTGTTTTCAAAAATGTATGTTTACGGTCGTTTCATTTATTAAGAATATCCGGGTAAATTATCAAGTTTATTGATCAAAGTAAACATAATTTTGATATAAACTGCGCAGTAAAATCCTTCCCTAAAAACGTGTGGCGTCCACCACTATTTTATTTTATTTTATTTATTTGGGACAAAAAACAGTTACCTATTACAAAAAGTCGTTTTGTTACAGTCGAATAAACGTATAACCGTACGTCGTGGGTTCGAACCCAGGCAGGCGCTTTACTTTGTGTAAATAATTTAATCACCACTGCTCTCAAAACGGTGAAGGAAAACATCGTGAGGAAACCGGCATGTCCTAGAACCAACAATTCAAAAACATGTGACATCTATCAACCCGCACTGGGCCCGCGTGGTAGATTACAGCCCAGTCCCTCTCGAAGAAAGGAGGCCTGTGTCCCAGCAGTGGGAACATTATAGGCTGATTAATGATATCGGTGTATGAAAATGAACGCATGTTTAAAACCAATTTTTGTTTACATAATTTAGAAGAAAACCCTACGAATTGAAAGAAGCGAATGACAAGAGCATCCGTCTTACAGGCGACTTGCAAGAGAATGTGAAACCATTTTATTAAAGTTAGATTACGATAGTGCGAAAATATCAACATCAATGAAATGAGTGTTCTAAGTTTCTAAAAGTCGGCGGAGAGGGGCTCTCACCCCAGCCTTCGTGGCTTCGTGGCTTCGGTGGCGTCCACCGCGATGGCGGTCAGCACTATGTGGCGGCCACCTCTATTTGGCGGCCACCGCTATGTGGTAGCCACCACTATTTGGTGGCCACCGCTATGTAGCGTTCATCGCTATGTGGTGGTCACCACTATGTGGCACCCACCGCTGTTTGGCGGCCACCGCTATGTGGCACCCATCGCTATTTGGTGGCCACGGCTTTGTGTTGCCCATCGCTATTTGGTGCCCACCGCTATGTGGCAGCCACTGCTGTTTGATGGCCACCGCTATGTGGTGGCTACCGCTAAATTGCAGACGCTATATGGCGGCCACCGCTATGTAGCGACCACCATTACGTAGTGGCGACCGCTATGTAATGGCCACCGCTATGTAGCGGCCACCACTATTTAGCCGCCACCGCTGTTTGGCGGCCACCGCTATGTGCCGTTCACCGCTATGTAGTGGCCTCCGCTATTTAGCGGCCACCGCCATATGGCGGCCTCCGCTATATTGCGGACGCTATATGGCGGCCACCGCTATTTAGTGGCCACCGCTATTTAGCGGTCTCCGCTATTTGGCGGCCACCGCTATGTAGCAGCCACCGCTATTTGGTGGCCACCGCTATTTAGCGGACGCTATATGGCGGCCACCGCTATTTAGCGGCCACCGCTATTTAGCGGCCACCGCTATTTGGCGGTCTCCGCTATTTGGTGGCCACGGCTTTGTGGTGCCCATCGCTATTTGGCGCCCACCACTATGTGGCGGCCACTGCCATTTGGTGGCCACCGCTATGTGGTGGCTACCGCTAAATTGCGGACGCTATATGGCTGCCACCGCTATGTAGCGGCCACCATTACGTAGTGGCCACCGCTATGTAACGGTTACATAGCGGTCACCGCTATTTAGCGGCCACCGCTATGAGGCGGCCACCGCTATTTGGCGGCCACTGCTATGTGCCGTTCACCGCTATCTAGCGGCCTCCGCTATTTGGCGGCCACCACCATGTGGCGGCCTCCGCTATATTGCGGACGCTATATGGCGGCCACCGCTATTTAGCGGCCACCGCTATGACGCGGCCACCGCTATTTGGCGGCCACCGCTATTTAGCGGCCACCGCTTTGTGGCGGCCACCGCTTTTCGACGTTCGCCGATAAAGTGCAGACGCATGTGGCGGATACGTGTGGCGGCCACCGCTCTTCGTCATTTGCCGCTAAATTCCTCAATTTTTAATAGTTAGTTAAGTTTTTGAATTATTAATAGATTTCTCAAGGATGCCTATTAATTTTCTTCTCAGAAATTGAGTCGACGAAAACAAACTTATACGAAAATATTAATAAAATAAGTACCTACGTAAATTAAAGAGTGATCTTTGATGATTATGAAATATAAGGAACTATTTAAATGCTGTCATTTTTAGGGGTCCGCAGCTAAATGTTTATACCAATTATCCCTTATCATCAAATTTTCACGTCTGTTTGTCTGATTAATTTGTCGAATTTGTTTCTATTTTGCATATTTGCAAATAAATATACCTACAATAACTTAACTGAAAGCCCGCTTTATAAATAAAATATGCGTGATGAGCAAATAAAATCTCTTAAATGCTACATAAAACCTCTACGGTCCGCACTCAATGTTTTTTTTGCCGACGCTACGTCCACACTCCACATCCACATCAATTTTCAATGAAATTTTAATTGGAACCAACCCCTGACTGGCAACGAAAATAAATAAATAAATAAAAATTGTAGAACCGGGTCTTTTTAAAAAGGCACTTACTCATTTAAAAGCATTTTAAAAATTATTAATATTTTATTTGGTGTAAGTGACGAAAATGACGTCTTATTTATTCCTCGTCCCTTTATCCAAGACGGAAGTATATTTTTAAGTTGTCAATTCTGTTTACTTTGTTTTAATATTGTTGACACAAAATATTGTGTCAACAAAATTAAAACCAAGTTGCCTGAAAGAAAGCGACTGAAACAGGTTACCTTTGTGAAACTGACGACTACGTTGGTTTATGCTCTTAAATTCTTTGACATAACATGGATTTTCCGCGTCGTCGCGCTTGATTAGTGTAGGGAATGCTCTTCCGTAAAATGTTGTCTGACAGAATAATAAATTGTACGTCATTGCCTTGATGGCTAAGTACGTAATAACAGCGGCACGGGTCGATCGATCGGGTTAATCTCATCATCATCATCATCATTTCAGCCGAAAGACATCCACTGCTGGACATAGACCTCCCCCAAAGGAAGGGTTCGCCATAATCACCACGCTTGGCAGGCGGGTTGGCGATCGCAGTATGGTGTTAAAATGCATAGATAACGCTGCTGCCCATTCTCTAGTAATTAGTCCCTTAGTCGCCTTTTACGACTCCCACGGGAAGAAAGTAAATGTACAGGTTAATCTAGCATAGCTTAACTGTGACCCGCATAGGCGTGCCGGCACAACCCGGGGACCGCGGTAGTCGCACATGATCCCATGATCGCCGGTGCAAGTGTGGGAAGGTAACACCGGGGTGGTTTTAAGTCAGTAAGAGTCTGACAGACCCGTCCGCCCCAAGGCGAATGACGTCCATGAGGATTTTCCACCAACGGAACAATAAACATAGTTTAACTGCCGTGGTTGGTCCGTGGATGGCAGACCATCTTTACATACCTGACCCCTCTGTGGGTCAGAAAGCACGTTAAGGGTTTGGTCCCGGCTGTCATTTGTAGATCTTTGACAGTTGTTACGGGTCGTCAGAAGCCCGAAAGTCTGACAACCAGTCTTACCAAGGGATATCGTGTTTTCCAGTAACTGGATTGTGGAGGTTTTTAACCGTATGAACGTTGGAATTTGAACATGTGATCCCAACTTTCTGCTGTAAAATATCTTACAGTCCCCGGCACGTAAGTTGGCAAGAATAGTAGATGTGCAGAAGTCATTTTTTAGGACTCTTTAGTGGTCAAGCGGGACGCGGGGAATGAGGGAGCACCGTTCCGAGCACGCGATTGGTGCGTCAGTCGATACTCGCCTCCCGCACCTCGACCCGTGTTCCGTTCGCTCCTGATTACACTTGCGTGCACTAAAATTATACTCTTTGTTTTTGTTGAGTTTTTGTTAAATTTTTGATACAAATTGTTGTTACTATTTTAAATTAAGTTTATTTTACTAGTGTATTTTGGCGGCAGCTACTAATGAAGCTTGTTGACAATTAGTTCTCGTTAACATTGTTTTTTGAAAGGCCACAATAACTAAAAATATGTTATTATAGGTATAATATTTTATTTATAACACCTAATAAACTTCACGAATTCATCTCCGTTCTTTAACTTTCTTCTAAACAGACATGTATAAAATAAATGATGGAAATAAATATAGAATAATGACAAACAATAAAAGTGACCTTTTTTTGTTGCATAAAAAGTGTACTATGCGCGAACTTACCCCCATTACCCCAAAACCTTGCCAAGTTACGTGCCAGCGATTGTACTTATCATTGCCGTGTACCTACATATACGAATCTAACGATTGTTAGGCCCTGTTCACATGACTCACGGCTTTGAGAAAAGTCTGACAACCAGCACTACCAAGGGGTATCGTGTTATCCAGTAACTGGTTGACTAGGTCAGATATTGCAGTTGCTTCATGCAAATATGCTACCTATTCAGCTTCATCCGATTAGACTGGAAGCCGACCCCAACATAGTTGGGATAAGGCTAAGCAGATGATTTATTTGTTAACTTAAGTAAAGAAATACAGATCTTATTGTTGATAAAAAGAACGCTGTCTTTTTTTTTTTAAACGTTGCCCCACACTAGGAATTTCCCCTGTATCGTGGGTGCGTTTACAAACATTTAACCTCACATACACAAACAGCCAGACCCAGAACAACTACTTGTAGGTCATACAAATATTTGTTCCGTGCGGGAATCGAACCCGCGACACGCAGCGCAGCAGTTAATCGCTTAAAACCACTGCGCCAACCGTGCCGTCACGTTATGCCAGGAGGCGTGCAAATATGGTGTGCAAATCTAGCTAAGGATTACAAGTTAAAATTTACTAAAAATCATGCATAATTATGGTATTAAATTAAAAAATAAATTTAACAATTACATAATTATTATTCAATTTTCTAATGGTGTCAGACCTGAATGAGGAATTATTAAATTGTCAAAAGTCTATTTCAAAATAATTAAAATGTCAAAATTATTTAAGTAATGTCAGTATTAATAATTGTAATTCTAAATTAATTCGTCATTTATGTATTCGTCAATAGCATAATAACATTTATCAAATAAGATCAATTTCATGTTTTTTCATAAATTGTGTAAAATTTAATTCTTTAATGGCGTCTGGAATTTTATTATAAATGCGTGGAGCCATACCCAGGACGCTTTTTAGGGTTCCGTACTGAAAGGGTAAAACGGGAACCCTATTACTAAAGCTCCGCCGAGCGCCGTCTGTCTGTCCGTCTGTCACCAGGCTGTATCTCATGAACCGAAAAATAAAACAAATATTTAAGGGGGCTCCCATACAACAAACGTGATTTTTTTGCCATTTTTATAGATAATAAAAGGGTTCCGTAGGGAACCCTTCGTGCGCGAGTCCGACTCGCACTTGGCCGGTTTTTTCAACAAGGTTTGGATTTGTTTTGACAAAGATACTAATTTCTAAAATAATCATAATCTTTATTTTGACCGAAAGAATAACAACCAAACAACAAATTTTACACAATAACATAATCTGAAGAAAAAGAGTATGTATATCGCCGGTAGCGTAAGTAGTTTTAATGATTTAAAGTACGGTGCACCACATGGCTCTAATGCACCTTTTTTGTGACTTGAATAGTAATCCCTTATCCGGGGAATTACCCCAAAAAATAATTCCGTATCGTAGAAGTGAGACTACTGAAGACCATGATAGGCAACAAGTAACGCGCCTATATTTACTTTCCTAGCCAATTGAAAAAGTGCATAGGCAGTTTTTTTTTTTTTTTACATAGCTGTTCTATATGAGCTTTCCAATTAAGGTTGTTGACAATATGGATACCTAAAAACACACTTACTTTTACTTCTTCTATTTCGTTGCCATTGTAATTGACACAAGTTTTTGGAGGTTCATTTCTTTGGTGGAAATGCATACCTTGGTTTTCAAGTTGATAAGTATTTAAGTCCTTACATTTTACTATGTCAGTGCTATCGTCTGCCAACAAAATCATTTGTTGTTGTGTCACTTTTGGCAAATCATTTATGTAAATGAGAAATAAAGGTGGCCCAAGCACGCTACCTTCAGGCACTCCATATTTTATACTCCTTAAATTCGACACATACGTTCGTTTCATTTTGGTTTTTGCGCACACTCTTGTGATTTCAGTACATTGCAATCTATTACTTAGATAAGATTCTAGTAATTTTTAAATGTTCCCTCTGATGCCATAGCAATGCAATTTGTCTAGAAGGATTTTGTGATCAACATAATCAAAGTCATGTCTGTGTAAATAGTGCAGATGGGAGTATTTTTATCAACAGCAGACATAACATTATATAGAAGGTCAAAAATAGCCATGTTTATTGTTTTATTTCCCCGGAAACCGTTTTGTTCTTTGCACGAATTAATTATTATATTTGTGAAGATATTGGTATAAAGAGTTATAAATTACTTTTTCAAAAAGTTTGGAACAAACAGGAATTTTGGCTACTGGCCGGTAATTTTTTATATGCGTCGGTACTTTCTTATTAAACGATAATAATCAAACGTCAGTATCTCGTCATTTTTGTGTATGTGAAAGTGATTCTTCATGAAAGCTTAATTTATTTGAAAAATCCCTTTCACACATGCAAAAGAAAGAACTCTACTTTTCAAATCACAAAAAATGTTGTTTAAATTATTTTTCCCTTGCTCACAACCAATGAACAAATTAGATCAAAATCAGTCGATTTCATTCAAATTCAAATTCAAATATCATTCATGTATTTTTCATGCACGGCTTAAACATAATTTAATATTATCTACTCATCAATCTATGACAAAGATTTAATGTTGCTTTAGTCGATGTACTTACCTATATATCAGTAGCTCTAATACTTAGGTAATCTAATATGTAGGATCAATCAAAACCTTGATATGACATCAATATGCAAACTACGATTACGATATAATCGGCTTTCTCGTTACCTACAATGTTAACAATTCATTGATGTAATATATCGATTTATGGGATTATTTGAGTAAATATCAATTTGAAGGCCATCAAATGTAGTCGTACCAAATGTTAGGCAAGCTTTATTTTTTCCCAGCAACAGCTCCGCCTGTCATTCGTAGGTCTTAAGCCAGTTTGCGAGGGTTGCGAGTTTGTCCGAAAGGGATATCGTGGCCCTGGCACACAGGCAACGGGTGGAACATGGGTGGATTTTTCCTTTGTAAAAGTCTGACACGCCCCCTCCCGCTCCGCCCAGAGCGGGAGAAGTTATTTGATAATTTCCCACCCAAAAAAAAAAGCGGGGTCCGCTGCGCCATGTTTTTAGGGTTCTGTACCAAAATGCTAAAAAGGAACCCTTATGGTGAGACTAAGTCTGTCTGTGTGTCTGTATGTATGTCTGTCACACCTGGATATCTCAAGAACTACTAATGCTATCAACTTGAAATTTAGAATAGTTTTAGATGACGTTTGCCCAACTATTTTGCAAACAAGAAAGAAATTAAAAAAATATATATTTTTTGCAAAAGGGACTGAAAGGGCCCGGTCTTACAAATTTAAAGCGGGGCTGCGGGGCTACTAGGGTATCATATAAAGGAGCGCTGTTTGCACAT
Source organism: Tiliacea aurago (assembly GCA_948098905.1). Lineage (NCBI taxonomy): Eukaryota > Metazoa > Arthropoda > Insecta > Lepidoptera > Noctuidae > Tiliacea > Tiliacea aurago. Next base: position 15,575,699 of record OX402593.1, read on the forward strand.
TCTCAAACATGTTTTTTTTTAGGCAGCATAGTTTCCGACTTTTGTAGAAAAATGTAAAAAAAATACCACCCCCCCCCCTTATCTCCGAAGTTTGCATAGATAAAAATCTGAAATTATTCTATGTGATAGAAGTGTATGTAAAGATTACAGGAAAAATAAAACGATGTCTCTAAATAGCACAGTTTTTCAGAAATACTCAACATCATATATACGTATGGAACCATCGGTGCGCGAGTCCGACTCGCTCTTGACCGGTTTCTTATTACAAGAAAACATGGTGCAGCGGACCCGCCTTTACCTTTGTAAACAACATTTAAAATCATCTGTTGAGATTTAATGGTCTGTATTTATAAACCAACCGTTTAAAAATACCTAACCGGTGCACGCATGATGGTTTGGGTGTTGGTAAACACAGGCCTTAAAGGCTGCGTTCACACCTAACTTTATTACGATTTAATTCAACTTATTATTTACATGAAAGCAACGGCAATATGGACATTATTAAAAAAAATAAAGTTTTAATCATTTTATTAGATTAGATTAAATAACATTTACAGTCAGTTTTCAATTAATGATTAAAAATTAATATTCATTTCTATAAATTTGACTGTTAGGCTCCGTACACACGGCTCACAGCCTTGAGGAACGTCTGACAACCAGCCCTACCAAGGGGTATCGTGTTATCCAGTAACCGGTTGGCTAGGTCAGTTATGCAGTCACTCTATGCGTGATACTACTACCTATTCAGCTTCATCTGGTTAGGTTATGGGATAGGGATAAGATTGTGCTCTGCCCATAGTAAAAATCTTCCTTCCACCAACAATCGTCTTCTACGATGACTCTCTCAGCGCTCTGGTTTCATTCACTCTTCTTTCTTTGTCCAGGCCGTTTTTCTTTGGAATGCGCTCCCTCTGAGCATCCGGATGGCAACCGGTCGGTTAACGTTTAAAATGACGCAAGAATATATTCGTAAGAAGTTGGCAGATTCATCCCAGCGCTCTGATTCGTTTTCTCCTCCATCAATCGTTATTTCTTCTGACACTTTTAATTTTGTTTATAAGTACGTATGTATATTCCGTTGGTTTAGGTAGTTAAATAAATGTAACGTAAGTTAAGTAACCGACTTAATGTAATACCTGCCACTTCAGTTGTCATGCTACTTCACAGTTATACTCTTCAATTTAGCAATGTTATCATTCGCCGACATTTTGAGAACCTGTATTTTTGGGCTCTTTACAATAGACAGATTACATAATATTGTAGTATTATTATTAATAAATTAAAAAATTGTGCTCAAGCAGTTACATCAACGAAGAGTAGTTAAAGAATAAAAGATAAAGTTTAACATACATTAATAAAAGAGGAAACTAGCGTAAAAATCAAAAATCCATTTAATTTGGTTATAAGTTACAACGTGTTTTTAAACAAGAAAGTGTCATTTATAAAAACCTTTTTTACGATTTGTTTACTTTTATTTAACTACCTAAACCAATGGAGTATATGTATTAGTATATATTTTTGATTTTCGAGTTATCTATCCCCTATGTTGCACCTACCAAAAACCACAAACAAAAACACAAAACATGTTTTGTCTCTGCATCACCTTATGGTTGACTGGTAAAAATGCCTCAGGCTTTAAGTCCGCCTTTGTACAGTATTTTTTTGATGTGAAACATCTGTATGCAAAAAATAAATATTGATATTCAGCTGCACCCGTTTGAAACAAAAAAGAAAGAAAAATATTTTAATTTGGGACACACAGGAAATACAACAATAAAAAGATTACATTAAAACTAACAAAATCATGAAAACAATAAAAAAGATTATTAAAACTAACAAAATAGTGAAAATAAAAAGAGCTGTGCGAGGCCAAAAAGGCTCCTATCTCAGCATGATGCTGGAATATATGAAAAATAAAACAATTATAGTAATAAAACAATAGATAGGGCCCGTTGGACTGGAACCCTTTTTTTTTTTTGTTCACGGGGTGGAAAATCCTCAAGGATGTCCTCCGCGGGCCGAGGGGTCTGTCAGACTCTTACTGACTAAAAACCACCCCAGTGTTCCCCTCCCACACTTGCACCGGGGATCTTGGGATCTGTTCTTACTTCCGCAATCCCCGGCTTGTGCCGGCCCGCCTCTGCGGGCCACCTCAAGTCTGGGGGGGGGTGTCGGACCCCCCCCCCGCGACGTCTGATAGGGGCGCGCGTGGAACACTACGCGCCGCCACCTCGGGTCCAATTTGATAGGGGGCGGCGGACGTCCCCAAGTCCGCCGTCCCTGGACCCATTTATGGGGGCTGGAAGAGGGCGTTATCGGCCCTCCGCCGACGCCCGGTGCGCCTGCTGCGGGCCGGGTGAGCGGACGAGATCTCCCGCTCCCTTTCCGCAGCCTCCTTCTGCGACACGACTGTTTCGCAGAAGGACATCACCGCGTCCACGGACTCCTCACTGCCGGCCATCGACTCGACCACGGCTAGCAGCGATAGGTCACTGCCTACTCCTGAGTGGACTGGAACCCTCCCCCAACATAGTTGGGAAAAGGCTAGGCAGATTGATTTTGTATTCAGGTAATTTCAGCTTACCCAGAAGCCTGAAGAAGCCTGTTCACTCTGACTTTGAAGAGATTAGGGTTGTATGCGTTCGGAAACACAGGCGCAGGAACTGGTACTGGTTCTGGTACTTTGAGGAAGATCCGCAGTGGTAGCCCATGAAATTCAAACTTTCTTACGTTTTTTTGCAATTTGCAGTATCAGGTTGTATCTTGATCAAATTATGATTCGCGAACATAAAAATATGTATTGACAGAATTATAATCATTAATACATCTCTATATGTTAGATTTGTTCCATATGAACTTTCCAAAAGAGATTTGTTCTTTTGGAACAAATCTTATATAGAGATGAGTATTAATGATTCTAATGATTATAATTTTGTAAATACATGTCTAATAGAGTCGCGAATCATATTTTGGTCAAGGTAGAACCTGACACTGAAAACTGGCGAATTGCAAAAAACGTAATAAAATTTAAATTTCGCTACAGCTGCGGATGTGTTGTAATGCAGAATCCACATATTCAAAAACTTATACAAACTCTGGGTCGTTACAATTTTTAAAAACTTTTGTTACAATTTTGACTGGCAATATACCTTACTTTGTGTCATGGTTATTATCTTTGTTATTAGGGTTCCGTACCTCAAAAGGAAAAAACGGAAATCTTATAGGATCACTTCGTTGTCCGTCTGTCTGTCTGTCTGCCAGTCTGTCAACACCCTTTTTCTCAGAAACGCGTGGAGGTATCAAGTTGAAATTAATATTTAATACGTAGTCTATGATCTCTTGAAGGTCTAAAATAATCAAGCTTCCAAGTCAACGCAATAAAAAAATATGGCGATATAGGCGACTTATTTTGATACTCGCAAACAAAACAAAACCTATAAAGTACTTCCCGTTGACCTTGAAACATGAAATTTGGCAAGAAGCAAGGTCTCACAGCACAAGTAAAGGAACAATTCCGAAAATCTATCATTTGTAGAGGTGGAGTGGGTTGGAGAAGTGACCGTGACGTATATCGATGTATGAGAAAACATTTTTTTCAACTACAATGTTAAGTTTGTTTTTGGGATAAATTCATCGCAATTACGGAACCCTTCATTGTGCGTAGTCCGACACGCACTTGGCCGGTTTTTTTTTTTTGTCTCAGATATTCTCGGAAATGTTGTCTTGTAGCAATTTTAAATAGGTCACTTCATCAGTCTGTTGACAAAATGCTAAGATCATCTAAAGTGAGATAACCCTGACATTTTCTTACCTTCCCTGGTATGTACAGTACCGACTCAAAATACATTTACAATACTCCTTGGCCGAACCTTATCCGTTTTCAATTAGTTCGTTAATTGTTGTTCTCATTAAAATTCCATCATAATAATATTAACAAAGCTCACTTTGTTGACTTCTCTGTAGCAAATATTTAACTTAACTCTTCTGCGAAGTTACTTACTTAGAAAATTTCAGAGACGTAGTTCAATAAAATACTGTCAGAGAAGCAAATTAATTTAACGACTGGAAGGACAATAAATTGATAAAATAAAAATTGATAAAATAAGGACAAGTAAAAACGTTGCTTGTTTAAAATGTATTTATTTAAAGCTTTTGCCCGCGACTTGGTCGGCGTGAAATTTCTTGTTTCAACATAAAATACATTATATCCAATGACACTCGGCAGCAGGGGCGAAAGCACCGTATAACACGATTCCTACCGGCTTCCCTTCGGAAACTCGGAACACAACCACTCTATCGTCATTGAAAAATTGCATAGTCGAAATTTTGATGGTTTAATAATGCCAAATAATATCATCACACTATAGGTATTTAATACACCGTAAAATTAAAATATTACAAAACGAATACATTACATATTTTGTCTTTATATCCCAACAACAAAACATTTTGCTCTAAAATAACTCGTACGTGTGTCCGGCTTGCCGTAACTTCAATTTCTTCGACGTCATGACGAGTTTATTTTGTATAGACAGTATATTTTTTGCTCCAGCTTACCTTTTTCATAAAATCACCCTTCGCCACTGCTCGGCAGTACTATAGGTTCCCATTAGTGAAAGAATTTCCGGAATCGGATCAGTAGTTCCGAAGATTACCCCCTACATACAAACATAAAACATCATCATCATCATTCCAGCCTAAAGACGTTCACTGCTGGACATAGGCCACCCCCAAAAGGGGAGGGGTTGCCATAATTGCCACGCTTGGCAGGCGGGTTGGCGGTCGCAGTATAGTTTTAAAATACATAGAGAACGCTGCTGCCCATTCTCTAGTAAGCCCGAGTCACCTACCCTGTATACGACATCCACACGACATCCACGGGAAGAAATGGGATGACTATTCTTTACGTTTGGCACCACACGGAGCAAACTTAAAACACCTCTTTATAATCCTAACTAATATTATAAATGCCAAAGTGAGTTTGTTTGTTTGTTACGCTTTCACGCTAAAACGGCTGAACGGATTTGTATGAAATTTGGCACATGGGTAGAGCAGTACCTGGGTTAGGAAAAAAGCTACTTTTTATCTCGTTAATACGACCTCATGGGATAATCTGACCTCTGACCAGTAGTGATAGAAAAAATCTACTATTGTCAATGAAAACCAACTTTTGAACACACTGTAGTGGCATCAACATCGCCACATGCGAACTACGCGTCACACTGACGTCACGTAAAATCCTGCATCGCGCAAACAGAGTTTACCGCGCAACTAGCATATATACAACATCCCGAGATCAACCGTCGGGCAGTTGCCCACCAGACACAACACCCGTCTGGTCGGAGGATCCTCCCTTTTTTATAGAAGATGAGTGAACTTTACACCCTGTTCTCATACCTCTAAAACACAAACCAAACTTCTTTCCCATATCCACAGTTTCATTCGCCAATAGCGGTGATTGTAAAGAGGATTAGGTACAGTCTACAGTCGACCTCGTTTTGTAATACTCGTACAGACAGTTTGTCATTTGTCACGAGCATAATACCTTTCACTTACGCAGGATTCAAAAGTGATTTTCTCCTGAAGTATTTATAGATATTATATGGCCATATTCGTATGGAATAGGTTTTTTCTCAAAGTACTAATTTTTATTTCAAGAGGAAAGTGCTTTTAATTTCGAGTAGGTAGGTAGGGTACTATAGGTTCAACTGCTGCACTGTCTCAAAACGGTGAAGGAAAACATCGTGAGGAAACCGGCATGTCCTAGAACCAAAACTTCGAAGACATGTGATATCCACCAACCCGCGCTGGGGCCGCGTGGTGGATTATGGCCCACTGCCTCTCACAAAGAGGAGGCCTGTGTCCCAACAGAGGGAACATTATAGGCTGAATAAGTTTATGCTTTATGCATAGTTTCTACATTAACGTTTCAATAAACTGTAAGTTTTTGCCAAAAGCGGTAAAGCTTACGAGATCAATATACTTACTTACTTAATAATTAATACTTTAATAGCAACCATTCAGGGTTTTCATATGAATGACGTGTTGCCTAAAATGTTTCGCCTCATTATGGCCTCAATCAAACGAATTACGCGTCATAAATCAGAAGTGATATTAATTACCAACGTGAGCAAATAAATAATCAAAGCGGATTCGATGTTCTACCGCTTAAAACTGAAGTGGTATTCAGTGTTAATAAATTACTTAACCCAAAAATATTTCCACTGAATAACATAAATGAATTTAAATTGGCGATGTTCAAAAGAAAACTCAATCATGTAAAAACTATTAGAGGTGAAATTGAAAACTATTGAGAAGTTGATTGGATTTTATAGTCAAACTCTGGTTCAGGCCCGTCTGGCAACGCTCCCGTTTGACAACGCCCCCGTTTAACAACGCTACCGTTTGACAACGATTCCGTTTGACAACGGTTCCGTTTGACAACGGTTCCGTTTATAGCGGTGTATCACGTACACCAGGTGCAGTCAATATGGTAAGTCTAATTTTTACGGAATATACATATTTCTTTGAATGAAATAAGTCCAATATTTTAACAACATACGTTACTGCATACAATATACAATACAATTTTTTTGTATTCATTACAAATGTGTCTATCTAATTGTGACTTTATAAAAACAAAAAATGAAGTAAAATAAATTATAAAGTCGAAAATATAAAATTAGAACCAAATTCCAATCTCTTAAATTCGGTATATATGCTCAAGGGAAAGCATTACAACAACGAGTCTGCCTCGTTGGTTTAATGGCTACAAGTGCGACTGCTGAGCGTGAGATCCTGGGTTCGATATCCAGGTCGAGCAAAGTGTTATATTGGGATTTTCCATTAGAATTATTTTCCAGCAGCAGCCTGGAGTCTGGATCCATGCATAGTTGATGACAATACGCTTGCCTTATTAAACACGTAATGCGCAACTCTTCGTGTCGTACCTACAGGACATGATGTGTTATGTGCGTTTAAAAAAAATTGTTTTCTTTTTTATGTTTCTGTCACTAAAGTCTGATTTACACGGTACGATTTAATTGCCTGTGGCATGTCATGTTGAAGCAATAATAAAAGTTGCACCGTCAAATAAACAGTGTTTAGACGATCATTGGTTGCTTCAATTTTACTGTATGCCACTGTCAAGAAACTTGCATTTTGTTGGATTTCAACCCCATTTATACGGTGCCAGTTTTCGGAATATTCAAGAGCAATAATCGCAAGCCATAAAGCACGTTCAATTCGTTTCGTTTTCGTTCGTTTTTAATTATTGCCATTCAAGAATTGCATGCAAGTATTTACAGCGTGAAATTTCTTATGAATTGCATTGAAAATGGACTTCTGTTTAAGCCAAAGCCAATATTGCAAGGTGATTATTGCACATGCAATTTTTAGCCTCGTCTAAATACAGAGTTGCACGTCTTTGTGCAATTGATTCAAGTGTTGAATGCGATTTTATTGTACGTGCTGTTTACGCATATACCTACCAGTTTTGAACGGCAACTAACTTCCCCGTATCGTGCAACAATTGTACGTGTTGTACGATAATTAATAATGTAAAATACAAATTTGGATGCAAAAACAGTAAAAGGTAACTTAATGTTTGCTTTTCAGCGGTAACAGTGTTTAAAAATATGTAAAATGTGAATTAAATTAATTTCACACGATTTCATACTTGAAAACAGATTTCTGCACCGAATTATAACAAGAATTGTTGTACACAGCAGCAGATACAAAGCAAAGAAAAAGAAAAGAATAACATTTATAAAAAATATAAAAAAAACTATTAAAAAGTTTACCAAGGAGACCAAGGAGTTCGCTACAAGACATAACAGACATAATTATTACCCATTAAGTATAATTGCTAGTCACTAAATATACGCCTATTGATCAATAGGTTCTGGAGATAACATGAATACCCTTCGATATAACATAACAGTAGTGTATTTGAGAAGTTTCAAGTGGCTACCACTTAATTTGATGTCCTTGGTAAAACAATAAGGACTGTCTGAGACTTTGGTCTCGCCGTCTGACTCAACTAAGTTAATAGTTAGGTATTGCCCTGCATTATTTTGCGGTACTTGATCACTTTTCAAGATAAAAAATTTAAAAATTAGCTGACGTAGCTCAAAAGGCTGCCCAACTTAAATGGGACTGGGCAGGACATGTCTGCTGCATGCCAACTGTGGGCCCAAATGGCACAGAATTGGTGTCCTGAAATAGTGCGACGGGATCGCGGCAGACCACGTAGGAGATGGCGGGACGAATTGGATAGGTTCCGGCAAAACTGGAAGGAGGACGCGCGGGCTCGCGAATGATGGAAGGAGTGGAGGAAGGCCTTTGCCCAGTAGGGGGACAGCGTAGGCTAGAGAAAAAAAAAACAAAATTTCGAAGACGAAAATTTACAGCACTAGCTTTTGTGCGCTACTTCGTTTGCGTGAAATTTCTTGTTTTGACATAAAATATATACTATGACACTCGGCAATGGCTACCTAACTCGGCTAGCTTCCTATAAGTGAAAGAATGTTTGAAATTGGATCAGTAGTTCCGAAGATTTCCCCCTACATACTAACTTACAAATACCTCTTTATAATATTAGTTCTTAATTGTAAAAGTTTAACACAATAGGTAACTCAAATGACCTAAACTTATTAAAAAGTACATGATCTACGTCTAAAATTTAGCTTGTTCTCCTAAAAATGTACCTGTTCAAAAAAGAGCCTCTCAGTGCTCAGCTATGAATAGTGTCGAGATTTTTTTCTTTTAAATAATGTTAAAAATAAAAGCAAAAAAACGCCGAAAAATACACATTTTTTGCAAAAAACTGCACGGTGGTACGGAACCCTTCGTGTGCGAATGCGACTCGTACTTGGCCGGTTTTTTAATAACTGCTTGTCTGTAATCACCGTACGTGTTATAAAAAAATATATAAGTAATTAAAAAGATGGAAGAAAAGTGTTTATTCAGAGATATATTTTATTTTAAATACTTAATATCTACTTCTGCCAAACTGCACAGCTGGGCCCCAAGTCTGCTATTTTTATAAATTCAGTCATTCCAAAACGATCCCATTGTCATTTTGCTAAAAGTTCGTAATCTGCTTAATTCATAATGGTCGATCATTGGTCGGTCAATGTTCTCGTAATAGAATTGTGTTACTTATAATGGCATTGTCGTATTGCCATTATTATAAAACCCATTAGTAGAAAGGTCATTCATTTGTCATTATGTAAGAGATTACCAATAAATGCAATTCCTTTCAATGTAGTGTCAGTGGCCGACCATTGGAAAGTCATAATGACGCCATTATAATAATAGTTTACCAAACTTGTCAAAATCAACAATTATGAAATCAATGATCGACCATTCTGACACTATTGTAATAGCACACTTGAGGGCGGCCAATTTATTAGCAGACGTAGCGTAGTTTGGTAAGTAAAGTACAATGGGCAATGGAGCTTCAGTCAAAAATAAACAAAAAGATACACCGTAGTTATTTAACAAAATTAACGTTTTATTATCTGCTTCGTAACCAGTTCTAGCCGTATTGTTGTCATTATTTTATATAGAAGTGGCTTTTCTGAAGTTTATTACTATAAGACGATACAAACGGCCGCGTAGATCATGATTTTATTTTACTGCTGCTATAACATTAATATTATTTTAGTTAGACGAGATATATTGCCACAGAGGGCGTTACTATACTACGGGATTTTGCCCAGCTGCTAAGCTAAACTATACTTTCTGGCCGACGAGTCCCTGGTTAGTGTCATTTGGCATGACGTGATGAACCTATGAGCAGTAGTGACGAGTGGTAACGGCCTCGACTTACGAGTTAGGGAGCTTTCATCCTCATCATTTCAGCCGAAAGACGTCCACTGCTGGACATAGGCCTCCCCCAAGCACCGCCACTTCGACCGGATCTGTGGGGGAGGGGGTTGCCACAATCGTCACGCATGGCAGGCGGGTTGGCGATCGCAGTATGGTGTTAAAATACATTAAAAAAAAACAAAAAAAAAAAAAAAGTTTATTTATCTCCACAAATTACATCTTATATTAGTTACCTATACATATAGTTGACAGATATTTTGAAACTAAGCCTAGGCCTGTATTTTAGAACTCCAGGACCGCCATTTTATCACATAGTAAAGGTTGTCAACGTGCTACAATTGCGAGTGACTGATGGTGTGTGTGTGTGTGTGAGAGTTTGTGGGGGTGTGTGTGAGTGTGTGTGTGTGTGGGGGGGGAGGTGTGTGTAAGTGTGTGTGTGTGTGTGTGCATGTGTTTAATGCCTATGTACATAGAGAACGCTGCTGCCCATTCTCTAGTAGTAAGTTCCTTAGTCTATAGGGTGGTGCTATTCTTTACGTCCGGCACCACACGGAACCCACACACGGACAGGCGCTTAACTTTTTGTAAATTATTTCATCATCCCTGCTCTCAAAACGATGAAGGAAAACATCGTGAGGAAACCGGCATGGCCAAGAACTAAAAATTCGAAGACGTGTGACATCCACCAACCCGCACTGGGCCCGCGTGGTAGATTACGGCACACTCCCTCTCACAGAGAGGAGACCTGTGTCCCAGCACTAGGAACGTTATAGACTTATTATGTGATGAACCTATAACTATCTTCTACATTGGTCTAGTAACTGCCGGATGGTCACTGTCAGGTATGGGGCCGGATCCAAGATTGCAAGGTCTTAGCTGCCAAGAGTATCATACTTTGCTGAGCATAATCATAATTATGCTTAAAGTTGTCAAAAAATAATAGGCCCGTTTTGACATTTAACTTGAATCGACTTGACTAGTTATGTAACCATACGACTCGGTACTCGATACTCACGATAAATCGATTCAAGTTAAATGTCAAAACGGGCCTATTATTTTTTAACTACACCGCCTATTACAAAGGACCTAGGCTAATTATGTACGATGTGCAGCGAATTTAAAAGTATCTCCCGGGCCCCTGACTCATGGTACTAGAAGGAACGGTCGGGTTTTAGTCGATAGAAAGCCGACATAACCCTATTTTCTTTCCAGACGACCCTCTTTTCGCAGATGGAGGCCCTTCATGAAGATTTCGCCATGGAATAAAAAGGCTTACTATGTACGCATCGTTTCTTTAAAATCGAATAGTGTTTACCAACACGTTCACAATAATGTCATTAGTGTAAGCTTAACCAATATAGGGTTTATTTATAAATGTTTCTACAATACTCCATTTGAAATAAGATGACATTAAATTAACCTTTTTTACAGTCCGTTTAACCGATTTTGACTTCTATTGCATTGGTGGCATGACAAATGGCATCTGTAATAAACAGTTGGTATTGTAACCACGTTTTTGCTTTTAATGCCAGCCATCCTTATTCCTACGGAATAGACGTCAAAATCGATTGAATGGACTATAAAAAAGTTTATTTAAATTTGTAATCTGATATTAAATGGAGTATAGTTATGTAGGTTTTTTGCATTAGCGACTGTTTAACGATTTTTTTTATTGATGGGTAATATTTTCCCTCGCTTTCTGTGAGAGTGATTTGGTTAAAAGGGACGGAAGTGTGTAACAGGAAAAGATAGCTCAAGCTATCTAAAAGTATATACTCATTCTGTGCTCAAGCACAAAATGAGTATATACTTTTTAATAGCACGGAATTAGTAAACTAGTACTTTATAATAGGATGGAATTAGTGTACTCATGGAGTTAGTACTATAAAGATTTTAAGTAAAGGGGGTCATTTCAGTCGCTGCTCAGTAGCTTATTACCAAGGTGACATGTCTGATGTTACACATCATATGCGAATACAGTAAGGCTCACACGTTTTTTTTTATATTTAAATATAAAAAAACGTGCGTGAAGAGACGTTTAAACACGTCTATTAACTTTTATCAGCGTTTATAAAAAAGGGGTAAAAGCACAGATGACCTGGGGGTAAAAGAATAAGCAGAGATGTAATCATAATAAATATGACGCGTGGCACCATGATGATATGTATGGATGTAGCAAAGGTTAGGGCCAAAAATAAACACTGTCATGCCACCGCCAACGACGTGAAAAAGAAAAATAAGACCATAATACCACACAAAACACACAGTCAAATTACCGTAAGCCTCTATTTATTCATTAGTTACGCTTCCAATTCTAACTTTTCAGATACAATATTCCAATTCCGGGTTGTAACTTTAATTTCCTGGTCAGGAACCCAAATTATTTATTTCAGAGAGATAACAGTTTCAAAGTTACGACTAACAGCAACGTAATCGGATTACTACTTTAAGTACAAACTTATGTAGGTTTAGTAGATTAAGGACTATCAACCATGATTACAAAGTAATTAATCCTTTTTCGCAAAGCTCACAAACACAAAACAAAAAGATTTTCTCTTGTACTTTAAGCCATCAACAGAAGTAAATCAATTAGATTTTTTTGCAGGAGCCAATCAGTGTAAGTTTAGGTAGTTAAGGCGACGATAACCGACTTTTAATGATTTTATACTGAAGATCACGTCTAAAGTGTTAATGATTTGAAAAAAAAATATGTTAAATTAGAGCATTTTCTCAATAACTTAATATGTGAATATTTTAGATTATGTTTATGTTAGTTACATAGTGAAATTAATTTGTAAAGTTGTATCTAACGTGGGTAAAAAACTTAGAAGGGCGCAAAATCGCCTGAGCGTATTTTTCTGAAACCTTCACCAATTTAAATATAATTTAATTATTGATCTTTTAGTATACGCGTTTTATTAAAATACCTTTTGTTTTGTATAAAATAAATTAATAATGCGTCAAATTGGGGACGCTCCTTGATGGGCAAGTCCTATTACTGGCTGAACGTACGACGCTTTGCGTGAGTTCAATGCAGAACACGCAAGCTAACCACCCAAGGACACTGCCATATATCTGCGTCTTAAATATAGGTAAACAAATCAGTAAAAGGGTTTTCATAGTTGACACTTTCTTGTTTAAAATACTTTGTAACTTATAACCAAATTAAGTATATTTTTTATTTTTACGATAGTTTCCTCTTTTGTTACCTACTGTATTTTAAACTTTATCATATACCTATTCTTAAACTAAATTCGTAGATGTAACTGCTTGAGCACAATTTTTTTGTTAGATTTATAACAATGCTATAATATTTTGTTATCTGTATAATGTAGTGCCCAAAAGACAGGTTTTCTAAACGTCAACGAATTATAACGTTGCTAAATTGAAGAGTACAACTATGACGCAGCATGACAACTGAAGTGACAGGTATTACGTTTAGTCGGTTACTTGACAGCTCTCTAGTCACGTGGTTTTTTTTGTTTACCTTTATTTATCTACCTAAACAAAGAAAGAAAGAAAAAGCATTTATTGGGACTCGCACAGATCACAGATTAAAATAAAACACACTCATAGAAACAAAAAGAACAAAAAAAAAACCAACGGAGTGTAACTCAACAATCATCTCTTATTTCTGATGATGACAGAACTTAGGTACTTGTTTACACATGCTAATAGGTAATTGTATTTTGCAGTCCCTTATAGTAACACCGTAATTTTTACCCTACACGACATTTCCTCCTGCGACAAAAACGCTAAGATAATTACTAACAGAGCGATAAGCTACACCTAGGTATATGCTCAGTTAAGAAGGTTGCCCCTAATTATGTAGACAAACCCCTTAACTAAAAGAGACGAGTTAACGTCATGCTGGGTCCCGGATGTCAACAGACTTCGTAATATCCTCAACATACCTAATTGACATGGCGAGTTTTGGAGACAACTACAATCATTAAGGCTGGCGCACATGACGGCTGTATCGGGCCGCAGCGCATCATATTCCAATACAAAAAACGGCGTTGCGGCCCACCTGTGGGCCATCATCATCATTCATACAAAATGTACGACAGCGATGGAGGAGGATCTTTGCAATGCGGTGCGGCACGCCAAAATGTGCGCTACGCTTTAAGATAAAAATATATAGGTGTTATAACAACAGTATAGTATAACTCCCTAGGGCGTAATGCCTCTAGAGGCGTGCTATTCGAGGAGCCTAAGTCCAGCAGTAGAATACTGCAGGCTGACGATGATAATTTAATGAGAAGAAAACCCTAAAGGCTGATTTTACCAAAGTCAGATATATTTTATCCGGGATAACTACGCCTCAATTTTGGACAGTTTTTGTATGAAAAACTGTCAAAAAACCATTTGCAGAATAAGATTTGTACTAGGTCTTTAAAAATTTGGTCGAATTTATGCTAAGTAAGACGAAATAGCATGTTTATTTAAAAAAATTATGGGTGACCATCCATTACAATTCGAGACCCATTCGTGTCTCGAAATGCACGTTAAGCCGTTGGTCCCGGCTGTCATTCGTAGATCTTTGACAGCCGTTCCAGAAGCCCAAAAAAGTCTGACAACCAGTCTTATTAATGGGTATCGTATTACCCAGTAACTGGGTTGTGGAGGTCAGATAGGCAGTCGCTCCATGTAAAATACTGGTATTTACCTGCATCAGGTTAGACTGGAAACTGACCCTTACATAGTTGGGAATTGCCTAGGCAGATTGAGCTTATATCTCTCACAACATTGCCTTCCTGGCACTTCGTTCAAATAAAAATCTCAAGCATAACGAAAATGACCTGTTGAAATAATTTCAAAATTGTAGGAATTCTTTTGGCTGCTGATGTGGCCAATTAACGCTATTTTCGGCATCTATTTAATATTTTACATCACAATGTACCTTCAAAATAAAACCTACGAAGAAACAGAAAAATATTTAATTTCATTCAGATATGACAAGTTTGTATATTGTACCACGCACCCAAAACATAGTTCCACACTAATCCAATCCCCTTACTTACGTACGCTTACACAGCCGCACGCTCACGGACAAACAGACCCTTTTACTTAGACATAGCACACACACACGCACACACACATGCACACGCACGCACACACACACATACACACGCACACACAAACACACACACACAAATGCGCTCGCGCACTAATATCTGCATTTAAAAATTAAAAATTTAACTTGTAAATTAAAATTGTAGTAATACAATTAGAGGGATCGGCATTGTTACTCCTTAATACAGGCTATTTCATAGCCTAGCAAGGAGAACAGCACGTCACCCACTTGATTGTCAGAGATTTAACACTACCGACCTTTGTGAAAACTGTTAATTGTAAGTACTGCAATCTGTTTTTTTATATAAATAAAGATTATGTTATGTTAATGGTAGGTCATTAAATTATTCTGCCAGCGATATCAAAATCAAAATCGTTGCCGGGTGACCAGCAGATCTATTAGGTATGTAAAAATCTCACCGTGAAAGCTTAAGGGGGGTGCGCTAAAGTAGCCCGCCAAATTCAAATTTTCTTACGTTTTTTGCAATTTGCAGGTCAATAACAGGTTGTATTTTGATCTCAATATGATTCGCGGCCGTAACAAATATACTATTTTATGAAATTGTCATTCAATAGGATTCTATGAACTTAGAGAGTTGTATTGCTGATTCTAATGATTATAATTCTGTAAAGCCATATTTCTTACGGCCGCGAATCATATTTAGATCAACAAACAACCTGTCACTGACCTGAAAATTGCAAAACGTCGGAATTCTGGTAGAACAATTTCCATTAAGGTTTCAGAAATTATTCTACTACAGTCGCGTCATGCTGTCGCATCGGGCCTGTCTGCGGGAGCCTTAATAGAGAAGAATAGAAGAAAAAGACATGTTGTGCCGACCCCGAACAAAAATTGGATAAGGTCAGGAGAATGATGATGATCTATGAGAGGGATGGCGAACCAATGGCACGTGTGCCATTGGTGGCACGACGTACCAAAACAAGTTGGGCATGGCATCATTTCAGGAATGTAATAGGTACCTAAGTCATCTGGTTTACAACAGCAGAAGTCACACTAATTTGTTATTTCTTTTAAATCAATATAAAACTTGTTTAATAGTAAAGGAATTATTGTGAAAGCATACAGGATATTAAAGTAACTGTGTGCCATAGCTTAGGGGTTGGTTCAGTATCAACATAGGAACCCAAGAAAAAAAAACATTAAAAAAAATGTAATTAAACATAAATAATTAATAAAAATAAGTCTCTTCGTACTATGTCGGGCTTAGGACCGTCAAATAAAATAATATTAATTCTAAACAATTGCTATTTTAGATCTTGCAATATTTTTTTTGTGTTTTAATTTATTTATTTAATACTTTAAGCACAGAAATGTACAGAGGCGGACTTAATGCCATAGGAATTCTCTAACAGTCAACCTTTGGGCGATGCAGAGACAAACCGTGGTGTAGGTGCAATAGTGAGAATTAATAGATAATAATTTAATAATAATTTTTCTTTTATTTTTTTTTATTTTTCCTGGGTTCCTTTATCCATACTGAACCTACCCTTAAGCTATGGCACGCAGTTACTTTAACATGTTATATCGTTTTTTTCCAATAGTCACTAAGTCAAGAATGTTTTGATGGCACGTCATGGCCACATTCAAAATGTATTTTGAAAAAGTAGGACGTAGATGTATGGAGGTTCGCCATCCCTGATCTATGATATTGATGATTGTTCAAATGTACGAGTTTATAGATACATGCAATATATTATCGTAAAATGTTTTTAATATACCAGATAAATATCTAGATGATAACATTGTTTTAACAGATTGAAAAAGTCATTATCATCATCATTTCAGCCCAAAGACATCCACTGCTGGATATAGGCCTCCCCCAAAAGAAGGGGGAGGGGGTTGCCATAATCACCACGCTACGCTTGGCAGGCAGGTTGGCAATCGCAATATGGTGTTAAAATGCATAGAGAACGCTGCTGCCCATTATCTAGTAAGTGCCTTAGTCGTATTTTACGACACCCATGGGAAGAAATATAGGATGGTGCTATTTTTACGTCGGGCACCACACGGAACATTGAAAAAGAATATTAGATAAAAATGAAGCTTATCTACCCTATGAAAATTAGGCTTTGTTATGCTTTATAACCACATTAATTGACAACACAATAAACAAAAACCGACCAAGTGCGTGTCGGACCACGCACAATGAAGGGGTCTGTAGTTGGGATGAATTTATCCCAAGAACAAACTTAACATTGTAGTTGAAAAATATGATCCCCATACATTCCAACAGCATATGTAAGTTTGTACGCACACCATTGAGTGATTTCCCATGTTATTTTAAGATCACAGACTTCTTATAGGTTTTCCAGTAATCTTTAAGTAAGTAAGTAAAGAACTATTTTCTGTATTTATCAAAATTTTAGACTCAGTAGTTTCGGAGATAAGGGGGGAATGGTAATTTTTCATCTATTTTCTTAAATAATTTCAAAAGTATGTATTTTAAAATTATATAAATATATATATACAATTCTTAAAACAAGCCCTTTCCTTTGGTTTGTCAGCTAAACTTTTTTAAAATTTTCTAATTTGCCCCCTAAAAGTGAAATCCATAGTCAAAATTAATTTATTTACGTAACACGTCCGTGTTTTGGTCACAGAAGTTCATATTTGTACCAAATTTCAACTTAATCGGTCTAGTAGATTCGGAGCAAACCAGCTGTGACAGACGGACAGACAGACACACGAGTGATCCTATAAGGGTTCCTTTTTTCCTTTTGAGGTACGGAACCCTAAAAACAAAAAAATACCATCATTACAGTTAAAATATCTGTCTCATCAATACATCATCATGTGCCCAGCCTTTTTCCAACTATGTTGGGGTCAGCTTCCAGCCTAACCGGATGCAGCTGACTACCAGTATTTTACATGGAGATGACTTCCACAACCCAGTTACTGGGTAACACGATACACTTTGGTAAAACTGGTTGGAACTGGAAGATCCACGAATAATAGCTGCGACCAGCGGCTTAACGTGCTTTTTGAGGCACGGAGGGGTCTCGGTGTGGAAAGACCCATCCATGGACCTACCGCGGAAAGCACAGCTAAACCCGATCGATCGACCCGTGTGGCTGTTAATACTTAGCCACGAGCCCCTCTGGACTTTTTCATCAATATCTACATAATAAATAGTAATTTAATCATTATTATTCTTACAATAATAATAATTATGTTACATAAACATCACGCAACTTATCAATTTAAGCTTTTATGTAAAATCAGAAATAAATAATAAAAGCCAACAAGTAGATAAGTAATTACTAAATCTTCAGGAAGCACATACCTAAACCTTATTATTTTCAAATGCTAATTATTCACCCGACGTTAATATTTAATAACTAATTATTTAACATTACAAATGCATCTTATTCATACTAAAAAAATATTTTACTTCCGGGCAATTTAAAAACTTTATAAGCGATCCAAACTTAAAAAATAAATCAAATCCCACTCACCTCCAAAAAATAAACGCACAAAAAAAACACAGTTTCAAATAAAGAACTACGTAATTCCAAAAACAAATTCGCTTGAACAGATCTGTCCCACCATTGTTTATAAGTTCAGTTCATATCGGAATTCGGAACGCATCTAAAGCTAACCGTACTTATTAGTGGCTTAGATACGCGTGCCGCTGTGTACGCGTGCCGGCAACCAACTGAGATTCCCCGTACATTCTCCGCGATTCTATGGTGATGTTATTGATATTGATACTGAATAACTGGGATGTTTTATTGAGTGATTTTATTACGCATTACCTTTATTGGTCTACTTACATAATATGCAGTGCGAGTGAGCAGGAGAATCTATTTTAAGTGGTATTTTTAAATGTATAGTGTGTGCGGTGATAAATTGGAGCGTCTTCGGAATGTTTGCGAAAGTTATTGTTGTTTTAGTTTATAAAATGAGGTTCTTTTGCTAGTCATATTGATCAGCTCAATGCCTACCTATTTATTTTTGACACATGAATGAGCCTACCTATTTCGAAAGTTTAACACTGTATTGTTATCTTTTAATTAAAGGACAATGACCAAGTCACTATGGGAAGTGGTGCATTTAGTGGTGCCGCGGCTATCTTTGAAATCTTAGTCGGTATTGGAAAAACATATAAAAATTAATTGATAAACGATTATTCTACAAATGCAGTCCGAGATGATATATTTGAACTTAATTTTTTATATAAAAAATAAGCTCTTAGCCGTACAAACCTGCTTTTAAATAATAAAAAAGTAAAAAAAAAACGGTTTTACCGATTAGATTACAAGAAATAGAGTAATGAACGGTTTCCCAGATGCCAATGAGCGAATCGACAGTCATGAGCTGCAAAGCTTTTTCCTTAATCAGGAAGCTTAAAGCTTTCTTTGAAAAAGAAAATTCTGCCTTTTCTTGAGTTTCAAATAATGGATGATAACGGTTATGTATTTTATACAAAAGGTACATTTTCTTTCAATATTTTATCAAAGCACAGCAGATTAATTTGTGTAATTTTTGAAGTTTAAACGTCTTTAGGCGCGTACAATATGTGACGTGTTGCGCCAGACTGACGACGCGAAGCGTCTTGTGTACATATTATACGCATGTATATATATTAAAATGTAGGGAACAGCTGATTTTTTTCCGCGATTTCAGGTTTGGTCCCATAGTAAAAGTTGTTCATAATGATGAGTACAATGACCCCTTAAGAGGTTATTGACGTTTCAAAAATAACCCTGTATGTATGTATATAGGTCGGATCTGATAAGATGAGTATGCACTTATGGGGACGATAACCGACTCTTAATGATTTTATACTGAAGATCACGTCTAAACGAGTAATGTTAATGATTTGAAAAAAATATATGTTAAATTAGAGCATTTTCTCAGAAACTTAATATGTGAATATTTTAGATTATGTTTATATTACATAGTGAAATTAATTTGTAAATTTATGTCTAACGCGGATAAAAAACTGAGAATGGCGCAAAATCTACTACGCATATTTTTCTAAAACCTTCACCAGTTTAAAGATAATTTAATTATTGATCTTTTAGCATACGCGTTTTATTAAAATACCTTTTGTTTTGTGTATAATAAATTAATAATGCGTCAAATTGGGGACAGCGCTCCTTGATGGGCGAGTCCTATTACTGGCTCAACGTACGACGCGTTGCGTGAGCTCAGTACAGAACACGCAAGCTAACTACTCAAGGTCACTGGCATATATCTGCGTCTTAAAAACGAGACAAACGCCTTTTGCGTTGTGCGGAGTCTAGCGGTATGGTGTCGAAATGGACCATGGTGATGGTGCTACAGTGATAGTTAAGACGTGGTCGCGACACATACTGGCCTAGGAACTGTTGTTTCGTTTTTAAATTCAGAGTATTAACTTTCAGTAATATCCCTGTAATTGACTTTGTAGCAATAAACAGTGTGGACGTTATAATAAGGAGTTAATTCTCTAGTTAACCCGTATCCCAATTCAACGCTCACAATAGATATATCTGACACTATTTCTAATCACGATCCTATGTATAGGATTGTATATCACACTAATATTATAAAAGCGAAAGTTTGTGAGTGTGTGTGGGTGTATGTTTGTTACTTTTTCACGCTCAAACTACTGGACCAATTTTGATAAAATTTTGTATGGAGGTAGCTGACACCCTGGATTAAGATATAGGTTACTTTTTATCCCGATAATCCCACGGGATCGAGACTGACGGGTGAAACCGCGGGGCGCAGCTAGTGTTTATATATATGTTATTCCAAAGTTTTAAGTTCACAGTCCCATCCCCCTCCCCCCCCTCCTCCAGGTAGACTGCCTATTTTTTATTTTATTTACCTACTTATGGAAACAATTTGTATTCCTCCAAGATATTAATTTTGAAACAGATTCAATGAATAATTTACCCTATTGCTGGGTTGTGGAGGTCAGATAGGTAGTCGCGCCATGTAAAATACTGGTATGAATCTGGTTAGACTGGAAGCCGACCCCAACATAGATGAGAAAAGGCTACGCAGATCTATTCAATGAATGATTTAATGAATAAGTGATAAATTCTGTCGTACATAATTCACATAATTATAGTCTATATGAACCGTATTTCTCATTAGACATGGCACAAGTGAAACCTTAATTAATTTTAAAACCGATAATGTCAATTTTGTGTATTAACTTTATGTGGGCGTCTAAGCAAAGAGGGTCCAGTTTTTCGGTATTTAAGTTCCGAGATATACGCAGTTTTTTAAAGTTGGATTTTAGTTCATTATTAATGAATGCTCAATTATCAACAAGTTCATATAGTAAATGACTGTATTTGATGTTTAGTACCAGAAATTCTATGAGAAAAGTTTAGTAGAAAGGTACATACGGCTACAAATCAAGCTATATATTTCCAGTTTGCGCTGACTTTTCATTGTAAAGAAATCCAATGAAATAAAATGCGAGATCAGCTTATACTGGAAATGTATAGCTTGATCTGTAGCCGTGCGTACCAGTGTTAATTTTTAAAAATGCATTTTCTATAATCAAGCTTTTTCAGAGTTTCAAAATTCACTTTTTGCTTGTAAAAACAACATATTATTTTGCGAAGAGTAAAGCAGACAATTACTAAATTATAAAAAAAAAAACAAAAAGGTTTCATTATTCATGTAACCCTTTACTATGTTATTATAAGTAAGGATTAGCTTCCAGTGAGAACCTTTTATCCATTAAATAAATTTCAGAATGTAATTTTAAATATAATATTCGTTTTTTTTCTGTTGTTCTTAGCCCTTTTGAATTTAGAACAGAGTAATAGTCTAGGGCTTAGGGTTAAATAATGGTAATAATAGGTAGGTATATAAACATTCTTTAGTGTTAATAACAGATTGGTAGGTAATCTAACTATCATGTCGGAATTTGCGACGCATTTTGCGAATTTTTCTGTGAAGGAATATTCTAAGAATATCATAATGAAAATCTCTAATGAAGAAAGCGTTTTTCTGTGAATTTTCAGCAAAACATGCTAGGTGGAAAAGTGGTTTAGAAAAGTGGGTCAAGAATTATAAACATGAAAACTTGGACATTATTAAATATTGTCCAAAAGTTCGTTGACATTTTTCCACTTCAGCTGCCATGCCACATTATGATTTAAAATAAAAATAGTCAGGTTGTTTTAAATTTGTTTAAGTTTTCTTACATTTTTGATCTATATAACTTGGCTAAAATCGCCGAAATGTTTATTGTTTTGGCAAAATTGTCGGAAAGACTCTCCAATCGAACCTTCCGATAATTTCGCTCTTAGGGTCGGAGGAGTTATGAATACACCTCCTGAGATTTTGTTATTATATCAAATATTACTTACCCCTTTTGCAGATAATTATCTATTACACACAGGTAGATTCACTGAATATTCTGGTATTCTGCTGCATCCGGTTACACTGGAATCCGACCCCAACATGGTTGGGAAAAGACTATAGGCAGATGATGACACAGGTCAATTCATTGAAAAATGTCAGTATTTATGTAAGCAGATAAGTGAAAGCTTGGTTGCATTTAAGACTCAAATATATGCCAGTGACCTTGAGTGGTTAGCTTGCGTGTTCTGTGCTGAGTTCACGCAACGCATCGTACGTTCAGCCAGTACTAGGACTCACCCATCAAGGAGCGCTGTCCCTAATTTGACGCATTATTAATTTATTATACACAAAACAAAAGGTATTTTAATAAAACGCGTATACTAAAAGATCAATAATTAAATTATATTTAAATTGGTGAAGGTTTCAGAAAAATACGCTTGGTAGATTTTGCGCCATTCTCAGTTTTTTATCCGCGTTAGACATAACTTTACAAATATTTTTTTACTATGTAATATAAACATAATCTAAAATATTCACATATTAAGTTATTGAGAAAATGCTTTTTCTTTATGATTTTCTATTTATTTTTTTATGATAAGTAACGTACGACTTATCATAAAAAATTAAAAACACCTGACTATTTTTTTTAAAACTATAGTAGTCAACTATACCTATGGAAAGTTGACTACTATAGTTTTATCAAAATTTTAGGCTCAGTAGTTTCGGAGATATGGGAACGGTAAATTTTCTTCTATTCTCTTAAATAACTTTAAAAGCGTTTATTTTATAATTATAAGAAAATATTTCTGAAATTCTTACAACAAGCCCTTTCATTTAATGTGTCACAAAACCTACCTTGACTACCTCGTACGTCTGGACGTAGGCGCGTGGGTTCGATTCCCAGGTCGTGCAATGTATTATTGGCTTATTACATCAAGAATTTCCCAGTAGCAGCCCGAAGTCTGAATTGTGTCTGGTTGATGGAAATAGGCTCGCCCCTATTTCATTACATAACATCACGCCTTGTCTCCCCGAAGGGTTGGGCAGAGGTGTACACTCACGTATCACCAGTTATGATTAAGTCCCATGTAATTAGGGGTCTGAAACATAACTGGCTAAATGTGGGTGTTATTTTTTTCGTCTACCATGTTTATGGAGGCTAAGATTGATGGCTTTAGAGCGGCCTCCATATTGCACCGTATCCGAGTAAGCTCCAATAACATTCTAAAGGTAATAGCGGGTCGTCTAGAGACAGTCCTTTTCTTGGGCACTGGATTGCAACAAAATATGATTTTTTTTTGTTTTGATTATTCTTATAATTTTATTTGTTGTGTTTTACTAACATAGGTCTTAAGCATTTACTAACACAGTTATGGATGTCTTTTTATCTGAAATAAACTGATTATATATATATAGGTACACTTCTGCCTAATACTTCTGGGACAACAGGCGTGATATTATGTGTTATGAATACCCTCCTTTTTGTTTACGTTTACCGCAAATATAGAACAACGCCTTTAAATAAAAACACCGAGCAATTTTTCATCGCAGCTTTCAGTGTCACTGTCGTATTTGGGACGGGCATATTTTTAAAACGAAGTGGTTTTATCTTCACTGTCCAAGTGTCCAGGGTTGCTCATTTTCTAGCCAGCACTTTGAAATTTTGCATTAAGGCGACGATAACCGACTTTTAATGATTTTATACTGAAGATTACGTCTAAACGAGTAGTGTTAATGATTTGAAAAAAATATATGTTAAATGAGAGCATTTTATCAATAACTTAATATGTGAATATTTTAGATTAAGTTTATATTACATAGTGAAATTAATTTGTAAAGTTATGTCTAACGCGGATAAAAAACTGAGAATGGCGCAAAATCTACCAAGCGTATTTTTCTGAAACCTTCACCAATTTAAATATAATTTAATTATTGATCTTTTAGTATACGCGTTTTATTAAAATACCTTTTGTTTTGTGTATAATAAATTAATAATGCGTCAAATTAGGGACGCAGCGCTCCTTGATGGGTGAGTCCTAGTACTGGCTGAACGTACGATGCGTTGCGTGAACTCAGCACAGTACACGCAAGCTAACCACTCAAGGTACTACTGGCATATATCCGAGTCTTAAATGCAACCAAGCTTTCACTTATCTGCTTACATAAATACTGACATTTTTCAATGAATTGACCTGTGTCATCATCTGCCTATAGTCTTTTCCCAACCATGTTGGGGTCGGATTCCAGTGTAACCGGATGCAGCAGAATACCAGAATATTCAGTAAATCTACCTGTGTGTGATAGATTATTATCTGCAAAAGGGGTAAGTAATATTTGATATAATAACAAAATCTCTAATATTTACAAGATATAACAACTGAATCTATAATTTTATTTGATATAATGATCAGTTAATATAATAAACGATTGATATAATTTTAAAGCAACTAATTTTTATAAGCATAACATACATTGAATATAAAATCGTTTGATATACCACTCAAAAGACATAAAACCTATTTAGTCTAATATGATAAAACGTGCAAGCAAGCATGCAGCATGCAAGCAAGCATGTAGCAAGCAAGCATGCAGCAAGCAAGCATGCAGCAAGCAAGCATGCAGCAAGCAAGCATGCAACATGCAGCAAGCATGTTTTCTGTCACGGCTCCGGCGCTGCAGGGCTATAGCGGTCCCATGCGAGCTTATCGTCACAGATGTGTTTCACTCTCACCACCGAGGCTTTGGCTCTGCCGGCCAGCCTCAGCCGCGGCGGCAAGCGTTGAAACCACCTGCTCCTCAGCTCGCGGGCCGCCTGGCCCCTACGCGCCTACGTGATTTTAAATAACACTCTAGGCTAGGGGTAGGGCAGACAAGACTACGTGGATTCGGTTTTGCAGCGATTCGTTTCTGTCACGCCGCTCCCGCAGCACGCTCAATCAAATTAATCGCAATATTATATATTTTAAACGATAGGCCTAATGATTTTCGATTACATAAACGTTATATCAAACAACGATAAACGAAATAACTTTTAGAATAAATAAATGTTATATCCAAATAAATTATATCAACAGTTGGTATAACTCTCGTTTAATATAATATATCTTGTGAACGATAATAAAATGAAATTAGACCAAATGAGTTTATACGTTATGAGACGCACCCAATGGGACCACCTAGGAGCATACCCTTTAAAGAAAAAAAAAACAATTTTCAAAATTGTTCTACAATCGATGGAGAAATCGGTCTCCACTCCAGTACTCGTCTGCTCCATCGGCAATCGATCCTTCGACAAACATAGCCAGCCCACTGTCACTTCAGTTTGCTTACTCTGCAGACTATGTCGGTAACTCCGTTCTCTTCCGGATAACTTAATTTATCCTTCAGAGAAACTCCGAGATAGCCCGCTCCATAGCGCGCTGTGCCACCTTGAATTTGTGGACTAGCCCGACTGTCAGTGTCCACGTTTTGGCACCGCGTGTCCGCTATGGTCTTCAACCAGTGCGGGATTGGCGACGAGAAGACTTGACGATGTGAGTGCTTTGATTTATTTTTTTAAATACTTGAACTCGAAATTCTAATATTTTACCTGAACAAGGTTTATTGACACTTCCTTTAGATACTTTTGGAACAGATTATACGTATCACTTACTGCCCAAAGTGTGCTGTACGTTGATAAGTACTTAGACATCGTCGCTCATAACAGAAGCTGTTCTAAATGCACCCTAATTAGTACTTTGTGCGAAGGTATTAGAATATTAATGAAGAGAAGCTCTGCCTTCACTACCATTAGTCAGTACTTTCAATTAGCCCTTCGTTCATTAATCATAAAAGCTAAGGGACAACAAATCGCCGACGTTGTAAATCATGGAGTTGAGTAAGGAGAAACGTGGGATTTCAAGTGTTTGAGAACTGATGTTGTTCAAACTAAAGGGTATTTTGTTTATTCATGTCAGTTGCAACAAAGTTGTGTAAGCCAGATGGTTTCCAATGTTTCTTCGCATAATAAGTGAACATTTTTGTGTAGATGAGTATACACCCAATTTCTGAATGGAGAATTTTAAGTTGAGACATTACTTACGGTTCTTTTTTACGTTTTTTGTTAAGAAATGTTGTATTTCAAGGGTATTGGCACAGACTTTAAGTAATGCTAAAGTAGAGTTTGACAAGTTCGTAACTTCAATTCTATTGTTCAATTCAGAAACCGTGTTATAGACAAGTCTGAGGGAATAACTAGAATTGGTTAAGACTGGCTATGAAAGTTCAAGGTACCCGGAAATTGAAAGGAAAGTGTAAAGGAGAAAACAAAAAGATAGTACAAAAAGTATTAGGTATATAGGTACCTAAAACGTCAATAAAAAGATTTTTATTTTTGTATAAATTCAATCTCTTAGATTTTTGTAGATTTTACTTTACGTAAAGTATATTTACAGATGATTAAGACTCAGATATATGCCAGTGACTTTGAGTGGTTAGCTAGCGTGTTCTGTACTGAGCTCACGCAACGCATCGTACGTTCAGCCAGTAATAAGACTCGCCCATCAAAGAGCGCTGTCCCCAATTTGACGCATTTATTATACACAAAACAAAAAGTATTTTAATAAAACGCGTATACTAAAATATCAATAATTAAATTATATTTAAATTGGTGAAGGTTTCAGAAAAATACGCTTGGTAGATTTTGCGCCATTCTCAATTCAGTCTCACATCCGCATTAGACATAACTTTACAAACTAATTTCACTACGCGAGCATTTTCTCAATAACTTAATATTTACATATTAAGTTATTGAGAAAATGCTCTAATTGAACATATATTTTTTTCAAATCATTAACACTACTTGTTTAGACGTGATCTTCAGTATAAAATCATTAAAAGTCGGTTATCGTCGCCTTAAGAAAGAAATTTATAATATCCCAACCTAACTAAAACTATTAAAAAACTAAAATATGGCGTCGAAAAATTTCTCCGCATCGCTGTCGACTAGTAATGAACCCAAGAGACTGGCGGCATTGCCACGTTGTATGGCAATGCTTAGCCTCTGGCCAAAGTAAAAGCCAGCCTTTGGGTCACGGTAAGTGTCAACCAGCCGTTTGGAGATTTCGTTCAACAAAACATGAGCACTTGGACCCCGCGGCCCGAGGGTTTCAACCACAAACGGCTCGAATATAATAAGCTATAAGGTTATACTTTCGCCGCTTGAGGTTTTCCGCAGACGCAGCAGCAGCGCCAGCACTGCATGTGTAGCCAGAAAAATGGGACGGCGCAAGAGTATCGACACAAGTTGCATCCCACACTACAGGCCTACCTACCTTCCATGGAAGCAAAGACATGCCGTCCGGCCTCTTGCCATCGTCACGTGCCAAGCCATTGGATTCTAATACAGCTGGAACACCGACGGTGACAAGAGCTCGTCGGATGATGTCATTAATGGTCGCGTACCTCGCTAAGTGACCCGCACTTTGACTGCAAGACAGGCCGTAGTGTTCGAGGTTGTTGACAACTTCGCCACAGTGACAGCCATGAGGAGTACAACAAGAAGCTCCTAGTCACAGGGAAGCAGCGAGGCGGGAAGTAGTGTCATCAAACAAAATGCTTATTTTCGACTATGGTAGTGCATGAAGCCACAGACCAGAAAAGTTTTGGCCTAGCAGAATAACAGAATTAAATCCAACAGAGCATGCCTAAAATCCGGTTACTATGAGAGGAATTTAGTTTCAAAAGGCCAGACCGTGATCAACTGGTGACCTTGGTCTAAAATCCGTTCAGCAGTTAAATCTATTTCCAGCACCAGTTAACGGGCCTGTTATTACTTCAATTACATCGAATGTCGTTAACAAACCCATTTCCTAAATGACAGACCAAATAGAAGGTTTTCCGTTACTAATAATACGAAACAGTGTTTTTGACATATCTGAAGGAACAATAAACCAGGCGAAAATTGGAGATCAATAAATGAAAGTTTTGACGCTACAAGATTGGAGAGGCAAGGTTCGCGCCCTCACGCCCCTAGTCGCCGCAGGAGACGCCCCGCGTCGGGAGTCACAAGCCGATTTCCGGCCACCGTAGGCGCGGGCTTGCGGACGGTGAGCGATGGGTAGCTCACCGTCCGATAAGAACCAGGTCCGGGTCGACGGCGCGTTGTGTTCCACGCGCGCCTCAAAGAGATGTCAGCACGAACTGACGGGGTCCGTTAGGACCAATGCCTGCCAGGGCTACGAGTTTGTCCGAAAGGGAAATCGTGGTCCTGGCACACAGGCAACGGAAGGAACACGGGTGGATTTTAGTCAGTAAAAGTCTGACACGCTCTCCCGCTCCTAATTATCTCCGCGATAATTTCCCACCAAAAAAAAAAAAAAAGAAACGGTACAAAATTTAGATCATCAATCATCTTAACAGCTTGGCAGTTGACATGTTAACTCAAAATGAGAGAGCACGATACGGTAACAAGTGCTAAACGGCTGAACGGATTTCGATAAATAAATAAAATAAAATGACAGATGTGAGCTGCGGTGGCCCAGTGGTAACGCCTCCTTACGAGTTGTTGGTCGTTGGTTCGAACCCAGACAGGCGGTTTACTTTGTGTAAATAATTTCATCACCACTGCTCTCAAAACGGTGAAGGAAAACATCGTGAGGAAACCAGCATGTCCTACAACCAAAAATTCGAAGACATGTGACATCTACCAACCCGCACTGAGCCCACGTGGTGGATTACGGCCCACTCCCTCTCGAAGAGGAGGCCTGTGTCCCAGCAGTAGGAACATTCTAGGCTATTATGATGACATAAAAGAAAATAAATTTGGCATGGAGGTAGACGTGGGTCAGACGTTTAAGTTTTACTTCAGTCGTGTGATCTAAAGCAGACTTGTTTTTTTTTTTTTATACACTAGCTTTATTGCCCGTGACTTCGTCCACGTGGAGGTCTAGAATAATCCCACGGGGACGGACTTCCGGGATAAAAAGTCCTCTGTCTTAACCTGTTGTTATTTTGATTTTAGCTATATAATTTTTGCCGTGCCCTGACAGGGTCTACAACGGATCTTAGCTGTAAGCCTTTTGTTAACATCTTTTTTACCTTGTGAAACGCAAATAAATGAATATGAATATTATGTTACTGACCTGCAAATTGCAAAAAACGTAAGAAAATTTGAATTTCGCGGGCTACCTTAGCGTATCCCCCTTAAGACAGAGGACTTTTTATCCCGGAAGTCCGTCCCCGTGGGATTATTCTAGACCTCCACGTGGACGAAGTCACGGGCAATAAAGCTAGTGTATAAAAAAATAAAAACAAGTCTGCTTTAGATCACACGACTGAAGTAAAACTTACAAATAGTAATAATAATTATACTTACTTACAACAATAGGCCTGCACTGTGTCTTAGATATACGAAACGCAACTGGCTATGAGAGAAAGTAAATGTGTGCTCGCACCTCTCTCTCTTGCCCCTACAGTAATATACGAAACGTAACTCTCTCTCTTTCTATTTTCACTAACTTATATCTCCCTCTCAACTTCCGTTCGCTGGCTTCCGTAACGCTCTCTTCACGCATTCACCAGCTTACTCCCGAAGTCAAGCGTGCGTAAAGAAGTTTTACTTCAATAAAGAACTTTTCATTCAGTTAACTTACTACGCATGCACTGATCAATCAAAAGTCTGGCAATCCACTAATTGAATTGCATTAACTGTGACGAAAATCCTTTACACCACAAAGATTCATAATACGTAAGTAGATCAAGAAACCTGGCCCACATGTTACAGCTCTGAAACCAGTTAACTTTCCTTTAAGACGCAGATATATGCCAGTGACCTTGAGTGGTTAGCTTGCGTGTTCTGTACTGAGCTCACGCAACGCGTCGTACGTTCAGCCAGTAATAGGACTCGCCCATCAAGGAGAGCTGTCCCTAATTTGACGCATTATTAATTTATTAAAAACAAAAAAAAAGGTATTTTAATAAAACGCGTATACTAAAAGATCAATAATTAAATTATCTTTAAATTGGTGAAGGTTTCAGAAAAATACGCGTGGTAGATTTTGCGCCATTCGCAGTTTTTTATCCGTGTTAGATATAACTTTACAAATTAATTTCACTATGTAATATAAACATAATCAAAATTATTCACAGATTAAGTTATTGAAAAAATGCTCTAATTTAACATGTTTTTTTTTCACATCATTAACATTACTCGTTTAGACGCGATCTTCAGTATAAAATCATTAAAAGCCGGTTATCGTCGCCTTAATTTAGGTAAGCTTACCCTAATTA
Organism: Tiliacea aurago; assembly: GCA_948098905.1. NCBI lineage: Eukaryota > Metazoa > Arthropoda > Insecta > Lepidoptera > Noctuidae > Tiliacea > Tiliacea aurago. The sequence goes on from OX402593.1 coordinate 15,606,216, forward strand.
TAAGAAGTAGGTTAATGTAATGACATAGTAACCAAACCGCAGTTTCTTCCCAAAGTTGTTTGTTCAACAGATTGCTTAGGTACCTAATCGGATAAAACTTTCCAAGTTCTCGACTAAATAATGTGCTACACCCTGCCACAAATAACAAAGAAGAACAGTTATCTTCCATCAAAACAATACCTGTCCACGAAAGACATTTCAAGTCTACCGAATTATCTTTCGAAGTCTTAGGGGCCTCTTGTCATTCGATACACCAAAGTGCTTTAGGAAACTCGAATCGAACTTAAACTTAATAAACATCTAAACGATAAAAATTCGGATTAAAAGCTCTTGGGCTTGTTTTGTAAAAAAAACTTGTTTCTTTTCTGAGGTTTTTACCGTTACAGGGATGTTTTAAGTTGTTTACCTATTTGTTCCGAGTGGATAAACAGAGAATATCTTACTTCTTTTGTTTTTACTAAAAGGAATAAATTATATGTGATAATGGCTTCGACTTACGAGTAGTAAGTAGGTCGAACACAGGTTTACTTTGTGTAACTTATGTCATCACCTCTGCTTTCTAAACGGTGAAGGAAAACATCGTGAGAAAACCGGCATGTCCTAGATCTAAAAATTCGAAGACATGTGACATGATCCGCCTGGTGGATTACGGCCCTCACAGCCGAACTTTGAGTGTGTTTTAGTTTAATTTGTGATCTGTGCGACTCCCAATAAATGCTTTTTCTTTCTTTCTTTCACAGAAAGAGGAGGACTGTGTCCCAGCAATGGAAACATTATAGGCAGATGATGTACAGCTGTGTTTAAAATATTGGCTGGTCAGTAAGACCGAGATGTATAAACGTCACGTAGCTCAATTTTTTGACTTAGACATGTTCCCATCTCTATGTAGCAAGTCAAACGAAGAAATATGTGTGAGGTTATGTAACGTTTGTGTGTAGTGTTTACAATTAATTTTTAATAAGGAAGTTGATTAAAAAACTAACATTGGTAACCGCTACACCACTTTTAAATGAGAAAAAGTAAAAAAAAAATTAAAAAGAGACAGACAAAAAAAAATTTTTTTTTTGTTTTAGTTATGTACCGTAATACTTTCTGCATTTAGTAAAACGCTGTTATTTTGACATTACAAACAGACACTTCAATTTGCTTTATTCGTATAGATTCTGAAACTAAGTGAGTAAAAACCTTCTCAATCGTCCTCTCGAGAGTCCGCATTTAGAGAATGATGCGGGCTTTTAATATTAAGAGGGTTTTTGCTAAGCAGTGGTCAGTAAAGTAAGGTTTAACCACAACTCCTTTTAACCTGATTTTCTTTTGCTTTCTGGGATTTAATATGGTTCACCAATAGATTTTAATGTGTTTTTCTGACTTTGTGATTTAAAGTATTGGTTATGTTCTACTTCTTTTTCTTCTATCGCGTTGGGAAGCCTGGATGAAAAAAGATGTTATTGTCTTGAGCTTGTAACATAACAGTTTGTATTTTCCGAAAAGTTAGGCAGTGCTGAAGGTACCCACATAACATCTACATATCGCCAGTTTTGTTTATGTCTCATGGGTGAGCCTATTGCCATAACATATAATTAATTCACATATAATCATAATAAGTAATGTAATCAAACATTTTTAAAAGAGTAACGGTGGAGTTTCTTGCCCATTCTTCTCCATAAGAAACTACCTTTTGGAAGGGGCAACTAGAATAATTTCTGTTTTTGACGTTCAAAAGTGCCTCATAGGTGCCTATTTGAAATAAATAATATTACTTTGACTTTGATAATTTTTCAGCCGAAAGACGTCCGCTGCTGGACATAGGCTTCCCCAAGCACCACCCACTTTAACCGGTTCGTTGCTTCTCGCATCCAGCGGATTCCTGCGGCCCTCACAAGGTCATCGTTCCACCTTGTAGGAGGCCTTCCAACGTTACGTCTTCCGATATCTACGCAGTCACCATGCCAGAAACTTTCAGGCCCCCATTGGCTACCCGTTCTGCGAGCAATGTCTGCCCACTGCCACTGAAGTTTGGCAATTCTTCGGGCTGTGTCGGTTACCTTGGTTCGCCATAAATCCAGAACCCGGGATCATGTGCTCAGAAGTCACCTTTACGACTACTGCGAAGAGGCAGTTACAAAATTATACTACCTACCATAAAAGGATATGAAAATACATTATTTCAGTAAGCCTAGAAGCAGACAACATTGCCACTTCGAAAATAATTTTATTTAATCCACAGGCATTCTGCGAAAACTCTTTATAAATTATTACCTTTTCATGATTTACAAAAGTGTCTTTTCCACGTAAAATTCCTGATTGTACATGAGCACCTTTTCAGTTTGTATTTTACAAACAAAATGAAAAAAGAAATAAATGTTAAAATAACCACAAAAACAAAAAATACTGACCAAAAAATTACGGACTTACTGTACGTATTTTTTTACGTACGTTTTTTACGGAGGTACGTTTTGGTCAGTTTTTTTTACAGGAACCATTATAGGATCACTCGTGTGTTTGTCTGCCCGCCTGTCACAGCCAATTTTCTCCGAATCCACTGGACCGATTACGTTGAAATTTGTCATAGATATGAATTTCTGTGACCCAAACATGGACGTGTAACGTAAATAAATGGATTTTGAACGTAGGGTGACTATTGGGGGCAATTTGGAAAAAAAAGGTTTGCTAACTGTACCGAGTGACCTATCATGTGGGCAATAAATTTGTTTTAAAATTACAACAAATATAATTATATCTGAAATCCTTAGAACAATAAGGATTTCAGATATGGTATATCTTTTTTATAATTTGAAAATACATTCTTTTAAAATAATTTAAGAAAAACGATAAAAATTTACCTTATCTCCGAAACGACAGAGCCTAAAATTTTGAAAAAAAATACAGATAATACTTATTTACTAATAGATTACAGGAAAACCTACAAGAAGTAGTAAGTCTTCGGTCTTAAAATAACATGGTAAATCTCTCAATATTGTGCGTAAAACTTACATTTGCAGTTGGAATGTATGATGATAACATGTGGTTCAACTACAACGTTTAGTTTGTTCTTAGGATTAATTCATCCCACTACGGAAGCCTTAATTGCACGTGATCCAACACGCACTTGAGCAGTATTTTTTTGCAATATGCAAACAGGTAAGCCAACAAGTGAAATTAAATGAAATCGTTTATTGTGTAAATAGGATATTTGAATCACTTTTACACGTCATATAAAAAATAAATAAGCTAGATGTAGCCAACATTTCCTATCTGACTACCCCTGAGAAGAAATGGCGAAACAAACTCAGGGGTCAAAGTCTCTTTTAAAGTCCAGACATAATCGGTCAGATGATATGAAGACCATGTAGATCCGTGTCTGAAATGGTATTTTGAGGAAAGAACCAAACACATATTTAATTAGGATTAATCAGAATTCCCTAATAAACAGAAAACCAAGCATTTTATTCCAGTCTGATAAACTCCTTTATTTCATTTAATCATGTGGTTTGATGTGAGCAGGCCAAGCATAAATCTGTACCGAATTATACTTTAATACATTTAATTAACGGATTGATGAAAGTGTTAATACGTCTGATAAGATAACGGGTCATTAGTCTTTACTGCTGACCTAATTTGTAAAACAAAGACGCTTTTTAATTACCTATCTCAAAATGTAGGTTGTTAGTGACGAAAAAAGTAAGTGATTTAAAAATCTGAGGACGTAAAAATTATAAATTATCATTAAAAAAGTCACTTTGAAACAATCATCTCATCATATTGTTAACTAGCTTCTGCCCGCAACTTCGTTCGCGTGGAAGTCGTAAGACACCACAATATACAAAAATAACAACCACATTTTTATACAAAACTGCCTCGTTGGTCTATTGGTCGCAAGCGCTACTGTTGGGAATGATGTCTTGGGTTCAATTCCCGGGTCAGGCAAAGTGATATTGGGTTTTCCGTCTGGAATTTCTCAGTTAAAGTCCGAAGTCTGAGTTAGTGCCCGGTTAGTGGCAATAGGCTCGCCCCGTATTCCATGGGAACTAAACATAACTGGCGAAATTAAATGTGGGTGTACTATAGGTAGGTACACCTCTGCCTAACCCTTTGGGTAATACAGACGTAATGCTATGTTTTTTTTATAAAATATAAATACATACGTAAACTCACGCCTACTTCCCATGGGGGTAGGCAGAAACTATAGAAAGCCACCTGCTACGCTACTTACATACTCCTTTTGCTTCGTTTACGTTCATACATCCTGGTCATATACGCACGCCTGTTCCGAATACTACGCACCTGTCCTTTTTGAAGAACATCACCAATTAGGTCACTATATTATGTCCTTCTAGGGCGTCCCCACCCGGCGTTTCCACTCACATCTGCCTTGTAAATACCTTTTGTTAGTCGCCTTTCATTAATCCTTTCACCATGACCAAACCATTTAAGCATAATCTTTTAAAATGTTGTCACTACATCTTCTTTTAAACCGCACCGTTGCTTTATCACATAATTTTTCAGCCTATGATTCATAGTCACGCCACACATGCTTCGCAAGCAACAAATTTCCACAGCATTGATTCTACTTTCATGCTTCTTTTGCCACACCCACTTTCACTTCTAGAAACATAAGCGTGGGTACCAGCACACCATTGTGAATAGCCAGCCTTGCCTTTTTGGGCACCGACTGGTGGGTCACAATCGCAGTATAGCACAATTCACTTTATTTCCCGCATTAACTCTTTATAATAAAACTTCCCGGTATATTACGTTTGTAATTATGGTCGTTTGTAGGTATGGCCAAAATATACTGAGACTCAGGACTGGTGATGCGTGACCAAGCGACGTCCAGTTGCCCATGTGAGAAGCAGTTAGTCCTGAGGTCGATTCCGCAGTCTTCAGTAGCAATTTCCCATTGCTTGCGAAGTTTTTATTTTTCAGTGAATTAATGAACGCCTGCGTTCCTGTATATACTACCTAATGTCACAAAACTGATACACTGACTGATGCATTCTTACAGATTATTCCTGATGAAGGACTATAACTAAAATAGTATAAAAGTAGTTTATGCAGAACATATATATCCACTCCCGTGAACAATGCCGAAATTGGGACCGGAACGAAAACGCTCGATTGAACATTGCCAAAATTGGGACTTGAAAACAGCGTTCTCTTTCAGAACCACTCGAAGTGGCGATGCTTGGGGGAGCCTTATGTCCACAGTGGATGTCTTTCGGCTGAAATGATGATGATGTGATAAAACTATAACGATTGTCAGACTTTTTCCTTTACTTGTGCTGTGAGACTTTGCTTTTTGCCGAACTTTATGATTCTAGGTCAACGGGAAGTACCCTATAGCTTTTGATTAATTTGCGGGTATCAAAATATGTCGCATAAATGGTCGTATTTTTTAATACGTTAACTTAGAAGTTTGGATTTTTTGAACTCGGAAACCGTAGACGTACGTATTTGAAATTAATTTAAACTTGAAACCTCCACGCGTTCCTGAGAAAAAGGGTCTTCACTGACAGACAGACAGTCGGAGGGACGGGCGGACAATGAAGTGAGGTAAATAAGAGTTCTGTTTTTTCCTTTTGAGGTACGGAACCCTCAAAAGTAAGTTGGAGTAAATTCCCACGATATGTATGGGAAAAGGTTTTTGCGATTTCTGACTCATCTAGTACTCATACCTAGTTGGTCTAATAGAGTTTTTTGATCCTCATATGAAGCAGGATCTATTGGCACCAATTTATTTTTAATGACAATTTCTCTTATTTTTGCTGTCTTTATATTTTTTCAAAATCTATGTCTGCAGATCAAAATGTCTCAAAAAGTTAAGGATAGTCTTCTAAGACCGATTTCATGTAGCTACAACGGTCAAGGTACCCTTACTGCCCAATCTCAAAAATTCACCCTGCGTACCTATGTCATGATGATTAAAGCTTAGCCCCATAAATATAGAAAGAAAAGAAAGAAAAATAGTTTATTCTGCACAAACAAAACGCACATTTCAACAAATCTACACAATTATAATACACACATACAAAGTAGCCAAAACCCTCGTATCCAATACACAAAAAAATTTTGACAATCATTTCCACTGGTTGCGATTGGTTGAAGTCAGGGCCAGGGACCAAAGACAATTTACATTGCGTTTACTAGAATAAAATGTCTATGTATCTAATCTGTTGTTGTTGTGGTAGTGGTACTGGCAAACCCAAAATGACAACCAGTGATGGATGACAACAAAGTCAACATTCAACAAACAAACAAACTTGAATCAAAACAAACACAAAATGCTGATTGCCGAGTGGAAAAATAACTACTTTTATACCAAACAAACTATATGAACAATTACAATAACCGTGCGTCGTATCTGTGCAAGAACAGGTAACTTTGCTCAGCTAAATGCTGTGACTTCGGACAAACCTAACGTCAACAACGCTGATTTTCAGCAAAAACCATATTTTCAGCAAAAACCATATATATATATATATAGCGTGATGATTAAATCTGTAACTGTATCTGCAATGTTCTAACTGTTCGGCTCGTCTTTTTAAAATGTACTGTAAACTATAAACTATAGAGGAATACAAACATAATGCAATATTGCTCATCCTCACGCTATTTGCTATGCAAATAGCGTGATAATATATAGTTCACCGACTGACCAGACTTATGGAAATATTTATGAAAAATTTGAACAGAATGTATCTGATAGAATTTGCGTGATACTGGAACATACATTCATAGAGGAATACAAACATAATTCAATATTGCTCATCCCTCATACCAAATAGCGTGATAATTATATAGCCTATCAATTGACCAAGCATATAGGAAATATGTCTGCAAAATTTGAACAGAATCTCTTCAGTAGAATTTGCGTGATGCTCTACCATACATACAGACAAACAGACAAAAATTCTTAAAGTTAAATTTTTGCCATTGGAATGGATCCCAGACCTCGTTGCAATTACTTTTTTTCAAAAATATTTAATGTACAATTTTGACTTCGCTACGATTTTATTATTATGTATAGACTCTAAGATCCATCAATACCACACGCATGCATTGAAATTTTGCTTTTCATCCCTTGGTGTACATAAACACCTTTTTTTACAATTTTCATCGATATAGTGAAAATAATCTCCGAGTTAAAATGACTGTGGTGTGGCATCCGCATAAAATTATAAGCGATTCTTTTTTGGCATTTGGCTACGGATCCCTAAAAAAAACCTTCTATAGTACGCGTCAAACCCGCTGACACATGAAGTCGTTACTGCGCAGCGACTCGCCTCATGTTCAGAGCCGCCATAAAGTTTGAATCGGGCTGTATCATTGTTGAGATAAAGCATTCCTGCAAATGGGCAAAAGAAAAAACTGTTTGGAAAACCCATGTTATTTAAATGCAGAGTAAAGTTACAAACAATATCAACTTCAGCTTAAGAGGGTATAGTACCTCAGCGCCACCTCACTCTTTATCTCGCTCGCACACTACTGCTGGGCGTTCACGCAAGCAGCAAGCGAGACAGGGTGGCAGGGAGAAGACTCCAAGGCACTGATAGTTTAGTTTATTTCTTTTTACGGTGATAATACTGGTAATTAAAACAAAAATAACGTAAGACATGCTTTATAGTTAGTTCAGTTAATATGCAAAGTCTCACTATCTAATTTGAAGTATTTTTTTAATACCAGCGGTTTCTTGTTCAGTTTGGAGGTAACTTTGGATTTTTTTTCTATAAAGAAAATTTTATGGAATCGTGTTTTCGTCAAACGTAGTACTTAATAACATTAATCCTCAACTTAACCATAAATTTATTTTAAAATTAATGCTGCAGTATTTTCGACATAGCGGAGGATCTTGCTTAGCCATTTGAGGTGGTATAGGCTCTTAAAGAGATCTATGGATCTCAATATCTCAAGTTTAGGTACCAAGATTATAACAAATGACAAGCAAAAAATTTGATAGAAGAACAATAGATTTGCATAAGTACTGGCTGCAACTCTAAATACAACTTTACTATCCTTATGTAAGACCTATTTTTATTGTAAACCATATTTTTACGTGAAGGTGCTTTTTAGGGTACCAAACGGTAATACGGGAACCCTATTCCTAAGGCTCCGCTGTCTGTCTATCTGTCCGTCTGGCACCAGGTTGTATCTCGTGAACCGTGATAGTTCGACAGTTGAAATTTTCACGGATGATGTATTTCTGTTGCCGCTATAACAGCAAATACTAAAAAACATAATAAAATAAATATTTAGGGGGCTTCCATGCAACAAACGTGTTTTTTTGGCGTTTTTATAGATAATGGTACGGAACCCTTCGTGCGCGAGTCCGACTCGCACTTGGCCGGTTCTTTTTATTTATTTATTTTATAGATTCTTAGAAGATTATTCATACTATACCCACTAAAACTGCTAATAATATGTTTCTTCTCTTGTTCGTCTGCTGTTTATGGTAATAATAAAAATATTACCATAAACAAAAAACAAACGCAACTAAATTATACTATCGATTTCATGCATTTTGCGAATATTACGTTATCACTTCCATTCACTAAAATATGTGGATAAGACGATCCTCCACAATTTAAAAACTGTTAATTTCAAACCAAAACTATTTTAAAACGACACCCATCACTTTTGACATTCAGAAAGTTTAAAGTGATCGTACTAATGCCACGAACTAACACAGACTAACCTTGGCTCGTGTTACGGAAAACAGTGTTTCACTTGTAAACATAAAGAAATATTGGTTAGTCTATGGTGTAAGTCTACAGACGCGTGTGTAAACACAGACAAACATACTCGAGTGGGATTGGAGTATGAATCAGACGAGCTATAGTGTATGCACACTCTACTCTATAGCTCGTCTGATTCATATCCGTTGTGCCTAACAAAACATTGACCTACCTACTGAAAACTTAGAGAATATACTAAGACTGAAAAGGTTTCCTTAAACTTTAAAAGGGTAAAATTGAAGGATTATCTCAAGATAAAAGGAGGAGTAAACGTTCGCTGCTTGGAAAAGGGCCTCTTTCTACTTAACAAGAAACGGCTGTGCGACAATTTTTCAAGCCTTCCAGTAATCGCATCACAAATACTCACAAACTTTCGCCTTTATAATATTAGTGTGATAAATAGATTGTAAGTAGAAGGGGTCCAATTTCAACCACTAGTAATGAATAACGAATAAATATTATATAATATTTATTCGTTAGACTAAAATGCAGCATTTCAATGTGAATAATTGTATTTACACAATACAATTGCGTAAAAACAATTTGTGTTACACATCATAATATGATGTGTAACATCTGACATCTCACCTTGGTAATAAGCAACTGAGCAGCGACAGAAATTAACCTCAAAATTTTAAAAGCTAAATACAATTGCTCATTGAAATGCAGCATTTTAGTCTGTGCTAAATAAATGTATTTTCTTTCTTTTTTTTTAATATTTATTCGTTATTCATTACTAGTGGTCGAAATTGGACCCCATCTACTTACAATCTATATATCACACTAATAATATAAAGCCGAAAGTTTGTGAGTATTTGTGTGTGTGTGTGTTTGTTACTTCTTCACGCTCAAACGGCTGAACCAATTTTGATAAAATTTTGTATGGACTTTTTATCCCGATATTCCTACGGATTCGAGACTTACGCGGGTGAAACCGCGGGGCGCAGCTAGTTACTTACCAAATTCCATGAGTACACTAAGTCCTTGGTGTTAAAAAGTAGGTACTTACTTATTATATGTTCAAGCTGTCACTTCCTGTTACACACGTCCATCCCTTTTCACGAAATCACTCCCACGGAAAGATGTTACACATCAAAAAGCCAATGAACCGTTGACTCTATAGAACAAATAAATTAAGAGAAATAAAGAATAAAAAAAGAAATAGTACATTACAGCAGCGGCCTGCAACATTGCGGGCTTTGATGGACGAACGTGAAAATGTGGGCCGAGGCGAAGCTGAGGCACTTATACATGAGTCCATCAATGCCTGGAGGTCTACTCCGAAGCGTTAATTCGAAGTATCGGCCCAATGTTCGGCCCTTTTATAACTCCCATAGTTTCTGTTTTTGTCTTTGAATCCTTACCCGACTTAAAGTCACATTTTTGTCTTTAGCTTATCTCTTTGACGGCCGAAAATTCGGCCGATAATTCGGATTTATGTTCGGACTAGACCCCCTGGTTGCAGCCAAGGCTTGTTTAGTGCTTTTCTCAAATAATGCGCGGACATTCAAACAAAGTAAATTATTTATAAAATCCAAGATTCAATGACGAACTACAATAATTTTTCACGCGCCAATGTGTTCTTTTGTTTTTTTTTTTCAATAAACAGCTTTCTATTTGCAAGCCAGTTCGAAATTAAATTAAAACCTTTGATAAGTTACCTCCTTGGTTGCCATGTTTCGGACTAAAAGATCGTTCCATGAGTTTACCATGTCATTTATTTGGCCGCTAAACCACGACACTTTGATGTATTTTCATACAACTTTTGGTGGCCGCGCTGCTTGCATGTATTTGGCCAGTACAGCAATTTCGATTTATCTCGAAGCAGGTTGTCAAAATAATGCTCGAATTTCCAAGCATTTTTGAGAAAATGCATTTTGTAACACACACTAAAAGAGACAAAATATGAATTATATAATTATACTGCAAATAAACGAAATTAAATAAAAAGTGTAAAGTGCGATGTAACAAATTTAGCAGGAATGTGTGCCTCATGGTTGCGCTAAATAGGCCCAGAAGCGCTCTATATTGCATGTATTCCTTGCTACTCCAAGGCGCACCTATGTATTATTTTGTGGATCGTAAATAAAGCCAGTTGGCTTGGAGAAGCTGGTTGCTAGCGGGCAAAAGCTCATGAGACTTAGAAATCGAGATAATAAAGGAAATGTTACACTTTATTAAATACTAGCTTTTTCCTTCGGCTCTGTCCGCGTATCTGTCGGAAATTATCCCACGAGAACTTATGACCGGATAAAAAGTATCCTATGTATTAATCCAGGTTTTATACTATCTGTGTGGCAAATTTCATCCAAACCCGTGTACCCGTTTATGCGTGATTGAGTAACAAACATCCAAACGTTCATGTAAATATTGCAGATAAATATGGATATGGATAACCTCTGAAATGATTATCATCACGCTATAGATACCTACAAGGAGCTAAGCAGTCAATCTTGAAATGTTTAAGAACGGCTATTTTAGTGAGTACTATTTTTTTTAGTTAGTACTATTTTCGCCCTGTAAGCCACGGTTCGTGAGTTCGATCTCCAACAGATGTACCTAAATTTTTTGTGATTGTTGTTTAATATTTTATAAATATACTGTATGATTTCCACACAGTCACGTGAGTAAAGCCGCGGGCACAGCTAGTAGTGAATAAAAATGGTTAGTATTATTGGAGCAGACGGTCGGTGATAGATGTTAACACGTAATCACCGCGATGCAACGTACGCGATTTAATCTAAGTGTGTGGGGGATAAAAGCAACAACTCCCGCTAGAAATCAATAAGAACTTTGTATATTTTGTATTTTATTAAACATTGACGTTTGCCCGCAGCTTCACCAGCATGGAGGTCGAAAATTATCTCACGGACACGTATTTCTGGAATGAATAGTATCCAATGTCCTGACCTGGGTAATGTAGAGATGTAAATTGAAAAAAAAACAAATGTTTCTTTTCACAATCTTGAAAAAAAAGATATGAAAAATAACTTGGCACCGTCGTTTTTTTACGTTTTAATAATCGTTTTAATAACAATTTTTTCATAACTATGCGCTTTTGTAGTATTGTAGAAAATATGTTTTCCGTGTAGCTCAGCAATGCGATACGAGACTCAACAATCTGAAAACTCTTGAGAACGAAAACTATTTATACCAGTCCGTACCACTTCGTCCATAAACTATTTGAACAACATTTCAATTACAGCTTTGTTTATTCGGAGGAAAATCTTGAATAACTCAACTGAGATGGAAAACTGATACTAGGTACCTATTGAAATCATAAGGGGAGTTATTTTGGGAGACAAACCTATCTAGTAATACCTGGATAAACACTTATATAGGACGAATTATATTCTTTTCTTGACATACCAAGTGGCGTCAACAAATAAAATCACCTGGAATTTAAACACGAACAGATCTCGGAAAAGTTTGACAACATGTCAAACATGTCATGAGTGTCATGTCATTGTCAATGTTTGGTTGATCTTGAATTTTACCTGGTTATATTATTGCTATTAGTAAGGTTTTAAGTCACCCATATGGAATGGAAGACATCTATGCCCAACATGAAATACTGGGCATGATATATGATAATTATAAATAAATGATAAGTGATTTATTTCTGTAAGTAGGTTTGTACAAACACTTTTACACGTAAAATCATATTTTAAAAAAACTAGATGAGATCGGCGTTTTATCTGACTACTCTGAGAATAAAGGCCGAAACAAACTCAGAGCCACAGTCTCTTTTGAAGTCCAGACATAATCTTGATCAGATCATGTGAAGACCATGTAGTAGATACCTATCTACTACATGGTCTTCACATGATCTGATCAAGATTATGTCTGGCCTGAAATGGTATTTTTTTTAATGAAAGAATCACACTGATTCAGTGGTCCAGTCAGTTCACGCATTTGTCAGTAGTCGTACTGCTCAACTCAGTACTTTAGGAGCTCAACGATTCAACGAACAATACCAAAGAAAGGACATTTGGGTAGGCCGCATAAATTACTCAACTCTCTCTCTCTCTATATTATATCCCTCCAATAAGAGTATTATTAGCTCTTACATACATTATATAAAAACAAACTGAGAAAAAAAAAACAATGACCCACATAGCCATGGATGCACTTGGTTTCAGATAGGATGTAAAATTATCCACGAGGATGGTATTCCCAACTTTCTACTTGGAATTTAATTACACAAACAACTAAATTCAGTCTTCTTAAAGGTAGGCCAATAAGCCTAGAACACAACGAAACCAGATACTAAAACGAAATGAGAGCTTTTTGATGTGACCGTGAAACACATAATTTACGTCGCCTTCTTTATCGGCCATCAGCTTTTGAAGTACTTTAGCGGTCAATACACTCATAATTACTTTATATTTTTATCGAAAATCTTTAATGATTTATGATGTTATTGTGTATAAATGATGCGAAAGGGCAAAAGTTGTTATTGGAAATAAATCTTCGGCACAATAGGTCTTTGTCTAGCGTCGCTTTGATGAAAATATCAGCTGGCGTTATGGAATATTTTGTTGGGACAACAACCTTACTAGAAAAATAGAACTTCCATCATGTCATCCCGTAATAGTTTTCTATTGATTGTGACCCGACAAAGGACATTGAGCACGCCGATAATGCTAGCCTATTCTGGCAATTCTGGTATTAGAAATTAGAGGGCACTACCCTCGCTCGCTTGCTCGTATTTCCTCCACTGATTGTGGGCTAAAAACCCGACAAAGGGCAATTATCACGCCGCTAATGCTAGCCTTTTCTGGCAATTCTGGTAATAGAGGGCACTGCTCACGTCACTTGCTCGTGTTTACTCTACTGCTTGTGGCTTTAAAACACGACAAAGGACATCAATTACGCTGATAATGCTAGCCTTTTCTGGCAATTCTGGGGATCTACTCCGAAGCGTTAATCTGATGTATCGGCCGAATGTTCGGCCGTTTTATAACTTCCATACTTCCCTTTTTTGACTTTGAATCCTTACCTGACTCATAGTCACATTTTTGACTTTGGCTTATATCTTGGACTGTTTTTTTTAATGTTTTCTTTCGCCGTAGTCAGCCATAGTTAGCCGTAGTCAAGTAACGGCTGAACATTTGGCCGATACTTCGGATTTATGTTCGGAGTAGATCCCCCAGTATTGGAGGGCACTACCCTCGTTCGCTTGCTCGTGTTTCCTCGACTGATTGTGGCCTAAAAACCCGGCAAAGGACATCGATCACGCTGATAATGCTAGCCTTTCCTGGCAATTCTGGTATTAGAGTGCACTACCCTCGTTCGCTTGCTCGTGTTTCCTGGGGTTCTGTAAAAATCCCACCGTGAAAACTTAGGTGAAAAGAGCTTGAAGTGAGTGTGGCGGCATCTACATCACCACATGTGAACTACACATGCCACTGACGTCACGCAAAATCCTGCATCGTGCAAACAGAGTTTACCGCGCAACAAGCATAATATATAGAAAATCCCGATATCAACCAACGGGCAGTTGCCCACCGGTCACAACACCCGTCTGGTCGGAGGTTCCTCCCTTTTCTATGAAGGATGAGTGAACTTTACACCCTGTTCGTCATACCTCTAAATGAGCTTCCACCTTATGCTAGGGATTAACACTATAAGAGGCACGGCTCCTAATCATTATTTTTTATTTTCTTTAGGAGACTATAGTTAACTTTTAAATCGATGAGATGAAACTTACCTACTTATATTTTTTTTCCGACGTTTCAAAAACTGTTTGAATTTCTTTCGTCTTTTTTTCTGTGGTCTGAATTGATTTTGGATGAAATTCCTGAAGTTAAGAATTCGTGGTAACATACAAATACTTAAATAATAAATGTATCAATCAATCTGCCTACCCTTTTCCCAACTATGTTGGGGTCAGCTTCCAGTCTAACCGATTCCAGTCTATTTTGCATGGAGCGACTGCTTATCTGACCTCCACAACACACTTAAATAATAAATGTATACTAATGTAAATTACTGTCGTTGTTCTAGTGGTCGCAAGCACTACTGCTGTACAAAAGGTCCTGGGTTCGATTCCTGGATCGGGCAAAGTGCTATCGGGTTTTTGCCATCTGGGATTCCTCGGTAGCAGCCCGGAGCCTGGATTTGTGTCCGGATGATTTCAATAGGCTCGCCCCTTATGATTAGGGACTTAACATAATTGGCGAAATGTGTGTGTATTATAGGTGCACCTCTGCCTAACCCTTCGGGGATTACAGGCGTGATGTTATGTTATGTTACTTAAGTAAATTATGAAAGAAATGACAATTTAAAACCGAGGGATTCCTTCATTAAGGGTTTGTACAAATACGGGGTTAGAGGAGATTAACCTTTCCCTTTTCAGCAATAAAATAAAGAAGATGGATAACAGTCGCATACAAGCTTGGCCCAGAAATGAACACAAATAAAACAAAATGTATTATGAAGCTATAATAGTGTTTCAAAGCCCTGTATATTTTTGTTCCTCGTAAAACTTTGTGGGACCTTCTCACATCTGATGACTTCATAAAATAAATTCAAACCTGTCGATCGCGGAGTAATCCACTGACTTCCAGCGCATTGAATTCCACTCAAATCTAACGATTGTATCCCAAAAGATTCATTTGCTATGCCCCAGTTTATGGAACATTGGATATCCGTTGAAAACCAGGCAAAATTAGAGTGGTCGGAGAAGTGAGTTATAAGGTATTGTTATTGTAGCCCAGGTAAACTGTAATGTGAATGTAACAAAAGGATTAGTGGTTCAGCAAAAGCACCTGACATAAACTCCTTTAATACGTAGGTATGATTTTCAAAACACAATATTATTATACTCCAGAATTTGATATCCCCAAAGGGTTAGGCGGAGGTGTACCCTTTTAGTAGACCCACATTTTGCAAGTTATGTTTAAGTCCCATGTAATAGGGGGCGAGCCTATTGCCATCAACCGGGCATAAACCCCGGCCACCCCGGCAACCCCGGGCCTATCTATAATATTAATACCTGGATAAACATTTATGTAGGACGAATTATAATATTTTTGTCTTGTCTATTGCCATCAACCGGGCACGAATATAGATTTTGAACTGGTACTGAGAAGTCTAAATCTAAATAAAAAAGTCATTTATTCAAACTAGGCTGAGAATCAGCACTTTTCGAACGTGAGACAGTCCCCTAAAAACGCCCACCTTTCACCACTTCCTAGTGCTTTAACTGGGAAGAAGAAGTGGCGCAACAAACTCCCGAGCAGCACAGCTGTCTGTTCAACTATAAAACTTGAATCTATACAATAAAATGTAAAATAATTTGCATTACGCAACACAAAACATTAAATTAAATTATTTGCCCTAAGTTAGCTAGCACACACCACTATACAAAAAAAAATGCCCGGTTAAATAAGTCCCCATTTATTACAGCAGTGGCAGCTGTGGTGCCTAGTAGTAGCGGCCGCGATTTATGCGTTGTAGGTCGTAGGTTCGAACCCAGACAGGTGCATTACTTTGTGTAAATTATTTCATCACCACTGTTCAAAAAACGGTGAAGGAAAACATCGTGAGGACACCGGCATGTCCTAGAACCAAAAAAATCGAAGACATGTGACATCTACCAACCCGCTCTGGGGCCGCGGGGTGGATTGACTAAACTGGTTGCTATTTTAATTCTTTATTTTGTTATTTTAATGACATTGATTTTAAATTATGTGATTACCTAAACTCACACACTGACTTATTATTATATTGTTTTCTTTTTTTAGGAAAGCATATATTTTTACGATGTTTGTAGCATGTGAGCACCATTTATCTATCTCATAATTAAGTTTATTTATTTATACCAACGAGATACATTACAATCGATCAAGTTATTTTTCATTGCTTCATTTTTAATTATTTTTACCTATTGTGGTATAGTAATTTTATTCTAGGTGCATTGTCATCACTTATAATCATATAATTAATGTACCTAAACAAAATATTGTGAAACATTTTTAAAAGAGTAACGGTGGAGTTTCTTGGTCATTCTTTTCCACACGAAACTACATTTTGGAAGGACAACTAGAATCAATTCTAATTTTTTTCTTGACGTTCAAAAGTGCCTTTTATGTGCCTATTTGAAATGAATAATTTGGCTTTGATTACGGCCCACTCCCTCTCACAGAGAGGAGGCCTGTGTCCCAGCAGTGGGAACATTATAGGCTGATTATGCTTATGCTTATGCCATATAGTACAAAACCCAACTGCCCGAGCTATACCCAAATGTTGATTACTATTATGTGTAACCTACCCATTGTAGGTACAATGCTGTGGAAAATATTAAAACCTGAGTTCAGAAGAAAACTTAATGTCCTACAAAAAGTCCAACCAATCAATCCGCCTGCTTTTTTCCCAACTATGTTGGGGTCAGCTTCCAGTCTAGCCAGATGCAGCTAAATACCAGTATTTTACATGGAGCGACTGCCTATCTGACCTCCACAACCCAGTTACTGGGTAATACGATACCCCTTGGTAAAACTGGTTGTCAGACTTTCAGGCTTCTGACGACCCGTAACAACTGTCAAAGATCCACGAATGACAGTCGTGACCAACGGCTTAACGTACTTTCCGAGGCACGGAGGAGTCTCGGTATGTAAAGATGGTCACCCATCCAATGACGAACCCCGGCAAGCGTAGCTTAACCTGATGGATCGACCCGGGCGGCTGTTATCACGTAGCCACGAGCTCGTTCAAAAAGCCCAACCAAATTATGTTTACTTTACAAGTCCTTACAATATTAAACTAAAGATTAATTTGAAGAAAAGTCGGGTGAAATTTATTAGGACTCTAGAAATAAATTAGAGGACTTAAAGTTTTTTATTATCTGGATGGCCTGAATAAATTGATGGGCTTAAAAATGGGTCTAAGACACTTGCTCGTGATGAAAATATTATTAAGGTCAGAAACTGATCGGCCATTTTCATTAAACAACTTGACGACAGTCCCCTGTTTTAGTTATGACCTTTAAAAACTATAATAGGGAAAAAAATCAGTTGTTCCATAAATTTTGACGAGTTATTCGAACATAAATGTCCCTACATTTATGTTCGAATAACTCGTCACGACGATTTAAATCTACTTATTGATGATTTTAATAATTTAATTTCCTTTTTGTAGATTATCATCATCATTATCATTACAGCCGAAAGATGTCCACTGCTGGACCTCGACCAAAGAGGGGGGTTGCCATAATCGCCACGCTTGGCATGGCAGTATGGTGTTAAAATGCATATGAGAACGCTGCTGGCTATTCTCTAGTAAGTCCCTCGCTCTAAGTTAGGCCTTCTACATACTGGCGCGACTTGTCACGCGACGCGACACCGGTAGAACAAAAACTCAAGAAAATTGTTCTACCGGTGTCGCGTCGCGCGACAAGTCGCGCCAGTATGGAGAAGCCTTTAGTGTACGGCCTGAGTGCCCGCTTAAATCGAGCGTCCAGCGGGGCGGAGCGTGCGGCGTTCGTGTCAAACAGATGCATTAACACGTAGGTGTCCAGAGTGCCGGCCGAGCGGCGTGGGGGCAGCAGCGTTCTTGTTTGCGTCGAGCGGCGCGTCGCGTGTGAGTTAAACCAGTTTGTGTTTGCAGCGGTGATGAAAGTTTGCAAGCCATGTCGTTCGAAGATATTATTAAAGAAATTCAACTTAAACCAGGATTATGGTCAACAACTCATGCCGTTGTCACCGTCACCCTAGTATATTCATAGAATTTATCTTTATTTACTCCGCACACAGCCTTCTTTGTTTAATTATTTCACTTGGACCTTGTCTCGAGTTATAAAAAAAATTTAACCACACATTTTCTTCTAAGTACATAATAATATCAATAATACTTATCGTACGACCCCGACGACGCCATGATGAAAAATATGACTACCCCACACGAACGCTAAGCGTGCACTAAGGCCACTGGGCGAACGCTATTTCGCCGCTTGCACGCAACGCTAAACGCTCCGCTCGCTGGACGCTTTTTCACTCAGTCCGTACTCTTAGTCGCCTTTTACGACACCCGCGGGAAGAAAAAAAATAGTGTTAAATTTAGATTATTAATTTAAAGACATTATATTTACTTCTGCCAAACTGCACAGCAGTTTGTCTGCTGTTGTTTGTTTGTTGTATGGTGCTATTCTTTACGTCCGGCACCACACGGTTCATTATGATTTTTCTTATATTCACTCTTTTCCACCAATATCTGCATCGGCATGACCTCCGCATTGATTAAAACAGATTCGGATGTATAAATAAATGCGGAAGCGTCGCAATTGCGGATGCAGATGCGAATATCCGCAACAGCCCTGTACACATAAAGTTTAATTTCGATAAAACAATAATTATAAGTAGATTAAAATTTGACTTCCAAGATTTTATTACTTCGTTAGTTACAAGTGAAGCTAATAAAAGCGTGTCAAAAATGAAATGCTGTGTCTTGGTAAGCGCATGACTTGAGAACAGCCTGACTGGATTTGCCTGATTTGTTTTATTTAAAAAAAAAACCGGCCAAGTGCATGTCGGACCACGACCAATGAAGGGTTCCGTAGTTGGGATGAATTTATCTCAAAAACAAACTTAGCTTAACTTAGCAGTTGAAAAACATGCTCTCCCATACATCGATATTGGTTACGGTCCTCTCAATTCTCCATCTGCAAATTTAAGTTGGTCGACTATTACTCATTAACTTGTGAAGCCTACTTAGCTGTGATAGTTTTCCTTTTAATTTCGTTATATAAACTATTGCCATGATTTTATTCACTTATCCAAAACCAACCATTTAGCTGGCAGGGGGGGGTCACCTGAATCTAACAAAAAATTGCACTTTAAAGCTTAATTTACGCAAACGGACCCCTTAATTGAAAACTGGTTCTGACAAACCCACAATATTTTTGAACGGCCTATCCAACGATACCCCACACCATGGAATAGACGAGAAAAAAAAATATCATCCCCATTTCACGTGTAAGGGAGGTACCCTAAAAAAAATTGTATTTCATGGGGTTATTTGACGACTTTTTTGGCATGATTAATATGTATACCCATGCCAAATTACAGCTTTCTAGTACTAAGTGTCTCTGAGCTAAGCCGGGGACAGACGGACGGACGGACGGACAGACAGACAGATGGACATGGTGAAACTATAAGGGTTCCTTGTTGACTACGGAACCCTAAAAATGATCGTAATCGTCTGAATTCGGCTTTTTGAAAAGAAAAATTTGAAAAGTTGCCAGGAAAATTTAAAAAATCGAGAAAAGCTAATGGTCTATTTTTCTATGAGATATTTGTAAGATTGATTGAAATATTGACAGGATGACATCTGTCGGGTCAGCAAGTTGAAAATAGATATAAAACAGGAACTTAGTCAAGATTCAAGATGCAATGTACCACGTGTTAAGTCCCGGACACTTGATTTTCCGATTTGGTTTTCAGCACAATTCATTAAAATTTACAAGAGAAAGCAACGTCTTTGGGTTAAATGGAAAAAATATAAGAACATAAAAGACTACAATGAGTTTTCGGAATATAGAATAACCTTTAAAGAAGCCTGTAAGACCTGCTACTCAAACTATATTAAATCAGTTGAAGATAAACTTACCACAAATATTAAGTACTTCTGGACATATATAGCAAATCGCAAAAATAAATCAGGTATTCCATCCACCATGCACTATCATAACATTAAGGCAAGTGCCCCAGAAGAGATTTGTGATATGTTTTCAGACTTTTTCCAGTCTGTGTTTGAACCTAGTTCACCCTCATTGTCCGCGTGGACCCCGCCTACACACTGTAATGCCAATGTTAGCTTGATCGATAACTTGTATATTGAAGAAGGTAAAGTACTAACTAAGTAAACAGTTAAAATTACTAGATCCATCCAAAGGAGCGGGTCCCGATGGGTACCTAGCTCTGTTCTTTAAGGCCACGGCTGGTAGTATCTGTAAGCCACTCTTTATTATTTACAATAAATGTTTAAGCGAGGGTGTTTTCCCGGATGAATGGAAACGGGCTAACATCACGCCTGTACACAAGAATGGCTCAAAACATGACGTAGAGCAGTACCGGCCTATCTCAATTCTATTGACCTTGTCAAAACTTTTTGAGAGACTCGTACACAATTAAATCTATCCAATCTTACACAGCGTTATCATCCCAGAGCAACATGGGTTTGTTCAGCGACGTTCGACCGTTTCAAATTTATTAACTTTTTCCAATTATCTTTTTGAAAACATGGACAGGCGGTTGCAAGTTGACGCGGTTTATACAGATTTCAAAAAAGCTTTTGACAAGGTCGACCATGAAATTCTACTGAATAAGATTGCGTTTAATGGTATACGAGGGAATTTGCTTCGCTGGTTCTCATCCTATATAAAAAATAGAACACAAAAGGTTGTCGTGAATGGTCATCAGTCTGATGCAGTGCATATAACCTCAGGTGTTCCACAGGGTTCAATCCTGGGACCACTATTGTTTATTTTATATATTAACGACATCGACAAATGTTTTAAAAATACTAAGTTTCTTGTATACGCTGATGATCTAAAAGCGTATAGGTCTATACAGACTGTGGAGGATTGTCTACTGTTTCAACAAGATCTGGACAGTCTCACTGACTACTGTCTAAACAATAAACTACACCTAAGTCTCTCAAAGTGCAATTGCATCAATTTTACTAAGAATAAAATAGTTATTAATTTTAAATACTCTTTGCATGACACAACACTCAGTAATGTATCTACCGTGAGAGATCTTGGTGTGTTAATTGATGATAAGTTGTCCCTAAACCAACATGTAGAAAAAATTGTAAATAAAGCATTTAAAATGTATGGTTTTGTTATGAGATCGTCCACTGAGTTCAAGCGTGTCTCCACATACCTTTACCTATATAAGACCCTTGTACGATCACAATTAGAATATGCCGTCCCTATCTGGAACCCGTTTTACCAGAAATACATAGACGAGATTGAAAAAGTCCAGCGGAAGTTTCTACGAGCCATGCATTACAGATGCCACAAAACGTATTTGTCGTACTCACAATTACTAGTTATAGTATATAGGCAGGTCAACCTAGAATCTAGACGTAAGTATCTAGAGGCTTCTGTACTGTATGGTATTGTTCATGGGGATTTTGATTACATCGACCTCACAAGCAAACTTTGTTATGTAGTTCCACGCACTGTTAATATACGTAGTGTCCGTGCAGGTACCCTATTTCCTGTTAATACCTGTCGAACTAATTCTGGTTTGTACTGCCCGATTCGTCGAATGGTTGAATCTTATAATTGTAATTTTGTTAATATTGATATTTTTGTATGCTCTAAATCCAAATTTAAATGTAATGTTATGAAAATTAATAAAAATCAATAATGTTATTAGGAATGTAAGCTAGTCTAGATTTTTTTTTTATTTTTTTTTTGTGGTAATTATTACTATGTTGCCAAGCAATCAATTTGAATTTAATTTTGATTTATGTTATTAATTATTATTATTTGTGATGTAATTATTTATTGCCTGTCTGGTGGCACTCAATGTCATATTTTCGTTGCGGACAATGTAGTGGGCTGCAATATTGTAAAATTTTGTATTATCTTTTCCATGTACCAACACATATTGTAGCTGTTTATTGTCCCTGAATAAAATAAAATAAAATAAAATTCATTACAATATATCCGATAATATAACTCCTTATCGAAACATCAATACACATCGAATAGGCTGTTAAACCTAGTAGGCAACCAACAAATTAGCTAAATGTGACAGGTGCGACTGGGCGGCCACCCAGTTAATGGTCTACAATAAAATTAATTTTATTAAGGTTAGCGACGAATTCACTGGAACATTTCCCCACAGTTAGGGGCCTATAAACTTAGTACAAACATTAATTAAGTAAAAATTGGATAACGAACCACTGATTTTGTAACGATGTGATTAAATAGCAATCGCTTTATTATTGAACCGTGACGTTCAGTGATTTTAATTATTATTGTCGATAAGTGTATTAATTGGAAAACTTTCGGATAATAATAATGTTGGTCACTGTTATGAAATTGAAACTGTGATAATTGAATGTGACACACTCAAAGGGTGCTCGAAACAGTTGTTAGAATGTTCAAATTTTTATATTTAAACGTATATTGGTAGGTACCACGGCTGCACGGGTACTTGGGTACGGTAGTCCTTGAAATAATAAACATTCACTTAGCAGATGAGTTAGCAAAGGCAGTAGTAGTTCTTCAGTGGCCTTCCCCAGGCCCTGCAGTCTCGACATAGATATCGATCGCTTTACGACCAAATTCGGTCGCAAAGTCCTAATGGGATCTCTAGACGGCCAAAATTGCTTGACGAGATTGTGATTTCTTCGTGCTTATCAAGCAATTTTGACTAGTTACTTCACTAGTTACGTCGCGATGGTCGTAACCATACGACTGGGTAATCAATACTCACGATAAATCGATTCAAGTTAAATGTCAAAACGGGCCTATTATTTTTTGATGACTTTAGGACTTTGCAAACGAATTCGTTCGTAAAGCGGTCGATATTTATGTCGAGACTGCAGGCCCTGGCCCTGGTTAGCCTTTAGTCAACTCGTATAGCAGCCTCTTGGCAGCCTTATTCAATAAATTGTTTAACAATCAAAATAAACTTAAAAATATATAAAAAATGAGTTTCTGTTTATAACTTTAGTGAGAAATTACGACTTTACATCCATAACCAGTGTTGTTTTATACATATACTTACTAAGTAGTAGATGCTTGTGGCTATGTAATAACAGCCGCACGAATCGATCTATCAGGTTAAGCTACGCTTGCCGCGGCTGGTCCTTGGATGGGTGCCCATCTTTACATACCAAGACCCCTCGGGCCTCGGAAAGCACATTAAGTTGTTGGTCTCGGCTGTCATACGTGGATCTTTAACAGTCGCTACGGGTCGTCAGAAGCCCGAAACTCTGACAACCAGTCTTACCAAGGGGTATCGTATTACCCAGTAACTGGGTTGTGGAGGTCAGATAGGCAGTCGCTCCAGGTTAAATACTGGTATTCAGCTGCGTTCGGTTAGGCTGGAAGCCGACCCCGACATAGTTAGGAAAAGGCTAGAATGACTTACTAAGAACTTAATTTTCTTCCGAATAGAAAAGGAAATACATTTATG
Organism: Tiliacea aurago; assembly: GCA_948098905.1. Lineage (NCBI taxonomy): Eukaryota > Metazoa > Arthropoda > Insecta > Lepidoptera > Noctuidae > Tiliacea > Tiliacea aurago. Next base: position 15,630,109 of record OX402593.1, read on the forward strand.
AATAGAACTTACCTTTTCCTTGTTTATGTTCATAATTTTTCAGAATCAGAATCAGTAAAGTCCATTTCACGAAAGAAGTCCCGCGGAAATAAGTGGAACTAATTATTATTATACGCTAAGTTAGCAACATTCCTAAAATAACCCATGCCTGCAGCGCCACGTCTGCGGGACTTCTTTCGTGAAATGGACTTTACTTTATTTGCTATGAATGTAGGTAAGTATAGGTATAAGATGTTGTACATAAATTAATGAGATCGGCTACAGTCTACCTTACGGCGTGCAAATTATTACATAAATTAAAATATTAATTTATGCAATTTTACACAATTTTAAAACAAATAGTTGTTCAACAATTTTTGTTAAAAGATTTAAATTGTGTAAAAATTATGTTTTTTGTTGCTTAACCTTCCAGTTTGTTTTCTCTACATAAATTGTATTTATTTTTATATAATATTGTTATTGCATGCTGTGTCTATCGCTTAATATTGTGCACTTGGGTTGTATGTTGGCTATTGTTAATTGTTTGGACAGTGTAACGATTGTAGATAGACCAATAAATAAACTTAAAAAAATAATAAAAATAATCAAAACGATGGACGTAAGAATTTCGATCCAAATTAAAAGTTCGAAACAATAGCCTACAATAGTAATACACGTTATTTGACCATAAAATTGACATAGATCAATTACGGTTCATTGGAAATGGATTTTAAGATCGCTCAAAGAATCGTAAGATTGATCATTAATTAATATGTCGCAAATAAGAGTAATTTTGAGAGTTGAGGAACTATTATTACCTGAGATTAGAAGTTATGACTCATGTGACGATAACGCTCGAGGTTTACGGCTGAAGCTTTATCCACATTAAAGGCTCCCGCAGACAGGCGCGCCGCGACACTACCTAGTAGCACAATTTCTATGGAAACTCGCTGGGGACGGTGCATTTCATTCATTCAAACTTTATGGAAAGTATTACACTGCGCGTCGCACTGCCTGTCGCACCTGTGATATCGCGCCAGTCTGCACGCGCCAGTCTGCACGCGCCTTAATACACCACATGCCGATTTCGGATACGGTGACAGTTTTTTTTTCTTACGACTACACTGGTTGTCCACATGAAAGCACAAGTGATTATATATGTCATGATTCGCGACAGTCAAGGTTCAGTCAGGGAAATTAACTGCTGGGGAAAGACCTTCCTCCCTACTCTCCTTCCACTTCAGTTTTGAAGTCAATTTAAACAAATTGACTCCAGATTGAGGTGAAAGGAGAATAGGGGGGGGAATGTCTTTGGCCTGCAGTGGAACGTAACATACTTGTAATATTAATAAATAATAATCAATCATCAATTAATAATATAACAATGAACAATATAACAGTAATAATATAACAATAATCAATTAATCAGTCAATTGCTAGAGAGCCATTTAATTATAGAACTGTCAAATAATGACAGTTGTGATTTCAAGATACGGACAATTTAAGTTGGCGGTCAATATGCAATGAATTTCCTTCAACATTTTGTTCCATTTCTGATACTTGAAGGCCTTAATTTTGGGAGCCAAGGGGACCCCTGTGCCGGCAGCCGAATCTATATTATATGGATTCAAATCTGCTTAAATAAGGACAAAGCACCACATTTCAGCACTGTCGCGGCCAATTAACACATAATTTAACGTTTTTGTACTTATATGAGTCAGCAAGTATGTACGAACCCTAACCTTTTTCAGCCATTTTCAAACGATAAATCATAGTAAACTGGGCGGGCGTAACAAAGTGACAGAGTCAATTACTTCCACATGAGAAAAAAGAGAGCGCGACAATGCGCTGGAACCAAAATGAAACAACGTATAAGCGCCAAACTAAATAAAAATTGTTTTTAAATAAATTAAGCTATGTATCAAAAATATTTTCAGCCAGAGTTTTCAATTACATAATACGCACATATTTAATGCAATTTTGCAATGAAATTACTTAGGGTTTTAGAATTACAGAAAAAATATAAAAACGTTTTCAATGACGAACAAAGATATATTTTCACGCGCCAATGTGTTCATTTGTTTTTTTTTTTTCTCAATAAACACCTTTCAATTTACAAGCCAGTTCGAAGTTTAAATAAAACCTTTGATATGTTACCTCCTTGGTCGCCATGTTTCGGTGTAAAAGGTTGTTCCATTTTTAAATTACACGATAGTTAGAGTTTACTATGTAATTTATTTGGCCGCTAAAACACGACACATGGATTTTCATACAACTTTTGGTGGCCGCTGCTCGCATGTATTTTGCCAGTACAGCAATTTCGATTTATCTCGAAGAAGGTTGTCAAAATAATGCTGGAATTTCCTAGCATGTTTTAGAAAAAATATTTTAAAAGCATTTTGCATAAAAGATGACGACTGAGTCAGTCGTCATCTTTTTTATACACACAAGCTTCTGTGACGGTAAAATAATTTGTCATTCATTCTTTCTTTCTTTTAAAAAAGTTTTAAAAGTTTTCATAACATCTTCAATGAGTCGGGTTGGTTTAAAAAAGCTTGACATGGATTGGTTCATGCCATTGTATAATGAGTAAGTATAACGCAATTTGGTCAATGAATAATTACAATTTATTTAAATACACCTGAAAACGTGTATCTACACAAAATTATGAAAACATGAATACACAAACAAACAAACTAATGAATTAATAAATAAATACACAACTAAACCCTGACCGTGCATAATTATGTCGCAGATGGATTATCGAATCCGCTGTTTTACATAACCGCTAGCTGTTTGACAAAACAGCTCCGTTATGTAAAACGCCAGAACGACGTTTATCGATTTTCCATAATTACTGAACGTTTTACATTTATCGATGCAGCGGGTCAATGATTAGACGTTATGTAAAGCAGCGTGAAATGAAACGTCCGATTATGATTTGAGTTCTATTATACGTCGCTCGTAACTCTGTGTTATAAATAACAAAAATAGCGTCCGAAACAATCAAATAAATAAAACAGTGATTTTAAGGACAATCCAAAGTTTATCACATCATCACACTAATATTATAAAGGCGAAAGTTTGTGAGTGTCTGTGTGTTACTTCTTCACGCTCAAATGTCCCGGTATGTCCGGACCAATTTTGATAAAATTTTGTATGGAGGTAACTGACACCCTGGATGGGCTACAAATATAGGCTACTTTTTATCTAAAGAATAAGTAATAATCAATAGTGCATAATTCTAAACATAGATAACCGCTTCAGAAGGGGTACCTGCATAGCCATTCACAACCATTCGATACGCTTCCGTGCCGAATCGAATATCAATCAATGGTATCGAAAAAGTTCTCTAAATGCTGTTCACAAGTCGAAAATCCGATTTTTTTTGTGAGTTTAAATCAAATAGACGACCGCTATTCTATCGGCAGCTGTTTGCTGGAGAGAACTCAAAAACATCATATCGAAAAAAAAAAACAAACAAACACTCGAACTAAAAACTCGTACATTTTCTAGTTAATTAAAGATAAGTCAATAACGGAAGCATAGAGCAACATTAGGTATACTGCTACAAGTAACTTTTAGAGCTCGAATGACGTTGGACAAAAATGTTTACCAAGAGTGCCCCCGGCACTCTTGGTAAGCATTTTAAAATACATACACACATCAATACACAATACAAATACATTCAACACATACATTATTATTTATTTATTTAATACATTTTAACATTTTTGTTTTTTTATTTATTTTGTTTATTTATTAATTTATTTCTTATATTTTTTTTTGTAGAATATGGCTATGTTTAGATAACCCGTGCCCGCCCCACACACGCGTTGGGCCGCCTTGCACATTGAAAACTCCAGCCTTGAAAACATATTATGAACGGACTAACTACTTTTTTAGGGTTCCGTACCCAAAGGGTAAAATGGGAACCCTATTACTGAGGCTCCGCCGTCTGTCTGTCTGTCTGTCCGTCTCATGAATCGTGATAGTTAGACAGTTGAAATTATATTTCTGTTGCCGCTATAACAACAAATACTAAAAAACAGAATAAAATAAATATATAAGGGGGCTCCCATACAACAAACGTGATTTTTTTGCCGTTTTTATAGATAATGGTACGAAACCCTTCGTGCGCGAGTCCGACTCGCACTTGGCCAGTTTTATTTTTTTTCTTCTTTTTAAGGCTTCTACAGACCGGTGCGACACGCGACGCGACACAAAGGCACCGCGTGTAGCGCGACGAGCGGTACCTTTGTGTCGCGACTTCGCGAGTCGCTCCGGTCTGTAGAAGCCTTTAAAAGCAATATAAGTACCTAAAAGGAATGAAACGGTGCCAAGTTATAATACCTTGTCTTCTAGACGACTGTGCAGTCGATTACTCTCTTAAGCACTCTCCTTTCCGCCTGGATGAAGCTACTAGCATCCGGAGAGTATGCCAGCTTTTATAAATGATTTTTTTAATAAAACCGTTCCATATTATAGGTTAACTAACCTATTATTTTTTAAGTTAAACTTCTTTACGCTTGACTTGGGGAGTAAGCTGGTGAATGCGTGACGAGAGCGTTACGAAAACTGATCGGGCGAGGCGAACGGAAGTTGTTAAAATTTTAAACATGGAACACACCGCGCCACCGCCGCGGGCCGTCCCGCTTAATAGATTTTTTTTTTTTAATTCACACTGGCTGTTTATACACTTCTGTTTTACTGCAGTCGTGTGGTCTTTTGGTGGTATGAGGAACAGGGTGTAAAGTTCACTCATCCACCATAGAAAATGGAGGATCCTCCGACCAGACGGGTGTCGTGTCTGGTGGGCAACTGCCCGACGGTTGATGTCAGGACGTTGTATATATGCTAGTTGCGTGGTAAACTCTGCTTGCGCGATGCAGGATTTGCGTGACGTCAGTGTGACGCGTAGTTCGCATGTGGCGATGTTGATGCCGCTACAGTCTAAAGCACACTCGTTATTTTTTTTATTTCTTTCTTCCAATTTTTTTTATTTCTTTGAAAAAATTCATACTTATTATTAGCAATGCGAACGTAATTCGATCTGTCTGTCTATCTGTCTTTCTGTCTGTTATCTCTTCACGCCTAAACAACTGAAATGAAATTGTTTATTCTGTAAATAGGATTTTGGAATCAATTTGCAGGTCACATTAAAAATTTAAAAACAAGCTAGATGGAGTCGACATTTCCTATCTGACTAACCCTGAGAAGAAATGGCGAAACAAACCTGACCTGATCCTCTTGTTATGATATTTGACAATTAGAGGTAGCCTGGGACCTAGGGGAAGGACATCCTAGATCGCAGACAAAATCGCGGGTAACAGTTAGTAAGTACCTACTTAAGGCGACTATCGATTTTTAATGATTTTATACTGAAGATCACGTCTAAACGAGTAGGATTTGAAAAAAATATATGTTAAATTAGAGCATTTTCTCAATAACTTAATATGTGAATATTTTAGATTATGTTTATATTTAGACGTTAGACATTATTTGTAAAGTTATGTCTAACGTGGATAAAAAACTGAAAATGGCGCAAATCTACCAAGCGTGTTTTTTTGAAACCTTCACCAATTTAAAGATAATTTAATTATTGATCTTTTAGTATACGCGTTTTATTAAAATACCTTTTGGTTTGTGTATAATAAATTAATAATGCGTCAAATTGGGGACAGCGCTCCTTGATGGGCGAGTCCTATTACTGGCTGAACGTACGACGCGTTGCGTGAGCTCAGTATAGAACACGCAAGCTAACCACTCAAGGTCACTGGCATATATCTCCGTCTTAATATCAGATCACTACAATAAATTGTAACCAATAGTTATTTTTTATATATTAATTATTTATACACCATATAATCTATGTATAAATATTATCATTCAGCCGAAAGACGCGTACTGGGAAAAAGCCAAATTAGGGGAGACACTCCGAAGATAACTCCGAAGTATCGGCCGAATGTTCGACTACGGTTGACGATGGCTAACTACGGAGAAAGAAACAAAAAAAAAACGACAGTCAGAGAGATAAGTCAAAGTAAAAAATGTGACTTGCAGTCGTATAAGGATTTAAACTCAAAAAGGGAAACTTTGGAAGTCAAGAAACGGTCGAACATTCGGCCGATTCTTCGGATTTTGGCTTCAGAGTAGACCCCCTGACTTATTTTAACCCAGACCTTATCTAATAATTTTGAATACCAAATTTAGGGTCCACTGAACTCCATATCAGACACTGCGGTGGCGATAAACAAACTCTAGAGTCTGTTTTTCTTCAATTCCCTTATTAGCATAGAAATTGGGGACTAGCACTTCAAACGAAATAATATTAGGTACCCACACTTCTCCCTTGGGTAATATAATGTGACATGGAATTATTAACCGTAATTTTTGCCTGTATTATGAAAAACATGAGTGTTTTCGAGTGGCTAAATTAAATATTAATTTATACCTATCTATCCTTAATATTATAAAGAGGTAAAGTTTGTGAGGTTGTAGGGGGTAATCTACTGAACCGATTTAAAAAAATCTTTCACGATTTTGGATATGTTTTATGTTAATCAAGAAACTTCCCTCGGACGAAGTCGTGGGCAGAAGCTAGTATTTAATAAATACGCAGCACGCAATGTAAATTGTTTTTGGTCCCTAGCTAGCCCTGACATTAATGGACAAGTTTGTCAAACTTTTATTGCTTGAATACGAGGCTCTTGGCTACTTTGTATGTGTGTATTTTAATGTCAAAGTCAAATTATTTATTTCAAATAGGCACATAAGAGGCACTATTGAACGTCAAAATTTACAAAAAAAATTGAATTGATTCTAGGACTGCTTGTCGATGTGTTGTTGTAAACACGTGGTTGAATTGAATTATTTGTGAATTTTAAGCTTCTTTCTGTTTTGAGTGCCTAAACTTGTTTGTTTTTTGTGTTTGTGTTTTGCTGCTGCTGTGTGTACTATTGTAAGTGTTTATTTTCCCGTTTCCCTCATTTAAAATGAGGGAAACGGGAGATGATGATGATCCCCCTGATGGAGGGGGTGCTGATTCAGTAAGTGAGTCCTCACAGGCTCGAAAGCGGCGGTGTGCTGAATCGATAATCGATTCGACTCACTCAAATGCTAAAAAAAGTACCCCACCATCGGATTCCTATCAATCAGTGTACACCAAACCTGGTTTCGGAAACGACTCCAAAATACTCTATAATTCTAGTGACAAGGGACCTTTTATTGTTCACATTACGCGGTCGGAACCGGATTTGTCTGCTGGGCTGTCAATAAGGATACTTAAGTTTGCGCAACTCATCCACCAAAACAAAATATCGGATGTAGTAGATGGGAGTATAAAGGCACTGGGGCGAAACAGGGCCTGCTTAGAGTTCAATTCAGCGGCTGCTGCCAATGATTTTAAAAATCACGATTTTTTGAACACCTATAAATTTGCTGCAGGCATCCCTAAATTTCATGTGTCTCGGATGGGAGTAGTCCGTAACATTCCAACAGATTGGACCTTGGAAGAATTACTGGAAGGTATTAGAACTCCTCCCAACTGCGGAGAAGTAATCAGGGCCCGTCGTTTAAATATTAAATCTAAAAAAGAAGATATTACTACCTGGATTCCTTCCACTGCGGTTGTTCTAACCTTTACTGGTCAAACACTTCCTGAAAGAGTTTTCTGCTATGAAACGTCACTCCCTGTAAGCATATATCAAATGCCAACAATACAATGTAGAAATTGCTGTCGCTTTGGACACATCCGTACTCAATGCCGCTCAAAGCCTCGGTGCTTTAGATGTGGTCAGGAACACTCCGGCGACAGTTGCTCAATTACTGACGATCTCTCGACTTGTATCTTGTGCCGAGGAGCTCACAAGGCCACTGATTTCAAATGCCCGGAACATTCCCGGCAAAAATCGATTAAAATTGTTATGTCTCAGGACAATATCAGCTATTCTGAGGCCGCACTGAGATTTCCCAACCCTAAGCGTCTATATGCTGATATCACCTCTACCCCCTCTCCATTCACTCCGTCACAGCAAATGCAATTCTCCCAACAAACCCCATACTCTTTACAATCTCCCCCACACTCCCCTGCTCAACCCCTCACTCAATCCTACACAAAGACTGTCTATCGTACGCCCCGTCCAAGAACACCGTTAGGTAAGTCCTATGATGTGCATGCTCATAGAGATATTACAAATACTCCTTCTTTCTCTCAACCAAATGGTTGTGCTGTGCTTACTCCCATGGAAGAAACCACTCCTATGCTCACTCCTAATGATAACTTGATAGAGCTTCTTGCCTGCTCTCTTATAAACATCATCAGTAAGTTTAGTGACGGTCTACCGAACAACGTCGTTAATATACTACAACAACTTCTCCAAACCCTTATAAACAAAAATGCTCCCCTCAACCCTCTTACAATGGAATTGTAGAAGCATTCGCAGGAAAAAGCATGAGCTTAGTTATTTGACAAATCGCTATAAACCTGTCCTCCTTGCCGTCTCGGAGACTTGGTTGGTACCTGGTTCCGTGTTTAGGTTTCCGGGATTTTCCTGCCTTCGGGACGACAGGGCGGATGGCTGGGCAGGTTGTGCCTTGCTAGTCTCAAGATCCATTCCGTTCTCTCAAATTAATATTCCTGCTCACAGCGACGAAATCCATGTAGTAGCAGTGAAAGCCTTTAACATCTCCTTTGTTTCATGCTATATCCCCCACCCAAATAGTAGAGTGATATTAGAACTTAATAATATTCTTTCTTCCATAGAGGGCCCGCTCATTGTGGTAGGAGACTTTAACTGTCACCACACTATGTGGGGGTCCCACTACATAGATACATCCTCTCACTTTTTAATTGATATAATGGATGAAATCAACCTTTGCCTCCTAAATGATGGATCTCCAACTCGCAGGACACCTCCTGATCAAAATAATAGTGTCCCTGACCTTTCATTATCTTCTCCTTCCCTAGTAAATTCTCTCTCGTGGTCCGTGTTACCTAATTCCCACAGCAGCGACCACTTTCCAATTTTAATCAACTTTCTCCAATCTTTTACCCCCCCTCCTGCCCTCCCTCCCTTACAGCGATATAGACTATCAGATGCAGACTGGGACAAGTATTCTCTAGCCCTAGACTTCAAATTATCTGGTCTCCCTCCCATAGATCTTACTAACTTTTTAGTGGCCTATGAAGCTTTTGTTTCCTGTATGCTCGCCGCTGCTGATCATTCTATACCGCTCAAGAACTCGTCTCGTGGTCGCATCCCTTCTCCCCCTTGGTGGGATTCAGAATGTACCAACATGGTGCGTCTTCGCAACGAGTCGGAAAATTCATATGCAGCGGATTTAACTATGACAAATTATATTAGTTTTAAGAAGACTGGGGCTAAAGCCACGAGACTTTTAGCCAAGAAGAAGGCTTTAGGTTGGCTAAGGTTCTGTGAATCCTTATCGCCTTGTACCCCTTTGACTGTCGTATGGCGTAAAATTAATAATTTCCGAAGAATATTCAAGGATCACAATATCTCATCAAATGACTCCTCTACCTGGCTCGATAATTTTGTTAATAGACTGGCGCCCCCCTTTGTACCTCATTTAGATTGCTTTCCTTCTAATTTGATTCCCTCTCCTTCATCTGACAGAATGAATGATCAATTCTCGTTTGCAGAATTTACTTCTGCTTTAGATCATCTTAAAGATTCCTCTCCAGGCATAGACGGTATCACGTATTCCTTTATTTGTAAAGCTAGCCAATCTTCAAAATTATATCTTTTAAGTATTATTAATGCAATTTTCTTATCTTCAAATATACCTGAGTCATGGAAGACCCAAATTATAATTCCCATTTTAAAGCCTGGAAAAGATCCAAATCTCTCGACATCATATAGACCTATCGCTTTATCGTCGGTTTTGGCAAAGATCACAGAGCATCTTATAAAAAACAGACTGGAATGGATCCTTGAAAGCCGTGGTTTACTCTCCAACTCTCAATTTGGATTTAGACGAAGTACGGGTACGATCGACAGTCTAAGTATTCTTACCTCTCAAATAAGACTTGCTTTCTCCCACAATGAACACGTTATTGGGGTCTTCCTTGACATCTCGTCGGCATATGATAATGTCCAGCTTCCGCTACTCAGACAGAAAATGCTTGAGCTGAGTATTCCCGTGAGACTGGTAAATCTCATCTTCAATCTTTTTATGTGCCGTTCTATTCGTGTACGTTCTCAAGGCGATCTCCTGTCTCCGCGTGTTCTCTGGAGGGGTCTTCCGCAAGGTTCTGTCTTAAGCCCAATCTTATATAACTTATACACTGCTAGCCTTGACTTATCCGTTAATTCTTTTTGCGACATACTACAATATGCCGATGATATTACCTTATACATAAGATGTTCTTCTTTGTCCAATGGTGCTCTTAAATTAAACTCTGCTCTTAGTTACTTGAATGATTGGCTCTCAGATCATGGACTCGACCTCTCTATTCCTAAGTGTCAAGCCATAGTATTTTCCCGTAGAAGAAATATTCCTCCAGTTAACATCTCTGTTGCTGGAGAACCAATTTTGATTCAAGATAAAGTTAAATTCTTGGGCGTTGTTCTTGACTCCAAAATGACGGGGTTATATCACTTACAGTACATATTTAATAAGAGTGAGAAGGCCATTAATGTCTTGAGATCTTTATCTGGAGTTCGTTGGGGTTCTCATCCAGCCTCTCAAAGAGTTCTTTATAATGCCATCGTTCGCAGCCACTTTGACTATGGATGTTTTGTACTAGAACCTTGCAGTAAATTGGCTCTGAGTAAATTGGATAAGCTCCAATCAAAATGCTTACGCATTATTACTGGTGCAATGAAATCATCCCCTATTAATGCACTTCAAGTGGAATGTGTAGAGCCCCCACTTCATCTTCGTAGACAATTCCTAGCAGATAGGTATTTTTCGGTTGCGTCTCAATTTCCCTCACACCCTCTTCTTGGTATACTTCGTCCTCTTTCTCGTTCTATCGAAACTTCAACTTATTGGAGGAATAAATCTCCTCCTTTATTAGTGAACAGTTTCAATAATAATAAGTCTCTTTCATCCCCAGTTATGCCACTGAATAATCATCCCCTTTTTCTGGTTCCTTATGACTCAGTGATCTACCAACCCAGAGTCATTCTAGATTTTGGTATACATAAACAGAGTCCCGATCCCAACAATCTGTTTAATAAAATTCTAAATAAAAAATGGTCAAATTGGATTTTATTATTCACAGACGCATCCAAAATAGATGGATCTCACTTAGGTTCAGCCGTGTTCATACCTAAGTTTAATGTTGTTTTAAGTTTTAAGAGCCCGTCTGAGTGTTCTATTTTTACAGGAGAATCCCTAGCAATATTAGAGGCAGTAAAATACATTGATGCCAATCAACAACATTTTGATAAATCCTTGATTTTCACAGATTCTCTCAGCTCTCTCCAAGATTTATTAAAAATTCCATTTCGCAGCAAAGATAACTCTATAATTATTCTTAGAATTAAGGAAATTCTCTTTAAGTTAAATCAATCTGGCCTGGAAACTGTCTTGGCATGGATTCCGGGACATATTGGCATATTGGGTAACGAAGCAGCTGATTTTTATGCTAAGCAGTCTATCCGGACAGGCTGTACGTCTTTTTCCAATATACCGGCTCGGGACGTCCGTTGTCTAGCTAAACCTCGTCTCATGAAGTCTTGGGATGATCTGTGGCAAAAATCAAGGGCAATTAAGGGCAAATATTATGGCAGTATCCAACCCAACATCCCTACTAAACCCTGGTTCGTTAAAAATAAGAAATTGAATAAATTTATCACATCTATTATTATACGACTCAGACTAGGACATGTTTGCACTCCAGTGTTTTTGGCTAAACTACGCATTCGGGATCATTCCCTTTGCGAGTGTGGTGTGGAAGAGGGTACTCTTGAACACATATTTTTCTCTTGTCGTAATCTTTTGGTACCTCTTTATGATATGCTCCCCCCTAATTTTCCCAGACCTATTAATATACCATTTCTCTTAACACTCGTTGATTCCCCGTTAGTTAAAACTCTCCAAAAATTTATTTTATTGAATAACATCAAACTTTAACATATCAACTCATATTTGTGGTTCTTAATGTTCGTCTCATAATAAAGTTAATTTGTGTTGTCTGCTTACTAACAATATGTACTAACAAATATTTTGTGTTGTTCTTACAGGCTACTCAATCGGATCCAGAATTAATTAAATTAGATAGGCAATACAACCGGTCAACTTCAGTGAATACACTTTGTTTCCTTCAACCTTGACATTGGCAGAATCATCGGTAAAACGATGGAGCCATTATTTTAAAATTGGAATTGGAATTGGAATTGATTCTAGTTGCCCTTCCAAAAGGTAGTTTCGTATGGAGAAGAATGGGAAAGAAACTCCACCGTTACTCTTTTAAAAATGTTTTACAATATTTTGTTTATGTACATTGATTATATGATTATATGTGAAGACGATGCACCTAGAATAAAATAAAATTACTATACCACAATTGGTAAAAACAATTAAACATTAAGCAATGAAAAATAACTTAATTATGAGATAGATGACCGATGACCTTGTGAAGGCCGCAGCTATCGGCTGGATGCGGGAAGCACAGAACCGGTCGAAGTGGCAGTGCTTGGGGGAGGCCTATGTCCAGCAGTGGACGTCTTTCGGCTGAAATGATGATGATGAGATAGAAACATGGTGCTCACATATTTACAATGCTCTAAGACTTTATCTAACTTTTTTTAATGTGCGTATTGTTTGTGCAGAACAAACAATTTTTCATTCTTTTCTTTTCCTTCTTCTAAATGACTATATAAATGAAATATTTTGTTTTTAGGGTTCCGTGCCTCAAAAGGAAAAACGGGGCCCTTATGGGATCACTTCATTGTCTTCCTGTTTCTGTCTGTCCACTTTTTGTCCATCTGTCTGTTTATTAATACCCTTTTCTCAGGAAGGCGTGAAGGAGTATCAATTTGAAATGAATATCAAATACTTAGGCCTATGGAGCTGTAAAAAATGATTGATTCCTTTTTCGGCACATTCCTTTTTGGACATATTCCGTTTTCGGAAAATTCTTGTTTCGGCACATTTTAGTAAATAAATTATACTATGAAATACTTGTGACTTTGCTTGCGTAATAAAATAAAATAATATTTATTAGTAAAATATTATAGTTTAATCAATAATAATAAAAGACAAAAATTAAACAGTACCTACACTGATTACTTAAAATAATTGGGCAACTAACTAATGATGCTAACCAACTTGGTATCTAAATTTCATATGCTTATGCACCCGTCTTTTATAAAAGTTGGCAAAGACTAATATGCTCTTCAATTGATAAGATCCTCATTACAAAAATTACCTTACTATTTCACTGCCGTCTACCTTGTATTAGGTATCTGTTGTGGGTAAGTATATTACAAAATAGCCCTAGGCATTTTAAAATTACAGAATAATGATGCTTTGTTGTATAAAATGATTTATGCCGAAAACGGAATATGTTCAAAAAATAATGTGCCGAAAAAGGAATCAATCTAAAAAATCAACCTTCTTAGTGAACGCAATCCAAAAATATGACAATTTTTGTCGCATATTTTGCTCACTCGCAAGTAAAACAAATCTCGCACTTGTGCGGTTTTTTTTCTTGTTTGATTACCAGCTTATCGCCCGTTATTCCACTGCTGGACGTAGGTATACGTAATCGCACGTCATTTAACGCGATCCTTAGCTTCTCACTGCTTTCCTCATCTGATTCATCTTTACTTACCCTGAGGGCATCCTACCTTACGTTAACTGACTCTTGCTTCACACTGGCAGATTAAAAAAAACATTTTCTTGGAAAATTCTCACAATACTGGTGGAAACCGTGCCAAAATAAAGCCACTATATTGGAGTCGCTGTCGGAAGCTGTGATTTATTTATCACTAGGGTCTTATCTATATACTATTTTCGCTGATTGTACAAAGTACCTACTGACCTAGATACAACTTTTCCTTCAAATCAGTTTTTTATAGGAACCAGCTTCTGCCCGCGACCTCGTCTGCCTTCACTTCAGAATTGAGTCCAGAGACTAATTAAAAATGTGTCATCATCATCATCGTTTTAGTCGAAAGACGTCCACTTCTGGACATTGGTCTCCCCCAAAAGGAGGGGGGTTGGCGATCGCAGTATGGTTTATGAATGTTTAAAATGCATAGAGAACGCTGCTGCCCATTAACTAATAAGTCCCTTAGTCACCGTTTACGACACCCACGGGAAGAAGTTGGATGGTGGTATTCTTTACTTCCGGCACCACACGGAACAAAAATCTTGGAACTCGCCCATGATTTTTGTTCCCCCAAAAAGTACTCAACGGACCTAAAGAAATGTTCACATAAAACACAAATATATTTAACTTAGGCAGATATTACGTTTTTTGTTTCAGATTATGGAGGTTGACAATAATATCTAACAAAAAAAAATACAATGTTTGCAAAATAACCAAGCAATTTTTATGTGTGATATTTGCAAATAGAGAGTGATTATGATTTTTTATTATTTACCTACTTCGAATAAATTATGTTTGATTGTATAACTGACGATTAAAAATCGGCCCATATTTAAATGGGGAACACCTTTGCCCAGGACAACATTAGATCCAGTGGAACAACAACGGGTATGAAATCGAACGATGTCGAATCGAACTATGATAGAACGACCGTTCGTTAATAATTGTTGTAACAGTTATAGTGTATAAGAATTTTGTGGCCGTACACTGTTTCTCAAAATACAGGTTATAACCTAGAGGCAGGGTGTTAAAAAATGTTGAACAGATTTTACAAAAAACATAATTATATGTATAACTTTCTACCCACCGATTGTTGCTGTAACTATCTGTACCTATATATTTCTTTGATGAATAAACAAAAACAAAAAAAAAAAATAAGTTCTTTCTCAACTCAACAAAAAACATACCTACGAAATGTTAGATTTTTTGTGATAAAATAAATAAACATAAGATCCCACAAAACACGTCCTAACTACAATAATTCACTGTCATTACCATTAGGTATAAAAAACTCAGTGTTCTCTAGAAGAAATGCTTCATAAACGTCGCAAGCGACTTAACGAAGATTTATGCTAGAGATTACCGTCGTTTTTATGGCCCATGAATCCCGAATAACAATCTGCATAGTCGGCCCAGTGCATTACACGGAGAAACTGTTGCAAAAGCGAATTATCTTCTATACTAAGGAAGAGGATATAAACTACGCTCTTGTTACTACATGGAACCATACATTTCTATAGGGTCAGTATTTCATAACATAACATCACGCCTGCATTCCCCGAAGGGTTTGAGCAGAGGTATACATAATATCGAACCTGAAAAGGAAGAACATCGTAAGCGACATAAATTAAAATTTACAAGAGATGGTTTTTATTGATTACTTTATGGATTTTATTTAATTATTTATTTATTGAAAAAGTGAAATACCTACATTATGTCGCTTACGATGTTCTTCCTTTTCAGGCTCAATAAGCACATTACTGTAAAAGAATATTGCTTTTCATCCTCCTTTGCCTTCCATCTTCTTCCATCCATCTGGTATTTCTCAGTAAGTAGCATCCCAGAGTCTGAATTTATGCCCGGTTGATGGTAATAGGCTCGCCCCCATTACATGCGACTTAAGGCTCTCACAGACTCACGCGATATCGCGGCCGCGACAGGCACCGACAAAGAAATTGTCCTACTAGAGTCGTTTCGCGTCCGCGATATCGCACGAGTCTGCACGAGCCTATAAACATAACTGGCGGAATGTGGGTATAGGTATGTTGTTATGAATAAAGGCTTCTACAGACCAGCGCGACTCGTGACGCGACACAAAGGCACCGCTCGTCGCGCGACACGCGGGGCCTTTGTGTCGCGTCGCGTGTCGTGCCAGTATGTAGAAGCCTTAAGTACTTGCAACCCCTGTTATAAAAAAGATGGTAGGTCATAACGCGTTTAGCTAAACCCGTTATCCATCCATCTTTTTTTTCGTTAAAATTACATCTATCGTCTATATTATACCCTGTTCAGTAGTTGCAGAACATGCACTGGATGTAATTTTGTATAATCCTTGAGAAAGACCCATTTTCATTCTTATTTATGATTTGAGGATGTTTTTGCTAGCTGTATTTTAACTGTACTTTTCCCATGCTTAGCAAAATATTCGACTAGGTGGTTTTATATTTTTCAGAAAATATAGATAGGATAAGAAGAATGCTTCATTGGCTTTACTTATAGAGTCTATTGGGCCTCTGCGAGTTGGCTTCGGTTCCTCGTATTACCAAAGGTCCGGGACCCTATCGGTCCCGAATATAAGAGAAAAGCAAAAAAAAACAAAATACGTAGAAAAATAAATTATAATTGTTTATTTCTGCACATAATGCAGTTCTATTTTTAGTCACTTGAACTAGTCTGGTACACACGGCTACATATCAAGCTATACATTTCCAGTATAAGCTGATCTCGCATTGTATAGGATTACACACGCATTGTAGGTACAATACAATGAGAGGTCAGCATTTATTGGAAATGTATAGCTTGAGATGTAGCCGTGTGTACCATGATGTACCAACACAATAACCTTTATTTTTCTAGCTAATAAAAACCAACCCATAAGACGGGAACAGCAAATTGCACATTACACTAACACGTCTGGAAATGTCATAATGCCAACATTTTGCTTACCAACTTAAATATCTAGAAGTTTCTCTTTGTTGTCTCAATGTGCGGGAAAATGTGATATTTCTCCCTTAATACATAAATATTTAGTAGTTTATTTCATGTAGCACATTTACAAAATGGCTTAAATGCTAGTCATAATAGGATTGTGTCAAAGAGAAAAAATATAACTAAAGGCCCTTTTTTTGTAGGCGTACTTATAGTTATTATAATGTCTTTAAGATTTACGTTCTTTATATCAAATAAAACGTGAATGAAAATGGCTCCGTTTGTGGGTATGTTTGTTTATTGGTTACTAACCAACGTACAAGTTTTCCTAATTGAGAAGCTGTTGACCTTGAGTAGTTAGCTTGCGTGTTCTGTACTGAGCTCACGCAACGCGTCGTACGTTCAGCCAGTAATAGGACTCGCCCATCAAGGAGCGCTGTCCCCAACTTGACGCATTATTAATTTATTATACACAAAAAAAAGGTATTTTAATAAAACGCGTATAAAAAAAAGGTATTTTAATAAAACGCGTATACTAAAAGATGAATAATTAAATTATCTTTAAATCGGTGAAGGTTTCAGAAAAATATGCTTGGTAGATTTTGCGCCATTCTCAGTTTTTTATCCGCGTTAGACATAACTTTACAAATTAATTTCTCTATGTAATATAAACATAATCTAAAATATTTACATATTTCGTTGTTGAGAAAATGCTCTTATATATCATATATTTTTTTCAAATCATTAACACTACTCGTTTAGACGTGATCTTCAGTATAAAATCTTTAAAAGTCGGTTATCGTCCCTTTAACAGACACCTCATAAAAAGGACGGTGACGTCTACGGATAAAAACGAATTTAAAGATGTCAAATCAGTTAAATGTCTAGAGCATCGTTATGTTTTTGGTAGATGCGTTCTGGAAATGGCAACTATGTTTGTATGGAAGTTGTAAGTTACCGAAAATTTACAACTCTTATTTATAATTAAGTTTAGCTTGTGCACAACAGAATCGGCACCATTGACGCGCGAGCTACTCTGTCACAAGCTTTTTTAGCACGACTACCGGACACCACCTTTGTATCGGATGTGCCCCAGCTGGCCCCGGATGGCCCGCGGCTATAAATAAAATCCTTTTGTCATGTAAATTCAGTCTAATGTAGGCTCGATGTGGGTACTTTTCAAACATGCCTTGATTCTATTTCGAGGTTTGTTAAACACATTTGTTGGTCTAACGGTCGTGACCAACGTGGCTTTTGTTCAGTGGACATGATCATGTTTTTTAAATATGGAAGGCAATCAAGATCGCAGCTCACCTGATGGTACCTAAGTGTTAATTTGAGCAATGATATAATAAGTCAAAACAACCGACTTTCAAACAAAAGCACTACAAAGTGAAAAATTACTTTAATTTCGGAAGTCGGTGTCTTTTTAATCGACTTCCAATAAGGAGTTTTTATGTTAGACTGTATGTATTTTATTTTTTCTTGTATTTTCGTTTTTTGCGACTTCCGACATAAAATAATTTTTAACTTTGTAGTGTTTTTTGGAAATAGTTTTTATTTTTACTTTTTATTTGTAATACCTACCCCACACAATAATAATATGTAAATAACAGTGACAGGAAGACTTACCACATAGACTTAGGCTGCGTTCAGACGACACGCGCCCGCTCCACGCCCACCCCGCTCGCTTTGGAATTTGTTGTATATAATTTGAGTCCTAAGACACATCAATTGATCTCAAATTGCGTTTATCGAGAACGACCCGCGCCCGCCCCGTGCCCGCTCCGCGCCCGATCCGCGCCCGCCCCGCACCCGCCCCATGCCCGCTCCACGCCCGCCCTGCGCCTGCCCCGCGCCCGCTTTGTGCCCGCGCTTCGGCTAGTGTCGTAATGACTATGATGAAGTGTGTTTTTTTGGGTTCCGTACCCAAAAGGTAAAACGGGAACCCTATTACTAAGGCTCCACCGTCTGTCCGTCTGTCTGTCTGTCCGTCTGTCACCAGGCTGTATCTTATAAACCGTGATAGCTAGACAGTTGAAAATTTCACTGATGATGTATTTCCGTTGCCGCTATAACAACAAATACTAAAAAAATAATATTTAAGGGGGCTTCCATACAACAAACGTGATTTTTTTGCTCGTTTTTGCTCGATATTGATAACGGCAACAGGTAGATGCTTGAAATATTCACAGAATCTTTAGTCTATATATTAACTTTAAAAATAAATAATTAAATTAAAATAAAACAAATATTTAAGGGGATACAACAAACGTGATTTTTTTGCCGTTTTTATAGATAATGGTACGGAACCCTTCGTGCGCGAGTCCGACTCGCACTTAGCCGGTTTTTTTATTATATAATAAGTAGTAAAAGTGCCTGGCCACACTGGCAGCGCGGGGCGATCCAAATACAGAGCGTTTTGTGACACCTTATGTCAAATACTGCTGAAAATTACAGACTTTCATGAGAGCCGTTAAAATATGACGTAATCGCTAAATCGCGGCCTTTCTTCTCTGAGTAGTCAAATTCGAAACGCCGATCTCATCTAGTTTTTAAAATATGATTGACAAACCTCATAGAAATAAAATAATTTATCATCTTATATATAAAATTCTCGTGTCACAATGTTAGTTACCATACTCCTCCGAAACGGCCTGACCGATTTTTATGAAATTTTATATGTATATTCAGTAGGTCTGAGAATCGGCTACTATCTATTTTTAAGGGTGGCTTTCCCACTGGATCGAGACTTACGCGGGTGAAACCGCGGGGTGCAGCTAGTTTAGCTATAAAATGCTCATAAGAAAAAAGGTAAAAATTTTTAGGTGCTCTAAAAATCTTCCCGCTATATTTCACAGGGTAATGAAGCTCATGATTTATGTTCATCAGTAGAACAAAATCCAGTTAAAAAGGTAAAACTCGACGTTTTTCCAAACTTGTTTCGCAGATAATAAAAAAATACTCTACTACGTGATTCCATTACAAACTTGAAGATTCGCAACAGTTGACGTAAATAAATTGTATTTAAATTACACTGGTACAGTCAACAAAACAAATAAGTAGACAGGCGATCAGGTTCCAACTAAGTACTAACTCTTTATACATGTGTATTACGTATATTCTTCGCCATGACTTTTCTGATTGTGCTTTCTATTGTTAGGAACATTTATTTGTTTTTTTTAAATCGACTGAATTGACATATCGATTATTCAGAACGATTATTTATGTGGCAACACCAAGAAGCTACGGGTCTGACAAACTAGAGTAAGGCCCGTATTTATAGAGCGTTAATAGTCAGTACTCAAACATGACTTAAGACGCAGATATATGCCAGTGACCTTGAGTAGTTAGCTTGCGTGTTCTGTACTGAGCTCACGCAACGCGTCGTACGTTCAGCCAGTAATAGGACTCGCCTATCAACGAGCGCTGTTTGCAGCTCCAATTTGACGCATTGTTAATTTATTATACACAAAACAAAAGGTATTGTAATAAAACGCGTAAACTAAAAAGGTTAATAATTAAATTATCTTTAAATTGGTGAAGGTTTCAGATAAATATGCTTGGTAGATTTTGCGCCATTCTCAGTTTTTTATCCGCGTTAGACATAACTTTACAAATTAATTTCACTATGTAATATAAACATGATGTAAAATAGAGTTAATTAAAAGTTATTGAGAAAATGCTCTAATTTCACATATATTTTTTTCAAATCATTAACACTACTCGTTTAGACGTGATCTTCAGTATAAAATCATTAAAAGTCGGTTTTCGTCGCCTTATGACTAGATTCAAGCCATTGGATTTCTTATACTAAGACACAATAACAATGAACGTGTAAGCACAGAGGTTTATTTTCTTCCTGTATCTATAACTAACTCTTACTGACTGTATTACTAAGCTATTGCCAAAGGGAATATGTTTTACTAACATAAAGTGAAGACAATAACGTTAACTTAAGAGCATCCTGCCCTAACATTAGTTCATACAGGATGTTAAAAATATCGTGTATTCCCGTTGTCCCCGTACGCCGTGTCCCTACGGGGACAGCGGTACTTCAATAAAATATTTAAAAATACTTACCGTTGTCCCCGTGGTTTGGTTTTACATTCAAAAATATGTTCCTGGCACTTGCCGGCCGCTACCGCGGCACCGCTCGCTTCGCTCGCTCGGCGCGTGCGTTGTGTAGTCACAGTTCTAACCTAACCTAACCTAGCTGTTTCGATTTAAAAAAGGTACGTAAAGGTCGTACGATAAGGGGACAACGGGAAATAAATTTAATCACGTCCCGCTGTCCCCGTGACGGGGATATGGCAAACGGGGACAACGGGAATACACTATAGATATTAGTCTACTTTAGGTACATCTGCTCAGAAAAAACTGAAAAAAAAAATATCTTACCGTTATTTCGTATAGTAGGTATCATCATCTATCTGCCCAGCTTGTTCCCAAATACGTTGGGGTCAGCTTCCAGTCTAACCGGAAGCAGCTAAATACCAGTATTTTACATGGAGCGACTGCCTATCTGACCTCCACAACCGTTACTGGGTAATTTGATATCCCTTGGTAAGACTGGTTGTCAGACTTTTCGGGATTCTGTCGACCCGTAACAACTGTGAAAGATCTACAAATGAAAGAAAGAAGAAAGAAAATACGGTTATTTGCGGTAAACATATCGCAAAGAAAAAAAAAACAAACACGAAAGAACATGTAGGGAAAATATGCGTCACATTCACGAAAAACGGCCATCGCTAAGCATAATGCTGCGACCCTATGCGAGACAGTGCCCCAGCGCTGGTTTTCAGCGATAGCCGGCGTTGACGTGATGACGTCAAACCGGTGCAGCATTAAATGAGGCAAAAATAAACAAAATAAGAAATAAAATAAATACAATTCTTCTTTCTATAAATGTTGTTGTTGTTGTTTGTTGTAATGACAGCCGGGACCAACGATTAACGTGCTTTCCGAGGCACGGAGAGGTATTGGTATGTAAAGATGGTCATCCATCCACGGACCAACCGCGGCATGCTTAGCGTAACCTGAACGATCGACCCGTGTGGCTGTTATTACTTAGCCACAAGCCCCTTTTCAAATTATTTAAAAAGTATAATAGATAGTAATCTTTTATGTCACACTAGCTGCGCCCCGCGGTTTCACCCGCGTAAGGTTCGATCCCGTAGGAATATCGGGATAAAAAGTAGCCTATATGTTAGTCCCATTTCTTCCCGTGGGTGTCGTAAAAGGCGACTAAGGGACTTACTAGAGAATGGGCAGCAGCGTTCTCTAAGCATTTTTAAAACCATACTGCAATCGCCAACCCGCCTGCCAAGCGTGGCGATTATGGCAAATCCCCCCCTTTTTGGGGGAGGCCTATGTCCAGCAGTGGACGTCTTTGGGCTGAAATGATGATGATGATGATATGTTAGTTAGGGATTGCGGAAGGAATAACAGATCCCAAGATCCCCGGTGCAAGTGTGGGAGGGGAACACTGGGGTGGTTTTTAGTCAGTAAGAGTCTGACAGACCCCTCCGCCCGCCTCAGGGCGGAGGACATCCATGAGGATTTTCCACCCTGTGAACAAAAAAAAAAAAAAGGGTGTCAGCTACCTCAAAATTGTAACTCAAAAATTTCTTAAATTTGGTCCAGCCGTTTGAGCATGAAGAAGTAACAAAGACACACACACACTCACAAACTTTAGCCTTTATAATATTAGTGTGATTGCTCAAGGGTTTAACAAATTTGCCGGGTTGCCGATACAAAAGATTTCATCTGAAAAAAGTTTTTCAGACGAAAATTAATCCATATTTAGGTACTTGCCCGTGGTCCCCCAGTGTAGTTCCCCTTGGGGTACCACGAGCAAATATTTTTGCCCCTGAACAACAATCTTCTTTATTAAATATATTTTTATTGCCCATGGTACCCCATCTCAAACGGGTTGGGTTATGGACATCCATGTGGATTTTCCATCCCGTGAACAAAAAAAAGGGTAAGGCTAAGTTAGAACTGTGACCAAACGCGAGCGAGGCGAGCGAGCGCTTCATCCAAAGTATTTGCATTTTATTTATATGGCGATTAGCGGGGGTAACGCGGGCCAAATAATTTGCCCATGGTACCCCTTTGTCCCCCTTGGGGGTTCCATGGGCAAAAATATTTGTTCGTGGTACCCCAAGTGGGACTAGACTGGGGGACCACGGGCAAATACCGCCATTTTTTCGTCAGTGCATAATAAATATTTTAATGTAGGAAAGAGTTGCCTCGTAAATAATAAGTACAGCATCATAGCATATAATCTACCTTAATAAGGACCATTTTGTATAAAAATATAAAAATCTAATAAAGAAAGGCTTCTTAGCAATCACAGTGATGCGTACGCCAAGACGTGGGCTGTAATTACATGGATTGAATAGCGATTACCTTAAATACTAAAACATTTTATTTGAATAAAGTCGTGAATGAATACAATATAATAGAATATTCATTTGCAAGAGTACGAGTACAATAATAAGTTACGTACATAGTAAGTTTCGTAATCGTAATTCGTAATCGCGACGTAACTAGTGAAGGAACCATACGACTCGGTACTCGATACTCACGATAAATCGATTCAAGTTAAATGTCAAAACGGGCCTATTATTTTTGACAACTATAGTGAAAATTAAAAACATACGTTATAATAATGAAAATGTGAAACAGATATTTAAGTTTAGCCAATATTCTCTTTGTTAAATATCTTTCAGCTCAGTTTTGTAGCAGGAATATAAAAATAAACACTAGTTTTACGACTTAGTCTAAAATAAGCAACAATTGCGCTGTTTCATGTTGAAAAATAAACAGCAATTTTATGACTTAAATCTAAAAATGAACATCAATTTCGTGGAATCTTGTGTTAATCATTCTCGTTTGCGTGTAGCACCCTGTATAGACGACCACAGAGTACATGTGAGCATGCAGACATCCGTTTCCGAGTTTATAGTTATTCGCATTCACTGGTTGTAAACACAGCGAATGAATTATTGCGTTTAAGGCGACGATAACCGACTTTTAATGATTTTATACTGAAAATCACTTCTAAACGAATAGTGTTAATGATTTGGAAAAAATATATGTTAAATTAGAGCATTTTCTCAATAACTTAATATACGAATATTTTAGATTATGTTTATATTACATGGTGAATTTAATTTGTAAAGTTATGGCTAACGCGGATAAAAAAAAAACCGGCCAAGTGCGAGTCGGACTCGCGCACGAAGCGTTCCGTACCATTATCTATAAAAATGGCAAAAAAACACGTTTGTTGTATGGGAGCCCCCCTTAAATATTGGTTTTATTTTAATTTAATTATTTATTTTTATACTCAATATATATCTACATATTCTGTGAATATTTCAAGCGTCTACCTGTTGCCGTTATCAATATAGAGCAAAAACCCTTAAATATTTATTTTATTCAATTTTTTTTGTATTTGTTCTTATAGCGGCAACAAAAATACATCATCTATGAAAATTTCAACTGTCTAGCTATCACGGTTCATGAAATACAGCCTGGTGACAGACGGACAGACAGACAGACAGACGGCGGAGCCTTAGTAATAGGGTTCCCGTTTTACCCTTTGGGTACGGAACCCTAAAAACTGAGAATGGAGCAAAATCTAACAAGCGTATTTTTCTGAAACCTTCACCAATTTAAAGGTAATATAATTATTGATCTTAAAGTACACGCGTTTTATTAAAATACCTTTTGTGTATAAAAAAATAATAATGCGTCAAATTGGAGACAGCGCTCCTTGATGGGCGAGTCCTATTACTGGCTGGACGTATGACGCGTTGCGTGAGCTCAGTACAGAACACGCAAGCTAACCACTCAAGGTCACAGGCATTATCTGAATCCGAATTACAGGAATAAAGTGCCAATATACAAAAAAGCAAAACATATTAAAGAAATAGAGTGACACTATGACATCATCATCATCATCATTCAGCCGAAAGACGTTCACTGCTGGACATAAGCCTCCCCAAATGGGGAGGATTAGCCATAATCGCCACGCTTGGCAGGCAGGTTGGCGATGACATACTTCAAATCAATTATCGAATATACAAGGGCCATCTTCCGCGGAACTTACCCAATAATACCTATTATGTATTTCAAAACAATATAAGTTTTTTTTTATAATAATAGATAATAATAATAATTATGTTCCTTTATCAATAATAATAATATTACGTTCCAGCAGTTAACATTTATTATTATGTATGTCTGTTTTAGATTTTCAGAAATACGCACATTTTACCCATATTCATATTTTAATTTTTTATTGTGCTATAAAAAAACTCTTATTTTATCCTTTTGTCCTGACAGTGGCAGAAAAAATTGTACACCAATATTCAGTACAACGAATTTTATTACTTTCATAAAACCAATTGAACGTGAACGAGTACCTGACGTAAAATCGATACTAATTTTATAACTTCCAACTTGGTTGACTGGTAGAGAATGCCTAAGGCCTTAAGTCCGCCTTTGAACCTTATCGTGTGCGAGAAGTTTAAATAAATAACTTCCAAAGTAACTCTGTACCACCGTGAACCTAAACCACTGAACGGATTTCGATAAAATTTGGCAAGAAGATAGATGGCATCCTGAAGAAGGACATAGGCTACATTTTGTCTCAAAAATAATCCTAAAGGGGGTGATAATGCTAACTTTCCCATACAAACCCGTCTCCAGACCCCCCCGTCCCCGTCTCCGTCGTTTCGTATGCTTAGCAATTCTTAAGTTAGGAATATGAAAATGAAAATTTATATTTTTGGTAAGAAATAAAAAGGTCATGTTTCAGCGTTTTTATAAAATCATCCCCCAACGGGGTGAAATAGGTGATGTTTTTAAAATTAACATGATTAATGAAATTGCTTTGTACCTCTTTTTAAGATATTTAAGGAATTTGAAACTTTGCCAAAGTGTTAACTTGATAATTTTTATTTTAGTATTTATTTCATTAAAATCGGTCGACCCGCTTAAAAGTTATTACAATTTAAAGTTAAAGCTAATAAGTAGATTACGTGATCAGTGGGTAGTTTCCTATAAATTAAGGTAATCTAGGTACAGTAAGCCGCTCATCAATGATAACGAAACCAGTATAAGTTGGCCTTGCATTCTGTTGAAACTCTCTAGGCCAAAACCCTAATTGCGTAACACACTATGAATCACAATCCGAATGATGTTGAATTATATTGCTAATCCATTGCTTCATATGTTCGAAAAATTTGTCTGCTCAACAACGTAAATAATGCAATGAATGTTGTTAAACTGTCAAAATGGAACTCACTGCTACTGATTTTTTTAGCAAGTTTAAATTGTTACCACCGCAGTGCAGTCTAAAGACTACATCTTACTTTAAATAAAATAATAAATTCATTTATTTCAGGTAAATAAAACCCATTGCCAAACATAAACTAATCGAAACAGACCATAGCCCCACACACTCACACATCAAAATCACAATATGAACGCGTCCTATATAAAACGCAGTTTTTCTTCAGGTAATGATGCAGATTTATTTGGGCTTCTGACCATCTTAACGACTGTGAAAGATCCACGAATGATGGCCGGGAGCAACGCATTAACGTGCTTTCCGAGGCTCGGAGGGGTCTTGGTATGTTATATAGATGGTCACCCATCCACGGACCAACCTCTCCCCCGGTCTTACTTTAAAATCTATATGTTATCTATACGAAAGTATACTATAAATCGTAGCGAAGTCAAAACTCTACATTGAATTAAAAAAAAAATACTATGAGGTGTTAGAATGATTCTGATGCCAAAAATATAGTCTTTAGAATTAATCTCTGTTTGTATATACAAACAGAGATTAATTCTAAAGACTATATTTTGGTATGTTATATAGATGGGTGACCATCTATATAACATACCAAGACCCCTCCGAGCCTCGGAAAGCACGTTAATGCGTTGCTCCCGGCCATCATTCGTGGATCTTTCACAGTCGTTAAGATGGTCAGAAGCCCAAAAGTTTGACTACCAGTCTTACCAAGGGGAATCGTATATCAATGTTTCGGATTGATAAAGCTACTTCATAGATTACGTTCAAATGCACAAATCGCTGGTCTCCATAATGAATGTCGGAATTACATTTTGCCGCACTTTGACTTTTTTACATTATTAGGTTCTAAATACAAAGATCTTTGAGAACCAATAAATAAAAAAATCTAGCTTTTATATTTACAGATTTATTAAATTAAATAAGTCGATTTTAACTCAAATGTCCTCAACAAAACGAACTTTAAACAGCTCTCTTGAAAAGTTGTTTGCAGTTCCGACTTTCTTACTAGGGACCAGCGAAATATTCTGTATTCCTCTTCAAATAATAGGCTATATAATTATTATCACTCTTTTTGATATGTATTAGCGATTACCAATATTGTATTACTAGCTTTTGCCCGCGGCTTCGCTCGCGTTAATATTGAATTTGACAATCAATAATTCGGGTTGTACTCTGCTTGTTGTTTGGCGTTTGGCGGCAATTAACTCTTAACACTAAAGTTTTTCTAATAATATAAGTAATTCAATCATGATTCGAAAGACACGTGGCGCCATCTATTATCATAAGAACGTTATTGTTGTTTTCCCGGGAACAAGACTTTTTTCGGCATGAAACGTACCCTATGTCCGTTTCAGTACACCTGACAACATATTATGCAAAATTTCAGGATGATCGGTTCAGTGGTTTAGGCGTGAAAAGGTAACAAACGAACAAACTTACTTCGCATTTTTAATATTAGTTAGGATGTACGTATTCTTCAATACTTTACGACTTGACTTCGTCTCGGGCTTACATTCGTCTACTCGTTTGTAAAAACCAACTTACCGCACTAATACCATAAATAACTATTACGACTTTATGCAACTATAAAAACCATTCCAAAATTTTTGAGTAAGGGGCCGTCCACTAATTACGTGAGGCGATTTTGGCGATTTTTCGATTTTTCGACGAGGAGGGTGCTCCTTGGTGAGATGTGGTGAGATTTAGCTCGCCCCTCCCTAATCTCACGTGAGACTTTTCAAAATGCGTATTTTAAGTGTAAGTAGTACGTTAATGTGTGCTTGATTGCGTTTGATTTATTTAAATAAACACTTGCTTCATTGCTTTTTATAATAATTACCCAGTTTTCTCGCAATTTTACATTGTTTCTTGCGGAAAAACTATATTACGTGATATTTGTCGAGACCCCCTCTCCCCCACGTGAGATTGGGTGAGATTCAGCTCGACCCACTCCCTTCCCTAAACGCCTCGCGTATTTAAGTGACGCCTCCTAACAGATGACGAGGAGCGACCGGAGTAGGCAACTCGACAGAGAGAAACTATACAAACGCGCAATGATAAGCACTAATTATAAGATTCATATGGTGCAGAAGTACAACACTTAGAAGCTTTGCCTCTGTGGGGACACTGATGCGCTAAGTTCTTGATAATTCAGAAACACAAGATTACCGAAACGCATAACCTTTTTGGTTGAACTGCACCTATTAATTTTAAATTATTATTATAAGAGTAACCGTGGAGTTTGTTGCCGGCTCTGCTCCATAGGAAACGACCAATTGGAACCGGGCACCTAGCTTCTGACGTTTCATAAGTGCCTATGTAGGTTTATGTGTTTATTTTTTATTACTCTTTTAAATTAAATTCAAGCGATCACAGTATTTTTGCATGTTCTAACTATCCACGTTTTTCAGTCAGCTGACCAAGTTCTCAAAAAAGTTAAATAAATTACCATTGAGGTCTTTTTAGGGTTCCGTACCAAAATGGTAAAAAGGAACCCTTATGGTGAGAGTAAGTCTGTCACACGTGGATATCTTAGCTTAGTTTCCGATTTTTGACGATTTTTTTTAAAAAATTACCATTACCCCCCCCCCCCCCCTATCTTCGAAGTTTGCATAGATAAAAATCTGAAATTATTCTATGTGATAGAACTGTATGTAAAGGTTACAGGAAAAATAAAACGATGTCTCTAAACACTCAGTTTTTCAGAAATCATCAACATCATATATACGTACGGAACCCTCGGTGCGCGAGTCCGACTCGCTCTTGTTTAATAACGATTTGAACTGTCGGGACCCAGGGAAAATTATGAATTACGATTATTTTCTTTCTTTCTTTAAATACTTAAACCAAACATGTAATAGCAAGTTATATTTTAAATTAACAAAATCATCCGATATTGTAGACGATATTGCACATCTATTATACTTTGCTATGACTTCACGTTCCCACCAATAGAATACACAGTCACGTGAGCGAAGCCGCGGGCACAGCTAGTTTAATATGAAATAGTTAGTATATACATAAATAAATAAAAAATCGACCAAGTGCGAGTCAGACTCACACACGAAGGGTACCACCGTACAATATTAAAAAAAAACGCAAAAAAAAACGACGGTACTTGTACTTATGGATAAGATAAAATAAAGTTAAAACTTAACGGGGGTCTCCTTAATTTTGTAATTTTAATATTTGTTGCTAAAGCGGGAATGGAAATTAACAATCTGAAAATTTAAACTGTCTACATAGTACCTACGGTTCATGAGATACAACCCGCTGACAGACAGACGAACGGACGAACAGCGGAGGTTAGTAATAGGGTGTAGCACTTTGAGTAATCCTTTTGTTAGGCGTAACACAAAACCAATGTTTCAGGAAACAGCGATTTCCCTTTCATCCTAAACGAAATACTTTGGAAAAATACGTGGGTAGGTACTTTTGTATCGTAAAAACAAATCGAGGTTCATCCACATCATTACTTTCACTTCTGTGTGAACGGAAACAATAGTATTCCCGGGGGTACAGTCACCTCCAGCGGGATGGACTCATGGTGACATGGAGAGCGCAATTGTCGCAACCCAGCGCTGGGCACACCACAATTGCGGCAATAAGTCCCCTCTTTGAGGAGTGGCTAGAGAGGCGCCACGGCGTCCTCACCGGACACGGTAGTTTCGTGAGTTTCCTGACCCGGATAAGGCGGCAGGAAACGCCCGGGTGTTACCACTGTGTGGATCGCCCGGAGGACACGGTAGAGCATACGGTGGAAGTTTCCTCGGCTTCACCACCTTGTCCTCGCGGTACGGAACGAGAGTGCATGGGAGGCAGTCACCTCCTACTGCAAAGCAATAATGCTCGCGAAGGAGGAGGCGGAATGCGTGAGGGAGAGGATGAAAATGAAAATCAAAATGAAATTTCGCGCCCTCACGCACCTAGTCGCCGCAGGAGAACCCCTGGGCATCGGGAATCACAGGCCGATTCCCGGCCACCGTATATAGGCGCGGGCTTGCAGACGGTGAGCAATGGATAGCTCGCCGTCCGATAAGGACCAGCGTGTCTACTCCGACGCGTTAATCCGAAGTATCGGCCGCATGTTCGGCCATTTTATAACTTCCATAGTTTCTTTTTTTGAATAGTGGGCAGATATTAAATCTGTCTATTGGTATGAGCATTGAAAATTATTCTATTAATGCTGGGAATTAGCACAATCACACCTCCGTTCTATTTAAATACACGCTTCGATCTACCTACGCAGACACAGGTAGACCTCTCCAGTGGACCGTAGCAATTATGGCCGCCATTAGCAGCCTTTGTGGCCATTTTTTTCATCATTTGATAACACGTCTGCAAAGGCAGCGGACAAACGCCACGTTAATGTCATTACTCATTACATATTATTATTTCGCTTGTGTGTCCAACCCCTAAAGTATTCAATTTTCTTTCCTATTCATTTTATTCACCTAAACATTTGAATAAGATCTCTAAAGAGCGCGTGTTTACAGTTTATTTTGTTTAAAATTTGCAACAAACCGTTGATTTTAACACAATGATATTATAAACAACGGTTTTGTTAGCTTTTTGTTCAGAATGCTGGAAGATTTTGAAAAATCAATAATTAGCGTTTATTTATTTGAAGTATTGTGAGTATACTGCGAGTTACGTTGTATATAAAAGTTTGCATTTTCGTTAGGCAGTAACTTTTCACTGACTGACAAAGTTGAAATCCTTATTCAAAATTCATTTTGCATTATTACCTCTGACTACTGGTAATAAGGCGTAATTTCTTTATTATTTCCGTCAATAAAGTATAAAATATTTTAACCACAATTCCACCAATAACGTTAAAAGTCTGCCATTATGAGATATTATGAAATTTACAGCAGCCATAAAATATAGGTACCGAGTTCTCCTTCACAAGGTAATTTAAATTATTAAATTCATGGCTCGTAAACTTATGAGAAAAGGTCATAAGGTTTGATTGACTTCTGGACTTTGAAAGCGTGAAAATTAATTTGTAGAGCATAACCATTTATATTTTTATTACGATTTGATAGTAAAAAATGTATTGCCCAAAAGTAAATCGAAAAGTAAGATTGATAGAAAATGACTGACGACGTTATAACTGATGGTATGACGCTAGAATCAAGGGCTTATAATTATACAGAAAATAGGTAAGTATATTAGGAAAACTGGGTCTTGTAATTTTCTAAGAAAGAAGTAAGAGCTCTAAACACCAACCGCCAAAAGCAAATACATATATGAAAAAAGAAACATGTTATAGGTAGATGAAACAACTATATGCCGACTTTTTCGTTCGTAACACTCCCATGGTTCACGCGGGTCACCAACGAAAAAGTCGGCCTATGGAAAATTAAATTGTAGTAATGATTTATGAAACAAAATAATGTACTTTTTACATTTCGTCGCGCTATTTTTGTCTAGTTGGACAAAATTCAGATATGACAGTGTATCTACAGAATGAAGGAACTTAGTTTAAACTTAACATTGTTCTACTGTGCTGTGGTAGGTACGAGTCCGGAAGACTATCTACATGTAATTTGGTTTAAACTTTCTTGTAAGTAGAACTAAAAAGATGAATGAGAATGACTAGATCTTAAGATGAGTATAAAATTGCAACTATCTACCTATTACGGTTCACGAGATACAGCTCGCTGACAAACAGACGGATGGACAGCGGAGGCTTAATAAGTTCCGTTTGGCACCCTTCGGGTACGGTAACCCTAAAAAGGTCTTTGACCTCCTCACGTTCATCATACGTAGGTACCTATTTAAAGTCACTTGTTGTAAAACTATCATCATTGATATTGTGTTCAATAGATACTGATAGGTCCTTTTGTTAATTTGATACATATTTTACTCAAGGGTACTTGTATTGTTACCAAATCGGTACCCAAGTATTGAAAATAGGGAATCCTTTGGGGGTAGTTTTGAATTACGATAAGTAGAAAATAATTAAGAAAGATGAAAGGTAACTTTTGTATTCGTAATGTTGATAACCTACCTATTTTAAAAGATTTAGTGAAAGGTTTTTCTTCCAAGAAGGGTTAAAGAAAGAAAGAAAATAAATTTATTTGACCCAGCTTAAGGCACACAAGCCAGGGCAAGACAAAGGTCAAATGCCCATGTAACTTCCACTCTCATGAAGATCGGAGACGCTACACTCGAAGTTGTGGACGAGTATGTTTACCTAAGATAAACTGTCCAGTTAGGTAGGTCCAACTTCGAGAAAGAGGTCAATCGTTGAATCCGACTCGGCTGGGCAGCGTTCGGCAAGCTACGCAATATCTTCTTGTTCCACATACCGCAGTGTCTCAAAACGAAAGTCTTTGACCAGTGCGTGTACCACTGATGACCTGTGGCACTGAAACGTGGTTGCTCACAATGGGCCTTATCAGAAGGCTAAAAGTGACCCAAAGTGCAATGGAGATGGCTATGCTTGGAGTTTCCCTGCGAATCAAGGTAACCTACATAGCTCGAAGAATTATCAAGCTTAAGTAGCAGTGGGCAGGCCACACAAAACTGATGGCCGATGGGGCCGAATGGTTCTGGAGACCGATGGCCTTGTGAAGACCTCAAGTATCCGCTAGATGCGGGAAGCACAGAACCAGTTGAAGTGGCGGTGCTTGGGGGAGGCCTATGTCCAGCATTGGACGTCTTTCGGCTGAAATGATGGTGATGATGATGATGAAGGCACACAATATTCACACAAAAACAGAAAGGATTAAGACCCCTTAGGGCCTAGACAAATGGCATTTTGGCAACAATCGCTATCGTTATTACTCTTTTTGAGAAGCGTTATCGCTAGTTTTCGATTCGAATTCCTTCATACGAATCGAAAACTAGCGATAACACTTGTCAAAAAGTGCGACTTGGCTACGCATCTCTATGGAAGTTATCGTTCGACGCTGTCGATTCGTTTCATGGAATGGAATGATGATAACATTGTCTAGCTAATTTCTATTCGTTGACCTATGATCACGTGACATTTCGATAGCCTATGTGAACCCCATGCATTTTGTGGCTTTTCTACTAGCGTTATCGCTAATCGAATGTTACTTTGTTGCCCTCTGCTAGCCTTATATTTTTGTACTTTTCAGGACTAAGTAATTTAATTACTAACGCATTTTTTCCTATGAACTACTCAGCTATCTCTTCGTAAATCATCATCTGCGTAGTCTTTTCCCAACTATATGTTGGGGGCTAATGGGCAACGGGCTTAACGTACTTTCTGAGGCACGGAAGGGTCTTGGTATGTAAGATGGTAACCCATCCACGGACCAACCTCGGCAAGCGTAGCTTAACATGATTGATCGACCCGTGCGGCTAATAAATACAAATCAATTTCACAATACACAGCCACAAGCTCCTCCACCTACTATCTCTTCGTACATAAATACCAATAAATTATGAAATTGATTGGTTATAGATTATAATATTCTATAGTTATAGATTATATCTACAGCTGTTTTCGCCTGCACGCAAAGCATATTAATATAGCCCCCTCCCTTACGCCACTCCTCCCTAATTTATGTCAAACTTGTGTTTCCGGTAAGCTTTAAGCTTAACTGAGTCATCAACCCATCTTCCTATAAGTAGGTACCTAAGTATTATCACGTTCTAAATACCCTACATGTTTCCTCGTGCATATTAAGGGACACAATTTCTAGCGTAAGCCCTTGTACGCACGGGCGATTTGTTATCGCGCACTGGATTTCAACGCATTGCTTATATTTAGTTAGAGAGTTGAAAACCCGATAGTGTATTTTTTTACTGCCATGGTGGTCTAGTGGTCGCAAGCGCTACTGCTGATCATGAGGTCTTGGGTTCGATTCCCGGGTCGGTCAAAGCAATATTGGGTTTTTCCATCTGGAATTTCTCAGTAGCAGCCCGGAGTACGGATTTGTGCCCGGTTTGATTTGTCCTTCGGGAGACTGGTATCTGCACTACGAAAACCTGTCACACAGATTACTACCGCGGGGCAGCAGCGTGGATTGAATTATTATTATGTAACGAGCTGTGTGCCCGATGACATTCACATCGGCGAAAATTATGAACTTCCATGCTCTCATTCCTTATTTAACTCCTATAGGGGTGAATTTATTAAGAAAGAAAGAAAGAAAGAAATCATTTATTTTCTGATAATGTAGGTATACATATAAGTTGGAATATTTATTAAGTGTCCCGATACATTTCCAAGAAATAAAAAACCAAAGAATCCATTCTTAGTGCTCACCATCGTTACATAAACAAAACATCAGCAAAATTCATGATTTTAGACCAAGCAGTTTAGGTTGTGCGATGTCTTTCAGTAAATTTAATATTTTAATTAATTAGATAATTCAAAATTTCATTATGTAGACTTAATCCGCCTTATTACAAAACAAGATTTATATTTTGACATGGCTTAAACCATGAAGCCAGTTTTTGTAATAAAAACGTAACAGTGATTGAAATACCGTTCTTTACACAAAACTAAAAACTTAGTTCGGTACCAAGTTGTCAGTTTTGTGTTTAGGAACTTTACCATAGTCGGAATAAAGTTCTAAATTCAATAATGGCTCCATATTTTAAACCTGGGTCTGAAGATAAACCTTTTTTTGTAATAAGGGGAAATCAGTTTATAATATATTTTATTTATAGTTTTTAATAGGTCTACGTATATCTTTATATTTAAATAATATGTATTCCTCGCTATTGCACATACCACTGCTTGTCTCTGCATCACCCAAAGGTTGACTGGTAGAAAATGCCTATGGCATTAGATCCGCTTCTGTACTTTAGTGTGCTTTTTTTTTTAGGGTGGGAAATTATCTAATAACTTCTCCCGCTCTGGTCGGAGCTCCCGGAGGGCGTGTCAGACTTTTACTGACTAAAACCCACCCGTATTCCTTCATTTGTCTGTGTGCCAGGGCCACGATATTCCTTTCGGACAAACTCGCAACCCTGGCAGGCATTGGCCCTAGCGGACCCCGTCAGTTGGTGCTGACAACTCTTTGAGGCGCGCGTGGAATACAACACGCCGTCGACCCGGGCCTGGTCCTAATCGGACGGTGAGCTACCCACCGCTCACCGTCCGCAGGCCCGTGCCTACGGTGACCGGAAATCGGCTTGCGACTCCCGACGCCCGGGACGTCTCCTGCGGCGACTGGGGGCGCGAGGGTGCGAACCTCGCTTCTCCCTCACGCGTTCCGCCTCCTCCTTCGCAACCAGTACTGCTTCGCAGAAGGAGGTGACGGCTTTCCATGCAACCTCGCTCCGAACCATGGCCTGAACCAAGGCCGGACGCAGGAGATCGCCGCCGCCAATCGCCTCCGTGAGGACACGGTGGTGCTCCACCCAAGCCGGGCATACCTCCACCGTTTGCTCCCGATTCACACAGTGGTGACGCCCAGGCGTTTCTTCCCGCTTTATCCTGAACAGGAACCTCCCGAAACAACCGTGTCCGGTGAGGACCTGCGTCAGGCGGAAGGTGAGGACGCCGTGGCGCCTCTCTAGCCACTCCTCAAAGAGGGGACTTATAGCCACAATTGTGGCGTGCCCAGCGCTGGGTTGCAACAATCGCACTCTCCATGCCGCCAGGTGACGGCTTTCCATGCAACCTCGCTCCGAACCATGGCCTGAACCAAGGCCGGACGCAGGAGATCGCCGCCGCCAATCGCCTCCGTGAGGACACGGTGGTGCTCCACCCAAGCCGGGCATACCTCCACCGTTTGCTCCCGATTCACACAGTGGTGACGCCCAGGTGTTTCTTACCGCTTTATCCTGAACAGGAACCTCCCGAAACAACCGTGTCCGGTGAGGACCTGCGTCAGGCGGAAGGTGAGGACGCCGTGGCGCCTCTCTAGCCACTCCTCAAAGAGGGGACTTATAGCCACAATTGTGGCGTGCCCAGCGCTGGGTTGCAACAATCGCACTCTCCATGCCGCCATGAGATCCCGCCGGAGCTCTGTCCGCTGTGCCGTGATTTCTCGCGGTAGTGGAGTTTCACCCCGACGTTTCGCCTCCTCGCGCCACTCTCAAATGTGCGCGAGGATATCCCATGGCGGTAGTCCGGCAAGGAAATCCGCTTCTGTACTTTTGTGTGCATAGTACTTATTAAATAAATAAATAAAAACATCTACGAGATGGGACTAATTTCAAATTTTCAGTATTACAGTTCCATTTAACACAGATCTTTCACAAATACAATCAGGTACATCTGCTTTCCAGTTCCCAATTGTAGGTACAATGTACCATTAATCATTCCCTCTGTACACATTTTGGCATATTAACTCTGGAACTAGACCAGACCGGTACTCACTGAATGGCTTTAATTGCAAAGTGAATATTAATTCAAGTTCTAGGTAGTAACAAACACAACATACATGAATAAACACAATCTTGCTGTACATCGCACTCGCCTCCACAGAGTAGGCAACTCGTTCATGGGTATGTATGCTTTTACAACAAACTTCCAACTGACATTCGAAAACCCATTAACGATTTAAGGCTTCTACATACTGGCGCGACTTGTCGTGCGACGCGACACCGGTAGAACAATTTCTATGAAAAATTCAAGGAAATTGTTCTACTGGTGTCGCATCGCGCGACAAGTCGCGCCAGTATGTAAAAGCCTTTAAAATATGTATTAAAACCAAACTTTGTAACAAAGGTCTACTATAAAATTTCTGATTTATTTGGAAGACAAAAAAGCTTGGGATTGAGGTGCTCGCTCTGCTATTTATGCTTTGTGAAAAAACTGACTTGACATTTTAATTAATGATTATTCAAAATCGTAATTACTTATAAATAATTTTACATACATATTTTTTACACATTGCTAAATGCTATAGACAAAACTAGATGAATATTTACTTTGAAAAGTATTATATTTATTACTTTAATTATTGTGAATGTGAACACTATGTGGGTATTTTTTTTTATTTGTCTTCCCTTTTTTTCTCTGTTACTTTTAATGGTGGTCTGGCATTTTGAGCACTATATGCGGCCTACCCAAATGTCCTTTCTTTGGAATTGTTCGTCGAGTCGTTAAGCTCCTTAAGTCTTGAGACGAGCTGCACTATTACTGACAAATGCTTGCACTGACAGGACAGGTCCACTCGAATTTGTGTGGTTGTTTCCTCAAAAGACCATTTCAGACACGGATCTACATGGTCCTAACATGATCTGCCCAATATTATGTCTGGACTTTACAAGAGACTTTAACCCCTAAGTTTATTTCGCCATTTCTTCTCAGGGGAAGTCAGATAGGAAATGTCGACTCCATAGAGCTTATTTTTTTATTATGACGTGTAAAATTAATTCCGATATCCTATTTACAGAATAAACGATTTCATTTCTAACTTAAAACTTAAACGTAAAGGCTTTTACATACCAGCGCGACTTGTCGCGCGACGCGACACGGCACAAAGGCCCCGCGTGTCGCAGGACGAGCGGTGCCTTTGTGTCGCGTCGCGTCGCGCGACAAGTCGTCCCGGTATGTAGAAGCCTTAACTGGTAAAATGTGGGTCATTCCCGAAGCGGTCGACAGAACTGAAAGAACGAAAGAAAATTAATACATTTATTCGCTCTAAACGTAAAAAAGTAAAGCACAGAAACACAAAAAGAACAACTTTGGGGAAAATATAAATAATAATAATAAATTTCTTTATTGGCATAAATAATTTTAACAGAATAGTGAGGCCCAGACACCTGCGCTAGGTACGAGTATAGCACCTGTGTTACAAGAGCCAGTGTCTTCTCCCAATTACATAAGTCGAATTTTTATGCAATAAGAATTAATCTAAAACACATACAAATTAATATAGGTCATAATAAAAATGGAAATTAAAATGAAAATAAAAAAAGAAAATTATAAACGAGTAAAAAATTCTTTCATCATTTCAGCCGAAAGACGTCCGCTGCTGGACATATGCCTCCCCTAAAAAGGGGGTGGATTTGCCATAATCGCTAGGCTTGGCAGGCGGGTTGGCGATCGCAGTATGGTTTTAAAAATGCATAGAGAACGCTGCTGCCCATTCTCTAGTAAGTCCCTTAGTTGCCTTTTACGACACCCATGGAAAGAATGAGATGGTGTATTCTTTACGTTCGGCACCAAACGGAACATTCCTTACGTGGAGTAATTTATAAGTGTTTGTGGTGTGTGAGTATGTAATATAGGTATGTGGTGTGTGATGTAATAGAGACGTGTGCTTGTGTGGGATGTCTGAATTGTTTTGAAAAATATGCTTCACATACACTCAAAAAGGCCATTCTGTCTGTGCTGTGTGCTGTGACAGAGACACAGCGCTGGTTTTCAGCGACAGCCGAAAACCTCAAGGAAGGTGCATAAATCAAAATCAAAAAAAGAAAAAATGTT
Organism: Tiliacea aurago; assembly: GCA_948098905.1. Taxonomy (NCBI): domain Eukaryota; kingdom Metazoa; phylum Arthropoda; class Insecta; order Lepidoptera; family Noctuidae; genus Tiliacea; species Tiliacea aurago. The sequence continues at coordinate 15,668,527 of OX402593.1, forward strand.
TATTCTGCACAACCAAAACGCACGTTACAATGAAACAACACAAATTGCACACAAACAAAGTAGCCAAAAGCCCCGTAATGAAACAATAAAAAGTTCGACAAACTTGTCTATTGCTAGATGTCAGGGCCAGGGACCAAAGACAAAAAAAAAAAAAAAAAAATTAAAAAAAAATGTTCAAAAATATTTTTATTTTACATAAACCTACATGGGCACTTATGAATCGTTAAAAGCTACGTGCACGGTTCCAATTGGTCGTTTCCTATGGAGAAGAGCCGGCAAGAAACTCCAAGGTTACTCTTTAAAAAAAATTGGTCTGATCTATCTAGCAGTTTCAGATTCAGCTCGTTTAATCTCGCCAAGTAGCCAGAGTAATAGCTGCCTACAACATATTATGCTATAAAGTTCAAAGTAGCTGCAGGGTTTAACTTTCGCCAACTGCACACAAGTTCACGGATTAAGTTATATGTTGAACATTCACAGATGCTATCGTAACGATTCAAACTTTTCGTACATTCAAATAAATCGGTGCAGGAAAATGTTACGAGTTCTGCTTTAAGTGCCTCGTTGCATGATATATTTAGTCATTAGTAGCTGGTTGAGTCGATGTTAACCCGGTATGCCCTACGAGTCTTTAAAAGGTTACGGGGTAAAATGCTTTAGAGTTTAAAGTTAGGTACAGGAAAATCAGAATATAAATAAGAACCTAAGAAAAACGTCTTTGTGGTTGATCATAATTATCTAAGTCTGCACTTGAGCAACAGTAGCAATCAGTATCATAGATACTTCATTTTAGCTATACTCCATTTGAAATAACATTACAAATTTAAATAAACTTTTTTAAAGTCCGTTCAACTGATATTGACTTCTATTCCGTAGGCATAGGTATGGCATTAGTATCAAAAACGTGGCTATAATACCAACTGTTTATTACAGCTGCTATTTGTCATACTACTAACGCAATAGAAATCAAAATCGGTTGAACGGGCTGTAAAAAAGGTTTATTCAAATGTCTAATCTTATTTCAAACGGAGTATGGTTTTCCACAAAAGTCTGGTTCTATACTTTTATTTGTATTAAAATAGATAACGATTATAATTATGTAACGCATGATTTCCCAACTATTGTCAACCATACGTGTTAAAATTGTGTAAAAATTATGTGTTATATCTGTACGTACTTAGATTGTTTTAATTTTTTATAAATATAACATTGTTTTTGCATAGTGTGTCTATCGCTTAATATTGTGCACTTGGCTTGTATGTTGGCTTGTGTTAACAACGTAACGATTGTAGATAGACCAATAAATAAATAAATACAAAAAAAGAAAACACAAGAAAAAGTAGAAGCTGATTCGAAACAATAACCAGTAGGTAACGCCATCTATCTTGGGCAACATGAATTACTGAGTCCGAAGTTTTCCGAACATTACCAACACTTGTTGCTGAAGCAATGTTCCCATTAGGAAACTAATAGATATCGCTATTTGCCTTTGAATTTACTTCTAGTCATCACTTAAAAAATGTATTCATTTAGGGGATATGCGAAGGCCTAATGGTAAATAATATAGTGGTGAATACTAACAAGGCTTTTGTATCCTTGTATTGGTATTATTCGGAAGTAGGACGGCCATGTCGTAATTATCGGGAGCGAAAAAGAGACAAAATGATGCGTAACTGGGTCTAATTATCCAAGTTTTGGCGCCACTTGCTGAGCGTATTTAACCTACCTACCTCTCCATACTAATAATATCTTGGGTTCCATCGTTCCAGTACTGTATGCGGACAAAGGCAAAGTTTCGATGTATTAGTAGTATAAATATAAAACAAAGTCGATTTTCGTGTCCGTCTGTGTGATCACTGTTCTTCTAAACTTCGAAAGGGATTTTAAGAGAGAGGCTTCCTATTTTTATGTTAATTTGCATGATACTCTGAAACAGTGACACATACAATCAAAATGAAACTATTTATGATGAAAGTACCTATAAGATATATTGGATCTTTTTCTTTCCACATGTTGGAGACAGATGGGTAATTGTAATATTTTCGCTCTATACATTTTTTATTCGAATATCATGTCTTTTTTAAGGATAATTTTAAAAACAAACAAGATTGTTCGGCTTTTATGTCTAATAAAAATATTCACAGCAAGAAAATATAGTTTATTATCCACCCACCAGATATTTTTTCTCTAGATCAATTATTACTTTAGTTATAAACGAAATAAGAATTGAGACTTACGCTATTTAGTTTCGTGCTCGAACACGATCAAAGAGCGCACGCGATATTCAACTTTATTACTGCTGTGTTAGCGCTTAGCACTTAAGGGAGTGACAGGGAGCAGGGGGCGGAGCTTGCGTGGAAATTTGATTTAGACTGCCTTTCACCATAATTTAAATAATTTATTCTGGAAGGTTTATGTATATTACTTTTATATTTAATTAGCACAGAAATCTCTATGTTTTAATGTGTCGTTTATTGCACCTGTGCAACGTAGGGGCAAATCGCTAGTATTATTCATAAAAAAACGAGTGTGCTTTAGATCACACGACTGAAGTAAAACAGAAATCACCGTTCGCTAGCAAAAGAAGTTTTATTTAGAAAAAAAACTTTTTACAAAAAAATAATAACCGACTACCAAAAATAACACAACAAAGTGAAAAATAACTTTAATTTCGGAAGTCGGTGTCTTTGGATCTGTATTTGAGTTTTTTGCCACCGACTTCCGAAATTAAAGTTATTTTTCACTTTGTAGTGTTATATTTGGTAGTCGGTTATTATTTTTTTGTAAAAAGTTTTTTATTTTTTATTTTTTAGTGGGTCAGTTTTGAATTTATCTAAGTTACAAGAGCCTAATGTTAACTGCTCATCACCTTTTAGAAAATATTGCTTTTCCCGATGCTGGAACGTTGATTGTTGAGGAGTTCTCCTGGTAAGAACGAGGAGTACTGCCACTCACCATATACATAGTGACGAGCATAAATTGCTTAATCGCAACCCGTTAAATAGGTACTCATTATTATATTATTCCGGTGGCCATCTGTGGTCTCCATCATCAGTTCCACCTCACCAAATGGTGCTTTCCGAGAGCAAATGCATGAGTAACTATAAAAAATACCCAAATCGTTATAGGTTTGCATATAAAATTTGAAAAAAACATACAGTCGAATTGAGAACCTCCTCCTTTTTGGAAGTCGGTTAAAAAAAAAACATACAGTCGAATTGAGAACCTCCTCCTTTTTGGAAGTCGGTTAAAAAAGCTGCGGTATTGTGACGGGACGGCCCGCGGTGGTGACGCGGTGTGTTCCATGTTTAAAATTTAAACAACTTCCGTTCGCCTCTTTCTGTAACGCTCTTGACACGCATTCACCAGCTTACTCCGCAAGTCAAGAGTGTGTAAAGAAGTTTTACTTCAAAAAGTTTTGTGCATTATAGAAAATTTAAGCATTTCAAACCGTTTCTATGCCTATCGGTACATTTAAACGTTTTAAAAGCTTAACATTATTTACACAAGGCTCTTTTTACGTTGTCAGAAGTCACAAATCTGTCACAAAGATTAATATGGATGTAAAAATGTGAAATATTCATAGATTCACACGCCAATCATGTGTCAATTTGATGGAGTTTCCGTTGCAGTCATAGTATATTATACTTAATCTATGGTTGCGCTTGTGTGATGGAAATAAACCTGTCAGAAATATGAATAATAATTATACAGACATGTTGTGTATACATTGAATTGAATATTTTATTGCATGCGTACAATTTCTGTAGTATGTGGGGCGACCCCGAATGGAAAATGTAATTTCAATCATGAATTTCGTAAAATATGAAGATTTATTCATGATGTATTTTTTGAGAGCAGTGGTGGCCCAGTGGTAACAACGTCTGCGACTTACGAGCGTAAGTTCCGTAAGTTCGGACCCTGACTTTGTGTAAATTATTTCATTACCACTGCTCTCAAAACGGTAAAGGAGAACATCATGAGGAAACCGGCATTTCCTAGAACCAAAAATTCAAAGACATGTGACATCTACCAACCCGCACTGGGCCTGCGTGGTGGATTATGGGCCACTCCTTCTCACCAAGAGGAGACCTGTGTACCAGCATTGCAACACTGGGAACATGATAGGCTGATTATGTTATGTATTTTGTTCACAGCAAGCCAAAACCTTCTCATATAGAGAAAACATTCGCTATGATCACCATCTTAATGTTCGTGTTGCCAATTTTAGACCATAATAAATAGTTCGCTCCATGTATAATACTGTGATCGCGACGATAGGTCGTAATGAGAGCAAAATGAAAGGAATAGACTGAATAACATGTATATTGTAAGTTAAAAGCAAAATAGAAGCTGTGTCGGTTAACAAGTAAATGAGAATAATAACGAACGACAATAAAACGCGTGAGCGCAGCCGTGCTTGAAGGCGCGCAACAGCCGACTGGTGTGTCGCGGAGGTCAGCGCCCGGCCGTGCGGCCGTCTTGCTCGTCGCTGCCCCCGCACCCCTCGTTCACTGCCGCCAGCGCGCGGCGATGTTGAGGGAGGCTGGTCTCAACAGCACTAGCCGGGGATTGCGGAAGGAATAACAGATCCCAAGATCCCCGGTGCAAGTGTGGGAGGGGAACACTGGGGTGGTTTTTAGTCAGTAAGAGTCTGACAGACCCCTCCGCCCGCCCCAGGGCGGAGGACATCCATGAGAATTTTCCACCCCGTGAACAAAAAAAAAAAAAAGGCTGGTCTCAACATACTGGTATACAGTTGCATCCGGTTAGACTGGAAGCCGACCCCTACATAGTTGGGAAAAGGCAGATTGATTGATTGAATAATTAGTTCTAAGTTTACTCGCGATGTTTTTTATAGCTAGCTAGTCGAAAACTTAGAAATAAGTATTAATAATATATATCGTAGATTATAAAAATTAAGCGATAATAATTATTATTATTATTATCTCCTTTATTTCACTTTAAATACATATAAATTATATTTTTAAATATTAGAATATAAAACAAATGAATAAAAACATTTAAAAATATAAAAAATAGTAGCCCACCGGTATCGGGAACAAGGTCCAAGCTACCGGCGGTCAGGGCTCCAGAGAGAGGAACCTCCTGACAATGCGAGCCGTGTCCAGAAGTACCGCTCTCTGAATCAGGCCCTTAATCCAGCTGCCCAACGAGAGCCTCCTTAGGTGTTGGTCGAGGCTCTTGGCAATTAAGCCATTGGCTGATACAACTATCGGCACAATGATTGCTGAGTCCACATCCCACATGTCGATATTATTATATTATTATTCGTTTATTTCAGGCATTAGCACCCATAAAATGAAAATTGAAAACTTATCCTAAAACAAAACTTATACTAAAACATGAAAAAAATAAACAGTAAAGAAAAGTAACAATAAAACAATCCATCATTTTTCTCATCATTCACACCAAGGAAGCCAAAACAAATGTTCCCATCATAAAATTGATGAGTACATTTATTTGGTCTCCCTCAGTAAATGCACAGTATAAAAAACAGCTTTGACAATATTATTTTTACTTGCCACCACACGCGACCTCTCAATTGATTATTGTAGTACTAAGGTGAAGGTAAACGCTGTGACGCGCTCACTAGAAGGGGCGGCACGTCGCCCTCAGGACTAACTGCTTCTCACACGGACAAATTAATGTACGTAGCTTGCTCACGCGTCACCAGTCCTGAACTCGAGTCTCTGTATATTTATTATTGGCTGCTGAGACCATAATTATAAACGTATTATACAGGGAAGTTTCATAAAGAGTAAATGCAGAAAATAAAGTGAATTATGCTACATGCGATTGTGACCAACCAGTCGATGCCCGAAAATGCTTGACTGGCTGTTCACAATGGTGTGCACCCACGCTTTTGTATGGAAGTGAATCTTGGGTGTGGCAAAAGAAGCATGAAAGTAGAATCAATGCTGTGGAAATGTGTTCCTTGCGAAGCATGTGTGGAGTGACTATAAACGATAGGCTGAAAAATTATGTGATAAGACAACTGTGGGGTTTAAAAGATGTAGTGACAAAATTTTAAAACAGTATGCTGAGATGGTTTAGTCGTGTTGAAAGGATGAATTTAAGGCGAGTAACAAAAGGTAGTTATTAGGCAGATGTGAGTGGAAATGCCGGGAGGGGACGCCCTAGATGGACATATAGTGACCTAATTGGTGATGTGCTTCAGAAAGGTCAGGTGCGTAGTTCTTGGAACAAGCGTACGTATATGGCCAGATGTATGAACGTAAACGGAGCAAAAGGAGTATGTAAGTATGTATCGTAGCAGGTGGCGTTCTATAGTTTCTGCCTACCCCCATGGGAAGAAGCCGTGAGTTTATGTATGTATTTATGTTTTATAAAAATAACATAGTATCACGTCTGTATTCCCCGAAGGGTTAGGCAGAGGTGTACCTACCTTTAGTACACCCACATTAAATTTCGCCAGTTTTATTTAGGTCCCATGCAATAGGGCGAGCATATTGCCACTAACCGGGCACAAATTCAGACTTCGGACTGTAACTGAGAAATCCCAGACGGAAAACCCAAAAAACTTTGCTTGACCCGGGAATCGAACCCAGGACCTCGACATGCCCGTAGCGCTTGCGACCAATAGACCAACGAAAAAGTATTTTTTTTAAATGTGGCTGTTATTTGTATGTTGAGATGTCTTACGACTTCCACGCGAACGAAGTCGCGGGCATAAGCTAGTTATATAATAAAGAATTCTCTATGTTTTGTCAGTCAAAGCAGAGAAGCAGGGGCGGGTCACTAGTCAGTGTACTGCGTAGTTACCTAGAAGACATATTTTTAAACATACATTGTTATATAATCCTTATCTTATATATAAAATTCTCGTGTCACAATGTTAGTTACCATACTCCTCCGAAACGGCTTGACCGATTCTTATGAAATTTTATAGATGCATATTCAGTAGGTCTGAGAATCGGCTACTATCTATTTTTTATACCCTCAATTACGCGGGTGAAACCGCGGGGCGCAGCTAGTATATTATAAAACAAAGTTCCCCGCCGCGTCTGTCTGTCTATCTGAACGCGATAAACACAAATAAAATACTACCGAATGGATTTTCATACGGTTTTCATCAATCCCTCCCTCCCAGTCGGCATGATTTTATATAAACATCATCATCATCATTTCATCCGAAAGACGTCCACTGCTGGACATAGGCCTGCCCCAAGCACCGCCACTTCGACCGGTTCTGTGCTTCCCGCATCCAGCGGATATCGGTCATCCTCATCGGTCCACCTTGTAGGAGGCCTTCCAACGCTACGTCTTCCGGTACGCGGTCGCCACTCGCAGAACCTTTCGGCCCCATCGGCCATAAGTTCTGCGGGCAGTATGCCCACTGTTACATATGCTTGACAATTCTTCGACCTACGTCGGTTACCTTGATTTGCCTGCGGATCTCTTCATTTCTGATTTGATCACGCAGGGAAACTCCAAGCACAGCCATCTCCATTGCCCTTTGGGTCACTTTTACCCTTCTGATAAGGCCTATTGTGAGTGACCACGTTTCAGTGCCATAGGTCATCACTGGCAACAGGCACTGGTTAAAGACTTTCGTGTTGAGACACTACGGTATGTGGGATGAGAAGATATTGCGTAGCTTCCCGAACGCTGCCCAGCCGAGTCGGATTCGACGATTAACCTCTTTCTCGAAGTTGGAACTACCAAACTGGACCGTTTGTGCGAGGTGAACTCCACAACTTCGAGTGTAGAAAAGAAAAAAAGAAAGAAAATACGTGTATTTGCGGTAAACATGACGCAAAAAAGAGCATCATGCGTGTAGCGTCTCCGATCTTCATGAGAGTGGGTGTTCATGGGCATTTAACATGACCTTTGTCTTGTCCATTATATAACCAATGATAACAAATTACTAATCTTATGAAAACAATGTATTACGGAATTAATACATTGTTTACCTGGGATTAACACTAAGGGTACTTTTAATCCCGGTAGTAAGTACATTTCCGTGGTATATTTCAACATCCACAAGGGCAAAGACGCGGGCAAAAGCTAGTGTTTCTATAAAATTGTACCTCGAAAATGAGGAAAAATGTTACTGGCTATGATTTAATAATACCTATTTGATTTATTTTCCAATCTGTTTTTAATTTTATGAACTAGAGTGAAATTGATCTGAAAATATAAAAAAAACAGTAACCTACGCTGTTATTGTTTTTTTGGCGTAAATTTAATTGCCTTTTCGCAGAACCGCGTAAACGAAAATATTTAATATAGAGTCAAAATCTAATATCGATGAAAATATTAGTTACTTACAACGAAAAATAATAAAACAGAAATGTATTTTTTTCTAAATAAACAATCGCGATTCTCCGTTTTTCTAATACTCGTAGCGACTCACTTTGAATCCCTTCACAAAAACCGACTCAATATCACTTTGTTTTGTCTTTGTTCTGAATCAAATTAAGTCCCAATGTTTGAAAACCGTAATTAACTCGAAATTCATGAAGAAGATGTAATTATTAATTTATCTGAAGACGTTCAAATGAGTCTGCCATTAGCAGTTTAGAAAGAGACATAAGAAACCGTTAGGCGTGCTACACACCGGCGGCGGTGGGGAAACTGCGTATTATTAGACTGGAATCCGACCCCACCAGTATGTAAAAAAGGCTATACTCTCCAGGAGGGCTCCCGGCACTGAACGTGCTAACACTTTCAGTGCCTAGGAGGCCTGGAGGGTTCACTCAAGTCGCATAAGGATGCCCGGAGCCCCCGCGGAGGCTCATTTTCAATATCCGTTTTCTTAGCGAATACATCATTATAAACTGTGAAAATAAAATCAGTTGTATATTTTAGCAAGATTTAATAATATACTCGTTGGTTTTCAAATTTTATTTATATTTATATATTTTTTTTTTTCATTATAACTTGCTACATGTATAACGGCATGGCGTATGAGCTCTAAGAAAAGTGGGTGGACTCGAAAGTGCTGACCGGATTCTGCTAGATACCATCAGTATTTAACTCAGAGCGACTGCCTATCTGACCTCCTCCAACCTAGGTAATGTGTAACATGATACCCCTTGGCAACACTGGTTGTCAGACTTTCGGCCTCCTGGCTAGTGGAATCCAAAGAGGAATAAATTTCCACTAGTGTGAGTTTTTCACCGTACGAGTACACCTACGCCAAGTCGTCTAATATACTCTATCTACATATTTTAACATTAACAACATTTTAACATTTTTATATTACAAATTATAAAAAGTAGTTGCTCCATCGGTATCGAGCACCGTATTACCTAGAAGACATCATATTTGTTAAACGTACATTGCTTGTCGACCTAATGACATGTCGTTTGTCAAACAAATGACTCACCCTAGGGTACATTTTAATAGAACGATATTTTTAAACCATTAGAATTCATTTACTCTGTTCAAGTGTTTCGGAAATCTAAAAACAAATTTAAAAAAATAAACTTAATAGCAGTTCTTTCTTATGTTTCTGTCTTTAGCCGATCTTGTGGTTGATGGACGAACGTGAAAATGTGGGCCGAGGCGAAGTCGAGGCACTCATACGTGAGTCAACAATGCCTGGTTCTCAAATAATGCGCGGAAATTCAAACAATGTAAATTATTTATAAATTCCAGATTCAAAGACGAACAACGATAATTTTTCACGTGCCAATGTGTTTATTTGTCATATAACTTATGCGAATTCCTTTACGCACTCATGTGTCGAGGGTGTTTTAATAAAATACGATTAAAATTTGTAACATACTTGTGAAAAGTAATTATAATTCCACAAACGTTTTATGAGCTGTAGAATTATTTTTCCACCATTTGTTTTACACGAAGCGTGCCACGCCACCTGTTTGCAGTTTTTAGATGTAGAAAGGTATAAAAGCAATGTCAGTGCATTTTAAAAGTTCAAATGGAGAGCTATAACATTACGCGGCTCGTTTTCTTGCCCCAATCCGTTATGGTTTTTTATATCAGAAGTGGGATTTTACCTAAAATGTAAGTAAATTACTAAGAATTAACAAGTTTTTAATATAAAGCTATATTTTTTTTAAATCTTCTCTCTGTGAGCGTTAAAACAGACATTATTTTAATTTGTACGGTGTGCTTCTATTGTGAACTTTAAACGGTACGGTGTATTTTTATATTGTGGTGAACTTTATTATGCCCAAACGCACTCGTGGTGTAAGTGGTCTCTTCATCAAGTAGAACAAGTGAATATTCGTATAGAGAAAGACATTAATTAAAACTTTAACAATCGTACACGTATCCACAAAAGAAAAAAAAAATCCAGGAGATCACGCCAAACGAGGGAGGGCAGCAGAAGTCCGAATGGAAGAGTCTTGAATGATGGCAGGTCATGTGAACCGCCAATAGGGTAACAGGGAGGCGCAACTTCCGGAAATAAAATATTAAATATTATTTAAGTCAAGTTTGCAATCGACTTCCGTTCACTAACCGGAGACGGTATTACAGCACCGGAAGTCGGATGCAAAAGGTCTCAAAGAATTAAATAAAAAAAAATCAAAATAATCTGCACCCAATCAACAAGATTTAGTTACATCAAAACCAAAAGCTAACACAGGCTTTGACAAAACAATTTCGCAGTAACATTTTTGGTGGTCTGAGTGAAACGAATCAAATCGGCAACGTTTGGATGTGTATGTGTGCGAAATCGCGTGTACTATACAAATCTGCAAGCTTTCTATGCTTTAAATGTTTTTTCATGAGGTTTTGTCTAGATCATTTTATAGTCTAAGTCAGGAATATAGCAGTTCGCCGTGGACGTGGAATGACTGCGGCTCTCCTGTTATCAGAAGACAGCCATCACGCAACCATCAATGCAACGCTCTGCTGGAGCTTGTCTAGATCATTTTATAGTCTATGGCAGGAATATAGCAGTTTGCCGTGGACGTGGAATGACTGCGGCTCCCCTGTCATCAGAAGACAGCCATCACGCAACCATCGATGCAACGCTCTGCTAGAGCGACTGTCACTCTTACCGACTACAGAGCATATAACTTTATTACCGACCTCTTCGGTGGCTCCAGTAACTTCGTAACAAAATTAGATGGCGCCACTTGCTGTGCTGTCATATTTAGTCGATTATGTCGTTCGGCTATGCCAAATCATGCAAACCCGAAGTGTGTAGCACCCCTTAGGTTGTCTATCTTTATCACCAGTGCCAATTACAAGGCTTTTGTCAACAAAACTTAGTTGTCACAAACGAAAAGTACTACCAACAGTACATTCTACAACTTACTTCTTGAACCAATTTCTGATGCTCGCTAAAACAAATACAAAATAGGCAAAATCAGTAGCGTCTCCGTTTACCTACCAGTAGGTCCTTTTAGCATTCCTATGAGGATTTCACCACAAAAAGGTTTGTTCATGCATGATAGATATTTTTGTCAATCACTCAACTTCGGAATGTAGGTACTTTAAGTGCTCATACACACTAGCGGCACACATCACTGCAGTTGCCTCTGCCGTTGCCGCATGCCACTCGTGTGTATGAGCACTATATTGATGTCTTTTCGACTCTTATGCATAGGTTATTGGCACCTAGATTTTACAGTTTTATATATTTTCCATAAATATGTAAAGCGTTCTACGGATTATTCTAAGCACTCGAACGTCGACTTCTATGCATAGGAAATATAGGAAAATAAGCTTTTCTGTTTTCAATGTTCATGCCAATAACTTTTTAACTACTTTTTATTTTATAAAATTGTTAAAAGCAAATAACTAACGCAATTTACGTAAGGCATTTTCTACTGATATAATCCTGTAAATTCTCGAAAGCCTTCTCAAATTTGTTTAAAATACTTGTAAAAGTTATAATAAATTTACCATAGCATGATAGGTAAGTAAGGTATTAAGGCTTCTACATACTAGCGCGACTTGTCGCGCGACGCGACACGGCACAAAGGCCCCGCGTGTTGCGGGACGAGCGGTGCCTTTGTGTCGCGTCGCGTCGCGCGACAAGTCGCCCCGGTATGTAGAAGCCTTTAGGGTTGTGATGAAATAACACTGAAATATCTCCAATCTTTAGCGAGATAATTAATTAATTTTGAAGTCCTTGTGTTATCTTGTAAAATGCCAAAATGAACTCAAATAATACATTAATGGTTCGTTGGTGTTACCGCAGATAACAAAAATGTTTGAAGTTAGAAACGTGGAAGTTGGTACAGTCAGCCTCAAAAAGATGTATAAAAAATATGTAAATACGCTCCAATGTTTGTTTTGTTTTTTTTGGCGTATGAAGAAGAGTTGACTAATCAAAACGCACAAAGTCCCCATTAAAAGAAAAGAAAGAAAAATGCGTTTATTGGCATTACAGCAAAAAATACACACACTATAAACTTGACTCATAATATACCTACGTTTACTATTATAAAATTTATTATACGTTCCCATGCAATTATAATGTCACGAAAATGAGCCCGTGAAATTGTATGAAATGGAGGCAGTTGACAAAGTTTCGTGCAATTATCATTTCACTAGTGAAATTATAATATCACTGGTTTTACAATATCCCTACGACATATACGACAAGAATTCATTTGATTGTCTATTTGTGTTCCTTATTACAGTATCAGTTTGTAGCTACAATTAAGTACCTAACCTGTAACATGTTTTGCGGCTACACATTTATACAATAATATGGAACAAACATAGTAGACAATTGTGTCACCCTATGTAAAATTTCTACATTTACGTGTAACTAGCTTTTGCCCGTAGCTTCGCTCGCGTTAATTTGGAATTTGACAATCATTTCGGGTTGTACTCTGCTTGCCCCATAATATAATTCAATCATGATTCGAAAGACACGTGGCGCCATCTATTTTCATAGGAACGTTATTGTTGTTTTCCTTGGGAACAGTACTTTTTTTCGGGATTTAGGGTGTCCGTTTCTGTACACCTGCCAACGTATATGCAAAATTTCAGGATGATCGGTTCAGTGGTTTAGGCGTGAAAAGGTAACAAACAAACAAACTTACTTTCGCATTTATAATATTAGTTAGGAAGTTTGGATTTTTATGTATATATTATAATAAAGAGTATTCTATTCTATTCTATTCTACGATACGCCTTGGTTAGACTGGTTGTAAGACTTTCAGGCTTCTGACGACCCGTAACGACTATCGATCCACGAATGACAGCCGGGACCAACGGCTTAACGTGCTTTCCGAGGCACGGAGGAATCTTGGTATGTAAAGATGGTCACCCAACCACTGACGAACCGCTGCAGGCGTAGCTTAACTTGATGTGCAGCTGTTATCACTTAGCCACAAGCCCCTGAAACTTTCGGTGTGTATGACTATTTACAACTGAAAGTTTCCACAAATTTACTTCCAAAAAGTCATGACAATAGAATAGTAGATATATTAGTTTCAAAGCTTAAGAGTAGTGGTTAGAAACTTGGTCTCTACTTAGACTAGAATTGGTGGATTTGGTGATAAATAAGATAAACTTACAGACGGATTTGGTCTAGTAATTTTTGGTCATAAATGTTACATTATTTGATTGGCAAGGATAAAAAATAATTTTAATGTCTCGTCTATTATAGACGAGCACGCTACGCGGTACCACAGTATAAATCTGAACATCGGCAGTGCTATTCTGTAATTATCTCACCTTGAAATGTTGCGTGGAGTGAGCTGTCAGTGTCATCTCACTGATGCTAGGGATTGACCAACCATTACATTTACAATCATAATCGAGATTTTAATAATATTTTTTATGCTATTTCTGTTGATAATTTTATATTATTTCAAAGCAAGTATTTAAGTGTCTAAAAATAACAAATTAGGAGGTTTTTAAATAAAATAGCAAAACAGAAATTCAGTCAGAAACTCAATTTTGTTTTTTTTTCCATTTTTTTCCCAGACTAGTCCTCAAACGTTACTATGTTTAGACAATTAAATACCAGCTTTGAAATAATATAAAATTATCAACAGAATTAGCATTAAAAATATTATTAAAATCTCAATTATGTTTGTAAATAAATTACAATGTGTACTAGGTCCATCCCTAGCATCAGGTGGGATGACAATGACAGTTCACTCCACGATCACTTCACATAAGTTTTCACGGTGAGATGGTTACAGAATCGACATGCAGGACGGCAACCAGCCGGTTATCTTTTAAAGTGAAGGCACGTGAACATATTCGTCAGAAGTTGGCCGAAACATCCCAGCAGCAGTGATTTGCTGGAGTCGTTTTCTTCGCTACCGGTCGTTATTTCTCCTGACAAAGTTTATTTTGGTATTTTAAGTATGTAGGTATCTATTTATCTATCTATCTATTAGTATTTATGCTTTTATTTTATAGTTATTTCCGAGGTATCTATTCCATCCGTTGCAACTGCCATGTTTTGTTTCTGCATCGCCCTAAGGTTGACTGGTAGAAAATGCCTCAGGCGTTAAGTCCACCTTTGTACAGTGTTTTTTTACTTGTGCATAAAGTTTTAATAAATAAATATGGACAGTACAGAAATTACGTAGTAAACGTTTGGATCGGCACACTCACACAGACGTAACCACTGTCCACAAAGCGATTGTCGCGGTGCTGTCAGTCGCGGTTACCGTGTCGAGAGCAGGGACTATTTTGGTTACCCATTAAAAGCGTTTTCACACCGTAAAACACAAAATTGCACACCGTATTGGTTTTTGATTAACTGCTTAGAAAAACCCTATCGAAAACCCTTTCGATTGCGATTCCACGCGCGCCTCAAAGAGTTGTCAGCACCAACTGACGGGGTCCGCTAGGGCCAATGCCTACCAGGGTTGCGAGTATGTCCGAAAGGGATATCGTGGCCCTGGCACACAGGCAAATGAAGGAATACGGGTGGGTTTTAGTCAGTAAAAGTCTGACACGCCCTCCCGCTCCGCCCAGAGCGGCAGAAGTTATTTGATAATTTCCCACCCAAAAAAAAAAAAAAAAAACGGTAGAATAGAGATAGAATTGGTCATGCTACGCGTGCTGGGCGGATATCGAAATAACATAATATTATGATTTTTTCATGTTACTGGGTTTCAAGTAGGTATAGAACCCATTGAATGGGTTATCATGAACTCTAAACACAAAACTCAAAACTAAATTGATGTCTCCACAACCTTTCCATACGTTTTAGCCATGTTGGCATTGCCCGTTTTTATAGACCAACAAAATTTTTTTTTTTCGAAACGCTGAAATGTGTCAACGCTGTGGGATTTAGAATAATTTAGGTACCGAATCCATGGTAAAATAACTTATGTCACGATGTGTTCTAACGCGTAAATTAGAACTTTTCAGTTCAATGCAATAATAAGATTTTTATTACCATCTTAACTGAAAATTCGTATTATTGAAGCTAACTCAAAAACTACCCAAGCAAAGTTAATACAAAGGACATGGTCCAAAATGTTTGAACCAAAAACCCAAAATCGAATTGAATCGATACGGTCAAACTGTGTGCACAAGAATTCCCTAGAACTATATAAATAAACGTACCCAAGTTGCAACATCGTAATCCGTGGGATATCGGAGCTATGGGCTGTTAAAGTATGCAAAGAATTAATTTTTTGACTTAGGATTTTCACAGCTGTGTTGTGTTGTTATAATAGTATCACACGAGTGTTTTAATACCTATACTCCGTCGGATAACCACGTCACGTGGTTTTTTTATTTACCTTTATTTAATTACCTAAACCGATGGACTATAGGTAGTTATGTGCAGTTTCATACACTACTTTATCTACTCTCATGCATACCTACTAAATCAAAGGTAAAAGAGACGAAATTCAGTAGGAACAAAACGTATAAATGGCGCCACACGCAGCACATATTATTCTTAGTGTAATAAGGTTAATAGCATCTATGGCGTCGTTGGTACATAATACAAGCGACAGCATGACTATTTTGGCACCACAGCTGTGAAAATCTCAAGTCAAAAAATGAATTCTTTGCATACTTTGACAGCCCATAAATCCGATATCCCACGAATTAGGATTGTTGCAACTTGGGTACGTTTATCTAGATAGTTCTAGGGAATTCTTGTGCACACAGTTTGACCGTATCGATTGCACTTAGATTTTTGGGTGAATTATGACACCATCTCCTTTATAAAGGATCTCCACGTGAGCTTCCTCTACCAAATGAAAAATAATCACGTAAATCGACCCAGTAGGTAATCACTGACAAATCTATGAACATACATGCTTTGTGTATGTATGTATTTATTGTATATGTTAATGGTACACCACTGACTACCTGCAGTCTTGTATCTCCTGCTCCCTTTAATCCATCCAAAGGTTGTCTGTAAAAGATCGCCTTTAGCGATAAGCCCGCCCATTGTGTCACCCTATGTAAAATTTAAACATTTATATCTGTAACTTTTATGATGTACATAATAAAGAGTATTCTATTCCATTCTACATATAGACGAACATAAAACCTCCTCCTTTTTAGAAGTCGGTTAAAAACCAATACCACTTACCCATGCTTGGGAATAAAACTAGAAACTCAACCAACCAAATTGAAATACTTATTATACTCTCATAAGTCTCCCCCAAAGTTGCACTGCCCATAAAATCCGGAGATCAATTTAACTAACACTCTAACTTATTTCCTCATATTTTACTTGTGAGGATACGAACTAAGTTTGAACTTCTGTAATCAACTTGATTAATTTCCGTGTGTGTTGTGAGAATTCATTCTATTCCCATAGAATTAAACCATGGTTTTAGCCGGAGCATACATTTTATAAGAGACAAAGTCACTAAGTTATAATACTAATGAAATGAAATTGTTAAGTCTGTAAATAGGATTTCGGAATCACTTTTACACGATATCATTATTTTCAAATTCAATAAAAAAAATATTACTTTTACACGATATAATTACTTTCAAATTCGATAAAAAAAAAAAGCAAACATATGCCTGAGACAAAAAAAAATCAGTAAAATGTTTTATGCTCATTACATCTGTAACAGAAATTAAAATATCAGCAGGCGATCCAAGGGCACGCCACAATTGTGGCGATAAGTCCCCTCTTTGAGGAGTGGCTAGAGAGGCGCCACGGCGTCCTCACCTTCCGCCTGACACAGGTCCTCACCGGACACGGTTGTTTCGGGAGGTTCCTGTTCAGGTAAAGCGGGAGGAAACGCCCGGGTGTCACCACTGTGTGGATCGCCCGGAGGACACGGTGGAGCATACGGTGGAGGTCTGCCCCCACTTGGGCGGAGCACCGCCGTGTCCTCACGGAGGCGATCGGCGGCGGCGATCTCTCGCGTCCGGCCCTGGTTCAGGCCATGGTTCGGAGCGAGAGTGCATGGGAGGCCGTCACCTCCTTCTGCGAAACAGTAATGCTCGCAAAGGAGGAGGCGGAACGCGTGAGGGTGAGGCAGGGTTCACGCCCTCACGCCCTTAGCCGCCGCAGGAGACGCCCCGGGCGTCAGGAGTCACAAGCTGATTTCCGGCCACTGTAGGCGCGGGCCTGCGGACGGTGAGCGATGGGTAGCTCGCCGTCCGATAAGGACCAGGCCCGGGTCGACGGCGCGTTGTGTTTCACGCGCGCCTCAAAGAGATGTCAGCACCAACTGACGGGGTCCGTTAGGGCCAAAGCCTGCCAGGGTTGCGAGTTTGTCCGAAAGGGATATCGTGGCCCCGGCACACAGGCAACGGAACGAACACGGGTGGGTTTTAGTCAGTAAAAGTCTGACACGCCCTCCCGTAACCGACATAGCCCGAAGAATTGCCAAACTTAAGTGGCAGTTGTATGTATTTATTGTAATTTTATTTTTATTCTTTTTATTAATTATATTCATGGGACTTGTTCCGCATTGTCTGAGTGGCTTCTATCAACGGGAAGCTACTCGGCAGTGGTGTTGCAAGTGCTTGGTAGTTTTCTACGTATAATATACATAATTTTATTATATATTTATGAAATATTGTATGTACAATACTATATTTATTGTCTATATAAATATAGGCATTAAACACATGCACACACACACACCCCCACACACACACACACACTCACACACACCCCCACAAACTGTCACACACACATACACACACCATCAGTCACTCGCAATTGTAGCACGTTGACAACCTTTACTATGCGATAAAATGGCGGTCCTGGAGTTCTAAAATACAGGCCTAGGCTTAGTTTAGACTCCAGATCTCCCACAAATCACAAAATATTTTCAAAATACCTGTCAACTATATGTAAACATAATTTTATTTGTTATTTTATTTATTTAAGTGGCAGTGGGCAGGGCACATTGCTCGCAGAACTGATGGCCGATGGGGCCGAAAGGTTCTGGAGTAGCGACCGCGTCTCGGAAGATGTAGCGTTGGAAGGCCTCCTACAAGTTGGACCGGTGACCTTGTGAAGGCTGCAGGAATCCGCTGGATGCGGGTTTCACAGAACCGGTTGAAGTGGCGGTGCTTGGAGGAGGCCTATGTCCAGTAGTGGACGTCTTTCGGTTGAAATGATGATGATGACATCTGTAACATAAGAACTCAATGCTTAATTTTATTAAGAAAACATAACATAATATTACGCCTGTAATCCCTGAAGGGTTAAGCAGAGGTGTACCTATAATACACCCACATTTCGCCAGCTATGTTTAAGTCCCATGTAATAGGGGGAAAGCCTAGTGCCATCAACCGCCCGCCATCTGGCCCTGTTCTATGCTTAAGGCCTCTGCCTCGAATTTTGCGGGCAGC
The DNA here is from genome assembly GCA_948098905.1 of Tiliacea aurago. Taxonomy (NCBI): domain Eukaryota; kingdom Metazoa; phylum Arthropoda; class Insecta; order Lepidoptera; family Noctuidae; genus Tiliacea; species Tiliacea aurago. The sequence goes on from OX402593.1 coordinate 15,687,265, forward strand.
GGGGCGGCGGCGGCGGCGCGGGAGCGGCAGGATCTTATGCGTAAAATCAAATGGACCGGTTCTCGAAAACAGCGGCGTGGCAGCGGGCAACGAGCGGTGCACTCCAGTCAAGCCGCGCCGCCGCCGCTGCTGCCCGCAAAATTCGAGGCAGAGGCCTAAGGCGCTGACAAAGTGACAAGAGGCAAATAATAAAAGTAGGCTTGTCTTAAACCAAAAAATTGCCAAATTTGTATAGTTTGTGGTAGCGGGAAAAATATATGTTATTCTTGAACATATTTCTCAGAACTTGGTTGTTACCAAAACACGTTTAGAAAAAAAATCTCGATACAAATTAACGATAAACTAAACCTTTGCTTTGAGTTTCAATCCAAAATATCTGTATTAAATATCAACGTACGGTTGGTATTTAACTCATAACAGGAACGACATATTTGTATGCAGTACTTGGTTGTTTTTTATTTTCGATTACTCAACTCATTTTTGAGTAAATAAATAATTGCTTCGTATTTTGAAATAAATTACAAGCGTTGTCATCGCGCTTCTCTTTCTTTTGTATGCAGTCTGACAGTGGCAGCGGTTTACGTGTTGTCAGCGTCTTATCGCTCATTCATTTGTTAAAGTGATGTTTGTATGATTTTTAGTTAAGTACCCATTTATTTTTAGTTTTGCATACATAGTCTACATTTCAATTGCATAAGATAATGATAAGTGGAAGCGCGAAGTCTCCTAACACAAACAATTCCTTGCTTAAAAGGTGATCAAAATAACCTTTTTAATTTAAATAAACATTTTTATTAATTATTTATTTTTATTATTATCAACCGGGCACAAATCCAAACGCGGGCTGCTACTGAGAAATTCCTAATAGAAAATCCCAATAACACTTTACCCGACCTGTGAATCGAACCCAGGACATCATGCTCAGCAGTAGCGATTGCGACCACTAGACCAACGAGTCAACGATCCGAGGCAGTCTTATTAAGAAAAGGTTTTTAAATATTGTAACTTCGTAACTTGGCAAGAATCATTAGATGTTTTTCTCCTTTTTTAACTTTCTTCAAAACAGAGACGTTTAATAATAAATTCTGGCAATAACCATAGAATAATGACAAGCTAAGCAAGATATTTTTTTCGTTGCACTAATTGTACATGCGTAAACTTATTCCCACTGCGCCAAAATCTTGCAACCGCAGTAGTTCAATTGTAATGGTTCGAGTCATGTTCCGATACTCGAATCGGATGCGAGTAGCAGTACATTTGAACTACTGCGGTTTGGCTGCTATGGTTTCGCGGCTTGCTATCAGCGCGGCAGCGTAACAACCTGCCCACAGCCAAGAGCGGCGTGGATTGCGGCGCGGCGTGAGGCGCGGTAAGCGCTGAGCGGCGAAAACAAATGGTAGACAACCTATGAAGTATGCCACAGCTACCGGTGACGCCGACGGCGGCGCGACCTGCGGCGCGGTTAGCGTCGCGCGGCACGTGGCGGCAACGGGCTGCGCGGTGTGCGCGTGAAACAAATGTACTAGTAGTTAGGCGATTAACACACGGCACCGCGCACCGCCGCGGTAGGCGGTGAAGCGGATCTCAACGTCGCTTTGGCCTCTAATAAATCCGTTGATGCCTAACACACGTACACCGCCCGACCGCGCGGTTGAGCGGTGCTCTCACCATATGAAACCGCGGCGGTGCGCGGTGCCGTGTGTTAATCGCCTTAGCGAGAATTGCGGTGGCCACAGCTCAGAGCGGCGGCGCACGCGGCGGTACCGGTAGATGCATTCAGGTATCGCACGACCGAAACAAATAATTATGTTTTTATCGCGCGTTGAGCTTATAAAAATAATGGATACGGAACAATTTATTAGTGAAATACTGAGTAGACCAGCAATATGGATGTCAAAACATCCACATCATAAAATATACGCATGTTATAAAAAAATTGTGGGTCGAAATAAAACAACAACTACCTGTTAGTAGTGGTAAGTATTTATAACCTATTTTTAACCAACTTCCAAAAAGGAGGAGGTTCTCAATTCGGCTGTATGTGTTTTTTTTTTTTGTATTTTTGTTACGCGATTACTCCGTCAATTATGAACCGATTTTGAAAATTATTTTTTTTTTGAAAGGGTATACTCCCGAGGTGGTCCCATTGCCACCAAATCAGAATCTGATGAGGGGATCTCATGGAAATCGAGGGAAACCCTCAAATTTTAAATGCAAACCTATAGCGATTTGGGTATTTTTTATAGTAACTCGTGCATTTGCTCTCAGAAAGCACCATTTGGTGAAGTGAAACTGATGATGGAGACCACAGATGGCCACCGGAACAATATAATAATGCGTACCTATTTAACGGGTTGCGATTAAGCAATTTATGCTCGTCACTATACATATGGTGAGTGGTAGTTCGCCTGGTTCTTACCAGGAGAACTCCTCAACAATCAACGTTCCAGCATCGGGAAAAGCAATATTTTGTAAAAGGTGATGAGCAGTTAACATTAGGCTATTGTAACTTAAATTAATTCAAAACTGACCCACTAAAAAGTGAAAAATAAAAAACTTTTTACAAAAAAATTATAACCGACTACCAAAAATAACACTAAAAAGTGAAAAATAACTTTAATTTCGGAAGTCGGTGGCAAAAAACTCAAATAGAGATCCAAAGACACCGACTTCCGAAATTAAAGTTATTTTCACTTTGTAGTGTTATTTTTGGTAGTCGGTTATTATTTTTTTGTAAAAAGTTTTTTACAAGTAATTTAGATACGGCAATTTAATTTCATAGATTGGTAGGGTCATTTTAATAGTTTAGCCGTTCTCTGAATCCGTCCACCACTGACGGTGCGGCGCCGCCGCGGTCGCAACTAGTCGAGCTGTGGCATACCACCGCAAATCGCGCCGCCCGCCGCGCCTCTCGGCGCACCGCGCCACGTACCGCCAGAGACTGTGGCCAGGCCGGTTACGTGCCGGCGGCGGCGGCGCCTATACTATGGGAGACTACGTGTTCGTAGCACGAGCGTGCTACGCCGTAGCACACTATGAAATTAATTTATTCCTTAATCGCCTTTTTGAATTGGTCCAGCAATTCCACTTTTGAAAGCTGGTATCGTCTGAGATATACTTAAATGTGAATTGCTACTATTAAGATAATGGTGTAATTAAGGTAATCACGGTAAGGTATTTAATGAAACGACTCGGTGAAGCGCGGTCTCCTGATAGTTAAGTAGCGACTTTGTGATGTTCGCAACATTGGAATCTGTAATTGTAAATTCTACTCTGTTAGGTACTGTTTGAAGCTGAGCATTGTCTATCAGTCAGCTAAAACATTATAAAATAAGTACCTCAGAGTACCTCTTTTTATACAGGTTGGCAAACTCACACAAAAAAAAAACTGGCCAAGTGCGTGTCGTGTCGGACCACGCACAATGAAGGGTGCCGTAGTTGGGATGAATTAACGACACGGTTGGCGCAGTGCTTAAGCGATTGACTGCTGCGCTGCGTGTCGCGGGTTCGATTCCCGCACGGAACAAATATTTGTATGACCTACAAGTAGTTGTTCCGGGTCTGGCACCCACAATACAGGAGAAATTCCTAGTGTGGGGCAAAGTTTTAAAAAAAAAAGACAAAAAAAAAAAAAAACAAAAACAAACTTAACTTTGTAGTTGAAAAACATATTCTCTTATACATTCCATCTGCAAATATAAGTTTGTACGCACAGTATTGAGATATTTATCATGTTATTAATTAGAATTAGATTATAGATTTGAATTAGGGTTCCCTAGGGAACCCTAATTCAGATTATTTTTATTATAAACGAAAATTATCAGATATTTTCCCATAATTATATGACTGTGGCTGTGTGGTATGTGGTGGTGACCGTGGCTTTGCAATTTTGTACGAAAAATAAGATCCACCGAATACCTGAATCTGCCGTATTTTAAGTAAATAGTGGGTATCAAACAACCTTATTAAGGCTTCTACATACTGGCGCGACACAAAGGCCGCGCGTGTCGCGCGACGAGTGCTGCCTTTGTGTCGCGTGACAAGTCGCGCCTGTATGCCTTTAGCGCCAAATCCAAATGGTGGCCAATAAAAGTTATAGGTACACATTCGAGTTCGCCACCCTATATTTAGATATATACAGGGTGTTAAAGAAATTGCGTGCCATAGCTTAGGGGTAAGTTCAGTATTGATAAAGGAACCCAAAAAAAAAAACATTAAAAAAAATGTAAGATCAACCTAAATTAGTACCCTACTAATTTAGTACTTACTTAAAGCATTTAAACAAATAAAATAATTTTAATTCTAAACGATTGCTATTAGAACTTAGTAGGTACTAAATTAGGTTGATTTTGCAATTTTTTTTTTCTTGGTTTCCTTTATCGTTACTGAAACTACCCTACTAAGCTATGGCAAACACCCTATAGTTCCAATCAGAGCAGATGGTGGCCCAGTGGTAACGGCCTCGACTCACGAGTTGTAGTTCGTAGGTTCGAACCAAGACAGGCGCTTTACTTTATGTAAATTATTTCATCACCACTGCTCTCAAAACGGTGAAGGAATACATCGTGAGGAAACCGGCATGTCCTAGAACCAACAATTCGAAGACATGTGACATCTACCAACCCGCACTGGGCCTGCGTGGTAGATTACGTCACACTCCCCCCTCTCACCGAGAGGAGGCCTATGTTCCAGCAGTGGAAACATTTATAGGCTGATTATAAATTATTATTATGAGTTTCGATCAACCAAGTATTTTATTTTAAAAACAGTCAAAGTTAAATTATATACATAATTTAACTTTGACTGTTGGAGGCACATAAGAGGCACTTTTGAACGCCAAAATTTACAAAAAAAATATAATTGATTTTAGTCGCCCCTTCCAAAAGGTGTTTGCCCATTCTTCTTATGGAGAAGAATGGGCAAACTCATCATTCATCATTTCAGCCGAAAGACGTCCACTGCTGGACATAGGCCTCCCCTAAAGGGGGAGTTTGCCATAATCGCCACGGTTGGCAGTCGGTTCGGCGATCGCAGTATGGTGTTAAAATGCATAGAGAACGCCGCGGTCCATTCTCTAGTAAGTCCCTTAGTCGCCTTTTACGACACCCACGGGAAGAAATGGGACGGTGCTATTCTTTACTTCCGGCACCAAACGGACAACGGGCAAACTCAAACTCAAAGTATTTCAAATAAACCAATTACAGGCACTTTTGAATTGTCAAGGGGTTGGTCAGTCATAAAGATGAAGTATTTGCCCATTCCAAAGCGTAATAGGTTCCTATGGCGAAGAACGGGTAAGATATTCCACGGACACTCTTTTAAACTAAAATATTGTTACAAAGTATTGGTTACATCATTAATGTTGAAATTATACATGAGAGAACGATGCAAAACGTCAAAAGCGTCCGTGATAAAGATATAAAAAAAACAATTCAAATATTAAAAATTAAATTAAAATAATCCATGGCAGCTAAGAAAGCCAAGGCAAGAAACTCCACCAAAAGTCCATATCCATATGTAACTTTTATAAATGCAAAAGTGAAATGAAAGGCACAAAGGTAGATAACCTGGATTAGTACATAGGATACTTTCCATCCCGGTAGTACGTTCCCAAGGGATAATATCCGACCTCCACGCGGATGAGGCCGCGAGCAACAGCTAGTTCTTCATATGATCATAAATCATTCGCAGACTTACCAGATATATTACTATGCCCTCCACCACTTAAGCATTCAAACTTTTTCTCGTAGTTCAATCTGGATTACCCCAGTTCCCCGACCGACATTGAGGAGCACGTCTCAGTTCTATACATAAATACAGTGGCCTTAGCTAGCGGTGCGCATAATACGACACGGCCAAGTGCGTGTCGGACCACGCACAATGAAGGGTTCCGTAGTTGGGATGAATTAACGACACGGTTGGCGCAGTGGTTAAGCGATTGACTGCTGCGCTGCGTGTCGCGGGTTTGATTCCCGCACGGAACAAATATTTGTATGACCTACAAGTAGTTGTTCCGGGTCTGGCTGTTTGTGTATGTGAGCTTAAATACGTGTGCTTGTGTGCGTAAACGCACCCACAATACGGGAGAAATTCCTAGTGTGGGGCAACGCTTAACAAAAATTAAAAAATTGACATACAAGAATAAAAATTGGCCAAGTACGTGTTGAACCAGGCACAAAGAAAGGTTCCGTAGTTGTGATGAGTTTATCCCAAGAATAAACTTAACATTGTAGTTGAAAAACATGTTCTCGCGTTTTCCTTTTAACTTCGTTATACATATACAATATGTAACAAAAACCCTGTTGTTCCTTCTACCTACGTTTTAAGAATCGGTATACATACTTATTATAATAGCAAGTCATTTATAAAAACTGTACAACAAAAATAATTAAATAAATATTTAATTATTAATATTTGTAATGTTTAACTGATTTATTACCTCTTTAGCTCTTTGATGTTGACTTCTCGACTAGCCAATGCTTATTTTTTATTTTTTTTTATTTAACCATTTATGTACACACATATATATAAACAAAAAGAAGAAAGAAACAGAAAAATCCATACAAAGGTGATGCTTATTTCTAAAGAAATCTCTTCCAGCATACCTGCGATAGGAAAGTCGTTATAGAGATGTAGACAACGTTTTAATTATAATGCCACCAATGTTGTGCTTGTAGGTTAATGTATACGTCCCTAAAAGGAACAACAGGGTTTTTGTTACATACTGTATATACTGCCGTGATTTTTTTCCTTCCCTTTTGTGCTTTATTTAAACTATTTAATTTGGATAACTTGGTTACAATGGCTTCGAGCAGTGGTTTATCGTTGAAAAACGTGATACTTAGTATGCTTATTTTTTTTTTTACGGTTAGTTGTCAACCCCAATCAGATGGTACCCGGTGCGGACCGCCCCCCTACGCGCCCCCCTAGCTACGGCACTGCATACATGCACCTATATTTTCCTAAGGGATAGACTGAGGTGTACACTCGCTTAAGACGCAGATATATGCCAGTGACCTTGAGTGGTTAGCTTGCGTGTTCTGTACTGAGCTGACGCAACGCGTCGTACGTTCAGCCAGTAATAGGACTCGCTCATCAAGGAGCGCTGTCCCCAATTTGACGCATTATTTATTTATTATACACAAAACAAAAGATATTTTAATAAAACGCGTATACTAAAAGATCAATAATTAAATTATCTTTAAATTTGTGAAGGTTTCACAAAAATACGCTTGTTAGATTTTGTGCCATTCTCAGTTTTTAATCCGCGTTAGACATAATTTTACAAAGTAATTTCACAATGTAATATAAACATAATCTAGAATATTCACATATTAAATTATTGAAAAAATGCTCTAATTTAACATTTTTTTTTTTCAAATCATTAACACTACTCGTTTAGACGTGATCTTCAGTATAAAATCATTAAAAGTCGGTTATCGTCGCCTTAAAACTTCCGTGATACCACATAATTAGACTGTCTCTATGAGGAAACAGAATACTCGTACAAATGTTTTGCAACGTTTGAGGATTTGAGAACAGTTCGGTGGGACAAATAGTTTTTGGTGTGTTCATGTTTCCTCTCGCTTTATGTGGGAGTGATTTCGTTAAAAGAGACGGAAGTGTATAACAGGAAGTGACAGCTTGAGCATAGAATAAGTAAGTACGTTATAATGGCATGGAATTAGTGTACTCATGTAATTATTAATTCGAATCCAAGATGGCAATAATCGTAGTTGTATAAGTGCGCGCTCCCGGTTAAAAATCCTTGGCATGAGGGATAATCGTCGCTAAACGGCTTCTATCTGGACTGATCGTGATTCCTGAAGGCTCATATAGTACAGTACAGACTTTGGTGCACCAATTTGTGAGTGGATAATCGGCACCGCCGGTCGTCGTGCAACGCCAGCCACGTGCCACATCAGGACAAGATTCCCTCGAGAAGCCACAGGAGGCTAGCAGGTGAGTGACGCACTTTATACTTGGAAGGTCTAACGGCCTCCCCGCGAGCAAGCACAGTTAATCATATTCAACTAAAATACGTATCGAAAACTGAGCTTGCCCTCCAATGTACCACCATCGGCTTGGTACATTTTTACTCCTAAGCTATGGCACGCACTTTAACACCCAGTATAGATTGTAAGTAGTGGGGGTAATTTTTGTCGCTGCTCAGTGCTCAATTGCTTGTTACCAAGGTGGGATGTCAGATGTTACACAAATAAATATGCGACTACAGACTGTAGCCAGGCTAGCTGATTTTTTTGATTGGTAACCAGATCTAGATCCTAAGGCTGTGCACAGTTCTAGTTAACGTTTAGTGGTCTTGTCCTACCCTTTCGATAGACTCTCGACAATCAAGACAATAATAATTATAGTTGACAATATTAAGAAGGTGATTTCATTAATTTCAGATATCCGAACAGAATGGTAAATAGAGAGTAATTTTTCTACAAAGTTTTACAAAAATATCACTTAATATTCCCTCAGTAACGCCTTCTTTACGAATTCTCTCGAAGAGTGATCTTTATAAATTCTCCTCATTTCAGTGTCTCTAGCGAGCGGTTAAAATTATGGAGCCATCATCTCAAGCATAAAAATTAGATTAAAAGATGGTGGGACTCATTGAAACTTATTCTAACATTAATAAGAGCTAACAAAAAGAGAGAAAAATACTCTTTTAAACATTTTAATTTGGTCGAGCATGAGTTTGTCTACATAAACAGCCCCGTTGGTTGCAAGTGCGATCACTGACCACGGGGTCATTAGTTCGATCGCCAGTTCGGGTGAAACATTTTTGAGATTTCCCATTAGGATATTTTCAGAAACAGCCCGTCGATGTGGGTTAACCCTACCCACTATACATCTCTACATAACTCTTCGGGAAATACAGCCAAACAAACAGAAAAAATACACAACACTACAAACAAATATATAACTTTAAGTTTAATAATTTTTAAAGTGAAGGCACGGGAATATATTCGTAAGAAGTTGGCAGAATCATCCCAGTGTTGATTCGTTTTCTCCTCCACCAATCGTTATTTCTCCTGACACTTTTTATTTTGTTTATAAGTATGTATGTATGTATGTATTAGTATATATTTTTGATTTTCGAGTTATCTATCCCATATGTTGCACCTACCATGTTTTGTCTCTGCATCACCCTAAGGTTGACTGGTAGAAAATGCCTCAGGCATTAAGTCCGCCTTTGTACAGTATTTTTTTACTTGTGCATGAAGTTTTAATAAATAATAAATAAATAATAGGTTTTTTATTTCATAATCAACAGATTTTAACAAATAATTCGTAGAGGCCGTCTTTTAAGTATAGTGATACCTGTAGAAGACCTCCCTCTTCCATAACTATGTGTACAACATACAATAACAGCATTTAACTAAAAATAAAACAAAAATACTCTTTTTACCGCTTTTCAATTTTTAAAAGTACTGAATTTTTCTGACATGACGTGAGATTTACCAGCTGTTATTTTGCAGCGTCTATCTATTTTAATGTCAATGGAAAATTCAAAGTGGGCCACAATAGAATTACGAGTAACACACCTAAACCTAGGCAGGTGTGTGCTGTAAGCTACGATAAGCGGCTAGCAATTATTTTATTATTACTGGAGGGCGCACTTCACTTCACAAAAATAAACCGCTAACATTTTAAGACTTTCAAATTATTCACATGTAAAAAATTTACAAATTAACACGTCCCGGGACACTTGACTATTTGCAAATGCCATGATATGACACTTAAAAATCCCATACATTTTATCATACCGTCTACAGCCGTACTTTCATATAAGGTAAGTACAGACGGCTACACATCAAGCTATACAATTCCACTATAAGCTGGCCTCTCATTGTACGAAAATCCTATACAATGCGAGATCAGCCTAAACTGGGTATCTATAGCTTAATGCGTAGCCGTGTGGACATATATTTTTAATTTTCACGCCGTGACACAAAATATCAACAGCAATTTTTTTTTTAAACGTTTCCCCACACTAGGAATTTCTCTTGTATCGTGGGTGCGTTTACAAACATTTATACTCACATACACAAACAGCCAGACCCGGAACAACTACCATTCAACTATATCATTGTAATTGTATGGCTCTATGGGTTTTCAGAAGCTTGAAAGTCTGACAACCAGTCTTACCAAAGGGTATCGTATAACCTAGTAACTGGTTGCAGTAACTAACTATGGAAGTCAGATAGGCAATCGCTTCATGTAAAATACTGGTATTCAGCTGCATCCGGTCAGACTGGAAGCTGACCCCAACACAGTTGGGAAATGACTAGACAGATGATGATTATATAAATTAGAAAAAAAGAGATAATAAAATCATATTTAAATAATTATACAGAATATATATAATCATAGGTATACATTAGAGTAATCCCGATTTAAAGTACTCCCGATCCATCTTAAAATTTAAGTTAAATATCTTGACTGAACAATTTAATAATCATGACCACAAAGTGGAACGTAAGCATATGTACTCAACTCGTTTATCTAAGAAGAAGACACTTGCTGTTCCAAAAGTAACTAACTACTTTGGTAAGCGCACAAGAAGGTACGTAGTACCAACGTTAGCGAATGAGCTACCCCCCTAACTTATATCGCATGTCAAGTATAACGCTCAACTTAAAAGAGTTCTACAAAAACCTTATCTCTCATTGTGCCCATAGAAAATGTTTTTTTTTTTTTTTGTAAAATTGTAGTTTTTTGATCTCAACTGTAGGTATTTATTTTATAATTTACTTAGCATAATTAAGTCATAGCATATTAATTTTCAAAATTTGTAATCTAATTGGTAGACGAGAACTACTGCCGACAAACCGCCTTATTACAAAACAAGATTTATATTTTGACATGGCTTAAACTATGGAGCCAGTTTTTGTAATAAAAACGTAACAGTGATTGAAATACCGTTCTTTATACAAAACTGAAAACTTAGTTCGGTACTAAGTTGTCAGTTTTGTGTTTAGGAACTTTACCATAGTCGGAATAAAGTTCTAAATTCAATAATGGCTCCATGTTTTAAACCTGGGTCTGAAGATAAACCTTGTTTTATAATAAGGGGGAAACTGTTTTGCAGTTTGGCAGACTTTATGTATGTTATTGTTAATACAGATTTTGAATAAATTATAAAAAAAATAAAAAAAGACTACTATTAATTTTTTTTTGTAAGAATTATAAGGCTTTTATATTTATTTTACTATCTGCTTTCCTCAAAGTCGATTTAAAGACGTGTTAGTAGAGACATTGAAAATAATGTTATATTAACGAAGAAGGTTTCATGTTGTATTAGTTCACACGAGCCAAGCCGCTGTCAAGCCAACAGACACCCATTAAATTCATTACTTGATTACTTACGCCATTAATCTTCTTCAGTTTAATTAATTAATTCTACCGACACGAAAGACCAAGAAATCATTTTGTGATAGGTACTTTGTAAAATTATTCTACGGGAATTTGGGTAGATATTTATCAAGTAGGAAAATAGGAATATAAATAAACGGCGATTTTTGTCCATGTTGGTTATTTTTTTTCTCAAAAGCATTAGATTAAAGATTAAATAAACGTTTATTTTCTCAACACAAGTTATAAACTTAATTCTAGACTTTGACAGTAGTGTACGAACAAGGAACTTTGTGAGAGACTGGAGCCTGTGGTTGGTTTATATAAAAACCTGTATTACAGGTCACCAGGCATTTTTATTTATATTTTACAATATAAACACAACAATTACCAATACATTTAATTATGGTAGATGCACACTCAAGCAAGGTCTATTATAGTAGTAATAGACGAAAAATTCATAAGCGATTATAAATATGACCACACCTGATACATGCTGGAAACGGCTGACATCACAGTAGCCAATCCATAAAAACTATCGTAAGACAAAGATTTGTTAAAGATAAAGATAATTTTACCATTAATTCTGGGTACCTACTGTGATATCAACAACCTTATGTCAAAAATACCAATAGAATAGAATAGAATAGAATACTCTTTATTATGTACACCATAAAAGTTACAGATAAAAATAATTAATTTTTTTACCTATAGGTACAAAGATACAATAATTGGAATATTTTAAATCCAAACTTAAACTTTATTTACAGAAGTAGTAACGCTTACCTTACACTATCATATTAATATTAAATATAATTCGTCTCATTTAACAACATGATTATTATACTTTGGCATTACAGTCAACACTGTAACAGTAACTCTGTCTGTCTCACGGTTAAACTACTGAACCGATCAGACAAATACCCAGACCTGAAAAATTATGTAATAAACAATACACGCAGACAAAATTTATTTAACAGTGCTGACATTGTAAGCCCAAAATCGAATAATGAAATGTTTTGAATGCCGTCATAACTTTTTACAAAACAATTGAATTACTTGAATTCGTTCATCTCATTATCATCATCATAATCATTCCAGCCGAAAGACGTCTGAACATGGGCCTCCCCCAAAGAGGGACAGTTTGCCATAATCGCCAGCCATGACTACAATATCCTCGGCAAACCAAAGGTGAGTGATGTACTCGCCATTGATGCTGATGCCTTGCCCTTTCCAGTCCAGAATCTAAAAGACACATGTATCCTTCAGTACAGCGGTGAACAGTTTCGCCAGATATAACGTCTCCCTGTCTCACATCTCGCTGCAGAAGAATAGGTTTCTAGGTCTGTTCCTGGAGACGGACTGACATAGTGGCGTTTTCGTACAGATAATTCAGCACCTAAATGTACCGATAATCGATCTGGCACCGTTGTAGTACAGCCCATGTCTCGATCGAATCGATTGGTTTCTCGTAATCCACAACCGATAAGCAGGTTATACTCTTCGGTCTTCTGTTTAACCTGCTTTACAGAATCCGGCTTTTTCGGAAGGCTGGAAGTCGTCAAACCTGCGCGCTTGTTCGAACTCTTGACAACAGCTTGTAGACATGGCTCAGAAGTGAGATGGGCCTATAATTCTTAAGAAGGGATTGATGTCCTTTTTAAAGAAAAGTATCACCTGTGTTCCATGCCTGTGGAGTTTTGCCCTCGAGTATGACGGAATCAAACAGCTTCTGGAGGCCTTTAGAATGGGTTTGCCTTTAGGAGTTCGTCCGTAACTCCATCATCACCCGGTGCCTTGTTGTTTTTGAGCTGTTTTAGAGTCATCTTAATCTCGTACAATCTGACGTCCAGGATATCTTCGGTATGATGTCTGATCAATCTAGCTCTTGGATCGTTTGCCAGATTCGTAACGGGGTTACTTGTTGACGTGTATAACTGTCCATAGAACCTCTCGATCTCTCGCAACAGCTCAGGTTTTGCCATAATCGGTCTTCAGTTTCGTGAGCTGGTTCTGCCCAATGGTCAGATCTTTTGCAAAGGCCTTGGAGACCCTGTTCCGGTCTACCGCGTCCTTAATACGGTCTGTATTCAAGCGGCTCACTACATAAATATTGTTTGATAGTTTGACGATTTTATTTTTGTATTTTTTAGGGCTGTTTTTCCAAAATCAGGTAACTTTTATCCGTGGAATAAAATTGACGTCTGTCTGACCGTTTTTGTATCGATGAACTGTCAAAAATTCAAAAAAAAATCTTGGATAAAGATATCTGGCGTTGGCGTCCAGTTGTGTAATTCAGAACTTTGAGTAGGTATATAGTTTAACCACGACTTTTTCATGAACGTGAGTTGGATTATTAAAAATCAATTGATTAGTTTTTCAGAATTCCTAATGAAGAGTTAGCAGAACAATGAGTTATTGTTCTGCTAACTCTTCATTAAGAATTCTCTCTGAAAACGACAAGCTTCAAACTCTGACATCAAAAAACTTTTCTCTTGCTATGAAGCATTGGTACAGAAGGATAGGTGCATAACTTAAAGCCATAATAGTTGTTTTTTATATGCAAAAAGGTTACATAAAATCCAAAAGATATTCTTGGTGATAAACCGATTCTATATTCGATGTTTTACATACAAGTCACAAATCCTCTCAGGAATACAATATTTTTGGTAAACGACACTTTCTGACCCAACGTAAATACACTTATTTCGCTAACGATGTCTCCGTGATCAAACATGCTTTGCTATGGTTTATTTTTGTCTTGCTAAGCATACATTCTCCATAGAACGTTGTCTTACGGCCGAACCCAATAACTTATTTTCAGTGAAAGACAGATCGCTATTGATGATAGATAGTATAATTATATCTATCCTCGGATGGCGTCTCACAATCATTGATAAAGGCTATCTATCTAACGAAAACAATAAGTAGGTTTCTCTACTTCGCCCTCCCGTGCGTTCCATTACAACCAACATCATTTTAAAAAACAACTTAAGTAATTATGGTTATATTAAAACTTCTTTGTTTCTTACTTCTAAATAAGTTACTGGATTATGATATAATTCTGTATAGCCATATTTGTTATGGCCTCGAATCAAAATACAACCTGTTACTGACCAGCAAATTGCAAAAAACGTAATAAAAATTGTATTTCGCGGGCTACCTTAGCGCATTAATGTTGGTTTTTTTTTTTAACTTAAATTCATGTTGGCATGGTGCTTGCACGGGGAGGGTGTTACTAGGGGGGGGGGGGGGGTAAATTTCTGTTATTTTTGTCTAGGGCGCACCGTTTTCGAGATATGCGATTTCAATTTTTTTTTATTACTTTAAAAAAGTTTAAAAGAGTTCATTTTAGCTTGGCTACTTTACGTTTATCCCTGCAATTCGGGGAATAGCCAAATCTGCCATCTGTAGTACTGTCCTGTCAAACAAATCGTATATTGGGACGCATACTTTGGCATTTTCATACAAATAGCTATCTGTTGTAAGCGATACACCCTCCCATCAGTAGATAGCGTGGGCCGGTAAGATTCCGTAATGTCTCATAGATTATTGGGACGTTAAAACCATCGATAGATATATTTTTCTATCTCCAGTAGGCCGAAACTGGTGATATATAGGTTATTGGGTTCGGCCGTCAATAGTACCTACCTATCTAAATCAATTATAATACCCTGGGGGTCTACTCCGAAGCGTTAAACCGAAGTATCGGCCGAATGTTCGGCCGTTGCTTTACTACGGCTAACAATGGCTGAATACAGCGAAAGAAAAAAAAAACGACAGTCAAAGAGATAAGCCAAAGTCAAAAATGTGACACTTTAAGTCGCGTAAGGGTTCAAAGTCAAAATGGAAACCATGAAAGTTATAAAACGGCCGAACATTCGACCGATACTTCGGTTTAAAGCTTCGGAGTAGACCCCCTTGTTTCTGAATTATGCTTTCATCTTAAGACGCAGATATATGCCAGTGACCTTAAGTGGTTAGCTTGCGTGTTCGGTACTGAGCTTACGCAACGCGTCGTACGTTCAGCCAGTAATAAGACTCCCCCATCAAGGAGCGCTGTCCCAAGTTTGACGCATAATTAATTTATTATACACAAAACAAAAGGAATTTTAATAAAACGCGTATACTAAAAGATCAATAATTAAATTATCTTTAAATTGGTGAAGGTTTCAGAAAAATACGCTTGGTCGATTTTGCGTCATTCTCAGTTTTTTATTCGCGTTAGACATAAATTTACAAATTAATTTGACTATGTAATATAAACATAATCTAAAATATTTACATTTATTGAGAAAATACTCTAATTTAACATATATTTTTTTCGAAATCATTAGAAGTCGGATATCGTCCCCTTAAGTAATGCTAAAATGTGAGTAGTGATGGCCCAGTGGTAACGGCCCCGATTTACGAATCCAGTCATGGGTTCGAACCCAAGCAGGCGCTTTACTTTGTGTAAATTTAACACCACTGCTCTCAAAATCGGTGAAGGAAAACAACGTGAGGAGCATGTCCTAGAATCAAAAATCGAAGACATGTGACATCTACCAACCCGCACGGGGCCCGCGAGGAGGAGAGCAGGAGGGGAGAGGAGGCCTGAGTCCCAGCAGTGCGAACATTATAAGGCTGATTATGTAATACTAAAGTAGAGTTTGACAAGTCCTCAACTTCAAATTCTCAACTCAGAAACTAGAAATATTTGCTTAGAGCTTTGATAACAATAGAACGGATCGGTTTTCAAAACTTACCAATATTTTAATTTTGGGCCAATCCGATCTGTTTTTATTTGACTCAGACGGTTTACGTCTGCCAAACATTTCGAACTATCCCAATAATTTAACTAAATAACTTTCGGAATTAAACAGGACTAGGGTTGAGATCGACATCGATCAAGATTCAGACCAATTAACGATGGTAACGACCTCAACATCTACACCGGCAAGGTGTTAAATCGGAGGAAATTATAATAGGATAATATAAATATTCGATACGCATAGTCCATCCACAAAAAGTAAGTTTGAGTCTTATTTCCTACAAAATGTATGGGAAAAGTTCTTTTTGCGATTTCTGTATTTTCTAGGACTCAAACCTCAGTTGATCCGATAGTTTTGATCTTTATAAAAAACAGTATCAATTGGCATCAAAACGTTAATGCGAAAATTGACCATTTGTTTGTTGTTTTTTTTTTCAAAATCTGTGAATGAAATCCGTTCGGCCGTTTCTTGACTTCCACAGTTTCCTTTTTTGATTTTGAGTCCTTACCCGACTTCAAGGCACATTTTTGACTTTGGCTGATCTTTTGACTGTCCTTTTATTTTTTTCGTCTTGGTCAGCCGTAGTCAGGAAACGGCCGAACATTACGCCAATACTTCAGATTTATGTTCGGAGTAGAACTCCTGAACAAAATTTCTCAAAAAGTTAAGTAGTCTCCTAAGACCGTTTTCCTGTAGCTGCAGCGGCTAAGGTACCTACCCTTACCGACTCTGTATTTTATAACCTTTAGTTATAATGTTCTGTGGGTACGACTGGCGTCAAGGGACAACAAAGGAAGATGATTCATACTTGACCGAGCCAGTTCCGGGTGGAGGTGCATTGTACGTACAATTCCAGGCGCTGCACTGAGCAGAATGGATGCACTAGCACTATACAATATAATAATTCATTCAAAATGTTCATACCATTTCAAGTCTAAATCACGCAATGCGCTCATCACACTAATATTATAAATGCGAAAGTTTGTGAGTGTGTTTGTTACTTCTTCACGCTCAAACGGCTTGATAAAACTTTGTATGATAATTAAACTTTATAATATAATAATAAATTTAAATTATTATAATTAAAAATTTTATGCTGACACCCTGGATTAACATATAGGCTACTTTTATCCCGATATTCCCACGGGATCGACAATTCGAGACTTACGCTTGTGAAACCACGGGGCGCATCTAGTTAAACATAATTTAAATACGTTGAGTCGGTGGAAAATGGAATATCTATCCTCTATTCTCTCTTGGTAGCTCTAGCCTACTATAATAATCGATTGATCATTTGCATTAGACCAAACAATATTGCCAACATGAAACACAATAATTATAGCTCTATATGTATGGACCGTATTAGCAACTAAATGCAGCAAAAAAAAATGAAATTAAATGAAATGAAATAAAAAATGAAATGAAATTAAATAAAAAATGAAATGAAATTAAATAAAAAATGAAATTAAATAAAAAATTAAATTAAATAAAAAATTAAATTAAATGAATGAATGTTTTATGAAATGTGTAAATGTGGGTTGCAGCTGAAAATCAGCGTCAGGTGGTACACCTTGTGTTGTCATCTGACATTATGCTGAGCTGAGGCCCTTTTGGCATTATAATAATTGTTTTATGTTATTTATAAGAAAAAATAAAAAGTTCATTTTGTTTGTTTTTTTTAACGTGTATTTTTGCTGTAATGCCAATAAACGCATTTTTCTTTCTAAATAGGATAGTAATATCAGTTCCCAGTATTGGATAGAACTACCCATGGAATATACAAAAAGTTTGGGCGAGGCCCATCTGGCAACTTCTAACGCCTATTCGATGTTGCTAACTGGATAAAGGGCGCCATTAACTATGTTATAGAACTCATAAACAATGACTGATGGTTGTTCAACTTCATAGACTATTGATGGATTGGAAACTCTCCACAGACACTGACCAATGTCTGCCGCAATGTTGCTATACTTCGTCTATTGATTGATCGGTTACTTTGACATATTACATTGTAACTGTAACTAAACTTGACTAAATTTGTTTATTTTCATTCTCCTGTGTGGAACTCAATACTCCATCGTTTATTGCATTGAAATGAAATGAAATGAAATCGTTTATTCTGTAAATAGGATAATAGAATCACTTTTACACATCATATAAAAAGAATAAAAAATAATCTAGATGTAGCCGACATTTCCTATCTGACTACCCCTGAGAAGAAATGGCGAAACAAACTCAGGGGTCAAAGTCTCTTTTAAAGTCCAGACATAATCTTGGTCAGATCATGTGAGGACCATGTAGATCCGTGTCTGAAATGTTCTTTTGAGGAAAGAACCACACAAATTTGAGTGGACCTGTCCAATCAGTGCAAGCATTTGTCAGTAATCGTGCAGCTCAACTCCACAATGTGTGTCCTGGTGTGTGTGTTACATGTGTGTGTGACCTCATAATACTACGCTCTCACACGGCTTAAAAACCTCAAATTTGACATCGTTTCTTCTTTTATGTCACGTACCAAACACATCATAAAAAAATCCTTCAACTATTCATATTAATTCTCATAAATAAAATTCGTTCGTGTGTCCTTGTTTAGGGAAAATTCCCTAATATATCATGGCGGTGCTTGTACGAGTATCCTGTGATCTGCATAACAATTGGTGGCAAAAAGCGCAATATTGTACTAACAATAGTATGCTAATTCTATTGTGGGTTTCAACCTTTTTTTCGTAAGCTAATTTCGCTTGTGGAAAAATTTTGAAAATGTTTCCATGTATGGAATTAAGTAACGTAAAGGTGCTGTCACATCAAGAACTATTTAAATTAATTTGCGGAGGATTTGACGAACCTTTACTGTAATTGGTTTACAATAAAAAACACAACAAGTTATTAAAAACTTCAAACAATTCTTGAATTTGTTTGTTTTTGTAGACTGTTTAAGATTTCAACTTAATAAAAATCTTAAATTTACTGACAAGAAACTCACAGCCTTAACAGCTAAGGCTATACCCATGAAATTTTGCACAAGAGTTCCTTAATTAACGAAAATGGGCACTAAGGAAGGATTTTTGAAAATACATACCCTAAAGGGGTTAAATATGGGATGTAAGTTTGTATGGAAGTTCGTAATTTTTGCCGATGGGAAATCCCATCTGGCACACGACTTGTCTACACTAATATTATAAAGAGGAAAGATTTTTTTGTTTGTTTTTATGTTTGTAACAAATAGGCTCCGAAATTACTAAACCGATAAAAAAAAATCTTTCAACAGACATTATTACGGAATAACATAGGATAACATAAGGCTATAAATTATTTTAAAAAAAATAGGGATCTGTAAGAAAATTGCAATATCTATATAATACCCAAGGTAGAAAACCAAAAAAATGTTTTTGGCGTGCGCTGCGAAAACTATGAGACAACAAAATAATGTACTACAAGGTTTATAGTTCTTATTAATGTCTCGACCTCTACGCGGGCAAAACCGCGGGAAAAAGCTAGTACGTTATAAATATGAACAAAATAAAACATATTCTGAATAAAATTGTATTAGCTTATTTTACTGGTTAAACGTAACTAGGCAATGATGTGACGACACCCTGAGCCTGTCAAGTTATTTTTGGTCTAGACGTAAATAATAAATACCTATTACTCCAACTTTGGCTTATATAATCGAATGTCACTCAGTTTGACAGCCGACACGACCTCACACGACGAGGCTCAGCTCCGTATGAGATGTCTACTGGTAGGAGAAATAAAGCCCCATACACACGATGCAAGTTTCTTGCTAGTGATATATCATAAAATTGATTACTTAACTGAAGCAACAAATGACTGTTTAGACGATGGCGTGCTTTAACTTATGGTATTCTACAGGCCATTCAATCGCACCGTGTAAATCAGGCTTAAGTCTGCTGTGTAAGTAATAACAGCTGAATACTACGAGTACTATTTTATTGTTTCTTTAATAAGTTAAAGTGTATGATGTGTTGAGTGTATTATATATTGAAGATAGTAGTGTTTGTATCCCTGTAGATTAATTTCAAAACTATGTATACAGGGTATTAAAGTAACTGCGTGCCATAGGCTAAGGGTAGGTTCAGTATCAATAAAGGAACCCTGGAAAAAAAAAAGAAAAAACAATGAAAACAAAAAAATATTGCAAGATCAACCTAATTTAGTACCTACTAACTTAATATAGCCATCGTTTAGAATTAAAATTATTTTATTTGACGGTCCTAAGCCCGTTCAACTACGAAGACACTTTTTTTGTTACGTTTAATTAAAATTTTTGTTTGTTTTTTTTTTCCCTGGGTACTTTTATCGATACTGAACCTACCCGTAAACACCCTGTATACTTTAAATAATAAACAAACCATTGTTACAACAAAAGATTCAAAGGACTTTCATTTTTCTTTCATTTCAAATTAGTTTTAATTAGTTTCATTCTAAATGTTTCCTTAGATTTCTAAGAAATATTGTTTACTAAGCTTTTCCAGAAAAAAAAATTCGTGAAAACATTATTTCATTCGTAGTTAATGACTTTCTCATTTAATCGTAAAACGTACCAATATTTTGTAGTGTACGAATCGACTTTATTTGCCTACGTAAACAATCTGGCTTCACATTATTCACATTCTAATATTAAAACGTTTGAAAAGTTAGTGTGTTGCCAATACCGCTGGGCCCCAAATGGCCGTAAAAGACCAATAAAAACCTCATATCCAGTATTTAAAGGCGGACTATTCTCGCCTACTTTATAGCTTAGTTTAATGCGCATTTCTGTTGAGCTATAAAGGTACAGCTTCCTCATTATGAGGGAACAAGATACTCTGGTTTATAGTTGGGAAAACAGTTTTGAAGCGATTTTAAATTAAATTATCAGAAGCTAGTTTTCTTGTTTACGACATTTTCTTGTATCCATTTAGCTTTATTACAAAGAAATTGCTTTTGAATTAATCCCAATCTTAAACTTCCTAATCCTAACTAATATTATAAATGCGATAGTAAGTTTGTTTGTTTGTTTGTTACGCTTTCACGCTAAAACGACTGATGGATTTGGATGAAATTTGGCAAATGGGTATACCATAAGCTGGATTAGGACAGCTTGGACATCATGAGCTTAGGACAGCTTTTTATCCCGATATTCCCACGGGATCGAGATAAGTGCGCCCGCATAAGTGCGGGTGAAACCGCCGGGCACAGTTGGTATTATAATCGACACCAGCAATTTACACTACGCTAACTTGAATTTTGGGCAATTTTTCGTTTTTAATGTCAAATTATGTATAGTATGGATATGAGTACAATAACAATTATATACAACATGTCCCAGAATTAAAATCGGTGAAAATTCAGCTGTTCCATACATTTCCACGAGTTTGTTATTCGAACCTAAATGTAGGGAACAGCTTATTTTTTTTCACGATTTCAGGTTGGTGCCATAGTAAAAGTTGTTCGTAATAAAGAGTATAATGACCCCTTAAGAAGTTGTGTGTTAATTCTGGGACATGCTGTATAGATTCCAAAAAAATAACGAAGGTACAAATTTGTCGATTATAATAAAAAAAACGCCAAGTGAATGTAATTTTTTCAATCGCGCGATATACATTACGCTAATCTTAGTTAACCTAGTGTAGTCCGTTCGTTATCGTTCGTAACAAAAAAGGCACGAGTTAGCTGAGAGTAGGTAAAATCTTACGAATGCATTTATTACATAGTGGTTTAAGGTATTAGCATTGAGTTTTGTTGTTTCATTGATATTGTAAAGAATGATTTTTTTTTTTATTTTAGTTATAGTTTGGCAATTAGTATTCAGAATGTAATGTATTGTTTTAGGAGTCTTGCCATTTAACATTCAAGTACGCTAACTATAAGTTGGCGTGATTACACATTCATTTATCGCCTTTTAAGTCTACACACGGCTAATTCGAGTTAAATTCAAAAGTAACGATTAATAAAGAAATTAAGTGACGATATTCCTTGTATTATCAAAAGAACTGACAACAGTGAAAATTCCACAATACCTTATCTCTATTAATAAAAAAGTTATCACATTTTTTCTTTAAAACGGATCTGGTGTAAAGTCGACTTTTTTAAGTTAGCGTAGTGTTCATTGCTGATGTCGAATATAACATTGGGTGTAGTGTAATGTCGACGTTTAGAATTCTTGCTTAAAATATGGCTAAGTATCAGTAGCCAGCACATCAAGATACCACAAACTGTAAAATTTTCTCATTCGATTTTGAACTTAATCACCAACATTTTTAGGTTTAAAACAATTTTGAGAATTGACAGTTTGATGTTCTGGCGACTATACTACCTAATATTCGCGATTTTTTCGTGTCTTGTACAACCTTTAGATACAATTAATCAACATTTTCTGATTTATAAACACTTAGTTCGAGAATAAATATAATTATTAGATATTACCCAATCAACCGACTTTTATACATAGGTAAATATTTATTTAGATATAAACATATCTGATCAAAGGTGTATGTTATAAAACGTTGTATGTATGTTTTATTAAATGATGGATACAGAGAAGAGTTTGTATACATCTCAAACGTTTATAGTAGCGGTCGTCGGCCAACTTTTATATTAACGTATTTACCTTGTAAATACATAAAAATCATAAAATATGGGAAAAGCAGACTTGGCCTATCTTTACGTGGCCTTGTATTTACGAGACGCGATGCTGAACAGACAAAGCAGAATAAAGGTGACTCAAGCGTTGTTTTCATACTAACATTAGTGCAGAGGGTCAAAAGAAGACATATTGATATTCTATCAAAAATTTATTTGGATTGTCATTCTTATAATACACCAATTTAAGTAATAAAAATTAAAATTAATTACATTAATATTATATAATATATAGTTATATGAATATTAATTGTTTAATATTTAATTTAATTTTCAATATAAATATTATAAAAGAAAAAAGAAAAAAAATATAATTTATACTTATTAAATATTTTAATATAAAAAAAATATTTACGATCCTGATAAAAGTGGTTTCATGCCCCTTGGCTAGGTAGGCCCTCTGGGGGGTTACCTGCATGTACTCTTAACGCTTATTTATTAAATAATACTAATAGTTCTGGTTACGATGACTTAGGGGCTCGAGGCACCATCCATTAGATATTGAAACCCCTTCGTGAATCGAAAAGCAGTTTTTTTTTTCTTAAACTTTGCCCCACACTAGGAATTTCTCCTGTATTGTGGGTGCGTTTACAAACATTTAAAGTCACATACACAAACAGCCAGACCCGGAACAACTACTTGCAGTTCATACAAATATTTGTTCCGTGTGGGACGAACCCGCGACATGCAGCGCAGCAGTCAATCGCTTAACCACTGCGCCAACCGTGTCATCAAACGTTAAGCCGTAGGTCCCGGCTGTCATTCGTAAATCTTGGACAGTTGTTACGGGTAGTTAGAAGCACAAAATTCTGACAGCCAGTCTTACCAAGGGGTATCATATTACCCAGTTACTGGGTTGTGGAGGTCAGATAGGCAGTCGCTCCATGTAAAATACTGGCATGCAGCTGCATACGGTTAGACTGGAAGCCGATACCAAGTTGCGTAAGGCTGGGCAGATTCGCCAATCCCGCAGTGTTCCCGTTATGATATACGGTGCCAAAACGTGGACACTGACAGTCGGGCTGGTCCACAAATTCAAGGTCACTCAGCGTGCTATGGAGCGGGCTATGCTCGGAGTTTCTTTGAAGGATAAGATCAGAAATGAAGTTATCTTGAAGAGAACCGGAGTTACCGACATAGCCTGCAGAGTAAGCAAGCTGAAGTGGCAGTGGGCTGGTCATATTTGTCGAAGGACCGATGGCCGGTGGAGCAGACGAGTCCTGGAGTGGAGACCGCGTATCGGCAAGCGTAGTGTGTGACGCCCCCAGCTAGATGGACCGACGACATTAAAAAGGTGGCTGGGACAGACTGGATGCGGAAGGCGGAGGAGGTGTTGTGGCGCAGCCTGGGAGAGGCCTATGTCCAGCAGTGGACTGCTATAGGCTGAGTTGATAGGCAGATTACCTTCAAGCTTCGCAATAAAATGAAAACGCGACAGAGCTCTGAGCGGAAGGCGTTTTATTATATCAAAAACATTACCCTCCTTTGCGTCACGCAGTCGGGTAAAAAGAGTCGTGACACTTTCACTAGACAACGACACGCCTTTTAAGAACCCTCAAGCCATTCTATACTGAAATAATATCCTTTACAAATACAAGTTTCGTGTGCAGATAGTGTCCGCGAAAAAGAAATATTATTGTAACCCTAATATTTTGCACGATCTGCACTAATTCCGCACGAACGTAGATGTCGTTCCAAACGTGCAAAGCGTACGAGAATATTATACATTGCTTGGGTTCTATGCAAATCATAGGAGACCGTAAAACCCTGAATAGTGACTTATGTAGGTAAGCATTTACATTTAGTTTTCTTCGTTAAGTAAGCAAAAACAATTCCTTCATAAATCCTTGCAAAGACACTCCCCTTTGTTTATGAGAGGAAAGTCGTATAAAAAAGGTCTCTAATTCTTTCTAAATTGTGCCTATAAAGAACGAAAATTAACCTAGGGATGCTTTAATGAATTGTCCCAAAACAGGGTGTATTACAATTAGCTTTTACGATTTCGTTTCTGCAGTATATAATTTTAGGCAGAATGAGTCGTATCCACAATTAATCAGGGACGGTCCGTGAAGTATAAAGGATCGTGATATTTGTTAATATTTTGGAACCCCCCTAATATTTGCATATTAGCGATCAACATTACAATTTAATGAGGGTACATATACGCTCATTCAAAATTGTAATGTTGATCGCTGACAGATATAGGATTACGTTACCACATACAAGCGAGATTCTCTAAAATATTTGAAGCTGGCTAGGTGCCTATTGCATTTTTATATTAATTAAATAATTTTAAGTGTATGCTTTGTGTATGTATGTATTTATTGTATATTTAAATGATGCACCAACTACCTGCAGTATTGTCTTTCCTTCTCCGTTTAATCCATCCAAAGGTTGTCTGTAAAAGATCGCTTTTAGCGATAAGACCGCCCATTGTGTCACCCTATGTAAAATTTAAACATTTATAGGATCTGTAACTTTTATGGTGTACATAATAAAGGTTTCTACATACAGGCGCGACACGCGAACGCGACACAAAGGCCCAGCGTGTGTCTTTGTGTCGCGTCGCAATTCACGCTGTTCTGTAGAAGCCTTAAAGAGTATACTAGTCCATTCTATTAAATTTTAAGTAAAATAAAAAGGTCACTTTTATGATTACTTCTTGGCGTGTCGATGACAATTGTGTCGATGGCTGTTTGTGTATGTGAATTTAAATGTTTGTAAACGCATCCACAATACAGGAGAAATTCCTAGAGTGGGGCAACGTTTAAAAAAAAAAAAAAATGTATATATTAAAGTCAGCCCAGAATTTTATTTAATGATTACTATATTTAATTATGGGTTCTTTTTGTTGTAAATAATAAAAAACTTAGCCTGCCTAGCCTTTACCCAATTATGTTTGTTGTTGGAGTCGGCTCCAAGTCTAACCGGATGTCTGACCGTGACTTTACATGCAGCGACTGCCTATCTGAGCTCCACAACCCAGTTACTGGGTAAATATATTATATTATGATACCCCTTGGTAATACTGGTTGTCAGACTTTCGACCTTCTGATGACCCCGTAACGACTATCAAAGATTCACGAAAGACAACCAGAACCAAGGTTTAGACACGGAGGGGTCTCGGAAAGGGTATGTAGGATGGTCACCCATCCACGGACCAACCGCGGCAAGCATAGCTTAACCTAATCGATCGACCCGTGTGGCTGCTATTACTTAGCCACAAGCCCCTCTCTAAAAAACGTAGCAATATTTCTAATTTCTGAAATATACCAACTAAGTATATCTGGGTTTATATACCGAATGACTTTTTTTTCCGTCTTGAAAAAAATAGGGTGAACGAAGTAGAAACCTATGGTATAGTCCTTTCTTTTCTATATTTGTTTATTTTTTTATGACGTAGTATGAAATTGATCTATCAATAAATACTACACATTTGAAGTACCAAGTTAAATTTTTCATACATGAACGATAAAAAAAATAATTTTGTAAAAAAAAAAGATTTAAAAAAATCGAAATTCAAATCATACGCACCCTACATAATGCGCAGCGAGTAACTATCGGCCGGATACAAAGGATATTAGGTTCGCGCTATGAGTTCATTGATAAATTATTCCGCGCGCGATTAAGAAAAAAAAAAAGAAAAAGACACTGCCATTAAGCTTCTACTCCGTTCACCAAATATACCCTATTTTTTTCAAGACGGTAAAATATCCTATTCTATACAAGACTGAATAGAGTTTCAATCACTGTCTTGAATATTTACGATTCGATTTGTCTCTGTCGCGGTCAGTTCATGACCCAATTGGATAGCACTATCTACAACCCTTTTTTACAAGAGAAACGGAAGATATCCTTCATAAGTCCTACGACTTTTACTGGTGACAATATTATTCAGACAGTTCGAAAGATTTAATTTCAGTACCTACAGTATGTTCCTCACCAGATAGTTTTGTTGTTCCTTCGATGTCACATATTTTTGCTGCCACTTGTGTGTATGCCTTCTACAAAACCGTCGTCTTGACGACCGATATTAATGTATGAAGCATGAAATCAGATATGATTGCCGAGCCGTCCATAGTAATATGTTATGTATTTATGCTCGTTACAGGACAGGACTGAATTTAAAAAAAAAGTGCGCGGTCGGGGCACCCGCATCAGTAACGAACTTCCTTCTCACGTATGATTTACAACCAAAAGAATAGCTTTTGACACTTGAAACCCTGAAACTGAAGTTTCTTTAGCTCGCTTATAATGTTTTACCCCTACCTACCCATAGACTTCTTAAAACTTATACTAGATGGCTCTGTATTAAAAACGCGTATTAATTTCACACTTTCTCTCTCTCTCTCTGCGTGTCTCTTTCTATTATACAACATTAGTTTTTGTTAACACTAAACTCGAAATCTCGTCATTGTACTCATCATTTTGAAAATAAAATCTATGGGACCAAGCTTGAAATCGTGAAAAAAAAATAAGCTGTTCCATACATTTGTATTCACTTAAATCGACAAAATGTATGAAACAGCTGATTTTTTTTTCGTGATTTAAAGGTTTGTCCCATAGAATAGGTTGTTCAAAATGATGAATACAATGACCCCTATTCGGGTTTTGTATAAACAAAAACGAATGTTGTATAATATAATAGAAAAACATAGAGGGAGAGAAAGTCGCATGGAGTCACCTAACGTCGCTTATCGCTTTTTCGTGACGTGACGATTTTTACCAGTCCTATCTCAAGCCGCGTTAAAGAACTTTGTTCCAAAAGTTTGGCTTCGTTAACCTTAGTCTCTGTCATGTATACTGTCTGACAATCCTTCTAAAGGCTTCTACATACCAGCGCGACTTGTCGCGCGACGCGACACGGCACAAAGGCCCCGCGTGTCGCGGGACGAGCGGTGCCTTTGTGTCGCGTCGCGTCGCGCGACAAGTCGCCCCGTTATGTAGAACCCTTAAAGCTCGCAGCGTCATATTTCTATCCAGGTAATATCAATTAAATATTAGTTACCCGTCTGTGTGGTGCCGGACGTAAAGAATAGCACTCCCCTATTTCTTCCCGTGGGTGTCGTAAAAGGCGACTAAGCGAATTGCTAGAGAATGGGCAGCAGCGTTTTCTATGCATTTTAACACAATACTGCGATCGCCAACCCGCCTGCCAAGCATGGCGATTATGGCAAACTCCCCGTCCCCCCCCCCCTTTGGGGGAGATCTATGTCCAGCAGTGGACGCCTTTCGGCTGAAATGATGATGATTAGTTACCCCTGCTATTTACTTGACAATAAAGGAAATAGGTATGTGGTAAGTAGGTTGTCGTTTATTTACAAACATTCTTTTGTTTTTCACATAATTTGACAAATTAAAGATTAAACGATTGATACGCGTGTTGCAGGTTGTATGAAAGTTAATCGTTAAGCAAATTGACTACCTACTTAAATTGTCCCCATATTCAAATCACAACTGTCATTTTTTGACAGTTCTACTAAATGGCGTTAGGTACAAATTTGCTTAACAATTAATTTCCCTGACTGTACAACCCTAACACCCCCTTTCGAACCTTACTTATTTTAACACGGAATATAATTCACGCACACAAGTTCTAATAACGACTTACAAATTGTAATTTCTTTTGAGAAACACACGAAGCTTCCGATCCACAATTAATTATTGGTACAATGATACGTTATTACAAATGTTCATAATATATACTATACATGTAGGCTAGGTGGTACTATACTCTCGTTTTCAACAATCAACAACATTCGTATTATCAATATTTCAATTTACGTAATACATAATTATTTTTATTTTATAAAAAAAAGGTTAGCTATTTTATACGTAAACGTGGCTGAACTCTAGATATCTTACTTGTCCATATAACACTTTAAATTACTTAAAACGATACCCATAGTCCTTTTTGTTCACATCTTAATTCAACACTTAACCACACAATTTTCAAGCACATGCGTGCATGTCTGATTATGGGTTCCAATTGAGTCCACAACTATTCAAGCTGTCCCAGTGGAACCCAGAGGTATAGTCATTTTCCTGTGACTCACGATTATAATACACGAAAAACTATTACTTAAACGTACGTAGTCTGTAACTCAGTATGTGAGTTCGCTCTCTGCGCTGGCGCACACCGGTTCCGAATCATCTGCCCGAAGGTTGTCCGGAACTGGCGGGACATGGAACAGTACAGTACGAAGTTGATGGCCCCGTTTAGAAGGGCCAGTGCATCCATCAGCTCTCCGAAGAGGTCGTAACACTGCTTGAAGAAACATCTGCCTAGAACGCCGCTTAGAAGACCTGGGGAGAAAAGGATTTGTTAAATACTTTTTAGAACTCATTACTCTACACTGTTTCTTGGATATTTTGGCGTTCGGATGATATTGACAGGGGGGTGCTGTTGGTTATCATTTTGTGCATTTTGTTTTGTAAGATATTTAAAAAATACCGGCCAAGTGCGTGTCTGACTTCGCGAATTTAGGGTTCCGTACCAAACGTAGATTATAAGCCGTCCGTATGGCAGAATGATTCATAAGCAGTAGGTGAATGACATTAGTAACACCTTTTAGGAGGTTCCAAATCTGTTTTATCAATATATTTGTATTTGTTAGTAAAATATACGTAATAATAAACATTATCACAAAATTTCAAGTTCTTAAGTGAATCAGAAGATAAAAAATTATTTGGAAACAATTTTGTAAAAAAAAAAGCTGAATTTTGTGGCTTCTCATTCCTTGGTTTCCAATATTTTTTTTACCAAAAAATACATTAATTTCTACTTAATGAGCTCTAAACAACTATACCACACTAGATGGGGTAGGTCAAATTTTTTTTCGCGCCCCCTTTTCCTCTATAACCAGCCCGTTTTAAAAACATTTTGAGTGACAGTGGCAATAGAGCTCCGTTTGGACCCTTCGGGTACGGAAACCTAAAAACAAGATGGGAAGCGTTAGGTCTGATTGTGGCCACGCGCCAAAACTTCCTTGAAGGTTAGTGAACAATCGCATTTTAGCATGACCATGCATCATGTACCGGGTACTTAGTGGCGTAAGCTCCAGTGGAGATAGGTACTAAGTTACCAAAATGTTCTGAAGACAGACACCGAATTCTCGGGGCTTCCAATCAAAAAACTAAAAAAGGGCTGAAGAAATATGTAAAACTAAAGTTTTAAAATTGACCATTACGCTCGTCGTAGTTAAGGACAAAGGGGCTTTGTTTGTTCGCTTCCTTAAACGATACGACAAAAAAGAGCTATGAAACAACGGAACAAATTGGTTTCATCGTTATTCCAGGCATAGCAGAATTAAAAGATTCATTATTATTTGAAACCAAGATATAGAATAAGAATAATTTATTTAGCAAAAAGAAGAAATACAATGCATGTTACGTTAATACGATATTACATTTGTCCTCAATTTTTGTGAATAATGACCCCGATGCTAGAAAAATCCTGTGTTATAGGGGCCATCCATTCGTCCGCTAAGATTATTTTACAAAATTAGGGAAGCCAAAACGTGTAACAGCAGCAATAGTGTGTGAGTAAGCGCGTGTGATGTGGTGTAATGGGAAACGTGTATGAGTGTGTAATGTGTGTATGAGTGGGTGATGTGTGTGAGTGTGTGATGTGTGTCGTGTGTGTGAGAGGGAAGGTGAGTGAGAAGAAAGAGAAAAATTAATCTTATGAAAGAACTAAACCCAGTACTGCTTATTGTTATGACTCCAATTGATATTCTTCAGAAGAAAACGGCTTTTGAATTCTCTCGATTGCGTACATAGTGAGACACGAAGCACAACAACACAGTATGATATTTTGTTTACATACAATTTCCCTGTTCTATTACCAAATACATTAATTAGGACAACAGGAAAACCGAAGATGTAAACAAAGATATTGCTTTACAGAAGCACGAGCCGACGTAATTATAAATAGGTACTATACAGCCAATATGTAACAAACACACCCACATGTTTTTATTAAAGTAGGTCAATTTTATCATTGGCTGTTTTCTGTCTGAAACATTTATCTATACAAGTATTTTATATTATCTTAAGCCAAGAAGGTACATTAACAATTTGTTAAAAGTTCTTCCGTAAATCATAATGTTTTTTTACAAGCTAAAAGAAAAGATTGTATGATTTATTACTCAACCATAAAACCTAGTGACTGATGTTTGTTTGTATGTTCAAGATTATAAAGTACAGATTTATTAACTTCCATAATTGTGTTTACTAAACATAAAATTCGCAATAAATCCGGTACAGACTAAACAATAAAATTAAATACTGACCAAGTATGCCTTGGGGGAACTCCGTGAGTAAAAACAGCAGTAATACAGCGACCAGCATCTTTGTCGTTCTATCCGTCCGTCGCTCGGCTTTCGACCGCTTCGTCGATTTTCTCGTGAACACGTTTCCGTTGCCATTGACAACCGGATTTGCAGGACACGCACTATATCCTTTCAGAGCTTTCTTCCTGCTATTCGCTCTGTATAAAGCTCTAATCAGCCAAGCGCTAATGACAGTTAGAATCACGCAAGGGAGAAGCTTTATAAGTACTGCGTGCACCCAAAAGTTAATCTGGTATAAGCTGCCGTTGTAGTTTGAATCCACGAAGTAGACTTTCGTCAACATATTCCCACTTTTGTCAAATGCGAAGTCTTTGTGTATTGTGAATACCTGAAAGAGAAATTGCTTTTGTTAGATTTTGGAGACTTCTTTTGATGTCCAGAGCTATTGAATTTAGAAGTTTTACTTCTGCTTTTCAATTAGTTTCTTATAGACCTGCTGTGTATTGAACAACAATTTTCTTTGTGTTTGAAAATATTATTTCTCACAGTAAACAGGGTTTCAAGGGTCGATTTTAAAAGCATTTTCTTGTTAGAAGTTTCTGAAAATAGTAAATTTGAACTGAAACCAACCTTGAAATGAAACTTTGCCCTTTATTGATTCGTGATAGAAACATCAATCATTTCCTATAACAATTAAGCAGAAAATGTTGATATTGATAAGATAAGTCCACGTTATCGCGCTTTTTGCCTGACCGAACGCATAATTAGCAATCCCCGTTGGACTATCGTCTGATAAAACTAGCAATCCATAAGTCAATTTTGCATCTGGTTTTTTTATAGGACACAACAGCATGCCTAGACACTTGTGGAGTTTCTTGCCCATTCTTCTCCATACGAAACTACTTTTTGGAAGGGGAGCAACTAGAATCAATTCTATTTTTTTTGTAAATTTCGACGTTCAAACGTGACTCTTATAAAACTAAAAAAAAATAGAAAAACAAAAGAAGAAAACTAACTTTACTTCTAAACTAACTAAACTCTTACTCTATTTAAAATAAATCATTTGACTCTGACTTTGGCTTTGTGAATAGAAATTTAAGAAATATTTACAAAAAATAACAGGGGCACAAGTGAAAAATCGGAAATTAGAATCGGTAAAAATGCTACAAACGAATAGTACATACATTATTCTATGTTTTGCTAAGCTGTGTTTCATCGCTTTATTTTTTAAATAGATTATAGGTATACTCAATACTCAATGCTCAATATATTCATTGCTTCCACATGTGAACTTAGGTGGTAGGTTTTACAGAATTATGATCATTATGGACCGTCTCGGGCACAGCAAAAGTAGGAGAGAGGAAGAGGGCTTTTATTTGACTACTGTTTTATTAAATATTGTAATTTATTTATTTTATCTCCGGAAAACTAAGCCCGGATCTTAGCCTTGTATAGAATAGAATAGAATACTCTTTATTATGTACACCATAAAAGTTACAGATATAAATGTTGTAATACATGTACATGTTGTATTGTATATGTTGTGTGGTGGTGTATGTTGTGATGTTGTGTTGTTGTAGTGTTATTGTGGTGTTGTGTGTGTGTTGTATGTTGTTGTTGTTGTGTAATATTGTTGTTGTGTGTTGTGTGTGTTGTTGTTGTGTATTGTGTTGTGTGGTGTAATGTTGTTGTTGTGTTGTGTTGTTGGTGTGTTGTTGTATTTCAGGCCTATGCTTTTCAATTACAGTAGTACGCAGAAAGCGGGACAGAGCAGCTATTGTGTAGTGACATGAATTCGGAACCGGATGCAAGCATACAACATCAACAATACTCGTAAGCGTCTAAGTAGGAATGCAATATGTGTCAAGGTCCTCCACGAAAAAGTCTTAATATTCATAGAACTCAATCTGCCTAGACTTTTTCCAACACGTTGGGGTCAGCTTCCAGTCTAACCAGATGCAACTGAATACCAGTATTTTACATGGAGCGACTGCCTATCTGACCTCCACAACCCAGTTACTGGGTAATACGATACCCCTTGGTAGGACTGTTGGAGACTGAATTTGGAGTGGAGGAACCGTAGAGTTTCTTGCCGACTCTTCTCCATAGGAAACGACCAATTGGAACCGTGCACCTAGCTTCTGAGGTTTCATAAGTGCCCATGTAGGTTTATGTGAAATATTTTGATTTTGATTTTGAATATTCACAGAACTACCTAATAATGATAAAACATACATAGCAGGGATTTTGCGGATGCAGATTTATTTACATACGCGGATACGGATGCGGATGCGGATTTTTGGTGGCTCACATCGCGGATGCGGATCTGAAGTTTTTTTAAGGGATCCGTCAAGGCGGCAAGGCGACATTCGGAATTTCTTACGTTTTGCAAATTGCAGCGGTCTTTCGTTGTATGTTGATCATAATTCAATTCGCGGCAATTATAATAAAATAATTAATAAATTATAATAATTTTAAAATCAGTATAGGTCTCGAAATTATAATTGACGGTGCGATTGGCGCAGTGGTTAAGCGATTGACTGCTGCGCTGCGTATCGCGGGTTCGATTCCCGCATGGAACAAATATTTGTATGACCTGCAAGTAGTTGTTCCGGGTCTGGCTGTTTGTGTATGTGAGTTTAAATGTTTGTAAACGCACCCACAATACAGGAGTAATTCCTAGTGTGGAGCAACGTTTCAAAAACAAAATTATGTGTCTGATGGTTATAAGACTATTTCGCGAAAATGTGACGATTTAGAGCTATTTGATAATTTAAATGATTATAATTTCCATTTTGTTAATCATGATTTTACTTATCTTACTTACTATCACCCTTTGCCGCCCAATCTGCATCCGCATATGAACTCCGTATTGATTAATGTGGATGTGGAGGTCTAAATAAGTGCTTGAATGTGCTTGATTGAATTGAAGAACATCATCAATAAGGGACTCCGAACATATATTCGACGTATCGGCCGAATGTTCGGCCGTTTTTTGACTACAGCTAACTATGGTGGGACTTACTATAGAATGGGCTGCAGCGTTCTCTATGCATTTTTAAAACCATACTGCGATCGCCAACCCGCCTGCCAAGCGTGGCGATTATGGCAAATCCCCCCCTTTTTTTGGGGGAAGCCTATGTCCAGCAGTGGACGTGTTTCGGCGGAAATGATAAACTGTGGCTGACTACGTCGAAAAAAAAAAACGACAGTCAAAGAGATAAGCCAAAGTCAAAAATGTGACTTTAATTCGGGTAAGGATTCAAAGTCAAAACAGGAGAATATGGAAGTTATAAAACGGCCGAACATTCGGCCGATACTTCGGAATAGACCCCAAGGTCACTATATAATATCCTTCTAGAACATCCCCTCCCGCCGTTTCCGCTCACATCTGCCTTGTAACACCTTTTGTTGGTTGCCTTTCACTCATCCTCTCAACATGATCAAACCATCTAAGCACGGTGATAAAACATCTCCAAATAAACAAGCAGAAAATAATATCACACCAACTCAGAGAGCGTAGAAATTAATTAATTAAAGGCGAGGCTAACCTCGCTTCCTGTAACGGCATAGTTTCACGCAACTCAAACACATCAATCGTGGCAGAAATAGACGCGTATCGCAAATCATTGTGAAGGAAATAACGCTTCGTTAAAGCAGAAATAGTAGAAATATTTTATTGATATTGGGTTTGTTTGTGGGAATGTCAAAACTACCGGTTTCTATATTGTACTGACATCTTATGTACGAGTATGATACTTTTAGCGTGCTGTTGCAGCTTTCGTGGCGCTGCAGTGCGTCTGGTATGTTTGCTGAAGCGCGAACAGATGGCTTTCAAACCACTATGCGCAAACTCCTTTCTTGCACCGTCAACGAAGCAGAAGCAACAACATCCTAAATGCTATTGCTGCACGTTTTGACTATCCTGTCCAAAACTAGTGGATAAGGACAGCCATAGTCATCAGTTTAGTAAAGGTAATAACAATACTAACTTATAGGTTATCGTCTTTGGAAATTATTAAATGGCTTCAGCGATCTTGTTGACGTGCATTTTGACTCTTAAGCCAAGTTTCATGGAACAATTACTAGTAATGTTTAATTTAATTTTTTCTCGATTTTGTTGTCTCTTTTTTTATTTTGTTCTATTGAATTTTACTTTTGCTATTTATATTAGTTTTATATTCTATCACGTAATGTTATTTTAATTTAAACTTCCTAATTTTAGTTATTATATGTATATTAGTTTCATAGTTTAGTGCTTGTGGCACATCTAATATGTTTATGGAGCATGCGGTGCTAACCTGTAAGAAATTGTTACACTAACCTTAGATTATATTAGATATTACTTGAACTATTTACAGTGTAAACAATTGTTGGTTGGCCAATAAAGGAAAAAAAATGTTTTATTACAATTTGTTACTAACACACTAGCATTTTCTGATGTGATTTGTAATGTAACCTATAGATGTTTCTCTGAAATACCTAAATAAATAATTATTTTAATTATTGCAGTAGATACGTATATTCCATGTCGAGAAAACTACCGAGGGCACGCACAATGTAAGTACTTCATCGGTAATAAAAGCATTTCCTCTGATAGAAAGTCATTAAATGTATCTGGACGTTATTCTTTTATGTCAATACTGGTGAATTAGGATAAAACATTGGAGCATGCTCCCCAATTGCCTAACTCACAATCCTCTTATTTTTGAAGGGGATACGTAACCATTGCCTCATATAGGTAAGTTAGAAAAATACGTCTGCTCGAGAATAGACAACCAAGATTTTTAAAAATCTTCGCTCCTCCCACAATCGTCTTCTACAATGTCCTTCTCACCGCTCTGGTTTCATGGATTCTTCTTTATTTGTCCAGGCGGTCTTTCTTTGGAATGCGCTCCCTCTGTACATTAGGAGAGCAACCTAAATGAAGGCACGTGGACATATTCGTAAGAAGTTGGTAGAATCATCCCAGCGCGGATTTGTTGGATTCGTTTTCTCGTCTACCGATCTTCGATCAATAGCACTATTATTAATCGAAGCTACCGATCGTTATTTGTCCTGACAAAGTTTATTTTGTTTATATCTATGTATGTATGTATCTATTTATTAGTATGTATTCCGTATGTAACACCTGCCATGTTTTGTATCTTCTTTACCCTAAGATTGATGGTAGAAAATGCTTCAGGCATTAAATCCGCTTTGTACAGTATTTTTTTATTTGTGCATAAAGTTTCAATAAATAAATATGACGGCAGAGAGGAGCTCGTGGCTAAGTAATAACTGCCGCACGGGTTGATCCATTAGGTTAAGCTACGCTTGCCGGGGTTGGTCCATGGATGGGTGACCATCTTTACATACCGAGACTCCTCCGTGCCTCGGAAAGCACGTTAAGCCGTTGGTCCCGGCTGTCATTCGTGGATCTTTGACTGTCGTTAAGGGTTCGTCGGAAGCCCGAAATTCTGACAACCAGTCTTATCAAGGGGTATCGTATTACCCAGTTACTGGGTTGTGGAGGTCAGATAGGCAGTCGCTCCATGTAAAATACTGGTATTCAGCTGCATCCGGTTAGACCGGAAGCCGACCCCAACGGATGGGATACTTAACTTCAAAAACCAAAACATCAACAACCAAAATATCAACACCATAATTAAATTTTTCAATGAATCAGAATTATGATTCTGCCAAAGCGTCAATTTTAGGCCCCCTGATAATACAAATGTGCGTCGCGCTAACGCCGCGCCGCGGCCGCGCCGCGATGCCGCCGCGCCGCCGCGCCACACGCCTTTCGGTTTCATGGGGAATATTTACCCAAGGAAGGAAGTGGTTACCCATACGTCTTCGCCGGAATTCTCATATCTTATTTCAGCTCTACAGTATTCTGTTCAATCCTACAACCCCCTCTTATCTTAAAGAACGTTTCAAGTTCCTTCATGACACACATAATAGATATCTGAGGTCATCGGAAAACTTGAGACTAGAGATGCCGATGCATTCCACTAGCTTTTATGACAAGTCTTTTACAGTTCAAGCAGTGCGGTTATGGAATGCCTTGCCCGTGTTGGTAAGGCGTGCTCAATCTTTGTCCACTTTTAAGATTCAGGTAAAAAAACACTTCCTCTCTCCATAAACATCATCATTACATAATACAGTTCCCTGCTCTTGTTTCATGTGTATTATTGTATATATGTATATATTTATTAGATAAGTGTATGCTTTGTGTATGTATGTATTTATTGATGTTAATGGTACACCACTGACTACCTGCAGTATTGTCACTCCTGCTCCCTTTAATCCATCCAAAGGTTGTCTGTAAAAGATCGCTTTTAGCGATAAGACCGCCCATTGTGTCACCCTATGTATAAATTTAAACATTTATATCTGTAACTTTTATGGTGTACATAATAAAGAGTATTCTATTCTATTCTATTCTATTTATTTAAGATAACGAAAAAAAAATTTAAAAAAAATCACTGATGGGATTATAGACAATGAAATAGTCTGTTCATACAAAAAAAAAACAACATGAAAATATCTGAAGTAGTTTGAAAGTAACTATATTCATTGAAAAATTAAACTGTTGTGTTGAGTATCCCACCCGACCCCAACATAGTTGGAAAAAGGCAGGCAGATTGATTGAATGAAATAAATATGACGGCGCAGCAAGTGGCGCCATCTAGTCTTGTTACGAAGTTACTGGATACACCAAAAAGGTCGGATAAGAGTGACACTGGCTGCTGACAGTCACTCTAGCAGAGCGTCGCATCGATGGTTGCGTGGGCCCGGTCTTCTAATGACAGAAATGTCAGGGGAGCCGCTGTCGAACCACGTCCACGACGAACTGCTCTCAAAACCATTTCCCCTTATTACAAAACAAGGTTTATCTTCAGACCCAGGTTTAAAACATGGAGCCATTATTGAATTTCGAACTTTATTCCGACTACGGTAAAGTTCCTAAACACAAAACTGACAACTTAGTACCGAATTAAGTTTTCAGTTTTGTATAAAGAGCGGTATTTCAATCACTGTTACGTTCTTATTACAAAAACTGGCTCCATGGTTTATAACATGTCAAAATATAAATATTGTTTTGTAATAAGGCGAATAAGGCGGTTTGAGTTAGTGTTGTGTAAAAAGTGTAGAAATAATAGTAACAATGACACACATTTTTAACACATGAACAAAGTGTTTTTATTATAATATCAGACTCTAATAAAGTGGAACAGACTTCTGTAAAGTGCAATAAACAATATTCTAAGTTTTAAAATAATTATCACATAAATTTGGTTAGATTAAAATTGCTTATTAGTCTTAAAGGCTAGATTGTAATTAATTATTAAGAACTTGATTCTTTTTAATAAAGTACAAAAAAAAACAACGAACTGCTATATTCCGGCACAATCCAGTATGATATTGAAACTGCTAAACCACTAAAACGATGATCACTTCTGATAAAGACTATCCTGGGCCGTTAAATAAATAAACCAACGAATATCGCTGAGTTGTGAAAATGACGGGGACTTTGATTGTGAAAGTAGTACATCAAGAGGCTTGATCAGACTTTAAAAACTCAACCAGCTGTTCATGGGTCTGCATGTAATTACAGACCAAACAACAATGACGCAGGTACCTATACATTACAAAGCTGCTACACGCACGCACGCAATTTATTTAAATTCGTGTATTGACAGGTTTATTCCCCAGCTTAAACAATTTCCCACCCAAAAAAAAAAAAAAGCTTAAACAAACTATTTACCTCAATCTAGTTTTAAATCGTACCAAACTGTATTTCCCAAATACTTAACGTATGCTATTAATCTAGACTGGATTACACAATTTGCTAGTTATGTTTAACACACCTTTGCCCAACCCTTCGATGAAAACGCGTGAAGTTATGTTAAGTCTTATGTTAGTCTAGACTCTAGACTGCATCTAAACATCCCATCAATTGACATTGTGGTCTGTAGTCTTTACCAAGAGATTCCATCGTGAGAGTGCGAATGGAACGTCTGCTTATTGGACGATTAGCACGAATTTACTCGCCCGAAACTAGAAAAAATATTTTTTCTGTAGGTGATATAGATTTTAGGCGACATATTTCTGGAGTTGTCGATTCGCCCACTAATAAATTAACTTACAGAAAAAAACATATTATTAAAAAAAATATATTCGGGTCCCAATAAAGATTTTTTCTTTCTATAAGGAAATTCTACCTTGTTGTTTTTATGATGAATGACATAAAAACAAAAACAATAATTAACCTTTTTCATAGGATACAACGGTAGGCGTCATATAACGAAACGATTTGACACCGGCTCGACTCAAACATGGAAATATGAGCTTTAAACCATGCCACGAACAGTGATGGGCATAAAGCGAGGTCCACAACATTATAATATATTCGTTCTTTAAAAGAATTTTGGACCCCGAAATATACCCGATTTCACTAATACTTGGCAACACCTAAATCGTATATCTGGCTTTTCTTAACTATGTTGAGATCGGCTTCCAGTGTAACCGGACGTAGCTGAATTTTACCAGTATTTCACCAGCATTTATAGTTATCACAAAATAATAGGCCCGTTTTGACGTTTAACTTGAATCGATTGATCGTGAGTATCGAGTACCGAGTCGTATCGAGTATCGACTAGTTTCATCGCGGTAGTCAATCGCGACGTAACTAGTGAAGTAACCATACGACTCGGTATACTCGATACTCACGATAAATCGATTCAAGTTAAACGTCAAAACGGGCCTATTATTTTATGACAACTATAACCAGTATTTTACAGGGAGCGACTGCCTATCTTGACATCCACAACCCATTTACTGGGTAACACAATACCCCGATTTATAAGACTGGTGGTCAGACTTTCAGGCTTCTGTCAACCCGTAACGACTGTCAAAGATCCACGAATGACAGCCGAGACAAACGGTTCAACGTGCTTTCCGAGGCACGGAGAGGTCTCGGTCTGTAAAGATGGTAACCCATCCACGGACCGACCACGGCAAGCGTAGCTTAACCTAATCGGTCAACCCTTGTGGCTCTTATTACTAAGCCACGAATGAATACAAGCGCTCTGTTGGATTTTCAACTTTCAGCGCGCTTTTATAAAGTTTAATAAGCATTTAGCATGTGTCGTATCAATCATTATGAACATAACAGAGTACGGTGTGTTGTAGACCCATCAATTTACATATTTTCTGACAGTAACACCGGAAACAAAGGCATGACAGTTGTTAAATATCCTTCCTAAATTTTAAATACAAATAACATGTCGGACGAAGGTTTGACAGTAGAGGTAAATAATCCTTACATATTATAAAACGAAGTACCCCCGCGTCTGTTGGTTTGTCTATCTGAACCTGAAAAATTCTAAAATTACTGAATGGATTTTCAAACGGTTTTCACTAATGGACGGAGTAATTCATGAGGAAGGTTTAGGTGTATAATTCATTATGGTTTTGTATAAATTGGCTGTAATATGACGATTATTGTTGAAGATTTCGGAAAAAATCATGCCTACAAGGAGTTTTACTAGCGTGCGCCGCGTAAACCGTAAAAGACATAACAAGAAATTAATGTTCTACAGGAGTGTACATACATCTTAAAAATTTCAACAAAAAATTCTGCAATAGCCTTTGATCAATACAATAATAGTAGCAATAGCATATGTCTATCTTCTAAGGATCACCCACAGTAACCACTTTTATCTTTCAGAATTTGATAAAAATTCAATTGTTATTTCCAAAGGTATTATCTCATAATTCCAGCCGAAAGACGTCCACTGCTGGACATAGGCCTCCCCTAAAGGGGGGGGTCTGCCATAATCGCCACGCTTGGCAGGCGGGTTGGCGATCACAGTATGGTGTTAAAATGCATAGAGAACGCTGCTGCCCATTCTCTAGAAAGTCCGTTAGTCGCCTTTTACGACACCCACGGGAAGAAATGGGATGATGCTATTCTTTACGTCCGGCACCAAACGGAGCCAAGAAGGAAGGAAGGTATTATCTAGTATTATATTAATCCTTATCCAATAAAAAATGTGACAGAAAAAGGCCAAACGAATTTGGGTGAAAGGCACGCAGATGTTTATTAACCTGGATTAACACATAGGATAAATGAATCCCGCTAGTACATTTCCGATGGATAATATCCGACCTCCACGCGCCCGAAGCCGCGGCCAAAAGCTAATACATCACCCTTTTCCACTGACATTATAACATCCTCATAGTGATAAATATAAAATGCAACGCTATTTTACTTGAATATTTATTTTCGGATTTTGATCTTTAACAACAGTGGCAAAATAATAGCACTTTGTTTTATTGTACAAAAACAATTGTTTTTTGTGTAAAAAAAACATCTGATTCGATTTCTTTCCAAAAGCTTTCTATGTACACACGGCTCCACATCAAGCTATACATTTCCAGTATACGCTGACCTCTCATTGTACGAAAATCCTATACAATACGAGATCAGCTTATACTGGAAATGTATAGCTTGACGTTTAGCCATCTGTACCAAAAAAATTAAAACGCAGTTCTATTATTTTTCCGACGAAATCTTACTCATGGTTCCTTTTGACCCCATTTCTTTATAGATAGCACCCTTTTCTTTTTTGGGTGTCGGTCATCGACACTCGCTTACTCGCTCACTGTCTAGTTTTTAAACTCACCGACTAGCAGCTCGTAAACTAGCCCAGTGTCAACGAGCCTTTACAGTGAACAGTGATTGATCTTGCCTGCCTGAATTAACATGTTTTTGTTAATATTTATCCGTAGACAGCGTGCCGCTACAGTGGCGACATTAATTAGACACACTGATAGGGCTAGTGGCCAGTCTGCCAGGGTTGCGAGTTTGTACGAAAGGGATATCGTGGCCCTGGCACACAGGCAACGGAAGGAACACGGGTGTGTTTTAGTCAGTAAAAGTCTGACGCCCTAGCTCAGCCCGAGCGGGAGAAGTTATTTGATAAAAAAGGGCTAGTGGCCAGTAGGTAATCATATATATATTTTTGTATTTATTATTATAATATATTACGATAAATAATTATAAATTGAAAAAAAAAACAACTTAAACAGCTTTCTCTTTTCTTCAATTCGCCTACTCCTTGCACTTTATTTGTTTTAATTTCATTGATTCGATGTTATGATCCATGACTCCGGCTAATTACCTCTGCGCTACAGTTCTTTAAGTACAGGTTGCTCCAAGATGCTATTTTAGAAAATTGTAAATAAATCAATAAATAATAATGTTTAATGAAATTAAAATATTTCCATAAAACGTATAGGCGAAACTGTATACGTGTGTTTAATTAATGTCGCCACTAAAGTTACACGCTGTAGAGGTACTGTATCTACTTGCCTGTATAGTGTACTACAGGGCAAAGACTCTCACTCCCTAATCCACATAATTCCTGTCCGCAGATAAGACGGGCCATGAGTGTTTTCGATAGGAATCAAGATCTTTAAGGAGGATGCGCTAAGGTAGCCCGTGAAATTCATTTCTTTTTTAAGTTTTTTGAAATTTGCAGGTCAGTAACAGGTTGTATATTGATCTAATTATGATTCGCGGCCGTAACAAATATGGTTCTAAAGAATTAAAATCAGCAATACAACTCTCTAAGTTCATAGAATGCTATCGATTGAATATTTCGAAATATTCATTCATAGGATTCTACGAAGAAAGTTAATTGTATTGCTGATTCTAATGATTATAATTCTGTAAAGCAACAGTTGATTAAAATATGGTTCGCGGCCGTAACAAACGGCCGCGAACCATATTTTAATCAACATGCAACCTGACCCAGCCCTGCGGGCTAATTGCGTACCTAACACACTATCAGTAGAAATCGGTTTCAATTTGACAGTTAAACAACATTCATTGCGTTATTTACGTTGTTGAGCAGACAAATTTTTCGAACATATGAAGCAATGGATTAGCAATATACTTTAAAATCATTCCGATTGTGATTCAAACTGTGGTACGCAATTAGGGTGCTGCATATTGCAAAAAACTTAAGAAAATTTGAATTCTGCAGGCTACCTTAGCGCATCCCGTTTAAGCCATCTTCAGTCTCGCTCGCCTAGAGTTTAATCGGACCAACTTGATCTTATAGCACACATGCGATAAACTTAACATCACGCTTGAAATCCCCGAAGGTTTAGATAGAGGTACTACATTTGGCCAGTTAAGTTCAAGAGCCCGTGTGACGGGGGTAAGCCTATTACCATCAACCGGGCACCAATCCAGTCTCCGAACTGAGAAATTCTTGATGGAAAAACCCGATCACACTTTGCCCGGCCTTTTTTTTTTGGATGGGAAGTTATCAAATAACTTCTCCCGCTCTGGGCGGAACGGGAGGGTGTGTCAGACTTTTACTCACTAAAACCCACCCGTGTTCCTTCCGTTGCCTGTGTGCCAGGGCCACGATATCCCTTTCGGACAAACTCACAACCCTGGCAGGCATTGGTCCTAACGGACCCCATCAGTTGGCGCTGACATCTATTTGAGGCGCGCGTGGAATACAACGCGCCGTTGACCCGCGCCT
Source organism: Tiliacea aurago (assembly GCA_948098905.1). Classification (NCBI taxonomy): domain Eukaryota; kingdom Metazoa; phylum Arthropoda; class Insecta; order Lepidoptera; family Noctuidae; genus Tiliacea; species Tiliacea aurago. Next base: position 15,730,876 of record OX402593.1, read on the forward strand.
GGTCCTTATCGGACGGCGAGCTACCCATCGCTCACCGTCCTCAAGCCCGCGCCTACGGTGGCCGGAAATCGGCTTGTGACTCCCGACACCCGGGGCGTCTCCTGCGGCAACTAGGGGCGCGAGGGCGCGAACTTTACCTCTTCCTCACGCGTTCCGCCTTCTCCTTCGCGTCCATTACTGCTTCACAGAAGGAGATGACGGCCTCCCATGCACTCTCGCTCCGAACCATGGCCTGAGCCAGGGCCCGCGAGAGATCGCCGCCGCCGATCGCCTCTGTGAGGACATGGCGGTGCTCCGCCCAAGCCGGGCAGACCTCCACCGTATGCTCCACCGTGTCTTCCAGTTTGCCCGGCCTGGAAATCTCAGCAGTAGCGCTTGCATCCGCTAGACCAACGAGACTTGTCCGGATCAATCTAACATCGAAAGCTTTCAATGTTAGCAGCTTTCGATGTAACGTTCACAGCTCAACGTAAAGTAGCGCACAAACTTAATTATCAGTAATGAGGTTACCGAATAATCTCTGCGCTTGGTAAATCTGATTAGTTTTCGTAAATGTCGTCCACAAATAAAATACTCATTAACTTGTAACAATTCCCTTGTTGCCCTTTACGACAAAAGAATTACAGAAAGAAAGTTCGTACATACTGACATGTTTGTTAATTCTTATATTATGAAAAGTTACCTATGTTAACTTGATATTCCGAGAAATATTTCTCATATGTGCCGTCGTGAAAAGTTTAAGATAAGTACTTACTTCCATCAAGGTTTTATGATGAAAAAGCATTGTGAACCATAATGACGAGGCAATTTGGGTTGCCCTATAACGGGAGAGAAGTTAACGAACTTGGTTTAGTCTTATGTCTGTCCTAAGTTAAAACAAACTGAACTTGATTTAGGCCATAATTATTTAACATTTCAGGACTATCAAAACGATAAATTAGCAGGTAATAAGGCAATTTTGACTTTTTTTAACGCTGTTAAAATTGCACCTTATGCAGGTTTTAATTCTTGTTTTAGTTGGTACTTACTTGGTTATTTTTAGGGTTCCGTACTAAAAGGGTAAAACGGGGACCCTATTACTAAGGCTCCGCCGTCTGTCTGTCTGTCTGTCCGTCTTTCACCAGGCTGTATCTCATAAACCGTGATAGTTAGACAGTTGAAATTTTCACAGATGATGTATTTCCGTTGCCGCTATAACAACAAATACTAAAAAACTGAATAAAATAAATATTATAGGGGGCTTCCATACAACAAACGTGATTTTTTTTGTTCGTTTTTGCTCGATATTGATAACGGCAACAGGTAGACGCTTGAAATATTCACAGAATCTTTAGTTATATATTAACTTTAAAAATAAATAATTAAATGAAAATAAAAAAAATACTGAAGGGGGGCTCCCATACCTACATCAAACGTGTTTTTTTTTGCCGTTTTTATACATAATGGTACGGAACCCTTCGTGCACGAGTCCGACTCGCACATGGCCGGTTTTTTTTAAAGTATGTAGAGGTCACATAGCAAGTGACTTATGATTTATAATTATAGAATAATAAACAACGAAATTTTTTTCCTAGAAAAACTGAAAAAATATTATATTTCTATTACTCTACTTTGCTGATTTATAATAAAACTTATTTTATTTATCTTGCAATAAAGTTAATTGTATTTTTGATAGCCATGCTAAAAGCTTTCATGAATAGCCATTCTGTGGATACCATCTTTTTAATTATAATGTTGTACTATAATTATGTTTTTTATTTACAAAATAGGTACCTACAAACAAAGAAGTAATTTATTCGATAAAATGTCGAGTAATTTTCCGGAAAAACCTTGACATGAAGGATACGGGTTCGACAAGCTAATTTGTTTACCAAATGGTAAGAAATGATAAGTCAAAAAGCACTATGACGTAATTCAAAATGGCGGCGTAGTATTGAGACAAGGGTAAAAAGGTTTACATAGGCAACGAAACGTGAGATGCTACGAATTGTTTTTTATTAGCAATTTGTTATATTTGTTTTTTTTTTTAATGTCTGTTTTGTCCTCATCCGAAAAATCTTTTGACTTTGTACTCATTAATCAAACACGTTGATTCTAATGATTATAATTCTGTAAAGCCATATTTGCTACGGCCGCGAATCATATTTAGATCAACATAATTATAACCTATTACTGACCTGCAAATTGCAAAAACCGTAAGACAATTTGAATTTCGCGGGCTACCTTAGCGCATCCCCCTTAAATAACACGTACACACACTTATTTAGAGCGGATAAACAGGAAACTGATCCCAACATGTTGGGAAAAGGCTATTATAGGCAGATGATGAGATGAGATTATGTAGCTGGTGATCATACTTACAAAATACGATGGTATGCAGAGTATAGGCGGTAGGACGAAGCTGAGCAGTATGGCGATTGTACATCTTCGATCCGTGCACAGAGATGGGCTGTACGTAGGATACCTGCAGACAAAATAACTGTTAGGGAACTATATATTGAGAAATAGAGATAACTTTATATATTTCCAGGTAATACATACGTACAACAAACAAAATTTTACCATAGACAACCTCATGCAGTCGGATGTCATAGGTTTTTATTGTTAAATTTAAGAAGATGACCAACAACACTCCAAAAATTCTAGATTGATTTTCTATAATTTCTCACTCCAAATTACATTTAAACACATACTCGATCGTTTGTATTTTTGTAATCACCTTTTAACCCCCCCCCCCTCACAACCACCCCAACCCCCCAACCCTTCATTTTGATACCCCACTCGATAGGTTTGGGAGACATTTTTTATTTATTTGTGTTACATTTTGGCGCCAAAAATCCGCCATTTTGATTTTTTATAATTTTAATATACCCTGTGACACTCGCGCAATAAAAACGAATCTAACGACATATCATTCACTAAAATCAGTTTAGCCGTCTAATAGTTACGAAGAAACATAGTGACTGACATACATACAGGTCAAACACATAACCCTCCTTTTTTGGCTTCGCTGCAGTCGGGTAAAAAGTATTACATACAGCTATTTTACACAATTAATGATTAATGAGCCCCAAACTAGACAGTCTGTATGTTTGCTTAAGTTAACACGAGTTTTAGCTAATCACATCCTGAGTGGATGTGATTTATGTCAGATAAATGTCGCGAGGAACGTTATTTCGACTCGTCAGAGATCGTGCGAAGTCGGGCAGTGTCGCTTGTAATTTAACGATTGCTCTCGAATTCGCTTATTATACAGGTATCACGAATTTATAGGGGATTCTCCAGAGAGCAATCGCTTTTTAAACATTGAGCAAGTTGTGAAAAAAATATATACACAGAAAAATGGCCACCTCGTCACGTCGTCGCACGGCGAGCTGAAAATCGACTTTCATAGACTCAAGGCTTCTACATACCGGGGCGACTTGTCGCGCGACGCGACACGACACAAAGGCACCGCTCGTCCCGCGACACGCGGGGCCTTTGTGCCGTGTCGCGTCGCGCGACAAGTCGCGCTGGTATGTAGAAGCCTTTAGGGTATTAAATTTTATGTGTCGTTTTTTTGCCGGATATTGCTTCTATTAGCTGTTGCAGTTCTGCACCATTATTTATTGGTTTTGAATGAAAAGAAGCAATATCCGGCAAAAAAACGACACATATAAATTGAATACCCTAAGTCTACGAAAGTCGATTTTTAGCCCACCGTGCGTCGTCTTGATTTTAATTAATAGCTACGTCATCACGTCCTCTTGATTTCAATTATGGTGGAAGGTTGTGCTTGACATATTTTATGTTCAGTTTGAGAGTTTTTCGAGGGAACTGTCACATCCAAGGTGTTAGTTTCAGTACCTAATAAACAACAAAGTCTACAGTATCATAACTACGTAAAACATTCAAATGAGACCATTAATTTACATCGTCCGTAAGCACGAAAATAAATCATATTTTTTCACAGAAAATGGTCGTAATTTACAACTTTAAATTAACAAAATCACAGTTCAGCTTTCAGAGTTTATTTTATGAAAAACCCTGGCGTACTATCTCACAATTTATTTACTTGTACTTTTATGTACGTTCTGGCTCACTTGTTTGGTGAACGGGTACACTAAAGTTAGTGCTCTGACCAGGGCCTCAAATTTGCTATTACAATAGTGTCAGAATCAAATGGTCGATCATTGATACCATAATTATTGATTTTCACAAGTTTGGTAATCTACTATTATAATGGCGTCATTATGACTTTCCAATCGTAGGCCACTGACACTACATTGAAAGAAAATGCATTTATTGGTAATCTCGTACATAATGACAAATTAATGACATTTCTACTAATGGGTTTTATAATAATGGCAACACGAAAATGCCATTATAATATATACACAATTCTATTACGAGAACATTGACCGACCAATGATCGACCATTATGAATTTAGCAATGGAATGACTGAATTTATAAAAATAGCAGACTTGGGACCAGAAAGAGTAACAGTAAAACCACCAGGGACCATCTTTATTGACGAATTTAGGTCAGCAGGTATGCCTTATTTGTTTGTTATTCCAGCGAATCGGTTATCATTAACACATAACATATACAGTGTGAGTCTTCATAATGTGCACATATCGAAAAGAGTGAAACTAAGCTTAATTTTATCGACGGAAAAAAAATAAAAAAAAATATTAAACAATTTTTTTTTTACAAAAAAGGGTCTCTACCTGCTAAAGTAAAGTACGTAGTCGAGTGCAAGGCCTTTCTTTAACAGTTGATAGGAAACGTTGTGATTGAGTTATAAACATGGTATTTATACTTTTGGAAAGCTGATACGATGGAAAATAATTTAAAGTAATAAAAAAGGGTAGGTAATCAGGACTTTTACTGAGAAATTTTACAATTATTATAAAAAATTATGAAAAAATATCAGATGTTTGTTATAAAATCACCCTAATACTCAATTGAGGGCGAGTTTTTCGTTAGTTTTTATTTTATGAAGACGCCCTATTATTTCCAGTCATTACTGAGTTTGTTTCATCGTGACAGATCGTTTAGTTTAAAAGTTATACCGATTTGTTTACACAGGGGTCACAGCAGCGAACAAAATTAAAAAAATGCTATAAAAATTAAATTAAATTTTTAGATTTTTTTAAACTATTTTTTCCGTCGATAAAATTAAGCTAAGTTTCCCTCATTTCGATATGTGCACATTATGAAGACTCACACTGTATATAAAATGCCTATTAGGCAGGACATATTGGAACTTTAATTTATTGATGACCTGTAACCAACTTAAGCCACAATAAAGATATTTCGAATTTTTCAATCACGGTAAACTTGGCTGTCGCAGATTTGGGTGACCGCGTCGCACCGTATTGCAAACATCCTCCTACAACATACACGTACATTTTTTATGAGCTTTCGCACGCTAGAGGCGGTGCGTACCGCGCTTCTTAATCGACTTCAAAAAAGGAGGAGGTTACGCGTTCGACGCGTTTTTTTTCATGTTTGTACACCGATCCCTCAGTGAACCGGGCCGATTTACGTGATTCTTTCTCCATTTAGTAGGAGACGCCTGCGGGTGCTCTACCACTCCCATATTGATTAACTCTGCTTATGGGGCCGGCGTAGCATGCGTAGTTCATACAAACGTAATACCAAAATAATTTGTAATTCAAACCATATTCTTAAGGTAGCGTGTATTTATTTCGATTGGATAACAGAATATCTATGTTCCCAAATATATCATATTTTGAAAGGACAATGATACAAAGACAAGATATGAAGAACTTTATTTTTTTATAGAAAACTTATTTTTCTCCATAACTCTTGTTTAAATCAGTGTCCATTCAAAATGTATATTTGGGAACCTAGATATTCTGTATTCCAATGGGAATAAAGACACACTACCTTAAGGATATTTACGAATTATTTTGGTATTACGTTTGTATGAACTACGCATCCATCGCCGGCCTCTTAAGTCGTTTTTGAGTTAGCTTCAAAAGTTCAAGGTTTTTAATCCAGTTACTCTATGTTGATGAAGTTGGAATCTTCACATACTTCGAAGCATGGTAGAAGTCATTTTTTCTTTTTTTCTGATGTGCGATACGCTTTGGCCCGATGCGGCTTTAATATGCGCTTAGCTTTACGGCTCCCGCAGACAGGCGCGAAGCGACAACGCGACACGATTCTAGTTGAACAATTTCTATGAAAACTTCATGCAAATTGTTCTACATATATATGAATCGTCGCGCCTGACTGCGGGAGCCTTTAGTCAACTGTGTCAGTAGGTATGTCCTTGTCGACCTAATTTAAATGAATGAGGGCAAGTTCATGACTCAACTTGTTGTTATGTCGCGTGCTAAGCAATTCGATCTAAATATGAACCTAAGTTATCGTAGTTAAACCGATTAACTGAAAGAAAACTTGAAGTAAACAGAACGCTTCAACTTTATTAAGTACTTTATTTCCTTTGAAAGGTGAAGGCGACTATCACTTTGAATATTCTTTAAGTTCAAGGAAAGTGAATTACAAAGAAATGTTTAATTTTAACATTGAAAATGTTTTTTCGATCACTTCAGTCCCCAATTTCAGCGAGAGTGCGAATTTGCCCTGGTGTCGTGAGTTTTAGGGCTACGTAAATATTTAGAGTGAAAATAGATAAAATAGAAAAAATTCGATAGTTTTTGATAAAATCGCGAGAAGTCGCAAAAAATTGCCGTTTTTAGAGGGTTTACTCAATAATAGGGCAATCCAGTTTGCAAGAAATGACAGTCTCTTGGGTGTCATTTCTAGCAAACTGGATTGTCCTATTATATACTTTTTGAGCCAGCTGCATGTACCTGATAATAGGAACGTAGTTGTTTAGGAACTTATTGTTTTTGTTGTTGTGGTATGTGTTGTATATATTACTAACATAGTTTGTAAGTAAATTGTTACTAACGTTATGAGTCCATGTTACTTGAAAATAAATGTTTTATTATCATTATTTTATTATTATCCTTTATTTCATTAAATATACATATAAATTATATTTTTAAATATTAGAATATAAACAAAATATAAAAACATTTAAAAATATAAAAAATAGTAGCCCACTGGTATCGGGAACAAGGTCCAAGCTACCGGCGGTCAGGGCTCCAGAGAGAGGAACCTCCTAATAATGCGAGCCGTGTCCAGAAGTACCGCTCTCTGAATCAGGCCCTTAATCCAGCTGCCCAACGAGAGCCTCTTTAGGTGTTGGTCGAGGCTCTTGGCAATTAAGTCATTGGCTGATACAACTATCGGCACAATGATTGCTGAGTCAACATCCCACATGTCGACAACCTCGCGAGCCAAGTCAAGATACTTGATTTCTTTATCTTTCTCGGCTTTCACGAGGTTCCCGTCATGAGGGACCGTTATGTCAATAATCATTGTGCGCCGCTCTATTCGATCCACCACCACTATATCAGGCTTATTGGCAACAATAGTCCTGTCAGTGATGATGGATCGGTCCCAGTACAATGTGATATTTCCATTTTCGAGAACTGGGTCGGGCACATACCTGTAGTACGGCACCTCAGATTCTACAAGGTTGTATTTCAAAGCAAGTTGCTGATGGATAATCCTGGCTACAAGGTTGTGTCTATGCAAGTACTCTTCATTAGCAAGACGAGAACACCCGGAGATAATGTGTCGGATTGATTCTCCCGGACGGTGGCATGCCCGACACACGTCAACCGTGCCGTACTTCACTTATTATTTTTATTATTAAGCTAAAATATTATACTTGGATGATAAGTTGTGGCCACAGGGGATAGTATTTCGACGTTTTTAACTACAGACCGAAACGTGTACAAGTGATACATCTACTGTAAAGGTATTCGGCGCACAACTTAGTAATAATGTTGAGTAACGATACTGTTTGCAAGTTCGTGAGTTTTAACTGTAAGAATGTCAAGCGCTCAGCTCAGAGTATTCGTGAACTATGTAAACAATCGGATGTGATCGCGCTGCAGGAAACATGGTTACTGCCTGAGGAAATCTCATTTCTTGACACACTATGTGATGAGTTCAGCAGTACTGGAGTATTAGCAGTAGTCACTTCAGCGGGAACTCTTCGCGGTAGACCGCATGGTGGTGTCACCGTTCTGTGGAGAAAACGTCTTTTCCATGATGTAGTTGTTGTTCAGTGTGGTAACCCACGGTACAGTGAAAATTGTGAGGCCGGCGATGGATGCGTAGTTCATACAAACGTAATACCAAAATAATTTGTAAATCAAACATATTCTTATGGTAGTGTGTCTTTATTCCGATTGGAATACAGAATATCTAGGTTCCCAAATACGTATATGTCGGCGTCACCATTGTAAACAACACGTGCAACGGTCCGAGTTACGCACTGCAATGTGTCACTTAGGCCTCCCCACTCTCCCCACTACTCGAGCCGCTCTATATAAGCGAGCGCGCAGCAAGGAGGGGATCATTCTTGTCGCAGGCTCGGCCCGGTGCACATGTTGTAGCGCTTAGATACTGTAGTCTGAATTAAACTATTATTACAGTGAATTAATAAGTTGTGGAAATAAAGGCTGACTTCTGCTATATCTCTTACTTTCATTTATGATGTTGGACCCTCTGCCTTCATTAGAAGTGGGATGAATTCCACCGTCCACTAATTATATCCACAGTAATTTAATACAAGACCAAATCTGCTGGCATGGACGCTATATTTAAAAAAAATTGCGGATGCCATGACTACTTGTAAAGCTACTCCAAGCAAAGCTATGCTCGTTGTTTTTGATCTTGATAAACCAGAATTCGACATTGTTAATTGGTATGCACTCAGTGGGCACGCCACCATTGTGGCGATAAGCCGAGGAGTGGCTAGAGAGGCACCACGGCGTCCTCACCTTCCACCTGACGCAGGTCCTCACTGGACATGGTTGTTTCGGGAGGTTCCTGTTCAGGATAAAGCGGGAGGAAATGCCCGGGTGTCACCATTGTGTGGATCGCCCGGAGGACATGGTGGAGCATACGGAGAAAGTCTGCCCGGCCTGGGCGGAGCACCGCCGTGTCCTCACGGAGGCGATCGGTGGCGGCGATCTCTCGCGTCCGGCCCTGGTAGAGACCATGGTTCGGAGCGAGAGTGCATGGGAGGCCGTCACTTCCTTCTGTGATGTTCCGATTTCCGGCCACCGTAGGCGCGGGCTTGCGGACGGTGAGCTATGGGTAGCTCGCCATTCGATAAGGACCAGGCCCGGGTCGACGGTGCGTTGTGTTCCACGCGTGTCTCAAAGAGATGTCAGCACCAACTGACGGGGTCAGTTAGGACCAATGCCTGCCTGGGTTGCGAGGTTGTTCGAAAGGGATATCGGTGGGTTTGAGTCAGTAAAAGTCTGACACGCCCTCCCGCTCCGCCCAGAGCGGGAGAAGTTATTTGATAAATAATTTCCCACCCAAAATTGATAAAAGGAAATTGGAGGGTGTAGGCTTGATGTTGGCGATTACTGATTCCCTGAAGGGCCGTGCCGCTATGTATCTTACCAAGATACAACCTGACAAGATCTCTTGGGCAACAATCAAGGGCATGCTGGTTTCCAAAATTCTTCTTCTTCGTTTAAGCGTGTCGATGGCAATCTAAATGGACTCAGCCCAGAATTCGACTCGTGTTTGGCGCCATCACTAGCGTCCATCGTTTCCTGTAACGTGCAGCTGACAGGGCATGCAAGAGGTGATACTAATTGTCCCATCTTTTGCGGAACAGCACCATATTTACACTCCAAGGCGGAGTAGTCTATGAATCTCCACCTGAACAGGTTTTCCTTGCTTCAGCCAACCAGGGTTCAAAGTCAATTTAAATACTTAAAACCCTGGTCGAGGCAACTCATGTCCGGGTGGGAAATCTATAGCAAGTGGGACGAATTGTTTGAGTAATGCAGCACTGTCTCGCCACAGCTTTAGTCTTTCTTTTTAATGCTCGCCAGTGAGTGGGACGACATACTTAAAAAAAAAAAAAACTATTTTGGCTTTTCAGCCTTTGTGGCACGAGGATGTTGTCGTGCAAGGGTGTCGTGTGTCGGATACCATTTTGGCTCTTCCGCTAGAGCTTGCCACCACTCTGCGAACTGCTGGTGCCACTATTCCTGCTAGTGGATACAGTATTTGTACCGGAGTTGGTTTTAGGCAACCAGTGATGGTCGTCGACGTGACGTTTCATTCAAAGCTGTGTCCGCTGATTTTGCATGGGCAGAACGAAAACACACGGGGCAGGTGAATTCACCTGCAGAAAAAAAAATAGTGCCAGCCCGGTGGTACGCACAATGGTAGGCAAACCACCCCACTTTGATCAGACTAGTGCTCGATGGACACCCCACCTCAAACGGTGTTAAGTTTGCGGTGCGAGTCTCTATTGCGGAGATGAAATATGTTGTTGTTGATGAAATATGTGGCTGGGTTTGGCTCGGATTGAGCTTGATTGATTTAGCGAGGTGATACGGACCTCAACCTTCTCAAGTGGTACCCTGCTTTGTATCAATGTTTTAATTTAAAAGAATGTCCGAGGGGTTTCTTGCCCGGTCTTCTCCATAGGAACCTACTATTTGGAATGGGCAACTAGCTTCATATTTGTAACTGACGACTTCTTGACAATTTGTAAATGGTTTAATTGAAATAAATGCTTTGAATTTTGAGTTTTGTGGCTTGGGACAAGGTTGCCTGCATAGAGGAAGCGTGATATGTTCGGGTTAGATAATTGGTTGTTGGTATGGATATTAAAAAAAAAAGGAGCGGTGCCAGGACATTACCTTCAGATTGTTAATAAGAAAACTGCAGCTGAAGCGGGTATGTGTCTATGGCAACCCATTGAGAAGATTCCAGAAGCAAATTGGTCAGAAAATTGGTGACGGGATTGACCATTTCAGTTTTGTCTCAATCTCAATGTGATGATAATATTCAACCCAAAACTGAACAACCGAAACCAGCCGTAACGTGCTATGTTTGCAGTAAGCACGAATATATGGCCAACACCTGTCCCAAGCGCTGAAAGAACCAAGGCTTCACACCGAGCACCAGCACCAATCAAGTGAACCTGTGCTCCAGAGCAGCTGGTGGAGTGACACATAGGAGGTACAGATTTCCCTGTTATATTTGACTCGGGATCATAATGCCGCATAGAGCATAGTAATTGAAATCTTGTTAATTTTGAGCAATTTCATGAACAAGTGATCCTTAAAAGTATAGATGGGTATATATGGGAACGTAGCGTGCTCATTACAAATTAAATGTCCAACCATGGTACAAAACCACAAGCTTGAAATAATTCACGGTGTATTGCCGGAAGAAAACTGGATATATTACAGGATAAGTTAATATCCAATTTTTCTAAATTAAAGAAACCACTATTACTTGGCACCACAGGCTATCATGTTGGTGGTCGCGTTAGTGCGCCATGCCCGATTAAGATAAACGTGTTTTTAACGTAAGGGTTGTCGTTCGTACAATAGAACCTATGATAAAAACTACCTTAAATTTAGACTAGTCGGGTGGTTACAAGCGTTATACAAATTTCGTATTTTTGAGGCAGTTAAAATCCAGTTCATTTGTTTGGTGTCCCGAAATGAATAATGACTGATCACGGGCGATCGTATGAAAATTCTGCTATTAAGATTTTTTTTTTTTTGTACCGTGTAAGAAAATAACCGGCACGTTTTTTTTTTTAAATATTAATGGGAGAAATAAAGTCTATAAATATTTTGACAAAAATTTACGTAAAGTAAATTGTGGTCAAACAAAATCTGGTAGATATCATATCATGGAAAATTACGATGACTTGACGGCGGGCAGTCATGATGACGTTATCCTTGTTCACGAAACAAGCCACGAGAATAATGCCATGCCTAACAGCAATATAATTTTGGCAATTAGTGATACCATGGCTGTGAATAGCAATCCTGTATCGATTAATAATGTCTGTCTGTGAATAGCAATCCTACATCGATTAATAGTGATACAATGTCAGTGAATAGCAATCCTATGTCGATTATTAGTGATACAATGTCTGTGAATTGCTATTATTACTAAAGCAGTCATAATAATTAGCAAAAGACGTGATCCTGTGTAGTCTTATATAAATTCTTATATAAGTAGTACTTATTGTATAAATTCAAGTATTATAATGTGAATAGACAGTTGTGCTGCTGGGGAGTTTGTTGCACCACTTCTTCTTCCCAGCTAACGCACTAGGAAGTGGTGACGGGTGGGCGTTTTTGGGGGACTGTCTCATGTAAAAGTGCAGATTCTCAGCCTAGTTTGAATAAAAGACTTGATTTAGTCGGCAATGTCTGGTCCAGGGGATAATAGTTTTGCAGGGTCATTCAGTGTTAATGGCCGGACCAATAAAATATAAGCAACTAAATTAAAAAGAAAAAAAAAGAGAGAAAAAAAAAAAAAAAAAAAAAAAAAAAAATATATAAGGTAAGTTCTGAAGGCTCAATGACGAGCGGTCCAGAATTAGTAGCAAAGTCTGAAAGGGTGAACCGGACCAGATTGTTAATCCCTGAAGGCTCAATAACGAGCGGACCAGAAGTAATAGCAAACTGAAGGGATGAACCGGACCAGTATGCTAGTATAAGTCCTGAAGGCTCAATGTCGAGCGGTCCAGAATTATAAGCAAACCCTGACGGGATGAACTGGACCAGATTGCTAGTCAGGATGAACGAAAATTAATAGTATCGTTGTCTTTTTAGATACTGTTTGATGAGACTACGCGCACGAGGACGTTCGCAGTTCGCACGTCAGTATGGCCGTGTCGGCGTCACCATTGTAAACAACACGTGCAACGGTCCGAGTTACGCAATGCAATGTGTCACTTAGGCCTCCCCACTCTCCCCACTACTCGAGCCGCTCTATATAAGCGAGCGCGCAGCAAGGAGGGGATTATCCGGTTAAGTAGCAACGACCTCTCTAGGTCTGCTACGAGATGCCATACCTAAAAAAAAAAAAAAAAAAAAAAAAAAAAGGAGGGGATCATTCTTGTCGCAGGCTCGGCCCGGTGCACATGTTGTAGCGCTTAGATACTGTAGTCTGAATTAAACTATTATTACAGTGAATTAATAAGTTGTGGAAATAAAGGCTGACTTCTGCTATATCTCTTACTTTCATTTAAGATGTTGGACCCTCTGCCTTCATATATATATTTTGAATGGACACTGATTTAAACAAGAGTTATGAGAAAAATAAGTTTTCTATAGAAATTTTAAATTCTTCATATCTCGTCTTTATATCATTGTCCTTTCAAAATATATATTTAGGAACATAGATATTCGATTTACAAATTATTTTGGTATTACGTTTGTATGAACTACGCAATTACGCATGCTATAGTGTAACACGTGCCTACGGATACAGTGTCAAATTTAACGGATTTTACGGACATCTTGAGCCCGGTGAGTGCCATATAACTGTAATATAGATTATGTTTACATGGTAGGAGATTTTAATGCGCACCCGTCCGAGTAATTTTATGACAAACTTGCCGGCTATTGTGCCGAGCAATCATGGACGTGTATTGATACAGAAATGTTAGTTTTAAGTTCAAACACATGCATTCTTGAGTGAGGGTCAAAGAGGGGGCTGGATCACTGCGTAGTGACAGAAGCGGCTGTGGCCTCCGTCAGGAATATGTGTGTAGTTTATGTGCTTTGGTCAGACCTCTTGCCACTGGTAGTAGAATGTGACTTGAATGTTATGCTGCCAAAGAAATGTGTTAAGGGGCCGGCGTAGCATGCGTAGTTCATACAAACGTAATACCAAAATAATTTGTACATCAAACATATTCTTAAGTTAGTGTGTATTTATTTCGATTAGATTACAGAATATTTATGTTCCCAAATATTATATATTTTGAATGGACACTGATTTAAACCAGAGTTACGAGAAAAATAAGTTTTCTATCATATCTCGCCTTTATATCATTGTCCATTCAAAATATATATTTGGGAACCTAGATATTCTGTATTCCAATCGGAATAAAGACACAATACCTTAAGAATATGTTTGATTTACAAATTATTTTGGTATTACGTTTGTATGAACTACGCATCCATCGCCAGCCTCTAAATGTTGTAAATGTGAACAAGGTTGTATGGGGAGAGAGAAGTCAAAACACAGTTGCAAAGAGTCTACAGATTTAAGTATCTTGGTCATATATTGAGCCGCAACCTCTAAAGACGATGATGACATCGAACGGGAGCGGAGGACGTTATCGGTTAGAGCGAACATGCTGGCTCGCAGGTTTGTACGATGCTCACATCCTGTTAAAATCACGCGCTTTCGATCCTACTGTATTGCTTTTTACACGTGCAGCCTGTGGGCTAGATATACGCAAAGATCATACAGCGCTCTCCGCGTTCAATATAACGTATACTTTTAGGATACTGGTAGGGCTGCCCCGTTTCTGTAGTGCGTCAGGTATGTTCGCAGATGCGCATGTAGATTGCTTTTATGCAACAATGCGTAATAGGTGCGCTTTCCTGGTGCGCAGGATGTGGGGCTGCTCCAACAGTGTCTTAAGCATGGTTGCGAGTCGCCTGGACTGTGTATACGTGGGTCACTGTAGTGCCGTCTCTCATGGGATGTCGCAACGATGACCAACCGTTATTTTTTGTACTGTTTTTGTTTAGTGTCTAAGCTTACTAACATAGCCGTAAGTTTTCCTAACAATCTTGTTGAGTCTTGGTTACTGGAATAAAGAGAAAATCTGTTTTATTACGAGTATAAGTATTCTAATGACATCTATTAATTTGTTACTTTAGACATAATGTCAAGCTTAAGTAATGGAATGTTATGTAATCATAATGATTAATCTGAAATAAATGATGATTTATTTATTTTATTTTTAAGTATCTCTTTTTCTGTTTACTTTATCAGTCCAGTAGATTCAGAGCAAATCAGCAGACACACAGACAGACACACGAGTGATCCTATAAGGGTACCGTTTTTTCTTTTTGACGTTCGGAGCCCTAAAAATCCGCTGTTTCATAGAAATCGGCAATACCTACGCGATCAATGTTACCAATTTTTTTATTTCTTATAACCGTCGGAAAGTTTTAACGCAGGGGAGGTTTCCAAATCATGTAGGTACTGAATTCATGATAACAGGTCGCGCGTCGATACCCCACCCTGTATATTTATATTTTTGTACACATCGTTATAGGTGATAGAATTTGTCTAGCCCCTCTGGACCACTCTGTGCAGTTCAGCTTGCTCGCAAGCAACACACCATACGAGGCAAATTCTCGATACACCCTACCATAACAACAAAGTCCGTTATAATTATTCAAGAGTTTGAGTCTGTGCGGTGAGTGGGTTGAAGAAGACGATTGTGAGATTATATCGTAGAAAATGTTGATGGTTAAGTTCAAAATCGAATGGAAAATTTGTCAGTTTGTGTTAACTTCATGTGCTGGCGACCGTCTTATTTGTTTTAGCTGTAAACATATTGCCTAAAAAACAAACAAAATAAACTTGCCGTTTGGACTACAATATGTAAATGGATTTACTGAACTGAATACGTAATTCACTCTAAAACAAATAAAGGTGCTCTTAGACGATGGTATAGATGTGTTTAATCTCAATTTTCTTTATCGCCAAAAAAATCAATATAAAACAACTTAAGGTTCCGTGCACGAAAAATGCCTTTTTTGTCAATTTCTTATCTTACTGAGAGAAAGCTTGAAATAATTGAAACATTACGTCTATGTTACTAAATACAGTTTTCGTGGTGCTAAACCATTCGTGTCAGTCTCAGCACCTGTTAAAAGTTTAAGTGATTGCGCTCCGGAAATACTTGATGGCCTTGCAATGGACAAAATACAAGTATGTGAACATTTTAACACTTACTTTTCGACAATAGGTTCTAAATTGGCAAATGATATCGTAGAACTTACACCAACTACCGCTGGTGAAGTAGCAAAAATTGTGGATAATCTTGAGGTCAACACCAGTTCTGGTTTAGACGGACTTAATGCAAAGACGATAAAATGTGTTAAAAACCTTATTAAGAATAATATAAGTAAGTGCATAAATTCTTGTTTACTGGATGGATCTTTCCCTAATAGTCTGAAAATTGCAAAAGTTACACCGATACATAAAGCTGGCAGTAAATCAAATGTTGAAAACTATCGTCCTATTTCTGTACTCCCTATTATCTCGAAAGTCTTTGAAAAAGTTTTATATGTCCGATTACATAAGTACTTAGTCTCTATAAATTTCCTTACCGATAAACAGTATGGTTTTCGGCCAAAATCGAACACCTTATCAGCTACAGTCGATCTCGTCACTAAAATTAAAACTAGCATAGATCGGAAACAACTGGCCTTGGGTCTGTTTATTGATCTAAAGAAAGCCTTCGACACAGTAAGTCATGAACTGCTTCTAAAAAAACTGAAGGCGATTGGGATTACTGGAGCAGCATATAAAATCTTCAAATCATACCTGATGGATAGATTTCAAGTGGTAAAAATCGATGATTGTCAAAGTGGCCCCCAATTGATTACATGTGGAGTTCCCCAAGGCTCTATCCTGGGCCCATTGCTGTTTTTAATATATATAAATAATATTACAGATATAGGACTACGAGGTGATTTATCACTCTATGCTGATGATACAAGTCTGTTCTATTTTGGTAATAACATTGATACTCTTATGGAACAGACACAAGATGACTTACATAGATTCTTTAATTGGTTCCAGTGCAATTTACTGACAGTTAATACTAATAAAACAAAGTACACAATATTTGCTGCTAAAAATAAAAAAATACAAACACGACACACCCTTAACATAAATGGTAAAATTCTAGAAAAATCTAAAGCAGAAAAATACCTTGGACTTATACTGGATAGCGACTTGTCGTGGAAAGCACATATCGAGAAAATAAGAAATAAAATCTCTGCCTTAACAGGCGCACTGCGCAGCATTGTTCGTTGTCTCCCACCACAAGTTTGCTATATGATTTATAACTCCATGGTGAAACCTCATTTGGACTACCTAATTGAAGTGTATGGCTGTACTTATAAATCCAACCTACAAATCTTGCAAACAGCTCAAAATAAAATTATTAAAGTTCTTTTTAAATACAACTACCGAACACCTACACTAAAACTTTACAATGACACAAAGCTCATGAATATTTCACAGATCTATAGGTATAATACTTGTATACTTGTACATAAAATTCTAAACAAAAACATACACACACAAATAACTCTTACAAAACAATCACAAATAAAAAACAGATACAGAACTAGACAAGCAAATGACATAACCTTGCGGGCGCCTAGAACAAACTATGGCAGGAGTACTATTTTGTATGAAGGAGCACAGCTTTACAACAAATTGCCTCGGAATGTAAAAGATCAAAAATCCATGAATACATTCAAAAAATCTATAAAGAAACACATTTTAGCGGATTTAAAATTTTAAGCTATCTATCTTCGAGTACTGTACTAATCTAAACTATTTTTGTTGTGTAACCGTCGCGTCGCCTAATGTATTTTAATTAGAAATAAGTTTTTTCTCATACAAGTGAATGTAATTCTTTTTGAGAAATAAAGTTCTTAAACCATAAAATATAGTTCAATTCGTCTTTGATTTACTTAATGAAGATATTGTATAACCAAAAATACAATTTTGATTTTATTTCTAAGATAGCTGAAGACTAATGTGTGATTTTTAAATGTCTTGAAATGGTTTGCTAAATAATAGGAATAAATACTAAAAAAATCTGAAAAAATAAAAACTGCTATATTTTGTACCGAAGTTGAAACAACCACATGCAATTAGAATATAAAATATATTGATGTTGATGATATTTTTAATGTTCAAAATCAAAAATATTTTTTTGTATAAAGATAATTAATCAAACGTCATCCTCGCGTAAGTTTTGGAAAACAATGTTACGAATATTAGTGGTTTTCCATGAATACTTCATTTATTAGAAAAATTCCTTTCAGCCATGTAAAACAAAGAATTAATTTTTTCATATCACAAATAATTTTGTTTAAATTATTTTTCCATTTCTCACAAACAATGAACAAAATTGATCAAAATCAGTCGGTTTCGTGCGCGGCCCCTTAAGAAGACGCTGCCGCGGCATTCGAAAACTTAGCGGTAATATACATAACATAATCATGCTTGTTTTCCCCGATGGGTTTGGCAGAGGTATAGGTACCAACACCTACATTTAGCCAGATATGTTTGAGTTCCATTTAATAGGGGGCGAGCCTAGTGCTATATGAGCAGTGGTGGCCTAGTGGTAATGGCTGTGACTAACAATTTGTAGGTCTTAAGTTCGAACCCTGACTGATAGGCGCTTTACTTTGTGTAAATTATTTCATAACCACAGCTTTCAAAACGGTGAAGGAAAATATCGTGAGGAAACCGGCTTGTTTTAGAATCAAAAATTTCGAAGACATGTGACATTACCAACCCGCACTGGGTCCACGTGGTGGATTACGGCCCTCTCTCTCTCACAGAGAGCCTGTGTCTCAGCAGTGGGAACATTATAGGCTGAACATGCTTATGCTAATGCCATCAACCGGGCACAAATCTACTGAGAAATTCCAGATAGAAAAACCCAATAAAACTTTTCACGACCTGGGAATCAACCCAGGATCTCATGCTCAGCAGTAGCGCTTGCCACCACAAGTCCAGCGAGGCAATACCTAACAATTAATATGTAAGTATCTTGTTTTTAAAACCGCCTGTAGGGTGCGATCCCTTTCGGACAGAAAGGGATATCGTGTCCCTGGCACACAGGCAAATGAAGGAACATGGGTGTGTTATAGTAAGTATAAGTCTGACACGCCCTCCCGCTCCGCCCAGAACGGGAGAAGTTATTTGATAATTTCCCACCAAAAAGAAGGGTGCGATGGCTCATACGAAATGAAAAAAAGTGATGTAGAAGGATTTTTGCGTTGCAGTAAGGCCCGCCATAATGTGCCTTAAGGCAATCACACCAATGTCCTTGAGCATTTGGGAGGAGCTAACGACCCATCTCCGCGCCACTCCGTAACCGCATCGGACGCATTTTTAATTTATTATAATAAAAATACTACATATTTTTAAAAAGTAACAAAACCAAATCATTTTTCTTTGTATTGTAAAGCAGTAGATATTTTTTTTATAATCTTTTGATAAAAAATGAAGGAGTAAAATGGTTTCATCTCAACGATTTGGAACTGATTTGGTAGTTTTTTTTCCTATTATGTGATACCGATAAAAAAATTATGGCTAAAACAATTGATGTATCATATCATGTAGACTACTAACTATTGTTTTCAGATGTAATTTCTCTGAAAATGTCGACGAAAAGTTGCTTCATCTGCATGCTTTTTTCGAGAGAGCAAGCCTTAAGGGGACGATAACCAACTTTTAATGATTTTATACTGAAGATCACGTCTAAACGAGTAGTGTTAATGATTTGAAAAAGCAGAGCATTTTCTCAATAACATAATATGTGAATATTTTAGATTATGTTTATATTACATAGTGAAATTAATTTGTAAAGTTACGTCTAACGCGGATAAAAAACTGAGATTGGCGCAAAATCTACCAAGTGTATATTTCTGAAACCTTAACCAATTTAAAGATAATTTAATTATTGATCTTTTAGTATACGCTTTTTATTAAAATACCTTTTGTTTTGTGTATAATTAATTAATAATGCGTCAAATTGGGGACAGCGCTCCTTGATGGGCGAGTCCTATTACTGGCTGAACGTACGACGCGTTGCATGAGCCCAGTACAGAACGCGCAAGGTAACCACTCAAGGTCACTAGCATATATCTGAGTTTTAAGTCTTCACTTCACCGTCGAATATATAAGAGTGTTTGATAACCACCCACCCACCAGGAACGCGAACGATATTTTTTTTCCAGCATAGCGATTTCACGCATAGCGAGTTGTTGGTAAACTAGAAACATAAATGAAATCCAACACTTACTTGATAGCGATATATCGCCAGACCGCTAGCGATAACGTGAGCAGTATGGACGCAGTGTGCAGTATCTGGGTGAAGTGACTGTGGAATAGCATGTAGACTGCCCAGGAGTATGGACGCTCTTCTTGGTCCGGGAACAGCTGTGGAGAGAGAAGTAGTTGAATTGGGAATATTTTCACTGGTACACACGGCTACACATCAAGCTATACATTTCCAGTATACGCTAACCTCTCATTGTACGGGAATCCTATACAATGCGAGATCAGCTTATGCGAAACCCTAACCGGATGCAGCTGTATACCAGTATTTTACATGGAGCGACAGCCTATCTGACCTCCACACACCCAGTTACTGGGTACATCGTCTTCACATATAAATTACGAATGTACTTATAATATTTTAAATCATTGTAATTAGTAGGTATCTATGGAATTTCTTGTACATTCTTCTCCATATAAAAGTATCTTAAGGGACAATAAGAATCCATTCTATTTTCTTGTTTATTGACATTCAAAAGTGCCTTTGAATCGCTTTATTGATATAAATGATTTCACTTTGACTTTTTCAGCGAAAAGATCTTTCTAAATTGGGATTTTTTTGACCCAACCTGTCAAATCGAATGTTCTGCATCATAGGTTCTTCGCGATTTCGAATTCAGACGAAAGACTTAGACTCCCCAAGCATCGTTACAACGACCGGTCCTGCGGGGCGAGCACGGCCTACTGTGACATGAATTGAGTTACACATTGTATCACAATTTGAGCGATAAAACTGTTTTGTCATAAAATGCTAGTACAAATTAACATGACATAATTTATCATGCCTTGTCACTTGAACGTTTTGGCACGCCCGTGCTCTGCCCGCTGTGCTACTTGGATTCAGTACATGTACACACGGCTACACATCAACCTATATTTTTCCAGTATAAGCTGATCTCGTATTATATAGGATTTCCGTACAATGAGAGGTCAGCGTATAGTGAAAAAGTGTAGCTTGATGTGTAGCCGTGTGTACAGCGTGCTGTCAGATGATAGCTGACAGCCTCGACTGTCCATACATTATGATGCTCAGTGACTTGCACATCCCCTACCGTCGTCGGCCATTCTAAGTTTAAGTACGGCAGTTTCTGTTTTATATTGTGTTGTATTGTAATGTTAATGTATTGTTTGTAATGTATTGTAAATGTATTGTCTATCAGTAGGTAATTGAAATTTTAATTAATAAATGAATAATAAAATAGTTATTGTGATTGGTTATATAAACAAAATAACCAATCATCAGCATCATTTCAGCCATAAGACGTCCACTGCTGGACATAGGCCGCGAAAAGGGTGGTTTGCCATGATCGCCACGCTTGGCTTGGTGGTTTGGCGATCGCAGTGTAGTGTTAAAATGCATAGAGAACGCTGCT
Organism: Tiliacea aurago; assembly: GCA_948098905.1. Lineage (NCBI taxonomy): Eukaryota > Metazoa > Arthropoda > Insecta > Lepidoptera > Noctuidae > Tiliacea > Tiliacea aurago. The sequence goes on from OX402593.1 coordinate 15,752,254, forward strand.
ACCCATTCTGTAGTAAGTCCCTTAGTCGCCTCTTACGACACCTACGGGAAGAAATAGGGTGGTGCTATTCTTTACGTCCGGCATCACACGGTGCCAGACGTAAACAATAAAAATAATATAACTGCTCATTTGAGTACAGCAGGCTTAGCATGCCAACCGTTGCGAAACGTTTTGTCGACGGAAGAGTAGACAAAAATGACGTTTATGTGTAGACAGTTTTCTACCGTGAAGGGTAGACAAGTGATTTCTATTCTTTAGTTAAGTAGAAATAGAAAGCGTCACGCTAAGCCTGCAGATCAAGTCGAATAGTCTACGAAAGATTGAATTAAAAAGCATAACGTTGTAAACTGCTTAGTCCACAATAATCCAACAGAAAGAAGAACTTGGCATCAAAGTCAAAGTCAAATTATTTATTTCAAATAGGCACATATACAACATGTCCCAGAATTAACACACAACCTCTTAAGGGGTCATTGTACTAATCATTATGAACAACTAAAAAAAATATGCTGTTCCATACATTTTGACGAGATATGAGAACATAAATGTAGGGAACAGCTGTTTTTTTTTTTTCGGGATTTCAGGTTTGGTCCCACAGTAAAAGTTGTTCATAATGATGAGTACAATGACCCCTTAAGAGATTGTGCGTTAATTCTGGGACACGATGTATATATATGGCACTTTGGAACGTCAAAATTTACAAAAAAATAGAATTGATTGTAGTCGCCCCTTCCAAAAGGTAGCTTCATATGGAGAAGAATGGGCAAGAAACTCCACCGTTACTCTTACGTATAGGTACATTAATTATATAATTATATTTGAAAACGATGCACCTAGAATAAAATTACTATACCACAATAGGTAAAAAGAAATAAGACTGACGCAAACAATTTAATAGACTTCTTCGAATAAAATATACTTCATTATACACCATAGTACACCACACACATTAGTACACCATATCATGACACGATGGACGGTCTCATCGCTAAATTCAATCCTATAGAGACAACCTGATCTACCTACCTCAGGAATTAACCAAAATACTATAAACCAATAATATAATTGTTCACGAGATTTGATTACATATCAAATTTAAGAGTACTTATACCTGGCATTGTATTGTCTGAGCACCCCGTAAGCAAGATTCCTAAGAGAACTCGGAATTTAATTTAATGGAAAATTATTAAACCAATGTAATGTAAAACTAATTTAACTAAAGTGGCGACTAGATTAATTATCTTGCTTCGTATAGTACATCATTTGAATTAGTCAAAGCCGCTCTACGTGAAATTACTTGTAATTAGTCTCTTAATCCGAAGTGCTTAAATGAAACAGCACCCAACTGCGTAACTTTCAATTACAATCCGAATGATTTTCAAGGTAATTCCTAGTCCATTGCTTCATATGTTTGAAAAATTCGTCTGCTCGACAACGTAAATAACGCATAATCAGCCAATAATGTTCCTATTTCTGGGACACAGTTCTCCTCTGGGCGAGAGTAGGTGGGCCGTAATCCACCACGTGGGCCCAGTGCGAGTTTTTAGATGTCACATGTCTTCGAATTTTTGGTTCTAGGACGTGCCGGTTTCCTCACGATGTTTTCCTTCACCGTTTTGAGAGCAGTGATCGTGAGGCAAGGTTCGCGCCCTCGCGCCCCTTGTCGCCGCAGGAGACGCCCCGGGCGTCGGGAGTCACAAGCCGATTTCCGGCTACCGTAGGCGTGGGTTTGCGGACGGTGAGCGATGGGTAGCTCGCCGTCCGATAAGGACCAGGCCCGGGTCGACGGCACGTTGTGTTCCACGCGCGCCTCAAAGAGATGTCAGCACAAACTGACGGGGTCTGTTAGAACCAATGCCTGCCAGGGTTGCGAGTTTATCCGAAAGGGATATCGTGGCCCTGGCACACAGGCAACGGAAAAAACACGAGTGCGTTTTAGTCAGTAAAACTCTGACACGCCCTCCCGCTCCGCCCAGAGCGCGAGAAGTTATTTGATAATTTCCCACCCAACAAAAAAATTATTGTTTGAACTTACGACCTCGTAAGTCACAGCCGTTACCACTAAGCCACCCTTGCTCGCTCAATATTATCGCATTAAATGTTGTTAAATTATCAAAATGAATAACAATGCAACTGTATTATTAATTGCAATTACCCCGCTGTTTTGCTTATCTAACACAAAATTGAGATATTCTGTTGTTTCCAAAAACATAACTGCTCCAATAATAATTTATTTTCGTTCCATCATAAAACAGTAACCAAAGAACATAATCAAGTTTTTAGTACTTCTTTTGTGTTCCATTACAATTTAAACTGCTCGTTATTGAAACTTTAGAAATAACAGTCGTTTGAAAAGCAGACAGATTATTATTTGTTAGTTTCATTACAAATATAACAAAAAATATTAAACATTATTTTATTACAACGAAATATACAAGATCATGGATGATATGGCTAGAAAGGGATTGACTACCGAGGTGACGGCTAATAGAGAAGTGGGGAAGGAAGGGACATGTTGCGCCGACCACAAATAAATTGAGATAAAGGCAACAGAATGATGATACAAGATCAATTAGAAAGAAATAAAGAAAATACGTTTATTTGCGGCAAACATGACGCAAAGAAAGAACACAAATACAAAAAGAACAAGTTGGGGGAAAATATGCGTCACATCCACGCAAAACGGCCACCGCTCAGTATAATAAATTCAGCACAAGTTAGTAGTTACGCAATAATGTTAAAAAAATTGTAACTGTAACTGTACGTATATATTACGAAAATGTAACTTAATTGTAGACGCCTTGGGGTTACCTGTTATGTCTACAAAATGTTTAATAAATAAATAATGCTGCGAACCTATGCAAGACAGAGCCTCAGCGCTGAAAAAAAAAATAAAAAACTGAAACACTGAAATATTAAAATTATGTGAATCTACTCGTATAATTATTATACTGTGCAAACTAATATGTTATGTTAATGTTGGTTTGTTAGGTGCAAATACGATATATAATATATATTCACTTCAATCATCATCTGCCTGCCTTTTTCCCAACGATGTTGGAGTTGGATTCCAGTCTAACCGGATGCAGCTGAATACCAGTATTTTACATGGAACAACTGCCTATCTGAACTCCACAACCAAGGGGTATCGTGTTACCCAGTAACTGGTACTGGGTAACACGATACCCCTTGGTAAAACTGGTTGTTAGACTTCCGGGCTTCTGACGACCCGTAACAACTGATAAAGATCAGGGTAGGAGAATGATGATGGTATATGTGTCACTTCAATATCATCATGATTTATATTCATATATTTATTTGCATTCCATAATGTATAGGTAAAGGTGTTACAATGGCTTAAAGCTAAGGTACAATTAATTATTAATTAAGGGCAAATTAATAAATGATTATGATTACAATTACGGGCCCTGTAGGACACAGCAAAAGGTATAATAAAATTAATTCTTAAAATAAAATTAAAATTCTGCTGCCCTTATCCCAATTTATTTGGGGTCAGCGCAACATGTATTTTATGATGTGAAACATCTATAGCCGCACGTAAAACCGATTGCTGACGGGGCGACGCATGCCGCGTGGTGACGTGTCGCTACTATACAGTCTATATGTATTAGTGTGTAAATAAATAATTTCGATGTTTCCCATCTGCCAGACGTCCCGTAACGGCTCAATTTTTCTTCCATACTTGTCTAATAGAATAGAATACTCTTTATTATGGGTGTGTAATGTATGATATAATAACAAATGCTCTAATTTCACTTGAAATAACGTTCATATAATATAATTTTCATATGCTATAAAATCATATAACCTAATTTCATATGACCTAATGTTTTATATGATATAATTTTCATTTAATATAAAACATTTAGTATAACGTTCATTTTATATAATTTTCAATATGTATAATATTCTTTTTATGTAACATTCATTTGACCTAATGTTCTTTTGACCTAATTTTCATGTTTAATGGTCACAGTTCTAACCTAACTAGAACTCTAATTAGTCTAATATAATAAAACATACAAGCAAGCATGCAGCATGCAAGCAAGCATGTAGCAAGCAAGCATGCAGCAAGCAAGCATGCAGCAAGCCTGCAACATGCAGCAGGCATGTTTTCTGTCACGGCTCCGGTGCTGCAGGGCTACAGCGGTCCCATGCAAGCTTATCGTCACAGATGTGTTTCACGGTCACCACCGTGGCTTCGGCTTGCTGGCCGGCACCGCCGGCCAGCCTCAGCCGCGGCGGCAAGCGTTGAAACCACCTGCTCCTCAGCTCGCGGGCCGCCTCGCCCCTACGCACCTACGCGATTTTAAATAACACTCTAGGGGTAGGGCAGACAAGACTACGTGGAGTCGGTTTTGCAGCGATTCGTTTCTGTCACGCCGCTCCCGCAGCACGCTCAATCAAATTAATCGTAATATTATATATTTTAAACGATAGGCCTAATGATTTTCGATTACATAAAGGTTATATCAAACAACGTTATGCTGTTGTAGCGGTATGCTTATGCGATGCATTTTAGCTAGCACCATACTAGCAGGCGTTTAAAATCGTATCAGATTTTCTAAATTATATTAAAAGTTATTAGAGATTATGAATATTATAGTAAATGAATAATATACTACATGAATATTATGTCACATGTGCATTATAGGAAATGTTTATTATATCATAAGAAATTAGATAAAATGAAATTATATCAACAATTCATTATCTCAACTGATCGTTATATTAAACAAAAGTATATTAACTGAAATTAGGTCAAGTGAACGTTAGATTTTTTGTTATTATATCAACCGTTACACACCCCTTTATTATGTACACCATAAAATTTACAGATATAAATGTAGAAATTTTACATAGTGTAACACAATGGGCGGTCTTATCGCTGAAAGCGATCATTTACAGACAACCTGTGGATGGAATAAACGGAGAAGGAGAGACAATACTGCAGGTCATCAGTGGTTTACCATTGACATATACAAGGACCGGAAGGAGTGTGGAGTTGTAGAGGACCTACAACATTTATTGATGGAATATGAGTCCAGTAGAAATAATTTTGTAAGGTCCCTGAATTTGAACAAAACTGATGTAGGCAGGCATGTCCCATACAATTCTATCCCAACCAATATCGCGACGATACGAAGGGTTTGTTCATATTCATGGCCCACGTGTTGTGAAGTACCTACTATTGTTTAGGATACGATGGGACTGACATACGCTATGCGTAAAAGCCCCTTTAAATAAATGAATACATACATAAAGCATATACTAAGCATAGCATTTACTAATAGTCGTCATCTTGGTAGTCACTCCCTTTCTAGCAATATCACGTATATCAGTTCAATATCAAAGTATACAAATGTCCACATTCGAAAAATGACAATAACAATATTTTTTACAATTACAATTTAGCCTAGGTTTAGCTCCCACGACCCGAAAAAGGTGCTTGGTACTGGCACATACCCGATGCAGAAGGCGACAAACTGGATATTATAGCGAAACTTGGGAGGAGAAGTCTTATGTCCAACAGTCGATTGAGATAGTCTGAGTTGGTATTGTGACTATATTAATTAAACCTAGACCCATCAGTGCCCTTGAAATCGCAAATACCCTTCACCATGACAATAATATCACCAAGCCCGAACCATTCCAGTGGCCTTATAATAGCACTTAAAGCGAGGATCGTAAAGCTTTCGAATAAACACAAACAAGATTTAGTAATATTGAATCCAGCTATGACTCACTTGGTAGCCGAAAATCGTGAATAGGCCATACTTCGCCATCACAGTGACATCACCGATCTTCACTATTCCAGCCATATTGGTTTATGTCCCAAAATGTTGCAAATCTTATCATCGATCGATTACTAAAACTTTTACACGACAAGAGAAATTAATATTCAGTCAAAACATACATTACGTGATTACGCCATAAAAATAGGTTGAACTTGCCAAACTCTAAGCTAAATAAAATGCACTCAACAAGCATACTAGTCATGTCAATTAAAATATATAGTAAATTACCAGAAAAAATTAATGTCAATTAAAATATATAGTAAATTACCAGAAAAAAGTTAAGAAGTACAAACATTTCTAAAGTCCCAGGCTACCTATCTGTCCTATTTCATTACGATCGGTTCAGTGGTTTAGGCGTGAGAAGGTTACAAACAGAGTTACTTTCGCTATATTAATATAAGAATAAATAATTCTCAATTCTATAATTGCGTACCATAATGTATAATTAAAGTTGCTAGGAAAATAATTATATTAGACACAATTATCGACCCTGTCGGGTACAGCATAGATCAAGTAGGAATATAATATAGTACAGATGTAGCTTAGACTCACCAGGTACCTGTAGATCGCGAAGGGCACGTACTCCAGCATGACGAAGACATCAGCCACTGCCAGCCACTTTAGCAGCCGGTTGATAGGAGTTACTGCTAGATCCCGACGGGTCAAGACAGCAACGTTCAGCGCATTGGCTAGACTGCCGAAGAGACATACCTGGGGAGAGAAAATAATATAATATCAAAGCAATAGGCAAATTATAAATGTTCGTCTGTGTAATGATGATTGTTGGAACTCCTACTCCATTAACGCATATCAGAGACTAACAGCGACATCTCGAGGCACGAAACGATAGCCTGCACTACGTCATACCTATCTCTCGACAGTGATTGGTTTTAGGTTAAAATATTGTTCCCACACCCCCTCTCCTCGATCGTTGTAATCAAGATGGCGTATACATAATTTTATCGTTGAAACTAACGCATCGTTTTAATTTCAAATCCTCAACACAATCTTAAAAACACCTGAGTTTTCACCAAACCTCACCGCTGCTGCTACAATGATCAACACCTCATCAAACGTTATGTGTTGATAACAAAACGTACAAATCTACAAACTGTGAGTAGCGCCATCAAACTTTCGATTAATTGCTAGTTCTATGATATCTTCTATTGTATAGATTATCATAATTTGTAGCAGATGTAAGGAAACTTGCGTAAACCATCGTTGAGTGAATTCGTGACAATACTTATGTATTTAGGTACCTATATGTGAGCGTCCAAGCAAAAAGGGTACAATAGTGGGGTATTGAGTTAAGACTAGATTCGGTATCTAGAATAGTCAATTGATAATAAGAATTTAAAAAATATTAAAAAACTGGTTTTTTATCAGACATTTGATGTTGAAAATGAAAAATGCTTGATTTGAGAATAAGCATTTTAGACTTGGACCTTTTTACTAAACTTTTCTCTTAAAATTTCTGGTACTTAGAAACATCATATAGTCATTTACTATAATGAACCTGAAATCGCGAAAAAAAATCAGCTGTTCCCTACATTTTAACGAATCATTCGAACATAAATGTAGGGAAAAGCTGTTTTTTTTTTCGCGATTTCAGTCTTGGTCCCATAGAAAAAGTTGTTCGTAATGATGAGTACAATGACCCCTTAAGAGGTTATTGAAGTTTTAAAAATAACCCTGTATATCTCTTGGAAACTAAAAAAACGAACTCAACCCTTTTAGCTTAGACGCCCACATATTTAGAACTCCTAAAATTGTCAAACAAAAGAATATACTCATTATTTTAACGCTATATTTTAATTTACTGAGCTGTGGCAAATTAGATGTTGTTATGCGAGACAAATCTTCACTAATTGAATGGGTCTGTCTCAAAATTCATTAGGTACTTGTTAAATAATTCTCAAAATATGCCCTTGAGAAACAAGCATGGAGTACCCAAACTATATTTCACTGTAGCTAATTCTAATAGGGTAATAAAGGCTCCTACAGACTCACGCGATATCGCGGGCGTGACAGGCAGCGACATAGAAATTGTGCTACTAAAGTTGTCAAAAAATAATAGGCCCGTTTTGACATTTAACTTGAATCGATTTACCCCATCGCGACGTAACTAGTGAAGTAACGATACGACTCGGTACTCGATACTCACGATAAATCGATTCAAGTTAAATGTCAAAACGGCCTATTATTTTTTGACATCTATAGTGTCGCGTCGCGCCCGTGATATCGCACCAGTCTGTACGAACCTTAATATTCCTACACAAACAATTTACTAAACACAAAGGACTAGTCTACGTGATCAGAATAGTTTGTAAAGTAAACATCATTATTATACCCACTACAAACTAGCTTAAATCAAATGCGATAGCAGAAAATAATAGTTTCAAACTGAAAAGGATCTCTCTCGATTTTTAGAAATACAGAAAATTATAGTAGTAAAAAAAAGAAAATTGCAGAAAAAAAAAAGCAGAAAATTGTAGTATATTTTAGTGATATTTATTTTAGAAGTATGTATGTAAGTATATTCTCTTATTGTATGTTTACATTTAAATTAGTGATTAGTATAGTAATAATATTAGTAAGTTTTTATTTTGATTTTATTATTTTGTTTTCTCTTCTACTCTTACACACGTTGTCTCTTTGTCTACTTTCCTGTCGCAAGTATGCTGGAAGAGATTTCTTTAGAAATAAAAATCACCTTTACGTACATACGTATTTTTCTGTTCCTTACTTCTTGTCTGTATACAACATTATTTTTAGTATATGCGAAACCTAAATATAATTTGTTCAGAATAAGGAACTGAATCGATTTCAATAATTTTTACACCATGTTTTTTTTTCCAAAAATATTTAAGTGTGATGGAAAATGTTATCACCATTTAATTACTTACAATACAATCGCCGTACAATTAGGTACCTACTGCCAAATTATCCCTGGAGGCGCGGGGGCGCCGCCATTAGCATGTTTTTGTACGGACAACCCCGGCGGTAACTTATCGACCTTATAAATTTGTGATTTTTCATGATAAAGTTTTGAAATTTTGTACATAGATTCTATACATAAAAATACTAGACACGTGTTTCGGGTTTCACATATACTAAAAATAATGTGTGTACATTAACTATTAAATAATAAATAAATAGTTAAAAAAAAATTAAGAAAAAGCTGAACACTTACCAGTAAACTTACATAACCATGTATACTGTTGTAAGCGAGAATCAAATCTCTAAATTCCCCAGAACAATATTCCGATTTCTCACATTCTTTTACAACGGAAATATTGTATCTACTCCTCCAGTCTTCTAAAACTTTAATAACATCACCAATGTTATTTGTATGGTTCGAACCTCTGTGTTTTAGTATCGATATAAATCGTGGGTCTTCAAAGAAGAAGTTGTATGTGCCATTTGATCCAGCGCCGTAACTGTGGGTGTCATTGTCCGCAAGCATTGTGACGCCCTTTTGTTCATCACTTAAAGCAACACGAACTATTTCTACTCCTTTGATCTCCGACCAATTTTCTCGATGTTGGCTTCCTCAAACAACTATATGGTTTTCTCATGTCGTACAGTATTTTTTTTCTGAAACAAACAAAGTTATCTGCTATAGTTTCCGAGTAAAAAATTCTTAATAGTTTTATCATATCGTAAATTATATTTCGTTATCATTTTAACAGGTAACATATTCCTAGATAATTTATCAGTAGGGAAATCTGTAGTTAAATAATAGCCAGATGCTACATGTAAGACTTTTTCAATGCAGGTAAACTAAACAAATACAGTAGTAGTTATGGTAATACATCTGATAGTGTTTGTCGGCAATTACGTAAGGGAATTCTACGAACGAAAACAACATAATTAATAACTATAACACTAATACTGCCTGCTGGCTGAATTGCGAATCTAGTCCTAGCAATTATAGAGTCCAACTTGGTTAAGAAACTGAAAATATACCTATAATGTCAGAGCTTATCCGAATATTTATTCAAAAGAGTCGAGTTTCAGTCGCTGTACTTTAAGATTATACGTAAACGAATCTGGTGAAATCCTCTACACCCAAATTAGGTATTTGTTATTGTTTATTTGTTGGTATTGTGGCGTGTGATAACTAACATATTGCAAATAATTTAATTTAATGTTTTGCGTAATGCAAATTATTTTACATACTATTGTATAGAATCAAGTTTTCTAACTGGACAGACAGCTGTGCTGCTGGGGAGTTTGTTGCGCCACTTCTTCTTCCCAGCTAAAGCACTAGGAAATGGTAAAGCGTGGTGGGCGTTTTGTTTTTGGGGGACTATATTATGTAGTTTTCGTCGTTCGAAAAGTGCTGATTCTAAGCCTAGTTTGAATAAATTCATTTTGCTTTTGATTTTCAACATTTAATATATCAAGACATATATGAATTATGACGCTCTTCATTTCGTAGGAAAAGTAACAAAAACGCTAGTTTTAACAATCATAAAAAAATAAAGGCCTACGCGATTTAAATGTTATCTATTCACACACCTACACGTTTTCACTATCTCTCCGTTTCCCTTTTGTGTTCCAGTTGTATATTTCTCCAATAGAAAATGTATTCTCATAAATTCAGAGTACTAAAATAGATCTGAAAACATTTGAAAACCACCTTGTTTTTATTTTCCTGCCTCGTGCTCTAAATCCCGTACGGAATAATATGCGTAATCCTTTACAATAAAACACAATAACGAAATTAATTATAGTTATTTATTCTAGGTGCATCAACCTATAATGATATAATTAATGTACCTATAAGAGTAACGCTGGAGTTTCCTGCCCATTCTTATCCATATGAAACTACCTTTTAGAAGGGGCGACTAGAAACAATTCAATTTTTTGTACATTTTGACGTACAAAAGTGCCTTTTATGTGCCTATTTGAAATAAATAATTTAACTTTGATATAACATTTAAAACCGTTCATACCCCAATTCACACACACATATTCCTGCTCTACTAAAAATTGTAAAAGAAAATATATAACAAAAAAAAATTGGCATATAATACGACAAAAGAATAATAACCACTTCAATAACACAAAGAAAATCGTAACATTTAACAAAAATATCAAAAGACCACTTTAACGTAATCACTTTAAGCCGCAAATCCGCAATAACATCGTCGTGTACAAAATACCGACCGCAAATCCAACGTTAAAACATTTTTCAGCATGTGCTTAAAATATAATTAATCATTATGGTGAGAGTTTGTAAAGGGTGGCTTATTCTATACCGACGCGACGCTGGTAGAACAATATCCATGACGTTTTAATAGAAATTGTTCCACCAGCGGCAGCGTCGCGTCGCGCCTATCTGCCTTAAATTGTAAATCTCTCAACGTCTGCCAACTTCGAACGATGGCGACGTATAATTCTTAATGTAAAGTCTGCCTGAGTTCATTACCTACATCTGAAAGCGGCCATCCCTTTTCTAGATATCCGATTCAACGTTAATATTTGCTACAGTAGCAATTTCAGACGTGCAGACAGATTTATGAAGACAGTAAATGAAGTTGTATCTCATATAGGGATGTCTAATAATAACCTTAAGGCGACGATAACTGACTTTTAATTATTTTATACTGAAGATCACGTCTAAACGAGTAGTGTTAATGATTTGAAAAAAATATATGTTAAATTAGAGCATTTTCTCAATAATTTAATACATGAACTTTTTAGATTATGTATATATTACATAGTGAAATTAATTTGTAAAGTTATGTCTAACGCGGATAAAAAACTGAGAATGGCGCAAAATCTACCAAGCGTATTTTTCTGAAATCTTCACCAATTTAAAGGTTATGTAATTATTGATCTTTTAGTATACACGTTTTATTAAAATACCTTTTGTTTTGTGTATAATAAAATAATAATGCGTCAAATAGGGGACAGCGCTCCTTGATGGGCGAGTCCTATTACTGGCTGAACGTACGACGCGTTGCGTGAGCTCAGTACAGAACACGCAAGCTAACCACTCAAGGTCACTGGCATATATCTGCGTCTTAAGGGTGCAAAACTGGAAATTGGATAATTTTTCGGGACGAAGTAATTTAATTTGGGACGGAGTAAAGCAGATAGAAAAAAAACTAGATGTTCTAACACATAACAAGCCATAGCTTTAAATACATTTTCTTTATAAATCGTACCACTTACATGAGCAGTTCCTTCCTTCCATCGTTTGCAAAACTTATACACAATATTACATTAAATTAATATACTAATAAATCGTATAAATTACACCAACCGTCTAAGCTCTGGCACACTACTTAATTCACGGTTATACTCTACTTAATAAAGCAAATAACATAGTCATTATTACGTCACAGTTACTTGGTCGTGTACTTTGAAGAAATTCAGGTACTCGTATGTACAGTTATTCGTGAATTTGCATTTGTCACGAATGGGTTTTTCATTCTATCACTGCCCCGAATTTACTTACGGTTTTAATTATTTCGCGCCATAATGTACCTACCAATAACAACTTCGTCATTGCTTTTTTGCCTGAAACATGACTAATCTATTTCTAGTTCAAAGTCATATTTATCATTCCTAAATCGTGCGACAGGTGAATTTATCATCGCAATGTGTTCACTCGTTTGATCAATTTTTCACCAGAATATATTTTTCCTTTGTGTTCCATGTGCTAGCAATTTTTTGAACTTTCACCGTACTCATCATTATATTGATTGTTTTTATATCGTCGTTTATAGGGACGATTGTAATAAACTCGTATCTAAACTCAAGAGCAAAACACTTTTGCGTTCATAAAATAAAGGATATCTCGTCGTTCGTCGTCGTCGTTCATAAAATAATCGATGTCTGATACGACAACATCGGTTGATTCTGGTTCAAAATTTGACTGTGTTAGTTTCATCGACACTGTCTTTTGTAAATATGTAAATAGTTCACCTCATAGCCTCGGTAAGCAACATAACTTATTCCGTGAAAGGTTTAAAAAAAGAAGACGTTTTATGTCAAGATGGCCGTTGGAATAATTTATGAGGTCCTTCATTAAACTGGCCTACAGGGTAAACCCTCGGTTTGGTAGCGGTCGCCTACATAAGTATGGGATGGTATGTGTTGTGACATTGGTAAACAGGAAAATTGATTAAAACCACCGTCTGCGTTTGATCAAAAATCACAGTTTTAGGCAGAGCTATGGAACCGTAAAGATTCTTCTGGCTTATTTTTATTTATTTTTTAATTGTTTTTTTTTTTTTCGTTTTGCATCGTTCTCACATGTATAATTTCAACACGAATGATTTAACCAGTATTTTGTAATTATGTTAATTTAAAAGAGTGTCCGTGGAGTTTCTTGCCCGTTCTTCTCCATATCTATATATACTAAGCTTTGGAATGGGGAACTAGCTTCATCTTTATGACTGACCGACCCCTTGACAATTCAAAAGTGCCTGTAATTGGTTTATTTGAAATAAATGCTTTGAGTTTGAGTCTAATTTGACGGGAAGCCTGTTTCCTTAAGTATACTTACCTTAATACGTTAAAATGCGGTTCAATGTATTTTTGCAGTCTTTACTACACATTTGCCTGTATTATGATTTGTTTTGTTTCCTTTTTCTTTTCCTGTGCTCATTCATTATCCTCAATAGGTCAATCCATATGAATGGGCTAGTTTAGTACCTATGTCATGCGAGTAAGTAAAACTTTTTATTCAACATTCATCATTTCAGCGGAAATACGTCCACTGCTGGACACATGCCTCCCCCAGTCACCGCCGGTTTGCCATAATCACCACGCTTGGTAGGCGGGTTGGCGGTCGCAGTATGATGTTAAAATGCATAGAAAACGCGGAAAGGCGACTAAGGGGCTTATAGAGATTGGGTAGTAACCCATTCTCTATAAGCCCCTTAGTCGCCTTTTACGGCACCGACAGGAAGAAATAGAATGTTGCTATTCTTTACTCATCGATATGAACAACTTTTACTATGGGACCAAACCTGAAAACGCGAAAAAAGAATCAGCTGTTCCCTACATATATAAGTTCTCATAATTATGTCGTCAAAATGTAGGGAACAGCTGATTTTTTTTTCGTGATTTCTGGTTTTGTGCCCTAGTAAAAGTTGTTTATAATGATGAGTACAATGACCCCTTAAGAGGTTGTGCGTTAATTCTGGGATATGTTGTATAATATACCAAAAAAAACACTACTTACAATAAAAAAGACATGATTCCCAATACTTTCCGATAAACATTACCTAATAGTAAACAATAAAAAATATGATACGTAAATAACATGCAAATGAAGTTGAACGATATTATACGTAGGTACTATATATTATAAGTACAATAACTGATTGCGGTTCAGCCGGCCGGCGCCCGTCTACTTTGAATATTCATTATTATGACATTTCACTAATAATTTCCATTCTGTTTAATGTTTGAATTGAAATCTTCCATGAATGTTACTAAGATCAGTAAATGACACTTAAGACGCTATAGTGTTTCATTACAGTTCTATGTAACTTGTAGACAGGCATATTTATGGCAAACCCCCGGGGCCCCCTTTGGGGGAGGCCTATGTCCAGCAGTAGACGTCTTTCGGCTGAAATGATGAGTCCCAGTATACAAATAACTGTCAAAGACTCATAAGGCATACTGTGTAACTGAGTCGAAAAAATTCGAAAAATCGTTTTTTTTTGAGTCGTAAATTAATAGAATAGTTGTTTTTTTTTTAGTCGTAAAATAATAGAATAGAATACTATTTATTATGTACACCATACAAGTTACAGATATAAATGTTTAAATTTTACATAAGGTGACACAATGGGCGGTCTTATCGCTAAAGGCGATCTTTTACAGACAAACCTTTCGTCGTATGGTACTCGATACTCACGATAAATCGATTCAAGTTAAATGTCATAACGGGCCTATTATTTTTTGACAATTATACAATAATATTATTTTATAAACCCATATGAAAGAATTAATGAAAATAGTGTAACCTGAATATACATATTATATTATGTAGATACCAACTCTTAAAACGTAACTTCAAATACAGGCTTTCATTTATTTGCAGAGAGCTGAGTAAATACAAAATATTTAATGTTGGACTGCTTTAAAAATGCAATTTCATATGTAAGTATAAGGTTCTCTTTTTATTTCGTCCATCGGGTGTGTTAACATTTGGGTAGGGGCAGCTTTCCCAAATCTCGGCTTCGTCTATAAATCTGCAAACATTGCTATAATATAACCTCTCCTTGCAGACCAAACACATTCTCCGACTTTATTAAAATTCCTTTACAAACAACATTGAGGAATTTACATTTTATATACCAGTACCTTACGTACTGCTATTGTATCCCTGTGTACACTGTAAGCAAACGTGAAGCTAGCGTTTTATGACCCTTGCTCCATTACTAACGACTTTGATGGACCCATTGTATATATGGACGACAATGAATGTAATCCTAGACGTTGGACACGTGACCTGGCTATTGCGAAAGAAGAAACAGCTTTAATAACGCATGGAATACTTTTGTACCTAACTGGCCACTAAAGAATGTCTGTGATGCAATACCTTACCTAGTACATACTAATTCCATGGATGCTGAAATAAATGATGAAAAAATAAAGATATCGTGCATTTGACAGAACTTCAAACATGGAACGAATGTTGACTTTAGAGAGAATTTACTACCAGAAACGACTTTGTTTTCACAATTTTGTAAATACAATACCCAAAATAGCTGAACACTTGGAATATGAGATTTCTTTGCAACAGAGAGCAGAGATGACCTCCATAAAATTTGTTTAGAAAACCTTACCTTGTTTCAGAAGGTAAACGAACTGCAAATGGTATCAACATATGGTGCGTACTGTGCTATTCCGTAGATACATAGTAAACACAGAAATACCAACAGGTCAAATCTATCATAGAGGAATTTATGGCCTTAAATATCCAAACATTGAAAGGAAAAACTTTCGAAGCAAAGCTGCTTATTCTTGTTAAGGGTGGGATCACAAAAAAAACGTTTTTCGTCAATTTCTTATCTAATTGTGAGAAAGCGTGAAATAATCGAAACATTAAGTCTGTGCAACTATAAAAGTACAGTTTTCGTGGTGATAAACCATTCTTGTCAGTCTCAGCACCCGTTAATAGTTTCATCATTTTTGCGCTCTCAAAAATATAGCTTATTTCGCCGTTGATTTACGCCGTTATTTTACATTTAAATTTAAATAGAGTAATTTTATTTACGAAAAACGTAAATATAAAAAACGTAAATACGGACGAAAATTGATCAGTAACTCTCTGTTTTACAGAATTATTTTTGGTGTATTACTGTATGAATTGTTTAAAGCGCTCCCAAGTATAAGATACAGTGGGCACGCTACAATTGTGGCGATAAGTCCCCTCTTTGAGGAGTGGCTGGAGAGGCGCCACGGCATCCTCACCTTCCGCCTGACGCAGGTCCTCACCGGACACGGTTGTTTCGAGAGGTGCCTGTTCAGGATAAAGCGGGAAGAAACGCCCGGGTGTCACCACTGTGTGGATTGCCCGGAGGACACGGTGAAGCATACGGTGGAGATCTGCCCGGCTTGGGCGGAGCACCGCCGTGTCCTCATGGAGGCGATCGGCGGCGACGATCTCTCGCATCCAGCACTGGTTCAGGCCATGGTTCGGAGCGAGATTGCATGGGAGGCCGTCACCTCCTTCTGCGAAGCAGTAATGCTCGCGAAGGAGGAGGCGGAACGCGTGAGGGAGAGGCAAGGTTCGCGCCCTCGCACCTCTAGTCGCCGCAGGAGACGCCCCGGGCGTCGTGAGTTGCAAGCCGATTTCCGGCCACCGTAGGCGCGGGCTTGCGGACGGAGAGCGATGGGTAGCTCGCCGTCCAATAAGGACCAGGCCCGGGTCGATGGCGCGTTGTGTTCCACGCGCGCCTCAAAGAGATTTCAGCACCAACTGACGGGGTCCGTCAGGACCAATGCCTGTCAGGGTTGTGAATTTGTCCGAAAGGGGTATCGTGGCCCTGGCACACAGGCAAACGGAGGAACACGGGTGGGTTTTAGTCAGTAAAAGTCTGACACGCCCTCCCGCTCACCCCAGAGCGGGAGAAGTTATTTGATAATTTCCCACCGAAAAAAAAAAAAAAATATATATATAAGATACAGTAGTACCATGGGCATTTTTATAAATAAATAAAAATGTATGCTATCTTGGGTGTAACAAAGCATCAAAAGATACCCAAATGTAACATTTTATGAAACATCCTTTGCAGAGACAAGGTTTTTACTGATTTATGTAAATAAATTGAAATATTTATTTAAAGCGCTCCCAAGATAAATTATCAAACTTGCTCGAGCATATTTTATTTTTTGGTTATATCAAAACCATAATCAATTAATCACACATCAACACTCGAGTAAAACGCTCAAATTCAAGAAAAATTGTGATAGCCCTCTTAAAGTTTAATAACTCAGATATTTTTATAAAATTATAAATCCGTTTACGACAGCAAGCCAACTCCTGGGAAAGGCAGATTGACATAATTATTATTATAAAATCAGCTGTGCCTTACGGTTTCACCCGCCCCGCTCGGCTCCTAAGGGTCGTAGCGTAATATTAAATAGCCTACCTTTCTCAAGAATTGGACTATCAAATGCAAAAATATTTTTTTCAAATTCCCCTGGTAGTTCCAGAAATTAGCGCGTTCAAACAAACTTCAGCTTTATTACATTATTATTATTATATTATAATATTATTATTCTCCTATCCAACCCCGCCTATCGAGGCTTTCGGCCCTCAGGCCATTATATATTTATTAAATTTCTCGCACACATTATGGTACAAACCATTGGAGCATTGGCCGTTACGATATAATAATAATATTATATTATTATAGTACAAACATCAGATCAAATAGTTGTTTATCG
This sequence comes from Tiliacea aurago, assembly GCA_948098905.1. Taxonomy (NCBI): domain Eukaryota; kingdom Metazoa; phylum Arthropoda; class Insecta; order Lepidoptera; family Noctuidae; genus Tiliacea; species Tiliacea aurago. Next base: position 15,770,001 of record OX402593.1, read on the forward strand.
CTGAAAGACTTTTCAGAGGTTACCTTTAAAAACAAATTACATCTTACAGACCTGATATTTTGTAAAATTTTGATCCAAAACGAAGTTAATGACCACTTTAAATCTTCAATATGATCCATAATCTATGTCACGAGGAAGACTATATTTTAATCGAATAAGCTATTTCGCGTAAACCTCTTACAAACAAAACTTCATCTTTATTATGTTAATAATAATAAATTTTAAATTATGAGCTGTCAGTAAAAATGTAGGTAAAATTTGTCATCATCAACATTGCCACATGCGAACTACGCGTCACGCTGACGTCACGCAAAATTCTGCATCACGCAGGCACAGTTTACCGCGCAACTAGCATAATCAACATCCCGACATCAACCATCGGGCAGTTGCCCATCAGACACAACACCCGTCTGGTCGGAGGATCCTCCCTTTTCAGTAGAGGATGAGTGAACTTTACACCCTGTTCCTCATGCCTCTAGTACCATGCACGTAAAATTATTTTTCGATCAATTTCTTAGCCTTCTATTAAACATTATTGGCTTGCAAATAGTTCTAATTTGGCCATTTCGTGATACTCAATACTGAATTCTTTATTGAAAAATAATTCTAAAGCTATTTTGCTAATGTAATTTTAGAACAGTTGATAGGCTCATCCATCATTGATGGACCCTGTCGGGTCTCAGTGTAGTAGGAATTTTTAATAGAGAAAGCGGAACTACTATTTTAAACCCTACCTACATAGTACATTTGTTTACTATCTGTCAACATTGTACCATGTTTCAAAACTATAAAAATATAAGCTGGTAACTCTGACTTACTCTTGTGAGCTCTCACTAGTTTATTGTCTTTCCAACTGTTAGGTTGAAAGCGTTATGTTCCATAGAAATTATTGCCTGTAAGTTTAGATTGACCAAAAAGATTTAAGATGATACTATAGAGAGATATTAGAAGTAATGTCTTAGAAAAATTGTGATCCATGTCTCAGCAAAAATAAACCTTAGTTAAGTCGTCTAGTCGTTTTATCACTACGATATTTGCAATACCTTATTGCATAATTAGGCATATTTACTTTTAATTACTTCAAAAATAATTTTCTTTTAGTGAACATGAATGGGAATTGCGACTTGGCATGCAGGCGTACCACACTAGACTGAGCGACTTTTGCCCACTAGGACAAATGTATCGGATTACGATTTTATTCGCAATGTCCCGCTATTGTTCAGTAAATAATTTAATGTCTTTGAGATTGACATTTATAAATGAAAGCTTCCTTTTACTGCTGAATTGTTCAAACCATGCAAGGGAATTCATAGCCGGATAGTTTATAATGGTTTCAAGTTGTAAACCGAATCTAAGATCTTTCGGTCCCCATGAAAGGTACAAAAAAAATATTTTAATAATATCTACAATGCCGCAATCATTATTCATAAACAAGGTATAATGCCTTATATTGTGTAAGAATAGTGATTGCGGAATTGTAGATAATTAAATTGTGACACGAAAGATTTCAACACCAAAATCATGTAGGTCCAAAATCATGTCAACATCACCATCATTTCAGCCGAAAGACGTCCACTGCTGGACATAGGCCTCCCCCAAATGGGGGGTTTGCCATAATCGCCATCAATTCTACCTAGCCTATGTTGGGGTCGGCTTCCAGTCTAACCGGAAGCAGCTGAATAACAGTATATAATAAATCTATACTTATAATAAAATCATAAAAACTTTCCGTTTGGGCGCGTATCACGTAAAAGCCACAATCAAAATCGAATCAAGATTCAAAATCGATTTACTGAAAGATAAGAAGCTTTATTGTGAGTAGCATTTATTTCATCAAAATCGGCCTACAGAATCAAAAGATATTATTTTGATTTTTTTTTCATTCAATAACCTCAGCCTCAGCGCCATATTTTTTTATTAACCATTAACATAACAAAAAGCACTAGGCTTGCATTAATTCAATATAGTATTTTAATCATTAGTAACCTGGATTTAACACAGAATAATTTTCATTCCGGTAGTACGTTGCATGCGTGCCAAGACGATAAATTATTCCGTTCACGACACGACACGTTGTGCACAATTTCTGAGCAGTAAACCTAACAACGCTACGTCTTCCGGTACGCGGTTGCCACTCCAGAACCTTTCGGTCCCATCGGTCATCAGTTCTGCTAGCAATGTGCCCTGCCCACTGCCAATTAAGCTTGGCAATTCTTCGGGCGTTGGAAGGCCTCCTACAAGGTGGGCCGATGACCTTGTGAAGGCCGCAGGTATCCGCTGGATGCGGGAAGCATAGAACCGGTCGAAGTGGCGGTGCTTGGGGGAGCGCTATGTCCAGCAGTGGACGACTTTCGGCTAAAATGATGATGATGATGATGATGAAACCTAACAAAAAATACTAGGCTTGCATGAATTCACGATAGTATTTCAATCATTAGTATACTAATCTTATTAGAAACATATTTCTAATAAGATTAGTATGAAATTTGGCGCACAGATAGTTTATAACCTGCAGTGCTATTCTGTAACCATCTCACGGTGAAAACTGAAGTGAAGTGAGCGTGGAGTGAACTGACAGTGTCATCCCAGCTGATACTAGGGATGGACCAAGGATTACATTTACAATCATATTATAAAATAAATAAATATTATTTATAATAATCATAATATAAAATTATCAATATAATTAGCATAAAAATATTATTAAAACCTCGATTATGATTGTAAATGTAATCCTTGGTCAATCCATCAGTGGGCTGACACTGACAACTCACTCCACGCAAGAATTCACGCTGAAATTACAGAATCGACATGCAGGATTAACAAATAGGAGCCTTTTTACCTCGCGGCCGCGGACGTAAAGAATAGCACTCCCCTATTTCTTCCCGTGGGTGTCGTAAAACGTGACTAAGGAACTTACTAGAGAATGGGCAGCAGCGTTCTCTATGCATTTACACCATACTGCGATCGCCAACCCGGTTGCCTAGCGTGTAGATTATGTCACAACCCCCCCGCTTTGGGTGAGGCCTATGTCCAAAAGTGGATGTCTTTCGGCTGAAATGATGATGAATGATGTACGTTTCCGTGGGTTAATTTCCGACCTCCACGCCAGCGAAACCGCTGGCAAAAGCTAGTATACAAATAAAAGTATCACATTTTTTTTTTCTTTTAAATACCAGTGTGTCAGGCTTTCAAGGCAAAATGTCCGGCTAAATATAATTATGAATCAGTGTCCGGCTTTTCTGTTTTTGGGGCTGGCAACCCTACTTATTTATTTATTTAATACTTTAAGCACACAACTGTACAGAGGCGGAGTTAATGCCATAGGCATTTTCTACCAGTCAACCTTTGGGTGATGCAGAGACAAACAGTGGTAGGTGCAATAGCGAGAATTGAGGAATAAATATTATTTAAATATAAAGATATACATATACCTATTAAAAACTATAAATATTATATTAATTTAAACACCTTATTATATATAAATCTATGCATAAATAAATATACATAAATATATTAAAAGAAATAAGTAACAATCACCTCTACGGGAAAACATTACCGTTGTGATGATACTGCCAGCTTCTACTAACACTCCGTATACCTACTCAAATCTTTATCATTCACAGTCAGTAAATTTATTTCCAGTTTCCACCCACCCAATCAATCAATCAATCTGCCCAACCTTTTCCCAACTATGGGTTGGCTGCCAGTCTAACTGGATGCAGGTGAATACCAGTATTTTACATGAAGCGACTGCCTATCTGACCTCCACAATCCAGTTACTGGGTAACACGACACCCCGTTTTTTTTGGGTTGGAAATTATCAAATAACTTCTCCCTCTCTGGGCGGAGCGAGAGGGCGTGTCAGACTTTTACTGACTAAAACCCACCCGTGTTCCTTCCATTGCCTGTGTGCCAGGGCCACGATATACCTTTGGGACAAACTCGCAACTCTGGCATTCATTGGCCCTATCGGACCCCGTCAGTTGGTGCTGCCATCTCTTTGAGGCGCGCCTGGAACACAACGCGCCGTCGACCCAGGCCTGGTCCTTATCGGACGGCGAGCTACCCATCGCTCACCGTCAGTAAGCCCGCGCCTACGGTGGCCGGATATCGGCCTGCGACTCCCGACGCCCGGGGCGTCTCCTGCGTCTCACGCGTTCCGCCTCCTTCTTCGCAAGCATTACTGCTTCGATGACGGCCTCCCATGCACTCTCCCGAAACAACCGTCTCCGGTGAGGACCTGCGCCAGGCGGAAGGTAAGGACGCCGTGGCGCCTCTCTAGCCACTCCTCAAAGATGGGACTTATCGCCACAATTGTGGCGTGCCCAAACACGATACCCCTTGGTAAGGCGATTCAAATCATTTGATTTTAATACAAATCAATAAGAAATAACACAAAAGGCAATTAGCACAATTACGGCTGTCGATAACGGGCTGTGATCAATCTTTACCACAACAATGTTATAATATTCAGAATATTGTTGGCGCCACAAATAATTGATATTTGTTAGGCCTTCGTTCAACTTTTTGTTCTCTAACAGTTTGGATTTCATATAAACATATCGTATCTAATATTATAAATGCGAAAGTGAGTTGTCCGTGTGGTGCCGGACGTAAAGAATAGCATCATCCCATTTCTTCCCGTGGGTGTCGTAAAAAAGGACTAAGGGATCATACTGCCATCGCCAACCCGCCTGCCAAGCGTGGCGATTATGGCAAACTCCCCCTTTGGGGGACGCCTATGTCCAGCAGTGGACGTCTTTCGGCTGAAATGATGATGATGAATATAAACCTAATAATGTACATAAACCTTCTGGAATAACTTCTCAAATTGATGGTGAACCACATCAAAATCCATTACTTAATTTAGAAGAACAACGCGGTCACAGACAGGTATGAAAAGCGACATTAATTTATAACATGTGTAGATACATAATTATACTATTTAAAAAAATACGTGTTTCATTCTAGTAGCTTAGAGCACGATGATCCTAAAATGTTTATCAAGCCATAAAAATATAACATAATAAAGAAGTCAACCGCAATCAAAATATCGATAATGTAAAATCGGATTAATTATACTGGAAACTTTACTGTGGTGGATAGTAAAGTTTCCAGTTATTATTATTGCAAATTAGAACTTCGGAGTGTTAATATGAGTACTTGATAAAAATCTTAAATTCACTGACAGACGACGTGTAGCCTAAACCGCGACAAGCATAAAATCTTGCAAAAAAGTTTCTTATGTAACCAAGGAGCTCTTCTCCTTTTGGATTTTTAAGAATTTTACTTAAGGGATTAGGGAAAGTTTCCATGGAAATCCGTCATTTTTACCGATGGGAAATCCCTCGAGCGCACCGCTTGCCAATTTATCTATAACTTTCCACTTTTGTCAACGAACGCTTTCCTTGAAAATGTATGAATACATTTTACGATCAAATGGATGATAACATATACGTTTATACATAATACGAGTATATAATGTAAACATTTCCCAAAGTGCTAAAATTGTACATGAAGTGCTAGTAGGGTCTAGGTGTCCAAATAGACGAAAGGCCGTAGGATTAGGTTTTGTCGCTTTAGGACCTCGATATTGGCAAACGCGGTCTAGGGGATTAAATAGTGACCCGTATGTATACGTGAGCTATTCATACATAACATAGAGGTGATATGGTAGGCTATTATTGCTTCACTGATTTTGGACAGGCCTTTTATAAAGCAGACCATGCCCATTTTTATTGCAAAAGGTTTGCTTAATCGATTATACTACTTTAAGCAAGGAGATGATGAAGTTTAGTTGTTTTCCTACATTTTGTAATGTGAAGTCTGTCTTTAATGTTAAGTAATTAATCCCTAATAAATGAATGTTGTGGATTCCACAAGGTTCTGCCTTCGGACCACTATTTGAAAAGTCTCATTTTTGTTTTATCTCGCGATCATTAAGTTTCTGTAAGAATCCTAATCTAAATCGACGGACGGCGTTTTTTAAATAGTTTTTAATTATAGATCAAAACAAAGCCTGATACGGAGTTATACATAATATAAACGTAGTTTAACATACAAACCTAAAACAACTTACTAGTTTGTAACAACAGATTAGATTGTTGAGTTATTATCTATTTTCCATTATTCCTAAAACACTTTACATGTATAAACCATTATCATAATAAATACCATATGTTTGCGAACATACAATAAACATACTGATTATTAAATAGATAATATATACTGCCCGATTGGTTGTCAGGTAATTGTGACTACTTTATTTTCTGGAACAATAAAACAATATTATGAAAGGTTAACTGGACACCATTCATACTATTGTTTCATAATAATGTGTGGATTATGTTTCGTGTAAAAATAGGAATAGACTCGCCCACACCAACAGACTGTGGGAACTTTACCTTGGAAGCCATTTTATACAAATACCATGTATATTAATTTTCAGAACCGGATGAAATAATTCTAAACTCCGACCGCATACGGACAGAAGCGTCGCCGCTACACCTTGCCAAAAGCGTTAATTTAACTAATAATTAAAGAATAGAAACTTTGAATCGTAGCACTAAAAATATAATATATTTAAAGAAGTGATGATCCGTGTCTTCAGCGCTCCAACAAAAACGGTTCTAAATGAAAACTCAATCGCAACTTTTACAAAAGAAAACATCTATGTGAATTCAGTTCGATTACATCCAGAAATACTCGATTGCGTAGCTTCATTCAACTCAGCTCATTTATTTAGGTATTTTATAACATTGAACAGCGGGCTAACGATGTGAGTACGTTATTAAAACAGATGCTGCTAATTAGCTTCAGGCAGGAATATAACGCATTAAACATTTTCTAGATTTTGTATCATTAGTACCTAGATGCTTGTAATATACAAATTGGCAATTGTACTGTTTTGTTAGTTTTGCTACTTGAATATAGAAACGCGAAATAACATATTTTTTTGTGAACAGGAATCCGCTACAAAACACACAACTACAGAAAACGTCTGATCAAGTCTCTGATAGGTTGACTGCTTTCAATCAAATCTCAAATCAGCTGTTCTTATTTGTCGATCATAATAACAAAAGCGAATGTGTGCTTTTCTAATTTCTAACGTGACGATATTATTGTGGACACGTCACGGCATCACGATAACAGGGAAGTAAAACATACATACATAAAATCACGCCTTCTTCCCATGGGGGTAGGCAGAAACTATAGAACGCCACCTGCTACGCTCCTTACATACTCCTTTTGCTTCGCCTACGTTCATACATCTGGTCATACACGCACGCCGTTGCGAGTACTACGCACCTGACCTTTCTGAAGAACATCACCAATTTGGTCACTATATGTCCTCCTAGAGCGTCGTTGTCCCGGCGTTTCCACTCACCTCTGCTTTGTAAATACCTTTTCTTTCAACTACGTATATGTAATGTTATCAATAATCACTACAAAACCAATCACAAAGGACGTATTTTTTGCTTAGAACCAAAACAGTGCAGAAATGTTATAAGAAATCTCATTGTTGCACAGTTTTTCATTAATGCACTGTTTTTATTTTTTTATTTAGATACAAATTTACCACAGAGGTTTAATGTCTCACACTAAGTTTAATATACAATGTATGCATTTAGATCAAAAAGATACTGGCTGAAAATAAAATCGGCTGAATAAAACCGACTTGGGAGAAACTTTGTTTTCATTAACTTGAGTTTTTATTTTGAGTACTGTAGGTATATTTTATCACGGTAGCTAGATTGAAAACTATCAAGAATCGCGGAACATACATGGGATATTTTCGGATACCCCTGGGAATGAGAAATCTATTTTTTTTTATGACCCCACTATTTGGACCACTCTGTATATTTTGCCGCTTGACTGAGACGAATCCTGCCGAATCATCCCGAACCCGAACCCGAACAAGACTGAAGAACGCCTCATGTTAAAAAATTGCATCACACATGAATACAGGAGAGCATCGTTACTCGCAAGAAGTTTAGACTAGGTAATGTCTTCAAACACCATTAAATGGACCGTCTCGCTTCACTTCCTACATTCGCATGAAAAGATAAACACCTGATGCACTCGGTGTAATTTTCCTGTTTCATGGACACAATAATGAAGACACAATGGTATAAACTAATCTTAGTTTATGGCCACAAAATTCTACTTATTACAATCATGACAAGTGTGACATGAGATTTCGTAACCTTGGCCTGCCCTGAAAATGACTATGTAGGGGTCCTACTGTGTCCGTTTGGTGCCGGACGTAAAGTTTAGAACTATCCCATTTGTTCCCGTGGGTGTCGTAAAAGGCGACTAAGGGACTTACTAGGGGATGGGCAGCAGCGTTCTCAATGCATTTTAACACCATACTGTGATCGCCAACCCGCCTGCCAAGCGTGGCGATTATGGCAGACCCCCCCCTTTAGGGGAGGCCTATGTCCAGCAGTGGATGTCTTTCAGCTGAAATGATGAATGATGATGATGAGGGGCTCTACCGTATACAGCGTGCCGCATTAAAGGCGACATTAATTTAACACACGTATACGTTTTCGCCTTTACATTTTATGAACACATTTTAATTTCATTAAAAGTTATTATCTATTGATTTATTTTCAATTTTCTAAAATAGCATCTTGGAGCAAGTTGCCGGGGTCACGGATCATAACATCTTGACGGTGTCGCGAATGACGTTCTCTAGGAACACCTTAAGCACACCACGAGTCTCTTCGTAGATCAGACCGGAGATACGTTTCACGCCGCCTCTGCGAGCCAGACGACGGATGGCGGGCTTCGTGATACCTTGGATGTTATCACGAAGTACCTTCCTGTGACGCTTGGCTCCTCCTTTTCCCAGACCCTTTCCTCCCTTACCGCGACCGGTCATCTTCTTTGCAGTGGGTGGTTTTCAAAATAACACGATAATAAACACAGCACGGGTGTGCGCACTCGAACGACGCGAGCGACTGTATGTATTCTCTTCAGCTGCTTTTTTTTTTTTTTTCTTTATGAATGGCATCTCGTAGCAGACCTAGAGAGGTCGTTGCTACTTAACCGGATATTCCTGTGGCTGCCCTAAGGTTTTTAATCTTAAAGCCTCCAGCCAGGGTGCAAACTATATATATTAAAACTAAACGACAGCGCACTAAGGGCACCCCCTGTGGGGTACGGACCTCGGTTTAGGGCGTCGTTGGGGGATCACAAAATTAGTAACAATTTGGGGACGGGCTGGATCAACATTTTGATCATGATTATTATCAGGGGATATTATATTTATTGCTACGGCGCTCTCAGCCTCTAACCGGGCGGCTGGCGCATCGACATTCAAGAGACGGGGGGGAGGACTTTTATTACCATTTACTCGGGAAGTTCGCGTGGTACCTCGGCGGCGAGGACGGAAGGTCGGTTTGTGTATTTTGTGCACTGTACTCGTGGCCCTATTGCTTTCCTGAAGGAGAGTGACGGGGTCATCCGGATCTAAGAGAGTGTGCCTCGGTCGGCGAGTCTGACTAATGGCAGAAGGCCTGTAACTAGCGGCCTGCACAACCAAGGGGTTGCGATGACGTTCCGCGGATTCGAAAAAGCGCTTTGCAAGGCGCTTCATAAACTGCTTGATGGTAGGCATCTTAAGGTCTACGTGAAGTTGTTCGTTCCGAACGAACCAAGGAGCCTTCGTAATTCTACGGAGAAATCGGTTTTGAAGCGTCTGCATCTTATGGATGTGATACGACTTTGCGTGAGCGAAGACTACGCAGGCGTAAGTCATGATCGGTCGAATGCACGCGGTGTAAATACGCAATTTGCAATTAAGGGACAACTTGCTGCGCGGGTTGAGTACGGAGTGTAGTCGGCCGAGAGCAAAACTGGCGCGCGAGCGCACCTGTTTTATGTGCTCGCCGAACGTCATGTGATGATCTAAGACCACACCGAGATATTTGGCTCGCTTCTCCCAAGGGATAGGCTTGCCGAACATGGTGATCGGTTGGGGGAGGGCGGGTGATCGCCGGGGCCTACAGAATAGGACCCCCTGGCTCTTATCAGGGTTGACTTCGATCCTCCACTTCCTGAACCAGGCCGCGAGTCTCTTCGGCCTGAAGGATGCGGGCGATATTGTCTTGCCTGAGGCCGGAGTAGTAGATGGCCGTGTCGTCTGCGAACAGAGCTAACTGCGCCTTTCTACATTTGGGGATATCACTAGTGAGTATAGTGAATATCAGCGGTGACAGCACAGCGCCCTGAGGGACGCCTGCGCGGAGCGGATGGGGGGAGGATAGCGCACCCTCGATGCGATAGCGGAAGGTGCGGTCCGACAAAAAGTCTCGTAAGATGAGCACGAGACGATCGGGCACACCGAGTTTGTAGAGCTTATATATTAAGCCGTTGTGCCAGACTTTGTCGAACGCTTTCGCAATGTCGAAGAACACAGCACCCGTCATGAGCCCGCGCTGGAAGCCAGCGCTTATATGCTCGACGATACGGTGGACCTGTTGTACGCACGAATGTTGGGATCTGAACCCGAACTGTTCGTTTGGGATGAGGCCCTTCGTCTCGGCATAGTCTCTGAGACGCTTGCTCTTCAGCTGCGCAACGACCTTATATTTATACTAAACGCGTAGCTCAGCGGGCGGGGGGACAGAACCGAGAGGTGCGCGGGGCGAGGCGAGCCGACGCTCGTCGTTGGTTGGCCGAAGTGGCTTCTAAATTAAATCGAATAACGTGCAAGGAGTAGACGAATTGAAGGAAAGAGAGAGCTTTATTATTTAGTTTCTTTGAAAATTTTAATTTTTCAATTTACAATTATTTTATCATATTATTATTTTTATGATTACTGGCCACTAGCCCTACCCATGGGTTAAATTAATGTCGCCATTGTAGCGGCACGTTGTATAATATACATAGAAAGAAAGAAAGAAGAAGAAAGAAAAATTGATTTATTTGTCACAGAAACACGTAAATCCAAAAAGATATGATAATTCTAATAAAAAACATAAAACAATACATACTTATTCTTATGAACACAGTCTACAGGTAAATAGTCGGCAGCAGCACGTGCCGCCTCACTGCCGTGATTGTGACAAGAAGGCTTGCACTCAGCATGATGCTGTGCTATGGGGGATCCACAGCACAGCGCTGATTTTCAGTGGTTACGTACGGAAATCAAGTCAGGATTAGAGATTACTTACAGATTAGACAAAAATATTGAATAAACTAAAATAAAATAAACCGTAGTAGAATATCCAACATTATTTTTAGTATATGCGAAACCTGAATATAGTTTGTTCAGAATAAGGAACTGAATCGATTTCAATTTTTACACCATGTTATATTTTGTCCCAAAAATGTGATGGAAAATGTTATCACCATTTAATTACTTACAATACAATCGCCGTGCGGTTTGGTACCTACTGCCAAATTATTATCAATGAGCGCAAGACGACCCTGGATGCGCGGGGGCGCCGTTAGCATGTTTTTGTACGGACAACCCGGTAACATAACAACCTTACAACTTTGTGATTTTTGATGATACAGTTTTGTAATTTTGTACATAGATTCTTTACATAAAAATACTAGACACGTGTTTCGGGTTTCGCATATACTAAAACTAATATTGTATAACACGAATATACAACCAATAAGATCAATAAATATTATTAAGATAAGTAGTTCAATGTAAGGCGAGTAAAAGGCCAGTAGAAAACGATACGGATTTCGGAAGTTGGTGTCTTTGGTTTCGTATTTTCGTTTTTTGCCACCGACTTCCGAAATTAAAGTTATTTTCCACTTTGTAGTGTTTTTTGGAAGTCGGCTATTTCTTTTTGTAAAACTGTTTTAATTTTTCACTTTTTAGTTGTGGTACCTATCCCACATACATTCGTATACCACTAATTTGTATATAAATAACAGTGACAGGAAGTTATTTAACATCCATCAAGTCTGTGGAGTTTCGCTAATTGAATTTGACACTAGAAAAATCCTCAAGGATAAAAGTTATTGGTTTTGCATGCCTCCTATCAGAATTTGTATTGCCCGAGGCTACTAAAAAAACATACGCAAATGTCAGCTAGATTGGAATCCGACTCCACCACAAGAAGAACCTTTGATAATGGAGACAAAATATTTTACTGTCGATTTTTAGGGTTCCGTACATCAAAAGGAAAAAAACGAATGAATGAATGAATGAATGATATTTATTTGCAAGAATATAGGTAGATATACATAAGTTCTTAATAGCTATAGGTTTCACTATATTCGGCATTTCAGCCGTGCAAATATTTAGATTTTACATCTTGGTTATACTTATAGCATGCAGTACACATTTAGGAATAAGCAATAACATTAAAATACTAGTAACAATTTCAAGAACTAAATTTAGATTACAATGCAATTCATAAAAATCAAATTATATAAAATTATATTCATTTAAAATAATAATTTATATCAAAAATAGCGATCAGTAATAATGATGTCATGTCAATAAAAAATGTGTCAATATTATTTATGTAATGTCAATATTTAGATGTCATAATAATTATTAATAATAAGTTTTCCATTTTACACTCAAAATATTCATTTATGGAACAAAAACATCTCTCACACAACCAGTTATATAACTTTTTATTAAATTCCAAATCTGTAGCACTTCTAAATTCTTTAGCTAGGTGGTTATATATTTTCACCGGAACCGGGTTTTTAACGGAACCCTTATACGATCACTTTTTTATCCGTCTGTCTGTCAGTCTGTCAAGAGCCTTTTTCTCAGGAACGCGTGGAGATATCAAGTTGAAATTAATATCAAATACGTAAGTCTACGGTCCCTTGGAGTTCTAAAATAAAAAATTACGGCGATTTATGCGACGTGTTTTGATACTCGCAAATAAATTAAAACCTATAGGGTACTTCCCGTTGACCTAAAATCATGAAAGGCAAGAAAGAATTTATTTATTTGGTCTCACAGCACTAGTAAGAATATAGTCCGAAAATCGTAAATTTGTAGTTTGATCACATACAAAAAATAAATGCGATTACAAACTTACATTTGCAATTAAAAATTTGACCGTGGCGTATATCGATGTATGGGAGAACATGTTTTTCAACTACAATGTTAAGTTTCTTTTTGGGATAAAGTCATCCCAACTACGGAACCCTTCATTGTGCGTGGTCCAACACGCACTTCGCCGGTTTTTTGTGTGTCTATGCGGATAGATATTTCATTGATTATTATTTGCCTCTTATCAAAGGCATACGACCTTTGTGTATTTTTGTTTCTTATTTATAATCTCACTGTATGCTGCACCGATCGACGTCATCAAGGCAAAACCAGCGATGGGGCTCTGTCTCGCATAGGGTCGCAGCATTATGCTGAGCGGTGGCCGTTTTGCGTGGATGTGACGCATATTTTCCCCCTACTTGTTCTTTTGGTATTTATGTTCTTTCTTTGCGTCATGTTTACCGCAAATAAACGTATTTTTCTTTATTTTTTTCTTTTCTTTCTTTCTACAAGTCCGGACGACGTATAGGTACATCGAATCGTAATAGAAATTACATTGAATCGTGACCCACCGACCACGCTCTAAAGCGTGACTCGGAAAAAGTCAACTGTTCACGCATCAATCATAATAAAGGATGAGTAAACTGCCGAGAGCCGTCTTGAATTATTCAATATTTGCAACTTAAATCTACTACAGTGGACAATAAAATGGTTCTATTAAATCATTCGTTTTTATTTGAACACGTGTGCAAATATTGGGTTACGATACTGTTTTATTTTTAGTTTTGTTATTTGTATAATTTAAGGTAGTCGTCCAGCTACCTACTAAATATTTTTTTTTATATAATTTTGTTACGGGAAGTTCTTAGGCGGCCATTCAATAATTGGACGAGAATCGAAAGTGAAATTCCAAGGACGCGCCACGTTTAGGCACATTTCGTTACAAGAGAGAGAAGAAAGATAACTCTCTCTGTCTCTCACACAATATCTCTCATATTCCATATTTTTTAGTTTCACTTCTATCACGTATACGCGCGGTGCTGCACGCGCATTTCGTTTAATATCACCCCGTGGAACCATTTCTATGAAAAGTTCACGGAAATTGTTCTACCGACATCGTGTCGTGCCATCGCTTCGCGCCTGTCTGCACGAGCCTTGATTTCACTACCATAGGTCAAAGGTCTATCTCTAAGCTAGGTCAGATTGAGACGTTTCCCTTGGACGTAATTCAAATATTCTGCAATTGAATCCCTCTGGACTAGATTGGCTTATAACAACCCACCAGGATTGGGATCCACAATATTTGCATAGTGCAACAAGAATATACAATATTAATTTTACTGTATACGAAACCTGAAACACGTGTCTAGTATTTTTATGTAAAGAATCTGATTATGAAATCACAAAGTTGTAAGGTTGTTACCGGGTTGTCCGTACAAAAACATGCTAATGGCGCCCCCGCGCATCCAGGGTCGTCTTGCGCTCATTGATAATAATTTGGCAGTAGGTACCAAACCGCACGGCGATTGTATTGTAAGTAATTAAATGGTGATAACATTTTCCACCACATTTTTGGGACAAATATAACATGATATAAAAATTATTGAAATCGATTCAGTTCCTTATTCTGAACCAACTATATTCAGGTTTCGCATATACTAAAAATAATGTTGTATATCTGACTCGACGTAAAATGGTCTCTATTCTACAATTAACTTCTAAAACCTCATTCAGATGAGACTAGATGAGACTATTATTGTCGTCTTCAACCTACGCAAAATGTGTGTTGCACCTCATTTCTTGGTTCTCATTCAACACGTCTATGTAGGTGTACAAACATGGTTTCCCGAAGGAAGGAAGCTTTGCTGAGGAAATAAGGTGGTTGTACTATATTGAATAGCTCTATAGAAACGTGGAAGACGCACGATGCATTTGAAGAAAATATACTATCAGGCAATTTCTCAGGTACTTAATTCTTTAATTGTACAAGACACCGCATTTACTGAATGACCACCAAATACTTACCTAATTATCAGAGAACTCATCCATAAATGTCCAATAGTGAACTTAGATTATCCGATGACCGCTACTAAACATTCACATGATACTCAATATTTGTAGGTGTAGTTAATTAGAATAAAATAAATGCCATGCCATCGATCGACACTACGCCCTCTTACAACGGAACCGGATAGCCAAAAAAAATTAAAGCAAGATTTTCCTTTCCTTTCTTTAACCCCGTCATTAATTCAAACTCACGCGAACAAATATGTTTTAGAAATATATGCACAAAATTTAAATTAATCGCCGGTCCCATCGCAGAAGGAAACACGCGAGAAAATCTGCACGTTTTAAATTGAAATTCTAGACGTGTATATACATTGTTTTATGAAGCGTCACCTGTCGAGGAACGAACGCCATGTTTTTTATGTTTACAGCTTTCTATTTATTTCCGCCGGCGACAAGATATGGATCGCAGGAAAAATCCTGACAATCTAATTCGTATTCGTAAAGTTGGCGTATCAGATGCATGTAATATCGAAACGTATCTTGCAATATAGGAAAACTCTGAAGTATCTTGATGTATTTCAAACATGGAGGCTATCAAGAAAGCCCCATCAGTGTTCGATTTCGAGAATGGGAAAGTTTATTTGGATTTATTGTCAGAAATAATCTCTCTATATCACAGAGTATAAGCTGCGTTCGACACGTGAAGATAGGTTGCCCAGTGGGAATTGTACTCTATGGTCGATAAATTGTGGATATACGAATGTAGGTCAGAACCTATTCGCCTGCCTACGCCTTGAATATAAATGCGTAGCGTTAATTTCTATCAACTAAACCCATATGTGCCGTGTCTTACTTGGAGAAGAATTTTTCATCCCCTCTGTTTCAATTTGTGATGGATGGCACATAACCGATGTCTAGAATATCTATTATTATGACATGTGTAACTGTGTCCCTGTTTCTGCTAATATTACTGTCATCGCCAATCCATCTGATCCGATCCGGTGACATAGGTTGTCTTTAAAAGATCGCTTTTAGCGATAAGACGGCCCATTGTGTCACCCTATGTAAAATTTCTACATTTATATCTGTAATTTTTATGGTGTACCTACACAATAAAAAGTATTCTATTCTATGGTTACATTAGTCGATCTTCGCAGCTGGATGTGAGTAGCTGAGGATCGTGGTAAAACAATGGCGTGCAATTGGAGAAGCCTTTGTCCAGCAAAGGCCGACTGCTATAGAAATAGATCTTCTATCTTAACATACCTAATGACGATGACAGAGTGGCATCATATTACCTACCTATTTTATTATTATCTATTTTTCAGTTAAAATCGTAGGTATCGAAGTAAAAATCAAGAACCAGTGGACGATGAACTTTATAATGCTAATACTAATAGCGACATTACATTTATTTTAATGGCGCTAATGGATACATAATTTACATAATATATTATTAATATTGACCAACGTAATCATACACCTGGCGCTGACCGATCAATAAATATACTGTCGGGCGACTGGGGTCAACGTGACGCCAAAAATACGATGTTTATTTACTGTATACAATACATTGTTATTAAATTTTACGCTGGATATTTCATTGTCATAATACTAAATAAATATCAGGTCCATGTAATGATAAATTATAAATGCTAAATAACTGATAAATAATTTTATTTCTGTAGGTTTGTACAAACAGTTTTACACGTCAATCATAATTTAAAGACTACACTTACCGTCAAAACTAAGGACCCAGGGCAACATTTTCATACAAACGAGGTCATTTCGAAGCCTCGGTTCTCCGTCAGGTAACGATTCATATGAGATCTGATAGTAGCTCTCCAAAGTACGGGTGGAGGAGGTCTAAAGCACCTTAGGCACCCAACTGATCGTGATTTTTTTTTATAGAATTTGAATCATCATCATAGAATATCAGCTTAAGACGTTCACTGCTGGACACAGCAAAGTATCATTATTAAAAAAACCGGCCAAGTGCATGTCGGACCACGCACAATGAAGGGTTCCGTAGTTGGGATGAATTTATCCCAAAAACAAACTTAACATTGTAGTTGAAAAACATGCTCTCCCATACATCGTTACGTTACGGTCAATTCTCCAACTGCAAATTTAAGTTGGTCGACTATTACTCGTTAACTTGTGAAGCCTACTTAGCTGTGATAGTTTTCCTTTTAATTTCGTTATAAAATAATAATACTATTGCCAAGAATTTTTTCACATATCCAAAACCAACCATTTAGCCGGCAGGGGCGGGACACTTGACTCTAACAAAAAATAGCACTTTAAAGCTTAATATTACGCAAACGGATCCCTTAATTGAAAAATTGTTTTTCCAAACCCTCAATATTTTTGAACGGCCTATCCAACGATACCCCACACTATGAAATAGACGAGAAAAAAAATACCATCCCCATTTCAAGTGTAAGGGAGGTACCCTAAAAAAAAATGTTTTTCATAATTTTATTTAACCATTTTTTCGGTATGATTAATATGTATACCCATGCCAAATTACAGCTTTCTAAGACTAAGCGTCTCTGAGCTAAGCTGGGGACAGACGGACGGACGGACAGACAGACAGACAGACAGACAGACAGACAGACGGACATGGCGATACTATAAGGGTTCCTTGTTTACTACGGAACCCTAAAAACCAATATTTTTTATTTACTGCGTTTTTTATTATTTTATCAGCTTCCATTTTTCAATAAAATCACGTTAAACTTTAAAGATATTTCCAATAAAACGTTTGAACCCACCTTCAACCCACAATCTACTACTGAGCAGAGTACAAAGACCTTTTTAACATTTTCTTCAAGGGTACCTTCGCAATGTAAAAGAATCGTAGCTAGAAGCTCTTTAGATCCAAACCTCTCCTTGAATGCAATGAGTACTAATTGGGTAGGTGTAAAAGCTACTTAGATAAAGAAAGAAAGAAAAATGCGTTTAATGGCACTAAGTACAGCAAAAAATACACATTATAACTATAAAAACAGAAAACAATTATTCTAATGCCAAAAGGGCCTCAGCTCAGCATAATGTCAGATGACAACATAAGGTATACCACCTGACGCTGATTTTCAGCTGCAACCCACGAATGCCATACTCTACAATAAATAGACAGATAAACTCCGGTCGCGAAGCAGAAAGAATTTTGTACAATGACCCCTCATTACTATCGCACGCGCACAATTGTATTGCCGTCGCTCTCATAACTCTTGTAACCTGTGTGACAGGGTCTCCTAGTGCAGATACCAGTCTCCCACAAAATAATTATTTGAGGCTATATTATTCATATTTTTAAGGCGCATTTGTGGAAGAAAAACAAAATGTTTATTTATTATTATTATTATTCAATGATTTTTTTGTGGGGTCATCCAGCGCAGCTGGTGTAGTCACTTGTGATATCAGTTTTAAAACACCGGTTTTTTTTTTGTGATATGATAAGAGAAAAGTGACCAGATGTTCTCAACTCATACTTCAAGTAACAACACTAATAGCTGTCGTGGACCCCAAAAAAAAAACTTCAATTGTTTTTATTTTTTATTTTATCGTGCTTAGATATCGATATTCATCATGTCCGCAGAGTTTCGCTAGCTAATTTAATTTGAAACTGTATCATCATTCATCATCGAAAGACGTCCACTGCTGGACATAGGCCTCCCCTAAAGAGGGGGTTTGCCATAATCGCCACGCTAGGGAGGGGGGGGGTTGGCGATCGCAGTATGGTTTTAAAAATGCATAGAGAACGCTACTGCCCATTCTCTAGCAAGTCCCTTAGTCGCCTTTTACGGCACCCACGGGAAGAAATGGGATGGTGCTATTCTTTACATCCGGAACCAAACGGACACCCTGAATAACCCTGTATACGAGTATGTATTTTAGCTGTAGAATTTATAGCCCATGTTCTACATATTTTTATGAGGGACTAGTTGCGCCCCGCGGTTTCCGGTTCCGCGGATCCCGTAGGAATATCGGGATAAAAAGTAGCCTATATGTTAATCCAGGAAGTCAGCTCCATACAAAAGTTACCAATATTGGTCCAGCCGTTTGAGCGTGAAGAAGTAACAAACACACATACAGACACACTCACAAACTTTCGCCTTTATAATATTAGTGTGATTAAGGTATTCCTGTATGGAAATTGTAGGTATAAGTAGTAGTAGTAATCGTACCTATGTGAGATCAAAATACCGAATATTTTAATTTAACAAATACAAAGGGTAGTTGAATCATCTTCGCGATATCTTAGCATCAGTCAGAATCCACAGATGGTACGTGTTATTAAAACAAGGCTGTTATTACGATTGTCTTAACTGGGAACCATCTTACTGACGCTCAGAATAGAATAGAATGTATACTCTTTATTATGTACACCATAAAAATTACAGACATAAATGTAGAAATCTCAAACGACTGAAACTGAAAATGCAGAACAATTTGTCTGGTTATGATGTGTGAGCGTTTTATAAGATAATAATAGTTACGAAATAGAAGATTATTTATAGTTTTACCTAATTAGGTCTACACTTCTGTTATTTTTTTTTAGTTTTCCAGGTAAAGAAAGGTTACAACTCTGCTTAATTCCATTAGTAAGATCATAAAAAAATATCAATCGTGCAGATTTTAAAAGTCATCATTGCCTTTAAAATAGGCATGCAGTAAAACTTTAGAGTACCAAATCCACTTTATTTCTCCAAGCATCAAAGTTTCTATTCATTTTCAGACAGCAGTTATTTTTAATATTACCCCCGGGCGTCGGGAGTCGCAAGCCGATTTCCGGCCACCGTAGGCCTGCGGCCGGTGAGCGATGGGTAGCTCGCCGTCCAACAAGGACCAGGCCCGGATCGATGGCGCGTTGTGTTTCACGCGCGCCTCAATGAGATATCAGTACCAACTGACGGGGTCTGTTAGAACCAATGCCTGACAGGGTTGCGAGTTTGTCCGAAATGATATCGTGGCCGTGGCACACAGGTAACGGAAGGATTACGGGTGGATTTTAGTCAAAACAAAGTCGGGCAGTGTTATTGGGATTTCAGAGTCTGGATTTGTGCTCGGTTGATGGCAATAGGCTCGCCCCCTATGACATGGGACTTAAACATAACTGGTGAAACGTGGGCGTATTATAGGTACACCTCTGCCTAACCCTTCGGGGATTACAGGCGTGATGTTATGTTATGTTATGTATCATGAATATTATACTTAATACGTCGTGAACATAAACAATAAAACTGATCGTCGAAATCGCTAGGTTCTGCGGTTCTGCCCGCGACTTCATCCGCGTAAAACTTCTTGTTCCCCCGACCCAATGCCTCGCATCGCATCGCCCGCCCGCGCTTTGATGTACTTCGTTTTCGCTTATCGTTCTTTCTGTCTTTTTTTAATTCTTGCTTTGATTCTTAGACGCTACGTTACGACCTAGCGTGACGTTACATAGCCTATAACCTTTCTCATGAATTGGGCTTACCAACGCAAAAAAAAAATTTCAAATCCGACTGGCAGTTCTAGAGATCGCGTTCAAACAAAAGAATAAACTCTTCAGCTTTATTATATTAGTAGGCATATATAATATTTATATCTCTGATGGATACATATTGGAATGTCTAATGACCGTCAATAGTCGTGTCTCATGAAAAACATTATTGATATTACACCCGAATATGATATGAAACAATCTATAATAATTGGTGTCTCAATTGTTACGTTTCAATGTGAACATATTACATAACACGTGACAGAATTTGAAGGCACAATCGGGAGTTAAGTACCGATATGAAATTGTATGTTATAACGAGAGTACAAAGACGCTGAACGAAGCCGAGAGTCACTTATACTCCCCGTCATTGTGAGCATTTTTCTACTGGACCATAATTCTTCTGATTACAAAGATATTGTAGTTCAAATAGAATAGAATACTCTTTATTATGTACACCATACAAATTACACATATAAATATTTAAATATTACGCAGAGTGACACAATGGGCGGTCTTATATAAAAGCGATCTTTTCAGACAACCTTTGGATGGATTAAAGGGAGAAGGAGAGACAATACTGCAGGTATACCATTAACATATATACAATAAATACATAGATACTTAAAGCATATACTTATCTATATAAATATATACATAAACAATAATAAATATGAAACAAGAGCAAGGAACTGTATTATGTAATGATGATGTTTAAGAAGAGAGGAAGTGTTTTTTACCAGAATTTTAAAAGTGGACAAAGATTGAGCACGCTTATGAACACGGGCAAGGCATTACATAACTGTACTGCTTGAACTGTTAAAGACTGACAAGTCTTTTACATCTTTTATGACTGACAAGTTTTTTGTGACATAAAAGCTGATGGAATGCATGAGTCTCAAGTTTTCAAGTTTTTTCTAGTCAAAATTCCGACATTGAAACGAAATCAATTATTAAATGTTATAACTTAACTTTAAATACTCCTCCACCGTTGCGTGCTTTACATTATGCGGTCGTAAACCGATTTTTTACACCAAAAATTAAAGTTGTTTCTCAGAAAAAAAAATTGCGCAATGTTACTTAGTTTGATGTAAATAAATAATAGTTTAAAAAACTTAAAAACACGCTTTAACAGAAAACTAAACTAAAAAGTAGAAAATAATTTTAAAGAAGTTTTAAATAATAATAGTGATTAACAAGAAATTTATTTTATCGTAAAAAAGTGTGGCACTACACACCTACTTGGCACAAATCACTACCGTGTCTCTGAATATGAAAAATCGTCAATCCTAAAGATCCTGCTAAGGCTAATGGGACAAAAATATTAAATTATTGTATTGTCATCGATGCTTGATAAGTGTGCAAAATTTTTAATTAATTCAACGTTTTGAAGTGGTTGAAAATTGAGTCCAAAGATTCCGTTAATACAAACATAGATACAGGCGAAGCTAATAAAAGCGTGTTAAAAAGGCGTTGAAACTATTTGATGTGTCTTTTAACACCCTACATAATAGTTGAGGTGGGTTGGGAAAATTGAAGAAGATCCACTTTATCCCTATCCTAAAAAATATGGTTCCAAATATGACAAAAATGATGCGATTAGGCAAAGAGTTACCGTTGTCCCTAACACAAAATATAGTTCTAAAAACTTATAGCTACCCTATAGTTCCACTGTTACAATTTCATTTGTCGATGGCGACACGATTATGATGAAAATATATTTTATATGATGTTCCTTTTAGGGAGGTATAGGAATGTCCTACATCTCCCCTAAATCATGTTATTGAAGAAAGTCTTTTGTCATCCTCTGAGAACAATTTCACAACCGTGACTGTCGCTCTGTTGCTATTAATAAACGCTCCGTAAATGTAAATTTGAATATATATATATTTCTATATGAATGATAACATCAAAATTACTACCGGTACTTGGCCTTGGATATATAAATTAACATTTTTATATCCAAGATTTATTTATAGTTCTCTCGTAATTATAAATGCAAATAGCTACTGAAATATATTTAAAGTAGAGTGGAATAATTTCTCACTAAATATCGGTATTTCCAAACATTACAGTGCGAAAAGGATTAAGTAACATCTCTAAAATGAATGACAAGCATTACAAAGTTTTATCAACCCCCACTGGGTCCGCGTGGTGGATTACGGCCCACTCCCTCTCACTGTAAGAGGAGGCGTGTGTCCCAGCAGTGGGAACATTATAGGCTGATTATGCTATTACAAAGTTTTGACAGCCTACCGACGTTAATATTGACTTAAACTACTCTAGAGTTCTAAACACCCAAAGTCCGAAGTTTCTTTAATTAATTTTATCGAAGTATTACGCCCTTACGTCTGTATTCATCGGAGAGGGAGACAGAGTTTTGATTGATGATTTTCAGGACTAAGCTAAACTCATTACAATCACAAAGGGATAAACAAACATGAAACATGTTTCTACTGTTCACAGAAGGCCTGTTTAACATGTAAAGCATCCAAGTGTAACATCCAATTCTGTTAAGCATCTATGTTGATTTTACTAATTGTTAGAAAAACAGACACGCTAGCTGATTTTCCCCGCTTAAAACATTGGAGTCGAGTTACCTACTTGTCTTTTTAGCAAATCTATCCGTTGGTTTAGAGTTTCGTTTACTCGTATGTGTAAATTATTTGTTTTATGCAGACGTCTATAGGGGATTATAATATCATGTAATTATTGGCCTGGTCCACAAATCGAAGGTCGCCCAGCGCCCAGCGTGCTATAAAGCGGGCTATGCTTCGAGTCTCTTTGAAGGATAAAATCAGGAATAAAATGGAACTGAATGAAAAAGAACCGGAGTTACCGACATAGCTTGCAGAGTAGACTAAAATGGCAGTGGGCTGGCCAGGTTAGTGATGGCCATCGGCCATCGGTCCTTCGACAAACATGGCCGATGGAGCAGACGAGTCCTGGAGTGGAGACCGCGTATCGGCAAGCGTAGTGTAAGACACCCCCAGCTTGATAGACCGACGACCTTGAGAAGGTGGCTGGGTCAGACTGGATGCGGAAGGTGGAGGACAGGGTGTTGTGGCGCAGCCTGGGAGATGCTTATGTCCAGCAGTAGACTGCGATAGGAGTTGATTGAGTTGATATAATTATCGATCATATTATATAGAATCATATCTCATAGCCTATATGAAATACTAGCGACCCGCCCACGGATGCAATTTACATGACTGTGAAGGCGATATCTGTTCACGACACGTTGAGCACAAGTTCAGAGCATGCAGTAACCTAACAGTAAGTACTAGGCTTGCATGCAAGCCTAGTACTTTAATTTACTTTTACGTTACTGAATTCATGAATTCAAAATAGTATTTCATTTGTATTATTAAGTACTACTTTTTGTTTTTTATAATAGCCTTATCTCCATCTGGAATAATGTACGTTTCTAATCGTGAAATAATTTTTCAAATACGAGTTGTGATTCCGGAGATCACCTTCCACTTATACACAAACCCACAAAATTCGCTTTTTCTCTGTATAGTATTAGTTTAAAGTGCCAAATGAAATTAACTAGCGAAACTGATTTGATGTTTCTTTTGGGGGTCAACGACGACTTGCAGTGTTGTTGTTAAATCATAAGTTGAGAAAATCTGTCTTAATTTGTTTTATCGTGTTTAGATGTCTATACCCATCACGTATGCGGAGTTTCACTAGCTAATTTCATTTGACTCCGTCATCATTTCAGCCGAAAGACGTCCACTGCTGGACATAGGCCTCCCCCAAAGTTGCCCCCAGGTTGCCATAATCAGTGGATGATTTAATTTCGTAAATATGGAACTCCGATACGTCTTAGAGTCGCCTTTTACGACACCCACGGGAAGAAATAGGATAGTGCTCTTCTTTACTTCCGGCAACACACGGAATTGTCACGCAATTTGACCCTGTAGATAAGAAATATATTATAATTATACCGAAGCTCACAAATCTATCATAATTATGTCTATATTACATTATCATAGATCTATGATCATACTTATATGAAATTGTATTATCTATGGTACCAACCATTTTGACTTTGACAGTACCTTTATTGAATGCATGTTAGATACCCTACATGGCCTACATCCATTAACAATATATCAATTTAACCGCCTCTGTGGTCTAGTGGTAAGACCACCTTTCACCATCCACGACCAACAGGTGAGATGAAAGCCAAGAGCATTCCCGTTGTGGATACAAAAACATTCGTTTGTGCCAGCAGTGTAGGCAGATACTGGACAATATAACATGCTCTTGCCCATACGTTAAAGTCCTTTTATTCAATCTGTGGTTCAATTTTACTCCAACAAGAGCTAGATCGATTTGCGCAGTTCAGTCACGAGTAAGTTTACCATTTCGAAATTTGAAGAGCCTCACAAAAAGGACATTTGCGAAACAATCCGAACATTTTACTTTTTAACCGACTTCCAAAAAGGAGGGGTTTTCAATTCCGCGGTATGTTTTTGTTTTTTTTTTGTATGTTTGTTAAGCGATTACTCCGTCAATTATGGACCGATTTTGAAAATATTTTTTTTGTTTGAAAGAGTATACTCCCGAGGTGGTCCCATTGCCATCAAATCAGAATCTGATGAAGGGATTCCATGGAAATCGAGGAAAACCCTCAAATTTTATAGGCAAACCTATAGCGATTTGGATATTTTTTATAGTAACTCGTGCATTTGCTCTCGGAAAGCACCATTTGGTGAAGTGGAACTGATGATGGAGACCACAGATGGTCACCGGACCAATATAATAATGAGTACCTATTTAACGAGTTGCGATTAAGTAATTTATGCTCGTCTCCTGGTTCTTACAAGGGAACTCCTCAACAATCAACGTCCCAGCATCGGGAAAATAAATAATTTTGTAAAAGGTGATGAGCAGTTAACATTAGGCTATTGTAACTAAGATAAATTCAAAACAGACCCACTAAAAAGTGAAAAATAAAAAACTTTTTACAAAAAAATAATAACCGACTACCAAAAATAACACTACAAAGTGAAAAATAACTTTAATTTCGGAAGTCGGTAGCAAAAAACTCAAATACAGATCCAAAGACACCGATCCGACCGACATTTTTTTTTATAAAGTTCCTTTAAACTTTCTTTTAACGTTTACTATTTTATAGAAAAATCTTGTTTAGTCGAAAAGTTCGGACAAAAGACAAAGCCTGTCTCGTTAGTATGTGGTCGCAAGGGTTACTGCTGAGCAAGCGGTCCTGTTTTTATTTTTTTGGGTGGGAAATTATCAAATAACTTCTCCCGCTCTGGGTGGAGCGGGAGGGCGTGTCAGACTTTATTGACTAAAACCCACCCGTGTTCCTTCCGTTACCTGTGTGCCAGGGCCACGATATCCCTTTCGGACCCTTGGCCCTTATCGGACGGCGAACTACCCATCGCTCACCGTCCGCAAGCCCGCGCCTACGGTGGCCGGAAAACGGCTTGCGACTCCCGACACCCGGGGCGTCTCCTGCGGCGACTAGGGGTGCGAGGGCGCGAACCTTGCCTCTCCCTCACGTGTTCCGCCTCCTCCTTCGCGAGCATTACTGCTTCACAGAAGGAGGTGACGGCCTCCCATGCACTCTCGTTCCGAACCATGGCCTCAACCAGGGCCGGACGCGAGAGATTGCCGCCGCCGATCGCCTCCGTGAGGACACGGCGGTGCTCCGCCCAAGCCGGGTAGACCTCCACCGTATGCTCTCCCGAGTCCTCCGGGCAATCCACACAGTGGTGACACCCGGGCGTTTCCTCCCGCTTTATCCTGAACAGGAACCTACCGAAACAACCATGTCCGGTGAGGACCTGCGTCAGGCGGAAGGTGAGGACGCTGTGGCGCCTCTCTAGCCACTCCTCAAAGAGGGGACTTATCGCCACAATTGTGGCGTGCCCAGAGCATACGGTCCTGGGTTCGATTCCTAGGTCGGGCAAAGTGTTATTGGGTTTTTACAACAGGAATTTCTTAGTTGCAGCCCGGAGTCAGGATTGCATGGTTGATGCCGATAGGCTCGCCCCTTAATACATGGGACTTAAACATAATTGGCGAAATGTGGGTGTACTATAGGTACACCTCTGACTAACCCTTCAGAGATTGCTGGCGTGATGTTATGTAAAAGACAAGACCAAAAAATTCGGACATGTCCGGCCTAATCCAGACGGATGGTAAAGCTAAAGTTGTCAAAAAATAATAGGCCCGTTTTGACATTTAACTTGAATCGATATATCGTGAGTATAACCATTCGACTCGGTACTCGATACTCACGATAAATCAATTCAAGTCAAATGTCAAAACGGGCCTATTATTTTTTTACAAGTATCGTTATCAGCCTTTCTAAAAGTAGGTACCTATAATGAGAGCTGACATAACTGTATAAAATTACATCATTCTATGAATTGTCTCATCGATTACAACTTACAATGATTATTATATTAACAGACTTCTAATCCATCGCATTATTCGTCATGATAACCTATATCTATCAGATGACACTTACGGCAAAATATGACATAATATCCATTTTAATATACCGGACAACAATTAAAATTCAAAGAAAATTTAAAAAATCCAAAAGTACATGCCTTACAGACAACAACATCATCATCATCATTTCAGCCGAAAGACGTCCACTGCTGGACATAGGCCTCCCCCAAAGGGGGGGGGGGGGGGTTTGCCATAATCGACACGCTTGGCAGGCGGGTTGGCGATCGCAGTATGGTGTTAAAATGCATAGAGAACGCTGCTGCCCATTCTCTAGTAAGTCCCTTAGTCGCCTTTTACGACACCCACGGGAAGAAATAGGGGAGTGC
Organism: Tiliacea aurago; assembly: GCA_948098905.1. Lineage (NCBI taxonomy): Eukaryota > Metazoa > Arthropoda > Insecta > Lepidoptera > Noctuidae > Tiliacea > Tiliacea aurago. Next base: position 15,797,317 of record OX402593.1, read on the forward strand.
TATTCTTTACGTCCGGCACCACACAGACACACATGTCGACGATAACGGAAATAAAACCGAAGACCATTCATCGATTTTTATAATAAATCTTTTTAACGATTATGAGAAGAAGATTTAGATTAATCCGTTGTGTGTGACGGACTGTGACACGTAAATCGTTACGAAAAATAGACACACTTTCCAACGGAAAACAATATACGTATTTTTTATTCAATGTTTTGTTATACAACATGTCCCACAATTAACACATAAAGATAGAAAGAAAGAAAGAAAAAACACACACACACACACATTATAACAAGATACATCTATCTAAAAATATATTAATCTTATAATGTCAAGTCTCTAGTTTTCAAAACTTCCCTGCTAATATGAATTCCATTTATTTATTTATTTACAATGAGAGTTTAGAAAATAGTTGACAAGGCGACTTATTGTTTGTTTGTTGTGTGTCTCTCACACGCTGAAGCGTTGTGAAGCGTGCAAAAGTTTACAGCTTGACTTTGCTATTTATTTCTTGCTATGCATTTAAAGTGCTGTCGTAAGCGACGATACTTAAGTACGTCCGGCACACCCTTGGCAGTAAGCTCCGGTACCTACCTTACTGGTTATTATTTTATTATGGCTTCAGCTATTCTTGTATAACTCGTGCCGACAGAAATAAATTATTTCGATTTAAGAAGAAAAATGGAAATAGAAAAAAGGTTATAATACAAGGCTAGAATGGAAATGGAAGGCTTAACGTGTAATATTTATGTATGTATGTATATCCTTATATATAAATTAAAAAAAAAAACACAATTTTTGTTATTGCTCCTACCACTGTTTGCCTCTGCATCAATCAAAGGTTGACTGGTAGAAAATGCGTGGCATTAATTACGCTCTGTACATTTTGTGTGCTTGAAGTATTAAATAAATAACATGCTTTCCGTGCCTCGAAAATCCCGTTTGTGATACGACGCGTGTCGCGTCAGTATGTAGAAGCCTTAAAGACTTTTTGAATAATTATGATTAGGTAAATATTATTTCTTAAAAAACATTACCCTCCTTCTGGGGTAGTCGGGTAATAAATGATTATTGATATTTTTCCCCAACTCCGCTTCCGCCTCCGTTAACAGTCGCGTCCGCGGAGGCCAAGCTCTTCACCTCCGTATCCGCCTCTGCTTCCGCAAAAAATACCTCCGTTACAACTCTACTTTAACAGTAGGTATCTATGGAACATGTACACTGGACTCTGGAGACGTTAAAAGTTGCGGTGTCGTTTCGACCGAATTTGTTATCAGTGACATGGCAGCCATTTGCACTCCCTAGGGTTGTCGATTTTCAGTACCTAGTTATTTATTTCAATAATTTCGCTGTACTTGTTCTTGGAACTACTTGCCACCAAGGAACGGTGGAGTATTGCAGGAAAGAAGAGAAACCTTTTTTTGCTTTCTCTAAGCACTCAAGGATCTACAATAGGTCATCATCATGATCATTTTAGCCTGAAATCAACTATACTACACTCCATTTGAAATAAGCCGATTTATTCTGTAAAAATCTCCCCGTGAAAACTTAAGTGAAGTGAGATTCAAGTGAGCTATCAATAGTGTCCATGAATAAGCAAGCTGAAGTGGCAATGGGCCGGCCATGTTAGCCGTAGAATCGATGACCGTTGGGGTAGACGTGTTCTTGAGTGAAGACCGCGAATTGGCAAACGTAAGGTAGGACGCCATCAGGCTAGGTGGAGCGACGATCTTCGCAGGGTGGCTGGTGGTAGCTGGATGAGAGTTGCCGAGAATCGAGCTGAATGGCGTGCAATTGGAGAGGCCTATGTCCAGCAGTGGACTGCTGGAAATAGCATAGTTTTAAGCTATATTTATTAACACGAGTTTTTGTTTTATACTTTATATATATTAGTTTGTAAGGTATATGCCTATGGGTTTTTAAATTAAATTTTCTCAGGTTATTACCCGGTATTTTCAGAATCTCACGGGTGTGAACCATGGTGAGATTCTAGTTATTATTCTAAGAAGGTAAATTGCTCTGTACTGCAGTGAAATTGTTATCCAAGTCTAGTTGTAAAAATTTTCTTACTATGCGGCAAGTGTTTAATATGGCAGCTTTTTGAAGTGTTAAGTATGTGTATTTGGATAGATTGAGTGCATTAAAACTATTGAATATTTGTTTCGGGATAACACCTGTTGTTGATATTACTATTGGGACTACGAGTATAGTGACTTTATTCATTTTCCAAACTCTGGTTATTTCCTCTTGCAATTCTGTATACTTCCTGATTTTGTCTGTGATAGTTTTTTGTATGTTATTAGTATTTGGGACTGCTATATCTATTATAAATGTGTGTTTGTTTACTTTATCAACTAGTGTTATATCAGGTCTGTTGTTATATATGGTGTGGTCTGTAATTATAGTGCGGTCATAGTATATTTTGTAGAATTATTATTATTATTATTATAGCGGGCTGATGATGATGATGATCAATAGTGTCAATCTCTAGATTCTGGCGGAATGACAGCTTATTCCAAGTTCACCTCACCTAAGTTTACACTATGAGATTTTTACAGAATAGACCGGCTGATTAGAAATTTAAATAAACCTTTTTACAGTCCGTTCAACCGATTTTGACTTCTATTGCGTTGGTGGCATGACCAATGGCAGCTGTAATAAACAGTTGGTATTGTAACCACACGTGAGAGCAGTTATAGTGGCCCAGTGGTAACGGCTGCGACTAACGAGTTGTAGGTCGTAGGTTCGAATGCAGACAGGCGCTTTACTTTGAGTAAATTATTTCATCACCACTGCTCTCAAAACGGTGAAGGGAAACATCGTGAGGAAACCGTCATGTCATCAACTCAATCAACTCAGCCTATCGCAGTCCACTGCTGGACATAGGCCTCTCCCAGGCTGCGCCACAACACCCTGTCCTCCGCCTTCCACATCCCGTCTGACCCAGCCATCTTCTTAAGGTCGTCAGTCCATCTAGCCGGGGGGCGTCTCACACTACGCTTGCCGATACGCGGTCTCCACTCCAGGACTCGTCTGCTCCATCGGCCATTGGTCCTTCGACAAATATGGCCAGCCCACTGCCACTTCAGTTTGCTTACTCTGCAAGCTATGTCGGTAACTCCGGTTTTTTCCGGATAATTTCATTCCTGATTTTATCCTTCAAAGTGACTCCAAGCATAGCCCGCTCCATAGCGCGCTGGGCAACCTTGAATTTGTGGACCAGCCCGACTGTCAGTGTCCACGTTTCGGCACCGTATTTGTCTTCAAACATTGCGGGATAGGCAACGAGAAGACTTGACGCAGTTTTCCAAATGCCACCCAACCCAACTGGATCCTTCTGATGACTTGTCCTAGGTAGACATACTCCTTCACAACTTCGAGAAGCGACCCTTCGATGTGGATTGGACTCGGCAAGACGTGCGTATTGTACATAACTTTTGTCTTGACCGCCATGTCATAGAACCAAAAATTCGAAGACATGTGACATCTACCAACCCACACTGGGCCCGCGTAGTGGATTACGGCATGCTCACAGCCAGGAGGCCTGTGTCCCAGCAGTACCTATCTGACTGCTGATCATGTATTGTAACCACGTTTTTGCTTTTAATGCCATCCTTATGCTTACGGAATAGAAGTCAAAATCGGTTTAACGGACTGTAAAAAAAGTTATTTTTTCTAATCTTATTTCAATTGGAGTATAAGTGATTCCATTAATAAAGGCAAAACCCGGTGAAGAAATTAGTAAGAGTAGGCTTGATACAGTAGACAGAAACCTTGAGTGTAAAGAAATCAAGAAAGAAAACCGGCCAAGTGCGAGTTGGACTCGCACACGAAGGGTTCCGTACCACCATACAATATTTAACAAAAAACGCCGAAAAGAAACACGTTTCTGGTGTGCCTTTAATTTTTTAGTTTATTTTATTTTTTATTATAACTGTCTACCTATTACATGTTCATGAGATACAGCACGCTGGCAGACAGACGGAAGGACGGAGGGACAGCGGAGGCTAGGGTAATAGGGTTCCGTTTGGCACCCTTCGGGTACGGAAACCTAAAAAAGTATTTGTTGGGACTCGCAGTAGGAGATCACAAGCTAAACCTTAGCAGTGGAAACACAAGAAATTAATTGTTAAGTTAATGAACTAACGAACTTAAATTATCGGTATAATTCAAATCACAACTGTCAAATGTCTAGATAGAACACGGCAAATTGACGTATGGTGTCAAATTGCTTAGAGCTACACGATCGGTAAACTTGAGTGATCGCTGTGCTCGTGCAACCGCCGGACGTCTTACATTACAAGAGTGTTAAGGGGACGATAACCGACTTTTAATGATTTTATACTGAAGATCACGTCTAAACGAGTAGTGTTAATGATTTGAAAAAAATATATGACAAATTAGAGCATTTTCTCAACTTAATATGTGAATATTTTAGATTATGTCTATATTACCTACATAGGGAAATTAATTGGTAAAGTTATGTCTAACGCGGATAAAAAACTGAGAATGGCGCAAAATCTACCAACCGTATTTTTCTGAAACCTTCACCAATTTAAAGATAATTTAATTATTGATCTTTTAGTATACACGTTTTATTAAAATACCTTTTGTTTTGTGTATAATAAATTAATAATGCGTCAAATTGGGGACAGCGCTCCTTGATAGGCGAGTCCTATTATTGGCTGAACGTACGACGCAACTGCGCGAGCTCAGTACAGAACACGCAAGCTAACCACTCAAGGTCACTGGCATCTATTTGCGTCTTAAGCTACGATTTCCCAGAAGAGCTGTAGCCGCCACATAGCCGTCATTGACACGTTATTTATGAAAATAAGTTGGTGTTTCCTTAGAGAGAATTTTTTGACACCGTAAAGTCAAACTACCCGCCGCCATCGTTTTCATGATAGCCGTCAGAGCGGCCGTTATGTGGCGGCCACCGCTTTCTAGGAAACCGTAGCTTTTCAACCCATTATATCACGTGAGGGAGGAGCTCGTGGCAGCCACATGGGTTGATCCATCAGGTTAAGCTACACTTGCCGGGGTTGGTGCATGGATGGGTGACCATCTTTACATACCGAGACTCCTCCGTGCCTCGGAAAGACCGTTGGCCGTTGGTCCCGGCTGTCATTCGTGGATCTTTGACAGTAGTTACGGCTCGTCAGAAACCACCAAAGGGTATCGAAGTACCTAGTAACTGGGTTGTGGAGGTCAGATAGGCAGTCGCTCCATGTAAAATACTGGTATTCACCTACATCTGGTTAGACTGGAAGCTGACCCCAACATGGGAAAAGGCTGGGCAGATTGATTTTGATATCGCGTGTGGTGCAGTCTATAATATTGAACCCTTGTTTCTCTTCCATTATCAATAACATGGAAAAGGAATTGAGTTTGCAGTTAAGCTCTAAACAGATTCAAGCCTAGATGGTCCCGTCAAAACAGGTATTTTTTGTACTGTGTATTACATTATAAAACGTAATTTAAAAAAAACGTGATTCATGTAATCTTATTTTTACCCAAAAATAATCAATCAATAATCATTTTTCAATTTGTGAATCTTTTTAGGGTTCCGTAGTCAACAAGGGACCCTTATAGTCTCGCCATGTCCGTCTGCCTGTTTGTTTGTCCCCCCCCCCCCCCCCGGCTTAGCTCAGAGACTAGAAAGATCTAATTGGTCATGGGTATGTACGTATATACCTACATATTAATCACGACGACAAAGTCGTAAAATAAAACCTTGAAAAAGGGCTGGTCAAAAATATTGTGGATCTGTGAAAAACATTTTTCAATTCAGGGATCCGTTTGTGTATTATTAAGCTTTAAAGTGCTATTTTTGTTAGAGTCAAGTAGGTATCCCATGGTTGGTTTTGGATATTTGAAAAAAATCATGGCAGTAATAGGATATATACAGGGTGTTAAAGTAACTGCGTGCCATAGCTTAGGGGTGGGTTTAGTATCGATAAAGGCACCCAGGAAAAAAAAAATACTTAATAAAAAAATAAGAGGATCGCCAAAAAAAAAATTGTTTTAATTCTAAACGATTGCTATTTTAAGTTAGTAGGTAAGTACTAAATTAGATTGATCTTGCAATATGTTTTTTGTGTTTTCATTTTTGAATTTATTTTTTTATTTTTCCCGGGTTCCTTACCTACCCCTAAGCTATGGCACGCAGTTACTTTAACACCCTGTATAACGAAATTAAAAGGAAAACTATCATAGCTAAGTAGGCTTTACAAGTTAACGAGTAATAGTCGACCAGCTGCCATGCGCCTGCCAAGCGTGGTAATTATGGCAAACATCCGCCCCCCCCCCCTTTTTGGGGGAGGCCTATGTCCAGCAGTATACGTCTTTTGGCTGAATGATGATGGTGATGATGAGTCGACCAGCTTAAATTTGCAGTTGAAGAATTGACCGTGACGTATATAGATGTATCGGAGAACATGTTTTTCAATGTTAAGTTAGTTTTTGGGATAAATTCATCTCACGTACGGAACCCCTTCATTGTGCGTGGTCCAGCTTCCAAACTCCGGGCTGTTACTACTTCAATAATTCTATGTTCGTAACACAATTAAAAAGATATATATCAATACTGTAGCAGAAAAAAGCTTTTGAATCTTGCGGTCATCATCATCATCATTTCAGCCGAAAGACGTCCACTGCTGGACATAGGCCTCCCCTAAAAGTAGGGGGAGTTTGCCATAATCGTTTGGCAGGCGGGTTGGCGATCGCAGTATGGTCTTAAAAGAAAAACGCTGCTGCCCATTCTCTAGTAAGTCCCTTAGTCGCCTTTTACGACACCCACGGGAAGAAATGGGATGGTGATATTCTTTACGTCCGGTACCGCACGGAATAATCTTGCGGTAAGGTAAAGTATTTATGATCGTGACTGAACCCATTTTGTTGGGACCTTATAATAATATGGCCGTAGATATTAGGTATCATCAATTTTCTCAGGGAAAAGCGGTTAACGATAGAAAAAAACAGAAATTCCTTGTCAGTGCTGGTTTGTTTGAGCCTTAATTAAAATAACTCGTTAACCTCTCTCGAAGGAAATCTGAAGAATGCGACCTAATAAAGTCGTAAAGGCATTCATTATATACCTGTTAACATGTACACTTGTATGTTGGTATGTGTTTGTGTACGTAAACATAGAATAGAACACTCTTTATTATGCACACCATAAAAGTTACAGATATAAATGTTGAAATTTTACATAGGGTGACAAAAAGTCTCTCAAAGGGTCTTATCGCTAAAAGCGATCTTTTACAGACAACCTTTGGATGGATCAAACATCAAACAAATACAAAACAAACAAACAAACATCTAACATCAAACATCTTCGTGTTGATGTCATTCTACAATATGGGTTACTAGTAACTTGACGAATTCCTTAGCTACCGCGCTTTTGAAGTGCGTCGGGGATGTTCGAGGCAACCGGCCGGCGGCGGCGTGCCGGATTTTTACTCGCTGATGCATCTGCGTATAGCGTCCCTGATGCGGCGAGTGCGCGATAGTCCCAACAGTCTTTTGGCTACTGTGGCCAGCAGGATGGACAGCCCCATATTGTGCCATTGGATGACGACTCACAGAGCGTCATTCCAATGCCTTAAATAATTTTATTTTATATTTGTGTTTAGTTTATTTAACGAGCATGTTATTTTATTTGATGTGTATTGTATTGTGTTTTTTATTGTAATGTTTTGTAACATATGGACTATGTGTCTGATAATAAAGTTTCTATTCTATTCTTACAGGACGTCATAGTAGGGTTAAAACGCAACAAATTAAGCCATCAAATTTCTACCGAAGTTCAGTAATTTTTGAGTTATTTAGATTTTTTTATGAAAAAACCAAAATTAAATAATTTGAAGCCAATTTTAAAATGAATTAAGTTACTATCATAGTTGATGCCGTAGCAGATCTTTGTTAATAATGAAAAGTCACTACTAGAGAATGGGCAGCAGCGTTCTTTATGCATTTTAACACCATACTGCGATTGCCAACCCGCCTGCCAAGCGTGGCGATTATGGAAAATCCCCCCTTAGGTGGAGGCCTATGTCCAGCACTGGACGTCTTTCGGCTGAAATGATGATGAAGATGAATGAAAAGTTCAAAAATGCCTAAAACTTATTTTTATTTTTGCTATTACTTCAAAAAAATGTTGTCTGGTGCAAAAAAAATCTACGCCTAATGTACAAATTATTAGGAAAATATCCATGTATTATCAGCTATCCAAAAGGGTATGAAAGTTAATACAAAGTCATGTAAGTACTACATTATGAAAATCGTTTTTGATTTTGTACACACGGCTACACATCAAGCTATACATATCCAGTTTAGGCTGATCTCGCATTGTATAGGATTTTCGTACAATGAGAGGCCATCTTGTAGTGGAAATGTATAGCTTGATGTGTAGTACAGGAAGGAGTGCAACTCATAAAAAAGTGATAATACGGCAAATAAAATTAAATAATTTCGTGAACATTATCGTCACGGTCAATTCTCCAACTGCAAATGTAAGTTGGTCGACTATTACTCGTTAACTTCTAAAGCCTACTTAGCTGTGATAGTTTTCTTTTTAATTTCGTTATATGTACTACTGGCATACATTTTTTCATATAGCAAAATATAACGATTTAGCTGGGTGGCACACTTGACTCCAGCAAAAATTAGCACTTAAAGCTTAATACGAGTACTACGCAAAAAGATCCCTGAATCAAAAATGGTCTTTACAGACCCTCAACATTTTTGAACGGCCTATCCAACGATACCCCACATCATGGGATAGACGAGAAAAAAAAATATCATCCCCACTTTACGTGTAAGAGAAGTGTACCCAAAAACACTTATTTTTTTTTATATTTGAAGATTGTATTTTCCCACTTTTTTGGGGTCATTAATATGTATATCCATGCCAAATTACAGCTTTCTAGCACTAAGAGTCTCTGAGTTAAGCAGGGGACAGACAGATAGACGGACATGGCGAAACTATAAGGGTTCCTTGTTGCATACGGAACCCTAAAAATGGTAAGAAACAGTACATTCTAATAAGGAAGTGAAAGTCAACAGTATTTTATTATTTAAAATAGCATTACTAGTCGACTTGAAAATCAAAGAGGAAACTGAAAAGGAAGCGGAATATTTTCCGACGCGAAGAAATTCCGGAATTGTTTAAAACAATATTATGGAATGTCGTGAACTCGTGATATGATTTGGAATAGGAAAACTGTGTAGAAATGTCGTAATTGGAATTAGTGTGAAGGCCGACTGTAAATGAACACGTAGCTTTTTATTGATAAAATGTAGACCGTAAGTGAGTAAAATTAAATTGTTAATTCTGTTAATAGGATAACGAAATTACTATTACACGTCATGTAAAAAAAAACAGGCAGCATAAGGGCCTGCCGACAGAAGTGAAAACTTATCGCTCAACGCGCCTAAAGAAGTTCTCACTTCAATAAAATAATGATTATCTAAAACACAATTTAAACAATGCACAGTACCTACCTATACACAATTTTTTTTTATTGTAAGTGGTCAATTCCAGAAACTTTCAGTATGCCCACGTATTTAAGCATAATATACATATATTTTAACTTTTTTAATTTGTAGCTGTAAGTTACTACTCGTATACCCCTACAGCTACTAAATGTAAAAAAAACACGTATTTATACATACTAAATATTGAAATATTTAGTATGTATAAATACGTGGGGCATACTGATAGTTTCTGGAATTGGCCACTTACAATAAAAATAACAAAAAAGCAGTTACGGAATTCAAAAATGGAACTCTCTGGGAACATGTTACTTTTTAATTTGCGAGACTGTAATTTGTTTTTTAATTGTGGCGTCCTTAGCCGATGAAAGTTATGAAAAGTCGAGGAAATAGTTGCTTCTTTTTTCGGTAAATCATGACATTACACAACAGTGTCACTTGAAGACGAAAGGACAGTGACCGTAGATTGGAATGTCAACACTTGCTTCCCCAGAGGATTAGAAAAAGTTCACGAAAAGCGTTTTCGAAGCAATGTCCTCCTTCACCACGATAACGCGTCCTCACATTCCGCTAAGGAAACGGCAGTGTATTTAAGGCTTAAAATGTAGAACTGATGTCCTATCTGCCATACAGCCCAGTTGCGAGGACTGGGCTGTATGGCAGATAGGTCATCAGTTCTTCATTTACCTTACGACTTCTTTTTGTTTCATAAAATTAGAGACAAATTTAGAGGCACTCGTTTTACGAGCACTAAATCGGCTGTGAATGCGTTTCACGAAGCCATTGTAGATGTCCCTAAGGAAGTCTGGCCCAACTGGTTTTTACAATGGTTCCAGCGAATCCAAAAATCTATAAATTGTGATATACTTTGAAAAACAAAAAATATTTCATAAGTCTAATACTGGTCTTATTTATCAAAATCCAGAAACTTTCAGTATGACCTAAGTACCTACCTACCAAATGAGCGAGGGAACCACTCGCGAGCCTACTTCAGTTCCAGTACGAAGCTCGAGCTGGATCATAGCGACTTAAGGCGCAGATATATGATTTTAGAGACTTTTGTATCTGTGATTACGCCTTCATTCATATTATACTTAATGCAAGTAAGTTATGCAAAAAATGTATGTTAAACTACACGAACGTGAACGCATACACATCAATTCTGTACGTGAATATTTAAGTATTGTAGTAAAATACTTCACGAAATAAATTCAGGAAGTAATGTCTACCCAAAGCATAAAAAACTATGCATAAATAACATGTTACTTTCAAACTACATCCGATATTTTCAAGTTTTCTTTTTTGTATGAACTGACTATTTTATTATCATTATTTCTGTTTTTTTTTTCAAATATTTATATTTTCGTTACAAAAAATAAATATTCCATATGAAATCGAACGGCAGTACGGCACGGTGGCGTGAGCCCGACGTGCATTTGTATGGCCAAGGTCAGCGGCGATTACCCGACCCTTAAGTATAAGCGCACATGAGCCACCGGCCAAACCCAGCGGTGGCTGACGCCTGTTGCTGTGGTGGTACCACCGGCGTGTGCGACGAATCCATAAAAAACGTATGAAAAAGCATGTGAATTGCTTGTCGCAGGGCTACCGGGGTGGCTCGTTTGAGCCTAGCCTAATGTTCTTCAAAGCCTAGTTTAAGCCATACACTTTTTAAATTGTTTTAGCGTTACTTAAATGTAAGTACTTAGCTTTCTGGCTTATAGTTGGAATGTCGCACCCTTAGATGACCAAGATGATTAGATTTTAGAAGCAAAAAATACTTATAAAGAAATATAAATACTTGAAATTATATTTAATATATATTTTTCAGATCTGTTATGATGAGTATGCAATTAAAAAAACTTTATGTAAAAAAAAAATAACCGATTTCCAAAAAACACTACAAAGTGAAAAATAACTTTAATTTCGGAAGTCGGTGTCTTTGGTTCTGTATTTTAGTTTTTTGCCACCAACTTCCGAAATTAAAGCAATTTTTCACCTTGTAGTGTTTTTTGGAAGTCGGTTATTTTTTTTTTATAAAAAAAATATGTATTTGAGGGCGTTGTTTATTCTAAACGCGGATTTGAGTTAAGTTTGTTTATCCTTCAAAGTGTTTATCATTACATTTTATTCATATTCGCAATCGGTTAATACCTAGGTACCTACTTGACAAATGATTTGTATCAGTTTTAAGTAAAACAAGAACTAAGTACCTATTGTATGCAAATGTTATGGACATTCCGTGTAGATAGAATTACAGGTTACAATTAACTACCTATTTTGTAACCTAGTTGATAAAGGTTACAAATAAAATTCATGGACATGAAGAAGAGTGTGCTTAAAAAAAGTAAATTAAAAAAAAACAAAAAACTCGAATGAGCAAAAAGTGAACTTACAAAAAGATAAAAACTAGATTTATATAAATTAATACTATAAACAATCTCATGGAGTTGGAGACAATAGGTCGTTATTGTTATGAAGATGCCTCCGACTGCATGAGATTGTTTATAGTATATATAGTCTTGGGAGATATTTTTTTTTAATTAAAAAAATTTAGAATAATATGACGAACAAAAGTTTATTTGCGGTAAAATAACCTAACATTAGTCTGAACCGAGTTATACAACATGTCCCAGAATTAGCGCACAATCTCTTAAGGGGTCATTGTACTCATCATTATGAACAACTTTTACTAAGGGACCAAACCTGAAATCGCGAAAAACAAAATCAACTGTTCCTTACATTTCGCCGAGTTATTCGAACAAAAATGTAGGGAACAGCTGATTTTTTTCGCGATTTCAGGTTTGGTAGATAATACTTTTTTTTTTACTTATTTATCATAAATATTAAAGCAGATTTGTACAGCTTAGAGCTTATTTTTTACGTAAAATTGTAGTTCAAAATATCATCTCGGACTGCATTTGTACAAAACCCCTTTACCAATTCATTTTTATGATAGGGTTTTCCAATACTAAGGTTTCAGCGATGGTCGCGGTATAAAACCAAATGCACCACTTCCCATGGTTATTTGGTCATTGTCCTTTAAACTCCTTTACGTTTATTGTGACTGTATAATAAATTAGATTACGAGCCTATTTCGAGCAAATCGTAACTTTTTAAATAGTTTTGTCAAAATGTTTTATAACTACACAACTCGTTAACATTAATTTCCTGAAACATTCAACAGCCATTCAAAAGATAAAAAAACATTTCTGCAAGTTTTCCATCGTCAAAATAGTTCACTTACAAACGCCGCATTAGCCCGGCGGCGCTTCATAAAAATGTATTTGTTTAGCAAAAAAAGAACCGCGAAATTCAATGTTTACCAAACAAATAATAGATTACAAGATAAAAAAAAATAGAAATACTTACAATGTGTTAACAAACAGTGTGTTATCAAAGTAAACTGGAAGATTATTTTATTTGTGAACGGATTGGGGACGCGAGAATGAAAAATTTATTTTCGTTGGCGCGCGCACATTCGCGGGTTGGCGGTCGGTCCGCGCGACGCGTCACTGAGAACTGAGTAACTGACTACCTAGCGCATAACCACGCCAGCTCTCATCACTTGAAACTATCTTTATCGGTACTTTATCTTCGATAGCTTTGTAACAAGCTCCAATGAAAGCCTATCAACGATACTGATAACATTGACATTATAATCTACAGCTTTTACTTCGAAAATGTACCTCACCGTCTCGTCTGTTCGTACGCTTATTCGATTTTGATTGCACTTTGTAGCGATAATTAGTTTGGTTCATGTTGTTGATTACGTGTGCATATTAATTACAATCGGGAATGAGGAGCTCCATAGCAGTATGTAAATGTAGGTACGGGAAAATTAAATGTTGACAAATTTGTGCTAATCGCTTTATAATGATAATGATATGCAAGGTTAATTTGCTGACGTGGTTGGATTATTTTAATATTGAAATTTTATTTTATTTAAGGACGTATGTACTTTCTAGAGAATGGGCAGCAGCGTTCTCTATGCATTTGAACACCATACTGCGGTCGCCAACCCGCCTGCCAAGAGATGGCTTGGCAGGCGGGTTGGCGATCGCAGATGTCCAGATTGTCCAGCAGCGGACGCCTTTCGGCTGGAATGAAGTACCCACAAACATAATATTAGTACTTATTTTGCAACGACGTGTTTTTTAGCGTCGTGGTGGCGTTCTATAGTTTCTGCCTACCCCTATAAGAATATGGCGTGAGTTTATGTATATAGGTATGTATTTTTTTGCTAAACTGAATTCATCCAATCTTGAAGAAAAACTTTTATCCAATTCTTCACTTCCGAACACTCAACGGTCATTGAATCTAAATATTATTTTCCGTACACCGCATGTGCGACATACATACTAGCAATCTACGTGAAACGGTACTAACCCACTTTACAGATTTCATTGAGAGTTTTCTGTTTATTCAAGTGAGAAAACGGGGCAGTGAATTTTGATTGAGAATGATTAATTAGTGTGTTACACAAACACCGGCCTCTGCCAGCCCATCACAACACATTATGAGCGAAGCGAGAGCGGAGCGGAGCTGTGTGACCGAGGAAAACGTAATTTTTTTTTTCTATTTTTTGCGTTTTTCACAAAAGGTAGGCGACTGTTTTCCGTGTCATGCAACCTTCACACACTATTTTATTTTCCGGTCATTTTTCGATTTTTATATCCATTGAATTGAAAACACCGAACATAAATCCGTAGTATCGGCCGAATGTTCGGCCGTTGCTTAACTACGCTTACTATGGCTGACTAGAAAAAAAAAAAAAAAATACGTTTTTTTGCGGTAAACATGACGCAGAGAAAGAACACAAATACAAAAAAAAACAAGTTTAGGGGAAAATATCCGAAACGACCACGACGAAAGAAACAAAAAACGACAGTCAAAGAAATAAGCCAAAATTAAAAATGTAACTTTAAGTCAGGTAAGGATTCAAAGTCAAAAAAGGAAACTATGGAAGTTATAAGACGGCCGAACATTCGGCCTATACTTTGGATTAACGCTTCGGAGTAGACCCTGGACACAGCTGACCTGAGGAAACATAGTAGGTAGAATGTGCAGCCTTTGTAATCGAGATGCATAATCAGCCTATACTAATCCTAATAATGTTCCCACTGCTGGGACACAGGCCCCCTGTCTGTGATATAATAGTAACAGCCTTCGTAATAGGGATGCATAATCAACCTATAATCTTCCCTCCGCTGCGACACAGTTCCCCTCGCCGTGATATAATAGTAACAGCCTTCGTTATAGAGATGCATATGCATAATCAGCCTATAATCTGCCACCTCTGCGACACAGGCCTCGTCTCCGTGATATAATAGTAACAGCATTCGTTGTAGGAATGCATAATCAGCCTATAATCTTCCCACCGCTGCGACACAGGCCTCGTCTCCGTGATATAATAGTAACAGCCTTCGTTATAGGGATGCATAATCAGCCTATAAAGATCCCACCGCTGGGACACAGGCGTCCTCTCTGTGATATAATAGTAACAGCCTTCGTTATAGGGATGCATAATCAGCCTATAAAGATCCCACCGCTGGGACACAGGCGTCCTCTCTGTGATATAATAGTAACAGCCTTCGTTATAGGGATGCATAATCAGCCTATAAAGATCCCACCGCTGGGACACAGTTCACCTCTCCGTGATAGAATAGTAACAGCCTTCGTTATAGGGATGCATAATCAGCCTATAATCTTCCTACCGCTGCGACACAGTTCTCCTCTCCGTGATATAATAGTAAAAGCCTTCGTTATAGGGATCCATAATCAGCCTATAATGATTCCACCGCTGGGACACAGGCGTCCTCTCTGTGATATAATAGTAACAGCCTTCGTTATAGGGATGCATAATCAGCCTATAATCTTCCCACCGCTGCGACACAGGCCTCGTCTCCGTGATATAATAGTAACAGCCTTCGTTATAGGGATGCATAGCCTATAATCTTCCCACCGCTGCGACACAGGCCTCCTCTTCGTGATATAATAGTAACAGCCTTCGTTATAAGCTGAGTCCCAGCGGACACAAGCCTATACGTAGGAAACCGTCAGTTGGGAAACGGTGTGTATACATTATCATATTGGGTACAATGACGTAATAAACGTACAATCATACAGTGCGCGAAGAAAAGGAAATACCTATACCGATAACTGTTGTTAGAAAGAGATGAACATACATATTTAGTTACGTCACTAGCTGCTGCATGTTCATTGGTGCGTACGCGTCCGTCACAGCAGTCAGGAAAAATGGCTGTACAAGTACAAAACAAAAACGTTTTGATAAAATAAAAAATACAATAAATACCTATGCATGAAATGAGACGTTTTTCTGTACTCCCACAGTAGTAGTGTAATTTGTACATCGTGTATAGACGGGAAGGCATTTTCTTCACAAATTATTGCTGACAATTGCGAGTGATTGCGACGTGTAGCCGCGTCACTGGATAGCGCGCGACTAATTCCAAGTCGGGCAATTGCCTTGCTTTTACTTTGCCATTATTGAGCGCGGGTAACGCATCTATACATCATTGATTGGGTACAACTGACGGAACTGAACTGCGGGGTAATTGCGTAACACACTACCAGTAGGAATCTGTTTCAATTTGACAGTTCAACAACATTCATTGCGTTATTTACGTTGTTGAGCAGACAAATTTTTCGAACATATGAAGCAATGGATTAGCAATATACTTCAAAATCATTCCGATTCAAACTGCGTTACGCAATTAGGCTGCTGTTATTAAACAATTCTAACCAAACTCATGAGTAGTTTTACATCATTATCATAATAATTCTGAAACCCGACCGAAAACCACATCGGTCTAAACATTTTCAGTGACAAGTGATAACTGTTACGCTGACAAGGTAAATACTTATAGTGAAATATTACAATGATAGTGGCACCTAATGTTGATGCTATAATAACGTCACTCGTTTATTTTGGACGATAGGCGGTGTCTACTGTCTACGTAGGCGTAGTACCTCTTTTGTTTTTAACCGACTTCCAAAAAGGAGGAGGTTATGTTGTTCGTCTGTATGTTTTATTTGAAGTGTAACATCTTTCCTCTCACTCTTTGTGGGAGTGATTTCGTGAAAAGGGACGGAAGTGTGTAACAGGAAGTGACAGCTGGAGCATGGAATAAGTACTTTTTAATATCATGAAATTAATAGGTGAGTACTTTATAATGGCATGGAATTAGTAAGTACTTAAAGATTGTAAGTAGAGGGGGTCCAATTTCAACTAGATGGCGACCACTAGTACGAGTAATGAATCATTATTCGAATAAATATTTCAGTAGCTCAGTATAAGTTCGCTTTTCAGTATTCAAATTTTGAGGTTAATTTCTATGTCTGCTCGGTTGCTTATTACCAAGGTGAGATGTCAGATGGCGACTACAGTAAGTCAACTCAAAACACATTTATTTTAATTAAACCTATTACAGGCACTTTTGAATTGTCAAAGAGTCGGTCAGTTAGTCAGAAAGTTGAGCCCATTCCAAAACGTAGATCTCTATGGAGAAGAACAGGCAAGAAACTCCAAGGACACTCTTTTAAATCAAGATATTACAAAATCCTGGGCACATTATTCTTGTTGTTTCTTTATGTGAGAACAATGTAAAAAATTAACATACTTATTTAAAAAAACAAAAGATTAAAAGATTACAAATAAACCCTGGCAGTTAAGAGACGACCAGTCTCAACTAACGGCGCCCGTTCACGAACATGACGCGTGGATCAGCACCATCCAACTCAACCATTTTGTAGGCTTGCTTACTGCGCTTACTCGCGGTTCTTTTATCTGTGAGCTGGCAGAAGTCCAATTATAGTGTCCGCAGTATGGTTGGTTCGATGTGTTGTAATCGGTAGGGATCGGCTTTGTTTATCTTGTGGGTAACAGATAAAAGCCATGAATGATTGGATATTCACTGGAGCCACAATTATCATACTAACCTTGTCTTTTTATAGATTGTAGGTACCTTTTCTTGTTAGGGTTCCGTAGTCAACAAGGAAACCTTATACAGGGTGTCTGTATACGGTGTGGCGAAAATTAAGGGTGTGGTACAGACCAGGGTTGTTGCGAACATCAGCATCAGCATCCGCATTGATCGATGCTGATTATTAATGCTGAAGTTCGAGTCGTGATATGACCGCAAAGGGGGCGACGCTTATAGCACGTGTTGTTTTCGATTGCGAGTTAAGCGCGCAATACAATAAGCGCGCGAGGCAATAAGTCAAGGACTCTAGCTAGGTACTTAATTACTAATTAAGTTTTTTTTTAATTAAGCCTTAATTAGTACTAATTAAGGCTCCTTCAAGTGCGACCCTTGTCGTGCCCGTGATATCGTACCAGTCTGTAGAAGCCTTTATTACTAAACTAGGTACTTATTTTGATTCTATTTTTTATGAAAAGTCAAAAAATTATTGAAACAATATTTTATTTCCATATCAAGGAAAACTGCTAACTGCTAAACTTTTAGGTATAAATTCATAATGGTCACTACTTTTTCTTGATTTTTTAAGAAAATAATTAAAATCAGCATCAGGATCGCTGATATGAAAAAAATATGCATCAGCAACAACCGTGACAGACCATCAAACTGAACAACTTTCTCCCGGGGACCATAATCGTGAAAAATAAATCTGTCGTTCCATACAAAATTTCAATACCTACTCAAACAAATGTATGGGACGACTGGTAATTTTTTCAAGATTACTATGTTGGTCCTCAAAAGAAAGTTGTTCAGTTTGATGGTCTGTCTGTACCACACCCTTAATTTTTGGCCACACCGTATACAGACAGACACGTTGTATACTTTCGCCATGTCCGTATGTCTGCCTGACCGCGGCTTAACTCAGAAACTCTTTGTACTAGAAAGCTATAATTTGGCATGGGTATACATATTAATCACGCCGACAAAGCGGTAAAAGAAAATGTGGGAAAAAAAAATGAGTAGGTACTTCCCTTGCACGTAAAGTGGGGATGATATTTTATTTTCTCGACTACCTCATGGTGTGGGGTATGGTTGGGTAGTTCGTTAAAAATATTGCGGTTATGAATGTGAGTACCATTTTTAGATTCAGGGATTCCGTTTACATAATATTAAGCTATAAAGTGCTATTTATTTATAACGCAATTGTTAGTATAATATAATAATTACGTAAACTTAAGTTAAGGTATTCATCTATGGGTCTTTGTAACCTGAAAATAAATGGTTTATTATTATTATTTTTGTCTCTATATTTGTTTTCCTCGGCCTAGCCGGATAACACTAATGGCACGGGCCTAAGCCACCATAAGCTGCCATTGTCACTGCCGGCAAATCTGATGCGTCGCAGCCTAAGCGACAAAACAGAAAAGGGGATAAAATGAAAATGGGTGCTCAACCTGCCCTGACTGCGGTCCGTAGCTCCATTCCAAGAACAAGCCAGGTGGATGAGGAGGGTTTCACTAAAGTTGAAAAGAAGAAGAAGAAGCCCTGTTCTCGTAACCTGTGCGGTACCGCACCGAGTGGACCCAACATGCTGCTGCGCCCTGCTGTGCCTACCACGCAGCTGTACATTTCACGTCTGCATCACTCCACGACGATTGAAGAAGTCGTGCAGTATGTGAAAGTGAAGACCAACTGGATTCTGAGGGTTGAAAGGTTGGAATCGCGCTACAACATCAACTTTAAATCATTTGTGGTACGAATCCCAACCAACCATCTACAGACCTGCTGGAAAGTGGAGTTTTGGCCGAAAGGTGTCGTATATCGACGTTTCCGAGGACGGTTACGCGACACCACGCAGCGAAACACGACGCCGACGTGTGTTTAGTTATAGTTTAATTTGGTTAATGTTACTATAGTAAAAATATGTATGTTTAGGTTAAGGTATTTATCTATGGGCCTGCGTAGCCTGAAATAAATGGATTATTATTATTATAAGCCAATTGTCCAGCAGCAGGGTTAAGAGTGGGAGTAATATAATATTATACGTAGACTATAATCACTGTATGGTAGACGAAACTATATTTGAGTGGGAGTATTATTATTATACCTCTTTGTATTTTGCTGTGTGTACTTAAATAATAAAATAAATAAATATATAAATAAATATTTTTTGTTAGATTCAAGTGTGTATCGGGCCCCTGCCAGCTAAATGGTTGTTGTTGGATATGTAAAAAGATTCATGGCAGTAGTATACAGGGTGTAAGGGACAGCCCTCCGCAAATTAACAGGGTGCATTCAGCTCCTTATTTTGAATCATATTCCACTGAAAATTTTCTCAGGAAAATTGTAATTTTATATCGTAATTTCAGTTACTATTCCTTTATTTCAATGTAAAATCACATTCTCTATACGCAGTACTCCATTAATGTAAATAACACAGCTAAAATAAATAAATCTGCAATGGATGTTGAAATTCTCTAACGAACGACGCCTGAAATCAGCGAGCGCGGCCGTCCACCCCGCCGCGACAAATCAGGTTCATTGGATTCCCATAACGTTCCTGAAATAATTTCATGTACCGGTAATCTTAGTACGATATACTGAATTCACCCCATCAGTCTGCGGAGGGCTGTCCCTTACACCCTGTATACAATAACGAAGTTTGAAGGAAAACTTGATAGTTTTCTGTTTTTAGCTGTGATCAGCTCAGTAGGCTTCAAGTTAACGAGTAATAGTCGACTAAATTACATTTGCAGTTGGTGAAGTGACCGTGACGTATATCGATGTGTGGGAGAATATGTTTTTCAACTGCAATGTTAAGTTTACGGAACCGTTCATTGTACGTGGAATTGGGATAAGAGCAGAAGAATGAAGATGATGTATAAACTTAAAAATGGGAAGCACCAACCACATACAGCCATCACCAGTACGTTTGCCAACCATGGTGATTAGAGCATTATCTATAGCCACTCAAACTCAAAGCATTTATTTCAATTAAAGGCTTTACATACTGGCGCGACTTGTCGCCTTCTACATACTGGCGCGACTTGTCGCGCGACGCGACACGCACCGGTAGAACAATTTCTATGAAAAATTCAAGGAAATAGTTAAACCGGTGTCATGTCGCGCGACAAGTCTCGCCAGTATTTAGAAGCCTTAAACCATTTACAGGCACTTTTGAATTGTCAAGAATGAGTGTACGACTAAACGCCGACTGTCCGCTCTGGGGCGGGCCAAGGGGTCAGACAGACTCTTACTGACTAAAAACCACCCCAGTGTTCCCTTCCCACACTTGCACCGTGGATCTTGGGATCTATTATTACTTCCGCAATTCCCGGCTGGTGCCGGCCCGCCTCTGCGGGCCACCTCAAGTCTGAGGGGAGGGGTGAAGTGTTTGACCAAAACAATTGAAACCTAAAATAATTAAAATAAGCCGTGGCAGCTAAGAGATGACCAGTCCCTACTGACTGCGCCCGTTCACGAACATGACGCATGGATCAGCACCATTCAGCTCAACCATTTTGAAGGGAGAAAGAAAGAAAGAAAGAAAATACATTTATTTAGCACAGACTAAAAAGGCACACAATATAACATTCAGCAGATAAAAATATTAAAAAAAACAAGTCAATAGTGTAAAGTGCGACGTAAGAAATTAGCGGGTAAATGTGCCTCACGGCTGCGCCAAAAAGGCCCAGTTCAGCAAAAATGCCAGGCAAAAACCCCCTTATTACAAAACAAGGTTTATCTTCAGACCCAGGTTTAAAACATGGAGCCATTATTGAATTTCGAACTTTATTCCGACTATGGTAAAGTTCCTAAACACAAAACTGACAACTTAGTACTGAACTAAGTTTTCAGTTTTGTATAAAGAACGGTATTTCAATCACTGTTACGTTCTTATTACAAAAACTGGGTCCATGGTTTAAGCCATGTCAAAATATAAATCTTGTTTTGTAATAAGACTGCTAGTGTCTGACGCTGGTTTTCAACTGGGAGCTAAATGACCCAACACACGCGCCACCATCAGCGAGACATCTGAGTGATAACTATTGGTACGGATCACGATCATTCATTGTAGACATCAGCCAATTAGGATACCCAAAACAATGAGCATTTGTATGCCTAACAATTCATTAATTAATTCCCGTCAAAAAACCTTCGTGATGTCCAACAACAGTAACAAACAGTACACAATACATAATTATGACACTCATTGCTTTCCATTGAATTAATTGAATTCTCCAAAATGTTTGTACATACGGCTACATATCAAGCTATACATTTCCAGTATAAGCTGACCTCTATTTGTACGGAAATACTATACAATGCGAGATCAGTTTGTACTGGAAATGTATAGCTTGATATATAGCCGCGAATACCTGGAGGAATCCTAATCCATGTTGACGATGACTACGACAAGATAGATTCTATGACTCCTCTAAATTATGGACATTGAATTCAAAATTACTGGCTAGTGTATGTCAGAAGAATATTAAAGTGCATGGTTAATCATTTCCCAAGTATGTGGGAATGATTCCGAAGCTGTCATTGTCATTAGCTATAATAAAATGGTATAAAATCGAAACAGCTTTAACCGAACTAATCCTTAGGCAATTTTCAGTCTCCTATTCTACGAAAAAAGAAAAAGTTTGTTGTAAATTCTACTAATTCAGCTAATTACGTAACATACTATATTCCATTTGAAATAAGATTAGAAATTTAAATAAAAACGTTTTTACAGTCTGTTCAACCGTAATTCCGTAGGCATAAGGATGGCATTAAAAGCAAAAACTCTGTTACAATACCAACTGTTAATTACAGCTGCCATTTGTCATGCCACCAACGCAATATAAGTCAAAATCGGTTGAACGGACTGTAAAAAAGGTTTATTTAAAATTCAAATCTTATTTCAAATATGCCTAGGCCGCACTCATTGCGATAACATTCGCCGCGAAGCTTCGTGACTTCACTCTACAGCGAAGGTGCGTGGCCACATTACATCGCTCGCAGATTCATTGCGATAAAACAATGATAAACTAACACAAAACTCAAAATGGACGCCACGGTTGCTCTATATTTTATGGCAGCGAATAATTATATTTTACATTTGTGTCATCTAAAAAACAAAATGTAAGCAAGAAAAAGGCGACTGCTTGCAATCGTATACAGGCTGTAGAAAGCTATTTAAAGCGCCAAAAGCAAACCAATTGACATCTGCTTTGTACGATGGCTGCCGGCCACAGAACATATATGCTGCCGGCCGACTGAAGTGTGGCCGGGCACGCGAAGTGCATCGCGATAAAACCCTTTGATCTGCGACATTTTACCGACAGCGGAGCGAAGCGTATTCGCCTTCGCGCGAAGTCGCGAAGTATTCGCGAATGTTCGGCTACATACATCGTGCTATCACGAATATTCGCGTTATCGCGATGAGTGCGGCCTAGGCAATAGAGGCGATTGCACTTAAGTAGCAATCGGTTTCAATTTGACAGTTCGTCAACATTTATTGCGTTATTTACGTTGTTGAGCAGACGATTTTTGAAGAAGCAATGGATTAGCAATATACTTCAAAATCATTCTAATTGTGATCCTGTTGTTTGTCCGTATCAAATCCCTCGCAATTTCTTAGTGATTTATTATTTCCTGAAAAATATCCGTAATTTTACCAAAACACTTATTGATCACGGACTAATTATTGATGATGTTCATTCATGTCTAGAGTTATTTTTACTTACATTAGTCAAATGATGTATTTTCATAAACGACAGTTCATTGTTAGGCAATTTTATTAGCAAAATATTGTATTGTATCTCTGTATATCTCTCATTTTCCTAAACTAGCATTTTAGTGTAAATACTCTCGTTTCTAACGCCTGTGACGCATACATGTAAATTATCCCCAATTACAATGTTATATGTATCAACAAATGTGTCCAGAGTCTAGACATCAGTTACCATGCTAATCTGGGGATAAACTCTAAACATAAAATACAGATACATCTGTCATTTATATTCCTTTAGTAGCATTAAAAATAAACTCAGGAGAGAATGGTTTATTACGGTTACGGGTGCAATGAGCTTCAATGTGTACGTCATATAATTTATTAATAGCAGCCGTTACAAGAGTACTTAATGCTATCAAAATGTCTACTACAATATAGTTACTAGTATGATCGGATATATCTTTGTGAAAGACGACAAAATACAAGACATGAGATGTGTCACCCAAAAAATATGATGTAGGTTGATGTATATTGTTGGGCTTATTTCCAGGAGCTCCTAAACTATACAAGTGGAGACGCAACATGTGGAGCCCGCCGTCTAGAGGTTTGTTACAGAGTTACTGGAACCACCGAAACGGTCGGATAAGATTGACACTGGCTGGTGACAGTCACTCTAGCAGAGCGTCACATCGACGATTGCATGGCGGCATGTGAGATGATGTCAGCCGCTGTCGTAGAGCCACTGTCGTCCCACATCCACGTGCGAACTGAACGAACTGCTATATTCCGGCACAATCCTGATGATATTGAAGCTGCTGAACCACTTATACGATGACCACTTCTGGTAAATGCTATCCTGCGCCGATACATATATATTTGAAAGTCACAACGGCACATGAAAAAATTGTCTATGGTCGTCAGTAAAATGAAATAACTAACATTAATGACCAGCTTTTTTCCAATTTAAATGACAATGATAAATTAATTCATTTCTGTAAGTAGGTTCGTACAAACACTTTTACACGTCAATATGTAAGAAACAGGTTAATCCTGTTCCCACAATTCGTGACAATCCAGCCTATCCCTCACTACTTGCTACTAGGTATGTCCACCCAAACAAAAACCACAATATGCACCTAATATCTTGCTTATTATAAAGTAGCTCCTGCCCGCGACTTCGTTCGCGTGGAAGTCGTAAGATACCACAATATACTAAAATACCTGCCACATTTTTATAGAAAATGGCTTTGTTGGTCTAGATCGCTACTGTTGTGGCCCGCAGAGGCGAGCCGGCACTAGCCGGGGATTGCGGAAGTAATAACAGATCCCAAGATCCCCGGTGCAAGTGTGGGAGGGGAACACTGGGGTGGTTTTTAGTCAGTAAGAGTCTGACAGACCCCTCATGGAGGACATCCATGAGGATTTTCCACCCCGTGAAAAAAAAAAGAAAAAAAAAGATCGCTACTGTTGGGCATGAGTTAAAGAAGCTTGAAGATTTCGGCATATTTGATCAATTACTCCTTTGGTTTAAATCATATCTCACAGAAAGGGCCAGGATATCCCTTTCGGACAATCTCGCAACCCTGGCAGGCATTGGTCCTTACGTACTCCGTCAGTTGGTGCTGACATCTCTTTAAGGCGCGCGTGGAACACGACGCGCCGTCGACCCGGGCCTAGTCCTTATCGGACGGTGAGCTACCCATCGCTCACCATCCGCAAGCCCGCGCCTACGGTGGCCGGAAATCGGCTTGTGACTCCCGACGCCCGGGGCGTCTCCTGCGGTGACTAGGGGTGCGAGGGCGCGAACCTTGCCTCTGCCTCACGCGTTCCGCCTCTTCCTTCGGGAGCATTACTGCTTCACAGAAGGAGGTGACGGCCTCCCATACACTCTCGCTCCGAACCATGGCCTGAACCAGGGCCAGACGCGAGAGATCGCCGCCGCCGATCGCCTCCGTGGGGACACGGCGGTGCTCCGTCCACGCCGGGCAGACCGCCATCTTATGCTACACCGTGTCTTCCGGGCGATCCACACGGTGGTTTCTTCTCAGCAGCTAAAATATACAGAGGCTCAGGACTGGTGATGCGTTGGGTCATTAGTTAAATTTCAGTGATGTCCAAGATAAGCTTAGAAATGTTACTATTTAATTAATGAGTATGAAAGATGACTGAAATGGCATCACAAATGTAATGATTATTGAAATGTTGATCTGACTTGTGTATTATTTTTTAATTTGACATTTCTATTTTTTAAGTACAATGTATTTATGTATGTACGTATTTAAGTACAATGTACTCAATTTAAAATGTATTCTGTTTATTCAATGTTGCGATTAGTACCTAATATATTAATTTGCGCACCTCATTAGGTTATAATACAATGCACCTTATACCTGTAACACCTTTTTATCGTTTATTAATTATGCAAATAAATTATTTGATTTGATTGGAAAGTATTATATGAATCGAAAAAGTCACATTATGTAGGTACCAATGTGACTTTTTCAATTCATATATACTTTCAATGCCCGGATGTGAACACAACCTCGTGCATGGGGCATTAAGTTTTGTTACCTACCTATTTTCAGCGTTCTGGGAAATGTTGACTACCTGGCAAACTTATATTTAACTTAGCCGCTATGTTAAACTTTACCGTTGTCGTAGCTACGCGTTGCGGAGCACTAACACAAAGTTTGTTTGCAGTGGAAGCTAACGTAAACCATAACAGAAAACTACGTATATTGTCTAAGTAGGTAGTTATGCTGTTACGTGTCATAGAGGTTCCCGCAGCCAGGCGCGATGCGACAGCGTGACGGGACTCTAGTAGAACTATGGCTATTAAAACTTCATGGAATTTGTCCTACCCGAATCGCGTTGCATCGTCGTGTCGCGCCTCTCTGTGGGAAGCCTAAAGGTTTGTATAATGTTAAGGCTCGTATCGACTGGTGCGATATCGCGGACGCGACACTAGTAGCACTGAAATGTTTTACAATATTTTGTTTAAGTATATCAATTATATAATTATAGATTCTCGAGTGGCGCGTTACAAAAAAACTAAGACAAACAGGCCATCTTTGCTATGCTGGTGTGCGTGACAGCTACGTCTTACACTGGCGCCACGTCATTGTGCTGTCATTTTGTTATACTAGTGTACGTGCATGTTGCGGCCAACAGTTGGACGCAATTTTTCGACGAGTTGACACCTTTGACCGTCTATCTAGACATACTCATATCTTTGCTAAAACTAAAATATGAGTATATCATTACCTTTTTAAAGTTCTAGTGTTGAGTTGCCTACTCTAAACATATTCTAGGTATCCTTTCAGACTTCCTGTTTTACATTTTGTAAACGTACACATTTCATTTCATGCACTACATCATGTAGTCTTGTCCTAAGTATGTCAAATACCTGCTCACTATTTATAGCATGCACCAATTCCTTCAAACGCATACCAACGGCAATAAAATGCAATACATCCATCCATCCATCCATACATGTAAATATTCTATGCGACGCATGTGAGCTAGCGACAGCGTGGTATTAGTTTGAAAATTGGATTATATATTCATATAATTTCGCCGTAGTACCTACATTTATCGGGCACGATCTATTTTAAATCTTGGGGAGTTTATACTTCAGTCAGAAAGATCAAATCAAATCAATCAAATCAAAAATATTTTTATTTCACATAAGCCTACATGGGCACTTATGAAACGTCAGAAGCTAGGTGCACGGTTCCAATTGGTCGTTTCCTATGGAGAAGAGCCGGCAAGAAACTCCACGATTACTCTTTTAAAAAAAATTGGCTTTTACAATATTTTCAAAGTAAGAGAGGACAGCGTAGGCCCGTCAAAATTACCAGGTACTTAACAAAATAGAAATTGGTCTACAGATCTACAGTATATTAAGCCTACAACGTCCTCACATTAACAAAAAAAAACTATATAAAATATGATTAAAATAATAAAAGTTAGAGTCTTGTTGAAATCAAAAAACATCGATTATGTCAAGGAAGTATGTAAAAAATAAATAACATAAACATCGCAACTTGGGAGCAGTTAATAGACATTTACATATTTTTGCCGTTAATGAGGTACCAGGGAAGCCACATGTGCATCCTGATCCGAAAGAAATTAGGCCCTGTCCTCATTACAAACAAATTAAGATCGCGTCTAACTTATTCACTCATGCATCTGAGAAAAGGGAAAGAGCATGACCGACTTCTAACAGCCAGAATCATTCAGTGACTGCTACGTTCAGTACCGAATAGCAGACGCTTCACTGTTCCAAGATGTTAATGTGGAATGCACCAGTTTCCCTCATGTGTGATGCATATGGCGGTGCTTGGGGGAGGCCTATGTCCAGCAGTGGACGTCTTTCGGCGGAAATGATGATGATGCCCATGATATCCTTACACTGAAACTGCCCTCAAAATTCTTCAATACCCTCTGTCTCGCCAAACCATCCCACCACGATTGCAACCACCAAAGAAATAGCTCTAAATTTCATTAAATTTTTCATCTCACTTGCCTATGGCGGTGCTGCTTGGGAGGTGGCCCATGTCCAGCAGTGGACGCCTTTCGACTGAAATGATGATGATGCCAATGATATCCTTACACTGAAACAGCCCTCAAAATACTTCAATACCCTCTGTCTCGCCAAACCACCCCACCACGATTGCAACCACCTAAGAAATAGCTCTAAATTTCATTAATTTTTTCATCTCACTTAGAAGTTCTTTTCCACAATAAAGACCAACAACAACAAACTTGCTAATATATTATTACATTCATACATACACAACATCACGCCGTGTTTCCCCGAAGGGTTGGGCAGAGGTGTACACCCTCATTTCGCCAGTTATGTTCAAGTCCCATGTAATAGTGGGCGAGCCCATTGCCATCGACCGGGCACAAATCCAGACTACGGGCTGCTACTGAGAAATTCCAGATATAAATACCGAATAACACTTTGCCCGACCTGGGAATTGAACCCAAGACCTCATGCTCAGCAGTAGCGCTTGCGACCACTAGGCAACGAGGCAGTTCAACAGCGAGGCAGATTATTAAATCTATACTAAAATAATAAAGCTAAAGAGTTTGTTTGGTTGAACGCGCTAATCTCAGGAACTACTGGTTCGAATTGAAAAAATATTTTTGTGTTAGATAGTCCATTTATCGAGGAATAACATCACGCTACAACCAAGAGGAGCGGAGCATCTATGAAAAATGTGGCAAAAACGGGAAAAAATCCTTTTGGTATGACGGAATTGTTCCCTTTTAAAAGTTCAAAAAAAAATCTGCGACGGCATAATTATGTCTATCTTTTAAGGTTGGCTCACTATAAACTTTTTATGATTATCAAATTTGTTCTAAAATAATGCATTATTTGCGAAGGTGTTTTCATAAACAAAATATTTAATCCTTATCCAAATAAATACGTTATTCATCACAAATATTTAATTTTGAACAAAATTGCCCTTGACGTCATATGATTTCAATAAATACGAAAGATTGTAAGGATCAGCAGAAACTATAAACTTATAAATAGGTATGGATTCACAAAGTAAAAGCTACCTAATCCACACGCACGTGTGGATCACGTGTTTCCTAATGTGCTACTGCTTTAATTACTAGTTAAGTAAAATTAAAGACGAGTTTTATTACGGTATTAAGGTCTTTACTTTCATGCTCTTCATGGCTCATGGTCCCTGTTTATCTTTGGTATTTTTTTATTAGGGTTCCGTAACCGAAGCAGAACCCTATTACTAAGCCTCCGCTTTCTATCCGTCAGTCTATCTGTCAACGGGCTGTATCTCTTGAACCGAAATAGTTAGACAGGTAAAATTTTCACAGATTGTGTATTTATTGCTAACAACATCATCTGTCTAGCCTTTTCTGCTGACCCCAACGGAGTTGGGTCAGCTTCCAGTCTAACCGGATGCAGCTGAATACTAGTATTTTACATGGAGCGACTGCCTATCTGACCTCCACAACCCAGTTACTGGGTAAATGATACCCATTGGTAATACTGGTTGTCAGAGTTTCGGGCTTCTGACGACCCGTAACGACTTTTAAAAGCCCATGTATGTCAGCCGGGACCAACGGCTCAACGTGCTTTCCGAGGCACGGATGGGTTTCGGTATATAAAGATGGTCACCCATCCACGTACCAGCCGCGGCAAGCGTAAGCGTGCAGTTGTTATTACTTAGCCACGAGCTCCACCCTATTGCCGCTAACAACAATAAATAAAAATAAAATAAAGTTAAAAATTATGATCGTAATAAATATGTGGGAAGTCTGTGTGCAAAGATTGAGCTGTTAAATATGAGCTCATTGTGTGAAACTCCTTTAATTGTTCGAATTTAAACCAACAGACGTAGAACTAATTGATTGAGTTTCAAACAATGCTTCTATTAAATAAACGAACAAATACGGAGCAGTTCTATCCAGAAACCTGCAAATTAATAATTTACTGACGTTACCGACACAGTTTACCCACAATTCCTCAGCAGTAACAAAGCAAACAGCTTCATTATAAGAACTCGCAACAAGCCAATACTTGTTTCAAAGCTCTTTTATTTGATTTATTAGAAAATGCTGTGTTGAAGGAAATTGTATTAAAAGTATAAATCGACCATAAATTGATTCAGCAATCCTGCTCTGAAGTTATATGAAAGGCCACATTTCTAGCGCGCTAGTAACATCCCTATATATTTTTCTAGCGCGCTAGTAACATCCCTATATTATTTTTATTCTTCCTCTTTCTTTTTCGTGTGGTCATTGACTAACCTGGAGTCAGTCTTTATGCCGCCCATGGGCCTCTGACTTGACTTCTTATGCCGTCGATAAATATCTCTCAGGCAGGCGATTTCCTCACGATGTTTTTCGTTAGTGTATTCCCGTTGCTCCCGTTTGCCATATCCCCGTCACAGGGACAGCGGGACGTGATTAAATTTATTTCCCGTTGTCCCCTTTTCGTACGAAGTAAACCTTTTTTAAATCGAAACAGCTAGGTTAGGATAGAACTGTGACCACACAACGTACGAGCCAAGCGGTGCCGCCGCAGCGGCCGGCGAGTGTCAGAAACATATTTTTGAATGTAAAACCAAACCACAGGGACAACGGGAAGTATTTTTACATATTTAATTGAAGTACCGATGTCCCCGTGGGACGCGGACACGGCGTACGTGGACAACGGGAATCCACGTTTTAGTTCACCATTTTTGAAGCAAGTGATAATTACACAATACACACATGAATCCGAAAAGTAAGAGGTGCGTGCCTTGGCTTTGAACTCGTGACCTAGAACTTGGCAGTCAGTAGGTCACACCACTATTGCAATTTAAAGATGCAGTGATTTTTTAAAAGGCTCAAAATGCCTTTAAAAATACAACATGCTGTAACACTGCAACCGTTTGAAGATTTTCAATTAAAATTCCTCTAAAAATATTCCAAGCTTCTATTCTAAAATTACCTGTGACATACAGACAGACGGATGTAGATGGCCAGTGATATATTACCGTAAAGATGTCTAACGTAACTCCATTGGTATGGGATGGGTCTCATAATTTATGGCTGTACTGCATAGCTTTTGTCCGTTGCCTCTTCCGTTTTGTAACAAACGATCATACTTTTACAAGGAAAATCATCAAAGAAATGGTGCTTCTGATCAAACCATGGTTCACTTGCTGGAGTGTCCTAAGTGTCCATTCACAAGCACCTCGGATGACGTAAAGATTGCCACTGAAGCCGTAATCAATGAGGCCACCTACTGGGCTTAAACAATACAAAACCAACGAAGAAGAGTACCATCGACACGACCACGTCCCCAGCCCGAACTCTATGTATGGCAAGCCGATCCCTTGGGATAAGTGAGCCAAATACCTAGGTGTGATCCTCGACCATCACCTTACCTTCAGTAAGCACATAAAGACCTCTTTCGCTCTCGGTAGGATCCATTTCATATTGACCGCACGCAGAAATTTGTCACTCAAGTGCAAATTGCGTATCTACACCGCGGCCATCCGTCCCATCATGACTTATGCTTGGCAAACGCTAAGCCACACCATCTCCATAGGATGCAGACCCTCCGGAACTGTTTCCTTAGAAAGGTCACAGGAGCCCCCTTCTATGTTCGTAATTTGGATCTACACTTAGATCTCATCCAGCAGTTCATGAAACGCCTCTCAAAGCGTTTTTGCGACTCTGCTTTAAAGCACCCCAATCTCCTGATTGCAGTGGAGATGACATCCTCCTAGATTGACCTGCGAGATGCCAATTACAAAAAAAAATACATACCATGGACACGAAAAGAAGAAGATCAAGGGAAAACGAGGAAATTTACTGATCAGAAAACTGTGTTTTAAAACATAATAACCTATACTTACGTTATTACTTAGCATCTATTCATGCGATCATGAAAAGTCATCATACCGGAGTAATTGCAATCGTAAAATGTGGATAATAATTACTCATAGATTATGGTGATTACTTACATTCTCACGTTTATTAGCATAATAATCCGATTGTTCTATATCTATTGTCGAAAGTGTCTGTCTGTTAGTGTTTGTTACGTTTTCATGACTACACCGCTGAACCAATTTGCATGAACGTATAGAGATAGCTTGAATCCATACAAAGGTCATAGCCAAAAAATTTCAAAATCAAAATCTACTTTACACATAAAACCAACTTTTATTTTCCTCAGTTACTGCCGCAATTTATAATCCTCATTCAAATCTACCTCATTATGGAATGTGGCGAGCATTGCAGCTGAACGTGAAAATCTGTGTTTATTTTTCTAGTCAAGCAACAAAGGTTTCAACCCCGTAAATATGCCACATGGACTTGATGACATAGAGCAATTGAAGTTAGAATTACTTCTCCTATGCTAGCTAAAGATTAAGGCAAACGTAAACATCATGCCCCCAAAGTCTTCAGTGTTTAAGCTTACTGTTGGATTCACAACGCCGAAAGTAGAAAGTCTCGCTAAAACAACGTGGCGTTAAAAAAACGCTCGGGCGTACAGCCAGTGACCTTTACCTGACCCCTCTTACAAACAAGAAGAATGGAAGGGGGGTCAGGTTATGCAGGGCACTGCCTGTACATGGGCTAATAGATAACTAGTTAACTTTTTATGATGTGATTCTAGGGAAATTCTATACGTAAATCTATAAACTTTGCTACACTTCCTCTTTTTTGTGTCTATGGCACGACAATTTGTTTTTCGTTGGCCCATAATTTCGCCGCTTCCATGGCGTCGGCGGTGGTAGCGCAGAGGTCACTTTTGCTACATTTTTCATTACTGACTCCAATAAAGTGAAATTGTAACTACGTAAGGTCTGTAATACCGCAGGCACACGCCATAATAAATATAATACTAAATCTAACTAATCACGTTGTTACGACTTTGCACCTGTATGTAAATTAAATTATGCAAACACGTTTTAAACGGTTTGAACTCACAGCTCCAAACTAGATTTCGTATAATCTTGAATACACACAGTACGAAGTTACGAATATGCAAAAGTGAGTAAAAACTTAACTTAGGTACTAGAGAATGGGCAGCAGCGTTCTCTATGAATTTTAACACCATACTGCGATCGACAACCCGCCTGCCAAGCGGAGCGATTATGGCAACCCCCCCCCCCTTTTGGGGGAGGTCTATGTCAAGCAGTGGACGTCTTTCGGCTACAATGATGAGTAAAAATATGACCTACTACTCTTAGTAGCTCATATTTTTACTCACTTTCTGACTGGCTCTCCAGGGAATATCCCGGCATCTTGACTTATCCAACATTCTTAGATAACGGATTTTTAAGACTTATATCTCACTAGGACGCGACGGTGGCGCAACCATGGTCACACATAATCAGCCTATAATGTTCCCACGTCTGGGACACAGGGCTCCTCTTTCTGTGGGAGGGAGTGGGCTGTAATCCACCACGAGGGCCCAGTGCCGGTTGGTGGATGTCACATGTTTTCGAATTTTTAGTTCTAGGATATGCTGGTTTCCTCACAATGTTTTCCTTCACCGTCTTGAAGCAACAATGGTCGCGCTGACAAAAATTTATGGTTGGTTGAGCAACCAGGCGGACACCAGGGTAGGTACCCTCCATAGAGTTATATACATGTTGTTGGTAGCGTGACTGATTGCGTCGCCACTGGTGTCCTTATAGTCATATGAGTCCTTATAGTCGCATGATGCCTGGTAATTTTTGTCAAGAGACCAAAGTTCTTCAATGGTCATTTACCGACTGGTAAAAAATGTAAGTAATTATTTATATTCCTCTCTCACTATCTCTATCCTATTTCTTCCCGTGGGTGTCGTAAAAGGCGACTAAGGGACTTACTAGAGAATGGGCAGTAGCGTTCTCTATGCATTTAAACACCATACTAGGATTGCTAACCCGCCTGCCAAGCGTGGCGATTATGGAAACTCCCCCCTCCCCCCAATGGACGTCTTTCGGCTGAAATGATGATGATGAATTATTTTTAATAGGAAATTCACAAGACCCTGAATTTGTGCCCGCGTCATCGGCTGAACCACTTTTTATGTAGGACTTATATCATGTGGAGAGGCGGTGAAAGGCGACTAACAAAAGGTATTTATAAAGCAGAGGTGAGTGGAAACGCCGGGAGGGGACGCCGTAGAAGAACATAAATAGTGACCAAATTGGTGATGTTCTTCAGAAAGATCAGGTGCGTAGTACTCGCAACCGGCGTGTGTGTATCACCAGATGTATGAACGTAGGCGAAGCAAAAGGAGTATGCAAGGAGCGTAGCAACTGGCGTTCTATAGTTTCTGCCTAACCCCATGGGAAGAAGGCGTGAGTTTATGTATGTATATCAAAACTGGCAAAATGTGAGCATCTCTGCCCAACCCTCCACGAATATTTGCAGGTGTTATTTTATGTATGATGATGATAATAAAATTACAAACGCAAAAATAAGGAAGATGCCTGTTGTGCCAACTATTTTGTTCACACCCTACCGTTGAACCGAAAGAGTATAAGAGACATGACTGTTGATGCCTCTTACGATCATTCTTCCTTAACGTATTAAAATGCAATAATATGCATGACATGACACACAATATTCTTTACGGCTATATAAAGATTATTTGGCTCAAACCCTGCATTCTATGTAAATGAGGAGCTCTAGTGGTACTAAGATATTATGATAATGCTTGCTGCTTACGCGGTGTAGAGCATAAATTAATACTGGTTTAGTTGTGTAGAACATCGATGTTCGAGTTCTTGGACCAAATCGTTAGATAAATGCTTTTATAGTTCCGATTGAGATAGGAACAGTTAAGCTTTATACCCGTAATGTTCGATTTCGTAGATTTCTTGTTTTAATTTCTTGACAGATAACTTCACGTGTATTTTGTTTTCACCTGGGGGCCTAAAATGGACGCTTGGGCAGAATCATATTATGATCTGCATACAATTCATACATCCCGCAATTCATCTGTTTGACAGCTGCTATTTGACATTAGACTTCATTATAGCGATTCATAATATTTGGACCATTTTACGAAACTCCATACAAAACTGTCAAACAGATGAATTTTATTGCGGGATATGAATTGTACACCTATCATTATTATGATTCTGCCAAAGCGTCCATTTTAGGCCCCCTGTTCTTTTGCATTTTATTTGATATAACATAATTTTAGAATATTTTTGTAATAGAATGTTTTAAAAAAATAAAACTATAATCGGTAATTATTATTTGTTTATTTTTGTAAAATATTGCTACTTCTGTTTGTGTCGTGAATTCGTGATTTCGTCTCTTTGGTTATGCTCCTTGACCATAAATGGCGTTAAATTAAGAAAAGTAAAGGTAATGACTAATTTTTGAGTTAATGAATTTTGATAATATCTAGAGTTTATGAGAACTAAACAATTTTTCATCGACTTCCCTCTAACGATAATTGTAACTGCGCCACTGGGATAAAGGATACTTTTATCCCGATATTCCCACGGGATCGAGACTTATGCGGGTGAAATAAAGGCTCTTACAGACTCATGCGATATCGCGGGCGCAACAGGCACCGACAAATAAATTGTGCTACTAGTGTCGCGTCGCGCCCGCGATATCGCACCAGTCTGTACGAGCCTTTACGGGGCGCAGCTAATATTTTTATAATAATAAGTAATAATAATTCAATTCTATTTATACAATATTAGTTTTAGTATATGCGAAACCCGAAACACGTGTCGAGTATTTTTATGTAAAGAATCTATGTACAAAATTTCAAAACGATATCATGAAAAATCACAAAGATATACTTGTGTCGTCGGTTTATGTTACCGGGTTGTCCGTACAAAAAATGCTAACGGCGCGCGGCGCCCCCGCGCCTCCAGGGTCGTCTTACGCTCATTGATAATAATTTGGCAGTAGGTAGGTACCTAACCATACGGCGATTGTCCGTTTGTAAGTAATTAAATGGAGATAACATTTTCCATCACACTAAAATATTTTTGGGACAAAATATAACACGGTGTAAAAATTATTGATATAGCAAATAATAATGAAAACGATTAGATATTTGTTTAAAAAAACTTAGACATCTACATCATCATTATCATCTGCCTTTTCCCAAATAAGTATGTTGGGGTCAGCTTATCATAGACATCTACATGTTCTTCTAATTTATACTATCAACGATTAACACGGATAATCTAAACATTATAAGTACTGTACTACTTATAATGTTTAGAGTACCTAACAATTCATATCAAATTAATGGATTCAAAAGGAAAATATTTACTAAGAACCAATCATAAAAATTACGTACAGATCTGTTTCCCGGTAGAAAAGTTATTTCCTTAGTAACTGCCGTTCCTAAACACCTAACCAATAGCGATCATCGCGCGAGTACGCGATTGATACGATCGTGAATTATGACAGACAAACGCGACTTGATTCATCGCGCGAGTATGTCGTAATATTCGTATAACAGCGCGATGATGGCTTGTCGTTAGAACGCGGCCTATAGACCCAACGGATTGAAACTCATAAGTAGAACGAACGAGGAAATAGGTTCTAATTTATTAGGATAAAAAGTCCCATGTAACACACCCAGGTATTAAACTATGGGCACGCCACAATTGTGGCGATAAGTCCCCTCTTTGAGGAGTGGCTTGAGAGGTGCCACGGCGTCTTCACCTTCCGCCTAACGCAGGTCCTCACCGGACACGGTTGTTTCGGGAGGTTCCTGTTCAGGATAAAGCGGAAGGAAACGCCCGGGTGTCACCACTGTGTGGATCGCCCGGAGGACACGGTGGAGCATACGGTGGAGGTCTGCCAGGCTTGGGCGGAGTACCACAGTGTCCTCACGGAGGCGATCGATGGCGGCGATCTCTCGCATTGCCGGATGCGCCTGGTTCAGGTCATGGTTCGGAGCGAGAGTGCGTGGGAGGCTGTCACCTCCTTCCTAAGCCTGCTCGCGAAGGAGGAGGCGGAAAGCGTCAGGGAGAGACAAGGTTCACGCCCTCACGTCCCTAGTCACCGCAGGAGACGTTCCGGGCGCGGGCCTGCGGACGGTGAGGGATCGGTAGCTCAACGTCCGATAAGGACCAGGCCCGGGTCGACGGTGCGTTGTGTTCAACACGCACCTCAAAGAGATGTCAGCACCAACTGACGAAGTCCGTTAGGATCAAAGCCTGCCAGGGTTGCGAGTTTGTCTGAAAGAAATATCGTGGCCCTGGCACAGAGGCAACGGAAGGAACTCGGGTGGGTTTTAGTCAGTAAAAGTCTGACATGCCTCCCAGCTTGGCCCAGAGCGGGAGAAGTTATTTGATAATTTCGCACCCAAAAAAAAAAGAAGTTATTAAACTATAAGTGTGGCAAATTTCATCCGAATCCGTTCAGCTGTTTTTGCGTGATTGAGTAACAAACATCTAAACATACAAACTTTCACATTTATAATATTAGTAGGATTGAAAAATATACTCCTCACAAGGTATCTACAAATAAAATTATCCTAAAAACAACATTCAAAGCGAAACACCAAAATAAACGCCATTTATTAAAATAAAACCGTTGAATATTAATTGCGCAAATTCCAGAGATAATGAAAGTAATACTCGTTATGTCTAAGAGAAAGTAACTTTCTTAGGTATTATTGATTGGCCGTTTGCGGAAAATCCGTCGGTATCCGACCCAATGCACGGAAACATCTCCCTTAAGACGCAGATATATGCCAGTGACCTTGAGTGGTTAGCTTGCGTGTTCTGTACTGAGCTCACGCAACGCGTCGTACGTTCAATCATTAATAAGACTCGTCCATCAAGGAGCGCTGTTCCCAATTTGACGCACTATTAATTTATTATACATAAAACAAAAGGTATTTTAATAAAAGGC
This sequence comes from Tiliacea aurago, assembly GCA_948098905.1. NCBI lineage: Eukaryota > Metazoa > Arthropoda > Insecta > Lepidoptera > Noctuidae > Tiliacea > Tiliacea aurago. The sequence goes on from OX402593.1 coordinate 15,834,859, forward strand.
GTATACTAAAAGATCAGTAATTAAATTATCTTTAAATTGGAGAAGGTTTCACAAAAATACGCTTGGTAGATTTTGCGCCATTCTCAGTTTTTTATCCGCGTTAGACATAAATTTACAAATTAATTTCACTATGTAATATAAACATAATCTAAAATATTCACTTATTAAATTATTGAGAAAATGCTCTAATTTAACATATATTTTTTCAAATCATTATCACTACTCGTTTAGATGTGATCTTCAGTATAAAATCAGTAAAACCTGGTTATCGTCGCCTTAAGCGAGACAAGACTCTCGGGCGTATCATGTCCTGTAATCAGTCTATAATGTTCCCAATGCTGGGACACAGACCTCCTCTGTGTGTGAGAGGGGGTGGGGTGTAATCCACCACGCAGGCCCAGTGCGGGTTGTTAGATGTCACGTGTCACAAAGTAAAGCGCCTGCTTGTGTTCTAACTTCTAACCCACGACCTACAACTCGTAAGTTGGGGCCATATACCACTGGGCCACCACTGCTCCTGCAAATGTTGGATAGAAATCTGTGAACGAATCGAGAATTTGCTCCACACAGTCTCTCGGGCATATCATGTCCTGGGGGTCTACTCCGAACATAAATACGAAGTATCGGCCGAATATTCGGCCGTTGCTTGACTACGTCTAACTATGGCAAACGACGGAGAAAGAAAAAAAAGCCCAAGTCATAAATGTGACCTTACCCGACGGTAAGCATTGATTCAAAGTCAAAAAAGGAAACTATGGAAGTTATAAAACGGCCGAACATTCGGCCGATACTTCGGATTAACGCTTCGAAGTAGACCCCCCGTACTCATGGGAATCAAAAGTAGAGGAAGAGTTGCCAAAGATTATTTCCAACTATACCTTCTCAATCTCATATTGAAACAGCATGAAATCACACCGGTAAATCACGCAACCAAACTTAAGAGAACTATCACTACTGTATGTCGCTCAGTCAAATGTAAGACAGCATCCGCTCGACGGCAACGCCTTTACCTAGCTACTTATATTTATAATAAAGTAAACAAAATTCTCAACATCAACCCACTTACAAAAAATTAAACTAAGCTTAAACTAAATACATGGCTTCAAACACTGGATTACCCACAGACAGAAAACTTAATTAAAGAACAATACTCGTAATAATTATGATAATAATAATATAATTAGTAATGTAGCAAATGAACTCTCAGATATTATAACCCAAAGTCCACCTACCAAGCACAAACACTCACACACACACTAACACAATACCACACACTCACACATACACACAAAACACAACAAAAATACATACACACTCGCACACAAACTACTCAAGAGCATGTATGCACTAAATTCATTAATTAATAATTTGAAATTTACGTTAATTACTGTACCTTCAGTGAAAAGTGATGTAACTGGAAAATCATGATTCTGAGAAACATAATGTTAAAGTTTAAAAAAAATCTGACTCTTTGTCTACTTCACTAAAATGAGTACTGATTACTGACATTGGTAAACCATATCTTAGAGCACGATTTAGTGTAAGAAGAAACAGATTAATTTGTTTAGTTTTTTTATAATTTAAAAAGAAATCCAGTTGTATCACCTAACACAACATGTATTAAAGTCGTTTTATGTGTAAATTAATTTAAAATGACTTGAACCATTTTACACATTATTTATTGGTTGGTGTTGGATGATTTTATGCTTTGTATTTTGGAAGGTTGCACTATAAGAAGTTATTCAAACAAAAAGTTGTAAAATAAATATGATTAACTTGAATATTAAAAATTGAAATTGATATTGTATTCAGGAATTTGGGAGTCAAATTGTATTTAAATTGTTATACACCTGTATCGCATTTAAGATAAAAAGTGATTAATGATACAAATTTTTGTTAATTTTGATACATTTTGAAAATGTTAATGTATTTATTGATACAAGTGCCATACAGAAATACGAAAATAGTAAGAATTTGTTAGATAGGTATTTGTTTGAGAGAAATAAAATCAACTTTAAACGAAAAAACAAAATTTCTTTTTTTTATTAATCATATTTCTTTAAAAAAAACAAAAGCTTTGGTAGAAAATTAAGTAAATCACATTAAAAAACACACTTAGCCGTTATTTAAACATAATCAGTCATAATCAGTAGGTAATCTATATAATCAGTCTTTTTTTTATTCATTTATATGGTCTTTATACTTTATAATCAGTTCTTTATTATTTGTCATTAAAGCTTATTATCATCAAGACCTGTCAAATTACGTTTTTAATATAATAAATTGTTAAAGTTTAAATGTTCATAATCAAGCAACAGATAAGCGTTAAAGTAGGTAAAGTCCCCGCCACGAGAAGCTATATATTTTGTAAACAAAGAACTTCTACTAAGTTACGTAGCGAAACAAATAATCCCAAATTCAATCAACTGAAAGTAACATACATGTAATACGAAACTAACGAACAATTTCACTTGGTCGGGTTATATTTTTAGTAGAAGTTCTTTGTTTACAAAATTTATAGCTTCTCGTGGCGGGGACTTTACATGCCTTGTACTTTCATTCAGTTTCTGAGACGATATCTGGATCGACGTCACGTAAATTGCCATTAGTTAGCAAGTTATGGTAAAATTCATGAACACTTGGATCAATATATTCCAGAAGGGATATTAAATCCTTTTTTTTTTGTACGCTTATAGGCACTGGTCCTTTGTAACATTTTTGAAGAGCATTTATATTAACAAAGCTATAATCTTTATTTTTCTTGCTATAAGACATCGAATAGTAGTCAGTATCACGTTCGTAACTTTCTTTATATCCAAAATCTGGAAATTGACTTTGAATAAATTTAAGAACTCGCACGTTTGACCATACAAATTTCCTGCCCTCAGTATTACACTTTTTTATTACAAAATTATATTTTGAAAATGAAGCAAAATCGTAAAAATCGTTTTCAGACATTTCTATGACTGAGAATTTATTATTCCTATTTGAGGAAATTCTCACCAGCTGACACCAATCCCGCGGATGATGAATGTTCATCGAAGTTCGCTTTTTTGCCTTCTCAATAAGTGCATGATCACTGTCTACCTCTATGTGCGTATGGCCCGGTACGAGAAACTTATGTTCTATCACTGACAGTTGAGTAGATTCTTTTATAGCTAGCAATAACGCTGTACAAATTATAGAATTCTTATTCTGCCCCGAACATGAATCAGAATACATAATTAGATTTTCAGCATGTGGATGGAGTAAAGGCAGTCTCACAGTAATAAAATCGTATAGGCACGAAGCTATTTGATTAGCGCCTCTACCACCACTTGATTCTGGCCACATATAACAATACGCGTTGTTAGACATAAAATCATGAATAGTGAGGTTATAGACCCAAAGTTGTCTTTTATAAAATGCTGATTGGGTAGTTAACATAGGCGTGGGTAAACATTGTTGTAAGTCAAAGGCAATCACACAAGTATTAGAGTTATTTTGAGCAATGCCTTTATCTTTACGTTTTTCATTATAGGCACGTTCATAATCCTCCTGATGTTTTTTTAATTGTTCCTGAACTTGTTGGATCTCTTCAGGATCTGTCATATATTTAAGTTTATTTTGTAACAAGTTACATTTGTTACATGTATCTACGCTAGGTTTTTTGAAGGCTAGATTCATGTCTTTAAATACTTTTCCGTATACAGTTTTACAAACAGGATTATTATTTTCATTGCAATAAAGACGATACATAGCATCTAGTGAAAGATCTGCACTGAGGTACTTTTTAGCAGTTTTGGCTCGAGAATAGTGGCTTTCATATGCCGGAAATTTATTGATATGTTGTTCAATCTGCTTAAGTCGCTCTTCAGAAAATTTTTTGTAGCTCGCAGCACGTCCTCTTTCACTTTTAAGTACACGACCATACTTTTTTATTTTTTCGCACACAGTCTGAAGAAAGCGATTACTCTCACCTAGTGTTTTCAAAAGACAACCTTTACATATTTTATACTCCTCAGTGAAATGAATAAGTTTGTATGTATTACTGTATTCTCGTTTAGTTTTCCCTCCCATAGTATGCATTTTTTTTTTATTAATATGAATTAGGCGTTCGGTGTATCTTGCTCGTTCATCATATGAACCCAAAAGCCAATACTCTTTAAAAAGAAATTCTCTCACATTATGAGGTATACGACTATTGCACTTCATACGACAATCTGTTAAAGGAGTTAAATTACTCCCAGGTTTTAATTTACCTAGTTTTGTGACATAACTTTTCCCCGCATTTCTTAATAATAATCTAGATTCTCTGTCTGCTCTTCTTTCTTTTAACGATTTCCTTATTTTTCTTTTATTTGAATTTGAACACCCAGGTTCTGACTCTATTACGGTATTATCCGATTCAGAACTTTCAGGAACTATGACATTCAATTTGGTGTATTTTTTCTTTGGTTTTCTAGACGTGCTAGTTTCACTTTCATCTGTATCACTTGTATTGTGTATATAGTTTTCACTACTACCAGAACTAAAGTCTAAAATTTCCGGCGACAATTCAGTTTCAGACGCTGTACTGCTTATTATGCTTACATTTTCTTCCATATTTTGTTCATCTTGATCCTTTTCTATCACGCTTATTCTTTCTTCCATCTTTTGTCCATTCTGGTCTTCTCCCTCTATCATGCTTATTTTTTCTTTTATTTTCCGTGCAACTTGATCTTCTTCCTGTATTACGCTTGTAATTTCTGTTATCTGCTGTCCAACTTGATCACTTATCATTACGTCCATCTTATGCCCATCCTGATTTTCTTCTTCTATTATTATTATTCTTTCTTGTTTTTTCTGATCCTTATGATCTTTTTCCTTTGTTATATTAATTAATTCTTCCATGTTCTCCTTATCGTGGTCTTTACCCTGTAGCAAATTCATCTCATATCCATCTTGATCTAATTTCTTCACATTATCTTCGTGTTCCTTTTTCTGAATGCCCTCCATAATCTTATCAATTCGAGTTTTCACTGTTGCCTGAAAATAAAAACAAATCAAAAGGCACTTCAAATTATTGTTATTGTAGCTATTCCGATAGTTAGATAACAGGTACACTAATGTTTTTAATTTGTTAAATGTTAAATAAATTAAGATAGGTACTTATCACTAATAATATTACGAGATATTTTAAGCGTCACAATACTATCACATTTAATGCAATATAATTTGTGTAAAATGATATAAGTTGACTCACCTTACGCATCGTTTTGCGACAGAAAACACAACGCACCAACTAGAACGCAGGAGCAAGACTAACGTCTTCAACAGTTTTTCACTCACTCGTTCTAATTTCAATCTATGCATCTCACTCTTCGCGGGGAAGTGGGGCGCGAGCGGCGAGCGTGATCATTCACTGGCTGCTACGCTGCCGAGAACTTGTATCACAATACACTTATTTTATGGTATAAGAAAGTTCTATTTAAATTGTCAATGTTTGATTTAAATATATTCGTATTATTATACACTTATTCCAAAATTATGTTCATATTGATATTAATTAAATCAAAATCAGTTATCACATCGAATTTGATTAGAAAAAAAAATGTAAATTGATATAGTAAGAGTTGTATCATCTTACACATTGTTTTGATAAAAATAACTACGTTCATTAAGATTTAAATATAATTGTACCGGTTTTCACAAAGATGACCAGGGGTAATGATAGAATGTATGTTAATATAAGTGTAAATATATCAGTTTGTACTAATTCACATCTAAATATTTAGATCGCGTAATAAGAGTCACATACATTTGTATTAATATACATTAAGGTAATTAAAATATTTGTTCAGTTCACATTGATATATTTTAAAATGTATTTTATTACACATTAATAAATGTAAAAAATGCTTAGTTAGAGCACTTTACACCAAAATAAGCTTGCTCAATTTTAATCTTAGAGGGGTACCAATCAGACCAAAAAATTGCATTTTTTTTACTGTTAAACTTAGTGTAAGAATATTAAAACTGATATATGTCAAGATATATCACTTTTCACTGAAGGTACAGATTTAATTTTTGTTTTTGCATACTATTGTTATTGTTCCAAAAACAGGGGAAGACACTGACTCCTGTAACACAGGTACCACCTAGCTCAGGAGTCAGGGCTTCAAATTAAAATGTAACTCCTTAATTAATGTCAATAATTTTTTTTTTTTCCTTCAACATCATTTTGTTTGCCATGGCTGATAAGGATAAAATCACTCTCTTGGATAAAAATATGGTATCTTATTTGATAATTTGCCTAAAAGTTCCCCGTTATAAAGCGTATAGGTCTGTTCACTGGCACCTAACGAGAGGTTTCAAGGTATCACTTGCTACAAGACTACGTACAGCTGATTAAAATTCCCTTTTAAACTACAAACACCGCTCAAACTACCTGTATTATAAAATTTTAATACTGAAAATTGAAAGTAATTAATAAATAGATAAATCTCCGAAAATGTAGGAATTAATACTCCAGGCAAACGAGATTTAATCCGATTTTCGTAGAGGTGTCTGTCTTGTGTTGTAGAATAAAATCTCAAAGGATGAAAGCTCTATATACTGTTATTTATCATAAATTGTTTAAACTAAAGAATTTTAAAGCGCTTTCTCCGCGTTTTAAGTACATCTCAGCTTATTTAGTCAGGTGTATATGTTAGGACCAAGTAATAAATAGGGGCATTTTTCATAATGGCCGCGCATTATGAATAATGACAAGCTACTTAGGGCGAAATAATTAACTAGAATTTGAACTTCCTTATTTATCACATTGCCTCATCATTATAAAACAAATAAAATAATTATAATGTCCTAATAATCACTTGGTCCATGACATATACAGGGTCAAATTAAATTAGCTAGCAAAACTCCGCAGAAGTAATGGATGTTGATATCTAAATATTATATCAACTCCCATCACACCCATGGCGCGACCCTTGTCGCGCCCGCGATATCGCGCGAGTCTGCACGAGCCTTTACGTTGCTCAAATGAGATGCCCTCCCAAAAGAATTTTGGAAGACCAGCAAAATCAAAAATATTTATTTGCTAGAATATGGTACATAGGGTGTTACAGTAAATTTGTTTCAGCATATCCTGCCATAACATGGCGTGTAAATGTATTCACAATCAGCGATGTCAATTAATCCAACTTACAAATTACAGATTCTATTGATTTGTCTATATATTTGACTAAATAGTCCTTAATGGTATAATATCTTTTAAATAGTAATAGTTTAAAAAGCATTTTTTTAAACTTTGTTATCGGTAAGTCTTGAAAAGTATTTGGTAAATGATTGTAACGTAAATAATAATCGACATGCAGTATCCATTTTTCTTAAATAATTTTAGTTTTATTGGTGGCAGCCAAAGTCTATATTTATGCCGAGTTCGGCTATTTGGCCTGTCAGTGCTCGTTTCAAATAAATTGTAGTTTCTCTTAACAAAAAGACTTTAATCAAAAATATTTATAAACATGGCAATGCATAAAAAACCATCGCCCTAAAATCTTTTCGCGTTAATTCCGCTGCGGAATTTTGCTGCGGACGAAGAACTTCAACTTGTGTTAGGTTGTTTAGGTTACTTGTGTAGGAATAAACAATTGACACGCGACTTCTCGCCAAAAAATATATTGATCAATGAATGAGTTTCCTATGTTTAAAAAATATAACATTCGAAATTCAAACATTTATGAGCGGCCAGGAGCGCAGAACTTTCAGTGTGCTCTATGTATCTTGTCCTAAATGTCCTGGCACCTGCACTCAAGAGAAACTAAAGTGATAAATGACAACAAAAGCATGACCCGTTTGTCAACATGCTGAACTAAGGTCCTCATCCACAGAAAATATTTTTTTTTTTTTGTTAACTTAAGACGGCCAAGACCAATTAAGTTAATGACACAAACACATTATTTAAGTACAAAAACAAAAATATACAACCACTCGACAGTCATAGACGCTCATCTCACAATACTCCAGACATGTTGACAAGATCTTCTTTCATTCATCCGCGAACGAACACATCACAGCATTAGCGTCCAGGAGAGAGTATGTCCGAAAGGGATATCGTGGCCCTGGCACACAGGCATTTGAAGGAACACGGTGGGTTTTAGTCAGTAAAAGTCAGACACTCCCTCCCGCTCCGCCCACAGCGGGGGAAGTAATTTGATGATTTCCCACCCAAAAAAAAAAACGTCCAAGAGAGCGTTGAGCGCAGAGAGTGTGTGAGGGACAGGAGACTGGACTCGCGCGACGGTTCGACTCCAAGGCACATAATTATATCAACCCATTTGTGTTTTACTCGGTAGTAGGTAGTAGGTAGGAAGGTAATATTTTTTTTCTACATTTGACCTAGCCCACCTACATTTGACCTAACAGTCCCTTTGTAGTGTAACTACATTCCGTCTTATTATAAAACCAGATTTATATTTGGACATGGCTTAAACCATGGAGCCAGTTTTTGTAATAAGAACGTAACTATGATTGAATACCGTTCTTTATACAAAACTGAAAACTTAGTTTGGTACAAAGTTGTCCGTTTTGTATTAGGAACTTTCCCATAGACGGAATGAAGTTCGAAATTCAATAATGGCTCCATGGTTAAAACCTAGGTCTGAAGATAAACCTTGTTTTGTAATAAGACGGTATAATATGTTTATTTATGTGTCAGTCAAGACTAAGTAGTTTTAAGGTAACCGCAGACTGACACGATGCGACGCGGCGACGCGACGGTGCGACGCGATTCTGCGATATAAGTAAGTATATTCGTAAAACAATTTTTATGAAATCGCGCGCGACACTAGGGCTCGACGACTCATTTCGTTATGATTTATTAAAACTTGGTTTTCTTTTTTTTCACATGCCGTTACTCACTTCTAAGCTGTACACCTTTTGTAGGTAGATAAAATCAATCAGAACTTAGCACTACGTAAATTATGTTTGTATAAAGTAAATAAAATTAGAATAAACACTTAACTTTAAGACTTTGAGTATTCCGAAAGTCTATTTAAGTATTCAAATTAATCCCTCTCCTGGAGTGATTAATTTTCACAAAGTTTTAGTATCTAATTATAGTTTACCGATTCCGACGCTTTTCACCTTGAACCGGTATAGTTTCTGGGAAAGTCCTAGTAGTACGTTTAATCGCTCTTCGATCTAATATAGTGGCTGTTTGACACCTAATACATCCCTCTGTGGGCCTAACATGAACGCGCGGACAAAATGTAATTCAAAAGCCAAGCTTGACAATACACCTGCCAGGGTTGCGAGTTTGTCCGAAAGGGATATCGTGGCCCTGGCACACAGGCAACGGAAGGAACACGGGTGGGTTTTAGTCAGTACAAGTCTGACACGCCGTCCCGCTCAGCCCAGAGTGGGAGAAGTTATTTGATAATTTCCCACCCAAAAAAAAAAAGCTTGACAATACAAAAGCTGTTAGTTTATTTTAATAAATGCTTTGAGTATGAGTTTTTTTTTTTTATAATATTTTAATGGCCTGGTTGCTGGGACCTTTTAGACAAGTCTTTATTTCGTTACAAGTTTAAATATTGATGAAATTAATTTTATTCAATTCATGATGATGAATATGATGATATTCCCGCCCGCTCCCCGGTTTCAGTAAAGATGTGGCACTTTACTGAGACCTCACGCGGACTTCTTGAGAGAACTTGAAGCGATGTTGCACTGTTTGGTTTCATTTGCCTACACTAACGCACGTTCACAAACACTTAATGGTTAATAATCCACCATTATTACACATTATTATTCGGCTAAACGCAAATTTTAAAAAATAAAACAAAACTTCTGAACATAACGCTTCACTTTCCCGCCAAGAAGTCCCCACCTGAGTATGAGTTTGTACTGTAAATTAGCACGATTTAAAAAATAAAAATACGAGCGAGCCTTACTATAGTCGCAAAATTATGTGTAACATCGACAACTCACCTTGGTAATAAGCTACTGAGCAGCGACATAAATTAACCTCAGAATTTAAAAAAAGCTAAATACTGAAATATTTACTCGAATAATTATTCATTACTAGTGGTCGCCCACTGGTGAAAATTTGACCCTCTCTACTAAAATATATATATACAACATTATTTTTAGTATATGCGAAACCCGAAACACGTGTCTAGTATTTTTATGTTAAGAATCTATGTACAAAATTTCAAATCTGTATCATGAAAAATCACAAAGTTATAAGGTCGTTATGTTAAGGCTTCTACATACCAGCGCGACTTGTCGCGCGACGCGACACGGCACAAGTCGCCCCGGTATGTAGAAGCCTTTACCGGGTTGTCCGTACAAAAACATGCCAACGGCGGCGCCCCCGCGCCTCCAGGGTGGTCTTGCGCTCATTGATAATAATTTGGCAATAGGTACCTAATCGTACGGCGATTGCATTGTAAGTAATTAAATGGTGATAACATTTTCCATCACACTTAAATATTTTTGGGAAAAAAAACGTGGTGTAAAATTATTGAAATCGATGCAGTTCCTTATTCTGAACAAACTATATTCAGGTTTCACATACGAGTATACTAAAAATAATGTTTTATAGTACCTACTTACTAGGTACTTCCATGCTATTATAAAGTACTTACTAATTCCATGGCTCAAGCTGTCACTTCCTGTCACCTTGCGTTGTCATCTGACATTATGCTGAGGTACTGAGCTGAGGCCCTTTTGGCATTATAATAATTGTTGTCTGTTTTTTATAGTTTTTAAGAGTATATTTTTTGCTGTAATGCCAATAAACGCGTTTTTCTTTCTTTCTTTCTGTCTATACACTTCCATCCCTTTTCACGAAATCACTTCCACAGAAAGCTAGAGGATGTTACACAATCAAAAATGATAATAATCTTTTCGCACATAATATTAACTTAATTTAAAGACTTTATTCATATTCATGGGTGATAATTATTTTGACTGAAAATTTAATTCAACATGCTATAGGATAGTTGTATTCTCGATTCAAAAATCGTTTGAATTTACTTTACGCTGCCCTACGTCGCGTGTTCGCGTGTGCGTGCCTCTGATGCCAGAAGTTCCTGTTTGAAGTTTGAGACGACGCGCGACGGTATCTTGACTCTATCTCTAGCAGATTTTATTTCACGGCGATCTGAAATAGAATTAATTAAACAGAGTAGTGTTCCTTACACACACGTATTAACATCGCATTTTTAGAGATAAAATATATATATTTTTTTAAGTTGGATTATTATCGCAGCGTTGTCAAGTGGCAACACAGAAACGTCACTTTTCTTTCGCGCGCTTACATGACATCGCAAGAAAAAATTCGCTCTCATCAAATTGTTAATTTCTATTATGTTTACAGTGCTCTTTACTGAAATGATGATCTTCGACAAAGTGTCAATTATGCCAAGTGATAGAAAGTGTAATGAGTGCATTGTTAGTGGTGACCTGAGACGGCCACGAGTCCACGACGTTCATGAACGACATCAACAGAAAGCAGATAAATACATCAGAGGCAGACTCCTAAACCTGACCCAAGATCCGGAGGCATCCCACAACCTTAATGTGCGAGAGTGCCTGGCTTTAACTGACCACCTTGTACGTGATACTGACAGCGCTTTATATAAGCACTATGGTGGACATTAACACTGCCTATTGCCAGTTGCTGCAAATGTTATAAAGCATTATCTCTCCAGAGACACGAGATGTCACCAGTATTGTTATCTCAACGATACTAGCTGGATGAGGAGCTGCCAGAGAGGCTCGTAAAGCCCTTAGCGATGTTACTGTGCATAGCTAACTGGTATGCGTTTATCAACATTATGTGTTACAACAACATTCAGTGCGTGCGAGACACGCCAGTAACGTGTGACCTTCCCGTTACTAGCTGGATGAAAAGCTAACAGTGTGTATAGCTAACTTGGGTATGTACTTGTAATAACAGGTAAGTTTCATTTCTATGATCAAGGTTAAGAAAATTTAAAAAGGTGGTTTGATAGGCTTTTAACTTAAGAGCATGAACGCTGCGAGTCAGCCTTACCCAACCCTGCACACTGTCTGCGTGTTATACACGTGCAAAAGCATTATACGCCCTTGTGAGTGCTGGACTCTACCTCCGTACCTGGATTGTTATCATTGAGTATAAAATACTCTTAACAACACTGACTCTTGTCATAAAGGGGGTTTGATATGCTCTTAACTTACGAGTATGAAGGCCGCGAGACAGTCCTACTCAACCCTGCACACTGTCTGTGTGTTATAAACTTGCAAAAGCATTATACGCCCTTGTGAGTGCTGGACCGTACCTCCGTACCTGGATTGTTATCATTGAGTATAAAATACTCTTAACGACACTGACTCTTGTCATAAAGGGGGTTTGATATGCTTTTAACTTATATGAAACCTGTGAGACAGCTTACTCAACCCTGCACATTGCCTGTGCGTTTATACACTCGCAAAGCATTTGTTATTATTGAATATAAAATACTCTTAATATGCTCATAGCATGTTATCCCACCACTATGGGACCTAGCCCTCGCATCAAGGACTATGGAAGCACACCTCGCCTCAACAGGTTACTTTTTATCAGCCACCTAGGTGGCTTAATTATCCTGACCTACAAATGATACCTATTTTGTAAACTATATAAAGCAAAATTGTGTAATTTTTACACTCATACATTCAAATTCTGTAAGTACAGGATACGTTAAAATGATTCTGTGATGCAATGGCTGACGGTACAAGATACTTTGCAAAAAGGATTATGTTATACAACGGCAGACAACAAAAGCTTCAGATATCTATGGAAATTTCCATAAATGTAACTGAAATGAACCAAAACCATACAAAGTATTATTCAATGCTCCCTTAATTATCTATAAGGTAAAAGCCATACTTTCAGATTCCTCTAAACTGAGAGAACAAGGGATTGGCATAAACAGGGTGGACTGGTTACCTCTATCATAGGGACGGCAATGACTGACCATAAGACAGCTCATGAAGAACATAATACAAACACAAACTGTGGATTGACTTGGCTGATGCAACAAAAAACACCTGCCAACATAAAAAACAATTAAAATATAAATAAATAATAATATAATACTACCAAATTAAAACCAGAATAAAACTAATATTGCTTCTAAAATTGACATGAATACTAACTTACTCTATTTGAAAAACAAACAGATACAATAACAAACTTGGGTATATAATTTTATAGCCACATACAATAATAATTAATTAATACACATTAAACCCACAAGACATCCACTCTTGTTATCTAACGCTATCAATCTGTTTTTTTTATATTATCTATTTAGAATAATTTCTTTGATATTATTATTATGATAATAGAGAAACTTACCAGTCCTTTTGAGAAAATGTACCTAAATAGCACAACAGGAGTTGACTTGGTATAGTAAATAAGAAATAAAACATCCTACAACTGGGTACAGAAATCAATCAATATGGAAAACAAAGATGAATGTTGTTGGTGGACCTTAATAACAATCCGGCTTATATCTACACTCCTGAATGACAATTTATCAAGATTGATACTGGAATGCAACAACCATATACTATGCCGAAAAAACAGCTGCAGACCACTGATCCTGTTATCGGCTGTGGGTACAAAGATACAATAAACTATTTGATACCCTCAGATTATAGAAAGAAGCAGATAGACCGCGCGGAACAATAAAGTGAGGCCCGTTTGTAGACATGTGTGCGTTACAGCCACGTGACAGCACTATAAGAACAGGTGCCTCTATGTGTGTGTACGGTTGCCAGGAGAATGAAAAAATTAGCCATAATATTTCATAACATGAAAAAAAAGAAGTATTTTTTTTCTTAAATCTGTTGTTTTTATTAACAGTATACGTCAGATTAACAATACCCATACAAACGATACATTTGCGATATATTTTTATTTTGAGACACCAACATTTTATTGTTTTTGGTAGCTATATTTACTTTATGGTGACGTCATAATTATAACCCATGATATAGCAAATCGACTGATGTAATAAGTATTATAAAATCCATTAACTAGTTACACTTACGAAGACACATACATACTTATTTATTTATCAACGTAATAACTAGAAAAGGCGATAAATAAAACACTATTATCGACATAAATATTTTTGTAAATCGATACTCCTGTATCCTATACTTATTTCCTAACTTAGGGGTAAATGTTTCAATATAAACTAGCAACACCGAATGATTTTTGTTAAGGTTTTGTGTTTCAAGATGTCACTAACAATAAACACGTAAAAACAATCCAAATAGACAAATAACCAATATTTTACTTATGAAAGATACTCCAACTTATTTCTTTTGTTTTTGGGATCAGTTTTTACAATGTTTAAAAATACAAGACGGCATTATTCTGAAATTATCTGTTAGAGCCCGTGACGTACTAACGATGCGACGCTTCGTGCTGTACTGAATCGAGAGTGTATTCGCTTTTGAATTTGTATTTGCTTTGTTGGCCGCACTCTCGGTGTTCCGCGCGGTCTATCTGCTTCTTTTCTATAATCTGAGTTGATACCTATCAAAATTCAATATATCAACTTCTGAATACCATTTCAGCTAGTAAAAACCGAGATGAATTAAAAATGCATTAAGTACATATTTACAATGAATTTGTACATTTTAGACCCAAACAAAATAGAAAATTCAGTTTCATTCTGAACCTAAAACTGCAGGCTTAGCATGGCGTTTTCGATCTCTACTCTACTATAGAATAGACATCGCTTGTCTACACTTCTCGTAATCTCTTCTTCGCGAGCACGAGGACACACCTAGACTCGGGTTTCTTCGTAGACAGTGACTTGTCCATAGCAACGGGGTATTCGCTAGTGGTGTGTATTACTACCCAATTTTACCGTACTTTTGCGTTTCGTTCTCAAACAAATCTATGAAGCAAAGTGTTTTTAACGAATATTTCTTCAATTACAAAACGCAAATGGTCAAGGGGGATGCGCTGTGTAGCCCGCGAAATTCAAATTTTCGAACGTTCTTTGAATTCTAAGGATTTTTTGAAGAGAGTTAGTTGTTTTGCCGATTCTAATGATTATAATTCTGTAAAGCAATATTTTTTACGGCCGCGAATCATATTTAAATCAACTTATAACGTGTTACTGACCTGCAAATTGCAAAAAACGTAATAAAATTTGAATTTCACGGGCTACCTTAGCGCATCTCCCTTTTAAAAATATTGTTAAGTGGCTGTAGCCAACGACGTATTATAGGTAATACATCATTAGCTGTGGCGCCACTAAGTTTTGTGGCGTCACTATATAATATTGGTAATTGCATATAATGTACAGGCATTATTTAAATAAAGAGCCATAATTATACTATTTTGATGGCGTCACGCAAGAAGTCTCCTTTAAGGGTACTGCAGACTGGCGGGTCGCGCTATCACGTCGCGCCTGTCTGCGGGAGCCCTTTTTTTTACTAGGTACTTACATTGTTATTGTATTGTTGTTTATCGATATTTTATTTATTAGTAGGTAAATGCTCCATTTAAAACTGAGTGTGTAAGATTTAGTAAATTAAAATAATAATCACTACATAGTAAAGGCTTTTACAGACCAGCGCGACTCGCGACGCGACACAAAGGCACCGCTCGCCACGCGACGTGCGGGGCCTTTGTGTCGCGCCAGTATGTAGAAGCCTTAATGCAACGCGGGCGAGGCCGCGGGCGGCAGCTAGTACTTCATAAATAAATAATTTAGTGTTCAATGAGGAGATTTTGGCTCATAATCAGATGTTTTATATTCCCTGTGAATTTTTAATATATTCCCTGTGAAAAAAATAATGTTGTTCTTATTTTATTGTTAATTCCAAAAATCTATTATTTATTTTGGGCGACAGGTCCTAGCCGAGTTCTTTGCATAAACATTGATTGCACTATCTCCTTGCAGAACTCACTTCCCGTGAGATCAAAGGCTCCCAAACAAGCAAAGCAAGCTCTCTAATAGTATTTCTTTCCCATCTTCGCTGAAGTTTTTCTATAAAAAAACTTAAATAAAAAGCGCAATTTGAACCCAACATGTTAATTTCAGCTTAATATATGATAAAAGTAAAAAAGCACCGCCTAAAATTACTCGAATTAACGAAAAAACAACTAACGAATCGTTGTCTAGGTCATTTTATATGTAGACTATTTCGGAAGAAAGGTTTCTATCCCAAGCTGTCAACACCGGAGAAAGATTGTACGCCGTGCTCGACGTTGTAGACAGTTGTCTAGGGTAGAGAAGACAAGTCTCTTCACATTTGGTTTTGTAATCGCCGTGCTACAGACAGTAGAAAACTTTCTGTTGTCTACACTGAAACGTCATTTTTGTCTATTCTTCCGTCGACAAAACGCGTAGAGAGGGTTCTCGTGCTAAGCCTGCTGGTACGTAACCCCTCCTAGGGCAGTGAGAATTCCATTATAGGTACTTAATTGACAGAAAATTACAAAGCTCCCAGATATAACCCTATTACTTAATAATGAAATTCAATTACTTTATTTTATGCGGGTCATGACATTTTTCAAGTGCTTCATTTATTTTATCCTAGAATTTATTAATTATGGCAACCAGCCCACTAATATTATATTTATATTTGTATGCCGATTATTGGCCGAACATACAGATCAGCCAAAATGTATAAATAACACCTTTTTGTACTTATGTTCACAAATAAAGTTTGATTTGATTTGATTTGACTTTATACTGCTAACTTGTACACTATTCAATTATTTTTCAACCTATCAAAATAGATAGGTATCTACTTATATGATTTCATTCTATAGGTACCCCCAGGATTCTTCCTATGACCAGATAGGTTACAAATAAAGGGTTCATTATAAATACATTGTCTAATAACTTCTTTAATAGAATTCTCATACTTCAACTGTATCTTATAGCTCTGCTGTATTGACGAAAATAAATGTAATCAGTGGTCTTGACTAAATTACCAGTAGTGAGTGACACTTAGGTACCGAAACAAGATGTCCTACCAACCAACCCTGATTATTTATTCGTCAAAATATCAAGACCGACATAATAAGCACCTTTAGACAGACACCAATTTACGTGTACAAATCGAAAATCGCCCGAAAATTAACCATGGAGATCTAACACCTTGAAACAAGTGCCTTGAAATAACTATATTAAAACAAAAGTAAGAGTTTATTTACATAACATTACGCCCGCATTCCCAGAAGGGCCGGACAGAGATGGGTGATCTTATTCAAAGGCTATAAAATCAAAATGTCTAATTAAACATTTAACCATTCCAACTAAATACTAGACTACACATTTAGCAGTACCTAGATAACAATGATAATCACAACAATAAAGTAAAATTGTCAAGGAAACAAATGGGGGGGCGGCGCATTGTGAGGATAAAGTATTGATGGATTGTGATTAGAACATGAACAAGGCCAGGCATACCATACAATCAGTGCAGGCACCATGAACAAAAGTACCTAAAAATTTCTTCGTGCTTAAGCACATTGTACAGTGAACATAACTAATTATACAACTTCCTCACCTAAGCCATATAACTCAATTTTATGCCCCATAGATGAAACTAATCTTTTCGATTAGCTCTCAACTTGTCAAATAATAATTGACTATTTGCTAGCAGAACGTATGAAAATCATGCGGAAGTTAGGATCCCTTTGATCATAAGTACTTGAAGTAAACGGTTTCACTATAAATCAAGAAATATTTTTTTTTCTAATTCTATTAAGTAAATGGTGCTAATCGCCACGCTGATGCGCCGGCAGGCAGGTTGGCGAAAGTCAAAAGCTTATCCAACGCCAATACAAAGCAAAAAAAAAAAAAAAAAAAAAAAAAAAAAAAAAAAAAAAAAAAAAAAAAAAAAAAAAAACTGAGCTTCTTACAACGATCTGGGCAACAAAACCTGCCACCTCAGTGACTAAAACACATATAACACGCAATTAAACGTAATAATAGAGTTCATGAGCTTAATGCAATCTCACGCAGTAAGTTCCACACTGAATCCCAAATAAAATATGGAGACATATAAGGCTGCTATTCCCAGTCACAAAATATTCAAAAGTATTCAATCTCACATACAGAACAAACTTTACTAAACAAGTTGGCTGCCGTTTTGGCTCTAATGTTGACTCTGTGGACTAATAAAACAAATACTTCATTATAACCGTAAGTTACGATAAGCGAAATAGTAAGTTAAAGTAATATTAATCCTTTACCTCTCACAGTACAACAAATACAACAGCTCAACTTAAAGTTGACATCAATTGAGACAAACACAATGTGGGTTTTCTCGCTGTTGATTATGACTCATTGCTGACTAACAATAGCCAGAAATAGGAATAATAATTATATATAATAGGAATGCTAATTCCTAACAAAGTAACGGTAATGAACAAAAATAAAAAGTACCTACTGAACAAACCAGAATATTTATAACCAGATATTGCAGACAACTCTAAATATCTACTCTGTTTAATTAATTATATTTCAGATCGCCGTGAAATAAAATTGGGAATCAAACGAGCTTACCTCTTAAGCGAAGTCTTGATTCTAATTTTATGAACGGCGATCTGAAATATAATCACCCACCCGCCACTAGCTAACAACCCCAACGCTGCAATAATCCGTCTACCTAATTCACTTATCCTTTCAGGAAACCCTAGTTAATGTAAGTATGCGGAACTACTCTGTACAGAAAACAGAGCTTGTTCCTTACTTAAGGATCTCTAAAATAAGTGACGTTTCTGTGTTGCCACTTGACAACGCTGAGATAATAATCCAACTTAAAAAAATATATATAGTTTATCTCTAAAAATGCGATGTTAATACGTGTGTGTAAGGAACACTACTCTGTTTAATTAATTATATTTCAGATCGCCGTTCATAAAATTATAATCTAGACTTCGCTTAAGAGGTAAGCTCGTTTGATTCCCAATTATATTATTCTGTTTACTGTAGTGAATGATCGTACTTTTAAATCTAATCAACTTGATGGATTTCTAAGCGGTGTTCAACATCATTCAAACTGTTAGAGAAAGGTATACCTAGTATTATACAAATTAGCGTAGGTACCTATATTATTGATTTAATGTAGGCATACTCGTAGCTAAGGATAGTACTTTGTTTTTTCACAGCCGCATGTCGCTAGTGTTTATTTTACAAAAAGCCACAGCTACTATGCGATCAAAACATAAGAATAGGATTGCCCGGCCTTGCAGAGGACAAACCTCATTTAACGAAAAGTTCACTCCTCGGTCGCAAAGTATGAACTAACATTCTCATCTCCGGTACAGAGATTGAGTATAGAACCATCTCGCTACAGACCCTAAATCATTCTGGAATTACGTAAGGTCGAAAAAAGACACTTCCAGTCAGTACAAATTGATCAAAGAGGGACGAGTTCTATCTGGTGATGAATCCGCTAAGGAATATGCGCGATTCTTGCACTCTGTGTACAGCGCGACAGCGAGCACGCTGAGCGCGGGGGCGTTCACAAGGGCCTCGTACTGATGTGCAGCAAGTAAGGTATAGAGTATATTTAAGTTAATTTGTCGCATTAGATTTATTATCTGTAATAGCAAAGAAAACGTGATCTGATAAAAAAAAAAACACAAATTCATTAACTAATAAAAAAAAACAAAAAAAATGTTTATTTAAATTACAAAGGACATATAGAATGTGTTGTTGGAGATCACCTTTTAAGCAAGGAATTGCTTGTGTTAGGAGACTCCGCGCTTCCACTTATCATTATCTTATATGCAATTGAAATGTAGACAATGTACTATGCAAAATTAAAAATAAAAGGTAAAAGGTAACTTAAAATTATACAAACAGCACAGCAAATAAATGATTGATATGCCTAGAACAGGGCCAAAACGCGCGAGTACGTGTGATATGTGTGAGTATGGGTGAGAGTGTGAAGAGTGAGGGTGTGTAGTGTGTGAGATATAATTAGCTTATTTTAGTCTATATATTAACAAAACTCTCCTAATATTATAAATACGAAAGTGTGTTTGTTTGTTTGATTGTTACGCTTTCACGTCAAAATGTCTTAACAAATCTGGAAGAGATCCGGCACTCTGGCAGTTCTTCACTTGGGTCAGGACACAGGACACCTCCGACCCGACATTACCCACGACCTCCATGGGATCAAGACCCATGCGGGCGAAACCAGCAGGCGGAGCCAGTATAAGTTTAGGTGTAAGTTCCAGTGTAAGTTGTAGGTTGTAGGTTAGCCCTACGACAATGTCTTGGGATCAGAAGAAGCCAAATAAATCTTCTTCCACTAACCATGCACACTACAATCCGAATGTGGTTATTCTGGTCATTGAACCGTAGATACAATAGACTCAACATCGTCGTAAGTTTTAGTCTTAAGCCAATCAGTTACAACTTTCTTACAGTCTCGGAGCTTCATGGAAAATATACGAAGTTCTTTATTCAGCAAATTGTATAGAAAGGATGATTGCCTGGAGTACTGTCTTTTAGCGAAAGTAGATCTAACCCTGACAGTTGGAGCGACTAAGTAGCTCCTTCTGTTTCTAGGCTTAGAGGGATCATACGGAAGGGATGTGTGTTTTTTTTAGTATGAGTTGAAGCAAATATAGTTGTCTTACAGACAGAAGATCAGATAATAGGTAGAGGGTATGGGTAGGGAATCTATAGGGTTTAAAGGACATGACCTTAAGCAAAGTTCTCTGCGCCCTCTCAAGTTCTAAAAAAATTATTTTTGCTGTCCCTCCCCAGCAAGGCAAACAGTACGTGAGGATCGATTGTGCCAGTGATACGTATACTTGCTTCAGAAGTTGCTTTGAAGCCGCATGTCGCAGTGTTTTAAAAGTCCATATCATCTTCCTGACTCTTTTCATTATAAGTTCGGTGTGCATGTGCCAGGAAAGGCGCTGGTCAATCATAACACCTAAATATTTAGTATGCTGTAACCTGCCAATTTTCACACATGAGCAGTCGGGAGTTGGGGGGATGGGACAGCTGTGGATTTTTATTTGGAATTCTTGTGATGGCTGCGAGTTGTTATACTTTGTAAAGCAGATAAAGTTGGATTTGGAGGCATTTAGTGTGAGGAGACTATGATTTAGCCAAGCTGCTATCTTCGCCAGGCCACATTCAGCCAGCCTTTTAACATTAACCCAAGTCTTGTCAGCGAAGACAATGGCAGTGTCGTCGGCGTATGAAAATATGAGTGCGCCATATAAAGGGACAAGATCGGCCCAAGCACGCTGCCCTGACCGACTCCGAAAGTAACGGTTGTCTCGGAGCTAGTGTAATTCGCAATCTTAACCGTTTGCTTGCGATTGTTCAGGTAAGATTTAAAAAGTTCCAGAGAGGGTCCCCTTATGCCGATGCATTCTAGCCTATGTAAAAGTATGGGGACAGACACTGTGTCAAAGGCTTTTTTGAGGTCAAGAAAAACAGCCAGACACTTGTCGCCACTGTCCACACCGTCTACCAGAGTAGAAGTTAGTGACAGAACCGCATCCTCAGTAGACTTTCCTTGTCTAAACCCAAACTGAGACGGCGACAGTATTTTATATTTAGAGAGGAATTTAATTAGGCGCGAGTTTATAAGTCTCTCAAGGATTTTCGAAAGGGACGGTAGGACTGATATCGGCCTATAGTTTGACGGGTCAGTCCTGTCCCCAGACTTGTACACTGGCGTTATTAGAGCCACTTTCAAAGCATCTGGGAAAAGTCCCTGCTCGAAGCATAGATTAGTTAAGTGGGTTATAATTGGTACAATTTGTTCGTGTGCGGCTTTTAGAAAGTTGACTTGTATTTTGTCCCAACCTGGAGCACTATCTGTTTTCAAACTCATTAGAGTGGCTCGAACTTCGTCGGAGTCTGTGTGGAGAACAAAAGATGAGGCCAGAGGACTGTTTGTCGAGAATGAGTCAGGATTGGTATTATTTCCTGCTGAGGACTGAGAAGTTGTGATATTATCTGCAAGAAGTTTGCCTATGTTAGAGAAGTAATCATTAACCTTGTCAACAGAGTCCTGTGGGGTAGTAAATAGCTCTAGCAGTTCCAAATTGCTTGTTTTTTTAGGTTTTCTGTGCGTGATGTTGTTAATGATATCCCATGTTTTTTTAGGATTTTTGTGCGCTTTAGAAAGTTGAACTCTGTCATATTTTCGTTTTTGATTTCTAATAATGGTAACACAGTAATTACGATACCTTTTATAGGTGATTTTTAGTACCTCGTTGAATGGGTCAAGCCTCAGTCTCTTTTGCATACGATTTCTATTCAAAATACAGCGCAATAAGCCAATAGTCATCCATGGTTTTACGATTCTATTTTTCATCGGTATATTCATAGTAATTGTACTGAGCGTGACACAGTTTTTTAGTATTTCGATTAGGTTATTAGTAAGCGTGTTTGGGTTATCTAGTTTTAATAAGTCAGACAGGTTACTAGCTTTGAGGAGCTCAAGCCCCTTCTCTAAATTAAAAACTGTTTTTGTTTTTGAGCATCTTATTAAGTTTGTATGGTTTGTGATTTTTAAGAACGTCATGAAATGGTCAGTAATAGTGGTGTGAATAATTGCAATGGTTGCAGTTTGGCTGCCAGGTTTGAGTTTTATTATAAAATGGTCAAGACAGGTTTTGTCTCTCGTGGGGAGCGAGTGACCGGGGAGTAGACCATGCATTGCTAACATATTGAGATAGTTAAGTCTATTTGTGCGTTCGTGTGATTGCTCATTTTGATTGTATATAAGATTAATATTTATATCTCCAGCGATTATTACGTTTTTAATTGATGCAATGGTAGTTAGGTGATTGTTTAAGGACTGAATAAATTGGTCCGCGTTCGTAGTTGAGGGGGACCGGTAAATCGCAATAACTATAAGGTCAGGCGCAACATGAATCTCTAAGCAAGACGCGTGAGCCAACTTCACTTCTCTTGTTTTATTTTTATGTGTGTTTTTAATATAGGCAACCACTCCGTCAGCCTTATTCAGATGATTTGTAGTTTGGAACGAGTTATAGTTAGATATTTGAGGTATTGGTTTATTTGAGTTCAACCTACATTCGGTTAAGATTAACAGATCAATATCTGTTTTAAGATCTTGTAAGTTTATTTGAAGATCATCAAAGTTAGAATAAATAGATCTAATATTCTGCGAAACAATGGCAAAGTCGGAAGAGTTAGGCGCTATATGCTTAGCGAAGTCGCCAATTTCACAATCAAACACTTGGGCTATTTCGGAATTGTCTATGTCATTCAAAGTTAGCAGAGTATTATTCATACTTATAAGTTTTATAAGTGCAGGATAACGTAATTAAATTCGCATTATTATCTCGTGTGTGGGTGTAAGTGGATGAAGGTATCTGTGAGTGTGTAGAGGTAAGTGTGGTATGAAAGTTTGTGAATTTGGTTTCTGTATTGAGTGTAGGTTTGAGTGATGAAGAATGAGTGTTAGGGCGCGATTGGTTAACAAAATGTAACTTATTATTTAACTTATTGTTTAACTTAAATCTAATTGATTTTGAGAGTTTAAAATACCGATGAAAGTTTAACATACAGGGTGTCCCGTAAATAATGGATCAAACGTAACGGGTAGGTAGCTTACCTCATTTCCAACAACTAATTTGAACAGTAAAAAAAAAACCGATAAAGTAACTAAGATTTTTTTTTTTTTCGTATTTTACTATTTTCTGTACCAGCATTCAGTGTTTTTAATGATGTTGCTGCAAATGGTATCATATTTAGGTGTGATTTTTGTCAAACATTTCTGAATAGTTTACTAATGTTATAAGATACCATTTTTTTAAATATCATTTTATTTGCCTTAGAAAAAAAATCTTGAATTGAAAAGTTTTGTTTTTACGATGAAAAGACCAGAATTGGAAAAATTCTCCTGTAAAAAAAATGTATGACACCAAAGTGTACCATTATTTTAAAAACTTGTAAAATTACTAAGGTTTGCAAATTGGTATAAAACTTACGTCTAGTCCTTGCGGTTACAAAGATATTGCTATGAATGTGATGAAGAAGACAGAACAGAAATTAAAATGGTACAATCTAACTTTTCTTTCTCGTAATGGCTTATGCTTGTAATCTAAGCATGTGGTTAAGCGTGTAGCGTAATTCCGAGCCGATGACGTCATCTGTTCGGAATTTGGGACTGCTACCTGCGGAGTTGCCCCTCACTCAGTGTGAAAGGGATAGATAGCGCCGCTTTTGTATTTTTGGTAAATCGGTGTCTTTGTGCAGGTATTTTTTTTCCTTCACCCTTCACTCATACAGGGCTACATTGTTGCATGATTTTATTTGTTTAGTTGACACAAATCTCTCTTCGAGTTTATACGTACGTCAGACTACTTTCGCTCCCGCTGTGCCTAACTGTTGTGTTCCTTAAAATTAAACTTGTGCTGTGTATTTGGACTTTGCTTTGCCTAACGATTTGGAACTATTTGTGTTTTGGACGAATGACTTGGCAATCCTACGGACTTCGAAAACAATCGTTTGTGTGAGGTTGTACGTGTGTGCAGTAGTACGATGCCTCGTTACGAGTACACGCCACGGGAGTATGCCGAAATGCATTTTATCTACGGAGAAGCAAGAGGTAATGCCAGGGCGGCCGCAAGATTGTATCGTGAAAGATACCCGAACCGGGATCGACATCCCGACTATCGCGTATTCATTAGAGTGCATAACGCGCTTCTTGAGGGAAGAATTCTTGGCACCGGAGTTGGGGGTGCCAGTGAAGGGCGACCGTCACAAGTCAATGACGAAATTATTATTCGAGAAATCGAGGAAGATTCGTCGGTCTCAATTCGCGTCATAGCGCAACGCACAGGTATTCCAAGATCGACGGTACATCAAGTTCTAAAAAGGCACTGGTTGCACCTATATCACGTGCAACGTGTTCAAACGCTGACGTCACGTGATTACCCGCAAAGAGTAGCATTTTGCCAAAGGATGCTTAGAATGATACGGGCGGACCCACAGTTTTTTAATAAAATTTTGTTGTTTGTTGGAAGCTGGTAAACCCACATTTGATGCGAGAGGACAGGAGCCAACATCAATTTAAAATACATTTATGGGCAGGAATAATAAATGGGCAAATAATAGGGCCCTTTGAACTACCAGCAACACTAAACCCCGAATACTATCTGCATTTTTTAAGGAATGAGTTGCCAACGTTATTAGAAAATATTCCAGAAGACGTGCGGCAAGCAATGTGGTTACAAAATGATGGTTGCCCCACTCACTATGCGACGGCAGTAAGGGCGCAACTCAATGAAACCTACCCTGACAGATGGATCGGCCGATTAGGACCAATTTTGTGGCCTCCGCGATCTCCGGATTTAAATCCCTTAGATTTTTTTTATTGGGGATGTTTAAAAGACAAAGTTTACAAACAACGAATAACGTCGGAAGAAGAATTACGTCAGCGCATCCAATCTGCTGTATCAGAAATAAACAACAGCCATTTTGTCCGTCGGATAAGAGCTTCCTTTATTAGGAGGTGCAGACTTTGCATTCTCGTAGGGGGACGTCAGTTTGAACATTTACTGTAAAAACAAAATAAACGATTTATTTGTATTTTTTTTTTAATTTACCCTCCTATTTTTTTCATACGCTGAGATACCTAAACATTTTTTAAGAAAATAGTTGAATTGTGCACACTTTTTCAAATTTTATTTTATTTCGTAATTTGGCACCTCTGTCAGATTCATAGCAATATCTTTGTAACGACAAAGACTAGGCGTAAGTTTTATACCAATTTGCAAACCTTAGTAATTTTACAAGTTTTTAAAATAATGGTACACTTTGGTGTCATACATTTTTTTTACAGGAGAATTTTTCCAATTCTGGTCTTTTCATCGTAAAAACAAAACTTTTCAATTCAAGATTTTTTTTCTAAGGCAAATAAAATGTTATTTAAAAAAATGGTATCTTATAACATTAGTAAACTATCCAGAAATGTTTGACAATAATCACACCTAAATATGATACCATTTGCAGCAACAGCATTAAACACACTGAATGCTGGTACAGAAAATAGTAAAAATCGAAAAAAAAAAAAAATCTTGGTTACCTTATCGGTTTTTTTTTTACTGTTCAAATTAGTTGTTGGAAATGAGGTAAGCTACCTACCCGTTACGTTTGATCCATTATTTACGGGACACCCTGTATAGGTGAAATATAGTAAGAAAATAAAATAACAACGATAAGTCTCTTGTAAGATGAAAACTAGTCATTTAAGCAGTAAAAGATTATGCACCTGTGACTCATTATTTATAACAATAGTAGGAGAATCATCATCCTTCTTTATATGGACTTTACCGTAAGCTGTCCAACAGTACTTATACTCCTTCGATTTTGCCAGGTCACTTTAATTTACTACAGTATTTGTCATCATAATTACCGGATGAAACTACCAATTACTACCAATATTTAAAATTATGCGCCGGTGCCGGCAGCGGGCGCGCGCCGCGCCAGCGCGGTGTGGAAATAGTTCAGTAATTCAACGCACAGTGGCGCCACCTTCTATCTGAATATTGGCACCAGGCCTAAAAAAATATTATATTATGCCATTTGACGCCAAATGCGGTCAGATTGAATGTCGTTCTGCTAATAATAAAGAATGGAAAATGGTGTCACTACACTATTTAACATAATATCACGCTTTTATTGCCCGAAGGGTTAGGCAGAGGTATATCTAGAGTACCTACACCCACATTTTGCTAATAATGTTACACACTACACTTTATTGTTTTTAGGGTTCCGTACCAAAATGGTAAAAAGGAACCCTTATGGTGAGACTAAGTCTGTCTGCCTGTCTGTCTGTCACACCTGGATATCTCAAGAACTACTAATGCTATCAACTTGAAATTTAGAATAGTTTTAGATGACGTTTGCCCAACTATTTTGTAAACAAGAAAGAAATTAAAAAAATATATATCTTTTTTGCAAAAGGGACTGAAAGGGGGGGTCTTCAAAATTATTACTAGGACATGTCTCATATAAAAGAACGCTGTTTGCACATTCTCAAACAATTTTTTTTAGCCAGCATAGTGTACGGCATTTGATGAAAAACGTAAAAAAAAATACCTTTCGCCCCCTTATCTCCGAAGTTTGCATAGATAAAAATCTGAAATTATTCTATGTGATAGAAGTTTATGTAAAGATTACAGGAAAAATAAAACGATGTCTCTAAATAGCACAGTTTTTCATAAATAATAATAACTACAGATTTTTATCTATGCAAACCTCGGAGATAAGGGGGGAACGGTATTTTTTTTTACGTTTTTCATCAAATGCCGTACACTATGCTGGCTAAAAAAAATTGTTTGAGAATGTGCAAACAGCGTTCTTTTATATGAGACATGTCCTAGTAATAATTTTGAAGACCCCCCCTTTCAGTCCCTTTTGCATGGGGATGGGAACATTAAAATCTGTACTCAAGAATGCCTCCCTGCCTCTTAAACTAGGTAAACCTGTATCTTAAGAGACAGTGATCAGCCACGAGGGTCTTAAACATAGTTAATGACAAAAATAGATGTGTCGATTCATCCCTTTGAATTAAATCTTAGTATTTAATGGAAACGGAAAACAAAACTAATAAAAACTAATAATAATAAATTAATATAAATAAAAAATAAAACTAGCTTAATTAATAATAGTGATAAAATGATAAAGTTGATGAGCGA
Source organism: Tiliacea aurago (assembly GCA_948098905.1). Classification (NCBI taxonomy): domain Eukaryota; kingdom Metazoa; phylum Arthropoda; class Insecta; order Lepidoptera; family Noctuidae; genus Tiliacea; species Tiliacea aurago. The sequence goes on from OX402593.1 coordinate 15,862,550, forward strand.
TGCGCAGTTGTTATATATTAGGGAAGTGTAGGTTGTGTCTGCGTGTGTGTGTTGTATGTGTGTAAGTGTTTATGAATATATGAATGTGTTGTGAGGGTTATGTTTGTTCAGTGAATGTATTTATGTTATGTAAGTGTGAGCGTAATGCGTGTAAAGTATAAATGAACATTAGGCGATGAAGGAGACTAAGGACTCTGTAAAAGCATAGTCCTTCTGTAGAAGCCACTCCGTTACTTTTGATTTTACCATTTGTGTATTTAGGTCTAAGATACCCAGCACTTGGTGAATTTTTTGATATAAGTGAGTGCTTAGGATGTAGTATTGGTGCTTAGCAAAACTGGTTTTGTGCTGAATGCGTGGGAGACGAAGTGTTCGTTTATTGCGATCATAGAGTGGTAGGCAGGCATGTTTCCTTAGGACCGATCGTAGCACAAAGAGCTGCCGGACCGTTAGAACCATACAGTCGGAGTAGATATCCGTTGTTGGGTATCTGTAGGGCTTACTCGACATTACTTTGAGAATCGCTCTTTGCGCTCTCTCTACTCTAAGAAAGTTAGTTTTCCATGCACCACCCCAAGCAGTAATACAATACCCAAGAACGGATTGACACAGAGCGTTGAAGACCATCTTAATCGTATCCGCATTAGCTGACTCCCTGAGTGACTTGAAGATGTGTATGAGTCGTAGAGTTCTGGTGGTGAGGGCATCAATCTGCCTGTCCCATTTTAGCCCATCATCTATTAGTACACCCAAATATTTCACACTATTGGTTCTGATAAGTGTGGGACAGTCGCAGGGTCCGGCTGAGTTCAAGCAAGAGTGAGCTGTTATAGAGAAGTCTTGAGGCGGTGTAGTGTTACGACGGATTGCGAATGAAATGTAATTAGTTTTTTGCAAGTTGAGAGTGAGCAAATTTGAGTTAAGCCATTGCATTATTTCAGACAGAGCTGCCTCCGCTTTTGTTTTAACAACATCCCATGTGGACCCACTGACTAAAACCGCTGTGTCATCCGCATAGGCATATATCTTGCATTTTGGTAGTTGCAACTTACACAGTTCATTGACGTAAATCTGAAACAGCGTGGGGCCCAATATGCTCCCTTGTGGAACGCCATAAGTGATAGTTGTCTCATCGCTAATGTACTTGTCAATTTTAACACATTGAGAGCGATTATTTAAGTAGTCAGTGAAAATTTGAAGAGGTTTACCACGTACGCCTATTGACTCTAACTTAAGGATAAGTTTGGGAACAGAAACTGTGTCAAATGCCTTGGAAAGGTCTAAAAAGATACCCAAGCATTTGGTTTTATTATCAAGATCCATTGCCACTTGTTGTGTGAAGTCAAGTCTGTATATTTGACTGCTGAGATCAAAACTACAAACGCGGGTTAAAGGGATTTGTTATAAAAATAACATAACATCACGCACTTATTCCCTGAAGGATAAGGCAGAGGTGTACCTATAGTACATCCACATTTCGCCAGTTATAATGAAGTCCCATGTAATTTGGGCGAGCTTATTGCCACTAAACGGGTACAAACCCAGATTTCGGACTGTTACTGAGAAATTTCAGATGGAAAACCCGGGAATCGAACCCAGGACCAGTAGCGCTTGCGACCAGACTAACGAGGCCGTTTTCTATAAAAATGTGGCTGTTATTTGTGATATCTTAAGACTTCTACGCGAACGAAGTTGCGGGCAAAAGATAGTATTATAATAAAGCTGTATAGTTTGTTTTTTTTGTTGGATCGCGCTAATCTCTGGAACTACCCGTCGGACTTAAAATTTTTCATCATCTCGCTACGACCCTTAGCCGAACAAAAAAGTAAAAGTAAAAAAGAACGCTAAGCGAATACGAAGTTATAGCGCGGGCGGGCGATGCGATGCGACGCGGTGGGTCAGGAAAACAAGAAATTTCACGCGGACGAAGTCGTGGGCAGAAGCTAGTTATTAATAATATTTAAGCTCATCTCTTCTATTGATCAAAGTCGAGGCCAATTATATTTTATTTTTACTCGTAAATGCAGTTGAAAGATCTTACTGAAAGAAAACCGAGACATATTGCTATCAAAATCCATTAAGTTCTCCATCGTGGAAGACTGAACACGTTGTAAAATAAAAAGATAGCAATATCAAACAGAAATGCGATATCGTAAGATCGTCAGATGCATTCTGGGAGACTTCGTTTTAAACGTCAAAGGGAAAACTATTTTCTCATTATATTATATACAAACAGCAATATGTTCAAAACAGATTTATTAAACGACTACCTTCTGCCCGCGACTTCGTTAGCGTGGAAGTCGTAAGATATCACATACTAAAATAACAGCCACATTTTTGTAGAAAACGGCCTCGTTGGCCTAGTGGTCTCAAGCGCTACTGTTGAGCATGAGGTCCTGGGTTTGGTTCCCGGGTAAGGCAAAGTGTTATTGGGTTTTCCATCAGAAATTTCTCAGTAACAGTCCGAACTCTGGGTTTGTGCCCGGTTAGTGGGAAAAGGCTCGCCCCCTATTTCATGAGACCTAAACATAATTATACAACACATCAATAGGTTCAAAATAGATCTTGCGTTACATAGGAACATTTGTAGAAAATATTCTTATCCTTTACCATTGATATTCTTTGCTCTTTGCATTGAGAGGCCCTATTCTAAAACGGTACTCAAGTCTTGAGTACCATTTTAGAACATGGCCTCTCTAAAGTTCATTAGAACCTCAATATTTAAAAGTGTATTGGAGTTGCCTAGATAAAATCTGTCAGTCTTAAATCGAGATTCGAGATTTACCTAAATAGGGAAAAATTTAACTGATCATCTAAAAATATTTTGATCTTTTAATTAAGTTTCTGAACTTTTCTCAAAGTTGATCGCAATAACTAAGGGTGCCCAGATAAAATGGGTTAGGTTAAGTTAGAACTGCCAGCAGGGCGAGCACAGCCTACTGTGACATGACATGATCACACGTTTTATCTCAGTTTGAGCGATAAAACTGTTTTGTCATAAAATGCTAGTACAAATTGACCATGACATAATTTATCATGTCTTGTCACAAACGTCTTGACACGCCCGTGCTCGGCCCGCAGGAAGACATGGTGCGACATACGCTGGCAGAGTGTGCCGCGCCGTACCCTCATCTCAGGAGTAGCCAGCGACATTTCGCTGCCAGCCGTAGTCGACTTGATGGTCGGCAGCGAGGAGTGCTGGGACGCGATGGTACCGACGCGCGCCCCTTTTAGACGTCGCGGGGGGGGTCAAACACCTCACCCCCGCCAGACTTGAGGTGGCCAGCAAAGGCGGGCGGGCCGCTGTCAGCCGGGGATCGCGGAAGTCGCACATGATCCCGTGATCCCCGGTGCAAGTGTGAGAAGGGAACACCGGGGTGGGTTTTAGTCAGTAAGAGTCTGTCAGACTTGGCAGTTACTTGGTTTAGTATTTTTTATTTATATTTTTAGGACACCAAAATATTTGAGGTGCACAAAAAGAGGCGCAATCATTATATTAGAGTGTTCAATAATATTTTTAGAAGCGCAAAACGGGAGTTATTACGATTAAATACATGCCATTTTAAATTTGGCTTTTGTTAGAATATAATTTTGCTATTCTACATTATACAACGTGTGTTTAATTTCCCAACACAGAAAGTAGCCTGGAGTTATGAAATTAACGAGTTAACCTGACAGGAAATGTTTCCTGCCAGTTATAACAAAGGCCACTGGCATTTTAATTTCTGTTGTTTTATTTTTAGATTCAGAATAAAAGTATTTAAGCGCTGCGTAAAGGCTCCCGCAGACAGACGCGACGCGACGGTTCGACCCGATTCTGGTGGAACAATTTCCATGAAGTTTTCATAGAAATTGTTCTACTAGTGTCATGTCGCGCTGTCGTGTCGCGCCTTTCTGCGGGAGCCTTTATAGGGAGACTGGTATTTATGTACTTTATTTTTAGAATGTATTTACAATTTAGGTGATGTTTATTATCTATGTAAGAATCTAAATACCTATAGGTATGTCAGATGGTCAGGACTTACTCAGTTAGATTCGGACATCATGTGGGCAGAAGTAGGGTTTCGTGCAATGAAAACACACTGCGTGCGATACACAGCGTTTATTGAAATCACAAATTGACACAATCACTACAATAACTAAGCATAACAAATCGATTACAGTTCCGCGACGCCGACGACGTCTTAACTCCGATGCGATCAGACCCTGAATCTTGAATGTCCTCCTCACCCATCGGCTCAAAACATCACGACTCTGTAGAAGCGCGCTACAGGTGTATCACGCGATGTCACCAGTGGTGGCGCGCTTGATTCGTTACGTGTCCGTACTAATGACCGGATCCGACAGGTATAATTAACATGACCATGATCAAAACAAAACTACCACCTACATGTATTTTGGCACAATCATCAGCCCAAGACATAAAAATGTTACAACAATTAGGTTATAATTAAACAATTTAATGAAATCAATTCCACTAATAAATGGAATGATAATAAATGACGTGTCAAGATGTTAACAAGAACAGGCTTGTATGCCGCATATTGGCTACTGCATTAACTAATCCCATTCATAGCGCCAGGTGATTAGATTAGATTGCTCATTCAAGCGGTCCATTCAGAAACGCGTGATCAATAGCGGACATTATTGGCTTAAAATATGAATGCAGCAAACACTATCGATGGTATAGGTCACAGATGGCGAATCATTTTACATCCACGTGCCATTTTTTCCAAATAAGAATTTAATGTGGCCATTTTTTTTTTTTGTGGAAAATTGTCCAATATCTTTTCCCGCTCTGGGCAAAGCGGGAGGGCGTGTCAGCCTTTTACTGCCTAAAACCCACACGTATTCCTTCATTTGCCTGTGTGCCAGGGCCACGATATCCCTTTCGGACAAACTCGCAACCCTAGCAGGCATTGGCCCTAATGGACCCTTTCAATTCATGCTAACATCTCTTTGAGGCGCGCGTGGAACACAACGCGCCGTCGACCCGGGCCTGGTCCTTATCGGACGGCGAGCTCACCGTCCGCAGGCCCGCGCCTACGGTGGCCGGATATCGGCTTGCGACTCCCGACGCCCGGGGCGTCTCCTGCGGCGACTAGGGGTGCGAGGGTGCAACCCCTGCCTCTCCCACAGGCGTTCCGCCTCCTCCTTCGCGAGCATTACTGCTTCGCAGAACGAGGTGACGGCCTCCCATCCACTCTCGCTCCAAACCATGGCCTGAACCAGGGCCGGACGCAAGAGATCGCCACCGCCGATCGCCTCCGGGAGGACACGGCGGTGTTAATGTGGCCATGGCCTGCCAATAATCAATCTTGACTTTGACCTACCGGAAAAAATTAAGTAAATAGTTTCAGAATAATTCTCTTTATTAGCAAATAGAATTAGACGTTTGCTATTATTCAGACATCCTAAACATTTACCGTTTTATATTTATTTGTATGAAATAACAAATTAGTACGACTTCTGCTGCAAGCTAGATGCCAAATACTCGTAATTTAAATATCAATCAGGTTCACATTTTCCATGCATTTCCGCGGCAACGATAGTCAAAATTACCTGTCGAGGAGCCAGGAGGCTCCTGATTTCTATGTTTATTACTGTGACTTAGTGCCTAAATTCTTCAATATTGATGCTGTGCCCAAATTAAATTGTCACGTGCCATCGATGGCACGCTTGTCATTTTTAATAATAATAATCTTCTTTATTACATAAGAAAATGGTTACAAATTTTGTGAAGTCCCTGACACTTGTGCTAGGTTATTAACGTGTGTTACAAGAGCCAGTGCCCTCTCCCGGAGGAAATATACTTATGCAATAAGATTAACAAATGAGAAATAAAAAAGACTACAAGTAATGCAAATTAAAAATTAAAAAAATAAACATGGTTAGAAAAAGCCTGTAATGGTGATTGTGTGTATGGGTGTAGTGTTGGTGTGTGTATGTGTTTGTGTGTGGGGGTGAGTTTGTGTGTGTATGCGTGTGTGTAAAATGAATTGAGTGTTCAGGAATGTATGATTGGGATCGCGATTATGTGGTGAAGTTGTGAAGTTGAGTGCCTCTCATACGGTAGAATTGTAGTTACGAAAGAGTTATAAGGCTTTTCTTTGTTTCGTCGTAACTCAGGGACAGTAGCCATGGCTTAAGACTCTGCTTGACGTTATGGAGGGTAAATTTATAAATTGATAGGTTCTTATTTATTTTATTGTAAATTTGGGAGCTTTGGGCACGATAGTGTCGTCGGGCCAGCGCAGACCGACACTGAACAGATTCACCGATAGGAAAGCCAATCCGCCGATTGGATAGATTTATATCTATCATTGGTTCGCCATCTCTGGTATAGGTCCTCCTGATCATTCTCCTGCCCTTATCCCAATCTATTGGCAGTCGGCACAACATGTCCCTTTCATCCATACTTCTCTATTACTCGTCAGTTCGGTAGTCACCCCCTTTTTATATTTGTCACAAAATAATAGGCCTGTTTTGACGTTTAACTTGAATAGATTTATCGTGAGTATCGAGTACCGAGTCGTATCGAGTATCGACTAGTTACGTCACGATAGTCAATCGCGACGTAACTAGTGAAGTAAGGCGTGGACCCATGTCTACGGTACAGCACCGGCCACCGTGTAACGGCACGACGCCGCTACCGGGAGACGGCACGGCGTCGTGCCGTGGCACGGTGCCGTGTACGGTGCACCGCGGTGGCAGGTAGCGAGTGGTGGTGGATAGTTAATGTCTTGTTGTTGTTTAGTTCGCACGTGTTAACTAATGAATAATAATGGCTGACAATTTAGATGTCGACTTTTTAATTTCACTAGTGGAAGCACGTCCCGTTCTCTGGGACAAGACAAAGGAGAATTATAAGGATAAAAATTTTAAAACAGAGGGATGGAAAGTTGTCTGCCGAAATATTTTTCCATCTTTCGAAAACCGGTCCGTGGTGCACCGTACACGGCACCGTGCCGCGGCACGACGCCGTGCCGTCTCCCGGTAGCGGCGTCGTACCGTTACACGGTGGCCGGTGCCGTACCGTAGACATGGGTCCACGCCCTTACCATACGACTCGGTACTCGATTCTCACGATAAATCGATTCAAGTTAAACGTCAAACCGAGTCTATCATTTTGTGACAAATATAGCCTTATCATCTTTCATAGTCAGTCCTCCTACAGCAATAGAATCCATACGTTTATGTACTGCCTCAATAGTCTAGTGGTCGCAAGCGCTTATACTGCTGAGCATGAGGTACTGGGTTCGATTCCCAGGTTGGGCAAAGTGTTATTGGGTGTTTCTATCTGGACATTTTCAGTAGCAGCTCAGACTCCTGATTTGTGCCCGTTTGATGGCGATATGCTCGCATCCTATTACATGGGACTTAAACATAATTGGCGAAATGTGGGTGTACTATAGCTACACCACTGCCCAGCCCTTTGCAGAAACAAGGTGTGATGTTATGTTATGTTTCCAAAAAACTGAATCGGAAAGTCAGTCTTCCTTTACAAAATTAACTCTGGTCACTGCCACAGTGCTAGCATCTGCTTTCCTTACTACCCGTTAATCTTTTAAGAATGTGAATCTTCTTTATGTGGGCGTCCAAGAAAAAAGGGTCCAGCAATGGGGTATTGAATTAAGACTAGATACGGTAGGTACCTATACTATATAGAATAGTCAATTGATAATAAGGATTTAAAAAAAATATTCAAAAAGAGACAGTCTTTTTTTTTATAAGACATTTTTGAAGTTGAAACTCTGAAAAAGCTTGCAATGTTTTGAGAAAAAGCATTTTCAAAACTTTTTTTATTGACATGCCACTGGTACCTTTTTTACTAAATTCTGGTACTTAGAAACATCATATAAAGTCATTGACTACATGAACTTAGATAATTGAGCATTAATTAATAATCAATTAAAATCGCGAAATTAATTTTTTTCACCCAACTTTACAAAACTGCGTACCTACGTATAACTCGGAAAGTAAATGCCGAGAACTGGACCCTTTTTCACAGATTACCAGATGAATGACTCCATGTACTTACGGGCGCTAACCAACCGGCCGCCGGGTCGCACGCGACCCATTACTTAGTGAGTTGCTGACAGCCGCGAGGCGCGCGAGGCGCGTACGGCGCGGCGGCGCGGCGGCGTGCATCTCCAAAGCAAAAGTCACTTTACGCTTGTAAGGTTAGGTACATTTTCGTTCGCAGCGTCTAGCGACTCGATGGTGTAGCCTATTATAGCTATAGGTATTGAAAATTTTGTATGGAGTGATTTATCTGGTAGGTAATCTGTGCCTTTTTGCTTGGACGCCCACATATGCGCTCATTCCATCGTAAATCTTATCCATTGCTTTCCATCAGCCAAGATCGAGGTCAACAGCGATCCCATTAATTAAAATACACTCAATAAAACCAATCTTGTTTCCCGTATCCCACAATAAACTTTACTGTTGGTAAGACCTTCAAATCTTAATTAAAGAAACCGAGTTAAGAACTAAGGACAATGTGTAGATTGGTGATTCGGCTCTCAGATAAGGACGCTTCACAAGTCGGTCAAACGAGATCGCAAGTCGGGAAATTCTCAGATAATCCGTTGCTGCTGACTTAACGTAATCCGATCTAGATTTTCCGAATATATTTTTACGCTGCATTCTTACGTAAGCTATTTGCTGAGATTTCTTCTTTGTTCTAAGGGTGTTTGTGTGTTGCTCAATTTTCTTTCATCAACAGCATCAGGCCCTATCAGAATACCCAGCACTGCGGCACTTATTTTTTTTTTTGTAACAGCATCATGCTCAGATGCTTTTGGCCTCGTACAGGACTATGTTTTTATTTTCATTTTACTTTGTTTTTTTTTTATTGTTTTTTTGTTTTTTATATTTCTAAGGGTATGTTTTAGTTTAATTTGTGATCTCCTGTGTTGAGTCCCAATAAATAATTTTCCTTTATTCTTTCATCTGCACCCTAATTGCGTAACACACGATCAATCACAATCTGATTCATTTTGAAGGATATTGCTAATCCATTGCTTCATATGTTCTAAATATATGTCTGCTCAACAACGTTAGTGACGCAATGAATGTTGTTGAACTGTCCAATTGAAAGAGATTGTGATTGATCGTGACTTACGCAATTAAAGTGCTGGTTATAACTGAGTAAATAAAAACGAACTATTTCTGCCGCGAAAAACTTAAACAGCTAAGTAAATACATGAGAGATAATAAAGATTTTAGATTTATGGCTAGTTTAAAGAATGCTGTGGGAAAGGAACAAATTATTATATATTTTTAGGGTTCCGTACCAAAATGGTAAAAAGGAACCCTTATGGTGAGACTAAGTCTGTCTGTCTGTCTGTCTGTCACACCTGGATATCTCGAGAACTACTAATGCTATCAACTTGAAATTTAGAATAGTTTTAGATCACGTTTGCCCAACTGTTTTGAAAATAAGAAAGAAATTTAAAAAAATATACCTTTTTTGCAAAAGAGACTGAAAGGGGGTCTTAAAAATTTGAAGTGGGGCTACTAGGGCATGTGGGGTATCATATGAAAGAACGTTGTTTGTACATCATTGTACATCATCATACAGCATAGTTTCCGACTTATGATGAAAAATATAAAAATGTGATAGAAGTTTATGTACAGGAACATTACAGGACATTTACAGGAAAAATAAAACGATGTCTCTAAATAGCACAGTTTTTCAGAAACCATTGACATCATATCTACGTACGGAACCCTCTGTGCGCGAGTCCGACTCGCTCTTGACCGGTTTTTTTTGTTTTAATTTATTATTATAATTTTTTTTTTGAGGAAGAAACATAAAAAATTATCGTCTTACTATTTTAACTAATTGATAAAACTAACCAAAGTAACGTTATGTATGAGATTTATGATGACAGCTGCATCTGCCCGCCTTTTCCCAACTATGTTGCGGTCAGCTTCCAGTCTAACTGGAAGTAGCTGAATACCAGTATTTTACATGGAGCGACTGCCTATCTGACTTCGACAACCCAGTCACGATACCCCTTGATAAGACTGGTTGTCAGACTTTCGGGCTTTTGAAGACCCGTAACAACTGTCAAAAATCTACAAATAACAGCCGGGACCAACAGCTTAACATACTTTCCGAGGCACGGAGGGGTCTTGGTATGTAAAGATGGTCACCCATCCACGGACCAGCCGCGGCAAGCGTAGCTTAACGCGCAGACATATTTATTTTCAAACTTACATCTATCAGTACAGGGTGGGTAATCTATTGCCATAATATACTTATCCTAAGTTATTATGCTAATTTAATATTTGCTGAATAATCCGAAAAATACTACAGTAGGCTGCGGCAAGCGCCGAGAGAGAGGTTGTTTAAAGTCCCGGTGACCCGTACAAACTCGTTAAGGTTTGCACCGGAGCAGGTTGGGCGGGCTATAAAGATACTCAACAGCATCTCTCTACGATTGGATATCTTTACTTGCTCTTTTGCGGAATTCCAGAGTATGACACTTAACATATTGTCTTCTGGGTGATTTGTGCCGGTACTCAGAGTCGTTACTTGGGACTCGTTATTTAACCATCCATGATAATGGGCAGGTATAAATTTGGACCCTGTCAGTCAAAATAGGACAGTTTAAAAAGAGTAAATTTTTGTTGGTAGTAGTTAGTATAATAGTCTAATTGGTTTTTAACCGACTTCCAAAAAGGAGGAAGTTCTCAATTCGGCTGTTTTTTTTTTTTTGTATGTTTGTTACGCGATTACTCCGTCATTTATGAACCGATTTGGAAAATTATTTTTTTGTTTGAAAGGCTATACTCCCGAGGTGGTCCTATTGCCATCAAGTCAGAATCTGATGAGGGGATCTCATGGAAATAGAGGGAAACCCTCAAATTTTATATGCAAACGTATAGCGATTTGGGTATTTTTTATAGTAACTCGTGCATTTACTCTCCGAAAGCACCATTTGGTGAAGTGGAACTGATGATGGAGACCACAGATGGCCACCGGAACAATATAATAATGAGTACCTATTTAACGGGTTGCGATTAAGCAATTTATGCTCGTCACTATGCTGGTGAGTGGCAGTTCTCCTGGTTCTTACCAGGAGAACTCCTCAACAATCAACGTCCCGGCATCGAGAAAAGCAATATTTTGTAAAAGGTGATAAGCAGTTAACATTAGGCTATTGTAACTTAGATAAATTCAAAACTGACCCACTAAAAAGTGAAAAATAAAAAACTTAAAAAAAAAAATATTAACCGACTACCAAAAATAACACTACAAAGTGAAAAATAACTTTAATTTCGGAAGTCAGTGGCAAAAAACTCAAATACAGAAGTTATTTTTCACTTTGTAGTGTTATTTTTGGTAGTCGGTTAATATTTTTTTGTAAAAAGTTTTTTGGGTGACGGCTCTGAGTGGGGGGGGAGATTATGACTACATTGTTGCTTTGAGTTCCTATCTATTAAAACAAATGTATGTGGTAATACTATAATAATAAATAAATAAATTATTATATTTACATTTTGTTATTTATTAATAACAATGCATTCTTTGTGAACTCACACGGACACGTGACAAATCCGGAGTCACACATAATCTGTTCGACTTATGCCTCAATTACATGACGTATCGACTCCGACTCTGGACAATCTCGACTCCGGATTTAAAAAATTCTGTCTGAGCTATACTTTTTTAGTTGTCGTTTTCGTCATACTTGGGTTTTAGTTTTTAACTTTTATTTTTATTATTATTATTTTGGGGTATGAGATTAAAAAAAAATGTTGGTAGTGTGTTACGCAATTAAGGTGCTGGCCATTTCAGTGATTCCAATTTTAGTATCTATGTAGGAAGCCAAACTAGGATGAAATTGCAAGTAGAGTCCATTTCACGAAAGAAGTCCCGCGGAATTAAGTGGAACTAATTATTATTATACAAGTTAGCAATGCCTGCAGCGCCACGTCGCGCCTCGTCTGCGGGACTTCTTTCGTGAAATGGACTTTATGAGATGAACCTACATAATCTTGAGTGACACTTCAAATAATGACGTAATACGGCCCAGCCAAGACTCTGAGGAGTTGAGTAGGTAGGTACCTTTCTTATTCTCTGAAATAAGCTCCTTTTGTAGAAATTTACAACATCGTAAATCAAACCGATAGATAATATTGATTGGTTCTTGTGAAATTGCGAACTTTTTACCCTACTACGGCGAAACAAAAAGGAGGGTTATGATTCTGTTCAGATACTTAATTTTAGGGCCTTCAAATTCTATCTTAATGTAATATTGCTCCAAAAATAATGTTTATTTAACTTAGTACTTTTTTAGGGTTCCGTACGAAAAAAGGAACCCATAAAGGATCACTCGTGTGTCTGTCTGTCTGTCCGTCTGTCACAGCTGATTTGCTCCGAATCTACGGGACCGATTAAGTTGAACTTTGGTACACATATGAACTTCTGTGACCCAGACACTGACGTGTTATGGAAATAAATAAATTATGAATATGAAGGTGACTTTTGGGGGGCAAATCAGAAAATTAAAAAAAGAAGTTTTGCTGACTGTACCGTGTGACATATCAAATGAAAGGGCTTGTTTTATGGATTTCACATATTTTTTTTTATAATTTTAAAATAAATACTTTTGAAATTATTTAAGAAAATAGATGAAAAATTACCATTTCCCCCCTTATCTCCGATACTGCTCAGACTAAAATGTTGAAAAAAATACAGAAATAGTTCTTTACATAAAGATTACAGGAAAATCTATAAGAAGTCTGTGATCTTAAAATAACATGGTAAATCACTCAATATTCTGCGTACAAACTTACATGTATGGGGATCATGTTTTCCAACTACAATGTTGTTTGTTCTTGGGATAAATTCATCCCAACTACGAAACCCTTCATTGTTCGTGGTCCGACACGCACTTGGCCGGTTTTTTTTATTCATAACAATTTTTATTGTGCCAATCATTATTTTGTTCTATCCACGTAGATAAACAACTAAATGTTTATTTTATTTATAATACCTCATTATAACATTGTGAAGACGAAATAAAACCATAGCATGTCTAAAAGTGAATTATGTTGAATAACTAAAAAAAAACAATAACAAGCTACTAGGCATGCAATTATAGCATCTGAACTTTCCATTTAAACTAAAAACGGATAGTATTTGAACTACAAAGGAAAATTTTAATGGAAACATAATTCACGACTTCCAAGGCACAACTGTAGACAAACAATAGAATGTTGTATAACTTTATGCTCTATGCTACAACCATTTTAAACTTATTAAAACTAAAGTACACATTTTCTTTTCAGACTGCAACCGCTCATCATACGTAGGTATCCTTTTATATATTTTAGCAATCTCGCTACAAAGCACTTGGCCTCCGTACGCACGGGCGCTTTTTTAAAACGACGTTAATAAAATGCGCACCGGATTTTCTACTCTCAGCTCTTTCTACTAACAGAACGAATTCCCTATTTTTATGTTAATTTGCATTAATATTCTGAAACAGTCACACATACAATCAAAATGAAACTTTAGTATGATATAGTGGATCTTTTTCTTTCCATGTACACACGGCTACACATCAAGCTATACATTTCCAGTTTACGCTGATCTCGCACTGTTCGGAAATCCTATACAATGCGTGATCAGCTTATACTGGAAATGTATAGCTTGATGTGTAGCCGTCTGTACAAGACAGTTACGTAATTGTAATATTTTCGCTCGATACATTTTTTATTCGTAAAACATGTCTATTTAAAAGATAATTTAATAAAAAACAAGAGTGTTCGGCTTTTATGTTTAAAATAAACAACGATAAATATTCACAACAAGAAAATATACCCAGTTTATTATCCAGCAACAAGATATTTTTTCGAAATAAGAATCCCACCAAAAACATTTCATGTAAAATGTTGCCAAGACGACCACATAAGTAAAAATGTATGGCTTTGCCGTTTTGCTACCGTCGCACGGTGGATCGAAAATCGGCTGTAGAAGACACGATTTCTTAAATGTTATTTTTTTTGCTGGAAATTACTTCTGCTGATCATTACTGTTCTATAAAATGTCATATGAAGTAATTGTGTGCACAAATGGAAGAGTTATAATTTTTATAAGAAAAAAATGTATGGAGCTGACATGAAAAATGAGGATATCTCTGGAATTGCAAGGTTGGCCGTTATAACCTTGCACACTGTTATAGTACTATTTATTTGTGAATTTTTGACATACTTAACATCGCGGCATCACTTGCGATTTTTTTTTTTTAATCTTCAAAATTAAAAAAAAAAAAAAGTATATGATACATTTTAATGCTTAAATATGGCTATACCAAGTGTAATTTACAATATTTTTTATGCTTAGACCAAAACATTCTAAGAAATCACAAAGTCGTATTACCTACTTTGTGATTTTCATTTGAAATGACATGGTAATTATGAATTACGTAATACGTAATCTTGTCTAATGCCTCAAGTCCACATTAGCTAATGATTAATAAAACTTAATACCTATATACCTAGTTAAAAGGATACGTACCAAAATAATTTGGGGTACTCGCTAATTTAGCAATTAGTGCAGGATTAACTTAATGAAAGTAATTAGATAAATGTGATACCATCATTAGTCAATAACAATAAATAGTCAAACATTGGATTCACAACTTCAGTTCATTTAGAGCATTTCTAATACTAACATCTATCCTACCGTGTCTTTTTACTCAGTGATCGTGAATAATGGAAAGCATTATTACAAATTTGGATTTGTTTGTTATTCTGAGCAATCAGGATGCTTCGTCTTTCGATCATGAAATATTGTTCAACACACTTGTTATTCGACTGGGCTCCTTTCAGATGAAGACAGTGTTACCGTGAAAGAATTTTGTCGAAGATTTACACGGGCTGTTCAAAAGAGATGGTTACGATCCCACAGGAAAAGTGAAGTTTTTAGACGTGATTACAGTAATTGGCTTGAGGCAAATATTGACTGGCCAAACTGCGTGCAAACCAATTTGCTCATTCAAGAATCAACAAGTGAAAATATTTCTACTGAACCTGTACCTGAACCTGTACCATCAACTTCAACAATGAAATCAACTTCAACGATGACAAAAAGATCTCGAAAGCCTTTTGAAGATCTAAGTAACAAGCAGAAGAAGAGACGATCTGATGAACATATAGGCGATGACCCTAATGAAGTAGCTTATTCAGCTGCAGCACTTTTGAAAGGAGATGGTCGTGAGGATATTGCATCTGTTATTGAACATATGCTCCAAAATCCAGAAGCAGCAGCAAAAATCAAGGAAATGTTGAACAAACCAGCTCCTTCAACAATATTTTCACCAGAAAAAGCACTGGGTTTGCTACTTTCATTAAAACTATCGAAATGGCAATATATCACATTAAGGGAAACGACTATTCGAGAAGGTTCAAAGGAGATATATCCGTCTTACTATAAAGTGCAAAAAGCTAAGCTACAGTGCTACCCTCCGAAGACATTTGTGACTGTAACGGATTCATCTGCTAAGATTGCACTACAAGCGTTACTAGATTTAAAAGTGAACAGATTTTTTGAAACTATTCGTAGTCCTGATGCGATACAAGATAAACAATTGATATTAATATCAAAGTGGGGATTTGACGGTGCATCTAACCAAAGTACATATAAGCAAAACATAGAGAGTGGTCAAGATGATTCCAGCATATTTATGACCTCTTTGGTTCCATTAAAGTTGACAGCTGACGGTGATACCGTATGGGTGAATCCAAAACCCTGCTCACCTAGGTATTGCCGTCCAGTCCAGTTTAGTTTTGTGAAAGAAACCAAAGACGTTGTCATAAATGAAAAAACTGCAATGGATAACGAAATTGAAGCTCTCGTTCCCTCAAAATGTCAAGGACATGAAATTAGTCACAAATTAATGATGACGATGATTGACGGCAAAATTTGTACATATCTGTCTGAAGCTAAGTCAAATGCGGCCTGCTACCTGTGTTTGGCTAAGCCTACAGAAATGAATAAGTTAGACGTCAAAAACCATTTCTTCTGGTGTGGATGAGTTCGGATTATCATCACTTCATGCCCGCGTTAATGTGATGGAATGTGTTCTACACATAGCGTATCGTCTCGACTTCAAAAAGTGGTCTGCAAGAGGAGAAGGTCATCAAGAGTTATTGCATTCACGAAAAAAACTCATTCAAGATCGATTCAAAGATGATCTGAACCTTTTGATTGACATCGTTAAGCAAGGATCAGGCACAACTAACGACGGGAACACAGCAAGGCGGTTTTTTGAATTTCCTGATAAAACTGCAGCGATCACTGGATTAGATGAAGACCTAATACGCAGATTTGCTGTGATTCTGCAAGCTATCACATCTGGAGAGATTGTAGACGTGCCGAAATTTAAAGAATACGCTAGAACAACCGCTGAAAAATACGTGGAACTGTACGATTGGTACTACATGTCATCAACCGTCCACAAATTGTTGATTCACGGAGGGGACATAATTGCAGAAAATGCTATTGTACCAATTGGAAGTCTTTTAGAAGAAGCTTCAGAGGCCCGAAACAAAGACTATAGGAGGTTCAGAGAACACCATTCGAGGAAAAAGAGTAGACAAGCATCAAACGAGGATATCCTCAGTATGCTTATCGTCTCTTCTGATCCTCTAATTTCTTCCACAAGACCAAAATTAAATGCCCACAAGGGGCAGACATACTTTAAGGAAACAGTAGAACTACTGAAACTTCAGGATCAGGAGTTCTTAGAAGTTATATCTATTGTAGAGCCTGATTCTGAAGTGGATTCTGATGGTGACGAAGTATAAAATAAGTTAACTTTTATTGTTTATGTTAGGTTAGGTTAAGTTAATATTTTTTTTAATAATTTGCTTTTATTTTTAATCATACAATAGTTTACCATTTATTGTTATTGACTAATGATCACGTTTATCTAATTACCCTCATTATGGTACGTATCCTTTTAACAGGTATATAGGTATTAAGTTTTATTAATCATTAGCTAATGTGGACTTGAGGCATTAGACAAGATTACATATTATGTAATTCATAATTACCATGTCATTTCAAATAAGTAGGTAATACGACTTTGTGATTTCTTAGAATGTTTTGGTCTAAGCATAAAAAATATTGTAAATTACACTTGGTATAGCCATATTTAAGCATTAAAATGTATCATATACTTTTTTTTTTTTTTTAATTTTGAAGATTTTTTAAAAAAAAATCGCAAGTGATGCCGTGATATTAAGTATGTCAAAAATTCACAAATAAATAGTACTATAACAGTGTGCAAGGATATAACGGCCAACCTTGCGATTCCAGAGATATCCTCATTTTTCATGTCAGCTCCATACATTTTTTTTTAATAAAAATTATAACTCTTCCATTTGTGCACACAATTACTTCATATGACATTTTATAGAGTAGTAATGATCAGCAGAAGTAATTTCCAGCAAAAAAAATTACATTTAAGAAATCGAGATCCTATGTCTTCTACAGCCGATTTTCGATCCACTGTGCGTCGTGGAGGTGATGCGAATATTTAGTTTCTGAAGTAAGTAACGAAACAGCCAAGCCATACATTTTTACTGATATGTAGAATTTGTGAAGTTAGGGTCGGTAGAGTTAGGCCGTGTAGATTCAGAAGCTTGGCTCTACATGAGATCTGACATCTTTTTCACAGGACAAACCTTATGTGGTCGTCTTAGCAACATTTTACATGAAATGTTCTTGGTGGGATTTCAGTTCTTTTTGTAAGTTGCTAGGCAGTCTTTTTAGTGTTTATGTTTTTCTACTTTTTTGAAGGCGAATTTCTTGCACATCAGCAGTGCCGGTTTTCATAGCCCATTCTCTGTCTTTGCCTTTTTTCTTTGATGGTTTACTGATTACCATAAGCGATAAATCAGGGCGATATTTTGCTCTTATGCGATTATATTCAACTATAGCTGACTGTTGTGCTTTAATACTAGCAAAGTCTATATATTTCGGCTTTCTAGCACTTCAGGAGTACCCTAACATTTTGAAGTCTCATACAAACTTCCACCCCCCTATTTTAGGGGATGGGGGGCGAAAGTTATAAGTTTATTAACACACTTCAGGAAGTAGTCAAACATTTTGATGATCATCAGTGTGTCAGTGTGTCAGTGACGAAATCGGAGTATTTTAGATATCAATAAAATCGTATTAGAGCCATGAGAGAATCTAAAGAATTGAGACTTTGTATGTTTAATTGGTCTATTATTGACATCATATCCTGAGAATATGAACTATCTGGTACAGCGGAAACCAACTCTATGAGGGTTCATAAAAACGGCGAAACACTTCGAGAAAAGGTAGGTAGTGCCCTTGCGCTTCGCTTGGCTCGTCTTAGTGGGGGCACGGGCCCCCAGATTGAAACTTACGCTATTTAGTTTCGTGCCCGAACACGATCAAAGAGCCCACGGGATATTCAACTTTATTACTGATGTGTTAGCGTTTAGCACATGACGGAATGGCGGGGACCATGGGGCAGAGCTTGAGTGGAAATTTGATTTAGAGTGCCTGGTCTTAATAAGCGCACCATTGGACTTTCAATTCTCAGCGCCAAGCCGAGAGTTTAAAATCCAGTGCCCGGTAAAAAAACCGTCGCGTTAGAAAAGCGCCCGTGCGGACGTGGGCTTACTGTACACAACAAAAAATATGAACTCAACAAAAGAGTCAGGAAAGTTAACGAACTCTCACTGAAAATTCCTCACGAAATCTTCTTTTTTCTGAAAGTCAATGCTCTTCACTCGGATATTTTCCAAGTGAGTTGATATTAATAATGTTTTCGAAGTATGGAAAAGCTCGTGAAAAGCTTTCAGTTACCTAACTGAAGATACTTTTATTTCGTTAAGGCAGTACGTACTCATACGGTATGTAAATCGTCGATCTTCGTTTCGGAAAGGTTCTACTCAAAATTGTATAATAATTAATACTTTATGGTTTTTCTGTTTGTATTTGCCCTGCGAAGCTGGAAGAAGCAATTATATGGCCCTGAATACTGACGTTTGGTTAGACTCCTAATAAAAATAAGTATCTATTAATTATTAAACATTTACCCGAAGAGACCTTGTTTATTATAATTTTTGAAGTGAAAACATCTTTAGGCCCGTTGATCACTTTTTGGGTGAACAAAAATCATGGAACTTGCGTCATCGTCACCGAACGCTTTCCATGAGCTATATGTATACTGTTTTCACTTCTATCGGCAGTCCCCAAAGACTTCCCCGCTTTTTTTTTTTCTTGCAACTTGGTTGATGTCGTCAGAAACTAAGGACGCCTACGTCATGTTTTCTTTAAAAATATGAAAAATTTAAAACCTAATTAAGATAGCAAACTCATACCTATTTGTAATTTACTACTACAAGAAAATAAAATGTATTAATAAGTAGATCGAACATAGCTTTCTCTTTAGGTACAAAAAAAATCACTTAAGTTTATTTATTTATTTCAAAAAAGTGTTGTACAGTCTGTTACACAAATATGATTAAACAATTTAGGGAAAAATATTAAAGAGCGTAAGTAACAAGATATTTGATCTGGCGTCCTAGCTAGGTTACATGGTAACCTGTATTAAGGTTGGCCAGCCCAGGTTCCCAAAGGAGTACAAAAAATTAAGTACCAATTATATTGTTTTAGTTTTATTTAGCTTAGTTTTTAGGGTTTAAGGAACCCATACCCCCTTATTACAAAACAAAGTTTATCTTCAGACCCAGGTTTAAAACATGGAGCCATTATTGAATTTCGAACTATAATCCGACTATGGCAAAGTTCCTAAACACAAAACTGACAATTTAGTACCGAACTAAGTTTTCAGTTTTGTATAAAGAACGGTATTTCAATCACTGTTACGTTCTTATTACAAAAACTGGCTCCATGGTTTAAGCCATGTCAAAATATAAATCTTGTTTTGTAATAAGGTGGTTATAGTTTCGCGTTGACCTGTCTGTATGTCTGTCCGCGGATTAGCTCAGAGACATTTTGCACTAGAAAGCTGTAATTTGCCAAGGGTAAACATATTCCGCCTTATTACAAAACAAGATTTATATTTTGACATGGCTTGAACCATGGAGCCAGTTTTTGTAATAAGAACGTAACAGTGATTGGAATACCGTTCTTTATACAAAACTGAAAACTTAGTTCGGTACTAAGTTGTCAGTTTGGTGTTTACGAACTTTACCATAGTCGGAATAAAGTTCGAAATTCAATAATGGCTCCATGTTTTAAACCTGGGTCTGAAGATAAACCTTGTTTTGTAATAAGGGGGATTAAGTTTGTTCTTGGGACAAATTCATCCCAACTACGGAACTCTTCATTGAGCGTGGTTCGACACGCACTTGGTCGGTTTTTAGCTTTTAAATTATGTAAATACATATTATAAATCTGATTATAGCTTTTATTGTTGCTCATGTTTCCATTTCCTTCCACAAATAGAATACCTGTGAGTCAATATATCCTTCCGCCATAGTTGTTAGAATCAACAAGGGAAGTGGATTACTAATGGTATCCGTTTGTCGGAGCGGTTGAAGGGCTGCTGGCATTATGTCCTGACACGACATACATCCTTATGTCATAGCATGATAGAATAAAAAAGTGCGCACCCCAGAGACAACAGAGTTTTGTCTACCCGCGTAGACGGAACAGTAATTGTATCTTGGGTCGAAAGATTTTTCAATAATTACTTTGACACGGTGGAGTTTCTTGCCCATTCTTCTCCATACGAAGCTATACCTTTTGGAAGGGCAACTAGGATCAGTTCTATTTTACTGACAATTTTGACGTTTGTAAAGTGCCATATATAATCATATCTGAAATATGACTTTTGACAAATTTCTTGAATATGAGAAAATGATGTGTGTGTATGTGTGGGAACCACTGCTGTTTCAACCTGTCTCTTTTTAGTAGGTAGCAATTTTTTTTGTTGTTGTTAGAATAGACCCTTTTTAGTGTATTTTGTGAAAAAATTGCCAAAGTTTCTTTCGGGATTTGTGGCCTTTGTGGGATAGTGTGAGTATTAAGGATGGCAAAGATCACGTGACGGGTTTAAATTTGATTCCAAGCAATAATAAGGCGCAGTCGGCGGAACCCCTCTTCGCGGGGTTCTTATTTCTGAATGGTTAACAAAAAAATAAGCACGAAGGGGATGACGAACTCTTCGCACCTAATCTGTCCGAATCGAGGTACCCTCTCAAGTCCCGAGCACGCTTCGCTCACTCTTGCATCCTAAGTTCTCCTAGTAACATTGCCTTTTGTACTTATTACGATATTACGATGAGTGTTAACTGTCAAACGTTAGCGTCACGGTCACTTTATCACTTAGGCCCGTATTTATAGAGCGTTACTCATCATTACTTAAGACTAGATTCAAGCCATTGGATTGGTTGAAACTATAGTCTTAAGTAATGCTTGAGTACTGTTACATTTGATTACGTTTCGTTACCCACGATCTTTTAAGCGTACAAATAAAGCTAATATTTTTAATTTAATTAAGTATATTATTTGCTTCATTCATGAGTTCATTGCGGTAGCAGCTATTTAAAAATAAAGTTAAAAACTTAGAATCATCATCATTCCAGCCGAAAGACGTCCACTGCTGGACATAGGCCTTCCCCAAAAGGGGGGGGGTTACCATAATCGCCACGCTTGGCAGGCGGGTTGGCGATCGCAGTATGGTGTTAAAATGCATAGAGAACGCTGCTGCTCATTCTCTAGTAAGTCCCTTAGTCGCCTTTTACAATACCCACGGGAAGAATTAAGGTGATGCTATTCTTTACGTCCGAAACCACACGGACCCAAAAAGTAACTTAGAATATAATATATTATGTCGGATCGATAGGATTTTACTCAGTTAGATTCGGACATCATGTGGGCAGAGGTTGTGTTTCGTGCAATGAAAACACACTGGGTGAGATACACCGCGTTTAATGAAATTACAAATTGACACAATCACTACAAATTTTAACTTCCATAATAACCGAGCATATCGAGTACAGTTCCGCGACGTCTTAACTCCGATGCGTTTGCGCAATGTGAGATTTTGCGAAGGAGTTTTACATGATGATAAGCTATAAAATTGTGAAGCTACGCACGAGCGGATTATAAACTGCAGTGGAGCCTATGTGTGTGGTTAATGTGGGTGTGCTGTAGGTACCTAGGTAAATCTCTGCCTGACCCTTCTGGGAATATAGGTGTGATGTTATTTAATGTTTATTGACAATGAGACAGTTTTGTTGCTATAGTTTGGCCCAGGTTTTCAGTTTTCATTGAGCGATAATCTGTCTATTACCTACATATTTTTTTGCCAACGATGCGGTTAAACATGTACATTCGTCTACTCGTTTGTAAAAGCCAACTTACCGCACTAGTATCAGAAATAACTATTGTTAACGACAATTTTTCTTGTTTTAATTAAAGCTTAACAAAGTTAAACCTCTTGGGAAATCATGTCAGTAATCTTAGCTTGCTTAGTTTCATATATCTATTAATTATTAAGATAGTGGTAGGTTGATACTCTGTGAACTGCGAGTTAAGTTTTGAATCTCATATTGCGTTCAGACTGATTCCTAACCAAAATTGCGTAGTGATTTAGAAGAAAGTTGGGGGGAGGTGCATTTGGTAAAACATTTGGGAACCCTTGTCATGTTAGGGTCCACAAAGAGCAGATGATGCGGGCCGCGTACGCTGATTAAAATTTATTTATACGTAAACAGCGTGCTTCAAGTAACTGGATTTGATTACATACAGGATACAACTGCTTCCTCAGGATTGTTGGCATCAATACATTTTTTCTAATATAAAGAACGTAAAGAACAATGGCGAACTCCCGAACAAATTTTTGTTGACTTAGTTTTCATATTGTACTCGTAGATTACGTAAACACACGGGATTTCTCATTAACAGTCACCTAACCATAAATATTTATTTTTATTATAATTCTATGATGTATCTATAACTCTGTAGATGATCAATGATGACAGTATACACTCCGTATCCAAACTCAACCTCTTTTCCTTCCGTTTACACACACACACACACCACATTTACATTATAACACTCATACACACCACACCACACCACACCACACCTCATCACAAAACACACACTTATTAACACTTCACACATTTAGTATAAGTTAAAATATGTTTTCACCAGATAGTCCAAACCAGTCTATCGAATTTTTTGTACTCCTTTGGGAACCTGGGCTGGCGAACCTAAATACAGGTTACCATGTAACCTAGCTAGGACGCCAGATCAAATATCTTGTTACTTACGCTCTTTAATATTTTTCCCTAAATTGTTTAATCATATTTGTGTAACAGACTGTACCACACTTTTTTGAAATAAATAAATAAAAAATTAAATATAAAAGGAGGAGGTTCTCAATTCGGCGGTATGTTTTTTTTTTTGTATGTTTGTTACGCGATTACTCCGTCAATAATGGACCGATTTTGAAAATATTTTTTTTGTTTAAAAGGGTATACTCCAGAGGTGGTCCCATTGCCAAATCAGAATCTGATGAGGGGATCCCATGGAAATCGAGGGAAACCCTCAAATTTGATAGGCAAACGTATGGCGATTTGGGTATTTTTTATAGTAGCTCGTGCATTTGCTCTCGGAAAGCACCATTTGGTGAAGTGGAGCTAATGATGGAGACCTCAGATGGCCACCGGAACAATATAATAATGAGTACCTATTTAACGGGTTGTGATTAAGCAATTTATGCTCGTTAGTATGCATATGGTGAGTGGCAGTTCTCCTGGTTATTACCAGGAGAACTCCTCAACAATCAACGTCTCAGCATCAGGAAAAGCAATATTTTGTAAAATGAGCAGTTAACATTAGGCTATTGTAACTTAGATAAATTCCAAATTGACCCACTAAAAATTGAAAAATAAAAAACTGTTTACAAAAAAATAATAACCGACTGTCTTTGTATCTGTATTTGAGTTTTTTGCCACCGACTTCCGAAATTAAAGTTATCTTTCACTTTGTAGTGTTATTTTTGGTAGTCGGTTATTATTTTTTTGTAATAACTTTTTTTTACTGTGTACGTTCCACAAACTATCATACAATATTACTAGCTATTGCCCGCGACTTTATCTGCGATCCAGAATAAAAAGTAGCCTATGTCTTTCTCCAGTCATGATCTACACATGAGCCAAATTTCATCCAAATCCGTTCAGCCGTTTTAGAGTGAAATAGTAACAAACAAATCAACAAACAAACTAACTTTCGTATTTTTAATAATACAAGCTGCGCCCCGCGGTTTCACCCGCGTAAGTTTTGATCCTGTTGAAATATCGGGATAAAAAGTCTAGCCTATATGTTGTTAATTCAGGGTGACAGCTACCTCCATACATAATTTTATCAAAATTGGTCCAGCCGTTTGAGCGTGAAGAAGTAACAAACATCCATCCATCAATCCATCCATCCATCCATCCATCCATCCATCCATACTTACAAAATTTCGCGTTTATAATATTAGTAGGACTAGCTGCGCCCCGCGGTTTTACCCGCGTATGTTTTGATTCTGTGGGAATATCGGGATAAAAAGTCTAGCCTACGAGTATATGTTAATCCAGGGTGACAGCTACCTCCATACATAGTTTTATCAAAATTGGTCCAGCCGTTTGAGCGTGAAGATGTAACAAACACACACACTCACAAACTTTCGCCTTTATAATATTAGGATTAAAAAAATCTTTTATTTCTGGGTGAAGTCCATTTGGAATATATTACACGCGACTTAGAAAACTAGTGTTAGTAGTTTCATCTACCAGAAAAGGAACACAGACTATTTATTACTACGCCACAGTGGCATGTAGGAAGGCGTATCTAGGCGACACCTAAATTAATTAAGGCAGTAAAAATGGGCATTAAGCTTTTCCGAAAGTCCGAAAAACCCTCTGGCGTACCCATCTAAGTTACCACACGATAAAGGCTCGTACAGACTGGCGCGATATCGCGGACATGACTGGCAGCGCGACAATTTCCATGAAGTTTTCATAGAAATTGTGCTACGAGTGTCGCGTCGCGCTGTCACGTCGCGCCTGTCTGCGGGAGCCCTAGCAAAGGTATTCACCGGTCAAGGCCCACCAAGCTTACAACTTTCATCCACTCTAAGAATTGCAGTCTCTAGAGAAAACAAATTAAAATCGCATCTTCATTGATGCTCGTTTCTCTAACAAGATTTTATTCCTCTAGCACAAACGCTTTAAGAAGCAAACTCCACAGTGACTAATAATATAAATGCGAAAATTTGTAGGTTTGTATGTTGGTTACTCAAACACGTAAAAACGGCTGAACGGATTTGGATGTTTGGCACGCAGACATTTAACAACCAGGGTTTTAAAATGGACGCTTTGGCAGAATCAAAATAATTATGATCTGCGTACAATTCATATCCCGCAATTCATCTATTTGACAGTTTTGTATGGAGTTTCGTTATAAGGTCCACAAATTATGAATTGCTATGATGAAGTCTAATGTCAAATAGCAGCTGTCAAACAGATGAATTGCGGGATGTATGAATTGTACGCAGATCATATTATGATTCTGCCACAGCGTCCATTTTAGGCCCCTGGATTACGGTGGATCCACAGTGGTAGTCCGCGAAAAACAAATTTTCTTATGTTTTTTTGTAATTTACAGGTCGTTCTCAGGTTGTATCTTAATCTGCTGGACTTAGGCCTCACCCAAGCACGTCGACTTCGACAGTGATTGTCATTTAGGGGGGGGGGGTTGCCACAATCGCCACGCTTGGCAGGTGGGTTGGCGATTATGGTGTTAAAATGCACAAAGAACGCTGCTGCCCATTCTCTAGTAAGTCTCTTAGTTGCCTTTTACGACATCCACGGGGAGAAATAGGGTGGTGCTATTCTTTACGTCCGGCACCACATGGCACAATATTTATTTTATAGTAATACAAAGCCTGATATGGAAGAACATTGTAAGCGACATAATATAGGTATTTCACTTTTTTTATTATTATAAATAAAATAATCAATAAAATACCTCTCCTGTAAATTTTAACTTACGTCGCTTACGATGTTCTTCCTAAGCAGGTTTGATATGAATTTACAGAAATATAATCATTAATACATCACTCTAAGTTAGATTTGTTATTTATGATATTGGGACACCACTGCAGATACTTTTTATCCTGGTAAATGACTAGCTTCTGCATATTTTATTTCTCTCTGGACGCAATTTTGTATTCCACGCAGATGAAGTCGCGGGCAGAAACTAGTACCTAAAGCTATAATGCGCTAAGTTTAAAGACAAGATTACTTTAGTTTATGCGATTAAAGTATAAGAAACTTAAACTAATTTTCTTTGCAGTGTTTCAATTTACGGTAATTTTGTTAAGACTTCCTAAAGACATTCTTTGAGATAATTTATTAAGTACTACCGTTCAAGAATATAAAGGCCTGTGCAGACTGGCCCGATAAAGTTGGCGCGACAGGTATCGCAACGCGCAGAGCGACATTTTGCATGAAGTTTTCAAAGAAAGTGTGCTATTAGTGTCGCGTCATGCCAGTCTGCACGAGCCTTAAAAGTATGATAAAATAGTACATTTAAGTGGAGAATGTTTGTTATTGCATTCGAGGCGGAATTAACACCCGAGCCGTAGGCGAGGTTGTTTTTGAACCGAGAACTGCAATAACAAATGTCCACGTGTATCAAACGACGTTTTTCAATACACTTTTGAAGAAATAAAATAAAATAACGAAAAATATTTTTATCATGAATTATTAGGAAACTATGATTTAATTTTCTTTTTTTTTCCGCGCTTTGCTTTTGCCAGGTTGAAGGAGAAGCAAAGGTATAAAGCCGATAAACAGCCTAATATGAAAAATGAAAATTCAAATATTTTTGATCAAATGTTAGTTTGTTCTTATACGTTTTTGTTTTATTGTAATAATCATGGTATTCTATTTATAAACATTATTTAAATATTCCAAAAATATTAACGCCGTACGTAAAAAATCACCTCCGATTATAGAGGACCGTCTCTGGCGCGAAACGGTATGAATAAAGGCATTGAACCAATTTGGACTAAATATAGGTTTATGAAATCTGTGGCAATTTTTATTCCCGCACTCGTGTTGGAAAATAAAAATCGCTCGCGTGTGAAATACATTGCATTGTGAACCTAATCGTAGTGCGATATGAACCAATTTTCGAGGAAGTGTATTGAAAAATATGTTCCCACATACATTCCAACTGCAAATGAAAGTTTGAACGCACACTAATGATTGATTTACCATGTTATTTTAAGATCATAGACTTCTTATTAGTTTTCCTGTAATCTATAATTAGTAAAGAACTATTTTCTGCATTTTTCAAAAAACTTTAGACTCAGCAGTTTTGGAGATAAGGGGGATTTTATTATATTATTTCTTTACGTTACACGTCCGTGTTTGGGTCACAGAAATTTATATGTCTATAGGTATCAAATTTCAACTTAATCGGTCCAGTAGTTCGGAGCAAATCGGCTGTGGCAGACGGACAGACAGACAGCCAGACAGACTGACAGACACACAAGTGATCCTATAAGGGTTACGATTTTTCCTTATGAGGTACGGAACCCTAAAAACGTGAAACTTTCAGTTTTTTGTTCTGCTTCAGATAAATCTACGTCCAAAAGAGGTCATACTGTTCAGTTCTGTATTCAGTTCTAAATGTTTAGGTTAAATAAACAAAGTGCTTAGTAAAATTACCTACTATGTAGTTCATTTTCAAAAGTTCAAAGTGGACCGTGCCGTTTAGAACGTTCTAAATATTAAGGTTCAAAAGTAATCCGCCTAAAGTTAAGTTTATTATAAATAAAATACTTAGGTGTATATTCCTATTTAATTTGAATTAGGAAGTAGTGGAAATAAACTTTGAAAAAAAAAAATGTAAAATTGTTGTCCGAGGAGATTGGCGCTGATAGCTGATAATACAGGTTTGCCTAGTTCGGCTACAGATGCTTAACTCATTTGTACTCAAAACTAGCCTAGGTTTAATTTGTAAAACAGCTTAAAGTAGAGTTTATTTTCATTTGTTTGTTAAAGACTTTAACTTTAACGAATTGTGATTGAGCGCCTCTTAGCGCGGTATTTAGTTTAAATTCGATGCTGTCATTCCACTATAATTGCGTAACAGTTTGAATCACAATCCGAGAGTTTTGAAGGATATTGCTAATCCACGGCTTCCGTTATACGTTTGAAAAATTCTGTGTGCTCAATAACGTCAATAACGCAATGGACGTGGGTGATCTTTCAAAATAAAACCCATTGCGATCAATTGTCATTTTATGTGTGTTACGCAATTAGCCCGCTGGTTAATTTTATAATGAAATATGTAACTAGGTACTTATTCCAATTTAGCCACTCATTTACATAGAAGATGGAACTTGGCATCATCAAACCACGCCCGTATTGAAGCGTTAGGCAGAGGTGTACCTATGTATACAACATGTCCCAGAATTAACGCACAACCTCTTAAGGGTCATTGCACTCATCCACCACCATCCACCATGGGCTCCATGTGCCCTCCGATGTCCTTCAGAAGAGCGTCATTGTTTCCGCCAGCAGCATTTTAATTGAGGAATACCTCGTCCTTTTCTACCTTGGAGTTACCTACACATTTTTTTAAATCGCTGCACAACACAAAATTTGCTTAATCTGCCCCTAGGCAGGGTCGGCATGAAATGTTGGGGGTCCTAGGCAAGGATTGAAAAGGTTCCTAAAATACCGATAAATACCGATATTTAGTGATTACTAGAATCCGAACCGGAACAGGAACCTAAATTGGAACCTTTAAGAACCATTATTTTACCGGTTCTTCTTCAAATCAGGTCTGAATAAGTTCATACGATGCAGCTCAACGCAGAACGATAGCTGTGTTGGCATATTTTTATTTAATTGTCGGTGGGTTTTTTGGGCATGTCCTACCAAGTTCCTAAGGTATTTCTGTAACATTTGATGCTTTTCGTTTAAAAGCTTTTTTTATTTTTGTAAAAGACTTTATTAGCTTTACCACACGATGGCTATAATATTTCATCTCACTCTCTTTAAAAACAAAATTGTAGTGGAGTAGGATATCTCCAAAAGAAAGAAATTTTTATTTTAAAACGATTTTAGTAACACACATTTAACATAATAACAACCTAATAACCGGTATAGTGGAACCATTATTTGGAACCGGTACTTTGGAACCAGAACCAAACCGGAACCCGAACCGGAACCGTACCGAAAAGAAGAACCTTTTTAAGAACCGAAATGAAGAACCGGAACCGAAATTCGTACCGGTTTTCAATCCCTGGTCCTAGGCTCTTTTAAATCAGACAACTAACTTGAATGAACGTACTTTAATCAATGCAATAAAGGAATATTAAGTATTTTATAATGCGCATTAAACTAAAGTGCTAACTTAGCTTAATATTATACTTATATTCTAAAGGAGTGTACTTACTACGTTGTGCACTAATAAGGAGCATACACTTCATTATGAACAACTTTTACGCGAAAAAAAATCAGCAGTTCCCTTTATGTTCACCATTTATGTTCTTATAACTCGTCAAAATGTAGTAAACAGCAGATTTTTTTTTCACGATTCAGTTTTAGTCCCATAGTAAAAGTTGTTCATAGTGATGAGTACAATGACCCCTTAAGAGGTTATGCGTTAATTCTGGGACATGTTGTATAGTACACCCACAATTCGCATGATATGCGAAGACCCTTGGACGTACTAGGGGGCAGTAGGGGGGTGTGTACGAGTAGACCGGGGTTACTTATAAGAAAAAATTTGGTAAGTAGTTGTTATAATTATATAATTAATGTACCTATATAAAATATAGTACAAGATTTTAAAAGAGTAACGGTGGAGTTTCTTGCCCATTCTTCTCCATACGAAACTACCTTTTGGCACTGCGACTAGAATCAATTCTATTTTTTGTAAATATTGACGTTCAAAAGTGCCTTATAAGGACCTATTTGAAATAAACAATTTGACTTTGACTTTGTTTAATTGTTACCCGTAGGTAAATATTCAACATCTTCCTAATGTGACTGCGTGATCATGCATGCATGCAGGTAGGTATATAATATAGGCAGTTGGATTGGCTGGCCACAGTAATAGTAGATTATTAACCAAGGGGATAAAGCAGTGTCTTCTGTCGCGGATGACGATTTAAATCGCGAGCATAACGAAGGACTCGAGGTTTACTCCCGAGCGTAGCGAGGGTGTTAAAAACTTAAATCACGAGCGAAGCGAGGGATTTAAGACGAGTCCTGAGTGTAGCGAGGGATTTAAGTTCACCCAAGACTAAGACAGCTTTATCATCGAGGAAAATACTCTTCTTTTCGTACCATTTGCGAAAAAATTAACACAATAATAATATGAGATAAGCATTTATTAAAAATAATGACAATTAAAATAAATTAAAATAAACTTAACGTTTATGTATTTGAAGAAAACAAAAAGGCGGCAAATTCCTAGACTAATA
The DNA here is from genome assembly GCA_948098905.1 of Tiliacea aurago. Classification (NCBI taxonomy): domain Eukaryota; kingdom Metazoa; phylum Arthropoda; class Insecta; order Lepidoptera; family Noctuidae; genus Tiliacea; species Tiliacea aurago. Next base: position 15,893,086 of record OX402593.1, read on the forward strand.
TTTTTTTGTCGGAAAAGCAAAGGCATCAAGCTCAAACGGCCTCGTCGGTTTTCGTAATTTTATTTAATAATCATAACTGCATAATAAATGCGTATTCCTTTTTCAAAAAGATGTATAATGCTTTATATACAAAGTCAATGGTGTAAACACAGATGTAGTTCAATATAAATTTCGGTAAGTATTCCAAATTTAAATCACATTCTCCTCCTAGAGGATGAATGAAATTCAGTACAATTTTCTTTCCCTGTTTTTAACAGATTAAAAATGACTATTGTTATGTTCGCTTTTTGTGGCATAGAATGTCATTTTTTTGAGCAAGCGGTACGAAAAAACATTTTTTATTGCCAATTAAGTAGGTACCTCCTACTGGCCTATACACATGTGTAAACAAGTCTAACAAATCCATTGCGCTTACTTAAATTACGGACCGTAGCAGCAATCCAGTTAGTCCTGTTAGATCCTTGTTTAATTGAAGTCGTCGTGTTAGGCATGGCTTACACAATGAAGCAATCCTTACGACGAATTACTTGCCCTGGATTACGATGCAAAGACGCTCATTAACTAGTCCAAAGGAATAAATAATTAGAAATAAATTATGCAGGGTCAAATTAAATAAGTTTGCGAAACTCGACAGAAGTGATGGGTTTCGATATCTAAACATACCTATTGAAACAAACAGAAAATGGTTTTTGATGTTTTATTGATTTTGATGTTTTATTTTGAGGTCAGTTTCACATCAAAAACGTAAGTTTAACTTTTCTGATATTGTATATTTATAATAATTACATTTAAAACCCTATCAGATGATTTGCAGTTTTACGGTTTCTATAGATGTTTGACATCAAAAATTTAGATTCAACTTAATTTTTTTTGATATTGTGTAAATATAATACTTAATTACATTTAAAACCATAAGATGATTTGCAGTTTTACGTGTATTCGAACATTTTATTGTTTGTTTCTTTTTTGAGCCTAGTAGGATGTATGGAATTTGAAAATCTAACTTCGAATCGACTTGTTTCTTTCTCTGCTTTTTTTGTCGAAGTGAAAGTGACAGATCAAAGTAAGTTCAAATCTTTCGAATTTTGTGAGTAGATCCTGCACTGTTCTCGGCATTTAAAAAAAACCGGTCAAGAGCGAGTTGGACTCGCGCACTGAGGGTTGATGATGTTGATGATTTCTGAAAAACTGTGCTATTTTGAGACATCGTTTTATTTTTCCTGTAATCTTTACATAAACTTCTATCACATAGAATAATTTCAGATTTTTATCTCTGCAAACTTCGGAGATAAGGGGGGGAACGGTATTTTTTTTTACATTTTTCATCAAAAGTCGGAAACTATGCAACCTAAAAAAAAAAATATATTTTTGCGAATGTGCAAACAGCGTTCTTTCAAATGATACCCCACATGCCCTAGTAGCTCCACTTTAAACTTTTAAGACCCCTTTTCACTCCCTTTTGCAAAAAAGATATATTTTTTTAAATTTCTTTCTTGCTTGCAAAATAGTTGGGCAAACGTCATCTAAAACTATTCTAAATTTCAAGTTGATAGCATTAGTAGTTCTTGAGATATCCAGGTGTGACAGACAGACAGACAGACACATAGACAGATAGACAGACAGACACATAGACAGACAGACAGACAGACTTAGTCTCACCTTAAGGGTTCCTTTTTACCATTTGGTACGGAACCCTAAAAATATTAGTTACCTAGTTTGTCTCGGGTAACGTTGTACGAGTCACTCTCGCAGCTAAATAAAATTTTGCTCACTTTATGTGCTTGTTTGAGCCTCAAACAAGCAGGTACAGGTGATTAAAATTCGATTCAAAATAACGTTTTCACCTCAGCATCTCAAACTTTGAAGTGCTGAGATGAAAATGTTATTTTTATCTACTAATAAATAATAATAATACTAAAAGTAGGTACGGGGTACCTGCATAATATTAAGTATGGTAATTTACTTAGTATCTAGTGAAAATCAAGGTTCCTTTGATTTATTATATTTTTGCCAAATTAATAGTTTGCATAATTATGCTTGCGGTTTAAAGGCTTCTACATACCAGCGCGACTTGTCGCGCGACGCAACACGGCACAAAGGCCCCGCGTGTTGTGGGACCAGCGGTGCCTTTGTGTCGCCCCGGTATGTAGAAGCCTTAAGTCGGAATAGTAGGGACTCAGCGTTGTGATGATCTGCCAGGGTTGAGAGTTTGTCAGAAAGGGATATCGTGGCCCTGGCACACAGGCAACTGAAGGAACACGGCTGGGTTTTAGTCAGTAAAAGTCTGACACGCCCTCCCGCTCCGCCCAGAGCGTGAGAAGTTATTTGATAATTACCCACCCCAAAAAAAAGCGTTGTCTTATTTCACCAACAACGAGCTAACGAGCTTTATGACCATCATTTTATTCAAAACGTGTGATAGTACGACATCTAGTTGCGGAAATAGATAATGCTTACAAAATCTAGTTATAAGTAATATTGACAGATGGCGTAATTGGCGCGAGTATGTTAGTTTCCAAACTACGCAACAGATGTCGGTATGGTTGTGTATTTTTGTATTTTTTTTTTCACAGTTAGTTTATCCGTAAATATCAGAGTAGAACAGTAAAATTTGACTTTGTTTATTATTCTATTACAATTATGTATAACCTTGTGCATCACGAAAATTAATTTTAAATAATCGTCTGGAAAATCTCTATTGTTACCGTACATTATCTGTGTTTATTTTTGTAAATTGTCTATGGCGCATCAAAATGGCCGTCTGTGGTGATGTCCGATCGGAGTTTTATGTTCTTTGTTTACGATAAAAACATATTATTCGTTTCAAATTTCTGACTTTAATGTGACAAAATAAAATGTTTATAGTTATAGAAACTTTGGACAATAGTTTGGGTTTATACAAGTGTGTGATTTGACATAAAACGAGTGGTACCAGACTCACCTTGTAAAGAGAAAATGGGGAACTGTTTTAGTAGTACAGGAGAAAAGGATTCTAAAAGCAAAAATGAAGGAAGACCTAGCAACCCGCACGAAGAGGACCCTAGACAGTTTCAGACTCCAGTGCCGACCCCTCCGCCTGATCCAATTAGATCTTCGGTAAATCAAGGTACAGATACGAGTGAGGTCCCTCCCACCCGAATATTCGTAGCCCTGTACGATTACGATGCCCGTACCGATGAGGACCTTAGTTTTAGAAAAGGGGAACATTTAGAAATCTTAAATGATACACAAGGTGACTGGTGGTTGGCTAGAAGCAAGAAGACCAAACAAGAAGGCTACATTCCATCGAATTATGTCGCTCGCCTGCAGTCTATAGAGGCCGAACCGTGAGTAATCATATCTGTTTTTTATGCAATCATTTTAATAGTGAGCGGTTCCTGCACGATTTCTTTTCCTTTACGTGCATTAACCAGTCACACATGTTTACTGTTGTTGTACATGAACTAAGGCTGTAATTACTGGGACAACAGCTTAACTTACAAATGATTTTTAAAAGTAATCAATAGATATTATTTATTTTACATTCAATTTTATAACCACATCAATTACCAAATAACTGAATGGTAGTTATCAGCAATTATTACCAAACAATATGAATACAATTATATACCTATTTGAGTAGTCTTAAAGACCTACTTTTTCCTCAAATTAAAGATCTAAATATAAACAGTTGTAATATTATTGTCCATTTATTAATATAAATAACTAATGAGCCCTTGTATCCTGTTTAGTAATGCATTAACAGCATTACAGTGTTTCTATTAATTCATTGGAACAATAATACCAGTAGGTACTTCAATCTGCCTAGCATTTCTCTACTATGTTGGGGTCGGCTTCCAGTCTAACCGGATGTAGCTAAATACCAGTGTTTTACATTGGGCAACTGCATAACTGACCTCCACAATCCAGTAACTGCGTTCTGGAGCCCCCTTGGCAAGAAATACCTACAATACCAGTAACTTACTACTTATAAAATATGACTTATTTTAATTTCACTTAAGATAAAATTTCTGGACATTTGTAAAGCATATATAATTATAAGTGAAACATATTGTACCTAACTTGTTTTGGCATGAAGCATGTTTCATCAGAATCCAAAGTGAAAGCATTACTGGTATGCTCACATTATAACAGGCAGTTACACTGCTAATAGGCTGTGAACATGACATAGAAAGGTTATTATTGTTTAAGCTAAAATCACACCTATTCTGTTTTCCTACACACTACCTATTTAATTTTATGGTCTTCATACATGCAAATGTACTAGGAATTCATAAAGTACTGGAGCAAGAGACAAAACTTCCACATGCTTAGTTTATGACTAATACTGAAACCAGACTAATTTCATGATTAGCTGATATTAGAAATCATTTTTTTCTGCCATTACTGTGGAATTTCCAAAGATGTCTTGTTCAGCTTTTACTTTCACATGGTATTACCGCTATCATGTAACATTTTTTTTTTCTACATTGGTATTTACCAAGGATAGCATAGGTATTCACCTATGCTGCCTACTGCTGCAGAGTGACCTGAGACATGACCATCCTTCTTGTTTTTAGCCTTTTTTAAATGTATTCAATTCTGTTGGCTAGCTATCAGATGTTATGAAGTAAAAGTGTAATGTACTAAATGGTGCAACCAAAAGTAATTAAAAGCCAATTGTGATAGGTAACTCTTGGCACTGAACATATCCTTGTTGTGACATGTAGGCTGTGATAGTAGATAGTAGGACAGTGACACCCGTAACTGCCCTCATTTGAAGCTATTACACATTTAGTGCTTCTCACAATTTTAAATTAATTAATTGTGTGTGTGTAATCAATTTCTTTTGTTATACAGTTGGTGTGCATACTTTTGATTAGCAAAGTACATTTTTGTCATCTATTTTCCTGATAGACATTAACATCTGAAGGTCTAAGATTTTCATCACTATGACTCATACCGCAGAGAACTTATCATTATTTTATGCAGATAAAGTTTTTTTTTTCCCTCTATGTCTATTTCTATCTTTTCCTAAGAAACAAAAGCAACTATTCTTTTGAATATTATTCTAGAAAGAAACAAAGTATTTAAAGCATATTAGAAAAACTTAATAGTAAATAAACAACACACACTCTTTGTGTACAAAGTAAGTACTTTGTACACTCTACCTTTATCAGTTCTAGGCAAAATAAAAACATTGTGCATGAGCATTCTATTAACACAATTTGTCACTGTATAAGTAGGTCACATTTTAGTGTTTCACACATGCACAACACTTTCATAGTTGAATATGTGAGGGTGATGACCTCTTGTTGAGCATTGGTGCACTATGATAATTATTTTACCCCTTTATTCATGTGCCCTACTAAAACTGAATGTTTTAACACACCCCGCTCCTGTATCCAGCCTGATGTATCTGAATAAATGAAATATACTCCAGCTCTACAGTTAATATGATTACTTAGGGTGTATTTTTCAATCATCAGATAACTTTTATTTGAAGAATAAATATGGTGGTTTGGCATATTTTTTATACCTAAACTGTTTTTCTTCCTCACATAAAAGTTATCTTATCTGAAGGTTGAAAAATCGGCCCTTAAATGTAATTTTTAAGTAAGTCTAAATGTTACCCAGAAATATTACTGATCTGAAGTGGGATTAGACTGGATATGTCTTGCGCATGTCAGATGAGCTGTGGCCTAAAATAACCCCAAAATAGACCCATTGAATGCTAGGCAACACCGCGGCAGACCACGACGATAGGTCCGGCTATCTTCGCCTTGGTCTGCCTAGCATGACGCCTACCGAAAGCACTTGCCAGCAAGAGCAGTGAACATGGAAAAGGGGGAGGGAGGCCTATGATCTGCAGCGGGACAAGCACACTAGATTATACACTCCCGGATACCTGAATCGAGCCACCCTATATGTAATTTTTGTTTAATGGTCTGTATCTTTTAAATAATGGCAGTACAAAGAAAAAAAATGTGGTTTTGAAGCCAGTCACTCACGTCCATTTTCGTTTGTTCCATATTTGAAATCAAAATACTAATGTCACGTCAATTCTCGAACAATTCTTGCAGTGTGCGTTCTTGCATTATCATGTTTGGAAATGAAATCTGGCCATAACTCAACCTTTTCTTCAATACAATATTGTTGAAAACGTTCTCCCTGACTTCGGTAGACTTTCCTACGTCCATTAACAAACAGCATAATCTTGGTTTCATCCGTAAAAAGAACCTAACCTGGCTTCATTGACGTTGAGTCCAATGCAAATGTTCGCGTGCAAACTAGGCGCGCCATTCTGTGAGCTCGTGTCAGTATCGGACCATTGGATGGCTTATGAAGTTTTAGGCCACGTTCTTCGAGTCTCCTTCTCAGTTCGAGCGCAAACAGTCAGTCCATGAAAATCTCGAAGCTGTTCTTGGACCTGTACTGAGATCAGGTGACGATTATGCAGACTGGTGGTAAAGATAAACCGATCTAGTTGTGTTGTAATGATCCGGTTTCGTGGTCCTCCTGGACGGCGCACGAAGCCGCCAATGTCCAGGTATTGATGGTAAATTCTTTGAACGGCAGAACGGATCATGAAGTTGTGCACTTACGTTTCGCAGATTAAGACCAGACTGAAGAAGTTCCACAGCTTGCGCAGCTGCTTCAGGTGCAGTGTCCATAATTTGAACGTCAGAACACATTGATGAAATAAGGAAAAACAATGTCGATACTCTTTTAATGCAAAACAAAAAACGACATAGCTATTGGCTTTTATAGATGGTCTAATCAAAGCCTGTTGCTTCTTTAAAGAGCGACCAAACTCCAATTTTCTTCTCTTTTTCAAATTCGTGAATTCAAATTTGGAACAATGGTGATACCGAAATGATGGCCAGTATGTCAGCTTTGAAACTGCATAAAAACCTTTCTCTGACTTATCATTGTTTTGACTGATCCCATGATCCCCGGTGCAAGTGTGGGAAGGGAACACCGGGGTGGTTTTTAGTCAGTAAGAGTCTGGCAGACGCCTCCGTCCGCCCCAGGGTGGAGGACATCCATGAGGATTTTCCACCCCAGGATCAATAAAAAAAGGGTTTGTAATTGGATACCAGGATCAATAAAAATGCACGATGGCTCGATTTAGGAATCCGGGAGTGTATCGGATTAAAAGAACTTAAAAAAAACTGGCCAAGTGCGTGTTGGACCACGCTCAATGAAGGGTTCCGTAGTTGGGATGAATTTATCACACAAACAAACTTAACATTGTAGTCTGTTGAAAAACATGTTCTCCCATACATCGATAAATTATCGTCACGGTCAATTCTCCAACTGCAAATGTAAGTTAATCGGCTATTACTCGTTAACTTGTAAAGCATACTGTTAGCTGTGATAGTTTTCCTTTTAACTGCGTTATTATCTACTAATGCCATAAATTTTTCACATATTAAAAACAACCATGCCAATGCCAAAAACGACATGGCGAAACTATAAGGGTTCCTTGTTGACTGCGGAACCCTACAAACACGACAACTATTTTATTTCGATTTTTATTTCAATGATTTCCGTAACTATTTAATACTACTTAGCTTTAATTAAGAGTTTCACCCATAATTCTCCAATGTCAAGAATCAACCGGAAATATAAAAAAACGGACATATTTTCTGTAACATACCAATTTTGAACTAGTTTATTTTGACTTAATTTGATTAGAATAATGACTGAATTAATTAAACATTTGTCTATTTACACTTTCTATTAATTAACTAATATCACGAGTTGGCAGCGCCCCTTATTGATAGGAGCTTTTTATTGACCTTAATTATTTGGATCAACTTGTTAGACTCGTGATAAATTGTGTTTGCTGTTTGGTTAATAATTTATCCAGTCATTCATAAAATCCTTAATGTATTAGGCAATTTATTCTGAATGGAACTAACATACAATTTCACACGGCGTATTCCCCGAGAGAGTAACCATTGACCGTACAACCCCGGTTAAGGGGTAACCCATTCAATGGGTTACCTTTATCATGATGTAACCCATTGAAAGGGTTACATGATAACCCATTGAATGTGTTTTATACTAGAAACCCAGTGAAAGGGTTACTGATAACCCATTTCAATGGGTTCTATACCTACTTGAAACCCAGTAACATGAAAAAATCATAAGATAAATCATAAAATCATTATGTTATTTCGATATCCGCTCAGCACGCGCAGCATGACCATTTCTATCTATATTCTACCCAGGGACCATTTTGGTTACCATTTTAGAAAAACCCTTGGAAAACCTTGGTTTTCCTAAGCAGTTAATCAAAAACCAATACGGTGTGGGTCATTTTGAATGGCTTAAATTAAGCCGTTCAAAAGGGTTACCCAAACCTTATCCCCCTTATTACAAAACAAGGTTTATCTTCAGACCCGGGTTTAAAATATGGAGCTATTATTGAATTTCAAACTTTATTCCGAGTGTGGTAAAGTTCATATACACAAAACTGAAAACTTAGTACCGAACTAAGTTTTCAGTTTTGTAAAAAGAACGGTATTTCAATCACTGTTACGTTCTTATTACAAAAACTGGCTCCATGGTTTAAGCCATGTCAAATATAAATCTTGTTTTGTAATAAGGCGGTATGGGTTTTTATCGTAAACCCTTTCAATAGGTTACCAAAATTTAATTTAAGCCGTTCATAAAGGTTACCCTTATCGTATGGATTTTTGTTTAACCGCTTAAAAAACCCTATCGAAAACCCTTTCAATGGGTAACCAAAATGGTCCTTGGGTATAACACGCCCACAATTCGCCAGTTACGTATATAGTAACATAACATCACGCCTGTAATCCCCGAAGGGTTAGGCAGAGGTGCACCCACGTTTCGCCAGTTATGATTTAGTCCCAGTCATTAAGTCCCATATAATATATATGTCGGAGTATACACGTATATAATACATGTAATAAAAGGCACTAAGCGGGCACTGTTCCGTGTGGTGCCGGACGTAAAGAAAAGCACCAGAAATATTTCATCCCGGGGGTGTCGTAAAAGGCGACTAAGGGACTTACTAGAGAATGGGCAGCAGCGTTCTCTATGCATTGCATTTTAACACCATACTGCGTTCGCCGACCCGCCTGCCAAGCGTGGCGATTATGGCAAACCCTCCCTTTGGGGAAGGCCTATGCCCCGCAGTGGACTTCCTTCGGCTGAAATGTTGATGATGAAGCGGACACTAATTCGGGCTAATCCGGAGCTTCGACTGAAAAATTCCTGAATGGAAAATCCGAATATAATCTTGCCAGACCCATGGCCAAAGTCTCACTACTCAGGGCAGTATGCCGAGAGTTTCGGCAAAAGTTGATAAACTACATTTGTTGGTTTAGAGTGACATACGGATAGTCGTTAAGTGCAGTTCAACACGTGCGTGACGAAAAACTATGTTAGTTACTACCTATTTCTATATTGGTTGACTTTTGGGTGAGGTTTCATTAGTAACCAAACATTTCGCCCCTAAACAGTGTCGCATGTCGCACTTCTACTTAATTCCCGCAAGCCCAACCCGCTCGATGACTAATAAGAGCGCAAATCAGACATGACGTGTCTGCTTTCTGGAATACTTCGTTATGTTTTTGTTTCACTCCCTGATTAACGAACACATAAATCAATGGAGAAGAAAACTGATAAATTTGTTCTGCGTAGATGGCGCTAAGCGTTTGTTACTTTCATTCAGCTGCCATTGGAGTCCCTCGTTAAAAACTTTGCTGCGAGATGGCGCTAAGTGTTTTGTCTTGTCGCCGATTGGTCGCTCTTTATTCAAGATCACTCTGACAACTGACAAACACTCAGCCCTCTCTCGCAGCGAACCTTCCAATAAACCACCCTAACGGTATCTTATTGTGGAACCTCGTTAAATGAAGTTACCCGTGCGTGTCCTTAAAACGGAAATTCCAGGACTCGTTCATCATCATTCATCATTCTCTTGGTCCTTATACCAATTTATTTGGGGTTGGTGCAACATGTATTTTGCTTCTTCCATACTTACTCGGTACCAAAGATATAAATATGTTTAGATAGACAGTCAAAGCTGTAAACTCGTCGCAAAAAAATGCGTCTAACTGTTGGCCGTAAAATGCACGGACACTAGAATAACACAATGACGTGGCGCGAGTGTAAGGGCCTTATCATACTAGCGGATTGCGAGCGTCCTCAAAGCGGAGCGGGCGCGCAACGAACACGCCGCGCATGCGCAGTGAATTCGTTGTGGACGCTCAACAAGATCGCCGCGAATAGCAGCGTGGACGCCATTTGTACTGTCTCGTACAACCGCCAGCCCGTCCGCCCCGCCTCACTTTTTCTTCCTCACATCCGCGACGTCCTTGCTGTGCAGCCGCGGCGTGTTCGCGACGCATTCGCTGCGTGCCCGCCCCGCCCCGCAGCCGTTCGCAAACCGCTAGGATGATAGCTGACACGCACACCAGCATAACAAAGTTGGCTTGTTTGTTTTAGTTCTTTTGCCGCGCGACACTATCTAGACATTTAAATAATCAAAGCTCCGTACTTTTATAAATTAAACTTTATTTTGGTTGTAAAACCGAGTCGCAACCTGCTGATTTAAATTCTACCGACTTAACTCAAAAACTTAACGACTATAACTTTGTATCTCTTCAATTTTTTTTTATCTGAAGCCCTTCATTGGCACCAAAGACGTAACTGATCCCACCGTCCTCTTTTTACCACCGGACATCCCATCCTGGCGTAGGTAATTCCATTTCTTATAAATAAAGAATCAGTAATGTAAAAATACTCATTTTGCAAGTCCTCGTCACAGAGCGTTGTAGTATACAATGTCACTCTGAAGAAGCTAGAAGCTTAAATGTAAACAGTGGTACTTGTACTTACACTGTAAACAAAATTATACGCCCTCGCCTTGTACTTGCAATAAAAGACGACCAAGGACTTAAAGCAGAAGGCTGAAAACTAGCATTTTCCTAAACACTAATAAAAACGTACAGTGATTAACCTTACGCTACTGTTGGTTCGGGTTTAATTTATTGGGAAAATGCCAGAAACAATTTTTTTTATGTTGCCATTAGCAAAGCCTAGGTATTTGCAGTAATCTCCTGGACTGATAAAATCGCAAATCGCAGCTTGTTCCTATTAACTGATACATAATATCATATATTATCTCTGGACACCACAGCAACTCACTTCCTCCAGTTGTGGTTAGTCTCATACAAAACCACACGATGAGACATGAGGCGAGTCGTGAAGGTAGAACTACTAAATAAAAAGGGAATATAACTATCACCTTCATACTTGATTCAAAATTATGAACTTTTAATTTTGTGTTGCTAGTCCATTGCGTATTCTAATTTTATAAATGCAACAATGACCGGATAACCCCCTTCCTGCGCAGAAGCTGGTGATGTATTCCGTTTTTTCTTCGACTCTTAAACTGTGGGAAACAACTGCTTAAATTCTAACATCACATTAGTCAGCAGACGTAACTGACCGGTACAATTTAGGATTCAGGGGAAATATTGTTATAACCTCGCTTGGTAGATTTGTTTGTGGAGTACTTGTTACCGTTACTGAGAAAACTGCTGCCTATTTATCCCTTTACCATCTGATCTAAAAGCAAGCACATTAAGTAGTTCTTTTTCACGCTACCAAATAAAAGAAAACGGACTGCTATTCTTTTCCACGAAAATAGCATAATGCCCGGGTTACACGAGACTAGTTTTTTCAGGCTAGAATAGTCAGAAAGTGCTAGTAAGCTAGCAAACTAGTAGTGACTCTGGCCTAGTGTATACAGAACTATCCTCATTTTTAGGCAACAGTAATGTTTATGAGCTAGTAGCGCCCCCTACCACTGATTTTACTATCCTAGCTTGTGAAATATCCTCGTGTGGCCGTTGAAGCTAGTATCCAATTGGATAATTTTACGCCACGGCCTATGTCACTGCAATGTTAGTGGCTCAAAATTTCCAAGTGTGTCTCTGTGCCAAGCCAGGATATTACTTGTTTGCTATCCTAGCTTGAAGAACTGGCCTCGTGAAACCCGGGCATTACATACCATAATACAACTCGATTTCGATATGTTTATAACTGACATCACCGTTTCCCACAATTCACAAAGATAGATCTCCAGAATCCAGATGGATGACCTATAATTCGATAAATGACTATTATTCCTCGATCCTCTGTTTTATTTAGGCTAAGCAGCGTTTATTTATGTTTTTTGCAACTGCTCACCACAATAGACAATTATTACAAGATTTATGTATCTTTGCCATTAGTTTCTAGGTATTGAGAAATGGGAACGAATAATTAATTCCGCGGCCTTAGGCGATTAGTTACTATTCGCGTGTTAAGTACTACAGGACTTCACTGAGAAGACATCGCAGTAGTTATTTGATTGAAAATCATGAATTTTATTCATTGATGTATTAAATAGGAAGATAGGCCACTCTCTAACATCACGTAAATATTAAATGGTCCCGATGTCGTGCGTCATGTGCTCGACAACCGAAATAAACATATTAGACATATTACGCGGGCTATTAGCGGGAACGAGATAGCAATAATTGTCACTGTTACGTACCCATAACAACTCGCAAACAAACTACGATTCGGGTATTCCCCGCAAACCGGGAGTAATGTATTTCCATTGTGTCCTTTCCCCTAATTTATATGGTCCACATCTAGGAGCGCGTAAACCATATCTTCCTATTTAATACATCAATGATTATTATATTTTTGTCTCTTGGCATCTCGCAACTCTTCATCCGGAAAATAACTAGTTACTTGTATCATACTGTGTGACGTGTAGTTAGTTACCAGCAAAGAATTTCCTGCCTTACTGCGAAACACTAGAATTGGTGTATCCGAGATTTCCATGCCCCCATTTTTGTTTGGTTTTTTTTTGGGGTGAGAAATTATTAAATAACTTATTCCGCTCTGGGCGGAGCGGGAGGACGTGTCAGACTTTAACTGACTAAGGCCTGAAACTGCGTTAAGCGGGCGCCCGCGACGGGCAACCGTCGCGTGTCTACGCGCGTGGACACGCGGGTGGGCTCCGTGGGAAAGCGACGGTCCCCGTCGCGGGTACCCGTCGCGGAGACCGGATTATTTTATTTACGCAGTGTCGCTAGTTCAATTTACCTTCAGTCTGTCTGTCTGTCTGTCCGCCTTTCACCAGGCTGTATCTCATGAACCGTGATAGTTAGACAGTTGAAATTTTCACACAGGATGTATTTCTGTTGCCGCTATAGCTTCAATTACTAAAAAACAGAATAAAATAAATATTTAAGGGGGCTCCCATACAACAAACGTGATTTTTTAGCTCGTTTTTGCTCTACATATAATATTGAAAACGGCAACAGGTAGACGCTTGAAATATTCACAGGATATTTAGATAAATAATATTCACTTTAAAAATAAATAATTATATTAAAATAAAACATATAATTAAGGGGGCTCCCATACAACAAAGGTGATTTTTTATGCCATTTTTATAATACGGAACCCTTCGTGCGCGAGTACGACTCGCACTTAGCCGGTTTCTCCATATTGAACTCTCAATCTAAGTACATAATCACCTACGATAAAAATGTATTCTCAGAATGCCTCTTTTACATGAATCATGTTACCGGTCCGCTGGCGGGCACCGCGCGTGCCTCCGCCACGGGTTCCGTCGCACGGAGGCGGGCCCCGTTGCGTGGGTGCGGGGCGCGCCTCCCCGTGACGGACGCCCGCGCGGGTCCCCGCGACGGAGCACTTTTGTATGAAACCGCGCGGGTACCCGCTTAACGCAGTTTCAGGCCTAAAACCCACCCGTGTTCCTTCCGTTGCCTGTGTGCCAGGGCCACGATATCCTTTTCGGACAAACTCGCAACCCTGGCAGGAGGTTCCATGCCCCCATAACAATTGTTTTAAGTGTCCATTCTATTGTCAACACACAGCACCCAGTTTTGCTACAGAGATGGGTCGTCAAGACGCTTTCTCGCCACGCCCAGGCCCCCTGCACCTCGTTTAGATTAGAACGCTATTACAATAATAATTACAAGTGTTTACCACGCTTCTGACTATTGCGCAACTAGCTCAATGGACTCGACGTTGTACTAGAAAATTTGCAAGCGAAAGTAGGCACCTCACTGACGTATAACACTGACAGATCATACTTATTTCACATGCCCGTCATGATTAATTATCGCTCACATAAATATTTGTTTTTATTTTTTACGTCACGACACACGACCGTTATGTCCGTCGATATTAATTTATTAGCCACATTTGTCATATATTGCACTTCTTAGTTAACTTGTTAATAAAATAACTCAAAGCAAACGTTTGACTCTGCTGTCTCGTTATTAATTAACTATCTCTTATTTATCATCTCTCACTTACATAACAAGCTACGTATCTTAAAGAAGTACTAACTGCGAATGAATTTAATAATCAATATGATATGTTAACAAGAAGAGAGGAATTTTAATGATATGCAAAATATTTTAACCTGGCCATATGTTCAACTCGTTTAACAACATTCATTGGATAAAATACAATTTTCATTCTCGACTGTCTTGACGATTATCATTCAAGAAAATTTGAATTGAATTCAGAGATTTTTGCGTTAATAATTTGATAAACCGCCCCAGACAGTTGATCTCACGTTTATCACGATATTGCAAAACCACAGAGTAGATATTGACGTCATAAACCTTTGGTTCGCGTTGTCATTATTTGTTTGCTTGCTCCATCCGATACCCCTTAAGGTGAGTTAGTGACTCGTGAAGGACAAACATCAATCGCCGTGGAGCACACTATAATAATGCTGCTGACGGCAGCTTTCATAAAATGTTCGGATACTAGTCTCAACTCAATATTTGTACAAGATGCAGGGCAATATAACTATTGCTGTATTATAAAAATTCTCAGATATTATACTTACGTCACCACTCAAGAATTATTTCAAATGTTATTTCATTAAAACTGGCCGTTCAGCGAAACCAACGTCAATTTATGTGTCTAGGAAATTCTGTCGGTTCGTCATAACTTATAATATTACTAAGGTCATAAGAAACGGAACTCAAATTGTTAGACACTTAAATTTTATGGGGACGAAAAGTCACCTTCAGACAGTACGACAATCAAAGTTGCGAGAAAGACTGACGGCCTCGGTAATTAAAACTGCATCGCGTTCCGCACGAGCTGAACACTCTTCACAAACGAGGTCAGCAGCAACAAGCAGCACCAGGACTGTTGAATTTTAAACGGTCCTTGAGTACTCTTGAGACAATACGAGATGCGTTACTTGACTTGCTTGTTTGCACTGAAGTCCGCTGAATCGTTGTTACATACACGAAAATAAACAAAAGTTAATGCGGTCCAAGTAAACGCGGGGGGCTTACCGGAAAACGTTTCCTAGTCAAACATGCAAATTGTATGGCAAATATTAAAATGGCGAGGTTCCTACGCTTTGTATGTGGCTGTCGTACCGCTAACACACCGACGACCAACTAATAGCTATTCCCTAGCTGCAGCTTACTTAACGGTATGCTTGATGACTTGAATAAAACCATTGAAGCCAACAAAACAAACATTTTATCGCTCCTAAGTATTTGAGAACACCGAGACTTCCGACGTTCAGTAGACGTTTTCGATATACACGATTATTGTTTTTAGAGAGTGAACTTGGAAAATATCACTTATCAAAGCAATCATTCTCGCAATCAAAGAGTCAAACTAATATGAATATTGGTGACGGGCGTATTGGAAGATGTGTTTATTCATGGCACATGCCTGTGCTGCAGGAAGTTAGCCGGTTCGGTGAATCGAGCGCCTGTGCGACGGCAACCGACATACGACACTGCGCCAGCGCATTCTGATCGACCATTATCAATAAACATTTTACATTTACGTGGACAATAACCACTATCGACACATATCTCTGTATAAATTATTCTATTTATTGATCCTGCAATTCTTAGTTTTGCATATTATTGCGTATTTAGGTCCTTTTGAGATGGAAGATGATTGTAGATTCAGCGTCCTCGTAATACAGTACAAATGTCATGTGGGTATATGTAAGGTTTATTAGTTATTACCCGTATATTATGTTAATTTAATGAATGCTTATCGCCTATACTTAATGTAAACATTGCTGCAAAATTTTGAAATAGCTATGTAAAATATTATCCGTTCATACAGAATGAGGAGGAATGTAATTATTTTTAGAACAAGGCTCAGTTTAGTTGACGTGGTAGGTAATAGAGTGAAGAAATGGAACTGTAGAAAGACACAAAGCGACCAATTAACCTACCAAGAAGATGTGTGAGCCGGGGTGTGCTACTAACACTGGCTTCTAAAAACCCACATTTCCTAGTAAAGATAGTTAGTTGGCCGACATCACCGACTTCGGATACAGGATGCATTTGAGTTCACCGCCCTGCTCCCGTCCCTCAAGCGACGCTTACAACGTTGTAAACCTACACTAGGTGAACATTAATGTGGTTTTAAATGGATACTTGGGGCGCGTCTTTCTCTCTGGCACGCCTAAAATACTTAAGTTTAATGGACGTTTTTCTCATTAAAGTTTATAAATATTACCTTTCGCACATCCTCTTTAATTAAATAATTTGAAGACGTTGAAATCTTACATCATACGACATACGCGTAGTCAAAACATCGCTGCCTTTCAAAAAGCATATACGATCACTAGTAAGTAACAGTACACGAAATTAGCGTGTCCCTCATCACGAAATGCTATCATTGAATGAAATACAAACAAGTGAAAGAGTTCAGTGACTGGTTGCATAAGGTACGCGGTAACGTTCACGTGCACGGCGGATCATCCAATGTTGATAAGTAGGGTTCTAGGGCTTTCAAGTTTGATTTAAGAGAGAGCAATGGCCTAGATCATACGTGCAATTAAGGTCGGTGCAGACGAAGTGTCGCGTGTGCCTTGCCCTTCATTCACACGTTGAACTAGACATACTGCACCTTAAATCATGGACTTGTGCACTGTACCATAACATTCACGAAGAAGAAAGCTCCGAAATTAATTTTAAAGCAAATGATTTAGTATGTGAGATTAATAACGTAATGGAATTAAAATGCAATTTACACGTGACTATTAAAATGTCAAGTCGTAAGCCGGTTGTAACGGGTGATCAGCCCTGTCGCCGCGGTAATGATAGCTTCCCTAATGGTACGAGTGCTGGGGAAAATTCGCATCGCACCGCCGCACGCGCAGACGAACGATTAACCGGCGCCACTGATGTATTAGTCCACGTCACGGATATACTTAACTACTGTAAAGTATTAGTGTCACCTCCCTACAAAATAATATATTTACAGTTCGCTCTTTGAAAAAACCCAGCAATTATCATTAGTATTGCATATTTCTATTTAGACGTTTCAGTTTTTAACATGCTTTTTTATTTTCTACTTATCAGCTTGGTGTAAAACATTAATGATCTCAAGTTTATACAGTTTCTTTGTAACTCTTGGTAACTTATATCTGATTACGTATATCCTCTCTATATAGTTATACAGGTAATGGTTTTGAGTGGGTCATCATTCATCATCATTTCAACCGAAAGACGTCCACTGCTGGACATATGCCTCCCCCAAAAGGGGGGGTTGCCGTAATCGCCACGTTTGGCAGGCGGGTTGGCGATCGCAGTATGGTGTTAAAAAGCATAGAGAACGCTGCTGCCCAATCTCTAGTAAGTCCCTTAGTCGCCTTTTACGACACCCACGGGAAGAAATGGGACGGTGCTATTCTTTACGTCCGGCACCACACGGGACTTTTTTGAGTGGGTGTTAACAGTTACTAGTGGTTTTTCAAGAGTAAACAAAACTATTCAAGAATTACAATTGCTTATCATATTCAACTTTGTTGTCCGTATGATATGAGAAATAATTGTCTTTACTTTCTCGTACGATCCCAGTGGCGCCGATGTCTGCAAAGCCTACGATTATTTTTAGATTAGAAATGGCTCAACCGCTTTACGTAATTGCACTAGTCGCATGCGCAGCCAGTTCCAGAGCGTTTGCTGCTAAATATAGTCACAGAGGTGGTGTGCAATTACACCTTATTATCGCATGTTTCCACTGGAAGCTAGGCTGCGTCTTGTCTGCCACAGTTATTACTTACATGTTGCAGTTTCTTTAGAAAGTGTCCAGATATGACGAAATTGAAATGACCATGTTGGGCAGATTACAGAATGGTCGCAAAGTAGTTTCCCTTGCTTTCGAGTTCTGCGTAATGCTACGTGCGTGCCTTAGGTACCTCCCCATAGTGCTCCAACACTCCACAACGTAAATTACCACAAATTAGGGCAAAACACCGTTTGAAATACATTTACCGCGTTAACAGTGAGTTCCTAGTACTCTTGCATAGTGCTTTGCGACTATATATAGCTTTTTCCTGAAAACAATTTTAAAACCAGAGGCGAAATAATAAATTTACTTCATGAGTGACACAGGACACTGAACAATCAAAATAATATCGAAGCATTTGTGATTGTAATAACGATAATATAATATTTTGAACGGATGTTGTTCGAAGACATCTACGCAAGCGCGACACGCGCCCATCCCAAGTCATGGTCAATTTTGTATAGAACTTCGGCAAGACCGTGAAAACAACTTGACACAGATTATATATCTGGTACAGAGTGCCTGCAAGTGATGGCACTTTCAATTATCACTGCACTGATGTACCCGCCCACACTTGATTATTGGTCATTTCTGATGCAGTGGTTCACTGTGTTATTTTACAAATACTTTCTCTTGTTCCCAGATTTTTTTTATCTTGCATACCTACCTAATGATCTCGAATGCGCTTGTCATTCATTACATTTTCACTGTCTCCTAATAAGTATCCATGTCGTCGTTGTTAATCTTAATTACTAATTTAAATCCAATAGAATGTGACGTTGCATTACAATTTAATATTTATATGATCTTGAATCGGTAATTTGATTTTAGTTAACGAACCATGTGCAAAAAAAACATAGCACCAATTAGCGTGCGTGCTACGCCTCATGCAGATCGGATCCTGGTAGTACCAGGTGTCCGTCGTCGAGATGTGATGTAAAAGGCTTTCAGTGAATCGTTGGCGTCGTAAATTTCCGTTGACCCAGATATGATGTGATTAGAAACGTATGTACGTCAACGTACAGCGAAAATGATATTTTTTGCTAGTGCCAATTTATCGGTAATGGAGCGTCGTGCACACGAGATGCGATGCGACATCCGCAAGTGAGAGTTCTGCGACTTGTCACCGAAACTGGTATGTGTACCGTGGACCACTCTAACGCGAATGTAATTATTATTGCCTAGAGAGTATTGATATGTCCGGTACGGCATGTCAGAAAAGTGTAAGTGAGGTCGTTCATTAAACCCTCAGATATAAACATTATACTACTTACGCCATAAATGATAGGTTATTACGTAGACATCAGTATGTTTTTGCTAATTTTTTTATGCTTATAACATGCATAACACTTCTTCGAAGTATCTATTAATTTATTATGCGATGAAAAGTTGAAACAATGATCTAATATTGACATCGACGAATCTGACGTAATAAGATGACTCTTGCACTGCTAAATTCTTCTTGGATCGATTACAATGAGAAAACACAATTCCAGCCTAGCTTAGGTCTGTTCTGAATCGAATTAAATTACAAATTGCAGTAAGGTATATTGATAGCAGTGAAACCTTAACCAAAAAGGTTTAAGCGTGAAAATAACCACGACAAAATCCAGAGACTGCTGTATAAAATTAATGAGTGAATCACACTTGAATTCGCACGTCTGACCCTTACCTAGAGTATGAAAAATAGTTGGCATTATTTAATATTTTAATATTTAATTTGTTAATTGTGCTGTGGCAGACGGAACGGGGGCGGGTCCGCTCTCCGCAGCCGAGGAAACAGCCTCACACTGAGCTAGGTCGTTCATCGACCCGCCGCGCAGCCGCGCCGCGCGCTCCGACCGCAGATGCGATTGTTTATACACCACCATTATCTAAACACTGTTTTGCTGCTCACTTCGTGACATTCCTTTGTAATAATTTTGAAATGTAGGTTAAGGCTTCTCTTTCAAGAAATCGAGAGACGCACTTTTCACTTCACTATTGTCTTTTGTCAAAGTTGTACAATACCTAGCGTTTGTTGCATTTTACGGTAAATCGATAATTCTATTATAGATCGATGTCATTACATAATTATCAGATGTTTGACCAAAACGACTTCACAGTTATGAATTTATAAAGTAAAAAATGATACGTAATTCCCTTTACAAAGAAAGATTGGATCCTCGACAGGAGGATCGCAAGATTAATGACACAAGATGAGTGTGCAGTTAGGTCTTAAATAAAATATGTTCCGATCGATACGGTATTAAAATTCATTAAAGAAATCGAATATTTATTTATTCAAAACCTTTTGGATCGTGGTAGCTTGTTTGCTATCAGAACAATATCTTAGCCCACACAACGTAAAGACAAAGGTTTTAAATGGGTACTAGCTTACTACCTTAGAAACTAGAGTACATTAGAAATACAATGTCTTTGTGTCTAAAAATATTTAGGTATTTATGAGCGGTATCTAAACGCTGTAATATTTTACTCATAATGTCCTCTGTCGTTGCGAAGTCGTCTTCTGAGACTTGTTTTATTTTATTCAAGGCAGGCTTCTCTATTCCCTACTTAATCTTCTAAAGTCATTACTCCGCGATACACTGTATTTTACGATGTTGCATTTATTTTTTTAGTTTTATATTAAAGCTTGGTAGGGAGAATGCGGATCGCAGGACATGCGCGGGCGCCGCAGAGTCGCGCCGCGAGCAACTTTCTACAGCCGCGTCTAGAACGCTTTAAACCGTAATCTGCAGATTGACGTACCTTCGAGATGGTTACGACAGGCAAATTAAATTGCACATTAGTGCTAAAAATGTGTAATTATCATTGAAAATCTTCCTCCCCACTGGTCGAGTTGACCGTGAATTTCTCGCCGTAAAAAGAGAAGATTTAAGCAATTCGTAACTGAGCTGTAAATCTGCTGTTATTTATTGTCTAGTATAATCATATTGCACATAATCGGTTTAATTTTATGACTTGCGTCTGGATATTTAAAATTAGCACATGATTCTTCAAACGGGACCCAACCTCTGGTAGGTTTAGGTCCCGTAAGAATGTTAATTTATGTAGAGACAAAAGAAAAATATCTCCAACAGTGCCCCACTTAAAACCCTTTCAGAGTAAACTGAAATAAGTAAATGAACTGCTGAATATAAATACTTATAAGAAACTAGCTGCGCGGCGCGACTTCGTTCGCGTGGTTTCCTACCGCTAAACCTTCGCGGGCGTATGCAGAAAACTCACCAATCAAAATCGATCCAGACCTTTCGGAGTCCATAGAGGACAAACAAACAAACATTGATTTTTACTTATAATAAATTCTGACAAGGTACCTACTGCTGGTTTTCCGGAATGATCTGACGGTTCGCAAAAAATCAGTATTATCCTTGTTTATTATTCATTATGTCCGCTACTATTTTATCATCGCTGACTTTAAAGTAAAGATGTCTGCTCACTAATTGTAATATTATTCTTTAACAAGGTTGGAAAACAGCTCACTCATAAATGTATACTAATAATGGTAGATAACAACAATAACATTCGTGAATACGAGCAGAACGTTTGCGAAATCTTCACAATAATTCGTTACGGTCAAGTCAGTGTCGGTTTTTGTTGTTCGCATACGCATACTTAACTACCTAAGGTGGCGATACGTTTCATTAAATCCTGAATTTTTCAGCTACACAATTTATTTAAAAGATTTTAGTAAAATATTACAACACGTTTAATATAAGGTGTTTAAAAATTAACCCGACAAACTTTAAGGAGTGCTTTATTAGACCATCGAACTGAATAACTTTTACTATGGGACCAACTTTGAAATCGTACGTTTAATTAAATCCTGAATTGTTCAGCTACGCAATTTATTTTAAAGAGTTTAGTAAAGTATTACAACAGGTTTAATATATGGTGTTAAAAAATTAAGCCGACAAACTTTAAGGAGTGCTTTATTAGACCATCGAACTGAATAACTTTTACTATGGGACCAACTTTGATATCGCAAAAAATTTGTAAAATAATCTATGGGCTATGTATGGAACAGCCGATTTTTTGTTACAATTTTTTTACCGACTTCCAAAAAGGAGGAGGTTATAATATGTTCGGCTGTATGTTTGTTTTTTTTTTATGTTTGTTCACCGATTGCTCCGTCAATTGTGAACCGATTATTAATTTTTGTTTTTTTGAAAGGGTTTTTTGGCTCCCGAGGTGGTCCCATTGTCACCAAGTCAGGATCTGATGAGGGGATCCCATGGAAATCGATGGCAATCCTCAAATTTTATAGGCACACCTATATCGATTTTAGTATTTTTTATAGTAACTCATGCATTTGCACTCGGAAAGCACCATTTGGTGAAGTGGAACTGATGATGAAGATGAAGATGGCCATGGGAATTACTTAATAATAAGTATTTCACTGTTGCAATTCGATTAGACACTTTAATATGGTTACTAAGCAATTTATGCTCGTCACAATGAATATGTTGAAGTCACCATCAGTTCTCCTGGTTCTTACCAGGAGGACTCCTCAACTATTCACGCCCCTGCATCGTGAAAATAAATATTTTGTAAAAAGTGATGAGCAGTTGACATTAGGCTATTGTAACTTAGATAAATTGCAAACTGACCCACTAAAAAGTGAAAAATAAAAAAACTTATTACAAAAAAAAAACAATCGACTTCCAAAAATAACACTGCAAAGTGAAAAATAACCTTCATTTCGGAAGTCTGTGGCAAAAAATTTAAATACATCCAAAGACACCGACTTCCGAAATGAAGGTTATTTTTCACTTTGTAGTATTTTTTTTGGAAGAAGATTTTTATATAAGTTTTCTTTTTGAATGCAATTAATAAAATTGCACTCATAGCAACGGAAAACACGTCTAAATCGTTATACATCTTGAGTAGTAAGTATGACGTTTATGTAATCATAAGTGTAAAATGTAATACTTTTACTGACTAAAACCCACCCGTGTTCCTTCCTTTGCCTGTGTGCCAGGGCCACGATATCCCTTTCGGACAAACTCGCAACCCTGGCAGGCATTGGCCCAAATGGACCCCGTCAATTCGTGCTGACATCTCTTTGAGGCGCGCGTCGAACACAACGCGCCGTCGACCCGGGCCTGGTCCTTATCGGACGGCGACTACCCGTCGCTCACCATCCGCAGGCCCGCGCCTGACGCCCGGGGCGTCTTTTGCGGTGACTAAGGGCGTGAGGGCGCGAACCCTGCCTCACCCTCACCCGCTCCGCCTCCTTCACGAGCTTTATTGCTTCGCAGAAGGAGCTTTATCCTGAACAGGAACCTCCCGAAACAACCGTGTCCGGTGAGGACCTGCGTCAGGCGGAAGGTGAAGACGCCGTGGCGCCACTCCTCAAAGAAGAGACTTATCGCCACTATTGTGGCGTGCCCAGCGCTGGATTGCGACAATCGCACTCTCCATGTGGCTATGAGATCCCGTTGGAGCTCTGTCCGCTGTGCCGTGATTTCTCGCGGCAGCGGAGTTTCGCCTCCCCGCGCCACTCCCAGATGTAGGTACGCGAGGAATTTTGCCTCCAGATCCCATGGCGGTAGTCCGGCAAGGAGGTTCGCCTCACGGGAGACCGTGCGGTATCCTCGGACCAGCCTGATGGCCAAGACCCTTTGGAACGCGTTCAATCGGCGGGCTGGTCGCAGCCTTAAAGAACGCGCACACACTATGAACGTGGCTGAACCGTCAAAATGAAAGAAAATGCTATCAATTGTCATTTTATTCGTATTGTAGCGTAAAAAGAGAAGAAAAAAAAAACACAAATTTTCTTAGCCACTGAATACGTTTAATTTATCTTGATTATAACCGATTACAAAAGGTATCAACAATAATATAAAAAAGGAAGAAAAAACAAAAACTCGCAAAGAAACTAATCACATTACACTGTCGGGTTTGTAGTGATCTAAAGGATGAAAGAAATATTTTAGGTTTTCGTACCATTCATTATAATATTTTATAATAAGATTAATTGAGTAAAACGACGAGTTTTAGTTGTGGATGCATCCAAAAAAAATACTCTCATCGTTCACGAGGCTAAAATTAGGCCGTCGAAACCACGAACAAATGATAAACTTACAGTATTCTGTTTTTAACAGTTAGTAATCACTTAAAAATATCATAGTCTGGTAATAATGTATCAACCCGTAGGAATGTTGTAAAAAAATACTAATAGGAGATAGAAAAAAAAGCTAATAAATATCTGCCAGGACTTCTCTCGGGAATTTAATCTTGACGACACGACTCCGTCAGCGGTCACAGCATCCTTGTAGAGAACCTCTTATTCTTTAGTTTTTCTTTTTTGGGAATTTTTTTTATTCTCTTTTATGATATTTGTTACTTTGATTTACGTATTGTATTTAGAAATGTTGTCGTACTCGACAGTATCTCTTATTCTTTAGTTAGGTGGTGGAAATGTCAAATCAGCACGTTTCCTACAGCTATCCAATCAGGTGCTTGCACCATCTTGATGGTAGGAGCCTGGGAGGGGTGGAGAAGGACCCTAAACTCAGCTTGCTGAATCTTCGGGCGTATCTGGGCAACAAAAGGAAAATAATTCAGGGCTTCTTCAACGGGAGTCCGTCTTGCCGATTATTGCTATGGACTGCTCTCAGTTTAAATGAAACGCCAACACATCACTCACGGTGAGATTAAAAGTATAACAGGACTTAAATAGACAGGTCTGAGAATTAAAAATGTTTTTTCTAAACCAACACCAGTGGTGACTTCATAACAAGTCACACCAGCTTCTATGGAAAAAAAACCGGTCAAGAGCGAGTCGGACTCGCGCACCGTGGGTTCCGTTCGTATATATGATGTTGATGATTTCTGAAAAACTGTGCTATTTAGAGACATCGTTTTATTTTTCCTGTAATCTTTACATACACTTCTATCACATAGAATAATTTTTTTTTACGTTTTTTGTCAAAAGTTCGAAACTATGCTGCCCTAAAAAAAATGTTTGAGAATGTGCAAACAGCGTTCTTTCATATGATACCCCACATGCCCTAGTAGTCCCACTTCAAATTTTTAAGACCCCCTTTCAGTCCCTTTTGCAAAAAAGATATATATTTTTTAATTTCTTTCTTGTTTGCAAAATAGTTGGGCAAACGTCATCTAAAACTATTCTAAATTTCAAGTTGATAGCATTAGCAGTTCTTGAGATATCCAGGTGTGACAGACAGACAGACATAGTCTCACCATAAGGGTTCCTTTTTTATCAGGAAGTGACCAAAAGAAGGTTTCTTAAAATAGGATGTACCTATGTCAATAAATAACATGCAGGATTTGATAATACTGCAGTATATTACGCAATTACTCCGCAGGTAATTGAATTAAATATACTTACCTTTTTTGCCTAGTAAATAGGTAAAGACTAGAGAGATACAATATACGTAGATTTTCCTAATGATAGTCTAGCTATTAAATGCACGTGTTCAAGCACACGTTAACTTGGCTACTGTTGAAAATATATTACCTACCTATTAAATCTCCTTACAGGTTTAATAATCACAAACATGTGTCCGAACACGCGTGTATCGCTCATCATATGTAATTAAACTGCGTTTCATTGGATAATAAAACAATAGTCTCGATTTGAATTACCCACTGACTTGCCTGATCAGCTGCGTGCAAACGTCATTTCATAATTTGTGCTTCCATTTATCAATGTGAGTAATCAAACGGTAGCGTTATAATTATAAGTGTAAATGGGGAACGGTTAATAATTTTATGATGTCGAGAAAAAATCGCACGTCGCGAATTGCCCGGGCGGGCGCCATGTCATGGCGCCAACGCCGCGCCGGCGACGCCGCTGCCCGCTTGCTTCCTCGAACCGTGCTATCACTGGCCGACATTATACAATAAGTAACAAATTCGACAACCTTCACGTCATTAAAGCATCTCATTAAGACACACACCAACAGAGAAATCTTCATTTGTATGTCATCCTTATTTATCGTCATCGTGAAGATTTTATAAGATGATTTATCTTACAAATCATAAATTTTGTATATTCCTGCAGATCAAAGCTTCATAATGAGCGATAATGAAGCGTTTGTAATTAAATAACAAGTAATATTATCATTGGAATTTAGCCAAATGACTATATCATTTATTTAATTAACGTGTCATTGGGTTTCTATAAGGATTATGCAAATATTCACTTTCAAGGAATTTGCATTAACTTGGAATTTTGCGTAGAAACAAAGTTACTTAACAAGCTGGGGTGAATGAATTTTCATTTTGCATTAAAATACAAATAGTGTTTCGGATTCTGCACGGCGTGGTACGTGAGACCTAGATTTCATATGTAATAAATACGCATCTGTATCTTCTACGTATATGAATGACCCAATGAGAATGCATGCTCTAGTTGCAGTTGATTACAAACTTTCCTCTAGCTTTTTCTTTCTTGGTCCCTTCTTACAGCCCTTTTGCAAATTATCTCTCGTGTAAGCACGTACGTAGGTACATTCAAATAACACTTCACGCCTCAGTTTTGAAATGCATCGAAGATATGCAAATGAATTTAATACTCTTGCAAAAAAAAAAAACAACTGAGATAGTGGATTAAATGTGACACACGCTTTCGTCCTTGCCCTCGATAAAGACAACTTAAAAACGAATTTTATTTATTTTCCGGGGGTATAAAAAAACTATATTTCCATTTAAATGTATTCACTGTCAATGTCGTGTATAAATATGAATTTTCAATTTCGATAATACAGTATTGTCCAAATGGGAAGTAGCGGTTTTTGCCCCGAATATCCAGGGGCAACAAACATACAAAACTCACAAGAATACTTAGAAATGTACAATTCGCTTATATGTTTGTAAAAAAAAAACTGACAAGCAGGGAGCCTAAAATGGACGCTTTGGCAGAATCATAATATGATCTGCGTACAATTCATACATCCCGCAATTCATCTGTTTGACAGCTGCTATTTGACATTAGACTTCACTAAAGCAATTCATAATTTGTGGACCACTTTACGAAACTCCATACTAAACTGTCAAAGAGATGAATTGCGGGATATGAATTGTACGCAGATCATATTATTATGATTCTGCCAAAGCGTCCATTTTAGGCCCCCTGATCCTTCTAAGCTTCTAGATCTCGAAGGGAAATTAGATGCAACAAGCCTACCGGCAATAACCTTTAGTCAGGTAATCTGCCGTCACGCACGTCTCATACAATAGTTATATCGAAACAAAAAACCCTATTGAAATCAATTCGTACGTCGTAAACAAGAAAACAAATCGATACTTCCGTTTATATAACGCCTACTTATAAAACAGCTTCATTTAAAATGTTCTACGGTAGTAATAAATAAACTTCTTCCCTTTTAGTCAATTCTAATTCATAGAAGCGAGCAGTAACTGCGAAGTCGTAAGCGACACCAAGGTCTGCTGTTTGTCTATTGTTCGGTGCATCCGATCGATGTTCTTTATCTGAATAAATAATATTTTTTTCCTGTAGTCGACCGGCTGGACTTCCCCAAACCGAACATGCCAATGAACGGAAAGCAATTCTTCGAAACAGATGCGAGAGTTTCTTTGCTACCAGCATCTGAGAGGTCGTTCATAATCATTCGTGCATACACCTACGCACAAACACGTTTTTAATCTTAGAATACGGGTGTGGTTACAAATAAAACACAATATTCTTTCTAGCTGCATCTTATCTAAGCCTAAAATCTTGGTAATTAATGTCGCGGTTCCATATAAATTTTACGAATTAAATGTCGATCAATTTGTTAATAGGATCGGTCTATATTAGATACTAAGAATACCATTCGGGAGTTATGCGTACACTCATATACAGTTGAGTACTAAGATTATTACCCTTTTGGCGTGAAAATTCAACATAAGTACATATTGTTTGGCGTCCTAAGTCCATTCATTTTAAAGGAATGTCTAATTGTCTTCCACGTTTAACTATAAGGGGTTCATTAAGCGTCGTATGGGTAATTAATACTTGATTTGCCCGTCCCAGATACGGGTGGCGCATCGCAAGCTACGTTGGCGCCGAGCCTAACTGTCCACTGGCATTTGCGCATGACAGTGCACAGTGTTACATGTGTATACTCGTAGCCACTATCTATGCGCATTTACTTTATTTATCTAGCAACTATTAATTACCTTATTGCTTTCATAATGCTTAAGAGACATTAGCAAAGCCTTGGAAGGCATTTACGCGTTTTAAAATAAACTTTTGTAGTTGTTTTCAATAATGCACCAGAATAGTAATCATTTTATATCGTGACAAAAATCTAGGAAAACAATGCTGAATGTAATTACCGAAGACGGTCTGCTGGCACTCTGAGAATATTACAAACAAGAAGTTGGGCTTGCATTAAGCTTGCGGTATTGCATCGGCCGGCGCGACGACTGAGTGATGGACCGTCCTGACACGAATAGGGCCAACACAAAGCGGCCTAACTGTACGCGACAGGATGACCCCACATCAGATGGGATGACTTACGACTCTCAGCTCTCGATTGCCTACTTAACTTGCAACAATGAAAACCGATTCCATTTACAATATTGAAAACAGTGTAAGTTATTAATCACCAAGAATCTAAATTGTTGATAATGACTATAAACGACGTCCGTGGTCGACGAATGTTTTACTAATTTTGGTACGTATTCGTTACGTCACCGTAGCAAACCTACTTGAATTCCAGTCCTTGCATATTTTATGCAAATAAAATGAAGATTGCAAGACAAGAAACAATTGGCATCGGTCTTGGTCTAGACTTGAAAAAACATGAATATATATTCGATACATGTTATAAAAGCGTTCTGATCTAGTTGAACGAACATATGATTTTGAACTATGACATCGAGTGTAAGAGCAGCTTACCGTCTTCGATAAGGCCAAATATTTTCAACCGCCTAATCATGGTTTGACTAGATTAGTTAACTGGTAAAATGGGTTATCCATACCGTTACATAATTCCGCCGAGGAGTGCATCGGATGAAAATTGATGTATGATCGAAGGTCGGATCGGTCTTGGTCTAGACTTGAAAAAACATGAATATATATTCGATACATGTTATAAAAGCGTTCTGATCTAGTTGAACGAACATATGATTTTGAACTATGACATCGAGTGTAAGAGCAGCTTACCGTCTTCGATAAGGCCAAATATTTTCAACCGCCTAATCATGGTTTGACTAGATTAGTTAACTGGTAAAATGGGTTATCCATACCGTTACATAATTCCGCCGAGGAGTGCATCGGATGAAAATTGATGTATGATCGAAGGTGATGGTGCGGCGGCGTGGCGGGGCGTGCGGCGGGCGGCAGTGGTGCGCGTGCGACTCTCACCGCCTTATCTCTCGCGACCTCCGCCGGACGCGCACGCACGCCGCGCTCCACCACCCGTTACCGCGCCGCGTTCGCGCTATGCCGTCTCTTCGACAACAAATCTATGTGCACATTTACTTGTACTTTTTTCAATTTCGAAGTGTAGGACGTAGCCCGGAAATGCACCAGTGAAACAAAACATACTTTAAGTTTGTGACAAATCATTGTATTTATTCAAAACAATAGTAGGTTGTAGAGACAATATCGAAACGAACACTGGACCGTATCCGACGATGGTGTCTGAAGGGGCTCTGCCCGTAGTATGGTGTATACGCGATAATCAACTTGTGCCTCACCAAGTATCCGGTGTTAAGTTACAAGGAGCTGTAACAGGAGCGCATATAGCCGCTGTTACAGATTTTTTGCGTATGGTAGCAGGGACCCCTATTGTCCTTCCGCATACGGCGGTTCCTGAAGATGTCGACAATGACATTAATCAAGAAAAAGAAAACTCAACCAGAAGACGAAAAATGTCAATGCAAGTGGAAGTGCCTTGTGTTTTCCTCACTGAAAGCGCCTTACAAAAAGCTAAGAGCCGCAGTAATTCTAGAGAAGAAAAGGTAACAATTGAAAGATGTAATATTACAACAACTCAAATGTTTGACAGTCAATCGTCTTTTCTAAGTTCTTCTGATATTTTAGAAATGAAAGAATTTGAAGATAACAAAGAAATGATAAAAGATAATTTCAAATCAAATACTTCGGAATCATCAGTATCGTTGACTGAAAATAATTATCCTCAAAGAATAACGAGAATTATAGAATTAGATGACTTGAACCCAGCCTCAGTAAATATAGAATCGGAAAGAGAACACCCTCAAAGGATAACTCGAATTATAGAATTTCAAAAAGAAAAAGCTCCTTCACCGGTATGTACTGATGGCGAAAATGAGACATTACAAAGAATAACCAGAATAATAGAATTGAATGAGGACAATTCATTTTCTACCATTACGAATAGCACAGAATCATTGGACAAAGAATGTCCTCAAAGATTAACTAGAATAATGGAAGTTGAAAAAGAGAACAACTTTCCGAGCATGACTAAAATAATTGAAATGGAAAACGACATATCAAATGAACGTAGAATTTCTTTGACGAATGAACGCGAAACTGGAGGCGGAAATATTGAAATTTGCAATGAGGAAGTGACTGTTAGGTCTAAGTTTGTGCATCGAAGTACCCCTAGGTTTAGTCTTGACTCTTCGTGCTCCGAAAACTCTTATGTTAATATTGAGTGTATAAAGAGTTTGCAGGATGTTAGAAAAGAGGAAAATACTGAGAGCTGTGTGAATCCTGAAATATCTCCCGCTGGTAGATCTATCCGTTCTCGATTTCCGAGGAAAAAGACGTCAGTTTGTTCGATTGGCTCTTCGGACTGCGATGATGAGGTAGATGTGATTTTCAAATCCAAGCCTAAATCTAGTCACTGGGTCAGTTTGGATTGGATACCACCGCCTCCCAAAGAAGAGCCAGTGATTATGCAAGTCTGTGATAAAAATGATTTCATAACAAAATGGATAGCAGAACAAAATTCGCAAGACTCTGTAATTATTGCTGACGAAAGGCGAAGGAGCCTTCCACCAAAATCGAACGAAATATATCTTCAAAATATGAGAAGATTTAGTGACAGTTTACAAATATGCAAGGAAGATGCCGCCAGTGATTCTCCAGCTACAGTGAAATGGAAGTGGCATGATATAGTGAAACGCCACCTCCATTTATTAAAAAGCGAGAAAGGCTTTAGACGACAAAAAGGCAGCTGGATGCGCACGGCGAGACGGCTGTCTGGAACTAATGTGAACCACAAAGACTTGGAGTCTTTCCCGTTGGATACATATATGAAACTTCAGACTATGCCGTAAGTGTTAATTGCCATTATTTTTTTAATGTCCAGGGGTCGTTTTGTCAAGTTTTAGTTATATTTTAACAGCCAAATTCACCCTTACCGTTTTTGTGAGGGTTGCGATTTTTTTACTAGCCCATATTTTCTCACAGCTGGGAAAAGGTCCGTTGGAATTGCTGCAATTTAATTCATAAATACATATTTACGAAAGCAGTATATCTGACATTTCGCATGTAATTTTCCATATTGTCAGACGATTTTGATGCTCATTCAATCTACATCCCATTACTATAATATCTATGCACGGCATTCCATTATTGCTCAACTAATCGATTATATTGGGAAATGTCAAAAGCAACGTTGTATTGTTTACGTAAACCGCTGGTTTGTACTCGTATATTTCGCAGGATAATTGGAAAACTCTAGTATTTGCGAAAATCCTCTGATTTTTGCAATAGGCCGCATTATTGGAAACTAAGAATGATTTTGGTAATGATCCGAGCTATTGCAAATATCAGAATCATTCCAAAAAATATTACCCTCCTTCTGAGGCAGTCGGGTAAAAACAGTACCTATATTTAAGATGATGGGAAACTTAATGCTGATTGGTTAATCTAAGGGTCAATTCACAACATCTGTATTCTGGTTGGTCAGATCAAATATAGCAGTTAACCAGTCAGCAAATCCGTCATTGCCTACTGTTCATATCAGCTAATTAGCATTAAGGCTTCTACATACCGGCGCGACTAGTCGCGAGACGCAACACGACACAAAGGCACCGCTCGTCCTGCGACACGCGGGGCCTTTGTGCCGTGTCGCGTCGCGCGACAAGTCGCGCCGGTATGTAGAAGCCTTTACACATCGTCGTTGATCCGGTCCTTGGCAATAATCCTAGGATTTTCGATAAGATCGACTTTCCAAAAATTATCCTGGGACATAAAAAAACATTTGACTTCCAAGCATATTCTTTAAAAGTCTGTTTTGTATCAAATTAGCAAAATTGTTTTAATTAATGTATTTAGAATACTTTCATCAAACAACTTTTCAAGACACAACAATTTGTAAATATTATTATTTAAGTACTTTAAAAGGTTGAGGCCAAGACGTTATCTAGGATGACAACTCCGAAATCGCAAGCAAGGGATGGTTACCAGTTATATCGACAGTCTCCTGCAACACACAGTACTTCTTTGATTTGTTGTGTAAACTCTATTATCAGCTTATCTTCCAAGACACATTCCGTAAGATCGTTCTCATATTTTGGAACGCAGCCATCCGTGCCAGCCACGTCGATCTACTTACCAAAGTCGACCCGTTCATCGGGTGGAACTGGTTACCACCTCACGAACGGTCCGCGGTCATCCACAGCTTTGTGCTAATCATTACCAATGACTTATGTAGACTTACGCTGTAACTCTTTCTTTTGACCATACGAGCTTAAGTACGTACTTGGGAGTTAACGTGCGGTCCCTCTAAGAATCGCGGCACTAAATTGACCGTTCTCGTTAAAATTAACTCGCGGTTTTCCTTTTGATCCCAACACGTTGTGATAGAGATATGGCGATATCTGTCAATGTAGTGATTTGTCGAGTCTGTTGATAAGGGCCGTGTTACGAGAGCGGGTTCGAGGCACGCGCTTCCGCAAGGCCGCTCGATTAGAATGCAGGGAGCTCGCGTCCAAGGCTACGATTGCGCGGCCGGTCGCTGCACCGGTGGCCGCTGTCTTCCTCCCCGTAGTTCGGCAATTGGAAGCAGGCTCAGGAAGTGAGCCGTGAAGGTGACGCTCACAAAAGTTAACTGCCTGTTGATCGGAAGCGAACTGTGCTTTGAATTTTTGACGTACCCTTTGTTGTTCGGAAATTTATGCGCTTCCTCAATCATCTTGAATAATTAGGACACGAATAGTTCGTTGTAACTCGGAACAATGTTTTGCCTGAATTTTAATCGTCTAAATAACTTAACGTCATCTATTAGGAATGTTTCGATTTCACAATACATCAAGAAAGACTTGAACAAATTCTAAATTATAACATGATCTTAGTAAGATTGTTTTATAATGTTTGCCTAAATGTGGGATTATCCTACGATTAGGGAAACAACAATACTTGTGCCGAAGCGAGGTAAACGGATGCACCGACGTCAGTTTCACTGACGAACCTTGAGAATTACTCCACTTGCACAACAGCAAACGCGAATAATAATAATTGAAATTTATTACACAAATAGCTGTTTCAATGGGGTGAATTACTATGAATAAGATGCACGAACATACCCAAAGCTCATAAGAACGCCCACAATACTTAAATATTTCGGCAAGAGATATACAAAACTCTAAGTAAATCTACCCAACACCCCAACACCTTCCACTACTCTACACCTACACAAAATTACACGCACATACACACAGGCACACATTCTGTCACGCTGTCCTCTCATACCTATTAACACTGTAATTTGAAAACATTGTAATAACCAATTTTATTTTTTTTAAAGAGTGACCGTGGAGTTTGTTGCCGGCTCTTCTCCATAGGAAACGACCAATTGGAACCGTGCACCTAGCTTCTGACGTTTCATAAGTGCCCATGTAGGCTTATGTGAAATAAAAATATTTTTGATTTTGATTAATTTTTGTATGGTTTTAGTTTTTCTTTTTCTTGTTTAAGATCATTCAATGATGCATCTTTTTGCATGTCTTTTAGGCTAATATTTATTATTGTTTGTTTTGAGGGGTCTGGCGCTGTATGCCGAGATACAGGACTCGTCGGCTACAGATGCTCCCATGTTATATACTCCCTATTACTAGCCTATAAGGTTGTGTAATCCGCTGTATTATTTTTGGTGAAATAAATTAAAATTAAAAAAAAAAAACTCGAATCACCGTTATGTGTTAGGATTTTCGTTCAACAACGCTTCAACATCAGTAAACTTGTTTGTGTGGCTACCGTTCTGAAAACATGAATGTTGTGCTCAAAGTGCATCAACATAGCTATTGTACCAAATGGGCATACGCGTTCTCTGACGGAAACAAACGCATTCACATTGAAATATTTGCTTGTTCTCGTCTTCTCACAGTTTCTTGTTACTTGTCAGGAAAACCATGATAAATTCGATACGCGCACTTACCTACTAACATTTATATTAAAAAACTTACTCATATATGCTCGTTTTCAATTATTGACGGCGAATCGGTGACTTTTAAGTACTATACCTTGTAGGTGTATTTTATATCTCTTATCAATCTTCAGGAAATCATATTTATCTTATTATGTAGTAATACTCTGATTGAAAATTGATATAGAATTGTAAATGATTTCTTATCGTCATTAGTGTTTGTTTTGCAGACGCATATGACGTCGACGATAGTCTTTGAAATATGTATTGCTAAGTCTTGGTAATATTTATTCCTAATATATGAGCTAAAAAGTGGTTCCATGTGCTTGTGATACTTATAGTCATGTGTTTGTGATACTTGCGGTGGTGCAGTTCCAAATGGAACTAACTTTATTAAAACGTGTTATAATATCGTCTGTAACATCTCTCGGGTGTGGCTGTGAATCGTGATGCCGCCTCGCCAGCGATGCTCATTTGTGCAACAAATCATGCAAGCTGATTTGGCCTTCGAAAACGAAAAAGAACACATTTGGAATCAAAAGTAACTGCATTTTCCTCATGCACTCTAAGATAAACAACATTTCACCTACTTGGAATCTATCGCTGCGGTAACAATACAATGTATTGCGTATTTGCAAACATCGCGTAACTTTATATTGATAAAAAATTAAAACAGACTAAAAGTTTTGTAACATGAATTGCTTCTTACTCACTTTCACTATGTCGAACATTTAGGTTCCGTTTCGTGACGTCTCACTTAGTAGTCTCTGTAGCGTCAAAAATTAACTTGCTTCCTTTTTTTTTAATATCTTTCATCTCGCTTTCTATTCAAATCGTGAATCATGTCGTTTATTATATTTTGTCAATGACACTCTTACTGAATGCCCCACAGTAATCGTTTAAGTCTGTCTGCGTACCTACGACAAACGCTCTGTTTATCGAACAATCACTTTGCATTGCAAATGTTTCTTTGTTATACAAACTAGACACGTGTTAGAAAATCGATGAAAATGACTCGTTTCTTATCAAAAGGCTTGAGGTCGTCTCTTGCGAAAGAACAATACAACTGGTTTTTATGATTTGTTTTTACTTTTTACGGCCGCTGCCGTGCGCACCGCCGGC
This sequence comes from Tiliacea aurago, assembly GCA_948098905.1. NCBI lineage: Eukaryota > Metazoa > Arthropoda > Insecta > Lepidoptera > Noctuidae > Tiliacea > Tiliacea aurago. The sequence continues at coordinate 15,928,680 of OX402593.1, forward strand.
ACTCCTCCGCCGATAATTGTTACTCCTGCGGATGTTTTCGTGTTAACCATTTTCGAATGCGAGAAACTATAGCAGCAATACAATCGTATATAACATCATCATCATCAGCCCATAGCAGTCCACTGCTGGACATAGGCCTCTCCAATTGTACGCCGAAGGTCTTTAGAAGAAGGTGCGAATCTTCGATTCGAATCGAACCTTCAATCAGTGCGTCCTACCTGTTATGACTTACGGAGCCGAAACGTGGACACTCACGGTACGGCTGGTCCATAAATTCAAGGTCGCTCCGCGAGCTATGGGACGGGCTAAGCTTGGAGTCTCTCTGAGGAATCGAATCCGGAACGAAGTGATCCGGCAGAGAACCAAAGTTGTCGACATAGACCACAGAATAAGCAAGCTGAAGTGGCATTGGGCCGGCCATATTAGCCGTAGAACCGATGACCGTTGGGGTAGATGTGTTCTTGAATGGAGACCGCGAATCGGCAAACGTAAGGTAGGACGCCCTCAGGCTAGGTGGAGCGACGATCTTCGCAGGGTGGCTGGTGGCAGCTGGATGAGAGTTGCCGAGAATTGAGCTGTATATAACATAATATAAAAATATAAAAAATATTAAATAAAATAAATATTATACTGTTACTTATTAGCTTGATTTTAAATCCATGCGTTAAGACGCAGATATATGCCAGTGACCTTGAGTGGATAGCTTGCGTGTTCTGTACTGAGCTCACGCAACACGTCGTTCGTTCAGCCAGTAATAGGACTCGCCCATCAAGGAGCGCTGTCCCCAATTTGACGCATTATTAATTTATTATACACAAAACAAAAGGTATTTTAATAAAACACGTATACTAAAAGATCAATAATTAAATTATCTTTAAATTGGTGAAGGTTTCAGAAAAATACAGTTGGTAGATTTTGCGGCATTCTCAGGTTTTTATCTGCGTTAGACATAACTTTACAAATTAACTTCACTATGTAATATAATCATAAACTAAAATATTCGTATATAAGTTATTGAGAAAAAAGCTCTTACTTAACTTATATTTTTTTCAAATCATTAACACTACTCGTTTAGACGTGATCTTCAGTATAAAATCATTAAAAGTCGGTTATTGTCGCCTTAATCGAACCTTATCCAACTGTTCTGGCACAGTTGGATAAGGTTCACTGTAACTCAAGAGTCACTTAACTGTGTGTTCGGCAATACTTCGTAAGAAGACATAATTAAAATACAATCGTTTGTAGAACCGTCTTCATACCTTAAACAGAGTCGCGTCAACACCTACTGAATGAGCCAATGAACGATGGCTGTCGACAAAGACTTTAGTTCTATTAGCAATTCGCAGTACTTATCATTACTTATTTTACGTTTCGCATCATGCCCTTACCTGATTAACAGAAGGCAGTAATATTTAACGACTCATTGTGGAGTTCGCTAATAGTTTTCGCTACGCCAACAGATTTCTAAATGTTTTATATCTTAAATAACAGTGCTATTTTGATTGTTTTGACGTCGTCGTTCAAATGACTGGTCTGTTTACTAGGCTCATCATACCCGATTTGACGATTTCTATCGTGCATGAAAACTTGTCAGGTTATCGTGACTAAGGTTTCGTGTACTGTATTATCTGTGTCACAATTCTTAGCACCTAGCAAATAAACAAGGTATCTGGGAAGTCTTATTGTGCATTCAATCGATGTCGCCATTTGTATGACAGATATCCTTATCTGTCACTTGCCTGAACAAGTAACGGACAAACCCATATTGCTCGCGAAATATACCGTTCAAAATTCAATTATCTCAATTGGGGTTTGTAGTTCATGCATCTCAACTTTTTTTTTTCTCCGTTAATTTTGGCTTTTCACAATTCCGACGTTTGTATTGTTATTCCTTCACTTTCACTGCGATAAAAGATTAGAAAACGAAGGAATATGTGTATATTAAAAGACTCCTTACTCTTGACCTGACTAAGGCCCGTATTTATAGAACGTTACACAGTACTCAAGCATTACTTAAGACTAGATTCAAGCCATTGGATTGGTTGAATTTATTCTTAAGTAATGCTTGAGTACTGAGTAACGTTCTATAAATACGGGCCTGAGTAGAGTATCTCTATTTGATTAATCAACGCAGAGCCTAAACCCCTAAAGCGTTATTTGAACAGTAGGTTCCGTAGGATTTTCGGAAATTCTGTCCCTAAAGGGGTAAAACAGATGAATAAAGTATGTATGAATCCGTAATTATTTGAGTAATTGGTATTAAGGCCCGTATTAATAGAGCGTTACTCAGTACTCAAGCACTACTTAGGACTAGTTTCAACCAATCAAATGAGTTGAATCTAGTCTTAAGTGTAATGCTTGAGTGCTGAGTAGCGCTCTATTAATACGGGCCTAAGGGTTACGGTTTTTCCAAAATTTCCGAAGTAGGGGATGCAAGTTTCTGCAAAGCAAAGTCTGAAATCGTGAATGAAGTCACTAGCAAAGTGTTTGACAATAATAAAGAAGATCCTTCTCTAACAAAGATAACTCCCACGGTATTAAAACCCTTCTTAACAATGCAAGTTAGTGCTGATTAAACCCAATTTACTCGGTTGTTCAGAGTTGGATGTACACGCAACGCACCAGCAATTATACGCCATTTAAACTAAACGTTTTGTCACACGTGGAAGTAGGTACTTATTTTCTTCATCCCACCTGTCTCTGTAATTTTATAATCAACTTGTCAACATTACATTTACTTATCTATACCTAATAATAAACCAGCATTGTCATATTTTTTTCTAACGGCTCAGAGCTTATCTTGCCTCTTCTAGAGATCCTATAAAAAGATATTGTAAAAACGGTATCGCTTTATGGGGCCCTGAAAAAGCAAGGAGTGTAGAAGTTTAAGGCAAACTTACTTGTCCATCCCGAGAGAGAGACCCTATAATTAGATTACCCATCTAGCGAGCAACCCGGAGCCAGGCGAGACTGGCTTAGCAAAAAAGTTGTGGCTACATCGGCACGCGAAGGTCGATGACCGGCGCCTCTGCTTAACTCGCTATATTATAAAACTCTGAGCGAAAGCCACTTAATTAATTCCCCTTGATTGCGCCACTTTACGTCTCGGTGTCAAAGGGTTTAGGGCAAATTTTCTTGACATGACCCAAATTCGCTTACATAATACAAGGCTGGTTTTATAGACGATACCGATAATATATTATTTTTTCTTATCGAAACAATAGTATTATGATGCTGTCTATGTTATCGAATAATACATACATTTTGGCACGTGGTTCTCTATAATAGTCGCTCATTCAACATGGTGGCAATTACCGTAAATAAAATTTGCATTTCAAGTTTCAATGATTTATCTTCGAGTTATCAATACTATGGGATTATTCTAATTGAGATGTTTGCAAACCGGAAACTCGGTTATGTAACAAACCCAATAATTCTATTTATTAGGAATTTCCGTCCCCCACCTTGACTGCTAGCAACCTGCCTGTGACATTCTATTTAGTAGTAGGTAATTCACTGCTTTGACAGATTCATTACGTAAGGTATGCTGTTCTTATTCGTTATTTTCGTGACAAACAATAATGATAACCTGGAATAATATTTATTTATTTATTAAAACTTTATGCATAAGTAAAAAAAATACTGTACAAAGGCGGACTTAATGCCTGAGCTATTTTCTACCAGTCAACCTTAAGGTGATGCAGAGACAAAACATGGTAGGTGCAACATAGGGGATAGATAACTCGAAAATCAAAAATATATACTAATACATAGATACATATGTTACCGGCCAAACCCGATTTCAGGACAAACTAGTTTAGCCTAGGCTAAACTAGTTCTTCCTATACGCGATAGGATTAACTAGTATAGCCTAGGCTAAACTAGTTTGTCCTAAGCCCGATAGGATAAACCAGTTTAGCCTAGGTCGAATCGTTTGATATACCACTCAAAAGACATAAAACCTATTTAGTCTAATATGATAAACGTGCAAGCAAGCATGCAGCAGGCATGTTTTCTGTCACGGCTCCGGCGCTGCAGGGCTCCAGCGGTCCCATGCGAGCTTATCGTCACAGATGTGTTTCACGCTCACCACCACAGCGTTGAAACCACCTGCTCCTCAGCTCGCGGGCCGCCTCGCCCCTACGCGCCTACGCGATTTTAAATAACACTCTAGGGGTAGGGCAGACAAGACTACGTGGAGTCGGTTTTGCTGCGATTCGTTTCGGTCACGCCGCTCCCGCAGCACGCTCAATCAGATTTCAGATTAGAACGTACCAGTTTATCCTAAAGCATGTAAATTCTAACTAGGATAAACCGATTCGACCTAGGCTAAACTGGTTTATCCTATCGGGCTTAGGACAAACTAGTTTAGCCTAGGCTATACTAGTTAATCCTATCGCGTATAGGAAGAACTAGTTTAGCCTAGGCTAAACTAGTTTGTCCTGAAATCGGGTTTGGCCGGTAACACATACATACTTTAAACAAAATAAAAAGTGTCAGGAGAAATAACGATTGGTGGTGGAGAAAACGAATCAGCGCTGGGATGATTCTGCCAACTTCTTACGAATATATTCCCGTGCCTTCACATTAAATGTAATATACAACATTAGTTTTTTTTTATACTAAACCCGAAAAGGGGTCATTGTACTCATCATTTTATTTTTTATTTTCTATGGGACCAACCATGAAGTCGCGAAATAAAAATCAGCTGTTCCATATATTTTGTCGATTTAAGTGAACACAAATGTAGGGAACAGCAGATTTTTTTTTTTCGCGTTTGCAATGTTGGTCCCATAGAAAAAATTGTTTAAAATGATGAGCACAATGACCCCTTTTCGGGTTTAGTATAAACAAAAACTAATGTGTATATTCATTAATGTATTAAATAGGAAGATATGGTAATGCGCTCCTCGATGTAGACCGCATAAATTAGGGGAAAGGACACAATCGACCTACATTACTCCCGGTTTGCGGGGAATACCCGAATCGTAGTTTGTTTGCGAGTTGTTATGGGTACGTAACAGTGACAATTATTGCGATCTCGTTCCCGCTACAGCCCGCGTAATATGTCGTATCTATTTCGGTTGTTGAGCACATGACGCACGACATTGGGCCAATTAATATTTACGTGATGTTAGAGAGCGGCCTATCTTCCTATTTAATACATCAATGTGTATATTATATATTTTCGACACACATATTAGACGTATGCAAAATTACACCAAATATTGACAAACTAACACTTTTACTAAACTTTTTCCGAAGTCTAGACAAAGAAGCTAGTCAAACTTGCACAATGCTATTTGCACTTTCGAAATCTGCAATTGAAACGTATCTACTAGAATAAATATAGCGGCAAACTAGCTTGTTTAAATAAGCTTTATTCAAATCGGGAACATGCTTGTGTAGTGTCACCCGACGTTTTGTCCAAATATTACTTGTTTGTTAAACTTTTTAGAAATATCAATGATCGCAAACAGTGCTAATCTAGTAATCTTTCAATTTAAACCGAACTTCCTCGTCAAAAAGTTGCTTGCATATTTTTTTATTGATATTCTCAGTAATCTTTACGCAAGTTACCTTACCTTAAATCGATAAATGATATCATCCATACAAAATTCTTTGTAGAGAGAAGGTCTAATATTGTGGGCATGATTCATGATCATGATACAGATGACGATTTCTCTTCGCTTATAGGGGGTCAAGGTCGCTCTATCTGTCTGGCACATTGATATACTTGTGTTGTTGACATTACTAGTTCAAGCTTTATTTCGGGTCTCTCAAAAGGTACTCCAAAGATTCCTGACGAGACAGTAATTCAAAATAAAATCATGAAATTAATTATAGGGCAAAGAACTCTTGCAAATGTTATTTAGATGTAAGCTTAATCCTAACAACTTGTATAGACTTTTATGAATTGACTTTCTAGATCTTTTACGCTTAGATAATTTCTTCTCGTTTGAGCAGAGTTCAGTTGTTACACCTCCTCTCAATGAAGCTTACTTTCTGTTTAGTCATGATTACATCGTTTTGAACACTTTCTATTTCTTATTATTGAGGAAATTAATTAGCTTAATAAACATGTGTGTTATTAATCTATTCTGCGTGCATTTTCCACGTTAAGACCTTCGACTCTATCTGCTAGTTACCGATCTATGACCCTAAGTAGTATGCCCTTAGTGCGTGCCGAGGTCTCACCGAAGGCATTCGTAGTTACAGCCCGTGGCGCCCTTTTCATGTCTCATTTTTATAGCGCATGCGACATTGTTCATAATAATTTTCCTCCATAATATCATCTGAAATTGTTATTGACTTGATAGCCTGTTTGACGGTTATAGAATTTTTAACTAGAACCAGATGCAGCTGGGCTATTGAAATAGCGCGAGGCTGCAAGTTATTTGCCGGGTGCAAGGCTTTTTTAGGTAGCTCCTTGGCTTGCAGGATAAAAATAAACAGCTGCTTGTTAACATACAATTTGATCGTTTTGTAACACTACGTGGTTTTAATGTGTTTTTGTGAAAAGTAGGTCGCAGGTCGACCTTTGTGATGAGCATTTCGGAATTGCAAAAATTCACATTATTCTGCGATTGCTCTTAGATATTACCACGTAAGTTTATTCTTGTAAAACGGTTAGCGAGTTGTTGTCTAAAAGTAAAAGATATACTTGAAAGTATCAAGTTTATTTATGTTATGTTTCTTTACAAAACAGCGAGATAAAACTAACAAAAAAATTTGCAAGTGTGATATAATAGCATTGGGGTATTTCAAATGACTAAAAATAACCTTACCTATTGTGAATTTAGTTACGAAACTAGCTTTTGTAAAGGCTGGTACAGACTGGTGCGACATCGCGGGCGCAAAAATGGTCGCGTCCGTGATTTTGCACCAGTCTGTGGAGGCCTTAAATCCGCTAGGCATTTTACTTTTATAAAAAAAAACATTTAAGTTTTATAGAAGGTATGCTAAATTTTACCTACGTTTACATCTGTAATTTGTATGGTGTAATAAAGAGTATTTCTATTCTATCAGGATTCTGATAACTATCGTGCTTTGAGTCGTCCATTTAATTGCAGTGCAAGGGTCCATCCGTGATTCTCAGGCGGAACAATCTTTTGAACAATAGTAATCATAGATCAATCAGTTTTTCCAGTCACGAACGAGATGAAATTATTGTGCAGACGTAGCCGATGTTATCAGTGTTAAGCTTCTGAAAAGCAAATCATCAGCAAATAATCTTGCCATTGAACAACTACCCAAGGTTTGTTCTAGGAAAACTAACATACTATTGATCAATTAGTTGAATGGTAGATACTTTATCAATCAGCTTTACGCAGCCAATTGTTTCCGGTTAGCCATTGAAACAAAAATATAACGAAATAAAAATAACCGAAATCCAATTTCGTATGTCGATTTCACGTTAAGACGCAGATATATGCCAGTGACCTTGAGTGGTAAGCTTGCGTGTTCGGTACTGAGCTCACGCAACGCGTCGTACGTTCAGCCAGTAATAGGACTCGCCCATCGAGGAGCGCTGTCCCCAATTAGGCGCATTATTAATTTATTATATACAAAACAAAAGGTTAAGGGTATTAAAATAAAACACGTATACCTACTAAAAGATTAATAATTAAATTATCTTAAAATTGGTGAAGGTTTCAGAAAAATACGCTTGGTAGATTTTGTACCATTCTTAGTTTTTTAACCGCGTTAGACATAACTTTACAAATTATTTTCACTATGTAGTATAAACATAATCTAAAATATTCGAATATTAAGTTATTGAAAAAATGCTCTAATTTAACATATTTTTTTCAAATCATTAACACTATTCGTTTAGACGTGATCTTCTGTATAAAATCATTAAAAGTCGGTTATCGTCGCCTTAAGGGGTGGGCCTTAGCATGCGTAGTTCATACAAACGTAATACCAAAATAATTTGTAAATCAAACATATTCTTGAGGTAGTGTGTATTTATTTCGATTGGATTACAGAATATCTATGTTTCCAAATATATATTTTGAATGGACAATGATATAAAGACGAGATATGAGGAATTTAAAATTTCTATAGAAAACTTATTTTTCTCATAACTCTTGTTCAAATCGGTGTCCATTCAAAATATATATTTGGGAACCTATATTCTGTATTTCAATCGGAATAAAGACACTTCCTTAAGAATATGTTTGATTTACAAATTATTTTGGTATTACGTTTGTATGACCTACGCATCCATCGCCGGCCTCTTAATAGATTAGTAATTGACGTAGTGGGTAATTGTTTCTAAACTTTTCGCTTACAACCACACAAGGTTGCTGTACTAAGTTGCAGAAATTCTAAAAATATCGTACAGAGTAATCGTGGCTCTTTTTACTGCTCACAGTTTACCGTTTTACAGCTGTACTACTTAGATACTATTTTTATATCAAGAGCCCGACGACCTCGCCCGTCTGTCGCGCGGGATTTGATGCAACACTATTGTCAGACCCCCTACAGCTTTGTGTTGCAATCATTCAATGAGAAATGAACCTGATTTATGCTCATAAAGTATGACCATCATAATTGCAATTTGTATCTAGACATTGTTTGTTTAAAATTCGTCCCGGTGTTACTGTACAAGTTCTGTTGTTTCTATAAGGTGACAAATTATGATTCATTGTTAGCAGCGGGGCTCATGTTAAAAGCGGTTACTATAATACGTTTGTCTTCGGCGCGATCGCAGTGAGCGTACGTCAATTGAATGCAGAATACTATTCATTCGTGCTTGTTGACTCACGGACTCACCGACAAGCCGCTTTCTGAACACCCTACGAGAGCGATACCGGTCCTATAAACACTCATATTGTCATTACAATGATAATCACAATGTACATTACAACATAATTAAATACTCCTCAGGTGGACAATTCATTAGCTTGTCAGCAAATAGATGCGCTGTATTAATATGTACTACCTCTTTTGTTGCTACTTGTATTAATTTTAATGCCGTGTTAATATACTTTATAAATGCGTTTAGTTTTTTACGTTGTTCCCTATATGAATCATACTCATTTTTTTTTACCTTCAATTTGTTTAATCGTATGTAAACACGTAATTTAGCACTGCACGTATGCGGCTGTGATTATCAACCTTCAGTTATATTGATCGTAACTTCGATAACTCGCATATTTCTAAGTTTTTCAATGTTGTTACAGATGGTACTTCCGTAAAATAAAACGAATCGAAGCGGAGAAGAAATTGCTCCTCCCCGAGAACGAACATGGCGCTTTCCTCATCCGAGACTCCGAGAGTCGCCATAATGACTTCTCCCTATCAGGTAACATTTACATCATAAAATAATTCATATTCTATTGATAATTTCTTAATAGGAAATCGTTTAGTTAATATACACAGCAATATACAGCAATTATAATCATCTTGTTAACTCGGAAAATAGAAGAATATTTTATGTTATGTGGTACTGGTTAGCGATGATTCACACATACACACGGCTACACATCAAACTATACATTTCCAGTATAAGCTGGCCTCTCATTGTACGAAAATCCTATACAATGCGAGATCAGCCTAAACTGGATTGGTAATAGCTTGATGTGTAGTCGTGTGTACGTCCTGTGGCAGGCAGCACAGTGCTAAGTGCTATCCTATTACAAACGCATCCAGCGGTGCTGGGCGATTCGATCACCGCGCCAAACCGGTTGATAGTTTTGCTAAGGCCCGTAGCGCAGGCGCCGTGGGAACAAAGACCGAACAACTGAATGAGTTCCTCGATATCTGCTAATTAGTTTTGTTTATAAATGCAAGGCTCCAGCTACACTTTTTAACTATTTTTGAATTGCTCCAACTGCCATCTTATTGCATTCCAAACAAAATACAGAGACGTGACAGCGGTAATCTATACGAGGGTATAACGCAGACTCATGCAACCCAGATATTAAATAATATTTATTTTGCATTAGCATAAAATACGGTTTTCTGTTTGACTAGTTAATTTCATTCTAAATCATACCACTGTGCATAAAATATGTTTGTTTTTTATGGTTCCGTACCTGAGAAGAAAAAAACGGAACCCTTATAGGATCACTCGTGTATCTGGCTGGCTGTCTGTCCGTCCGTCCGTCTGTCACAGCCGATTTGCTCCGAATCTACTGGACCGATTAAGTTGAAATTTGGTACACATATGGACTTCTGTGACCCAAACACGGACGTGTAAAGTAAATAAATGAATTTTGAATAAGAGGGTCAAATCAGAAAATTTGAAAAAATGTTTTTGAAACTGTACCGTGCGATGCGACACATCATATATTTGTGATTTGTCATCATCAATTTCAGATATATTTTTTTGTAATTTTAAAATAAATACCTTTAAAATTATTAACGAAAATAAATGAAAATTGACCATTTGACCACCAAATTTTAGGCTCAGTCGTTTCGGAGATAAGGGGGGGGGCCTTATCTCCCAAACTACTGAGTCTACATTTTTTTTTAAATACAGAAGATAGTTCTTTACTTATAGATTACAGGAAATCCTATATGAAGTCTATGATCTTAAAATAACATAGTAAATCTCTCAATATTGTGGGTACAGACTTACATTTGCAGTTGGAATGTATGGGGGAACATGTTTTTCAAATGCAATGTTAAGTTTGTTCGTAGGATAATTAATCCCGACTGCGGAAACACTTGGCCGGTTTTTAACCTTTTTTTATAAAACTGATATATAAACGTACGTAATGATGCAAATAGTGCGTAACAAGTGCGTATTAACGTTAATTGAATGCAGGGACATAATATTATATTGCTATTCACTTACATCTTTCCTGTTAGTGCAGTAAGCACAGAAAATATCACATTAATAAAAAAAAACGTTTCTCATATAATTATGTTCAAGATTCTCCTCGCAAAATAGAAGTCATTGACGTTCTTGAAGGAGGTATAATTGTTACAAAATTTAAAGATAAGCCGTGAAGGTAACGAACAGCAAACGTACCGAAACTCTTAATGCACTTTGGTTTTTCCACACACTGATTTATTATTGTATTTTCCATGAGAACGGATGGAAAATTGTGACAGACATTGTTTAGTGAAAAATACTATTTGTCATACCTGAAAACAATTTTATGGAAATTTAGAGGTCTGGCTAGAAAAATAACAAAATTATATTTCATATTACATTTTTCATGAATAAATTAGTTTTTCCATGCACTGATTATTATTATTGTATTTTCCGTGAGAATGGATGGTAAATTGCCACTGACATTGTTTAGTGAAAAATACAATTTATCATATCTAAAAACAATTTCCTGGAAATTCAGGTCAGGCTAAACAAAATAAATCATATTTAATTTTTCATGAATAAATTACATTTTTAGGGTTCCATGGTAAAGCAAAGAGCACTTTTTGACTCGGTTAGTCTGCTGTTCATAAATCCAGTAAATACATGTAAAAACTTACACATGTGACCTAGAAGTTAAATTTTACAGGAAGACAGATCAGGTGATCAGTAAAAGAAACTATTTCTTAATTGATAAAGGAAAAAATAAAAGGAACTTAAACAAGAATAAATCAAAATATTCCTAAGAAATCTGCGTCTGCACTTAAGGAATCTTTTAATTTATTTATTGAATTTCTTATACCTAGAAGTTATTGCGCGTTGATATAATCTAGAGCAGTAGTCGCGCGACAATGTTACATCATTATTGTAACAACAAGGACGTTTATCTGCTTTTTATTCTAGCGGTTTCTTAGAACATAATTTATGTAATAACTATCGAATACCTTTGTTGGATGCTAACATTGCCAACTAATCGTTGTAAAGAACAATACCTACTTCTAAATAATATTGTTCTCTGTGTCCCTTTTTTAGAACGCAGTTTTTAACCGCAGAATCGTTAACGTGTACTCCATAAATAAGAGCTCTCGTATTTCTGCCGTCAGTCTTCATTAGGCTCGGTTTGTGCCTGTTAAGCCCGTGTCATTAGTTGAATAAGTAATTCAAGCAATTTATAAAGCCAATGTGATAGTTTAATAAAATACGATCGAGATTTCTACGATAAAGTTTTATAAAAGTATTATTTAAATTACACATGCCAAAACCGTTTAAAAAATTGTAAGCCTCATGTTGACGATTTTCCCGGAAAAATGTTTTATCTTTACCTAATACGTCGTTCATTACAATTTGAAGGTGAAAGCTGTTTAAGATTTACATATTTGTTGAATTTAAATAATTATGATTTTCATAACAAAATACTTTTGAACGAAACTGCTGCGTCATAGATGACCATGATTCCTTCACATAGTTTTATCCATTGTTTTCCGAAGCTGAACCTTTCCACTTGGATTCCTGTTCATAATTGGGACACAAAACGGGTATGGCCTACATTCCGAGAATCGGTTCTATGTATAACTTCAATCGATAGCCCTCCTGGCTACCACGGCGAAGTGTGCTAATATTATCTCTAATATTTACAGCGGATAGCCATAAATGTGCGAATATTATGTACGACGGAAAATAGAAAAACCGGCCAAGTACGTGTCGGACCACGCACAATGAAGGGTTCCGTAGTTAGGATGAATTCATCCCAAAAACAAACTTAACATTGTAGTTGAAAAACATGCTCTCCCATACATCTATATACGTTACGGTCAATTCTTCAACTGCAAATTTAAGTTGGTCGACAATTACTCGTTAACTGGTAAACCCTACTTAGCTGTGATAGTTTTCCTTTTAATTTCGTTATATATGCTACTGTCATGAATTTTTTCACATATCCACTTGATTCTAACAAAAAATAGCATTTTAAAGCTTAATATTACGCAAACGGATCTCAGAATTGAAAAATGTCTTTCACAGACCCACAATATTTTTGAATGGCCTATCCAACGATACCCCACACGATGTATTAAACGAGAAAAAAAATATCATCCCCGTTTTACGTGCTAGGGAGGTACCCTAAAAAAAATGTTTTTCATGTTTTTATTTAACGATTTTTTCGGCGTGATTAATTTGTACACCCATGCCAAATTACAGCTTTCTAGGACTTAGCGTCTCTGAGCTAAGCCGGGGACAGACGGACGGACGGACAGACAGACAGACAGACGGACAGACAGACGGACATGGCGAAACTATAAAGGTTCCTTGTTTACTACGGAACCCTAAAAAGGGCAACCTATACAGGGTCAAATTAAATTAGCTAGCGAAACTCCGCAGACGTTATGGGTATCGATATCTAAACATGATCAAACAAAAAATTAATTAATTTGATGACTTTTTTTTGGGGTCTTCTACCGCAGTTAGTGTAGTCACTCGAAAAATCTGGGTTTTTTTGGGTATACTCCACAGACGTGATGGGTACCGCATCTTAACATGATAAAACAAAAAAAAAAACAGATTTTCTCAACTCATACTTCAAGTAACAACACCAAAAGCGGTCCGGTGACCCAAAAAAAATAATTATTTTGTCGTGTTTAGATATCGATACCCATCACGTCTGCGGAGTTTCGCTAGCTAATTTAATTTGACTCTGTATATGTAAATACAAATATAGAAACAATTTATATTTCTAACAAAGAATTCTGTGCGTGCATTTGGAATCACTTTCCTACGAGTGTGCTGTTCGAATAAACTTTCACAATCGAACGGGAGATGCATTTATCTATTAAAGTTGTAGAAAGAGCTATTGCCTATCATTAAGGTATATCATTAACCAATTATATCTGCATATTAAATTAGCTTCACAATCCTCCTAAATTGCTCCCTCATAAAAACCCGTTGTCAGTACGCCTAACCTATAAAATTATATTTCTATGTTACAATGGGTGTCGCATAAATTTTCCGACTGCTTTCTCAATCAATGAAAGTGAAGTTTCGATTCTTTCACTTCAGCAAATTAAAATTTCACGTAGAACCAAGTAATACGTACTTGCTAACGTGCGAATTCGTATATTGTTGACAGTGTTTAGTTTGTCTATCTTCGCAGAACTGTGCAGTTTAGTTTTCTATATCTCGCACGTTAAGTGCTAGGACTCGTTTATTTGAACATGACTCAGATTCACTGTTAGCACTTTGCGGCCGCTATTGGTAAAACTAAAATAGAACTAATTAATGGCCCGTTGAGATCAGCCGATTTGAATCGAGGTATAAATCTCCAGAGGCTCGCGGGTGGACTGCGTACCTATACACCAGTCTTATGGATACTTTCGGAACGCGTTGGTCTTCATCCTACACACTTATTTTGTGCCAGTTCTTTGAAGTATTGACAGAACCCGCATTGAAGCCCTTGCACATGACGTTAAAAACTTTATTTTAGACGGAGATATATGCCAGTGACCTTAAGTAGTTAGCTTGCGTGTTCTGTACTGAGCTCACGCAACGCGTCGTACGTTCAGCCAGTAATAGGACTCGCCCATCAAAGAGCGCTCTCCCCAATTTGACGCATTATTAATTTATTATATATAAAACAAAAGGTATTTTAATAAAACGCGTATACTAAAAGATCAATAATTCAATTATCTTTAAATTGGTGAAGGTTTCAGAAAAATACGCTTGGTAGATTTTGCGCCATTCTCAGATTTTTATCCGCGTTAGACATAACTTTACAAATTAATTTCACTATGTAATATAAACATAATCTAAAATATTCACATATTAAGTTATTGAGAAAATGCTCTAATTTAACATATTTTTTTTTTTCAAATCTTTAACACTACTCGTTTAGACGTAATCTTCAGTATAAAATCATTAAAAGTCTGTTATCGTCGCCTTAAGTACTATTCGTCATAGGTAGCCTGAATTAATTAAATTATTCACGTTCTTAAGTTTAATTATGCGAGTTATCGGCTAACGCAAATAAACCATAAGTTTCATCATTTAACAAATCCAAAAACTAATATTTTTAATGCATTATTAACTGGATTTTTTAAAGCTTAATAGATATTCGATGCGCATAACATAATACCACCAATTTAAATTCGAGTTTTATCGATAAAATGTCATGTAGTCATTAATAATAATTATTAAAGAATGCACTAATAGAACGGGTTATGATAATCTGGTCTCATTTTCATACTACCAACTTTTTCTCCTGTGTTCATTTTATAATCTTTAGAATCATTATTTGTTAGTTTAATTACCCAGTAGCATTCATATTAATAGTTATGGCACGCTAGTTCTCGTTATCTATATCGTTGACGCCAATGAAGATATTATGAGTATGGAGCTTTACGAGGTACCTTTAAGGCGCGAAACACACGGCGGGGCGGGCTGGGTCAATTTGACCGCGAACGATAGAGCATAAGGAAATCTTTATCACACGTAGGACCAGGGACCATATTGGTTACCCATTGAAAGGGTTTTCGATAGGGTTTTTTCTAAGCGGTTAAACAAAAACCCATACGATATGATATGGGTAATCCTTATGAGCGGCTTAAATAAATTTTTGGTAACCCATTCAAAGGGTTTTCCATAAAAACCCATACGGTGCGGGTAACCCTTTTGAACGGCTTAATTTAAGCCATTCAAAATTAACCACACCGTATGGGTTTTTGATTAACTGCTTAGAAAAACCCTATCGAAAACCCTTTCCATTGAAAGGGTAGTCGATAGGGTTTTTCTAACATGGTAACCAAAATGGTCCCTGGGTAGAATAGAAATAGAGTTGGTCATGCTACGCGTGCTGGGCGGATATCGAAATAACATAATATTATGATTTTTTCATGTTACTGGGTTTCAAGTAGGTATAGAACCCATTGAATGGGTTATCATGTAACCCTTTCAATGGGTTTCAAGTATAAAACCATTCAATGTGTTATCATGTAACCCTTTCAATGGGTTTCTAGTATAAAACCCTTTCAATGGGTTACATCATGATAAAGGTAACCCATTGAATGGGTTACCCCTTCGAAAGGCTTAACTCTTAACCGGGGTTGTACGGTCCCTGCGTAGGACAAATAGACTGCCGGAATTTCCATACGATTCCATTGTCCACCGTCTGCTCAGCGCCTAAGAGAATCAAGAAAAGCAACTTGAATGTGCACTTTCGTGTACATGGTGAATTTTCCAAGTGTGCATGTTTAGTCAAATCTGGTTTAGTTTTTATCAAAATCGGGCTCGAGAGGGATATCCTTGGGATATTTTTCGCAATTTCTTATAGTTTTGGCCATTTTCCACGAAATTATAGGCTCTAGCTCTATTACCAAATATTCCAAAATGGCAATTTAAAAAAAAACATAAATTAGGTATCCCAATGAAATATAAAATAGGTGGTGTTCAAACTAGAGTAAACGCTTAAACTTTGACATAGTCAATGAACTCCATTCTTGATCATACTTGGTCGTTTAATTTCGCGATAATATAAGTAAAGAAATATATTAGACCTAGCAGAGAGAGTGCAAGGTTCATTAAGCAAATTGATCTTGCACACGCGCATGTACAAAAAGCTTGTAATAATATGTGATTAAAACTCAATCAAATCACGTTAAGATGCGGACGTTACACGGCACTCTAGTTCTGTTTTCTGATTCATCACGTACTTATCGTAACATTAGAATTACTTCAGCAAAATCGGACTCCGATAAACTCCTAGACACTTGTAATACCTCTATTCGCGATTATTTCTTTTTTTTTGTTGAATGCAGCATTTTTCTGCGATATAAAGTTTTACTTAAGTACATTACATACAGTAAGCAAAAAAAAAATAAAACAATAGACATCGCAGCTAATTCTAAGTTTGCAGATTTAAATAAAACGTGATTAAACGTCAGCTCAAGATTACCTTCATCAACTGAATCGAACTGTCAAAATTGACGCGATGATTCTGAGAACTTCAGCCATTAATTATACAGCGTCTGTATTCTTGTGGTTTAGCAAGGTCGAGTTGCAAGTTGCTCGACCTAAGATAAGTATGACAGACCTGAAAACCTTAGATTTGTATCCCAATAAAGAATATGTTAGCTCTCTTTGGGACTTCTTAGAATTTAAAACTTTCTTTTTGAGACATTTTTATGCTATACTTACTGCTCTTATTTCTGCTGAACTCGTTGGCTCGCCACTGTGGCGCTACGTTGATGACTGGCTCTATATTTTATTTGTGGCTTTTGCAGCGTTTTTAATGGTATTTTATATCTGCAAGAGTAAGTGATCATGTACCCATTTGTAAACCTACCGCCTAAGTTCACATTGTGGAATGCAATAAATATATATTGAGTATTGAAAAATAATAATATTGGAAAAGGATATGTGAGCGTCCAAGCAAAAAGGGTCCTGGCCCTGCAGTCCAGACATAGATAGCGATCGCTTTACAACCGAATTCGATCGCTAAGTCCTCCTAATGGGATATCTAGACGGTCAAAATTGCTTTATAAGCACGAAAAAATCACAATCTTGTCAAGCATTTTTGACCGTCTAGCTAGGGACTCCATTAGGACTTTGCGACCGAATTCGATCGTAAAGCGACCACTATATATGTCGAGAGTCTCGACATATATAGCGGTCAGTCTCAACTCGAGACTACAGAGCCAGCATAGCTATTCACAACCAATCGACTACGAGGTAATCGTGTCGAAAATGACACATTGCGCTTACCTGATTTGCCCTGCACCCGACAGCAAACAGCTGTCGCAAGCATAGCGGTCGACTATTTTGATTTAAACTGACAAAAATTTCGGGTTTTCGATTCGGCACGGAAGCGTGTCGAATGGTTGTCAATAGCTATGCAGTAGTGGGGTATTGATTTAAGACTAGATTCGGTATCTAGAATAGTCAATTGATAATAAGGATTAAAAAAGTATTCAAAAACTGGCACATTCTTTTTTTATCAGACATTTGATGAAGTGAAAAAGCATTTCCAAATTTGACATCCACTGACCACTCTGGTAGGTACCTTTTTACGAAACTTTTCTCTTAAAATTTCTGGTACTTAGAAACATCATCTAAAGTCATTTACTATATGAACTTGTAGATAATTGAACATTAACTTCAATCAATTAAAATCGCGAATTGCAAATTTTTCATCCAACTTTACAAAACTGAGTATATCTCGGAAACTAAATGCCGAGAACAGGGGGTCTACTCTCTAAGTCCATCAACGAATATACGGGCCTGTTCGAAAGTATTTGATCCGTCAAAACGAGTGATAAATTCAATTTTTCTAGCGGGTAAATTAAATACACATCGGGATTAGGGACAACTATCAAATCATGTTGTCATTCATTTTTAATTCGGGCCCTGAACTAATCTTATGTCCGTAAGTGATACGGAGTAGCAAACGCCCAAAACTTTGACTGAAACTACGGATTTCGTAATTAGGGAGAAGACCCCCTGGACCCTTTTTGCTTGGACGCCTACATATTATTACTGCTGAATAATAACCAAAATATTGATCATGTTTGTCTTAATTAATTGTACACATTATGACATTACATCAAACTTACAAAACAATTAATTCATTATAAGCATTCGTACTCTAGTTTTACGCAATTTTTATTGCAATAAAATGCAAATTGGTGAATATTTGTTGTTCACAGTGCGAGACGGAGATACGGTGAAGCATTACCGCATCAGGCAGTTGGACGAGGGCGGTTTCTTCATCGCCAGGCGCACCACCTTTCGTACACTGCAGGAACTTGTGGAGCACTACAGCAAGGACGCTGACGGCCTTTGCGTATCACTCAACAAGCCCTGCGTACAGGTACGTCACGATATTCCAGTACTACTCCATCATCGTCTGCATCCTAAAGCATTGCAAGTAAACGTCTACGATTTACATAAGCATAGGATGTTCAGGTATCCGGTAATGTCATTCCCATTTCGTCCGTTTCCAGTCCTTGGTAATCGTAGATTGAATGCACATCGTAAATTCAAATCTAATTCAATTCCCGTTTCTTATACATAGTCAACAGTTATTACTAGAAACCTTATTAAAATTGTAAAACAGTTATTCTACCAAGTGTGATCTGACATTCTTTACAAATGCATAACGCCACATACATAACAGTTGAGCTTGACCCGACCTTCCACTGCGGTGCTATAATAAATGATTGAACTCAACATTCGACAGTAATGCACAATCATGGAATCATAGTGTTGTCTAGTCAAGGTCACGTGACCGAAATAAATAACAAATCGTTTGAAGAATATTTATTTATTTATTATAACCAGGGACCATTTTGGTTACCCATTGAAAGGGTTTTCGATAGGGTTTTTCTAAGCGGTTAAACAAAAACCCATACGATAAGGGTAACCCTTATGAACGGGTTAAATTATATTTTGGTAACCCATTGAAATGGTTTTCGATAAAAACCCATAAGATGTGGGTAACCCTTTTGAACGGCTTAATTTAAGCCATTCAAAATTACCCACACCGTATGGGTTTTTGATTAACTGCTTAGAAAAACCCTATCGAAAACCCTTTCAATAGAAAATAGGGTTTTTCTTAAATGATAACCAAAATGGTCCCTGGGTAGAATAGAGATAGAATTGGCCCTGCTACGCGTGCTGGGTGGATATCGAAATAACATAATATGATTTTTTGTTACTGGGTTTCGAGTAGGTATAGAACCCATTGAAATGGGTTATCAGGTAACCCTTTCACTGGGTTTCAAGTATAAAACCCATTCAATGGGTTATCATGTAACCCTTTCAATGGGTTATCATGTAACCCTTTCAATGGGTTACACCATGATAAAGGTAACCTATTGAATGGGTTACCCCTTCGAAAGGCTTAACCCAACCGGGGTTGTACGGTCCCTGATTATAACGGAGCCGTATAAATTGCAAAATTCAATATCAGGACGACTATAAAATTTATGGTTTTAGCCGGGTCAACCTTTGTGCGCCGCGTGAGAAATATTACAAGGCATTGAACGAGCTCGAAGATACTTTAAATTCACCGAAGGACCCTGCTTTTCTCGGACAAAGAGCATCGTCATATTTAAGTTATTTAAACCGAGTATGTACGGCCGGCGGCGAGGCGGCCCAGTAAGGGCCATTAACATTTTCGAACTTTTATTTATTATATTTTCCGGCATGTAGTCGAGCATTTCACATTGAATTGAGGAAAAGACTTTTGTACTTCAAGTGGTATTTTCTTAAGCTATCTACATTTTATATTTTAATGCTTCGTGTCGAAGCGAAATATAATTTAGTTTTGCGTCAGTCGCGTATTTAAAATTAACAATGCTCCTCCGCTCATTCCAACACGTGTAAATTCCATTTTGATTATAATTGTGTAGATATAGCGCACCATCACGTAATTAAATGCGAGCTTTATGGATTCTTTTTTAATGACTGTTTGCGAGACGTGATCACTTGTCACTGTTTCGTTGTTTGTTTATCCGTATAATTGGTGTTATGTTACAACATGCTTGCAATTTATGTGTTTATAATGATGGTGGAATATGATTACGCTATTAATTAGCATATAAAGCGTCAAAAATTCAAAATTTGCTGTTCCAGTTTCGCGATCGAGCTACCGCCAAGGCCGTGAAGGCACTTTCGTTACGGACGATGCGTACATAACACAACAGATCCCACTTGACGACAACTTTGTTGTCAATGTTTTTTAGGGTTCCCAAAGGGTAAAACGGGAACCCTATTACTAAGGCTTCGCCGTCTGTCTGTCCGTCTGTCACCACGCTGTATCTCATAAACCGTGATAGTTAGACAGTTGACATTTTCACAGATGTATTTCTGTTGCCGCTATAACAACAAATACTTACTAAAAAACAGAATAAAATAAATATTTAAAGCTCCCATGCAACAAACGTGATTTTTTTTGCTCATTTTTGCCCTATATTGATAACGGCAATAGGTAGACGCTTGAAATATTCACAGATATTTAGTTATATATTCACTTTAAAAATGATTAATTAAATTAAAATAAAACAAATATTTAAGGGGGGCTCCCATACAACAAACGTGATTTTTATGCCATTTTTATATATAATGGTACGGAACCCTTCGTGCGCGAGTCCGACTCACACTTGGCCGGTTTTTTTACTCCGTTAAAATGAAATCACGTAAACACTAAACATTTCTGTTTCTGTTTTCTTATTCCTTTGCGCGATATATCTCTTAATCCAAAATCTAAATATTATAAATAAAATTTGTCACTATTTATATAGATACGTCCTTAATGTTGTTGTCGAAAATAATTAAATACAGTTTTGGCGATCACGAGTTATCTCATCGGCAACTGTGTGGGAACATCACTAGGATTTACAAATATTTGTTACAAAATGGAATGAAACCTGACGTGTTACATAACTGTTTATTAGTTTTATAACACTTATGAACTGTATTTAATGTAAATAAGCCTACTATTTTTTAGGACATCTAGATTTGAAGGCTAAATATGTTGATACCTTTCAATGGGGACTAATTTTAGTTAAAACTATGTAGTGGTTGAATGTTGAGTAACTTACTATTACTTAGATATTATTAACCTATTATTTCAGAAAAGTTCAAATAGTCTTTTTATCATTATATCACACAGAATTCAGGTTATATCTACCTACTATAATTTCAAACTGAGGTTTAGAAAAAAAAGTTAATTTAAAAAATCAAAACCGGCCAAGTGCATGTCGGAACACGCACAATGAAGGGTTCCGTGGTTGGGATGAATTTATCCCAAAAACAAACTTAACATTGTAGTTGAAAAACATGCTCTCCCATACATCGATATACGTTACGGTCAATTCTCCAACTGCAAATTTAAGTTGGTCGACTATTACTCGTTAACTTGTGAAGCCTACTTAGCTGTGATAGTTTTCCTTTTAATTTCGTTATATATACTATTGCCATGAATTTTTTCACATATCCAAAACCAACCATTTAGCTGGCAGGGGGGGGGGGACACTTGACTCTAACAAAAACTAGCGCTTTAAATCTTAATATTACCCAAACGGATCCCTTAATTGAAAAATGGTTTACCCAAACCCACAATATTTTTGAACGGCCTATCCAACGATACCCCACACCATGGAATAGACGAGAAAAAAAAATATCATCCCCATTTCACGTGTAAGGGAGGTACCCTAAAAAAAAATGTTTTTCATAATTTTATTTTACCATTTTTTTGGCATGATTAATATGTATACCCATGCCAAATTACAGCTTTCTAGGACTAAGCGTCTCTGAGCTAAGCTGGCGACAGACGGACGGACGGACAGACAGACAGACAGACGGACATGGCGAAACTATAAGGGTTCCTTGTTTACTACGGAACCCTAAAAAGCCGACTACGTAATGGAAACAAGATTTATATATATTAATAAGTACTTTAAACAATCTCATGCAGTCGGAGGCAATAGGTCGTTATTGTTAAGGCTTCTACATACCGGGGCGACTTGTCGCGCGACGCGACGCGACACAAAGGCACCGCCCGTCCCGCGACACGCGGGGCCTTTGTGCCGTGTCGCGTCGCGCGACAAGTCGCGCTGGTATATAGAAGCCTTTAGGAAGATGCCTTCGACTGCATGAGATTGTATAAAGTACTTATTAATATATATAAATCTTGTTTCCATCTTTTTTTAAGTTCACTTTTTACGCAGTCGGGTTTTTGATTTTTTAAATTAACTTTTTTTTATTTTATAGTTTGTAGTTAGGACGGTAAATTAGGTTATATACTCACTTATAATCGGGTGATAATGACCTCTTACTCACTCACTCCAAAAGTTCGGGATATTTTTTTATAATTTCTCATTTAAATTACTTTTAAACATATAATAAGTATTTATTTTTGTAATCACCTTTTAAAACCCTTCATTTTGATACCCCACTCAATAGGATTTTTTTTTTTTCAAAGGCACTCCTTTTGGCGCCAAAAACCCGCCATTTTGATTTTTAATATTTCCTATGACACTCGCGCAATAAAGACGAATCTAACGACATATCATTCAGCAAAATCGGTTCAGCCGTTTAGTAGTTACGAGGGAACATAGGGCAGACATACATACAAACATACATACATGCAGGTCAAACACATAACCCTCCTTTTTTGGCTTCGCCGCAGTCGGGTAAAAAAGATGGTAATTTCGACCTTGCGAGGTCGGTAAATCCTAAACCCGATTACGTGGAACCTTCAATGATGAATTGTTTTTCGCACACATTTTTTCAACGGAGGTTATTTATACCATTCATACCAAAAACCGGGCTGGAAATGAATGCTTCACGCTTTATGAATGGTAATGCAATTAAGTATTTTATCAAATAACGTACCTACCTATAAAATACAGCAAAGTGACGTCAACAACTATTGTTCGTTTTGTGTCTCCTTTCAACAATTGCTGTAGACTTAGGCCCGTATTACAGAACGTCACTCAATACTCAAGCATTACTTAAAACTAGTTTCAGCCAATCAGATGGCTTGAATCTAGTTTTAAGTAATGCTTGAGTATTGAGTGACGTTCTGTCACTCAATACTCAAGCATTACTTAAACGGGCCTAAGACCATGGCCATTGTTGTAACCCAGTGTTCCTGAACAAGATCCATGTTCGGGACAATTCCCTATGCGAATGCGGTCTTGCGGAGGGTACTCTAGATTTTTCATGCGCCTTGAACACCCGACCTTCGACCTCTATCGAAAAATTTCCAAATGTAACATTCCTCTCCCAACTAACTTTCATTCTCTTTTATCCCACTTCTCCCCCAAAATTATACAAATTCTAGCCACTTTTTTAAATGAAAATAAAATAAAATTTTAACTGGTGCGCAAAATCTATGCATTATATTTTGTGTAGTTTTCGAGTTGTATAGTAGCATATTTTATATAAGTTCGTAAATTAGAATACATGTTTTTACTAACCCCTGACTCCGTCCTTGCAGTTACTATCATTTTATTATCTACCACAAAGTACAAAATTCGACGACCCGCCACTCTGTGCTGCCGTCTCAAAGTGACGCTGGCAGAATAGTCGACACCGGCTCAGTTACCAAGGACAGTAAAAAAACAATTGTGTTGAATTTTCTAATGAGCCATTTGCATTGCCATCTATATATTGAATTCACATTGATTGAAGTATCGACACAATAAAATTTACCGTACGAGCATCGATACTCGGTTACACATGCACCTTTAATAAAATAGTCAAATCAGTTAAATGCCATTAAAATAGAAAGTTATGTAAAGTGCAGTAGCGTACACGGCTTCAAATTATATCGTAATTTTATTGCTTTCGTACCAACCGGTTGTATTGTACTGAAGTCGTATGAAAATGAAGCTGCCTTGTGCATAGAGACAATCGCTGACATAAGTCAAAAGTTCAAGGTCGTATTCATGAACTTTAATTTTACAAAGACAAACCAGACAGACTAGATGATACAAGTACAACTATTTATTGTATTGTAAATTAGCCTCATTTGCTCGAAGTTTTGTAAAGCTGATGGCTGTCACAGGTTTGTAAAAACACCTTCGACGATTAAACAAGCCTTAATATTGAACTCAAGTACGTTAACTAGCTATTTGTGTAATAATATGTAATGCTTGACCTACGTAAATGACGTAATGAAAATCGCTCGTATGTAGCATAGCAGTGCCCCCTTCACTCTCTACATTATCGGTGTACTGTTAGCATTTGCGGAATTTCATTGTTTCCATACGTTTATTTATACTCACCATTTCTTGGCGAGCATGCGGTCTCGTTTCAGACCTCAAGTACATACGAGACCTCAATATTTTATAATCACTGAATTCTAAGTCTAACGTACAGTTGATTTTATTCTAAATAGTCAATGGTGTACATACGCATGATGAAGTGCAAAATTAGTTTTTTACTGTAGATCACGATTATCCTCCTAAGTATGTTAATGTGGTTAATTATGAGAAAATATCCACACTTAGTTCTAAGAACCCATCTGGGGCCGCGCGAGCCTCGGGAGCTCGAGAGCTTCGAGGGCACTTCCCGAAGTCCTAGAAAGCTAAAATTTGGTATGCAGGTTAGAATTTGCACACGAACAACAAAAAAATCAAGAAATTTGTAACTTTCCCCCTCCAACCCCCTTAAAGGGAGGTGCACGTCTGTTGTTGTTACGGATAATATGTATAAGTACCTACTTCCATTTGTTATGAAAGCTAGATTAGTTTGTGCGTAAGCAACGGAGAAGGAAATCTTAAGGAATTTCATTAAAGAATGTCACTGCTGGCGTGCAAGAAATACCTTTTTCATTACTCATACTCGGAAAGTAGTGTTTGTTGGATCCGAGTAGCGGGTGGAAAACGCTGCTCCCCATCTTTGGGCGTGAAAGACTCATAGTAATTGCTTCCCTCTGTAGGGCGGGAATGAATTTCAAAAATAGAACTAAATTTGGTTAGGTAGTCGGCTACGAAAAATTTTACTTATGTAGTTAAGAAAAATATCAATAAAATTAAAATGCTGCGGTCTTGTGAGTGTATAAACAGCCAGCGTATTTTTGGGCGTGAAAGACTCATACTACTCATAGTAATTGCTTCCCTCTCTAGAGCGGGAATAAATTTCAAAAATAGAACTAAATTTCGTTAGGTAGTCGGCTACGAAAAAAATTACATAAGTAATTAAGAGAAATATCGATTAAATCTCTATCTAAAATCTGATAACTTTTCTTTTTAACAATGTGTAAGTCTTGGCAACCAACTTTACATGAAATGTTTTTGGAGGGTAGCTGTAGCGGTATCTACGCCTTCTCAGAAAACCAATTCCCTATTAAATACCTAAGTGTTAAACGACCTAATAGGTCATTTTGAACCATTCATAGTTTTTGCATAATAAATAATTAATGGTATTAATGTATTATAACTTGTTTTGACGTTTGCTCCTTGTTACGAGAGCCGTCATTCAGTTGTGATTTCACTTCTAACTCTGTCCATTATGATTGATTGTGTAATAAGCAATATATCACTTTCTGCATTCGGCTTATCTTCGTACCTATTACATCAACTTCAAATACATAATATCAACCTGTATTTGAATTCAATGAAATCTGACGTTTCAGATTTTTTGCAGCAAGTTGTTTTCTTATGATGACAAAGCGGAAGTGTAAATTTAGCAGTTAGTATTTGCTTTTTTTTGTTAAACGATAAAGGCTTTTACAGACCGGCGCGACGTGACATAAAGGCACCGCTCGTCGCGTGACACGCGGGGCCTTTATGTAGAAGCCTTTAAGGTGCTACAACATTGTTATATATCTGTGACGTGTTTCAGTGTATGTTAATGTGGTTGTAATGACGTTGGAGCGTTGATTAAGTATTTCACGCCGTTCTCCAGATTGTCAACAACTAGTACGTTGATTTGCTGGTGGTGTGTCTATTTTTATCTCAAATTCCAACATAATTATGCCAACATTATCTGAATATTTTTTAAAGTAAATAATCAAGCCATATTATATTCAAGACTTTTAGATTTATATTGCAAAACCAGTATACGAGACCTTATCAACGAAACTAAAACTCAAATCAGTTTTGCTATTATTTCACTACATATTTCGATAAAATACAATAAGAATCATTTCTTCTTCTCTTTTCTTTTCTTTTTTTAAAAACGTTGCCCCACACTAGGATTTCTTATTTGATAAGTACTAACGTATTTTAAGTTATTGGTTCTACACTGACACCATCATTGGACGTCAAAATATCGTCATTATAATTGCAATTTACTATTTCAGTGAACGTACCGATTTTAATTTGCAGATGCATTAACCAACGTAGTTTTAGTAATTAAAACGGTTTTTTATTAGTAGAATCTGCAGGACCAAGGCAATATGTACGCTTGCTTAGGTATTTAGCACCGGTCTCCTCCGCAACATGGCTAAACAATGCATTGCCACATCAGCTATTCTTTTCGACATTTTCAATGAGGTTGCCACTCTGTGTAGCATGCGGTAATACCCCTTAGCCTTGAAGTGGTGCTAACGCAACAACAGTTTTAGCTCAGTCACCCCTTAAAAAAAGACGGTGGTTCTAAAGTACATCTCGAGTATGTATTGTATAAGGGTCGTAAGTATTTACCGAGCATGTATTGTATAAGCGATGGAGTGAAGCGTGACAGGCACAGCAGACTTACGGTCGCGGTCGGTGGACAGCACCGAAGTCTCATGTTACAAAGGAACAACGCGGTGTGAATTAAAAATCACAACACTACATAATAACGCACGGATTTAATGCCTTTTGGAACTGAGCGGCACATTGTCTTCGTTGTAGAGTCGACAAAAAAGGGGAAGATTAAAAGTAAAACTGAGTTGTTCAAGTTATACTTTGAAAGTTTTTTTTTTCTTTACATCACTATAAAAAACTCTTGCTCCCCAGGTTTAAAACTTGGAGCTATTATTGAATTTCGAACTTTATTCCGGCTATGGTAAAGTTCCTAAACACAAAACTGACAACTTAGTACCGAACTAAGATTTTAGTTTTGTATAAAGAACGGTATTTCAATCACTGTTACGTTCTTATTACAAAAACTGGCTGCATGGTTTAAGCCATGTCAAAATATAAATCTTGGTTTGTAATAAGGCGGTTTAGCATTATCAATCCATTTTCAAATGTTACTGTCGTGTTTCAGTCTTAACTAGATAAACCTAAATATCTGTTAAGGAACGTAATAAGCACTGCTACGCTCATCATCAGTAATTTACTGAAGACGTAGTTTTCAGCTAGCCGACCAAAAGGTAATTTTCCGATGGGTTGTCACTGCCCATAATTGCATACTAATATAATAGCCCTAAGAAGACATGTAATTTGTAACTCTATACGGGTTTATGCCATTATTTATGTACCTATTGTGACTGGGTACCCGCAGTGGGCGCGTGCATTAAACCTTGACGCCTCGTGTCGCCTCACAGTCTGCCACTCCAGTCAATACTACATTTATAGATATACTCATTTACATAACGTTACAGAACCTTTTACCCTTAAACTCAGTCTACAAATAAAAACTTAACATTGTAGTTGAAAAACATGTTCCCTGATACATTCCAACTGCAAACGTAAGTTTGAACGCACAATATTGAGTGATTTACCATATTATTTTAAGATCATAAACTTCATATAGGTGTCCTGTAATCAAGTAAAGAACTATTTTCTGTAATTTTATTTTTGGCTCAGTACTTTCTGAGATAAGAGGGGCCATGGTCAATTTTCATCTATTTTCTTAAATAATTTAAAAAGTATATCTATTAAAAATATTAAAAAAAATATAAGTACCTGAAAGTCCTTTCATTTGATATGTCACACGGTACGGCTTGAAAAACTTTTTTTTGAAATTTTCTGATTTGCCCCGCAAAAGTGACCCCCATATTGAAAATTCATTTATTTAAGTGACACGTCCGTGTTTGGGTCACAGAAGTCCATATGTGTACCGAATTTCAACTTAATTGGTCCAGTAGAGTCGAAGAAAAAGGTTACTAATTACACAAACCTCGTTTCCTGCAAATTTTATTAGTTTCCTTATCTATCTAACATAACTAACTCTAAAAATGAAGTAACTCCATTGTTTTGTAGAAAATAAAGTGCGTGCCTGTCAATGTGCGTGCAGATTGTAGCGTCTGAATGATGTAAACATCAATTCCTTGGAGTTTCTTGCCTGTTCTTCTCTATATAGATCTCCGTTTTGGAATGGATAAATAGCTTCAACTTTCTGACTAACTGACCGATTCTTTGACAATTCAAAAGTGCCTGTAATAGGTTTAATTGAAATAAATGTTTTGAGTTTGAATTTGAATTTTCAGCTGCTTGTCGCATGATCAGCGTTTGAATGACTCACATAACGAATATTCTTGATTTTAGCTCTAAACATTATTCTATAATATTGCCAGTCTATTTCTCCGACGGCTCTTGTAAACTCTTCTCGTTCAAGAGGTATCGACCGATAACACAGGACAATGACTCTTGGGATGCCCCAAGGAACAATTCGCGGATTCCTGTCTAGACGGGAATCCGCGAAGAATAGTCGTAACAAATAGGAGTAAAAACATTAAAGATACTGCTTCAAATCCTGCACTTTAAAAACATTAATGATACTGCTTCAAATCCTGCACTTTACTTTAAAAACATTAATGATACTGGTTCAAATCCTGCACTTTACTTTGAAAACATTAATGATACTGCTTCAAATCCTGCACTTTACTTTAAAAACATTAATGATACTGCTTCAAATCCTGCACTTTACTTTGAAAACATTAATGATACTGCTTCAAATCCTGCACTTTACTTTAAAAACATTAATGATACTGCTTCAAATCCTGCACTTTACTTTGAAAACATTAATGATACTGCTTCAAATCCTGCACTTTACTTTGAAAACATTAATGATACTGCTTCAAATCCTGCACTTTTCTTTAAAAACATTAATGATACTGCTTCAAATCCTGCACTGCACCTTACTTTAAAAACGTATTGGAAAAAGTTTTAAGATTACATAACAAACCTTTTTTGCAGTCGGTACGGATTACTCATTCATGTCAATATTGTATTCAGATCTTGATCCAACGCGAATAATCTATGTGTGACTTCTGTCTAATTTGCTTCGGGTATCCTGACAGTTTGAATTCTTGTTTGTTTTATTTGAATTATAATTTATTTTCCACGAATACCTTTAAATAATATATTATTTCCAGTTAATAATCCAAGGTAATAAAAAAATCTACTCTGAAAGTACACAAATAACACGCGAACTACCTTATAATCAAAAGGAGTTACGTAAAACGTAATAGGATCTAAACACTAGTAAGAAACGAACTAACAACTAAACCGACCGATCAGAATAATTACATGAAACTACTATAATTGGATGACAATCGACATTGTTACATTTACGATCCATTGTTTAAAACAAAAAAAAAAACTTATTAATAGGCGATATAATCACATCATTCAGCTTCGTTGTAAGATTCCATTATTATAAATCAAGTAAAAATTCAAGTCCTGTAATAACCGCAATTTCGTATATAATTGTCTTAAAAATTAACTACAATATTATTGTAATCAGATTCGCTTGTTGACGTAGACACCGACACTTGTTCGTTGCCACAATGCATTTATGAATTTTATGAATGCTTTGAAATCGAATGGAGTCTTTATACGTAGCACTTAAGGCGACGATAACCGGTTTTTAATGATTTTATACTGAAGATCACGTCTAAACGAGTAGTGTTAATGATTTGAAAAAAATATATGTATGTTAAATTAGAGCATTTTCTCAATAATTTAATATGTGAATATTTTAGATTATGTTTAAATTACATAGTGAAATTAATTTGTAAAGTTATGTCTAACGCGGATAAAAAACTGAGAATGGCGCAAAATCTACCAAGCGTATTTTTCTGAAACCTTCACCAATTTAAATATAATTTAATTATTTATCTTTTAGTATACGCGTTTTATTAAAATACCTTTTGTTTTGTGTATAATAAATTAATAATGCGTCAAAATGGGGACAGTGCTCCTTGATGGGCGAGTCCTATTACTGGCTGAACGTACGACGCGTTGCGTGAGCTCAGTACAGAACACGCAAGCTAACTACTCAAGGCCACTGGCATATATCCCCGTTCTATTCATCAGTATCACACATTTTATAGATAATAGTTAGTCCAAAGTCGTCATAAGTAGTAGTTAGCTATTAACACATATTATATTTCATAATTTGCTTGCAGATCGAGAAGCCAGTTACGGAAGGTCTGTCTCACAGAACGCGCGATCAATGGGAAATCGACCGTTCATCGCTCAAGTTCGTTAGAAAACTAGGGCACGGCCAGTTCGGCGAAGTATGGGAAGGTCTATGGAACAACACTACTCCAGTAGCCGTAAAGACACTCAAGTCCGGCACTATGGACCCTAAGGACTTCCTCGCCGAAGCTCAGATCATGAAGAAACTTAGACACAACAAACTCATCCAGTTGTATGCAGTGTGCACGCTTGAGGAACCAATCTACATCATCACTGAACTGATGAAGAACGGATCTCTACTGGATTACCTACAAGGTAAAACTAAAATTACATTAAATATTATCATCAACAAAAATATAAACATATATTGCGCAAAGCAATTACTAACAATTCATAATACTTAAGAGGCTGGATGCGTAGTTCATACAAACGTAATACCAAAATAATTTGTAAATCAAACATGTTCTTAAGGTATTGTGTCTTTTCCGATTGGAATACAGAATATCTAGGTTCCCAAATATATATTTTGAATTGACATTGATTTAAACAAAAGTTATGAGAAAAATAAGTTTTCTATAGAAATTTTAAATTTCTCATATCTCGTCTTTATATCATTGTCCTTTCAAAATATATATTTGGGAACATAGATATTCTGTAATCCAATCGAAATAAATACCAGTACCTTAAGAATATGTTTGATTTACAAATTATTTTGGTATTACGTTTGTATGAACTACGCATGCTAGGCGCCCCTTAAATTATTTATTAATATTATTATTTATTTATTAAAAAGAAAAATGAATCAGATGTAATTTAAAATTACGTTTTGACAACATCCGAGGCAGTACAATTTTATTATGTTCATCGATTTATCTTTTTTTTTTTTATACAGGCAAAGGTCGTTGTCTGAAGCTGCAACAGCTTATCGACATGGCTGCGCAGATCGCCGCTGGCATGGCGTATCTCGAATCACAGAATTACATACATCGCGATTTGGCCGCGAGAAATGTTCTTGTTGCCGATGCTAACATCGTGAAAATCGCTGACTTTGGCCTCGCTAGGCTTATCAAAGTAAGTTCTATCATTATTTAGGTTTTTTTTTATTCTTGTACCTACAATGACGAAATTCTACAGTTCAATTTATTACCTGTTAGGTTTTCCAGTATATCTGTTTGTTTAAGGAAATAAACACTATTCATATTTTCGTGCATTTGCAAGCTAAAAATGTTACCTTACCACAGGTTATGCATTTGTGGTTTTCGATGAGTCAAATTCTCAGGTCTTTTCCTAGAACAGTCAGTTATTAATGTATTTGATTAGAACTAGGGATGCATCCGATACCGATACCGATTTGTTTAAGGAAATAAGCACTATTCATATTTTTTTCATGCATTTGCAAGCTAAAAATGTTACCTTACCACAGGTTATGCATTTGTGGTTTTCGATGAGTCAAATTCTTAGGTCTTTTCCTAGAACAGTCAGTTATTAATGTATTTGACTAGAACTAGGGATGCATCCGATACAGATACCGATTTATCGGCGATACTTCGGGTTTGCCGATATATCGGCATCGGCTATACTTTAATGGCCTTATTTTCCACTGCAGGTCTTATTCAAACAGATTTGCGAAATTGTCTTTTTCCGCAAAATTTAAGAATACTTTGTTTTTTTTAACAAAAATTATATTAATGTTAATTTTAATTACTAAAACTATTAACTAATCTCTACCTGTCTATATTTTTTATCACTACATAGTATAAAACAAAGTCGCTTCCCGCTTCCTGTCTGTCCTTAGGTATGCTTAGATCTTCAAAACTACGCAACTGATTTTGATGCGGTTTTTTTAATAGATAGGGATTCAAGAGGAAGGTTTATGTTTAGAAAACGCGGGCGAAGATCTAACTTGTGTTTGATTTTTTACCTTCTTTTTTTAATTCAATAAGCGTATCGGTATCGCCGATATATTTATAAGAGTATCGTTATCGTATCGGTAAAAAGGCGTTTCGAGGCATCCCTAATTAGAACAATGAATAATTAATAATGATAAAGTGCTTGCGATTGACGAAACAATTTCACATCAGTGTTGTCTCATAACCACTTTTACCTGTTGATTTTTAAAACAAATTTTTGCTTTCTTGTTAAATGTATTTTCACAAATTAATATGAACTTCTTAAATTATTGAAGAACGGTCTTAAATTCTATTGACACTCATTAGACTTACATATCGAGAAAAGAAGAAATGTACAACATTCGTTTTTTTTTTACACTAATCATTATCATCGACCGCAATTATTGTAGTCACTTGAAATATCAATTAAAAAATCTCTTTTTTCTGTGTAGGTAAACTTCACAGACCTTCATAGATGGCTATCGATATCTAAACACGATAAAACATTAGAAAACAATTTTCTCAATTAACAACTATATATGGTGTATCTATTCATATACGAAATCTCTTAAGGGCTCATTGTTCTCATCATTTTGAACAACTTTTTCTATGGGACCATCCTTGAAATCACGAAAAAAAAATCAGCTATTCCATACATTTTGTGGATTTAATTGAACACAAATGTATGGAACAGCTGATTTTTTTTTTGCGATTTCAAGGTTGGTCCCATAGAATTATTAAAAAAAAAATTATGAGTACAATGACCCCTTTTCGGGTTTAGTGTAATCAAAAACTAATGTTGTATAAAGTACAGACGAACCTACTTGGCGAAAAGTCTACCTCACTACTTTGTTGATTCAAATACGTATGTTATTCCGGTAAAACTAAATGCCATGTGTTCCGTTAACAGGAAGACGAATACGAGGCTCGCGTGGGCGCCCGGTTCCCCATCAAATGGACAGCGCCCGAGGCGGCCAACTACAGCAAATTCTCCATAAAGTCAGATGTCTGGTCGTTCGGCATCCTCTTGACTGAGCTCGTCACTTATGGCCGAATACCTTATCCAGGTGAGTGAATAACAGCAGTTTTTGCAATATGTTATGAAGTCGAATTTTTCATCTGTTTTGATTTTGTAAGATTTTTTGTTGATTCTTTTTCGAGTGGTGCTTTTGAACCGAAATCTTTATTGATAAACTGCAATTGTTATTGAAGGAATTGATTTTAAAGCTTTCATTGAATTATACTTCCGTTTCCGCCTTTAAAGCAGGGACCATTTTGGTTGCCCATTGAAAGGGTTTTCGATAGCGTTTCTCTAAGCGGTTAAACAAAAACCCATACGATAAGGGTAACTTATGAACGGTTTAAATTAAATTTTGGTAACCCATTGAAAGGTTTTTCGATAAAAACCCATACGGCAGCGGTAACCCTTTTGAACGGCTTAATTTAAGCCATGCAAAATTACCCACACCGTATGGGTTTTTGATTAACTGCTTAGAAAAACCCTATCGAAAACCCTTTCCATTGAAAGGGTTTTCGATAGGGTTTTTCTAAAATGGTAACCAAAATGGTCCCTGGGTAGAACAGAGATAGAATTGGTCATGCTACGCGAGCGTGGCGGATATCGAAATAACATAATATTATGATTTTTTCATGTTACTGGGTTTCAAGTAGGTATAGAACCCATTGAATGGGTTATCATGTAACCCTTTCAATGGGTTTCTAGAATAAAACCCATTCAATGGGTTTCTAGTAAAAACCCTTTCAATGGGTTACTTACATCATGATAAAGGTAACTAACCCATTGAATGGGTTACCCCTTCGAAAGGCTTAACTCTTAACCGGGGTTGTACGGTCGCTGCTTTAAAGTAGACGACAAGAGAGTCAGTTATATTAAAACATCCTTTTCTCAACAGGAATGACGAACGCCGAAGTACTACATCAAGTAGAGCACGGTTATCGCATGCCGTGCCCACAGAACTGTCCCGCCGCACTATACGAGATCATGCTCGAGTGCTGGCACAAGGACCCCCTCAAGCGACCCACCTTCGAGACCCTGCAGTGGAAGCTTGAGGACTTTTTCACCATGGACAACTCCGAGTACAAGGAAGCTTCCGCCTACTGAGCCCGGCCCTCCCTGCCGCCCCACCGACACGCACACTCGCATCATGTAAGTGACGGCATATACACTAGGCTGTTGATGTTAAATAGATAGGATTCTCTTTTTATGTAACTGACTTCCGAAATACTACTCCTTTTTTTAGTCGGTAAAAAATAGCAGGACAATCATATTGCAATGACGAATGACCGAAATCGAACCTCGCTTGTCCACAGACTCCAAGCCTGTATCACATGCCGCCAGAACGCCAGATGCTGCACAACAGTCAGTCGATGCAGTATCTACAGAAGCACCCCATGGCGCAGACGAGCATCGGACAGATGCAGGCGGCGCACCAAGCGAGTATACAGCTGCAAGCCGCACAGCATCAGGCAAGCTTGCAGGCCGCACACCAGGCTAGCTTGCAGGCCGCGCATCAGGCGAGCTTGCAAGCGCACCAGGCAAGCTTGCAGGCGGCGCATCAGGCGAGTTTGCAGGCGCACCAGGCCAGTCTGCAGCTGTCGGCGCGCCCGCTGTGCGCGCACCACGCGCGTCACGCGGCGCCGCCCGCCGCCTACCGCGCGCCCTGAGCGACCCGCGACCGACCACTGCACGCCACGGGACCACACAGATTGACATGAGCAGGGATTCGACCATCCATAAACAGCGTATTACGGAAAGGGTATATACTAAAAAAATTGAATCGGCTGAAAACAGCTTCAAAATGTGTCACCTGGATGCAAAGTTATGGTTAGGTTAGGTTATATCAAAGGCACCGGATTCTTTTGGTGATAACATACTACATGGCAATTTTTTTTTAATAATACCTACATAATTATAAAGCTAAGAAACATTTAACTAAAAAAAAAAATGGTGAGCCGTCACGGGACGCCTGGCAGATGTGAAACATCGAATGACCGCGCGCGCGGAGTGAGCGGTGAATCGCCACGCGGCATGCGTTGCCCCACCAGCAATCGGTTTTACGTGCGTCTATAGATGTTTCACATCAAAAATCAAGTTTCTAATTGAAATCTACACATCACTAGACCAAGTCAGCTGATCGGTACACCGTTTTAATCCATTCGTTTGATCGTGCCGCTCGCGCCGCCGCGTGTCGGTGCGGCGCCGTGTCGCAATCTGTGGCAGGTGTGTGTGTGTGTACTAGGCGCACAGACACAGATAATGGATAATGACCCCTTGTAGTGCGGTGACACGTTTTTTATGATTTAATAAATTTAATAAACTAAAAAAATATCAAACATTTTCAAAGTTATTCTTTTTGAGCTGAAATTTTGTACAGAGATTCTGAACCAGGTGCACTCTTCACCCTGTTTGTATGGATATATCCTTTCCGTAACACGCTGTAGATTTGGAGTCGTGAGCGAGTGATGACGATTACTATTTTACGTTTGATGATACGAACAGCGATGTGCAGGACACGCGCCTTCCGTTACATTCCCTTTTATGATTGACGGAGTATAAAACTCCCGCTCATAGATCCTTCCACGAATATCAGTTCTACTGGTGACTAATGATTACTTTGAACCCTCACGAGAGAGGTCATGATTTTATTATTGCAAGATGAAGCGAGTAGGTACGAGATATAATGCGAATTTGAAATGGCGACGTAGACGTAATTTTATTACTCCTCGATCGGTAATAAGTTTAGTTAGTCTACGATTTCTAAATGTATTTAGCCATAGGATAACATTTACGATTCTTCATGTATTAAATAAGCCTCTCTAGGGTGATCACTAGAGCTCGGATATTCGGATGCATATTTACCTAAAGTACGTTTTTTTCCCGGCAAAGGATACAAAGTATGGAAACGGCTTCTTAAAATATTTTTTTTCCGGGATCGCGGGGTTACATTAATAACAGTGTGTAGAAAATGTTGTATTCCTAAGCATAACAAATATTTCTTATCTATTTAGAACTAGACAAGAATTTTGTGGAAAAAATAACACATAAAAAAATACTATTAAATTTTCTTAAAAACTTTTAAATCTAAAATGAAATATATTTATTAGCCCGCATACACAGTACGAAAGAGTAGTTCTTAAAAATTCTGCCGTCCTGGAAACTGACACTTTTCCCGTACCGAAGCGCACTCTATACTAGTCAACTCTCAAACTTTAGGTAAATATGCATCCGAATATCCGATCTCTAGTGATCACTTACTATATTATTCGAAAATGATGAAGTAAGCTATTAGGAGAGTGTACACTGAGTACGTCTTAATAATTTTCTCAAATACGGCAATAATATGAGTGACATATCAGCGCTTTATTCATTTTCACGACGCTTCAGAACATCGATATTACATTGAGCTATTTATTGGCGCCGCGTGATCGCTTCTTACGTCATTTCTCTTGCAATCAAATAAAATGTGTTCTCTGCTTCGCTGCATTTGTTTTTATAAGATTTATAAATGTTAAGGATACATTTCGGGCACTATGAAAAATCCAACGTAGTTAATATGTTCAAGTTCGAGGTAAGAAAGAGGCTATATCGTATAAAATTAACTACGAAAATTGGTTTCGTCTTCATAATCACATTGGAATGCTTGTGGCGCTATGGTGTAGCGGTCGTGACGGTAGCTGGTGCAGCGACGGTATGCGACACAGTGCAAGTGTGTGTCAACAGGAGCAACTTTAGGCTCGGCAGGGAATTAAATTATTGAGCGTCTAGTACGCATTTTGTAAGGACTTACGTTATGAAGAGACGCATTAACAGATTAGGTATTTTCACCTTCGTATACCATGTTTAGTAGAATAACGATGTTGGTGATAGATGCCAAATAATCCTAATAAAGAACTGAATTTTATATACATAATTAATTGTTCTGAGGGTATTTAGACGTTAGGATTTTATTTAATTTAAGCTGTTCTAAAACATAATTAATGGAACGCTATTCTTAACTATTTAAATAATTGTAACAATGACATTTATACACTTCTTATCTCGCGAAGTTTAGTTTTCTCGTAATCATTTTAATATTTGTCATGCTCAAGAACTTAGGAATTTTATTTGATTGTATCAAAATATTCATCCAAAACTGATATTTTATTTGTGCCAAGACTTTTAGTTTAAGTTGAGAGTGGCCACCTTGTAATCTAAATTGTATCGACACAAACTAATTACGTATTTAACCATTTACTTTAAAGCTAAGATATAATTGGCCTAAGTAAATAAGTATTTTTGAATGTGTAAGTTTTGTATCCTAACTTATTAGATTAATGTAGTATATATATTAGATATTTTCAATTATATTACTGAATGTCAGGCGAAAATATTCTCATTCGTTAAAACTGCACATTTTTATTAAAAATGTCACAGTTATGTGCAATATTTATTGTTTTCAAACCCGGTGCTTTGTTTTTGTATTCTTCTAAAGATTATATTGTAAACTTACATCCTCAGAACATTTAAAGCAACTGTTGATGTAAGCTTGAAACTTCAATTGTATAATTTGATAACAAATTACTAATACCATTAACAGTACAACAATGAATTTGTTGTCGTGTACATTAAACTTTCCACAATTTTTAACTTGTAAATAGTACCAAGATTAGTATTGGTTATAATGGTAATAAGTGATATTAGAATGTTGATATTACGGCGTAACA
This sequence comes from Tiliacea aurago, assembly GCA_948098905.1. Classification (NCBI taxonomy): domain Eukaryota; kingdom Metazoa; phylum Arthropoda; class Insecta; order Lepidoptera; family Noctuidae; genus Tiliacea; species Tiliacea aurago. Next base: position 15,966,917 of record OX402593.1, read on the forward strand.
GTGTGCTGCTTACTCAGGTCCGCTGACTCGATCATTCCAATTGGATCAAGGCAATATACTAAAATCGATAAATAAACAGAGTTAGGCATTACGAAGATGATATATTATTCTTTATATCTCGATAAAATATTAAATACAACTTTATCGCACAAATATACATTCGTAACCTATTTGTAAGGTGCCTGAAATAATTGCATTTGTACGTCACAAAATATTGTATGGTCTGTGACGAGTGACCGTGTCATGATTGTGCGGGACTGATCTCATTCATTGTTGGCATTTTTTGCTTGTCGTAATCATTTTCTAGTGGTCAATTCTCCACTGTCATCAAATTCGCGCGGCACTCGTTACCAAACTGTTTTCTCACTGCACTGTGGATAGAGCACGATTATCTAGGATCGAAAATTATATATTAAAATTATTTTGGACTTAAATGTTAAAACACAATCAGTGTTCACGAAATCACGATCAAGGCTACAGAAATGTGTCCACCAAGTATTAATATTAACAAATCGTACGATCTTATTTCACATAATTAATTAATTCCAACGTTATTTTTGTTTATTCTCATGTATTATTTTTATAATTTATTTCTTCGTAATACGTTAAGTTTTAGCTGTATGATACGCTTTAGACTTATGCTTTATTGAATGGCTACGTCCGCTACGTTTATCCCATTATGTATGTACATGTACGGCAATATTATCAATGTATTCAGTAATTTTAATTATTAGTTAGCCAATTTTAAGTATTTTCTTTAAAGTTTCGCCATCACAATTATGAAGAGATCAATAGAACGAATAGGGTTAAGCTATGTGAATGATGTATGTTAGTTATAAATATTTAACTAGAATTTATTTAGTAACTGTTGCTGTGTTACACGACATTTATACTTCGGTCTATGGTATTGTACAACTGTACCAAGTTTAAATGTATCGGCGATTTAGGGTGAAGTCATAAATTTGAAGTACGACTGATAATAGTTGATACTATTTGACATGTGAACTAAGGTCTTATTACCTCCGAGTATCAATTAAATCTATTTTAGTTTATCCTCGTGTACCAGTATTGTTACACTGCCGTATCTATAAATTGCATGGTCGTTATACTCTCGGCCACTGTTAAAATGTTATCCCCTTTAGATGTTTGATATCCAAACCTTTGTAGTGAAGATCTTATATGACAGTGTAATTATAATACTGGTTTTAAGTACGGTTATTATAATGATTACTATATTTCACTTATTTGTAAAGATTTTTTTTAACACAACAATAAATATAAATGTGAAATACTTTTTGTTTTATTTCTACTCAATGAAACAAAGCATGAGCTCAATCAAGTATATTGTTCAACTTGTTGCATACATTTTTAATTCTATTCAAATATTCTGTAGTAAAAATATTTTCTTTTATTTTACAAAGCGAAGATGCGTCAGTTTCCAGCCTGCTAATAATTTGTTCTACTTCATCGGTGTTGAGTTTTGCTTTTTTGCACGCAGGCTCTGCTTCGCTCTCGGCGTCAAACAGCGAATCGATATCAACAAAATCGAAATTATTACTCAATGACTTCTGCATGTTCACGGAGCCTGAATCTATGAAGTCATCGACATCTTGTAGACATTTGTGACAATATTTAAAGTCCGTTGTGTAAAGTAAATGTTCCTTCAAGTTAATGTCCTCGTTTTTCAATATTCCACGTCGTATATAGCAACTCCAGGTTTTTCTCAAAGAGTCTTCTTCATTGATTATCTTATCTACTATTCGGTCCAGAGTATTAGTTCGATACTTCCTCAGCATATTGAATAACTTATTCTTAATAGTCAAATCCGTGTCTTGAAATAATCCGGTAAATGCTCGCGTGAGTATCGTATCCACGTTATGTTTATTCAGATCATATGTTTCAAAATTTGCTAATTTGCATAGAATATTAATCAATAGTAATTTCAATTCTTTACAACCTGACTGGACAATTAGCGAAATAATGTGAAGAACCTAAAATCGTAAAATGAATTAGTTACAGAACTTATTTCATAAAAACAAATGTAACAATGTTTCAAAAGGCCATAACTATAATACGACTTTACTGATACGAATCTAGTACAGGGTTTAGTAGAACAAAACCATGGGGGCCTTCGATTTTAGGTACTTCTGAAGATCGTAGCGGTGGTGAAATGAATAGTATCATCGAGTCGCCTAACTCCACTTCAGAAACTCCCGCTACCAGAAAAGGTGTTTTTAAATCATCACAAAAATAAGTTTTTTTTTTTAATCTTTGCCCCACACTAGGAATTTATTATATTGCGGGTGCGTTTACAAACATTTAGCTCACATACACAAACAGCCAGACCCGGAACAACTACTTGTAGGTCATACAAATATTTGTTCGTGCGTGCGGGAATCGAACCCGCGACACTTAACCACTGCGCCAATCGTGAAATGACACTAATATGAGGATGGCGAGATTATTTTCGGCTGTGCACAGAATTTATGGCAGTTTTTGCTGTCTGCATTGTAAATGTCGTAATAAGACGCGAGTCTCAAGCATGAATAAGTGAAGTTGAACTAATTTTTTAAATATTCCTTTTTGAACGATCTGCACTCGACTGACAATTCGATGGTGTATGCATGTCATTGTCCGCACTGAGACTCATTCGGTCCGTTGTTCGCGCGGGTAAAGCGTAAAAGTCCTTCACGCCTACATTCACAATGCTTACGCACAATAAGTATTCTATTTTATTTAAATTTTCTATTTACTACTCGTAAAACGCAGGACTATGAGTAATATTAATAGTCAATATACTATTTAAAATAAATTACACGGCTACAACACACTACGTGACTGAACTAAAGTCTAAAACTATATTACCTTCACTAAATTAGCGCTGCTCCCGTGGAATATATGTTCCGTTGAATTAGTTAGAGTCACTAGTGCTTCAATGTATCTGTAATACCATACAGTGCCCTTATTTACTTCTTTGACTATATGTTGAATGTTTTTAGGGCAAGCTTTCATCCAAGCTTGTATGAGCAAAGTCTCCATTTCGTCCTCTCTATTTATTATTGAACAAGTACTTGCTAAGCTAATTACTTTTATCTGAAATAAAAAAATAGTATCGAATTAGCGACCTGACCTTGCTTCGAACGGTTTCTACGCTTTGACATAAATCAAGATTTATTCATTACTAGCTGCCCGGCGCAACTTTGTTCGCGCGGTGTCCTACCCCTAAACCTTCGCGGGGTGTATGCAAAAAAACTCACGCCCGTCACGAAAGTTCCATCAAAACCGGTCCAACCCTTTCGGGAGTCCATAGAGGACAAACAAACATTGATTTTTTTAGGGTTCCGTACTCAACAAGGAACCCTTATAGTTTCGCCATGTCCGTCTGTCTGTCCCCAGCTTAGCTCAGAGACTATTAGTACTAGAAAGCTGTAATTTGGCATGGATATACATATTAATCACGCCGACAAAGTGGTAAAGTAAAATCTAAAAAAAAATTGTTTAGGGTACCTACCTCCCTTACCCGTAAAGTGGTGATGATATGTTGTTTATCGTTGGACAGGCCGTATTGGGGGTCTGTGAAGACCATTTTTCGATTCAGGGATTCGTTTACGCAATATTAAGCTTTAGTGCTATTTTTTGTTAGAGTCAAGTATCCCTGCCAGCTAAATGGTTGTTTTTGGATATGTGAAAAAATTAATGGCATATAACGAAGATAAAAGCAAAACTATCACAGCTAAGTAGGTTTTACAAGTTAACGAGTAATAGTCGACCAACTTACATTTGCAGTTGGAGAATCGATCGTTACGTATATCGATGTATGGGAGAACAAGTTTTTATAAAGAAGATATTATTATGTAATTTTAATATAAAAAAAATAATTTATGACTAGCTGCGCCCCGGGGTTGCACCCGGGTAAGTCTCGATCCCGTGGGAATATCGGGATAAAAAGAAGCCTATATGTTAATCCAGGGTTCTCAGCTACCTTCATATAAAAAATTATCAAAATTGGTCCAGCAGAAAGACGTCCACTGCTGGACATAGACCTCCTACAAGCACCGTAACTTTGACCGGTTCTGCGCTTCTCGCATCCAGCGGATTCCCACGACCTTCATCAAACTGAAATATTTATGATTGGTGGCTTCGAATGGGCATACCCGACATTAATAAATTATCTGTACATCTTAAAAAAACAATGATATAGTGTCTGTTGTCGTTTCACTATAAAAGTCAAATAAAAGATCATAAGTACATACTTAATAATTACGAATATTTTTTAATTTATTTAGCTTACATACTTAATTAAGCTACATAAGTTAAAAAAAGTTCGTAACTACGGTTTGGTTGTGCAAAATTCTTTGCTTTTTATTGCGTTTTAAATAAAATGCAACAAACAAAAGACAACGCGGGTGATAATTAGTATTTTAGAAACATATTTTTCAGTTGCGTTTTGCGTCTTCTATGGTCCATGTCACGCAACTGCAACATTTATCTAAAACTAGCTGCTGCCCGCAGCTTCGCCCTCATGGCTTTTTCTAAAATAAAAATAGCCTTAGTTACTTCTTATAACATCAGCTATCTACCAGTGAAAGTCCCGTCAAAACCAGTCCAGCCGTTTCGGACATTAACAGAAACAAACAGACAATTTACAAAAAAAAATAAATATATATACACTTTCATATGTATTTACTAAAAAACTGTTATTTTGACAAACAGACACTTGAATTTTTTTTATTGTATTTCAAAATACTTATGTATGACATAACCTCATGTATGACAACACGGTTGTGTAAACCGTGTTGTCATACATGAGGTTCAAATTGTCGTAATTTAGGTGTCTTTGTGTCCTTCAGGAACTACCGTAAAGAAAACTGTTTTCAACAAGAAGCGGCCCATACCCTATTAATCCTTAAAAAAATTACCAATATCCACAAAAAAAAAAAAAAAACGCGTAACGGATTTTTTTTTCTAGATTTTATTTTAGCACTTTGTCGGTGTGATTAATATGTATACCCCTGCGAAATTACAGCTTTCTAGTACTAAGAGTCTCTGAGCTAAGGGGGACAGACACTGGACATGGCGAACCTATAAGGATTCTTTGTTGACTACGGAACCCTATAAACAGTTTAGCTTACCACTTCGTCGATATTAACAGCATTTTCAGTAGACATAATGCCTCGCATTTCAAATTTAAACTTCTCCATTAAAACCATTTCGCCATCCAGCTGTGTCTCATTAGGTAAGTTATAAAGTTTAAGACAACTCCATAAACTAATATTTTCATCATCACCTAAAGAGAACATATTGTAGACTTCAATTTTGTCTTCATCGTGCATTATTTCAAATAATCCAGTAATAGTATGTGTGAAGTGTACTTTTTGCGGTGAATCAGCAAATAGGGGATTATTTTCCAGTTTTTGGTACATTTTACACAATGATATGACTTGTGTTAATAGGAACTGTCGGCTCGTTGTTCTGAAACAATAAATGGTTATTTGTTTAAAGCTTGAATGTAGTTTTTCTTACGAGACCGGCGATAGATGCGTAGTTCATACAAACGTAATACCAAAATAATTTGTAAATCAAACATATTCTTAAGGTAGAGCGTCTTTATTCCGATTGGAATACAGAATATCTAGGTCCCAAATATATATTTTCAATGGACACTGATTTAAACAAGAGTTATGAGAAAAATAAGTTTTCTATAGAAATTTTAAATTCCTCTTATCACGTCTATATATCATTGTCCTTTCGAAATATATATTTGGGAACATAGATATTCTGAAATCCAATCGAACTAAATACACACTACCTTAAGAATTACGTTTGTATGAACTACGCATCCATCGCCGGCCCCTTATCACTTATCGGCGCGTTTCGTTTAAATGTCTCATTCTCGTATAGTAGAAATTAGAAAAATTTTAATGCAGTTTTTCTTAACACTTATCGGCCGGCGTTTCGTTATAATAAATGTCTCATTCTCTAAGTTTCCGTTTTTCTCATACTGATCCATCACAACAGATCACACTATGTAGGGACAAATAGCTTAATCATAACAAAAAGAAACAAAACTTTAATTTCTCAATCATAATTTCGTGTGTAACGCGTAGCTTTGACATGGTAAATCAAACAAAGGATCATATTATTTTCATACCTGGCCAAAAGCACCCCCAAATTAGCAGAGAACAGAGCACTGCAGCAGTCAGTGCTAAGTACGGCCTCAAGCATTCTCTTCTCCAATTCATTAACTTCTTCATTATTCATTGTAGCCGTTAAAGTGAACGTTTGCGCCAATAAGTGTTCATATAACCCGTATGTTTGGAACTGACGGCTTGACTTCTCACATTTGAATTTGAGGCCCATATTGAACCAGACGTAACCTGAAATTCAGAATAATAATATAATGCAAATCCAAGCAACCCTAAAAGATCAGCAAAGTATTATAAAATTAATGACGAATTATATATTATGATGAATGTTTAACGAAATGTTTTATGCACACAAATTTACTTTTTTTTCTTTACTTTTATTAATTTAATAAAAATACAGATATGAGTTCTACGATAATGTCGGATGTATAGTTATTGTTTCTTTGTTACTAGCTAGTTAGGGTTCCATGCCTTTGGGTAAAACGGGAACCCTATTACTAAGGCTCCGCCGTCCGTCCGTCTGTCTGTTTGTCTGTCTGTCCGTCTGTCACCTGGCTGTATCTTATGAACCGTGATACTTAGACAGTTGAAATTTTCACATATGATATATAAATTCTGTTGCCGCTATAACATAAAATACTAATAACCAGAATAAAATAAATATTTTAGGGGGCTCGCATACAACAAACGTGATTTTTTTGTTCGTTTTGCTCGATATTGATAACGGCAACAGGTAGACGCTTGAAATATTCACAAAATATTTTGTTATTTATTATATATATTTACTTTAAATAATTCAATTAAAATAAAACAAATATTTATGGGGGTCTCCCATACAACACAGACACACGTGATTTTTTTGCCATTTTTATAGATAATGGTACGGAACCCTTCATGCGCGACTCCGACTAGCACATGGCCGGTTTTAATATTTTACTTTTATAAATTAAAAAATACAGATATGAGTTCTAGGATATTGTCGGATGAATAGTTATTGTTTCTCTGTTACTAGCTAGTTTTTAAATACTTTAAATTGTAATCTGTGGAGAACGTAGTGGGTAGCATAATTGTTTTAAAATGTAATATTTAAGATATGTGTGCCCGGTTGATGGCAATAGGCTCGCCCCCTATAACATGGGACTTAAACATAACTGGCGAAATGTAGGTTTACTATAGGTACACCTCTGCCTAACCCTTCGGGGATTACAGGCGTGATGTTATGTTATTTAAGATATTATGAATTTATGACTGTTCCTTATTGTGTTACTGTTTGTTTTTCCTCTTTATTTACTCTTCACGCCTTAAGACTGAACGAAATTCTCTCTTTATTTACTCTTCACGCCTTAATGGCTGAACGAATTTCGATGAATATTTTATGAAAGGGTCAAATTAAATTAGCTAGTGAAACTTCACAGACATGGCGGGGATCGATATTAAAATCATAATAAAAGAAAATACTCCCTTTATAGCCATATCAACTTATAGAACTACTAGGAACTAATAGGATGTCCCATCGCCATAATGACAAATTTCCATACATACTTTCATCCATAAAGGGATTTTTTTTTTTTAATCCTACCTTAGTGCTCACCTTCATTGTATACTGAAGTCTTGTGCAATATTTCATGCTTTAGTCCCAGCAACTTAGGCTGTACGTTGTCTGTCAGTGAGTGCATGAATTTAAGATTTTTTATGAAGTAGACGATTAAAAGTAAATATGTACTTACAATGTGGCAATAATTTGTAAACAACATTGATCAACTTATGCTTTGATACTTTTAATGACTGATCAACAGTTTTTTCTACAAACATTTTGATTACTGATATTACTAGAAGTGTCATGCCAAGCAACTTGTCATCTCTGCTTATTTCATTAAAGTCGTAGTTACAGATAAACTGAAAATAAAATTATAAACAATTAGTTTGGTTCCAGTTTTCCTCACTATGTTTTCCTTTAATAATTTTACTCATTAGTATGCACATTGCATAGATAAATAAGAAATAATAATTTATATTTACTTGTTTTATTATATATACAGAAAAACAATTATTGCTAAGAAAAACAAGTAATTTGAAATGCAAAGCAGGTGTTTTCGAGAATTTGCAGTGTAGACACAAAACAACAACAATGATTATAGATGTGATTATTACAATTATTATGTTCATTCATTTTCATAGGAGCAGACTAAATTCGCCCCGCCTTTTAGTTACACCCTCGTGATTAATAACAATAACTGACATTCTAAAATACTATTCAAAACAAAAAATATATGTATCTCTTATACAAAGAGTACATTCAAAAATATTGAAATGTAAATTTTATGAAAATGCAAAGATTTTATGACGCCATGAAACAGCTACATTGTTCTTAAATTAGCTCTTTGGCCGTTTAAAAGAACCTGTAACTGCTCTTTTAACATAATAAAATGTTTTGATTTGAGTTTTTGCTGCCTTTGTATTTATTTAACAATTTACAAAGGCAGTAATAATATCCAAGTGGTCATTCGTATGTTGCACGTCTTAATATAGATAACTTGTAGGAACAAAAACATTCGCAGCAGGTGACGTGCTGTAGTTTCTGCTTACCCCCGTGGGAAGAAGCCGAAAGTTTATACAACATGTCCCGGAATTATCGCACAACTCATCGGTATTCTACAGATTGTACTTTTTTTTATATTTTAATAGCCTGGTAGCTGGGACCTTTTAGCCAAGTCTTTATTTAGTTACAAAACTTGATATTGATGAAATGAATTATATTCAAAGCATGATCATGATTTCCCCGCCCGCTCCCCATGAGTTTCAGTAAAGATATGGCACTTTACTGATACCTCACGCAGACTTCTTGATAGAACTGGAAGCGATGTTGCACTGTTTTGTTTCATTTGCCTACACTAATGCACGTTCACGAACACTTAATGGTTAATAATCCACCATTATTAAGTACACATTAATATTCGGCTAAACACAAATTTTGGAAAATTAAACAAACTGCTGAACATGACGCTTCACTTTCCCGCCAAGAAGTCCTCACAGATTGTACTTCGGTGAGCGTGCCCAAGAACTCCACGACCTCATTCCACCCGCCCCCTTCTATTATCGGAAATCTAGACGCACTGCAGGTTACCATCCCTTCCTTGTTGCTATTCCACCAATTCGCACTAAGCGTTTCCAAATGTCTTTTATAATGCGCACAGCAAAAGAGTGGAACTCTCTACCTGCGTCTGTGTTTCCGAACGCATACAACCCTAATCTCTTCCAAGTTATAGTGAACAGGCTTCTTCTGGGTAAGCTCACTCCATCGTCGACTTTGTCTCTTTCACCTCTGCCCTAGACTAAGGTCAAGAGCAAACCCACCCTAAATAAAAATAAAAAACCTCTTAAGGGGTCAATGTACTCATCATTATTGAAACGTCCTGTTTTACTATAATTGTGGCTTTGTTTGTTACGGAGAATCACTGACTCCTAAGACACAGGCACATACAACATACATAACAACATACAACAACAACACAACACAACACACAACATATATTAACATTTTAGTGACCTAGTTATAATAAGCCTTTACAGCTCTTAGTCTTTGGACCTTGTATTGTGATTACTTTCTTTTGGTGAAATAAAGTTTTTTTTTTTTATTATTATTAACATTTTTTTACTATGGGACCAAACCCGAATTCGCGAAAAAAAAAACAGCTGTTCCCTAAATTTATGTTCGAATAACTCGTCAAAATGTAGGGAACAGCAGATTCAGGATTCATTCAGTTAGATTTCAGGTTTAGTCCCATAGTAAAAGTTGTTCATAATGATGAGTACAATGACCCCTTAAGACGTTGTGAGTTAATTCCGGGTCATGTTGTATATATTGTAGAAACCTAGGGAGTGGTCATTGTGCACTAGTATATTTTTATCTCTTAAATATTTAATTTTTATTATAACAAGTAGGTATAAATAATACTTACATCTAATAATTTGTCATCCATCATCAATTCACTTAGCAGTAGGTTAACTGGGCCATTTACATTGTTATTGACAAGATTTATAAACTGTGGCGATTTCCCACGCATTGTGTGTAGATAAGCTTCATTATTTCTGAAACCAATTAAATGATAATACATATTAAAAACCTGTTTATTTATTGTTGTTTTTTTACGTTATATTGACGTGAATGATTCGGAATTGCCCAACTGGTTATGTAACTTAATTAAGCTACGTATCAACTAGAAGTGGCTAGACACCCTAAGGCTGCGTTCAGACGACACGCGCCCGCTACGCGCACGCCACGCCGCGTCAGCACCTACGTTTAAGGGCCTGTGCACACCACGTTTTTTAGAAGCGCCGTTGATGCGCGTTTGTAGCGATACAGACGCGATACGCACGCGAGTCATAAAAGCGCGCCGTCGACGCACGTTTCACGTGCATCAACGGCGCGTTTAAAAAACGTGGTGTGTACAGGCCCTAACTAGCTTTGAAATTTGTTGTATATAATTTGAGTCTTATGAGACATCAATAGATCTCAAATTGCATTTATCTAAATCTACCCACACCCGCCTCGCGCTCACCCCGCACACGCGCTGGGCACGCCTTGTGCCCGCGCTTCGGCTAGTGCCGTATTGACTGTGATCATGAGCGTTTTTTGATTAATTAATAAGTAGTATAAGTGGGTGCGAGGCGGGCGCGGATATTACGCGTGGCAAACGCGGGTGCATGGCGGGCACAACGCGTGTGCGGGTCGTGCGCGTAGCCGGCGCGGGTTATCTGAACACGGCCTAATTGAGTAACACACTATCAAAGAAATCTGAATGATTTTGAAGAATATTGCTAATCCATTGCTTCATATTTTCGAAAAATTTGTCTGCTCAACAACGTAAATAACGCAATTCATGTTGTTGAACTGTCAAAATGAAACCCATTGCTACCGATAGTGTGCTACGCAATTGCCCCGCTGGTTGCAGCGGCGCCTCGACCCAAGGCAACTCAAGTGGAAACATTGGCTCAACTAGAGGCACTTTGAGCCATGTTTAGATATCGATACTCATCACATCTGCGGAGTTCCGCTAGCTAATTTAAATTGACCTTGTATACTAGAATACTCTTTATTATGTACAATATGTAAACGCTTATACTCCGTTTGAAATAAGTTTAGACATTTAAATAAATCTTTTTTACAGTTTGTTCAATCGATTTTGACTTCTATTGCGTTGGTGGCATGACCAATGACAGCTGTAATAAACAGTTGGTATTGTAACCACGTTTTTGCTTTTAATGCCATCCTTATGCTTACGGCATAGAAGTCAAAATCGGTTGAACGGACTGTAAACAAGTTGATACCTACTTTAACGAATAAATTTGATTTGATATAGTTGGAGGCAATCACTTTTAAAAGTTGTGAGTGTATACACATTGGTGGTCGTGACTGTACACCGTACAAATGACAGATATAGAAATTTTCATAGTTTGACAAAATGGGCGGCTCGCTAAAAGCCTTTTTGAACAGTTTCACGCCTGACTGCACAGACAGCGCACGCCAAAAGCTTTGCAAATAGAGACATAAGATTTGGTTTGCATGTTATATTCCTTTACACTACGGAAGGACAATGTAAAAAAGTCATAGGCAAAAATACTTATAACATACCAGCTACTTGGCTTTGCTTGGACGTGTGGCTTTTTCTTAAATAAAATTACTAAGTTACTGCTTATAACATCAGCTATGTCAGTGAAAGGCCCGTCAAAATCGGTCCAGCCGTTTCGGAGATTAGCCGGAACAAACAGACAGACAGACAGAAAAAAACAGTAAAAAAAGATTTTTGTTACAAGTACCGTACTTATATACTTTCATATCATCATCATCTTCATTACAGCTGAAAGATGTCCACTGCTGGACATAGGCCTCCCCCAAAAGGGAGGGTTTGCCATAATCGCCACGCTTGGCAGGCGGGTTGGCGATCGCACCATGGTGTTAAAATGCATAGAGAACACTGCTGTCCATTATCTAGTATACTTTTATATGCAATTAAGTAAAAATATGTTATCTTGACGTTACAAACAGCCACCTCAATTTTATTTATTTGTTTAAATGTATAGATTACTGCAAAACTTACAAATGAATATAAAGTAGAAGTTCCACAATAGATGTATGATCTTTCAACACAGCATGCTTGAAAGTGTTACAGACTCTTAACAATATTTTCAGAGTGAAACTGCTTACTTTTAAAGACCTCAAAACTATTTTCTCTTCCTGATTTTCCTGTAAAAAAAAAGTATATTTAATTGAGAAGATCATAGATGGCAACTCCACTATTTGCTTTTCAGCACAGTGAACCAGAGATAAATAATAACACACATGTACAGACGCCAGCACATCAAGCTACTACAATCAGTCAAATTTCTTTAGAAGATTTTCAACTTTATCGTTAAAGCATAAGGTTCAAGGTTGATTGGGAAAATTTGAATGTTTCGGGTAGCTTGACCTGCTGGCGTCTGTACCAAGTTCTTTTCTCACATGCCATTTTAACTTCTTTATGTTCCATACATTAATTCCGACCACATCTAGTGTTTAAAACAGGGACCATTTTGGTTACCCATTGAAAGGGTTTTCGATAGGGTTTTTCTAAAATGGTAACCAAAATGGTCCCTGGGTAAAATAGAGATAGAATTGGTCATGCTACGCGTGCTGGGCGGTTATCGAAATAACATAATATTATGATTAATATGAATATTTTAAATAAACTTGAGCGTTTGCAAAACATCTGGATTCGTTTTGTTTTCAACCTTAAAAAGTATGACCACGTTTCTAACTTTCGCAAGATACTCAAGTGGCTCCCTATTCGACTTCGCAGGAACTCTCGGATTTGTGTCTGCTATTTAACCTCCTTCACAGTCATAAAACGCCATCCTATCTGCGGGAACGTTTCTCCTACGCCCGTCCTTCTGATGCGCCTTGCAGGTCGCATCTTAGAAACCTTCTTAAGTCCTCTCCCCACTCCACCGACTTCTACTCCTATTCCTTCACTGTGCACGCGCTGCGGTTGTGGAATTCACTTCCAACCTAGGGACTGCCAAACTGTTGCAGTATTTAAAAGAAGAGTGAAAGAATACTATCTTTCCACTTCGTCATAGTTGCGTATGTATTTATTATTTTAATTGAATTATAATTATTAATATTCTAGTGATTTTATTTTATTTTAGAAGTATGTATCTATGTATTTAAGTATGTATATTTGTAAATGCTCATATTATTTGTTGTATTTTAATTAGTATATTGTTTTTGATTTTATGTATTCTATTTTCTCTTCTACTCTTCCACACGTTGTCTACATATCTTTATCTACTTTCCTATCGCAGGTATGCTGGAAGAGATTTCTTTAGAAATAAGCATCACCTTTGTACGGTTTTTTCTGTTCCTTTCTTCTTGTTTGTTTATATATACATAATTATGTGTGTACATAAATGGTTAAATAAAATAAATAAATGATTTTTTCATGTTATTGGGTGTCAAGTAGGTATAGAGCCCATTGAAATGGGTTATCATGTAACCCTTTCACTGGGTTTCAAGTATAAAACCCATTCAATGGGTTATCATGTAACCCTTTCAATGGGTTCCTAGTATAAAACCCTTTAAATGGGTTACATCATGATAAAGGTAACCCATTGAATGGCTTACCCCTTCGAAAGGCTTAACCCTTAACTGGGGTTGTACGGTCTCAGATTCATATAATTCGACTGCCTCATTGGTCCAGTGGTCGCAAGTGCTACTGCTAAGCATGAGGCTCTGGGTTCGATTCCCCAGTTGGGCAGTGTTATTAGATTTTTCCATCTGGAATTTCTCAGTAGCAGCCCGGAGTCCGGATTGGTCCCCCGTTGATGGCAATAGGCTCGCCCCCTGTTACCTGGGACTTAAACATAACTAGCAAAATGTGGGTGTAAGTACTATAGATGCACCTCTGCCTAACCCTTCGGGGAATACACACATGATGTTATGTGTGTGTGTGTATATATATTAGGTTGGGGAAAAAGTCTTTTCGCATTATACTCGTAGTATGTTAGAACTTGTAATAAAATCTCTTTGGCTATACTATTTGTATCTGGCTGGTTTTTGTATCATTGAAAGTTTAAATTTTAAAGAACATAATTCCAAATTCAAATTAGGAAAATGTGTGATTTTCATTTGTTTTTCGTACTGTCAAGATGAGAGAATCTAATGAAGAAAATCGATACATTTTAAAATTTTACTACAAAAAAGGTAAAAATGCAAGCCGCGAAAAAAATTTGCGATGTTTATGGACCTAGTGCAGTGTCTGTGAGAGTAGGACAAATTTGGTTTAAGCGTTTCCAATCCGGAAATTTTAATGTCAAAGAAGCACGTCGCTCTGGTCGCAGTGGAGCATATCAGTAGTTACGACGTAGCTGAAGAACTGGGAATTGACCACAAAACAGTTTTGGCACATTTGAAAAAAACTGGGTACACGAAAAAGCTCGATATTTGGGTACCTCACGAGCTCACTGAAAGAAACCTAATGAACCGTGTACTCATTTGTGATTCTTTATTACGACGTAATGAAACCGAACCATTTTTGAAGAAGCTGATAACTGGTGATGAAAAGTGGATCACGTACGAAAAGAACGGGCGAAAAAGGTCGTGGTCAAAGGCCGGTCTGGCTTCACAGACTGTGGCGAAACCCGGGTTAACTCGCAACAAGGTGATGCTGTGTGTGTGGTGGGATTGGAAGGGCATTATTCATTATGAGCTGAGCCACCAGGCAGGACCATCGATTCTGAACTCTACTGCGAACAACTGATGAGATTAAAGCAAGAAGTTTAGAGAAAGCAGCCGGAATTAATCAACAGAAGGGGTGTGGTTTTTCATCATGATAACGCTAGACCTCACACATCTTTAGCCACTCAGCAAAAATTAAGAGTTTGGCTGGGAGGTGTTAATGCATCCGCCGTATAGTCCTGACCTTGCACCTTCAGATTTCCACCTGTTTCGGTCTCTTCAGAATTCTTTAGGCAGTGTCAGGTTAATATCACGAGAGGACTGCCAAAACCACTTGTCGCGGTATTTTGATCAGAACTCCCAAAATTTCTATAGCAATGGGATCATGTCCCTACCCACAAGATGGCAAAAAGTTATCGAACAAAATGGTACCTACATACTTTATTTAAATGTAAATAAACTATATTAAAAAATGATTTGAATTTTCTTAAAAAATTCGAAGAAACTTTTTCCCCAACCTATTATAATTCGTAGACTGTTTTAGTGGAGAACACTGCAGCATTAATTTTGAAATAAATATATGGTAAAGTTGAGGGTACTATGTTTGGCGAAAACAGGATTCCATAAAATTTTCTCTACAGAAAAAAATTACAAAGTTACCTGTTTTATATTGCACAATGTTTTAAAACATAATCATTTTATCTCAACCTACATTAGTGATTAGGGAGTTCTACATTGGCTAGTATGAATCCACATACCGCAGTGCGTCAAGACGAAAGTCCAGTGCGTGTTGCCAGTGATGACCTATGGCACTGAGACGTGGTCGCGTAGGGTAAAAGTCACCCGGCACCAGATCCGCAGGCGAACCAAGATAACCGACATAGCCCGAAGAATTGCCAAGCTTAAGTGGCAGTGGGCAGGGCACACTGCTCGCAGAACTGATGGTCGAAAGGTTCTGGAATGGCGACCGCGTACCGGAAGACGTAGCGTTGGAAGGCCTCGTACAAGGTGACCTTGTGAAGGCCGCAGATATCCGCTGGATGCGGGAAGCACAGAACCGGTCGAAGTGGCGTGGCTTGGGGATGCCTATGTCCAGCAGTGGACAGTCTTTCGGCTGAAATGATAGTATGAATCTAACAAGTGAATTACCTCCAAAGCTGTTCTAATATTATTAGTGACCATGCAACACAGGATTCTAGTACAATCACTGTAGATCTTCTTGTCCATTAAACAGTTGGAGTATTTTTCACATATCACTGTGTAAGCCTTCCACTGTTCAGCCATAGTTTTTACATCCAGGCTCTGAACTATTTCACCTATCTTCAAGTTGATGTCTAGAGCTGAAAAAGTAAAATTGTTTGTATTTTAAAAGTAGAAAATGTCTTTGAATACGACTCCTTTAATAAACTGGTCCCTGGCAGTTCTATACAGAGAGGTGGAATGAGAGTGTGGAGGTTTGCCTTGCAGTTAAATAATAATGGTGTGGGGGCCGATCTACAACGCCACATGCGAGCTACGCATTGAAGACCTGACGTCACACAAATCCTGCATCGCGCAAGCAGTGTTTACCGCGGGACGGGCATGTATACAACATCCCGACATCAACCGTCGGGCAGTTGTCCACCAGACACGACACACGTCTGGTCGGAGGATCCTCCCTTTTCTATGGAGGACGAGTGAACTTTACAACCTCATACGACTATAATGGCATTTAAAAAAATACTAAGATTTTCTAAGGAGTTATTAGGGCTGACTCTAACAAAATCTGAGTGAAGACCATTCAGATTTGTTAGTCAGCCCAGAACCTGGGTTTCTGCTTGTCTATTGGCAATTGGCTCACCTCACATGAGCATTTCAATGTAACTTGTAAAATGCAAATGTACCACCCCTTCCTAACTCTGATTAATACAGGAATGATCTTAGTTAATATAAGTAAGAAAATAGAAAAGAATAGAAAACTCATAATTTGGTATTATTATGGGTAACAGTATTAAATCTGCATCAGCAGTGCTGTGTCAGTGTGACCAGTCATAATCAGTTTGTAATTCATGATTTACTAGAATTCCTTTTACAAGTAAAAGAGATGTTGCCTCTCCAGCTCACCTTCAATAAGAATATCCTGCTCCTCTCTTTCTGTTATATCAATAATGAAATGTTTTTCTAAAACCATCAAGTATGTTAACTGAAGTTCATGACAGGTTCTGAATAAGTCCTTTAATTGTTGCTCTACACAGCTCAACCGGCTTCCATACAGAGATTCACTGAAAAGATGGAAAAAATTAACAATATAACTAATGATATACCACAGCGGCGAGGTGTCCATTTTTGAATGAGAGAAGCCGAAGCGAAGCCGATTTTAACTTACTTTCTTATATATAGTAAATCTTAATTAGTTTTCTTAAAAGTAAGTATTTCCTTTAATGAATTTAACACCATCCATCGTCAATTAACAGAACCAAAAGACTCATCACTACACAGACAAAACTTTCATGTTTGTTATTTCAATTCAAAGCTAATAAAATAGGCGTTTTTGCTGTTTGAATGTTATGGTGAATTAAATACCCGTAGTGTACCTAACTATATGTTTTGGCAAGTATACACTATCGACTGTGTCATTTTTCAATAGCGGTAGAATTGTTAATGCGAACTTCCGAAGGGAAGCCGGTAGAAATCGTGTTATATGGTGCTTTCGCCACTGATATACTATCTCATCATTATCGCAGCTAGTTGCCGGTTGAGATGGTATATCATTTATATGTATAAATAAATATATATATATCATCATTCATCACTTTTTCCAACTATGTTTGAGTCCGCTCTTTTTTTTTTTTAGTGAAAACTTCTTTAAGCGCGTTGAGCACTTTTTGGGTGAACAAAAATCATGGATCTCGCGTGATCGTCACCGAACGCTTTTACACTTCTATCGGCAGTCCCCAAAGACTGCCCCATGTTTTTTTTTTTTCACAGGTTAGAAAGTCCTCCGCCCTGGCGTGAGCGGAGGGGTCTGTCAGACTCTTACTGACTAAAAACTACCCCAGTGTTCCCTTCCCACACTTGCACCGGGGATCTTGGGATCTAGTATTACTTCCGCAATCCCTGGCAAGTGCCGGACCGCCTCTGCTACTGCTGAGCATGAGGTACTGGGTTCGATTCCCAGGTTGGGCAGTGTTATTGGGATTTTCCATTAGGAATTTCGCAGTAGCTGCCCAGAGTCTGGATTTGTGCCCGGTTTATGGCCATAGGCTCGCCCCCTATTACACGGGATTTAAACATAACTGGCAAAATGTGGGTGCACCTCTGCCTAACCCTTCGGAGATGACATGCGTGATGTTATGATATATTATAATATCATCCCATCTAACATAGATTAATTATTATTTGGTTAAAAGTCTCTAGAAGCCAGCCAAAGGAGTGTCAGCATCTGATTAAGTCTCAGTCTAATTTATTATAAAGAATTGAGTTTTGATACAAACATGTTATTTGTAGTCATTGCTTGACCATTCTGGTCACGGCTCTAAAAAGATTATTCACATTATGCATACAACTCTGTTGATCTAATTTTTACATCATTTCTCCTGGACACTTTATTTGTATATCTTCGGTCAACCACAAATGAGGGGAGTTCTGATAAATGATTTCACACTTACCTATCTTTACAGTGTATAAAAACTAACATAATAATGCGGCCAGTTACAGTTGGAAACATTTTCATAGAACAACACGCCATTGTCATAGTTTCTATGACTTGTTTGATTACATCTGATAATAACTGTAAAAGGCAAACTGCATCATTCATATATTCTTTTAATTTATTCTGTTTCAGACTTGTGTCAGCCAGTAGTTCTGTGATAAGGTCCAAACTCTAGAAAATAAGATATTTTTATTAAAACAACTGTAACAGCAACAATGAAGGCTATATTCTGCTAATAAACAATCATGTATTACAAAGACGTAATGTTTGTTTACCTGAGAAACACAAGTACCGCAGTCATTTAATAGAGTCGAGAAGTAAACAGAGAATGTAGACTTTTTTATTTCATTTCCTATACTTGTAAATGCAGTTTTTGTATTCAATACCAAAGATTCGTACGTTACAGTTTCCATCTGATTGCTTGGTCAAAAAAATTAATTGTTGTAAAAGAAAGTCACAGAACTGAAAGTGGTAAATAAAGTTGTAATGGTTGTAAATACGAAAGGATACAATCGCTGGATCGGTAGGACTATTGCAAAATATATCGGTGCTTTCGGACATAAAATCGGAGCTCTGAGAATCGTCCATTTTTAATCAAGTGAGTCCATTTAAAAACAGATTTCATTTAAAAATTAAATCACTGACAAAAATTATCAAAACCCAAATCCTTCGTCCCGCTCAAAATAAAAACGTCACTGAACGTCAGTACGTCACTGTCAACTTATTGTCAATGTCAATGCACAGACTATGGCTGCATTCCGAATTAAGACCATAATCGCTGTAATCGTTTTTAGCGCGCTATTACGCGTTCCCTATTACCGTTCAGCATTACAAGTCTCTAAGTTCATAGAATCCTACTGAATGACTATTTCATGAAAATTAAACATTCAAATAGATATTGCTGCTGATATGCTCTTCTAGATAATTTCTGAAATAATCATTCCGCGAATCATATTTAGATCAAAATACAATCTGTTACTGACCTGCAAATCGCAAAAAACGTAAGAAAATTTGAAAGGAGGATGGGCAGAAATGTATGGACCTCAGCCTAGGAAGCAATAACAATAAGCAATATGTCATCGGAAAGGTTTTTTTAGATACTACAACTTCTATCTCTCTCGAAATCTCAAATCGCTGTGGGAAAAAAGTTATGGCTCGATAAAATATTTAATTTCATTTTTTTCATTTTCGAGTTCATTAATAAGAATAATAATATTTTTATTACGTTTTAGTGGTTCTGAGAGAAAAAAAATGGTGTTAAATCGTCTTATTATATAAATACATGTAAATAAACAATCAAATCTCGTCATATAATATTTGTGAAAAAGTCAACATATTTAGCTCATTTTAAAACCTCAGGTTCATCAACAATGAGATCAATTTAAGTGTGTGGCTGGAGGATTAAACGATACGTGCCTTCATAAACCAAGGTACCAAACTATAGAAGCTATATGTGCACAGCTCGCTACTGTCCGTTGCCCTGTCAGACAAGTGCAATAATATTGTGGTATAGAAAATAATAGAATACTCATTTTTATGTACAGACGCCAGCAGGTCAAGCTACCCGAAACTGTCAAATTTTCCCAATCAACCTTGAACCTTATACTGTAGGGATAAAGTTGAAAATCTATTAAAGAGATTTGATAGATTGTAGTAGCTTGATGTGCTGGCGTCTGTACACCATAAAAAATATAAAATAATGCACACACACTACGCGCGTTAATAGCATTGACGCCAATTACATCCCTATTAATCAAAATATGTTCTTGCCCTTACATGACGTGACTGGATAATTGGATATGTCCAAACATTTTGAGGCATATTATATATTTGCGACAAGGCTGAATGCCTAGCCAACAGTCTACAGATCTAGACCCAATGATCTCCCAGCTCACAACCAGTAGACCAAGCGCACCTTGCCAAGGTTGATACTGAAGTCGGACGCAGAGCTTCCCTCCCGTTGAAGACCCTGACCACTCCAGACGAAGTGCATGACATCATTAAAGGGCTCCACGCTCGGAAAACCCCCCGTTCAGAAGCTATCACTAATAAGGTGTCTAAACTCCTCCCTGCTTCTCTCATTATGCTCATGACTACCATCTTCAATGGCGCCTTGAGCAAAAAACATCTTTCCGCGAGCGTGGAAAGAGGCCACCGTTATCGGTATCCCTAAGCCAAGCAAACCGAAGTCTGAACCCACGAGCTACCGCCCCATCAGTCTTCTCAATGTCCTCGGTAAAATCTACGAGGGGCTTATTTATAAGCAAGGTGCGTTCACAAATACACAATACGTGACGACAATTATGTCTAGGCAAAGAGCCTCATCCCCAACGAGCAGTTCGGGTTCCGAACCCAGCACTCGTGCATCCAACAAGCCCACCACATAGTAGAGCATTTAAGCGCTGGCTTCCAGCATAGTGCGATGACGGGTGTGTTGTTCTTCAGCATAGTGAAAGCATTCCACAAAGTCTGGCACATCGGCTTATTAAATAAGCTGTAACAACTCGGAGTGCCAGACCGTCTCGTGCTCATCTTACGAGACTTTTTGTCGGACCGCACTTTCCGCTATTTCATCGATGGTTCACTCTCCTCCCCTCACCCCACTCGCACGGGTTTCCCTCAGGGCTCCATGCTATTTCCCTCATCTTCGCGCTGTTCACCAGTGACATTCCTAAAAGTAAAAAGGCTCATTTGGCTCTATTCGCCGATAACACTGCCATTTACTATACCGGTCGCTGTCAAAACTCTATCGCTCGCACTCTCCAGATCTCCGCAAACGTCTTAGGTGTTCGATTCCGGAAATGGAGAATGGAAGTTAACCTCGATAAGAGTCAGGTGGTTCTCATCTCGAGACCACGACGTGCCCCTCGCTGTCCGATCTCTATGTATGGCAAGTCGAACCCTTGGGAGAAGCGAGCTAAATATCTAGATGTGATCAGACGGTTCGTTCGCACGCCTTTACCACTCACGGTAGGCTCCTGAAAATTGACACTCAAGTGCAAATGGCGTCCCATCATGATCTATGCTTGCGTCATCTTCGCATACGCTAAGCCACACCATCGCCTTAGGATGCAGACCTTCCAGAACCGTTTCCATAGAAAGGTCACGGGAGCCCCCTTCTATGTTCGTAATCCACACTTAAATCTCAAAATGCCCACCATCCATCAGTTCATGAAACGCCTCTCAAAGCGTTTCTTCGACTCTGGTATTAAGCACCGCAACCCCTTGATTGCGGCGGCCAGCTGGGGTGGGGTGCCTTTAGCCTGTAGTCGCTTAATTTTATGCCCTGCTGAAAGTCCGGGTAACGGGTTACGACCTCCTTCTAGGTTGACCTACGAGATGCCATTTAGAAAAAAATTGTTTTAAGTTTTTAGCGATATTTTTTTACCCACAGGGATTTCAGACTTCCCGCCAGTAAAAGTTATAGAATATGAAAATAGCTTCCTGATGACATGTCGTTTATCGTTATTGGTGATTAGGCTCAGATGCCCATCCTCTTTTGCGGGCTACCTTGCGCATCCCCCTTAGGAATAACATGTACCAGGGTTTTTCGAAAATTGACCCCTAACGGGGTGAAAAGGGGTACATAGTAATTTTTACAAGGGAGTATTTTACTGCGTAGCTTGTGATTAACGTAAAATTATGACGTAGGCATCCGTTAGAGGGTTTTTTGGAAATTCAACCTTTAAGGGGTAAAAAGGGGGGATTTTGTTTGTATGAAAAATCTTATTCCTTGGGGTCTACTCCGAAGTGCTAATCCGAAGTATAGATCGACTGTTCGACCGTTTCTTGACTTCCAAAGTTTCCTTTTTTGACTTTGAGTCTTTCCGTATCCGACTTCAAGTCAAATTTTTGACTTTGACGTATCTCTTTGACGGTCGTTTTTTTTTTCTTTCGCCGTAGTCAGCCATAGTTAGCCGTAGTCAGGAAACGGCCGAACATTCGGCCAATATTTCGGATTTATCTTCGGAGTAGACCCCCTTGAGTTGATAGACTTAAAACTTGGCACGAGTATTATTCTAAGTAAATTATTAAGATTGTCATTTTTTGTTTTTCTAAACTACCCCATAAAGTGGAAAATTGAGGGGTGTCAATGTTTGTATGGAATTTTAACGCGCGGTCCGATTATCTCGTTACTCGGTATTTATATTTAAGACCAAAATAAAGAATAACGCGTACCTATCACGGTTTTTGGAAAATGTACCTCTTACAGGTTGAAAAGGGGTAGTCAGGTTTACAGGGGAGGATTTTACTGTGTAGATTGATTAGCTCGAAAATTGCTCTATATTCCTACCAGTCAAATAATGGAAATGTCACATACCACTTTTCAAAAATTTTAGTCCTTTGTGGGTGAAAAGTACCCAATATATTACTTTCCTCTATGGTGAAAAGGGAGGACACAGTTTGTAGGGGTTTGTACGACAAAAATCTTATTTAGTAACAAAGTCAAAACTGTACATTATATATTTTTGAAAAAGTAATGAGGTAGGTACTACGTCAATTATTCGTACAGTCAATGCCGAAAATATAGTTTTTAGAATTTTCGTCAGTTTGTCTGATTTATTTTTCGGATTGGCGCAAAAACAGCTGAACGGATTAAGATAAAGACACACTTAAAGATTATAACACAGGGTAATCTTAATCTTTTAATCCCGGAAGTACGTTCGTGTGAGATGTTTTCCTACATCCACGCGGACGAAGCTGCGGGCAAAATCTAGTCCGTTATAAAATCGAACGGTTGTGAATAGCTGTGCAATGGAATATCATTCAAAAAAAATTTTTTCTTAGAAAACTTGAAGCAGTAGCTGGGGATTTTATTTAATTTTCATACAATCTAATTTGTTGTAAAACATACATAGCATCACACCAGTTTTCCCAGAAGGGTTAGGCAGAGGTCCATCTATATTATAGTACCAACTACAATATTCTCAGCCAAGTGTTTAATCTATGATCTCAGGTATGCCTGGGTTATGTGATGGATCATGATGGATGATGATGTTACATAAATTATGCCTAAAATGATCAGGAACTGTGTACTGCAAACATAGGCTTGCATAATAGAGACCAAAGAAATAAGCATTAATTTATATTAATCTTTATTATTAATTTTACAGAGTATTACATCAGCTCATAAAATATTATAAGTTATCAACTTTCACCCAACAACATTATTAAAACTTACAAAACTGACAGGGTTTAAATAATATGGAATAGGCTATATTTATTTTTACAGATGACACATCAGCGTTTATAACATAGGCAACATGATTATTCAAACTTACAATACTGGCAAGGGGTTTTTTGCAGCCCAATCAACAATATTTGTATTAAACCATACTAATTTGCCTCTAATAGTGTCTGGAGCATCTAATGCTAAGTACAGTGGTGCAGCAGCCCCCTGGTCAATTGTTAGCGGTCCTTTGTGCGAAGTCATGTCAGTATCTACATAGCCAGGGTGTACAGCATTCACTGATATATCTGAAAAGAAAAGTTTTATTAAAAAAAATCAAGGTCAGTGGGCTATGAAAAACTATACTGATCTCATAGTAATAAACATATTTAAAAATAAAAAATAAATGTTTATTTCAATTACAAAGGACATGTAGATACATGTTATTGGAGATCACCTTTTAAGCAAGGAATTGCTTGTGTTAGACTCCGTGCTTCCACTTATCATTATCTTAATATGCAATTGAAATGTAGACAATGTACGCAAAATTAAAAATAAAAGGAAACTTAAAATTATACAAACAGCACAGTAAATGATGAATGATTGTTATGCCTAGAACAGGGCCAAAACGTGCGAGAGAGTGTGAAGAGTGAGGGTGTGTAGTGTGTGAGATATAATTAGCATATTTTAGTTCTCCTATCCTAATTAATATCCTGTCAATATTATAAATACGAAAGTGTTTGTTAATTTATTTGTTTAACTTACTTTTATTTCTCAGCATTCTCTGTTGAATTATACTCAGAGCAGTCACAGCCACTTTTGAGACTACATACGAGGAATTACCCCACTCCTCAGCATGAGTCCCTTGCTTAGCAGCATCCACATACTGCTGCATCAGCTTCGAAAGCTCCGGAACAGACGATGCACACGCAGCTTCAATACGTTGCCTCAAATCATGACTGGGGATAAGACCCAATTGACCGCAGGAACTGGATATGTTGATTACTCTAGCCCCATCGTTCAGGAGCGGGAAGAGTGTTTCACAAGTAGATACCAAAGAAAAGTAGTTTACGCATAACGTCTGCTCTGCTTGCACAGATACCGGGTCTGTGGCGTCATGTTTAAAAGCAATCGCTGCGTTGTTCACCAAGATATCGATACCTTCGTATTGACCCTGGATGTAAGTCTTAAATACTTCAAGGCTTTGGTTATCCGTTACGTCAAGTTGGTGATACTTGGGATGTAAACCTTCTTTCTCGAGGTCGGCTACAGCTTTTTTGCCGCGCTCTTTATCTCGAGAAGTCAAGAAGACTACCCCGTCAAAACGCTTGCAAAGGCCGCGGACTATCGCGAAACCGATGCCCTTGTTTGCTCCGGTTACTACGGCGACTTTGGAACACATTTTACATTCTTTGAGATCCGTATTTCACAATAATGTATAATAATCTATGTTTCACAAAATCTAGTAATCAACAGAGCGGAGCTTGCTAAGAGAGTGTTGCCAACTAGGATAATACGAAATATGCTAACTTGCTGTTAAAAAAATTAAGCTAGTTTTAAAAAAAAGTGCTAAAATAAAATGCCAAATTAATTTCAATCTCAAAATTATTTTAAAATATACAGATTGGCAGTACGGAGGATTACTCCAAATTTTTAAATAAACAGTCGATTATCTTCATCAACAGCAGATATAAATATGGAAGACTGAGAGTCCATGCATTTGTTTTTTTATTTTTTATCAAGTCAATGCATTCGTTTTATTGTTTAAATTGTTAGTAGCATGGCGTGTTTTATTCTTAGAGGTCTGTCTTTTTTCTTCACTATACCACAAGAATGAGAGTGATAGAATAATTAGTTTCATAGAAAATCGCAATAGTGTCGGACCAGAGTAGGGCTTTGAGTATTTAAAATACTCAAAGGAGTAGTAGACTCGGTGTGATAGTACGTACGTACCACTACACTAGAAAAAGTTTTGACATATGTGGTTGTACAAATCTTAAACATAGAGAATGGACTGAGCAATCCGTGTTCAGTCTTCCGGTGAATACAGATCGAATAGTACTTGAGAGACAAAGCGACTTTGTATCTCAAGCTAATTGCTAATTTGTATTGGATGCAAATTAGCATTGTCACTTTCTAGACAGTGGTCACTTTTGTGAGGCTAACGCTCAGTCCATTTCTTTATGTCTTTGGTTCAAAAGATAGCAGATGGAATATGCTAAAAAAATATGCCTTATGCTAAACGACGAAATTTTATGCTAAACAGAAAGGAAATAATGCCAAATTTAGCACATAATATGTTAAATTGGCAACACAGCTAAGTTGCTATGCTACTCCTAAGCACATACCACGTTGAACTCAGACCGCTTTATTACAAAACAAGATTTATATTTTGACATGGCTTAAACCATGGAGCCAGTTTTTGTAATAAGAACGTAACAGTGATTGAAATACCGTTCTTTATACAAAACTGAAAACTTAGTTCGGTAAGTACTAAGTTGTCAGTTTTGTGTTAGGAACTTTACCATAATCGGAATAAAGTTCGAAATTAAATAATGGCTCCATGTTTTAAATCTGGGTCTGAAGATAAATCTTGTTTTGTATTAAGGGGGAGAGAGCTCCTATGTCATGATAAGTCATGTGTCATACTATGATACTAGTTCTAGTTAGTAATCTGTGCTGCCAACTGAAGCAACCACAGAATACATAACGAAAGTGTCAGGGTCTTTGAGTATTTATGCGTCAGGGTAGCCCGCGAAATACAAAATTTCTTAAGTTTTTTGCAATTTGCAGCGGGCCGAGCACGGGTTGCTCAAGACGTTTGTGACAAGACATGATAAATTATGTCATGTCAATAATTTGTACTAGCATTTTATGACAAAACAGTTTTATCGCTCAAACTGTGATAAAATGTGTGACTCAAGTCATGTCACAGTAGGTGCCGTGCTCGCCCCGCTAGTCTGGGTCAGGGATTATAAGTAGATTAAAATATAATTCGCGGCCGTAACAAATATGGCTCTGCAAAATTATTATCATTAGAATCAGGAATACAACTCTCTAAGTTCATAGAATCCTACTGAATGACTATTTCATGAAAATTAAATATTCAACTAGATATTACTGCTGATTATCATACCAGCTATGATATTCTCATCTTCAAGACTATTCGATTATTTGCAATTGCATCTTGTCAAGTGTCATAGGTACTTACTTACATAGATTAAGATTAGTTATTTGTAAACATGTGTTATAGATACACAGGTGCGAGATGTTACGTAACAACGTCAAAGTAAAAAAAAAAACTGGCCAAGTGCATGTCGGACCACGCACAATGAAGGGTTCCATAGTTTTTTTTTTTGGGATGAATTTATCCCAAAAACAAGCTTAAATGTTTAATTGCCCATTTGAAATAATTATCGTACAACCAAGCAGCCAACATGTCCAGCAGTGGACGTCTTTCGGCTGCAATGATGATGATGATGATTGTACAGACGCCAGCAGGTCAAGCTACCCGAAACTGTCAAATTTCCTCAATCAACCTTGAACCTCATACTGTAGGGATAAAGTTAAAAATCTATTAAAGAAATTTGACAGATTGTAGTAGGTTGATGTGCTGGCGTCTGTACACAACCTAAAATGATCTCAATAAAATAAAGTTTCTAATTATATTTAATTAATGTTAATAATATATAAAATTGTTGATTGCTTATTTTTTCCTAATTTTATTTATATTTTATTTTAATAATTAATTTTATTATACCTTTTGCTGTGCCCTACAGGGTCCGTAATTGTACCTTAGCTTTAAGCCATTGTAACACCTTTACCTATACAATATGGAATGCAAATAAATATATGAATATGCATAAGCCCTTGTTTACCATGGAACCCTAAAAATGCGCCGTGTCATGGAATTAGTAAGTACTAACTCAGTGATCCGTCAAGTCACCAAATCACGGTCGAGTCGAGTAACTAACTCGTTAGTTGAATCCCTAGATTATAGAAACGTTTTACCTACCAACCCTACCAATAAAACGCTTATTTAATTTACTTACCTTAATCGAAGCTTAGCTGAGATAGGCTGTACGGTTCCCGCCTTTGCTATTCCTATCTTTTTCTTATATTTCTTACTCTTTCTATTACGTCACTTCCACTTGGCAGTAGACTGTTCCTCTATCTAAGTGTATAATCTATGGTAGACTGTAGAGGGAGCAGTGTTGCCAATTTAGCATATTATGTGCTAAATTTGGCTTATTTCCTTTCCGTTTAGCACAAAATTTCGTCGTTTAGCATGTAGCATATTTTTTTAGCATATTCCATCTGCCATCGTTTGAACCATAGACATAGAGAATTAGACTGAGCGTTAGCCTCACAAAAGTGACCTCTGTCTAGAAAACGACAATGCGAATTTGAATCCAATACCTGTAGTCGCTTTGTCTCTCAAGTACTATTCGGTCTGTATTCATTGCACGACTGAATACGGATTGCTCAGTCCATTCTCTATGTTTAAGATTTGTACAACCACTTATGATAACGGAACGTACGTGCAATCACACCCCTACTCTGGTCCGACACTATTACGATTATCTATGAAACTAAGTATTCTATCACTCTCATTCTTGTGGTATAGTAAAGAAAAAAGACAGACCTCTAAGAATAAAACACGCCATGCTACTAACAATTTAAACGTTAAAACGAATGCATGGACTTGATAAAAAATAAAAATAAATAAATACAACCTTTATATAATGCAGTCTACCACATTTATATCTGCTGTTGATATCGACTGTTTATTTCAAAATTTGGAGTAATCCTACGTACAGCCAATCTGTATATTTTACAATAATTTTGATCAAAATTTGAAATTAATTTGGCATTTTATTTTAGCATATTTTTCGCATTTTTATAACAGCAAGTTAGCATAATATTTCGTATTAGCCTAGTTGGCAACACTGATTGAGGGAGGCTTGTGATTTTCTGAAGCGAGCTTTGCCCTTAGAATAATAACTAAAGCATTATTTTATATTTATTCATATAAATATTATTGTTTTCATCAACGCGTTTTCCCTCTAGAAAAACAGCGAGTTCGTCAATATTCCAAACTAGAGGCTTGGCATGTGTGATCGGTTTATGTAATGCTATTGATTTTAGAACATGTTTTACTAGGACATTTGTGTACTTACCTGGCCGGATGTTTCTGGGTTGCTAAGGGTGGAAACCACAGACTTGTGTAACAAAATAGAATTGTACGAGAACTAAATGGAGATCAGGGGGCCTAAAATGGGCGGTTTGGCAGAATCATAATTATGATAGTGTATTCCCGTTGTCCCCGTTTGCCATATCCCCGTCACGGGGACAACGGGACGTGATTAAATTTATTTCCCGTTGTCCCCTTATCGTACGAAGTAAACCTTTTTTAAATCGAAACAGCTAGGTTAGGTTAGGTTAGATCTGTGACCACACAACGCACGAGCCGAGCGAGCGTAGCGAGCGGTGCCGCGGCAGCGGCCAGCGAGTGCCAGAAACATATTTTTTAATGTAGAACCACGGGGACAATGGGAAGTATTTTTAAATATTTAATTGAAATACCACTGTCCCCGTAGGACGGGGAAACGGCGTACGGGGACAACGGGAATACACGTTACGATCTGCGTGCAATACATACATCCCGCAATTCATCTGTTTGACACCTGCTATTTGACATTAGACTTCATTAAAGCAATTCATAATTTGTGGAGCATTTTACAAAACTGTCAAACAGATGAATTGCGGGTTATGAATTGTGCGCAGATCATATTAAGATTCTGCCAAAGCGTCCATTTTAGGCCCCCAGACAAAAATCAAGCCAAATCGCTTGCTATTGGAGTCGAAGGATTAACCTGGTGAGATTCACACCAAGCTAGCCATCTCTTCCAAGCAACGCAAAAACTTTACGTGTTGATGGACGCCATGACTTCCCAAGAAGCTCTAATTGACTACTATTCCAGGATGTTAGCATCTCAGACCACCCCCACATTTCCACACTTCCAGAGTCTTGTCGTGGACGTTCGATGGAGGTAGTCCTGTTGTTGTGTCGATCAGGACTCTGTCTAGGTAATATAGGGTGAATGGAGCTGCTAGGGCACGCAATTTGATGTCGGGTCGCCAAAAAACCCGTTCCCATCGTGGAACTATTAGTAGGTACGTTCCTTGTGCTTGATTGAGATAACTCAGGACCTTGGGGATTAGAAAGGGTGGAGTAAACACCCACGCTAGGTTGTAATTCACGTCTGAGAGAACGCGTCGTAGACCAGGGCTTGGTCGTCGTTTTGATCCAAGGACACGTAATTCGTCATTACATGCGCTCGGTTGGACGCAAACAGGTCGATCAGTGGAACTCCCCATTTGGAGAATATTTTGTTCGTGAATTCTGGAGTTAGATGCCACTCTGGAGTCACCTGAAACCTCGATAAGTGATCGGAATGGCCGTTGTATATACCGGGTATGTGAAAAACGTTGTATGGCCGACGGATATTGACAATTCTGGCGCCACCACGTTAGATTGTCTATAGCAGCACGAGGTAAGGTGTGTAATGTCCTGTGATCCGACTTCAAGATTTGATTCAGTAGGTTCAAAAGCGCTCGAAAGTTAAGTCTTCCTTTCGGCACTGCAAAGCTGGCAAAATTTAGTTCTCTGAGTGTTGTGCGCTGCTTTTGCAGCGTCTGACCTATTTTGTTCAAAAGTACAGGAATCTTCTCGTCTCGAAGTCGTTTGCGATTCGACCATGGATCCCAATGAATTTCTAGAAACACTAATCTTTTCGACGGTGTGATAATCGACTTTTCGTGATTGATTTGCCAGCCCAACGTTTCCAAAGTTTCGAGCTCAATGCTCACATGACTTCGAAGCTTGTTTTCGTCCTGATGAGCGACCAGGAAATCGTCGAGAAAAACTATTATTCTTACACGTCGTTGCCTGAGAGTTTGAGCTTTCCAATTTGTGAGTGTAGCAAGTCTTGGGCGCTGTGCTTAAATATAATATCATTGATTATAATAGTCAGAAAATAAAACTACAATTAAATAAACATTTTTTATAAAACTATATTTATAATAATAAAATAGGTTAGAAAATTGTTACAATTTATTATTACCTACCATAATATTTTTATAACATACTTAATAATTTTGCCTGTAACTGTTGGTGACCAATGATATTTTTAATATCATTGTTGGTGACATTTATTTTGTTTAAGCGGTGGTCCTCAAACTAGGCGGTGCCTGTATCTTGGAGTTGTGATACATAATTCTGTTTTTTACTGGTGTTGTTATGAGAATAGATAATGCAAACAATTGTAAAAAATCTATTTTTAAATTTGAAATGGAATCAAAGATTAAGTTGTAATATGCAAAACTGAAATTGTACTAAACAAAATAGGAACTTACACTACTACTTACCTATCTACCTTACTATTCTACTAACACTAAACTATAGAACGAGATAGCGAGACGACTGACGACGCTACCTATTTCCATTTATTGTTCTT
Source organism: Tiliacea aurago (assembly GCA_948098905.1). NCBI lineage: Eukaryota > Metazoa > Arthropoda > Insecta > Lepidoptera > Noctuidae > Tiliacea > Tiliacea aurago. The sequence goes on from OX402593.1 coordinate 15,998,157, forward strand.
TTTAGAAGTAATTTGTGTGTGATGCGAACTAAGTTTGGGTTTACAGATGAATAACGCGAGTTAGTCTAAGACAATTTGTCGAATGAGGGCAAGTATCTCGGAATGAGAGATAGTCAGCTATAAACTTGTATAAACCTTTATTTTGGCATCCTAAAACTTGTCTCAAAACCTACTTATCGTAGGGTGTCCGCGACTACAGATATTCCAAGGTCAAAGTAAAAAAAAACCGATTTTTTACACATTTATTGCAAATATCGTTTCCTATGGGTTTTGTGCTATTTGTATTTATTATCTATAAATATTGTAGAGGATTAAATTCTCTACAACATTTTGTTTAAACCTTTTTCAAGATAGATGGCAGAGCGCGCGCAGTGTTTGCAAGACTTGCGGCCAGTGTAATGGGCAACCTTGTCTTAATGCTTCCAATGAAGATGGTACTTTTAACCCCGAAATCCTGGAAGAACTGGAGACAAATGTTGTTGAAGACGAGAACGTATACGAAAGTTTATAGCTGACTATCTCTCATTCCGAGGTGAAACTCCTAATATTCCTGGACTAAGTAGGTATCGTCTTTCAGAGTAAGTTGAAACTGTTAATAAACATCCCTACAATTCCCTACATGTCATTATGTAATTACTATACATCTATGATGTTAGGTACGCACTCAGACCAATTAAAAACCGGCCAAGTACGTGTCGGACCACGCACAATGGTTCCGTAGTTAGGATGAATTCATCCCAAAAACAAACTTAACATTGTAGTTGAAAAACATGCTCTCCCATACATCTATATACGTTACGGTCAATTCTTCAACTGCAAATTTAAGTTGGTCGACGATTACTCGTTAACTTGTAAACCCTACTTAGCTGTGATAGTTTTCCTTTTAATTTCGTTATATATACTACTGCCACGAATTTTGTCACATATCCAAAACCAACCATTTAGCTGGCACTTGGGGCACTTGACTCTAACAAAAATAGCAATTTAAAGCTTAATATTACGCAAACGGATCTCAGAATCAGAACAGAAAAATGATCCACAATATTTTTGAACGGCTTAACCAATGATACCCCACACCATGTATTGGATGAGAAAAAAAAATATTATCCCCGTTTTACGTGCAAGGGAGGTACTCTAAAACAAAATGTTTTTCATGGTTTTATTTTACGACTTTTTCGGCGTGATTAATAATTGTACACCCATGCCAAATTACAGCTTTCTAGGACTTAGCGTCTCTGAGCTAAGCTGGGGACAGACGGACGGACGGACAGACAGACAGATGGACATGGCGAAACTATAAGGGTTCCTTGTTTACTACGGAACCCTAAAAAGTACTTTTTTTATTGGTCTGAGCGCAATTTTTCGACATAATTTGTAATGCAAAATTAATATAAATTTGCTTCTACTACATAATGTACTACATCAAATTATTCTTACTTATTTAAAATACACACCAAGGTATAAAATACATTTAGGTAGGTACTAAACTATCATAACATTATTGAAACATTAACAAATTTAAAAATAATGATAGCTTGCTACTATTGCCATTGACTTGCAATCAAGAAGCGATATGTAATATTGTACACTCACTTTTTAGGGTTCCGTAGTAAACAAGGAACCCTTATAGTTTCACCATGTCCGTCTGTCTGTCTGTCCACCGTCTGTCCCCGGCTGAGCTCAGAGACGCTTAGTCCGAGAAAGCTGTAATTTGGCCTGGGTGTACATATTAATCACGCCAAAAAAATCCATGAAAAACATTTTTTTTAGGGTACCTTCCTTGCACGTAAAACGGGGATGTTATTTTTTTTTCTCGTCTAATACATGGTGTGGGGTATCGTTGGAAAGCCATTTTTCAATTCTGAGATCCGTTTGCGTAATATTAAGCTTTAAAGTGCTATTTTTTGTTAGAGTCAAGTGTCAGCCAGAGTTGGGTAGACCTAGGTGAGTATGGGTAAACCCCGAATTAGAATTTATTTTACTTATTATTCGGACTTTACCCAAGAAGCTTGGGTAATACTAAGTCAACCCGGGTAAACCTAGGTTTACTCCATCTCCTAGCATTACCCGTAACATATATAACGAAATTAAAAGGAAAACTATCACAGCTAAGTAGGGTTTACAAGTTAACGAGTAATAGTCGACCAACTTAAATTGCAGTTGAAGAATTGACCGTTACGTATATAGATGTATGGGAGAGCATGTTTTTCAACTACAATGTTGTTTTTACAGTACAGTCGTTTCTACAGTTGGTTTTTGGGATGAATTCATCCTAACTACGGAACCCTTCATTGTGCGTGGTCTGACACACACTTGGCCGGTTTTTCTTATTACACCCACAAAATTGTAAGGAAAAAATATTTGTGCATAGATCTTACTTACACTTACATTATTTATGAGTACCTAAGCGCTGTTTCCTCATAAGTTCGTGTATAAAAGTACTAAGATTAACTTGTATTTCTCATGTTATGTGAATTGTATTTCTTCTTGAGGAATAAAATATGTCTTAAACCGTAAAATATTCTCGTAATTTTTTTAAGTGAAAACTTCTCTAAAGGTGGGTACTGACCAACGTTACAAGGTGTAATGTAACATTCGCATCGAGCGTGTTACTCATCGAGCATGTTACGCAGTGTCCTTAAAATCGACGTAACATGCTCGTCAAAACTCTGTGCTCCGTCGCCGCCAGTCAAAGGATTCGCCAAAAAACCGACAGCCGGGTGGAGCACTCAAAGCGAGCAACGAGCGGCTCGTTGCTTGCTGGTTTTCCCGTAACACGACGTACTGACTGCATGAATGCTCGCTGTGTAACACGTTACATTACGCCCCGTAACGCCGGTCAGTACCCAGCTTAAGTGCTTTGAGCGATTTTTGGTAGGGAAAAAACTTATGGGTTCGCGTCATCGACAGGAAGTCTACTACGGTAAATACCGAGTTGCGCTGTAATCGATTTGAGCGCGCTTACATCCGTACCGAATTAGCATGAGCGCGATATCGATGTCGCGTGAATCGTCATAGATGACGTCATGACATACGCCATCTTGGGATAACGCCGCGCGCCGCCGCCGACATGACATATTAATATCACCGTGAGCGTTTTGTTTTGAGTCGCATCGTATCTAATTAGCGTGGCATTTTCTAAATTTTGCTTCTGGCTACAGTCGCCACCTAATTAAAGAAGAAGAAGTGTACAAATGTGTGTGTGTGGTGTATACACAAAGAAATACTGTTATCCAATCGTGAGCGCGTTTACGAGCGTTCCGAATAATTATCTAAATCGTTTATTTTATTGAATAACATCAAGCTTATATCAACTCATAATGGTGGTTCATAGTGTTCGTCTCATAATAAAGTTAATTTATGTTGTCTGCTTACTAACAATATGTTGAACCAGGGGCCGTACAACCCCGGTTAAGAGTTAAGCCTTTCGAAGGGGTAACCCATTCAATGGGTTACCTTTATCATGATGTAACCCATTGAAAGGGTTTTATACTAGAAACCCATTGAAAGGGTTACATGATAACCCATTGAATGGGTTTTATACTAGAAACCCATTGAAAGGGTTACATGATAACCCATTCAATGGGTTCTATAGGTACCTACTTGAAACCCAGTAACATGAAAAAATGCCACGCACGCGTAGCATGACCAATTCTATCTCTATTCTACCCAGGGACCATTTTGGTTACCATTTTAGAAAAACCCTATCGAAAACCTTTCAATGGAAAGGGTTTTCGATAGGGTTTTTCTAAACAGTTAATCAGAAACCCATACGGTGTGGGTAATTTTGAATGGCTTAAATTAAGCCGTTCAAAAGGATTTATTACCGTTGCCGTATGGGTTTTTATCGAAACCCCTTTTAATGGGTTACCAAAATTGAATTTAAGCTGTTCATAAGGGTTACCCTTATAGTATGGGTTTTTGTTTAACCGCTTAGAAAAACCCTATCGAAAACCCTTTCAATGGGTAACCAAAATGGTCCCTGGTACTAACAAATATTTTGTGTTGTCCTTACAGGCTACTCAATCGGATCCAGAATTAAGTAAATCAGATTAAAGGCAACCGGTCAACAACCCCGGCAACCGGCCAACTTCAGCGAATACACTTTGTTTCCTTCAACTTTGACATTGACAGAATCATCGGTAAAACGATAGAGCCATTAGCCCATTACTTTAAAATTGGAATTGGAAATCGTTACTCAAATTCTTGATGTGAGCGCTGTGAGCGATTATGGTCTAATTCGGAATGCACCCTATTACTCCATTTATAATATTCAACATTAGAAAAGTAACGGATACCACTCTTTTGTTATTTCGATTTATACGTTTAATAAGCTCATTCACGATAATTTCAAAGCAATGTAATCTAGGTATTAATCATTTATATTAAAAATATACTAGTGCAGTAATTTCAACAATATTATTGCACAAGGATTGTCATTTTTCTGCAGTGATGTTTCTAATGCTATAATAAATGGAGTATAGTTAGTACTCTGTGCCGACATGCTAACCGTAACCACAACACCATGCTAGTACATAATGGTAATTTATGCTATTTCGCACAAATTTCGTGAGCATGCAAATTATTGAGTCGTACAAGTTGTAGCTAGCTAATTGCTAGTGCTATTAATTGCTAATAGCGAATAATATCGCGTTCGCCATAATAATATGACTTCTCCTAGCGATGTCCGTGATCACCAACGCCAATCGCTGCCATATTTGGCAAAATTAAATAATTAGTACTCAATTGGTGCCTTAGTAGTTTTCGAGATAATCGACTTTGAAGGTGGTCCGGCGGTAGTCAAACTCCCTTCAGCAGGACCACCATGAGCTACTAAAAAGGGGGCATGCTACAGCTATTCTAAGTATACAAATAATTAGTGCCCTTACATGTGATTCATTTCGTAACAAAAACAGAACTGAAACATTTGTATTTACCGAGAAATCAACAATGATAACTTTCGCGCGCTCGTTCAGCAGGACCACGACTTTAAATGTTGATTCCAAGTTTCAGGAGCTAGTCGCTTTCCTTAAACCTACATAGAAAATTAGTGCTCTGCGAGATAAAATTAATACACAAAATTCAAAAAGACTACTCAAGCAGTTTCCGAGGTAAACCATACAATTTGGTGCGGTGGCGGTAGTCACGGTGTTAAATTTTCATTTGAAGATTTGCCTATTAAAAACTCTGTGATTTCTTCCCAAATGTATACAAAAATTAGTGCTCCTAAAGAAGTTATAGTGACCAAAAATTCAGATTCCCAAGTGTTGTATTTTAAGAGATATTAGCTTTCATTACTTTTCCATACTAAATCTCCGCGTATAACCTGACCAAATTAAGTTGTCAATGGTATTGATCTGTTTAGGAGATGTACACTCGTGCACATAAATTTATGGATGTCGGAATAGTAATAACAAAAGTTCATTATCTATATTTTTTATACAAACTATGTACCTTTACTCAATTTGAAATATCATTAGACATTTAAATAAACCTTTTTTACAGTCCGTTCTGCCGATTTTGACTTCTATTGCGTTGGTGGCATGACAAATGGCAGCTGTAATAAACAGTTAGTACTGTAACTACGTTTTTGCTTTTAATGCCATCCTTATTTATACCTACGGAATAGAAGTCAAATTTGATTGAACGGACTGTAAAAAAGTTTATTTAATTTTCTAATCTTATTTCAAATGTAGTATAGGTACAGACGGCTACACATCAAGCTATACATTTCTAGTATAAGCTGGTCTCGCATCGTATATGATTTCCGTACAGTGCGAGATCAGCGTAAACTGGAAATGTATAGCTTGATGTGTAGCCGTGTGTACATATTAAGAAAAACAATAACGTGTAATGTGATCACTTTGTTAATGACGTGGGTTAGTAGGTACTCGAGTAATTATTTTTCTGTATTATAATCTTCATTATAATATCTTTTGTGTTATTATATGAATATCATTAAACAGCGATAGGTATTTTTTTATTTATTTCTCTCCTACTAATTTACCGTTGCTGTAAGCAGTACCTAAGTATTAAAAACCTAATTTATTGCATTAATAATAATTATGTTGCTGCTGTTGTTGTTGTTGTATAAGTAATAGTTATGTATTTTTTCAGTAACTGAAGTCGATTTTATCAAATTTCCACTGACATATCTGTGGACTGACATAAATGTTGTTATTACTATTCCGACATCCATCAATTTATGTGCACGAGTGTACATCCCATAAACTAGCTCAATACCATTGATAACTTAATTTGGTCGGGTTATTTATTTATTTTCTTTGGAGGACTTACAGCGAGACCCGCGATACACGCGCGTGATACACGGAGATTTATTATGGAAAAGTAATATGGTAAAGTAAAATTTCTCTTATAATACAACACTTAGGAATCTGAATTTTTTGTCACTATAACTTCTTTAGGAGTACTAATTTTTGTACAAATTTGGGAAGAAAACACAGTTTTTAATAGGGAAATCTTCAAATGAAAATTTATCACCGTGACTACCACCACCCCACCAATGGTATGGTATATCTCGTAAATTACTGGAGTAGTAATTTTAAATTTTGGGTATCAATTTATAATATTGATATAAAATTGATACCCAAAATTGAAACCTACATAGAAAATTAGTATTTTCTATGTAGGTTTGAGGAAAGCGACTAGCTTCTGAAACTTGGAATCAACATTCAAAGTCGTGGTCCTGCTGAACGAGCGCGCGAAATTTATCATTGTTGATTTCTCGGTAAATACAAATGTTTTAGTTCTTTTTTTGTTACTAAATGAATCACATTTAAGGGCACTAATTATTTGTATACTTAGAATAGCTGTAGCATGCCCGCCCCCTTTTTCGGCGCTCGTGGTGGTCCTGCTGAAGGAAGCGTGACTACCGCCGGACCACCTTCTAAGTCGATTATCTCGAAAACTACTAAGGCACCAATTATGTTGTTCGAGCACTAATTAGCACCAATTGAGCATTAATTTTCTGCCAAATATGGAAGCGATTGGCGTTGTGGTCCGGCGGTAGTCACGGACATCTCAGCGTGCGTTTACTCGCCGAAAACGTTTGATTTGTGCTAGTAGTTAAAGTAGACTTGCATATTTCATGTGATTAAGATAATAATCATTATAATTAAATATATTTAACAATTTATTTTACTTTTATTTATCAACCCGCACTGGGCCCGCGTGGTGGATTACGGCCCACTCCCTCTCACAGAAAGAGGAGGCCTGTGTCCCAGCAGTGGGAACATTATAGGCTGATTATGTTTAGTTAACAATTAAATAAAAACTTTTATTGTATAATGAACTTTCCGTCATACTTTCTCTAGGTTTGACATTAATATTTATTTATAAGTTCATTTACTTACATTATTTAATTAGGGTTCCCTAGTCTACAAGGAACCCTTATAGTTTCGCCATGTCCGTCTGTCCGTCTGTCCCCGGCTTAGCTTAGAGACGCTTAGTACTAGAAAGCTGTAATTTGGCATGAGTATACCGAAAAAGTCGTAAAATAAAACCGTGAAAAAATTTTTCTTTGGGTAAAATTCCTTTCACGTAAAATGGGGATGATATTTTTTTTTCTTGTCCTTTCCATGGTGTGGGGTATCGTTGGATAGGCTGATCAAAAATATTGTGGGTCTGTGAAACCATTTTTCAATTCAGGGATCCGTTTGCAGAATATTAAATTTTAAAGTGCTATTTTTTGTTAGAACCAAGTGTGTGTTTGTGTCCCTGCCAGCTAAATGGTTGGTTTTGGATATGTGAAAAAAATCATGGCAGTAGTGTATATAACGAAATTAAAAGTAAAACTATCACTGCTAAATAGGCTTTTAAAGTTAACGAGTAATAGTCGACCAACTTAAATTTGCAGTTGAAGAATTGACCGTAACGATGATACCGATGTATGGGAGAGCATGTTTTTCAACTACAATGTTAAGTTTGTTTTTGGGATAAATTCATGCCAACTACGGAACCCTTCATTATGCGTGGTCCGACACGCACTTGCCCGGTTTTATTTTTATATATATGTATAAAGGCTTCTACATACCGGGGCGACTTGTCGCGCGACGCGACACAAAGGCACCGCTCGTCCCGCGACTCGCGGGGCCTTTGTACCGTGTCGCGTCGCGCGACAAGTCGCGCTGGTATGTAGAAGCCTTAAGTACAGACGCGACTTCTTGGCGGGAAAGTGAAGCGTCATGTTCAGCAGTTAGTTCAATTTTCCAAAATTTGTTATTAACCATTAAGTGTTTGTGAACGTGAAGTGAAGTGTAGGCAAATGAAACAAGTTCTCTCAAGAAGTCCGCGTGAGGTCTCAGTAAAGTGCCACATCTTTACTGAAACTCAAGGGGACTGGGCGGGGATATCATCAACTTGCATTTATAATTCATTTCATCAATACTATACAAGAACTAAAACGTGACATTGGCTAAATGCACAAACCGTGCGAAGCCAGAAGGAAGAAAAAAAAAAAGTACAGACGCCAGCACATCAAGCTACTACAATCTGTCAAACTAGATTGTCTAGATTTTCAACTTTACCCCTACACTATAAGGTTCAAGGTTGATTGGGAAAATTTTACAGTTTCGAGTAGCTTGACCTGGCTGGCGTCTGTGGTAAGTATATTATTTACAAATTTACATACAATTTTAGGGCATTAGTTTTCTATAATCACAATTTTTCATATTAAAATTTAAAAATACCAACTGTTCAGTTTTTCTTACAGAAAGCCTTGTTCTTCTCTCTGACGAAATAGACCCAGCTTTTGAAAAAAGTCTTTCACTGGGCACTGAAGTCGCGACTATATTGCAGTATGTTTTAAAAATGTTGCCGAGATGCGGATATTTGTATCGGCCGCTGGATCGCCACCACTCACAAGGGTTACAACTATTTTCTTCAAACTCATCTTGCAGGTACGATTCTACTTCCTGTTCAGCGATTTGAAGTAGATTTTGGTTCGGGTTAACCCTTCGTTTTTCTAAAATTAAATTTCGTTTCCTCCACAAGCTAATTTCGTCGTCATCCACCTTACTCGACTGAGGTTCCGCGGTAGCTAAAGAAGTTAGCCCTGTCTCGTCTGTCGACATAAGATTGAAGACTTTTCTCACTAGGCTGGACTTCGCTCCTTCAGCTGCACTTTTGTCAATGAACATTGATACTTTATATCTCGGGTCCAATATTGTGCTCAATGCCAAACACTGTTCGTGCTCAAGATCTTGGAATCTACTATTCAATTGGGTTTCGATGGATTCAACTACGTTTTTTATAGCATCAAAATAAGCTGGTTTTCGCTTCAGTTCTTCCATAACATCTTTTAACCCGCTTATGACAGCAATTGCTTTTGAAGCGCACACATATTTCTCTGCGCATAGTTCTTTTGTCGCTTCATCAAATGGTTTTAGGACTTTGCAGAGCTGTCTAAGCGCGGTCCACTCTTCATCTGTTATTATGGGTAAATCTACCTTGTGGTTTGGTGTTGTTGCTCTGACGGCATCTTGAAGATGGATAAAGCGTTCTATCATAAAATAGGTGGAGTTCCATCTTGTTGGTACTGATTTGATAAATACCAAAGGTTGGGTAGAGCCTTTTACTTCGGCTTGGAACTCCATAAGTTTTTCTTTGGCCTCGTAGCTAGATCGATAGTATGTCACTATTTTCGTTACTTTTTTTAAAGTGTTGTCTAATATTTTTAACGGCTGCTGCAAAGTGAGGTTCAGCTTATGAGCCATGCAGCCACAATGTGTCCAGCCTAAAATATTAACTGCTCCGACTATAATTGCAGCATTATCCGTTACACAAAAATTAATCTTATCTAATATACCCCATTCAATACATATTTTTCTTAAAATTGATGCAAGATTTTGGCTTGTGTGTACACCATTAATTTCAATGCATTTCAATAACACTGATTTAAATTCAAACTCATTGTTAATAAAATGAGCAGTGACACCTATAAAAGCGTCCATTAGAACGGACGTCCAGCAATCAGTAGTTATACAAATTGTTTCTGCTTCCTGATGCAACATTATTTTTTGTTCCTCTAAACATCTGTTATATATAAATGGTATTAGCCTTTCTGATATCACTTTACTCCCAGGTAAAACATAATTAGGGTTTAATGCCTCCACAAATTCTACAAAATCAGGTTCTTCAACGATTAAAAACGGTTGGTACGTTTTTGCAATAAGCTTCAAAAGCATGGCATCTATACTCTTTTCTTCTTCGGTACGTAAAGGTCTTTGAATTTGTGCATAGTCTATTATAATTCTTTTGGTCCCGGTTCTGGTAGCAGTGATTTCATCCTGGGATTCCTCAACATAGTACTCTTTGTGATCTGATGTAAACAGTACAAATTCCGGTTGAACTGGTGAAGGTGGATTCCGCACCTGTACCAGATGGGACCGAGTTGTTTCACTTCCGGCTAAAAAGCTATTGTAATGGGCCATGTGTTTAAGTTTTAGATGAGTTTTTAAATTGGTGATTGATGTTCGGTAAGAAAGGTTTTTAGAGCACTGATTACAGCTAGCAATTTTATTTTCTCCAGCAACATTAGAAAAATAATCCCATATACGTTTAGATCGGTGTAGGTAAGACATTGTCACGTCGCGTTCAACAATTTATTTACAGTAAAATATTTCTTTATAAAACTTAGTTTTATTTTATGTACTTACACACTTTTATTCACAGTTACTTCTCACTACTTTTTACTACCTATGTTATTTACAGGTAAGTAATGATTTCACACTAATTTATGTAGTACAATATTTTAATTATTGTTTAACGAATACGGCAAATACTATATCACCATCCAAATTTCCAAAATTTGACACATTATTACACAGCACGCGTGCCGGTCAAATTATTATTAAACAATCACACGCAGTCGCACACGGGATTTTCACGGTTTCACTGATGACCTCGTTCGCGAGTGAAATTTATTATTAGCAGGTGCGAAGAACGAGGTTAAATTTAATTTGCTAAATAAGCATTCGCATCCTACCGATGATTATGAATCGTATGACATTCCTATGAATTGATTGATGCTAATTAGCTTTAACGTGACGTGCAGTGCAGTGTTGCCAACTTAATTTTTTAGAGGATCGTACCATAGATTAGAAAAGTTCGTATTTTTGCAAAAATTCAAGAAAAAAAAATAGTACGCAACAAAATTTCAATAAAACTACAGTAAATAAACGTAATGTAACTATAAGTTTGAATTTTGGTTTGAATCAATATTTTACATTTAGGGTAGGTACATACAACAATTAACATTTGGCAGATATAACCAAATTATTGATTATTTTAGAGATTAGGTCCGCCATTTCCAAAGTGGGCGATAACGCTCCCTTGTGGGCGCTGCAGGCCTAAAGGGGGGTGATTCTAATATAAAAACTAATGTGAATGATGAATCATGCTGTTTAGTAAGTTTGTTGATTTATGGTTCCAATTTACTCAAGAACAGCCGCAAGTCGCCACGTTCGGTAACATGGTAACATGCAAACGATTTCTCTTTTTAGTAAGCAGCGTTGCCACGGTTGATACAGCACTAAATCCACGTTCACACAAATATGACGATGGGAATGCTAACAAGAATCGTTGAACGATTGACCACAATCAAGGGTACAACTGCGGCATCGGTTTTTGTAGCCAAAATTCTTGGTAGCCATTTTTGAACTTTGTTTTTATTACCTTGTTCGTTGTCAATTCTTTAAGTTTTTCTTCGAGCTGAGGTGATATTGCTGTGTTGACATTTGAAATCGGAACCAACACCCAGTCTGGTATTTCCAAGTTCAAAATGTCCTGGTATCGTTCGGTGAAGACAGTGTGGAGGTTTTCCAAATGTTGGCAGAAGTCAAACAAGTCGGCGTTACTGCAGGATACTGATAAATTCGGAAAATTGTGAAACTTACGTCTGCCCATATTGTTTTTGTGTAGAAGCAGTTTGGCTGCGAAAGCAGCAACAACGATTGACCACTTTCTCGAAGGTGGCCCTACCTAACTGGACAGTTTGTCCGAGGTAAACATACTCGTCCACAACTTCGAGTATAGCGTCTCCGGTCTTCATGAGAATGGGTGTTACATGGGCATTCGACATGACCTTTGTCTTATCCATGTTCATTTTAAGACCCACTCTTTCGGAAGCTTTACTGAGGTCATCGAGCATTGTACTGAGGTCTTCCATAGTCTCAGCCATGACAACTATATCGCCGGCCAACCGAAGGTGAGTGATGTACTCGCCATTTATGTTGATGCCTATGCCCTTTCCAGTCCAGAACCTTGAAGACATCCTCCAGTGCAGCGGTGAACAGTTTCGAAGAGATAACGTCTCCCTGCCTCACGCCTCGCTGCAGAAGGATAGGTTTTTAGGTCCGGTCCTGGAGTTGAATTGACATAGTGTCGTTTTTGTACAGACACTTCAGCACCTCGATGTACAGTGGGCTGCATCAATTGGGTACCCCAGTTGTATTAAAATTAACTTTGCTGCAACTTTGCAATACAATCATATACATACATCCTTAAGAATAATACAAAAAGTGTTCATTCATATGCCCGGACGAGATTCGAACCATCGAATCGTCGGTAATTTTTTAATTACCACTAGCTCTTACCAACTAAGCTAGTTAGGTAATTAATTATTCGATGAATTATCAATCTACTTGACGTTATAATTCTGTCTCTGTCTAATCGATATGGGTATGAACTCAGAATGCATAGTTTGTTAATTGAGGGTAGTTAGGCATACATTTTTCTAAAATAATGAAGTTACCGTCTGATGAGTCTAGTTTTGTTGTACCTTTTGCATACTATAAGTGTTTGTGTTAAAAAAAAATTAAAATGATAGATAATTTCTTGAGAACAAAGATTGTGGTTCTTTACGAACAAAATGCAAGCATTAAAGGGATTGCCAGACAGCTGGGCTTATCGGTAAATCAAATATTATCTAATAATAAAATAAATTGAATAATTAGTTCGTAAACATTGTTGCTCAACTTAAAATGTATTTTCTACACAGAGAAAAACGGTGCGCTTGTGGGTGCGACGTTATTTGGATACTGATGATGTGAAATCAAAACCCTTTGGGCGGAGCAGTTCAGGCATCTATACAAACAAGTGTGAACGCCACCATGATATAGTAAATGATCACTTGAATTCGCCGTTCGCAACCCACTCGCTCAAGTGCTCAAAGACACAGATCGCAATCGCCACAGTGCGGAGGCACTTGCAGGCAGCAGGCATTCACAATTATCATCCAGCGAAGAAAATTCAACTGTCAGAAGCTCATCGGGCAGCAAGAGTTCGGTTCGCACAGGAGCATAATTACGGACTTCGACTGGGAAAATAACATAGTTTTTTGACGGAAGAAAAAAGCTTTAGGTCCGATAATGATGGGAAAAAAATACTATGGCGGGAACCCAACAAACGCTACAATCCACCAAACATATTACCGAACAGGTCCAGTGGTAGAATAACATTAGGTAAATAAACGGCTTTATTACTTAAGTAAATAAATGATTGATTTCCATGATATGACAGATTTAATTTTATTGACATTATTATGAGAAATTAAGCTATTATTTAGCAATGTTTATCAGCACAATATCTTAAAAAATATAAACATAAACAACTTAAACATATGTAGTTAATAAACTAATATAATATTAATAAAATAAACTTGTTTCAGTTACTGGGGATGGATGTCATATATGGGCCCAGGCGAATTAACAGAAATAGGCGGGCGCATGAATAGCAAGACATATCTTCAAATATTACAAGAGGTTATGTTGCCTACAGTGCGAGTTGCGTACCCAGAAGGACAAATATATTTCGTCCATGATAACTGTGCTGTGCATCGATCCCGAATGGTGAAGGAGTGGCGAAGTTTACAGGCTGATATAACTGTTATCGCCTGGCCAGCTAAAAGTCCGGATCTTAAATCCAATTAAAAATATGTGGGGTCAAATGATTTTAAATTGGGACTCAGTGAATCCTCCGCTATTATTAACATAAACAAAAATAAAACGACTTATAGTAAATAGGTAAGTGGGTTCTAATTGCGATCATCCTTTAGATTATGTTGGATCCCGTAATCCCGTTTGGTATTTAGCGTTATAATTAATTAAAATAAAATACTTAGTGTCGACATTGACACATTGAAATAACTCAAGGAATAAATCATTTGACCTCACTATTTCATTATTGTGATTAATAGGTAATTGGAGGTAGATAATATTTATGATTTACGAGAGATGTAAATTGTTTATTCATTAGAATGTTAACTAATGATAACATGTTTTTTCACTCGTTAATTATGAAAATTATTCTACTTGTTTGTTTGAAAGGTAAATTGTCAACCATTATGAAGTTGTTGTAAGTTAACTATTTTGCAGTCAAATGATACAAACTTTTAAAGTTACTTATCTATATTTAAGTTTTTAAATTTACTAAAAATAAAAAATATTTCTTTTATTTTAATATAAACCTACTAGTTGTAACAATATATATGAATAAAAAGTTGCTATAGTCTATCTTAAAGACAAATAAAATTTTACGAAAACAAAAACCTAATTGTAGACTGCGAGTATTGAACTCGAGGCGGCGGTTTCACACGTCGCATCTTAAACGTCTAAACCGAATTAACTGTTGTTAACGGCGCTGAAATACGCTTGTGCAATGTTGTTTATCTATAAACTGTTTGAAAAAATATTACAATGAAATACAAAACTTGGTATGTGGCCATCGCGGATTCGAACGTGGGTGCTTTCAAGGGGGGTACCCAGATGGTGAAGCTGACTGTAACGATAATCGGTCTGGCACCGTTGAAGAGACTGCAGTACAGCCCATGCCTCGATCGAATCGAAGGCTTTCTCGTAGTCCACAAACGCTAAGCAGAGAGGCAGGTTATACTCTTCGGTCTTCTGTATAACCTGCCGCAGCGTAATGTATGTGGTCTACTGTGCTAAAGCCTTTACGGAATCCGGCTTGTTCGGGAGGCTGGAATTCGTCAAACCTGCGCGCGAGACGATTCGTAATATATTAAGCATCCTGAACAGCTTGTAGACATGGCTTAGAAGTGAGATGGGCCTATAATTCTTATTAAGGAGGGTATTATCACCCTTCTTAAAGAAAAGGATCACCACACCTCTGTTCCATGCCTGTGGCGTTTTGTCCTCGAGTATGACGGAATCAAACAGCTTCTGGAGGGCCTTTAGAACGGGTTTTCCACCGGCCGTCAGGAGTTCGGCCGTAATTCCGTCATCACCCGGCGCTTTGTTGTTTTTGAGCTGCTTTAGTGACATTCTAATCTCGTACAAGCTGACGTCCGGGATGTCTTCAGCGTAGTGTCGGGTCAATCTAGCTTTTGGGTCGTTTGCCAGATTCGTACCGGGGTTATTTGTTGATGTGCATAACTGTCCATAGAACCTCTCGATCTCTCCCAACAACTCAGGTTTGGCGGATACGATCCTGCCATTATCGGTCTTCAGTTTTGTAAGCTGGCTCTGCCCAATAGAAAGATCCCTTGCAAAGACCTTGGAGCCCTTATTTCGCTCTATTGCGTCCTTAATGCGGTCTGCATTAAAGCGGTGAAGGTAGCTTTTCAAGTGTACAATGAAGATGTACTCAAGTTACGGCTTGGGTTTACGTTATCAGCCGAGTGATGGACTGATTAATAAACGAAAATCGACACCTAAGTATACAATAGGTGTCGAGATTCTTAAATCTGAGTGTAGGCAGTCCGTGACTTGAGGTCCTGATTAGTGGCGCGAAATATGGAGTTTGAAAATATTTTGGGTGAAATTAATTATTATGATGTAGAGTACTATGACGATATTTTATGGCCTTTGCGATATCGTTTACCAAAAATCTATACAAGGGATGCCTCGAATCCTTTTGAATTACCAAGGGATAATTTAAAAAAAAATACATTTGTTCAAGATTCAGTGTTATAAACACTGTTAAATTCTGACAGTTTTAATCCCGTGCAGCCGTAGAGGCTCGTAATGTATATTAATCTATGGAGGCTCGAT
Organism: Tiliacea aurago; assembly: GCA_948098905.1. Taxonomy (NCBI): domain Eukaryota; kingdom Metazoa; phylum Arthropoda; class Insecta; order Lepidoptera; family Noctuidae; genus Tiliacea; species Tiliacea aurago. Next base: position 16,014,188 of record OX402593.1, read on the forward strand.
CCGGTACATGAAACACTATTGATTTGTAAAGATAAAATTTAAAAAAATTATTACTTTTTCTTTTAATCTCGAATCAATTCTCGCATTAGTGAACAACCAATGCAAACCATTTGTAGGTACCATTCGAAACTCATTTCGTACCATACGATGTGTGTGTGTGTGTGTGTGTGTGTGTGTGTGTGTGTGTGTGTGTGTGTGTGTGTGTGTGTGTGTGTGTGTGTGTGTGTGTGTGTGTGTGTGTGTGTGTGTGTGTGTGTGTGTGGTAGATAACATTCAAACTGAACAACACTTACGAACCATTTCACAAAGGACGCGTACGTGCAGTCAACGTGGACTTACAAAAATTAGCCAATGCTAGACAAGCTCCGCTGTCCGCTTCCAAACCTCATTTGATTAGCAACGCAACCGGGTGGGTTGCCTACACATAAATTGGAAATGTATAGCTTGATGTGTAGCCGTGAGTACTTCTTTAGTTGCATAAAGTTTAATAAATAAACTATAAAAGTAGGTATCTTATAAATCCAATAAAATTACCTAATCTAATAATAGTGTTCTTCTAGTTTTAACAAATTAAAAGTATTTTAATCTTACGACTTCTCAAGAACGAAATGTGATGAATGTCATTCTAAACTTCGGTCACTGTGGCGTAATCGTTCATCAAGTACAGCTCCTTGAGGAGCTGATCTTGGTAACTGCGATACTATTTTCATGTGTTTATTAATTAGTAATGATCTTGAGATGCTGATATCGTAATAATGGCGTATCAAATAAATACGCACTTGAGGTACGTTATTGGGGAACGTTTATTATTACGGGCCTTATTAGATATCCGTCTATTGAGCTGGCGGTACTCAGGATCAACTCGCGCCTCTCCTCCATGAGCTGTATTGTAGGATGTGATATATTGTAGAATGCTGATTCTAATGATTATAATTGTGTAAAGCCATATTTGGTATGGCCGCGAATCATAATTATATCAACATACAACCTATTACTGACCTGCAAATTGCAAAAAACGTTGGAAAATTTGAATTTCGCGGGCTACCTTAGCGCATCATGTTACATATTTTTATGGAGACGTTCACAGATTTGACCTTTATTCGATACGTTTTGTTATTGCATTGTCATGATAATCTATGTTTTTTGCAGAGATTCTCTTTAGGTCATTTCCACTTCTAGTCCAGTCTTTTGTCAATGATCAGTCCAAGGAATTTAGTTGTATAACGCTTTCAATGGTTTTACTATCAATATTTATGTCCAAAGTATTTCTAGTCAAACGCTGGCTGGTTAAATTGCATAATCTTAGTTTTATTTAAATTGATCTTGGTTGGAACTATCAAAAATGTCTGGCTAATGAGGAAACATCATCTGATTATTAGAATTAGAATTTCATAACACGATGTTAAGTGTGTGGCAATGAATCACGTGATTTTTAATAATATTCTGAAGGTAATACCAGAAAATCACACTTTATTATTTGATGAATTTAGATCGGTATTTATGATCCGTTTGGTGCCGGACGTAAAGAATAGCACCATCCTATTTCTTCCCGTGGGTGTCGTAAAAGGCGAATAAGGGACTTTTACTAGAGAATGGGCAGCAGCTTTCTCTATGTATTTTTAAAACCATACTGCGATCGCCAACCCGCCTGCCAAGCGTGGCGATTATGGCAACCCCCCCCCCCCTTTGGGGGAGGCCTATGTCCAGCAGTGGACGTCTTTCGGCTGAAATGATAATGATTAGATCGGTATTTTACACCTTTAGTACCGTTTACCTGCCAAAGCCATGGTAATCCAAGTTCATTATTGTCCATCGTTCTTACCTGTGTTGGAAGCATGCGCTGACAAACTTTCAGCTTTTATAAAATAACGAATAACGAAGGTCTGGGGTTCACGGGCTCTTAGGCTATTGTATGAACATCTATGTGATGTGATTTAGCCAATTAGATTACATTGTAAACTCTTTAACTATCGTGTAATTTAAAAATGGAACGATCTTTTACTCCGAAACAGGGCAACCAAGGAGGTAACGTACCAAAGGTTTTATTTAAATTTCGAACTGGCTTGCAATAGAAAGCTGTATAATAAAAAAAAACAAAATTAACACATTGGCGCGTGAAAAATTATGTTGTTCGTCATTGAATCTGGAATTTATAAATAATCCCTGCATTCTTTTGAGAAAAGCACTGTTTATGCCTCGGCGGAAATGGCATTATTGCCTGTCTCGTATTAGTGAAGTCCTCGCCTACGGCTCGGCCTTCAAACTCATACTCGACCTGCAATTGCCTATTTCACGGCCTTTGCAATAATGTACTGTTGTACCCATAGAAATAATAAAAACAAACTTCTTTCTTATATCTATGATTGTACCTAACAACCACTAACAACTCAAAAACCGGCCAAGTGCGAGTCGGACTCGCGCACGAAGGGTTCCGTACCATTATCTATAAAAATGGCAAAAAAATCACGTTTGTTGTATGGGGCCCCCCCCTTAAATATTTGTTATATTTTAGTTTAATTATTTATTTTGAAAGTGACTAAACAATATGTAACAAAAACCCTGCTGTTCCTTCTACCTACGTTTTAAGAATCGTAACGACTCGTCGAATCGTCTACGTAATAAAGCAAGTCATTTATAAAAACTGTTCAATAAAAATAATTAAAATAAATATTTAATTATTAATATTTGTAATGTTTAACTGATTTCTTACCTCTTTAGTTCTTTGATTTTGACTTCTCGACTAGCCAATTCTAAATTTTTTTAAATTATAGTTCCACCAATGTTGTGCTTGCGCGTGAACAACAGGGTTTTTGTTACATACTGTATAACTAAATATTCTGTGAATATTTCAAGCGTCCACCACTCCACCTGTTTCCGTTATCAATATAGAGCAAAAACGAGCAAAAAAATCACATTTGTTGTATAAAAGCCCCCATAAATATTTATTTTATTCTGTTTATTTTGTATTTGTTGATATAGAGCCAACAGAAATACATCATCTGTGAAAATTTCAACCGTATCACGGTTCATGAGATACAGCCTGGTGATAGACGGACAGACAGACAGACAGACGGCGCGGCGGAGCCTTAGTAATAGGGTTCCCGTTTTACCCTTTGGGTACGGAACCCTAAAAACCATGACTTTAAAAATAATCAATTTTTTTTTTCTTCCAGTAGGCAGGCTATAGACCGCATTTCGAATTATGACCATAATCGCTGTAATCGATTTTAGCGCGCTAAACGGTGATAGGGAACGCGTTTAAGCGAGATAAAATCGATTACAGTGATTATGGTCTTAATTCGGAATGCGGCCGCATCTTCCACATGTATAGTCAAAAAAATCAATGAAAATAATGTCACTGTCATCGTGACAGCAAATTTTAATTTCACGTGTTGCTCAGTTGCTGTCTTGCTGTGCTTTGTAAATGCCTAACACGCGGCCGGCTATCGGTTTTATTTCTATTTACGCAAATATTTGTCATAAACCTTTTATTTTTTGTTTGACGGAATGATAAGATGTCGGTGTGCAATATGTTGATGGCACTCAAAGCGGTAGGCTTTGACACTAAAACCTCTGAATTAACTAAAACATGTGAAGAACTTCAGGTTAGTATTAAGTTAATTGTTTTTACTGGTATTAAAGTAAATAAGCTTAACATAAATTATACAGTTTGAAAATATTACTGTGAGTTTATTTTATGTGCTTAAAGTTAACACAATGTGGTTCCTGGACACAAACCCTAAGACTGACACCGAGACTGGCCACAAATAGTTCCATGTCTCCCAGTGAATACTTAAAAAAGGATTACCTTTTTTAAATACTCACACATCTGAATATGCATGGCAGAATGGCATCGGAAAAATAGGCCCCAGTGCAATAGGCTGTGGTGCATTACTCTTCCCATCAATAAACATTAGTATAATGCAATTTCCAAGGCTCGTTGTTAAATAGTAGCTGTTTGTGGACAAACAATGTATTTTGCTTTTATTGCTACCTGTTGTGTAATGTCTATTTCATGTATATATATACTCAGTGAGACGTTTTAGCTGATAATTATGATCATAGCGCCATTGCCATGAATTAAACATATTTATTAATTTTGTTCTGTGGACCCTCTGTTACCGCTGAAATATGAATACAGCATTATAAATAAAAGTCATAGAAATTAAAGCAAGTTTTTGCTATCACTTTACTTAATTAATTAAGATTATTCTTCATTATTTGTATTTTTGTTTTTGTATTTTGTTGTCCCATTTGTGTTCATTGTTTGTATTTGTTTTGTATTTTTGTATGCATGGACCAGTAATCTATTTAAAAGTGATGACTTAATAAAATAGCCTTAGTATCATAAAAGCGTGAATTCAATGTTTGAACAATGTGTTTACAATCTTCATTGCAAGCTACCTGATATTTTCATGTGAGCTGTGATGTACCTATTCTACTATTAATTTTATGAACTGATATATTGAGAGTTCTGTACATAAATGGTATATAAACCAAAGCTTTACTTGGTACAACTTTGTCAGTCCATCCTTCACAGCTACTCTAATGTTTCTTTCACAGGCTTCAATTAATTCCAACACTTTTGACATTCAAAATGCTGTCAAGCAATTATCTGAATTTTTACTCAAAATCGAAGATGCAAATATTTTCAAGAAATATCTATCAAATATTCTTCTCGCTTTGGTGTCGGCGAAGATCCCCTTGAAACAAGTGTTTTCTAATACAAATTATGACACATGCAGTGATGCTGAAAAGACAAGTCACTTAGAGTATTCAATAATACTGGCTGCTCTGAGCGACCATCCAGATGTGTTACAGTAAGTGTGTTTTGGTGTATAGGTACTCAATTCCAAGCTTGACCCCAACATAGTTGGGAAAAGGCTAGGCAGCAGATGATGATGACTCATTTCCAAGCGTCAAAACTTGGAAGCATTGTTAAAGTAGAAATCATTATATTTAAAATTTAGCTGTTCTTAGAACGGCTAACAGATTTTTTGTTTCTATTGTATCATTATCACCATCATCATCATCATTTCAGCCGAAAGACGTCCACTGTTGGACTTGGGCCTCCCCCAAAAAGGGGGGGATTTGCCATAATCGCCACGCTTGGTAGGCAGGTTGGCGATCGCAGTATGGTTTTAAAAATGCATAGAGAATGCTACTGCCCATTCTCTAGTAAGTCCCTTAGTCGCTATCTACGACACCCATGGGAAGAAATGGGATGGTGCTATTCTTTATGTCCGGCACCAAATGGAACACACTTCTATTGTATAGATTCAATCAATCAACTCAGCCTATCGCAGTCCACTGCTGGACATAGGTCTCTCCCAAGCTGCTCCACAATGGAATTGTATAGAGATATTTTCATGATACTTCCTTTTCTTCCAAGAAGTCATGAAAAGAAGTTGAAAGAACTTTTATTAATGTAAAAATATAATATCAGGCTATTCTAACAATTCCTTCCATTTTAGATATGCATTAAAATATTTCGAAGTTAATCCGGTGGCGCCATTTGAAGTATTCAGCCATCATGAGGACTCCTACAATGTTGCTCCAAAGAAGCGGAGACTGCTTGATTGTGGGCAGAAAATTCCAGAGAAACAGGTGGTATCATGCTGCCATAAATTGCTCAGCAAATTACCAAATGAAATGTCTGCTAAATGGGATTGGACAAAGTTTATTGGAACTTATGGTAACCATGGGATGGCAGATGTGAGATGGTATGTTAGTCATAAGATAATAGATACTTTTTATGTTTTTAGTTGGCTAAAACTGCTACTGCTGGGCAAAGGTATCCCCAGAATTCTTCCAGAAAGACAGATACTTACGATAAAATTGCTGACAATATTGTTACAAATTATAATTCCATGACCCTGTTATTAATGAATTGTGCTGTATTGCTGAAAGTAGTTGAAAAATGCTACCTTTGGTATACCAATTAATTTTTATTTATGTATGTAATGAAATTTACAGGATGATAAAAGAATGCATGGTACTTCTAGCAAATATGACGGATACACAGTCTATGATACTATCGCTCAGAATGCTCTTACAAGAACACGAGACTCACGAACTTTTGGAGCGAAGTAAAACTGAACCTGTTCACACTATGAATGAAGTAATAAAAGATGATTTAAGCCCTAATGTTGTCAATATTGACGGTATACTTCTGCCTATAAATGAGAAGGATAATGTCCAGAGTGGTAACTTAGTTCCAGTGAAATCTACTATTAATAATCTTAGGAGTTTGGCCTTAGCTGTTGCGTCAGGTAAGAAGCATTTTTAAATTATTTTTGTCAATATTTGAGAACACTGCTAAATATTATTATAATTTTTGTTTTCGCTGTTGTCTATTTTCATGTTAAGAAATTTATGTCAACTATAACAAGCTATCCCTTTAATAATAATACGTTTTGTGATGTTTATATTCTTACAAATCACGTAAACCAGCTTGCAAAGGGCAGTTGGCACAGGACTGATACACATGAATATACACATTTTTGAACCCTTCTACAGCCAAGCGCACATTATGGTGCTCCCACACTGCTGTTAAAAATGTTTACAAACATTAGTAAACATTTTCTAAACAAATATTTTATCACAATGTTAAGAAATGTTTTCATGTTAGGTAATGTTAAAAAACATTTCTAAACAAAATTGTTAGTTTGGCGCATCCAGTTATAGCGCTTTTTTCATTTTATGGAACAAAGAATAGTATAAAAAGCTAATCCAATAAGCAAATCTTCTTCCATTTTCGTGTAGACGCCTCGGAACGTAAATCCAAACTGCTCGATGTCATGTTTTCAAATGTTATACATGTTTGTAAACATTTTCTATCAGTGTAGGAGCACTCAAAACATCTAACAATTCCTAACAGAATTTATCAATTCCTAACATTTGTTAGTAAATGTATTAGTGTTAGAAAATGTTTGTAAACGTTTTATAACAGCAGTGTGGGAGCACCATTACAGTCGCAGCGAGCCGCAGTGCAATGCATTTTCATACAAAAAAGTGCGGTGCGGCACGCCTGTTAAGTGTGCGTTTGGTTCTTAGAAAATGTACGAAAGTGTGAAGGAGAATTTTTTTAATGCGTTGCCTTGTGGAGCTGCCCGCCCCAATATGCGTTAGCCTTTAATTCCCTGTGTTAACGTTAATTTGCTTGTTCAAATATATAACGAAATTCCCTATTCAAAACTTGTTAATATAAATACTTATTATTTTCTAGGTCAAGCCCTCAGTCTTATGGGGCCAGTAGGTTCAGGAAAAACTTCCCTAGTGGAACATTTGGCTGCTATCACTGGCCGCAAAGGAGTGGCCTTCAAGAAAATCCAACTAGGAGACCAGACGGACTCCCGCATGTTGCTAGGTTCACATCAATGTACGGACATCCCTGGAGAATTTGTGTGGAGGCCGGGCGTTTTAACTGAGGTATGTCTTCTGCTATTTCTGAACCATGTTATACCCGGGTTTTCTCACGAAATCACCGTGCCGGCAGTGACTAGAGACATTTTTATGAATAATATTCGTGTCCAAATGTGGCGCACCTGAGCGCAAGCTAGCTATTATAGGACATTGTTAGAATTATCACGGGCCGTCAATTTCTTTGAGTAGTCGGTGACGTTCACTGAAACGCTTGGTTTGTATAAAAAGTGTTGGTAGTACCCTGCGGACTGTCCAGTCTTAATTTGGGCTCCTTTCCATTAAGGGCCCCTTTTCCGAAATTTACGTTTCTAGATCGAGTTGTTTTCAGAGAAATCACCATATTTAAATTCGTAAAATAATATATAGTACAGATACATGTTTGATCTAGTGACTTTTTTAAAAACACGTTATTTAACATTTTGCTGGGACAAAAGAAATCATAAGTAAAGTCGATTTTTAAAGTATTTTAAGTTGTATGAGACTTGGGGAAACGAAATTTTTATGAAAATTTAACATTTCATTTACTAATCGGGTTTGACAGGGATATTCGTGGATAGATTTATAATATGGCACTTATTTTTTTTTATAATTAATAAATACGTGAAAAACGGCTCGCGCGCACCGCGCCAGTGCTATAGTGCTATCGCGACTGCTCCTGTGCAACGCGGGCGCAAGCTGTCTCATGCCTAAACTTTCGGGAAAAGGGGCCCTTAAAGAGGTGAGGTGTATGCTATAAGGGGTGAGCTTATTGGCATCAATAAGTCCCCCCTTACATTTATGGGACTTAAGCATAATATGTGACTTGTTAGAGTATATCTGGGTTTCAATTAACTCACAATTTGGGTCACGCCAGGTATGCGTTTATATTGTTTGGACACAAAGTAGGTAATATTATGAACAGAAGATTTTGGTTGTTCACTTATTTAAATTTCTCAAATAATTTGTTTAAACAGATGTTGGTTTGCTTATGTTGCGCGAGTGCTAATACTCGGATACGGTATATTTGCATTTACAATGTGCTCAAAAGGTTTAAAAGTGGCATTGGAAAAGTACGAAGTAGGCAATGTAAACAATTAAAATCTTGGTAGGTACCTACCTGCATTACGTTCGATACGATAACGATACTTTCAAATCTACCGGCTGTAGACTCCTACAGCCGGATTAGATTTGAAAGTATCGTCATCATCATTTCAACCGGGAAATTTCCACTGCTGGATAAAGGGTTCCCAAAACGCCGACCAATTTGAAAATATGCTAAAGAATAATAACTCTTCTCGTCTCTTCACTGTCTCTAACACATAAGACGAGATCGACGATACCTATTCCAAAGGTATCAGTAAACCAACTATGTTTAGGTTAAATTCCGCAACCATTCACTACTGAGAATTAGTAACACATTCATTTGTATTTAGAAGGTTTTAACTATATATTTCACCACTTTTTCCAACAATTTTTGTTTGATTATTCAATGGTAATTGAAAAGAATCGACGGAAATCGATTTAATCAAATTAACCTTAATTGTCAAATGAAAAACATCTTTACAATACCTTTTTATTCATTTAACACCAAAATTATCATACGATAATGATTTAAGGCTGTACAAAATGGACACTGGCTTCTATTAGAGGACATAGACTGTGCTGCACTAGATGTGGCTTCGACCCTCAGTTCTCTACTGGAAAGAAACTCACTATGCGTGCCTGGCTATCGAGATTCTTTGCCAGTCACACCTGGCTTCCAACTCTTCGTCACACAACGGTGCGTTAAGACAATAACAATTTAACTTTACTTTTATAGAAATACTTAGAGTTGATTTTCTTTTGACAATTAATTTTTTTTTTATAGAACATTGATTACAAATTATGGCTTTCAAAAGAAAATGTCCAGCAGCAGTACATTGCTTCAAAAACATTTAACACAAATAAATGTCGAACCTCTATCGAGGTCTGAACTCGCAGAGATCATACAAACTCTGTACCCGGCACTTTCAACTATCTGCTCTAGAATGATTGAAGTATTCATGATGTTCTCAGTAGGCAGTCACGACACATCTCTGCAAGCTACCGAAGCAGTAGATAGCGATAAAGAAAAGAATCTAATCCTCATACGAGGATCAAGACTGATTTCAACCAGAGACTTGTTGAAATGGTGCTCTCGATCAGTAGTTGGCTTCGACGTAACTAGTCCCGAGTCCGCACTAAAAGTCCTTCAGGACGCTCTGGATATATTCACTTGTTCAGTCTCCTCCCCTGAACATAGATTGGAACTGGCCAAAAAGGTTGGTCTATGCCTCGGTATAGTAGAAGCTAAATCTGAATTCTATTGCAAACATTATAAGCCAAATGTATCTCTAAATGCCACCTTTCTAGAAGTTGGCAGGTCTAAAGTTCCGAGGGTAGAGAAGAGTTTGGAAACGATCGATTTTGATAACAAACAGACGGTGTTTTCGTTTACGAAACAGTCCGCCTGTTTACTTGAGAGGATTGGTTGCTGCGTCACTTCCAATGAACCTGTACTGCTTGTTGGTGAAACGGGTACCGGTAAAACTTCGTCAGTGCAGTACATAGCTAAGCAGACAGGACACAAACTGGTCGTCATTAACATGAACCAGCAGTCAGACTCGGCTGATCTACTCGGTGGTTACAAACCCGTCGACCTAAAATACGTAATTAGACCAATAAGGCTCCAATTTGAGGAACTCTTCCGAAAATTCTATAACACAGAAAAAAACCTGAAGTTCTTGGGCCATGTCGAGACTTGTTACGATACGGAAAATTGGACAGCTTTGCTAGCGTTGATGAAGCAGAGTCATAAAGCAGCTATCACTAGGCTGACGGCAGAAAAGTCTACAATTAAACTAAAGAAATGGATAGCCTTTGGGTTTAAACTTACGAAGTTGGAACAGCAAGTTAAGGCAGCTTCGAAGTTGACCTTCGCGTTTATTGAGGGGTCTCTAGTCAAAGCGATGCAGGAAGGCCATTGGGTGTTGCTAGATGAAATCAATTTGGCGTCCGCTGAAATATTAGAGTGCCTAGCTGGGTTGCTAGAGGACAAAAATGAGACTATAGACTTGCTAGAAAAGGGCGATAAAGTTCCTATAAAAAGACATCCAGATTTCACACTATTCGCCTGCATGAATCCAGCTACAGATGTGGGTAAAAAGGACCTGCCTGCAGGTCTTCGGAATCGTTTCACAGAGTTCTTCATCGATGAGTTGACCGAACGCAATGATTTGATATTGCTTATTGGTGACTATTTGTACCACATGAATCTTGGTGGTGCCGTTTTAGAGGCCATCTACAGTTTCTATGCCAGTATTAAGAAAGAAGCTAAACTGAATCTAGTGGATGGATCAGGTAATACAAGACAAAAATTCAGACCTTTAAATTAAATATAGTCTTTATCATATTTTATAAAATTGTAATGTATTTGTATTGTTTTTAGGAAATACACCACATTATTCTCTGAGAACGTTATGCAGAGCTCTAACAGCTGCTGCCAAAGCTAAATGTGGAACAGTATCAAGATCTCTATACGAAGCATTTTGTTTATCCTTCCTTACTCAGTTGGACAGTTCATCACATCCAAAAGTTGAGGCCATGATTGCCAAGTACGTATACATTTTAATAAGCTAATATTAGTATATGAAATTACATAGTTACTAATACTTTCCCATCTATTTCTTAGGGCAGTCATCGGCAAGAAAAACGTCAAATCAGTGACAAACCAACTTATCCCCGAGCCACAAGTTTTGGGCCAAACATACTTACTCTTTGAAGGCCACTGGATCCCTCAAGGCAAACTAGAAATAGATATCCCAGAAGGCTATATTTTAACTCCTACAGTCAAAAAGAATCTTCGTGACATCTCACGAATTATATCTCTTGGTCGATTGCCTATATTGTTACAAGGAGACACGTCTGTAGGCAAAACGTCCCTTATAACGTACATTGCTAAAGCTTCTGGCAATTATTGCGTCAGGATAAATAATCACGAACATACTGACCTCCAAGAATATATAGGGTCTTACGCAACCGACTCGAACGGGAAGCTAGTCTTCAAAGAAGGTGTCCTAGTCGAAGCCATGAGGAAGGGATACTGGATCATACTCGATGAACTTAATTTAGCACCGAGTGATGTATTAGAGGCTCTAAACCGTGTGTTGGACGACAACCGAGAACTGTTCATACCAGAAACTCAACAAGTTGTCAAAGCTGATCCAAATTTCATGTTATTCGCTACTCAAAACCCGCCAGGTTTGTATGGCGGCCGGAAAATGCTGTCCAGAGCATTTAGAAACAGATTCGTCGAGTTACACTTTGATGAGATACCAAAAAATGAACTAGAAACTATTTTGCACCAAAGATGTCATGTTCCGCCAGCCTATTCCAAGAAAATGATAGCGGTCATGGCTGATCTACAAATAAGGCGGCGTGGTTCCGCAGCCGTTCAGGGCAAAGACGGATTTATAACACTGCGAGACTTATTTCGATGGGGTCAGAGATACAAATGCACTTCAAAAGATTCTTTGACTGACGATAAATTTTACGATTGGGATCAGCATATAGCTGATGAGGGATACCTTATCTTAGCTGGAAAAGTACGACAAACTGACGAGAGATCTATAATCGAAGAGGTTATAGAAAAACACATAAAAAGGAAGGTCAATCCTGACAATCTCTTTAGTCTTCATGCGGCTACGTCTCCCGTTACTAAATCTGTATTGGAGACAATCTTGAACAACCAACTTGAAGAGTTTAATCACGTCGTTTGGACATACAACATGAGAAGACTCGCGGTTTTGATAGCTAAGTCCTTCACTTTTGACGAACCAGTCTTATTGGTTGGAGAAACTGGTTGCGGAAAGACAACCATCTGTCAAGTACTAGCAACTTTAAAGAAACGTCAGCTCCTGTCAGTCAACTGTCACATGCATACAGAAAGTTCCGATTTCCTAGGAGGTCTTCGCCCTGTGCGTCAATACAAAAACGATGGCAGACTCTTTGAGTGGGTCGATGGACCGTTGATAAAAGCTATGGAAACAGGAAACATGTTCCTAGCTGATGAAATATCTTTGGCTGATGACAGTGTTTTGGAACGAATGAACTCTTTACTGGAACCTGAAAGACAGTTGGTGTTAGCCGAAAGGGGAAGTGACGATAATTCTGATGTCGTTGTTATCACAGCAAATGAGAACTTCCACTTTATCGGAACCATGAACCCTGGTGGAGATTTCGGAAAGAAAGAGCTTTCCCCTGCTTTGCGTAATAGATTTACAGAAATATGGTGTGATAGTGTCACATCTAGAGATGACTTACTGAAGGTTCTCGAGAAAAGCGTCAACAAAGGAGTGTCGCTAGGCAACCAAGAGGACGGTAGTTCGGGAATTGGTACCTCCATATTGAACTTTACTGATTGGTTGAAAAATTCAGAAGTGACAAATAAATTCCCGTTCAGTATACGTGATCTGTTGTCATGGGTCCATTTCATAAATATCACAGTTGCAAAAGGTCTTTTGGATACCCCTGAGGCATACGTACACGGTGCTTGTATGACTTTCCTAGATTGTTTTGGAACAGCACTTACAGGCCATATAGATACCGAAACATTGGTTCTATTACGAAAAAATTCCATTATCTTCTTATTGGATCAGATAAAGTCAGTTGGCGGCGAGTATGTGGAAAGTTTACAAGAAATGTTGAGCGATAAAAAGACTCAATTCGAGGCCGAAAGTGGTTCCAAAAAGTTTGGTATAAAGCCTTTTTATATCGAAGTTGGACAGAAAAATGTCAACACCGCGGCAAAAGAACAAAAGTTCACATTCACAGCTCCAACGACCGGTGCTAATACTTTGAGGTTGCTGCGTGGCTTGCAGCTGAATAAAGCCATCCTTTTAGAAGGAAACCCTGGCGTGGGAAAGACAAGCTTAGTAACTGCCCTCGCTAAATCTTCTGGTCATAAAGTTGTCAGGATCAATTTGAGTGACCAAACGGTAAGTCTTTCTGCACTTTACTTAGACTTTTAATTGTATTCAGTACCTAGACAGGTTGAACCAAAATAATGTTACCATACTAAAACTACAGAATTATTTTAAATAGGCTAGCTAAACTCCGCAAACTTGATGGGTGGGAAATCTATACATGGTAGCTAAAACAAAAAATAAATAAATTTGATGATTTTTTTGTGGGGTCATCGACCGCAATTATTGTAGTCACTTGAAATATCAATTAAAAAATCTCTTTTTTCTGTGTAGGTAAACTTCACAGACGTGATGGCTATCGATATCTAAACACGATAAAACATTAGAAAACAATTTTCTCAATTAACAACTATATAATTATATTGTATCTATTCATATACGAAATCTCTTAAGGGGTCATTGTACTCATCATTATGAACAACTTACAATAAGGGACCAAACTTGAAATCGCGAAAACAAAATCAGCTGTTCCCTACATTTTGACGAGTTAAGCGAACATAAATGTAGGCAACAGATGTTTTCAGGTTTGGTCCCATAGTAAAAGTTGTTCATAATGATGAGTACAATGACCCCTTAAGAGATTTCGTGTATGAATAGATACACCTTGTATAATTATATAAATACAAATACTTCAAGTAACAACACTAGAAACTGTCGTCGAACTCCCAAAACAAAAACATCATATCTTTTTATTTACTATTTTATCGTGCTTAGATATCGATAGAGATTAACTACGACAACATGGCCCGCCCCTCCAAAATTCAAAACGTTTGAAAGTATTTGTGAAAGTATTTACAAAGCGCCACCAAGACTCACAACGCATGTGTGCGTACTGAGACGGCCGTCAAACATAAATAAACCTAACGATTTGATATATTCGTCAGGATGTGACTACACACATTGAAGCAGTAATTTGGAGGGGCGGGCCATGTTATCGTAGTTTATCTCTACCCATCGCGTCTGTGGAGTTGTAACTAACTGATTTAAAATAACCATGTATACTGTGTTGGGGAAGTGAACGAATTTCCGAAAATAATGAATGTTATAAATTGTTGAATTTGAATAAATCCAAAAAAATTGTTTATTCTATTGTAATATTGCAAATAATTATTTTACCAGTTGTTTATCCTTATAAGTATTATTAAAGATAAGGATTTTTTGTTGTCGGTATTTAATTTGTATTTATTTTTACAGGATATAACAGACTTATTCGGAACAGACTTACCAACAGAAGATGGATCTTTCACATTCAAAGAAGGCGCGTTTTTGAGCGCTCTTCAAAATGGAGACTGGATTTTATTAGACGAGTTGAATTTGGCACCTCAACCCGTCCTGGAAGGTCTTAACGCATGTTTGGATCACAGGGGGGAAGTATTTATTCCTGAATTAGGGAGAAGTTTTAAGGTTAAAGAGCAGACTAGATTGTTTGCTTGCCAGAATCCTTTAAAACAAGGGGGTGCCCGAAGAGGTTTGCCAATATCTTTCCTGAACAGATTTACTCAGGTTTACATCGACACCCTAACTAAAGAAGACTTGCTATACATTGTGGAGGCCCAGTACTCATCCGTACCAAAAGACATTTTACACAAAATAGTCGAATTCAACTTCAAAGTAGCGCATGAAGTAACAGAGATACAATCATGGGGTCACAAAGGCTCTCCTTGGGAAATGAATCTCAGAGACATTCAGAGATGGTGCGAGGCCCTCATATTAGACCAGAATGAAGAAGATAATCCACTATCCCCAGGAAAATACGTCGACATGCTCTATGTGAACCGTATGAGGACCGAAGAAGATAAGCAGAAAATGATCGAAACTTATGATAAAATATTCCTCCCTGATTATCCAAGCAGTGATAGTAGTCCCCAGTTCCACTTGACTCATACCCATGTTATAATAGGAGACGTTCAATTAGGCCGTAATGAACATAAAGAATTCAAAAATCGAAGAGCTGCTGAAACGAATTTGCTTGTACTAAGGAATCAACTGCCGACTTTGAAAGCGGTGGCTCAAAGTATCAAGATGAATTGGTTGACGATACTAGTTGGTCCTTCAGCTACTGGCAAGAGTAGTGTAGTACAAGTACTTGCTGACTTGATCGGCAACGAACTGCAAGTCATACCTGTGACGTCAGCAATGGATGTCTCTGACTTACTCGGTGGTTTCGAACAAGTTGATTTTAACAGAAATCTTGAGAGCTTGTATGATAAAATCGAGACTTTAACCATACAGACTGTAAGGAACATGTGGTTTTTCACAAAGGCCTTCGAATGGAAGGAGAACCTGCTACTAAGTGACCTTTACGAGTACAAATCTCTGCAGAAAGCGTCAAGCACTGATATATCAGATGGTAACATGGATAAGTTCAAACAAAAAATTGAATTCTTAAGTACTCACTGTGCCAAATTGATTAAAAACAACGAGTATCAACCAGCTATCTTGCCAAAAGTACAAGAAGTTGTAAAACTATTGAACAAGTTGCAGAACAAAGTGTCACAAGTAACTTCCGTCAACGCCGGAGGAAAATTCGAATTCGTGGACTCTTTGCTTGTGAAAACTATGGTTGAAGGCTCATGGTTACTCTTAGACAATGTAAACCTCACTTCCGCAGCCGTACTTGACAGACTGAATGGTTTGTTGGAACCGAACGGCGTGTTAAGCATTCCTGAAAGGGGTGACGTCAGTGAAATTATACCTCATCCGAACTTTAGAGTGTTCTTCACTATGGACCCAAAATATGGAGAGATTTCAAGGGCTATGAGAAATAGAGGAGTTGAGATATCTTTACTAAGACCAGATGATTGGCAGATATCGTATGTATCAGAAACTGAGAATTTGTTTGACTTGACGGCTTTGTTGTCGTCCTGTGGCTTGCCTAGCAAATATCATGATTTGTGTATCAAATGTCATGAGTTGATGCAGTCCTTTATTGAAGGTATGTATTTACATTGATTTGGTACTTAATAAATTAATAACACACAGTTAATACGGAGATATATGCCAGTGACCTTGAGTGGTTTGCTTGCGAGTTCTGTACTGAGCTCACGCAACGCGTCGTACGATCCCAATTTGACGCATTATTAATTTATTATACACAAACCAAAAGGTATTTTAATAAAACGCGTATACTAAAAGATCAATAATTAGATTATCTTTAAATTGGTGAAGGTTTCAGAAAAATACGCTTGGTAGTTTTTGCGCCATTCTCAGTTTTTTATCCGCGTTAGACATGTAAATTAATTTCACTATGTAATATAAACATAATCTAAAATATTACATATTAAGTTATTGAAAAAATGCTCTAATTTAACATATTTTTTTTTCGAATCATAAACACTGCTCGTTTAGACGTGATCTTCAGTATAAAATCATTAAAAGTCTGTTATCGTCGCCTTAACATATAAATATAAGAATATTTGCTTTATGTTTTGATACAAACACAGGTAGAGAACGACACAATGTCACACATAACACTACGCTTGTATGCTCCGAAGGGTTAGGCAGAGGTGTACCTATAGTTCAAATGTAGGAAACAAATAATATAATATAATAATTCGTTTATATAATTTCTCTCACAATGGTTTTGTAGCACTTAACAGTTTTGAACTATAAAAATTCACATTGTGAGAGCTGGTGCCTGAATCACCTGGCCCACTTAGTGGCATCATACAAATAAACAGGCAGGTAACATGTATTTCTACTAAACAATTAAAACAAAAAATAAATAAATGAATATTAAAATTAAATTAAAAGCAGTCAGAGGGAGAATGGCGATGAATGGGTAGGTGAATGGTGGAGAATAGAGTTGAATGTGTAGGTGAATCATGGTGAATGTGTTGGTGACTAGCCGTGATTGGTGGTAAATGTATAGGTGAATGGTGGTGAATGAAAGTGTAAGCAATTGTTTGAATACAAGTGTTAATTAATTGAAAATGTTCGTTTAAAAGACATGGTGACCTTAAACATTTTTTATTTTCCAGGACTCGATCGGCCGACTATTTCACATATACTGCAAGCGGCTCACCTGACCTGGCAGCAACTACTCCGCGGTATTTCCAACACCACTGCTTTCGTCAGCAGCTTCTCTGACGTTTACATAAAACCAAGATGCGGCGCAGACTTCGCTTCAAGTGTAAATTCGTCACTCGCTGAAATGAAGAACTCCATGTTAAAGGCTCTTGATGAGTTAATAGAAGACGAGGAACAAGACGAAAAGACACCGCTCCCCGCAACTACGAATCACACGCTCACAGTAAAAGGTTTGTGCTCCAATTCCACAATGGAAATCGCCAAGCAACTCGCGTACACAGCCGTACAAGAAACAAAAGATGGTACGATAGAATCATACCTACACGTCATCTTTAGTTTGTTCACCGTTTATCAAAGATCTCATCCAGCCGTGTTAACAACTGTTTACTCTATTATACATAACATTATGAAGAAGCAATGCCACGCCGCCAACGTTCAGTACGCTGACATTCTCAATGACACTGCTTACGAAACTTACAAGTACCATAGCGGCGATATGCAGTCATACAAAAAGTACTATCCCGAATTATACATATTAGAAGAAAGACAAGTACGTTTGGGCAACAAGGAAGGACTCATAATGTTCAATAACCTAATGAAGTACTATCTGACGAACCTCGCCTCTGAAACTACGTTTACAGTATCAAATTATTCAAGAGCTGTCTTGTCGGGCAAACTGACAGATGATTTTTCCGAATATCCGATTTTGAAACACTGTCTCAGATACCTGGCCGTTATTGAAGAATTTATTCAAAAGAGCATTGAACGATCTGCGAACTACTTAGATACTGAAACAGCATGCAATATGTTCCAACTTCTGAGCTGGCGGGACAGATTCTTGAAGGTGGCAAACGAGCCAATATTCGTTGCTAATGAAGCCAGTAGGCGCAGAATTTTAAGGGAAGACATAGTTCCCCTACTATACACTCATAGTAAATGGTTACAAAAACATTTGATGATACCAATAATGAGAATTACGCGAGACAGCGATACTATGATAAATAATTTCAATAAAGCCGCGGAAAATATCGTGATGCCAGCTGACAACGATAACTCAACAGTCACTAAACTGAGTAAAAAGATCCGTAAGATGTACGGGCAACCGAAGTTGTTAGTTGACAAAGAAGAATACGAGAAATGTAGGGAGAAGTCTGAAGTTTACAACAAAATGGCTTTGGACCTGAATCAGCCTGTTTCGAAGCAACTCAACAGACTAACTGTGGACAACTATGCTGTTACTGATATGCATTTAGCATTAGATGTTCCAAATAACGATAAATTGGAATTGGTACAACAAAATATCACCAAGTTGGTTGACAGTCAAGTCGTTGAAAAACCAAGACCTGAAGTCAAACTTCTTCCAATAGTATCTTACGTAGTACAGAGAATTTTGACCATCCTACAAAGAGATTTCTTTGATGTAGTGTCTCAGATATCTAAGAACGAAGACAACGTAGTTGTCAGGATCGAATCTTCAGAAGTCTTGAGCAGTTTGGTACACTTAGGCAAAGTGACCAAAGGATTTCCTCCAGCATTATTGAATCTTTTAGAAGTAATACTCAAACTGCAAGACAATAGTGACATGATTAGTGAACGGTAAGATTTCATAAAAAAAAAAAACCAGTATCTCACACATTGTAAAAATTCTACAGCAAGATTTTATATTTTCAGAATATCATCTCTTCCTGTTAAATTCTGGGACGAATTTTACAAAGCGGTGGTATATTCTCCTGCCTTCTATCCTTCGCCATTTTTGAATCCACATAACAGTGAAAGCTCGGAAGAAAAAGTTGAAGAAATACCAATTAACAGCAAGAGATTGTCTAGGAATGTGCCCTTGCTGCCTTATTATCTGCAGAAGTTCACCGTGTCTGCTGATAATCCAGGTATTTTCTAGTTAATCCTATTAACCTTAACCTTTATTTTTGACGAAATTGTCGGTATTTTAAGTCTGCCTATCACTGCTTGACATAGAAAAGGGGATAAGTCTTTTTGCACCAATAACTTTGGTTGTAATTATAGAGGCATTCAATTCATTTATTCAGCTAACAGTTTACACCAAATCGCTTATATTTATGCTAATTCTACAAAATTACTTCAATAAATTTAATTAACACTTCTTAGACGCAACTCAATAATTATTTCTTCATATTTAAATAAATATACACATCTTTAGCGATTGTCCTTTGAGAGTCAATAAATCTGCTGCCGGAAAATTGCTCTAGCAGTGGGACTGGTGTTGGTTCGGGGAGCACGCCATGTAGGCGGGTAGCAGAGGAGTCTATGTTGTCGTCTTACAACGCCACGCATATACTGGCATGAGGAACATTGCGTAAAGATCCCCATCCTCCATAGAAAAGGGAGGATCCTCGGACCAGGCGGGTGTTGTCTGGTGGGCTACTGCCCAGTGGTTTTTGTCGGGTTTCTGTATATGTGTTAAACGCGAGGATAACTGTGCTTGCGCGCTTTAGAATTTCCATAGCGTAAGGTGTAATACGTAGTTTTTATGTGGCGTTATAGCTGCTGCCACAAACTCTTGGTCTTTTTGCTGGATGTACGATGAGTTGCCACGGCTTGTCTAAGACAAGATTTGTAATTAAGGATCGTAAAACCGCGCATAGGCCTGGATCCCGGCAGTGTGAACATTATAGGCTGATTATTTAATTGGCGCTGGGGCTCTGTCTCGCACAGGGTCGCAGCATTATGATGAGCGATGGCCGTTTTGCGTGAATGTGACGCATATTTTCCCTCAACTTGTTCTTTCGTTTGTGTTTTTTTTCTCCTTTGCGTTATGTTTACCGCAAATAAACGTATTGTCTTTCTTTTTCTTTCTTTATTATGTGTGTGTTATGTAAACCCGGGGTCCCACGGCCTGTACACAGGCCTCATCGTATCGACGGTTCGCACGGCCTGTCGGCCTGGCCTGGCCTGGACTGGCGCGATCTGGCCTGTGAGAAAGGAGGACCGCAGCATAAGACTGATCTCCTAATGGCCTGTTGTTGCCTCTCGACAGATGTGTCGCTGTCTTACATGGTGGATCGAAAGACCAAAATTTATGATGAATGGTGACTAATGAGTACTAATTATTTATATTTCAGAGTCACGACATTTACTAGCCTATGAAGCTGTTTCAATAGAAGGCAGAACTGATTATTCTGTGCAGCTAGAAACAATCTTGAATATTTTGTGGAAGAACATTGCCACATTGGATTCTGCAGTTTCGTTGAAGTTGTATGTATTTTTCAGACGTGAAAGTTTTAACATAGCATTTAGATAAATACTATTTCTTAATTGTCCAAGTGCGTCTTTCAAACGTCGCCTTGGGTTTAATTATTTGGTCGGCAAAGTGTTTCTTGGTTTCTCTTATAGAGACTTGATCAATTTTGGTGTTATATTCAAATTATGTCCATATATAATTAAACCTAACTTATTACTAATATTTCAGAATATCAGACGCCAAATTCGAAATGAAGAAATACGAGCAGCTGGTACACTATTTACACTCCGCTCTCGAACTCAAAAACGACAAAACATTTGACGATATTTGCACACATACTATCGAAATGTTCCGCATTTGCTACAAAGGAACTTCGTTCGACGACATACTAAGCGAAGCGAACGACGCTTATCAAAGACTCCGCAATTCACTTGAAACTAAAACAGATGATATGCAAACAAAGATTTTTACAGCACAGCTATCATTACAAACAAGTGTTTTAATCACTAAAGTGTTGTCTGAAATTAATCCGATGGACCATGTCGCTAAATATCGTCTGAAGGTTCAGTATATCGAAGAGGACGTTAAAATGTTTGATGCTTTACTCGGCGCTTACTACTTCCATGGTCTTGTGTATGGAAATATTCCCCATTACGGCGCTATTGAGAAGCCTTCACAATTAGCATTCAGTAAGATTGATAAAGACTGTGGTTTGATGAAGGTTCATCCCTATTGTAGTGTGCTTATGGGGCTGAGACAAAGTACTGCTGAAAGAGTTAGCAAGTATAAGCTGGGAAATACTTTTAGACCTGAAGAACCGACTTATAACAGTTTTGCCAATGTAAGTAGAACATTTAAATAAGTTTTTAAGTACCTATTAGTTCTTTGAAATTTATGTGTTAATAGTGAATTTTGTAGTACTGCGTGGTGCCGGACGTAAAGAATAGCATTATCCTATTTCTTCCCGTGGGTGTCGTAAAAGGCGACTAAGGGACATACTAGAGAATAGACAGTAGCGTTCTCTATACATTTTAACACCATACTGCGATGATCGCCAACTCGCCTGCGTGGCGATTATGGGAAACTCCCCCCTTTGGGGGAAGGCCTATGTCCAGCAGTGGACGTCTTTCGGCTGAAAAGATGAATGAATGAGTGAATTTTGAAAAAATATGTCACAATATTTTTTAATATTATTTCGTTAATCTTTAGGTAACAAAAATTACATCAATTACTTTTTTTCTTTTCAGGATTGCAAACACTTTACAAAATCAGTACTGTCAGCTAAAACAATTCACGATGTTACTACCAACCTAATAACAGCTTGCAAGAATTTGAACAAGAACCTACTTACCAACACTGTAAATAAAACAGCCCTTCTAGCCGGATACACTGTGGTTAAAGAAACATCGTCCTGGCTGTATTCAGTAAACGCCTTTTACAAAAAAATCGAGGCATATTCTGACGCATTGCCGGACTTAGCAAAACCTCTACAGAGTTCTATATCCCAACTCGTCTATAGCGTAACCTCCTTGAACGATTTGACCAAAGACATCATAGTCAAGATAGAGCAAGGTCCGGTTCTAAAGGAGGTTGTAACTGATTTGATGGTGTTCCCCAATGGTATACCTAATAGGAAGAGCAAAGAGGAATATTTGAATAGATTTGTGTCGGCGAAATTTGTGCAGTTGTTGAATAGAAATGTGGCAGCCGGAAATGATGAGACGTTCGCTGCTGAGTTGGAGGGTATTCAGTAAGTATTTTTTATTGTTACGTTTTTATACGCTGCTATAGCATTACTTATTTGGACTGACTGTATTTTCTACCAGAAATGATGATAGTCTAAATGTTTTCATGAATTAGAATTTATTTATTTGTAAGAATGTAGTTTTACATAGTATGGTGTTAATATTGTTTTAAGTTCTGTACAGTCATGAGCACTAATATGTAAACGCTTAGCAGTATTCAAAACCGTTTTTCTCGTGGAATAACGATTGCAACTTTGAGAAAAGATCTATTTCATAATAGTTTGGGTTCCAAAATACTATGTTCGTAGTAAAATAAATTTTCAATCAATATCGTTGCAGGAAATCACTTAAAAGTTGCTGAGTGTACATATTACATATTGGTGCTCGTGACTGTACATGGTCTTAAGTCCTTCGGCGTGAGTTATACGCAAATAGCTTATGCCATTGTAAAATATTATTAAGACGCAACTAGTCGATACTTTTTCCATACAAATTTCGGGGAGGTTTTACTCCACTGTTACACATCGTACATGTAAAGTAAAACATGATATCGTTTTGTCTTATTATTAATTTTGTCTGTACAGAAGCAGAATAGTAAAAAACAAAGGCATTAAAAAGTTATGAGCCAACAAAGATTCGTTTTTCCTGTTAATTTTAACGCAACTTTGGGCGTAAATAAGTAATAAAAGAAGTATAAAATCTCAAAAACAAAGCTCGTTCCGACAAGCTCAATTGTCGAAGATTATATTAAACTTTATTCGTAATTGATTTATGCAGTAGTTTTTTCATAAAACCCCACCTTCCAAAGGAGTTTTCGTATATGTTTACGCGCGCTGTTTAGTATGAATCGTCGTGCACTGTGTTTGTGTGCGTGCGACTAGACGTTATGCGTGTAGACTAGCTTCTAACTGCTCATCACTGGTGCTATCTCTGTCGGACACGATGCTAGGTGAGACAGCGTGCTTTTTGGCCGCGCCCGCCAGTGAGTTCGAGCCCGCGACTAGTTGGCTCTTAAGACAGGAAGGCGGTACCGAGGGTGCACCGTGTGTATCTAACATCAATCCACAAGCTCTTTTTTTTTTTTTAAACTAGTAATTTCTCCTGTGTTGTGAGTGCGTTTACAAACATTTAAACTCACATACACAAACAGCCAGATCCGGAACAATTACTTGTAGGTCATAAAAATATTTGTTCCGAGCGGGAATTGAACCCGCGACACGCAGCGCAGCAGTCAATCGCTAACCACTGCGCCAACCGTGCCGTCAGTATTAAGCAGTACTTACTTTATTATTTTACTCTCAAGATCCGATCCCGTTACTGTTAAGTTCACCAAGTATACAAAATATAAAAAAAAGTAACTATGGAGTTTCTTGCCCATTCTTCTCTATACGGAAATACTTTTTGGAAGGGGCAACTAGTATCAAATTTCTTTCGTTCAAAAGTGCCTTTTAATGGCTTACTTGAGATAAATGATTTGGCTTCGACCCCTTTTTCTAAGCCTTTTTAATAGTTATAGGCATGAACATAAAGTGAGGGGCTTGTGGCTAAGTATCAACAGCAGCACGGATCGATCGATCAGGTTAAGCTGCGCTTGCCGCGGTTGGTCCGTGGATGGGTGACCCTCTTTACATACCAAGATCCCTCCGTTCCTCGGAAAGCACGTCCCGACTGTCATTCGTGGATCTTAGACAGTCGTTACGGGTCGTGAGAACCCCGAAAGTCTGACTACCAGTCTTACCAAGGGGTATTGTATGACCCAGTTACTGGGTCGTGGAGGTCAGGATAGGCAGTCGCTCCATGTAATATACCGGTAATCAGCTGCATCCGGTTAGACTGGGAGCTGACCTCAACATAGTTGGGAAAAGATGACCATAAAATATATATAATTAATTAATATTATATATTATTATTAACACTTTCACAGCCGATCACGTGCAGAGTACGTCCCAGGTTGATTGTATTGTGACGCTGATCACGTTCTCAGTACGTGACTGACTTTCTTAGTGTTTGTTTTAAAACGACGTCCGTAGTCCGTGTTTGGCGTGCATTGATATAATAGTGTAGTGCTTTAGCTACGCACACATGTAAGAATAACCGTGGTGGGGCGCTTGGTGTGAGCGGAACAAGCTATCGAGTGTCGCGCTGCGCCAGTGTTCCCGCGCCGCTATTGCGAGTGCACGTACACGAATTTTTGCTTCAAAATGTTTCATACACGCAAAAATTACACGACTTGAACACGCAAAAGTCCATGTTCGACTTTTTTTTTTTTCCATAAAACCTCTTTTTTATTCTACCTTTTTAAATAAAAAAAACTAATTTACGTCTGTTTTTTATTTTTATCCTAGAAATAAACAAGTCAATAGTATAAATAAAAAAATAATTATAGATTTATCATTGATAGTTCTCATTTTATAAATGTTGCAATATCGGCGAAAATCGCCGGCGAACCATGGAATCCGCGTTTTAAAATCTTCGGCTGTCAAAGATATTATATATATTATTAATATTATTAATATTATATATATTATTAATTCCTTTATTTAGTGATTTACATATAAATTATATTTTTAAATATTAGAATATCAAAAAAGTATATAAACACATTTAAAAATATAAAAAATTGTTGTCCGCCGGTAGCGGGAGCAGGGTCCAAGCTACCGGTGGTTAGGGCTCCAGAGATAGGAACCTCCTCACGATGCGAGCCGTATCGAGGAGTACTGCCTTCTGAATCAGGCCCTTGATCCAACCACCTAACGAGAGCCTCGAGAGATGTTGATCGAGGCTCTCGGCCATCAGGCCATTGGCCGAGACGACAATCGGCACAATGATAGCCGAGCTCACATTCCACATGTCAACAACCTCGTGTGCTAAGTCGAGATATTTAATTTGTTTCTCTTTCTCAGCTTTCACGAGGTTCTCGTCATGTGGAATGGTAACATCGATAATCATTGCGCGGCGCGCTAATCGATCTATCACCACTATATCAGGCTTATTGGCGACAATAGTCCTGTCAGTGATGATAGACCGATCCCATTACAACGTGACATGGTCTTTTTCGAGAACTGGGTCGGGCACATACTTGTAATACGGTACCTCAGAATTATTTATATATTATTATTAATATTATTAATATATAAATAATTTGCCTTTTTCCAGGGTTCTAAAAATGAATCTATCGGAGCTGCGCATGTACAGCACAGCGTTGGATAAACTGGACAAGAGTACGATGGACTCCGTGCTGGCGACGCTGAACTCCCTCGTGAAGGCCTGGGAACAACAGCAGAGAGATATCGAGAAGAAGAAGCAGGATGATGAGGCGTTATATGTTACTAAGTAAGTATGAAGTTTATTTTCTACGCCGAAATGTGTGTATGAATGTTCTAGTTGTCATTATTATTACCAAGTCCTTAACCGTTTAAGCCCGGCGTTGCCGATTCGGCAACAGTGTGCCCAAACCGTAAAGCCCCGGTGTTGCCGATTCGGCAACAGTGACTCATGCTACTGTAGGCTCAAATTACACTTGAATATAACGTTTAGTATTGTTTGTGGCGATTTTAGTCGATTGTCTGGTAGATATTCTCACAAACGTGAGTCGGTGGGGCTTGACGGTGGGGACAACTGACTCACCGGTGAGTCGGTCGGCCTTAACCGACCTTACCGTCTACATCTTACGGCATTCCATACAAACATTCAAGCCTTTGTTTTACGAAATGACTGAACCGATTTTAATGAAACTTCATACGCATAAGCAGTATACAAAGATCTAAAAAGTTAGTTAAGAACATTTTTTTTTTAATGATCCTTTCTGAGAGACTGGCGTCCATACTAGGATACCCTGTGTGACGGATCACCAGGCCCTCACCCCGAATTAAATCTAATTAACATTAAAATGGTCAATTTTACACTCTAGACTAATTATCATATTTATTTGACCAAGATTATGTTTGGACTTTAAAAGAGACTGTGACCTCTGAGTTTGTTTCGGCCTTTCTTCTCAGAGTAGTCAGTTACGAAACGCCGACCTCAGCTAGTTTTTTTTTGTTTTTTTTTTAATATGTTTGACGTGTAAAAGTGTTTGTACTAACCTACTTACAGAAAATAAATCATTTATCTATTAATGAAGGGAATAAACAGACATATTTAAATTAATTAACCAAAAAATATGATACTAAAAAAAACGTGTAGTGTAATGCGTGTGTAGTGTGCAGTCAAAGTGTGAGGAGAGGTAGAATGATGGAGTGAGTAGGGTGTTACAGTCATGAAGCTGAAATTACATATTATTATGAGGAAACAATGAGTAGCTGCTCTGTATCATCCAAATTGAATAGTCGTTCAATAGCTGTTCGCAAGTCTTTGTCGGGTTATAAAAATGTAACGTTAATTGTTGTTTTCTCGTGCCTTTAGATCTAAATGTGAAGATGAAGACGAAGACGCCATAGCTCTCGAAGAAATGCTAGAAATGTTCCCATCTTACTCTGACCAAGACTTCGCTGAGTTCAAACCACCAACACTAGAACAAGTTCCAGTTAAAACACAAAACAACTCAGAAAAGCCTAAACAAAAACACCTGATATCTCCTGAAGACGTTTCTCTAGTATACAAATGGCACTCGAACATAGTTCGAAATATGACGTCAGCGGAATGGCTACCCGCCCGAAAGAAGTTGGTTGGCAATGACGTGACTAGTGCGTTCTTGCAGAGGTATCCCACATTTAGCCGGGTTATAAACAATGTTTGGGAGGCTTTGGATGCGGAATTTGAAGGGAGTATTTCACCGAGTTTGATGGTCCTCATTTCGCAGATTAAGGCTAAAGTTGATGGGCAAGGTAATTTGTTTTGTTATTTTCTTACTACTAGAAACTTAAGAAAAACGAACGAGCCTTACAGTAGTCTCATATGATGTGTAACATTTGACATCTCATCTTGGTAATAAGCAACTAAGCAGCGACAGAAATTAAACTCAAAATTTAAAAAATATTTATAAGAAATATTTATTCATTACTAGTGGTCGCCCACTTGTCGATTTCGACCCTCTACTTACAATCTATAAGCCACTTACTAATTCCACGAGTATACTAATTCCATGCTATTAAAAATTACTTACTTATTCCATGCTCAAGCTGTCCTATGTCCTACTTACTTATTCCATCCTCACTTCCGTCCCTTTTTACGAAATCACTCCCACAGAAAGCGAGAGGGAAGATGTGACACATCAGAAAAAGTTAAAGTATCTGGCTGTTACTATGGCACATATAGTTTTAAAAAAAGTTAGGACTTTGTGGGGCGACGTATCTGCCTGTCATAAATTTGTGAACTTATCTTTCTAAAGCTCTTTGATGTCATACTAAAGCCGGCTAATTCGTGTGTAAAGATTAACTACCATAATATGGCCCGCCCCTCCAAAATTCAAAACGTTTGAAATTATTTGTGAACGTATTTACAAAACGCCACCAAGTCTCATAACGCATGTGTGCGTGATGAGACGGCCGTCAAACAAAAACAAATCTACGGATTTGTCGCTCGACTAGTGGCGTCATTAATCACTCGTTATTATTAGTATGGCGCTGCACTGACGTGCTCTAGATAAGATTAGTTGACCAACAAATCTGGTAATAAGTGAGATATTACGAGTACAAAAACGATGAATATAACTACATACAAACTCTTTCAAGAGGATGTGACTACACACATTGAAACAGTAATTTGGAGGGGTGAGCCATGTTATCGTAGTTTATCTCTAGTATACACCTTTATTGAAATGCTCATTTGTTTTTATTTTAGAGTCTTCAAGCAAAGTGGACTTCTACAGATCTTCTTGGGTCTCGGAAACGAAACAGTGCGTACCCTTACTTCATAGAGTAAAGGAGAACACTAATGAATTACTTGACCAATGGCCAGACTTCCCTACTTTGAAAGAGGTAAGTAACTCATTACAGTAGTACCCAATTGATATGGCTTACCGATGTACCTGCGCAGAAGGTGAATTTTAAAAGTGCGGGAAATGCTATTGACCAATCGGCACGCTCCACGCACCGCGGTTCTTTTTTCTGTACCGCTATTGGTCGGCAGCTGCCGCCATGTTAGCGCGCGCCGCGTGGCATGTTTGTCAGCCGCCATACTTCTGATCGAGTGCACGCTAGCAGCTCCAGTGTATTATGAACCTTATAATAGTGACCTAAAGTTGATTGTAAGTTTTAAGCATTCTTTCGTTAATCTTCGGGGCCATACTTTCTTTTCTGTGCGAACGAAGATTCACGACGCGCCTTATCAATTGGGTACCACTGTACCACTTTTACATTCATTATTTTAACCGTGCCGTCATGAAACAGTTTCAACCGAAAACCGAAACCGTAGTTGCTAAATATTTTCGTGCGTAACTCATAAACCGAAAAAATACATCCTAACTAATATGATAAGATGTATGTAATTTTATTGTAAAGATATACTAATTTAAATATAAACATACAATAAGAGAAAAGAACTATGACTAACTTATGACTAAAAAATATAGTTTTTTTTTTATAACTAAAATATATTATTTAAAGGAGTCCCTTTAGGTAAGGTTCCGAAGATACTGGCAGCGTTCCCCCTTTGAATAGCTAGACTAATATTATAAATGTGAAAGTGAGTTTGTTTGTTACGCTTTCACACTAAAACGGCTGAACGGATTTGGATGAAATTTGGCACATGGGTAGACCATGACCTGTATTAGCAAATAGGATAGGTTTTTATCCCGATATTCCCTCGGGATCGAGAATTATGCGGTTGAAATCGCGGGGCGTAGTTAATAAATTCATACTTAACTTAGATAAATTACAGAAAAATCGATGTTTTGACATGTTGCCACATTACAATTAGTATTAAATAGTATATGTAATTATTAGTGACAGCCTGGTGGTGTGACCATCGGACTGCCAAATTATAGGTCTCGAGTTCGAATCCAAGCCGGCTCCGCCCAGCTCTATCAGGTCAAATGGAAAAGGAAAATAAAATTATTAGTAGGAAATAAAATTAAAGAAGAAAAATATATTGTGTGCGAATTTAAAGTTTGATGACACAAAAAAGTCCATATCCAAATACCATCAAGCCCTAAGCAACACAATTTCTTATTTTCAAATTCCAGATAATAATAATAGTTAACAGAATCCTAAGCTTCCCAGTAACGAGCCCAGTGAGTCGATTCCTCACTGGACTTGAGTTACTTCGAGACAAGATCGAGGAATGGAACAAGAACGCGCATAAAGGTAACAATATGATCGACGTGTCACTTGCCGTGGGACAGCAGATTATCAACTGGAGAAAGCTGGAGATGGCTCACTGGAAGGAGTGTCTTAATAATTTGTATCATAGGTAAGTTGTTATGTCATGCTGTTGTTTTTGGAAACAATGTAGGGTTTGATAACCAATTGGTATTTTTTTCTGGAAAATATGATATGCGACGACAGTGCTCTTAGTAGCAGCAGTCAAATAGTTAAAATTATTGGAAAATACAATAAGCAGTTTTTTGATATGTAAAGGAATCCTTAGCTGCTGACTATTGAAAAAGAAATTAGACCAAATTATTTAAGACTACACTATTTAGACTGCAGCAAGATTCAAATTATTTGTATTATTGAGTTATGTTTTTGGGTTTTTGCTTTATTTATTAACACAGCCATTAAATTGACCATCATAAATACTTAATCCATTTTAGTATACAGTTGTCAATATTATCATGCTCACATTTACAGGAAACAATCGGAAGCCCACAAGTACTGGTTCTACCTATACTCCGTTATCAATTCATACTTGGACTCCACATCAGATCCCGTACAAGCCGACAGGGTCGTATCTGTGCTCAAAGAGTTCATGGAAAAGTCGAACTTAGCAGAGTATGAAATAAGGTTGGAAATCATATTCGTGTACCATTGTCATTTGGTGCATTTGGAACCTTCTGAAAAAAGAGGTAAGGGCGATTTTTGTGTCCTTAATATTTGATTGAATAATTTTCACTGGTGAATTTTCAACGAATTTAATAAAACCGCGATGAAACCTTTATTCTCGGGGTAAAATATCGCCATTTGTGATGCAATAACTTGCAAAACAGTGCACCTTGTGTGATCCCTTCTACTTTTGATCCTAAGATAAGCTGTAAAATATTAAAAAGTCTTATTAATATTTTTGTCAGTATCAATAGCGATCAATTTGAACACGCGTCAAGCAGAAAATCGACACAAAATGTAAAAATCTACGAGTATTTGGTCAATTCTAGCGAGCAATAATAAAATAACAATACACACATACAACACACATACACACACACACACACATACATACACACGCACACACATACACACACACATGCATATAAATTTTTATTTTTTTATACTTTGTAATTTCAGATACAATTTATTGTTCATGAATAAATGACTTATGACAATCTAAAGTTGATCGTTGTCGGTAGGCTTGCTCCTAAATAAAAATACTAAACCATTTCACCATTCCTTTCAGACGAGCTCCTCTCAATCTTATGGAACACATACAACTACTACGCGCAGTTTGCCGCACAAGTCGCCTCCCACATCAAAGAGAAGCGCGCTCCCATTGAGAAGAAACTGCGCGATTTCGTCAAGATATGCACGTGGGATAGAGACCTTAGTTACTGGAGTGTTAAGGATACCGTTGAGAAGGCGCACAAGGCTCTGCATAAGCATACCAAGGAGTTTGAGGTTGGTAGATTTGTGAAAAACACCCCCGTTGACACCAAGGTATAAAACATGTATTCTACATGTTGTGCCTACTAGTTTCGTTTGCGTTTACACGTAAAACCAGTTGTAAATACTACTTGTTTACAAAATTTGTCAAAAAGGTGAACAAAATACTTAACAATAAATGTTTTAAACAACGTAAATGCATGTACGATACATGTTTTATACAAGACATGGTTTGTATCACAACTTGTTTATGGGTGTTAAGAGATAGGTTGCTTTACAAAAGAACACTAAAGCTTGTACTTTCTCCAGTCGAAAAAGACTAAAGCTTAGCGCAAATCAGAGGATTTTTATGACATTAAATAAGTAATAAACCTTATTCTCAAAGTACAAAGTAAAAACTAACGAGCGCGTTTAATGGCACCTGAAGACTCCCGAGGAGCCCTTTGATGCCTGCTTCGATGTTTGTACAACTTTGCACTTTATGATAATTAGAATATGTGTTATATCAATGTCATCGTCTCCGAATCGTAACGATAATGGGCGCCAGCATTGTAGCAATCAAGTTTGTTAAGTTTTTTGTTCATTTACTTTCTAGAACGTTCTAAAAGAGAATGTAACAAGCTGCCTTGTGGACAACTCAACCGAGGTGGTAGGGGACCACGTCGGCCTATGGGACCGGCCTAAACGTACTACCACCGCTAACGCCCCTACAGGCGGCGCCTATATGATTGATGTGCAGAACCATATCGTTCTTGCTAGGAATATTAAGGTATGTTGGATTTATGGATTAAGATTTTGTTTTGTGTACACTCGTAGAATTAAAGAGTAAGCCCAGAGGGGTAATTGCGCCTGCCAGGGTTGCGAGTTTGTCCGAAAGGGATATCGTGGCCCTAGCACACACGCATATGAAGGAACACGGGTGGGTTTTAGTCAGTAAAAGTTTGTCTCCCTGTCTCCTCCCAGAGCGGCAGAATTTCTTTGAAAATTTCCCACCCAAAAAAAAGAAGAGGGGTAATTGCGTGACACACTATCAGTAGCAATGGGTTTAATTTTGATAGTTCAACAACATTCATTGTGTCATTACGTTGTTGTGGAGACAATTTTTTCGAACAATATGAAGCAATGGATTAGCTTACGATTATTACTTCAAAATGATTCAGATTGTGATTGATACCGAGTTAAGCAATTAAGGTGCAGGTCCGCACGGGCGATTTTTTCCCACTGTGGTTTTTTTTGGATACTGGATTTTCAACGCTCTGCTTAGCACCAAGAGTTCAAAATCCAACAGTGTGTTTTTTCGACGTGTTGGGTTGCACTCTTTTGGGTTCTCAACGCTCGGCTTAGCACCGAGAGTTAAAAATCCAGTGCGCGTTATTTTTACATCCGTGCGAACGTTGCTATGATGGGTAAGACAGTAAGACTAACATTAAATACTATTGAGGTCAGGGTTTTGACTGAAGTAGATTGAAGTAAATATTAGAATATTAATCTGAATTTATCGACTTGCGGTGCCTCACTTTTAGTATTAAGTACTTGTTTTTTTTACTAACATAAAACGTTTGCATTATTTGACATCAAAATGATTCCTTAACAATAAAAAAATACGTTTTTCTTTGCTTGGAGAACACTTAGGCGCCATCTGCACAGACGAGCAAATCGCGACTAAACTCAACACATTTATTTCAATTAAACCTATTACAGGCACTTTTGAATTGTCAAAGAGTCGGTCATTAGACAAATGCCCACAACGCTATTTAAACTACATCTAAAAAAATACCTGATAGCCAAACGTTATTATAGCCTAACAGAATTTTTGAATGATCGTACTTAGTTCCTACCATTATAACATTTCTTTGATCTCAAAACACTTTTTAGTTTTAAACTTTTTTAATTTAACCTACTGCGCGACAGTAGGTTAAATTATGTTGTTTATTTTGTTATGTATAAATTCAACAAAAATAAAACTTTGTACTCCATAAATGGCAAAACATGTTGATCCTGTTCCCAAATATTATTTTAACACCATGCAATTCTATTGTATATACTATTTATATAACTGATAAGATAAGATATTTATATGTAATAAATATCTTATCTTATCAGTTAGTCAGAAAGTTGAAACTATTTGCCGATTCCAAAACGTATCTCTATGGAAAAGAACAGGCAAGAAACTCCAAGGACATTCTTTTAAATACGATAGTCACGCTGTGCTTTTGAATTATCGTCGCGATGATTTATTGCCGTGTTGAGATTGATTCATAGAGTTGCTATTGAATTTGATAGCAGTTTGTTAGGTAGACCCGTGGAGATGGCGCCTTACCAATCACGACCACGACACACGGCCGATTTACGAATGCTGTGGCTTGCGACGAAAACGGTTCTGTGCGTGACGCGACTATTAATAGTCCTTTCATTGTTATTTTACCGCTGATTTTGCATCACAGTGATATTTATTGATGTTGGCGTATGGTTCGCGCCGCAACGCATTGCCAAAATCCTCCTTCATCACGTTCGTACATTTTCTATGTACCGACGCACACCACAGCCGGGCCCCACCGCATTTTTTGTATGAAATAGCGTTGAGCTGAGGCTCGCTGCGACTGTAATGTGCGCTTGGCTTTAAGGGGCCGGCGTAGCATACGTAGTTCATACAAACATAATACCAAAGTAATTTGTAAATCAAACATATTCTTAAGGTAGTGTGTATTTATTTCGATTGGAATACAGAATATCTATGTTCCCAAATAGATATTCTGTATTCAAATCGGAATAAAGACACTACCTTAAGAATATGTTAGATTTACAAATTATTTTGGTATTACGTTTGTCTCTTAAGGTTCATAATAGGTTCATGTTAGTTTTAATAATGCAAAGTTAAATTGTATCTGTATAACATTTATACAAAATATGTTAATATTAATATGTTTTGTGCTTCTATGTTAATTAATGTAATTGGTGTTGTACCGTTTTGATTAACTATAAATAAAATAAATAAATAGGTTGCTGTCAGAGGTAAAATAACTGAAAGGACTGTAAAACCTTTTAAAACAATGCTCGCATAATGCGCGACAACCGTTCACTTCGCCTTCGCTCCGCTATCTCTTTCGGTCACCCCCGCCCTTTCCCAGGCCGCTCCCACACCGTTATACTGTTTCTTAGGATAAATTACAACGAGTTACGGAAATTTAAATATTAATTAACTAACACTGAATTGAAATATATGCATGCTCTTCGTACAATAGGGAATATGCACGTAAATTTATTTTTCACTAAATCACTAAAAGACAGCATTGTATATATATCTTGTTCTGTTCGACAGTGACACTGTATTATACACGTAAAAGTTAAATTCAACAACTGCTTGTTGCTCAAAAAAATTATACAACTCTAACAATTTTCTACTATAGTTCAAACGTCCGTTTCTGCCGTGGTCAGGATGTGACGTCATTTACCACGAAGCTTCTTTATTTATATCTGTTTTTAACCCTAAATCATATATAAAAAAAGAATAATATTAAAAATAAAACTTAAATTATTTGTTGTGATTTCTGCTTGAATAAAGTATTCAAGCAGAAATCGCAAATAGACTTACCTTAAGTGAGATTTCAAATACTCTGCAAAGAATAGAATTTTATTCACACAGTCTTTTTCGCCACTTCCGGCATTGTCGAAGACAACGCGTTTTGAGTTTGCGTTCCGTTCCACAAAAAAAAACACAACATAAAATAATTAATTGTAAAATAAGTAATGAATAAAAAAAAAAAATAGGAATTTGATTATTGACTCCTACACAATGTATATTACATATTTTTTTTTTTTTATTCATTACTTATATTATAAATAATGGATAAGTTTTGAATCACGTGCATATTCCTTATTCACACTTGTGTGCTCCCGCTTAATTTTCTTGTTCTGTTCCACAGTGACACTGTATTATACACATATTAATTTTCCTTTTCTGTTTTAATTCACAGCCGATGCAGGTAGTACTAATTAATCACTAAATAATTATTGTTATTAAACTTTGAGGCTTCTGTACACAATACACTACACCGCTTGTAATTATTTTATTGTAAACTTGTTACTAAGTAGTTAGGAAATAAAAAAGACGCCGCTTTAGTGTCAAACGCAATTATTTTGATTAAATATGCTGAGAATGTTGTCAAAACCACTGCATTCTGCATCTTGTTACACTGTTCTTACTATGACCTAGTTATTTTATATTTTCCTGATCCATGGATTTTGATGGACTATACAGAATGATACAGCATACTAAGGACCGACGCCCATTGGCGCCACGGCATGGGAAGGTATTTTTAGGCGACGAATAAAAATATAACTTGATAATATGGAAATAAAGTTGAAATTTAATTGTTCGGCATGCCTAAGCATACCGCGGTATAGTTTTTGTACTTACGACCGTTAACATTGAAATTTTAACTTTATTTCCATACTATTAAGTTATATTTTTATTCGACGCCTAAAATTACCTTGCCATGCCGTGCCGCCAATGAGCGCCGGGCCCTTAGGGTTCTATTTCTAAATAATACGAATTTAATATGAGTAGTATTAATACTGTTTCTATTCCTTAGCCGGTTGCATACCGTAAATAACCGAAACAATTAAAAAAGCATACCGTCTTATTACAAAACAAGATTTATATTTTGACATGGCTTAAACCATAGAGCTAGTTTTTGTAATGAGAACGTAACTCTGATTGAAATACCGTTCTTTATACAAAACTGAATACTTAGTTCGGTACTAAGTTGTCAGTTTTGTATTAGGATCTTTACCGTAGACGGAATAAAGTTCGAAATTCAATAATGGCTCCATGGTTTAAACTTGGGTCTGAAGATAAACTTTGTTTTTTAATAAGGCCCTTTGTGTCTAGCGTGGATCTTGAAGGAACCATTAGGTTCCAGTGTGTTGTTATTGAGTACAGAAGTAATTAGATTGAATGGTGTTTGTTCAGTAGTTATTACTAAGCGGTTGCGGGGTAGATTATCTATATACATAATAGTAGATTTGTTTGTTTTCACATAGCTAACACTACAATTTTTCTAATTTCTTCATACATTAACCGACAATTATTATTTCCTCCTATAGAAATATCTAGATGAACTGGACCAGCCGTGTAAGATGATAACAGACGGCAGTCTTTTGTCTAAAGTGTCCAGTTTGCTGAACAAAGCTAAGACGCTATGTAAGGATACTATTACAAATACTGGGTACCCGTCGTTAGTGCAAGCTTTGGATGATTTCGTCACTGTTGTTATTGAGACTAGCACGCATCTTGGATCTTTGGAGGTAAGAATAGAATATACTACATTAAAAAAGAAATAAGAAGAAGAATAGATTTAAGAATAGTCTTTGTGTATTTTGTTGTACAGGTAAACGAAAAAGGTATACGCTTCAGTCAATTATAGTATAAGTAAAAGAGATAGATAGGTTATACACGCTCCGCAAGTGGCACGTCAAAATATTTATGGCTAATTAGCCACATTTTCTTCGTCTTGTCTCTTTTTCACTCCCGATATAATATTATACCTTATAATTCAAATTTATTCTTAATATTTAATTTAAACTTCTACACGGAACAGTACTCGGTTTATCACCAAGCCTCCACGACCCTAGTTCTTATCAACTGGAATCTAAGATGGCTGGCATACCTTAGGTTACCGTTATTGTCACCTACCTAATTTAGGTTATGCCATATTTTTATAAACATATATATTGTTTCGATGGCGTGGCGATTATGGCAAATCCCCCCCCCCTTTTTTTTTTGGGGAGGCCTATGTCCAGCAGTTGATGTCTTTCGGCTGAAATGATGATGATGATATATTGTTTGATGCGGTTGGTAGTTTCCTTGTATTCTGATACCAACCCTCCTTACATCGGGCCTTTTGTTCCTTTACAACTAGAGGGACAAATCTATAATGTAACAGTGGCATACCTTAGGTTGTAGCGGCATCAACATCGCCACATGCGAACTACGCGTCACACTGACGTCACGCAAATCCTGCATTGCGCAAGCAGAGTTTACCACGCAACTAGCATTTATATACAACGTCCCGACATCAACCGTCGGGCAGTTGCCCACCAGACACGACACCCGTCTGGTCGGAGGAACCCCCCCTTTTCTATGGTGGATGAGTGAACTTTACACCCTGTTCCTCATACCACTAAAAGGTTACCGATATTGTCACCTACCTAATTTAGGTTATGCTATATTTTTATAAATATATATATATTGGTTGATGCAGTAGTTTCCTTGTATTCTGATACCGGTAACCTAAGGTATGCCAGCCAGCTTAGATTCCAGTTGATAAGAACTAGGGTCGTGGGGGGTTGGTGATAAACCGAGTACTGTTCCGTGTAGAAGTTTAAATTAAATACGACGTACCGTCCTACTTCCACGTGTCATCTAATAGTGTGACATTGTGCCGTTTTTGAAGATTATTGGCTTCGGCAATGTTTTTTTTTTTCCTTCTGGCTTCGCACGGTTTGTGCATTTAGCCAATGTCAAGTTAGTTCTTGTATAATATTGATGAAATGAATTATAAATGCATGATGATGATATCCCCGCCTACTCCCCTTGAGTTTCAGTAAAGATGTGGCACTTTACTGAGTCCTCACGCGGACTTCTTGAGAGAACTTGAAGCGAAGTTGCACTGTTTTGTTTCATTTGCCTACACTAATGCATTCCACCATTATTACACATTAATATTCGGCTAAACACTAATTTTGGAAAATTAAACAAACTGCTAAACATGACGCTTCACTTTCCCGCCAAGAAGTCCTTCGGTAATGTTAGTGGTTCTGAATTAGCACGAACCGCGCCACAGAGTAACCACAGAGACAAAGCTTCTAAGTTTTGTACTGTCGCACTTTTTAGTAGTGCATCTGTCATAGCACGCTTGTATGAAGTTTTCTCTCTGTCGGACTACCTACTCCGCTCGCAGATCGTCATCTGTCACTCAAGGGTTTTGAAAAGCTTTTCGAATTGCAGAGTAACTCTGCAGTCAGTTGTTAATCTTTAAGTTTATAATCATGGTAATACAAAATAGGCAAGAACTTCCATGGTTGCAACAGCTCTACAGGGTGTAACAAAAAACTGTCCGAACCGTGAGGGTGTTGTTAAGTATCCTATTTATGTGGTAATTTTCACGAAAGAAGAAAAAAAATATACGCAGTATTTCTTGTCAATGGGGAATTTTACCGGGTTATTACATGGGGCGCGGGCGGGCGGCCGTCGTTTAGCAGATGTCTGTTGAAAATTTGATATTTTTTAATGGAATTCTTGTAATTTTGGTACAAAAACTGAGAATTTTAAATAACAATAACTTTTTATTTTCTATATATAATAAAAAAACCGGCTCAGTGCGAGTCGGACTCGTGCACGAAGGGTTCCGTACCATTATTTATAAAAACGAGCAAAACAATCACATTTGTTGTATGGGAGCCCCCTTAATTATTTATTTTATTCTGTTTTTTAGTATTTGTTGTTAAAGTGGCAACAGAAATACATCATCTGTGAAAATTTCAACTGTCTAACTATCACAGTTCTTGATATAGCCTGGTGACAGACGGACGGACAGCGGAGTCGTAGTAATGGTGTTCCGTTTTACCCTTTGGGTACGGAACCCTAAAAATTATTACTTTTTGGTAATGTTATTGCAGTACCTATGTACCCCTTTCGGATCGGACAGGGTTTTTGTTAAATGTTGTATAATAGATCTCATCATTGCTCGTTCGTGTTTCTGAAGATAAACGATGATTGCCGAAGTGCATAATTTTCTTGAGAAATTGTGTATGCATTGATTGTGAGATAATATAACAGAAAGCCAGTCAATGGTTAAATGGTTTGATAACTGTATAAGAGCTATGTGTTTTGAACTGCAACGTTATCGTTTTAAATTTATGTTAATTCCATATTTTGCTGTATATATATTTTCTGGCAGAACTTAGTGTATCGTAGGTTTTATCGTTCTTTAAGTAACTTAAAGGTAAAAAATAAGCAGAATTTAAAAAAGATTCAAAATTAAAATTGGTGAAAAAAAAAAAAACTCAAATATGACTGTGATTTCTCTAGCAAATTTTTCGGTAGATTTATTAATTTGTACACAATTTGCTGTTGACATAACAATATATAAGGCCGCCAGTAAAAGTCACAATACTAGTTCATACTGTATTACAGTGGGGTATTACATTGAATAATATCAAAGATTTTCAAATGCATTATATTCAATTTTCATAATTTTTATTCATATTTATCTCCTACAGGTCGACAGCTCCCTACCAAAAGAGAAACAGACATCTCAAGCAAAGAACTTCGTGCAACAAAAGCGCAAATCCTTAGCGGATCTGTTCAAGTACTTGACTAAGCTTGGTCTGAACTACCGCACCGGTTTGGTTATACTGAGCGCAACAGACAAGGAGTTGTATGATTTTACTATACCGCCCGTTGATTTGGAAGCGGCTGTTAGCTATTTGAAGAGCAGGTTGGTAATTCTAATTTATTTACTGTGTGTGTATTCGTCCGTTGTAGTAGTATTTTGTAGAAAATTCCTATTCAATTGTTTCTATCGTATAATAACAGAGTTACTCGTTAAAAACTACTAAAACAAACTCTTCAGCTTGATTCAAGCTGTAGAATTTGTTTGTTTGTTCGTTAATCTCTGAAACTTCCAGTCGTATTTAAAAAAAAATTTTTGCATTTTATAGCCCAATTCTTAAGAAAGGTATTAAGGCTATTTAATTGTAGAAAATTCTTATTAAATTATATTCTATCGTATAATAACCGAGTTACTCGTTAAAAACTACTAAAACAAACTCTTCAATATAATCAAGCTGAAGAGTTTGTTTGTTAGTTAATCTCTGGAATTAACATCTCGTTACGACTCTTAGAAGCCGAGAAAAATAAAAAATGTGGGAAAGAACGCTAAGCGAAAACGAAGTAATAGTTCGGGCGGGAAAGGTGGTTATTGTTTTAGTATAATAATTCTGGCGTCTTACAACTTCCACGTGAACGAAGTCGCGGGCAGAAACTAGTATAATACACCGTGGAATTTTATTCGTCTTACCACGCCCATGTCTCTTTACCGCGCTTATAACAGGGTGTTTCAAACAACATCATGCGTCATAATTAGAATCGAATATTCGGATGCATATTTATCTAAAGTACGTTTTTTTCCCGGCAAAGGATACAAAGTATGGAAACTGCTTCTTAAAATATATTTTTGTTCCGAGATCGCGGGGTTAATAACAGTGTGTAGGTAAACAATTTTGTCTTCCTGAGTATAATCTATAATAATATCTTATCTATTTAGAACTAGGCAAGAATTTTGTGGAAAATATATGACGTTTAAAAAACACTATTAATATTTCTTCAAAACCTTTTAGAAATATATTTATTCGGGGATACACAGTACAAAATATTAGTTCTTAAAAACTTGTCAGTCCTGGAAACCGACACGTTTTCCCGTACCGAAGCGCACTACATACTAGTCAACTCTCAAACTTTAGGTGAATATGCATCCGAATATTCGATCTCTAGTCATAATGAATAATATTTTTCTTTTTTAAATTATTTAAAATGTTAATAATTTTTTTTTTTACCTTCATGAATGATTAGTACTCATTGGATACATGAACTGGGCTGCTGTTGTAAGACGATTAAAATGCCACGGTGTATAATTATCAAATGACATGACAGATTTCCATTATTTTCTTCAAAGACTTCATATGATCCCAAAAAGGATTTTTCGTACCACTTGCGAACAAGCGATCATAACAATAGTCATTTTTAATCTGTCAAAAACAGGGAAAGAAAATTGTACTGAATTTTATACATTCTGTAGGGGGAGAATGTGATTTAAATTTGGAATACTTGCCGAAATTTATATTGAACTACATCTTTGTTTACACCATTGAGTTTGTATAAAAAGCATTACACATCTTTTTGAAACAGGAATACGCATTTATTATGCAGTTATGATTATTAAATAAAATTACGAAAACCGACGAGGCCGTATGAGCTTGATACCTTTGCTTTTCCGACAAAAAAATATTAGTCTAAGAATTTGCCGCGTTTTTGTTTTCTTCAAATACATAAACGTTAAGTTTATTTTAATTTATTTTTATAAATAAGTTAATGTTCTAAAATGCTTATCTCATATTATTTTTGTGTTAATTTTTTCGAAAATGGTACGAAAAGTAGAGTATTTTCCTCGGTGATAAAGCTGTCTTAGTCTTGGGTGAACTTAAATCCCTCGCTACACTAAATCGTCATCCGCGACAGAAGACACTGCTTTATCCCCTTGGTTAATAATCTACTATTAAATTGAAAGTGATATTTTATATTCTACTTAACAAAACTACGGCTTCGTTCAATAAAACCTGGCATAGTTTAACTATTCAAAAATACTTTTAGACGTTGTGACGCCTCGCTGTCGCTCCTGTGGTCCGGTTGCGAGAAATACTTCCAGAAGAACATAGCTCGTCATAGAATCCTTTCTTTGGCGTTGCAAACTCCACACCAGGATCTTGGTATGCAGAACATAGAACGATGCAAGGGATTCGCGGCGCAACTACTGGTAATATTATATTATGTTATTAAGCTTACTGTCAGTCCTTCTACACGTGCAGCCTGTGGGTCAATTTCACTCACCGGGCATACAGCGACCTACGCGTTCAATATAA
The DNA here is from genome assembly GCA_948098905.1 of Tiliacea aurago. Taxonomy (NCBI): domain Eukaryota; kingdom Metazoa; phylum Arthropoda; class Insecta; order Lepidoptera; family Noctuidae; genus Tiliacea; species Tiliacea aurago. The sequence continues at coordinate 16,055,979 of OX402593.1, forward strand.
TAACGCACTGAGAGTACTGCTGCGGCTGCCGTGGCGTTGTAGTGCGTCAGGGATGTTTGCGGACAATAACATTGATGGTTTTGCCGCCATTATAAGAAAAATATGTGCATCCCTGATGTCGCGTGTTCGCGGCAGCACCAACAGTATTCTCCGTGTGTTCACAGATCGGTGGGATTTCCCGATGTTGCGAAGGTAAATGCAGCTCCACGCTGAATTTTAATTGTTTTGTAATCTTTGTCTGTACTAACACTAGATGATGAGTAAAATTGTTACTAACTCTATGGACTTTATGTCTGAAAATAAAAGTATTCTATTCTATTCTATAACTATGATAATGTTATCTTATTTTTATTATTTAGTAACTTTTGCTCTTGATTTTGCATCTAAAAGCCTTAAACGTCAATAAACTATATTTCAATCTTATTTCCAGCAAATAACAAACACTCAAAAGAAATCCATATCAAAATATTCGCGATACCTCTGCGATTTGCGTACTCTCACCGCAAACTTGATGAGCGCTCTGGACGTTGACAACACAGACACAAACATATCTACATTAAAAACAAAGATAGAACTACTCACTGAATGCTACGCAAACACTAGCATTGTTCTAGAACAATTCTATGTAGTACTAAAGTCTTGTCCAGAAAAGGGCTTGAACGCAGAAGCCGAACCAGATTTCGATAACGTTCTTTCTGACTCTAAAATCGTTCGTTGTTACAAGAACAGCGACGAATGGCGCGATCTTAGTAAGAGAGTAAACGCACTTATAACTCAAGTTAATAAACAAAAGAATGCATTGCATAAAGTATCAAGTAACATGCCTAAAGAAATCTGTCGAGATGAAACGAAAGTACCTGTGGTATCTCAAGCTCATATTGATATTGCCAGCGATTGTAAAACTCATTTGAACAATATGCTCAATGACATTGACGGTTTGCTGCAAGACTATCAATTTAAATTCAAATTGAGTACCTTTGAACATGTACCAAACCATCCACTACTTAAGAGCATAGTAAACCTATCGAATTACTTGAAAGAAACAGTCAATGAACTCATCAAATTAGATGAAAATGTTGACGTCCTCATGGATGGAGTTACAAGTGATAAACTTATAAATGAAACTGAAGATTTAATAGCTACAATGCTACTTATAATTCAATCTGTATACAAGAAACATTTACCACACGAAAACACAGAAAATGCCGAAGTTATAAACGCTATTGACGAAATCATAAAAAGCGATAAAGAAGAATCCAAGGATCTCATTGAAGACAAACATTTGAAAGAACATTTACAAGATAAATTGACAAACGATTCCAGACTGCTCCAACTAGAAACGCTGAGTAATAAAACGCAAATATTGTTTGGCAACTATGTCGAATATCTCGCGAATGGTAATGTTGTAAATGAAGTTAAGAGTGTGGTGATGAGATTGGTGCCAATATTGGAGCAAACGGTGTTGTTTGTCCAATACTTTATTACACAGAAAGTGTCAGTGCACCGAGTATCGTGCAAGATGCTGTCTGTACTGCTTAAGATATTCTCGGATCTGGCTTCTAAGGGGTAAGTTAATTGTTTTTGCATCACTATTTCATCCGTATTTGGATACGCTTTTTCCTTAGCATACATACATAAACTCACGCCTTCTTCCCATGGGGGTAGGCAGAAACTATAAAATGCCACCTGTTACGCTTTCCTTAGCATGTTGAGTATATATTCATAAACTAAGCGACTAAATATTCTGGTCTGGCCTACAAATAAGGATTATTTCTCTATATTATCCTGCTGGACACCGACCCCCTACATAGTTGGGAAAAGGCTAGCCAGTTTGATTTTTGATCCAGCTGGACATAGGCCTCCCTCAAGCGTCGACGAAGCAAGATTTGGGGGAGGATGGCTAGTAAGGGTACCTGTAAACAATGCCCACTAGTACAAAGTCTTTATTATGGCACATGTAGTTTTAGACAAAGTTCGGCTTTGTCACTTATTACCCTGTGACGGTCTCCTTAAAAAACTCTATGTTCTATGTTACTGGTTGACTGCTGAGTATCCTTTGAAAATTTTCAATCATTATTGTCATTTTGCTCATTTTTATGGTGTAAGTACATAATAAAGAGTATTCTATTCTATTGTTCCATCACACTCATGTTCTACGAGATCTTCAATGTTCTTTTCCTCTACAGCTTCTGCAAGCCATCAGATCTTGATATGGAAGAGGGCGAAGGTGAGGGAGGTCCCGGCAAGTTAACGGGAGGAACAGGGCTCGGTGAAGGCGAGGGACAGAAAGATGTGTCGGATAGAATTGAGGATCAGGTAAGGAAGACCAATTTTGATTTGAATGAAAATAAACTCAGTCTCGTTACAAAACGAGTTCTACAAGGTACAAAAACTAACTTTAGATCCCAGTCAAGTAAAGTGAGCGTCTCATACGAATTTGAACTTTATTCTTTTAAAAATAAAGTTGATATTCTTACGAAACGCTTGCTCACAGTTGCTTAAATGAATATAAGCATTACGCGCCTAAGAAAAAGATTAATATTTCTATAAAATGCTTACTTTACTTAGCAAAGTAAAATGCAATCTGTGAATATTGCCCTAGGTTCTCAATGTTGAGTTTTGCCTTTAGTTTTGCAACTACAGCGTTAAATTAATGAGCTAGCGAAACTCCACAGATGTGATCGATATCTAAGCATAAAAAACAAAAAAAAAAACAAAAAATTGTGGAGCCATCGACCGTAGTTATTGTAGTCATTTGAATATCAGTTTAAAAAAAAAAAATTGAAACTTCACAAACGTAATACCTTAACACGATAAAACAAAAGAGAAACGAATTTCTCAACTCATACTTCAAGTAACAACAATACCAGCAGTCGTTACCTAAAAAAAAAAACCTTCAGGACTCTTTAACATTTGAAACTCGACATAAAATAATGTTATTTTACCTTTGGATGTACGAAGTGCTGTAATAATAACTTATTTCTACAGGATCAATTAGACGATGCCCGTCGTCCTGGTGATGAAAAGAAGGAAGAAGAAAGAGATTGCAAAGAAGAAGATAAGGGAGTCAACATGACTGATGATTTTGATTCACATTTGCAAGATGTCGAGAAAAAAGGTATGAGCTTACTGAATATTTACAATTGGCGACTGTGTAAGTCTGTGGTTAAGCGCGTTTACGACTTACGGTATTTCGTACAAACTTTCAAGTCCTTGTTTTTCGAAATGACTGAACGATTTGAATGAGACTTCATACGCATAAGCAGGATACAAAAGTTAGTTAAGAACATTTTCGAAAAATAGTGTGTGGCCCCCAGGTAAGCCAACGCTTTATACATTCGGTCATTACCTTTTATATGTCCGACAGAAACTAATTAAAATGGTCACAGACAATTAGCTACGTTGCAATATTGGCGAGCGAGCCACTAATGTATACAGAAAAAATACGTTCCAATAGCAAATGGAGATAGATCGCTACCTTTAGTGTTGCCAGCTCTGTTTGTTTTGACAACTGTTAAGAGCGTTTACACCTTACAGCATTTCATACAAACTTTCAAGCCCTTGTTTTTCGAAATGACTGAACCGATTTTAATGAAACTTCATACGCATAAGCAGGATACAAAGGTCTAAAAAAGTTAGTAAAGAACATTTTCTAAAAATAGTGTAACAGCCAAATTAGACCGATTTTAAATTTTCCATAGAAACAGAGATTTCCAGTTATCTGTTTTTAAATAAGACATTTCGAAAATGTTCTTTCCTTTACCTTTATATCCTGCGTATGGGTATGAAGTTTTATTAAAATCGGTTCAGTCATTTCGAAAAACAAGGGCTTGAAAGTTTGTATGAAATGCCGTACGTCGTAAACGCTCTTAATAATAATTAGTACATATACTTAAGATATATTGTATACAGAAACTGTTGGTAAACCTTTATTACTAAACTAGCTTCTGCCCGCGACTTGTTCGCGTGAAATTTCTTAACATAAAACATATCCTATGACACTCGGAAATACTGTAACGTCCTATTAGTGAAAGAATTTTCAAAATCGGATCAGGAGTTCCGAAGATTACCTCTACAACCTCACAAACTTAACCTTTAAAGAATATTAGTATAGATAATGATAATAAAATGTAAGGGAGGACTAAATATTTACTTGCATTTGACAAGACCATGGACCGTACAACCCCGGTTAAGGGTTAAGCCTTTCGAAGGGGTAACCCATTCAATGGGTTACCTTTATCATGATGAACCCATTGAAAGGGTTACATCATAACCCATTCAATGGGTTCTATACCTACTAGAAACCCAGAAACATGATAAAATCATAATATTATGTTATTTCGATATCCGCCCAGCACGCCAGACCAATTCTATCTCTATTCTACCCAGGGACCATTTTGGTTACCATTTAGAAAAAACCCTTTCAATGGGTAACCAAAGTGGTCCCTGGACAAGACTGATACCCAGATTCAACATGATAAACTGTTGTCTTGAATTCCTAGTTTTGACTCTAAGCGATGGCCTAATGAATCCCTGTTTCTATTGAAATAACGGTGGATTATCAAATTGTTATAGAAGGTGAACAATCGGAACAGGAGGACGATGAAGATGATGCTGATAAGCAAATGGGTGATACTGACAATGCTGCTGAAAAGTAAGTATTCAAGTATAATAATCTCCACGACTAAGGCGACGATAAGCGACTTTTAATGATTTTATACTGAAGATCACGTCTAAACGAGTAGTGATTTGAAAAAAAATATGTTAAATAAGAGCATTTTCTCAATAATTTAATATGTGAATATTTTAGATTATGTTTATATTATATAGTGAAATTAATTTGTAAAGTTATGTCTAACGCGGATAAAAGACTGAGAATGGCGCAAAATATACCATGCGTATTTCTCTGAAACCTTCACGAATTTAATGATAATTTAATTATTGATCTTTTAGTATACGCCTTTTATTAAAATACCTTTTGTTTTGTGTATAATAAATTAATAATGCGTCAAATTGGGGACAGCGCTCCTTGATGGGCGAGTCCTATTACTGGCTGAACGTACGACGCGTTGCGTGAGCTCAGTACAGAACACGCAAGCTAACCACTCAAGGTCCAGTGACCTTGAGTGGTTAGCTTGCGTGTTATGCCAGTGCATATATCTGTGTTTTAAATGACAGTACTTACTTACCGTTAATCTGGTGAGTGTCATATGTAAATGAACTTCAAGGCTCGTATTTATAGAATGTTACTCAGTACTCAAGCATTACTTAAGACTAAATTCAACCAATCCAATGGCTTGAATCTAGTTTTAAGTAATGCTTGAGTACTGAGTAATGTTTTATAAATACGGGCCCAAGACCTCACATAGATACATCAAGATAGATACAATGAAAATCAAATTGATGTAAGTTGTTACTGAACGAGTAAAGTTATTATTGTACATGATTTTAACTGCCTCGTCTCGGTCTAGTGAGTGGTCGCAAGCGCTGCTGCTGACCATGAGGTCTTGGGTTCGATTCCCGGGTCCTGCAAAGTGTTATTGGGTTTTCTTATCTGGAATTTCTCAGTAGCAGCTTGGAGTCTGGGTTTGTGCCGGGTGATGGAAATAGGCTCGCCCCGTATTAGATGGGACTTAAACACAATTGGCGAAATGTGTGTGTGCTACAGATACACTACTGCCCAACCCTTCGGGGAAACAAGGCGTGATGTTTAAAGTACAAAAATGTTTAAGTACATGATTTCCCATCATTCAGTATATTTGCCGTGTAATGCTTTAACATAATATACTTTAAATATTAATTTTAGTACTCGTATATGCGAAACCCGAAACACGTGTCTTGTGTTTTTATGTTTTTTGATTTGATTTTGATTGTATTGTAAGTAATTAAATGGTGATAACATTTTCCATTTCCATCACACTTAAAATATTTTTGGGACAAAATATAACATGGTTTAAAAATTATTTAAATCGATTCGGTTCCTTATTCTGAGCAAACTATATTCAGGTTTCGCATTAAATACTAAAAATAATGTTGTATAATAAGCCTATAATGTTCCCACTGCTGGGACACAGGCCTCCTCCCTTTTGAGAGGGAGTGTGCCGTAATCTACCACGCGGGCCCAGTGTGGGTTGGTAGATGTCACATATCTTCGAATGCTTGGTTCTAGGACATGCCGGTTTCCTCACGATGTTTTCCTTCACCGTTTTGAGAACAGCGGTGATGAAATAAATTACACAAAGTAACCCGCTTGACATCTATATCTATCATATCACTGCTCTCAATAACGTAATAAAATAATAATAACGATTTCACTTGTAATTATTGTAAGTCCAACTCTGTAAACTGCAAGTTACGTTTTAAACTTGAGTTTTAAAGACGCAACAGCTAAAAGTACAATGTTCTAAGCATCTAAATCTCCTACACAGACTAGACCAACAAATCTGGGGTTCAGAAGACGAAGAGGAATTAGATGAAGAACAAGGCCAGAAGAAAGATAAAGAAGAGAAAGGTACAGGGGAGAGTACAGGAGAGAAAGAAATGGCCGCAAAAGATAAAGAACAGGAAGAAGGCACTGATGATGGAGCTGAAGGCAAAGATAAAAAGGAAAAGAAAGATATCAACGACATGGAGGAGCCTGAGGTTGATGATGATCATGTAAGTGGTTATTTTCAAAATAATATCTTTTAATAGTAAAATACACACACACTTTTTTTGGAAAGTTATGACTTTCAATAATTGTTTATTTTACGTTAAATCATATTTCGTTCGATTTAGAGCCGATGTTTCACGAGGCAGATAACTTTTATCTAAAGAATAAATACGACGGTTTGACGTATATTCTGTACAATAGCTGTAAAACCACTGTATTTATTCCTCAGATTCTAGTTACCTTGGATAAATAATGTAAAAACGCATTCAATGCTATTATTTTACGTGTATTCCCTTTGTCCCCGTACGCACGAGCCGAGCAAGCGTACCGAGCGGTGCCGCGGGAGCGGCCGGCGAGTGCCAGAAACATATTTTTTTAATGTAAAACCAAACCACGGGGACAACGGGAACTATTTTTAAATATTTTGAAGTACCGCTGTCCCCGTAGGACGGGGACACGGCGCCCCGTCCTATGGGGACAGCGGTACTTCAATTAAATACGCTTGCTCGGCTCGTACGTTGTGTGGTCACAGTTCTAACCTAACCTAGCTGTTTTGATTTAAAAAAGGTTTACTTCGTACGATAAGGGAACAACGGGAAAAAAATTTAATCACGTCCCGCTGTCCCCGTGACGGGGATATGGCAAACGGGGACAACGGGAATACACTGTATTTTTAGTGATATTCTTGATGAACTCTTGGAATGTCTTATTTTAGTTGAAGTTGTGACTAAAGAATATGTGTCTTTCTCACAGACGGATCCTTATCACGGAAACCAGCAACCGCTCCCCGAGCCTGAAGACTTTGAATTGCCTGATAATATGGATGTAGACGGAGAAGAACCCGAAAATGTATGTCGTTTTTTAACCTGTGATATTTCTTACCCTTATTTGGTGATGGTGAAAATGCCAGTGATTAATATAACGCTAAGTTATACCGGTTGGCAGCGTGATTTTGAAATAATAATCATATTATTTTTTAATCTCAAAGAACTGTTTTGCATATTAGTTACAAAATTATACTAAACATCACGTTATGAGGTGGGCTCATTCATCACAACTGATGATATAATAATAAATAATTATGTATTTATTTAATACACAACTAGATCCAGTTACAATACAAAAGTACTTACAATTCTAAATGTTAGTAAACATTTTAACTTATTTGCTATGTTAGTACTTACTAAATTCCAATTTTTCACTATAAAGCAAGACTTTGAAGTAGACACAACAGAAAAAAAATACTAAAATAAAATTCATAATAATCCAACAGGAAGGCGAAACCGAAACAGAGAATCCATTCGACATTGACGTAATGAAAGAAAACATACCAGAGGAGCTCGAAAATGAGAATGATGACAAAGGTGAAGAAGGCAAAGATACAAATAACGGACTCGAAGTATCCAGTGATGAAGAGGATGGTGATAAGGATGGAGAGGATAAGGAAGGTGGTGACGAGGATATGGTATGTATTGGAGATGTGGATGATTTGACTTGTTTATTGATAACAATGTACGAGTATACTCTTGTTGTGTGCTTGAAACTTAAACAATATAAAACTATATGCATTGACTTGAGAACCTCATTCTTTTTTCGTCGGTTGATAAATTCTGTTCAAGACGTCATTTATTACAAAAAAAATTGTCGCCATAAATGTTTTCCACAAAAACTTCTATCTATATCAAGTCTTGCTATGATAAAATTCTATGTTTTAGGCAACAAGATTTCCTTAAATGTTCAAACATGAACTAAATCCTTCTAGTCTTCAAAATTGTTAACAAAATAGTGAATCAATTAAATCAGCATCTTCTAAAAACTATAAGAACAGTTACAATAAGTGTTATTATTTTTCAGGAGGACAAAGGAGACGACCCAGATAAACCAGGGCCAGAAGAAACACCACAAGAAGAAGAAGAAAAGGAAAAAGATGGCGGCCAAGAAATAGACACTGAAGAACCAACTCCCGATCAACCAGATGAATCACCAGAAATCCCCGAAAAAGATGATAAAGAAGAACTACCAAAGAACCCAGAGGATATTAATGAAGAAGATGAAGTGGAACAGAAGAATCAAGAAGCTAATCCTCAAGCGAATCCTTCGAACAATGATCCTACTGCAGAGGATAAGGTGGAGAATGCAGTAATGGAGAGAGGGACGGATGATAACGTTGAAACTAATGCTGAACAACAGAAAGATGAGGAATCTGCTCCTTTTGTAAGTATATTGGTGTAGTGGTTTTTGTTACACGTGTTGAAGCAGTCTGCTACTCGAGTAGTTGTTGTAGAATTCCAAGTTAATTTAGAGGAAAAATATGTTTAGAGATTTATTTTAATTGTATCTATTCATACTACTCTCGAGAGACTCATACTACTTTTGAGAGCAGTGGTGGCCCAGTGGTAACGGCCCCGACTTACGAGTTAGGTCATGGGTTCGAACCCAGGCAGACGCTTTACTTTGTGTAAATGATTTCATCACCACTGCTCTCAAAACGGTGAAGGAAAACATCGTGAGGAAACCGGCATGTCCTGGAACCAAAAATCCGAAGACATGTGACATCCACCAACGAGCACTGGGCCCGCGTGGTTGATTACGGCCCACTCCCTCTCGAAGAGAGGAGGCCTGTGTCCCAGCAGTGGGAACATTATAGGCTGATTATGATTATGATACTACTCTCTACAAAAACTCCTGAATTACGAGAAACTTCACACCTATTATTAGCCCAATAGTAGCCCAATATAAGCAGTATTGCGTGGTGTTATTTTCGCTATACATTTGTTAAAGTTAAAGATAACCCACAGACAGCAATAGACAGAGATAAGGCATTAGTCTTTGCCGATCAGGGGTTTGAATGGTGTGAGTAATCAGAAGGGTCGGCAAATGAAATGAAAGAGCGTGTTACTCGTTGAAGGTTTACTGGATGACTGATGTTGTATACAGAGGTTGAGGACTTAGAAATAACTTAAAAGCTACGTAATGCATTGCTTATGACTTTTAATATTATAATACGTGCTACAAGTCCTTCATTGGAACATAACGGCTGATAATAATAGTAATTTTAAAAAAGATCAGCGTGCCACACGCTTTGTTGTCGTCATTTGTGGACCCTCATATACATCAGAATATAGTCTCTTTGTAATGGATAATTTTCACATTCAGAAAATAGTGTCTTATTTTATAACAAACTAGCTGACCCGTGCCCACTCCGTTGGGCGGTAAAAATTTTTACTCTATGACACTCACAAATAACGTGGCTTTCTATGGGTAAAAGAATACCTACCCTACCTGCCTACCCTACCTACCTACCCTACCTACCTACCCTACCTACCTACCTACCCTACCTACCCTACTAAAACTTCACATAAACCATCTACTACATAATCCGAACAAAGCCTAAACCTTTTTTTTTATAGGTGACCCCGTTCTGGAGTTATAAAATTACAACGAAAAGTGGCATTGATTTTTATAGGTATAGATTACTAATATTATTTCGATAAATTAAACAGGAACAAGCCCAAGAGCAAGTCGGTGAAGAGAAACAATCAACAGGCCGATCAGAACTAGATAAGAGCGATAAAGGTCATCGCGGGGAGAAGCAAGCCGCGAGTCGCGCCGACCGCTCGCAGGAACAACGCAAGAAACACGAGAACAAACCGGGCAAGACTGATCAGGAACGAACACTTGGTAAATACCATCCCCCTTATAACTCAATGCCCTTCGTGTACAATATAATAACGCCTTTAGGATGCTGATGGGGCTATCGAGATGCTGTAGTGCGTCTAGCATGTTTATGGAGGCTAAGATTGATGGCTTTCATGCCATCATGAGAAAGAGAGCGGCCTCCATATTGCACCATATCCGAGCAAGCTCCAATAGCGTTCTAAAGGTAATAGCGGGCCGACTAGACAGTCCTTTTCTTGGCACTGAATTGCACTCAAACCGCCTTATTACAAAACAATATTTATATTTTGACATGGCTTAAACCATGGAGCTAGTTTTTGTAATAAGAACAGTACACACACATAAGTAACAGTGATTGAAATACCGTTCTTTATACAAAACTGAAAACTTAGTTCGGTACTATGTTGTCAGATTTGTATTAGGAACTTTACCATAGACGGAATAAAGTTCGAAATTCAATAATGGCTCCATGAAAACCTGGGTCTGAAGATAAACCTTGTTTTGTAATAAGACGGTAAATGGTTTAAGTAAAAGACGGTGATGACTCTTCACGACGCTACTACTTCAAATGATACTGTCGATATCAGGTATCGGGCTAAAAAAATAATTTAGCAAATGTTTCAGAGTGAGTTTGAGTTAGTAACTTCATGTGGCATTTATTTATTATGTTTGTGATCGTCCAGGATCTCTGGTATCCTGGACTAAACTAAATAATCAAATAGTCGTTGCAAATCTCGCGCGCGTCATGTGGCTTAAAAAGAACGTCGTCAAAGTTCAAATTTAATTATGGAAATGAAACAACGTTGAGAAGCAAGATCCTAATTCCCAGATGTCTGGGTAATCCTACAACGCCACATTCGAACTACTCTTCAAAGACGTGACGTCACACAAATCCTGCATCACGCAAGCAGAGTTTACCACGCGACGGGCATAAAGACAACACCCGACATCACTAGTCGGGTAGTTGCCCTCCAGACACAACACCCGTCTGGTCGGAGGATCCTCCCTTTTCTATAGAGGACGAGTGAAATTTACACCCTGTTCCTCATACCTATACAGGTACATGTTAAAGTAGTTGTATGCCATAGCTTAGGGGTAGGTTCAGTATCAATAAAGGAACCCAGGAAAAAAAAAATATTATACAAAGAACACAGGATTACATAATAGATAGCAACCAAAAACCACTAAGGTTCAAACTTATGCTATCATGAGTCTATCTCATTATCAAACTATACAATTAATAAAATCTTTAGGTCATTAAGTGGTTACAATCATTCCTACATAATACTTAAGTAATATTCTGAGGGTAGATTATTTATAAGTCTCGGTATAATATAACCGGTAGTTCGCTCGCCATACGTATTGTTGGCGGGCTGTGTATGAAGCCTATTCTCAGAAACTGCCCGTGTGCATACAGGATGCTCGATTTTGTTTCTTATATATACGTATAAACAAAAAAAATTATTAAACAAAAAAAAGTCTTCGTACTTTAACGGTCTTAGGACCGTCAAATAAAATAATTTTAATCCTAAACGATTGCTATTTTAAGTTAGTAGGTACTAAATTAGGTTGATCTTGCAATTTTTTTTTTCTGCATTCCTTTATCGATACCGAACCTACCCCTACGCTATGGCACGCAGTTTCTTTAACACCTTGTATAATCCCATTAAAAGTAATAGATATGTATTTCGTTATAATATTCTTAATACATTTTCTAGGTGACGTAAACGAGAAGAAACACAAGCAGTCTAAAACTCTGAACGTTGAGCGTGAAGATGAGGCAGAAGATGGCGGCGACAACGATGACGACGCTGAAAAAGAAGCTGATGCCTACCAGCATGTGAAGCAAGCTAAGAAAGATGATTTACAGGTAACGTGTTGATTTTTAATACATGTATGTAATATCATTGACAGCTTATTATTGTTATTTATTTAATTCGAACACAAGTGATTCATAATGTTGTTAGTAACACTTATAAAACTATGTAAGTAACATTTCTCATTAAAACAAAAAAAAAACAAACAACTAATTCAAGAACCTATAAAAAAAAAACATTTATTCAAACTAGGCTGAGAATTAGCACTTTTCGAACGTCAAAAATTCATGAGACAGTCCCCCAAAAACGCCCGCCCTTCATCAACTTCCTAGTGCTTTAACTGGGAAGAAGAAGTGGCGCAATAAAATCCCCAGCAGCACAGCTGTCTGTTAACATGTAAAACTTGAATCTATACAATAAAATGTAAAATAATTTGCATTACGTTTATTTAATTAATTTACATTATACCATTTCTTCCCGTGGGTCTCGTAAAAGGCGACTAAGGGACTTACTAGAGAATGGGCAGCAGCGTTCTCTATGCATTTTAACACCATACTGCGATCGCCAACCCGCCTGCCAAGCGTGGCGATTATGGCAAACCACCCTTTTAGGGGACGCCTATGTCCAGCAGTGGACGTCTTTCGGTTGAAATGATGATGTTGATGAAGAACCTATAACTATGTCCGTTTCCCGCTGCACCAGACCTGCAGCTGTGCATACGGTTCCAGTGCCCCAGGAACGGGCAATCAGGCTAATTCACTATCACCTTTAAAATTAAAAATATTATGATAGAATAATTATTAGAAAGTAAAATAATACTCAGTGGTGGTCAGGTGCGTAGTACTCGCAACCGGCGTGCGTGTATGACTAGATGTATGAACGTAGGGAAGCAAAAGGAGTATGTAAGGAGCGTAGCAAGTGGCGTTCTATAGTTTCTGCCTACCCCTATGGGAAGAAGGCGTGAGTTTATGTATGTATGTAAAATAATACTCAACGCACAACTTTTTTTAAAAACCCGTTAGTTTATTAATATTAACACGTTAGGACGTGTCAATATTACTACTCCTTTGCTAAGGCAAAGGAATTCATTTAAAAGAAATAAGAAAGAACGGTAGGCTGTTGTTTATTCATCATTTTGTTAAGTACTTGATACTTGTTGACAGGCCTACACTGCCCTCCCATACCTATTAACACTGTAACTTGAAAACATTGTAAAAGCCCATTATTTTTAAAAGAGTAACCGTGGAGCTTCTTGCCGGCTCTTCTCCATAGGAAACGACCAATTGGAACCGTGCACCTAGCTTCTGACGTTTCATAAGTGCCCATGTAGGTTTATGTGAAATAAAATATTTTGATTTTGATTTTCCTCCATTAAAAAAGTATATACTTTGGGAGTAAGTCGATGTTTGTCGGAAATATGTGAAGTTTTATTGACGCGTCTCGTATTTCAAGACTAACTAATCATGATCTTAAAGAGCATCTTTATTTTGACCGGCTTATAGAAAAGAGCCTATCTAGGCCAAGGGCCTTCAACAAGTGCCCAAGATAAATCAAACCATTCTTCTAATATTGCAGGCAGTAGATGCCGCCACAAAAGAACAAGCCGACGAGCAGCCAACGTTACAGAAAGAAGAAGATGAGGCTGAGAAACTCAAAGAAGATGAAGAAGTACCCATGGATGTAGATGAGGATGAATTACAGGTTAGTTTCATCATTTGTAGGACATTTTTAGATGAATAGTGTGAAATATTTCAATCAAACGATTTGGTTCGAGAGGTCTTGTATTAACGAGTAGAAGGCATCGAGTAGAATTGATAGATCCATATAAATAGGCCCCTTTAGAAGAAAATCGTCTTTATTGTCATGAATCTATGCATGGAGATGTTCTTTGGATTTTAAAGTTGAAAACATTTCTACCAAACTGACAAACAGGTTGAGTATTTACAATTTTCTGAAATAAATTAACGTGGTAATATTCAAAGAATTGTTATTCCTAATTTATGCTCTGAAACCAAACTTCTCTACACAAAGAAATACCGAGTATATGTACTTTAAACTGACACATAAACATTACAGGTGGAAAAATCAGAAGAATTAAAACCGGAGAAAATGAAAGATGGCAAAGAGAAGGAGAATGAGAAGACTGGCAACAAGAAAGAAGGAGGGGAGGAACCTACAGGAGAGACGGGGATCGAAGTGGAGGGGGAGGCGGTAGTTACTGCGCATGTGCCTAGAGGGACGGACACTACGTATCATACTCGGTAAGAAAAACGATGTCATATTTACGCCAAAACTTTTAAACTTCACTATAATTTGCTTAACAATTGTTTTAGTGCGGAGTACGGGAAGTGCCTGTGGTCAATTTTGCCGAAATGATTTCGATAGTGTTCTTTCAAACTAAATATTATTTTGTTTCCTATATAATTAGATTCTTTGGAAGACTAAGGCTGGGAATACACGTCAGATTTGGTTTCCGATTGTCTGAGACTATCGAATGGGATGTGTGTTGATTGTTCAAACAAAATAATGGCTCCAACGCCTTCCTATAGCCGGATCAGACTATCGGATCCGACTATTTGATGAAAAAATCTGACAATATTCCCGGCCTTACAGCTAAACAAAACATAATAAAGATACTGAGTGTCAGTCAGTTATAAAAAAAAAGAATAGTGAAAAAAGAGTGTAAATAAACGGTCCGCAAAGAAAAAACAAAAAAACAAGAGAATGATTGCATCATCTAAAAAGCTATAGAACGTGTCAATGTCTTCAATATGCTACAGTAATGCCGTAGCTAACTATAGTGATGGCGTAGAATGAAGTTGTCAGATTCGACAATGCTACTCTTACTAACGGGCTTAAATAGACGCTTATGGGGGATGCGCTAAGGTAGCCCGCGAAATTCAATTTTTCTTACGTTTTTTGCAATTTGCAGGTCAGTAACAGGTTGTACGTTGATCTAATTATGATTCGCGGCCGTAACAAATATGGCTAATACGCAATAAGCATAATGTTTGCGCGCTACCGTAAACAGTACTTTTTCACATCAAAACTTAAAAATAGAAATGACTTATTTTTGGTGTAGAAAATCCAGCAAATCTTTTTGTACAAAGTTACTTAGTCCACCACGCCCACAGAACATTAATACCACAGAACACATATACTCCTAACGGAGAAGAATGCGAACTCCATACAATATTTAATGTACATAATGCGTATTCGACGTCTATGTGATGGGTTTTTTTTACACCCTATAAAATTCTCGTTGTAAAAGTATCCGATGAAAATGTGAACGCGCTAATACTTACTATGAAATTTTCATTTTCATTTACACAGGCTCAACGACTCCCAATCGCACTCGGAAGACTTATCAGTAGACCAGTACATGAGCATCCGTCAGTGGTTGAACAGCGGTCCTACACAGAGCCAAGGTGGAATAACTGTCTCCGTGTGGAGGACTCTGTGGAGAGACTCGTCCGCGGCCGCGAGGGCGCTGTGCGAGAGACTCAGGCTTGTGTTGGAACCGACCGGCCGCTCCAGGAGAGCTGGTGAGTGTTCTGTAGTCAATGTTTGAGAGATGTGAAGAGAGAGAGTCGTCTGTAAAAATCTAACTTATTTTGTTTTATAACGCTATATGGTATATTGACGCGTGGCCAAAATCTGAACTAACGCCGCCATCTTGTCATTTTATTGCCTGCACCTCTCATGTTAGCGATTTAAAACCTCACCTATCGGTTTAATGATGGTTTAATTTTTTTTTATAAGAGGCTGACAACAGCTAAACCGCGGTCACTGTCAGACTGCATACAAAAGGAAGTGAAGCGCGATGACACAACGCTTGTAATTTATTGCAAAATTTGAAGAAAATATCTATTTATTCAAAAATAAATTGAGTAATCGAAAATAAAAAAAATGGTTGTTTTTTATTTTCGATTACTCAACTCATTTTGCATACAAGTTCTGCATACAAATACGACGTTCTTGTTATTAATTAAATACCAACCGTACAGACGAGTGAGATTTCATACAGATATTTTGGATTGAAATTCAAAGTAAAGGGTTAGTTTACCGTTAATTTGTATCGAGATGTTTTTTTCGAAAACGTGTTTTGGTTAATAAGTTTTGAGGAATATGTTTAAGAATAACATATATTTTTTCCGCTACCACAAACTATACATTATTTTTAGTTTATGTGAAACCTGAATATACAGGGTTATTTTTAAAACTTCAATAACCTTTTAAGGGGTCATTGTACTCATCATTATGAACAACTTTTACTATACCAAACCTGAAATAGCGAAAAAAAATCAGCTGCAGCATTTTAACGAATTATTCGAACATAAATGTAGGGAACAGCTGATTTTTTTTTCGCGATTTCAGTTTTGGTCCCATAGTAAAAGTTGTTCATAATGATGAGCACAATGACCCCTTAAGAGGTTATTGACGTTTTAAAAATAACCCTGTAGTTTGTTCAGAATAAGGAACAGAATCGATTACTATAATTTTTACACCATGTTATATTTTGTTCCAAAAATATTTAAGTGTGATGGAAAATGTTATCACCATTTAACTATTAACAATACAATCGCCGTACGGTTAGGTACCTACTGTCAAATTATTATCAATGAGCGCAATACACAAAAATACTAGACACGTGTTTCAGGTTTCGCTTATACTAAAACTAATATTGTATAGATTTGGCAATTTTTTTTTAAGACAAGCCTAGTTTTACTTTGCCTCTTGTCAGCGCCTTAATAGTGAAAAGTTTAGCCAATCGGAGAGATTAATAGTAATAAATGGCCCAGGGTGCATAATTACTACACAATATCAGCTGTTAACAATGTCATTATTATTATTTCGTGGGAAAAGTGCATATTCCTACAACCATTACTTACGTTTCTATCCTTTATCTCAGGTGACTTCAGAACAGGCCGCGCTATCAACATGCGCCGCGTGATCCCGTACATCGCGTCCCACTTCAGAAAGGATCGCATCTGGCTACGTCGCACCAAGCCGGCCAAACGCGAGTACAAGATCGCTATAGCGGTCGACGATTCGAGTTCTATGTCCGATAATAGGAGTAAAGAACTGGCGTTTGAAAGCCTGGCGCTTGTTTCTCAGGTATGCGTGGACTGTTATTCATAAAGTCCATTTCACGAAAGAAGTCCCGCAGACGAGGCGCGACGTGGCGCTGCAGGCATTGCTAACTTGTATAATAATAATTAGTTCCACTTAATTCCGCGGGACTTCTTTCGTGAAATGGACTCTACTTCCTTGAATAGAACTTTTTGAATTAAGAATTTGAACTTGAGAACATTGCTTAAGAGACCGGCGATGGATGCGTAGTTCATACAAACGTAATACCAAAATAATTTTTAAATCAAATTTTTTATTTGGTAGTGTGTCTTTATTCCGATTGGAATACAGAATATCTAGGTTCCCAAATATATATTTTGAATGGATACTGATTTAAACAAGAGTTATGAAAAAAATAAGTTTTATATAGAAATTTTAAATTCCTCATATCCCGTCTTGATATCATTGTCCTTTCAAAATATATATTTGGGAACATAGATATTCTGTGATCCAATCGAAATAAATATACACTACCTTAAGAATATGTTTGATTTACAAATTATTTTGGTATTACGTTTGTATGAACACAATTCTACCTTCTCCTTCATCATCCCCTTAAGGTGATTCCTTCAATTTTGCCCGCACAATTCAAAACTTCTTACGTGTTTTGCAGAGATTTTGAATTTCCCGGGCTTTCACATTAAGAAATGCTAAGAAAAGATTGACAAGTTCTCAACTTAAAATTCTTGGATCAGAAAACCAGGTGTTGAATATTGTAGATTTTTTTTTTATAAATTTCAATCCAGCTCATTAGATTAGTTGAATGTAGTCCTTATCTGCCAAGCCGCATTTACCAGTTTGGTATTAGTAGTTACAAATTATGATGAGCATCTGTTATGTGACTTTTATACATTAACATTGGCTTAGGGTTTAAATTCTAATGATTGACGAGCACTTGTAAAATCCAGTGTATTTTAATTTTAACTTCTTTAGCCAGACATTTAAAATAATTTGCATGAGAAACCGATTTTACTGTCATGTTGGTGTTTCAATTCGACTAACAGATAGCTGTACAAGGATCATAATTATGGAGCGTGGCCAAAATCAGAACTAATGTCGCCATCTTGATTTTTCAATGCATTTCACGAAACAATTTCGCAAATGACTACCAACAGCGCCCCCCTAACGACGTCATTCGAGCGCCAAATGGTCCTTTTCGTCATTTTAGTTCTTGATTTTACTAGACTTGTAAAATAAAATAACATCAACAGGAGGCATAAATATCATCGTATTGCATCGCTGACGTTTATCTTATTCTCCTTTATATTTCAGGCGTTGAACCTCCTCGAATCCGGTGACCTAGCCGTGCTCAGCTTCGGCGAGAAACCCAACCTACTGCACCCGTTCACCGAACAATTCTCCGAACATTCCGGCTCGAAGATTCTAGAACAACTACGCTTTGAACAAACGAAGACCAAAATAGCACAACTCGTTGATTTCTGTACCGTTTTGTTTGAAGAACAGACGATGAGAAGCGATGCTGTCAATGCTAAGTTATTGGTCGTTGTTAGCGATGGCAGAGGAATATTCTCTGAGGGAGAGACGAAGGTGTTGCAAGCTGTGAGGAGAGCGAGACAGCAAGGAATATTCTTGGTTTACGTAATCATCGATAATCCTGATAACAAGGTTAGAGTCTTACTAATCACGACAAGTAATACCGAACACTATTATTGGTCACTTCCTGACTGATCAATATCTCATCTGCCAGTAATCAACCCGGTTAAATAAAATTAAGTGCCAATTTCACCAATGAAACTGAACGTGATCGCACATAAACCACGTTTAAGAGCTGTCAGTGTCATTATTTTCTTTGTAATATTGACACTGACAGCTCTTGAACTCGGTTTAGATGTGCTAATCTCGTTCAGATTCATTGGTGAAATTCGCACATATTGTGATGTTAAAGAAAGGTTCTGCTGCTCATGAATATCCAGCCCTCAGTTTATAAAAACCGATAAAAACCAATTTCCGTATTTAAAAAGGCTCAAAATCTAGTAGCAATTTCATCTCAGTGACAATCAATGTCAAATACTTGTCAAGTGTTGGTAAATTTGAAATATTTTTTCACAAATTCAGACTGAATGCGATCATTCTTAAATATACGGGGATTACCCGCTGGTGCCTAATACTTGTCAAAAAATGCGACGGTCAATCGCGACGTAACTAGTGAAGGAACCATACGACTCGGTACTAGATACTCACGATAAATCGATTCAAGTTAAATGTCAAAACGGGCCTATTATTTTTTGACAACTTTAGGAGATTTAATTAACATAAAGATTTCTACTCTCAGATAAAAGTATTGCATTATTGACCTATCGATGTAATTCCAGGATTCCATCATGGACATCAGGCGCCCACTACTGGATCCGACGACGAACGCTCTCAAAGGATTTGTATCATACTTGGACACATTCCCGTTCCCCTTCTACCTGATACTACGCGATATGTCGGCCCTACCTACTGTGTTGGGCGACGCCCTCAGGCAATGGTTCGAACTGGCTGCTAATACTGCTAACTAAAGGAAGAACAAAAACATAAAAAATCTGTCACCAAGAAAAAACGGTCGCCTGCGTTTTCGATAAACGTGCAAGTCATTTAGATTTAAGAATATACGTATACCGATATGCCTCTTTCTCATTGGATGGGCGGTTTAAGAAATAGGTGTCTGTTTAACCAATGGCAGAAATTGCTCAATGTTAATTAATCTCTCCAATTCATTATTTTGATGTGTCAAATCAGTGTAGTTTTCAAGTAACAATATAAAAGTTCCAATATTGTGTCAATGCATAATCAAAGTTGTATTTTCAATAGAAATATGTAACCGGTATCAAAAACGATACATTTTTGTCATTCCACTATTAAAATCAGTCATTCAATGTCGTAATTATAATCTAGGATATAAGTCAAAGAAGACTAAAAAAAAAAAACTGTGCTAGTTCGTATTGAACTGTGATTGTGAAGGGACTGGGAAACGACTGCTGTAAGCGAAAATACTTTATATACGTATTGTATATCTTTTTTTGGAAGAATAAAGGTTTGTCTGACAAAGTTATGTTTTATTTAACTTCCGTGTTTTGTTTTACAGCAGTAAATCTGCGTCCCCACTTGTAATACTTCCCCAACAAACTTTCAACATGACATTGTGACGTCACTCAGCTATCCGTTCCGAACTCTCATAGAAAAACCGGCCAGGTGCCACGCACAATGAAGGGTTCCTTAATTGGGATGAATTTATCCCAAAAACAAACGGGGCGACATATAGTGAAATTAATTTGTAAACTTATCTAACTTGTCTAACGTGGATAAAAAACTGAGAATGGCGCAAAATCTACCAAGCGTATTTTTCTGAAACCTTCACCAATTTAAAGATAATTTAATTATTGTTATTTTAGTATACGCGTTTTATTAAAATACCTTTGGTTTTGTGTATAATAAATTAATAATGCGTCAAATTGGGGACAGCGCTCCTTGATGGGCGAGTCCTATTGCTGGCTGCGCTTTGCGTGAGCTCAGTACAGAACACTCAAGCTAACCACTCAAGGTCACTGGCATATATCTGCGTCTTAAGCCATTGTAACACGTTTACCTATACCTACAACATGGAATGCAAATAAATTTCAGGATAACTTTGTGAGTACCTACTTACAGCCTCACGGTGAGCTTCATTAAGACCATCCGCATATTTTTTTAGTTTATTTTTTGCATACTTTGAAGCAGATTTTCTTAATTGTTTTTTCCTAATCCCATCTGTGAATCTTTTCCTGCGTTTATTCCCTATTTTTTCCTTTACTTACAATAACCGATTCGTGTGGATTTAGTTCAGGAGTAGGTATGTTCGGTTGGCGACTCTAGCCAAATCAGGGTCATTATAAATTCTCTGGCTCAGTAAAAGTTGCCGATTGTTCGGAACCAAAAGAAGGAATTTGGTTATGCGAAACGTTAGAAAATGGTGCACACTGAGTGTAAGTCGGTGATTCGTCAACGAAGACACTAATTTGGTGCTGGGGTTGTATGCCAGAAAAAAAATTCTCGCATTCCGTTTGCTCACTATAGGCAAGCGACTTCTCGACAAAATCAATAGCAGTGAATTGGGATAGGGATTGTGAATTCAACTGCACTTTTACCGCTGAGGTGGGGACGGTCTGTGATTCTTCAATTTTGCCGGCGTGAGGGGTCAAAAGATCTTTTTTATTATTTAAATTAGCCAACGGAATTCAAACATCAATATGACCTTCATTAAAGTTTCCTGAGAATCGGATTATTTTTACTCCGTTGTGCTTTCCCAAAACCAGCGATAAAAATACCATCTTGAAACACCCTGGAACTCAAATGGGAATAGTTCTCCCACTCATGAGTTCATAGGTGGTTCCGTAGGTGCCATTAGAAGACATTTCAGCGACGTATTCACGCTTTGAACCATAAACAGCTCTTGACCGATCCTGGGTGAAAGGTTGGAATCTTTACCAGTTGTTAGACACGTGGCGCACAATGCTGTCTCGAATTTGAGAAGCCATGGCCACGTTACTGTTCACCAAATAGGATAGAGATGAAAATAAGCATGCGCCATCGCCAGGGATATTTACTATTTGGCAAAGAATTTGCACTCAATTAGAAGTGATAATAATTTGACTATCCATTTTAATTAAACACCCTTATTTACACTCTTAAGGCCCGAATTTCATAAAACCCTTTCTTAGTGAGCACCTAGAAGCCGAAAGGAACAATCAGGCCAACATTCATGTCTCTAACATTAAAAACCTAGGACTTTCATACAAACTTTGACACCCCTTTTCCACCCCTTGGGGTGCGAATTTAAAAAACGCCCTTTCTTAGTGCGCGCCTGCGCCCCGTAGAGTGCTTGTGCCAAATTTTAGACCTCACGGCCCATTTGTTTCCGGGATTTCGTGATGAGTGGTTAGTGAGTGGTCTCTTCTATTTTATATAATAATATATAGATTATGTTACCTCCGTAACATGTTGGTCCCTTTGCTGGCGTGTTCGCCAGTAGTATGGACGCAACTTATGTAAACACGGATTATTTTCCGTATCGTCATCAGAAATAGGAAATTCGCCCAAATAAAAGAAGAGTTTTTTAAAAAATATTATATTTGTCAACTGAAAATTAAACAATATCTTATTAACATAATTTTTTCTCTTACCAGTATTACGGGAATTAACACAACTTGTGTAAATCTTTAACATTTAGGCCTATGTTAAATTAATAAATAATTTCTTTACGAACTTTCTACATTACAGATGGTGTTGCAAGTTTCGTATTATACCTAAACTTAAAAACCGCGTTTCAAACTGAAACAAACTTAATGCGCCTCTTATTATCTAAAACTCTAATATACATACAAATCTAAACTTAGTTTGGATTGTATACAATTTAATAATGAAATGTGATGCTACTTAGAAATGTAATAGCAGCAAATAATGTACTTTGAACATTTTTGCTTTCATCACACGGTAGTTATTTCGAGTACTTACCTATTAATTGTATGTCTTTTTAATTGTACGCACTCGTACAAAACTTGCATACAGTTGAACAGGCGTAAGTTAAAATAGTTTTAATAATCAACAAATACATACGAATACGATTTTCTTCCCAATTTCCCTTTAGTTAAATAATTTTAGGCCTTTTAGTTTTGTCTCTTTTAAACCGTAACACCATGGAATGTGGACCGCACACATGCGAGCACATTTTAAACTAGTTTGTGTACCAAAGGAAATGCAGATGTTACTAAATGGCGTTATGGAGACAACATATGAATATTTTTGTACCATATTACATTTCCAAGGTGCGGCTAAGTATTACAACAATTGATTTATCATATACATTCAACCTTCTGCCATCAAATTCAAAAGAAGCAAGTCTGTTAAAAATTCAGTTATTTGTTAATTATTGCAGACTTCTTATAAGATTTATTTCGTAACATCATGGTTTTCTAAAGTGCGCTGGGGCTAGATTCAACTCTTACTAGCTTTGCAAACCAACTATACTCCGTTTGAAATAAGATTATAAATTTAAGTAAACCTTTTTTACAGTCCGTTCAACCGATTTTGACTTCTATTCCGTAGGCATAAGGATGGCATTAAAAGCAAAAACGTGGTTACAATACCAACTGTTTATTACAGCTGCCATATGTCATGCCACCGACGCAATAGAAGTCAAAATCGGTTGAACGGTTTGTTAAAAAGGTTTATTTAAATTTCTATACGTATTTCAAATGGATTATAGGGGTTTACACTCGTGAAAACTTACGATATGTTATTTACGTTAATATTATGTACTTAAAATGTGGTGGACATAGAGTTGAACCCATCATAGACTAAATAATGTGATTATTATATTAAAATAAAAAACATCGCTCTAAAGAGACTTACAATGCAAGCACCAGTTCCTATGTAAATAGATTAATATTTAATGAACTATAATATTATTGAATTTAACATGACTTGCTTCCTTTACATCAGCGCGGCGACATTCGAAAAAGCAAATTATAGACCGTAATAAAGTTTACAATAAAATAAGCTTAACGTAACATATAATTATGTAAAATATTAATATGTTGACATAACATGACTTAGCCTAAAATATTGTTAAAAACGTCTTATAACCATGATGTCTTACTATCAAATAATAAATATGATTTAATCCTAAACAAAGAAACTCCATCTCAGTTCACTTTTGAGCGGTTTAAAGCTGTTAAAAGTCCAGCGAAATATCTATCAATTTTTATTCGTTATCAAAATCATATTCCACTGACCACAAGTCAGATGGGTTGTATAAAAGTTTACGATTTTCTACAGTAATCCACTATAAAGGATTTTTATCTAGCAAATTTTTCCTAGTGTAAAAAAATTTCGAAGGCCATTGTGGTAACATTATGTCTGTTAATTTATTGCAATGTATTATATCTTGTATTTTAATTTCTATAGATATTAATTACTTCATAATGTTTAATTTCTAATATTGTAATTTAATAATGCATGCCTGACAGGGTAGATTTTTGAGGTAATAATCGCATTAATAAAAACTTTGACTTTGTAAACATGGAGACCGTCCATAATATAAACAAATATTGGGTCTGTATCACGTAAAGTGTCTGAACTATGACATCTTTACGCTATTACACACGAGTGGGGTAATCAGTATTACTGCACTACTTTATACAGTGGTCCATTGCATTTAGAATTGACTGGTTTTTAACATATTTACAAGATCGTCGGAGATGTCGTATCTCCCGATTTGCAGTAAGGCAACTTGGGACATACACCTTTCTCCTCCCTTTGACCAACTGTATAGAGTTAAATAGACACGAGTTATAAGACACGGGCTACATGAGTACAGAAGTTCTAAAAAAGATCACAGTATTCACAAGTCTAATAAAAATTGATCCCGTTAACAAAGTGACAAATAGAATAGAAATAGATATATACGGACGTTTATGAAACTGAATGCACGCAGTCCAGTCTTTGAATTCGGCGTAACGGGTCTATCCACACATATCTGGGTCAAGGCTTTCGGTCCTGTCCCGTCGGGGATGGGAAAAAGATTACTTGCATACATTTAGTATGAGAGAATCATCCGTGTTTCGGAGCAAGCTCTGCAGGCTAATTCACGTAACTAAAGAAGTGCAGTAGCAGTGCAGTTGCAATTAAGTTTCGATCAAAACAACGCATTTCGTATTCTACTATTCTCTACGGCTGTCAGATACTATATATATTCAGCTATCACTCAAACTTAAACTTCATTGCACCTGCACTGCAACTTGATCGGCGCGTCATGAAATTACGTGAATTAGCCCTCTGATGTACTTACTCACACGAATGCTGACTCCAGAAGGCCCCAGAACTGTGTGGATGAGCTTAAGATTATTTACGCTTCTATTATTAAAATATTGTATAAAATTAATTGTTAAACCTGTGATGGACAGTGGTCTCTTGAATAAGATTTTCACTTAGCGGAATCCTTGGACGAATGATTGTTGGTCTCTTCAGTCTTATCACTGTCACCGTAGAACTTTGGCTGGAAAATTTAAGGAAATATTATAAATAACAACATCTTATAATTTATAAATAATTATACAGGATGTTAAAGTAACTGCGTGCCACAGCTTAGGGGTAGGTTCAGTATATACAAAAAAAACAAACAATTTTTTTTAATTAAACATAAAAAATAAATAAAAATAAGTCTCTTCGTACTTAATAGGTTGATCTTGCAATATTTTTTTGTTTTATTTTTCCTGGGTTCCTTTATCGATACTGAACCTACCCTTAAGCTATGGCACGCAGTTACTTTAACACCCTGTATAGTTGTAGGTATGTTTAATAACGAATTTGAATAAAACAGATGACATTAAAATCACGATCACCTTGAGAAATAAGGATTTTAGTGCTGGCGAGTAAAATATGGGGATGACATTGTGTTATTAATTGTTTTAAAATAATCATCGAAGTATTGTGTGCCATTGAATAAAAAAATATATAAAAAAATTGCTGTTAAATTACTCATTATTATCATATAATATAATATTATTATGAAATGTAAAAAATAAGAACGATGACGACAAACACTATGGATGAGTAGAAAAAAAAACAACACGACAAACGAATTAGTTGAAATCTATTGACATAGACAAAAAAACCAAACAAACTCAAACACAGTGAAGAAACACACAGACAGAACATGAAGAAGTAAATATTTAATAATAATATTTTATTGTGCGCTTTTAAAATAAAGAAAATAATAAGCTTATTAATTTAGTATTCAGATGTCTGTTAAACAGGCATTTTTTTTATGTATTTCTCGTGTGTTTCTTTACAAATATCAATACATTTCCTTGATCAATTTAAAACTGCTAGTCATTTGGAAAACGTAATTGACCAAGCAAATATTTTAATTTATATCTCACAAACAATATCACAGGACTAATATTCTGCTGCGATAACTTAAATACAGTATTATGTTAAGGATACTAGCAAAACTCTAAACTAACTTCAGATGAATGACGAGTACAAAAGTGAACGTGAGAACGAACAAACACATCAAAAATCAACCAGTACGGATTTGTAAAAGCATGATTTTAGGCCTATAACACTTGTACTACACTTACACAATTTCATTCTCTACTATACTGTGGTGACTTTATTTCCATATCCATTTTTGACACCGTTATAACTTGTGAAACCCTAGAAATAAACAATATCTGTACGTACTATATTTCTATAACTGTCATAAACTGGCTGACTGACTTCAAAAACTGAAATTATTTCAGTCCTATATAACAATACAATTTTATTGACAAACTGGTGATATCCCCTTTTCTCAGGTTGCATACACTTATATAGAATACTCTTTATTAATTAAACGGCGGCCTTATTTTTCGCAGCCTATGAATAACAGCTCAATATTACTAGTACTAATAAAGAGCCACAGTTCAAAAGCCATACAGCGGGCCGAGCACGTGCGTGCCAAGACGTTTGTGACATGATAAATTATGTCTTGTCAATTTGTACTAGCATTTTAAGACAAAACGGTTTTATCGCTCAAACTTTGATATAATGTTTGACTCTTGTCATGTCACAGTAGGCGGTGCTCGCCCCGCAGGGCTACATTGGATAGGACAAGGGCTGCATAATACCGCTCACCGCATACCGAAATAGCAGATTTTTCAGCGTACCCTACCCAAAACCCGTGTGTTCTAAATGTATCTGATGAAAATGTAAGCAAATGGATCAAAAACGTACCTGTGAATTCAACTCAACTCAAAGCATTTATTTCAATTAAACCAATTACAGGCACTTTTGATTTGTCAAAGAGTCGATCAGTTAGTCAGAAAGTTGAAGCTATTTACCCATTCCAACACGTAGATCTCTATGGAGAAGAATAGGCAAGAAACTCCAAGGACACTATTTTAAATCAAGATATTACAAAATCCTGGGTACATTATTCTTGTTGCTGCCAAATTGTAGTGCCATTTAGAAAGTGAGTACTTTGTTTTGTTTATTTGAATGCTTAAACCACAAATTCTAATTTTAAATCACTTGTAAGATGAATCCGCAGCTACAGCTGCAGCCCACGAAATTCTTCTTTTTTTTTTACGGTTTATGCATTTTGCAGGTCAGAGTCAGGTTGTATCTGGATCGAAAATATGATTCATCATCATTAATACATCTCGTAAAGTTCGATTTGTTCCCCAATGGATTTGGTCAAATTTTATTTTACCTACTTAAAACAAAACACTTGAATTTGACACAATTTTAGTATGTAACCCTGAAAAAAAAATATATACAACATGTCCCAGAATTAACGCACAACCTCTTAAGGGGTCATTGTACTCATCATTATGAACTACTTTTACTATGGGATCAAATCTGAAATCGCGAAAAAAAAAAATCAACTGTTCCCTACATTTTGACGAGTTAGGAGAACATATATATGTAGAGAACAGCACTTTTTTTTTCATTATGATGAGTACAATGACCCCTTAAGAGTTTGTGCATTAATTCCGAGTCATGTTGCATATTCTTAAAATCAGCTATAAATAAAGTCCAATAAATAATTCGTGGTTTATAAATCTTAATCTTGATTTTAACGATAAGCTCTATCTATTACGATCTCTAGTGATTACGTAAGAGTTTACCCTAAACTTGGTTTGGTTACATTTTCATCACATAAATTCGAAACAGACTATACATCTAATAGTGAGCATGTAATAATGACTTACCTCATCATGTTTCTCTTCTGCTGTGACTCGGTCATCGTCGTCGTCACTGTCTTCATCAGCAGACGAGTCGCCGCCTGAACCAGCCGTGTCTTTCACTGGAAAGCAGAAACGTATTTGTTAGATAAATGCTTTTTAACAATGGAGACTGCAGGTTTAAAAGGTAACCCCTTATTTGTAAACGTTGCTTCATCATAATTTCAGCCGAAAGACGTCCACTGCTGGACATAGGCCTCCCCCAAGAAGGGAGTTGCCATAATTGCCACGCTTGGCAGGCGGGTTGGCGATCGCAGTATGGTGTTAAAATTGTACAGAGAACACTGCTGCCCATGCCCTAGTAAGTCCCTTAGTCGCCTTTTACGACACCCACGGGAAGAAATAGGATGGTGCTATTCTTTACGTCCGGCACCACACGGACGGCAAACGTGGCTTAAAGTTAAGTAATTATGAGCGTCAGCTTAACCATTTTGTTGACGTTTATTTAAACGTCTCTTAACTTTAAATAAGGGGGTAAGTTTTTTAAATTATGCACCTGCATCTAAAGTTAAACAGAATAAAAGGCGTCTTTCACTGCAAAATTAACGTTTTTTTATACTTTTTAACAATGGAGACTGCAGATTTCAAACTTAAGTTGTACCAAATAATTATGCACCTTCTACAAATTAAAAATAGTCTCTGATCATGCGTGGTGATTATATCAAGAGTGAATACACGAATGAACATTGTTAAATAATACGGTACGATCTTTCTCTGGTAGCAGTTGTGAAAATACAAGTAAATTCAAAAGTATAATTAAGTTATAAGGTAGCAAGCGAGACTAGTCAAAAGATTTACTCGCATTCTTCATTCAAGGTCGCCCAGCGGGCTATGCTTGGCGTCTCTTTGAAGGATAAAATCAGAAATAAAATTATCCGAAAAAGAACCGGAGTTACCGACATATATACCTTGCAGAGTAAGCAAACTGAAGTGGCAGTGGGCTGGCCATGTTTGTCGAAGGACCGATGGCCGATGGAGCAGACGAGTCCTGGGGGTCTACTCCGAACATAAATCCGATGTATCGGTTGCTTGACTACTAACTATATGCTGAATACGGCGAAAGAAAAAAAAACCGGTCAAGAGCGAGTCGGACTCGCGCACCGCGGGTTCCGTACGAATATTATGATGGTGATGATTTCTGAAAAACTGTGCTATTTAGAGACATCGTTTTATTTTTCCTGTAATCTTTACTTAGGCTTCTATCATATATGATAATTTCAGATTTTTATCTCTGCAAACTTCGGAGATAAGGGGGGGGGGGGTATTTTTTTTTACATTTTTCATCACAAGTCGGAGACTATGCGGCCTAAAAAAAAATATTTTCGGAATGTGCAAACAACGTTCTTTCATATGATACCCCACATGCCCTAGTAGCCCCACTTCAAATTTTTAAGACCCCTTTTCAGTCCTTTTTGCAAAAAAAATATATTTTTTTTTAATTTCTTTCTTACTTGCAAAATAGTTGGGCAAATGTTACCTAAAACTATTCTAAATTTCAAGTTGATAGCATTAGTAGTTCTTGAGATATCCAGGTGTGACAGACAGACAGACTTAGTCTCACCATAAGGGTTCCTTTTTACCATTTTGGTACGGAACCCTAAAAACGACAGTCAAAGAGATAAGCCAAAGTCAAAAATGTGACTAAGTCGGGTAAGGATTCAAAGTAAAAAAAGGAAACTATGGAAGTTATAAAACGGCCGAACATTCGCCCGATACTTCGGATTAACGCTATGGAGTAGACCCCCCCCCCAGGAGTGGAGACCGCGTATAGGCAAGTGTAGTGTGGGACGCCCCCCAGCTAGATGGATGTTGTGATGTACACCATAAAAGTTACAGATATAATTTTTAAATTTTAGATGGGGTGACACAATGGGCGGTCTTATCGCTAAAAGCGATCTTTTACAGACAACCTTTGGACGATCTTTAGAAGGTGGCTGGGTCAGACTGGATGCGGAAGGCGGAGGACAGGCTGTTGTGGCGCAGCCTGGGAGAGGCCTATGTCCAGCAGTGGACTGCGATAGGCTGAATTGAAAGTACACTGCTTATAATGTTAATAACTTTTATATCAAGCGTGCAAACTTTGGACTTTTCCTGTGACCTTAATACAATAATTTGAACACTATCTACTAAAGAGTACTGCTCCTGGTTCACAATGACTCATCAAACCAATCGGATAAACCTTTTATTATTTTTATGCCTAAAACCACATATTTCCAACGAACAATAGGGAGGGAATGTGCACGTAATTCAAAACTTATCCATTATTTTAATATTCATTGTGTAGGGAGTCAAGAAACAAATTCCTTTTTTTTTTAATACATTTTTTTATGCATTACTCATTGCACAATTAATAATTTTATGTTGCGATTTGTATAGTGGAACGGAAAGCAAACTCAAAACGCGTCCTCTTCGAAAATGCCGGAAGAGACCAGAAATAATATGTGAATAAAATCTATTCTTTGCTAGGTGCTTGAAATCTCACTAAGGTAAATAGGTAAGTGCGATTTCTGCTTGAATAAAGCATAAACAATAATTTAATTTATATTATTCGGGGCTTAAAAACAGATGTAAACAAAGCAGTTTCGTGGTTAATGACGTCTCATCAAGACCGCGACAGAAACGGACGTTTGAACTGTAGTAGACAATTTTTGGATTTTCATATTTTTTTTAAACAACAAACAGTACTTCAATTTAACTTTTAATACGTTTCTAGGGTTTATATTACTGTCTATTATTGATTTAGTGGAACAAAAATTACATCATATTCCCAATTATAAAATGAGATTAGAGTAGTATGATTCATTAAACCGATTAAATGAACCGTTTTTTTTTTTACCTAAAACCACACGTTTCCGACGAACAAATATAAAATGAGAATGATATGAGTAGGGCATAACATAAACTAACAATATTAATATACAAAAAATCATGACGTCTTTGAATTGATAACAAATTGGCGCAATTTTATAGTTCAGTCATTTTTGACGTCAGCTGTTCCCTACATTTTGATTAGAACATAAATGTAGGGAACAGCAGATTTTTTTTTTCGCGATTTCTGGTTTGGTCCCATAGTAAAAGTTGTCCATAATGATGTGTACCCCTTAAGAGGTTGTGCGTTAATTGTGGGATATGTTGTTTAAACTTAGTCGTTACGGGTAGTCTGAAGCCCGAAAGTCTGACAACCAGTTTTGTCAAGAGGTATCGTGTTACTCAATGACTGGGTTGTGGAGGTCAGATAGAAAGAAAGAAAGAAACAAAAAACATTTATTGGGACTCGCACAGATCACAAATTAAATAAAACACACTCATAGAAACAAAAAAAAAAGAACAAAACCAAAAATAAAACAAAGTAAACAAAATGAAAATAAAAACAAAGTCCTGTACGAGGCCAAAAGGCCCGTATCTCAGCATGATGCCGCGGCACTTAAAAATAAATGTCGCAGCGCTGGTATTCTGATAGGGCCCGATATGATGTCACGGATAGATTAGGAAATAAATTAAATGAAATAAAATAGATGAATGAAATAACATAATAAAAATAAACATATGATAATATACACACACATACATATGATATTGAGATAGGGGGTCCGATAGGGCCAATGCCTGCCAGGGTTGCGAGTTTTTTCGAAAGGGATATCGTGGCCCTGGCACACAGGCAAATGAAGGAATACGGGTGGGTTTTAGTCGGTAAAAGTCTGACACGCTCTCCCGCCCCGCCCAGAGCGGGAGAGGTTATTTGACAATTTCCCAACCAAAAAAAAAAAAGGTTTGGTCCCATAGTAAAAGTTGTTCATAATTATGAGTACAATGACCCCTTAAGAGGTTGTGCGTTAATTCTGGGGCATGTCGTATAGTAACATAGTTGGAAAAGGTCGGTGCAGATGATAATTCATCCAAAATATTGACTATGATTTCGTTTACCACCAAAAGGTATAGAGATAAGGCGTCAATAAGTTTATCTAATCGACAGTTACACTAAAGTAAATAAAGCTTTAATAAATTAAATAAAGATAACAATTTTTGGTTGATAATGTTATGAGTGGAGTTACTAAGTTTATAGGTAAATAGGGCGATGTTACTGTCAACTTTACACCCTAATGTGCTAGGGCTTCAAAAAATTGTCACTTATCACGATTCCATCCAACTATCTCGAATATGTTTTCTATCGTCGAGAACCTTGAAAGTACGGTAATTCACGGTCAGTCCAGGCCATGCAGTATCGACATAGATAGCGATCGCTTTACGACCGAATTCGATGGCAAAGTCCTTATGGGATCTCTAGACGGTATAAGTTGCTTGATAAGCACGAAAAAATCACAATCTTGTCGAGCATTTTTGACCGTCTAGGGACTCCGTTAGGACTTTGCGACCGAATTCAGTGGTAAAACGATCGTTATGTATGTCGAAACTGCAGGCCCAGAGCGCCTAATGGCGTGATGTACACCCAAAATGTATTTATTTATTTAATATCACATACTTACATTTGTTTTAACAGGTAACATCCAAGCTAACAAAAGTAGTCATAATTTCTAATTGTTCGGTCCCTAATAACGGGTCCGAGTAAAGCACAAGTTACAATGGGATAGTGAGTGTCGAGTCTTCAATCCAAATTTTGGCGCTACGTCAAGAAAGGGATTTTTCGGGCGCGCCGTTATCCACAGCCTCACATATTATGACACTTTCTTGTTTAAAAATACGTTAACTTAACTAAATTCAATATATTTATGATTTTTACGACAGTTTCCTCTTTTATTAATGTATGATAAACTTTATCATTTATTTCTTAAACTACTCTTCGTAGATGTAACTGCTTGAGCACATTTTTAAAGTTCGATTTATAAAAATACTATAATATTTTGTAATCAGTCTATTGTAAAGAGCCCAAAAAGACAGGTTCTCTAAACGTCAACGAATTATAACGTTGCTAAATTGAAGAGTACAACTGTGACGTAGAATGACAACTGAAGTCACATGTATTACGTTTAGTCGGTTACTTGACAGTTCTCTCGTCACGTGTTTTTTTTGTTTACCTTTATTTAACTACCTAAATCAACGGAGTAGAGTCGATAATATGACATAGCTCAACTCACCGGGCGTCAAATTAGCGGCTTGCGCCTGAGTGGGCGGGCGCGCACGCTCCCGGTTAAGTTCGTCGAAGCACTGCAGACACACGCGGAGCGGCTTGTCACTCTGGCCCCGGAGTAGGTACCGTTTGGAAGAGCATGGACCGCAGACTACTGAACCACACTTGCGGCAGTGATGCTGGAAATAAGTGAAAATTTAAGTTTATTTATTTATAGTTAATTAAAACGGTAACACCAATTACATTAATTAACATAGAGATTGAAACAGGTATAGTAAACAAAAATATTTCATATACTATAATATAATGGAGGACACCCACCCTAGCATACTTTCTCTCACAAAACATCAGACATACACGCATAATTCTACTCCATTCATCAGCAAACAGATCACATTCAGGATTCGACACACAGGGGACTCAGCTCTGGGGACAGTTTTAAATGACGGCGGCGCGAACAGATTACATCGACAGCTAGAGAAGTTAAAACACTGGCGCCACTCCTTAAAAAAAATATTATCTCGTGACTGAGAAGGAATTATGAATAACGCCTAATAAGGACCCTCGGTAAGTGTGTCTAGAATTTTGTAATACCTTTTATAGTTTCATATTGAGACACGAAGCAACAAAATACGATCTAAAGAAAAGCGGCCACATTCCTCTAGATCGTATTTTGTTGCTTCGTGTCTTTACGGAAAGTGAATTGTTTTGCGAAATTGAATACTGCAAGGTTGGTAAAAATGAAATGATCAAAAAATATTGCCTGTTTTACCCATTTTTAATCAAAATGACACTTTAAAGTTAAGAAAATGGTGAAACTAGAAGATAGCAAAAATGAATTTAAAAAAATATCCAGGGGCCAGGGCCAAACAAATTAGGGCTGACTGAGTAGCAGATGACCCCACCTATCCACCATTTTCGTATGTTCAACGTTCTGCCAAACATCCCGTATAACTAAATATTCTGTGAATATTTCAAGCGTCTACCTGTTGCCGTTATCAATATCGAGCAAAACAAGCTTACCTTAAATATTAATTTTATTCTGTTTTTTAGTATTTGTTGTTATCGCGGCAATAGAAATATATCATCTGTGAAAATTTCAACTGTCTAACTATCACGGTTCATGAGATTCAGCCTGGTGACAGACGGACAGCGCCCAACGGAGCCTTAGTAATAGGGTTCCCGTTTTACCGTTTAGGTACGGAACCCTAAAAAATGGAATAAATAAACCTAATCATCAGTATTATGAAGTGCAGACAAACCCCGCGCCAGCGCTATCGGGAAACCCCGAGAAAAGTATTTTTGGCTCGGAAGTTAAGATAGTAAAACCAAACTGGATTGCACAAATTGTATCATTTATGAGCAATTTACTTAAATACAATTAATTTTTCCATTCTTTAGCCATCAAAGGATGTCATGAATGGGTAAAGGCTTCTACATACCAGCGCGACTTGTCGCGCGACGCGACACGGCACAAAGGCCCCGCGTGTCGCGGGACGAGCGGTGCCTTTGTGACGCGTCGCGTCGCGCGACATGTCGCCCCGGTATGTAGAAGCCTTAAGGGTGGAAACAGACTTGTAACACGCCACGCTAAACGACGCTGCTGCCACATTTCAACACGTGAAGCTTTTCTTTATCATTTGTCCAATGGGCAAGTGTGTCGTGGCATCGGTTGTTAAAAGTGTGCTGTGGCTTTAATTCTCGCTCGTTGACTGTGCAAATCTATTCATAACATAACAGAACATCACGCATGTATGCTCCGAAGGGAACGGCAAAGTTTCGAAATCTTCCACATTTTTTTTTTTTTTTTTTAAACGTTGCCCCACACTAGGAATTTCTCCTGTATCGTGGGTGCGTTTACAAACATTTAAACTCACATACACAAACAGCCAGACCCGGATCAACTACTTTTATGTCATACAAATATTTGTTCCGTGCGGGAATCGAACCCGCGACACGCAGCGCAGCAGTCAATCGCTTAACCACTGCGCTAATCGTGCCGTCAACGTTGTTTAGTAACAGCCACATTTCGCCAGGTATGTTTAAGTCCTATGTTTTAATTTAAATCCCAATTGGGGGCGAGCCTATTGTAATCCAGACTCCGGGCTACTACTGGAAAATTTCGTAATGCTGGGCTTGACTCCTGGGTTTGCTTCCCAGGTCGGGCAAAGTGTAAGTATATTCAATAAAATGTCTTACCCTCCTATTGAGAACAGTGAACTGTGTCTTCTTGCAGTGCATGCAGATCGACGCCTCATTGTCTGGCACCCATACAGCGGCATGCTCTGACGGCGGTTGTTTGCCACCTGGAAAATAATAAGTAGATTAAATATGCAAGCTATATTTTATAATAAAAATACTGGTTACAGGGCTATGGCTGGAACTATGGCTTAAATTAACCACGCAGAAAAACACTGAAAACCACCGAAATTGTGTGATTGTGCTCAGAACATGAAATTTCACTTCGAGCAGTTTATTCAATTACTAGTTGCACCCCGCGGTATCACTCGCGTAAGTCTCGATCCCGTAGGAATATCGGGATAAAAAGTAGTCTATATGTTAATCCAGGATGTCAGCTACCTCCATACAAAATTTTATCAAAATTGGTCCAGCCGTTTGAACGTGAATTAGTAACAAACACACACACAAACTTTCGCCTTTATAATATGTGACGGTCACTCTTACTTTCTTTAAAATTTAGCACTATGAGCTCAATTTTAAAGAAAGTAGGAGTTTTTTCTATAACCACACAACCCGTGTTTTAGAACTTACAAATAGTGGCTAGACAAAAAAAATCACCTTGTATTCTAGTTATATATTCTCTAAGGCATGATCTATGCGAGGATAAATCTTGATAAAATTATAGTAACTTACTTTTCCTTAGCAAATCTTCAATACATTTTTCTATGTGCGCCATCCATTCTTCTTTCTCGGTGGCTGTCGCGGCGTAAACGGCGAAGGATTTGGAGGCAGTGCGAATTAGCCAGCCGTTGCGGTATTCTGTAACAACGAAATTATATTCTAGAAAATCTCAGTAGCAGTCAGGACTTGTGCCCGGTTGATGGCAATAAGCTCGCACCCTTTTACATGGGCCTTAAACATAACTGGCGAAATGTGGGTGTACTTTAACAGGTACACCTCTGCCTAACCCATCAGGGAGAACAGCGGGCCCAGCACGGGCGTGCCAAGACGTTTGTGACAAGACATGATAAATTATGTCATGTCAATTTGTACTAGCATTTTATAACAAAACAGTTTTATCGCTCAAACTGTGATAAAATGTGTGACTCAAGTCATGTCACAGTAGGCCGTGCTCGCCCCGCAGGCGTGATTTAATGTATTATAAAATTTTAACATGACTGCTAAATTTTAGGCACTTAAATCTGCTTAAGTTGATAGTGATATGAATGACTAACTCTAAAAGTAATTTAAACGTTTACCGTCTTATTACAAAACAAGATTTATATTTTGACATGGCTTAAACCATGGAGCCATTTTTTGTAATAAGAACGTAACTGTGATTAAAATACCGTCCTTTATACAAAACTGAAAACTTTGTTTGGTACAAACAAAGAGTATATAACCACTAGAGAGCGTATAGGCCGATTTCGTCTAGGGATACGACTCACCACTGCGGGCCGGGAGACGAAGAAAATACAGCGGTTGTGATTGGCTGATGCAACAATGTCAGGACGAATGTTCCAAACATAGTGATGCACAAGTCAGTTTTGCAACTATATTTTCGATATCGATAAAATCGACGGGTATTCATCCTGCATTTTTTTTTACTAAAAACGAAAAATATGAAACTGTTGCTGAACTAAATAAACGGCGTCGGTTCTTTAAAGTTTCAAAGCAATCAGTTGTGAAATGCCTTGAACAAACAACGCTATATTTTTTTTTAAACCAATTTTCCCTGTGAACTGCCTAAATCCACTTTTCTTTCAGTTCCGGAATATTTGGAAATCTAAAATGTAAACATTAAGTAATATAACTTTTTTACCATTAGGAAATATCGATAATTTGAATTGTCATTAGCGATTCGTTTTGAAGTTGTCACAACACTGCAGCATTCGTACAGATAGAAAGGGACAGATGTATTGACAATACCCTAGTGAGAGAAAGGGACTTTTCAAAAAGACATCAACGCGTTATACATTTTTGTGCATTTTTACGTAACCAACCAGTTTAGCTTGAGCCCTGCAATTATTCCTATTATTATGAAATTATAAATATATTTTACTAACCGATGAAAAGTTATGCCATCCTTGTTGTAACTTGAGGTCTTGGAATGTTTCCCACACCACTTCACCGCGCATGAAGGCATTTTGATGCGTTATAATTGCATAAACAGTTAAAAAAAGTTGTGATAATTTAGCGTGCACACAGGTCTAACACTTGGGCACAACTAAAATGGTTACTAGTACCGTGGCCTAACATAAGCGACAAAATACTAATAGTTTTCGAGCGTCGGGGCACTGTATCCGCAGTCAAGTGGTTATATAGTCTTTGGGTACAAAGTTGTCCGTTTTGTATTAGGAACTTTCCCATAGATGGAATGAAGTTCGAAATTCAATTCCATGGTATAAACCTGGGTCTGAAGATAAACCTTGTTTTGTAATAATTATTCCCCGGATAAGGGATTACTATTCAAGGCACAAAAAAGGTGCATTAGAGCCATGTGTGGTCTGAATACAGATGACAGCTGTGCACCGTACTTTAAATCATTAAAACTACTTACGCTACCGTCGATATATATATTAGAAATTAGTATCTTTGTCAAAACAAATCCAAACCTTTTTGAAAAAATTACAATGGTACGAAATGTTCCAATTCGTAGTCAGTACAAAAATTCTTTGAGTATGTATAAATGTAAAACTGCATTAGTAAAAAAAAGCGTACTGGGTATGGCTCCACGCATTTATAATAAAATTCCAGACGCCATAAAGGAATTAAATTTTACACAATTTAAGAAAAAAAATTAATTGTTCTTATTTGATAAATGTTATTATGCTATTGACGAATACTTAAATGACGAATTAATTTAGAATTACAATTATTAATCATTACTTAAATAACTTTGACATTTTAATTATTTTGACATAGACTTTTGACAATTTAATAATTCCTCATTTAGTAGTCTGACACCATTAGAGTATTGAATAATAATAATGTAATTGTTCAATTTATTTTCTAATTTAATACCATAATATTATGCATGATTTTCAAATATTTTTAGTAAATTTTAACTTGTAAGTAATCCTTAGCTAGATTTGCACACCATATTTGTACGCCTCCTGGCATAACATAGCGCTCTGTTTATCAACAATAAGATCTGTATTTCTTTACCTATGTTAACAAATAAAAATAAATAAATAAAGTAATAAGACGGTTTGAGTTAGTCATTCATATCGCTTGCTAGCCATTACCTGCGGCTTCACCCGCGTAGAGGTCGAATATAATCTCAAATTATGGGATAAAAAGTTCTATGTCCTAAGCTAGGTCATGGTCTACCTGTGTGCCAAATTTCATTGAAATCCATTCAGCCGTAAAGGCTTGAAGAGGCACAGAGTAAACGGACAGCGGGTTAGCTTTTTACAACCAAGCTATGATAGCTACACTACTACAAACATGAGGCGCGTGTGCGGGCAACTGGCGGCTTCGTCTGAGCGAGGCAACTGGCAACTGTAGGGAAAAGGTGACAGACAAAGTATTGCTGCGTATTTTTCAGTTTTTTTTTGTGTTTTGCTTTTGGTAGTACATATAACTCCTACAGCCCTTGAAAAATATATATAACATAGTTTCATTAAATATTACGATGTCATAAGGTGCATGAATCAGTATTTCTATATTTTAATACAGTTTGTATTAAGCTCGCAAGCAACTAATGACTAACGAACATTGATGTATTAAATAGGAAGATAGGCCACTCTATAACATAACGTAAATATTAAATGGACCCGATGTCGTGCGTCATGTGCTCGACAACCGAAATAGAGAAACACATTACGCGGGCTATTGCGGGAACGAGATAGCAATAATTTATTGTCACTGTAACGTACCCATAACAACTCGGAAATAAACTACGATTCGGGTATTCCCCGCAAACCGAGAGTAATGTAGGTCGATTGTGTACATTCACCTAATTTATGCAGTCCACGTCGAGGAGCGCGTACCTTATCTTCCTATTTAATACATCAATGTTAACTAAACGTGCATTCATTAATGTGGATGTAGTACCTTTACAAACATCTTTTTCACACGTGAGGAAAAGTGTTGATATTGATAAATTATTTGTTCAGTAAAGTGGTTATTTGGTTAGAAATTGTTTTGTTTAACTAGTTAAGGTGGCTGTTTCCTATTGAACTATGGACTACCTCTGATAAGAGCCGCCGAAATAAATTATGGACTACCGCTTCGGTTCACATGCACTAGTTGTTAAACTTGTTTTCAACAAGTCTTGTAAAACACTTGTCAAAAACATGTCTTGTTTAAAGCTTGTATCAACCGTTTTTCAACAAGTTTTGTTCACCATATGACATTTTTCACATGTTTTCTACAAGTGTTTACAACTTGTTTTAGGTGTAAACGAAAACAGTAGATACAAAATGTAGAATACATGTTTAATACCTAGATTTATTTTATTTATTTATTTATTTATTTTTATTTGTTAACATAGGTAAAGAAATACAGATCTTATTGTTGATAAACAGAGCGCTATGTTATGCCAGGAGGCGTACAAATATGGTGTGCAAATCTAGCTAAGGATTACTTACAAGTTAAAATTTACTAAAAATATTTGAAAATCATGCATAATATTATGGTATTAAATTAGAAAATAAATTGAACAATTACATTATTATTATTCAATACTCTAATGGTGTCAGAATACTAAATGAGGAATTATTAAATTGTCAAAAGTCTATGTCAAAATAATTAAAATGTCAAAGTTATTTAAGTAATGATTAATAATTGTAATTCTAAATTAATTCGTCATTTAAGTATTCGTCAATAGCATAATAACATTTATCAAATAAGAACAATTTAATTTTTTTCTTAAATTGTGTTAAATTTAATTCCTTTATGGCGTCTGGAATTTTATTATAAATGCGTGGAGCCATACCCAGGACGCTTTTTTTTACTAATGCAGTTTTACATTTATACATACTCAAAGAATTTTTGTACTGACTACGAATTGGAACATTTCGTACCATTGTAATTTTTTCAAAAAGGTTTGGATTTGTTTTGACAAAGATACTAATTTCTAATATATATATATCGACGGTAGCGTAAGTAGTTTTAATGATTTAAAGTACGGTGCACAGCTGTCATCTGTATTCAGACCGCACATGGCTCTAATGCACCTTTTTTGTGCCTTGAATAGTAATCCCTTATCCGGGGAATTACCCCAAAAAATTATTCCGTATCGTAGAAGTGAGGCTACTAGACCATGATAGGCAACAAGTAACGCACCTATATTTACTTTTCTAGCCAATTGAAAGAGTGCATAGGCAGATTTATTAATTTTTTTACATAGCTGTTCTATATGAGCTTTCCAATTAAGGTTGTTGTCAATATGGATCCCTAAAAACACACTTACTTTAACTTCTTCTATTTCGTTGCCATTGTAATTGACACAAGTTCTTGGAGGTTCAATTCTTTGGTGGAAATGCATTACCTTGGTTTTCTTAAGGTTGATTTTTAAATTATTCATATTAAGCCAATTAATTATGTCAGTAAGAGTATTATTGATGTCAAATTGATATGTATTTAAGTCCTTACATTTTACTATGGCAGTGCTATCGTCTGCAAACAAAATCATTTGTTGTTGTGTCACATTTGGCAAATCATTTATGTAAATGAGAAACAAAGGTGACCCAAGCACGCTACCTTGAGGTACTCCATATTTTATACTCCTGAAATTTGACACATACGTTCGTTCCATTTTGGTTTTTGCGCACACTCTTGTGATTTCAGTACATTGCAATCTATTACTTAGATAAGATTCTAGTAATTTTAAAATGTTCCCTCTGATGCCATAGCAATGCAATTTGTCTAGAAGGATTTTGTGATCAACATAATCAAAGGCTTTAGTCATGTCTGTGTAAATAGCGCAGATGGGAGTCTTTTTATCAACAGCAGACATAACATTATTTAAAAGGTCGAAAATAGCCATATTTATTGTTTTATTTCTCCGGAAACCGTTTTGTTCTTTGCACAAAATATTATATTTGTGAAGATATTGGTATAAAGAGTTATAAATTACTTTTTCAAAAAGTTTGGAAAAAACAGGAATTTTGGCTATTGGCCGGTAATTTTTCATATGCATCTTGTCTTCCTTTTTGTGGAGCGGTTTTATTATGACTTTTTTCAAGTCTTCGGGATAGATGCCCTCGATAATACCTATATTAATAATATGTGCTAGGGCAGGTGCTATAAGCTCAATTACATATTTAATTACTTTTGTAGATATACCGTCAATACCTACAGTACTAGTGTTTTTTAGCGTCTTTGTGGCTAAAATAATATCAGATTTAAGAACAGGCTGCATAAACATTGATTGCATTGTCAAATTATCTAACTTATTGTTTATTTTAATGTCATTTATTGTATTATTCTCAATGTCATCTATAAAGTAGTCATTAAATGCATTTGCTATGTCATTCGGGTTCGTGTAAGTCAAATTCTCTGTTTTTATTGTCAGTATCTGTTCTTTAGGCAGGTTAGTTTTAGATCTATTGACTATCTGCCATGTGGCTTTGGATTTATTTTGCGAGTTGTTTATGAAGTAGTTATTTTGGGCCTTCTGAGTTAGTCTAACAATTTTTTTATACTGCGTAGTGTATTTTTGCAAGTCATTTTTAGCTTTTTTTGTTGGGTGTAGTCTGCCCACAATAACCGTCTCTGTCTTTTACTACATGTTTTTATGCCATGAGAAATCCATTTAACCTGTTTGTTAGTGTATAAAGTTAATATTTTTTCTGGAAAACACAGATTGTAAAACAATGAGAAAATATCAATAAAGGTCTTATAGGCCACATCAACATCATTACTTTCGTAGACCTCTTTAAAAGATAATTTTTGTATATATGATTTAAATTTATCAAGGTTCTCTTTGGAGTAATTTATTTTTACCGTTTTCCAAAATTTTAAGCGACACGTTTTATTGACAGGTATTTTAAGTATTTGTGATGTGTGATCTGATAACACGAGGTCAATAATTTCCGTTTTCCATCCTTTTCTTAGATTATGTGCAAAGTTATCAATGCACGTTTTACTATGAAGCCTAGTAGGCTGGTTTAGAGCTAGCGTCAAGTTATAGTTAAGTAGGAAATGTTCCAAATCCAGAGTAATCTTATTTCTTAACAGTACATTAATGTTAAGATCACCACACAACACAATTTTTTTGTTGGATAATACACAAACTTTTTTTAATACAATGTCAAGTTTTTCATAAAATGTCAAGTAATTATATTTTGGTACTCTATATACACATATAACAATAATTGAATAGGATGTCAATTCTATAGCACAAATTTCAAACACGCCTGATACAGACTGTTTAGCAACATCTGGTAGTTCCTTGTACTGGTGCCCCTGTCTCACAAGAATACAAGTTCCTCCCCGATTCGTGCTTCGTGAAAAAAGAGCGGCTAGGTAGAAATTCTGAATGTGCAATAAACTCTCATGTCCAGATGTTATGAAATGCTCTGTTAAACAGAGAACATCTACAGTTGTCCCTTGATTTTCCAAGTTTCCTAATTGTACAGTTAATAAGTCTGATTTGTTTAACAATCCAGCAATGTTTTGATGCATTACATTAATACGACTGAAGAAAAAACTGTTCCGGGTCTTCTGATTCAGTTACTGTTTTCATTTGGTGGTCAGGTTGGTGAAAGTCAGTGTTCGATGATTGTATGTCCATAGTCATTTTGAAAATATCCTTAAAAATCGATTGCATTCCAGAGTAATTTATTACACCCGTGCGTTTGTTGAACATAGTGTCGTCATACTTTAGGTTCATGTTGCTATCCAGAAAATATGCGTGTCCATGAGTGATAATATCTAAATATAATAAATTATTAAAGGTTTCCACTCTTGAATTAAATAGGTAGTTGTTTGTGAAGAATTTGTACGTTGGAGTGCAGATAATTATATTAGTGTTCGAGACTTCTTGCAACATTTGCCTAATTAGTAAAATGCTATCAAAATATTTATTTGTTATTTTAAAGTCTTCCTCACCTATCAATATAACACAGCAGTCCTGTAGAGTGAACTCTGACAACTTTTCTTTGATACCTTTTAGCAGAAGTTCCATAGTTCCATGAGGCGTGATATAATGGCAGAGTTCATACTTCTCAAAAGTGTTTTCTGTAATATGAAGCA
Organism: Tiliacea aurago; assembly: GCA_948098905.1. Classification (NCBI taxonomy): domain Eukaryota; kingdom Metazoa; phylum Arthropoda; class Insecta; order Lepidoptera; family Noctuidae; genus Tiliacea; species Tiliacea aurago. The sequence continues at coordinate 16,099,500 of OX402593.1, forward strand.
ATTTATTTTTATTGTCTGTGCTCAATATGCAAATTTTTTTACGCTTCGACTGTTTTTCGTCTGCATTATTTCTGCATTGGTTTATTGGTGGTGTAAGCTCATCGCTTTCTTTCATAATTTTCGGGTTTTTGCATTTTTTTTTTTTTTTTGCTGGAGTTTTGTTATCTTCTCCAAGCCTTTCTGTTTGCGTGTGTTTATGATTTTTATTAAGATTGTATTTTTTTATTAAGATTTTTATTAAGATAATAGATGTAAACGCGGGGTGCGGAGAGACACCAAAAAATATACAGGATTATTTTTAAAACGTCAATAACCTCTTAAGGAGTCATTGTACTCATCATTATGAACAACTTTTACTATGGGACCAAACCTGAAATCGCAAAAAAAAAAATCAGCTGTTCCCTACTTTTATGTTCGAATAATTCGTTAAAATCTAGGGAACAGCTGATTTTTTTTTCGCGATTTCAGGTTTGGTCCCATAGTAAAAGTTGTTCATAATGATGAGTACAATGACCCCTTAAGAGGTTATTGACTTTTAAAAAATAACCCTGTATGCAGATTGGATGTGTGGGCTACGCTTCCATTGAACATTAATCTTCATTAGGAAAGTCATAATCATTATTTATTATTCTTTCTGTCCTAATGAGGATTGCAAAGTGCAAGCATTATACCAATAATCTATTTATTATACAATACAATGTATGCATAGGAGTGTTGAGTCACAGTTTTCGAAGATCAATGTCAACATATATCTAGTAGCAATAATAATATTCTAAAATGATTCACTGGCCATTCACATTAATGAGTCAGTCAATCAATAGAATAGTAAAGTTACATATAAATTCCAGATAAAAATATTTTTTTTTTAATTACTTACTTTATCTCATTATTTTTCGTTAAATTTTTAGGTAGATGGCTATTGTTTAATAATACAACTTACTAACATTGCCAAACAGTTTTCGCAAAATGTTGATAAAGATTAAAAGTTGTTATCACACTTTAGAGACTCAACTGATATTTAGTTTCAGAACTTGGTTGTTTTATCCGCATGTTCTTTTACCTACTTAACATTTTGATATGGACTTGACCTTTCCAACACAAATGTTTATTTTAGTATAAAAGAAGTTGTTACTTAAGGCGACAATAAGTTTAATAATAACATGTTTATTATTTCTTATTCAACAGGTTAACAAATAAGTCGTAGAGGCCTTCTTTTAAGTATATAGATACCTGTGACAGAAGACCTCCTTCTTCCATAACTATGTGTACACATATAAAGCCTGTTAATAACAGAATTAAAAAGTAGGTAAAAAAAAAAAATACAAAACTTAAACTAAAGAATTTAAAAAATAATTATAATCATAATAATTAATTAGGTACTTAAATTCATAATTTCAGATACCCAATTAATTATTGTGTGTGTGTGAATGTGTTTGTGTGTGCGAATGTGTGTGAGTGTGTGTGTGAATGTGTGTGTGTGTGAGTGAGTAAGAGAGAAAGGGAAACCAAAAGCATATTACGCATTGGTAAGTGGTAAACGCTTGTATAGTAAAAAGTCCATGTTATCATTCATTCCTTGTGTAAGGTAAGGTTATTATTATTAAATAACGGGACTCAGAAGTGCCTCAGTTTCTTCGTAAGGAAGAGTCTTTAGCCATGCAGTCAGGGTTTTCCGACATGCATAATGTGTTTCATGGTAAATAGGATTGTTTTTGCTTATGGTGTTATAAAGAAAAGTAGTTTGGGCAACGTATTGCCGCCTTGCGAACGCAGTACGAACTCTAACCACATCTATACGACCGTGGTTTTTTCTTTTTCTGAGAGTACTAGGGTCAAATACCGTTGTTTTATGCATTTTTAAGGTAGAAATCAGAATATATAACTTTCTCACAGTTAATAGGTCACATAGTTTGTAAAGCTCGTCTGTAGGAAAACGGTACGGTTTAAAGTAAATAGTTTTGAGAAGGGCACGCTGTGATCTTTCCACGCCTAAGAACTTCGTTTTGGAGGCACCCCCCAGATAGGAATGCAATAGGTTAAAACGGATTGGGCTAGTGCAGTGTATATTTGTTGAATCAGCTTCGCTGATGCAACATGCCTTAGTGATTTGAAAATCCAAATCAGTTTTCACAATAACAGACTTTTAATGATTATATACTGAAGATCACATCTAAACGAGCAGTGTTAATGATTTGAAAAAAATATAAGTTAAATTAGAGCATTTTCTCAATAACTTAATATGTGAATATTTTAGATTATGTTTATATTATATAGTGAAATTAATTTGTAAAGTTATGTCTAACGCGGATAAAAAACTGAGAATGGCGCAAAATCTACCAAGCGAATTTTTCTGAAACCTTCACCAATTTAAAGATAATCTAATTATTGATCTTTTAGTATACACGTTTTATTAAAACACCTTTTTGTTTGTGTATAATAAATTAATAATGCGTCAAACTGGGGACAGCGCTCCTTGATGAGCGAGTCCTATTACTGGCTGAACGTACGACGCGTTGCGTGAGCTCAGTACAGAACACGCAAGCTAACCACTCAAGGTCACTGGCATATATCTGCGTCTTAATTTGATTACTATTATCACAATCAACAGGGCTTTGTATATTAAGGTTTAAACTTCTTTCTATTTCAGAAATCTGGGACATTCATGGGAAATCTAGGCCATCAAGAAAAGGTTTAAAATGAAAAAAAAATACTAGTTATCAAGGGACTTTCATAAAACACACACCATCTTTTTTTGGCTTCACCGCAGTAGGGTACAAAAGAGTGAAACCTCACTTTGTAAATAAGGTTATGATTATTCTGTAAGTTTCAGCACCAAAGAAACAATCAACAATATTGTTATTATTTACTATTATACTCCATTTGAAATAAGATTAGACATTTAAATAAACTTGTTTACAGTCCGTTCAACCGATTTTGGATTCTATTCTGTATGCATAAGGATGGCATTAAAAGCAACAACGTGGTTACAATACCAACTGTTTATTACAGCTGTCATTGGTCATGCCACCAACGCAATAGAAGTCAAAATCGATTGAATGGACTGTAAAAAAGGTTTATTTAAATGTCTAATCTTATTTCCAATGGAGTATAGATAGGCATTATTTTCTACTGCATGACGCAAAACGTAAAAAAAACATAATGAAATTAAGTGAGACTTACGTCCTTCATCTTTCAGGGACTCCAACTTCACCTCTTCAAGTGGTATAACATGTTGTTTGTTATATTTCTTTTTGTTTATAACAATATTTCCATAAACAAGGATGTCGTTGAACAGAAAGAACTGTCTGGCTTTTGGTTTCTTGCGGCACATTTTTGTCAGGACACCCTCCCCAACAAGGACCCTGCCTTGCTCCGCCAGAGGCTAGAAAAAAAGTAAGTTTACTTTTTAATATGCATAGGATGTGTTTGGTTAGGGTATCTGCCTGATAACAAAATAGTTTTTATATCAATGTCAAAACCAGTTTTGTGTTGACACAGCTTTGAGAGGCTTACAGATAAAGTAAGAATTAGATATCAGTTCAACATTCATAAACTAATATGAAAATATTATAATATGCTCTTGAACTGGTTCTTATGCATCAGGTTTGAAATTAGAAACTTTTGGAAAAATGCTAAAGAGCTTACAAAATATAAGTTTCTCTAATTAGGATTTGTATCTGTATAATGGTAGTGCAAAATTGTATTTAAAATAATGCATAATATTATGAAACAACCATTTTTCATTCAAAGAAATCAGAGTACACATGATAAAATACCTCTGTCCATCATTGATAAGAATATAATACCTTCAATGAATCTTTAAAAAAAAATTATAAGATTCAAGCTATATTTCTATAGATAAAACACATACCACCTTAGATTTGGTGGTAATTGGAGTGTTCATGGCATATCAATACTTTAATCATAGAATGGCTACATACAATCTAGCTGATAATGAACAGGCTAATCAACCTCTAATCTATGTAATTCAATTATCTCATACTGTGCTTTATTATAGTTGTTTTAAAGTCATTACAAGAAAGTTTTAACATTGTTCATGAATATCATAATGAAAAACGGCGTTGATAAATGTTTGATATCTTCTGTCAGAACAATCCCACCCGAGCGATGTACCGAAGATTTTATCTTGCCGAGTTTGTCGGTTGATAATACAATCGACAACTTCTGAACTTAGAAAAAACTTATATTTTGCAACAACAGACGCTCACCTGTCCAGAACTGCCGAAGCAGCTCTCAACCATAGCAATCCTTCTAGCATTGGCCTCACTGTTCACTGAAAAAAAGAAAATTACCTACTTCAAAATTGCAGTACTGTCTAGAAGTTTGACGTCAAAGGAAAGTGAGCGACAAGCAAACAATGACAGTGATCTCCCACGTAACTATTTTACATGATTGTACACAAATATCACCACTGTATTCTTACTAGTTTGTCTTTCTTACACGGATTTAGATAAATATTTGCGTACCTAAACGGTCCACCATTATCGAAATTTATTTTCTCGTAACTAAGATCGGAGAAAAATGTGTCACTAATAGAAAATATAGCCAGCTACAGAAAAGCAATTTCTGCTATTCCATCAATGTATAATTTTTCAAACAGTTCAAAAATGTAAATAAAATAATCAATAACTAAAATATTTTCATCAAGTGCAAGTGTTTTGTAGACAACTCGAACTCGACTACGAAAATATCAAATCTAGCTATTGGAAAATCTCATTCTAAATCTACTAAAAAGTAGATTTTATTGGTTAATGGCAATACTGTAATAACGTTCCGGCTTACGGAAAAGCGAGTAAGGTATCAAAAACAATATTTTTTTAAACTAATATTAAATAATCAAACTCTTGTAAATAAACTTTTAAGTATTTACAATGATAAGTCTATCTATATTTATCCAAAAACCATACTGAGAATTATAAAAAAAAAATTAGAAACAATTCAAAAATAAAGTTACACAACATCCATAGACAATCACAAAGCAAAGATCATGTGAGTATCCATTTTTTGACACCAGCTGACAGCGAAGTGGTCGATACCATTTATTTTAGTGCTCGTAATTCTGCTAAATAAACCAGCAAAATGGCCTGCAAATTCTGTGGCCCTAAGCTGTCGCTGTGCGGGGTCGTATTGAGCATCTGGGGAATCATACAATTGGTGAGTAGGAACTTTGTAACTTGCATTTTAAGCCATGGTACTTCAATGCCGTACTAACACTTGTGAATCTTTCAGACTTTGATGGGCGTCTTCTACTCTATCAAGGCTGTAGCTTTGTTGGAAGATCTTCCTCTAGAATCACATACTGGTCCCGCCACTATGGATAATTTTATCGCTACCGTCGAAGCTGGATACACTCTGGTGAGTCACAATATATCTCACAAATTGATTTATTGCATGTTTAAGGACGGAAATACTAGAACGTTATTATTTTCCTTGTTGACTATTCCTTTTTTATGGGTTTCCCTACTCTAATAACTTGTGTAATGGAAATACCATGTAGCACTGCTCGTCCTACATAGGTGCATACTTACTTGGATTTCCATTTGAAATATAATCATGCGCATGCTATCTCAGAACATTAAAAAACATCTGTCAGTAATATTGTTAAATGATAATTGAAATGCTCATAATTTAATTATTAAAAGGTAGGTATATTTTATATAAAAAAAAGTAACTTTATGTAAACTCATGGCTTACCTCATCTATAAAAAATGCACTTGGGATATTTAAACGCCTCAGTAAACTACTGAATTTAAAATCCACTAAGCGTTACATAGTAGTCAGTTTATAATCAACGGCAAAAAAGATGCATTGAAAATTTTGCATTTTATCAAATTAAAACCATCAATCTTTATTTTTTTCCCATTACACTGATTAACAAAGTTTACCTTCATGAAGATTTGATTTGGTTTTGGGTTTGGGATTTGAGTTTTTTTTTTATGATAGAAATATGCAACTATAAACAACAAACAATTATCTTGATACTATTTGATGACTTTCTTCAAAGAAAAATCTTTATAAACCTTATCAAAAAAAAAAAGGGAAGAAAAGAGATAGAAAGATAGTACTTAGATTCTATTCTATTCTACAAATTGTCAAGGAGATAGGAAGTTAAATGGGAAAGATTTTTCTACTTAATTTACATGGAATGTGATATCAATTTCACATTTGTCTATTTCCAGAATTCCTACAACTGCTGGATCGCTGCACTGCTGTACGTCATTACTCTTGTTGTATCTGCACACCAGTTCTGGATGAACAACCGTTCTTCAGTTAGTATGTAAGGTGGCATTATCAATGCCACCATGGATGGGTACTGATGCTGGGGCAGAAGTTGTTATGTTACTGTTGAATAACTCCATTCCATTAATAATTTATTTATATATTAACTCTTGAGTCGAGAGTTCTAAAACATACTTTTGATATTGTTCCTCTAGTTCTAACACCCTTCATTATACCATCTCAAAAGTTTAAATATGTGGTATTGTTTTACAAATTCTCAACTTTTAACTCTGTTTTATAAAAGCCTGATCCAAGTCAGCAAAACCCATGTTAGACCGTATCTGTAGTTATTGTTTGACTGAAATGATAACAGTCAATCAAATCACTCGACACAATGGTTGACCACAGATATTATAATCACAGAGACAAATTAGAAACCACGGGTTAAAGTTATTACTGAATTAGATATAAGTTAACAGCTTATGAAGGTTGTTATAATTTAGCATTTAATTTACCAACAAAAAAAGTTACATTTGAAGATGATTTATCAATTTTCATAAATTATGCGACTCATAATTATATCATTATTATAAATATAAAGCTGTTTTAAGTATTTTAAAAACCACCCACTGTATGTTTTTCAATGTTCTATACCTACCTTAACTGTTATCCTCTAAAATTGTTAAGATATACCCTATTGTAATAAAGCCCTACCTACAATGCTTGTAAATGTGAATGGTTTATAAATAATTTAAGTTTCAAGTGATTCACACAAAAAGCAATGTATCATTGAGTTACAGAAATTATTGTGCATAAGTATTACTTACATAATTATGGATAAATGCTATAAAATTGTACATAATATATCTATTATTGTAGGTACTACATTGTAAAATGCTTAGTTTTTCTTGAAGTAAAGGTATTGATGTTAATTATTATTGTTTTAATACGCGCAAGCGAACGTAAGGGGTACTAGACTCAGATTCGGGTCGGCCTTAGGCTCAGCGCAGACAGAATGGAGCGCAGCGGAGAGGATTTTATTAACGCACTTGAAAATAAACTTTAAAATTATTACAATAAAGTGCTTATAAGCTTGAACCTGACAAAAAATGCTCGCGCGTCCTCGAAGCCCAAAGACCCCGAAATAACTGAAATGCCCGAGACCGCGCGGGGATTATTCCTCTCTGTCTGCGCTGAGACTTATTGGGCACAGGCCGGGCGACAAAATCGAATGTAGATTTTGCCGCGCGGTTGAGCCGAGTCAGGTCGACCATACATTTAGAAAAGGGCGAAGGAACCGACTGGCTGCCTGTTCAGCTTTATACATGCAACAGTGCTCCGATATTGTTAGTGGAACACACAAAGACAAATTGTTGAGGCAAAGCCTTGGATAAAAACAATCGATATCCGCGCATTCTCACGGACATGTTACATAGCACATGGCCACAACATGCTCCTGTGCAGTGGCGGACGAACCCTGTTGGCGGCCCTAGGCGGCAAAACACAATGTATGTACCTAGTTCAGTTTATGTAGGTATTTCTAGTACTTAAAATTTTGTAAAAAAATGTGTGATGATAAAAAAAAACTGGTCCAGAGCGAGTTCCGTACGTAGGTAGGTATATGATGTTGATGATTTCTGAAAAACTGCTATTTAGAGACATCGTTTTATTTTTCCTGTAATCTTTACATAAACTTCTATCACATAGAATAATTTCAGATTTTTTACGTGCAAGGGAGAAACCTATCCATAAAATATATTTTTTTATATATTTTATTTTAGCTCATTGTCGGCGTGATTAATATGTATATTATATATATATAATGCTATTATAGCCATGCCAAATTACAGATTTCTAGTATTAAGAGTCTCTGAGCTAACCTGGAGACAGACGTACAGACAGACAGACGGACATGGCGAAACTATATTATAAGGTTTCCTTGTTAACTCCGGAACCCTAAGCGGCTGCAACGCTTGCGTACCTAACACTCGTAACGGCATCCTGAAAATGATTGTTGGCAGAGCGGGCTGCCCCATCCAAAGGCACTGGGTAAAGATAGTTACTTTTAGGATCATGCTAAAGTTAAATTAAGTACTAATAACACTAACATAGCACACACACACAACACTAACAACTTAAGGCGACGATAACCGACTTTTAATGATTTTATAGGTACTGAAGATCACGTCTAAACGAGTAGTGTTAATGATTTAAAAAAAATATATGTTAAATTAGAGCATTTTCTCAATAATATGTGAATATTTTAGATTATGTTTATATTACATATTACAGCTAAATTCCAAATTTAACGTTTGGTATCTTGATGATGGAACTTTGGGAGGCGATGTAGAAACGGTTTTAAAAGACTTTCAATTCTTAAAACATAAACTATTTTCCATTGGCCTTAATCTCAACCTTTCTAAATGTGAACTTTATTTAGCGGACAGTACTGACAGACATCTGACACTTCCTAAATTTAACGCAATAGCCCCAGAAATCAAAATTATTGAAAAAACCTCTCTTCGTCTCCTTGGGTCTCCAATCTTTGAGAATTCCTTTCCCGATTTTATTGAGGAAAAAATACAAAATTTCAGTGACGTTTCGGAAAGATTGTTCCAAATTAACATGCATTCGGCTATAACCTTAATCCGTTACTGCTGTTTCGGCCCTAAATTAACATATTTCCTTCGCGCTTCCTATTTATGGAAGCACACTCACTTATTAGACAAAATGTACCAAATTATCCGGCATACAATATCTTCGATCTTAAATGTGGCCATGGACAACCGAGCTTGGGCACAAGCTACTCTTCCCATTCGTATGGGATGCCTCGGCGTCCGCAAAATTTCAAGTATTAGTTTACCGGCTTTCATTTCCTCGGTCCACGGCACTGAGAAATTAATCAGGAAAATCCTAGCCCCCACACTGATTGATTTTGATGTGCCGTGGTTCTCCGATGCTATGGATGCCTGGAGACTCGCTTGCCCGAACTCAGATGCACCCGACAATCCATCTTCCCAGAGACGGTGGGATGAGCAGCTCTGCAGAGTAGTACAGAATAATTTACTTGACACGTCTGCTACTACTGCGGAGCGTGCGCGCTTGCTGGCTGTGGGTAAATGGGAGTCGGGTCTGTGGCTTCATGCACTACCATCGTCGAACATAGGTACTTTGTTCGACGACACTACTTTCCGTTGTTGTGTGAATGTTTTATAGTTTTAGTTTAGTTAGTATATAATTTTGTTATTTTTATAAATTAATTAGTTATAAGTTGTGTTTTTTTAATTAAAATTATCGTGACTTTTTCATTCATAGTAAATTAATTGTAAAGTTATGTCTAACGCGGATAAAAAACTGAGAATGGCGCAAAATTTACCAAGCGTATTTTTCTGAACCCTTCACCAATTTAAAGATAATTTAATTATTAATCTTTTAGTATACGCGTTTTATTAAAATACCTTTTGGTTTGTGTATAATAAATTAATAATGCGTCAAATTGGGGACAGCGCTCCTTGATGGGCGAGCCCTATTACTGGCTGAACGTAGGACGCGTTGCGTGAGCTCAGTGCAGAACACGCAAGCTAACTACTCAAGGTCACTGGCATATATCTCCGTCTTAAAGACTACTTACACTTAGGTCTGAAATAAAAGTATTTGTTTTTAATTATTATTCTCCATTTACAACATGGGCTCCTACCCTGCAGGATGCCTTTTTTTTTCAGGGAGGTGCGTTCCAGGGAGTGAGATCCTTGAAAAGCAAGACTAGGATGTGGTTAGGATTGCAAGAGCAAGGCGAGCTCGAATTTTTTGTTAAATAATTTTAACAGTATATATTTTAAAATGATAAAAAAAATATATACAGAAATCCTTTTAACAAGCCCTTTCATTTGATATGTCACATGGTACAGTTTGCAAAACCTTTTTTTTAATTTTCTAATTTGCCCCTCAATCAAAATTCATTTATTTACGTTGCACGTCCGTGTTTGGGTCACAGAAGTTCATAATTATGTGTACCATCGGTCCAGTAGATTCGGAGCAAATCGGCTGTGACAGACGGACAGACAGACAGAAAGACATAGACAGAGAGACAGACAGACAGCCAGACATACCGACACACGATCGTGATCCTTTAAGGATTCCGTTTTTTCCTTTTGAGGTACGGAACCTTAAAAATCAAATTATCTACATAGATTGCAGAGTACCTAAGCACGGTGAAGTGGCAGTGGGCCGGCTATGTTTCTCGAAGGACCGATTGCCGATGGAGCAGACTTGTGGAGTGAAGACCGCGTATCGGCAAGTGCAGTGTGGGACAGCTAGATGGACCGACGACCTTAAGAAGGTGACTGGGACAGGTTGGATGCGGAAGGCGGACGACAGGGTGTTGTGGCGCAGCCTGGGAGAGGCCCAGCAGCATACTGCGATAGGCTGAGTTGATTGTATAGACAGTTTGTGATACATTAGTAGTCCTAGGAGTTACTTAGTCGACTTAAGGCGACGATAACCGACTTAATGATTTTATACTGAAGATCACGTCTGAACGAGTAGTGTTAATGATTTGAAAAAATAAATGTTAAATTAGAGCATTTCCTCAATAACTTAATATGCGAATATTTTAGATTATGTTTATATTACATAGTGAAATTAATTTGTAAAGTTATGTCTAATGCGGATAAAAAACTGAGAATGGCGCAAAATCTACCAAGCGTATTTTTCTGAAACTTTCACCAATTTAAAAATTATTTAATTATTGATTTTTTAGTATACGCGTTTTATTAAAATACCCTTTGGTTTGTGTATAATAAATTAATAATGCGTCAAATTGAGGACAGCGCCCTTTGATGGGCGAGTCCTATTACTAGCTGAACGTACGACGCGTTGCGTGAGCTCAGTACAGAACACGCAAGCTAACCACTCAAGGTCACTGGCATATATCTGCGTCTTAAGGAGAAACTTTGGGAATGAAGAGACTGTAGGATGCAAGAGCAAGCAAAGCGAACTTGAAAACTTTAGCTTTTAGCTCACCGCCTTGTGTAGGTTAGGTTTCCTTTTGACTATTCATACAGAAATAGGTGTTAGTTTGTCGATTTATGCAGGAAATTTTGACAAATAAGAGAATGTTAACCAGAGCGAAGCAAGCTTGAAATTTGACATCCATGCAGCCATCCATTCAGTCCAGTCAGCCATCTATTGTCATTCAGCATCTTTTGTGTTATTACTTTTAGTAATTCTTGGTATATGCGCGAAAGTGTGTTCTATACAGCACTCTCTCTCCCTTTTAGGGAATACTGACGTGATGTTAGGTTTGTTTTTTACCAATTTATCAGAGTCCTTCCGTCTCCTGTATGGTTAGACTCATGAGTTCATGACATCTAGCGCCTTTTTGTGGCGGCTACGAAGATTTTCAACTGACATACTTACTCCCTCGGCCTGTTTAAGGGATGGCCGAACTACATCATGGAAACTTTAGGAGCTGATTTGCAGCATCGTTTTGGATTTGCAGTATGGGAGCTTGTAGAGCAGGGGGTGTGTAACTGGTTAGGATCTACCTTTAGTAGACTGTTTCAGCGGATACTGGTTTTAAGATGCCTGATGGAACTAATTTGAGGTTTTAACCTGACCACAGCCAACCTCTTCATAGAATCTTGATTTGTTTATGAAACGATGTAACGTCACTTCGAAATTCTCGATTATGTAAAAAAAAAGTTATTCTGAAACTTGTGACCACAGAGTACATTTGTTTATCTTGTGACATTTGCAATTGTTGACTTCATTTTGTTGATTGTAGAATTCTATACAAATAAGGCAGGACATACGTTATTTTCGCAATGAGTGCATTAATGAACTGTGGGATGTGTTGTATCATTATCAGCATATGGGGTACTTTACAGTTGGTAAGATTTAGTTTTTTTTACTCCCTCACAGAGAAAAGGCCTGTGTCACAGCAGTAGGAACATAACATATAATATGCTGATTATGCTTATACCTACTAATGAACAGCTGAGTGCTACTGCCTGTGGCGTAACTAAGTAGGCACTAAGTTGCAAAGTGGCGCCGGGCACCAGTGCCCGCGGTGTTCGGGCGCTCCCAGTGTCCGGGCCGGGAGGTCAGCGAGAGGGTTTTAGAATAACACATTAAGCTAAAAAGAAAGTACACCGTAATCCAAAGTTAATTCGTACAATGAATGTTTTTTTTAAAGATTTATCTGTAAGTATTACCTAACAGTATGGATCTTTACATGATCTGACTTTTTTTTTTTTTGTTATCATGGGCGTACTTATTGTCGGGAGGTTCCTGTTCAGGATAAAGAGAGAGGAAACGCCCGGGTGTTACCACTGTGTGGAGCCCGGAGGACACGGTGGAACATACGGTGGAGGTCTGCCCGGCTTGGGCGGAGCACCGCCGTGTCCTCACGGAGGCGATGGGAGACGAGAGTGCATGGGGGGCCGTCACCTCCTTCTGCGAAGCAGTAATGCTAGCCAAGGAGGAGGCGGAACGCGTGAGGTTGAGGCAAGGTTCACGCCCTCGCACCTCTAGTCGCTGCAGGAGACGCCCCGGGCGTCGGGAGTCGCAAGCAGATTTAGACAGTAAAAGTCTGTCACGCCACGCCAAGATAACTTTTCCCGCTCTGAGCGGGAAAAGTTATCTGATAATTACCCACCCAAAAAAAAAAGGCATACCTATTGTGTAAAACACTACTTCTGCTGTTTTGCGAATTTGGTGTTTTGTGAATCAGGTATTTTGAGAATCAGGTATTATGCTTTGGCCGTGGCAAAAGTGTGGCCGACGTCCTCCTGAAACAGTGATCCTGGCAAGGTCGCCATCAAAAGTTGGGGGTCCTAGGGTCTTTTAAATAAGACAACCAACTCGAACGAAGTAATAAAGGAATATATTTTATAATGCGCATTAAAGTAAAGTGCTAACTTAGCTAATATTATACGTATGTTCTAAAGGAGCGTACTTACTACGATAGGCACTATTAGGGAGCATACATGCACTTCAGTCCGGTGTAATGCTCTGGTTCCTGTAGTACAAGGAAACTGGCAATTTCTCGTGGCAAACCACCAATTTTTTTTTTATTTTTTTATTTTTTTTTCCTTTGCGATAATGCAAAAATAGTGTATTAGCAGGGCGCAAGGCTGGTTATATTATCTACAATTTTGACATATTCGTCACGGATCACGAAGTTCCTATCAATGTTGGTCTTCGTGTCTGATAAGTTAACCAACAGCAACTTTTCTGAATGCTTTTTCGTTGTAAGATACCTACGTGGGTTCATTAGTCCGATTCCCGTGGGTTCATTATAATGCCAATAATGAGGACAACCTGTAACGCAAAAAATAAAATTAGTTTTACAGCAGATACTATGACAGTAAGTACATGCTTTCACAAAAAAGTACCTACTGTGAACAAAGATATTATTTAAAAAAACCGCCCAAGTGCGTGTCGGACCACACCCAATGAAGGGTTCCGTAGTTAAGATGAATTTATCCCAAAAACAAACTTAACATTGTAGTTGAAAAACATGCTCTCCCATACATCGATATACGTTACGTTAAATTCTTCAACTGCAAATTTAAGTTGGTCGACTATTACTCGTTAACTTGTAAACCCTACTTAGCTGTGATAGTTTTCCTTTTAATTTCGTACATATATACTACTGCCATGAATTTTTTCACATATCCAAAACCAACCATTTAGCTGGAAGGGGAGGGGGGACACTTGACTAACAAAAAATAGCTTTATAAAGCTTAATATTACGCAAACGGATCTCAGAATTGAAAAATGTCTTTCACAGACCCACAATATTTTTAAACGGCCTATCCATCGATACCCCACACCGTGTATTAGACGAGAAAAGAAAACATCCCCGTTTTTCGTGCAAGGGAGGTACCCTAAAAAAATGTTTTTCATGTTTGTATTTTACGGATTTCTCGGCGTGATTAATATGTACACCCATGCCAAATTACAGCTTTCTAGGACTAAGCGTCTCTGAGCTAAGCCGGGGACAGACGGACGGACGGACGGACAGACAGACAGACAGACGGACATGGCGAAACTATAAGGGTTCCTTGTTTACTACGGAACCCTAAAAAGCGAAATAAGTAGGTACAAGCTTACTTTTGTAGCAAGAAATTCGGAACCAGTTGAGAAACTGCTCAATGTTAGTAGTGGTGAAAACCTTTGATTTTTTCGGTTTGTGGCCGCTTGACTTTTTCTTTAAAAACGCCAATAGTTTGGAATATTTTTCTTTCATTATTTGTTTTGATCGTGGCCCACTGAGAACAAGGAAATCAAGCACCCTGGAGCGGTGCTTGATTTCCTTGTTTTAGATAGTTCAATGAAGTATGATTACGAAAACGTTTTCGCGCCTTTAGAATATCTCCATGCATTGAATAAATCGTATAAATTTCGCACGATTTTTCAGAAAGATAACTCAATTCTGCATACCGTTTGCACTAACTCTGCAGGTGTTAAATTTATATCTTCGCCACTGCTGGACTCGCTCATGAATATTTTATGATTTCTTACGATTTTACCAAACAACAAACCAAAATGATGGAAATGAATTGAATAAAGAGAAGAAAATTTAAATTTTTTTTTTTATACGCAGTCGTGCTGTATGATCAATTGATCATACATGATGTAACAACTACGATATTACTAGGTAGTTGGAAGAAAAACAAACAAATATAAGTGTAGGTACCCGGTGCAAGCCTTACATTTAACAATTGTTCCAACATTACCATTACTTTTGTAAATAAATAATGTTTTCATTAGTTCGACTCTGATTTTATTTACTTCCTACCAACTTTTATTTCTGTAGTAGTTGAAAGAAAAGCAGATTACGTACCCCGAGGTACGTAATCTGCTTTTCATTCATCTTCGACTGTGACTTCTTGTTTTAGACTTTTTAGAGCTCTCGCTAACTGCTCGTGTTTTTAGACTTTTTAGAGCTCTCGCTAACTGCTCGATGCAGTAATCTACTATTCCTTCTTTCCAGTAACTGTCTGCTGTATACCTAAAGACTTGACATTTAATTTCAGTTCATCATGGGCATATGCTACAAATTTGAAGTAGTAACTCTTTTAGAAGATGTTGAAGAAGAGGAGTATGAAGATTATCATGATTTTATTGCAAAGACTAAAAGTAATTATGCCGCAGTAAGTAATAAAACACTTGGTCAATATCATTATCACTTAAGAGCTACGTTCAGTAAAATATGCTTGCGTCGATGCATTGGTAGGTAGGGTAGATGATGCTCCCAGATCCTTTACAAAATCGCGGCAGCGTGCTCGCTCATTGTATGTATGTGCGATGCCATATAAATTGACTTCATGCCCAAAATATGCTATTCCCGAAATATAGTTTGTTGTCAAAGTTAGAAATTTATACCTGTTAAGTAAGGCGTACCACTCTTCCAGACTCCCCCTCAATGGCGAATGCACCATATAACACGATTACTATAGGCTTCCCCTCAGAGGTTCGCATCAGTAATTCTAACGATATTGAAAAAAACTTTTTTTTTTCTATAATAACCCGGTCATAATCGGGAACTAAAAATTCATACAATAGCGATACCTACCGTCACGAAATCAAAATTAAAAGTCATTTATCATCACTTTAGTTCACGTGGCACCGCATGATATCCTGGACGAGAACAAGACGCTGTACAGCAGGTTACGATAGAGACAGGAGATGGAGTCATATTGCTCATTTTAATTAGTTTTCACCGTTCATCTGAATTGTATTAGATTCTTTAGATACCTATAATAATTTTTGAATAATAGAACTAAATATAGTTGTGTTTATTTCTGTAAAACATTAGTTTTGTTTGGGTAGTGATAGCGTCTTTTTGGTTCTGCTATTTGACGATAGATGGTGTTAAATTCAGTAAAGACTTATTTAAGTTATTAAAATAATGTTCACTTTAATGATAAGTAAGTAAGTAAGTTAGAGCCGGCCTCGCTTCGGTTGCTGTCTTACAAAAATTGACTCCTCGCCACTGCTCTTCTTACTGATGGTAGGTATTACCTTCCGATTTAAGAACACTTTGCCTTACCTACTAGGTAGGTATGTAGTTAGGTACCTACTATCTAAACTATGGCGTCATTGAGCCAGCAGACAGCACTTACCTATCAAATTTTATGTTAATAGGTATAAAAGTAGTCGGTAGGTAGGTACATAGGTATATATCTACTTACCTAATTTAAATCTGTTTTCTTTAAGACGGCGCGGAACTGCTTCATTGCCGCAGCCATTTATGCGGTCTTGATCGCAGTTTCTTATGGATGTATTACAACAGCAAGAAAGCAAATTAAGGAAGAAGAAAGAAAACAGGCAGACGACGACTTCTTTTGTCTGCCAAAGCCGCCTGCCAAGATAAATCCGAAAAAAATATTATAAACTGCTTATATTATACCTAAAGATCGTTTAAAATTGCACGCCGTCCACACGATTTTCTTTAAGTTAAAAGTCAAACAGTAATCCTGTATTCGACACACCGCGCCATATCAAGCTGCACGCTCATTCACTTACGAGCCGCACGCCTTCGCTGTCGGTAGGCTCCGTTTTATACCGACCGGACACAGCAAATTGTAATCCATATCTTTAGGATGCAGCCCTCCAGAACCCATTCTTGCGTAAAGCCACGGGATCCCCCTTTTATATTCCCAATGAGAATCTTCATCTAGATCTCAGAATATCATCCAACAGACCATGAAACGTGTCTCCAAGCGTTTCTTCGATTTTGCTGAAAAGCACCTCAACCCTCTGGTTGTGTTGTGACGGCTGCCCGAAACACTCCCTCCTGTATCTGTAAGATTGCCCGTAACTGGAGGCTATAATTTATTAAGACGCCACAGGATAGCTCGGTTAGGGTGCTAGCGATTTTTTTGTGTGAATGTATTTCTTTCTGACAAAAATCGCCGAGAAAATCGCCGAAAAAATCGGTCGTGGGCGGACACCCTTAAGCAGCTGACACAAAAACCATTTTCAGTTTGCATTGTACGGAAAGCAAAGCCTAGAGATACATCGTAATCAGCCTATAATGTTCCCACTGCTGGGACACAGCTGCCTTCTCTCTGTGAGAGAGAGCGGAACCACCACGCGGACTCGAAGTGCGGGTTGGAAGATGTTACATGTCTTCGAATTTATGATTCTAGGACATTTTCTCACGAGGTTTTCCATCACCGTTTTGAGAGCAGGGGTGATGAAATAATTTACACAAAGTGCCTGATTGTGATTGAACCCACGGCCTGCAACTCTTAAGCCGCGGCCGTTCCCCTGGGCCACCACTGCGCCCTACGTAGCCTACGTACTTGGCCGTAATATATGTATGCGTTTTTTATTAATGTAGCATTGTTTACATGGTCTTTCCTACTTACATTAATAAAATGCTACATCTTCCTTAGCCTACTGCCTCTCTGTTCGCTTAAGACGCAGATATATGCCAGTGCACCTTGAGTGGTAAGCTTGCGTGTGAGAAAAGATCTTTGACAGTCGTTACTGGTCGTCAGAAGCCCGAAAGTCTGACAACCAGTCTTACCAAGGGGTATCGTATTACCTGGTATTACCCTTTCCCCAAACATATTTAAATATCTAATATTACCTAGAAAATATATAAAAAAATATTTAATAATCCCATCTTCCTAGCACGGCAGGCTGTGCTGGGGCGGCTGCTGCAGGAGCAGAAGACCTCAAACGGCGCAAATCATTCATCATCATTTCAGCCGAAAGACACTCCTGGATATAGACCTCCTCCGAAGGGGGGGTTGTCATAATCGCTTGGCATACGGGTTGGCGATCGTAGTATGGTGTTAAATTAAAATGCATAGAGAACTCTGCTGCCCATTCTCTAGTAAGTCCCTTAGTCGCCTTTTACGACACCCACGGGAAGAAATAGGATGGTGCTATTCTTTACGTCCGGCACCAAATGAACATGTAATAATAAGCTTGGCATGGCTTGCATGGCGGCATGTAATGAGGTAATGACATATTAGTCATATTCACATATTCCTTCACGGAAAAACAGATGCTCTAGAATTGCATGAAGAACTGTCCCATCTTTTTGCTCCGATGAACTATAACCGTAGCAGGAGGCACAGATTGTTCGCCGTGCCTTGGAGTCGAACCGTCGCTCGAGCTCAGTCTCCTGTCCCTCGCACACTCTCTGCGCTGAACGCTCTCTTGGACGCTAAGCCTCACTGTGATGTGTTCGCGGATGAATGGAAGAAGATCTTGTCAACATGTCTGGAGTATTGTGAGATGAGCGTATGACTGTCGAGTAGCTGTATTCTTTTGTTTTTGTACTAATATAATGTGTTGTGTCTTTAACGAATGTAATTGGCCTTTGGCCGTTTTATGTTAAAGTAAAAATAAATAAATATTTTAGAGCAGTGGTAGCACTGGTAGCACAGTGGTATCGGCCCCGACTTACGAGTGACATGGTCTTGAGTGTGAAACCAGGCGTTCATTCCCCACGACACCACTGAAAACGACACCACCGGTGGTGTCGTGGGGAATGACAGAAATCACTATTCCCCGCGACACCACCGAAGTGATGTCCGCTCAACTGCTTTTGATGTATAACATAATTTGACGAATACGAAGTTGTAATGTAGTTAAGTTCGTTAATTTATAGGTATTGAACCGGGCACTTTACTTTTGTGTATTTAATTTCATAATTACTGCTCTCAAAACGGTGAAGGAAACCGGCATTTCCTAGAACCAAAAATTCGAAGACATGTGACATCTACCAACCCGCACTGGACCAGCGTGGCGGATATTGGCCCACTCCATGTCCTTTCTTCGGTATTGTTCGTCGAGTCGTTGAGCTCCTTAAGTCTTGAGTTGCGCTGCACGATTACTGACAAATGCTTGCACTGATTGGACAGGTCCACTCAAATTTGTGTGGTTCTTTCCTCAAAAGACCATTTCAGACACGGATCTACATGATCCTCACATGATCTGACCAAGATTATGTTTGGACTTTAAATAAAAGAGGCTTTGACCCCTGAGTTGGTTTTGTCATTTCTTCTCAGGGGTAGTCGAATAGGAAATGCCGACTACATCTAGCTTATTTTTTTTTTAATGTGTCGTGTAAATGTGATTCCGATGTCCTATTTACAGAATAAACGATTTCATTTCATTTCATTTCTCCCTCTCACCGAGAGGAGGCCTGTGTCCCAGCAGTGGGTGGGAACATTATAAGGCTGACATTAAGATTATGCTATAAATGTTATATTTGCATTATCGATATATTTTAAAGAGGTATGTACCTACTAAAAGTGAGGTCCACGCAATATGAAAGCATCAATGAAAAATAAATTAGACTAGGTGCGGGTGGTTACCTCAGTTTTAGTCGTCATACTACGACTAAAACTATGATACCCACCCGCACCTAGTTTAATTTCTTTTTCATTTTGTTTTCAACAATTCAGTAGGACCAATAGAAATAACATATCAATAATCGTGGACCTACGGTAGGACATAAAGTAGGTCCACGAGTCAACACCCCCTCCTTTATTCAGTTCGCCCAAGATGGTTTTTGGGATCCCGTGCACTTCGCGACCACAACCACGACTTGTCTCAACGACTGGCTGCAATGGGTTATTAGCACTTCGTCCTATTCGCACTTCGTACCGCGTTCGCAGTTGGTCCCATTCGCACTTGGTCCCATTCGCACTTAGTCCGTTTGCAAGTAGTTTCTAAGGGAAGAGGTAGGTTTATGGACCAAAGTGGGTTGGATTTATTAAAAACCGGTCAAGAGCGAGTTAATTATTTGCGAAAAACTCCTTCGCAAATATTTAATTATTTTAGAACAAAGATTACCATAAAAAAGGTTACAGTGAGTCAACCTTAAAATATAGACGTATGCTGTCGGGCACTTTTTTTAACTTTTAAAGGGTAACAATTCCGTAATACATGATTTTTGCGTAATTTTAACCGTTTACGCAGCCTACGCAATGGAAGCTCTCAAAAGAAATATTTTTTCAAGTTTTCATTGATGCTTTGCTCCTATTGGTCGTAGCGTGATGTTATATAACACTTTGGTCCACAAAAGACTAAGGGGAAGACTAAAGGGACTAAGTGCGAATGGGACCAACTGCGAACGCGGTACGAAGTGCGAATGGGACGAAGTGCGAATAACCGGCTGCAATCTTGGTTGCAGAAGCTCCGAGAAGTTTGGCCTCACGACCGATCATCCAACCAGTTTTGTTCAAGATGTCATGGCCGTGTATAATATGATTATATGAGGCGATTGTCAAAAAATATGTCAAGCGATGGACTCTAGAATCTAGAATGTGGTAGTAAATAAAACAAATATAAAGCATAATTTGTTTATTTAAATTATTTCGTTTCTTCTTTTTTGTTGCTTTATTTTACTTCCTCTAATTTTCTGTCGAAAGTTACAGTGCCGATGTTCACGCTTTTTATTTCTTCTTTGCTGACTTGCGCGTTTTCCTGAAAAAATATGCCTTTTTATCGTAATGAGCGTGATTGCTATTCGTGTACTCTAATTTAAGGAACTTGGACAACCCGCACGAGGGAAAAGCGGTCAAGAATAAATAGAGGCCATGCACGAAATAGTCTCAATTTTTTTGACTGTTTGCGAGAAAGGAAAAATTAATTTTAACATAATTGTTTCTGATATGAAAAGTCGAGTTCGTACTCTTGCAGGTCGCTTGAAGGGATTACTCTTCATGAGGTAAATATAATTAACTTTATTTTCGAGAGTGCATACGTGATAATATGAAACTTTTAAACCATATGCTGTGATTCTCATAAATGGTTTTCTGTTATAGAAAGAAAGAAAAATGCGATTATTGGCATTACAGCAAAAAATACACCTTAAAACTATAAATAACAGAAAAAAAAATATAATGCCAAAAGGGCCTCAGCTCAGCATAATGTCAGATGACAACACAAGGTGTACCACCTGACACTGATGTTCAGCTGCAACCCACGAGTGCCATACGATAGAATAATAAACACATAGAGAAGTGTGTGTCCGTTAATTAATTAAGAGACTAAATTAAAGGTGATAATATAAAAAAGCTCAAACAAAATAATAAATAAAAATAAAATAAAATGTTGTGACATACATGTGTGTGTGCGTTGTTTAATGTAAACCTAAAATAAATACCCAATATAGTCAAACAGATAGGTCTGTGTGAGTATAAAAGAACAGGTTTCGTATTTAAATTATTTTTAGATTTCTCACAATAAGATTAGAAAATGACAAAAGGGGGTTTTTTCGTGCACAGTTACGTACGCTCCAACTTAAGTTGGGTTAATTGTCACGGGCTAGCTTGGCACTTTTTAGGGGTCCAATTCTATGTCCTGTTGAAAAAGTATATGGTTGTGGCTGGTCTTGATCAACCGGTCTAGAGAAGCGATCTAAAAACAGTAAGGATAGATATGGCGGGTTAAAAGCGCTTCCCCTTCGTTCATCCAGAATTAGGATCCACTGGATCCATGTACTTATAGTATAATTTAGTAATTTCTTCATTTGAAATGCTCTACGAAAAAGACGAAGACGAAAAGAAGAAAGAAAAAGTTGTTTCTCGTAACTCGGATGCGCAAAAAGCAAATTTAAATAGTTAGGAAATTGGTTCAAGAACTTCACAATTTAGATATTTAGATGTGAAACGCAAAGGGGAATATTAGAATATACAACCCTTTGCTCATAGTTTAATGGTGCCTTTTTATTTTGAACACATTACGACCAGTGTCTGACGATGGAGGCAGAAGGTAGATACGCGAACTCTTCAATGGCTACAACCAGTAGAGATTTCTGTCTTACTTTGTACCGGATGGACCAGCACTCTTAAACTAAAAAAAAACAATAAAATTAAACAGTACCCTAGTATTTGAAACTAATTAAGATTGAAAGGTAAATGTAGCACGAAACAGTACTAATTCAACCGCAGTACGAGGTAACCCTAACAGGCGGAAGAAACCATCATCTTTCCACGTGTAGATTAACCGTTCAAAGAAAAAAACAAAAAAAAAGATCCACTTGTGGATCAAGGAGGCCATAAGTATCTATGGGTGCATGTTAGAATCTAGTTGAAATCTGGCAAAGGGCGATAGATGGATGTGGTCACCTGTGTTGTATCCACCTCTTCGTCCTTGGGTGGTTGGTTTGGATTGATCCACGTGTCAGCCAGGATCTGGGGTATTTTGACGCGCATTTTGAGTGGTGCTAGTATTTTTGTGATCAGCTTGCGACAGTCGGTTGATACTTTCGGCTCACGAGGAAACGATACTTTGTTTTGCACTTGCTGAAGGGAAAAAATGAAAAAATGTAAACCTTTTCTGTGCATTGGTTAGTAAGTAAGAAAATATGATTAAAAGGTAAGGGCAGATTAGCGATATTTAGATAAGCTTTAGCATTCGAGATATACCACCAAAGCGACAGCGGGCCGAGCTAGAATAATAGTACCCAAAAACAAGCACAGCAGTTGGATCATGTAAGGCTTGTAGCAACAGTAACAGACCAGTCAAGAATACAATCATGCGCTTGCAAAAGCCGGATGACCTTATCGTCTTGTTCTGCTCAGCTTACTGCTTTAATAATTCCACCACTGTGAGAGAGTATAAATAGTCCTGGAACTTGCATCAAGGAGTACTTTTTAAAAATTGAATGTCCAGTCTTCATTAGAGTCGATATTCTAATCTTCTGTACATCTTAATATATATTTATTCTGTACGTGTCTTTGTCACCTAACTCCTCCTAAACGGCTGGACCGATTTGGTTGTTTTTTTTTTATTTTTTTTTTATACGTTGCGCCACACTAGGAATTTCTCCTGTATTGTGGGTGCGTTTACAAACATTTAAATTCACATACACAAACAGCCAGACTAGACTAGAGATTTATATTTTAATGGCTTCCTGGATGGTTTGAAAACACAATTGGACCCGGTAGGTGGCGCTGCAGTCGGTATAAGGCGGTATGATGTTCGCCGGGTCAGCTAGTATTATAATAAAATAGTAACCAAGTCAAAACTGTACAAAGAATATTTATGAAAAAAAAAGTAAATGCTACGAGGTGTGGTAACGAGTCTGATGCCGTTCGATTTTTTTCCGTTTGTCTGGATGTACCTATGTTCCGGATTGGCGCAAAAACGGTTATGGATTTGGATAAAATTAGGCAAACAGATAGTTTATAACCTGGATTAACACATAGGGTACTTTTAATCCCGGTAGTACGTTCCCGTGGGATATTTTCGACATCCATGCGGGCGAAGCCGTGGGAAAACCTAGTAAAAGTAATAAATTTGAACACCTACAACATGCATAAGCATTTTACGGTAAGATATAAGAAATAGCACCTTTAACAACTGAGTGTAATTCGTATCGTCGAAAGGCAGCCTTCCATACACGATTGCGTAGAGCACCACTCCCATACTCCATATGTCTGAGTCTTGTGGTCTATAAGGAACTCCCTTCAGGATTTCAGGTGAAGCATATGCGTAACTTCCGCAGAAAGTCTCACTTAGCGCAAAAACACCATTCTTCGGCTTCATGTGACCGCGTGCGAATCCAAAATCAGACAGTTTTATACTCAAGCCATGGTCCATAAGCAAGTTCTCGCATTTTATGTCCCTGAAATTTAACGTGGGTCATTTTTAGGGTTCCGTACCCAAAGGGTAAACAGGAACCCTATTATAAGGCTCCGCCGTCTGTCTGTCTGTCCGTCTGTCACCAGGCTGTATCTCATGAACCGTGATAGTTAGACAGTTGAAATTTTCACAGATGATGCATTTCTGTTGCCGCTATAACAAAAAATCAACGCCAAAAAAACGGAATAAAATAAATATTTAAGGGGGCTCCCATACAACAAACGTGATTTTTTTTGCTCGTTTTTGCTCTATATTGATAACGGCAGCAGGTAGACACTTGAAACATTCACAGAATATTTAGTTATATATTCACTTTAAACTTTAAATAATTAAATTAAAATAAAACAAATATTTAAGGGGGGCTCCCATACAACAAACGTAATTTTTTTGCCAGTTTTATAGATAACGGTACGGAACCCTTCGTGCGCGAGTCCGACTAGCACTTGGCCGGTTTTTACTTAACTTTCAATTCTCTAGAAGTAAGACGGTCGCGCGATCAGATGACTGTAATATTTAAAATTCTAAAGGGGATTATAGATGTTCCTGATCTATTTAATGAAATCTGCAATCTATTTGTCCCAGAAAATTACCGTTGTGGTAGAAAACACCGCTTACTGGCTGTTCCATCTAGCCGTATTGTTGCACTTTCCAAGTCACCTATTCCTCGGACATTAGCCGCTATTAATGCTCTCCTGAACTCAAACACAGATCTTGATATGTTTGCGAATGAATGGAAGATGATAGTGTCAGAATGTTTGAATTTTTGTGAGAAGAATGTGATAAATTATATGTATAAAAAGTGTAATTGGAAAAGCCAATTACACTTTTTTCAAAAAATTCTAATATATATTATTTTTAATACAAAAAAAAATATTTAGAATTTCTAATCTTTATTGAGGAGCTCGTGGCTAAGTAATAATAGCCACACCAGTCGATCCATCAGGTTAAGCTACGCTTGCCGGGGTTGGTCCGTGGGTGAGTGACCATTTTTACATATGGAGACTCCTCCGTGCCTGAGACAGCACGTTAAGCTGCTGGTCCCGGCTGTCCTTCGTAGATATTTGAAAGTCGTTACGGGTCATCAGAAGCCCGAAAGCCTGACAACCAGTCTTACTACGGGGTATCATAAATTACCCAGTTACTGGGTTGTGGAGGTCAGATAGGCAAGTCGCTCCATATAAAATACTGGTAGTCAGCTGCATCCGGTTAAACTGGAAGCCGACCCCAACATGATTGGTATAAGGCCTCAGAAATAAGGGATTTAGAAATTCTAACCAATGGTGTTCACTGAAACAGATCAACTGTAAGGGCCGCCCGTAGGATGTACCTAATATGGGTATGTATTAAAAAAATAACACAAAGCCAATAACTATTTAATACACCATGGCATTTTAGTCGTCTTACAACGGCAGCCCACTTCATGTATCCAATGACTACTAATCCTATCCTAACTAATATTATAAATGCGAAAGTAAGTTTGTTTGTTTGTTTGTTACCTTTTCACGCCAAAACCACTGAACCGATCATCCTGAAATTTTGCATATATGTTGTCAGGTGTACAGAAACGGACATAGGGTACCTTTCATCCCAAAAAAAGTACTGTTCAAGAGGAAAACAACAATAACGTTCTTATGATAATAGATGGCGCCACGTGTCTTTCGAATCATGATTGAATTGTATTAATGTAGTGTGTTAAGAGTTTTTTGCCGCCAAACGCCAAACAACAAGCAGTGTAAAACTCAAATTGATTGTCAAATTCTAAATCAACACGAGCGATGCCGCGGGCATAAGCTAGTCATACATAAAATATTTTTATTTTTTTATTAACATTTTAATAATTTAAAATATAAAATATTCAATTTGACGCAATACGTAGTTTGAAACACCCTGTTATGAGCGCGGTGCGAGCCTTGCACTCCATTCCGCGCCGCCCTTGAACGCAAGGCTCGTAACAGGGAGTTTCAAACTACGTCATGCGTCATAATGTTTTTTTTTTTAATTATTCAAATGTTAAAAAAAAAAAAAAAATATGAATGATTAGAACCTAGTACTCATTGGATACACATGAAGTGGGCTACCGTTGTAAGACGAGATATTCTTTTAATCTACTTAATCACAACAATTCATACAACATAATAAAATACACCGATACTTTGGCATCATCTAAGTCAATCATCGATATCTTGATTCATGACTATCAACCAACACGATCAATCAATCTGCCTATCCTTTTCCCAAGTATGTTGGGGTCAGCTATCAGTCTAACCGGATAGGCTGAATACCAGTATTTTTCACACGACAATCAATTAACATGACCCTCATCACTGATGTCTGGGTTACACGAGGCAAGTTTTTAAAGCTGCAGGACAGCAAGATTGTGTTAGTAAGCTAGCAAGTTAGTCATTTCTACAACAGAACAAAATGAGGATGACTAAGTTTACCTATGAACAACTCCTCGCTCATGGCAGTAATCAACAGCTTCCACAAGTTGGCGGAACCAGCGACGACCTCTGAGCTCATCGATATGTTGATCCTTGCGTATTATGTCCAGGAGACTGCCGTTTTCGGCATATTCCATTACAATATAGACCCTGGGAAATGTGTTAGAAATGTGGGAAAAATGATTATTCTTTAGTAACGTTTTCATTTGCAGATCTGTTTCTTAAAACAGATTTAGATGGTCTAATTAGGTTTAAGTGTAAATTAGTATGGAATCTCACAGCTTTGATTCAGCATTCATGCTGGAAAGAGCATCGTGCTCCTGGACCTTGGGCCTTTAAGTCTAGCTACGTTACGACAAAACAAACCACCACTCGTCCATATTAGCCCTGGATCAAAAGATTTGGAAGTCATGGGGAGAGGTCTTTGCCCAGCATAGGATGATGCAGGCTAACAGTAACAGTAAATCGGTACGCAGACCTGGGTCAAGGTTGTCTTTAGTAAATCTATCACTCTATGATAACAATGTTGACGCGCATGCTCGCTACAAAAGAATACGGCAGAAATACAAACTCGCAAAGAACGACTCTAGTGCGCTAGGCCGTAGCCGGCTACACGTCAGTGGTAATGAGACCAGTATAAGCTACTATTCTTGATTGAAACTCTGTACTACGCTGGGCCAGCTCCAGGTCAAAGTATTACCTGGAGTGTGGTTGACTGTAAATTTTGAGCTGAGGGTTATCATACCTGTGCGTAGTTTCTATTGCTTGTAGAAACCGTATCAAGTTCTCATGTTTGAGACCTTTCACGACCTCTATTTCTCTAGGCAGAAACTTTTTCAAATAATCGCCTGGTGCTTGAAACTTGCTTATTATTTTGATTGCTACTTGACAGTTATGTCTGTCGCTGGTTGCAACCTACAATGGAATTCCAAAATATTGTAATGGGTCCTTGTTGTTTTTCTATACAAGAGCCGGTTTCCATCAAAGCGAAGGACAGATGTCTCGAATAACTTGCAACGAGATTAAAAGTAACAACATTCCAATACGCTAGAAATCTGTTAAGTAGGTTATAATTATACTAGATTCAACCTTCTTAAAGTTGACAGCTTTAATCTGGAACACAATGATACTGTCTGTTCCATGGCAAATGCAATGATTGACGAGGTGGGTCGACGTAACTATAATGGAATCGTGACAATATCTCCTACGGGCTGCGGAATGAGTGAAAATATTTCATTTAGAAATAACACACTGCACTGGTTATTGGAAGTTGGCAGGTTTTTCAAATGTTTTAACTCTGTCAACTCAGCCTATCGCAGTCCACTTCTGGACATAGGCCTCTCCCAGGCTGCGCCACAACACCCTGTCCTCCACCTTCCGCATCCAGCCTGACCCAGCAATCTTCTTAAGGTCGTCGGTCCATCTAGCTGGGGGGCGCCCCACACTACTCTTGCCGATACGCGGACTCCACTCCAGGACTCGTCTGCTCCATCGGCCATCGGTCCGTCGACAAACATGGCCAGCCCACTGCCACTTCAGTTTGCTTACTCTGAAAGCTATGTCGGTAACTCTGGTTCTTTTCCGGATAATTTCATTCCTGATTTTATCCTTCAAAGAGACTCCAAGCATAGCCCGCTCCATAGCGCGCTGGGCGACCTTGAATTTGTGGACCAGTCCGATTGACAGTGTCCAGGTTTTGGCACCGTATGTCATGACGGGCAGGACGCACTGTTTAACTCTGTATTCATTGAATATTTCGAAACTAAGTAATGTTTTACAAACAATCTGTTACCTTGACTGTGGCATAAGAACCAGACCCTATGGTACGTCCAAGTATATAGCCATGTGACTCGAGAACAGTTAGTTTTCTTTCAGCTTTGGCTTCTACTCCACTGTGCACAGTCGCTGTGGGTTCAGTCGACATCTCGCCAAGGACATTTTCATTGGCTCTAACATCAGGTCCAGGCATATCACAGTAATGAACTTATATAAAAAATTGAAGTTTAGTAAAAGTCACATTATATTGAATTTTGCCTCATTTTATTTTTCACATGATGTTTTTTATTATATTGTACATGTTGTCATTTTTGTCTAATCCGATGATTTTTTGGTGACACGAGAACGTTGTTTCAAACAAAACTCTATGCATAGATTATTTTTACATCGCCAGTACGTTATGTTGTTATAGAGCTATATATATAGTACTTACCAACTCCGTGTTATAGAGTTAGTAGCCCAGTGATGTGTGTATCTAACTTTCTCCATTTGAAATAAGATTAGACATTTAATAAACCTTTTTTACAGTCCGTTCAACTGATTTTGACTTCTATTACGTTTGTGGTGTGACAAATGGCAGCTGTAATAAACAGTTGGTATTGTAACCACGTTTTTGCTTTTAATGCCATCTTTATGCCTACGGAATATAAGTCAGAATCGGTTGAACGGACTGTAAAAGGGTTTATTAACGAATCTTATTTCAAATGGAGTATAGACTAAACGTCAATATTTGATGTTATAATATGTAAAAAAATTAAAGATCGATATGTCATTTGATTTTTTTCCTCAAACAAAGTGACTTGTTTACGGCCCGGCTTTACCGATACGCTCAATCTTATTTGTGCAAATTGTTATTTGGACAAGCAAGCATGTAACGTTAAGACGGTAAAACGGTATATCGTGCGAACGGTGTGTTGTTTGCGCAAACGTTTGTACGAATTGTTTGCGCATGCATGTCTTATGTAGGTAATAGGGGGCTAGGTTGTGTTAACCCTCTGATGTACTCAAAGAGATCCAGATTATTTAAATATCTTTGTGTGTATACTATATTGACATTTAGCAGTCCCAAATCCAGTCTTCAGTCTGCAACTGGGGAATGGAAGAAAGGGAGCAGAGTAAAGGAACGTGGGGATTTGATTTGCTTGAAAAGTTTCTGATGTTAATAATACATGTTATTAAAACATATATTTATTATTATAACTACGATAAATTTATTCCCAAAATATAACATAATTATTTACATTATCTATAACTAAAAAAATATAGTTTTTTATAATTTTTTTTTTTTTTATATTAAAACTACTCAACATTAAAAAGAAACGCCTTGAGCATTAGTTAATCCAAGGCTCTGACACTCAGTTGCAGAAAGCTCACCATTAACACTTCATTACATAAAGCAGCATTATCGCTAATGAATTCATTACTTTAATGAAGTTGCACAAACAAATTTTTGATAGCATTAGACATTTTTAATGCCACTTTAGTTAAAGAAGACTTTAAATAATATTGCCAGTAACAAATTACCAGATTGAACGAAAAGAGTGAACATTTGCGTTCTGTTATTATCCGTACGTACAAGTACACCACAATTTTAGCATAAAATAAAGTAAATTTAGTTGATTTATGTGTATTCAGTGTACTCTGTGGTTTAATCTAGTTTAAATAATCTGGTTTAAGGGGATGCGCTAAGGTAGCCCGCGAAATTCAAATTTACCAACGTTTTTTGCAATTTTTATACTTCTGATTCATATTCTAATGATTATAATTCTGTAAAGCCTTAAGGGTTATGGCCGCGAATCATAATTAGATCAACATACAACGTGTTACTGACCTGCAAATTACAAAAATCGTAATAAAATTTGAATTTCGCGGGCTACCTTAGCGCATCCCCCTTATTCTAATAATTTTAACATTTGTGCAGTCTAGAGCTTCTGCCACACGTGAAAATCCATCAATTTCATAAAAACCTGCAACTCTACGTAGTTCTGTCCGGTCTGGCATTTTAATATAGAGGTGGCTTAATTTTGCTAGTTCACGGGATACTTTTTGTATAAACAAACTGACAAACAACCCGACCCAACCTGTTTCCGACAAACTGTTTAAATCACCCAATACTTGCTGGAAAGATCCAGTGGAGAAAAATCTCAAACATATTAAAAGCTGTGTGAGCTGTGTCAGGCCATTAATGGATTTTTTTCTTTGCGTCACTGGTTCTAAATCTTAATCAAGTAGGTTACAAATTTGAAGAACTGCCTTCTTGGAAATTCTATACCTTACACGAAACTCTTCTCCATCATGTTTTAAAAATAAATTCACTCGGTCTGGGATTCGACGGCGAGGTAAATCTACTAAATAAGAATCAGATAATGACGAAAGACTGGTTAAAGACATCTTTCAATTACAGAAATGCATTAAAGTACCGTAGAAAACACTAATGTTGCTCTTTAATGGATGCTTTTCGGCCCATTAAAAATAAAAAATCTGAAATGTCAAACTTAAAGTTCACCACCTGCTAATGGGCGCTAATGAAGTTACGTGCAACGTAAAAGTGTTTAAAATGGCCGGTTTCATTAGGTTTGACATTTCATTAGTTAAATTATAATGGAGCATTAAAATAAAATAAAAAATGGTTTTGTGCAATGATTTAATGCTACATTAGTGTTTAATGTAGTCTTTAAAATTTAAAGATCGTTTCTGCAACTGAGTGTGAGAGTCGGTGACATTAAAATGAATTTCTGCGAAACGAATACCAACAGTGACAGAATTTCCTGGTTAAAACACTGTCGGTCCATCAACGTCAGTACAAAGAAAACAATTGTCCCGATTGGAACGTAGGCACTGGTTGGACGAGCGAATCGTGTCGTGTGCGTTCCATTCTTCCTACCAACCACCTTGGAACCTCAAACTCCATTCAAAATCTCTCTTACAAGCCAACCTCACTGAAATCTCGGGTGTCTCGCTACACTGGTCGGTTGATATATTTCATTCGATGACCCATTTTCGTACATCCACGTTTTTTGTTTATTTTCATTCATAAAGCCTTTTTCAGTAGATATTCTCCTGTCCTCCGTCTTTTGTTACCTTAATTGCGTATTCTGTTTGCTTGCGTATTGTTGTCTGAATAAACCATTGTTACTTATTGACCTAAGGAAGATGAAAATAGCTACTTTTAGTGGTTTTAAGTTAGTATATTGCGGTTCACTGAACTTTGTGTAAGAACTCTTAAGTCCTGCAGCAAGTTAAGAAGTTATTACTAAAATAAATAGTAAAATTGTATCATAATATTAAATTCTTAAAGCTCGTAGCGAATTCTTTAAAAAGTTGAAATTTGTTCGCAAACAAGATAAAAGGTAAGGAGACGGCTTCCCCACGTCTTCGCGTGGCGTGACATCAAACAATTAAGAGTTATCTCGGGAGTTAGGAACGCGACGCGATATATCGCAGACTTGATTACTTTGTCTACTCGGAGAACTAATAAAAGTTGACCAGCGGACCGGGAACTGACGATTCTCATTTTTAATTGAAACACTCCAGTTTAATTGAGAATTGATGAACGATGATTTAACTGAGAATTTAGTTTTTGAAGACAGAAAAAAAATTAAAGACTGCAAAATCTGGCCATTTGCTACCAAGTTAATACCAAGGAGCTTATTGTGTGCCGTGAATAAGAAAAAAAGCTTGAGAATCGGTCTAAACTTCCTGGTCGGTAATTAAAAAGCCATTAAATTAGCTGGAAAAGGCGAAAATATTCGCAGAATGAAAGGTTAAAAATATCGCTGAGCGTTCGCTCCCTTCGATCTTAGACGTCAATAATGGCCTGGGAAGCAAAAAGTTTAGCTCCGGGCAAGTTATCAATTGTATCTACCAAGTTGGAGCAGAGTTTTTCATTCATTTATTGCACGCAGAGTGCAAGGAAATGCTTAATGGTTATTCTCTTGGTCGCATTTGATATAAAAGCTGAACTTTGTCGCTATCAGAGAATCTTTGTGGCTTTTTATTTGTTCTATAAAGTGCAATTTTTGCTAAGTTTGTAGTCTGGGACGATGTAAATGGATTTGTGGAGTAATTCAAATGGAAATATCTTTTGTCTGTTACAAAATGGATCAAAATTCTGTTTTTTGCAGTATTACCTACTTATTTTGTTCGTAATTGCGAAAAGATAAGTGCTTTTTTGCGTTATTGGACATCTGTATTATTATTCTCATTAATTGTCTGCACTAAACGTGCGTCTTCATTAAAGTAAGAGCATTCTATTAATATTAAAGTAGGTACACATAAAATTTCAACGCTAGATTTATCTTAATTACGTCAGTTTGCGCTGACGTCGCAAAATGAACAATTAAATCCATTGTTATTAAAGTTGAGCTGCATTCGTGTTGGGTGCAGGCGGGAGACAGGGCCGTCCCGGAACTCCGTTGCACCATTGTTTCTCTAAACGGTCCTCCACAAGCGTCCGTCGCAACTCACCTAGTTAGTTTTACGAGTTTTCACCTGTTGGGGGTCGGTCAGTGAAACTGTTGTTTGGTTTCGACTGTTATTATGGTTTTCGCAGAGTCATAGTTTGGGGGAAAACATGGAACTTGTACAATAAAGGCGTACGTCGGTATAATTTAAATGCAGCAAGCAGAATTCAAAATGCTTTTGATTTGGAGAGCTTCTGTATAATATTCACCATTTTAACCAGTAGTAGCAAAGTTCTCAACTCATATTATAACTAATATTATAAATGCGAAAGTAAGTTTGTTTGTTTGTTTGTTACCTTTTCACGCCTAAACCACTGAACCGATCATCCTGAAGTTTTGCTATATGCTGTCAGGTGTACAAA
Source organism: Tiliacea aurago (assembly GCA_948098905.1). Classification (NCBI taxonomy): domain Eukaryota; kingdom Metazoa; phylum Arthropoda; class Insecta; order Lepidoptera; family Noctuidae; genus Tiliacea; species Tiliacea aurago. Next base: position 16,132,410 of record OX402593.1, read on the forward strand.
AACAGGCATAAGGTACCTTTCATCCCGAAAAAAAGTGCTGTTGCCGAGGAAAACACCTTTAACGTTCTTATGGTAATAGATGGCGCCACGTGTCTTTCGAATCATGATTGAATTGTATTATTATAGAAGCTTGAATAGTGTGTTAAAAGTTTTTTGGCTGCCAAACACCAAACAACAAGCAGTGTACAACCCGAATTGATTGTCAAATTCTAGATTAACTCGACCCAAGCCGCGGACAAAAGCTAGTAAATAAATAAAGTAAAGTCATTTGTGAACAGAATTCCAAATACTTCACCTACGTCCGGATTACGTGAAAAAAATATTTTGAGATTTCGCAGCGTGCGACAAACTCGAAACGGTAAATGTGAATAATGAAAATAACTGGGGTTGTATTACATTCCTCTTTAAACACGGCCAGGTAAACAGACAGGGGCCGGTAGCACCTCTCGTCCCTTTTGTTATTTGTAGAATTTTAATAGAAAGGTCTGCGTCATGAACCTGCGCCCAGAGAGCGTTCCTTCATTTGTTTTCTGGACACCATCTACATAACATAGAATCACAATAATACCGGTTAAAACCGACAAAATCCGGGTTCATATGACACGTTTTGTCACATTTACCGCGTTATTACAAAATTGACGGCTTTTCCGGATTACCCGGTTCATAAATTAAAGTTATTGCGTTACTGTTGAAGTTATGGCGGATAGTTTAGGGACGTCCAATTTATTTTGTAACCGAAAATCGAGTGGACGGTTTTTGGTGCTTGACCTAAATTCAGCAAAAGCTTGACCTCTGCATAGAACATTGTAATGAGGTTACAAGATTATATCAACCGAATCATCACGCCTTGGCAAAGGTGAATGCAAAAAATCATCGATGGATGGCTCCATCGATGGTTTCTTTTCCATAATTAGGAAAAGAACTGTATCGATGATGAGCAGGGTCCGTGCTAGCACCAACGCTGTCCTCAAAGCGTTAGGGTGCAAAATAGACAGTCCTTTTACTGTGTACTGGGCAAGTGAACACCTGCACAGAAATAGGAAATAGACACCAGGGGGTCTACTCCTGGGCACGCGACAATTGTGGCGATAAGTCCCCTCTTTGAGGAGTGGCTAGAGAGGCGCCACGGCGTCCTCACCTTCCGCCTGACGCAGGTCCTCACCGGACATGGTTGTTTCGGGAGGTTCCTGTTCAGGATAAAGCGGGAGGAAACACCCGGGTGTCACCACTGTGTGGATCGCCCGGAGGACACGGTGGAGCATGCGGTGGAGGTCTGCCCGGCTTGGGCGGAGCACCGTCGTGTCTTGACGGAGGCGATCGGCGGCGGCAATCTCTCGCGTCCGGCCCTGGTTCAGGCCATGGTTCAGAGTGGCCGTCACCTCCTTCTGTGAAGCAGTAATGCTCGCGAAGGAAGAGGCGGAACGCGTGAGGGAGAGGCAAGGTTCGCGCACTCGCGCCCCTAGACGCCGCAGGAGACGCCCCGGGCGTCGGGAATCGCAAGCCGACTTCCGGCCACCATAGGCACGGGCTTGCGGATGGTGAGTGATGGGTAGCTCGCCGTCCGATAAGGACCAGGCCCGGGTTAACGGCGCGTTGTGTTCCACGCGCTCCTCAAAGAGATGTCAGCACCAACTGACAGGGTCCGTTAGGACCAATGCCTGCCAGGGTTGCGAGTTTGTCCCGAAGGGATATCGTGGCCCTGGCACACAGGCAACGGAAGGAACACGGGTGGGTTTTAGTCAGTAAAAGTCTGACACGCCCTCCCCGCTCAGCCTAGAGCGGGAGAAGTTATTTGCCAATTTCCCACCCAAAAAAAAAAAATGGGGTCTACTCCGAAGCGTTAATCCGAACTATCGGCCGAATGTTCGGTCGTTTTATAACTTCCATAGTTTCCTTTATTGACTTTGTATCCTTACTCGACTTAAAGTCACATTTTTGACTTTATCTCTTTGACTGTCGTTTTTTTTTCACCGTAGTCAGCCATAAATAATAAATGATTTTTATTTCTGTAAGTAGATTTGTACTAACACTTTTAGACGTCAATCATATTTTAAAAACTAGATGAGGTCGGCATTTCCTATCTGACTACTCTGAGAAGAATGGCTGAAACAAACTCAGAGGTCATAAGGTCATAGTTAGCCGTAGTCAAGCAGCAATAAATAATATATTTAAAATATATACAAATAATATATTATTTTAAATATATAAATAATAAAATAAATAAATATTTAATATAATATAATATTAAAATATTTAATATATAATATATATATATATTTTTTTTTACGGCAAGCAAGCTGAAGTGGCAGTGGGCTGGCCATGTTTGTCAAAGGACCAATGGCCGATGGAGCAGACGTGTCCTGGAGTGGAGACCACGTATCGGCAAGCGTAGTGTGGGACGCCCCCCAGCTAGATGGACCGACGACCTTAAGAAGGTGGCTGGGACAGACTGGATGTGGAAGGCGGAGGACAGGGTGTTGTGGCGCAGCCTGGGCGAGGCCTATGTCAGCAGTGGACTGCTATAGGTTGAATTGATTGAAGCATCGGCCGAACAATCGGCCGATACTTCAGATTTATGTTCGGAGTAGACCCCCCCTGTTATTGTGTTTTGTTTACTAACAAATTACTAAGACCTTTTTATCTTGTTTTTGTTTTTTTTTGTGTACTACTAACCATCCTACTAACTGTGTATATTTGTAAAAAAATATGGATTATTAATTATTATTAAAGGTGATGGTGATCACCACTTATAAATCACAAGAAATAACACTTATCGAAAAGATAGAATAGAATAGAATACTCTTTATTATGTACAGTCACGAGCACCAATCTGTATACACTCAACAACTTTTTCAACTATATTGATTGAATTTTAATTTTACTACGAACATAGTATTTCGGAACCCAAACTATTATGAAATAGATCTTTTCTCAAAGTTGCAATCGTTATTCCACGAGAAAATCGGTTTTTAATTCTGCTAAGCGTTTAAATATTAGTGCTCATGACTGTACACCATATAAATTACAGATATAAATGTTGAAATTATACATAGGTCGCCTTATTACAAAACAAGATTTATATTTTGACATGGCTTAAACCATGGAGCCAGTTTTTGTAATAAGAACGTAACAGTGATTGAAATACCGTTCTTTATTCAAAACTGAAAGCTTAGTTCGGTACTAAGTTGTCAGTTTTGTGTTTAGGAACTTTACCATAGTCGGAAGAAAGTTCGAAATTCAATAATGGCTCCATGTTTTAAACCTGGCTCTGAAGATAAACCTTGTTTTGTAATAAGGGGGAAAGAGACACAATGGGCGGTCTTATCGCTATAAATAGATCTTTTACAGACAACTTTTGGATGGATTAAAGGGAGAAGGAGAAACAATACTGCAGGAAGTCAGTGGTTTACCATTTACTTATACAATAAATACATAAAGCATACACTTATCTATATAAATATATATATACAATAATAAAAATTAAACAAGAGCAAGGTACTGTATTATGTAATGCTGGTGTTTAAGGAGAGAGGACGTTTTTTTTAAGATATTGCTTTCCATCCCCCTAGTTTTTGTTGCCGTTTAAAACTTCAGGCAGATACAGCAAGGGCTAGATAAAAAAAAAATCTTTTTACGAAATTCATACATTGGAAATCGTGATGGTGGAATAGAAAACTCTTTATTATGATAACCCATGATTATACTCTTTTTATAGACTGTTTATTGGTAAACTCTTAATAGACCTGCGGTCGCTAATGCACTTTAACAAGCTTCCGAGTTAATTAAACATTGATTGTAATCGACACTGATTTTCAACAGGAGAGTGTTATTTTGAGAGTTTTAAAGAGTTGCGTTATACATTATTTAAAAGATTTTTTCCACCATTATTATATTGCATTCTCATAGCTAGATTCACAACTCAATCGAATTCTTGGCAATTGGAGAAAAATCAATAATAATATTGAGGTGCTACTTGGTTTAAAACTAGATCAAATCGATTTAACTGAATGGAATGTATCAAAAACGAAGTCAAAGGCAAAGTCAAATTATTTATTTCAAATAGGCACATAGCAGGCAATTTTGAACGTCAAAAATTTACAAAAAAAAAAATAGAATTGATTCTAGCCCTTCCAAAAGGTAGTTTCGCATGGAGAAGAATGGGCAAGAAACTCCACCGTTACTCTTTTAAACCGTTACATTTTTACATTAATTATAATATTATATGTGAAGACGATGCACCTAGAATAAAATAAAATTACTATACCACAATAGGTAAAAATAATTAAAAATTAGTGCTCACATATTTATAAACATCGAAACTAGAATGCGTAATTTAATTGTAACTACAGTTGACTCCATTTTCATACTTAGCTTTTATCCCGTTTATGGAAGTACCAAGTACGCCTCACGTTCCTTAGTATTGTTGCGCGCACAACTAAAAAGCCTACTACTAGCGCCATCTAGTATCAAGTAGCGAAACTAATAGAGTCAAGATGCTTCGAGAAAGTTCGATTCTAGAACTATCGACACCCGGTCAGTCGGGGCCGGTATGTACTCGAATATTCTAGATGTTTCGGGAACTATCCGAGGCCCTATATAAGGCCGGTATGGGCCGCGATGGAGTTAGTTTACTTTTGAAAACGAGAGAAGCGAAAACAACTGAACGATATTTGAGAGTGACATTAAGTGATTGTGTTTTTAATTGTGTTTAAAGTAGTAGTGTGTTTAAATTGGTGTTCTTAATTAAAGTGTCTAGTTTTTTTAGTTATTAAATCGGCAGTTTTTATTGTCACGAACCCCAAGCTCGTAACAGTATCTAGAAAACTTACACAAAAATATTCGTTGCTACGAATTTCAGACGTTCGTAGCACGGTTACGTTGGTTTCGTAGCGGCTACGCCAAGTGCTACGCTGTGCTACGCTTTTAGTATGCTACGAACTTTTTTTTGGCGACGAATAAGTATAATTTAATGTTGTACGGTTCCAGCGGCAGCGGTGTGACATTAATTTTATTAGAGATAATTATCTCGTGATCAGCATACAGAGTGCTAAGCAGATTATTAAAATGGTATCATATTGAGTAATTTTGTTAATTACGACTGAATTATATTTACCTTAGCATAAAAAAAATGTCTAATTGGTCATTCTAGTGTCTATCACTGAAATGTCTAGTACAGCAAACATCCATTTGCGTTTACCATGGTCAGACTAAAATCAACGTAACTATTAATAAATAAATAAAAACGGAAATTGTTTAAATTTAAAATTATTTTGTATTATTAATTCGTATTGTAAATCACTGGTGTCGTTTTGACCTATTTATTATTGATCTTTATCAAATAAAAATTGTTAGTTAGCTGAATCATGTAGTGAAGATATTTTGTTTTTCTTGACTCTGTCATTTAGGTGACAGAAATGACAGAGTCAAGAAAAACAAAATATCTGCACTACTTATATTATAATTTTAAACAATTTCCGTTTTTATTTATTTATATATTATGTATATAGTTATGTTGATTTTAGTCTGACCACGGAAAACGCAAATGGATGTTTGCTGTACTAGACATTTCAGTGATAGACACTAAAAAATCAAAATCAAAAGTTATTTATTCAAACTAAGCTGAGAATCAGCACTTTTCGAACGTCAAAATTACATGAGACAGTCCCCCAAAAACGCCCGCCCTTCACCACTTCCTAGTGCTTTAGCTGGGAAGAAGAAGTGGTGCAACAAACTCCCCAGCAGCACAGCTGTCTGTTCATTTAAAAACTTGAATCTATACAATAAAATGTAAAATGCAACACAAAACATTAAATTAAATTATTTGCCTTATGTTGTTAGCTAGCACACACCACTACACAAAAAAATATAATTTATATAATAATCGTCTAAAATTATACTCAAGCACAAATAACGTAAACAAAACGTATCTAAATAAAATCCTCCAGGCATAATGGGCGTGCCCGCTTAAATAAAGCTATACTATACTATACTATACTCGAAGTCACAAATGATAAACTAGCACCATCGAAGTAAAATAAAATAAATGAATAGAATGGCCAATAGGATTTTTTTTTGTTTTTATGATAAGTAAAAAAAAATATTATTAGTATTAACTATGTGTTTTCGTGGTCTATGTTAGTGTGACCAAAGAGGTGCATATAAAATAAAAATAAATGATCCATGCATACATGAACTATAACAGCACATTTCACAAACAAACCACCATGAAATAACATAACGTTAACAAACACTCGAACATTAGCAGGTAAGCCAACGCTTCATACATTCGGTCATTACCATTTATATGTCCGACAGAAACTAATTAAAATGGTCACAGACAATTAGCTACGTTGCAATATTGGCGAGCGAGCCACTAATGTATACAGAAATATTACGTTCCAATAATAAATGGAGATAGATCGCTACCTTTAGTGTTGCCAGCTCTGTTTGTTTTGACAACTGTTAAAATATAGCCGGTGTTCCTCTAACTGAATAGTTTCTAAACGCATAGATACTGAGAAAAATTATATTCAATTCGTTTCCAGTATTAAAGTATTTATTTATTTTTAAATTGTTTTACAAATGAAATCTAGGCTAGTTTTGAGTACAAATGAGTTAAGCATCTGTAGCCCCTTTACGGGGCACCGGTGTGGGCGCGTTCTATAAGGCTGCGACCAGCCCGGCGGTTGAACGCGTCCCAAAGGGTCATGGCCATCGGGCTAGTCCGAGGATACCGCACGGTCTCCCGTGAGGCGGCGAGCCTCCTTGCCGGACTACCGCCATGGGATCTGGAGGCAAAAGTCCTCGCACACGTCTGGGAGTGGCGCGAGGAGGCGAAACGCCGGGGTGAAACTCCGCTGCCGCGAGAAATCACGGCACAGCGGACAGAGCTCCGGCGGGATCTTATGGCGGTATGGAGAGTGCGATTGTCGCAACCCAGCGCTGGGCACGCCACAATTGTGGCGATAAGTCCCCTCTTTGAGGAGTGGCTAGAGAGGCGCCACGGCGTCCTCACCTTCCGCCTGACGCAGGTCCTCACCGGACATGGTTGTTTCGGGAGGTTCCTGTTCAGGATAAAGCGGGAGGAAACGCCCGGGTGTCACCACTGTGTGGATCGCCCGGAGGACACGGTGGAGCATACGGTGGAGGTCTGCCCAGCTTGGGTGGAGCACCGCCGTGTCCTCACGGAGGCGATCGGCGGCGATCTCTCACGTCCGGCCCTGGTTCAGGCCATGGTTCGGAGCGAGAGTGCATGGGAGGCCGTCACCTCCTTCTGCGAAGCAGTAATGCTTGCGAAGGAGGAGGTGGAACGCGCAAGGGAGAGGCAAGGTTCGCGCCCTCGCGCCCCTAGTCGCCGCAGGAGACACCCCGGGCGTCGGGAGTCGCAAGCCGATTTCCGGCCACCGTAGGCGCGGGCCTGCGGACGGTGAGCGATGGGTTCTATGTTCTATGTTATAGGGTTTGGTTTCCGCACTTAGTCCTTCATGTGGACCATTGTGCGTGGGCCATGGCGGCCGCCTGTTACTTTTATTCTAACCAGCCCACCTTCCTCCAGAAGTTGATTAGGTCTTCCGGTCTGCATAGAACATCTGTGAAGGATCTGGGTGACCCGAGGGTTTCCGTTCTGATCTGAGTGACGCCTGTGCAGTCAAAGAGCACATGCGCAACGGTTTCTTCAGCCTCCATGCAGGCCCTACACAGAGGGCTGTCCGTTATGCCTATTGTGTGGAAGTGTTTGTTTAATGAGCAGTGTCCCGTGATGGTCCCCGTCACCAGGCGCAGGCCGTTCCTGTCCAGGCGTAGCAAACGCCTGGTTAGCCTGCTATCTAAGGATGGCATGGCTTCCCTGGACTGCCTGCAGCCCGGTGTCGAGGTCCACCAGTTCTCCGCTTGTGTGTGGGTGAACTCCTGTAGCCACCTGCGTAATTGGTTAAAGGGGATGGGTACGATGGGTTCGGGTCCCCAGACTGACGCGCTGGATGCTCTCCTAGCAAGTTTGTCAGCCGCGTCGTTACCCAGTGATCCGCTGTGTCCTTTTATCCATTGCAGTGTCACTGTGTTACGGTTGCACACCGTCACCCGCTCCAGTGCATTGTGACATTCTAGTGTTAGTCTGGAGGTAATATATTTTTTATCTAGGGATTGCAGAACTGAGACACTGTCAGACAGTATACGTATACGAGTGTCCGTAACTTTCCTGGCTTCTATGGCGTAAACCGCTTGTATAATGCCCACACATTCCGCCTGGAAGACGGTGTTGAACACTCCCAGCGGGCTGGATATATTTATGTTAAAGTCGTGTGAGAAGACTCCGACTCCGGTTCCGGAGTTGGTCTTTGATCCGTCGGTGTATACTCTCATCTCTTTCGGGCCTGAGTAGTCACACCGTTCTTCTGTGAGTATAACGTTGTAGTGCTTCTGAAAGAAGTATAGTTTCTGGGCTTTGTCGCAGGGTGATGCCATCATCGGTTGTCGTTCGATTGCATCCTCCCTTATGCGTGTGTGCTTGACCCTAGAGTCTTTGCTTAGGGTTCCCGATAAGTAGAGCCTGAAGGCGGCCAGGGCTGCCTCCTCTCGCACGACGAGGTGTAGAGGTGGCAGTCCTAGCATTACTTGTAGTGCGGCAGTAGGTGCAGTCCTCATACTGCCAGTTATTGCTACACAAGCAAACCGCTGCAGTTTTTCGAGGTCTTTTCGGGCTGTGCTCAGGTCCGTCCTGGGCCACCAGACCAGTGAGCCATATGTAATAATTGGTCGGATGACTGTTGTGTATAGCCAGTGGGTGACCTTGGGGCTGATGCCCCAGTTCCTTCCAAGCAGTCGTTTGCACTGCCATAGGGATATGCTGGCTTTTGTGGTGCTGTAGTTGGTGTGTTTTGCCCAGTTCAGCTGTTTGTCCAAATAGATGCCTAGGTATTTGGTTTCGGTTGATAGGCTTAGGGTAGTTCCAAAGAGTTGTGGCAGTTGTAGTGTCACCAACTTCCTCTTTTTTGTGAAGAGAATCAGTTCGGTTTTTGTCGGGTTCACCGACAGTTGGTGTTTGTTGCACCAGTCCTCTACTATTTTCAAAGCTTGGAGCATTAGGTTGCATAAGGTGTTTTCGTGGGTGCCATTTATTATTATGGTTATATCGTCGGCGTAGCCTACGGTAAAATAACCTTTGTCGTTGAGTGTTTTAATGAGGCTGTCTACCACCAGGTTCCATAGAAGCGGCGAGAGGACACCCCCTTGCGGGCAGCCCTTCGCCACGATGGCCCTTGTGGTGTCATTTACGGTGACTTGTACAGCTCTCATTTTGAGCATGTTGGTGATCCAGCCGCTCACGGTCGAGTCTATGTTGTGTCTGTTTAGAGCCATGTTAATGAGCGATGGGTAGCTCACCGTCCGATAAGGACCAGGCCCGGGTCTACGGCGCGTCGTATTCCACGCGCGCCTCAAAGAGTTGTCAGCACCAACTGACGGGGTCCGCTAGGGCCAATGCCTGCCGGGGTTGCGAGTTTGTCCGAAAGGGATATCGTGGCCCTGGCACACAGGCAAATGAAGGAATACGGGTGGGTTTTAGTCAGTAAAAGTCTGACACGCCCTCCCGCTCGGCCCAGAGCGGGAGAAGTTATTTGATAATTTCCCACCCAAAAAAAAAAAAAGCATCTGTAGCCGTACTAGGCCAAACCTGTATTTTGGCTATCAGCGCCAATCCCCTCGGATAATTTTACATTTACATAGCCAAGGTTTTTCGAAAATGTAACCTGTAACGGGGGAAAAGGGATAGTCATTTTTACAGGGGATGATTTTACTGCGTGGTTTGATTAACCCAAAAATTGGTATTATTAAATATTGAGTCAAATTATGTAAACATATTAATCGACCCGAAAATTTTAATCCCATGTTTTCCCCGTACAGGGTGAAAAGAGGGGACTAAAAGTTTAACATATATACAGTTTAAATGATACAGTTTTTAAGAAAAATCTTATTCCTTTGGTTAATAAACTTCAAACTTGGCAAGACTTGCCACGTAAATAATAAAGATTGTCACTTTTAGTTTTTAAAACAAACCCTCACAGAAGATTTAGGGGGTGGCAAAGTAAGTAAAGGATTTACTCGAAACTCGATACTAAGACTTAAAACAAAAAAAAAGTACGTATTTCAGGGTTTTTCAAAAGTCAACTTGTAACGGGGTTGAAAAGTTTAAGGACTGTATTTTACTGCTTTAACTCGAAAATTATACCCATAAATAATGTTACAGACATACAATGGAAAATAACCAAACGCTTTTTTAAAAATAAGCCCTGTCGTGGTGAAAAGGGAGGACAGTTTATTTAAAAATTTAATTGTTTTGATCTAGAAATGTCAAAATTAGCCGCATCATTTTCGAAAGCAATCTACCAAACTCAGCGTTGAAATTTTAGAGGAAAGTACGCAATCCACGCGGACGAAGCGCGCACAATATATTATACCTAATAATATATTTGTGATATTGATTTATTAAATCCCAGATTAGAGAGTTCTTAGATTTAATAAATCAATTTTATCTTGTCCTGTCTTCGTGTGTTCAATCTATTTATTTTACTGATGATTCTAACACAAAATAACAAAATTATAAAAATTTAATTGTAACTTGAAGTTTTTCGGAACTATAACGTATGTGTGACGTCATAATCAGGTATCCCATCCGGTCATTTCTATTCATAGTCAAATGGATCATGATAATCGCTGAAAAATGTATAAAAAAATAAGTTTAGGACTAACAACCAATCTGCCAGCCTTTTCCCAACTATGTTGGGGTCAGCTTCCAGTTTGACCGGATGCAGCAGAATACCAGTATTTTACATGGAGCGATTGCCTATCTGACCTCCCCAACCCAGTTACTGAGTAATATGGTACCCCTTGGTAAGACTGGTTGTCAGACTTTCGGGCTTCTGACGACCCCTAACGACTGTCAAAGATCCACGACAGCCGGGCTTAACGTGTTTTATGTTAAGATGGTCACCCATTTACCGGAACAGGTCTAGGGTAAGGAGCTAGACCAAGAGAGATACAGAAACCCAAAGGAATTATTCCAGTAAGCGCTGGTAGGGATCTTGTTGACCACCTTCCGGGCTCTGGGATTGATCTGATAGCCATGAAATACCTCTCTAGGCCTCAAGCACCTCAGGATATGTTGCCCCATTGTTGCTACGTCACTAAGTGCTAGCGACAGTTTCAGGGGGGCCATTATTCAGTGTGCAAGTCACCCCCTGCCATTGTTTCCGTGTATATAATAAAACATTGATCAGGCAGGGGCCATAGTCCTTTTATAATTCACTAGAATTGTGTGTGTTTGGATGGCTAAAGTAGACGAGTTACTAAACCAGTCTACTTTAGCCATCCAAACACATACACCAATATTTTTATTTCGATATCCTGCAATACACTATTGCTGTTAAACCATTATTTTCAATTTTTAGCGCTCTGTACCCAAAGGGTAAAACGGGAACCCTATTACTAAGGCTCCGCCGTTTGTCCGTCTATCACCAGGCTGTATCTCATGAACCGTGATAGTTAGACAGTTGAAATTTTCATGTATTTCTGTTGCCGCTATAACAAAAAAATACTAAAACACGGAATAAAATAAATGTTTTAGGGGGCTCCCATACAACAAACGTGATGTTTTTGCTCGTTTTTGCTCTATATTGATAACGGCAACAGGTAGACTCTTGAAATATTCACAGAATATTTAGTTAAATATTCTCTTTAAAAATAAATAATTAAATTAAAATAAAACAAATATTTAAGGGGGGCTCCCATACAACAAACGAGTATTTTTTTTCAATTTTTATAGATAATGGTACCGAACCCATCACGCACGAGTCTGATTCGGACTTGGCCGGTTTTTTATTTTGTTACCTGCATTTTGTGTTTTACAATGTCAATATGTATACTCAAAATGGATGTAAGAACTTTATAGACCGAAATTTTTGGGTTCCGTGATGCTACCTGATTTATGGAGCAGGTGGGTAACTCCTGTCGTTAGGAACTGGGGTAGCGAACCAAACTCCAAAGCAGTCTGGTACTGAGTCACCAAGCGAATGTGCGACCCAACAAACCATTTTGCACATATAAAGACAAACCGTTACTAAATGAAAATACTAAATGATCTTAAATTTATTTTTCTATTGCGAAGATTACGAAAAAGCCGTGCATTTATTTTTATGTAAGCTCCTGTGTAATTTTCATTTAGTAACGGTTTGTCTTTAAAGATGCGATTTGATCCAGAAGTTTGTGCAGCTCGTCCGGCCCTGGAGGCTTCCAGGACAACCCACGGTTGTACTATTGAAAGAAAGAAAGAATAACGTTTATTTGGACACAGTTCGTAAAACACAAAATGCAGGTAACAAAATAAAAAACCGGCCAAGTCCGAATCAGACTCGTGCGTGATGGGTTCGGTACCATTATCTATAAAAATTGAAAAAAAATACTCGTTTGTTGTATGGGAGCCCCCCTTAAATATTTGTTTTATTTTAATTTAATTATTTATTTTTAAAGAGAATATTTAACTAAATATTCTGTGAATATTTCAAGAGTCTACCTGTTGCCGTTATCAATATAGAGCAAAAACGAGCAAAAACATCACGTTTGTTGTATGGGGCTCCCATACAACAAACGTGATGTTTTTGCTCGTCAGACTGCTTTGGAGTTTGGTTCGCTACCCCAGTTCCTAACGACAGGAGTTACCCACCTGCTCCATAAATCAGGTAGCATCACGGAACCCAAAAATTTCGGTCTTTAAAGTTCTTACATCCATTTTGAGAGCTAAAATTAACAAACATATAATGAAATGAAATGAAATGAAATCGTTTATTCTGTAAATAGGATATTAAAATCACTTTTACACGTCATATAAAAAAAAAAAAAAAAATCTAGATGTAGCCGACATTTCCTATCTGACTACCCCTGAGAAGAAATGGCGAAACAAACTCAGGGGTCAAAGTCTCTTTTAAAGTCCAGACATAATCTTGGTCAGATCATGTGAGGACCATGTAGATCCGTGTCTGAAATGGTCTTTTGAGGAAAGAACCACGCAAATTTGAGCGGACCTGACCAATCAGTGTAAGCATTTGTCAGTAATCGTGCAGCTCAACTCAAAACTTAAGGAGCTCAACGACTCGACGGACAGTACCAAAAAAAGGACATTTGGGTAGGCCGCATAAAGCGCTCAAAATGTTAGACCATCATTAAAACTTAACTGCGAAAAGAAAGGAAAACATTTAAAGAAAAAAAAAATGACCCACATAGTGCTCACATTCACAATAAATTAAAGCAGTAAATATAATACTTTTCAAAGTAAACATTCATGTAAAATTGTATACAATATTCTGCAATGTCAATATGTTTATAAAATCATGCATAATAATTAAAATGTCAAGTTTTATCACAAGGCTAGCAGAGCGAGCAGCTCAATCCCAAGCTTTTTTGTCCTCTAAATAATCAGAAATCTTATAGTACCCTTTTTTACAAAGTTTAGTTTTAATACAGATTTTAAATCGTTTAATGGGTAAGTTCCGAATGTCAGTAGGAAGTTGGTTGTAAAAGCGTATACATTGACCCATGAAAGAGTTGCCTACTCTGTGGAGGCGAGTGCGATGTACAGCAAGATTGTGTTTATTCCTGGTATTTAAACTATGAATATCGGACATTTTCTTAAAATTTGATTTATTTTTGTGTACATATAATAGATTTTCAAGTATATATTGAGAGGCTACAGTCAGAATATCTATTTCTTTGAATATTTCACGAAGTGAATCTCTTGGACCTAGATTGTAAATGGCTCGAACAGCCCTTTTTTGTAAAATAAAGATATTATTAATGTCCGCACATGTTCCCCAGAGAAGGATCCCATACGACATAAGACTATGAAAATAACTAAAATAAACAATTCTGGCAGTATCTACATCAGTAATCTGTCTAATTTTTTTAACAGCATAGGCGGCCGAACTAAGCCTTCCTGACAATTTTTCTACGTGTGGGCCCCATTGTAATTTACCGTCAATAGTTATTCCAAGAAAAACTGTCGACTCAACAGGGTCCATCTCTATTTCATTAAGTTGAACATTAGTAGTTAGCTGCCTGACATTTGGCATTGAAAATTTAATGAGTTTAGTCTTTTTCTCGTTCAGGAGAAGATTATTTACATTAAACCAATGGACAACTTTAGAGAGTGCATCGTTAACATGTTCAAAATTGACTAGCTGACGTTTGATTTTAAAAATGAGTGAAGTGTCATCTGCGAATAATACAATCTTGTGATTATCCCTTATGTGAAAAGGTAAGTCATTTATATAAATTAGAAACAAGAATGGACCTAGAATTGAACCCTGCGGAACGCCCATAGTGACCGCAGATCCTGCAGATCTCTTGCCATTAACATCAACCTTCTGAATTCTGTTGTTCAGATAAGAAGTCAGAAGGTCGAGAGCACTGTCCCTCAAACCATAATGGTGCAGTTTTCTGATGAGTGTATCATGATGAACGCAATCGAAGGCCTTAGACAAGTCGCAGAAAATGCCAAGAGCATCCCGCGACTCCTCCCAGGCCTCGAATATGCTCTTCAGTAATTCCACGCCCGCGTCTGTAGTTGAACGACCCTAAGTAAAACCAAACTGTTTCAGATGTAGTAGATTATGTTTATTAAAATGTCCTAACATTTGTTTCAAAATTAATTATTCAAAGATTTTGCTCAATGTAGGTAATATCGAAATAGGCCGAAAATTCGTAGGATCAGTTGTGCTGCCAGATTTGAACAGAGGAATCACTTTGCTAAGTTTCATCAGATCAGGAAATACACCAGATGCAATACAAGAATTAAAAACAATTGCTAAAAAGGGTGAAATAACATTAATTATTGAAGAGTATGAGAGTGAGTATGTACTGATAACCCCCAAAGGTCCGCAGTTTTTTTTATATCAAGGTCTTTAAAAGATTCTATAATGTCTTTAGCGGTAACGACCGTGAATTTAAGGTGTTTATCACATTCTGGTACACATTCTTTTAATATTGAGTAAGCAGAAGTGGAGGACGACGATGACAGAGTTTTGGTTGTTAAAATAGGAATATTAGTGAAAAAAAATTCAAACTCAGTTGCCACCTCCATGTCTGCCTTAATATCTACATCATTGATTTTTAGATGGAAGTCACGATTCCGTACTGTCGTTCTTCCCATTTCTGAATTAATAATATTCCAAGTTGTTTTAATTTTATTTCCAGAAGATTTTATTTTATTTTTAATGTGTATGGCTTTTGCCGAGGAACAGGCTCTTTTAAAAGTTTTAGAATATTTTTTAACAAATTCTTTAAAAGTTTCATCATGGTTATATGTTTTTTCATCATACAATTCATATAACCTCTGCCTACTTTTGTAAATACCTGGTGTTGCCCAATCACTAAATATTACGTGGTCACAAACAGGCAATGTTTTTGAGGTGAACACCTTCCTAAATTCACAATTTATGAGATTAAATAGTAAAGTATATGCTTGATCTGGGTCGGTGTGATAAGGCAAACCCGGTAGTTTTTCCATTAAATTATTTTTAAATTGTTCTAAGCGACTTTTGTTTACAGGAATATAACTCACTAGTTTTCTTTGAGCTCTGACTATTTTCCGAGGGAAAGTTACTAACTGGCCACAGTGATCAGAGTCCAACTCGTTTATAATTAAATGGCTAGAAGGTCTTAAGTTTGTAAAAATATTGTCAATTCAGGTAGCGCTAGTGGCAGTTATTCTAGTCGGCTCAAAGAATGTATTGTACAAATTATATGACTTTAATAAGGTTATAAATTTATTTACTGTAGCAGATTTTTCCAGTATATTAATGTTGAAATCTCCACAGACAACAACTGTTTTATTACTGTTACAAGTCTTTAATAATACTTCTTCCATATATTTCTCAAAAATATCATATGAAGCACATGGGGGCCTGTATATGTTCATTACAATGAACTGCTCAAGCTCAATGCAAGCTATTTCAATAACTCGCTCAACAGAGAGGCTCACAATATCCTTACGTTCTTTAAATTTCATATTGTTACGAACAATTATTAAAGAGCCACCGCGTATCATATTAACTCTGCTGAATGAGCTGGCAACCTGGTGGTTGTTAAAGCTGAACATGAACTGGTGGACTTTTAACCAATGTTCAGTTACACATAAGATATCGATATAACTACAGTTCATGAACAGCTCCAGTTCTAATTCCTTACCTATCACACCCTGTATATTTTGATGAACAATTTTTAAAGTATTATTATTATAATTACATTTATTTAAATTACTACAATTTAATGGGTGTGATAATAAAGAAGTTTGTGTAACATTTTTTAAGCAAGAGGTTTCCTCTGTTGTCCTAATTTCTAATTTAAATGATAATCAATGTCATTAGTCGTTGCCAAATTATTGGCAGAATTATTTAAAAAGTCATTGCATTGCTCAAAAGAAGCAAGTTGTTTAGCCAAATTTTTGGCTGAAATAGAAAAAAAATATGATAGCGACACAGATATCTGTCGTTTATAATAGTTAGAAAGATAGTACATATCAATATTATATCTATCTTTTGTCAAATACAAATTGTTACCTACATAATTGTTAATATCCACTAGATGGAATAAATTATTGTTAAATGTCAAATTATGCAATGTCAAATTAATTTCAAATCTTATGTTATTTTCTTCCTGTGGCAAACTGTTACTATATGGGAATGTAAAAAATACAATTTTTCTTAAACTAAGATTACTCAATGTTCTATAATATTGGAGCAATTTCCTTTGTTCACATTTCCCCTATTTCCCATAAAAATTAATAATGTTGTTTCCTGTCTAAAGTTACATTTAATAATTTCTTTCATAATATCAAATAAAGAACAACCAGGCATGCAGTAATTTATTATTGAGTGTCCTGGGTATTCATCTGTCAGCAAGTGGCCTAAGTCCTTGCCAATCTCATCACAAAATAATACAATATCATAATAATAATATATATATATATATTTATATATAATATAATAATATAGACCAGCTCCATCATGTCTGCCTCTCAAAATGGACGTAGGAACGGGTCCCGCGGTACTAAGGAGCTACTCCTCATTGATATGGCCATTAGCCAATAGGGTCGAAGTTCCCGAAAGGATCTGTTGACATGATGGATAGATTATAAAAATGCCTATGATCTGACATGAGGGTGCTCAAGTTGTATAAAGTAGGAAAGTAATCGTTTTCATGAATAAAAATGATTTAAATAATTATATGTTTACCGATTTTAAATAAAGATGGTTTAAATAAAGCGTCTTAGTAGTAAGAATAGAACTACTCTGCGTACCAGGCGCAGACCGTGCGTAGCAGGCGTAGACCGTGTGTAGCAGGCGCAAACCATGCGTAGCAGGCGTAGTCCATGTGTAGCAGGCCTAGACCGTGCGTAGCAGGCACAGACTGGCGTAGACCGTGCAAAGTAGGAGTAGAGGGTGTTCGTAGCAGGAATATAACTCTGCGTAGTGGACATAGAACTCTTGCCTACCATGAACAGTAGTATATAAGGTGTATCTGATCATACACGAAATATATTAAGGGGTCATTGTACTCATCATTATGAACAACTATCACTATGGGACCAAACTTGAAATCGCTAAAAATAATCAGCTGTTCCCTAAATTTTGACGAGATAAGCGAACATAAATGTAGGTAACAGCAGATTTTTTCGTGATTTCAGGTTTGGTCCCATAGTAAAAGTTGGTCATAATGATGAGTACAATGACCCTTTAAGAGATTTCGTGT
The DNA here is from genome assembly GCA_948098905.1 of Tiliacea aurago. NCBI lineage: Eukaryota > Metazoa > Arthropoda > Insecta > Lepidoptera > Noctuidae > Tiliacea > Tiliacea aurago. The sequence continues at coordinate 16,150,206 of OX402593.1, forward strand.
ATGAATAGATACAACTTATATATAGAACTCAGTATAAGTCTAGAGCATTTATCGTATAATTTACCTTTTTGTCCGTTGGGAAATCCTCATGGATATCCTCCTTCTGGGAAGAACGGAAGGTTATGACGAACTCTTACCGACTAAAACCCCACTGTTCCGTCTAGTACCATGAGTCGGGGGCCCGGGAGATACTTGTATGTACATTCGCCGCACTCCCGACTGGTATCGCATAATTTACCTAAACTAGTACCTCAAGAGCCGACAGGAAAACATAATTAAATTAAATAGCTGGCATAAATAAATCTAATTTATATACCTAGGAAACTATAATTTTATGGCAGACCGATAGAATGTTTGCCGCGATTTATTGAGTAGTAATAAACCAATATGGTTAACTTATCACGTATTTATTTATTTCAATGAAAATTATTGTAAATTCTAACCACATTGACGCATAAATATGAGCACTGTTTAAAGAATTTGAGGATAAGTCTTGCCGTAAATATGTATAGTTGTCATATTTCAGGTACAGTCAGGTAAACATATTGATACTCTACGCCAATTTGCCTTGTTATACTCATTTCATACAACTGCCACAGAATGACAGTTGTGATTTGAACCTACGGTTCATTTAACTCAACTCAATAGTTACAAAAAAAATGTCAATGTTGCATTTATTGCGTATTTTACATTGTGTACATAAATAATAAGATAAATAAAGTCAGGGAACTTAATGGTTAAGTAAGTCAAGTAGTCAATTAGTAAGTAAGTCAGTGAAGTTAATTGTTAAGCAAATTGACAGATAAACAATTTGCTTAACAATTAACTTCCTTGACTTTACTTTAATGCAAGATTGATATTTTTTGTAACGATTGAGTTTACGACACATTCCAAGCAGTTTTATTTCGTCAATCATAAAACGCTTTGCTTCATAATATACTATTGAAAAATGGACTTTAAGTTGAATACCATACAGTATCTTTTACCTGCATATAAATTATAAATAGCAACGTTTCTCTGTCTGTCTCTCCGAGCTCCGTTAAAATAACTTAATGCCATGCCTGTATTTCCTGGAGGGGTTGGCAGATGTGTTCTATGTCAGTTATGTTCAAGTCCCATTTAATAAGGTGCGAGTGTATGGAGTAAATAAAGTTTTTAAATTTTTAATTTTTTTTTTTTTTTTAATTTCCTAGTATTGAATTAGTTGTAAATAAAGCAAGGTCACGCTATCACCGTGGTTATTCAAGGGTGTTAGAAAACTAGGTTTGAAATAACTATACTTGGTCTTTATTCAAACTCAAGCTCAATTAAAACATTTTCAGGCACTTATGAATTGTCGAGGAGACGGTCAGTTAGTTACAAAGTTGAAGCTAGTTGCCTATTCCAAAACGTAGGTCTCTATGGAGAAGAACAGGCAAGAAAAGGACAAGGACACTCTTTTAAAGCAAGATAATTATGACTAAATCCTGGGTATATTATTCTTGTTGCTTCTATATTTGAGAACAATGCAAAAAAAACAATATAATACAATTCAAAATGTATGACAAGCCCTGGAAGTTAAGAGATGACAAGTCTCAACTGATGGCGCCCATTCACGAACATGAAGCGCGACGCGTGGATCTGCACCGACCAGCTCAACCATTTTGATGGAAACCGAAAGATCCAACACCCGCACCAGCATCAGCGAGACGTTTGAGTGAGCATCGACTTAAGACGCAGATGTATGCCAGTGATCTAGAGTTGCTTGCGTGTTCTGTACTGAGCTCATGCAACGCGTCGTACGTTCAGCCAGTAATAGGACTCGCCCATCAAGGAGCGCTGTCCCCAATTTGACGCATTATTAATTTATTATACACGAAACAAAAGGTATTTTAATAAAACGCGTATACTAAAAGATCAATAATTAAATTATCTTTAAATTGGTGAAGGTTTCAGAAAAATACGCTTGGTAGATTTTGCGCCATTCTCAGTATTTTCTCCACGTTAGACATAACTTTACAAATTAATTTCACTATGTAATATAAACATAATCTAAAATATTCGTATATTAAGTTATTAAGAAAATGCTCTAATTTAATATATATTTTTTTCAAATCATTAACACTACTAGTTTAGACGTGATCTTCAGTATAAAATCATTAAAAGTCGGTTATCGTCGCCTTAAGCATAATTTGCAAAACTTAACTCAATAGTTTCGACAAAGCTGCGTTCTGTCATCGAGCGAACGAATATTATTCTTTGGAGGCCTCACTCAGTTGCCTGCCACGTGGTGTCAGTAGCACGCATCGGACTTGCAACCCGCGAGTCGAGGCGGGGAGGGGTGTACGCATTACGAAACCAGAGCGGCACCACCCTGTTGTTTGTGCGGCAAAAGCAAGGGCAAATTATTTGCGGTGCGGCGCCGCAACGCATCGTGTCAACAGGCTCTTAACTCTGTCTGTCTATAACCTTTTCCCTTTTCACGCCTAACCCCGTGGCCACGAGCTACACATTCAAGTAACACGCGTCTTGTGACTGCAGAGAGCACATATGAAAGAAGTAGCTTAGAGCATGTCACGAGTCACCGCGACACGGTTTGCGGAGCGACAGATGGAAACAATTGATGCACGCGCGTGTCGCTTGGCGCTAGTCGCTTGAGGCATTGAGGCGATTATTACCGTAAAATATTGTATGCCAGCATATAATATTTCACGGTAAATATCGCCTACTAATTATCTTTTGTCCTACAAATGTTTACATTTTATGAACAAAACAACCCTACATAGCAAGAATTTTATTGCAAATTAAAGTTTGCATCAATATCTCGCAGAGCGTGCTTTCAAGAGGGGTTCTTCTACCCACCCCGCTGTAACGGAGTTAAGTAGCGTGAAGTTTGTGTGTTGATCTCTTCATATCAATTTAAATCGCTTTCTCAAGTACAGTGTAAATTTTCGCTTTGATATCCTTTATGAATGTTTTTGCTTTTAGTAGATATTTTGTAGTGTTTTAGAGGTATGAGGAACAGGGTGTAAAGTTCACTCATTCTCTATAGAAAAAGGAGGATCCTCCGACGAGACGGGTGTTGTGTCTGGTGGGCAACTGCCCGAGCAGTGTTGGGTAATTCAGCACATGTGCTAGCACAGTTGTACCTACTCATGGATAAAAAGATTCACTCACTCTTTTTATTTTGATGTGCTAGCACACACCACACGGCACAGATTAGCTACACAGAACATTTGTAACCATTCTTATTTCTCTTTCCCTCACATCACTCGTGCGAGATGTGTGACGCGCTTAACCGACTAGTCACTGCGTGTGCCTACTCGACTGAGCAGGTGTGCTGTGTCGCGTTGTCATCACTACACACCACACTCGCGACTCGTGAGTGTGGTGTGTAGTGACGACAACGTGACACGGCACAACTCACGCGGCGAATCTGGCGACTCACTGACACACTCGCACAGTCACAGCACGTATGTGTGTTCACAGGCTACCGCAGCCTCGCCTCATTCGTGGTAGCACAGTGTGCTAGCACACTTTGTAAAAAAAGTGCCTCGCACGATGCTCATTTTAAAAGAGTGTGCTACCCATCTCTATGCCCGAGGGTTGATGTCGGGACGTTGTATGTATGCTAGTCTCGCGGTAAACTCTGCTTGCGCGATGCAGGATTTTGCGTGACGTCAGTGTGACGCGTAGTTCGCATGTGGCGATGCCGCTACAGTGTCATCATCTGCGAATGGTAGGGCTCAAAACTTGACTACGTTTTACAAAAGCATATTATAGTCTATTCAAATTCATACCATTTTTATAAATACGTCTTTCTATCTTCGTCTTTGAGTAAAAATTTCGTGACGAAAATATAGCGTGCTTTATTTTCTATGAACATTACGCGACGTAATTTCGTTCTGGTGTGTCACGGGTAATTTAAAAACCGGTCAAATGCGTGTCGGACCACGCACAAAGAAGGATTCCGTAGTTAGGATGAATTTATCCCAAGAACAAACTTAACATGCTACACACAATGATTTGCATGCTTACTATGCATAATTACTGCTATTGCTACGATATTATTTTTTTATATTCCTATTTTTAATATTCCTTTTTTTATTGCTTATAACGCTAGTCTTATAATTTACCAAATTGTCCCATTGTGTATCTGTGGAGAACGTGGTTGATTTCACATTTGTATCATTTCTGTATCCTATATCTTTGTGATTTAATGTTTGTTTTCCCGAATAAATAAATAACATTGTAGTTGAAAACAATGACATGTTCTCCCATACATTCCAACTGAAAATGTTAGTTGGTCGACTATTACTCGTTAATTTGTAAAACCTACATAGCTGTGATAGTTTTTGTTTTAACTTCGTTATTGCCGTGATTTTTTCACATATCCAAAAATAACCATTTTGCTGGCAGGGCCACTTGACTCTAACAACAATTAGTACTATAAAGCTTAATAATTCGTAAACGAATCACTGAATTGAAAAATGGTTTTGACATACTCGCAACATTTTTGAACGACCTTTCAAATGACACCCCACACAATAGAATAGACGAGAAAAAAATAACACCCCACTTTACTAGTAGTAGCGGTGCCCTAAAAATAAAATATGATTTTGTTTTACCACTTTTTATGATTAACTAGCTGCGCCCCATGGTTTTACCCGCGCAAGTCTCGATCCAGTAGGAATATCAAGATAAAAAGTAGCCTTTATGTTAATTCAGGGTGTCAGCTACCTCCGTGCAAAATTTTATCAAAATTGGTCCAGCCGTTTTTAGCGTGAAGAAGTAACAAACACACATACATACACTCACAAACTTTCTCCTTTATAATATTAGTGTGATATCCATGCCAAATTACAGCTTTCTAGTACTAAGAGTCTCTGAGCTAAGCCGCGGACAGACAGACAGACACATGGCAAATCTATAAAAGTTCCTTGTTGCCTACGGAACCCTAAAAAGCACTGCAGGCTGAAACACGCCAAAAATTTTAGGCCTACTTTCGTTACTAATCAAATCATTTTAGTAATATTGTCAAAAGTCAAAAAGACTAAAAAATGGCGACACTCAAAATATTTAACATAACATAACATCATGACAGTATTCCCCGCAGGGTTAGGCAGAGACGTACAGTCAGTGCTCTGCATAACCGACCCGGTCAGGCGGACGGTCAGGTAATGCAGAGCACTGACTGTACCTAATAGTCATGTTTAAAGTCCCATGTAGGGGGCGAGCATATTACCATTAACCGGGCACAAATCCAGATTCCGGGCTGCTACTGAGAAATTCCTGAAAACCCAATAACACTTTGCCCGACCCGGAAATCGAACCCAGGACCTCATGCTCAGCTGTAGCGCTTGCGATCACCCTCTTCTTTAATACCTTTCTTTGGTATTGAGTTGCGCTGCACGATTACTGACAAATGCTTGCACTGATTGGACAGGTCCACTCAAATTTGTGTGGTTCTTTCCTCAAAAGACCATTTCAGACACGGATCTACATGATCCTCATATGAACTGATCAAGATTATGTCTAAAAGAGACTTGGACCCCTGAGTTTGTTTCGCCATTTCTTCTCAGGGGTAGTCAGATAGGAAATGCTGACTACATCTATAATAGCTTATTTTTTTATTTTTTAATATTTCGTGTAAAAGCGATTCTGATATGCCATTTACAGAATAAACGATTTGATTTCATTTCACTAGAACAACGAGGCAGACTCAATATATTTCTATGTAGTAAGTACCTATGTGCTTTTGTATAATTTAACAATATTCATTACATTATACCTACGTTTAATAATGCACTTAATTATCTGTAATACGTAGGTACTATCAGTTAGCTACATTAGCTATCAAGTATTGTTTACAGCGACCTGTTCCTAGAACCAAACGTTTTGCGTAATTTAATTAATTAGCTCATTAATAACGTTGTTAGGTAACATTTGCAGCAAACACGTCTCTGCACCAAACTAAGTATTGATTTATAAACGGCTACATTTTGTAGTTGTGGTCTGATTTTATGACTTATGATGTCATTTGTGGGGTATTTTGGACTCTATTGGTGTAGGTACCTCAAAAATGGAGTAGCAAAAATGTCGTCAAAATCATCATCATTTCAGGCGAAAGACGTCCACTGCTGGACATAGACCTTCCCCAAGCACCACCACTTCGACGGATTCCTGCGGCCTTCACAAGGTCATCGGTCCACCTTGTAGGAGGCCTACCCGGTCTTAACAAAAAAATCCACCATCCATCGTCGACTTTGTCTCTGTCACCTCTGCCCTAGACTAAGGTCAAGAGCAAACCCATCCTAAATAAAACAAAAAATAAAAAGTTAATTAGGACAAAGCTCATAGTGTGTCTACTGTTAATGATGATTATGATGTTTCAATAATATTTATTGCTTATGTTTCTTCCCAGCTACAGCTTTAGGAAATGGTGAAGGGCGGGCGTTTTGCCGGACTGTCTTATGTAATTTTAACGTTTAAAAAGTGCTTACTCTCAGGCCCGTATTTATAGAACGTTACTCAGTACTCAAGCATTACATAAAACTAAATTCAACCAACCCAATAGCTTGAATCTAGTCTTAAGTAATGCTTCAGTACTGAGTAACGTTTTATAAATACGGGCCTCAGACTAACTTGAATAAATGACTTTTGATTTAACAAAAAAAAATATTGCTTTATAACGTTTTCATAAATCTACATTTCGTCTACTTGTGTAAAGTCCGGTCGCGTCGCACTCGCACATTAGAAGGACCTTAAAATGCGCGAGCGAGACGGCAATACAATTTTATTGTGCGCGAGCGATAGAGATAAGTAATGAGGGGTCATTGTACGAAATTCTTTCTGCTTCGCGACCGGACTTTAGCTCGCAAAATAGTCTCGCTACGCGCATGCTACGCGCTTGCTACGGCGTAGCAGACACTAAGGCCCGTATTTATAGAGCGTTACTCAGTACTCAAGCATTACTTACGAATAGTTTCAACCAATCCAATGACTTGAATCTAGTCTTAAGTAATGCTTGAGTACTGAGTAACGCTCCAAAAATACGGGCCTTAGTTTGGTTGGGTTTGAAGGTTGAGAAAGGCCCCAAATCTGTCAAAACATAACACAGTTTTATCATTATATAACAGAGACAATGGCCCCACAGACAATGGCCCACCTTCAATCTTGCGCCGCATGCCCTGTTACCTGTGCACTTGATGACCAAACGACTGCATCAGTGAGCGCAGTTCGCGTAGATGAATTTTGCGCCAAACGTGTAATATGAACTTTTTGCCATCAATACGCTAAGAAGATCGTTATGTCTTGACTTAAAAAAAAAAGAAATAAAACAGTTAAAATACTAGTAATAAGAATAAATGCCTAGAACCTAATTAACTCTTATCTCAAAGTAGTAGTCAGTCGTAACTCCTAAGTTAGGGATCAAACGCGCGATTACAAAGTGATCAGTTATTAAGACAATAGTCCGACTTCAGAAGTTGAAGTCGATCGGCACTTAGAATTAGTTGAATTGATGTGATGAATCCACTCTTAGTGTAAGCACATTTAGCTTAGCGCTGAGTTGGGATAGTTTATCGTTCTTGTAGATTAGTGACTTGTTCAACTTACTGACTTAGTAGGAATATTAGGTGTCTTACAGGTCCTTTAGCCAGAAATACTTATACCTGGTAAAATTATGTACCTAATTAGGTTAATTGGAAGACTTTTAACATGATCAACATTTTTACAGAATAACAGTTGAAACTTGATTAACAATTTCAATTGTTTTTATACTCTAATCTCAACTGTCATGCTTTGACAGTTGTATCAAATGGCTTGATCACGGAAAATAGGGAAGGCAACTGTGAAAATGGCGCTGTCATAGCTAGTTCCCAACACCAGCTAATAAATACAAGGCGAAAGGTGGTTTTGTTTTGTTTTTGCGAAAATTACGCGATTTGTGTTCCTAAATACTCTGAAATTCGAGTCCACCATTTCTCGAAAGAATGCGTTTTTTTAATCTAAGTAAACAGAGTTCCAGTTTATGTCTGAAACATTTTGGAGAAAATGATTACGAGGAAATATTTAGGGTTTTAAATTCTGACATTTCCATGTCAAATACTTGATTTAAAATAATTGAAATCACTGAAAATAGTGAAATAAAACCAAACTCATGAATGAACATGAAATAGAATGAATTAACGAAATGTCAAATTTATTGTAGGCCGTAGGGACCTAGCTATGATCATGCCATCTACAATTAGCTTTACCCGACCGGCCCCATTGACGTAGAGTGTCAATTTCCTTGCCAATTAATTTCCTTGACTGTAAAAAAATAGGGCCGTAAAACTTTATGACCAAAAGTTTAGGTATCCAAAATCAAATTATTCCATGCAATTGAAAATTAACAACCAAACATTTTACGCGAAAGCATACGACCCTTTTTTTTTGGGTGTGAAATTATTAAATAACTTCTCCCGCTCTGGGCGGAAGGTGTGTCAGACTTTTACTGACTAAAACCCACCCATGTTCCTTCATTTGCCTGTGTGCCGGGGCCACGATATCCCTTTCGGACAAACTCGCAACCCTGGCAGGCATTGGCCCTAATGGACCCCGTCAACTCGTGCTGACATCTCTTTGAGGCGCGCGTGGAACACAACGCGTCGTCGACCCGGGCCTGATCCTTATCGGACGGTGAGCTACCCATCGCTCACCGTCCGCAGGCCCGCGCCTACGGTGGCCGAAAATCGGCTTGGGACCCTCGGGGGGCGTGAGGGCGCGAACCTTGCCTCTCCCTCACGCGTTCCGCCTCCTCCTTCGCGAGCATTACTGCTTCGCAGAAGGAGGTGACGGCCTCCCATGCACTCTCGCTCCGAACCATGGCCTGAACCAGGCCTGAACGCGAGAGATCGCCGCCGCCAATCGCCTCCGAGCATTCGACCCTAGCGACAGTATTTAATAATTAACCGTAATACTTTAAAAGAAACAATTATTAAAATGAAAAGCTAATCAAGAACTATTAAAGTGCGCTCAGCGGCACACCTGTATATACAAATTTGTGTTTCACATTAGCAAAGTATGGTGGCCATTAGTGAGCGAATATTAAATGACTTTTTCCTTTGTGTATTACTTTTTTCCTTGGTGTTTTATTTGACCTGTGTGATCTTAGATATAGGAGTTCCGTGTGGTACCGGACGTAAAGAATAGCTCTTGAATTTCCTATTGTTTGTGAAAGTGAACGTGTTTACAGTTTTAGTAAATGAATGAACGCCTGCGTGCCTAATGGCACAACACTGTTACATTAACTGATAAATTCTTACAGATTATTTCTGATCTATCACTAAAATAATATAACAGTAGATTGACACACGGGATTTCTCTTTAAGGGTTGGCGCCCATTGGCGGCAAGGCATGGCAAAGTATTTCTAGGCGACGAATAAAAACATAACTTATATGTATGGAAATAAAGTTGAAATTTCAATGTTGATAGAATGTTAGCATACCACGGTATTGTTTTTGTACTTTGTACTTACGACCGTTAACATTGAAATTATATATTATTACAATACAAATATATATTACAACATCCCGACATCAACCGTTGGGCAGTTGCCCACCAGACCAAACACCTGTCTGGTCGGAGGATCCACCCTTTTCTATGGAGGATGAGGTAACTTTACACGCTGTTCCTCATGCCTCTAATTATGGATAAATTTTTAGTTTTGCATTCTCGACGAGCATCTACATAGCTCAAATGTCGTCAATTTATACTTTTATTTAAAAATATACCAAAATGTTTTAAATAATGGTGCTCAAGATAAAGGCTGTGGCCAGTTTGGGTCCGACGCTATCTCCATATTGTAACTTTTTGTTGAAATAAACGATTTTTACTTTACTTTACTAGGCATGTGTACCTTCTATATGTATAAGAAGAAGGTTTTTATTTATAGGCATCGCAGGCTGATATTACTATAAAGCTAAATTTACACATTAACCCCCTTATTACAAAACAAGGTTTATCTTCAGACCCAGGTTTAAAACATGGAGCCATTATTGAATTTCGAACTTTATTCCGACTATCGTAAACTTCCTAAACACAAAACCGACAACTTAGTACCGAACTAAGTTTTCAGTTTTGTATAAAGAACGGTATTTCAATCACTGTTACGTTCTTATTACAAAAACTGGCTGCATAGTTTAAGCCATGTCAAAATATAAAACTTGTTTTGTAATAAGGCGGAAAAAGTTTAGATACGACGCTCTTCTTTACTTTCCGATACTAAAGCCAAATAGAGCCATAATGTATTAAGTTGGAAAGTTTATCCACTACTTAAGTTAGTGACAAGGTGTTAATCCGGTTCTTACGAGTATTATTTTGACCTACTTCCTTCACTTAAGGCTGCGTTCAGACGACACGCGCCCGCTACGCGCACGCTTTGAAATTTGTTGTATATAATTTGAGTCTTCATCATCATCATCATCATTCCAGCCGAAAGACGTCCACTGTTGGATATAGGCCTCCCCCAAAAGGGGGGGGTTGTCATAATTGCCACGCTTGGCAGGCGGGTCGGCGATGGCAGTATGGTGTTAAAATGCATAGAGAACGCTGCTGCCCATTCTCTAGTAAGTCCCTTTGTCGCCTTTTACGACACCCACGGGATGAAATGGGATGATGCTATTCTTTACGTCCGACACCACATGGAGCATTTGAGTCTTATGACACATCAATAGATCTCAAATTGCATTTATCGAAGTCGACCCGCACAAACCACGCGCCACACACGCGCTGCACACGCCTTGTGTCCGCGCTTGGGCTAGTGCCGTATTGATTGTGATCAAGGGCGTTTTTTGATTAAATAATAAGTAGTATAAGCGGGTACGAGGCGGGCGCGTGGCGTGCGCGGATATTGTGCGTGGTGAACGCGGGTGCAAGGCGGGCCCAACGCGTGTACTGAACACGGCCTTACTGTTCAAACTTGCTCGGGTATAACTTCAATACGCTGTGTTTTTCTTTCAGTCTGTTACAGACTTCTTAGGTACCTACATCAGTACCCTAATTGCATAACCCAGTTTCCATCACAATCTGAATGATTTTGAAGGATATTGAAAGAAAAGAAAGAAATAAATAAGAATATTTTATTTGGGACACGCACAAGAAATCCAAAAATAGCATTTAAACCATTGATGTATTAAATAGGAAGATATGGTACGCGCTCCTCGACGTGGACCGCATAAATTAGGGGAAAGAACACAATTTACATACATTACTCTCGGTTTGCGGGGAATACCCGAATCGTAGTTTGTTTCCGAGTTGTTATGGGTACGTAACAGTGACAATTATTGCTATCTCGTTCCCGCTATAGCTCGCGTATTATGTCTCTACATTTCGGTTGTCGAGCACATGACGCACGACATCGGGTCCATTTAATATTTACGTGATGTTAGAGAGTGGCCTATCTTACTATTTAATACATCGATGATTTAAATTAACAATATACAAACAAAAACAATCAAGACTTGTGCGATGCCAAAAAGGCTCCTATCTCAGCATAATGCTGCGATATTTAAAAAATAATACCGCAGCGCTGGTATTCTGATAGGGCCCGCTGTGATGCCGTGTACTTACCTACGGACACTTATTAGACCCCACTAGGGCAGGGGTCGGCAACCTACGGCTCTCCAGCCGCATGCAGCTCTTTCGATGTAAAGTTGTGGCTCTCCAATTCCATGCGTAAAAAAATATTATTATTCAATAACTGTAGTTATATTATTCGATTACCTAATTATTTTATTTTTCTAGCAGCTAGTTAAAAAAAAGGCATTAATATGTTTGTTGCTAATAACATTTGTATGTTTTAATGTGAATAAATATTATTTCATCTTTAAAGTGAAATGACTTTAAAGATGAAATAATATCACATATATAATATAATACATCTTTAAAGTCATTTCTTTTAAATCAAATAAAAAAACTAGTGGCTCTTTAAAAATTGGGAAATTTTGTAAATTATAACTTTTGGCTCCTCCGTCTCAAAAGGTTGCCGACCCCTGCACTAGGATAATAAAAATAAAAACAACACTTACAATAAATAAAATAAAAACAAAAATAAATAAAAAACGTAAATACGCACAATAAATGTTACGAATGACTCACCCCCGAGACTCGAAACATCACTTGTCCATGCCATAGACTCTATTGTCTATGGTGAACGACAAGCGAAGTCAGACTAGTTTAAAGTTATCTGTAGCATTCGTTCGACTGTCACCGCCTTATTACAAAACAAGATTTATATTTTGACATGGTTTAAACCATGGAGCCAGTTTTTGTAATAAGAAAGTAACTGTGATTGAAATACCGTTCTTTATACAAAACTGAAAACTTAGTTCGGTACTAAGTTGTCGGTTTTGTGTTTAGGAAGTTTACGTAAGTTTATGGATTACCATTGCTTCATATGGTCGAAAAATTTGTCTGCTGAACAACGTAAATAGCACAATGAATATTATCGAACTGTCAAATAAAAGCCATTGCTACTGTAAATGTGTTACGCAATTACCCCGCAGTTTAGCTTACACAATCTGCCTATAATGTTCCCACTGCTGGGACACAGGCCTCCTCTCTGTGAGAGGGAGTGGGCCGTAATCCACGCGGGCCCAGTGCGGGTTGGTAGTTGTCACAAATGTCTTCGAATTTTTGGTTCTAGGACATGCCAGCTTCCTTACGATGTTATCTTTCACCGTTTTGAGAGCAGTGGTGATGAAATAATTTACACAAAGTAAAGCGCCTGTCAGGGTTCGAACCTCCGACCTACAAACTCGTAAGTCACGGCCGTTAACACTGGGCCACCACTGCTTTCTGTTTAGCTTGCTGGTTTAAATCTTGCAGTCTTCAAGAAGGACGCCTCAAAAGAGTAATATGTTTTCTCAATAAATAAGATAATGGCTCTGACTCAAAATCTTGATTTGAATTGAGTCATCTATGAGAACCTACTAAATTAAACCTACCTCGTTTGAAAACTTATCAAATACTCACACTTCACATACACACCTCCCTACACACATACTACACTCATATACACACACCTAGATACACAACCACAATCATTCGCTCTATCAGTTGTGTTAACAACCACTGTACACAATCAGACAAGTCACGGTTGTATTTTATAAATTGAAGCCGTAAAATCTCCGACTCCTAAGATACAGGTCTGCGTAATTTTAAACTTGGTAGTACAACCCTCTGTTTCCATATGCTATGTACTGTGTTGTTGTTTTGTATGTACTAATAAACTTATAATAATAATAATCTTCCACCATTTCGCGTTGATCCCACTCTGGGCTTATCTAAGTCAACACAATCACATTCGCCATTAAAAGTTTAAATCATTATTCTCTTGCTCTTATCTCAAGAGAATAATGACTTCAACTATTAAAATAATGATAATATAATAATATATTTATTTGAAATAAAAAGTACACAGATGTATGTGTGCTGACACAAAATTTATAAAATACTAGTCGACCCGACGAACTACGTACCACCTTATACCGACAGCAGCGCCACCTACGGGTCCAATTGTATTTTCAAACTATCCAGGAACCCGTTTAAATATAAATACAAAATTTCAACGAAATCGGTCAAGCCGTTTTAGGAGGATTTAGGTGACAAACACGCGTAAAGATGAATGATATCTATTAAAATATGGAAATAGCCTGGTACAAAATAAATTATATCAATGACCCCCAACGAAAGACTGTCACAGGGGTCATAAAATAATCTTTAATTGTTGAAGTACCAAAAATAAAAGCAATGCAGAAAGTATTTCTGTAAAGTGTTCATGCATAATTACGAACCCTTAAAAATTAGAAAACACATCAAAAGTCCTCGCTCGTTCTGTTAACAGAAAATAGCATTAAAAATAAGCGACACCGAAAAATATAAATAAGCCAACGTTAGCAGAAAACTATTAGCTATTAAAAATCGTCTAGCTTTTAAAAATATAAAACACGGCACTTAGGACACCGTACCGAAACAAATTTTTAAACAAGTAGGAGCTCGTACCCTTACTATTATTAAACTCATTTTATGGTGCGTAGGCAAATTTTTTTTTAATTAAATTGCTTTGGAAGGGATACAACTGAATGTATAATCAGATTTTGACTCACTCTAGTGATTATAGGTGGGCACTGTTACGTAAAAAAGGGGCCAAGTGCGTGTCGGACCTCGCACAATGCAGGGTTCCGTAGTTAGGATGAATTTATCCTAAAAACAAACTTAACATTGTAGTTGAAAAACATGTTCTCCCATACATCGATACACAATCAATTCTCCAACTGCAAATATAAGTTTGTAATCGCAAAAAACTTTTTTTTTATAAGTGATAAAACTACAAATTTACAATTTTAGGACTTTTCCTATACTTGTGCTGTGATACCTTGCTTCTTGCCAAATTTCATGATTCTCAACGGAAAGTACCCTATAGGTTTTGATTTATTTGTGAGTATTGAAATATGTCGCATAAATCTCCTTATTTTTTTATTGCGTTTACTTAGAAGCTTGATATTTTTAGAGCTCCAAGGGACCATGGACTTACGTATTTGATATTAATTTCAACTTGATACCTCCACGCGTTCCTGAGAAAAAGGGTCTTGACAGACTTACAGACAGACAGACAGACGGGCAACGAAGTGATCTTATAAGGGTTCCATTTTTTCCTCTTGAGGTACGGAACCCTAAAAAGGGGCTAATGGCTAAGTAATAAGCCTCACGGGTCGATCGATCACGTTAAGCTACGCTTGCCGCGGTTGGTCTGTGGATGGGTGACCATCTTTACATACCAAAACCCCTCCGTGCCTCGGAATCCCGGCTGTTATATGTAGATTGACAGACAGAGAGACAACAGACAGTTGTTACGGGTTGCCACAAGCCCGAAAGTCTGACAACCAGTCTTACCAAGGAGTATCGTGTATCCGAGTAACTGGGTTTTGGAGGTCAGATAGGCGCAATGTAAAATACTGGTATTCAAATCAGGGTTGTTGCTGATGCATATTTTTTTCAAATCAGCGGATGCTGATGCTGATACTGATTTTCATTATTTTCTTAAAAAACCAGGGAAACGTTTAAAAACCATTATGAACTAATACCTAAAAGTTGCACAGTTTTCCTTGGTATTGGAATAAAATATTGTTTCAATATTTTTGTGACTTAATAAAAAATTGAATCAAACTAAGTAAGCACCTAGTTTAGTAATAATTAGTACTAGATTAGTAATTAAGTACCTAGGTACTTAATACCTAGACTATTAGATAGCAGGTTATGCACATAACCTGCTATCTATTAGTCTAGTTCAGATCCTTCCAATGGAAAATTTCCAAAGCTTTTCCATTTATTTAACATTGTTTCGTATTTCCGGGCAATGTGCAAGTCCATTGGATTATTGGTTAAACTTTTGCGGTCATGTCACGACGCGAACGTCAGCATTAATAATCAGCATCGATCAATGCGGATGCTGATGCTGATGTTGAAAATGATGATGAAGTTCCGCGGATGCTGATGCTGTTGCTGATGTTCGCAACAACCCTGATTCAAATGCATCCGGTTAGACTGGAAGCCGACCCCGACATGGTTGGGAAAAGGCTGCGCAGATGATGACTGTTTCATAAAGTATTATTTCGAGGATTTTGCGAAATAACAATCGGCGATGGTCGTTAATCGTGTGAGCGTCTGTAATCGGCACGATCATCATGCGAGCATCCACATGTTCGTCGTTGTTATGTTACCTGGTTGTCTGTACAAAAACATGCTAACGGCGTCCACGCACCTCCAGGGTCGTCTTGCGCTCATTGATAATAATTTGGCAGTAGGTACCTAACCGTACGGCGATTGTATTGTAAGTAATTAAATGGTATCACCATTTAAATACTTACAAATATTACAATACAATTGCCGTACGGTTTAGTTAGGTTTTTCATTTGTTGAGCGGCAGGTATTCAAGATGGAAGTGGAGTCTATTGCTGCTGCTACCATTTATTTAATTTCGGTATACAATATTAGTTTTAGTATATGCGAAACCCGAAACATGTGTATTTATATGTAAAGAATCTATGTACAAAATTTCAAAAGTGTATCATGAAAAATCACAAAGATATAAGGTTGTTATCTTACCGGGTTGTCTGTACAAAAACATGCTAACGACGCCCCCGTGCCTCCAGGGTCGTCTTCCGCTCATTGATAAGAATTTGGCAGTAGGTACTTAACCGTACGGCGATTGTATAGTAAGTAATTAAATGGTGATATCATTTTCCATCACACTTAAATATTTTTGGAACAAAATATATCATGGTGTAAAAATTATTGAAATCGATTCAGTTCATTATTCTGAACGAACTATATTCACTTTTCGCATATACTAAATAATAATACTATATAAAATAATGTTGTATAACCATTATCAAAATGTGGTTGAACGAAAAGTCGTAAAAAAAAAACCGGTCAAGAGCGAGTCGGACTCGCGCATCGAGGGTTCCGTACGAATATATTATGATGATGATGATTTCTGAAAAACTGTGCTATTTAGAGACATCGTTTTAAATTTCCTGTAATCTTTACATAAGCTTCTATTATATAGAATAATTTCAGATTTTTATCTCTGCAAACTTCGGAGATAGGGAGGGGGGGGGGTAAGGTATTTTTTTTCACATTTTCATCAAAAGTCGGAAACTATGCTGCCAAAAAACAAAATGTTTGAGAATGTGCAAACAGCGTTCTTTCATATGATACCCCACATGCCCTAGTAGCCCCACTTCAAATTTTTAAGACCCTTTTGCAAAAAAGATATTTTTTTTTAAATTTCTTTCTTACTTGCAAAATAGTTGGGCAAACGTCATCAAAAACTATTCTAAATTTCAAGTTGATAGCATTAGTAGTTCTTGAGATATCCAGGTGTGACAGACAGACAGACAGAGTTAGTCTCACCATAAGGTTTCCTTTTTACCATTTTGGTTCGATCCCATAAAATGGAGGAAAAGAAGATGGTGGTGTTTGAGCATTCATCGTAATAGATCGAAGTAATTGCAATAAATATAAGGTATTTGTATTCGAATTATATATTCCCAAAGAGATTTAAGATAGAGAGGCCATTAGCAGTAATGTAACTGAAAAATTGTGATCTCATGTCTCAGTGACGCCATTTACCGTAATATAGCAAAATTCAATAAAAGCTAAGTTTGACACGTTACACTTTTAATACCATATTGCACAATTAGACAATACACTTCGAAAATAATTTTCTTTTGGTGGACACGAATGCGAATTGCGACTTGACAGGCAGGCGTACCACACTAGACTGAGCAACTTTTGACCACTAGGACAAATGTATCGGATTACGATTTTATTCGCTATGTATCTAATAAGATAACGTCTCTTTATTTGATGACCCAGTAGCCATTCTTAACTAGCTTGAGACGGCGCACGCACGTATTCACGGCTTCGCTGGTCTTCGGTGAATGAATGATCGGCGATCGTGTGGGCACGTGTACGCAACTAGCCGAAATTCCCTTTAAGGCGTGTCAGAAAAACCGACAACTGACCGATCGCAGCAATCGTAAGGCGAGCGTATACGATGATCGGCGACTACAGACTAGTAAGTCCTCCACACAATCGTGCTCGCGGGTAATCGTCTATGATCGCCGATTGTGAAGAGGCGCCATGAGATGTGTAGAAGCAAGGTCTATTCCAGCATCTTTATCTATATGTACAGAGCTAACAGAGGATAAAACAAAGTCGCTTTTCATGTCTGTCTGTGTGGCCGCTTAGATCTTTTTACGGACTTCCAAAAAGGAGAAGGTTATTATGCTCTCCTTTTTTTTAGTTTTTTTTTTTTTATGTGTGTTCACCGATTTCTCCGCCAATTTTGAACCGATTTTGAAATAGATTTTTTGTTTGAAAGTGTATGCCTTGAGGTAGTCCCATTGTCACCAAGTCAGAATCTGATGAGAGAAGAGATCACCGACGTCTGAAATTAAAGTTATTTTTCTTTTTGTAGTGTTTTTTTTGGAAGTCGGTTGTTTGTTTTGTAAAAAAGCTTTAGCTTAATGCTGTTTTCGATATCATTATTCTGCCCTGTCTGCGGTCCGTAGCTCCATTCCAAGAACGAGCCAGGTGGATGAGGAGGGTTTCACTAAAGTGGAAAGGAAGAAGAAGAAGCCCTGTTCTCGTAACCTGTGTGGTACCGCACCGAGTGGACCCAACATGCTGCTGCGCCCTGCTGTGCCTACGACGCAGCTGTACATTTCACGTCTGCACCACTCCACGACGATCGAGGAAGTCGTGCTGTATGTGAAAGTGAAGACCAACTGGATTCTGAGGGTCGAAAGGTTGCAATCGCGCCACAACATCAACTTTAAGTCATTTGTGGTACGATTCCCAACCAACCATCTACAGACCTGCTGGAAAGTGGAGTTTTGGCCGAAAGGTGTCGTATATCGACGTTTCCGAGGACGGTTACGCGACACCACGCAGCGAAACACGACGCCGACGTGTGTTTAGTTATAGTTTAATTTGGTTAATGTTACTATAGTAAAAATATGTATGTTTAGGTTAAGGTATTTATCTATGGGCCTGCGTAGCCTGAAATAAATGGATTATTATTATATATTATTAAGAAGCATTTGTTCAGGAAGGTTTTAAATACGTTAATTTTAGAAATAGAAATCTCGTTGTATGGACCTGCCACCGATGCACCTGTCCGAAGGGCCGGATCTGTAGTATTCGTATAACAATAAACCCGTTTTCCGTATTCAACAAAGTTTAAGCTTTTGACAAAGTTTTATATAAATAAACTAGCTTCTGCCCGCGACTTCATCTGCGTGAATTTTTTTCTTATTTTATCATAAAATATTTATTCTATAGATGCGCCCCGCAACTTCGTTTTCGCTTAGCATTCTTTCTTACTTTTTGCTCGGCTCCTAAGGGTCGTAGCGTGATGTTAACCTTCCTCAAGAATTAGGCTATCAAATGCAAAAAGATGTTTTCAAATTCGACTGGTAGTTCTAGACATTAGCGCGTTCAAACAAATTCAACGTAAATTGCCTGCTACAAAATAAATTGTTGCATATTCATAATGCTCGTATGAGCAGTGCCAAGAATTGCTAGCAATTTACAGGATAAAATAAAACTCATTTTATAAAAATAATTCCTAGATCCAGACAGAATCTCCTAATTTATTTACAATATTGTGTAAGATTGTGTTGTGTAACTCGTGTAAGCGAACGTTAATTTTTAAGCGGCATTGTGTCACGACGTCCATCGCCCAGTCGAGTTATGATGATTGTAGTGGTTTTTTATGACTGCTATTTTATTAGGGAAAGTGGTGGGGGTATAACGTCTCCGCCATTTTGTCGTGATACGCGCTGTATCTTTTATAAGAACGCGGACATTTGCGGACAGGTTTATTACTTGTCCTTTTGTAAAACGAGGGTTATGTCCGAGCTCGGGTTAAACAAAAAAAGTGTTTTTAGTAATTCTTTTAGGATATGGCTTTTCTTGCTTTCTAGACATGTTGCATATAATATGAGGTATGGCATAATTTTTTAATGGCCCAAGTCGTAAAATCTGTTGACAGCAATACATTGTGTTCTTATACTTGAATGTATGCAAGTATTTCGACGGATATATAAAACCCACGGGACATATTGACCAAGATCACAAATACCGAATAAAAGCTTGTTCAAACACCTCAAATAAAGTACTGAGACGAGCAAAATATCAACAGGGATCCTATTAGTGTGAGGTTTGTCAAACACAGATAACAGTGTCAATCCGCTACGGACCACCAATCGAATGTAAAAGGGATGTTTGAACAGTATATTAATAGTGAGAGTTCAAGGGCGGGCGGCGGGCGCCAGTTTCAATATAAATATTATTGCAGTACCAGGCTAAACGCAGGATAATATTTGCATATTTATAAGAGAGCAGCCCTCAGCAAACATGGAGGGAATTGGTTACGAGGTTGGGTTTGTTTTTGACATAATGGGCCCTTTGTCGATGTAGGCTGTTCCTTACAGTCATTACTCAGGGTCGTATGAGTTAGCATATTGGGGGTATGCTAGGGTATGGTATATAAGGCGAAGTAAATTGAAATTAATTGAAATCGAATGTAGCGGTGAATGGTTCACAATTGTGTTGAGCTTATATAGAATTTCAATAGAGAATTCTAATAAAAGGTCCAATTTTTGCAGACTTTGTATTTGCATATCCATTTTGAATTAAAGGGTTTGTGAAACGAAAAGTGACTATTATACTTTATGGCATTTTCTATTAAAGTATTCTTAAACATCTATCAAACTATTAGCTCATAGAAATATCATTTAGAAATAGTATTTGCTTTAAGTGGCCGCAGAAACTTTACTACGAGTAAAACTCATATTTTATTTTAGGGTTAGAATTATAAACTAGTTTTACTTCGAGAGTTTGGGGTCATCGGTACATTGACCATCCTTGTAAAAGGCACTTTCATTGAATATGAAATTAGACTTATTTGTGATTGATTAAGTAATTATAATTTTATAGGGATTCACGCACATAATTGAGATTTGCATGAAATATAACCACGAGATCAAGTCACGTAAATTTTTCACTCAATCATAGTTTTAGTTAGCATAATGTCTATGATATTGCCACTAGATGGCACACAGGCCTCCTCTCGATGAGAGAGAGTGGGCCGTAATTCACCACGCGGGCCCAGTGCGGGTTGAGACGTACATGTCACATGTCTTCGATTTTTTGGTTCTAGGACATGCCGCTTTCCTCACGATGTTTTCCTTCACCGTTTTGAGAGCAGTGGTGATGAAATAATTTACACAAAGTAAAGCGCCTGTCACGGTTCGAACCTACGATCTACAACTCGTGAGTGGCGGCCGTTACCACTGGGCTACCACTGCTCTTAAGGCGCTGGCAAGCAGGCAAATGATATAAGTAGGCTTGTCTTAAAAAAAAATTGCCAAATATATATAGTTGGTGGTAGGTAGCGAAATATATGTTATTCTTGAACATATTACTCAGAACTTGGTTGTTACCAAAATACGTTTAAATAAAAAATATAGATACAAATTAACGGTAAACTAACCCTTTACTTTGAGTTTCAATCTAAAATATCTGTATTAGATATCAACGTACGGTTGGTATTTAATTAATAACAAGAACGTCTTATTTGTATGCAGAACTTGGTTGTTTTTTATTTTCGATTACTCAACTCATTTTTGAGTGAATAAATAATTGCTTCATATTTTGCAATAAATTACAAGCGTTGTTTCATTGGGCTTCTCTTTCTTTTGTATGCAGTCTGACAGTGACAGCGGGTTACCTGTTGTCAGCGTCTTAAGTTTTAGTTACAATAAGTGTAGGCGATGTTTTTTTGCTAGCCCTAATTGTAACGTGTATGTGCATCCAAGGCTATCTAATGAGTGTTTTATTTAGTAACATACTTACATGTCCAGCGGACTGCCATAGGATAATCCGATTGTAAACCAAGTATTTGACTTGATTTGTGACTAAATAAAACTGGCCAAGTGCGTGTCGGATCACGCACAAAGAAGGGTTCCGTAGTTAGGGTGAATTTATCCCAAAAACAAACTTAAAATTTTAGTTGAAAAACATGTTCTCCCATACGTCACGGTCAATTCTCCAACTGCAAATGTAAGTTGGTCGACTATTATTCGTTAACTTGTAAAGCCTACTTAGCTGTGATAGTTTTCCTTTTAATTTCTTTAAAATTATATACTACTGTCATGATTTTTTCACTTATCCAAAAACAACCATTTAGCTTGCAGGGGGAGGTGGGGACACTTGACTATATCAAAAATTAGCGCTTTAAAGCTTAATATTACACAAACGGATCCCTGAATCTGAAAATGGTCTGCACAGACCCTGAATAGTTTTAAACAGCCTATCCAACGATACCAGACACCATGGGATATACGAGAAAAAATATATCAGCCCCACTTTACGTGTAAGGGAGAAAGAGTAAAAAAAACTTAGGGCTTTTCAAAATAAGAAGCGATTTCCACAATATAAATTGTAGTAAACATGAAATTGTGATACCTAAATTTTGATTAACTGAAACAAGCAAGTCATTTCTTATAAACAGTATCCGCTTTTATAACAAGTTGCCAAAGTCGGTTATAGAACTTAGCGATGGAAAGTTCAAAACCTACATCAAACGTGTCCTTATCAAAAAACCATATTATAAGATTAAAGACACGTTGAAGACAAGGACAAAGTTTGGCAATAATTCCTTCTGCACATGTGGCTTCTCTAGTACCTCATTAACGGCATAACTATGTAAATGTCTAATAACAGCTCCCAAATTACGATGTTTTTAGGGTTCCGTACCTCAAAAGGAAAAAAGGAACCCTTATAGGATCACTCGTGTGTCTGTCTGACCGTCTGTCACAGCTGATTAGCTCCGAATCTACTGGACCGATAAAGTTGAAATTTGGTACACATATGAACTTCTGTGAACCCAAACACGAACGTGTTACGTAAATAAATAAATTTTGAATATTGGGGTGAGTTTTGGGGGCAAATTAGAAAATTAAAAAAAAAAGTTTTGCTGACTATACCGTGTGACATATCAAATGAAAGGGCTTGTTTCAAGGATTTCATATACATATATTTTATCATTTTAAAATAAATACTTTTGAAATTATTTAAGAAAATAGATGAAAAATTACCATTCCCCCCATATCTCCGAAACTACTCAGACTAAAATGTTGAAAAAAATACAGAAAATAGTTATGTACTTATAGATTACAGGAAAACCTATCAGAAATCTGTGATTTTAAAATAACATGTTAAATCACTGAATATTGTGCGTAAAAGCTTACATTTGCAGATGGAATGGATCATGTTTTTCAACTAAATCTTAAGTTTGTTCATGGGATAAATTCATCCCAACTACGGAACCTTTCATTGTGCGTGGTCTGACACGCACTTGGCCGGTTTTTTTTTACAGTCTTCCTTGACATAATGACGGCACGGTTGGCGCAGTTAGTTAAGCGATTGACTGCTGCGCTGCGTGTCGCGGGTTCGATTCCCACACGGAACAAATATTTGTATGACCTACAAGTAGTTGTTTCGGGTCTGGCTGTTTGTGTATGTGAATTTAAATGTTTGTAAACGCACCCACGATACAGGAGAAATTCCTAGTGTGGGGCAACGTTAAAAAAAAAAAAAAAAAACTTTTCATTATTTGACACTAAATACCTATAATTTTAATTTCAATTGTTTATTCGTGGCTTTTGTGGATAGGATATTAATTCAGATTTGTTACAGTTGTAATTGCATTCATGTCTCAGGTTTGAATAGGTTTTATTTTTATTATTTTAGTAATATTTTATTTAGATTATTTTTAATTTGTGAACGATATAGGCATATTAGACTGTAGATTTGTATACCATTTTCTATTTTGTTAAGTACCTGGTACTTGTTAACGGGCCTACACTGTCCTCCCATTACCACCTATTACCACTGTAATTTGAAAACATTGTAAATGCCCATTATTTTTAAAATAGTAACCGTGGAGTTTCTTGCCGGCTCTTCTCCATAGGAAACGAATTGGAACCGCGCACCTAGCTTCTGACGTTTCATAAGTGCTCATGTAGGTTTATGTGAAATAAAATATTTTGATTTGGATTTTGACTCCGTAAAAATCAACGTATTGACACAATTTTTCGGGAGTTTTCAAAGAGTCTGAGCTTCCTACGATGAACATATACAGCGTGTATCAGAACGGTGAGGTCATATTTAAGGGTGTGGTACAGACCATCAAACTGAACAACTTTCTCCTTGGGAGCAACATCGTAATCGAAGAAGAAGAAGAAGAAGTGTTTTCTTAAATTTGACCACACCCGTGGGTAATAACACAGATTACTACATAATAGGACTTATGCACACGTTGATACTTGTTACCCTTTTGATGTGAAAAATCTATAGGCGCACGTAAAACCGATTGCTTGCGGGGCGATGCATACCACGTGGCGATCGGCCACTATACACTTATACATTCTATAATTATGTAGTAGTGTGTAAATGTGTGTGTAGTGCGATGTTTCACATCTGCCCTAAGAATATATGCCAGTCGTCCCATGACAGCTCAATTTTTTTTTCATTTTTAGGGCACACTGTAGGTGAATACTTGGGGACTCGTTGAGAATTTCACGCAGACTGGAGGATATTTTTTTTTGTTTTTATGTATGGCATCTCGTAGTTTACCTTGTGATGTCGTAACTACTTAACCGGAGTATCCTGTGGCTGCCTTAAGCTAGCTTAAAGCCTCCAGCCAGGGGCGAATTTCTTATTTTACTAAGCAACAGCACGCTAAGGGCACCCCCTGTGGGGGACGAATCTCGGCTTAGGGCGTCGCGGGGGGGAGGACAATAAGATGGGACAGGATGGATCAGATTTGGATGATTATTATTATCTGG
This sequence comes from Tiliacea aurago, assembly GCA_948098905.1. NCBI lineage: Eukaryota > Metazoa > Arthropoda > Insecta > Lepidoptera > Noctuidae > Tiliacea > Tiliacea aurago. The sequence goes on from OX402593.1 coordinate 16,174,653, forward strand.
GGAATTTAAAGATACGGCGCACTCAGCTGCGGCGCGGGCTGGCAATTCGTCGAGCAAGGGACGGGGGGACAACTAGGTCGGAGTCTTCACGTGGGCTGGGAGGATCCACTCGGGAAACTCCTTTTTCTAAGCGCCGTCCGGGCCGTCACTGGGAGGAAGTGACGTCATGCAGCCTTGTTCAAGTAAATAAACCGCTGACGATAACACACCTTTACTTATACTCACTGTATACGCTACGCAGTCAGTCTCACCACCAACCTTTCTGATTGTAAGTCATTTTTTGTAAGTTTGGAAGAAATCATTAAAGTTGTCAAAAACTCGATACTCACGATAAATCAATTCAAGTTAAATGTCAAAACGGGCCTATTATTTTTTGACAAGTATATCAACATCAACGCAGACGTAACTGTAGTAGTACTTCAATATATAGCAACAGTTTCACTAATATAAAAAAAATAGTTATGTACATATTACAACATGAGGCATTCAATAATGAATCCTCATTTATCAAAAATCATTTATAAAATATGGGGGCAGCAGCAAATATTTAACTAATCGCTCAGCGTAAGTGCGACTGCTACAAGATGGCCACCAGCGAGCGACGCACGATTTCTGATTAACTAATTTTTTCACGAAAACACTACTGAAGAAGAGCCCCATTTACACGATGGAAGTTTCTTGCCAGTGGCATACCTACAATAAAATTGAAACAACAAGTGACTTGCATCGTCTAAAGACTGTTTATAAGTAAAAATACGTAGATAGGTTACCTACTTTACATTCGATCTTTAAAAACGGCTCAATGTCGCACTATTAGATGATACGTGGAAGTAGGACGGCATGTCGTAATTATCGGGAGCGAAAAAGAGACAAGACGAATAAAATGTGGCTAATACCACTTACCACTAATATTATAAAGGCGAAAGTTTGTGAGTGTGTGTGTGTGTGTTTGTTACTTCTTCACGCTCAAACAGCTGAACCAATTTTGATAAAATTTTGTATGGAGGTAGCTGACATCCTGGATTAACATATAGGCTACTTTTTACCCCGATATTCCTACGGGATCGAGACTTACGCGGGTGAAACCACGGGGCGCAGCTAGTTAGCCATATTTTGACGGGTCACTTGCGGGGCGTGTATAACCTATTTACTTATTTTTACTTATAATATCATTGGTTTAGACGCTGCAACTTTTATTGTAGCTTCAACTTATGGTATACAACAGGCGACTAAATCACACCGTGTTAATCATGTTTAATTAAGGCACATCACAGCAAATTAATGTCCTAAATTGACCGTATTTTGTCTACGCCAGCCCTTTTCAAGCACTCGAACCTACACCACTTAAGACATACACATGCATAATCTGTCTACATTAGCACATACCCAGGGCCGGCCTTAACGATCTAGGCGCCCAGGGCGAGTTATGAATTTGGCGCCCTTTTATATTCATTGTAATTGAAAAAACTAATTTTCAATTTTGTACCATATTTACGATTGAAAACTACAAAAAAAAATTACCCATTCATTATCTAAACAATGTTGTACGTACCTATCAATATTGTGTGTCAGTTAGTCACGAAACTTATAATTTAAAACGATGTCGCCTGTCGCTCAGTGCGTCTCTCCTACATAAGTTAGTGATGCATACGAGGATACGACAAGACAAGCAAAAAAAATACTGGTCGTGGTAGATAAATGTTGAATAGGTAACTCATACTCACGCCTACGAGGTAAGTTCATTAAAGTTAATACGCTGAATTTAGGTTTTCTTTTGATCGATAGAGATAGGTATTCAAATAAAGTGATTAAGGTAATCTGGCGCACGCAGTGCCCTGTATAATCCGGCGCCCTCCAGTCACCAGCGCCCCGGGCGGCCGCCGCGGTCCCCCCCCCCTCCCTAAAGCCGTCACTGCACATACCTATATGTATATATATTTACATATTATAATATGGCACAGTATGTCTGTATGTACGTGATACGTCGCGACGCTGCAACAGTCAGGTCATTTATCTTAACGTTTATATTAAATGAATTATTCAAGCTGTTTCTACATATGCGAATTTCTTGTAATGTAATGTGAAAGTCTTGTTAGGATCGTCAGATTCTATTATTTTTATACTATAGTAAGCTTTTAAAGCGTGTTTGTGTGAAGTGGATTTTGTTAGGAACTTCCGTGTACCATTTATTTTTTCTCTACTCTTGCTCAAAAAGTCCGTCATTTTAGCGTACCAGAGCGGGGCTAAAATAGCATATTATCCTCTAGGGGAAAAGGTGTTATTTTTTTGTCTGGTACCAACGATCCTACAAAACCAAAAAGTCATTAATGTAGCTGTATTAATGATTTTAATGATTATAATTATGTAAATAGATATCTGTTATAGTCGCGAATCATATTGTGATAAAGATACAACCTGACACTGACCAGCAAATAGCAAAAAACGTAAGAAAATTTTAATTTCACGGGATACAGCTGCGGATTCACCTAAGTAAAATAATCATGAATAAAGACTCGACTTATTACTGTTTCGTAAAAAAACAAGAACAGTTTTATTTTTGAAAATGGAACTAAAAGCGGCGTACTCTTCGGTAGAATGCGTGCATTGCGTCGCGGCCTCTCCGTAGGTGAGTATAAAATGTTCCTTGGCTACAGAATAAATTAAAAAAAAAACATTGGCGCAATCTACTATAAAATAAGTAGGTACGGTAATGTACTATTTCAAGTTTGTCTGTAATGTAAGTAGATTTTGTTTTTCTTGGGAATTTTCGTAAAGATTTTTTTCAGTGGAAAATGTAGCAATAAATAAAAGCCTTATAAACATGCTGTGAGTAATTCCACTTTCTTTTTTGGCTCGATGTTTTGTTTGTCAATACACTATAAAGTTCGCCAGACCGAATTTCAGCCATGGCGGCCAATCTCATCAGAGACTAACCATTCGAGGCGGGAGATATTATAGTGCACGACTATGATCGCAGATACAGGTGCACCCTCTCTTCCCTCACTCTCATATTCCGATGGCAGGGCCATCTGACACGACCGGAGGGAGATCAGGCACAGGACCAATGGCTTACCTTGCTTTCCGAGCCACGGGGGTATCACGCCGCCAACTTCAAAGTCCGGGCTGTTACTAAGAAATTCATAATGAAAAAACTTAATTACGCTTTGCCCGACCTGGAAATCGAACCCACGCTTAGCAATCGCGCTTGCGTCCACTAGACACAAAAATCAAGATATTTTATTTCACATAAACCTACATGGCCACTTATGAAACGTCAGAAGCTAGGTGCACGGTTCTATCGGGTTGTCTCCTAAGGCCAGAAACTCCACGGTTACTCTTTTAAAAATAATTGTTTTTTACAATGTTTTCAAATTACAGTGTTATTAGGTATGGGAGGACAGTGACATAGAAAATGGTCTACAAATCTACAATCTAATAAGCCTACAACGTTCTTACATTCACAAAATATAAAAGAATCTATATAAAATATTATTAAAATAATAAAAATTAAACCAAATATAAATCTAAATTAATTCCTGTCCATAAAAGCCACTAATAAATAGTTGATATAAAATTCGTAGGTAGGTATCATATGTCAAATATTGAAAAGATTATGTCAAGGAAGAATGTAAGAAAATAAAATAAAAAAAAACATTGTAATTTGGGGCTGAAGACTAACGGGGCAGTTAGGTAGGGCAGGTAGGTACCTACCTATGTACCTAGTAGGTCCCAGAATCTTTTGTAAAATATGTAATTGGACCAATTATAACCCACTCAATCTCGAAAAAAAGAACTGCAAATGCATCCTTCACGAATACATTATAATTTATGTATGATAATGACCATTAATACGAAAGCATCCTATACGAAACTGACTGCACTGTCATCATTCATCCTTTATTAAAACAAATGGCCACAATTTATCATAATTTATGTTAAAAAGCGTGAATTTAAAACAACAGTACGATACGTACACTAAGATACATTGCGACCAATTTGAAAAAGAACGAACCATGACATTTGTTGAGTGTGAAATTCATGTTTTGCATTCTTGAAATAAATTCCGTCGCTCCCGCCAAATGTTGGAGTGTCACAAGTGGAATTATTCGTGAAATTCAACACTACATTTACACCTGGCATGGCTGTTTATGCTTGGTCTCCGTCCCCTCCCGGGGGTACATAACAGTCAGTAGTAAAGTAGGGTGTTGGTATGTGATGTGAGGGGTCAGAGTGCGCTGGTCGTGTTGTTCAGTTAACGCTTCTGACTAAGGACGTGGCATCCGACGACGTCACCCAGAGGTGGCTCAGCTCGAATTCTAGAGACGTTTGTTGCGTTCTCAACGTCTGTTCAAGTGATTACTGTCAAATAGCTATTAGAGAACCCTTTGATAACATACTACGAGTATTCTGTCATTGTTCTGTAACAATTTGAACTTTTGGTGCGAAGATATATATAGATATATATACTCTTCAATTTAATATTATCGAAGAAATACTTGTGACAAACTCTAATACTTCGACTTTTGTACTACAAGAATTTATAACACATTTTCATGCAGTATTTTTGCCTAGATCATATTAAATCTGCACATTAAGTTCAACCAGTCATACAGTACCGGATCGTTCATCACCAATTATTTTAACAACATCAGCCACACATTTTAACTTTAAAATAAATATATTACTAGTTACCATTAGCGTCGCCATATTCCCGTTAATAAAAAGCAACAGCACACCGGAACAAATCGTCGAATCCCCAGCGATTTAGGGCGTGCAAAATTTTACATAGTAATTTATTTTTATGCCTCTGACGGACGATCCCTTAGCTGCTCCTCATCTCGGGAATTGGGGATTAAATAATCACATCACTGGCAACACTGTTTATCTCTGTTGGTACAGATACTGTTAAAATCGTGGTTTAAAATGTGCACCTTTTGTTTTTATGTTTACGAGTATTTTGAGTTTACTGATTAAAAAAAACAAAACTGCAGTGTTACTACACTGCAGTTTTGCTTTTTGAGTTAACTCAAAAAGCAAAACTGTTGTGAGAAACTGTGAGCAAAGCAAAAGTTTGTATGAAATAAGAGCGTTACGACTTAAACTTTCAAGCCCTTGTTTTTCGAAATCTTTGAATTGGAATTGTAAGTTACTACTATGTTGCTGTGCCCTAACAGGGTCCATAACTGTACTTTAGCTTTAAACCTTATGTAACATCTTTTATGCACATTATGGTGTGCAATTATATTAATTTAATTGAATAGGATTCTACGATTAAGTGTCGGTTGAAAAAAGAGTCCTAAGATTTGCCTAAAGTTATCTTTCTCAGGGCCTTATATTTGATGGTTTAGACTAGCATGCTACGGTAAAACTGCACCCTAATTAAACACACTATCAATCACATTAAGAATGATTTTGAAGTATATTGCTAATCCATTGCTTCATAATTATTATGTTCGAAAAATTTGTCTGCCCAACAACGTGCAACGTAAATAACGCAATGAATGTTATGGAACTGTCAAAACCAAACCCATTGTTATTGATAGTGAGTTACGCAATTGCCCCTCTGGATAGTAGTTCTATGAAAGTGGCTAAAAGTAATAGTGTTTTTTTTTTTTCTTATAATCTTCTTTATTACATATGAAAGTGGTAAAAAAATTGTGAAGTTCCTGATACTTGTTCTAGGTGGTTAACCTGTGTTACAAGAGCCAGTAAATAAATAAATAAAATAAAAACATTTATTTGACACTTAAAATACATATTACAAACAAGTAGGTCGAAATAATATAGCACACAAAATAATGAAGAATCAAGAAAGAATTTGATCCTAATCCTCAAACTAGGCCTGGACCTGTATTTTGAGGGCCAGCGTTCGGCCATGGGCTCTTAAAACATCCTGGAGAAGTGTCGCTACATAGTTGACAGTCAAGTGTCATTTGATAAAACATAATAAGGTAGTTAAAATCAGTATCAGTAGACCATAGAAATATTAAAAACAGCAGTAGACAGTTAAAACATAGGTAACGGCTTAAACTTAAAAACTAAAATTTAAAAAACACGGTAAAAATACAACAGAATTATGAGTGTGTCTGAGCGTGTATTTGCGAAAGGTTGTGGTAAAGTCCTACGTCTAGCTTCAACGTTTTTCAGCCCATAATGGTACAGAATCTCACATCATCATTTCAGCTGGAAGACGTCCACTGCTGGACATAGACCTCCCCCAAAAGGAGGGGGGGGGGTTACCATAATCGCCACGCTTGGTAGGGGGTTGGCGATCGCAGTATGGTGTTAAAATGCATAGAGAACGCTGCTGCCCAATCTCTAGTAAGTCCATTAGTCGCCTTTTACGACACCCACGGTAAGAAATAGGGTGATGCTAATCTTTACGCAAAAAGAAGAAGAATCACCCATACTTTACGATAATCTCTAACATTTATCGCTATCTACAAGAGGCCCAAAAAAGTAGGCACCTACGCATAATAATTCATCTCCAGATAGCCTTATTTGTTACCGTAATAATTCCTTTCTTTTCAGCAAGGTTTAAAAAGTTATCACAAAAAAGGTCTATTGAATATCGCTTAGAGGTCAGCACGTTTGTTAGGACTAAAGCGATAACTTTTTCTCATTTTCACAAAAGGAGAGGGACTTAAGAAAATATTTTATGCTTTCAAAGTGTCACTATTACACTGCCTTATCGAAGATAAAAGATTAAAACTATTTAAGAGGAGGGAAGCGGATCCAAAGTTCTCGATATTATGGTATCAATTTCTTCAGTAACTTATGATAATATTTGAAGAAGAGGAGCCCTACAGAAAACCACTAGATGAACGATGGTTCATTCGATAATAAAGTTTTGACACTTGCAACTCGCGGGAAATTATTGCGCGTTAAAATATTTTTGTTGACTTAAATTAATTTGGAAAGGATAACCCGTTTAGTGAACACTATGTTGAGGATTTTTGTTATTCTAGAGTTTTTTGAAATATTTCGTCAATGTGTGTTTGTTCTAATTTGATACTTAATGCTACTCCCCAAATACATTCTAAGTACTTGGTAAGGTATAGCATACATAGAATTACAAACTGTAATAAAAGAAATGGCTTAAACGTAATCAACCACACTGAGCCAGTATAAGCTCAGCGAGCAAAAACTAGTGTGCAATATTTGTTATTCCCGAGATTTACTGCAATAAAGCAATACAATCCGATTGCAATCCGCGCCCATTTTTACTTCATGACGTTAAATTTTTGAGCATTCCTTCATGTTTGCCGAGTATAAATTAACCCGTATAATATTTCGATAAAACGTTAACTGCCAACATTTATTATTTACGGTTGAATTTTATCATCAATCCAGCCCATGGTAGGGTTATCAAGGCTGCCATGTCCAGATATTTTATACCTTTAGAGCTCATATTTTAAATATGGCAGGGATTTGATTTACAGTTCACGCGGATATCAATGTTCGGATATAATGTTTGGTGTAAAATAAATGGCAGCGATCGGTTTTTTATCTCTTTCGGATACATATCAAAAATAAGTACTAAGATATCGAGTAGCCACTCGATATCTTAGTACTTATTTTCTAATCTCGGAAAGTTGGTCCTGCGCTTGATCTCACTCCGGTCGTGTCGGTTGTCATCGGACTATGAAAGTGAGGGAAGACTTAATAGATTGTAGATTTGTAGACCATTTTCTATTTTGATAAGTACCTGGTACTTGTTGACGTGCCTATATATAATGTTACTCTTTTCTAAATATTTGGTTTTTATAATGTTTTCAAATCACACTGTGGAGTTTCTTGCCGGCTCTTCTCCATAGGAAACGACCACTTGGAACTGTGCACCTACCTAGCTTCTGACGTTTCATATGTGGTAGGTTTATGTTAAGGCGACGATTTTAACCGACTTTTAATGATTTTATACTGAAGATCACGTCTAACGAGTAGTGTAAATTATTTGAAAAAAATATATGTTAAATTAAATAAAAAATAAATATTTCAGATTATGTTTATATTACATAGTGAAATTTATTTTTAAAGTTATGTCTAACGCGGATAAAAAACTGAGAATGGCGCAAAATCTACCAAGCGTATTTTTTTTAAACCTACACCAATTTAAAGATAATTTAATTATTGATCTTTTAGTATACGCGTTTTATTAAAATACCTTTTGTTTTGTGTAGAATAAATTAATAATGCGTCAAATTGGGGACAGCGCTCCTTGATGGGCGAGTCCTATTAAGGCTTCTACAGACCGGCGCGACACAAAGGCCCCGCGTATCGCGGTGCCTTTGTGTCGCGTCGCGAGTCGCGTCGGTATGTAGAAGCCTTCACTGGCTGAACATACGACGCGTTGCGTGAGCTCAGTACAGAACACGCAAGCTAACCACTCAAGGTCACTGGCATAATATTTTGATTTTTAAGTCTCGTGGACGCAAGCGCGACTGCTGAGCGTGGGTTCGATTCCCAGGTGGGGCAGAGTGTAATTAGCTTTTTTTACATTAGGAATTTCTTAGTAACAGCCCGGAGTTCGGAAGATAGTGGCGTGATACCCCCGTGGCTCAGAAATCAAGGTAAGCCATTGGTCCTATGCCTGATCTCTCTCCGGTCGTGTGGTGAGATGGCCCTCGCATCGGTCTTTGAGGGTGAGGGAAGAGAGGGTGCACCTGTGTCTGCGCACATACTTGTGCACTATAATTAAATAAGATTATTTTTTATGTTATTTAATAATATTTATTCTTATAATTGGTTGTATAGGCATTATATTTTAAGTACGGTTTATTTAATTTAATTTTGTTAGCTACTTACTTATGTACAACCAATTATATTTTATTAAACAGATATGATGTGAGCGCGCAATCGTGAAGACTCGAAAACGTCCTAATTGGGACGTATTTCACATGTAGTGAAATGTAAAATGAATAAAAAGTGGGGGTGTGCTGCCGCTGCTGCGCGGCACACTTTTTTCGGTTGATTTGTGAGTGTATAATATATCTGTCATTAAACCTGACTTGGTTTTCGTACGTATTTTTCGGGTGACCACTGAAAATCAGCGCTGTGCTGTGGGTCCTCCATAGCACAGCATCATGCTGAGTGGAAGCCTTCTTACCACAGTCCTGACGTGCAGCTGCCGACTATTTGTTTTTTGTGCTCGTGATTACTTATGTAGCTCGGTTTGTGTAATTTTGTTGTTTACCTACTCGCTTTAATTATGTTTTCGTATGCACGTGTTTCAAATATGGTGTGACAATTTTTTTTTTTCCGAAATGAAAGTTATTTTTCACTTTTTTCCTGTCGCAGGAATGCTGGAAGAGATTTCTTTAGAAATAAGCATCACCTTTGTACATATTTTTCGGTTCCTTTCATCTTGTCTTAAACTGTTAAATAAATATTATACTGTTCCGGTGGCCATCTGTGGTCTCCATCATCAGTTCCACTTCACCAAACGGTGCTTTCCGAGAGCAACTGCACAAGTTACTATAAAAAATACTCAAAACTAAAATTTGAGGATTTCCCTCGATTTCCATGGGATCTCCTCATCAGATTCTGATTTGGTGGCAATGAGACCACCTCGGAAGTATACCATTTAAAAAAAAAATCGGTCCATAGGTAGGTAATTAACGGAGAAATCGGTGAACAAACATAAAAAAAAAGCAAACATACAGCCGAACATACATATAACCTACTCCTTTTTGGAAGTCGGTTAAAAATAGCAACCAGTTTGATTTTGTCTAGACTCTAGATTGTCCTATGGAGCTGGACCAGCATGTTCCCAAGCATTCTTATCTTGGATATAATCCCCTAATTTGTGTTAAGCTTGTTTACAAAGTGTACTTTTAATACGAGTTATTCTATCATTTAATTGCAATGTATCACAAGGTATTTTGTTGTAACATTTAACACAGTACCCCATAAAAGATATATGTACTTTAGACCATCTTTACATACCGAGACTCCTCCGTGCCTCGGAAAGTACGTCTCGGCTATCGTTCGTGAATCTTTGACAGTCGTTACGGGTCGTCAGAAGCCCGAAAGTCTGACAACCAGTCTTTTTTTTTTTTTTTTTCGGTGAGAATTCATCAAATATCTTCTCCCGCTCTGGGCGGAGCGGGAGGGAATGTCAGACTTTTACTGACTAAAACCCACCGTGTTCCTTCAAATGCCTGTGTGCCAGGGCCACGATATCCCTTTCGGACAGACTCGTAACCCTGGCAGGCATTGGCCCTTTTGGACCCCGTCAATTGGTGCTGACGTCTCTTTGAGGCGCGCGTGGAACACAACGCGCCGTCGACCCGGGCCTGGTCCTTATCGGACGGCGAGCTACCCATCGCTCACCATCCGCAAGCCCGCGCCTACGGTGGCCGGGAATCGGCCTGCGATTCCCGACGCCTGGGGCGTCTCCTGCGGCGACTAAGGGCGGAAGGGCGGGCACCCTACCTCACCCTCACGCGTTCCGCCTCCTCCTTTGCGAGCATTACTGTTCCGCAGAAGGAGGTGACGGCCTCCCATGCACTCTCGCTCCGAACCATGGCCTGAACCAGGGCCGGACGCGAGAGATCGCCGCCGCTGATCACCTCCATGAGGGCACGGCGGTGCTCCGCCCAAGCAGGGCAGACCTTCACCGTAACAACCAGTTTTATGGTATTACCAGTACTGGGTTGTGGAGGTCAGATAGGCAGCCGCTCCATGTAAAATACTAGTATTTAGCTGCATCCGGTTAGGCTGGAAGCCGACCCCAACATAGTTGAGAAAAGGCAGGCAGATTGATTTTATAAGATAATGGCATGAGATTATGAGACAAGCACTATTTTATTTAGAGAAGATTAGAAAAACAATTAGAGCTTATACGAGTACTATCTCAAATGGCTTAGCATGATCCTCCGTTATGTCGAAAATACTGCAGCATTAATTTTGAAATAAATATATGGTAAAGTTGAGGATTAGAAAGAAAGAAGAAAGAAAGAAAATACGTTTGTTTGCGGTAAACATGACGCAAAGAAAGAACTTATATACAAAAAGAACAAGTAGGGGGAAAATATGCGTCACATCCACGCAAAACGGCCACCGCTCAGCATAATGCTGCGACCCTATTCGACACAGAGCCCCAGCGCTGGTTTTCAGCGATAGCCGGCGTTGACGTGATGACGTCGACAGATTCATGTTAAGTACTATGTTTGACAAAAACACGATTCCATAAAATTTTCTTCATAGAAAAAAAATCCAAAGTTACCTCCAAACCGAACAATAAACCACTGGAATTACAAAAAAAAAAAACTTCTAATTAAATTATGAAACTTTGCATATTAACTGAACTAACTATAACTAGCAGGTCTTGTGTTATATATATTTTTTAATGACCATTATTTTTTCACCTTAAAAAGAAATAAACTAAAATATCGGTGCCTTGGAGTTTTCTTCCTGCCACCCTGTCTCGCTTGGTCGCGTGACTGCCATCTCCTCGTGCGAGCTAGATAAGAGTGAGATGGTGCTGAGGTAGTACCTATAGACCCTTGAGAGCTGACAAGTAAATGTGTATAAATAAAAACGTAAAACCATGAAAGAAAGAAAGAGAAATAATTTTATTTGTCACAGAGACACGTGCATAAATAATTATTATTTTAATTCCAAAGATATCTTTCATTTAACTACCGTAAAACGTTGTGAATAGACATGCAGAGGTGAATAAGGACGCAACTTTAAAATGGATTTTAACCTTGAAATAATATAGTTTGTTGCCAACATGGACACTTAATCGTTAATTATAGTACAGGTAACACGTGATAGTCCTTTTTGGAGACAAAAGATATTATTTCAACGTTATAATCCATTTTAAAGTTGCGTCTCTATTCACCCCTGCATCTCTATTCACCCTGTTTTACCTCTCCCACACACAGTACCTTCGAACTACGACAAACAGACTAGGTACATATAATATGTAGGTAAGTTTAAAGAATTTCCAGTTACTGTGTAAAACAATACATAGATCGAACTCGCAGCCCTATTCGATCCGAATATACATTTTAAAATCAATGTGTTCAAGCCTTTTGTGCGAATGAATGCTCCTGAATTTCTATTCTATTAACGTTAAAGTGAACAATAAAGCCTATTACATTTTATTTACTCACGTCTAACTCGATTTATTGTTTTCAAATCAACTCACATAGCCTCTATATTTAGTTATGGTTAACCAATCCACTATAATTGTGTTAAACATTTAGTTTAAAATGGAAGCTATGCACTCGAAATAAAATTAAATTTAGACAATGGACGTAGAATAATTTCGTTTCTATTTATATCGTGTAAATATTCAGTAAATAAAAGTCTTAAGTTTTAGGATTGAAGATAAGATAAGATAAGATAATTTATTTGCTTAAAACATGGTATACATAGGTGTTATTAAAGGAAATGAGATCATACATGGTTTCATCATGTCATAATATTTTTGTCTCTCGAATCGTATTTGTAAACATAGCTTATTTTCATTGTATTTTATTTTATAACTTGAATGCAACTAACGATATATTGTACGTAGTTTTAACTTCTGTGCTAGTGCTGTGCACTTCTGTAAGTGACGAATTCAAAATTCCTTAAACCTATATTATTATGTGATTTTTGTTTGTGTATATCTTAGTGAGTAAGTCGTTAAAGTGCCATAAAAATAAATACCTACTCGTAAGTATGTACTTTAGATCCATCATCATTTCAGCCGAAAGAAGTCCACTGCTGGACATAGGCCTCCCCTAAGTACCGGCACTTCGACCGGTTCTGTGCGTCCCATAATAGGGAATAAATACTCTATATCCACACATAATAATTAGGTAACTAATGTAAGGTATTAGAACTAGTAGTTCTGCGAACAGTACACGCTTCTGAGCACAAACTTTTTTGCAACAATTTATATACTTACCACTAAAGTTATTTAAAACGGAATATTTTTATTCATCATGACTCTTTACCATGTTTTTTGGTTAAAAAAATTCAATTAAAAATTTGTAGGCCAGCTAGATTTACTAATAGGTTTTAATTGGTAGAGGTAACGCTGCAGCCTAGGTTTGTCAGGAGAAGGTGGTCCCAGGTGCTCCATCAATCCCTACCTGGTAGTTAAAGGGCCGATTCCACTGGTGGAAGTCTAAAAGTGAGCAATTTATTGTATTTTGAGGAGCTATTCTGCTCATCACTCCGATGATTCTCGTCAGATCTTCACCAAATTTCTATGAGACCAACTAAAAGTTACTACCTATCAAATAAAAAAGAACCATTGAAATCGTATCTCATAAGGCGGAGATATCTAGTAGCCCCTTTTTGGAGGAAGTACGTCCAATCTAAAATCCCCGATGACAAAAAAATATCTATAAAGTCGTAAAACCTGTACACCAAGTTTCGTCCAGATCGGTTGTAAAATATAACCTGTAGAGGAGTAGCAACAAACTGACAGAGAAAAGCAAATTTTGCCAGACTTGAAGCAGAGACGCTTCGGTCGCTTCGCTCGCTCGGTCAATTATAAGTTTGAGAATGTTAACTCTGATAATATCGTATCTGTTACGAATCCGTGTCTCAAACATGGTACTTACGCCCTTGATTTGCAGACTTACCTATAACATTTTAACACATAAAATAACATAACATCGCGCCTGCAATCCCCGAAGGGTAGCAGTGGACCTATAGTACGCCAGTTATGCTTAAGTCCCGTATTATCATTTTAATATTATAATAATAAAGTTATTGCACCATAAAAGTGTAAATAAATACAGTTATTATTTTTGTAGTTTCAGCGTTTAATGTTAAGGTGCTTAATTGGGGTTATTAAACTAATTTTTCCCACTTAGACTATAATTGGCTATAACGTTGAAATAACACTTTAGCTTAAAATAAACTTTTTCTTAATTGCCAATTTATTTCGAAAATGTTTGAGCTACTTTTATCGTAGCTTTACTAAAACTTTAAGTTTTCGAGGTGGTCGATGGTTATTCAAAGATTACTAAAACAGGAGAAGATTTACTTAACTAGGTATGTATACATAATAATAAAAATCGTAGCGAAGTCAAAACTGTACATAGAATATTTTTGAAAAAAAAGTAATTGCTACGAGGTGTGAGAATTTAACGATTCTAATCCCGAAAATAGAGGTATTCCACTCAGAGCACTGATTTCAACAGCACTTGTCGGAACCGCAGCAGTTTCACTGAGCACTTCCACTAACCGTACTGAAACAAAATTTTGATAAGTGCGGTTTGGTGGAACAGATAGTTTTTATAATTTTTGTCTGTTTATCTGTTTATGTTCCAGCATCACGCAAATACTACGATATATTTTGTTCACATTTCGCCTTTTTTTTTTTTGGTGGGAAATTATCAAATAACTTCTCCCGCTCTGGGCGGAGCGGGAGGGTGTGTCAGACTTTTACTGACTAAAACCCACCCGTATTCCTTCATTTGCCTGTGTGCCAGGGCCACGATATCCCTTTCGGACAAACTCGCAACCCTGGCAGGCATTGGCCCTAACGGACCCCGTCAGTTGCTGCTGACAACTCTTTGAGGCGCGCGTGGAATACAACGCGCCGTCGACCCGGGCCTGGTCCTTATCGGACGGTGAACTACCCATCGCTCACCGTCCGCAAGCCCGCGCCTACGGTGGCCGGAAATCGGTTTGCGACTCCCGATGCCCGGGGCGTCTCCTGCGGCGACTGGGGGCGCGAGGGCGCGAACCTTGCCTCTCCCTCACGCGTATATTTTGTTCAAATTTCGCCTAGATCTACAAGTCTGGGCAGTCATAGGCTATAAATTATCATGCTATTTGCTATGGGGGATAAGCATTAGGTATCGCTTAATGTTTGTTTTCTTCTATAGTTTACTGCAAATTGTAAAAAGACGAGTCAAAAGGTTACAATATTACAGATAATTACAGATTTAGCCTTTTAAATAATTATCATCACGCCTGATGCCTTTATGGAGCTAAGCAGTCAATCATGACATATACAGGTTGGATTGAGATAGGGCAATAAGGGAGGTTCCTTAACCGCTGTCGCTAATACAAGAAAACGGTCTTAGGAGGCAATCTTAAACTTTTTAGAACATTTTGATCTGCATTCACATATTTAGAAAAGTAAATTATAGTCAGCAAGGAAATTTACAAGTTTCACAAAAAAAAAATTGATGCCAATCGATCCTGTTTCTTATAACGATCAAAAAACTCTGTCGGACGAACTGAGGTTTGAATAGGTACTAGAAAGTATTGCTAGAAATTGCCCAAACAATCGATGACTTGGCTGAATAGGGAATGAATACTTATAGCAGATAGTTACAGATTTAACCTTTTTAAATGATTACCATCAAGCTATACCTTTATGGAGCTAAGCAGTCAATCATGAAATATAATATAAGAACGGCTATTATAATCAACTTTCAACAAAGCAAATAGCTTAGCGGTTCAGCGACTGCTTTGCAAACCAAGTTCGATTCCCAACATTTGATATATTTTGTGCTTCTTTTTTACATTTAGTAATATTATTAGGTGATAGTTCGTAGGACGTACACAGAAAAACATTAAGGTAAGGCCTCTTTTGTTACCTATGGTTATCATCATCATCATTTCAGCCGAAAGACGTCCACTGCTGGACATAGGCTTGCCCCAAGCACCGCCACTTCGACCGGTTCTGTGCTTCCCGCATCCAGCGGATACCTGCGGCCTTCACAAGGTTATCGGTCCACCTTGTAGAAGGCAGTGGGCAGCAAATTTCTCGCAGAACTGATGGCCGATGGGGCCGAAAGGTTCTGGAGTGCCGACCGCGATCTATGTTTATAATAAAAATAGATATCTATGATATTAATATTAGGTGCCTGTTAATGAGGAATCCCGTGTACACAATCTACTGTTGTATAAATTAATGATAGCAGTTCGTCAGAAGAAGCCTATAAGAATGCAACAGTTAGTTGTACCATTGGGTAGTATATCCAGGAACGCGGGCGTTCATTAATTCACAAAAACCGGCCAAGTGCATGTCGGACCACGAACAATGAAGGGTTCCGTAGTTGGGATGAATTTATCCCAAAAACAAACTTAACATTGGAGTTGAAAAACATGCTCTCCTATACACCGATATACGTTAAGGTCAATTCTCCAACTGCAAATTTAAGTTGGTCGAATATTACTCGTAAACTTGTAAAGCCTACTTAACTGTGATAGTTTTCCTTTTAATTTCATTATATATACTACTGCCATGAATTTTTTCAAAAGGTGGGGGGGGGGTTGGCATTTGACTCTTAACAAAAAATGTCACTTTAAAGCTTAATATTACGCAAACGGATCGCTGAATTGAAAACTGGTTTAGACAGACCCACAATATTTTTTTAAACGGCCTAACCAACGATACCCCACACCATAATATAGACAAGAAAAAAAAAATCATCCTCAGCACGTAAACTGGGAATGATATTTTTTTCCCCTAAAAAAAAATGTTTTTCAAGGTATTATTTTACGACTTTTTCGGCGTGATAAAATTACAGCTTTGTAGTACTAAGCGTCTCTGAGCTAAGCTGGGGACAGACGGACGGACGGACATGCAGACAGACAGACAGACAGGCGGACATGTCGAAACTATAAGGGTTCCTTGTGGACTACGGAACCCTAAAAAACGAAAAACTTCGCAAGCAATGGGAAATTGTTACTGAAGGCTGCGGGTGTTGACCTAAGGACGAGCTGTTTCTCAAACGGACAACTGTACGTTGTTTGCTCCCGAGTCACCAGTCCTGACTCTCTTTATATTGTGGCTGTTAAGACCAAAACTACAAACGCAGTATACAGGGAAGTTTTATAAAAATGTGGCTATTATTTGGTATATTGTTTGGTATTTGACGGCACGGTTGGCGCAGTCGTTAAGCGATTGACTGCTGCGCTGCGTGTCGCGGGTTCGATTCCCGCACGGAACTAATATTTGTATGACCTACAAGTAGTTGTATCGGGTCTGGCTGTTTGCGTATGTGAATTTAAATGTTTGTAAACGCACCCACGATACAGGAGAAATTCCTAGTGTGGGGCAACGTTGTAAAAAAAAAGAAAAAAAAATGTGGTGTGTTATGACTTCCACGCGAATGAAGTCGCGGGCAGAAGCTAGTTTCTTATTAACATGCTTTAGAGGTATTTCAGTTCTAATGTGGTTGAGTTTTATAGGACGTAAGTATGGGAGCGTATTATTACTCCACATTATTATGACATCACTGAATTTCTGGCAACATGCAGTATTTTTTTATACAATATTTAAATTAGGGTTTACCTGTAATTTTATTTTATGCCTAGAAATAAATAAAGAAAGAAAAATGGTTTATTCTGCACAAACAATACCAACGTTACAAAAAAAAATACAAATTACACACTCTAATTCAAAGTAACCAAAAATATTACAGTAAGTAGTAATAGTACATATTTTAAGATTATTATTAGCTTTTTTATTATTATTATTTTCTTTTTAGATTATTATTATGTAAATATTATTCAGAAATAAAAATAAGAAAACAGTAGCCAAAAGCCTAATGTTCAAAACTTAAAAGTTTGACAATGTCAATGTTGTGTAACTCGTGTTGTTGTACATGATAGTTTTATTTTCATATTGGGCTATGAAAAGTCTAACTTTATGGTTTTCATTGGTCAGCAGTGAATATCTTGAAAATAATCTTGTTATGGAGTGCAAACTTACAGATTGGAACAACAAATATATTTGCCAATTAAATTAAATATTGACTGTTTTAAATTTAATAAATTAAAGATCGCGGTCTGTGTGACCGTATTTTAATGCGGTTATCACCATCATTTAGAGATTTTATTCCGGAAAGTCTAAGTGAATAATAATAATAATATCTATAATACATTAATATAAATAAACTAGCGACCCGCCCCTGCTTCGCAAGGATCGCCACCTATCGGGTTCAAAACTGTCTTATCTTTCAAGCTGGAACCAACCATACACATTCACAAAATTTCATTGAAATCGATAGGGTAGTTTCGGAGATGAGCGTGTACGAACGTACGTAGTGGTTATTTTTGTATAATAAAGGGTTAATGGGGGGCAATTAAAAGAAAGGCCGTTCTTAAGGATTTCAATAATGTGTTTATTATCCTTTTACTTATATAATGGAAGATGTGATTAACTAATATTACGTGAGACGTGTGGTCCCAAGCAAGGATGAAGGAATAGTAAGGATTTTGGTCAAGTGGTGAGCGGGCTCGGATAGTGTTGAAGTGGATTAGTTTTTTTCTATACTCCAACAAGAATATAACATAACATCAAGCTTGTAATCCCCGAAGGTTTAGGCAGAGGTGTACCTATAGTACCCCCACGTTTCGCCAGTTATGTTTAGGTCTCACGTAATAGGGGGCGAGCCCATTGCCATCAACCGGGCACAAATCCAGGCTCCGGGCTACTGAGAAATTCCTGGTGGAAAAACCCAATAGCACTAGCGCGATCAGCGTCAGGTGGTACACCTTGTGTTGTCATCTGACATTATGCTGAGCTGAGGCCCTTTTGGCATTATAATTAATTATTTTCTGTGTTATTTATAGTTTTTAAGGTGTATTTTTTTTTTTGCTGTAATGTCAATAAACGCATTTTTCTTTCTTTCTTTTACACTTTACCCAACCTGGGAATCGAACCCCGGACCTGGTGCTCAGCAATAGCGCTTGCAACCATTAGACTTACGAGGCAGTCAGTATAATAAGAAAGATAATGAAATCTTTATATTTTAAAGCAAGTCCTAGTTATGAAATAATCGTAACTTCATAGCATGAGTAGACACAAACTAACAGACGCAACATTTTTCTACCTACAAAACACGGCTTCTTTTTTCGTGGCTCCCAGTGTACAGCTCCAGTAATCCGAGCCAGCTCGCCTTTCAGCCATGCCTCGTTTAATTGAAGCAAGCTAATGAGTAACCATTATGGCTGCCTGTCCTTAGATACTGTTTACCGCTTAATAAGTCACTTTGAAGTTCCACTTGAGGACGTAACGTCGTTCTCACTTGGAATTTGTGCTCACTGACCTGTTGTGTGAACATAATGATTATCTTGGTCAAGGGCGGTTTTGGTAAGATGTTGGAGGTATCTTGTGATACTCGTATAACCAATTAGTCTATCACACAGGTATGTGACACATAAGACGCTCTTATCAATACAAACAGCAAAATTAGTGGAGACATTATAACTGGATTCGATGGAACGAAGGCACGGTTGGCGCAGTTGTTAAGCAATTGACTGCTGCGCTGCTTGTCACGGGTTCGATTCCCGCACGGAACAACGATTTGTATGACCTACAAGTAGTTGTTCCTGGTCTGGCTGTTTGTGTATGTGAAATTAAATGTTTGTAAACGCACCCACAATACAGGAGAAATTCCTAGTATGGGGCAACAATAAAAAAAAAAAGATAGAATAAAAATAAATTATTACTGGTTGCTTAAAACCTACACCGTTGTGAATGCTGTTCACTGGCTGGCATCACGCCTCCAAAAATTTGCAGGACTATAGCCAGCCGCATCCAGAGGGCGAAGCTACAGACCCGCACCACCGAATGCACAACTTTAACCCACCGCCGACGCCGACGCCGGCTATCGCTGAAAACCAGGGCTGGGGCTCTGTCTCGAATAGGGTCCCAGCATTATGCTGAGCGGTGGCCGTTTTGCGTGGATGTGATGCATATTTTCCCCCTACTTGTTCTTTTTGTATCTGTGTTCTTTCTTTGCGTCATGTTTACCGCAAATAAACGTATTTTCTTTCTTTTATTTTTCTTTTTTAACCCAGTGCCACAGAGGCTCAAAAGCCGCAAAACATATTTGGTGCGTAAGTCCAGCTGATGACAACCCCTCCACAGGAAGATTTGATCTTTGACAAGAAATGCTTAATCCTCCTGCTTTCTTTATTGAACCATCAGAGAGCTTCCCATCCGGGCACAAGTTACCGTGGTCTACTTGGAAAACCCCAGCAAGGACAACCCCACAAGTAGGGGTTCATGGACGGCTCAGATCTCCAGTTTGTATGCGGCGTTTCTCCTCAGACAATGGCTGACCTCCCATCTTGCACCGCATGTCCTGTTACCTGCACATGTGAGGACCTAATGGCTGCGTCAGCGAACGGCTGCTGAATTTTGGACTAAAATAATATCTAAAACTAACTAAAACTATATATTTATTTACAAAACACACACACACACATAACACACATAACTGGCAAAATGTGGGTGTACTATAAAAATTATGTAGGTACACCTCTGCCTAATCCTTCGGGGATTACAGGCGTGATGTTATTTATATTATATTTATTTACGTGTTATTTTTGCCATTGACACACTGAAATGAAGTATAAAAAAAAAATGAGAAATTTCTACATTTATATCTGTAATTTATTTATTTATTAAACATTTTGTAGACATAACAGCTCACCCCAAGGCGTCTACAATTAAGTTACATTTTCGTAATATATACGTACAGTTTAAATTTTTTAACATATTAACATTATTGCTTAACTACTAACTTGTGCTGAAAACAGATTAGCCTATAAAAATATACGTCGATGTCATGATTTAACTTCTATGACAGTGCGTGAGGTAAACATTTGCCGCAGATATAATTTTGTTCAGTCTATCAGTAAATAGGTCCACATCTTGAGCTAGTATGATCGAGTTGAGGAGCGTAAGAGTTATAAGGTGTTCATAGCATTATCAGCCTATAACGTTCCCACTGCTGGGACACAGGCCTCCTCTCGGTGAGAGAGAGTGGGCCGTAATCCACCACGCGGGCACAGTGCGTGTTGGTAGATGTCACATGTCTTCGAATTTTTGGTTCTAAGACAGGCCGGTTTCCTCACGCTGTTTTCCTTCACCGTATTGAGAGCAGTGGTGATGAAATAATTTACACAAAGTATAGCGCCTGTCTGGGTTCGAACCTACAACCTATAAACTCGTAAGTAGCAGCCGTTACCACTGGGCCACCACTGCCCCACTGCCCCTACTGCCTGCTTAGTTATGGTGTACCTACATAATTAAAAATATTCGATACAAAACCGAAGTAACAGAATATAAGGCCCGTATTTATAGAGCGTTACTCAGTACTCAAGCGTTACTTAAGACTAGTTTCAACCAATCCAATGGCTTGAATCTAGTCTTAAGTAATGCTTGAGTACTGAGTAACGCTCTATAAATACGGGCCTAAAATCAGTTACGATTTAATTGATGTTTTGAGTGTTCAATTCGTCCATTTTATATAGCGTTAAAATCTAAATATTTGCCACAACAACTATGTAGTTAAATTTGAATCTTATTAAAGAATCACCAGAATATTACTGAAATCAAATATTTTATAACTTTAAGAAGTAATCCGCACAATATTAAATATAATATCAAAGCACTGATTCAAAAAGATAATGAAACCTCAACCTACATACAAACAAAGATATACGGAGAATAAAATCGGAATTCTAGGGAAAAGCTAATTAAAAAGCAACATGATAATACAATCAAATATCGAAAATACGGTCCAACTTTGTTTAGGTTTTTGCTGTTAATTAGGTTAAGTAGTTGGCTCCAGTTCACGGAGGAGTAAGCAAATGGAGTGATAATGGCAAGGCGAGAGCCATTTGCACTGACACTGCATTTAGCACCCTGATGTCAATACCAGGGTAATCGTTTAATGGCAGTAGCTTCTTCCTTCTTGTGTGTTTTATTCATATTCTTAAGCTTTTTTTTTGTTTTTGTTGGGAAACCTTCAAAAGGCACCTGGACATTGGGGAAAAAACCAGGGAGAGTGGGGGGGGGGGATTCTTACCTCAGTAAAACCACCCCAGTGATCACCATCGCTCGGTGGGCAATCAGTGTTCCAACTCTGATCGCCCGCGATTCCAAAGTACCGCCTGCATTAAATGATGCAGTTGGGGTTCCTTCTTCTTCGAATGGGATCGGCTCTCTCACGATCCCGCTCGGCAGCCTTCTTCTGGACCATCACGGTGTCACTGAAGGAGGCAACTTCTCTCCAGTTTTCTGTCTCCGTCAGCATAGCCCTCACTACTGCTGGCAGAGACAGGTTTCGCCCGATCCTGGCGACCAAAACCTGCCACTCAGAGGCCCACTCAGGGCACTCCTCGAGCGTGTGCTGTGCAGAGTCTAGGCTTCCACAATGGTGGCAATTTGCCGTGGCCTCACGCCTAATCCTGTTCAGGTACTCACCGAAGCAACCATGCCCGGTCAGCAGCTGAGTTCATATTCTTCTGCCTACTGAAAGCAATTTCTTGTAGGGCCTCATAGTAGTGCACACTTTGTACCCACCTTGATTTTTGCTGAGCAAGATGGCTTCTTCTACTTTGCTTTGCTCTTGACAGAGCGGTCGTGGTCAAGATGAAATTGTGTCCAACCGCAGTTGTTATCGTTGCTCGTCTCAAGATGTCAAAATGTCAGATCTAAGCATATTTTTACTACAAAACGTAACGCTTTTTCTGTTGAAAATCAAAGTGTACTTAATTAAATAGTGTTTTATGTGTTGTACTTTTTATTAATTCGTTTAGTAAACAATGCTCTTTTCTTATCCCATTATAGCCTATGCATGCCAGTTTTCGTAAAGAAATTCAAAATCAAAAGTCATTTATTCAAACTAGGCTGAGAATCAGCACTTTTCGAACGTCAAAAATTACATGAGACAGTCCTCCAAAAACGCCCACCCTTCACCACTTCCTAGTGCTTTAATTAACATAGTCTCCATTTACTTACGCCGCCGTGGTACTGTTTAACGCAGGTTAATTCCGTGAGGTTTCTGTAATTCGAAGCGGTATTGCAGGGAAGTTTCTGTAAGCGCTTATTACGACCCTCTGTTAACCCTTCCGTACTTTGAACTACGTTTGCGTAATCGTTTCTCAGGTTTAATGATTTTGTGATTTTATTAAGAGTGGAGACTGGTTTTGTATGAAATAATCTTTTTTTCTCCGAAATTCATTTACATTGTTTAGATCTAAAAATATGGCGTTAGCTAGTGTTCCACAGTGAAAACCCCTGACTTCTAAACTAGGATTATGTACCTGTATCTTAGAAGCCAGTGTCCCTTCAAAGTGACGAGCATATATAGAAAATAGGACACACATTACTCATAAAAATCCATTAGGGCAAGTTAAAGAGAAACAAAAAAAAAGTAAAAAATAAAAATAATAATAAAGTGTTGTGAATGTCTCTAATGTGTTTGTCTGGAGGTTATGTGTGTGTGCGAGTAAAGAAACTATTATCGCTTTGGAGTGGAGTAACGAGCGGAGAAAAGGGCAAATCAGGCGGGATTTCCAACGTTATCAACAATGAAGACAGATATTTAGTATGTACAGCCGGGGTAATTAATTGTTAACTAAATTGACATCTTACATCAATATTTGCGGTGTTATAGCTGTAGCGTATAGTAAAATATATAGATGCATACTAGTGGGGCGACCGGTAGTGGAGAGCGTGGCAGGGGCGTCGCTTGCCGCACCTCCTACCCGACCGTGCCGTACGAGGCAGTACGTGATCATACAAGTTGGTATTATTTAATAGTAGGTAACAGACCTGTAATAATGGTGACCTTGCCAGGATTATAACTAGTTCACGTAAGTACCAACAAAAAATTCAAAAGTGAAATTTAAAAGGAAAATCGGTACAAGATCAGTTTTATTGTATACTAAATCAACGCAGTGTAAAATATAAATAAATCTATCCTATTGCTTTTAGCATGCTTTGCGGTGTTCGGCTATAATTACTTCAACTTTGCTAAGTTATCTGCATAAACAATATAATAAATCATGTTTGTTTTTATTTTAATACCACACAATTATTCAAGTTTAATGCTATTTGCTATGTACCCTATGATATTAGCAGGCACCGCAAATCGCTATAAGTAGGTATTTATTTACTTCACGACGACACTGATCTTGTTAAGACGCAGATATATGCCAGTGATCTTGAGTGGTTAGATTGCGTGTTCCATACTGAGCTCACGCAACGCGTCGTACGTACAGCCAGTAATAGGACTCACCCATCAAGGAGCGCTGTCCCCAATTTGACACATTATTAATTTATTATACACAAAACAAAAGATATTTTAATAAAACGCGTATACTAAAAGATCAATAATTAAATTATCTTTAAATTGGTCAAGGTTTAAAAAAATACGCTTGGTAGATTTTGCGCCATTCCCAGTTTTTTATTCCAAGTTAGACATAACTTTACAAATTAATTTCACTATGTAATATAAACATAATCTAAAATATTCACATATTAAGTTATTGAGAAAATGCTCTTATTTATAATATATTTTTTTCAAATCATTAACACTACTCGTTTAGACGTGATCTTCAGTATAAAACCGTTAAAAGTCGGCTATTTTTTTTTGTCCTAAAAACTTCATAACGTTGCATTAGCGTTATACTTGTACATCAGTGATACCTCTATTGTTGCCTGAAATTCAGTAAATGTTTATTAAATGTTTATGTTTGAATACAAATTGAACCATGTAAACATAATACAGCCGTGCAGTGTGAATAGTTTATATCAACCAAAGATTCGACGTACCTACAAAAGATCGCTGCGTCGATGACCTACTTACGAATACCCACATAAAGTTTTTTTTGCGCCTTTTAATTAAAACTTAAGTATTTGTTTACAAAAGTTATTAATTTTTTATTTGGTCAACAATTGAGGTTAAACGCTGGATGTCAGAGCTAGTTTGTTGTCACCAAACGGTACCTTATTGATCTTTTTATGCTGTACTTAGCTATAGTGACAGTTTGGCTAGGTCTAGAGGTAGTTCGATGAAAATCGGAACGGTACCTACAAATACATTTAGAGGCAATGACGTATTATAAATAGACGCGTCATACACGAACATTAGTGCACTCAAAAACCGCGTAAGCCATGAATGTAGCTACATAATTGCGTACAATCATGCAGTGCGCCACGAAAAGGAAAGACCCTTCCTATACCGATAACTGTTGTTAGAAAGAGATAAACATACATGTTTAGTTACGTCACTAGCTACTGCATGTTCATTTTCGCGTACGCGTCGGTCGCAGCAGTCAGGAAAAATGGCTGGCTGATGGTTTTCTTATCGTAAAAAAATACAATAAGTACTTATGCATGAAATGATACGTTTTTCTGTACTCCCACAGTAGTAGTGTAATATGTACATCGTGTATAGACACGGGAAGGCATTTATTTCACAAATAATTGGTGAGAATTGGGAGTGATTGTGACGTGTAGCCGCGTCACTGGATGGCGCGCGACTAATTCCTCTTTGGGCAATTGCCTTGCATTTACTTTGCCATTATTGAGCGCGGGTAACGCATCTAAAGTCCATCATTGTTTAGAGGTAGTTCGATGAAAATCGCAACGATACCTATAAGCACATTTTAGAGGTAGTTCGATGAAAATCGGAACGGTACCTACAAATACATTAAGATTTAGAGGTAGTTCGATGAAAATCAACCTACCCTATAAATATCCGCGTTACCCTATCAAACTGTTACGTCCACCATTCCGCAAAACTGTTTCAGGGTCTAACTCTCCAGTCCCAATACATTGCAGACTTCTAAACAATTGTGATTAAGTGATTGATATTTGTTGCACGTCACTTCAAGAATTCAAGCGTCAAATAGGTACCAAAATAGATAACCATTATAATTATTTAACGCATGATTTCCCAACTACTGTCAACCATTCGTGTTAAAATTGTGTAAAAATTCGGAATGGTACCTACAAACAATATTGTTACTTGTTTACAGATCATCCCAAAAAATGTCGCTCATATCACCCATGGAGTCCTTGGAATGTGATGGAGAATCAGCCTCGGTTGGTTTACGTTGGGAAAAATGGAAGCGAACACTCGGGTTATATCTCACTGCGACGAATGTTATCACGCCAGAAGCAAAAAGAGCAGTACTCTTGCACATGGGCGGGCTGGCTTTGCAGGAAATATACTACAACATTCCTGGTGCACACGTAGAAACCGCTGATGGCGGTGCAGATATTTTCACGATTTCGGTAAATAAAGTCGTGTCTATGAACGTCATCTATTTAGACTCGTCAAGCAAGACAGCGGAGAGAAATTTGATAAGTTCCTCGTCAGACTTAGACATCAGTGCTCTAAGCGTAAGTTTACCGCTTCGGATGTGCAAATGATAGATCAAATCATGGAAAATGTGAGTCAGCCAAATTGCGAAAAACAATTTTAACTTTTGGAGATGACTTCACATTTGACAAAATGATTTCTGAAGCAAACGTTTTAGAAACTGTCCACCGACAACTTAATAATTTCGGTTTGCCAAGTAAAGATTAGTCAATAAATCGGTTAGATACTGCTACAAAGAAGTCGAAACCTACTCCATGTTGCCGTTGCGGTGGCAGTCATTCAAGTGATAGCACTTTATGCAAGGCGCGCGATCAAAAATTTCTCAACTGTGGGTTCGTTGGACATTTCCGAAAATTTTGTAGAACTAGGGCGAGAAAACGGACGGTACGTGGAGCGCCAGCTAAAGTTCCTAGCCTGAAGAGGTGGATTACATATCGTCGACCTAATTCTAATATGGCGTAAGTCAAAATTGGCAACTATTCAGGACGCGACGCAAAAACCTTTTGTTTCTATTAAGTTCTTAGGAAACATAAAATTAATGTTCCACCGAAAATATGCCTAACCAAATCTGCTTTTTATTTTTAAGGTTTTATTACGACCGCCGTACGAGTAAGTACGTGATCATACAAGTTGGTATTATTTAATAGTAGTTAATAGACCATAGCCATTTCATACAACTGTCAAAGAATGACAGTTGTGATTTGAACCCAGTTTAACTGGATAGTCAACCTGCTAATCAATTAATTTCGTGACTTTGCAAACAGCATATATTATTATACAATCATATTATGTGTTATATAGAGTTTACAGTACTAATCCAAGACATCCGATTTACTAGTCTGTCCTACCTAGCTATTCTCGTAGTATTCTCTAGTCTTGCCAAACGCGACTCAATGATCACACCCCGGTGGTTAATTTTAAAATCTTCAGCATCCTAAAATGGTAAACTTTAGTATCAACCAGTGGGTTACTTAAGCAAAGACCTACTTTCTTCAAGATTTTACTTATTTAAAACTAAGCTTCGTCACAGAAAAGATATAAACAGAAGGTTTTGACGTTCCTATCATCGTATTAATTGACCTGTAACACAGGTTTTTCCCAAAAAACTATATCAGGCGCCAGTCTCTCACAAAGGTGGAATACAACTGAGACTTTTTGTACTCATTAACTTTAACTCAGATTTGTGAAGAGAGAATAAATAAATAAAAAATAAACTTATTAATACTTAGTCTAATTTGAATAACTGACTTTTGATTTGATGTCTGGAAGAATAGCACCGCCCTATTTCTTACCGTGGGTGTCATAAAAGGCGACTAAGGGACATACTAGAGAATGGGCAGTAGCGTTCTCTATGCATTTTAACACTATACTGCAATCGCCAACCCGCCTGCCAAGCGTGGCGATTATGGAAAACCCCCCCCTTTAGGGAAGGCCTATGTCCAGCAGTGGACGTCTTTCGTCTAAAATGATGAATTAGTAATATGAGTATATGAGTATGTTGTGAATATTCTATTTTCTTAGCGTACACCACTTTTACCAATTAATTATTTTGTCATTGGAGAGCGGGATCTCCTAGCACAGGTATATCTTTTACTTATAAGGAGGTCCCTATGTAAAATTTACTGTAAAAGTTGTAAAAGTTTCTGAAATAAACCTTTTTATTTTATTTATTTTTTTATGAGTGAAAACGCACGCACACAGACGCATTCACAAACAGCGAGTGCAAGCGCACTCGCGACTGGCATTTATTCTAAAGTCTATTTGTGCGTGCGCCTGTATTCGCTCGTTGTATGAAGCCGACCTTCTGTTCTTATCTTCGTGTATCTTCGGGCTCATTCGATAAAGGTCGGTCAAAGGTGCCTTGATTGTTAGTTATTGTCTCCGAGAAAGTGGCGCTTGCGATAAGTTATCTTTATTATTTATTCCCTGAGGTTGACATATTGTCTATAATTAGATGAGCTATTTTATTTGCGTCATAATGGAAAAATAATATTTTTACTCATACAAGTTATTAGGTTTATTTAGGTATTTATAAAGCAGAGGTGAGTGGAAAAATATAAAACAAAAAAGTTATTTTATCGCATCGCATTTTTTTTTGTACACCAGTGTCTAACCTGTCGGGGATTACAGGCATGATGATGTTATGGTGTGTGTACTTAATTATATGTGTGTGTATGTCACCTTTGACTCTTTGATAAACTAAACAATTTTGACTGTTTTTCGAACTTATAAAGATTTATTTTAACACACAGTAAGTAGGTGTCTAATCTACTGAATCTAAGCCTTAATAAATTCAAATCATTCATTAAACGTAAGTTGTGCCAGAAAGCCTTTTATACTGTTAAAGATTATATTGAGGACAAAAAGGCTTGGGATTGAGCTGCTCCAATTTTTGTACATATTGAGGTAGTTTATTTTTGTTTTTTTTTTTTTTTTTGTTTTTGCTAACTTTATTATTTTATAAACAGTGACATTTAATTATTATTTTATACACAATGACAGGAATATTTACTTGTAAAGTATTATATTATTTTAATTATTGTGAATGTGAAGACTATGTGGGTTATTGCATAATATTTTTTTTTCCCTTTCTTTTATTCTCAGTTAGTGTTAATCATGGTCTGGCAGTTTGAGTCATATAAGTGGCCTACCCAAATGGCCTTTCTTTGGTATTGATAGTCGCATCGTTGAGCTCCTTATATTCTGAGTAGAGCTGCACGATTACTGACAAATGCGTGCACTGACTGGTCAGGTCCACTCAACCTGTGTGGTTCTTTCCTCAAAAGACCATTTCAGACACCAATCTACATGGTCTTCACATGATCTGACCAAGATTATGTCTGGACTTTAAAAGAGACTATGACCTCTGAGTTTGTTTCGGCCTTTCTTCTCAGAGTAGTCAGATAGGAAACGCCGACCTCATCTAGTTTTTAAAATATGATTGACGTGTAAAAGTGTTTGTACAAACCTACTTACAGAAATAAAATCATTTATCATTTATCATTTAATAAAAAAACATAGGCAGTCATGGCGACTGCCGACAGAACTGAAAACTTAAAACTATGCGTAGTTACAGTTATAGTGTTAAAGTGTTAACATTAGCATGTCGGTGACGCTCAACGCACCTAAAGAAGTTTTCACTTCAATCATCATTTCAGCCGCAAGACCTCCACTGCTGGACATAGGCCTCACCTAAAGGGGGTTTGCCATAATCGCCACGCTTGGCAGGCGGGTTGGCGATCGCAGTATGGTGTTAAAATGCATAGAGAACGCTGCTGCCCATTCCCTAATAAGTCCCTTAGTCGCCTTTTACGACACCCACGGGAAGAAATAGGATAAGTTTTATATATGAACAGACAGCTGTGCTGCTGGGGAGTTTGTTGCGCCACTTCTTCTTCCCAGCTAAAGCACTAGGAACTGGTAAAGTTTTTGGGGGACTGTCTCATGTAATTTTGTCGTTCGAAAAGTGCTGATTGTCAGCCTAGTTTGAATAAATGACTTTTGATTTTTTTTTTTTTCGGACAACTCACTTCAATAAAATAATGATTTTCTAAAACACAATTTAAACAATGCACAGTATACTTTTCACGTGGTGAATTTTTACTTGACTTGCTGCCACTACAGCATGTTGGTGACGCGGTCACATTAGCATGTCGATGACGCGAATCGGTAAGTTTTGCCCCTACCAAAAATCACTTAACGCGGCTGAAGAAGTTGTCACTAGAAAAAAACTTTTTACAAAAAAATAGTAACCGACTACCAAAAATAACACTACAAAGTGAAAAATAACTTTAATTTCGGAAGTCGGTGTCTTTGGATCTGTATTTGAGTTTTTTGCCACCGACTTCCGAAATTAAAGTTATTTTTCACTTTGTAGTGTTATTTTTGGTAGTCGGTTACTATTTTTTTGTAAAAAGTTTTTTAATTTTCACTTTTTAGTGGGTCAGTTTTGAATTTATCTAAGTTACAATAGCCTAATGTTAACTGCTCATCACCTTTTATAAAATATTGCTTTTCCCGATGCTGGGACGTTGATTGTTGAGGAGTTCTCCTGGTAAGAACCAGGACAACTGCCACTCACCATTATGCATAGTGACGAGCATAAATTGCTTAATCGCAACCCGTTAAATAGATACTCATTATTATATTGTTCCGGTAGCCATCCGTGGTCTCCATCATCAGTTCCACTTCACCAAAAGGTGCTGTCGGAGAGTAAATGCACGAGTTTCTATAAAAAATACCCAAATCGCTATAAGTTTGCATATAAAATTTGAGGGTTTCCCTCGATTTCCATGGGATTCCCTAATCAGATTTTGATTTGGTGCCAATGGGACCACCTCGGGAGTATACCCTTTCAAACAAAAAAAGAATTTTCAAAATCGGTTCATAATTGACGGAGTAATCGCGTAACAAACATACAGCCGAATTACAAACCTCCTCCTTTTTGGTAGTCGGTTAAAAAATATGAAATTAAGTGTCTCGACCAATGTAATATGAATGAATATTTTATGATTAGGGTTTGTAGAGAGGTACTCTTGAGTTATTTGCGTCCCAGTTCATTTGCTGACATTCGTGTTGGGACAAATCTGAGGATATAATCAGTTAGTTCAGCCGAAATACGTCGTTCGTCTCTAGTAAGTCCCTTAGTCGCCCTTTACCACGCCTTTCGCCAGGGGTAGAAATGGGATAGTGCTATTTTTTACGTCCGGCACCAAACGCAACCAACCAACCATTATTGATATGAGTCCAGCTTATTAGTAACCCTAACGTATTTTTCAAATCATAATCAAAAGTCATTTATTCAAACTAGGCTGAGAATCAGCACTTTTCGAACGTCAAAATTTACATGAGACAGTCCCCCAAAAACGCCCACCTTTCACCACTTCCTAGTGCTTTAGCTGGGAAGAAGAAGTGGCGCATATAAAACTTAAATCTATATAATAAAATGTAACATAATTTGTATTACGCAACACAAAACATGTAAGTAAATTATTTGCCTTATGTTAGCCACACACCATCATACAAAAAAAAAAAATATAATAATAATCAAGTCAAGTTTCAACACGTTAATTATTTTGCAAGAAAATACCCAATTACACCAGGTAAAATTAATTAACTAGATAAACTTCACGGATGTGATGGGTATCGATATCTAAAAAGGATTAAGAAACAAAAAAACCAGCCTAGTGCATGTCAGACCACGCAAAATGAAGGGTTCCGTAGTTGGGATAAATTTATCCCAAAAACATTTATTTTTATTTTCGTGTGATAAAACTACTTTACGATTTTCGGATTTTTTCCTTTACTTGTGCGGTGAGACCTTGCTTCTTGCCAAATTTAATGATTCTAGGTCAATGGGAAGTACGAGTTTTGATTTAAGCCACCGGCACATTACTGTGTCGCGTTGTGTCGTGACGTGGGAGAACTAATCAAACGAATCTATTCAGGACTACGTCAAATCACAACGAAACTTGATTGGCTAACACTGCGTCCGAAGGCGTCACGACACGACACAACACAGTAATGTAAATCCGGCATTATTTGCGAGTATCAAAATATGTCTCATAAATCACCGTATTTTTTTATTGCGTTGACTTACACTCAGTTGCAGAAACGATCTTTAAATTTTAAAGACTACATTAAACACTAATGTAGCATTAAATCATTGCACAAAACCATTTTTTATTTTATTTTAATGCTCCATTAAATTTAACTAATGAAATGTCAAACCTAATGAAACCGGCCATTTTAAACACTTTTACGTTGCACGTAACTTCATTAGCGCCCATTAGCAGGTGGTGAACTTTAAGTTTGACATTTCAGATTTTTTAATTTTAATGGGCCGAAAAGCATCCATTAAGAGCAACATTAGTGTTTTCTACGGTACTTGAATGCATTTCTGTAATTGAAAGATGTCTTTAACCAGTCTTTCGTCATTATCTGATTCTTATTTAGTAGATTTACCTCGCCGTCGAATCCCAGACCGAGTGAATTCATTTTTAAAACATGATGGAAAAGAGTTTCGTGTAAGGTATAGAATTTCCAAGGAGGCAGTTCTTCAAATTTGTAACCTATTTGATTAAGATTTAGAACCAGTGACGCAAAGAAATAAATCCATTAATGGCCTGACACAGCTTTTAATATGTTTGAGATTTTTCGCCACTGGATCTTTCCAGCAAGTAGGTATTGGGTGATTTAATAAACATAAATAAATCAACAGTTTGTCGGAAACAGGTTGGGTCGGGTTGTTTGTCAGTTTGTTTATACAAAAAGTATCCCGTGAGCTAGCAAAATTAAGCCACCTCTATATTAAAATGCCAGACCGGAGGGAACTACGTAGAGTTGCAGAAGGTTTTTATGAAATTGATGGATTTCCACGTGTGGCCGGAGCTCTAGACTGCACACATGTTAAAATTATTAGATTAAGGGGGATGCGCTAAAGTAGCCCGCAAAATTCAAATTTTATTACGTTTTTTGCAATTTGCAGGTCAGTAACACGTATGTTGATCTAATTATGATTCGCGGCCATAACCAATATGGCTTTACAGAATTATAATCATTAGAATATGAATCAGAAGTATAAAAATTGCAAAAAACGTTGGTAAATTTGAATTTCGCGGGCTACCTTAGCGCATCCCCCTTAAACCAGATTATTTAAACTACATTAAACCACAGAGTACACTGAATACACATAAATCAACTACATTTACTTTATTTTATTCTAAAATTGTGGTGTACTTGTACGTACGGATAATAACAGAACGCAAATGTTCACTCTTTTCGTTCAATATGGTAATTTGTTCCTGGCAATATTGTTTAAAGTCTTCTTTAACTAAAGTGGCATTAAAAATGTCTAATGCTATCTAAAATTTGTTTGTGCAACTTCATTAAAGTAATGAATTCATTAGCGATAATGTTGCTTTATGTAATGAAGTGTTAATGGTGAGCTTTCTGCAACTGAGTTTTAGTGGCTTGATTTTTTTAGTGCTCCAAGGGACCTTCGACTTATGTATTTGATATTAATTTTAATTTGATACCACTACGCGTTCCTGAAAGGAAGAAAAAGGGTCTTGACAGGCTGACAGCCAGACAGACAGGCGGACAACGAATAAGAATAATTTATTTGTGAAACATAGGTAATTACACACAAAGATCTTAAAAATTAGGGAGTGCGCTATGTTTTGCCAATATTGACATACAAATGATTGTTATGAGTAAAAACAATTAAAATGAGTACTATTCAAATACAATGATAAATGTATTACAATACAGTATTTCAGTACCTAATTTTATTAACACATGCATGCAAATTAAATTTTATTACAATTTATTCAGAGTCAATTTCATTTCATGTCAAAATTTTAAGTCAATTAAATTCAAAAGATTATTATTAATGTACAATTTCAAAATTTATGTCAGCATTATAATTATATAGATTTTTCATTAAGAAACTCATCTAGAGTGTAATAACATCTTTCAAGTAGTAACCCGTGAAGTGTTTTTTTTAACTTTTGCAGTGGCATACATTTTATTTCATCGGGTATTTTATTATATAATTGTGGAGCAACACCAAAGAAGCTTTTCTTCATTAGAGAAGTGAACCTACAAGGGTTCCGTTTTTTCCTTTTGTACGGAACCCTAAAAAACATGATTTTTTACTCCATCTTGTGTTTTCAATACACTTCACAAGAAAGTATAATTCCAATCAGGTGAGCAAGTCGCCTAGAGAGAAAAAAAATGCAAAATTTAATTAACAAAGTTATCTTGGAGCTAAAACACAAGTTTTTGAAGAAAAACGAGCGAAATAACACGTTAATTTGATTCTCAGGATTACGGATGGTTGTGTGAAGATCGTGGGGGGAATGTTAAGACGCAATTGGGATACTATTAAGAATTATGAGGAGGAGGAGTACAGTCGTACTCCTCGCAAATATATGTGTTCGTACAGTTGGTACTTCGTTCGTGCATTAATCGAGGATTTATGTATTTAAAATGTAATTAGGTGATTGAATGTAAAACTTAAATTTTAAATTGATTATATATCTATACAGGGTGTTAAAGTAACTGCACGTCATAGCTTAGGTGTAGGTTCAGTATCGATAAAGGAACCCAGGAAAAAAACAAAAAAAATATTGCAAGTTCAACCTAATTTAGTACACACGGCTACACATCAAGCTATACATTTCCAGTATAAGCTGATCTCGTATTGTGTAGGATTTCCGTACAATGAGAGGTCAGCGTATACCTACTGGAAGTGTATAGCTTGATGTGTAGCCGTGTGTACCTACTAACTAAAAATAGCAATCGCTTAGAATTCAAATTATTTTATTTGACGGTCTTATGCCCGTTAAAGTACGAAGATACTTATTTTTATTTATTTTTTATGTTTAATTAATAAGCTATGGCACGCAGTTACTTTAACACCCTGTATATATATTATAATTGATTGATTTAAAAAGAGTCATCATCATTATCATTTCAGCCGAAAGACGTCCACTGCTGGACATAGGCCTCCTCCAATGGGAGGGTTTGCCATAATCGCCACGCTTGGCAGGCGGGTTGGCGATCGCAGTATGGTGTTGTGCGTATGCATAGAGAACGCTGCGGCCCATTCTCTAGTAAATCCCTTAGTCGCCTTTTACGACACCCGCGGGAAGAAATAGGATGGTGCTATTCTTTACGTCCGGCACCACACAGACAATCTGTAGAGAGTAACGAAACTAAAAAGTTTTGTTTGTCAATTTATGTATTTTTTCTATGTTAACTGTGAGTGTTATATTTTAATTTGGATAATTGAATTGTTGTTGTGATATTTAAATAATTTTCTTAGCTTGAGTACTTAATTTCAATAAGTTAAAAATGTTTGCATAGATCAACCTTCTTATCTACTTAAATATTTGTATGCCATTGTATAAGGCAAGCATGACGACCTGTATAAAATACTTTTTAACAACTTGCATGCTGATTATTTTTTTTTCTCGTGTGTATATTCATGTTTGGACAAATAAATTATCTTTATCTTTATCTTTATCAAAAACTGGCGCAAATACGGATCAAAACCTATTCCGTTATACGAGTAGGCGATAGCAATTCTGCTGCCGGTCTTGGTAGCAAGAATGCTGGCCGCAAACATTCGGGTGGAATACTACTTGGTATTTTTCTGCCAAAGACAGCAAGTATCGCCTGATATTCTGATAGGCCCTATCAGAATAGGCCTTTTTCGTTTTAATGTCTGCCCAAAGTCTACCAATCGTATGTAATACTATCATCGTGCCGCCACAATGGCGACATTCATTCAACACACGGGTAGGGCTAATGGCCAGTAACCATAAAAAAATATAAAATAATTATAAATTGAAAAGTAAAAATTTTCAAACAAACTTTAAATAATAAAGCTCTCTCTCTCCTTCAACTCCCTACTCCTTGCAAGTTATTCGTTTTAATTTCATTGATACGATGTTATGATCCGTGACCCCGGCAAATGACCTCTGCGCTACAGTTCTTTAGGTACAGGGGTCTACTCCGAAGCGATAATCCGAAGTATCGGCCGAGTGTTCGGCCGTTTTATAACTCCCAAAGTCTCGTTTTTTGACTTTGAGTACTTACCCGACTTCAAGTCACATTTTTGACTTTGGCGTAATGTATTTGACCGTCGTTTTAAGGGTTCCATAGCCAAATGGCAAAAAACGGAACCCTCATGAATTCGTCATGTCTGTCTGTCTGTCCGTCCGTATGTCACAGCCACTTTTTTCCGAAACTATAAGAACTATACTGTTGCAACTGTTGTTGACGGCACGGTTGGCGCAGTGGTTAAGCGATTGACTGCTGCGCTGCGTGTCGCGGGTTCGATTCCCGCACGGAACAAATATTTGTATGACCTACAAGTAGTTGTTCCGGGTCTGGCTGTTTGTGTATGTGAGTTTAAATGTTTGTAAACGCACCCACAATACAGGAAAAATTCCTAGTGTGGGGCAACGTTTTATATAAAAAAAAAAACTTATCAAGTAGATGTATTCTGTGAACCGCATTAAGATTTTCACACAAAAATAGAAAATAACCATAAATTTTTGGGGGTTCCCCATACTTAGAACTTTTTTTTTTTCATCAAACCCATACGTGTGTATCTACGGATAGGTCTTCAAAATGATATCTGTAACTTCACAAATTCTACATATCAGTAAAAGTGTATGGCTTGGCTGTTTCATTACTTACTTCAGAAACTAAATATTCGCATCACCTCCACGACGGTAGAGAAACGGCGAAGCCATAAATTTTTACTGATATTTAGAATTTGTGAAGTTAGGGTCGGTAGAGTTAGGCCGTGTAGATTCGCCAGAGTGAGGCAGTATGGTGCAGAGTCCGGTGTTCTACAGGGATCGGTCCTAGGACCACCGCTGTGGAACATTGAATTCGACTGGCTCCTGCGGGGGACCCTCCTCCAGGGCACGAGCATCATCTGCTACGCAGATGATACCCTCCTCGTTGCCCGGGGGAGGAACTTCAGGGAGGCGGCCATTCTGGCCTCTGCTGGCGGATCCTTAGTGGCTGGAAGGATCCGCCGCCTAGGGCTGAAGGTGGCGCTGCACAAGACGGAGGCCGTGTATTTTCACGGTCCTCGGCAGCGCATCCCACCCGACGGACACATTGTCGTGGAGGGCGTCAGGATCGGGGTCAAGGCCCAGATGAAGTACTTGGGCCTTGTACTCGACAGCAGGTGGCGCTTCGGCCCACACTTCAGCGGGCTGTCGACGCGCCTGCTGAAGGCTGCGAATGCCCTTTCCTGGCTCCTCCCGAACCTGGGAGGTCCGAAGGCGCGATGCCGGCTTTTGTATGCCGGCATCCTCAGGAGCATGGCCCTTTACGGGGCCCCGATTTGGGCGGACTCCCTCCACAGGCGTGGGTGCTGACCAGAGTGTACGAATGGACGGCGCGGCGTAAGGCGCTCGGGGAGCCCCCCGCCGCAGAAGAGCGGGAGGCCGTGCGGCAAGAGGCGAGGGACGCAATCGTCCATCATTGGACGGAGGACCTCACCACTGCCGTTTTCGGCCGCCGAACTCTGGACGCACTCGGGCCAGTCCTGAAGGATTGGCTCGAGCGGTCCTACGGTTTCCTCTCATTCCGTCTGGTGCAGGTGTTGTCCGGCCATGGGTGTTTCGGATCGTACCTGCACCGGATCCAAAGGGAGGGGACCCCGTCGTGCCATGACTGTGGCGCGGCGGAGGACACGGCTCAGCACACCCTTGAGGTGTGCCCAGCCTGGTCCGAGCTGCGCCGCGGTCTGAGCGCAGCGGTCGGGCAGGACCTCTCGCTTCCCAGCGTCGTCAACTCGATGCTGGAGAGCGAGGGGGCTTGGACAGCGGTCGCCTCCTTCTGCGAGGACGTAATGTCGCAGAAGGAGGACGCGGAGCGCGCGCGGGAGGACGACCCTCTCGCAGCGCCGCTCCGCAGGCGAAGACGGGG
The DNA here is from genome assembly GCA_948098905.1 of Tiliacea aurago. NCBI lineage: Eukaryota > Metazoa > Arthropoda > Insecta > Lepidoptera > Noctuidae > Tiliacea > Tiliacea aurago. The sequence goes on from OX402593.1 coordinate 16,212,218, forward strand.
CATGAGAAGGCGATTGTACGATCGTCGTCTTATGCACCCTGGTGGTGAACAGCGGGAGACGGGTGCGGGGGCGCCTTCTCCTGCATTGCACAGTTCACCATCCACGTCGGGCGGGAATGACAGAGCGCTCGCGGTCATTCCTGGGCCCCTCCCCGACGGGGGGGGCGTGTCGGGCCCGCCTGCAAGGCGGGCGGTCGTCAGCGGGGGACTGGATGTTATGGCTCTGCCGGATTCCCAGTCCTCCTCCTTGCAGACGAGGTAGGAGCGCCGCTGGGTCGTTTAGTGGGTATACCGGATTTTCCGGGGAGTCCCACATACCCCATCCCCCGATGGGTGGGCATGCGTAATGCATTTTTCCCAGCGTCAACAAAAAAAAAAAAGGCCGTGTAGATTCAGAAGCTTGGCTCTACATGAGATCTGATATCTTTTTCACAGGGAAAACCTTATGTGTGGTCGTCTTGGCAACATTTTACATGAAATGTTTTTGGTGGGATTGAGGTTTCTAATATATTTTTTTTCTAAACTGAATAGTTTGCGCGAGAGACACTTCCAAAGTGGTAAAAAGACGTTACAGGGGGGGGGGGGAACATCCCGCCCTGTAACTTCTAAAATAAGAGAATGATAAAACTCAAAAAAAATATTTGTTGTACATTACCATGTAAACTTCCACCGAAAATTGGTTTGAACGAGATCTAGTAGTAGAAGTAGTTTTTTTTTAATAGGTACGTCATAAATCGTAAACCGCAATTTACCTTTTTATAGATACTGGTACGGAACCTCTCCTTGGCCGCACACTCGCACTTGGCCGGTTTTTTTCCTGTAGTCGTAGTCAGCCATAGTTAGCTGTAAACAAGAAACGGCCGATCATTCGGCCGAAACTTCGGATTTATGTTCGTAGTCGACCCCTGGTTGCTCCAACATGCTATTTTAAAAATTGTAAATAAATAACAAAATTTAATGAAATTAAAATATCTTCATAAAGGCGTCTACATACCGGGGCGACTTGTCGCGCGACGTGACGCGACACAAAGGCACCGCTCGTCCCGCGACACGCGGGGCCTTTGTGCCGTGTCGCGTCGCTTGACTAGTCGCGCTGGTATGTAGAAGCCTTTAGGCGTAAAGACGAAACCGTATACGTGTGTTAAATTAATGTCGTCACCTACATGAGCGCCACGCTGTAGGTATAGTCTACAGAAATACGTCTCGATTTCTTGGCATGGGTTGTCGCCGAAGCTTGGCTAGTCAATTGATTAACGAGCAACGAGCAAGACTCGACTCAATATAAGGTGTGCATCGTGCCTTTGGTTCTATACTCAGGCAATATATGGAGACGTCTATAGACGTACTATGCTGTGTTAAATCTTTGTATACTACCTAAGGCCACACACACTGAGCTATGTATTATGTGAGGCAATTCGATCAATGCCGGCAGAGTTTTTAAAATCCAAAAGTATTCATCCGGGTTATTAACAAGGCTTGGTTCCTAGATAGTTATAAACCTTTATTTCAAAAATGTAAAATTCTTCTAATTCCGTGTATGTTTATCAAATATATTTGTATCTTTACAAAAAAAAACACAAATGCAGTACTTTATAAAACGTAGTGAGGTCCTAACTAGACAAAAACCCCCTTATTCCAAAACAAGGTTTATCTTCAGACCCAGGTTTAAAACATGGAGCCATTATTGAATTTCGAACTTTATTCCGACTACGGTAAGGTTCCTAAACATAAAACTGACAACTTAGTACCGAACTAAGTTTTCAGTTTTGTGTAAAGAACGGTATTTCAATCACTGTTACGTTCTTATTACAAAAACTGGCTCCATGGTTTAAGTCATGTCAAAAATATAAATCTGGTTTTGTAATAAGGCGGAAAAGGTCTAAGTTTCGCAACCTACTGTATCAACTGACAGGGTTGAATATCATAATTAAAATCAAAAGTCATTTATTCAAACTAGGCTGAGAATCAGCACTTTTCAAACGTCAAAAATTACATGAGACAGTCCCCCAAAAACGTCCACCCTTCACCACTACCTAGTGCTTAGTTGATACAGTAGGTTGCGAAAACGTAAAAATATTTTTAAGAAAAATGTGTTTAATAATTATGTGTGTTTTAGTTTATAATAAACTAACAAAAAATATTACAGATTAATAACCCTGTAATCATTTAATTCATTAATTAAATTAAAATTTAATTAATTAATTAGAGGGATTATCAATTAATTAAATTAAAATTTATTTTAATTTAATTGATATTCCCTATAATTTAATTCATAATTAATTCTGTCAATGATTGACAGAATGGCTTCTAAAGTATTGTTTTTATATTAATAAGAAATTTATGGAAAATTATTATAATTATGAGAATATTAACAATATAAATTGAAATAATTGTAGTAAAAAAAGTATAATAGTAATTTAATAAGAATGTACGTGCGTGAACGTGCGTCCGTGTGTCCGTCCGTAAAAGGCAACTAAGACGGCTATAATTTGACGTATAATTAGTTTTGTAGGCTCTGTTTTTCAGAGGTCAAAGATACACAATTAAGACTGCCTCGTTGGTCTAGTGGTCGCAAGCGCTACTGCCGAGCACGAGGTCCCCGGGGCCGGTGGTTCGATTCCCAGGTCGAGCAAAATGTTATTGGGTTTTTCCACCAGAAATTTCTCAGTAGCAGCCCGGAGTCTGGATTTGTGCCCGGTTGATGGCAATAGGCTCGCCCCCTATTACATGGGACTTAAACATAACTGGTGAAACGTGGGTGTACTATAGGTACACTTCTGCCTAACTCTTCGGGGATTACAGGCGTGATGATGATGTTAAGTAGTTCTAACAGGCTTGTGAAATCCAGTGAACGACAATTTTTTCATAATTTCCAAGCATACTTTGAAAGCAGTGACTGTACTTGTCAGAACCCAGTGTTAACCTGTGGGCTATAAGTATTGTTTTGGGTAGCATTTTAATTCGTAACATTAAAATGCCGACATCGGTAATAGTTATTTAGTTTGTAAATACAAATTTCCGCACGTGGGTCATACAACGTTTTTCAACACATTTGCGAGAAAACAGTAAAATTGGTAATGAAATAAGCCATCAAAACATTTTAAGAGAATGAGATGAAATTGTTTCTTCGAGTCTTCCATGATATAAAATTATTGTAAATCATTATAAAACACTCACGCGATTTTGGCGGCTCATTCAGTACAGTGCAGTAAATTCCATAAAATTATTGGATTCTTCGCTTGAACCCTTATTATTATATTGTTTATAAATATCAGTAGGAAAGCAGCAACAATATTTGACATTTCTAATATGAAAATGGCGCGAATTTGCAAATGGCGCCACGTGCGCATGGTGAAAATTAGTACTTCATCTTTCGTCTCATTTTTTCTTTAATAATAAAGTGAAATAAACGTATTGAGCAAAAGCGCTTTCCAAGGAGGTTCGATCATTCAGTTTATTTATTCTCGTAATTTGAAACTCCTTGGTGGAATTCTTATATATTTTTTTATGGAAATAAAAAAAAACCGTAAAGGATACGCACGGCACTATACAACGGAGGGTGAGGTAAAACATGTACTTAGGTGAGAGTACCTATTTTACCGCCTGTTCGGTTGTATGGTGCGTAATTTTTAACTTTCGAACAATGTATACAGGCTTCGTAAATGCATTTTTTGAGCAAATGTGTTGAAAAGGTATTTTTATACGGGCTCTAGCTTACCTAAGTAATTAAACACTGCAATGATACACAGATTACGGCAGATACTTTACGATCATTACGACGGCTATAACCGTAAAAGAGTAGAATAGTAAAATAATAAATATCTACTTACGCCATCATAAACTTAAGGGGGATGCGCTAAGGTAGCCCGCGAAATTCAAATTTTCCAACGTTTTTTGAAATTTTCAGGTCAGTAACACGTTGTATGTTGATCTAATTATGATTCGCTGCCATAACCTATATGGCTTTACATAATTATAATCATTCGAATCAGCATTACAAGTCCCTAAGTTTAAAAAATCCTACTGAATGTTTATTTCTGAAATAAACATTCAGTAGGATTTTTTGAAGAGAGTTAGTTGTATTGCCGATTCGAATGATAATAATTCTGAAAAGCCATATTGGTTATGGCCGCGAATCATAATTACATCACCATAAAACCTGTTACTGACCTGAAAATTGCAAAAAACGTTGGAAAATTTGAATTTCGCGGGCTACCTTAGCGCATCCCCTTTAACTCTCAGACTTACTGATTTACAATAGTTCAATAAGTATTAAGCTAGGATGGTGAGTGGAGAGTGGCAAATTATTGCGCCCAATGGTGTGTAATATCATTTCTAATTTAATGGTATAGAACAAATTTGAAAAAGTTTTTAGGCTGTTAGACCTAAATAAATTAAACAAGACGAAATCCACCTCAAAATAAAAAAGGAGCTTCAAAATATTCCTTCGCATCGCTGTCAAATGGTAACGTACCCAAAGGGCCAGAAGCAATATCTACGTCGCAAATGGAATACCGAATCAGCTGTTCTAGAAAACCGTTAGTTTTTTCAAAAAACAGCTCCGTTATGTTAAACTGCTGAACAACGTTCAGCTGGATTGCCATTTCGCAACGATTAACAAAATTGCTACCCAAGTTCAGACGTAATCCAGAATGGCTTATCTACAGTCACAATAAGAGTTTGGTGTGGCTTCTAATGATGCACACTTTTAGGGTTCCGTACTTCAAAAGGAAAAAAACGGAATCCTTATAGGATCACTCGTGTATCTGTCTGTCTGTCTGTCACTGGTTGTTTTTGGATATGTGAAAAAAGTCATGGCATTAGTAGGTATATACAGGCTGAAATGTTGATGGTTGTTTTCCCGCGGCAGATCAATTTGCCCTCAGTAGTACTATCGATTCATAGAGTTGAAACTTACAAAATAAAAAAATCTATTGTTTTCAAATAATAAAAAAATATGCATCAACTCGAAAGCGTGAGAAATAATAGTAGTACAACATAACGTAGGTAGGTATTACACAAAGTCTCGAACCACACAAACGTGCCACAGGCGCGCAGCGCCGCCGCCGCGTTCTTAAATGTTCAGAGTAAAATAAGCTGTCGCGCGTGGTGATACGGCATAATCTACCCCGTACGCGGCGAGCGCCTCACCACGCACCCGCGCCCCGCGCCGCTGGCTTTCCCAGCTCCTTCTTAGTTGTCCCGCGACCGCCATACGCGCAATGCGTTATTTACAAAAAATAATCGACATTACAATTATTCCAATTTGGAGTACGTCGCTATGGTAAAACTGTACGCTAGGGCTGACCCACGCTGCCTGGCGACTTTACTCGGAGCCGCAACACTTGGAGTCGCTCCGTCTTCGCGAGATTCTGAACCCCCAAGTTTTGCCCACGTTTGACTTTGTTTATCGTAAGATGCGACAAGTGTGAGTGTCTCACTTTATTAAGACTGAAAGACAATCTATTAAAATGTGCTCGATTGTGTACTGAACGAAGTTGCTTGCATTTCGAACAATTACTCCGTTACCGGAAAGCGCAAGTACCTACTCGTACCTTAGTAAATAGCGAACATTTAAAAGTAGGTTAGTTAATTAAAATCATTGTAAATAAGCTGATTCCAATGTTTTAAATACGTCGTAAATACTTAATTGTCTAACTCAGAAAAATATTTGTTGTAAGTTATTTAACTTGTTTTTAAGTTTCGTGGTCAGTAAGTAGTAGGTAAAAACATTTATTTGTTTCAGCCCGTAAAAAAATTACGGGAAAATTGGAATAACTTATCTATCAGCTGTAGCACGAGGGTGAACGACCGCGCGTCGCAGGCGCCCGCTTGCCGCCCCGCGCACTGTCGGCCGTTCGCGCTTTATCACTATTGGTTCTAGGTCGCTTTGGAGTTTTGTTTTTCACAATTGTAAATCTGCCATTTGTTAATATTTTTTTTTTTTTATAAATCGATTGTACTACCAAAATAAAATCATTTCGCTGCGGGAAAACAACCATTACAATTTCAGCGTGTATAACGAAATTAATAGGAAAACTAACACAGCTAAGTAGGTTTACAAGTTAACCAGTAATAGTCGACCAACTTACATTTGCAGTTGGAGAATTGACCGTGACGTATATCGATGTATCGGAGAACATGTTTCTCAACTACAAAGTTAAGTTTGTTTTTGGGATAAATTCATCCCAACTACGGACCCCTTGATTGTTCGTGGTCCGACACGCACTTGACCGGTTTTTAATAATTAAGCGGTGCGGCACTACTTCCAAGTTGGCTGCAGTTTCTTGACTATTTTGTATTTTTAGAACTGACTTTCATAAAACTCTGATAACTTTTATTACTATTGTCCTTAAATCACAATTTTCACTTGAGTTAGGGTCGTAATCACTCATATTACTCGATTTACTTATTTCTGTTTCAGACACCATTATTGTTGTGAATGATGTGATGACACACAGAGCCACAAGCGACAAAATCTAGAACTAAATCTACAATCTGACTTTTCATTCCACGCTGTTTTACATAACCTCTAATCGTTGACCCGCTGTATTGATAAAATGTTTATGCAAAAACCACTAAACGTCATTCAGCTGTTTTACATAACGGAGCTGTTTTGTAAAACAGCTAGCGGTTATTTAAAACAGCTGCGACATCTAAACAACACATGTCATATACTAAGATAGATGGCCATGTCAAGAATTAATCTTTTGGGCAAAATTAAACCCAACTATAAATTTCGAACTTGAAATAAATACTCTTGGGAGTTATTTTCATAGATATTTGTACCAAACTCAGTTGAACATTTTAACCCTTAACATAACTCTTAGCTGACTGGCACTGACTGGCGTTTTCACACAATTTGCTGCTCATGAGATTGCATTTTCTATTGCATTACGGCATTAGAATTTTAAAGCCGGGCTTCAACTATGAAGTGGTGCAAACTTTTATTGGTTTATAAATGGTTTACGTAAAGTCGAATTATTCAATTCTATTCTATTTTTCTCTGTGGCAATGGTGCCGATGTCGACAATTCTGCCAATGTCTGATGTGTTGAGAAAAAACATGCGAAAAAAAAAAATGGTTGATTACATAATTAAGTAATTGAATTTAATATGAAACTTGACATAATCTGACATGTTCTAGCTGCCGCTTTTTTTGATAAAATGGGTATATTTATTGTAGTAGTGATCGTTTAGTTTAATCGATTTTTATAAGTGTAAAATAAATGATTATAATAATAAGTTTTAACGTCTAGAATACAATAAATATTTGACATCTAGCACCTGTCAGTTTCCTCCAGAGAACTAATAATTCATCTTTGGTTTAAATGATTAGAATTTGAATTTACAGACCAGTGAAATGTGTAGGAATCTGAGGTTCTACCATAATACTAGGTTTATTATTAATTATTTCAAAATCAAAATCAAAAGTCATTTATTCAAACTAGACTTTAAATCAGCACTTGTCTACGAGTAGATGACGCATTGGCCGTACCGAACGGCCCAAATAAAGTGTACTATTTTCGTAGACTCGCTTGTAACGTACATCAGTGTCATTTGAATCACCTAAGGATAACTTACTCACGGAAAATAATTAATTATGCTAGTTTGTGCTGTCAAATTGTGTAGCAATTATGTGGGAAAACCGCATAATACCGCCAAGATCACTTTCCATCGGTAAGTTTTGTTATACAACCACTATTATTTTAAGAAAACACGATTTTTTCATTCGTTATTTTGTAGGTTAGTCTGATTAGCTGATGTCGTTAGTTTATTACTAGGGAGATTTGGCGAAACTATGGGAGACAAAATACAAATATCATTGCATCATCATTCGATCAGGAGAACATTATTATTTTAAATATGACAGTATTTATTTGATCAGTACATGATAACTTACCTACGTAATAGTACATTTTGATACAAGTGGAGAATGTTTGTTATTGCATTCGAGGCGGAATTTACACCCGAGCCGTAGGCGAGGTTGTTTTTGAGCCGAAAACTACAATAACAAATGTCCACGTGTATCAAAAGCAGGGACCGTATAACCCCGGTTAAGGGTTATGCCTTTCGAAGGGGTAACCCATTCAATGGGTTACCTTTATCATGGTGTAACCCATTGAAAGGGTTTTATACTAGAAACCCATTGAAAGGGTTACCTGATAACCCATTTCAATGGGTTCTATACCTACTTGAAACCCAGTAACATGAAAAAATCATAATATTATGTTATTACGATATCCGTCCAGCACGCGTAGCAGGACCAATTCTATCTCTATTCTACCCAGGGACCATTTTGGTTAACATTTTAGAAAAACCCTATCAAAAACCCTTTCAATGGAAAGGGTTTTCGATAGAGTTTTCCTAAGCAGTTAATCAAAAACCCATACGGTGTGGGTAATTTTGAATGGCTTAAATTAAGCCGTTCAAAAGGGTTACCCTTATCGTATGGGTTTTTGTTTAACCACTTACAAAAACCCTATCGAAAACCCTTTCAATGGGTAACCAAAATGGTCCCTGATCAAAAGACGTTTTTCAATACACTTGAAGAAATAAAATAAAATAACGAAAAACATTTTTGTCATGAATTATTAGGAAACTAGGATTTAATTTTATTTTTTTCCGCGCTTTGCTTTCGCCAGGTTGAAAGGAGAAGCAAAGGTATAAAGCCGATAAACAGCCTAATATGAAAGATAGAAAATTAAAATATTTTTGAGTTTAGAACACAAATAAATGTTAATTTGTTTATAAACGTTTTTTTTATTGTAATAATATAATTCTATTTATAAACATTATAAAATATTCCAATAATATTAACGCCGTAAAGATCTTTGCCGAGATTTAAATAAAAATCACCTCCGAATACAGAGGACCGTCTCTGGCGCGAGACGGTGTGAATAGAGGCATTGAACCAATTTGGACTATGTATAGGTATAAGTTATCTGTTTTAAATTAATAAAACACTAATCTACAAAATAATTACTTTATGTATTGTAACCTATTTTAATTAACCTTCATCTTATTTATTATTGGAGAAATGGTAAGTCAATAATTTGGAGCAGGCATCCCTAAACACGCACACTTTGACAGTTTGACTACAATAAGCACACGAGCGGTACTCACACATAGCACGCAATTGGAGACAGTTTTCGCGTGTCATTTGTTTGCATTGCTCAATCTAGACAAGTATAATCTAAGATCAGCACTTTTCGAACGTCAAAATTACATAAGACAGTCCCCCAAAAACGCCCGCCCTTCACCACTTCCTAGTGCTTTAGCTGGGAAGAAGAAGTGGCGCAACAAAATTCCCAGCAGCACAGCTGTCTGTTCAGTTGTGTGTTCAGCAATAATTTACATTACGCAACACAAAACATTAAATTAAATTATTTGCTATATGTTAGCTAGCACACGCCACTATCATCAAATCAAAACATATTTATAAAGACAAAAAAGATCCATAATTTTAGTAAAACCGTATAGCTATAGTGTTAGTAAGCAAAGTAATATTATTATTATTATAAGAGGTTGAAGCACTTTGCACAGAAGATGACAAAGCAAGATCCTATACCAACAAAAAAAATCATCGAAAACTATAATCAAGCAGAAATAAAAAATTTAACACTTGATACCTAAAAAAAAGCCCCCAGGCATAAAGGGCATGGCCTGTTTAAATAAAGCCTATTTGAAGACGAACCCATGAAGAAAGTATACAGGCAATCTAAGAAGAAATAAATTGCCAAACGGAACCTTTTTACACACTTCCTTATTCATTACTTTACACATGATGACCTAAGCAAGTCTCTGTTGACAATCAACACAATTAAAACATGCAACCACATCTTCTACGAATTCTAAAATCTTCTACAAACTCACAACATTCTCAGTCAGAACCAATCAAATGGAACCTTATAAGAACTAAACATTAAAACAAATGAACTACTCACAATCCACACGAGTCACCTGCGAACCGCTGCACCAAGTATATTTTCTTTATGAAGTGGGTCGATCGATCCCGGCTAGGTTACTAAGGATCGTCGGCACTTAATCTAAGATGTTGCACTTGATAATTTCACGCCAGCCGACGGCAGCAACGGAGGCTCCCTTCCCATTTCCCATCAATTCAATTTCATACCTATAAATTTTATCGGAAACTATCTTGGTCCTACGATGAGTTGGTGCTAAGTTATTACTGTTTCTTAAAGAGTATGGTCGTGTGTTCATTGACTTATAAACCAATGGACTTGCCATAGCTACAAAATAATCGTGACTACCTACAAAAATCGAGTACTTAAAATGGCTGCCTTTTATAGGCTTGTTACTGCGAGTGCGAGAGAGAAAGCAAGCAACCGTTTGAGAGCACATTGCCGAGTTTTGTACGACAAAACTTGGCATTAAACATGGCGACCGGTCACGCATCGACAGATTTTGACGTCACACAAAAGTCTTGCCAAATTTAGTCCTTGACAAACACTTAGATATCTCTTTTTAGGGTTCCGTAGTAAACAAGGAACCCTTATAGTTTCGCCATGTCCGTCTGTCTGTCTGTCTGTCTGTCTGTCTGTCTGTCTGTCCGTCCGTCCGTCTGTCCCCAGCTTAGCTCAGAGACGCTTAGTCCTAGAAAGCTGTAATTTGGCATGGGTATACATATTAATCATGCCGAAAAAATGGTAAAATAAAATTATGAAAAACATTTTTTTTTAGGGTACCTCCCTTACACGTGAAATGGGGATGATATTTTTTTTTCTCGTCTATTCCATGGTGTGGGGTATCGTTGAATAGGCCGTTCAAAAAGTGGGTTTGGTAAAACCATTTTTCAATTAAGGGATCCGTTTGCGTAATATTAAGCTTTAAAGTGCTATTTTTTGTTAGAGCCAAGTGTCCCCCCCCGCTGCCAGCTAAATGGTTGGTTTTGGATATGTGAAAAAATTCATGGCAATAGTATATATAACGAAATTAAAAGGAAAACTATCACAGCTAAGTAGGCTTCACAAGTTAACGAGTAATAGTCGACCAACTTAAATTTGCAGTTGGAGAATTGACCGTAACGTATATCGATGTATGGGAGAGCATGTTTTTCAACTACAATGTTAAGTTTGTTTTTGGGATAAATTCATCCCAACTACGGAACCCTTCATTGTGCGTGGTCCGACATGCACTTGGCCGGTTTTTTTCATATGTAGTTCTTGATGAGTTAGAAAGTAACAAAACCCTTTTGCCATGACTGTGTCGATATAATAGATATTTGTATAACTATTCTTCATATAGTAGAATATGCCCTCTCCATAGTATTCCCAACTCAATGTCGTGTGTTAGATTGATTGATTGTTAAAGGTCTTTATTAACAGAAAGTCAAAGATCAAAACCATCATCAAAACCTCAAACGAGTTAACAAAAATATCTTATTCTAAATGTAAATTAACATAATCCGAGCAATGTTAAATAGGCTAAATCACATCTTCAGTGTGACTACTAATTTAATAGATAGTTTATAAGACTACTGGTATGTAGGGTTTGCAGACCCACATTTTTAGGGTTCCGTACCAAAATGGTAAAAAGGTGAGACTAAGTCTGTCTGTCTGTTTGTCACACCTAGATATCTCAAGAACTACTAATGCTATCAACTTGAAAATTAGAATTGTTTTAGATGACGTTTGCCGAACAATTTTGCAAACAAGAAAGAAACAAAAAATCGTTTTTGCAAAAGAGACTGAAAGGGGGTATTAAAAATTTGAAGTGGCGCTACTAGGGCATGTGGGGGGGTATCATATGAAGAACGCTGTTTGCACATTCTCAAACATTTTTTTTAGGCTGCATAGGTTCCGACTTTTGATGAAAAATGTAAAAAAATTACCGAAAAAAAAAATATCCTCCTTATCTCCGAAGTTTGCATAGATAAAAATCTGAAATTATGCTGTGTGATAGTAGTTTATGTAAATATTACAGGAAAAATAAAACGATTTCTCTAAATAGCACAGTTTTTCAGAAATCATCAACATCATATAAACATACGGGACCCTCGGTGCGCGAGTCCGACTCGCTCTTGACCGGTTTTTTTATTTAAGTTACCCAGCCCCACATTTGTAATTATATTGAAATTATTGAATTGTTACATTATTATTAATAAGTATTGTAGAATAATTGTTAAAACAAAGGAAAAATAAATGCAGGACAGTCTTTGGGGACTGCCGATAGAAGTGAAACCAGTATACATATAGCTCATGGAAAGCGTTTGGTGACGATGACGCGAGTTCCATGATTTTTGTTCACCCAAAAAGTGCTCAACGCACATAAAGAAGTTTTCACTTCAAAAATATTATATGTTTAGGAATGTATTTGTATAGATATGTAAAAATTGGTAAGTTAGGTGACAGCAATCACGCTGGACAGGTGGTATCTAAGTGAGCAAACGTTAATCCACCAGGAAATGGTGATGAGGTAGTTTGTACTCGATATAACGTCAGTGAAGTTCTAACGGTACGGAAGTCAAAAATTGCTACTTTACAGGAGAGTGAAAAAACTGTATGAAATGAATGTAACTTGCGCTTAAGGCCACATTCCCCCTTATTACAAAACAAGTTTTATCTTCAGAACCAGGTTTAAAAAAATAGCCAGCCATTATTGAATTTCGAACTTTATTCCGACTATGGTAAAGTTCCTAAACACAAAACTGACAACTTAGTACCTTCTGAACTAAGTTTTCAGTTTTGTATAAAGAACGGTATTTCAATCACAGTTACGTTCTTATTACAAAAACTGGCTCCATGGTTTAAGCCATGTCAAAATATAAATCTTGTTTTGTAATAAGACGGTATCCCCCTTATTACAAAACAAGGTTTATCTTGAGACCCAGGTTTAAAACATGGCGCCATTATTGAATTTCGAACTTTATTCCGACTATGGTAAAGTTTCTAAACACAAAACTGACAACTTAGTACCGAACTAAGTTTTCAGTTTTGTAAAAAGAACGGTATTTCAATCACTGTTACGTTCTTATTACAAAAACTGGCTCCATGGTTTAAGCCATGTCAAAATATAAATCTTGTTTTGTAATAAGGCGGTTTGTGTTTAATTATTAATACAAATGAACTCTGTGATGATTTGAACCTATGAAAAATAAATCGAAATCACAAAATCAGAGCACTTGATGCGCGATGAATTTGTACGTGAATGGCTGACATACGCAGTGTTGGCGCCCTGACATACGCTGTGTTGGCGCCAACAACTGAGATACGTAGTGTAAGTATTTTTCAAATAACGCGTTCGTATTGGTCAGGTTATCGTGTTTTGATTGGTCGATACGATGCGTGCCATTAAGCTTTATCCAATGACATTCAAATCTCAAAACACTCATAAAATGACTTACGCACTGTTACAACTTCACTGACACTAAGTATAATATTATGTAAATGTCTATTAACTGCTCCCAAGTTGCGATGTTTATGTTATATATTTTTTAAATACTTCCTTGACATAATCTTTTTTTTTTATTTGACATTATATACCTACAATTTTAATTTACACAAGGTTCTAAATTTTATTATTTTAGTAATATTTTATATCGTTTTTTTTGTAATGTTTTGTTAATGTGAGAACGTTGTAGGCTTAATGGACTGTAGTTTTGTAAACCATTTTCTATTTTATTAAGTACTTGGTACTTGTTGACGGGCCTACACTGTCCTCCCATACCTATTAACACTGTAACTTGAAAACATTGTAAAAGCCCATTATTTTTAAAAGAGTAACCGTGGAGTTTCTTGCCAGCTCTTCTTCATAGGAAACGACGAATTGGAACCGAGCACCTAGCTCCTGACGTTTCATAAGTGCCCATATAGGTTTATGTGAATTAAAATATTTTGATTTGATTTGATTTGATAAGTCCTGGCATAAGGTAATCGGGACAATCTACTCTTACCGATGTGTGAGACCAGAGTATTACTCGTACGTGTGTTAGATTGATTTGAGTGCAAGAGATGTCTTCACATTTAATGAAGCTTTACGTTATTATTTACTCGCAATGGTGTAGCTAAAAGTAATTCTTGAACGGCAACTACCTAGTATCGGATGCTCTGGCGATTGACAGCGGTACTTGCTAATAACCACAAAATTTGTAACAGAATTGGTTCAGTGCTAACCAACCTATTGTCCAATATTTGGAAGACATCAGCGTAGGACTACTTAGCATAGCAGCAAGAATAGGTTCTGACGATTTAAACAAATGAACCTGATTTTAGACGCAACAGAGATATATGAAGGAACCACAAAATGTTACCACAAATATCTAAAAGTTGCCTTAAAAGCTTATAAGGTTTATTATGAAATTCTATTTGACGATTTTTTAAGGACCCAAGGAACGTTGCTATTCTGAAGACTTTTTACCTTATTTTTATACTGTCAAGTATAACAATGAGCAAATTATGAGTAATAAAGAAAGTTGCTTGCTGTAAAATTATTAATGAACAAAACAAATATTTCTAACTACTGAGATCTTGCAAAGATTACCAGACAGATTCAATTCCCAGTGGGTATATCTTTCTGAATTTGTGTTCTAGGAATGCATGAATAAATACCAATCTACGAAATCTACTAATAGATTTGCTGCGTGGAGAGTCACGTTGGCTCTCTCCACGAGGCTTTGGAGTTTCCAAAGAAACATTGATTTCGTGAAAAGTTTATAATTATTTTGTTTTGTAGACCGTATCAGAAGAGCTGTAGACGTTTTTCTGAGAAGGACTACAGTTTTCTGTTACCATAATCATAGCTGTGTTTACTGTGTTATGAATGATAGTTGTCGGAAAATGTATACAGTATTAGTTTTAGTTTAAGCGAAACCCGAAACACGTGTCTAGTATTTTTATGTAAAGAATCTATGTACAAAATTTCAAAACTGTATCATGTAAAATCACAAAGTTAAAAGGTTGTTATGTTACCGGGTTGTCCGTACAAGACATGCAAACGGCGCCCCCGCGCCTCCAGGGTCGTCTTGAGCTCATTGATAATAATTTGGCAGTAGGTACCTAACCGTACGGCGATTGTATTGTAAGTAATTAAATGGTGATAACATTTTCCATCACACTTAAATATTTTTGGGACAAAATATAACATAGTGTAAAAATGATTGAAATCGATTCAGTTCCTTATTCTGAACAAACTATATTCAGGTTTCGCTTATACTAAAAATAATGTTGTACTCGTATACGGTTATTTTCAAAGAAAAGTATTTTATGTTTTCAAACTCAATCGATTATGCATAGGTATCTAACTTGTACAACGTTATCAAACTCGACATCTTAGGCTCAGTGTATGTTAGGGCTAATATTTACTAAAAACAAAGTATTTGGAGAAACTAACTAGATATATTTTAGGAGTACATATAAAGCAAATAACTCAAAATATTATATATTTACACTTTGAAAAATATTTATTGCTACTATCAATTCCATAGTAGCGTCTGTGGTCCGTTTTAAATTGAATCAAATCACTTTTATATCAAGGATTTATTGAATTACATTATTTAGAAAATAACTAGATAAAAATGTCAATAAATTTATTTACGTCAATAGAGGGGTGGCTCGCGACGAATTCGTTTTCGTTCTATCTGTTATTGGAGTTACCCTCTGCATACATCAAATGAAGTCTTTTCTAAACTATTCGTCAGAGCACCGATTCGATTGACGAACGGTATACTCTGACTAAGCAGTCCCGATCGTTGAAAGTTCTATATTTATTGCTAGGTGAACAGTTTAAGATGTTAATAATCCATTTGTTTTATTCAGATTTTGGACGTATAACCTCTTCATTGTCAGCCATTTTTGGCGGGAAACGTCAATTCTCTGAAGGCAGGCTATTAAAATCGTTTTAGATTATTATTATTATTTTTTAAACTCATTTGAAATATTTGATTATTCGAGAAACCTCATTATTGACAAACGCGGGATGAAATTGAAATTCTGCTTATTACATATTTTTTATTTTTCACCCACATTATCTCACCCGAAAGACATCTATTGTTGGCGAGCGCCCCTAAGCGTCGCCATTTTTCCGCTACGTAGCATCAAATACCAAGACGTCTCGGCAGCCCTACATTCCGGATCGATACTCATATGATTGTAAATGTAGATTGATTGGCTGCATCTTTCGTTTCTTTTTACGTCGAGTCCCTGGCCGGTCCATTACGACACTATTCTACCCGATCTAGTGACGGAACCAACGGAGCTTTTCAACCCGGACCCGGCTTGATTGTTAAACTAGTGATGAATAGTGATGTTTGCTGTTTGTGGACTCATATTGTCATATTGAGTTCGTATTTTTGAGTTAAATGCTGTGCCAACACCTGCACTTTTGTGGATCTACGACGCTACAACATACGGGCCAGTCAATTAACGTATTACGTAAGCAGAATTTTTGTAATTTTTTTACAGCTTGTTGCTCTGCAGCTCCCCTCCCTATGCAAAGCTCTTACCCCCCCCTCCTATGCTTACATAAAATTCCTTATTTTTTTTAATAACTCGCTCGGTAATCACCCACCCAACTTCAGTTCCTTCTAACTTAACCGTATGATACCGCGTAAGAGGGAGTAAGCAATATCAATTATTTTGGGGAATCCCTGAACATGCTTTTCGTTTTCGGGCATAGACAAGTCGGGTTGCCATATTTGTTCAAATCAGAATCTATTAAACAGAAAAATCAGAAATAATATTGCTGACGTAATCATCATCCAGACGCCGTCCCCCATGTCATCAAAAATAAGCAAAAGCCAAGACCCCCCACCCCTCTTTGGTGCTTACGTAATATTTGAAAAATGAGTTAGTAACTAGTCACGTTAATATGGGGCCATATTAACGTGACTAGTTACTAACTCATTTAAAAAGTAGGTACCACGTACCATCGACTCCAAAAAAAAAGAATTAAGTGCTGTATTGCTTTATATTGATTTGCTATTATATTTTTGCAAATTTTCTAAATAATCTGAAATCAGTTTGTGATTCATGAAGCATTTCGTAGTTCCTGTAGCTCCTCATATTTTTTCAATAGATTTTTGGCTTGAAGATTTACTTAGTTTTCCATATCATTCAACATGTAAACACGTCAAAAGTATTTTATGACATCATTTACATTCGTAATAAATTTAATAATAAAGTCCATTTCACGAAAGAAGTCCCGCAGACGTGGCGCTGCAGGCATGGGTTATTTTAGGAATGTTGCTAACTTAGCGTATAATAATAATTAGTTCCACTTATTTCCGCGGGCCTTCTTTCGTGAAATGGACTTTACATGTTTTATTATTTTATTTTGTTTTGTTTTGCTAAATATGCATAGGTAAGCAGATTCTATATTTTAAATCCTTTTTGTAAGTGTAGGCGGAGCGAGTTTTTATTTAATTTTCGACTTGCAAAAGTTAAGACTGCCAAGAAGTTTATAATACGCTTTTTGTAACAGTCAAACAGAAAAATGAATTTTATTTTCAGGCTGTAAATCTAAATCCGTGAAATCATTTTTCATTTAGAAAACCTTAATTTTAGTTGCTCTTGTTTTTATGTCTAGCCGCTTTATTTTCCTAAGCTAGTTATTAATCAGAAGGTTGTTTGGATATTTTATACATTTAAGTTCTTGTAAGCATAATTTTGTTAGATTACACACAAGCCATTAGATTAGATTCACGTTTGAAGAAAATAATACTTACCTTCTTAACTAGGGTTTGTCTACGCATTCGCTTGCCATACATCGATAGGATAGCCTAAGTCTATGGCCGTCTTCGTCACAAACCATCCAAGTGTTAGTTTTCACGACTATCTGCTGAGGCATGAAAGCAGAACTAAATCACATACTCAAACGGATGATAATAATAATAAAACGGAAGATGAGAAGAAGGTGGTTGGCAGCTAAATAAATTATAAAGGACAAATAGTAAAAATTGTAAATAAAAAATATTAGTAAAAATCTTTTTAAAAACATGTTTTTGCTTACTTTTTAAAAACAGGCAGGCGTGAACGTCCTTCTTACAGGCCTCAAGCTTTTTCTCTTTTTTCTTGATTTTATTAATTATATGTTGTAAGTTTTATTTAGCACTTTTTAGTTCAATAAATGCTTGTTTAAAAAAAAATAGTTTTACTTGTATTTTATTTTGTACTTTTTTGCATTCGAATTTTATAATTTAATTGTTCTATCATCTTCACTTGTAAGGTACTTGTCAACCACCTTCCGGCACTATCATCAGACCCTGTACTACATCTTGGGCTATAGTTTTTGTCAAGACAAAACTACCGAGCCCAAACACATCAGGGCTACCTTATTTAGTTGAAGAGTTCCTGTGACCACCTTTTGGCTCCATTACTTTAGGCCTGGTTGAAACCAGAGGGGCAATTCTACTAATTTTAAGAACGTTCACAGTCTGATCTCAGTCTCAATCTGTCAAAAATACCTCTTATTTTCCTACATTTTGACAATTTTTTGACGTTTTTTTGTCGCCAAGATGAGATTGCGACTAGATTTTGAACGTTTTAAATTACGAGAATTGGCCTTCTGGTCTATAGTACTATCAAGACAAATCAAAATAGTCGAAAGACAACGGGGCTATCATGCTTCTGTGAAGAGTTCCTTTGGCTTGCTTTCGGCTCCATCATCAGGTTCTGAAATACACCAGAAATAAAAATTATTTATCATTTACACCTTGGGCTAACGTAGTACTTACTTGTCAATACATAATTATCCAAATAGCCAGAAGACAACGGGGCTATCTTGTTTAGTATAGAAGTCCCTATAGCCACCATCAGGCTCATCCTAGACTACACCATTTTTTTTGTTCCCGGGGTGAAAAATCCTCATGGACGTCTTCCGTCCTGGGACAGGTGGAGGGGTTTGTCAGACTGTTATTGACTAAAAAACACCCCAGTGTTCCCTTCTCACACTTGCACCGGGGAACATGGGATCATGTGCGGCTTCCGCGATCCAAGGTTGATCCTAGAGTACACCATGGGCTAACGTACCTACTCGTCAAAACAAATCCAAATGGGTGAAATCTTGTCTTATCTTGGGTAGTTAAGGGGTTCCTATGGTGACCTTTCGGATCAATCACAATTTCATTTCATCAATCAATCAATCCCCCACCTCCCCCCCAGGCACTTGAGGTGGCCTGCAAAGGCGGGCCGGCACCAGCCGGGGATCGCGAAAGTCGCACATGATTTCATGATCCCCGGTGCAAGTATGGATAGGGGACACCGGGGTGGTTTTTACTCAGTAAGAGTCTGACAGACCCCTCCTCCCGCCTCAGGGCGGAGGACGTCCATGAGGATTTTCCAACGCAGGAACAAAAATAAAAATAGTTTTTGGCAAGGCAAAACCAACGAGCGCAAATACAACAGAGCTTTCTTGGTTAGTTGAGGAGCTCCTACTCCTTCCAGCTCCTGCATCAGATCTTGGACAGTACCTAGTGTAAAAGTACTTCTCAATACATATCCAATGTAATTGCATTTGTCCATACATATCCAATGAGTCCAAACACAATGGTACTATCTTGTTTGGTTAAGCAGTGCCTATGGTCAGTTTCCAGGTCTATCATCAGGCCCTGGATACTACTTTGGGCTATAGCACTTGTCAAGACAAAGCCAACTAGTTCAAACTCGATGATATTACTGTCTATTGATGATATTTTTTTATTGTCTATGGTCTATGGTCATCTTCCGGGTCCATTATCACACCCTGAACACCATCTAGTGTAGTGTAACTTATCACAGTTGTCAATACATACCCAAGGAAACGAAACACGACGGGGCTATCTGGTGAACTTATATATAATTTTTGTGTCTGTGCTGTTGACCTTTGAGGAGTTCCCTCGTCAGAAGCCAACTCTGGGTGCAGCAGCCATGTCATGGTGGACTTTAGAACGGACCATCATAATTAAAGCGTTTATAAGAGTTCGTGTCTGTTGAGAAGTTTCCTCGTCTGTGGCTCCAGACGAGGAAACTCCTCAACAGACAGACTGAAGAACAGACTTCCTGGGTATAGAACCAGGTCATTCTTATCAGAAAAATGCATTGTCTTTGGAACTGAACCAACATTTGCCAGCTTGCGAGATTCGACCTAAACAAACAAATTAACAAACAAACAAAAATCGCAAGTGAAATAAAAGCTTGTAATAAAAATAAATGATGACGTAGCTAAAACCTAAAAAAAAATGCCATAAATCGAAATGATAAAGCCACCAACACATTTAACGAAACACGCCGGCAAAACGTACACTCATCAAGGTTTAAAAAACGAACGCATGGAACCTCAATACGAGTGTCGAACGGAATTAATCCGAGATCAAAAGTTGGGGTCCACCAACCGAATTGAACGCATATTTGCGTTTAGGTCTGCCGGACTCATAAATGTGTCTTTTTGTGATCGTAGCAAACTTTCATCGTAGGGTTTTTGGAAACAGCTATGTGAAATAATGTTTGACTGTTGTCATTCTCGGAATTACATTTGTGTGGAGGTGTGTTTTCGGTTTTCATATTTGGATAAGGGAGCTCGGAATATAACGCTTTAGCGTTTTTCTTGGAAAAGAAGACCTAGCAAAAAGTTTCTGTTAAAAGCAGTTTTGGATATAATAGATGATAACGATCAAGTGCGTGAACTAGTTAGGGATCCAAAGTTAAAGAAGCAAACAGTAAAACTTACTCCATACAAAGATTTCGTAACGATATCATTTGCCGATACGAAAATAGGCAAAAACCAACTCCTGAAAACTGAAGCCTAACTAGATTACGACCCAAACTATCTGCCTATAAACTTTCAAGGAAAGTATGCTCTTACAATAAGAATTCGCCTTTTGGTATTTTCACAAAAATGACGGATGAGCCTTGAGATCTCCATTACTCAGGCGCGCAGAAATGACCCTTTCAAGCTTATCAGCGCAACTTGAACGGTTATATCGATCAGCCATTCGTCACAACAAACAGTTGGCCGTAACCTGTGAGAAAATCTGAAAATGTTTTCTTTGACCCAAAATGAACAAAGGGACTCCAATCTGCAATCAGAATTGGTGGTTCTGTTAAAAAAGAATATTGTCACCCGGGACTGGAGGCAGTATAGATATTCATCAACAATTCATCCGGAGCCAGCAAAAATATGTCAAGGGTCCTCGTATTTTTTCGCGAAGAATGAGCTCTAGATGTTTGCTTTGCCACAAATCACGAGGACTGACGTAACACGATGGCACGTAAACGGCCGAGTCTTTGTCCTGTCACACTAACTCTTTGTATTATTCCTGTTGAATAGGATTTTTGTGTCAGTACACCGGGATTTATTCTGGATCTTAAAACAAACATTTTTGAGGATAGCCGGTGACTTGTGAAGCCTTTTGTTTGGCTCAGCGCCTGCTATTTAATATCTTGTGTATTTGTAGGCCTTGGAGATCATTATACTTGACTGTACCGTAGCTAGACATGAATAAAGTTGTTAAATTATGTCTCGAGCTTTTGTGTCGCCATCTGATGGCATATTTCGGTAAGCACGTTTTGTGCTTAGTCGCCCGCACTAAGTATTGTGACCTATTTCTTTGCTTATAATTACGGAGTTTGTAACGGAAACAGTCCTTTTATGTTGCTCAGAATTTGATACATTATTTTATAATTACAGTAATTTTTGCTCCATCTTGTTCTTTACGTGTCGACGACCTCCTCATATCCACCACCATCTCTAAATGCTTCTAGTTCTATACAAAAATTTTATATTCTAAAAACACGTACAAAATCGACATCCCACTCACATTGCTCGTTTAGAATACACACAGACACAAGACAGAGATGCAAAACAGCCTTGTTTTCGAAATCAACAGCACTATATCCAATAAACTGTTGAATAAATACAAATACATACTAAGATAGGACAGTTACAGAAAAACATAAACTGTATCAGCTGGTTATCGTTCCGAGCGAGTTGTAGAGTCAATTGGGGGAATTGGGTCAGAATGGCCCAGTCCGCAGTGGCACAGTGGTGTTCAGTGGATGGAGTGGTCGATGTGGGTGAGGGATGAGCATTCGTTTTGTAGCTTTTAAGAGCTTTGCTTTGTTTTGTGACGGAGAGTATGCTGCGGATACGAGATATATGGTTTCATTGTAGATAATGTGGGTAAGTGGGTACTCGTTTTAAAGTTGGAAATTGAGGGTGTAAATGAGGTTAAACCAGGATAAAGTAGAATACCTACCGCCTTATTACAACACAAGATTTATATTTTGACATGGCTTAAACCATGCAGCTAGTTTATGTAATAAGAATAGAATAGAATAGAATATTTATTTATTGTAAAACATGAGTATACATCAAATAATATGTGCAAGGTCTTAAAATAGCAGGTAGATCTACATGTTTTGCCATTTCTGGCGTACAAAAAAAATATTTTTGGTTTAGAATAAACCATAAAAGATTTGAGTCTACACAAAAAAATAACTATTAAATCTATTAACTATTGACTTAAGTAAAAAAAGTATTGGTTTTGCAAATTCAAAGGTTAAAATATGAAAATTGCAAAAATGTCGTAATTATAGGAATCTATTTAAATTAATTGCGGTGATTTAAAAATTCTGATAGGGTATAATAGTATTTGGCTATGAGATATTTTTTTAAATGTATTTTAAACAGAGCAGTAGGCATTTGTCTAATAGATTTTGGGATTTTATTATAAATGATTGGTTCTAAACAAAAAATACTTTTACGCATCAATGCCGTGGTTGATCTTGGTACGCATAATTTATTATTATCCCGCCGATTACGAATATAGACGTCTGATAATTTCATAAATAGGTTAGGATTGGTTTGTACAAAATTAGCTATTTCATAAATAAATAAGGAGGGCAGACTTAAAATGTTGTGTTTAATAAAATATTGTTTGCAACTATCAGTTTTTTCCAAACCAAACATAGCTTTTTTGTGACCTAAAAATTATTTCTTTATTAGTAGAGTTTCCCCAAAATATAACTCCAAACCTCAATTTCGAGCCGACAATACCATGGTAGGCAGTTAAAAGCGCATTGGTACTTATAATAGGTTTTAGTTTATATAGGGCATAGGCAGAAGAACATACTTTTTTATTTAATTCTTCTGTGTGCGCTTTCCAGTTCAGACGTTTGTCAACGGTTAAACCTAAAAATTTAGCTGTATCTACCTTTTTTATAACAGTTAATTTATGTTGAACATTAATATTTGGTGCTTCTAAACGTTGACTGAAGAACATAATTTTTGTTTTAGCAAGATTGATTTTTAAATTATTGTTATTTAACCAGTTAATTATTGAATTGATTGTATTATTAATTTCATGTTCATACCTATCTTTATTTATAGAATTAATAGTAACTGTACTGTCATCGGCAAAAAGTGATTCTGGATAATTAGTTACTAATGGCAAGTCAAATAAATAGATATATAAGAACGTAACAGTGATTGAAATACCGTTCTTTATACAAAACTGAAAACTTAGTTCGATACTAAGTTGTCAGTTTTGTGTTTAGGCACTTTACCATAGTCGGAATAAAGTTCGAAATTCAATAATGGCTCCATGTTTTAAACCTGGGTCTGAAGATAAACGTTGTTTTCTAATAAGGGGGTTAGTGTTTGGGATACGATCGGCAAGACACAATGAGCAATGCCTTTTTTTTCCATGTGCAGTCTCATGAACGCAGTCTCATCGACGACACGGTTGGCGCAGTGGTTAAGCGATTGACTGCTGCGCTGCGTGTCGCGGGTTCAATTCCCGCACGGAAAAAATATTTGTATTACCTACAAGTAGTTGTTCCGGGTCTGGCTGTTTGTGTTTGTGAGTTTATATGTTTGTAAACGCACCCACAATACAGGAGAAATTGCTTGTATGGGGCAACGTTTTAAAAAAAAAACCGGTCAAGAGCGAGTCGGACTCGCGCACCGAGGGTTCCGTACGTATCTATGATGTTGATGATTTCTGAAAAACTGTGCTATTTAAAGACATAGTTTTATTTTTCCTGTAATCTTTACATAAACTTCTATCACATAGAATAATTTCAGATTTTTATCTAGGTATGCAAACTTCGAAGATAAGGGGGGAGGAACGGTATTTTTTTTTACATTTTTCATCAAAAGTCGGAAACTATGCTGTCTAAAAAAAAATGTTTGAGAATGTGCAAACAGCCTTCTTTCATATGATACCCCACATACCCTAGTAGGCCCATTTAAAATTTAAGACCCCCAATCAGTCCCTTTTGCAAAAAAGACATTTTTTTTTAAATTTCTTTCTTGTTTGCAAAATAGTTGGGCAAACATCATCTAAAACTATTCTAAATTTCAAGTTGA
This sequence comes from Tiliacea aurago, assembly GCA_948098905.1. Classification (NCBI taxonomy): domain Eukaryota; kingdom Metazoa; phylum Arthropoda; class Insecta; order Lepidoptera; family Noctuidae; genus Tiliacea; species Tiliacea aurago. The sequence goes on from OX402593.1 coordinate 16,236,520, forward strand.
TAGCATTAGTAGTTCTTGAGATATCCAGGTGTGACAGACAGACTGAGTTAGTCTCACCATAAGGGTTCCTTTTTACCATTTTGGTACGGAACCCTAAAAACAAAAAAAGATACCTACTGTAAATCAATTTATACTCTTGTCGTCTCTTGAGAAGAACAAGGGAAAGTTATAAGATCAAATTCAATGAGCTAGCGGTCATGTTATCAACGATACCTACTCATCACGTCTGTGGAGTTTCCCTAGCGAATTTAACTCAACCTTATACAAGGTGGCTGGGACGTCGACGCACAAACTGTAACCTTGAATTGAACACGATTTTTAGAGTTCCGTACCTCAAAAGGAAAAAACGGAACCCTTATAGGAGGATTACTTCGTTGTCCGTCTGTCTGTCTGTCTGTCTGTCTGTCAAGACCCTTTTTCTCAGGAACGCGTGTAGGTATCAAGTTGAAATTAATATCAAATACGTAAGTCGGTCCCTTGGAGCTCTAAAAAATCAAGCTTCTAAATCAACGCAATAAAATAAAAATATACGGCGATTTATGCGACATATTTTGATACTCGCAAACAAATCAAAACCTATAGGGTACTTCCCGTTGAGCTGGAATCATGAAATGTTGGCAAGAAGCAAGGTCTCACAGCACAAGTAAAGCAAGAAATCCGAAAATTGTTAATTTGTACTTTTATCACGTAAAAAATCCTTTTTTGCGACTACAAACTTACATTTTCAGTTGGAAAATTGACTGTGGCGTATGTCGTATGGATTGGGGGAACATGTTCTTCAAATACAATGTTAAGTTTGTTTTTGGGATAAATTGATCCCAAATACGGAACAGTTCATTGAACGCGGTCCGACCGCACCTAGCCGGTTTTTTTTTAAATATTTTAATTCGCATACACCTACATGGGCACTTATGAAACCTCAGAAGCTAGGTGCACGGTTCCAATTGGTCGTTTCCTATGGAGAAGAGCCGACAAGCAACTCCACGGTTATTCTTTTAAAAATAATGGGATTTTACAATGTTTTCAAGTTACAGTGTTAATAATTTACCGTAGCACAGTTTATACTAGTACGGGGAACAGAGTGAATCAGTTCCGTTCAACAATCTTAATAACAATGCTTATTAATTTGTAACTTACATGAATTGTGCAAGGTTGTTTTATTGATTTAGCAAATAAAGATCGTTTTTTTTTTTTTTTTTTTTTTTAATAATAATAATCGTTTATTTATAAAAGGGTCACATGTACAATAAATACCTTAAAAATTAAAATAGAGTGTTAATAGGTATGGGAGGACAGCGTAGGCCCGTCAACAAATAACAGGTACTTAACAAAATAGAAAATGGTCTACAAATCTACAGTCTATTAAGCCTACAACGTTCTCAAATACACTAAATATTAAAAAAAAAATCTATGTAAAATAATAAAAGGCAAAACGTTGTTGAAATTAAAATTGTGGCTTTGCAATGCAAATCAATTGGACACAAGAACTTTTACAACACAAAACCGACCAAACTTAAATTCCTGTCTTCCTCATTCCGGTTCAAATGAAGCAGATATATTTAAACGCCCATTCAATGCTTTCTAAAACGTAATTAAGAAAATAATACGTCCACCGACCTATACAATTCTTAATTAAAGTGATGTTGTACCATCTCCTTTGACTCTCAAAAAGAAGGCCAAAGTTAATTGCTAGGCATCAATAAAAAGATGAATTATGTGCAAGTTCAGGAATTGTTGACTGGAGTAGGGGAGGACCCTTCGGTCTAAGATTTGGGTCCGAGTCGCGTGCGATTGTCGGGGAAGACTGCGACAGTAGCCATGCACGCACTAAACTGTTTAGACGTGACGTTGTTAATCGCAAAACGATGCGATTTTTTGCTGTGTGTTTTTAAATACTCGTTAAGTTCAGAAATTGGAAATTAATTATGTATGAAAAAATGTAAATTTTTCTCATAATTTGTATGATTATTATTTTTAAATTGTCTTTATATAACTGCGGATTGCATAATTAAAAATACACATAATTATGTTTTGTTTATCACAGTACCTACTTAGAGTAAAGAGACATACAAGTTGGCGGTGCCATAACCACAGACACGATAAACAAAACTAGAGCACCTTGACTTCGTAAAACGCCGCGTCATACCGACGGAGTGCGTCGGAAACAAGCACATCTCAATGAGGGGAAAACGACTCGTTATTTATAATTTATTTCCTTAATTAATATAAAGATCTCGTTCCTATATTCTTTGTCTACATTACGGTAAAAGTTTAAAGGAACAGATGGTAAGATTCGTTAGTTCGCTGATTCCTTTTTGATTTCCGGACTATCCGTGCGAATGTAGAATTCGAATGATTCCGTTGTTTGAAAGCTTTTGTAGCACCTGCTTTAGTAAAAACTCTATTGAATTAGTTTGTACGGCTTTGGGAGCGATTATCAGTGAAATAAACGGTTGGTAGTTTGTCTTGTTACCTATCTGGCTGGCTATATATTATGGTGATGACTATAACTTTTGAATTATAAAAATAACCTGTCAGTGCCACACATACAGATAAGTAATCCGTATTTACTTTAATTTTATGTAGGACTTTTCTCACATACACTACATTAGAATAAATAAAAAAAAAGACTGAAATAATTCTTTATTCAAATCACATGCTGTTAATTTGGCTTCTAGTTGCAAGAAACAAATGAATAGTTCGATTTTCAAACTGCTTTTGTTTCTGTATTCAAAATACAAATTCTCATTTCAATCGATCCCTCACACCAACAACAAGCATTAGTATGAATTAGTGAGATACCGCGAGATTCGCCATCATAACCATAACGGGACTACAAACCTTTGGTTATCATATTATCTCCCAACGCCTTCGAGGAAGCTTTAAGTTCCATACTAATTGGATTATTATACAGAAACGATGGCCGCCGTGTGTCTATCCGATGCAAGCTGTATCGAATAGTCTCCCAGAACTCGGGAATTGCTAACTTTCCTTATTTTAAAAGTCTTACTTTAATGCAGTTTAAGGTTGGAGTTAGGAAGTTAGTGTCTTAACAATTTTATTAAATTCCTATGGCTGTGCTGCGGTGCCGGGGAGGTAATGAGAATTCTCAGTTTAATTCTTGTGAGGTTGTTCTACACTGTGGATAGGACAGATACCGTTATGGACATTCATTGAGACAAAGGTGCTGTTGACTTTGCATTAGAATAAACTTTAAAACGCACGCGACATGTTGAACAAGTAGATGAAAAAAGATTAGTTAATTAATATCAGCTTCTAATTTGAATATTTCTTCATTCATTATTTCGGTACAAGTACTAGAATAACCGGACTTGAAGCTAAGCACGTTAAAGTAAACAACAAAGTTCCACGTTCGTATGAATGCACACGGACGGCGCGGCGCAGGAGTCCCGCACAATAAATGTTTATTTTATTGATTTTCACACGGGCCCACTACAATGCATCCCGCTGGTACTAACGCCGTACTTGTATTACTTCGACAGAGTTCTAAACTGTTCGAATAAAATTACTGGGGAACAACTTTGTCCAATTAATAATAATGAATGCGCCAGGGAGCCCTACTGTTGTACAAAAAGTTTTCATTTCGATAAAGTTGCACCGCTCTCATGTCATACGGATATTAGGACCTTGTGTAACTGAGTTCGTTTTTGTTGCGTCGGTTTTACTTGTTATTTGAGTCGGTTTAATAACAATTCATTAATTTTACGATGCGTGTAATTAAAATATATGATTCGATAGTTCTAACAAAGTTTTATTTACTTTTATTATTTATTTTATTTATTTAACACTTTAAGCACACAAAATGTACAGAGGCGGACTTAATGCCATAGGCATTTTCTACCAGTCAACTTTTGGGTGATGTAGAGACAAGTAGTGGTAGGTGCAATAACGAAAATTGTGGAATAAATATTTATTTAAATTTATGGATATACATACATATACCTATTAAAAACTTTAACTTTTATGAAGGCATTCGACGGTATTATCGTTTGGAGCTTTAACGGAGCTTTTGGTTTGTTGAGGAAAAGACCCTGAAGAGGTTTAACAAGACAAATAATAGGTTTAAGTACAGGTTGTCGACTCCATCATTAGGAATGTCCCTACGTACCTCAATTAGTGGAAAAAGCACGAGCTGATTTGTTTTTCCCGGAAGGGAAAGTAATAGGAGCTTTCGCTACGCATTGGACCCTACATCCCCGTTGTTAACCATCAAAGTTGTAATTGCGACCTTACGATTCGCTGAACTGTCACGCCCTCGACATACCCCTAACGAATTTTTAATACAGCTAAAAACGCTTATAAACAAAAGCTCAGAGCCTCTGGCGGCGCCCTGTCGGGTTTAATTGCAGGTTTAGTGCCGGCGTTCATTAGGATATGCAGGCGCTTTTTTAACGCGATTATGACGTCGCAGGGTCGGCGATAGCCGTCGAGGGTGCGCTGGGGGCGAGGAGGGCTGCGTCACGTGCGAGGTCCGCACTCCGCAGCCCCACGCATGCGAGACCGCGGGGCGCCGGCCGCGCAGGCGCGCCCCCCGCCCCCGGCTCCCGGCCGCCAGTCGTCCGCCGGCCGCCGCGCGCCCCGCCTGCCTGTGCCGCGAACAGCCGCGCGCCGCGAGTGTTTCCAAGTGATGTCGACTTGTGACTAGTGCCATGCTTGAGCTGCGCTGTGTCCTGCTGGCGGCATTCGTCGCCGCCGCCGCCGCCGCTTGGCAGGAGAACGTCAGGCCCAAGGTCTTCGCGCAATTAGGTGAGTCCACCGACAATCGGCATAGAAACATGTCGGTGTTAGTGAACTCCTACAACAATAGACTTAATAGCCCTCGAAGCCGATCACGACAGGGACCCCACAAAGTTCGGCACTGCGACGCGCCGAGCATCCAATGTTTATGTTGTTTTGTTTGACGACAACGCGCGAACAAACACTCCATACAAAAGTTCTCGTGTTTGTGTCAAAAGTGTCACGAGTGACTGCCGCGAGGATGATAATACCTGTTAGATGAGGATCATTAGAAACTTGAAACGTGAAGGAACTGTTGAATTAACTAGAAAAGTTGAACATAAGAAACATAAACTTGAAAGTATTCATCTAATTGGAGTTAGTTAACGGAAAATATAAAACTAAATCAAGTACCCGTCAATAATTTTGAATATAATTATGTAAACGATGAAGTAATGGAAATGGCTGAATCAAATACAGACAGTAATGTTTTGAACATAACCAATCCAGCAATATGCACTGTAGTAAACATCATGTCAATGAATGAATCTTTGAATGAATCAGCTTTCTGTTTAGCTTCAGTACATAAGAGTGTATTAGAATAAACACAAGGCGAATTTGAGAGAAAAGCTTTTAAGGCTTATATCTAAACGTAATTCTAGTCAATTTCTGTTAACATTCAAATGTACAAAGTCGTAAATGGACGATTGTGCTACAAAACTGCAACAAAAAGTGATATCACCAACAATGTTGGTAACATTCGCCGGCACTCACTTTCTAAATAGAATAAACAGAAATGCCCGTAGGAGCGCGCCTTGCGGTACCCCCATAACGAGTCGCAGTCACGCGACAGTTAGTCCTGCAGGAATAAAGCCAGAATGCACAACTGTAGCGGCATTGTTTTATTGTGCAGTCTGCATTGCGGGGGACAGCCACGTGGCTCTCATTAGTGCAACACAAAGCGAAGCAGTTTGTTCTGCGTTTTGCAATGTTACGCTCGGATTAGCGATCCACGCGATGTTTAACGTAGCGGACGGAACTTTGTCTGCGCTATTGTATACGCTTCGTAATGTATTTCCCCTTTTAAGCCAAATACTCCTCTATGAATAGTATGATCGATTAACGATGAACCTTGAATTAGAATAGCCGACGTCAAACGTCGAGACGCGAATGTGTCGGGGACGTGTCCTGCCACCGTCGCATATCCGGCTATTGTTTTAGTCGCATCAGGTTTAATGCATCGCAATGTTAATGAACTTGACTGAACGGTAATGCAAATGGAAGTGAGATCATTCTGAAGTGAATCAGGTCAAGTGTGTGAGCACTGCAACATGAGATCTATAGAATATATGTAATGGAGTAAACAACTCTCAGATTGTTGAGGAGACGGGTTAATTAGAATGCTATAGTTACCATGTTTGATGTGGGGGGGCACTCATTGTGTGCGTGTCAACACCTCTCTGGTAATATGATCCACCAATCGAAATTGAAGGGTCAACCTGACCACAGCGTTTGGTTTAATATACGATCTTCGGTCAATATGCTTTGGGTGTACTTACGGATGTACGGAATGAGGCTCTCTGTTATAAGATTTTTATGGGATTCCCTCGCGTTACATTTCGGTCGTTATAAGCGTCACATTTGAGATCATCCCAGAAATATGATATTTTATCGATATTGAGTTTCATATTATGTAGCTATTATTCCTTTCATTCGGTTGAGAGTTTTGGACTTTCACGACAATTTGAGATTTTGATAATCCAAACCAACATGATTTAAGTAATCATAAGTGTATCATAGAGATACCTACATGTGTAAACAAAGTAAAATAGTATAATATGCATTTTTGGGCATTTAGTGTATAAATAAAATGTTTGATTCAGATGTTCCGATAAAATCCACTGGGAAGCAACCCAACTTCACAATTTAAATTCTCGAAATGCATCTAACGAAACAGATTCATGTTATGAAACCGCAGTGTTATTAACTACTATCTCGTAAAAACATTTATCCTCGCCAATCTAGTGACTTAGTAAGTAAGCAACGCAATCACCCAGTAGATAGGTACATTAGAGGCTGGAGTAACACAGACAGGCACAGTAAACCATGCCTTGGGAGATAAGTAGTGGCAATCTAACTAACCTAATTTGTGGGTAATGTTACTGCACTCACGTCCGCTAGAAACCGATATCGTTATTATTTCCAAAGTATGCCAGTAGAATACGGGTCCGTGGGTAGGTGCACTTCAAATTGTAACGTGTGCTCTGCACATTTATTTCTAATGTAAAATTCTGCTTGTAAACGGACGTTTTCAAACTAAATAAAGGGATTGGGCCGACTCTGGTGAGTCAATGTTTCATTATTGTAAATATTATGATAATCGTTGAAAGATGTTAGAGTGGTACAATGTCAATACATATATGGTATGTATAATTCATTGAAGAATTGCATTGTGACCTAAACGATGAATTAAGTTTTCTTATGGCTGTACCATATCCAAAATAAAACAGAAAAGAAAAGTACAGAAAAGTACATAGTTAAACCTACCATTAGAGAAATTACATAAATCAGACAAGCGTTGTCGTGAAATATTTGGAACAGTAATATAAAGTACCGTTACAAACAGGAACGCCCGCGAAGAACAATAAAATCAGGTATAGAAATCTGTATGTATAAAAGGTTTCCAGTTTAAGTTCATCTAGACCGGTTTCCTTAAGAGTGGGCAGTTGGTAAAGCATCCGAGGAACTGGCTGGGATCAAATCTCTGACTCACAAGACGGTGACTCAGATGTTAACAGGACAGGTTTGAAAGCTTTCCTCCTTTTAATAAACCGATCATAAAAGCGAAGGAAATTAAATTTTGTAATACGATGGCTTCCTTTACAAATTACAAGTAAAAATATTAAAAGAAATAGAATAATGGAGATAATAAATTCTTAATTAAATATTAAAACGCGATACTCTACAATCTACATCAAAGACTCCAAAAAGAGAGGAAAAGTAAATACAAATAAAACAAGTTTATTTACTTACGATATTAAATCAGTGTACAATATGGGTCCGTGGAATCCATGGACGTACTTTGCGTAGGTCCCCTTAAAAAAGTAGGAGATTTATGGGCCAAGGTTGGAACAGGTGACGTAAGTCTTTAGTTCAATTCTTTACCGTTTATGGTGTTATGGGTTCCGACACCCTCCTTTATGCTTTAACTGCTAGGATTATGGAACGTTTAAGTGGTCCCATAAAATAACCGTTCAGTTACAACCTGAAGAAGAAATAAATTACTTAACAGGATAATGCTTTTATGCCCTAAGAATATTTTGTACGTCTCGCATGCTGCCTTATTGGGTTATTCGTCAGGAACCAATACTTTGGGGAGCTGTTATGTGGTTGGGTGGGGTGCATAATACTGCTATGACGGAGTGTTGTTTATGATTCCAGTGTATAGGCTTACAATTTATTAAGTCTCTGTGAGGTCTCGAGAGTTGGGAGTGGAGCTATTAATTTTTTTCAATGGGTTTTTGTTTTAGAGCTTTGGAGGGTCCTTATTGTGTTGACAAACTCCATATCTGCGCCTTTTGTCATTTTTAAATGGTATTGCGTAATTAAGGGATGGGTGACAGCAGCTGCTTTTAATTTAGCAATATTTTTATACCTCTGAGACTTAACTCAGTTGAAGAGCGTTTTTGCTAAAATTGGTCATGTTCTGAAATTTTCCTGCCCTATCAGCGCAGCGTGAAATCCAATTAAACGGTAGTCAATATCCACAAACTCGAACATGTCCACGTATCTGTACTAGGTATATGAGTTAAGATGTCACTCGAAATAAATCGACTTTAGATAAGAGTTCCGGTCAGAGAACCAATCAATTTCCGTTGCTCCCGTTACGTGAGTTCAAATAATTTAAAATGTCAATATTAATAAAAATCGTACGGCCACCGATAAAAGTCAATCAAAAAAGGACAAAAGTTCAAACATGCTGCAGCACAATTGGTTTTAGAACAGAGGAATGCGGCTGTGAAGGAAAACAAAAATGTGTTTAATGGTAACGTGATACGGTGACTAATAGACTGTGCAGCGTCTTCTGCGGTTCGATAACATGCGTGTAGGAAAGTGTGATTTAGGGTAAGGTATTAGGGTTTTGTTTTGGTTGCGTGGGGTTGTGAATGGTGGAGACAAGTAGCACGCACGTGCGTACGGCGTCGCGGTGGGGAGGGAGGGGGAGCCGCCATGGCGCCGCCTGGCGGGAGAGACACAACTTTATGACGACGCGATGTATTGTCTTCCCAGTGTGGGATTTACCGTTCCTTTTGTTTTTATTTTTTCGGACACGCCGATTAATTTCTTTTAGTGGGTTGTTTGGGGTCGCCGGTTCTGCTTGTACAATCAAATTTTCTTCTTTTGTTTTTGAGGCTTTACTTAAGTGCTTTCGCATTTGCGACTCCTCACTTCGCTATTCAGTATACAACTGCGAATACTTGGTCATACGTACATTGTGCTATAAAGAAGGCTAACCACATGTGCATGGCATTTGTTTCTGTGTGCGTTTCCTTTGCGGGAGTTCGAAAGTGCTTTTCTAACTTTGTGAATGCGTTTTGAAGATCGTCTTTAAGTTGAATTGGCGATTAGAAAACACTCGCACGTTTGCTATCAGACTTTGGATATTCAGTGTTCGCTTTGAGAGATCGCGTTTAAGTGATATAAAATAAAGTTGCAACTTTAAAATCCAAATTCAATTCATTATTCATATTGTTGAACATTGCTTTCATCGTTTTCTTTTGTAACTATCAGAGATTTGCATTAAAAGTAGTTCTTCATTTATGATTATTTCAGTATCTTTCTATTTTTTACACAATTCCAATTTTATCAAAACCATCAAAGAGGCTTTTATTAGAAATTCATACCAAACAGGGTAAGAAAAGTGCCAGCAATCGATCGTACCAGCTGTTCTATTCATATTCGCATGAAAAATGGGTTAGAAACGGAATCAAAGAAAGATGGCGGATTGAATGGTGTTTTTATCCCAACCCTTGCTGACGAGGGCTGCGCAAACATTGGTTTAGTAATAAAAATATTTGTCGAAATCCTCAACGGGGAAAGGAAACTGTATGAACGGTAGATGATTCTTTGCAAAATACTGAGAGAGTGCGCCTATTCCATTGTCATGCAGTTTTTAAACCGGGATTAAAATGAGTTAATCATGAGCACGAAAGGGGTCGACAATCAATTCCGGTTTTGTATCTACTACACGAACTAAAAAAAACCCTATATAATTAAAAAAAAATATTCAAGAGACCCTCATTTTATATCCCAGGTTAAAGGGGATAATTAACTAAGTGTTTTCTTATGTCATGCATTTGATATTGTACCTACCGTTTAGTTTACTCAAACGTTTACAGCTTCCTATTTGTACTATCATCTGTAATTCTAATTGGTCTTTAAATACTTTGCTGTACTAAACACGTGATTAATTCTACCTGTATAATCTTGTTTCTATGTAAATCAACTTATTTGTAGCAAGTTGAGTGCTGGCATACTGTTACGTCTGTTTTGTTCTTCGTACTCAACTTGTTGGTAAGTCTCCATCGGAAATTTCGTAGAAATTATCACATGAATTTTATTAGCTTCGTCGTTTCGTGGAAGTTCTTGGTCTGATGCTTATTAAAGGTTATTGTTCGTCGACGTTTTCATTACGTAAACTATCCATCACCCCATAACAATATGACGTATGTGCGATAAATCTTCATATACGTTCTCATTTGCAGTGAGTCGCATTTAAAACCCTTCTCATTTGAAAAGGCACCGATGAATGGCTCGGAGTCAATGGATCGTAAGAAATGGGCCAGTGACGTGGAGTAAGGCAAGTGAAACGTGTTCCGCGACCATTTTATGAGGGTCCCTCAGAGCTTAGTGGATTCCTCTTGATGTGTGTACGCGTGCGATAAGTCGTGGCAATGTGCGATTTTTTCTTCTGATAATATGATTTAGTAGTCGTGTTGTGATGAGATATTATTGTGCCCGTTATTGGGTTATGGTCTTATGGTACGTGATCGAGAATTTTAAGAATCTTCATAGTAGTTATATGCGTTTGTTCAGCAAAACTTTTATATTTCTAGAAGCTCTCTTATGGTTGGTCCTCTGGTCCTCCATATTATTATGTATAAGTATCTTCCTATTCTAATATTGGACCAACATCACAAATCACATCATCACAGCACTAGGTAGCATTATCGCTCTATGATTCAAAGTGTTATTTTTTATACTTAGAAAAAATATTTATTTGTTTATTTAAATACCTTAAAACTATCATTACAAGTCTTAACCTAATGCGATAGCCAAGTTACACAATATACAAAAATAAATAAAATATAACATTATTATGTAAAATATCTCAGGTGTTATCGCGTCTGCGTAGACCTGAGGGGTCTTTTAAAGCTGGTGTTGATTCCAGCCCCGTTAATGAGCCAGGTGGTTCCTGCACAATGTGGACCGTAACAATAGGAATGTAGCCGCTAAGGGTGGCTCGCATCCCCTATGTACACTGTATGAATTTAAAATGGTGATATTATTCCGATTTTAGTTTTGTAAACCATAATGGATAAGCTTTTGTTGATGGATAACGATTCAGTTATTATTGATGGAAATAATACAACGCGTTTGATTGCTGATAAGTTTAACACAGACATTTTAACTGTCAAAGCAGGAGAATCGATAAAAATTGAACTTGATATAAAAGTAAGGATTAAGAATCTTTTCAAAATGGTTCTTGAAACTCTGCTCTTTTCTAAGTTTTCTTCAGATTCTTAAAGCACGTGCTAAGGTTTAAAATGATGCTACTTTTTCAAATAAAACGGCATTGAATCGGATTTGCAATGAAAAATAAAAATAAAGTTAGCTTTCCAGGTTATACAACGATGTTAAATCGGTAGAAAATGTTCGCAAACGCAGTGTTTATTAAATAGGAATTCTAAAACTTACATGTCATGGTGGAAGTGGACGAGATTTTGTTTATGTGCGAAGACGACATGTTTCGCCTCTTGCAATAGTCCGACCAAAGTTTGTCAGTTAAGTCTTAGATGCCAGTTGACTCCTTAGTTGATGCCTTATGTATGACATGGTGTAGAATGTCGGTTACGAAATCTACATATTATCACAAAAAATATCATTTATGGAATCGTAAAAATATTGTATCACATTCTGAAGTAGAATCCTCTCATAAACCCGATAAAATTCAATGTTCGCCTTTGTCTTTCTATATAGTCCCTTATCTTAGATTGGAAGTGGGTGTATATTTGATTATTTATTGGATCTTAAAGTGGATGACATCAATTCTAACTGCACGATCTCACATGAGTCTAAGTGCTTCTCTCATTTCGAGCTCCATTTCAGTTACTTGATAATATGACACAAATAAGTTTAAATTAGAATAAAAAAAATCTCCTCGATACAAGTAATTTGCGTCTACATTGAATTGCTTAATTTGGTAGTTATGTAAGATGGAAGCTTTATTTTATTGTGTTGTCGAAAGATATACTCGTATTACCTTCTTCTTATTGAGTAGAAGGTACAGTTTCCCAACTTAAATCGATCACTTCCAAAGCAATATTTTATGAGAAATTAATGTTGTTCGTTTAAACTATAGCACTAATGGCCTAACTTAAACCCATAAGCTACTTAAGCATCATAATTCAAACTTACGACAGCGTCACTTTATCTTTGATCTTAGCAAACATTTTCGCAAGTGTTTCGTAGACGCTAACCAATCAACGGGCGCAGGAAACATAACTTGAAACAGTGAACGGGTTCAGTATATTTAGAGCTCTAAAAATAAAACGGATCGTGCGGCCCTTCTACACTTGAACTTGAGTCGAGTTCATTGACCGAGCTGAATGATAACTGTGCACTACTGTCTACTGTTCCGCATCTTTTACTTTTTGAAGCATTCGAGAGATCATTCATCATGTTATATGAAGCACTTTGATTTATTTACGCTTCCTTATTTTTCGATAGAAGCTTTAACTAACAATGGTAGTTGTTATATTGCGGGAAGCAACAAAAGGGAAAGTTTTTAGTTCAAATATTAATTTTCTATTTTGTATTGTGCTTAAGTGATGGCAGATCCCTACAAGGGATCATCCTTCTCGTGAAGAAGATATACAATTCATTCTACGCAGTACACGATAGAGTTCAGAATGCAATATCACAATTGGTGTCGAGAGTGTAAATCCCAGTGCTGTCTATTCAAATTATCGAAGATAGAGCCGGAAGTCAGAGTCTAGAGATTGTCGAGTTTCATCATAGCAGACTACAACACCAATACATGTAATAGGAATATAAATAATTGGAAACAAGCTATCATCTTTAGAGTAATCTCTTTTTACTGACGCAGTATTTTTGCTCCTAAAAAATACAAAGACAATGTGTGATCGAAAAACTAAATTGTTCTTTTCTAACTCCATAAACACGCTATATCTTTGTGAAAAATATATGTTGATTGCTGCATGTCAGTTTTTTTAATAACAACTTTGCTATAGGAAACCTTTCCTTCCCAAAGACATCAATTCTACGAAGAATGGATAAACAAAACCTGCTCATTTGTGGTAGTGTTGTGCATAATACAGTCTCACGGAGTATCGTGTTGACTATCGATTACTCTATATTCGGAAGCATGGCTACGATGGTTCGTTGCCGACTGGAATAATGTCTTCCGCGGCATTCATTTATGTTTTATTCCACTCCTTTGATATTCCCGTTTTATGAAGCTAAATTGTTAGTTGGTGTTATAATGTTTGGATTAAATTGTTTCTCGTTTATTGTGTCTAGCAAAGTTGTGTTGTTATTCCTTGTTGTGTTATTTTAAATCTTTTGTGTGCTATTATCATGTAAAAGCTGTGTGTCTTTTATGTTCTTATTATGCGCAGTTTATGTTTTGTTACTTTACGCGCCTTTAGCTTTGTTAATATTTTTATCTTGTTTTACATAACTTTTTTTATTTTGTTTTCTTGATTAACAGTAACCATGCATAGAATTTTAGAAATATTCTACAAGGTTTATCGTGGTTTAATGTTTCAGCCCTATTTTTTTTCTTAAGCTGGTCGTCATCGTGTAACTAGCCAAGAATCCTAGATTCCTACATAAACTTTTCATAAGCCAGATTTCTACTAAGCTTGTGTTACAAAATGTGTTAACAGAACATTCAAATCTGATGTCGAAATCGTTCTACAGTTTAACTCGATCAATACACCGCCGAATAATTGAAGCAATCTGTTTCGAAATGCCGTGTTTAAATAATATAAGGATGTTTTAAATATGGGTTATGTGGTACCTGAATTAAATGAATTTTAATTTTAATTTAATTTAATTTAAGAAAGTGCATCAGCCATTTATTTTCATAGAAACGTGAGAGCTTTCGTATCCAGAATTCAAAAAGCGATTGATTATAACGTTAAAAGTTTCAACGTAAATAAATGTTTGTTAATGCAGATCTTACGAAATGCTCGTAGGTATGTGTTGTATAATTTTTTTAGATATTTGGAAAGGATTATAATATTTGTAATGCCTTACGGCCTTCGGAGGACGGGTGGACGGAATTCGTTGCTACATTCTAGACGTACAGATTGTAGATGATATTAAGTTGTACCCTTGGTCATAGAATTCATGAATGCACACGTACTATTTCACTACTAGATACATAATACCTATAATCCACTCGGTTTCACCCGTGTTACAGCCTAGTAACAAAACAGTTTTCATAGTTCACCTCATAATTTACTACGAAACGAAGACTGTTTCCTGAATGCCACAGCCTAGCCTTCAATGCAAAAGTCAATAGGCATAAAAGTAGGCAAGCGGGCTTCATGGAAATAAATCCATTTTTGCAGACTATTACGCGGTTAAACTCTTACCATGCACACTGAAAAGTGCTCGAGACGTCTGGAACTGTTAAAAGTTAAATAAACTGCGAATTTATTTGTTAAAGGGTTTAATACTAGGTTTTGCGTTTGCGTTGTTGGCTGTGGATTTTGTTTTTGGGCTCTTTTTGAGACTATGTTTTTTGTAAAATCGCTATTATTTCTTCGGTAGCAGTAGAGCACTGATGTTGGCATAATTATGAATGGCCTATGTATGTACGGTCACGGTACATGTAGAAAAGACTGATATTTAAGAAATTCCTCTTCATTCTTTTTAAACCTTTCCCTAAAATGCAACTTCGATCTCTTATCGGAGTTTTCCATCCATCGAATGGTCTAAAAACCTTCTTTATTTTGAATTGCATTTCAAAACATCTACGTACTTTGCTGTTCATTGTTCTTTGACGTAAACCATTGCCCTAAGTACTGAGATTTCAGTCAGTCTTTGAGTCAATTCTCTTTCATTAAACAAATATAATCACACTTAGAACCAGACCCAACTACCGTTCCAGTATGATTCATTCGGGTGGAAAGAACTAGTAGGGGCTAGTAAAGAGGCATGAAGCGTGAATGAAAGGTGGCCGTGTAAAGGATGTAAAGGATCTGTCGGGAACTAGGGATTACGTACGATGACGGTTGTTTCCCTTCCACTGCTGCATGTGTGTGTAGCTAGTTAGATTATGTAATGGATTGATGGAGATGGGTATCCAGTGTTTTACTTTTACTACGCATGTTTATTTCTCACTAAGTTAGTAGAGATAAAATAACATTGTAACGAAACCAGGGACAATTTTGGTTACCCATTGAAAGGGTTTTCGATAAAAACCAATACGGTGTGGGTAACTCTTTTGAACGGCTTAATTTAAGCCATTCAAAATTACCCACACCGTATGGGTTTTTGATTAACTGCTTAGAAAAACCGTATAGAAAACCCTTTCCATTGAAAGGGTTGTCGATAGGGTTTTTCTAAAATGGTGACCAAAATGGTCCCTGGGTAGAATAGAGATAGAATTGGTCATGCTACGCGTGCTGGGCGGATATCGAATTAACATAATATTATGATTTTTTCATGTTACTGGGTTTCAAGTAGGTATAAAACCCATTGAATGTATTATCATGTAACCCTTTCACTGGGTTTCAAGTATAAAACCCATTCAATGGGTTATCATGTAATTCTTTCAATGGGTTTCTAGTATAAAACCTTTAAATAGGTTACATCACGATAAAGGTAACCCATTGAATGGGTTACCCCTTCGAAAGGCCTAACCCTCAACCGGGGTGGTTGTACGGTCCCTGAACGAAACATACATAAATATGTTTCGTTACAATTTTAATGTTATTTTTATCACGACTGTATTCCTTTAAAGGTAGGGCTGAGGTGTATATTAAGTAACACATAGTATTGGTATGGTGTAGAAGTGGTAGGCACATTCACCTGCGGAAATGCTCCAGCACCTCGACCAAAGCCAGTTGATGAACAGTTAGTCAGTAACAGTCTGACAGACCCCTCCGGCTGCCTCAGTGCGAACATCTAAACATATTTCAAACGTAAAAAAACTAGTAAGTGAGATAATAAATACGTAACTTGCAGCATCACATTGTAGTTCACCCAATTACCGACTCATTAATTTGAAAGGCCTTTTTTTTTGACAAAAACAATATTGTGGTTGACAAAAAAATTACCAATAATAAACTAGGCATGATTTAATAGTTTATGACTTCTTAAATTGTTTCAAGAATTTATGATTTTTCCCGGATATACAGGAAATATAATATACAATCATATACATTTTCTTTATGTATATGATTCCTCGAGACATAAGGATATTTTATTTTCTCTCAATTTTTTCCAAGTATTTAATTCAACATGTTTCATAGGTAAATTATCAATATTTATAAGACAGCCGGCCATTACAAGTTGTACTTACACATTGTTCTCTATCATACCGTCTATAATTTAACTGCCATTAAATATCACACATTACATTCCTTTTACTTTAAGTTTCTACCTTACATTCAAAGGGATATCAAATTGCATATCTCGGAGTGTCTCAATGACTAATAAATTCGAATCGCCCGTGGCGCCCCCGCGTGTGATATTTATGCGTGATAATAATTAATGAACTTATGCACAGAACTTGGTTCAACTTCCCTTCGTACTTACTTCGGAAGTTGTTGTAAGTGTTCCTGTATTAGAAGCTTTGGATTCGTTTTATTTAGAAGGTTGTAAGACTTGGTGGCTGGCTCGGAGGTTAATAGTGAAGAATGATAGGAGAAGGTTCTGAATGATAAAAAGAATCGAGCGAGTTTGACAGTAGTCGCATATGATGTGTAACATCTGCTGGGGTCCAAGTCTGCTATTTTTATAAATTCAGTCATTCCAACACGATCCCATTGTCATGCCATTGTCATTTTGCTAAAAGTTGGTAATCTGCTACATTCATAATTGTCGATCATTGGTCGGTCAATGTTCTCGTAATAGAATTGTGTTATTATAATGGCATTGTCGTATTGCCATTATTATAAAACCTATTAGTAGAAATGTCATACATTTGTCATTATGTACGAGATTTACCCATAAATGCAATTTCTTTCAATGTAGGGTCAGTGGCCGACCATTGGAAAGTCATAGTGACGCCATTATAATAGTAGATTACCAAACTTGTCAAAATCAACAATTATGAAATCAATGAGCGACCATTCTGACACTATTTTAATAGCAGACTTGAGGTCCTGACATCTCACCTTGGTAATAAGCAACTCAGCAGCGACAGAAATTAACCTCGAAATTTAAAAAAGCTAAGTACTGAAATATATATTCGAATAATTAAAAAAATATTCATTACTAGTGTTCGCCCACTGGTCGAAATTAGACCCCTTCTATTTACAATCTATATAGTATTTACTAATTCCACGAGTACACTAATTCTATGCTTTTATATAAAAGTACTTTCTTATTCCATGCTCAAGCTGTCACTTCCTGTTACACACTTCCGTCCCTTTTCACGAAATCACTCCCACAGAAAGCTTGAGAAAAGCTGTTACACATAAAAAAAAATACACAAATATATTTATATTCGGAATTCGATTATCAAACGTTTTGTTTTTGTTTTCAATACTATTTTGGCATGCGAAATTTAGATACTGGCTGATACATATATCAGCCAGTATCACTGATTTCAATTTTTTTGAAACATATTGTCACAAAATCTGGGTCCTAATTCTTGTGGTTTGGAAAATTCGTCAATTCATAAATTGTCACAAAATCTGGGTGGTACCTAATTCTTATGGTTTGGCAATTCGTCAATTTTATTGATAACACTATCCCCTCCACAGATAAGAAATCATCTTATTTTTTTCGTGTCAATATAACAAGCAATAGCTATTCAATAATATTCGATAATCATGACGTAAAAGCTTAGTAAGTTTATAAATGCAATCTTTATAAATACACAGTTTAATTTATGTTAAAGATACTTATCTGCATCTTCTCTCATAAATTGTGGACTGTGGGATACTTGTATCAAATGTATTCTCGGGCTACCGATTAACTTATTTGTCAAGTTTATTTACTATTGATATTAATAAGAAGTCTTACTACACCATCAGCCTTGTTTTTATTCCTTGAAGGGTTCAGCAGGGGTGTGTGATTTCATATTGTAATAAATTCTAAATATAGTTTCCGGTTATAAACACATCAGAGGGGCAATTCTACTAATTTTAAGAACGTTCACAGTCTGATCTCAGTCTCAATCTGTCAAAAATACCTCTTATTTCCCTACATTTTGACAATTTTTTGACGTTTGTTTGTCGCCAAGATGAGATTGCGACTAGATTTTGGACGTTTTAAATTACAAGAATTGGCCTTCTGCTTGACTTCAGTAAATGTTGTGATTTATAAGTATAATACACCGCCGTAAGGTTGAGTGTTAAGGCTTCTACATACCAGCGAGACTTGTCGCGCGACGCGACACGGCACAAAGGCCCCGCGTGTCGCGGGACGAGCGGTGCCTATATAAGCTTTAGCCTTTTTGCCTTTTTGCCTAATAGAAGCCTTTACTTGCACGTCATTAATCGACAAGGTCTATTTATCTATGTGCCAGTTAGGTAGTTTCAACCTTAGTGAAGTTTGTATTTTCTGGAGATTGATGTCCAAGGTTCTAAAGAAATTACGTGGTCGACTATACGTTATGAATTGAAAAGGCGTAGTTTAAAGCTAAGTGTTTTGACTATACCAGCATGTAGTAGCAAAATACTAATGATTGAAATACAATCGCGAATTCATGCAAGCCTAGTACTTTTTGTTAGGTTACTGCACAGACGTTGTATACAACGTAAACAGAATACTTTCTTGTATGCATGCAAGGTATTACCAGAATAAAAAGTAACCTATGTGCTAACCCAGGTCATTGTCTAACAGGTAATGTGCCAAATTTCATCCAGATCCCTTCAGCTGTTTTAGCGTACAAACAAACTCACTTATTTTACCCACGGCTTCTCCCGCGTGGAGTTCGGGAATTATCGAACGATTAAATGTACTACCGGATAAAAAGTATCTTATAAGTATGCTAATTCAGGTTATAATATTAATTACTTAAATGTAAGCATAGTGTTAGCATAGTGCTAACATTTAAGTAAATATAATTACTTAGAAAGCACTATGTATCTCATTTTAAGTGAATAGAAACTTATCTGAGTGCCAAATTTTATCCAAATCATGTTAGTAGCGAAATACTAATGATTGAAATACTAATGATTGAAATACTATCGTGAATATTTCAATCATTAGTATTTCGCTACTAACATAGCCTAGTACTTTTTGTTAGGTTACTGCACATACATTGTGTACAACGTCAACACAATACTTTCTTGTATGCATGCAAGGTACTACCAGAATAAAAAGTAACCTATGTGCTAACCCAGGACATGGTAACTATCTGAGTGCCAAATTTTATCCAAATCATGTTAGTAGCAAAATACTAATGATTGAAATACAATCGCGAATTCATGCAAGCCTAGTACTTTTTGTTAGGTTACTGCACAGACGTTGTATACAACGTAAACAGAATACTTTCTTGTATGCATGCAAGGTATTACCAGAATAAAAAGTAACCTATGTGCTAACCCAGGTCATTGTCTAACAGGTAATGTGCCAAATTTCATCCAGATCCCTTCAGCTGTTTTAGCGTACAAACAAACTCACTTTCGCATTTATAATATTAGTTAGGAATAAGTATGTCCAATGTATTATCATGCCAAAATCAATATCTCGGCAAATCGTGGAACCTAAAAACGCTGTTACGTTTTCGCATTATGCTTTCCAGTGCGAAAACGTAACAGCGTTTTTAGGTTCCACGATTTGCCGAGATATTGATTTATATTTGCCTTTCCAGTTGTTGGAGATCCCCGGTGCGGCCAGTGGCCCGACCGCTGACGCCTTGGCCGAAAGGCTCAGGGCGTCCCTCAATGCGGAGGAGGCTTGAGTGTCCAGGCCCACCAAGTGCGCTGACATGCGCATCCTGGGCCTGGACGATTGCGTGACGGTGGAAGAAGTCGTGGCCGCCGTGGCTAGGACTGGAGGGTGCTCTGCCGAGCAGGTGAAGGCAGGCACCATCCGTCCTGACACTACGGGTATGCAAACCATTACGGTGAGCTGCCCCGTGTCGGCGGCCCAAAAAATAGCCGGGGAGGGCCAAAGGCTCCGAGTGGGCTGGGTATCCGCACAGGTCAAACTGCTGGAACCCAGACCTCTGAGGTGCTACCGCTGCCGGGTGGGACACCACGTGGGAGCATGCTGCACCTCGGAGGTGGACCGCAGCGAGGATTGCTTTCGCTGTGGTCGGCCCGGTCACAAGGCCGGCTCTTGCGAGGCCACGCCGCACTGCTTTGCATGTGCAGCGGCTGGGAAGCCGGCCGATCACCGGGCTGGAGGCAAGGCCTGCGCTCCCCCCCCCAAACCTAGGGGCAGGGGCAAGCCCTTCACCACTGCCGTCACCGCCGCAGCCGCCGCGATTGCCACCGCCGCTGCCACCTCTACCATCGTCGTTGCCGCCGCTAACACCGCGGCAGGGCCATCCCAGGGGGCCCGGGAGGAGGCTGCTATGGAATGCCAATAAATGGCCCCATTACGCCTCCTCCAGGTGAACATCAACCACTGCGCCGCCGCTCAGGATCTGTTGCTCCAGAGCATGGCGCAGTGGTCGATTAACATCGCCGTGGTCGCTGAGCCGTACTTTGTCCCGCCCAGGGATGACTGGGTGGAGGACCTGAGCGGCTCAGTGGCCATTATGTCGTCGGCCGCTGCCGGTACCACGTCCCTCGAGGCCGTCAAGAGGGGGGCAGCAACCCTAGGGGACAGGGTTGCGTAGCAGCACGGTTCGGGGTGATTGTCGTGGTAGGAGTATACTTCTTCCCGAACCGAACTCTCGCCGAGTTCCACAACTCCCTTGGGGAGTTGAGAGTAGTCGTCGTCAGGTACCATCCCCTTCCCGTGATCGTCCTCGGGGACTTCAATGCTAAGAACGTGGCTTGGGGTTCCCGGTATACAGACACACGGGGCAGGATGGTGGAGGACTGGGCTCTCGAGACAGGCCTGGTCGTCCTAAACAGGGGTTCTGTTCCCACGTGTGTGCGGATGCGGGGTGAATCAGTGGTGGACATCTCGTTCGCCAGCCCCGCTCTGTCGCCGCGTGTCATTGACTGGCGCGTCATGGAGGGGGTGGAGACCTATTCCGATCACCGGTACATCCGGTTTGACGTCTCCGCCCAGACTTCGGGCACGCCGGTCCGACAGGCCCCGAGTGGTCCGCGGTGGGCGCTGAAGCAGCTGGACCGGGAGCTCCTCCTGGAAGCCTCGATCGTGCAGGCCTGGGTGTCATCACCGGACAGGCCTGCCGATATCAATGACGAGGCGGAGTGGTTCCGGGAAGCCATGTCCGAAATATGTGACGTGGCAATGCCCCGGGTCCAGAACGGACGTGCTCGGCGCCAGGTGTGCTGGTGGTCGCGTGAGCTGACCGCTTTACGCGAGGCGTGCGTTGCTGCGCGCCACCGGTACTCCAGGCACCGCCCGACCTTCCTAGCGGCGTCAGCGTAGTCTGCTACGCTGACGACACGCTGGTTCTGGCGCAGGGGAGGTCGCATCAGGCGGCGGCCGAACTGGCGGCACGTGGGGTTGCGACAATCGTCGATAGGATCCGGCAATTGGGACTCTAGGTGGCCTTGCACAAGTCCGAGGCCATGTGTTTTTATGGTCCTCGGAACGCGCCACTGTCGGGTCCCAGATAATGGCAGGAGGGGTTCACATCGGCGTCGAGTCGACGATGAAGTACCTGGGACTCGTCCTCGACAGCCGGTGGATCTTCGTGGAGCATTTTCGACGTTTGGCTCCCAGACTGGAGCGGGCCGGGGCTGCCTTAAAGCGGCTCCTGCCCAATCTGGGGGGTCCAAACGCCTCCTGCCGGAGGCTCTACGCGGGGGTCGTGCGGTCCATGGCCCTTTACGGGGCACCGGTGTGGGCGCGTTCTATAAGGCTGCGACCAGCCCAGCGATTGAACGCGTCCCAAAGGGTCATGGCCATCAGGCTGGTCCGAGGATACCGCACGGTCTCCCGTGAGGCGGCGAGCCTCCTTGCCGGACTACCGCCATGGGATCTGGAGGCAAAAGTCCTCGCGCACGTCTGGGAGTGGCGCGAGGAGGCGAAACGCCGGGGTGAAACTCCGCTACCGCGAGAAATCACGGCACAGCGGACAGAGCTCCGGCGGGATCTTCTGGCGGCATGGAGAGTGCGATTGTCGCAACCCAGCGCTGGGCACGCCACAATTGTGGCGATAAGTCCCCTCTTTGAGGAGTGGCTAGAGAGGCGCCACGGCGTCCTCACCTTCCGCCTGACACAGGTCCTCACCGGACATGGTTGTTTTGGGAGGTTCCTGTTCAGGATAAAGCGGGAATAAACGCCCGGGTGTCACCACTGTGTGGATCGCCCGGAGGACACGGTGGAGCATACGCGTCTGCCCAGCTTGGGCGGAGCACCGCCGTGTCCTCACGGAGGCGATCGGCGGCGGCGATCTCTCGCGTCCGGCCCTGGTTCAGGCCATGGTTCGGAGCGAGAGTGCATGGGAGGCCGTCACCTCCTTCTGCGAATTAGTAATGCTTGCGAAGGAGGAGGCGGAACGCGTGAGGGAGAGGCAAGGTTCGCGCCCTCGTGCCCCTAGTCGCCGCAGGAGACGCCCTGGGCGTCGGGAGTCGCAAGCCGATTTCCGGCCACCGTAGGCGTGGGCCTGCGGACGGTGAGCGATGGGTAGCTCACCATCCGATAACGACCAGGCCCGGGTCGACGGCGCGTCGTATTCCACGCGCGCCTCAAAGAGTTGTCAGCACCAACTGACGGGGTCCGCTAGGGCCAATGCCTGCCAGGGTTGCGAGTTTGTCCGAAAGGGATATCGTGGCCTTGGCACACAGGCAAATGAAGGAATACGGGTGGGTTTTAGTCAGTAAAAGTCTGACACGCCCTCCCGCTCCGCCCAGAGCGGGAGAAGTTATTTGATAATTTCCCACCCAAAAAAAAAAACAAATGCTTTCCAGTACAAAATACCACAGCAAAAACCGCCTATATCGCCTTTATTAAAGTTATTGTGTGCCCCTGCTGTCATATCGCTCCTTATATGACTTTTACGACACATGTCATACGTAATTGCTCAGGCACTGCTGAATCCCCCCGGGCTCCTTACGAAAAACTCCGCCAAGCGATTATAACCTCTGTGGGTGGTACAAACATCCCTATAGGTATAATTTAATATTGTTCATAAGTGCCTATAGCGGTACAACTGTAAGCCTGACTCTCGTAAGATCTTGTTTTGAGCATAAAAATGTATGCTCAAAACAGGATCTTATCAGACTCAGGCTGAAGACAAAACGAGTTCTGAATTTTAAAAACTTACTGAGCACGCGGTTGTGTGATTATTCTTTTGTTTATATCTATACAAAGATAATTGGAAGGTTATGTTTATAGATGATAGTAAAGCGTGAAAAACATAGGTCGTTATTAAAATGTGTGTGTAAGAACTGGGTTCATTTTGTCATTCATATCACGCAAAATGTGTCTTTGGTATTGTTTGGATTTTCTTGATATTACTATTGTGGTAATGGTTTATAAGATTTATGTTAGTCCGTTTATTGTGGGGAGGGGTGAGTTGATATAATTCTTACTATCAATTATATTAAGTGAAGAAGGGGCATGTATCAGACAGAGAGGCATATTAACAGGCGAATTCGACTAGAGGAAAAATTACAGGCAATATTCGAGAGGAGGAGCTCGTGGCTAAGTAATAACCACACGGGTCGATCCATCAGGTTAATCTATGCTTTCCGGAGTTGGTCTGAGTATGGCTGACCCATCTTTACATACCTAGACTCCTCCATGCCTCGGAAAGCACGTTAAGCCGTTGGTCCCGGCTGTCATTCGTAGATCTTTGACAGTCGTTACGGGTCGTCAAAAGCCCGAAAGTCTGACAACCAGTCTTACCAAGGGGTATCTACCTTAGCTGGGTTGTGGAAGTTAGGCTACAGTCACTCCATGTAAAATACTGGTATACAGCTGCATCCATGTAGACTGGGAGCCGACGCCAACATAAGGTTAGGCAGATTGATTGATTCGAGAGGAGAGAGACATGAACCGCCTTATGACAAAACAAGATTTATATTTTGACATGGCTTAAACCATGCAGCCAGTTTTTGTAATAAGAACGTAACAGTGATTGAAATACTGTTCTTTATACAAAACTGAAAACTTAGTTCGGTACTAAGTTGTCAGTTTTGTGTTTAGGAACTTTACCATAGTCGGAATAAAGTTCGGAATTCAATAATGGCTCCATGTTTTAACCCTGGGTCTGAAGATAAAACTTGTTTTGTAATAAGGGTGGAAGAATCTAGCGACAGATTATTGAAGACTTCAGCTGAAATTAAAGTCCAACCGTTCTTGAATATTCGTAACAATTATCTGCATAGTAGACTAATACACTTGGCGCCATTAAGATGACTTGATAGAAACATCATCTGTCAAATAGTTTCAGTTAGTTAAAACATGAACACTCACATTCAATTGACTTCAATTAAGAATTAGTTCTCTACTAATCGAGACTTGAGACTAATAAAGTTACTCTCACACTTGCTTGTTCGCAAAAATTCCATATATTTAATGTATCTGGATGGTTGCTGGATTATAATGATGGGAATTTAATAGATAGCAGCATCTTTTCTCCTGAAATTAACACTATTTTATCATTATATTCTGTCAGCTCAGTTGATAATTATGTCAATAGCCCATTAATGACTATTTTTACGTGTGGGCGAGAGCTGCCTTGAGAAAAAATAAGGCAGTCAACAGGGCTAACTGATCAGGGTGACCCTAAAGTTCTCAGTATCTCGCGAGGGAAACTAGAAAGTTTTTGGGGTATATCTAAGTAAAATATGACAACGCTGGCTGTGCTGTCAGAGCAGCGTGTTCGATCCTCGAAACTCATATTCCCAAAAGGCCAAAACAAAGAGTTTTTCAATACTTTCAAGGAAAAGCAGCTTCAGAAAGAAACTTATGAAGGCTTCACAGAACCCATCGCGTATTACACTTCAGTATTCGACGTTATATCAGTTATATCCTACGATTGATGTGTGTCATTTGGCGCGACACTTGTTTGCTTATACCCTGCCCTGTGACGTCATAGCCAGCGGAATGTACGGGAAGATGATTCATACTTTGATGCTGAGATATTTTTTCTTAGCGAAGTTTAGCTTTGTGGGGAATTGATGTTTAAAAGCTGGGGTGTAAGAATTTTGGGGAATGTAGAAGTATAGGTTAGTGATTGCAATTTTTATACCACTTCCGGCTAGATTGCAACCCTATTGAGTGGTTACTGATGATTTTATTCGAGAGATATTGTTACTAGGGGTAGGTCAGCAAAATAACTCATATGTTGACCTTTGTTAAATCACTCCCTGTTGAATCAGTTCTTATTTTAATTTAATAAATACTCAGCTTTAATTTTTTTTGTAAAAAGAAATCTAATGCAATAAATCTCATTTATCTATCGCCAGTGATCGCCATAAAACTGTTCCCACTGACCTACTAAGCGCATCAGGAAAAATATCGGACAGAAAGAAATGAGACTGCTGACTTTTTCCTTCCTTTTATTAAACGCTATTCCATAGCAGCCAGTCGCCATGTGCCAAACATCTGCGACAACCGATTTTTTACCAACTTCAACTTTTGACCCCACTTCGCTACGATCATTCATGTGGGAATAGGATTTTTCACGAAGCAATTTGTGACTCAATCATTCACCTTTATGGTTTATTTTTGCTTACACACACGTTTCAAGTGGGCGTCATTCTTGTTACAGTATTAATTGCTTTGAATTATTAACGAAATTAAATTGTACATTCCAAAAATAAAATTTTGAGTTGAGTTCATAAACTCGGCTTATGACTTGAGCCGTAAAGTATGTTTTATTTGTTGCATTTGTCAACTAAGATGGATTGGATCGCTACATAAGCTTTACGACTTAGAAACAGTACTAAAACGTGAATAAAGATCAACTTATAAAAATATCTACGTTGTTTTTCTTGCGTGTCATTGGAACCTAAGCATAGACATTCAATAAAGTTATGGCGTAAATTATGCTTTTGTAATTTTTTACGGGACGACACTATCGTGGACGCGCATCGCGATAACACGGAAATAAAATGTGTGGAAATAGGTAGCTCAACACATTGCTCAGCAGTGGGTAGGGCAGAGCACGTTCCTCGCAGAACTGCTGGCCAATGCGGGGGTGGCGACCGCGTACCGGAGACATAGACGTGGACCGATGACCTTGTGAAGGCTGCAGGTATCCGCTGGGTGCGGGAAGTACAAAACCGGTCGAAGTGACGGTGCTTGGGGGAGGCCTAGGTTCAGCAGTGGACGTCTTTTGGCTGAAATGATGATGATGAGGTATATGAAGACGCTTTTAAATTTCCGTCCACGATAACGTTATAAAGATTTTCATACATTACTTTTGTATCATCAATTTACCTTACAAAAATGCCAAAAAAAAAATAAAAGGGCTGCGAAAAATAAAATCCGTAATTGAACAAAAAGATTTCAAAACTTTCGTATTTTATGTATCTCTAGTAGGGCTTTATTTCAAAAGCTATTATCAAGACGATTTGGCGACATATTTTCTTTTATTGCTTGACGCGGAGAGCTAATGTTTCGTGTTCACAAAGATGGCGGCAGATGTTAACATGTCGCTGTCATTTCCGATTTTTTTCCCACGAACGAAGTACCTACTGTGTAGTTTATGTAGTTTGACATAAAACATTTTATTCATCTGTTCTGCCTGTTAAGTTTTTCGCTAACATAGATAAACAATCATGTTTTTTCTCTTTTTATTAAGAATGAAGTACCTACAGTGGATTCTTCGGGTATTTAAAACAGATTAATTCATTAATTTTGCACAAAATCATAAGATTGACAAATTAAGGTCGCCTGGAGGTGGGAAGCGTTGAAAAACTTCGGGAATTGTTTTAAAACAGTCCCTTTTCTAATTTGGATATCGTGTTTCGGCGATTTCGCGGTTAAGCCTCAATTCAAAAAATATGGGCTAGATCATTTAAGAAGTTCACGAAAAAGTTTTGTATAAACAAGTTTTGTAGCTCGGGAAAAGGTTTCCGAACGGAATCGGTAATTAGGTACACAAGTTCAGTTAAACTTTTGTTTGCTCTCACGGGGAAAATTTTACAACTTTTATCGAGTATAGTTTACCAATTACTGCGGCTCTTATTTAGTTTTTCCAATATTTTAGAATATTACTGTTCGAAGTTTGCGTCGTATTTATTGGTGTTGTAGAGAATTTCTGATCATTAATATTGTAAAGTCAAGAATTTGGTTTAAATGCCTATGAATTTTGATCTTCCCTTTAACCTTATTACCGAATAACGTTGTCCTCCGAACCGTCCGGGGCACACAAATTGGTTCACAATTGAACAAGATCCACAAACAGAATCAATCTCGTTGACTCGTCACCAGGCAATGGAACGATATAATAGAGGTTTGCACGTTTGCTTGCACTATTTGTCTCACTCTAATGACTTGAGAGCAGATCTTAATTACGGCCATCCGGGCCGTTTGATTGGGGCGCCGCAATGCCCCGCATTGTTTGTGTTCTCGGCTAACAGGACAATTGCAACTGCACTTAGTGACCGAAGTCGCGGGGTTAATAATACCTACCCCGGCAGCGGGACGGTTAGGCCGTTGAACTGAACATGTGGCTCCTGAACTAAGCGCGGTGTTGTTTCGTGAGGGTTAGGAAAAAAGTGATTTGTTTTCGTTTTATTGGATTTTATTGGTGAAGTAGGTGGAGTTGAAGAGTTAATAATTAGAGGAAACATAATTAATTAGTCAATTTTTTTGTTGGATGTAATAAATAAATTCCTCTGCCTTCAATTTTCTTTACGCATATTTAAGGTAGATCCGAAGTGGTAGCGCGCGAAATTCAAATTTTCAAGTTGTCATCATCATCATCAGCCCATAGCAGTCCACTGCTGGACATAGGCTTCCCCAATTCCACGCTATTCAAATCGGTTCAGCTAGATTCAGATTTCAGGTTGTATCTTTATCAAAATACGATTCGCATCCATAAAAAATATGTATTTAGAGAATTATAATCATTAAAATCTATGTTTTGTTTACACATCTCTCTAAGTTAGATTTGTTCCATAAGAAATTAAGTTCTTTTGGAACAAATATAACTAAGAGAAGATTCTAATGATTATAAATTTATAATTCATCTGCAAATTGATGAAACGTAAGAAAATTTGAATTTTGCGGGCTACCACTGCGGATCCACAACGTCAAATAATTTACAATTTCTTTGGTAGTATCGAAATTGGTGCTTGAAATTTCGAAACCCTATTTAGTCAATAACGCGGTTATCTTTTCGCTTTAAACTTTTTTGCAGTAATCCGTGCTCTTATCCTTTAAGGATTTTTAACAGCATTTTATAAATCCCAACAGGATTATAGTTACATGCATCGTATTGCAGTATAGGTATACATATTGCACACTTATGAAATGAAATGAAATGAAATGAAATGAAATCACAGTTATGAAAGCACACTTATAACTAAGGATGCCTATTATTATGTGGGTGTCCAAGCAAAAAGAGTCCAGTACCCTAAGCGTAACTTCGCAAGAGAGTAAACGTACCTAACTATTTCGTTTGCGTTAATATTTGACCTATAGATCATAATGCTAAGAATATAAGGGTGAGAATAAAAATCTTAACGCAAACTCGCTAGTTACGTTTACTCACTTGCAAACTTACACTCGGGGTACTGTTCTCGGCATTTAGTTTCCGAGAAATGCAATTTTTATTGATTATATTATTAATTAATGCTCAATTATCTACAAGCTCATAAAGTTTTTCTCAAATCAAGCTTTTCCAGTTTCAACTTCAAATGTCGGATAAAAAAAATGTGCCAGTTTTTTTATTTTTTTTTAATCCTTATCATCAATTGACTATTTTAGATACTGAATCTAGTGTAACTCAATACCCCACAACTGCGGGGCGAGCACGGCCTACTGTGACATGACTTGAGTCACAAATTTTATCACAGTTTGAGCGATAAAACTGTTTTGTCTTATAATGCTAGTACAAATTGACATGACATAATTTATCATGTCTTGTCACAAACGTCTTGGCACGCCTGTGCTCGGCCCGCTGGACCCCTTTTGCTTGGGCGCCCGACATATAAAAGCGGTTAGGGCACTGCATAAAACGGTTCCACAGAGAAAGTGCGGGTTGGTTTCTAATTTCACTCGTTATACGCTATCGACCAACATCGACTTAATGCACTCGTGAGTCGAGCATTGAGCATAATAACCCCCTATTACACTTCTATTACGAGTATTAACCTATCATTGAGTAATTCATAGAATATAGGATTGCAAACCGAGTTCTGAATTATAAATCGATTGATGCAGCTGAATCGATTTAAAAATATCCATAAGTTAAATGTATTTTGTGTCGATTAAAGTTTGATAAGTTAGGGAAGTTTCGTTTCCGTTTTATTAATGGAATAAAAGCTGGACGGAGTTTGTTTCTATTTTTACAACCGAGTGCTGTTTGCTTCAGTATTGATTGTTAAGGCGCAGATATATGATTTAAGTGACTTTTAAATCCGTTATTCATCATTCATCATTTCAGCCGGAAGACGTCCACTGCTGGAGACATAGGCATTGGGCCCAATTGATGGTTGATTAAGATTATTGATTTATATACTATAATTCATTTATTTTTTGGTAATAATTATTGTTATTCAATTTTACTTGTTATCGTAAGTAATGCAATCTAAATATTCAGTTTTTAGTGCAATCTGTGAATGCAGATGTGTTAGGAAGATCGAATCAGTCGTTTTGTAACCGTCACCAAGTAAAAAAGCCTTAAATGGAAACTCTGTCCGATTTTAAACTAATAAATGAATAACAGTGCAAGTATATCGTTTTTTTTTTTTCTTTTCCTTCTGGCTTCGCACGGTTTGTACATTTAGCCAATGTCAAGTTTTAGTTCTTGTATAATATTGATGAAATGAATTATAAATGCATGATGATGATATCCCCGCCCACTCCCCCCTTGAGTTTCAGTAAAGATGTGGCACTTTACTGAGTCCTCACGCGGACTTCTTGAGAGAACTTGAAGCGAAGTTGCACTGTTTTGTTTCATTTGCCTACACTAAGGCACGTTCACAAACACTTAATGGTTAATAATCCACCATTATTACACATTAATATTCGGCTAAACACAAATTTTGGAAAATTAAACAAACTGCTGAACATGACGCTTCACTTTCCCGCCAAGAAGTCTAAGTATATCGTTTGTTGTGACCATTCTGACTGTCCACCGTTTCACAAACTTAAATTACGGAAGTCGGTGGCAAAAAAGTGAAATACAGATCCAAAGACACCGACTTCCGAAATTAAAGTAATTTTTCACTTTGTAGTGATATTTTGGAAGGCGTTTTTTTTTTTGTAATAACCTGTACTATTTCCAGAGATTCTCAATATCTAAACAAGACTCAGACTTAAGATAAACATCTTTGTCTGAAGTCTAAGGTCACAGGTCAGCTGCACAACTTTAAAACTCAACCACAGACAATTCTAAAGAAAATAAAACAGATATTTGAATTGGAAAACTAAAGCTTAGAGGAACATCTTTACTTTATTTTTCTCGGTATTTTACATTCTTTTCTTTTATTTTAAACGCGATTTTCTACGATACTTTGAATTTGATGCTCGTGTTCAAGGTGGAAACGGGTGTTTTATTTAAAAGGGATCGGTAACAATCTAAACTTTCAATTTTTAAGTGAATTAAAACAGCATTGAAAGGTATTTGTGAGCTGTGCTGAGGCGGCGCGGTGGCTGCAGGTGCAGAAAACTTCAAACGGCGCAAATATAAGTATCTTATTGGGAGCTATATGTTGGAGTCGTTGGGGGTTGTTACATTAGGGCCCCACGTGAGGTCCGAGTGCTCATCGAGTATTTCGGGACATCGCCCAGCAGTTTGTCGACGTTTACGTGATCAGAGAGCTGGCCTATTCTTAGGCCATTGCCATCTAACGTGGCAGCGCTGCCAGTCCTTTGTGCACTTTTCCCACTGACAACGATGCGGACTAATTTTTTGATGCCCAACGAAATGTTCCCCATTTTTTTTCTATATTTACTTGTATATAGTATAAATATTTTTGTGTTAGATTGTATATTGCATGGGTACCCAATACTACTATGTACTGCGACTCCTTTTACATGTTACAACACGATATTGTTTTTAAAATTATAACTGTATTCCTGAATAGTTAATTCGAGTTTATTGAGTAAAGTCAAGGAAATTAATTGTTTACCAACTTAAATGAATAAATTAATTACTACGGAAAATTGAATTAGTGTGTCAATTTGATAAACCATTAATTTTCCTTACTGTACCTACCCGGAGCCACAAATTCTGTTATCAGTTCCGTGTTAAAAATCTCGGCTTGTCCATAGCTTACATATAACATGATAGGAACACATGGAGGGTCTCATATCATAATATATAATGCATGATTACCGATACTATCCGATACGTTTCCGTCACCTCACGTTGGTTCAATACGTGAGACATGTAGCTCTAAATATAATATTATTATACATTTTTTATCTGTGTGTTAAGATCAATACTTTTGTGTCTACTGTCTTCCATAGACACCTACTGGCAGAGTATACATAGATTGGGTTTCAATATCCGTGTTATTAAGATTGCCTCCACGTTTAAAAACATCTCAAGACAAAACACTCAAAGCATTTGTTTCAATTAAACCGTTTGTAGGCACTTTTGAATTGTTAAAGAGTCGGTCAGTTAGTCAGAAAGCTGAAACTAGTTGCCCCCTCTAAAACGTAAATCTCTATGGAGAAGAACGGGCAAGAAACTTCAATGGACAATCTTTTAAATCAAGATATTACAAAATCCTGGGTACATTATTCTTGTTGCTTCTATAGGTAAGAATAATGTTAAAATAATATTATTCAAAATATAACATACTAACACTAACGATGAGCATCTTAAAACAAAATATAAACCTACCTAAAATATCTGACAGTCATATTTTCCGTACTAACCCTCAAAATATATACAAAGTAGCTATAAGTATTTACCATAATACTTTCACAAACAAAAGTATGTTCACGACAGCCAACAAATTAAAAAGCAACAATAAGAACAGCGTACATATTTAATATACACGCGTATACATTTCATTCGATCCCAATATCCCTGAGGATGCGCGAGTACAAAGGCCTTAGAAACGTTTTTCGTGGAAAAGTGCTGAGTCACCATGAAAAAAACACAATGGCCGCGGGCCCACAATACATCCCTCCAGTAGGAAACTGATCATTGCGGTCCCGAAATAACAAATGAATTGAGAAAATCCAGCATACACTGATATACCAGAGTAATGTGATCTCCCTTGTAACTGGCTGCGAGTGTCCTGTCAATGTAGTGATGCATTATGATCGAAATTGTCGTGTGCAGTCACTGGAACGTGCCTGTTTGTGTAGGTACTGGGTTCTCATCATAAGGCTGCTTTTGTTTTGTATAGTTAACCTTGGATTGGGATTGAGTTTTCCATCTGGAACTTTCGTAAAGGTGTGGATTATTAAGTTTGGTTTTTTTTTATTTTTTTTAACGTTGCCCCACACTAGGAATTTCTCCTGTATCGTGGGTACGTTTACAAACATTTAAACTCACATACACAAACAGCCAGACCCGGAACAACTACTTGTAGGACATACAAATATTTGTTTCGTGCGGGAATCGAACCCGCGACACGCAGCGTAGCAGTCAATCGCTTAACCACTGCGCCAACCTTACTTGCATGCTTGTGCTTTTGATTATTATGATGAGTTCCATTCTAGCAGATTCCATGATTTAATTACCATTTTGTTCAAATACATTCGAATTAATAAACTAAACACGTATGCGAAATCAGACATAGGCTTCAATTAAAACCACCCAAAATAGATTCGTACACAAAATTTAAAGTAGGTATATTCGCAAAACTATTTTCTTTTAATGAAACATCAACTGAGATTGCTCAGCTAGGCGTGAGGGGCCCAATCCGACTGGCCACACTTTTGCTTTCTCTATCAACTCACGAAGGGGTATTCAGAAAATTTAATTTCCGTAGACAGATCGAACAATTTCGCTCCAGTGTGGTGTTCAGGAATTGTAATTGGGTCAACCCGACGGACAATAGATTCTGACAATGTTATTATTAGTAAGTAGATTTCTTATTCACTCACTACATTATTAAACGAGGTTTCAACCGGTAAGTTGAAGAAAATTATCGTTTTGTGATCGCGGAAAATGAGTTTTCAAATTGAATTCGCAATTCAACAAATCAGATTTTCCGTTTTAATAATGTCGGTATTTTAGCTGAACCACAGACAGCGGGGATGTTCATTTATTTGCTGGTAAGCATATTTTGGGAACCAACAGTCTGCCAAGTTGATAATAATAGTTGAAATGGTGATAGACATGTCTAGACAATTTATGTAGCCAAAACAATACAAAAACAGTTATATTCTACACATAACACAAATGACATAATACTAGTATTTTCAATGATTTTGAAGTTCCTTATAAGCGATATTTCTAAACATACTCTAAACGATTTTCAAATCCTCTCAAACGTAGCCGATCCCGATACAACTTTAAATAAATCCTTGATCGTAGCCAGACAAAACAAGACAATTAATCACGAATACATCTTACTTTTTGCGAGTAATGAATCGAAAAGATTAAGACGCCGAGGGGCTTCGAGGGAGGAATCTAATCAGCACTCCAATTTACACAAATCGTTCCAACCACTCAAATGTGTGAAGTAAGAATGTCTTCGTTAATCTAACCAATCGATTATTCTGGCGGGTTAATAAAGACTGGTAGACCTTCGACCAATAGACACAGAGGCACACGGTATACCTCACGGTGAAATGAACATTTACCCTCAATATAAATCTTTGCGCTGTGTTTGTAGTTGGAAAACGAGTCCTTTGAGATTTGTTAGAGCCGTACTAAATTCGATTACAGAGGTGACATGGACGTCAATTTTGGATGGAATGTTGGTCAACCGCAGGACAGGTTTGAAACCTCGTTTCGAATTTCAATCAGGTCAAACCCAAACTGAGGGTATTTTCATAGTGTCTCTTTGTAGTGTATTAACGCGATTATGTACCTTGGTTATTCTGTTTAATGAATAAATTGACATTGGAAAGCACATGATATAAAAAGGGCTCGTAAGTTTTGATTCTAGGAACGAATATGAAACTTAGCTATCTAAAAGCTCTATTAATATTACTATTATCCGTTCATAAATAATATTAAACAAGCCTATCACGATCAATTCACAGTTTTATAAAGTTTAATGTTGTTAAAGCTGAGTTAAGAGCCAATAAATCGACGGAGATTAAAGGATTGAATCCGTTACAAGGTTCGAAGCAGATTACGGGTAGACCTAAGGTGAACTATCATACGTTGTGTTGTAGTAGTAAGCTTGTGTATGCCTTGTATGGCTTCACTAATGAATCGTACGGATTCTTCACTTGATTTTGTAGTGAATTACAATTCGATGTGTTTCGTTTTGAATTGTATGTTGGGCTCATTTTGAATTAGGTTTTTTGGGAATAAATAGGTAGATTTGGGCCAGCGGGCGTAGGTTTTGAATTTAATTAATTGGATTTAAAATTTTAAAGGAAAACATAATAATATACTTTTACGATGTTTGTAAATATGTGAGCAACATGTATGTCATAATTAAGTTATTTTTCATTGCTTTATTTTTAGTTATTTTATTCTAGATGCATTATCGTCTTCACATACAATCATATAATTAATGTAAATATCGTAAAACATAAAAGTAAGGTTAAGGTGGAGTTTCTTGCCCATTCTTCTCCATACGAAACTACCTTTTGGAATGGGCAACTAGAATCAATTATATATTTTTTGTATATTTTGATGTTCAAAAAATTATTTATTTCAAATAGGCACATAGTAGGCATCTTATGTGCATATTTGAAATAAATAATTTGACTTTGACTTTGATTAGGGCTGTGGATTAAGGGCTATTTAGATTCTGAGGAAACTTGGCAGGGATTTCAAATTTTATTTAGTATTGTATATTGTATGCAGGTGCTACTAAAGGTACACCTCTGCCAAACCTTTGAGGAGTACAGGCGTGATATTATGTTACGTTTTGTATATTGTAAGTGTTGGGAGAAGTCAGAAAGAAAATTATTATTTCTCTAGAGGAGACAGGAAACTTGAAAAGCCGTTATATATTTTTGCTAAACCATTTTCACTCATAAACAATAAAGCTCAAATACTCGACGTTATATCTCAGTTTCCTAGCAATAACCCCTTACAATGTGAAAAGTTAGTCATACAATAGAGTTATTGTGGATCTGGTAAACACAGGGCCGTCGGGCCGGCCGGTAGACGGGCGCGGTACGGTTGGCCGCTCCGCCTCCGGTACCCCCCTCGGCTTGAATGGCGACACACGGCCCGAGGAATGGCACGAGACCGCAAATCTTTTTGTTGATTTTCTTCCTATTATTATTTTTGTTAGTTTTTTTTGTGGATTGTCTGGGGCTTCGTTTTGATTGGTTGGGCTGGAATTGGATGAGCCCAGAATTATTGTCCGTGTGGTGCCGGACGTAAAGAATAGCACCAGCCTATTTCTTCCTGTGGGTGTCGTAAAAAGCGACTAAAGGACTTACTAGAGAATGGACAGCAGCGTTCTCTACGCATTTTAACACCATTCTGCGATCGCGAACCCGCCTGCCAAGCGTGGCGATTATGACAAACCCACCTTTTGGGGGAGGCCTATGTCCAGCAGTGGACATGTTTCGGCTGAAATGATGATGAGTAGAATGAACGGTACAAGATTGGAATATATGTGATGTACTGAAGTAAAGAACGGATGTAAAGAAGAGCACCACCCTATGTCTTCCAGTGGGTGTCGTAAAAGGCGACTAAGGGACTTACTAGAAAATGGGCAGCAGTGTTCTTTATGCATTTTAACACCATACTGCGATCGCCAACCCGCCTGCCAAGCGTGGCGATTATAGCCCCCCCTTCGGGGGAGGCCTAAGTCTAGCAGTGGACGTCTTTCGGCTGAAATGATGATGATGATGAGTCAAGTAAAATGTAGCCGTTTAAATATAATCCACATACTTAAGTATAAGGTAGGAAGAAATACGAAATGTGGCACATTTCGTATTTCTTCCTTAGACAGAAAACATATTGGCGTAATCAACGCAGCCTTATAAGACATGGCCTCGAAAACTTGGAAGATATCATTTGTTTTACATATTTGCAAAAAAACGTCAATCCAATTTCAAGATTGTATTTCGTTTGTCTTAATAACGTTTGTTACCAACTTCTCCATCTCCTTATTCTTTTAAAAAGTTACCAAGAAAACATTCAAAAAATTACTTTCGTGTCTCATCAATCGATTTGCGCCCGCGGCGTATGTAGCAATATTACGTTGTGTATCTTCAAACCCTTGTTTGGTATAAACGCCGTTTTGGCAAATATCCACAAGAGCAAACTGGAGGTTTTGCTTTAAAAAAATTGTGCTTTACTTGCAGAATAGACATAATCGGATCATGATATTGTATGTAGGGATACGAAGGCTTGATCTGCTTTCGCTCTCTTATCTGCTCTCCAGATTAATTCATAACAGATAAAATTATCTAAAATAGAAACGATTATGTTTAGAGGCAAGACTGTAGCGGTGTTTGGCAAAATGGCGTTTGCGGTACAAGATATCTTTGGCAAATTGATCGCAGATACAAAGGAGTTCCTTCACGAAACCTT
The DNA here is from genome assembly GCA_948098905.1 of Tiliacea aurago. Taxonomy (NCBI): domain Eukaryota; kingdom Metazoa; phylum Arthropoda; class Insecta; order Lepidoptera; family Noctuidae; genus Tiliacea; species Tiliacea aurago. Next base: position 16,273,607 of record OX402593.1, read on the forward strand.
TTTCTATCGGCTGACCTGTCAAGTCCTGCTACACAATGCCGCCGTCGAGACGCCTGCGAGCCCCTTTGAATTGTTCCTCCACTGACGCATTTGAAGCCCGGTAACAAATGGTAGCGATCACCGATACGCTCTCGAAAAAGTAAAGAAATAAAAAGAGTTTAGGCAAAGTTTAATTTCCGCTACGTTGCCGACAGAACGAAGAAATAAATCGGGAAATATTTTTTTTTGTACAATGACGGGACTTTTTAATTGAGTCTCAAGAAATGAAGACAGATACGTTATTGAAAAGCCTGCTACACTTTTGGGATATCTCGTTTTGATTCAGTGTCTTTGTGCTCTTTGTGTTAACGCCTTGGTGTGGGTGAGGTTCAGACAAAGAAGTGTAAATATGTCGGGGAGTGTGGGGGCAGGTCGGGAGGTCACGTCCGGCGACTGACGACTGGCTTCATGCCTCGATGCCTCCGCCGCTGACGTTGGCAGCCTTCTCCACTGAAGAATATTCAGACACGCTAATCCTGTTTACTTATTCTTAGAAGTACCAACTTCGAATATATTACTTGTACCTACACATGTCAGTAGGTACCTACATATTCGTTCCTAGAATCAATTCTTCTCTGTCGACACTATGAATCGCGTAAAGAATAAAAGGTCGGTCTGACACCGGTACCCTTTGAACATTCTAGAGCGACTTTGATCTAACAGTAATCAAAAATGAATCTCTTATTCTAAAGTGTTTGAGTACTCAGACTTGTGAACTAAAGAGGCTAGAGGTACATTTACATCAGCTTCTGCATGTCTGAGACGAACTGCATACATTAATAATAATGAGTTTATTTTTGACTGACGTTAATTTAATTTACACATAAATAAATCACGACTGGGCAGCAGCGTTCTCTATGCATTTTAACACCATACTGCGTTCGCCAACCAGCATGCCAAGCGGGGCGATTATGGCAACCCCCGCCTTTTGGGGGAGGCATATGTCCAGCAGTGGACGTCTTTCGGCTGAAATGATGATGTAATTTAAAAAGTTGAATAGTGAAACTATGTAGATAAGTAAATAACATAAAAAGAAAAAGAACTCGGTTAAGGTAAATAAACGGTGAATATAAAACAATCAAACTGTTTTTATTTGTATAACGAAACTTAGGTAAAATTACTTTTTATACCGTGATCGTATATCACGAAGGGAATACACAAAGTTTCAAGGTTTGCGGTTGTCTGTTCACGAAATTGGAACTACCATTATTTTTTGTACGAAAGTTTACATATTTATTATTTATGCTTCCTTTTCGGCTTCAAGTATTTAATTCGATTTTGGCTACTGACAACAATGTATTTTATTTATTTTGTCATTAATATTATTCGCGCTAGTCTCATTCTCGTTATCAGCACCTGTTTTGATAATATAACTAATGTTTTCCAGTTTTATAATGTTTGATAGAACAGTTATGCATCGATCAGTTTTTGTAGGTATAATTTAAAATCGATTAGATGTTGATAATGAAGTTATTACGACCTTTGACAGTTTTAGCCCAAGATCACCTTTATATATTTTTATTTAAGTTTAGAGGGCATTACAAATTTCCAATCAACTCAGCCTATCGCAGTCCACTGCTGGGCATAGGTCTCTCCCAGGCTGCGCCACAACAGCCTGTCCTCCGCCTTCCGCATCCAGTCTGACCCAGCCACCTTCTTAAGGTTGTTGAAATGAAATATCTTGGAAAAAATATTTATATTTATTTGATCATCCTAAAGAGATAGACAGCATTTTGAAGTTCGTTATTGTCTTATTGTGTGACAAATAAGTAGGTAAATAATTAGAAGTAGGTATACATAAAGAGCAGTGGTAGCCCAGCTATAACGGCCGCGACTTACGAGTTGTAGTTCGTAGGTTCGAACCCTGTCAGGCGCTTTACTTTGTGTAAATTATTTCACCACCACTGCTCTCAAAACGGTGAAGGAAAATATTGTGAGGAAACCGGCATGTCCTAGTACCAAAAGTTAGAAGACTTGTGACATCTACCAACCCGCACTGGGCCCACGTGGTGAATCACGGCGCACTCTCTCATAAAGAGGAGACCTGTCTCCTAGCAGTGGAAACGTTATAGGCTGATTGAAAGTCGAAGCAAAGTTTGAAACTCTGGGCTGCTCAAGACTTTGTAATCCAAGATCCAACCCCAGACCGGACAGTGACCACCCTTGCAGTCACCAGACTATTGTAATCGGAGATCTTAACTCTTTTTTGGAGAATCTTATCATATCTTTACAGGCTTTATAGGCCATTTAGAATATCTTTACAGGCCATGTGGACGTATAGATAAACAAGGGCCGCGGGATAAAAACCTGCAAAGGCTACATAACCATATTCATATGTATCTGCACAAAAGCAGTACATATCGAACTTGTTTCGGACCTATCAACGCAAACCTTCATCGCAGCACTAAAAAGAATGTTCACACCTCAACACTTCGCTAAATTGTACAAGGAGTTCATGCAAGAATACAAAGTCTAAGCAAAGTTTGAAACTCTGGGCTGCTAAGACCTTGCAATCCAAGATCCAGCCCCAGACCTGACAGTGACCACCCTTGCAATTACCAGACTAATGTAATCGGAGATCTTAACTCTTTTTTGGAGAATCTTCTTCTACTTTATCCCAAAGGAACCACAATATAAAGTGAGATATTATGTTTTGGTATTGTGTTTTAACTTTGAAATAACGCGCTGCGGTTTCTTGAAGGCGAAAGATAAAATTTAAATAATATCTACTCGTTGTAAGGGCCGGAAACCGCTAGTCATATCCGGAATATCTCTGGCTGTTATTGTATGAATACTGATTAAGCCATAGAGATTACCTTTGTTTTTTTGTCGAGTTCAAAAGTGTGTGATTTGGTTTGTGAAATTATTCTATGAATCGCATGTTACTAATAGTATTGTTATTATTGTTGTGTGATGAGAATATTCAATTGTGATATAAATGGTTTCGAATATTATTATGGTAGATATACCTACGACAAAGTTTTTGTATCTACAATTCGTTGCTCATCTCGTGTTCTCCAATATTTGTCTAACTTTTTTGACAAGACGAATGGCACGCAATTCTTTGTAACAATGTTATGGCAATAATAACATTTTCTACCATCGAAATAAAATACAAAACACGTTTCATATTGCATTTGTTATAGACGTACCTATATCAAACATTTTTAGGGACTGAAAAGTTATCCATAATTTATAAATCCGTACGTCAAAAAGTATCAAATCCCTCTATCAATTTTCAAATAAAGTGAGAGGATACGGAACCGGCATATTTATTCAAAGTCCATTCGGTGTTGGATGCAAATCCTTTGGGTGCGCAGCTGCTAAGCAAAAAAGTCACGCTCCGGTAGTAAAAACTATGGGAGACGGGGATGTCACCAGTTGTGAGTTGCATTGGATCTGAACGCCTTTTTGTGTGACCAGCTTTATTTTCTGTTTGCCTGGTACTTTGGGGATATTATTGTGGGTTTTGTTTGTTTAGTAAATGGGTGGTATAAAATGGGGATGGATTTGAAGGCAAGATTTTATACTCCATTTGAAATAAGATTAGATATTTAAAATAAACTTGTTTACACTCCATTCAACCAATTTTGAGTTCCATTCCTTAGGTATATGGATGGCATTAAAAGCAAAAACGTAGTTACAATACCAACTGTTTATTACAGCTGCCATATGTCATGTTACCAACGCAATAGAAGTCAAAATCGGTTGAACGGACTGTAAAAAAGGTTTATTTAAATGTCTAATCTTATTTCAAACGGAGTATAGTTCGGAGTATGGTTTTTTTGCATCATTAACGCGTGCGCGTACGCGTTAGTATTATCTGTTTTGTGTAACCTTCTGGTATTATTACTTATTATGTTTTCGTACGCACGTTTTTTCTGTGACAATTAAAATTATTTTTCTTTCTTTCTTCAATATATGGAATATAATAATTTGACTCATAGAACATTTATGATAGAAGTAACATGTACACACGGCTACACATTAAGCTATACATTTCCAGTATAAGCTGATCTCCCATTGTATGGGATTTCCGTACAATGAGAGGTCAGCGAATACTGGAAATGTATAGCTTGATGTGTAGCCGTGTGTACGCCAACAACTTGATGCAAATCTTGTATTGTATGGTTATCATTTAATAAAAAAATACTTTGAACAGTCTCAGTTTCTCACTAGATGGACAAGAAGTATTCCGTAGCTGCATGCTTCAGTTCATTTTCAAGAAACGTAGGTAGATGAAAAATAAATTTAAGACAGACACATTTCCTGTAAAAGAACGAATCTGATTTTCCGACTTCATAGCTTGTCGTCACCATGGATTTAATTTTTTCGCATCGTCCAAGTTATCTGGAGAACGGCTCGATAGCAACTGGGACGAGAATTACGTGACTCTTTGTTAGGGAATGTCTTATAAATCTCGCTTCGCAGCATTCGGAGCAATTGAAAAAATCTGTGAAGTAATAAATCCACGACGGTCTTTTCTATGTTAAATAGGAAACGATCCAATTGATAAGGATGCAGTGACGTTTTACGCGTCTCAATAGAACTGTGAGCGAATAAGTTTTATAAGAGTGCTTCAAGTTTACATCTCCAACTAAATGTAGGTATTTACAGTTTTTGTTGTTCTTCCAGACTTTAGTATTTGAAGTTCACACTCCACAGGTTAGTGACTTGCAGACCTGTATATTTGTTGATGAAGTTTGTGAGGTTCTTGGAAATAATTAGTGGAGGATATAAGGAAGTTGGCTTTCCACGAAAGTTCGTTAGTAATAGGGAAGGAAATGAGCTTCCTATATAGAAGTTTACGAGTATATTTATGCATATCTTTAGAGTTAGGAAGTGCGTTTGATACAAAGAAACATTTCTAAGAAAAACAAATAATATCCTTGAGTAAATAATGTAAAAGTATGTTGTTCCATTTTCCGGATTGGGACAGCGAGCCTATCAAAAAAAGGAAAGTTTCGATTAAAAATACGAATTGATATCGTTAACGATAAAATTCTGCGCGATACGAAGACGTCTTTCGCTATCGGCAACTTGACAGTGACTGATCGCCGGCTGGCCTCGACACCCCCCACAACCCACTACCAACCCCCCCATTTCCCCACACTCTTGATCCGCCGTCACTTCGATATTCACTTTGTTAAAAGATAAAAGAACATACGTATTCTTCGGGAATATTTTATATTCTAGCTTGAATATTTTGACGTCTCTAAGCGTTCTTGCTAGTTTTATACTTAATCTTGGTATGAATTTGCCTTTTAACTTAGAACTATAAAACGTAACATTAAATGTATTCCAATATATTGTTATATTTCAATATCCTTATCTGCAATAAACTCGACAGTACGGACTTGAGTTTGTGTCTGAGTTTTTTTGACTTTGCAAATTCATAATATTCATACTTCATGTTTTTTGTTTCGAAGATTTTCCTCTTCAAGTTCTTCTGCCACGTGTAATCAACTAGAGATAAAGGGTGCTATAAAATACGAATAAACCCCTGTTAGATTCTGTTTCACATTTTTTGTTCTTCGCTTCGTTTCGTCTTTGGATTTCTCGTAGTCGATTAAAAGGATTAAAGCAGCTGAGGATCTGGACAGCTAGACTGGCAAGACTGATTTCGCAGACAGTTATGTTTAAGTTTAAGTCCTGTAGATAGATAGCGTTTTTGAAAGTTTTTGAAAGTTTTTTATTTCTTATTCAACAGGTTAACAAATAAGTCGTAGAGGCCTTCTTTTAAGTATATAGATACCTGTGACAGAAGACCTCCCTCTTCCATAACTAAGTGTACACATATAAAGCCTGTTAATAATAGAATTAAAAAGTAGGTAAAAAATAAAATACAAAACTAAAACTAGAGAATTTAAAGCGTTACTTCTAAAGCATTTGCGTTTTACTGTTGTTTATGATTATATCCGAGTGTTATCCTGTACTGCTTTAGGTAACTAAACAAAAGTCACTGCTGTATTTTAATATTTTCTTTTAGTTATCAATTTATTGCTACTTTCTAGCACATGAAGAAGTCTCTTCATATAGGCAAACTGCTAAATCGCAAATAACTTCATAACACACCCAGATTTGATCTAGCCGAAACTTTCTCAAACCCCTAACTAGGAAACTATCATATCGTTAGAAGCATCGCTTATTGACGCAGACAAGTACTTAGCGTTGCACACCAATCGCTACAAGTTTACGTTTAGTTCTCATGTTGGTACTCCGGGCTTTACTTAATTGTTAGTGAGTTTAATCTTAAGTTATTGCGTCATAACATTTTGCTTCAAGCCATGTGGAGGGTGGAATATGTTGTATGTTTTCTTTATTTAATTTTGTTTGTAGGTAAATAGAAGAGAATGAGTTACTTTTTACCTTTAAGCTGTCTGAGTACTGTAAATATTGCGATTGTTTTGTGTTATTATGTCATCCAGATAAGTGAATTCCAAATAATAAACCAATTAACGTATTCTTACCGGGGTTTCTCGATATAATTGATACCTTTATTCGCGGTTCTTATATTAAGATGATGTGTTTGTGCCTTAGATAATTGAATTTGTAGTTAAAATATATGGAACTTTGATTGAATCCAGTAGGGAAATCAACAAAAATAATTTCTTCACTGATAAATATCACACGGTTGGTATGATACAATAAGCCCTTCAGAATTATGTAAGAAACTATTCTAAGATATTCAAAAGAGTCTGTGCTCAAGCTAAATCTAAATTAATTAGTAACAAATTTAGTATTTCTAATAATAAAATAAAAGCTGTGTGGCAGGTAATTAACAAAGAAACTGGAAACACAAAACAGCGAGATCAGAATGAATTGTCTTTAAGAATTCATAATGAAACCATTTCAGATAAGTTAAAAGTTGCTGAGACACTAGAAAATTTCTTTACCAACATCCCAATAGACCTAACGAAATCTCTTTCCTCATCATCTTTATTAGCTGAATCATTTCTCAAAGAAAACTTCTGTAAGGACATTCCAAGTTTTGAATTCAAGCCTATTTCTATTGTTACAATTAAAAAAGCATTCAAAAGTCTTAACATAAAGAACACTGAAGACTTATGGGGGATTTCCGTTAAGGTTCTTGGAGATATTATTGACACAATAGCCCCCTGTTCTAACAGACATATTTAATCAATGTTTAGACAGCGGTATATTTCCTAATTTAATGAAACATAGTAAAGTAGTACCAATTTTCAAATCGGGAAGTAAGAGTGATCCCTCTAATTATAGACCTATATCTGTGCTACCAGCATTGAGTAAAATATATGAAAAAATCATGCTAGACCAGATGTTGTCGCATTTTAATTCAAATGGAATTTTACATAGTAATCAGTTTGGTTTCACGAAAGGTAGGTCGACGACTGACGCAGGAGTAAAACTCATCAGTCACATTTTGGAATCCTGGGAGAAATCCCAGGATGCCATTGGCATTTTCTGTGACCTCTCAAAGGCGTTTGACTGCGTTGACCACAATACACTGATCTGTAAATTACACCACTACGGAATTCGTGGACAAGCTGCTGATCTTGTTCTTTCTTATCTATCAAACAGGCAGCAAAAAGTAAACGTTAATGGGGTGACGTCATCGGGATCTCTAGTAAGGATGGGCGTGCCTCAAGGTTCAATTCTTGGCCCTTTCTTATTTCTAGTTTATATAAATGATCTTCCTTACATGATGGCTAACTTATCGGATATAATTCTATTCACTGATGACACTTCTCTTATTTTTAAAATAGATAGAAAAGATACGGATGTCTTACACGTCAACGATAGTCTGGCTGTTCTTTCGAAATAGTTCGCAGCTAATAATCTCTTACTTAATGCGAACAAAACAAAATGTCTTAAATTCTCATTAAATGTACCCCAAGTAGGTCTTAATTTAAAACTTGATGGTAAGAAGCTGGATGCTATTACGGAAACTGTATTTCTAGGAATTACTCTAGATTCGAAATTGCAGTGGGGTGCCCACATTAGAGCTCTTTCAGGTAGATTAAGTTCAGCTGCATATGCAGTAAGAAAAATAAGGCAGTTGACAGATATAGCCACAGCTAGGTTAGTGTACTTTGCTTACTTCCACAGTATTATGTCTTATGGCGTTCTGCTGTGGGGATCGGCAGCCGACGTAGATTCAATTTTCATCTTACAAAAGAGGGCAATCCACGCGATCTATGGCATGATTAGAAACAAATTCAAAGAAATTGATGTACTAACTCTGCCCTCTCTTCATATCTTAGAAAGTATTTTATATGTTCGCAAAAACTTAGGACTATTCAAAATAAGAAGTTATTTCCATAATATAAATACACGTAGTAAACATGAAATTGTGTTACCCAAATTTAGATTAACTAAAACAAGCAAGTCATTTCTTGTAAACAGTATCCGCTTTTTCTTATTTCTAGTTTATATAAATGATCTTCCTTACATGATGGCTAACTTATCGGATATAATTCTATTCACTGATGACACTTCTCTTATTTTTAAAATAGATAGAAAAGATACGGATGTCTTACACGTCAACGATAGTCTGGCTGTTCTTTCGAAATAGTTCGCAGCTAATAATCTCTTACTTAATGCGAACAAAACAAAATGTCTTAAATTCTCATTAAATGTACCCCAAGTAGGTCTTAATTTAAAACTTGATGGTAAGAAGCTAGATGCTATTACGGAAACTGTATTTCTAGGAATTACTCTAGATTCGAAATTGCAGTGGGGTGCCCACATTAGAGCTCTTTCAGGTAGATTAAGTTCAGCTGCATATGCAGTAAGAAAAATAAGGCAGTTGACAGATATAGCCACAGCTAGGTTAGTGTACTTTGCTTACTTCCACAGTATTATGTCTTATGGCGTTCTGCTGTGGGGATCGGCAGCCGACGTAGATTCAATTTTCATCTTACAAAAGAGGGCAATCCACGCGATCTATGGCATGATTAGAAACAAATTCAAAGAAATTGATGTACTAACTCTGCCCTCTCTTCATATCTTAGAAAGTATTTTATATGTTCGCAAAAACTTAGGACTATTCAAAATAAGAAGTTATTTCCATAATATAAATACACGTAGTAAACATGAAATTGTGTTACCCAAATTTAGATTAACTAAAACAAGCAAGTCATTTCTTGTAAACAGTATCCGCTTTTATAACAAGTTGCCACAATCGGTTACAGAACTTAGTGATGGAAAATTCAAAACGCACATTAAACGTGTCCTTATCAAAAAAGCATATTATAAGATAAAGGACTACGTTGAAGACAAGGAAGTTTGGCATTAATTCCTTCTGTACATGTGGCCTCCCTGGTACCTCATTAACGGCAAAACTATGTAAATGTCTATTAACAGCTCCCAAATTACGAAGTTATTTTTTAATTTAATTTTATCTTTTTTTTTACAAACTTCACTGACATAATGTTTTTCTTACTTGACATTATTATATCTACAATTTAAATTTCAACAAGATTCTAACTTTTATTATTTTAATCATATTTTATATTGTTTTTTTTTTTGTCAATTTGAGGACGTTGTAGGCTTATTAGACTGTAGATCTTTAAACCATTTTCTATTTTGTTAAGTTCCTGGTACTTTTGCTGGGCCTACGCTGTCCTCTCATACTTATTAACACTGTAATTTGAAAACATTGTAAAAGCCAATTTTATTTTTTTTAAAGAGTGACCGTGGAGTTTCTTGCCGGCTCTTCTCCATAGGAAACGACCAATTGGAACCGTGCACCTAGCTTCTGACGTTTCATAAGTGCCCATGTAGGCTTATGTGAAATAAAAATATTTTTGATTTTGATTTTGAATATTCATTTTACACGTAGGTACTAATTAAGTTGGATACTTTTGTTTCCATGTAAACGCATTGAAAATTCTCACAATATCGAATATTTTTGCCTTTAAAAGCATTGTATTGAAAGTCTTGTGGTCTTTTATTAATGAGAGAACCATTGTTTCAGGTAACATGCAAATAATTAACCCCAGTACCGGCCTTCATTAAGAAGTAAGCGTTTGTTGTTTTTATTATTCAACGACTTTAATTGGATAAGTTGATGGGATGAAAATAAAATTAGCAGTTGAACCTGGAGTTTTGTGCGTTTGTAAGTATCTTAAATAATTATGAGCCATTAAGGATTGAAAATGGATTTTTGATTGTGAGATTTAAGGATTTCAATTGTTGAAAGTTTAGTCTGTCGAACTGAGGTGGTTATTTGTTTAATGAGTTTTATCTTTTGTCTGAGTGCCACTCTTTTTAGTTTTGACGTAAGCAAATGTACTTGAATGTACAAGATTATGTCTGGACTTTAAAAGAGACTGTGACTTCTGAGTTTGCTTCGGCCTTTCTTCACAGAATAGTCAGATACGAAACACCGACCTCATCAATTTTTTTTTTAATATCTTTGACATGGTGTTTGTACAAACCTACTTACAGAAATAAATCATTTATCATTTATCACTTCAAATATCATGAAAAACATCAATCTATTACCTAAAGATCCTTCTGTCCCTCCAGTTACCACTTTAGTCCTTAATGTAGCATTCTAAAACTTCAGTACACAATATCTACTACGTATAGTGTCAATCAGTTCCATTCATACAAAGGATCCATTAAAGTACTTAGTAATCCAATACTTCATAAAGGCTCGTACAGACCGGCGCCGCTTGTCACTTGTTCAATTTTAAGAGTTTCGTTTTTAAGATTATTTAAATCTTCTTATCTTATATCTTCTTTTCTATGAAACATTTATGGAAACTGTTCTACCAGTGTCGCGTCTCTACGAGCCTTATTAATCAAACATTATCTTTGAGATAAAAAGATTTAAATAATCTTAAAAACGTAATACTCTTAAAATCAACAACCAGTTTTAAAAATCGAAACAGAGAGAAATAAATTATAGATACCTACTTGAGTAAATACGTATTATTTCTAGCACAGACCACTAAACCGCAGCGAATTTCTGTCAGACAAAGGCCTCTCGCGGGCTTAGACCGAAAGCTTACCGACTCCTTGCATAATGTCAATAGTCTGGGCCCTAAGGACGAAGCCTTCGGTGTGGGAATGCTACATGTTCGGCTTTTGTAGGACAGGTCGTTTTAGAATGAGTAGTATTTTTAGTATGTAGGATCATGGGTCATAGACGCGTGGCATTAAAAACGGGGTTTGTTAGAAGTAAACTTGAAAAGATTTCGTTGATGAGGTCTAAGCTAAAGTAGATTTTTCAGTGAATTCTATTCTTGTTAAAGCTAATCTTTATGTAAATATAATAAAACAGTAAAGAAATCGAAACAGTTCATTGATTGAAAAAAAAAAGTAATTACTACGAGGTATGGGAACGAGTCTGATACCGAAAATATAGCTTTTAGAGCTTTTATCCTTTCGTCTGGATGTTTGTTCCGGATTGGCGCGAAAACGGCTGAACGGATTTGGATGAAATTTGGCACACAGATAGTTTATAACCTAGATTAACACAGAGTGGGTACTTTTAATCCCTGTAGTACGTTCCCGTGTGATATTTTCATACAACCACATAGGCGAAGCCGCGGGCAAAAGCTAGTCATGTATAAATTGCGTTGTTAAATATTTTCTTAACTGCCTTTGACAAACATGGTGCTATTTCATAATACAGTTCCGTCTAATACCTACTCTGAATACTACGTAACAACAAAATCCGTACTGTCACGTGTATTTACGATTTATTTTCTCCCTTATCCTGTTTTTACAGCATCCAATATGGCGGGCCGAGGTTGAAGCCCTCTGAGGCGGGACGTCTTTCTCTGGTAGCGTCTAATTTGACGCCTAATGTTCGTTTAGTTAATTATTTAGGCATTTGTGAGTGTACGGGATTTAGGTCTCTTCGTCGTGTGAACCTGCCAAAATTAGGACCGTGTTAAGTAATTTTTGTGTGTGTTAAATTAATCTCAGTGTTTTTAAGTGAAATTGTTTTAGGGTTCAGTTGGTTAGGGATGTTGTTTCTTTGAGTTGTGTTAATAAACCATCTAGTTTTACAAATGGGTTAAACGATACTTTAATGCCGAAAGGTACGATGTTAATCCCCTTCTTGTAGACGAAATAATAATTCTTCTAATAAAAAGGTTATAAGCTTCGAACAAAGGCTCTCGCAGTTCCATGAAAAAGAAACTAATATATAAGTTATATAGGCTTTTCAAGTTTTTTTCATTGTTTAATTAAATACAGTCACTGAAAATATACAGACTTTGTTGGAAGATAATCTCGGGTTTGTCAGAGTAGAACACCATTTAATAATCTTAAGAAAAAAAAATAGCTTGAGCTTTGTCTTCTCCTTGCCCATTGAACGTTTTTCCACTATTGGCGCCCAAGTGGGGCTAATCCTATACCCACAGCCAAATTAATAATAATGTATTTTTGTTTAACCATTTAATTTAAAAGCAATAAATTTTAGTCCAAAAAAATTAAAAACATAATAAATTCTTCTTTCTGAAACAATTATTTAAATTAAAACGTAGTTTAATCTCGCAGTTAGAAATATTCTGCAATCATGATTAAAGTGCCCCCTAGTTGTAATGAAGAAGTCGTAAATTATTCAGTTTTATGAATAAAATAGTCGTTTTAAAGTGAGTACCTAGTAGAGTAGACGTAGCGTCTTCACTACGAAAAATGTTGGATTAAGAGTTTAGTGCAATATCTAGGTTTCTTGTGGGTACATACTGCGAGTTGAGGCTTCATTCATCTCTGTCTCATGTAGTCAATGTGTATAATTATGTATGGTGTATAATTATACAATGTGCCGCTATAATGGCGACATTAATTTAACACACGGATAGGGCCACTGGCCAGTAATCATAAAAAAAAAAAAAATCGTGCTTTGAAAAATTTAAATGTTAAAACAAACTAAATAAGTAATAAAGCTCTCTCTTTCCTTCAATTCACCTACTCTTTGCACGATATTCGTTTTAATTTCATTGATGCGATGTTATGATCCGTAACCCCGGCAAATGACCTTTGCGCTACAGTTCTTTAAGTACAGGTTGCTCCAAAATGCTATTTTAGAAAATTGTTGATAAATCAATAAAAAATAACGTTTGATGAAATTAAAATATCTTCATAAAAAGAAAACGCGAAACCGTATAGATGTATTAAATTAATTTCGCCATTAAAGCGGCACGCTCTATACCTACCTACTCACAAATTTAGTAGACGACCTTTAAATTAAATCGAGGTTTACATCGTAGAGAGATTATTTTATTAATACTAACCTTACCTGCCAATTTGTACCTGTCGAATTACATTAACTCAATACCTAGTATACTTCAGTTACATATGTTTCAACCCCAATTTATAATTGGCTTAACGCCACACTTGGCGGCAGCGATCACATCTGTACCTAAATTACTAAAATCCTGTTCTACACATCCAAACTAATTAATATTATTAGTGTGGCAACACTTTAGTGTAGTGTTGTACTCAAGTCACGCTATAGCGTGTCAAGCTAAAACTTTAGCGTATTTTTAGCGAAAATAATCGCGAACATGGAACGCGTGTACATTTTAGTTGGAAAAAGTTTTTTTACAGTTCATTCGCTGACCTGAATTAGCTATTCTTCTTTAAGTAAAACGGGACAGGGAAATTAGTTGGTGAAGTTTGTATACAATTACTTGTAAAATATCGGAAGACGGCTTGTGAGTTTCCGGAATCAGATTATGTATTCCGTAAGGTATTAAATAAAAAAAAATCGGTATATTATTTTCTGTTCTGTTTGAAGTGTTCAAGTGTTGTTCAGTGACGGTTCTAAATCTGAAAAAGTACAGTCATGTGTAAGACTATTTCTTTGCTAATCTAACACAAAACATCATGCAAATTATTCGATTACTACGATATCTTAGGGATAGAAGATACAACTTATAAAATAACTATTATTGTTGTATTACAAGACTAGAGAAACAATAATCTAGACAGACATAGAATCGCAGAAATATCAATATTGCACTGTGACGTCAAACAATATCGTGACGGATACGGCTCATTAAATAACGGAACCACTTGCTACTACCACGCCCTCTATTTCCACTGACACATATTGTCTTGTATGGAAAACATCTCGTAAAGCTGCGTTCATTTGTTCCTATCCTCTTCAAAAGGAAAATATAAATGTGTTTTTGTAGCTACCTACCCTCATTTCCTATGAAAAAAATGTTATGTGTAAAGAGAATAATAGGAAGTTTATGAACTCGTGAAGCATCATATTTGCCTTCAAAAGTCAGCTCCAGAAAGGTTAAAATAAAATTAAAAACTGAAAACAAGGTAAAATCTGTTATAAATGGAATAATATTCTTTTGTTTTAGAAAACCTTTGATATGCGTTTAAAATAACGTGGGATGGATTTTTGGTTAAGATTGTATTTATTACTTTTATTAACCTTGTCTTGCAACTATCTATTTACAATAGGTACTAAATTAAATGACTAACAAAATACACAAAAAAATTAAACATAGAAAAGAAATGACTAAAGCACACTTAGGCGTCGAAGTACAAAATTATTAATATACGAAATTCCACTTTAATGGCGACATTAATTTAATACACCTATACGGTTTCGCGTTTTCTTTTTATGAAGAACTTTTAATTTAATTAAACGTTATTATTTATTGATTTATCTAAAAAAATCTAATAAGGTATTTTGGAGCAACCTGTACTTAAAGAACTGTAGCGTAGAGGTAATTTACCGGGGTCACGGATCATAACATCCCATCAATGAAATTAAAACGAATAACGTGCATGTAGTAGGCGAATTGAAGGAAAGAGAGAGCTTTACTGTTTAGTTTCTTTAATCTTTTTAATTTTTCTTTGTGCGAGTTATTGTACTTTTTATATTTTTATGATTACTGGCCGCTAGTCCTACCCGTGTGTTAAATTAATGTCACAATTGTAGGGGCGATCGCAGTATGGTGTTAAAATGCATAGAAAACGAACATGGCTTTTACGACACCCACGGGAAGAAATGGTATGGTGCTATTCTTTACGTCCGGCACCAAACGGACAACCCAGGCCTGCCAAGCGTGGCGATTGTGGCAAACCCGGGCCATTAGCCGGGCCGTTGAAATGATGAATGATGATGATGATTGTAACGGCACGTTGTATATACTGATTGTATAGTATTTAATTATTTTATTTAGATGGAAAGTCATAAAAACTCTTTTTTAAATTGTGAAAGCGATGTCGAAACATTGTTGTTATCTACATAATTATATTCCTGCCTTCAATAAATCAATCAATTAATTTATCTTAGAATGTCATCCTCAACACCCAGACGCCTTATTAAATCAAGAATGGCAAATACATTGTGATAGTAGTGTAATCAAATAGTATGTCAATCAAACGCAAACTGTTACTGAGAATTGAAATAGGTATACATACAGCGTGTATCAAGAATGTGTGGTCATAGTTAAGGTTCTGGTACTGACCATTAAATTAAACAATTTTCTTTATCAAGAAATTTTGAAAAAAAAAGAAGAAAATAAGAAATAGGTCGACTAGGTACTGAAGTTTTGTATGGGATAGCTGTTTATGTTTTCGCTATTACGATGTTGATCCCATGGAGAAACTGGTTCAGTTTGATGGTCCGTACCACATCCTTAAGGCGACGATAACCGACTTTTAAAGATTTTGTACTGAAGATCACGTCTACACGCGTAGAGTTAATGATTTGAAAAAAAAAAATATGTTAAATTAGAGCATATTTTCAATAAATTAATATGTGAATATTTTAGATTTATATTACATAGTGAAATTAAATTGTAAAGTTATGTCTAACGCGGATAAGAAACTGAGAATGGCGGAAAATCTACCAAGCGTATTTTTCTGAAACCTTCATTAATTTAAAGATATTTTAATTATTGATCTTTTAGTATACGCGTTTTATTAAAATACTATTATTGTTACTGTGTACTATTGTTTTGTGTATAATAAATTAATAATGCGTCAAATTGGGGACAGCGCTCCTTGATGGGCGAGTCTTATTACTGGTGAACACGCAAGCTAACTACTCAAGGTCACTGGCATATATCTGCGTCTTAAATAATATTTATTTATTTAAATATGACCACAACTTTCTGATACATGCTGTACATATAAATGTTATGAGTAAGTAGCTTCTGCCCGAGACTTCGTACGCGTGAAATTTCTTATTCCCCCGACCCACTGCGTCGCATTGCATCGCCCGCTCGCGCTATTACTTCGTTTTCGCTTTGCGTTCTTTCAGACTTTTTTCTTTCAGCTCGGCTTCTAAGGGTCGTAGCGGCATGTTAAATAGCCTATTATCTTCATCAAGAATCGGGATATCAAATACAAGAAGAATTTATCAAATCTGACTGGTAGTTCTAGAGATTAGCCCCTACTGAATAGAAACACTTTTTCATTACGAACATTTCTGTATTTAACCTCTTGAACACATACAAACTTGGTACACAGCAATATTCAACGAACTATTTAACCAGGTACTCAATATAATAATAAGTATAGGCTTTAGATATCTTGAAAACAACCTTTAGGATCCGAGCTCGATGAGAATAATCTTAAAAACTAGGCGACACTCCAAACGTCATGTTTCCCTCCCGTTCCGTTAAAAATAACCTGTACCCTTTAACTGTCAAAAGAGATACTTTTAAACTTCATGACTACACTGATACAAAAATTATTTGAGGCCAATCACATACGAGTACTGTCACATACCAAATATTTAGCATTTAAAATCCACTACAGAATCTCATTAATATTTGAAAATCATGATACATACATGATACATACAAACTTACAAACAAAATTTTACCTCTTTATAATATTAGTTTAGATAAATCCAATGCAAGAAACGGGAATTCACACATTATCATGTTATTATGGCCTTGTGCTTATTGCAATTATTGATATAATAATAAATTCTTGGTATTATTGAATTGTATCATTAGTACGGTCAGTGCTCTGCATTACTTGACCCCTTTTACAAAGAAGAAGAGGCCAACCCTTTTTCCCCCTCTTGTGCAGGTCCTTCACTGTACATAATTTCTTAAATTTGTCACAATTAAATTGAGATGATTAATTATGTTTTAAGATTCCTTGTAACAATTTCTGAGTGTTATAATAATGATTGAAAATGAACATATTTGTTTGTTTGTTTTTTTTAACTTTGCCCCACACTAGGAATTTCTCCTGTATTGTGGGTGCGTTTACAAACATTTAAACTCACATACACAAACAGCCAGACCCGGAACAAGTACTTGTAGGTCATACAAATATTTTTTCCGTGCGGGAATCGAACCTGCGACACGCAGCGCAGCAGTCAATCGCTTAACCACTGCGCCAACCGTGTCGTCAAATTGGTTGTGATTAATGTTAAAACCAAAACCACTTCCACAACTTTGAACCAACAATGAACAATGGTTCTACGAAACTCATTTTCATGAAATACTTTCATTTTCAAATAATTTCTCGATTAATTTTCTAAATTCACACTCAATTCAAAATCACGTGCCGATCTTGTATCACAAACATCAATCATTCACACTGCTAGTCCCTAAAACAGGCACGCACATATGGTGTAACAGTGTTGTGTGCTAAGCACACGTTTGGCTCAGTAAACCCATACAATATTCACTTCCCGCGCCATTTCCCAGTATCAATTAACATGATCATTCGCAGGTATCGGCCCGGATATCGATGAACAGCGTTTATTACTCTGTACATTAATAAAAGCAGGCCAGCACACTAATAAAGGAAGCCTTTAGGATGTACTCGTATTTCAACTATGATTATGCGAATAGGTATTATATAATCTGAGAGCCTTTAAATGCTGTGTTCATTGGTTAATCAGGTAAGATATGCGTCAAACGCTAATATGACAATAAATTAAACTGCGTGTATCTAATGACTTTGACAGTCTGTATACGAAAACTAAATCTAATTTATATCCAACAGATTAATCAATATCGGGTAATCGGAAAAATTCATAGTCGGCCCGACTATGGATTTTTCCCTGTAGCTACAACGGTTTGCTGTAGCTACAACGGTTAAGGTAGCTGCCCTTACTGCCCATCTCAAAAAATCACCCTATATAGTTTCAAAATAATCCTATGCATTCGTTTTGTCAGTTTCCTTTTTCTTGTCTGCACATTGTATAATATATCCCATAAAAATGTACTAAGAATGTGTTTTCTCTTGCGTTGCGTCGAGTTGAAAGAGTTCAGCGATTCTTGTAATAGAGAATTGCTGAAATCGATGTGAAAAGTCCTTCAATCAATAATCGTCATTCATCAGTTCAGCCGAAAGAAGTCCATTGCTGGCCTTCACCAAAGGGGCGGTTTGCCATAATCGCCACTCTTGGCAGGCGGGTTGGCGATCGCAGTATGGTGTTAAAATGCATAGAGAACGCTGCTGCCCATTCTCTAGTAATTAGTCCCTTAGTCGCGTTTTACGACACCCACGGGAAGAAATGGGTTAGTGCTATTCTTTACGTCCGGCACCACACGGACGACTTCAATCAATAATAGTTGAAGGAAAGAAAGAAAGAAAGAAAAGAAGAAAGAAAATACGTTTATTTGCGGTAAACATGACGCAACAAAGAACATAAACACAAAAATAAGAAAAGGTTGGGGGAAACATGCGTCACATCCACGCAAAACGGCTATCGCTCAGCGTTATACTGCGACCCTATGCAAGACAGAGCCCCAGCGCTGGTTTGCTGTTTTGCTGTGAAGGAAAAGTCAGTCAATTAGTCATGCAGTCAGTCACCAAGGTTGGTGTCATAGTTGACTGCCAAATGTGCGCTAGATGAAGTATCTTAAGTCAAGGAGGTTCTTTTAATGAACCCTAAATATTTTAAGTAAGCAATTACCCCAAAAGACGTAGCCTAACCGTCTTTTGTAATTTCGTATGAGACATGGCTACCTAAATTTTAGTAAGAAAATTGCTATCAAGCGTCTTGCATCAAATATTATTTTCAGTAATTAAATTTTCTCTAGTTTAATTTATTAGGTACCTAGGTAACTATTATTTTCATTGTAAAATGAGTCGGAAAGGAGATATTGTCAAAAATCTGTTTCTTGGGCGCCATTTTTAGGGTTCCGTACCCAAAGGGTAAAACGGGAACGCTTTTACTAAGGCTCCGCCGTCTGTCTGTCTGTCTGTCACCAGGCTGTATATCATGAACCGTGATAGTTAGACAGTTGAAATTTTCACAGATGATGTATTTCATAACAACAAATACTAAAACACAGAAAAAAAAATATTTAAGGGGCCCCCCCATACAACAAAAGTGATTTTTTTTGTTCGTTTTTACTCTATATTGATAACGGCAACCGGTAGACGCTTGAAATATTCACAGAATATTAAGTTAAATATTCACTTAAAAAAATAAAATAAAATAAAATTGCCATTTTTATAGTTTATTGGATGGTACCTACGGAACCATTCGTGCGCGAGTCCGACTCGCACTTGGCCGGTTTTTACAATATGGCGGCGCGAGTGGCAATGATACGAGGTGGCAAGGTGAAAATTTGAAAAGAGCCACCAATTTTCGAAACCGTAAACTTACCAGGATCCAGGTTTTAGTTTCCCTTTTTCGGCACCAAATGACTGTAGATACTATAAAAGCTACGTCTTTTCCAATTTCACAAGAAACATGATAACCTAAGTTTCAGTAAGAAAATTACTGTCAAGCATCTCACATTAAATATTTCTTTCACTAATGAAAAATCGATGGTCAAAGGTCAGACATTGAGACATTACAGAATGGTTTCAGTTAACTATTCTGAGAAAAAACAGTCTAGACCTTTATCGAGCCCAGTTAGTATTAATCAAAGGCTGAGTTATTGGTAATTAAGGTTCTTTTAATCATTGGTGTACGTTGCGTTTTGAATGCCGAAGAAAAAATATTGGAGAGTGGCTGGGGCACAGCTTAGGGTTCATTTTTTGATTGCGAGTTGATGGAAACAGCTTTTTGAAATATTTTGTTAGACCATAGGTGTGTTTAGTTATTAGGTACACCTCTGCTGAACCATCATATTATGTTATATTTTTTATGGTTGAAAAGTTTTTGCTTTTATAAATTTAAAGACGGATGAGCCTGTGTGTGTCCTAAAAGACGATTGGTCGAGCTAAGATGAAAATGTTCAAAAAATATTGTCTTTTACTTTATATTTATTTGGATACATACCCACTAGATATTAAGATAAAACTAAGAGCTAGGTTTAGGCTAATTTATTAGTCTATCCATCAAAATGTGCTGGGTTTAGTCTAGACTTAAAATAAAAGGCTACATTTCAGCTCTTGACTTTGAATTCAGTAAATTCAAGATTAATTAATGAACTTACCTATGCCACGAAATCTCTCGCTCTAAAGTAAAATCATATATAATTAATTATTAGAGCATTATAGTATCTACTTATGTTTGTCTGGTAATGATTTTGTAGATTGTTCGGTTAGTAACCAAATAAAACTGTTCTTTAATAATGTTGACATAGCATATTGCTATGTTCTTGACATAGCATAATGCTATGTCAATAACATTATAAAATACTGGTAACTATTGAAAATACACTAGACAGATCCTGGAATTAAGTAGGTGCTTACGACCTTCGGTAATTTTAAGTGGTGTTTACTACATTCGGTAATTCTAAGTGGTTCTTACTACATTCAGTAATTCTAAGTCGTGCTTACTACATTCGATAATTCTAAGTGGGGCTTACTGCATTCGGTAATTCTAAGTGGTGCTTACTACATTTGGTAATTCTAAGTGTTTCCGACTCTTTCCACCTGAAGATGCAAGTATTACCACTGATGTGTAATTGACTATTAATTAGGCAATGTGGAAATAAAATAGCATCAATCTTTAGTGCTACTTTATACGGAAGGTGAGAGCGAGAGAAGAGAGCGTGCACCTGTATCTGTGCAAACACTTAAGCACTAAAATATATCTCAAGCGCCGAAGGCTGGTTTTCCACTGAGTTTGGTCACCATGGCGGAAATTCGGTCCGGACGACTATTATTTATATTAAGGAAGTTGAAATCTAGTCCTCTCAGTAGGTACAGTCGCGCCACAAAAGTATATTAACAATAATATTATTATTATTTATTTTGTCTTAGACATGTCTCGGGCACCTGGGGTCCCGGACCTTTGGAACGAGAACGAGGGGCCAAAGCCAACTCACAGGCCAGTTAGACGTTTTTAATGAAATGTATTATTATTATAGTTTTGATTGTTCAGCATATGCTGATGGGGTTCGTTGACCGGGCAGCGTCGCGCCCAAGCCCGGCCGCCCCTATCTCGCACTATACAATAATATTAAAGTTGCATGCTTTGTGCACTTCAGAACGCACCTTTGTTTGTATTACTATGTGTATTTGGACGGCCGTAATGGCCGATAAGTAGTTATAAAATGTTTATAGTTCTTGTTTTTGTGTTCTTTGTCGTGTAAGTAGATATTAAGTTTCTCAAAGGAGTTTTAACGAAGAATTTTCTTTTTTTTTGTTTGCGGTCAGTCATTCTGTACTTTTTTTTGTTTCGTGTTTCACAAAAAAGCACCATAAATCACTTTCTTTTTTAAATTATTGCTCTAATTATTTAAGTTTCAAAATCCTTTGGCTGTAATTAAAACGTAATCGTGTTTGAGTGCGTGTTATTAAGGGCAAGTTATAAAATTAAACATCATGCGTCATGGTTGACG
This sequence comes from Tiliacea aurago, assembly GCA_948098905.1. Taxonomy (NCBI): domain Eukaryota; kingdom Metazoa; phylum Arthropoda; class Insecta; order Lepidoptera; family Noctuidae; genus Tiliacea; species Tiliacea aurago. The sequence continues at coordinate 16,295,338 of OX402593.1, forward strand.
ACTTAACTGTTGACCATGTGTGAAATTAAAATATGGTAATGTACTATAGCAAAAAATGCGTGTGAATAATAAAAGATTATAGCACATGTTTATAACTGTTTATGAATCGTTTAATCTAGTTCGCTAATACAATATTTAGTTACATTCCGTTTTCTGTTTCTTTATAAATCGGAAAAAAGTTAATTTGTGTTAATGTCTTAGTCAAATCATTTATCTCAAAAGGCACATAAAAGACACGTTGACATTGTGTTAAAGTAACCATAGCATCCAAGAATATAGTAACCATTAATACTTAATTTATAAAAGTAGATTTACTATGCGCCTTGGGAGTACATAATTAGGTAATTAAGTACTTAGCCGTAGTTACCTACCTTAGTGTCTCCTTTATAGAAACTCATAATGAAATAACTTTCCCGCAACTAATATTGCTGCACGCGACTGTACTGCAAAATTAATAAAACTTTGGAAGGAATATGAAAAATTGTACTGTGGAAAATGTATTCTGTATAATCTGTTAAGGAATAGACTGGATAAGTGGTACCTTGGTTAGTAAATATCATTTCAAAGTACTTAATAGTTAGACTAAAATTGTACTGGTATACCTACTAATTCAATTCTTCTTCACCTATTCTCGTGTCAGCACATGTATAACACAAGTCCTGATCAAAAAAATTGCCAGTCGTATACTCAATATGATGGAGTAGGATGTGTCCGCTATAAATAAAAAACCGGCCAACTGCGAGTCGGACTCGCGCGCGAAAAGGTTCCGTAAATTCTCTATAAAAACGGCAAAAAAAGCACCTTTTTTATGGGAGCCCCCTTAAATATTTATTTTATTCTGTTTTTTAGTATTTGATGTTATAGCGGCAATAGAAATACATCATCTGTGAAAATTTCAACTGTCTAACTATCACGGTTCATGAGATACAGCCCGGTGATAGACGGACGGACAGCGGAGCCTTAGTAATAGGGTTCCCGTTTTACCCTTTGGGTACGGAACACTAAAAATGGATGATAAACGTTCCATTATAAAAACTGAAATTATTTCCACGCAAAACCCAATTACCTGTGAGGACTATCCTTTTACACCATTAAGTATAATTATGCTGCATCCAAATGACAATCAAAAAACCCCTTTTGATCATAATCATCAGTGTAGTTGAAAGACGTATGCTGCGTCCGGCTCTCGCTGAAAACCAGCGCTGGGGCTCTGTCTCTCATAGGGCCGCAGCCTTGGTCGCAGTATAATGCTGAGCGATGGTCGTTTTGCGTGGATGTGACGCATATTTACACCCAACTTGTTATTTTTTGTTTGTGTTCTTTCTTTGCGTCATGTTTACAGCAAATAAACGTGCCAACAACTCAGCCTATCGCAGTCAACTGCTGGACATAGGCCTCTCCCAGGCTGCGCCACAACACCCTGTCCTCCGTCTTTTGCGCATCCAGTCTGCCCCAGCCACCTTTTTAAGATCGTCGGTCCACACTACGCTTGCCGATACGCGGTCTCCACTCGGGGTCTACTCCAAACATAAATCCGTAGTATCGGCCTTTGCTTGACTACGGCTAACTATGGCTGACTGCGGTAAAAGAAAAAAAACAACAGTTAAATAGATAAGCCGGGTAAGGATTCAAATTCAAAAAAGGATACTATGGAAGTTATAAAACGGCCGAACATTCGGCCGATAATTCGAATTAACGCTTCGGAGTAGACCCTTTGGACTCGTCTGTTCCATTGGCCATCGGTCCTTCGATAAACATAGCCAGTCCACTGCCACTTCAGTTTGCTTACTCTGCAAATAAACGTAATTTCTTGATTTCATTCCTGGAACCAGGCTTTCTCAAGCGTCGCCACGCTGTGCTTTTCGCATCTCGTGGATTCCCACGCCCTTAAAAACTAAAAAAAAGGCTATCCCTTCCAGCTTTATTCTCCAATCTTAGTAAAGCCTCCTCATAATTGATTATCGTCCTATCTCATCCAGAATGCTAATTTCGAATCTTTTCTTTTCTGAACAACAAATTATCAGTTAAGAAAAATCGCGTGCAATTTCGTCAGACTAATAACTCTTGGGAGACGGTATCTTGTACTATGTAGATGGCAGTAAAATAAGCCAAATTGGACCATTCCTTCAACGAAAGCTCGTTTTTATGGTGTCTTATATCTTCTAGGCTTTTTACTTCGCCACTGATAACATCGATTCGTGATTATGCAGTTTTGGAAGTTGTTCTATGTTTAATTTTAAATGGAAAATGAAAAAGGAGTCTTTTTAAGATAAGATAAGATACATTTATTTGTCAAAAACAGGTGTAGATTTATAATCAGTTGGAACGAGTACAAAAAAAAATCAGCATGTTTTGCCTAAAAATACAATATTAAATTCAAAGTACACAATTTGATGTTTAATAAAATATGGTTTGCAAGTGCCTGTAATTTTAAGACTTTAAGAATTTTTTTCCCAGAAATTGGGACATTACGGGCTAAATAGATAGATACCACCTTTATTTTACCATATTAGTTATTTTGTTGGGTCACTAATTAATCTGCCTAGCCTTTACGCCGTTGGGGTTGGCTTCCAGTCTAACTGGATCATTTTACATGGCGCTACTGCCTATCTGACCTCCACAACCCAGTTAAGTACTGGGTAACCCGATACCCCTAGGTAAGACTGGTTGTCAGATTTGCGGTTCTGACTACTCATAACGATTGACAAAGATCTATGAATGACATCCGGGACCAACGGTTTAATGTGCTTTCCGAGATAATTTTTTTTTGATAAATTTTAAATAAATCGACCATTCCCGCCCTTACCTCCGAAACTACTGAACCTAAAACTTTGAATAAAAATACCGAAAATAGTTATTTCTCATAGATTACAGGAAAACCTAAGTATATGATGTCTATGGTGTTAAATAATATGGTAAATTTTCATACATTTGTAGGGATAAAAAACATGGTAGATAACATATTCATTGTACGGAACCCTCACCACGCGAGTTCAACCCGCACTTGTCCAGTTTTTGTGAATTCGTTGGGGTCCTCCTGATATTCCATAAGAATATTTCTGCTACAATTAAGAGGCAGTATGTATTCCATATAAAAAATATGGACCAGATTGTTACTTGATCCCGGTTGTGCATTGTCATAAAAAAGTCTACTTATCCAAATAAAGTACGTACTAAGTTCTCAATCACGGTTCCCTTACCATATAAGGCTTTGTACTGATTGCATTGTGGGACCTTTTTTATACAAGTGGGCAGCAGATTGTGAAGATTACACTCTCGGTCTTCTAAATCGAGACACCCTGCAGTTTTTGTCTATAACTTTTTAAATGGTCGTAAATTCAAATTCTGAACAATGACGACAAGAAAATGATGGCTTTGAAACTGCATAAAAACATTTGCTTTGACTCATCATTTTTTTTTTTTTTTTTTGATACGGACTTTTTTGCAGGTGGCTCCGGAGTGCCTTTGCTGCTTCACCGGACATTGGCGGGGCCTGAGGGGCCTCTCGCCGATCTCATCATTTATTCTGATGTTATAGACATTTATACCTCACATGAAATTGCACGGTATCTCGATTTAGAAGTCCGGGAGTGTAGGTACCTTCAATATACATTATAATTTACAAAACTTTATACTCATAAAGATGTAAATGAACTATAAGGCTTCTCTAGATGTCATAATTTTCGGTTTAGGTCAAATTACATAAAAGGAAATATAGGTTATATTTTTGTGGTTCAAAAAGTATGCTTCTATTAAATCAAAATTATTTTGATACGCCATGGTTATGTAAAAAAATCACAATAAAATGCAAAAATCCTACAATGAAAAAAGTTTGAAAATGGAACACATTTTTGAATTATTTCTTTATAATCAGCCAGCCGCAATGCGATGGACAAAATAATTTACGCGTCTTTCGGCTCAGGATACGGCTCGATTTGTTGCATACAACCAGATACCTACTAATTACGATACTCTTCATCATTTTATCATGCACTTAAATTATAATAGGGAAATGATGCGTACTTCTCAAGTGGGTACATTTATTAGTAACAGGTACATATGATAATGTCAGTTGTATGTCCTTACGGCAATGTCAGCTTTTCATTTTTCTGAACAAAATTTCGCATCAAATGTTAAAATTCATGGTCTTCCTTTTATTTGTGACACTATGTTATTTAGCAAAAAGTAATCCTTATGATGATCCTTTCCATCGGTATGATAAAGCTACAGGGTGATTATTTTTCTCGTGTAACGGGTTCGATTTCTGGTTCAACCATGAAATTATTTAAATATCTATGAATGCAGTTTAAATTGATTTTTGGATTCAAATAATGTCTTCTTTCAGCAAAATGCTCCATCTACATTATTCAAGGTACTTTCCCTCCATGTGGCATATCCGTGGGACGCCCTGTATAAAACTTTCTCGATTTTGCCACATAATCAAGCACCAATTCAGGGTAACCAGTAAATCTAAGCAGCGTAATTTCTCTTTTGGTTTACATTCGTCGGATTGAATTAAAATAAAGGTTCCCTTTATTTTAATTCCATGCGAAGAATTAGTCTTCTTTGTAAGCTACCTATATAAAGTTTTAAGTAAGATTTTTACTTTCTCCTTCACTGGCTCTTGATAGGCACTTAAATAAGACTTAGGCACTTAAGACGCAGATATATGCCAGTGACCTTGAGTGGTTAACTTGCGTGTTCTGTACTGAACTCACGCAACGCGTCGTACGTTCAGCCAGTAATAAGACTCGCCCATCAAGGAGCGCTGTCCCCAATTTAACGCATTATTATTTTATTATACACAAAACAAAAGGTATTTTAATAAAACGCATATACTAAAAGATCAATATTTAAATTATCTTTAAATTGGTGAAGGTTTCAGAAAAATACGCTAAGTAGATTTTGCGTCATTCCCAGTTTTTCATCCGCGTTAGACATCACTTTACAAATTAATTTCACTATGTAATATAAACATAATCTAAAATATTCACATAGTTATTGAGAAAATGCTCTTATTTATCATATATTTTTTTCAAATCATTAACACTACTCGTTTAGACGTGATCTTCAGTATAAAATCATTAAAAGTCGGCTATCGTCCCTTTAAGTAACACTTATCTAAACTAGATTTCATTAATTAGTATTTATTTTTAAGACAACCATAACTTTTAATTAGCGATATAGACAGAGAAGGTCGACAACGGTATTGTTAATTGAAAATTAGCGTCAGTTTGTTAATTTTTACTGGAAGTACCTACATCCCTACCTACTCATACAAGTGTTCACTTATTATTTAAAGTAACTACTTAGGAGGGAGAAAGGTGGGTAGGAAAATAACAATACAGTCAAAATTGTGGAAAAAATTCCCCTCAGAGAAAAAAAACTTACGTTACTTTTAAAATTGGGATCTGGATAACATCCTTTCTCGAGATCTCCCTCTTTTTCGAATCAGCTGGAGAGATAGAAGCTAGAAAATAAGAAACTTAATAATTATACACCTAAGATTCATAATCTAATACATGCTTTGAATTTACACGTGCCGTCTGAAATCGTAGATATATTATGTACTTCGTATTACGGCTCCCCTGTTTAGATATTCACCTACCAGCTACCACAGAGTAGGTCCTACAATTGCGGTAGCACGATAGTGCCGCGGTCGGCAGTATACACCGCTGGTTATACATGTACTTACGGGTCTATGAGGCTAACATTCCTAGCTATGTACAGCGTCGGCCACAATTGAGTCGCTTTCAAACGAAATTCGGCCTCGAGCTCCGTAAGGGCCGAGACAAGACATAATGTTTACACAAGTCTGTGTTGAGTTGTAATAATTTTATTTCATTAGTTGAAATGTAATTTGTTTCTTCACGTTTAGGTAAATATTGTGCTTTTCATATTTATTACCTAGTATTTAGAATTAAAATGTGATCGCCTCGTTGTTGCAAACTTGACATATATATGAGCCTAAGCGCTTGGATTTTGTTCCCACTTTCGAGGAATACTGGAGTCATGATGTACTATGACACAATATAATAGACAGCTAATCCGAAACTTTAAAACATTTCTTACTTTTCCAATTTAATAGTGAAACAAATTACAATGCGGTTTTATTTAAACCAGGTCCCAAAGTTCATTCTATCAGCGAAGTAATGTAGTCGCGTAAAATCGTCCCCTGAGTTAACAAGCCCCCTATCGGGCATCGGCCTCAGGCGGATCGCGAATGAAGATATTGTGCGTTTTCGTCACCTTACCCCCACACCACCACCATACCCCCCACTCCTTGCCAGCGTCGTTTGCTCGCAATGACGTAATCTTTAAAGGCGATAACTAATCTTCTTAATTGATCTTTTCCTTGATGAGTTAAACAAATGAGAGAGTACGCGATAATGGATATGAATTTCTCATGTTCGTAGTTGATTTTTGGGTATTAATTTTTATAAAGTATTTTATTGAGAGTATTTTATAGTAATTTGGGCTAAACGACAGTTAATATGGACTAATTGTGTCAAAAGATATTCTTTTCTAGCTTATTCGCCGTTGACCTTTGCCATAAAAAAACTTTTTACAAAAAAATAATAACCGACTACCAAAAATAACACTACAAAGTGAAAAATAACTTTAATTTCGGAATTCGGTGTCTTTGGATCTGTATTTGAGTTTTTTGCCACCGACTTCCTAAATTAAAGTTATTTTTCACTTTGTAGTGTTATTTTTGGTAGTCGGTTATTATTTTTTTGTAAAAAGTTTTTTAATTTTTTACTTTTTAGTGGGTCAGTTTTGAATTTATCTAAGTTACAATAGCCTAATGTTAACTGCTTATCACCTTTTACAAAATATTGCTTTTCCCGATACCGGGACGTTGATTGTTGAGGAGTTCTCCTGGTAAGAACCAGGAGAACTGCCACTCACCATATGCATAGTGACGAGCATAAATTGCTTAATCGCAACCCGTTAAATAGGTACTCATTATTATATTGTTCCGGTGGCCATCTGTGGTCTCCATCATCAGTTCCACTTCACCAAATGGTGGTTTCGGAGAGCAAATGCACGAGTTACTATAAAAAATACCCAAATCGCTATAGGTTTGCATATAAAATTTGAGGGTTTCCCTCGATTTCCATGAGATCCCCTCATCAAATTCTGATTTGGTGGCAATGGGACCACCTCGGGAGTATACCCTTTCAAACAAAAAAAAAAAATTCAAAATCAGTTCATAATTGACGGATTAATCGCGTAACAAACATACAAAAAAAAAAAAAACATACATCCGTATTGAGAACCTCCTCCTTTTTGGAAGTCGGTTAAAAATGCGCGTAGCGGTCATGCCGCGCCGATCTTTATTTTTTGTAACCAAAAATTTTATTAAAAAAAGCACATAGAATTAAAGGAAATAAAAATAGTCTGTTCATACAAAAAAAAAAAAACATGAAAATAAGTAGTTTGAAAGTAATATCGTTTTTTATGCTTTGCGAAGACATTAATTTCTGAATTTATTTCATAGTATTTTACTACAATACTTAAATATTCACTTATAGAATTGATGTGTAGTACGCGTTTTAGTGTAACATTCTTTTTTTGCATAACTTACTTGCATATATGAAGGCATAATAATAGATTTAAAAGTCAGTTAAATCTTATATCTTCGCCTTAAAGGGAGATCTTAATCTTTCCCCAATATCGAACCGCGATCAATATAAGTTTTCCCCCCACCTTGCAACATAACGCGAATCGACAGCCATAACAGTTAATCGGAACTGCCGAGTTCAAAGCTGCAGCTACGACAACATTTAAGCTGGCTATTGTTAAACAAACATATCCAAACTACCATTGGAATATAGGCAAGACCGGCCAAATACAGACCTGGGGCCGGCCTGAGATGCCTTCAAAAGCTATGGAACTTCGGACTTAGAACTTCGTCGTCTCCGAAACAACGAACCAACTCCGAAACGGGAAGTAACTGTGAACTTTCACTACGTAAATTTCGTGAAGCTGGGCTCACTGAATAGATTCATTCTAGATTTTATAGCCTACGACGTGCCACCAGGAGACTATGCATGAAATAAACGTATCTTTGATCAAATGTAGTGCTCCGTTCTGGATATTATGTGGGGGAAACAGTGCTGTTACGGAAGAAATGTCGGATTTTATTGTTCCCTTTTTATTACTATACTTTTTCAGCTGAGTCGACAGTAAATTATTATTATTATTATAGCCTTTATTTATTCCTTAATTAAAAATTAACATAACAATCATAAAATAAATATTTCATTTGACGCATGCAGCAAAAAAATTATAAAATGTACTTAATTCAAATCAATAAATAAATATGAGTTAACTATTCTATTCATCACTAATATAATAATATTTGATTCACTAACAATTTTATTCAATAATACCTAAATGATAAATATAATGCATTTATTATTTAAAATTCATTAATTTATCTATTAGTAACAACATAAAATTTAAGTACTTAATTCTGAGTCGACATTAAAGTGGGAGGTAAATAACAAATTTTGGTGTTGTCTTTCGAGATTAGACAGTTGATAAATAAAGTGCTTGAGGACCTTGGTTTAATTAATGCGTTTGCCGAAAACAATGTCCAAAATAACGAAGGTATTTGAACAGTTAACGTTCCCACACACGATCTATTAGTTTGCCAGCCAAAATGCTTAAGCACATAACAAAGTACAGCAACGAACAAAAACAAAAAGTTTCGAATCAGTTCATTGCTTACGAAAGAAATCGCGCCCACACGTGCCAATAGGAAAGCCGCAGTTTTATAAAGAATCAGTTTATTCGATTGTGTAGTTTTCCACCAAATTTAACCGATTCGGATAGAAAAATAAGTGACCCGCATAATTGGTTATCGTGTTCTATAATTTAAAAATTTTCGCTGGAGTAATAATTTGGTGGAAGTCAAGCGGTGTTTCATATCGCATGGTTACTCTTCATTTATAATGGGTAGCTTTTTGCTTTTTCGTGCAACGTCTGTCCGCTCAACTTATGAATAAACTATAATAGCTTGGGTCCTGACTTTGTTTGCGTGGTTTACGTGATTTACTAAAGTTTATCGTGATGAAAAGTGTGCTGAGCTTTTTCCAGGAAAGTTTATCTTGAGAATATATTCTGCAAGTGCATTTTTTTGTTTATGTTTTCTGTTACTATAAATGTTCATCGTTTACCTTATGATCAGCATGTCACATACCGATTAGAAAAAACCTTACATGCAATAATGGTATTTAATTCAACGTGTGTAATGTTATAACCACAATCGATCATATATCATCAAATCATTTTTAATTTATCAGTAATTTATAATTTTTTTACAATTTTAATTTTTATTTAATTCTTACCAAAAATATTTTAATTTTACTAAGTATTACGAATTTTATATTTTTTTATCTGCTTTTCATAAATATTGACTTTTTATAATACCGATGTTCCCAAATGAGGGTGGGCATGGTCATTCTGATCAAACTCTCTCTATAAACTAATAAAGATTAAAAAAAAAAAGAATGTTCCCAGTTTTTCAATGATATATAATGATATGATATTAGGTACTAAATAAGTTAGCTTATTTATTTGTTTTTTTTTTTTTTTTTAATAAACGTTGCCCCACACTAGGAATTTCTCCTGTATTGTGGGTGCGTTTACAAACATTTAAACTCACATACGCAAACAGCCAGACCCGGAACAACTACTTGTAGGTCATACAAATATTTGTTCCGTGCGGGAATCGAACCCGCGACACGCAGCGCAGCAGTCAATCGCTTAACCACTGCGCCAACGGTGTCGTCGGTGGATTCATTGTTTTATGCATGTGGTGGACCTATAAGTAACTGATGCACTGTTATTTTACTTATAAATATGTGTTATGTGTTTGTATCAATGTAATCAATTGTTGGTGAACCTAATAAAAGAAATAAAAATAAGCAACTTTAATTACTATTTTGAATTAAAATCACCATAACCCACATATAAATCCGTGGTTCATTATAACTCTTATAACCATTTAATCTAACTAAATCTAACCACTCGAATACCGCGGTCGGTTAACTCGTCGATAATATGATCGAACCGAAATAATTTTAGCGTGTTTTAATTAAGCCTATTTATTACTTCGTCGATGTAAGCTCGTTATGCGGCCGCTGAAATAAATCGTCATTATTTGCATTGTCGGTATTTTAATTGACTGTTGCGTTGTATTTAGTGACTGATTGATGTAGGAAAAAGGTAATTCTATGTGCAATGCATGCCCTGCAATCAGAAACGTACGTTGAAAAAATATTTTAACTTTAACTTCCTCTTTATTATCCTCTTACATAATTTGGTGATATAAGATAACCCAATAATATCAAATGTCAGCGACTATATGTAGGTATATTAATTTTTGCTATGTATGTAGGTATTCTGTAAAATTCTACTAATGCTAAAGGCGCTGACAAGAGGCAAATGATAAAAGTAGGCTTGTCTTAAACAAAAAAAATGCCAAATCTATATAGTTTGTGGTAGCGGAAAAAATATATGTTATCTAGAATACATTTCTCAGAACTTGGTTGTTACCAAAACACGTTTAGAATTTTTTTCTAAACGTGTTTTGGTAACAACCAAGTCTCGATACAAATGACGGGAAACTAACCTTTTACTTTGAGTTTCAGTTTAAATCCAAAATATCTGTATTAAATATCAACGTATGGTTGGTATTTAATTAATAACAAGAACGTCTTATTTGTATGCAGAACTTGATTGATTTTTATTTTCGATTACTCAACTCATTTTTGAGTAAATAAATAGTTGCATCATATTTTGAAGAAAAAAAAAAGCATTTATTAGGACTCGCACAGATCAAAAATTAAAATAAAACACACTCATAGAAACTTATAGAACAAAACTAAAAATAATACAAAGTAAAAATTAAAATAAAACAGAAAGTCCTGTACGAGGCCAAAAGGCCCGTATCTCAGCATGATGCTGCGGCACTTAAAAATAAGTGTCGCAGCGCTGGTGTTCTGATATTTTGCAAAAAATTACAAGCGTTGTGTCATCGCGCTTCTCTTTTTTTGCATGCAGTCTGACAGTGACAACGGTTTACCTGTTGTCAGCGTCTTAAGCATTGCACCTATATAAGCCAAGATAAATATATTAACTTTGTTTTTCCTAAACAAAGCCTCTGAGCTTTTTTTATCAACTGACGTTCCCAAAAGTAAAGACTTAAAAAAAATGCCCTTTACATTTCAGTGTACTTACTCAATTTATTAATTTAATAACAAAAACAACACACACCACGACAATCTAGCCAATAACAAAAAAAAACAAGGTATTATTAAAAAGAAATCCCATTAACTGGCAACATTAACGTCATTGTTCAGCGAATTGCCATTTAAATAAAATTGGCATCTCAATTTGAACTGTCAGGTTATCGCTGTAGTCAAGGGCCGCGTTCACGAGCGAAATAATTATCAGTAACAACTGTACATGAGTTCGCGAAAAGAATTAATTCGGCGTGAAACAATAAGTGGGTGTGTTAATGCAGTGTGGCTTTATTCTTTTGTTTTTTTTTCTACTATAAAAATGTGTAGACTCTGTCTTCATTAATGGTTGATATTGTTTGTTGTCAAAGATATTGGAATTTTGTATTTTTAGGGTTCCGTACCTCAAAAGGAAAAACGGAACCCTTATAGGATCACTCGTGTGTCTGTCTATCTGGCTGGCTGTCTGTCTGTTTGTCCGTTTGTCACAGCCGATTTGCTCCGAATCTACTGGACCGATTAAATTGAAATTTGGTACACATGTGGACTTCTGTGACCCAAACACGGACGTGTAAAGTAAATAAATAAATTTTGAACATGGGGGTCACTTTTGAGGGGCAAATTAGAAAATTAAAAAAAAAAGTTTTGCATTCTGTACCGTGCGATATATCGAATGAAAGGGCTTGTAATAAGGATTTCAGATATGTTTTTATTATAATTTTAAAATAAATACTTTTAAAATTAAAAGTATTTATTTTAAATCTATAAAGATTACAGGCAAACCTATGAGAAGTCTATGATCTTAAAATAATATAGTAAATCTCTCAATATTCTGCGTAGAAACTTAAATTTTGGAATTGGAATGTATGAGGAGACATGTTTTTCCTACTACAATGTTAAGTTTGTTCTTAGGATAATGAATCCCCACTGCTGAACCCTTCATTGTGCGTGGTCCGACACGCACTTGGCCGGTTTTTTTTAATTCTCTGACTAGCCAAGCTGAACAAGTAGATAGGATTTGCCAGTTGATATAACTTGTACTTATCAGAAAATAACGAAGTATAAGGTATTATGCAATTAACTAATAAACATCTAGGTAAACGTATTCTGTAATAAAATTCACAATGTGTTTTATTTCACTACGCCCTCAACGCATAATTTCCAACCCGTTGCCAATAAGCCCACTTAAAATATAGCTGTAAAATCTAATATCATTGCCGCAACTAAACCACAAATACAGTACTTACTCTAATTCACTAATCGCTACATAATCAACTGTTAACTAAGTCAGTAAACCCTAACTAAACCAGTAAACTTAACTGTTCTGACCATTTGAGAGTATTTGCGAAGCATTTATTCCCATTGGTATCAACAAGGGCTCATTATAGCCCTTACAAATTCGTAAACTGTGTTCATTAAGGGAATGGCTTTTAGTCCAAGTCGCACGATCGTGACAAGTGTCACGAATTTTGTCGTACCTTGAGTTTTGTCTCATTTGTCTTTTAATTGAGTCGTAAATAGCCACTGCAGGATTACGATGACCGCTGAAAGTTGTTTATGCTGAGTATACTCTTATTCCTTTTTACCCGACAGCGGCGAAGACAAAAAAGGAGGGTTATGTGTTCGTATGTATGTCCGTCCCTATGTTCCCTCGTAACTACTAAACGGCTGAACCGATTTTGATGTATATGGCGTTAGATTCGTCTTTGTGCGCAAGTGTCACAGGGTATATTCAAATTATAAACAATCTAAATGGCGCCAAAAAGTGTGTATTAAAAAAAAACTTCCATGTCTATTGAGTGGGGTATCAAAATGAAGGGTTTTAAAAGGTGATTACAAAAATATATACAAATTATGTTTTAAAAATGTAATTTGGAATGAGAAATGATAAAAAAATAACAACTCCATACTTTTGGAGTGAGTGTGTAAAAGGGCGTTAGCACCCGATTGTAAGTGGGTAATTAAATAACTTAATTTACCGTCTTGTAATCCTAACTAAAATGTGTAAAATAAAAAAATCCAAAATCCCGACTGCGTAAAACAGTGAACTTTAAAAAAGATAGAAACAAGATTTTTGTTAACACTATAAACAATATCACGAAGTCGGGTTTTTGGATTTTTTAAATTATTTGTCGTCATTATTATCACCGCATTGAAAATAACAGTATAACTATACATTGCCATATTTTTAAATATGAACCGGCTTTTATAACCATGATTTGATTGATGGTGATTGATAAGGTAAATGTCGTGAGGAAAGTTTTGAGTATGAATGTGAATGGTTATTAGAGTAGGGAAACACCAATGCAGCGATGAATGGGCTGTGTAAAGGTCATGTGAGTAGAAGGGGCTAGCTGGCTACTGAGATGATACTTCAGGATACTGCAGGTCCAAGATTGGTTCACGGTAAATAATTTGGTAAGTACTAAATGAAAAAAAAAATAGATTTAAATGAAACAGTAGCATAGCTGTTCTGTTTCGGGCTATAGCGAACACTCGGTTTTGGAAAAGCTGATTCGTTCAATCGCCGTGTGGTGCCGTGCCGTACCAGACGTAAAGAATATCACCACCCTATTTCTTCCCGTTGGTGTCGTAAAAGGCGACTAAGGGACTTACTAGAGAATGGGCAGCAGCGTTCTTTATGCATTTAACACCATACTGCGATCGCCAACCCATCTGCCAAGCGTGGCGATTATGGCAAACATGCATCATCAAACATCTAACAGAAAGGGGGGGCCCTTTCTGTTAGAAGTAGTGAATGTAATATCATGTTTAATGGAGAAAACTATAATTTATTCATCAAACGGTTTTCCTACGAATCACTCTAGACGAGAAACTACAATGCGTGGTGGCTAAGCTCGGCCGCTTATGCTGTTAGAAAGATATGAGAGTTAACAGATGTAGAAACCGTGCGTTTGGTCTATTATAGCTACTTCCACATCATTATGTCGTATGGCATTTTACCGTGGGGCCAAATAAATCTGGATAAAAGCAGGAAAATGATGATTGGCAGATTGGTTCGTGATCCTAGTTTGCCGTTACCACGTTGTTCCAACAGAAAGGAGAACGCTACTCTCACGCCTCTATGCCGTGATCTCTCAATATTCAAAATTCGACAAAAGCTGACACATGTCTTGTCAGATAGTGCGCAGTAGGCCTCTAGTCTGACAACGACTGACAAGACCACAATAGGCCGACATGCCGATAGCCTGCGAGCTGCGATAACGCGTTTAAACAAAGAGCCTTACATACCATGGAGTAGTAAGTAAATGGAGTTACACCAACGAATACTTGATAAACGGTGATTGAAGAAATAATTAATTGATCGTCGTTGATTCATTGATTGATTGTTGAAATAATGCATCTCTATCTGTTAGTGGGTGTGGTAAAACGTGACTTACGAAAAGTGTAAACGGGAAGCATCGTCCTCGTTTATAGCGTGACGATTAAAACAATAATCTCTATGATCAATAACTCCATGTATGCGAGGTAGTACGCATTAGATAGCCTATGTTAAGGGGACGATAACAGACTTTTAAGGTTTTAATACTGAAGATCACCTCTAAACGAGTAGTGTTAATAATTTGAAAAAAATATATGTTAAATTAGAGTATTTTTTCAATAATTTAATATGTGAATATTTTAGATTATGTTTATATTAGATAGTGAAATTAATTTGTAAAGTTATGTCTAACGCGGATAAAAAACTGAGAATGGCGCAAAATCTACCAAGCGTATTTTTCTGAAACCTTCACGAATTTAAAGATAATGTAATTATTCATCTTTTAGTATATGAGTTTTATTAAAATACCATTAGTTTTTTGTATAATAAATTAATAATGCGTCAAATTGGGGGTGCATCAAGGATGATGGGCGAGTCCTATTACTGGCTGAACGTACGACGCATTGCGTGAGCTCAGTACAGAACACGCAAGCTAACCACTCAAGATCACTGGCATATATCTGCGTCATAAGCAGTGAATGTTTGCGATGCCTGCTAACTGAGAAAAAGTAATTCTATGACTGTCACTATCAATTAGTCGTGAACTGAAAAGAGTTGCAAGAGTAGAAAAACATCTGTCATTGGACAATCTCCAAACTAACACTCACACGTGACGACTGTGATACCGATACCACAGATGTTGATGGTAGCGATATACAGAGGCAGCTGATATCCGCGGCAAGCCAAGCCATTTCCCCGCAATTACCTACCACTCCATCTACTTATGAACCCGTAACGTAAACAAACACTCGTTTATATTTATGTGCACCTCACTGTTAAGCTTGAACTCATCCTGTGGGACTGGAATGACTTTTTGCGTTTGTTCTGCTGCTGTTTCGTGGTTAAAATTTGTTTTAACGTGTAATAATGGTAACTGAAGTTGTGTTGTTTTTGGTATGTATGTGCTGGCTGTGCTGCCCGATGTGTGTTTTACAGGGATCTATGCTTTTTTAGTGTAAGACCGCCACTTGAGAAAACACTGGTTATGAGAGTATTTTTCTATTCGCTTGGCTAACCTAAATAATAATTAATTTTTTAACTTAACCAAAGTGTGTAAATTAAGTACTTCATAATTCTATATTACAATTGTCAATGTTTATAAGATATTTATGAAAAAAAATTGTGTGTCAGCTCCGACGCACGACTGGAGTATACTCCTTGAAGCATTTATTTTCATTGTGTCCTCAAACCAGCACCTCTTCATTGGCACTAGACGTTAGATCCCAATTTAAACCTAATAATTAAGTACCTACAAAGCGTGTAATGAAATGTAAATAATTACTTACAATAACGTAACGTAGTAGGTAAGTGGCGCAGAAAAACGTAACGCTTTTGAGTTAACGGTTGTATTAATTTTACTCCTCATTAAATTTACATATCGGGGGCTTTATATGAAAATCAAGTCTTAAGGAGTAAACTACAAAAAAAAAAAATCGGTCGTGGGAACGAAATATTAAAAAAAACATCCACAAAGTTTTACATTGTATTAACATATCACAGAAGAACGTGTATCATCTCATTGTGTGATTAACAAGAGTATTTACGAGTATTTACAACGAACTTACAAGTAATTGGTTACAGTGACGGCTGTAGAAATAATGGCGACAATAATATATTAGCACAAAACAACATAAAAATGCAATGCTTTCTTGAAGATTACAATTTTAGCCGTGCTAAATTAGGTATTTTTAAAACTAGCTGTGTTTATGACTAGAGAAAGACTAAAATATCATGTAACAACAGTTATGTCACTAGCTCGATTAAAAATCTTAAAATTGATATCCAGTTAGTTCATCAACCTACGCTTGATTAAGATCGACATAAAAAAAATGTAAAAAACAAGGATGTGCGTGCAGAACATTTACAAATGTATTAATAAACACAATCAAAAATATAATTCAGAACAAATAATTCGAATAATCGAACAAACAATCGAATAATCGCTAATGCTTACATTATTTACGTTGGTAATAATTTCGATAGTTCACTCGTTCATTCGTTCAATTAAAATGGCGGTGCACAGTTGCAAGTTACGCGGCCAGTTAATTAAACTCATTTGTTATCTGACATTTTAAATGTTGTTACACACTAGTGCTCTACGTTAACAACCCTTATTCAAATTCATTATATCATGAGTTCCATTTTGGCGGGATTCATTTTAAAATAATGGTCTAGCATTATTGATGTAAACATTAGTAAAAGTGACAGTCCTTATAGTTGTTAAAAAATATTAGGCCCGTTTTGACATTTAACTTAATCGATTTATCGTCGCGACGTAACTATAGTGAAGTAACCATACGACTCGGTACTCGATACTCACGATAAATCGATTCAAGTTAAATGTCAAAACGGGCCTATTCTTTTTTGACAACTTTAGTTACTATTTCTTTTGGCTTTAATTACACTACTCGACTAAATATTTTCCCGATGTTTTCACTGTTCAAGTCGAGTGCTTCAAACGCTTAAAGCTTTCTTACACAAGTAAAGCTACCTTATGTACGTATGGTAACTAGAACATGACTATACGGTTTTAAACCTAAAAATACATATTTAAGTACGAGTATTCTAGAGTCAAACAAATTTTGGTGGGTACTAATTATGATCAATATTCGACAGTTATTTTGAGTGTAAGTTTACTCTATAAGAAATAACAAGTGAGGTATAACATTGCTAATAGGTAATTGTATTAGTTTTAATCTCCAATAGAAACAGTGTCAATTTTTGACAGCCAAGAACAATGATATTATATTAAACAGATATGTTGTGAGCGCGCAATAATGAAGACTCGAAAACGTCCTAATTGGGACGTATTTGTTAGTCTGTGATGCCAACATTCGGTGATTGGTGGCCAGAATAATGTTTGTTTACATTCACGCGCAATTGACAACACTAGCGGTCTCTTTTTTTCTTGTTGTTTTTATCAAGCCATCTCTTTTCTATCATTTTTACTTGTAGTGAAATGTAAAATGAATGAAAAGTTCCTCTGCTGCGCGAACCACTTTTTTCGGTTGTTTTGTGAATTGGCCAAGAATTTATCATTTCGGGTTATTTGCCGTTATTTCTACAACCAAAGAAAGAAATTACTCCAATATCAATCAATGCCAAGAAGAGAAAGATATATGTTCCTTTATAGGCACAAACACAGGCTTTTCAACATGTACAGTGTGGTGCACAGGTACGTGCACAGTTTGTACCACCGGAAACGTTTTGATGATCGGAACCTCTTTGATGATGGGTACCGTCTTGATTATAGGGACCTCCTTAAACACAGGAACTGTTTGCACATGGTGATGGTTGATTGTGTGTACTTCATACGGCACGTGAATTTTCACGCTGGAAAGGAAGAAAAAAAAATGAAACATTGACAAAAATGATGAGTACAATGACCCCTTTTCGGGTTTAGGATAAACAAAAACTAATGTTGTATAATTCATCATGAACTCACCACTAAGGCGCACCATATTAGCTATACTTATATTATGTAGTTACATTATCTCAACCGAAAGTACATAACTCATGTCGCAGCTGCCATTAACAGTTATGTTAGCAATAAATCTGATAAATGATAGACAGCGTTAGATATTATCTGCGTTATCACAAAGATCCTAAATCTACGCGGACAGAATAATGACTGGGAAATGAGAAATGTATAGGAAATGAGCGAAATTGCGTTGTTAGGTAAGGTTTTTCCCTAGGAGAATTTACCAAAAAAATATTGTATGTTTGCAAGAAGCAATATTAAAACCAAATAATACAACAACAACAAAATAAATTATGCACCGGTTATATCAATTAGGTAGTTTTAAAAGTGCGTATTGAAATGCATCCTTATTTATGTTCCATCAGAACAATCTATTTTTAAATAAATGAAAATTTGCTATTTCTAGATTTTCTAGGCAGGTCATCATCTGCCTAGCCTATTACTATGTTGGGGTTGGCTTCCAGTCTTAACCAAATGTAGCTGAATACCATGGAGCGACTGCCTATCTGACTTCCCCAAGTCAGTTACCGGGTAATACGTTGTCAAAAAATATAGGCCCGTTTTGCATAGGCACTTCTTTGCATAGCCATTACGGCACTTCTAGCCATAGTTACGTCGCGATTGACCATCGCGACGTAACTAGTGAAGGAACCATACGACTCAGTCCTCGATACTCACTATAAATCGATTCAAGTTAAATGTCAAAATGGGCCTTTTATTTTTTGACAAGTATAGTAAGACTGGCTGTCAGAGTTTCGGGCTTCCGACTACCCGTAACGACTGTCAAAGATCTACAAATTACAGCCGCGACCAACGGTTTAAGGTGGGTGGATCCGCAGCTGTAGCTCGTGAAATTCTAAAATTCTTAAGGTTTTTGTTATTTGCAGGTCGATGTCAGGTTGTATCTTGATCAAAATATGATTCGCGATTATAACAGTTATGTATTTACAGAATTAGAATCATTAATACATCTCTCTAAGATTTGTTCCATTAAATGACTTTTTCATGAAATCATAACATTGGGGAACCCAATTCTAACTTAGATAGATGTATTAATGATTCTAATGATAATAATTCTGTAAATACATATGTATTGTGAAATTATATTATAATTATATTATTATATTATTATTTCTATTGCGAATCATATCGCTGCTTTGTATCAATACTGCTGCAGCTCAAAATGGGTATTTTTTTCAGCAGAGCTCATTGAAGTTTACTATTATTTCAATTTTTTATAACTTTTGACTTCTTGATTTAACTTGTGATAAGACTGTTTCTCGGAGAAAAATAGTAGTTTTGCCTCAAAAGTCATGTCGCAACTGGTGAAACATCACTGTCAAAAAGAAATGGCAACCAAAATCCACCAATGGCATAAAGTCTTTTCGTGGCGCCACAGTTATAAAAGTTGTGATACCAATATGATCTTTATGGATATGGATTATTCGTCGGCGCATGGTCTAACTAACTCGTAATTGTAGTATTTTGTAATAATACAGTATTCTTCCAAAACAGCGATATTTTGATCAAGATAAAACTTTACACTGACCTGCAAACTGCAAAAAAACGTAAGAATATTTGAATTTCGTTTGCTACAGCTGCGGAATCACCTTAACGTGCCTAGCTTAACTCCGATCGACTCGTGCGGCTGTTATTTAAGTTTCCGTTATCTAAATAGGTATTAGGTGTAATTTAGTTAATGGGACCACGCGCCCTTTTCTAAAGGGTTTTGACTCTAGGATTAGTGATAAGGTCTAATAAGGCTAAGCCGGTGATCATGACGCTCACTAAAAGGATTCCAACTTTTGCTTAGTGATAATATTCTTATATTAGACTAGCTTTTGCCCGCAGTTTCCCCCGTGTGGAGTTCGGAAATTATCAAACGTACTAAGTACAGTAACGCGCACGCTAGTAATGCTCTCAGTCGCATTATTTTTTCCGACATCTTCAACAATCATCGTGATATTTCAGCCAATTTACACTAAACCCATAATGCATTATACTCCTAACCCTTCCTCATGAATCACTCCGTCCATTGGTGAAAACCGTATGAAAATTCTTTTGGTATTTTAGGGTTCCGTACCCAAAGGGTAAAACGGGAACCCTATTACTAAGTCACCAGGCTGTATCTCATGAAACGTGATCGTTAGACAGCTGAAAATTTTCACAGATGATGTAGTTCTGTTGCCGCTATAACAACAAATACAAAAAAAAAAAAATCAGAATAAAATAAATATTTAAAGGGGCTCCCATACAACAAACGTGATTTTTATGATTGTTTTTGCTCGATATTGATAACGGCAACAGGTAGATGCTTGAAATATACACAAAATATTTAGTTATATATTCACTTTAAAAATAAATAATTAAATTAAAATAAAACAAATATTTAAGGGGGGCTCCCATATAACAAACGTAATTTTTTTGCCATTTTTATAGATAATGGTACGGAACTATTCGTGCGCGAGTCAGACTCGCACTTGGCCGGTTTTTTTAGTTTATCGCGTTCAGACGGATAAACGCGGCGGGGGGACTTTGTTTTTTAATACGTACATTTAGCACAAGCGTACCGCATCGTCAGTCAGTTGTAGAATACTTACGATTGCATTGTTATACGCCGAAGATGTAGTGATAGGTAAGTCAATTAGTACTCACTGTGTTCTGTGAACAGGGTCTGGTTCTGGTACGGGGTTTGCTAAGCACATATGGCTTGCAACCACGACGGCCACGGTCAACTGAGAAGAGAAAAATAAAAATAAAATAGTAATAATAAATAATAATAGTAAAAATAAATAATAGTAATATAGTAATTATTTAATAAAAGACACAGAAACATTGGAAATTGGTACCTCTTAATCAATCAATTCATTTATTTCCATACGAAATAAATGAATTGAACATGGTAACATGTGTATAGTTATATAGTTAGTATCATAATTAATTTACATTTCGGACTTGAGAATTTCCTAATGGGGAAACCAATAACAGGTTGACCCTACCGACCGAGGACCGTACGCTCAGCAGTAGACAACTACTACCATTATGCAGTAAGCTATAGAGGAAATCTTCTGGTACATTCCTATTTTCATACATTCTAGCTCAGGGATGGGGAAACTTTTCCTTCGCGTGCCAATATTTACTAACGAAATATATGGCGGGCCAAGTTGTTGCATTTTTGCTATATTATTTACTGAAATAAAAATATTGATATGTACTTTGTGTAACACTAATTTATTGTGCAATATTACAAAATAACTATTGAAAGAAGAAAGAAATTGCAAATTGCAATTAAATTAAACTTTTCAGTTAGCTGCTAAGTAGAAGGTTGAGGAGCGTTGGTCTTGGGGACATGTGACCCGTGTGAAGAGAATTAAATTTCTAACAATACGAAAACTTAACTTGGTTTTTGTTTGATGGTCGCGGGCCGAAGTTTAACGCTTCGCGGGCTGGAGATGGCCCGCGGACCGTATAGGTTTCCCAATCCCTGTTCTAGCTCATAACATGGGATTACGAAATGTGGGTGGGCTATAGGCACACCTCTGCCATAGGCAAGAATATGTGTCATGTTGTCTGGCACATTTTCATCGAAAACCATACAAACTAGTAACGAACCGCTGAACCATGGAGATGTTTTCGGAAAATTACAATTTTCGCTGAAAATTGAGTTTTCCAGATAAGCTTAGCTAAGATTGAATTTACGTAGTTTTTGTCCATTTCTAGTTTTAGCAATGCGAGAATATGCAAAGCTGATTTAACGGTTTCAGGAACTGGTGCTGTGCCCAACAACGATTGAAATTCGAAGTATTTTTATGCGAAGATTACTGACTTTTTTTTGGAAATTTATTTTAGAATATTCGTTCTGAGTATAACATTTTCACAAGGATTTTTTACACTATCCAAAATAAAAATTCAAAGATTTTCTGAGCGCGAATAACACAAAAATAAAGTTTTTATAAAAAAGTATCTAGACTAAAACATTTTTCCTGAACTAATTTATATTTATTTATAAACGAGTTTCTTTCCACAAAATAATAATAAATATAAAATAACAACTGTATACTCACAGCAATGTTGCGAATCATGTTGGAGTAGCGTGTGGCGTGTCACTGTGTTGGATGCGCGCGCGCAGCCGTTAATATGCGCCGCGGTTGTGCAAGCTCCTGCCACCGTTACGGTTCCTGATTCACTGGTGTATGTAACATGTATGATTTGACAAGATTGCCTCGAGAATTTATGAGATGGAGTGATTTTTCAAGTATTTGGTAAAATTTTATGTTTGTGTACTGACAGTAATATAAACATTTTAAATAAATATTTTAAAAAAATACGGTTAAACTTGGGCGCATTTTAAGTTAGGTACGCATCTTATTTATATACGGTTCTTTTTTACGTATAATAATTAAATTAAATTAAAGATTTTTTTCATGCGACAAAAATATAACCATGATCACCTTGGTAAGTATTTTTCTGTTTCTTTCTTCTTGTCTGTTTATATGGGTGTACATTGTACATAAACGGTTAAAAATAAATAATCATAAAAATAGTCATAAATATGCATCGATCACTAAGGTAAATATGTAATTATTTGACTTACACATAATCGAGACGTCCCGCGTCGTTATTACAAACGAGTAGTTATCTAATACTAACGTAAGACCAAAAACCCTTGAAAAATTATGCATCGCGCGTAAACTCACACGCACGTGTTTCATTTTTTAATCATTTATCATTCAACTTCAATAGGTCAATGCGGTAATGCCTTATTTGTCGTAAAACGCGTATAACTGCCAGTGTGTAATTTTATAATTGTGAACGTTTGTATGTTTGTCAATTACGCAAAAACGGCAGAACGGATTTAGATGAAATTTGGCACACAGATAAAGCATGACCTGTGTAAGGACATAGGCTACTTTTCATCTCGGATCGCAAACGAAGTCACAGGCAACAGCTTGTTAGTTAATATTCTAAAGTCGTTATGAAATTCCCTGGCGTATTGATGTACCTACCCTGGTATTCACGCTCGACCGGCGATACATAAGTAATCCTTAGTTATTATTGATGAGTTTCACTATGTGTAAATGTTTAAGATGTCAAGGACTCGTTTACAATTAGCAAGAAAGTTTTTCATTATCTGTAACGATTGTTTTAAACGCAACGTCTTGGTTGATCGACGAGCGCGAGTGTTGAAAAGTGTGTGGTCAGGACGATTATAATTGTGTTTTGTTAATAATAATTATATAAATGTGTTACGTTTGTAATTTAATATTTATCAAGTGAGTGCACAAGTAATCTATACCTACTTATTTGACATTTTTCGTTTCTTCTTAATTACGCAACAGATTTTTAATGTGGAACTTAATATGATACATAACTCTCTATGTTTTGTCAAGCCGTTAATGCTGTGCGAATATGGGTCGCTAGTATAGAATAAAAACCGGCCAAGTGCCGTACCATTATCTATAAAAACGGCAAAAAAATCACGTTTGTTGTATGGGAGCCCCCCTTAAATATTTGTTTTTCATTTTAATTTAATTATTTATTTTTAAAGTAAATATATAACTAAAGATTCTGTGATAATTTCAAGCGTCTACCTGTTGCCGTTATCAATATAGAGCAAAAACGAGAAAAAAAATCACGTTTGTTGTATGGGAGCCCCCTTAAATATTTATTTTATTCCGTTTTTTAGTATTTGTTGTTATAGCGGCAACAGAAATACGTCATCTGTGAAATCAACTGTCTAACTATCACGGTTCATGAGATACAGCCTGGTGACAGACGGACAGACAGACAGACAGACGGCGGAGCTTTAGTAATAGGGTTCCCGTTTTACCCTTTGGGTACGGAACCCAAAAAATGTGAACTAAGTATTGCGGTTTTGGGGCTGAATATTTTGTTTTCGGCTATCAATGTTACTTGTTTTTCTAAAATAAGGATATATACAATAAGTGAGAGTAAGTAAGAGTAAGAAGTATAGAAAAGGACAACACCACTTCTGAAAAAAAAAGCATCGTCAGGGAGTTCTTACAAATAAAAAGTGGGCTGAAATCAAAATGCATCGTGTGTGGAACGCGAGCGGGTGCAATCAAGTATATTTCCCCCGGCACCTCGCTAGCCAGCTCAGGGGAAACTATTACACTCCACAGTTTGACTCTGTTGTTTTTCAAAGAGACTCGCTTTGTGCCACGATAAGGTTTTAAAATGTCAGTAAGGGCTACACACTTGTTCGGCTAGACACATTCGATTTGGAAGTATTTGTTGAACAACACCGGCGACCCGAAGCAATTACTACACGTATTTGGCTTTCATTTTCGTGCCGATCTGTAAACTCCGTTCGGCATCTGTCCCCGCTGAAGCATGTTCGGGTCGGCACAATTCCAGCTAAACTGAGCGATATCTTCCTGAACATAATTTAATATCTACAGGTATATTCGAATATGCCGCGCGGCAAATATCACATTCACTATAATGTTTACTGTCAAGTAGATTTTAGGATCAAAAAATCTTTTATAGTCTCTTCCCTGAGTCTACTATCGATTCGTTGTCTTCTGTAAATAAAAAAAATGCTTATATCTTCTAAATTAATAAATATTTTGACTGACCCTTCCATTTCTAGAATACTCCATCACATTTTATTAGAATAGTTAACTTTAAAATTATTTACATTAAAAAAAACGATGGGCCATAGATAATTCAATTTTATTCCCTTGTCTATAGAACTAGCCATTTTCTTATTCTAACTAATATTATAAATGCGAAAGTGAGTTTGTTTGTGCGCTTTCACGCTAAAACGGCTGAACGGATTTGGACGAAATTTGGCAAGATACTTTTTATCCCGATATTCCCACGTGATCGAGACTTACGCGGGTGAAACCGCGGGGCGCAGCTAGTAGTTTATAAATAGGGACATAATTTTAATCTACATGCTGTAAATACAAACCATTCCTTTGAATAACACAACCCTTAATCCTCCACATTAGTCAGTTTCCCCTTAAAATAATGCTATACTAATTATACGGACTATCTGTAGAGCTCATAAAACCTCCACAGAGGTCCGTAAGTCTCGCTTTGAAGCCACGATACTTGAGAGGCTTACAGGTGTAATCTCCTCACAGGTCACTCACGACGTCACGGATTTTTTTTTTTATACAATGTCATATGGTGTGTTTGTAAGGACAGGGGAAAACAATTTTATGGGAAGAGGAAAATGTCTGATCTTTTTGCTGTCAGCTTTTGTGGATCGGGGTTAAATTGTATCGCTTCCTTGTTTTTAATGCTGGCAATATTTATTTTAAAAGCAGCCAAGCTTAAGTGGGATTAGGCCGGACACGTTTGCCGCATGGCGAATGAGTCAAGGGCCAAATACCAGAAAAAGTCCAGCGACATCGCGGTAGACCCAGGAGAAGATCGCGGAACGAGCTTGACGTCTACAGACAGGATTTGTCCACACGTCTGGCCAGGGCAGGCCTTTGCCTGTAGGTCAACACAGGCTAATAATAAAATAAATATTTCTTTTGTATTTGAATAATCTAGTATGAAAAAACGAGTTTTTATATTTTATCTAAATTTATATTATTAATCAAGTCCTTGAACTGTATTTAGATCGCCTAACAATTTGAATTTGCTAACAAGTTCAGTCATATTGAATAAGCATTTCCATCCAGGCACAATTTGAGCAGGCAGCCTTAATTATTTGAAGTGACAGTTAAATCTTGAGACATACCTTGGCCAGTCTAAAATAATTTATAGTAAATATAACGTTAGCAAGATGTGTATTTATTCAAGTTTATGGACACATTAAAAAAACTATATATATACTTTTCAATATTTTCGAAATCAGCCACGACATGAGTGACGTTCAGCAGTGGATTTTATTTTATGTATGAAAATGCTGAATAGGCTCAAAATAAATCAATATTTTTAGCACGGCAGCGTTTATATTTGGCGAGTACGCCACAAATCATTCCCGGCACATGCCATGTATTGGCTGGCATTCATCTCGCGCGCTTTTTGACAGTTCACTGCAGCTGCCATATTGTTGTGACAGGGGAGCGAATTTCAAAATTCTGTGTTGCAATATAAAATGTTTAATTGCTTTTATTCCTTACGGGATAAAATTGTTAGCATTTTTGACTGTTGCGTTGATTACATTGTATTCTTATTAAAATATTGGAATAACTCTTTGTACAATTATCTAATTTAAAAGATCAGCAATAAACTCCATTGTTTTTTCTTAGTATTTGCCATAAAGCAACTTGTTTTTTCACCGTATACGTTACCGAAGCTTTCAAGGAAAAATATTTGTGAAAATACAATATTTACTCAAGTTAGTTCCCTGTATTATACTACCGTCAATCAACTTGATGAACGCTTGACATTCTGAATACATATTTTTAGTATGTTTATCCTCGAACGTCGGAATAAAGGTTTTCCACGGGAAATGTTACGTTTTACAATTCAGACAGTGGAGTTGTATGGTTTTATTTTAGACTGGCGTGTTATTTGGAATATAATTTCCGTTCTGCCGTCTAACTTTAATAACCCCTGTATTATTATTATAGTGTTAGCACTAAAAAGTTAGTAAAAATGTTCCAGACATACAGAAATCACTTTTTATAATTTATTATCGGTCTGATAATTACCTACAATATTTTTTTTGTTCAAATCATCAATTATTAGTAAACCATAGACACACCTATCAACAAAAAAGCTTTAACTAATTATTGTCTATTACACTACCCCTCCCTCTGTGTTTGTGAAATCGTTATAATAATGGGAAACAGACTGTATTTGCTTGTAAACCAACATCTGACTGATTCTCACAGCCTTTAATGGGTAGCCATAGATAATAACAGACTTCGGCCTAGCTTTAGTTTTATAAACACTGTTATTAGCCTGACTGCCTACCTAGTTTGATCAGTAATGGAATTCGCATTATCGAATTATAGGAAACTAGCGACCGCCCCTGAGTCGCATGGTTTTTATGACTTGACAAAACATCGAGATTTCTTTATTAAAATATACAACGTGCCGCTACAATGGCGACATTAATTTAACACACGGGTAGGGCTATTGGCCATTAATCATAAAATACAATAAGATAAACAAAATTTAAAATTTTCAATGTACGTACATTGAAAAATTTAAATTTTCAAACAAACTAAATAATAAAGCTGTTTCTTTTCTTCAATTCGTATATTCTTTGCACGTTATTCGTTTTAATTTCATTGATGCGATACTATGATCCGTGATCCCCAGCAAATGACTTCTGCGCCACAGATCTTTAAGTACAGGTTGCTCCGAAATGCTATTTGAGAAAATTGTTGATAAATCAATAAATATTAACGTTTATTTAAATTTAAATTACTTCGTATAAAGAAAACACGAAACCCTATAGGTGCATTAAATTAATGTCGCCACTAAAGAGCCACGCTGTATGTAAGTTATAAATTGTATTGTGCACATAAATATCCCGGCATAAATTACCTTGTCCCGTGTGGTGCCGGACGTAAAGAATAGCACCATCCCATTTCATCCCGTGGGTGTCGTAAAAGGCGACTAAGGGAATTACTAGAGAATGGGCAGCAGCGTTCTCTATGCATTTAAACACCATACTGCGATCGCCAACCCGCCTGCCTAGCGTGGCGATTATGGCAAACCCCCCTTTTGGGGGGGGCCTATGTTAGCCTGACTGCCTACCTAGTTTGATCAGTAATGGAATTCGCATTATCGAATTATAGGAAACTAGCGACCGCCCCTGAGTCGCATGGTTTTTATGACTTGACAAAACATCGAGATTTCTTTATTAAAATATACAACGTGCCGCTACAATGGCGACATTAATTTAACACACGGGTAGGGCTATTGGCCATTAATCATAAAATACAATAAGATAAACAAAATTTAAAATTTTCAATGTACGTACATTGAAAAATTTAAATTTTCAAACAAACTAAATAATAAAGCTGTTTCTTTTCTTCAATTCGTATATTCTTTGCACGTTATTCGTTTTAATTTCATTGATGCGATACTATGATCCGTGATCCCCAGCAAATGACTTCTGCGCCACAGATATTTAAGTACAGGTTGCTCCGAAATGCTATTTGAGAAAATTGTTGATAAATCAATAAATATTAACGTTTATTTAAATTTAAATTACTTCGTATAAAGAAAACACGAAACCCTATAGGTGCATTAAATTAATGTCGCCACTAAAGAGCCACGCTGTATGTAAGTTATAAATTGTATTGTGCACATAAATATCCCGGCATAAATTACCTTGTCCCGTGTGGTGCCGGACGTAAAGAATAGCACCATCCCATTTCATCCCGTGGGTGTCGTAAAAGGCGACTAAGGGAATTACTAGAGAATGGGCAGCAGTGTTCTCTATGCATTTAAACACCATACTGCGATCGCCAACCCGCCTGCCTAGCGTGGCGATTATGGCAAACCCCCCTTTTGGGGGGGGCCTATGTCCAGCAGTGTACGTCTTTCTGCTGAAATGATGATGATGATGATGAAATTACCTAAATTATGGTCCAACAAGCATCAAAATTCGTTGCGTACTTTAGAAGAACAACATGGTCAAATAAACGGACACAAAAACCGACTATAATTTAAAATAATTATGTACACGAGTTTATGAGGAGTTCGTGGCTAAGTAAAACATCCGCACGTATCGATCCATCAGGTTAAGCTATGCTTGCCGCGGTTGGTCCGTGGATGGGTGACCATCTTTACATACCGAGACCCCTACCGCGCTTCGGAAAGCACGTTAAGCCGTTGGTCCCGGCTGTTATACGTAGATCTTTGGTAGTAGTTAGGGGTGGTCAGAAGCACGAAAGTTTGACAACCAGTCTTACCAAGGGGTATCGTATTTCCCAGTTGCTGGATTGTGGAGGTCAGATAAGGAGTCGCTCCATGTAAAGTACTGCATCCGGTTAGACTAGAACATAGTTGTGCAGAAAAGGCTAGGCAGATTCATTTATGTACACGAGTATAGATGAGTAGAATCCAGTAAATAAAAGAATAAGAATAAGAAACATTTATTTGCATAAAATATAGGTATTACCAGTTGTAACAGTTGGTGGTATATGTACAGTCCATATTTTGCCTGTTTAGGGCATGCAAAAATAATTTTACATTAATACCTAATATGTTCTTATTATAATAAGATATTATACGGGAAAATCTCTATTAGGATTTTTAAATAATGATAAATTTTAAGTTACTTACAATAAAATATACACACATAACACAACTTAAATTCTTAAAATTATATTTTTACTTTAGGTAACAAAAGACATGTTAAAATATTAATCACACAACACATCATACAGGAAACTAAACTAAAGGAAACTTAAAATATCTTTTTTTCTTTATGTTGCAAAAATTCTCGTAAACTATAAAAACAATTCTCTATTAACCATCTACGTAGTTTAATTTTAAAATATTTAAATGGGAGCTCCCTTAAGATCTTCGGTAATTTATTAAAAATTGTAATGGTAAGTATAGGGTGAGTTTTTGAGATGTACCTATTAGTATTGATTGATATTTATTTTTATTCTCAGCCTATGATGAGTTATAGCCAAACAAATCCGAATTTTACTGACAGGTTGATGTTATTAAGACTTGCAAAAAACATTGAATCCTACTTAAACTAAGTACCAATTATTCGAGAATCTAAAAAGGCAGCTTTTATTTTCAGAAATCCTTGTTTCTTTGACTTGTCTCTGTATATTTTAGCAGTCTCATTTAAAAAACATAACTTAGACGTGTTTTTATTGAATTTCAGGAATTCCAAAATAATTATTACCATAGGTAGTGTTATTGGTATTTCAAAGAATTTTAAGTTCTGATTATTCGACATAATGAGGGTTTTCTGAAATTATTTTCACTAGATGGCAGCACTGAGACGTCAGGTCTAGGCACCTGTCAAAAGTATCAAAGCACCTATATTTTCTTTAGTCGTGACCTTATGACTGCATGATGAACGAATGAATGAAAAGAATGATGAAATAATGAATGAAACGAATGATGAAAATCATCATATATTTTATATTCATGGTTGAAATGGAAGACCTCTGAATTTTTATGAAAACCCTAATTCCTGGGAAATATTCTGAAAGCTCTCAAAATGTTTGATATACGTTGATAACTCTAAATAGCAATCGTTCTCTTTAATGTGGTTCCCGGTATCAATATAACTGCTGTGCGGTAATTATTAGAAGACAGGGTTTAATGTGTTAAATTACATTGACTGTCACAAATCATCACCCCATAAATCGAAAGGTTTCCGAGAACGATTGGAAATTCAATTAACTGATCATTTCTTCTCATGAGTCTTCTATATGACAGTTTTAAATAAAGTTTCGTACTTATAGAAAGAAATAAACAAAAATTGTTATCAGCTAAATATTTAGTCAGGGTTAAAGATTGTTAGGCAAATTGGCATCCTACGTCAATTTGCCGTGTTATAGCCATTTCATACAATTGACAAAGAATTACAGTTGCAATTTGAATATACTTACGGACAATTTAAGTTGGTAGTCAATTTGCTTGACAATTAATTTCCCTGACTTGACCTACAGCTAACAATTGTCACCAAATGTCGTCCACTGCTGGAAATGGGCCTCCCACTACCGGTCCTGCGAAGCCCGCATCCAGTGGATTCCCGCGACCTTTACTAGATCGGCCTTTCCCCTTTTGGGAAGCGTAGGTACTCACGATGCGCCTTCCGGAACGCGGTCACCACTCGAGAACTTTTCGACTCATCACCCCCCCGTTATGCAGTACGCCACAGACTGCCATTTAAAGATTAGCAATTCTTAGGGCTATGTCGGCAACTTTTTTTTTTTTGTGGGATATTATCAAATAACTTCTCCCGCTCTGAGCGGAGCTCCCGAGGGCGTGTCAGATTTTTTTCGGTAACCTAGGTTCTCCATAATCAAATGATGCTTAAAATTATATCATCATTGTGATCTAAGGAACTAAGTTCTTGATGTCAAAATTGGGAACAGCGTTTAGCAAAATCAGCTTATAATGTTCCCACTGTTGGGATACGGGCCTACTCTCTGTGAGAGGGAGTGGGCCGTAATCCACTACGCGGACCCAGTGCGGATTGGTGGCTGTTGTTAGTGTTCGAATTTTTTGTTTCCTCATGATGATTTTCCTTTACCGTTTTGAGAGTAGCGATTGTAAAACCTAAACTGATACGCTAGTTTGCTAAAGTTCGTTTTTAGGGTTCCGTACCAAAATTGTAAAAAGGAACCCTTATGGTGAGACTAAGTCTGTCTGTCTGTCTGTCTATCTGTCTGTCTGTCTGTCAGTCTGTCACACCTAGATATCTCAAGAACTACTAATGCTATCAACATGAAATTTAGAATAGTTTTAGATGACGTTTGCCCAACTATTTTGCAAGCAAGCAAGAAATAAAAAAAAATTATTTTTTGCAAAAGGGACTGAAAGGAGGGCTTAATAATTTGAAGTGGGGCTACAAGGGCATGTGGGGTATCATATGAAAGAAGGCTGTTTGCACATTCTCAAACATTTTATTTTTTAGGATGCGTTGTTTTCGACTTTTGATGAAACATGTAAAAAAAAATACCGCCCCCCCTTATCTCCGAAGTTTGCAGCGATAAAAATCTGAAATTATTCTATATGATAGAAACTTATGTAAAGATTACAGGAAAAATAAAACGATGTCACTAAATAGCACAGGTTTTCAGAAATCATCAACATCATATATTCGTACGGAACCCACCGTGCTCCGAGCACGAGTCCGACTCGCTCTTGGCCGGTTTTTAATCCCAGTGACTTATTTGACATTTCAAAAATGATTGTTGTTCGTTTTTTCAATGGTGATTTCAATTTGAAGTTTGACATTTGCACCTGTCAAATTAGTGTCTGGGATTAAAAAACTAACTATATCTATTAACGTTCTTAACAATTTCTACAACTATGTATGAACGTGTATAGTTACATACAAACGGTATCTGTACACAATATTACTAACTACTGCAATTAATTCACAGTATCAGCATAGTTTCGGAGTACCTATTGCTAAACGTGACATCCACGGACTCAATATAGAGTTATTGCTTCCAAGCATGTGTTGATTCGCTTTGTGAAATCTAAACCGTAGTGCGTTGTTACAAGGTTTAAATTAAAATGGTTTGAACGTTGCAAATCACTCAATTACTTAGCGACATTCTTGAGTCAATGAACGAATGATATGATTGAGAGTTTAATAGCAATTTTATTATTAAACTAGTTCAGATTGATTAATTTGTTTTTTATGAGGATTCATTCATTAATTGCCGTAAGATTTCCTGAGACAAAAAAAAGAGGGTGTGTTTACGAGTATAACCACACGATATAAGTCAAAACTTGCGACTGGAGCCGAGTACACGCGATTCAGCGTCACCGACCTACTAGAGCCGAATATACCAAATTCAGCGTCACAGACTCGAGCGTGACAGTTTAGTTTCTTTCCTTGTTCAGAAAGAGCGCAAAATCCGACTAATGAAGTATTTACTTCAAAAATGTATTGGATTCATGGGAAAATCGTCAAATCTATAGTAACGAATTCAAAACTGTACATTGAATATTAAAAAAAAAAATTATTGCTTATAAGCTGAATAACGAGGTGTGGGAACGAGTCTGAGTGTCTACTCCCTAAGCACGAAGTCCGCAGTTTCGACTGAAATTACAGGTGTTTCCTACTCCACTCCGTATCAGTTACGGATATAAGCTTAGTTTGAGTTTAGAACTAAGAATGAATGACAACATGATTTGACAGTTATCCCTAAAGTAATGAGGGCTACACTATTAAAAGTTTAACAACGGACCTATTAAGTAGCGTATTCGTGTTTGTCACTTCGTCCTACAACAGTGGAGCCAACATTACGGAATAGGAACTATTTGATGAAATGCACTTTACGCCCGATGTGATTTGCCTGTCCCCAAAAAATATTAGACACTTATTTTGTTTGACGGATCAAATACTTTTGGACGGGCCTGTATCTTCATTTAAGAACTTAAAAATGCCAAAAATATAGATTTAGAATTTTTGTTTGTCTATGTATGTTCCGGATTGGCGCCAAAACCGCTGAACAGAGAAGGCCAATTCTCGTAATTTAAAACGTTCAAAATCTAGTCGCAATCTCATCTTGGCAGTCAAAATGTAGGGAAATAAGAGGTATTTTTGACAGATTGAGACTGAGATCAGACTGTGAACGTTCTTAAAATTAGTAGAATTGCCCCTCAGATTTAGATGAAATTTGGCACATAGATAGTTTTGGCATACATAGTTTATCCAGGTTTAATACATAGGGTACATTTAATCCCAGTAGGATGTTCCCGTAGGGTATTTTCCGAAATCCACGCGAGCGCAGTTGCGGGCAAATTCTTGTTCTGAATGTAATTGCCCAAATTGGTGACAGTATCAAAACTTGTTTTGAAAAACTAGGACTGTATTTTAAAATGTATTTATGTGGTCCTATCGCAAACACCAGATATACGGCCAATAGTTAAGTTGGATTACCGGGACCTAGCTAGTGATGTATGGGAACGCGCGTTTGTCGATGCCAAATGTCACGCAGTAGATAGTACAAACAAGGCTTTACGGCTTTGGATTGTACTATCGACCAACCAATAGGTAAATGAATACATAGCAGACATATAGGACATTTACAAAACTACTGAACAAAAAACCCTTTGTTTAGTTAGTTTACTGAAATCGTAAAGAGAAAACTTAAAAAGAACTTTCAAAACATTAAAAAAAGGCTAGTCTAACGCATTTATAAAAGCCTAAATTACAGTAAAAAAGCTAAACCGACATGAATTCCGCTTTCTATACAACTTTTTTTACACAAAACACCACTGCAATGGTGTAACCCGACGAAATAGGAGAGCGACCTCTTGATTTGATCACCCTATATAATAGTGTCGTTCTTCAAATGATAGGATTACCATCGTATTCGGGATGTTTCTTAAAATATCGAATAACGGGCGGTAAATGTAATTTTCCCTGTAACTCGGTTCACGTGTTAGTATTCGATTACTTTCATCACCTTGTTTGTTAGTCGAGTGAAATGTGACAATTCCTCTATTTGGTAATATACATGTCATTTACTAGCCATCTGTCTTCCCCTCCATCCAACTTTGGACTTTATTTCTTTGAAATACGTTAGATAGTTCTGCGTCTGTTTAATGAATAAGGTTGGCTCAACTGTGTTCTAGGATTGTGTAACGGACTGGTGCCTTAAAAAGATACGCATCAACAACTGTTTTTAGTAGTAAGTACAACTGTTACAGCATAGTTACATAATTAATGTACCAGGGCAACAAGGGTGTGGAGGTATGCCAACTAATTGAATCGCTAATTTTCTTGTTTTCACTTTTTAATAGCCATTTGTGGACTATGTGGAGATTTTTGCTCTGTTTCTACGACTATTGCAAATATAAATCGTGTGATAATATAATAACTGGCATATTCAGCTGTGTATTGTTTGTTGCCATCCGCGTATTATGAAAAAGGTTTTTTTACCTAGTGGTGTTTTACTCTTTATGTTTTTGTGGCTACTATGTTCTTGTTATTATTGCCATTGCCATCCCAAGGTATTCATGGCATGGATTTGAGATTTCAACAGTGTTTAAATCAAGCATCATGTCTTTGTAAAGAAGAATGGCAGGACTCCAAGTAATCTGGGTGTCGACTTCGCGTACAATCGTACAAATACTCTCTAGGAAAAAAGTTATAGGAGGAACTCGGTCAAATGAAGTTATGAAGTAATCATAGCAGGTTCCATACCTCAAAAGGAAAAAAGGAACCCGTATAGGATCACTCGTGTGTCAGTCTGTCCGTCTGTCACAGCTGATTTGCTTCGAATCTACGGGACCAATTAAGCTGAAATTTGGTACACATATGAACTTCTGTGACCCAAACACGGACGTGTTACGTAAATAAATTAATGTTGATTAAGGAGATCACTTTTGGGGGACAAATTAGAAAATTAAAAAAAAAAGTTTTGCTGACTGTATCGTGTGACATATCAAATAAAAGAACTTGATTTAAGGATTTTATATACATTTTTTTTATAATTTAAAAATACATGTTTTTGAAATTATTTAAGAAAATAGATGAAAAATTACCATTCCCCCCCTTATCTCCGAAACTGCTGAACCTAAAATTTTGATAAAAATACGGAAAATAGTTTTTTACTTATAGATTACAGGAAACCTATAAGAAGTCTGTGATCTTTAAATAACATGGTAAATCACTCAATATTGTGCGTACAAACTTACATTTGCAGTTGGAATGTATGGGGCTCATGTTTTTCAACTACAATGTTAAGTTTGTTTTTGGGATAAATTCATCCCAACTACGGAACCCTTCATTGTGCGTGGTCCGACACGCACTTGGCCGGTTTTTTTAAATACGATATTGCGATACTATCTCAACATTGAATCCAAATAA
This sequence comes from Tiliacea aurago, assembly GCA_948098905.1. Lineage (NCBI taxonomy): Eukaryota > Metazoa > Arthropoda > Insecta > Lepidoptera > Noctuidae > Tiliacea > Tiliacea aurago. The sequence continues at coordinate 16,331,052 of OX402593.1, forward strand.
TCTTAACGCCAATTCGATACGAAACGTTAACTCTCCAATATGGGCGGCTATAACCTGTCAGCCTTAGTTAGGTACCTTACTATCTCAAAGTGGGTTTCCGAGAAGGTCCGAAGTCAGTTCAATGAGCAATACTAGTCTTACATCTGTACATACCATTTACATTGAATAGTGTGTGTGGATATAAGGTAGACGATAACTAAGGTCTTTGATCAAGACATTTAGCTTTTGGGATCCCAATGCGAATGTCTATTTTCCATTTGATCGATGAGCAGTAAGTTATTGGAGCAACATTACGGATTGCTCCAGTATTCCTAATTTGTCCAGCCTTAAATTCCTCTAGCATGAATTTCCAAATCCGGAGAGACTAGTAGTGCTGTAAGCCAATATATCAGCTATTAAGACGCTGATAACAGGTAAACCGCTGTCACTGTCAGCCTGCAAACAAAAGAAAGAGAAGCGGGATGACACAACACTTATAATTTATTGCAAAATATGAAGCAATTATTTATTTACTCAAATATGAGTTGAGTAATCGAAAATAAAAAACAACCAAGTTCTGCATACAAATAAGACGATTGAAACTCAAAGTGAAGGGTTAGTTTACCGTTAATTTGTATCGAGATTTTTTTTCTAAACCAATTTTGGTAACAACCAAGTTCTGAGAAATATGATCAAGAATAACATATATTTTGCCGCAACCACAGACTATATAGATTTGGCAATTTTTTTGTTTAAGACTTTTATCATTTGCCTCTTGTCAGCGCCTCAAGACACATTCTGAAAAGAAAAAAACGAGCATGCCTTAAAGTAGTCGCTTATGATGTGTAACATCTGACATCTCACCTTGGTAATAAAAATTTGTAAACTATTAAAAAGTACTTACTTATTCCATGTTCAAGCTGTCACTTCCTGTTACACACTTCCGTCCCTTTTCACGAAATCACTGCCACAGAAAGCGGGAGCAAATCTGTTACACATCAAAAACATTGTTATTCAAATGAATAATATCGTAAGATGTGAATAATACCCAGTATAGCTGGATTGTAAGGTGAGATGGGCTCCAAGTAAAATACAGGTGTTCAGCTACATCCGGTTACACTGTAAGGCTTTTATTTTTCAATCCGGCGTGGAAAATCCTCATGGATGTCCACCCTGGGACGGGTCTGTCAGAGTCTTACTGACTAAAAACCACCACAGTGTTCCCTTCCTACACTTGCACAGGGGATCTTGGGATCTAGTGCGACTTCCGCGATCGCCGGCTAGTGCCGTCCCGCCTCTGCGTGCCACCACAAGTCGGGGGCAGAAGGTGTTTGACCGCCCCCCCCCCCCCATGACGTCTGAAAGGGGCGCGCGTGAATCACTACGCGCCACCACCTCGGGTCCAGTATGAAAGGGGGCGGCAGACGTCCACAAGTCCGCCGTCCCTGGACCTATTTAGGGGGCCGGAAGAGGGCATTATCTGCCCTCTGCCGACGCCCGGTGCGCCTGCTGCAGGCCGGGTGAGCGGACGAGATCTGGAACTCCCTTTCCGCAGTCTTCTTCTGTTACACGACAGTTTCGCAGAAGGATACCACCGCGTCCCAGGACGTAGACTGTAAGCCTACCTGAACATAGGAAAAGGTTAGGCAGATGATAGAATAGAATACTTACTTACTCTTTATTATGTACCTACACCATACAAATTACAGATATAAATGTGACCACCACAATCATAACCACGAACGGGTAACCACGTATATAAGACGATGATAACGTTTATGAGCTTAGGATAAGTGTGTGTATTATGTGTGTAGCATGAATTGCAGCAACCAGAAGCATACAAAACCAATTGCTCAGCCATTACGCCACTTTCAGACAAATATTACACATTAATTAAAAGTATTCAAGCAGCGCTGTACCAAGTTAAATTAACAAGCCGTAATGAACAATTATTGTGACAAAAATTCGGTTCCATTTGGTGCTTTTGGCTTTTGTCCAAATTCGCTTCTTAGTGTAAGTGCAGGATAACAATTGTCGTACCAACTGTGTTATTACCATAGTACTAACGTGTAGAATTTCTATAGTAATTTCTATTTCTATATTTTCTTTTTAACAAGGTTTAACTTAATATGTATGTGTTGCTCGGGAGTCGCGCCACTTTTCAGCTTAAAGACCAGGGTCTCAAATCTGTTATTACAGTAGTGTCAGAATGGTCGATCATTGATTTCATCACAGCAGGATTTCATAATTGTTGAATTTGACAAGTTTGGTAATCTACATTATAATGGCGTCATTATGACTTTCTTCGGAAAGTCACAGACTGACACTACATTGAAAGAAATTGCATTTATTGGTAATCTCGTACATAATGACAAATGAATGGGCTTTATAATAATGGCAATACGACAATGCCATTATAATAACACAATTCTATTACGAGAACATTGACCGACCAATGATCGCCCATTATGAATTTAGCAGATTACGAACTTTTAGCAAAATGACAATGGCATGACAATGGGATCGTGTTGGAATGACTGAATTTATAAAAATAGCAGACTTGGGCTTGGAAGTGGTGAAGGGCAGAATAAATATTATTTTGAATAAATAAATTTATGGTGACACCTCCGTGCCTCGGAAAGCACGTTAATCCGTTAGTCCGGGACTAACGGATTAAGAAGCCTAAACGTCTGACTACCAGTCTTTCCAAGGGGTATCGTATTACTCAGTTACTGGGTTGTGGAGGTCAGATAGGCGTTTAGCTGCATCCAATTAGACTGGAAGCTGACCCCAACATAGTGGGGAAATACTAGGCAATTGATTGAAGTCTGTATCTTTGTTTATGTTACGAGAAGCTTACAATAGAATCAAAATTAGAGGTTTTTATGGAAGATTTCCTTCTGAAAAGGATGTCTGGATCACCTAAAAGAGAATGTCTAGATTTAGTAACTTAGTAACATCTATTTGCCAACCCAGAATCTTCAGGTCCCAAAATCTGATTACCACGTTTCGCAAACTATTTCTATTCTCTATCTAGAAGCCTATGTTGGCAAAATCGTTTTCAGATACTTTTGCAAACAAGCCAGTCTACTCCGTAGCGTTAATCCAAAGTATCGGCCGAATGTTCGGCCGTTTTATAACTTCCATAGTTTCCTTTTTTGACTTTGAATCCTTGCCCGACTATGTCACATTTTTGACTTTGGACTTTTTTTTTTCTTTCTTCGTAGTCAGCCATAGTTAGCCGTAGTAAAGCAACGGCCGAACATTCGGCCGATACTTCGGATTTTTGTTCGGAGTATACCCCCAGTTTTATTTTCCCAACAGGCTTTGTGACTTGTGTTTGTACCTACCTGAATTGTTTTTCTTTCGTTTCTTTAAATTTCTGGTATATCTGTTATACTTACCATAATTATTATATTTATAGTGTTGAAGTTTTTCTCTAGAAGTGAGATGTAAAGATGTGTGATAAGTATGTATGTATGTATTTTTGATTTTCGAGTTATCTATCCCATATGTTGCACCTACCATGTTTTGTCTCTGCATCACCCTAAGGTTGACTGGTAGAAAATGCCTCAGGCATTAAGTCCGCCTTTGTACAGTATTTTTTTACTTGTGCATGAAGTTTTAATAAATAAATAAAACTAAGCATTTATAAACAACATTTTTTTCCGAATATTATGTGGATGTTGATAAAAAAAAATGATTATATTTATAGTTTTGAAGTTTTTCTCTAGAAGTGAGATGTAATAATAATATACTAAGAATTTAAGAAACAACAAAAAAACGAAATTATGTGACTGTTGGTAAAAAATATTAAATTGCTAAGGCTTTCTTCAGCAACACTACTTTCCTAATCTAATTCGACTTCCTCTGTTTCTAGACACGAACACTTCTTTCCCAAACCATTTTTGCTCCCAAAAAAAATTTTTGCCTAACTTCCACCCAGCAATTCCACCAACCTAACCCATTAACCAGAGCTTTATCCAAAAGTTAAGCCAGTTACGGCATGCATTATACCGAAGCACCGATCTCGGTATCTCTCCATTATCATATTATAATTTGGTGGGAGCTAGCAGGCGCGGGTAATATGATATTAAACACGCGCCTGACATGACGTGACTGCATTGCACGTTCATTACGGTTATTAAGGCTGAACAACTTATTGACGTCACTAGCTCTTCATAAATCACTGGTAGGTATTGGAGAAGTAACGTGAGTGTGATGTACAGACCTATGATATTTTACAATCTGAACTCGAAACTATTCTTTATTTAGGTCGAAAAGTGTCTACTGATTTATAACATATAGCTGGTTTGATAAAGATATAATGATGAAGACGCGTTTAGTATATTATTTACAAAATTAAACACGTTCCTGGCCGTGACTGCATTGCACGTTCATTACGGTTATTAAGGCTGAAGAACTTACTGATGTCACTTGCTCTTCATAAATCATGTTATTTGACAAGAGCGTATTAAGATTATCGATATTTGAACATGAAATTATTCCTTATAGCAGTCCAGCAGTAGACAAATTACGGCTAATTTGATGAGGATGATGAAGAAACTTAAAGTAAATATTATTAAACACGCTCCTGACTTGACATGGCTGCATTACACGTTCATTACGGTTATTAAGACTAAACAACTCACCGATGTCACTTACTCGTCATAAGTCACTGGTACCTATTGAAGGTGTGACGTCATAGTTCTGGCTAATGTTGCCAATATAATGGAGAATACTATAATAATACCGTGTGTTAGTAATTACATTGTTCCCAATCACTTGGCCAAGACTGGTGAACAGTGATTTTTTAAAAGGCTCAAGTTTATCCTTCAAGATTGGCGATTATAGTAATAATTTTATCTGCAGATAAGTTTTCAATACCCATACTTCGTATAAAACTTTTTTCTTTTAATTTATCGAATGAATAAAGGTTATTTCAGAAATTATCATTCAGTAGGATTTTTTGAAAAGCCATATTTGTTATGGTCGCGAATCATATTTAGAAAAAACCTAAGAAAAATTTAATTTCACGGGCTACCTTAGCGCGATCCCTTGAAAGGGGGATCCCTTGAAAAGTAAGAAACACCATTCGCAGGTTTTTTTCTAATTACGTATTCTCCTTGGTTTCTTTCTTAATTAAATGCGTTGGATCGTTAACTTTTGTTCTAAGATAATATAACTTTTAGGATCAAACATCGTAATAATGGTTTATCCTGTTTTAATGAGTTTTTGTTAGGTGACAGTCTTTTTTCGTGCGGGGGAATGACCTAAATGTGTCGTGTCCGTTGTCGATCGAATCGTATTCCTAGTAATTGTATTTAATACTGTATTTTGTTCATGGAACTGATTTATTTTGTTACTAACGGTATTGAAAAGGTTTCAATGAGCCTTCAAGCTAATTTTAAAATTGGCTGTACTTTTTTCACATTCCCTATTTCAACTAAATCCTCGATTGGGTTGGGTTTATTGAAGCCAAAGTTATGACATTAACGGCGCCAAATAATACATTACTTAATTCTAGCTTAGACAAAGTTATTGATTACTAGCTAATGCCCGCGGCTTGCCCGCATGGACGTTGGAAATTATTCCACTGGAACTATCGGAATAAAAATATTATAATTCAATGATGATTCGAAAGACACGTGGCGCCATCTATTATCATAAGAACGTTATTGTTGTTTTACTCGGGAACAGTATTTTTTTTCGGGATGAACGGTACCCTATGTCTGTTTCTGTACGTACACCTGACAACGTATATGCAAAATTTCAGGATGATCGGTTCAGTGGTTTAGGCGTGAAAAGGTAACAAACAATCAAACAAACATACTTTTTATAATATTAGTTAGGAAACCTTTATATCCATGTAATTTTTTTTTTCTCTTTAGACTACGCTGTCCCACTGCTGGGCAAAGGCCTCCCTCCACTCCTTCCATCCTTCACGAGCCCGCGCGTCCTCCTTCCAGTTTTGCCGAAACCTATCCAATTCGTCCCGCCATCTCCTACGTGGTCTGCCGCGACCCCGTCGCACTGTTTCAGCGCACCAATTCTGTGCCATTTGGGCCCACAGTTGGTCTGGCATGCGGCAGACATGTCCTGCCCAGTCCCATTTAAGTTAACTTTTATATAGTAAATTATATACTCACTAAAAACTAGACTCCCACAAAAACTTTACCAAGTAACAAAATATATACGCCGCGCCGTAATTTAGCTGAATTATCTAGTACATTATTTAGGCTTTAGACAGACTCAGGCGTCGGGTAATTCGATATTAAACACGCGGTCGACAGTGACGTGACTGGAGGCTTTGTCACGCGACTAGTGTGGATCGAGCCTTAGGGCTGGCATTGTCTAGTGTGGACAAAGAATGGTACTGATGTTCCTAATGATAATGGTTTTCCGTCAGGAATGGCACGGCTTTGTGGTGGAATTGGTTCTGATATTTCAGATAGATGGATCAAATAGATTATGATTACGTTAACAGCTTTAAGGCTCGTTCAGACTGGCGCGATGTCGTGGATGTAAAAGGCAACTGCATGAGCCTTTAGGGTATGCAACTGCCACCAGCGATGCGCCCGGCGCTTTGGTGGCCATACATTTGGTATGTTTATTTTGAAAATCATGTCGGCTTTATGAAATAACATTATACATAAATGTACTTATGGCGTAACTTCTATATTTTTCATTAAAAGCCTCATCAGTATTCTACGTAAGTAAGTAGGTATGATTCAAAGAAAGAAAAAGAAGGAGAGATAGTGTAAGCTGAGCAGAGAGGAAGATAAAAAAGCATTAATATTATACAAATACAACAGTTTATATTGACAGGCGTGTAGGCGGTTGTATGAGATCATCTCAGGAACGTATTTCCCTAAGGCGACCCTTAAAACCTGTTCTGAATGCTAAAGTAGCCAATACAATTCCTATTTTTATTTAATACCAACATTAAATAAAAATGGAAAAAATCGACTTTATGGATTTTCTCTTCCATTTTTATGTAGGTTTATGTTTTACATAAAAAGAACTTTGTTGCTATAAATAATTTTAATGTTGGTATAAATATAAAAACAACAAAACGAGATTCGTGAACACGCCGGGGGTTGCAGATTTGTGGTTATTGCATAGAATATTTCCTTTGCTGGGGTATTTAAAACTTTGAAGGCTTGGGAAAATATTTTAAAATAAAACATTAAGTAAACCTCGTTCATTTTAAGGATATATGCACGTGCATATTTCAGGGTTGCCTGTCTAGTTGTGAAATCAACCAGAGTTTTTAATCATAGTTCTTTAAAACGAAATACTTATCCAGATAGTGTCAGCCCTAAATTAAAAGAACGTGAGTAACTGTAGGTACTTATACATAAACGGATTGGTGATAGTATCGTATTTTATGCATAAGAACAGTGAGAATTAACTTGATTTTTAGGCAAAATCCAATGTAATTAAATGAAAAAAACGTATAAACGACACCTTTATCCATAAAGACACACGTTTGTCCATTCCATCCATTTGTATTCTATGTTCGTTTTTAACAAACTCAGAACATCAATGACAGTCTTATCTAGCACCAATTTAGCCGACTTCCTATAGGAGCATAGTCTTAATTCAAATGTATATTTATAACAGGCGATCTACTCGTATTCTGTAAAAATCTCACCATGAAAACTTAGAAGAAGTGAGATATCATTCCACCTGACGCTAGAGATTGACTTATTGTATTTTTATATTTCATTACTTCAAGCTCAGTTGGTGACAGCTTTCTTCAAGCTCACTTGGTGACGACAGTTCACTTCAAGCTCACTTTGTGACAGCTCACTTTAAGCTCACTTGATGACAGCTCACTTCAAGCTCACTTGGTGACAGCTCACTACAAGCTCACTTGGTGACAGCTCACTACAAGCTTACTTGGTGACAGCTCACTTCAAGCTCACTTGGTGACAGCTCACTTCAAGCTCACTCGATGGCAGCTTACTTCAAGCTAACTTGGCCTAATTTTCACGGTGAGATTTGTACACAATAGTCCGGCTACATTATGCTACATTATTTAACAATTGGTATTTTTATTTTTTTAAACAAAATAGTTTAATTTTTGTAAACTTAGAAGTAGAAACCTGCATGTTTTAACAAAGATATTTAAACAGATATCTAGTTTATTTCGGTTTACTAGCTCTGGGTTATCTAGATAGTGATGACCCTATGCATCGCGTGCATCAACTGATGTATTGTGCAGATTCGCCACCCGCGAGTTGGGTATCTACTGATTAGTGCTTGAAAAACCTAAGTTATATGTGTTAGGGTATTAAGGTAAAGAGGATTATTATTATACAATGTAATAAACTTTCATATTAAAACGTGATATTTTCTTTTGTATGGATGAAGCCATTGCATTATAAATATTCTAATGATGCTTAGATATTGTATTTTCTACTTTGTAACCGTTTTATACGGTATCGTTTGGCTGTGCAGTACCTATAGTTATGACATTAAGATGATTGTGACATTGTTTCACACCAAATAGTGAAATGCCACCATTTGCTAGTTTCAAGAAACAGTCTTAAGTTCTTAAGACTTAAATTAAGACTAGTTCAGTCTAAGTAAGTAAGTTCAGTTAAGAAGTCTTAAGATGATTGACAGATGATTGTGAAATCGGTTCACATCAAATGGTGGCATTCCACCATTGGGGGTGAAACGATACGAATGCGTGAACGAAACGGTTACCATAGCTATCTTAAAGTAGAAAATACACCAGATCAGTCTATATACAACTATACTAGGCTGGTGTATTTTCTACCTTAAGTTAGCTATGGTATCCGTTTCTTTGGATTGAAAAAAGACTTGATTATTTGTAGTTTTTGCTGTAAAAACCTGCATTTTACATTAGCCTTTGAAACAGTTGTCGTTTCAATACCGAGCAATATATCAAACTGTAGCATCAAATGCAACCAATAAATACTTCACACGTAACTCTAGCAATAGTATAATAAAGTGTCGGGTTATCACGTCGTGGGGATATTAAGTCATTGTAGTCTGTAACCTGGCAAACCGTGAAAGTGAAAATCGCACCCACTGCTAGTATTGTAGTAACTCTTTGAACTTATGTTACATGTAGATATTTCTCACTCCCATTATTGAAAACAATGATGGATTCAAATTATCTGTGTTAAATCTCATGTCAAGTGTTTTGTTGGCTACAACCAATCATAGTTGAAATCATTAGTTTTGACAACAATTTTACTGACCAACTTAACTTTCAGAATCCAGTCAGTGATTTTCACGGTATAAGCGCTGTGAAAAGTACGAATTTGTCAGAAAATCTGACGGATATCTAGAATCTAGCCTTAATTTAAATATCTGTATTTACTAGTAATTGAATCGTGATTCAATCATTATATTGACTATCATAGTTTGACAATGGCTGAGTTGATACAATGCTGAATATATGCACGCAGGCATATACAGACAGGGGAATATTTCGATAGGTTATTGAAGTGAAAACTTTTTAAGACGTGCTGGGCACGCCACAATTGTGGAAATAATTCCCCTCTTTGTGGAGTGACTAGAAAGGCGCCACGGCGTCCTCACCTTCCGCCTGACGCAGGTCCTCACCGGACACGGTTGTTTCGGGAGGTTCCTGTTCAGGATAAAGCGGGAGGAAACGCCTGGGTGTTACCACTGTATGGATCGCCCGGTTACACGGTGGAGGTCTGTCCGGCTTGGGCGTAGCACCGCCGTGTCCTCGCGGAGGCGATCGGCGGCGGCGATCTCTCGCGTCCGGCCCTGGTTCAGGCCATGGTTCGGAGCAGGGAAAGACCCGGGCATCGAGAGTCGCAGTCCGATTCCCGGCCACCGTAGGCGCGGGCTTGCGGACGGTGAGCGATGAGTAGCCCGCCGTCTGATAAGGACCAGTCCCGGATTGACGATAAAGAGATGTCAGCACCAACTGACGGGGTCCGGTAGGGCCAGTGTCGGCCAGGATTGCGAGTTTGTCCAAAAGGGATATCGCGGCCCTGGCACACAGGCAACGGAAAGAACACGGTTGGGTTTTAGTCAGTAAAAGTCTGACACGCCCTCCTGCTCCGCAAGGAGCGGGAGAAGATATTTGATAATTTCCCACCAAAAAAAAAGGCAGGCAAACATTCCGGAGCGGTGCGGAGTGCCAAGCAAGAGATCATTAGTTCGTTCGCCACCTCTTGTTTACTTTCTGTGACTTGAACTAACATATTAATCTGAGTAAAAAGGGTTAACACGAGTATATAAAGCGTACGAGTAGAATATACTGCTAGAGAAATCTTGAAAAAACATATTTTTTTTCTCTGAACGAAGGCATAATCTAATCAAGTCAATGACTCTACTCGACAATCCCATGAACCCTTCCACTTAGGTATAATATAATATTCAAATAACAAACCAGCGCGGTCTAGTGCATCCTCATTTCATAATGACCTCAATTAACGTTCTCGTTCGTTCACTGGCTCATTCACTCGTTCATTCACTTGAATTTTTCTTCGCCATCTTAATTTGTACGTGACGCCGGCAGTTAATTAGTGCAATTAAAAGATCCTGGCGTTTTTGTTTTAGTACTCACACTGCGAAGCCATTGTTGGAAATTAAATTAGTCCTGAAATTGTTCTACGTCATTAGGATAATATGTGATGTTTGTGTGTCGAGTAATGGGCGAATGAGAATGGAGCTAGAATGGCGTGGAATGTATGAGACACGTTCATTCGTGTGCTTTTGAATTTAGAAGGAATGTGTAGCTTTCAGTTAAAGGTACCTAGTATCTGGGTACCTAACCTATGTTATTTTTCAGCTGGGCGGGGCGAGCACGGCCTACTGTGACATGACTTGAGTTACACATTTTATCACAGTTTGAGCGATAAAACTGTTTTGTCATAAAATGCTAGTACAAATTGACACGACATAATTTATCATGTCTTGTCACAAACGTCTTGGCACGCCCGTGCACGGCCCGCTGGTGAAGTGAGATGTGATACAGCAGTGGTGGCTCAGTAGAAATTACTTACAAGATGTAGGTCGTAGATTCGAACCCAGGCAGACTTTTTGTAAATTATATCATCACCACTGCTCTCAAAACGGTGAAGGATGACACTGTGGGGAAACCGGCATGTCCGGATGTCACATGTAGTTAGTAATATTTGACGGCACGATTGGCGCAGTGTTTAAGCGATTGAGTACTGCGGTTCGATTCCCGCATGGAACAAATATTTGTATGACCTACAAGTAGCGGTTCCGGGTCTGGCTGTTTGTGTATGTGAGTTTAAATGTTTGTAAACGCACCCACAATACAGGAGCAATTCCTAGTGTGGGGCAACGTTTTTTATAAAAAGAAAGAAAGAAATGAAGAAGAATATTGTCTACAGATACCGTTTGTAATTTACACGTTTATACATAGTTGTTGAAACAAGTATAATTTATTGTTACGAACGTTACTAGCATACTGCCGTAGCTTTGATAGTCGCTACTCTCAAAACAGTAAAGGAAAATCATCATGAGAAAACCGGCATGTCCTAGGAACTAATAATTCGAAGACATGTGACACCACTAACTCACACTGGGCCCGCGTGGCCCAGCAGTGGGAACATTACAGGCAGATTATGCAGTGAGATGTGATTCTAGATAAGGAAGGAAAATAAATGTTCTTATAGAGGCTAATTTAGTTAAACAATGTCTAGTGTAAGTATAGGAAAAATACGAAGATATTTTTTTAATGTATCAGGAAGACAGCAATTAGGTTAAAAAGGGAAGATCACCTGCATTTATTTTGGGTTCCAAAAGTTATACCGTATGAAATATGCTTTATTGTACGTCAAAATTATTAAGATTATATGATATTGTTAAAGATTATGTAATTTTTAAGTTAAGGGTCAGTTTAACACGTTTAAACCAGCTAAGCCTGCTGGTAGATTCTGCAATGTAATCAAAATCGGGATAGCTTTGACACATACCAAACGAAATCCATTAATCTAATTTTCTAATATTAATGAATGCATGCAGCTATGCGTATGTTTATTCATAATGACCTAATGATAGGGATTGATTAGGCAATTGATCACAATCAGTCTAATAGATTAATGATGAAAATATTACCGATCACATTACACGTACAGGGTGTGGGTTAGAATCTAAGGTAAATCGCTCATGTTGTATATTACTGACAAATGCGTGCACTGACTGGACAGGTTCACTTAATCTGTGTGGTTCTTTCCTCAAAAGACCATTTCAGAAACCAATCTACATGGTCTTCATATTATCTGTCCAAGATTATGTCTGCACTTTAAAATAGACTTTGACCTCTGAGTTTGTTTCAGCCTTTCTTCTCCAATTAGTTTGATAGGATAAGCCGACCTCCATAGCTATTCACAAGCGTTCGATACGGTTTCGTACCGAATCGAGCATAAATAAATGTTATCAAAGGAGTCCTCTAAAGGCTGTTCACAAATCCAAAACACTAAGGTTTTGTCAGTTTAAATCAAATAGTCGACCACCATTCTTCCGCTTCATGCTGTTCGGGGCAAGGTAAATCAGTTATTGAAAATGTGTCATTTTCGATACGACAACTTGTCGAATGGTTTTGAATTTCTATACTCATCTAGTTTTTAAAATATGATTGACGTTCAAACCTGTTTGTAAAAACCTACTTACAGAAATAGAATAATTTATATGATAGCAGGTACAATTCTAGTAAGCGCCATGTACACGGTACTTAGAACGAATGAGAGAGGAAATCAAATAGTCTTATTTACCGTTGTTTCCAAATAGATTAGGTACTAATCATAGCATGTTCATATTAAACGATGAAAATTTTTGCTGACTTCGAAAGAACTCCGTTTGACCTGTTTTTTTTTTTTTGTTTTTAAAAACGTTGTCCCACACTAGGAATTTCTCCTGTATCGTGGGTGGGTTTTGTTTTGACTTTTTTGGCCTGGCGAATTATGTAGACGATTATTATAGCCTCGCGCGGTTTAAATTATACAACCTGTATAGTTAAGTAATTACAGAATATGTGTTCATACATTTAAGTAATTTGAATTAACATGAATGGTAGCTTATTTGATTGACATGTTTGCAGTGAAGTCTTCATTTGTTAATGGAAAAGTTATTGATAGTTTTGGAAACGTGTTTTAATTTGAAGATGATTGATAAAGAAATTGTGTATTTTCATTTTAGGTAATTTATCATCATTTATTTATTATTGTTATAAGAAACACATTACCACCGAATTATTCAAAAGCGATACTATTTATTGACGCTTTTAAGCCTGCAAATTTTGTAAAACCGTTGAATACTCGGGAACTATTTATGCTCTATAACAGCCATACTCAAAGTGTGCTCCGCGGAGCCCTAAGCCTCTGTGTGAAAATACCGGTTATAATGAAAAACATTATACTAAAAGAGTACTTTATTCTATTTTATTCTGCTTCCTGAGTAAAATTAAATTTATCTAAATATTCCAAAATAAAGTAAAAAATATGCAAATGTTAATGTCCAGTTAATATGATTATTAATAAAGAATACACATATAACCATTGTTGATTATTGTAGGTTCCGTCAAATATTTTGTTTTCCAAAAGGGTTCCTTCGCCAAAAAAGTTTGAGAACCACGCTCTATATTATAATATGTAAAAAAACTGGCCAAGTGCGAGTCGGACTCGCGCACGATGGGTTCCGTGCCATTATCTATAAAAATGGCAAAAAAATCACGTTTGTTGTATGGGAGCCCCCATATTTGTTTTATTTTAATTTCATTATTTATTTTTAAAGTTAATATATAACTAAATATTCTGTAAATATTTCAAGCGTCTATCTGTTGCCTTTATCAATATAGAGAAAAAAACGAGCAAAAAAAAAACAAGTTTGTTGTATAGGAGCCCCCTTAAATATTTATTTTATTCTGTTTTTTAGTATTTGTTGTTATAACGGCAACAGAAATACATCATCTGTGAAAATTTCAACTGTCTAGCTATCACGGTTCATGAGATAGAGGCTGGTGACAGACGGACAGACGGACAGACAGACAGACAGACAGACTGCCAGACAGACAGACGGCGGAGCCTTAGTAATAGGGTTCCCGTTTTACCCTTTGGGTACGGAACCCTAAAAAGGAGCAAAAAGAAATATAATTTTATTGGTTATTTTCGCACGATGTTCATTTTCACTTGGTTTCCCTATTAGGTACTATTAGAACTGAAATACAACTTGAAATTAGCTACATATAATATTATGTAATACTTTCATGATACGTTTCACATATTCCCGATAGAAATAAGTTACCCAGCTCGCGTGCACATAAGTTATTATAATGCAACACTCGACCACTTGAAGTTATTTAGGTTAATTTCCAGCCTTTTGAACTTAATACTTTTCAGCTACATCAAGGAGTCTTTATTGAATTTTCTCTTAGAGAATACGTTACCTGCATGGAAGTGTCAACTTAATACTTAAGTGTAGTGTATCGGTATAAGAAGGGTTAGGTGATGATGTCTTGAATTCGTTTTCTTATATATAGTCTTGTGAGTTCGTGGAGGTTTATAAAATGTTATAATGTGAATTTTTCTTATGTGTTTTATGAGGAAAATCTTGCTCAGTCTTGAGACGTCTGAAAGTTGATTTTAATGTGTGGTCTTTTTGAAGAGTATCATCTTCATTAACCAATCTTGATGATTCTTATCAAAGACATTAAATTATTTGTTTATTTATTTAGAACATGGAGGACTTACAGCTAATAAGAATAGACAAAAATAAGGAAACCTTAGTCACTAGAAAGCCAATTACCAATCCTCACGTATAGACTTATAATAATAATATATGGTGTGAGCAAAAAAACAAAAAAGAACATCGCCTCAAAAAGTAAGAAGCAATAGAACACATACATATTATACTTGGTTTTCAATTATATTAAATAATAGAGAAAATATTATGAAAAAAACAAATAATAAACCTACCGTTACTTGAAAAATTTGAGGCTTAAGCACCTTCTGGCCGAATTCACACTAATTTACTCAACAATAGACGGGACATAGCGAATAAAATCGTAATCCTGATTTGTCCTAGTAGGCAAAAGTCGCTCAGTCTAGTGTGGAACGCCTGCATATCAAGTCGCATTCGTGTCCACAAAATATTTTTCAAGTAAATATGCAGTTGCGCATTACGATATTGCAAATCTCGTTATGGTAAAACGACTGGACCTAACTTCGGTTTATTTAAATGTCGTCACTGAGAAATGGCATCACAGTTTTTCTATGACTTTTCTTCGCATAGCCTCTCTATAGTAAGTACTTATCTTAAATCTCTATGATTTTTATAAACTGGAAAATGCATTAAAGAGCGTGTCCTCGCATTTAAATCCTTAAACCGGAAAATGCATTAAAGAGCGTGTCCTATTTCCTCAAACAATCTCTTAAAAAATAAACCCATAATATGTAACTTCAATGACATCAATCTGCCTAGCCTTTTCTCAGCTATGTCGGGGCAGCTTCCAGTCTAACCGGATTACCGGATGCAGCTGAATACCAGTATTTTACATGAAGCAATTGCCTATCTGACCTCCACAACCCAGTTACTGGGTAATACGATATCCCTTGGTAAGACAGGTTGTCAAGTAACTTCAATGACACGCCTACCTTATTATTTTAGAACGGCAGTAGATGTTCATAGTATTTTAAGAATAAGAATAAGTTTATTTCGCAAAGTGGATTGAATTGCTAGACCTCACATCACTGGGATTCCATGTGTTGTGAGATCCAGGCTCCTACGTTCCGTTCACAATTTTATCCACAAATTAAAACATAAGGTAGATTTTTAAAACTTAAAATAGATTGAAAAATAGTGTATGTATAGTGGTGCGATTTGAGTTGTGTTGGTGTTTTACAACACCAACACAACTCAAATCGCACCACTATACATGGTTTGTCTGTATTTTAATAGAAAGTTATTAGTAACGACGCTACACTGAAAAAAATGCGAGCTAACTAAGATACATTTTCTCTTAGTTGGCATTAAAATGTTTGGAATAATTATTTATTTATTTACTATAAACAAGATAGCATATCGCACCTCAGCTCAAATAGTGTTGTAAGTCAAAAAAATCAGTCGTACTTGTATGACACTATTTGAGATAAGTTTTTGAAGTTTTCGGAAACGATTGGAACAGTATAAGAGTTTTCAATTTTTTTGAGTTGTGACACTATTTGAGCGGAGGTGCTATATGTGCCAGAATAAATTCATTTTATTTATATCGACAATTTACAGAATAATCACCGGTCTTTGTTACATCATCCATGCTTTGTTTGATTTTTTCTTCACTTTTGAATATCAAATAATAATTTGAGTTGATAGTAACAAGCAACTTGTTAGCATTATATCATTCTTAAACTAGCCAACATTTGAGTTAAATTAAATAACTACCCATAATTAAACGAATTAATTACTTAGTTGACGGAACTATGATAATTTAACAAAGTTCTCCTAGCTTCAGAAGTCAAGATCTTGTTAGGCTCGTATGGAGTCAAGATGCGTCATCACATTAAACAAGATTATTGTTAAAGCAAACACTTTTTTTTTCAGTGATCTGACTCTTGAAATACCTAGAAAACTTTAATTCACTGCCCTCATTTCCACCAAAATTACTCACCAGAGTACAATCTAATGTTCCTTTTCTCTGTTTCAGGTACATACAGTTTCTAACTTCCCATGTGGATCTCTCGCGAGACAAAGGAGATGCGAGTCTCGCTTTTGTGGAAATTCTTCCGCGCCCCGATTTCTCTCACACTATTGTGTAAGTCTGGAGTCTGAAGTTTTAGGCAAAGTTTCAACGTGCCCTATAATCTTACTTTTGCTTATTTTCCTTTTGAGGTAAGTTATGTAGCTATTGATGTGGAGAATTGGTATCTTATTGTATACGAAAATAAGTAAGGATTTCTTTTACAAAAAAAGTACGCAACTTATTGTTACAACATTTTCTTTTAGGTATTGATCAAACGGGCTATTTAAATTATTATTAATTGATTTATTTTGCATACAGGATGCAATAATAAATAAATTAATATTGGGATTGAAAGGATAACGCTTCTATACATAATATAAAGTAACGTCGATTTTCATGTCTATGTGCATGACCGCCCCCTCTACTTACAATCTATATAGTACTTACTAATTCCATGCTTTTATGAAGTACTTACTAATTCCATGCTATTAAAAAGTACTTACGTATTCCATGCTGTCACTTCCCGTTACACACTTCCGTCCCTTTTCACGCAATCACTCCCACAGAAAGCGGGAGGAAAGATGTTACACATCAAAAATACTTATAATTCTATAGATGTTAGTAAACAATTTAACTTATTTGCTATGTTAGTACTTAAATTCTAGGGTGGTTTTATCAGATGCCTCAATATGAGGCTTTCGTCATGTTAAAGGTTTGATATGCTACCAGCTGCAGTGACATATAATTATTATAAAGAAAAAACATTGTGTCACTGGTGTGTGTCAAGTGAAACCGTCAAGTTGGTTTTTCCTATTCTTTTGTACCCTCTCTCTTTACGACTTTCATAATTATATAGTATATTTCCATTCAAGTCTTTCACTGCAAAAGGTACCTGCATTACGTCAGGCCCATCAGCAATAGCTTTCAGAAGGCTGTTGCTACTGTCCCGATATCGGGTGAGAAGAGATGCATTCTTTTTCCACACTACAGCTGAGAAGCTATCTACTCTGGCTTCGTTTTTCCGCACTACAGCTGAGAAGCTATCTACTCTGGCTTCATTTTTCCGCACTACAGCTGAGAAGCTATCTACTCTGGCTTCGTTTTTCCGCACTACAGCTGAGAAGCTATCTACCCTGGCTTCGTTTTTCCGCACTACACCTGAGAAGCTATCTACTTTGGCTTTCTTTTTCCACACAACTGCTGAGAAGCTATCTACTCTGGCTCGAGCAAACCCTGCAGCAGGCTTAGCATAACGCTTTCTATTTCTACTCTAGTAGAATAGAAATCGCTTGTCTATCCTTCCCGGTAGAAAACTGTCAACTGCCTACACAAAAAAGTCGTTTTTGTCTACTCTTCCGTTGACAAAACGCTCCTCTAGGGTTTCCGTGCTAAGCCTGCAGATGCAATCGCAATAGCGTCCTAAAAGCGATGTTGTATTGAACACGCAACGCATTGGCGGCACGTTTACTACAGCTGATCCATAGAGCGCTCGAGTACAGGGATGTGCAGTATGCTTTAAAAAGCGTGATTATGACCGTATCTGTACATCGAGCGAACCTACGGGCCATATTCGCCCACATAGCCAATGCCTTGCGATATAATAATATGTATATATAAAACCCACCACACACACACAGGTACACCGCTGCCTAACCCTTCGGGGATTACAGGCGTGATGTTATGTATGTATATAAAACCCTATAATAACTCATCCTTTTCTTCGTGAGCACTGTAGGAGAATTATAAAAACAAGAATTTCTAAATGATTAGCCCATCTTACAAGCGGCTCTAAGTGATCTATTTAACTGAATCGGCTCATCAGCATGAATAAGCAATTTATCATGTTGGGGACAAATTTTGTCTCTTAATAAGTATCGTCCAGTATCGTCATTCGAAACTAGTTCAATTATTATAGTCATGGTTATAGAACTCTTTGTCCTTATTGCGTTAGGGGTCTGTCATGTTCGTGAACGGGCGCCGTCAGTAGGGACTGGTAGCTGCCATGGATTATTTTAATTTAATTTTTGAATTGTTTTTTTTATCTTTTTATTACGGACGATTTTAACGTTTTGCATCGTTCTCACATGTCTAATTTCAACATGAATGATTTTACCAAGATTTTGTAACCACATGTTAATTTAAAAGAGTGTCCGTGGAGTTTCTTGCCCGTTTTTCTCCATAGGAACCTACTACGCTTTGGAATGGGCAACTATAGCTTCATCCTTCGTATGCCGCTTGTAGCGGTGGATGTGTCTTGAACATAACCCAAATTATCCAACTCTGTACCTACCATATCCGACGAATAAATGTCTTTGTCTTTGTCTTTGACCTCTTGACAATTCAAAAGTGCCTATAATTGGTTTATTTGAAATAAATGGTTTGAGTTTACGGTTTGCGATAATGTCATTTTTATTATCGTTTGTAACCCGTCGTAACCCTACATCTCTAATACATGTTATAAATTAAAGTCGTCGCTTTGAGTGTCTGACTGTGTGACCGCGTTGTTCTTCTAAACTGCACAACGGATTTTGATAACGTTTTCACCATCATTTAGAGGCCGTCTCCACGAGCGAGAGAATCGCGGCGATGCGACGAGTGGCTGAGTGTGCACGAAAAAACGTCATCGTATTACCGCGCGCTTGTCGCTACTGGCGGCGCGCCCACCGCGCTCTCGCCACGGAACGTGGCGCTCTCGCAGCGAGAGCGCAGAAAGCGCGTTGTCTTAACGCGGGCGTCCCAACGTCCCAACGCAGCGATTCCGTTACGAGTTGCGACGATACGCTGGCGGAATACTCGCTCGTTCGTGGAGATTACCCGACGTAGAAGAGCGGATCTGTTGCGATTCTCTCGCTCGTGGGGGCGGCCCCTTAGAGAATTAATTCCGGAATGTTTATGTGTATAATACATTAATTTTAAACTTCAACAAATAGACGCTAAAAGGAATCGTTTCCTATGTAAAAATAAATAAAAGACGATTCAAAAAGTCTAACCGGATGCAGCTGAATACCACCTGAATTACGTCAACTAAGCATACATTATAAGTCCCCATAAAAATCGAAAGGCATCTTATGCGAACACGCGTTGTGTTACACAGCACGCCGTTTAAGATAAGGCTATAAAGTTTATTGGCTTTATTACGCCTAAGGTTTGACGCAAAAACCCGGGCTAACCCCTTATAAAACCACCTTCATCAAAACGACACATGTCCCACAACATGCGTCAAAGAAATTTGTATCATATTTATATAAAGTTAAAGGTTCAATTTGTGTGGTAGATGTTACCCTACAGCTTTGTGATGACATCTTTGATGCGCACCCTCCTGCCTCGAGCATTCAAAGTCTTTCATAGATAAAGTGCATTTCGATATTAGAAGTTTCAAACATAGTTTTAAAGTGAAATTTACGGTATGAAATTGTTTTCTCCGTTCAAAGAACGACGTGTCGTAACGCGAGGAACGGGTGCAGGGTATATAATAATGCTACTTGTTTTTATTCGATATTACAATGGAATTTCTTTGTGTATTTTTTGGTTCTGAATGGCTTTTGATTTGAATGTAGTATTTCGTGCCTGTTTGAAGTTTGTTTGTAATTGGGGGGAAATAAAATGAATCATTTTTTTTTTTTTTTTAATCGTTGCCCCACACTAGGAATTTCTCCTGTATCGTGGCTGTGTTTACAAACATTTAAACTCACATACACATACAGCCAGACCCGGAACAACTACTTGTAGGTCATACAAATATTTGTTCCGTGCGGGAATCGAACCCGCGACACGCAGCGCAGCAGTCAATCGCTTAACCACTGCGCCAACCGTGCCAGTTGTTTTGTTAAGCTTTAGGGATTTTTTTTCTAACACGGTAACCCCACAAGGCTGTTAACTTAGATTCCTAACTAAAAACAAACTCAAACTCAAAGCATTTATTTCAATTAAACTAATTACAGGCACTTTTGAATTGTCAAAGAGTCGGTCAGTTATTCAGAAAGTTGAAGCTATTTGCCCATTTCAAAACATAGATCTCTATGGAGAAGAACAGGCAAGAAACTTCAAGGACACCCTTTTCAATCAAAATATTACAAAATCCTGGGTACATTATTCTTGCCGCTTCTATAGGTATGTGAGTAGTAGTAAAAATATAAACAATACAAAATATAAGATTAAAAGATTACAAATAAGCCCTGGCAGTTAAGAGATGACCAGTCTCAACTGACGGCGTCCGTTCACGAACATGTCGCGTGGATAACCAATAAATCAATCGAAAACATACCTTACATAATAACATAACATCACGCCTGTAATCCCCAAAGGGTTAGGCAGACGTGTACCTATAGTACACCCACATTTGGCCAGTTATGTTTAAGTCCCATGTAATAGGGGGCGAGCCTATTGCCATCAACCGGGCACAAATCCAGACTCCAGGCTACTCATGAGAAATTCCTAATGGAAAATCCCAATCACACTTTGCCTGACCTGGGAATCGAACCCAGAACCCCATGCTCAGCTTTACCACCAATCGACCACTAGACCAACGAGGCAGTCCCTTACATAATATGCATTAATATTCAAATACAATATATCCTCAATATTAACAAACCGATACATTCCAACAATCACAATTTACATTAGGTACAGAATTGGTTTAACTTTACACAATGCCATATAAACTTGAAGATGGCGGCCAAATTATACAGCACTTGGAGAACTGATTCAAACAATAGGATACCCACTTAGAAATTACTATAGGAATGTTTTAACAAGAAAATTGACCTGTAAACTATGTTGAGGGCCCTGTAAGGGTTTGGACACAAACTACACAACTAGTTTACAATATTTTGATTACCCCTGAGACCAAGTTTGCCCTTACGAATGTTAAAATGGATTCCAGTGTAACATCGGAAAGTTATTGATTTGTTGGTGTGAATTATGAGTTACTACTTGCGCCCCGCGGTTTCACGCGCATAGGTCTCGATCCCATGGGAAAATCGGGATAAAAACTATGCTATAAAATAATCTAGGTCATGGTCTACCCATGTGACAAATTTAATCTAAATCTGTTCAGCTGTTTTAGCGTGAAAGTGTAACAAACAAACAAAAAAACTCACCTTTGCATTTATAATAGTTAAGATAGGATAGGATAGGATAAGAAGCATTGGAGGATTGCCCTCTTTTCATACTCCCGTATGTCTATTTGTTTCATTGAGATTTAAACGAAAATAAAGAAGGGTCGTAACCTGAAATTGGATAACTGAAAAAGGGCAAAGTAGATAAGAAAAAAATACATACGGTTGCCAAAAACTTGTCAACAATAAATAGGACAGGCAAGAAAAATACTTATTAAGTGCTTAACTAACTTTTCTTTCTTATTTAGCCTGCCTATCATTAATTAGAAGTTTCTTACTGGATAAAGTTACGTTGATCCTTCTATTTTTCATCTGTTTTGGTAATCTTTGTTTGTTTACCTAATTTAGGCAGCCCGTGATTATCCGAGCATCGTGAAGTAGGTAGTTTAATGGGTTGGCAACCTACTGTATATTTAAAGATTTTCGCACATATACAACATTAGTTTTTGTTTTGTGTGATTTCAACTTTGGTCCCATAGTAAAAGTTGTTCATAATGATGAATACAATGACCCCTTAAGAGGTTTAGTATAAACAAAAACTAATGTTGTATAACTTAGAATCTGGCCCGGAGTCTGGATTCGTGCCCGTTGATGGCAATAGGCTCGCCCCCTGTTACATGGAACTTAAAAATAACTGGCGAAATGTAGGCCTGAATGCAGTGGCGTGTCTAGAGGGCAAGCCGACAGATTTTTTACGATTAGGTCATACTGAAAGTTTCTGGATTTTGATAAATAAGACCAGTTATTAGACTTATGATACATTTATTATTTTTCAAAGTATATACAATTTATAGATTTTTGGAACCATTGTAAAAAGCAGTTGGGCCAGTCTTTCTTAGGGTCCTCTATAATGGCTTCGTGAAACGCATTCACCGCCGATTTAGTGCTCGTAAAACGTGTGCCTCTAAGTTTGTCTTTAATTTTATGAAACAAAAAGAAGTCGTAAGGTGCGAGGACTGGGCTGTATGACCGATAGGACATCAGTTCTACATTTTAAGCCTTAAATACACTTCCGTTTCCTTAGCGGAATGTCAGGACGCGTTATCGTGGTGAAGGAGGACATTGCTTCGAGGACGCTTTTCGCAAACTTTTTCGAAGACTCTGGGGAAGCAAGTGTTGACATACCAATCTACGGTCACTGTCCTTTGGTCATCTCTAAGCGACACTGTTGTGTAATGTCATGATTTACCGAAAAAAGAAGCAACCATTTCCTTACCAATGCTTCGACTTTTCTTAACTTTCGTCGGCTAATCCTTAAAAGCAAAGATCTATTCTGCCGACTGGCTTTTTCTTTCCTGTTCAAAGTAGTACACCCAGGTTTTGTCACCTGTCACATGCCTGTCACGATATTATAGACAGCCTATGACTGTCCTCTATTAATTTTTTTATCATTTTACGGAACAACTCGACACGCAGTCGTTTCTGATCTTCCGTTAAATCATGCGGTATCCATCGAGTGCAAAGCTTCCGAACCATCAGATGCACATGCAAAATGTTTTGCACTTGGCTCATTCCAATGCTGATACAGTACAAATTTGCTGACAAGTCATTCTTTTGTCAGTTTCAATCAGTTGTCGTACGGTATCAATATTGGATTCTGTAGGTACGCCATGACGATGTACGTGTAGGTCGCCGGCCGACCTTCACGTACATCGTCATGGAGATGATCAAGTCCACGTCTAAATTCTCTGAACCACGAATACACAGAGCTGCGACATGGGGCTTCATTACCAAATGCCAATTGAAGTCTCTGGCAAGTCTATTGTTGACTTAAGTTGCAGCGAAAATCGTAAAAAATCATTAAGCGAAAATTTTCATTGTGACACACAATTTTTTAAAGGACGCCACAGTAAAAAAAAAATGACAGTCTCGCAAATTAAAAAATAACATGTTCCCAGAGAGTTAGTTCCATTTTCGAATTCCGTAACTGGTTTTTTATTTTTTTTATTGTAAGTGGCCAATTCCAGAAACTTTCAGTATGCCCAAAACAGCCAACTGAGGGATTTTCTTATGTTGTTCATGGTTTTTAGTAGTACTAACATCATTATTATAATTTAGTTAGAAAACGTTTGGTGTTGTGAATTAGGTATGATTTTATTACGGCAAGTCGGGCTTTTTGGCTTCTATGACGGTAGGTACCGCCACTGGCGTGATGATGTTATCTTAAAATATAAACTTAGAATATGGTAGAAAACCATTACTTGAATACTCATTTCCAAGCAATGGATTCCTTAATAGTCGTAATGACGCATAAGTAATGAGTAATGACACAGGCCATTACTACTTTTGAATTCGTAAGTAACAAATGCTCACCCGAGTTTTACCTTATATATATTGCAATCCAGGTCAATTATTATACATATATGTCTAAAATTAATGATGTTAACCAATCTTCTTTATGTTCATTTTTAAACTGTTCAATTAATTGGATTTGTTGTTAGAAATGCAGTTGAATAATTTGATGTTAAACTTCTAAGTAGGTACAAGGTGTAATTTGATCAGAACTTTTATAAAAGAAAGAAAAAATATTTATTGGTACTCACACAGGAGATCACAAATTAAACTAAAACACACTCTTAGAAGCACAAAAACAAAAATCAAAACAAAGTTCTGTACGATGCTAAAATGCTTATTTATTTTATAAAGGCTTTATTTATTTAATTTTATTTATTTCTTTATCTATCCGTGACATCACAGCGGGACCTATCTGAATACCAGCGCTGCGGCACTTATTTTTAATTGCCGCAGCATGATGCTGTCCGCCCCAGCCACCTTTTTAAGGTCGTTGGTCCATCTAGCTGAGGGGCGTCTCACAATCAGGGACCATTTTGGTTACCCATTGAAAGGGTTTTCGAAAGGGTTTTTCTAAGCGGTTAAACAAAAACCCATAAAATGGTAACCAAAATGGTCCCTGGGTAGAATAGAGATAGAATTGGTCATGTGCTACGTGTGCTGGGAGGATATCGAAATAACATAATATTCATTTTCTTTTCATGTTACTGGGTTTCAAGTAGGTATAGAACCCATTGAATGGGTTATCATGTAACCATTTCACTGGGGTTCAAGTATAAAACCCATTCAATGGGTTATCATGTAACCCTTTCAATGGGTTTCTAGTATAAAACCCTTTCAATGGGTTACATTATGATAAAGGTAACCCATTGAATGGGTTACCCCTTCGCAAGGCTTAACTCTTAACCGGGGTTGTACGGTCCCTGCTCACAATACGCTTGCCGATACGCGGTCTCCACTCCAGGACTCGTCTGCTCCACCAGCCATTGATCCTTTGACAAACATGGCCGATCTACTGCCACTTCAGCATGGTTACTCTGCAGGCTATGTCGGTAACTCCGATACTCTTCCGGATTACTTCACTTCTGATCTTATCCTTCAAACAAACTAGCATAGCGCGCTGAGCGACCTTGAATTTGTGGACTAGCCCGACTATTACGAGTATATTCGAGTTAAAATGTAACGAAAATCGGCCACCGTTGAGAGCAACACCATGTGTGTATTTATCACATTAAGAAGTTTGATCTGATCCTATCACAGTCGTTTCTACGTAAGCAATGCACAATACTCTCATTCCATTGTATTTATTTAATGTACCGATGATCGAGAACTCGATTCCTTACGCGAATCGGATTATCCGATTATTTGTAAACGCGGATTTGAGAATAAATCCGATCCGTTGAGCTCGCTCGTTACCTTCCTTGTTGCTCTACATATTTTATATTTACATAATAAAGGATTTGATAAGTAAATATTGGGAATAAGGACGTATGTTTTGTTTTTGGTGTTGTTCAGTTATTCTCGTTTAATTATGTTAGTTGTTTGGATATTATGATTGCGAGAAAGATAAGATATTTTTGAAAATGGCTAAGAATAATTTTGCTGTTTAAATAAACTATTGATTTCCTTGTAACTTAAACTTAAAACTTATTAACCTAACAAGGTTTATCAGTAAATTAGCTTTTTCCCACGGAAACGTACTACCGTAACGCTCACGTCAGTCGGCTTGTGTTTTCCGACATCTTCAAAAATCATCGTCATATTTCAGCCAATTTACACAATCCTTAATGAGTTATACACTTAAGGGGACGATAACCGACTTTTAATGATTTTATACTGAAGATCACGTCTAAACGAGTAGTGTTAATGATTTTAAAAAAATATAAATTAAATTAGAGCATTTTCTCAATAACTTAATATGTGAATATTTTAGATGATGTTTATATTACACAGTAAAATTAATTTGTAAAATTATGTCTAACGCGGATAAAAAACTGAGAATGGCGCAAAATCTACTAAGCATATTTTTCTGAAACTTTCACAATTTAAAGATAATTTTATCATTGATCTTTTAGTATACGCGTTTTATTAAAATACCTTTTGTTTTGTGTATAATAAATTAATAATGCGTCAAATTGGGGACAGCGCTCCTTGTTGGGCGAGTCCTATTACTAGCTGAACGTACGACGCGTTGCGTGAGCTCAGCACAGAACACGCAACCTAACCACTCAAGGTCACTGGCATATATCTGCGTCTTAAACCTTCCTAATGAATAACTCCGTCCATTGGTAAAACTGTATGAAAATCAGTTCGGTAGTTTTGAGATTATCGCGTTCAGACAGACAGCGGGCCGAGCACGGGCGTTTGTGGCAAGACATGATAAATTATGTGATGTCAATTTGTACTAGCATTTTATGACCAAACAGTTTCATCGCTCAAACTGTGATAAAATGTGTGACTCAAGTCATGTCACAGTAGGCCGTGCTCGCCCCGCTGATGCGACAGCGGAAATTTGTTCTATAGTGTGTTGTAGTGTAGAACAAAACGAATATTTATATCAGAAGGCCATATTAACAGCCCGAGAAACTATTTTCACATCAATAAGCAAATCATGCACATATTTTATTCCAATAACGCGGAAAAACAAATAAATATTTCTCGTCTGTTGTCGTAAAAATTTAATAATACCAACTTTGGTAACGCTTTGGCGAACTGAAATCGTATTCACCCAGTTTTCGTGAAAAACCTTCCCTTTACAAAGTATACATAAATATACGCGAATATATAAGT
This sequence comes from Tiliacea aurago, assembly GCA_948098905.1. Lineage (NCBI taxonomy): Eukaryota > Metazoa > Arthropoda > Insecta > Lepidoptera > Noctuidae > Tiliacea > Tiliacea aurago. The sequence goes on from OX402593.1 coordinate 16,357,953, forward strand.
ATATAAAAACAATTTTTATTTTCGAGCTATTCCCGATGAAACTCTAACTCGCTTAATGTAGGGAGTTGTAACGAGTTGTGGGTGTACTCGCTTGAAATCGAAATTGGTTCCATATTCGATTGAATCGATTTGCGAACAGCTCTTATCGTGCTTTATTTTCATGACTTTTTATTATATTACTGTATTTTTATGTTGATTTGATTTTAAAGAAGTATGCTGTGTTAAAATGAATGTGGGAGATAAAAATAGATATGAAACTTTTTTTATGCACTTTCAACTTAATCACACAATTTTCACGGTTTGCTTGAGAGTTGAAGTAATAAGTCATTGGTAGTATTTAAGAGTAGTTATGTCATTATTCGTAAATCTGAATTGAATTCTGTTTTCCTTAATAATAAAACCTATAATATTTATATCATTTACGAGATTCATATCTGCGCCCCCACCCTTAGCAGCTTATCTTTTAATTTACCCAAGCTTTAAGTAACAAATCACACATAAACACACACAACTATCTGCTCTATGCAAACGTATAAACAGATTACACAGTTTTCTTCAGATGGGCTTACTTTAATGGATTCGCCTGTTTGCCGAACAACTTTCGTACTTCATAGGAATCACTTAATCTGCCACTCTTGGATATATTTTTATGTGATTTATGAACGAGTGACGCCAACGTGGCTAGACGAGAACATTTATTTTGGATTTTCTCAAGTATTTTATGGGAAGTGGGGCTGGTAGTCGTACGTTATCGTCCGTTACATGAGCTTTCCTCAGTCGTGATCTCGTATCCCCATATTTACATGTACTGATGGAAGTACTTGTCATATTGTTACATGCGTTTGTTGTGTATCTTTGTTATGTGTTGTTCGTTCCTCTCGTCGGGATTGTTATGGAGTTCAATGAACTACGAGTACTTCTCGCGGGCTTATGTTCGAGAAAAGATATTCGGTTCTGTTACAAATCATACATAGTACCAGTGGCGGACTAAGCCAGTCGGGGGCCCGTGGCGACAAAACTAAATGGGGCCTCGCCAAGGAATGAACGTCGAAATTTTTTGCACGCTGCCTCGAAAAGGTTAGGTTTTCTTTTCACCATTGACACAGAAATAGGAGATTCTACGCGAGAACAGAAAAGCTAGAGCATCAGACGAATAGAGGAGCTCCAAAATGTTTGTACCCCGTATAGTTTTTCTATTAAATATGTATGTAGAAATAGGAATTACTTTGTTGACATACACAGAATAGTTTGAAAATGTAGGATGCAAGACCGAGCGAAACGAGCTCGCAAAATGTATGCACGCTGCCCCTGATTGGTAAGGTTTTCTTTTGACTATTCATACATAAATAGGTTTTTTTTGTCGACTTACGCAGAGAAGTCTGAAAAAAAAGAGAATGTTGGTTGCAAGAGCGTGCGAAGCGATCGAGATAATTTAAGCACCCTGCGTTTATACAGGGTCAAATTAAATTAGCTAGCGGAACTCCGCAGAGGTTATGGGTATCGATATCTAAACATGATAAAACAAAAAAGAAATTAATTTAAAGATTTTTTTTGAGGGGTCATAGACTGTAGTTTGTGTAGTCACTTGAAATATTAGTTGTTTTTTTGTGTAAACTTCACAGACATGATGGGTATCTATATCTACACGATAAAACAAAAGAAAACAGATTTCCCAACTCATAATTCAAGTAACAATACTAACAGCAGTTGTTGACCCCTAAAAAATCCATCAAAACTTTTATATTTTTATTTTATCGTGTTTAGATATCGATACCCAGCACTTCTCTAAAGGTTCGCTAGCTAATTTCATTTAACCCTGTATAGCGTAAGTACAAACCCCTAACTACAATCTACCTTTTATTTACTGATCATTCGTTGGTGTTGTTTGGGATTTTATTTAAAAGTATTTCTGGAGATTTGGGACCTCTCACGACCCCCCCTCCCCCCTCTACTCCGCCAATGCATAGTAGGTACACCAATGTTTTACATTTGAACTGTCGACTGGGTGCAGTGTAGAGAAACATTTAAAAGCACATAAACATTTATGCAAACTGCACTCGTAAAACGTGATGTCTTTAACACAACATTAAACAAACAATTTAAAATAATGTGACTAAACAAATAAATTACTTGAACATAATTCTTCTCCTATAAATACAAACTCATTTAAGGCCAGGACAGACAGGTTTCGTACAGTCGAACGAGCTGAATCCTATTCTAATGCAGCTGTCGTGTGATTCTGCCGTATTGGCTTAACGCTTCTTCGACTTGACAGGCTAGAAATTAGGGAGCTGAGCAGTTTGGGACAGCTGAATTGCATTAATGTACAAATTGTATTTTGTTGTATACGAAGGTTAATATTCAATGGTGGGTAATGTGTATATACTCAGGTTGGAAATATGTTTTCATTATGATTTTTTCATTTCGCATTTGTGTTTGAACCTCGGTTTTGATTTAGATTTCTTTAGAAGGCTGTTGTTACTATTATTTTGATCTTTCTACCTCTTCTGGTGCCTTTAAAATTTCTGAAGATTGGTCATTTTAATCTTTTTTTAAATTTTAATAAGTTTTTAAATTTAAGGACTGCGGACTAAATATATATGGTTATGCAGAGTGATAACTACAGTTGTCTTTAGCAAACCTATACATACGTGTCAGTGGTGTCCTACTATTTGCCTGTATGACTGCATACCTAAATATTTTGCCATGTGTGCTTAAGGGGGATGCGCTAAGGTAGCCTACGAAATTCAAATTTTTTACGTTTATTGCAATTTGCAGGTCAGTAACAGATTGTATGTTGATCTTAATATGATTCGCGGCCGTAACGTATGGTTTTACAGAATTATAATCATTAGAATTAGCAATACAACTGTCTAAGTTCATAGAATCCTATTAAATTACTATTTCATGAAATAATCATTCAATTGGATTCTACGAAGAGAGTTAGTTGTATTGCTGATTCTAACGATTCTGTAAAATCATATTTTTTTACGGCCGCGAATCATATTTGAATCAATATATAACCTGACACAGACCTGTAAATTGCAAAAAACTTAAGAAAATTTGAATTACGCGGGCTATTTTTGCGCATCCGCCTTTAAATGAGCTGTTTGGTTTGAAAGCTATATATACCTACATATCTACTTATGTATATTCTGACAGCTAACGATATATACAAGACACGCTGCACTCTTGTTAACTTAACACACTGCCAGAACAAGCATGTTTATGTTAGCTGTCGGAGTTAACAGGAACAATATTGATGTAATGCACTCGTGCTTGCCTTGTATGCATACGAGTATATACGTAGGTACCTGTTTTACGAACGTTCGTAATATTTTGGTAGAATTTTGCCATCTTCGTAACAACATTGGTGCTATCTTATGTAGATTGGTGTGAGAGTCTTTTTTCGGGCAGGTTTTTTCTAAATTCTTTAAACACAATTGTATACGGTGAAAGGGTCAGGGTAGCCCGCGAAATCCAAATTTTCTTACGTTTTCTGCAATTTGCAGGTCAGTACCAATACAGAAGATTATAAATAATTCTTCTGAGAAAATGCGTGTAAAACTATTAGTAGTAATACGGCAATAACTCCAGATAGAAGCGCGTCCATCTAAGCAGGCATGGCTAATTTGGCCTAATGCCTACCCTCGTCTGCATTAACCATTAAACATTAACTTGTGACATGCTTAATTCGCTAAGTGCCGTGGTCAGTCCCTGGGCCGTGGTCACACTGGGCGCGGAAAATAATTACCTTTGAATGTGTTGTAAATTACACACTGTTTTAAGAGCTTTTAGAAGTTTTATATGTGGTGTAAAGTTATGTGGTTTTTACTTTTTTTGTTTTGCGGTAGTAGGTATAACTACACTGAAGTTTATTTTTTCAGGGAGTTGGGTTTCTTCAACTCATAATATGGAATTCTAAGAATACGATAATATTTATTTCATTCTTTCTTTCCTTATGCCCTTTTTAGGGTTCCGTAGTCAACAAGAAACCATTAAAGTTTTACCATGTCCGTCTGTCTGTCCGTCCCCGGCAAGCCAGCTAAATTACAATTTTTTTTTTTTGGTTGGGAAATTATCAAATAACTTCTCCCGCTCTGGGCGGAGCGGGAGGGCGTGTCAGACTTTTACTGACTAAAACCCACCCGTGTTCCTTCGGTTGCCTGTGTGCCAGTGCCACGATATCCCTTTCAGACAAACTCTCAACCCTGGCAGTAATTTAGCATAGGTATACATATTAATCACGCCGATAAAGTGGTAAAATAAAATCTTGAAAAAATACTTTTGTAGTAACCAGCACCCTGGTACGTAAACTGGGGATGATATTTTTTTTCACGTCTATCGCATAGTGTGGGGTATTGTTGGATAGGCCGTTCAAAAAAACTGCAGGGTTGTGAAAAGCATTTTTCGATTTTTTACGATCACAATAGAAAAATGTTACCGCAAGTGTAATATTTTTTCTATACCAATCGCTTGGTCAGAGATGACTCACAACTTCTGGTCCTAAAAACTCTGAACACGTTTGTTTTATTTCTTTAGCCAACTGTATTACTTTCCCTTTTAGTTTTTCAACTACATACTCCATCCATATAGTACGAGTAGTACGTCGACCTCAGGAAAGTTCCAACATTAATTTAAACACACTCAATTAGTTTCCCCCGCTTCCAAAGCAACCTCGCCTCTAACGGATCGTAGAAATGACCAAAATGTATTACCCTATTAACTGGACCACCTTTGTTTAACTAAATCTGGGGGCTTGAGTCGAGTTTAAATTATTTATTCAGCTGTGAAGGTCAGCAACAAATGTCTTTGGAAGTCTGGGACACGCTCCGTCAGCCTTTGTGGTTACCAGTGACAATGTCGGAATTTTAAATGTGATGAGAGGCCAATGGGCCTCCTGATTGAATTGAGTGATTTGCGTTGGAGTTGTATGTTGTTTTGTATTGATAGAATTAATGGAAGGATAGTTTATTAATGAATAGGGTTAATAATTCTTTGTTGAATACGTGGTGACGTTTAGCATCCGATTGACCACCATATCCCTCGAGATTTGTCAATTTCACTGCGGGATTAATCTCAGGAAGAGCTATTTCAGCTTCCGCTGATGCACTTTGTGATTAGTAATTATTCATCTATCAAGATCTGGTGAAAAGGCTGTCACCAAATTGGAGATAACTTAAGAGAATTACAAAAATACTCTTTTCTTTGGTCATACTTTCTTTCTCTTTTATTTGATTAAAATAATATATTTGCAAGATAACAGCAACTAGTAACATCAAACTTCGATCAATAAATTAATCTATCCACCAAGTGTGGTGATTAATTTCGACATTGATACAGCAACTTACCGTCCATCCCGCGAGACATATTCGCCTGTGGCCATCAAATGATGTGAAGGCGTATAATGTACTAACGTTACATTCTTTTAACCACAAAATATTACACATTGTCTAAGTACCAGTCGTTAAGGGGTAGCCTCCACTCATGGGTTACATGATAGCCTTTGTTCGGAAGCATGCACGTCACTATTTTTGGCAGGAGTACCTATAAGGGCCGTCGATAACTCTCAGGGATTCTGTGAGGGGAAAGTCGTGCGACAGTATACGTATAGGTACGTAAGCGAATGAAGGGAGATAATTGCTAATAGATGCTGTTAAAGGGAAAGGATTTCTCGTTTTAATGCGAAAAATAAAAGAGCTACTTTTTACGAAGTTTTTTTTTAACCTCAAATGAGGCAGTCAGTGTTGTTGCGGATTTATGAAAAAGTTTAATAAATAATTACTGCAAAAAAAATGATTTTTATTTTATTTTATTTTAAAATATGCTTATACTCCATTTGAAATAAGATTAGAAATTTAAATAAACTTTTTTACAGTCCATTCAACTGATTTTGACTTATATTCCATATAAGAATGGCATTAAAAGCAAAAACGTGGTTACAATACCAACTGTTTATTACAGCTGCCATCTGTCATGCTACCAACGCCATAGAAGTCAAAATCAGTTGAACGGACTGTAAAAAAGGTTTATTTAAATGTCTAATCTTATTTCGAATGGAGTATAGGTATCCCGAAAACTCCAGTAAAGTCTGTGTCATGTCCTTGTTTATGATACTTTTAATTAATTACCCAGTCTCTGAAAACGTCATTAACAATTTTTGTATTAAAGTTAGCGTGGCCTAATTGAAAAAGTTTACAAGGTCAAAAAACAATATTGATGAACGTTGTTAAAAAGTTACATTAAAGTAATTTGCTCGAAAAATCGCAAAGTTGTGATATTAAGCAAGTAAAAATTTAGTTCGTTATAAGTCCAGCGGTGGTTTTAAGTTAACCAACCAGCTATCAGCTTAAAGAATATTATTTTTCTAATATATTATTATTATATAAATGTTGAGCAAATGAGCCGTCCAAACTTATGCAATGCAACATGAAATGTAACACAATCTCTATGCGAATTTGTTTCAATGTATGTTACATTTCACTTATCTGTACCAGGGATTTGGGTTACAAATTGTAATTGGTGTCAGTGCCGATTTTTAAAAATTTTGAATGCAAACGCTTCATTTTAAAAATGTCAGTAAAAAAAAATACTTTCTATACGATTTTCAAATTGCGGAAAAATGCTTTTACTGCAACAGTGATGCCATTGTTTGTGAAAAATACATACAAACCTTAACACACTAACATCCAACCTATATTTTCTGGTCTATTATTCACGGCAGCTACAGAAGAGGCGGAAACTAGGAAACTAGATAAGTTTTAAAAGGACTAAGTTAGATGAACCTTGACTGCATAATGACGAAGATTAAAAGTTGTTGATTGTGAAAATTCAAAGAGTTTCGGCTCTGACCACGGCAGCTATTAATATAATCTCTTTTACGAAGTTAAGGTACACTTCATAAATAAGGATTACGATAAGTGTCCGATAAGCTAAGCTTGTAGGATGGAACGATTATTAAAAGGAAACGAGGAAAATGGAACTAATAGTGTTGTCGACAGTTTGAATAACTTACGCTTGAGCTATTTTGAGCAGTAATAATTATTCTTGTTTTCGTCAATAACTTTCCATCGCTTGGTAATTAGACAGCACACCAGTCAAAACAATTTCATTTACCGTAAACAAAACTGTTTGTTTGTGTAAAACGGTTTTAATTTTGACTACGAGGCCGTTGTGGCTAACTGGCTACTGTGCATAAGAATAGGATTTCCTGATTTAGCTTTTTTTCATTTGTTAACCCATGCTATATTTAAGGCTTTGTTATTTATATGTGCAGGGGTTATTATTCATATAATAAATGATATTCAAGATATTCATTTATAACCGATTATTTTTTAGATAACGTTCTTTTTTTGGTCGTAAAAATAATTTTGATAAATAGTAAAACAAAATAGTTTTGATTTGTGCATGGTTGATGGCAATAGGTTGGAGGTGGCAAATCCCCTCTTTGGGGGAGGCCTATGTCCAGCAGTGGACGTATTTCGGCTGAAATGATGATGGCAATAGGATAACTGGTGAAATGTGGGTGTACTATAGGCATACCTCTGCCTAACCGTTCGGGGATTACAGCCGTGATGGTTATGCAATATGTTACAAATACCCTGTTGTTCCTTCTACCTACGTTTTAAGAATCGGTTTAAATACGTAATAAAGCAAGTCATTTATAAAAACTGTTCAACAAAAATAATGAAAATAAATATTTAATTATTAATATTTGTAATGTTTAACTGATTTCTAATCTCTGATTTTCACCTCTCGACTAGCCAATGTTTAATTTTTTTAAATTATAATTCCACCAATGTTGTGCTTGTAGGTAAATGTGTACGTCCCTAAAAGGAACAACAGGGTTTTTGTTACATACTGTATAAAAAACAAATGTTTACTAGTTTTTACCAAAAATCATTGTGCCACTAGCAAAATAACAGCCACCAAAGTGGGTCAGGAATACTTTTAGTGACACGAGTGCCACACATACACAACCACGCTGCTGAACCAAGGGGCGTAATTAACACGGCCTGCCTGCCCTCTATCAATAACAGATTAGCATGTAAAAGCGAATGGCCTAATGGTTGGTGTGTGCCAGTAATTGGCCCATAAATTTTGTCTGAACAAGGCTCTATATTGTTATCTTTGTAAAAAGTTAACAATAGATGTTGTGACGTGCAAGTTTAGGAGATTTTTGTTGATTGGTGTGATCTAGGTAGTCTGCTAGTTAACTAACTTTAAAGTTTTTTTGTAAACGTATTTAATAAATAAATTACTAGGCGATAAAAACAAATAAATGGTAATCTGTTTAGTTAAACAGATTACCATTTATTTGTTTTTATCGGCTTTTGTTTTATTTTAATCTGCGTTGGTATTAATATTATTAGTAATTTATTTATTAAATACGTTTACAAAAAAACTTTACTTAAGGACTTTGCCCCGCAAAACCGTTTTCACGGTTTGTCTGTGGGAACAGAACACAATTTTTACCATTTTTGTTTATTAGTGCGGACACTTTAATTTCCTTTCTTGCCCGTGTTACTACCAATGATATTACCAGTAGTAATACTGTTTCACTAACTGAACTTATACCCCCTTTTTACAAAACAAGGTTTATCTGCAGACCCAGGTTTAAAACATGGAGCTATTATTGAATTTAGAACTTTATTCCGACTATGGTAAAGTTCCTAAACACAAAACTGACAACTTAGTACCGGACTACGTTTTCAGTTTTGTATAAAGTATGGTATTTCAATCACTGTTACGTTCTTATTACATAAACTAGCTCCATGGTTTAAGCCATGTCAAAATATAAATCTTGTTTTGTAATAAGGCGGATTAAGTTACTAAAAAATATCCAATCTTATGAATTACATTTTTTAAAATATACCTATAGATTTAGATGTCTTAAGGGGAAGGCGTAGCATGCGTAGTACATACAAACGTAATACCAAAATAATTTGTAAATCAAACATATTCTTAAGGTAGTGTGTATTTATTTCGATTGGATTACAGAATATCTATGTAAGACCTTAAGAATATGTTTGATTTACAAATTATGTTGGTATTACGTTCGTATGAACTTCGCATCCATCCAGCCTCTTATGGTATTCGGCATGTCCTAGAACCAAAAATTCGAAGACATGTGACCTCTACTAACAACCCGGACTGGGCCCGCGTGGTGAATGACGGGCCACTCCTTTTATATCCCGCATGCGTGATTAAATCCGCACGATATTAAAACACCCTTACCGAGAGGAGCTAAAGAGTTTAACAGGAATTGAATACCAATAGACAGAGTAAAATCCTATTATGATAGAATTTTAAATGATACAAATTACAGTACTTAATAACTTTGTTGTACAAAAACGTAACTCTGTTGTTTCCTATACAACATGCCCCAGAATTAACGCACAACCTCTTAGGGGTCATTGTACTCATCATTATGATCAACTTTTACTTTGGGAACAAACCTGAAATCGCGAAAAAAAAATCAGCTGTTCCATACATTTTGACGAGTTATTCGAAAATTTAATGTAGGGAACAGCTGATTATTTTTTTTGCGATTTCAGGATTAGGCCCATAGTAAAAGTTGTTCATAATGATGAGTACAATGACCCCTTAAGAGGTTGTGCGATAATTCTGGGACATGTTGTATAAGTTAACCACACTTGCTTAATACGTCCTATTGTTGCTTGTTAAGAGGAAATGCGGGCGGAGAGACTTTTAGAGTAAAAAGTCATAAATCGAGGTTCGGCTCTCACCTATTTCTTCCTCCAATATTGGACCAATTTAAAAGATATTTCTTATACAGAATAAGAAGGATATATACTGTGTCCCTATCTTTTCTTTTTTGATGATACATTATCTTTATAAGAGCTGGAACCCTCTGAAAATGCTCAAAATTGCCTGTTTAGACCGCTGACAACAGAGGGCTATTGTACAAATTTGGCAACTATTAATAAAAAAAGTAAAACATAGAGACACAATATATATCCTTCTTATTCAGTATAAGAAATATCTTTTAAATTGGTCTAATATTGGAGGAGGAAATAGGCGAGAGCCGAACCTTGATTTATGACTTTTTACTCTAAAAGTCTCTCCCCCCGCATTTCCTCTTAATTTGTAATGCCAATCTGCCCAGCCTTTTCCAAAATATGTCGGGGTCGGCTTCCAGTCTAACCGGATACAGTTGAATACCAGTATTTTACATGGAGCGACTGCCTATCTGACCTCCACAACTCAGTAATTGGGTAATACGATACCCCTTTCAATTCCAATTCCAATTTTAAAGTAATGGCTCCACCGTTTTACCGATGATTTTACCAATTTCAAGGTTGAAGGAAACAAAGTGTATTCGCAGAAATTGACCGGTTGTATTGCCTGATTTACGTAATTCTGGAACCGTTTGAGTAGCCTGTAAGGACAACACAAAATATTTGTTAGTACATATTGTTAGTAAACAGACAACACAAATTAACTTTATTAAGAGACGAAGATACCCCTTGGTAAGACTGATTGTCAGTTCAATCAAAAAAGTTAAAATAATGTTGATAACAACAATAGTGTGTGCCTCACAGCTGCGCTAAAAAGTTTAAAGTTTATGTCATGTGTACATATATCTTTTGTGGAGATGATAAGTAAATACAAAAGTACAGTCAACCGCAAATAAGTGGTAACAATTTGACATTGACATCGCTTTTACGTTGTAGCTGCAAGGGCGAATTTCGTGGTGCAAGTGTTACCTTTGATGTGCCGTTGACTTTACCTACTATTCCACGTTTGTACACAAATTAGAGGTATTCCACTCAGAGCACTGGTTTCAACAGCACTTGACCGAACCGCACCTGAGCAATTCCACTAACCGCACTGAAACAAAATTTTGATAAGTGCGATTCGGTGGAACAGTTTATTAATATTATTTTTAGTCCCCGAACGGAACCTGCATACAGTTTGTAGTGATGGGACTTATGTATTCTTTGCTCAGGAAATTATTAACTATAACATATGGATACGGCAAGCGCATGTCGAACCACGCACAGTAAAGGGCTAGATTACAATTCCTCTACATTACAACAGCTAAATCATGCAACTATAACGTTCCTACTCCATTAGTACCCCTGCATGCACTACGTATATTAGCCAGGTGTTCTCAAAGGAGTTCTCAAGTCAACTGCAACTCCATTGGGCGCAGTCAATGGACCAAATTGCGGGGTAATACAGGCATGGCACGTCCAAGACAGCCACTGATTAGAATGGCTTACTTGTTGATAAATTATAAGTTATTAGTCAGAGTTGTGTTTGGTTTAATTAGCTATAATATTGGTCAGGGTTTTCGATATTTTGAACGAAGTCGGTCGTTTTTAGGGTTCTGTAAACTCAAAGTCAAAGTAAAATTATTTATTTCAAATAGGCACATAAAAGGCACTTTTGAACGTCAAAATTTACAAAAAATTTGAATTGATTCCAGTTACCCCTTCCAAAAGGGTAATAGTCGATCAACTTATATTTGCAGTTGGAATGCATGGGAGAACATGTTTTGCAAATACAATGTTTTTGTTCTTGGGATAAATTCATCCCAACTACGTAACCGTCATTGTGCGTGGTCCGTCACGCACTTGACCGTTTTTTTTTAATAAGTTACTTATTAGCGGATTAATTTTTATGTTATTTAATCATATTTATTCTTATAATTGGTTGTATAGGCATTATATTCTAATTACTGTTTATTTAATTTTATTTTGTTACATATTATGTTCAACTTGTAGCGGCATCAACATCACCACATGCGAACTACGCGTCACACTGACGTCACGCAAATCCTGCATCGCGCAAGCAGAGTTTACCACGCAACTAGCATATATACAACATCCTGACATCAACCGTCGGGCAGTTGCCCACCAGACACTACACCCGTCTGCTCGGAGGAGCCTCCCTTTTCTATGGTGGATGGGCGAACTTTACACCCTGTTCCTCATGCCACCAAACTGGTGACCCCGAGTATGAACATCAGCGCAGCCTTCGTGCAACTACTTCAGCGTGACGTCATCATCATCATCATCATCACTTCCTCAAGCTTTCGAGCGGCAAGTCACACAGCCAGCCAGCACCCACGGCTTCAACGGGTATCCTGACCACCAGCATGCAGCGGACGCGCATTCCTGGTCATCACCCACAGCCTCATCAGCAACCTTGGTACAGCACACTGCACTTTCGGCCGGTCCACAAGCAGAGAACATGCCTCTCCTGGTCAACGCCAGCAGTCAGCCACAACCCGGCGCTGTACTACATCCGACGCACTGGAGCATAACGCAGCGCCACCCCGACTTACTGGGGAATCACCGCAGACAGTTCCGACTCACCGTGAACTATGCGGCACCCGGTTCCAACACACTGGAACCCCTCTACTGGCACTGGCAAGCATCGCAAGATACACGACTCAGCCCACTATCGACCTCCGGTCTCCGGAGGGGAGTGATGTAGCGGCATCAACATCGCCACATGCGAACTACGCGTCACACTAACGTCACGCAAATCCTGCATCGCGCAAGCAGAGTTTACCACGCAACTAGCATATATACAACATCCCGACTTCAACCGTCGGGCAGTTGCCCACCAGACACGACACCCGTCTGGTCGGAGGATCCTCCCTTTTCTATGGTGGATGAGCGAACTTTACACCCTGTTCCTCATGCCACCAAACCATTAAACCTGACTTGAGTTCCGCACGTATTTTTCGGGTAACCACTGAAAATCAGCGCTGTATTGTGGGTCCCCCATAGCACAGCATCATGCTGAGTGCAAGCCTTTTTGTCACAGTCATGACGTTGACGTTATGTTTTCGTATACACGTGTTTCTGCGATTAATAAAATTATTTTTCTTTCTTTCTTTCTAAATAAACGATAAGTCATCTCTACCTACTTTCTTTATTTTGCCGTATTTAAATTGTATGGTAATTATTCTAATGATTCTATCTAAATTGAAGTTGAGGTTAATTTAGAATACCAAAGTAATTCTATTATTCTAAATTAACCTCAACTTCAATTTAGATAGAGTGCTACAGGGATCTTTTTGCGCCTGAATGGCATTGGCAGGGGGTTGTTGATAAACATCTTCGGTAAACATTTGTGAAATAAAGGTCGCAGAAATTGTATTGACAAAACAAGAGAAAATAAACATGTAGCGTTGTACTTACTAGAATAGTTTATATAGAGAATTTAACATGTAGACAAAACAAATATTGCTATTTGATAAATACAACAAAAACAAATAATTTGTTTCACAAAAAAACGAAGTATTCCCGTTTGAGAGCTTATGCATTGAGCACTGACGGTATTCCCATTTGAGAATACCTTTGGTACTCAATGCATAGGTGCTCAAACGGGAATACTTCAAAAAAAATTGTAAACGTTTGCGGTCGAGGTACCAGTGATGGCCCAGTTATAACGACCGCGACTTATGAGTTGTAGGTCATAGGTTTGAACCCTGACAGGTGCTTTACTTTGTGTAAATTATTTCATCACCATTGCTCTCAAAACGGTGAAGAAAAACATCGTGAGGAAACCGGCATGTCCCAGAACAAAAATCGAAGACATGTGACATCTACCAACCCGCACTGGACCCGCGTGGTGGATTACGGCCCACTCCTTCTCACAGAGAGGAGGCCTGTTTCCAAGCAGTGGGAACATTATAGGCTGGTTATGCGGGGGACGTCCTCAGGAATGAAGTTTCTTTTCACATAGGATTTAAAACAAAAATTTAAACTTGAGACCTTCAAACTGACATTTTATTCGAAGTTTCTTTTAGCTTGCATAATTATACTGTTTTACCCATCAACCGAGGCGATTTTAATACAGAATCATATAGTATACCTAAGTTTAGTTTTTAGAAGCTCTCATAAAGTCACCAGACACGTGTAAAATGGGTACTTTGCGAAAGTCGCATGGAGAGGGTATACTTAACGCTTTTTCCTTACGTGACGACTTCTATCAGTCTACGCCTACCAAAAACCGCGCGAAAAAACTTCGTTCCATTAAACTATTGCGACTAAAATACGGATTTATCGCAACCACGTTAACAAGCGTTATGCGTGCCCTACGTAATTTAGACGTAAAATATTGTTTATGAATGAGGTATTCCTTAATTTATGTAGGAACCCTGTATCGAGGACACATTCCAAAGATACCTACGTGTGTAAATGGTAACCTAATTTCCCTTCAGTCAGAATACAGAATCATCTAGTATAATTTTTAGAAGCTTTCATAAAGTCACCAGACACGTGTAAAATTGGTACTGTGCGAAAGTACCATGGAGGGGGTATAACGCTTTTTCCTTACGTGACGACATCTACCAGTCTACCCCTACCACAAACCGCGCGAAAAAACTTCGTTCCATAAAATTAAACGACTAAAAAAATACAGATTTATTGCAACCATTGTTAACAAGCGTTATGCGTGCCCTACGTAATTTAGACGTATAATATTGTTTATAAATGAGGTTTCCCTTATGTAGGAACCCTGTATCGGGGAAACATTCCAAAGATATGTGTGTAAATAGTAACCTAATTTCCCTTCAGTCAGAATACAGAATCATCTAGTATAATTTTTAGAAGCTTTCATAAAGTCACCAGACACGTGTAAAATGGGTACTGTGCGAAAGTCGCATGGAGGGGGTATACTACCACAAACCGCGCGAAAAAACTTCGTTCTATTAAATTATATTTTTTAGAACCTTTCACATTCCACGTGTAAAATGCGAACTGTGTGAAAGTCGCATGGAGGGCACAACGCTTTTTCCTTACGTGACGATTTTTACCCTACCGCAAACCGCGCGAAAAAACTTCGATCCATAAAACTATGTAGGAATCCTGTATCGGGGACACATTCCAAAGATAATGTGAATTATGTAACCTAATTTCCCTTCAGTCAGACTAGGAAAAAAACTACTAAGTAACTTCACGCTTACTGTCTGTTGGTACCAGCTTGGTATCGATTTTGTCTCGTATGTACCTAGCATACCCAAAATTTATTTGGTTACCCAGCGAACCCGGTTCAATTTCGTATCCTGTGTAAACATTATTTACTCAATAAACTGAGCTTCAATGTTTTATAAGTTAGTTACTTTGACTACAAAATTATAATCCTTGAATATTTTGTTCTGGCTGAAGGGTTTAGTTTAAGCTTTAAAGTTATCTACCTATTCCAGAAATGATGACCTGGTAGTTTATCACCAGCTGCTTGAATTCCGGAATTTAAAATGTAAGCGTTATAATCTAGGCAGGATATTAATTATGTGATTATTTTTCATGAAATTGACATGACATGTAATTTTTAGGGTTCCGTACCAAAATAGTAAAAAGGAATAGAATATAATAGAATACTCTTTATTATGTACACAGGAAAAAAAGGTACCCTTATGGTGAGACTAAGTCTGTCTGTCTGTCATACCTGGATATTTCAAGAACTACTAATGCTATCAACTTGAAATTTAGAACAGTTTTAGATGACGTTTGCCCAACTATTTTGCAAACAAGAAAGAAAATAAAAAATATATATCTTTTTTGCAAAAGGGGGTCTTAAAATTTGAAGTTGGGCTACTAGGGCATGTGGAGTATCATATGAAAGAACGCTGTTTGCACATTTTCGAAATATATTTTTTTTGGCAGCTTAGTTTCCGACTTTTGATGAAAAATGTAAAAAAAATACCGGTCCCCCCCCTTTATCTATGAAGTTTGAAACTCTGAAATTATTCTATGTAATCCACATCGGCCAGGCGTCCCGTAACGAACCAATTTTTTTTTTGTAAATGGATGATCGATGAGGCTAAAAAGTTTAGCAGTGGCAACCACTTACGCTGGATACAGGAAATGTAGGACCGTTGTAACGATACTTGAGCTTATGTCCAGCCATAATCCTTAAGAAACTATTCATTTTTACAGTACCACATCATACAATTAACTATCAAGTGAAATGGCTTTCCGTGTCGTGAACTGGCTGTAAGATTTCCAAAAAGGTAGTACGATTTCAACATAAACCGTCCAAAGAATATAGCATAAAAAAGCGGCTAAACGCCTCCTTACACGGCGATAACACGGCAAATAATTTAACCAAGGACATAAATAAACAGAGGAAAAGAAATTATGAACCCGACAAAATTCGAAGAAAATAAAAACAAATAAGGGGTTCCTTAGTAAGCCATTTAATTTCATGAAAGCAGACGCGTATTCTAATAAGCTGGGAAACATTACTTGGTTTTATTGCGCATTTTCACTTAACTTCCAGTTGGTATTTCTCTCTGGTAGTCATTTCGACCCATAGTCTGGGCAGTGTGAATTATTTAGAATACGCTTTCCGAAGATACGGCATTAAAGATTCAGAGGCGCAGACCTTACGCTTTTGACTGTACGTTTCACGAAACTTACGCGGTGCGGGCACAACTACACGTCATCGAGTTCTCCGGAACCAATCGATAAGGTCTGTTGTCTGATTGAATTTAAATAAATAACTTGTACTGTTGCTTTGTATTCGTGCTGGGTATATTGTTACGTATTATATGTATATTTCGTATTACCCAGTAACTGCGTTGTGGAAGTCAGATAGGCAGTCGCTCCATGTGAAATACTGATATTATGCTGTATCCGGTCAGACTGTAAGCCGACCTCAACATAGTTGGGAAAAGGCTGGGCAGATTGATTATTTACAAGATGTAACATAATTAACACACAACCTCTAAAGGGTCATTGTACTCATCATTTTGAACAACTTTTACTATGGGACCAAACATGAAATCGCGAAAAAAAATCTGCTGTTCCCTACATTTAGACGAGTCATGAGAACATAAATAATATGGAACAGCAAATTTTTTTTCCCCGATTTCAGGTTTGGTCCCATAGTAAAAGTTGTTTATAATGATGAGTACAATGACCCCTTAGAGGTTGTGCGTTAATTCTAGGACATGATGTATATATTTCAACTAATTTATTGGACAAAATGTATGCGTTAGCGAACGTTGTTAGTTGTTATTTCATACTACTGCTCTCAAAACTGAAGAAAAACATGAGGAAACCGGCATGTCCTAGAACTAAAAATTCGAAAACATGTGACATCTACCAACCCGCACTGGGCCCGCGTGGTGGATTGCGGCTCATTTCCTCTCACAAAGAGGAAGCCCATGTCCCATTAGTGGGAACACTATAGGCTGATTATGCGTAAGTTAAGGCGATACCAAAATAAATTGGAGACTTTGTCGTAACCATTTATTTCACTATTACAGCATGTATGGATTTAATTTTTGGTTATACGAGTATGTTTATTGACTATTTGATTAATACTCTGCCTGAAGGAAAACGCAATTGGTTCAATTTCCTCGATAGAATTTAATTTCGAAAAGACATACTTTTTTATATTTTTTTCTGTAATTCTATAATCCTAAGTAATGTTATTGCAAAATGGCATTTAAAATGTGCGTAGTAGGTAATTCAAAACTCTGGCTGAACATATTTTTGATACATAGCTTAATTTATTCTTAAACAATTTTTATTTGGTTTGGCTTTGGGTTATTACGTTGTTTTATTTTGGTTCCAGCGCTTTGCTGCGCTTTCTTTTTTCGCATGGGGAAGTAATTGACTCTGTCACTTTCTTATGCCCACTCAGTTCGCTATGATTTATTTTTCAAATCAAATCAAATCAAAAATATTTTTATATCACATAAGCTTACATGGGCACTTATGAAACGTCAGAAGCTAGGTGCACGGTTCCAATTGATCATTTCTTATGGAGAAGAGCTGGCAAGAAACTCCACGATAAGTCTTTAAAAAAAATTGGCATTTACAATGTTTTCAATTTACAGTGTTAATAGGTATGAGAGAACAGCGTAGGCCCATCAAAAGTACCAGGTACTTAACAAAATTGAAAATTGTCTACAGATCTACAGTCTATTATGCCTACAACGTCCTCACATTAACAAAAAACAAATACAAAATAATAAAAGATAGAACCTTGTTGTAATTAAAATTGTAGATAAAATAATGTCAATTAAGAAAAACATATCAGTGAAGTTTGTAAAAATGATAAAATAAAATTAGAAAAAACATCGTAATTTGGGAGCAGTTATTAGACATTTACATAGTTTTGCCGTTAATGAGGTACACCGTTTTTACGTATCACCTGAACAGTAACTAGTGGTTGAACTAATAAATCTTCTCTTATCGACTTTATACCTACTAGGGTAACATGAACGCTATTACGCAGTCAAGGTCAATAGTTCACCAAAAAGTCAACAATTTCCACATACCCACTTATTCTATGTACAAATTGTACAATAGATTACAACACCTAAACACACAGAGATAAGTTAACAATACATGAACTGAAACTTCGAAATTCAATTCAAATGTTGCCTTTATTGTATAATGCCTAAAACCAATTTGTATTACCTATTCCAGACTATTGTCCCAAGTCTCTCCCAATATGTTTGAAGCCTTATTAAACTTTATATCGGGGATTAACTTAGGCTATTATCCCCCCAGATAATTTTAAGGGACTGTGAACCTTTATAATCAAATTAACTTTATTGGACGGTAGCTCGCGTTAAATAAAAGTGGATTACTAATTAATTGTCGTATAATAGAAATTAATCGTGTCAGACAATTTTCGAGGAATAAAAATTAAGGTAATTTTTTTTGTTGAGCTGTTTGAGTTGCCTTTGTTTGAACGTTATATTGGGAATGTCAAGACTTACCCTAGCTGTCATTGTAATAAATAAAGAAAGAGAGAAAAAGTATTTATTTGTTGAAGTATTTATTGGGAAAGGCAGATCACAACCTAAACTAAACACAATCACAGAAACAAAACTAAAATACAAAAAAACGAGCGAGTCTTACAGTAGCGCTTATGATGTGTGTACAACATAAATGACATCTCACCTTGCTAATAAGCAACTGAGCAGTGACAACCAATTCGTCTACTTACAATAATTTATATAGTACTTACTAATTTCATGAGTACACCAATGCTATTATAGAGTACTTACTTATTTTATGCTCAAGCTGTTACTTCCTGTTACACACTTCCGTCCCTTTTCGCGTATATTTTCACAGAAAGCGAGAGGAAAGATGTTATGTTGTTGGTGTTGTTTGTTGTGATGTTTTTGTTGTTGTTGCCGACTATTTGTTATTTTTGTGCTCGTGATTATAATGTCGATAGGTTTTTTTTTTTAATGTTTACTTGCTCGAGTTTATAATGTTTTCCTTAGCACGTGTTTCTGTGACGAATAAAATTATTTTTCTTTCTTTCTTTTCTATATATCTAAAAAACCTATACGAGGCCAAAAGGCGCGCTGATATTCTATTAGAACAATTATAATAATATTAAAATTAATTTAAAAAACATATAATAATTTATTATAATACTATTTTTGTATATTAATATAATAAATGATTATAATAATATTAAAGATAATTAAGGTTTAAGGTTAATTTAATAAATAATTTTAAGGATTTACAAGGCAATTGAGTGGAAACGCCGTGAGGGGACGCCCTAGAAGGACAATATAGTTAATTAATTGTTGATGTTCTTCAGAAAGGTTAGGTGTGTAGTACTCGCAACCGGCGTGCGTGTATGACCAAACGTATGAACGTAGGCGAAGCAAAAGGAGTAGTTATGTAAGGAGCGTAGCAGGTGGCGTCCTATAGTTTTAGTAAGTTGGTGGTTTATTTAAGTATGTATGTAATTAAACCTATTAATTTCTTACATAACTAAAGGAATAATTTTTGATGTTGTAAACCCTGTAAAATTTGAAACTTACCAAATAAAGTTTAGAAAACTAACGAGTTCTATAGAACGGCTTAGTTCTTCGGAATAAAGATCCCTGAATAACTTATAAGTAAACTGATTTTAGGCATCCGCTACTATGAGATGCTAGCATTAACTGGAGTTTTCACAGAATGGATGTGTTATGTTTAACAACCATTATTGGTTGTTAAACATAACACATCACGCCTATTTTCCGAGAATGGTTAGGCAGAAGTGTACACCCTTATTTCGCCAGTTATGTAGTAAGTCCCATGTAATTAGGGGCAAGCCTATTGCCATCAACCGAGCACAAATCCAGACTCCGGGCTACTACTGAAAAATTCATATGTGTCCTACCAAATTTCACCTTAATCGGCCCAGTAGATTCAGAACAAATTGGCTGTGACAGACGGACAGACAGACACACGAGTGAGCATATAAGGGTTCCGTTTTTTCCTTTTGAGTTACGGAACCCTAAAAACTAACCTAAACTGTCTAATTATTTTCCAGTGTCCGAATAGGGCATGAAATCATGTTTCATTCTTCCACGAAAAGTGGCCCCTCGCAAAAAAAATAAGAAGGAAAGGAAGGAGGAAGTATTTTTCGGATGACAACTGAAAATCAGCGCTGTGCTGTGGGTGTTTCCCCCATAGCACAGCATCATGTTGAGTGCAAGCCTTCATGTCACAGTCATGACGTGCAGCTCCCGACTATCTGTTTTTTGTGCTCGTTATTATTTATGTATATCTGTTTTGTGTACTTTTTTTGTTTACCTACTCGAATTAATTATCTTTTCGTATGCACGTATTTCTGTGACAAATAAAATTATTTTTCATTATTTATTTATTTCTTTCTAAGAGTAACAAAACTCAAACTCAAAACATTTATTTCAATTAAACTTATTACAGGCTCTAGTAGTTAGTCAGAAAGTTGAAGCTATTTGCCCATTCCAAAACGTAGATCACTATGGAGAAAAACAGGCAAGAAACTCCAAGGACACTCTTTTAAATCAAGATATTACAAAATCCTGGGTACATAATTCTTGTTGCTTCTTTATGTGAGAACAACGCAAAACAAAAAAACTTATTTAAAAAACAAAACAAAATATAAGATTAAAAGATTACAAATAAGCCCTGGTAGTTAAGAGAAGACCAGTCTCAACTGACGGCGCCCGTTCACGAACATGACGCGTGGATCAGCACCATCCAACTCAACCATTTTGTAGGGAAGAAAAAAGGTATAGATCAAACTGTAGTATATTTAGAAGAGAAATAAACGTTTATCCGTCCTCCAATTGGCAGTGTAGGGAAAGTCACCCTGTTTAACCTTTGTCACGGCAGCGTGACATTTCGATACAAAAGATAGCGATACATTACCTAAACGATTACCGAGAACTTGTACCTAGTATTGATTCTACTGTTGTTAAGGTAGCCATTTTGTTAAAATAACTAGCGATCGTTTTTTTATGAATTGACTAAACATTCAGATTTCTTTATTTTATTTAAAAAAGTATTATGACAATGAGACCTGTTAGTATAATAAAATACCTCATGGTTTTAAGGATTTTTCTGTAAACATTTTTAAATCTAAGGTAACTGCGCTACTTTTAGGTAAATGTTATTTATTGCATAGTGAAAGACTTTCTAAATTATATCCCCTTTATTCCAAAACAAGGTTTATCTCCAGACCCAGGTTTAAAACATGGAGCCATTATTGAATTTCGAACTTTATTCCGACTATGGTAAAGTTCCTAAACACAGAACTGACAACTTAGTACCGAACTAAGTTTTCAGTTTTGTATAAAGAACGGTATTTTAATCACTGTTACGTTCTTATTACAAAAACTGGCTCCATGGTTTAAGCCATGTCAAAATATAAATTTTGTTTTGTAATAAGGCGGTATGAGTTTATCTAGATTATAATTGTTATAATTAATTGCAAAGACCATATAAGACTTATGTAGGTACCTATCTATAATATTATTAATTGACTTCACTTTAATTTCTGTTTTGTTTCATTGACATTATTTTGTTTGTATTCATATTATAATGTAATTTGCACGCCGTAAGGTAGACTATAGCCGATATCATTATTTATGTACAACATCTTATATCTGTAAGTACCAACATTCATAGCAAATAAAGTTCTGATTCTGTTCCGGAATAAATTTTCTAAATGAAAATTTAAACTACGCAACGGATTTTGATGCGGTTATCCCGCATCAAAATCCGTTGCGTAGTTTTAATTTTATTAATTTAGTTTAGAAGACAACGCGGTCATACAGACGGAGGCGAGAACTTTAATTTATAATTTACAGTACAGTCAGTGCTCTGCATAACCCAACCCTTTTCCCCTCTTCATTCTTTGAAACAGGGGTCAGGTAATGCAGAGCACCGACCGTACCTATACATATACAATGTGTAACTGAATGAATGCACATTATCAAAGTAGTTTTTCAGAATCGTTAACTGAATTGAGTTCTGTAATTTTTAATATTCAGGGTGTTGAAAGAAATTGCGTGCCATAGCTTAGGGGTAGGTTCAGTATCGATAAAGGAACGCTGGAAAAAAAAACAACAAAACAAAATAAATACATACAAAAATGTTTGCAAGATCAACCTAATTTAGTGCCTACTAACTTAAAATAGCAATCATTTAGAATTAAAATTATTTTATTTACTGAAAATGGCTCGTGACAAATGTTGCTATTTTAAGTTAGTAGGTACTAAATTATGTTGATCTTGCAGTATTTATTTAGTTTTTTTTTTTCCTGGGTTTTTTTATCGATACTGAACCTACCCCTAAGCTATGGCACGCAATTTCTTTAACAACCTGTACTCGTATATGTAATTTTTTGTACCAACAATAATTAAAACTACGTGAATTACAGTCACAGTCACACTTCCAATACACAGTGAAAACCAGCCAAAATGGACTAAATACCTACTACGCCAGACCCATATACGAGTCTGGCTGTGTGCGTGCGTAGATTTTTAATGTGACCACAATGTTCTCCTACAATCAGTATAACAAATTGAATAAATAAACAATGTTTTATACATAACTAGCTGCTGCCCGCGGCTTCGTCCGCGTGGCATTTTCTAAACACATAAACCTTCCTCTTCCCTCACTCTATCTATTAAAAAAAACCGCATCAAAATCCGTTGCGTAGTTTTAAAGATCTAAGCATACATAGGGACAGACAGGAAGCGGGAAGCGACTTTGTTTTCTATTATGTAGTGATAATAAAAAATTAGTGTATATGATTAAAACATAATAATCTAATTGGGGTGTTTGGGGGTGTGCGTTAATTCCGGGACATGTTGTAGTCAAGTAATTATGTATAGAAAGATTATTATCTTTTACTTAGCACAAAACTAAATTCCCACAAAAGTTTTTGTAACGTAGCCTATCATTATGTGTAACAAATACAGACTGTTAAAAATAATACCTATCTAAAGCGTTTATCTAAAAGTGCCTATTTCGATTCACAAAATAAATTATCTAAATGAAAAGATAACTATCCCTGTTTTTTCCTGGGTCTGAGACCTCGAGACCCGCAAAAATAATTGTCGGTTCACCAAAGTTGTTTTAAATTAATATTTAGTTATTAATTTAAAACTTTATTTAAAAAATCATTTTAATTTATATCTAAATATTAATTTTAACTTTAGTACTTAACTTTAATAACCATGAAATTGAAAACAAAAAAAGTTTAAAACACGAAAAAAAAAGAAAAACAAAATAGTGAAAATTTTATGTAAAGTCAACGCCATGAGACGAGATAAATTTCATACTTTGGGATTTAAAACTTTAACTGAAATTGCGTATGGTTCAGTTTCCATTGCAACTAAAATTATTTTATGACGTTTAGCGATAATTTCTTCATTCATAAATCAACTTAGATATCTTGAGTTTAAAGTTGAGAGTTGTATAATTTGCAATTTTATGTATTTATAGCTTCTCATGACGATTACTTTAGTCAGTTTCATTATAGTTCCTGTCATACTTTTACAACAACACACGAAAATACAATATTTTTTTGGTTGTAGTTTTTTGTTTTTAAACTGGCAACACGTAACTGGCACGGCCTGCCAGTTATGTCATCGACTTGGCAGCACCACCATGTAATGTGAGGCAAGAATTCAATGTGCTATGTCGTTAGTATTATAGAGGGCTTGCTGGGCAAGAAGTTTAGGTTTATTTTAGCGTTAAAAAGTGGGAAGGATACGGTTTTTTTGGTAGTGATTTAACTGTTTTATACATATAAGTAGTATTTGAGTAGTACCAAATATAAGTGATCACTGGTTGTTAAAAGCTAAGGACTTATTCAACACAGTTCGGATCACTCGGTTCGGAGTGCGAAGCACTATCCACCGGATAAAAAAACTTACAGTTATTAGGAAAATTAATCTGGCATATAAATAGATTAACCGGAATTTATCCGGCTTTTGTAGGCTTTAAAATTATATAGGTGTAAATCCGATTGGGACGAATAGTTTCGTGACTATTTTAAAGTAAGCTATGGCTATGCCCCAATTTTCATTCTCAAAAAACGTATTTCACATCTGTATTGCCAACACTCTTAATTATAACCATAAATAAACAAAATTCCGTTACGCAAAACAACATCTTAAGGAATCCTTATTCTATTTGGCTTGAAATCGAAAGCGCAGGCGTAACCCGGACGCGAATCGAGATTATCCATTTCCTTTCGATAAGTGAGAAGTTTTCCTCTACAAGATTAAATATTGCAGCCCCTTGGTACCCTGTGGCGTGAGTAATGTAGTGTCAGAATCTAGACGTGTATGGAAAAAGCTGAGAAAACTTAACCGGATCCGTTTTTAAGTAGAACTAGGAGAAACCAATTTGTAATGTAAGTTCTGATTTATGGATAGTACGGTTTGTTTGTTTAAATTGTGTTAGTCTTGTTGGAAGATTGGGTTTGTGTTTTATTTGTTGGCTGTGTAGTCTTGGGTTTTATTTGGTAGTTGTGTTGAGTAGGTGGGTACTTTAAACTGAAATTATAATAGAAACCGAATGACTATTCTATAAATTGAATACAAAGTTCGTGCCTATACAAGTAAAAAAGGAGAATTATAAGTAGGTGCATTTCTTAGCAATCTCAATCTTGGTATATAGTTCATTTCTTTCCATGATTCATCATCATCATTTCAGCCAAAAGACGTCCACTGCTGGACATAGGCCTCCCCCAAGGGGGGAGGGGGGTTGCCATAATCGCCACGCTTGGCAGACGGGTTGGCGATCGCAGTATGGACTCAAAATGCATAGAGAATGCTGCTGCCCATTCTCTAATAAGGAGGATCATTATATTAACATTTTTGAGAGCGTACCAAACAAAATCATTTAACTTCGGTTTCAACAACTACATATTTCAAAATAAAAATGTCCTCACAGTGCATATAAAGGTTATTCAATATATCTAACGCCCCTCGCAGATCAATTTTCACGGTGGAGCTACGACTCCACAATGATCTCGATCCATTACTCTCTTCAATGTGTCGACATCCTGCCGATTTGAACCACAATATTAAATTATTTTTACATTTCGATTCGATTCGGATAGCATTCTAAGTTTTGTTAAATCGAGCAGAATATTGCATTATAGCAGTAGCAAAGAATAAACTCAGTAAAAATGTCATGAAAAAAAATTTGAATAATTTATATAATTAAACTTAAGTCCGCCTAAAGCTTAGGCATTCTTTACCAGTCATTCAGGGGTGGTGAAGAGATAAGATGGCGGGTGCTCTGATTGAGAGAAAATAATAATATTACAAAAATATTAAAATATAACTATAATTAATTATAAATAAAATAGGTGCACAAGTACTTAAATAGGTTACGGTACATATTTACCATAGTATGTATATCCCTACATTATATAATAATCATCACACTAATATTATAAAGGCGAAAGTTTGTGAGGTGTGTGTGTGTGTTTGTTACTTCTTCACGCAGAAACGGCTGGACCAATTTTTATGAAATTTTGTATGGAGGTAGCTGACATCCTGGATTGACATATAGGCTACTTTTTATACCGATATTCATACGGGATCGAGACTTATGCCGCTGAAACCGCGGGGCGCAGTTAGTAAAATATATAGTTAATAATAATAATATAGAAAGCCTAGTTTGTCAGTCAGTGTGGATGTCTGTTTGTGTGTGTGTATTTGTTTGTATGTATGTTGTCTCAGGCTATTTTCCCACTGCAAAATATAATGTTTACTTACTGTTCTACCCAATTTAGTTCACCCTCATTGACCAATAACTTAGGAACTATCAACAACAACACAAACACTTTACCATAACACATTCATAAACAAGAAAACATCTTGTAATCCGCCCACAGAGCATAACAAAATTCATAAGACAAGGCCCAGGACTGGTGCCATTTGTTACCAAAATGCCAGAGGCCGATATATGGCACGGCCGTAGACGATTATTATGGATGCTTGGCTGGCAGCACGAGGTTTGCCTGGCAACCTGCCACGTGGCTGTAACACCATACTCGGGGCTATAAACTGCTCGCAAGTTTGGATTAAGAAAGATTAATTGTAGCATGTGAGGAATTTTACTTTAGCAGTTTCGGGTTGCGATTTCTAGAATAGCTTTAGTGTTTGTTGTGAATGCCGAGCTAAGAAGCGAAAACGATTAGGTATCAGAGGGTACCTACCTAATAATATTTTTTATATTTTTCCAAACTTTTAAATATCGAAGAGTTTTTAAATACATAAGGGAAAATCTCGTTCGTCAAATAAAACGAATAAAACGTTTGAAATACGTAATTCAACCAAAAATGAAGTTGTGGCCCGTTTGAATACCGAACAATGTTGAAAACATACTTTTCACAAAGCACAACGCAAGACTGGCACAAAACAAAATAAAAAGAAAAATAAATGCCGTTTGTACTCTGCCATTGGATTTCACGTAAGTTGGGTATACGGGTGTACGGCCTGTTTTAATCCAAATAGTTGGCCTAGTCCAAATAGTTTTACAGGCAAATCTTTATAGCACCCGCTTAATTTCGCGCAACTATGCCGGACGGCGCTAAATGAATTTATTATGCTGCACTCTGTAAACGATGCTGGATTTTTGGTGCCTTTCGTTTCGCGTCAGAATTCAAAGGGAATATTCTGGGAATATCTCTGTTTGTTATTGAATTACGCCTTGAAGTTTTGTTCTTATCTCTGTGAAGTTTGAACGTACTTGTTGGTATTGGATGTAGATTGTTGTTCGTGTTGTTCTCCTTTTTGAGTTAATTCGAATTTTGAATGCCAACAGATGTTGCTTGGAGTGTTTTCTTAATTTGAATGTTTTGGTAATGTTTAGTTAGTTTTGGTAACTATAGAATCTTTTGGAGAAATCCACTTTAAAAAAGTAAAAAAAGAATAGATATTTAAATTGGAATTTTGTGTATTATTTATTATATATTAATAGAATATTATAGATAATTTGTTATTTAATTTTAAGCTTCGAATCGAGGAATTAATCAAAGTAATACTTTAATAGCACGCCATTATTATCTCCCTTTGATTAATTTCTGGATTAAAATGAACATGTAAGTAAACCTCGTTGAAAAAGGTACAATATTACTTACCAATATCCTGTGACAAGGCCTATAGTGGAATAAAATCGACCTCATTCTTTACTATAAATAATGGTATATTTGAACTGGTTTAGTGGTTAAAAAAGCCGCTGCTTAGCATGGGCTCCTAGGCCCCGGCCCCGGCACCGGCGGGTGTGGCTCCCGGTCCACACAAATTAGACAAACAAAGAATGATTGCAATGCAACACTCTATTTTAGCTCTGTTGTTTTCCCTGCATGCTTAAATTCTATTCTCTCTTCCCATACTACAAGGAATCGGATTAGAAAATGTCCACCAATATTTTGATACTTGCACAAACATTGCCCAACAAGCTACACTCAAATATGCTTTACTATTTGAACCCGATCATGCATAAGGTGCCATAGTACCAACATATTCGAAGTCAAACATACCAAGTGCATTTGCCACATCGAATATAGAACTGTGGCGTTCGATATTATACAACGTCGTCACCGTCTCGAGCTATGAAATATTCACACTGCCATACATATGTTAAGGTCTTAGTACCTATAAATATCGAGGTGGTTTATGTACCTACCTACATGTTGTGGCATTTTGCTCTTGTTATGCTCAGAAATCCAATCCAAAATGTCTTCCATTCAATATTCAGAGCTCGATTTAATCTACAAATATTTTCACGTATCGTTTGCAAACGTTAACAAGTATTTGTATGTGCACACTGATAAAGCAAATATATTTCTAACAGCATTTGTTTTCGACTAACGCTCGATTCGCTCACATAGCGAATCAATCCAAAACTGAAACGCGTTACGTACGCATGACTACCGCCATAGTGCTCGATTTTGACGTGTACCGAGCTGTCCTAAGACCTAACACGTCTGACGGAGCGCAGATACTGACTAGTCACTATGCCGAGTGGACGTGTAGACATCCATTCAATAAAGTCGGGCACAATGCACTGGGGTTTATCCAATACAGATAAGCTTGAATGAGATTGCATGAGTGTAATCTTGTATGGACTAGAAACATCTTCGTTTGAAATTCTGAATGGATATGATGCGAGTTTGTTTGTACTGGTTTTCTAAGCCACTGTTTGTTTTTATGTTGGAAGTGGGGCAGGAGACATTAGCATAGGTGATAGGAATATAGGTGTGTTTTGTTTGTAACCTATTTCGTAACTGGGTAGTACTATTGGAATTACATTTTCGTATTGTTTTAAATATTGCGTTTGCATCATAATATTCTCAAGGATTCTGTTTAGTGAAAATACACGCTTTTCCGAAATTCAGTGATGGGAAATTCTTTTCCTTTGCCTTTGTTTGAGGTTCCTCACTATATATTATATAGCTAACTTTGTATGACAATAAAAGTTACAGAAAAATAAAGAAAATTCTTTACGTACATTGAAGGACATGACAGGACAAACAACGCAATATTAACAGGATTAATTAAGGACTTCTAGCTAATATAGAAATATTTGTCCTCTTATTTCCTTTATAACATTTTAATCAAATCTAGTGTTGTGTGGAAACGTAAATGTATTGCAGTAATTACTTGTGTGCCAGTGGTTGGCAAGCTGGCGTGGCCAGATGCCAGTAACTGCCTTCCTAACAGCTTATCTTAACTCTACTACTTTATGTAGGCCTTGCTTTGTGCTAGCTTGGTTTATTTTTATGTACGTCGTTTGGACAAGCTGAGCAGTGCCTACATACTGTCTGGTGTTATCAAGAACGGTTATGGTGGATGGTTTTCGTTGTGGAATAGTGTCTTGTGTGTGTGGAGTACATACGTACATACAGCGGCAGCGGCGTAAGCTGGCAGTATCATCACAACGGTAATGTTTTCCCATTGTTTGGTTGGTTGGGTGGTGCTGTATTTATTTGGTCTTATATTTATGTATAATTAACAAACATGTCCCGGAATTAACGCACTACCTCTTACGGGGTCATTGTACTCATCATTATGAACAGCTTTTACTATGGGACCAAACCTGAAATCGCGAAAATAAAATCAGCTGTTCCCTACATTTTGACGAGTTTATTTTTTTTTCCAACGTAATTGTAGGGAACACTTGATTTTTTTCGCGATTTCTGGTTTGGTCCCATAGTAAATGTTGTATATTATATTTAAAGTTTTTAATAGGTATAATGTATTCATATCCTTATATATTTAAATACATATTTATTCCACAATTTTCGTTATTGCACCTACCACTTCTTGTCTCTGAATCACCCAAAGGTTGTCTGGTAGAAAATGCCTATGGCATTAAGTCAGACTCTGTACATTTGTGTGCTTAAAGTATTAAATAAGTACATACGCTCACGTCTTCTTCCCATCTTGTAGGCATAAACTACAGAACGTCTCCTGCTACGTTTCATAATACTCCTTTGATTCCTTTTGTGGAGCAGTGTGTGAATTTAAGTTAACTGTTAGAAAAAAATAATTTACATTGTTGAGTTTGGATTTAGGTACTCAGATCAAAATTATAAAGAAAATTGGCAATATTTCTTAATTTTAGGGATATTTTGTAATTTTATTATCTTTTTCACAAACCTTACACATAATATAATAATTTTATATATTAGAAAAAGAAAATACATAGAATTTATTTTTATAAAATAAGTAATACAAATTTCCTGTAGCAACACACTTTTGATACAAAAAAACCCTACAAAAAGTAAAGGAAAGTTGCTCTAAAGATAGTGAGACGTGTTTTAGCGAAACTTCAAGGTTCTGCTAAATTATTCACACACAAGTAGGTGTAGCAAAAACGGAGACAAAGTGAGTCTCCGGGCGTTCATTACGAGCTCTGCGACTGACACGCCCTCTATGTGAGGACTGAGGAGTTTGTCTGAATTTTGACTAGAATAGTAGCTGATATAGTACGGGGGTGTGTATTGATGAAATATTTATTTATTTATTCAAACTTTATGCTCAAGTAATATAACTAGCGTACAAAACTGGACTTAAGAGGCCGGCGATGGATGCGTAGTTCATTCAAATGTAATAGCAAAATAATTTGTAAATCAAAAATATTCAATAACACTGATTTAAACAAGAGTAATAAGAAAAATATTTTTTCTATGGGAACTTTAAATTCTCGTCTTTATATCATTGTCATTTCAAAATATATATTTGGGAACATAGATATTCTGTAATCCAATCGAAATAAATACACACTACCTTAAAAATATGTTTGATTTACAAATTATTTTGGTATTACGTTTGTATGAACTACGCATGCTAACTGCCCCTTAATGCCTTAGGCGTTTTCTACTAGGTTATGTATAGCATGATTTTTGTGATCCGTTTCTGTTATTTTGTGTTGTTTTTGCTAGTAATGTTTTCTATAAGGATGGGTTTACAAAAGTAGGTCATAAAGTAAAGCTGTTTAGGTCCGATTTTCAGTAAAAGGTTAGCTGAATTTTAGAGGAGTTCCGAACATAAAATATATCGGAACGTGAAATACCAGCTAGATTTTATTTAGCCATTTATAGCTTGAGATTCTGTTGTCGCAAAACCTATTGGAAACGTTTATATATTTTCAATACTGTACACACGGCTACATATCAAGCTATATATTTCCAGTATAAGTAGATCTCGCATTGTACTAATAGGATTTCCGTGCAATGAGAGGTCAGCTCACACTGGAAATGTATGCTTGATATGTAGAGATAAACTACGTTAACACGGCGTGCCCCTCCAAAGGTCAAAATGTTTGAAAGTATTTATGAGAGTATTTACAAAGCGCTACCAAGACTCACAACGCATTGTGTGTGTACTGAGACATCCGTCAAACAAAAATAAATCCAATTTTTTGTTTATTTGTAAGGATTTGACTATAAACATTGAAACAGTAATTAGGAGGGGCGCGCCATATTATCGTAGTTTATGGCTAGCCGTGTATACATAGATCTCTGTTAATGCTAACTCATGAGACACTAGGCTCAAAAAGTGTTGTTAATAACCATTGATGTATTAAATAGGAAGATAGACCACTCTCTAACATCACGTAAATATTTAAAGGACCCGATGTCGTGCGTCATGTGCTCGACAACTAAATTAGAGAGACAAATATTACGCGGGCTATAGCGGGAACGAGATAGCAATAATTGTCACTGTTACGTACCCATAACAAGTCGGAAACACACAACGATTTGGGTATTCCCCGAAAACCGAGAGTAATGTAGGTCGATTGTGTTCTTTCCCCTAATTTATCTGGTCCACGTCAAAGAGCACGTACCATATCTTCCTATTTAATACATCAATGTTAATAAACCTGTCATTTGTACGTAATCTTGAAAAATATGTTAATGAATACCAATTCGGTTGCGAAGCCTGGTAATTACAGCATTATCACCCCATGATCGTTGGTTGCAGCGATCTTAGGGGGACCCCTAGACGTAATTTACAGGATAGTGGTGTGATAGTACAATTCATTCTTACCAAGGGGTATCGTGTTACTCATTAACTGGGTTGTGGAGGTCAGATAGGCAGTCGCTCCATCTAAAAAAAAAACGAAACGCAACTGGCTATGAGAGAAAGAAAATGTGTGCTCGCACCTCTCTCTCTTGCCTCTACAGTAATATACGAAACGTAACTCTCTCTCTTTCTATCTTCACTAACTTATATCTCCCTCATCTGTATTCACCAGCTTACTCCCCAAATCAAGCGTGCCTAAAGAAGTTTTACTTCAAAATTAGTGGTATTCAGCTTCATCTGCTAAGACTGGAAGCCGACCCTAACATAGTTGGATAAAGGCTAGGCAGATGATGAGTGTAATAGTACAATTCGGTACATTTTTTAAACATTTCAGAAATTCATATTTTTTCAATGTTACTTTTGATTTTTAATGCAATTAAAAAGGAATGTTTATCATTAATGAGGTTAATCATTTAAAATGAATTCGAAATCAAGTATTAATATTGAACGGAATTATTTCGCATGAAATACGGAAAAAGTGGTTTGCATTTCACCGGAAATGAGAGACACAATGTGGAGTGTCAGCAAAAACAAGCCAGTAGAGTACCTACTTACAGTACCTGCGTTCTGAACTCGTTATTTTTACTTTGACAAAAACATGCAGTCTTGGCGTAGTTTAAGGGGGATGCGCTAAGGTAGCCCACGAAATTCAATTTTTTTTACGTTTTTTGCAATTTGCAGGTCGGTATCACGGTTGAATGCTGATTGAAATATGATTCACGACCGTAACAAATATGGCTTTATAGAATTATAATCATTAGAATCAGCAATAGAACTCCTTGAGTTAGAATGATTGGCCTCAAATGTCATGATTTCATGTAATAGTCATTCAATAGGGTAATATGAACGTAGAGAGTTGTATTGATAAATTGCAAAAAAAAACGTAAGAAAGTTTGAATTTCGCGGGCGCTTTCACCTTAAGGGGCCGGCGTAGCATTCGTAGTTCATACAAACGTAATACCAAAATAATTTGTAAATCAAACATATTCTTAAGGTAGTGTGTATTTATATCGACTGGATTACAGAATATATCTATGTTCCCAAATATATATTTTGTAAGGACAATGATATAAAGACGAGATAATTATGAGGAATTTAAAATTTCTATAGAAAACTTATTTTTCTCATAACTCTTGTTTAAATCAGTGTCCATTCAAAATATATATTTGGGAACCTAGATATTCTGTATTCCAATCGGAATAAAGACACACTACCTTATAAATATGTTTGATTTACAAATTATTTTGGTATTACGTTTGTATGAACTGCGCATCTATCGCCCTCTTAAGCATAATAGTTTTAAAATATAGCTGGATATTATTATGTAGTACGTTAAGTAAAGTCGAAATTGTGATTAATTTTTGACTCAGAACTATCTAACATATCTACTACCCAACTAACTACTTTCCAAAAAAATATTATGAGTGTTATACTTA
Organism: Tiliacea aurago; assembly: GCA_948098905.1. Taxonomy (NCBI): domain Eukaryota; kingdom Metazoa; phylum Arthropoda; class Insecta; order Lepidoptera; family Noctuidae; genus Tiliacea; species Tiliacea aurago. The sequence continues at coordinate 16,391,235 of OX402593.1, forward strand.
TAACTAAAGTATATTAAAATTAATTAATTTCTTATCGTCAAAAACAGCGTTTATTTCTTGAAATATCTCCATTTTCGATCCAGTTAACATTTACTTCTGATATCCCCTAATCCCGGATTCCTCGTCTTTTACACCCTAAAGATCCGGACGGTTGTTATCTCAAAATCTTTTGTTCTTGTCACGGACACCCGCATACATATTCCGAGTCCCCGCCGTCGCCTATTTCCATATCCCTCAAATATATCATTGCGCTGGGAATATTTTATGCTGTCGGTATCTAACCGGCGTTTTGTGGTAATGTCTTCGTTTGATGTATAGCAGTCAAGAACACTCGTGGTCTAAATATCTTGCCATTATGTATATTGTGGCCACATTAAGATGTAACGTCGCAAAAGGGAGCCTCTTAGCGTTTTTTCCGTGCGTAATCACGACCCAGATTGCTCTGTCGCGAAACATAATGCCGCATCGGGCAGGAAATTTGTTAAAATTATAGACAAACATTCATTTCTCCAGTCGAAATATCGAATATGGGCCCGACTTCCTTTTCCTAAAAGTCCGACGGAATTACTGGGCAAATGGCACCTCGTTTGTGCTTAATTCGTACATTTGTTTGTGCAATCTTTTTTCGACGAGATACGAGGGCAAAAAATAATTGAAACAACCATTTTTCTCGGTACGGGAAATTAGCGCCGAGATTGTTCTTTGTTGAATTTAATTGGATCAGATTATAGACAATGAGTGACGTTTTGCGTGGCACGTATGAACATAGTAACCGGATGACGGGGGAAAGTGAAATATAAAAGCGAAATAAAGTCGGAACGGAGTGCAAAGAATTTTGTATGAATTACAAATGAATTTTCTGGAGTCGTTCAAAAACTCGCACAGCGAAATCTCCTTCCGCGGCTACTTCGTTAAATAATGTAAGGAACTGTGGAGGTGCGCGAATTGCGGGAACCGACTCGAACAAAACGCGCTGGAGCCGCTTGAATTTGCAATTTCAAGGCGTTTCGTTCTCTCACAATTTGCTTATACCGAGCCCCGCGTTGGGCGCCATTCCATGTAATTCGGTCCACAGTCGCACTAAAGTTAAGTAATCGCACACCGTCGCGGGGTCCAGGACCTCCTTATTTTTTTGGCATCGTTTCAAATTAAAAGCGATAAGAGTGAGCCTGCTTCTGTTACAGACCCCCACTGGCACGTCGAAACAAAGCCATCTACTTACAGCATACACAATTTATCACCCTTTGTTGGGAGAGCGTCAGAACTGTCGGCTGTAACTATACAATGAAATTAACAACTAATGACGTTTACCGCTTTCATTTTCTTTATACCGTTCCAATATAATTTCGGTTCACTTCACAAGCGAATTTGAACTCATCCGCGCATAATGCGACATGGGAGTTGAAACTACATTAATATACAAAATTTTATGAGCAATAATACCTAAACCGGGATCCTCGATGGAGGTCGAGCTCGCCTTTCATTTTCTCTTCAATAATGAACAAGTGCTGACCCCACAAGCTGCGCGAAATTTAATTTTAATACGGGACTGGCCACTATCTCGGCGACGTCGCCTAACAAAACATGCCTGGCTCGCGTAGATTAGAACTCGCTTACAACATGTTTGTTCACGGCTAATGTTTTTGACGCCATTATACCTACGTGTTAGGACACATTAATCTTAATTGTATACGTTACTAACTTCAAATTCTCGGATAAAGGGCGGACGGATGGCGAGCCATTACTAACCAAATTATAATGGAACATCCAACATTCTTCGGCGTGTACAATTGGGGCAAAATTCGCTGCAATTTCATGAATTGTCGTCGGCAGTTATTATTTGGCGTGTAAGCGGGAATTTGTCTCTTCAGGACATAGCTGGTTTTGTCCTGGAGTTTCCCGTAAATTCGCATGGTTCGCTGGTTCCTTTGAAAAGTCGCGGTTGGTTTTACGCTTTTGGCGGTATTGTTCGTGGCGTTTTGACTTTGAATTTTAACCATCCTTGTTCAGAAATTGCGGCGAGATGAATAATGTTTTGCTGTGCAGTTAGCGCTTGAGTAGTAATTGTGCATTTTGGTTGAAGTTAGTTTCGATTTACTTGTGATCTCATCTGTCTTAACCAGATCTTGGATCAAAGAGGGTAACTTAAGTTTACGTTCTCGTATTAAGTTATGAATGATAATTTACTCTGTGAGCTATAGAACGTTTAATTCAAATATTCGTAACTTAATCTTAAGATGTATTTTCATAATAAAACGACTGCATAAAATCAAGTGCATAGAATAAAAAGTATTCAAGGAAACCGTCCCACTTTTTGCCGTGAGCAGATCTTGAGTGGAAATAACTGTATACAGATGCATACGACCGCGACGTGCTTAATCTCTTAAATCCTTGCGAGATCTCTTCCCCATTGCTCGCTCAGAAAACTGGAATGCAGGGCAAGCCATTTTGAAACCAAAATTTGAGAAGAATTCTCTGTATCAGGTAGATTGGGTAATATTAACTTTTAGGTTAATATATAAACTTTGGTTTGAAACTTCAATCCGAAAGTATTAACATTTATTTTAGACTAGATGACCCGGTGAACTTCGTACCACGTGAGACAGAATTTAGATTTTTTCGATTAAAATTCTATGAAATTCCAAATTCGTCTTTGATGGATTTGATTTCCAGGTGAACTGGTAATAGCCCCGCCAACTATTTCTTACACAAATACTGACAGAACTGCAGCTGTAAATACAGCAACAATACCTCACTTCATCTCACTCTTTGTTACACATAAGCAGGCATAAGATGTGAAAAAGAGAGGGATAAAAAATATTATGTATCAACTGTTTATGTTATAAAACTCTCTAACTAAAGGAATCGGGTTACGTTACTCGCAGACGTCGAGTTAACGACCTTAGAATGATATTAAACTTGACAATTTATTTCTATACGTGTCAAGTACTCCCGACATCATATTGGTGCTTTAGAAAGCCTGTGCTCAACTTGAGTTAGTGTTATTACTAGAATATCATCCTTTCTAAGACTTTCATGTTTAAATTTGGTGTTCTCTGAAGCAGGGCTTAAAACAGAAACCGTGATTGTAAAAAAGTAGTCCGCGTAGTTTTGTAGCATAATTTTTATGGTATGATATAAGCTGGGCACTTATTCTATTGGAACTCCGTACTACGCTAGGCCCAGCAGAAACAGGGAGAGCAGTGTTAGGCACTATAATTTATGTAAATTATTTAATCACTACTGCTCTCAAAACGGTGAAGGAAAACATCGTGAGGAAACAGGCATGTCCTAGAGCTAAAAGTTCGAAGACATGTGACATCTACCAACCCGAAATGGGCCCGCGTGGTGGATTACGGCTGACTCCCTCTCACACAGAGGAAGCCTGTGTCCCAACAGTTGAACATTATAGGCTGATTATGTTACGCTAGGCCAGTTCAAGGTCAAAGTGTTATCACTAATGGTGGCCTACTGTACTACTAAAAATTACTCATTCAATCCACACGATCAATTCCTTTGTTTGACAAAGGAATTGATCGTATTCAATGATATGCACGAAACTGGTCAACTTGCGTCTTCTATGATTTAGCAAGATTCTACTCTCCGTATTTAAATCGGAACTTAATGAAAGAAAGTTTTACTTATATAATACGTTTGGTCTTATAGTATCGGTACTTACGTACGGTTGAATTTCTTCGAATTTGTTATGTCTATCAAATACCAATCCATGCTCATCAAATTCTACGTTATCGACGTATTAGAAGGACTATTTTCATTTGACATTAACTGTCTGATGAATCTGATTGTATCGTCTTTGTACTAAGGACTGCCTTGTCAACTGGAACAAATTATACGTAATCAAAGAGTTGCTTCGGGAATTCAGTCTAGTCTTCTAGATAGTATAATTGCTTTGTCTGAGAATTTTATCTGCGTTTCCTATTGGTATTGGCCAGTTCTTTGTAAAGTTCGTTAGTAAAACGAGGCCATTTTAATTGGTTTGTTCCGCATTCGCCTCACAAGTTTCGTCCCTACATATTATGATGTGCCCTGTTCGCCCCACATTTTCTTTCATTTGGGCCCCAAAAAGCAGTTGTTTCATTTATTTGTTATCATTTTAGTGCTGATTCGCCCCATTTCTGTGTGAGTAATTGATATGTGCGTTTAAGTGTGCGTGTTTTTCTCATAATTTAATAAGCTAAACAGATTGATGAAACTACCCTCATGAAAACTGACAGAAATTGTAGCACAATAACTACGTATGTTACTATTAATCGCAATAAGCACAAAAACACAAATCGTAAAGCTTTTATTTCTGTACCAAAAATGAATAAATCAACAATGAAATATGTATAAACAACAGAATCGTCTTAATTTCCTGTTTTATAGAAATATCTATTGAAAACGTTGCCATTCTGTTCTCTGGTTATGTTTACATTCCACTATAAGCCCGAATAAACTGGATTTAATGTATTTTATTTGAAGGAATTATTTCATCAATTTATTTCGAGAATTTTCACTACTGATTTACCACAATTATTTTCTCTTATACATTTTTCAATGTTTCGTGAACGTAAATAATTATATTTTGCTCGTATTAACCTTATTTTATTACAACTCAAAAAAAAAAAGTACTTGCATTATTAATCATCATCATCCTGCTGGCCTTATCCCAATTTGTTGATTTTATTCCCCCCTCCTACCTCCCCCCCTCTTACCTTTCCTTCCTCTTACCTTCTTCCTTATCTCTATCAGGCATCATGTCAGTGGTGAGTGTTCACCTACTCTAATAAAAGAAAAAGTATTTATTGGGACTCGCACAGGAGATCACAAATTAAAATAAAACACACTCATAGAAACATAATAAACAAAACAAAAAAAAACAAAGTAAAATTAAAACAAAAACAGAAAGTCCTGTACGAGGCTAAAAGGCTCCTATCTCAGCATGATGCTGCGGCACTTAAAAATAAGTGTCGCAGCGCAGCCAGCTATCCAGCCATATAATCTTTCTCATAATCCACGATGTATTTGAAATTGATCCGATCATATATTTTGCAACTCAACGATAACTGAAACGCAAAATGTTATCAACAAAGATGAAAAGCACAAGTAAAATTCGATTATGGAATGACAATATTTTTTAAATATTCTGTGAAGTGAAACAGGCAAAGGAAGCACATTTAAAATGCCACTTAGACACAGAATCCCTGATTCTGCTTCGTTAACGCAATTCATTTTATATTAATTTCTAGCGACATCTGGAGTTCTTATAGGAAGTTAAAATTTTATGTTTTTGAGTTTATAAACATGAGAGCGTCTGATGCCACAAGTATTGTTTTTGTTAGGTTATCAGTAAAGGCTTTGTCAAACAATAATGTACATACATATTATTATGTGTAAAAAGTCTGCTGGTCCATCGCCTATGTCGTGGACTGGTGAGCAACATGTCCCGAGTTCAATATTCGCCGGTTGCCCTATTGACTTGAACCCCATCTTAGAAGAAAGAAAGCTACATTTTTACATGGTTAGGTTATTCGTAAATGCCTAAAACATTTTTTTCACCTCAGCATCTCAAACAAGCTGGTTTTGCTGTTTAAAAATAGTGAGCAAAATTCGATTTTGCTGCAAGCGTGAGAAAAAGTAACTTTTTTTTTATGCCGCGAACAGTGCTGGGTCTACTCACAAAATTCGAAAGATTTGAACTTCAATTTGTTCTTTCACTTTCACTTCGATACGAAAAAAGCGAGAGATAGAAACATGTCGATTCGAAGTTCGATTTTCAAATTCTATACCTAGTAGGCCCAAAAAAGAAAAAACAATAAAACGTTCGGATACACATACAATTACTGTAAAATTGAAAATCGTCTGTTAAGGTTTAAAAATATAAGGATTATATTTAAACTTTTTTTATATTGTTTGTTAGACATGTGAATAAATTGTTACCTTCTTGTATTTTTTTACCTTTAGGTAATATGTTCTCGCTGCTGAGTGAAACGTTGTACATATTACACGAAACCAAAGTTATTTGCAACTCGTGTCTTTGAATCCCTCGCTGTGCTAAGGATTCTTACCTAGAATCCTTGCTACGCTCGTGATTCAATTATAGAATCCTTCGCTTACTCGGGATTCAAAATCAACACTCGCAGCCAAAACCAACTTTGCTCTCTTTTTACACAAATAACTATTACCGATGTTGCAGTGGGCAATCAATTTTCCAGCTATAGAAGGTACCACTAAATAAAAAACTCATGTACCAACAAACCTCGTTACTCAAATGGCATGGCATACTGAAATATTCCTCGAAATACCTGCCGGATTGAGTACATAAAGTAAATGAAGCGTCCACAGTGGCTGTTTGAAGAGGCATCCATAAAAAAGGGTTCAGACAAAAGTAAATAATGTTTCTGTAATTAATGAACAATGAAATTAACTTTTTTGGATCATTTCACGTTTACTTTTTTATGTTTTTTAATAATTGATGTAACCTGGTTTTTTGTTAAAATATTCTTACAAATCATTTTTTTAAGACATCATTTTGTTATTACGCATGGCTCCGGTAACCTACTCATAAGTCATGATATATTATGTATTTTATGCTCATAAATAAAAGTAATAATCTAAACACGCAAAAGAAATTTTCTACGCAGCAACCTCTAAACGAACCTGTATTATTCACGTGTACAAAATTTCATTCGGTCAGTGCTCTCAAATATATTAAACCTTTTAAGCCTATAAATATCACCTTTTCATTACTTTTCATCTCTTTTCATCGACCAATGTGACATTGGGCCGACTTTTTGACTGCCAATGACATTGTCAGGTATTCAATTTGCTTTGCCCACAATCAGCTCGACCGATCTCTTATTTCCGCTGTATTATAATTCGATTACTGAAAAGGACGTGAGCATAATTTACGTACTTGTGAAATTATGTATTACTGAAATGTAGATCAACCTTTTCATGTGTAGGTAGGTATATAAATAAATTATATAGGCCCGGGCAAAGCTCATATAAATGGAAGAGAAAACGTTTAAGATTAGGTGCTGTTGTATACGTTTTAAAGATCAATGTGTTAACTAGTACTTATTAGTGCCATGATTAGAGAGGGTGGCCACGACCATAGCTCATGCCTTATTTAAGTCCTGCTGACTGGAAAGATCATCGATAATGTTACCTGTCTCCAGGAACAAAAATCAGCTTTTGTTTAGTACCTTGCCAAAAGTAAACATAGTCAAGTCATATTATTTAAATAACCGTGGCAACCACCAATGTGCACTGGGCCCGCGTGGTGGATTACTTATTGCCATCTCCCTCTTATAGAGAGGAAGCGTCCCAGAAGTGGGAAGTTATGCTATGATGACCGTGTTTTGTCTAGTAAATAATTTTAACCTGAACCCATGACTACTAGAACCAACTAGTATGCGTCACGCGTTGACTAGCAAAGTTGGCGGTTGCTAGGCATCAAACCGTACCTTGAATATCAAGTATTTGCAATTTGCCGACACAACTACCTACACATCAAGTTCTACTTATGGGTGAACGGATATCAACGAAAATTTAAGTAAAGAAAACAATAGAGTGTCAAAAACCGTTTGCTAGTTCCTATCTTACGACTACTTTCAAGTTACCGGTTATCTATTTAAGACCCTATAACTACCATAAATGGCTTAGCATGATCCTCCGTTATGTCGAAAATACTGCAGCATTAATTTTGAAATAAATATATGGTTAAGTTGAGGATTAATGTTAAGTAGGTACTATGTTTGACGAAAACACTATTCCATAAAATTTTTGCATTGAAAAACATTCCAAAGTTACCAAACCGAACAATAAGCCGCTGGTATTAAAAAATACTTCAAATTAAATAATAAAACTTTGGATATTAACTGAACTTACTATAAAGCAGGCCTTATGTTATTTTTTTTTAATTACCATTATTTTCACCGTAAAAAGAAATAAACTAAAATATCAGTGCCTTGGAGTCTTCTCCCTGCCACCCTGTCTCGCTTGCGCGCGTGACCGCCAGCTACTTGTGCTAGCGAGATAAAGAGTGAGGTGGCGCTGAGGTAGTATAGACCCATAAGGAGCATTCCAGTTACGTAACCTTAAAATTTCGATCAACTTGTGCATGAGCACAGGGAGATCTTGAATTTTCTATTTGCCGAATTGCGTCATCGTCGTATTGGAAGAGTTTTTCAAGCTCATTTGCGACCGCCTCAATTGTATCGTCAACATCACAGAGGATGAAGCTGGTGTCTTTCTTGCATGCGATCGTAGATCATAGAATCATGTATGAGATAACTCTCAGTCAGCAACGTTTTTCATACGCTGACTTTTTAGGAAACTGGTCTGAAAGATCAACATTTTATCTCTTTGTTTGTTAAAGAACATCATCATCAGCCTAGCCATTTTCCAAATATGTTGGGGTCAGCTTCCAGTCTCACTGGATGCAGCTGAATACTAGTAATTTACATGGAGCAACTGCCTATATGACCTCCACAACCCAGAATGGATAATACGATAGAATAGAATACTTTTTATTACGTACACCATAAAAGTTACATATATAAATATTGAAATTTTACATCATCATTTCAGCCGAAAGACGTCCACTGTGGACATATGCCTCCCCCAAAAGGGGGGGGGGGGGGTTCGCCACGCTTGGCAGGAGGGTTGGCGATCGCAGTATGGTTTTAAAAATGCATAGAGAACGCTGCTGCCCATTCTCTAGTAAGTCCCTTAGTCGCCTTCCACGACACCCATGGGAAGAATGGGATGGTGCTATTCTTTACGTCCGGCACCAAATGGAACAAAGGAAATTTTATATAGGGTGACACAATGGGCGGTCTTATCGCTAAAAGCGATACCCCTTGGTAAGACTGGTTGTTAGACTTTCGGGCTTCTGACGACTGTCAAAGATCCAGGAATGACAGCCGGGACCAACGCGCGGCTTAGCGTGCACGGAGGGGTCTTGATATGTAAAGATGGTCACCCATCCACGGACCAACCGCGGCAAGTAGCAAGTGGCGTTCTATAGTTTCTGCCTACCCCCATGGGAAGAAGGCGTGAGTTTATGTATGTATGTTTTTTGATTATAGATATATTTTCAAACGACCAAGTCGCAGAACGCTTTTTGTCAAAAGTGGTAATGACTCACAATCAGTCACTGTTGAAGAAATGCTTACACAATCCCGGTTCAAGCATCAATTTATGGGCTGTGGAAGTGTATGTTAGTGGCAAGTGTAATTAATTACTATCGGCTCAGCAGATGGGTGTCACTTGCGAGACTTCGCGATTATAAACGGTTCGCTTCATTTTGTATGTATATCTACGAGTATATATGTGTGTGTGTGTGTGGTGCTATCGAGCAGTGTTTGATGAACTGTGAATACCAAAGCCAGGGTCTTGTCGTGAAGTTAGAATGTATTGGAGTATGTTTGACAATGGAATTTACTATCTATTGTTTGGAGAAATATGGTCTTAAGCTGGTAATAAGTTTACGGTGTTGCTTACACCTTTTTCCAACGAAATAGCAACGATATAAATAGGAAGGGAATGTTTAGTTGCAATAGTACCCAAAAAAAAAAAAGACAAAAACGAACTAATAAGTAAAAACAAGTTGTATTAGTTAATCTGTATGTACAAAGAGAAAGGTAATTAATTAATTAATTAATTTACTCGCTGACTAAACAGATAAATAAAATTCTCATAGCTGTCGGGGGACCGTTCTGTGGAACAGTTTTTAATCTAAGAGGTCCCTCGACTGCAATGATAATTTATGTCGCTCGGGATAATGTAACGATTCTAACACACCCCATACATCTAAATCTGTTCAGGCATTTAAAAGTTATGATGGCACAAAGAAATTGATACATACATACATACATGAACCCTAAACACATTACACTCTTTTTTGGGCAGTCGTGAAAAAAAAGGATACTTTCTTGGAGACGTCAATCATAATATCCCAAACCGTTATAATAACACAGCTAGGTATACAGGGTCAAATTAAAATTAGCTAGCGAAACTCCGGAGACGTGATGAGTATCGATATTGAAACACAAAAAAAAATTAAAGAGTTTTGTTGTTATTTTTTCCTGGGTCCGCTGGTCGTGTTGTTTATTATTGGAAGTTTGAGTTGAGCAAATCTGTTTTATTTATTGTATCGTGTTTAGTTATTGATACTCATCCCGTCTGTGAAGTTTGTACACAAAACTGACACTACCCGGTTGATGAACCCAAAAACAACTCATAAAATGATGTTTTTTTTGTTTTATCTTGTTTGTTTAGCGATACCCACCAAGTCTGTGGAGTTTTACTAGCTAATTTAATTTGACCTAGATGAAACACAACATCGTTCAACACGACCTCGTAAAGGGGCCAGCAACATTGTTTACGAAACTCATACATACCTTCATGGTGACTACCACCATTCTTGGGGCATAACAGCTTCAATCTGGCCCTGCCTTTTAAGGCTTGAAAATGTATGTTAGTAAAAGTCGTTCTCCACACCATTCAAGACATCCGCATTTCAATGGTAATCCATACATTTCATTTGTGGCTTCATGGTTTCGAAGCAAATTAATTCCTAAATCTTATTTTGCACCAAATTCGAAGATTTTTTTCGGTATAGGTTAGTTCGACCATTTCCAAACCGTTAGTGCTGTTAAGGCGCTGATAAGAGGCAAATGATAAAAGTAGGCTTGTCTTAAACAAAAAAATTGCCAAGTCTATATAGTTTGTGGTAGCGGAAAAAATATACTTATGTTATTCTTATACATATTTCTCGGAACTTGGTTGTTACCAAAAAACGTTTAGATTAAAAAATCTTTATACAAATTAACGGTAAACTAACCCTTTACTTTGAGTTTCAATCCAAAATATCTGTATTAAATATCAACGTACGGTTGGTGTTTAATTAATAAGAAGAACGTCTTATTTGTATGCAGAATTTGGTTGTTTTTTATTTTCGACTACTCAACTAATTTTTGAGTAAATAAATAATTGCTTCATATTTTGCAATAAATTACAAGCGTTGTGTCATCGCGCTTATCTTTCTTTTGTATGCAGTCTGACAGTGATAGCGGTTCACATATTGTCAGCGTCTTAATAGGCGAAGGATTGTGTCAAAAGGATGTACAGTAATGTAACATTCTTCAGCCCGCTACATAAAATAACAAGCTTCGATCACTAGTCCTCCTGTTAAGCGTAGTCCTGTTAAGCGTAGTGCTTCCGGGAATTATTTTTTCATTGGCCGTGTATAGGTTATACCTACTAATAAGTATACAGGGTCAAAATAAATCAATAAATAAAATAAATAAGCTAGCGAAACTCCATAGACGTGATGGGAATGTAATGGAATCTAAACATGAAAAAATAAAAAATAAATAAATTTGATGAGGTTTTTTTTTTGGGTCATCAACAGCAGGTAGTGAAGTTACTTGAAATATCAGTTTTCTTTGTGTAAACTTCACAGACTATGGGTATCAATATCTGAACACGATAAAAGAAAAAATAAAAAAATTTCTCAACTCATACTTCAAGTAAAAACACCAAAAACGGATATTGACCCAAAAATCCGCTTTTGGTGTTGTTACTTGAAGTATGAGAAAACATATAAAAAACTATTTTATATGTTTTATATTGTCGTGTATTTAGATATCGATACCCATCACGTCTGCGGAGTTTTGCTAGCTCATTTAATTTGACCCTGTATATGATAATGAAAAAAAAAAGGTTAATTATTTTTTTTGTGAGTATGTTAAAGGTAGGTACATACCGCGACGTGACACATCTCGAGAGATATTTTGCGACTGAATTTACTTTTAATCTATTGGTTAATCCCGGATTTATACTAACCTCGGGAGTTAAACTCTATCGAGCTGAAAACACGTGCAAAACATTAAAGAGGAATTAAAACATAGTAACTAATTTCTAAACTCTATTCCGCAATTTGATTCGGCTCCAATTATGATCAAAAACGTAACACATATAGAGATTTCTATTTTAATGATCAACGTAGCAGGACATTCGCTGGTTGGCTTACAAACAACACAAAGTAATCTCGGGCGCTCCCTCCCATATATCACTACTTGTGACATTCCTAGCTAATAATTCAACTCAGGCGATGTTAGCGAAATAGTGTAATTAGGGACAACCATCCAACCCTAACCTCACACACCATGTAAAGTACGGGAACAGAGAGATCAACGTAAACTAGCCACAACTCCATAATTGGTCAGATTATAATGATTTAAATGAACTTTTGTTTCACACTTCCCTTTTGATTCCGTTTAAATTCTGTAACATATTGCTAAATGTTCCTGTAAATCTTTTTCCTTAAACCTTAATATGCTAACCGCGTTTCTCGTTCCTATTAAAATGTATATTCATGTGGGTATATTTTACTTGGAGCACTTAGGAAAACGTCTCTTGTGAAGTCACCAAAGCGTGAGAGTGTGTAAACTGTACTTTTCAGCCCAAATTAAGACTTGAAATCTACCTGCAAACATAAATATGAAGGAAGTCGCTGATACGACAAATGGGTATGTATTTAAATGCTTTAGCGTCTTAATATACCGTCAGAAGTATCAACATTTTCTTATGCCATGTTGATGTTGATATTTTTTTACCCGTGTACCTATTTGCTTACCGATCTTTTATACATCAGAAATATGATTAAAGTTAAAAATCGTGTTAGAATGCTTAATGATCTGAAATCATCAACACTATTGCTGGTATATTGAAAAGTTTACGGCAAGCCGTAAAAGCATCAAATTAACAAAAAACATTTTTCCCTGAACACAACCCAAAATTACACCTACTTAAACTCACAATGCATCTCAAAAACGCACACAACAATAGCATTTTTAAACAATAAACAACGAAAACGAGGTTTTATTCTACCATAACAATAAAACGCACCTCGCTCCTTATACTTTTTCTTTAAAAATTCATGCATTAATCTGTATACTGCTTGGCCCCTTAGACTGAAAGGGTCGTAATAGTTGCATGCCTAATGACTCCTGAAGGCGAATTAGATTTAATTTTTGATTCTCTTTGTTTGAAGGTAGTCGTGAAATATTCATGTGTAACCGTGAGGTATATAGGTATGCATATAAGTTAGGTATATTATTATACTTGAAGAACAGTCTTGTATTAAGAGAAAGCAATTTGTGTATGAACAATGGTTTGTACGTGTTGATGAAATAGGCTGGTTGGGTTTGAATTTAACTTGATTTATATCTCTGAATATGTTTATATTAAGTCTGAAGTTAGGTTGTTATTCCGAATGTAGCCTCAGCCTTGTCAAGGATTTTGATAAAGTAAGTGATCTGCAAATCTATGTAATTAAGTCGTATATGGCCAAGTCGCATAGAATATGGAGTTATTGGAGCAACTAATGCCTGAACATAATTATGAAAATTAACCGTCAGAAAAAACTAGAATAGAATACTCTTTATTATGTACACCATATACAACATTATTTTTAGTACTTATATGCGAAACCTGAATATAGTTTGTTCAGAATAAGGAACTGAATCGATTTTAATATTTTTACACCATGTTGTATTTTGTCCCAAAAATATTTAAGTGTGATAGAAAATGTTATCACTATTTAATTACTTACAATACAATCGCCGTACGGTTCGGTCCCTACTGCCAAATTATTATCAATGAGCGCAAGACGACCCTGGGGCGCGGGAGCGCCGTTAGCATGTTTTTGTACGGACAACCCGGTAACATAACAACCTTATAACTTTGTGATTTTTCATGATACAGTTTTAAAATTTTGTACATAGATTCTTTACATAAAAATACTAGACACGTGTTTCGGGTTTCACATATACTAAAATTATAATGTTGTTTAATACACGTATAAATGTAGAATTTTTTACATACGGTAACACAATTGGCGGTTTTATCGCTAAAAGAGATCTTTTTGGATGGATTGGTTTGTATGAGAGACAATACTGTAGTTAATTAAGTAGTGAAACTAAAAACTACAGTCTTATTTTAGCGAGGCTGACTGAATGTAAATAACTTTAAATTTCACTGAAATCATTTATAAAAAAAAACACACGCAAAAACACAAGATGTTATTAAGTGTTCCGCGTAAAGAAACTGTTTACTTATGTATCCTGTTTGCTAGATCGCTTTGATCAAGTATTAAAACTCAGGCTTTCATTAATCGCCTTATAACATAGTGCAGTGCACACGGAAACCAGCGACTATTCTTAGAATCTACTTTAAAAGTAGAGCGATTTTTTTTTTATCCAGCGGTGTGGTTACATTTATCTTCTTTTTTTTTGTTCAGTGGTATGGTTATTGCCTTGTCTCCTTGGCATGGCTTTAAACAATTATATTATTCGCCTATTAATCTTGTGTTTCTACATATTTCTGTTAATGAAAAACAATATTTTTATTTTTTTATGGTTAATTTTCTCCACCTCCGTTTAGGTTCCAGTTAAATTACGTGCCAGATTATCTTAGGTTTAAAAATTCTATTCGATTATTATTTGATGTTTGGTGAGGTATGGCTTATTTTCATTAGTCGATAAATCGGTCGATATATGCAGCATGTGGGGACTCCCCGCAAGCGAAGTCGATAACGCTGTCGTTACGCGTCTGCCAAACGTGCGGTGCAGGTTCTCCGTATACCGCAATCGTTCCCTATCGATTAATGACAACGGTTCCCAGCATGCGGGTTCTATGGCATGCGTTACAGAAATCTCCCGCACCCTGCATTAGCCCTATCGACCAATGAAAATGAGCCTTATGGCGACGATAACCGACTTTTAATGATTTTATACTGAAGATCACGTCTAAACGAGTAGTGTTAATGATTTGAAACAAAAATATGTTAAATTAGAGCATCTTCTCAATAACTTAATATGTGCATATTTTAGATTATGTTATTTAAGTTATGTCTAACGCGGATAAAAACTGAGAATGGCGCAAAATCTACCAAGCGTATTTTTCTGAAACCTTCACCAATTTAAAGATAATTTTATTATTAATCTTTTAGTATACGCGTTTTATTAAAATACCTTTTGTTTTGTGTATAATAAATTAATAATGCGTCAAATTGGGGACAGCGCTCCTTGATGGGCGAGTCCTATTACTGGCTGAACGTACGACGCGTTGCGTGAGCTCAGTACAGAACACGCAAGCTAACCACTCAAGGTCACTGGCATATATCTCCGTCTTAAGTAGAAGCTATTTGGACATTGAAAAAATAATCTCTTAGGTGTGTGTATTTAAACAGAGTATTCTATTCTATTCTGTAGACCAATTCTCATTTATTTAAACCAACATTCTGCAGTCATGCTATGAACAGAAATTTTGTCTAAACATCGTCCTGCTAAAACTACACCATAAACCAAGTCCCTACAACTTTGTCGACACTTCCTTCAAAGTCAATTCTAAAATTATCGAGCACTTTACTCGGTAAACGTACCTACTTAAAATATCGTGTGTTTCAGGAATACGTTACTTTCTTACAGTGAACTGTTTTCATTAGTAGTACACGCGACGTCCGTAGGCAATTTCCTTTAATTCGCTTTATCCATCATTGATTCACTGCCTGACGTTTGACGGCTCAAGAAATTACTTTGGGCTTGTTTAATTTTAGGTATAATAGTATACCTGTGTGTTTGTGTTCTTAGGTAAATAGAGGCATGCTTTTCTTTGGGTTTTTTGTTTGGTACAAGTGGGAACTTGTGTTGTGTTGGAAAAACTTGAGGAAAATGTTTTAAAGTACCAATGTTTTTTGTTTCTGTCTACCTTATTCTTAAGGTCGTTCATCATTATCATCATCATTTCAGCCGAAAGACGTCCACAGCTGGCCATAGGCCTCCCCCAAAGGGGGGGTTTGCCATAATCGCCACGCTTGGCAGGCGGGTTGGCGATCGCAGTATGGTGTTAAAATGCATAGAGAATGCTGCTGCCCATTCTCTAGTAATTAGTCCCTTAGTCGCCTTTTACGACACCCACGGGAAGAAATGGGTTAGTGCTATTCTGTACCACACGGTCGTTAGTTTATGAATTTACGATTATTTAAATGTATGACAATAAGATTCGAATATATTTTTGTAACTAGATATTTTTTAAGACACTGTTTTGGGCACTATTTTAGAACTAGGTGGCGTGGCGTCCTTATTGGTTAGTCAACAGGTGAACAACTGTCAAAATCAAAATCAAAAGTCATTTATTCAAACTAGGTTGAGAATCAGCACTTTTCGAACGTCAAAAATTACATGAGACAGTCCCTCAAAAACGCCCTTCACCACTTCCTAGTGCTTTAGTTGGGAAGAAGAAGTGGCGCAACAAACTCCCCAGCAGCACAGCTGTCTGTTCGCATAAAAAAACTTGAAGCTATACAATACAATATAAAATAATTTGCATTACGCAACACAAAACGTTAAATTAAATTATTTGCCTTATGTTAGCTAGCACACACCATTATACAAATATATATTTATATAATAATTGTCTAAAACTATACTCAAGCAGAAATAAAGTAAACAAAACGTATCTAAATAAAAGCCTCCAGGCATAATGGGCGTGCCCGCTTAAATAAAGCTACAGCTATAATCATGGTAATGCTATAAAAATGTCAATGGTACCTACCTACTCATAACTGTGTTCAACCAATCAATCTGCCCGCCTTTTCCCAACTATGTTGGGGTCAGCTTCCAGACTAACTGGACGCAGCTAAATATCAGTATTTTACATGGAGCGACTGCCTATCTGACCTCCACAATCCAGTCCTCCTATCTTTGGTATTGATCGTCGCATCGTTGAGCTCCTTAAGAGGAAATGCGGGCGGAGACTTTTAGAGTAAAAAGTCATAAATCGAGGTTCGGCTCTCGCCTATTTCCTACTCCAATATTGAACCAATTTAAAAGATATTTCTTACACTGAATAAGAAGGATATATACTGTGTCCCTATGTTTTCCTTTTTGATGATACATTATCTTTGTAAGAGCTGGAACCCTTTGAAAATGCTCAAAATTGCCTGTTTAGACCGCTGACAACAGAGGGCTATTGTACTTTGCCAACTATTAATAAAAAAAGAAAAACATAGGGACACAGTATATATCCTTCTTATTCAGTATAAGAAATATCTTTTAAATTGGTCCAATATTGGACGAGGAAATAGGCGAGAGCCGAACCTCGATTTATGACTTTTTACTCTAAAAGTCTCTCCGCCCGCATTTCCTCTTAAGTTCTGAGTAGAGCTGCACAATTACTGACAAATGCGTGCACTGACTGGTCCGGTCCACTAAATCTGTGTGGTTCTTTCCTCAAAAGACCATTTCAGACACCAATCTGCATGGCCTTCGTATGATCTGACCACGATTATGTCTGGACTTAAAAAGAGACTGTGACCTCTGAGTTTGTTTCGGCCTGTCTTCTCAGAGTAGTCAGATAGGAAACGCCGACCCCATCTAGTTTTTAAAATATGATTGACGTGTAAAAGTGTTTCTACAGACCTACTTACAGAAATAAAAATAATTTATCATTTATCATCATTTATCATTTCTCAGTAACTGGGTAATACGATACCCCTTGGTAGGCTAGGTTTTCAGTCTTTCGGGCTTCTGACGACCCGTAACGACTCTCAAAGATCCACGAGTGACAGCCGCGACCAACGTCTTAACGTTCTTTCCAAGGCACGGAGGAGTCTCGGTATGTAAAGATGGTTACCCATCCATGGACCAACCCCGGCAAGCGTAGCTTAATGTGATGGATCAACACATGCGGCTGTTATAACTTAGCCACGAGCACTTCTCCTACTCATAACTGTGTTACCTGTGTGTATGTAGTATGATGCAAAACACACTATCTATTCTTTTTCTTCTATTCTATTCTATCAAGATTCGTTACCGGGGAACCCCCAAAAGTATTCCAGCAAATTATACCAACAAATCGTACAAAACTTAGCTACGAGCACTTCTCCTACTCATAACTGTGTTACCTGTGTGTATATAGTAGGATGCAAAACACACTATAAAATCTAGATTCGTTACCAGAACCCCCAAAAGTATTCCAGCAAATTATACCAACAAATACATAACCTACAAATATAACCAGGTAACAGCACCAATTGTCGTTGCCATGTTATTCATCTCATCCGTATTTCCTTGCACATTAATCGCGGTAAATGCCGGATATGCTGAAAATTATAACGCCTACCTTCCGGCGATTTGCCCTGCCTATACGCAATATATAAAGGGGATATATAATATATACTTAGTATAGGATTCATTATGTTAAGTCGAACGGTAAGATTTATTGTAGACTTGGTCTATGAAACAGTTATACAGGTATATTTTATTTGAAATGTTCTATAGGTGTTAATGTTCAAAGAACTTCGTCTGTTACATACATGTTTCGTCTTTGATGACTAGATATTTTGTAAGAAGGCTTTACAGTTTTTGTTTTATATTTATTATTTCAAATAACTATTAACAAACTTAAGTAGGTACCTATGTAAGTTTCAACCGGTGTTAAGTATCATCAGGTTCAAAATAAAATCCCCTTCAAATAATCGTAAAAGCAAGATTTGAATAAAAGACCGAAAACAGAAATACCTTTTGGGGAGAACTAAAAAAATATGGATATAGCATATCATAAATTTATTATTAGTGAAGATGAAAAGTTATATAGGGCTATATTCGCGTGAAGCTGGCCTTATTAAAGATTCATTTGGAGGCTTTGGAGCGGATCAAGGTGGGCAGGCGGCCGCACACGCCTATCCCACTTTCAAATGAAGTGCAAACGGTTTTTTTTATCCACTACGAATATCTACTTTTTTCTTGTATCATTGCTTTTAGGATATACATTAATAAATAGTTTGTTTAAATATCTGTACCTTTCATGTTGCTATTTAGGTTTTATATTGAAAGTTTTCATAAATGTATGTAAACTTTTACCATTTCAATATAATATCGTAGACTTATATTCCAAGCAAAAATATCACACTAAAAACAACATTGCTCCTACAAAAATAAAGTTCGCCGAACAGCAAATAACGAAAGCGCTAGAATACATATTAAAGTTCGCCAAAAACCAATATCTTTGGCGATATTTGCAGCCGCTCTCATATGGGTTCCATTCATCGGGCCTGCAATGGAGGCCTAGATCCCAATAGGAATTGCAATTAGGCCTCAATTTACGCATAGTTTGGAGTGGAATTTCATTCGTGGGGCCACCTCAGTCTTCGCCGGGAATTCCTCTACTTTCCTTTACGGGTTTACCGAGATGTTGGGATGCCGGTTACCGCGGTCAGGCATCCAAACGACACTTGTATTTGTATTACCATTGCTGTGAAATGGCTATTGTAAGAGGAATACAGTCGGTGTTGTTTTGTGAGGGTGATCTGATTGGTATTTAGATTATTGTTTAAACTGGTAAGATAAGTTGTTAAGAGATTGATTGATAGTGTGAAGATCTTCACCCTGTATTTTAAATTGTTGAAACAATAGTAGCAATTAGTAGGAGTGTTAATGGGGAAAAGCGGAGACAAGTTAGTTTTAATACCGAAATAAAACTAAAAAATCTGCTGCAACATTGTTTGCACACATTTGGTCAAAAAGGTGCAACAGTATACGATATTTTATGTATTAGGACAAAGCCGAGCGCGTAAAATTTTGGATTTCAATAGCCGCGGAATATTGAAACAAAAAATGTTCCATTAATGTTGTATATAACAAAAAAACCGCGACATTATTTATGCACAGAAAAGTAAGAAACAAAACGGTAACCGCTTTCCTATACATAATACAAGTAGGCTTGAAAAAGTTTCGGTGTCTGATAGAACTCATAAATTTTAATAAAGAAGTTCTTATCTTGTTTGCGTCATGTCCCACGCGCGGTGTTTATGTAAAAGTTGTAACACACAGCAATACAAGCCGGCAATAAATGTCTTGGCCAAGTAATAAGTTTATTTTTCTATTTAGGTAATCGAACATACCAAGTTTCGGAGCTCGTAACGTGTCCGATATATTCGAGTCACTTGTAAGTTGTAGCGCTTATGCGTCATCCACAATGGCTCCCGAGGTCGTGGTATATCGATATCCTTTATTTAATGAAGGCCGTGTGAGTTTTTCTCCAAATTGAATAGTCTCGCGACAATCAGAGTTCTGTCCGCAGATCATATTTCAGCGAACGAGATAAACTCGGACAAAGGAAAGGAATCCCCGTTTACCCAATTGGGTAATGGCCCAGCTCTGTCGTTATCTCTTCCCATTATTTCTGTTTGAAGGAGGCTGTGGTGTTCTACTTAATACTAAGGGTGAAATCTTTACAAAGATCTTTGATAAAGTTCCCCGGTACTTGATCTTGTTGTGAGGAGTAATGCTCGGATAAATTGCTTTTGCGGTCGCTCAATAGGTTTATGTTACATGCAGGCTACCTTGTAAACGAGGGAAAATATATTAAAAAGCAAAACTTTTACACAAGCAATTTAAAAAAATTGTAACGCAGGGTATTTTGATCCTTTTCTTAATAAACTTAGAGGCTTGCGTTGTTCGTTTAATATTTCAAAGCTTACATAGTTAATTATTAAGACATGTTTCTAAGTATTGATCAAAGTAATAAATTACTTTGACTAATTACTTACTCAAGTGTTAAGTCAATCAAAGAAAATTTGTATGGCAGAATTCTGAACAAGAATTTTAGATAGTCGGTCAGACTTAATTTGATCAACAAACTCCGTATGAGTAGTTCCAGATTTCAGATTCTCCCTTTTTCGTAGGTCCATAATTAGTTTAATTTTCGACCGCCTGAACATCAAAGGCGCCAAGTCAGCAACAAATCGAAAACAAGACCACGTTTCGAGCAAATATTTGTTTGTTTTTCCATTCAAGTTGTAAGAGTTACTGAATTTTCTTCGAGTATCTTTTCTCACTATTTCTGAACTTCGAAGATCTTGGACTTAGGTACTAAGGGCCACGCATCGTGCATCGATAGAAAATTAGTCACCAACTATTCCCGATTATATCCGTGATTCAAGCCAGATAAAGGGACTTAGAAATGTAGGTCGGATTACATCAGATCTGCCGGTTGAAGACGAAAAGCCGCTGTCAAAGGGAGAGGGAAAGTTCGCAAACAACTTGAGCTTGATAACCGATGGCGTTTGGCGAGACTCGCGTTTTGATGTTAATGACTTTTTGGAACATTTGCCAGATGTTAGCCTGTTAATATTGTATAGGTTTCAAGGTCTTAGGATTTTAGTGGTGCTTCAGGGTATATTGAGACATTCTAGATTGAGCTGAAAAGTTCGGTTTTCGATTTCAGTATTCAGTTTAAAAATAGTTTATATTAACATAATTATTAAAATTCGCGGGCGTTGTATGGAGCCCTTCGTGTCCAATTTAATAATGCGTTCAGAAAAGTGATGGGGTTGGCATGGCGTTGCAGTGCGTCAGGGATATTTGCAGCGGCGCGTGTAGATTGCTTTTACGCAATAATGCGCAAGCGCGCAGCATCCATGGTGGTTCAAATGGAATCATGGCCAGCCCTAACAGGGTTCTGAAAATGATTGCTGACAGAGTGGACTGTCCGTATGTTATTCGCTGCCTGACAGAGTGGACTGTCCGTATGTTATTCGCTGCTGTCAGTTACATGTGCCATCGTATCGTGTTGTTTACTAACACTTAGTTTTAAAGATAATGTTATTAACCCTGTATGAGTCTTCGCTCGAAATAAAGATTTTGAATTTGAATTAACGAAGTATGGACGGTGTGGAAGATTAAGATGACATGGCTAGAAGGGATTCTACTGAAATGACGACTGATATAAAATTATGGGAGAAGATGCTGCGCTGACTCTAAATAAAACGAGACGGGCAAGAGAAAGTTATATAATTATGTTCATGCGCACTTGAAGTCGTATTAAAAGTTCCATGTAACGAAGAGACGAGATTCTACTGGCACACTTGAAGTCATATTAAAAGTTCCATGTAACGAAGAGACGAGATTCTACTGGCACACTTGAAGTCGTATTAAAAGTTCCATGTAACGAAGAGACGAGATTCTACTGGCACACATGAAGTCGTATTAAAAGTTCCATGTAACGAAGAGACGAGATTCTACTGGCAGTTTTTTACCACAAAATTCCAAGAACATTTCAGTTCTATTAAGTGAATAATTAAGATATTTCCGTAGTTAAGCAGCGCCGACAAAAATGACTATGTTTTCTCGATAATATGAAAGTGGCACAAAATATAATGCTCTACCATTTTAAAATAAAGCAGAAAACACTTGTTTGCTTTTAGAACACTTTAAACTGCTGAAGAACATCCTTGAAAGTTTTTCACTCCCATATTTCCTGGCGACGCTTGTATTTTAAAATGTCCAGTGCCCAACTTTGCTCTTATTTGTTTCCTCGTGCATTCAGCCATAATTCACTTCTATTTAACGCGGTAACTCGAAGACATTTTTAAAAACTGCAGTTAACGGTGATTTACCTTTTTAGCAAATTATTTTGATGATATTTTAGAAGGATTTTAATTTAATTAAGTGAATCTTCTAAGTTGCCTTTTTTTTGCAACTTTTGTCGACGTTTAAAATTGTATGAAAAAAGGTTTAAGAGACAGATTTTTTTTGTTTGTTGTGTTCTATGACAGATGTTACATAAGTAAATAACATCAGAAGCTATCTAACAATACTTAGAAAAAATATAAAGCAACCAAATAAACAATGCATCTCTTAAATAAATTGACGGAAACAAAAGTTTACTTCAACCCTAAAATGACGGATGCTTTTTCCCGTTCAAACTTCACCGTGACATATCGGCTGCGACCCGAGTGTTATGAAGCGTATTCATATCAAACGCTAAGTTCTCGCGAAAACATCCTCCTTTGCAATTGCCGAAAGCCACATTACTTTTTAATTTGAACCGTTGGCTCTTTGCAAAGAGAGACTTTATTACACTCCGAGGTATCTGGCTTTTGACCCGTACGCCCTTTGTGCGAGCAATTTTTTATTCATTTCAACGGATTCATACGGGAGCCCCTCAACCGGCTTCCCTTTTCGATGTTATGTGTTTCGACTCTCCGTTTTTAGTCTAGGAAAAAATATACGCGGTTTTTTCTCCACACGAGTATGGCAACTTCGTGTGTTGTTGTCAGTGCTTCTGTTGCTGCTGCTGTTATAACCATTAGCGGTCTTTTTAGGGTTCCGTACCAAAATAGTAAAAAGGAACCCTTATGGTGAGACTAAGTCTGTCTGTCTGTCTATCACACCTGGATATCTTAAGAACTCCTAATGCTATCAACTTGAAATTTAGAATAGTTTTATTACGTTTTAGATTACGTTTGTCCAACTCTTTAAAAAAAAAGAAAGAAATAAAAAAATATATATCTTTTTTGTAAAAGGGACTGAAAGGGGGTCTTTAAAACGTGAAGTGGGGCTACTATGGCATGTGGAGTATCATATGAAAGAACGCTGTTTGCACATTCTCAAACATTTTTTTTAGGCTGCATAGTTTCCGACCGTCCCCCCCCCCTTATCTCCGAAGTTTGCATATATAAAAATCTGAAATTATTCTGTGATAGAAGTTTATGTAAAGATTACAGGAAAAATAAAACGATGTCTCTAAATAGCACAGTTTTTCAGAAATCATCAACATCGTATATACGTACCGAACCCTCGGTACGCGAGTCCGACTCGCTCTTGAGAGTTTGTTTTTCGTGTGGTTAGTGACTAACCTGGTGTCAGAGTTTTTATGCCACCGAAGTACCGAAGACTTGGCTTCACATGCCGTCGAGAATATATCTCAGGCAGGTGTTCTCACGATGTTTTCCTTCACCGTTTTTGAAACAAGTGACCATTATACAATACGCACATGAATCTGAAAGCCAGAGGTGCGTGCCTTGGGTTCGATCTCGACCTGCCAGGTTGCGAGTTTGTCCATATGGGATATCGTGGCCCTGGCACACAGGCAAATGAAGGAATACGGGTGGGTTTTAGTCAGTTAAAGTCTAACACGCCCTCCCGCTCCGCCCAGAGCGGGAGAAGATATTTGATAATTTCCCAACCAAAAAAAAAAAGGGTTCGATCTAGAGACCTATGACTTGGCAGTCCGACTATCACTACTAATAACACACACACATTCACATTCTTTTACTAAAAACTGTGCGGCGGAAAAAAAAACAAAATTGTCTCATAAAAAAAATCAAATAGTATTAGGTATTATTTGTACAGCCTTCTATTGTTGGTTCTATGAATATTAATTCCATTTTCGTTTGTTTCAGGTATGCAACGTTACTCAGCGGACCAACTCCTTGAGAAAAACGAGTATTGAGCTTTTTACTAAGTGAAGAAAGAAACTAGTTATCATTGCCATTAACTTTAATATGCATGTAAAAACTTTTTGTTTCTTTGCTGGAAGAGCTCCCGAGAATCCTTTATAAAGATACTAGATACTATAAATAAAGGATTACGACTCAGCTGTGAGAATGAGAACCGAGGAAGCTAATGCAACATACAAAGTTAGAAAATGTCCGCTTGTTGTTGTAAGTATTTATATTCACCAAAGACATTAAATTATCTACTTAACAATAGACGGGATATAGCGAATAAAATCGTAATACATTTTGTCCTAGTGGGCAAAAGTCGTTCAGTCTAGCGTGGTACGCCTGCATGTCAAGTCGCATTCGTGTCCACCAAAATAAAATTATTTTCGAAGTATATACATAATATATACTAAATTGTGCATATTATTACATACGTATTACAAATCACGTGGTGACAAAACGACTAGACTTAACCACGGTTTATTTTCGTTAGTATTTTGTAATTAACCCAGTATTTAGATAAAATAAATAATTTTCTTAGATGTTTCAAACTAATATATGACGGTTGGTAATAAAAGGTTGGTGTCGGTAAAAGTGCAACATGTCAAACTTAGCTATTAAGAAATTTTGCTATATTACGCTAGATGGCGTAACTGAGACATGGGATCACAATTTTTCTATGACATTACTTTTGCTAGCCTCTCTATAGTATCTATCTTAAATCTCTTTGATATTCACTTATCACTGGTATTCAGCTCCATTCGGTTAGACTGAAAGCTGACCCAAACATATCCTGCATTATTATTATGTCATGTATCCAAATCACAGGCATCTAGCCGCGGGAGGGCCCAGCAGTGCTATTCTGTAACCATCTCACCGTGAAAACTTAGACGAAGTGAGCTTGGAGTGAACTGTCAGTGTCATCCCACCTAATGCTAGGGATGGACCAAGGATTACATTAACAATCATAATCGAGATTTTGAACAGAAACTCAATTTTGTTTTTTTTTACATTAAATTGAGTTTGACAAATTTCTGTTTTGCCGTTTTAGTTAAAATCCTAGCTTTTAAATAATATAAAATGATCAATAGAATTAGCTTTTAAATATTATTCAAAGTCAAAATCAAAGTCAAATTGTTTATTTCAAATAGGCACATATAAGGCACTTTTGAACGTCAATATTTACAAAAAAATAGAATTGATTCTAGTCGCCCCTTCCAAAAGGTAGTTTCGTATGGAGAAGAATGGGCAAGAAACTCCACCGGTACTCTTTTAAAATCTTGTAGGTACAATATTTTTATAAGTACATTAATTATATAATTATATGTGAAGACGATGCACCTAGAATAAAATTACTATACCAGAATAGGTAATAAAAAGAGATAAGAATGAAGCAATGATAGATAAATTAATTATGTGATAGATACATCATGGTGCTCACATATTTACAAATTTTTTTAAAAATATATACGATTTCCTTAAAAAATAACAATATCAGTGTGAGTTAAGGTAATCCCAGAATTTAAAATAAATGTCATAAAAATAATAAATTATACAATTAAAATAGCAACCTGTTTGATTTTGTCTGGACTCTAAATTGTCCTATGGAGCAGGACCAGCATGATTCCAAGCATTCTTATCTTGTTTCTCTCCTTCAATCCTCTAATTTGTAATATGCTTGTTTACAAAGTGTTCTTTTAATATGAGTTTTAAATTTTCTTTCATTTAGTTGCAATTTATCACAAGGTATTATTTTGTAACATTTAACACAGTACCCCATAAAAGATGTATGTACTTTAGATAACCTGAAAAATGGTTGATCTATTTTGTATTTATTTCTAGTATTAAAATTATGTCTATCACTTATTTTATTAAAAAGATGTAGATTTTTCCTTACATATATAATATTTTCATAAATGAATTGGCAAGGTACCGTCATAATATTAATATTTTTAAATAGTTCCCTAAGAGATTCGCGGCGACTTAGATTATAAATTGCTCTATTAAAATATCGATTATGATTGTAAATGTAATCCTTGGTCAATCCCTAGCATCAGTTGAATGACACTGACAAGTCACTGCA
The DNA here is from genome assembly GCA_948098905.1 of Tiliacea aurago. Taxonomy (NCBI): domain Eukaryota; kingdom Metazoa; phylum Arthropoda; class Insecta; order Lepidoptera; family Noctuidae; genus Tiliacea; species Tiliacea aurago. The sequence continues at coordinate 16,417,622 of OX402593.1, forward strand.
CGCAAGAATTCACGGTAAGATTTTTACAGAATCGACATACTGGTGACCTGTAATACAGGGTCTTATATAAACCTACTTCAGGCTCCAGTCTCTCACAAAGATAGCTGTTCGTGCACTACTGTCAAAGTTTAGCAATAAGTTTATAACTTGTGTAGACAAAATAAAAGTTTTATATTATATAATTATATACTATATTATTATTATAGTTTACCGTGACGTCCTTGACAGGACTTCAATGATATACTTAAAAGGTCAATTTACTGTACTACTGTCTTCATGCAGGGTACCAATTGTACCTATTGTGGCGAAGTGTTTAATGTTTAGACTTGGCAATAATGGTAAAGGTATCAAGGTAGTAAAGTCAAGGAAATTAATTGTTTAGCAAATTAACTATCAACTTACTTTCTATGTACCCTCTATGCAAATCACAACTGTCATTATTTGATAATTATATAAAATGGCTATAACACGGCAAATTCACGTAGTGTGTCAATTTGATAAGCAATTCATATTCCTGATTGTACATATGGCTCTTCATTCTATTCGACTCTAATAATTAAGACTCCAATCTTTTTAATATCGAACGGAAAACGGTATTGCAAAGATTCCATTTTGTCACTTCAAAACTTTTTACTATCTTGTGTTTTTCTAAATCAGTGCTTCTACAAAGAATTTTCAAAATCGGTCCACAATTGACGGAGAAATCGATGATCATACGTAAAAAAAATAAAAAAAACAAACGAACATAAATAACCTCATCCTTTTTGGAAGTCGGTTAAAAACTAGATCAATGTACTAAATAAAGGGCTGTCAAACGAATGCTATTAATAATGCTTGGCTGCCTATAACTGGTCATGCATTCACTAACAATGAGTATGAGAAACAGAACACGTTCACATGCTTATCGGTCACAACATATTATCTGTGACACAATTATTAGATAATCGCGTATGGATTGTTCAATGCATACTTAATGACTTCTTCGCTCGAGTGGTCGCATTTGAATTTTCAATTTTTTACTGTATTATTATTTTCTTGTTATCGTTTTTTGTGCTTAGATTTAATATATATTAGATTAGATAGGTATTATATTAGCTACCGACAGGCTGAAAAATTGGCTGAACTTAAGTGACAGGTGGCAGGGCGCATTGCTCGCAGAACAGATGGCCAATGGGTCCCAAAGGTTCTGGAGTGGCAACGGCCTACCGGAAGACGTAGCGTTGGAAGGCCACCCACACCGCGAAGCGATGACCTTTTGAAGGCTGTAGGAATCCGCTGGATGCGAGAACCACAGAACCGGACAATGTGGCGGTGCTTGGGTGAGGCCTACGTCCAGCAGTGGACGTTTTTAGGCTGAAATGATGATGATGATCAAATTAGGTAGGTTTCGAGCGAAAATTTGGGTTATCTCCAAAGCCACCAAAGAACTACCAAACATTTTTAAGGTACAGATTCTCTTATTACTTGGTTATGTATATGTTGTTGATCGATTGTCGAATCTGCTGTTTTACAAAACCGCTAGTTGTTTTACAAAACAGCCCCGTTATGTAATCCCATTGCACTACGTTTAACAAAACCGCTACCCACGTTGTGACGTAAAGCGTTGGTGTGGCTTCTAATGCCAAATTGGTCATAATAACTAAGCTAGGGCACCATGACCAATTGGTTTAGGTTAGGTTAGACCTGAAACCAAACGCGCGCGAGCCGAGCGAGCGCTACTTCCAAGTTGGCCGCAGTTACTTGGCTCTTTAATATTTTTAGGACTGACTTTCATAAGACTCTTGATATTTTCACAAGAGCTAGGGTCAATTTCACTCATATTACTAGTTTTATTTATTTGTTTCGGTCGCCATTATTGTTGTAATGGCACACAGAGCCACGAGCAACAAAATATAGATCTAAAATCTACAATCTGGCGATTAATTTCACAGTGTTTTACATAAACTGTAATATTGATAATTGCAAAACGTTAAATGAAATTCTGTGTTTAGTTCAGTTATTATGAAAACAGCTACACATCGTTCAGCTATTTTACATAATGGAGCTGTTTTGTAAAACAGTGAATTCGACAATCTATCTGCGACATATACACCAGGTTATTATGAAAACAGCTACACATCGTTCAGCTATTTTACATAATGGAGCTGTTTTGTAAAACAGCGAATTCGACAATCTATCTGCGACATATACACCAGGTTATTCATATTCACGAGTACTTTTACTTATAAATGATGACTGCAGGTAGGCCTAAGGTACCTTTGCTATAGATACAGTTATTGTTGATTTAATTAGCTCTCATTCTTTATAGCAACAGTATGTTTATGAGCTTCATTCACTATAGTAGGTACCTTATTTTATACTCTATAGTTGAGTCTAATACAATTTTCCGACTATGTAAATAGAGTTATTTCACATCATTGAGTGATGTGCATTGGACCAATAGTCTCCTGGGTATTCATGATTACCTATGTGAACGTAGTGCAATTTAACATTGTTATTCACTAATCCAGTTAATGTTTATTTGATTCTGAATAGTTACTGATTATCGGGATATCGAGCTGTGAATTGGTAATATGTTTTGAGTTGTTAACATTATTTGAAAGGTTAATAAAATGTTGAGTATGTACTTAGGTAAAAGCTAAAAGTTTTAAAATTTTGTAGGAAAGTAGTCATTCGAATAAGGTCGCCCCCGTTACATGGGACTTAATCTTATCTGGCGAAATGTGGGTGTCTCTGCCTATCACTTCGGGGATTACAGACGTGATGGTAATTGTTTCCTATAATATTTCTACCACTATTATCCCATATGATAAATAAACGAATTTACCATTATTTGATAAAATTTGTTTTGGTAAAATTTGTTCTTTGTTACGTGGTGTCGTCGACACCAAGTAACAAAGAACAAGGTTCAAAAAAAGAATTGAAAAAAAAATCTTCCTAAAAGTAAGAATCATTAAATAATTCGATTCCTAAGAAATACTAGGAAGCTCTCAAAAGTTCCTGTATACAAATTCTTGCTTTAATAAATCTCATTGACTCAATAATTGAATAAAAGTAAAGTGTTTACTTTATTCCTTCAGGAAAAGTTATATTTGCAATTGTAATAATTTTTATCTAATACAAGTAGGTACTTGTAAACTCAATATTAAATACTTCTAAACAACTTCTGTTCTAGATAGAACAGAAGTTGTTTAGAAGTATATATTGAGTTTTTATTTAATATTTTCTTACATATATCTTTATGAGATCTACGCCCTTGCTGGTGAAATGTGGGTAGGTACCTATGTCAACAATAGTAGGTAAAGTCAGGATATTAAATTGTTAAGTATTTGACTACCAATTTAAATTGTCCGTTTATTCAAATCACAACTGTCATTCTTTAACATTTGTGTGAAATTTTCTTAGAGGTAGTCAGATTGGAAATGTTGACTCCATCTATAGTAAAGTCGTGTCATGTAAAAGTGATTCCAATATTCTATTTACAAAATAAACAATTTTATTTCATTACAAATAGCTAATGCACGGCAACTTGATGTAAGGTGTCAATTTGCTTAACAATTCATTTCCCTGACTGTACACCATCATCATCATTATCGCCCACGGAAATGTTGACAGCGTCGGACTTCTAGGGGTTTATTTATAAACGATGATACGATGATTAAAGTTAATAGGCTTTTAAACGTCAAACATGTATGATTATACAGTCGTTAATCATTACTTAACTTTAAGCAGCGTTTATAAATAAACCCCCTAATGACTACTCTATCTAGTGATTTTATTTGAAAGTCAGATGGTGCTTGGCAGATGAGTTTGTGATTGTAGTTTGTTCTTATGCTCTTCGTTTGCTGGACACAAAGACGTAAAAAAATGGTGTCTAATGATACACCATTTTTTAGAGTTTCGTACCAAAGTGGTAAAAAGGAACCCTTATGGTGAGACTAAGTCTGTCTGTCTGGGACTAAGTCTGAATATCTCGAGAATTACTAATGCTATTAACTTGAAATTTAGAATAGTTTTAGATGACGTAAGCCCAACTACTTTGCAAACAAGAAAGAAATTAAAAAAAATATATCTTTTTTGCAAAAGGGACTGAAAGGGGGTCTTAAAAATTTGAAGTGGAGCTACTAGGGCATGTGGGAGACTTTTGATGAAAAATGTAAAAAAAATACTGTTCCCCCCCCCTTATCTCCGAAGTTTTCATAGATAAAAATCTGAAATTATTCTATGTGATAGAAGTGTATGTAAAGATTACAGGAAAAATAAAACGATGTCTCTAAATGGCAACAGTAAACGCACAGTTTTTCAGAAATCATCAACATCATAATTATATACGTACGGAACTCTCGGTGCGCGAGTCCGACTCGCTCTTGACCGGTTGTTTTGCCAACTAAGTAACTGGCAAGAACCGCCAGTATAATCAGCCTACAACGTTTGCACTGCTGGGAAATAGGCCTCCTAGTCTGTGAGAGGGAGTGGGCCATAATTAACCACGCGGGTCCAGTGCAGGTAGATGGATGTTACATATCTTCGAATTTTTGTTTCTAGGACATGCCGGTTTCCTCACGATATTTTTCTCCACCGATTTGAGAGCAGTGGTGATGAATTAAATTAAACAAAGAAAAATGCCTGACTGGGTTCGAACCCTCCATCTACAACTCGTAAGTCAGGGCCATTACCACTGGACCACCACTGCTCCTCTGCTAAGAAAAACACCCCAATTCTTTTTTGTAAAGCTATCTTTCTTGCCAGTAACCATAGCTACAAAAGCCTCTGTAAAACCCTTTGACAAGTAAGTAGAAGTACTTAGTATAATAGTATCTATTGTATTATATTTTCTTCGTTCAGGGATCCCTGTTGGTTGCCAGGGAGCGTTTTTTGCCGTAAGCTCATTAGCAACCGTATGACCTAGTTTAAATGTCCCTGACATTGTGATATTTTGGTGTTGTTTTTTTGTGGTGAAGAACAATGTGCTTGATAAAAAATATTCAAGGGAGTTAACGATTTATCATAATTACAGCCGAAAGACGTCCACTGCTGGACATAGGCCTTCCCCAAAGGGAGGTTTTGCCATAATCGCCACGCTTGGCAGGCGGGTTGGCGATCGCATCGCCTATTCTCTAGTAAGTCCCGTAGTCGCCTTTTACGACATCCACGGGAAGAAAGGGAGCGGTGCTATTCTTTACGTCCGGCACCACGCAGACAAGATTATTTCAGTTGTAATTGAAATTGTTTATTGAAAAAACTGATTTACATAAATATTAAAATAGGGCCTTAGACAAGAAGTTAAGGTAAATAATAATTGGATTCTACCTGAACTAGGAATAAACCTGTATCTCAGGTATCTCACTCAAGTGATTATACATCAGTGTTATCTAAGATTCCAAAAATTTTTAAAACTACTATAAATTATGTTTTTATTCAAATTTAGAAAAATATTATGCTGCTTTTTTGCATCATCGTAAGACATTTTTACAACCATGTTCTATTATGATTTTTGCAATGTACCATTTTTAACAAGGTCGCATTTACTTTAAACATAAGTACAGAAAATTTTGCCGTGTCAACAAAAAGTAAATATTGCATGTTTGCGAACGAATTGTAAAACCTAAAACTTTTTTTATGTGTAAAGGGCAATATTAGTTAATAAATACTAGTTATTAAATACAAAATACATTAATTAATAAAGACTTAAAGATAACTTGGCGCTATTACGCGATCTTAGTATAATCTATAGAATTTATGTATCTTGTCTCAGCTAATTTCTTTGCAGGGCATTCTTGATCGCCTGTTTTGATGATTGGAGAATGGGCAGCCGCGTCCTATGAATCTATTTAAAAAATGAATTCGTGTTTAAAACTAACTGGTAGGTGTGTAGACTATATTGGGTTCTTTCTTTTACAAGTGGTTGGTGACTAACCTGGTGTCAAGCCGATGGTGTTCGCCGTTTTTTAAGCAAGTGATAGAATAGAATACTCTTTATTATGTACACCATAAAAGTTACAGATATAAATCTTTAAATTTTACATAGGGTGACACAATGGGCGGTCTTATCGCTAAAAGCGATCTTTTACAGACAACCTTTGGATGGATTAAAGGGAGCAGGAGAGACAATACTGCAGGTAGTCAGTGGTGTACCATTAACATATACAATAAATACATACATACAAAAAGCATACACTTATCTAATAAATATGTACATATATACAATAATACACATGAAACAAGAGCAGGGAACTGTGTTATGTAATGATGATGTTTAAGGAGAGAGGAAGTGTTTTTTTACCTGAATCTCTGATAATTTTACACATCAATTCGAAAAGTCAGAGGTGTGTGCTTTGAGATCGAACTCGAGATCTATGACTTGGCACTCCGACGATCACACCAATAGGCTGTTACTTTAGGCGAGGAAACCTATCGTGTCTAATATTGCTGAAACAAGCCTGAAGGCTCGCGCAGACATGCGCAATATCGCGGGCGCGACAGGTAGCATGACCCTTGTCGCGCCCGCGTTATCGCACCAGTCTGCACGACCCTTGAAGTGGAAATCGAATGAAATAATGAATTATATTCCATATTTATCAGTATGTGTATGTGATTTTCTGTTTACAAAAGGTCAAGCCCCGTTCTTAATCCAAATTAACCATATTTCTACTGTTAAGTTGCATTAATTATTGAATAGACAGCTGTGCTGCTGGGGTGTTTTTTGCGCTTCTTCTTCTTCCCAGCTAAAGCACTAGGAAGTGGTGAAGGGCGAGCGTTTTTGGGGGACTGTCTTATGTCATTTTGACGTTCGAAAAGTGCAGATTCCCAGACTAGTTTGAATAAATGACTTTTGATTTTGATTCAAGCTAAGACATAGAAAAAAAAACCGGCCAAGTGCGTGTCGGACCACGCACAATAAAGAGTTCCGTAGTTGGGATGAATTTATCCCAAAAACAAAGTTAACATTGTCGTTGAAAAACATGTTCTCCCATACTTCGATATACGTCACGGTCAATTCTCCAACTGTAATGAAAGTTGGTCGACGATTACTCGTTCATTTGTAAAGCCTACTTAGCTGTGTTAGTTTTCCTTTTAATTTTGTTATATATTCTACTGCCATGATTTTTTTCATATATCCAAAAACAACCATTTAGCTGGCAGTACACTGGGGGACACTTGACTCTAACAAAAATTAACACTTTATGAGGCGAGATGAATACGTAGTTCATACAAACGTAATACCAAAATAATTTGTAAATCAAACATATTCTTAAGGTAGTGTGTCTTGATTCCGGTTGGAATACAGAATATCTAGGTTCCTAAATATGTATTTTGAATGCACGCATGCTACGCCGGCCGCTTAATGCTTCATCATTATCATCATTTCAGCCGTACGACGTCCACTGCTGGACATAGGCCTCTCCCAAAAGAGGGATTTGCCATAATCGCCACGCTTGGCAGGCAGGTTGGCGATCGCAGCATGGTGTTAAAATGCATAGAGAACGCTGCTGCCCATTCTCTAGTAATTTTTCCCTTAGTTGCCTTTTGGCCTGAAACTGCGTTAAGCGGGCATCCGCACGGTTTCATACAAAAGTGCTCCGTCGCGAGGGAGTCCCCGCGACGGAGGACGCTCGGGCGTCCGTCACGGGGAGGCGCGCCCCGCACCCACGCAACAGGGCCCGCCTCCGTGTGACGGAACCCGTCGCGGGGGCACGCGCGGTGCCCGCCAGCGGACCGGTAACATGATTCATGCAAAAGAGGCATTCTGAGAATACATTTTTATCGTAGGTGATTATGTACTTAGATTGAGAGTTCAATATGGAAAAACCGGCTAAGTGCGTGTCGTACTCGCGCACGAAGGGTTCCGTACCATTATCTATAAAAATGGCAACCTTTGTTGTATGGGTGCCCCCTTAATTATATGTTTTATTTTAATTTAATGATTTATTTCTAAAGTGAATATTATATAACTAAATATTCTGTGAATATTTCAAGCGTCTACCTGTTGCCGTTATCAATATTATATGTAGAGCAAAAACGAGCAAAAAATCACGTTTGTTGTATGGGAGCCCCCTTCAATATTTATTTTATTCTATTTTTTAGTATTTGTTGCTATAGCGGCAACAGAAATACATCATGTGTGAAAATTTCAACAGTCTAACTATCACGGTTCATGAGATACAGCGGCAACAGAAATACATGAGTGACAGGGGGGCCGACAGACTGAAGGTAAATTGAACTAGCGACACAGCGTAAATAAAATAATCTGGTCTCCGCGACGGGTACCCGCGACGGGGACCGTTGCGTTCCCACGGAGCCCACCCGCGTGTCCACGCGCGTAGACACGCGACGGTTGCCCGTCGCGGGCGCCCGCTTAACGCAGTTTCAGGCCTTACGACACCCACGGGAAGAAATGCGTTAGTGCTATTCTTTACGTCCGGCACCACACGGACGAAAAAAAGCTTAATATTATGCGAACGGGTGCCTGAATCGAAAAATGGTTTTAACAAATCTGCAATATTTTTGAACAACCTATCCAACTGTATTCCCCTCTATGGGATATACGAGAAATAAAAACAACATCCCTACTAGGTACAATGAAGTTACAACATTTTTTGTTTTCAAGATTTTATTTTACCACTTTGTCGGCGTGATTAATATGTATTCCCGTGCCAAATGACAGCTTTCTAGTACTAAGGGTCCCTGAGCTATGCCGGGGACAGACAGACAGACAGGCAAGGTGCAACTATAAGGGTTCCTTGTTGACTACAAAACCCTAAAAATCCAACAAACTATCGCCGGATGATTTAAGGCGCCCGCAGTCGCGACGTGGCTCTATTAGAACAATTTCTATGAAAACTTCATGGAAATTGTTCTACCAGAATCGCGTCGCCGCGTCATCGCACGATCGCGTCGCGCCTGTCTGCGCGAGCCACTAGTCGGACGCACCCAACTAAGCCTTTCCCAACTATGTTTGTTCTCCTAACCAGATGCCGCAAAATGTTGGTATTTTATACTCCGTAAGCGTAAACTAACTTTTAATTAGAACTACGAGTAGGATAATCAAGTCTAATAGAAAGTAGTGCACTTCATTCCATACATTATTTAATACCCCAGCGATATGGTAATTGGAGTAATCTATTTAACTGCATTTTAATTAATCAATGCATTTGTGTCAGCTAGTTGAATGCAGAAGACTTTGAACAAAGACTTGTTATGCCTTGTTCGGACAAGGACGTATTTTATTGGCACGAATTGCGGAATCGATGAGCCGAAAGCATAGGGGATGAAATGGAAATGTACCTACAAGTCTATGTTGAATAAAGGCTTCTGTAGATTAGCGCGATATTGTGGGCGCGACAGGCAGCGCAAGGCGGTCTACACGAGCCTTAAGGCCGGAAACATTATATGTGCCATAGTATTTGCAGTACCTACTCAAAAATTGGCTAATTCTTTTCTTTTTAACCTACTTTTTGGGAAACGTTACATGAACAAACCAATAATAACCTCGTAGTCATGCTTTTTATTGTACAACAAAATTGTTAGTCATACCTATCCCTACTTAACCCTCTGCAACTGAGGTGACTTTATTGTTAACATTTGACTGACGTGTTGTCTATCAGACGTCAGCTATACTAGCCTTATTTGCCTATATTTTGACGATTTATTATATGTATGCACATTTTATATGTTGTAGTGGTTCTTATTCTTTCAAAATAAATAAATATCAATATTAATAAAACAATGCATTGACTAATACGAATCACTTTTAATGAGATCCACATTTTACACATTTGATGACATACAGGTACAAAATATTATTTAAAAAAAAACTTAATGCTTATTCTATCTTTGAACAAACATAATTATTTTTAACATCACAATTAAAAGCTATGAAAACAAAATCAACAATATCCTATGATAGGTTTAGGCACAAATCAGTCTCAAAGTCAACCCTAATTTTATTACCTAGAACTTACAGTCTTCACAAGTTTGAGCCGAGCATTGCAAGCAAATACCTTTTTTGCAAGCACAGCAGTTGAATCTTGTCTGCCTTTTCAATCTGCTGGGGCATATGCTACATAGTCTTCTTGCTGATGGTCCAGGTTGTGGAGGAGGTTGAGGAGGGGGAGGCAAATCCTTACCTAAAACCCTTCTGATTGTCAATCGAAGCTCTCTCGGCAGTCTGTCATTATAGACGCGCTCTTTCACGCTGGGAAGTACTAACTCTCTTGATATGGATAGTAAGAAGTCTCCCCTCCGCAATTTGGCACCAGGAAAACCTTGGTACAAGACAAAGGCATTCACAACAGCTAGATCCAACATCCTGTAAAATATTGCCATTGGCCAGCGACGTGTCTTTCGAGTGCTTGAAAAGATCGAACATTTCTTGTCGATTTCATCGACTCCGGCCTTGGTGTGGTTGTAATCTTAGCGGCCGCTCATCCTCATCTTCGCTGTCGTTACCTTCGCTCTCATCACTTTCATTTGGTTCCCTTATAATATATTTTTGAGATTCTCTGTTTCCTTCATTCTCAAGATTTTCCACTCTTTCGTCAGTTATAAATTCAGGGTCTTCAACAGAGTCATCAACATCACTGAAGTTATTTTCTTCTTCTAAATCTTTAAGCCAGTCTTCAATGTAAGTATCTATATTTTTTGGTCTTCAATTAAAACTTCTTTTGGAGGGTCTGCTATCTATGTTCCCTGGATTCGACATGATGATGATGACAAGAAAAATAATAAACTGAGGTTACGTAGGAGAGACACTATGGCAGTTTACATATTATTACTGAGGTTACGAATGTCTGACACTATGGAACTACAGTCGATGTTTATGAGGTAACGTCTATCAGAATCAGATCTTATTGCTGTACTTACGTCTGAGAGACACCAAATGCTCGTAGCACCAAACGTGCAGATCGCGTGACCGCTCACGCCACACTGCCCAATGCCGCGGACCAATACAGGAAGGTACTGAGCGAGACAGAGCTACATCACGCCATAATGCAAAATGGCAACGAATTTTATGATTGACGGTGTCTGACATACTACCACCTCAGTTGCAGAGGGTTAAATCACCAATTTCAATTTCCTTACAGAGCAAAATAATTATACTAAAGCATTCATAATTTCAGCCGAAAGACGTCCACTGCTGGACATAGACCTCCTCCGTAGGGGGGGCCCCGGTTGCCATAATCGCCACGCTTGGCAGGCGGGTTGGCGATCGCGTGTTAAAATGCATAGAGAACACTGCTGTCCATTCTCTAGTAAGTCCCTTAGTCGCCTTTTACGACACCTACAGGAAGAAATAGGAGAGTGCTATTCTTTACGTCCGGCACCACACAGACACCGGTAAAGAGCAATATAGTATTTTAATTAAGGCGACGTTAACCGACTTTTAATGATTTTATATTGAAGATCACGTCTAAACGAGTAGTGTTAATGATTTGAAAAAAATATATGTTAAATTAAAGCATTTTCTCAATAATTTAATATGTGAATAATTTAGATTGTTTATATTACATAGTGAAATTAATTTGTAAAGTTATATCTAACGCGGATAAAAAACTGAGAATGACGCAAAATCTACCAAGCGTATTTTTCTGAAACCTTCACAAATTTTAAGATAGTTTAATTATTGATCTTTTAGTATACGCGTTTTATTAAAATACTTTTTGTTTTGTGTATAATCAATTAATAATGCGTCAAATTGGGGACAGCGCTCCTTGATGGGCGAGTCCTACTACTGGCTGAACGTACGACGCGTTGCGTGAGTTCAGTACAGAACACGCAAGCTAACCACTGAAGGTCACTGGCATATATCTGCGTCTTAATAAGATGTTTTTGAATAATAATACTGAATAAAGTAGCAGATACACCCTTTTTATCATACATTGCGGCTGCAGTCCTTTCACCGTTATTTTACCTCTGACAGCAGCAACCCAAGAGCAACCTTATTGTAAGCAAAATAAAGATCATTGTAATTTTATCAGTGACGCAAAAACAAGTAAAATAATTAAGGACTTTACAAAATAAGTGTGGTCAACCGTCTTTGGTCCAGACATTGATATCCTTTTTTTCTTAGCAGTAAAGCTGATACCAGACGCACTGAAAAAAAAAAAGTGTTTGCTCTAACAAAAATCTTGTTTAATGTGATCACGCATCTTGACTCCATACGAGCCTAACAAGATCTTGACTTCTGAAGCTAGGAGCACTTTGTTAAAATATCATAGTTCCGCCAACTAAGTAATTAATTAGTTTAATTACGGGTAGTTATTTAATTTTACTCAAATGTTTGCCAGTTTAAGAATGATATAATGCTAACAAGTTACTTGTTACCATCAACTTAAATTATTATTTGATATACAAAAGTGAAAAAGTAAAATCAAACAAAGGATGTATGATGTAACAAAGACTGGTAATTATTCAGTACATGTCACATTGTCGATATAAATAAAATTATTTTTTTCCGGAAAATATGCATCTTGTCTAAAGTAAATAAATTAATAATGATTTCAAACATTTTATTGCCAAGTAAGAGAAAATGTATCTTAGTTAGCTCGCATTTTCAGTGCTCTACTAAAGCATTACACAATACAAATCAAAAACCACGCCAACAATTCAAAGCATTATTACCGTAAGAAAATCGCATCTGAACCACATTATTCCGCAAGGAATCGCTATCAATCCGGTTACAATGCAAGAAAGTCGTGTCGCCGCATGCGGGTCAGTGACGGCGTCTGGCTTTAATTTTCCGCCTCTCCGGCCACGGCTCCGGCTCCGGCCACGGACGCAAGTCAGATTCAGCCTTGTTATACTCGTGCTCTCGTGCTTAGGATGTGTTTAGATTTGGTGGAGGCGCCAGTCGAGTGGGAGAGTACTGGAGTGATTGCTGGCGTGATTTGAATGGTCTGTGGTACGTAGCTGCAATTCTAGTGTAAATAAAAAAATAATATCTAATATGTATTTTTTTGCTTTAGTTTATCAGTTAGTGAAAATTTTATCATCATCATTTCAGCCGAAAGACGTCCACTGCTGGATATGGGTCTCCCCCAAAGGGGGGGTTTGCCATAATTACACCTAAAAACTACACATCACCATAACTTCACGCCTTGATTTATCCTCTACACTCTACAGTGATACAGTACTTACTTTCCTAACAGTTATTATCATAATTATTTCAGCCGAAAGACGTCTACTGCTGGACATAGGCCTCCCCCAAAGGGGGGGTTTGCCATAATCGCCACGTTTGGCAGGCGGGTTGGCGATCGCAGTATGGTGTTAAAATGCATAGAGAACGATGCTGCAAATTCTCTAGTAATTAGTCTCTTAGTCGCCTTTTACGACACCCTCGGAAAGAAATGGGTTAGTGCTATTCTTTACGTCCGGCACCACACGGTTGAAATTTTCATAGTAATTTGAAATGTCTAGTGTCCGTTTTAGAATTGGCTAGTACTAATGTAAACTGTGAACTAGAGCAGTGGTGGCCCAGTGGTAACGGCCCCGACTTACGAGTCCACCACTGCTCTCAAAACGGTGAAGGAAAACATCGTGAGGAAACCGGCATGTCCTAAAACCAAAAATTCGAAGACATGTGACATCTATCAACCCGCACTGGGCCCGCGTGGTGGATTACGGCCCACTCCCTCTCGAAGAGAGGAGGCCTGTGTCCCAGCAGTGGGAACATTATAGGCCGATTATGATGAATGTAAACTTGTTTTATAGTCTAGGAGTCAAGAGACTACAAATCAGAGCGTATCTTTATGTTGAAAATGTTGTTTGTCGAGTAATATAATTTGCAATTTACATACATACATAATCAGCCTATAATAATCCCACAGCTAGGACACAGGCCTCCTCTCTGTGAGAGGGAGTGGGCCGTAATCCACCACGCGGGCCCAGTGCGGGTTGGTAGATGTCACATGTCTTCGAATTTTTGGTTCTAGGACATGCCGGTTTCCTCACGATGTTTTCCTTCACCGTTTTGAGAGCAGTGGTGATGAAATTATTGACACAAAGTAAAGCGGGACCCCTTCTAAAATAATGTTTTTTTTTTCACTAATATGTTTTGGCATAACTGTTTTGGCATATTTTTTTTTGGTATATCTAATAGTTTTTTGCCATAATTGGTTTTGGCATACAGTTGATGTTGGCATAATTGTTTGTTGGATAATATAGTATAGTGATATACAACCATAGTGAATATTGAATCGAGAGCTATTTTAGCCACATAGAAAATTAATTATCATAGACACAAGCATGAAAAACTAACCTAATTATTAAGGAACATTACCCCTCAGATTATTACCCTCATTCTTAAATCAGAGATATTACAATTTAGGTGGATTCCTCGGATAGGTGCTCAACATTCATAAGAAAAATGTATCAATGAATAAAATGCCTAATAAATAACCCGAAACAACCTTCGTAAAGGTCGTTAGCTTAAAAAAAATAAAAAACTCATGAAATATTTTTCACATATGAGTATAATTTGCCACTCTATTTTGTAGAGGGCATAAATCAAGTTGTACATAAATATCGATATAGGCCTGGTATTAATATCGACAAAGCATTATATCGATACATTTACTGATGTCCATAACCGTAAACAAAGGTGTAAAATCGGTCGTAAAATGTTAGGTATGTTTGTCTATAGGGAAATGGTTCAATGTTGCTTTGTTAGGCCGTTTAGTTCGGTTTACGAGTTAACTGTAGTTCGAACAAAATCAGGTTTATATTGCTGGCTTGACTTGGATGGCAATTCCGTGTCTGTTTGTGCAGTTAGCTGCATAGTTCTTATTTACTCACTTGTTTACTGTGCGATTTACTTGCCTTAGCCCATATTTTATTAACCGACTTCCAAAAAGGAGGAGGTTATGTGTTCGGCAGTATGTTTTTTTATGTTTGTTCACGATATCTCCGTCCGGCAGTTCTCCTGGTTCTTACCAGGAGAACTCCTCAACAATTAACGTCCCTGCATCGGGAAAAGCAATATTTTGTAAAAGGTGCTGGTGTTAGGCTATTGTAACTTAGATAAATAAAAAACTGACCCACAAAAAAGTGAAAAATAAAAATCTTTTTGTAAAAAAAAAAAACGACTTCCAAAAAAACACTACAAAGTGAAAAAATAGGCCTACTGCCGTGGTTTGGTCGAGTTGAATACATAATATTCAATTTCCGTTAATTACTGAGAATATTTAGCATTACTTTCTACTACAATTGCATTTAATTTATAAATAACCATTCTAAGAAAATAAACCAACTAGTGTAGGAGTATCTTAGTCTAGTTTAATGAAATTGAGGAGCTCGTGGCTAAGTGATAACAGCCGCATGGTTCGATCCATCAAGATAAGCTACGCTTGCCGGGGTTGGTCCGTGGATGGGTGACCATCTTAACATACTAAGACTCCTCCAGGCCTCAGAAAGCACGTTAAGCCGTTGGTTCCGGTTGTCATTTTTTTTTTTTTGTTAGTTTATAGAGAGTTTGATCAGAATGACCATGCCACCCTCATAGGGGCATGCTACTTCTACTTATCTACGCTTAATACCTAGGAGTACAATTTTGAATAATTTTTTGGCATCCTAGACAAGGGAGCAGCCAAGATACTACTATACTCGTACATGCCAACATTAATAGAATTCAAACCGTTTTCTATAACATAGATACTCCTCTTAACCTGCTGCTCTTGCTCTTAGCGTGCTGACGGCACGGTTGGCGCAGTTAGTTAAGCGATTGACTGCTGCGCTGCGTGTCGCGGGTTCGATTCCCGCACGGAACAAATATTTGTATATACAGGAGAAATTCCTAGTGTGGGGCAAAGTTTAAAAAAAAAAAAAAAAAGAACCTCGTTCCGGATACATTCCGCTAAAATATGAGTGGTATCCTCTACCTTATCACACACAGAACAATTGGGTGAATCACTCTTTCTCATTAAAAAGGCGAAGCTATTTAACGGATTAAGTCCCGAACGAAGCCTGAAAGCACTCACAATCTCATTTCTACTCATATCTGTACCCACAAACCAAGGAAGGCGGGAAAGGCTGTGTTGAATGGTTTTATACCAAATTCCCTTACTTAGTGATCTCTCATCAAAGTAATCTTTCCATAATTCTAAACACTGGTCGTCATTTGTGGATCGGGTCGTCACAAGCCCGAAAGTCTGACAACCAGTCTTACCAAGAGGAATCGTAATACCCAGTTACTGGGTTGTGGAGGTCAGATAGGCAGTCGTTCCATGTAAAATACTGGTTAGCTGCATCCGGTTAAACTGAAAGCCGACCCCAACAAAGTTAGATCAAAAGGCTACGCAGATTGAAATACTTGTCAAAAAATAATAGGCCGGTTTTGACATTTAACTTAAATAGTTTTTTTAATTTTTTTATATTATTTTAATGGCCTGGTTGCTGGGAACTTTTAGCCAAGTCTTTATTTAGTTACAAAACTTGTTATTATTGATGAAATTAATTATATTAAATGCATGATGATGATATCCCCGCCCGCTCCCCTTGAGTTTCAGTAAAGATGTGGCACTTTACTGAGACCTCACGCGGACTTCTTGAGAGAACTTGAAGCGAAGTTGCACTGTTTTGTTTCATTTGCCTACACTAATGCACGTTCACAAACACTTAATGGTTAATAATCCACCATTATTACACATTAATATTCGCTTATACACAAATTTTGGAAAATTAAACAAACTGCTGAACATGACGCTTCACTTTCCCGCTAAGAAGTCCCTTGAATCGATTTATCGTGAGTATCGTATGGTAACGATACGATACTCACGATAATACGACTCGGTACTCGATACTCACGATAAATCGATTAATTATTTTTCAATACACTTCCTCGAAAACTGGTTCAAATCGCACTACGATTAGGTTCACAATGCAGTGTATTTCACACGCGTGTGATTTTTTTTATTTTCCAACACGTGTGCGGGAATAAAAATTGCCACTTAGTCTAAATTGGTTCAATGGCTCTATTCACACCGTCTCTGGCGCGAGACGTTGTGAATAGAGCCATTGAACCAGTTTAATAAGTTATCTGTGGCAATTTTTTCAAACTATAAGTTTTTTTTTTAAATCTCGGCAAAGATGCGTCTTTACGGTGTTAATGTTTTTGGATTATTTAAATAATGTTTATAAATAGAATACCATGATTATTACAATAAAAAAACGTTTATGAAACAAATTAACATAATTATTTGTATTCTTAACTCAAAAATATTTGAATTTTCTATTTTTCATAATAGGCTGCTTATCATCGGCTTTATACCTTTGCTTCTCCTTCAACCTGGCGTAAGCAAGGCGCGGAAAAAAAAGAAAATTTAATCATGGTTTCCTAATAATTAATGACAAAAATATTTTTCGTTATTTTATTTTATTTCTTCTAAAGTGTATTGAAAAACGTCGTTGAATACAGGCTCAAAAACAACCTCGTCTACGGCTTGGGTGGTAATTCCGCCTCGAATGCAATAACAAACATTCTCCACTTGTATCAAAATGTACTAGTATTTTGACAACTTTAGTCTAGTTTAATGAAATTGGAGTCTAAAACTACGTTCTTTCCCATCACTAGTTAAGTTTTGACGTGGCTATTTACGGCAACAATTTCTCCACGCAAACTAACGCTAATTATATGGTAATAGCGATAGAGAAATTAGGTAACGAATACTTATAATTACCTACTTTCCTGAAGCTATATTTTTAAGTCGCTATGAAATAGCTTGTAGGAAATTATTGCTAGAAATAATAATTTATCTAATTACTTCATACAGCGGATTATATAACTTTCATGGTAATGTACAAAATATTCAGATTAACGATTAGTTTCCCTAATAATTGGCCAACAGAGTCCAACCCAATACTTCGGCAAATTGGGTTTATTAAAGCAATAACAAAATGGGGGAATAAAACACATTAACGTTGGTAATTACGGTATTATGAAGGACTACGGTAATTTCTATATTACTACGGTGTCGATAACGTCTGCACCAATTACCTAAGATATGAATATTATACTTTCAATTCATTTGTCCAAAATAATATCACGTTGCACTCACTCGGGAAAACACATGAATTTTCGGCATTATTTATTTAGTGTTGGAGCGAGATGGGTGTATAGTACAGGGGTGTGTGTGAAAGGGATGGCTGGAAGAATTTCTAATGAACGTAACATGAGTGCGAGTCGGGTGAAGGGTCATCGACCTTTTCTTTAGGGTGGATCCCCTCGGACTAGGCTCAGGAAGCGCGACGGGCGGTTTATTTTGATGCATTTTCTAATTGAAACGTTCATTTGGCTATTTTACTAGTGTAAGCAAAGTTTGTTCTGTATGTTTTTGTTGCTGAATACACCCACCCGTCCTTCCATAGTACCTGTGTGATGTCTCAGTTAACGAGTGTAAATATTTTGATAGATATGAGTGTATTTGAAGTCTGAATGGCGCGGTGGATGTAAATGCTTGGGATTATTTGCAATGGTAATATTCCACTTCCTAATGGCTTTCTTTGATCTTATATCAATGCATACTATTTGTGCAAATATGGTTGTAAGCATTCAAACATGTTTTGCAGATGTTGCGCGTAAATAAAATACCATTTAGGTAATATTTTATTAGAAACCTTCTTTAGAAATAAGATTAGATTTATGATTTCGACGCTAAAATATTAAAAAGACATCATAAGGTTTTCTATAGGGATGCGTCCGATACTGATACCGATACCGATATATCGGCGATACATCGGCAATATTTTTATGACTGATTCAGCGATACTTTTCAAATTTCGCGATTTAAAATGTCTCGTCTCCCAAGGTCTCCTAATATATCGAGAGACGCAGATCCGTTCATTTTCTAGCGTAATGACGTCTTATACCCAAACTTGAAAAAAAATGGCGCAGAAGTACTTTAGTATCCAAATGAGTTGTGTCGCATCTGAGAGACTATTTTCCACCACAGGTCTTATTCAAACAGATATCGACGTATCGAGGCATCCCTAGTTTTCTAATTCATTAATTTTTATTAAAATAAATTATAAAATTCGGACCTTTGTGGAATTGTTTGTTTAAATATGATTGCATTAGCTTATAGGTTACTGGGTACATAGGGTTACCTGTAGTAGTTTCCCTAGGGTTCGAGTAAAACCATGGGCAACAACAAGTAAAACATAATTTATTCACCTACACTATACGTTTAAATGCAACCACCCTTAATTTACGCCACCATATTTTTACCGTACATAGTGTAAACAAGTTACCGAGGTAAACATTCGCTTGTTTATCCAATTGGTTTGAATGCAGGCCCTTTATGTCCAGTCCAGTCCAGTCCGGTCCAAACTGGGGTCCATTGGGGCGTGAAAAACGTGCAATCGCCACCGACACGCCGCATGCGGGCAGACAGGGAATCTTTTTTTAAATTTAAAATAGTACTGGTCGAAAATAAAGTTTGGTGACCAATTAGGGTTGGTCCCTTTTTTTTAAAGCTTGAATGTTGTTTGGTAATAGAATTGAAACTTGGTTGTTTGTGATTATTATTAATACTGTTTTTGTAGGTAACTTGGCTTATTCATGTTCTTATTGCGTAAATTGTTGGAATAAATATGCTACAATCTGTGCCTCTACACTATTATAGGTAAGTACTGTAGTATGAACTTTAAATGCAAGGTATTAAATTCATAACTGGCTTTTACATTTCACTACAAAAACACCATACACGAGCAAGATACGAAAACTAAGGAACTGGACACTGGTTAGCCAAAGCACTATCATGAATTCTATCGCCAAAACTATTCACAACACAACTTAGTTACAAAACTGAGTACGCATACATAACTGAGTGCACACAACAATAAAACTGCCAACATTGTTAAAACAACACAGAAAATATATTCCACAGAAATTCCAATTTTAAACGCTGCTCTCGAATATTTCATTGTGATTTTAGCGTTAACACTATTTCCTTTAAAATATTTGAAATAAAATTAAAAGCTGGCAACATGGTCTGTGGATCGCGATCAGAGCAATCAACTGGAATCAAAGGAGTAAATGGAGTGAATGAGTGAACGTGAACGGTTTTCTTTTGTCGTGTGTGAACGTGTTGTTAAGTGAACAGCTTATGCCGTGATGAAAAGATAGGACCGTCTGCAAGGTTTGCAGCCTCAGATGCACCGGACGTGTCTCGGTATTGTCACTTGGAAAGCTTAGGCGATAGAACTTAACCACACTGACTTTTACCCCATAAAAAACCGGTCAAGAGCGAGTCGGACTCGCTCACCGAGGGTTCCGTACGTATATATGATGTTGATGATTTCTGAAAAACTGTGCTATTTAGAGAAATCGTTTTATTTTTCCTGTAGTTTTTACATACACTTCTATCACATAGAATAATTTCAGATTTTTATCTATGCAAACTTCGGGGAACGGTATTTTTTTTATATTTGTCATTAAAAGTCGGAAACTATGCTGCCTAAAAAATGTTTGAGAATCTGCAAATAGCGTTCTTTCATATGATACCCCACATGCCCTAGTAGCCCCACTTCAAATTTTTAAAACCTCCCTTTCAGTCCCTTTTGCAAAAAAAATTTTTTTTTTTAATTTGTTTCTTGTTTGCAAAATAGTTGGGCAAATGTCATCTAAAACCATTCTAAATTTCAAGTTGATAGCATTAGTAGTTCTTGAGATATCCAGGTGTGACAGACAGACAGACTGAGTCTCACCATAAGGGTTCCATTTTACCATTTTGGTACGGAACCCTAAAAAGGGTTTTTATATTACAGAATTGGTGCTGGCTTTAACTTTTCTTTAATTGCACTTACAAGGTCAATAAATAACTAGTGTCGAATGATTCATTAGAAAATAATGATCACACGACTGCTACGGCGTAGCTGACGCGATGATGTCATCGCTACGCCAGCTGCCTACGCTGTAGCTACGCTACGTTTGGAGCGAATCCATTATACTTTGACTTTGTGAATAACACGTGTATTCTGAATAAGATTTTTTTTTCGTTTTGTTTATTAGTTTTTAATGTTTGTTTTACATGCCGTACTATGGGTGACTGACAGATTACGACTAAAAGTGAAGAATATAATTTTGTAATTAAGTCCCTTCGAAGGTGAACATTAGGTAAAGATTTGTAGAAACTCATTTTTGATGGGGTCTAACAGGAAGTTGAAGTTTATATGTGAACAACCAATAAACAGGACATCCAAATACACTTATAATCCTAACTAATATTATAAATGCGAAAGTAAGTTTGTTTGTTTGTTACCTTTTCACGCCTAAACCACTGAACCGATCATCCTGAAATTTTGCATATACGTTGTCAGGTATACAAAACGGACATAGGAAACATTTGGAGTAGGCTTCCAGTCTAACCGGATGCAGGTGGATACCAGTATTTTACATGGAGCGACTGCCTATCTGACCTCCACTACACAGTTACTGGGTAACTCGATACCACTTGGCAAGATTTGGCTCAGACTGGCTGTCAGACTTTCGGGCTTCTTAAAACCAAAAATGAATGAATATTGATCAGCTTAGCAATAGCGGTCTAACAAAAAACATTCTTTACGTTTCTTCATACATCGCCGAACTACTAAGGCACCTACTTGCTTAATTTACTGCAAAAATATACTGCTTATAAAACGTGTGAGACTATGAGGTGGGTCATTACCATTACGCAACCGCGCGCGTTTTTCAAATCATTATTCGTAACCGCCAAAACTAAAAATACATATTACTTGATTATGGGCATCTATCTAGCTTGTCAATAAAGGTGGTTAAGTTGTACCTCTAAAACGAACAACATGTTAAATTGAATTTGCATAATCTTCCGCGTTTACTGTAAAAATACCTAGTAGACAGTTTTTTGTATATTTTTATCGTACTTTCATATTTTTCAAATTAACAAAACTATCATTGTCATCAATGTAATTTTATATCTGAGACGACTTTTATTTATTTTTATATATGTGTGTGCAATGTATGCATGTAACTCTGTGTTGTTATATCATACTTAAATAAAAAGATTAGTATGGCCAAATACTATTCGACAACTAAGATACAACATTATGATAATAAAAAAATATTCGAAGAATTATGTTCTCTATACGCATTTATTGTGTTACTGTATCCTAGCTTACAGGATTTAGTGGGCCATCCCCCGTAGATAGATGGCCCGCGAAACTAGGCCAGCGAATATTTTTAGATAGCAACCCAAGTAAAATATGTGCCTCATAAACAAGGTTATAATGAAGGCTACGTAATGGACTTTATTATGTCCTGTTTACGTCTGGTAGTAAATTAGGACATCAAGGACTCGTTGGACTAAGGAATTCTTTGAATTAATTCTGCGAAAGTGATTGTTAATTAAGAATACTTCTGCTCAAGAGACTTGGAAATTTGATTAATTAGTAAGTAAAATCACGAACTAGGTTGTTTTAGTAACTAATTTATCATTTGAACTCTGCCTGGTATTCGAAATAACAAGTATTTTCTAGGAAAATGGCTAGGGTCCGATTAAACTGGATTCTCAATCTAGGTTTGTTTATGATGTTCTTAAGCCTTCTAGCCGCTTATACACCTAATGCCCGTTTTCACTAGTACTAGATAGACACCTTACTGAATAGCTAAATATTATTGCACTGTGGGATTTAGAACGCTCGATGTAGCGCCGTGAGTTCATAATTCAACATTGCAATAATATTTAGGCGCTCGTTTAGATGTTTCTTAGTGTTAGCGAAAACGGGCATTTAAGTAACAGTGATGTTTACTCCGATAGCACCTGTTTGAATAATTTTACTAGAAAAAAATGGTGGCTTAACAAAACGAACTCACCAAAGTCTGGACCACCTTGTTCCTGTCCCGGGACACAGTTTTTCTTATGCACAGCAGCAGTTCCACTATCACAGAATGTTTTGGGTAACCACT
Organism: Tiliacea aurago; assembly: GCA_948098905.1. Taxonomy (NCBI): domain Eukaryota; kingdom Metazoa; phylum Arthropoda; class Insecta; order Lepidoptera; family Noctuidae; genus Tiliacea; species Tiliacea aurago. Next base: position 16,440,537 of record OX402593.1, read on the forward strand.
TACACGAAACATCTTGGAAAATCTCAATATTTTGTCAGGAACCACGCGCGCATTTTATATGAACGGTCGGTGTTTTTGAAAGACAGTGGCGCCACCGAATTTGGTGGCACGCGGGTGAAGTTCCGGTCAAGCCACAGACAATAGAATAGAATAGAATACTCTTTATTATGTACACCATAAAAGTTACAGATATAAATGTTTAAATTTAAAACTATACAAGTGACAAGAAAAGACTTAAAAAGACTTACAATTAAGTCGCATTTTTACAAATTCTGTCGTTAGTTTATTCGTCCACTTACCTCCGAAACCTTCACCATATGACACATTTTGTTAATTAAAGTGAACATAATTTCGCCCATGTCGTCTTGACCTAGATTCTGCCCTTTCACCCAAAAAGAGGTGTCATTTATACGAAAACGTAGTTCGATAACACTGAAGAGTCTGCTTCAAACTCGATATCGTTAAAAGGCGCTTCACACGAGCGGAGGCTGCCGCGAAGTAATTTTGTTAGATCAATTGCAAAACTTCGCGGCCGTTTACACAACACGGCGGCTGTAGTTGAGGATATCGGGCCGTAAGCATGCGTCCACGTGGGCCTCAAAATACGAAGTACCGGGAGCTGTTTAAGGGTGCTATCACAAACAAAAAAAACCCTTTTTCGTCAATTTCTTATCTAATTGTGAGAAAGCGTGAAATAATCGAAACATTAAGTCTGTGTAACTATAAAAGTACAGTTTTCGTGGTGATAAACCATTCGTGTCAGTCTCAGCACCCGTTAATAGTTTCATCACTTTGCGCTCTCGAAAATATAGCTTATTTCGCCTTTGATTTACGCCGTTATTTTACAATTACTGTACGAAATATAATAAATTGATTAAAGCGCTCCCAAGTATAAGATACAGTAGTACCATGGACATGTTTATACATTTTTAAATTATGTTATCTTCGGTGTAACAAAGCATCAAAAGATACCCAAAAGTAAAATTTTATGAAACATCCTTTGCAGAGACAAGGTTTTTACTGATTCATGTAAACAAATTGAAATATTTATTTAAAGTGCTCCCAAGATAAATAATCAAACTTGCATGGGCATATTTTATTTTTTGGCTATATCTGAACCTTAATCACACATCAAAACTCGAGTAAAACGCTCAAATTCAAGAAAAATTGTGATAGCTCTCTTAAACATTTTAATTAAATATATAAAATAATTTGCATGTAGCTGAGATGAGAATGCTGACAGGGATATGTGGAGTGACACGAATGGATAAAATAAGAAATGAGTACTTAGGAGGAAGTCTGAAAGCGGCACCGGTGACTGAACATTTGTGCGGAAATCGGTTGTCTTGGTATGGGCTTGTGATGCGGAGGAATGAGGAAAATGTCGTGAGGAAAGTTTTGAGTATGAATGTCGATGGATATAAGAATAGGGGAAGACCAAAGAAACGATGGATGGACTGTGTGAAGGATGATATGGCTGGAAAGGGAGTGACTACCGAGATAGAGAAGTATAAAAGAAAGGGACATGTTGCGCCGACCACAAATAAATTGGGATAAGGGCAGGAGAATGAATAATAATGATGATGATGATATAAAATAATTTAGTTCTATGTAAAACGTTTTAAGGTCCACGTGTAGGGTAAGATACCTATCCTTCTGTGAAGCAGTAATGCTCGCGAAGGAGGTGGCGGAACGCGTGAGGGAGAGGCAAGGTTCGCGCCCTCGCGCCCCTAGTCGCCGCAGAAGACGCCCCGGGCGTCGGGAGTAGCAAGCCGACTTCCGGCCACCGTAGGCGCGGGCTTGCGGACGGTGAGCGATGGATAGCTCGCCATCCGATAAGGACCAGGCCCGGGTCGACGGCGCGTTGTGTTCCACGCGCGCCTCAAAGAGATGTCAGCACCAACTGACGGGCTCCGTAAGGCCAATGCTTGCCAGGGTTGCGAGTTTGTCCGAAAGGGATATCGTGGCCCTGGCACACAGGCAACGGAAGGAACACGGGTGGGTTTTAGTCAGTAAAAGTCTGACACGCCCTTCCGCTCCACCCAGAGCGGGAGAAGTTATTTGATAATTTCCCACCCAAAAAAAAAACGTGTTGGGTAAGATTATTTGGTCATGTTGAGAGGATGAATGAAAGGCGACTAAAAAGGCAGGCGTGCGTGGCAACGCCGGGAGGGGACGCCCTAGAACAGGGATGGGGAAACTACGGCCCGCGGGCCATCTCCGGCCCAAAAAGCGTTGAAATCCGGCCCGCGACCATCAAACAAAAATCAAGTGTTTTCGTATTGTTAGAAATTTCATTCTCATTGGCAGTGCGCGGCTCGCATAAAACAGTTCTACATGTCACATGGACCCCCAAAGACCAGCGCTCCTCAACCTTCTACTTTGCAGCTAACTTAAAAGTTTAATTTAATTGCAATTAGCAATTTATATAATATTTCAATAGTTATTTTGTAATATGGCACAAAAAATTTGTGTTTCAGAAAATACATATCAATATTTTTATTTCAGTAAATAATAAAGCCAAAATTGCAACAACTTGGCCTGCCTTAAATTTCGTTAGTAAATGTTGGCACGCTAAGGAAAATGTTTGCCCATCCCTGCCCTAGAAGGACATATACTGACCTTATTGGTGATGTTCTTCAGAAAGGTCAGGTGCGTATAGTTGTCAAAAAATAATAGGCCCGTTTTGACATTTAACTTGAATCGATTTATCGTGAGTATCGAGTACCGAGTCGTATGGTTACTTCACTAGTTACGTCACGATTGACCATCGCGACGTAACTAGTGAATTATCGATACTCTCGATAAATCGATTCAAGCTAAATGTCTACACGGGCCTATTATTTTTTGACAACTATAGTACTCGCTACCGGCGTGCGTGTGTGACCTGATGTGTGAACAAAGCAAAAGGAGTATGTAAGGAGCTTAGTAAAGAAAATAAAGAAAGAGAATACATTTATTTAGCACAGACTAAAAGGCACACCATATATTATTATATACAGCAAATAAAACAAATAAAAAAATAATTAAACCAGTAGCAGTTAGTAGGTAGCGTTCTGTAGTTTCTGCCTACCCTCTTGGGAAGAATGTGTGACTTTATGTGGATACATAAATGTATAACGTAAATTATTGTATTAAATTAACACTGGTAGCACACCTCCGCCGCGAAACCATAGCAGCGAAACCGCAGTAGTTCAATTGTATTGGTTCGCGTCATGTTCCGCTGCTGGAATCGGATGCGAGTAGCGGAACATGACGCGAACCAGTACAACTGAACTACTGCGGATTCGCTGCTATAGTTTCGCGGCGGAGGTGTGCCATCAGCGTAAACCAACTTCAAAACAATCGTAAGCGCCCATTAAAAAAAAACAAAATGTTGTAACAGAAATACATGGTTGAGGGCATAGAGAAAGTGTCCTCTCCGTCCACGCACCTCTACCATTTACCTACTAATAAAAGTCGAACCTATCTTATAAGTACCTAACTCCATATTCTAAAACCGGGTCCAGCCTGCCCACATCCTAACAAACCGGACCCAAACAACGCACAAACATAGCTTAACTTGGGCACACGTAATTTGCCCGTAAACTTTATTACCGTTATAAGTTTCCGAAATAATATTATCTCCCGTTGAACGTCATCAAGTCATCTGATGGGATTTCGGTAATTACTCGCTACGAACCCGTATTAATTGGGAAAAAAGTTGCAAAACATTGTTTTAGCCACATGTTTTTTTCTTGCGAGGACTGTCATCGTCATCATCGTTTTAGCCGAAAGACGTCCACTGCTGGACATAGGCCTACCAAAAAAATGGGGGGATGTGCCATAATCGCCACGCTTCGCAGGCGGGTTGGCGATCGCAGTATGGTTTTAGAAATGCATAGAGATCGCTGCTGCCCATTCTCTAGTAAGTCCCTTAGTCGCCTTTTCCGACACCCATGGGAAGAAATAGGATGGTGCTATTCTTTACGTCCGGCACCAAACGGTACTGTATTAATTGTGCGAGGACTGTATTAATTGTGAAACAAAGTGGTATTCATTTTGTAAATTGGTTATAGGACAGTTATGTAAAACTTCAACACTCATACACACATGAACCCTGAAAACATAACACCAATTTTTTTAAGCAGTTGTGTAAAAAGCAAATCAAATATTTTATTTCACATAAACCTGCATGGGCTCTTATGAAACGTCAGAAGCTAGGTGCACGGTTCCGATTGGTCGTTTCCTATGGAGAAGAGCCGGCAAGAAACTCCACGGCAACTCCTTTAAAAAAAAAATTGGCTTTTACAATGTTTTCAAATTACAGTGTTAATAGGTATAAGAGGACAGTGTAGGCTCGTCAACAAGTACCAGGTACCTACTTAAGATAATGGAAAATGGTCTACAAATCTACAGTATATTAGGCCCACAAAAAAAAAAACTATTTAAAATAATAAAAGTAAAAATGATTTATTCCGTTCCGTATTTATAGTATAGTTGAAACAAATACCAGTGGTATTAGTTATTGGTGAAATAAATCGTAAAAACCTTGTTGAAATTAAATTGTAGGTATATAACGTCAAATAAAGAAAATATTAGTATGTCAAGGATATTATATAATATGTAATAAGTAACACTTTTCCACGTCTAAATTCTTTTAAAACCTACGTGATGACGGTGTTTCCAAAGAGGCTGCCTGACTGAGATGACACAAAAAAAAAAACGTCCAGTTCAGTTCAAAGTATGTTGCGGAACATTTGATGTTGCGGGAACAATGTTTGGCAACTGTTGCCCAACTTTGTTTCCAAATGAATGCGGGGGTAAACTCACACACTGACGTCATATTTGTTAAGTATTTATTATAATTACATTACTTTGTGTGTTGAGAAAGATTTGTAAAGTTCGGAATTAATTTTACTGGGTTTGGTTTTAACGAGTGTGAGTTGTTTTTTGAAGTTACTTGTTGACCGATGGACAGATGTTTTGTTCAGAATAGATAAAAGCAAGAAAAAACAGAAAATCCAAAAAAAAACATACGTTTTCAAAATATCGAAATATCATACGCATTAACATATAATAGAAAGTTAAATAAACCACTGAAATACGCCAAAAACGAAATACAAAAACTCTATTTATAAATAGAGTTTTTGGTTTTTCGTTTTTGGCGTATTTTAGTGGTTTATTTAAAACAAAATTCTATTTATAAATAGAGTTTTAGTTTTTTAGTTTTTGGCGTATTTCGTTATAACACAAAACACAACACAAAAAGATAATCACGATCGCGTAAAAAGTTGGCTCCGCACGCCGAACAAACTGTATCACCCGCAAGCCCGTGTGTATCATTATAACACCTCTGATCATGTTTTGTAAACAAAGTTGAAAGAGCTACATATTAAATAGCGTTACACTAAAAGCGTAGCCGTGTTCGCCAAATTGATTCAATTTGCAAATAATCCGGCAATATTGTTGGCGCCTATCGGAGTCGTGCGAACCGTTCGGAACGTTACCGGTCGGTAATTGATGCGTGAATCAGCGTTACCAAACGTTTTCTTGATTTGTATTGAGTGCGAATCGGTGATCATTGAGTTGATATATTGTTCATTACAATGAAATATTCTATTGAGTTGAGAGTGATTCGGTGTCGTTCAGTCGAAAAATTTCGGGAATAATCGATGGGTTGGCTGATGCTTAAAATAGGAATCGTTCAGCAGTGTCGACTTTATTTTTCCTTTTACACTACCTATTAAAAAACTTGTTTGCTTCTATTATCGACGTGTTTTATTTAATTGGAAAAGGCTTCATGACGTCACGTCCACCAGCAAACGAGATTAGTGAAAGGCGTTTCACGAGTTGTTTGGGCCCCAGTCTGAAAACAAATTGTAGACAGTTGTGGACGCATTGAGAACTGCATCTTAATGAGTCCGCAGACAACTGTCTACAATTTTTTTGTTATTCACATAAAGTCTGTGAAAAAGCATAACAAGTATCAATGTGTGCTTAAGCCCCACATATTTTGTAATTCCTAAATTAATTTGATTGTGGCAGCTAAGTATGTAAATTAAAGGAAAATGATTAAATGTGCTGAATATGATTTAAAATGTGATTCTTTATGTATTTTGATAACATATATTAAATGAATATTATACAAATCACTGTTATTTCCCACACAACTGATTTAAAAAAAACCGGCCAAGTGCGTGTCGGACCACGCACAATGAAGGGATCCGTAGTTGGGATGAATTTAGCTCAAAAACAAACTTAACATAGTAGTTGAAAAACATGTTCTCTCATACATCGATACACGCCACGATCAATTTTACAACTGTAAATGTAAGTTTGTAATTGCAAAAACCAAAAAAAGATTAGTTGATAAACTACAAATGAATGATTTTCGAACTTTTTCCTTTACTTTTGCTGTGAGACCTTGCTTCTTGCCGAATTTCATGATTCTAGGTCAACGGGAAGTACCCTATAGGGTTTGATTTGTTTGCGACATAATGTCGCATAAATCGCTATATTTTTTTATTGCGTTGACGTAGAAGCTTGATTTTCTAAGAGCTATAAGAGACTGTAAACCTACGTATTTGATATTAATTTCAACTTGTTACCTCTACGCGTTACTGAGAAAAAGGGTCTTGACAGTCTGACAGACAGACAGACAAACGGACAACAAAGTGATCCTATAAGGGTTCCGTTTTTTCCTTTTGAGGTACGGAACCCTAATAATCTTGTTCTAGTTTTGTGAAAACTATTCTGAAACCAGTTTAATTAAAGTTTAGAAAAAGAAAAGAAAGAAAAATAGTTTATTCTGCACAAACAAAACGCACATTTCAACAAATCTACACAATTATAATACACACATACAAAGTAGCCAAAACCCTCGTATCCAATATTGACGTATCGTATCCAGTTTCGACTATTGACTAATTCTCCGTGTTTTCACTTTTTTTTCTGTTAATTAAAGTTTCTTACCTTTTCAGACTAGACGTAGACTAATTGAATATGTATTTTCAATTAAGCCTAACTCTGTTTCTCACGGCCTCCTTTTCAATTTACGAATCCTTAAATAAAAACTAGCCGACTCACTTGTCACTTCGTAAAAGTATCGCAATTAATTCTAAATAACCTCTACGTTGTGAACTTATTAAAAAAGTGATGAGTCAAACGGTTACTTCGCTTGATATTATAATAAACGCCCCTAAGACGGTAGGCTGCTGAATTTCGCATGACAAAAGACCTGTCAGTCATTCTATTTTCAACAATATTTGCTGAGCCATTGTGCACGTAAGTCTTGGCTTTGCTTGTGTGATCATTTTGGTTATTCTATGTTCGTTAGTTAGTGAATAATAATAATAAATTTCTTTATTTCCCAAAAACACATACAGATAATTGTACTTTAGGTTTACAATTTTGAGATTATGGAAACGAAAATTCACAAAAACATAAAACATTTGGATGCTGCAGAAATCTGTACTCAATAAATTAAACCCTGTCTCTCAAACTAGGGTATCCTGTATCTTAAGAGACTGTATCACAATGAGGTTCCAATTGATAATTATGTATAAGTGAGTGGACTGTGTCGATTTACCTTCAGAAGGGAAAAAAGTTATAGTTTATTTTAATAATTAAATTATGTATGAGTATATGAGAGTGCGGGTGAGGGGGAATGAGTGTGAATGAAGGTGTGTAGGTGTTTGTATGTGAGTGTGGATAAGTAGGTGATGTGGTGTTGGTGAGTAAGTTAGTTATAACTAGAGATCAGATATTCGGATACATATTTACCTAAAGTACGTTTTTTTCCCGGCAAAGGATATAAAGTATCAGTAACAGTGTGCAGGTATACAATTTTGTATTCCTAAGTATAACAAATATTTCTTATCTATTTAGAACTAGGAAAAAATTTTGTGGAAAATATAACACGTTTAAAAACACTATTAATATTTATTCAAAACCTTTTATTCTAAAATGAAATATATTTATTCGGGGATACACAGTACAAAAGAGTAGTTCTTAAAACTTGTCAGTCCGGGAAACCGACACTTTCCCGTACCGAAGCGCACTCCATACTAGTCAACTCTCAAACTTTAGGTGAATATTATGCATCCGAATATCCGATCTCTAGTTATAACAAAGCACATTGTTGCTTATTATAACTCTAATAAAATAACTGTAAAAGTAACAGAGAATTTCGTATTAAAAGTTCTTACTCGGTTACCACAAAATAGCTTTGTCTACAATTCAAATTCAAAAGAATGCTACAAAACATGAAAACTCAGGAAACAAAGAAATAAATGTGTTTGTGTACAAACACGTGTGTTCATTCGCTGTAAGACTTTCGTTTGTCACTATATGGCGACGTGTTCCAGGAAAAATCTTTATAAAAATGACAATCTGTTGGAAGCCGGCGGGCGCTCCGCATACAAAACTGAGCAAATCGCTATCGGAAAATACCGAAATATGATAGAAATGCAGCACAATGCAGGACGTTGTCACTGTTCGGAGTATCTCCCTCGCTGGCCAAAGCCGATTATAATCGCGATAAAAACGCCGAGAGCGCCCCCTCGGAGACCACCCCAGCCTTATCCGATGTGCTGTCAAAAGTCTTTCCAATTTATGTATTGCAGCCGACACCCCGCGGTATTATTTATTACTACGTAGACAACGTACAAACTTTTCTTTTTACTCACGATAGCCACTCGAATCAAGATGTATGGCTTTCGATTCGATACGCTATCGCGGCAGAATAACGATGGATAGTTTTAAAATTTTCGCGGGCACAAAGAGCTCTCACATTTGTACAATGTTTGGGGACGGAAACCGCGAAGCTTTTAGCGGTAACTCGGCATAAAAAAAAAAAAAACACCGGCGGTGTGTGTCATTTAGACGTGACAGGTCGCAATCAAAAAAACAATTTAGTTTTTACGTGGAAACTAAAACTGTCCATACATATATGAGATAAATGAATAACTCCGGTTTTTATTTCTGTACTAGCAATGAACGCATTCAGCGTTCATTGCTAGTCGAGGGTACTTCGCATGTGTTGCTTTTCGTTGCAATTTCATTTGTTTAGGTATCGAGTGTGGTTGCACTTTAGCTGCCAAAGGTCCGAACTGCCATGTGTATGATCTCTGGCCCAAATTGTCTATCCATAGTCTTTGGATGAAGTGAACTCATATCGTAAAAAACCCATACGAGTACTTCAGAAAATATAATAAGTACCGTACGGTAGTGTGGGGTGGGAATCTAATATTTTCCAAAATTGTAAAGGTACATGGCAGTTATACTGTAACATGTTATAAAACTAATCGCAGAACTTCTTTCATAAGCACACGAACACCTTTTTTCCTTTAAAACATCGTAGAAACGAGCTCCAGCGGCAACCTAACTATTCTCCAACTTCTCACATTTTCATAGTTTTCTCCATGCACATACCACTTAATAGCCAGAGATTATGAAACTACGCTCTAGATATTTATAACTAACATTATCAACTTTAGTATACAGACGAAGTTCTTTAACATTTAATTCTCTAGAGACGTGGCGTTGACATCGCAAATAAAGTGAACGAAACAACGGAGTGAACTTATAATTACATAAAGTGATGCTGTTTGATGCTGGATTCTGATTTAATGGCTTGATGAAGATGTTATCGCCTAGTGTTTTGTGTATCGATGTCTTTGTTGGCGGTGAGAATTGAGGGTCTAAACAAACCCCGCAATGAATGGGGTGATGCAATTTAATTTTTGTTTTAGAACTGACGTAGAGAGGTTCCCTGAAGAGCTAGCTTAGATAGAACAGTAACACTAGGTTCTAAACTTTATTATTAATGTCAGTTCTCGAGCTCTGAGAGTACTTTTTACGGTGGACACGTTTTAACAACCTAATAATCGTAACAATTTACACTTAACTCTTAGAAATGAAACCAATGTCGTCTTTAGATACACCCAGTACTGTAAAACCACTCTGCTACCTCGAAAAATAATTCAATTATTGTTTCACAGAAAAAGAAAATTCTCGGTACCACTTAAACATAACTTCCAAACGTAAAAGCGATGTAAAACAAGTACTTCTGGGAAAAGAAATAAATATAAATTGGAAAAACGCATTTTATTAAGTGCTTCCCGTAGCGGCCATCATGGATCATAAGTACCCACCCACGGAGACAAGGGTGGCTGATATTTATTATGAAGATTAATGATATTGACGTAAGAAGTACATAAACAGATTTATGTGGTATATTTTGTGTGTTGCATGTGTTCGACTACTATTGACGTTGTAAAGTTATGGAGTTTTTTTGGGCCAATGCACGTGGTCTTTTGTTTAAGCAGATGATGCACGTATACCACAACTGAAACGCCATAAGTATGCGACACGTTTACAGCTTGTAAACTTGATAGAAAAGTACACCCTTATGTCAAGATATTCATTGAGCAATGTGAACACATGACTTCTGGAATAATTACGCATCTTGTGCATAGTGAAACGCTTTTTAGTTTTTTCTCAATTCCAATGAAGTTAAATTAATACGATTATAGGTGTTGATTGTTCGCTGTAGTCATCATACACATTATAGGATTGATTTCCTAGTGGCATCAACATCGCCACCTGCGAACTACGCGTCACACTGACAAAATCCTACATCGCGCAAGCAGAGTTTACCGCGCAACTAACATATATACAACACCCTGACATCAACCGTCGGGCAGTTGCCCACCAGACACAACACCCGTCTGATCGGAGGATCCTCCCTTTTCTATAAAGTATGAGTGAACTTTATACCCTGTTCCTCATACCTCTAAATTGGTGACCCCAACGTGATCTATTCAGTTGCAGTATTTCGTTTCTAGCAGCAGATAGCTAGCACAGAATAACTACTTCAATATTCCCACAATTTGATTGTGATCCAGATATCCCATTAAATAAAGACAACAGTGAGATAAAATGATACAATCTTCCAAGCATTTCAGTCCAAGAGGTCAAGAGGTTAAGCGTCGTTTTATTCTCCATTATATTTATTTTATTCGTGTAAATGGAATCCTATATTTTATGTTGCAAGAAATATATAACCGATATCGTAATTTTTTTAATGATTTGTTGCGGAACCTGAGAATTGCGTACGAGATGGGTGAGTTCGAAAAATCGAAGAATAATCCGAAGTCGACATGGAACGTCATTCAAAACATAAGCCATACAAATGTTTCGCAGAAGGACACCACCGCGTCCCAAGACTCCTCACTGCCGACTACGGCCGGCAGCGATAGGTCACTGCCTACTCCTGAGATGAGGGAATTTTTTATTTTTTTTTTGTGTAGGAAATTATCAAATAACTTCTCCCGCTCTGAGGGCGTGTCAGACTTTTACTGACTAAAACCCACCCGTGTTCCTTCCGTTGCCTGTGTGCCAGGGCCACGATATCCCTTTCGGACAAACTCGCAACCCTGGCAGGCATTGGTCCTAACGGACCCCGTGAGTTGGTGCTGACATCTCTTGCGTGGCTCCTCCCAAGCGGCACACTCTGCCAGAGTATGCCGCGCCGTGTCCGCGTGGCCGTGGCCGTGTCGTGTATAGTCGACGCTGTGGTGACACCGGAACTCTGATTTTACCTAGGTTAAGTTTTTGGTAAATAAATGATTACTTACTTAATTATCTAGGCGTGGTCGAGCGGTAATTCCACAAGATTTACACCGCGACAAGTCATGTGGTATCCGTTTCTCGACCGTGACAGGTGGACCAATCGGGACATTGAGCTTTATTTTTGGTCTAATTCTTTTCTTTTTGTAATTGAAGATGCGAATGAAAACAACAGACAGGTTTTCATTCTCACATAAAAAAATTGAGCTGTCGTTGACCATCATTCGTCGACTCCATATAGAGATATGAAGTCGACGAAGAGAGGTAAGATCCGATTCCGAATTCGAGTTCTATTTTTAAAGATTTAAGGTAATTTATATCATATTGCTTCTCTGTCCTTAGGGGTTAGTCTAACTTTTGTTCCAAATACCTACCAAAGTTACGCCCCATTTCCCTAGAGAGGCAGAAAGGTCTTCCTGTCGACCTGAATTCGTGTTTGAAATATGAGAGATGATACTGATAAATGATCCGTGTCAATCCATATCGGTTGGTATGAATTGACATACTAAGTTCTTATTCGAATGACATGAGACCTTAACCCCCTTATTACAAAACAAGGTTTATCTTCAGACCCAGGTTTAAAACATGGAGCCATTATTGAATTTCGAACTTTATTCCGACTAAAGTTCCTAAACACAAAACTGACACCTTAGTACCGAATTAAGTTTTCATTTTTGTATAAAGAACGGTATTTCAATCACTGTTATGTTCTTATTACAAAAACAGGCTCCATGGTTCAAGCCATGTCAAAATATAAATCTTGTTTTGTAATAAGGCGGTAAGTGTCTAGGTGCGAAAGAAGTGTGCTACAGCAATGTAACGCAACGCAAACACACGCGTTGTGTGATGCACGGAACTTGAAATTGTTTTTCTTATTTGAAATCTTATATTTTGAATTGTTTTTAGGGTTCCGTACCAAAATGGTAAAAAGGAACCCTTATGGTGAGACTAAGTCTGTCTGTCTGTCTGTCTGTCACACCTGGATATCTCAAGAACTACTAATGCTATCAACTTGAAATTTAGAATACTTTTAGATAACGTTTGCTGAACTATTTTGCAAACAAGAAAGAAATTAAAAACATATACGTTTTTTGCAAAAGGGACTGAAAGGGGGTCTTAAAATTTTTAAGTGGGGCTACTATGTGGGGTATCATATGAAAGAACGCTGTTTGCACATTCTCAAACATATTTTTTATTTTTTTAGGCAGTATAGTTTCCGACTTTTGATGAAAAATGTAAAAAAAAATACCTTCCCCCCCCCCCCCCCCGTATCTCCGAAGTTTGCATAAATAAAAATGTAAAATATTATATGTGATAGAAGTGTATGTAAAGATTACAGGAAAAATAAAACAATGTCTCTAAATAGCACAGTTTTTCAGAAATCATCAACATCGGTGCACGAGTCCGACTCGCTCTTGACCGTTTTTTTTTAATATATTTTTTTACATTATTCTCACATGTAAAAGCATCAAGAATAGCTACCCAGGTTTTTGTAATATCTTGATTTAATAGAGTATCCTTGGATATTCTTGCCTGTTTTACTCCATACAGATCTACGTTTTGAAATGGAGCTTCAACTTTCTGACTAACTGACCGACTCTTTGACAGTTCAAAAGTGCCCGTAAATGGTTTAATTGAAATAAACGCTTTGAGTTTGAATTCGTTTTACCTCTTCACTGGAATAAGATTGCACTGCAGCTTTGCAAAGTATACACTGGGTCCGTGTGAAGTGGATTATGGCTACGTTGGCCACGCCCATATCGTAGTTTTCTCTGTGATTGGGATATCATTGTCTCTTGGCAATCAGACTCAGCATAAGCATAATGTTCCAACTGCTGGGACACAGGCCTCGTCTCTTCGAGAGGAAGTGGGCCGTAATATATACCACGCTGGTCCAGTGCGGGTTGGTAGATGTCACATGTCTTCGAATTTTGGTTCTAGGACAAGCGGCATATATATAAAGTATAAAACAAAAACTACACACACACAACACAAACACAACACCAACACACAAACACAAACAAACACACATTGCTTGTTTGTTGGCTACAAATATGGTTCATGTAATCATACTTTTATGGCGTATGGGCCTAGGCTAGTAGCTTGGGAATGATAATAATAGGTCTTGATATCTCGATCGTAATGAGCCTATAATGTTCCCTCTGCTAGGACACAGGCCTCCTCGCTTCGAGAGGAAGTGGGCCATAATATATACCACGCTGGTCCAGTGCGGGTTGGTAGATGTCACATGACTTCGAATTTTTGGTTCTAGGACATGTCGGTTTCCTCACGATGTTTTCCTATGGAGAAGAACGGGCCAGAAACTATACGGACATTGAAATTATACATGTGAGAACTATGCAAAACGTCAGAAGCGTCCGTGATAAAAAGATTAAAAACAAAAAACCAATTCAAAACAAAAATAATTAAAAATAAGCAGCTAAGAGATGACGTCCCAACTGACAGCGCCCGTTCACGAACATGACGCATGGATTAGCACCATTCAGCTCAACCACTTTGAAGGGAGCTAAATGATCCAACACACACGCCACCATCAGCGAGACATCTGAGTGAGCATGACATACTCTCAGCCGGCCAGGGCACATTCAAGCAATTCATTCACACTATTGTACACGAACATTTACGTGTAGTTCATCTAAGTGTACAAAAACAAAAAAAGTATGGGCACGTTTAAACTTCATCCGTTCATGTTGACCTAAAAACTTGATACAGAAAAATGTACGGTACATTTTATCAGCTGCCTACCATCCGTAAGTTGTAAACCCAAGTTCCTCTCAGTTAACTTTTACTTGCAACAGTAACGTTTAAGCGTTAGGTTACTGTCGACTAACTGTGAGTTCAACCGTTGCGCTAACTACTTATCTCTTTGCATCATTGATCTTTAAACCAGTAGTTAAAGTTTATATGCATCGTTTCGGGAAGCTATAAATAGACAGAGTAAATTATTGCTCGCTTCCGTGTTTTGGAAAAGGAAAAATTGGCATGTATGGTGGTGGTAAAATCGAAAGGCTTACAGTTTAGCATGACGCTGCTTGTTTACTTACCTATATCATGGTTTCAGTGGTAAATTTTAGGATTATTTTTCTCGTGTTGATCCATACCAGCGCGCGTCAGTGGAACCACAAACATGAATTACGAAAATCGTCCTTATAACATACAGGCGCTGACAATGTGTATTTACAAAGGACCCGAACTACATACGAGTATATAGCTAAGTAACGCCGTCAACTCATTATTCAATAATTAAACAAAAGCTTAAAAAAACAAAAACCTACATGGGCACTTATGAAACGTCAGAAGCTAGGTGCACGGTTCCAATTGGTCGTTTCGTATGGAAAAGAGCCGGCAAGAAACTCTACGGTTACTCTTTTAAAAATAATTGGCTTTTACAAAATGATTGAGCTGAATGGTGCTAATCCATGCGTCATGTTCATGAACAAGCGCCGTCAGTAGGGACTGGCCATCACTTAGCTGCCATGGTTTATTTTGATTTAATTTAATTTATGAATTGTTTTTATTACGGACGCTTTTGAATTTACTTTCAAATTACAGTGTTAATAGGTATGGGAGGACAGTGTAAGCCTTTCAATAAGTACCAGGTGCTTAACAAAATAGAAAATGGTCTACAAATCTAGTCTTTTTTTTTTTTGTGGTTGGAAATTATCAAATAACTTCTCCCGCTCTGGGCGGAGCGGGAGGGCGTGTCAGACTTTTACTGACTAAAACCCACCCGTATTCCTTCATTTGCCTGTATGCCAGGGCCACGATATTCCTTTCGGACAAACTCGCAACCCTGGCAGGCATTGGCCCTATCGGACCCCGTCAGTTGGTGCTGACATCTCTTTGAGGCGCGCGTGGAATACGACGCGCCGTCGACCCGGGCCTGGTCTTTATCGGACGGTGAGCTACCCATCGCTCACCGTCCGCAGGCCCGTGCCTACGGTGGCCAGAAATCGGCTTGCGACTCCCGACGCCCGGGGCGTCTCCTGCGGCGACTAGGGGCGCGAGGGCGCGAACCTTGCCTCTCCCTCACACGTTCCGCCTCCTCCTTCGCAAGCATTACTGCTTCGCAGTAGGAGGTGGTTTTTTTTTAATTTCATGAAAAATCACAAAGTTATAAGGTTTTTATGTTACCGGGTTGTCCGTACAAAAACATGCTAATAACGCCCCGCGCCTCCAGGGTCGTCTTGCGCTCATTGATAATAATTTGGCAGTAGGTACCTAACCGTACGGCGATTGTATTGAAAGTAATTAAATGGTTATAATCGACAAAATATAACATGGAGTAAAAATTATTGAAATAGATTCAGTTCCTTTTAACAAACTATAATCAGGTTTCGCATATACTAAAAATAATGTTGTATATTTGCTATTCAGTAACATAGGTGAACTGATCTATATGTGTAACACGATATTAATTATACCTATGGAGAAACAAATATTAAGTTACGCCTATACTGAAATACAGGTCTATTAATTCCAAGTTGGCTCCAACTTGGGGTTTCAGCCGTCGGGGTTACGCGTCGTCAAGTAGAACCTAAGTTATAATAGCAATGTTCAGAAACATCGGAACTAGGCCTTCCTAAAACTTACGTATAATATGGCTCATAAATTATTTTTATTCTCAATTCCTTAAAGCGTCGCTAAGCGTCCAGATAAAGCCGGACACAGTCAGGCCCTTTGATTGCGTGTGCGGCCAAATTAGACGGTGACCGGCTCGTCCAGCTTTTGTAAGGCTTTTTTTTTACATTTTTCATGTCTTAGTTTCCGATTTAATAATAAAGAAGACTAATTCATTCAATTGTATTGTTGTTTCATTAGAATTTATGAAGATCTTATGGTAAACGATAAAAAGCCTTGTCTTTTTTTTTGTCCTGTTATACTAAGAGTAAAAAATTAAGGGTGTCCGGCCTTTTTACTCAAATCTCCAGCTAAACTGGCTGGTCCGTCCGGCTTTTCGGTTTTAAGACCTGGCAACCCTAATCCCATATATAGCTCATAAACTCCAAAATAACCACACCAGTTACAGATCATCACAGATCACAACAAATCTGAGAACCTTCACAAAGTATGTCGAATCAAATCTGAAGCAGCGATAAAGTCGCGAGGTGCGCTGTAAAACACAAATATTCAGTCGAGAAGGAAAAATTCCACGGAATTTGTTCGCAGAATGAAGTCGATCGGATAATATAGCTATTTATGGTATTTCGTTCGCCTTTTTTTCTACATCAACAGATTTGCCGGCGCGATGCCGTTCGATGGCGGAAAAGTCGGTTTAGTCGCCATAAATTAGGGTTGTTGCGTTACTATCATAATGTATAGTGTCAACAACACGTGCCCTGGGGACGGTACGCCAATATTTATTCTGTTGGATAGTACCTAACTATTCTGAGTTTATGTTAGACGGTGGTTGTTCTTTTAAGGTTTTGATAGAGTGGGTTGGGTTATGTGTATCTGTTTTTCAAATAGTTGTCTTGTAGGAGACATTGGTTACGCGATTTGCAAGCCTTTTACATTCGTTCAAAGCGTTATTTCAAACTGAGATAGTATCTGGTTCTAGTATTTGCACTTAATTTAAAAGTTTGCAACGCCAATTATGCCTTTGTTGAAAGGACTTACTTTTTTCTTGAATAGAATAGAATAATCTTTGATACGTACACCATAAAAATTATAGGTAAAAATTGAAATTTTACAATGGGCGGTTTTATCGCTAAAGCGATCTTTTACAGACAATCTTTGGATGGATTAAAGAGAGAACGAGAAACGATACTGCAGGTAGTCAGTGGTGTACCATTTACATGAACAATAAACACATACATACATAAATCATAATGTTTTGTGTGTGTGTGTGTAATGTTAATAATAAACATGAAACAAGAGCAAGAAAATGTATTATGTAATGATGATGTTTAAGGAGAGAGGTAGTGCTTTTTTACCAGCATTGAACAACATTAACATGTTGTGTCTAACAACTCAATATCAATCAACACAATCTCCAGACACTGACTAATGACCCGCACCAATAACTGCATGGACATGTCCAAACAAATCGAGCTCCACACGGCAGTATTTGCGCGATTCTGTTGCGGTAGAGCTCGGGGTAATGAATAGCCCAATTTTCCGCATTTTCCGCCATTAACAACATCCGCCGGCCACGGGTGACGCGGCCGCAAATAATGGACGCCCCTATAACCGTTCGTTTGTTTGATATGAGAGCCTTTTTATGAAATAGGGGGGCTTTAGGCTTCGGACGACCACGTGGACTTTTGTTTCCCATTTTTTATGGCATGAAGTGCTTTGAGTGGTTCCGTGTTCGGAATATGAGTTTTAGTTTGTGTGGAGTTGTATGAATATTTTTTGTGCGGTTTTAATTGAATGATGTGTATAGATTTTAGCGTGCGCCTGCAATTCGATAAGCGTTTTTTTGGAAACCAGTGTAAAAAAATACTTGAAATATGGACTAGAGAAATAATAATAATAAATAATAATAATAATAATATTTTTATTCAGTATATAGGTAAAATCTTGACATAAAATCTTATAATTACAAAGGTATAAAATGTTAGATGCCTGTACTAGGATAAACCTGTATCACAGGCGGCATGAGCAATTGCGTGGGTAATTGTACGATGATTCAATTCTTAACAATATTTAACATTACATGACTTGAAATAATGAAAATTTAAATTAATTCAATATTTTATACCTAGTTTGCTTAAATACTATTAACCTTAAAGATAAAAATAACAAAAAGTCTTATATAGGTATGTAATTGTAGTACATACTTAATTTGCGTAAAATAGTTTCTTGCACTTTATAACCTAGATAAACACATAATTATTTTATGATTTTGCGTCAGCAGAATCGGTAAGTCAAATTGTTGCACAATCACATCACATTCGATTTGTAGGTCAGTGCAGTTTTTTGTTGAGTCAGCAGCTGCAGGCATTAAATGCGAAAGTCTGGCTTTGATTATGAAGCTCTAGGCGCCCTCATAGTCGATAGAGTTGATGTACCTGTAACACATAACAGCCTATTTATATTCAAAACTAATAACAACAAATTGTGATTTCAAACCCGTTTTCCAAGCATAATAACTTCGTCCTGCCAGGGTTGCGGGTTTGTCCGAAAGGGATACCGTGGCCCTAGCACACAGGCAACTGAAGGAACACGGGTGGGTTAGCCAGTAAAAGTATGACACGCCCTCCTGCTCCACATTTTTTTTTTTTTTTTTTTGACGCTGGGAGAAATGCATTGCGCATGCCCCCCCATCGGGGGATGGGAGGGGTATGTGGGACTCCCCGGAAAATCCGGTATACCCACTAAACGACCCAGCGGCGCTCCTACCTCGTCTGCAAGGAGGAGGACTGGGAATCCGTCAGAGCCATAACATCCAGTCCCCCGCTGACGACCGCCCGCCTTGCAGGCGGGCCCGACACGCCCCTCCCGTCGGGGAGGGGCCCAGGAATGACCGCGAGCGCTCTGTCATTCCCGCCCGAAGTGGATGGTGAACTGTGCAATGCAGGAGAAGGCGCCCCCGCACCCGTCTTCCGCTGTTCACCACCAGGGGCCATAAGACGACGATCGTACAATCGCCTTCTCATGCCCCGTCTTCGCCTGCGGAGCGACGCTGCGAGAGGGTCGTCCTCACGCGCGCGCTCCGCGTCCTCCTTCTGCGACATTACGTCCTCGCAGAAGGAGGCGACCGCTGTTCAGGCCCCCTCGCTCTCCAGCATCGAGTTGACGACGCTGGGAAGCGAGAGGTTCTGCCCGACCGCTGCGCTCAGACCGCGGCGCAGCTCGGACCAGGCTGGGCACACCTCAAGGGTGTGCTGAGCCGTGTCCTCCGCCGCGCCACAGTCGTGGCACGACGGGGTCTCCTCCCTTTGGATCCGGTGCAGGTACGATCCGAAACACCCATGGCCGGACAACACCTGCACCAGACGGAAAGAGAGGAAACCGTGGGACCGCTCGAGCCAATCCTTCAGGACTGGCCCGAGCGCGTCCAGAGTTCGGCGACCGAAAACGGCAGTGGCGAGGTCCTCCGTCCAGTGATGGACGATTGCGTCCCTCGCCTCTTGCCGCACGGCCTCCCGCTCTTCTGCGGCGGGGGGCTCCCCGAGCGCCTTACGCCACGCCGTCCATTCGTACACTCTGGTCAGCACCCACGCCTCGAGCTCCCAAGGAGGGGTGCCGGCCAGAGCGCACGCCGCCGAGAAGCCCACCGACCGGTAGGCCCTCGCCACCCGCAGTGCAATGGCCCTTTGGGGCCTACGGATGGTAGTGGCGTTCTCCCTCCTGTGGAGGGAGTCCGCCCAAATCGGGGCCCCGTAAAGGGCCATGCTCCTGAGGATGCCGGCATACAAAAGCCGGCATCGCGCCTTCGGACCTCCCAGGTTCGGGAGGAGCCAGGAAAGGGTATTCGCAGCCTTCAGCAGGCGCGACGACAGCCCGCTGAAGTGTGTGCCGAAGCGCCACCTGCTGTCGAGTACAAGGCCCAAGTACTTCATCTGGGCCTTGACCCCGCTCCCTGCTCCACCTAGAGTGGGAGAAGTTATTTGATAATTTCCAACCCAAAAAAAAACCCGGTCATGTGCGTGTCGGACCACGCACAATGAAGGGTTCCGTAGTTGGGATGAATTTTATCCCAAGAACCAACTTAACATTGTGGTTGAAAAACATGATCCCCCATACATTCCAACTACAAATTTAAGTTTGTACCCACAATATTGAGTGATTTACCAGGTTTTTTTTAAAATCACAGACTTCTTATTATAGGTTTTCCTTTAATCTATAAGTAAAGAACTATTTTCTGTATTTTTTTAACATATTAGTCTAAGTAGTTTCGGAATCAATATCAATAAGATAAGGGGGGAGGGGGGATGGTAATTTTTCATCTATTTTGTTAAATATATTCAAAAGTATTTATTTTAAAATGATAAAATATATATATATGAAATTCTTAAAATAAGCCCTTTCATTTGATATGTCACACGGTACAGTCAAGAAATGTTTTTTTTTTTCTAATTTGCCTCCCAAAAGTCACATGCTTAGTCAAAATTAACTTATTTACGTAACACGTCCGTATTTGGGTCACAGAAGTTCATATGTGTACCAAATTTCAATTTAATCGGTCCAGTAGATTCAGAGCAAATCAGCTGTGACAGACGGACTGACAGACAGACAGACACACGAGTGATCCTATAAGGGTTCCTTTTTTCCTTTTGAGGTACGGAACCCTAAAAAAAAAGCATAGCCATTCATGAACGCTGTTCAAAAAGTCTCTTAGTGGTAGGTACTTCGACACTTAAAGGCTCCCACAGACAGGCGCGCCGTGACAGCGCGACGCGCCTGTCTGCGGGAGCCTTAACGAAGCCAACAAAAAAACTTCTTAAGTTCCAATTACCACAAAAGTATCAACAACTAGGATATATTTACCGTATTTAGTTAACTTTATAGTCTCTTAAACCTCACTTAATATCTGCAATAAAAGCTTAACCGCTAACTTGAATAAAATAGAGCACATTGTCTCTGGCTCATAAACTGTGTGGTTCTTAAGGCGGGGTTACACTGAGCTCACCAAATCCCCCGTATGTACTAATAACGCGTAAAGTCGAATTAGTAGTTTGGAATTGTTGTATTTTCTGGGCTGTGTATTAGCCGTGTATTATCTGCTTAAGGCGGAGATTTCTGAAAATAGTCAAAAAAAAATTAGTTTTTTTGAAGCAGTGTATCTCTTAAACCGTAAATAATTTTTCCAAAACAAAAACAGTATGATATTTTCAAGTCTTTTGTGCATACGGTGATGGAACTGAAAACATAATTAAACATAATTTATTACATCAAAAATCTTCAAAGACAACTCTTTTTAAATTTTTAAAAGAAATTATTTTTAAAAGCAGTTTATCCCTTCGTAAACAGTTATAATTATAATTAAAAGTATACCATAAAATTGCAAATGCCAAACTGCATCCGGTGATGGATTAGTTTTTATTAATTAGTTAATACCTAATTTTATACGATTTTATTTGCATTTTTACGTCATACGTTGTGTCATCGCGCATTTCTTTCTTTTTTATGCAATCTGTCAGCGACAGCGGTTTACCTGTTGTCGGCGTCTTAATAAAGCTGGCTAGTACATTCGAAGGTAGATATTTTCGTGATGAAAGCGGTGTTACGTAAGAGCCATGCGCCATGAGCCATGGTCAAACATGTTGAGCCAAAAAAATACCTTATTACACCTATAATAAGCATCATAACATGTATATTAACTACACATGTTTTTGCAAATAAATTAATCTGAATCTGAGTGTGAATATTGATGCTACATATTGTATGATTACGAATATTATTTACCTAGTTATTTGTTTATCTAAGCTGCTTGTGTAATACTTTACAGTTCTCCGGGAAGAAACATTTATCCTTAACTTGTTTTCCTGCATGAGAAATTATCACGAAAAATACCGGACAAGTGCGAGTTGAACTCGCGTGGTGAGGGTTCCGTACCATGAATATGTGAATTAA
This sequence comes from Tiliacea aurago, assembly GCA_948098905.1. Taxonomy (NCBI): domain Eukaryota; kingdom Metazoa; phylum Arthropoda; class Insecta; order Lepidoptera; family Noctuidae; genus Tiliacea; species Tiliacea aurago. The sequence continues at coordinate 16,462,695 of OX402593.1, forward strand.
TTATCTTCCATGTTTTTTTATCCCAAGACAATTTGTTCCAATAGATGTTCTCCCATACATTCCAACTCCAAATGTAATTGTTTAAGCACTATGCACCATGTTATTTTAACACCATAGACTTCTTATAGGGGTTCCAGTAATTTATAAGTAAAGAACAATTTTCTGTACTTTTGTAAAAATTTTAGGCTCGTTTGTTTCGGAGATAAGGGGTAGAATGGTAAATGTTCACCTATTTTCTTAAATAACGTTTAAATTATCAAAAAATTGAGACCCTCACAACAAGCCCTTTCAATTGATATGTTACACGGTACAGTTTGTAAACATAAAAAAAAAATCTTAATTTGCATTGTAGATTCGGAGCAAGTTGGCTGTGACACGGACAGACCAACAGACACACGAGTGATCCTATAAGGATTCCCCACTGATCTTTAAATATGTGTTACCTGCGGATAATGCAGTGGACTGCAACATTGCTACTAAAAGTATTGTTAAATTTATTTATTATTTATGTTGTAGTTGTTTATTATCCCTTAATAAATAAAATAAAATAAAATTCCGTATTTAATTCGGAAGTACGGAACCCTAATGACCTCAAAATCTCATCCACTTTTCTGATAACATTATCCATCACACCACATAACATCTACTATCTACATCAACCACCTACTCTTACAATAACCTTCACTTTTATCTCCCGACCTTAAAGCTGGAGAACCACCAATCATAGCGAGGCGAGGCTAACGATTTCCGATATAAACGGTAACCGTTAACGACAGCAGTTACCGACAAACGGGTCGCGATACACAGGCGGCGCGGTATCGCCACGGTAATGAATTTCCTCTTTTCATTTAGTGTCGACCGGGCTTACCTTCAGATCGTTTGGCGAAGCACTTTTACCGGATTTTGTTGTTGAAATCAGTGGAGGACGGGCATAAAAGAAGATACGGGTGAATTAACCGGCTTTGGTTGGTATGAGTGGCCTTGTTGTGTCTTGTGAGTTTATTGGAGACAAATCTGCGAGGAGTTATCTTTTCTATTGCGAAGTCGTAATGTCACGTCGTCGATGGAAGGAATGAATTACGCGTATGCAGGTAGTTACTTACTTTTTAGGGTTCCGTACCTCAAAAGGAAAAAACAGAACCCTTATAGGATCACTTCATTGTCCGGCTATCTGTCTGTCAGTCTGCCAAAACCCTTTTTCTTACACGTTGCAGTATAAAACTGATTTACATCCGTCACCTCACACTTTCAGGTCCAGTTGAATACCAGCGTCAGGCACTAGTAGTCTGGCATTTTTGCTGAACTGGGCCTTTTTGGCGCAGCCGTGAGGCACACTTTATGACATTAACTAAATATGACATTAATAACCTTTTATTATAATTTACCATTGACATGAATGTAAAAATAAGTTATAATTATTTATTTGACATTATTTACTCGAACGTGACTTTGTATTGTATAGATTCAGTTATAATACTAAAAAACTAATATATTTGTACGCCAATTTAATTGGTAGGACATAGAGCTCGACTAAAAAGTATACATAAGACCTTTATTGTAATACCTATGTTCACAAATAAAGATTGATTGATTGATTGACTTTTCTGCTATATATTTCTTTCATCGCACTTTACATTTTTTACTTTAATTTATTTTTTTATTTTCTGGTGTGTATTTGTGTGCCTTTTATTTTCTTTCTTTCTTTCTTTTTTTCTCAAGAACGCTTGGAGGTATCAAGTTGAAATTAATATCAAATACGTAAGTCTACCGTCCCTTGGGGCTCTAAAAAAATCAAGCTTCTAAGTCTTAGCATAAGCTTGATTTTTAAAGCTCCAAGGGACCGTCGACCTACATAATTAATATTAATTTCAACTTGACACGTCCACGCGTTCCTGAAAAAAAAGGTCTTGACAGACGGACAGATGGGTGAGCTACGAAGTGATCGGTTTCTGTTTTTTACTTTTGACGTACGGAATCCTAAAAATTAAGAAGATTTACTTTAATATTTCTTCACAGTAATAATTCCAAAATTCATTAAAATAGATTTAATAAAATACGTTCAAAAAGTCATCAAAGTTGTAATCTAAAAGTGTATTCCTATCTTTATATTGTTTGTCACGGCTTGCATTTTAACGAGTAATAAAGATTTGATTGTCTCTTAGTGGGTTGCCTCATTTGATCGTCCCTAAGTACTCATTGATAGCTAGTGATTACGACGTTATGGCTGAAGTTGCTAACTTAAACCCGAAACGATAAAAAATAATCGGGGTTTTTGTAGAGCGAGATAGCTAGATTATTATCTCTTTCTTAAAATCGTGCCTACGAATATTAAAGCCTGATTTACACGGTGAAATTTAATTGCCTGTTGAATGCAATATTTTCTGCATCGTGCAGATGATTGCACTACAGTGTATTAAATCTTGTTGGCCTAAAACTTCACCCGTTGCAAAATGTGGCAGGATACTCTCCTTCCACCCGCTCAATACTTACCACCAAGCGAGCATATTCCCGCGGGGTCTAACATGCCGTGGCTCACTTTGAATTCTCTGAACCACCTCCGAACCCAAATGGGAAGATACAACTACAACACGCAAAGTGGGGCTACCTTGTGGCGGCATCAACATCGCCACATGCAAACTACGCGTCATACTGACGTCACGCAAAATCCTGCATCGCGCAAGCAGAGTTTACCGCGCAACTAGAATATATACAACGTCCCGACATCAATCGTCGGGCAGTTGCCTACCAGACACACGACCCGTCTGGTCGGAGGATTCTTCCTTTTCTATGGACGATGAGTGAACTATACACCCTGTTCCTCATGCCTCTATAACCTCGATAGAATGGCAGTAAGGTGTGGTGGATGTGGAGCTGACTCGCAAACTATGTCCCACCTCTTATGCTGCCCTCTGTGTCTCAAAACATTTTGCAATAGCGACCTCTGCGCTGCCACTGACTATGATGCTGTTGTTGAATGCAATACTGTTGTACCGTCTAAACAGCGACCAGACGCAAGCATGTCCTATATTGCTTCAATTTTATTCTATACAAAAAAGTTGCCTCGTGTAAATTGGGCTTTAAGACGGAGATATATGCCAGTGACCTTAAGTGGTTAGCTTGCGTGTTCTTTACTGAGCTCACGCAACGCGTCCTACGTTCAGCCAGTAATAGAACTCGCCCATCAAGGAGCGCTGTCCCCAATTTGACGCATTATTAATTTATTATACACAAACCAAAAGATATTTTAATAAAACGCGTATACTAAAAGATCAATAATTAAATTATCTTTAAATTGGTGAAGGTTTCAGAAAAATACGCTTGGTAGATTTTGCGCCATTCTCAGTTTTTTATCCGCGTTGGACATAACTTTACAAATTAATTTCACTATATAATATAAACATAATCTAAAATATTCACATATTAAATTATTGAGAAAATGCTCTAATTTAACATATATTTCAAATCATTAACACTACTCGTCTAGACGTGATCTTCAGTATAAAATCATTAAAAGTCGGTTATCGTCGCCTTAAGCTACTAATTTAAACTACTACCTTTACTTGTATATTCAAATCAAAATCAAATCAAAATCAAAAATATTTTTATTTCACATAAGCCTACATGGGCACTTATGAAACGTCAGAAGCTAGGTGCACGGTTCCAATTGGTCGTTTCCTATGGAGAAGAGCCGGCAAGAAACTCCACGGTCACTCTTTAAAAAAAATAAAATTGGCTTTTACAATGTTTTCAAATTACAGTGTTAATAGGTATGAGAGGACAGCGTAGGCCCATCAAAAGTACCAGGTACTTAACAAAATAGAAAATGGTCTACAGATCTACAGTCTAATAAGTCAAAAAAAAACAATATAAAATATGATTAAAATAATAAAAGTTAGAACCTTGTTGAAATTTAAATTGAAGGTATAATAATGTCAAATAAGAAAAACATTATGTCATCACTGACATAATGTTTTTGAAAAAAAAGGAGTTTGTAAAAAAAAAAATTAAATTAAAAAATAACTTCGTAATTTGGGAGCTGTTAATAGACATGTACATAGTTTTGTCATTAATGAGGTACCAGGGAGGCCACATGTACAGAAGGAATTAATGCCAAACTTCCTTGTCTTCAACGTAGTCCTTAATCTTATAATATGCTTTTTTGATAAGGGCACGTTTAATGTGCGTTTTGAATTTTCCATCACTAAGTTCTGTAACCGATTGTGGCAACTTGTTATAAAAGCGGATACTATTTACAAGAAATGACTTGCTTGTTTTAGTTAATCTAAATTTGGGTAACACAATTTCATGTTTAATACGTGTATTTATATTATGGAAATCACTTCTTATTTTGAAAAGTCCTAAGTTTTTGCGAACATATAAAATACTTTCTAAGATATAAAGAGAAGGCAGAGTTAGTACATCAATTTCTTTGAATTTGTTTCTAAGGGACTCACGAGGACCCATTCCAAAGATCGCACGGATTGCCCTCTTTTGTAAAATGAAAATTGAATCTACGTCGGCTGCCGATCCCCACAGCAGAACGCCATAAGACATAATACTGTGGAAGTAAGCAAAGTAGGTACACTAACCTAGCTGTGGCTATATCTATCAACTGCCTTATTTTTCTTACTGCATATGCAGCTGAACTTAATCTACCTGAAAGAGCTCTAATGTGGGCACCCCACTGCAATTTGGAATCTAGAGTATTTCCTAGAAATACAGTTTCCATAATAGCATCTAGCTTCTTACCATCAAGTTTTAAATTAAGACCTACTTGGGGTACATTTAGTAATGAGAATTTAAGACATTTTGTTTTGTTCGCATTAAGTAAGAGATTATTAGCTGCGAACCATTTCGAAAGAACAGCCAGACTATCGTTGTCACGATAGTCTGGCTGTTCTTTCGAAATGGTAAGACATCCGTATATTTTCTATCTATTTTAAAAATAAGAGAAGTGTCATCAGCGAATAGAATTATATCCGATAAGTTAGCCATCAGGAAGATCATTTATATAAACTAGAAATAAGAAAGGGCCAAGAATTGAACCTTGAGGAACGCCCATCCTTACTAGAGATCCCGATGACGTCACCCCGTTAACGTTTACTTTTTGCTGCCTGTTTGATAGATAAGAAAGAACAAGATCAGCAGCTTGTCCACGAATTCCGTAGTGGTGTAATTTACAGATCAGTTTATTGTGGTCAACGCAGTCAAACGCTTTTGAGAGGTCACAGAAAATGCCAATGGTATCCTGGGATTTCTCCCAGGATTCCAAAATGTGACTGATGAGTTTTACTTCTGCGTCAGTCGTCGACCTACCTTTCGTGAAACCAAACTGATTACTATGTAAAATTCCATTTGAATTAAAATGCGACAACATCTGGTCTAGCATGATTTTTTCATATATTTTACTCAATGCTGGTAGCACAGATATAGGTCTATAATTAGAGGGATCACTCTTACTTCCCGATTTGAAAATTGGTACTACTTTACTATGTTTCATTAAATTAGGAAATATACCGCTGTCTAAACATTGATTAAATATATCTGTTAGAACAGAGGCTATTGTGTCAATAATATCTCCAAGAACCTTAACGGAAATCCCCCATAAGTCTTCAGTGTTCTTTATGTTAAGACTTTTAACTGCTTTTTTAATTGTAACAATAGAAATAGGCTTGAATTCAAAACTTGGAATGTCCTTAGAGAAGTTTTCTTTGAGAAGTGATTCAGCTAATAAAGATGATGAGGAAAGAGATTTCGTTAGGTCTATTGGGATGTTGGTAAATAAATTTTCTAGTGTCTCAGCAACTTTTAACTTATCTGAAATGGTTTCATTATGAATTCTTAAAGACAATTCATTCTGATCTCGCTGTTTTGTGTTTCCAGTTTCTTTGTTAATTACCTGCCACACAGCTTTTATTTTATTATTAGAAATACTAATTTTGTTACTAATTAATTTAGATTTAGCTTGAGCAGAGACTCTTTTGAATATCTTAGAATAGTTTCTTACAAGTAATTATGAAGGGCTTGGTCAATGATTTTTCGTAGAACAAGTTATATAAAATATATCTGCTTTTTCTAATGCCAGCAGTGGCCCATTCATTAAATTTGGTTTAGAATTGATGGTAACTTTTTTTACAGGACACGCTTTATTAAACTCTTGGCATACTGTAGAAAACAATGTACCATAGTTTAAATTGGGGTCTTGCGAATCAAAACTAGCTGTTGAAAGATTGCTAAGGACATTATTATTAAACATTTTCAATTTATTTTTAGTGAGAGGTCTCAATTCAATGGTTTTATCAGTATGTAACTTATTTCCTAAGTCAAATGATTCGCTGTTACATCATTAGTTAGTTACGAGAAAGTTAATCAAAAATATATTAAACACTGTTCATAAATTAAATGCCAATCAGTTGTCAATATTTGATGCGTTATTAAAAAGTGATTGTTGTATTACTACACATTATTCCGTTTCTACTTATCAGTACACATTTGTGTTTATCTCAGTAATTAATGAATTTATTACAATGACGGTGTTATTGTTTGTTATACTTATGTTATTGACCCTCATAAACATATTTTCTTTCATACATAGAACGGGTGCAGAGTGAGAGGAGAGCAGTAGTGGCTCAGTGGTATCGGCCCCGACTTACGAGCTCTAGGTCGTAAGTTCAAACCCAATCTCAAAACAGTGAAGGAAAACATACTGAGGAAACCAGCATGTCCTAGGACTAAAAATTCGAAGACATATATCTACCAATCCGCACTGGGCCCGCGTGGTGGATTATAGCCATCTCCCTCTCACAGAGAGGAGGCGTGTGTCCCAGCAGTGGGAACATTATATGCTTATTATGCTATGGAAGGAAAGAGCATTGATCATTACACCTTTGCTCCCTAGGTGTTAGCGATGTCATGTCATAAAATTATACTCAATTTAAAATAAGATTAGAAATTTAAATAAACTTTTTTACAGTCCGTTAAACCGATTTTGACTTCTATTCCGTAGGCATAAGGATGACAATAAAAGCAGAAACGTGTTTACAATACCGACTGTCGTATTAAAGCTGCCATTTGTTATTCCACCAACGCAATAGAAGTCAAAATCGGTTGAACGGACTGTAAAAAGGTTTATTTACATTTCTAATCTTATTTCAAATGGAGTATAGACGTTCACTAACTCCTCCAATGATTTCAACGACAAACTGAGAATGTATGTCGCTATGAAATTGAAAGAAATTTAAGCTTGTAGGTTCGAAAAACAACATACAATGGTTCTTAATGGTCCTGGCCCGAAATAGCTGACAGTCTTGCCACTGCTGGCATGACTGTCAGCTATTTACTGGGTAGCCAGAATCTACAGTAGAAAACAAAACAATCTCATAACAGGTGAATGATTCTTTATTCAACCAGAATACGACACACCACAAATATGTATACGAGTAGGTATATGACAGTTGTTTCCTAAAGGAAAAAAGCAACCAAATGGGGTAATCTTTGTATCCATCAGTTCAACCCGCCACTGCCGATGCCGCTTTGATTTTCCACTGGTCCGGCCACGGGGTATTGATTCGCATAGATTTCGGGGGACGCTGCTCTTTCCGTTATAATCGTGAGGGTTATGATTTTAGAGGGGAGTCTAGGGTCAGAATATATATTATGGAATATTTAATTTAATACGAAGTGACGGCATGATGAATGGAAGAATGCTAGAACCTCAATTATCATGATGCTGATTTAGCCAAGTTTTGTAAAACTTAAGTTTAAATAAAAATCCTATCCTAGCCTATACCTAAGCGGGCTGCTGGGTTTTCAAACCTCGGCTAAGTACCGAAGGTTCAAAAGCCAACAGCGTGTTTTTATTTATGCATTGATTAGATCTCGCCCAGTGCTACTGCAAACGGGCATTATTCTTGATACAATAATGTGGGCAAGAATTTACATCACCCAAACACGTCCACTGCTGGACATAGGCCTTCCCGAAGGGGGTTTGCCATAATCGCCACGATTGGGATTGGGTTGGCGATCGCAGTATGGTATTAAAATGAATAGAGAACGCTGCTGCCCATTCTTTGGTAAGTCCCTTAGTGGCCTTTTACGACATCCACGGTATGAAATACGAAGGTGCTATTCTTTACGTCCGGCACCACACGGCACCTTATTAATCAATTAATATTCAACTTAACGAAATCTCGATATTTTTTAAGTTGTAAAAGCCGTGCGAAGCAAGGGCGGGTCACTAGTTAATATATAAAGATAGGTTTAGTTGATCCCCTTACAATATTAGTGCAGAATAAAAAAAAACTTTATATCTGACTTTTTGTCGGAAGCAAAGGTGGCCCAGTGGTAACGGACTTAGGAGTCGAGAAATAAGACGGAATAGAATAGAATTTATATAGAATGTATACACAAACCGAGGTGCACCTATAGTACACTCACATTTCACCAGCGATGTTTAAGTCCCATGTAAAACGGGACGAGCCTATTACAATCAGTTGGGCACAAATCTAGGACCGCTCTTGAGGAGTTCTAGATGGAAAAACTCATGTACTAAACAATTTAGCAAAATACATAATTATGACGGCGCAGAAAGTGGCGCCGTCTATTTTTGTTACGAAGTTACTGGAATCCCCGAAAAGGTCGGATAAGAGTGACACTGGCTGCTGACAGTCACTCTAGCAGAACATCGCATCGATGGTTGCGTGGCGGCTGTCTTCTGATGACAGAAGATGATGTCAGGGGAGCCACTGTCATACCACCTCCACGACGAACTGCTATACCTGATGATATTGAAGCTGCTGAACCACTAATACGATTATCGTTTCTGGTAAAGGCTATCCTGCGCCGTTACATAATTATATTCGTTCTATTTGTACAGACGCCAGCAGGTCAAGCTACCCGAAACTGTCAAATTTTCCCAATCAACCTTGAATCTTATGCTTTAACTATTAAGTTGAAAATCTTTTAAAGAAATTTGACAGATTGTAGTAGGTTGATGTGTTGGCGCCTGTACCTAACAATAATAAATGCTAGCGAAGCGGCCTTTTTATTGGCTAGATGAGCAAACATAGTGCTCATTTGATATTATTTCAATGTGGGCTAATAATGGAAACCACAGTAATTATGTTAACAACTGTTTTGAATTGGGACTGTTTTGGATCAATTCACGGTGGTTTATGGCTGTATAATGTTATTTAGACTACGTGCTGTGTTTGTATTATTCCTAAATCGATAACAATACAAAGTAACGTAATATAATGATTGAATAGCCCTGGGAAATACAAATTACAGATTTATAGGTAGTGTGTCCAAAAAACAATCATACTCTTGCGTTTACAAAAACATTGTGGTTTGGATCTGGTTTTTCAAGTATAAAAAGAGACTACTAGAGAGCTACATTTACTTTACTGAGGCAAGCCAGTCTTTTACTATATTGATAGTAGACCAGACCACTCACTTTCACACACACACACATACACATACATACACACACACTCCTCATTCTAATTTGTTTTATTTAATTTTAAGATTTTTGCTTTTGCGTTTTGTTTTATAATTATCATTATTGTTTACTCGTTAGTTAATGGAGGCTACATATTATAAAATAAAGTCCCTTTTCGTTTGTCTGTGCGTGTGACCGCGTTTTTTGTTCTTCTAAACTACTTAACGGATTTTGATGCGGTTTTCGCCATCGTTTAGAGAATTATTCCGGAAGGTTTATTGTGTTCATCATCATTTCAGCCGTAAGACGTCCACTGCTGGACATAGGCCTCCCCTAAAGGGGGGGGGTGCCATAATCACCACGCTTGGCAGGGGGGTTGTCGATCGCAGCGTGGCGCTAAATTGCATAGAGAACGCTGCTGCCCATTCTCTAATAAGTCTCTTAGTGGCCTTTTACGACACCCACGGGAAGAAGATCAGGTCAGAAGATGGTGCTATTCTTTACATCCGGCACCACACAGCACCCCGTTTATTGTGATAGTAAGTGTATAATAAATTAAGGTGTGTTTGTGTTGTGTTTGTGTTGTGTTTGTGTTGTGTGTGTGTAGTTAGGGTTCCGTACCTCACAAGGATAAAAAGAACCCTTATAGGATCACTCGTGTGTCTGTCTGTCCGTCTGTAACAGCTGATTTGGAATTTGGTACACATATGAACTTCTGTGACTCAAACACATACGTGTTACGTAAATAAATTAACTAAGATTAAGGAGGTCACTTTAGAAAAAGGCAAATTAGAAAATTAAAAATATAAGTTTAGCTGACTGTACCGTGTGACATATCAAATAAAAGGGCTTGTTTTAAGTATTTTTTATATATTTTTTTTTATAATTTTAAAATAGATATTGTTGAAATTATTTAAGAAAATAGATGAAAAGTGACCATTCTCCCACCTCATCTCCGAAACTACAGAGCCTAAATTAAAAAAAAAAATACAGAAAATAGTGCTTCACTGATAGATTACAGGAAAACTTATAAGAAGTCTATGATCTTAAAATAACAGTAAATCTCTCAATATTGTGCGTACAAACTTACGTTTGCAGATGGAATGTATGAGGGAACATGTTCTTCAACTGCAATGTTAAGTTTGTTCGTAGGATAATTAATCCCCACTACGGAACCCTTGATTGTGCGTGGTCCGACACGCACTTGGCTGTTTTTTTTTGTATTGTTCTTTATATATTATATTAGTTTGTAAGGTATATATGTCTATGGGCCATTGTAGCCTGAAATAAAAATTTTATTATTACTTATTATATTTCCATTTAAGACTGCCAAGCACCGCAAGAAACAGACTCACTCAATGAAAAACCGATCCCTCACTTTACCTGACCACTAAATATATAAGAAGCTACATTTTCCAGTATTAGAGTCCATAACATTTTTATGAGATGTTCTCTTGACTAGCCCTATTTATGATACCACTTTACCTTTTAATGTGCTCTGAATATAAATTGGATTGGCTCCTCGTTGGTCTAGTTACTGTTCTGGCCTGAGATGGGTTCGACTAGTGATCGTAAGGCAAGGTGATAGGGAAGATTTTCTCAAAGCAATCTGGAGTGGAGGGATTTGTGGCTGGTTGATGGCAATAGACTCGCCCTATGATCTATGGCCCTCAGGTACAGTTGAAAACCAGCGTCAGGCACTAGTTGATGGTATTTTTGCTGAACTGGGCCTATTTGGTGCAGCCGAGAGGCACACTTTCCTACTAATTTCTTGAATTTTTACACTTTTTTTTTCTTTTTTTTAACTTGTACTATAATATTTTATGTTGTATGCCTTTTAGTCTGCTCTAAATAAATGTATTTTCTTTCTTCTCTTTCTTTTCTTTCTGTTTTGTATTTTCCTTCTTTTTTTTCTTTTCTGTATCTTTTCGTTCTTTTCTTTCTTTTCTCTCATTTCTTTCTTTTCTTTCTTTCTTCCTTTACTTTCTATAACACGAGACAGATACTATATAAATAGTAAACCAGGGCCTCCCTCTTCGGTAAATAAAGTAGTAGTTCAATGCCTGTACACTTTTTTGATAAGTGGTAAAATACGAATTATGAATATTAATCGTAAACCAAGATACGATAAAATAATATCATGTTTTCTATATCACCCAGAAAACGCACTATAATACTGTCGTATCCAAAACTGCATACAAAATATAATCCCAGCCCCTCAAGAGCGGGCGTCGCAAAGTATCATGATCGACTTAGTCCGCCTTAGTTGCAAATAAATCCTCTTTGCAATGAACACAGGCGTAATAAAACTATTTGCATAATAACTCATGTCGTAGAAGTAGCAAGTGTTTCAGAAAAACGTCGTCGGAAAATGGATTTTTCCTCCCGACTTCGCTTTTTAAACTTTTTTAAATGTCGCTACCCTAGCGGTGTCTGACGGTATATATTTTTATTTCGTTTCTTTTTTTTTCTGAAGGTGGTGTCCTTTTTTGTTTACAAGAAGATTTTGCCATTTAGCTTTAGTAATTTTATGGAGAAGAGGGTGGGTTTACTTTTAATTCTGTTACGGAGTAAGATGTTTTTCCGTGTTTGTACATGTGTAATTTTTGTCTTAAAAGCCCTTTCACATCACACAGGTGAAATTTCTTGTTTAGGGCAACATGAACAATCGCATACCCTTTTAATAAATAAAAACGAATAAATTAATCTTAGCTCAAACAACCGAAAACATTCCCCCGCCTAAAACTACTTATGTAACTAAATTCCTTATTCATTAATCAAAATAATCCTTAAAACAAGTTACGTCGTAATTAAAGTAATCGGAGCGCGGTCCTTTGTGATAACTTTCGAACAATTTCCACAAAATGAAATCGCCATTTTGGATCGAGGACGTTTTTTGCTCCTTGAATATAAGATCAAGGGTAGAATAGGAGATGGGGAACATTGTATCACCCGTATCTATAGAGATCTATTGTATAATGGCTAGATAAAGTTAATTGTTCGTATCATAATACTCCTTTATTAAAATTTTCTTTCGCTGCGAAAGTTTCTGTTATCTTTTGCCGTCTTCTCCCCTCGGTTATAAATGAAGTTATTGAATCATATTAAGTACTATTCTTTGGCTTAATGATTTTAATAGAAGAAAGTTTTGAATTCTTACTTAATTTATATTTACCAAGGCTGTGTTTTCAATGTACTATTATTGTACAACCATAGAGTATTCGTGTAAATACAATTTCATCACTACTGCTCTCAAAACGGTGAAAGGAGGAAACCGGTATGTCCTAGAACCAAACATTTGAAGACATGTGACATCCACCAACCCGCGCTGGGCCCCAGTGGCAGAGTACAGCACACTCCCTCTCACAGAGAGGAGGCCTGTGTCCCAGCTGTGGAAACATTAGATATAGGCTGATTATGCTAGAGAATTCGGCATTAGGTACCATGAAAACTTTTGCTATAGCCAGGCTCAGAAAGTGTTGATAATATAAACATCCTAACATTATATAATAACATAAATTACACTAAGCTCGATCTATACCTACATAAAATTCAGTGGAACTCGACCAATGAGAGCACTATTCTTGGCTTAAACGAATCTAATGCTGAATTAAAAATTTTACTAGGTTCAAAAAAAGTCTGAGTTTAAAATTCCGCTCTTGGGCTATAAATCCATCATTCTAACCCTCTGTGTCGAAGTCGCCTGGCTAATTGGATTGGATCAAAGCAGTTGCACTTTCCGTTTTTTGCTGGCTAGTGTCCGGTAAAAACTGCATTTTTACTCCGAAAACTTTCCGGACGAAGTTTCTCGACGATCAATCGTAAATGCCTCCGTTTTATTTATGAGTGTTTGTTGTTTAGTATTAAATGCTCGGTATAAAAATGCTGGCATTACTTATTTATGTTTTTTTTTTCATTTATCAAAAGAATGTTACTTAAAGTTAAACCTATCATTAACAACGAAACAATAACTTTCAAAACATTTCATCAAAACTTCTTTATCATAATCAAACAAAAAAAACACCGCTTTTTCCTTGTTTCCAAAACAAAAAACAATCCGACACGCGATGCAGAAAAATAAGGGCAAAACTACATCAATCTTCGTCGACCATCGGCGACTCATCGGCTACGGACGAAAAAAAAAATCAAAAAGCTAACCGGTCGACGACCGAGGAATACAGATGCCTTTTTTAAGATTCCCGCCGAAAAGACGCCCTATTATCGACTCATCCTTAGAAGGGAGGGGCAAATACTCGCAAGCTGGCTATAGTGCAATATGTGACGTCATAGCATGTTTGTAGTGGCATTTGAGTGTTGAATTCGTAAATATTGACTCGTTTTTGAGGGACGATAGTGAAACGATTCCCTAAAATAGAGTCATTTGTATTGTAAGGGGAGGGTTGAGGTACATAGTTGTAAGTGTGGCGGTTATTGACCACTTTGTGAGAAAACGTGTGGGTTACCGATTGCTTTGTCAGCCCAGTGTGCTCCGAATACAAATTCGTTCTTTCTTAGAATTATAGCTCGGTTCTGGTCAAAGTGTAAAGGTTTAACGGTTCTTTTACAATTATTGTCATCTTTTATTTTATTTGTATGGTTGAATAAAACGCAAACCGTTTATTTTTCTCGCTATTTTATTTGATTTACTCCATGATCATTTTTCACTTGTCTGGCTTGAGTTTTTCGGTTATCTAGAATTATTTTCTTTATCATATTTTAGTCTAGATATAATGTAGACACTAACTAATCAACGCTCGCAACAAGAAACATATTTCTTAATCCAAAACAGGGCATTAATCATGTCTACGCCACGTCTCAAGTAAGTAGTTGATGTAGGAAACTCCCTAGATACATCAAAAATTCTATCCGTCGGTTGTTTTCAGGTCTTTTCCATATACATAGATGTAATATTATATCAAGATAATTTCCTTTTTGCTGTAAACAGAATTCTAAGTAGAAGATTACTTACTTCTAAGAAGAAAATACATACATCATAATGATGTATGTATTTTTATGTGTTCTATTAAATCAATTATTTCATTAAGTGATTTAATAGAAAACCTGAAGACATCTCTAGCCGAAAAGTATTTCGAGTAAGTAACTACAAGTATTCTTAAATTACAAAAAATATTAGAACAATACCGAATACTTTCAAATTTTCTGGTATCTTTTGGTCATATTTCTTGTCATGTAGTACCTAATACACTTACCCACTTGTAATGCTAAAGATTTAGGACACCAACCATAAATATCTAGAAACTACAAAGAAAGCGCGAGTAATAAAGCTTTGTTACAATTTTACTTACAAAGAGAACAATAACCTAAACTTACTGATACCTACGAACCACACCAGAAAATAAACTAATACACTCCATTCCTCTTTTGTTCCACGACTTTCTTTCCATTCAAAAAACATCTGTAGTTCTAAATCATGTCAAGCACAAAGAAATGTAATGAATAGTGTATATTCGTCTTATTTTTGTATGTAGGTCAAATCGTAATAAATATCGTTTTTTTCTCGTGTCGTTTGTATTATCACCCGAGGTCGACATCTGCGAATAATGGCGTCTCCGAGTCGTATATTATTATCATTTTATTGAATTTATCAAACCACAAAATACTCCTGTGAAAAATAGACTCCCATTGCGGATAATTACTAATTTTCCCGGAACAAAAGCAATTTTTAGAGCACCGCAACAAAGGACTTCATATTATATTTTCTTACCCTGAAAACATAACAGAAAACGGATAATTAACGCTGCCTCTCTTCACCTATTAAAACAATCGTACAAACTAAGGTAACATGGAAGCATCCCACATAATTAATTTTAATTGGTAATATCACCGACCGTCAAAAACCATATTCAGAACAAAAACTAAAATAATGTTGCTTACAAAATTACATTTATATTCCGGTGACCACAATTCTCTACAGGCCGCTGCCGGAAAAGATCATTTTGCAGAAAGCAATTAAACTTTAACTTCATTAATGAAAACACCTTATTTTCTTTCGTTCAAATAATAGGTCGGCCATATTGTTGGAGGCCAAGTCGGGCCCCCATTGTGTTTTGAACAATAAAAGGCGTATTTCACTCTTCGGGGCAATTGTACGGGAGTCGCGTCACAGTTTTTTTACTTTTAATTGGAGCACGTCACAAATATTAAGTGCCTGTGAGGTTCTGAACACAGCGAGAAAAACTTTTAAATTTATTTATTTATTTATTAGGTCTCTTTACACCACTAAACTTGCTAATAACTTGCTTGCTTGTTGCCGACTATTTGTTATTTTTGTGCTCGTGATTATAATGTAGATAGGTTCTTTTTTTATGCTTACTTGCTCGAGTTTATGTTTTCCTAAGCACGTGTTTCTGTGACGAATAAAATTATTTTTCTTTCTTTCTTTTTTCTTTCTAATAAACGCTTTATTGAGTTACAACATCAAAAATATATGGTTAGGTACACTGACGGTAAATAAAAATAACACCGCAAACAAACGACGGAATATCAAAAAGATCTAGCGAGTAAAAGTACTAACATATCACTGTTTCTAAATAAAACCTGGTATTTTTTCGCCTGTGACACTGATTCGGTTACTTCGAAAAAGGGGTTGTCCGCACCCTTTTTTCATTTAGAGTACCTAGTCATTGAGCTGAAAGAACCAACCAACTCGATTCTCTTTTACGTGTGCAAGCTCGAACTATCAATCAGGCAGAGCTGTGAGGTTTTTGACACAATATGCAAACATTTTTGTAATTTCATGAAAGACTGCATGTTGAAATTATTATAACTATCAATGGGATAAGTGATTTAGTATCAACTAATGTCATATAGGAGAAGCATATTTTTATGATAAACAAATTCGCTAAACATTATAAAGTGACATTTATTTTCATGACTTGGATCGACATTATTTTTATTCATCATCATCATTTCAGCCGAAAGACGTCTACTGCTGGACTTGGATTTCCCCAAAGGGGGGTTTGTCATAATCGCCACGCTTGGCAGGCGGGTTGGCGATCGCAGTATGGTGTTAAAATGCATAGAGAACGCAGCTGCCCATTCTCTAGTAAATCCCTTAGTCGCCTTTTACGACACCCACGGGAACACCTGGGTGCACCTAGCTTCTGACGTTTCATAAGTGCCCATGTAGGCTTATGTGTTTTTTATTTTTTTATTTGATTTGATTTGAACAAATAGGGCGGTGCTATTCTTTACGTCCGGCACCACACGGAACCGGCAATATTTTATTGCTTTAAAACTATTCTGTCATGAAAAATATACATTAAAATAGAGTGTTAGGACATTCCCCAGCCAACCTTTCACTATCGGGTATTTTCAAATATTTAAAGAAGTCAACTTAGTTTTTTCTAGCGAAAAAATAGTCGTAACTACTCACACGGGTCTCCACACTCCCCAGCCCCATACATTTGTTTTAAACATTCCCCGCTGTTTTCAAGTCCCCACGCCCATAGCCCATTACGTTTTATAGCACACTGTTGTAAGACGAATAAGATCTTAGTTTTTCCATTACTTTTATTGCTTTTCAGCGTATCTTCCTAATCACTTGAGTCAGTAATTAGAATCAGGGTTAACGGTTTAAACTAGCGCTATTAACCGTTTAGTGAGCGGAAACTAAATTAGATTTAATAGTCAGGTGCGTCTTTTGTTTTACCGGTTGAGGAATAATATGGAATTGAGTATTTAATTTGCTTTTTGTGTTAATTATTGTCAAGTTGTGCGAAGTTTTTGTTGGATTTTCTATTAAATTTTAATATTAAATGCGCGGTTGTGTAGATGGCTTCTACCTTGTCAACATTATATTATCCGCTCTTTATTTATAGATATAAGTATACATATGGAATATGATGATGTGTATGCAAATATATACTATAATAATAATAATATTTTAAAGAAAACAATATTTGATTTTTGTTTGTTTGTAATGGATGAACTCAAAATCTACTAAACTGATTTTTTAAATTCTTTCACCCATTGAAAGCTACACCATCATAAGTAACATGGGCGATATTTTTTTTTTGTAAAATAAATAATTAAAATTACAATAATGTAACACCCAAGGTATCAAAAATTTGCTATAAAAGTCATTATTTGGCGTGCGCTGCGAAAACTATTGATGATACATAAAATAATGTGCAACATATTTATAGTACTCATCATTACCTACAAAAAAGTCCGCGATGCTATGTCTAACTATTATATTTTTTAAGTCACAATGACCGTTTTTTGTTCAAATTAGTCAAAAGAACTAATTTATAGTTTAATAACCTGGATCAACACATATGGTTTACTACTTTTAGTCCCAGTAGTACGTGCCCGTGGTATATTTCCGACATCTACACGGGCGAAGCCACGGGCAAAAGCTAGTGATTAAGGCTCGGCGCAAACGGGCCACCGACCACAGCCACTGGTGGCCAGCGACAGCGACTTAACAAATTTTTTCATATATTTTGTATAGACGCGCCGCACACGTGTAGCTGGTGGCGGCCACACGCTACAGCAGTGTCGGCGACTCGCCACTTGTGGTTGCAACGGGCCACACAAGAGGCCGACACCCGCCACCGTCGCAATACTCCACCCCCCGCGCAGTTAAAGTTAAAGTCTGACACTCCCTCCCGCTCCGCCCAGAGCGGGAGAAGTTATTTGATAATTTCCCACCCAAAAAAAATTAAATAAAAAAGAACTGTGCAGCAGAGAGCGGGTTATAAAATGTGGCGGCTTCCGAACACCGGTGGCTGTCGCTCGCTTC
Organism: Tiliacea aurago; assembly: GCA_948098905.1. Taxonomy (NCBI): domain Eukaryota; kingdom Metazoa; phylum Arthropoda; class Insecta; order Lepidoptera; family Noctuidae; genus Tiliacea; species Tiliacea aurago. The sequence continues at coordinate 16,480,901 of OX402593.1, forward strand.
TGCCACTGTTACCAATGTGGCGGTAGCGCGCGACAGCCACCGGTGGCTGTGGTCGGTGGCCCGTTTACGCCGAGCCTAAACAAATTAACCGAGTATTTGTTTCTTTTTCCATCACATGTCAAGTTTCTGGTAATGTATTTGCACCAAGGAGTGTTTGATGAAGGTATATACCACCCAGAACTAAATAAACAACCAATACAATACGATGTACTATACTGTACCCCATAACAAAAAAAAACGAATAATAAAAAGCAACCCGACGACACGAATGTTATTTCAAAGTAGACATAGACAACCAGGTGCAACCACAGAATATTTACTCAAACAACAACGTGGCACCAGACGTATTGCTTGTATGAATTCAAATATACCTGCAAGACTTGCTATCATATTTTGACGTCAAGTAACTGCGCCAGTATTCTGGAGGGAGGCGTAAACGTCGGCCATGCTGGAAGTTATGGCCTTGTACACAGTGGGCGGTGCTGGCTGGTGTTGTTACTTTATATAGTTGGTTTCATGATTTTGACAGTGATCGTTGTTAGTTACAGTTCAGCAAGATGCTATGTGAGGCATTGAGTTTAAGAAATATCGACAATTGGATCGTCTATTCCATAGTATGTTAATTGTGTTGTGGAATACGTTATTTCTAACATGCTTCATCATGATAATGTCCTGATCCAAAGAGGTACGGTAAATAGAAGAGTCTACAAGTCCCAAAGATTCTCATAATACCAATAAATCAGCAGAATAGTACAAAAATATACGTGTTTTTCAAGTCTGTCAACAAAGCATATTTCACCACAAAACAAACTGAATATGTGACTCCATATTTTATTAAGAAATACAGCATTTCTGATTTCCGTTTTTTCAGCAACGTAATTTATCTAAAAGCCATAAAACTAGACGGTTGGAGGCAGACACGTCCGTCTCCGTATAAGTACCCTGGCGAAATGCCAAGGGTGAGGGAATGGCCTTCAGGTCATCGTCGTAAGCACCCATCAAACTATAAATAGAAATCTACCTTAGTGCCTGCCAATAACGCTCAATTTCCTTTGACACGATGTTACTTTTTTAACCATTTGGAATCACCTAAAGTTACCTCAGGCTATCGGCACATCTGGATTGAAATAGGGGTTTGGGATTAGGCTTTATTATGTGGTGGATAAGGTGTAGATTTGATTGTGCTCTACCTGATATTGCATCAAACTGGTTGTTTGATGTGTTCTCATTTTTGACGTTATTATACGTAGATGGCGTTCGCATCAATTTTAGCCCTCTTTTACCCCATTGCGGTATTTCGTTTCACTTTGTTTATAATAAACAGTGATTTTTGTGGGGGTCGAAGTCATTTCGGTTTTGTTTAAGCTAACAATGCCAGTAACGTAGTATTTCTGTATTTATTTGGGACTATTTAATATGTGAACAGTAGCGAAAATATTGTGTATGAACTCAGTAAGTAAATGTAAATAAGCCTATGAATATAAATAATAGATTTTTGGTAGTTATTTACATTGCATGATTTTATCATATGAAAGTTTTGCAACACGAACTAGTCTCCTGAATTTGGTAATATTGATATACTTATGATATTTAAATACAGCAGACTATTAAAAAACCGGAAAAGAACCGACATAGCTTGCAGAGTAAGCAAACTGAAGTGGCAGTGGGCTGGCCATGTTTGTCGAAGGACCGATGGCCGAGGGAGCAGACGAGTCCTATAGTGGAGACCGCGTATCGGCAAGCGTAGTGTGGGACGCCCCCCAGCTAGATGAGCGTGTCGACCGGACGACCTTAAGAAGGTGGCTAGGTCAGACTGGATTCGGAAGGCGGAGGACAGGGTGTTGTGGCGCAGCCTGGGAAAGGCCTTTGTCCAGCAGTGGACTGCGATAGGCTGAGTTGGTTGATTGATTAAGACTATGAAAATGGGCTAAGCTATAATCACAAGCATCCAATTAAAACTAGTAGTTCAGCGAACAGCAAACCTCGCGAGCATAAACTTTTTTACAACAATTAATAAACCACTAAAGTTATTTAAAATGGCATAATTACCATGTCTTTTTGTTTTTAAAAACATGGTAAATAAACTATGAGTAAAAATTTGTAGACCAGCTAGAAAAATGTACTAATAGGTTTTAATTGTCAGATGTAACTCTGCAGCCTAGTTTTGTGATGAGAAGGTGGTCCCAGGTGCTCCATCAATCCCTACTAGTAGTTAAAGGGCCGATTCCAATGGTGGAAATTTAAAAGAGAACACTTCACTGCATTTTGAGGAGCCCCCCAACGAAGAACCTTATCTGATCTTCACCAAATTTCTAAGAGACCAACTTAAATTTACTACCTTTCAAATAAAAAGAACCATCGAAATCGGATCTCATAAGGCAGAGATATCCAGTAGCCCCCTTTTTGCCCCTTTTAGTAGGCACCTCTCGAATCAATAATCCTCGACGACATCTATAAAGTCGTAAAACCTGTATACCAAGTTTCGTCCAGATCGATTGTAAAATACGACACACTGTTCCAACAACTGACAGAGGAAAGAAAATTTTGCTGGACTTGAAGCAGAGACGCTTCGTTCGCTCTGTCAATTAGAACACCTCACTGATTTAGAAACTTACCATATCTTATAGAACGAAGTATTGTATTTATTTTATTTCTTATTTTGTTTATTTTTTGTAACTTTTATTAAGTTTTATGGTGTACATAATAAAGAGTATTCTATTCTATTCTACCACATTTAATGCTGCACCGGTTTGCCGTCATCACGTCAACGCCGGCTGTCGCTGAAAACCAGCGCTGGGGCTGTCTTGCATAGGGTCGCAGCATTATGCTGAGCGATGGCCGTTTTGCGTGAATGTGACGCATATTTTCCTTCAACTTGTTCTTTCATGTTTGTAAAACACATTTCCTTTGCGTTATGTTTACCGATAATAAACGTATTTTCTTTTTTTCTTTCTTTTTTCTTATTTAACAACCACCAGAAAAAAAATAGCACACAAGCAGCACCAGCCGACCCTAACATAAAAAAAAAACTTTACCACCGTAATGACTTTACAAGACTTTCTCGGCACATACAACTAGTTCCCGCTTAAAAACTCGCCTAGGATAGTTAAAAGTCTTTAGTAATTTCGCACCAAGCAACCATGCCTTTGAGCACAACTCTTTGTAAGGCCAGCGGTAATTAGAACGAGGGAACCAAAGAGTTTCGTTGGGAAAGGTCTTTTCTTATAACCGGACACCCTCGATTTGCACCCTTTATGTCTTATTGTTTGGGGTCAATGAACGGCGAAAGTACGGCTTGCACTTGGTTTGGAGTCAGCAGTTTTAAATGTTGTGTTTTGAAATTGTGCAATTTGGCTTTGTGAGTGGCTTTATCTGAGTCCTTTGGGCACAGTACAAACGGGGAGTAAACGTTTTAAAACTGAGAGTACTCGTTTCGCACATAATATTTACTTAAATTCAAATTCAATTTTTTTTTTTTTTTGTACACATAGGTTATTGTTGTTACATGTTGTAGTAAAATAAAATGAAATATTGTATCACTACGTGCTGCCCTGTAAGGCGTACAAAAAATTCTTACAAAGAATAGGTTAAATACTACTAAGTAAAAGTCTTAAAAATTTTAGCAATAAACATAGACAAACAAAATAATAAAAATTATGGTAACAATAGTTATTAATTAAACTTATTAACTAAAGTAAGTAGGTGTTATGTTTTTATTTTTCTTCTAAATATTCTGTTATAGTATAATATGCTTTCTGTATTAGGAACTTATGGAGTGTTTTTTTGAAAGTAAGTCTTTTGAAGCTTTTATCGATTTAGGTAGATTGTTGAATATTTTTGGAGCTATTCCTAGGAAACTTTTTGAGAATAGGGCGGTTTGATGGGTTTTTGACTTAAGAGCACCTGGATGGCGTTTAGTGGATAGGGTTTCAAATTGACTATGATTATTTTTGATAAACATGGCAACTTCATAAATGTATAGGGACGGAAGTGTTAATAATTTTAAACTAATAAAAAAAGGTTTGCAACTGTCAGTGTTTTGGATCATACATACTGCACGTAGGCACTTCTTTTGAGCTTTAAAGGCTAATTCCCTATCCGTAGAATTACCCCAAAATATGACGCCATACCGCAGTGTGGTAGAGACGTATGCGTGATATGCGATATGAACAGTGCTACGATTGGCGACTTTGTTTAAATTGTGTAAAGCATAGCAATATTGATTTAGTTTTTTTATTATATGATCAATGTGAGTTCTCCATGTCATGTGCTGATCTAACCAAAGCCCTAGAAATTTTGTGTTGTCTATTTTGGCAATCTTGTTACCTTCATAATTAATATTATTTGTATTAATAGAGTTTGTTCGCTGGTTAAAACTCATGATGTGGGTTTTTCCAAAATTATTTTTTAGGTGGTTATTGGTTAGCCATTGAATAATTAAGCCTAAACTATTATTCATTTCATTTTCATATCTTTTTAAGTTTTTTCCTATAAATATTGTAGTACAGTCAGCGGCAAATAGAGTCATGGGATGTTCTATGGTTCTGGGAATATCGTTTATATAACATAGGAATAACAACGGACCAAGTACACTCCCTTGCGGTACACCGTAATTTATAAACCTTTGTGTCGATAAGTAGGTTTGTTCTGTTTTAGTTTTATGGCATATTTTAGTTATTTGTTTTCTTCTGACTAGGTATGACTCAATTAATTTAAGGACATTGCCCCTAATTCCAAGTTTACTTAACTTTATGAGAAGGATTTTGTGATCTACAAAATCAAATGCCTTTGTCATCCATGAATAATGCTGTAACTGGGACTTTTTTGTCCATATTTGAAATAATTTGATTTATTAATTCATAGATAGCCATATTAATATTTTTATACTTTCTAAAACCGTACTGTTCTTTCGTTAGGATATTGTTTTTTTCTAAGAATGAATAAAGGCTGTTATAAATAACTTTTTCAATGATTTTGGAAAACACTGGGACGAGCGCAATAGGCCTATAATTTTTCATATTTTGCGGATCATCCTTTTTATGAAGAGGTTTTATAACGGATAGTTTTAAGTCTTCGGGGAATTTACCGTTATCTATACAAAGGTTTACGACATAACTAAGAACTGGTGAGATTTCAGTAACTACGTTTTTGATTACATGTGTAACAATATCGTCATATCCGGAACTATTTGTATTTTTTAAAGCAATAATAATTTTATGTATGTCATGTGGTATAGTGGGTGATAAGAACATGGAATTAGGGTTTGAATTGATTAATGTCGATTTATAATCAGTGTTATGGTTATAATTGTTTATTGGTTGAACTTGATCAATGAAATAGTTATTAAATAATTCAGCAATCTTATTTGGTGCTGTAGTAAATTTATTATTATCTGTAAGTATTGTAGAAGGGTTTTCTTTTGGGTAATTAGTTTTAGTTGAGTTTATTACTCTCCAAGTTGCTTTAACCTTGTTGTCAGCATTATTAATGAAGTAGTTGTTTTGCGTTTTTTGAGTCAATTTGATAATAAGTTTTAGACGTTTAGTGTAAGTATTAAATCTTTTTTTATTGTTTTTATTTGGTTGACGTCTTAATTGCCATAGCATTTCACGCTTACGCTTACAACATAGTTTTATCCCTTTAGTTATCCATTTCGGAGTTTTGGAGCATAGGTTTTTAATTCTCAATAAGGGAAAGCAAAGATCATAGAATAACTTAAACAAGCTATCCATGAATTTATCATGAAATGCATTATCTGGGTCTGCACAGTTGTAAACATTACTGAAACTAAGGCTTTGAAGGGCATTCTTAAATTTAAGCATATTTTCTTGACAAAAATCTCGTTTGAAAGTATACCAATATGAAATAGTACAAGTTTTTTTAACAGGACATCTTATGATTTGAGCTGTATGGTCGGATATCGCCAGTTCCATCACCTCGCTAGTGCTGCCTCTAATATTATGTATTATATTGTCGATACAGGTACCACTATCTAATCGCGTTGGTTGACGAATACTTAGTTTCATACGGTAGTTATAAAGAAGATTTTCAAGTTGCGTAGACAATTTCGTATTTTTTAAAATATCGATATTAAAGTCTCCACAGATCAAGACTTTCTTTTTGTTATTATAACATACTTTCTTAAGCATACCATCAAATTGGTAGAAAAAGGAGTTTAAGGTATCAATTTTGAATTTGGGCGATCTATAAATACATACAACAGTTATATGATGACTAATTAATTCGATAGCACAACATTCTAAGACATTCGGACAGCAGTATTCTTTTACATTGAGTATTTTTTACTTGTGTTTATTGTTTACCAGAATACATGAACCCCCTCTTCGATTGTTTCTTACATAATGAGTTGCTAATGTGTAATTTGGAACATGCAAATGTATGTCATCGCCTTCTTTCATATTGTGTTCTGTTACACAAAGCACATCTACCAATTTATTATTACAAGCTAGTTCGTGTAGGTGCACGTTCAATAGATCCGATTTACTTATTAAGCCATTAGTGTTTTGATGTAGTACATTTATGTGTTTATATAAGAAAAAAATTATTATTATTTACAATATTAGGGGTAACAATATTATCCACATTAGGAGACATATTATTGATATCTGACAAATGACTGATATTGTGGTTTGAAACAATATCAGTGTTTAAAGGAATATCAAGAGAATTTGTATGAACAATATATTGAAGATTTATAAACATATTTTTTATCCCATTGTTATTTATCGTACTTAGTTTTATGACTTCCTACTAATAAGTAAGTATGGATGGATGGACGGATGTTTGTTACTTTTTCACGCTCAAACGGCTGGACCGATTTTGATAAAATTTTGTATGGAGGTAGCTGACACCCTGGATTAACATATATGCTACTTTTTTCCCGATATACTAACGGGATCGAGACTTATACGCGGGTGAAACCGCGGGGTGCAGCTAGTAATTCTTAATGAGTGAAACTAATTCTGCTTTTAGCAAAAAAATCAATCAAAATATAGCACTAGGCTAAGTTTATTGTTAGTACTAGACTGACCTATGGATATATAATATTTCGAATCCGAAATATATTTGGTTTGATAGCATTTTGTTTGAAATTTTTAGGAAAGTTGTTTTTGAGCGTTTGAATTTCCGTTACAATTTGTGCCTGGAACCTCAGGATATAAAGTTTTTCGTCAGTTGTCAGCGTGGCAGGGGGTTTGTAACACTCTGCGCACTATTTAAGAAATCATGCATTTTTAACCGCTTTTTATGTCAACTAAAATTTTGTGGCGCATATTTATTCAAGTTGCACTATTTAGTTTTTGTTCGAGCCGTTTGGGCCAAGCGGCTTGTCGACTCTTCACGTGACCAGAGACCTGGCCTATTTTATGGCCAAAGAATCAGCATCGCCATACAACGTGGCAATGCTGCCAGCTTTTTGGGCACTTTTCCTGTTGACAGCGACGTGGACGTATTTTTTTATGTTTTATGATTCTTTTCCCTCTTTTTAGGGTTCCGTACCTCAAAATAAAAAACGGAACCCTTATAGGATCACTTCGTTGTCCTTCTGTCTATCTGTCAGTCTGTCAAGACCCTTTTTCTCAGGAATGCGTGTAGGTATCAAGTAAAAATTAATACCTAATACGTAGGTCTACGGTCCCTTGGAGCTCAAAAAAAAAATCTAGCTTCTAAGTTCACGCAATAAAAAAATTGGAGGTATTCCGCTCAGAGCAGTGATTTCAAAAGCACTTGTCCGAACCGCACCTGAGCACTTCCACTAACGGGACGGCGATATATGCAACATATTTTGATACTCGCAAATTAATTAAAACTGTACTTCGATGGGTACTAAAACGGGTACTTCCCGTTGATATAGCATGACGAAATTTGGCAAGAAGCAAGGTCTCATAGCACAAGTAAAGGAAAAAGTCCGAACATGGTTCATTTATAGATTTATCACATAAAAAAATGCTATTACAAACTAACATTTGCAGTTGAAAAATGGAGCGTGGCGTATATCAATGTATCATGGGAGAACATGTTTTTCAACTAAAATGTTGTTTGTTTTTAGGATTAATTAATCCCAACTACGGAACCCTTAAATGTGCGTAGTCTGACACGCACTGCGGGGCGAGCACGGCCTACTGTGACATGACTTGAGTCACACATTTTATCACAGTTTGAGCGATAAAACTGTTTTGTCATAAAATGCTAGTACAAATTGACATGACATAATTTATCGTATCTTGTCAAAAACGTCTTGACGCGCCCGTGCTCGGCCCGCAGGGGTGGTTTTTGTCACATGATATTATGATTTATAACATCAGTCACTATTTTGGACCCTGCTTACTGAAAAGAAGGAAACCTTCAGAATTATACAGATTTCATGAATCGTTGCATAACAAAATACCCGAATGAATTTTATACCAAAAAGCTGTTACGTTAAAGTCCCTATCTCCAATAATGCTGACTTCATGAATTCCACATGTAATGACGTCATACGAGCTCTCCCAAACTGCTAATGACTTTTCAATATTAAAATGTTTTACCTTTAAACAGTTTACCCGCCCTCATTGAATCTAAAGTGTTATTAAAGGTTAATGGAAACAATCTAGAACTCTTGCGCGTATCTAACCAATAATGTTGAGAGAGCTTATGTAAAAACATTGTATTGGTACACCTGCATGGTCATCATACACTGGTATACTGGAAAATCGGGCTTATTTCGTTCAGGCCATTCCACTTTATTGATATAGAATATTGGAAACACAGCGGCATCAGCGACACATTTGAATTCGAAATGTTTTCTGTTACAAGATGTTGGGTGAATAAATTTGAACTCTATTGCTATTGTGTTGGGTTTAAATTCATGTGGGGTGTTTGGTTGGTTGGCGAGAGAACAGACGTCGATTTGTGAGCCTGGTCTGGTAGTTGGAGCACTGCCAACGTAGACGTGGTGCACTGTGGGCCCGGCCGGTGCTTCACCCGCAACGTTTTATCTATTCAGAATTGAAAGCGTTGATAATAAAATTGTCTGGACACATTTACAACGCCTGCAGACCGTAACTACATAACGCTAATTGTTTTTCTAACTGTTTAGTTTGTATCTCTTTGTTGGACGCTAATAAAGAAAATGTTGAATGGATTTGTTGGCTGATAGAACTGAGTTTGTGCTTGTTTTTGAACTTTGTTGCCAATTAAAGTTAGTACTTACTTATGTAATGCTATTAGAACATAACAACAAATCCACAAATAAAAGATTCAAATTACTGCTTATATCGCACCTCCACTTAAATAGTGTCACAACTCAAAAAAAAATAAAACTCTTGTAATGTTCCATTCGTTTCAGAAAACTTCAAAATCTTATCTCAAATAGTGTCATACTTATGACTGATTTTTTGACTTACGACACTGTTTCAGCGGATATGACACCTACTTGTCAAAAATATAGTATGAGAAAAACAGTCCTTCGACTTATTAAGTGTTATATGAGCTAGATGCGGGAAGCTCAGAACCAGTCGAAGTGGCGGTGCTTGGGGGAGGCCTATTATGTCCAGCAGTGGACGTCTTTCGGCTGAAATGAATGATTATGATGAGGTGTCATATCTCTTCACATACAATCTGCAAAACGAATATCACAGACTATACCTTATCAGTATAACATCATCCAAAAATCCTGTAAAAGAAAATCGAACTACGAAACTATGACACAGACAGAAATGGCACATGAACAAAAAAAAAAGTAAACTAAGTGATACAGCATTTTTCCTATTACGAAGCGCCATACTGGCAGCTTTTATTAAAGTAGGGCCAAGTCCCGTTTGTAGCATAATCTAATCAGCTAAAAGGTTCCGTGAGAGCTTTGATTTATACTGTAATCAATCCTGATATTAGTAATCGGCGGATGTGGACGTTTTTTACATTTATGAGTCTTAATACGTCTGGCTCTACTTATTGGCAACATTAAGCTGCGAAAATAGTTCCAAAAACATTATTTATTGCATTACGCATGTTGTGGTAAGCAACCGAATTGCATTAATAATTTTATTTTGGGACTATCTAAATGTTGGCAGATAAGTAGGCTGAAAACTAATCATACCCTTGCTTTATGATAACTGTCGAAACAATTGACGAAATAAAGAAAGCTGAAAAAGAAAGCAGCAGCTTGAAACTATACGGTTTGAAGACCTTTGCCTTCTTACTTTTCATCAAAATTAAACAAGAAATTCCAAAAATAAATCAGCTAAAAGGTTTCGTCAGAGCTGTGCTTATACTGTAATCAATTTTGATATTAGTAAATGGAAGTGGATGCTATTTATAAAACAGTTCGAAAAATATAATTTCTCGCAAGTAAAACGCGAATTTTGTGGTAAGCGAAAATAGGATTGCATTAATAATTTTATTTCGCGCAAATCAAAATCAATATAAATGTTGGCAGATAAGTAGGCTGAACACTAATATTACCTTTGCTTTACATCAACTGTCAAAAATTTTGACATACAATCTGTATGGAGATACCTTCGCATGATTTCCTTTCGTCAAAAATAAACAAGAAATTTATAAAATAATTTCTGATGGCAAAGAAAACCGTAATTCTACTTGACTTCAATTAGGAATCCGAAAGTAAATTCTTATAATCCAATTCCCTGTTCAAATTCAAGAATATTATATGATTAAATTCCGTTTTAATCTTCTAGGTGCATTGCCTGATATTTTATTAAAGCGAGTAGTATTCTAGAGCTACAGTTATATTTCAATGACCCGCATTGCACCTCTGAGAGCAACTGGGTCGGCTTTGAATGTAAGGAATAATTTGGGTCTTACTCGTGTTTCAAAACTTGCTAGAACTTGCTGAAAATATTCAACTTTTCTTCAAAATGTGTTAATGTATTATATTTTTGGAAAGGCATGTAGTTTTGTGTAGCTCTACTTGAAATGCTTTTGAAAATAATGCGCATTTATTATTTTATTTTGTTCAAAATTAACACGTATTAAAAACTACAGAAATTGATTCAATTGTCGATTCTGAACACACTACTTTTAGAACCTATGCAATGCGTTAATAATTTTAAGTATAACATATATGGTACATAATCATAACCTATAGTTGTTACAAAATAATAGGCCTGTTTTGACGTTTAACTTGAATCGATTTATCGTGAGTATCGAGTACCGAGTCGTATCGAGTATCGACTAGTTACGTCGCGATAGTCAATCGCGACGTAACTAGTGAAGTAACCATACGACTCGGTACTCGATAGTCAAAACGGGCCTATTATTTTGTGACCACTATATATATATTATGTACTCTGTGTTATGTGTCATCAGAAAATCACAGTATTTTCTACGTGACAGTAAAAAAATACTTGCCAAAAATATTTAAAACTCACCACAAAAGCAATCCATCTGACGCCCACATTGTTTGACATAAATACCACTTTAGTATAGGTACAAAAAAAAGGTTTAATATGAATGAGCTCATTACCACAGACCACAAATTGCACCTCACATAATTTGTTGGAATGCACGGTTACCAGTATTAATGCACCCCAGAGACGAGGGTGCGTACACTTATTACGTGCCCTGTATTTTAATTCGGACAAAACACGCACTGAAATTTAATTTCCGTAGTACAATTATTTTTGTGGTCACTATTGGTGGGCAGTCCACGATATTGGATTCCGTATTATGTACGTGTAGGACGAAAATAGGTGCTCTGCATACGTAATCAGTTTTATAAAAAAAATGAAATTATAGAGCGCAAGCGTTTGAATAGCACGAGGAAGTAGGTAATATGAATACGTAATAACATGCCTTGATTTTAAATATAGAGTGCAAATATTTTTTTAGTTAAAACCTAGGATTAAGTTATTATACTTGCCCACAAGATTAAAATAATGTGTAACGTGAAATTTTGTAACCGAAATCTAAAAAAATAATACTAATACGAACCTATCAAACCACCAAATCAGCAACATAAATATAATTTTAAAGTGTACAATGTTAAGGGAAAACAATCAATGTGTATCGAATCAATTTGCAGTGGAGTCGGGTCTGGGCACTGGGCACTGGGCACGGGGCACTAGCCAGCCCGGGCCGAGATAAACGGATTATGTCAGCCGCTGTCAGCCCGGTGGCTGACCCGCTGAGACAAAATAGATTTGGAATGGAAAGAGTTGGTTTTGTTACACTGTTGGTAATTATGTTATTTGTTTATCATAATTGTAAACACCTTTTCAGTACAAATATTTCTGTATTTATCTTCTTGGACACATATAAACTAAAGCAATATTTAACGATTTATTTAAGGAGGTACTCAATATAATAATCAGTATAGGCTTTAGACTTCTTGAAGACAACCTTTAGGTTCCGAGGCCATATATAAATGTACTCTGTGTCCGAGGCTCGATGAGAATTAACTTAGAAACTAGGCGACGCGGCTCCAAACATCATGTTTCCATTCCGTTCCGTTAGAGAACCAGTAAGTCCCTACTTTTACGATAACTGTCAAATGTCTGACTACACTGATACAAAAATCATTTGAGCCAAATCACATACTTTCAATTTTATATTTAGTATTTAAAATCCACTATAAATCTTATTAATATTTGGAAATCGTGACATAATATTTTTTTTTTTTTCTAATCACAGTAGCATTTCGTCGGTGAAGTTCTAACAGTGCGTAAGTCATTTTATGAGTGTCTTGAGATTTGAATGTCATTGGATAAAGCATAATGGCGCGCATCGTATCGACCAATCAAAACACGGTAACCTGACCAATAGAACGCGTTGTTTGAAAAATAGTTACACTACGTATCTCAGTTTTTGGCGCCAACACTGCGTATGTCAGGGTGCCAACACTGCGTATGTCAGCTAATCACGTACAAATTCGTCGTGCATCAAGTGCTCCGATGTTGTGATTTCGATTTAGTTTTCATGGGTTCAAATCACCATAGAGTTCATTTGTATTAATAATTAAACACAATATGGCCTTAAGCGTAAGTTACATTCATTTCATACAGTTTTTTCACTCTTCTGTAAAGTAGCCATTTTTGGCTTTCGTGCTATTAGAACTTCACTGGCGATTTGTCAGTTACACTCTACTTTATCGACACGTAGGTCACGTGGCCAAAATTGGAACCCATGCCGCCATCTTGTTTTTCAATACAATTCACAAAAATGTTTAGCAGCAGCGCCTCCCTGTCAACGTCATTCGAGCGCCAAAGGATAGTATGGCTACACATCAAGCTATACATTTCCAGTATACGCTGACCTCACATTGTACGGAAATCCTACACAATTCGAGATCAGCTTATACTGGAAATTATAGCTTTATGTGAAGCCGTGTGTACCAATGTATAAAAATGAGAGAACCAATAATTTTCTGTGGTATTTCTTCTCGAAAAGTTTTTGAAATATTGTTAAAATAGTATTTTAATTTTATTTGATTTGAAAGTTTGACTATTATTTTATTGTGTATGTGTGATTTTTATATCAATTCTGTGATTAAATTTAATATAATGGACTTTGTCTGAAAATAAATCAATAATTATTTTTATTAAAATGCACGCGGGACATCTTTACCTAATGTTTAAAACACTATTCTTTTGACTTTTACTTATACCAATAAAAGATAACAGCACTTTATAAAACTTGGCTTCGAAAATTAGTTTAGTCTAAAATGTGTAACGCCAGATTTTTTCTAGTGCTTAAATTATGATGAGGGCTTGAAGAAAGATATAGACCGAGAATAAAATAAACATGTCTACACGTAACTTAACAAACTAACGGATATTTTTAACGTTTCCTACAATAATAAAACAGTCGCTGCAAAGTAATTTTTATATTTAAAACCACCAATGGATTTTCCCTTCATAAATTACAGATCGGTTGCTTGAATAAATTCACAACTACCCCGCAAACTATTTTAGAATATAAACAAAATTTTATTTGAAAACTTGATGTTATTTATGCTGAACGTTAGAAATAGCTCCACATTGCATAAAATGTTTGGAAAATGCATTGTATTATGCTAAACTCTCTCTGAAGGTGTTAAGAAGAATAAACTGAGGGGATCACGGTAATGCCCAAAGATTTTGAAGAAGAATGGCTGTCAAGCTAGCGCAGACTAGAGTGCATTCTTTCAATCTTTGTAATTTAATTTACGAAATGGAAATACTAGAATGAAGGGGAGATGGGATATTCTACAAGAGTTGCCAGAGTATTTATCAAGATTCCCCTTTATAAAAGAATTGTTAGGATGGGAGTACAATGTTGGGATTTTTAAGACGTACGCCCCGTTTTCTTGGAAACTAAGCGAGATATTGCGTTTGTTTATTTGTATCGTTTAGTTCTGCTAAGCTGGAGGTTGTTTTGAGTATAGGATCTTAGTAAATACTGGAATGTTTTGTTGGGAATTAAAAACAAATTACCAGTGTTTTGATGACGTAAGTGGGTAGGGATTTTTATGAATGTGAGCGAAAAATACAACAGTACAACAGATATTTTAAAGTGCATGTTACAGTGTGCTCATTACTATCGAAAACACAAACACTTGCAATAACTTGGCCTTAGAACCATGCGCCAAACGAAAATAATTTACCCAAAACAGTTAATAAAAAAGCCCACTTTTACTTGGGACCTCAAGACCTTTAAAAAGCGACACGAAAGTCGTTTAATCCGACCCACAGTGAAGTATGCACGGGACAAAAGAAAACAAAAACCTGTGAAATACATTACGGAGCTTGGTCTTAAGTTCGGTTCCCGGGTAGGCCGCAATAATGCAACGCCCATTTGTCAGGATAAACACTGAGGAAAGAAAAACTGGCTTCGTTACCCACAAATATTTCGGCAAACTTGTTTGTGAGGGAAGTGTTTTCTTGAGGAATTTCATTTACGTTGTGGCCAAATGACGCTCTCGTGGATTTTAGTGGTAGTAATAAATAAATAAAAATCTTTATTGCAGACCACAGTCATGGTCCATAAAAAACACAAAAACAAAATAGTTACAAAAAAAATACAATAAAATTACACAACATTTACGCGGCTATTTCCAACCACCGCTTGTAGGCCACAAATGGTAACAACACACGAAAATGGTCACAATGGTGTGGTAATGGTCACATTGTACAAGCAAATTATTTTTAAAATAGTAACCGTGGAGTTTCTTGCCGGCTCTTCTCCATAGGAAACGACCAATTGGAACCGTACACCTAGCTTCTGACGTTTCATAAGTGCCCATGTAGGTTTTTGTGATTTTGAATTTAGGAATGCTAAAAGGCACATATAATGTAAAACTTATAAGTAACTACGCCTAGCATACCTACTATATGAGGATACACCTCATATCACAGTGGGTTTTTGTTACTTTTTTGGCCACGCAATCTGTGTGGTTCTTTCATCAAAAGATCAATAAAAGTTCAGGCACCAATCTCCATGGCCTTCACATGATCTGACCAAGATTATGTCTGGACTTTAAAAGAGACTGTGACCTCTGAATATCTTTCGGCCTTTCTTCTCAGAGTAGTCAGATAGGAAACGCCGACCTCATCTTGTTTTTAAAATATGATTGACGTGTAAAAACCATCTACTTACAGTGACGTGTACAAACCTACTTACAGATATAAAAATAATTTATCATTATCATCATTTATCATTTAGTGATGTCCAAAATCTGCCTTTTTTTGCCAGGAACCTTTATTCATTTTATTTGCATTCTACACCTAATTATCATCTCAATGTAGTTCTACAAACAGGCATAAGTAGTTAATATAAAACTGAATTTCTTGAACCATTTTTGAAAAGAAAATTAATTGGAATACCAAACATTCATTCGGTAATAAAGTCATTTAAAGTTAGCATTTACTTCACAAAGCAATACACAAATTATACCATAATATATGCATAGCAGTGCCGGCGAAATGCACTTTTTGCTTCCCTTGCACACCATTCAAAATGGCGGCAGACTTTTAAATTTTCCATTATTGCTGTAAAAGGACGAAGCTTCAGTTTTTTCGAAAACTGACACGACCACTCGGCGTAAATTACACGCTTTAGTTCCAAAGTTGACCGTACGGTGGCGCTGAAATGCGAAAATTTTCGACTACCATTATTATTATTACCATACTACCATTTTAACCACGAATAATATATCGAAGTGGTATTTCCTTACGTCGTTGTTTTAGCAACTCGGAATGAATAAGCATCCAATGCAAATATAGTCACTGTCATAAAATACGGATTATTAATTAAGGAATAAATATTCTCATTAAAATTGTAATTCTTGAATTATATTAAAACAGTGCCGCTACTCGTCCGAAATCCTTCCATAATCCGTTTACAATAATAAGAATTTTGCACCACCGAAATTTTATCGCACTTATCATTTCAATGGTAAGCCTTTTAATGCATAATATTCGTCGTATCTCGACCATTCAAGCCAATAACAGTTGAGATTACAATAAAGTTCGAATTTTCACTCGATATTTCTGGATTGGTAGGAAATATATTCATTGTGTATGGGAAAGCGAGGATTATTTCCCTCCATGGGATGGGAAGGTAGAATTACGGGTTGATATTCGTTGCCTAGCAACAGGGAACTTTTTGCTTGATTAGATCTTCTGGGGTGTGCACGGAAATCACGTTGATTAAGTTCTGTGGTAGAAAGAACATGTGCCAATTAATAAAAACAATTGTATATCTGTGTTTTACAAAGGAACGCATGAATGGTTTAGCTTGTGAGAAAGTGTAATTACAAAAATTATATTAGTTATTATGTAAAAAAAAGGAGCTACGTCTGCCAACAAACTGCGTTGCGGTTGATTGGTATGAATTGTGTGAATAAACACTTTTTTCTTTCATATGGTCTCTCAACTTTTAAATATGTTGTGGTGATGTCAAATTCTATCATATTTCTGTATATAGTATAATACATAGTCTGCCTTCGTTTAAGACCTAAATACGGGTGTCATTTGCGTAACAACAGCAACCCAATTTCAAGCAATTTGTATATGTGAAAAGTGAACATTCTTTAAGAAAGAAAATTCATGAAATTTTAAGCTTACACGCTTACTTGGTCACGCAAGACGTGTGACGAATTAATGGCTTCAAAAGGCTCTATTTTTTAAACCCAACGTGAATAGGTCTTCTTTTACAGATGAATAAAACCTTCCCTGCTAATCAAATCTAATGAATTCCCTTTTTTGTACTAAACCAGTTTTTTATGACATACTTAGATTTTATTTATAATCTTGACTTTGACATTAAATTGCCTAATTTTATCATACGTTTCTACGAAGAGTTGATTTTTTTAGTTCTAACTTGGATTGTTACATAGTATATTTAAAATATCTGTTTGGTGCCGGACGTAAAGAATAGCACCATCCCATTTCTTCCCGTGGGTGTCGTAAAAGGCGACTAAGGGACACTTACTAGAGAGTGGGCAGCAGCGTTCTCTATGCATTTTAACACCATATTGCGATCGCCAACCCGCCTGCCAAGCGTGGCCCTTTGGGGGAGGCCTATGTCCAGCAGTGGACGTCTTCCGGCTGAAATGATGATGATGATGATATTTAAAACATCCGACCTATTTATATTTGTACACCGTTATGGCAAAACATGACCCTGATATAATTTATAACATCTTGCTTGCCATGTATATACTCATGTTTTGGACAAATAAATGATCTTATCTTATCTAAATCACAAACAATACATTTTAGGTTAATGCTGTTAATAACGGGTTTAAAAATATATAATTATGATGGTATTGATTAGACATTATGTTAATTAATCCATTTAGCGCAGTAACAGATATAGCTTGACAGTACTATAATTGTCTAATAAACAATTTAATTTTATTTTTGAATAAAATAATTAAATTTGTATAAAGATAAATTTGAAACTAGCTTTTAAATAATAAAATAGTACCTACTTATTGACATTCCAGGATTAACTTTTCAATATAAAAATAGACAAAAGAAATCGTCTCAAAGTTTGAATTTTTAGATCGTTCAAGTTTTATTCAGTAATCCCATAAGAAAAGGATGTTTTCAATAAAATTTGGAGATTGGTTAATCTTTGTCTAAGCCTTTAAGCTTTTGAGTAATCAATTAGGTGTTCGGAAGAAGGATTTTGTTGGTTTTTTTGCTAAGTGTTATAGATCTGTTGTTTTTAAATATCTACTGATCTTTTATAGGTATACATATTGAGGTGTTAAAATTTATCTAATTCCTTGTTATATCTATTGAGTCTTCTCATTTGTCGTATGAAGTTACTTTAGTAATTTCCTTGTCCCGACGTACTTTAGAATGCTCTTGTATTATACAGGGTGTTTGGTGCATCGTGTGCCAAATTAAAATGGTCGACTGAAGGGGTCATCCGCTAGCCTTTCAGACCCCTTAACACCCCTCATGCTCTGTGGATTTTTTTTTATCGACTTTTTATTGTTTTCCAAAAAAAAGACCCAAATTTTACATTCAAATACAGATTTAAAAAAAAATATAAGGCGTAGACTCTGAATTTTAATTTTATTTCGATGTGTATTGTTTAAGAATACTTTTAAATACAAAATTAGTGATATTAATCACCTAGTTTTTTTTTAATTCACTCGCAAAGGTAAAACTTAAATTAAAGCTGTACATGTTACAGCTATTTATAAGGCTACAAAAAAAAAACCAAAAGCGACCGGGATCTTCCAACTCCCTCATTAATTCTCCAGTCTATCTTCTTTCTAATGATGTGCCACATGCCATAAAAGTATTTTAACAACTTTGTGAATTCGCTAGAATTGTGAATCAAGTCACATAAAACTACATTCCAAATTCTAATGAAAAAATATTTATTGCGGAACTGTTACTTGAGAAAGAGGTAAAATTCGTTTTCTCACTCTTTCACAGTAAAATCTATCTTCTATCTCTTTCTTGCATACCTTAAATCGGTTTGAACAAATCGCGCCGCCCGACCCGCCATTTTTTTAGTCGAGACATGACTGCCTCTGCTACCTAACGTGTGTGCTAGTTCACCATACTCTGCGATTCTTTTATTACTTTATTATCGTTAAGTTTTGCTGGTTCTTGTTACATTTGTTTAATTTTTGTTGTTATTGTTAAACTTTGAGTTTTTTGTTATTGCAATGGCGACATTCTCTAACGAAGAATATGCGGACATCATGATGGCTTACGGAGCCGCTAATGGCGTCGCTCGTGCAGCGCAACGACTTTACCAGGAACGCTTTCCTGGTAGACGATTACCTGGCCGCAGAGTCTTCCAAGACACATATCGACGCATACGCGAGACTGGCAGTGTTACTTTTAATGAACCAAGGGGCCATATTGTGCGACATAATGTTGAAGTAGACGAGAGAATACTGGCACTTTTTGAGGAAGACCCTACAAGAAGCATTAGAAATGTGGCATCACATATCACATCTTGATTCAATATGGAAAGTGTGGAAAGTACTTCGTCAAAACAAAAAGCATCCATTCCACTACACTCCGGTGCAAGGTACGTAATTTTAAACTAACTTAAACCCGTGCAAGCTTTGTTTGACCTTGCCTTTGTTTAGCAGGTAATGGGTATGGTATGGCGTCACTTCCAGGTAGTGAATCTATTAGCACGAACAGCGGGTCCTTTCTTGTGCAATCACTTATTGCCCAAGAGAAATTTAAAAGAGTTTTTTGTTTGTTGCAGGTCTTGAGGGTGGCGACTTTGAGAGACGAGTGGCTTTTTGTCGGTTTCTTTTACACACGGATGTGGATGATCCTGATTTTTTAAAAAGAATACTGTGGACGGATGAATCCAAATTTACCAAGGATGGGATCCTCAATTTACACAATTTGCACCACTGGACAACGAAAACGCAAAACCCACGTGTTAAAAGACAGAAATCTTCTCAAAGAAGGTTTAGTGTAAACGTTTGGGCAGGAGTGATTGGGAATCAGGTAATTGGACCGCATTACCTGCCCGATAATCTCAATGGCGAAGACTACCTGAAATTCCTACAAAATGACCTGCCCGAATTAGTGACCGATGTGCCCGTATTTAATGAACGTGTGCCCATTGTATTTCAAAATGACGGCTGTCCCGCGCATTGGCGATTGACTGTGAGGGAATATCTCGACAGTGTGTTCCCCAATGCATGGATTGGACGCGATGGCCCTATTCCATGGCCGCCACGTTCCCCAGATCTAACTCCGTTAGACTTTTATGTCTGGGGACGTGCCAAAGAGTTGGTATATGCCACGGAGGTTCCAACTAGGGAGGTATTAGTCCAACGCATAGAAGCGGCATTCAATACTATTAAGGAGGAAATACGACTTCGTACAACAACTGTTGAAATACGAAACAGGTGTCGGGCCTGCATTCGCAACAGAGGCCAACAATTTGAGCAAGATTTGTAACAATGATTAAATAAATGTTAAAAATGCAATTTTGTTTTTTTATTTCAAGTAAATCCCACGAAAGATACAGATATGAGACACGAATTTACCTAACCATAAGAATGAGATAGCAGATTTATAGGTTTGACAGGTATCATTTAAGAGATTTTTTTTTTAATCATAATTTTGAATATTAGCCTTAGGTGACTCGATTCACAATTCTAGCGAATTCACAAAGTTGTTAAAATACTTTTATGGCATGTGGCACATCATTAGAAAGAGGATAAACTGGAGCATTAATGAGGGAGTTGGAAGATCCCGGTCGCTTTTGATTTTTTTTTTGTAGCCTTATAAACAGCTGTAACATGTACAGCTTTAATTTAAGTTTTACCTTTGCGAGTGAATTAAAAAAGAACTAGGTGACTAATATCACTAATTTTGTATTTAAAAGTATTCTTAAACAATACACATCGAAATAAAATTAAAATTCAGAGTCTACGCCTTATATTTTTTTTTAAATCTGTATTTGAATGTAAAATTTGGGTCTTTTTTTTGGAAACAATAAAAAGTCGATAAAAAAAAATCCACAGAGCATGAGGGGTGTTAAAGGGTCTAAAAGGCTAGCGGATGACTCCTTCAGTCGACCATTTCAATTTGGCACACGATGCACCAAACACCCTGTATAAGGTGTCCTTGAAATAACTGGAAACCCAAAAGGGGTGGTCCTGTAAAACCTGAAATCGCAAAGTACAGATATTTCCTACTTTTGTCGTGGTTTGCCAACCATTTTTTCATAAATGGTTCAGCAGATTTTTATTCGCAATTTCAGGGTTGCTCCCGTAGTAAAAGTGGTTCATAATAGATGACTGAAAACCTCTTAAGGGGTCATTGTACTCATCAGTACAGTGACCCTTTAAGAGGATTTTAGTCCTATCAATCACACATAAATAGCTAAATTATTCTAAATTGTCACTATTTTATTTCGGTTGGATACTAATGCTGTGAGCTGTCATGTCGTACTTCATTATTTCCTTTGAAGTAAATTGGTTCTATTTTTTTCCAGTCAGTGTTATTTGGGCTGGATATAAGTAAGTAATAACAGCCGCGCGGGTTGATCGATCAGGTTAAGCTACCCTTGCCGCGGTTGGTCCGTGGATGGGTTACCATCTTTATATACCAAGACCTCTCCGGGAAGCTCGGAAAGCATGTCAAGCCGTTGGTCCCGGCGGTCATTCGTGGATCTTTAACAGTCGTTACGGGTCGTCAGAAGTCCGAAAGTCTGACAACCAGTCTTACCAAGGGATATCGTATTACCCAGTAACTGGGCTGTGGAGGTCAGATAGGCAGTCGTATCATGTAAAATACTGGTATTTAGCTGTATCCAGTTAGACTGGAAGCCGACTCCAACATAGTTGGGAAAAGGCGGGCAGATGGTGTTATTTGGCCTAGATCTGTGAAGGTATATTTGTTGGTATACCTAATTTGAATAAAAACACTCTTTTCTTGCTAACACTTTTATTCCGCACAACTACACTATTTCACAACTAAACGACGACTGGCTCTGCACTACATTTTACTATTTAAAATGACTTTTGCCCCACTCGTTATTTCTAAGTGTTGCCAAAGTTAAATAATAAATTCAGTTGCCATAATGAAAATACATTTAAAATTTTGTTAAAACATTCATAATTGTACTTTGACAGTGTTGCTACAGTATATATTATAATTCGGTATTAATTTATTTTTTATTTTTTTTATTATTAAATCAAAGAAATCACGACACTTAATAGTTTATCGTGGCTAATTTTGTTCATTCATCGATCTATTTAATTTTTGAAACGGATTTCTACAGAAACTTCAATAAAAAAAGAAGTAAGTGAGCATCATAACTTCACGTACGTGAAAGTTCTATCAAAAGTCTACTGTCTAGTGTCTGCATACTTTTCCAACTTCCGTTGTATGGTTAGACATTTTTCAATGGTACGTCTAGTAGTTGTAGATTATTTCTGTAAGGATCTGTATATAAATAGATAAATGAAAACATAGAATAATCAGCCTATACCAGGGGTCAGCAGGTTGACCTTTTGAGACGAAAGAACCAAAAGTTACAGTTTACAAAATTTCCCAGTCATTAAACAGCCACTAAAAAAATGTTTCAATATTATAGTATTTGCTTATACATTTTTTGTTTAAAATAAACGACTTTAAATACGAAATAATATTTGTAATAGGTTTTATCAAAAAAACATATTGAAGTACTTTAGCTAGCTGCTAGAATAATAAAATAATTGTAGGAAATTAGGTTATCGGCGTAAATAAAAAGCAGTACTTTGAATTTAAATAACGGTCAATTATATTGAACGTTTCACAGAGAAGGAATTATGTTTGATTCCTATCACAGCAAATATAGAAATAGGAACGATCAGAGAGCTGTTGGCGGTTTTATATTTAAACATTGAGTGACAGTACTGACGGTGTTGCCATTATCAGAAAGTAAGAATTCATTTTTGTACACTCAAATAGAGTAAATACCAACAATAATTAATCCAATAATATAACCACAGTTATTGATTATTAGATAGTTAATCAATGGGAGCATTGGCTTTGCATGACTTGAAAATTTGGTTAAATCTGGCTCATAACTTGTTGTTTTAAGTTTCAAGCACGACGAGATTTTTATTTATTAGTTGGCTTTTTACTTCACTTTTTATTATATTCATGCAAGACAACGCTTTTACAAAAAGAAAGAAAGAAGAAGCATTTATTGGGACTCGCACAGATCACAAATTAAAATAAAACACACTCATAGAAACATAAAGAACAAAACTAAAACAAAGTAAAAATTAAAATAAAAACAGAAAGTCCTGTACGAGGCCAAAAGGCCCGTATCTCAGCATGATGCTGCGGCACTTAAAAATAAGTTTCGCAGCGCTGGTATTCTGATAGGGCCCGCTGTGATGGCACAAATTAGCAATGTCTTCATTACTTAAGAAATTAACACCTTCGTACCTACTCAGTTTAAACTGGTATGTTTCCTGTATCATCAGCTGGCTTTTCATATTCATAAAGTAGCATTTAATAGTAGGTGAGGTAATTGGTGGGTATTTTTTAGGAATGTCTCTTATTTTCAGACAATAATTACTTATTGACATAATAACTTACATTTTTATTGCTTAACACTACTATTGCACTAAAGTTGTCCAAAAATTAAAGGCCCGTTTTGACATTTAACTTGAATCGATTTATCGTGAGTATCGAGTACCGAGTCGTATGGTTCTCGATACTCACGACAAAGCGATTCAAGTTAAATGTCAAAACATGCCTATTATTTTTTCACAAGTATAATTTCTTCACCTCTTTTGACACCTACATCTTGTCATATTCCTTTGTGACTCCACCAACACTTTTCTATAACATAACATAACACCTGTATAGCCCCGAAGGGTTAGGCAGAAGTGTACCTACAGGACACCCACATGTCCGTAGTTATGTTTAAGTCCCTTATAATAAGGAGCGACCCTATTGCCATCAACCGGGCATAAAAATCTAGACAGTGCATGGGAGGCCGTCACCTCGTTCTGCGAAGCAGTAATGCTCGCGAAGAAGGAGGTGGAACACGTGAGGGAGAGGCAGGGTTTGCGCTCTCGGGCCCCTAGTCGCCGCAGGAGACGCCCCGGGCGTCGGGAGCCGCAAGTCGACTTCCGGCCACCGTAGGCGCGGGCTTGCGGACGGTGAGCGATGGGTAGCTCGCCGCCCGATAAGGACCAGGCTCGGGTCGACGGCGCGTTGTGTTCCACGTGCGCCTCAAAGAGATGTCCGCACCACCTGACGGGGTTAGGACCAATGCCTGCCAGGGTTACGAGTTTGTCCGAAAGGGATATCGTGGCCCTGGCACACAGGCAATGGAAGGAACACGGGTGGGTTTTAGTCAGTAAAAGTCAGACACGCCCTCCCGCTTCGCCCATAGCGGTAGAAGTTATTTGATAATTTCCCACCCAAAAAAAAAGCGGCAGTTGGTTTAGTGGCGCTTGCAAACACTAAACCAACGAGGCAGCCATTTCTAAAATATCAGACATACAAACCCACATATCCATCCATATTACAGTAGCGAAACACATATGTCTTGATCTAGTGATTTCCACGTTAATTGTGTTTGTTTTCCTTATTTACTTCACCTGTGTTTATTACGTACGTAATCATATTATCTACAGAATACTCGGCCGTGGAAGTGATTGTTCTGTGTTAGTGTTTGGCGTTTCCCTTTTGTGCCTAGGTTTTTTGTTCTAAGACTTGTTTATGAGGTGATTTTGTGTACTTTATGCCAATAAAGCTTGTGTTTATATCTTCCTATTTAGTTACGGATTCCTTTGTGTACTTTACGGGACTTAAGAGCGTTTACGACGTACGGCATTTCATACAAATTTTCAAGCCCTTGTTTTTAGAAATGACTAAACCGATTTTGATGAAACTTCATACGCATAAGCAGGATACAAAGGTCTAAATAGTTAGTTAAGAACATTGCTCCAACTGCCAAAACATTATCAATGAGCGCAAGACGACCCTGGAGGCGCGGGGGCGCCGTTAGCATTTTTTTGTACGGAGAAACCGGTAACATAACAACCTTATAACTTTGTGATTTTTCATGATACAGTTTTGAAATTTTGTACATAGATTCTTTACATAAAAATACTAGACACGTGTATCGGGTTTCGCGTATACTAAAACTAATATTGTATATACATAGAGTGCGAACATTGGTTCCGTCGGAGCAAGACGCGGGTCGAGCGGTGATACAATTCCCAGTATAAATTGCATAAGGCTTCTTCTCTTGTATACTGCGCCAGTCTTGATATCGTCTTCTGACCTCACACAACTTTACAAATATTACACCTGCATTCTCATAAAAAAAATCACCACGAACTCAGTGCAATCAAACATACAACTACATAAAAAAACAATAACATACAACACAAGAAGTAAAAACAAATTACAACTAATGAGTGCACGTGCACGGACTAATTACGGCAAAAAAACAGTATTAGTGGAGGGAGCACAACTGTTCAATGAATTTACCGGAAGACATAAAGAAGTGTAATGATATTAACTTATTTAAGAGTAAACTCAAAAAACACGTATGTACCCTATAACGTCACCATCGCCCCAGAGGCAAATATTGTATAAGAAGAAACTTTGTATCTCATTATAAGTGAAAATTCATAAGTTCTTATGAGAAATCTGGTATCCATAACACAAGTTAAATCTTTCTTTGGATACCAGAGTTCATACAAAGACTACATAAAGCACTAATGGTTATATAATTGTAATTCGCTACTAATCAAAACCCATGGTGTTATTTGTAAACGTTTGATTGTTCAATAAATAAATCTAAAAAAACCACAGCTAAAAACCGGCCAAGTGCGAGTCAGACTCGCGCACGAAGGGTTCCGTATAATTATTCATAAAAACTAAACTACATACTAGAACTCGTTCAAACCAATTTTCGGTGGAAGTTTACATGGTAGTCTACTTATCATGTTTCAACAGTATAGTTCTTATAGTTTCGGAAAAAAAGTGGCTGTGACATACAGACGGACCGACAGACAGACAGACATGACGAATCCATAAGGGTTCCGTTTTTTGCCATTTGGCTACGGAACCCTAAAAAACTAAGAGTTTGTCAACAATTACCCAATTACATTAAATAGCTACGATACCTACATCATCTGCCTAGCCTTTTCCCAATTATGTCGGGGTCGGCTTCCAGTCTACTGACCTCCACAACCCAGTTACTGGGCAATACGGATACCCGTTGGTAAAACTGGTTGTCAGACTTTCGAGCTTCTGCCGACTCGTAACGACTAGCTTAAATATCTACAGTACCTACAATATAAACTCGATTAAAACTGTAGATATTACATAGGCACACGTACATAGGTAGGTATATCAACTAATCTACTCTAAAACAAAACATCACAAACAGACAAACACACCACAAAATCTCTACATTGAACGTGTCACAATTCTAAATGAATTTCCACAAAATAGCACGTGTTATTTAGATGAATCCGTGATAATTATGTTTGTTACTGAGACGCATTATTTATTCAAATCGTGTTGGATCTACGCGCGTAAGAGATTTTAATGCTGCTAATTAATTTCGTTAACTGCTTCGTGAACGTGCGAGATGATAGCAATCGCGTGACGTCATTTTGTCACGTCAATTTTGTGGGTGAGATTACATATGACTTATTGGAGAATTAGAGGGAGAGCTGGAGATGTAAACAATTGTGAAATGTTTCTTTAATTGGTCGAGCTCTAGATGGTGAGTTTGGTCGTAATACTCGTAACATAATTAGATAGATCAAGCCCCAGAATCATACTAATATTATAATGACGAAAGTTTGTGAGTGTGTGTGTTTTTTACTTCTTCACGCTCAAACGGCTGGACCAATTTTGATAAAATTTTGTATGGAGGTAGCTTACACCCTAGGTTAACATATAGGCTACTTTTTATCCCGAACTAATATTATAAAGGCGAAAGTTTGTGAGTGTGTGTGTTTGTTACTTCTTCACGCTCAAACGGCTGGACCAATTTTGATAAAATTTTGTATGGAGGTAGCACCCTGGATTAACATATAAGTTACTTTTTATCCCGATATTCCTACGGAATCGAGACTTACGTGGGTGAAACCGCGGGGTGCAGCTAGTTTTAATAAATAATTTTAAAGGCTTCATTTTCATCATAGAAATCAGTCATAAACAATGACTATCATCTGCCCGCCTTTTCCCAAGTATATTGGAGTCAGCTTTCAGTCTAACCGGATGCAGCTCAATACAATTATTTTACATGGAGCGACTGCTTATCTGACCTCCACAACCCAGTAACTGGGTAATACGATACCCCTTGGTAAGACTGTTTCTCAGATTTTGGGGCATCTGACGCTCTGTAACGATCGACAGTCAGTCATAAACAATATCTGTGTGATTTTATTGACTACAAAGACAGATTTGTATTGACAAAAGAACTGAAGCTTTTTTTTTTTTGGGTAGGAAATTATCAAATAACTAGCGGGAGGGCGTCTCCTACTGACTAAAATCCACCCGTATTCCTTCATTTATCCGTGTGCCAGGCCCACGATATTCCTTTCGGACAAACTCGCAACTCTGGCAGGCATTGGCCCTAACGGACCCCGTCAGTTGGTGCTAACAATTCTTTGAGGCGCCCGTGGAATACAACGCGCCGTCGACCCGAGCCTGGTCCTTATCGGACGGCGAGAACCATCGCTCACCGTCCGCAGGCCCGCGCCTACGGTGGCCGGAAATCGGCTTGCGATTCCCGACGCCCGGGGCGTCTCCTGCGGCGACTGGGGCGCGAGGGCGCGAACCTTGCCTCTCCCTCACAAAAGAACTGAAGCTGAAGAGTAATATAAGTTTTTCACAACTATTATAACCAGTTACAAAAGAGAACATTTTAAGTAAACAAAATGAAGAGACCCGTCAGTAACGTGTCCCATTATAAAATACTATCCCCTATAAAACACACGTTCGTGTTTTCAGCGAAAATTTCACCCTATCCGATACCAAATTCGATTTTCGTACAAATTAAACGATTGGTTTACCAGAAAACAGGTTTACATCGATACGATGCGACGTAGGCACAGGCCGCTGTGTGAAAGCCTTTATAACCCAATTCCTAAACTAATTCGGTGAGCCCGATGACCCAATTCCGGCACTACACGTGGCAAGCTATTTTCTTAGAAATGTGATGTTAACGTTTGTTTTTATCTTTTTTTCAGGTAATTTTTTTTTCTTCTTTGATTAAATCATTTATCGTAAGTATTTTTTTTTGTACCGTGTGGCGCCGGAACCTAAAAAATAGCACCACCCTATTTCTTCCCATGGGTTGTCGTAAAAGGCGACTAAGGGACTTACTAGAGAATGGGCAGCAACGTTATCTATACATTTTAACACCATACTGCGATCGCTAACCCGCCTGCAAAGCGTGGCGATTATTGCAAACCCCACCCTTTGGGGGAGGCTCCCCCAAGGCCTCCCCCAAGCAAAGGGAGGATATGCCATAATCCCCACGCTTGGCAGGCGGGTTGGCGATCGCAGATAGAGAACGTTGCTGCCCATTCTCTAACTGTTAAAACCTATTGATTATGAAATAAACTTAGGTAATAACTATTTAAAACAAAACCGGCCAAGTGCGAGTCGGACTCGCGCACGAAGGGTTCCGTACCATTGTCTATAAAAAGGTAAATTGTGGTTTACGCTTTATGACGTATTAAAAAAAAAACTACTTACTAGATCTCGTTCAAACCAATTTTCGGTGGAAGTTTAGGTACATGGTAATGTACATCATATATTTTTTTTAGTTTTATCATTCTCTTATTTTAGAAGTTACAGGGGAGGGGGGACACATTTTACCAGTTTGGAAGTGTCTCTCGCGCAAACTATTCGAGAAAAAAATTATATTAGAAACCTCAATATCATTTTTGAAATTTTTAGTTTCAGTTCTAAGTATGGGGAACTCCCAAAATTTGTTTTTTTTTTTTATTTTTGTGTGAAAATCTTAATGCGGTTCGCATAATACTACTTACCAAGTTTCAACAGTATAGTTTTTATAGTTTCGGAAAAAAGTGACTGTGACATACGGACGGACAGACAGACAGACATGACGCATCCATAAGGGTTCCGTTTTTTTCCATTTGGCTACGGAACCCTAAAACCTGGTGTTCTTCCTCTTCTAACACTTTCAACAAAAAAAGCAGCTTTAACTGCACATACATCTAGATACCGATAAAAACTCCACTTGGCTCCGAAGAAACAAAAACGACCCAACTCCATCATCAAAGCTCGTAATCCTCCGTCAAAGAATAAATTAAACACGGAGGTGACAACCCGGTCAAATGGATAACACAGCCAAAGGGCATTCTCTGACGAGGCAAATTTAATGAAACGGAAAAGTGAATAAAAAGGTAAAAAGGACAGGAAAGACTGCTTGACCCTCGATAAGGGAAAATAACTTAAGTTATTTTTCTTTAATTATTACTGACTTGAAGGTATTGAGTATCGCCAATTACAGCTGGTCTTTAATTACGTATCTGGGAACGATGGATGGAAATGGGAAGCAATTAGAAATTTCGTCTGTTATTTAATGTAGTGGCAGCTGTTTTGTAAATGGTTGGTTAATGGTCGTTTGTTAACTGTTCACTCGACTTTAGTCTAAGTAATTTAACGTACTGTAGAATTATAGATAATTATCATACATTGATTTGCTTTTTTAGGGTTCCGTACCAAAATGGTAAAAAGGAATCCTTATGGTGAGACTAAGTCTGTCTGTCTGTCTATCTGTCACACCTGGATATCTCAAGAACTGCTAATGCTATCAACTTGAAATTTAGAACAGTTTTAGATGACGTCAACTATTTTGCAAACAAGAAAGAAATAAAAAAATATATATCTTTTTTGCAAAAGGGACTGAAAGGGGCTCTTAAAAATTTGAAGTGGGACTACTAGGGCATGTGGGGTATCATATGAAAGAACGCTGTTTGCACATTCTCAAACATTTTTTTTTTATAGGCTGCATAGTTTCCGATTTTTGATGAAAAATGTAAAAAAAAATACCGTTGTCCCCCCCTTATCTCCGAAGTTTGCATAGATAAAAATCTGAAATTATTCTATGTGATAGAAGTTTATGTAAAGATTACAGGAAAAATAAAACGATGTCTCTAAATACCACAGTTTTTCATAAATCATCAACATCATATATACGTACGGAACCCTCGGTGCGCGAGTCCGACTCGCTCTTGACCCGTTTTTATTTAACATGATTTCATGTGTCCGTATGGATTGAGGAGCCATGTCTCATATTTGAACGAGGGTACTACCAATATTTAGTAGTAAATTAGCTGATTTTGTAGGCCCAATCCTGGAATTTGTAGTAAAACCGTTAAAAAGTTATAGGACGTTTAAGGTGGCTCCTCAATCCAGACATCTGGATTGAGGAGCCACCTTAGAGAACTCGAAAACTAGCCAATGGATGTTTTTGAAAATTTTGTAGGATTTAGTAGTATTTATGCGTAATCTGTACAAAAAATATGGGTTTTGTACAGCTGAATTTGAGGTGGCTACAATGCTTTGATTTTTGTTAAAAATCCATAAATTTCACCACGCTGTTTCTCGAAAAGTCATCAACCAATTATAACGTATTTTTAGTATAATTTAGTAGTAAATGAATTCTAATTTGTAGTATAAAAATAAAATGAAAAGACTATACCATTTCGGTGATACAACACATTTTATGTGGCTCCTCAATCCTGACGGTCTATAAAAAATATATGTTCGTAGCTACTACAGCAGTTGATCGAATCGAATAAAAATAGCACCAATATTTAGTAGAAATTTCTACTAAATACTGGCATCATCAAACATCCTACACACTCAGTATTTCAAAAGATATTAATAATTTAAACATTCCTTTACAATTTTGTGAATTGGGTGACCATAAATAATTCAAACTATGATCATTAACAGAGTTTTATTTACACGTGAATGATTCTAAACCAATCAGTACAATAATGAACACAATAATTAATACAAACAAACAAAGAAAAAAAAACCGAAAAGTGGATTATCTTAAATTGTCTTATATCTATCGATTTCAACTTCCTTCCTGGCAAGTCTAATTGTGTACACGGCTCGCCTAATCTGTACGAGTTTTGTATAGATGGTTCTTGTCACTGGTACGTGCAATGAACGAGAGAGATGTGATACAGAATGCCCAGTAAATATGACGCAATGAAAGAACATACAACATAAACTGGCGCAGCATATAATGAGACACAAAATACCAGCTAAGTGCACAATGAAGAGTTCCGTAGTAGGGATGAATTTGTCCCAAGAAAAAACTAAACATTGTAGTTGAAAAATATGTTCGCCCTTACAACTTTGAACCATAAGTAATTATATGAAAATATTTTGGTTGTTTTGTACTATTGCGAATTTTGGTTTCATAATCGTCTTAGCAAAAAAACTGACTATCCATATGGAAGTGACATTCCATAACGGAGTTTTTATCATTTATGTCTTACCGATTTTTTTCCTCATATCATAATCATAATCAGCCTATAAGGTTCCCACTGCTGGGACACAGGCCTGCTCTCTTCGAGAGGGAGTGGGCCGTGATCCACCACGCGGGCCCAGTGCTCGTCGGTGGACGTAACATGTCTTCGAATTTTTGATTCTAGGACATGGTTTAGTAACATGTCTTCGAATTTTTGATTATAGGACATGGTTTCCTCACGATGTTTTCCTTCACCGTTTTGAGAGCAGTGGTGATGAAATTATTTACACAAAGTAAAGTTCCTGTCTGAGTTCAAACCCACGACCTACAACTCGGTAAGTTGGGGCCACTGGGCCTCCACTGCTCTCACTTTTCTCATCTAATGTATGCCTATTACATTTTTTACATTACCATAGATATAATGTTGTGAAAAATAACAGCGAAACAATAATAAATTTAGAATCATAAAATAATTATCATTCGATTCATCACCGGTTACTGAATTTAATTTCATTAGTTAAATTGATTTTTGTTGTACGTAATATTAAGTATCTTATATATTATATTATCTATTCTATATAAATAAAAAGAAAAGTCCTAACACACAGGGTACTTTTATTCCCGGTAGTACGTTCCCATGAGATATTTTCCGACACTCACGCGGGCGAAGCCGCGGGCAAAAGCTAGTTATCTCATTTAATCTAAAACAACAAGTAGGTTACATGTAGGTACTCGTACTCGTAGAATGTCATAAGCAAATAAAATTATGTATTCATAGTTTGAATTATTTATGGTCACCCTATACACAAAATTGTTAAGGAATGTTTAAATTATTAATATCTTTTGAAATACTGAGTGTGTAGGATGTTTGATGATGCCAATATTTAGTAGAAATTTCTACTAAATATTGGTGCTATTTTTATCCAATTTGATCAACTGCTTTAGTAGCTACGAACATATATTTTTTATAGACCGTCAGGATTGAGGAGCCACATAAAATGTGTTGTATCACCGAAATTGTATAGTCTTTCCAATTTATTTTTATACTACAAATT
This sequence comes from Tiliacea aurago, assembly GCA_948098905.1. Classification (NCBI taxonomy): domain Eukaryota; kingdom Metazoa; phylum Arthropoda; class Insecta; order Lepidoptera; family Noctuidae; genus Tiliacea; species Tiliacea aurago. The sequence continues at coordinate 16,513,399 of OX402593.1, forward strand.
AGAACTCATTTGCTACTAAATTATACTAAAAATACGTTTTAATCGGTTGATAAGTTTCCGAGAAACAGCGTGGTGAAAATTATGGATTTTTAAGAAAAATCAAAGCATTGTAGCCACCTCAAATTCAGCTGTACAAAACCCATTTTTTTGTACAGATTACGCATAAATACTACTAAATCCTACCAAATTTTCAAAAACATCTGTTGTCTAGTTTTCGAGTTCTAAGGTGGCTCCTCAATCCAGATGTCTGAATTGAGGAGCCACCTTAAACGTCCTATAACTTTTTAACGGTTTTACTACAAATTCCAGGATCGGGCCTACAAAATCAGCTAATTTACTACTAAATATTGGTAGTACCCTCGTTCAAATATGAGACATGGCTCCTCAATCCATACGGACACGATTTCATTTATAATCTCCGTTTGCAATCTTAAAAATACCGCAGGTTTTTGTACAGGAGACTTTTGTTGTTATCTTTGAAATAAAACGGATAAAAGTACCTATATCCTTAAGCGAAGTGTCCACTGGCAAGTAACTTCCGCAATTTGTTGCAGAAGTCAATTGACGACTGTTTCCACTGACTGCGATTTTCGACTGCAAGTAACTTTTATAAGTGTGTAGAAGTTAACTTCCTTAAGTTAAAATATTTGAACTTGCCCTAAAAACTTCCAACTTTTTGTTGTGAACAAAATAAAGACATACACGTGGGACTTGCAGCAAGTTCAAGTCACTAAAACTTGCAGAAGTCCACTTGCGCGAGCGTTTACACGTTGGAAGTCGCTTGCGCAAATCAACTTCCGCAAATTTTATTGCCAGTGGCCACTTTATGTGAAAGTTAAAAATGATTCTGTACTTAAGACGACGATAATCGACTTTTAATGATTTTATACTGAAGATCACGTCTAAACGAATTGAAAAAATTATATGATAAATTAGAGCATTTTCTCAATAACTTAATATGTGAATATTTTAGATTATGATTATATTACATTGTGAAATTAATTTGTAAAGTTATGTTTAACGTAGATAAAAAAACTGAGAATGGCGCAAAATCTACCAAGCGTATTTTTCTGAAACCTTCACCAATTTAAAGATTGTTTAATTATTGATCTTTTAGTATACGCTTTTTATTAAACTACCTTTTGTTTTGTGTATAATAAATTAATAATCAGTCAAATTGGGGACAGCGCTCCTTGAAGGGCGAGTCCTATTACTGGCTGAAAGTACGACGCGTTGCGTGAGCTCAGTACAGAACACGCAACCTAACCACTAATGGTCACTGAAGTCTGCGTCTCAAAATACGTAGAAACCTTTATCTAACTCAACCCTAGATAAAACCTAGTCTCTGTCTCAAAAAAAAACAACCAACAGTCAGGCATCAACATTCATGATTCTCTGAAGTCATAGGTGCAAATCTTATTGCGTAAGATCTTATCACCGCTGCCTACGCGCTTATCTTGACAAATGTTCCCGGCATTACACTCAGCCGCTACAAACAACAATAAGACATTTGTTTAGACAATGCGTTACAGTTTTATTTGTGTCCTGGCACTAGATTTTGCTCGGGTGACGGTTGGAGATTTAGGGTAGGTATACCTACAAACATATGTACGTACTTATAGGTTGCTTATGTTGTGTGTTCTTTGTTTTTTCTTTTGCCTTAATTGTAGGTTATAATGTGTATGGAACTTTGTACAAAATAAGAAATGGTTTATATTTCGTGGCGGTGTGTCATACTTTTAACAGATTTACTCAATAAAATATGGCTATAATGGCCTCTCTTAAATTTTAAACCTCTAAAGCTCTGCCATTGATAACATAGGTCGATAATGGTTATCCGTTTAGTTAAAGTTCACCTGAAATAAAACTAAATAATACAAAAAAAAAACATTGTAGACATTGACCATGCTATCTGCATGAACTCTATAAAACATCTGATTTTAAAACATTCATGGTTATTAACCATGAATGAAAACATATATTATTATCAATCAATCAATCATTTATTTGCAGGTTACATTTAAATACAAGTGGAGTAGACAGGAGTGAGCCATGTATATTCTGCCTGGAATAGGCACGCAAAAATTATAAATATTGTTAAGAATAAATAAAATTACAAATTAAAATGTCACAGTTAGAATTTTCACAACTTTACATTATTTGACATTGAAAAATTTCAAATTAAAATGTTACTCTAGAATAAAATTTAAAAAAAAGTCCAATGTCCATAAATGTTCAAGATAATATTAATTATATTTATTAAACACATTGCTGATTAACAAGTTTTGTCCATTAAAAAAACATTAATCGAATAATAACATTTTTCTATTAGGAAGGCCAGTAATTTATTTTTAAAGTTCTTAATTGTATCATTTTTCATTACATCTGGAAATTTATTGTATATGGTAGGACCCATACAAATAACACTTATTCTCATTAGCGTTGTGTTACAGGTATTGTTACAAAAGTTTTTCAAAAATTTTTCACTGCAATCGGCATTTTGTTTTGTTTTGATTGTTTGTTTCCATTTGCCAGTTTCCTAACATAGAGTTATTGCGCATCGTATATTGTCTTTGGTCTTAGTGTGACCATTACTAAATTGTAACCTAACTCAAGACAGGTTACAATTTATTACAGACAGGTTATATAAAGTCCATTTCACGAAAAAAGTCCCGCAGACGTGGCGCTGCAGGCATGGGTTATTTTAGGAATGTTGCTAACTTAGCGTATAATAATAATTAGTTCCACTTATTTCCGCGGGACTTCTTTCGTGAAATGGACTTTACCTCGTTCTGACATCAAGCAATGGACAAAATTGTTAAAGCTTGAACTTTTAATTATTGAGTACGAGGCTTTTGGCTACTTTGTAAGTATGTATTTTTTGTAGTGTACGTTTTGTTTGTGCAGAATAAACAATTTTTCGTTTATTCTTTCTTTATTCCCAAAAACTCAACGCACAAACAAAAGTCAGTAACATTTGTATCGCAGAGACGGATTTGTAAAATACGCACAAAATATTATGCCTACAGGGCTCCTCTGTTATAGGCATAATCATTTTGATAGACGTTATTCTGTTTTGCGTGTCACGCACGCATATTATTGCGTTTTGTTTCTTCAGGAAAATGGAAAGGCGGATCTATTTGACCTTGGTTATGATGGAAACTAAATCTTGCTTTTTCGTTGACGGGGTAGCACGCGTACACATTTTTATTTACGTTATGATCGGATTATTTTATATTTAGATAGGCGTGGAAGTGGCAATTGTTTTCACGCGTTTCGTTTTCATACAACGACTTTGAAAGGTAGGTTGCGCACACCGTTAAGGTTCTGCACACAGCGGGCGCGGCGTGACGGGGCGCGGCGTGGCTGGGCGGCGACGTGACGCTGGCGTGGCGGCAGTGGTCACACTGCTTGCGCGATCACGTCCCGTCCCGCCGTGCCCCTTCATGCCGACCGTGTCGCGACGCGTTTCATTCCGAACTGTTTTAATATTGCCTATGGCCCAAATCGTACAAACTTTATCGACATCCATATTTGTAAAACAATACAAAATCACATTCACGCTCCGTCCCGTCCGAATCGACGTGATCACGCCCCGCCTGCAGTGTGACTGCTACATCTAGTGATGGATTGATTAGCATTCGCATTCATTTTTAGCGTGTGAATGATCATTTAGCATTTAGCAAATTAAATGTAGTCGCGAAATTCTGTGAAATGCGAAACGATGTACTTTCCTAAATAGTCAGAGCGTCGCGCAATCGCGCATGCGCGTGCAGTGCGATAGCGTGGTGTGCTATAAATATATTTAATTATCGGCGAGTCGGCGAGTAAACTAAACTCGAACGCGATTTTTAATTCGTTTAATAACAAAATTGACATACTTCATTATTATCAATTATTGTCATTAGCAAATAGCAATTAACACGCTAAGACTCAAGAGTTCACACGCTAATGATATTAATTCGAAATCACATTAATTGCCATTAATACTACATACGTAAACCATACAACACAAATCGTCGGCGTCTTGCCAGCGCTGCGCTCGCATCCCGCCCCGCTGCTTCTGACTTGTATTCCCGCTCTGTTGGGCGGCGGCGTGGCGCAACGACGGTTACCGTCGGCGTCGCGACGAGCGGGACGGCTCTGTGTGGCGTCGTCCGACGAGACCTTTAACTGTTAGGTAGAGGTAGTGTAGAGAAATAATTGAAACCAACCGGATAGGTTAATACATATAATTAAATAGACAAAAGTAACACAACTAGGTTGTAGGTAAGGTTGACTGGTCTGAGTACTCGCACACACTTTAGTGTAAGAAGGGTAACGTCTTTGGCAACACATGGCAGACGTAGGGGGCTTGCCAGTACAGGCTCAGCAAGGAGCCGGTCAGGCATTAGTAGTCCTGCAGTTAGCGTACGTTGGTAGCACGCCGTAGGACCGCATAGTTCAGCTACGCGTGCAGTGCGCAGTTCGGAGCAGCATGCAGATGGAGCAGCGTGCAAAGTAAAGGTGTCCAGCCCTCAGCCTGGACGTAAAACCCCTAAGTTGTGGTACATTGAATCCTGAAGGTCAGCGAATAGCTTCTGCTCGCTAAGCAAGCGGATGTCGAAATGTGTTCTTAGAAAATTAGTGTTGTTTCATATTCTTAGTGATGTACTTAGAGCTAACTAAGTGTGAAATATTTAGCATCACTCGACTATTCACCGTTGAGATTCCTCACAACGCTACATAACGATGATCGCTGATAGAATGTTACTTTGTCTAGGCCGTCGTTACGTGGTAATATCTATAAGTGGACTACAATAAGCGGTCACAGCGTCATTACTTAGGATACCTGTATTATTTTTCCTAGCGTTCAATTTCTTCGCTGGAAAGCAGATTTTCTTACGGACAATTGAAGGGCGATAAGCCTGCAGTAAGGAAACGAATATCCTGGAACTATAAATTAACTCTATTTAAAGATTCTAAAGATCTTTTTACTGAATTTAATTGCGTAGACCAAGGATACATCAAATTACTCTACTAACAGTATTCAGTGGTCCCTACGACCAATTAACACCTAATGAAGATTCGACTCCATAGTTGCTTAACGTCAAACGCATATTGACTTAACAGCATATTCATATTTATGCACAGATGATTGGCTCGTCATAACTATGCATTTACTCATACACATGCATGCATATAGCTACACGTGCATAAGATGCATGCTATAATTTATGGGTGCCGACGTAGCGTGTGTGGTCTGATAGCACTGAATTACTGTTGCTCATTGATTGATGTAGACAAATATCTTCGGATTAATTAGTGGTGCTGTGCTTAATATTGTCTAATTAACTGGGTAAATATAGTGACTAGAACGGCCATAATGTGTCTAGTTGCCTACGATTATTTGGCCAATTAAGCCTCATTGTAAAGTTTGCTAATATTTGGTTAGTTTTAAAATTGTTTAGCAAAAGCTAATAAAATGAATTAGATAAACAATTGTATGTACCACCGCGTCGACCACTTTTCGCCCTTATGTCCATAGTAATAAGGTTGAAATTGGTCGACCGGGAACTTTCGCGATGGTATCTAAGCTTTTAATATAAATAATTGTATGTGTGTTCTTATGATTCAAAGCCACTTATTTTTTTTTACAAAGAAGTTAAGTATATTTTTTTTACAATTTTGTTTAAGTAATATAACACTTCTATGAACCTTGGAATGTCCCATACATTCCAAGGATTCCAAGTGTTTGAAGTTTTATAGCGTAGATGTGGCACAACAATGAAAAACTAAACAATTTACTAAGAAAAAAAACGACTGAACCTAGCGCATATGATGTGTAAGATCTGACATCTCAGCTTGGTAATTAGCAACTGAGCAGTGACATTTTTCATTAGTCGAATTAGACCCTTTTTTTTTTTTTTTTTCTTTTTTTTTTAGTCATGGCTCCGCACTAGGTATTTCTCATGTATCGTGGGTACGTTTACAAACATTTAAACTCACATACACAAACAGCCAGACCCGAAACAACTACTTGTAGGTCATACAAATATTTGTTCCGTGCGGGAATCGAACCCGCGACACGCAGCGCAGCAGTCAATCGCTTAACCACTGCGCCAACCGTGCCTCTATTTACAATCTATACAATATGTAACAAAAACCCTGTTGTTCCTTCTACCTACGTTTTAAGAATCGGTATACATACGTAATAAAGCAAGTTATTTATAAAAACTGTTGAACAAAAATAATCAAAATAAATATTTAATTATTATTATTTGTAATGTTTAACTGATTTCTAACCTCTTTCGTTCTTTGATTTTGACTTCTCGACTAGCCAATACTTATTTTTTTTGTAAAGGTAAATGTATACGTCCCTAAAAGGAACAACAGGGTTTTTGTTACATACTGTATAGTACTTACTAATTTCATGCTATTATAAAGTACTTACTAATTTCATACTATTATAAAGTACTTACTAATTCCATGCTATTAGAAAGTGCTTATTCTATGCTCAAGCTGTCACTTCCTGTAACCGACTTCCGTTTTTTTCCACGAAATCACTCACACAGAATGAATGAAATGCACCGACCCCAGCGTGGTTTGACCAGACTCGATTGCTCGAATGAACCCAAAGGTTCACACTAGCCCCTGGAGCCTCATGTTTCATGGGACTACAGAGACCATTGTATATCAGAGAGTAGACCGGGGGGCGCGATAATAGATGTGCGCGGCAAAAGAAATACATTATCTGTGAAAATTTCAACTGTCTAACTATCACGGTTCATGAGATACAGCCTAGTGACAGACCGACAGACAGACAGACGGCGGAGCCTTAGTAATAGGGTTCCCGTTTTACTCTTTGAATACGAAACCCTTAAAAACAGTTAAAAGGAACTGAGTAGTCAATACATATACACGTGGCATCAGCGTCCCACCTACACAGGAAACTTAGGAAAGTTCTTAGTATAATCTCACATAATCTCACCTGACTAACACACGAGGTGTTATTCTTGGACCTCGGCCAGGGCGAACAGGTTGTGACTAGGGCGGTAGTGGGCGCTGTGGCGAGCGCGTTAAGTGACCATAGTGCATCGAGAGTTATTGAAGCGGGCAGAACGAGTACAAGGAGAAAAAACAATAGACAACGAGTACCCAAAGGGGGTGTGAACAAAAAACGATCAACTAGGCGAAAGCGTCAGCATAGCACGCGAAATTCAAATTTTCTAAAGTTTTTATAATTTTATATGCTGATGTAAATATGTATGATTCGTGGCCGTATCACATATTTATTTATAGAATTATAATCATAAAAATCATTAATACGACTCTTTAACTTCATAAAACCCTAATGAATGACTATTTCATGAAATCATGACATTTGACGCCTTTTCTAACTTAAAAAGTTGTATTTCTGATTCTAATGACTATAATTCTGTTGTCCAACTGTTTCTTCTTGAAAAGTCAGGAATTCGGAAAAACTAGCATCAGGTTGTCAATTTTAATCCGATGTTGTATCATGTTGCTTTTTCCTTTTTGTAATGTGAAAAATATGAATTTCCGACATAATTGACTTACCAAAATGAAAAACAGGATGAGGGAAACCGGCAAAGACACAAAAAGCGTGGTAAATGACTGAGCCTTCGCGGTGAATGTGTGAAGAAACAATATTAAAGCAATTTTCTAAAATTATACCGTTTTCGTTAACGATCCCGAGTAACAACATAATTAATATAAATATCAGAAATAATCCGAACTAGATATTAGTTCCGGGTAACAAAATTACACACACGTAACATAATTTCGGATATCCACGGTTAACTCGTTTTAGGACAAAATTTGTGTTGTTTTGTCCTTGGTCACGATTTACGAGGGTTGAGCCCGAGGGCAATGTAAACACTGCAGTGTGAAATCAATCTAAAAATTATGGTACAAGGTTGAATTTTGAACGTGCTTAAACCTGAAGTTATTGTCACATTTTGTAACTTAGTTTCGGTTTTAATGTTTGGTCAATACAGCTACGGATATGAATGAAAATTAAAAGTGCTCGTAATTTGAATAGAAAGGTTCTATTAATAACAGTTAGAAAATGGAATTTCCTTGTAACACCTACATTTGTTTGTTCCTCGGCAATATTAATTTGTTAAGTTATTTTTAAGTAGTTTCAAAATCATATTTTATAAGGAAGCAGAAGTGAAACATAATTATTTTTATTCTGAAGAACATTTTATCTGTACTTTTTCTTTGTTTTACCCATTTTATCGGGTACAAAATAACCAAGTTTACAAACAATATCAACCAATTTTAATTTATTATGAGTCCCTAAAAAGAAAAATGTTTTCAACGTAAAATAAATTGATCACTTCAATCAGTTGGAACATTGGATAACTTGATGAATTGCTAGATCCCCACGGGAGTTCATTCACAAAAGAAAATCTTCACGAAACTTGAAAAATTTATGATTTATTTTCCCCACATAAATTCCAATGGGAATTTTGGTACTTACAGAAATCGTATTTGTTACCGCTATTTACATTTTGAAAATTTGATTAAAACTTGATAAGTATTTAGTTTTCTCAAAATAAAATTGAAACTTTGAAAAATTTACGAAATTTTTGTCATAATTTATAACTTTTTTTTTTTAATAATTTGATTACTTGACAGCTTTTTTATTGAAATAAAATGTTAATATAGCCTACGTGACTAGTTGAATTTTGATAACTCAATCTTACAAGAGTGAATTACTTGTTTCGAAACAATTTTAATAAGCAAATATTAATATTATTTGGAAACGCCGGGAGGGGACGCCCTAGGAGGACATAATAAGTGACCTAATTGGTGATGTTCTTCAGAAAGGTCAGCTGCGTAGTACTCGCAACCGGCGTGCGGTTTTGACCAGATGTATGAACGTAGGCAAAGCAAAAGTAGTACCTATATAAAAGCGTAGCAGGTGGCGTTCTATAGTTTCTGCCTACCCCCATGGGAAGGAGGCGTGAGTTTATGTATATATGTATGTAAGAAATTTGTTTCATGTTGAAAGTTCATACAATTAATCGATAAAATTAAGCGATTTTCTTTTGAATCTAGCATAACTAAACTGCCACCAACTTACATTTTAATACAAAATTCAATTTATGAGTTGAAGCCATTCAGGTCAAATAGTTATTTTCAATCTAAACTCTGATTAACCCTTTTCACACATTCTCTGCTAGACAGACCTAAACAAAGTCAAAGTTAAATTATTTATTTCAAATAGGCACATACGAGGCACTTTTGAACGTCAAATTTTACAAAAAAATAGAATTGATTCTAGTTGCCCCTTCCAAAAGGTAGTTTCGTATGGAGAAGAATGGACAAGAAACTCCACCGTTACTTAAACGTTTAAATATGTTTTACTATATTTTGTTTGAGTAGGTTAATTATATGATTATATGTGAAGACGATGCACCTAGAAAAAAATTACAATACCATAATAGGTAAAAAGAATTAAAAATTAAGCAATGAAAAAAAAACTTAATTATGAGATAGATACATGGTGCTCACATATTTACAAATATCATAAAAGTATATGTTCTCCATAAAAAAAAAAAAAATAATAAGTCAGTGTGTGAGTTTATGTAATCACAGAATGTAAAATCAATGTCATAAAAATAACAAATTATACAATTAAAATAGCAACCAGTTTGATTTTGTCTAGACTCTAGATTGTCCTATTGAGCTGGACCAGCATGTTTCCAAGCATTCCTATCCTGGATATAATCCTCTAACTTGTAATATGCTCGTTTACAAAGTGTACTTTTAATATGTGTTTTAAATTTTATTTCATTTAATGGCAATATATCACAAGGTATTTTGTTGTAACATTTAACACACACACTTGTCTAACACATCCACGCAATAAATATAACGTTATTCCATCCCCTTTTATTTCCAAAAACTCTAAGAAGGCAGACTACAAACTCCACACATAAATAAAATTCTGAAAGCCACAACCTTCGCCCTTGAGACCTAAGTGGGGTATTAAGTATCACTTTTGTCCAAATTATATATTTTTCACTTGTCGCGCCCCGACAATGAGGGACTCTTAATGTTATAAATTACCTAATTAAGACGTAAAATGGAAATAGAAGAGAAACTAAGTACCTTACGGTAGTTTACGAAATATTTCAAGGCTTCTCTGTTTCAGGGTAAAATTTTCTTGGGAAGATTTTTTTTAAATTATTCAATTCGTTGTGTAGGCTGTTGGTAAGTGATTGAAGTATGACTTGAATAATTAAATTTGAATAAAATCTTACGTTTATATCCCAGACATAATTATTTTAAGCTTATTGCTTGACGACAAAGCTTTTATCGCGCGAGTTTAAATCTATTTATGAACAAAATTGCCTGCCCACTGAGACATCAAATAGTTTAAAGCATTCTCAGAAAGAAAAAACCCTTTATATGCTGCATAAAGGATTTTTTTCTTCCTGAGACCAGCAACTGCGCTAGTAAAATTATACCTTATACATAAAAATAGCAGATAACCCTCTCAATCTTAAGACGACTCTTTCGTCCTCGTTGCTGACTTATGCCCCGTTCAACCACGCCACCCACTCGACTAAGACTCCCACAAATTACTGGAACATGCACAATCTAACCCTGCGAATGTCTGCAGAAAACACTTGGGTCACATATCACTTGAAAAGTGGCGGTATTCGCCATATCGCCCGTATCTAGCAGTGCTCGGCACTGGCCGTGCACCAATTCGCTGGAGCAAGGCCGGCTTTGAATAATTTCGGTGTAACCATGTCCCCGGTGCCAGGCTGGTACGGCCACCGCTTGGCGGAGTTGGCCCTTGTAATAAATCTACATGTTGGGCCGAGATTGGCTGCAGACATGCTAGGGTTAATCTCGTATGTCACATGTTCAGGTTTATTATGTGAGCGGAATGGGGTTCGCGAAAAAATTAGGTGACTTTGTTATATTTTGTTTTGACATGCGACATTTATGTGTTTTATTTCCGCGTTTGTTTGAAATCACCATGGAGATGTTCTTAAGGCTGTGCGCCGACCTATTGTAGCATTTTATTATTTCCTAGTCCTGAGTGTTGTACTGTGAATAAGACGAAGGTCATGGTGTTTGAAAGAGACGAGGATGTATCGGTGTGTGATGTGAAAATAAATGATAAGAGTGTGGAGCAAGTAAGTGAGTTTATATATTTGGGGAGTCAGTTTACAAGGGATGGAAAGATTGATGAAGACGTGGAAAGGAGAGTAAATGCGGGAAATAAAGTGAATGGTGCTATACATGCGATTGTGACCAATCAGTCGATGCCCAAAAAGGCTCGACTGGCTGTTCACAATGGTGTGCTGGTGCCTACGCTTATGTATGGAAGTGAATGTTGGGTGTGGCAAAAGGAGCATGAAAGTAGAATAAATGCTGTGGAAATGCGTTCCTTGCGAAGCATGGCTGGCGTGACTATAAATGATAGGCTGAAAAATGAGGTGATAAGGCAACGGTGCAGTTTAAAAGAAGATGTAGTGACATAGATTGAAAAGAGTATGCTTAGATGGTTTGGTCATGTGGAGAGGATGAGTGAAAGGCGACTAACAAAAGGTATTTATAAAGCAGAGGTGAGTGGAAACGCCGGGAGGGGACGCCCCAGAAGGACATATAGTGACCAAATTGGTGATGTTCTTCAGAAAGGTCAAGTGCGTAGTACTCTCAACCGGCGTGCGTGTATGACTAGATTTATGCACGTAGGCGAAGCAAAAGGAGTATGTAAGGAGCGTAGCAAGTGGCGTTCTACAGTTTCTGCCTACCCCCATGGGAAGAAGGCGTGGGTTTATGTATGTATGTATTATGAGTGTTGTACCTAGCTATAAAATTCTTTTAAAACATCAATACAAATTATATTGGTAGAATCTTCCTAGATGCCAATCCTTTTTACTTATTGTGGTATAGTAATTTTATTTTAGGTGCATCGTTTACACATATTAAAAAATATAATAAATGTACCTACTTAGACAAAATTCTGTAAAACATTTTTAAAAGAGTATCCAGTGGAGTTTCTTGCCCATTCTTTTCCATACGAAACTACCTTTTGTAAGGGACAACAGCTAGAATCAATTCTTTTTTTTTGTAAATTTTGACGTTCAAAAGTGCCTCATATGTGCCTATTTGAAATAAATAATTTGACTTTGACTTTGTTTAGGTCTATCTAGTAGAGAATGTGTGAAAAGGGTTAATCAGAGTTTAGATTGAAAATAACTATTTGACTTGATTTTGACTTTGAATAAGAACATCGTAATCACCGATCGTTTTGCCAAGCATGGTGTTAAAATTTCCCTTTCCTCCCTGCTCATTATTGCCGCATAGGCAAAGATCTTAGTTTTACTGAACTTCCACGAACAATAATGAGGAAGGCAAATGACTGACTATTATTGTTTATGGCTGAAGGAAGCCAACATCCTTATGAGCTGAGAAAACTAGGATTTGAAAGTTTAGGTTTACAGACGGCTACACATCAAGCTATACATTTCCAGTATACGCTGATCTCTCATTGTACGGAAATCCTATACAATGCGAGTTCAGCTTATACTGGAAATATATAGCTTGATGTGTAACCGTGTGTACAAGGAGTTAATGTATCCGCTACGTCTGACTATAAATTTAATAGATAAGTAACATAATTACTGCTAGTTTTTAAGGTGAAACTGTGCCGTCATGGTTCCCTTGCTGGCTTGTTTTTTACGATAAATTACATGTTATGTTATAAACTAAGAAATACACAAAAACGTACCTATCAACTTTGGAGCTGAATATTTGAATTATAAAGATAAACAACAGCTGTTCATCAAGTTAACATAGTGAGTTTTCAAGTTCAGCAAGCAATAAGCTAACGGGTCTATTAATCATGGCGGCATGGAGAGTGCGATTGTCGCAACCCAGCGCTGGGCACGCCACAATTGTGGCGATAAGTCCCCTCTTTGAGGAGTGGCTAGAGAGGCGCCACGGTGTCCTCACCTTCCGCCTGACGCAGGTCCTCACCGGACACGGTTGTTTCGGGAGGTTCCTGTTCAGGATAAAGCGGGAGAAAACGCCCGGGTGTCACCATTGTGTGGATCGCCCGGAGGACACGGTGGAGCATACGGTGGAGGTCTGCCCGGCTTGGGTGGAGCACCGCGGTGTCCTCACGGAGGCGATCGGTGGCAGCGATCTCTCGCGTCCGGCCCTGGTTCAGGCCATGGTTCGGAGCGAGAGTGCATGGGAGGCCGTCACCTCCTTCTGCGAAGCAGTAATGCTCGGGAAGGAGGAGGCGGAACGCGTGAGGTTGAGGCAGGGTTCGCACCCTCACGCCCTTAGCCGCCGCAGGAGACGCCCCGGGCGTCGGGAGTTGCAAGCTGATTTCCGGCCACCGCAGGCACGGGCCTGCGGATGGTGAGCGATGGGTAGCTCGCCGTCCGATAAGGAACAGGCCCGGGTCGATGGCGCGTTGTGTTTCACGCGCGCCTCAAAGGGATGTCAGCACCAACTGACGGGGTCCGTTAGGGCCAATGCCTGCCAGGGTTGCGAGTTTGTCCGAAAGGGATATCGTGGCCCTGGCACACAGGCAACGGAAGGAACACGGGTGGGTTTTAGTCAGTAAAAGTCTGACACGCCCTCCCGCTCGGCCCAGAGCGGGAGAAGTTATTTGATAATTTCCCACCCAAAAAAAAGGGGTCTATTCATAATCAAATAAAGTCAAAAGGTTATAAACAATAGCTAATTATTATTCAACTATCAATTCCGCAGTGCTGTAATTAAAGTTAAAGTCAAAGTCAAATTATTGATTTCAAATAGGCACATAAAAGGCACTATGAACGACTAAATTTACAAAAAAAATGTGTTAATTTTAGTCGCCCCTTCCAAAAGGTAGTTTCGTATGGAAAATAATGGGCTAGAATCTCCACAGTCTCTTTAAAAATGTTTTAGAATATTATATAGGTACATTCATTTTATTATACAATTAATGTGAAGACGGTGCACCTACAATAAAATTACTATACCACAATAGGTAAAAATAATTAAAAATGAAGCAATGACTGATAAATTAATTATATGATAGATACATGGTGCTCACATATGTAAAAATATAAATGATAAATTATTGATAAATGAGTTTATTTCTGTAAGTAGGTTTGTACAGACGACTACACATCAAGCTATAAATTTCCACTATAAGCTGGCCTCTCATTGTACGAAAATCCTATATAATGCGAGATCAGTCTAAACTGGATGTACAGACATTTTTACACGTCAATCATATTTTAAAAACTAGATTAGGTCGGCGTTTCCTATCTGACTACTCTGAGAAGAACGGCCGAAACAAACTCACAGGTCACAGTCTCTTTTAAAGTCCAGACATAATCTTGGTCAGATCATGTGAAGGCCATGTAGATTGGTGTCTGAACTAGTGTTTTGAGGAAAGAACCACACAGACTGAGTGGACCTGACTAGTCAGTGCACGCATTTGTCAGTAATCGTGCAGCTCTACTCAGAATTTAAGGAGCTCGTTGAGCTCCTTAAATTCTGAGTAGTGCGACGATAAATATACGTTACATATGTAAACTAAAAAACTAAATTAGCTTGCATACCTACTTATATCTTTTTACTATGGCGATTTTAGGAAACCCATTTATAACTTATACGGACGGGATGGACGATTAAGGACCAAAACTTGGTTGCTTAAATCTCAATAAATATACATTTCAGGTTCTAGTTCAACACACACAATCAAATAAAAACCCTAAATTAATCCCAAAATCGCTTTATCCGCATCATTAACGTATTGTAAGGGTCTTCGGTCATTAAAACGGTTGGGTATGCATGTAAGGGTCGGTGCACACGATGCCGAATCATGAATACAATTACACGGGCCGACCGTTCGACTCGGATTAAATTCTCTCGACCGATGAATCTCAAATTCTCGACCTTCGGATGTATGGAGTCCAATTTAATGATAATAAACTGCTTCCATTGGGTTTGGATTGCTTGTTGTAGTAATAACAGTATCCTTGGTAATTCTGGAAGGGTTAATAATGGCAATTAAGTGTCCTCATCAATATAAAGTGTTTTTTTTTTTCACGATCTGATTTCATTTAGGAGATTTGGTAATCTGTGTGTTAGGTTTTCCTAGTGCAAATACCAGTCTTCCACAAAGGATTTATTGAATGTTATATAATATTCTAATTTTTAAGGCGCCTTGTGGAAGAGAAATAAAATGTTTATTTATTATTATATAAGTACTTATTTGACATTGTACCTCTCTAAACCTATCTTCCGTTCGGAAATTAATTACCATACAAGCAAATATGGATTTTTAGAACATCTTTAATACCCGCACATTAGCTACAACTTAAAAAAAAAGACTTTTCATTAGCACTAGTTATTCTGATATCATCTTAATTTACACTGTCATATAGTTGATATTTGGTAAGTCTTCCGACTTACCAAATATCAACTATATGACATTTTATACAACATTTTATGGAACAAGGATTTAAAAAGGAATATATTAAAATAACATTATAGTCCAATGTCTTAGAGACAATAATCCCACACAGTCCCCGTCAAAGGTCTGACCGCCCTTTTCCCACCACACCTCAGGTTTTCCTAAAACTTCAGCATACCTCCACATATTGTCTAAACATCTTAAACCCTTAGAATACGCAAGAGTATCGGTCTTGGCTAATATATTTCTGGCACGGCTCACTGACTGACAGGGGGTAGCCCTTACAAAAGGTGCTGTTCAATGAAACCAGTAGAAACGTGTCTGTATTGAATTCTGGCCATAGTGTTGGTTAGGAACTAAGGCGCTGCGCAAACGTAGCAACTTTAGTTAACTGTCAAATTTTTAAAAGTTTCCGCTAACGTTTGTAACACATGTATAATTTCAACATGAATGATGTAACCAATACTTTGTATCAATATTTTAATTTAAAAGAGTGTCCGTGGAGTTTCTTGCCCACTCTTCTCCATATGAACCTAATACTCTTTGTAATGGGCAACTAGCTTCATATTTCTGACCGACTCCTTGACAATTCAAAAGTGCCTGTAAATGGTCTAATTGAAATAAATGCTTTGAGTTTGAGTTCGTCAGTCGCAGCAACGTTTACGTGTGGCCAGTTTCTTGAAATTATATGAAGATAGTTGCGGGTTGCGGGTCCCATTTCTTCCCATGGGTTTCGTAAAAGGCGACTAAGGGACTTACTAGAGCAGCGGTCTCTATCAAACTCAAACTCAAAGCATTTATTTCAATTAAACCAATTACAGGCACTTTTGAATTGTCAAAGAGTCGGTCAGTTAGTCAGAAAGTTGAAGCTATTTGCCCATTCCAAAACGTAGATCTCTATGGAGAAGAATAGGCAAGAAACTCCAAGGACACTCTTTTAAATCAAGATATTACAAAATCCTGGGTACATTATTCTTGTCGCTTCTATATGTGATAACAATGTAAAAATATAAATTATTTAAAAAACAATATAAAATATTACAAATAAGCCCTGGCAGATAGGAGAAGACCAGTCACAACTGACGGCGCCCGTTCACGAGCATGACGCGTGGATCAGCACCATCCAGCTCAACCATTTTGTAGGGAACCGAATGATCCAACACACGCGCCACCATCAGCGAGACATTTAAGTGAGCATGACATACTATTAACTGCCAAACTTTTTTAAGTCAACATACATCATAACATAATAAACGGCTCCATGGTACTCACATTTACAAAAATTGAAAAAATGCTTTTAAATTATACAAAACTATAGCTTGCAATGCATTTCAAAGATAAATAAAATTTCACTAGCAAAAAGATAAACATAATTACCTATTGAAGTATTCAACAACTAAAACTTGATTAAGTACATTTTATATAATAAATATGATTGTAATGTCAGAACATAAAAAAGGGGGGAAGCATCTCTTCCAAATATTATAATTTTAACAAGTGAGCCCAAGTGGTTGTGGAGCAGGACCAGCATAAAGCCAAGCATTTTTATCTACGATATAATCATCCAACCTATAATATGCTTGTCTACATAGTGTGCGTTTAATGCATGTTTTAAATTTCTTCTCATTTAGTTGAAGAATATCGAGTGGTATTTTATTATAACATTTTACACAATACCCCATAAAATAAGTGTGTACTTTTGACAATCTGAAACGTGGTTGATCTAATTTGTTCCTATTTCTAGTATTAAAATTATGCCTGTCACTTATCTTACTGAAAAGATGTAGGTTTTTTCTAACATACATAATATTTTCATAAATATATTGGCAAGGTACCGTCATGATGTTAATTTCTTTAAACAGTTCCCTTAGAGAGTCGCGTCTGCGGAGGTTGTAGATGGCTCTGATAGCCCTCTTTTGCAGAACAAAGATAGAAACAATATCTGCAGCCCGTCCCCACAGCAAAATACCGTAAGACATGATGCTATGAAAGTAACTAAAATAGACCAGTCTCGCTGTATCCACGTCTGTTAATTGCCGAATTTTCCAAACAGCGTAGGCGGATGAACTTAGCCGCCCCGCAAGTGATGTTAAGTGAGGACTCCACTGCAGCTTAGAGTCAAGCGTGATTCCCAGGAAAACAGTTTTTTCGACGAATTCTAGTATCTCTTTGTTCAATACAACGTGACATTCACTACTTCTAACATTCGGTAACGCGAATCTTATGCATTTAGTTTTCTTCTCATTTAATACCAAATTATTTACAGTAAACCAATTATGGACCATAATCATAGCGTTATTTACGTCGTCAAGCTCCTGTGCATGTCTGCTTACTTTAAAAATCAGTGATGTGTCATCAGCAAATAACACCATTTGCGGTCGGTTTTTCAGTAAATGAGGTAAATCATTTATATATACTAAAAAGAGGAACGGACCCAATATTGAGCCCTGTGGTACCCCCATTTTGACTATTAAACTTTACTACTAACTATTAGACTATTTATTTGAACTTGCTGCAATCTATCATTCAAATATGATTTTACTAAGTTAAGCGCAAGTTTACCCAGTCCGTAATGCTCAAGTTTCAAGAGCAGTGTTTCGTGATTCACGCAATCAAATGCCTTGGAAAGGTCACAAAAGATGCCTATTGCGTCTTGTGCCTCTTCCCATGCGTTAAAAATGTGTTTCAATAATGTGACACCGGCGTCAGTTGTACAACGTCCTTTGGTGAAACCATACTGTTGATCGTGTATGATGTCATTACGATTGAAGTGATTGAGCATTTGATTTAACATTACTTTTTCAAACACCTTGCTGAAAACAGGCAAAACCGATACAGGTCTATAATTATTAGTGTCTTTGCTGTCACCGGATTTAAAAAGTGGAATAACTTTACTATACTTCATTAAATCTGGGAATATCCCTTGATCTACACACAAATTAAATATTAAAGCTAGATATGGTGCAATTGTCTCAATAATGGATTGACAAACTTTAGTAGACATGCCCCACAAATCTTTGGTAATTTTAATCTTAAGTTGCTTAAAAGTCTTTACAACGACCACAGGGTTTATATGTTTAAATATAAACCCTGTGGTCGTTGCATTGCATTTTTAAAACCATACTGCAATCGCTAACCCGCCTGCCAAGCGTGGCGATTATGGCCAATCCCCCCCTTTGTGGGAGAGGCCTAAGTCCAGCAGTGGACGTCTTTCGGCTGAAATGACGAGTTGCGGGTTACCAGTTTCCGAAACTGGAGGATCAAAATTGCTCCGTCTGTGCAGCACCTTAAATAAATGGTTTGTGTTACATATTTTGTGAAGAAAGAACGATGATCTTTGCCAGTTGTTACGGTTGATCAGAAACATGAAGTCTGGCAATCAGTCTTACCCAGGAGTATCAACCCAGTAACTAGGTTGTGGCGGACAGATAGCCAGTATCGCTCCATATAACATACCTACCGGTATTCAGCAGCATCCGGTTGGGCTGGAAGCCGCTCCCAATTAAGTTGGGAAAAGTTAGGCAGACCATTAAAAAAAAACCTGCCAAATGCGTGTCGGACCACGAGCAATGAGGGGTGCCGCAGTTGGGATGTATTTATCCCAAAAACAAACAACATTGTAGTTAAAAAACATGTTCTCCCTCGATATACGCCACGGTCAATTTTCCAACTGTAAATGTATGTTTGTAATCGCACATAAATATTGTTTTATGTGATCAAACCACAAATTAACAATTTTCTTCCTTTACTTGCGCTGTGAGACCTTGCTTCTTGCCAAATTTCATGATTCTAGGTCAACGGGAAGTACCCTATAGGTTTTGATTAAAGGCTTCTACAGACCGGCATGACTCGCGACGCGACACAAAGACACGCGGGGCCTTTGTGTCGCGTCGCGTGTCGCGCCGGTCTGTAGAAGTCTTTATGTGCGAGTAATGAAAATATGTCACATACATCGCCGTATTTTTTTATTACGGACTACATATTTGATATTAATTTCAACTTGATACCTCCACGCGTTCCTGAGAAAAAGGTCTTGAAAGACTGACAGACAGACAGACGGACAACGAAGTGATCCTATAAGGGTTCCGCTTTTTCCTTTTGAGGTACGGAACCCTAAAAAATAATTTATTTTCGGATTGTGTGTTTAAACGTTGCAGAACATGAGATTCCTAGTAACCGCTGCAATTAATGGTAGAGGTGAAATGCAACTACCCCACGCCTCTATGTGAATTGGTTAGGTTATGTTTCATTTCAATTTCACTATGGAGAGTTTGTTGCACTTCTTCTTCCCAGCTAAAGCACTAGGAAGTGGTGAAGGGCTGGCGTTTTGGGGGACAATCTTATATAATTCTGACACTCAAAAAGTGCTGATTCTCAACCTAATTTGAATAAATAAGTTCGATTATATTCAATTATTCGTTAATTGACTAATTACTTCAGAGGGCCTAGACAAAGTAACATTCAATTAGCGATAACGCTAGTAGAAAAGCCAAAAAATGTATGGGTTTGACATAAGCTATCGAAATGTCACGTGATCATAGGTCAACGAATAGAAATTAGCTAAACAATGTTATCATCATTCGATTCCATGAAACAAATCGACAGCGTTGAACGATAACTTCCTTAGAGATACGCATCTCTAAGGAAGTTATCGTTCAACGCTGTCGATTTGTTTCATGATAAGTGGCACTTTTTGACAAGCGTTATCGCCTGCCAATCGAACTTCGTTATCGTTGAAGCGAAAGCGATTGTAGAAATAGAATTGCTCCGAAGCGAATGCCATTAGTCTAGCTCCTTTAGTTCTCCTTCTAATTTTAAATACTCAATTCCAAAAAATCAACCGACCAATAAATATGATAAATTCAACAAACTAAAAAAGCAAATGACCGTAAAACGTTTATAACGATGGCAATCGATCGGCTCCAAATGGCCGGTACTTTGCTGACGGAGGCCACATTAGCCAAGTTACGCTTATTTATGTTAACATTCACTGCCAAGAGTTCACAGCTGTAATGAATATTTGGCGTGCTAGTTATTGGTGATTACTGAAAAAGGAACATTTTATTTAAAAAGTTTTCTTTGAACATGATAAGTATCGTCATTGATATCCAAGGTACTTATAACTCGCCCCGTGGTCTAGTGGTCGCAAGTGCTACTGCTGAGCATGAAAGAAAAGAAAGAAAGAAGAAAGAAAAATAATTTTAAGCACGTTCACACGTTCGTTGACCTTCACGTTTTTTTTTTTTAATCGCGAAATAAAAATCAGCTGTTCCATACATCCGTCCGATAAGGACCAGGCCCGGGTCGACGGCGCGTTGTGTTCCACGCGCGCCTCAAAGAGACGTCAGCCCCAATTGACGGGGTCCGAAAGGGCCAATGCCTGCCAGGGTTACGAGTCTGTCCGAAAGGGATATCGTGGCCCTGGCACACAGGCATTTGAAGGAACCCGGTGGGTTTTAGTCAGTAAAAGTCACACTCCCTCCCGCTCCGCTCAGAGCGGGAGAAGTTATTTGATGATTTCCCAAAAAAAAAAAAACTGTTCATACATTCTGTCAATTTTAGTGAACACAAACGTAGGGAACAGCTGATTTTTTTTCGCGATTTCAAGGTTGGTCCCATAGAAAAAAATGATCAAAATGATGAGTACAATGACCCTTTTTCGGGATTAGTGTAAGCAAAAACTAATGTTGTATAATGTGATATATATAAAGTTTACTAACGACGTCCCCTGCCAATGTCATTCAAGCGCCGATAGATCTCTATGAGAATAGCCATTCAGCAAGGTTGGTAGCACGTTCAAGCACGTATTTTGAGTACCTATACATCTAAGTTATACAGGTTGGCGATTGGGGAGGTTGGAGAGTCACCTGGTTGAGTCATCCTTTATCGGGGTGATTCTACTAGTTATACTAAACAACTTTCAATATGAAAATCATATCCGATTCGTGAAAAATAAACAAATTCAGACTATTTCGATGAATGTTTGAAAACAGTTTTTAATCCAAAAGCAAACTCCCAAATACATTTACCAACTGAGAGTCCAATAACAAAATATTCAACAACTTTTCTACAAAAATAACTGCACAATCGTCCTAAAACGGTCGCCAGAAGCTTCCATTGAGCCTTTGTTCTTCGCAAATCAAACATGGCTGCTTTTGTAGACCACGCGGGTTGCGCGAAAATATTTTTTATTTAGATTCGTGTTTTTGGTGATATTTAAAGATTTTCTTGGCGAAAGAAACTTTTTAAATTCGATGGTCTATTTTAACAATATTTGACTGTAATGTGACCAAATCCTGATGAAATAAATAATAGGTGCTTTAGTAACGAATATGACGCCATCTTTGACGTGCAATCTTGAAAAATGCGCCTATACTAAGTTTTCCCAGAAGGGTTGGACAGAGTTATGTTGAGTATGTGAGAGTTATGTTTAAGTCCCATATCATAATTTTTGTTCGGCATAAATTCCTTGTGAAGGCCGCAGTAATCCGCTTGATGCGGGAAGCACAGAACCGGTCGAAGTGACGGTGCTTGGGGGAGGCAATTTCAGCCGAAAGACGTCCACTGCTGGAAAATTGTATTAACTGCATACTCGCTTGCCCGCGCGGAGACGCGTGTTTTGACACCTTGCACGGTGAGCCTAGCGAATAGTTTTTTTTTTTTATTATTGGCACATGTGTTGCCATCAATCAGGCACAAATCCAGACTCCGGGCTGCTACTGAAATCCTAGATAGAAAAACCCAATTACACTTTGCCCAACCTAGGAATCGAACCCAATTGGCACTGAATGATCTAAGACAGTCTTACATAACGTGTATATTTCTTTCTGAACAGTTTCCATTGAGGACCTCTGCGGTTAAAGTCTTGTGCGACTGTGGGCGACCATCGTACCTTTGTTCTTCGAAAATCAAACATGGCGGCCATTGTTACCTACCCATGTTAGGGTTGAAAAGTTTTACAAAGAGAAAATGATGTATTGTTTCATGTTTTTGTAAGGTATCCCAATTCAGAAATGAAGTACATAACGTTTCATTCCCCTAAAATATCAGTCATTTTTAATTCATAATTTTCCCTTTTAATTAACTCGTGATTAATGTATCACGTGGCATTTTTTTTTCCGGGAATTAGTCCTTGGGGCCTAAAATGAACGCTTTGGCAGAATCATAATATGATCTGCGTACAATTAATACATCCCGCAATTCATCTGTTTGACAGCTGCTATTTGACATTAGACTTTAATATAGCAATTCATAATTTGTGAACCATTTTACGAAACTCCCTGTAAAACTGTCAAACCGATGAATTGCGGGATATGAATTCTACGCAGATCATATATTATGATTCTGCCAAAGCGTCCATTTTAGGCCCTCTTTGTCTTATTTGCATTTTCTTTTAATGAAACCTACTTCTTTACGCCTTTAATGCCACCCATTTTCTAAAACGAAATAACAAGAATGAAAAATCATGTTTATTGTAGAAGTGTGTTTGCCAGCCCTAGCACTAGCTGTTCTTAAAGCGAAACTTTAGCATTTCGGGTATGCCTCTTTGTGTTTTTCGTACTCAACGCGGGCATAAAATTACTCAGTAATTAACGCGGAAGTGTGCATTCCGCGGATAACCGCCTAACAAAGTATGTGTATAAACTTTTGCTCATGAATTTATTAGACATTATGATATTTTTCAAGAGGTACTGTTTGACTTTGAAGATACATTTTTCCATGACTTGAGGGACTAGGATGCCAAAGCTTAGCTAGGTCATTGATGCCTTTATCGGAAAAAGAATTCTAATACGAAATTGCAGTACATTTCCAGGGTTGGGAGTTTGTCCGAAAGGGATATCGTGGCACGGGAAGGAACACGGGTGGGGTTTAAAAATTAAAAGTCTGACACGGTCCGCCCAGAGCGGGAGAAGTTATATGATAATTTCCCACCCAAAAAAAAAAAGAAAAGTACATTTAATAACCATAAATGCCGAAGGCCTAAGTTTCTTAAAAACATTAGTTATCCCCAGATATAAAATTAGACCAATAACATAATTTCCGCTGCCTTATCATTACGTAAACATGTCTAACTCACCTCTAATTAAATTACAACAAAACAATTCTTTCCACAGCATCTCAATTCAATTAGAGACGTTACCGCAACGTACAGTTATCCCAAGAAATTTGCTAGAGTGGTACAATCTCAGCTGAGATCGTACCGAGCTCATTTACACTGGCGTACTAATTCAGTAAGGATAGGTACGCAATTTTTCGCCCGTTAGACCTCCTTCCCTCCTCCCTTGCACCCTATTTACTCCCTCTAAGGCGCCCCAGCGGACGTGATTTGGAAACAAATACGTACATTCGCAGAATACAACATTTGTTGGTGCTAACTTGCCCGTTGTTCCGTCTTGAATACTACGGACAACGTTATTTCCAATGGAATCTTGTTACATTACAATAAATGTGTTGGTTCACTCTAGTATTAGTAACGTACGGACGTAAATATTGCACAGCCATAGAAAAAGATCAACTTTGTAGATCTGTGTCTATGGCTGCTTGTTGTTTTTATTTGCTGTATTATGGACGCGGTTTTTGTTGTTTTTCTATCGTCCTCACATTTAGATAAAAATTCAACATTAAAGATGTAACATTTGGCGGCATGGTTGGCGCAGTGGTTAAGCGATTGACTGCTGCGCTGCGTGTCGCGGGTTCGATTCCCGCACGGATCACCGGGTCTGGCTGTTTGTGTATGTGAGTTTAAATGTTTGTAAACGCACCCACAATACAGGAGAAATTCCTATTGTGGGGCAACGTTTAAAAAAAAAAAAAAACATTGTGATTTAAAAGAGTGTCCATGGAGTTTCTTGCCCGTTCTTCTCCATATGTACCTACTATGCTTTGGAATGGGCAACTAGCTTCATATTTCTAACTGACCGACTCCTTGACAATACAAAAGTGCCTTTATATGGTTTAATTTAAATAAATGCTTTGAGTTTAAGTTTGTCACTCATCTAGATATGTCTTCTATTCTATACATATTATAAATTAAAGTCGCTTTTCGCTGTATCGCTTGTATCTGTTTGACCGCGTTGAATTTTTTTCAAAAAAAAAACTTTAGGATATTTTCAAATCTTTTGTGCATACGGTGATGGAACTCAAAACATAATTTAATACATCAAAAAATCTTCAAAGACAACTCTTAAATATTTTTAAAAGCTGTTTATCCCTTCGTAAACAGTTATAATTAAAAGTATACCATAAAATTGCAAATGTTAAAATGCATCCGGTGGTGGATTATTTTTTATTAATTATCTATCTATCTCATTTTATACAATTTTATTTGAATTTTTACGCCCTACGTTGTGTCATCGCGCATCTGTTTCTTTTGTATGCAATCTGAGAGTGACAGCGGTTTACCTGTTGTTGGCGTTTTAATAACCTCGTGGGAGAAAGGCTTTACATAATTATAAGAAATAAATCTCAATATTTTAGTCAAGTCCCTCACTAGTAACTGTATGAAAGGCGCTTTCAAAACCTCGATATGTTATATTTTAGTCCGGGTATTTTAGTTTTGGTCAAGGAATATTTAGTTCGTAGTGTGGCACTTTGTTATTCGCTTGCTTACTTTGTCGCTTTGTTCCAAATATTAATAAAGTTTTGCGGCAAAGGTCGGTGGAGTTTGTCTTTTCTTTTTAGGAACTAAAACAGAAACTTTAGCCAAGGTCGCTTTATTATTTCAAGTATTTGAAATTGAAAATAGTCTGCGATAACGCCTAATTAATTGAATTTTTCTTTTCTACATTTTCGTAGCGTTTCTAAGCTACTCGGAAAAAGTGGTACTTACTAAAATGAAGGCGGCAAAATTTTACTCACGAAGTATATTTACTTAGAATAGAAATCGAACTCCAAGGCCGGTCCTCCTCCTCCGCTAGATACATGCAAAACAGAGCCATCAAATCACTCTGGCCCTGACATAAAGCCGCCTACGTTATGGCCTCGTACTAGTTTATATCACGTCCTCTCACACAAAATCAAGCACATCCCATCCTAGTTATCCAATTACTAAGCAAGTTACTCGACGTTTTCGCCATTTTCCTACCGAGACCCCATTTCATATCTGTATCGAGTAATTATTATTACTATGGCCATTGTTTCGGTAGTAACAGTAAACAAGGGACCAAGTGAAATATGCGTTTACTGCCCACCTTCACAGATAATATCGAATTACATTGCAATATTAACTATAGCTTCTGCGACATAAGGTTCTTAATCACTTGCGTTGTCGCACGTCTTTCATATCTCTTGGCCGTGCATATCACCCTAATTTGAACTCTAACTTGTTAGTGATAAGGTCGGTGGTAAGGCCGCTGTCTGATTCAAGATCCTCTACTAAGATTTCGTGTCAAATCATCATCTCGAAGACGTCTAACACGGGAATAGATGACATATCCAATTTAGATGTCTGGCAGTAACTCATTCATGAAGATTGAAGATAATTATATTGTAATTAAACAGCTTATATTTACATGACACTTAGATGATCAAACGAACTTACCTGAAGTGAAGTTCGATCTTAATTATCCTGTCTTCGTCGAAGAGATTTAAATCTTGACCATGTAGTAGCTTGCCTACGCTTCGATACGCCGCACAAGTCTTTAGAGTATAAGAAAGAGAAAAAACATTTTCTCTCTCTAATGCACCTTGTGGCGCGCCGTCCAGGCGACACCTCATTATCTTTAGAGTAGAATAGAAAGAACAGCAGCAACATTGATCAAACAGGGGTATTGGGTTAGGGAGGGACCTTAAATCTCTTCGACGAAGACAGGATAATTAAGATCGAACTTCACTTCAGGTAAGTTCGTTTGATCATCTAATTATCCTGTCTTCGTCTTCGAGATTTAAATCTTGACCATGTAGATGTTTAGAGGTCTGATCTATGTTGCAAAAAATCAAACAAAAGTTTTAAAGAGGAAATGTAAAATTATGTTTATTGATTATTAATAAACTGATAAACAATACAATGGCTCTTACAAATAATATTATTCAACAAAATGAAATTATATTCCCAAAATGCTGTCCAACTTAGACCAATAATTATAATTATAATAGGATTCTATTCAATCATATTTTTGCTGTTGATATCTAAGTAATAGTAGTAGTTGTAATTTATGAATCTACTAAAAAAAACCTATCAGATTTGTACTAACTGATGTTTGGTCAGTGACTATTGGTCGATTATAGAAATTAGCGAAAACTGCTGATTGAGCAGACCAACCAGCAGTCTTCCTAATGGCGTCGATACTTAATCCCGCATGAGCGGCTGCCGAAGTCGAAGCATGCCTCGTACTGTGAGCACTAAAAATGGAAGTATCGATGCCGCTTTCCAGTAGTGTCTGCTCAAGCCCAGCGCCCAAGTGTCTGAGAAGATGCTGCCCTATGTGGCTTCTTAAACGTTAAAATCAGACGCTCCTCGGAATTTGATCTGATTCCTGAAGTTACCGCCAAATACTTATGTAAGACAGAGGCTGGGCAAACTCCAGGTCTCTAATTGAAATAAGTAAGATTTAAAAGGGGTTGACAATTACCAATTCTTGAAGTTTTAATCAGACTACTAATAGTTATTATATATCGATCTTGTAACGTTTTAATATCTGACAATTTTATCACAGACAAAGTTTGCAATCTTTGCCCAGTAGCAAGTGCTAACAAAGTGACTAACTTTTTACTAAGCGTTTCTAAACTAGCTGATTCAGTCTGAATGTTTTCTAAATAATTT
Source organism: Tiliacea aurago (assembly GCA_948098905.1). Classification (NCBI taxonomy): domain Eukaryota; kingdom Metazoa; phylum Arthropoda; class Insecta; order Lepidoptera; family Noctuidae; genus Tiliacea; species Tiliacea aurago. Next base: position 16,540,617 of record OX402593.1, read on the forward strand.
AAAACTATACTTGGATCCCATGTGATATCATAACGAGGAAATACTGGTTTTAATTTGAAAATGCCTTTAAAAAATCGTTTCAGTCTACCGTCTTCACCTATTTTTTGTGAAGATATCATAGAAATTGCTGATCTATGACTATTCAACGTACCATAGGATGATCCATTTTGAAAACATATGGTAAGAAAGTCTATTACGGAAGAGACGTTAACACTGTAGAAGTCAATATTTCCTTGTATACAATAATTCCACCATAGTCTGAGACTTGAACTGTATTGCGAAATAGTATTTTGTGAGATGGACGAAAGCATAACGTCTAAAGCTGATTCGGGAACGTATTGTCTACGGAAACCTTCCCGGATAACACACAAACTGCCAGGGAAAGATGACGGTGCAGGGGGTGCACTGATGTGAAAGGAGAGAGAAGGAGATATTTACTTGGAGAAAATAATATCATCTCTTTAACACAGAGTGATCTGAAAAGTGGGTACCATGGCTGAGACGGCCATAATGGAACGACTACTATACCGGTCGCTTGATCAAGTATAATCTTTCTCAGGGTTTTTAAAATTAATGAAAATGGTGGAAATGCGTAAAAGAAAAATTGTGACCAATCTAACGTTGAAGCATCGATATTGTAAGCAAAAGGATCTTGTTTCCATGATACGTAAACAGAACACTTCGTGTTCACGCGAGAAGCAAATAAATCTATGTTAGGGTTACCAAATGTATGAGTTATTTGTTTAAATTCTCTAGATCTTAATTCCCACTCTGTATCAATATTGAGGTTTCTAGATTCGGTATCAGCTTCTACATTTGATGAAGAGCAAATATATGATGCGAATATGAAAATATTTCTTTCTTCACACCACTTCCAAATAATGTTGGCTATGCTGTTTAAGTGCTGGTATTGAACTCCCCCCATTCTGTTAACGTATGAAATAGCGGTAGTATTATCAACGCGTAAAAGAATTTCGCAGTTTCTTCTATCTTTCGCGACTGATCTGAGACCAAAATAGATTGCCAACAATTCCAGATAGTTTATATGATTATTACGCTCTGTGGCGTTCCAATGCCCACCCGTTTTTTGAGAACCACAGGCTACACCCCAACCTGTTAAGGAGGCGTCTGTGAAAATTTCAAGATCGTATTTATGGTGACGAATTATATTGACTTTTGATAAAATATTATTCTTCCACCAAAATAAATCATCATTTAAACTATCTGGTACACTCAGGAATTCATCATAATTACCATTGTTCTTAAGCAGTGCCAAATATTTAACTCTTTCTAGAGCCTTGGTATATAACCAGCCGTATGGAATAGCTGGACAAGCTGCTGTTAGAGTGCCTAGGAAACGAGCCAATTCTCTTATTCGAAGTCTCTTTGAATCTGATAACCAATTTACTCCTTTAAGGATCTTGTTTCGCTTTGAATTTGGTAGTTGTAAAGTCATGGAACCAGAGTCTAATATAAAACCTAAGAATTTACAAAACTGTTTTGGGTACCAAATTGCTCTTTTTATAGTTAATGATAAAACCTAATTGTGTTAAACAACTAATAGTTTTATTTGCGTTTTCTATTTAATCACTAGGGGATTTTCCTATACACATAATGTCATCTAAATACCGTACTGAAAGAAAACCTTCAGACCGTAGATAAGTCATAATCGGTTGCAATATTTTTGTAAAAATATACGGAGCTGAACACAGGCCAAAAGGCAAAACTATAAATTCATATAAATATTCTTTGAAATAAAAACGTAAAAATTTTGTATGACTATAATGAATAGGGACTAAAAAATAGGCCTCTTTAAGATCAATATTAATCATGTGACAGTCTTTAGTAATGAGTTTGATAGCCGTTCTTACATCTTCCATTTTAAAATGTTCGGTATGTACATATTCATTTAATTTCTTGAGATTTAAAATAAACCTACTACCACCGTCACTCTTAGGAATTAAGAAAATATCGGAAACATATTGACAAATGACTGGTTTACACTTCCTAATAGCCTTAATTTTTAAAAGATGTTCTATTTCCTTTTCCATTGCTACAGATTCACATTTTGAAAAACTACGACGTGGGTAATTTTCTTGTTTCTGATTAGGCTTGTTAATAAAGGGTATCATATAACCAGACACAGCATCTAAAGTGAATTTATCATTAGTGAAAGATTGCCATTCACAAAAGTAGTGTTTTAATTGACCAGCAAATACCTGGATTTGCAGCGGATCTTGTAAATTCAGCGGTTTGCTGTGTAGCGCGGTGCTCGGGCCGGCGCAGGCGCCGCCGGCTGCGGGCGGCGCGCTGCCAGCGGTGGCGCCCGACGCACGGGGGGTGGCGTCAGGGGTGGCGCTCGCTTGCGGCCCGGGTATGCGTAGTGCGCATACGACGTCGTTTGTTTCGGCCCACCGACTCTGGATGGGTACATCTGGCCGCTGCGCTGGTGTTGGAAGCGCGCTCGGGTCGATGGGCCATTCCCGTTTAAATTGACGGTTGATGTGTGAGCTTGAATTGACTTGTATTTTTAATACTTCTAGAAGTCTTGACTAAATCACCTAGGTTTTCCCCAAATAAAAGAGAATCCCTTTTCCTATCTCTAAAGGGATCTGTCAAAGATTTATCAATTAGTGGAATGATAACTGAGCGACGAGTATCTGTTTCAGTGTAGTGGGAATCAGCCAGGAGTTGACCCGCCTCGTTCAGAGTACGGATGATATCTGGAATATCTGAAGTTTTCTTCAAGAGACATGTGATAGCATAACCTAAAGCTGATAGGGCTTTTCCGAGCTGATCTTGCTTGGCAAGCAGTCGCTTGTCCCTTAATTTACAGGTCTCGACTAGCATAGCGCCAATTTCCGGATTTAGAGCAGGGCTTTTAGCGAAAGGAACATTTTTTGGAAAAAGATGTTTCTTTAAAATCTTCTCTTTCGTTTCCTTTTTTAAACCACACGAAAGAATTTTTTGAAATCGAGAGGCTAAGTCTGCTTGAAGGTAATTATCGTACTCAACGATGTCAACCTCGGAATCACCAAGGGCTTTTAATAATTGAGGGTCAAAATTGTCTGACTCAGCTGTTTCACCCTGCGGCGGTGTCGCGGGGTCAATGTCCATCAAACGGGGGTTAGCGGCCTCCGCGTCCACATTTGTAATAATGCCATCTCCAATCTCATGTGGGTGATCCCTGATTTGAAATTCGCATTCAGGCTCGGCGGGAAGCGATAAGTTGACGGGAGGATCCAGCTCGAGATGTTCTGGAAATCATTACTTATGGTGAGCAATACCGAAGAAAATTACCACACAAAGGGGGTGTTTGAAAATCTTGATTATTATAGCACCAGCTAATAAACACTGCTATAGATGTTATGCTTTAGGTAGGCCATGAATGCATGAGTGTTATTTTCCAGTTACAGGCAATAGCCGACGCATACGACGTCGTTTGTTTCGGCCCACCGACTCTGGATGGGTACATCTGGCCGCTGCGCTGGTGTTGGAAGCGCGCTTGGGTCGATGGGCCATTCCCGTTTAAATTGACGGTTGATGTGTGAGCTTGAATTGACTTGTATTTTTAATACTTCTAGAAGTCTTGACTAAATCACCTAGGTTTTCCCCAAATAAAAGAGAATCCCTTTTCCTATCTCTAAAGGGATCTGTCAAAGATTTATCAATTAGTTGAATGATAACTGAGCGACGAGTATCTGTTTCAGTGTAGTGGGAATCAGCCAGGAGTTGACCCGCCTCGTTCAGAGTACGGATGATATCTGGAATATCTGAAGTTTTCTTCAAGAGACATGTGATAGCATAACCTAAAGCTGATAGGGCTTTTCCGAGCTGATCTTGCTTGGCAAGCAGTCGCTTGTCCCTTAATTTACAGGTCTCGACTAGCATAGCGCCAATTTCCGGATTTAGAGCAGGGCTTTTAGCGAAAGGAACATTTTTTGGAAAAAGATGTTTCTTTAAAATCTTCTCTTTCGTTTCCTTTTTTAAACCACACGAAAGAATTTTTTGAAATCGAGAGGCTAAGTCTGCTTGAAGGTAATTATCGTACTCAACGATGTCAACCTCGGAATCACCAAGGGCTTTTAATAATTGAGGGTCAAAATTGTCTGACTCAGCTGTTTCACCCTGCGGCGGTGTCGCGGGGTCAATGTCCATCAAACGGGGGTTAGCGGCCTCCGCGTCCACATTTGTAATAATGCCATCTCCAATCTCATGTGGGTGATCCCTGATTTGAAATTCGCATTCAGGCTCGGCGGGAAGCGATAAGTTGACGGGAGGATCCAGCTCGAGATGTTCTGGAAATCATTACTTATGGTGAGCAATACCGAAGAAAATTACCACACAAAGGGGGTGTTTGAAAATCTTGATTATTATAGCACCAGCTAATAAACACTGCTATAGATGTTATGCTTTAGGTAGGCCATGATGCATGAGTGTTATTTTCCAGTTACAGGCAATAGCCGTACACGTTCCTTTGGTTGCACTCAGGACAAACTTATAAAAGTTTATTGGTAGGTATCCGAAGAATACAACGGATATTTGCAAAACGTACGATTCCCGATGAATGCAACGGTCGTACATATATTACTAAACGATAATAAAACATCCGAAGAATACAACGGATTTAAAATTAGAACATAGTGATCCCAAAGAATACAATGGGTACACAAAAATCACCTTGAGGGTAGACATCATCTTCGTCGTCCGAATATATAATCCTCCGAACACTGCGTCTATTCCCTTGAATTTTTTCTTCGTACTTTTTTATCTTCCTTCTCCATCTGTCTTCTTTGGTTTCATCACGATTCCGCTTAGGCATCTTTGATATAAACCGAAAAGTTTTCCTAGTATTTTGTAGTTAGGTAGGTGCTTGTGCGAACGCCGTGAGCGCACGGACAAGAATGAGGTGTCGCCTGGACGGCGCGCCACAAGGTGCATTAGAGAGAGAAAATGTTTTTTCTCTTTCTTATACTCTAAAGACTTGTGCGGCGTATCGAAGCGTAGGCAAGCTACTACATGGTCAAGATTTAAATCTCGAAGACGAAGACAGGATAATTATACTTTGGTTTGCAACATTAATATCGTCATATTACTGCTCTTGTAGAAAGTGGTAATGTTTATTTAATTAAGGTGTTAAATAAATTTTTATTTTTATTTGATACCAATTTTCCACACGATATAGCTAATTATATATGCGATATTCTAACGGGGACTAAATAATTAGGTATGGCGTACAAAAAGTTTTATAATTGTAAACCTACGCTATGACGGTATTGGACTACTATTGTTGTATTTGGAAAACCAATCAAACTATTCTATTGACATTGCGCATACACGATTTCCTGTACACATATGCATTCAATTAGAACTGTTATTTACACCAGGCGTTATTCTACGTGATATATACTTAATTTACTGGAATAAATTGTTGTTAATAAATTTGTTGTTTTATTAGTTTTGTGTGTAGTGAATATAGATCCATCTATATTCACTCGAAAACTAATAAAACAACACCCTTAGCCTGATCAAAAATTTACAATCTCCTACCGTAGCAAATTGTGAGAACAAATAGTGAGGGTTCCGTACTCAAGATGTATAGTTAGGGGTCAGTAAAATAACGAACTGCCGAAATCCAATACTAGGTTGAGGATTTATTAGTTCTAATTCAAAATACAGAGGCGGAAACCATTTGTCAGGGGGCTCCTTATACGTCGTAATTGTATGGAGAAAGTAGAAATATTTTGCTCGTTAAATCATGGCTGTTTCTTGTTAGCTATGGTGGATTTATAGGTTGTACAATTGTGAAGTTCGTTAAGGCTATTAGCTCATGAAATGAAATGAAATTGTGTATTCTGTAAAATAACTTTTACACGTCATATTAAAGTATATACTAGATGTAGTCGATATTCCTTATCTGACTACTCCTGAGAAGAAATGGCGAAACAAACTCAGGAGGCAAAGTCTCTTTTAAAGGCCAGACATAATCTTAGTCAGATCATGAGAGGTCCATGTAGATCCGTGTCTGAAATGGTATTATGAGGAAAGAACCAAATAAATTTGAGTGGACCTGCCCAGTCAATGCAAGCATTTGTCAGTAATTGTGCAGCTTATCTCAAGACTTAAGGAGCTCAATGACTTGACGGACAATACCAAAGAAAGGACATTTGGGTAGGCTGTATAAAGTGCTCAAAATGCCAGACCATTGTTAAAGCCAACTGAAAAAAAGAGTTACATGGTGTTTATGAAAGAGACTGTTCGAGTGATGGTTCCATAACATGTCCAGTGCACCCATGGGCCTCCCCACCAACGCCACCCATAGGCTCGCTACCAACTTTGCTGCCTGGTGAATCTATTCTTCACGGCAGAAGCATGCTCATAGCTTATGCTGACGGACAGAAAATTGGTTTATTTGACGTTTTGTGAATGGTGGATGGTGCCACTTGTACGTGAAATGGTTACTACAGGTGATTTATACAAATTACAGAATAGCAAATGTTCACATAGATTTAACTTAATTTAAGTAAAACTAAATTACAAAGGATTTTTTTGTAAGAATTAGTTGTGCACAATCTCTCTAATCATTCAGACTTAAGAGAGAGATAAAAACAATCATTTAAAAATGCTTGTCATTCAAATAAAATGCAAGGACCATCGACGCTGGCTTCACACAGGTACCTCAAGTCACGCCAAGTGACGTATTACAAAAAGAGTTTACGTAAAGTATTTAGGCACATGATGCAAAAGAGGTAAAATAAAATCTGATGTTGCGATTTAATTGTCATATGATGAATCAACCATAAAAATGACTCCGATTAAACAATGTTTAGTCGATGCAAGTAATTTCTTGCTTCAATTTTTTTTTGTATGCCGCAGGCCAGGAACTAGCGTCGTGTTTAAGGGGCTTCAGATGCTGACAACAGCTAAAGCGCGGTCACTGTCAGACTGCATACAAAAGAAAGAGAAGCGCGATGACACAATGCTTGTAATTTATTGCAAAATATGAAGCAATTATCTATTTACTCGAAAATAAGTTGAGTAATCGAAAATAAAAAACAACCAAGTTCTGCATACAAATAAGATGTTATTGTTATTAATTAAATACCTACCGTACGTTTATATTTAACACAGATATTTTGGATTGGAACTCAAAGTAAAAGGTTAGTTTACCGTTAATTTGTTTCGAGTTTTTTTTTGTCTAGACGTGTTTTTGTAACATACAGGTTCTGAGAAATACTATGTTCAAGAATAAAATGTATTTTTTCCGCTACCACAAACTATGTATATAGATTATTTTTCAAGTCAATCCTTCTTAGATCATTTGCCTCTTATCAGCGCCTTAAGGCAAGCCAAACAGAACGCGGAATCTCAACACATCTCTCAAATAAACAAAACAAGATCCCGCATAACATCCACAAACATCCAAACATCCAAATTCGCCGAATGTTTAACGCATGATAAACCAACAGCAAATTAAAGTTTGCTGCAAGTTTACTGGAAGTGCCACAACTGTCTGCTAAGTTTATATGCTGACAGGACAGGTAAAGCGACCGACATTAAGATTATATCAAAGAGCATTTGTAGAAACAAACATGTTTGCTACCCGGCCAATGAGGTGTGGAAAGCTGTGAGTACTGGAAGTGGCTTGAGCGTGGTTTGAAAGATGTACACTCAGAGAAAGAGAATAATTATAATACTCTTTCTATGTACGCCACACAAATTACAGATATAAATGTTGAAATTTTACATAGGGTGACACAACGTGCGGTCTTATCGCTAAAAGAGATATTTTACAGACAACCTATGGATGTATTAAAGGGAGAAGGAGAGACAATACTGCAAGTAGTCAGTGGTGTACCATTTACATGACATGAGTAACCAGTCAATAAATGACCGACTACTTAGGGGAAAAACAATTTATGATTATTGGCGTCATTAATTTTTAACAAAAGTCACACAGAAATGTTTACTATATTCAGAACATGCAAAATATGATTTAAAAGAAAAATTGTAGTTTGTTACCCTGTTATCTATTACAGGCTGACTTTGAAAACATGCGACAAAATTTAAGGGAATTTAAGGGAGTGTTCTACCCATCAATATGAACAACTTTTACTATGGGACCAAATTAGAATTCGCAAAAAAAAAAGTCGACTTTCCTATAAAGGTACATAACCGAATGGACCATTTTGTATAAGAAGGTTGACTTTTTTTTTTGCGAATTCTTATTTCGCAAACATTCTCTTTTGGATGAATAAATACCTACTCTTTTCGTTATGAAAATACTACCGAGCAATCCGAACGTTTAAAGGTAAACATTATTTTCTTTTATGAAGTAAAAGGTATTTTCTTTTACATTTTCAGTGATGCGTTTATTATCGTATATGTCAGGCATTTCAGTGATCAAATCTGATACCAGGTTTTATATTTTTTAGGGTTCCTTACCAAAATGTTCTCAAATCAAAATCAGTACAAGATGAGGGTACCTTGGTGTCAAATTGGCCAGCTGTATTACATATTTTTTATGTAACTACCTACACTTTTGTTTTGTTTGCCGTTGATCTCGTACGTTGTTGTTAAAGTTTTAGTTATTCTACATCTGCATGCTTCGTCATTAGACGACGAATATTTATGTTAAAAGTTAAATCTCATATAAGTGAACTGTGTTCTTATGAGAAATAAAGATTCTTTAAACCTAAATGGAAAAAAGGAACCCTTATGGTGAGACTAAGTCTGTCTGTCTGTCACACCTGAATGTCTCAAGCACAATGCCAGCAACTTGAAATGTAGAATAGTTTTAGATAACGTTTACCCAACTATTTTGTAAACAAAAACGAAATTTAAAAAAATATATCTGTTTTGCAAAAGAGACTGAAAGGGGGGTCTTAAAATTTTGGAGTGGGGCTACTAGGGCATGTGGGGTATCATATGAAAGAACGCTGTTTCCACATTCCCAAACTCTCAGGCAGCATAGTTTCCGACTTTTGATGAAAAATGTAAAAAAAATACCGTTTGGGGGGGCCTCCATCTCCATCTCCGAAGTTTGCATAGATAAAAATCTGAAATTATTTTATGTGATAGAAGTTTATGTAAAGATTACAGGAAAAATAAAACGATGTCTCTAAATAGCATAGTTTTTCAGAAATCATCAACATCATATATACCTACGGAACCCTCGGTGCGCGAGTCCGACTCGCTCATGACCGGTTTTTTTTTGCCAGAATTCATACCATTAAGAGTATTCTCAGACAGTCCAGCAATTAATAAAATCAATACTATTAAATGTATTGTTCCATTTCATTATTTTGTTCTTTAGCTCTTACCACGTTCAACATGCGCCTAACTAGGTACTTAATGCGATATCTTCAATTATCGTGTACTTATTATAAACTATAATCAGCCTATAATGTTCCCACTGTTGGGACACAGGCCTCCTCTCTTCGAGAGTGAGTGGGCTGTAATCCACCACGCGGGCCCAGTGCGGGTTGATAGAAGTCACATGTCATCATGAATTTTTGGTTCTAAACATCATGAGGAAACCGACATGTCGTCGGTTTCCTCATGATGTTTTCCTTCACCGCTGCACCGTTTTGAAAGCAGTAGTGATGAAATAAATTACACAAACCTGCCTTTTTTTTTTGGATGGGAAATTATCAAATAACTTCTCCCGCTCTGGCCGGAGCGGGAGCGCGTGTCAGACAGACCCACCCGTGTTCCTTCATTTGCCAGTCTGCCAGGGCCACGATATCCTTTTCGGTCAAACTCGCAACACTGGCAGGTAAAGTACCTGGCAGGCAAAGTACCTGCCTGGGTTCGAACCCGAACCGACCTCGAAGTCGGGGCCGTTATTACCACTGAGCCACCACCGCTCATCTTGTACTTATACCTTTGATATTTAAAGATGCTAACAAGAATCTTGTACTTTTGCTTTGATATTTAAAATTCTATTACCTTGTGTAAGAAATATCTAATAATGCTTCTTTTTTGTTTCAGGTACGTTCTTCGCTATTATAAACAATAATTGAAGACTTGTAAGTCAGAGTTTTAATGAACCATAATGAGGCACCACTCACAAATAAATTTATAAAAACGTTTTTTTAAATACACAATATAATTTATTTGTAAAGAAACTTAGATAAAAAGAATATTCCATAACAATAATTACTTTAATATTACCTTTGAGTAATCTGATAAAACGGATAAGTGGTGGTTCCAATCCAAACCATTTAAGGTTTGGATTCCAGTAACAATGTTACTCTATTAGATTATGCTCATTGCTACATACATAAAATCATGCTACGCGCGAGTCGTAGCTGTGCTACGATTCTACGTGCTACGAGAAGTGCTACGAATGCTACGAGTATGGATTCAATAATTATTATTATTATATTCTTTCTTTATTTTCGGACAACAATGATCCATCGTGTTAGTAAACAATAATGTTACTTATTACTAGTGTTAGTAGGCATAAAAAATACAATAGACAAGAAGACAGTTTATATACAGGATTATTTTTAAAACGTCAATAACCTCTTAAGGGGTCATTGTATTCATCATTATGAACAACTTTTACTATGGGACCAAAACTGAAATCGTGAAAAAAAAACAGCTGTTCCCTAAATTTATGTTCGAACAATTCGTTGTAATGTAGGGAACAGCTGATTTTTTTTGACGAGTTATGAGAACATAAATGTAGGGAACAGCTGATTTTTTTTTCGAGACTTCAGGTTTGGTCCCATAGTAAAAGTAAAAGTTGTTCATAATGATGTGTACAATGACCCCTTAAGAGGTTATTGACGTTTTAAAAATAACCCTGTAGTATTGTGAAAGGTACATCCCCAAATTAATTTGTAGTAATTTTCCTTCTCACAAAACTTTTAATAATCGGAGAGTCGATACTCTCCGCCAAAGTTTTTAGAATGCTGTTGCCACTCGCCCGAAACCTTGAAAACAGCGACGTGGTTTTCTATTATAATAATTTCATTATCATTATATTTTTTATATGCACATGTTTCTATGGCAATAAACAATTTTTTTTTGCTATCTCTCTCTGTCTGTTTTAAACGTGATGACTGATCAGATTGTTTTAATTGACGTGGATTGATGAATTTTCATCCCCGAAAGACTCATCCACAATACGAGTCAGCCTTATAACTTAACTTAAACATACTCAACTCGAAATCAAGATATAATAGAATAGAATACTCTTTATTATGTACACCATAAAAGTTACAGATAAAAATGTTTAAATTTTACATATGGTGACACAATAGGCGGTCTTATCGCTAAAAGCGATCTTTTACAGATGACCTTTGGATGGATTAATGGGAGCAGGAGTGACAATACTGCAGGTAGTCAGTGGTGTACCAATTAACATATACAATAAATACACACATACACAAAGCATACACTTATCTAATAAATATATGCATATATACAATAATACACATGAAACAAGAGCAGGGAACTGTGTTATGTAATGATGATGTTTAAGGAGAGAGGAAGTGTTTTTTTACCTGAATCTTAAAAGTGGACAAAGATTGAGCACGCCTTACCGACACGGGCAAGGCATTCCATAACCGCACTGCTTGAACTGTAAAAGACTAATAATCATCAAAGAGGATCCAATGGAGACACCTAGCAAATTCTCTTGGCAAACACACCGGGGTGTCGCACTCCAGTGTCCTGACACTGTGATCACTCACACTTTCGCCCCAGACACAAATTAACGAATGTCTGCAATTAGGGGCCGACACTCGAAAATGGCTCGAGCTTTAATATTTTAAGGACGTCATTTAATGAGATTTAATATTGTTGTTCGCACTCTAAACTTGATTTAAGCACGTTTCTCTAATTATTTGATCAATGTTGTCTGCAGCTTAATAATGTGTTCTGTTATGTGAGCATGTATTCGTATTTAAATGTTAGCTTTTCAGTTTGCAGAGTAAGCAAAACTTGGGTAATGCAAATATTGTAGTTGTTTGCGAGTAGTTTTATTAAATAGTGGCTCTTTACGTATTCAAGAGCTTGTACAACTTTTTGGTATGTTTTGGCATGCGGCTTATTATTAAAAAATAGCTGAAATAAGTTAGTGGCTACTGATTTTTCACATTTTTTTTATCAAATCAAATCAAAATATTTTATATCACATAAACCTACATGGGCACATATGAAACGTCAGTAGCTAGGTTCCAATTGGTCGTTTCCTATGGAGAAGACCCGGCAAGAAACTCCACGGTTACTCTTTTCAAATTACAGTGTTAATAGGTATGGGAGGACAGTGTAGGCCCGTCAACAAGTACCAGGTACTTAATAAAATAGAAAATGGTCTACAAAGCTACAGTCTTAGCCTACAATGTTCTCACATTCACAAATTAAAAAAAAAATATAAATATAAATATTACTAAAATAATAAAAATAAAAACCTATTTAAAACTAATGACATGACTGCCATTACAACTGTAAGAAATCTGAATTAATATCCTGTCTACAAAGGCCACTATTAATATTTTAGATTAAAATTGTAGGTCTCTGGTATTTCACGAATTTAGCCATTTTATTCAGGAATATGTACAGTCCCCATCACTTATATATATAAATGCGATAGTTACTCTGTCTGTCTGCCTGTTACCTTTTTACGCCTTAGCGGCTGAACGGATTTTGCACATGGATAGACTTATATTTTTGATTTTATCCTGGTACCCCTTAATATAACATTACCGACCACCACGCGGGTAAAGCCGCGGGCAAACGCTACTCAATTTATAAGCCAGACACGCTGGAAAAAATCCTCTTTGACTAATAAAAAACCATCCAGTTTTTATAAGATTTATATTCGTACTGTTCGGCTTCCTGATATTTAAAAATCTTTTAACAATACCCTAAGCTCTCCATACATTTATCATTTTGATAAATCCAGATTACCATGGAATTCAAATAAAACATTCTGGATATGAGTTTTTATTTATTCGTTTATTTAATAAAATACAGAATCAATGTTCCGTTCATTGTTCCAGTAATGTAAATAATATTGTACATAAAATAAAGTGGGAAACAAAATGGCTGATCATAATATAATTTGTTTGTTTTGTACGATATAATTTGCGTCTAGTTTCTGTTTGAAATTTTAAAGTTATACTGTTGTATGTTTTACTGAGTTCAATTTCACAATTAACATGTACGGCTATTCGTTTGTAAGTTAAATATAAATTGTTTGTTATTAATTTAAACTTGAGCTTTATAAATGACTACCACGAGTATAGGGTTTTTCCGTCAGGAATTTTGCGGAAGCACAGAGTCTGAATTTTGTACCGGGTTAGTAACCCCCTTAATACATGAGACTTAAACAAACTTCACTAGCAAAGCGTGAGTGTACTAATCACCTCTGCCTAACCCTTCGGGGAATACAGGGACCATGGTATGTTGTCAATACTATCTGTCCTTGTTATTTTTAAGTCAACAAAGTGAAAAAGGAATAGAATAGAACACCACCATCAGCTCAGTTTCCAGGTCGCGAGTTGCACTCCTACGCAAACCAAATATTTGCAGTGCTCACAGCTCTAGGTTCGACCATTTATGAATGCGAGTTTTGTGTAGACAAACCGTGTGTACGCTAGAAAATTGCGTGTTATAAACTTTTTTTTAATTTTTGAAAATTTCTGGTGCTATTAATAAAAAGGTTTTTTTTTAAATAAATAACGTTGCCCCACACTAGGAAATTCTCCTGTATTGTGGATGCGTTTACAAACATTTAAACTCACATACACAAACAGCCAGACCCGGAACAACTACTTGTAGGTCATACAAATATTTGTTCCGTGCGGGAATCGAACCCGCGACACGCAGCGCAGCAGTCAATCGCTTAACCACTGCGCCAATCGTGTCGTCATATTCAAAAGATTTTAGCAGCGAGATTCCTCTAAGTGCCACAAGCCCCATTACATATTTTAATCTATTCAGTATTTTAGTTTTAAAACTCACATTTGCGTTCGCAACATAAGTCTCATTTAATATCTCTGCAACTATAGCCATTACAATTTAATCGCGCTCCGAAGAAGAATACTTTGAACATGTTCAGAACAACAATCTTGTACTTTCAACTTGTTCAAGCACAAACGATATTAAATAGAGACAAAGTACAGTCATCAAAAAATATCACCAGCCCAAGAACAGAACTTTATTTGGTACCAGATAGACGTGATCTTACTTCGCCTTTTTTTACTTTTTACTTTTTTCCAGCCGCAAGGAAATCGTTTAAGTTAACTCGTTTACTCATGAAACTTGCCTTGTGGTGCGGATTACAGAGATAAAACTTAGTTCGGGTGCTTCTATTAAAATGGTTTCGAAAAGTATTTTAATAATTCGTTGACTGTACTTTATCTGTTTGCTGGAGTTTGATTGAGTCTTTAGGAGCGTTTGTACATTTTGATGTTGGAAACAGATTATTTCGTTTGAGTAAGTTCATTGAATTAACGACATGTTTTGTAGTATCTAACAAATAAACGTTATTTAAGTACTTAATTAACTTTTTCATTCAATTAATAATCTTTTATTATTAACTACTATATATCTGTTAGAGTTAAGCCTCTCGAAGGGGTAACCCATTCAATGGGTTACCTTTATCATGATGTAACCCATTGAGAGGGTTATATACTAGAAACCCATTGAAAGGGTTACATGATAACCCATTAAATGAGTTTTATACTTGAAATCCAGTGAAAGGGTTACATGATAACCCATTCAATGGGTTTTATACTTGAAACCCAGTAACATGAAAAAATCATAATATTATGTTATTTTGATAGCCGCCCAGCACGCGTAGCATGACCAATGCTATCTTTATTCTACCCAGGGACCATTTTGTTTAACCGCTTAGAAAAACCCTATCGAAAACCCTTTCAATGGGTAACCAGAATGGTCCCTGCTATACATTATTCTGACTAGATAGTTCCATTAATTTTTCGTACGTAATTAAAATTTTCGTGTGGTGCCGGACGTAAAGAATAGCAACATCCTATTTCCCGTGGGTGTCGTAAGAGGTGACTAAGGGACTTACTAGAGAATGGGCAGCAGCGTTCTCTATGCATTTTAACACCAAACTGCGATCGCCAACCCGTCTGTCAAGCGTGGCGATTATGGCAATCCCCCCTCCTTTTGGGGGAGGCCTATGTCTAGCAGTGGACGTCTTTGGGCTGAAATGATGATGATGATGAATTTAAATTTTACCCATACCTACTTTTACAACAACGTAAATATAACATAAATGTGTATGTGTTATGTAAAAATTACATCACGCCTTGTTTGCCCAAAGGGTTGAGCAGAGGTGTACATAAATATAGTACACCCACATTTCGCCAGGTATGTTTAAGTCCCATGTAATAGGGGGTGAGCCTATTGCCATCAACCGCGAGCATTCTTTACCTAATCTTTAAGTAATCAAAAAGTAAAAATAGAAACGTCAAATTGTCAAATTCTTTATGACAGCTGACAGCTGCACACACAGATTGCTTAACATGAGCGGCGCGCGGCGCTTGAGTCGTGCTGCCGACGTTATGGAATGTTGCCATTCTAGACATTATATTTATATAAACATATAGAACGAAGTATTATATTTATTTTATTTCTTATTTTATTATATTATTATTCGAAGATATGTGACATAAATGTCACATATCTTCGAATTTTTACCACCGCACTCCCTCTGAACAGAGGCGGCCTCAGTCCCAGCAATTGGAACATTAAAGGCTGATTAAGATGATGATGATGACTCTCAGTCATGTGAGCACTATGTGGATCATTTTTTTTTTCTTTAAATATTTTCCTTTTTTTTTTCTTTTTCTCAGTTAGATGTAATGGTGGTCTGGCATTTTGACCGCTTTATGCGGCCTACCCAAATGTCCTTTCTTTGGTATTGTTCATCGAGTCGTTGAGCTTCTTAAGTCTTGAGTTGAGCTGCACGATTACTGACAAATGCTTGCACTGATTGGACAGGTCCACTCAAATTTGTGTGGTTCTTTCCTCAAAAGACCATTTCAGACACGGATCTACATGGCCCTCACATGATATGACCAAGATTATGTCTGGACTTTAAAAGAGACTTTGACCCCTGAGTTTGTTTCGCCATTTCTTCTCAGGGGCAGATCAAATGTCGGCTACATCTATATTATGTTTTAACTTTTTTATATGACGTTATAAGTGATTCTAATATCCTATTTACAGAATAATTAAATCGTTTATTCTTACAGAATAAACGATTTAATTTCAATTCATTTCTGCCCGACCTGGGAATCTAACCTAAACTTAATTCTCAGCAGTAGTGCTTGCGACTTACTTCCTTTTCATATTTAACTCGAATCAAACATCAAAATATTCCCAAATCGAACTCCACACAACAAAGTAAAAAGTTATAAATAAACTGGGAAAGTAATAAACACATAACAAAATTCATAAACATGCTGCGTTTCCAAACATATCGACACGCAATCCTAAAATGCTCGTGATTTATATTCAGAGGCAATTTGCTCCGTCTTTTATGTCCCATATCATTCAGCTGTAGGTACTGAATCTTCTGGATACATTGCATAGAGTGTCCGTGGAGTTTCTTGCCCGTTCTTCTCTTTAGGAACCTACTACGCTTTAGAATGGGCAACTAGCTTCATCTTTCTGACTGACCCCTTGACAATTCTGATTTATTTGAAATAAATGTTAAAGCATTTATTTGGGTAAAATGATAGCTGATCTACCCTTCCTAAATACATAACATTACGCCTTCTTCCCATAGGGTAGGCAGAAACTACGAACTTTCGCTTCGTTTACGTTCATATCTACATCTGGTCATACACGCACGACCGGTTGCGAGTACTACGCACCTGATCTTTATTATTATTAATTTATTATCTCAAGTTACGTGACTCATTTACAATATTTAATACATTATACACACAAGAGACAATACATTAACATTACAATAAAAATGAAAAAAAAAAAAAAAAAAATTTTATAAGTAGGTAAACCTTAACAACTAGTGATTGAAGCCTCCTTTTAAGCAGATATGCACATATTTACAATATTTTTGTTTGTTATAATTTCTTGCAAACACTGTACGTTGAATCAATAATGTTTTTTTAAGTTAGATATAAATATTTCTCATGTAAGTGAAATTTCTTATGGGAAATAAAGACATCTCAAATCCGATATGCCTGTGTTAGGAGACTCCGCTCTTCCATAACTAAATATCATTTACTTGTTTTATGCAAAGGTCTAAACAATAATAAATAAATTAAAATTAAAAAAAAGAGAATTAAAGCAAAACATGCAGCACGCACGCAGGCATGCGTGTGTGAGTGAGAGTCAGGGTGTGTGGATGTGATGATACAAAACCATCGCACTATCAACACTTACATTAGTGACCGACGACTGTAGGTGACGTGCAAGTCACTGCAGCGTCTAATGTACGGACAGTCGAGCCTGTCCGCTATCATCATCAGTACGCTCTCATCTTTTATGAAAGACTAGCCTTCATGAAAGATCATGGTGGAAATACCTCATTTACCAGCGGCGAGGTGACAATTTTTGTATCAGAGAAGCCGAAGCGAAGCCGATTTTAACTTACTTTTTTATCAGTAAAGTAAAAATTAATTAATTTACTTCCCCTTTATTTTTTTTCTTTACTGAATTTAACACCATCTATCGTCAAGTAGCAGAACCAAAAACACGCATCACTACAAAAACAAAACTTTCTTGTTTGTTATTTCAATTCAAAGCTAATAAAATAGGACTTTTTGATGTTTGAATGTTATGGTGAATTAAATACCCCTATTGACTGTGCCATTTTTCATTAGCGGTAGAATTGTTGATGCGTACTTCCGAAGGGAAGCCGATAAGAATCGTGTTATATGGTGCTTTCGCCACTGTCATTTACCAATTGGATTGGTCATCGCAGTTGCTTTTAATGACTGTTTTAAAGAAATTAAGGCATAACATAACCAAGATAGATTATTATTGGTGATATGATTATAGTTACAGTCAACGACAAAAGCCGTTAAACACTTCAGTTTAAATCTTAATTTTTAATTTAAATCAGAACAAAAGTTAAAATAAAATAATATTAGCTCTTAGCATGTCTGTGTGGTGCCGGACCTAAAGCACCTAAATAGCACTACCCTACTTCTTCCCGTAGGTGTCGTAAAAGGCGACTAAGGGACTTACTAGATAATGGGCAGCAGCATTCTCTATGCACTTTAACACCATACTGCCATCGCTAACCCGCCTGCCAAGCGTGGCGAATATGGCAAACCCCCCCTTTGCCTATGTCTAGCAGTGGACGGCTTTCGGCTGTAATGATGATGATGAAATATTTTTATTCTAATAATTTTGTATTCATATAGAATTTAGATGTGTAAAAGTAGCCGTGTTTATATAGACCGTACAAGCTATGAACGATGAGTTATTTAAACAAGGTGTTGTTTTTTAGGTCGAAAATGGCGACCTAATAAGGCAGAGGTGTATATCCCATAAAAATATGGGCACTACCCACTTTACCTTTATGTAAACTAGAAGAAATATAGTAGGTATTGTAAATCAGAACAAGCGGTCAAAAATGTTTTCAAGTTGTGCAAGTTTTCATTTATTTCCACATCCATTCATTATGTACTATTTTTGCAAAATATTGCGACAAAAATATTCGGTTTTATATGGGAACAAGTTTTCTGTGAACTAACTGTTGTTTGCAACTTGTAAGGCAGGTAAGGCGATGAAAGTTGATTGTAAGTACCAATAATGAAACAAAGTTGCTTTTGGTAACGTTCGCAACTGTACCGGTACAGTCGTAATAAAGTATGTATGGAGACGATGGAATGTACGAAAGTGAAACAGTTTTTTTAAGAATTGGTTATATCTTTATTTTTCTTAATATAACATCACGCTTTGTGTTACCGAAGGGTTGGTCTGAGGTGTCCTATAGGGACAGGGGAGGGGGTTCAGATTTCTCCCTCCAGACTGACGTTTAAATCACACCGAATAGAGGTCGAGCCTATTGCACAAATTAGGCACAATTAGTGCACAAATCCAGACTCCGGGCTGTTACTATGAAATTCCTGCTAAAAAAAACCAATACAAGCCATGTTCAGCTTATTTCAAGCAGTTAATTCAATTCTTTACACATAGCTTGAGCAATTTATGTCACAAATTAGAGGACGCACATAAATAAAATGAAAAAAAAATTCCCCTCCAACACGTGATCCTTAAAGCTCGCGCGGAAATAATCGTTCGATATTCAAAACGAAGGGCTTCGCTTTTCGCGCAATTAACCGCCGAGTTTAGTCCCTCTGCTTCCGGCCGGGTACTTCCGGTTCGCCCCCTAGCTGATGACTCGCAGTATATTGATTAATGAAAAAATGTATTCTAGAATATTCGTTGAGAAATAGAAGTGGCGAGTCATTAGAATGACAAGTTTTGAAAATAATGATTTTGGCGAGAGACGAGAGAGGCAGAAGTAGTCGTGACTATGAAATATTGGGAAAAAAATTGTATTCATGTCGCTTATGTTTTCGTAGAAGTTAAAAAACTGGTTGAACTGCTACCTTTCTACTTGCAGATAGCAGACCATGAAACTGATGACACCCCTTGCTTTTGATATCATGACCCTGCGTAGGTTCCACATTCCAGAAGTCAATTTCTTTGTTATACTTCAATTCGTACACATCGGAAAAGGTTCACCAGTTGGTATAGTATCGAGCAAATAGCGCTAGAATAAATATACCCAAACAAAATAGAAGGAACCAGGTGCAACCAGCCCAACGAATTACACACTTCAATCCCCCACCACATTGTGCAAATAATAGAGAAAAAAAACTTTTAAATTTCTTGAAAAAATACCCAGGCGTTTCATGCGGAATTGTATTGTTTTCCAACACCCTGGATACCGGCGCGAGTGCGGAAAACGATAATGAGGGAGCAGTTTTTCCGTCTACCCTCTCTCTCCTTGAAATGAGGTCGAATTACGAATTGTGTGCTCACCCATAAAAAAAATTACTCAGACCACGATTGTGCCTGCCGCGGCAAATTAACGATACAGGTATTACTGCACAATGAAATGTGTATTGTGAGTTTTTTGTATTGTGTTTAAGATTTGAGAGAGGTAGGAAAATCGATAACCAGTGCGTCCTGCCCGTTATGACATACGGTGCCGAAACGTGGACACTGACAGTCAGGCTGGTCTACAAATTCAAGGTCGCCCAGCGCGCTATGGAGCGGGCTATGCTTGGAGTCTCTTTGAAGTATAAAATCAGGAATGAAATTATCCAGAAAAGAACCGGAGTTACCGACATAGCTTGCAGAGTAAGCAAACTGAAGTGGCAGTGGGCTGGCCATGTTTGTCGAAGGACCGATGGCCGATGGAGCAGACGAGTCCTGGAGTGGAGACCGCGTATCGGCAAGCGTAGTGTGGGACGCTCCCCAGCTAGATGGACCGACGACCTTAAGAAGATGGCTGGGTCAGACTGGATGCGGAAGGCGGAGGACAGGGTGTTGTGGCGGAGCCTGGGAGAGGCCTATGTCCAGCAGTGGACTGCGATAGGCTGAGTTGATTGAGGAAACTCGGGTTGCGAAGTATTCATATTGATTTAAAGGTTAAGGTCGACGGCACAAAGGAAAACCGAACAGCTATTTCGCATTGAATCATTGTTATAAACCTACTGAAATAACTTTTTTTCGTATAAAGATAAGATTGAGATAAGATATAAGATACACCTTGTTATAGATTTTTCATTGTTTGTAGTTGTCATCCTGTCCACTGAAAAAACTGGTCAAGTGCGTGTCGGACCATGCACAATCAAGGGTTCCGACATCATCATCATCATAAATAAATAAATAAATCATTTCAGCCGAAAGATGTCCACTGCTGGACATAGGCCTCCCCCAAAAAGGGTGGGGATTTGCCATAATCGCCACGCTTGGCAGGCGGGTTGACGATCGCAGTATGGTTTTGCATGAATGCATGCATGAATAAATGCATAGAGAACGCTGCTGGTTCCGTAGTGGGGACTAATTAATCCTAAGAACAAACTTAGTGGAAAAACATGTTCTCTCATACATTACAATAAATTGCAAACGTAAGTTTGTACGCATAATATTGAGAGATTTACCATGTTATTTTAAGATCATAGACTTTTTATAAGTTTTCCTGTAATGTATAGGTAAAGAACTATTTTCTGTTATTTTTTTGGCTCATTTGTTTCGGAGTAAAGGGCCCGAATGGTAAATTTTCAAAAGTGTGAAAGAGTGTAATTTCAAAAGTGACCCCCATGTTCAAAATTTATTCATTTACGTTACACGTCTACATTTGGGTCACAGAAGTTCATATGTGTACCAAATTTCATCGGTGCAGTAGATTCGGAGCAAATCGGCTGTGACAGACGGACAGACAAACAGACAGATACACGAGTGATCCTATAAGGGTCCCGTTTTTTCCTTTTGACGTACGATATGGGTAAGTAGCACCGTTCACCATTTATGACAGTTTTTTAACCGACTTCCAAAAAGAAGGAGGTTCGCAATTCGGCTGTATGTTTTTTTTTTTTGTATGTTTGTTACGCGATTACTCCGTCAATTATGAACCGATTTTGAAAATTCTTTTTTGGTTTAAAAGGGTATACTCCCGAGGTGTTCCCATTGCCACCAAATCAGAATCTGATGAAGGGATCTCATGGAAATCGAGGGAAACCCTCAAATTTTATATGCAAACCTATAGCAATTTGGGTATTTTTTATAGTAACTCGTGCATTTGCTCTCCGAAAGCATCATTTGGTGAAGTGGAACTGATGATGGAGACCACAGATGGCCACAGGAACAATATAATAATGAGTACCTATTGAACGGGTTGCGATTAAGCAATTTATGCTCGTCACTATGGTGAGTGGCAGTTCTCCTGGTACTTACCAGAAGAACTCCTCAACAATCAACGTCCCGGCATCGGGAAAAGCAATATTTCGTAAAAGGTGATAAGCAGTTAACATTAGGCCCATTGTAACTTAGATAAATTCAGAACTGACCCTCTAAAAAGTGAAAAATAAAAAATATTTTTCAAAAAAATAATAACCGACTACCCAAAATAACACTACAAAGTGAAAAATAACTTTAATTTCGGAAGTCGGTGGCAAAAAACTCAAATACAGATCCAAAGACACTGAATTCCGAAATTAAAGTTATTTTTCACTTTGTAGTGTTATTTTGGGTAGTCGGTTATTATTTTTTTGTAAAATATTTTTCAAGGAAGTAGAAAGATCCCGTCCCACATTAATCACACTGATATCATAAAGGCGAAAGTTTACGAGTGTGTATGTTTGTTACTTCTTAACGCTCAAACTGCTGGACCAATTTTGATAAAAAAAAATATGGAGGTAGCTGACATCCTAGATTACTTTTAATCCCAATATTCGCATGGGTTCGAGCCAGACGCGGGTGAAACCGGGCACAGCTCATCATTCATCATTTCAGCCGAAAGACATCCACTACTGGACATAGGCCTCCCCCAAAGGGGGGGTTTGCTATAATCGCCACGCTTGGCAAGCGGGTTGGCGATCGCAGTATGGTGTTAAAATGCTTAGAGAACGCTGCTGCCCATTCTCTAGTAATTAGTCCCTTAGTCGCCTTTTACGACCCCCACGGGAAGAAATGGGTTAGTGTTATTCTTTACGTCCGGCACCACACGGACAAATACGGTATATTTATAAATCATAACATTGTCGCCTCGATAATTAAAAAAAAGAAAAAGAAAAAATACATTTATTTGCGGTAAACATGACGCAAAGAAAGAACAAAAATACAAAAAGAACAAGTTGGGGGAAAATATGCGTCACATTCACGCAAAACGGCCACCGCTCAGCATAATGCTGCAACCCTGTGCGGGACAGAGCCCCAGCGCTGGTTTTCAGTTACAGCCGGGGTCGACGTAGCTAACAATATTTTATGCTGCTTAATTTTTGTGCCTTCACCCACCTCTCTACTCTCTCCTCTCACAAAATAGAAATTCGTAGGTATATAACACTTAAACCTCTACCTCTTTCACACATACCTAAAAGAGTTCATATCACGGTCAACGATCATTCCTCCACGTCGATCCTGCAAAAAAAATCCTTTGCAAATAATACGAGACCAAAATAATCACCTGAACACAGATCAAAGTACCCTGATCCCAAGCGTTTTGTAGCTTCCGATAGAAAAAAAGGCTCCATCGACAGACGCGCTTTATGTTCTCATAAAAAAATTATGACGGTCCCTGCAAACGCCAAATTGAATATGAAATCAGCACGATGAACTTTTAGTCTAAATTAAATGAAGTGAAGTGGGCACGTGTTCCGGAGTAGCTTCAATTTTCAGAGCCTTTTTGTTTAAATTGTATACTCTGAAAATACTTGGAGCCTTATTTAGAAACGAGGAAATATTAAAGAATAACAACATAACAGTACCTATGCTATTATGGCAAAAAGAAGCTAGAGAGCACACTGGTATACAACATTAGTTTTAGTTTATGCGAAACCCGAAACACGTGTCTAGTATTTTTATGTAAATAATCTATGTACAAAATTTCAAAACTGTATCATGAAAAATCACAAAGTTATAAGGTTGTTATGTTACCGGGTTGTCCGTACAAAAACATGCTAAAGGCGCCCCCGCGCCTCCAGGGTCGTCTTGCGCTCATTGATAATAATTTGGCAGTAGGTATCTAACCGTACGGCGATTGTATTGTAAGTAATTAAATGGTGATAACATTTTCCATCACACTTAAATATTTTTGGGAAAAAAAAATATAACATGGTGTAAAAATTATTGAAATCGATTCAGTTCCTTTCTGAACAAACTATATTATATTCAGGTTTCGCATATATTTAAAATAATGTTGTATATTAGGAAAATTATTATGTTAGAGAATGCTTATACCAGTTGACAGCCTTTTCGCCAATTCTGGTGAGAATGATCATTGAAAATGCTGGTAAATCATTACCTTTATTCATTTGTTCATCCTGAATTCGCACGTCATTGCACACATCTTCGTGAGTGTTGACATATTGATAACTTATCATCTTCGTAAAGAAGAACTTGACACTGTTTTCTACCATAGATTCACTTCAGAAATGAATTTACAGTGCTAGAAAAGTAAACAAAGAGATTTTTAAAAGCACACTTCAAGTTGCAAAACCGCACCTCCTCAGTGCCATCACTAAACCCAAGTTTAATGAGTCTTAATACCTATCTGTGAAGAATATATTTCAAGCTGTTAGAGCTTTCGGACTTAATGTACCGTCATATGATGAACGGCATGATTATAACGCGAAGATCGCGAGATACTTCTTATTTATGATCGTTTAACCCTTCAAAAGTAATGTGAGATTTTATGCTTTTGAAACGCATTTTTACTTTTAATTTTCAATCGTAAAGTGGATGGACAATTTATTTATTTACTAGCTTTTACCCGCGGCTTTACTCACGTTAATTTAGAATTTTACAATCAATTCGGGTCGTACTCTGCTTTTTGAATGGTCGTTGCAATCACGGGCTCAGAACGAAACATTATTCTAGGACGCTCATATACACAATATTGTATGTCCTTCTATTTGGCGCTAATACGTATAAATAATTCAATCATGATCAAAAGACACGTGGCGCCATCTATTATCATAAGAACGTTATTGTTGTTTTCCTCGGGAATAGTACTTTTTTTCAGTATGAAAGGTACCCTATGTCTGTTTCTGTACACCTGACAACGTATATGCAAAATTTCAGGATGATCGGTTCAGTGGTTTAGGCGTGAAAAGGTAACAAACAAACTTACTTTCGCATTTATAATATTAGTTAGGATAGGATTGAAACTTTATGCACTAGTAAAACAATACGAGAGACTACACTAGAGAGCAAAAGAAAGAAAGAAAGAAAAAACATTTATTGGGACTCGCACAGATCACAAATTAAATAAAACATACTCATAGAAACAAAAAAAAGAACAAAACCAAATATAAAACAAAGTAAACAAAAAGAAAAGTCCTGTACGAGGCCAAAAAGCCCGTATCTCAGCACGATGCAGTGGCAAATAAGTGTCGCAGCCCAGTGGTAACGGCCGCAACTTACGGGTTATAGGTCGTAGGTTCGAACTAAAGTAGGCGCTTTATTTTGTGTAAATTATTTAATCACCACTGCTTTCAAAACGGTGAAGGAATGCATGTCCTAGAACCAAAAACTCGAAGTCATGTGACATCTATCAACCCGCACTGTATCCGCGAGTGAGAGTACAGCCCACTCCCTCTCGAAGAGAGGAGATCTGTGTCCCAGCGGTAGGAAAATTATAGGCAGATTATTCTTATACTATGTAGAAAGAGCGCAAAGTGCGCCTAAAGAAGTTGGAACCTGCGGGCCGAGCACGGGCTGCCCAAGACGTTTATGACAAGCCATGATAAATTATGTCATGTCAATTTGTACTAGCATTTTATGAAAAAACACTTTTATCGCTCAATCTGTGATAAAATGTGTGACTCAAGTCATGTCACAGTAGGCCGTGCTCGCCCCGCTGGCGTGTCCTAGAACCAAAAATATGAAGACATGTGACATCTATCAACCCGCACTGGACCCGCGTGGTGGATCACGGCCCACTCTGGCCAACCAGCGTCAGGTACTAATTGTCTGGCATTTTTGCTGAACTGGGTCTTTTGGGCGAAGCCGTGAGGCACAATTTCCTGCTAATTTCTTACATTTTGTACTTGTTGTTTTTAGGGTCCCAAATGGTAAAAAAGGAACCCTTATGGTGAGACTAAGTCTGTCTGTCTGTCTGTCTGTCACACCTGGATATCTCAAGAACTACTAATGCTATCAACTTGAAATTAAGAATAGTTTTAGATGAGGTTTGCCCAACTATTTTGCAAACAAGAAAAACTAAAAAGAAAAAATATATTTTTTGCAAAAGGGACAGAAAGGGGTTAAAAATTGTAAGTGGGGCTACTATGGCATGTGGGGTGTCATATGAAAGAACGCTGTTTGCACATTCTCAAAAATTTTTTTTATGCAGCCTAGTTTCCGACTTTTGATGAAAAATGTAAAAAAAATATCGTTTCCCCCCCCCCCCCTTATCTCCGAATTTTGCAGAGATAAAAATCTGAAATTATTCTATATGATAGTAGCTTATGTAAAGATAACAGGAAAAATAAAACGATATCTCTAAATAGCACAGTTTGTCAGAAATCATCAACATCATATATTCGTACGGAACCCTCGGTGCGCGAGTCCGACTCGCTCTTGACCGGTTTTTTTTTTATCTGCTGTATATCATATTGTGTGCCTTTAGTCTGTGCTAAATAAATGTATTTTTTCCTTTTACCCTCCCTCACCGAGAGAAGGCCTGTGTCCCAGCAGTGGGTACATTATAGGCTGATTATGCGATGCTTATGCTAAAACAATACTATACACACAAAGGCTGACTAAATGCCTGAGTCATTTTCTACCAGTCAGCCTTAGAAACGTATTGTTCGTCTAAATGATTTTGTTGAGAAGCGATGTGTAGCTCACCGTCCGATAAGGACCAGGCCCGGGTCGACGCCGCGTTGTATTCCACGCGCGCCTCAAAGAGTTGTCAGCACCAACTGACGGTGTCCGATAGGGCCAATGCCTGCCAGGGTTGCGAGTTGGTCCGAAAGGGATATCGTGGCCCTGGCACACAGGCAAATGAAGGAATACGGGTGGGCTTTAGTCAGTAAAATTCTGACGCCCCCCCGCTCCGCCCAGAGCGGGAGAAGTTATTTGATAATTTCCCACCCAAAAAAAAAACAGTGTCGTTCGGCTATCTATTCGTATATACCAACTAAGGACATTAATCCGTCTGCCAAGATTGGTGAATAAAACATTATCACCTATCATAATCATCATCAGCCTATGACAGTCCTGGACAACGGATCTCTCCAATCACACATCATTGTCATTATCGCCTATAACTCTGACCAAAGGCTTTTGTTTAACACTGATTGATTGGGTAAAACTATGATGATTTGTTACATTTAAACTCTAATGCAAAGCCACTCACAATAAATACAGGATTTAAATTTAAATTATCACTGAAATGTTTTCCCTTAATTTATTCAGCTAATTAAGTCCCTCCGGTGTTCAGTTATGAAAAATAATTGCTAAATATTTCATTTACCTTTTAACTGTGCGCTTTTTTTATTCGTTTTCGGCGAAAGTAATACTTTAACTTCAGTTCCGTGTTTATTTTTTTTTAAATAAAATACCTACCAAAATATTTCTGGACAAAAATATAATTGGAGCGCATATTGTAGGGTTTATTTACAACTTGCAAAAACAACTTAAAACCAAACCCTCTTATTTATTAACGACATAACAAAAATGATTTGATGGTCAAGTTCCACTTTGGTTTTACGGTTTTTTCAGTATAACAACTATGGCAAACACATAAACAGTACCTAAAACCCTTAACAGAAAGATTATTCATTCATTTTACGCCACGCATAAATGTACATTCTACTCTTAACCTAGCCATCAAACAATTTTCAACGCATATTCATTCCGTGTAAGAACGAAGTCATTATCTCGACTTGCATTAACATAGTACCCAGGGCATCATCGCAGGGTTAATTCTACTTCGAGGGAATCTGCTGAAATGTATGTAATAAACCCAGCTTACGACCCAACACTGCGGCTGTATGAAGCACAATTCCAAAATAATATGAAATTATTATCATTTCGCCTCTAGTTCGCTACGCCTCTGTCTGGATTTCACGACACAGTAAACACGGTGAAACAAACAGTTTTCTACTCTATTTCTTGAAGCATTAGGTCTGTTTTTGATTGGTGTTAAAAGAAGTGTTTGGATTATAAAAATGTAACGACACATCCTTTTGATCAACGATTGGTACGATTTTAACCAACCGTGGTATTAGAGTGATTGTTGAAATAGCTTTTGTTTATCACTTTAGAATCTGTTGGTAGTTTCAAGTATAAGGGTTAATGGGAATTCTATTTTATCCTCTTGGATTATTAAGTAGGTTGTTTCATAAACTTGAGGAATAAAATACTTACACCCAAGTGATTTAAAAGAGGTCGTTCGATTAAATTAATCTATACGCTATAACTGACAGCATTAAAATCTTACCAGCTAATAAATTTATAAGGTGTCTTAAAGTATGGTTAAGGAAAAATAATTTCTACTCAGTAAGCGACATATTTATTAAGATATTGAAACATAAATAATAATTATAATCACGCTCTGACTTTAATAGTATTTTTTTTTTAATGTATAAAATAATATAACAATATTGCTACTAATTTTTAATTGAACTATAAAATTATGCGTGAGTTTATGTATTACTGTATGTAATATAATTATGACTAAATATAAACCCAAATGTTTGCATGTCACATTGTTATGATTATGTGTTATGGATCTGTATAATTATTTATTTTAAGACCGAAATTTATGGCAAACAGATTCATTTGATTTGATTTGAATCAAGTTTGAAATCTAAACACATACATCATTTACCCTGCCTGCACTATTAGGTTCGTGCGACTAGTTCTTCTGGATATAAGCGAAAATTCAAGTCCCATTTGTCCCATAGACTGACATATTTATAGGTGAAGCTAATAAAATCCTATTTAAAAAATCCATCAATTAACAGGAAGAGGCTGTCCGAAACGATGATGGAAGGAACAATATACATACATAAATAATCTACATAGCCCATTCAAAAACCCATAAACAAACAACATATACTATTGAAGCTACCTCCCGTTAATTTAGCCCCTCTTTTATAATCATAAATATTGTTAAAACCTCATTAATATTTTAATATTCAAGCGAGCCATCGGCGTGGCTACCTAACTTAGTTACTCGTCAATCTGGGCACGAGTGTTCGTCAAAATACGCTTATTAAACATACACGGGTCACGGGTTGAAAAAGAACTTAAAGTACGCTTTAGATACCGGTTTAACAAGCAATAAAAATTTACAATTACTGTCACAAAAGCCAACTGAAAAATTGGAGTTATGATATGAAATGAAAATAAATGAGGTATTCCACTTAAGAAATTCGAAATGACTGATGCGATGATGATGATGATGACTGGCGAAACGTGGGTGTACTATAGGTACACGTCTGCCTAACTCTTCGGGTATTACAGGCGTCATGTTATGTTATGTAGGGTACGTATCAAAATCCCGAAATTTCATAATAATTATGACTGAAATACCGACGTCCAAAACAACGAAATTCAAAACACCGAAAGTTTTAAATGCCGATAGCCGTTATATCGAAACATAAAATACCGATGTCCAAATGCCCGAAAGGACCACCTCATCTTACCCAAATTATTCACCAAGAATAGAGGGAATCTGGCGCTCAGAGGCCGCTGCCGCGGCACCGGCTAATCTCCGAAACGGCTCGACCGTTTTTGACGGGACTTTCACTAGCAAATAGCTGATGTTATAAGAAGTAACTAGGCTTTTATGTTTGAATAAGCCACGTGGGCAAAGCCTCGGGCAGCAGCTAGTCACTACATAGTATAAAACAAAGTCGCTTTCCGCTTCCTGTCTGTCCCTATGTATGCTTAGATCTTTAAAACTCCGCAACGGATTTTGATGCGGTTTTTTTTAATAGATAGAGTGATTCAAGAGGAAGGTTTATATGTTTAGAAAACGCCACGCGGGCGAAGCCGCGGGCAGCAGCTAGCATACTATAATACCTATACTAATTTCTTGAAATCATTTTACCAATCTATACTGCACCTGGCTACAAACTATGTCACATACTGATCATCATTCATGATCATCAATTCCGCCGAAAGACGTCCACTGCTGGATATAGGCCTGCCCCAAAGGGGGGGGTTTGCCATAATCGCCACGCTTGGCAGGTGGGCCGTGTGGTGCCGGACGTAAAGAATACGTACCACCATCCTGTTTGTTCCCGTGGGTGTCGTAAGAGGCGACTAAAGGACTTACTAGAGAATGGGCAGCAGCATCCTCTATGCATTTTAACACCATACTCCGATCGCCACATACTGATAAAGCCAGTACAGTTGTTACATTAGAACGTGTTCTACCGAAGTACAAAAAAATATTGTTGTGTTGCTACACAACATAAATATATCCTAAAACATAATTTTGTTAACAAAACATTAATGTTGCACACATAAAATTCAAGATAAAAAGAAACAAAAATATTATTCTTAATTAAATATAAATTTGATTCTGAATTATTACAAATAACTGCAATTAATTACAACAATTTATAATAATTCAGAATATCAAGTTCACATTGTATTGAACAAATGCATAACTCTTCCTTTTGATTTTCTAGTAATAGGGTAAAGACTCGCTTTCACTAAGTTTTATAGATATAAAACGGCTATAGTGACAATCCAAATAGAATGCAGTCAGACGTATAGTGCCGGCAGTCGACGTCGCGTCGCCGTCTGCACAAGAGCGCGTCATCGCAACACTCATACTTTTGTTGCCTGCCACTTGACCCACATCCTCTCTACATGTCTCCTGTAACAGGAAACTCACCCCTCCCCACACTACGCCAACCAAACTCCACACAAATATAGACCTTACAGTACAGGAAACAGGACCTAAACTTCCTTAACATACCAGCAACTCAAAGGCAACTCCCCACGCAATTTAACACTTTGTTTTTCCTTCAAACATGGCAGAATATTCAATGTCGGCGGAAAATGAGTTGGATGTTGCTATTTAGCGATTTGCCACTCAACAGCTCAAGTAATAAGTTTCATATTCAAACGGCAAGGAGGTGCGTTCTAATGAATTTTTTATCCAGTTTCGGCCTACACTAGCAACAATAATACATGTAATCCGTACCTTCCTGGCATCGCGATCTGTATATTCACAAACGAAATATTTTAAAAATTCATAAAAGGGTTATGGCCATACCTATTTTTTTTTATTTGAGAAATAGGATTAACTCGTAAAAGATATTGTTTTGAAATACAGTACCTACCTGTTTATACGGAGATGCTAACATAATATTAGATCCGTTACTCGTATTACTTGTTGCTTCAGAAAGGGTGGTTAAATTAGGTAACTTAAATAAATAATCAATTTATTTTGCCAAAACAGGCACGTAACTTACTTTAATTTAAGCTTTTTCCCTAAATAAATTATATTATTTCTAACGTGATTTGCCTTCCAAAGCAAATCTTTAAAGGGTACATAAAAATCGTTTTCTACCTGTTTCCGTCCCTAGTCTTTTTATTCGTAATCAAAACTTTACGGCAATTTTATACGTATCGAAAAGGGTCCATATCAAATAAAATCGGGTCTAAAGGCTGGCAACTTCTGTGCGAATTTGTTGTGCGTTGAATCAGTTAATGTTGCCAAGTTTTAATTGGTTTAATAATTCGCGTTTTCTGATCTCTGCGTAGGTATAAAGTATTAACTTTTTCAATTACCGTTACTGAAGTTCCTATGCTATGATTGACGCTAACGCCGGCTTAGCCGATGTTTCTATTAATTAACGTTTATCATTTCGATTTTAATTTGAATGTTTGGATTCAATGTTGTTGGGGTGTGTCAGTTTGAATAATTGACAAATCGGTTTTAAAAGGGATTTACTGAAATAATTACATAAAAATTCAGTCGATCAAAAGTAAGGTAGATAGATATTTACCAAGATAAACTTTAAGTATCCCTTTACTATAAAAATCTCTTCACAACTGTATTAAATAAATACACACAAATACATGTAAACAGCACAAACCCTCAGTGAAATAAAGGAAAAAACATACAAAAGTAAAAATAGTTGCTCCCCGACGTTGGCACTAAGGCGAATAATCCCCTTCTTATACCCAATTTATATGAAAAACGACATCGAAAGAAACAAAGGTTGGTCTGACCTATGAAATTCAACCATCGGCTACAAACTGCTCGATATAATAGACTTGTGTTATGTTTGTTATTTATTTTAATGTGTGTGTGTTTTGTGACATAAGGAGCTATGTATTTTTGTGTTTGTCTTGTTTTGGAGTAATGGTGTTTGTTCAAGCAACATTTAAGGCCTAGTCTTCATGAGTTAATTTGAACATGATTTTACTCTTTACTGATGCAAAAACCACAATGCAATGTTCCGTGTGGTGCCGAACGTAAAGAATAGCACCATACTATTTCTTCCCGTGGGTGTCGTAAAAGGCGACTAAGGGACTTACTAGAGAATGGGCAGCAGCGTTCTTTAGATAATACCATGGTGTATTAAATAACTTCGAAGACGAAACAATCAGAGTGTGAAACACCACACAAGGAATAAAACAATAAACGAAAATAGTCAATTTGTCAATATAAACATTTTTAAATAACAGAAAAATCCCATATACCGAAGACTAACCAGATAATACCATAGTGTATTAAATAACTTCGAAGACGAAACAATCAGAGTGTGAAACACCACACAAGGAATAAAACAATAAACGAAAATAGTCACTTTGTCCACATAAACCTTTCTGAATAACAGAAAAAATCCCTTAGACCAAAGACTAACCAGATAATACCACGGTGTATTAAATAACTTCGAAGACGAAACAATCAGAGTGTTAAACACCACACAAGGAATAAAACCATAAACGAAAATAGTCACTTTGTCAACATAAACCTTTCTGAATAACAGAAAAAAACCCATATAACACTTATTTCTAACTAAAGGCGATAAAATATCCACCCTATTATTCCAGTTTGGTCACTACTCGTTAGGCAGCACACATGTTAGAGATTTATCAAGCAAGTTTGCTAGTGTGGCCCTTTGTTGGTCTAAATTAAACCGTAATTAGTCAGGGCTGGCGCGCTAGTGATTTATACCGGTTTTTACGGAAAACTGGCAAACTAATGTTATCATCCACGCAACGGACCTTGTAATAACTGCGGCCAACGTTGGCCGAATGTTTGCTGTGATTTGTTGGCTGTTAGTTGTTCGTGTGTATTTGATTTAGGTGCTGTGTTGTTGTTTGTTTTTGTTGGCACTTGTGAAGAATTGTTTTTCCAATACCATGGAATTTTGGAAATTAACCACCGGGTTTTCAAATAGTCTTAGTTTAAAATCTGTTTTTATAAGATCCAAATTGACCTATTTTGGAAAGTTACATAAATGTCGTTGTTTTTCCTTCCCAATTAATTGCCAAACTGAACTTGATACACATCGTTGTCATTTCAACCACACCTCGATCCCCTATTAAAAAAAACTGAAACAAATATAATACATTAGGGTTGCCCCTAACGCAATTTGACTAAACGTCAACAGGCTATTACCCCCAGTGACCGATCGGAGCTGACAGCGTTCAGTATGAACCGTTCATATTGAACGATTCATTCGCGAAATTAAACTGTCAGCTGACTGGTGTGTTGTTTGTTTGTTATTAACTAATGCACACAAGGGAATTGTTTGACCTTATATAGAACATTGATTTGAACCGACGGCTGTGATCGTTCGGAAATGTTTTATCGGATATGTGGAGTGATAAAACTGACTGTGTGTTTATTTTCTGATATAAATAAAAGATATAAGAGAGAGATCTCCAAAGAGATGATTTAAAAGTAATACAAAATAATAATTTAATAATACTTTTATGAGTCTAAATTTTAAGGGCTTGTCTTTAAATAAAGTTAATTTTATGATGTTCGGTTTTTGCTACATTTTAACTTAAAATACGCAAATACAAGTCAAAACCATGAAAAAGAAAGAAATAACTTCAACGTTGTATTTTTGCTGAGTTAACATGACTGATTCTCAAACAAACAGTTCATTCGATCGTTATAAAGTAATCGTAGTCGCGGCGTAGCGCATCTCGTAGACGCTCGTAGCACGGCGTAGACATTTCGTAGAACCCGTCGTAGCATCCATGTTGATCGCCTTTTATTTATTCACAAGAGCTGTTTTTAGCTTTTGCACTACTTGAAACTTTACTTTGTGTTTATAAGTTTTCTGTTTTACACAGTCTTATTTTTCTGTAAATATTTTAAGGAAAGGAACATCCTCAATGTTATTAAAGTTGGAAATACTAGATAGCATTTACAGCTTGTAAGCGTAAGTTGCAGCTTTCGCAAAGGACTCATCAAGCAAGGGGCAAGTGAACTGTCGCTTGTTTTTTTTATTTTTGGAAGCAAATAAGACGATCAGTCAAGTTTAATTTAGAAAACAAAGAAGTCAAGAAAAAATATAAAATTTAAGGAATCGTCCACTATTCATTATGTGTATTCAAACCAGGGACCGTATAACCTCGGTTAAGAGTTAAGCCTTTCGAAGGGGTAACCCATTCCATGGGTTACCTTTATCATGATGTAACCCGTTGAAAGAGTTTTATACTAGAACCCAATTGAAAGGGTTACACGATAACCCATTGAATGGGCTTTTTACTTGAAACCCAGTAACATGAAAAAATCGTAATATTATGTTATTTCAATATACGCCCAGCACGCGTAGCATGACCAATCCTATCTCTATTCCACCCCAGGGACCATTTTGGTAACCATTTTAGAAAAACCGTACCGCCGTATATCGTACGGGTTTTTGTTTAACCGCTTAGAAAAGCCCTATCGAAAACCCTTTCAACGGGTAACCAAAATGTTCCCTGATTCAAACTCAAAAATGTATTTGCAAAAAATCTCGCACCACTATATTTCAGAAAATCCCTACTCAAATTCCAAACGCAAACTAATTAACTCGTAAGCAAACACTAATTAATCTACATTTGCAATTTCTATACAATGTCTACGTACATAAATCAGACAGAACCAAAAGGTTCTAAGTGAAAATTAAAATTTTCTCCATTAATACTGTTCAGGTCATTAGGGGCACGTGAGGGGACTAATATACAGGGTGTTTATTAAGCGATACAATCTCCGGTGCGCTATGAATATTCAGCGGGCGTAACGCCCTGCCCTAGTGTGTGTACTTTTTTAAATGTGGAACGTTTTGTGTATGTGTTGTGTACTTTTTTAATTGTAGAGAGAATATTCTGGAGTTAAGTGTGTTTGTTTTCGTGTAATTGGATCACTCTGTATCATATTGGATGGGAAATGTGATTGGTTAGTTATTTTTTATTACTGTTATAGGGTTCGATTGTTTTATTTACAAAATATTATATAACTAAAAAGGAAAAAGGATATGTTAGGAGCGTAGCAGGTGGCGTTCTACAGTTTCTGCCTACCCTCATCGGAAGAAGGCGTGAGTTTATGTGTGTGTGTATTATATAATTTAATTTTACAGTCCTTTTTTGAAATTAAGTACTAAGCAGTTAGGAAAACAAAGAAACTGAGTTAATTTTTCTGTCACTACAAATTAATTTCACTGTAACACGACGCAGGCACCACTCTGCTAATAAAACCTATTTCATTGTTCTTATGACTTCTAAGAACTGGAAACCCGTTTATAGAAATAAATAGACAAATCAACAAACCTTTGTTTATAAAATGTTGCTTAAAGTTAAATAATGATTAACGTCTGCTCAAACGTATATTTTTTGACCTTTTAACTCATATGTAATGTTTATAAATAAGAGGGTAAAACTAAAATATTAATCATTTAAAATCCTTCATAACTTTTGACTCCTCTACTTTGACAATAACCTGTGGCATCTACAACGCCACTTGCGAACTACGCATCAAAGACATGCATAAACAGCCTATAACGTTCCCACTGCTGGGACACAGGCCCTCCTCTCTTCGAGGAGTGGGCTGTTATCTACCATGCGGGCCCAGTGCGGGTCGGTAGATGTCACATGTTTTCGAATTTTTAGTTCTAGGACATGCCGGTTTCCTCATCAAAGACAAATCACAAATCCTGCATCGCGCAAGCAGAGTTTACCGTGCGACTCGTATACAACATTATTTTTAGTATATGCGAAACTTGAATATTAGTTTGTTCAGAATAAGGAACTGAATCGATTTCAATCATTTTTACACCATGTTATATTTTGTCCCAAAAATATTTAAATGTGATGGAAAATGTTATCACCATTTATTTACTTACAATACAATCACCGTACGGTTAGGTACCTACTGCCAAATTATTATCAATGAGCACAAGACGACCCTAGAGGCGCGGGGGCGCCGTTAGCATGTTTTTGTACGGACAACCCTCTAACATAACAACCTTATAACTTTGTGATTTTTCATGATACAGTTTTGAAATTTTGTACATAGATTCTTTGCATAAAAATACTACCCACGTGTTTCGGGTTTCGCATATACTAAAGCTAATTTTGTTTTTACAATATCCCGACATCAACCGTCGAGCAGTTGCACCAGGTACGACACCAGATCCCTCCCTTTTCTATAGAGAATGAGTGATCTTTACACCCTGTTCTTGCCCTGTTCCTTATTCCATACCTACTAAACAAGACGGTCAAAATAATGTCCAGTCACTACAAGTTAGCTGCACTATGACACAACGCAG
Organism: Tiliacea aurago; assembly: GCA_948098905.1. Lineage (NCBI taxonomy): Eukaryota > Metazoa > Arthropoda > Insecta > Lepidoptera > Noctuidae > Tiliacea > Tiliacea aurago. The sequence goes on from OX402593.1 coordinate 16,577,066, forward strand.
TTCTTCCTAATGACGTCTATTAATTGTCCCTGAGGAGACTGAACACTGGAAGTATAAGCCTGAGAGAACCAAGACAATAAAATTAAATGACATCTATTAACGTAGTTTATGCAAAATGGATCCAGCCACAAAAACTTACTTTTGAATGGGAGTTTTAGTAAAATTGATATATTAAAATAACAAGACCATAGTTTGTGCTCAACATCCTCTTAAATGTTGGGTCTTTTTAGTTACTTCCTGTAGAGTATTGTTTTAATACGTTTCATTTGAATAAATATACTTTTTTTCAGTAGAAATCTCTTTGGTTCTTTTTTACAATATTAAAAATGTGAGATGGATCTTTTAGTTTTAAGATGAGGCAGAAAACGCTTATAAGAATAGTAAGGGCATTACCACAATACTAATTTGCAAAATAGATTCAAATGGCATGGTTCTTGTTTTATATGAAAAAAATCGATTTGATATATCGTTTTACAAGATCCAAAGTAGATGGGATCTTGTAAAACGTCCAATATCTCATGACACATGGTTTTATTTTAACTCTGCGAAAATGCTTAATATTCTATCCTAATGTATCAATAAACATCTGTGTTTTTCATTAGAAAAAAAGGAACTTTGCTGCTTGGATATTTTTTGCTTATACTAAAGTTGATGTGTAGATGCTATTTATAACTCACAAAACGGTTTTTGTGGGCTGGATCCATTTTGCATAACTACGTCCCAGTCAACACTTATTACAGATTCTGCAACTGTACTTTTTGTTGTACTTTTCGTGAGATACGAAGGTCTTTTCAAAACCCAGAGAGATAATTCCCATATTATTCTAATCTCAGTGTCTATCTCAAAAGACGACACGCATGGCGCAGTGGTTAAGCGATTGACTGCTGCGCTGCGTGTCGCGGATTCGATTCCCGCATGGAACAAATTGTATGACCTACAAGTATTTGTTCTGGGTCTGGCTGTTTGTGTATGTGAGTTTCTACATCTAAATTCCTAGTGTGGGGCAATTTTTTTTTAAAGGAAAGAAAAACAGAAAAGTTATCTGTATTTTGGGTTTCACGAACTGTGTCCAAATAAACGTTATTCATTATTTCTTTCTTTATTGAATTTAATATTTTTGATGTGTAACATCTTTCTTCTCGCTTTCTGTGAAAGTTATTTCGTGAAAAGGGACGGAAGTGTGTAACAGGAAGTGACATCTTAAGCATGGAATAAGTTAGTACTTTTTAATAGCATGGAATTAGTAAGTACTTTATAATAGCATGGAATTAGTAAGTACTTTATAATAGCATGGAATTAGTAAGTACTATATAACATGCCCAGAATTAACGCACAACCTTTTAAGGGGTCATTGTACTCATCATTATGAACAACTTTTACTATAGGACCAAACCTGAAATAAGGAAAAAAAAATCTGCTGTTCCCTACATTTATGTTCGAATAACTCGTCAAAATGTATGGGAACAGCAGATAATTTTTTCGCGATTTCAGATTTAGTCCCATCGTAAAAGTTGTTCATAATGATGAGTACAATTACACCTTAAGAGGTTGTGCCTTAATTCTGGGGCATGTTGTATAGAGTGAGATGTTACACATCTTATGCGACTCCATGAAAAATATCTCTTTGATTCAGGGCTAGTTCTGGTTCCGGTACAAGTTACAATACAGACGGTCAAAATAATGTCCAGTGACAAGTTAGCTCCACAAGGACACTGCACAGAGCCACTCCGCTAATAGGGACTATTCATTGCAGCTTCTATGACAGAACGCAGACGTTTGCAAGAAACATACGACTTTGATAATTACTTTAGTTAGTTGTATTGTGCAGAAATAACGATGCATACACAATGTTAGTTTGTATGTTGCCTGTTATGTTTGACTGCATCTGGTTTGAAGAAGCTGAAACTGTTATTTTAAAATGTCAGCGACATTCGCAGGGACGCTTTCATGATTAAAAAAAAAACATAATCAAAATATATTATTTTCACATAAACCTACATGGGCACTTATGAAACGTCGAAAGTTAGGTCCACGGTTCCAATTGGTCGTTGCCTATGGAGAAGAGCAAGAAACTCCACGGTAACTCTTTTAAAAATAATTGGCTTTACAATATTTTGAAATTACAGTGTTAATAATACAGTCTATTATGCCTACAACGTTCTCACATTCAAAAAATACAAAATAATCTATATAAAATATTAATAAAAATAAAAACCTATTGAAACCAAATGATAAGATTGATTGAGACAATTACTTATTAATAATATGATTGTAACTGTTAGAAGTAACGCTTTTGGCAGAGGAGCTCGAGGGGGGTGGTGTGATATCCCCGTGCCTCGGAAAGCACGTTAAGCTGTTGGCCCTGCGTCCGATCTCTCTCCGATCGTGTCGGATTGCCGTCCCATCGGACTAGGAAGGTGAGGGAAGACAGAGTGCACCTGTGTCTGCGAACACACTTGAGCACTATAATATCTCACGCGCCGGAGGCTGGTCTCCGCTGAGATTGGTCACCATGGCCGAAATTCGGGCTGGAAGACTATTAAACTCAACTCAAACTCAAAGCATTTATTTCAATTAAACCAATTACAGGCACTTTTGAATTGTCAAAGAGTCGGTCAGGTAGTCAGAAAGTTGAAGCTATTTGCCCATTCCAAAACGTAGATCTCTATGGAGAAGAATAGGCAAGAAACTCCAAGGACACTCTTTTAAATCAAGATATTACAAACTGTAAAAAAATAAATTATTTAAAAAAAATATAAAAGATTACAAATAAGCCCTGGCAGATAAGAGATGACCAGTCACAACTGACGGCGCCCGTTCACGAACATGACGCGTGGATCAGCACCATCCAGCTGAACCATTTTGTAGGGAACCGAATGATCCAACACACGTGACATTTAAGTGAGCATGACATACTCTTAACTGCCAAACTTTGTTAAGTCAACATTAATATGTACTACCACCTCTTCTATCTCTTCTTAGTCGTTAACTTCATTTCTGAAGGTTGTGCTTAATCTGAACTTTTGACCACTCGATGCACTATGCTCTTCCAAGTGGTTCTGTTCTCAGCGGTCTTAATAGCCTTGGATACTGGTTGGCCAGTGAGCTTTTTTGCAAGGTCAGACCACGGGGTAGGTGAGCGCCCACGTGGTCTCTTCCCGTCGACCTGGCCAACTACAACAGCTTCTCTAAGCTGTTAGGGTTTCTCCGAGCGATATGACCAAAATATTTAAGGATTCGCTGAAAACAGGTAGCGGACAGACTTGTGGTTATTCCGAGCTCCATTTCTATATATTTCGACAAACAGAGTTTCTGTGTGCCGGTTTTAAAGCGTATGGGGTACCGTTGTAATTATTTGGGATAGCAAAGAATTTTTTTTGTCTGTGGTAATTCAGGTGTCCATAGGCGTCTGTTACCACTTAACATAAAGTTGGCTGTGTAATTATTTGCTACACAATAACATAAAACACTGGATAGCGTCCCTCAACTATTCCATACAGACATATGCAGGACTAACGATGGGGAACGTGCACCTCTTCGACGCCTTGTTGATTCTTACTACACGCATTTTATTGATCTAGATATATTTTGTCTATATTTGCAATCATTTAAGAAAATGGCTCTGGATATTTTGTATTTTAATTAAATTAAGCTACCCTAAGTAACACAGCAATATTGTGGAAGCGACTATTGTTTTATTTTTCGTTTTTCTCACTAAGAATTTCTCCTGTATCGTGGGTGCGTTTACAAACATTTAAACTCACATACACAAACAGCCAGACCCGGAACAACTACTTGTAGGTCATACAAATATTGGTTCCGTGCGGGAATCGAACCCGCGACACGCAGCGCAGCAGTCAATCGCTTAACCACTGCGCCAACCGTGCCGTCCTGTCCGTAACTGTTTTTTGTCCCTAATAAATAAATAATTAAATATCACTACATATTATAAAACGAAGTCCCCTCGCCGCGTCTGTCTGTCTGAACGCGATAAACTCAAAAACTACCAAACGGATTTTCATACGGTTTTCACCAGTGGACGGAGTGATTCATGAGAAGGGTTTATGTGTGTTCAAGAATAACATATTTTTCCGCTACCACAAACAATATTTGGCATTTGTTTGGTTAAGACAAGCCTACTTTTATCATTTGCCTCTCGTCAGCGACTTAAAGTTTTGTGTTAATTGGCTGAAATATAACGATGATTGTTTATTTATTTATAAAAAATTTAGTATTATTTTATTATTGTATTGCATTAGTATTAGAAGTGTTGAAGATGTCGGAAAAAACATGCCGACTGGGAGCTTTACTGACGTGCGCGCTACGGTAGTCCGTTTCCGTGGGATGATTTCCGACCTTCACGCGGGCTAAACCGCGGGCAAAGACTAGTAATGAATTAATATGTGCGAAACAAGTATTTTCCATTTTAAAATCATACATATTACATATAGACCACTCCGTGCCTCGGAAAGCACGTAAAGCCGTTGATCCCGGCTGTCATTCGTGGATCTTTGACAGTCGTTACGGGTCGTCAGAAGTCCGGAATTCTGATAATCAGTCTTACCAAACGGTATCGTGTTACCCAGTAACTGGGTTTTGAAAGTCAGATAGGCACCTCTCCACCGACCTCTTCGGATAAAACCACTCCACAAACAACAGCATGCGTACTCCACAGTCAAATCAACAGAATCCGCGCTACACAGCGTGGTCTCTAAGATTGAATGTGCAGTGGACCACAAATGCTCATCACTGGCCGCCTTCATTGATATTGAGGGCGCCTTTGACAAAACCATGTTCAACAGCATCAACATGGCTCTAGATAAACACAATATAGACTCGATCCTGAGCGGCTGGATCACCAATATGCTCAAAATGAGAGCTGTACAAGTCACCGTAAATGACACTACAAGGGCCATCGTGGCAAAAAGCTGCCCGCAAGGAGGCGTCCTCTCGCCGCTTCTATGGAACGTGGTAATAGATAGCCTCATCAAAACACTCAATGACAAAGGTTATTTTACCGTAGGCTACGAGTACGCCGACGACATAACCATAATAATAAATGGCACCCACGAAAACACCTTATGCAACCTAATGCGCCAAGCTTTGAAAATAGTAGAAGACTGGTGCAACAAACACCAACTGTCGGTGAATCCAATAAAAACCGAACTGATTCTCTTCACAAAAAAGAGGAAGTTGGCGACGCTACAACTGCCACGATTCTTTGGAAATGCCCTAAGCCTGTCAACTGAAACCAAATACCTGGGCATCTTTTTGGACAAACAGCTGAATTGGGCAAAACACACCAACTACATCACCACTAAAGCCAGCATATCCCTATCGCAGTGCAAGCGACTGCTTGGTAGGAATTGGGGTATCAGCCCTAAGGTCACCCACTGGCTATACACCACAGTCATTTGAACAATTATCACATATGGCTCACTGGTCTGGTGGCCCAGGACGGACCTGAGCACAGCCCAAAAATACCTCGAAAACTGCAGCGGTTCACTTGTGTTGCAATAACTGGCAGAAACACTATCACATTATACTCACAGAAGAACGGTGTGACTACTCAGGCCCGAAGGAGATGAGAGTATACACCGACGGATCAAAAACCGACTCCGGAACCGGAGTTGGAGTTTTCACACACGACTTCAACATAAATATATCCAGCCCGCTGGGACTGTTCAACACCGTCTACCAGGCGGAATGTGTGGGCATTATACAAGCAGCTAACGCCATAGAAGCCAGGAAAATTACGGACACCCGTCTATGTATACTCTCCGATAGCGCCTCAGTTTTGCAATCCTTAAGGAAAAATTATATTACCTCCAGACTAACACTAGAATGTCACAACGCACTGGAACGGGTGACAGTGTGCAACCATAACGCAGTGACACTGCAATGGATAAAAGGACACAACGGATTACTAGGTAAGGACGCAGCTGACGAACTTGCTAGGAGAGCATCCAGCGCGTCAGTCTGTGGACCCGAACCTATCGTACCCATCCCCTTCAACCAACTACGCAGGTGGCTACAGGAGTTCACCCACACACAAGCGGAGAACTGGTGGACCTCGGTACCGGGCTGCAGGCAATCCAGGGAAGTTATGCTATCCTTAGATGGCAGGCTAACCAGGCAGTTACTACGCCTGGATAGAAACGGCCTGCGCCTGGTGACGAGGACCATCACGGGACACTGGTCACTGAACAAGCACTTCCACACAATAGGCATAACGGACAGCCCTCTGTGCAGGGCTTGCATGGAGGCTGAAGAAACCGTTGCGCACGTGCTCTTTGAATGCACAGACGTCACCCAGCTCAGAACGGAAACCCTCGGGTCACCCAGATCCTTCACAGATATCTTAAGCAGACCAGGAGACCTAATCAGCTTCTGGAGGGAGGTGGGCTGGTTGGAATAACCAACGACGGCGACGGCCGCCATGGCCCACGCACAATGGTCCACAGGAAGGACTAAGTGCGGAAACCAAACCCGCTAACATAGAACATAGTCAGATAGGCAGCCGCTCCTTGTAAAATACTGGTATTCCGCTACATCCGGTTAGACTGGAAGCTGACCCCAACATAGTTGGCAAGAGGCTAGAGATAGATTGATAACTTCATGGGTTCATGCTACACTGAAAAAAATGTTTGCATAACTGTAACAAAACATTGGTTAGAGTTTACAAAAAAAAAATTACTTGCGAACTACGTGTTATTTGTTACATACCCTTGTTTTGCTATAAAAAAAACAGTTTTGTTAAATGTAAGCAACGTTCAAGTAACTTAATTAGTTCGGCTAATTATTTCATTATCTTACTAGAGAATGGGCAGCAGCGTTCTCTATGCATTTTAACACCATACTGCGATCGCCAACCCGCCTACCAAGCGTGACGATTATGGCAACCCCCTACCCCCCCCCCCCCGGGGGAAGACCTATGTCCAGCAGTGGACATCTTCGGCTGAAATGATGATGATGATAATTAATTATTTCATTCAGTGTAGGCCCACAGCTAGCACACAAAGTTGTTAATCACAAATAAATATTCACTATAAGAAGCTACCAGTTTATTTACCTACGCTGAACTAAACCTTGAGCCAGGAATTTAACATTTACGTGAAAGTTTACATAAGCCTCGTCCTTGTTACTATGTAAGCAGACCTCGAAGACCCTTGTAAAGCAGTCCGAAACTATTTGTTGTTCATTTTAACTTTGTAATAACTGCTTTGTTATTACTAGGTACTAGCTGTTTCGTGAGGAAACCAGCACCCCAGTTGCGATACACACTTTGTTTTACAATACGACGGATTTGAAGGAAATTCCTAGTCCGTTGATATGATTGTTAACAGGCCAGACTGTCCTATACAACGGCACTGGGTGGAAGTAGCTATAGGTACACGTAGATAGTTATTTCATCACATAACGTCCCCTGTGATTCCCGCTGTACCTATGGTGCTACCACACTGAGCCTCGAGGGCGGGCTTAGGCAATTTAGCTGTGTTTGTGTCCCTACTAACAATATTTAGACTATAAAGTACTTTCTGTTACTGACCCATCACTAAACAACCTATGGACTGTTCATGTATATGTGTTCATGTCTGAAATAAAGATTTTTATTTTTTTTATTTATTTATTTCTTCATATGTTTGAAAAATTCGTCTGCTCGACAACGTTAATAACGCAATGAATGTTGTTGAATTGTCAAAAAAAAGGTACTACCAGTGTGTGTTGCGCAATTACCCTCCTGATGGCATTGAAGCTGCTGAACCACTAATACGATGAGCACTTCTGGCTAAGGCGCTGACAAGAGCCAAATGATAAAAGTAGGCTTGTCTTAAACAAAAAAACCGGTCAAGAGCGAGTCGGACTCGCACACCGAGGGTTCCGTACGTATATATGATATTGATGATTTCCGAAAAACTGAGCTAATATGAGACATCGTTATATTTTTCCTGTAAACTTTACATACACTTCTATCACATAGAATAATTTCAGATTTTTATCCATGCAAACTTCGGAGATAAGGGGGGGAAAGGTATTTTTTTTTACATTTATCGTCAAAAGTCGGAAACTATGGTGTCAAAAAAAAAAGAAAAATATGTTTGAGAATGTGCAAACAGCGTTCTTTTATATGATACCCCACATGTCCTAATAGCCCCACTTAAAAAAATTAAGACCCCCTTTCAGTCCCTTTTGCAAAAAAGATATATTACTTTAATTTCTTTCTTGTATGGAAAATAGTTGGGCAAACGTCTTCTAAATCTATTCTAAATTTCAAGTTGATAGCATTAGTAGTTCTTGAGATATCCAGATGTGACAGACAGACAGACAAACTTAGTCTCACCATAAGGGTTCCTTTTACCATTTTGGTACGGAACCCTACCAATTGCCAAATCTATATAGTTTGTGGTAGCGGAAAAAATATATGTTATTTTTGAACATATTTCTCAGAAATGGCTGTTACCAAAGCACGTTTAGAAAAAAAATCTCGATACAAGTTAACGGTAAACTAACCCTTTACTTTGACTTTCAATCCAAAATACCTGTACTCGTATTAAATATCAACGTACGATTGCTATTTAATTAATAACAAGAATGTCTTATTTGTATGCAGAACTTGGTTGTTTTTTATTTTCGATCACCCGACAAATTTTTTGAGTAAATAGATAATTGCTTCATATTTTGCAATAAATTACAAGCGTTTTGTCATCGCGCTTCTTTTTCTTTTGTATGTAGTCTGACAGTGACCGCGTCTTCAGAGGGCTCTTTCCGGACTGTCTAACGTTTAGCTGTTTATTCCATCCAGCGCAAGTGAGAACTACTAACAAGCAAGTGAGAACGCGATAACATTAAACAAAAATAGTGTTCGGAAATTTCATCAAACTCGTTCCAGGAAATATGTGATTTAGAGGAAGCCTTACAAGTTTGTGAAATAAATGTTTGCCATTTAGAATCTCCATTACATGTGCGAGGTTTCTATGATAATATTGATAATGTTTTCTTTACTTTTACAATTTATGAGTACAATAAAAACGACCTAAGTTCAGGTAAAATTGGTGCAAAAATCTCCTTTTGTGCACCACCTTTTTATTTTTTACTTCCGTAGAAACTTAGATATAGTGCACATGATACCTATTAGTTCAAAAACGTCAAAGAAATATGTGTTACAACGCCGTATTCACTTACGAGCGTTTGTATGAAAAGTATGACTGGTTGGCCGCTCTGTTAAGACGCAAATATATGCCAGTGAACTTGAGTGGTTAGCTTGCGTGTTCTGTACTGAGCTCACACAGCGCGTCGTACGTTCAGCCAGTAATAGGACTCGCCCATCAAGGAGCGCTGTACCCAATTTGACGCATTATTAATTTATTATACATAAAACAAAAGGTATTTTAATAAAACGCGTTTATTAAAAGATCAATAATTAAATTATCTTTAAATTGGTGAAGGTTTTATAAAAATACGCTAGGTAGACATTTAGAGGTATGAGGAACAGGGTGTAAAGTTCACTCATCCTCTATAGAAAAGGGAGGATCCTCCGACCAGACGGGTGTCGTGTCTGGTGGGCAACTGCCCGACGGTTGATGTCGGGATGTTGTATATTATGCTAGTTGCGTGGTTAACTCTGCTTGCGCGATGCAGGATTTGCGTGACGTCACTGTGACGCGTAGTTCGCATGTGGCGATGTTGATGCCGCTACAGACATAACTTTAATAAAGATAATCTAAAATATTCACATACATATTAATTTATTGAGAAAATGCTCTAATTTATCATATATTTTTTTGAAATCAATAACACTTCTCGTTTAGACGTGATCTTCACTATAAAATCATTAAAAGTCGGTTATCGTCCCCTTAAGGCTATCCTGCGCCGTTATCTATATATATAAAAGAGAAGTCCAATCACTGACCACTCATCACGAAATCTCGGAAACTACTGGGCCGTGAGGTCTAAAATTTGGCAAAAGCACTCTGTATGGGGTGCAGGCGCGCACTAAGAAAGGATTTTTATAAATTCGCACCTTAAGCGGTTGAAAAGGGGTGTCAAAGTTTGTATGAAACTCCTATGTTTTTAAAGTTAGAGACATGAATGTTGGCCTGATTGTTCCTTTCGACTTCTAGGTGCTCACTAAGAAAGGATTTTACGAAATTCGGCGCTTAAGGGTGAAAATAAGGGTTTTTAATGTTTGTATGAAAAATGTACCAAATGCAGTTAAGATCCAAATTGAATCTTACGGCAACGACTTATTGCATACTTTACATTGAAATTAGAATTCAGAGGCCGATAAAGATCTAAATAGAATTTTACGACAACGCGTTATTGCATATTTTACATTGAAATAAGAATTTTTGGAAGTTTCTTGAGGTTTATATTTAGTTTTTTTTCTAGGTGGCCAGTATGTTTCAGTGCAGGCGTGATAACGTTCTAAAGTTTTTATGCCAGTTCTAGGTGGTCAGTATTTTTCAGTATGCAGGCATCTGCTAAAAGATAATGAACTGAGGTTCTAATTGGTATTCAGGTAATTTGAACGTTGCATTTATGGCATTAAAGTCGAGAATGCCAAGGGGAAAAAAAACTTCACAATGTTTAACCTTAATCGCGGCTTACAAGCCGATCGTATCAAAAAACGAAGTCATGTATCAATCACAGAATACAAACCTGAGCGATACACGTTCAAGCTATAGTTACCGAAATTTCTGTTCTGCGATATTTTGTTATTACTTAGGTACTACTAATTTGCTTTGAAATATTTTTCATCGTCGTTGTTTGGTTTTCATTTTGGGTTGTTTCGCTTCCTAATTTTAAATTGGAGGATATTATATGTGTTTTTACCTATTGCCGGGTTGGAATTTTGTTATTTCTATTTCTTTGCGAATTACTTATTGTGTAGGTATTTCACACCGTGGTATTACTATAATAGTTTTTAGTTACTAGAAAAAGTGTCCTTGAATACCTACGTTCGTATTTTAATTTTATTGCTTAGTATCTTTGGTTTAGGCTGGTGTTGTAAGGGTTGGAAAAAGGCGGGAGAACTATTCCCATTTTAAATGGGTGTCTGCATCAACTGACGGGGTCCGAAAGAGCCAATGCCTGCCAGGGTTATGAGCCTGTCCGAAAGGGATATCGTGGCCCTGGCACACACAGGCATTTGAAGGAACACGGGTGGGTTTTAGTCAGTAAAAGTCTGACACGCATCAAAATGACCTTCATTGAAATTTCCTGAGAATCAGATTATTTTTACTCCCTGTTGTGCGTCCCCAAAACTAGCTATAAAAATACCATCTTGAAACGACGTATTCACGCTTTGAACCATAAACAGCTCCTCCTGACCGATCCTGGGTGAAAGGTTGGAATATTTCCCAGTTTTTAGACACGTGGCGCACAATGCTGTCTCGAATTTGAGAAGACAATGACATGGCCACGTTACTGTTCACCAAATAGGAGAGAGATGAAAATAAGCATGCGCCATCGCCAGGGATATTTACTATTTGGCAAAGAATTTGCATGCCACAATTGTGGCGATAAGTCCCCTCTATGAGGAGTGGCTAGAGAGGCGCCACGGCTTCCTCACCTTCCGCCTGACGCACGTCCTCACCGGACACGGTTGTTTCGGGAGGTTCCTATTCAGAATAAAGCGGGAGGAAACGCCCGGGTGTCACCACTGTGTGGATCGCCTGGAGGACACAGTGGAGCATACGGTTGAGGTCTGCCCTGCTTGGGCGGAGCACCGTCATGTCCTCACGGCGGCGATCTCTCGCATCTGGCCCTGGTTCAAGCCATGGTTCGGAGCGAGAGTGCACGGGAGGCCGTCACCTCCTCCTGCAAAGCAGTAATGCATGCGAAGGAGGAGGCGGAACGCATGAGGGTAAGGCAGGGTTCGCGCCCTCACGGCCTTAGTCACCGCAGGAGACGCCCCGGGCATCGCGAATCGCAGGCCGATTCTCGGCCGCCGTGAGCGCGGGCTTGCGAAAGGTGAGCGATAGGTAGCTCGCCGTCCGATAAGGACCAGGCCCGGGTCGACGGCGCGTTGTGTTCCACGCGCGCCTCAAATAGATGTCAGCACCAATTGACGGGGTCCGAAAGGGCTAATGCCTGCCAGGGTTACGAGCCTGTCCGAAAGGGATTTCGTGGCCCTGGCACACAGGCATTTGAAGGAACACGGGTGGGTTTTAGTCAGTAACAGTCTGACACGCCCTCCCCGATCCGGCCAGAGCGGGAGAAGTTATTTGATAATTAACCACCCAAAAAAAAATGGCACCGGCAGAACTATTCTCATTTGAGTTCCAGGTGTTTCAGGATGGTATTTTTATTGCTGGTTTTGGGGAAGCACGGCAGAGTCAAAATAATCCGATTCTCAGGAAACTTTAATGAAGGTCATTTTGATGTTTTAATTCCGTTGGCTAATTTAAATAATAAAAAAACCGGCCAAGTGCGAGTCGGACTCGCCCACGAAGGGTTCCGTACCATTATCTATAAAAATGGCAAAAAAAATCACGTATGTTGTATGGGAGCCCCTCTAAAATATTTGGTTTATTTTAATTTAATTATTTATTTTTAAAGTGTTTATCTTAATATTATGTGAATATTTCAAGAATCTACCTGTTGCCGTTATCAATATCTAGCAAAAACGAGCAAAAAATCACGTTTGTTGTATGGGAGCCCCCTTATATATTTTTTTATTCTGTTTTTTAGTATTAGTTGTTCTACCGGCAACAGAAATACATCATCTGTGAAAATTTCAACTGTCTAACTATCACGGTTCATGAGATACAGCCTGGTGACAGACGGACAAACGGCGGAGCCTTTCCCCTCCCGCTTTACCTTTTGGGTACGGAACTCTAAAAATATCTTTTGACCCCTCACGCCGGCAAAATTGAAGAATCACCGACCGTCACCGACTCAGCGGTAAATGTGCAGTTGAATTCACAATCCCTGTCCCAATTCACTGCTATTGATTTTGTCGAGAAGTCGCTTGCCTATAGTGATCAAACGGAATGCGAGTCATTTTTTTTTAAGGATATTGCTAAACCGTTGCTTCATCTACTTATATTAATATTTTATAGTTTGTGAGGTTGTAGGGGTAATCTCTGGATCTACTGAACCGATTTTGAAAAATCTTTTACCCATTGAAAGCCACGTTATTATTTTGTGAGTGTCATAACATACGGCCATAATTTAATCCGAAAAATGAAAAGACGGTAAAATGTTTACCGCTCAACGAAGTGGGCACGGGTCAGCTAGTATATTATATGTCTAATACTCAGCCTAAAATCTTGCCTCACAGCCATATGCTTCTAAGATTTTAATTATGGATAAAACTCAAGATTTAAAGTCATCTATTGTAGTTTGTATAAGTTTTCTTGAGTGGAATAATAATGATAAATGTTTTTAATAAAAAGTGTGTTCAATAACTTAAGAGTGATTAATAGTTGTTTATTTGAGCAAAATTAAATATGTTTTAATAGGTATAATGAGTTTTGCTTTGTTTTAAAGCAAAATGTTTTTTTGACGGGATTAATTTTAATAATGGCGCTCATTACTTAAGTTTATTTTTATTTTACGTTCTGAATTATAAATTGATATTAAGAAACATAAAAGAGAGGAGCTCGTGGCTAAGTAATATCAGCCGCACGGGTCGATCCATCAGGTTAAGCTTCCGTGGATGGGTGACCATATTTACATACCTAGACTCCTCCGTGCCTCGGAAAGCAAGTTAAGCCGTTGGTCCCGGCTGTAATTCGCGGATCTTTGACACTCCGTTGGGAGTCGTCAGAAGCCCAAAAGTCTTACAACCAGTCTTACCAAGGGGTATTGTATTGCCTAGTTACTGGGTTGTGGAGGTCAGATAGGCAGTCGCTCCATGTAAAATACTGGTATTTAGCGTATCCGGTTAGACTGGAAGCCGACCCCAGCATAGTTGGGAAAAGGCTGGGCAGATTGATTGACTTACATACATTAATACACAAACTCACGCCTTCTTCCCATGGGGGTATGCAGAAACTGCAGAACGCACCCCGACCACCACGGCGCACGTTCATATGGAATCCTTACATATTCCTTTTGCTTCGTTAACGTTCATACATCTGCGGGGTAATTGCGTATCACACTTACAGTAGAGATAACTACAATAATATGACCCGCCCCACCAAAATTCAAAACGTTTGAAAGTATTTACAAAGCGCCGCCAAGACCCACACGCATGTGTGCGTAATGAGACGGCCGTCAAACAAAAATAAATCCACGGATTTGTTGCTCGACTAGTGGCGTCATTAATCGCTCATTATTATTAGTATGGCGCTGCACTGACGTACTCTATGAAAACAACACGCGCGTTACAAAGCGCCACCAAGACCCACACGCATGTGTGCGTAATGAGACGCCCGTCAAACAAAAACCTACAATTTTAATTTCAACAAGGTTCTAACTTTAATTATTTTAATCATATTTTATATTGTTTTTTTGTTAATGTGAGGACGTTAGACTGTAGATCAGTAGACCATTTTCTATTTTGTTAAGTACCTGGTACTTTTGACGGGCCTACGCTGTCCTCTCATACGTATTAACACCGTAATTTGAAAACATTATAAAAGCCATTTTTTTTTTAAAGAGTAGCCGTGGAGTTTATTGCCGGCTCTTCTCCATAGGAAACGACCAATGGAACCGTGCACCTAGCTTCTAACGTTTCCTAAGTACCCATGTAGGCTTATGAGAAATAAAAATATTTTGGATTTGATGGATTTTGGTTGTCTTGTGAGATCGGCTAGTTATGATTAGTTGACCAACAAATCTGGTAATAAGTGAGATATTACGAGTACTGATTGCACAAAAACTATGAATAAATTCGACGAATACGAAGACGAATACTTACAACTACAGACAAACTCTTTCGTAAGGATGTGACTACACACATTGACACAGTAATTTGGAAGGGCGAGCCATGTTATCGTAGTTTATCTCTAGCAATGTGTTTAATTTTGACAGTTCAATAACACTTATTGCTTTATTTACGTTGTTGAGGAGACAAAGGACATCGTCGTCAATTACCCTAGGACCAACAAACATCTGACGTATACATAATAATTATATTTTATTATACTAATTGGGAATATTTGTATGAAACGAATATTCTGCGTTCCATAATAAATAATTAAAAGAGCTGTAACAATTAACGACATCACATCAAAAATGCCTCCATCTTTGACAATTAGATTTGACATAACAATTAGTGATGCCCAATCTTTCATTTCAGACACATCAAGAGCGAGATTAGAGATCCCACGATAGACGATCCACTAGTCGAGAAACAAATCCGTGATTTGTTTTTGTTTGACGACCGTCTTATTACGCACACATGCGTTGTGAGTCTTGGTGGCGCTTTGTAAATACTTTCAAACGTTTTGAATTGTGGAGGGGCGTGCCATACTATCGTAGTTAATCTACCTGCCGATCTATTCTCTAAAAATCTCACAATGAAACCTTAGGTGAAGTGAGTTTTTGCGGTGAGTTTTTTTTTACAGAATAGGTACCGACTGCTAACGGATGTCATACGCATCCGTACGTACTTTCCTTTTCAACCTTTTTCGCTCTAGGGTATGACGCTTCTGTAGTGACTTGTGCGACGTTTATATTGGTAACATACACCTTAGGTGCGAAAAGAATTCAACATTAAAACCGATGTTCATATCCTAATCAATCCATCCTAAATAATGAATTGTCTTTTTCTATAAAATTACTACACATAATCACTCACGTAATGTTTCAATACACGCTGGGTACTGATGTATCGATTTAGTTTAAAATATATCGATACGGATCTAATGTGTGGTCATCGCGCACGCGTTGGGCCCTCCTTGCACCCGCGTTCGTCACGCGCAAAATCCGCGCACGCCACGCGCCCGTCTCACACCCGCTTATACAACTTATAATTATTAAACCAAAAAACGCCCTTCATCACAGTCTATACGGCACTAGCCGAAGCGCAGGCACAAAGTGTGTGCAGCACGTGTGCGGGGTGAGCGCAAGCGGGCGCGAGGTGGGTGCGTGGCGTGTGCGGGTCGACTTCGATAAATGCAATTTGAGATCTATTGATGTGTCATAAGACCCAAATGTTATACAACAAATTTCGAAGCGAGCGCGGCGGGTGCGGAGCGGGCGTTTGGTTTGCGCGTAGCGGGCGCGTGTCGTCTGAACGCAGTCTATCCCTTGTCATGTCAAGTCAATCAACTCTACTGTCAATAAGATTTACCAAAGAGTAAAATGCTACTATTAATAAGTCTTTATAACACCAAACAAGATAGGTACATAAGTACTTAAATGTTTTACTGAATCTCTTACCTTAACTAGCCACTTAAAAGGCTACAGGCAATAGAAATAATATTAGTGACAGGCATTTATTAGTATGAATTTCTAAGTATTGAAAGAAAAGTATTTTACTAAATAAAACCTAAAAAACTTTGTTTTCTTTAAAATAAATGCTTTCTGCAATTTATCCGTCATTAAACTTTGTCTGCAGGGTATATACTTGTAATTTAGTACACGCAAAGTAATTTTTGTTGGTTCTGGGGCCAACGATGTTTGGATGGAGAACCATCTCCTTTTTCGAACATATGAAACAATAAATTAGCAATATCCTTCGAAATCATTCAGATTTAGTTGGTTACGCAATTAGGTTGCGAATAGATACTACACACCAGACCTTTCTGAAGAACATCTCCATCATAAATATAATTTCCACTTAAAAAAAAATGCCGATAATAAAAACCCAATTACCAACAGTCATATTTACCATAACACTTAAGGTCACAAAAAGGCCGTAAAGTTTACTCTGTGGTCAGTAAATAACCGATAGGTAGTTTTATCAGTAGTAGGCAGCGACGGGCGGCCTTTTAAAATATTACCCTCTAGCCCAGGGCGGGTAAAAATGACCCCGGTTTATGTACTGTAAAGATAAACACCTACATTGTTCGTGAAAACGTGAAATATGTGAAAATAACGTTTGTACCACATTTTTGGACTTCATTGTAACATTTTGTAGTTAATGTTTTTGATGCTTCCTGGTTTGATATTAGTCTATATGTGATAACATAGTTTTAAGTGGATTTATGATATACCATCGTATGCCACATATTCAAGTTTTATATGTGAACAGACAGCCGTGCTGCTGGGGAGTTTGTTGCGCCACTTCTTCTTCCCAGCTAAAGCACTAGGAAGTGGTGAAGGGTGGGCGTTTTTGGGGGACTGTCTCGTGTAATTTTTGACGTTCGAAAAGTGCTGATTCTCAGCCTAGTTTGAATAAATTACTTTTGATTTTACCTTATGACCCATATAAAAGATGGGAAGACGAATTGAAGCTCACAGCGGGTCCAAATTGGAGAAGAGTTACGAGAGATAGGACTCAGTGGAAGTTGTAAGACTCCTCGTACAACTTTGGCAAAGGCCTCCGCCTTTGCCAAAAGGCACATTGAACTAAGAGACATTCTATAAACTACTGAAATAGCACAACACAAAGAAGTTCAGAATGAAAGGGCTTATTATTATTATTAGGGTTCCATATGGTGAGACTAAGTCTGTCTGTCTGTCTGTCTGTCACACCTAGATATCTCAAGAACTACTTATGCTATCAACTTGAAATTTAGAATAGTTTTAGATGAGGTTTGCCCAATTATTTTGCAAACAAGAAAGAAACTAAAAAGAAAAAATATATTTTTTGCAAAAGGGACAGAAAGGGGTTAAAAATTGTAAGTGGGGCTACTATGGCATGTGGGGTGTCATATGAAAGAACGCTGTTTGCACATTCTCAAACAGTTTTTTTTTTTGGGAAGCCTAGTTTCCGACTTTTGATGAAAAATGTAAAAAAATACCGTTCCCCCCCCTTATCTCCGAAGTTTGCATTGATAAAAATCTGAAATTATTCTGTGATAGAAGTTTATGTAAAGATTACAGGAAAAATAAAACGGATGTCTCTAAATAGCAGGTAAATTCGCTGCTAGAAATCAAACTAGACATATCCACAATTAATTATGTACAACTATAATAACAACACCACGTTCACTGAGATGTGTAAGATTTACGTAAAAGCAAATTGATCCCCGATGTGATTGAGTAATGAGAAAAAGAATGTTTCATTCTACATCTCGAGGGACTTACCTTAACCTGGCTGAGATAAAAATATCCACGATTTTCGTGACATAAGCCTACGTCTGACCAATGGTAACTTGTTATGTGATTGAACAAATACTTACAAATACTAGGAATGGTGACTGTGAATATTATATTTAAGTGTAGATTTATAGGGAAGCAGTAATGCTCGCGAAGGAGGAGGCGGAACGCGTGAGGGAGAGGCAGGGTTCGCGCCCTCACGCCCATAGTCGCCGCAGGAGACGCCCGGGCGTCGGGAGTCGCAAGCCAATTTCCGGCCACCATAGGCGCGGGCCTGCGGACGGTGAGAGCGATGGGTAGCTCACCGTCCGATAAGGACCAGGCCCGGGTCAACGGCGCGTTGTGTTCCACGCGCGCCTCAAAGAGATGTCAGCACGAATTGCCGGGGTCCATTAGGGCCAATGCGAGTTTGTCCGAAAGGGATATCGTGGCCCTGGCACACAGGCAAATGAAGGAACACGGGTGGGTTTTAGTCAGTAAAAGTCTGACACGCCTTCCCGCTCCGCCCAGAGCGGGAAAGTTATTTGATAATTTCCGACCCAAAAAAAAAGGTGTGTGTGTAGGTATGTTATGCACATTGACACGACACGAAATTACTGTAAAATGGGCTATGCTGATGTGGGACTGGGTAGGCCACGTCTGCCGTATTAATGAGCTGTGGGCCAAAATAACCACTATGTGGAGCCCTGACACAGCCAGAAGGCGTCGCGGCAGACGCCGTAGAAAAGAGGAACACAGAAATAATAAAATATTAATATGTATCATCAAAAAGTGAACTAAGAGTACCAATAGAGATTCTATGTATCATTCATTGTGCGTATCGGACCAAGGATTCCGTAGTTGGCATGCATTTATCTTAAGAACAAACTTAACATTGTAGTTGAAATACATGTTCCCTCATACATCCAATTGCAAATGTAAGTTTTTAGTTTCCTGTAATCTATAAGTAAAGAAAGAAAGAAAAATTGTTTATTCTGTACAAACAAAACGCACATTACAATGAAATAACATAAATGGCACACAAACAAAGTAGCCAAAAGCCTAAAGTACTATTTTCTGTATTTTTTTTTCAAAATTTTAAGCTGAGTTCGGAATTTCGTAATTTCGGAGATAATGGGTAGGGGAATGGTAAATGTTCATCTATTTTCTTAAATGATTTTAAAATAATTATTTTAAACAACTACTAAGAAATCTTTATTACAACCCCTTTCATTTGATAAGCCACACGGTACAGTTTTTTTCCAATTTGCCCCCCAAAACTGATCCCCTATTTAAAATTCATTTATTTACGTTACACGGCCGTATTTGGGTCACAGAAATTCATAAATGTGTACCAAGTTTCAACTTAATCAGGTCAGTAGATTTGGAGTATCGGCTGTGACAGACAGACAGACACACGAGTGTCTGTGAATCCTATAAGGGTTCCGTTTTTTCCTCTTGAGGTACGGAACCCTAAAAATATATTAATATACCCTTTTTAGAAAAATATAAACCTAAAAATACTGCGAAACTATTTAAAAACCAATAAACTAAATCAAACACCATATGGACAGAACAGTTCCAGTAAAACAAGTACTTTTTCCGTAAAGTTGGAAGAGTACCGAGTCAGTAATTGAATTTGCATCCGCAAGTATACCCGCTCCTTTAATTTGAGTAAGTGTTGCGGTACCGTCCGCAAACACCGCAACGAACCGCATCTAACCGGTTATAACTTGATGTAACTGGTGTAGGGAAGTTTGAAGTGTTTTTGGGAATAAAATTAGGCTGTAATGTTGACTAAAACTGACGAATAAGAAGGAAATCATTTTCGATATTATTTTGTATAGATGCGGAATAGTCACAAAAAGGTTAAACCAGTAAGTTTAACAATAAAATTACTCGAAATTTCAGACAGTACGAAAACTTTCAGCAAAAAAGGAACACATTTCATAACAAAAGGCAAGTTTATCATGCATAACTCCACGCAAAATATTTGTCGAAAGGCATCAATACAACGAAACGTCTTCTAAACATCGACAGACAAGAATAAGACACTTGAGTTTCCTCAATCGAACGTCTTATTTTGCTGACCGTAAATAAATTTCAGAGGCCCATCACGTTTCTTCGGACCGTACTTCAGATAGATTATGCTCCCTTTGTCGTAAATTTTACGACTTCAAAAATTAGTCGTCGTGAGCTGACTGGACTTGCCTGAACACGTAATACCAAATTGTTTTACGTTGGTTTTGTGGCCGCACGGGATAATTTTGCTGGTGTTCTGCACGACTTTCGATTACAGCGTTTTCGTGTGTCGTGAATTTTGTGCTAGATTCTAGAAAATATGTGAGGAAAATATTTTGGAGACTAGAGCGACGGATTTTCTGTGTGGAAAATTTTGATTTATCTTCTGAATATAAATTTAATTAGGACGGTTATAAAATGAAAATATATGTATTTGCCAAATAGATTTTTTTAAATTGCGTACTATTTCATAATTTAATAATAAAAATAGCTACCAAAACATACTGAAAAGTTACTAAAATTGCAATATATCATAGATGAAAACTATCATTATATTAAATTGCACGAATTTTACGGTCGTAAATCACCCACATTGCCACAGAGTAAAAACTGTACCAGGCTAATCAGCATATTTACAGTACCAACGATAGTTTGTAAATTCTTATTTATGACCAATTTTTGCCGTTGTTTAATAATGCAGCAGTAAATTAATGCTTTAATATAACGTGAAGCCGACGCGGCGGACTGTTCGCTTAGCTTCACTTCGCTTTTACGTGGTACAAGTCAGAAGCGGAAGCGTTTATAAATTGACAAACATTATTATTTGCACAAGAAAGTAATTAACCGCCACAGAATCAGTTTAATTTTAAATGTTATTTTGCTATTCATTTGTACATATACCTACTCTATTTTAATCTATATACTAATATTATACAAAGGTAAAATTTATTTGTTTGTATGGTTGTATGTAGGGGGTAACCTCTGGAAATACCAGTCAGATGTGAAAAAATATTTTTGCATTTGATAGACCAATTCTTGAGAAAGTTGATAGGGTATTTAACATCACGCTACGACCTTTAGGAGCCGAGAAAAAAGAAAAAAAGTCAGAAAGAACGCTAAGCGAAAACGCAGTAACAGCGCGGGCGGGCGATGCAATGCGATGCAGTGGGTCGGGGGAACAAAAATTTCTCGCGGATGAAATCACGGGTAGAAGATAGTTACAGATAAAACAGGAGGACACTCCCATTACAAGTTTAATAGCATCTTCGCATCAACGCGTTGCAACGCTCTTATTTTAAAACTGAACTATTACTCCATTGCGGGTCTTATTCTCATAATTACTTGTTATTATAACTTTTACTGCGCAATATTCCCTTTAGAAAGGTTTATTATGGCCACTTTAATTACCTATATGATATTAAAATTGTTAATTAAATGTGAGCAGAAGGTCATTAATTTATAATTTTAAGCTTTATAGCATAGGCATTATAAACATGGCTGAAAATAATACCATATTTTTCTATAAGAGTACAATGAGAACAGAATACCTCAGACAATATTTTATGATGCTAACAAAGACATTAGTTGATAGTTTTGGATATATGAATATGTGGAACAGGGTGTAAAGTTCACTCATCCTCCATAGAAAAGGGAGAATCCTCCGACCAGACGGGTGTTGTGTCTGGTGAGCAACTGCCCCACGATAGATGTCGGGACGTTGTATATATGCTAGTCGCGCGGTAAACTCTGCTTGCGCGATGCAGGATTTTGAGTGACGTCAGTGTGACGCGTAGTTCACATGTGGCTATGTGTGTAGGTGTGTGAAAAGCGAGATTCATTTGTTGATTAAAACAAGACCCCTAAGCCTATCTTACAAATAGGTTTCAAGAAGTTTATTTTTTTAACAGCGCTCAATGTAATTCAGAACAACAGAAAAGCAAAACTTCCGCCACAGTATGACTATCAACTCCATACAGAGTGCTGTCACTCTGTACGAAGTTGATAGTCACACTGTCATAAATACAAGTTTGAGTAATACATACTCTATTTACTACTATACTCTCGCAACGGTGTGGTTTAAAAGGAGATGTAGTGACAAAAATTTAAAAGAGTATGCTTAGGTGGTTTGGTCATGTTGAGAGGATGAATGAAAGGCGACTAACAAAAGGTATTTACAAGGCAGAAGTGAGTGGAAACGCTGGTAGGGGACGCCCTAGAAGGACATATAGTGACCTAATTGGTGATGTTCTTCGGAAAGATCGGTGCGTAGTACTGACAAGTCAACCGGCGTGCGTGTATGATCAGATGTATGAACGTAAACGAAACAAAAGCAGTATGTACAGAATGTAGAAGTGGCGTTCTATAGTTTCTGCCTACCCCCATGGGAAGAAGGCGTGAGTTTATGTACATACATATGTATAAACTCTACTTTAACATTATTTAAGGGGATTTCCCCGGGTAGCCCCCGAATTTTAAACTCTTATTTTTTTTGCAAAAATAAATTAATTTCTCGGGTGACATCTTATGTAATGCCGACGTAGTTTGACAAGTACTCAGCTTCAAATCACAATTCGGAACCGGGCCTCAGTTAACCCGTTCGCCGCTTACACCTCAGGCCAAAAGTACCAGTTACATCGCTCCGTGATTTATCGTCCGCTACACCACGCTAACTTATTACCAACGTTTATGTTGAGCGAATATGTACGAGATCATGTATTTTGTACATACCGAGTATATGACTTAAGATACATAGGTACATATGTGGCCGCCATTACTTTTATCGTGACTCGTTAGCTGTGAGTCTCTTTCGGTCTCAGTTTAGATACGAATATGAGATTATTATTTATGTTACTAAAGCCACTGAGATATTTGTGTAATAGTTATTATTTTAGGCTTTTTTCAAAGTTGACGTCGGTTACCAATGAGCAAGATAATAAACTTTGAGCAACTATTTAGTAAAAAGAATGAATAATAAATACAAAATGAACTGGAAATAAGCGCGTGGTACGCTTATTGCAGTATAAAATAAAATGCGGAAGCTTCGATGTGCACTCGTTACCCCCACGCAAAATCAATTTAGTCTTTATAATCATTATCAATAAATTAATTCGTGAAGCAAAAACTTTGTACTTACCCAATTTTACGAATATTACGCGGACGGAGGAGTACGAAATTTGGCACAGTTAAAGTTTTTATGGGAAAGTAGTGCAAAAAGCTAATATTTTTATACAATATGCATTAGATATAAATTAACGAAAAAAAAAAACATTACACACCCCTACCATGCGTTTGACACAGACCCACATAGTACCAGGCCCTCATGACTTGAAGATAGATAGGGTGACAGAAGTGACAGCTTGAGCATGGAATAAGTAAGCACTTTTTAATACCATGGAATTAGTAAGTACTTGATAATAGCATGGGATAAGTAAGTACTATATGAATTGTAAGTAGGGTAGAATTTCGACCAGTGGGTGACCACTAGTATTAAAAAAACTCCTGAAACAAGCCTTACCTATATTTCTCATCCCGTAACCACTTATTTTTGTACGTAAAAGAACATTCCCATACCGTAACTCAGCTGAAATCCGATGTTAAACACAAACCAGGAAATAATACCCAAATAGAAAAAAAAACTGATCACTCAGAAAAAGGCAAAGGTACGTATGTTTAGAGCCTCAAATAAAAAAGATAAAAGTCAACATACACTTCTCCATTTCAATATGTGTGCACAACGCCGATGATTAAAGGGCCTTTTCCGGCAATTCCTTTCATCATAGTTTCTGAGGTTTGTGAAAAAACATTACATTCAGCAATGGGTTAAACCTGTAAAAGGTTGTGTGTGTTGTTGTCTGTGGATTCAGTTATGTCAGAAAGTTTCATGATAGAGGTCGTGATTTGAGCCAGTACTTTCGTATCGTAGTATGCCATCTTCAGAATGAATGGCGGCTTTTTTTAAGGAATATCTACAATGTCGTGTGTTTATTCAGTCGTGTTTTTTTTTCATAAAAATCTTATCATTTTAACTGTATTTTGATAACCTATTTTTGCTAGAAAACATGCAAACTGACTAATAAACTCTTTTCTGTTTTTCAGGTAAATTTCCACAACTTTTTAAATCTACAACAGTTGCTCCCGACACGGTCACACACAAGGGTAAGGGCCTTTTAAGATATAATTACATATGTTTCCGCAACATATCCCCTGCCATAATCGCTACGCTTGGCAGGCGGGTTGGTGATCCCAGTATGGTGTTAAAATGCATAGAGAACGCTGCTGCCCGTTCTCTAGTAAGTCCCTTAGTCGCCTTTTACGACACCCACGGGAAGAAATAGGATGGCGCTATTCTTTACGTCCGGTACCACACGGCCAAGTCAGTTATATTAAATAATATTTTTAGTTATCTAACAAATTAAACTACTCATTAACACAACCGAATCTGACAATAGTTACAACATAGCAAGTGTAACCGTGCTCTAAGCAGAATATTTAATATTCATTTATGCTAACAACAGCGACATCTGTCGGAGAACAAAGAAGCTATTATCTTCAGTATAAATTGCTTCCTAGGAGTTATAATGTACCTTAGATTTAAATTATTGCAGTAGGTAGATAAAATAAAATCAACCTCAAGAATATTAGTTTCAGATGTTTCATAAGACAAAATATTAACTGATGGACAGTTAATATTTTGTCTTATGAAACATCTGAAACTAATATTCTTTAAACTTTCAAAATGTTAACTAAGACACGCTGTCAATTAATCATTTAAAGAAATAATAAACAATTATTTATTACAGGACTATTAATATTTTCAGAGTCCTACGCAATCAAAATCTAGGTATAAGTTACTACTGTCATATTAAAGTTCAAATTAGATTGGATATTAATAGACAAGTAGAAACTATCACAACACAACACAACACGACACCTCCACTATATTCAATTCCAAATCTCTATCCTCAATACTTTATTTGCATTCCACAATAAGCTAAGTTTAAAACTTCCTCTCTCCTACAATTCATTATTGTAATATAATAGTTCTAAGTTACCACCTAAATACAAAGCCGGTAACTTAAAATTATACGTGATCATTAAGGAACCTGTTGGGTACAGCAAAATAGTAGGAGGGAGCTTTGAAAGACTTAGCATATTATTAATTTATTCTGAACTAAATCTGATATTATATTATAATAGCGTCTTTTATACAGGTCTACAGGGGGCCGAAAATGGACGCTTTGGCAGAATCATAATTATGATCTGCGTACAATTTATACATCCCGCAATTCATCTGTTTGACAGCTGCTATTTGACATTAGACTTCAATAAAGTAATTCATAATGCTTAGTTTTTTTGTAAATAAGTATAATAATTTCGCCCTCTTTCTTTAACCGACTTCCAAAAAGGAGGAGGTTATAAATGTTCGACTGTATATTTTTTTTATATATTTTTACCTATTTCTCCCTCAATTGTGAACCGATTTAGAATTTTTTTTTGTTTGAAGGCGTATGCTCTCTAGGTGGTCCCATTGTCACCAAGTCAGAATCTGATGGATGAAAATTTGAGGATTTCCCCCGATTTCTATGGGATCCCCATAGAAATCGGGGGAAATCCTCAAATTTTATACGCACACATATAGTGATTTAGATATTTTTTTATATGAACTCGTGCATTTGCTCCCGGAAAGCACCATTTGGTGAAGAGCCCACAGATGGCCACCGGAACTACTTAATAATAAGTATTTCTCGGGTTGCGATTGGATTAGATACTTTAATATGGTTGCTAAGCAATTTATGCTCGTCACAATTTATATGGTGAAGTGGAGCTCCAGTTCTCTTGGTCCTTACCAGTAGAACTCCTCAACAATTAACTCCCCTGCATCGGCAAAAGCAATATTTTGTAAAAAGGTGATGAGCATTAGGCTATTGTAACTTAGATAAATTACAAACTGACCCACAAAAAGTGATAAATAAAAAACTTTTTAATTAAAAAATAAATAACCAACTTCCAAAAACAAACACTACAAAGTCAAAAATAACTTTAATTTTGGAAGTCTGTGTCTTTGGATCTGTATTTTGCTTTTTTGCCACCGACATCCGAAATCGATTGTTTTGTTTTTGCAAAATCTTTTTTTTATTAATTTAGGTAGTTTGTTATACCTATATTTTTATGGACATTACATAGGGACTTGTACAATGTATTTTTAACCGAGAAGTTGGAATGTTTAATCTTGATTTATGTTGAAGTGTGTGTAACGTGACTGCATGTCTTCGCGTTGTTGAAAAAAATATTGATGTTTACGAACGAATTTGCAGGTCTTTAATACTGGGAGGGTTAAAATATTATAATTATGGAAGTCAGGTTTGCAGCTGTCAGTTTGATCGATGTTTACTAGGATTCTACAGTGTTTCTCGGTAAACTTCGTGTTTCGTCGGTCGTCGGATTTCTATAGTTCACACGGAAATCAAAACAAAAAAACAATAAATGACTTAGTTCTGAATTCACTTTATTATACACGATAAATCGAATAATTGATGGACATGGAAATGAGCATTCGTTTGTATTCGGAAATAATTATGATGATTGCCGAGAGACATTAAGACAATAGAAGCACTAACTACTTCTGAAGCGTGAAGAGTTTTGGTGCATCTGTGCTATTTCCCCAAAGGGTATCAACGTAGCTCAGCCATGCGCATAGAAGGTGGTGGGCGCTGTTTGAATATTGGTGTTTTTTTTTTTAATTTCACGGAGATCATACAAAAATTAGAAAAAAAAAATTGTAAGTTTTTGTAATTTGTAAGTTTTTGTATGTGTGTTTTCCAGTTTATATTATATACGTGTCTAAATCCACCACCAATATTGCGTTCACAAGTTTTCCAATACTTATAAAAGCAATAACGTATTCTCTTAACTCGAAACCGTTACGAATAAGCGTTACTACGAGTATAAGCAGTTATCCATAAAATCCCGGATGTATGTACCGGCAGTTTGACGGGAGCCACCCCTAAATAATGGGCGGAATTTCGCACCATAGACCAGAACATAAACTATTAAAGAGATGCCAACAACCGAGAATAGTACGATTTTATGAGCCGCTTTTGCATATTGAACGGTACGAAGGCACTTCAGATTGGCAAATAACCACTTCTTTTTCGTTTTCAGATATTTGTGTTTATGCTTTAAAATGTTTGCCAAGAGCTCTTTGGTACAGTCATGATAAATAAATTTAAAAAAAAACTTTTGTGGCAAAAAACGAAAATACAAAACCAAATACACCGTCTTCCAAAATTAAAGTTACTTTTCACTTCGTAGTGTTTTTTTTTTAAGTCGTTTAGTACCTATTATTATTTTTTGTAAAAAGTTGAAGGAACTTATTATAACATCATCCACATAGATTAAGTGAGAAAAATCTACCCAAGCAAAGTTATTAAAACGTGGGACCACCGCGCACGCTTGCTTAACAAAATGAAAATAATCTCCAAAATCAGTCCGCAATTGACGAAAATATCGATGAAACGACATTAAAAAAAAAACCGGTCAAGAGCGAGTCGGACTCGCTCACCGAGGGTTCCTTACGTATATATGATGTTGATGATTTCTGAAAAACTGTGCTATTTAGAGATATTCGTTTTATTTTTCCTGTAATATTTACATACACTTCTATCACATAGAACTATTCTAAATTTCAAGTTGATAGCTTTAGTAGTTCTTGAGATATCCAGGTGTGACAGACAGACAGACTTAGTCTCACCAGGGTATAAATAAACTTTAAAATTGTATTTGGCTTGACTGTACTTGTAAAAATTGTATTTTGAGAACACTGAAAGGATTTTTTTAATGATTTTTTCGATGTTTGATACGTTTAGACGCTGAAGCTACAGTTTAATTTTTAACTCGTGACACTGAGTGCAAAAGTGCATTTTATCCGCCAGCGTGGTGAGTTTTTTTTTTAATTCTAAGCTGTGAATATAATAAATAATTTTCTAAACCACCAGTCCACTGAAAATGCATTGACACGTATTTCATGCCAGTGCGTTAACCTCATTTTAAGTAACGTCAAGTTGGACTGCTTATAGATAGAGAATTGGTTCGCCTGTGCAAAAATATAAACAAAAATGAACGAGCAGGCATTTAATAATCAATTAATTTCCTGCTTATTATAATCTACGTTTTATTATTAGCTAAAGAAACAAATAAACATTATAGTATTAACCAAAATATTTGTACATATACCATCAACATTGTCAATGAAAATAATAGACCAACGTAAATAAATCAAAAATCTTATTGCAACGTATTTCATCTTCCTTCCTTATTTATTATACTTCTGCCGCGGCCGGTTCACCTTCTGCAGGTTCAGCGCTTGCAGCTGGCGCTTCGCCTTCAGTACCACCTTCAGTGGCCTCTGCAGCCTCAGCAAGCGCTTCGCCCTCGGCTGGCGCTTCGCCTTCAGCTGGTTCTCCGCCCTCTGGCGCTTCGCTCTCGGTAGGCGTTTCGCTCTCAGCTGGTGCTTCGCCCTCAGCTGGTGGTTCTACAATTTCTTCTACGGATGTTTCACTGTCCGCAGCCTCTGCTGCTGCTTCAGCCGGTACTGCCTCTTCAGTGGCAGGCGCCGCCTCTACAACAGCTTCTTTTGGCGCTTCTATGGTTCCGCTCTTCTTCAGTAAAGTCTGGTACTTTTGTGGTTCGGACGGCGACGGTGGTGCTACTTCAGCTGGTGGAGCTCCCGCGGCTGCAGGAGTAGGTGGAGCTGCTTCACCTTTTTTGCCTTTATCTTTTTTCATTTTTCGCTCCAAAGGCAGATAAAGTTTGTAATCCTGTGGCAACTCTTCTTCAGTGTATAGCTTTTCACTAAAGTAAATTCGTCTTAATCTTGCATTAGCATGTATTTGCACTCGTAAAGTCTCTATAAATTGAGTTCCGTACGCCCTTCTAGTGAAATCGGCAAGATTAAACTGTATCTGGTTCCAACCACCTGCTAAGCCGATAGGCATAGTTGTACAGAAGGGTTTGATCTTCGTAGTCGATTGGAAATTAGAAATTCTGAAGCGCCTCCTCATGTTTTTATCATCCAGTACAGTTATCTCGAAAGAGAAATAACGCTTCAAGTTTTTTACAATCATAACAAGAAAGGGTAGTTTTATGCCTAACACTTGATTGTTCTTTGGGCATGTTATATACGTAGTTGCAACGTTTGTACTCACGATTTCGAGGACTATAGAATTAACTTCACTGTCAGTGAGCCGTTTTATGTGCCCATTTTTCACTTCCATGTCCCATATCGCCAGAGGGTTGGCCCCACAGCTGTAAAATATGGACAACAATCCATTTTGGTATGTGTTTTTGAACATCGTTTATTGATTTGTTGAACAATAGCAATAACAAAGTTGTTAACAACTATCAGTTTTAGACACGTTTGCAATAATTATTGTATACTCTGATTGTTTATCATTATTACATACTCTTTGACGTTTGTTTTTTGACATGCATTGACAGATTTTGATTCATCAAAAGTAAATGGTTTTATTATACAAAAAGGATTTTTACAATGAGTTATTGCGTCCGTTTAAACAATAAGTTCTTTGTAGAATTATTTATTTTACTGTGTGTATGTTAGGTGCAATAACAATAATTTTATTGTAAAAATTGCTTAATTATCCGATATAAAGTGAGCTTTTTTGAGGTGATTCTATATAAGGTAATATTCATGGCATTCCAATAGACCGAGTCGACCAATTTAAATATCTAGGGCATCTACTCACCGAGGACCTAAAAGACCATGCTGACATGGAGCGGGAGCGGAGGGTGCTGTCGGTGCGAGCCAACATGATACCCCGCAGGTTTTCACGTTGTTCTGCTGGTGTGAAGGTCACGCTTTTTAGAGCATTCTGCACATCACTGTACACGAGCAGCCTGTGGGTTAACTATACTGAAAGGGCATACAGTGCCCTCCGTGTCCAGTACAACAACGCGTTCCGGGCGGTGTTGGGGCTGCCCCGTTTCTGTAGCGCATCAGGGATGTTCGCGATGGCGCGCACTGACTGTTTCCATGCTTCTATGCGCAAGCGGTGTGCTTCCCTGGTGCGCCGGGTGCGGGCCAGCCCCCATACTATCCTGGCAATGATCGCCGACAGGCTGGACTGCCCTTATGTTCGGCATAGCTGTGGCAGGCATGTTGCTGTTCCGATGCCGGTTAGAAAATTTTAATTGATTATTGTGTTTTGTTTTAATTTTGTTTTCTGTGACCAGTAATGTGATTAGTAATTGCTTGTATTTGTATTTAATTGTTATGCCTAATAGTTAGTATGAGTCTATTGTTACTTGATAATGAATAAATAATAAATAATAATAAAAATATCAAACGTTGTTAAACGATTTATTTATTGTCAAGAAAAGCGAGTTCTTGGTCTTTCAGGCTAACGGTGTAAAATTTCCTTAGTATATGCCCCCGATCAAATACTTGGGGCATTATGTAACCGATGACCATAATGACCAAGTGAATATTGAGAGGGTAAGGCGCTAGCAGGCCGATGTAACATGCTAGCTCTTAGGTTTGCACGCTGTAGCAAGGCAGTCAAAATAACGCTTTTTAAAGCTTATTACTAATTATACGCAGCGGGCTATCAGTGCCCAACGGGTCCAATATAATAACGGGTTCAGGATGTTGATGGAGCTGCCCCGTCTCTGCAGTGCTTCAGGTATATTTGCACAAGCACACGTCGATGGCTTCCACGCCATCGTCAGACAGAAATCTGCCTCTTTGCTCTGCAGAGTGCGGGAAGGCTTCAACTCTATTCTGAAGACCATAGCGGGGAGTTACGATTTTTCTATATTACTCGTATGTGATGTTGTTCGAAGATGCATTTCGAACAACAGCCTTGGGGTCTACTCCGAAGCGATAATTCGAAGTATCGGCCGTTTCTTGACTCCTAGTTTCCTTTTTTGACTTGGAGTCCTTACCCGACATCAAGTCTCATTTTTGACTTTGACTTATCTCTTTGACTGTCATTTTTTTTTCTCGCCTTAGTTGGCCATTATTAGCCGTAGGAAACGGCCGAAAATTCGGCCGATACTTCAGATTTATCTTCGGAGTAGACCCCCAGGTTTTTAAATAGATAATAAGTTTACTAACATAGGAAGTTATCTTTTTGTTTACTAACCCATATGGATGTTGCTTATCCAAAATACTGATTATTTAATTTATATTTTTATTAATTTATTGCTAGCCTGTTCCTACCTACTCCTGCCTTTTTTTTTTTTGGGTGGGAAATCATCAAATAACTTCTCCCGCTCTGGACGGAGCGAGAGGGAGTGTCAGACTTTTACTGACTAAAACCCACCGTGTTCCTTCAAATGCATGTGTGCCAGGGTCGCGATATCCCTTTCGGACAGCTTCGTAACCCTGGCAGGACTCGTAACCCTGGCAGGAACCTACTCCTGCCTGGAAAACTGTTACACCAAGTCTCTTAATTCGATGGCTGTAAAATACGTGTGCGTGTGGTGCGCAAGGCCCCTGTCACGACCAGGTCTAAGCACTTTTAAGTTAAACACAGTGTTTATAATAATATCATTTAATCAACATAACTATTTCGTCTTCGCAAAAACAATAAAAAAATATTCTTAAAAAAAACACAATTGAATCGTAGATAACTATAAATTAAACTTAAACTAACAATGTTTTTTTTAATGTATTACTTTTTCTAATTAAATAAGTAACATTTGAATGTAAGCACCTACTACTTAGGTAAGTTTACTAGGTTTCATTTGACTAACCTATAAAGTTTAGTAATCATCTAATTGTTTCCATACAAATACAAAAAATATTTTAGTTATCTACTTACTTCTATAACCAGATGATCATGCAAACCATCTGCTTATTGCGTCAACACAATACTACTGAATATTCATTATTATTTATCCTCAGTCGGTTCTAATTGGTTCCTGTATTTTCTTTTGCATCAGTCGCCACATCCATAACGGGTGCGACTACGCCCTCCGTTTGTACTGCAGCTTCTACAGATTTTTCTTTTACTAGTTCAGTAGTTTCTGTAGCAACTTATAGTGTACGTGGTATTTATTCAGTGGCAACCGGAGCTTCTGTTGCCGGAGCTTCTGGTGCTGGAGCTTCTGTTGCCGGAGCTTCTGTTGCCGGAGCTTTTGGAGCCGGAGCTTCTGGTGCTGGAACTTCTATTGCCGAAGCTTCTGGTGCCGGAGCTCCTGTTACCGGAGCTTCTGTTGCTGTAGCACTCTGCTCAGGACTGCCTTCTACCGTAGCACTCTGATCAGAATCGCCTTCTGCCGTAACGAACGGAGCTTCGGTCGGTGGTTTAATAGTAACTTCCAGTTCTGCACCTTCTACAACCTTAGACGACCTTTTTTCAAATGCTTGCATTTGAGATACGGTTTTAAAAACCGAAGGAACCTTAATTACTTTTGAAGCTGAAGCTGATTTAGAGTCTCTCTTTTTCAGCTCTGCACTTTTTTCTTTTTCAGGTGCCACAACCTGGTCGCCTGTTTTGGGTTCATTAGCAGCTGATTTTTGTTTCAAAGGGATAAACAGTTTATATTCTGCGGGCAGTTCATCATCTGGAAAGACTCTATCTGCAAAATATATACGCCTTATTCGAATATTAGCGTTTATTTTAAATTTTTGGACTTCTATAAATTGCTTTTTGTACGCCCGTCTACAAAAATCGAACATATTGAACTGGATTTGGTTCCAGCCCTCAGAAAGAGCAATGGGCATCACGGTACATAGTGGTAAGATCTGCGTTGTACTCTGGAAGTTAGATACGCGAAATCTTCTTCTAGTTCCGGTATCATCCATTATAGTAACTTCGAAAGAAAAATATTTCTTCAAGTTTTTGACAACCATGATCAAAAACGGCATTGTTATTCCCAGTACCATTTTTCCTTTAGGACATATCATATATGTTGTACTTACATTAGTTCCTCCTATTTCTAAAACTGTGGACTTTATATCCTCGTCCAAAAACTTAGTTATGTACCCATTTTGGGTGTATGTGTCCCAGATTTTCAGAGGCTTAGAACCGCAGCTAAAAAATATAGTAAGCAAACCGCGTTGATAAGATTCCCTATACATGTTTGAAAAACATAATAATAATTTGCGATGATACAAATAGGTCACTCGTAGGATCCGTCATCCAGTGATTCCACAGACTAAGTAGTACAGTGATTCTGTCAAGTAGATGTCAAAGACAAGCAACCATATTATAATAAAAAAAAAAACCGTAAAGAGGATCTATGCTTTATAATGCACCTACTGTACTATCCACTCTACTCTACTGTATAAGTATAATAAACTGGCAGCAATCATTGGGCTGTCTAAATTTCAATAATTCATAGAAAATGCACTTTAAGTTTTCCCGAACTATCCAATTTTTCAATTATTACGAAATTTTTAAAAGAAAAAAAATTCAAATCGGACCAGCCGTTCTGAAGTGTTGCGCTTACCAACAAACAGTATTTAATTATTTTTTAATATATAAAAATAATTTGTTACAAAACTAAGAGAAAAAAAAAATAAAAAAAAAAAAAATAAAAAACTACTTCAAGCAGCATAGATTTAGTCACCACTTAAATGTAAATGCTTGAACTAGAATATTTATACTTGTTTATAGTCACCGCTTTTATCTAACTTGTGGGAGACATTTGAGCATTGTTATGAAGAGGTGAAAGACCAAATTCAAAGTCTAAAGTACTTTAGAAGCGGCGCCGGCGGAAATTTGCGTTTTTGCCAACCCTAGGTACGTTGGCTCCCTTTTATCGTGATTCGTCTATCTATATTAGCAGAATTTACCGTAAATCTGCCCCAAAATGCTGTCGTATTGTCAAAACGATTTGAAGACTAGGTTGAAAATATATATTAGCTTATTTGTACGTACAGAGCCAGAAGGAAATAACAGCCGCACGGGTCGATCTTCAAGGTCAAAACGGAGATATACGCCAGTGACCTTGAGTGGTTAGCTTGCGTGTTCTGTACTGAACTCACGCAACGCGTCGTACGTTCAGCCAGTAATAGGACTCGCCCATCAAGGAGCGCTGTCCCCAATTTGACGCATTATTAATTTATTATACACAAACCAAAAGGCATTTTAATAAAACGCGTATACTAAAAGATCAATAATTACATTATCTTTCAATTGGTGAAAGTTTCAGACAAATACGCTTGGTAGATTTTGCACCATTCTCAGTTGTTTATCCGCGTTAGACATAAATTTACAAATTAGTTTCATTATGTAATATAAACATAATCTAAAATATTCACATATTAAGTTATTGAGAAAATGCTCTTATTTAACATATATTTTTTTTTCAAATCATTAACACTACTCGTTTAGACGTGATCTTCAGTATTAAATCATTAAAAGTCGGTTATCGTCGCCTTAAGTAATGCTTGCAGATGTTGGTCCGTGAATGGGTGACCATTCATTACATACCGAGACCCATCCATGCTCCTAACAGCTTAATGACAGCCAGGACCTATCCCGACTGTCATTCGTCGATCTTTGACAGTTGTTACGGTTAGTCAAAAGCCCAAAAGTCGGACAACCAATCTTACCAGCAAGGGGTATCGTCTATCGTGTCACCCAGTAACTGGTTTGTGGAGGTCAGATAGGCAGTCACTCCATGTAAAATACTGGTATTCAACTGCATCCTGTTAGACTGGAAGACAACCCTAACATAGATAGTTGGAAAAACCCGACCAAGTGCGTGTCGCACCACGCAAAATGCAGGATTCCGTAGTTGGGATGAATTTATCACAAGAAAAACATGTCAAAGTTAAATTATTTATTTTAAATAGGCACATACGAGGCACTTTTAAACGTCAAAATTTACAAAAAAAAAAATTGATTCTAGTTGCATGCATTAACAACAACATACATTCTATCTGCAAAAGTAAGTTGGTCGACTGTTACTCGTTAACTTGTAAAGCCTACTTAGCTGTAATAGTTTTCATTTTAACTTAGTTATAAAATGCTATTGCAGTGATTTTTTTCACATACCCAAAAACAACCATTTAGCTTGCAGGGGGGGAAAAACACTCTAGCAAAAATTTGCACTTTAAAGCTTAATATTTCGCAAACGGATCCCTTTATCAAAAAATGGTTGTCACATGCTCGAAATATTTTTGAACTATCTTTCCAACGACACACCAACAAAGGGATAGATGAGAGAAAAAATCATTCCCACTTGACGTGTAAGAGCGGTACCCAAAAAAAAAAATATTTTATTTTACCACTTTTTTGGTGTGGTTAATATCTATGCGAAATTACAGCTGCAGTACTGAGAGTCTCTAAGCTAAGCCGCGGATAGACAGACAGACGGACATAGCGAAACTATAAGGGTTCCTTGTTGACTACGCGACGGAACCCTAAGAAGGCTAGGCAGATGTTGGGGGCCAGAAGCGAAATTCATTGTGAATAAAATATTTTTATATTCATTTCCCACGCAAATAAGACTCAATTGCAGCAAATAGGTTACTCTTTGCTGTGGGCGACGATTGACAATTTGTCGCCACTTATACATTATACCAATCTTGACATCCAATACACTCCAATTACGGATGGAAGGCACCAAATCCGCTTGAATTGACATCGGTGCCCAACTATGCTTATTCTTAAAAAAACCAGTGAGGTTTACAATAATTTATAGTCGCTTACGATGTGTAACACCTGACATCTCACCTTGGTAATAAGCAACTGAGCAGACACAGAAAATCCTCAACATTTTAAAAAAGGTGAATACTGAAATTTTTGTTTGAATAATTATTCATTACTAGTGGTCACCTACTGGTCGAAATTCGACCGCCTCTACTTACAATCTATAAAGTACTTACTAATTCCATGAGTACCTACACTAAGCCCTGTACCCAAGCAGTGGGAACATTATAGGCTGATTATGTATTGTGTGTATAAAGTACCTACTTACTAATTCCATGCTATTAAAAAGTACTTATCTCTACTTATTCCTTGCCCAAGCTGTCACTCTTCCTGTTACACACTTCCGTCCCTTTTAACGAAATCACTTCCACAGAAAGCGAGAGGAAGGATGTTACACATCAAACATACTTTATCTAGTAATTTTAGAAAGAAAAAAAAGAAAGAAAAATAATTTTATTCGTCACAGAAACACGTGCTTAGGAAAACATAAACTCGAGCAAGTAAACTTAAAAAAAAAAAAACCTATCCTATCCTTAATACATTCAGTTTTTTTTTCGAGCATTTAAAATCAGATTTATATAATAAGGCTTGTACATGTGTTTGATCGAAGCCCAAGGGTTTATTTAATTCAGCTCATCCCTTAATTAGATATTCATTGTATTATACAACATTATTTTTAGTATATGCGAAACCTGAATATAGTTTGTTCGGAATAAGGAACTGAATCGATTTCAATCATTTTTACACCATGTTATATTTTGTCCCAAAAATATTTAAGTGTGATGGAAAATGTTATCACCATTTATTTACCTACAATAGGTACAATCGCCGAACGGTTAGGTACCTACTGCATTGCCTACTGCCAAATTATTATCAATGAGCGCAAGACGACCCTGGGGGCGCGGGGGTCGCTGCCGTTAGCATGTTTTTGCACGGACAACCCGGTAACATAACAACCTTATAACTTTGTGATTTTTCATGATACAGTTTTGAAATTTTGTACATAGATTCTTTACATAAAAATACTAGACACGTGTTTCGGATTTCGCATATACAAAACTAATATTGTAAACGTGTTTAGTTTTACAAGGTATTTTAATCAACTGCAATAAGGGTTTTAACTGGATGGCTGATGACAGACTACAACTATTATAATTATTGTATAAGTATTAGTATGAGTATTGTGGCGACATCTACAACCATATGTGAACTACACATAAAAAACTTGACGTCACACAAATCCAGCGATGCTGGATTTGTGTGACGTCAAGTTTTTTATGTGCAAGCAGAGTTTACCGTGCGACTGGCATTTATTTATACAACATCCCGACGTCACCGGCGCGCAGTTGCCAAGCAGACACGACACCGATCTGGTCGGAGGATCCTCCCTTTTCTATAGAGGATGAGTGAACTTTATACCCTGTTCCTCATACCCCTGTAGCGGCATCAACATCGCCATATGCAAACAACGCGTCACACTGACGTCACGCAAAATCCTGCATCGCGCAAGCAGAGTTTACCGCGCGACTAGCATATATACAACATCCCGACATCAACCGTCGGGCAGTAGCCCACCAGACACAACACCGGTCTGGTCGGAGGATCCTCCCTTTTTTATAGAGTGAGTGAACTTTATACCCTGTTCCTCATACCTCTATAGTATGAACATATGAACATGTTATTAACGTAACTTTGAACCTCAGACAGATAGAACGTCCTAATAAATGAGGCGTTCAGATGTAAACACAAAAACTTGTAACATATACGAAGAAATAAAACTTTTAAAAGAAAAGCTCGCTCTCTGTGATTTATCTAGCCATTTGTCATCCTCGACACTAAGAAAATATGTCACGCAAAGCCACAAGTAACGCACACAGATACACTGTAACGAATATAACATTTTTGTCGTCTCTAAATCACATGACTTTTCCACTATGCCGGCTGCCCTTAGAGACAGTCGCGCACACTAGCAAAAAACACGAGTAGCGAGAACAAAAGAAAAATGAAAAAGTGCCTTTCGACTGTCATGATAAGGAGTGCATGGGCGTGTTCCCGTTGTTATTGTGACTACACTGATGCTACACGGCTTTGCTGCTTTTTGCCCCCGGATAACGCGTTCGGAACACTGTGCTTTATGTTAGGGGAACCCAGTTAAGATATCATAGCAGTATTTTTTTTTCGAAATTAATGGCGCAGAAAACGTGAAGCCGATAGCGTTAACGGATGACGGAGAGAAATAAATGAATTAGATTTGTTTACGTATTTTCTTTAGGAGAATACGATTTAATGTGAATCACGACATGATGGATGGTATTCTAATCGATATTTAACGTTCGTGTTGTAATTCAATACCTGATTCGGCTTCAATGAGGCAAGGGAAGCCTGCATCTATGTATATTATATTGTGTTACTTACGCATGTCATTTATCTGTGGCGTAACAGACTCGACGCAAGGAAAATACAAAGCTTTCCTCTGACCTACATTATATTATACCTACGTAATTCACATTATGGATAACTTGAATCGTCATTACATAATTAATAAGAAATTCTAATAGAAAGCCAACCCAGTTTATTTATTTAAAATACCAATATTTATACCCCCTTGCCCTTATGGCATTATAATAATTGTTTTCTGTTTTTTATAGTTATATGGTGTATTTTTACTGTAATGCCAATAAACGCATTTTTCTTTCTTTCTAACTAGCTTTCGCCCGCGGCTTCGTTAATCAAGGTTATAAACTATCTGTGAGCTAAATTAGTAGTATCAATCGCCAAATTAGTAGTTAGGTCCCAAGCCCTACTGCTGACCATGAGGTCCTGGGTTCGATTCCCGGGTCGGGCAAAATTATATTAGGATTTTCAATCTGGAAAGTCTGGATTTGTGCTAATGGCAAAAGGCTCGCCCCCTATTACATGGGACTTAAACATAACTGGTGAAATATGGGTGTTCTACAGATACACCTCTGCCCAACCCATCAGGGAAACAAGGCGAGATGTTATGTTATGTGTACCAAATTTCATCCAAATCCGTTAAGCCATTTTTGCGCTAATCCGGAATATACATTCAGAAAATAAGACAAACGAACAAAAATTTTTAAACTATATTCGTACTTCTCAATTTCTTAAATATTCACTGTACAGTTTTGACTTCGATACTATTGTATTATAATTATGTACTTAATTATTTATATAGTTGAGCTTATTTTCTTATTAAACAAAATGCGTGACGCAGCTTCCAAAGCGATCCAAAGTAGCGCACAATAAAAAAAAAATACAGAAAAAAATCGAAAACAAGACTTTTTAACTGCAAAATGCCGAGAAAATTCTAAATTAGAATATCGAAAACTGCAAAAAAGGAAATAGAAACAAAAAAGCAACGATTCAGATGTGCCTGGTATATTTACAGAGCTCATTGCACGGCGCAACGGAGCGTGGTCTGCATAATGTATCGAACGGTGCGCGATTCCGGCAAAGCTTTGTCTGCGTTATTTACAACCGACCCGTGTATTCACGCGGAAATTGGATTTGTAAAATAAGACACTGTATATATAATCTTTATCTAAAACATATCTCAACGGAGCCGCCCAAGTTTCGCACCGTGAGCTCTGATTCCCAGCGACCGTTTGTCAGATTACGGAACGGAAATATCTGTGACGCTAATAGAGCGAATAAACGCTTCTTTATGTGCGAACTTGTTCTATGCTAAATTCCGCCCCGTACCATGAAAAATGTTGCGATTTTTTGCCGTGTTGCTGACAGTAGTGTTACTTCGGGCTACCCTCTCGTTTGGAAATAATCGCCGACGCTTCAGTGCCCTGGTAGGGACAATGTATCGAAATTAATATCCGGGGACGAACGGGCGAACAATTTGTCCACCCGGAATGCGGATAATGAAACCGGCCTGCAGCCGTTTCCTAGCTTACATGAAGCTGAAAATATATGACGCCGTCTACCCGGAATTTAGTTTGTCTTGAAAAGTGGACAGAGGTCAGCTAAAAAAAAAGAAACATGAATGTTTCAGAGCTATGTACAATATTCAATTTTATGACAATTACAGGTCATTTTATTTTACTGGTAACACTTTCACACACCACATAATTGTAGATAAATTACCCTATAAATTACATCTGATGTCTGTATTGAAAATTAAAATAATAGAGCAGATAACATTATTAACCTCTGTACTGAAATAATACAACAAATGTCAGTAAAATCTATTTATTTAAATGAGGGTAGTTAACTTTTATGCTGATAGCTGCAGTAGCCACTTCTATTCACCGTAATATTATGCGTAGCAAGTTCACACTGAAGCTAGACCCATTCTTTATTGTACATTGAAATCTATAGTGATCACTTAATACTTGGTCTGGAAAACGTAGTCTTTGTTTAAACTGCACATTTATCACGGTTCCTAATTTAAAAAAACAAATACTTAGCTGCTAAAGCAAACAACGTATCACATACGTTTTCCGCGCGGCCATTTTAATCCATCGTCCGGAATCGAATCGTAAATCCGTAACGTCGATTAGGCCACTGTTTGTCCGAGCCGAGGCAAATAAATAGCAATAGACAACTTGACTGTACGACGCTGTACGCGACGATACAATAAGGCGATATAAGCCGTGAACTGCGATCGGTAATAGGCTTAATTTTTTATTAGTGAAGCACTTTTGTTGGCGATAGTAACTGATGATCGATCGGGAAAGCCGGTGTGGCGTTTGTTTTTTTTTCTTGATGGAGTTTGTCATAACATCGAGAAGTTGGTCTTGGTTTTTGTAGACAAGACTGGATTTATTCATTTTGACTATGTTCAAACCACTGTAAATAAAAATGGTTACCAAAACGGGTGTTTTTTGTGTTCTTGCAGATTGAAATAAAGGTCCCGTTATTAATATTCATAACCTACGCACAAAGTATGTTTAATTCACTTACACTTACCCGAAGATCTTTTGACTTCATAATTTTACCCTAACATTAAAATGTAATACATGACTAAGTTTAAGAAAAAAAACAGATTTCATATTTACTGAAATGAATTTGGTTCACGTATCAGATATTTTATGCAGTGTAAATAAAGATTCTGCCAAGAGGCCGTGCCAAGACTTGCCAGCTAGGCTCTATCGCGTGCCAATGCCAGATATAAACAAAGTACCTACCTCAAAAATATTGCCAAGTTTTAAATTACATTTCAGAATTAAATAGGTTTGCAATTTTTTTCATTTCGTTTTCCAAATAGTAGACCTATAGGAAGGGATTGCATGTTTAACTGTTTAATAAAATGTTGACGTTCAAAAGTGCTTTTTATGTGCCTACGCACATAAAAAGCACTTTTGAACGTCAAAATTTTGTTTGATGTAAGGAAATAAATAAATTGACTTTGAAATGTTAAACATGTTGAAATGTCAAATTTTTACCAAAATATTTAATTGATTCCAGTTGCCTCTTCCAAAATGTAGTTTCGTATGGAGAAGAATGGGCAAGAAACTCCACCGGTACTCTTTTAAAATGACGACACGGTTGGCGCAGCGATCGACTGCTGTGCTGCGTGTCGCGGGTTCGATTTCCGCACGGAACAATTATTTATATGACCTACAAGTAGTTGTACCGGGTCTGGCTGTTTGTGTGTGTGAGTTTAAATGTTTGTAAACGCACCCACAATACAGGAGAAATTCCTAGTGTGGAGCAAAGTTTAAAAAAAAATGTTTTACAATATTTTGTAGAACATTAAATATATAATTATATGTGAAAACGTGTACCTACAATAAAATTACTATATCACAATATGTAAAAAGAATTAAGAATGAAGCAATGACAGATAAATAAATCATAAAATGTGATAGATACATGGTGGTCACATATTTACAAAAAAATAAAAAATAATTATATGTATTCCTAAAAAAAAATATCAGTGTGTGAGTTAAGGTAATCACAGAATGTAAAATAAATGTAATAAAAATAATAAATTATACAATTAAAATAGCAACCAGTTTGATTTTGTCTAGACTCTAGATTGTTCTATGGAGCTGGACCAGCATGTTTCCAAGCATTCTTATCTTGGCATTATTTCTTATACTTTTCTCTTCTGTCAAAGAACTTGATCATCAATCATAACCTTTTCCTTCACTTTCATAACCACACCAATTTGTCGCCAAAGAAAGGATAACCCTTTAATTTCCAAAGTGCACAAAAGAAATCCACTGACCTACCCTTAATCTGAAGCGTCCATCATTTGCCAGTGTAAAACAAATTCGTTAGGCGCGTCGCACTGTAAAAAGTTAATGATATGTGAAGAACCCTGGGATATCCTTCGTTTAATTGTTAGTAAATTAAATGGCTCGTGCAGGGTCAGCTGTGAAATGAAACAGGACAAATTTTGATGCGACCCCCACCAGTACATCCCTAGATCGAGATATATTGAGGATTTTATCGTGGGTTGTGTTACTTGTGATATTAATTTCGGATTAGGATACAGTTGATTTTGAGGAAAAGGTTGGTTCATTTGTATCCTCATTTGAAACAAATTAAATACACCAAAAGCTCCTTTATTTAATTAAATTCCTCTCTTTTGAAAGAGTAAACACAAATAAGTTCTAATGAAACACCTCTTAAACTAAGAAGCATCTTTACAATCCCCTTAAGGCCACACGCTCACTGGCACCACCACTTAAAACTGCAGTAAGCAGGCTTTCAATAAACTTAAGTGTGAATATAAAAGCGACTTTATAGTCCCTGGTAGTGTTTACAGCCACCACTTACTATCTCTAATGGGCCATGTGCAGTTTATTGTCGAAAATTGCATTTTGCCCGGGCGAAAATTCCGACACCTATTTTGTCTTTAGTACTTGCCTTTGTGAAGGCAACTTGGGTAGGTAAAAAAATTGCCCCCAGATGCTCATTGAGCGTCGTTATGCAGAAATGTGGGCGTTAAGGGCACACGATGTTTTGTGTTGGATTGTCGTATTGTATTAGTTGATTGGTTGGTTAAAGAAACGTTTTTAGGGTTCCATAGTCAAGTCCCCCCCCCCCTTGGTAGCCAAATGGTTATTTTTTAATATGTGAAAAAAAATCACGGTAGAAGTATATAGAACGAAATTAAAAGGAATACTATCACAGCTAAGTAGGCTTTACAAGTTAATTTGCAGTTGGAGAATTCCGGTCCAACATGCACTTAGCCGGTTTTTTGTTGAAAGTTTTATTACAGCAACGAGTATGGAACTGTGGTTCTTTCATGAATTAAAGTTACTCTAAGTCAAAGCCAAATCATTTATTTCAAATAAGCACTTAAAAGACACTTGTGAAGTGGCTAGTTGCCCCTTCCAAAAGGTAGTTTCGTATGGAGAAGAATGGGCAGGAAACTCCACCGTTGTTACTCCTTAAAATATTTTATATACATTAATTATGTAATTATATGTGAAGACGATGCACCTACAATAAAATTACTACATCACAATAGGTACAAATAATTAAAAATGAAGCAATGACAGATAAATTAATTAAATGATAGATACATGTTGCTCGCATATACACCACCACACACACACATATACTAACCCTAGAATCTAATATTTACAAAAATTGTAAACTAATGTAATGTAATGTAATGTACAATTTAAACAAGTAATAAGTCAGTGTGTGAGGTATAGTAGTCACAGAATGTAAAATCATCATCATTCATCATTTCAGCCGAAAGACGTCTACTGCTGGACATGGGCCTCCCCCAAAGGGGGGGCCATAATCGCCACGCTTGACAGGCGGGTTGGCGATCGCAGTATGGTGTTAAAATGCATCCGAGAATGCTACTGCCCATTCTCTAGTAAGTCCCTTAGTCGCCTTTTACGACACCCACGGGAAGAAATAGGGGAGTGCTATTCTTTACGTCCGGCCCACACAAAACAAGTAAAATCAATGCCATATAAAAATAATAAATTATACAATACTCTCTTTACCATATCCAACCAATCATGCGGACTAACAAAAATGAGTGAACATCAAAACGGCGAAATGAAGGAATGCTCAAAAGTGATTGCCGTTGTCATTCAGTTTGGTTTAAATGTTTTTCAATAAAGCAGAACGTATCTTGAATATATTGTAACATTTAAATCGAGACAGCATCATTTTTCCTTTAGACTCAAACGCCTGCTAAAACCATCGACAGAGCTTTCTAAAAGCCTGTTATTGAATAATAAAAGAGAGTGTTATTCATTCGCACTAACGGTGATTAAGATATACAATCGGGGTTCGCAAAATGGAAATCTATCGGATTGCTTAAAGCCATCCCTTAGTTCACGTCACACTTATCTCCAGGATTATCCCAAGTAATGACCATCTCATGTATTTTACTTAGACCTAACGTAGCGACCAATGGGTTGGGTCACAACCGGGATTAGAGGTGACGCTACAAATTAAATGTTTAATTCATCTCTCCTAAATACCTTTATTTAATCGTGGATAGAGAAAAATCGC
Organism: Tiliacea aurago; assembly: GCA_948098905.1. Classification (NCBI taxonomy): domain Eukaryota; kingdom Metazoa; phylum Arthropoda; class Insecta; order Lepidoptera; family Noctuidae; genus Tiliacea; species Tiliacea aurago. Next base: position 16,621,375 of record OX402593.1, read on the forward strand.
AAAATTATGTAGCTTTTACCTAATAATTTTCTCAGACATTGAGAGAAAGAAAATAATTTTTCATTTCAGCCGCCATTTTGCTTTTTAAGGGAATAAGAGATGCCGGAAATTTGTTTAATGCCCATTGGGTATCAAATTAAGCAATCTTAAATGAAAAAAATAAATATATAGGGATAACTAGGTATACAGAACAGAAAGAGCAAACAAAGAAAACATACTAACGTTTTATTTAAAAAAAAAACAGTATGTTTCATTGTAACAAAGCTATTTACATTATATTTAGCTAAACAAAAATAAAGAAATGCTCGCAAACTTCCTTTTGCTTATACATTGTTTTTTTTTTTTAAACGTTGTCCCACACTAGGTATTTCTTCTGTATTGTGGGTGCGTTTACAAACATTTAAACTCACATACACAAACAGCCAGACCCGGAACAACTTCTTGTAGGTCATACAAATATTTTGTTCCGTGCGGGAATCGAACCCGCGACACGCAGCGCAGCAGTCAATCGCTTAACCACTACGCCAACCGTGTCGTCCGTTTACTTTTTTCGTTGAAATACCTATTTACGTAACATTTTCGTTTAATTTAACTATGGATATTGTAATCGTTGATTAAACAGTGTCGCCAAGTGGCCAAGCCGTCAAAAAGAAAAAACTGAAAAAATAAAAAAACGAGTGTGCTACCACACGACTGAAATAAAACATTATATACAAATATTAATACTAATTATACTTCCGTAACGCTCTCGTCACTTCCGTAACGCTCTCGTCACTTCCGTAACGCTCTCGTCATGCATTCGCCAGCTTATTCCCCAAGTCAAGTGTGCGTAAAGAAGTTTTACTTCAACGACTTACAAGCATTCTTTTAAATAAAAAATAAAACGTGACAAAGCTTCGAACATAAAGAATGATAAGTTTCCCCATACATATAAAAAAAACCACTCCATTTCGAAACGAACACGAAGATTACTAGATAAAAGAAATTCCATATATGGCGGACACGGAAACGAATATAATGATGCCTGACTCAAAAAAGGCCGTCGGGTGTTCTCGTAAAAAGTTGTCTCTACGAAATTCCGTTACGCTTTATCAACACTAATGGCTTGCAAATAGCGCCACCAATCGTCTTACACTCTTATATCATTCGCAGTTCACCCGCTGCATTATTCAGTATTTTGCTTTTTAATATTCAGACGACATATTTGAGTCTCCTTTCAATTTTTTCCCGTGCCTCTCTCGTGTACCGGTGTGCGCGGAATTTTGAAAGCTACTTATTGATGTTCCTTGCTTAATCCCAACATATCACGCCAAAGACGAGTGGCACCATTTATTTTTTTTATCGATACCGCTGTCCCCTCTTGTTCTCCCGGCCCACTCATTTTTTATAACCTATAGACGGTCGATTTATCGTGGTTGATTTTCACCGATATCGATGAAGTCTCTATAGGGGCGGCGCTAGTAATTTAAACGGGGAAGGAATGGATTCATAGCCGGACGGATTAAAAAGAAAATGAAAGCAAAATATATGGGTCTGTCGATCGAGCGCTGAAATAGCGAGCTGCAGGTTGGTTTAATTATCGACATTCCTGCAGCGGGGCCGACAAATTGTTTTTGTCGGGCGTACGTTGGATGATATTTCATTATTATAACCTCGATATCGAGGTGCTGTATGATGCGACATGTATTTACGACATTATTTTATAGCTGAACGATTAATTTTGTAGTGGTAATTATAATATTAAATTGGTTTTAATATTATCGCTCATTTGTTATCGTTGCGTGACGAATGCATTACTATGCTGCTAATAAATTTATGACATTATGTATGCAGGAAGCTCTGTGCCACGAATATTTCGGTATGGGTAATATTATATTATCCACTGACAGAATATTGTGGACCGGTATTACAAAACTTATAATACAGATTACCATAGCTCCAACATCAAAGATATAACTTTTTCAATGCTCAATCCACTTGACAGCAGTATTGGCTTTCGAGAAACCCATTGAACTCCTCAAAACTGTAATATCATCGAAACTTATAAAAGTGAAGCACTCAACTTTGCGGTCAGCCGACGCAGCGCTGATGGTCCATAGACAATCGCTGCGCTGGGGCATAGACAATTGTTGGAGTTGGGCTATAGACAATCGTTGGAGCTAATATATCCAGTTGCTGGCACTGATACTGTAACGCAAGCGCTTTACAAGCGCCACTCTATTGTCAACGATGGTACTTCTCTAGATGTGACCAAATTATATCGACTTTTAATGGAATATAGTTCTTTCTTTTCAAGGAACAGTACCTATGTATAAAGATTAGGTGTAGCTAGCATTCTTCTTCTTGACGGTTGTCTTCCTACTCAAATGTTGTCCAACCAGTAAGTCGCTACTATTACTACTATGACAAAATAACTTGTCCAGCTTTGGACGTCTTTCGGCTGGAATGATGATGATGATGAATTTACCAAAAATGTACATACCTAGGTATTACTTACGAAATTATACTTCTATCAGCATGCTCAAACATTTAACACTGTGTGCAGTACTAGTTTTTTCCGTTCAAGTCTGTCCCACAAGTTCTTCTGTTACCTAGGGGATTATCTTTATAATGTTATCAACAAGGGTCTAAATATTTAGTTGTAAGCAAAAAGTAACTGACTTCTTGAAAACTCTTTCCTATGATGACACAGAGAAATTGCTCCACTCAATTAAATAACACTTGTATTCAAACAATTGCCGAGACTTCAACCACCATTCACCTACACATTCACCACCATTCACCTACACATTCAACTCCATTCCCCACCATTCACCTACCCATTCATCACCATTCACCCTTTGACTGCGTTTGTTGTGTTATTTTAATTTATTTTCCTTTTCATTTATTAATTTTTTGTTTTAATTGTTTAGTAGAAATACATGTTACCTGCCTGTTTATTTGTATGATGCTACTAAGTGGGGCCTGGTGACCTGTAATGCAGGTTTTTTCTAAAACCTACTTCAGGCACCAGCTCTCACAATGTGAATTTTTATAGTTCAAAACTGTCAAAACTGTTAAGTGCTACATAACCATTGTGAGAGAAAATAAATAAACTAATTATTATTATATATTATTTATTTATTTATGTAATTATAAGACACTTAATAGAGAGAAATTTATAAAGATAGAAGAGCACAAAGACAAAAATGTTCGTTTGTGAGAAAATATATTGATCAAATAAACCTATTGCATCTCACCAATGGTTAACGCAAGCTACTTCCTTATAGTAATCCACCCACTTGGTTATGTTGGTCATATTTCTCACATTGTCACCCTCTAACCAACCGAAAAGTAAGGGATATCAATCAACGTTGAAATCAACATCAATCATTTAGTATAGTATCCGTGACAGTGCGAAAAGAAATAACTGGCACACTAATTATAATTATACAGGTAACAGATATACCTACCCAACTAGTGACATACCACGCACGAAATGATCAATACCACAAAGCTTTTAATATTTATTCCCTTCTGTGGCATTTTATTAATTATATCTTGAGGACATGACTAGTCTAGTAGGAGGATACAATTAAGATAAGCGAGTAATAGACTAAGCTAAGCTAAATGGTAGCTAACCGAATGACTTGACATTAGTATTAACTGATGTCTGATGTCAAGTGCCTCGATTTAAAAGAAAAATAAAAGAAACCAGAGGCTAGTTACCGATCACACAAACTATACAGATATATTTCCATCAACGCAGAAACGATCATTTCATATAATATTATCCAATATTTCCACAAAACTCTAGCAACGCCCACCAATAACTTACAAATAATTTAACAAAGGCGACACTTCCAGCATCCCATTACCCATTTATAAATCAGTGCTGAGTCCATTCCTTCGGATTGCCTGCAGTAACGGTTGCACTTATTGCCGGTTCTCCTCTCAACCCCCGACCCTTGAACACTTCGTCCTGTGACCATCCCCTGTCCCCTGCCTCCCCGAGAACCTCCCCTGACTCATCGTTAACATGGCCACTTCATTTGTTGGAAGGCCAATGAACTTACGAGTAGGTAGTAATAAAGTACCTTGTAAATGGATTTTGAGGTAGTATAAAAACAAAAGATGTTTTTCCTAGAAGGTTGTTTATCGGTTTTTCTGCGAGAGGAAAGTTTTCACCGATAATTTAATCGCATTTTAGTTGCTCCATATTTTTTGCCTGGATAAGGAGAAGTATTTTTTTTAAATTCGACTAAAAAGTAGACTACTAATAGTTAGAACAGCTTAATACAATAAATTATGAAAAAGTTATATTTTTATTTAGTCGCTCGTGGCTCGTTTTAGTAGCTTGTGGCTAAGTAATAACAGACGCACGAGTCGATCGATCAGGCCCTGCAGTCTTGACATAGGTAGCGATCGCTTTGCGACCGAATTCGGTCGCAAAGTCCTAATTGGGTCCCTAGACAGTCAAAATTGCTTGATAAGTACCAAAAAATCACAATCTCGTCAAGCAATTTTGGCCGTCTAGTGATCCTTTTAGGACTTTGCGACCGAATTCGTTCGTAAAACGATCGCTATCTATGTCGAGACTGCAGGGCCAGGCTTAACCTGGCCCTGCAGTCGATGGCAATTCCGTGTCTATTTGTGCAGTTAGCTGCAGTTAGTTCTTATTTACTCACTTGTTCACTGTGCGATTTACTTGCCTTAGCCCATATTTAATAGATTTTATTATAGGCCTACTGCCGTGGTTTGGTCGAGTTGAATACATAATTTTCAATTTCCGTTAATTACTGAGAATACTTATCATTACTTTCTACTGCAATTGCATTAAATTTATAGATAACCATTCTGAGAAAATAAACCAAGAAACTTAGCAGTATTTTAGTCTAGTTTAATGAAATTGAGGAGCTCGTGGCTAAGTAATAACAGCCGCACGGGTCGATCGATCAGGTTAAGGTACGCTTGCCGAGGTTGGTCCGTAGATGGGTGATCATCTTTATATCCCCTCCGTGCCTCGGAGACCACGTTAAGTCCCGGCTGTTATTCGTGAATCTTTGACAGTCCTTACGGGTCGTCAGAAGCCGGAAAGTCTGACAACCAGTCTTAGATAGTACTAAACTCAGGCTTAGGTAATTAAAAAAAAAAAACATTGTTTTCAGACCCATAGATAATAGTCCATTTGATTAGTATACACAAGACTTAGAAACTAGTGTTAGTACTTAAATCTACCAGAAAAACAACACAAACCATTAATTACTACGCTACAGTGGCATGTAGGCGTATCCAATGTCCCAGTATGGGGCTGTCCCACGAATCAGCTATAGTTTTCAGAATGCTGTTGGGGCTGGCGCGTACCCTGCACATAATGGACAACGCTTGCGCATGATGGCGTGAAAGCCATCTATTCTCGCCTCTGCAAACATGCTGTAATACTACGCTACTACTGGCGACTCGATCTGACCTCCACAAACCAGTTACCCCAGTAACTGGTTCCCGCTCCATGTAAAATACTGGTATTATGCTGCATCTGGTTAGACTGGAAGCCAACCCCAACAAATTTGATTGAGTCGTACCAATTGGTAAACATGTAACCTGAAGGAACATGACAACACAATTATTGTATAGAAATCGAAGCCTATTTTTTGTTATAAATGGAAAAATATCAAAGAACCCGATCTTTTGTGGCTGCGACTTAGTGTACTTTGGCGTTCGCTATTAATGTGTACCAAAATAGGCATCTTTTCCCCTGCCAACCGCCCACTTACCCAATTAAACACCTACTGGGGTAACCAATATAATTTTTTCCCGTGTAATTGGCCAATTTTTCCATTCTAGCTGTTGCCACTCAAGTAAATATGACCAATTACCCGAAGCCACCCATTTCACGCTACTTACTTTTAGATGACGGTTAATTTTAAGAAAATTCCTACTAAATTGTTTAGTTGATCGATAAGTAATTATAGAGAGGGTAGACTTTAGGGTAGCTTAGCTGTTATGGCTAACGTTAGTCAATTTTGTTACATAATGATTCTTTAGCTTAAATTTTAAGGTATCAAAGTAAGGAAAGTTATATTTATTTTTTTAAGTGAAATCTTCTTTAGGCCCACTTTGGGCTCTTTCTGCTTAGCATAAGCATAATCTGTCTATAATGTTCCCACTGCTGGGACACAGGCCTTCTCCCTTCCAGAGGGAGTGGGCCCAGTCACAGCCAGGGCTAGGATAGATGTTACATATCTTCGAACTTTTGGTTCTAGGACATGCCGGTGACCTCACGATGTTTTACTCACCGTTTTAAGAACAGTGGTAATACAATTATTTACGCAAAGTAAAGCCCCTCTGTCTGGGTTCGAAACCCACGACCCACAACTCGTAAGTTAGGGCCGTTACCACTAGGCCACCACTGCTCTTTTTGTTTTCAAAGTTCAATCTTCACGCTCGGTCCCGTGACGCTGAATCGGGTATACTCGGCTCCAGCCGGTCGGTGACGCTGAATTGTGTATACTCGGCGCTGAACCGCGTATACTCGGCTCCAGTCGTCATGAGATTTTAAAATTAGAAAATCCTTTGTCTTTTCCCTTCTATCGTGTGGTCACTATAGGCAGTGGCGTAGCTAGGTACGCATAATTTTGGTGTCACCCAAGAATAAAAACCGGTCAAGTGTGTGTCGAACCACGCACAATGAAGGGTTCCGTAGTTGGGATGAATTTATCGCAAAAACCAACTTAACATTGTTCCCCCATACATTCCAACTGTTTACTCGTTAACTTGTAAAGCCCAGTTTTCCTTTTAACTTCGTTACATGTAACATTGCCGTGATTATTGCCTTTCAAAAGCTTTATTTAAATTATTTAGTTTGGATAACTTGGTAAAAATGGCTTCAAGCCTAAGTGGTTTATCGTACACACCCTCTTTTTTTGGAGTAAAAATTTGTTTGGATCCGCGTCTCCGACATGCTAATGTTAACACTTTAACAGTATAACTGTAATAGCTATGCATAGTTTTAAGTATTCAGTTCTGTCGGCAGTCCCCATGACTGTCTATGTTTTTGAAGCGAAAACTTCTTTAAGCACATTGAGCGATTTTTGGTAGGGGAAAACTTATGGGTTTGCGTCACCGACATGCTAACCACGACATGCTAATGCAACGTGTTGCGCCAGACTGACGACGCACAGCGGCTTATGTACATGTATAGCGCATAGGTATATATGTCGGAGTCGGTCATTAGTATGGACACGTAACGAATCAACCGTGCCACTGGTGACATCGCGTGATCTACCCACACCTCTGGCGCGCTTCTACAGAGTCGTGATGTTTTGAGCCGATGGCGAGGAGGACATTCAAGATTCAGTGTATGGTCTGATCAAATCGGAGTTAAGACGTCGCGTAACTGTACTCGATTCGTTATGCTCGGTTTTTGTGGTGATTATAATTTGTAGTCATGGTGTCAATTTGTGATTTCAATAAACGCTGTATATCTCACCCAGTGTGTTTTCATTGCACGTAACCCAACTTCTGCCCACATGATGACCGAATCTAACGGAGTAAAATCTTGACAATCCGACATATACAAAACATTAGTTTTATTATATGCGAAACCTGAATATAGTTTGTTCAGAATAAGAAACTGAATCGATTTCAATAATTTTTACACCATGTTATATTTTGTCCCAAAAATATTTAAGTGTGATGGAAAATGTTATCACCATTGAATTACTTACTTACGTACGGTTAGGTACCTACTGCCAAATTATTATCAATGAGCGCAAGATGACCGTGAGGCGCGGGAGCGCCGTTAGCATGTTTTTGAACGGACAACCCGGTAACATAACAACCTTATAACTTTGTGATTTTTCATGATACAGTTTTGAAATTTTGTACATAGATTCTTTACATAAAAATACTAGACACGTGTTTCGGGTTTCACATATTATACTAAAACTAATAATTTATATACAGGGTCAAATTAAGTTAGCTAGCGAAACTCCACAAATGTAATGGATATCGATATCTAAACACGACAGAATAAAAATAAAAAGATAAGATGTTATTTTTGGGGTCAACGACCGCTGTTAGTGTTGTGACTTGAAGTATTAGTTGAGAATATCTGTTTTCTTTAGTTTTACCGTTTTTAGATATCGATACCCATCACATCTATGAAGTATACACAACAAAAAAAACTTGATTTTTTTAAGTAATATTTCAAGTGATTACACTAACTGTGGTTGATTACCCCAAAAAATCGCATCAAAAGAATTTATTTTTTGTTTGATCATGTTTAGATATCGACACCCAACACGTGTGCGTAGTTTAGCTAGCTAATTTAATTTGACCATGTATATTGTGTTATTCCAAAGTTTAAACTTGTAATTTCTGTCGACAGTCACCATAACTACCTATTAATTTATTTCCTTTTTACAACCTTACTAAATGTCTAGCGACAACAAACAACCAACACATTAAAAGAAAAAACAAATCCATTAAAACTCAGTTCTCGTAACTATCGAATTAGTCTTCAACATTTTGGCACCGGCTCTAACTGAGACAAATAGCCCACCAGTTTTTATTCCCAGCCAGAAACCCGTCGGATTCAGACGTAGAACTAATTACATTATCATTAGATTCGGCACACTGGGCTGTTCAGTTATGGCAACCCTTTTGGCCCGGGATGAAATATTCGGGCACACTGTGCACGGTGATAGCTCCGCCTCGTTTTGTAAGGGTTGATCGTATTGAAATTGCGGGAGTTATTACAGGGTTAGAGATTAATAAACGAGATTGGATTTAGTGGATGAAGTTTTGAGATACAAAATATCAAATTTTGAGAGCTGTAATGATTGTGAGACACGTGTAAAGCTGGTTAAACTAGAAAAGTTTTACTAAATATAGGTGTCCGTAAGGATAGAAGAGCCCTTATATTTAAACGTGGGTACTACCAATATTTAGTAGTAAATTAGCCGATTTTGTAGGCCCGATCCTGGAATTTGTAGTAAAACCGTTAAAAAAGTTATAGGACGTTTAGGTGGCTCCTCATTTCAGTCGTCTGGATTCAGGAGCCACCTTAAACGTCCTATAACTTTTACTTTTTCTTTTTGTCCATACGGACACAAATATAGCCGATGAATTAATTTGTTTATCGCAGTGATAGCCTTGTGGTGTGACCGTCGAACTGCCAAGTCATAAGGTCTCGAGTTCAAACCACGTACCTCTGATTTTTCGGATTCATGTGCGTATTGAAAACCGGCCAAGTGCGTGTCGGGCCACGCACAATGAAGGGTTCCGTAGTTGGGATGAATTTATTCCAAAAACAAACTTAAAGTTGTAGTTGAAAAACATGTTCTACCATACATATATATACGTCACAGTCAATTCTCCACCTGCAAATTTGAGTTGGTCGACTATCACTCGTTAACTTGTAAGGCCTACTTAGCTGTGATAGTTTTCCTTTTAATTTCGTAATATATACTACTGCCATGAATTTTTTCACATATCCTCATTCCTCAATCAACCAGTTAGCCGGCAGGAGGGGGTGAGACACTTGACTCTAACAAAATGTTGCACTTTAAAGCTTAATATTACGCAAACGGATCCCTGAATCGAAAAATGGTCTTCACATTCTTTCAATATTTTTAAACGGTCTATCCAACGATACCCCACACTATGGGATAGACCTTATTTTTTTTTTTCTAGATTTTATTTTACGACTTTGTCGGCGTTACTAACATGTAGGTACACCCATGCCAAATTACAGCTTTCTAATACTAAGAGTCTCTGAGCTAAGCCACAGACGGACGGACGGACAGATAGACAGACGGACATGGCAAAACTATAAGGGTTCCTTGTTGAACCCTAAAAACGGTGAAGGAAAACATCGTGAGGACACATGGCACGGCATGCCTGAGAAATTTTTCTCGACGGCATGTGAAGTCATCAGGTTAGTCACTAACCATACGAAAATGAAAGAATAATTTGTTCGTTAATAAGTTTTCGTTCTTTATTATAGTACCTAAATAGAAGTTGCTGTAGTTGGTATTTATACTCGTTTTATTTAGTACATTAATTCCACAAAAACGTCCCAATAAATAAAAACTTTCTACGTACAAAGGAAAGACGCTTTACGAAAACTAAAACTTATTACGTATTCCGAAACAATTTACTTCTAAATTACATACCAAGTTTTATGTACCCATTCATTGAACACAGATCGATATACATCGACTTTTTTCATTACAACGAGATTAGAAAGTACCTACTCTTTCCTAACCGTAACGTGGTTTTTCTCAACCGTACGTGTCTCGAATTACAATACAAGAAACAATTTCCCTCAATACAATTTATAATCAAATCTGGTCTGCTTTTTAGTCGTAAATACAAAATTACATTGTACCCAGACGCATAAAATAGGAATGTAAGGGAAATATTGTCTAAGTTTTGGCGACCCTAGTACTGAAACCAATTGTGATTTTCACAGTATTCACTTGTTTCTCTCAGTTTTATAGATGTAATAACAATTTGTTTAAGTTTGTACTACACAATTGGCTGTGTGTACTAGGGCTTATGGGTTTTTATTTTCTTATTTCAGCACACAGCTGTTTGTATAAACTATATTTTCATAATCAAATTCACCCCAGAATAGAACTAGACAGTCTCTAAAGTCGATTTACTGAAACTGAAATTGTTTTTACGAAAATTTCATCAGCTCCACCACGATTTAGACAATCACTTTTCTTCTACTTATTCAATTCACTGCGAAATCTTACACAAAGTTTGCACAAAATCTTCGGAACAAATTAACTTTTTTATTTCAATTGTTTGTAGCAAACGAGATTGTGCAGTCTGGACGCGCATGTAAACTCAACATCGACGGGTAGACGCAGCAATTTCCTTGCCAAATCGAGTGTGAACGAGAAACCACCAGTTTAAAGCGGTTTCCCTGTGCTTTTTTTCTAATACAGGGACCGGTTGTTTACAACTGCCAGGGAGAAAAACATTAAAAATACACGAGAGCAGCGTATTTTGGTTTTGGCTCGAATATTTGTGTGTTCCAGTTTTTGCCTGTAAGATTTTATTTTGCAGGTACCGCATTACATTTTATGTGAAAGCACTAGCATGGCCGTATGTGTTGTTCAATGTGAGCGTATTGTCAAGTTAGGTACCAATTATCTTTTATAGCATCAAATAAATTAACTGCAATAAAAATATTTGGAAACATAAATATTACTGGAATGAAACTCCGAAGAGCATCGGCATACAAAATCTCTTAAATAAAGTCAAGCCTAAATTCAATCAAAATAAAAACCGGGATAAAACGCCCAAAATCCCCGCACATGACCGGAGGTTAAAAGACAAGTGGGTTGAAGACACGATAACGCCGGCGGCGGGGGGTTGAAAATCTAATTTGCAAATGCATTTCCTGCCTTTCAAGCTGCAGTGACGGGTTCCCGCTTTACATTTTTAAACAGAGCAGACAGATTCGAGCGTTTCGACTGTTTTCGGGTTGATAAAACATTATATTGGGGGATCTTTTGGACCGACACCGCTTTGGAGGGTTAAAATGTATGGAGATGGAAATTATGCTGTATTGGTAGAAGCTCTTTTACATATTAGATTTTCTAATATTGTTCGCTTTGATGTTTGAAAAAGAGAATAACAAAAAAGGTTTCATATTGAAAATGGACTGTAGTTTGTAAGATACAGGAATCTAAAATTCAGAAAAAAAAAAACATAGGCAGTCATAGTCTTGCCGAAATAAATGAAAACTTATCCACAGACACTTATCACACAACGCGCCTAAAAAAGTTTTCACTCCAATATAATAATAATTATCTAAAACACAATTTAAACAATGCACAATATACTTACACAAATTAAAATTTCACGTGGTCAATTTAACTTCACTTACTGCTATTACAGCATGTTGGCGCGGGCATGTCGGTGACGTGAACTCATAAGTTTTCCCGCTACCAAAAATCGCTCAACGCGCCTAATGAAGTTTTAACTTCAAAAATGCTTTAATAATAATTTCATGTTAATGAAATGGAATGTTAACACCGATGACCTTGGCCATACAAAGGCGCGTCGCGCTCACGCCGCGCAACCATTAACTTTCATAGGAAATATTTATTTTTAGTAACGAAAATATGAATATTTAAAAAAAATCACAGATAGAATTATATAACTGTAGATAATGAAACAGTCTATTCATACAAAAAAAAAGCATGAAAATATCTTAATTAGTTTGAAACTAATATAGTTTTTTTTATGCTTTAGGTACACATCACTTCCTGAATTTATTTCATAAAGTATTTGACAAATGACAATACTTAAACATTCACTTAAGGGATTGATGTGTATGCGTTCTAGTTTAACATATATTTTTTGCATAACTTACTTGCATTATATGAAGGCGAAATAACAGATTTAAAAGTCACTAAAATCATATATCTGCGCCTTAATGGGTTTTCATTTTCGTGATATTGAGCATGTCTCCCATATTAAGGGTTCAGTGTGTTGCCGCTTATCGGTCAAAGTCTAAATTATCAAAGCAAGTATGCACTTTTCCGTTACTTACTGCCTCAGCGACACACATTTTGCATCGTTTTCTAACTCACAACACATCCTTACTCACTATTACATAGCTCCAATCTATCATCAAGAAAAACCCACACATCGTAACAATAACGTACCAAGAGAAACTGATCAGTCTATCAGAATCGATCGATACACCGAGCACAGACAACTCCATACATTCGGGCCCCGGCCTGCAGGCCGCGGTCCGCTTAATAACGCCGATTGGCGGAATTTCGCCAGAGCTCACGGTCCATTGCTGTCGGAAATTACGTTGCGTAGAAAACCCCGACCTTTTAGCGGGCATGTATTGTATGTATCGATGCCTTCGCTTTTTAAAATTTGATTGAAATGAAACGTTTGTTGGCTCCGAATTTGCGGTTGTGAAATTATTTTTTTCGTAGTGGGTTTTTCGAATTTCTAGAAAAATTTTTTTTTTTGTTTTTGAAAACTTTGTATTTTTAGGGTTCCGTAGTCAACAAGGAAACCTTATAGTTTCGCCGTGTCCGTCTGTCGGTGATTTAAGATAGATACTATAAAGAGGCCATCAGAAGTAATGTCATAGAAAAATTGTGATATCATGATATTGTCATGTCATTGTCCTAATTAGAATTTCAACTTTTTGCCTTTCAGAAAGTTCACTGACACTCGATTTCAGTCCAATGTTAGTAGTATCCAAGAAGATTCTGCAATCAATCCTGAAGATTATTTATTCAAATTCTGTTAGATTAAAGAATAATTGAGCCGGGTAACGATGGAATGTGAAAGAAATCTCAAGGAAAAGTAAATTTGTCCGAAAGGGATATCGTGTCCCTGGCACACAGGCAAATGAAGGAACACGGGTGGGTTTTAGTCAGTAAAAGTCTGACACCTTCTGTCTCTGTCTGACACCGAACTTCTCCCGCTCCGCCCAGAGCGGGAAAAGTTATTTGATAATTTCCCTCCCAGATTTTTATTTTATCATTGACGCCATTTAGCGTAATATAGCAAAATTCAATAAAAGCTAAGTTTGACACGTTACACTTTTAATACCATATTGCTAAATTAGACATTATACTTCGAAAATAATTATCTTTTGGTGGACATGAATACGAATTGCGACTTGACATGTAGGCGTACCACACTAGAACGAACTACTTTTGCCCACTAGGACAAATGTATCGGATTACGATTTTGTTCGCATGTCCCGCCTATTTTTAAGTAAATAGTTTAATGTCTTTGGTATTACCGTTGAGATTTAACAAAAAACACCGGCTGCTGTTTTTCCTCTAGGCAGAGGAAAGTCAGCAGAACCAACTACCCATAAACACATACAGTGTTTCTATTTTGTTAAGGTCAATCATCACATTTCCGACTTAAGAGGCCGGCGTAGCATGCGTAGTTTATACAAACGTAATACCAAAATAATTGGCAAATCAAACATATTCTTAAGGTAGTGTGTATTTATTTCGATTGTATTACAGAATATTTATGTTTCCAAATATATATTTTGAAAGGACAATGATATAAAGATGAGATTTGAGGAATTTAAAATGTCTATAGAAAACTTATTTTTCTCATAACTCTTTAAATCAGTGTCCATTCAAAATATATATTTGGAAACATAAATATTCTGTAATCCAATCGAAATAAATACACACTACCTTAGGAATATGTTTGATTTACAAATTATTTTGGTATTACGTTTGTATGAACTACGCATCCACCGGCCGCTTAAGCAGCTTTCCTCCCATTTTTATGGTTCCGTACCCAAAGGGTAAAACGAGAACCCTATTACTAAGGCTCCGCCGTCTGTCAGTCTGTCCGTCTGTCCGTCTGTCACCAGGCTGGATCTCATGAACCGTGATAGCTAGACAGTTGAAATTTTCACAGATGATGTATTTCTGTTGCCTAATATTTATTAAATACTAAAAAATAGAATAAAATAAATAAATTTTTTGCTGTATGGGAGCCCCCATACAGCAAAAGTGATTTTATTGCTCGTTTTTGCTCTATATTGATAACGGCAACAGGTAGACGCTTGAAATACTCACACAATATGTAGATGTATATTGACTTTAAAAATAAATAATTAAATTAAAATAAAACAAATATTTAAGGGGGGCTCCCCTTAAATATTTTTTTATAGGGGTGCTCCCATACAACAAACGTGTTTTTTTGCCATTTTTATAGATAATGGTACGGAACCCTTCGTGCGCGAGTCCGACTCGCACTTGGCCGGTTTTTTTAAATAAATTAGGTAGGTACTTACTTATCATGATAAGTAAAAAGAGCAGTACAAAGTAGAACTAACTATATACTCCCAAGTCGATTGAGAGCGTCCGGCCTACACCAAAAGGCAACTGATAGAAATCCGACGACTGACGAAACACGAAGTTTCCCGAGAGACGTTAAGAAAGTAGAAGCACTGTATCTAAATATTTGCGGTACACCATAAACTAAACGCTTAACAAAACTAACGCACCATCTGTCATAACACCATCAAACCGCACCAATCCTCCATCATCTCATCAATTACCGCCAGCCAAAACTACCCACTAATCTATCAAGTAACAAAACACTTAACTTTTCAATTACCACATGCGACAAAAGTATATAAGTTGCAAGATCAACTCTGTATGGTCGTTGCACGCATCAGAAAGGCAACTTTTGACACACCCCAAGGCTCCGAAACTTGTACATTAGAGATAAAGTTTCTCGAAGTTATTCTCACTACTTGCAGAGTGTTCACGCAACGAACAAATCTTGCGAAAGAGCTAAACACAGCTGAAACAGCTCGTTTTATAAAGTGTTTTTTGTTAAGGAATGATATCATCACATCATTTCCGCCGAAAGACGTCCACTACTGCGGCCTCCTCCCCCAAAGGGTTTTTTCCTGGTTGTCTCCTCAAAAAGTTTTTTTTATTTTCGGTTACTCAACTCATTTTTGAGTAAATAAATAATTGCTTCATATTTTGCAATAAATTACAAGCGTTGTGTCATCGCGCTTCTCTTTTTTTTGTATGCAGTCTGACAGTGACAGCGGTTTACCTGTTGTCAGCGTCTTAATAAATGTTTTTATGTTAAAGCAACTCATTTTAAGTAGGTACCATTTTTTGTACACATATTATTTTTGACTGCCTCGTTAGTCTAGTGGTATAAGAGCTACTGCTGAGCACGAGCTCCGGGGTTCGATTCCCAGGTTATTGGGATTTTCCACCAGGAATTTCTCAGTAGCAGCTCGGGGTTGATGGCAATGGGCTCGCCCCCTATTACATGGGACTTAAAACATAACTGGCGAAACGTGGGTGTACTATACGTGCACCTCTGCCCAACCCTTCTGGGAAACAAGGCGTCATATTATGTTAAGGCAACTCATTTTAAATAGGTACAGACGGCTACACATCAAGCTATACATTTCCAGTATAAGATGAACTCGTATTGTATGAGATTTCCGTACAATGAGAGATCAGCCGATACTGGAAATGTATAGCTTGACGTGTAGCCGTGTGTACCATATATACATGTTATTAACGATGAAAGTTTCAAGAATGTTTTGGTAAATCTTGCATAAATTAGGTGAGAACTTAATGTACGCAATAAAATTGGTCCTTGAGAGCATACGTTTGATCGTTAATTCCTAAACACAAACGATTTATTTCAAATAAACCAATTACAGATACTTTTGAATTATCAAGGGGTCGGTCAGTCAGAAAGATTAAGCTAGTTGCCCATTCCAAAGCATAGTAGGTTGCTATGGAGAAGAACGGGCAAGAAACTCCTACAATCTAAGGGGCGGGACAAACAGAAAAGACTTAAGATGAGGACGCGTCGCAGATGTGGCGACCCTTCAGTAAATTTGTCGCGACGCTTTTTTACATTTTCTATGAAAATTTATTGAAGGGGCGCCGGGGTCTGCGACGCGACCTCGTCTTACGTCTTTTCTGTGTGTCCCGCCCCTTAAATTGTAGGAGTTTCTTGCCCGTTCTTCTCCATAGCAACCTACTATGCTTTGGAATGGGCAACTAGCTTAATCTTTCTGACTGACCGACCCCTTGATAATTCAAAAGTATCTGTAATTGGTCTAAGTTTTCGAGTAGTAGTGATGATCGCATCATTGAGTTGTATTAAGACAGCGTCTAATGATATATGCACAAGAATAGTTTCAATTAAAAAAAACAGCACCTGAAGTATTTCCCAGAAACGTTTAATTAATAGATAATGAAACTACTTGAACTACCTATTAAAAAAACCTTTTAAATATTTACAAACTTATATGAGATGCTTTACTAATTAATTAATTTTAACGACTGTCCAATTACGATCCGTCATCGCAAACGCGACGTTTCATTGTGAAATTCTACGAAAGGTAATTATTGAGATGAGTTTAAAATTACTTGGCTTGCAATGAGATTAACACAGATATTTGTCATGTATTCGGTTGCTCATTACGTTCTGTGGTTTTTTTTATTATTATATAATATGAAGCCTGTAATCCCCGAAGGGTTAGGCAGAGATGGCCTATTGTACACCCACATTCCGCCAGTTATGTTTATGTCCCATGTAATAGGGGGCGAGCCTATTGCTATCAACCGGAAAAATCACCTGACCCCTACATTTTGACAAGTTATGAGAACATAAATGGAAGGAACAGCTGATTTTCTTTCGCGATTTCTGCTTTGGTCCCATAGCAAAAGTTGTTCATAATGATGAGTATAATGACCCCTTAAAAGGTTGTACGTTAATTCTGGGGCACGTTGTATATTGGTAGGTATTGCAAAAATATACCTAAATCAATTGGGTGTCAGTATCAAGAGAATCATCATTCTCGTCTCCATCAATGGCGTAAGGCCAGGAGAATGATGATGCTCTTGATACTGACACCAATTAATTTGGGGTCGGCGCCACATGTCTTTGTTTTCCATACTTTTTTATTACTCGTAGTCGCCATCTCGGTCGACTACCCCTTCCTAGCCATATCATTTTTAACACAGTCCATACATCGTTTCTTAGGTCTTCCCCTACTCTTATAGCCATCCGCATTGAAACACAAAACTTTCGTCACGAAATTTCCTCATTCCTCCGCATCACAAGCCCATACCATGACAACCGATTTCCTCACAACTTTTCAGTCACCGATGCCACTTTCAGACTTCCTCTTATGAGTCAGTATCAAGAGCATGTTTCCAGAAAACAGATATATTAATTCAAGCGATATTAATACAAGTCAAAGCCAATGTAAACCATTTACGCATCAGATATAAGAACCAAATAGTTCATGGAAGTAATTTCTCTCGGTATCAATAAATCGATGATATTAATAACTTCAGGAGAATAATGTTATGTATACCATTTCTAGAAACACGTATCATGAGTCTGCTCTGTTTCAGATGATTGCACCGGTATGTATAAAATATTAATGAACACAAATATTTCATTACATGATCAAATATTTGTAAGTATGATCTGAATATTTGTGTTATCAAAAATCATAAAAGCAAATGGCAGACACCTAAAAATATTTTATCACTACGATAATGCGTGTAAAAATAACCAACACTCGAATAAGAAATTGGTACTTACATAACTAAGTACAAAATAAAAATATTAGGTGGTTGTTCTTATACACTGCTGCAAAAACGATAAAAAAAATGAGTTATATTTCATCACACTTTCCTAGCACTCACTTTGTGATTTATCTGAATATTAACCTCAAGTCAGGAAAATAATTGTTAAGCAAATTCACTAAATTACTTAAATTGTCCGTATATTCAAATTACAACTGTCATTCCTTGACAGTTGTATGTACAAATTGACGATTCTTCAATTAATTTAATAGTTTTAACCAGACAATAATTATTGTTGGAAAAGGTGGCGAGGTATAAAGTTGGAACCTGCTAAATACAAATAAATGTGTTATTATTAGTAGTGATTGTGAGTGTTAACACTTTCATTATATACTTTTGAAACAAACCATAGGCGACACCCGCGGAGGGGACACCCTATGGTCTGTAGCAAATTGACAACTTTGCTTAATAATTAATTTATCTAAAGGCACGTGTGTATGTACATTAGGTTGATAGAGTCTTTATCCGAAATAAGGCTACATATTGATTGGTGCCAAACTTTGATCATAATATTATAAGGACCCGGTGCCAAAAGTCAGATTGGCAATAACCTTAAAACAACGTAAGATAGGTTTCTTCGGCTCTTTTTGTAATATTTTTGCAAGTTAACGTCGATATTGGCTGGAAGTTTTCGGTTTATCTTGATATTTGAGTCGGATTGGAAGTTATTATAGTACTTTAACATTTTTGTTCGTACTGGGAAACTTTCGACAGTATAATGCAGCAGTTCGCAGTCTGAAATAATGTAACTAAGTCACAGGCAATCTCTTCATTGAATATTCTCGTTTTATGTAATTTTAGTAAGGTAACAGTTTAGTTGATAAAATTATCATACTGTTGTCAAAAATAAGACACTTAATAGGGTCGGTCGTTTTTCAAATGAAATCGTTAATATACCAATAATTATATAAGGAACAATAACGATAATATGCTCTCATGACCTTATTATAAGACTCATTCAAATTCAAATTCAAATTCATTTATTTATTGTAAAACATAGGTACAATTATAAGTTGTTATATGGTAATCTATTGAGGGCGCTATGTTTTGCCTCTAGGGCGTACAAAAATAGCATTACATGCAAATATAATTAAATCACACAGAACAATGTCAATCAGATAAATTATGTGTACATAATGGAATAAAATAAAATATGAAACATGTCCGCAGTTATTGTAATAAAATGAAAATTGTCAGCAATTAAAGAATGTTAAAGATAGTGAATGATGTCATAAATTAAAATTAAATGTCAATAAGGAAGATCAATTGTTATTTGTGAAATGTCAGGAATTTTATAACGGCATGTCATTCAAATAATCGGTGATTGAATAATAGCATTTTTCTATTAAAAAATTCTTTAATTTTCCTTTAAAGTTGTGCAAATTTTCATTCTTAATGCTATCAGGAATTTTATTGTAAATAACTAGTGCTGTTTTATGTTTGCTAGTACACAACATGGTTTGGTATTGAGATCTAAATTGGTTGGTCCGTTTTCTAATATCTGTTATCGCAGGAAACAGGTTCATGTTACATTTAACAAACACTGCTACTTCAACGTCATTGTTATGTCTTATTTTCAAATTGTAACATTTACAGGTTGACATGATCTGAGGACACGGTAGTGCCCCCGCCAAGACGAGCTAAAAGCAAAAAGCAGCTACATACATTTTCTCGAAGCATTTCGTAATTTCGTCGTATGTTCAAACCCTCATAGCTTCAGCAGTAAATTTGTAACTTTCACCGTCTCACCCCGTAATGGGGGGTGCAGGTCTGTATAAAAAAATAATTCGCTAGGGTACTTCTCGAAGTCCTAGAAAGCTGAAATTTGTTATACAGACTTAGATTTACGAACAAACAACAAAAAAATTAAGAAATTTGTAATTTTCACCCTCTAACCCCCGTAAACGGAGGTGCAGCTCTGTGTGTCAAATCCTAAAAAGCTGAAATTTTGTATGCAGGCAAATGTATGGTTTGGGCATTGCATTACCCCTTAGGAGTGTGTGCGACACGGTCTAGCCATACGTTTTGACCAACATGTAAGGTTTGTAGAGTACTGCCACAACTCTTTGGAACTACCCTAAGCCTATCAACCGAAACCAAATACCTGGGCATCTATTTGGACAAACAGCTGAACTGGGCAAAACACACCAACTACATCACCACAAAAGCCAGCATATCCCTATGGCAGTGCAAACGACTGCTTGGAAGGAACTGGGGCATCAGCCCCAAGGTCACCCACTGGCTATACACAACAGTCATCCGACCAATTATTACATATGGCTCACTGGTCTGGTGGCCCAGGACGGACCTGAGCACAGCCCGAAAAGACCTCGAAAAACTGCAGCGGTTTGCTTGTGTAGCAATAACTGGCAGTATGAGGACTGCACCTACTGCCGCACTACAAGTAATGCTAGGACTGCCACCTCTACACCTCGTCGTGCGAGAGGAGGCAGCCCTGGCCGCCTTCAGGCTCTACTTATCGGGAACCCTAAGCAAAGACTCTAGGGTCAAGCACACACGCATAAGGGAGGATGCAATCGAACGACAACCGATGATGGCATCACCCTGCGACAAAGCCCAGAAACTACACTTCTTTCAGAAGCACTACAACGTTATACTCACAGAAGAACGGTGTGACTACTCAGGCCCGAAAGAGATGAGAGTATACACCGACGGATCAAAGACCAACTCCGGAACCGGAGTCGGAGTCTTCTCACACGACTTTAACATAAATATATCCAGCCCGCTGGGAGTGTTCAACACCGTCTTCCAGGCGGAATGTGTGGGCATTATACAAGCGGTTTACGCCATAGAAGCCAGGAAAGTTACGGACACTCGTATACGTATACTGTCTGACAGTGTCTCAGTTCTGCAATCCCTAGATAAAAAATATATTACCTCCAGACTAACACTAGAATGTCACAATGCACTGGAGCGGGTGACGGTGTGCAACCGTAACACAGTGACACTGCAATGGATAAAAGGACACAGCGGATCACTGGGTAACGACGCAGCTGACGAACTTGCTAGGAGAGCATCCAGCGCGTCAGTCTGGGGACCCGAACCCATCGTACCCATCCCCTTTAACCAACTACGCAGGTGGCTACAGGAGTTCACCCACACACAAGCGGAGAACTGGTGGACCTCGACACCGGGCTGCAGGCAGTCCAGGGAAGCCATGCCATCCTTAGATAGCAGGCTAACCAGGCGTTTGCTACGCCTGGACAGGAACGGCGTGCGCCTGGTGACGGGGACCATCACGGGACACTGCTCATTAAACAAACACTTCCACACAATAGGCATAACGGACAGCCCTCTGTGTAGGGCCTGCATGGAGGCTGAAGAAACCGTTGCGCATGTGCTCTTTGACTGCACAGGCGTCACTCAGATCAGAACGGAAACCCTCGGGTCACCCAGATCCTTCACAGATGTTCTATGCAGACCGGGAGACCTAATCAGCTTCTGGAGGGAGGTGGGCTGGTTGAAATAAAAATAACAGGCGGCCGCCATGGCCCACGCACAATGGTCCACATGAAGGACTAAGTGCGGAAACCAAACCCTATAACATAGAACATAGAAGGTTTGTAGAGTTAGGGGCTTGACTCTGCAGTCAGTCTAATAACTTTTTAACAGTGAAAGCGTTACGTAAGTCTTGGCAACCAACTTTACATGAAATGTTTTTGGTGAGATAATTTAAACCAATAGGGACTTAAGTCAAAAAATTACCCTTATTATTAGTTGTAACTGAACTTGCCTTATAACTTTCGAATCCTAATGAATGTGTTTGCTTGTTCCAGGTAAGGCACAGCTTGGCATATCCCAGCACGTAAGTTAATCCAGCAGATAATGTAGACAATGGGCACATTCGCGTTTGTCTAGACTTGACTAGGAAGTCGTAAAATAAACGAGAGTACTATAGGAGCTAAGATGTTGACTACATTTCCTTGGGATTAAGAGTAATAAAGCCAGTATTAACAGCTCAAGGAAACTGAACGAGATACAATAGCAGTTTTATTCATAATACGCCTATGAGCGTTTAGCGGTCCTGAACGAGTTAAGAGCTGATACTGTACTTATTAATACTGGTAGGTTTATGATACGCAGGCAAACTTATTTTAATAATGTGTATAACAGGTTATAAACCCATATTTCTTAAGCCAAAGGTAAGTTTCTAAAATCATAGCAATTTTAATAATGCTAATGCTTCGGGTACAATCAAAAATTCTAAAATAAACGTTTTTTTTTTATCTTTATTTATTTAGAGGCTTTTACCTTACAAAGGTACGTCAGCCTAATCATACCCTAATTTAATTATTATTACATGTTATTATAATATTATGAATACAAATATATTATTCCGTAAGTGTGGGAGATAGTGATGCAGCAACCATTTCATAAATCAGTTTCGCTTCTCCCGAATTAGGTGTAGATAATATTCTAAAAAAAGCCCCAACATCAAACATATTAACTTTTAATTCCCGCATCACTATCTCCCTCTCTCCTGTTCTTTTCACAATCCAACAGCAAATGTTAGCCATCTTCGACTTTACTACACACTTGGCAATTAGGGGACTCGACTTTTTTCATTAGGTGTCCAAATTTCCTGGATGGAATATGACCAGAACGCAATCTATGTGCCATAACAACATACGACCTCTTTGTATGACTTTCACAAACCAAGGGATTCGAGGAGGATCACTTTGCATAGTATTATAACATATGCCTTTTTCTTTAGACTTCCCATCGAAATACTCTTTAAAACGATTGTAGCATATGTTCTTGTAATAGCTAAGTATTTCTGTGTAGAAAGGAGCGATGTTAATTTCCAATCCTTCCAAACTAGCTATTTTTGCAAACATGTTAGCCTTCTCGTTTCCATGTATACCCATATGAGCTGGAATCCATTGCAACCTCAAATTAATGTCACCAAGTTCATAAAATAGTCTTAGAATTACAGTAGCTATCGGTATACCTCTGCTACCAGAGGCAAATAAACGTTATATCATCTTATAACAAACTCGAGCTGTAACAGTTGCAGAATCTGCACTGACTCATTTCAATGAATCCTCCTGTATAATTTCTCGAGCCTCTTGCAAATCCGACGCAATCTATTGATCGCAGCACTACGAGTAATCGCCCAGCACTTACTACTTCTTTGTGTCCCAACCCTAGTTGCCATCCACGCAATAAAGACCCAACTTCCACTTTCATCTTACAAATACACAGACACACAATAATTCGAGGTCATTATAGCCCTCTATGTTACGAAATCCGTTTTATCGATACAATAAAACATCCTTAGCGGTGAGGCGAGCACTCGACTTATATTAATGTACTGGGAATCGATACAGAGTCCCTCTCATCTCGATACTCGATGGACCCTTGAATTCGTCAACAAGTTTCGAAGGCTGGGACTACATGTGCGGACGCGGCGATCGGTGCAAACTATTTGTGGGTGTAGTATTGTGTAATTGGCATAAACGTGTTTCCTTTGTTTTGATATAAACCAGGTGGTCCATCGTTTTTAACCAACTTCAAAAAAGGAGGGGTTCGTCTGTATGTTTTTATTTCTCTCATCGATATTTTCGTCAATTTTGGATTGATTTTGAAAATTATTTTACCATTTGGTAAAGGAAGCTTGCGCAGTGGTCCTATATAAATTTTATTAACTTTGCTTGGGTAGTTTTTGAATTAGCTTAGATTTTTTTTTTACAAGAAAAGAGGACTAAAAAGTGAAAAGTAACTTTAATTTCCGAAGTCGGTGGCAAAAACTAAAATACAGATCCATAGACACCGACGTCCGAAATTAAGTTATTTTTCACTTTGTAGTGTTTCTTTGGAGGTCGTTTTTTAGGGTTCCGTACCCTACTAAGGCTCCGCCGTCTGTCTGTCTGTCCGTCTATCACCAGGCTGTATTTCATGAACCGTGATAGTTAGACAGTTGAAATTTTCACAGATGATGTATTTCTGTTGCCGCTATAACAAACAATACTAAAAAACCGAATAAAATGAATATTTAAGGGGGCTCCGATACAACAAACGGGGTTTTTTTGTCGTTTTTTTATAATTAATGGTACGGAACCCTTCGTGCGTGAGTCCGACTCGCACTTGGCCGGTTTTTTTTTATATGTGCAAATTGAGTAAGACATTGTAGTACACAATACTTAATTCAATGACTGTAGTAGTATTAAGACATGCACCCTGTAAGGGCATTGCAAATTGTATAATATATCGAATTACTATTATTAAATTTAATTATTAATTACATACATGACTCTAATTATTGCAATTTATTACATTATACTAAACATTAACCAATTATTTATTACATCTTATTTTAAAATAAATCATTAATAACAATTCGTTCATTATTTTAGTCATATAGGTCACACATTTACGTCAAGCTTATTATTACAAATATGTATGTTTCACCTGCTTCAGTCCAAATTCTACCTTCACACTCGACTAAGCACTAATGTTAATCTCTGCTTAGATATAAGTGTACTTATTAAAAGACCACTATTGGATGAGAAAAGTAGTAGTAGTTTTAAGGCTTCTACATACCGGGGCGACTTGTCGCGCGACGCGACGAGACACAAAGGCACCGCTCGTCCCGCGACACGCGGGGCCTTTGTGCCGTGTCGCGTCGCGCGACAAGTCGCGCTGGTATGTAGAAGCCTTTATGCTACTCTTTCACACAAATCGTATCCTACAAATCCTATCATAGCCACACTTATTTTTGTACTATACATGACCAGATAATCATCGCGTGTCACCCACTTCCCTAATGCTATTTGCAACGCTGTCATTGATCACGGAGCCCTTCAATAACCGTAATAGCATCCGTGCTTGCTCCTTATCGGTCAAGATTATATTTTATACCGTCCCAGTGGGCCCCCTAATGTGGTTTGATATATTACTTTATTTGTCAAATATCAATAACGTCGGATCTGGGACCACTTCGTGGGACGACGCCGCTGAATATGAAATGTATGACTTTGCATGACTTAAGGCTGTGTGTTTGTAGAATTATGTATATTGTGTTTATGTTTTGTGGCCAGTTTTTATGAGGACGTTTTGGTTAAGAGAAAAATAGGAATAAGATCATAATAATTTACTAACAGCAATCGATTACTACCTACTACTTTTATTATAGGAGACAAAATATTTCTAGCTTCGTTTTAGATTTTTTATAGATTACTGCATTTTTGATTTACAGTCATAGAAGAATCTAAGTTTGGCAATAAATATTTTAATTATTTCTCATTTGTCTTTTAGTATAATCTTTAGATTACACTTCAGCTCTTTTTTTTTTATTATTTATACATATTATAATGGACATTATATCAACGGTTGTCTGTAAAAGATATAAGACCGCCCATTGTGTCACCCTATGTAAAATTTTAACATTTATATCTGTAACTTCTATGTTCTATGGTGTACATAATAAAGAGTATTCTATTCTAATGGACTTTTAGTACAAATTTTAGTAATAATAAATAATATGTATATCTAAGTAAATCTATAATATTCTAACTTCAACTTTCAAAACATCGGTTGCTCGTCAAATATCTGCCTAATATATAAATGTAAATTTTGAAATCAATGCGAGAGTCTACTGGCATCACACCAGTTTAATTTGCGAACTGACGTTACAACTCGAAATTATTGCGAGTTACACAATCATGGTACGTAATAACATAATAAACACTACTGAAAATCTGACTATCTGAATTTGACTGCTTAATTTCAGGCACAATAGAACTCGACATGACATTATGTGAGCCTGAATATAACTTTAGCTACATCGCCAGTTGGTAACAAAGTGGATCAGCCGCCACAGCGGTCCCTAAAACAATAGAAAGAAAAATTTGTTTATTCAATATAATAATAATTAATTGTTGTTGTTGTTTAATTGTTTTTTGTTGTTTGTTTTGTTTTTGTTTGTTTTTTTTGTTTTTATATGTGACGTAAGCCATATTGTTTAACAGCTGCGAGAGGCGGCGACTAGATGGCGCTAGTGGAACGTGCACCATAGACAAATCATTTATTCTATCGGTCATTTGACTTAAAAGACTTGAAGTCAATTGAGTGAAATATTGTAACGTTACCCCCCACTAGCGGATCGCCTTTATAAGGAGCTGCGCTGTTGAGTCGGTACGCATTTTGAACGGATGCGTCTTGGTGCACGGACCACTGTCTCTCGACAGTCAGTACTACCCGGTTATTGGATATGGAACGCTGTCTCCGACAAATTAGTACTATCCTTATTGCGGTGGGTGCATGGACCACTGTCCCTGACAGTCAGTACTGCCCTATGTGACAGCCACGACCATTATTAGTTATTTAATTAATTCTGTTTAATTTCTATATTCTCTCGAAAATAACTGATTGTTCGATTGAAATATATTTCTGTATTGCCATATCTGAGTATTACTTCTGATGTCTGGACCTATCCCGACATATGTTTTGTTTAAGTATTGATTGTCAGGATTACAGAATTCAGAGAATCGCCATTATAAAGCTTAATTGAAACGATGTCTGAAATCAGAATATCAAAGTTCTGTGTGAACTAGAAACTGGAGCTGTTGTCTTATCTCTCGGCTTATTATAACTAAGTCGGGATAGTTTTAAGTCTTCATTTATAAAAGCAGCTGTGTAAAGATAATTGATATTTATTCTTGTGTAGTTTATTGGTCAACTCCGTCTACTGTAATTGTTTTATTAGTTTGCAGTCCTAAACCAACTTGGTTGTGCTGCGCCAGTACCTACCAAATCTTTGAGGAATATTTTTGTAGGTTAATTAAAATAAATAAATGTGGCAATGCCGCCAGTCTCTTGAGTACATTACCAGTCGACAGCGATGTAGATGAATTTCGACGCCATATTTTATTTAGTTCGTAAATAGTTTTAGTTAAGTTAGGATATAATCATTTGTTATTGCAAATAATAATCTACAAATAAATAGAATAAAAACGAGGTGTGTATTGTGTTACTAACATGTAGGTGGAGATTAACTACGATAATATGGCACGCCCCTCCACAATTCAAAACGTTTGAAAGTATTTACAAAGCGCCACGAAGACTCACAATGCATGTGTGCGTAATGAGACGGCCGTCAAACAAAAACAAATCACGGATTTGTTGCTCGACTAGTGGCGACATTAATCGCTCATTATTATTAGTATGGCGCTGCACTGACATACTCTATGAAAAAGACACGTGCGTTGTCTTGCGCGATCGGCTAGTTATGATTAGTTGACCAACAAATCTGGTAAGAAGCGAGATATTACGAGTACTAGTTGCACAATACCTATGAATAAATTCGACGAATACGAAGACGAATACTTACAACTACATACAAACTCTTTCGTAAGGATGTGACCACACACATTGAAACAGGAATTTGGAAGAGCGTGCCATGTTATCTTAGTTTATCTCTACCAAGATACCATCTAATATACCTTTTCCTACATAGATATAATATCTATGTAGGAAACTCCTTAAATTCTGAGTAGAGCTGCATGATTACTGACAAATGCGTGCACTGACTGGTCAGGTCCACTCAACCAGTGTGGTTCTTTCCTAAAAAGACCATTTCAGACACCAATCTATATGGTCTTCACATGATCTGACCAAGATTATGTCTGGACTTTAAAGGAGACTGTGACCTCTGAGTTTGTCTCGGCCTTTCTTCTCAGAGTAGTCAGATAGGAAACGCCGACCTCATCTAGTTTTTAAAATATGATTGACGTGTAAAAGTGTTTCTACAAACCTACGTACAGAAATAAAATCATTTATCATTTATGTGCTTAGTTTACTATCAAAATATAGAGGAGAACTTTGCCCAACAGGGTGGTACAATAAAGGTTACTTAAAACAAACTTAAAAAAAACGAGCGAGCCTTACAGTAGTCGCATACGTTGTGTGACATCTGACATCTCACCTTGGTAATAAGGAACTGAGCAGCGACAGAAATTAACCTCAAAATTGAATAAAGCTAAACACTGAAATATTTATTCGAATAATTATTATTCATTACTAGTGGTCGCCCACTGGTCGAAATTCGGCCCCCCCTACTTACAATCTATACAACATGTCCTAGAATTAACGCACAACCGCTTAAGGGGTGATTATACTCAGCATTATGAACAACTTTTACTATGGGACCAAACCTCAAAACGCGACATGTTGTATATAGTACTTACTAATTCCATGAGTACAATAATTCCATGCTATTTTAAAGTACTTACCAATACCATGCTAATAAAAATTACTTACTTATTCCATGCTCAAGCTGTCACTTCCTGCTACACACTTCCGTCCCTTTTCACGAAACAACTCCCACAGAAAGCTAGAGGGAAGATGTTACACATAAAAAAATACTTTCATAATTGTTAGGAAAACAAAAACAAATAACATTTTTTTTTTTTTTCTCTTTACGAATAATAATTAATTTTCTCAATTCCCATAAATATAAGTGACATCTTCGACAAACATTGACTACGACCAACCAGATATTAAAACAAAAAAAAAAAACAAAACATAAACATAAAAATTTGTTTAAAAACGACGCCCAATCATTATCCATGTCCTAATGTCATACGGAACCCACTCGACGACTTATGCGGTTCCCCCAGCTCAGTACCTAGTCAGTACTCAGGGCTGTATGCAGCTTGCCCGCACTCGATTGACGGATTAGCATCGTAATTGCGACGTTGCGTGATGTTATCAATGTAATTGAATGCAGGACAGCGGTGTCCCGCTTTGATGTGTAGGATTGTCGCGAGTTAGATTTTTTGGTAGTTATTTTTGTTTTCATTTAGTAAAGTGCGTGTCTGTTGTTTAATGAGAAAATTAGTTTTGTGAGGTCGATTAGTATAATCTGGCTATTATGTTCCCACTGCTGGGATATAGGCCTCCTCTACATGAGAAGGAGTGGGGCGTGATCCACCACGCGGGCCCAGTGTGGGCTGGTAGATGTCACATGACTTTTATTTCTAGGACATGCCGGTTGCCTCACGATGTTTTCCTTCACCGTTTTTGAGAGCAGTGGTGGTGAAATAATTTACACAAATTAAAGCTCCTGTCTGGGATCGAACCTACGACGTTACCACTTGGCCACCACTGCTCTGAGGCCCATTAAAATAACGAAAATATTAAACTTTGATGTTTCGAATATCTCGTAACCTTAACAATATCTTGTTCCCGTTAGGTTTATAACTTATCAAATGAATGTTATTCTTTCTTTCCTTCTTTTCTTTATCAAGAATCGATGGCTGTATCCCCAACATAGCAATTACGAATCCTCTGAATGAATACCACCGACCTTCACAGAAACTTGACAGAAATAGCTCTGCCCAAAAAATAAATTGCGCGTATTTTTCGTGTAACAATTTATCTGTACGCTTTTCCGAGTTCGAACGACTAACTTTTACAACTAAATTATTATGTTGTTAATACGCTGGTATGATTTTTCTTACGAATTTTCCCATAAAAGTTACATGTTCCTAATTTCATATTTTTTTTTCCATGTCTTGTAAATAATTGTGGTTAATATTTTAAACCAATATAGGTAGCACAATATTTTGTCTTTAAAAAAGCCTTTAAAACGTAAAGATGGATTTAGACTAAAACAAAGCATAATTTATACATAGGTATACTGCAAAACAAAACAAACATTATTTAAATTGCAAAATCAATGTTTTATCATGAACGGACGATACGCAAAACAGCGATTAAAAACCCTCGCTCAAAAACAACCATTGATACGCCCAAATAAAATGATAATTTAATACCTTTACATTATTCCAATATTTCCCATACCCGTCACAAATGATTAATGAGTTTATTTAAAAACAGACCTGGCAACCCTGCCCAAGGCGAGCCACTTTGGTCCCACTAATACCCGACCCCATTGATTCATTATGGCATTACATATGACGCGTCCAATGACAGAATTGTGGTATTAATTGCTCAATTCACAGAGGAAGAGCAAATAGATAATATTGTTTATGTGTTAGATCGATCATAACTGGATCGGTAATGACATGATGTGTGTTTTGTGTTTAGCTGTGAATTTTGAAGTAGGTACTTACCTTGTTGTTTTAGAGTGGTACTGGGTATTGGTAGTAATTTTTGAGCTCTGACATGCATCTCTAGTGTCTGATGATGGTTTTTCATGAACTTGTTGTGCTTGATACTATATATAGGTAACGATGTAAGCCTTACTAAGCCTTACATACGGTTCGCCGCAGGAGACGCCCCGAGCATCGGGAGTTGCAAGCCAATTTCCGGCCACCGTACACGCTGGCCTGCGGATGGCGAGCGTTGGGTAGCTCACCGTCCGATAAGGACCAGGCCCGGGTCGACGGCGCGTTGTTTTCCACGCGCACCTCAAAGAGATGTCAGCACGAATTCATGGGGTCCATTAGGGCCAATGCCTGCCAGGGCTGCGAGTTTGTCCGAAAGGGATATCGTGGCCCTGGCACACAAACACCCGTGTTCCTTACAAATGTAAGGAATACGTGTGGGTTTTAGTCAGTAAAAGTCTGACACGCCCTGAGCTCCACCCAGAGCGGGAGAAGTTATTTGTTAATTTTCCAAAAAAAAAAAAAAAAAAGCCTTACATACAGTTATCGGCTAAATGAATCAGTTACAATTCAACATTATTTACGCCACCCAATTTTAAGCTAGAGCAAGACATCATTGCTTTAAAAAAAAAATTGAGCCGTCACGGGACGACTGGCAGATGTCAAACATCGCACTACACACACTTTTACACATTACTACGTATAGACTGTATAAGAATATAGCGGCTGATCGCCACGCGGCATGCATCGCCCCGCCAGTAATCGGTTTTACGTGAGCCTATAGATGTTTCACATCAAACGAGTATGTATTACAGTAGAGATAAACTATAATATCATGGCGCGCCCCTCCAAAATTCAAAATGTTTGAAAGTATTTTAGAGGTATGAGGAACAGGGTGTAAAGTTCACTCATCCTCTATAGAAAAGGGAGGGTCCTCCGACCAGATGGGTGTTGTGTCTGGTGGGCAACTGCCCGACGCACGGTTGATGTCTGGACGTTGTATATATGCTAGTTGCGCGGTAAATTCTGCTTGCGCGATGCAGGATTTTGCGTGACGTCAGTGTGACGGGTCGTTCGCATGCGGCGATTTTGATGCCGCTACAGTATTTATGACAGTATTTATAACCCGATGCATTAAAGAAAGGAATCTAAAATGGCGATGCTCATCATGTTTTCTCGCTTGCACGCTAGTGTAAGTGATAGTGTGCAAGCGAGAAAACATGATAAGCACCGCCATTTTAGATTCCTTTCTTTAATGAATCGGCTTATACAAAGCGCCACCAAGACTCACAACGCATTGTGTGCGTACTGAGACTGCCGTCAAACAAAAATAAATCCAAGTATTTATTTATTCGTAAGGATTTGACTACATACATTGAAACAGTAATTAGGAGGGGCGCGCCATGTTATCGTAGTTTACGTCTTGTCGCCTATATGATATGTAACATTTCACCTTGGTGATAAACAACTGAGCAGCGATAGAAATTAACCTCAGAATTTAAAAAAACCGGTCAAGAGCGAGTCGGACTCGCGCACCGAGGGTTCCGTACGTATATATGATGTTGATGATTTCTGAAAAACTATGATATTTAGAGACATCGTTTTTTATTTCCTGTAATCTTTACATAAACTTCTCTCACATAGAATAACTTAAAATTTTTATCTATGCAAAATTCGGAGATAAGGGGGGGGGGGCGAACAGTATTTTTTTTACATTTTTCATCAAAAGTTGGAAACTACTCCTTAAAAAAAAAATTATAATGCGCAAACAGCGCTCTTTCATATGATACCCCACATGCCCTAGTTGCTCCACTCAACATTTTTAAGACCCTTTCAGTCCCAATTACAAAAAATATTTTTTTTTCTTATTTGCAAAATAGTTGGGCAAACGTCATCTAAAACTATTCTAAATTTCAAGTTGATAGCATTAGTTGTTCTTGAGATATCCAGGTGTGACAGACAGACAGACAGACAGACTTAGTCTCACCATAAGGGTTCCTTTTTACCAATTTGGTACGGAACCCTAAAAAGCTAAATACTGAAATATTTATTCGAACACTCTCTCGTTAATGTACATTTATGCAAGGAATGATATGTAAAATCAGTTATTTGATGACTATAAGTAACAATATTCTATACGCCAAACTAATTACAGGCCAGACACTAATACCATCGGACATAATGCTAAGAGAATTTTCACCTGACGCGTACTAGACAGGGATGCAGGGATTTGCATAATTTCCTATGTGACATTAATTTAGCCAGACCCAATATCATGGCGTCACCTGCGACCAACCAAATGTTATTACCTACCCTCGTATCTACATGTATGTAAGAGCGCACATATCTACACAGGAATTTTGAATAGTAAAAACTGGTTTCACTGTAGCAAAACTCGGTAATATTCAAAAGTAACTAAGTAGGTACCGAATTCTTTGGCTGAGAATAGAAAGTCGTACTTATAAAAGCGTTCTTTCAGTTACTGAACTTACCTCTTTTCAATAGTCAGATAACTTTTATCTGAATAATAAATATGACAATTGGACATATTTTCCCCACAAAAGCTATTCATCATCATCATCATTTCAGCCGAAAGACGTCCACTGCTGGACATAGGCCTACCCCAATGGGGGGAGGTTGCCATAATCGCCACGCTTGGTAGGCGGGCTGGCGATCGCAGTATGGTGTTAAAATGCATACAGAACGCTGCTGCCCATTCTCTAGTAAGTCCCTTAGTCGCCTTTTACGACACCCACGGGAAGAAATAGGATGATGCTATTCTTTACCTCCGGCACCACATGGAGCACGGAGCGGTTACTTCACTTACCTCTTTTCAATAGTCAATGACTTTTATCTGAAGAATAAATATGACAGTTTGAAATATTTTCCACACAAACGCTATCAACATGCTTTATTCTTTTGATTATAATGATTTGACTATTGAAAAATCAGCTCTTAGATAATTAAAAGACATTAATAGTAAGAAAGAAAGAAAGAAAAAACATTTATTGGGACTCGCACAGATCGCTCGCAGCTGGCAACGCTGATGATGGCCGAAAGCGCAGCGTAGCGCTGCTCCAGGCCAACAAAGTGCGGTCAGCATTGCAGCTCTTGACGGACAAGCTGGAATAAAGGCCGAGACCTAAGGTCGAGGGCTTTATATTATAGCACGGACAGCAAGGACTGCAATGATGACCAAGCTTGAAGGCCGAGAGCGTGGCTAAGCTATGCTCGAGGCCATCATAGCGTGGCTAGTAATGCAGTCATTACAGACTCAAACAATGCGAGTAATTTAAATAAACCAGTTTTATTTTAAATATCAGGAATATTGATGGAAAACAATATGGAGAATTGCAAACATTTTCACCGCGCCGCGCTTTTGTTTCTTCCCCGCATTCTTGTTTTTTTATTTTTAAATTAGGCAATGATGATTGTACTGCCTGTACCTACAACATATCCCAGAATTAACGCACAACCTGTTAAGGGGTCATATCTCGTCAAAATGTAGGGGACAGCTGATTTTTTTCGCGATTTCTGGTTTGGTCCGATAGTAAAAGTTGTTGTATACAGCCAAATTCTGAATAAATCTTTTTGGACCTGGCTATTTTTGAAACAAAACTCGACAATAATGGATTTTCAAAGGAAATTGCTGGTGGCTAAAACTCACCAGCAATGAAATTCCATACAATTTTGCTGGCGCCTATTCAAGTAGACGCGGAAAGATCGGCTTTGATCAAAGAAGGTTGTCAAAATAATGACCACATTACAAGCATTTTTGAGTAAAAACAATGGAACCAAAGAAACAATGGAATGCTATATAAAAGAACACCTACTCGTATGTATAGTCTCGAACAAAAATTCTCATAAGCAAAGCTTATCTAATAACAACGCATTGTTTTCATCCTACCCTCCACACATTCTGCTGGTTTTGTCTCCACCGTCTAATTACAACAAACAGCGATACTCCTACCCATAATTATGCAATTCTCTAGTAAGCACTCGCAGACTGCCACTTAAAACAAGAAAAGCTGAGCGTCGAACAGTTGCAACTTGTAAAAATAATCCAATCTTCGACCGCGGTGTCATTCCGAACTAACAAACTAGAAATTTTCAAGTCGATATTCCCGACCTGATTTCCGACGCTGCGGGTAAAAGGAGCAGAGGAAAATTTTCAGACTTGTTACTCTCGGTCGTAGTCTTATTGTGGAAACTTGGTAGACTAGACTGTCGCGACCATGCCACCGTGACACTTACGACCAGTTTTTTTCTTACACACTTTTTTACTTTGCAACTGCACTTGAGTATTTTATGGTGACTCTCGTTTACCGGAACGATTACAGTGTAATTGTAGTATTATCCGTGTTTTTTTAACCAAGTCTGCTTGAAAGACGAAGGGCGAGCTCTGATTTATAACTATCATTTTGAATGTTTGACAGGCAATGAAAATTTTATTTTTTATTTTTTTAAAGCTGGAGCTCTTTTTGTCTTTTTAACCAACTTCAAAAAACGAGGTTACATGTTGGAACGTAGGAGGTTACATGTTCGTCTGTTTGTATTGTTTTTTTTTTAATGTATGTTCATCTATATTTTCGTGAAATGTAGACCGATTTTGAAAATTCTTCGTAGAGGAAGCTTGCGCGGTGGTCTCTTATTTTTTATTAACTTTGCTTGGGTAGTTTTTGAATTAGTAAGTAACACTTTATGTATATTGATGATATCATAATACTTACTTAAAAAAAACAATCGACTTCCAAAAACACACTAAAAAGTGAAAAATAACTTAAATTGCGGAAGTCGGTGGCAAAAAACTTAAATACAGATCCAAAGACACCGACTTCCGAAATAAAAGTAATTTTTCACGATGTGTTGTTCTTTTTTGAAAGTCGGTACTTCTTTTATTTTTATTTTTTTTTAAATAGATTCCCACGTCGAGCTACCTATGTTTTCCCCCAGGCTGCACTGTGCCCTGTGTGTGTGACAACAAGTCACACAACATGCTGCCGGCAAATTACTTTGCAGTTTGGCAGATGTAATGTAAAAAACATAAACAAATAAAAAAAAACCATTAAGTAACCACTAAAAGAAATCAACTCTTTCAAAAACTGAACAAATCTCCTCACATCTCAGGCGGAACATTCGCTCATTATTCAGCAAATCGTCTCATTATTTCTGTGCCGCTTAATCCTTGGCTTACATTTCGCTTTTTAATTGTACCTCCATGTCTGACCCTCATCGAGGTCGCTTGTTTTTCACAATTTGCCGTCTCGTTAAACCTCAGCTTGAGTTAGTTTGGAGGTGATACAAGTTATGAGAAGTCGCGGGACAGCAATAAGAATCACTTAGGACTAATCATCATCTTCTGGCTTATTTAGAACCCAGGGTTACACACGTTGGGACGCCACAATTGTGGCGATAAGTCCCTTCTTTCAGGAGTGGCTAGGTAGGCGCCACAGTGTCCTCAGTGTCCTCACCTTCCGCCTGACGCAGGTCCTCACCGGACACGGTTGTTTCGGGAAGTTCCTGTTCAGGATAAAGCGGAAGAAAACGCCCGGGTGTCACCACTGTGTGGATCGCCCGGAGGAGCATACGGTGGAGGTCTGCCCGGCTTGGGCGGAGCAATGCCGTGCCCTCACGGAGGCGATCGGTGGCAGCGATCTCTCACGTCCGGCCCTGGTTCAGGCCATGGTTTGGAGGGAGAGTGAATGGGAGGCCGTCACCTCCTTCTGCGAAGCAGAAATGCTCGCGAAGGAGGAGGTGGAACGAGTAAGGGAGAGGCAAAATTCGCGCCCTCACGCCCCTAGTCTCCGCAGGAGAGGCCCCGGGCGTCGGGAGTCGCAGGCCGATTCCCGGCCACCGTAAGTGCGGGTTTGCGGACGGTGAGCGATGCGAGGTAGCTCACCGTCCGATAAGGACCAGGCCCAGCTCATGATTAAATGGATCCATTTTTATCTCGTTTACATTCGCTAATGCAGTTTAACCTAGACGACAAGAAGGTGTATAATAAGATAGGATAAGCGCATCACCATCATTTAGACGTCCTCTGCTGGACATAGGCCTCCCACCAAAAAAGGGTGGGGGGGGGGGTTGCCATAATCGCCACGCTTCGCAGACGGATTGGCGATCGCAGTATGGTGTTAAAATACATAGAGAACGCTTCTGCCCATTCTCTAGTAAATCCCTTAGTCGCCTTTTACGACACCCACGGGAAGAAATAGGATAAGGATAAGCATATAAATATGTACATATAATGCCTTTTAGTATCCAAAGTTTTAAGCCAAAACATCATTTTTTGTAAAAAAAATGTATTTTTTTAAACTAACCTTTTTTTGCCGAAAAATCAGCTGTTTTCGCCCAAAACCAAACCCTAATCATCCCCCACAAAAATAAAGCCTCAAGTCATTAGGAACCCGATTTTTCTCCATCACCGCCAGACTAAAGACAAATTAAGTGGGTGTCTTACAATTTGCACCGTCATCATGCGTCTGTTATCACGACTGCGCATCCGTGGATCCGACCCTTTCGCTACATAATATTGTGATTAATTAAATCCAGAGATGGCGTATATTGCCAAGATGGACGCGGTAATTTGTTATGCTGCTTCTGTCATATTTTTTTGTGGGATTATATTTGCATCGTTTATGATGTGAGTGGGAGTTATCTTGGAAAACTGTGTTTCTTTTGCTAATGATAATTTCTTACACCACAGACTCCCTGCTGTTTCTCCTTCATCCTTTAATCCATTCAAAGATTGCTTTAATCGATTAATCGAGTCCGGTCAAACGACGCTGGGGTCGGTGCGTTTCATTCATTCATTCATTCACTCAAGACCGCCCATTATGTCAGCCTAAGTAAAATTTCTACATTTATATCTTTATATGGTGTTTTTAAAGACTATTCTATTCTTGGAATGTAAAGTAGGCATTATATATATATTATGTTGATGATTTCTGAAAAACTATGCTATTTAAAGACATAGTTTTATTTTTCGTGTAATTTTTACATACACTTCTATCACATAGAATAATTTCAGATGTTTATCTATACAAACTTCGGAGGGGGGAACGGTATTTTTTTTTTACATTTTTCATCAAAAGTCGGAAACTATGCTGCCTTAAAAATCTTCAACATGCCCTAGTAGCCCCATTTCAAATTTATAAGATCCTCTTTCAGTCCCTTTTGCAAAAAAGGTATATATTTTTAATTTCTTGCTTGTTTGCATAATAGTTGGGCAAACGTCATCTAAAACTGTTTTATATTTCAAGTTGATAGCATTAGTAGTTCTTGAGATATCCAGGTGTGAAACTGACAGACTTAGTCTCACCTTAGGTTCCTTTTTACCATTTTGGTACGGAACCCTAAAAACACCTTTATGTCCCAACCATTTCCACCATCTCAAAATAAACGTGCCTACATTAAAATATCTAGTTACATAACCCTGAAATGTGGGCAGCGAGCGAGATATATCGCCTAATCCACATTACGGTCAAAACGTCCGGTTGTGACAGCCCATAATCCCACATTCAATTGTGGACGTGAACGCGTGCGCCTACCCTACGATATTATACGCGTGTAAGGGAGATGGCCCACTTCACGTCCACCACCTGATCAGCGTCTTACTTTTAATTGGTTTCGATTTCTACATATAAACTTTATGTAGGTTTATGAAAGTAGGGAAATCTCCTATTTTTATAGAGGTGAATGTGCTATTGATATACGTAACGGAAGAGCTCGTGGCTAAGTAATTACAGCCGGGGCTAATCCATCAGGTTAAGCTTCGCTTGCCAGGGTTGGTCCGTGGATGGGTGACCATCTTTACATAACGAGACTGACGGCACGGTTGGCTCAGTGGTTAAGCGATTGACTGCTGCGCTACGTGACGCGGGAACAAATATTTGTATGACCTACAGGTAGTTGTTCCGGAGGGCAAATTGCGTAACACACTATCAATAGGAATCTGTTTAAATTTGACAGTTCAACAACATTCATTGCGTTATTTACGTTGTTGAGCAGAGTTTTGTTTCTACCACAAGAAGCAATGGATTAGCAATATACTTCAAAATCATTCCGATTCCGATTCAAACTGTGTTACGCAATTAGGGTGCGGGTCTGGCTGTTTGTGTATGTGAGTTTAAATGTTTGTAAACGCACACACAATACAGGAGAAATTCCTAGTGTGGGGCAACGTTTTAAAAAAAAAAAAAAAAATTAAAGACTCCTCCGTACCTCGGAAAGCACGTTAAGCCGTTGGTCCCGGCTGTCATCCGTGGATCTTTGACAGTCGTTAGGAGTCGTCAGATGTACGCAACTGGAGTATGTAAGGATCGTAGTAGGTGGCGTTCTGTAGTCTGCCTACCCCCATGGGAAGACAGCGCGAGTTTGTGTATGTGAAAATGGTATACATAGTATCTATCTCTTTTCCTAATCCTTTTTTGTTTTAGTATATGCGAAACCTGAATATAGTTTGTTCAGAATAAGGAACTGAATCGATTTCAATAATTTTTACACCATGTTATATTTTGTCCCAAAAATATTTAAGTGTGATGAAAAATGTTATCACCATTTAATTACTTTCAATACAATCACCGTACGGCTAACCGTACGACGTGCAGCTGCCGACTATTTCTGTTTTGTGCTCGTGATTATACAACATTATTTTAAGTATATGCGAAACCTGAATATAGTTTGTTCAGAATAAGGAACTGAATCGATTTCAATAAGTTTTACACCATGTTATATTTTGTCCCAAAAATATTTAAGTGTGATGGAAAATGTTATCACCATTTAATTACTTACAATGCAATCGCCGTACGGCTACTGCCAAATTATTATCAATGAGCGCAAGACTACCCTGGAGGCGCGCGGGCGCCTTTAGCATGTTTTTGTACGGACAATCCGGTAACATTGTGAACCTTATAACTTTGTGATTTTTCATGATACAGTTTTGAAATTTCGTACATAGATTCTTAACATAAAAATACTAGACACGTGTTTCGGGTTTCGCATATACTAAAACTAATATTGTTTAGCCGTT
Organism: Tiliacea aurago; assembly: GCA_948098905.1. Classification (NCBI taxonomy): domain Eukaryota; kingdom Metazoa; phylum Arthropoda; class Insecta; order Lepidoptera; family Noctuidae; genus Tiliacea; species Tiliacea aurago. The sequence continues at coordinate 16,660,656 of OX402593.1, forward strand.
TTCTTATTTATCCTGACTATAAATGGACAAACTATATTACGACGGATTAAAGTCTTATCTTATAAAATAAAGATAAAAAAAACATAATATGATCTGAGCTGCAATAAATATCAAAGTTTTATAATACAACCTTCAGCGAGTGTTGAGAGTTCCACAAACAATACAACTAACTTTTCAGTATTAACTTAGGATGGCAAACAGAAACTTACGACAAGTTCTAAAGAATCAAGATTATACGGGCCACATAATAAAACATTCTGAGAATCCCAGTTTGATTGTTAGGAAGTGTAAGCGTGTATGAAATAGCTGCTATAAATAGATTTGTAAGTAATCATATTATGTAAAGTGAAATATTTAAGCAAAGTCGGGGAAACATTTTTTTCTGAAATTGACATATTACGTCAGTTTGCCGTGTTATAGGCATTTCATACAACTGTCAAATTTAAGTTGGAAGTGAATTTTATAAACAATAATTTATTTATATTCACTTTCGATCGTTTGAGCCTGTGGGTTTTCTTTAATTTTATTTTTTATTTTATTCACAAAACTGATGTAAAGTTGCCAAGCACATCAAGTTACCACAAACTGTTAAATTTTCTCATTCGATTTTGAACTTAAACATAAAAAATTTAAGGTTTAAAACCATTTGGAGGAATTTTAAACTGATGTGCCAGCATATCAGTCTCAAATTCCTGATAAAAAACCCCTTTCAAATTCCTGATAAATTGACTGTACTGTACAAATTCAATAAAATTGCTACAACACAATATGCCTGATTGACATCTACTAGATGTGAATCTACTACATTCACTATAAAAAAAAATACAAATGTTACTTAATTGAAAACTTTTCCAGAGATAATGAAAAACTTGATTGCAGCGTAAACATCTAAACTAATCTAAACTTAATTAACTCAAAGATTAAATGGACAAAATATTAGGTATATTATTGACATTCCCAATTGATGTTTTGTTTTGGACAGACGAACGAGAGGTCGTAAATTCAAATCCAATCGTTGCACTTGTGACGTAAAGGCTTCTACATACCAGCGCGACTTGTCGCGCGACGCGACACAGCACAAAGGCCCCGCGTGTCGCGGGACGAGCGGTGCCTTTGTGTCGCGTCGCGTCGCGCGACAAGTCGCCCCGGTATGTAGAAGCCTTAAAGATTTATCTAAGTAGGTTTGTACAAACACTTTTACACGTCAATCATATTTTAAAAACTAGATGAGTTCGGCATTTCCTATCTGACTACTCTGAGAAGAAAGGCCGAAACAAGCTCAGAGGTCACATAACATAATTATATGATTTAGCAGAAGCATGTTAAAACTTACCATAAACCAACTTACCATTATGTATAAAAACGGCAAAAAAAAATGTCTGTTGTGTGGGAGCTCCCTTAAATATTTATTTTATTCTGTTTTTAGTATTTGTTTAAGCGGTAACAGAAATACATCATCTGTGAAAATTTCAACTGTCTAACTATCACGGTTCATGAGATACACCCTGGTGACAGACGGAGAAACAGACAGACGGACAGTGGAGTCTTAGTAATAGGGTCCCGTTTTACCCTTTGGGTACGGAACCCTAAAAACATGAGGGGAAGTCTTTGGGGACTGCCGATAGAAGTGAAAACAGTATACATATAGCTCATGGAAAGCGTTCGGTGACGATGACGCGAGTTCCATGATTTTTGTTCACCCAAAAAGTGATCAACGGGCCTAAAGATGTTTTCACTTCAAAAATGCAATTCCCACCAAAGTTTTCGACCACACCACTATTCCAATTTCCATCGCACAAAACGTAACACCAGGCAAATGTGATTCGAACTCACTTTCCAACATTTTGCGTAAAGCAATAAGAACATAGAAATCAAAGTTTCCAAAGCTAATATATATTGAATCGTAGTTGGATGGGCAATGCAGTCCGCGTACCCTCCCGAGAGAGAAACTTTCCCCAATGTATTACTTTGCGACGCTTCGGAGTCCGTACTACTCTTCTAGTTGCCAACAAATGCTGCTTACGACGCGTGAATTGGATATTGCGGCCGTTTGATCGAACTTCATTCGGAAACTGTATAATAATAGCCTTTGTCGATCTGTGCAGTGCGTTTGACATGCCTATTGTGTGGGAAAGGAAAAAAGTCTTTGAATGAACTGACAATGTTTTGGCAAAGTCAGCTCGCAATACAAAAGTCAGTCTTCATCGACTCTGACTTTTGTATTGCGAGCTGACTTCGCCAGAAGTGCTTATTTTTCGTTTTTTATTTATTTAGGTATCAGAAATAGACTTATTATTATTATTTATTGATTAAATACGTTTAAAAAAAAACTTTACGTAAGGACTTTGCCTCGCAAAACCGTTTTCACGGTTTGTCTGTGGGAACAGAACACAATTTTACAATTTTTATTTATTAGTGCGTGTGTGTTTATTTATGTTCTCCATGTTGTTGTTCTAATAATGTAACATTCTTACGCACAAACAAATTACTGTTACTGTTTGCTTGCATCATCCCGCTGCTTGGAAAATGCCTCTTCTCTGACTACCAGATGTTTCGATCTGACAAACAAATAAAAAAAAAGCTTACTTGACAGAAAATAGTTTCATATAGTAGGTAGATAAGAATAGAATAGAATAGAATACTCTTTATTATGTACCTACACCATAAAAGTAACAGATATAAATGTTCAAATTAAAAGATGACGATGATGTGATTATTAAGTATCAGCTTTATCTAAATGAACCGGGGTGCAGCTCTATCTAATAAAGTCTTTTTTCTTTTTTCGGTGGGAAATTATCAAATACCTTCTCCCGCTCTGGGCGGAGCTGTGCGTGTCAGACTTTTACTGACTAAAACCCACCCGTGTTCCTTCCGTTGCCTGTGTGCCAGGGCCACGATATCCCTTTAGGACAAGCTCGCAACCCTGGCAGTCAATCTAATGAAGTCTGCCATGTCAACTTAAAGCCTTCTTTATTAGCCTTTAATATCTTAGCTTTCAAATCTAGAAATTGACCTCATAAAAGCCTGTCCTGTCTAAGATAAGACTATATATAAGACTTTCTTAATAACATTCCATTTTACTGGATTAGACAAGTAATCCAGTCGATTCATTCATTCCATTAGCTGGACATAAGCTTCCAGGCAATGAATTGAGCCTAGGCCTCTAACAACACGTTAATCTGACATTTGTTACATAATAAAGTTCCACGTAATGTCTTGTAAGGAAGGTCTGACGGCCTATTTTCTGCGAAAACGTAGTTTTAGGGAATGATACGCACTATTTTAAATAGGTCTTCTGGAAGTTGTTCCTTATTTAGGCATATTTGGGTCTAATACGACAGATATTTCTCAACCCGCAAATGTAACCCAACATAAACCAATCTACCATTAATTCCACTCAAATTGTTCGCACAAATCTAAGCACGAAGAGCGTCTATAATCTGAGTTCCAGCATCCTTCTCAGGCGATACCTATACAGGATCATAACAAACCATTTAACAAAGACCCCTGATAATTCAAATCATCTTTAGCTTGTATCGGCGTTTTGAGCACAAAGCTTCCAGGTGGATAGGAAGTGGTGGGGTGGAGGGATCATCTTGCTCTAGCTGTTCGTATCTTGTATCGTTCGTGGGAGCTTCGGAGCAGCGTTTGAGATAACGTAACAATGCAGCGTTCACTTTAGAACCATTTATTCGATAGTGTTACCTGTATACAAAGGGTCTAGGTTTACACAGGGTGTTGCGAATGTAGCGTAATGTAATGGTACGGCTTTCAAATGGCGCCTCTTTAGAAATGAAACGCGCAACTTAATCCTTTGCTGTCGGCGATAAGAGGATATTTGGTTTATTTATTGCTTTAGAAATATATTACAGGATGTTCTAAAATTGTTAATAATGGTGCTTACTTGTTTAGTCCTATTTATTACCCATTCTGTACAAATGTGTCCGAATAGATTCAAAATAGTGTCTGTGTGGTGCCGGACGTTAAGAATAGCACTTCCTTCCACTTCCGTCGTAAAAGGCGACTAAGGGACTTACTAGAGAGTGGGCAGCAGCGTTCTCTATGCATTTTAACATCATACTGCGATCGCAAAGCCGCCTGCTAAGCGTGGCGAGTATGGCAACCCCCCTCCCTCCTTTGGGGAAGGCCTATGTCCAGCAGTGGACGTCTTTCGGCTGCAATGATGATGATGATGAGATTCAAAATATCATATTTTATATCCATTTAATATTCTACTATACTCCGTTTGAAATAAGATTAGACATTTATATAAACCTTTTTTACAGTCCGTTCAACTAATTTTGACTTCTATTGCGTTGGTGGCATGACAAATGGCAGCTGTAATAAAGAGTTGGTATTGTGACCACGTTTTTGCTTTTAATTCCATTCTTATGCATACGGAATAGAAGTCAAAATCAGTTGAACGGACTGTAAAAAAGTTTATTTTAATTTCTAATCTTATTTCAAATGGAGTAAGTATAGGTATCTGTCCATTGAAAATGGACATGGAGAAGTAATTACTGTCATAAAGACAGACAGACACTGCCATTATGTTGATTGATAAAAGATTCTATCTAAAATAGGCGATTTTTGCTATAAGTACGCATTAACCATATTCCTTTTTAAGGTTCCATAGTCAACAAGGAACGTCTGTCTTTCCGTCCGTCCGTCCATCCGTCTGTCCCCAGCTTAGCTCAGAGACTCTTAGTACTAGAAAGCTGTAATTTGGCATGGGTAATATAATATTAATAATAATTAATATAATAATAATATAATAATAATCATCATATTAATCACTTTTGTTTTACAAAGTCGTAAAACAAAATCATGACAAAAAAAAATTAAGGGTACCTTTTTACACGTAATGTGGGGATGTTTGTTTTTTTTCTCGTCTAACCCATGATGTCAAGTCCCCCCACTGCCAGTTAAATGGTTTGTTTCTGGATATGTGAAAAAAATCATAGCAGTAGTACCTTTAAATAACGAAATTAAAAGGAAAACTACCACAGCTAAGTAGGCTTTACAAGTTAACGAGTAATAGTCGACCAACTTACATTTGCAGTTGGAGAATTGACCGTGAGTATATCGATGTATGGGAGAACATATTTTTCAACTACAATGTTAAGTTTGTTTTTGGGATAAATTCATCCCAACTGCGGATTTTACAAATTTTATTTTGTCGTACTTTTATTAAAAAAATCGGATAAGTGCGTTTCGGACCACGCACACCTCTTCATTGTGCGTGGTCCGAAACGCACTTGGCCGATTTTTTTTACAATAGAATCAACATGCCAATGCTAATAAAAGTACGACAAATAAAATTAGTAAAATTGCTTCTCAGATCAATTAAAAGACGATAAAAATATTTAGCTCAATGAGGAAACTCACACAGTAAATCACATTACCGTATAAATTAAAAAAAAACGCTTCAAATACCTCATTTGTATTCATGGGAACATTTTTAATTTGACATAGTATCATCATTCTATTACATGCTATGTGTCCCAATATCGTGATTAGTATCCATAACTAACACAAAACAATTTATGGTTCTTAATGAGTTTTAAAATGTCATAAATAATAAATGAATGACAGTAAATTAAGCGTTAATAGGCACATTTATAATGTTGAGCTGTTGAATTTTGACAAACTATTAGGCTGTTACGTATTCATGTGACTAGGGTTTTAGTTATGGTTCTTAGCGCATGGACAGATGATTTTATGGACAAAGTTTATACTTGCGTGGTGTGACCTAAAACTTTATAAAGGTAAACAATTTTTGTCGTTATTTCATTTTATTTAAGTGTCAAAATCAAAATCAAAATATTTTATGATTAATGATAAATGATTTTTATTTCTGTAAGTAGGTTTGTACAAACACTTTTACACGTCAATCATATTTTAAAAAATAGATGAGGTCGGCGTTTCCTATCTGACTATTCTGAGAAGAAAGGCCGAAACAAACTCAGAGGTCACAGTCTCTTAAGTCCAGACATAATCTTGGTCAGATCATGTGAAGGCCATGCAGATTGGTGTCTGAAATGGTCTTTTGAGGAAAGAACCACACAGATTGAGTGGACCTGAGCAGTCAGCGCACGCATTTGTCAGTAATCGTGCAGCTCTACTCAGAACTTAAGGAGCTCAACGCACAAACTTTTATTTCACTTATTATATGGGCACTTATGAAACGTCAGAAGCTAGGTGCACGGTTCCAATTAATCGTTTCCTATGGAGAAGAGCCGGCCAGAAACTCCACGGTTACTCTTTAAAAAATAATTGGCTTTAACATTGTTTTCAAATTACATTTTAATAGGTATGGGAGGACAGTGTAGGCCCATCAACAAGTACCAGGTACCGAATAGGTGACAGCGGGGCTTTACCCATTAACAAAATAGAAAAAGGGTCTACAAATTAGTATACAGTATATTAAGCCTACAACATTCTTACATTCTCAAATTATTAAAAAAAACACGATATAAAATATTATAATAATAAGCCCTTTTTATTTTGAAGATCTTTGCGTTGTGCTATTTCAGTAGTGTATAGAATGTCTCTTAGTTCAGTGTGCCTTTTGGCAAAGGCCTCCTCTAACAACTTCCACTGAGTCCTATCTCTCGCAACTCTTCTCCAATTTGGACCCGCTGTGAGCTTCGATGCGTATTCCCATCTTTTATATTAAAAAATATGATTAAATTATTAAAAGTAAGAACCTTGTTGAAATTAAAATTATAGGTTGATAATCTCAAATTAAAGAAAAGGTTATCTAAAAAAATTAAATAAAAATAAACATCGTAATTTGGGAGTAGATAATAGACATTTTCCCCCTTATTCCAAAACAAGGTTTATCTTCAGACCCAGGTTTAAAACATGGAGCCATTATTGAATTTCGAACTTTATTCCGACTATGGTAAAGTTCCTAAACACAAAACTGACAACTTAGTACCGAACTAAGTTTTCAGTTTTGTATATAGAACGGTATTTCAATCACAGTTACGTTCTTATTACAAAAACTAGCTCCATGGTTTAAGCCATGTCAAAATATAAATCTTGTTTTGTAATAAGGCGGTTACAGTTTTGCCGTTAATGAGGTACCATAATAATATATGGTATGGTTGTTTCATATTGCAATGTGAGTATGTATACCATAGTATACCATAGCATTGCAATATGAAACTAATTTACATCTGTCCAGCGTCAACTATACTCCATTTGAAATAAGATTAGATATTTAAATAAACTTGTTTACAGTCCGTTCAACCAATTTTGAGTTCTATTCCTTAGGCATAAGAATGGCATTAAAAGCAAAAACGTAGTTACAATACCAACTGTTTATTACAGCTGCCATTTGTCATGCCACCAACGCAATAGTAGTCAAAATCGGTTGAACGGACTGTAAAAAAGGTTTATTTAAATGTCTTATCTTATTTCAAACGGAGTACAGTTGTCTAGCATTTTTGTTGAAGTGTGCAATAACTTGGATCTGGGTCTATAATGTTATGCATTTTTTTACTAAATAAATAAGTACACCAATTAACAGAACTGTTGATTGAGTTGATTGACCAAAAATCAATCGTGTGTAAGAGCCTTAACAGACGTTACTGAGCAGTGGTAAAGGGGCATAAATCTCAATCATAATTTGTGTCCCGTCAAGCGTAGGCCGGCCAGGCCCAATGATTGATGGGGTACCGTGCGCTCATTCCGAATTCAAACGAACCAACCGGCGGCCGCCACGTTGCAAAATGGCCGCCACGTAACTAAATTGATTAAAAATCTATTGGACTAGTTGATTTCTGGCTTATGCCTCATTTGATACTGATACTTCTATACTTACTTACTATACTAGCTTCTAGTAATCTCGCAGCTGGGTAAAGGAGGCGAGGGGGGATGTGTGGGTGAGGAGAGTCCTCGTGAAAGAAGGGATAAGCATTAATCATTTATTTATTTAGGTATATATACTTTATTGTACACCAGATTATTTATACGAATATCATAAAGAGGTAAAAATTGTTTGTAAGTTTGTATGTGGGAATAAACGGAGTAAGAGCGCGGGCGGGCGATGCAATGCGACGCAGTAGGTCGGAGGAACAATAAATTTCACGCGGATAAAGTCGGGGGCAAGCAAGTACGTTACAGAAAGAAAAAAATATACACTACAAAATAGACGGCAAAGAATGATTTTTTCAGTAATAATCATTCAGTTCACCGCGATAACGGTGAACTGAATGATTATTACTGAAAAAATCATTCTTTAGAATTTTTTTAACTTAGAGAGTATTAATGCTGATTTTAATGATTATAATTCTGTAAAGCAAAACTTGTTATAGCCGCGAATCATATTTAGATCAACATAAAACCTGTTACTGACCTGAAAATTGCAAAAAACGGATGAAAATTTGAATTTCGCGGGCTACCTTAGCGCATCCCCCTTAATAACATTAACTGTTGTATTTGAATTCGTCAACGGCGTTTATGAATTTAACTCGTTTAATAATCGACTAAATTCGAGAACACAAACAACGAACTGATCAAATAAAAACTTACGTTGAAAATAACATCATAGATTGCGAGCAACGGTCATGTCATAGAATTTGAACTAGAAGTAACGTTACCAAGAGTTGATTTTTGAAATATTTCTTTTAAGAAAATTATGACGATATTGGTGGAATGGCACGCGCCGCTCGTGCCAACCGTAAGAAACCAGTTCATACTATAGTTTGTATACGTTTACGAACCAGCGTTGAATAAAAACCTGTAAGTTGACATTACTAGCACGCTAACTCGTTGACGAATTTAACTAGTTGATCGACTAGCTGATGAACGGAAATCAACGTTGACGGAAAAACCGTCAACGACCTTATCACTAGTGACAGCTCAGATACTCGTAGATGAGGATGACTCAACAAATTCACGATGGACTTGATGTCAAGAGAAATGTTATTCCATGCCCGATCACCTCTCTAATTCCGAAGTGTACATATTATGGGATGCTAATACACACAATACAGTATGTTGTATTCTTGTATTGAGTATTTGGTTACGTCATGAGTGGCAAAGGGACACTGATCGAGTTCGACACAAAGCGCATTAGTTGTACTCGTTGTACTTGAAACTGAGTGTGACATAATGTGGAATGTAATCACTGTTTGTAAACTCAACACCTTGTGTAAGGTCTAATTAAATTTAAATACACATGATAAAAAAACTATATTGATGACCGTTAGTGATGACGGCACGGTTGGCGCAGTGGTTAAGCGATTGACTGTTGCGCCGCGTGTCGCGGGTTCGATTCCCGCACGGAACAAATATTTGTATGACCTACAAGTAGTTGTTCCGGGTCTGGCTGTTTGTATATGTGAGTTTATATGTTTGTAAACGGACCCACGATACAGGAGAAATTCCTAGTGTGGGGCAACGTGTAAAAATATATATATACCTACATATATAAGTGTAGCCACTTGAAATATCAGTTTTTTTTTGTGTAAACTTCACAGACGTGATGGGTATCGATAACTAAACACGATAAAATAAAAATAAATATATTTTTCAACTCACACTTCCAGTAACAACACTACCAGCGGTCGTTGTGCAAAAAAAAATCATCAAATCTTTTTAATTTTTCCGTGTTTAGATACTGATATCCATCACGTCTGCAGTTTATTTATCAAATTTAATTTGACTCTGCATAATGGGTAGTTTGCATGTGTTATGGGTTATTACAGGATACACGTACACGGACCAATTAGAGGAAAGATAAAAAAGCAATAAAACGTTGCAAGTTCTCATGTTATCTCCGTTTTAAAATATGTTCTGCTCTAGACAGAAATAACAATTATACTGCAAAAATGCAATAGTAACTCAATATTAAGATAAAGACGATAAGGTAGAAAACAACTGAGCAGCGACAGAAATTAACTTCAAAATTTAGAAAAGCGAAATGTTGAAATATTTTTTCGAATAATTATTCATTACTAGTGGTCGCCCACTGATTGAAATTCGACCGCCTCTCCTTATAACCTATATATAGTACTTAATAATTGCATGAGTACACTAATTCCATGCTATTATAATGTACTTAAGACTCAGATATATGCCAGTGACCTTGAGTGGGTTAGCTTGCGTGTTCTGTACTGAGCTCACGCAACGCGTCGTACGTTCAGCCAGTAATCCGCCGGACTCGCCCATCAAGGAGCGCTGTCCCCAATTTGACGCATTATTAATTTATTATACACAAAACAAAAGGTATTTTAATAAAACGCGTATTCTTAAAGATCAACAATTAAATTATCTTTAAATTAGTGAAGGTTTCAGAAAAATACGCTTGGTAGATTATGCGCCATTCTCAGTTTTTTTATTCGCGATAGACATAACTTTACAAATTAATTTCACTATGTAATATAAACATAATCTAAAATATTCACATACTAAATTATTGAGAAAATGCATTAATTTAACATATATTTTTTTCAAATGTACACTACTATTCGGCATAAAATCATTAAAAGTCGGTTATCGTCGCCTTAAATACTAATTCCATGTTAAAAAAATTACTAACTTATTCCCTGCCCCCCTGCAAATTGTCACTTCCTGTTACACACTTCCGTCCCTTTTCACGAATCCACTCCCACTGAAAGCGAGAAGAAAAGCCTCTAATTGTATATTTCATTTTTTTTTAAGTCTTGCTCAATTTAAAACAGCAGTCAAACACTCTATTTGTTCACAATACAAAATTAATTCTGTCGCACTGTTCTCCACACAAATCCCACGTTTGTCTTAGAACTTGATCCTATTACCGTCGAAGAAAGGGTCTGCCCAATTTCGCCAACGAATTCAACCAATTTGCCTAAGAAAACTCCATAATATATTAACGGACCCTTCCTGCAACGAATAGTTTGGCTTTATAATATTTGTGGCACGTTCGGACGATCCCAACGCGGGACGACCTTAATTTATTAATAGATTGTTTATAGCTTCGCCAAGGGCCCTACCGTCTAATAAATAGATCACCCTTAAAATAATAATGCTCTTTCGTTACACCCTGTACTGACGCATAAATTGTATTAGATTAAAAGGGTGAGTCGGTGACGGTCTCCGTTTACGAGCTGTTAAAATTTTTGTTAGTTCTAGACGGGAACCAATTTATTGGTTTCGTTGCTGTTCGATTTTATAGCCTGATACACGCGGTAGAATAGTTAAGTGTACGGACAAACAAAGTACGTCTTATAAGCGAGGACTGTCTTATTATTGCTTTGCTTGCAAAACAACTCTGCGCTTACAGACACGCTCAAACGATGCGTTGGAAAGACTGGACGACCCATCAAACGTACTATTTAAAGTTAATAAAATAAAATAAATACTTCTGTTACGTTAAGCCCTTAGTCCCGGCTGTCATTCGTGGATCTTTGACAGTCGTTAGTGGTCGTCAGAAGGCCGAAAGTCTGATAACCAGTCTTACCAAGGGGTATCGTATTACCCACAACGGGTATCGTATTACCCAGTTACTGGGTTGTGGAGGTCAGATAGGCAGTCACTTCATGTAAAATACTGGTATTCAGCTGCTTCCGGTTAGACTGGGAGCCAACCCCAAGATAGTTGGGAAAAGGCTTGGCAGATGATGGTGATGACTTCTGTTCCATTATCAAACTTGACTGTCATAATTTCTGAGTTTAACCATGTGTCTTTTAGGACTTTGAATTTCCATTTCCACAGTGAAACATTTTCCACGCACACTCCGCCCCTCGCTCCCCGCCACTCCGTTGTGTGCTAAACGCTAACACATCAGTAATAAAGTTGAATATCCTGTGCGCTCTTTGATCGTGTCCGAGCACGAAACTAAATAGAGTAAGTCTCAATTATTATTTCGTTTATAACTAAAGTAATAATTGATCTAGAGAAAAAATATCTGGTGGGTGGATAATAAACTATATTTTCTTGCTGTGAATATTTATTTTGGACATAATAGCCAAACAATCTTGTTTGTTTTTTATAATTATCCTTATAATAGACATCATTTTCGAATAAAAAATGTATCTTGAGATAATATTACAATTACGTAATTGTCTTCAACGTGGAAAGAAAAAGATCCAATAAATCATATACTAAATAATATAATAAATCACAAACCAATAAATCATATAATAAATCATATACTGTTTTACTTTGCTTGTATGTGTGACTGTTTCAGAATATTCATGCAAATTAACATAAAATAGGGAGTCTCCTATTAAAGCCAACAAAAAATTACGCACAGCTTTCATTAACCGTTCTAGGTTGTCTGTCAAAAGAATTTTAATTTTAACTATTTATTAGTGGTGTTTGTGAACAGGATATTAATTCAGATTTGTTACAGTACCTGGTACTTTTTGACAGGCCTACACCGTTCTCCCATACCTATTAACACTGTAATTTTAAAACATTGCAAAAGCCAATTATTTTTAAAATAGTAACCATGGAGTTTCTTGCCGGCTCTTCTCCATATGAAACGACAAATTGGAACCGTGTACCTAGCTTTTGACGTTTCATAAGTGCCCATGTAGGTTTATGTGAAAGAAAATATTTGGATTCGATTTAATACTTATATAATTAATAGATAACATTTTCAGACCCTTTGACACTGCACGGGTAGATATTTAGAGGTTTACCTCTCAATACATCCCAATCACTGAGCACGGAACAATCCTTTAAGATAGGCGTCCTGCATGGGTTCACACGTGAACCTGTGAACGGAGCATTTTAGCTGATAGCCGTCGATACCTTGCAGAAATCCCGAACGATCCCGATTTATACCGAGTAGAGCCGAACGGCCGAAACCGCATCGAGATCCGATCTCCCAGCATGTGTAGTCATAGTGGGATTAGCAAGGAGATACTTATTTTAAATGGATTAGTTAGAATAACCATACTGATTAAGAAATAAAGTGGCCTTTTGATTTAACTATATGTATAAACTTTCATAAAACTACTCGGACCATTTTATCCATAATAAAGGATAGCAATGTTGAATATGCAATGCCTTTTTCCGTAAGAACAGCACCTAAGACGAACCTCAAATATCCACTAATAATTATAATAATATAATTAATGTACCTACACAAAACATCATAAAACATTTTAATAGAGGAACGGTAGAGTTTCTGCCCATTCTTCTCCATACGAAACTACATTTTGGAAGGGGCGACTAGAATCTTTTTTGTGTTGTAAATTTTGACGTTCAAAAGTGCCTTTTATTTGAAATAAATAATTTAACTTTGACTTTGACCACTGAAACAAGAATGTAAAATCCAGTCCTTTCACACATAGACAGGAAGAAGTTTGTTTGCGGTCATAGCCATCTTCAATGACGTCGGGAGACGCAGGCCGATTCCCGGCCACCGTAGGTGCGGGTTGCGGACGGAAAGCGATGGGTAGCTCGCCGTCCGATAAGGACCAGGCCAAGGTCGACGGCGCGTTGTATTCCACATGCGCCTCAAAGAGATAAAGATACATTTATTTCTCAAAGTGTCACAGTGGTAAGAGATGTAAGCACCAACTGACGGGGTCCAGTAGGGCCGATGTCTGCCAGGGTTGAGAGTTTTTCCGAAAGGGATATCGTGGCCCTGGCACACAGGCAACGGAAGGAACACGGGTGGGTTTTAGTCAGTAAAAGTCTGACACACCCTCCCGCTCCGCCGGTGGGAAATTATTTGATAATTTCCCACCAAAAAACATAAAATGCTGGGCTGAAATCAGCAGCTCATATCGAATCCTTACAATACCTACAGCTCATCATCACCTCTGACCACCATCTGCCTAGCCTTTTACCAACTATGTTGGGGTCGCCGGGGTCGGCTTTCAGTCTAACTGGATGTAGCGGAAAACTAGTATTTTACATGGAGCCATTGCCTATCAGATAGGCAGTCGTGGGGTGTGTTATCGTGTTACCCAGTAGTTACTAGGTAACACCCCTTGATACTCCTTGGTAAAATGGTTGTCAGACTGGGCAACTGGGACTGGGCTTCTGACGACCCGAAACAACTGTCAAAGATCTACATATAACAGCCGGGACGTTGGTCTTTTCTACAATACCTTCAGCTAAAAAATAGCACCACTTATTAAAATGATACCACTTGCACATAACACAAGAAGTGCTTGATTGCAAGTCCTTGCAGCGCTGTAATAATACCCTGCCATCATCTGTCCCTCACAGCTTGCGCAAGTTAAAACCATTCATTATGCACTCTGTAATTTTCTTCATCGCTGCGGAAAATATATATAGTTCCTTTGCATAATCAAAAGAAAAGCTAAGTGGCGATATGGCATCAATATTATTATAGAGGATACTGCTTGGTAAACAATCTTGCAAATTGGTATAAAACTGCCATTGGAGAGCTTAGTGCCAGTCAAGGATTGAATGTCCTGAACTTCTTTCTAAGCTGTTTCTGAATTTTCCACCTCGACATTCTCGTTTGAGAAATCTTCTTTATGCTCCCTACGCTCACGCAGTTTACCGTAGCAATTTTTATACATATAATTCGCTCAATCGATTTGTTTGCAAGCAGCTTAGCGTCCATTACTACCATTATCTTAACACTGTATTGTTTCTGATGCATTCTAATGCCCATAGTTGCATAGGTACTTAATTAATTGAATAGTTATACTTAGTGTTATGCTTTATCATCATCATCATCATCATCAGCCCATAGCAGTCTACTGCTGGACATAGGCCTCTCCAATTGCACGCCATTCAGCTCGATTCTCGGCAACTCTCATCCATCTGCCACCAGCCACCCTGCGAAGATCGTCGCTCCACCTAGCCTGAGGGCGTCCTACCGTACGTTTGCCAATTCGCGTTCTCCACTCAAAAAGTCGTCTACCCAAATGGTCATCGGTTCTACGGCTAATATGGCCGTTCCATTGCCACTTCAGCTTGCTTATTCTGTGGGCTATGTCGACGACTTTGGTTCCTTCAGGTTCCATAGTAACATTTGATCATAATGATGAGTACAATTACCCCTTAAGAGGTTATTGACGTTTTAAAAATAACCCTGTTTGTGTCTATTTGAAATAAACAATAAACAACTTTTAACAATGCAATCAATGCCATGTACTTCTTTAATTCTGTGTGTGTCCAATAATCCAAAATCCCGACACAGATTATTAATGCCGACTCCCACAGATAATCAAATCTCAATAATCTTGTTCGGATACTATAAATTAATTCGGAAACACAACCCACACTATAGGCGGGCCGACCCGCACTTTTTTGTATGAAAGTGTGTAGCTCTGCGGCCCATTGCGACTGTAATGTGCGCTTGGCTTTAAAATCAAAATCATCCTTTATCCCCGATTTTCTCCATTATGCCCGATCAATAATATAGTTGGGCTATAAATTAAATCAATTCGTCATTACACGCACTCTAATATATTGCATTAGTTAACACGAAACGCTGTTTCAACTCGCCAGTAATCTAATTTGCCTACACAGAGTAACCGTATTCCTTTACTAATGTTATTATACTGTTGTATAGCATAGGTATGCAAATGTATCTTCAAACGGTTTACACGGAAATATAGTTACATAATGTAGGTAAATATCACCATAAGTTTATTCTTAAAAGAAATATACAGTGAACACAAGCGATTAAAATATCAATGACTGCAATATTTTTTTCATTTTTCCATGTGAAAATAGAATCATGGGCTTCCATTGTGCCAATTACAAAAACCAATCCGATTCGACCACACCGGCCATCGGTACCATTGAAATAGTGAGATAAATCGCATATTGATTCAATATCTTGCTAGTACAGGAGCCAGTGTGCTTCCATTACTGCCCCAAGCGTCAGACGTACGAATAAATATTCATGGGAATAATTCGACAGATTCCCGTAACGATGGCACGTCAAAAAGCGAGCAGAGTCGAGCGGAGCCGACCGAAGCCGAATGGAACCGAACAGTGACGAAGCTTTCCTATTATGTATTGCTGAAATGTTTTTACACGATGTCGTTAAAGTTGCATTGACACGTAGTGGCGTTTTGTTTTGATATCAAAGGCGTGAAAAGCTTTTACTTTGTAATCAGGCTTTTTTGTTTGATGGCCCTTAATGGAAGTTGTGTTAGCATGAAGCTAATAACCAGTCTAGTTTGAAAGAAGTATTCGCAGAATCGGATTTTAAATAAAAACTGATGTCTAAATATATTTTTTGAACAATTGCCTACCTATCAAATATTTAACATTAAGAAATCTGGAATAAGTAGCTGTAACAAAAAGTATCGAACCTTTTAAAAATATTCCAGCATTGATATAAAAATTGTCGCTGAAAAACGAAGCGTCGTCTTCACGAGAAACGCGGCACTCGAACTCTTGTAATCAAAGTGGTAGTGTCGTTCCATCTGCCGAGACATTAATCACACTTCCCACATTTATTGCCATTTTCGTACGCATAAAACGTCGCGAAAAAACGCAAGGCATTACGCACACAGCTCTTTCAGCGAACGAGGGAGAAAGGGGAAAATCGTTGATTGCCCTCGTGAAAAATTACACATCATCGTATGCGTCTAAAAGCCTCGACATATGCATAATGTAATGTCGCATATTAGGCCTCTGTGCTTAAGAAACAAATTGCTACAGTTGAGAGTGTATTCCTAGCTTTATTTTGTTTTTTTACAGATTTACGGCAATTGTTTCGTTGCCTGAAGCTGCCAGTTTTCTTTCCATTTCGACATATCTGCCTTATAAGCTTTTGCAGACTTGGCAGGGAAAGCATTCCAGACCACCTTGGCTTCTTATCTTTATTTCCTTTCGTGCCTTATGAGCGTTCCAAATTAGCTTTCTTTTTAAGAGTGTAATGACGTAGAATTTATAAGAAAAATAAACTTTTATGTAAGGTAAGGTACACATAAGTGGGTGTCCAAGCAAAAAGGGTCCAGTTTTTAGCATTTATTTTCCGAGATATACCTACGCAGTTTTCTAAATTGGGTGAAAAATTTGCATTTCATTTTAATTGATCATTAATGAATGCTCAGTTTTCTACAAGTTCGTATAGTAAATGACTCTATAATTATGTTATTTAATTTTAGTTCTAATACTATAATTGTGGTGTGTATTTAAAGCTTGGTTACTATAACATAATTCTTAAATATACTAACAAAAATATGTCTGACATAAATAAATAAATTTAAAAAAATATGATGTTTCTAAGTACCAAGAATTTTAAGAGGAAAGTTTAGTAAAAAGGTAACAGTGGTAAACGTAAAAATGCTTTTTCTCAAATCAAGCTTTTTCAGAGTTTCAACTACAAAAGTCTGATAAAAAAATGTGCCAGTTTTTTTTTTTTTATCTTTTTTATCAATTGACCATTCTAAATACCGAATCTATTCTTAACTCAATATCCCACTACTGGACCTCCACATATATGTGAGGGTAAGTTGATACTTGATACCACAAACAAAATACTAAATCGTAACTAAAAATAACTTTCAACAAAATGGTATAAAACACTTACGTAAACTTATATCGAGTTTAAGATGTTAAATCTTGTAAAACTTGGTACTTATAAGTTAGGTACTTTAAGCTTTTAGTTATTTCAAAAGTGTTTTTTTTTTGTTTCTTACTTACAGTTTCTTGAACTTTTGTTTTTGCTCTTCTCTTTTAGCTTTTATAAAAACACTGAAATAATTTAAAATGAAACGTATTTCTGTATCAATGTACTATTGTTAGGTTTCAAACTAATATTATTCCACGTTTAAAATAAACAAAATCAACAAATAGTCAAAATAATCCATCGATGGGTGGACCATCTTTACATACCAAGATTCGTCCGTGCCTAGCACGTTAAGCCTTTGGTCCTTGCTGTCATTTGTAGATCTTTGATAGTTGTTTCGGGTCGTCAGAAGCCCGAAAGTCTGACAACCAGACTAACCAAGGGATATTGTGTTACTGCTTTGCATGCAAAAAACTCCCCCCAAAGGGGGGGGGTGCCATAATCGCCACGCTTGGCAGGCAGGTTGGCGATCGCAGTATAGTGTTAAAATGCATAGTGAACGCTGCTGCCCATTCTCTAGTAAGTCCCTTAATCGCCTTTTACGACACCCACGGGAAGAAATGGGATGATGCTATTCTTTACGTCCGGCACCACATGGAGCCTTAGACTATGACCAGTAATTTTCTAAAACATCCTGTAACATGCACACCAAAATTCTCTACCAGCAAAAAATAAAAACAAAGAAAAATATTTCATGCCAAGGATACCGCCGAAAAAGCTTACATTATACAAATATACATGGCATGTAGTATATAACGTGGTCGTATATACTTGATCCGGCAGTAAATGGGGCATAACTAGGCATTAGACAAATTGGCACGGCGCCCGGCCCCATGACAGGCGTAGTGTGGAGCCGTGGCTGGCGTAGTGTGCAGCTATGGCCCGCGTAGTGTGGAGCTATGGGCGGCGTAGTTTGGAGCCATGGCTTTATACAGTATGCTACTGAGACTGACTTATTATATTTATGCTACGGCTGAATGCGGTATAATTATATGTGGTTTGCGTGCACCTTTTGGGTGCTTTGAGCATGCAAAAGGCTTAAGATTTTGGCGAACTGTAACAGTAGTATTTTTTATGTGAATGTTAAACTAAACTTATTTTAATTGTTTTTTTTTGTTTTTATCTTTTTAGGGTTAGGTTTAAAGAATCTTTATTTTTCATAAGAACACAGTTCACTTATATGAGATTTAACTTTTAACATAAATATTCGTCGTGTAATGACGAAGCATGCAGATGTAGAATAACTAAAACTATAACAACAACGTTCGAGATCAACGGCAAACAAAACCAAAGTGTAGGTAGTTACATAAAAAATATGTAATACAGCTGTCCAACTTGACACCGAGGTACCCCCATCTTAGGTTCCCTAAGGCTGCGACCAGCCCGGTGGTTAAACGCGTCCCAAAGGGTCATGGCCATCAGGCTAGCCCGAGGATACCGCACGGTCTCCCGTGAGGCGGCGAGCCTCCTTGCCGGACTACCACCATGGGATCTGGAGGCAAAAGTCCTCGCGCACGTCTGGGAGTGGCGCGAGGAGGTGAAACGCCGGGGTGAAACTCCGCTGCCGCGAGAAATCACGGCACAGCGGACAGAGCTCCGGCGGGATCTTATGGCGGCGTGGAGAGTGCGATTGTCGCAACCCAGCGCTGGGCACGCCACAATTGTGGCGATAAGTCCCCTCTTTGAGGAGTGGCTAGAGAGGCGCCACGGCGTCCTCACCTTCCGCCTGACGCAGGTCCTCATCGGACACGGTTGTTTCGGGAGGTTCCTGTTCAGGATAAAGCGGGAGGAAACGCCCGGGTGTCACCACTGTGTGGATCGCCCGGAGGTCACGGTGGAGCATACGGTGGAGGTCTGCCCGGCTTGGGCGGATCACCGCCGTGTCCTCACGGAGGTGATCGGCGGCGGCGATCTCTAGCGTCCGGCCCTGGTTCAGGCCATGGTTCGGAGCGAGAGTGCATGGGAGGCCGTCACCTCCTTCTGCGAAGCAGTAATGCTTGCAAATGAGGAGGCGGAACGTGTGAGGGAGAGGCAAGGTTCGCGCCCTCGCGCCCCTAGTCGCCGCAGGAGACGCCCCGGGCGTCGGGAGTCGCAAGCCGATTTCCGGCCACCGTAGGCACGGGCCTGCGGACGGTGAGAGATGGGTAACTCACCGTCCGATAAGGACCAGGCCCGGGTCGACGGCGCGTCGTATTCCACGCGCGCCTCAAAGAGATGTCAGCACCAACTGACGGGGTCCGATAGGGCCAATGCCTGCCAGGGTTGCGAGTTTGTCCGAAAGGGATATCGTGGCCCTGGCACACAGGCAAATGAAGGAATACGGGTGGATTTTAGTCAGTAAAAGTCTGACACCCCGCTCCGCTCAGAGCGGGAGAAGTTATTTGATAATTTCCCATCCCCAAAAAAAAAAAAGAAAAAAAAAAGGTACCCTCATCTTGTACTGATTATTTCACTTTGCGAGAAACAAACAACAAATACTTTGTGAATGTGTTTGTGTGTGCTAGTATAGTGCGCGCACGAGTTTTTTTTGCTTGTGTGCGACAAGTATAGTCTCAGGGTCCCGTACCAAAATGGTAAAAAGGAACCCTTATGGTGAGACTAAGTCTGTCTGTCTGTCTGTCACACCTGAATATCTCGAGAACTACTAATGTTATCAACTTGAAATTTAGAATAGTTTTAGATGACATTAGCCCAACTACTTTGCAAACAATTTTTTTTTTTTTTAAATATATCTTTTTTGCAAACGGGACTGAAAGTGGGTCTTAAAAAATTTAAGTGGGGCTACTAGGGCATGTGGGGTATAATATGAAAGAACGCTGTTTGCACATTCTCAATCTTTTTTTTAGTTTCCGATTTTTGATGAAAAATGTAAAAAAAATACCGTCCCCCCCCCCTATCTCCGAAGTTTGCATAGATAAAAATCTGAAATTATTCTATGTGATAGAAGTTTATGTAAAGATTACAGGAAAAATAAAACGATGTCTCTAAATAGCACAGTTTTTCAGAAATCATCAACATCATATATATACGTACGGAAGCCTCGGTGCGCGAGTCCGACTCGCTCTTGACCGGTTTTTTTTTATTACGGAAGCTTTTAACGTGCACGTCTTTCTACATTGTTCTCACATGTATAATTTCAACATGAATGATGTTACCAGTACTTTGTGACAATATTTTGATTTAAAAGAGTGTCCGTGGAGTTTCTTGCCCGTTCTTCTCCGTAGGAACCTACTGCGCTTTGGAATGGGCAACTAGCTTCATCTCTCTGACTGACCGACTCCTTGTTAATTTAAAAGTGCCTGTAATTGGTTTATTTTAAATAAAGGCTTTGAGTTTGAGTTTGGAAGGAAAGACACATATATATCAAAGAGCACAAAGGAATTCATGAAAATGATTAAATGACTTCATCAAAATGACATTAACAGGAGCTAATAAACAATGATTTCAGTAATAAATAACATTTAAATGATACCGTATAAAAAACACGCATTAACTTTTCATAACACTTAATTAAAACAAATTAATTATTATAATCATCAAACTACCGTCATTCCATTATCCAATTTACCAACATGACCTCCTCCCATACCTGCTGATTAAGTCTTAATAATTGGTAATTAATTACTCAAAAGCATCGAAACGGATCATTAAACTACAGTAAATAACTCGAAACGTTAACTGGGTCACACTAATAAAGTTACCATAATATCGTTCGCGATTAGCGACTGTATATTAATGAGGTTAGAGGTTATATTTGGTTGTGGAGTTTCGACAAAGGCTTTGTACAGGCGCGTTGCACTATGCAGTCCCAAAAGCGGGCTGAAGTCGTTAATCTTCATGCAAATTCGTGCCGAGCGTCCCTAATGGTCCCGTATTTACTATTTACATGTCTTATTCTTCACGCTGAGTTACAGAGTTCGGTACGTGGTGCGAATTGCTTGGAATCTCGGCTATGTAGGTACCCTTCACTTGGATTTAAGCGGGAGCGTGAATGCTCGTTGAATTTCGAGGAACACCTCCAAGGAGTACCGTTTTGCTTTAGGTTCTATTCAAGAGTTCAGAGTCAAGACTGATTAAACTTCCTTATTAAGGATCTTTTCAGAATGCGGTGGACTGTGGTGTTGTGAGTAAATGAGGAGTTGATTTGG
The DNA here is from genome assembly GCA_948098905.1 of Tiliacea aurago. NCBI lineage: Eukaryota > Metazoa > Arthropoda > Insecta > Lepidoptera > Noctuidae > Tiliacea > Tiliacea aurago. Next base: position 16,682,322 of record OX402593.1, read on the forward strand.
TTTAGAGGACTATTTTACAAGGGCTTCATTTTTAGGGTTCCGTACCTCAAAAGGAAAAAGGAACCCTTATAGGATCACTCGTGTGTCTGTCTGTCTGTCCATCTGTCACAGCTGATTTGCTCCGAATCTACTGGACCGATTAAGTTAAAATTCGGTACACATATGAGCTTCTGTGACCCAAACACGGACGTGTTACGTAAATAAATTAATTTTGATTAAGGAGGTCACTTTTAGGGGGCAAATTAGAAAAATAAAAATAAAAGTTTTGCTGTCTGTACCGTGTGACATATACCGCCTTATTACAAAACAAGATTTATATTTTGACATGGCTTAAACCATGCAGTCAGTTTTTGTAATAAGAACGTAACAGTGATTGAAATACCGTTCTTTATACAAAACTGAAAACTTAGTTCGGTACTAAGTTGTCAGTTTTGTGCTTAGGAACTTTACCATAGTCGGAATAAAGTTCGAAATTCAATAAGGCTACATGTTTTAAACCTGGGTCTGAAGAAGAAACCTTGTTTTGTAATAAGGGGGATAATGTCTATTGTATAATGAAATTGCCAAGAAATTGCCCAAAAACCTAACAAAACCATTAGGCTTAAATAAGCGTTAGAAATAATAGTTATTCTTTATTTCTTCCACATTTAAATAATAATAGTTATTTGTACAAGCGCCAGGCGTCGTGCCAACTCCATTTAGCGTACGTCTCTGGTATAACAATATTATCGTGTTATTCCAACCATTATGTCCTCCTGATAATGCCCTCATTAGTTATTTGTGTTTTGCAACGGCTAACACTGAACGTATGTTATTTTGGCTGCCCGAAAATGGCTATACCGGCCATCAGCCCCATGAGAATTTCTACATGAAGAATGCAAAATGACACAGTTGACACTACTAGTATGTATCAAGAAAATAAGGCTGGGAAGATAAATCAACCTTCCCTGCCTTATTTTCTTGTTAGATAGTATGTGTAGTGTGGTGTGTGTGTGGTGGTGTGTAGTGTGGTGTGGTAGTGTGTTGTGTGATAGTATGTTTCTAGTAAGATATGCTTTAAAAAAAGTAGTCGCAAATGATGTGTAACATCTGAAATCTCACCAAGGTGAGTTGTCAAATCACAAATGTCACAAACACACAGAAATTAACCTCAAAACTTAAAAAAGCTAAATATCGAATAATTATTACTTACGTCGCCCACTGGTCGAAATTGGATCTCCTCTCCTTACATCTATATAGTACTTACTAATTCCATGCTATTAAAAATTACTTATTCCATTATCAAGCTGTCACTTCCTGTTATACTGTTAAAGGAATAAATCCGTATAAAAAAGCGGACCTAATTTTAGAAGTCTCACCAAACAAATAAATACAATTTTCCTCCTCACGTTATTAGTATGATACTCGCAGCCATATTACGTTCGAAAACACAAAAATACCGCGTATACAGCGGCCTTATTCTGACGTGACGTGACGTGACGCAGCATGAACGCGTGACATTCCCCTCTTTTTGTAAAACAAAGGAGGCGACACTCCGAGCGCATCCCATCTCCTAATTACAATACAAAGACTCAAAAAACCGTGACGAGTTTTTGAGACACGGCGCTTATATATGTCGTGCTTTTAGATGACATAGATAGACGTCATACTTTCTCGAAATTAAGCAAAAATCATCATCTATACATAATCATTATAGATGTATAATACGTGAAGCGAAAATTTAGTACGCTAAAAACATTTTTTAAACAATACAGTTGTTAAACATGGCGTACTTTCCGAGGCTATAATTATGATTCCAAAATTAAATCTTTTGCATAGGCATCTTTCTGTTACGCGGTCGTGACTTTTGTTTACGAGCTCTATCATTAGTTTTGCAGTTGAGTTTTAAAGTCAATTTAAAAAGTTTAGTAGCAAGGAGTTTTCATACATAGAATAAAATGGGATAGGTTTTATACGAGGCTAAGACGGACTCATTCATTTTGAATGAGTCCGTCTTAGCATTGAATTCTCAAAAGTATTTTAAATGGTAAATATATCTGATTACCAGTTTTAATTTAATTATTTCACATCAACATTTGTCAAAAATCGAATAGGCTGTTTATGCTGTTTTCGTTGTAAATGATTCCTTTTTCGGCACATTCCTTTTTGGACATATTCCGTTTTCGGATATTCTTGTTTCGGCACATTTTAGTAAATAAATTATACTATGAAATACTTGTGGCTTTGCTTGCGTAATAAAATAATATTTATTAGTAAAATATTATATTTTAATCAATAAAATATTATATTTTAATCAATAAAAATAAAAGACAAAAATTAAACAGTACCTACACGGATTACTTAAAATAATAATAATTGATAAGGTCCTCATTACAAAAATTACCTTACTATTTCACTGCCGTCTACCTTGTATTAGGTATCTGTTGTGGGTAAGTATAATTATTACAAAATAGCCCTAGGCATTTTAAAATTTCAGAATAATGATGCTTTGTTGTATATAATGATTTATGCCGAAAACGGAATGTGCCGAAACAAGAATATGCCGAAAACGGAATATGTCCAAAAAGGATTATGCCGAAAAAGGAATCAATCAAAAAGATATGTCCAGTTGCAAAAAGCGCCATTTTCTGAAAACGTTAATGTTTTGTGTGATAAATTGATTATTTATTTGTTAATATGATGAGTTCAAGTACAAGTGATGAAATGGAATTGACTCCACCCGATATTTTATTTGAGGCGAAAACTGCGCAAGATGAAGTTTTGCCCCCAAAATCTCGAGAAAGATATAAGGCGACTTACGATAATTTTCGTTATGAAAAAAAGAAAACTAAATCATTTTCAGAACATGTTTTGTAAGCTTATTTTCATGAATTGAGTGACAAATATAAAAAATCTACATTGTGGTCAATTTATTCCTTGTTAAAAACTACTCTCAAAATAAATATATTTGAAATAAACATATTTAATTCTCTGATTTGTTTTTTACTATTTCCCACAAGTGTATTGGAAAACGTCGTGTGATACACAGGTGTGTAGGTTATTGCAAACTCGACAGCTCGTTTGCAATAACCTACTTTCCTCCCTTGTATCACAATGTACTATTACGAACATTACGGGAACGGAGGAGTATAAAATTTGGCACAGCAAAAGTTTATATGGAGGAGGAGTGCAGAGAGCTAATATTTTTACCTAATATGCATTATAAATAAATTGAATTATAAAAAACGTTACACACACGACCATGCGCTTGACACACACACACATAGGACCAGAGCCTCATGACTTGAAGATAGATAGGTGACAGAAGTGACAGCATGAGCATGGAATAAGTAAAAAGTACTTTTTAATAGCATGGAATTAGTGTACTCATGGAATTAGTAAGTACTATGTATATTGTAAGTTGAGGGGCTCGTATTTTGACAAATGCGTGACCACTAGTATAAATTGAAGTCGTTTTTCGTGTCCTACTGTGTCACCGCGTTGTTCTTATAAACTATGCATCGGATTTTGAAGAAGCTTTCAACATCATTTAGAAAAACTTTCCTTGAGGAGCTCGTGGCTAAGTAATAAAAGCCGCATAGGTCGATCCATCAGGTTAAGCTTCGCTTGCCGGGGTTGGTCCGTGGATGGGTGACCATTTTTACATACCGAGACTCCTCCGTGCGCGTTAAGCCGTTAGTCCCGGCTGTCATTCGTGGATCTTTGACAGTTGTTACGGGTCGTCAGAAGCCCGATTGTCTGACAAACAGTCTTACCAAGGGGTATCGTACTATCCAGTAACTGGGTTGTGGAGGTCAGATAGGCAGTCGCTCCATGTAAAATACTGGTATTCAGCTGCATCCGGTTAGACTGGAAGCTGACCCCAAAACAGTTGGGAAAAGGCGGGCAGATTGGTTGAGATAAACTTTCCATCTAATCGTAAAAAGCGTGCGAAGCAAGGGCCCAGCGCTAGTGAACTAATAATTTACTCAAACACGAAGCTTATTCGGAGTATGTGATCAGTTAATTAGATCATACAGATATGAAAGCTGGTCTAAAAATCCTGTTTTTAGAAACGTGTAGAACGTGGTTGTTATTGAATTAGTCTTCGCTCGGCGCATTGCAGTCTTTTGACTCGCCAACGGAAAGAGTGGCTGAATTGAACGAATTTAATGTTTTCCTCTCTATGTGAATTAGTTTTTGAATTCTAACAGGATTTGGAGTTAGAGAAAAAAAAATGAGTAGGTTTTTCGTGGGAAGATTCCTTGTTTTGATATTACTTTGATAATAGCTTTTACGATCCAGCTTAGATGTTGGTATATGGTGTGTTCCGTAGCGTTTTGGGTAGTACCCTTAACTTAGAAAACGTATCAAAAGCTAAAATTCTCCCTTAGTCAAATATGGAAATTATAAGTAATTTTTGGCTTATAGATATTTTAAAATGAAATATTATGAATTATGCCGATGTCAATTAGCAGTTTTTTAAACATTTCATACACGTTCTGGAGTGATGTCGAATATTAATCAGTGCAGCCTGGCAGTTTGGCGACCTGTGATAAGCAATATAATGATGTCGATGCGATTGACACATTCGATTCGCTCGTTACGGAAATGAGTATCAAAAATGTTATGATTTCCACTGATTATGATGCAAACTTGATTGACACCGGTAGCACACCTCCGCCATGAAACCATAGCAGCGAAACCGCAGTAGTTCAATTCATCTGGCTCGCGTCATGTTCCGCTACTCGAATCGGATGCGAGTTGCGGAACATGACGCGACCCAGTTCAATTGAACTACTGCGGTTTCGCTGCTATGGTTTCGTGGCGGTGTGCTATCGGTGTGAGTTCTGGGATATAAATAAGTTTAGGGTATTATGTGATTAAAGTAATAAAATTGCATGCTAAAAATTGAACATAAAAGTGCACTATATCACGCCTACCACGTGGTTGTCGTTTTGGGGGCCAAGCGTGCCATAATTGCCACGCTTGGCTGACGGGTTGGCGATCGCAGTATAGTTGTAATGCATAGAGAACGCTGCTGCCCATTCTCTAGTCGCATATTAATAAACGCTCAATTTCATCATTAAAAAAATATTAAAATTAAACTTCTTACACTGCGCGGGAGATTCGACAATTGGACGAGAATTGAAACTGAAATTTCACGCTTTTATTTATTTTACTTAAAATGTTATGAAATAATGACATAAATTGTTATTTTACATTAATAAACTTTTTTTTTTTAACTTTCGCCTTTCCTCTTATAGTCAGTAGTGGCAGTATCCCTCTGGAGACTCCAACAGTAGTCTGCAAACATGGCTGGCTCCCATTTAGCCTGATAATACTTCTCATAAACCCATGTTATTCGTGTACTCGGGATATCGGCGATTTTTTTGGTGTGCGTAATGAATTATTTTTTAAGAAGTATTTTTCTTCATCATTCTTTCATCATTTAGTTAGAACGCCATTTTCGTTGTTATTCATGATCATCTGCTTAATCTTTTCCCAACTATGTTGGGGTCGGCTTCCAGTCTAACCGGATGCAGATGAATACCAGTATTTGACATGGAGCGACTGCCTATCTGACCTCCACAACCCAGTTACTGGGTATCACGATATCCCTTGGTAAGACTGGTTGTCAGACTTTCGGGCTTCTGACGACCCCTAACAACTGTCAAAGATCTACAAATGACAACCGGGACAAACGGCTTAATGTGCTTTTCGAGGCACGGAGGGGTCTTGGTATGTAAAGATGGTCACCCATCCACGGACCAACCGCGGCAAGCAAAGCTTAACCTGATCGATCGACCCGTGCGGCTGTTATTACTTAGCCACAAGCTCCTCTCCATTCACCACCATCTCATTCTTCTTTCCATTTTCAATGTAATTCAAAGTTATAATACAAAACAAAGTATCAATATATACGGCACGGTTGGCGCAGTTAGTTAAGCGATTGACTGCTGCGCTGCGTGTCGCGGGTTCGATTCCCGCACGGAACAAATATTTGTATGACCTACAAGTAGTTGTTCCGGGTCTGGCTGTTTGTGTATGTGAATTTAAATGTTTGTAAACGCACCCACAATACAGAAGAAATTCCTAGTGTGGGGCAACATTTTAAAAAAAGAAGAAGAAAGAAAGAAGAAGAATATTGACGCTGGTAGCACACCTCCGCCGCGAAACCATAGCAGCGAAACCGCAGTATTTCAATTGTACTGGTTCGCGTCATGTTCCGCTACTCGAATCGTATGCGAGTCGCGGAACAAGACGCGAACCAGTACAATTGAACTACTGAGTCCTTTAGATCCAATAAACTTAATTTATTCCCAAAATAATAGACGAGTGTCTATTATTATAATTAGAACGAAAATGGTGTTATAAATGATTAAAGAATGACGACTATTATGATTGGCTGTCATAACAATCTCAGCCAGACAATTATTGGACAATCACTAAAAACATTTCACAACAAGACTTTCAAATCAATACATGTTCCCTTTGAATGATGTATGACTAGAGCCTTCAGCTACGTGTCTAGTTTACTGTAATATAAAGTTAATTAACTTGATATCAAAGTCTTTGATTATAGACTAAGATCTATCCTATGTCTGGAATCTAATCAAAGTAATCAACATCACACTCTGTCACATTCAATACGTACTTAGAAAGCATAACGAAGTCAATTTGATTAGAAATAGTCCAACCCTATTATCCTATGTGAGAAACAAAATGCTACACGGTGATTCTAATGTGAATAGACGTAATAGAACATAGGTAAAGAAGGCTACACGTGAGTGGTTATACTTTGACTTCGAGCTAGGGTCGCCAATTTCTTTATATCTATGGTTGCCAATAATACTGTTAAAAACAGTGTCATACTGTTTTTCACTCCAAAATACAGTTTACTGTTCAACAAAAATAAAGTATATGAATATACTGTTTTCATTGATATACCTAAATATAAAGTTTCATCAACTACGTAGAACATCGTGCACATTCGCTTCGGAGCGATTCTATTTCTTCAATCGCTATCATTATTTCACTTTTTGACAAGCGTTATCGCTAGTTTTCGATTCGAATAGGTATCCCAATCGAAAACTAGCGATAACGCTTGTCAAAAAGTGCCACCTGGGTACGCTTCTTTATGGAAGTTATCGTTCGACGCTGTCGATTCGTTACATGGAATTCAATTCAATTTTATTTAGGAACAATATACATTGTGTTTGAAATCATAAATAAAAAATACAAAAAAATCACGATCATTAAAAATATAAAACTAACACATTCATAATACAATAATTATACAAAATAAAACATTCAATTGAATTATGATAACATTGTCTAGCTAATTTCTATTAGTAGACCTATCATGACGTGACATTTCAATAGCTTATGTCAACCCCATACATTTTGTAGCTTTTCTACTAGCGTTATCGCTAATCGAAATGTTACTTTGTCTGGGCCCTCTGGGCATGTGCACGGTGATTCACATAGACTTCATTTCAGAATGAAACTGTTAATGTCTTGAATTTTCGGGAAAGATAATTGTTACCAGAAGTCCTTTTAGATACTAGTATTCTCAAGCTAGTATTATAGTTAATTTTTCACAGAATGAGTATTTTCAGTGATGAATGCTAAAGGCGGGACGACAGAAATGGAGCTTTGAACATTTAGTACAAAAATTGCTCCTCATCTATTTAGTAAGGCTTACGAAGTCTTCAAAATAGGTGCTACATTAACGGGTTGCGCGGGTAGCACAAAAAAAAATAAAAAAAACTTAAAATACATCCAACAATGGACAAGTTTGTTTTTAGTGTATTGAATACGAGGCTTTTAGCTACTTTTTATGTGTGTATTTTATTTATGTTATTGTATTGTAATGTGCGTTATAATTATGCAGAAAAAAAACTATTTTTTTTTTCGAGATACTATTTATTTTCCCATTTTGACCATAATATACTTTATTTTTTGCACAAAATGTTGGCAACCCTATGTCGAGCTGACCTAGCGTAATACGGGGTTTCAATCGAATAAGTGTCCAGTGTTCCCACTGCCGCGCATGCCGTGCGAATAAGTTGCCAGTGTTGCTACTGACGTGCGAATAAGTGACCCAGTGTTCCCACTGACGTGCGCCTTACCGTATACAATGCTACACAGGCAAAGTCCAGTCTAATACATTTTTAGTAAGTACTACGCATAGTTCTTGCTTATAGACATTGACATTATTTTTTGGTTCTTACAGGCGGCCTAACATAACACACCATTTTGTAAATTTCCATCGTAATTTTCACACAAACTGCGACAAAACTGTGACACACATGTCCCTATAGTACATACTAATATTGCAGCTACTTACTCACGTAGAACAATCGGCAACAAAAGCTATAAATGATTAAAAAAGACTATTCGACTTAACACGGCTATTCAAACCATCCCCCAATGACCTTATTAGGGTGTAATAACCCCAATGTGCCCTAAAGCCAACAAGTGCGACAGATGTGAGAATTAAAAACAGTGGCCTTTAAATTTATTTACATCACGACATTCGACTATTAATCCAGTACGGGGGCATAATCTGCTAATGCTCGCTTTATTTGATCACTGTCTACTTGCAATGTGCAAGCGAATGTCGCCCTTAACTCTATGCAGTTAATATCATATTTGACCAGAATCGAAACATCAGCTGATTTGAAAAATTGTTCGAAAAGTTTGATTCTTATTACCAAAGCGGAAGGTTTAAGTTCGAATATACGGTGGTCATATTTTTGATGAATATTTTTAGCTAAATTACAGGGGAGGTCGGGGAACATTGTATGGGCGTAATTGTAATTTTTTAAGTAACTGCCATAAATGTCCGGTTTGTTAATGTTTATTTCAAATGTAGTGCCACAATGATTGTCGTTAGGTGGAATTGGTGTTTTTGTTCATTTTAATTATGTTATACTTGATTACTTTAGGTACTCCGTATACACATTTTGCTATTAAATCATCATCTTTCTTCCGTGAAATATTTAAATAAAAAGACATTGAATATATTTTATAAACCCCTAATCAGAACAAAATATATTATAAATTGTTTACAGTTTCACTCATGGAAGTATTTCGGAATGCCCATCTATACTTTAATTAAAGTTTTAACTGTTCTTAGGTAAACCATAAGAAACATCATTGTGTCTCGCGAATATCATAATTTAATATAGAATCTGAAGACTTTCGGCTTCAAAACATGATATACCGACTTCATATGCTTACCTCCTATATAAGAAACCATAATAAATAAAAATGTTCATCCAAATTTTCTTCATTACGACGTTTTACAAAGGGGAAGCGCGGCAAATTCCTTGCATATCGGGTTACCCGGCACTTAAGGAGAGCCAAGACCCGCCCGTATAAGTGACGTCTCGCTAAAAGGTGCTCGGTTCTACTACTTATAACTTCCGCAAGCTTTTTTTAAAGACATTTATTTTATACCCTGTTATTTTAATGGAACAAGGGCTTTAGGATTTTGGGTGTAGAATTTTTATGTATGTTTCTTTTTATTTTTCCTTTTACCTTGAATCGGAATGGTTAGCCAGTCTCTTTGGTACTACATAAATGACTGGGATAACCCATAAGCAAAAAGTCAACAGATTCGAGAAGTGGCTTGTTCTCATTTATTTTACATTAGGTACGCCACGCGGTTTCACCCGCATAACTCTCGATTCCATGAGAATATCGGTATAAAGTACTCCCTATGATCTAACCCAGATCATGGTCTACCCATGTGTCAAATTGCATCCAAATCCATTCAGCCATTTTAGCGTGAAAGCGTAACATACAAATTTACCATTTATAATAATAATTATTATAAATGCAAAAGTAAATGTCTTAATCCAGGGTGTCAGCTACCTCCATACAAAATTTTATCAAAATTGGTCCAGCCGTTTGAGCGTTTGAAGTAACAAACATACTCACACACACACACTCACAAACTTTCGCCTTTATAATATTAGTGAGATAATGTTAGTGTGAAGTTTGATAATTATAAATGCAAAAGTAAATAGCTGCGCCCCGCGGTTTCACCCGCGTAAGTCTCGGTCCCGTAGGAATATCGGGATAAAAAGTAGTCCATGTCTTAATCCAGGGTGTCAGCTACCTCCATAAAAAATTTTATCAAAATTGGTCCACCTAATAAAAGAATCTTTAAAAAAAATATCACAAAACTTATAAACAGACATTACAACAACCGTTTCTCTCTTGAATGTGAAATAATCACCAAGCAAAGTCAATATTTCAAGATCCTTCAGGTGCCGTCCGAATAAATTATCGTGACAGTATTCACAAATTGATCCAACAATAAGTAGATACGAAGTATAAAGCTCTATTAATGAAACAAACCTGCTAAGTGCGTGTCGGGCCACGCAAAATGAAGGGTTCCTTATTGGGGATTGATTTATCCTAAAAACAATCTTAACATTATAGTTGAAAAACATGTTCCCTCATACATTCCAACTGCAAATGTAACTTTGTACGCACAATATTGACCACTTACCATGTTATTTTAAGATCATAGACTTTTTATAGGTTTTCCTGTAATCTGTAAGTAAAGAACTATTTTCTGTTTTTTCAAAGTTTTAGGTAGGCTTAGCAGTTCCGGGGCGAATGGTCAATTTTCATCTATAATTTTCTTAAATAATTTTAAAAGTAAGTATTTATTCAAAAAAATTAAAAAAAAATTGAAATCCTAACAAAAATACCTTTAAAACATGATTTGTCACACGGTAAAGTTTGCAAAAAAAAAAAATTAAATTTTTTAATTTGCTCCCAAAAGTGACCCCCATATTCAAAATTCATTTATTTACGTTACATGTCCGTATTTGGGTCACAGAAGTTCTTATGTGTACCAAATTTCAACTTAATCGGTCCCGTAGATTCGGAACCAATCGGCTGTGATAGACGGACAGAGAGCCAAACAAGCAAACAAACATTCAGACAGACACAGGAGTGATCCTATAAGGTTTTAGTTTTTTTCCTTTTGAGGTACGGAACCCTAAACATAATTAAAATATGAAGTAAATGACTATCCACAAAGTCAATAATGTATGTCTTGATAGAAACTATGATTGTGTGGAAAGGAAAAACATGCTCAGAAGGCACCTACTCAGATAGTGTGCGTTGTTTTCTTAACCTATAAGAGTTTGCAAACAACATTGTGTAAACAAATACACTATATTGTTTGCAAACGGTACATATTGCAATATATTCAAATTCTATTTAAAAGTTTACCCAACCTTCCTTCGCTACAAATAACTACCTACCATAGATTAATAATAGACCTAATAGACATCAAACCAAAAATAAACCTTAAAATTGTGGGTAAAAATGGTTCATTTCAGAAAAGAATAGTTTAAAATCGAAAACATTTTCGTAGATATTTCAATATGTAACATCCACAGAAAAGCTAAAAACTCAATTCCCAATAAAAGAGTAAAAATTGCTTTCTAAATACGCGACCAATTCATTTGGCATCAACCCAACAGATTATCTTTTTTTTTCCAAATATTCAGCGATAAAGTCACCAGGCGAAGCAGAGGGGCCGATTATTTTCAATCCGAGTTTTTCCATAGAGGGAAATATTCCCTGTTCAATCTCTCCCTCTTGCTCCGTCTTGTTTTCCTCAGTTCTTGTCGGATACCGCATTGCAGCCGATGTTATGAGAAATATTTGGATCGGTTTACAAAACAAAAAATGTGGACCGCCATATTTCCAACGAGATGGGATTGCACGCGGCACAGGTTATTTTAAAGAAGATAGGAATTTATTCGCACTTGCTTATCTCTGTATTATACAGCACAAATTGTACGAAATGTTTTCTATTTCAAAAATAAGTGGCAAAAAATAATGTAATTTTTCTTTTGTTACAGGTATTACATCGCTCCACAAAAGATTTCGCCAAAGGATTTGAAGACTAAATCTTAATTTAGTTTTCGAATTTGCATAAAGCTCCCAAAGATAAAACTTCGCAAATAGACAAGTAATTACAAGTGAAAGAGTTCTCGGTGAAGAATAAACCTAATTAGACGTTATATTTGAGAATTTAAAGATGATTGTACAGTTTTTCTCTTTAAAGTCACGTTTGCGAGTCATTCATTTACAAACTTGGGAGTTATTTTTCATTGTTTAATTAATGTACGGCAAGAGTTTTGTGTTATCTTATTCGCCAGTTGGTTTGTGTTTATTTTTTCGCAACTCCTTAATTTTTTCGCCGGCAATTTTTTCCGTCGCTAACGATGGAGAATTTGGAATTGCAAATGCCGTTAATTGCCCGATGGAAGTTAGCTCTCGCACTTAGAGGAACGCGGCACGACTGATTGTTGAAATATTTAACGCTCCCAAAAGCCAAATAATTCAGCAAAATGCTTTTGCTGTCAAATAATCACGCCCTTATTGTCGGACTAATCTGAATTTCTTATTATGTTTGTAAATCTTTTGACTTTAATTAAAGAACGGGGTACGTGTTTGGGAGTCATTATTTCGATGACATAAGGGTATGAATTATTCCCTCTTTGTGGACAATTGAGAACTGAATAAACAACTGTACCTACTTGAAAATTCGAAGTAAATCTAAATAATCTCAACTTTCCGTTTAGAGACCTACCGAAATCATTAGTATCATTTGTTCTGAAATATTGCCAAATGGGTGCCCTCTTACATTAAGAGTGCTTCGACTTTTGGGCTTAAAATCCATGTTAACGAGTCTTTAAGAAGTAAATTAATGGTTCTTATTACCTACGCTCAGGTTAAGTACCTACTTTTAATATTCATTTATAAATTATAGATAAAAAAATATTATAAATATACGTATGTTTGTAAAATCGAAAAATACTATTCGGAAAGTATAGCTTTATCTCGCTCTATAACGACGGATATCAAAGAAACTTCTCTTATTAAAATAAAGTAATATTAGCAATGGATAAAGGATTCCTCTTCATACGGATACATGACTTTATTAGAATCACAATCAGAAGATACATATTCTCTTCCTATTCGAACTCAATCCCATTATCCTTTCCGCAAATAGAAAAACATTTCGATAAATCTGGACATTGAAATCACCATTACTGTAATAAAAACAAATAGAATTATTGTGGAAAAACATATAAAAAACATTTTTATATAAAAAAAAATGTATACCAAACACACGTGCACCAAAGTACCCGAGCTCACTCATTCAAGAACGAACTAAATGAAGCATTTTCCCAAATTCTTCAGTCGCCAAAAATTTTCTCCAAAAAATGTGAAACGACCGAGATTGGGTCCACGATTAGCCATTCACTCGGCCATAAATTATATTGTTTTCATATTTATAACTTTTCTCTATTCACGCTAAATGTTCTTAATATTTTTTTAAAAGCTTGTGTCGTCCATAAAGCGTTATCTTGAACCCTCATCATCCGTGTTCCACTTACTTGGGGTAAGTTGGAGCTAAAAGTGTACGGCGCATAGTAATGTAGCGAAGTAGAGGATATAGGTAACAAAATCCGAATGGAACGGGAATGTTTAGTAACCATTTAAGGAATGAATTTGAAACGTATAGCTTACTAGGGTAATGCGGAGTATTTTTCGATAAGTGTCGATTTCTTTAATAAACTAATTTCGTTTTCATTCGTTAAACAGCTAAAGTTTAATTTTTAGAATTGTCGAGCAGTAGGCTCGACAATTCTGTTAAGAAAAGATAAAATAAAAGAAAAGTCACCAATAAATCTCAGGAACAGATAAAGTCTCTTTGATAACTGAACTGAATTAAAAATGTACTCTGCCCTCCGAACTTCACAATTAAAACTAAGGCGACTTAGTTGAAATATCTGCAAATAACGACCAAAGAATAAATTAAAACGACAATAACTTGCAGACAGGACTAATCTCCGAACAAGTGCACTTTCATTTCAAAATTAACGGTCTCCTGTCAATAGTATTCTTATAATCATCGCCCTAAACCGGTTTAATCCAGTTTGATTTATATCTCGGCGGCCATGACGGCTTCGCAGACTGATTACTTCCTATGCATTAGCACTGATGAATGTATTTGCATTAGAAATCCGTGGATTAGCTACAGATCAGCTTGAATGTTTGATACAGATGTTGTATAGTGAGACGGAAACTATTGAGGGGTTGCTGTTGTCTACAGTGTTAGACTTTGTCTGTTAAAGCTGCACTTCATTTGATTAATAAATGAAATTGCTTCTTTTAAGAACATATTTTTAAGGTCCACATCATATTGCACTTAAATATTCTATGATAGAATCAACTCGTCTACTCAAACTAATAGTTTTCTTCTTTTCTCCTCACAATCATCAATCAAAATCGTTTTACGTAACAAGCTCTCAAACTGACAATAATTCGCGCCATGACGAATGTTCCACCAATGATTTGCAGTTTGATCCAACATTTGGCCACAATATCGCCAGACTTTCAAGTAACTTTCTATATTCAAAGCAAACTGTGACGTCATCGAAAACAACAATGGCGGCGACAGATGGCGACCCAGTATTGGCTAACTTAATCAATTGTTATTGGTTATTGACACATATGAGCCAATCAAGTGGAATGGATCGAGTGTCAGCAGTCTAGTGGTTTCTGATAATGACATTCAATTTTGTAATCGGTACGTCCCCCTTTGGACAGATAGGGGTACTGAAGACCCTAGTTTGGTCATGACAAGTGCATTTATTAATTAAACGCAGTATGGGCGATCAACGTAACTATTATTTTCTGTTAAACTGCGTTTTTATAGAAAACTAAAAAAAAAGATAATTTATTCGTATTGTTAGAAGGATTTATTTTTACATATTTCTGCAACATTCGATCACAAAAGCTTAAATAACCAAAGCAGCAATATAAAAGGAAAATTCTATCCCAAAAATGACGTCATATTTTTATACTCTGATCATACTTAGATAAAAAAATGTTAATCCAATAAAGCTGAAATACTTGTCTTTATATTTCGTGAACTCACTTAGCATAAAATAATTTTACTTGTTAAATATAATAAGATTTTCACCAAAGATGAAGAAGCGCAAGAAATTTAGACAATCTGGTTTTTAACTATTACTTATTATGAGGCTCTAGAGAACAACTATATTTTTAAGAGCAACTTATTCCAAATTCCATTATAGCTTCAAATATTTTTATTAAGATGATGTAATATACAACAATAACAAAAAATAATCCCATCATAACAATAGTGTGACTTCAAAAATATGTTGCTACCAATATAGGTATTTCAATATTTTCCAAATGCAAGTATAAGCATGAAAGAGACAAGACAAAAACAAAATTAAAACAATCTGAAAAACAAAAAACGAATGCAAATCTAGAGACAATTAAGGCCCATTTCACTCCCCATAAAGGCTAAACACCAATACTTAATACAGTAAAAAGAATAGGTACCTAAATACATACATAAGCAACCAACTTCGTTTGCGATACAACCCGCCTTCTCCAGATTTGTAAGTAAAATTCGGAGTCAACCGACTAAAATAAATTGCTCGCGAAAACATGAGGCGGGAAAAAGTACTGTTATAGAAACAGGAGTCGCAATTAATGCAGACGGCCAAAAGAAAGATAACGAATGGCCTAACGTTTGTCCTGTGACGTCACTAAGTAAACTCAGTGATCTTGGCGTCTATTTTTAACGAACATCAAATGGTTTTCATTGATCCTTTTATTTTCTTTTTGTCTTTCATTCAATTGCTTCCAGAAATTGTGGGAATGTGATGAATTTTTAAAGTGTAAGCGATGAATTTCTTTGCTTTCTTTTCTTTGGATTCTCTTTCTGAAATAAAACTCATTAGATTTCAAACATGACTTCAATTTCAGTATAAACGATAGCACTATTACAATATCTAAATAATGACATTCAAATGGCTCAATACTGAAATCCATGCAATATAGATTTGAAACCAAATTCATGGGATGCAAACCACATAAATTATTAGCTGCAACTAATTCACCTCGAACCTCATTTTGCTTAATGGAGATCTCGGGGGTCGAAATTGTACCAGTTAAATTAGTAATAACAGTACCATATGAACGTTTGGCTGGAAACAATCCAGAGCCACGTGAAATAATAGTCTTGGTAATAACATCTAACTACGGGCGTTATATATGGTAACAGCATAATAATACATAGTAAATGCTGTTAAACTTGTCTTGAAATGAAACGAAAATAGAACTGGCCAATCATTTTTCTCATGTTAGTTTTGGGAGAGGTAATATAATTAGAAAAAAAAATTGAACGAAGTCGATAAAAAATATTGGTTAGACATTGCAGAAGTTTTCAATTAATTGTAATTTCATACAGTTATAAAAAAACATAATAATGTTAACTTGTATAGACCTTTTTTTATATTTTGAACTTAACTTCTAATCAAGTGTACCTCAAAATATTTGGCCACATATTATCAACAAAAACTGCACGACGAGATACGAACACAAATTGTATGTCATCTCAATTCAACTCCCAACACAAAATATTTTATTATTCAACATGAGCAAATTACAGAGCCATATGCAGTGCGCATCAAACCAAATTGACGTCACAACGAAATTAAGATACATACAGCACACGAAATACTATTCAAATAATAACTTAAAATCGATGCAATAATAAAGGGAAATTGTATAAAATAATTGCTAAAAGGTTATTTAGGCGCATGGCCAATATAGGCTGAATGAACGCCGCCATCTTGTATTTGAATACATTTCAATTGACATTTCACAAACACACATTTCAAGTTTACTAACAGCGCCCCGGGCCCTGTCGATTCGAGCGCCAAAAGATCCTTCTAGCAGTATTTCATATTATAAAATAGCTGTTGCCCGCGACTTCGTCTGCGATACAGAAAGAAAAGTAGCCTATCCGCTTAAAATAAACAAACATGGCCGCTAAGTGTCATCATCAAATCAAGATGGCGTCCGAGTGCCAGGTCAGATTACATAATCAACACGTGGGTGGTCCCCGAGCGCCAGATATTTGAAAACTAGGTCTGAAACAGTACTTTCCGGCATTAAAAAAAAAAAACACCGTAATAAATTTCATCCGAATCCGTCCACCCGTTTTAAAACGTGAAAGCGTAACAAACAATCTCATTTTCGCATTATAAGTATATATTATATTTTCGTTAGGATTGATAGATCCAAACAATACCGAAACTAGCAAGGCTGACTTTTCAGACCGCAGCAGATTGCAGAATCGGGTGCAGTGATTGCCAAGCCACAGTGATGCGCCAATTAATACCGAATCAATAATACTCGATTAATCGGAACTGGTTGATTATACCACCGCTGATCAGGCTACATGCGTTGGTAATCCAATTCGGACCACTCGGCGACCGAGACTCTACTTAGATTAAACGGGCCCTAATGCATATATTTATTTTCTTATTCGTCCCAGAGAATAGGTTTCCTGTTACTAGAGTGTTTGATTTTGATTGGGTTTTATTGAATTAAGTTGGGACAAAAAGAAAATAGCGTTCAAAATTTTAGCGAAAGATTCTTGGCATCTACTAGTTCAGAGATCTATTTTCAAATGACTATCTTAGTTTTCTAAGTAACCAATTCTCATAAATTTCTCCAAGTTGCGTCTCCTCCAGACACGTACATCACATATTCCAAGTGTTATTTACAAGTTTCTTCTGATGAAATATGACTAGAATTTCTTATGGCACCACTCGCGGTAGAAAAAAACATTAATTTCGACACATTCGTAAACCCGGGCTTGCGTCTCGCAATATCCATCAACCGTCTATTTGCATAGAGGGTGATATATCTAGGAAAGAAATCTTATAAGAAGACGATATTGGCGACGAAGACGGCAATGTATCATCGCGGATTCATTTGTTGACTTATTGCCCTATATTCCAGTAGCAAGTTCGAATCTTCTGATGTGATTACATGAAGGGTGGTCCATTGCTTCCCTGTTTAAAAAAAACTGCATTTTATATGCGAGTTCGACTTCAAAATCTGTAATGAGGTTCCAAAAAAAACTACGATTGTTTGTAAAATTTAACTACATTTGGCTTACAAATTGTTGGTTTTAATATTTTTTCAGCATAACCAGTTATGTGTTACACCAGTTATGTTTGTCTTCAATATATTCTCAAAACTTCTTCGATACATAATAATCATCTATATTCCAACGTCTTTTTGTCTTATACTTCTGGATCAGTATGAAAGAACTGTTATCGATATACATATATTTTAAATCATTATCTATACATTTCTGTTTATTTAATTCCTCTCTTCATTTCACTATTATTTCTCTCTGTTTGGTTACGAATGCTAATAAATGTTCCTGCATAGAAACTAAATAGATTAATACAGTTACAGGTAACTGTAACTATCTGCTAACTTTATGTGCGAAAGCTGCTATTAACTATACCGAAAATGTTCAAATTACCTTACTTATACAATTTACTGCAGCATTTATACCCTCGGAATAACTGTAGTTTATAAAGCAAAATCTATAACATGAATATTAGTTTATTGGTTATTGTTTATGAATGTAAGCGGTTTTAATTCTGTGTACTTTTTGAGTTTGCCCGACTAATTTCGGACTCCAAGAGCTGCATCTTCGCGTGTAGTTTTCTCAATCAATGGCTCTACACTCCATTTGAAATAAGATTAGAAATTTAAATAAACCTTTTTTACAGTCCGTTCAACCGATTTTGACATCTATTGCGTTGGTGGCGTTTTGCGTGGATGAGACGCATATTTTCCCCCTACTTGTTCTTTTTGTATCTATTTTCTTTCTTTGCGTCATGTTTACCGCAAATAAACGTATTTTCTTTCTTTCTTTCAAATGGCAGCTGCACTAAACAGTTGGTATTGTGACCACGTTTTTGCTTTTAATGCCGTCCTTATGCCTACGCAATAGAAGTCAAAATCGTTTAAACGGACTGTAAAAAAGGTTTACTTAAATTTCTAATCTTATTTCAAATGGAGTATAGTTGAGTTCAAAACTAGTCGGGAAATCCAAAATATGAATCGTGAGTTGTCTCCATAGTTGTGTCACTCACTAACAACGATGTTGAAAATATAATTATTATCATTGTCGTATTCTTCAAGATTGTTTAATAATAAATTTCTTCAGTTTCAGGTGAGTCTAGCCTCTAGTCGAGGGACTCGTAAGGTACACAAGTGTCAATATAGGAATGATTGTTGTATTAATTAATTTCCGAAGTTATTTTCAGTTCTCAATTGGCTGATAAATATATATTCAATGCGTGTAAGTAAGGTATGTTGGATTTCATTGGAAACTCTTTCAAAAGATAAAAACAGAGACAATGAAATCACAGTTCAATTCACTTTGGACGATGCTTTCATCGGATGTTAAAGAATATTCAAAATAGCCAAACTTTGGTATTTTAAAATGGAATCCAACTGTCGATAGCCTTAATTGAAACGATTCAGACGAAACGAGCTTAGCTCACTCCTTCAAATGCAAAGATTCATCGAAATTAAATTCACTTTTGTTTCATTTCTGTCTTTTCATTTGCTGTTGTTGTTTTGTTTATAATAAAGACGCATTCACATTCGCACAGTCTCCTAAAACTTTGGATTTGGTTAAATTATTTTTATTTCTGCCTTAAATGTTTCACATTACATAATGTCTGTCTGTCTTCATTACTTTCTCACTGTTGGCTCGTTTCTCTCTATCTGCTTTATGTTTGAATGTCATCGTAGTAGTCCTGTCATTGTCTGCGGTGTTTTTAGTTTTTTTTTTTACCCTTTTTGTTACATTTTATATGAAATGCAGTTGTTTGCATCTAAGTGTTCAGTAGTTATTGGGTATTTAGATAAATGTGTAATGAAGTAGTATTTATTTTATCAATATTTAGTACCTAAACTTACTAAGTTGAAGATGGTAAGACACACTTAAACATACAACACAACTGCATAAACGTGCTTGATTCGTTCATTGCTATTCCCGCATCCCGAACACTTCTTCTTTAATCACTTCTGCACTAAATCATAAAGTTCAAAGAATAATTATACGACTCTGAAATAATTGTCGAATCGTGACTCGAGCAGATTTAATTACACGACAAAACCGAAGCATCATGGAACTACTAAAAATTTCATAAGTTCCTGAGCTTGCAGACCTCAAAATATTGATCGTGGCTCTCTCTCATTCATGCTAACGTGTGACAAAGCCCGCTTTAGCTCACTTCTGGGTAAGCCACGCACACATACACACAATAGTCCAACACATACGTGCTATTAAAACCGTTTCAGCGGGCGTCAGCTGACTGGGGGAGTCGGGGGGAAGCGGGGCGTTATGAACAACGCATGCGCTGTGGCGGCTGAAGCGGCTGCAGCGCTTTATTTCCGAGCCAAGTGTTAGAGTAACAAGCTGTGGTTTAAGCTAGCCGCGCTGGCTGGAGTTAAATCGACACCCATTCAGAAAACAAACTGCGTATCACGACCGTTACGTCATTTGACGTAATTAGTTCCATGGAATCCGCATGCTGTCTTCACTTATGAACACTTACAACATGTCGACTTCGAGATGACAGATACACGCGATGTCAGGGTTTATTATAAACAGCTGTCCCTCATATTCTTCTCTGGAATTATGAGATAAGTGACACAAGCAGACATGAATGTTTCACAATTTAAATAAATAAAAACAGTAACCCAATTTTAAACAGGACATGTTTTTAGAAACTTTCGTAACATGTTTTCGAACACTGAAGACTTTCCGCTTCAAACACCAAAGTTCTGGTCGTATCTTAAGCCAGAGAACATAAACAAAAACGCAATTAACAATCCGATGGCCGTGGAAATTCGTGAACCTATAAATGAGGTGCACGTAAAATATTTCGTAAAATACAGTCGCACGCAAAAAAAAAAATACCGATGCAAAACGTATTTCGCCGTTCGCAATTCCATCTGATTTTTAATTCGGCGCGCATATTCTCGTCACGTTCGGTAGCAATAAACAATTATTAATGCGTTGTTCGAGGCACATGTTCACAGTTTTCGAGTGTGGCGGACTTTTTAAGTGTTCGTTAATTTCGAGTGGACTGGAAAAGTCCAATCCGGGAATGAGGCAATCGCTTTAACGGTTCAACCACTTTCGTTCCTATCGAAAAATCGGGTCCACACATGATAAATTTGGCCGAGTGTGTCTAGATAAAATGCGGCCATTTTCGCTCGATTTACTACGGGGTTTTGGTTAGAAGGGCTAAAATAATTTGAACGTTTGTTAGACTGGGATTTATTGGAGCTGCTAAGTTTCGTAAATGTTTGATTTATCGTGTTTTAAGATGCTTTCGTACCCTCAACCAAAAAATAGGGGATCTGAGAAAGTGAGCAAATCAAATGTGAAGAAATGAGGTCTTCACTCTTTTTACTTCGTAAAGGAGAGAACCTTTATCGTAATGATACGTACTCGAAATATCTCAATTTGTATCATTCTCCAATTAATTATTGGAATTCTCATCAAGGACACTTAAGTGGCGTTTGATTAAGGGAAGTCCTTCGCAAGGTGTCCCTCAATACAAAAGTTATCCAAATCTTATCCTTATCTTAAACAACTGGCAGCCTATTTCCCCTGTTGTATTCTTCTTCGAAAAATTAAAACTTCTCCACTGGAGTTATCTAAACTGATTTTATCTTTAGATTCCATTATTCCAAAATCCGTGTGATTGAAAATGGTGGATTAATAAATATTTTTTGTCGTTAGCGGTGTTGTAAAAATGTCAATCGGTATTAGGGCGAATAAGGGCGCAAAGCATCGAGTCGATGATCCGTGATAGGGCTTAAACATTCGTTTAATTAAAAAGACCGGAATTTAATTGGAAAAGTATACATTTACATAGTCTTTTGTTTGTTCCCGTTATGATTTATATAATGGTGACGTGTGGTGGGATCAGTGAGTAGGAACGAGAATGGCGCGACTTTTTTGCTCCATTACACGGGCTTTTATTTTGACACGTCGGTTTTTTGTCGCGCAAAGATAATAGAATGTGTTATTGGAATAATTTGAATAAACAAACGGGTTTGCGGTTATATTGGTATTGTTACGAGTATGTCGCCGTTTTTGACACCTATTGCCAACTTTTACGGCTGAATGTATCCATATTCTCGATGGTCGTTTGAATTCCTATTGACTAACATAACACCACGCCTCACCACGCTTTCCCTGATGGGTTAAGCAGAAGTGACCGCCGGTTATGTTTAAGTCGGCGACCCTATTGCCATAAATCGGGCACAAAACCAGACTCCGGGTTGCTAATGGGAAATTCCTGATTGAAAAACCCAATAAGATTTTGCTCAACCTGGGAATCGAACCCAGGTCCTAATGCTCAGCAGTAGCACTTGTGACCACTAGAACAATGAGGCAATCAATATTGACTCAATTGCGGTTTATTTCCTCATTGTGGTTCCCTCTCTGTGATCGGGATTAACCTTTAAAAACATTGTAACTGGCAAAACCTAAGGGCAAAACACCCACAACTCTTTGAAGCTTATGACATCAAGGAATGGACAAAATTGTCAAACTTTTATTGCTGAAATACGAGGCTTTTGGCTTCTTTGTATTTTTTTTGTAATGTGCTACTGTTTGTGCAGAAAAAAACAAAATTTATTTCTTATATTGCCATTAGCAACACACAACCTTTAAAAGACGTGACGCTTATAAATTAATTCCTTCCTACACATAATCTCCTACTTCAGGTTATTAATCCCGGCTTCCCTTGGTCCTTTATAGAAAGGTTTCACCGCCCTTATCCTTAGCAATAAAGTCAAAAATCTATAGATATCAATTTCTGTCATCCACACTCCTGTCTGATCATAACATCCCATATTTTATCTCTAAGTTCGTTTCTCTTCCGTGATCTTTATTTTCTTTGTCAAAATTTTCTGCGATCGTTTTTGCTGTATATTTTTCATGGTACACGTCAATGCATTGTTACCCTATGATCGGGAAAATATTTTTCATATATGCAAGCTAGTTTTGTGTGACATGGTAAGCAGAACTGGTTGAAATATAAAACACTGATACCTACAATGCTTACTTAGTAAGCAAATGTTTTGACTAATCCTTTAGCTGCTATGGGATACGGGATCCATTAGCTATAATAAAACAAAAACCAGCCAAGTGTGTGTCGTACCACGCACAATGAAGGGTTCCGTAGTTGGGACACATTTATTCCAAGAACAAACTTAACATTGTAGTTGAAAAACATGTCCCCTCATACATTCAAACTGGAATTGCAAGTTTGTACGCACAATATTGAGAGATTTACTTTAGATTGACCATAAACTTCTTATAGGTTAAATAACTAAAAAACTCTAAAAGTATTTATTTTCAAATTATTAAAAATATTTCTGAAATCCTTACAATAAACTCTTTCATTTGATACCCGGTACAGTGAGCAATCATTTTTTTCTCTTTCGCCATTATAGTGACCCCAATGTTCAAAATTAATTTATTTACGTTATACGTCCGTGTTCGGATCACAGAAATTCATATGTGTACCAAATTTCAACTTTAGCGGTCCAGTACATTCGGAGCAAATTTACTGTGACAGACAGACAGACGAGTGATCCTATAAGGGTTCCACTTTTTCCTTTTGCGGTACGAAACCCTAAAAAAGGACGGGCTCTGGATAAAACATGAACCAAACTCTCTCATGCCTTGAATTTCACAAAACAGCTGTAGGGGTTATGCCAAGGAAATAATAAAAATGATGATAAGAAAATGGGCACTATCGTCTTTTTATTTAAAACAACAAAACATAGCATCACGCCTGTATTCCTCGAAGGGTTAGGCAGCGGTGTACCTATAGCAGACATTTCGCCAGTTTACAACAAACAACATTTTTACCAAAAACCAAAATTCTAGGACCAAAAATTCGACCGACGACATGTATTGTGACAGCTACCAACCCGCGCTGGGCCCGCGTGGTGGATTACGGCCCACTCCCTCTCACAGAAAGAGGAGGTCTGTGTCCCAGCAGTGGGAACATTCATCATTTCCCAGCCGAAAGACGTCCACTGCTGGACATAGGCCTCCCCCAAAGGCAGGGGGGGTATATAATCGCCACGCTTGGCAGGCACCCGCCTGCCAAGCGTGGCGATTATATGGCGATCGCAGTAAGATGTTAAAATGCAAAGAGAATTTTTTTCTTGTTTGCAAAATAGTTGGGCAAACATCATCTAAAACTATTCTAAATTTCAAGTTGATAGCATTAGCAGCTCTTGAGATATCCAGGTGTGACAGACAGATAGACTTAGTCTCATAACGACATAACGGTTCCTTTTTACCATTTTGGTACGGTACCCTAAAAAGACAAAACCACACTCCGCCATACATATAAATAATCAAATTACGACTATTGGTAGACTGTAGTTTTGCGTCGTGTTTTTATAGTGATGGTGTTATGCTGTGATCTGGATTCAAAGGAATAAGGGCAAGTACAATGGAGGTATCTGGCAAATGCCTGGTTGCCTGGAAAGGAAGAAAACATATGTTTTTTTGATCCTTCGTTTCACACTGCAATTTATTCAAATAAACTATTAGGAAGGGATATATGTAAGTATAGCAGTAACAGTTATATGATTTTATGCTATACAGCGTGTTACGGAACGGGTATATCTTTACAAACAGGGTGAAGAGTGCATCTGGTTCAGAATCTCTGAACAAAATTTCAGCTCAAAAAGAATAACTTTGAAAATGTATATATTTTTTTTTATTTCTATAGATTATTAAATTTAAATCATAGCAAACGTGTCACCGCACTACGAGGGTAATTATCCATTATCTGTATCTGTACGCCTAGTATACACACACACCTGCCACAGCTCTGCGACACGGCGCCGCACTGTCACGCGGCGGCGCGGGCGGCACGATTTGCGGCGGGTTCAAACGAATGGATTAAAACGTGTACCGATCAGCTGATTTGGTCTAGTGATGCGTAGAATTCAATTAGAAACATTTGATTTTTACTAGTTAAATGTTTCATAAATTTATAATTATGTAGGCATTATTAAAAAAATGTTGCCATGTAGTTTTTTATCACCAAAAGAATCCGTGCCTTTGATATGTATATACCCTTTCCGTAACACGCTGTATATGGATAAAACGATCTTGTATCATATCAACATATAAATGTTGCGATCTCAGCCAGAGATAGTCATTCGTTAGGTAACATTACCGAGACAAATCTGTGATTCTTTAAGATTACTCTTCCTACTATACTAGATAGACGAGAACCTGCACTTGTTCATTCAAGTATATTCAGCTTAGTTAAACGAGTTGGCAGTTGCCGAAACGCAATATTCCATAACTCTGATTTAGTGATTACTGCCTTCTATATACAAATGTACTCTGTGATTACTGCCACAAACAGAGATTATAAACACAATCCATAAACACCGCTACCCTACCACAAAGGATACCACAAAAAGTAATTGTTCAAGTGAAAATAAACAAAAACCATTGTACATTACAGCTAAGGATAGATTTAGCTGTAATTAGGGCGGAAATAAAAGGGGGGAGGAGATAAGGAAAACCCTTGTGGGACAATCCGAAAAACTTGTAATGATGCCCGCTTGTATCGGCTTCACGGAGAAAATGTCGAGAGATGTCCATTAGCGGCACAAATTGCGATATTTTAGAATACTAAAAGACGGCCCTTTTAAATACGTATTTCATTTTACAGGGAGATAAAATTGAGAGTAGTAGGAGAATTGGGTTAAATAAAATTGAGATTAAGAGAAATCAGTATGCTGGAACCTTTAAAGTTCCAGATACACATTTACTTACCTGATCAAAATTATCCATGTTAGAATAAAAACTTACGTAACTTTTGTTGTGAAAAGAGTGGTCGTTATTGTTTCTTTCTTTTGTTACCGGCTTTCATCCAATATAAACCCTGAGCTGCCCAAGCTGAAGAGATAAAGCATAATTTGGCTTGCATTTTGCAACATAGCTTTACATTTTTTTTTACACTATAGTAGATATATGAAATAACCCAAAACACTCTCCACCTCTAGCACTTACCGCCTGACCCTGAACCCACCACTATCCACTATGTATTCAAACTAAACGCGGCCTAAAAGTAATAAATAAGACTTCAACCGCACCGTATTGCAGAAGTCGCTTCCGACTTCCGACGGCGACAAAATATCTGCAAGTCTAATGCAGCAACTTGCAGGGAGGCCATGCATTACAAATGGAGGCGTCACAGAGCACGGAGACACCTCGGCGGCCGCTGTTAGGGACGGTACTGTCAATACTTTCCATAGAAACCAAGTGTGTCAGTGGGCGACACCGATTAGGTACTCATTTACGAAGAAAAGTGAACATAGGGTAAAAAATTATATAGATTTTTAAAATTAAATTTTGATCCATACTACGTCCCGCCAGAAGGCATACAAAATTGTTTGCGTAATCAAATGTCGCATATTAACAAAACGAAAATGTAAAATAAAATAAAGTCAAAGTAAGTACCTACCTGTCACAATTTCATGCCCAACACTAATAGTCAAAATTAATAATAAATGTAAAAAAAAATTATTAGTATAGTCCCAATTTGGTATACTTACAATAATAATTTACAATAATAAAATTAAATAAAAAATGTCAATTCAGAAGATCATTATCATACGGAAGCAACATTTTAATTATACAGACAGATATACAATTATATAAATATTATTTCAATTTGTCATTATGATATTCACTAACAGAATAATTTTAATGTTGGTATTCGTACAAAATAATAAGTTGGCAGAACGAGCTGGAGAAAAGAAACGACCAGTGGTCCACATTAATCCTGGATCGAAAGAGCTGGAAGATATGGGCAGAGACCTTTGCTAAGCAATGGCATGATGCAGGCTAACAGTACCTAAAAGTATTCGTACAAAATGCTTGCTCACATTCGCTTATACGAATATGAACAGTATATGCTTTACAAATAAGTTTCATATTTATATGAAACTCTTACTTAGCAAAGCAAAGTCAACGTGCAATCTGCGACACTTTTCCATAGAAACTTATGGCCTCTAATAATTCTGACAATGCTTGTGACAGCTGATTTTGCGCTCAGCGCTAAAGGCGGAAAGAGCAGTGGTGCCCCAGTGATAACGACCGTGACTTAAGAGTTTGTAGTTCCTAGGTTCGAACCATGACAGGCGCTTTACTTTGTGTATCATATTTCATCACCACTGCTCTCAAAACGGTGAAGGAAAACATCGTAAAGAAACCGGCATGTCCTAGAACCAAAAATTCGAAGACATGTGACATCTACCAACCCGCACTGGGCCCGCGTGGTGGATTACAGCTCACACTCAGAGAGAAGGCTTGAGTCCCAGCAATGGGAACATTATAGGCTGTTTACATTAATGGCGCGGGCACCAGTCTTATTAGTATTTGTGTCTCAACAGCAAATCGCGAAAAAAAAATCTGCTGTGCCCTATATTTTGACGAGATAAGAGAACATAAAT
Source organism: Tiliacea aurago (assembly GCA_948098905.1). Taxonomy (NCBI): domain Eukaryota; kingdom Metazoa; phylum Arthropoda; class Insecta; order Lepidoptera; family Noctuidae; genus Tiliacea; species Tiliacea aurago. The sequence continues at coordinate 16,709,796 of OX402593.1, forward strand.
GTATGGGACCAGCTGATTTTTAAGTCGCGATTTCAGGTTTGGTATCATAGTAAAAGTTGTCCATAATGATGAGTACAATGACCCCTTAAGAGGTTGTGCGTTAATTCTGGGACATGTTGTATATAGTCGCCGGCGCGGAGCTTCCGTGCTCTGTGGCAGACGTAGGTACAAGTCGCAGACGCATGCCATTATCGCCCGTCTGGCTTATGTCGGTCTAAAATTTTGCCTTTGTGCATAAACAGGGACAGTAATAACATGATTGGGATAGCACGTGCTTGGTATTGTTATATGTTGTTTGTGGTTTAAGTATTGGTTTCAAAATGTATACATGATCAGCCTATAATGTTCCCGTTGCTGGAACACAGGCCTCCTCTCGGTGAGAGGGAGTGGGCTGTAATGCACCACGCGGGCCCAGTGCGGGTTGGTAGATGTCACATGTCTTCGAATTATTGGTTCGGCTCGGTGGTTGGTTCGGTGGTGGCTGGGTCGTTTTAGGTTTTTCGTGAAATGAAACGAAACCGTTTTTCAAAAACTAGAAACAGTTTTAAGAAACAGTTTTAAAAAAAAACAGTTTTTCAACAAATTTCCCGCCAGTGTACATAAACGACTTCAACATGTTTTTGTTTACAAAATAATAAAACGAACCTAAATAACGAACTTTTGTCCTAGTTGACCTAATAGTGACCGAACGGAGCCAAAAAAGCCAGATTTTCTTGGTTCGTTCGTTTTCTTAATTTGAATTGTGTACCCATAAAAATAAGATTTAATTTAGCTTATTCGTAATGTCAAATCATAATGTAGTTACTTTTAACTGTTTACTATTTATACGATAATAGTCCGTAAAGCAATAAACATAGAGTATTAATTTGGATTTGTCAATTCAAAAACGTCACACGCATAGACCAACCTGCGTTCGTTTTGCGATTGAAACCTAATGTTGGATCGTCCAGAAACAGTTCGTTCGTTTTTCATTGACAAACTGTTTTTTAATAGCGTTTCTGAATAAAATGCCCAGTACTAGGACATGCCGGTTTAAAATGTATCTTGATGACAAATTTATTACCGTTCAAATCTCGTGGTTTGAATGATCATTCTCCTGCCTTCATCCAAAACTGTTTGGGGTCGGCGCCACAAGTCTTTCTCTTCAATACTTCTATTTTAGTCCTCATCTCGGTAGTAACCCCTTTTCTAGCATCATCTAGCTATCATCTTTCACACAGTCCATCCATTGATTGTTTAGTCTTCCCCTACTCAATGCAATGATCAGTCTTCTTCTACCTTCTATCTTATCAGACAGACTTATTGAAAAATCTAACTTTCCCATGCCTATTTTGTACGATAAATAGGTTTGGGTTTTAGGCCCATAAATAGAATAACACTGAAAAAAAATACGCAGTCATGGGGAATGACGGCAGAAGTGAAAACTTAAAACTTTGGAATAACATAATCTTAGAGGATTTGACAGCAGAGAGGGCGGGGACGTCAAGTCACTGCGATGACGCTGTCAGTGGAAGGGGCGACAAACCATGAGCCGTGTGCTCACCCGCCTCGGTCACTTTTGCTGCGGAGCTCGGATGCGACGGACGCGTACTAGTGATCATATTCTTTTCAGTTTCTTGTAACGGTTTTTCTAATTTAAATAAATAACAGTAGGTCGTTTTGTATTTTCTTTTTAAAAACCCATTAGGCTTCTGATCCCTAAGAATAATATATATACTCAAACTCAAAGCATTTATTTCAATTAAACCAATTACAGGCACTTTTGAATTGTCAAAGAGTCGGTCAGTTAGTCAGAAAGTTGAAGCTATTTGCCCATTCCAAAACGTAGATCTCTATGGAGAGGAACAGGCAAGAAACTCCAAGGACACTCTTTTAAAATCAAGATATTACAAAATCCTGGGTACATTATCCTTGTTGCTTCTATATGTGAGAACACCGTATAAAAAATAAATATTTAAAAACAATACAAAATATAAGATTAAAGGCTTACAAATAAGCTCTGGCAGTTAAGAGATAACCAGTCTCAACTGACGGCGACCGTTCACGAACATGACATGATATGATGTATATATTACTTACACCTAAACTTATACTGGCTCCGCCTGCTGGGTTCGCCCACATGGGTCTCGATCCCATGGAGGTCGTGGGTAGTGTCGGGTTGGAGGTGTCCTGTGTCCTGACCCAAGACAAGAACTGCCAGAGTGGCGGATCTCTTCCAGACGTGGTTAGTAATTTTGACGTGAAAGCGTAACAAGCAAACAAACAAACACACTTTCGTATTTATAATATTCACAGGATATTAATTAGGATAGGAGAACTAAATAATGCTAATTATATCTCACACACTACACACCCTCACTCTTCACACTCTCACCCATACTCACACATATCACACGTATTCGCGCGTTTTGGCCCTGTTCTAGGCATAACACTCATTTATTTACAGTGCTGTTTATATAATTTTAAGTTACCTTTTATTTTTAATTTTGTATACATTGTCTACATTTCAATTGCATATTATAATGATAAGTGGAAGCGCGGAGTCTCCTAACACAAGCAATTCCTTGCTTAAAATGTGATCTCCAATAAAATGTATCTTCCTTTGTAATTGTAATAAACATTTTTTTTCAATATATATACGTATACGTGCAGATTGCTGCGCGCTGTTTCGACCACCGTCCTTCCGTCCTCGCCGCCGACGCCCACCGCGACGTCACCGTCCATCCCCGCCCTGACCCTCGCTCGAGCCAGCCCGCGCCAGCCCGCGCCGCTGAGCCTGTAACTTAAAATTCCCCTAATAATAATAATATTAATCTGATCCAGCCTGCCCCTGGCTGTCCTCCCCCAGCGACGCCATAAGCCGAGGTCCGTACCCCACAGTGGGTGCCCTTAGCATGTAGTCGCTTAGTTTGTAAGTTGTATGCCCTGGCTGAAGGCCTTAATTTATTGAGGCCTCCACAGGAATGTCCGGTTAAGCAGGCGACAACTTCCTTTTGCTTTTTTTTTTGTTCATGGTTTGGAAAATTCTCATTGATGTCCTCCGCCTTGGGGCGGGCGGAGGGGTCTGTCAGACTCTCACTGACTAAAAACCACCCCAATGTTCCCTTTCCACACTTGCACTGGGGATCTTAGGAGCTAGTATTACTTCCGTGATCCCCGGGTTGACCTGCGAGATCACAATGCCAATTATAAAAAAAGTTTTTCCCTACCAAAAAACGCACAACGCGCCTAATGAAGTTTTCACTTCTAAATTAATAAATTCATGAATTGTAACAATTATTAAATTTAATAAATATTAAATTAATAAAATATTTTAATTTAATTATTTGACATTGAAAAATTGCAGTGCCCATGGTGCATATCTTAATACTGTTTCATGAAATTTTAATCCATGCCATTAACAAGTGTTTTGTACATGTAAGTAAATAAGTAAAAATTACGACTATTTTATGACACGAGATTTACAGCGTTAAGTTTCTACTCAACTAGTAAAACTGATGAGTATAATAAAGGCTAGGTATATTAATGTCTGCGTTCACTATTAATCTTGATCTCATAAGCACATAGTTATGGGCGTCATAAAAACTAGAATAAAGCACTTTTCTTTTATTTAGACTGATCTACAACGTTGTCTAGACGTCTACAAAGTATTTTCCAATTAAACGCGAAGTAAAATATAAGACAAGGTTATAACGTGTCCTACTATCTTTTTAAGGGCGATCACTAATGACCTTGAGTTGGTTCCCAATTTTTTTTTTAAGAATATTGAGTATGATAGTTATTAGAACGGTACACATTTGACTTACCTAGAATGTACTGTGAACTGACGTCACGGTTGGCGCAGTGGTTAAGCGATTGACTGCTGCGCTGCGTATCATGGGCTCGATTCCCGCACGGAACAAATATTTCTATGACCTACAAGTAGTTGTTCCGGGACTGGCTGTTTGTGTATGTGAGTTTTAAATGTTTGTAAAGGCACCCACAATACAGGAAAAAATCCTAGTGTAGAGTAACGTTTAAAAAAAAAAGAAAATGTTCCTACTACTGGGACACAAGCCTCCTCTCCGTGAGAGGGAGAAAGTATGTAAAGTCACGGAAATCAATTGTTGAACAAATGGACTACCAACTTAAATTGTCCGTATATTCAAATCACAACTGTCATTCTTTGAAAATAGTATGAAATGGCTAGGCAAATTGACGAAGGGTGTCAATTTGCTTAAGAATTAATTTCACTGACTGTACCTATTCTACTTAGGTTATATTTTAGGTACGTAGGCTCCGGAAATCATGGGACACTTTATATTTATGTCCGGTACTCGTATATGCCTGTATGCTCTTATGATCTTTGATAGTCGTTACGGGTCGACAGAAGCCCGAAAGTCTGACAACCAGTCTTACCAAGGGGTATCGTATTACCCAGTTACTGGGTTGTGGAGGTCAGATAGGCAGTCGCTCCATCTAAAATACTGGTATTCAACTGCATCCGGTTAGACTGGAAGCCAACCTGAACATGGTTGTGAAAAGACTGGGCAGATGAAGATGATGATGTCATTATTTCAGCTGAAAGACGTCCACTGCTGGACATAAGCCTCCCCAAAAAACGAGGGGGTTGCCATAAACGGCACGCTTAGGGTTGGCGATCGCAGTATGGTGTTAAAATGCATAGATAACGCTGCTGCCCATTCCCTAGTAAGTCCCTCAGTCGCCTTTTAAGACACCCACGGAAATATAGGGTGGTGCTATTCTCTACGTCCGTCACCACTCGGCCAATGCCGATGATGTTATCAATCAACTCAGCCTATAGCAGTCCACTGCTGGACATAGGCCTCTCCCAGGCGGCGCCACAACACCCTGTCCTCCGCCTTCCGCATCCAGTCTGTCCCAGCCACCTTTTTAAGGTCGTCGGTTCATCTAGCTGGGGGGCGTCCCACACTACGCTTGCCGATACGCGGTCCACTCCAGGACTCGTCTGCTCCAACGGCCATCGGTCCTTCGACAAACATAGCCAGCCCACTGCCACTTCAGCTTGCTTACTCTGCAGACTTCGTCGGTAACTCCGGTTCTCTTCCGGATAACTTCATTTCTGATCTCATGCTTCAGAGAAACTCCGAGCATAGCTCGCTCCATAGCTCGCTCCATAGCACGCTGAGTGACCTTGAATTTATGGACCAGCCCGACTGTCAGTGTCCACGTTTCGGCACCGTATGTCATAACGGGCAGGACGCACTGGTTGAAGACCTTAGTATTCAAACACTGCGGGATTGGCGACGAGAAGACTTGACGAAGTTTTCCAAACGCTGCCCAACCCAACCGGATCCTTCTGTCGGCTTCTTTCTCAAAGTTGTTTCTACCAAGCTGGAAAACTTGCCCTAGGTAGACGTACTCCTTCACAACTTCAAGAAGCGACCCTATAGCTTATTTCTACCATGCAATACTCGAATCAGAAATGAAGAGATCCGCAGGCGAACCAAGGTAACCGACATAGCCCGAAGAATTGCCAAACTTAAGTGGCAGTGGGCAGGGCACATTGCTCGCAGAACTGATGGCCGATGGGGCCGAAAGGTTCTGGAGTGGCGACCGCGTACTGGAAGACGTAGTGTTGGAAGGCCTCCTACAAGGTGGACCGATGACCTTGTGAAGGCTGCAGGTATCCGCTGGATGCAGGAAAGCACAGAACCGGTCGAAGTGGCGGTGCTTGGGGGAGGCCTATGTCCAGCAGTGGACGTCTTTCGGTTGAAATTATGATGATGATGATGATGATACTCGTATCTGATTTCTGGGCTGACATATTTTAGGTTGCCATCGACACGTTATGAAGAAGGACACTAGAGGGGTTGAGGGGTTTTACTAGTAAGGACTTCTAGTAAGTACTTCTTCATAGCATGTGTGTTAAGGCTCGTGCAGACTGACGTGAAATCGCGGGCTCGACAGACAGCACGATACGCTTCGCCACTGTTTCCATGAAGTTTGCATATAGAAATTGTGCTACTAGCATCGCGTGGCGCCTGTCTGCAGTAGTCTTTATTCTGGAAAATAATATTCCATTTTCTACAAACTGATCAATTCTTAGTGAGATGGTAAAACATTTGAAAACAGAAAGATGGGCTAAATCGGTGGACGATAAATCGGACCCACAAAGAGCTAGAAGCTCGCAGGTCTACAACCACCCTTAAAAAATAATTAAAATGATTGACGGCCCTATTATGTTTCGTTTAGAAAATATTCTTTTATAATAACCCAATCCAAGAACCAGACTTATTTCAGAAACATTGTAAATGATTTTGCTTGAAATGTAAATAAACAATACCTACAATTCAGACTACACTTGACACGAACATTTATGATGAATGTTCTTTAAAAAAACCAGCCAAGTGCTTGTCGGACCACGCACAATGAAGGGTTCCGTAGTTAGGATGAATTTATCCTAAAAACAAACTTAACATTGTAGTTGAAAAACATGCTCTCCCATACATCGATATACGTCACAGTCGATTCGCCAACGGCAAATATAAGTTTGTAATCACAAAAAAACATTTTTTTATGTGATAAAACTACTAATTTACAATTTTTGGACTTTTATTCCTATATTTGTGCTGTGAGACCTTGCTTCTTGCTAAATTTCATGATTCTAGTTCAACGGAAAGTACCCTATAGGTTTTGATTTATTTCCGAGTACCGAAATATGTCGCAATAATGTGGCATTAATCACCGTATTTTTTTATTTCGTTAACTAAGAAGCTTGATTTTTTTAGAGCTCCAAGGGACCGTGGACCTATTTATTTGATATTAATTTCAACTTGATACATACACGCATTCCTGAGAAAAAGGGTATTGACAGACTGACAGACGGACAGACAGACAAATTTACAATTTTAGGACTTTTTCCTATACTTGTGCAGCAAATTTCATGATTCTAGGTCAACGGGAAGTACCCTGTAGGTTTTGATTTATTTGCGACCATCGAAATATGTCGCAATAATGTCGCTTACATCACCGTATTTTTTTATTACGTTGACTTAGAAGCTTGATTTGTTTTTTTTAGAGCTCCAAGGGACCATGGACTTTACATATTTGATATTAATTTCAACTTGAGACCTACACGAGTTCCTGAGAAAAAGGGTCTTGACAGACTGACAGACAGACAGACAGACAGACGGACAACGAAGTGATCCTATGAGGGTTCCGTTTTTTCCTCTTGAGGTACGGAACCCTAAAAATAGGCACAGAAGTAAATTATTAGTTCAATGCATCATTCAACACTATAAAGTTCGAAAATGTTCATTCGTCTTCGTTTTCTGTCCTTGTCCTTGATATAAATACTCTTATGATCCAGGTCAGTTGAAAACCAGCGTCAGGCACTAGTTGTCTGGCATTTTTGCTGAACTGGGCCGTTTTGGTGCAGCCGTGAGGCACACTTTTCTACTAATTTCTTTCATCGCCCTTTACACTCTTTACTTGTTTTATTTTTTTTATTTTATCTGGTGTGTCTTTTAGTCTGTGCTAAATAAATGAACTTTCTTTCTTTCTTTCTTTGATGGACATTCTCAGTCGGAATGAACTAATTGTCTATCAATCAACTCAACATTTCTGGATATTAACCATTATCATGCCATTGCGTTAAGTATTGTTTGATCCACACACTATTAAATTAGGATATAGTTTTGAAAAAACTAATAATTCATGTCAAATGCCTTCCTAGACCGTCGTTCAACTTGCGTCTTTTTGATAGCATACAGCAATTGTCATTCTGTCTACCTTTCTAATACGCGTATTTTTCTACATAGATACATACTGCCATTTATCGCCTCGAACTTCAACCAGAACCCATAATAATTTTCCCTAAATATTTCCCCTTCTAAACTTCACGAACAGTTACAAAACCGCCCGCAGCGCACTTTGTCCCGACACTGGCCACAAGTCGGACAAGGCACAAGCCCGGACAAGGCACGACCCGGACAAGGCACTAGACACTAGGCACTATGAGGCACTAGGAAATACGTGCATGCCTCGGGCGCTCTAACGCTTTGAGTGAAAACCCGTGTATGGCAAACTACTGTGATGCATAAATATGGCAGATGTGATATAAAATGGATGAATATTGGATACTGAGGTATGAAGTGTGTTTTGTTGGTACAGAAATAATAATGCAAAACCTTCTCTGTGTGTGCAATAATAAAGTGCCAATGATGTGACGCAGAATTATTCGTGCAAAAGAGAACTGACTGATTCATGAGTATTCAAATTGAATCAAGGATCTTTTATTAGGATCAGATCAAGTGCTATTGTTTTTTTTTTTTAAGTCAAAACTTCTTTAGGCGCGTTGAGCACTTTATGGGTGAACAAAAATCATGGAACTCGCGTCATTGTCACCGGACGCTTTCCATGAGCTATAAGTTACTTAGTTTTCACTTCTATCGGCAGTCCCCAAAGACAGCCCCGCATGTTTTTGTTTATGGCATTTTATCTACTTACTCACTATGATATAAACCAACAAAAATCACATACAGCTTTAGGAATTGTGAATTCGTCACCTACAGAAATCCATATCACTAGCACATAAATTAATACTACGTACAAGATATCGTTAGTTGCACTACATTGTGTAAGTTAGAAAATAAAATAGAATGAAAATGAGCTATGTTCACTAATACAATCGAAAAGACAAAAATATAAATTAAAAAAAAACATTAAAAAAAGGCTGCTGGCAAAGAGAAAGGAAGTAGATACAATTATTAATAGGTGGCTCGTGTTACACAGACGACTCAAAACTCCAGAATTTTTCTTCTTAATTTTTCTTATTGATAGACTAAAAGTAGATACTTACTTCATCAATATTGGTATGAACAACCAAAATGAACATGGTATTATAGAGTTTGAGGTTTAAAGTTCACCAATTAAAATCCTGTTTATTAAACCATGGTATCATAATCATTGCTTTAATATATTAATTATATTTAATAAAATATCGGCCTAACGAACCACAGACAGAAAATAAACGATGGAACACAAAATAATAATTGATAAACTTCCCCGTCTAACTATGTAAATCAATTAGTCGGTTCGGAGGTCTTCAAAATAATTGGATCAAATGAAAGCTCTCATTTCAATAAACAATCCATAGACATCACAGGTTAGGGCTATCACTGATTTGACGAGATTTGATCAGGAATTTATACGTCTGTGGAAGTTTCGTCACAATTGCTTTGTAGTATTAAGGTAATTAATTACTTTGAGCTCATTGCCCCTATGAGGGTGGCATGGTCATTCTGATCAAACTCTCTATAAACTTGTTTTGTGGTAGTTTCAAGAATGGATTTTTGAGTCCAGGGTGCTATTCTCAGGTTCGGCAAAGTTAAAGGAATTCATCGTCAGACAATACTGAGTATTGACATTGTCTATACTGGCCCCTTCTCATTATAACACATATTGTTATTGTTACGAGTACATTATGTCGATGCCTGCCAGGGTTGCGAGTTTGTCCGAAAGGGATATCGTGGCCCTGGCACACAGGCAAATGATGGAACACGGGTGGGTTTTAGTCAGTAAAAGTCTGACACGCCCTCCCGCTCCGCCCAGAGCGGGAGAAGTAAATTGAAAATTTCCCACACAGAACAAAAAACAAAAAAAAAAGGGTGCTATTCTCTGGTTAGGCACGTTAAAGGAATTCATCGTCAGACAATTCTCAGTATTGACATTGTGTATACTGGACCCTTCTCATTGTAACACATATTGTTACTGTTACGAGTCTTGTTGCTCCCACTTAAAAAAGAATTTAAGCTCGAAGTTATATACAAAACACCCCCCATCAAAGAAAATTAACCAACAAGGTACAAGCAAGACCAACAAGATACAATTCTGGTACATTCGATACCTACGAGTACCGGTTACGCGCTACAGCTTAAAGTCGGTGACAACCCTGCTTTTTATGTTGTGAAGTTTGGTACACAAATTTTAAGACTTAAATGATCGAAACAATATTAATGAGTGTATATTAATGAAATGCACCGTGTGGTGCCGGACGTAAAGAATAGCACCATCCCATTTCTTCCCGTGGGTGTCGTAAAAGGCGACTAAGGGACTTACTAGAGAATGGGCAGCAGCGTTCTCTATGCATTTTAACACCATACTGCGATCGCCAACCCGCTTCCAAGCGTGGCGACTGTGGCAACCCCCCCCCCCTTTTGGGAGAGGCCTATGTCCAGCAGTGGACGTCTTTCGACTGGAATGATGATGATGATGATGATTAATGAAATATGAAAAGAAGTGAATCCCTCTTAATAGGGCTGACAAACCTTTCCAAGAATTTTCTTGATTTCTTGTTAAACTTCATACAGCAATACAAATCAGTTAATTTTGTGTATTGCTAACAGCAATAGTGTGACCATAGAATAACAAAATGAGAATGCTAAGAGGGATGTGTGGTGTGACACGAATGAATAGAATAAGAAATGACTACATAAAAGGAAGTCTGAAAGCGGCACCGGTGACTGAACAGTTGTGCGGAAATCGGTTGTCATGGTATGGGCTTGTGATGCGGAGGAATGAGGAAAATGTCGTGAGGAAAGTTTTGAGTATGAATGTCGATGGCTATAAGAGCAGGGAAAGACCAAAGAAACGAAGGACTGTGTCAAAGATGATATGGCGAGATACGGGGTGACTACCTATGGAAGGAAGAAGTACGGAAGAAAGGGACATTTTGCGCCGACCACAAATAAATTAGGAAAAGGGCAAGAGAATTATGATGAACACAAGATTCCATTACAAAAACTTCAAGAAATAACTTCCTCCACACCGATTACGCAAAATTACACAACCATTCCTTTCAGACTAACACAAAGTTCGCATATCCAAATATCGGATATTCATCATTTCCACAACGGGCACCCCATAGCCCTCTCCTGCCATGGGAAACCACAGCTGCGTACATTAAAATATCTTCAGCTAAAAACGTTTCTTTTGTACGCCTATGTCTAACCCGCGGCGTTCCTTGCTTTATTTCTCTGATAGTTTAAGTGCACTGTCATTGTGAAAATGTATGTGGAATTAGGGTTATAAATTGTTAGGATCCTTGTTTTTCTATGGGTTAAATAAAACTTGAAGCTTGTTTTCGTTGAAGTCTCAAGTTTGTACTGCCAAATCAAATATTACAGCCACAGAAACATGTGCATACAAAAAGAGAATTAACTTGAGTAAATAACATAACAAAAAAATAAAAGAAAATAGATCTACGTAAACAATATTAGTTTTAGTGTATGCGAAACCCGAAACACGTGTCTAGTATTTTTATGTAAAGAATCTATGTACAAAATTTCAAAACTATCATGAAAAATCACAAAGTTATAAGGTTGTTATGTTACAGGGTTGTCCGTACAAAAACATGCTAACGGCGCCCCCGCGCCTAAAGGGTCGTCTTGCGCTCATTGATAATAATTTGGCAGTAGGTACAAATACAATACAATACTTACAATACAATCGCCGTACGGTTAGGTACCTAACCGTACGGCGATTGTATTGTAAGCAATGACATGGTGATAACATTTACCATCACACTTAAATATTTTTGGGACAAAATATACCATGATGTAAAACTTATTGAAATCGATTCAGCTCCATATTCTGAACAAACTATATTCAGGTTTCGCTTAAACTAAAAATAATGTTGTACAATCACGAGAACAAAACAGAAATAGTCGGCAGCTGCACGTCATGACTGTGACAAGAAGACTTCCACTCAGCATGATGCTGAGGTATGGGGGACCCACAGCATAGCGCTGAATTTCCGTGGTCACCCGAAAAAGACGTACCTATAGAAACCAAATTAGGGCAAAATGGGCATAAGTTACGTACAGAAAAATGTTAATATGAATCACAATACCATCTCCACCATCAGGCACACATTAAATATTGCACCAAGCTGCATTCCTGTTTCTTGGCTCAAAGGAATTGGTTTCATGGTTTTTATAATTTTCCCTGGGATATAAGAATAAGAATAATTTTATTTAGCAAAAAGAAGAAATACAATGCTTGTTACTATAATATGATATTACATTATTTGTGCTCAATTTTTGTGAATAATGACCCCGATGCTAGGAAAATCCTGTGTTATAGGGGCCATCCATTCGTCCGCTTAGATTATTTAACAAAATTAGGGAAGCCAAAACGTGTAACAGTAGCAATAGTGTGTGAGTAAGCGCGTGTGATGTGATGTAATGGGAAACGTGTATGAGTGTGTAATGTGTGTATGAGTGTGTAATGTGTGTGTGATGTGTGTCGTGTGTGTGTAGAGAGGGAAGGTGATTTGGGGTGTCTGTGGGTGTGTAAGCGTTCGTCGGATACTAATAATTATTTTTTTCAAAGGGGTTTCATCAATGCTTCTGTTTCATCATAATCTAGGGTGAGAAGGAATTCTTTAGTTACTTTTTTACATTTGTGTGTGTTTAGTGTATGTATGTTATGTTTTTGATGTATTTTATTGTAACAGGCACTTAGGTAGGGGTAGTGACGTCTAGCAAATGTAGTTTTTGTATGTGTTGTGGGACAAGCCGGTTTGGGTCTTCTTCTTACTGTTGGGCTGTTGTTTATGCTGTATGGAAGAGTCGCGTGTTTTCGCATGACTGTGCGTAGTATGTAGAGTTGTCGAACCGTTGGTGTTCCCAAAAGTCCCTGTAAAGTTGCCGCGTTGGGAATCTAAAGGATCTTTTTAGAATTATTTTAATTACGGCTCTCTGGGCTCATTCCACCTGTATAATGTCGGTCTTGGCGGCTCCTCCCCAGGCAGTAATGCAATAGCTCAGTACAGATTCGGCTAGTGGCAAGTAAACAATCTTAAGGATTTCGCTGTTTGCCCTTAGCTTCTTAAATAGAAAAATAAGTTTTCGTGTTCGTGCGGACACTGTTTGTAAGTGTGTTTTCCAGGATAGGCAGGCATCTAATTGGAGGCCGAGATATCGTACCACTGATACTCTAGTTACAACGGGGCATGAGCAAAGGGTAAGAGGTTTGGAACATTTGTGGGCTTTAATAAGTAGTGAACCGTCTTGTGGTAGGGTGGAACATCTTGAGCCAAAGGTGATAAAATTAGTTTTCGCAACATTTAGTGTGAGACTGTTTTGCTCTAGCCATAACATCACTTCAGCGAGCCCCTTTTCGGCGGTCTCTTTAGCTGAGGCCCAATCACGGCCATATGATAGAATTGCCGTGTCATCCGCATAGGCTATTATTTTTTTAAATGGAAGGGATAGCTGACAGAGTTCGTTCACATAAATCAGAAAAAGGGGAGGACTGAGCAAAGTGGAACTCCGACAATCACAGGATTTGCTTCGCTAACGTACTCCCCTATCTTAACGCATTGCATCCTATCAGTAAGGAAGTTTTTAAACAAGTCGTGAGCGATGCCTCGCACTCCGATGGATTCAAGTTTAGAAAGAAGTAGAGGAACAGACACTTTATCGAACGCCTTCGAAAGGTCTAGGAAGACTCCTAGACACTTGAACTTATTGTCGATTTTGTCAACTACAAAATCCAGTAAAGATGACACCGCATCCTCTGTGGATAATCCGCGTCTGAAACCAAACTGGTTTTGGGAGATAATTTTGTGTTTGTTTAGGTAGTTATTAAGGCGTTTGTACATTATTCTTTCCAGAATTTTGCATATAGAATGGATACGGAATAAACGACCATCATCTTTATTGCACTAGTTAATAAAATCATCCAATCTCATCATCAGCAGTATTTCAAGTGTTAGAGCCAACAAGAAGGTATTAAACCTCTTTTTATATTTATTTTTTATTATTCTTTAATTGAAAGATTTTACATCTTTTTTTGTTTCTTTTCTTCTGTAAGTGACATCTCATGTATGCAATAACTAACTAAATAAATATTTTATAATATTTCAATATTTGTTTTCTTTTGTCTAACAGCAAGAAGAAATTAATCCGTAAACGGTCATTGTTCTGATACATCACATCACTATGTTTTTTACAATCCAATTCCGCAATCCTCTACGGAAGGTTTTCATTACCAAACACTACTGATTAGTTTAATACAAATAGGTACCTATATCAACACAATTCTTTCACAACATTCAGAAAGCAATATTCAAGTTCGGTTCTCGCGAACCAGTTACGAAGACAATGCCTTGCGTCCAACGAAGATTGATTCCAGCTAGGGTCGTCCATCACGTCATAGTGCCATCGTACACAGTGACTATACAATCCAACCGTCTTTCATTAGTAAATAAAAACTTGTCACGGAACACGATATTAATGACTTTTGGGAAATTAAAGATAGATTTCAGGGGGTAGTTGAATTTTTGGCAAAGACTGGCACATAGGATGGCCACAAATGGTTAGGACCTGTACCCCAGAATGTACAAAGATGAAATCTATGTCGTTTAATAGGACAGGTCTTTAATATTTAAGAATTATAAATTACATATAGCTATGCAGTCGTGGAATAAAGTTATGATGGTTTGAAAAAGTTGTTTTTTTCGCTCAGTCTTCATCATGATTTTACATTTTATTCATAAGATTATAAGTTCCTGAACGTTAAAAAGGTTGAGGTCTATCTATATATATAAATGTCTTAGGTGATTAGTATAGGGTTTTGTTTTATTGGTGCACTTCTCCTGGACTAAGTTTTGAAAGTAGTTGAATTGGCAATAAATCAAAATGTAATCAAGAAATTAAACTGGAACCTATATAAAAACATCCACTTTGAATTTGTGGAACGTGTAAAATACATAGATACTTTATCAATACACATCTACATTAACTGAGCCTTGAATAAAAATATACTCTTCCAATGATATACCCAAAAGGATACATGGTAACATATGACCAAATTACACTGACCCCGATACACTAACGATTTAAGTATCAACAAAGGTCAAATAAAACTGGCTGGCACATAATGCCGTTATGACTAAAGTTAAAATAACATAAAAATATTATGGAGGTCACACATGCTGCCCTTCAGGCGTCTATAATATCCTGCGGTCAGAGGCATAAATTCTGTTACGTAAACCGAGGCCTATTTAATATTAAGATGGTCTTATACTCTCGTTTCTATTGTGGTATAAAAAACGCATTAAGAATGAACTGGAATAGGAATTTTGAAGGAAAACGTAGTGAAGAAACCTGGATGTGCAGTTAAGATAAGTCTGAAAATGCCATCCCGTCTTGACCAACTGTGCTGATCAATGCTCCTGTCTTCTCTGTATGAGAAGATGCCTTTGCCCTGCAGAGGGACAGTAATACTCTGGTATTATTGTGGCCACATCAACACCGCCACATGCAAACTACACGTCACTGTGCAATGACGTCACGCAAAATCCTGCATCCGCAAGCAGAGTTTACCGCGCGACTAGCTTAAATACAACATCCTGACATCAATCGTCGGCAAGTTGCCCACCAGACACAACACGACGAGTGTGAACTTTACACCCGTTCCTCATACGTCTATATTATTACGAATTTGCCAGAAAATAAGACTATTAAGATGCAAGAGACAACTACACTTGATTTAACCATGCCGACTTACTAGTTGTAGGCCGTGGACAGACCCAGACAGGCGCTTTACTTTGTGTAAATTATTTCATCACCACTGCTCTCAAAACGGTGAAGGAAAACATCGCGAGGAAACCGGCATGACCTAGAACCAAAAAATCGAAGACATGTGACATCTACCAACCCGCACTGGGCCCACGTGGTAGATTACCGCCCACTACCTCTTGAAGAGACCTGTGTCCCAGCAGTGGGAACATGGTTTATACTAACCATGCCATCATGCTTATGAACTAATACCATCCGAGATAAAAATGCAAATGCAAAATTAACCAAAGCAAAAGCTCAAAGGTACACAGGATGCTGGAAGGATGAGGGTTCCAACCCCATCAAAAATATGTGTTTGTTCTACAAAATTTTCTGAGACATTTCATCCAGATTCTACTGCATAGTGACGTCACAAAATAGCGAGCTGCGAATTAAACATAATTCTCAACTCGCATCTCAGAAACTTCCATCAAGAAAGAAATAAGTTTCGCACTCCGAAATTAGATTCAAGAAACTAATTTAACCACAAATAGAATTACTGTATTTCACTACTTAAAGAAAATTCAAGTGCTGCTCTTATAGTATAAATGATTGAAATTTAAATTAAATCTGAACTAAATGGGTTACAATTTCAGGTGGCCTAATTTATATCAATCAAATCAAATCAAAATCGTTTATTTGCATAAAATGTGGTGGGTACAAAAGATGTTTTAAATAAAATTCAGTGCAAAGACAAATTCCGCCATGCACTGATGGCATGCAAATATTTAAAGGATGTTAATCAGTTAAACAATAACATACAATAATACACGAATTAATGACAATTATTATTTAGCTTGAGAATTCTATGAACATATAGAACAATTTATTAAAGTCAATACCAAATTGAATTAAAATTTTAAACACATTGGGTATATGCATATTTAAATAGTAGGTAATGTACATTACCTACTATTACGTAGTACGAGTAAGTAGGAAAACGACGAGGTAACTAACTTACTAACCAAAGTAACTAAATAACTAAGGTACTACATTGCATTCCTGAAGTGGTAGGACTGACATGTTTTTTTGTTGAGAAATTCGCTGATTGAATAAAAACTATGCGATATCAACCATTTTTTCAAAACAAAACAGAATTTTTTGTAAGGTAGTTCTGTTATCCAGTTAGGTAATGAGTTATATATAAGTGGCGCCATATACACGCAACTGCGCCTGCATAGCCATCCTAGAGTACAGGGATTTTCAATAAATACTGCGTGACTTTTCGGTTGTTAAAATTGTTATTAGCTCCAAATAGTTTAGAGTTCATTTTAACGAATTTTGCGATTTCGAAAATGTAAATACAAGAAACAGTAAGAAGCTTGTGTGATTTAAACACCGGTCTACATGATTCAGACCAGTCCATGTTAAAGATTGCACGAATACATTTTTTTTGTGCTATTACTCGTAGTATTCTAGAAATTTCCGAAGAATTTCCCCAAACAATGATACCATAGCGAATAATGGAACAGATATAGGCGTGATATACCATTATGGCAGTTGGTTTAGATGTCTTCTCTTTAATTTTTTTTAAAGCATACACAAATCTATTTATTTTCATACATATTTCGTCAATATGTTCTTTCCAGGTGAAGTGTTCATCGAGTGTTATTCCCAGAAATTTTGTTTTATGTACTTGTTCGACTAATTGGTTCCTAAGAGATATTTTAAGTTGGAGGCATTTACTCTTTTGCGTTATGAAATTTAATATAGTAATTAAATAGAATAGAATACTCTTTATTATGTAAACCATACAAATAATGAATAAAAAAATATATATAGTATTTATTTTTATTATAAATGATTTTATTAGCGTGTATAGGTGCTACGAGTATATAGACCCTACACTCGTACATACCAACCTACCTACATGAAATTGTAACGACAAATGTACGTTGTATATTTCGAAGTTGTAAATTCTTGTCTTGCTAACAATCTCTCATATGGGTTTACTATCTCTGAAAGTCTTTCAAACTTACTGGATACCTTCCATAACTTTTCCAAAAACATACCAAGGTTTTGCTTTCACACTCATAAAACCAACCAGCACATAAAGTTTCTCCCCAAAATAACAAAGCGTGGTAACCTCAATTTCGAAATAACACATAACAACAAAAACCGGACCAGTCTCGAGATCAAACAGCCAGATACGCCGCCTTTCAATCAACCCTCCAACGCAAACCTAACATTAAAAACACTACCTAGAATTTTGAACAAATTTCACGAAGTCCTATCTATCTGACACCCCCATTGATCGTGAAATAAAAAGGCAGTGTTCACAAGGGGCGGAAAGACGCATTAGGCTGCGTTCAGACGGCAGACTGCGTCGCCCGCGGGTTGTGCCGTAATCAACGGGGCTTTGTACCAAGAGATGGGAATTACAGATACGCAACGGCCCTAGGCAGTGCGGGCCCGTTGTGATTGCGGCGCGCGAGTGCCGCGGTCTTAATATTTATGTCCTGGTGGTGCATGCGAATAAAAGTTTATTGGAGATAGGATAGTGGGTAGGACGCAATTGGGTGTTGTTGTTGCGTTTGGTTTTTTTTTTTTTGAGGAAGGTGTGGTGATGGCAAAAATATGTATTTTATTGTTGTTTCTCAACATCAATGAGTCTCGCATTTAACGGACTTCAAAAAGGAAGAGGTTCTTGCGTACGCCACTATCCAAAAGCTTACAAAACACAGATAGATACATGTTAACACAGAGCTAAGAATGTTCTGAATCGTCAAGTTTCTAAAGAAACTAATCTCATAAGTTTCCCAGTCAAGTGACTCTCCCGTGTAAAGGAGCCTCGCCACATATGTTTGAACACATTTTGTTCACACGCCTTTTCCGCCCACGTCAACGAGAGCCTTTTGTTCTTTCCATTAGGCCCGAATGCTAACTGTGTCTGAACAGACCCTTGTCGAAAACTTGCCTGATCGACATTTGGCGAGAAATCACTATGAAGTTAAAGTTAAGTATTATAGTGATTTTAAATTGAAAGGCAACGTGATGGCTCGATTTTCATCGAGAAAGATATATGGGTGTTAAAATACTCTGTCATTGAAGAAATATCTATAAGATGTCGGTACTACTCTGTGACGAAAAGTAGCTAGAATACTATAAGTGCTTGGCCACACCGGCAACGCGGTGCGGGAGCGGTGTGGGTGCGGGAAAACGCGCGATTGTGTCTGTCAGCAATCGACCGCGCGACAACGCGTGCGATCAGCTTGAACTATATAGTTTGAGATCCCCGCTCCTGCGCGGGTTGTCGCTTGCCGCCCGCGCACTCACTGCGGCCACTTGTATGAACGAGCTATGGCGCGAGTTGCCCGCGCGCTCCCCGCACCGCTCCCCGCGCCCGCGTGCCCACTATGGACACTCAAATGAAGTTCTTATGTTTGAGTACGTCATGCCGCGCCCGCCCCGCGCCCGCGTTTTTTTTTTCGCAGTCTGGCGTCACTCTGACAGTATCTTACACTAATAATTATGGAAACCTTTAAACGATAAGGTTTATATTCAGCCTGAATTACATCATCTACTAATAGCTTTAAGAGTTAGTTTTCCATCTGTTTGCTGACACCATTCTGCGGGGCCAGTCATCTTGTGCAAAAAGTCAAATCACCGCAAAATAATTCTTAACCTCATTCGTCACACTATTTTACCTCTCTTCTTTTAACAACACATATTGACCGTAGGTAAATACTTTTATGACATTTTAAAACACAGGAGATCTACAAGCATACATATCTTTGAGAAACTCAAAACCGCAGCTGCACAAAAAACTAATATCTACCCTCACAAAACAAACGCCAACTGTACATTCAATACACGTCGCGCCAAGTTTCATAAGTCGTACGACAATTTTAGTTATTTATAGGATACATTGACACTTATTGGTATTGTCAAGTAAGAGGCATGTTTACGGAGCCAGTGATGGATGGCGTGGCATCAGAGCCGAATCAATCTTCGTTCGTCGGGAGCGTTATCAAACAGTTAAGTCGAAAGCCATACAATGTTTGGAGAGGACATGAAAAGTTATTTTGTAATGCTGTTGTAGCAAGCTTGTTTTAAGTTGGACTGGGGAAATAAAGGAGAGTAAGTTTTTCATAGGTCTTTATCCAAACATCTCTTCGTGGATCTTGTACGTCTGAACTATAATATTATATCTACAAAATGAAATGCTACTGTAATTTTAATACTTGCACTGTTCATGCATTACATTTAATGCACTGAAGACGTAGCACTATACGTGCGTGCATTGCATGTAATGGATTTTTGAAAATTATATGTAATGGTTATCTGAGGGTGATAGACAAATTTCCGCTTTTGTAGAATTAGTAAATGACCTCATAAAACATCACAATGCAATATTATTATTGGACGTGGTAGGATTACCAATTACCTTGAAACAGTGAAAGTGTGATTTCCCATTTCTTCCCATGGGTGTCGTAAAAGGCGACTAAGGGACTTACTACAGAATGGGCAGCAGCGTTTTCTATGCATTTTTTTAAAACCGTACTGCGATTGCCAACCCGTCTGCCAAGTGTGGCGATAATGGAAAATCCCCCCCCTTTTTGGGGGAGACCTATGTCCAGCAGTGGACGTCTTTCGGCTGAAATGGTGATGATGATGATGAGTGAAAGTGTTAAATAACCATTACCAATAAGCAGTACACGAGTAAAACAAGTTGCCCAAATGATATAAAAATATCCCGTTGACAGGTACTTTAAAAATGTACCTGGCACAAAATAGCTAGTAGGTACATACCAATTCCGATTTCAACAATTTAGTATTATTTGTAAAGGCATGCAGGGCAAGGCAGCAAATTAGTGCCCTTTATACCAGCAACACAGCGCAAATCATATGCATTGACATAAGACATTGAAACCGACAACTCACCAAGAACCATACAGATACCGATCTATGGAGTATACCCCTGTAACGGTCCGAAGCCAAACTAAACGCCCCTAAAAAGTTATTTCATCGGCCATTGTAACTGTATAACTAGACATAAAAGCTGAAACCACGAAAAAGCCAAAGTACCGAAATGCCCCGCGTAGGGCGGGCGCACATTTTCCACCCGGAAGTTCGCTGGGCGGATTCGAACAGCGGATTTATGGCGCCACATCCGCTTCCGCCCCCCGCGACATACACATTATATCGATTCTCGATTCATTCATATTTTTTGTTAGTGCTACTATCCGATGTTTTTCGACTGACCATTGTAAATACCAACCTACGTTTATATACATTGTTGTTATCACACGCAACTAAAATTAAATAGGAATGTGGACGTTAAATATTATGTAAGCAGACTAGCGTTATTATTATAAACTAGCTTCTGCCCGCGACTTCGTTCGCGTGCAATTTCTTAACATAAAATATATCCTAATACCACTCAGCAATACTGTGGCTTCTCATTAGTGAAAGAATTTTCAAAATCGGTTCAGTACATCCAGAGATTACCTCCTACAACCTCACAAACGCACAAACTTTACCTCCTCAGAGGGCCTTATCAGAAGGCTAAAACAATAACAGCCTTTGAAACTACGCTTGCCACGGTTAGTCCATGGATGGGTGAGCTTTGCATACCAAGACCCTCCATGACTCGGAAAGTACGTTAAGCCGTTGATCCCGGCTGCCATTTGTAGATCTTTGACAGTAGTTACGGGTCGTCAGAAACCCGAAAGTCTGACAACCAGTCTTACCAAGGGGTATCGTGTAACCCAGTTACTGGGTTGTGGAGGTCAGATAGGCAGTCGCTCCATGTAAAATACTGCTATTCAGCTACATCCGGTTAGACTGGAAGCCGACCCCAGCATAGTTGGGAAAGGCAGATGATGATCGATGTAGAGAACCACATTTATTTTATTCCTATTTCATGAAAAGAGAGGTAGATCCACCCACAATTTAAGGCTCGTACAGACTCTCGCGATATCGCGGACGCGACATGCAGCGACATAGAAATTATGCTACGAATCTCGCGTCAAGCCCGCGATATCGCGCCAGATTTTTTTTTTTTTTTCAATCGTTGCCCCACACTAGGAATTTCTCCTGTAATGTGGGTGCGTTTACAATCATTTAATTGTTCCGTGCGGGAATCGAACCCGCGACACGCAGCGCAGCAGTCAATCGCTTAACTAACTGCGCCAATCGTGCCGTCAGTTTGCAAGAGCCTTTAACAATAAAGCCATGGAACGACACAATTTATCAGTACGTATCGCATTCTCAACGCTAAACGCGTTGCCTAGCAACAAGTTTCAAAATGGCGGACCTCATGACCTAGTAAGTAGTATGGGCTAAACAGGACCCAATGTTAAAAGTATCACTCGTGTGTCTGTCTGTCAGTCACAGCCAATTTGCTCCGAATCTACTGGACCGTTTAAGTTGAAACTTGGTACACATATGAATGTATATGACCCAAACAGGACGTGTAACGTAAATAAATAAATTTTGAATATGTTTTTTTTATGTTTAGTAAATGGTGCCATGCAAAGGGCCTGATGTAAGCATTTCAGATATATTTTTTTTAATGATTGTAATTACAAAGTTATTTAAGAAAATCCATGAAAATTGACCATTCCCTTATCTCCGAAACTACTGAGCCTAAAATTTAAAAAAAATACTTACAGAAAATAGTTATTTACTTATAGATCACAGGAAATGTGACTAATGACTATAAGAAATCTGTGGTCTTAAAATAACATGGTAAATCTCTCAATATTGTCCGTACAAACTTTCATTTCCAGTTGGAATGTATGAGGGAACGTGTTTTCTCCTTTCTTCCCTTCCTTGTGCTTGGTCCGACACGCACTAAGCCGGTTTTTTTTTAAACCCTCCCGTAAATCCAAGCATAAACGTTTAACCCAATTCCAAAATGTCTCATCTCATTAGCATTTTTATCATGCACGTGGCCTGTTTCTACAATGTTAAGAAGCATACACAAAGAAAACACAACACATAGCTAATGCTATATTTAGTAAAAGTACATTACGTTAACCCCCGAACGCCATAACGGCCTGTTTCCCCTGTATAACCCCGAAAATCGATACGCACACTTAATTTTGGTTTAGACATTCGTTGCTTATCTTCTTACGTACAATTTTAAAGTCTAAGAAAATAGAACGTTGAGGCAACAGGCTAGAAGGAAAAGCTCTAGATTTTTTGCTGAAGTCTAGACTGTTTTAATCATTCTTACGTGATAACTGGATCACAAAATATCCCAATGATGATATTTCGAGTAACTACCGGAATATTGTGAAGTAGCACAATTGTCTGCCTTCAGTGCTTCTTCGCCAGGGTTGTGAGATTGTCCGAAAGGGATATATCGTGGCCCTGGCACACAGGCCAATTAAGGAATACGGGTGTGTTTTAGTTACTAAAAGTCTGACACCGCTCCGCCCAGAGCGGCAGAAGTTATTTAATAATTTCACACCAAAAAAAAAGGCTTCTGTGGTGTTACATCGCCACTCACCAGCTTTTTGTGCATTCTTCGAGCTGCGTCCAATTTTCAAAATAAACTGACAAATAAATCAGTGTAAGCATCACAAACTAATTGAATTACTTTTTTTGACTATTACCCTGTTTAAACCAAAAACAACTTTTTTATTTAATGTACTATTTATTTGAATTTGAATAAAATTAAATTTATTTAACTTAACACACCGACACATACTCGTACATATCTACTTACATTCACAAACACTCCAAAGATACTGTTAAAATCCGGCAAACACAAAGGCATATTAATTAACAATTGAGTAACGTCACAAAAGCCAACGAGTCCCACAAAACGACCGCATTAAGAATAATAAATACAGTTTATTCGTAATTATTCGAGTTTATTCGTACCAGCTAATAAAATAACTGTCCAAATATCGGTCGAGGGGTTCTCTGCCTACCCTCTATTTCCCTTGGCAGTGTTTAGGAGTAAATTGTGGCAATATTTTCAATAGTAATCGGTGGTTGGCACCTGAGGTACCTCCACCAGTTTAGAGTCGATTTTATTTTAATATTATTCCGTTCACCCGAATGAGATACTTTAATAGATACTGTGGGGTTACTGACAATGTATTGAATTTTTTATTTGTTCTTGACTCGATTTTTTCGTGTCAGTAAAATTCATTTTTTGAGAATCCCGTAGGGAACTGTGCATTCCCAATTCCCACAGATTATGGGTTTAAAATTTAGTCAGTAGACTGAATTATTTCTCTAGTCAACTAGTAAGTTTATGCCAAAAGGTCTTTTGAAATATCAAGAAGTACCTAATGGTTAAGAGCGTTTACGACTTACGGCATTTCATACAAACTTTCAAGGCATTGTTTTTCGAAAATACTGAACCGATTTTAATGAAACTTCATACGCATATTAGGATACAAAGATTAAGAAAATATTCGAAAAATTGTGTTACAGCCAAATTAGACTGATTTTAAATTTTCCATAGAAACAGAGATTTCCAGTTATCTGTTTTTAAATAAGACATTTCGGAAATGTTCTTAATTAACTTTTTAGACCTTTGTATCCTGCTTATGCGTATGAAGTTTCATTAAAAGCGGTTCAGTCATTTCGAAAAACAAGGGCTTGAAAGTTTGTATGAAATGCCGTACGTAGTAAACGCCCTGAAACAAATAAAAATGGCGTCCGGATAAATAAGCGTTCAAAATTCATAAAAAAAAACGGCTGTCACATTCAATCTAATAATAATCTACCTCCAAGCTAGTTTGTAGAAGGCGTGGTAACTATGGTATGGATAACAATGCATAACGACACGGTTACGTCACTTTGTTACGTTTTTAGTACAATAGTCATGTATTATGTCCTCTGAAAAATAAAAGAAATTAATAGTTTGTTGTGTGCTCTTTTATCTGTTCTGTGTGTGGGTGTGAGAACTCAAGTGCTGCTTACTGTACCGGCCGCGGCCGCAATCCGTTCGATTTTCTATTTTTAGCTCACCTGGTTTCTTTTTTAAACGGGTTGTATTTATAGCAGCTGCTTAAATAAATGTATGTGCTTAAAATTTTAATACATTTTCATAGGTTGTGTTGCCTCGAGCTGAAAATATAGGTGGTAAATGACCACTACTACGCGTTATAAACTAATAAATATGTAATGGAATGAATGAATGAATGATGATGAATGTTGGTATATGAGGTGAGTGGAAACGCCGGGAGGGTACGCCCTAGGAAGACATATCAAGCCTGATATGGAAGAATATTGTAAGTGACATAACGGAGGTATTTAAAGAATGAAAGAAAGAAAGAAAGAAAATACATTTATTCATTTTTTTTACTTTTTTTTTTATTTCTGTTTTTCAAAGCATTATAATAAAATAAAATGAATAAAATACCACTCTGTAAATTTTAATTTATGTCACTTATGATGTTCTTCCTTACCAGGCACGATATAGTGACCTAATTGATGATGTTCTTCAGAAAGGTCAGGTGCGTAGTACTCGCAACCGGCGTGCGTTTATGACCAGATGTATGAACGTAAGCGAAGCAAAAGGAGTATGTAAGGAGCGTAGCAGGTGGCGTTCTATAGTTTCTGCCTACCCCCATGGGAAGCAGGCGTGAGTTTATGTTAAATATTATCGTAGATCATTTTGTAGTTTCTTATTTGGTATAGCTTAGAAATCAGGGCTTAACATTCATGTAATGACTTCCATACAAGGATATTTTATATGCGGTGGTACCTATGGTATTCCGCTAGCATCGCATAATAGGTCAATGTCAAACACAATATTCAGTTTAGGTATCTGTCATAAGCGCCTGCAATTTTCAGACAAACAAATTAAATCAATGCAACGTGGCGTCAAGGAAAGATATGATTCATAGTAGATATAAGTACGTATCTCAAGATCACCCATCATCCCAAAATACACAACAACAAAAATAAAATGCAATTCAACCCTCCACTGCTAGATCAGAGCACTTTCAACACAGTCACTTAAAAACCGTTCCCACATTCATCTGCTTTCAGCTTTATATCGCGATGCGATCGGTCGCATTGACCCAAATGAGCAGGCATTTGGCGACACGCCCGCTACCGTATGTGCCCGAACCGCGGAGGGTTATGTGATACTTTCGAATGGAGTGCCATCCATAGACGGATATGATAGCTGTTTCGATAGTAATTGGAGTTGCGGTGGAGCAATGGATCGTGATATGGGGAAATTGTTGTGTATGTTTTTCTGTTCTTAATGTTGCTGAATGTTATCTTGTGGTTTGTTGGTATCGTTTGTATGTACTTTGGTTCATTTCTGTGTTACTACAGAGGTCACAACGGTAAAAGAAATTATTATATGGTTTCAAGCTCTTTTTAAATAGGCAGAAGTCTAACTAAAGGCAAGTACAGCTCAATTAGTTATATTGTAGAAAAGAGTCCGCGTATCACTGGTCAGTTTCCCTCAGTCGTCAGTTTATTTAATTCACCAGTTTCGTTGATTAGTCAGTTTCACTGATTGGTCAGTTTTACCGATTAGACAGTTGCGTTAACCCGACATTTTCCAGTGTTTGCCAGTTTTCGTCAATTCGTCAGTTTGGTACACTTAAGGAAAAAGTTTTTACATGTTGAATAAACACATGTGGATAATATAATCGGCTTTAAGGAATACCAGCCTTATTCAAACTTCAGTTTTTATTTTTAACTTATCATATAATAAACCAATAGGTATTGAATAAAAATGTGCACTTAACTTCTAACATTACTTAACTGAAATCTGAATACAAAACGTAACGTTATGTCGTAAAAATATTTATTAGGTCAGTTTGACAATGTCACAAATTGAGTTTCTATAATATTCCCTAATTATCATATCGATCTTAATATTTATTTAAATGATCAGACGTGTGTTCAGTTTTCTACCGACTGTACTTTGGCTGACGAATTGAATAAAACAGAGGAATCGACGAAAACTGGCAAACACTGGAAAATGTCGAGTTAACGCAACTGTCTAATCGGTAAAACTGACCAATCAGTGAAACTGACTAATCAACGAAACTGGCGAATTAAATAACCTGACGACTGAGGGAAACTGACCAGTGATACGCAGACTCATTCTTTTCAATATTTTAGGCTAAGCAATTTCGGAGATAAGGGAGTCAATATTCATCTATTTGCTTTAATAACTTTAAAACTAATTTTATTACTTGAAAAAAAAATACATTTTAAATCCTCATAAAAATTCCTTTCATTTGATCACACGGTATCACACGGTATCGGTTCCGCAAAACTTTTTTTTATTTTCTAATTTTCCCTTAAAAGTGAACCCCTATTCAAAATTAATTTATTTACGTGACACGTTAGTGTTTGGGTCACAGAAATTCATTCGGAGCAAATCGGCTGTGACAGACGGACAGACAGACACACGAGTGATCTTATTAGTGTTCCGTTTTTTTCCTATTGGGCTACGGATCCCCAAAAACAAGTAAAACTTACATGTTAACGAGATAGCCTAGGCTGTACCTAACACTGCTCAACGGTTTATTTAATAGGAGATGTTTATAACCTGGTACATGTTTTAAAGAAGGTTTTATCACTTGGTTGCACCCACACATAAAGTGAACCTAATTTAACAAGAATTGTTGCAATCTCCACACTGCATACACATTAAATCCCTAAAAATATACACAAGCCAAATAATTTCTCCAAATTATGCATCCAAAGACCTAATCTTGTGAGGTCAGTTGGTTTCACTATGCTTAGCATGCAGTTTCAGGAGTCAGGTTTTTCATTTTACTTATCAGAGACTGGCATACTCGTAACTAATGTTAAAATTAAATTAATTATGTTAAAACCCACAACTTGGCATTTGGGCATTTGGGTGTAGGGCGAAAATAAATAACGAATAGCAAAAAAAAGATAAAAAGTCGGGGCTTGACAAAATCTTTTACTAACGAAAAGAAATATTTCGTGAAAATAATTTCGTAGGCAAGTTTCGTAGCAAAGACTTCGTAGCTCTACGACGTAGTCAAAATGCCGTATACATCTCGTCGCTACGCCAACAAAATGTCATAGGCGAGGCATCACAAACGCGTTTCGAAACGTTGCAGGCGTACCTAATTCTGTATATACTCGCAGTTTGTATTTGATGAGATATCGTAGCCAATTTATGGTGGGAATTTGCTATAAACAATCCGCCAGGTCATGAATTTAGTTATGAATAAATATGTTTAAAGGAACGAATGTTATGTATGAACTTAGGCGAAGCAAACGGAGTATGTAAGGAGCGTAGCAGGTGGCGTTCTATAGTTTCTGCCTACCCCCATGGGAAGAAGGGGTGAGTTTATATATGTATGTATGTTTATAGGAATCAGTAATTGTATGTATTAGTATGATTATACCAAAGGAAAATACAACATTAATCAGCACAATCTAACTACACGTATCATAAACACGTACCGCCAGCCAAAGGAATACATAATTAAATTCATTAAATCACTGGCAGGCACAGAATGCGTAATGAAAAACACTGGACCATCGGAACGGCGATCACGTCACATAAATCGAACTATTTTTATTGGCAACTGGCTGGCGTTGGCAAAAACGGGTATGCCGACTATTTGATTGCTGAAGTATGTCCATATTTTTTGCCAACGTTTTATGTTTTGCAGCGCCATCTGACGGGCGACGTATAAGTCGCGCGCAGATGTCGCCCCGAACGACCCAAACTAATAAATGAGAAGGCCCTGCGGGAAATTAAAAATAGTTTGGCGCAAATCAACGCTTGAGGGTTGAATATTGAACTATAACTTTGTTGGCTCTCATTGTTTTTATGATCATACTCGTATCGGAAGGGTGTATAAGTTTTCAATTAAATTCCTTACGTTTTGTCATCCGAATAGGTAGCCACGTATTGTGGATTATTAAATTTCTACATAAATGTGGTCTTTAAGAAACTTCGACATGTAGCTGATTTTAATCTTCTTCGCACTATATATTTTTCTCTTGCCCAGTCAATAATTGGTTACTGTATCACGGCGTGGGGAGGAGCCTGTAAAACAATTATGATCCACCTCGAAAGAGCTAAAAGATCATGCTCAAACTACTGACTTTCAAACAAACGGTTCCCGACCATAACTCTGTACCAAAACTGTAAAGTGCTCACAGTGAAACAGCTATATCTTCTCAATATCACATTGAAACAGCACCTAATAACACATATAAACTACAGTTACAAAAGTAAACGCACATTCACTAATGTCTGTAAATACATCAAATGTAAGACTGCCTCAGCTAGACGGCAACATTTGTTTCTTGCTACGCATATCTATAATAGGATAAACATGATAACCTACTGATCAACTCATTCTCTAAAAACGAAATTATAAAGAAAATAAACACCTGGCTACAAACATTGGATTACATACATACTGAAAAAGTAATAACATAAACCCTGCCATTGCCAGGTCCATTATAAAAATGCACGATAAATATATTATAATTATATATCATGATATACATTTACACGTACGCTTACGCATCCTCTCTCACACACACTCATAC
This sequence comes from Tiliacea aurago, assembly GCA_948098905.1. Classification (NCBI taxonomy): domain Eukaryota; kingdom Metazoa; phylum Arthropoda; class Insecta; order Lepidoptera; family Noctuidae; genus Tiliacea; species Tiliacea aurago. Next base: position 16,738,874 of record OX402593.1, read on the forward strand.
ACACACACACACACGATCACACAAACACCATTACGCTTACACATACACACACATGGACACATCCACCCTCAAGCAGGTTTTGTATAATTTAAAATTGCTTAAATTTTATTGCATTATCTGTGTAAAACTACTGGGAGAAGACACTGATTCCTGTAACACAGGTTACAACCTAGCGCAGGAGTCAGGGCTTCCATAGAAATGTAACATACTTTTATGTCAATAAAATATTATTTATATAGTATTTATTTTATCCCGAAACAGGGAGTGATCTCCCAAATTGACATAAAATTACATGATTTGAATAGCAAATGAGATGATATCGATTGGTTGTTACTTGTTTACATAAATAACAGTGTGACGGTACAGTTGATAGACATGTTTATCTATTTAGACGGTGAGAATTACAAATGAGAAGATTCAATTTAATTGATTGAATTTTTTATGAACAACGGAACAAGCGAGATCGAACCAATTCTTAAAAACGGTTTCATTTTCAGGTAAATCGATAATACATTCCATCCTCCCGATACATATTTTATTACGACTGTACCGGTACAGTCGCGAACGTTACCAACAGCAACTTTGTTCCATTATTGGTACTTCCAATCAACTTTTGTCGCCTTCACCTGTACAAGTTGCGAACAACAGTTAGTTCACAGAAAACTTACGTCACCATACAAAACCGAATATTTTTGTCGCAATATTTTGCAAATAAAGCACATAGTGATTTGATGTGAACATAAATGAAACCTTGCACAACTTGAAAACATTTTTGAGCGCTTGTTCTGATTTACAATACTATATTCCTTCGAGTTTTCATAAAGGCAAAGTGGGTAGTGCCCATATTTTTATGGGATATTTTTATATCTTTTGCCAGAGGCAAACAATGGATATTTTAGTACCAGCTTTGGCAATCAGTTAGCTTTACCGTTATAGGAATGTTCTAAAGGTTTCCAATTTTTATATTAAATCTATGAACAAGAATAACTTAGACGAAAATGATATCGTAGTTCGGTAGCTAGTTGAAATACCGTCACACTGCATTATCATAAATCTTTTTAGTTTTTTCATGGGTTTGTAATCGACCAAATGTTACACCGTAAGCTGTAATTGTACTTCGATATCACGTCATATTTGTTTTGCGAGAACTTATTTTTAGGGTTCCGTACCCCTGATTTCCGGCCACCGTAGGGGCGGGCCTGCGGACGGTGAGCGATGGGTAGCTCGCCGTCCGATAAGGACCAGGCCCGGGTCGACGGTATTTCAACTAGCTACCGAACTACGATAGTTCGGTAGCTAGTTGAAATACCGTCACACTGCATTATCATAAATCTTTTTAGTTTTTTCATGGGTTTGTAATCGACCAAATGTTACACCGTAAGCTGTAATTGTACTTCGATATCACGTCATGTTTGTTTTGCGAGAACTTATTTTTAGGGTTCCGTACCCCTGATTTCCGGCCACCGTAGGCGCGGGCCTGCGGACGGTGAGCGATGGGTAGCTCGCCGTCCGATAAGGACCAGGCCCGGGTCGACGGCGCGTTGTGTTTCACGCGCGCCTCAAAGAGATGTCAGCACCAACTGACGGGGTCCGTGAGGGCCAATGCCTGCCGGGGTTGCGAGTTTGTCCGAAAGGGATATCGTGGCCTGTGTGCCGGGGCAAAGGAAGGAACATGGGTGGGTTTTAGTCAGCAAAAGTCTGACACGCCCTCCGGCTCAGCCCAGAGCGGGAGAAGTTATTTGAAAATTTGCCACCCAAAAAAAAAAAAGGGTTCCGTACCCAAAGGGTAAAATGTGCATCCTTTTACTAAGGCTCCGCCGTCTGTCGATAAACTTAGTACATGGACGTACATTAAAGAAGTTTATTCAAGTTTCATGCAACTCTATAAGGTAAAATAATAAACTAAACATGACACACCAGAGGAATATTAAGTAATAGCTACTCATATACTCGTACAATAAAATTAAAACAAACTGCCACAGTCTTTTGTTTCACTCACAATATGCTATATTTCATCGAGTAAGAAAGGGACAAAATAATGGAATACCAGCTCTCATGTTACGTGTAATTATTCATGAAGTCTGCGACGGCATATGCTTTTTAGGGTTCCGTACCCAAAGGGTAAAACGGGAACCCTATTACTAAGGCTCCGCCGTCTGTCTGTCTGTCCGTCTATCTGTCCGTTTATCACCAGGCTGTATCTATGAACCGTGATAGCTAGTCAGTTGAAATTTTCACAGATGATGTATTTCTATTGCCGCTATAAGAAAAAATACAAAAAATAGAATAAAATAAATATTTAAGGGGGCTTCCATACAACAAACGCAAATTTATTTGCTCGTTTTTGCTCGATATTGATAACGGCAACAGGTAGACGCTTGAAATATTCACAGAATCTTTAGTTATATATTTACTTTAAAAATAAAAAAATAAATTAAAATAACACAAATATTTAAGGGGGGCTCCCATACACCAAACGTGATTTTTTGCCATTTTTATAGATCATGATATGGAACCCTTCGTGCGCGAGTCCGACTCGCACTTGGCCGGTATTTTTTTCATATCTAACCTGATTTAAGTTTTTGTTATTATTATCATTATCGACCATATTCTTCTTTTTCGTGTTAGTGAACTTTTTTTTTTGGGTGGAAAATCATCAAATAATTTCTCCTGCTCTGGGCGGAGCGGGAGGGCGTGTCAGACTTTTACTGACTAAAACCCACAGTGTTCCTTCAAATGCCTGTGTGCCAGGGCCACGATATCCCTTTGGGACAGACTCGTAACCCTGGCAGTCGTGTTAGTGACCTGATGTCAGTTTTTATGCCGCCCATTTTTTTTTTTTTTTTTGTGTGGGAAATTATCAAATAACTTGTCCCGCTCTGGGCTGAGCGGGAGGGCGTGTCAGACTTTTACTGACTAAAACCCACCCGTATTCCTTCATTTGCCTGTGTGCCAGGGCCACGATATCCCTTTCGGACAAACTCGCAACCCTGGCAGGCATTGGCCCTATCGGACCCCGTCAGTTGGTGCTGACAACTGTTTGAGGCGCGCGTGGAATACGATGCGCCGTCGACCCGGGCCTGGTCCTTATCGGACGGTGAGCTACCCATCGCTCACCGTCCGCAGGCCCGCGCCTACGGTGGCCGGAAATCGGCTTGCGACTCCCGACGCCCGGGGCGTCTCCTGCGGCGACTAGGGGCGCGAGGGCGCGAACCTTGCCTCTCCCTCACGCGTTCCGCCTCCTCCTTCGCAAGCATTACTGCTTCGCAGAAGGAGGTGACGGCCTCCCATGCACTCTCGCTCCGAACCATGGCCTGAACCAGGGCCGGACGCGAGAGATCGCCGCCGCCGATCGCCTCCGTTAGGACACGGCGGTGCTCCGCCCAAGCTGGGCAGACCTCCACCGTATGCTCCACCGTGTCCTCCGGGCGATCCACACAGTGGTGACACCCAGGCGTTTCCTCCCGCTTTATCCTGAACAGGAACCTCCCGAAACAACCGTGTCCGGTGAGGACCTGCGTCAGGCGGAAGGTGAGGACGCCGTGGCGCCTCTCTAGCCGCTCCTCAAAGAGGGGACTTATCGCCACAATTGTGGCGTGCCCAGCGCTGGGTTGCGACAATCGCACTCTCCATGCCGCCATAAGATCCCGCCGGAGCTCTGTCCGCTGTGCCGTGATTTCTCGCGGCAGCGGACTTTCACCCCGGCGTTTCACCTCCTCGCGCCACTCCCAGACGTGCGCGAGGACTATTGCCTCCAGATCCCATGGCGGTAGTCCGGCAAGGAGGCTCGCCGCCTCACGGGAGACCGTGCGGTATCCTCGGACCAGCCTTATGGCCATGACCCTTTGGGACGCGTTCAACCGCTGGCTGGTCGCAGCCTTATGGAACGCGCCCACACCGGTGCCCCGTAAAGGGCCATGGACCGGAAGATCCCCGCGTAGAGCCTCCGGCAGGAGGCGTTTGGACCCCCTAGATTGGGCAGGAGCCGCTTTAAGGCAGCCCCGGCCCGCTCCAGTCTGGGAGCCAAACGTCGAAAATGCTCCACGAAGTTCCACCGGCTGACGAGGACGAGTCCCAGGTACTTCATCGTCGACTCGACGCCGATCTGAACCCCTCCTGCCGTTATTTGGGAACCCGACAGTGGCGCGTTCCGAGGACCATAAAAACACATGGCCTCGGACTTGTGCAAGGCCACCTCGAGTCCCAATTGCCGGATCCTATTGACGATTGTCGCAACACATGGGCCTCTGACTTGGTTTCACATGCCGTCGAGAAATATCTCTCAGGCATGCCTAATTCCCCACGATGAAACACACTCCCCTAAAAGACACCTCGCTTATTTTTTCCAAACAGTTATCAAAAACATCTCGAAATAACAACAAGCAATAGAATCACTTTCAGACCCATTTCCAAGGCTATATAGCCTTTTAAATAAACTGTCCAGGAAGTTTCCACGGAAATACTCTTTTCGCCGACATTATCGAGTCCAACTTCCCAGTTATCTGACTTCACAATCAAAATATGAATATTTATTCGATGCCGAAATTAACTCGATCGCCATTCGTTTCGTTCATTTTCGTTCATTCGATGCTTATTGCCACAGAGATCAATAGAATGGAAATTATAGGAAAAATGTGGCGTTTTTAATTGGTATTTTTATTAAGTTTTCCATGGCATGTTTTGGAATATTTTCTGTTGCTAAATGTTATTTTTAATACTCTTTTTTGAGGCATCTTCTAATTGTTTTTCGGCTTGTGATATGCCCATTTCATTATAAAAACAAGGCCTCTTCGTATAACCATCCTAAAAATTAAACTACATGTTATCTTAAAAAATCCAATAAAATTTTTCAACCATATCCGACTCACAATGTGTTTCCTTAATATTTCCGGGTATCCTACACGAATTTGATACAGAAGTTAAACAGTATATACCACTTTTAGGAACGATATTTAGAAGATCAGTAAACCGCTTTGTAATCCTTATTTATTAACATAATCCTTTATACACACACTAATTTCGTGTGGTTATTCTTAGCTATTTGTTAACTAAAAAACTTTTTTTTTAATTGAAGTAAATACTTTTTTATTTAATCAAATTATAACTCATTTATTTAAACTAGACTAAGAATCAGCAGTTTTCTAACGTCAAAATTACATTAGACAGTCGCCCAAAAACGGCCACCCTTCATCATTTCCTAGTGCTTAGCTGGGAAGAAGAAGTTTGTTTGTTTTTAAAAAACTTATGATATATATGTTCCGTTTTTAGGGTTCCGTAGTAAACAAGGAACCCTTATAGTTTCGCCATGTCCGTCTGTCTGTCTGTCTGTCTGTCTGTCCGTCCGTCCGTCTGTCGCCAGCTTAGCTCAGAGACGCTTAGTCCTAGAAAGCTGTAATTTGGCATGGGTATACATATTAATCATGCCAAAAAAATGGTAAAATAAAATTATGAAAAACATTTTTTTTTAGGGTACCTCCCTTACACGTGAAATGGGGATGATATTTTTTTTTCTCGTCTATTCCATGGTGTGGGGTATTGTTGGATAGGCCGTTCAAAAATATTGTGGGTTTGGGAAAACCATCCAATTAAGGGATCCGTTTGCGTAATATTAAGCTTTAAAGTGCTAGTTTTTGTTAGAGTCAAATGTCCCCCCCCCCCTGCCAGCTAAATGGTTGGTTTTGGATATGTGAAAAAATTCATGGCAATAGTATATATAACGAAATTAAAAGGAAAACTATCACAGCTAAGTAGGCTTCACAAGTTAACGAGTAATAGTCGACCAACTTAAATTTGCAGTTGGAGAATTGACCGTAACGTATATCGATGTATGGGAGAGCATGTTTTTCAACTACAATGTTAAGTTTGTTTTTGGGATAAATTCATCCCAACCACGGAACCCTTCATTGTGCGTGGTCCGACATGCACTTGGCCGGTTTTTTCTTTTAATTTACGACTGTTGCATACATCTGCTATAAATGTAGACCAATTTATTCCTTAAACATGACTAGGGTTGCCAACCATACTGGTAAAAACTAAAATACTGTTCAACAAAAATAAATTATATCAATACGATATCCAAAGAACCCAAAGCACTATCCAAATAAAATGTTTCATCTACTAAGCAGCAGGTAGCCTTAATTTCAGAATGAAACTGTTAATAGATATTTGTTAAAATAATACCTTTTAGATACTAGTATTATAGTTAATTGTGCCACCTCAGGTATTCACAGAATGAGTGTTTTCAGTGATGAACTATGTGGTGATCTTTAAAATTGGCGCAAAATTTATAAGTTGTGCGAGAAGCACAAATTTATTATATATCTATTCAAAATACTGTTTATTTTCCCAGTTTGACCATACTATATTTTTGTGACATGACACTCAAATTTCATTAAATCAAATCTTCAAAAACTGACACGCTATTAATCTTATTCTTACTTGACGTTACTGTACGCCATATAATCTAAAATACAAAAACACCCTATGTAATCCACACCTCACATAAGAAACCCCCCCTGCATCGCCTACGTAAATACAAGTACCTACGTAGGTGCTTAAGAGTGGCGGATAATATTTATTTACACAAATAAATCGCGTCGTCAAGCAGCCCGCGCGTCTGCGAAGATCGTGTGCAGGAAATTAAAATCAGAGGCAGGTGCGAATAATGAGATTCCCATTACTCACACCCCGCTCGCCTGTACAAGTTTTCTTGCTAAATTAACGCTATAATCTAGGATATCTTGGCGGAAATCTGAGAGCAAACATTTTGCGGTTCTTAGTGAAAGTCTTGATGGAGGATTTTTATTTTGGAGTGACTTTTTCACCTCATCTTTAGAGGCCTTCTTTGACGTAAGGTAAAAGAAGAAGAAGAAGAATGAAAATACGTTTATTTGCGGTAAACATAACGCAAAGAAAAAAAAAACACAAATATGAAAGAACAAGTTGAAGGAAAATATGCGTCACATTCACGCAAAACGACCATCGCTCAGCATAATGCTGCGACTAGACTAGAATCTAAAGAGACTAATCTCTAGACTAACGTCGGCAACGACTCAAGCGCCGCGCGCCGCTCATGCTATGCAATCTGTGTGAGCAACTGTCAGCTGTCATAAAGAATTTGACAAGTTGACGAACCTCTATACATCTAAGTGTGATTTTTTTAACGACTTCTTAAAGGAGGAGAAGGACAATAACTTTAATTTCGGAAGTCGGTGACGACGAAAATACAAAACCAAAGACACCGACTTCCGAAATTAAAGTTATTTTTCTCTTTGTAGTGGTAAAACCAAAGACACCGACTTCCAAAATTAAAGTTATTTTTCTCTTTGTAGTGGTTCTTTTGAAAGTCGGTTGCTTTTTTTTTTCTTTGTATAAACGTTTTTTTCCAAATAAATATATAATGAGGCCATGACTTGCCAACAAACAATCTTGACTTAGTGACTACTGGAAAATAGTTTAAATAGTTTCAGAATAATACTCTTTATTCGCAAGCAGAAGCAGACCTTTACTATTATCCAATCCTCTTAACGTTAACAGGCTTTTATTTTTCCTTTTTTTTCTGTTTTTTTTTGTCTGAAGGCGACCTCTGCTGTTACAAACTAAAGGCCAAATAATTTATATCAGGTTCGCATATTCCCTTGCATTTACACACGCGGCAACGATGACCGAAATTGAAGCGGGATATCCTACCTGCCCTTTTTTTTTTTGCGTGTAAAATCATCAAATAACTTCTCCCGCTCTGGGCTGAGCGGGAGGGCGTGTCAGACTTTTACTGACTAAAACTCACCCGTGTTTCTTCCGTTGCCTGTGTGCCAGGGTCACGATATCCCTTCCGGACAAACTCGCCACCCTGGCAGGCATTGGCCCTAACGGACCCCGTCAGTTGGTGCTGACATCTCTTTGAGGCGCGCGTGAAACACAACGCGCCGTCGAACCGGGCCTGGTGGGCCCATCGCTCACCGTCTGCAGGCCCGCGCCTACTGTGGCCGGAAATTAGCTTGCGACTCCCGACGCCCGGGGCGTCTCCTGTGGCGGCTAAGGGCGTGAGGGCGCGAACCCTACCTTAAACTCACGCGTTCCGCCTCCTCCTTTGCGAGCATTACTGCTTCGCAGAAGGAGGTGACGGCCTCCCATGCACTCTCGCTCCGAACTATGGCCTGAATCTCTGTTTGACTTAACACGTCAATCAAAACACATCTATAAAATAAACTTTCTGATCCATTTATATTAGATCGCTTTTTCATATTAGAACACATACGAATATTGTGGGTTAGATGTATTGGTAAGTAGATTCTTCATTTGGGACTATAATATCCTGAAACTGGAAATCTCTGTTTCCATGGAAAATTTAAAGTCGGTATAATTTGGCTTTAGCACTATTTTTCGAAAATGTTCTTTACAAATATTTTGACCTTTGTATCCTCGAAAAACAAGGGCTTGAAAGTTTGTATGAAATGCTGTAAGGTGTAAACGCTCTGAAGGTTTTAATCCGATTGCAAGACATTTTATTAAAATGTACACATTAATGCGACAGTATAAAACGCTTAAAGGGTGCTGCTACCTGCGTAATTTCTCAGAATAAATGTCAAGAGAGTTGGTGCGTTCAACTCGCTCTGTGCGCTCGTTTCGCTCCCAACGCTCGATACGCTCGTAATAATTCTCGGCCGAGATGCAGAAATCCTGTGTTTCGGTAGGTACGTGCATTACTGCATAATGCCGCGCTAGCAATATGTTTAGCTTACGTTGCTTGACGGCTATTAGGTGACGGCTTTGCAATATTAAGGCCGTTTGTAGGAGAAGTTAGGCTGACCTAAATGAAGTTCAATTGGTTTATTGCAATGTTAAGCAGTAAGATCGATTGGTATTCGTGTCTCGAGCCGTAGGTATAATGTTGTAACCCGTGTAAGTATGAGATGGTCAATAAGTAATTTACCTAAACGTAATTAGGTACCTACTTATTATGATTAGAATCAATTCTATTTTTTTGGAAATATTGACGTACAAAAGTGCCTTTTATGTGCCTATTTGAAATAAACAATTTGAGTTTATTGGAAATGCTACAAAAATAAGTCGATGGGTTTATGATTAATTTTATGGGACTGACGGACAGACTTTATTGTACACCAGAAAAATACATTTAAAAAAAAACCGAGCGAGCCTCACAGTAGTCGCATAATATGTAACATCTGACATCTCACCTTGGTAATAACTGAATAAGCAACCGAGCTGCGACAGAAATTACCCTCAAAATTTCTACTTACAATCTATATAGTACTTACTAATTCCATGAGTACACTAATTCCATGCTATTGTAAAGTACTTGCTTATTCCATCCTCAAGCTATCACTTCCTGTTACACACTTCCGTCACTTTTCACGAAATCAGTCCCACAGAAATCGAGAGAAAAGATGTTACACATTACAAAACATACAATAGACGCACATTGTTAGTAATTGACATTCGAAACTATCTAAAAAAAACGGTCAAGTGCGAGTCGGACTTGCGCACGAAGGGTTCCGTACCATTATCTATAAAAATGCCAAAAAAAAACACGTTTGTTGTATGGGAGCCCCCTTAAATATTTATTTTATTCTGTTTTTTTGTAGTATTTGTTGTTATAGTGGCAACAAAAATACATCATCTGTGAAAATTTCAACTGTCTAACTATCACGGTTCATGAGATACAGCCTGCTGACAGACGGACAGACAGACAGACAGACAGACAGACGGCGGGGCCTTAGTAATAGGGTTCCCGTTTTACCCTTTGGGTACGGAACCCTATAAAACGGCCAAGTTCGTGTCGGACCACGCACAATGAAAGGTTCCGTGATTGGGATGAATTTATCCCAAAAACATTTATTAAAAACTGGAATTGGAACTGCCGATAGAAGTGAAAACAGTATACATATAGCTCATGGAAAGCGTTCGGTGACGATGACGCGAGTTCCATGATGTTTGTTCACCCAAAAAGTGCTCAATGCGCCTAAAGAAGTTTTCACTTAAAAAAAAATATATGTGATGAAACTACTTACGGTTTTCGGATGTTTCCATTACTTGTGCTGTGAGACCTTGCTTTTTGCCAAATTTCATGATTCTAGGTCAACGGGAAGTACCCTATAGGTTACCGGAAGTTTTGATTTATTTGCGAGTATCAACATAATGCCACATAAATCACCGTATTTTTTTATTGCGTTGACGTAGAAGCTTGATTTTTTTTAGAGCTCCAGGGACTGTAGACTTACGTATTTGGTATTAATTTCAACTTTATAGCTGCACGCGTTCCTGAGAAAAAAGGTCTTGACAGACTAACAGACAGAGGGACAACAAAGTGATCCTATAAGGGTTCCGTTTCTTTCTTTTGAGGTGCGGAACCCTAAAAATATGAAATGTACCCTACAGGCTAGAATAAAATATATATTTCATTCTAATCTTGCCTCTAGCCTAGAGCCCCACAAGTTATTGTCTTAAATATTGCAGTATTATCTTCTCCAACGGAAAACTCACGTGTCAACTCACGCTAAAAGTGTCTCCACATAACAGCATTAGTCGCGCGGCACTAATATCAGAGGAACAGCGTCTTGCGTCACCTTCGCGTTTTCTAACAACGTTACTTTAATGTATCACGTTAAGCTGAGTGACGATGTTAGGCCTTGTAACTGGTTTGCATAGATTGCTACCTGGTATGAGGTATATTGAATCTTGTGGCTGTTAAATTGGATGCGTATTTTATGTACATTGATACAGTTATTTTCAGTGGCGTAGCTAGTCCTAAAGAGCTGTTATCATCATTATTTCAGCCGAAAGACGTCCACTGCTGGACATAGGCCTCCTCCAAAGGGTGCTATAATCGCCACGCTTGGCAGGTGGGTTGGCGATCGCAGTATGGTGTTAAAATGCATAGAGAACGCTGCTGCCCATTCTCTAGTAAGACCCTTAGTCGCCTTTTATGACACCCACGGGAAGAAATAGGATGGTGTTATTCTTTACGCACGGCACCCACGAGCCCTGTATCGACATTAAAATTTGTTAGAGGCCCGACTGCGGTGAAGCTCCAAAATTTTCTGTGTGATTTTACTGAATGAATGCAAGAGTTTGAGAAGTGGACCGCATCTGTAAAATTACAATTGAAGTCTTTGTAGGTCATAAGCAAATTACGTTAGTTTTTATATTTTCAGTACTCATTCCTCTTATCAATAAGAATGTAAGGTTTTGGTTAATATCTTACGGATTTTGGGGGGCCCTTATCATTGATACGGCTGTTATGGCGGTAGCTACGCCCCTGGTTATTGTTAGACAATGACGTATTATAAATAGACGCGTCATACACGAACATTAGTGCACTCAAAAACAGCGTAAGCCATGATTGTAGCTACATACTTGCATACAATCATACAGCGTGTGAAGAAAAGGAAAGACCCTATACCGATATCTGTTGTTAGAAAGAGATGAACATACATATTTAGTTATTATTATCGTAAATGTCAGACAATTGCCTGGCATTTACTTACAATTGCCTGGCAATTACAGTGGTACCCAATTGATAAGGCGCGTCGTGAATCGTCGTTCGCACAGAAAAGAAAGTATGGCCCTGAAGATTAACGAAAGAATGCTTAAAACTTACAATCAACCTTAGGTCACTATTATAAGGTTCATAATACACTGGAGCTGCTAGCGTGCACTCGATCAGAAGTATGGCGGCTGACAAACATGCCACGCGGCGCGCGCTGACATGGCGGGAGCTGCCGACCAATTGCGGTACAGGAAAAAGAACCGCGGTGCGTGGAACGTGCCGATTGGTCAATAGCATTTCCCGCACTTTTAAAATTCACCTTCTGCGCAGGTACATCGGTAAGCCATATCAATTGGGTACTACTGTACCATTATTGAGCGCAGGTAACGCATCTAAAGGTTGTCAAGTTCATCTTTCAGATAAGAGCAGGAACTTGAGCGTTTTGACGTTTGTTATGTCATAGGGCCTGACAGGTTAATTTATTGCATCAAAGCATTCTCTGGTAGCCTTCTATGACTCCAGAAACGTAAAATAACTAGTCTTTTCTTTTTCATGTGGCTAGGTACCGAGTGTCACAGTTTGTATGCTGTCCAATGGGCCTCTGAGTTGGCTTCACATGCCGTCGAGAAATATAATCCCTCAAGCATGTTTCCTCACGATGTTTTCGTCAATCAACATCGAATAAGTGTGATTTTTGTATTCATTCCGTTGATGATGTTCATCAAATATTAACCGAGTGTGTCCGCAACGAGGAATTTAGGAATAGCTTAGATTGTAGGATTAGAGAGGATTAGGAGGAGATCAGAAGTCAGTTTATGTATACGCATGTTTGACAAATAAAGTATCTTTATCTTTATCTTTATAGACTACTGTAATAGTGCTCTAGCTGTGCCACTTTCTGATGCAGCTAGAGTACTTTACAAATTAGCTATCCTTTTTTTTTTTTGGGTGGGAAATTATCAAATAACTTCTCCCGCTCTGGGCGGAGCGTGAAGGCGTGTCAGACTTTTACTGACTAAAACCCACCTGTATTCCTTCATTTGCCTGTGTGCCAGGGCCACGATATCCCTTTCGGACAAACTCGCAACTCTGGCAGGCAGTAGCCCTAGCGGACCCCGTCAGTTGGTGCTGACAACTCTTTGAGGCGCGCGAGCTACCCATCGCTCACCGTCCGCAAGCCCGCGCCTACGGTGGCCGGAAATCAGCTTGCGACTCCCGACGCCCGGGGCGTCTCCTGCGGCGACTAGGGGCGCGAGGGCGCGAACCTTGCTACTCCCTCACGCGTTCCGCCGCCTCCTTCGCAAGCATTACTAATTCGCAGAAGGAGGTGACGGCCTCCCAGGCACTCTCGCTCCGAACCATGGCCTGAACCAGGGCCGGACGCGAGAGATCGCCGCCGCCGATCGCCTCCATGAGGACACGGCGGTGCTCCGCCCAAGCTGGGCAGACCTCCACCGTATGCTCCACTGTGTCCTCCGGGCGATCCACACAGTGGTGACACCCGGGCGTTTCCTCCCGCTTTATCCTGAACAGGAACCTCCCGAAACAACCGTGTCCGGTGAGGACCTGCGTCAGGCGGAAGGTGAGGCCGCCGTGGCGCCTCTCTAGCCACTCCTCAAAGAGGGGACTTATCGCCACAATTGTGGCGTGCCCAGCGCTGGGTTGCGACAATCGCACTCTTCATGCCGCCATAAGATCCAGCCGGAATATTAGCTATGCTAAGGTTATGATAGTAGTATGATTTTGTTAAACCAACCAGGGCGGCATAATCGCATGTGCGACAAAGCCCTTTATTTTGGAATTTAAAAAAAATGTTTTGTTTCACCCTTTTCTAAGCAATTGATACGCACATGAATCCGAAAAGTCAGAGTGCATGCCTTAGGATCGAACTCGAGACCGTGACTTAGCAGTGCGACGGTCACACCACTTGGCTATCACTGTTGTTCTAGTACAGTCAGTGACCTGCATTACCTGACCCCTCTTACAAAGAAGATTAATGTAATATATTTGACCAATTCTTAGATAAAAAAATTGCTTATGACACTCTATTTTATTTCATACTAGCTTCTGTCCGTGGCTTCGCCCACGTGACATTTTCTAAACATATAAACCTTCCTCTTGAATCACTCTACCTATTAAAAAATACCGCATCAAAATCCGTTGCGCAGTTTTAAAGATCTAGGCATACATAGGGACAGACAGCGGGGCGAGCACGGCCTACTGTGAAATGACTTGAGTCACACATTTTATCACAGTTTGAGCGATAAAACCGTTTTGTCTTAAAATGCTAGTACAAATTGACAAGACATAATTTATCATGTCTTGTCACAAACGTCTTGGCACGCCCGTGCTCGGCCCGCAGGAAGCGGGAAGCGACTTTGTTTTATACTATGTAGTGATAAACCTACATGGGCACTTATGAAACGTCAGAAGCTAGGTGCACGGTTCCTATTAGTCGTTTCCTATGGAGAAGATCCGGTAAGAAACTCCACGGTTACTCTTTAAAAAATATTGGCTTTTACAATGTTTTCAAATGACAGCGTTATCTTTTCCTTGAAAACAAAAAGCTCCACTCTCTTCTTTCCAATCCCTCTTACCATGCCATCATTCCACTATCAAGTCAAAATTTCAATGCTTTTAAATGGCAATAGATCACTCTCGGCATTTACTGGGTTGCGTGCCTATCCTGCCTTCTATTGGACATGCGTCGGGCGTTTGCAGTGCTGACTGACAGACACTGACGTATGATTTAGACAACGCTTCCCATATTCAGGCTTTGATCCTCTCGAACTGGCCTGGCAAAACTTGTAAGGCTGATTTTGTAGGACGAGCTAATGTTTTTAAAGAATTACTGCTAAGTTATTGTAGATTTTTCAAAATATTTTGGTTAAGAACGGGGTGTTTATTAGCTTTGAACCAGGTAAAGAAGCTATTTATGGCTTTTCCTAACAAAAATACCGCCCAAGTGCATGTCTGATCCAAAAACAAACTTAACATTGTAGTTGAAAAACATGAACTCATGGGAGATCATGTTTTTCAACTATACTATGTATAATCAATATACTTCACGGTCAATTCGCCAAACGGAAAATGTAAGTTTGTAATTGCTATTAACGATTTCCGGACATTTTCCTTTTTTTTGTGCTGTGAGACCTTGCTTCTTGCCAAATTTCATGATTCTAGGTCTACGAGAAAGTATCCTATAGGTTTTGTTTTATTTGCTAGTACCAAAGTATGTCGCATAAATGGCCGTATTTTTATTGCGTTGACTTAGAAGGTTGATTTTTTGAGCTCCAATGGACCGTAGACTTACTTACATATTTAATATTAATTTCAACTTGATACCTCCACGCGTTCCTGAGAAAAAGGGTCTTGACAGACTGATAGACAGACAGACAGACAAACGAAGTGATCCTATAAGGACTCCGTTTTTTCCTTTTGATGTACGGAACCCTAAAAATTTAAGCTTGGTAGTGATCGGTGAGTTGATTCTGTAAAATAACTGGCAGTTTTGAGCTGGTAACGAAAGGAAATCGCTTTCTTAAGCTTCCTTGAAGTTAGTTGACAGTTATGTATGCCATATATGTATTATGATTAAGCTACTTTAACTCGTAATTTTAGCTCAAAATGGTACCAGAAATCCTGTACCGTAACATCACACTGCAAAGCCTTACTCGCTTAACCCGAGCTCCTTGAACTAAGCTATCTAACATGCAACATTACCATAAGCGGTGTGCTATCGTAAAAATATGCAAACGCCAGAATTACACATTAAATATTCGTCTCCGACTGTACTTGGAAGATAGTGAGCCATAGTGGAGGCTTGCATTTACACTACTGTAAAATATTACGGGCTCAGGTCTTGTTTCATGGATTATGCAATACTGCACGTTAATAAAGCAAGATAACAGGTGAATGCGACACGGTTCTAAGTGCGCTTTTGTTGTATGTGCATCTGGGGTTATGGTACTATGTCGAATTTAAATTTTCAGGTGTGAGTGTGGAAGATTTTAGTGCACGTGTGCTGAGCCTTAGTGATTTACATTTACGTATTAGTCTGTATTTATGGATCCTTATTCAAAGATTTCTAACAAAGACGTGTTGTTAGTGAATTTGTTGTGACACTTCAAAGAAAGAAAAATTGTTTATTCTGCACAAATAAAACGAAATTTACAAAAAAAAATGCAAGGATATGCTGAAGGTTTGGCTTATCAGCAGTCCATTCAAAACTTTACCTACTTGACCCAAATGACAGCTGATTATTTTTTCGCAATTACTGTGTGGTTCTGTCTATAAAACTAACCTAATAAAATACGAATCTAATAAACTAACTTAACATAATATATTTTATAATGTGATGTGCCTAATTAATATTAGCGAAGCAAGATGTAAATTTTATTATGATTATGATGTGTATGACTAACATTTATGTAATTTCATGATATTATTATGCATGTATACTAGAAACATTTGCACGTCTGTTATGTCGAATATAGTGAAACTAAAATTATTTTATTATGTATGTACCTATATTCTGGCAAATAAATAAATTTAATTTCAAATAATATGATCACACATTTCTAATACACGCTGTATAACCACCAAGACTCACGACAAACACCATTCGTATCAACTAATTAATTTGTCCTACCATCGACTTACCTGTATAAAACCTACACGGAATCACAGAGGAACGATCCCGGTATAAAACAAAGCTTCCAATGGTTACAGCAACCGATACAGACAAAATGAGTCTAGGAACGAATTAAAGGAAGTATTCCGTACACGTTAGAGAGAAATTCGATGGATAAAGACTGTGTAGTTAAAATCGTTAGTGACTTTAAAGGAATTGGATGGCCGTATTAGGTATCGATGTTAAGTTAAAGCGATCTAATTTGAAGTAGGATATTGGAGGGTTATGATGACCATTTCCAAGTTATTGCTGACTTACAAAGACTGCTGTATTTTCTTCAATAATGAATCGTAGTTTTGATAGCATTTGGTCGAGTTTTTTGGCATACTTTTTCAGAATTCCTTAATTTATCAACATATTGTAGGGCCTAGGTCCTTTTTCATGAAGAAAACACAAAGAACTTAAGCTCCAACCTCCAGGAAAAGTTAAAGAACAAAATCTGCAAGTATACAGAGCTACTTTAAAAAATATCTCCCCGCTTGCAAACGAAACGTCCACTTAGACTATTCCCATAATACGTCCGCAGGCTAGTCCGTTGGCCGGAACAAAATAAGTAAGTACACAAGATTAATTGTCCCAAGCGGACAGCAACGGAAGTGCAACCACCGTGCAGCCGCCATTTTGTGCAGATAACACCGGTGTACACTGTCGAAATGTAGTGCCTGTCGATGCGGCTAACGTCTTTGTGGAACTGGCCTTATTTAGGCTCCGGTTTTGGTGATGTACCCTTTTATTTATAAATGTTATTTAAAGTTAAGAGTGTCAAAAATGTATGGTTAAACCGCTGTTAATATATGCGTATCTTTAACAATAGTTATTTATGATATTAGGGCCGTAAGTTGGTCTTTACAAACGAGTAGACGAATGTCGACTTCGTCTCGGGCTTACCATAGTCACGAGTTTGTAAATACCAATTTCCGCGCGTGTGTCATACAACGTTTTTCAACACATTTGCGAGAAAACCATACAATGGGTAATAAAATAAGCCATCAAAACATTTATGAGAATGATTGAGTATTTCTTCGAGTCTTCCATGATATTAAAAATATTGTAAATCAGATTTTAGCAGCTCATTCAAGATATCAGGTGCAGTAGATTCCATATTAATATCGGATTCCTCGCTTGAACCCATATTATTATTTTGTAAATATCAGTCGGAAAGTCGGGCAACAATCTTTGACATTTCTAATATGAAAATGGCGCGAATTTGCAAATGGCGCCACGTGCACATGGTGAAAATTAGTACTACATCTTTCGTCTCATTTTCTCTTTATTAATAAAGTGAGATAAACGTATTGAGCAAAAGCGCTTCCAAGGAGGTTCGATCATTCAGCTTATTTATTCTCGTAATTTAACTCCTTGGTGGAATTCTTATATAATTTTTATGGTAATTAAAAAAAACCGTAAAGGATACGCACGGCGCTATACAACGAAGGGGGCGGTAAAAAATGTACTTAGGTGAGAGTAACTATTTTACCGCCCGTTCCGTTGTACGGTGCGTAATTTTTAACTTTCGAACAATGTATACAGGCTTCGTAAATTCATTTTTTGAGCAAATGTGTTGAAAACGTTTATAAATAAACCCCCTACCGCCTTATTACAAAACAAGATTTATATTTTGACATGGCTTAAACCATGGAGCCAGTTTTTGTAATAAGAACGTAACAGTGATTGAAATACCGTTCTTTATAAAAAAACTGAAAACTTCGTTCGGTACTAAGTTGACAGTTTTGTGTTTAGGAACTTTACCATAGTCGGAATAAAGTTAGAAATTCAATAATGGCTCCATGTTTTAAACCTAGGTCTGAAGATAAACCTTGTTTTGTAATAAGGGGGTTAGTGTTTAGTGGTGTTTTTCCATGGGCTAATTATGCTGCGAATTTTCGTCTCGGTTAAATAGTCCAATCTAAGAATTAGGTCATAACGAGGTGCATTATGTGCTACTTGAACTCACAAAAAAATATGTTTCAAGATACCTAATATCTACTTTAATCTAGTATCCAGTTTAGCTCATGTATATGCTTTATTTTTACTTAGAGGAGAGTGATTCACTAGTTACGATGTTAATCTCATCAACGCATCTAACCAAAGCCGACAGCCGCTCGACTATAATCGCTTCGATCTCCATCAATCCTTAGCTGAACAAAATGCATCGTCATTCTTTGCATCTAAGTAGTCTTTCAAAGTAGTCAACTTTATCGCCATCCTAACTTAGTCCACATATCACACCCGGGCTTACAGGGGATCAGTGCTAATCAGAATCCCCGCTTCGAAGGCTTATTCGTCGCCTCAGTATAAGCAGTGTAAAAAGATCGCTAAAACAAGATAAAGCTTGGTGACAACTTGTGTAACTCGACAACCCTGCTTGTGACGGCCCTGCGAATGACAGCCCCCCCGCAACCCGTCTCCCCCCCTCCCCCCTGAGCCTCGCAAACCGCTTTGCACCGTCCGATACTATCTTTTACAATGCATTTTCCTTAGAATATAAATTTATTCGCATCCCATTGAGATATCGAGAAGTCTCCGAGTTTAAAATCCATCCGATTACAAAGTTTATCCTTTGAAGTCTTGGATGGAATTATTTTCATTGAGAAACTTATAACAGTTTTAGTAGCCTGTGAACTTGAAAACTTGACATTTTTGGATTTCTTACTTTATGTTTGTGTTAAATCAGCGAGATGGATCTAAAAGGTATTTGGAACGTGTCTTGTTACGTGGGTTTAAATCCTAGTCTTTATTCTATTTAATTCGTTAAGTCCCAACTTTCTCCGAGTTTATTTTAATCTTCAAACAGTTTTAATCTTGTGAAAGGATTACGAATAAAAGTTAAGAGTTTTAGAGATTTCTAGATAGACGTAAATAAGCTTCAGAGTTAGCCAAAAATTATACATGCACGATCATTTAAGTTTCACACATTAGTGGAGCAGGCTACAATCTTTACAAACGAGGATTTTCAAAGATATAAGAGTCATCAGTTAGCACTAATTATACGTACTTAGTGCAATATCCTAAGTTCAGTGCTCGTTGTATGTTTTTCACACATTTTCTGACTTAACGATTTAAGAGCGTTTACGACGTACGGCATTTCATACAAACTTTCAAGCCCTTGTTTTTCGAAATGACTGAACCGATTTTAATGAAACTTCATACGCATAAGCAGGATACAAAGGTCTAAAAAGTTAGTTAAGAACATTTTCGAAAAATAGTGTTACAGCCAAATTATGCCCATTTTAAATTTTCCATTGAAACAGAGATTTCCAGCTATCTGTTTTTAAATAAGATATTTCAAAAATGTTCTAAACGTACTTTTTAGACTTTAGTATCCTGCTTATGCGTATGTTTCATTAAAATCGGTTCAGTCATTTCGAAAAACAAGGCTTGAAAGTTTGTATGAAATGCCGTACGTCGTAAACGCTCAAGCAAAATTGTTTTCTTTTGTACTGCCGGTTGGTCTAGTGGTCGCTAGCGCTACTGCTGAGCGTGAGGTCAATGGTTCGATTCCCAGGTCGGGTAAAGTGTTATTGGGTTTTGAGGGTTCCTTAGTCTACAAGGAACCCTTATTGTTTCGCCATGTCCATCTGTCTGTTTGACTGTCCCCGGCTTAGCTCAGAGAATCTTAGTACTAGAATGCTGTAATTTGACATTGGCATACATATCTAGTAATCATGCCAACAAAGTGGTAAAATAAAATCTTCGATCGGGTCAGCTTCCAGTCTAACCGTATGTAGCTGAATACTAGTATTTTACATGGAGCGACCGCCTATCTGACCTCCTCAACCCAGTTACTGGGTAACACGTTACTCTTTGGTAAGACTGGTTGTCAAACTTTCTGTCTTTTGACTACCGTAACGACGTTTTTAAACCACGTTTTTACGCCAATGTATGTTTATGGAGAAATATGCTTACGAAGTAAAATAAGGCACATCAAAATCTGTATAAATCTCTTCTGTATTTGTGTTCTCTTAAATACGTTTAACGAATGTTGTTCGTTGTTTCAAACAAACATTTCCCTTAACAGAATTACTGAAGCCTGAAGTTGAAATTGGCACATTGCTGAGAAGACTTTTATTTTGAATCCTGCTTCAAACAAAAACTTTTGAAGTCGACTGTAGTTTTAACGCAATACAATTTCGGTTACAAAAGAAGAAGTTTTGGGAGTATTAGTGAAATTTTCTGTTAAACTTCAAATAGGATTTCAGTTTCAATAAACGTAGTACATGGACGTACATTAAAGAAGTTCATTCACGTTTCATGCAACTATTTAAGCTAAAATAATAATCTAAACATGACACACCAGAGGAAAATTAAATAATAGTTACTCTTATACAAGTAAATTAAAACAAACTGCCAACGTCTTTTGTTTCACTCACAATATGCTATATTTCATCGAGTAAGAAAGAGACAAATGGAACACTCCAGCTCTCATGTTACGTGTAATTATTCATGAAGTCTGCGACGGCATATGCTTTTTTATATACTTTTCAACACTCGTCCTAGTGAATAGGTTAATCAAGTCATGCCCTTTGTCTGTTTTCCATAATTATTTTCAAGGATTCTGTGAAAACTATCTCATTGCCATTAAGTTTTTAAACCAGCTGGTATCTGGTAACAATTGCATCGGAATTGTTACAATTGATTTATTAAATTTTATTACTAGTGTCTTTGATTGATCGTAACTAACATTCTATGGACGAGGGTCTGGTAGTCGTCAAATTCAGAGTCAATCTTAAGTATACATTGATAAAGGCTTTACACAATAACATACCATGGAGAAAAGGCTGTACAACCTACTTACGTCTTAATTGTAACGTCTGTATATCTATAAATATAGGTACTAAAGGCAACGAAACGAGATACATTTCATGCTTTGGGATTAAAAACTTTAACTTAATTGTGTATGGTTCAGTATCCATTGCAACTAAAATTATATTTTGACGTTTAGCGACAGTTTTTTCATTAAAAAATCAACTTAGATTACTTGAGTTTAAAATTGATATTTGTATAAGTTGCAATTTTATGTATTTATCTCGTATCGTTGGCCTAAGTATATATGTATAATTACTTGCCCTGACTGACTGACTGACTAATTCATTCAAGCAGACCCGAAACTACTGGGACTTAGGAACGTGAAATTTTCCGCACGGGTTCCTTTTATAATGTAGTGGAGCACTAAGGATTTCTGGAAATTCAACCTTTAAAGGGTTGAAAACGGGGGATTTTGTTTGTATGAAAAATCTTATTCCTTGAGTTAATAAACTTGAAACTTGGCACGAATACTTATCTAAGTAAATTATGAAGTTTGTCATCATTTATTTGTCAAAACTAACTCCTAAAGGGGGATTAGGGGGTGTCAAAGTTTGTAGGGAAGAATTTTAACGCGCGGTCCGATTAACTCGAAACTCAGTATTTATACTTTTAAGGCCGAAAATAAAGAATATCGTGTAACAATCAGGTTTTTTTTTAATCGATCCTTAACGGGGTTAAAGGGGGTAAGAAATTTTACAGGGTAGGATTTTACTACATGGTTTGGTTATCTCAAAAATTGGTATATATAATCTTTAATTGATTGAGTTTATTTAATGGGTGGAGGGTGTTGAACTCCGTAGGGTAAAGTACGAAGTCCACATGAACGAAGTCATGGGCGAAGTGCTAGTCTTTCGCGACGCTGTTACCAGCCAGAACAATGATAATCGCGCCCAACATTCTAAATCTCATAATCCCATGATCACACAAAAGGGATTCTTTCTTTGAAGAAGCTACCGTAATCCTAAGAACGAAAATATAAAAAAATATAAATCATGGTCCAGCTTCCCTTCTGTCCGTCGTGTTTAATCTCCGTCACAATGTTCAGAAATATCGTAAATCATCCCGCTATCGAAGACGGTTATAAAATATTGAAAATGTTCAGTTTTCAGTCATTCATCTTTGGTATTATGTACACCGCTTAATGGACTTGAGAGCCAAATATTTGGAGAGTTCGAATTGATGTATGGGGCGAAGAGCTGAGTGGTAGTGTAGTAATTGTGTTCAAGTATTGGGAATGTCTCTACTTTAAATGATGTATCGTTCTTAGTGTTGTTGTCAACAGCACTGTTCTTGTTGAAAAGGTTACCTACCAATAATAAATCAGTGTCTCTTATTCTTAGATTAAACTGAGACAAACAAAGGGTGACCTCATTCTTGGTTCTTGCAATGAAAGCATTATACGAAAACGTAGTGTTTTTTGGCAAATCACTCCCAATTAACCATTTAGTTTTTTTTTTTTAACGTAGCCCCACACTAGGAATTTCTCCTGTATTGTGGGTGCATTTACAAACATTTAAACTCGCATACACAAACAGCCAGACCCGGAACAACTACTTGTAGGTCATGCAAAGACATTCAACTTATATTCATTCTTTGTCACAAAGAAAAACCGCCCAAGTGCGTGTCGGACCACCCACAATGAAGATTCATTTTTAATTTATTTTTATTTTGTTTATGAGATGAAACTACAAATTTACGGTTTTCAGACTTTTCCTTTACTTGTGCTGTGAGACCTTGCTTCTTGGAAAATTTCATGTCAACGGGAAGTACCTTAAAGGTTTTGATTTATTTGCGAGTATCAAAATATGTCACACACATTGCCGTAATTTTTTATTGCGTTGATTTAGAAGCTTGATTTTTTTTTGAGCTCCAAGGGACCGTAGACTTACGTATTTGATATTAATTTCAACTTGATACCTCCACGCGTTCCTGAGAAAAAAGGTCTTGACAGACAGACAAACGGGCAACGAAGTGATCCTATAAGGATTCCGTTTTTTATTTTTGAGGTACAGAACCCTAAAAACATATCTATAAATCACACACACACACACACCACAGCCCACAAACTATCGCAAAACTAATCAGTTCCCAACGCAAACCCATCGACTACATTCCTAATGAGACTTGCTCACAAAACCTATCTATCTGTCCCTTACGTCGAAACTTACGATCTCGCACTCCCCACTACCTCCACCTAGGGCAAGGCTAGGTGTGCAAGATTAATCGCCAGTGCCTCTCAGAATGGTACGGAAACGCATCCATATCTGTCCAGTGAAGACCATTCACCATTCCACGTTTCCTTAGTCCAGTAAATATGTATTCAGTTTGTGTGCCAACCAACCACTTAGGAATAATGTTACCAAAGCATTTGCAAAATCGATGGCCCTTCAATAGATTTTGACATGTTTAAAGTTTGAAAGTTTGCAGTGTTTGAACACTAAAATAAGAAGATGGATAGTGGTTGTTTTCTGTTAAAGATGGAAAAATCTTAAGCTTTTCTTGAAGTAATTTACTTACAAAGTTTCTAGAATTTTACTTGATAAATTAAAAACTGTTTACCATTTTATCGAGGGAAAACTTATAAGTCAAACTGTTTTGGCTATTTCTTCTTAGAAACCATAAAAAAAAATAGTTTGTAACTTCTACAATCTTTCTATATTGTAGAAGTTGTAGAGCCAAACTAATTTTTTTCTAGATATTTTTTTGTATTAAATGTAAAACCAAATATCGTTTCGTATTTATAAACTAAGCCCAAACACACAAGTACCCGTATTCATAAAACGTTACTCAATACTCAAGCATTACTTAAAACTAAATTCAACCAATGCAATGGCTTGAATCTAGTTTTAAGTAATGCTTGAGTATTGCGTAACGTTCTATAAATACGGGCCTTAAACTTGCACTTACTCGTGCAGATTTTAAACAGCAATCAATAATGCATGTACGTATAATTCAAACAACAAGGTCACACACACAACACGAGTTCGCAAGACAATAAACAGAAAACTTTCTCGACTGCAGACAAAAACTGTAATTCTACCTATATGTATATTTACTTTAGGAACTTTGAACACAGTCAAATCTGAGATGCTCTCGAACACCGATTAACGAACCCCATTAGATCATCTTAGGGTGATTATTATTTAAATGCGGTTCACGTTGGCAACTTCTTGAATCACCTGCAACCCTCCAACATTTGTAAGCAGTTCAGAATCCCCCGTCCCTCCCTCCCCACCCCGCCATCGTCTTTGGAACAAGAAATAAAAGTAGCTCGTTTCTCCTGGAAGAGATTGTAATGTTTTTATGAAAAGGAAATTGCATTATTGAGAAAGTTGTCCGGAGAATATTAATTTCCGATTAGCGATCTGACTATGATTATGTTTTTGTGATTTTTATTGCATGGATTACGGAGGTATTATGAAACATAATGTTATGTATATACCATCCTATATTCCCACTGCTGGGACACAGGCCTCCTGTTTCTGCGAGAGGGAGTAGGCCATAATCCACCACGTGGGCCCAGTGCGGGTTGGTGGATGTCACATCTCTTCGAGTTTTTAGTTCTAGGACATGCTGGTTTCCTCACGATGTTTTTCTCGACCGTTTTGAGAGCAGTGATTATGAAATTATTTACACAAAGTAAAGCGCTTGTCTGGGTTCAAACCCACGACCTTACTACTCGTAAGTTGAGGCCGTTACCACTGGGTCACCACTGCTCTCATGTATGAGTATTAGGCGTTGATGTATTAAAATAGGAAGATAGCTCTCTAACATCGCGTAAATATTATATGAACTAGAAACACTCACATGTAAACACACCACTACATTTCCCGATGTCGTGCGTCATGTGCTCGTCAACCGAAATAGAGAGACATACTACGCGGGCTATAGCAGGAACGAGATAGCAATAATTGTCACTATTACGTGCTACACAAACGCCAGTTCGTTGGTGACTAAGGTTGATTGTGTCCTTTTCCCCTAATTTATATGGTCCACGTTGAGGAGCGCGTACCATATCTTCCTATTTAATACATCAATGGTATTAGGTATATATTTATTTATTTAACCATTTATGTACACACATATATATAAACAAACAAAAAGAAAGGAACAGAAAAATCCGTACAAAGGCGATGCTTATTTCTAAAGAAATCTCTTCCAGCATACCTGCGTTAGGAAAGTCGATAAAGAGATGTAGACAACGTGTGTAAGAGAAGAATAGAATATATAAAATCAAAAACAATACACTAATTAAAATACAACAAATAATATGAGTATTTACAAATATACATACTATATATACTACTACTACACTATATATATTGACTTAATCAAGAAATAATTGGGTACTTACATGAGTTTTGCTTTGAATCGCATAACATCTATCTGGTAGCCGACCCCAACGTAGTTGGGTAAAGCCTAGGCCCTTTTAGTCTAACAGGATGCTGATACCAGTTTTTTAAATTAAGTGACTGCCTATCTGACCTCCACAGCCCAGTTACTGGGTAACACAATACCCCTTGGTATTGTCAGACTTATGGGGTTCTGACTACCCGTAACAACTGTCAAAGATCGCGATGTGTCACTGAATTGCAACATCATCATCATTTCAGCCGACAGACGTCCACTGCTGGATATAGGCCTCTCCCAAAAGGGGGGGTGGGGGTTTGCCATAATCGCCACGCTTGGCAGGCGGGTCGGCAATCACAGTATTGTTTTAAAAATGCATAGAAAACGCTGCTGCCCCATCTCTAGTAAGTCCCTTAGTCGCCTTTTACGACACCCATGGGACGAAATAGGATGGTGCTATTCTTTACGTCCTGGAACCTGAATTGCATAACATTTCCTAATTCAATTCAAATTCAAAATCATTTATTTCAATCCATTTCAAGATCATAATTATGTTGTATAAAATTAAAATTCTAATCACATTAAACATATATAAAAATGGTTAATTAATTAATATAAATAAAATCAATAAGTGGGCAGGGTAGGTTTGGGCCTTATGAGGATATAATAAAATAATACCAAAAAGAATTAAAACATTCCAAAACTACGATTTCCTACTACAATATATTCATGTACACGTGTATTTAAAACATTATGTAGAATTCGCACACATTAACCATTTCCTCGAAATATTTCCAGCTTTAAACACATCTTGAATGTTGATAACATATTATTCTAGGTTGCGACTTCCAGTTTCTTAATGCTTGCGGGGAAGCGGGGCCAGAGCGGCACAGTGGTAGTGCACAGGAAATTAAATCAGTGCCGCCTTACCTATATAATCGTGTGCCACTCGCAGTTTTGCCGCTTTAAGAAAATGCGGGTCAAATATGACCTGAATGTTTATACGGTTACACTGAATCAAACATACCAGTGTTTTCATAGAGTTTAGGGTATTTTATTGGTGTTTATTTGAAGATAAGTTCAGCTTCCTAATTTTCTCTTTCCATAAACACCTCTGTAATCGAAATGGTCGAAGTAACTTTCAGTTTACTTCGTGGCCAATAAAAGCCAAGTATAAAAGCGATAATATTCCTTTTTATTCCCACACAAAATTTTGATTACCTTTTCAACATGCCGAAGACACTAAAATGGAAACCTTCTAAGGATGCTCATTAAATCCCTACAAGAAAATCTTATTTACGCACAAATGATTTATTTCCAATCCCTAATTTCATCAAAATTCCTCTTTAGAAGACGCTCCTCTGAACTGGAAGACCTTCGAATGTATATTTTAAGATTAATTTATCCTCAACGATCGCTTCTTTTGTGTATTCATGGGATGGGTGGTCCATTTTTCCGTTACCTCCTCTTATTTGATAGCGGGACAAACTGAGCGACAAAAGGTTGTTTGTTTATTTTGTAGTATCATCACATAATAGAATGAAAATGTAGTTCAGTGACATAGTGAACATATATACTTACCAACATTAAACATAATGTAGGTATTGTGAGCAGTGAGGAGCGGTGGTGGCCCGGTGGTAACCAGGTACCGCACAACCCCGGTTATGAGTTAAGCCGTATAAAAGGTTACCTTTATCATAAAGTATTTCTTTGAATGGGTTTTTGCTTGAACCCCAGTAAAAGGGAAACCCAGTAAAAACCCTTATCGTATGGGTTTTTGATTAACCGCTTCAAAAAACCTTATCAAAAACCCCGTCAATGAATTCAGCGAAAAATAATTAAAAAAAATACTTTTTCGTTAAATTAATGTTTTTTTTTAACTTAAATTCATATTGGCATGGTGCTTGCACGGGGACTGACACACAGGGGAGGTTAAATTTCTATTATTTTTTTGCCTAGGACGCACCTTTTTCAAGATATTAGAATTTCTATTTTTTTTTATTCGTTAAAAAAAAACATCTATGATCATTATTGCATGTACTAAAGAGTTAATTTTAGCTAGGCTACTTAGTAGCCACACCGTATGGGCTTTTGATTAACTACTTAGAAAAACCCAATCAAAACCCGGGTTACCAAATTTGAATGGGTTATAAATTAAGCCGTTCAAAAAGCCTACCCTTATCGTATGGGTTTTTGATTTACCGCTTAGAAAAACCCTATCGAAAACCCTTTCAATGGGTAACCAAAATGATCCCTGGTGCTTGACTTACGAGTTACGGTCCTGTGTTAGAACCCAGAGAGACGCTTTACTTTGGGTAAATTATTTCATCACCACTGCTCTCAAAACGGTGAAGAAAAACATCCAACCTACCAAAAATTCGAAGACATGTGACATCCACCAACCAGTACTGGGCCCGCGTGGTGGGTTACGGCCCCTCCCTCTCACAGAAAGAGGAGTCCTGTGTCCCAGCAGTGGAGACATTATAAGGCTGATTATGTACAGACGCCAGCACATCAAAGTACTTCAATCTGTCAAATTTCTTTAAAAGATTTTCAACTTTATCGTTAAAGCATAAGGTTCAAGGTTGATTGGGAAAATTTGATAGTACATAAACTGTTAAATAAATAAATACATTATGAATAACAATCTAGGGCTAGCAGAACTCATTAAATTATTAACTTTGTGTGGTGTTTGGGTCACCAAGATACATGCTGTGCCTAGTTAAACCCGCTGTTAAGAGCCTATACTACCTCAAATGGCTTAGCATGATCCTCCGTTATGTCGAAAATACTGCAGCATTAATTTTGAAATAAATATATGATAAAGTTGACGATTAATGTTAAGTAAACACGACAAAAACACGATTTCATAATCATCATAGAAAAAAAGCCCAAAGTTACCTCCAAACCGAACAATAAACCGCTGGTATTCAAATTATACTTCAAATTAGATAATTAAACTTTGCATATTAACTGAACTAACTATATAGCAGGTCTTATGATTTTTTTTTTATTGCCATTATTTTTAACCGTAAAAGGACATAAACTAAAATATCGGTGCCTTGGAGTCTTCTCCCTGCCACCCTGTCTCGCTTGCTCGCGTGACCACCAGCTACTTGTGTGAGCGAGATAAAGTAGTCCCATGAAACATGAGGCTCCAGGGGCTAGTGTAAATCTTTGGGTTCATTCGAGTAATCGAGTCTGGTTTAATCACGCTGGGGGCGGTCTGGTTTAATCACACTACAAAGTGAAAAATAACTTTAATTTCGGAAGTCGGTGTCTTTGGATCTGTATTTTAGTTTATTGCCACCGACTTCCGAAATTAAAGTTATTTTTGGGAGTCGGTTATTTTTTTTGTAAAAAGTTTTTTATTTTTCACTTTTTAGTGGGTCAGTTTTTAATTTATCTAAGTTACAATAGCCTAATGTTAACTACTCATCACCTTTTACAAAATATTGCTTTTTCCGTTGCTGGGACGTTGATTGTTGAGGAGTTCTCCTGGTAAGAACCAGGAGAACTGCCACTCACCATATGCATAGTTATATAAATTGCTTAGC
Source organism: Tiliacea aurago (assembly GCA_948098905.1). Lineage (NCBI taxonomy): Eukaryota > Metazoa > Arthropoda > Insecta > Lepidoptera > Noctuidae > Tiliacea > Tiliacea aurago. The sequence goes on from OX402593.1 coordinate 16,767,789, forward strand.
AACCACATTAACGTACCTAATCGAATCGCAACCCGTTAAATACTTATTATTATATTGTTTCAGTGGCCATCTGTGGTCTCCATCATCAGTTCCACTTCACCAAATGGTGCTTTCCGAGACAAATGCACGATTTCCTATAAAAAATATCCAAATCGCTATAGATTTGCCTATAAAATTTGAGGGTTCCCCTCAATTTCCATGGGATCCCCTCATCAGATTCTGATTAGGTGGCAATGGGACCACCTCAGGAGTACACCATCTCCAACAAAAAAAAAAAATCATCAAAATCGGTTCATAAACGACAAAGTTAGGCGCGAACAAACATAAAAAAGCATATTATTATATAAGGTCGAATTGAGTAACCTCCTTTTTTAGAAGTCGGTTAAAAAGCGTTTACGACGAACGGCATTTCATACAAACTTTCAAGCCTTGTTTTTCGAAATGACTTAACCGATTTTAATGAAACTTCATACGCATAAGTATGATACAAAGGTCTAAAAAGTTAGTTAAGAACATTTTCGAAAAATAGTGTTACAGATCGATTTTAAAATTTCCATAGAAACAGAGATTTTCAGTTATCTGTTTTTAAATAAGACATTTCAAAAATGTTCTTTACTAACTTTTTAGAACTTTTTATCCCGCTTATGTGTATGGAGTTTCATTAAAATCGGTTCAGTCATTTCGAAAAACAAGTCTTGAAAGTTAGTATGAAATGCCGTACGTCGTAAACGCTCTTAATTCATAGTACTAAATCCTATAAATTCAGTTTTTACAGCTAATTGGTGATGAGAAAGCAATCATAAGCAGTCCAAAACTGAACCACGGACTTGACCATAACTTCCTCAGAATTCTCGATTATACTCCGTACTTAAATAAATAAGTGGAAAGGTACCCTGAACCTCTCAATTTAAATTAAACAAGAAAAGCAGCACTTACCCTCCAGTAATAGACTCAAATAGAGCATAAACTTGAAACTAAGCTTTAGGAATAATTGCCGCTGTTGTCCAAACTTAAGCCAACTTAAGCTGGCTAGCGTGTCTACAGGTTTACTCAGGTATTACCGCTGACATACGGACAGACGGACCGACTAGATTTGGATGAATTATGGCGCTTGACCATTGTTTTGTAAATTATAAATGTTTTGCAAAAGTGCACCATTTTTTTTTATTTGGTACAAAATGGTCATAAGTTATCAGATGTGATGGGCATAAAGAACTTTTAAATTGGAAGCAATTTTGAAATCGTGTTTTTTTTTGGTCTTTTGCCTTTTTGTTCTATTATGTTTAACAAAGATATAAATAAGTCTGGATAGACCAGCCTTTCCCAAAGTGGGCGACAACGCCCCCTTGTGGGCGCTGCAGGCCAAAAGGGGGGCGGTAAGAGACCCAGAAAAAAAAGGGGGCGTTGTGTTGAGGCTTGGGGGCGATTTGTAATTTCATCTAAGAGGACTCTTAGACACCGACTGAGCTCTTGAATCTCGACTACAACTTGTGAACATCAACTTATATTAATTAAGAGATTGCTTAAACTAACTCGGTTCGATATTTCTCTCCACGTAGTTCATATAATATATCTGTCCTGTTTTATTGAATAAATAAAATAAAAATCATGTCAATCGGTCGTAGGGTAGACAAAATATGTTTGGGAACCCCTGGGATAGGCAGTCAAAGCTAAGCACTCTTCAAAAAAAATTGCGTCCAACTGTTGGCCGCAAAATTCACGCACACTAGAATAACACAATGACAGCACAATGAGGTATTGCGAATGTAAGACGTAGCTGACACGCATACCAGCATAAGAAAGTTGGTATATTTGTTTTAATTATTTTACAGAGCGACTAGACGTACTAAATTATCAAAGATGTTGGTTGAAGATGTTCGTTCGCCGGATATAATATTTTAGCATCACACAAATTTCTAAAGAACACTTTTAAATGACTAATTAGCAAAACTTAACAACACAATTACCAAGTAAGTAAACAATACAGACAATTGAAATACGTCACGGCAATTCCAAGCAATAATAACTACTATCATACTAGAACATTATTGCTATTGTCACTGACACATTCAGTACAATTAGTATTAGGAACACATAATCAAATAAACGTCTACCGTGCAATTTACCTAATCAGTTGCTGACTCAGATACAAGGAGATACATATATAACATCTACGTAGGTATGTGTGTATTGTATTCGTCACAACACATAAGTATCTTATTAAATCTGACGGCGGAACAAGTGGCGCTGTCTATTTTAGTTACGAAATAAAATGAAATGAAATGAAATCGTTTAATCTGTAAGTAGGATATCGGAATCACTTATTCACGTCATATTCAAAAATAAGATGTACCTAGTCGACATTTCCTATCTGACTAGTCTGACTCAAAGTCTCTTTTTCCTAAAGTCTAGACTTAATCTTGGTCAAATCATGTGAAGACCATGTAAATCCGTGTCTGAAATGGTCTTTTGAGGAAAGCACTACACAAATTTGAGTGGACCTGTCCAATTTGTGCAACCATTTTTGTCAGTAATCGTGCAGCTCAACGAAGTTACTAGAATCACCAAAAAGGTCGGACAAGAGTGACACTGGCTACCGACAGTCACTCCAGCAGAACATCGTATCGATGGTTGCCTGGCGGCTGTCTTCTGATGACAGAAGAGGATGTGAAGGGAGCCGCTGTCGTACCACGTCCACGACGAACTGCTATATTCCGGCACAATCCTGATGATATTGAAGCTGCTGAACCACTAATACGATGATCACTTCTGGTAAAGTTATTGAGAAATGCTTGCACTGATTGGAGAATTCCACGCAAATTCGTGTGGTGCTTTCCTCAAAAGACCATTTCAGACACGGATTCAATTCAATTCAATTTATTTATTCAATAACAATACAAATTGTGTCTGAATGTGAAAAAAAGAACATAAAAAAAGTTTAAATTAGTAATAAAATTAGGTAATAAACAAAAAAAAAACACAACTCGACTAATAATAAATACAAAAATATACCATCACCAAATTAAATAAAAACAACAAAAATCACAATAATAAACGAGTAGTCAGTCATTGCAATCTAATGTTACAAGTAGGCTTCACCTATAACGTCCCATACCTTTTGCATCAACTCAGATAAATACCTACACACATACCCTTAATTATAAACACAATAACTTAAAAAAAAAAAAAAAAAAAAGACAACGAGGTGAATAAAATAACCCAGCAACTCAATATCAACAAGGTCTTTAGGACCTAGGAGGATTTACATGGTCCTCACATGATCTGACCAAGATTATGTCTTGACTTTAAAAAAGACTGACCCCTGAGTTTGTTTCGCCATTTCTTCTCAGGGGTAGTCAAATAGGAAATGTCGACTACATCTAGCTTATTTTTTATTTTAGTTTTTAAATATGACGTGTACAAGTGATTCCAATATCCTATTTACAGAATAAACGATTTCATTTCATTTCAAAGGCTATCCTGTGCCGTTACATCAAAATAGTTCCTAAAGAGGAGCTCGTGACTAAGTAATAACAGCACGAGTCGATCCGCTACTCTTGCCGGGATTGGTCCGTGGATGAGTGAACATCTATACATACCAAGACCCCTCCGTGCCTCGGAAAGCACATTAAGCTGTTGCTCCCGGCTGTCATTCGTGGATCTCTGACAGTCGTTACGGGTAGTCAGCAGCCCGAAAAACTGAAAACCAGTCTTACTAAGGGGTATCGTGTTACCCAGTAACTGGGTTGTGGAGGTCAGATAGGCAGTCGCTCCATGTAAAATACTGGTATTCAGCTGAATCTGGTTAGACTGGAAGCCGACCCTGCACGACTGGTTAGTTGGAAAAAGGCTGGGCAGATTGATTTACATACAAAATAGTTCCCGTGTTCTGGCTGTCAAACAAAAAAGCACTGGAGATATTATAAACATATTAAGGGGCAGTTATATGATTTTAGTGACTTTTAAATCTGTTTCTACGCCTTCATATAATGCAAGTAAGTTATGCAAAAAATGTATGATAAACTAGAACGCATACACATCAATTATATATGTGAATATTGAAGTATTGTAGTATAATACTTCTTTTTTTTCTCTCGTCTTAGTTAAAGGGGGTTTTTATCCACACGGATATGCCAACCCCATCGTACCTTATCAACTATTTAACTTTGATTAAAAAAAGAAAATGCCTATGGCATTAAGTCCGCCTCTGTACATTTTGTGTGCTTGAAGTGTTAAATAAATAAATAAATAAAATAAAGTACAACTATGTCGACATAATACTATACTGTAATTGAAATGGAATCATTGACTAGGCATCATCTTCTTCAGGCCCACAACCTCTTTGCAATCGCCGATCTAGGGTTTGCTAAAATGTTATGAATTAGCGCAACGTCCAAAATGTTCAATTTAAATTCTCTGATCATTGATTCCCTTTCGTTCTTGTTCCTAACACACTCCATCAACAAATGTGGCACATCTTCACTTTTAGTATAATACTTTATGAAATAAATTCAGGAAGTAATGTCTACTTAAAGCATAAAAACGATATTACTTTCAAACTACGTAAGACATTTCCAAGATTTTTTTTTGTAAGAATACGCTGTTTTATTAGCTATAACTCCATCTGTGACTTTTCTCAAATGTTCATATTTTCGTTACTAAAAATAAATATTCCCTACGGAAGTTAATGCAGGCGCGGCGTGAGCGCGATGCGCATTTGTATGGCCAAGGTCAACGGTGATTTTCTGACCCTTGCTGAGCATGAGGACCTGGGTTCGATTCCCAGGTCGGGCAAAGTGTTATTGGGTTTTACGATCTGAATTTGTGATGTTGATACCAATAGGCTCGCCCCTATTACATGAGACTTAAATATAACTGGTGAAATGTGGGTGTACTATAGGTGCATGTGCTCCTCTGCCATACCCTTCGGGAGTACAGGCGTAATGTTAAGTTATGTTTTATATTGGAAGATGTCTATGTGTCCTTTAAAAGGGGGGTTAAGGTGCACTAAATAAGGATTAATCAAAACTTAATTTCTGAGTAGATCTGACGAAGTTTGTATGCAAAAGCGGACAACAGCTAATAAAATTACAGACACACATTTAAGACGGAGATTTATGCCAGTGACCTTGAGTGGTTAGCTTGCGTGTTCTGTACTTAGCTCACGCAACGCGTCGTACGTTCAGCCAGTAATAGGACTCGCCCATCAAGAAGCGCTGTCCCCAATTTGACGCATTATTAATTTATTATACACAAACCAAAAGGTATTTTAATAAAACGCGTATACTAAAAGATCAATAATTAAATTATCTTTAAATTGGTGAAGGTTTCAGAAAAATACGCTCCGTAGATTTTGCGCTATTCTCTGATTATTATCGGCGTTAGACATAACTTTACAAATTAATTTCACTTTGTAATATAAACATAATCTAAAATATAATATTCACATATTAAGTTATTCAGAAAATGCTCTAATTTTACATATATTTTATTCAAATCATTAACACTACTCGTTTAGACGTGATCTTCAGTATAAAATCATTAAAAGTCGGTTATCGTCGCCTTAACCCGAACACACACATACATACCCTCATGTGAGTAATAAAACTTGAGTGTTGGCAGGAACACTTTGAAGTTCCCAGGACATTGTGAGTGCAAAAAAGCTAGCTGCCTAGGTGGTCCCTGACTTAAAAATAGACATCCTTTATGTTTCTGTGCGAAACGGGGATATGACTAACTAAGGGATTGCTTAAAGACGATTACAGGGGGTTTAGATTTTAAAAGAAGTGTACTTACACCATCATTACGTCATTTTGCATGTGTATATCATTCATTTCATCATTTCAGCCGAAAGACGTCCACTGCTGGACATAAGCCTCCCCGAAAAGTGGGGGGGGGGGGGATTTACCATTATCGCCCGCTTGGCAGGCGGGTTGGCGATCGCAGTATGGTTTTAAAAATGCATAGACAAAGCTGCTGCCCATTCTCTAGTAAGTCCCTTAGTCGCCTTTTACGACACCCACGGGAAGAAAAGAAATGGGATGGTGCTATTCTTTACGTCCGGCACCAAACGGCACATGTGTTTATGATATGTCACAAAAACTGCTTCGAGGAGAGAAATAATATTGTTGATTCTAAAAAAGCCGTATGAGACCCAAACATTCCTCGAAGCTCTCCGAGTTAGAGCGCTGTGTGTGTCCTCATAAGTCTCAGGTTAAACTGAATTAACCCAGTCCAGAGCACTGGCAACTTTCAGCACCTGAGTACTATCAAGTTTCATGAATGACTCGCCAGTATTTGCAGAAAAGTATCAACTTTAAGTTAAGTCGGTCAAAATAATTCCGGGGTGCTGTTTTAGTATAAAGTTAAATAAAAGTGGTTTCATATAAATAAAGGAAGGGAAAATCACACAGCCAAACACTGTTGCCTCAGACTATGTAAGACTAAATCAAGGAAATATAACGACGAAATAATTAGAGAAATGAAGATCATATTAGTACAACATTAGTTCGACCTTGGGATAACAATGGCGGCCCAGTACTTTGACACCACTATGTATACAGCTTCAGAAATCTTCATCGAAATCCATAGCAAATACGTTAATAAGTAATATCTAAAATCCTTCCACATTTATCACTCACAAGTATTATTTTTCCGCCGCTTAACCTAACAAAGGCAACAACACAATTGAAGTTGATTTTTTTCCACTGGCAACGCTCACAAATAATAATTTACACGGCAACATTTCAATGATAAAGCGAAGATTTTTCGTGGCATTGTCCGGTAAAAATAGAAGGCGATAACATACGAGCGTTGTTAGTCGTTACCATGGCAGGCTCGGCCATTAAACCTAACGAGCCAAGCTCGAGAGGACAAAATGTCCTGCCTGCCAACAATGACCGGTAGGGGTGTGACGCAGTTAGTCGATAGTATCGAGTGAGCGTGTAATCGATTTGGGGGCTTGCCTTACGTCGAATATTGATGGTTAATTTTAAGTTATAGCTATTCGACAAAACACAACAATCTGATCACTGAATTTCTGCTAGACATCTCTTATGCCTTCGAAACATACTAATAATGGTTTGATTGCTACAGAAACACGTGCACGTGTTTAAAAAAAAAACTCAAAACTCAAAGCATTTATTTCAAATAAACCAATTACAGGCACTTTTGAATTGTCAAGGGGGTCGGTCAGTCATCAAGATGAAGCTAGTTGCCCATTCCAAAGCTTAGTAGGTACCTATGGAGAAGAAATTAACATATGGTTACAAAATATTGGTTACATCATTCGTGTTGAAATTAAACATGTGAGAACGATGCAAAACGTCAAAGGCGTCCGTAACAAAAATATTTAAAAAAAACAATTCAAAACTTAAATTAAAATAAGCCAAGGCCGCTAAGAGATGACCAGTCCCTACTGATGGCGCCCGTTCACGAACGTGACGCATGGATTAGCACCATTCAACTCAACCATTTTGAAGGGAGCTAAATGATCCAACACACCCGCCACCATCAGCGAGACATTACAGTGAGCATGACATACTCTCAGCCGCCAGGACACATTCAAGTCAATGAAAGAAGTACTCAGTAAATGGTAGCTTTATAGTAAGTACATAGTGCTCACACATGTGCTATGCAATTATATAATACTAAGAGATTGAATTTATACAAAGCAAAGATAGTTTTTGAAATCTTCAGCAGCTCCAACAGTATTTTCAAATGTTAATCAATTAGTTGAGGTTGTGGAGCTGGACCAGCATTGAGCCAAGCATTTTTATCAGCGATGTAATCCCCCAAATTATAGTATGCCTGCTTGCATAGTGTGCGTTTTATACAAGATTTGAATTTCGTCTCATTCAGTTGAAGTATGTGGGGAGGAATTATATTATAACATTTTAAACAGTACCCCATGAAAGACGAGTCTACTTTTGCCAGTCTGAAACCTGGTTGAGCTAATAAATCCCTACTTCTAGTACTATAATTATGTCTTTCGCCTTTTTTACTAAAAAGATGTAAATTTTTTCTTACGTACATGATGTTTTCATAGATATATTGACAAGGCACCGTCATGATGTTAATATCCTTAAACAGTTCCCTAAGAGGATCGCGCCTGCGGAGATTATATATGGCTCTGATGGCTCTTTTCTGCAGAATAAAAATAGACTCGATGTCTGCAGCCCGTCCCCATAGTAAAATACCGTATGACATAATACTATGAAAGTAACTAAAATAGACCAGACTCGCGGTATCTACATCAGTAAATTGACGGATTTTTCTCGTTTTTCGTATTAAAATTCAGTTACGGGTATTCATATAAACAGAATTGTCTATTCCAAGGAAAGTAATACAAGTAATACACGCTCTTATACCGTTTACACTGAAAACGAAATCTATCCAATTATGCATAACTTCTCAAACTGTTCCGTTTGGTGCCGGACGTAAAGAATAGCACCATCCCATTTCTTCCCGTGGGTGTCGTAAAAGGCGACTAAAGGATTTACTAGAGAATGGGCAGCAGCGTTCTCAATGCATTTTTAAAACCATACTGCGATCGCCAACCCGCCTGCCAAGCTTGGCGATTACGGCAAATCCCCCCCCTTTTTTTGGGGGAGGCCTATGTCCAGCAGTGACGTCTTTCGGCTGAAATGATGCATAACTTCCAAGTATAATTACCCTGCCATGTTTCTGCAAAACCTTTTTTATGCGATTTCTCCGAATCCTCAGTTTATTCGATACTGGGTGAAAGTCCGTGTCCCATGTCCCATCCCTAGTAACGAACTTTACCTTACAATATGTAAGTGACGCATGTTCTGTAGTTGTTAGCGAAGGACCTTTTCACTTGGATAATTCATCGTGTCTCCACTTCAGTCGAAAAAACCGTTACGATACAATACTGCTAACATACGGATTGTTTGGTGAAAATTCGAAGTATATTTTTCTTTAACCTTTGTGTTTTTCCTTTTTATGAAGATAGTGGAAATACTTCAAAGTTTTCTTATTTCATGACTTTATAATAAAAAAAAACACATGAAACACACTTTAGTTACCGGTTCGGCGCTGGACAGACGATGGACAATTTGTCCGCGACGATAGAACGTATGACGTTCGATGATAACGACGACGAGTATGTTATGTTAAACCTGAACTTAGCTGATATGATTGGTCGATGTAAATATGGTCAGCCAATTAATAATAATAATATTTTTTTATTTCAGAAAAACCGTAATAAGGTTCACAAAAAACAATTACAGATTAAAGGCTTCTACATACTTGCGCAACTAGTCGCGCGACGCGACACCGGTAGAACAAAATCCTTGAATTTTTCATAGAAATTGTTCTACCGGTGTCTCGTCGCGCGACAAGTCACGCCAGTATGTAGAAGCCTTTACAGATCTGACGGTTGTTATGGCTATGGCTGAAAGCCACATCAACCGTCAGATCTGTAAATCAGCTGTCAAACTCATGCTGAATATACTAGCTATTGAAATTGGCTGACCAAATTAACATCGACTAATCAAATCAGATCACATCAGGTTTAACATAAAATACAACAATATATAACATCACGCCTGTAATCCCCGATGGGTTAGGCAGAGGTGGGGTCACCTCTGCCTAACCCATCGGGGATTATTGTACACCCATATTTAGCAGCAGAACCGCTTGCGATAACTAGACCAATGAGACATGCAAATACGATCAAGTTAAACAACAAAGGACATTGACCGATAGTACTCGTAAGTTTAAGACTACAATATTGACGATTCAATCAAGAAAATTATTTTCGCATCACTAAAAGTCGAGTTCGCGTTGTTCCGTGTGGTGCCGGACGTAAAGAATAGCACCATCCCATTTCTTCCCATGGCTGTCGTAAAAGGCGACTAAAGCCACTTACTAGAGAATGGGCAGCAGCGTTCTCTATGAATTTTTAAAACCATACTGCGATCGCCAACCCGCCTGCCGAGCGTGGCGATTATGGCAAGTCCCCCCCCCTTTTGGGGAGGCCTAAGTCCAGCAGTGGACGTCTTTCTGCTGAAATGATGATGATGATGAAAAGGCAATACACACACTGGCCCGCTATACGCTGCGGGGTGCGTGGCGACGAAGTCACGCGCGTGGTTGCGGGAGTGCAGATTTGCACCATCATGTTTCTTCGCACAAACGCGCGGAGCTGGAGTATAGTATACGGTGGCCCAACGGCCCTCATTTCACAGTGAGATCTATTTCAAAATATTGATAAATGATAAATGATTTATTTTCTGTCAGAACTTTTGTACAAACACTTTTACACGCCAATCATATTTTAAAAAAAACTAGATGAGGTCGGCGTTTCGTAACTGACTACTCTGAGAAGAAAGGCCGAAAACTCAGAGGACACAGTCTCTTTTAAAGTCCACATGATTTGACCAAGATTATGTCTGAAGACCATGTAGATTGGTGCCTGAAATGATCTTTTGATGAAAGAATCACACAGATTGTGGGGACCTGTCCAGTCAGTGCACGCATTTGTCAGTAGTCGTGCAGCTCAACTCAGAATTTGAGGAGCTCAACGATTCAACGAACAATACCAAAGAAAGGACATTTGCGTAGGTCGCATAAATTACTCAAACTTATTACTTCACGTCTAGCTCTGTCAAAATCACGCACCATACTGCAGAACTCGGTGTGCCATACCTTTTTGCGTCTTTCCCTGCATACACGCGCGAGGGCGCGGGTTTATCTGCATGTAGGCGCGTGACCTGCAGCACTGCGCGTGAATGCGTTGTCTGTGTGTTGCACTACGCGTGTTTTCCAGCAAAGAGAGATACTTTCAAGCAACGTAAGAACACGCACTCCCGCGCTGTACGCTGCGTAATGCGTAATGCGAATCGCCAAAACCAGTACACCACACCACACAAGTTTCGCGTTATTATAACTAAACCACGATTTATATCGTGAGCCACTTGTGGTTTCGACTGTAACAGCGGTCGCCGCTAATGATGACGGATACCAACATCATGAGGGCTGCGGTTTTTATATCCCTAAGAGAAAACTACCCGTTGAACAGTATTTCTACAATTTACTGGTACGAGCTCCTTGGGAATTGTTATAAAAACATCTTATTTTATAGGTAATGAAGTTGTGGTTTTTAGAATGAAAATGATTTATAACTATCCAATGGATGAAGCAATTGTATTTCTTTTTTGTGGGATTTTGGAACAGCGAATTGATCAATATTTGCTTTAGTGGAACTAATCTGTGATATTACCACTGATAAAAGTAATCAGGCTGACTATTTATATTTTTTTAAATTAATGTTCAAAAAAAGTATAACACAGAGTTAATAATTCTATGCTACAAACCACAGAAGCCTTTGATAGCTTATACATGGCTAGTGAGTTCGGAAATAATATTTATACTTATTATCTATAATATAGGTACTATAGGGTAACAATTTATACTGTAAGCTTGTGAGTTGTTATTGTATATGTAATTGGCAACGTGGTTGAGCCATGAAATCGCCTATAAACATACATTTCTGCCTCATCGGTCTAGTTGTCGTAAGTTCTACTGTTGAGTATGAGTTCCTGGGTTGGATTCCCTGGTCGGGCAAAGCGTTATTGGGTTTTTCTATCTGGAATTATTCAGTAGCAGCCCGGCGTCTGGATTTGTGCCAGGTTGATAGCAATAGGCTCGCCCCTTATTACATGGGACTTAAACATAACTTGTGAAATGTGGGTGTACTATAAGTACACCCCTGCCTAACCTTCGAAAAATGCAGTCGTGATGTTCTGAATACATTAGGTGAAGATAATAGTATTCCTCGTAGGTGGAAAAGGCGATTATAGTGTCTTATACAGTACACGTTTATACTGGAAGTACTTTACCTATAGGAACAGGAGTTGTTTACAGCCATTCCCCTGATGTAAACATTTAGCACTTTACGACACCCAGGAGAAATGTGGGGGTTTATTCATAGTCCCGACTTTAGAGAAACCCCACTTAGTTTATAGGCACTTCATGTTTCATGCTTTTTTATTATCATTATTATTCCGCGAAGAAATCTATTTTTATTCGATAAAGACAAAGAACTACTTTCAGTTGATTGATAACCGTTTCGTGAGTAAAAAGATATTATTTTTCACTTTTATTTTTTATTTTCAGACTGATTAATTGTCTCGTTCTTCGTTTTTCACGTCGCTTTTCTCTCGATGACAGTTTTATTATTATAAACTTTAGTTTGAAGGTGGTTAATTTGTTACAATTTAACAAAAATGCATAAATTAAATGTGATCATGGGAAGATAACATAAACATTATCTATATATCACATATTAAAAAATTAAGTTTGAAAAGTTCGAGATTATTTTAACATCTCCGAATTACCGTTTAAAAAGCCTGATATACTATGAAACGAAAATACATTCCAAAATTTACCTTTTGAGTTTTTTAAAGCTAAGAATCGTGCAAGATAAGGGAGATTTTCAGACAATACACGAAAAAGCCACAATGCCGGTCGGTGGGCGAGACGAAACACATCGGATACCATTGCCGTAAAACGTTATCTCACTCGTTATGCCGAGAAAACGCTAAGTGTGACTTTCATTCTGTGCGGAATTCTGTATTCCTTTTTTAATCTGAAAATTGTTGAATAAAATCAGCTAAAGTGCCTAATTTCTTCTCATTAGCGCGTTGAAAAAGGCTTATGGGGTGTTTTCTACGAAAAAAGATAAAACTAATAAAATTTTGACCAATACCCATGCTTGATGATTGGGCTATTGTAATGAAAACCCGTAATCTATATGTGACTGCGCATAGAAAAGATCTGCTTAACATATATTTCACATTTACGAACATAGCCACCCAAGATCAACAAACAAATAAGCAGAAAACCTTTCATATACGGTACCCTAAATATAATGTCTTTGGCAAAGTTGAGCAGGGTCATAAAACCCTGGCCTATGAATATGAGTTGTAAAGATGATGTTACACGCCATGACGCGTGTACAGCGATAAAAACTTTAACTTTTACCATGGGAAATGGCCGCTTTGAGTTTTGGCTCCTATTGTGTTGGCTGATGTAGTTTAAAAAAGGTTTTATTTTTTTTCATACATTTTTAAAACTTTTTTTCATGAGATAGGTAATTTCTCCTGTGACATACATAGATGCATTTAGAGTTACAAACCTTACTTCCATAAACACATACTTAGATCCAGAACAACATACACAAATGTTTGTTTCGTGAGAGAAACGAACCCTTGACGGCTTGGCCCATATCTCAGCAGACGCCAAACCACTGCATCAATTCAAAACTCATACTTAAACTTAAATCAAGAAAGTATTTTTTTTATTGACATCTTGCAGGTCAACCTAGGAGGTTGTCGTCTGCTTAACCGATCCTTCCTGTGGGTGCCTCAATAAATTAAAGACTCCAGCCAGGGCATAACTTAAAAACTAAGCGACTATACACGCTAAGGGCACCCTCTATGGGGTACATACAGGCCTCGGCTTAGGACGTCGCTCGGGGAGGACAGCATAGTTGACTTTCATTCCCATAACAGGGAAGTGACTCTAGTGCCGTAACCGTAATAAAGGTAGCCATTGCTAAATTACGGGTCACTACCAAAAATTCCCCAACCGCTTTTCTCTGCGAACCCCACAAACAAGCAATCAAAACATCTTCAAATTCACTCACACTTTCCCATCCCTCTCATAATAAAATTTCTCCGTCCACTAATTATATACCGTCTCTCATAAGTCACAACTTCATAGCGCAACCTGCATTCAGCGTACATTTAATTTCCGCACATACGTAGCTAGCTCGGAAAGGAAACCGAAACTATCTCAAATCTAATTTAGGACATCTCTAGCACGCATACTTGCACCCCGAACTAAATTAGCTCTGTGCAGAAAAATATGCTTTAACTCGACAAGCTCAAAGCGGATACGTTTTTTTCAAAAAGGAACGTGTTTCGGTAAGTTTACTCCGAAATGTTCTTTGTTACCAAATTGACGTAATTTTTGCTTTATAGTTCCGTCACGGTTTTTAGAACTTTTGTTTTAAAAATTAATATGGTTTTTGTTTTTTAAGGATGACAGAGTAGGTAAGAGTGGCGGTTTTATGGTTTATCATTGTTGGAGTATATTTATTTAAACGGTGCAGTGCAGACTGGTGAAATTTAAAACCAGCAGTGTTGTGGAAAAATCTCTTGACGTAATTTTATGAAAGTGTTAAATTTGTGGATTCTATTAAAACATACATACATAACATCACGCATGCAATCCCCGAAGGGTTAGGCCGAGGTGTACCTAATAGTACACCCACATTTCGCCACTTATGCATAAGTCCCATGTAATAGGGCGAGCCTATTGCCATCAACCGGGCACAAATCCAAACTCCGGACTGCTACTGAGAAATTCCAGACGGAAAACACCAATAACAATTTGCCCGACCTGGGAATCGAACCCAGGACCTCTAGCTCAGCAATAGCGCTTGCGAGCACTAGACCAACGAAGTGGGAAATTACAACAAAAACGCCACAATAAACTACAGTAAAGCTGCAAGAAAATAACAATCCAAGATAGCTAATAATGCCTTAAGGGAAAATAAAAAAGATGTAATTCACAACAAAGGAACCGTCGCATGTTACCTTATCTTTCTTTATCTTATCTAATGAAAAAGGAAAACCATTACGTTTTTCTTTCAGTTATCGTCGCGTTAAAGTTTAACAAGATCTCTTCGACCTTTCATTATTTTAAAACTAATTAAAAAGTCCCGTTTCGGCCCAAGGCAGTGACGGGACGCGTGAAAACGCTTTGAACATTATCGGCCAAGGCCGCCATTTTGTTGATAACAGGGTCCACAAACAAAAAAGTATAGACGCCCCTTGTTAGTCGGCATAGCCTATATATCGCAAAACTTAGACATTCATATCGGGTCAAAAATTAAATTTAGACCGAGACATTCGTAAATATAATACATTCAAAAGGGTAATTTTTTTTTCAGATTTTCGAATACTTAGGAAAACGACAGAGGGGGAGACATCGCAAACGATTGTGGAGGCTAATATCCCATGATCGACACTCGCACTCAGTCGTGAATGGCGTATATGGAAAAAAAATCATCCCAATACCTTATACTGGCACCCAATTTATTTTTTTGCCATTTCAGTTGACACGACATACTTCAACACTGCGCGCTAAGTAAACAACAACTGAGGTTTCTCTCACTAACGATGTAAATGTAAACAAATGAATCAAATAACACATTTATGACATTTATTTTAATGACATTTATCTCTGGTTTCTGAAAGCTTATCCAACTTAATTAGTTGTCAGTTTCTTTAACAGGGTGTTTACGTCCTTATTGTGTATCTTTACTAAGCTTATCATCAAACCTTAAACGTTCTGGCGTATTCTTAAATAGGTACCTTTCGATGGCCGCTAGTTGGACAAACTAAACACAAGTAACTTATATCCTATTTTTCAGTAAGAATTATTTGTTAGTCCCTTGGAGAGTAACCTTAGACCCTATGTCAACTTACCTGTAGCGGTTAAATTAACTTAAATACGTAGGTACTCCAAACTAATATGGAAAGAAAACAAAGTGAACGTGAAGACGATACAGCACTTAATAGGATGTTAGTTTTAGTTGCTTCTCTAAACATTTACGTACCTACGTACCCTGGCAGTACTTGCCTATGAGGTGTGTAAACATCTGAACACTATCGGCTACAGCGTTTTGTTACATAAATATATAACGGCGCAGGATAGCCTTTACCAGAAGTGATCATCGTATTACTGGTTCAGCTTCTTCAATATCATCAGAATTGTGCCAGATTATAACAGTTCGTCGTGGACGTGGTACGACAGCGGCTCCCTTCATATCCTCTTGTCATCAGAAGACAGCCGCCACGTAACCATCGAAGCGACGCTCTGCTAGAGTGACTGTCACCAGCCAGTGTCACTCTTATGCGACCTTTTCGGTGATTCCAGTAACTTCGTAACAAAAATAAAGTCAACGCCATGAGACGAGATAAATTTCATACTTTGGGATTTAAAACTTTAACTGAAATTGCGTATGGTTCAGTTTCCATTGCAACTAAAATTATTTTATGACGTTTAGCGATAATTTCTTCATTCATAAATCAACTTAGATATCTTGAGTTTAAAGTTGATAGTTGTATAATTTGCAATTTTATGTATTTATAGCTTCTCATGACGGTTACTTTAGACGGTGCCACTTGCTGCGCCGTCATATACGGGGTGGAAAAAATCAATTGGCCCTAAAGGAAAACCACTTTAAATACTTAAGATAGATTATTTTACTTAAAGGAAACATTCCTTTATTTTTAGAAAGAAACAAAACTGCATTCACAGATTTCTCGAAAAACTTACCTAAACCGGGCATCGAACCAGCTGAAAATTCAAAAAATAAACACTCGCTATTTTATTTCACTAATATGCTGTATAGGATGTTTTCGTTGTAAAAAAAAATATGTCCAGTTGCAAAAACACGCCATTTTCTGAAAAATTTGAATTAGTTCTTTGATTTGTTTTTTATTATTTTCCACAAGTGTATTGAAAAACGTCGTGTGATACATGGGTGTGTCATTCAAACTCGTGTCATTAAAAACCCTCGCTTCGGGTCAGGCTTGTTAATGACAGCTCGTTTGCAATAACCTACTTTCCACCCTTGTATCACAATTTACTATTTTAAGAGGAATAATTCCTTAATACATTGTTTTCATATAACTATATTGGTTTACGCGGCGCTCGCCAGTTGGCCCCAACACTTGTGACAAACTCACTTCAGTAAATCACTCTATCCATTGGCGTACACCGTATGAAAATCCGTTCAGTAGTTTTTGAGTTTATCATGTTCAGACAGACAGACAGACGCGGCAGGGGACTGTTTTTTTTTTAATATGTAGTGATTTGGTTATGCTTTCAGTTTGAAATAGGTTATATACGTATATCAGGAAAATGCTTATTTCAATAAGTTGAGAAAATCAACATAGAAGGTGGCAGTGGAAGGGAAAATGTGCCAAATACTTACAGAACTACAAGTGGTTCCATAGAGTCCAGAATTAGTACTTTTTAACAATACCTCAATCATTTGATAAACTTAAAATTCGCGTAAGGCAGCCCGTCTACTTGGAAACTTTGAGAACTTTCACAAATTCTTTTTTATTAAAGGTTTTTTTAAAAGATTGAAAAAGGATCTTTGTGGTCTGTAAAAGTACGACCGTGGATTAAATAACATTTCAAAATGTTCCAACACCCGGGATTATTGTCTCGAACCTTTCTTCGAAAACTTCCATTATTTTTTTACTAAGGATTCCGTTTTCAAATAACCAATTCTTTTACAATTTTGTTCAACTAAAATGTAATTTGTTTCCGCATTCAAAACACGACTATTACATTAATTTTCATACACTAACTCCCATAAAAATTTGCATACAAACTATACACAGGAAAAGCACGGAAAAACCTTTTTTGTACTAAAAATTTAGAATTAAAAACAAATTCGAACAACAAATAGGCGGAAAAATGATACGCGGGCGTGTTGAAACTCCGTACAGAATACATTTTTAATTCACACAGTTTTCGATCTTTAGATCTACTTCTTCAGTTTCTGTTGATTAAAATTTCATGCATAATTTTATGTTTAGAATAGAATAGAATACTCTTTATTATGTATACCATAAAAGTTACAGATATAAATGTTTAAATTTTACATAAGGTGACACAATGGGCGGTCTTATCGTTATGTTTGTGAACTATGTGTAAGTTTAATAAATTAATTTGAATTTATATAAAACACGAAATCGCCAACACACAGCATCAGACTTGGTGATCAATAGGTATCTTCGTAGTATGAAAAAAGAGACATTTGCTTTGGAATAGAACAAGTACAGGCTAATATTATTATAACAGAAGTATTTTTTGTTTCTACAAATATACCCATAAAAAAATAAAACCGGCCAAGGGCATGTCGGACCACGCACAATGAAGGGTTCCGTAGTTGGGATGAATTTATCCCAAAAACAAACTTAACATTGTAGTTGAAAAACATGCTCTCCCATACATTGATATACGTTACGATCAATTCTCCAACTGCAAATTTAAGTTGGTCGACTATTACTCGTGAACTTGTGAAGCCTACTTAGCTGTGATAGTTTTTCTTTTAATTTCGTTATATATACTATTGCCATGATTTTTTTCACATATCCAAAACCAACCATTTAGCTGGCAGGGGGGGGGGACACTTGACTCTAACAAAAACTAGCACTTTAAAGCTTAATATTACGCAAACGGATCCCTTAATTGAAAAATGGCTTTCCCAAACCCACAATATTTTTGAACGGCCTATCCAACGATACCCCACACTATGGAATAGACGAGAAAAAAAAATATGATCCCCATTTCACGTGTAAGGGAGGTTCCCTAAAAAAAAATGTTTTTCATAATTTTATTTTACCATTTTTTTGGCATGATTAATATGTATACCCATGCCAAATTACAGCTTTCGAGGACTAAGCGTCTCTGAGCTAAGCTGGCGACAGATGGACGGACGGACAGACAGACAGACAGACAGACAGACGGACATGGTGAAACTAAAAGGGTTCCTTGTTTACTACGGAACCCTAAAAAAACGAGCCAGCCTGACAGTAGTCAAACATGATGTGTAACATCTGTCATCTCACCTTGGATAGAACTTACTAATTCCATGAGTACACTAATTCCATGCTATTATAAAGTACTTACTAATTCCATGCTATTAAAAAGTACTTACTCATCCATGCTCAAATTGTTACTTCCTGTTACACACTTACGTCCCTTTTCACGAAATCACTCCCACATAGAGCGAGAGAAAAGATATTACACTAAAAAAATAGTACTTTCAGGAAATTCAGGTTCTAAGTTAATCTTGGGAACTTCGTATTAATTATCCTTGTAAGTTAACTAAGTAGTTTATTGCCTAAGAAAGTGAGACACCGCAACGTGGTTACACTGCGTAGCTTAATGACGTGATAAGAGTTTATAATGTACCTTAATTAGAAGTAGCATAAAATTACTTTTTTACCTGACTGCCCCAGAATGAGGGTTATGTTTTTCGAGTGTATGTATCTATTTCTTCGGCACGCTCTGTAGCCTAAACGGCTTGATGGATTTTAAATAGGTATCATTAGATTTGTTTTATTTGGGGAAGTGACATATACTATTTTAATATGGCATCTGCGAATCAAAAAAGAGATACATCGAGAAAAATGTGATTATAATAATATGGGTATCAAATAAAAGCTAGTAAATAGCCCATTCCAAACATATATAATTATTATAAGACTTTTAATCTACAATTTTGACACAAACTACAAAAAGGTTCATTTTCTTTTCTAAAACCTATCCTACCTTGCTAGCCTTACTTTATTACTGAACAATTTGTTCATTAATAACATAAAAAACGCCATACCATTATATACAAAAACGGCAAAATAATCACGTTTTTTGTATGGGAGCCCCCTTAAATATTTATTTTATTCTGGTTTTTTGTATTCGTTGCTATAGCGGCAACAGAAATACATCATCTGTGAAAATTACGATACCCCTTGGTAAGACTAGTGTCAGACTTTTGGACTTCTGATGACCCGTAACGACTGTCAAAGTTCCACGAATAACAGCCGGGAGCAATGGCTTAACTAACACTTGACTAATAGACAAGTATGGAAGAAAAAAGACATGTGCTGACCCCAAATAAATCGGATAAGGGCAGAAAATAGAGTAGTGGTGGCCCAGTGGTAACGGCCTCGACTTACCCAGTTATAGGTCGTGGGTTCCAAACCCAAGCAGTCGCTTTACTTTGTGTAAATAATTTCATCACTACTGCTCTCAAAACGGTGACGGAAAACATCGTGAGGAAACCGACATGTCCTAGAACCTAAGATTCGAAGACATGTGACATCTACCAACACGCACTGGGCCCGCGTGGTAGATTACCACCCTCTCCCTTTCGAAGAGAGGAAGCATATGCACCCATCAGTGGGAACATGATAGGCTGATTAAGACGCTGACAACAGGTAAACAGCTTTCACTGTCAGACTGCATACAAAAGATAGAGAAGCGCGATGACCCAGCGCTTGTAGGTATTGCAAAATATGAAGCAATTATTTATTTACTCAAAAATGAGTTGAGTAATCGAAAATAAAAAACAACCAAGTTCTGCATACAAATAAGACGTTCTTGTTATTGATTAAATACCAACCGTACGTTGATATTTAACACAGATATTTTGGATTGAAACTCAAAGTAAAGGGTTAGTTTACCGTTCATTTGTATCGACATTTTTTTTTTCGAAACGTGTTTTGGTAAGAACCAGGTTCTGAGAAATATGTTCAAGAATAATATATATTTTTTCCGGTACGACAAAACTATAAAGATTTGGCAATTTATTTGTTTAAGACAAGGATACTTTTATCATTTGCGTCTTGTCAGCGCCTTAAGCAGGAGAATAATGAGTTGGTCTAACTGTAAAAAAAAACATGACTCCCTTTTATTACATCCCTCATATATCCTGAAAAAACTGTAAACGATGTATATCTAGGTCAAAGCATACATATAATGTGTCTATGCACGTGTTCCCAGAAAACGATTGGTTCCGTCCACCAACCAATCTATTAGTGTTTTTTAAACGTTTTTCCATTTGATTGACGTTGCGTTGAACCCTCTCGTGAACTTATCTGGCATAAAAAAGTCACTTTCGAGTAATCGGCGATTTGATCGCAGTGATGGGACAAGAACTGTCTACTCGAATCAATTTCGATTAAGTTTCAATTCCGCGTAGTTTTTTAGACGAATGAACTACTTTTAAAGCAATAATCTTGACCTTTTGAAGGGGCTTGTGGCTAAGTAATAACAGCCATATGGGTCAATCGATCCGGTTAAGCCATGCTTGCGGCGGTCGGTCCGTGGATTGGTGACCATCCGTGCTTAACGTGCTTTAATCGGAAAGCACGTAAAGCTGTCATTCTTGGTTCTTTGACAGTTGTTACTTTGTTTACTTTGACTTTCGGGCTTCTCACCAGTCCTACCAAGGGGTATCGTATTACCCAGTAACTGGGTTTGGAGGTCAGATAGGCAGTCGCTCCATGTAAAATACTGGTATTTAGTTGCATCCGGTGGTTAAACTGGAAGCCGAACTCAATCTAGTTGGGAAAAGGCTAGGCACATGATTGAATATTGACCTTTGATCAAAATAATGTCAATCAAAATAATAAAAGGGACTTGAATAAATGTTTGCCGACGATCAATCTTTGAAACAAAAATATAGCGTAAATTAAATTGAGTGTAGGGAATGGCATTGTTAAATAAGCAAAAATCTGTACGCATTTCAGTGAATGTTTGTCAGTTTCACGCCAATTATTCGATTAGCGTTCGCAATTAAAATCGAATAATTCGATTCAAAATGTTTATTCGAAAGACATGACACATCACCATTTCATCGCAAGTGCTGTTCAAGCACTTTACTTGTCAATTTACTCAGAAGTTTTATACCTTTCGGATAAGGAACGTTGTCGTTTTTACGAATATTGTTTCACGCATAACTGCTCTCTTTCATCTAGCAACAATGTAATAGCTAACATAGCTTACGGGTTTTGTCTTTACTATATTATTATATACTATAGGTTTCAGTTAATCTAAAATGATATAGATACATAAACCAATAAACCATATATCTAGCCGGGTGTGTAACGTTTGAAATAATAACTAAAGTTCTAATGATCATAAATTACGTATTTTTTTGTTTTAATATAACCATGAATGATATAATTAATTGTTGATATAATTTCATTTTACCTAATTTTATATGGTTTAATGAACATTTTCTATAATGCACATTTGAATTAATATTCAATTAGTATAATATTCAGTTAAATTAAATTCAAAATCTATATGTAACGTTTAATAGCAGAGATCCCCTCTATTGTTGGCGAATCATTTGGAACTGAACGTTATATTACTAAAAGAACATTATACAAATTGAAAATTATATGAAATTAACGTCACTAAATGTTTTTAGAGCAAAAGAAGGTTGATGGACCATATAACATGCTCTGGGCTGGCAGACATATGCGGACATCTTCATGTAGCCAATTAATGTATAGTTATTGTATTTTTAAGGTGTTGAATTTACTAATATAGGCTAAGGTCATACTAACACTATATGGATCCCTTGCTCTGTTTTATATTTTTTAATTTAAATTTAATTTAAATTATATAAAATATAACATTAGATCACATAAAATTAGGTTATTTGTATTTATAGCAAATCGCACCTTCAATCCCCAGCACCAAGTGGAATGACGGCTCACTTCACATAAGTTTTCCCAGTGAGATTTTTACAGAATAGCAATGCTAGTAATATCCTCTCTCTTAGTTTCAATTTCTGGGTTATTCAGCAATATTTCCAAACCGCCTCTTTTCACATCATACTGCGAAATTCACAGAAAGATAGGACGACTGTAACAAAGCTGAAGTGGCAATGCAGACGTGTTCTTGAGTGGAGACCGCGAATCGGCAAACGTAGTGTAGGACGCTCTCGACCTGTGTGGATCTTCGTAAGGTGTCTGCTAGTAGGTGGATGAGAGTGGCCCAAGATTGAGCACAGTGGCGTACAATTGGATAGTCATATGTCCCGCAGTGGTCTTAGTAAGGGTTGAACATCATGATACATGAAAGGAAACTCTTTATATTGTATCCATTAAGCACCCTATAAACAAAAACAACGCTCCTCATAAAGGCGTGACTTCGGAAAAACAACCAAGGTTATCTCATCTCATGAATGTTTTCTTCGAAACATCTTTCCTCTTACAAAACAAAGGATGCTTTATCACAAAGGAATAAAGTAGAAAATCGTCTACAAATTCCAAATAGGAATCAGAAGTCAAAAGACTAACTTCGGATCACGACAAAAGGAGTTTAATGAGGGCCACACCAATTATTTCAGACCTCATTTAGACTGGAGTTTAAGCCTTTGGGTCGTATTAGAGGCATCTTCATGAAGTGTGCCATGAATGTTAATGTCTTTCAAAGAGATTGTTAGTATCTAACAAGTAAGACTGTTATAGATTTTTGTTCAATATGGTTTACATTGACAATAACGACTAGGGAGACAGCAATTGGAAGGGCTACCTTTTTTTTCTCCTCTAATGCAATCTGTCCTGGGACATTCAGCGATAGGTAGATGATGGTTGCGGAATTTGCACGTTATGAAGCCATTGCCCCATCCGATCGATACTACAGCTCATTCATGCTGGTTGTAAGTAGGTCTTGGGGTACCCTTCTTTTCAGTCTTAAGAAGGGTTGGACATTAGTTGCATTGCTAATTGATATGGGTGGACTTTGCACCCATTATCATCATCATTTTTTTATGCTTGGAGTTTCCCTACGTGATCGAATCAGAAATGAATAGATCCGCAGGCGAACCAAGGTAACCGACATAGCCCGAAGAATTGCCAAGCTTAAGTGGTAGTGGGCAGGGCACATTGCTCGCAGAACTGATGGCCGATGGGGCCGAAAGGTTCTGGAGTGGCGACCGCGTACCGGAAGACGTAGCGTTGGAAGGCCTCCCACAAGGTGGACCGATGACCTTGTGAAGGCTGCAGGTATCCGCTGGATGCGGGAAGCACAGAACCGGTCGAAGTGGAGGTACTTGGGGGAGGCCTATGTCCAGCAGTGGACGTCTTTCGGCTGAAATGATGATGATGATGGGTGTATTATGTGGTAATATTAGTTTTGATTTCTTCTTGAACCATTTTTATCTTTAAATCCTTGTGAATTCTCTCAGTCGTGACGTACCAGAGAGCATTTACTATCTGACGCAGGGTTTTTGATTGAGACCTTTGAAGGATTTCGATGTTGGACTTCGCTGCAGTTCCCCAGAGCTGGATACCATAACACCAGATAGGCTTGATAATGCATTTGTATAGAAGAAGTTTGCTTTCCAGAGGCATTTGGGACTTTTTGTTAACCATCCAGTTGTGGCGTGCGCTGAGTTGCGAGAATCGCAGTCTCCATGTCGCCATGAGAGTCCGCCGGAGCTCCGACCGCTGTGCCGTGATTTCTCGTGACAGCGGAGTTACGCCCTGGCGTTACGCCTCCTCGCGTCACTCCCAAATGTACGCGAGGACTTTTGCCTACTATATTGTACACTATCAACCAGTCAATTATCAAAATACACCCAACTTGCCCTCACAGGAACTGTATAAAGGACATTATCGATATAAAACAAGTCAGTTGACAAACACCTAACCTCGCTAATGAATATGCAAATTTCTTTAGATCCACACAATATCGTAACCTTAAACTAATAAGATAAAAACGTGTCTAACCTTTACCTGCTCTTAACGTAATTGAATTTAAATAAGCGTGGATATACGTTTTTCAGAGGTTCGAAACAAGGTTAACGATAGCTAGTGTGTTTAAAATTAGATAATTGAAGTGAAACTTTTTAGGCGGCTATTTGATAATTGGACGAGAATTGTGAGTGCAACAAGGAGGCGTCATTTTAGGCACATTTCGTTACAAGAAAGAGAAGAATGATATAGCTGTCTCTCGTCTCTCGCACTAAATCTCTTATTCTTTGTTTTGTTTTTTTTTCATGTTTCACTTTTATCACGTGTACCGGTGCTGCACTCGTAATATTTTTTTTAATGTTTTCTTTATCGATTTTATCGATAGGTACGTCATCGAATAGGGGCAGTAAATGTGTGATGTGCATGAGAGCAAATAAATAAAATTAAAGTAAAATAAATATAAATAAAGAAAAATAGTTATCAAAGTCAAAGTCAATGTATAATTATTTATTTCAAATAGGCACTTAAGAAGCACTTTAGAAACGTCAAAATTTACCAAAAAAAATTGATTCTAGTTACCCTTCCAAGATGTAGTTTCGTATGGAGAAGAATGGGCAAGAAACTCCACCATTACTCTTTTTAAAAAATATTTACAATATTTTGTTCAAGTACATTAATGATATAAGTATAAATATATGTGTGAGTAATTTAATCACATAATGTAAAATGTAACAGAACCACGTGCATACAATAATAAACGAGCATAAAAAAATAAAAACAAGTAATGCTTGCTCAAGGATGCATATGCGGCATGCTCCAATAATTCTTCCATACCATTATCGCGCCCCCTGGTCTACTCGACTGGCTGGGCCGGGCTGGGCTGGTGGATTCGAGCAATCGAGTCTGGTCAAAGCACGCTGGGGTCGGTGCATTTCATTCATTCATTCATAAAAAAATAAAAACAAATAGATTTATACTCATGAACACAAAAGATAAATACCTAGCTGCACGCCCCGTTACTGTGACAGGCTTCCACTCAGCATAATGCTGTTATATCCACAGCACAATGCTGATAAAATTTTCAGTGGTCACCCGAAATCGAAGTCGGAAATTTCAATGTCAATAAAATATGTAAATGGCAACAATCTTCTAATTGTGTGTAAAAAGTGGCTTAGGTACCTACTTTAACAAAGATATTTACCTAAATGATATTTATATGTGTTAGAAATAAGACATATCATTATGTAGATATTTAGTTACGTATTTCATTGTCGTAGTTACTGTGTAGTTTTATTTTCTGCTTTCTTATTTTTGTTATCTGTTTATCTTTAAGTACGATTGTACTAATTAGGTATTATTCTACGTAGAATACGTTAGTCTATCTACTGTGTAACAAAAACTTATATATTCCCAGAAATGTACACTAATTAAGAGTATCAACTAACTAATGAAGCTTTTTATTCTTTTGTTTCAGGAGTGGATGATACGCACAAGTTTTTGGGAAACGACACACACACAGATTACTTCAGATTATTATTAAGAGACGGAAATTATCTCCTAGTCGGCGGCAGGTAAGTCCCCGTCATTAAGTATAACCATAAATAATATTGATGTCAAAAATCCTCTCTTAAAAGTATTACAAATTCAAGTTATGACTTGAAAAAAAAGCGTCGCTTAATATACAACGTCACGCCCCAAAATTATAACGGAAATTGTGAAATGTATGAGCTGTTTGTAATTGTACCATTTGTTTTTTTTTTTGTAGAAATTGGTGACATAATGAAAACATAATTCACCTAAATTGCTCTAATTACACTTCGAAGAATCGGTCGTTATACAGAATTGTAACTTGGAGTTAATTCGACCGTCTACAAAGTACCACTTATGAAACACGTGTCAAAAACATAAATAATCGCGCCGCCATTCGCGTAGTAACACCTATTTCGTTTTAAAGACTCCAAGTTATACATTCAAATGAGATACTTAGTTATTTGTTTTTCCCAACTCCACTCCAATTCGTTGCAAAGTTGGGGTACCCTTAACCGCACCGACTGAAGCGGTAAGAACGTGCTGTATCTACCCGCAACCGCAGAGCTAACTCAGATGCACCTGACGCTGTCCCTCTCGCACTCACATAGATGTAGATAACGCGGTCTCGTTTGCATTTATAAAGATTTTTGGCTTGTGTTTGGATGGAGGCAAGACGACTTAAAAACACCCAACCCGCCCGCCGCCTACAGTCGCCATTTTATTACGATTTTGTGAGGAGCGACTGTCGATAAGTTATCTAAAATGTATTAAGCACTTGATATTGAAGTGCGCTCAAATATATCCTAGTGATCTTTCAAGAAGGGATAATCTTCACTGTAGCGAACTGAAAGGTTTCATGGAAATGTAGCTCTGTTGTTTTTGTGTCGGTAAGTTCGTATATTTTTTTGTTAAATAGACTAAGAAGAAATGTTAGAGAACATTTTCTGGAAACATTAATCTCCTCATAACTTGATGAATTAGCTTCAAAAACTCTTGAACATATTCCAACGCTCTAGATAAAAGTTTATGTTAATGAAGGCGCTGTGAATTAGTTATAAAGCGAAAGCTTTTTATGCTTATAAAAGTACTAAAACACTCCCATTTTGGATCTGGAATGATTAAAAAAAATTACAACTTTCACACATTTGACAAAATGAAACAGTAGTTTTAATGTCTTTGCGTTGAGGAAACTTCTAAGAAAGCACTCAAACTAATTTTGCCAAAATGACAGTAGTTTTATCATTTTATCGACATGATACCCTCACTAGAAGCCAGGCAGAGCCACGCGACACATCTGCCTTGCTCGTGGCCGCAAGCCACTGTTTACATTCCACCGAATATAATTCTTTGTTTTTATGTAAATACTGCTCGCGTGCCTCCCACTTCTGTAAACCCTTTGTTAAATAAATAACAACAATTGTAGCCTGTAATTTTCTACAGTAATCGTAGGGGCGAGGAAGAATGCTCTATAGTTTCGAAAAAAACGCGCCTCGTGTTAAGAACTGGGAAAAATCTTTACATTCCCATTTAGTAAGGAAAGTACTCGTGTTTACAAAAGCAAATGTAATAAATGGTAAACATTCTGTTTTGTCTAACATTTTGTTTTGTGATTTTATCTTTTTGTAGCGTCTCATTTTAAATGTTTGCGATGTTTGCGTAAAATGTTTGATGAATGTTTTAACTGAAATGAAAACGTGTTTTTACAACTCGTTTCATAATATGTTTTTAGAAGCTGATAGCCCAATATAAAACGGAATTAAATGACACACATCAACAAGTAAATTGTGAAATACAGTCAAAAGTTTAAAGAATGAATTTCATTTGCCAACGACGGGGTGTTTCGCGATTATTATATAAAACAAACGTCTGGCACCCCAGAATAAGTCCACAAAAACCCTAGATATGTAGCAAATTGGACAATATTTTCCACAACGAACGACGACTGTGTCCGTATAATTTGAAATATTCATCCGTTCTAGCAAAGTTTGCATTTCTTTCCAAATCAGATTTACATGACAATGGTCACGTCGTCGCCCGATGAAATTCTCATTGCGGGAACTTGGCTGTGTGGGATTTATTAAAGGGAGCAAAAAGGTTTGTAATAAAACCGATGTCGAGACGGTTCCTGACGGGCCGAGGACTGGACCGGACCAAGTGGAGATCACTTTTGTTTACATATTGCTGGTTATCATTGTCTGTACGATTGTGCATTATATGTTCGAGCCAGTTTGGGGTTGAAACACTAGGGCCATGGAGTCCGAGTGCCCACTTGGTTTTTCAAGATATCGCCAAGCGGTTGTTCGACTCTTCACGTGACCAGAGTGGTGGTCTATTTTTCGGCCAAAGAATTAGCATCGCCATACAACGTGGCAATGCTGACAGCCTTTTGGGCACACATGATCATGTTAGGGTTCGAAGTTTTCTTGTGATTCTGTAGGATCTGCAGTCCTGCTTTTGTCTAAAAATATAAAATACTAGCTGCGCCCCGCGGTTTCACCCGCGTAAGTCTCGATCCCGTGGAAATATAGAGATACAAAGTAGCCTATATGTTAATCCAGGGAGTCAGCTACCTCGATACAAAATTTTATCAAAATTGGTCCAGCCGTTTTTACGTGAAAAAGTAACAAACATCCATCCATCCATCCATACTTACAAACTTTCGCGTTTATAATATTAGTAGGATAGTAGGATGCTTATACATCATTAACAGTATCAATCATATATCATATCATAGAAAATTAATAATACATGATGATATTTCTCAAAGGTTCCCAATATAGTTTAGGTACGTGTTTTTGAAAACACTTTTTCTTTTTCTGTTTCACATTTTTTTTTAATACACTTTTTTATAAATCAGACATGACTGTGTGTTCATAATATAATACACAAGCGTACTCATGTCGAACCCAATAAGAATAAATATTCTGTGAGTGTCATCTGCCGTTGAAGTATTAATTCCATTATAAAGTCAAATAGTATTTATAAATAAGGTTCAGAACTAGTCTGATTATACGGCAGACCCTGATTTAAATAAGTAATTCTAAATATAAAATAATGTTAAACTAAGGTCTTTTGTCGCCTAAGTATGGAAATCTAAAAATAAATACTAATACATAAATACATTACCTATTTGCGATGGTGGTTCAAATGTATGTGTCATGAATAGTGGATACAACGTCATTACCTTTATTTCTTTAGTAATTAAGTGTACTGTAACTGTTTTACTACTAGACACATTTCATTGTGTTAATGAAACAGTTATTAATCTACAAGGTCAAATTAAATTCCACTAGCGAAACTCCGCAGACGTGTGGGTATCGATATTAAAAACGATAAAAAAAAAAAAAATTGGCGTGTTTTTTTGGGGTCATCAACTGCCGGTAGTGTAGAGGCCTAAGCTGAGCTTTGCATTTGTGTGAGTGATTACCAAAACTAGAGTATAAACCGATAAAAAAACCGGTTTAAACCAAGCATAGGCATGTCGCGCTCTAGGCCGACGTCACACCCACTATTTATGTGCACTCACACAAATGCAAAGCTCAGCTTAGGAATCGCGGACTGTAGTAAACTTCACAGACGTGTTTTAATTTTTTCTGCAGAGTTTCGCTACAAATTTTATTTGACCCTGTATATAGCCATTTCTTTTGCATTTCACAGCTCAAAATATTATCAAAAGATAAAATAAAAAAATATCGCCTGTATCCTATGGCCCTTATTCAAGGAGGGGGGCAGGGAGGGGCAGCTGCCCCCCCCCCCCTAGAGATTCTAAAAAAGTTTCCAAATAAAGCAACCAAAGTCTTTGACTTGACTTGCTTGATCGATCATTCTCGTACGTCGAAACTCGAATGAATTCACCAATTCCATTCCTAATATTCCGTACGCTCAACTACGCTCTGCTCTATGTTATTGTTAAAGCGGGAGAGGGGGAGTGGGGGAGGAACATGTGGCAAACTTATTCATGGAAACTAACAAGATTTTCATAATAAAGTGGTCGAAAAGTTTTCAAAAAACCCCAAAAGATTATGTTTTAATTAACTTAATCAAAAAATGAATCTTTGTCGACCACTATATTATTAAAATTTAGTAATTACAAAAAAAAAATACACTATATTCAAATTCCCAAATTATTTTTATTAAATTTTTCTAATATATTCCAATCTTATTGGGAGTTATATGTTCGAGCCAGTTTGGGGTTGAAACACTAGGGCCATGGAGTCCGAGTGCCCACTTGGTTTTTCAAGATATCGCCAAGCGGTTGGTCGACTCTTCACGTGACCAGAGGGCTGGTCTATTTTTCGGCCAAAGAATTAGCATCGCCATACAACGTGGCAATGCTGCCAGCCTTTTGGGCACTTTTCTTGTTGACAGCGATGCGGACGAATTTTTTGATGCCCTGTGATTCTGTCCCCCTCCTTTTTTATATACATGTACATATTATTATTTTAAGTATGTTAGCGTATATATTATGTAAATATTATTTTATTTAACAATGATTTATCTTAATATAATATATATGTAATAAATTATTTATAAGTTTTATTCATTGTACAATTCATACTTTTCTCATTATCAATATCAACTTACCCCCCCCCCCCCCCTGGGCCATCGACTGGCGACGCCCTCTTTTCTCTTTTTTTTTGTACGCGCATTATCTACTGGTTAATTTAGGTTTCACAATCAACATACAAGACAGCACAGTAAATCGAAGGTAGGTTAGATACCCGAGGAAAATTTGCAACTTTTTTGTAAGGTTGTACAATAATTTTCTTTTTTTAAATTAGGTTTAATTAGGTTTTATCAAACATTTACAAGACCTTATTTTTCCGCCCGCAGCCGATTTAATCTCCATTGGCCTAATGAAATTCAAATACTATGTATGATAATATCTGCAAAACATGTATAGCACATGTCGTTATGTTATGGTCTCTACGAACGCGGATACATAAGGGTGTATGTACTTACTTCTACCTATGTAGCTTGGTAAATGGAGATGAGACTATACTCTATTTGAAATAAGGTTAGCAATTAAAATAAACTTTTTTACAGTTCGTTCAATCGATTTTGACTTCTATTCCGTAGGCATATAAGGATGGCATTAAAAGCAAAAACGTGGTTACAATACCAACTGTTTATTACAGCTGCCATTGTCATGCTACCAACGCAATAGAAGTCAAAGTCGGTTGAACGAACTGTAAAAAAGGTTTATTTAAATGACTATCTTATTTCAAATGGAGTATAGTTGACTCGAAATCGGCGGAATGAAGGGCTTTAAGGTAAAAATTTTATTTTTCTTACGTTATTTTCACTTTACAGATCAGAATCAAGTGTCAGGTTGTATCTTGATCAAAATATGATTCGTGATTACTTACAGAATTATAATGATTAAAATCATTAATACAGCTCTCTTCAGCCTCCATAGCCCTCCCCCGAAAGGAGGGGGAGGGGGGTTGCCATAACCGCTACGCTTGGCAGACGGAAATCTCTTATTGGAAAGTGCGTATGGAACAAAATCGCTGCTGTTTAAGACTCAGATATATCCCAGTGAGCTTGAGTGGTTAGCTTGCGTGTTCTGTACTGAGCTTACGCAACTCGTCATACGTTCAGCCAGTAATAGGATTCGCCCATCAAGGAGCGCTGTCCCCAATTTGACGCATTATTAATTTATTATACACAAAACAAAAGGTATTTTAATAAAACGCGTATACATAAAGAACAATAATTAAATTATCTTTAAATTGGTGAAGGTTTAAAAAAAATACGTTTGGTAGATTTTGCGCCATTCTCAGTTTTTTATCGGCGTTAGATTATAACATTACAAATTATTTCACTATGTATTATAAACATAATCTAAAATATTCACATATTTAGTTATGGGAATGTTCTAATTTAACATAATTATATTTTTTTCAAATCAATAACACTACTCGTTTAGACGTGATTTTCAGTATCATTTAATCATTTAAAGTCGGTTATCGTCACCTTAAGAGTAAACAGCAGTGCATTTTGATTGTGACTAAATTGATCGATCAATGTCATGTCCTCTACTAAACAATGTATTAGTTATAGAGGAACTTCATTAATCAGACGATAGTTTAGAAAGTCTATGAAGCGGCTTTATTCATACGAGTATCCCATAGATCGTTTTCATCTGTGCAATCTTCGATTCATATCTTAAAATCGTGCAGCCCTTACATTTAATAACCCTTGTTACGCACTCCAACATCCCATGTTGAGCGGAAAACGCTTCGAGATACGTTTATCTCGACTGTCGCAAACCCTTTCGTATCCAGACGAAGTTACACTATAATAGTGCAGGTCTGCAGGTCGTAGTCACTCGGGTCCCGCCCGTTTCACACCCCTACCCTTAATTTTATAAGGTCGCTTACCAGCCGGAAACGTTATTCGGTGCGCGTCCCATGTAATGGTATTCCCCTGTAGTGCGATCCTCTTTTGTGTGCCTTTTAACGAAATTAACGTTGTTTCGACCGGCTCATATACACACGATGTTATCAAAGCAGCAGCGTTTACATAAACCCCGTTCAGATTTTGGCAACCAATCCCAAGATTGCGCGTCGATTTTTATGATGAGGGTCGGGCGAAGGAATTGATTTGAATTGAGCCTAGCGTTCAGTTAGTTTCATTTTTTATTACAATAATACTATTTGTAGGAAAATATCTGGCCGTTATTCTATTTTGCTTCAATTCTATTTTTGAAAAAGGGAAAAATAGCCACGTTTATTCCCATGACCCTCCATACTAATTCCATACTTTTTGCTGAGGATTACTCGTAAGTCAAAAAAAAGTTGATACCAAACTATTTTCCTTTTCCCGCCATAAAAAAAACATCATTATGCGTGGTTTCAAGTTCACTTCACCATTCTTCGTATACCCATCCTCATATAAGTGTACGTGTGTATCATTATGTTGGTGAGTTTTCTCTCAGCATATTATACAGAGGACGTTAGCAGGGGCTCGCAAACACCGGCAAATGGCCACTTGTGGCCTTATCACACGCACACCCACTTTTACATAATGGCCGTCAAAATGATACTTGCTGATTTCGTTTTTACGTCGCCGCCTAAAAGCATAAAATGTGGAGGTGGAGTATGTTTGTGTACCTGTAGAAATGCGACGTAAGTTTGAGAACAAAAATGTGAGTAGGTTTTTAGGGTTCCGTACCTCAAAAGGAAAAAAGGAACCCTTCTTCATCACTCGTGTGTCTGTCTGTCTGTCTGTCCGTCAGTCACAGCTGATTTGCTCCAAATCTACTGGACCGATTAAGTTGAAATTTGGTACACATATGAACTTTTGTGACCCAAATACGGACGTGATACGTAAATAAATTAATTTATATAAATTAAAATAAATTATTTTTGTAAATTTATAAAATAAGTTTTGCTGACTGCACCGTGTGATATATCAAACAAAATGGCATGTTTTAAGGATTTTATATATTTTTTTTTATAATTTTAAAACATACTTTTGAAATTATTTAAGAAAATAGATGAAAAATTACCGTTCGCCCCTTATATCCGAAACTACTGAGCCTAAAATTTTGATAAAAATACAGAACATAGTTCTTTACTTATAGATTACAGAAAAACTTATATGAAGTCTGTGATCTTAAAATAACATGGGAAATCACTCAATATTGCGCGTACAAACTTACATTTGCAGTTGGAATGTATGGGGATCATGTTTTTCAACTACAATGTTAAGTTTGTTCTTGGGATAAATTCATCCCAACTACGGCACCTTTCATTGTGCGTGGTTCACGCACGCACTTGACCGTTTTTTTTTGTTAATGGTTGATTTTATAAGCTTTACGTTTTTGGGTCCATTTTACAATGAACCTACCTATTCTGCCCTGTATACAGCTCATGGCTATGTCATAACAGCCAGCCGCACGTGTTGTTCCATTAGGTTAAGTTACGCTTGCCGGGGTTGGTCCGCGGATGAGTCACCATCTTTACATACCGAGACTCCTCCGTGCCTCGGAAAGTACGTTATGCCGTTGGTCCCGGCTGTCATTCGTGGATCTTTGACAGTCGTTACGGGTCGTCAGAAGCCCGAAGGTCTGACAACCAGCTTATCAAGGGGTATCGTATTACCCAGTTACTGATTGATAGATAGCCTATAAACGAAACGTAATAAAATGTGTCGTTTTACACCGACTCTCCACTATCCCACGACGATATTTTACATCGCACAACCTACAAACCCATCGGAACTAAAATACGAACACAAAACTCAACGGTCGTAAAAATCCACCCGAAAATAACAATTTAAAAATATTTCCTAACCTATTTCGAAAATACAATTTTCATTTCGTAGTTTCTAGTCAATTGGCGCGTTACTCTTTTTTACACTGTATTCATCGTCCAGCGTATTATAAACTCGACGCAGTCAATTTTCGCGCAGCATTTTTATATCACGTAATAACATCGGGGCTGAATAAAAGGCTGAATAAATAAGTCAGCTCCTAATTAATCATATTCATACGGGCCCCAGTCGGAAAATCAATTTTGAATATGAAAACATTTGGTGGACAAAAAGGCGTAACTATGAGTTTTTAAGCGTATTATATCTTCAACATTTTGTTCTTATCGTGTTTGTGCAAAGTTGTAGGTACCCTTCCCTCGTTAGGTACGGTTTAATAAGTCAGTTTACCTTTGCGAACAATAATTAAATTAAAAAACAGGGCTTGAAGTATTCCTAGATCCAGGATAAACCCATTTTAAGTCGTTTTATTTATAAAAAAGGTTTTTTGTGGAACGGTTGTGTCACTTTCATAAAATTGTTTTTGTGGATTTAGAAAAGAATTAAGCAAAAATAACACCCATATTTTATAATAAAGGTATTTGTTTTTTTTGTATTAGATTTGATTATAGATTTTTTACACAATAGAAAGTGAATCATCGTCATAATAGTAAAATTATACAAAATAAAATAATCCAAACTTTCATCACTAATAAAATTCATTCTAAAACATCCGATTACGCAAAGAGGTCGAAAAAACAAAGAAGCAAAAGTGGAACGTTCGTGGCAAAAAAGGAATGAAGGTAATCAGCGCATCAATCACAGAGCCACCAGGCCTTGGAGTGGTCCCCAGGGTCGGAGCCACAGCTCAGCACTGATTGAGACGTATTTATAAGACCTTCGGAGCTGACGGAATAACGCCACTGATGACGTAATTGGATAAAAGTTGAATAAGAGATTGTTTTTAAATGTAAGGTTGAAAGTTTTCTCAGTTGGGAATTTCGGAAAACAGGACTGTATTAAAAGAACTGCGTGCGTAGGTAACTACGAAAATATCTCATAATTAAATTAAAAAAATATCAACTAAATATAAAATAAATGAAATATCTAAAAATGTTGAACCCTTTCTCTAGAAAGTAGTAGAATAAAATTCTTGTGAAACTATCTTTATGCTGATATTACGTTACAACCTTGAAAAACTAGATTATAAAGCACACTATACATTTTATTGGATTATAGAACATACTTCTAGACTTTATAAAAAAAATTGAATGCTTCTAGTACACACGGCTACACATCAAGCTATACATTTCCAGTATAAGCTAGCCTGTCATTGTATGAAAATCCTATACAATGCGAGATCAGCCTAAACTGAATATGTATAGCTTGATGTGTAGCCGTGTGTACAAGTTGACACTGTTTCTGTCTGAAGTCTATTTAAGTGTTTCATATAAATATGAGATCAATAGATATTTCTTTTCATCAACAATTTTTCGTAATTTCATGGGAATTGAGCCAAAACTTCTTATTTCATACGAAGGTCTTTTAATACTTACCTCACGTTTTCTCAGACACGAATGCCTCTACTTCATAATGTTAATTACTGGAACTTAATTTCCCCTTTGTCTTTATTCCTTAGAAACCATACACAACCCGATTCCTCAATAGAAGTCGTGCTTTAGCATGACAATAGCGGTCATTACCCTTTCCCTAATATCTCTCCGTAAGAACCCAAACTATAACCTACATATGGTTTTTCGATATTGGAACATGTTTAAAGATCACGATAGATATTGATTCAGGACGTTAACGGACTTTATTTCTGTTTTAGGAATATAAATGTTGGTGGGTCAATGACCGTTATTGCCATGCTAAAACGCGACAGCTTTAATAGTATCATGCATGAAATATTACTTGCAGTCTACATTTAGGTAGAATTGTACCTTTGTAACATTTCCAAATTAGTATCTATTGTACAAACAATGTAAAGGGCGAGTGTACCCCACTGGGGTACGTACCTACGTACACAGGGGTACAGGGGACCCTGTAATTAGAATTAGCGAAATGAGAGGGTGTATGGAAACTCCTACTTAGAACACAAAATAACATAAGTCAATAGCATTCCCTGCCATTTGTGTAAAGAAAGGCACAAAAGGGGAAATAACGTCACATCGCCGACAATTCCCGTTAACACTTGAGAATAATAAATTACGGAAATAATAACAAAGTTTGATAACATTGTTGTTGTTAACTTATGCCTGATAATGTGGAAAATGAAGTAATAAGGGTAGGAAAATCATTTTCCCCATCTGTATTATAAATTATAATGTATCGCCATGTTATTATTAAATAGGGCTTCGAATGATATTAATTTACAGCATATTGATATGGATGGAAGCCTTTGGCAGAGCCTTCAGCTAAATTACAAAAGCTGTTCACAGTATTATTATTATTATAATCGTAAGCCTACCACACGTATTTACCTATAACCAAAGATATAAATATGTCTAAATAGACAGTCAGCACTGTGAACTCATCCAAAAAAAATTGCGTCCAACTGTTGGCCGCAAAATGCACGCACACTAGAATAACACAATGACAGCACAATGACGTGGTGCGAGTGTAAGACGTAGCTGTCACGCACCAGCATATCAAAGTTGGTCGGTTTGTTTCAGTTCTTTTGCAGCGCGACACGCTATCTAGACATATACAACATGACCCAGAATTAACGCACAACCTGTTAAGGGGTCATTGTACTCATCATTCATCATCATCCTTCCAGCCGAAAGACGTCCACTGCTGGACATAGGCCTCCCCCAAAGGGGGGCGGGGGGTTGCTATAATCGCCACGCTTGGAAGGCGGGTTGGCGATCGCAGTATGATGTTAAAATGCATAGAGAACGCTGCTGCCCATTCTCTAGTAAGTCCCTTAGTCGCCTTTTACGACACCCACGGGAAGAAATGGGATGATGCTATTATTTACGTCCGGCACCACATCATTATGCTGCTCATCATTATGAACAACTTTTACTATGGGACCAAACCTGAAATCCCAAAAAAAAAAGTCTGCTGTTCCCTACATTTTGACGAGTTATGAGAACATAAATGTAGGGAACAGCTGATTCAGGTATCCGTTTACGTAATATTAAGCTTTAAAGTGCTATGTTTTGTTAAGAGTCAAGTGTCTCCCCCTGCCGGCTAAATTGTTGTTTTTCGATATGTAAAAAAATTCATGGCAGTAGCATATAAAACGAAATTAAAAGGAAAACTATCACAGCTAAGTAGGCTTTACAAGTTAACGAGTAATAGTCGACCAACTTAAAGCAATTGTAGAATTGACCGTGACGTATGGGAGAACTTGTTTTTCAACTACAAAGTTAAGTTTTTTTTTGGGATAAATTCATCCCAACTACAGAACCCTCATTATGCGTGGTCCAACACGCAATTGGCCGGTTCTTTTTTATTTCAAACAAAATTTGTTAAAGAATTGTCAGAACAGTAAACACCACTTGACAATCAATAAAAAACTTGTACTTTTAATAATACAAAAATACTAGAAACATTTCACCGTTCCCCCTAATACGTCATTAATGATCCCACAAAACTTACACCGAACTCAAGAAAATCAATAAGCAAACTTCTAAACACAAGTGTTTTATATACAAACGAGTAAATAAAACAACCTTATTATTACTTCCATACGTTTCCCGTTCTTTTGATTAAACAATACAAGAGTTAGGGGCAATTTGAGGCACTCCAGGGAAACTTGCCCAAGAGAAGGAGAACCTATTTGTTGTGGCCTAAACAAATAAAGTAGTTTGGGGGAAACAGATCAGTTAACTTCTTAAGTGTGTAAGGACGGCACCTTGCGCGTTTGGATTTGTTACAAATTGCCCAAGCTACTGTTTACTCCACCCTTCAAGATTTGCCTGAAGAGTACGGTTGCTTCGTTGCCCTACTTTTATTAATTTAGTTTTCTTGGAAGATGAAAATTGTGTAATTGTGTTTGAAATAAAACAAAGAGAGAAAGTAAAATATGGATATAACTATCACATATTTGTATAAAAATAAAAACAATGGCCACACTCAAGGTGTTCTACAGAAGCAAAAAGAATGAAGTGTGTTTGGCACACTTCAACGTATTTTTAAATAAATAAAAAACAAGAGAAAAATAAAACTAAAGTTTTAAATTTGATTTCAAATTATTATAAATCACTGCAATTAATTAAATATTTATTTATTAAAATAATATTTACATAATATATAGGTACGCTAACAGACTTAAAATAATAATAAGTACATGTATATAAAAAAGGAGGGGGACAGAATCATAGGGCATCAAAAAATTCGTCCGCATCGCTGTCAACAGGAAAAGTGCCCAAAAGGCTGGCAGCATTGCCACGTTGTATGGCGATGCTATTTTTTTGGCGGAAAAGACCAGCCCTCTGGTCACGTGAAGAGTCGACCAACCGCTTGGCGATATCTTGAAAAACCAAGTGGGCACTCAGACCCCATGGCCCTAGTGTTTCAACCCCTTACGGCTCGAACATATAATTACATTAATTTATAATATTTCAGAATATCTAAATATATTCTCATTGTATTGAACAATAGGAATACCTCTGCCTAATCGTTCGGGGGAATACAGGCGTAATGTTATGTTATGATAATTGTATCTTTGTAAGGTAACATTACTAATCAATATTCATCTAACATTATAATTAATTCGACCTTCATTTGTACTGCTGTTCCAGTTAATTTCATTGGTTTTACTCAGGCTTTGACATAATTAAGTAATTTAAACTTGTCTAATTCTCATTTGAGGCACAATTATGTTTCCTTTGAAGGTTCTTGTTGGACTCTGCTTTATTCCAGAGGCAATGCAAGGTCATCATCTCATCACTTTAAATGTTTTAAGTCCTTTTTTCGAGTTAGGGTCGAGTTAGGCACACAGGCATCTGAAGGAACACGGTTGGATTTTAGTCAGTAAAAGTCTGACACTCCCGCTCCGCCCAGAGCGGGAGAAGTCATTTGAAAATTTCCCCCCCCCCCCTCAAAAAAAAAATTAAAACGGGTCGTATACCTAACATAACTCTTTTTCTCTCTTTTAGTTTTTTCTTTACAGAAAAGGAAATACATTTAAAATTCTTTACGACGCTTTCCTTCACCTTTTTCTTTTCTTCCTTTTCCTTTCTTTCTTTATTTTTCCGTCAGTAATGTAACTTAAGACAGTACATGGTGAATGGAAAAGTTATATTGGTACTTGCCCGGATTTGAATCCACAATCTCATGCATGAGAGCTGTGGCCTTAACCACTGGGCCGTCACGACAACCAGCACCCTAATCGCGTAACTCACTATCAAACACAATCTGAATAATTTTGAAGTATATTACTAATCCATTGCTTCATAAGTTCGAAAAATTTGTAAGCTCAACAACGTAATTAATGCAATGAATGTTGTCGAACTTTCAAAACGAAACCAATTACTCCGCTGAACTTATAGTCAACATAAGTCTGAAAGACTTCTTGGCGGGAAAGTGAAGCGTCATGTTTAGCAGTTTTGTTTTATTTTCTAAAATTTGTGTTTAGCTAAATATTAATGTGTAATAATGGTGGATTATTATGGGGAATGCGCTAAGGTAGCCCGCGATATTCTTACGTTTTAGCAAGTTGCAGGTCAGTAACAGGTTTATGTTTTTATGTTGATCTAAATATGATTCGCAGACGTAACAAATATAGCTTTACAGAATTATTTTATTATCATTACAATCAGCAATACAACTCTCTAAGTTCGTAGAATCCTATTGATTTCATTAGAAATTAGAAATAGTCATTCAATAGGATTCTACGAAGAGAATCATTATTTTGATCAACATACAACCTGCAAATTGCAAAAAACGTAAGAATATTTGAATTTCACGGGCTACCTTAGCGCATCCCCCTTAACCATTAAGTGTTCGTGAATGTGCATTAGTGTAGGCAAATGAAACAAAACAGTGCAACATCACTTCAAGTTCGTGAGGTCTCAGTAACGTACCACGTCTTTATTGAAACTCAAGGGGAGCAGGCGGGCGGGGATATCATCTATCATGCATTGAATATAAGTAATTTCATCATTATTTAAACAAACTTTGTACTTGTTACCTTATTATACTTGACACTGGCTAAATATGCAACCGCACAAAGCCACTGTAGCGGCATCAACATCGCCACATGCGAACTATTCATCACAGTGACGTCACGCAAAATCCTGCATCGCGCAAGCAGAGTTTACCGCGCAACTAGCATATATACAACATGCTGACATCAACGGTCGGGCAGTTGCCCACCAGACACAACACCCGTCTGGTCGGAGGATCCTCCCTTTTCTATAGAGGATGAGTGAACTTTACAACCTGTTCCTCATGCCTCTATACCACAAAAAAAAAAATCTTAAATTGCCAACCTTTTGTCCCTTCCCAATTGTCTTGAGCACGCGTGGCGATCTTCTTTCTCAGAATGAGACAAGGCCTTTGGCCTGAAGTGTCTGATAATAGCTAGGCTGGTATTATTATATTTATATATAAATTACTCAATAAACCTCCAAATCTCCTCACAAGATACCTAATGTTACTAATAATCGCAATACCAGATCATTGGGGGCTGGGCGTGACGCTTCAACGAAATTTGGGAATATCGTTCTCACCTCAATCAATCGGTAATCCAGTCAGTGATTGACGTGTTTATCGTTAAATATTTAGCGCTTCAAGCGCTTGAGTGAACGATTCGGCGCTGGTCTGTCGGATTATAGCCGGTATTAAGTTGGATATGATGTTAATCGTGGTCTAGTTTCTTGGTTTAAACCGGAATCTAGGCTAAAGTTAGGCTAGGCTTACTTTGATTGTTAATTATTTAAGGGCCTCTACTATGACGCGTTGATTTAATTTTGTAGCTAAAACATTAGTTTTTGTCTTTGGCATGGGATCGATTCATGTCAGGTGATTAACAAACATTTTTATGGATCGTTACTAGTTAGAGGTCTGGTCGGAAAAATAACTAAACAGCTAATCAAAACAATTACTCTTATTCTGGAATCCAACTTGGTAAATGATAACAATAAAACAATAGTACATTTTGATACAAGTGGAGAATGTTTTTTATTGCATTCGAGGCGGAATTAACACCCGAGCCGTAGGTGAGGTTGTTTTTGAGCCGAGAACTGCAATAACAAATGTCCACGTGTATCAAACGACGTTTTTCAATACACTTTTGAAGAAATAAAATAAAATAACGAAAAATATTTTTGTCATGAATTAATAGGAAACTATGATTTAATTTTCTTTTTTTACGCGCTTTGCTTTCGCCAGGTTGAAGGAGAAGCAAAGGTATAAAGCCGATAAACACCCTAATATGAAAAATAGAAAATTCAAATATTTTTGAGTTTAGAACACAAAAAAAGCTTTTAAGAACAAATTAGCATTTATATAATGTTAATTTGTTCTTAAACGTTTTTTTTATTGTAATAATCATGGTATTCTATTATTAAACATTATTTAAATATTCCAAAAATATTTTTATTAGCGCCGTAAAGAGGCATATTTGCCGAAAATAAAAAAAAACACCTCCGAATAGAGAGGACCGTCTCTGGCGCGAGACGGTGTGAATAGAGGCATTGAACCAATTTGGACTAAGTATAGGTATAAGTTATCTGTGGCAATTTTTATTCCCGCACACGTGTTGGAAAATAAAAAATTGCACGCGTTTAAAATACATCGCATTGTGAACCTAATCGTAGTGCGGTATTTCTTTTTTCCCTTGTCCTAGGGTTCATCAATAGAATGAACCCTAATCTTATTACAATCTAGCCTTTTAAATAGACTAATAAGTAATTAAATTATAACCTAAACTACTAAGAATGTGTCCAATAGCACTTTTCTTATTGTCTCTATTAAGGCTTCATTCTTGTGTTTGTTTAGTGCGATATGAACCAATTTTCGAGGAAGTGTATTGAAAAATAATATAATAAACTTCCATACCAAAGCATCCCAAACTATTTACAACGAACAGTGACAAATGTGAGACAATGTTTCCGAAGGATTGCTTGCGCAAATATCATAACCCTTTCGTGACGCTCGCGCAAAAATGTCAATTATCATTTCGTGTATTCCAGTGAAAGATGAAACCCAACCCTTCCCATTTACACTCACCATAAATCACGGCGGTGTCAGAACGAGACAACAATAGAGCCGGCGCGGTCGGCGTTTTGAGCTCTTTTAATTAAAATGTTAAGAATTTGTATTCTGCATGCGGGCCGTTGATACCCACCCTACCCAGACCCCTCCTTCTCAGCCAAACTCAAGGAACGCAAAGAATTGTCAGAGACCAACTGCACTGGTCTTACCGATGTTGAAAAGAACACCTTTGTGTAAAAAGGTAATACCTCACACAAAGAATATGAAAGAAAAATCGTTGCCGAAAATACGTAACGTTTTTAATTCTTTTACATAAATAAACATTTCCATGTTCTGTGTTGGTTGTTTTGTATTCATTTCAGTTCGTTAGGTAAGCGACCGTGTTCATGTCTAATATATTTTTTTTGTTTCCGCCATTTTCAAACCGGAAATAAAACACCGTGGCAACGAGTGGGTATTTTTTCGTAAGTTATTCTATTTTCGTTCGAATGCTTGCTATTTGTTCATGGCTGTATACAAATGGGCTTTTGTACCCGATAAAATATCACGACTACTGATAGAACTCTAAACTAGCCAGCTTTTTTTGCCATTAAAATGTTTGGAATCATTACTTATATCTATTTACTATAAACAAGATAGCCTATTTGCCAGAACAAATTCATTTTATTTATATCGACAAATGTGCACGTACAGTATAAAACTGGTCTTTGTTACATCATACATGCTTTGTTTGATTTTACTTCTTCACTTTTGTTTATCAAATAATCATTAAAGTTCAAGGTAACAAGCAACTTGTTAACATCATGACGATCATCGTTCGTCATTCTTAAACTGGCCAACATTTGAGTTAATTTAAATAACTACCCGTAATTAATTACTTAGTTGACGGAACTATGATAATTTAACAAAGTTCTCCTAGCTTCAGAAGTCAAGATCTCGTATGAAGTCAAGATGCGTGATCACATTAAACAATTTTTTTTTTAAGCCAAACACTTTTATTTTTCAGTGTTAATCAAAGCATAAAACGAAACGATTCTCGATCAACATATTAATGCAATAGCAGAGCATTCACAATAAGCGCAGCATCCAAACGTCATGGATTCGATGAAATAAACGATGGATATTGTTGAGAAACAATTGTAATAAATCGTGAAGCATGTGAAGCGCAATTTCTCGGCGGCCGATGGTGCAAACTTTCGCAATATTGACGGCTCCAGCCGATGCTGACGGCAACGGTCTGCATCTAAAACAGGGAAAAAAGATTAAAATAGTAAAAATGTTTCGTAAGACAGTATTTTTTTTGTCGTGTAAAATTGTTTTACAGTATCATCGATCTGTGAGGCTTAGGTAAGACTCAGATATATGCCAGTGACCTTGAGTGGTTAGCTTGCCTGTTCTGTACTGAGCTCACGCAACGCGTCGTACGTTCAGCCAGTAATAGGACTCGCCCATCAAGGAGCGCTGTTCCCAATTTGACGCATTAATAATTTATTATACACAAACCAAAAGGTATTTTAATAAAACGCGTATACTAAAAGATCAATAATTAAATTATCTTTAAATTGGTGGAGGTTTCAGAAAAATATGCTTGGTAGATTTTGCGCCATTCTCAGTTTTTTATCCGCGTTAGACATAACTTTACAAATTAATTTCACTATTAAAAGATAAATAACGGTAAGTAAATCATAGGAATAGTTTATTATTATTAACGTAGCTACATTATCGTGTAATCCATAATTATATTTAATCAATAAGTACTTTTAAAACTAATGCTAACACTCTTTTTAAACTATTTATTCGTTACCATTTGATTACAATTACTGTCAACAAGTAAGCAATCAACAAGAGTTTTTAAACAATATTAAAAGAGAATGCCTAGAAATAATGTGATACCAACATTATTTCTGGCTGATACCTATTACGTGTACGCGAATGTAAAATGACCCGGAGAGGTGTTGACTCGGCGATGGTGCTCAGAAAAAGTGTCGTTGCTCAGTGCCGTTTCTTTAAAACTCCAATAGCGCGCCCCTCCTGAGCTTCGATGACGTTCGCGCGCTTGCCACTACCGGAAACCGGAAACTTGCGACAACACTATGTATTAAAAACATAATCTAAAATATTCACATATTAAGTTATTGAAAAAATGCTCTAATTTAACATATATTTTTTTCAAATCATTTACACTACTCGTTTAGACGTGATCTTCAGTATAAAATCATTAAAAGTCGGTTATCGTCGCCTTAAGACAACAAGCAGCTTTATAGTGGACGTGACGTCAAACAAAGTCAAACCTCACAGATCTGAAAAATAAATACCACGAAATGAGCCAGTCGACATGAGACACTCACCAAAACACAAAAATAAAACGCACAAGCCGTAATCCCTGCCAAAAACATACCGTAAAGGCTCCATTCGGAGAAAAATCTGCACGATATGTCAAGTCTACGAGTATTTACTAGGAATCGGCGAAAAGATGGCTGACTCTCACACATTAAGCAATCCGTGTGAGTGCCCATTTGACAGGCGAATGCTAATGATTTACAACTTGCGGGACTCGATTTAACTTTAGTGCCTTGGAATGGAACGTTTGATGGGTTGCGGTTAT
Source organism: Tiliacea aurago (assembly GCA_948098905.1). Lineage (NCBI taxonomy): Eukaryota > Metazoa > Arthropoda > Insecta > Lepidoptera > Noctuidae > Tiliacea > Tiliacea aurago. The sequence goes on from OX402593.1 coordinate 16,812,687, forward strand.
TTTTATGTATTTTTTTGCGACTCGGTATGCTGAATTTCGGTGAAATTTACTTTCGCAGAAGTCATTAGTTGGATGGTTCGCGAAAATGGAATTCGTAGCTTTGCATTTGTTGAATTAAAACGTAATGTACTCCGACGAATATGAGAGGGTTGTTGTAAAATTATCCCGTGATGATTTCTCGCTAAATTTTTTAAATTATTCAACATCATTATTGTAGATGACCTTGTGAAGGTCATAGGAATCCGCTGGATGCGAGAAGCACAGAACCGTTCGATGTGGTGAAGCTTGGGGGAGGCCTATGTCCAGCAGTGGACGTCTTTCGGCTGAAACGATGATGATGATGACTATTGTAGATCTTGTTTTCATGCATCAATATATACAACATCGTTTAGATGCCGTTAGTGCCAGTACGTACATAGTCAATATGTCGGGCATGTTCACCAATGCCCCATTGATATTGTTCTAAACGGAACTCGTAAAGTTTTCCAATATCGGAACCGTGTCGAGTGTATGCAAACAAATTGCATCTGTCGACGTCCCAATTCGTCGCCTCGCGATGAAATTTGAAATTTTTGACATCGCTCCTTTTGGAAAACGTTGCGTTGCACAAAGTCTTTGTGGGTTGTGTTCAATGGTCGGTTTTCGCACCCACGTTTTTAGATGGATAACAAAAAAGTCTAATACTTTATTAATTTTCATATTTCTTTAAACGTACAGTCTTTGTTTATTAAAATAAATAATAAAGTCAGAAAAAAGAAACAACAATTTTAATATCATCCGTCGCTGCATATAGAATAAGTCCATCAACTCGTTGGCAACAACAGCATTTCTTTCTGTTCCTTTACCCATTAAGCGGTTTCCCGAGCAAAAGAGATACGCTTTTCATCCCATCTCCCCCAGCATTTAGCAACTAATTACGAAAATATCCTGACAAAGGAAATCCCTGCTTTACATAGCACAGTCAAAATAAACGCCACCTGTAGTTTTTCACTGATTAAGGATAAAGAAATGTAGTATAGAGGGGATGATTTTTGTGTACACCAGATAAAGTCACATTGTTACACTATCTATAATTTATTCGTGCGACGACAGTTGCCCTGTCTCCCCAACTTCCCCTCTATGTTGTACCGAGCCTAGTTAGAAGACATTTTATGGACCCTTAGTAATCCCCTGACGCGGTTGAGACACACACATCCTGCGGATTCTGGAAACGGAGAAAATAAATAAATATTGAAAATACTAGGAGGATTGCATTATTTATTCGACGTTTCTCTAGGAATGGTAAATAGAGGAGGCGAAAATTGAATTGCTTAGTATGTCGGTATATGAAGGGTAATATTATGTGAGTGATGTTTATTTTCACTATTCAGCTCTATATCCTCGAATCCATCCTATTACAAATTCTTGTGAAAATAACTGAGCGAAATAGAATAACAAACCAAAGACTGGTTGTGTGCGTATTCCTCTAACTAGCAACATAGCTAATAGCATTCTGAAGATGTTTGTTAATTATGTAATGTGTAAATCGAGTACAAAGCCCAAACTGCGGCCAAGAAACTGGGCATCCTAAATAGGGTGAAGCGATACTTTACGCCTGGACAGCTTTTGACCCTTTACAAAGCGCAGGTCCGATCCTGCATGGACTATTGTAGCCACCTTTGGGATGGCTCAGCAAAATACCAACTTGCCGCGCTTGACTCGGTGGAACGCAGAGCTAAGAGGCTCATTGGCGACGTAAAACTGGTGGATGCCAATCTTCACAGCTTGGTCCATCGCCGCAAGGTTTCCTGCTTGTCGGTCTTCTACAGATTGTACTTCGGTGAGTGTGCCCAAGAACTCCACGACCTCATTCCATTGGCAGGTGAGTTGGAGATCGCAGGTGTGGTATTAAAATGATAGAGTACGCTGCTGCCCATTCTCTAGTAAGCCCCTTAGTCGCCTTTTACGACACCCACGGGAAGAAGTAGGATGGTGCTATTCTTTACGTCCGGCACCACACGGAAACGTCTGTAAACTTAGTATTTAGTTATTGTAACACACTAATATAGCTTTTAAGTTTTTTTTTGTACCTAACTAACCAATAGATCATTGTTGTCTGAGTGAATAAATAAATAATTATTACAACGTATTCCACTAGCTAGCAACATACCAACGTGAATCAGTTTCCATTTATTCAATCAAATTCTCGTGTTTGAAAAATACTTTTTGGCAAAGCACACAATCGAATAACAGGCGTTATGAACAAACTCGTTTTCCTTTTTAGGGTTTCGTAGTCCACAATGAACCCCAGTTTCGCCATGTCTGTCTGTCTGTCAATCCCCGGCTTAGCTCAGAAACTTCTAGTACTAGAAAGCTGGAATTTGGCATGGGTGTACTTATAATAACATATTTATGAACTCATACAAGACTACTATCCCATGATATGGGGTATCGTTGGATAAGTCGTTTAAAAATATTGCAGGTCTGTGAATATCATTTTTCGATTTAGGGATCTGTTTGCGTATTATTTATTACCTTTAAAGTGCACATTTTTGTAAGAGTCAGGTGTGTCCCTTCCCCCTGCCAGCTAAGTCGTTGTTTTTGGATATCTAAAAAAATAATGGCAGTAGTATACATAATGAAATTAAAAGAACAACTATCACAGCTACGTAGGCTTTACAAGTAAACGACTATAATAGTCGACCAACTTACATTTGCAGTTGGTAAATTGACCGTGACGTATATCGATGTCTGGGAGAACATTTTTTGCAACTACAATGTTAAGTTTGTTTTGGGATAAAATTCCCAACTACGGAACGCTTCATTGTGCGTGGTCTAACACGCACTTGGCCGGTTTTTTTTATTCAGTATTTAAGTTATTTTCTCGTCAATATCGATACCATTCTTGGTGAACTATTAGCAATGTTAATGTTCATTTAAACATAAATTGGAAAAATTGTAATGCAAATTTGTGTGATAACGTGATAACTGTCACACATGTCTTTATGGCGATAAATCACATTAAACGCTTCACAAAATATGGATGTGACGTATCTCGTGACGTCCTCCAAAAACAGTCATTCGAATTAAACCAATAATATTGTTTAATATGTAAATCTCGCTTTAAAAGCGCCACCATGTTTGACGTTTTCATTTCGATTCGATCATTGGCTGTGTGTCCGTCATGTATATTGATGAGTATAACTCTGATTGGCTGAGCATCCGCTTTTGTTCCACGAAATCAATTTATACTCGCACCCACCCAGATATTTACTTTAATCCGGATAAAGAAAATTCTCCGAGATTAATTTATTTTGCCAAGAATGAGGGACAAAAAATAAATAATCACGAAGACACGAAAATAATTGTAAGTTCAGACCATCAATCAGCGAGTCGGCCCGGATTGGCCAGAACACAAAAACATGGACGAGTGACCGAACAATAGATGACGCTGACGATCCGTCGCACACAGCCCAAGATGGCCGCCGCCTTTTGGCGGGAACCACTGAAGCGAATAATTGACAAAGGATACAGTCTTTGTGTGCTTGGGCCAGCTCGCCTGTCCGCCGAAATATTATCCGAGAATATTCCAAAATATTTAGATTTTTTGTAACAAATAAGTTTTGTTTCTCGGAAATAAGTTCGAATCGAGGCCAAGATACCAAAGTACATCATTATTAAAATTAATGCTTTTAGAGGACTTGATATTTCTTTTTAAATAAACTGCGTAGGTAATTCTGTCTTAAAAAACATTTTATACAATTAAATAACTACCTCATTTTTTTAGCGGTCGCAAGTGCTATTGCTGGGCATGAGGTCCTGGGTTCGATTCCCAGGTCGGGCAAAGTGTGATTGGGATGTTCCATTAGGAATTTCTCAGTAGCAGCCCCGAGTCTGGATTTGTGCCCGGTTGATGGCAATAGGCTCGCCCCCTATTACATGGGACTTAAACATAATTGGCGAAATGTGGGTGTACTATAGGTACACCTCTGCCTAACCCTTTGGGGATTGCAGGCGTGATATTATGTAACAATTAAATTAGCACCGATGAGGACCAAAGGGGTCTTTCCTCGGCACACATAGCCATTCCTCCTTCTTTGACAAAAACCATAATTATATTATATTATTCATCGGAGCTATCAAGCGGACATAGTCCAGTTACTACGCAATCCAGTCCCACACAAATAATTGTCTTATTCACATGTACATCTAAGTAACCGGATTAGCCATTAGTTGTTGTTAGTGCAACGGATCACTTGATTTCATCACGTCACTTCGTTACCCAACAAAAAGCGGTTTGTTCATAAAATACGAGCAGGGTCTGCCCACAAATTGGCTCCCCCAAAATTGGTGAATTACAAGCATTTCCCTTATTTAGGAATAAGTGCCGTAGGACCCTCGACAATAGACTACAAAGAACATTATTCGCATGCAAGACGTCGAACGTGAATGCCTTATTTACAACATAATGGAAGTGAAAAATTTCATTTCGAACCATTTCAGTAGTTGTATTGGAATTTTGTATGAGGACGAAACAGACAAACGGCATGCTTTAAAATAAAATAGAAATAAAGGATAGTATTAGATATAGATAGATCTATTTTCATAAATATAATAGCGAAATTTAAAAATTAATAAGCGCGTCATTCAATCAACAGTCAACTCAGCCTATCGCAGTCCACTGCTGGACATAGGCCTCTCCCAGGCTGCGCCACAACACCCTGTCATCCGCCTTCCGCATCCTCGCAGCTCGTCATTACAGCGAAATAATCAAATTAGGTACTCATATAAAATACGTTCATTATGTTAATAGATTGTTAATTAAATTCATAGAAGTGAAAACAAGCTTCCAATCTTCACTGTCTATGAAGCGACGCTATTTACATATTTATGTAGGTACCCATAAAATATTATGTGTACCCTTAGTTTATTGAAAATGGTTCTGCTTTTATACAAATAGAATATGGAACAGAAATATTCTTTTACTGTTCCGTAAACAATTTTTACAATTTCGTTTCAATAAAGCTGACATAGTTTCGAGATCGGAAAGTCATAAGTAGGTTCTCCAATACGTTGTTGGTCGACGAAAACTAAGAACAACTATAAAAACTTCATGGGATTGCCATTTAAAGAGTGTATTGTAATATCAATAAAGTTGGAGTTACAATCCTGTAACGACCGGCCTCTACTTTGTCTGTTAAATCTCAAAAACATTATGTAAGTCACACCGGCTATTCGTTGCGCTATAATTGGCAAAGTTTACGTCATAATTTCTTTATGAAATTTTCGTGCCAAATATCTTAATTAAGGGTTGAAGGACTTTCGCAATTATGCCAGACAGAACGCAGGTATGCTCAGCAAGTTTAATGAATGGCCCCAACTTGTGTCACAATTCATATCTATTAAATTGTGTACACTCGTAATGTCACTTTGACATTAGTTTTCAAAACTACAGTTTGTCGCGGTGTTATAATCGTTAATTGCGCCTAATCACGCAGTTAAAGTCGTTTAGTGAAGTTCAATTTGATTGAGTTGACGCTCTATATTTTTTATCGTACATCAAATCCACACGAAAGCGGCTCACAATAGTGTGTCGCTGTGTCACCCCATATTGTGTAATATTTTGCTTTGTAAGCTTACAAGAAAATCTGTCATGGTGAACTTTGGCCTGCCACTAACATTGACATCCATCTTATTTACTATATCGCACACAATAGCAATATACGGCTGTCAATAACCGATCCGGGCTCTTGCGATATAACAAAGGTAGACAGATACGAACGTCAATATCTTGTATTACTCTCCTCATCAAACACAGCCGAAGAATAACCCAAATACTATGTAATGGCTGTATAATTATTGGTAAACAGGCTTTACTTTGCGTGTAACGTTTCACGAAGCTATTCAGTAGATCGGCTAAGCCGCACGAGGCCTCGACAAATTGTCACCGCAGCGACTACCCACAAAATAAACGTCGCGGCAATAGGAACCATTCCAACTAACTTCACCTGAAATCCTCAACTCCAAGTGCGATTAAAACCACGAACAAACATTCAGCTAACAACTATGAGTTGAGTTTCCACCTTAAAATGAACTGCGAGGTACACAGGGAGCGGACCAGCAAAACTCTCTCAACCAATGGAAGGAGTTCTGTGTAATTTGGTTACGTATGTTGGCCGGGTTGCTAGAAGAGGCGCAAGTAATTGGCCACAATAACAAGTCGAGTAACAACTATTTTTATCGTCTGTTTTTGTATTACTAAGGCTTATTAGTTTGGTCGCAAAATAATATAAGTGTAGGGGCTACAGGCAGCAATAGTGATAACGCTGCAAAATGTAATGTGCCCCCGTGCATATGGTTTGGCGGCCAGTCGTTTCCGCCGCGCCGAAACAGTAACTTGTATAGCACTCTCTAAAATGTATGTGTGAATATTGAATATACTGGGTTTACGGACTTGTGCTTTTTATTTATTCTCCTTACTGCAACCACATAACACCAACATCAACATTGGTGACCCCGACGTGATCTTAGTAGTGACGTGGTTGTGGAGAATAAATTCGGACAGTGCGTTAAAGTAAATGAACAGTAAGCAGCAAGTTTATAAGTTAGTGTGTGAATAAGCGCGGCGGAAACGACTGGCCGCCAAACCATATGCACGGGGGCAAATTACATTTTGCAGCGTTATCACTATTGCTGCCTGTAGTCCCTACAATAAGTATTGTCTGTTTGACAACTACTTTTGTGTAAAACGGTCTGCCACCAACAACCGTACAAGCACATGAGATATTTCAACTGTAATGATGTATCCTTTGATTTATACTGGTACCCTAGCATCTAGTGAACCGTCAACAATTTTACGAATTCAATTAATCGATCAACTCAGCATATCACAGTCCACTGCTGGCCATGATAACATAGGCCTCTCCCAGGCACAATATCATGCCCTCCACCTTCGGCATTCAGTCTGTCCCAGCCACCTTTTTAAGTTCGTCGGTCCATCTAACTGGGCTCACTACGCTTGCCGATACGCGGTCTCCACGAAAGGCCTAAGATTTTACGAATTACCAATTAAAAAAAGCCAAGATAAATCTGCATATTTTTTGTTAGTGCAAATACAAACAGCTCTAATACCGATCATCTTTAGTATATTATGTATTTTGAACACTAATACCTTGCCTTATATGAGTTTAACTTGTTCCAGAAACGTGGTGTACAACCTCAGTCTGACTGACCTGACGGAACAGCGCCGGCTGGTCTGGTATTCGCCAGAGAATGACGTCAAGATGTGCGTTGTCAAAGGAAAGGACGAGGTGAGTCATACAGCATAACAGCCCATCTATTCTGCGATAATCTCACAGTAGAAACTTAGCTGAAGTAAGCTTAAAGCGAGCTGTCAATAGTGTCAATCCCCATTGACTTGTAAACCTATGGACTTGCCCTTGTTACTGCGAGTGCGAGAGAGATAGCAAGCAACCGTTCGACAGCACATTGTCGAGTTTTGTTGTACCACAAAACTTGGCATTAAACATGGCGACCGGTCACGCATAGACAGATTTTGACGTCACACAAAAGTCTTGCCAAATTGAGTCCTTGACAAACATTTAGATGTCTCTTTTTTCATATGTAGCTCTTGAATAGTTTGAAAGAAACAAAACGCTTTATGACATGACTGTGTTGATATGATAGATAGTTGTATAACTATTCTTCCTATAGTAGAATATGCCATCTCCATAGTATTCCTACCTCAATGGTCAATCCCTAGCATCAGGTGAAATGACAGCTATCTTCTTCTAAGTTTTCACAGTGCGATGTTAGCAGAATAGTATTTGGTATTATATGTCGCATCGTTGAGCTCCTTAAGTTCTGAGTACTGCACGATTACTGACAAAAGCGTGCAATGTGAAAATATGATTGACGTGTAACAGTGTTTGTACAAACTTACTTAGAGAAATAAAAATAATCTATAATTTAGTGTCCCAGACCCTATTAGTTCAGGCCACACATAAGTGCTAACACTTTGACCTTGAGCTGGCCTAACGTAGTAAAGACTTTTAAGTAAAAGACCAGCTTATTCCAGTTTCTCTAAGACTGACCAGCTGTAGCTTACCGTACGTTGGTATATTGTTCCACAGCTTGCATTGGACAAAGGTAATTTCTTCTATTTCCCTACTTTCGGCAGAAGCTCACTGTATTTAGAATAACAGAAGATTTTTTTCTGCGTTAGGTCACTTAGGTCTCATCGCATAAGATATTGTATTGTGCATTCGTTTATGACAGACAAGCTAACACATTTTTGATAAATCTAGAAAAACAAAATTATTATTTATTTATTTAACAGTTTATGTACACACATAGACAGACAAGAAGAAAGGAACAGACAAATACGTACAAAGGTGATGCTTATACCTGCTTGGTGATTATATTATTATACCTTCATACTCTTCCCTTAAAAATTTTATTCAATAAATCTCAGGAAAGTGAAGTTCTAAAGACGATTTCATGTAAAATTATTTCTACGCAGATCTTCAGAAACGTACTGAAATTCCTTTTCACGAAATCGGCTCCCAGCAGACAGCAACTTTGATTTCTTGGAAAGAAAATATGAAGAAATGACTTGTACATCAATTTAACTCATAACACGCTTACGAAAATTGTTACATGCTACGGCGTAGGCTCTTGCTACGAACTTTCGTAGCGCTACGATAAATCGTAGCTAACTGTTCTTGATCCCAATAAAATATTTATTAACCGTTCTAAGAAACACTTTCCTATATTGAAAATTTGTTAATCTAAGCTTCTAATAACTACAAAGTGTATGATTTTAAGTTAAGAACAATGGCAGAGCGCCCGCAGCTCAATATCAATGTTACCTGCCGCCATCTTGAGGCGAATAATTGAATTTGGAACGAGTCGGTCGCGTATGAAACGAGGCCTTATTCCGCTAAACGTCTCTCTACCGAATACCGGCAAATTAAAAAGCCAATCGAGTGGAAATTCTCGCTAGACTCGCACGGAAGATGTTCCAGGAGGTCGTATAACTTTATTTTAGTTCCGAGTTAATGAGCGACCTCATTTCGGGATTACGGAATATGAATGTGAGCGCGGAGCACGGGTATATGGTGGCAATAACCCGTATAATATATGTAGAAATTTGTATTAACTTACTCTGCTGCCATTCGCAGGAGAGAAGATCGTCGCAAGAATGTCTTGCAATGCGAATTTGCGATGCACTAAGACATGGAGTTAATTAATAGTGCTTTTACTTTACTTACTTTGAACAACTTCATTTTTAGGGTTCCGTAGTAAACATGGAACCCTTATAGTTTCGCCATGTCCGTCTATCTGTCTGTCTGTATATCCGTCCGTCCGTCTGTCCCCGGCTTCGCTCAGAGACGCTTAGTCCTAGAATGCTGTAATTTGGCGTACATATTAATCACGCCGAGAAAGTCGTAAAGAAAACCATGAAAAACATTTTTTTTTTAGGGTACCTCCCTTGCACGTAAAACGGGGATGATATTTTATTTCTCGTCTAATACATGGTGTGGGGTATCGTTGGATAGGCCGTTTAAAAATATTGTGGGTCTATGAAAGCCATTTTTAAAGTGCTATTTTTTGTTAGAGTCAAGTGTCCCTTGCCAGCTAAATGGTTAGTTTTGGATATGTGAAATTCATGGCAGTAGTATATATAACGGAATTAAAAGGAAAACTATCACAGCTAAGTAGGGTTTACAAGTTAACGAATAATAGTTGACCAACTTATATTGCAGTTGGAATGTATTACAATGTTAAGTTTTTCTTGGGATAAATTCATCCCAACTACGTTGAATTGGCCTTCTGATGACAAGGAAAAATGCCTGCCTGATAAGTAACATTAAAAATACCTAAACCAAATTATTTTCAAGCTAACCTTTACCTTTATTCCACGTAACAAGCCCCTCATTCTTTTACACAAAACGGCCACCATGTTTACGATGTTTTCCACCGAAATTAGCATAAACTGCAATAAATAGAGGTCCATTAAAAATAACAGTAAACTATTCAAGTGATCGAGTTTGTTTTATGACCGTACATAGTGTTCCGTAGGGAAAATTAAAAGGCTGTTAAGTAAAATTACCTTTTTACGAACCTGTTATTATTGGTTAACATTTTTATGATGGCTGTATACGTATTTTAACCTTGTAATGGCATAAAAATGGGGACTGAATGTAGCTATTGAGCTGAATGACAAGGACATACTATTATTTATATGGTAGATTTTGGTTTACAAGATGTAAAGTTTTTATTCTTCAGTCAATATAAAAAGAGTTTCAGTCTTACTTCTCCTTTCAATAAATTATGCCTAAACACATACACTGAGGCATAAGTTTTTTTTAAAGTTTATTTATTCCAATAAACGCTTTTTCTTTCTTTCTTTCTTTATTTACATCACTGTAATATAAAAAGATAAAACTTTCAGATTAAACATATCCTTAAGAAGACAGTTTTAGTTAAGTACATGATTTCGTAAAACACTAATTAAAGACAGATTTATTTATAATTAATCCTTAATGCAACATAATGAAACATATGTTGGTTGGTAAGTTAATTAAATGTAGATTTAATTAATTTACCAAACAAAATATGTTTCGCCTTCACCAAACAAATTTCTTAAACTATTTACAAATTCACTCGAATTTCTCTAGGAAAGCGAGTAGAAGAAGTTTTTAAACGTTTATGCATTCATTAGCGGCTTGTAGTAACGACTTTCGATTAATGTAACTGCCGCCATTTGGTCCCAGCACTCGTTTTAATAAGTTTTTGCTCTACTAATTGGAAACTATAATTTATTTCTTTTAGTAAGACGTGTTTGGATACTTATTCGGTGACTGCCGGTAATCGTGAGTAAGTGCTTTGAGGTTCTAGTTTATAGCATCCTGTAAGGTTTCCGTTACGATTTATGTTTCATATATCAAACAGGAGTTTTAAAACATGCTTGTGAGTAATAAGGAATTGTAAATAAGCGTCTGTAAATAGCAAAGCAACAGTATCCCATTTCGCACTTATTAATCGACGATGTTAAATAACGTTAGTATTTCACTATTTACTTAGTCAATGGATTAATAAGAAATTAATGGTATAACAAGACCTGGGGGCCCCCACCGCATATTACCAGAGCATATTATGCTCTGTTACCCGTGCGAAGACAGGCAGGGTTGCTAGTACATAAGAGGTGGTGGCTTAAACCTATTAATGGTAGGTTTAGACCTTTTAAAAACTCCTCTGAATAGTTAACAATAGCTTATTTTAACGATAAACCATAAAACAACAGTGTTATTTCCTCAACCATTTATCCAAGCAAAACCTGTTAATTGTCACGTAAACCACAGTTCAGCTAATCTATCTAATTTTGTTATCTCAAACACTACTTAACGATCCCAATAGATAAATAGTTTTGTATCACTCACGATCTCAGCAGTACGTGATAAACCATCTCTAAATTATATTAGGAATCAAGGGTAGTATCTTTTTATTTATTTTAGTGGTGTTTCGTGTATTTAGAGCTGTCTTTTTTTTTTTTTGGGCGGGAAATTATCAAATAACTTTGACCGCTCTGGGCGGAGCGGGAGGGCGTGTCAGACGACTAAAACCCACCCGTATTCCTTCATTTGCCTGTGTGCCAGGGCCACGATATACCTTTCGGACAAACTCGCAACCCTGGCAGGATAGCTGTCTGCTTTGTTAAAAGATATGGGTAGAACTTAAACTTGATCAATGACCAATACCTCACAAAAAATGCAAATAATTGCAAGTTTTCGGACAGGTTATCGCATAAGTTCATCTATTTTTAAGCGAGAAAACTTGGTAGTTCTGTCGCTTAAAAATAGATGAACTCTATTGGGAGAAAGCTATTAAGATTGATCGGTATCAATCTTAACGGAGATGCGCTAAGGTAGCCCGCGAAATTAAATTTTTCTTACGTTTTTTGCAATTTGCAGGTCATTAACAGGTTGTATGTTGATCTAAATATGATTCGCGGACGTTACAAACATGGCTTTACGGAATTATAATCATTAGAATCAGCAATACAACTACGTCTCTTCATAGAATCCTATTGAATGACAATTTCATGTTCTAATGATTATAATTCTGTAAAGCCATTTCGCCAACCCGCCTGCCAAGCGTGGTGATTATGGCAAACCCCCCCCCCCTTTGGGAGAGGCCTACGTCCAGTAGTGGACGTCTTTCGGCTGAAATGATGAATGAAAATGGTGAAAGCCATATTTGTAACGTCCGCGAATCATATTATCATACAACCTGTTACTGACCTTCAAATTGCAAAAAACTTAAGAAAATTTGAATTTCACAGGCTACCTTAGCTCATCCCCCTTAATAGCTTTTTCCCGATTAGACTGGAAGCCAACCTTAACAGTTGGCTTCTAGTCTAATCGAATGCAGGTGCATACCAGTATTTTACATGAAGACTCAAAATCAAAATCAAACCTCTTTTATTCAAACTTGGCTAAGAATCAGCACTTAACGAACGTCAAACATACAAAAGACAATCCCCCAAAAACGCCCGCCCTTTCCCTGCTTCCCTTCGACTGCCTGTCTGAACTCCACAACCCAGTTACTGGGTAACACGATACCCCTTGGTTTTCAAACTTTCGGGCTTCTGACAAGCCGTAACGAGTTAAATGTCAAATGTGTACGAATGACAGCCGGGACCAATGGGCGTGCTTTCCAAGGCACGGAGAAAACTATCATGTTTACCATATTTTAGAATAGTAGCTACTAGATTATTAACTAAACATTTTATCATAAAAAACAACGTAAACAAAAGCCAAACTTAATTAACCAAAACATACCTCCATTCTTATAACTTGCTAACATAAATTATGACTTTTTAATCTTATCCCGTACATAGTAACAACTATTATGAAACTTTAAAGGCTAAAGTTAACAACCTTCACCGCCAGAGGGCGTAACGGTCTACAGATGGCTAATTAAGGCACGTTTTTAAAAATATATGCTGTGTCGAAAGTAGGTCATGTCTGCCCGAAAAATAATGTTTCAAAGTTTTTCAGCAATATTATTAATGTATGGGGAAAAGGGTTCAATTTTAACTTAACGAGAATGTAATGAGTTGAGCTGGTAATATGTGAATTGTGTTATGTGTTTTAGTGTAATTGAGTAATATTGTAGAAACTTCTAACTACTGCTGTTTTCCTGGTTGTTACCCGCCTTAAGACGCATATATATGCCAGTGACCTTTGAGTAGTTAGCTTGCGTGTTCTCTACTGAGATCACGCAACGCGTCGTACGTTCAGCCAGTAATAGGACTCGCCCATCAAGGAGCGCTGTCCCCAATTTGACGCATTATTAATTTATTTTACACAAAACAAAAGGTATTTAAATAAAACGCATATACTAAAAGATCAATAATTAAATTATCTTTAAATTGGTGAAGGTTTCAGAAAAATACGCTTGGTAGATTTTGTGCCATTCTCAGTTTTTTATCCGCGTTAGACATAACTTTACAAATTAATTTCACTATGTAATATTAATATAATCTAAAATATTCACATATGAAGTTATTGAAAAAATGCTCTAATCTAACATATATTTTCTTTAAATAATTAACACTACTCGTTTAGACGTGATCTTCAGTATAAAATCATTAAAAGTCGGTTATCATCGCCTTAAGGGTAATTTTCATTGGTCGATTGGGCTCATATGCGGGGTGCGGGAGAGTTTGGAAAGCATACCATAGGACCCGCATGCTGGGAACCGCTTTCATTAGTCAATAGGGCCCGCATGTGGGGTGCTGGTGATTTCTGTAAAGCATGCTATAGGTTTCGTATTCGGGGAACCGTTTTCATTAGCCGATATCCCGAACGATTGCGGTATACGGAGAATCTGCGCTGCACATTTGGCAGTTGTTTTGAAGGCTCACTTTCATTTGTCATTTTCGTTGGGTGTGAATCTCCACACGCTTTTTACCGACCAATGATTTTCATTGGCCGCTACGCCCCCTACGGGGATTCCTCGCATGTTGTATAATCGAACGAGTTATCGACTAATGAAAATGAGCCATGAAGGCAGAAGATCTTGTTACAAAGATGGTTTTATTACTGATTAGATACGAAAACGTATCAATTTACTGCCAATTTACGAAGAGTCGTTTTACACTTCAGCTTCTTAAATAACAACTGTTCAGTTTTTATGTTAAAAACCACCACCACCCACCACCATGACCATGACCATGATAAAAACCACCACCACCCACCATTGCTTCCATACGATCGTAATACACTATTTCTATGATAATATATTGAGCTTCCAAATGACTCGAGGGACTAATGAAGTAGGTATACTTGTAGCATTATAATTGTAAAAACTTATTGTAAAAAAATAATAATCGACTTCCGAAATTAAAGTTATTTTTCACTTTGTAGTGTTTTTTTTGAAGTCGGTAATGTTGTATTTACAAAAAGTTTTTTATTTTTCACTTATTAGTGGGTCAGTTTTTAATGTATCTAAGTTACAATAGCGTAAAGTCGCCCATCACCTTTTACAAAATATTGCTTTTCCCGATGCTGGGATGTTAATTGTTGAGGAGTTCTCCTGGTAAGAACCAGGAGAACTGCCACTCATCATATGCATTGTGACGAGCATAAGTTGCTTAGCAACCAAATTAAAGTACCTAATCGAATCGCAACCCGTTAAATACTTATTTTTATGTGGTTCCGGTGGCCATCTGTGGTCTCTTTCATCAGTTCCACTTCACTAAATGATGATTTTCGGGAGCAAATGCCAAGCTCACCAAAATACCCAATAGATTTTTTTTTTAATAATTCCCATGCTGAGATACGGGCCTTTTAGCCTCATACAGGACTTTGTTTTTATTTTCTTTTTGTTTACTTTGTTTTATTTTTGGTTTTGTTCTTTTTTTTTGTTTCTATGAGTGTGTTTTATTTAATTTGTGATCTATGCGAGTCCCAATAAATGTTTTTTCTTACTTTCTTTCAAATCGCTATAGGTTTGCCTATAAAATTCGTGGTTTTCCCTCGATTTCCATGAGATCCCCTCATCAGATTCTGATTTGGTGGCAATGGGACCACCTCGGGAGCATACGCTTTCAAACAAAAATATAATTTTCAAAATCGTTTCAAATTATGCGTCAATTAGACGGAGATATCGGTGATCAGCCGAACATATAACCTCCTCCTTTTAGGAAGTCTGTTAAAAATACTGCACGTGTATCAAGAGTTATACGATACGTAAGATTATCAATTCCCTCGAGCAAAGTCACGTTCGTCATGTCTAGACTTCCACTTAGCGTGAAGTAGGCATTTGATACCAGCTTATTAACTTCAAGTGGAAGGTCCATCGACCTGAACTCTTATATGAATACATAGAAAAGCCTAGGTAGCTAAATAGATTTCTTGAAGTTTTAGCGGAGTAGCTTGGCAAAACCTGAAAGGCATCTTGTGTCGGACCACGCACAATGAACGGAGTTGGATCATTCGGTTCCCTACAAAATGGTTGGGTTGGATGGTGCTGATCCACGCGTCATGTTCGTGAACGGGCGCCGTCAGTTGAGACTGGTCTTCTCTTAAATGCCAGGGTTTATTTGTAATCTTTTAATCTTATATTTTGTATTGCTTTTTAAATAAGCAATTTATTTTTTTACATTGTTCTCACGTATAGAAGCACCAAGAATAATGTACCCAGGATTTTGTAATATCTTGATTTAAAAGTGTCCTTGGAGTTTCTTGCCTGTTCTTCTCCATAGAGATCTACGTTTTGGAATGGGCAAATAACTTCAACTTTCAGACTAACTGACCGACTCTTTGACAATTCAAAAGTGCCTGTAATAGGTTTAATTGAAATAAATGTTTTGAGTTTGAGTTCCGTAGTTGGGATGAATTTAACCGAAAAACGAACTTAAAATTGTAGTTGAAAAACAACATGTCTCCCATACATTGATATACGCCACGGTCAATTTTCCAACTGTAAATGTAAGTTTGTAATCGCATTTTTTTTTAAATTTGATCTAACTAAAATTTAACGATTTTCGGACTTCTTTCCTTTACTTGTGCTGTGACTTTGCTTCTGGCCAAATTTCATGATTCTAGGTCAACGGGAAATACCCTATAGGTTTTGATTTATTTGCGAGTATCAAAATATGTCGCATAAATCACCGTATTTTTTTATTGTGTTGACTTAGAAACTTGATTTTTTTAGAGCTGCAAGAGACCGTAGACCTACATCATTTCAGCCGATAGACGTCCACTGCTGGACATAAGCCTGCCCCAAAGGGGGGTTTGCCATAATCGCCACGCTTGGCAGACGGGTTGGCGATCGCAGTATGGCATTAAAATGCTTAGAGAACGCTGCTGCCCATTCTCTAGTAAGTCCCTTAGTCGCCTTTTACGACACCCACGGGAAGAAATATCTCAAACACTCCCCGTGTTATTCTTTACGTCCGGCACCACACACAAACAATATATAATAGACCTACATATTTGATATTAATGTAAATTTGATACCTCCACGCGTTCCTGAGAAAAAGGGCCTTGACAGACAAATAGACAGACAGACGAACAACGAAGTGATCCTATAATGGTTCCGTTTTTTCCTTTTGAGGTACGGAACCCTAAAAATAGACTCTTTAATCATTTCTTATATGATTTCACTTTCTTTGTTACTACTGCAATTTCTGTTACCCGAAAATTCCTATTTTTTTTTTATTATTTAGGCTGGGTTTGCTCTTGACCTTAGTCTTGGGCACAGGTGATAGAGACAAAGTTGACGATGGAGTGAGCTTACCCAGAAGATGCCTGTTTACTCTAACTTTGAAGAGATTAGGGTTGTATGCGTTCGGAAACACAGACGCAGGTAGAGAGTTCCACTCTTTTGCTGTGCGCATTATAAAAGTCATTTGGAAACGCTTAGTGCGAATTGGTGGAATAGCAACAAGGAAGGGATGGCAACCTGCAGTGCGTCTAGATGTCCGATAATAGAAGGGGGCCGGTGGAATGAGGTCGTGGAGTTCTTGGGCACACTCACCGAAGTACAATCTGTAGAAGACCGACAAGCAGGCAACCTTGCGGCGATGGGCCAAGCTGTGAAGATCACCACCAGTTTTTTCTATATAATTTCATTCTAGCTACGCGTTCTTCTACTATAAATAGACAAACAACCATTTTTGTTAGCTATACAATAACTTTATATCTACTGCTACTTTTGGAAATACCTTGGTAGCCGTCTGTCCGCTGACCACAATTTAAAAAATAAATATTTAACAATTTTCGCAAAGTGTGTTGACCACAAACAAAGGTACGTTATTTTTGCGTCCCCGAGGTTCGTCGCTCAGTTGATTGCTCGGAGCTCGCGGGACGTCGCAAATTCATGCTTCAATTGCAAGCAAGGCTTGGCTGGCCCGTCTACCTGCACGCCACTTTACTTGGTCCCGAACTGCAGCCGACGTGAGCCGACTGCCATTGGTTCCTAAACAGATTTGTTGAATTCCGTCTTCGAGAACATTCTAGTAGCATTGTGAATTAGATTATGTAGGTGCAAAGTGCAATATATCAATTGGGAGGTAAGTTTGGTTTACACATTTTTGTTGTTTGGTAAAAACGTCAAAAGGTCACTCTTTTCCGTCATGCCTTCCATTTGTTTTCATTGGATTTAAACATAGAGACCTCTGATGCTTACAAAAGACAAAGAAACGAGAACTTTGTCTAAAATAAGATCACACCACAAAAAAAAACTAGCGCATATGATGTGTAAAATCTGACATCTCACCTTGGTAATAAACAACTGAGCAACGACAGAAATTAACTTCAAAATTTAAAAAGCTAATTACTGAAATATTTATTCGAATAATTATTCATTACTAGTGGTGGCCCACTGGTTTGAAATTCGACCCCCTCTACTTACAATCTCTATAGTACTAACTAATTCCATGCTATTATAAAGTACTTACTAATTCCATGCTAATAAACAGTACTTACTTATTCCATGCTCAAGCCGTCACTTCCGTCCCTTATCACGAAATCACTCCCAAAGAAACCTCAAAAATAAATCGAAGAGACATCAAAAACTGTTTCATAATCCAAATAAATCATAAATACCTACATTTTATATAAACATTCTTCATCATTTGCAACATCCGATTCATTATTCCTACTGAATTCCCTATTAACGTCAATATCCGTCGTTCAATGGATTATAACATCACTCCGGTAAATCCGATTACATCCAGCCCGTATTTACAATTAGCTGTAATCCTAAAGCAAGCTGGGCGTGTTTTATCCTAGGTTTACGTGAAATGGGCTGGCATTTAGTATTCGGCCTGGAGTGCTCTGAATTAGAAAGTAACTGGTCAAGTGAGGGTAGTGTGCGAATCGAAATGCGAACTGTTACAAAGCTCTGGTCTCGCTACTGTAACGCACGTAATG
Source organism: Tiliacea aurago (assembly GCA_948098905.1). NCBI lineage: Eukaryota > Metazoa > Arthropoda > Insecta > Lepidoptera > Noctuidae > Tiliacea > Tiliacea aurago. Next base: position 16,831,115 of record OX402593.1, read on the forward strand.
GAAGATCAGGGTTGGCCCACATAAAGAAAAGAAAGAAAGAAAAATAATTTTATTTGTCACAGAAAAACGTGTCAAAAACATATATATTAAACTCGAAGGTAAACATTACACAAAACAGATCACATCACATCCTAATCTTAACTTATTATTATAAATGCGGAAGTGAGCTTTTTTGTTTGTTTGTTACGCTTTGACTCTAAAACGGCTGAACGAATTGGGATGAAATTTGGCACAAATGGGAATGGGTATAATCTTATTTTTTCGCTTGACAAATGTTTACATAGTTATAAACATAGAGACAAGAATTATAGCATTTTGACAAACATGCATAAAATATGACCCTTTGAGAGAGACTGGCGTCCCTTTGTGACGGATCACCAGGCTCTCACCCCGAATTAAATCTAATAAACATCTAACAGTGGTAAATTTTCAAACTCTAGACAAATTATTTATTGATGCAGGGAATATGATCAGACCATGACCTGTAGAAGGACATATGCGCAGACGAAGTCGCGGACAACAGCTAGTTTGATTATAAACATCAGTGGTCATGGTTTAACAGTAGAGATGATTTACTTGAACTTTTTGCACCTTACCCTAAATATTTACATGGTTAACATTACGTACATGTTCGTCCTGTCATCATTCATTTCAGCCGAAAGACGTCCACTGCTTTGGGAGGGGTTGCCATAATCGCCACGCTTGGCAGGCGGGTTGGCTATCGCAGTATGGTGTTAAAATGCATAGAGAACCCTGCTGCCCAACCTCTAGTAAGTCCCTTAGTCGCCATTTACCACACCCACGGGAAGAAATGGGAGGGCGCTATTCTTTACGTCTGGCACCACACGGAATATATGTTATGTATGTTCGCCCTGTATTCGTTTTGAACATAATGGCGCAGGATAGCCTTTACCAGAAGTGATCATTATAATAGATGGTTCAGCAGCTTCAATATCATCAGGATTGTGTTGGAATAGCAGTTCATCGTGGACGTGGTACGACAGTGGCTCCCCGGACATTTCTGTCATCAGAAGACAGCCGCCACGCAGCCATCGATGCAACGCTCTGCTAGAGGGATTTTCAGCAGCCAGTGTAACTCTTATCCGACCTTTTCGGTGATTCCAGTAACTTCGTAACATAAATAGACAGCGCCACTTGCTCCGCCGTCAAATATCTCTAAACAGTTCTCTAGCTCTAGCATTTTGCAAGTCACTTTAATTTTATCTAGGCTTTTCGAACCTAATTTTTCTTTGCGTACTGCCAGTCTAACCAATTAGTTTATTTCCTCTATCAAAATCAAAATCAAAAGTCATTTATTCAAACTAGGCTGAGAATCAGCACTTTCCGAACGTCAAAAATTACATGAGACAGTCCCCCAAAACGCCCACCCTTCACCACTTCCTAGTGCTTTAGCTGGGAAGAAGAAGTGGCGCAACAAACTCCCCAGCAGCACAGCTGTCTGTTCGCATATAAAACTTGAAGCTATACAATACAATGTAAAATAATTTGCATTACGCAACACAAAACGTTAAATTAAATTATTTGCCTTATGTTAGCTAGCACACACCATTATACAAAAATATATAATTATATATATAATAATCGTCGAAAACTATACTCAAAATATATCCATCAAGTGTCACAAAACTGCCACCAATTTTAATAATTTCTCTTGCTAATCCCACTTGATGCAGCCCTACGAGGTATTGCGGGATGCGTTGCATGGGATGGGCCGAACGTAATGGTCGCAGCTGACGGCGCCTACTGCGGACAACGGGCTCGATCGAGGCTTCCAGAAACTTCGAGTACTGCCTAACATGTTCAACATATACTAAGCTCATTAGGAGACTGGGTTGTTGTGTTGATTTGTTTTCGGGGTTTTTGCAGGATTTTTCATGAGTCGTGAAGTATTTTTGTTTATCACAATGCAATTAGAGTTTACTAGTCAGTTATAAGAGTATGATCGATATCTTGGGTTTCGGCTTTAATGTAAATTCCACCATTTCGACCTAAAGTAATTTTCCACAACATATAATCTGAAGAGAAGAGGAGAAGAAGAGGCTATTCTTCTTATTAAGAAGAGTCTAGAAGAAACAACAGTTTCTTCTCTCCAGGGTCTCCAGTCCCGTGCTTTCTTGTATTGAAAGTACTTATTATTGTCTTGTCAATCCTTAAAGTAAGTATTCTACTTACTAACTAATCGATCTAAAAAGAGCCATACAGTAGTCGCATGATTATGATGTGTAATATCTAACTTCTCACCTTGGTAATAAGCAACTGAACAGCGACAGACATGACCCCCTCTATTTACAATCTATACAGTATGTAACAAAAACCCTGTTGTTCCTTTTAGGGACGTATAAATTTACCTACAAGCACAACATTGGTGGAATTATAATTTCAAAAAATTAAGTATTGGCTAGTCGAGAAGTCAAAATCAAAGAATGAAAGAGGTTAGAAATCCGTTAAACATTACAAATATTAATAATTAAATATTTGTTTTAATTGATCAGTTTTTATAAATTACTTGCTTTATTACGTATTTATACCGATTCTTAAAACGTAAGTAGAAGGAACAACAGGGTTTTTGTTACATATTGTATAAGGTGTATCTTTTCATACACAAAATCTCCAGCAAAAAATAATCAGCTGTTCCCTACATTTTTACGAGTTATGCGAACATAAATGTAAGGTGCAGCTGTTTTTTATCGTGATTTCAGGTTTGGTCCCATAGTAAAAGTTGTTCATAATGATGAGTACAATGACCCCTTAAGAGATTTCGTGTATGAATAGATACACCTTATATACTAGTTACTAATTCCATGAGTACACTAATTCCATGCTATTATAAATAACTTACTAATTCCATGCTTTAAAAAAGTACTTACTTATTCCATGCTCAAGCTGTCACTTCCTGTTACACACTTTCGTCCCTTTTCACGAAATCGTTCCCACAAAAAGCGAAGGAAACATGTTATATATCAAAAAGTCGCGCCGTTACTTATCTGACTTTTTAAATTGAGTTCTAAAGCTAATATTTAAAATAGTAATTTTATCACATCATTCTCTAAACATAATACATTACCCACTCGGATAGTCAACCATAACAACAATTGATGCAAGTCAATAACTTAAGCTAGACTAAGTTAACATATTATCTATTGTTCTGTAATGCACGTTAGTTTGAGCTAACTTAGATCTGTATTCAGATTAGTTACTGTTGACGCATCTTAGTATCAGCCGTTTAGGTAGGTAGAGTAGGTAGGTAGATTGGTGATTTAGCTTTGATATGCAATATCAAAGCAAAATTACCAATTGCAATAATTTGCATTGCAACAAATGCAAGGTTCTCATTGTAACACATTTTTACAACTTTTGGTAAAAGAAATACATATTTCCCATCCCATAAAATTAAAATATAAAAAATATATATATACCAATTTTTTTTTTGTTCAGATAAATATTCTAAACTGTGTCACAAAAGGCTTTTTATTACATAGTTTTTTTTTTTTTCAAGCACAATATATTATATTTTTATATTTTCCAATTTATATTTTTAAATTTTTAAAAAATTAGGGCCTATATGTACATCGTAATTTTTAATGGTTTTTTTTAATTTGACCATTCTAGGAAGTAAATTTGAATTACAGGACAGTTGACGTCATAAGAAGGATTTGGTTACTTGGTTATTTTGTTCCCAAGCGCCACCAAAGTGCTTTAAATCTCACTGTCTCTTTACTTTATCTGTATAAAATATGAGCAAGTAAAATACTGCTAGAACACTAGGTCAGAACTAAGAAACTTTTAAGATACCATAAAACTATTAAAATAAAACTGGAACTGGAAGATTTATTTCCGGTAAAATACCGTTCTTTAAAACTCTTTTAATGATAAAAACTTAATTCGTCTCAACGATTTTTTGATAATTTTGAATTGCTTCTAAAGTTTTGAGTTTCTACTTGGGTAATTAATTTCGATAGTCAGTTTTAAAGAGCAATAGGGAATATGCATGTACTTTTTTTTCATCTAATTCGATAATAGACAGTAATATAAACCCAAGAAAAGTATTGAAAATTAAATTGAATTACTGATTGATGCTCAAAAAAAAAATGAAGTGTTCTACTACAGTTCAAACGTCCGATTCCGTCGCGGTCATGATGTGACGTCATTATCCACGAAACTGCTTTGTTTACATCTGTTTTTTAGTCGTAAAAGGCGACTAACGGATTTACTAGAGAATAGGCAGCAGTGTTTTGTTTTTAACCTAATTTCTTGTGTCATATTGTACTTCTGTTCATATAGTTTGAAACCACATTTTATTTTTATAAGTTTTGTTTAATTTCGTTCTTACCTTAGGTTATCACTGTATTTGAGAATGCTGGTTTGCCTGTTATTGGCAACTGTATAAGCTCATGACTGTTATCTACTTTTATTTGATATTTTGTATACAGAAGCTGTTGGTGTACCTTTATAAATAAATAAATAAATAACACCATACTGCGATCGCCAACCCGCCTGCCAAGCGTGGCGATTATGGCAACCCCCCCTTTGGGGGAGGCCTATGTCTAGCAGTGGACGTCTTTCGGCTGAAATGATGATAGTATAGTAAGTTAGTGCAGTGGTACCCAATTGATAAGGCGCGTCGTGAATCTTCGTTCGCACAGAAAAGAAAGTATGGCCCCGAAGATTAACGAAAGAATGCTTAAAACTTACAATCAACCTTAGGTCACTATTATAAGGTTCATAATACACTGGAGCTGTTAGCGTGCACTCGATCAGAAGTATGGCGGCTGACAAACATGCCACGCGGCGCGCGGTGACATGGCGGCAGCTGCCGACCAATAGCGGTACAGGAAAAAGAACCGCGGTGCGTGGAGCGTGCCGATTGGTCAATAGCATTTCCCGCACTTTTAAAATTCACCTTCTGCGCAGGTACATCGGTAAGCCATATCAGTTGGGTACTACTGTACTACTACTACTACTCACTTAATATTAACTTACTTTTTTTTATGTGTTATTGGGATTTTCCATTAGGAATTTCTCAGTAGCAGCCCGGAGTCTGGATTTGTGCCCGGTTGATGGCAATAGGCTCGCCCCCTATTACATGGGACTTAAACATAACTGGCGAAATGTGGGTACTATAGATACACCTCTGCCTAACCCTGCGAGGATTACAGGCGTGATATTAAGTTATGTTCGAAGAATATTTTTTTACATGCAAGCCAATTTGATCTCTAACAACAAAATACATAGCCTATATTCGTCCACCCTCCACCAAATTACTTCCAAGGACATCTTGGGATTTTTTCCTACAAAAAATCCCAATCATGTATGCCAGCCTTCATCTAACCATTCCAAGGAAGCAGTACCTACCGCAGGCTCGACTAGTTAATACAAAACGACGTGTATGTCTGTCTGTATGTCTGTCAGTGTGCCCGGATCCCATTGCGACGGAATAGGATTACGGAGCGTACATCTGGTGGCTCATGGAAATGCAAATGCAATCATATTACCGAACTATATCGCCGATATACCTGTCGGGACATAGATTTACTTGGACTTAATTTTACTGGCGACATGTCGGGAAAACCAGGAACTTGGGATTAATATTATGGTGTAGTGGTTTGTCATTTAAGATTGAGAAATTTTTTTGAAGCTGGTCCTAATCTGAAACTATTAATTGAACCAATAGGTCAGCATCATCATCATCTGCCTAGCCCAGGGGTCGGGAACCTGCGGCTCTTTCTATATAATGTTGTAGCTCTCCAGTTCTCTCCAAAATTAATTATCATTCAATAACAGAAAATTAATTATTTTATTATTCTAGCAGCTAGCTAAAATATAAAAACATATAATTATATACAAATATATTCAAAATTTTGTAGGTATGAATGAAAAATATTATGTCGTTATTTAAAGTCGTTTATTTTAAATCGAAAATAAATAAGTAAATACTATAACTAATATTGAAACAAAATTTTTAGTGGCTCTTTATAAACTGGGAAATTTTGTAAATTATAATTTTGGCTCTTCCGTCTCAAAAGGTTGCCGACCCCTGGCCTAGCCTAAAATAGGTATTACAAGAAATACGTTTATACGTATAAACCCATCGAGTCTTGACTAATGCATAATCAGCCTATAATGATCCCACTGCTAGGACACAGGCCTCCTCTGGATGAGAAGGAGTGGGCTGTAATCCACCACGTGGGTCCAGTAGGGGTTGGTAGATGTCACAGTCCTGGAATTATTGGTTGTAGGACATGCCGGTTTGGAACACGGGTGGGTTTTAGTCAGTAAAAGTCTGACACACCACCCCGCTCCGCCCAGAGCGGGAGAAGTTATTTGATAATTTCACACCTAGAAAAAAAAAAAAATTGACAAATTCACCTGGGTGAAAAATTATTAAATTTTTAACCTGTCGATTGTACATTATCTGCAGAGTTGCGAATCTGGCGAGCTGTGAATCTGGTTAGTTGAGAATCTGGTGACTTGCTCATGAAGGATGGAAAGGTGAACCAGCTAGGTATGTGATGTGCCTGTACCTGAAGTGCTCACTAATATCTAAGTAAGAATAATCTTACAATGTGATTACTGAATACATTAACAAGCTAGAAGGAATGCCTTCTCGGTATGAGTACAGAACCTTTGCCTAACAGTGGGACTATAGCAGACTGTTTTTATAATTCCTTCCCTGCTCTGTTCTTCTATTACGACCACTAATCGATTCGTTTCTATCTTCAACAGGAGAGCTGCCAGAACTACATCCGGGTGCTCGTGTCTCTCGGTCCTGGGAGGCTGCTGGTCTGCGGCACGAACAGCTTCAGGCCGTTCTGCAGAGAGTACAGCGTCCAGCGTGACTCCTACCACATGGAGCGGGAGAAATCAGGCCAGGCCGTTTGTCCGTACGACCCTGAACATAACTCTACTGCCGTTTATGCTGGTAAGTGAGAAATAGATAAGTTGGTTAAGCTATCTTCTAGTAATTACAGAGACCGAAAGTATTCGTTTGTGATCATTGATGTATTAAATTGGAAGATAGGCCACTCTCTAACATCACGTAAATATTAAATGGACCCGATGTCGTGCGTCATGTGCTCGACAACCGAAATAGATAGACATATTACACGGGCTATAGCGGGAACGAGATCGCAATAGTTGTCACTGTTACGTACCCATAACAACTCGCAAACAAACTACGATTCGGGTATTTCCCGCAAACCGGGAGTAATGTAGATCGATTGTGTCCTTTCCCATGATATATGCGGTCCACATCGAGTAGCGCATACCATATCTTCCTATTTAATACATCAATGTTTGTGATACATATAAAACAGGGTTTAATCGAAGGTTATTTAGAGGTGTGTTTCACGAATAGCGCGTGCCCATTACAGATATACCGCCTTATTACAAAACAAGATTTATGTTTGGACATGTCATAAACCATGGAGTCAGTTTTTGTAATAAGAACGTAACAGTGATTGAAATACCGTTCTTTATACAAAATTGAAAACTTAATTCGGTACTAAGTTGTCAGTTTTGCATTTAGGAACTGTACCATATTCGGAATAAAGTTCGAAATTCAATAATAGCTCCATATTTTAAACCTGGGTCTGAAGATAAACCTTGTTTTGTAATAAGGGGGATATAGTTTATCTCTGGTGATGAAAATATTGAAAAGAAAAACGAATCAGATTTCCGGGCATGAACCAAAAACATTATGCATAGGAACAGTATTTACTTGCAAACATGTCATTACTACGAGTATTTCACCCCTATGACATTCTTGTTTTCGACATTATTGTATTGCAAACAGAAGCAGGTACCCAATTTAAAATAACGAATTAAAAAGAATTCATCACAATAAGCAGAACTATCCCAAACAGCATTGTCATAAAAAAACTGTTTTTTATATAATTTTACCGTAGAATTTGAAAGGACAGGTTAAGGTAAAACCTTCTACTGTGACACTCATAGCAAATAGTCTGGCAACACTAGCTGCCAATTAGCGTGGCACTGGAATATTTAAATTCGGAACATTTTTTATCTATGTTGCAGTGGTTATGGCCAGACTGGCCGGTAAAATACTTATACCGAGATACATGGCTAGGTCTACCTATATTGTAGCGTTTGCTATTGTAAAACATGTATAGTTAAATGAAACTGGACGTAAAAGCAATATCTAGTTAGTAATAGGTATTATCTAGTGCATAAGTGCAGCAACTATTCATTATGACACTACACTTTGCAGAAAATATAACGTACACCAATCAACTTAAACTACGCGTCTGTTTAGTATATACGTATAGAGGTACGAGGAATAGGGTGTAAAGTTCACTCATCCTTTATAGGAAAGAGAGGATCCTCCGACCAGACGGGTGTTGTGTCTGGTGGGCAACTGCCCTATTATTGATGTCGAGATGTGGTATAATATATGCCAGTCGCGCGGTAAACATTGCTTGCGCGGTGCAGGATTTTGCGTGACGTCAGTGTGATGCGTAGTTCGCATGTTGTAGATGCCGCCGCAAATAGATGTACAAAACACTTTTCTAATTATATTGATACTATTTTTCAAATTCCATTTTTAAGTAGCCAATAAATAGTAAAATCTCCCTTACTATTCCACACCACCTTCCACCAACTTCTACTATTTCCATTAACTCTCAGTCTCAACCAATCTCCATTAACTTTTATTCTACAGTCTATTTAGTAATACAACTACAATAATTGCAGCAACACGATTAAGTTCATAATCCAATTTACAAATGCACATCGCACAATACACACATGACTTATCTTACGATACATCTCAACATATATCTCTCACTATATAAGCACGGTCCAGCCGGACTGTGGGCATTACCACGCCCGTTAATGGGATACAACGACGGTCATGTTACACTAGGACACCAATTAAGCATTGTGTATTTCCTGAAACTACGTATACTGATGGAACTTGTTGTAATGCTGTTACTTAGGGTTCCGTACCTCAAAAAGAAAATACGGAACCCTTATAGGATCACTCTTGTGTCTGTCTGTCCACCTGTCACAGCTGATTTGATTCGAATCTACTGGACCGATTAAGTTGAAACTTGGTACACATATACATTTTTGAGATGACCCAAACACGGACGTGTAACGTAAATAAATGAACATGGGATCACTTTAGGGGGCAAATTAAAACCGGCTAAGTGCGTGTCGGACCACGCACAATGGAGGGTTCCGTAGTTGAGATGAATTTATCCCAAGAACAAACTTAACATTGTAGTTGAAAAACATGTTCCTCATACATTCCAACTGCAAATGTAAGTTTGTACTTACAATATTGAGCGACTCCTTATAGGTTTTAATGTAATCTATAGGTAAAGAACTACTTTCTATAATTTTTTCATAATTTTAGGCTCAACAGTTTCAAAGATAAGGGGGAAATTGTCAATTTTCATCTATTCTCTTAAATAACTTTCAAAGTATTCATTTTAAAATTATGAAAAAATATATCTGAAATTCTTACAACAAGTCCTTTCATTTGATATACATATGTCACAGGGTACAGTTTCCAAAACATTATTTTTTTAATTTTTTAATTTTCCCCCCGTTAAGTGACCCTTATATTCAAAACTAATTTATTTACGTTACCCGTCCGTGTTTAGGTAATATGTGTAGCAAATTTCAACTTGATCGGTCCAGTAGATGTGGAGTAAATTGGCTGTGACAGATGGACAGATAGACAGACACACGAGTGATCCTTTAAGGTTTCCGATTTTTCCACAGATTTAGAGTAGGCTAGATACCGCATGTTCAATAGATAGTATGAAAACCGAGCGTGTCATCTTTTTTATACAAAACTCAAACTCAAAGCATTTATTTCAAATAAACCAATTACAGGCACTTTTGAATTGTCAAGGGGTCGGTCAGTCTTAAACATGAAGCTAGTTGCCCATTCCAACGCTTAGTAGGTACCAATGGAGAAGAACGGGCAAGAAACTCCACGGACACTCTTTTAAATTAACATATGGTTACAAAATATTGGTTACATCATTTGTGTTGAAATTAAACCTGCGATGACGTCACCCCAGCCATTTGGTGACGTGCTCAACGTAATCAGAATCGTTACAATCGCTAAGCGCGTCTGTGAGCTAACAGACTTCGTCAGGAGTGGACGTGTATTGACATTTTTTCATTTGACATGCAATAGGAAGTCGCAATAATGCCCGAAGTTTGTGCACAGCACAAATTCAAGGCACGCTTGGTCGGACGGCTTGTGGTTTCTAGCCTACTTTAAAATCTGTGTACGCAACCTTAAAAATTGTGATTATTAGTTGTTTATTGTTTAAAGGATAACTATTACTTACACAAGCTTTATAGAGAATCTTTAAAAAGTAAATAAGATGCCATCCACAAACAAAGTTCTTGTTGAAAAACCCGTTATTTAACGGGTTTTTCAACAAGAACTTTGTTTTTTAAAACAAAATAAAACAAACAATTTAGATGAAAATGATTCAAATTTGTATTGGAATAGCCAAACGAAATAGACCCGCCACATTACCAAAAAGTGATTGAAGTCTTTGATGAAAGAATCGACATCTGTGAGCGTGGTTGTGCTGGACATGTCCGATATCATTTTTCATTCATACTTGCCAAACCTTACTCTTTCTATTACAATAAAAATTTGAATCATTTTCATTTAAACTCTTTGTTTTATTTTGTTTTAAAAAACAAAGTTCTTGTTGAAAAACCATTATCCTTTCTACGATCACAATCACAGCACCTGCGACAGTTTTGTCGATAAAAATGACAATGAAAAACTACTTACAGATAAAAACGTATCTCACCCTTCGAGTACGTACCACAATCGGTATCGATAAACCTCAGGTGTGTATCATTAGGAGCTCCACATTTCCTGAGGGTACTGATACTGTCGGTAGTGTCGCTCGGTATCGATCTCACCTTACAATATAAAAAAAAACCGACCAAGTGCGAGTCGGACTCGAGCACGAAGGGTTCCGTACCATTATCTATAAAAAGGTAAATTGCGGTTTACGATTTATGACGTATTAAAAAAAAACTACTTACTAGATCTCGTTCAAATCAATTTTCGGTGGAAGGTTACATGGTAATGTACATCATATATTTTTTTTAGTTTCATCATTTTATTTTACTTTAGAAGTTACAGGGTTACACACATTTTACCACTTTGGAAGTGTCTCTCGCGCAAACTATTCAGTTTAGAAAAAAAAGATTTTAGAAACCTCGAAATCATTTTTGAAGACCTATCCATCGATACCCCACACGTATGGGTTTGATGAAAAAAAATGTTGAGTTTCAGTTCTACGAGTATGTATGGGGAACCCCCAACCTTGTTGTTTTTTTTCTATTTTTGTGTGAAAATCTTAATGCGGTTCACAGAATACATCTACTTACCAAGTTTCAACAGTATAGTTCTTATAGTTTCGGAAAAAAGTGGCTGTGACATACGGACGGACAGACATGACGAATCCATAAGGGTTCCGTTTTTTGCCATTTGGCTACGGAACCCTAAAAAGTCCTCCATTTCAGCAAGAGAACCCTAAAAATAGTCCTCCAAATAAGCAGGATCTCCGCAACATAACAAAAGCTTGTTATCAGACTAAGAATACTGTTAACATTTCGCCGGAACCCTTTCCAGTAACCGGGTCACATATGCTAAGGGAGTCCATGGTCGTTCCATTGTCAGGAAATTAGGGAATAGGGAAAATCTTTTTCATAACGATTGAACCCACTTTCACAGTCTGTCGGCGTACAATGGCCACTCATTGTTGCATTGAAAGAGGATCGTTCAATGGGACTACGAGTAGATTATGACGTGACTGTTATACATATTATTTATATAGATAGATATGTGTGGGACGGTACGCAGGTGGGAACGAATTGCTAGTTACCAAGAATTGTTCAGTGAACTCAATATTCATATTATATGATCCATCAATCAATCAATAATCTTTATTTGTAAACATAGGTTACAACAATGTGCAAGATGTTACAAGTCTTAATATTTAGTTTCTCTATGTTTTGCCATTTGGCGTACAAACATACAATTATTAGGCTTGGGCCATTAAGTAAATTAATTTATTTCAGGAGTGAAATCGATGACAATTTAAAAAAAAAATGTAATTTAATAGAAGGCAATAGGTAGTTAATGTTAGGTAATTAATATCAATATTTGACCAAATGCGATAATGTCATTATTAGATAATTACCAAAAAATGATTACCAAAAAATTGCACAGTATCTATACCTTTTTCAATAATAAGTTAAACAGGCTGACTTTTAAATCATGGACAATCTTTCAGGGGTGAAAGCACTTATAAATATAAATATATAAGAATACTAGCTGACCCGGTGAACTTCGTACCGCCTTATAACAACAGCAGTACCACCTACCGGGTCCAATTGTGTTTTCAAACCATCCAGGAACCCGTTGAAATATAAATACATATTTTCAACCAAATCGGTCCTGCCGTTTAGCAGAAGTTAAGTGATAAACACACGTACAGAAGATTCATATCAGATAAATTCTGCTTTATCCTTTAAAGTTAAAGTTCGCGAGCACATTCGTAAGAAGCTGGCAGTATCATCACAACGGTAATGTTTTCCCATTGATTGTTTGGTTTGTTGGTATATTCGTGTATTTATGTGTATTTATAAGGTCTTATATTTATTTATAATTAGGTATATATATTATATTTAAAGTTTTTAATAGTTATATGTATGTATATCCATAAATTTAAATAAATATTTATTCCACATTTTTCGTTATTGCACCTACCACTGCTTGTCTCTGCATCACCCAAACGTTGACTGGTAGAAAATGCCTATGGCATTAAGTCCGCCTCTGTACATTTTGTGTGCTTAAAGTGTTAAATAAATAATAATAAACAAGTGAATTTAAAATCATCATCATTTTATAGGTCACCATTCTCACTTTGCTATGTATTTGTGATTAATAGCACAAATTTAAACAACATACAATACTTTATTCCACACAACCCTACAATGTCTAAGTAGTTAAATCAAGTATAAGTTCTCACAAACATAAACTCAGCAATTTATGTAAACCCTTCAATACGAAACTCAGCGAATATTAAAACCGCCTCCCACGTTATACTCCTAACAATAGGCCATATTCCAAGACCCTGTCACTAACCGACTTTAAAAGCAAGGAAACCGAAAATAGAAAACAATACGCCGCGTATTATCGTAAACAATAATACGCTACTTACGTCCAAATAAAGGATCTGTTCGTTATTACCCATGCGTATACGCGGTTTTGTGTACAGCTTTTAATAATAATGCGTTCGTTATTGAGCATTGTTCAAGAACTTTGTTAACTTGGAACGATCCTTTATTGATCGGAAATTTAAGAAAATAATACGAATCTACAGAGATGGTAAGGATCCTGACCGGTCTATCCGCAGGTCTTTCTGCTGATTACAAACGTTATAGTTTCAAACCTTTGATATATTAAAAGGAGGAAGATATGTTACGCGCTAACATCGCAATCAGTAAACCAGGGTGTCTACTCCGAACATAAATCCGAAGTATCGGCCGAATGTTCGGCCGTTGCTTGACTAAGGCTAACTATGGCTGACTACGGCGAAAGAAATAGCAAAAACGACAGTCAAAGAGATAAGCCAAAGTCAAAAATGTGACTTTAAGTCGGGTAAGGATTCAAAGTCAAAAAGAAAACTATGGATGTTATAAAACGGCCGAACATTCGGCCGATACTTAGGATTAACGCTTCGGAGTAGACCCTCTGGGCTCGGCGCACGACTACATGCAATCGGTGTGATCACAGTCACAAACCTACAGTTACCGATAGACAAGAACAGAGATATGAGACAGCGCTGTCGTGCGAGCGAAATCGCGTTAGCTGCCGAATGTTGGCCGAATGTTTGATCAACGATATCCCGTGCGCGACAGAGTGCCACTACGGGCATCACTCAGTTTGATAGAACCAGGCGCTGTTACTAAGTCCCGTATCTACCGGTTTTAATACATCAATGTTTCAAACCAATTTTTTTCTAAATGAAAAAATCTATCCTAATATACACAGATGTAGCAGAGACTCTTGAAACCCACCCCAAAAAACTATTAAATTGCATTTTGTAAGACCGGAACACAAAAATGCAATTTATAGATAGATAGATATACAAACTAACCACAATTCAAATATAAATCTTCTATATCGGTCTAAACATAAATTGTTATTTAAACCAAAGGCGAGCTTGAAACAATTTACTCAATGAAATAATATTTTATCGGACCCAGTACCCGGTTTATGTACTACCCACTTATTTACTTTGTCGTTGTCCATTTACGTTATTGTGTAAACGATCTAAATGTCTACAACAAAGAACATTATGAACCTTCCTTTGTTTAAATGCTTGAATGGATTTTGTAGGGTTTTGGTAGGACTTGTAAAATTTTCGAATACTTACCTACTTATTTTCGAAGAAATCGAAAATAAGTAGGTAAGTACATACATTAATAAGTACATTTTTGTATTTTTATAATACAAAAATGTGGATCCCTATAACGAAACTTCTGTTTACCACCCACCAATCCAATGCCAAAATTGATGCCTGCTTGCTATAGAGACAATATTCTCGGCCATTCACTGCAGCTGCAGACTATAACAGGGTCAAAGACTTTGGCTTATCGCTTTGATTTTATTTTTTTTTTCTTTCACCGTAGTCTGCCATAGTTAGCCGTAGTCAAGCAACGGCCGAACATTCGGCCGATACTTCCGATTTATGTTCGGAGTAGACGCCCTGGTTACATGTAGATACATGGTATCCTGTACTGTTCTCGCATATCAATGTACTAGCCTCTAGGCTTCCGGTATAATTTGGCGTTGAAGCCGGAACCGAATAGTAACAAAGCCTCCAGGTGCATGAAAGCTAATACTCCAAGCATATTCTGAATTTATCCTTTGCAATGGTGCATAAATATCTAGTAGGCTTTAAGCTTGAACAGATCCAAAATGTAAGCCTTTAAGAGGCCATTTGCCTATTGAAAATTACATATCGACATGCTAATATGCCACTGGAATTTATGCAGGAAATATATTTGTGGTATGGGGTCTGATTCTCGTGAGGCTCTAGCGATAATCTGGGTGAAAAAATCGCCAATTCAAAGACCGTTATTACAGATACCGACTATTAGGTATGTTTGACTGTTTGTCTCCAAGGTACGTCTTCCCAGAAAAATAGGTACATAAATTAATAGAATAGACTACATTCAGGACAGAAAATCAACAGCTTTTCCATGAAAACGATATGTATTTTAATAAAAGAAAAGGTATATTTAGCAATGACTTTTAATAAACCAAGTCACCGCTGTCTGAGTACCACAAAATATCTGTATTAGGCGACTTTTATCCAAGTACCCTACTCCATGTTTCAGCATAGTGTAAGTACCTCAATATGGTACCTACTCTATTGTGTTCGGACAAAACACGTTGAAAAGGACAAGAGATTATCCTGAACAAACAATCGACGTTTTTACAAAACCTTTCTGAAAAAAAAAATATTTACCATGCTCTACTGCGAGAGGTATTCCGAAATTAATTTGAGTTCTACATAATATAGTATATTATGGATATATATATATAACACAACATCACGCTTGTACGTAATCCCCAAAGGGTTAGGCAGAGATGTACAGACGCCAGCAGGTCAAGCTACCCGAAACTGTCAAATTTCCTCAATCAACCTTGAACCTTATACTATAGGGATAAAGTTGAAAATCTATTAAAGAAATTTGACAGATTGTAGTAGGTTGATGTGCTGGCGTCTGTACCTACAGTACACTCACATTTCGCCAGCTATGTTTAAGTCCCATGTAATTTCATAAACATGATCAGCCTATAATGTTCCCACTGCTAGGACACAGGCCTCCACTCTTCGAGAAGGAGTGGGCTGTAATCTACCACGCGGGCCCAATGCGGGTTGATAGGTGTCAGATGTCATAATTGACTTCGAATGTTTCGTTCTAGGACATGCCGGTTTCCTCACGATGTTTTCCTTCACCGTTTTGAGAGGTGATGAAATTATTTACACAAAGTAAAGCCCAATGTAATGGGGCGAGTCTATCGCCATCAACTGGATTTGAATCCAGACTCCGGACTGCTACTGAGAAATTCCTAATGGAAAAACTCAATAACGTAGTATATACACACACACATCCATGTATGTGTGTGTATATATGTATGTGTGTATGTATACATAGGACATGTAGGCACTTAATATTCGTGCCCATATTTTATAGTCTGTGTACAATCTATTTTATAGTATGCACTATATTTTATGCTAACAACTGTGTAACTAGCTTTATTATAAACGTAAAATTATGGTCCGTGTGATTTTATTATGCAAGCAACTTAACGTTTATGATTATGGTAAAACCTTGGGGTTGTCATCATCATCATCAGCCCATAGCAGTCCACTGCTGGACAAAGGCCTCTCCAATTGCACGCCATTCAGCACGATTCTCGGCAACTCTCATCCAGCTGCCACCAGCCACCCTGCGAAGATCGTCGCTCCACCTAGACTGCGGGCGTCCTACCTTACGTTTTCCGATTCGCGGTCTCCACTCAAGAACACGTCTGTCACAACGGTCATCGGTTCTACGGCTAACATGGCCGGCCCATTGCCACTTCAGCTTGCTTATTCTGTGGTCTATGTCGACAACCAGAAGACTCGACAAGCTTCCCAAATGCTGCCCAGCCTAGCTGAATTCTTCTGTTAACCTCCCTCTCAAAGTAGTTTTTACCAAATTTAGCCTAACCTTTTTATTTAACCATGACAACACGTGACAAATAATGACAACATAAGTTAAAAGTTGTAATATTAATTATTATTTTACTATCATCATCATCATCTGCCTAGCCATTTCCCAACTGTTGTTGGGGTCGCTGAATACCAGTATTTTACATGGAGCGACATTATATTATTTTACCATTTATAAGAATTTTAATATTTATTTATTTATTATTTTAAATTATACGCACAAGTAAAAAAAAATACTGTACAAAAGCGGACTTCATGCCTAAGGTATTTTCAACCTTAGGGTGATGCAGAGACAAAACATGGTAGGTGCAACTTATGGCATAGATAACTCGAAAATCAAAAATATAATATACTAATACATAGATACATACATACTTATAAACAAAATAAAAAGTGTCAGGAGAAATAACGATTGGTGGAGGAGAAAACGAATCGACGCTGGGATGATTCTGCCAACTTCTTACGAATATGATCCCGTGCCTTCACTTTAAATGTTAACCGACAGGTGTCTATTCTGATGCTCAGAGGGAACACATTCCAAGAAAGAAGAGTGAATGAAACCAGAGCGGTGAGAAGGACATCGTAGAAGACGATTGTTGGTGTAACGAAGATTTTTACTATGGGCAGAGAGAGCACAAGTATTTAACATGGCAAGTTAGGTAAGAAGGAGAAGTGAGTTTTTTCGAGTATGGAAAACAACATAGACAAAGCTCTCAACTCTCTGTGCTGACGAAAGGGCAACCATTTTAAAACCAATCGGTGCGCGGACACATGATCATACTTACGAAATATTTGATATAAACGGTCATATAAAACTGCCCGATGTAAGTATGTTTGTTTAGAAAGTTTATTGATACAAAGTTTTCAATGCAATTTGCTGCTGTAACTATAACTAAGTCCAATTCTCTAAGGTAAACAAGGCATTCAATCAAATTAATTACAACAGCCGCGGTCCTGCACAAAATCGGCTTAGTTTAATTCAATATACCGCTACAAGTCTTGTTATCCTTGAACATCGTCACAAAAATCTACCTAGTTACCATGGCAACATTAAAAATCCCCCTACACAAACAGTTCCTATGGTGCTGAACCATCAATTACCGTCACCCTGTCCCTTTGTGCAATTTTCTTTGCATTAAAGCATCCCCTTGCAAATTCACACCCATTTATTACACGCAACAAAACTATCGTCGCAAGTTGTGTTATCTATGGTAACACTGCGGTGTTGCTAGCATTATTTTATGGAGAACAGGGGATGTTTTTTGTTTAAGCTCTATTTACATGAAAGAACTGTTGATTGTATCATTTAAAGCGACGATAACCGACTTTTAATGATTTTATACTAAAGTTCACGTCTAAACGAATAGTGTTCATGATTTGAAAAAAATATATGTTAAATTAGAGCATTTTCTCAATAAATAATGAATATTTTAGATTATGTTTATATTACATAGTGAAATTAATTTGTAAAGTTATGTCTAACGCGGATAAAAAACTGAGAATGGCGCAAAATATACCAAGCGTATTTTTCTGAAACCTTCACCAATTTAAAGGTAATTTAATTATTGATCTTTTAGTATACGCGGTTTATACCTTTTGGTTTGTGTATAATAAATTAATAATGCGTCAAATTGAGGACAGCGCTCCTTGATGGGCGAGTCCTATTACTGGCTGAACGTACGACGCGTTGCGTGAGCTCAGAACAGAACACGCAAGCTAACTACTCAAGGTCACTGGCGTATATCTCCGTCTTAAGCTACGGAATATTCTATGCGTTCGTTAAGGAGAAGCCGTAGCTCGCAAAATTAAAATTTTCTTAGTTTTTTTGCAATATGGAGGTCAGGTTAGGTTGTATCTTGATAAAAATATGATTCGTGACTATAACAGATAATTGTATTTACAGAATTATAATCATTAGAATAAGAAAAAAAGAAAGAAAATACGTTTATTTGCAGTAAAAGTAACGCAAAGCAAAAAAAAACACAAACACGAAAAAACAAGTTGAGGTAAAATATGCGTCACATTCACGCAAAACGGCCATCGCTCAGCATAATGCTGCGACCCTATGCGAGACAGAGCCCCAGCAACAACAACAACCAACCAACAGCAGTTATTAATACATGTCTCTAAGTTAGATTTCTTCCATTGAATGATGTTTTCATGAAATCATGATATTGCGGAACAAATCTAACTTACGAGAGATGTATAAATGATTCTAATTATTATTATTCCGTAAATACATATCTGTTACAGTCGCAAATCAAATTTTTATCAAGATTCAACCTGACACTGACCTGCAAATTGCAAAAAAACGTAAGAAAATTTGAATTTCGGGGGTACAGCTGCGGGTTCACTTTAAGCTCTATTTACATGAAGGAACTGTTGATTATACAGGGTTATTTTTAAAACGTCAATAACCTCTTAAGAGGTCATTTTACTCATCATTATGAACAACTTTTACTATGGGACTTAAACTGAAATCGCGAAATAAAAACCAGCTGTTCCCTACATTTATGTTCGAATAATTCGTTAAAATGTAGGGAACAGCTGATTTTTTTTTTGCGATGCAGGTTTGGTCCCATAGTAAAAGTTGTTCATAATGATGAATACAATGACCCCTTAAGAGGTTATTGACGTTTTAAAAATAACCCTGTATTTTTTAAACAACGGAATAATGTATGCCATCGTTATGTTAGAAAAAATAGAGGCATTTTCATGTTTAATAATAGACTAATTTATCATAATCATGATCATGTTATAAAATTAAAACTGACACCTACTCCATGTCCCCTTATTTAAAAACACGTTAAAGTATTCCACTTCAAAATTCATGTAAGTAATTAAAAACCGTGTTAACGGTTTGTCGTTGGACAGAAACGAAAAAAGAGCAGAACGTTTACATTAATTGAATTTAACAAAAGCACAGTTGCCAGTTTGTTATATTATTTCATATAAAACTGGGGCTAACTTTTGCACATTTACGCTGCCAACTTTTTTAAATTGTCCTCGTGTTATGTTCACCAATTCTGTCATTCACGCCAACGTTACCTTTATACGTACACACATTTTGGCCAAACACACACACAACCCTTTGTCGCCTGCTGTAAAAGTGTAAATATAAAACTTTTGTATAAAAATGTGAGCGAAAGAATGTCTTCGTGTGCGTGTCAAAGTGACCAATTACGTCACACACTGGCGCTACTTTACATATATTTTTCGAGCACTCACACATGGACGTGGCTGCATCCACATTACGTGGTGCGGACACGGAACGGTTAGTTATCTCCTATTGATCTGGTCCAATTAAGTGCACCGACGCCCTAGGGACTGGTGGCCGGTACACCGGCAGCTGGTCTTACGTCCACGTGATATATACCTAATACGTACGTATCGGTTGCTTCCGTGTCGTAATTTTGCTGATGCTGTAGGTACAATTCCGACGATCGTGTCCGGTCGGAGATTGCGATGGACTTAAACTATTGTACTAAATACTCATTGTCTTCATGCTGATGCCGTGGCAAATATTGGTAGGTGTTTTGCTTTGATTGGAAAATGGACGGAAATAGTTTGCTTCATAGAATTTGATTAAATTTGTATTTCTCTAGTAGGTAATTGTTGAAATATTCATCGTCATTTCTGACTAATTAAGTACTAATTCAATGTATTGTGAAAGAGATTTCATAGCTTTCACCAGACGGCCGAGACATAGTAACATTCGATTAGTGATAACGCTAGCAGAAAAGCCACAAAATGTATGGGGTTGACATTAGCTATCGAAATGTCACATGATCATAGTCAGCGAAAAGAAATTTGCTAGACAATGTTAACATCATTCGATTCCATAAAACGAATCGACAGCGTCGTACGATAACTTCCATAGAGATGCGTAGCCAAGTGGCACTTTTGGGCAAGCGTTATCGCTAGTTTTCGATTCTTATGAAGGAATTTGAATTGAAAACTAGCGATAACGCTTGTCAAAAAGTGAAACAACGATAACGATTGTAGAAATAGAATCGCTCCGAAACGAATGCCATTTATCTAGGCTAGGCCCTCAAGACCAATGTACCTGACCTGTGTGTGTGACCTTTAGATGCGTTACCCGCGCTCAATAATGGCAAAGTAAAATAATGCAAGGCAATTGCCCAAAGTGGAATTAGTCGCGCGCCATCCAGTGACGCGGCTACACGTCACAATCACTCGCAATTCTCAGCAATTATTTTTGAAGAAAATGCCTTCCCGTGTCTATACACGATGCACATATTACACTACTACTGTGGGAGTACAGAAAAACGTCTCATTTCATGCATAAGTACTTATAGTATTTTTTTATTATAAGAAAACGTTGTTTTGTTTTGTACTTGTACAGCCAGTCAGCCATTTTTCCTGAATGTTTATCTCTTTCTAACAACAGTTATCGGTATAGGAAGGGTATAGGTCTTTCCTTTTCTACGCGCACTGCATGATTGTACCGTTGTACGCAAGTATGTAGCTAGGTACATTCATGGCTTACGCTATTTTTGAGTGCACTAATGTTCGTGTATGACGCGTCTATTTATAATACGTTATTGCTCAGGACCCTGTTTGCGTAACACATTATCCGTCACAATATTCTGAATGATTTTGAGGTAAGTTTATTGCTAATCCATTGCTTCATATGTTCGGAAAATTTGTCTGCTCAACGACGTAAATAACGCAATGAATGTTGTTGTACTTTCAAAATAAAAGCCATTGCTACTGATTGTGTGTTACGCAATTACCGCAATTATCAATAATTATAATTATTATACTTAAATCCTACATGAAACATGCATAGCTTCATTTCAAATTCACGATCATGTTCAATGGACCGCATGTCAAAGCTTCCATTCAGTTGCCCTGTCTATAAAGCTCATACTTTGAAGCACAAAACTTAATTCCATAATTTTATTGCACTTTAAACAAAAGCATTTTTTTTTGTAGAAAAACAATCGACTGACGTTTTCAAATTCTTTCACGTCATAAAAAAGCTTTAAAATTAAAAAAAATATCACATAAACCTACATGGGCACTTATGAAATGTCAGAAGCTAGGTGCACCAAACTCACTCAACTAATTTGCATCAAACTGTTCTGCACATAAAAGTGTCACAGTATTGTTTTATTAATATTTTTAATAGTGACCTACAAATATACAACATTAACACTAATTCAATCAATCTTCCTATTCTTTTCCCAACTAAGTTGGGATCGGCTTCTAATGCAACCGGATGTAGCTGAATACCAGTATTTTACATGGAGTGACTGCCTATCTAACCTCCACGACCCAGTAACTGTGTAATACGATACCCCTTGGTAAGACTGGTTGTCAGACTTTCGGGCTTCTGACGACCCGTAACGACTGTCAAAGAACCACGGATGACAGCTGGGACCAACGGCTTAACGTGATTTCCGAGGCACGAAGGGGTCTTGGTATGTATAGATGGTCACCTACCTACGGACCAACCGCGGCAACACTATACTCCATTTGAAATAAGATTAGACATTTAAATAATTTTTTTATTACAGTCCGTTCAACCGATTTTGACTTCTATTCCGTAGGCATAAGGATGGCATTAGAAGCAAAAACGTGGTTACAATACCAACTGTTTATTACAGTTGCCATTTGTCATGCCACCAACGCAATAGAAGTCGAAATCGGTTGAACGGACTGTAAAAAAGGTTTATTTAAATGTCTAATCTTATTTAAAATGGAGTATAGTTAAATTCGGAAATAAATGGCGAACAAGCCTTAAACTGCTTAAACTTGCTCTGTTTAACATAGGCCTCATAAATTGAGACAACAAACGATTCCACTGGCGACAATGTCCAACTAACCACACACTGGTGTTCGCAGTATCTTGTCTCAAACACCTACCTACACAGGTAGGTACTATCTACTACTACTGCCTACCCCAGTTTTAGCCCTTATCGCATTTTACGGCACCCTCGGGGAATGAGGGGGTTGGTCCATTTGTAACAGAGCACAGCACAGCATATTGTTATCTAGTTAATCAAATTAGTCTGTTTTAGATAGCTGGTTGTGACGCAGTGTGGTATGCTTATGATGTAGGCACTTTAATATTGATT
This sequence comes from Tiliacea aurago, assembly GCA_948098905.1. NCBI lineage: Eukaryota > Metazoa > Arthropoda > Insecta > Lepidoptera > Noctuidae > Tiliacea > Tiliacea aurago. The sequence goes on from OX402593.1 coordinate 16,854,045, forward strand.
ATAATAAAGAGGCAGGATTTAGAATAATGATTTTAAAAGGAATTGTTGTTAAGAGGTACGTACTAACGGGCAAGTGGAAAGCCAATCATTCTTACGTAATTTTAAGAAAAAGTTTAATACAGTTAATCGGCAGATCTGTTTCAAACTCATGTTAACATTTTATACATATAAAACAATGTCATAGCACCACTAGCTGAGTATTGGAAGGGCCATATTCGCCATTAAATATGATGTGACAAAACAATCTACATACTTACACAAGTACGCAACAAATGTACACCATTACAATCTCTCCGGCAATTCACACAGTTACATTTGGGAAATTCACACAGACACATTTGGGCAATTCACACAGACACATTTGGGCAATTAACGGGCACACGCATCTCATATGCGAGTCACGTAAGCCGATGGTATGTAACGCACTCTGCTACTTACCACTGCATTATGGGATTTCCCAATGAGGTTTACCCCTGGGAAAATTATACGTACGTAGATTATATGGTGATATTTGATAAAAATAATAAGAATGTTGACTATGTGTTGTTAAATTTAAGTTTTAATGTTTTCATATAGCTGCATTATCATTTTGATCGTTATTTTTAAGCCTGTTCTGTAAATAACGACAGTTACATCTTTATTTTTAATCCTAAAAATTAATATGTCGTGTCTGATGAAAATCCGAACTTAACTACGTCGTATACGTACTATTTCAAAATCTCCAAATATTAAATCGATTTTTCATTATTTTCAGACGGCGAGCTATATTCGGGTACAGTCGCAGACTTCAGCGGTATGGAGCCGATTATCTATCGAGAACCATTACAAACGGAGCCGTACGATTCAATGACGCTAAATGGTGAGCATTTATAACCAAAACAAATATTATTAAAAATAATAAATGAACTACGAATACCACACATAATAACCTTTTTTTTTCGCTTGGAAGTTATCAAATTACTTGTCCCGCTCTAGGCGGAGCGGGAGGGCGTGTCAGAGTTTTACTGACTAAAACCCACCCGTGTTCCTTCCGTTGCCTGTGTGCCAGAGCCACGATACCCTTTTCAGACAAACTCGCAACCCTGGCAGGCATTGGCCCTATCGGACCCCGTCAGTTGGTGCTGACATCTCTTTGAGGCGCGCGTGGAACACAACGCGCCGTCGACCCGGGCCTGATCAAAGTCAAAGTCAAAGTCAAATTGTTTATTTCAAATAGGCACATTTAAGGCACTTTTGAACGTCAATATTTACAAAAAAGTAGAATTGATACTAGTCGCCCCTTCCAAAAGGTAGTTTCGTATGGAGAAGAATGGGATCCTTATCGGACGGCGAGCTACCCATCGCTCACCGTCCGCAAGCCCGCGCCTACGGTGGCCGAAAATCGGCCTGCGACTCCCGATGCCCCGGGCGTCTCCAGCGGTGATTAGGGGCGCGAGGGCGCAAACCTTGCCTCTCCCTCACGCGTTCCGCCTCCTCCTTCGCGAGCATTACTGCTTCGCAGAAGGAGGTGGCGGCCTCCCATACACTCTCGCTTCGAACCAGGGCCGGACGCGAGAGATCAGCCCCGCCGATCGCCTCCGTGAGGACACGGCCGTGTCTCGCCCAAGCCGGGCAGACCTCCACCGTATGCTCCACCGTGTCCTCCGGGTGATCCACACAGTGGTGACACCCGGGCGTTTCCCCCCGCTTTATTCTGAACAGGAACCTCCCGAAACAACCGTGTCCGGTGAGGATCTGCGTCAGGCGGAAGGTGAGGACGCCGTGGAGCCTCTCTAGCCACTCCTCAAACAAGGGACTTATCACCACAATTATGTCGTGCCCAGCGCCGGGTTGCAACAATCGCAGTCTCCATGCCGCCATGAGATCCCGCCGGAGCTCTGTCCGCTGTGCCGTGATTTCTCGCGGCAGCGGAGTTTCACCGCGGCGTTTCGCATCCTCGCGCCACTCCCAAATGCGCGCGAGGACTTTTGCCACCAGATCCCATGGCGGTTGTCCGGTAAGGAGGCTCGCCGCCTCACGGGAGACCGTGCGTTAACCTCGTACCAGCCTGATGGCCATGCCCTTTTGAGACGCGTTCAATCGGTGGGCTGGTCGCAGAGCCTTACCACATATAAGCCTAATAAATCATTATGATCAGGTCCTAAACGTCAGATTACAATCAAATAGAAGCAAATAACAATACACATAATAATAACACCACACATGCTTTGTTAACAATGTGTATTTACATATCTACGGGCGATTGACTCTCAATGTGACTGTCAAACAGACATCCGCCATTATAATTGAATTCAGAAGTGCGGGAACTCCTTGTCACTTGCGTGACGTTTGATGTGTCAACAATTGGTTAATCCGATTAACATCGTATTAGAAATTATCGACTGAGCAGCGATAGGGTTATATCACTCCGCATAATGGGTGTTAAAATTCACTTTATGACAGAAGACGTTTAACTTAAGTGATGTAGTCTAATGGTGGTGTATTTCTTATCCACAGCTCCGGACTTCGTGAATTCTTTGGTACACGGAAACTTCGTGTATTTCTTTTTTAGAGAAACAGCTGTTGAATACATCAATTGTGGAAAGGTAAGATAGTTTTTCTTCATTTCTTCTAGCTTTCTTATAAAATTCATTTTTCATTCGCTATCAACATCCAACTTCTTAAGAAAAACTTTTTCATTCGTGAGTTCTGGATTTGTCCTCATTACGAAACGAGCATATTTCCAGCACTGTACTCTAATGGCCCGTACTCCTACCAATTAACACCTCTAGTAGTTTCATTAAAGATCTCTTATTGATGAACCCATTCGTTCCGACACGGAATGTTAGGTACTCGGGCGTGTTCTCGCTGCACTAGTAATTCACTCGCAGCGTGACACGGTACGTATCACCGTCCTCACGGCGTGACACGTCTACAATTCATTGCTTACATGCGGTTTACTGTGTATATAGTACCGTTTACAGGCTGTTATGAATTGGATTGAAGGTACAATTGAAATGGAATAAAATAAAGCTATTTATGATATGTAATTACCGTAACTTTAATCACGGTCTTACAATTTAGTATAACTAAATACTATTAAGTTATTTCTCGTATACATTCCCGTTAAGTAAATGTGGATAGTTTATCCAAAACGAGCTAGGCTAATTTTCTTAATTACAAGAAAACTGCTATCAAGTAAGTAATCATTCTTTGAACATCATAGTTTTCATTCATGTGTAACTCTCCTACTGAGCAACATTTTGAGATAGAGGCTCAATAGTGCACAGGTACTGTTATTTGGAACTTGTCTTCTATCCGACGCTTAACTCCTTAACCCACGATTAAGTCTACACTGTGGCTCGTGATAATTTAACCTATTTTAGATTTAGGACCCACGGTTTATTTAACACGCTCCTTATGTTCTTCATCCAGGCGGTGTACTCCCGCGTGGCCCGAGTGTGTCGTGACGACCGCGGCGGGCCGCACCGCTTCAAGCAGCGCTGGACGTCCTTCCTCAAGTCACGGCTCAACTGCTCCGTCGCAGGAGACTTCCCCTTCTACTTCAATGAGATACGTAAGTTAAGAACCACATCCACAAAAAGTCTTCGAAATGACGATGTATTGATACCACATAGCAAATGTTTACTTCGTTGTTGCTACGTAAAATATTGGTCATGCGTAAAAGGCTTTACTAATAATATAAATGATAATGATAAACAATTTTATTTCTATAAGTAGTATCTGTAGGTGCACTTGACTTATGCTAGCTAGTAGGTTTGTACAAACACTTTTACATGCCAATAATATTTTAAAAAACTAGATGTGGTCGGCGTTTCCATTCTGACTACACTGAGAAGAAAAGCCGAATCAAACACAGACACACAGTCTCTTTTAAAGTCCAGACATATTGTTGGTCAGATTATGTGAAAACCATTTAAGGGTGTCCGAAATGGTCTTTTGATGAAAGAACCACACAGATTGAGTGGACCTGTCCAGTCAGTGCTCTCATTTACAGTCATTACACTCATTTCCAAGATCCATGTGGTTTACCGACTCGCGAATCGCGATGCTCTCGCTGGAAGAACACAACTACGACCAGAAATACGGATGCAAATGCCAAACAAAGTTTAGCAATGATTTCATCATGACAAAAAGATATTAACCCCTATGTCCCATGTTTCCAGAATCAACAACAGAGCTGATAGAAGGTGTGTACGGAGGTCTCAACGCGCAGTTGATCTACGGAACCTTCACGACTCCTCCCAACAGTATATCGGGCAGCGCTGTCTGCGCGTTCAGCATGCAGGACATCGCTGATACCTTCGAGGGAACCTTCAAGGAACAAAACGCGATTAACTCCAATTGGTTGCCTGTTAATAGTGCTAAAGTAAGTTTTGTTGAGGGGTTACAAATGAAAATGTTTTTTGCCGAATCTTTCTGGGTTAGTTAGTTTAGATTATTGGATAATTAGGATTGACTCTAACACAAATCCACCTGAAAACACAGCCTTGAAATAGCTTAAATTTTTCTTATTCTTTGTACACAAATCTACCTGAAAACTCAGCCTTGAAATAGCTTAAATTTTTCTTATTCTTTGTACACAAATCTACCTGAAAACTCAGCCTTGAAATAGCTTAAATTTTTCTTATTCTTTGTCCTACTTAAGTTGCTGTCAAAATCGTCTCATTTTAGGTGACATACAGGCTGTTTGTTTTAAACCGAACTCCGAAGACAAAACTCTTCAGGAACAAAATTAATAGTAAAATATCAATAGTACAGTATCGCTACAATAAAGTACCCAATGTGTAGAATATTTACACATTGGTACAATATTATGGAGCAAAGATTGTAGACAGTGAAATTAAATCTTGTCGAAGTATAAATAATCTTTTTGAGGATGACTGTCAATCAATCAACTCAGCCTATCGCAGTCCACTCCTAGATATAGTTTGTCCCAGACTGTGCCACAACACCCTGTCCTCCGCCTTCCGCATCCAGTCTGTCCCACCCACCTTCTTAAGGTCGTTGGTCCATCTAACTAGGGGGCGTCTCACGCTACGCTTGCCGATACGCGGTCTCCACTCAAACATGGCCGGCCTACTGCCACTTCAGCTTACTCTGCAAGTTATATCGGTAACTGCGGTTCTTTTCCGGATATTTTAATTCCTGATTTTATCCTTCAATGAGACTCCGAGCACAGCCCGCTCCACAGCGCGCTGAGCGACCTTGAATTTGTGGACCAGCACGACTGTCAGGGTCCACGTCTCCACACCGTATGTCACGACGAGCAGGACGCATTGGTTGAAGACCTTAGTCTTCAAACACTGCAGATAGGCGATAAAAAAAATTACCAAGTTTTCCTAATGCTGCCCAACCCAACGAGATCCTTCCGTCCGCTGCTTTCTCAAAATTATATTTATCAAGCTGGATATAACTTGCCCTAGGTAGACGTACTCGTTCACAGCTTCGACAAGTGACCTTTTGATGTGGATTATACTCGGCAAGACGTGCGATTTGTAGATGACTTTTGTCTGGTCCAAATTCATGCCGAAGCCAGGCCGCCGCGCCGAGAGGCTCCATTTAGGCTGTGCAGCATCTAGTCTTCAGCGCACCTCTGCTCCATGCCTCGGGCCTAATATCGCACTGGTCGGCATCCCGGATGTCCGTATAGTGGCACGTTCATTTGGCTCGATGGTCATCTACATTATGTCCCGCTGGATTCGCCGTCTGCGTTATGTACGAGTATAGGTGCCCGTAAAATCCTCGACTTCCTCGAGTATCTCGGACTTTGAAATCACGATTCTGCCATCCACAGTTCTTAGTTTTGTCAGATGGGATCTCCCATAATTGCTGAGCAAACACTTTTGACCCTCGGTTCTGCTCAATCCCGACCTTAATGTCGTGGGTGTTGGCTGACCTGACTGTACTTATAAATAAATATTTGCCTTCTCCATAGGTCCCGGAGCCTCGTCCGGGGACATGTAACAACGACTCGAGGCAACTGCCCGACCAGACGCTGAACTTCATCAAGACGCATGCGCTGATGGACGAGTCTGTGCCGGCCTTCTTCGGAGAACCCATTGTTATTCGCACTAGTTTTCAGTAAGTTTGAATAAATTATATCTTTACTAGCTGTTGCCCGTGACTTCGTCTACGATCCAGGATGAAAAATAGCCTTTGTCCTTACCCAGGTGTAAGGACTGTGTCTATCTGTGTGCCAAATTTCGTCCAAATCCGTCCAGCCGTTTTTGCGGGATTGAGTAACAAACGAATAAACAAACAAACACTTTCGCATTTATAATATTAGTTATGATTCATGAGAATGTTCGTTGTGTTAGACAGAGTGTAAAAGTTTTCTTATTTTTTCCAGCTACCGATTTACGCAAATAGCAGTCGATCCACAAGTGAAAACTCCTGGAGGAAAAGCGTATGATGTCTTATTTATCGGCACAGGTCAGTTCTTAAATCAAACATATAAAGCTTTAAAGAGACTACCTCCAAAGAATGTAATTTAATATGTGATCTTCTTGAGTTGGTCAAAGCTGCACTAGTTGAAAAAACACAGCTATTTCAAATATTAACATAACCCAACTTTCAACAGACAACGGCAAAATCATAAAAGCCATCAACGCAGTCTCCTACGACTCGAACAAGCGTGCAGTGCCCGTGGTCATTGAGGAGCTACAGGCATTCGCAGCAGGGTCACCAGTAAGAGCCCTGAGGGTTGCGAGAGCTGGTCGAGATGCTGCTAGACTGATCGCCGTGTCAGACCGACAGGTCTTGAGTCTAAGGCTACATCGCTGTTCCAGTGATAAGATCAGTTCTTGCTCGTAAGTATGAACTTGCTAATTTGCTTCGTCTATCTATAGCGTCTCGTAGTTAATAGAGTCTACAAGGCATGTTATTCCCTTCAGCAAAACCAGCTTAAACTTTCTAATGATACGTTAAATATACTGGTAAATATTGTAGGTTTCCAAAACTACGAATTGGTCTGAGAATTCATGAAGCCACAAAACTTCTCATAATAGAAAAAAATTCATCTTAACCCATGTTGATACAAATTCTTAACATTAATTTTCTAATTTTAAATATTGATTCTTTATCTTACGTGATTAACAAAATTCTTGCTTTGTTTCAGCGAATGCGTGGCGTTACAAGACCCGTACTGTGCTTGGGATAAGCAAGCGGGTCGGTGTCGCGCCTTCTCTCACGGCGTCAGTCGATGGCTCGACGAGAACTCTTTCTACCAAAGCGTCAGCACTGGCAGCCATACTGCCTGTCCTCATAGTAAGTACTCATAACAGAAATTAAAGAAAAAGGGTAGAACATAATGAACACATCACAGAAAAGCAGACTGCTGTCAGAGACCACGGAAGTGTGAGTAGGAAGGATCCTAGCATTATTGACAAGAAAAAAGAAGAGAACGATGAAGTACGTAATAGTAAAAAAGGTTCGGATTTAAAAATATCATCTCAACAAACACCGTTCTTTCCCTAGGTAAAGACGCTGGTGCAGTAGGTGGTCTCAGTTCAGGCCTATACGATGACGCACGAGGTGAGACGAAAGGAGAAGTCATCAACATCGTGCAAGACAAGGACGGAAAAGGAGGAGGTGGAGGTAACGAAGGTACTTTTACTAACATGTTTCATGATTTGAGGAACATCCCATTTCATCACATTCTGAAACATTATCAGGACTATCAACGAAATTTAAAAATTAACATGTAATCTCCTTTTTTTAGGTCCTGAAGTTCTAGCAGCAGATCCTCCTCCAGCTGCATACTCAGTAGAAACCTTAGCATTAGCAGTAGCTGCAGGTGCTTTAGCCGCATTAGGAGCAGGGTTTGCAGCCGGGTACATCTGCGGCAGAAGATGCAAGAAGGATGACGATGACAATATGCCTTACCCTGATACAGAGTATGAGTATTTTGAACAAAGGCAGAATATTAATAGGTTTGTATTTTGTTTAGGGTTAGAATGAAATGTGAAATTCGTTACTAACAAACAATCATTTAATGTAAATTTAACACCATACATCAACATACATTCTTAACAAATAACAAAATATTAGTGTTCTGTACTGTTGGAGACTATCGTAAACAAAACAAAAACTCATGATTTTCATCCTTACAGGATCCAAGCAGAACCCAAGCTCCTTCAGCAAGTAGAAGAAGTGACATACGCCGAGCCGGTGTTAGCTCCTCAGCCAAAGCCGGCGTCCCCCCGCGCCACGCTCCGCAAGCACCCCCCCTACCACCCGCACCACGAGACGCTGTTCCAGTTCCAACCCGACGCATACCGTCGTGATAACTTCGGAACTCTTCGCTCGCATCAGGTCAATGTCAGTTATTCTCTTTTTTATTCTCTTGCATGGCTTGCTGTGATCGTTTTTACAGGTATGAGTAAGGTTAGCTGTGAAAGTTAACAACACATGAGAAGAAAAGTTAATTTACGAATATATTTTCAATGCAGAATGCTACTAGATATCATGTTTGTCGTCACTTCTTAATACCTGTATGAAGATTCAGCGACTTGCATGACTTTCCTATAATCACTGAAATAATACTTCTGTCTCTATGCGCATTTAACCATTTTCCAATATTAATATTAGTAACTACTCGTAGAACAAACGAAAAACAAAGTAAGTTTTTTATTGAACTAATTTCATCGCCTTGCTCTTTTCAATCATCAAATTCATCAGTCACTTTGCATGATTCATCGTAACTAATGATCTCGTCACCTTCATCTTTATAATGTTTCTTTAAACCACTTACTAATCTGTTAATCATATCATCATTCCATTTCCATCGCCTAACCATTGTGGTTGAAAATGTTCGTGAGATTTTAAATGAATAGTCATATCGTCTACATATACAAAATATTGTTTTGTAGTAAAAGTCAAAACATATCTCAAATTAACTTAATCTGTTATAAGTTAGTTAATGAACAAAGATGAATACTAAGCTTCATAAATTATAACATCAGTCACAGTTTCCATGTTAATGTTCTAGACCTAATCTCGCGTGCATTTCAACCTGGTAATAACCAATCATTTGTTCCACTAACTCACGCACGCTTATTCACCTAGGCATGTCAGTTAACACAGGAATATTCGGACCGCAGGGCGATGGGTACCGGCGGGGCAACGATAATGGCTTCTCGACCACGCGCTCAGTAAAGAAGGTGTACCTCTGAGAAACAAGCGGGGCGGACTCGCGCGACCAAATGCATCATCATAAACATAATACGCACCATCACCATACATTGGGTGAGTTGAACAATTGTTACATATTTCTTACATCTATTTACTGAATATGGTTTTCAAAAGAATTTTATCACTCGTGTGACTTGTTTAAACTGTTAGTACATCTTAATTCACAATATTCACTTTATGCACATTTGACTGCAACTGAGACGTATTCCATGTCTCGCAGTGTCGCAGCGCAGCAGCGGCTCGGGCTCTGCGTCGGCGAGTGGTGGCGGGTCCTCCTCGTCGCCGTCGCCGCCGTCGTCGTCCCCGTCGCCGTCGGGCGAGCGGCCACCCACGCCGCCGCCGCCCGCGCCGCAGCCCTGCGCGTACATCTACCGCAACTAGCGCGCCGCCCCGCTACCCGCACACTACGTCGACCGTGCACTATACGTGATAAAGACACCAACCCTTACCCACGCGCACGTGACGTCACTGACGAATGTGATCGAGACATTCCAAAATTAAACGACATTGTTATTCGAATCGTATTCGACTGAGTGACGTTCGATCGAACGTGTTTTGTTATTGCCGACGATTATGACCCTGTAGTGAATTACCGTGGATATGACGTCGTATTTTGCCTGTATTATACGTTGGAGCTGTTGAGCGTTTATCGGAAACGCGCTTTCGGAATGGCTGAATTCTAAATGATTTGTAACTTGATAGAATAGATAATATGTACTATGTTTAAATGTGGATTGTTAAAACAAATGCGAACACAAAACATTCTTCCATGAAAATAAATATATACGTACTGGTGATTATCCACAATCTAAATTGATCGTATCTATGGTCAGAGGATGTGAGACAAAAAATATGTATTTTTTTTAAAAGACGGAACAATATTATCGATTGATGTATGTAAGATGAATAATGTAACAAATTGTAGATTGTTTAGAATATACATAGTTTACAAATAATGTAGGAGAAAATATAAGTTTTTGTTTGTAACATGTTAACGAATAGTTAATTTAAAACTGATTGTCATTGCAGTTTTTTCAACACTGTTCTATCAGCATTGTTGTCAACAAAATGGAAGAGTTGCAATGGAGTCACAAATGCTTTTTTACATACTACTATTTTTAGCATAACGTCATTAAATATAGGGAGGGTTCTCTTATTCTAAAGTTTTAGCGTTAATATAACTCGACAACATTAGTGTCAACACCACAATGGTCACCTGATGATAAAGACGCAGACGTCAAAAACTTTTTTGTTCAACTTGTAAATTGTTTTGTTAATGTTGCCGAGGTATACCTAGTTTAAACGATGATTATAACATTATAATTGAAACAATGACATTATGAACCACAAAATATGATATAAATTATATTTACCATGTATAAAAATGATATGTAAAGTTCTGATACTTATTCATTCATTAAAAAGTGCTTCTTATGGGTGTATTTAGATTACTAGGAGATCGTTTTGATAATTATTGGATAATGTTATAGAGTTAGCTATTATGTATACATAGATACATATAATAGTTAAGGCGGCACTGTGATGCCACATTGCCAATTTAGATTGTTGGTTCGCCATTGTATAGTTACAACCCGTAACTGTGATCATTGTGTACATAAATTCTGTGACACTAACGACGTCTCCTTTTGTCTACTGTCGTTTCTATAAATTAAACTTTCCAGAAATGTGGGCCAAAACGTTTGTAAAAATCCTTTTTCTAAAGACGTTCCTGTTGCTAATTTTGTAATATCCGAGGGACTAGAATTTTCTCGTTATATTAATCGCTTTATGAATTCTTTTGTAAACTAGCTAGCAGTTACTTTTGACCCCGAGATTGTATAGTGTTCAGACCTCATCTTCGCTCATTGTTGACAATTGAATGTGTGTAAAGAAAATGTCAATTCTATTTGTAATGACTTAGTGCCTAAGTGTGTGTGGCAGGATTGTAATTTGTACATTACAATGATTCAGTTTTTCTTTTGGACTGAAGTTAGTGCGGACATTAGCGCGCCTTTAGAGTAGCGATTACAGTAGACAAGACGTAATGAAACACGATAGATACTACCTCAGAACTCTGGCGAGATCTCCCAAACTGCGCAACAGCCAACAAACAACAGATTATCTTAAAATCCACATAAAACTTTGATGCTCTAATTGGAGATTTTACTCTTACCAGAGTAATTTGGCAGTAAACAGAACATAATTTTTATACGCCATAATAATAAAAAAAGGCATTCTCGACATTGCCTTCATAATACTCATGTTTAATTTCATTTTTATATAATACCAAAGATGCCATGATTTTAATGTAAATTATTTATTTATAGTAGTGATTGCTAATAACATTTATTACTTAATCAAATTGTTATTTTATATGAATATAACTGCCAATTTGTATACTTACTTTATAATTAACCAAAGCAACGCACAGTTTATTTTTTAAATTAATTAATCCATACGATATGTAGATGCTTTAACATGGCAGAATTGTTTGGAAATTGTATATGTATTACAGGCCGTGAAAATGGCAAACAAATTGTAATATTTAAACTTTAAGCTTGCAGTCCTTAGTCATGTAGTATCTATCTAAAGAATATTTATCATGTTACAGATTTAATGTTATGACGTCATAAGAGTTGATTGTATTTATAGTCCGTTCGTTATAAAGTGACCCTCTAGCGACGCGCTTTGTATGAAGTCATCGAGTCATACGTAAGGTTGCCACTCAACATAAACCATTAATTCGCGGTTGCCATTTTCACAGTTTGTAATGCGAAAATTAATTAACACGTACATACGTAAGTGAGGCTAGTACTTGTAAATAGCAAGTTCTGTAATGTAATTAGTTTTCGTCGAGTAAATAAATTAAGCGTTAGACTATAAGCGCAAGAAATTTTTGAAACTGAATTGTTAAGATTTTTTTTTTGTATTACTTAAAAAATAATATTGATGAAATGTACAATAACCATTTCTACGTTTAAATTACTGAACCACCTTTTTATACTCGTAAATTTAATTGTAATCTTAAACATGCCTAGAAGTTTCTTGTACTAAGCGTAAAATATTGATTTATAATATATTGAGAATTATATAGATAGTATCGTAACGTAGATTATAATAGACCGCTTAATTTTGTTTAAAACTCGAAGCCTTAGTGTTAGAAATTGAAGACTTTTATTGAAATAAAGAACTAAGTAACAGATTGGATTAATAAAAATGATCCACAACTTTTATTAAAAAATATAACGTTAAGGTATAACTCGTTACGTCACGTTACTCTCCAACTATCCATCACATAACTACTCTATGTTATAGCATGTAAATACGAGGATTGAGTTCTAAAGACAGGCGGGGAAGCGCCACTTTTCACTGAGACTTGGTAGGTATAGAGTTAACGCGACACGCTATTCGTTAAGAATTTACAGAACGTTAAAGTATACCTTAATAAATTATATTCACTTTTAATGACTATTGCCTTAGTGCAAAATTAGATTATGCCACGATACTCAGTGAACTGTAGGCCTCTACAGTTAAGAAAGACGTTTGGTTTCGCTGCGTGTGTAATATTTTTCTACTTGGAAAGTTTTCTCGGAATTCTAATTTCAAAATTGTTCGTTAGAATTTTAAAATTAGAATTGTTAGCAACAACGCATTTTGTGTTTTCTACGTAAAGAATTTCTTTATCACAAAATGTTAAGCAAAAATATTAGGTAGGTTTAGAAATAAGAAAATTAAAAATGTCGCTAATATTGATACAGCATTTAGAGCCGTTTACTATTATATTTTGACATAAAACCATTCGCTCCCAGAACAAAATCCCTACTGAGCGTTTTGTGATAAAGAGAAGCCGGACGGTAGGTATCTATCATGAAGTTAACTAATGGGAAGTGCCTAACTATATTACCTATTTGCACCTGTAGTTTAACAGACCCGTTAATTCCCATGAACCGACGTTTATCTCATTACCAGATTTATAAGAGTTAGTTTAAGTTTAATCTATGTCCTGTCACTATGCAAATATGATCGGAAGCAGGATATAGCTTAAACTTAAACACATACCTTCCATGCTAAGTGATAGTGAGTTTCTAATAGTGTGCCTTTAGTATCGCATAGTTACCGCCCTTTAGAAACTCGAAGAAGAATATTGGAATAGGTCTATCAATTTATTTTTGAACCTCATTAACAGTCATTACTTCGTACAATTTTACTAGTAGTCATAACGTATACGTCATCATTTACAGATAAATTCACTTATTACATTACCTGTTATTCCAGTTCACTGTGTCTATTACCTGATGATAGTTAGGTAATCTATGATAAACCTATGATTATATATTACCTTTTCATTCTCATAAACACATACATGTTTTGTACTATCTTTTGATTTGCTCTTTTCTCCAGCAACATATAAGATGCAGCCTCTGTTTTAAGTCTAATCTATGATGTTGCCTCTAAACCATTGTTACAAGGAGACGAGACATGCTTTAAACTTAAGGCAGAGTCTAATTTTAGTTTCTTTTAAGGCATAGGTTTAAGTAGGGGTTTTATAAATAATAATGCAAACGCAATTGCAGTGATAGAACTGTTACACATTATTCGCTGCCCGTATTTATAGAGTGCAATTTTTTTATAACTAGAGACAAATAGATTGTAAAACATTGATTTGCAAAATATGAAATAGAAAGCTCGAAGGAAGCATGGTTTTATATTTTACTCTTCATTGTTTGAAATGTTATGATCATTTTCTCATTAAAATATTATTAATATTATGCTAAATATTTTAGCAAAGGATAAAATGTATTCCTTTTCTTTAGTAAATAAAATATTGAAACTCGTTTTTGCTTTTCCTTTTCGAATATCCTCTATGCGGCAATACGGTCGAATTGGGGCCAAGAGATCGTCAGTTCGATCCCCACCGGTTGCATTATAACATCAACCGACTCCTAGCCCTAGCACTGCCTAGCAAAAAATCGGCCAATCCTGTGCTCTTAAATTTTAAAGACGTTAAGTCAATAATGAATATTTTAAATTATTTAAGTTTCAACTTTAGTGAGTTGTGTCAAAAGTGATAAGGCACTTACGAGGACTTACGGGACTATACAAAGGCAGCGGCTTGGGCGAATTTCACCAACGAAATTACGAAACTGAACGCGCAGCACATTCAGGACCGCGTTCAAGAGCTGTCATTGTCAAAATTGTGTTGGAAATTTGACACTGACAGACAGCTCTTGAAAACGGTTTACTGATCGGCTGTTGATTTCTGTGTGGGTATGTAGTACTGTAAGAAACTCGAGTCCTAAGTCTTACAATAATAAGATTTGATTTATTTTTGAAGCCTCGATTCTGATACAAAATATTCAGACCAGTCCTTTTGAATTTTACGTATTTTATAGGAAGACTCGAGTCTTGTCTAAAAGAACTTGAGACTGAGTCTTTTCAAAAGATCTCCGGAATGACTCATCTGAGTCCCTATCTGGAATGAAGTAGAAACAAATTGAACAATTAGAAGTATGTACTTAACTAAAATTATTCACATAATTAACATGTTATTGAGACCATAAACTAATATTGATATGGGACAATAAAGTTTCGTGTAGCTTGGCCTGCTGGCGTCTGTACTTACCTAAAATTATTCACTTATTTAACATGTTATTGAGACCATAAACTAATATTGCTATGGGACAATAAAGTCTTAATTTAGAATCGTTTTAATATAGTACAACAACTATAAAGCTCATTACTGAGGTCGGCTCAAAGAACTCATAGGCCTCAAAAGACTCAAATAACTCATAGAAGTCTTACGGCTCAAAGGACTCAAATAATTTT
Source organism: Tiliacea aurago (assembly GCA_948098905.1). Classification (NCBI taxonomy): domain Eukaryota; kingdom Metazoa; phylum Arthropoda; class Insecta; order Lepidoptera; family Noctuidae; genus Tiliacea; species Tiliacea aurago. The sequence goes on from OX402593.1 coordinate 16,869,066, forward strand.
TAGAGGTATAGTTTAGAGGTATGAGGAACAGGGGGTAAAGTTAATTTATACTCTATTGAAAAGGGAGGATCCTCCGACCAGACGGGTGTTGTGTCTGGTGGACAACTGCCCGACGGTTGATGTCGGGATGCTGTAGGATATGCTAGTTGCGCGGTAAACTCTGCTTGCGCGATGCAGGATTTTGCGTGACGTCAGTGTGACGCGTAGTTCGCATGTGGTGATATTGCTGCCGCTACATCACTCCCCTCCGGAGACCGGAGGTCGATAGTGGGCTGGGTATCTAGCGATGCTTGCCAGTGCCAGTAGAGGCTTCCATTGAGTCGGAACCGGGTGCCTCATAGTTCTCGGTGAGTCGGAACTGTCTGCGGTGATTCCCCAGTGAGTCGGGGTGGCGCTGCATTATGCTCCAGTGAGTCGGATGTGGTACAGCGCCGGGTTGAGGCTGACTGCTCGCGTCGACCAGGAGAGGTATTATGTTCTCTGCTTGTGGACCGGCCGAAAATGCAGTGTGCCGTGCCAACGTTGCTGATGAGGCAACGTGGGTGATGACCAGGAATGCGCGTCCGCTGCATGCTGGTGGTCAGGATACCCGTTGAAGCCGTGGGTGCTGGCTGGCTGTGTGACTCGTCGCTCGAAAGCTTGAGGAAGTGATGATGATGATGACGTCACGCTGAAGTAGTTGCACGAAGGCTGCGCTGACGTTCATAATCGGGGTCACCAGTTTAGAAAATCAAAATCAAAAGTCATTTATTCAAACTAGGCTGAGAATCAGCACTTTTCGAACGTCAAAAATTACATGAGACAGTCCCCCAAAAACTCAAAAACGCCCCACCCGTCACCACTTCCTAGTGCTTTAGCTGGGAAGAAGAAGTGGCGCAACAAACTCCCCAGCAGCACAACACATATAAAACTTAAATTTATACAATAAAATGTAAAATGCAACACAAAACATTAAATTATTTGCCTATGTTAACTAGCACACACCAACAAAAAAAAAAATATATTTACAACATTAGTTTTTGTTTATACTAAACCTCTTAAGGGATCATTGTATTCATCATTATGAACAACTTTTACTATGGGACCAAAGTTGAAATCGCGAAAAAAATATCAGCTGTTCCCTACATTTTGACGGGTTCAGCGAACTTAAATGTAGGGAACAGCTGATTTTTTTTCGCATAATGATGAGTACAATGGCTTAAGAGGTTTAGTATAAACAAAAACTAATGTTGTATATTCTTAGAGGATTTGACAGCAGAGAGGGCGGGGACGTCAAGTCACTGCGATGACGCTGTCAGTGGAAGGGGTGACACTGCTTTAGTTATTATTCTAAGGGTGACACACCATGAGCCGTGTGCTCACTCGTCCCGGTCACTTTTGGTGCGGAGCTCGGATGCGACGAGTATAAATACTCAAAGGATGCGACGGACGCGTACTAGTGATCATATTCAGATATTTTTCTTGTAACGGTGTTTCTAATTTAAATAAATAACTGTAGGCCGTTTTGTAGTGTCCATAGACACAATCGGACTCGACACACAATCGGACTCTGAAAGTCCTCTTCCGCCTGGGTAGCGAGTACATCGCTGAAGTTGCTGAGGCTAGCAAAAGGCTGGGCCTGCAACTCCGACAGTTGTACTCCATATTTTTTTTTAATTCAGGGTCCTGAAAAAGGACCTTTCTGTAGAACGCCAAAATAAGGGCGTCCTCCATGACGGATAGGGAGGGAATCCTACTAGGGAGGAGTTTTGGAGCCGGACTCCACTAAATTACTGCCTAGCGTCCCTATACCTAGCTCCCCGGGTGGATTGGCCCGGGGATGAGTTTCCCTCCCTGTCGGGTGCAGACAGGGAGGATGTGTATCCTATTGGTGAGCCCTAAGCTTGTGATCCCGTTGCCATTCTTATTGTGCAAGGGGGCCCTGTCCAGTCCAGCGCGAAGGGTGTAGACACACACCCTAAAGACACTAGGTGAGTAGCTGAGGAAGGAAAACTGTCACCAGAGCCGACTAAGAGATCCCCCATGGCCGGTTAACTCTGGGACCCGTCCAATTTACTGCCTCCCCCTGAAGGGGTTCGGCGGGTGCAACACCCCACTCGGTTTCGTAAGCACCGTAAGGTTTCCACCGAGGACCACCAAACTGTGGTTTTGCCCAGAAGGGGCCTAGTGAAGCTACTCTCTGAACAACCTATTTTAGAAACACTTGCCTTGAAAAAGGCACTTTTTGTGATCCAGGTCTTTTAATTAGATTAATTAATCAATATAATCAATCGACGATCGGGTGTAGTCAGGGCGACTACGAAGCGTTACGCAAGCGTAACGTACCGGGCACGAGAGAGCGGTGAGAGAGTGAGGCACAGCGAGAGCAGCGCAACACACGTCCTTCCACAGCGAGAGTCGAGCGCAGTATGGCTGACTATGGCCGACGGTTGATGTCGGGATGTTGAATATAATATGCTAGTTGCGCGGTAAACTCTGCTTGCGCGATGCAGGATTTTGCGTGACGTCAGTGTGACGCGTAGTTCGCATGTGGTGATGTTGCTGCCGTTACAAACTCATAGGACTCAAAGGACTCAGTAGGCTCAAAGAACTCAAAAGACTCAAAGAACTCGTGACTCGTGAGACTATAGGACTATAGTAATATCCCAAGTTTAAAAAAAAAATCGTCTCTAAATGAAGACTAAAAGACTTCGTCTTTTAAAACACTATGGGGACTTGTGTACTACTAGAATTACGGTGGTATGGAATAAATAATGTATCTCTGAATAAAACCCTCGCCTAAAAAGACCATGGTTTGTGCCATCGGATTTCCCCCAGGGCTGTTACAGCTCCTCGCTGACTATCTTCGCGATCGTCATCAGTTGGTCAGACTGGGCCTTTATGAATCCCAGCCCTATCATACGCGTTCCGGAGTCAGTCAAGGATCAATTCTGGGACCGCTTCTCTTCTTGATAATGATTAATGATCTTCCTTCAGTTATTCATCACGCCAGAAGTTTATTATACGCAGATGATTTAAAACTCTTTTCCGAAATTAATTCTGAAGTCGATAGTCTGGCACTGCAGCGTGATATTGAGGCGATATTGGAGTGGGGTGTGAAGAACAAAATGGAATTTAATTCTTCCAAATGCTTCGTCATGAGTTTTACTCGAGCACGAAACCCTATCACCTTTACTTATAAAATGAATGGTAGCGCTATTACTACAACATCTGGAATGAAGGATGTCTAGGTGTCACATTTGACAACAAGCTAACGTTTCATGATCACATGGCAACCTGGCAACGGTAGCAAAAGATTAATTTAGGCGATTAGGTTTCGTTCTGCGCAATGCTAAAGATTTTAGCAACACCAGCGCTATTAAATCTTTTTTTAATGTACAGACGCCAGCAAGTCAAGCTACCCGAAACTGTCAAATTTTCCCAATCAACCTTGAACCTTATGCTTCAACGATAAAGTTGAAAATCTTTTAAAGAAATTTGACAGATTGTAGTAACTTGATGTGCTGGCGTCTGTACATTAAAAATAGATTTAATAGTTCGTACCAAACTGGAGTCCAGTGCATGCGTCTGGAACCCGCACGAAAAGAAGTACACTTTACTCTTAGAAAAGGTACAAAAGGCTTATCTTAGGTATCTATATAAACGTTTGAATGGATATTATCCGTTTATGTATCCTTCGAACTATCTTTTAGGCTGTTTAGGTTATAACTCTCTCGAGGTTAGAAGAAAAATGACCAAATTATTAAAATTATTAATATGTGTAAGATCCTTCAAGGTAAAACAGATGCTCCTGAATTGCATGACGAACTGTCCCATCTTTTTGCTCCGATGAACTATAACCGTAGCAGGAGGCACAGATTGTTCGCCGTGCCTTGGACTCGAACCATCGCTCGAGCCCAATCTCCTGTCCCTCGCACGCTCTCTGCGCTCAACGCTCTCTTGGACGCTAAGCCTCACTGTGATGTGTTCGCGGATGAATGGAAGAAGATCATGTCAGCATGTCTGGAGTATTGTGAGATGAGCGTATGACTGTCGAGTAGCTGTATTCTTTTGTTTTTTTTTTGTACTAATATAGTGTGTTGTGTCTTTAACTAATGTAATTGGCCTTTGGCTGTTTTATGTTAAAGTAAAAAAATAAATAAATAAATGGTTCAAGTACAGACGCCAGCACATCAAGCTACTACAATCTGTCAAATTTCTTTAAAAGATTTTCAACTTTATCTTTATAGCATAAGGTTGTAGATTGATTGGGTAAATTTGACAGTTTCGGGTAGGTTGACTTGCTCGCGTCTGTACATGTTATTTTAAATTGTACAGTACTAACTAATTCCATGTTATCTTCAGGTGAGTGGTGACGGTGGTGACTGGTGACATCAGATTGACACAATTGACATTGACACTGACAGTGACACTTGCAATCAGAAGACGTGCTTCGCAGTTGTGCACATGTGAAATGTTTATTTATTACTCTTTGTAGACTTGAAATTAATCCGAAAATATGGAAACTAATTTATTAAAACACTTTGCTGTTAATTATAAACAAATACTTATAGATGAAGTTGCTTTGGAAGGGCTAGAAGGCATAGCAGTTGATCTTTTATGGCGGCGACTACAAAAACGGTTATCTTCAGAGGTAACGGAGAAAATGAAAGCCCGTTTCTGGGGATTTGTTGTGAATTCTGGCAGAATATCTTTCTATCAACTGCCAGAACCACTTCCCTATGTAGAAATACTCGACAGATTCGAAATAATCGATGAAGCAACCGGCCACCTAAAAGAGCCTGTAAGTTTGAAATTATGTTTATTTGTGAATTTACTTATACAATTACTAGTTAACGCTGTAAGCCTTTCGTTGTTTGTATCTACTATGAAAATACTATATTATTTTTATTTATTTTCACTCATGCCTACTTTAAAACTAGTTATTATAGTTTAGGTATGTCAGGTGCACCCAGATAAGCACAACTGAGTGGAAGTCTATCCAAAATTTACTCTGCATGAATACCAGAAGCACGTAAATACATTTTTTTCAGCTTGCTAACGGCCTGACATTAGATGATTCATGAATTTAAATGTCTGTAGCAACAAAAACTCCATATTGTTTTTCACTTACATACTATAAATTTCTTTAAATTAAAATGGCTATGGCTTTCAGGACGACTACCTAGATGGACCATACGAATACAGTCCTGTTGAAGGAGAGCATGGCTCCTGCAAGTATTATGATACCAGAAAACTAATACCTATAGTGGAACTAAAGAACAAGTCATATGAGGCTGTAATGGCTGAATATGGGGACACCTTAGCTCTGGTAGCTGATAAAGAACAACGATGGCATGCCTTGGCTCAACATATGCCTACTAATTATTTGGCACAGATGACCACTTTACATTATTGTTTGTTGGAGCTGATAGGCAGATCCAGGGGTAATGTTAGTACCTTCTTTCTATGAAAAGTTCTTTAATAACTAACACATTAAAAAAGTAGTTGATTTAATCCATAAAGATTTTTAGATATTAATTCATGTGGAAAAGTTTCACATAACTACACTTTATTAAATTTTTTAGGAAATATAAATCATTTTCAAAATGGGAAAAGTGAGTTTTAATAATAAGATAAGATAAGATATTTTTTTATTTGTTCACACATGATGAGTATACACACGAGAAAAAATTAATAATAATCAGCATGCAAGTTTTTAAAAGTATTTTATACAGGTTGTCATGCTTGCCTTATGGCACAATGGTATACAAATATTTAAGTAGATAAGTAGGTAGGTATAAGCAAACATTTTTAACTTATTCAAATTAAGTACACAAGTTAAGAAAATTATTTATATAATACAACTACAATTCAACTATCCAAATGAAAATATTTAATAACACTCACAGTTAACATAGAAAAAATATATAAATTAAGTAGTCAAAACAAATAGGTCAGAATTCTAAGTCATTCAAAATATTTTTCAAATAAAATAATAGCTCCCAAGTCTTTCTGTATGGCTGTTAATCATACATGCATTCATGCCCATTATTGAAACATGTATTTATGCCCCATTCACACATAAAATCTTAACCTTACACTAAAAAAAACCCAATTACAGGGTCAATCAACAATTGGGTTAACAAACCTAAGCAAAGTAATAAAGGATCCCAAGACATTATTCTACAACAGGAAATATTTACGGGGCCTTGACCTCATAAGGACCTGCCACATGACTGAAGTAATTGCAGGTAAAGGGGTCAAGGCACTGTTGGTCAGATTGAAGAGATTCTACCAGCCAAGTCTACTGTCTATGCCGAAATCAGGTATTTTACGCAATGTCATAGAGTATTTGCTGCAGCAACCAGACTACAGTGAAAAAACCGAAGTTATAGTGAAGAAAGGGTTAATCTCACAGAAGCAGAACAGGAGATTGCAAAAAACTGTGAATATTTTTAATTTTGTAAGTTTATAGTTATTTTTTCAAATTATTAGGCTGTGTTCAGATAACCCCCGCCGACCACGCGCACGCCCCGCACACGCGTTGGGCCCGCCTTGCACCTGCGTTTACTACTTATTATTTAATTATAAAACGCCCTTGAGCACAGTCAATACGGCACTAGCCGAAGCGCGGGCACAAGGCGTGTGCGGGGCGGGCGCGTGGCGTGTGCGAGTCGACTTTGATAAATGCAATTTGAGATCTATTTATGTGTCATAAGACTCAAATTATATACAACAAATTTCAAAGCGAGCAGGGCGGGCGCGTGGCGTGCTCGTAAAGGGCGCGTGTTGTCTGAACGCAGCCTTATGCTTTGCGAATTTCAGTCATCATCATATTCCTGTCCTTATTCCATGTTACTTGGGGTCGGCGCAACGTTTTCTTCCATTCTCCCCTGTCAGCTGTCACACTATCATTCACTCCCTTCTCTTTAATAAAATTCCTCACACAATCCATCGCATCTTTTCTTGGGCTTTCCTGTCCCTCTCCACCCATCAACATTGATATTCATCTCGCTTTTAGTCACATGCGTTTCCTCCCTCTTCATCACATGCCCATACCAAGCCAAACAATTTCCTTTCAACTTTTCTGTCAAAGTTGAAAGAGGATTGTTTGCTTTGTGAATTTCAGTAAAGAGTACATAATTTAGGGAGACCTTGGCCCATAAATGTGACTAAGGCTAAATAAAAAGGAGGAGGAGGAAAATATTTGTGTAATATTTCTGCATTTCTGAACTGAATAAAGTATAAACAATGTAACATAAATCTTACAGGAAGAACGAATTGTAACAGCAGAAGATAAAAACAAGAAAACTAAAACTAATCTGAAAAGAAAATTCATCTACCTTTCATCCAAAGCTGACGAATCTTCAGAATCTGATGAAGAGTCGCAGGAACCTGATCTCAAATGCCAGTACAAGGTTGGAGTGAGCCTCATGAGACAGGCTTATGAACGGTTCCTGGATGCAGGACTCGATGGCCTCACTCAAGTACAGTTGGCACAGTTACTGGGTATTGAGTTCTATACAAGTAGAGGAATCTGCAGGATATTCAAGTTAAGGAATATTGTTAGGGAGTATCTTGAAGATAAAGGGAAACAGAGAACTGCAAGGTAATTTATTTAAAACTAACTTTTGTCTGCAGTTTAGCCACTTGAATGCCACAATAAAATTACTCACAATCTATGGAAACTACTTCATTTACCTTAGTAAATAGATAAATCCAATGTAAATCTTAAACATGATTAAATTTTATCCTCATGTGTTCAGCTGCTTATACATGATACAGTTAAAAACTTTCCTATTAATTATAATAAAGAGAAGTAGAAATAAACGTAGTTTCTATTGAAACCTTTCAGGTTTATCGCCATAGCCGCCACAGGAGAGATGGATGTCAAATACACAGAAGAAAAAAAGAAATTCTTAGAATACTTAAAACAGAACCAAACCCCTGATGAACTAGTTAAGGAAGAGACTACACCAGCCTCTGAAGATGAAAGACCACTGAAAAGAATTAAACTTGAAACTGAAAAGAAAACACCAACTGAAGAAAACCGTCCTGAAACAAGCACAAATGCAGACGTAGACATGGACACAGAAAACGAAAATGAAATCACAGAGGTAAAAGTTCTAGAAGGCTTTGAAAGCGGAAAAACACTCGGAACTTTCAAGAAAAACCCCACATTAAGACAGTTGACTTTCGCAAATGGTGTATTCAAAGTACTCAAAGATAAACAATGTGTTTGTGGATACATCACACTCAGCAATCTAGCTTCCAAAGAAATAAATGAACCACCTATGGATACCAAAGCATTGAAATCATTTATACAAAAGTTGGTCACAGATGGTCATATTAGAATTTATAAAGTGAAATGGCCTGGCATTCAAAAGTACTCTGTCTTAATTTGCGCTCCCCACGTGAAAGCAACAGACCCATTAGTAAAAGCGAAATATAAGGAGATTTGTATGAGAGCAGTCACTAATAAAAGAGTAGCTATCAAAAAAGATAACTTGGAAAACACTTGTCCATCTCTCTCACAGTTTTCATACCCCCGATATATGAAAATCCAAAAACTACACGAGTTTCTCATGCGCTTCGCTTACTTCGAACATGTGGATCCTGAAACGCATTCTCTACCACCAGGGTTTGTCAGCATAGTCGATTTTATCCAAGAAGTAACAATAGAATTCGTTATCAACAATATGGGCAGCATGGGCATGACGGAAGTCAACCAGTTGATAAATGAAAGCCAGCTCCAGATAAAACTTAAAGATGCACCAACACATATTTATAAAACCCTGATGAGATCTAACACGTTACAAAATGCGATAAGATTAAATCTGAAAGTGTTAGGAATGCTGGGTCTCATACAGTTAGTTGGTCCGGCGACGCAGTCATCGAATAGCACTAGCGTTGTATATACCAGTTTCTTATTCTATGTAAATCGACGCGCAAAAATACTAGACACGTCTGGTATATGGCCCAGGACAACTGACGAGAAAGTTGTAGAAAAATCATTTTACTTTAAAACATTTGATGATGTGAGCAACTACTGGACTGAAGTGTACACGATCAGCACTAATACTGTCATAGAGTTGGCTACGCGAGACAGGAGGCAACTCAAACCGCCGCAACGCTCCGAGGAAGACGTGTTCAAATATGACACCGGAGATCGATACGGCGACGGCAATGGACCCTGTGGATTCGACTCCTGCTTCTACATGGAAATACCTCGACTTTGGCAAACCTACTACATGAGGCCAATCAAAAGTCACACGATGTCAAAGAAGAAGGTATCAATCAAACTGCCCAAATTGAAAACAAGTAAGAAACTTAAGCAAGAAACGAAATCTAAGGTTCCTCCTAAAATGGTGACCGAGAGACTATCGAACGAAAAGATAACTCGAAGGAGAAATGATTCTTCTATTAGATGGTCGAAGGCGGAGGATATGATAATAACTATGTGTAAAGCTGCTATTACGATTCTGAGTCCCTCATCACAACCTGGCAGTCTCATAGTCAGAAACATAGTTGCCAAAGATTTACTTTCTATAAATGACCCAAAAAAGACAAAAGGCGTATGCCACAGTAGGGCCTCAACTCTTGAAACAAACTTAACATTGATTCACGAAAAGCAATGTATTATAAACGAATTAAGAAGAAGGCGGAATCTAATTCAAAAGTACGAAGGGCTCTTGAAGAAGCTTAGACTTCGCTACTCAACCAATATGTCGAAGTTTATCAACAAGGCTCGGGTACCTATGATGGAATTGGTGTGGTCTATATGTGAAGTTATAAAATCTAAATCGTATATCCAGAAGATGCCATGTGTCGCAGTAAACCTGGAAGATTTCCACAAACATTTTACAATAATAACATCTACTGCCAACAAATTATGTAACATGTTCAAGACGCCTGAACATGCCACTTTGAAGGAGGCTATAGTACTCACGATAATGCAAACAATAGATTCTGAAATCAGTACAGAAATGGGAAAAAAAATATACAAGACTTTCAAAGAGTATCCTGAGAGCTCCTTGCGAACTGCTGTAGAACAACTACGCAAATGCGGCGCCATCGCAGCTAAAGAGAAAATATTTAACAACCAAATGCGTAAACTTGATTTGGAAGACATTTGTCAGTCATCGTATAAAATATCAGCGTTCTATCAACGGAAGTGGGTGAATCGGTTGAATTCTGAGTTTTCTGATACTTTGAACAGTTTATTGGACGCAGAACAGACTGAAAATGATGTAAAAGGGTCTGCGGAAGTCAACTGTATGTATTGTGAGATGCATGCGTTCGATGTTATAGACATAACCTGTGCCACGGCGCCCCTTATCACAGATCCGTCGGGGGCACCCATCATGCCGGAAGAAATAAATGTTCTTATCATAGACACTAAATACAAATTGAAAACGGGAACATTGAGGTGGAAAAATAAATCTGCTTGTAGCAAAGTTTCTGAACTGTACGAGCATTTGGACATCGACCAAAGTGTGAAGTATTTATCAAGGTAATTAGTATTTTTTATGTGAAACATCTAATGCAGCGGGGCAGACCGGCTGTTGTCGTGGCGATGCAGCCCACGGCCAACAGCGAACATCCAAACGAAATTTAAATAAAGTTTCTTTTTATCTGAATATTTTGTTTTTAAAGGAAATAAATAAGGCATGATGATGCTCCGTGGGGTGTCGGACGTAAAGGATAGCACCATCCCATTTATTCCCGTGGGTGTCGTAAAAGGCGAGACTTACTAGAGAATAGGCAGCAGTGTTCTCTATGCATTTTAACACCATACTGCGATCGCCAACCCGCCTCTGCCAAGCGTGGCGATTATGGCCGACAAAGTCCATTACATTAAGACGGAGATACATGCCAGTTACCTTGAGTGGTTAGCTTGCGTTTTCTGTACTGAGCTCACGCGACGCGTCGTACGTTCAGCCAGTAACAGGACTCGCCCATCAAGGAGCGCTGTCCCCAATTTGACGCATTATTAATTTATTATACACAAACCAAAAGGTATTTTAATAAAACGCGTACTAAAAGATCAATAATTAAATTATCTTAAAATTGGTGAAGGTTTCAGAAAAATACGCTTGGTAGATTTTGCGCCATTATCAGTTTTTTATCCGCGTTAGACATAACTTTACAAATTAATTTCACTATGTAATGTAAACATAATCTAAAATATTAAGTTATTGAGAAAATGCTCTAATTTAACATATATTTTTTTCAAATCATTATCACGGTTATCGTCGCCTTAAATTAAATCACAATAATGATATAAAAATCAAACGTACACAATAAAATAATTCAAATTCATCATTCTCATAAAATAAAATTTAAATACATAGTACACATTTAATTTCATATCAAATATAAAATACAAATGTCATTCAAATAAATACAAATAAAAATATACCATAACACGAGGGGAAGCGCTACTATGAATCTGCAACAGGGGCAGATCCCACCGCTCGGACAATACCTTCAGGATGCTGTTCGAGCTGTTGTGTAGGCGACTTAGTAGCGAAACTAATCCTATCTTATCAATAAGCTTTCTCAAAAATTGGCAAACTTATCCTGTCTCAAATTACTCTTTAAGTTCGCCTATAAGTGTAATTTTCTTGTAAGAATATACCATTCTATAATTTTACACAAACTTACATAAACTCACGCCTTCTTCCCATGGGGGTCGGCAGAAACTATCGAACGCTACTTGCTACGCTACAAACTTATGCCACTCTAATTTGAACCTTAGGCCAATGTCACACGACGCATTATTGAAAAATGCGATACCAACTAACAGTGTACTTTTTGTTACAGTTATACTTCTCTAGAAATTAAAGAAATTAAGCCAAGTCTGGATATAGAAGATCCGATGCTATCGCATTTGGACAAAAAAGGTGAAACAGGAGCAACATTCCAGGAGCTACAGGTATCTATATCTTAATTTTATTAATAATGATGTGACTTCATTTAGACAGCTATATTATTATCATTCTTCTTTTCATTTGATGGTACAGTCAGTGCTCTGCATTACCTGACCCCTCTTACAAAGAAGAAGAGGGGGAAAAGGGGTCGGGGTATGCAAGTCACTGACTGTACACACGGCTACATATCAAGCTATACAAATCAAGTTAAGGCTGATCTCGCATTGTATAGGATTCCCGTGCAATGAGAGGTCAGCTTATACTGGAAATGTATAGCTTGATGTGTAGCCGTGTGTACATCTATGTTGCTAACACTGTTTGGGCTCAGTAGGTGGCCACGTTTATTATATTACTATAAAAACTATAAGCTATTTTATTTCTGCAGGAACAATCCGGATTAGATGAGAAAGAGCTGATAGAAAAATTACTACAATTTGATTCCAAGAAAATTACCAAACGGGTCGGCTTCTATGAAAATATTATCATACTTACCAAATACATAAAACCTTGGTCGGTAAAGATAGGCGAAAAATACATTATACCCACTCCATGGTTGACTTTAACTGGTAAAATAAGACTTGATATATTCTTCAAGTGGTGCGGTGTCGTCATGAATGTGGTATTCGAGAAACCCGGTTCTTCAATAGTATATTTAGCAGATAAAAGTGAATATTTAACCTACAGATCGGTGCAAGATCTTTGCATGTTTTTGGAAAGGTATGAATGCATGAAGCTCTGTATTGTGAAAAGCGTTCAAATAGATTTATTTTCAGACGAAGATGCTGAAGTAGTAATTACCGAATTCAATCCTTATGAGGCTCCGGAAAACATAATAGCGCATCCAATGAAAAATTGTCTGACAAAATACTGCCATCTAAAGAAAAATATATTAGAGTCACATCATTCACAGACAAACAATGCACTAATGGATAAGATTTTCAAATGTTGATTTTGTTTTAAGATATTAAGTAATATATTGTTTTTTTTTTAAATATAGATCTAAAATAATAGACTGATATTTTTCTTATTCATGGTCCAATAATATATGACCAAAGGTACAATTTCCTAAACAAAACAAATTATCATATGCCCGCGCTTTTCCTGTCATGCGTATTTTTGCCCGCGCGCGGATTTGGTCCGCGTGTACGCTGTCCGCATCCTACCATTTCATACATGTGTTTCCTATCATGCGAAAAGCACGCGCGCGGAACGCGTATTGGTTGCGGGCACGCAGCACGCGTGCGTGCTAACCAGATGCGAGCGGCGTTCTTCTGCCTTCAGTATTATTTTTACTGTGACGCGGGTCGCACGCATGGAGTACGCATATTATAATCGCAACCAAAAATGAAAATTGATACAGAAAGAGCGCGACATGCACGACACTGCAGCAATCTTTGTCCTGCGTGCGGCCAGGAGCGTGTAATCACCCACACGCGGACAGGATCCGCACGCGGGCGATAATATGCATGACAGGAAAAGCGCCCTTATGACAAGTTCGCAACTAAGTTCTCAAGAAGCTTATCCTAACTAATATTATAAATGCGAAAGTAAGTTTGTTTGTTACCTTTTCACGCCCAAACCACTGAACCGATCATCCAAAAATTTTGCTTATAATTATGTTGTCAGGTGTACAGAAACGGACATAGGGTCACCTTTCATCCCGAAAAAAAGTACTGTTCCCAAGGAAAACAACTTTAACGTTCTTAGGGTAATAAATGGCGCCACGTGTCTTTCGAATCATGATTGAATTATATTATTATAGAAACTATTAGTGTGATAAGAGTTTTTTTGCCGCCAAACAACAAGCAGTGTACAACCCGAATTGATTGTCAAATTCTAAATGAACGCGAGCGAAGCCGCGGGCAAAAGCTAGTACCTACTTAGATAAAAGTGGATGCAACACTCCAAATACCTAAATGAAGACGACTATGGTCGGACTCTCTGAATACATACATAAGATACAGAAAACACATAACACTGTCTCGTTCTTATGTGTGTAGTTAGAAAGAGAGTCCAACCATAGTCGTCTTCATTTAGGTATTTGGAGTGTTGCCTCCACTTTTATCTAAGTATAAACTTCACTTAGGTATTTAGAGTGCTGCATCCACTTTTATCTATGACTAGCTTTACCCGGCCCGGCGCGGAGGCGGCGACGCACGGGTAGCGCTAAGTATCTACCCTACCCTAACTACCTACCGTACGCTACCTACCTACATACCTATTCTACGGCACGTAACTTGGCAAGATTTTGGGGCAGTGGTGGTAATTTCGCGCATAGTACACATAAGCAACAACAAAATGGCCACTTTTATTGTTTGGCACGCAAGTGTAATCGGGAGCGAACGGAACGTGGGTCGAGGTACGGGAGGTGAGTGTCGACTGACCACCAAAGAGACCTAAAAAATTACTTCTGCGCATCTAACTACTCTTGCCAACTATCGTGCCGGGGACTGTACCTAGTACCTACCCTAACAGTTTGTATGGGAAAATAAAATAGTTACTACTTTTTTTATTCTCAACTTTTAAACCTTTCCTGAACTTATATAACCACAAATATTTCAAAACCAAAATTAGCCAAATCGGCCCAGCCGTTCTCGAGTTTTAGAGAGACAAACGAACAGCAATTCTTTTTTTTTTTTTATACAGATTCATCCTGACCTGTAACATTCCTACTAGCTTAAACTTTCTGACTGACCGAACGACCCCTTTTTTCTTTTTTTGGGTGGGAATTTATCAAATAACTTCTCCCGCTCTGGGCGGAGCGGGAGGGCGTGTCAGACTTTTACTGACTAAAACCCACCGTGTTCCTTCAAATGCCAGGGCCACGATATCCCTTTCGGACAGACTCGTAACCCTGGCAGGCATTGGCCCTTTCGGACCCCGTCAATTGGTGCTGACGTCTCTTTGAGGCGCGCGTGGAACACAACGCGCCGTCGACCCGGGCCTGGTCCTTATCGGACGGCGAGCTACCCATCGCTCACCGCCCGCAAGCCCGCGCCTACGGTGGCCGGGAGTCGGCCTGCGTTTCCCGACGCCCGGGGCGTCTCCTGCGGCGACTAAGGGCGGAAGGGCGGGAACACTGCTTCACCCTCACGCGTTCCGCCTCCTCCTTCGCGAGCATTACTGTTTCGCAGAAGGAAGTGACGGCCTCCCATGCACTCTCGCTCCGAACCATGGCCTGAACCAGGGCCGGATGCGAGAGATCGTCGCCGCCGATCGCCTCTGTGAGGACACAGCGGTGCTCCGCCCAAGCAGGGCAGACCTCCACCGTGTCCTCCGGGCGATCCACACAGTGGTGACACCCGGGCGTTTCCTCCCGCTTTATCCTGAACAGGAACCTCCCGAAACAACCGTGTTTGGTGAGGACGCCGTGGCGCCTCTCTAGCCACTCCTCAAAGAGGGGACTTATCGCCGCAATTGTGGCGTGCCCAACCGACCCCTTGGCAATTCAAGTGCCTGTAATTGGTTTTTTTTTAATTAGCTGTTGCCCGCGGCTTCGCCCGCGTTGCATTTTCTAAACCTTCCTCTTGAATCACTCTATCTATTAAAAAAACCGGCCAAGTGCATGTCGGACCACGCACAATGAAGGGTTCCGTAGTTGGGATGAATTTATCCCAAAAACAAACTTAACACTGTAGTTGAAAAACATGCTCTCCCATACATCGATATACGTTATGGTCAATTCTCCAACTGCAAATTTAAGTTGGTCGACTATTACTCGTTAACTTGTGAAGCCTACTTAGCTGTGATAGTTTTCCTTTTAATTTCGTTATATATAATTTGTCATGAATTTTTTCACATATCCAAAACCAACCATTTAGCTGGCAGGGGGGGGGGACACTTGACTAACAAAAAATAGCACTTTAAAGCTTAATATTACGGAAACGGATCCCTTAATTGAAAAATGGTTTTGCCAAACCCACAATATTTTTGAACGGCCTATCCAACGATACCCCACACCATGGAATAGACGAGAAAAATAAATATCATCCCCATTTCACGTGTAAGGGAGGTACCCTAAAAAAAAATGTTTTTCATAATTTTATTTTACCATTTTTTCGGCATGATTAATATGTATACCCATGCCAAATTACAGCTTTCTAGGACTAAGCGTCTCTTAGCTAAGCTGGGGACAGACAGACAGACAGACGGACATGGCGAAACTATAAGGGTTCCTTGTTTACTACGGAACCCTAAAAACCGCATCACAATCCGTTGCGTAGTTTTAAAGATCTAAGCATACCTATGGACAGACAGACAGACAGCGGGAAGCGACTTGTAGTGATAGTGTTAAATACTTTTGAGTTTCCTAGTGGCAATATATGAAAATGTCCTTTTTACCAAATGTCTTCATAGCAAACTTTATCTTTAAATCGATTGTTTTTGAAGTTTTTTATTTTAAATTCAGAATCGTAGAGGTAAAATAAAAAAAGCCTTTTTTATTTTGAAACCCCACAGGGCCATGAGCCATGATAATAAGTGCTCGGTGGAGTGTGGGCCATGTCAAAAATCGAAAGTCACGTATTTTTCCTACCTCAATGAAAGTCACTTAGTAAACTCCGTCTCACGAAAGAAGTCCCGCGGAAATAAATGGAACTAATTATTATTATACAAGTTAACAATGCCTGCAGCGCCACGTCTGCGAGACTTCTTTCGTGAGTCGGAGTTTATTCAAATTGCCACTTTGGACGTCAAAATTTCCAAAAAAAAACGCTTCGCTCACAGCGCTCACATCAATAATTTGCGTTCCGATTTAGATTATGACAGCTGAGAGCTGTCAACAATTCGGAACGCTCGTGAACGTTCTCACGGTTGGATTACAGTAGGTATTTTGTGTACACACCTAAATTATTCTAAGGTACACACCACAAGTTTAACTTCTTCTTTCGTTCGGTGGCGACTGTAGCCAGAAGGAAGCATAATTTCGAAAATGCGACTCAAAACAAAATAGCACAACTGTCAATTTTGACAGTGCTCACGGTGATATTTTAATTTAGGACATGGTCGGCGTTATCACAAGATGGCGCATGTCAATGCGTCATGTATCACGCGACATCGTTTTCGCACTCACGCTATTCCGGAACGGGTGTAAGTTAGCGCTCCCAATTCTATTACAGCGCAACTCGGAACACACCACCTACTAGTCGCCTCTTCCAAACCCTTTAGGGTATATTATGTTCTGTGCTTCCAAAAGGTATCCTACGAAAAAGAAGGTGCAAGAAACTCCACGGTTACTCTTTTAAAATGTTTTGCAATATTTTGTATACTTACATTAGATATTTATATAATTATTTAAGTATGTCAAAACTGGCGGAATGTGGGTGTAGGTACTTTATGTACACCTCTACCTAGCCCTTCGGGGATTACAGAAGGCGACGGTAAAAAGAATTAAAAACAAGCGATGACAGATAAATTAAATATGTGATAGATACAGGATGTTCACCTATTTACAAACCATGTAAAAGTAAGTATACGATTTTCCTAAAATTTCCATGGTAATAAAAAAAATAGGCAGTCATGGGGACTGCCGACAGAACTGAACACTTTGGAATAAAGATGCGTATACCTGTCTGTGATAGACAGGCCGCTTCGCGTCGCCAGTCTGGCGCAAAACGTCCGGTTAGCACTCTAGGTGGGTTAGCATATCGGTGTCGCGAACCCACAAGTATTTCTCCTCCAATTAATGTTCTGTGTTTCTCCTACTAAAAATTGC
The DNA here is from genome assembly GCA_948098905.1 of Tiliacea aurago. NCBI lineage: Eukaryota > Metazoa > Arthropoda > Insecta > Lepidoptera > Noctuidae > Tiliacea > Tiliacea aurago. The sequence goes on from OX402593.1 coordinate 16,886,694, forward strand.
TCACCGCGCCTAAAGAATTTTTCGCTTCAAAAACAACGCCTCGTAACTGCCTCGACGGGCTACTGGTCGCAATCGCAGCTGACAATACTGAGTATGATGTACCGTGTTTGATCCACAGGTCGCGCAGTTTAATTGGGAAATTCCATACGGAATAGGCTACATGAAGGCTACATGAATGAAATTCCATACGGAATTTCATTCATGTAGCAGCCCGGAGCTGAATCTATATGAACGGCAATAAGCTCGCTCCCTATTAAAATGAAGCTTCTATTAAAACGTAACAGGGGAAATGTTGGATTACTAAACACCTCTTTAACTTTTACAGTCATGATGTTATCTTATTTAGAATAATAACACAAATCGCATGCAAGTGCGCACTTAATTACAAATCTACAGGCTTCTCAGTTATAGCTAAAATCGTGCTGTAGTACACACGGCTACACATCAAGCTATACAATTCCAGTTTACGCTGATCTCGCACTGTACGGAAATCTTATACAATGCGAGATCAGCTTATGCTGGAAATGTATAGCTGGTTGTGTAATCGTCTGTACCTAAACCGGTATAAAAAAAACAAGTTTCCTTTTCTCTTACGGTAACAGGTCGCTATATTTGACGTAATTCAACCGTGTGGCTGCCAATACAGCGATAGCGATCAGTCGCCAATTTAATGTCCGGCGGAACATAATTGTGGGTGTCATCAACCATGAAAATAAAGTTGGCTGCAAGTTTCTTACTGACAAGCTGTTTAGTGATACATTATTGCTCGGCAAGAAATGTAACACCACTTAAATACCAATACCGCATCGTACAAAATGAAACTCAACATCTCAAATTTTGCGACGAATGCGACGATCAACAGGGTCAAGGTGAAGGTAAGTTCAAAATTCGCGGTCAGTCTCTTTCATTAATTGGTTCCATTTTAGCACAGATTAATAAAGTAGTACTCATTCTAACATCATCAAGGAACATCATGATAAGATTCCGTAGTGTTGAACCAAAGCAAACTAAAGGGATGTGAGAGTAATGTTACCCGCTAGATGTCGCGACTAGACGCGCATTTGTTGTTGAACACATTTAAAAAAAAATCCCTCTATGGTATTTATAAGTTCTGTGATTTTTCCTCCGTAAATAGTCCGGTTCATTGGGGCATCATTTAGCCGAAATAACTTTTACGAACTGATATGTTTGCTTCCACGCTTTGTGCACTTTGCTTATATAGTGCACTACGGCCTCCCCTTTCAGGCCGTGCCAGTTTCACACATGCTGTGTAATAAGTATATTCTTGGCTTTAAAAATGATATTTTGTTTAGATAAACAAACTGTTACAGTAATCATACAACATAATAAAAAATTTAAACTAGGGATTTATAGATAGTCATTATTTTTATTCTGATTTTATATTATTTTAGTCGCTGACTCTGACTAGCCGGTCTGTCGATCGATTGTCATTTATTTAGCTTGTCTATGATATTTTTTTTTTCATATAGCAATTATTTCAAAGGGAGTGAGTGAAGTGAAGTGAAGTAGGGCAATCCAAAATTCGCCATTTTTGCTTTTAGTGAAGGGAGATTTTTTATTTGTCAGGCTGGAGGACAAGGAATATTCAGTAAAAAGTGTGTCATTAGATTTAATTTCTCGTAGCGAAGACTTAATTTGAACAGAATCGTAGTATAATAGTGTGGTTTTATTTATTACTAACGTTTGTATGTAGTGCTACTTCCCCATCGTAAAATTTGCTCGTTGGTGTGTCGCTTTAGCTAATTCAATGGCTATGATATCGAAGTTTTAATCTATCGTGTCGCTTAGACGTTCTCCTCACGGGATAATATCGAGAAAGAGAGGCGACGCCTTTAGAAATGAGCAGGCCTCAAGGCGGACGCATTCAAGTCCCGGATGACCTTAGAGAGATCTTATTGGAGTTCACCATAAGTTATCTGCTGGAGCAACCGGGAGACGTGATCAACTACGCGGTCGAGTTCTTCTCAAGATTACAAAACAACAGGACGACCACCGTAGTGAGGGCCCCCACTGCAGCCGCCGGCACCCCTGATGAGTCCATAATATCAGACGAAGAAGGTACTAGTCCTCATATTTACTAGACAGATTAGTAATTACAATGTTACCGGTTCACCGCAATGACTGAGGTGGGTTGAGTAGGGCTATGCCAATAGTTGCTAGGATTCCAACATCCCCATTTGAATGATAGTGTACTCATGTGTGTACCTACACATGAGTACATGTCCGCTGCCCTGTCCACAGTTTCAAGAGTCAAATCGAGCTCCACATTATCACTGACTAATTAATTTGATTATATTGCATTTCTGGAAGTGATTGAAATTCTATACCTATTAATATTCATAATTAGCAATGCATACACGGATAACATAAAATAATATGGAGCTCAGTAATTAATCATTCAACAGCTGAAAAATTAAACAGAACTTTTCTAGTGAATTTTTAAATAAGTTTACTGTCTTACTATTTGTGGTGTTACAGTGACCTAATTAACACATATGTGTTGAAATACAACATCAGTGTTTAGTTAATATCCAAAAAAAAAGTTAATCATTCTCATTATATCATTACTACCTACTGTTTATTTATCAGTCTCATTTAGTCCATTGATAATGACTTGATCATGATAGCTTTTGTACAGTACATGCCTCGGTACTTAGTTTAGTTTTAGCGAATTTTTATGCTAGCACCCTCTAGCAATGTGACAAAATGAATACTATAATCTAAATTTACAATTTTGAATATAGAGTTGAATAAAAAAGAATTATAAATACTCTCATATAGCCAACATCTGTAATGATTCAATTTTTGGCATACTGCCATTACAGTTTCAATGGTATATCATTTTATTTATGGAGAATATAATTTTTAACTGTTGCCAAGTGATAAATTATAAGGAAAAACATAATAATGTCCAGTTGTACAATTATCTTTATTGTTTATCTACATAATCAGAGAGTATTACATAATAATATTTACATTCTTTATTTGGTGTTAAAACAAATTTAAATAAAGCGTCATAAACACAGATCAAGAGATCAACAAGATATAAAAGTGTCAAATGATAAGCAAACAGTTGAAATAATAAAATCCACTCGGTGTATAAAACTACTGAAAGAGAAGACTTGAAGCTTCGGAGAACTCTACAACAAATGCAGGTTTTTACATGAAAATTGTTTGGAGAGCCATAAATTTACTACACGCTCATCCTATTTGTGTGTTTGTTTTTAACGCTTTGAAGTTGTGTGATGATGAGATTGGCTTATTTTTCCATGTCCGCTGCTGAGTTTAACGTCGTGAACTGAACCAGATGTCGGCGATGTACACGCGTGTTACGTAAAATTAGCTGAGCCTATGTAATGACAGGTAGCGCAGTATCACAACAAAATTGTTCAGGTGCTAACCAGACCTTGAGTTTTGTTTGTGTAAGAGATTTTCTCTCTCATTGTTAGGATCATTATTCTGAACAACATACCTACTTGAATAAAAACAACGTTGTTTAGCTATAAGATTTACATTAAGTTGATGACTCTTTTTGAAGGAATACTTTTTGACGCAGCTACTCTATGACTGTAACAAAATGGGGCAATTACCTTATTTCAGCAGTGAATTAGTTATAAGCACCTGTTGATTAATATGATGTGATGTCATGCTCTCTATAATTAGCTGAAGTACTTTAAAAAAGTGTTTACCATGGCTTACTAGATTCATCCGTGAATTTTCAGTCAGTAAATATTTGTGAATGAGATCATTTTTCACCCTTTTTCGAGCTCAAAAATGGACAATTCAAATTGAAATCAAAAGTTAGTGATAGTTAGATACATTTTTCACATGCATTATGAAATGGATCAATGTACAATACAACAATGGTTCACATCCTGGATTGTTTAACGGTACACAATGTTATCTGTGGAATATATAGTGTCATAGAACATCCATTAACTTCAATGCAAACTGTGAAAGAAGCGTGTAAAAAATATAATTACTCTACAGTTCAAAGTTATTAACATTTTTAATCATACGTTAGGGCAATTAGATGGTGTAGGAATTGTATGTACATCATTTATATTATAGATACACTTCTAAATAAAATAATATCTTAATGACGGATTGATGGAAAAACAAAGTAATTTGGTACAGTAACTAATTCTGAATATTATAAAACTAATCTTCTAGTGTCCCTTTTATTAATTCACTTAAAACTTTTTGAGATCATTATATTATTTAAAACCTTAATATAAATGGTCGGCAAAATAATACGATTCTGTTTTGATTTGCTCGCGAGGCTATGCTACTGCTGCCGTGTTGTGGCTCTCGCCATGAGAGTGTCTTGGCGTGTTATTAATAATGCAGTTTGTTACATTGCCGGCCCTGCAACACATACTAAACACTTCCACTAACTTCACTTTCTCTGAACCCACTATGCTGATCGTTTTCTATAGGTACAGACGGCTACACATCAAGCTATACATTTCCACTATAAGCTGGCCTTTCATTGTACGAAAATCCTATACAATGCGAAATCAGCCTAAACTGGATATGTATAGCTTGATGTGTAGCCGTGTGTACAAGTACACAATTATTTAATCAGGCACATGTATCGACTACCTTTTCCTTTGCGTGTTTCTACAATGATTGGACCTTAGAGCACGCAAGACAAGTGCAAGAAATTAAAACTTGAAACATCAATAAAATAAGTCATAAATACCAATTTACAGCAGTTTGTAGCTTAGCTCTGTAATTTTCAAGTCGGTTTTCCGTCATTCTGTAACAATGATGAGCATAATTATCGTCAGCCATTTAGCCTTCGGATCTATAGAACGAGTCGTTAAATAATAGTTTACACATAAAATCGTGGTTGAAGACCTTATAAGACTAGGCTCGACGTTAGTTGAGCCTTGACTTGCCAAGGCTCACATTGCAAGCGTTTACATGCCTACTTAGTATTGGAACAAAAAGGATTTAAGACTTCTACATACTGACGCGACGCGACACAAAGGCCCTGCGTGTCGCGTGACGAGCAGTGCCTTTGTGTAACGTCGCAAGTCACGCTGGTCTGTAGAAGCCTTTAAAAGTCGCGTTAAATACATTAAGGCTCTTGCAGACTGGCGTGAAATCGCGGGCGCGACAGGCCGCGCGACACTATCCATGAACTTTTCATAGAAATTATGCTACTAGTATCGCGTCGCGTCTGTTTGCTGGGAGCCGTTAGTGAGCCATTTGGGAAGATGCCCGTGATTCGGCAAGCAACTTGTAAACGATGTTTGTGGTTTAAATAACATTACGTACAACTAAACCACACGTGTGTCGACCGAATCATCTGTCTTACGAATGTGTTTGCGTCATAGAGTACAAATATGTTTCTGAAGTAAACCATTTGGGAGCAGATACAAGCAAAACACGTCAGGTCAATCCATATGGAACGCTTTGAGGCCTTCAGCACATGTGCAAATGTTAGCCTACATATTTGGTATCATATTGAAGTCCGCATTAAACTTATAGATACTTTACTGAGTAATAATACGAGTGCTTAGGGCTCTTCACTGTTGCAAACCATCAAATTATATAATGTTATTTATGCAGGTAGTAATTACGTATCATGTGATAATTATAGGCCCTTCAGGTACTTGATACGTTTAAGATAACAATTATTGAGTGTTTTGTTTGAGTTTAAAATCATGAATGGTGTGAATTATGCTATTACACAGAGCCTGTCAAAATGCCTAAGCGCTGAAAGCAGAATTTATTTTATAATACATAAAAAAATAAATCGTTTAATGCAGTTACCAATAACCAAAGATAAAGCTGGAAAATTCTTTTTACCATCAAGTTAATCGCTATACCTACTAAAATGTCTGTAACGTGTACAACAGAGCCGCCAGTGGCGCGCTTCAACACCCGACGCAAATCGGTGTTCGCCGAGACTTACGACCCCGAAGAAGATGATTCGGACGAGGGAGCCACGACCGTGTTCCCGAAGTCGGATGCGCAGCGCCAGCGTCTGGCCGAGGCAGTGCGCAGCATCTTGCTGTTCCGCTCGCTCGACGCTCAGCAAATGCAACAGGTCAGTTGAAACTTGCTTGTAATTTGTAGTAACTATTCAGGACTTCGTCCACGAGTCACGAGACTATATTCAATTAGTCTAGCTTGTGTACGGAGCAACTACAGTGATGACTTAAGTTAGGGCACAATTTCATTGCAGTGAGTAGTAAGTAGTTCTCTAGCCTTCCTGCTCTATCCTGGGAGATAAACCTTCTATCTGATAAGAGTTTTTTAAATGTTACGCCAGCTTTTTACTGCAAGCAGCCAGGCGTAAAACAGTATTCAATCATCCTGACTCCTGTCAACGATAGCTGTGCGTTTTATAGTATACCAGTACAGCTCACTGCTTCTCTAAAGTGTTGTAAAATGGTTCTACAGGGTCAAATTAAGGCGCAGATATATGATTTTAGTGACTTTTAGATCTGCTATTACGCCTTCATATAACGCAAGTAAGTTATGCAAAAAATGTATGTTTAACTAGAACGCATACACATCAATTCTATAAGTGAATATTTAAGTATTGTAGTAAAATATTTTATGAAATAAATGCAAGAAGTAATGTCTACCCAAAGCATAAATAACGATATTACTTTCAAACTACTTAATATATTTTCATGCTTTTTGTTTTGTATGAATAAACTGTTTTATTATCTATAATTTTAGCTGTGATTTTTTTCAAATATTCATAGTTTCGTTACTAAAAATAAATATTCCCTATGAAAGTTAATGGTGGCGCGGCGTTACCGCGACGCGCATTTGTATGGCCAAGGTCAACGGTGATTATCTGACCCTTAAATTAACTAGCAAAACTCCGCAGCCGGTTGGGTTTCGATTATCTAAACACGACACTTTTTTTTTGGTCATTGTTACTTGAAGTAGGATTTGAGTAAAACTGTTTTTGTTTTGTTTTATCGTGTTTATAAACCCATCACGTCTTTGAAGATTACACAAAAACTATATACTCTGTTGACTAAAATAACTGCGGTTGATAACCAAAAAAAATAATAATCATCAAATTAATTTATTTATGTTGTGATCATGTTTAGATATCGATAGATATTTTACCCATCACGTCTGCGGAGTTTCGCTAGCTCATTTAATTTGACCCTGTATAGGCAGTTATGTACGCACGACTACAGATCAAGCTATACATTTCCAGTATATGCTGATCTCGCATTGTATAGGATTTCCTTACAATGAGATGTCAGCGTAAACTGGAAATGTATAGCTTTATGTGTAGCCGTGTGTACATGTCAAGAATGTGAAAAGTTATCAAATAAACATAAAAAGAACTCGTTGGCCCGACCAGTAGTTTTGGTTTTACCAATGTTTCATAGTTTGTACCTAGCTACGTTACATACGTACGTAACATTATGTAATTACATCATAATGTGTCTCATGGTGCCTACTTGTACTTTGTTGACATGTATTCAATACCTATTATATTGAACGATGGATCGTGCTCGTGACCACGGTCTCTTCGATACAAAATAAACAAGTGGTGACATTTGACTTCTCATTCCACACTAATATAGGTACTAACAGTTTCCTGTCATCACATTCTTACACTCAGCGCAAAAAAAAAACTATCCAAGGTTAGCACAAATCCGTACTTCGGTACACTATGAAGTTTTCTCGCAGCTAGGTAAACTATAAATCTTAAACAAAAAATTCCACTTATTACATCCACATATTATAAACAGAATGAGATATTTTTCGACGGCATGAGAAGCCAAGTCAGAGGCCCATGGGCGGCATAAAAATTCTGACACCAGGGTGTCTACTCCGAACATAAATCCGAAGTATCGGCCGAATGTTCGGCCGTTGTTTGACGACGGCTAACTATGGCTGACTACGGCGAAAAAATTAAAAAAATAGTCAAAGAGATAAGCCAAAGTCAAAAATGTGACTTTATGTCGGGTAAGGATTCAAAGTCAAAAAAGGAAACTATGGAAGTTGTATAACGGCCGAATATTCGGCCGATACTTCGAGTTAACGCTTCGGAGTAGGCCCCCAGGTTAAGGCTTCTACAGACCGGCGCGACTCGCGACGCGACACAAAGGCATCGCGCGACACGCGCCTTTGTGTCGCGCCGGTCTGTATAAGCCTTTAGTCACTAACCAAGACCACACGAAAAAGGAGAACATCCAAATGAGGTCTAATTTTTTAAGAAAAGTACTCTGTCGCGTTTAAAAGCAGAGTAATCCACAACAATGATGACATTGACAGCTCTTAAACGCAGTTTAGATATGCTGATCACGTTCAGTTTCATTGGTGAAAATCACCCTGTGTCCGTCGACACATGACTTGGTTTGCGTAGGTGCTGGATGCGATGTTCGAGAAGCGCACGGAAGCCGGAGAGTACCTGATCAGGCAGGGAGACGACGGAGACAACTTCTACGTCATCGAGAATGGCATGTTCGACGTACTCGTCACCGGCGATGACCGCATTGAGAAGGTACGTGGAGATGTCACCCAAATACTTGTTGTTAAAACTGTGTGAATATAGTAAATATGATGATGATGTAGATTTATGAATACCATAATTAAGTTGAACTCAAACTGGCGCGGACGGCGTCCTAGCTATTTGTCCTACAATCTTGACAGCAGTTACATTACAGCTGCTGTGAAAATTTGGGTACGGCCAGTCCCGTACTGGATTGGCCTCAGTCTGTTTGAAACTAGTAATTTGTGCTATTTTGACTTAATTTAAGTTTCCAAATATCGTATCGATCTGCATACCACTTCAAAAAGGTTCACCCTTTAGCCACCCGTTGCACACTCCAGTATTACATCATAGGTTGCAGGTAGGCCTCGCCTTCCACAATATAAAAGTCCAGCATTCTTTACGGGCCGGCTAATTACTATACGCGGTATTTGGCACAAATAATAAGCCCAAATTACTTACTGTTTTTGTGTTTACCGTCAGTTCGGTTCTTTTTATAGTAAAGCTCCTGAAACATTAAATTAACACGGTTTTAAAGTCATACTAATCCACACAGACTTGAAATTTATACCTTTTCATGCGTTCAAACTGAAAAAACAGCTGTTGTGATCGCTTTGCATTTTGCTTCATTAAGTAGCTTCATAATCGATGTTAATTTGGCATCAATAGAAATTAATGAAAACATCTTCGTACCCACTCAAAAGATACGAACTGTTTGTCGGACGCCTTCAAACGTTAAATGAGATAAATGCCAAGATTTTTTTTTATGAAATAAAAATATCATTCTACATTCCTTCCGCCACTAGTAGCCAGATCGTATTAGATTTTGGACTACTATATTCTTTGCTTGGATACTTTTTAATAAACTTGTGATGGCAGATGTCAGACGTGTAGAGTGAATAAGTGGCAGCGGGCCACTAACCTGTTATTTATCACCAGTCCCCATTGTTGTATGATAACATTGGTGTCTATGACCAAGCACACTGTCTATGTAAGCTTGTGCCATTTGAACTACTCTTCATTACTCCAATGGGTGTCTTTCTTACTGTTCTTGGGTTTTGTAATGTTAGTCTATATTGATGTGCTGGAGTTATATTCACAAATTACAGGCTTGTATTTTAGTAAGTACGTACTGTCAAAACTTAGGGTCCTATCCAATGATGTATAATACCTTTAGTATATACCTTTAGATGCGTTACCTGCGCTCAATAATAGCAAAGTAAATGCCAGGCAATTGCCAGACATTTACAATAATAATTATTATTATTACGTACGCGCCAATGAACATGCAGCAGCTAGTGACGTAACTAAATATATTATGTATGTTCATCTCCTCTTTCTAACAACAGATATCGGTATAAGTCTTTCCTTTTCTTCACGCGCTGTATGATTGTATGCAAGTATGTAGCTACAAACATGGCTTACGCTGTTTTTAAGTACACTAATGTTCGTGTATGACGCGTCTATTTATAATACGTCATTGGTCCTATCTCACTAGGACACCAGTGGCGGCGCAACCATGGTCGCACGGCCAAAAAATGTATGGATGGTTGCGAAACCGATCGCACGCCTGGTGAGATACCTACATTAAGGATGGTGTATATTTTGCTGGCAGCGCAACCATGGTGTCCTAGTGAGATAATATAAGCCTTAGATGTGGAATAGTACGACTCAACCAACAGGCATTGACTGACAGTCATTTGTTTTAAAGTGGAGATGAAACGTTTCGTTTGGAGTGTGAACTTTTATGATGAGGAGAATCCTTGAACCCTGTTGCGATTACGATACAGTACAGTCTACAGATTTTATACCTATTAGCGTGTAGGAATCGAAGGCCAGTTTAGACAATAATTCCCCTATAACCATCAGGTGGTGCACACATACGAAGGCTCGGGCTCATTCGGCGAGCTGGCCCTCATGTACAACATGCCTCGCGCGGCGTCGGTGCGCGCGCAGACCGCTGGCCAACTGTGGGCCATGGATCGCCACACCTTCCGCCGCATCCTGCTCAAGAGCGCATTCAAGAAGCGCAAGCTCTACGAGGATCTGCTGGAGAAGGTGCCCATGCTGAAGGCGTTGCAGGTATGTTTTGATTTACTTATTTATTTATTCAGGACCTCCAACAAAAGATGTACACAAAAATGGAGATGTTCTAGACCTTGTTACGTTGTAATTCTAGCGGTAATAACCCAACGCGTCTGCACTATTATCTATTCTCTGCCCAACGGCAGACGCAGCGTGGTAAGCCCTTCACAAAGGTGGACTTATGACCTCGTGAAGGTTGAATCCGCTGGATGCGAGGAACACAGGACCTCTCAAACTCATTTATTTCAATTAAACCATTTACTGGCACTTTTGAATTGTCAAGGAGTCGGTCAGTTAGAAATATGAGGCTAGTTGCCCATTCCAAAGCGTAGTAGGTTTCTATGGAGAAGAACGGGCAAGAAACTCCACAGACACTCTTTTAAATTAAAATATTGATACAAAGCATTGGTTACATCATTCATGTTGAAATTATACATGTGAGAACGATGCAAAACGTCAGAAGCGTCGCGTGATAAAAAGATAAAACAATTAAAAACTAAAATAATTAAAATAAGCCGTGGCAGCTAAGAGAGGACAGCGCCCGTACACGAACATATCGATATAGCAATGCCCGAGAGAGGCGTCTGTCCAGCAGTGGACGTCTTTCGGCTAAATGGTGATGCACCCGACAGTTACGGTATCAGCTCCCTAATTGCATGACAAACTATCAATTACAATCTGAATGATTGTGAAAGTATATCTCATTGCTTTATATGATAGAAAAAATTGTCTGCTCAACAACGTAAATAACGCAATGAATGTTGTTGAACTGTCAATTGCTATTGATAGTGTGTTACGAAATTACGCTGCAGATTTGCGTGCACTATTAGCCGTGAACTGTGGAATAACAGGAATCCAAGTAATTGGTCAACCAAATTAGCTGTTTCTTGATTGATCGTTGATTTGTACGCGCACTTCATATTTACGAATTTGCACATTTCTTAGTGCAAGTTGCACTAAGAAATGTGCAAATTCGTGCAAAGCTTACGTATTTATACCAAGAAATGTGCACATTAGTAAGTTTATTTGTAAATACTCTCCTAAAATTTGAGTGCTCCTTTCAATTTGTGAACATTATGAACGATTGGGAATGGCTGTAAGCTATTACGATTTTCAAATAATTATTTATGGCTTCCTCGGACAAAACTTCCAGCATAGTGCCCCTAAGCATATACTCCAACTCCCAACAACTCCGCCCCTAAGACGACCCACTGACCAGATTGTTCAGTGAGAAGAAATTTGGACGGTGAAAGTATTGAATTGAGTATTCAAAATCAATATACCTATATTCTTGTCTAGGTCAAATGTGATGTAGATTATTTAACGCTTGTCGAGAAGAAATGTTTCTACCCCAAGTGTCAAAAGTAGAGAAAAATTCGTCGTCATGCTCGACGTTATACACTTTTGTCGACTGAAGAATAGAAACATTTCTTCTCTTCAGTTTTAACATCGCCATGCTAAGGACGGTAGAAATCTTTCTATAGTCTGTCATTTTGTCGATTCTTCCGTCGACAAAACCCCTTTCTACGGTGGTCATGCTACGCGTGCAGGTAGAAGTTGTGTCCGAATGGTGAAAATTTGAAACCGCATAGGTACTTCAGCGTTACCCTTTAGGAAATAGTTAAATACGTTCTGAGCTGAGACATCAATTATTCTTATACTGCTCTAAGATCTTGAATGTCTGCCTGAACTCATATTTTTAAAATGTAGGTGCAGTTACCAGTTATCTCAACAACTTGCTCATGGACAAATAGGTGTAATTGGATATAAATGATTGCATGATCACAGATATTTCTTCTGCGATTAGCTGATATCACGATAAGTACCTAATATTTATCAGTGAGTTGCGAATTTACAGAACTGCTAAAAATAGTTAAGTATATAAACATTTCATGAGAATCCACTCGATATCATTTGAAGAATCTTTTTCTAAAAACTACCATTCATATCATAAACAATCGGACTTTAAGCCGAGTTTTTCTCAAACCCAAAATAGCGTGTGAAGTTATCATTACGAATACCGCTTTGTCAAAACGATCTATAATACGTCTGGCATTAAGACATGTTGCTCGCAGTCGTAGTTGACATACATCGCCAAACTGGTATTCCTTGAGAAATAAGCACTTATGAACTACACTTTAACATTAATCTATTTACTAATCTTTCCCACAATGCTAGAAAACTAACATTAGTTTATTAAAACAATCGTAGAAAGATTTTAGAAGATATTTTTATTATATACCATATTTAAACAATTTTCAGAACCCAAGATGTACTAACAATCAAATTATGTAAAGCTACACAAGTTTTTTTAAACACTGTGATATTATAAAACAATTTGTATACTTACTGATAGAATAAGCAGTTTTTTTTTCTAATTAATGGTACGTAACGAAAAACTGTGATCAATATTAGTACTCACATCAAAATCTATCTAGACATTTTTGTTGAAGGCGGTGAAGTAAATAAATTAGGTTTGTTGAAAAAATCAAGACGTGCAATTTCCGTGCGCTGACAGATTCCTACGTTAAAATCTGTATTAATAAAGTTATGAACAGTTACTAATTAGTACTGAACGCAAAAGTTAAGATACATATGTACAACTCTCCTGTTGCGGTAAAGTAAAAGTTATGCACTCGTCACAAACTTTGGAAGCTCATAAGTCTTCTCTTTGTTTCTAAATTTGCTGTCCTTACTACTAGAAGTGTTTTCGAGCATTTTCTATCAAGGAGGACTAAGAAAACACTTCTCTTGGATGCAAAGAGTATTGTTATGGAAAGGATATGCTTCAGAAAACTTGATTTATCTGATACCTAGATATCACCAAATACTTGGCAGAAACATTACTTTTAAACACCATTACCTCAGATTATAGAAAGAAGCAGATAGACCGCGCGGAACACCAAAGTGAGGCCCGTTTGTAGACATGTGTGCGTTAGAGCCACGTGACAGCACTATAAGAACAGGTGCCTGTATGTGTGTGTACGGTTGCCAGGAGAATGAAAAAATTAGCCATAATATTTCATTACATGAAAAAAAAAAGATTTTTTTTCTTAAATCAGTTGTTTTTATTAACAGTATAACAGTATAAGTACGTCAAATTAACAATACCCATATAAACGATACATTTGCGATATATTTTTATTTTGAGACACCAACATTTTATTGTTTTTGGTAGCTATATTTACTTTATGGTGACGTCTTATAACCCATGTTATAGCAAATCGACTGATGTAATATAAAATCCATTAACTAGTTACACTTACGAAGACACATACATACTTATTTATTTATAAATATACCAACCAGAAAAGGCGATAAATAAAACACTATTATCGACATCAATATTTTTGTAAATCGATACTCCTGTATCCTATACTTATTTCCTAACTTAGGGGTAAATGTTTCAATATAAACTAGCAACACCGAATGATTTTTGTTAAGGTTTTGTGTTTCAAGATGTCACTAACAATAAACACGTAAAATAAATCCAAATAGACAAATAATCAATATTTTACTTATGAAAGATACTCCAACTTATTTATTTTGTTTTTGGGAACAGTTTTTACAATGTTTAAGAATACAAGACGGCATTTTTCTGAAATTATCTGTTAGAGCCCGTGACGTACTAACGATGCGACGCTTCGTGCTGTACTGAATCGAGAGTGTATTCGCTTTTGAATTTGTATTTGCTTTGTTGGCCACACTCTCGGTGTTCCGCGCGGTCTATCTGCTTCTTTTCTATAATCTGAGACCATTACGATGAAATGCTAAAACTACAAAGCGCATAGTTTTCAAAAAATTTCAACTTTCAACATATTACGTAAACAGACTACTGAAACATTGAAACGACGAGTGTCACCGGCCCTCAGCACGTATACACGCGATCGAATCCGGTGCCCAGCGTCCCGAAATTATTGCCTGACCACGCTCAAACTACTCAACAATCAATATGTTGCGTAGTCTACACCTTCCAGGATTTTTTGTACCCACTTCAAGCAGACATACTTTTTCAATGAGAACAGTGAATTTCTAGGGTGTGTTGTCTTGTCTTGCCTTATCAATAAAATATTGACGAAATTTTCCACCTTTCAGGATTTTTGTACCCACTTCAAGCAGACATATTTTATCAATGCAAACAGTGAATTTCTAGTATGTGTTGTCTAGACTTATCAATAAAATATTGACGAAATGTTCCACCTTCCAGGATTTTTGTACCCACTTCAAGCAAACATACTTTTTCAATGAGAACAGTGAATTTCTAGGGTGTGTTGTCTAGCCTAATCAATAAAATAATGACGAAATTTTCCACCTTCCACGGTTTTTTTACCCACTTCAAGCAGACATGCTTTTTCAATGAGAACAGTGAATTTCTAGGGTGTGTTGTCAAGCCTTATCAATAAAATATTGACGAACGTAGTCAAAAAAACACGTAAACTATTATAACAAATAGCAGTGGGTCATACAAATATTTTATTCCTGGTATGGGAATTGATTACATGATGAAGATTACAGGTATGGGAACAGTACAGAAGGGCATCCCGAACTCCCGACATTGCGCCATTCGTGTCGCCAAAATATGAGATACCTTTATTACTGTGCTACCAAACGAAGATTAATTTATCTTATGAGTTCGGCAGATATTAGTCTTATTGACATCAATGTAGTATGACGTAAGTAATAAATGCTTTGTTATTACCAAACTGATTAATACTACGTATCCTCACTTTCATTTTCATGGTAGGACAATGATATATGAAACGAAGTCATCAATCGTCTTTATCCCACTTTATACAGGGTTATTTTTAAAACGTCAATAACCTCTTAAGGGGTCATTGTACTCATCATTATGAACAACTTTTACTATGGGACCACACCTGAAATCGCGAAAAAAAAATCGGCTGTTCCCTACATTTTTACGAATTATTCGAACATAAATGTAGGGAACAGCTGGCTTTTTTTATCGCGATTTCAATTTTGGTCTCATAGTAAAAGTTTTTCATAATGATGAGTACAATGACCCCTTAAGAGGTTATTGATGTTTTAAAAATAACCCTGTATCTGAAGGCCAATTCTCGTAATTTAAAACGTTCAAAATCTAGTCGCAATCTCATCTTGGCGACAAACAAACGTCAAAAAATTGTCAAAATGTAGGGAAATAAGAGGTATTTTTGACAGATTGAGACTGAGATCAGACTGTGAACGTTCTTAAAATTAGTAGAATTGCCCCTCAGTGTTACAACTTGAGTGTCCCTAGACAGTCAAATTTGCTTGACAAGCATTTACGTGCTTGACAAGCATCTGTATTCGTTTTCATTCGTACTAACGTAACTTGGGCTAAAACAGAAACATTCTGTATACAAAAATATAGAATGTTTCTACATACAGATTATGGCGTTTCTTGCTCTCACAATTACTTTGTGCAAGAAAACAAAAAAGAAACGAAGACTATGATAGGCTATGACTATCTCCGCTCGTGTCGCGTGCACTCGCCATGATGTCACGTAGCACACTGAATGTGTTGCTTGACAAGCATGCATCTAAACGGCCAAGCATGCTTGACAAGCATTGTAATTTATTGTTTTTATCAAGCACGTAGTTTGCTTGTTAAGCAAATCATGTTTCGATTGCTCGACAAGCACGGAAAGTTCACGTGCTTTTAAAGCCATTTTGACCGTCTAGGGACCCCATTAACCTATAAATAATAGGTTGGGGAAAAACGTTTCTTCGCATTTTTTAAGAAAATTCAAAACATTTTTTAATATAGTTTATTTACGTTTAACTAAAGTATGTAGGTACCATTTTGTTCGATAACTTTTTGCTATCTTGTAGGTAGGGACATGATCCCATTGCTATAGAAATTTTGGGACTTCTGATCAAAATACCGCGACAAGTGGTTTTGGCAGTCCTCTCGTAATGTTAACCTGACACTGCCTAAAGAATTCTGAAAAGACCGAAACAGGTGGAAATCTGAAGGTGCAAGGTCAGGACTATACGGCGGATGCATTAACACCTCCCAGCCTAACTCTCTTCATTTTTGCTGAGTGGCTAAAGATGTGTGAGGTCTAGCGTTATCATGATGAAAAACCACACCCCTTCTGTTGATTAATTCCGGCCGCTTTCTCTCAACTTCTTGCTTTAATCTCATCAGTTGTTCGCAGTAGAGTTCAGAATCGATGGTCCTGCCTGGTGGTAACAGCTCATAATGAATAATGCCCTTCCAATCCCACCACACACACAGCATCACCTTGTTGCGAGTTAACCCGGGTTTCGCCACAGTCTGTGAAGCCTGACCGGCATTTGACCACGACCTTTTTCGCACGTTCTTGTCGTACGTGATCCACTTTTCATCACCAGTAACCAGCTTCTTCAAAAATTGTTCGGTTTCATTACGTCGTAATAAAGAATCACAAATGAGGGTGAGCTTCATTAGGTTTCTTTCAGTGAGCTTGTGAGGTACCCAAATATCGAGCTTTTTTGTGTACTCAGTTTTTTCAAATGTGCCAAAACTGTTTTGTGGTCAATTCCCAGTTCTTCAGCTACGTCGTAACTACTGATATACCGATCTTGCTCCACTTTTTCAAAAATGGCATCCATTTTATCCGTAATAGGGCGACCAGAGCGACGCGACGTGCACTTTGACATCAAAATTTCCGGATTGAAAACGCTTAAACCAAATTTGTGCTACTCTCACAGACACTGCACTAGGTCCATAAACATCGCAAATTTTTTTCGCGGCTTGCGTTGCTTTTTTACCTTTTTTGTAGTACAATTTTAAAATGTATCGGAATTTCTTCATTAGATTCACTCGTCTTGACAGTACGAAAAACAAATGAAAATCACACATTTTTCCTAATTTGAATTTGGAATTATGTTCTTTAAAATTTAAACTTTCAATTATACCCAAACCAGCTAGATAATGTAGCCAAAGAGATTTTATTACAAGTTCATACATACTATAATGGGAAAAGACTTTTTCCCCAACCTAATATGTCTTTTTCTTCCATAATTCTCTAAAATCCAGAAACAGAGTTCTCTTTGTTCCTTTCTAAAAATCTTAAGGATTTTTCATAAAGAAGATCATCCTACTTTAAGTTTACTTCTCATTGAACGATTGAACGGTCACAAGGGAATAAAGCCGCAAACACTACGCATAGGAAACGGATTAATGATCATGGAACATAAAACGATATAGCGTTCCATGGGAAATCTTTTCCAATCTTCCACTCCGTCCGTTTCCTATTTAGATGAACAAGCACCTTAATTGCTTTTAGATAGTAGCTTAACAAGTTGTAACTACTTACTACATTATATCATCATTTAGATATCACAACGATTACATGCGAAGAAACTCGTGTTTCCGCTCCAAAAACGTTATAATTTGTCATATTTGAAGCTCGTCGTGCTCAGAAGTGGAGTGTGTACCTATAATTATTTTTCCTAGGATTATTTCGAATCATATTTAATAGAGTTTAACGCAATAAACCTTGCGCCGTAGTAGGGGAGGATAACTCGATGCAAATTATACAATTTATGCGTCAACCCACGGCGTAAACAACTTTTTACGTTAGTTTAAACGGTTTTTGTGTTTTCCACGTAGTGTTTTATGTAGATGTAAATAGTACTCACCTATTTCTATATGGTGTGCTATTTCAAAGATTATGTGCCCATTTCTCGACACGATTTATTACTTGAGTCAGCACCACCGCGGTGGTAAACCATATTCATTGTTATAATATTATCATAACAATAAGCTAATGTCGTTATAAAGTATTTTACACGCTCGTTTTATTATGTAATTATTGTTTCATGTATATTTAAACGAAACGCGTTGTCTTTCTTAGATTTAAGGCGCAGATATATGATTTAAGTGATTTTTAAATCTGATATTTCGCCTTCATATATAATGCAAGTAAGTTCTGCAAAAAATGTAAGAATGTTTAACTAGAACGCGTACACATCAATTCTATATGTGAACATTTAAGTATTGTACTAAAATACTTTATGAAATAAATTCAGGAAGTAATGTCTACCCAATGCATAAAAAACGATATTACTTTCAAACAACTTTAAATATTTTCATGCTTTATTTTTGTATGAATAGACAGTTTTATTATCTATAATTCTATCTGTGATTTG
Organism: Tiliacea aurago; assembly: GCA_948098905.1. NCBI lineage: Eukaryota > Metazoa > Arthropoda > Insecta > Lepidoptera > Noctuidae > Tiliacea > Tiliacea aurago. The sequence continues at coordinate 16,905,424 of OX402593.1, forward strand.
TTTCATATATTCATATTTTCGTTGCTAAAAATAAATATTCCCTATGAAAGTTAATGGTGGCGCGGCCGCGGCGTGTGCGCGACGCGCATTTGTATGGCCAAGGTCAACGGCGATTATCTGACCCTTAAACAGCAGTGATGTCAAACCTTATTGATTTGCCCCTTGTTTCTTAAAGTAGTGATTAGCGACTTCAAATTTGCTTGAGTTTTTTGCAATTTGCAGGTTGGTGTCAGGTTTTATCTTCATCAAAATATGATTCGCGACTATAACAGATATGTATTTACAGAATTGCCTTGTAATGTTTTTATTATTAGAATCATTAATACTACATACAAAATCTCTTTTAGTTAGATTTCCTTTTTCCTGAAATCACGACATTGGGGAACAAATCTAACTTAGAGAGATGTATTAATGATTCTAATTTTAATAATAATTATGTAAATACATGTCTTTTATAGTCGCGAATCATATTTTGATTAAGATAAAACCTAACACTGACCTGCAAATTGCAAAAAACTTAAGAATATTTAATTTTCGACGTTTAAGCGCCTCTTAACTATAAGCAACGTTTATAAATAAACTGTGAAACGTTTTCCCAAATATTTCATTACACTTGTGACGTTTTTATTACCTAGATTAAAATAATAATTACGATACCAATCCCAATTGAAAAGTGTAAGAAGCAATCGAATGATAAGGCGATAGGAGATATTGTAATAGTGGCTAGCGTGGCGTGATATGTGCGTACGTAACGTGATAACAATACTTATCAGTTAATACTGATTTAAGCTAAGATTAGCCTGTGATATGAGGCGCCCAACGTCCCAACGTCCACGGTCTTAGGTTCGGACGCTCACACTCGAACCTCGTTCCCGGAGTATTGTGTGAACTGAATGCTAAGCGAGTTTTGTACCGCCCGAAGCCTGGTACAGGAACTAGGTCGGGTTTGAAGAATTTAATAGTGCGTAAGTTGTCGCATGTTGCCAACCGGCGGCGTCTAGGACACAACGCTTCACGCTCATAGAGCCAGATCGAATTCTTCGCGTCGCACACACATGCAATTCGAATGCAGAAACGTCTAGACCAGTGGTTCTCAAACTTTTTTGGCGACGGAGTCCTAAAATAATCAAAAGTGGTTTAATGTGTATTCTTTATTAATAATCTTATTACTTGACATATTTATTTTATTTTGGAATATTTAGATATATTTTATTTTACTCAGGTTGCAGAGTAAAATAAAATATACGAGGGTGGCACTGAAAATTTCGGGAATCAAGGAAGTGACACAACATTACTATTTAAAAATGTATTTATTGCTTTTCGAAGTATTCTCCGCGAAATTTGACACATTTTTCCATACGATGGAACCAATCATTGAAGCAACCATTTCATTCGGAAGTGGGGGTCTCCAAAATGGCCGTTTTGTAGGCGTCCACAGCTTCTTCAGGTGATGAAAATCTCTGTCCACGCAATTTATTCTTTATTTTAGGGAAAGTATAGAAATCATTAGGGCTTAGGTCGGGGCTGTACGGCGGATGGTCTAATAATTCTATGTTTTCTTGCTCTAAAAACTCTTTTGTTCTGTGCGCGGTGTGAGAACTCGCATTGTCGTGATGGAGGATGATGCGGCGGTTGCAGTTCTCTTTACGGAGTTCAGAAACGACCTGTGGCAAACAAATGCTAGCATACCATTCTGCATTAACCGTTCTTTGTCCCTCAAGAGGAATAGTCGTAACATGGCCGGTTTTGGAGACAAACGTGGCCACCATTTTTTTTGTAACACTCCGTGAACGAACAATTTTTGTTGGCTTTAACTCATTTTCGAACACCCAAACTCGTGACTGGTTTTTTGTTTCGGATTCGTACGCGTATATCCAGCATTCGTCACTGTAACATTGTTGTATACAGCATTTGAGGATCCTGCGTGGAATCTTTCGAGAGTATTGACGCACCAAGTAACGCGAGCCGCTTTTTGCTCTTCACAGAGCGAATGCGGTATCCATCGGGAAAACAACTTTGTTACACCTAATTGTTCATGCAAGATTATTTGTATTTGACTCATGCCAATGTCTAAAGTTGCCTGAATTTCCCGGTATGTCACATGTCGATCTTCCTCAATCAGCTTACGCACAGCATCAACGTTTTCTTGGGTGACTGCAGTTTTTGGACGACCTTGACGGGGATCATCACTGAGCTTGACACGTCCACGTTGAAATTCAGCAAACCAGCGATAAATTGTGGTTTTGGATGGGGCTTCATCACCAAATGTTACCCTATATTATATATATATATAATATGGGGATATGTTATAGTGTATATGTACGTATGTATATGTATTATAAGTTTATAATCTATTTATGTACTTGAGCACCTATTTTATTAATATTATAAATAGGTTAGAATTTAATATTTTTTAATATTATTATTTTCTCTCCATCAGAGCACCCGCCATCTTATCTCTTCACCACCCTTGGTTGACTGGTAGAGAATGCCTAAGGCATTAAGTCCGCCTTTGTACCTTATTGTGTGCGAGAAGTTTAAATAAATAAATGCAGAAATCATCCGGTCAACACACTGTTTTTGTGTTAAACCACTTCGAAAGTCATAATAAATCATCGCTCTTGAATTTTCTCGAGTCAATTCCATTTTCTCAACGACTAAACAAGTTTGACAAAACCTTGTGACAAGACCGAGAATCTTTTTTTAAATAAATAAATGGTATTCGATTTTTAAAACCAAGGAGTTTTCAATTAAAAAGATTTTAATATGACAAGAACAGTGGAAATATTCCATTCCCGATACTTTTAGTGCAGCCCTCGTAGAAGGGCAGCGTGGGCTCACTTGATCATGATTTTGTTCAAAGCAGTATAGCTTAAAATTAATGAAGTGATAAATAATGATACCATTTAAATTAAATAGGTTGTTTGTTTGGATAGCCAAATAAACAACCAATTTATTTTAAAAGGTATCAATATAATATAAATGATACAATTAAATTAAACAATATAATTGATCCAATTTTTTTGATGGTGCTAGAGAGGTAACACCATCAATCAATTGTATCAAATACGTTGTTAATGTATTACTACATGAATATCGGTCAGATGGCTCATTTGACCCCACCTAACCCCCCCCCCCACCACGGGGTTAGTTGAGCCAGTGGACAGGGGGCCTACGTAATCACTGTCACAGTTGAGGCAAACAGAATAGAATACTCTTAAACCTCACCAGCAGCAGAGGTGCAGTTAAAACATGTGCTCATCTGCGGCAATCGGTGCACGGCAGCCACTCTTCGTCTGGAAGGCTTCGACGTAGGAGGCAATCAGAATAGGCTTCGACGCAAACAAGGCAGGAATATTCTTCTTCTTCGGTGTCAGAAGGTATCGTGCCTTTTGGCTCAAATGACCCCTTCCCCATTTTATGACCAATTGGACCGAGCAACTTTAAGACTATTAATATTACATTATTTTTGATTCTGTCATCCATCATACAAACACACTATTGTGAAATTCAAATACACTTTTTAATCAAAAGAATAAATACATTATGACCAGTATTTTCGCAGAGACCCCACAGTCTTTGCGGAGCCCACTTTGAGTATGGGTGATCTAGGCTAAAGAAATACTTAAAGACAGTATAGGCATGCTATTTTTCCCTATACGAGAGTGAACAGTGAACGAAGAGGGCGGAGACTCCGCCGACACTTAATTGGCACAAGATGAACAGTTGATAAGAACTCTGTAGAAGTGTGGAATATGAGTTTACCTGTATACACTACCTACACAATGGCTTATATTGACACTTTAACGACTGTACAAGGTGTTACAGGACGACCGCATCCCATAAACCACGCAAAGAGCATCATGTTCTCCACCCGTACACAAAAAAAAAATAAAATCCAATGAACTTACGCAAATTATAACCACCAACCAATTATTACCTATTATAACGGACTCAGATCTACATCATGTTGAAAAATAACAAAACGGAAAATAATTTCCTGTGGATAAAGTATTCATTGGATTTGTTAAATCTTTTGTATACGGGTATAAAACATGACACTCTTCACGTGGTTCATAGGAATGTCAATCGTCCTGTAATACCTTGTATAAGTAAAACTACGAATTCGTTTTGATAGAGCTTTCCATTACTGGCCACTTTACTGACATTTACACAAAGATATTCACTGATAGGAATGAAGTATCCATAGTAATTTACAAGTATTAAGTATAGCTTGATTCGTCTGTATAGACACTAACAAAAACCCATAATATCTCCAAAGTTAAGGCTCGTACAGACTGGTGCGATATCCCGGGCGCGACGCGACACTAGTAGCACAATTTCTATATCGGTGCCTGTCGCGCCCGCGATATCGCGTGAGTCTGTAAGAGCCTTTATGTCAGACACGGCGCGGCGGCGCCACGGTATAATCTGTCAATTCCTGATTATCCTCGCTTATTGTACGCGTCACAGGTCTTTGACACGCTCCCACTGTTTGTGTTTACATACACATTAAAACTGAAGTACTTACAGTCTTCAATTATTCTCTTTGCTCACCACGTTTCGTTCGTAAACCATGGGACACAATAGTAGAAGAAAATTAACGAATTGATTCTCTACATTTTAAAATTCGCTATCGAGAAATGCAAATTGGTTGGGTTCTTATTTTTTTCCTTATCATCATCGTCACATACTCGTAAAATCTCGTAATAATTGTTGCAATCAAAATCAAGATACTTCAAACAAAAAATACTTACAAAACTGGCGAAATTAAATGAAATCGTTTATTCTGTAAATAGGATATTAAAATCACTTTTACACGTCATATAAAAAAAAAAAAAATGTAGGACTACCCCTGAGAAGAAATGGCGAAACAAACTCAGGGGTCAAAGTTTCTTTTAAAGTTCAGACATAATCTTGGTCAGATCATGTGAGGACCATGTAGATCCGTGTCTGAAATGATCTTTTGAGGAAAGAACCACACAAATTAGAGCGGACCTGTCCAATCAGTGTAAGCATTTGTCAGTAATCGTGCAGCTCAACTCAAAACTTAAGGAGCTCAACGACTCGACGAACAATACCAAAGAAAGGACATTTGGGTAGGCCGCATAAAGCGCTCAAAATGCCAGACCATCATTAAAACTTAACTGAGAAAAAGAAAAAAAAAAGGAAAATATTTAAAGAAAAAGAACAATGACCCACATAGTTCTCACATTTTCGCAAAGTACCTATTTTCACATAATATGACCCCGGACGGTCGATGATCCTGGGTTCGATTCGAGTCCCGGATCAGGCAGTCTTATTAAAAAAATCTTAGTAGCTTCCCAGAGTTCTGATTTGTTCCTGATTATCCACCTCTCTGAGCCCCTCCCTCTCACAGAGAGGTGGTCTGTGTCCCAGCAGTGGGAACTTTATAGGTTGATAATTCTAATGGCAATAGACTTGCCCCTTATTACATAGGACCTAAACATAACTGGCGAACCTCTGCCTACCGCATGGAATACAAGCGTGATGTTATAAATAGAAACTAGTGAAAAGCATTGTGTATAATCTGCTTAATTAGCCGTATGACACCCGGCCATGAATAGTTTACCCGTTTCTTCCCGTGCGTTTCACTAAGATTAGGTTCATGTGGATGAGCAGTGGTTTAAGGCGACGATAACCGACTTTTAATGATTTTATACTAAAGATCACGTCTAAACGAGTAGTGTTAATGATTTGAAAAAAATATATGTTTAATTTGAGCATTTTTTCAATAATTTGGTATGTGAATATTTTAGATTAAGTATGTTTATATTACATAGTGAAATTAATTTGTAAAGTCATGTCTAACGCGGATAAAAAACTGAGAATGGCGCAAAATCTACCAAGCGTATTTTTCTGAAACCTTCACCAATTTAAAGATAATTTAATTATTGATCTTTTAGTATACGCGTTTTATTAAAATACCTTTTGTTTTTAATAAATGAAATATTTTTTTGTGTATAATAAATGAATAATGCGTCAAAATGGGGACAGCGCTCCTTGATGGGCGAGTCCTTTTACTGGCTGAACGTACGACGCCTTCCGTGAGCTCAGTACAGAACACGCAAGGTAACCACTCAAGGTCACTGGCATATATCTGCGTCTTAAATAGATTGCTGTAACGATTTCCAAGACACTTTTGTTTGATTTCAAGCTATGGCGAATTTTGCCACACTTCGGTTAAATTGATGGCTACAACTATCACAGTTGGGCTCCCAGAAAACTTCCAACGGTGTCGTGGCAAACTCAGGAAACGAAAATGGCAGTATGAGCTTGATGTCTTTAGACAGAATTAGCTCAAAATCAAGTTGAGTGAAAAACGGAATGGAATTTTGTTCATCACAGGCTGAATAATTTTGCAATATTTTTTACATTAAGTAAACTATAGTGAAAAAGAATCAACTAGACTTTCATTGCTGAGATTGTATGAACACACAATCTTTGCAAGCTCGGAACTAACGGAAAAGGGTCAGTTTGCCGCCCGCAGGTAATTAGCTAACAAGCTGTCACTAATGCCCGACTCTACCCCTAAGGAAAGGGGAGGAAACTACACATCGACACACATAGACATGTGGACGCAATAGTACCGTGTAGGGTTTAAACGTGACGGAGGGCTCCTCTTCACATAGTGGGGTTTCTGTAGTACTGAGGCAAATAAGAGCACGCTTGTTTCTATGGGGGTTAGACAGAAAGGATAGAACGCCTCGCAAACAACGAATAATAGAATAAGAAGAGTAAGGTCTCAGACGACCCATATAATAATATTGATTTATAAGTATTTGTAGTTTGATCTTGAATTCTTGATAAACCAAACTATGTGTTTGCGGTCACATAAATGTAAGTGTACTACTGAATTAATATTCAATATTAGTTTTAGTATATGCGAAACCCGAAACACGTGTCTAGTATTTTTATGTAAAGAATCTATGTACAAAATTTCAAAACTGTGTCATGAAAAATCACAAAAGTTATAAGGTTGTTATGTTACCGGGTGGTCCGTACAAAAACATGCTAACGGCGCGCGCCCCCGCGCCTCCATGGTCGTCTTGCGCTCATTGATAATAATTTGGCAGTAGGTACCACCGCGAACGTTCCCGGTCGACCACTTTTCGCCCTTATGCCCATAGTAATAAGGTTGAAAAGTGGTCGACCGGGAACTTTCGCGGTGGTACCTAACCGTACGGCGATTGTATTGTAAGTAATTAAATGGTGATAACATTTTCCATCACACTTCATTATTTTTAAGAAATAAAAAACCATGGTGCAAAAATAAAAATTATTGAAATCGATTCAGTTCCTTATTCTGAACAAACTTTATTCAGGTTTCGCTTATACTAAAAATAATGTTGTGTAAATAAAATAATAAGAAAAAATCACTTTGGGTGACTGAGCTTTTTTTTTAATAGTTAAAATATTTTCTTTATCAATTTAAAATATTTCTTAAGAGCAATAGCCACCATTTCGGAATCAAATCAAAACTGTTTGAAAACGATTTAGCAGTCCTACCCAAACAAACTAATTTTAGAACCTCTCATTCTGTTAAATGTTGTATGAACGCCCACTCAATTTTACTTCTGTCACAATCATGCATCTTTAAATGCGTGCCGGCAGCGAATTCCGCGTACCGTACCTTTCTGAGGCAGTTCCTAAATTAGATTTTTCGTGGTGATAACATAATTCCCGATTCACCGGAAATTGCTTGAGATTGGAACTTTCCTCAATAAATGTTCGTGATTTGCTCCCATCACATTTCTAATAGTGTACATACAGCACCTCATCTCCGTTCCTATCATTAGGAAAACACTCGTAAATCTCATTTGCATTAAAAATACACATGGAAAGCTGCTAATAAATACCTTTACTGTGTTTAAGGTGGAAGCATAGATGATCTCACTGCCATTTTGTCGCTAGATGGCGACACATCCACAATTTCGAACATTTTCAATTTTTACACTTAACATAGACATTTTTAATAAACAACTTTATTCTTAGCGAAACCTAGGGCATTAACTTGATTTTTTTAGATCATCACTGTGCTTGTTAACTGGTATCATACAAAGATTAGAACATAATAATGATTTAGCCGCATGAATTTACTCTTTACACACACATGCAAAGTAAATAGTAGTAACTTCCGACTCCACTAGATGTCGTTTTATTCAAACATGGTTGGAAATTAAAATGTCCAGATGGTGTTAATTTTAAAGAAAGAGGACCAAATTATTTATATGATGAATATCCTTACAGTATAGCAAAAACTGAAAACAAATATTAATTTACTAATTAAGCATACTTTAAATTACTAGAGGATTGTTATGTTCCAATCTATTTCTTAATAATATAATTATTGGGTTACCTATGCATACTTTTGTTTCTAGGCTCGATATCAGATACCTTTTCACCTTATCAAATTATTCAGATAAATTATTTTGGGTAATAAAGGTATATTGTACATAAATAGGTTGTTGTAATGTGACTGAACCTAAATAGTACCTAACGTGTAAATAAATTGTGACCTGTACTAAATAAATAAAAGATTATGTATTCAATTGTAAAGCGTTTTATTGTATCTTACTATAAATTAATAATCTTTATATATGGTTAATATTTTCATACAAATATCGTTTTATTTACTCTCACTGCATTTACCTAAATATTTTCTGGTTTGATTCGAACCATCGACTCGTACCACCACACAAAGATAACATCCTTTTTATAATATTTTGATATTTACAATTATGATTCTGAATTTAGTATTAGAAAGAATTATGTACGTAGATAACAATTTATGTAACATCACACGTAAGTGTAAGTATCTTACACAACACAAAAGTGGTTGCTAGCTAACCATAACATTTATGTTTCAAGAATACCCACTTATTATACAACTTTGAACAATAAATATTCTTTTACAATTGAATTGTTTGGCTGGTACCTAAATACATGAGTGAAACATATGTACACAGAAAAATCTTATAAACTAACAAATAACATAAACTATACATCGCTACGTAAAAAAATAGCATAATAATTAGTCTATAATGTTCCCACTGCTGAGACTCAGGCCTCCTCTGAACAGTGGTGATGAAATAATTTACACAAAGCAAAGTGTCTGCTTGGATTCGAACCATCGACTCGTACCACCATACAAAGATACATAAAAAATACTATAATAAAATATCTTCTCTTCTACACGCTACTTTTTGCTGCGCCGCCGTCGCCGCGCAGTATCAATCTTCTGCTTGTCACTTTTTACTTCCATTTATATCATTTCCGTGCGATCTGAATCAATTGCTGGGAGACATAGTTTTCGCTGCAACAAATGAATTTACACAGTTTTGTTAGACTATTCTTACTGAACCCACACCTCAGAAACCTGAGGATTAAGTTACGAAATGAGTAAGACTTATATTTTCATACCTTTTAATTCCTTGATGTCTAGACATTAGCATTTTTCTCAACTCGTCTCAAAATAATTTCCGGCAGTACACATGTTTTGAAAAATGTTACCAACTTTGGCATCATAGCGTTGATAAATTCCTCATCCCGGTTAACTTCTATGACAGTCAATGGTTGGGTGACAGATATAAAGCAAATGAAGTAACATTTACTCATTTTGGTAATTTGCAATTGACCCTGGACCTAGAATCAAAATAATAATAGCTGAGAAACAATCCAAGAAATACATTATATTTATACATACATGAACCAAGAAATAATGATCTTTGTTACTTACTTGATAATAATAATTATGCTTTTTGTTCATAACTAAAACATCGTTTTCCAAATGAATAGGAAAATTTCTATTTTCTGATGCTTCTCTAATATTTTGAGATTTCCTTTTCAAGGAGAGAAAACATTTTATTTCTACAATAGTATTTTCTGCTTCTATAATACCTGTAAAAAAGAACAGTTTTTAGGCCTACGCCACTGAACCAAATTAAAAAATCCACGCGACACACAAGATCCATGGGGGAGGAACCACAGGCAAAAGCTAGTTATTTGTATATTTTTATTATTGAATAATCTTACCATCAGGGCTAGCTGCTAAGAATCCAAAGTCTTCATCAATAAATAGACCTGATGGCTGATGACTCACTAAAAATCATTAGAAGAATTTCCATGATATCTTTTCAATGTTGCTTGCACTTTTTTCCGTGATTTTCGCGGCCCTGAATACATATGTCGTATATAGGCAAGTTTATTAGTCGGATTCATCTTAGGCAGAGTTGCAATTCAATCTGTAATCAAAAATAATAATTAAACACAACAGCAAAAGTATCGTAATTATGAAATGCTTCAAGAAATTTGTATTAGTCAGAAATAACACCACCATTTGTCACCATCAATCAAGCTGTCAAGCTGTGTGTGAAAATTTGCAAAACAACTGACAGAACATGAGAACAGACCAAATAGAGATGTCAATCTGAGATCGATTGAGCAAAGAATCGATTTTTTGGAACAAATAAAAACGTTTTTTCAAATCGATATCTAGTACTGAATCGATACAGGGAATCGATATTTCACCCTAGAACATCAGTATTTTGTTTTTTTGAATTGTTAAGAATTGTGGTGGCGGGAAAATTACGAACCATATCCAGTGCAAATCCTTTTGCGTAAAAATACGGTTTTTTTCCAATATGAGACTAGTTAAATTCTTTTCGCTCATCGATCGTTTTTTCGCCCTCGTAAACGTGTACGTTACCCTAGCAGGAATCGATTTTTCGTTTTTTTTTTCAAAACGACAAGGGGCACCAATTTTTTATGTAGGGGCACATTTACAGCAGATTAGGCACCAACTATACGTTCCACTCATATAACTATAGGAGACACTTTCTTGCTAGGGTAACGTACACCCCGTAAACCCCTACATTGCGAATTTCATCGAAAACAAATGATTGATTTTTGGAAAATTATTTCTTTATTTGTGAATCGATTTTTCATATTTCTTTCGAATCAATTCAGTAACGGATCTTTTTCGGAGAGTTTTTTTTTGGTTCCTTTCGTCCCTCTGGGACAGGCAAAGTGAGCTGAGACCATACAGCCATTTTTTAGAGAGAATTGACGTCCCTATTAGGGGGAAATATTTGAAATTTAGAGTAGGTAGGTATGTGATGTGATGACAATCAACGAGTGTTGCTAACGTTTGATTTTGTATTTCCTCTTCTAAATCTTACACTTTTTTAAGTTTTAAGGGTTATTACTATTATAATATAACTCTGTATCACCTTCAAGCAGAAAAGCATCCTTTGTACATAAAAATAACACTTACCGTCAATAAAACACAAAAACACTTCACTTTTAAATAAAAACTCTTTCACGGATGGCACTCGTATGAATGGTTCTCAGTAGTAGCCCCAGTCACCAATTCTAAACCTGAATGGTGCTTACTACTTACTTAGCTACAACCATAAATGAATGATGTACAGCAGTGGTGGCTCTGACTTGTAAGTCAGAGCCACCACTGGTGTACCTATATCATTCATCGTTTTAAATATCAGAACATCCTACAACTTACTACTAAAATACTGCCCTATGTTTTATTTCCCCTTTTTCTTGGTAAACTTCTTAGATGGCAAGACCAATTTATCTCGACGCACTTTGACGTGTGCTAATAATAATAAAATGTGCAATTGTTATGAAAAATCAATGTGGTTTGTCTGTGTATTCACTTATCTTGATGGTTTCACATAAATTAAATATGATTCAATCAATAGATGTAAGTAGTACCTACGTGTCACCATTGCGTAGGTAGGTAATTAGAAAAAAAATTGGTAAAATTGCCTACGCTGATCGCCTGATTTAGGTATACCCTAAGTTTACATGAACTTCTATTCTCTGATTTTATTCAACCCAAACCAATGAATTAGTACCTAACCGTGTCAGAAAATGTATTATCAGTACCTACTTACATTCAGTAGAAAGATTTTTAAATCTTTAGGTACTTTATATTTAAAGTAGATAATACAATAATTACATTAGTATTGTATCTGTGTGAACCAAATGCAGATCGCAGATATTTTTTTTCACTTTCTAGCATTCTTTCTCATTCCCTAATAAAAAACATTTTATCAATCATAAAATGTAAAACCCGCGGGCAAACCCGCGCGCCGGCGCTAACTTTCTAGAAACACAATTTTGGAAACGATTCGCAAGTTGTCAAGACAATCACGCATGGACTGACTGGAGCAATTTGGCAACAACGCGGGGTGCGTCTGAATGGCAACGTCGCATCGCCGGTCACTCGACGTGTAACCTTGGCGCTTGTTCCAATTTTCGAACGAAATTTCGAAGCGCCATCTATTATAAATGTTTACCGAACGTAAACTCGTAACACAACAGCAAATAACTCTTTCTTGGTGGTTCTTCAAATTTCTGTTAGATGGCGCGATTCAGGTCACTCACACATGTAAAGATTTTTCGTTTTTTATTGGGTCTAATTCTCCTAGAAATACTGTTTTTTTAATAAAATTTTGGCGTTAGGCGAACATAATACATTATAAAGTCTCATTATACTTGCTTTTATTCTGCAGAAACCGTTTATTTACGGAGATTACAACCCCTGAAAAATGTATGGCGAGGCCTGTCTAGGCATCCGCCTTAAACGCCATACAAAAATGATCCAATTGTTTTTTCAAGTAAATCAGGTAATAAAAAATAAAGCGCATACTACCGCTACTGCCTTCAAAGGCGGTTTTCGTTCGTGTGTAGATAATACTGTCTGACAAGCGAGGCGAGAGATAACAGCCACCGGACGCCGATGCTCTTATCGAATTTATTCACCTTCCGGGCGATGACGTCACGGCATTATCTTAAACTCATACGTCACACTGAAAATCGAGTGGCGACTGCGGAATGCATTGATAAATGTGGACTTCTGATGTCGTCGACAATGACATTTCATTGCTTATCCCTCGTAGATATTTGTTACTATTGACAAAATAATCTTTTCTACGTTTTAAAATTCTTCAAACATAATTTATATCCTGAATTGTCTTGAAGCAGCTGCTAAGATTACTCTATGTACAGACGTCAGCAGGTCAAGCTAGCCGAAACTGTAAAATTTTCCCAATCAACCTTGAACCAGCTGTAGCGATAAAGTTGAAAATATATTAATGAAATTTGACAGATTGTAGTAGCTTGATGTGCTGGTGTCTGTACATAGTTACTATCAATTATATATGCGACCATAGCGTGCAAATATATTGCACGCTACATTTATCTGTTATTTTCGCTGCCATTCGGAATGGAGTTAGTTTCTCAGTATACACTCATTTTAACGAGTCTGTTTTCTTTAAAAGCATAACACGAAAACAGTTTCTTGTAAACGCTTTCAAATAGGTCATACGTCGCCCACCAACGGGAACTCGTTTTGAAAGATTCCCGGATATTATTTATTTACCATCATTTGTCAAACATATGTGCGCCATTTATCATTAGGTTTATTTAGAAAATGGCGGCCAAGCGTGGGACATACTAATATTTTTAACCAAACGTCGAACACTGCAGCTTGTTCTCAAAAATGTCGTGTCGTCTGAATTTGCTGAATAATGGTATCATTTTGGACATTGATAGCTGAATAATGGTATCATTTTGGACATTGATAGCTGGATAATGGTATATTTAACACACTATCGATCACAATCTGAATGATTTTGAAGTATACCTATTGCTAATTCATTGCATCATATGAATTATTCGTAAAATTTGTCTGCTCAACAATGTAAATAACGCAATGAATGTTGCTGAACTGTCAAAACGAAACCCATTGCTACTAATAGTGTGTTACGCAATTGCCCCTCAGCTTACCCACATAACAGTTTATTTACAGAGCTTTATTAAAGTGGTATTTAATTTACATTGCAGACTGCTTAGAGAGCGAGGGAGAGAGAAATATTATTTGTTATACGGCCTGGTTGACTTCCGAAGTTATAGTTAATTTTCACCATGTAGTGTTTTTTTTGGAAGTCGGTTGTTTCTTACAACCTACGATAGGGAGGGTCACTTTTGACCACTATCTAATATATATACATATATATAAAATTCTCCATGTTTGTGCCCAGACATGAACTTTATTTACAGAAATTTGTACCTTTTTGATTGCTTCCGTATGGCATGACCCTGTAGCCATAATAGCAGTGGCGTCCGCAAAGGTTGCAATAGTATTATTTTCCAGCTCTAATATATCATACGTGTACAACAGATAGAGAACTGGAACCAGCACATTACCTTGAGGCACGCCAGCTTTATTAATTTTTAAATCGGAAAAGGCATCCTCGTGTCTTATTCGAAACATTATGTGTGTAATGTATGATTGCAAGATATCGGCAAAATCGTTGAGCAAGCATTAGTCTTACTTAGCTTGTATATCAAACCCTCATGCTAAACTGTATCAAAAGCTTGTGCCACATCTAAAAATACGGTGGAGCAGACTTTTTATCCTTAAGCGTCCTCTAATAATTTTATGTACTTGGTCTATTCTTGAGTGTTTCTCTCTGAAACCAAACTGATGGTCAGGGATAAGGTTTCTCTCGTTTATGAAAGGTTTAAACAATTTTTCAAACAGCTTTTATAGTATGGGCAACAGGGAAATGGGCCTGTATGATGATGCTTCGTGAAGTGGTTTACCAATCAAGCAATTCCATGGCTCAGGAATATGCTTTAGCACGAATGCAGCATCTTTCCGGTTCACAAGCTTAATTTTTGATCTTCCAGAATATTGGCAAACCGTAGGTTGTCTATAGACCCGTCATTTGGTTGAAAGGTTTCTTCTAAGTGATGTGCAAATCTAAGAGCTTTTGGCTCATTGCCTATGGCCCACTTTCCGTTATCATCTCTGAATTAGTGTAATTGGCCTTTTGAGTGACTGTCGCTTTCCAAAGACAGTATTGCGTTGTATGGTCGCTGGTTAACTAGCGTAAACCTTACGAAAAGACTGAAAAGAAAAATACAAACCTTTCAAGTTGAGGCTTTCAATACTAACCATTGAAAGCCTCAACTTGAAAGGTTTGTATTTTTCTTTTCAGTCTTTTCGTAAGGTTTTTCAATACCTATACTCCGTTCGTTTAGGTAGTTAAATAAAGGTAAACAAACAAAACCACGTGACGAGAGAGCTGTCAAGTAACCGACTAACCGTAATACCTGTCACTTCAGTTGTCATCATGCTACGTCACAGTTGTACTCTTCAATTTAGCAACGTTAATTTCGTTGATGTTTAGAGAACATGTCTTTTTGGGCTCTTTACAATAGATTATACTGATTACAAAATATTATAGTATTGTTATAAATCGAACAAAAAAAATTGAGCCGTCACGGGACGTCTGGCAGATGTGAAACATTGAAATTATTTAGCCACTACTACATATGTATAGTAGCGACGCGTCGCCATGCGTCGCCCCGCCAGCAATCGACTTTACGTGCGGCTATAGATGTTTCACATCAAAATGTGCTCAAGCAGTTACGGCTACGAAGAGTAGTTTAAGAATATACAGTAATAAAAGTGGAAACTATCGTAAAAAAAATAATAATTTGATTATAAGTTACATCGTATTTTTAAACAAGAAAGTGTCAACTATAAAAACCCCTTTTTATGTTTTTTTTACCTTTATTTACCTACCTAAACCAATGGAGTAAAAAGTTGTATCTTGCGGGAATCTAGTTTGCTGCCATATTTTCCCTTGAGTTGTTTTTTTTTTTTTTTTCATATCATAGGTCTATAATGTCTTTATTACTTCCTTTGGGTAGGCATTTCCTTTAAAAAAAATGATAAGCTGGTGTGTTGTTCTATGCACATTGTTGGATATTGTTACTAAACTTATTTACTTCAGAATCGAGCTGATATTTGCTTTTTAATTAAATTTTTAGGATAAAGAATAATTAAAAAATAAACTTTTGTTATAAAACCTGTGTAATTTTTATTAAAACCCAGGCGTACGAGCGCGCCAACCTCGCCGACGCGCTGCTACCGCGCACGCTCATCGACGGCGAGCTGATCATCCGCCAGGGCGACATGGCCGACGGCATGTACTTCGTGGAGGATGGCGCTATCAGCATCCGCATCACCCGCGACGACGGCAACGAGCATGAGATCAAGCGTCTTGGTAAGTAAAACTTACTTCTTTTTAATCCAGCAAATTGTAGTTAGAATCAATCCAAGTAATCATAGTTTTAGTAGCAGAGTGAGAGAATTTGATTTAGTTGTGGTATGAAGGAGCTTTTCCCACCATACCACTTTACCAATTCACTCACCAAGCTGCAATGCTATTTGGACTTTAAGGACATAAAACATTTCAGCTTATAAGTCTAGGATAATAACTGCTAATGATGACAATAGCACACGGGCTCAAGCTCTCACTGTACCTACTGTTGATTTTAGGGTGCTTTTCCACCACAGATGGGCTATCCTACGTTGCTATGGCTGTGTTTGATATCCACCAATCATATTCATTAGTCCACATAGGAAACGGTGGAAACGGGTTCAACTAAGCTATGTTTTTAGGGTTCCATACCAAAATGGTAAAAAGGAACCCTTATGGTGAGACTAAGTCTGTCTGTCTGTGACACCTGGATAACTCAAGAACTACTAATGCTATCAACTTGAAATTTAGAATAGTTTTAGATGACGTTTGCCCAACTATTTTGCAAACAAGAATGAAAATAAAAAAGCTTTTTGCAAAAGAGACTGAAAGGAAGTCTTAAAAATTTGAAGTGGGGCTACTAAGGCATGTGGGGGTATCATATGAAAGAACACTGTTTGCACATTCTCAAACACTTTTTTTTTTGGCAGCTTTGTTTCCGACTTTTCATGAAAAATGTAAAACCAAATACCATTCCCCCCCATAACCCCATAAATCTGAAATTATTCTATGTGATAGAAGTTTATGTAAAGATTACAGAAAAAATAAAACGATGTCTCTAAATAGCATAGTTTTTCAGAAATCATCAACGTCATATATACGTACGGAACCCTCGATGCGCGAGTCCAACTCGCTCTTGTTTATATGGAAGGAAGCGTGCTATGGAAGCGTTTGTTTAATATCCACCAATCATATTCATTGGTCCACATAGCCATAGCACTGGTGGAAACGGTCATATAAGTAGTTTCGTAGCTTAGCTTTCACATCCTCGAAGCATAGCTTAGCTTTCACATCCTCGAAGCATAGCTTAGCTTTCACATCCTCGAAGCATAGCTGCATAGCACATCTCTCGTGGAAAAGCAGCCTTACTATATGGGGGATATACAATATGTAACAAAAACCCTGTTGTTCCTTCTACCTACGTTTTAAGAATCGGTATACATACGTAATAAAGCAAGTCATTTATAAAAACTGTTGAACAAAAATTATTAAAATAAATATTTTATGATTAATATTTGTAATGTTTAACTGATTTCTTACCTCTTTAGTTCTTTGATTTTGACTTCTCGACTAGCCAATGCTTAATTTTTTTAAATTATAATTCCACCAATGTTGTGCATGTAGGTCAATGTATACGTTTCTAAAAGGAACAACAGGGTTTTTGTTAAATACTGTATATAATATAATATATATACAACATTAGTTTTTGTTTATGCTAAACCCGAAAAGGGGTCATTGTACTCATCATTTTGAACAATTTTTTCTATGGGACCTTGAAATCGCGAAATAAAAATCAGCTGTTCCATACATTTTGCCGATTTAAGTGAACACAAATGTAGGGAACAGCTGACTTTTTTGTCGCGATTTCTAGGTTGGTCCCATAGAAAAAATTGTTCAAAATGATGAGTACAATGACCCCTTTTCGGGTTTAGTATAAACAAAAACGAATGTTGTATATATAAAACAATTAGTGGCTATTACGGGGTTTCTTTGTATAAAAGTAATTTCGAAACCTTAATTGAGCCCCATTGGCCTTATAAATTAGTAAAAACAACTTCAATAATTTTCACACGTAGTTGTTTATTGAGTAATAGATGCAGGACAGCCGGAGCATGTAACAACGTCATCTATAAGAGCGTTGAGCAATCAATAACCTATTAGTTTGCCTTACTTCGCTCACACAGGGTGCTCCAAATGACGGGCGAATGATCGATTGTATTTCTTAGAACAACGCCGTATGTGAAACATTCTACTATAATATTTAGGACTCAACTACACGCAGGTTTTAACTTTGTTGTTACTTTGTTAGTGACACGATTTTTGACATCGACTTATTAGATTACCCTTTGCCTTTTCCAAATAAGATTATCGATTGAAAACTAAGTCAGTGGCCGTTCGTTTGTCGCCTAAAAAATAAGCCATGTTTTTTCATCTCGTAAGTTTATTATTTATTTATACTTTTATACTTACACTCACTCTCACTTCTTATACTTATTTTAACTTTATTTTTTTAATACTTTATTGTACACCAGAAAAATACGTAATAAAAAAACCGGCTAAGTGCTTGTCGGACCACGCATAATGAAGGGCTCCGTAGTTGGGATGAATTTAATCCCAAGAACAAACTTAACAGAACGACATGTTTCCTCATACATTCCAACTGCAAATGTAAGTTTGTACGCACAATATTGAGTGATTTACTAGGCTATTTTAAGACCCTAGGCTTCGTATAGGTGTTCCTGTAATCTATAATCAAAGAACTATCTTCTGTATTTTTTTTTTAATTCTTGGCTCCGTACCTGGTTTCGGAGATAGGAATTATCAATTTTCATCGATTTTCTTAAATAACTTTAAAGTTTTTTTTTTTTTTATTATTAAAAAAATACATCTGAAATCCTTACACCAAGCCCTTTTATTTGATATGTCACATGGTTTTTCTAATTTGCCCCCACAAGTGCCCCCATATTCAAAATTAATTTATTTACGTTACACGTCTGTGTTTGGGTCACAGAAATTCATGTGTTCCAAGTTTCAACTTAATCGGTCCAGTAGTTTCGGAGTGAAAATATATATATCTTTAACCGAAAATAAAAGTAACTATCGAAATTCAAAAGCCTATCGATGGAATCTTGACCTTGAGAACAATATCGATGGCTAAATCTTCCATATAAACTATCGATAATATCGGTTGTATCCATAGTTTTGATAAAAGATTTGACTATTGATTTATTTAATAACTTCAATTAAAACGTTTAAAAACCAATTACAATAATTAAAGACACAGTATATAAAATAAAGTTGAGGTTAAAACATACAAAACAGTTAACAACACGAATTCATGAATTCCTCTCACAATACTTCTGGCATGCCAAAAAAAAAATCGTCTGTTGTACCGCTAACAGATTGTTTGTTGGATTTGAATCCACTGATAATAATTATGCAACGCTAGTACATATCATTCGATAACTAAAGTTCGTTTTTAGGGTTCCGTAGTAAACAAGGCACCCTTATAGTTTCGCCATGTCCGTCTGTCTGTCTGTCCGTCCGTCCGTCTGTCGCCAGCTTATCTCAGAGACGCTTAGTCCTAGAAAGCTGTAATTTGGCATGGGTATACATATTAATCATGCCAAAAAAATTGTAAAATAAAATTATGAAAAACATTTTTTTTTAGGGTACCTCCCTTACACGTGAAATGGGGATGATATTTTTTTTTCTCGTCTATTCCATGGTGTGGGGTATCGTTGGATAGGCCGTTCAAAAATATTGTGGGTTTGGGAAAACCATTTTTCAATTAAGGGATCCGTTTGGGTAATATTAAGCTTTAAAGTGCTAGTTTTTGTTAGAGTCAAGTGTGTCCCCCCCCCCCCCCTGCCAGCTAAATGGTTGGTTTTGCATATGTGAAAAAATTCATGGCAATAGTATAGAATTATAACGAAATTAAAAGGAAAACTATCACAGCTAAGTAGGCTTCACAAGTTAACGAGTAATAGTCGACCAACTTAAATTTGCAATTGGAGAATTGACCGTAACCCAACCACGGAACCCTTCATTGTGCGTGGTCCGACATGCACTTGGCCGGTTTTTCAATTTTGAGTTTGACATTTGCACCTGTCAAATTAGTATTTAGGAAAAAAAGGCACGTGGTACTTATGATTGTTATCATTTGTGTTCAACAGAAGCTGGTGGGTATTTCGGTGAGCTGGCTCTCGTCACCCACAAGCCGCGCGCTGCTTCTGCTTACGCCGTCGGACCCACCAGGGTGGCATGTAAGTATTATTATTATATTCATAAACATACATTTATTTTTGATGTAAAACTTCTTTACGCGCGCTTGACTTGGGGAGTAAGCTGGTGAATCCGTGACGAAAGCGTTACGGAAGCGAGCGAACGGAAGTTGAGAGGGAGATATAAGTTAGTGAAGATAGAAAGAGAGAGAATTACGTTTTGTATATGACTGTAGGGGTAAGAGAGAGAGAGAGAGAATGTGTGCTCGCACGCACACATTTTCTTTCTTAGCCAGTTGCGTTTCGTATATCTAAGATACAGTGCAGGCCTATTGTTGTAAGTATAATTAGTATTACTATTTGTAAGTTTCACTTAGAAACAAAGAAAGAAAATACGTTTGTTTGCGGTAAGCATGACGCAAAGAAAGAACACAAGTACAAAAAAGAACAAGTAAGGGGAAGTATGCGTCACATCCACGCAAAACGGCCACCGCTCAGCATAATGTTGCGACCCTACGCGAGACAGAGCCCCAGCGCTGGTTTTCAGCGACAGCCGGCGTTGACGTGATGACTTCAGTCGTGTGATCTAAAGCACACTCGTTTTTTTATTATAATTGCCT
Organism: Tiliacea aurago; assembly: GCA_948098905.1. Taxonomy (NCBI): domain Eukaryota; kingdom Metazoa; phylum Arthropoda; class Insecta; order Lepidoptera; family Noctuidae; genus Tiliacea; species Tiliacea aurago. The sequence continues at coordinate 16,926,148 of OX402593.1, forward strand.
TGTTGCAGTACCATTAAGGCCTTAGTAGTCACAAGCGCGACTGCCGAGTCCTACGCTCTGCAGTTGTGGTTACGCTTTCGAATACCAAAGTCTTGGATTACCTCCCCGAATCGGTTTTTCCACTAAGATAATATTCGGAGTCTGTGCCCGGTTATTGGCAATAGGATCGCCCCTTATTACAAGCCATTTAAAACAACTGGCGCTATATTAATTAACCGTGTGGTAGTCTGTGGGTAAAAAGTGAAAAAAGAAAAAACATGTATTTTTTTTTACACTGGCAATAATTAAAAGGGTTATTGTACATTCGCCACAAAGTAAATTCGTCACATTTTTGTACACTCCATACATTGAAAGTGTATTCGCCACTTGCATTAAAAATATGTGTAAATTCGTCACAAGTCCTCATTATAGGTAGGTAGGTACAACATTTTTGCATAAAATACTGGTAGCAAGCAAAGTTATTAGTTTTCAGCGCTCGAAATGATTTAAAGATAATGATTTCTAAAATTATGAAAGTACTGGTTGTACCTACGAAAAATAATGAGAACTAACAGTAGCCGTACATCTTATTTTTCTCCTGCGCTTCTGCAAATGCTATCACGCCATATTGAAGACGCTTGGTTGCATATCATGGAAGATGCTCCACAGAACGAAGCAGTCACAAAATTCAACGACTATTTTGTAGCCAATGGTTAGAAAACACTATTATAGAGTTTATTTGGAATGTACATGGGGCTCGTCATAGGACAATGAATCTAGCAGAAGCATGGCATTGTTTGAACAACAAGACGGGTAAAAGAAAACCTAAAATTCTTCAGTTTCTTGATAAGCTTAGAAATGAGGCTGGACATATAATATTTATTTTTTAAATTCTGTGGATATGAAAAATAAATAAATAATGATTTTATTCTACTTTGTGTTTGATTTTTCTGCTGTCTGTGCGAAAATAAACAATTTGACGAATTTACAATAATCAAAATTAATAAGTGACGAATTTACTTCATGAAAATAGAACTGTGGCAAATTTACACATACTTTTTTCAGTGCAGCCAACCCAACAAAACGAGAACATTGTACAGGTGTTTATTGACAGGATGGTAAACGTTAGTATTAGCATCTTATTCCTGCGCCTGCCTCATTTACATGTCGCCGGCGGACAGCCTCGCTGCAGCATTAATCACCATACATTAACTTCGTTTTCCTCTTATTGTCAAGTCCTGTATTGATGGAACAATGGCTAATACATTTTAGGCCTGAAATATACTTTGTAGCGCGAAATAACATGATATTCGCGGTGGTAATGTGTTCAATGAATGATTACATAATCTTAAAATAGTGTAACATGAAGTTACCTGGCCACATCTGTCTGTGATAAAAATTGCTTTACGGGCTGATGTGGTTTCCTTAGATCTTTTCTCCTCGGGGAAGAAAAACCAGATCCCCGTCAGTCCATATTAATAGGCTCGCTTATAGGATTCTAATCTATCTATACAACATTAGTTTTAGTGTACCCTAAACCCGAAAAGGGGTCATTGTACTCATCATTTTGAACAATTTTTCCTATGGGACTCCACTTCCAAACTTGAAATCGCGAAATACCAAATCTGCAACACAACAACAGCAGATAACAGAACAGCAGATAATTTTTTGTGATTTCAAGGTTGGTCCCATAGAAAAAGTTGTTCTAAATGATGAGTACAATGACCCCTTTTTGGGTTTAGTGTAAACCAAAACTAATGTTGTATAAAAAAATATCAATATTTATTTGTTTGTCCTCTATGGACTCCCCCGAAAGGGTTGGATCGATTTTGGTGAAACTGGTGAGTTTTTTGTGCATACGCCAGTGAAGGTTTAGGGGTAGGACACCACGCGAACTAAGTCGCGTCGGGCAGCTAAAGTCCGGTCGCGAAGCAGAAAGAATTTCGTACAATGACCCCTCATTATTTATCTCTATCGCTGGCGCATTGTATTGCCGTCGCAATCGGACATTAGAAGGACCTTAAAATGCGCGAGCCGACTGCAATACAATTGTGCGCGAGCGATAGAGATATATAATAATATTTTATAATAATAGAGCAGTGATTGCCCAATGGTAACGGCTCCGATTTACGAGTTGTAGGTCGTGGATTCGAACTTTACTTTGCGTAAATTCTTTCATCACCACTGCTCTCAAAACGGTGAAGGAAAACATCGCGAGGAAACCGGCATGTCCTGGAACCAAAAAATCGAAGACATGTGACATCTACCAACCCGCACTGGGCCCGCGTGGTCCGAGAGGGAGTGGTGTCGTGGCCTACTCCCTCACGAAGAGAGGAGGCCCGAGTCCCAGCAGTGGGCTCATTATAGGCTATAGAATTGTAATTATACTATGCGTAAAATGTGGTTACGTTTATGTGTAAGAGCGTTTACGACGTACGGTATTTCATACAAACTACCAAGCCTTTGTGTTTCGAAATGACTTAACAAACTTTTTAGACCTTGTATCCTGCTTATGCGTATGAAGTTTCATTAAAATCGGTCAGTCATTTCGAAAAACAAGGGCTTGAAAGTTTGTTTGAAATGCCGTACGTCGTAAACGCTCTTAAAAGGTGTATCCAATAGCCAGGGCACACGTTTTTGCTTTCATAATTATGTATTCCAGAGTTTTTACCAGTGCCAATCATGCTTATTAGTGTCGTCGTTTGTTTTTACTAAAGTCTACCGTGGACAATAAAAACACCACCTGGCTACGTGCCAATTTTATCATTACAAAAAGTGCATGACATAGAATGTTTGAGATTCTTCCAGTGTGACATAATCACAAACTATTTCATAGCGGGCTTGCGGTTAAAGTCACAATTATATCTACGAAGCCGCTATTATTTAGTAACTAGCTTCTGCGCGCGACTTCGTTCGCGTCAAGTTTGTTGTTTTAACATAAAATATATCCATAGCTGTGTGCCCCGTTATTTCGTTTTCGCTTAGCATTCTGACTTTTACCTCGGCTCCTAAGAGTCGATGATAAATAGCCTATATCCTTCCTCAAGAATTAGGCTATTAAATGCAACAATAAATTTTCAAATCCGACTGGTAGTTCCAGAGATTAGTGCGTTTAAACTAAACGAACTCAAAAACAGCTTTATTGTATTAGTTAGATTAAATGCTATCAATTATAAACTTGTTATCACGAAGTACAGATTGATGTAGAAACTAGTTCTATCGGTAATGTTTGGATTCATTTTCATAACCTTCACTGAATTATTCTACTTTAATTATGTTTACAATTCGTAGAAACGATAAGTACTTACTAATTAATAAGCGTATCCTATTCCTATCAATGTATTATTTAAGAGCGTTTACGACTTACGGCATTTCATACAAACTTTCAAGCCCTTGTTATTCGAAATGACTGCACCGATTTTAATGAAACTTCATACGCATAGGCAAGATACAAAGGTCTAAAAAGTTAGATAAGAACATTTTCGAAATATCTTATTTAGACTACGAAGTGGCATGTAAGTTTTCTGAACCATTTGTTCACATAGTCATCAGATACTTTTAAAACAGACTATAATGAGTATTTTATTATGAAAACTTCTGCTAATTTAGCAAAGAAAGGTTACAGTTTTCAGTAGAAATTTAGGCTTATTACAAGTTTCCACTTATAATACGAATGATGATAATTTAATAGTTTATAATATAATAATGATTAATTTAATAGTATATAATTTAATAATGATTAATTTATTGGTATATAATTTTTAATAATAAATAACTTACTAACAATAGATAATAATTTGATGTTAAAATATTTGCATGTCGAATGGCAAAATATGGCTGATCTTTGTACTGTACTAACACCTATTGATGTACTATCATCTACCCACATTTGCAAAAATAAAGTTATTCTTATTCTTAAAAACATTAGTATTCTAGACTAAGTAGGTTACATTATAGTTGCATCAGTTGCTTGTGAAATAGAGGCATAATATTCTACTTATATGTTCCAGTCCTCGACGTGGAGACGTTCGAGCGTTTGCTGGGCCCGTGCATGGAGATTATGAAGCGCAACATCGACGACTACGAGGAGCAGCTGGTGAAGCTGTTCGGCGACAAGAGCAACCTCACCGACGTGCGATGAACGGCCGCGCACAACCACCAGCGCCCACACTTGTTTCCCCTCCACACACCGTAATCTATACTCCTGTATTCATTTTTAAAGGTGAAAGCGCCACGGTAGCCCGCGAAATTCAAATTTTCGTACGTTTTTTTTAATACGGTCACGATTCATATTTTGACCAATGTACACACAGCTTATACATTTCCAGTTTACGCTGATCTCGCACTGTACGGAAATCCTATACAATGCGAGATCAGCTTATACTTGAAATGTATAGCTTGATGTGTAGCCGTCTGTACAGCCGTACAATAATGATACAGATCAGCAAAAAAAGAAAAAAAAATGAAATTCGCGGGCTACGTTAGCGCATACCCACTTAAACTATATGTGAGGTTATGCTGACATCAACTATGTCATTTTCGCACATCACTCATCCAAATTATAGTGAAATATTTTAAATATGTCATGTTAACGTTTTAGTTAATTTTAACCATATTAAAACTACTGCTATTGAATGTGATGATTTAAGAACAAATAATATTTAATTGGGGATATAAAATAGTTAAAGTTAGTATCAATGTAATCAATATTTTTTTATGCCAAACATGACAATGGTATCGTTTTAATGTTAACTTAATTAAGGCTCACAAGGTAGCTCTTATTTATTTATTGAACAGCATAACCTCATGGAAATCGGGTCTTTGCTCATAAAGCGTACGCTTAAATAGCTTATTGCTTAACCAACTAAAATGTTGTACAGGTACAAATACACAAGATTAATTGATTTCATTTGAAGTAGTGCCATGTTTTTTAATTTGAACTTAATTGTAGTACATAAATAAAAATGATTACGCGTTGAATGGAAGGTGAAACGATGACTACATAACGAGCGCTCAATAATATTGCATTGATACAAATATACGCTTATTTTAGATAGAGAAATGCCTTAGTAGCTAAGTAAATTATAAGGTACACCGACGAGGTAGCGGCGAGACGAGCGCGTAGAAAACAAAATGTTGACGAGACATTATGCTCAGTTTATGTGCCATAACTCAGTGACGTAATGACGATGACGAACGCACGACTACACGACGCGCCAACACTTCGGTTGTATGAACTAATTAATAGCTTTGATGTCGTTTTTAATTTTCTATCACAGTTCTGTAGCTTTTCGAGTGCAATACAGGGTGTAAGGGACAGCCCTCCGCAGACTGATGGGGTGAATGCAGTATATCGTACTAAGATGACCGGTACATGAAATTATTTCAGGAACGTTATGGGAATCCAATGAACCAGATTTGTCGCGGCGGGGTGGACGGCCGCATTCGCTGATTTCAGGCGTCGTTCGTTAGAGAATTTCAACATCCATTCCTGATTTTTTAATTTTAGCTGTGTTATTTACATTAATGGAGTACTGCGTACAGAGAATGTGATTTTACATTGAAATAAAGGAATATTAACTGGAATAACGACAAAAAAAAATACAATTTTCCTGAGAAAATTTTCAGTGGAATATGATTCAAAATAAGGAGCTGAATGCACCCTGTTAATTTGCGGAGGGCTGGCCCTTACACCCTGTATAATTATTATTTAATGAATGCGAGTCATAACAAATTTTGTTTTCTACGAATGTCGTCACCATACATGAACAAGTCAACAGCTGACGATAACAATAAAAGAATTTATGACCCGAGGGTAAAAGGCATTAGTGTTAAACTTTGACATAAATATGTTAACATAGTGAGTGGTTACAATGCAATACTATTCGGCACTCGGCCACGTCTTATCTTGGGATATTCTCAATTTGCTATCGCCATTTCTATTAACTTAAGATATTTCCACTGACACAGGCTTTTCTGAATGATAACAAAATTATATACCTATTAGGTAAATTATATACTTAGTTGTATTCTTTTTTTTTTGTGATTAGATTAAATCTATCACTTTCTATTTTTATTTATTTTTTAGCTCGGTTAATGGTTTTTCGTCGATATATGTATATGGAGATTGTAATGCGAAGATCAGTTTATTATATTATGCCAAATTATAAATAATAGTTAACGTATATGCAATTTTAACAGGACAGCTTATGAATTTAAAAATGTCTTTCTGACATTTTTCATTACGAAAAGTCTATGAACAGCAGACTGGAACTAGAATGGGAAATTCTGTCTTAATTAAATACATATACTTATATAAATATATATATTATTTATTTAGTTTCGCAGAGCATTTTTATTACGATTGTTTCATAGTAATTTTGTTAAGCAAAAGGAATTGTTTATGTTGTCTTTTAATTAATTTAACTCTTCTTTTCTGTTGTAGAGAGTTCCTATTGTTTTGTTTGCTCTTTAACAATTTTACATTATAATAGATCTGAGGTGTTTATCTTTGTAATACTTTTATAGCGAACACAAAGCTCCAATGAACAAATAGTAAAAGCCCATCGTTGTTGTTTTTATATGTCCCTGTAAGAGATGAATGTATAAATTGTAATGATTTGGTTCAGTGGACACGTTAGGTAGAGTAGCGTGGCACCGCGCTACAGACGTACGGCGCAGGCGCACTCGGCCGACCCTCAGGTACAACTTTCCAGTATTATTTGAATTAGAACACCCTACCACCTTTATTTGTGAATCCAGCCAAAGTAGGTGAGTGCGTAAATATCATGTGTAGCGCTAAATATTTAAGTATATATTTACTATGTAGTAGTTAGTTTTCGTCATTTCTTATTGTAATTTAAATATTAGTAGATTAGGAAATTTTAATGGAATATAGTCAAATCCTGAGGGGTGTATCGTTTTTGACGCCATGTACAAAAGTGTACAAATTGATTTCAGATGCCATAGAAGATTTTATTTTATTGAATGAATATAATATGTTATTTTATTGTGAAATATAAATGTGCCGCTTTCTTATTTCACTGGTTAACAAGTGCAGACATGGCTCTGTGTTAGCACAATCATACATGTCGGCCTTCGCTTCGCTGCTTGTTGTTATTCTAGCATTTGTTATGTATCTAACTACCAGTTTGAGTTGACGTAGCTAATACATTCCCTGTACTGGTTGACATATTTTATTTCTGAGAATATTGTTGCCCACCCATCGATTTTCTATAGTTAATTCTCACTCGAAGTGCCTATTTCGTACAAGAACATGAATCAGGAAACAATTTTCTTAGCAACACTCTCTCACTAACAATTATAATATTATTAATCTCGTGTTTTAACTTACTTAAACTGCCTTTTTCTATGTGAAATTGTGAAACGTGTTGTGAGATATGTGTATTTAGTGCATCGGACATTAAACAGTCATGCAGTAGTTCCGGTTTAAGATGTGAACCACTCTGTATTATAATAACACGAAAATGCTCAGAATATTTACCGTTCACGGATGCGTTTGTCTTGTGAAAAACTTGACAAAATGATAAAACTTGTGAATCAGTTGCGGTAAATATTTTGACTAACAAGACATAATTTTTGAATATTTAATTCGATGGTGTCGAATCCTATTAATTCTATTTATCCATGAGCACTGGTAACTTTGGGGAATGTGATGTTCGGTTGGTTTTCCTATGATCGTGTACATGGTCTGATATTGCTGTGTATAACGTTATGTTTGTTACATTGTACAGGTGAGGTGCGTCACATGTCGTCACCACATTATGTCTGTGTGTCCCCGTGTAATGAACCCAGTAGTTAATATTATCGTGCAATAATAACTAATAACTGTCATTTATATATGTCGTTTACATCAATATCATGTGTTAAAATTTGTCTGTGTGAAATTTATTTATAGAATTTAATAAAAATATAAATAGAATAAGAAATATATATATCGCTCTCAATACTGGTGTTTAAGAATATTCAGCATCGGTAAAGTAGGAAATGCTAATCAAATTACACATGTATATTCCGTTTTTTTATTGAATATTAATCGACACGCAACATCCTTAATTATAAAAGCACAAATGTCTAGAATGCGTGATCGTAATCGATGGGAGGTTTTCATTCTGTTGTCTTCCATGGGACGCACAGAGGCTGCTATTCTAACATCCCAACGCAACCTTCGGAGCGCTATAATATGCATTCTCTGGCATACTGATGTAAAATTGAAATTCAATACGCTTAATCGTAGCGTAATTTTTTATAAATTATACTAGTCATTGGTGTCTAATGTAGATTTGTAACCTGACAGCACGTTGGAATGGAACATACTCCATGTCTTCACTCACAGTAGATGTAAGTCGTCATCCCTGTTCCATACAAAGTGAAAGCATATCAGCGCGGCGGTCGCGCCGCACCTAGGAGTACTATGCAGCACACGTGTACATCCGGTAGCCAGTTGAGAACTAGTACCGCTTTTCCCACGTCATGAGCTTACCCTGTACATTTATAAAAATTATGTATCGTAAAATGTTAGAAAACTGAATTATATTTGTTTGTAGATCTAAGTGTTGTTTATTTTCTATCACGCTGTTTCCCCTTTGTCTCTTATTTTTTTTATTATAGTCCTTATTAATTAGAATAAACAAGTAAATAAAAATATTAAAGCGTTGAGCTTTAATATTTTTATTTACTTGTTTATTCTCACACAGAATGCAAATCTACTTAATACTCCATTTGACCCGCGCACGCGTTCTGTGTGGTTGTCGTTCATATAAATACAGAGAATTCAACTACCGTACTGAACCGCGCCCGACCCTCACCCGCGTTTTGTGTGTGTTGAGCTTATACAAAAACTATCAGCACCGCAATACATAACTTGGCTAGAATTTTAGTGACTAATTTGTCACTAAAATTCTAGCGAAGTAAAAAATAATACTAACTATAAAATTACTAACGAAAGTGAAGCTCTTATTGCTACATAATATTATGAGCGTCTAGAAAGTTAAGAAGATTTTTTCGAAAAATGGTGTTACAGCCAAATTAGACCGATATTAAATTTTCCATGGAAACCGAGATTTCCAGTTATCTGTTTTTAAGTAAGACATTTAGAACATTTTCTTAACTAACTTTTTAGACCCTTGTCTCCTGCAGCCTGCTTATGGTTTAGTCATGTCGAAAAACAAGGGCTTGAAAGTTTGTATGAAATTAATTTTGTTTACTAGTGTCTGTCTCGTTAGTATATTGGTCGCTTATGGTCCAGGCCCTACAGTCGCGAACTCGCGACATAAATAGCGATCGCTTTTCTTCTAATTCGTGTCGTGAACTCGTGACTGTCGAGACTGCATGGCCTGGGTTCGATTCCCGGATCGGAAAGTGTTAATGCACAAATCAGGAGCTAGGTACTGATAAACGTTTATTCTACGGGCGCACAATCATTGTTTCCGAGAAACAATCTTTTGCAAAGGTTAGGTACTCCAGCAGGAAATTAAACATCTCTAAAACCTTAACGTGCTTTCCGAGGCACAGCAGAGTTGTCTCGGTATTTAGGTAAATATGGTCACCCATCCACGGCCCAACCCCGGTAAGCGTAGCTTAACCTGATGGATCAACCCGTGCGGCTGTTGTCATTTAGCCACAAGCTCCTCAAAGCAAAATCATGTTGTTTAGGTAGTTTAGTAGTACTTACAATATTTTAATCCTACGAAGATGCATGTGAGTTGTTCATTAGTTACCAATAAAATGGTTACGGGGTAAGTGTGCTATCAAGAAACCATGATAACAAGTTTGTCAATCAAAGAGATTTAAGCAATGATTCTAAGTACCTAAATAATTTCATGTCTATGTTATCAAAGAAAAATCACATTTAAATCAAATGAAAGAGATTTATTAAAAAAATAACACTAGATAAATAGAAGCATACAAAGGGCAACGTCAAAATATTATAATAAGTAAATAAATTATTTGCAGTACTTATAAACTAAATCAACAAGTTCACCCTTTTTCAAACCTGTCAAAGCAGGTAAGTCCGGAATTTCCTTGTATTTCAATATATCTTTTAATTGAGGTACTGTGTAGTCCGTTACTTTCTGATTATCAAGCCTATTTTTAAGTAATTGTTCGTCAATATTATCAACTAGTTTCGCCCTCTTGCTCTCTGGGCCTCCTCTTGATGATGCAGCTTTCTTTACAGCACTTGCTCCAAAGGGACCAAACAGTTCCTGAAATAAGTCATCTTGGATTCCTTGAAAACTCTTTATGTCTGGTTTTGTGGTATCAATGAATGGTTCAACTTCTTCATCTTCCAGAGCAATAGCTTCTATAGCATTATATTGTGCTTGTAGTTTTGGATTTTCAAACATATCAGGCTTATAATTAAATTGTAACTTATTCAAGATGTCCTTCATAACAGTTTTATTTGCATTTGAGATTTCCATATCATCATCTTCTTCAAATACTGGAATATTTCGAACATTTTCTACGAAAGGTACACAGATGATGTCAAATCCAATTTCTGCATTTAGACCTAGAGGTTTAGTGGTGGGACAAAGAGCTACAATAGCAGGCCTGGCATTCACCCTGGTACACAACACACAAATTGCAACTTTTTTCATCTCTGTACAAGCCTGATGTAAGGCCTTAAATGCTACAAAAGAGCCTTCTATTATGCTTTCATTTGGAAATAAAAAGAAGCCTGATTTATAGTACCATTTCTCTTTGCACATGATACTGTCAGGTTTAAATCCAAGGAGTTTTAACATGGGTGGCCCAAACGGGTTTCTAAGTATCTTCCTTTCATCAACTGTAAACTCTATTTTTTCATCACCATAAGTGACATAGTGCAGCTCCTCAGATTTCAGTAGAGGCACAGGCTTGGAGTCTTGTTCGGCATCTTGCTCATCAACATCCATGGCTTCGCCATGCCCTACTTTGACTTTCATTGTTTTATTAACACTAGTAAGAATTTCATTTGTATCTCTATGTAAATCAACAGTTTTCTGTTGTTTTTGCCCAGAACTCTTTAAAAGGTTGTATACTCCTACCCCAATTGCCAAACCCTCACCAATTTCAAAACTTAATCGGGCAACAGCCAAATGGCGATGTGATTGCTGATGCATCAGTTGTTCTATTTCCTTGTGATCCCAAACAGGTTTTGGTAAAGCTACATCTTCTCCTTTATTTGCTTCAATTAAGAACTTTGTGTAGAATGTGTTTATCTCATAGTCACTTTCAGAAATATTTATAAGCTTTATTTCAATATTAGAATCTACTAAGTCCACAACTCTTTTAAGTGCTGGTTTTTCGTCAGATTGTAGTGGAGATACATCAAAACGAGATAACATGATGACGGTTCGGGTTGAGAGCTGTTTTTTGCAACTTGCAAATGCTTTATTGCAATACCAGAGGACATCTGATAGTGTCAACTCTTTGGCTTGCTTTAATGAAGACATATCAATATTTTGCAGTTTCTTATAATCATCTAAACTTGGCAATGATAGTGGAAAAATTTCTTCAACAGTTTTTATACCAAAAACGGACGTGTTCGATCCTTCGGTACCGTATATACATACTCCAATGAGTTGAGAACTTGAATTTCGTAAATACTGTCGCATCATTCGACAAGTAGCCGTGTGAGCAACTTGAGCAGAGTTCAGTTGCCCCGGGCCGTAGGTGTTGATGCATATTAGAGTGGCGGGAATGCCTTTCCATGTGGAAAATTCTTCTGTTTCTTCGTCAGAGCTCATTGTGTCGTAATTTTTCGTACCTACTTATCAAGATTTATTAGTATTGACTTCACAAATTGCACAGGTTTATCTACTTATTTAAATAAAGACTTTAATCTCATCGGCGATTTTGATTGTTGAGAAAACTATGAGAAGAAAGAAACAACTCAAACAAAACAAGTAACGACAAGTTTCAAATCAAAACAAAACGAAACTTGAAAACAGTTGAAGTTACTTGAAATGACAATGACAGATGGATTGGATCCACAGAGTACTTTTTAATATCACACAATCCCTCCCATCACAATTTCACACTTGAGTCAGACTGCGTTCCGAGTTGCGCTGTAATCGATTTGAGCTTTTACCCATTCTGAATTATCTTGTAGCGTTGTAGCGTAGTAGTTGTAGCGTTGAGACGTATTTCAGGTGTTGCAAACCATGGACGAAGATTTGGTGTTTTTATTAGATAGTGCGATCCTGAGATAGGTGTTGAACACAAAAGAAGGTGTGCACGACTTTAAATAAAAGCAGGCAATTATATGATTTTTTAATTTGTATGAGGAATTGAAGTTGTACCCTACAAAACTTTGATTTCGCTCCACAATTTTCTTATTATTGTACGATTTCTGTGGTGGATGTTTACTTTGCCATATAGCTGGTTTCGATTGAATCACACATATAAACACTCCAGCATTTACCGCCATTTTACCAAAAAAAGCGAGCGTCCGTTATGTTGACTGCTCTCAACTGTCATAATCGTGAAAACTAAATCGGAACGCAAAATATTCATGAGAGCTTTGTGAGATGAGAGATTCGGAATAACTTCAATCAGTCATTGATTCTGATGAATTGATGATTACGCATTTTATTAAGCAATAGGCAAGGCTGTTACCACTGGGGTGACTGGGCCTCAGCCGCACTAAAATACTGTTTATCCCCCTGATTTTAGATTTTTATTTAAAAGTACATACAACATAATTCAATACATTAATTAATATCCTGCTTCCTTGTTTTTGTTGGTCTGATCCAGATCATGAAAACTACCCTTTTTAGGGTTCCGTAGTCAACAAGGAACCCACACCGCCTTATTACAAAACAAGGTCTATATTTTGACATGGCTTAAACCATGGAGCCAGTTTTTGTAATAAGAACGTAACTGTGATTGAAATACCGTTCTTTATACAAAAGTGAAAACTTAGTTCGGTACTAAGTTGTCAGTTTTATGTTTAGGAACTTTACCGTAGTCGGAATAAAGTTCGAAATTCAATAATGGCTCCATGTTTTAAACCTGGGACTGAAGATAAACCTTGTTTTGTAATATGGGGGTTATAGTTTCGCCATGTCCGTCCGTCTGTCCCCGGCTTAGCTCAGAGATGCTTACTTGCTTAGTACTAGAAAGCTATAATTTGGCATGGATATACTTAATCACGCCGAGAAAGTCGTAAAATAAAACCATGAAAAACATTTTTTAGGCTCCCTTGCACGTAAAATGGGGATGATATATTTTTTTGTCGTCTATTCCATGGTGTGGGGTATCATTGGATAGGCCGTTTAAAAATATTGTGATTTGTGGGTCTGTCAAAACCATTTTTCAATTCAGGGATCCGTTTGCGTAATATTAATAATATGGTTGCTAAGCAATTTATGCTTGTCACAATGCATAAGGTTCTTACCAGGAGAACTCCTCAATAATTAACGTCCCAGCATCGCGAATACTAATATTTTGTAAAAGGTGATGAGCAGTTGACTATTGTAATTGTGGGCTATTGTAACTTAGATAAATTAAAAACTGACCCACTAAAAAGAGACAAATAAAAAACCTTTTTACAAAAAAAAAACAACCGACTTCCAAAAACACTTCAAAGCAAAAATAACTTTAATTTCGGAAGTTGGTGGCAAAAAAATTAAATACAGATCATCCAAAGACACCGACTTCCGAAATTAATGTTATTTTACACTTCATAGTAGTTTTTTTGGAAGTTTTTTTTTTTTTTTGTAAAAAAATTTATGTTTGAAATTCTAACATTTCATTTATAAACAAGCACAAGCACTAATTGAACTGTGACCCTCAAACTAGGCTTTTGCTGAATCTTTGGGCCCAGGAATATAAATAGAAACAAGAATTTCACACTCCAGAGAATCTTTAATTATTAGCACTTGAAATTATCAGAATATCTTATTCCTATATGGGTTCAGGCTCCCTGCTGTAAACTTGCATAATTTTCTCCATTATTTCCCAATTTTTCTCCTTCTGCAAGTCTTTGGTAAACACCTGAAACACATTTGTTATAATTTTATTCCATGTATTGTTACAAAAATCAATTGTACACTATTTATAGATAAACCTTCAGCCTACTCAGTGCTTTAGTGCTTTATTATTCATTGTGAACTTGACTATCAATAGTATAGTAGAGAGAGACTAGTTCAGTTAAAGTAATCAGTAATCACTTATGGTTATAGAAATCGCTTACCGAATACCATGCAGCATCATCATCTAATGTTGATGCTAATGGCACTGACACACCCAGGACATGCAGTGCTAGAGTCAGACATGCTACTGCTACATGCGGAGCTCTGTAGTCCAATATAGATGGGGAGTGATGAAAATCTTGGAGAAAAGCCATTGCAGTGCGGGCAATGGGGGCAGAGCGCCACTGTGAAGGAGGGAACCATTCCTGAAGAGAGCGTAAGTAGTGCAGCAAATATCTGTGCGGAGATGGCGTATCCAAGTTGAAGCCAAGTAGCCGCAGTACCAGCAACTCGGCCTGAGCGACCGCACCCCGCCAAGACCAGTACTCATCGCCCAACTCCAAAGGTCCCGCACCACGATTGATAGAATTGTGTGCTACGTTCACAGCATCTCTCAGTCTTACAGGTTCATCTCGCGACTTCCCCGCCGCACATAAACAAGCAGTACATATCACGTAGCAATCGTAATCATTTTTATCAGCTTCCTTGAAAAATTTATGGTAAAATACAGCAGCTGTAGCGACAGTCGCTGGTTGCAAACCAAGTTTTATCCCACACTCAAATATGAAATTTGTAGCTAAACTGTGGCTTGGAGCACTCCGATAGTCAGGTAGCCTTCTCTCGCGTCTAGTGCTCTGTAAAGCCATCACGTCAATTACGTCTTTCATAGTCCAGAAAGATAGAACACAATTTACAGATTTGATTGTTTGTTTTGATCAATTTCAGGACGCGAAAAGCGAGTAGAGTAGAGGTTAACCATAGACAAAAAAAAATTCTTCCAGATGTCATTCTAAAGACAAAAATACGTTACCACAGACTAATTAGTACTTACGTTACTAATACCCCACCCAACGCCATCCGAGTGTTTTCTATCTAATCAATTCTTTGAGTATTCTCAGGAGATGCCAAAAAGCGAATCACCGAACCTTTTTCTGCCACTTTCTGCGGGGGGCGAGGAAAATACATACAGCACACTACGAAAATTTGACAATTGCACACAGCTACATGCTACCTATTGCTATAAACGCACACGATAAAATAATAACCACACAATTACAAAAACGCACACACAGATTGACTTTGTGTGTATTTAAGCGACAACAAACACAAACGTGCTAGTGATGTGATACAAACAATGAGCGGTATTTCATTCATGATTGAATGAACAAAATTTTAATTCGTTTTACGATACTACGATATTTTTCAGGAGACAATTAAAACTTTATAATATTTTGTTTAGACTACAAGTGAAAAAATCTAAAATAACCTTGGTGGATAATATTTGTTAAAATGTTAAACAAAAAAAAATCTTTAAAAAAAAACAAAATCATAATCAAACACAATAAATCTTAGAATGTGTTTGACAAAATATGGAGTAGGCTGGCTTGTGAATTATCGGTATCGTTTATTTCCTTGTGCACTTGCCTAATTTCTCCTTGCTAAATTACGAAACAAACTAAAATGATGTGTTTGTTATCTTAGTTTATGAAACGATGTGGGTATGGCTCCATTGCCATAGGCATATGTCTGAATGATGACGACTAGAGAAAATCACTGATTTTTGAAATGTACCAGTTTATGTTTATTATATGTCGAACACATTTCTGCGGATCTACTTTTTTGGTTAACACTAGATTGATATACATACTTGGTAGATACACTATTCATAAACATTCGCCTCTCAGACGTATACATTTTTTCGAGGATTTTAGTTTTATATATTATGTTATAAAAAACAATAAAATACAGTTTCATCATCATCATCATTGCAGCCGAAAGACGTCTACTGCTGGACATAGACCTCCCCCAATGGTGGGGTTTGCCATAATCGCCACGCTTGGCAGGCGGGTTGGCGATCGCAGTATGGTGTTAAAATGCATAGAGAACGCTGCTGCCCATCCTCTAGAAAAATTGTTTATTAATTAATTGTTTTTTAATTAAATAATTAATTAAGTACTTAAATGAAATAGAAATGAGACAAATAGTTATTCAGAACAATCAACACATAGTATTCCACGTTGATCCATACAAATGAATTTTTATCACTGGGTACAACAGAACCTTATCATTCGACGTTTTTTTTAAATCGCAGAAACCACTTTTTTTTTCTGTAACCCACTGTTATGCTGGCTGGTTGTGATTGAGGAGCATTGGATGAAGTTTCAACAATTTTCCTATTTAGGTATCGATTCAAAGTTCATCAGACAGTTTTGTCGGTACTTCTTTTATATACGATCGTCGTGCTCGTGACATGGGTTTCTTGTTGTTATTTATTCGTTTCAGGATTTTGTAGATCATATCATTAGTAATAAATAGTGAGAATCGATCAATGGGTTCTGTGAAACAACTATGTACGAATTACCCATGTTTGCAAAAATAAATGATTTGATTTGTGGTATTGTATTCTTTTGGTGCTCGTTGATCCTTAGCGTGTACTATCACGAAATCCGTAGTTTCGGCCGAAGTTTTGGGCGTTTTCTAAACTCCGTATCACATATGGACACAAGATTAGTTCAGGGCTCGAATTAAAAATGAATGACATCATGATTTGATAGTGTTCCCTAGTCCCGATGTGTATTTACCCGTTACAAAAATTGCATTTTTTACTTGTTTTGACGGATCAACTACTTTTGGACGGGCCCGTATCTTCGTTGATGGACTTAGAGAGTAGACCTTGAACGATATGCAGTACGTTTCTCTCTTGTGCCCGGGGTCTTGTAGACTCAACCGCTCATTGCGTTATTTACGTTGTTGAGCAGACCAATTTTTCGAACATATGAAGCATTGGCTTAGCAATATCCTTCAAAATCATTTAGATTGAGATTATTGTGTGCTACGCAATTAGGGTGCTGACTTGTCCAGATACATACGAGTACACATAAAATATTAGTTACTGAACATACTGACTGAAAAAAGCATTTGTTTGATCAATCATTCAATCCCGATCAATCATTGTCCCAGCACTATGCAAATCCTTATCCTGTACTGCGTTTGTGCTACCAACGTACACACGGCTACACATCAAGCTATACATTTCCAGTATAAGCTGGCCTCTCATTGTACGAAAATCCTATACAATGCGAGATCAGCCTAAACTGGATAGTATAGCTTGATGTGTAGCCGTGTGTACCACTGTATTTTTCTATCGTAAATATCGAAATATCGATTATTTCGACATTGCGCTTAAATAAAACCATGTTGATGTATAATTTAAACCCACATGTGGTAGGAAACACTATGGTTTCGTAAATTAGAAGTGGCAGATCGCTTTTTGCAACAGAAAACTGCACAATTTACCATTTTTCGGGAGGACTTACTTGCGACACAATACGATTCACAATGTCGGCTGTCAGCGAATGAACTAGTTTTTTATAACGTGTATGGCTGTTAGATATGTTAGTACGAATGAAACGCAACCGTCTTGCTCCAAAGCTAGTTTATTACTGCCGGTACCCTCACTAACAAACATACGTGTAGATCATTAAGTAAGTACTTATAACTATGCACATACAGTTCATCTCCTTCCAACATTAATTTGAAAACCTGTAACAATAACAAAAAAAAATCACTAACACGATACAGAGTTACTAAATGTTCTAAAAAACTAACCTACTTAAAAATATTTCTTATAACTAACATGTTTCCTGAGCCTCTTAGAACGTCCGACCGGGGTAGTGTTTACAACATTAGGGTTAATATCCTCATTTGGGTCGACACACTGTTCATCCGATCGGATTCTAACTTCCATCACTTCGTTAGCCTCCTCCCAGTCCTCATCGTCCGAACCACTCTGTTCTCTCAAGTTATCAGCACTTATTGCTACAGTATTCCTGTCATGGTCAACCGTGACCTGCACCTCCACTGCATGGTACTAGCCAATAGAGCTGGAGACGCCGGCGACGGCAAGGTCGCTGAGGTTTGCTCATTAGATTGCGATACGGAGGATGGTGACTGTAGTCGCGATGGCGATGGAGCGCCCGACGCCGACACAGGCAGTGGATTGCAATCTGATACATTGCGGACACTGGGCGCTCCCTCTGACGACGGACTAACAACTGCTACATTACTATTATACTTAGTATATTTCCTCATTTGATCTATGTGTCTGTTACAGCTGGTTCCGTAATCGTTAAAATAAATTTCATACATTCTGTTACCTATACTCTTTTTAACGACACCTATACTCCAAATACATTTTCTTGCGATAAACCATTTCGCCCATACAGTTTCTCCTATTTGAAAACACCTCTTACATTTCATTGCTGTTTCGGTCTGTTTTTCTATATTTTTGTTTTGTGGTAAGATCAAATCCAACCTACATCTTAAATTCCGTCCTAACATTAACATAGCTGGCGTGACACCAGTCGCGCAATGATTAGAATTCCTGAATTCAAACAGGAAACCCTGTAATTTTTCCTGTATATCTCTATGACATAATCTATCTTCTGCGAATATGCACTTTATCATTTTTTTACAAGTCTTAACAGAATTTTCTGCCTGCCCGTTACTGGCACGATGATAAATAGGTGAAGTTAAATGTTCAATTCCATTCACTCGGCAAAATGTATGAAATTCCGCTGAGCTAATTTTAACATCATTATCGGATACAATAACATAAGGTACCCCGAACCTTGAAAACATATCTTTCAATTTCTGAATAAGAGCATTGGTAGAAGTGCCACGATCCATATGAACACATTCCAGCCATTTGGAATACGCATCTACAACAATAAGGTACACTGCCTGCCCTATAGACATATATTATAGTCAATATGTATACGGTGCCAGGCGGAGGCGGGGCGCGGCCAGGGCGCGGGCGGCGCGCGTGGCGGCGCGGCGGCGGCGCACTGCGTACGCTGGCGCACGCGGCGCACGCTCCCACCCATCGCTCGATATCGGCATCGATCCCCGGCCACCACATTCGACTACGAGCTGCACTCTTGGTTTTAACAATTCCAAAATGTGCCGAGTGTAGTTCTTTCAACATTTTGTCCTTGTAAATAGCCGGAATTACTATCCTATGACCGCGAAACAAACAACCATCGATAACTTCTAAATCCGTTTTGCATTGAAAGTACGGCGATATAGATTTACATTGTATTTTCCTAGGCCAACCATTATTCATATATTTTATAACTGTTTTCAATACATTATCGGCAGCAATAGCCCGTCTAATATCATCGAACAAAACCGGTTCTACGCTGGCGTCTAAGAAAAGAAAGTACTTTGAGGACCCGTCCTCTTGCTTATCGTTATCACTGTCCACTACTGATAACGGGGACCGGGAAAAATTATCTGCTATTTGATTGTTTTTAGCGTCTACGTATTGTACCGTATAGTTGTACGCACCTAAAATTATTGCATACCTCTGTAGTCGCAGGGCAGCCGTGACAGATATAAGATTTCGTTTGCCAAAAATTGATAACAGAGGTTTATGATCCGTCTTCAATATAAAAGGCTCCTGTCGGCCATAAAGATATTGGTGAAAATGTTTCACCCCGAATATAATAGCCGTCGCCTCTTTATGAATTTGGCTGTAGTTCTTTTCACTCGCCGCCAGCGATCGTGAAGCGAACGCGATTGGCCGCTCCCGACCGTCCGCGTCCCGGTGCGCGAGCACAGCGCCGAGTCCGCACGGCCCCGCGTCTACCGTCCGTCAGTACCAGCGGTGCCTCCGGCTCAGTCACAATCAAAGTAAGCAGATTCTAAAGCGATTTTTCTTGTACGGGAGATTACCATCTGAGTACTACTTAAACTGTGCTCCGGCTGGAAATGCGCCAGCACCCGCTCGCTGGCCAATTCGCTTTTAACCCTAGTGAATGCCGCTTGTTGTCGCTCGCCCCACTGCCACTCTACGCCCGTGCGCAGCAATTCGTTCAACGGACTCAGTACAGAGGAAGCACTCGGAATAAAATTCCTGTAATAATTTACTACGCCTAGAAATCGTTTCACTCCTAATACGTTGGTAGGCGCAGGTGCATCTAGAATTGCCTCGACTTTAGTTGGACACGTTCTCAACCCGTTCTTATCGATTACGTAACCTAGATAAGTCACACTACTCTTAAAAAACACACATTTGTCCTTTTGAAGACGCAATCCTGCATCTTGTATTCTCTTTAATACCTCTCGTAATCTAGACAAATGAACTTCACTTGTTTTGCCCGTGATACAAACGTCATCTAGCCAAATGCTTACTCCCTCTGTACCGGATAGCAATGTTTCCATTGTTCTTTGAAATAAAGCTGGTGCGTTTGCCAAACCATAGACTAGGTTGTCAACTTTTGGGATTGCTCCGATAGGCTAAATTGGTTATACGCGTTGCTCAGATCAATTTTGCTATACGCTTCCCCTCCACCTAACTTAGAAAACACTTCCTCTATTCGTGGTAAAGGATACTTGTCCACTTAAGGTCTTTATTCAGTGTACAAGAATAATCACCTGCAATTTTTAATTTACCATCTTGTTTTAATACCGGAACAATGGGTGTAGCGTATTCTGAATAATTAACCGGCACGAGGACACCTAAACAAGTTAATCTATCCAGTTCTTCACTGACTGTCTTTCAGAGCAAATGGCACGGGCCGAGGCTTAAAAAATTTCGGTGTGGATTTTTTTTTTAACTGCAATTCGACCTTAAACTTATTAAAACATCCTAGTTCGTCTTTCCAAATGTCTGGGTATTGGTCCAAAAATCGTTGCACTTCCTCAAAGTTTTCATTCATAGTACATACTATGCTGTTATTTGCTGTTGCAAAATAAATTCGGAATTTTGTCATGAAATCACGGCCCAACAGAGGTGGTCCACCGTTTTGTATAACATACATTTTTATTTCTCCGCATGAACCTGAATATGATATTTTAGCTATAAAATACCCTAGGGGCGTGATTTTATGACCATTGTATAAACACATCTTAAGATCACTTTTATGCAATTAAATGAGAAAAATGTTGTAAATACAACATTTCTGAAATAACCGTAGTTCCTGACCCAGTATCTAACTCCATGCTCATTTCTATATTGTTGACATTAACAGTAATCTTAATAGGATTATAATCTACATACCTCAAGTTATAAAGCTCACACTCTTTGCAAACGCTTTCTTGAGGCGTCTCCGCTTCGTCCTTGCCGATATTAAACAAATTTGACTTCTTAGCCTGACCTTTTTGCCCACAAATAAGACACTTGTAGTTCTTAAATCTACACTGAGACGCATTATGATTTTTAAAACCGCACACTGCACAACGTGGTTGCTCGCTGTCATCAGATTTACGGCCAGCCGCGGCACCAGTGGTACCCGCCACGCGGCCTCCACTCTTGCCAGCACCAGCACTACGCGCGTCGCGGCGGCCCCCTGCATGCGCATAAAACACCTGCTCCTCCTTAACCACGACGTCGGCGCGTGCCTGCCGTGCACACGCAGCCTTCTGCGCGATTTCTTGCGCCTGCCCAAACGTCAGGGTCTTTGAGTCACTCTCGAATAATCGATCACGCTCCGGTCCCGTTCTGAAGCCTAGAACGAACCGATCACGCAGAAGCGTGTCCAGCTCCGAACCAAAATCACAGAACACGGCTAGCCCTCGCAGCCGCGCAGCCCACTCCTCGATGCTCTCACCATCGGATTTATTCGCTTCGTAGAACTTCGCCCTATCGGCGAATGTTGACCTCTTTGGCGTGAAATGATTATTGAGTACCTTCACTAGCTCATTATAGGTGGTTTCTTCGAGCTTATTCGGATGCACAAAGTGCGTTAACAAAACTGCACTTTTGTTGACATCCGAAATGTTGTTCAACTTGATAAACTGCGTCAATCTGCCGTGAAAAACTTCCCATTCGTGGAGTTTATAGTCAAAAACACTCAAATGTTCTATGAAATTCGTCATTTTGTAGTACGTGTGGGTAGATAACAAACTCGTCGCCAAATGTTAGATATGTTAGTACGAATGAATCGCAACCGTCTTGCTCCAAAGCTAGTTTATTACTGCCGGTACCCTCACTAACAAACATACGTGTAGATCATTAAGTAAGTACTTATAACTATGCACATACAGTTCAATGGCCTTATGGCCAATTGACTTTGGCAGAGGGGAACGCTCAGTTAAGGCGTCTCCAGAGTATAAATACTCAAAGAATAAATTAGATCTATGATTCGCAATTCGTAGCCATTTCCAATGGACCACCACTGCTGTCGGTCTATGCTTAGTGTTTAGAGATAGGTATGTACCTACCAAGCATAGTCTAAAGCGCAGGTCAC
This sequence comes from Tiliacea aurago, assembly GCA_948098905.1. NCBI lineage: Eukaryota > Metazoa > Arthropoda > Insecta > Lepidoptera > Noctuidae > Tiliacea > Tiliacea aurago. The sequence goes on from OX402593.1 coordinate 16,948,577, forward strand.
ACCGCCAGCACTAGAAAGCGAGCGAGCTGGCGGGCGAAGTGAGGCGAGGGAAACTTTATAAACTAAGCGATGCTTTGGCGAGCTAAACTATGTGGGTTCACACCGAAAACTACGGACGGACGGGCGGGAAAGCGAGGGGAGCCTTCCGTTCAAGCGCAGGTCACACCGCCAGCTAGCGAGCGAGCATCGTTTCACCTCTTTTCATACTTCAGTTCACACCGAGAAATACAGAGCTAAACTACGCTAACGAGGTGAACGAAAAGCATCGCTGGCATCGTCGGATATTTCGTTTGCTGAGCTAATTTTGCATGCCCGTGTGAAGACCGAAAACTTTTAACACAAGTATGAAAAATTTCCTCAGATAAACCGGCTGTTTATCGTAAAGCGCAGGCCACACCGCCAGTTAGCGAGCGAGCCGGGCGAACATCGTTTCACCTCTTTTCTTACTTCGGTTCACACCCCGAACCCGAACTACAGAGATAAGCTACGTCAAAAACGTCGTTGGGTGTGTTTTAAAGACGTGTCATGTGACAGTATGTCATTCTTGTTATTATTCCTACTTTTTGTGCAAATATGAGCAGTACAGTACAGTCCGCGTGACAGGCGAGCGGAATAAGCGTGGGTACCAGCACACCATTGTGCACAGCCAGTCGAGCCTTTTCGGGCAGCGACTGGTTGGTCACAATCGCATGTATAGCACAATTTACTTTAATTTCCGCATTTACTCTGTATCACTTCCCTATAAAGGTAAGTACTACGTTTGTAATTATGTTCTCAGCAGACAAAATATACAGACTAAGGACCGGTGACGCGTGAGCAAGCGACAACGCTTCATAATGGCGGGACCGGTGTTATCGTGAAATTCCGTTTATGCCGTGAGGTACAAAAATTTCAGGACAGGTACAAAATAGTACTAAATGGGTACTAAATATACGTGGTAGAATTTTTCAATTACAAGAGTTGGTCCCGCCTTTATGACGTTTATAAAGTTTCTGGAGTGGCGACCGCGTACCCAAAAGACGTAGCGTTGGAAGGCCTCCCACAAGGTGGACCGATGACTTTGTGAAGGCCGCAGGAATCCGCTGGATTCGGGAAGCACAGAAACGGTCGGTTCTTCAGGCCTATGTCCAACAGTGGATGTCTTTCGGCTGAAATTATGATGATGATGTGATAAATCTACAAATTAATGGTTTTCGGACATTTTTCTTTACTTGTGCTCTGAGATTGCTTTTTGCCAAATTCTAGGTCAACGGAAAGTATCCTATAGGTTTTTGCGATTTCCGACTCTTCTAGTACTCAAACCTCAGTTGGTCTAATATTATAGTTTTTTATCCTCTTATATGAAACAGGATCTATTGGCACCAACTTTTTTTTTAAAGTTGGCAGTTTTTTTGCTGCCTGTACATTTTTTTCCAAAATCTGTTTGCAAATCAAAATGTCTCAAAAGTTCAGGATATTCATGTAGCTACAACGGTTAAGATACCCTTACTGCCCCATCTCAAAAATCCATCCTGTATATAAAAATACAAAAAAAAAAAATACAAAAATTATTTATTGACATAAAACATATTTTACAATGAAATAGAATTCTCTGACTCCTGCGCTAGTTAAAACTGTGTTGCAGGAGCCAGCGTCCTCCCGATCCCGTAATAAAAGACACAATTTTGTTGTTTTATGACAAGACAAAGAAAAACAAATATAAAGAAAGGAAACAAAAGAGACTTCACTTTTATGTACTTACATCTAAACTAAAAACAAAAAAAAATAATTAAGAAATGCCTAAACAATAATTATGGTGCTTCATTTGCGCGAAAGTATGTTTTTAGTGTATGTGTAATTGTATTTGTGTGTGTATGTGTATATTTTGTGTTAAAGTGTGAGTTTGCATGCCCCAATTGTTTGATACGAAGAGGCACCAACTCAGAGCAATGGCCTTAATTTCGACAGTTCAACAACATTCATCGCGCTATCAACTTTGTTTAGATCATATCGATGTCATGACGATTGACAGTTTAGCCCATAGAGCTGTATGCGTGATGATTAATCAATCAATTTATTTGTGAAACATAGGTGTTTACATAAATAGGGGATGCGCTGTTTTGTCATTATAATGACATACAAATCAAATCTGTAACTATGTGCAATGTTCGAACCGTTTGGTTTGGCTAGTCTTTTTATAATTTACTGTAAACTATAAAGGAAAGGAAACATAATGCAATATTGCTCATCCCCCATAGCAAATAGCGTGATAATATATAGCCTACCAATGCAATCTAGAGAATTTGCGTGATGCTGGAACATTTTCACATTCAGACAAAAGTTCTAAAAATTATAATTTTGGTATTGGAATCGATCCCAGGCCTCGTAGCAATTACTTTTTTTTTCAGAAATATTCAATGTACATTTTTGACTTCGCTACGATTTTATTATTATGTATACTATACCCTAAGTCATCAATTCAGATAATTTATGTAAACAAAGGTAATTCACATAAAATGGCGGAAAACAAGGCTATATTGGCTTTTATGTACTGATTTTAGAAATAATAATTAAACAATTATCATACCGTGTTAATTTTTATAAGTTTTCGGTTTTAAACAAAGTTATTAAAAAAAGAAAATTTTGTGGTATAAAAAATATTATGATACTGGTAACACTACAGGAGTTCCCAGCATTCTCAAATTTCATTTGACATAATTTGCAAACTCGCGTCTTTTCAATACGTTCGTTTTCTTTTCTCCGATCATATTATTCGCTGCGTGTTTGTTAATTGTGCTTTGTTATCATCGTGTTAAGTGTTTCATTTTGTTGTTAGTTGTTATATTTCCTTGTTTCTGTTGTGTTTTTGTTAAGTTTGATATATGATAAATTGTTTTGCAGCACTGTCCTGTCATTTTGACAGTGACATTTCTTTGTTTACTAAAATTATCTGAATTGATGACTTAGGGTATAGCTGCGCCCCGCGGTTTCACCCGCGTAAGGCGATTAACACACGGCACCGCGCACCGCCGCGGTTTCATATGGTGAGAGCACCGCTAAACCGCGCGGTCGGGCGGTGTACGTGTGTTAGGCATCAACGGATTTATTAGAGGCTAAAGCGACGTTGAGATCCGCTTCACCGCCTACCGCGGCGGTGCGCGGTGCCGTGTGTTAATCGCCTAAGTCTCAATCCTTTGGGAAAGCCACCCTTAACACTTAGGGGTATAAAAAATAGATAGTAGCCGATTCTCAGACCTACTGAATATACATATAAAATTTCATCAAAATCGGTCAAGCCGTTTCGGAGGAGTATGGTAACTAACATTGTGACACGAGAATTTTGTAAGATATAAAAATTAGAATATAATCATTTGCAGTAATTATTTAAAATGACTGGCTCTATGCTATTATACTTACTCAACCACTGACAGTATACTTTCATATTTAGAAGCTGCCACTATCTTGCCACTAACTTGTAAGGGCGAGGCGAGTAAGGAGTATGTGTAGGGATATAAATAAAACAAACATTTATTTGAACATAAAAATTAGAATATAATCATTTTCAGTAATTATTTAAAATTATACACTTAAAGTACATTTATAGTAAATTCAATAAAAAATACCAGTGCAGACGAGATACAAATAAGAGAAAACATTGTTTATTACATCGTTGGTTAAATACATCGCTTTCAGTAAATGCAATACAAAAAATAAGTCGGAAAAAAATGAAAATCATAGTTGAATGTCACTCGATATAGAAAAATAAAGATAAGATTGAATCACATTCAAAAATTACCCACTAGTGACTAAAAATTTTACTTTCTTAACGTTTGTTCAATAATCGGGATCGCTCGGCGCCACACTGGCACAGTGGCAGGGCCTGCGAGCACTCGGCCACGGGCCAGCCTCTGCCACGCTAGTGCTCAACCTCGCGCCCCGAGCGATCCCTCGCACGCGCTAGAAATAAATGTTTACATGTTCATCAATTCTAAATAAGATATTTTCAACATTGTACTCTGATCAGTACCGATACGACTATATTCGACGCTTGGGCCGCGCCTCCGCCCTTACCGCGAATCCCAGACATAATTTAGTTATCGAAGAACATACAGTAGGTATAAATAGTGAGGTTAGTATTAACTTTGGCAAATATGAATGAAGCATGGTGATATTGTTTTAGATGGACAACGTCTCGACAATACTCAGCGTTAATATTAAAAATTATACTGAACGTCGCTCATTTCGCTAATACCAACAGTAAAATGTCGATACAGGTAGTCTTCGAATTATCTCATGCCACATCACAATTAGAATAAGACATATGCCTCAAACCCGATCACTAAACGCTACTCCCTTAAAAAAACTTTGCAATAACTTCCCTCAGTTGTGGATCTAATAAAGCGCGAGAATATTTGAGCCGCAACAATTCAGTCTTCAAATAAGAAGCTAACGCACATACCACGTGCCGTGCGTCCGGCATGCGGCCGTCGCTTGAGCTGCGGTCGCGCACGTCGCACGTACGTCCTCTATACTTTGTGCGCACGTTTTGTGTCCCAGACAAACATGTTACATGTGGCTTGTGCGATTCGTTCACTGTCTCAAATCTTATAAACTAAATGTGATTCGAGCGAATAAACAATGCGGCAGTGTACAAAATTTACATCACATTCACTCGAAATATAAGCATACAAGTTAAATGTTCTGCGGCGGAGGAACACATTGAAATGCAAAACTGTCGACATGGACTAGATGTCGAGCGACACCAGTCGCCACTCGCGACTGTGACGGGCTGGTGGCCGGCCTGAGACGCGTCGAGCTGATGACGACAGTCGCCCGCCTCAAGCTGGTGACGACACAGTCGCCCGCCTCAAGCTGGTGACGACACAGTCGCCCGCCTCAAGCTGGTGACGACACAGTCGCCCGCTTCAAGCTGGTGACGACACAGTCGCCCGCCTCAAGCTGGTGACGACATAGTCGCCCGCCTCAAGCTGGTGACGACATAGTCGCCCGCCTCTAGGTGATGACGACACAGTCGCCAGTCTCAAGCTGGTGACGACACAGTCGCCCGCCTCAAGCTGGTGACGAGTCGCCCGCCTCAGGCGCTCGCACGCACTGCTCACCTCGCCACACCACACCAGCCCTAATGTACGAACCCATCGTAATTATTTATAGGGCCTTCATACTGAAGACATCGAATGATTATATCCACATCGTTCACTCATTAAAAAAACTTTTAAATGTAACGTGAAGCTTACTTAAATGTAGGTTGAATGTAGAACTGCGCTAATATTATTTTTTATTAGTTTTACGTACACATATTGTTACATAACAGTAAAAAACCTACCTAGCAACAAGCGAGCGACGAGCGCTCGAGCCGCGGGCCACTACCATACGTTCACGATCCGGAGATCAACACATTTTACTCATCTAACAATCTATTTATCAATTTTAAAGGAAAGTTAATGCGAGCATTATTCTATAATTAAGTTGTCACTCATGTTTTGATAGTACATTTTAGATATTGAGATGGTGTGGAACAGTGAATATTAACAATATCTTTGGTCTTCAGCAAGCTCGCACAGAAGCCGCGCGTCTCGCGACGGCGGAGTGGTGAATGGCCCGCGCGGTCACAGTGTAGGCGTACATTTTCATTTAATCACTTTTTACATACTCATAAACGTAAAATGAAAATAAATCACCTAACTATGACAATAGTAAAGGTTACTGTCTAATTGCATTATTAATTAATGTTTATTGATACAGTTACTGTCCTAATGCTTAAAAGTAAGATTTTTATTTTTATTATTAATAATAAATTATGTTATATAGTATATATAGTTGATTACGCCAATTCGCGAGTGTATACAAAGTTTATATACTCACATATCTTACGCGAACGATCGTCCGCGGACTAGCGAGGGGCGTGCTGCGCTACTCATGCCGACCTCACAACGTATATCTAGCTGTAATACACGTAACTGCTTTGTTATTATATCCAATGACCACCTCACTTCCTAACCATTACAGATTCCACCCACTTCACAAAATAATGACGAAGATTAACATGATCATAAACATTGGTTAATTACCTTTAAATATAAAATTAAACATGACAAGTTTACATATACCACGTTTAATACAAGTACTCTAGATAAAATAAATACCTAACATGATTTCAATAATTGAATACAAGAATAGATCTTAAATGGCTACGACTTAAGGATAACTGTAAAATGATATAGAAAAATATGAACACAAAAAAATATTCAGAATTGTATATATGGCGTAACAAATTAATGCTCTTACTGGAATAAATAATTTGTGCGTAATACGATGCTTAACTTAAAATAATAACATTGGATGACGGGACTTAGCTTAAATATGATCGTAGGTACGTAACATAAACGACGTCGTCTTATTCCATAGAGCGGTTACAGTTGTGCATTCAAAAGTTTATAAAAAAATAATTTCTCATTATAAGTGATATAATACTTAATAATGGAATGATGTTTTGTAATCAGTTTAAGTAGGCCTGTGAACGTATTCATGCATCTCACTACCGTGTTTTAATTCAATACTAAATATTGGTTCCTTTCTGTTTTTGGTCCGTAAGAGAGTGAGTATATAAGCACATATTGTTACCGGTGCTCCACACGGACAGCACGCGACTAGACCGACCACATCCACTTCTGCCAACGAAACACTATACCAAATGCCTAGCACCAAAATTTAGAATTGAACACTAGATCACTAATTCACATTAATCGAAAACGATCCCAGCGCGCACGCCGGACCGGTCGCCGAAACAAGAACCAAACTACGGTTTTATAATACAGGGGAAATGAAACGCTACCTGTTGTCGGACCTAGTCGCACACTGTCGGTGGGAGCAGTTGAAAATCATACACAATGCCCCAAGCCATGTGACACATGATATCTGCACATCGGCGATAAATCCAGTAAGCTTACTTTCCATAAAAATATATAGGTAATTATAATACGCGTAGCTGCGGCGTGAGCGGCCCGCGAAGCTCGCGCCCCGCACCGACGTCATTGATATGCACAGAGTTACAGAGATATCAACACATGTGTCGCGCTGTACTGCGAGGGAGTGAGCGTCGCGGGAGTGAGGAACAACGTCTCGAAATACGACCACAAAACTGCACCCGGCGTTGAACATTGAACAGAGCAATGCCATGTCATGTGAGTGTTGGCAACAGTGTGTGAGTGTTGCCTGGTGTCTTGTGCTCGTATTCGCAGTGGGGTGGGCTGGCTCGTTCCTCGGCTCTAGTAGAGGCCGCAGCCGCGCAGGTTGTTGGCGATGATGACGTCGGTGACGGCGTCGAACACGAACTGGATGTTGTTGGTGTCGGTGGCGCACGTCATGTGGCAGTAGATCTCCTTGGTGGTCGACTTGTTCTTCGCCTCGAACTGGGCCTGGATGTACGCGGCCGCTTCGCCGTATTCTTGCGCGCCTGGTGAAGAAATCAACAGTTAGCTCTTAGTATTATGATCAAGATACAACTAAACAAATGGGCATTATAAATAGAAACAGACAGCTGTGCTGCTGGGGACTTTGTTGCGCCACTTCTTCCCAGCTAAAGCACTAGGAAGTGGTGAAGGGTGGTCGTTTTTGGGGGACTGTCTCATGTAATTTTTGACGTTCGAAAAGTGCTGATTCTCAGCCTAGTTTGAATAAATGACTTTTGATTTTGAATTTTATCACTATTTTTTATTTTAAATTTTGTTAAACATTCTGTAGGATATTGTAAGAGCTCCTGCCGCCTATGATACAAAATTATCCTAGCACAGGCATCTAACACTCAGCGTTGCCAGAACGTAACTTTTGTAACGTTTTACGTTACTTTTTGAACCCCTTACGTTACATTTACGTTACACGGCTGAAAACGTTACTTTTACGTTACTTTTCGGAGTACTTATGATTGCTTAGAGTTGAATAAAAAACTAGGTGAAACGGAACGCAAGCAAGTGTCGTGCCGTACGTCGTGTGCGTAATGTTACCAATTCGGCATTGCAACTAAACCAAAACTAATATTAAAGTTAAGTAATGTCTCTCTCTCTCTCTCTCTATCGCACTGCTAGAATGAGCAAACAGAAAGAGCGAGTTGTATGAATCCAAAGTGTGCATTCCTGCCATAATGTTGTGGTGTGTGTAGGCTATAGTTTTGATGTGTGTAAAACATTAAAAATGCTGATATAGTGATTGAAGTGCGTTCAAAGTTCTAAATACAATTTAAATTGTTTATAAAGTAATATAATAATTTTTTTTTAAAAGCGTTACTTTTTTTGTGAAAAGGTTACTTTTCGAACACTGTTGGGTAACTTTTGACAACAGGGCACTGGCAACACTGCTAACACTATACAGAAACAGAGAACAGCATAGAAATCATCACCGGTCGATGTTGGTACCTGCACCATCACATCCGTTTATAAACCACCTACACGCGTAGCATGCCCACCGTAGAAACGGGTTTGTAGACGGGAGAATCGACAAAATGACAGATTATAGAAAGATTTCTACCGTCCTAAGCTAGGCGATGTTAAAACTGAAGAGAAGCAATGTTTTACAAAAGTCTATAACGTCGAGCATGACGACCAATTTTTCTCTACTTTTGACACTTGGGGAACTTGACACTTTTCTTCTCGACGAGTGATAAATAGTCTACATCACATTTGACCTAGACAAGAATCAATATTGATTTTGAAAACTCAATTCAATACTTGCACCGTCCAAATTTATTCTCACTGAACAATCTGGTCAGTGGGTCGTCTTAGGGGCGGATTTGTAAGAGTTGTAGTATATGCTTAGGGGCACTATGAGCAGAAAAGAAAACTAAAAAAAAAAATTGAGAAAATGGTGGGAAAGAAATTGTTGTTCTAGTCGAAAACCATCCTTAAGATAATGTAAAAAACAAGTGTAAACTAAAAAAAAATATATTTTGTTTATGTTGCATTTTTTTGTTACTTTAATTCATGTTGGCATGCTGCTTGCACGGAAGTAACACGGGTTTAATTTCTGTAATTTTTTTTCTTAAAAAAAATTGAAATTCTAATATCTCGAAAACGGTGCGTCGTTTTCGAGATATTAGAATTTAATTTTTTTTTATTAGTTATAAAAGAACGAGTTTTCGCTGGTTTTTATTAATTAGAAACTTGCTGTTTGAAATTTTTTTTCCGAAAACGAAACGTAATAATTATCGTAGGATTCATATTTTATCTACATCACTCCCCGTTGCTATGGAAAGAATAAACGTCTTTGTCTTCATAGAAACGCGAGTCTACGGGTCACGCCGTGCTCGGGCAGAAGAGATATCGAGTTGGATAGAAAGGGCTTTGTCTATTCTGGGTAGAATAGAGATAGAATTGGTTATGCTACGCGTGCTGGCACCACATTTAATTTCGTTCTGCCAGAGAATTTCAGCCAACCAATTGAAGTTATAATCGGTGACTTCAACAGACGTAGCTCCAACTGGGGCTCCGACGACACGAAATATAAATGGTCCCTTTAAGCACCGATTTAACTAAATCAAGGCCGGCTGGAAGTCGATCACGCGGTAGATTGGTGACGCCCTCTTGAATGTCTTGACAACACCGCAAAACTACGACGAATTTGCTGAGCTGGTGCCAACTACTTCACGGAGACACATCCCAAGAGGCTGCAGGATTTCCTACATTCCAGACAGAGCCCAGTGAAGTACTCCTTACGTTACATTACACCAACCCTTTTTCGGAGGAAACCACACTGGCTGGAGATTTGCTGCTATCAAAATTAGGCGAAAACAGACTGGAGAGGTGGATCAACACTGCTACTCAAATCGAAAGGCTTGGAGCACTATAAGAAAGCTAACCAGCGAGCATTCCCCTCAACCTGTCAAGTACCGCTAACCAGAGGGCCCGCCAACTGCTCGTTAACGGTAAACCAACACGCCGTTCCAGTAAAGTCCCAAGCCACAAAAACCCGATGGCGCTTGCGACGACATTAGTAAACCGTTCAACCTTTCTAATATCGTCGCAGCGATTAGGAGTCTTAAGTGCGGTGAAGCCTCCGGCATGGACGACATCTTTGTTGAATAAATCAAACAGCTTGGCCCAGTTGCTGCAACTATACAACGACTGGTTCGGTTCAGGTTCGGGACTGGCTTCCTTGGGCTTAATTATGCTGAAACGGAAAATCTTTTATCTTTCAATTATTAAAGTATTCATCACACTAACACTCATCATATGCATACATACACTCATCACATTCACACTCATCACTTACATACTTACACTCTTCACATACACACATATATTTGGTCACCTTTAAGTCCTAAGTTTCATTAATTATACTGAAACTGGTGCATTTGCTAACCTATCTTTTGTAATTCATGTAATCTGTCGAAAGAGACTGGATCCTGCGACACAGGGTATCCTAGTGCGGGATCCAGTATCATACCCAAATTGTAACACTTGTTTATGAATCAATAAAACTTTTTATTATTTATTTATTTATTACTGTCTGGGAATCAGCTTCAATACCCCGTCTCTGGAGAAAATCAAAGGTCAAAGCTATTCCGAAGCCAGGGGGCTTACTCCGAAGTGTTAATCCGGTATCAGCCGAAAGTTCGGCCGTTTTATAACTTCCATAGTTTCCTTTTTTGACTTTGAATCTAAGTACCCGATTTAAAGTCACATTTTTGACTTTGGCTTAACTCTTTGGCTGTCATTTTTTTTTTACTTTTGCCGTAGTCAGCCATAGTTAGCCGTAGTCACGCAACGGCCGAAGATTCATATAAAAAGTTGCCTATAGACGACCTTACCGGTACCCTACGAATAAACTCTACACTGAAGTGGGAGTTCTTAGGGTGAGACAGCTTTACATACTGTCTGTCACGCAACGATTTCATAAAACAGCCGTGAGCACTTGTATCATTTCAAGTCGTAGGGTAAGTTGGGATAAAATGCGATGCCGTAAAACAATCGGCAGAAGGTCTTACGGTTTTATGGGACCACACATATACGCAAAACTCAACGGTATACATAACATACTAAAATTAACACAAAAAAATGCAGAGAGACGGTGACAAACTGGCTTCTTACACTGGACTACGACATGACAGAGTCTCTTAGTTTAGGTAAAAACTAGCAGTACACACATTGACATTTCACATATACACGTGCACTCACTAACATACGTATAACATACATACACTCCCTTACAACACCAACACAACTGACTCAAATCACACCACTATACACTCTTTTTATATCTATTTTATTTTTATTATTTTTTTAAATGTACCTTAATTCTTAGTTTTATGGATAAAATTGTGATCGGAACGAAGGAGCCTTGATCTCACAACACAGGGAATCCTAGTGTGAGGTCTAGGAATTCAACCAACTTGAATGTAAACTTTGTAGAAATAAATTTATCTTTATTCGGCCGATACTTCGAGTTTATGTTCGGAGCAGACCCCCAGGTTTAGCAACAGACGATCCAAAAAAAACTTTCGTGCAATATCTATGCTCTGCCATACATACAAACTGTTTGAGAGACTGTTGCTAAACCGACTAGCGAGTGCTATCGACTCGGAAGTTAATCCCGGAGCAAGCTGGTTTCAAACCAGTCAAGTCCTGCTGCAATTAGACCCTCAAACTCGTTCAACACATTGAGGGTGGTCACAGGCGCTGTAATTGTGGACCTGTCAGATGCCTACGATACAGTCAACGAAAAACGGTTGTTGTGGAAGTGGAGACATTGATCAGCGATCAGAATTTTGTTCGAATACTCCGAGAACCTCTCTATAACCGCCGTTTTCTTGTCCACCTTCTCTCGGAAAAACGTCGTTGGAGAGCGCAGAAGATGGGCCTACCTCAAGGTAGCATCCTGGCACCACTCCTTTATTATGTCAATGATCAACCATCCAGCCTGAACATGTTCCGCTTCCTCTGTGCAGGCGACCTTACCCTAACCTCCCAAGCCACCACCTTTGAGGACGTTGAGGTCCACCTGTCAGACGCTCTTGGCGACTCCACGTATTACCTCGCTAACTCACTCAAGCCCAATCCGAGCAAAACTCAGTCTTGCATATTTCATATCCGCAATAGAGAGGCGCGCCGCAAACTTATCATCGTTTGGGGTGTGGTGTCCATCGAGTACCCCCCTTAATATCTTGATATTACTCTGGAGAGGTTTTAAACATTCAGAAAAACTGCAAAGCACATTCGCAACAGTCTTCTTCAGCGACCAGTCTCATCGGAGAAGGGTGCTTCGTCTGACGATAACGTCAGACGAATAGCCACCCCCGCCAGTAGTCCGCTTAAGTGGACTACTGGGCTGGCGCTGTCTTTTTACACGACTGCCCAAAAAAGGAGTGTTATTCTGCGAGTGAATTCGTGTGCCCCGTGTGGAGTCGTTTTGCCCATACAAAGTTAGTGGATAACTGGCTGCCTAAAACCGACCCCGGTAGAAATGCTGTAACCACATAAGCAGGAATAGCGCCACCAGTAGTTCGCAGAGCGGAGGTGGCAAGTTCCAGTCTCCGACACTCGACAACCTTTGCGCGACAACATCCTAGTGCCAAAAAGTCTGAAAACACGAAACAGTTTTTTAAAGTGTCTCACTGACGAACAATCTAAAGAAAGACTGAAGCTGTGGCGAGACAGTGCTTACTTACCCAAACCATTCGTTCCACCTGATGAAGCCCCACCCACCCACCTGACCCACCTAGACATGAGTTGTCTTGGCTAACCCGGAAGTCTCCAGATCCAGGTTAGCCGAAGCGAGGATGCTTCGGCTAACATGGGTCCAGAGTTTAAAGACTCTAAACCTGTTCAGATGGACATTCATAGACGACTCCGCCTTTGATTGTAAATGTGGTTCTGTTCCACAAACGACGGGACACTTAATATAATTTACTGCGTGTCCTGACAGCTGTTACAGAAACTGATGGACACTAGTGATGGTGCCAAACACGTAGCTATTCTACGTGTTTATCTCGTATCGCCATTTAGATTGCCATCGACACGCTAAGAGGAAGATTGTATTTTACCAATTTAGATTCTGAATAAAGATTTTATTATTGTACCCCGATTTAAAGATTTTTTCAAGTCATCTGAATGTCTTTGCGTATTGATGCAGCATATTAGTTCTTCCTTCCAGAAAGGAAAGCACTACTCGTCTAGGAACTTACCCGTGTATTCAGGAAAGCATATGGTGAGCGGCGACTTGCGTATCTTCTCCTCGAACAGATCCTTCTTGTTCAGGAACAAGATGATGCTGGTGTCCGTGAACCATTTATTGTTGCAGATCGAGTCGAACAGCTTTAGACTCTCCTGCATACGGTTCTGGAATATTACAAAAACATATTATTTAGGGAGGTTTCAACAAGGACATATGAATGGTTACATTTGTTCTGACCAACTAAATGAAATGTTTAAAATAGTAAGAGAATTGTGTTTTAAACACCAGTTTATATGAGTGACACACCCTTATTGTATGACGAGGGCGGGTTATAAAGTTCGCGGGATGGAGTGGTCAAGGGCTAGTTATTTTTGTCTGTCAGTACTCATAACTCATTATTGTCATTACTCATAATTTCAGCCGAAAGACGTCCACTGCTAGACATAGCGGGGGGGTGTTCTATAGAGTATGATTGAACTTTACACCCTGTTCCTCATGCCTCTAAACCATAATCACCACGCTTGGCAGGCGGGTTGGCGATCGCAGGCTGGTGTTTAAATGCATAGAGAACGCTGCTGTCCATTCTCTAGTACGTCCCTTAGTTTCCTTTTACGACACCTACTGGAACAAATAGGATGGTGCTATTCTTTACGTCCACACCACACGGTACATCGTGTGGTGCCGCGGTGCACACGTGTCGTTATTCAATACAATTATAAGTATTAAGTTTCACCCCAATCGGTTCATTAACCTTTGGTATATCGCTGGTTAAACAAGTCTATCGGGAATGCTCACACCGCCCGCTTCAAAAACAACAGCGCGTGGAGTCTTTTTGGAACTGTGTAGTGAAAACAGGGATGAGTTTATAAACGGAATTGTGACTGGGGGATGAAACTTGGGTTCATTAGTATGGAGCCTGAGTCAAAGCAGGAGTCAATGCAGTGGCACAAAAATGGCGCAACACCGCCTAGGAAGTTTAAGGTGTCACAATCGGCCGGAAAGATTATGGCAAGTTTTTTGATCGACTTCAAGGTGTCAATATCACGGGACAAACTACGCTACGCTACTAGAAAAAATTAAATAAGCAATTAACGAAAAGAGAAGGGGAATATGGTCTCGAGTTGTGCTCCTTTTGCATGACAACGCAACCGTTCACAAGTCATGTTGCAATTGCTCCCCAACACTAGTGTGGCTTCGGAACTTTGAACCACCCTCCCTATAGTCCAGATTTGGCCCCTTCTAATTATTATTTGTTCCCAAACATGAAAAAAGAGCTTCGTGGAAAGACATTTACGGATGACGAAGCTGTGAAGTCAAAAAATGTTTGCTTATTTTGTAGGCCTTGCTTGACAAATATTTTTTTTCGAAAGTATAAACAAATTATTTGAAAGGTCTGTAAAGTGTATTTCATTACGCGAACTTTTTGACCTCCCGTCGTATCTCTCTCAAAATAATTAAATTGTTGATCTGTCAAGATGAACTTCATTGCTAATGTATTACGCGTATGATGATGACGACCGTTTGAACTGTCTGATCAAATGATAAGCCAGAATAAAAACCCGGGAGTATGGAAGTGCAAGCTATAACATTCCAAAAAGGTTCTGAACCTTATTGGTTGTTCGTAGCACGCACACATTTGGGTTGCATTAAATTAGCCTACACGAGTGGCAATACTTAAATGAACGTGTCCATGGAGTTTCTTGCCTGCTTTTCTACATAGGAACGTATTACGTTTTGGAATGGGGAACTAGCTTCATCTTTCTGAATGACGGACTCCTTTAACAATCAAAAGTGCCTGCATATATGGTTAATTTGAAATAAATGCTTTGAGTGAGAGCGACATTGTTGAATTCTATGACGACATCAGTTATTCCCGTGTACTACGTGCGAGATAAGAAGCTCACATGCCCAGGCTGCCAGCACCTGGCAGTTCGAGAAAACTTCAAACCTTACCCCATAACACCCTCTATTACCTGAAGTTGTAAGTCGAGATATGGTGACATATCTACAGCTATGTTACAAAACCCTTATAAATAAACTACAAGTAATAATTACCGTTGTCTCATCCTCGTGCAACACCTGATCGTACTCCGACATGGCCACACAGAATATGATCGCGGTAACATCCTCGAAGCAATGGATCCATTTCTTTCTCTCAGACCGCTGTCCGCCCACGTCGAACAATCTGGAAATGTAAATGGTTTATGTGAATTTGTGTGGATACGTTACGATTAATTTTGTGATGATTTTTCTAGACACAGGTCAAAAGATTAGATAGATTTCCACCAAGTTGGGCTATATGTAAGTAAATGCTTTTTTTTTTGCTGAACGGCCTTTTTTGGCGCAGCTGTGAGGCACACTTACCCGCTAATTTCTTACGTCGCACTTTACACTATTTACTTGTTTATTTTTATCTGCTGTATATTATATTGTGTGCCTTTTATATTCTATATTCTGTGCTAAATAAATGTATTTTCTTTCTTTCTTGGAATTAGAATGCAATAGGTAAGTATTTGATCATTAAATTGATCAAGTGTCCACTTTACAGCAATTTAATTCTACCACATATAAATTCTGTTCACTGGAACAAAATTTCTCAGTTTACTCTGAGCAAGCCTGAAGTATCAAGTCTTTACAGACATGAGACTTTAGGCCTTCAAGACCTTGTCATCTTGCTTAGCGCAGTGATGATTATGGTCGGATGCACCGCCATAAAGTTGAAAACTCACTTGAAATTAAGGTTTTTGAAGGAGAAGTGCACTTCGACGATGCCAGTGGTTTTGACTCTAGTCCTTAAAATATCTTGTTCGGTGGGCTGGTAATCTCTCGCACCTAACCGGTCCAAGTCGTCAAGGAAACTGGAATAAAGAAAAGATAATATTTAGAAAGTTACATTCGCCATAAACACGTAACATCACAAATCATTATCGAGAACAACTCATCTAAACATTAAATTCTTATTCAACTATTAGGTGTCTACTCGTCAAAAAGTCGAACGAAGTAGAATTTCTATTTTCGTAATGCAATTCACTATAGGATCACTAAATCAAGACTACGAGACCGAAGCTAGGGAAAAAGCTAGTTTGTTGTATAATGTAAAACATGAATATTAAAAAACTGCGTAACTACGATTGCTTGATACGACAATTATTAGAGTACGACGCCTTCGGTCCCTTTTTGTTGCATTTTAAGTGAAAAAACATCGTTTAACGCTGTTTAAAAGCAATCGATAATGCTACATATTTCATGTTAATCGAACGTATCACGTTTATCGTGTAATCGATTAAAGTAAACCTGCAATCAGTGGGCTCGAAGTAATAGTTTATTTACAAATGTACAATGAAATCGTTTGTGGTAGTTATAGGGAAGGATATAATTATGTCGTCAAAGTTTTTCAAATAATAGAGGGGCTCGTTAGGGACTTTGACGGAAAGGTAATTTTGGATTTGATTTTACCCTTGATTTTATTTCAATAGCGTGGTAATTTTCCGAGCGTGTTTTAAGAAAATCAAAAGTTAATAGTTATACTTTTGAAGAATTTGTGCCCTTTTTTTCCCTGATTATTGCTTGGGTTTTGGTCTGTACAGTTTCCATTACAGAAGGGGTCTAAAGTAAATAAAACGGGACGTGCAGTCTGATTAAATATTCTGTAGTGTAAAGACACTACAGAATATTTAATCAGACTGCCAGACACGGTACAAGTTTCTACTCTTAATCTTATTTTAACATTCGTTTATAATATGCTTTAGTACACATAACTGCATAATATAAGTATGGCTGTCACGGCCTTATCGTGGCCCTGGCACACAGGCATCTGAAGGAACACGGGTGGGTTTTGGTCAGTAAGTCTGACACGCCCTCCCGCTCCGCCCAGAGCGGGAGAAGTTATTTGATCATTTCCCACCCCAAAAAAAGGGGTAGTGGAACACTTATTAGTAGAATGTCTAGTTCATTGCACCCGTCGTATTATAAACATACCCTGAGTTTGTATTATGTGAGAGTGCGTTGTTTTCATTAAGTACAACTATTTGGGATACATGGGGAACCATTTGGGATACATGGGGAACTATTTGCGTCCGTGTGGTGCCGAACGTAAAGAATAGCACTAACCCATTTCTTCCCGTGGGAGTCGTAAAACGCGACTAAGGGACTAATTACTAGAGAATAGGCAGCAGCGTTCTCTATGCATTTTAACACCATTCTGCGATCGCCAACCAGCCTGCCAAGCGTGGCGATTATGGCAACCCCCCCCCTCTTTGGGGGAGGCCTATGTCCAGCAGTGGACGTCTTTCGGCTGAAATGATGATGATGATTTGGGATACAAGTGTTAGACAGTTTCATTTGATAATGGCAACATTATCAAATGAAACTGTTATTGAATAAAAGTCATTCAGAAAAACAAATTAACCATTGCACTGAATGACAAATCATTTTGAACAAAAATTTATTAAGAACGTATAAAACATCACATAACATCACGCCTGTAATCCCCGAAGGGTTAGCCAGAGGTGTACCTATAATACACCCACGTTTTGCCAGTTATGTTTAAGTCCCATGTAATAAGGGGCGAGCGTATTGCCATCAACCGGGCCCAAACGCATAAAAGGTAGTCATAAATTTATCTATGCATGTATGGACCATAATTATTCTCAACTAATATATTAAAATATTGTTCTGTTTATGTGATACGTGGTAGCCATCACGCATTCCACTTTAGCATCGTCGGCTTGCCGTACTCTTTTGTGAAGACAATCAAATATTTGTATACGGTTTTGGCAAGTATTAAATTCATTGTTATGTACAGGTTGCAATCCGCTTAGAATTCGTATTGAATGATGTCAATAAATATGTTATTCTGTTTAAAACATTTGTTTGTATTACAGGGTAATATGAGTCAATTAATAGTGGAGCCAAGAATGAACAAAATCGTACCGGAAAACGGATGCTGTTCAGTCGTTAACCGGAATGAATCAATGTAGCCAACAATTTTGGAAAAACCGTCAAATGTCATGTAAGCTACTATGATTGGCTGACTAAATAACAAAAATAAATAATTATATCAGATAACATAATTATTATAAAAGAGGATATCATTATTAAGTAGACGGAAAATTAAATGATTATCAAACGAAATGCGCATGTTAATTCCAAGTAACAATACGTTTCGCGTTCATAATTAGATAGGAAGCATTAAGTTCAATAAACAGTGCTAAGTTTTATTGATTATTCCGCAAGCTATATCAGAAGACATCCGGCCGGCCACTAGTTGCAGTCGCCACACTAAACGACGCCGGGCGACGCCGCCGCATACATATTAACGAGCTGCGAACCATAGACAACACGCTATACTTCTACATTGCCAGCACATAAGTAATTTTCAAACTGACGCTTCCTCAAAACAAACAATTATAAGTAAACATATTTTTAGAACATGTTTTCAACCCAACCTTGAGACAATATCATGATCGCCTTTGCCTTGAAGAGAAAGGTTTACACAAATAGTCGTTTATTTCCAAACGCATGTTTTTGTTAGTCCTAAACTAGGTCCCGATAGAAGTCATATACGATGACGTCACAGTATCCAACCTTCATTTTCCGCAGCAGCTGGCACACGTGCAACTGTATACTACAGAGCGTTGGCTCCTCTCGTAAATCGTCACATAGACCGCTCCATTGAGTAAAATGCTATAATTCTATAATGGGGTATCGCTTGCCGGGCGAATTTAATCTTATTTCATTCCAGAGCGAAGGCTACTTTATTTAATTGTCAAGCTTACGGACGTACTTAGTAGAAGCAACCGCCCACAATGACCACTGCATTGTAATTCCGAGAAATTTTACGAGAACTAGACAAGAACCTTTTTATGTTGACCAATTATACAGAAGGGCGTAAAAAGATGTCGTTGCAGAATTGTCCGTGTACAATTCCAGTTTCCACCATCTTGGTAGGGCTCTAAAGCTCTAAAGTCAACATTCAGGCCCCGAGAAATTAGGAAACAAAAATTGTATTGTGGTGACTTATAAGAAGTGGTCAATGTCATTGTATCACGAGATGGTAAATCATGAGTCAGCCAATGACGGTGACGTCATCAAGCGGTTGACTGTACCGAGATACGTGACTTTGAACTTCGATCTCGACTAAGATTAATGACGAAACAAAGCTAGTGTTCACCCAGATTGCTTAAGATAACATTCTAATCAAACAATCTGGTGAATTATTTGATGAGAAATATCGTTCTTGAATCTTTTATCACCAAAAGGTGGTAGTTGATGGAATAACTTTGTGGGGAAACCTTGACGTGTTACGAGTGAAATGATTAATGCTTGTTTCTTCTCAGTAGTGCTTGCTTGCTTTGCTTTGCTTTCGCATTGCAGTAGGACAAAATATTATAGTCAGGTATAATATTGTTATTGAACATGAAATAGCTGTAAGCTAGGCGTCAAACCAGAATCAAATTCTAGCATATTATTGGTTGACGTTTTTAGACCAGGAAAGCATCGGTAGCCATAATTCTGTAATTATAAACATTACTGCTAAAGCACAGCATTGTAGCAAAATCAAATCAAACAAAAATATTTTTATTTCACTTATGCCTACATGGGCACTTATGAAACGTCAGAAGCTAGGTGCACACGACTAACATCGTGAACTTAACAAAATCTGCATTGCAACACTAATAAATTTTCATCATTCAGTCTATGAAGGTTTACAGAAATTTAAATTTCAAATAGGTCAAAGTATCTTAATTGCAAGTGAGCATGTATCGGCGCCGTAGTAGTTACCGTTCGTGTGAAAGGCCAACTTTGACACGATACACCGGTAACTCCCAACCTAAATGAAAAACTACGTTGGCGAAACACGCAACCTTTTTGTATAGTGAAAAACTTTGATATGTTATCCATTCGGCTAGTAATTATGGCGAATGTACTCGTATTTATTTAAACGACAATTTGCTGCAGAGCATGGAAAAATATAAGCTAAGGATAAGCGATTGTAACTATTTCGTTTTGGATATTGTGAATACTAACGGAAACTAAAGAACTAATGTAGTGGAACTAAAGGATTTATAAATGCAATCTAATATTCAATTAGATAATTATGTAGCACCACGAGAAACAAAGAAAAAGGATTTATTGGGACTCAACTCAACACAGAAGATTACAAATTAAACACACACACACGAGCACTGAACTAGACCCAGAACACTGTAGTAGAAGAACAGCTGATGATGACATTCGGTATAGCGGAAAAGTTAATATCAGATCAAGGCCAGGCAAAGCAAGAATGGAAGGCAGACATACTCAGATGTCATAGAGGTGACATGGAAGCAATAACATTTTAACAGAGGCATACAATAATCATAGCAGAATGTACCTTTAATATTGGAACTGTCCAAAGTGGTATTTCAAACGTTAAACATTTAGTGGATTGTATGGACATTTGGGTCTGTCATGATTGGTGTCAGAAACAACTGCAATTCAAGGCCAGTGTGTATAGATCGCAGATCTGACACCGTTGGCCCGATGCCAGACTGCCTAGAACAGCCGAACTTAGACAAGTTAGCGACGAATAAGCAAGGGTTGATACTGAGCTAAGGTATCATCCCGATTCTAATATAAATATTTTCGTAGAAGGAAATAAGTTTGCTGTTGACAATTTTACGTTTTTAGCCTTGCTAAAAGAAGATTCCAAACATCATATTTATGGTTGATTATGATAATAAATAACATAGAAAAGCGAAGGTGGTGCGTAAGTTGCGTTATTAGATACGCCAAAAGATAAAACAAACGCAACATACATATTTGTGAAGTTTTCAGAGTCAGTGGAATTGTTGGTGCTTTTGGACGGGTGCCAACAGAAAGGACATCTACCATCCTTACTTAAGTATCAGAGGGAAATTGTGATATTTGGCTGATACGGAATATCTTGTGTTTCGCACTGAAGCTGTAGTCACGTTTCGAGTTTTTTCGAGGGACTAGTTATAGCTGGTAAATCCCCTGCAATACAAGGTGTCGCAGTGCGAATTACTGCAGACACAGGACTACAAACATAGAAAATCAATAAATAAATTGTTACTCTGACCTCGCGGAACACCTTTACTATTATTAGAAGTCTGCTTTGTGAGCCTTTGACATTTATTTAATCATTATAGTAACTGGTAATATTTCAACAAGATCTGTCGAAAGGAATCATATTTATGGAACAGTTTACTTTATTTTGGGTAATTAATATCCTGTACGTCGGAGTGGCAGTTGAAGGATTACTGATAACCCTCTCGAAGATCGTTCTTATAATTAAAACATATCATATACATTACAAACATACGTGTTAAATGTTCTAACCCGAGTGTTTATCATACTGGCGCTTTTTCGCGTCGGTCCTGGGCGTTGCTGACGTCAAACCTCTGTCAACATTAACTGGGTCAGTAAACAAGGATGAATTACATTCGGAGCAGCCGAAATCATTTCATTATACTATTGAACGCCGCCGGTGTTCTTGAACGTGGATGTATTGACGACAGCGTTTAGCGGTGACGGGGCGGTTGCAAACGCCTGTGGTAACGATTTTACTAGGATTTCCTCTTTATTCGATCCTTAAAATGCCCTAAACCGCTGTACCTAGTTAGATGCCCTGCATACAATCCTGAATTTAATAAAAAAAAATATCCGGGCTTTCTCTTCAATATTCTTATTTGGTGTGCAAAACTAAACAATGCTGACTGAATTGCTAAAAATCTCATTCTGACCAGCGCCGACTATCTTCGCAAGAGACGTTATCTTGCAAAGAAGAAAGATCGATATCTAAAACTGGACAGATGAAATCCTTGTACAGATTGCAAGCTGGGTAATGCATAAAATCCATGTATGGTGGTGTTGTCGGCTGACGCGGCTTGCGGGCGACGAGCGCGGCCTCCGCCCGGCAACAGGTCCGGCTGCGCGATCAATACGCCGCGCGCCGCCGCACGCCGCGCCGAGCCGAGCCCTTTCGATAGCTACGCGCTAGGCCGCGCCGGCCGAACCGCGGCCGAAGCGACGCGAACCCGTGATCACGTCACGCACAGCCGATTTGCACACAGGCATACATGTCGACCAACATCGACCGATTTCGCTGCTTCACTACCAATATTCGTTGGCTATCAAGAATTGCCTATCAATTTTTAATAATTGGCTCCATTTTTGGCTCTTCTGAAGCAAAGAAAACTCAATAGCTATAGCTATTGATGCAGACCCTACATGATGAAAATGTAATGTCACACATTCAGAATTTGACTCTGGTCAGAGATCCAGCTGGATTACACAAATAATTATATTGTGATACAATAGTTTTTGGATGAACTCTACGACTACAATCTTTCTAAATCTGGTCCCAGTTTGGATAAACCCAACTAGCTAGTTTGTTTATAACGTCCATAACACAAAACACTTGTCAGCTTCATCGTGGGAACACAGAGATCTATAAAAAGACTTGAGCGTAAAAAGAACCAGAAAGGAGTATTGTAGTATTATATGTATTATTATATTACTATTATATACTACTATTATGAGTATTGAAGGTATATAGTTGGGGTTGAACGGATTCGGCTGAAAGTTTACGCAATGGTGTGACTACACCCATAAAAGTCAGCGTTGACACATTACCCCCGAAAGCGGCGGCAATAGGGGTTCATGAGGTGTTGCTGAGTTAGATGGAGGGCGTAGGTAGTTCAGGACTTAAGCAGCCGGTGGCGCTGTGAAGTGCTTCCGGAATTAGCGCCGGCGTCATGCGATCGGCACATAAATCTGTCGCCGGTGGCGTTCCGCGCGCCACGCGCCATAGGCCGCAGACGACGTGGGCGGCGCCGCGGCGGTTGCAATCGCGAAATCACCGATATTATCTCAATTGCTTTAAAACCGCTGACTATCTGTTATACACATACACGGCGAGAGGACTATGCGTTTTTTTTATTTAAAAAAATACCGGCCATGTAAATGTCGGACCACACACAATGAAGGGTTCCGTAGTTGGGATGAATATATCCCAAAAACAAACTTAACATTGTAGTATTTGTAGTTGAAGAACATGTTTTCCCATACATCGATATACGTCACAGTCCATTCTCCAACTGCAAATTTAATCTTAATAACTTTAAATAAAAAGGGCCATTAGCAGATGACGTAACATCCCTGCTTAATGTTGAATACCGTATTGGAGCAGTTGTAATTGACAAAGTAACAGCCACAGGGGATGATGTAGCGATCATTTGCTACAGCTCCACAATATTTTATAACAATTGTGAATTTTGTGGCGCCTGAGCGGCGATCCAATGAATAAAACATTCACGAAATGAAGGTTTCAACGAAATCCACCCCGTCAATGGTCGATTCTTACACCTTTAAAATATGCCTAAGTTTGTGTCTTGCTCGAACCTACGTCGATTGAAGTATATCGGTATGAAAGATTAATTTAAAATCCCTTATCATTGCTATTTCTTATTCTCCATGATAGCTGAAGCTATCAATACCGTCGACAACTGTTTGAGACTCAGCTTGGTGTAGATACTCTGTTTCACCGACAGATTTATTATTTTATTTATTCAATGAACTCGTATTTTCTAACTTAGGGCCATCGCTTAGTCATCATATATGCGGCAAACACTGCATGCAATCGATATTTTTATAACGGACACCAACTTAGCAAAAAGCACATATTATCATCAAACCAAGTAAGAAATTATATGATTCATGTGCCTACTTCCTAGACGAACGATCTTAAGTAGTAATAAATCCAAACATACAATTTCTTTTGCATTGAGTAACTGGATATCACTTAGTTCCGCAAGGTATATCTGTAATGCAACGCAACAGGCAGGTTAGATATCATTTTTCGCCAATTGAACATCGGAGCCAATGCTTAGCGGTGAGGTAATAGTGAAATATGCGGATAGTTTACTGCTAATGTGCTGGTGACAGTTCGTGCTTTTGGAATAAAAAGGTTACATTGCTCCAACATACATTTCGAGAAAACCGCAAAAAACTTTTAAATGGTTTTCACCTAAGGGTTTCACTTGGAACCTTTACTGTCAGCTAGTTAAAAAAATATGCAACAGATGGCACTGGGTGTTTGAAATAAATAAAATTTGGAGAAAATAGAACCTTTTTCCATCATAATATAAATTATGCTCAAATTGTTAGATGGAACCATTTTATCCCAAATGCACGAGCTGCAAACACACTACAACATCGTTATGCAGCAAAGTTCTTTTATGATCGCCATCTCTTACCCAAAGATTTGATCAGTGAAAGTTGTGTTGGGCACAACGTTCTGATCGATATGATAATACTTCCACTTCTGATATCTTATTTAATTATTGAATAGCTAAAAGGTCCTGACATACATAACATTGTATCTACTACAACGTACATTCCGTATGTGATTTTCCTCATGATTGATGAGAGACACACAGTTACGAGCGTTGAACCGCGCACAAAGGGTTCCTTGTGACTGTTGCAAGAGCATCCGCCGACCGCGATTCTCGCCACCCAGTACAAAACAACTATCCTTATCGTGTTACTGACGGACCACTAAATGGTACACCAGTTCCACTCAGCTCTGAGAGAAAACGTGGAACGTATCCAGGAATTCAGGGTACCAGATGCTTCAGTAATTATTGATAATTGTAAGATCGTTTTCGAAGAATTTAAAATTTACTTTCTGCGACTTTTTTAGCTTCATGAGAACTCCTAGCCGCTGAGGGATTGGATATTTCGAGGTAGACCTGAACATGACGTGTTTATGATTAATGGACATTGCTTTGTTTTCAATAGAGTATACGTATGTGTCACGTTATTATTGCAGTTTTTATCATTTTTACGTGGTTAACCGCGGTTTCAAGAGTTAAAGCACTAATCGTAACGGCTAACTCGTCAGGGATTATAAACTCGATATGTAGGAATGTAAACCGTACCTGTTTATGGGAACGTGTTTATCATGATGATTCAGTAAACAAATAAATAATAGCCATTTATCATTCTGCGTAAGTTGGAATCAACTGAGCGGAACCAACGCCTTATTGTTAGTTGTTGGAGAACTAGTAATCACTTCATGTACTGTTGTTTTGTTTTTGCTTACATATAGCACTTACTATAGAAATGAGATTTACTGAATCGATGGTAATTTAACATTTAGAAGTATGAGGAACAGGGAGTAAAGTTCACTCATCCTCTATTGAAAAGGGAGGTTCCTCCGACCAGACGAGTGTTGTGTCTGGTGGGCAGCTGCCCGACGGTTGATGTCGGGATGTTGTATATATGCTAGTGCGCGGTAAACTCTGCTTGCGCGATGCAGGATTTTGCGTAACGTCAGTGTGACTCGTTGTTCGCATGTGGCGATGTTGATGCCGCTACAAACACATACATTGATTATTAATTCCTATAATTTTAACTCAAAATTTAAAAAAAATAATGATGAGCCAACAAGAACTATGTTAGAAGCTTTGGCGATAATTATGGGGGATACCCGTTGTATTCATAAATGCGCTGTATCATCCGTGTTCGTTTCCCTGACAATTAAAAATATGGTAACGGTTCAGCAGGGACATAATGTGGAGAAAGATTGGAATATTGCTGAAGTACCTAAGGCGTGATTTTCTTAACTCGGAATGAATGAAGGAACAGAACAGTTTAGTATTAAACATGTTCTGAATGGGTGGGATTGCGGAAGAAACACAAATGTACACAGTGAGCAGAGACCGGACGAGTCAATCGGCGCGCGAGCACCGCTCCCTGCTTCCATCGGGGATTGACAAACTGAATTGATGGCAGTGACGTCACACATAATACTGATGAACAATGAACATCAAATTATCGGAATGTTAATGTGTACCTACGTACAAACTGCCAACATTCATAATCGTAACAACAAGGTTGTTATCACACCAGACCTTTTAATTAATCGCGACCCCATTTCGTAAATGAAATACGTGAGTAAAATTAATTTAAACGTTTTGATCGGGCATTCTAATTTAATCTCCTGTATATGAGTGTTATCTTAACATCATGCGAATTACTTGTATGAATATTTACTGGACTAACCACATCATTAACTGTACAATTAGCAATGTCATTAAAACGTTATATTATTTCTCATGGGTTCTTAACGGTAGACAAACAGTTTACGAAATGATTTACCAAGTCACATTGAAAACCTTTAGCTGTGACTTGCATTTTCCTTTAGACAGTTTCTAATATTAACAGCCGCACTCTAAGTGGTGTCATCACACTTGCGACAATAGGGCGCTACATATTAGAAACTAAATATTTTCGAACTGTTTGATGTGTAAACAATTAGAATCACCCAATTACCATGGATGTCGTAAAATGCAACGAAGGGATTGGTGGAAGAGGATTAGCGACAGCATTTGAAGCAGGGACCGTCAACCCCGGTTAAGGGTTAAGCCTTTCGAAGGGGTAACCCATTCAATGGGTTACCTTTATCATGGTGTAACCCATTGAAAGGGTTTTATACTAGAAACCTATTGAAAGGGTTACATGATAAAACATTGAATAGGTTTTATACTTGAAACCCAGTGAAAGGGTTACCTGATAACCCATTTCAATGGGTTCTATACCTACTTGAAACCCAGTAACATGAAAAAATCATAATATTATGTTATTTCGATGTCCGCCCACCACTATACACCTATTCTACCCAGGGACCATTTTGGTTACCATTTTTGAAAAACCCTATCGAAAACCCTTTCAATGGGTAACCAAAATGGTCCCTGATTTGAAGGCTTATGTCTAAGATATACTCATGAGTGTAGACTCAAAATTAGAAGCCAATCTATCAGGAATCGCGGAATCAAAGAAAGTTCTTAACAAAATATCAATCCCCAGATTCGTGAGAGGTTTATAACATCAATCGAGGTTGTATTTATTTGTACGCATGCGTGTGTACTGCGTCAACTCGGCCGGGTGGTGTAGATTACGACATCGGCGACGTTGAAAACATAACATGGTAGCCCCCACTGCTTCCTCTGAAGTGTTAAACTTAGGGGCTGAAGCTAAATCCATTGACAATTCGTACGCGATGAGTAACGCGCGGTGCTATACGGTGATGCCGGGCCCAAGGCCCCTGCCTATACTCGGCAACAGTTGGCGATTCGCTATAGGCAAGAATCCATGGCGAACCCGCGCTTTGGACGTTTCGCTTTGGTTCCTGAGAGCTTTAGCAGGCGCCGGGGGAGCGGCTAAAGTGGCAAGACTGTTTGGACATCCCGATTTGGTCTTTCCGTTTTGTGCAGAGGAAACAGCAAGAATTTACAGACGCGAAGATGCAATGCCACACAGAGCAAAAGCGCCTTGCCTCAGCCATTATAAGCAAGATTTGAGAAAGGATTTCTTCGGGAACGAGCCCGGGCT
Source organism: Tiliacea aurago (assembly GCA_948098905.1). Classification (NCBI taxonomy): domain Eukaryota; kingdom Metazoa; phylum Arthropoda; class Insecta; order Lepidoptera; family Noctuidae; genus Tiliacea; species Tiliacea aurago. Next base: position 16,976,138 of record OX402593.1, read on the forward strand.
GATAGGAGTGTAAGGGTTTAAATACTTTTGTGTTAAGATGTTAAAGTTGGTTATTAAGTTATACGTGTTCTAAGTTCTGTATATTTCCTGCAGACATGGTGAGCCGTGGTCTAGATTTAGATCGAAAGTATCTAAAGCATTGATAGCGCCGGAGGCAGCAAGGGCCGCGGTGCCCGATTTAGAATATGTGACCGACGATTTTGTACACAGGTATGTCGTAGGTATCCAGTCTTTTGTTCTTTATCTCAAAAGAGCGATTTGTTTAATTTACTAAGCTATTCTCGTAATGTTATTTTGGAAAGAAAACATGAAAGTGATAAATCACTGTAATCATAATGTAACTATAGTGCCTACATTACGATGTGTACGTACCATCAATGTAGGTGTTCAAAGAAATTTGTCAGATTGCAAAGTTTGTATTTAACACTAGAATTAACAAATATAGTTCTCATTCTGCTAATAATAACTGTGTTTATAATTAGTACAATAATTCTAAAAAAGTCTAAGAATACATTATCATAAAAGACTCGGCGTAAACGCATGCGGCAATTTTGTAGTCTAGTACTTCATTTTGCCTCTAGTGATCTGAGTGTGGAATCTCAGTTTAATGACCACATCCCGTTTTTAACCACGGCGCGCGGCGTCTGCGCATTTGTTTTGAGCGACGGCTACTGACTCATTGTGAACAACAAACCTCATTCAATGAGAAACGTTACGTTTCGTTTGACTGACTTTAACGCGGAATATTTAACTATAGATGAATTTAATTAAGAAACACAATTTACATATGGGCTTTAAATGAAATAGGTTGTGATTAGCAGCTAGGCTACGTGAAAATTGGGGTAACGCAATTTATTTAAGCACGGGAACGTTAAATATTAGTCGATGCCTACATTTTAAAATACATTCGTTACAGAATGGAATGCATTCTCGACGATAATCGTGAGCTGCCGAAAGATTTTCTCACGGAACTCTACAAATGGGCCCTTGAGTGTAAGTGCTACTTGACGAGCGGCGCCACCTTCTGTGAACTCTATTGTGCTTTTCCGCATAAACTTTTTCCAAGTGGTAATTTAACGCCTAAAGAAAACAGTCCTCTTTTTCTAGCTGTGGGTGCTTGGGCACTGGGGACAAGATTGGGATGTCTCAGAGATAACGATGCGGAAGCAAAAGAAATCATTAGATGCATCCACGGATTCTTCCATAGTGTTCCTGTATTGGAACTCTCAGCACCATTATGGCGAATATACTCAACACCAGCCTATAAAGCATATATCGAAGCTCTAGACGCCTTTAGATCACTCTGCTTGAAAAGATTGACTGATAAAGGTATATGCTCACAAATAGCAAACGCTTCTGGTGAAAAAGTTGCAACAATATTGGCTTTGGATCTACTACTAGTCGGTGTAGATACTACAGCCGCTGCAGCAGCGAGTACTATGTATTTGTTAGCCAATAATGAAAGAGCACAGAGAAAATTACAAATTGAACTTGACAATAATCTTCCAAGAGATAGAGGAATGAGCAGCAAGGATTTGGACAAGCTGCCTTATCTCAAGGCTTGTATAAAGGAATCATTAAGGTAAGTGTAAACTCAAAAAGAAAATACCCACTTTTATCCAAGAATAGTTCTTTCAGACGTTTCAAACCCTAATATTGTTATCTAAAAAATAACCGACTTCCAAAAAAACACTATAAAGTGAAAAATAACTTTAATTTCGGAAGTCAATGCCTTTGGACCTGTATTTTAGTTTTTTGCCACCGACTTCCGAAATTAAAATTATTTTTCACTCTAGTGTTTTTTTGGAAGTCGTTTTTTTTTTATAAAAAGTTTTTTGTTTTTCACTTTTTGGTGGGTCAGTTTTTAATTTATCTAAGTAAGTTAAAATAGCCTAATGTCAACTGCTCATCACCTTTAACAAAATATTGTTTTACCCAGTTCTATTGGTAAGAACCAGGAGAACTGCCACTCACCATTTATGCATTGTGACGAGCATAAATTGCTTTGCAACCATATTAAAGTACCTAATCGAATCGCAACCCGTTAAATACTTATTATTATGTTGTTCCTGTGACCATCTGTGGTCTCCATCATCAGTTCCACTTCACCAAATGGTGATTTCCGAGAGCAAATGCACGAGTTACTATAAAAAATACCCAAATGGCTATAGGTTTGCCTGAAAAATTGAGGGTTTCCCTCGATTTCCATGGGATCCCCTCATCAGATTCTGATTTGGTGGCAATGGGACCACCTCAGAAGCATACCCTTTCAAACAAAAAAAAAAGAATTTTCAAAATTGGTCCATAATTGACGGAGAAATCGGGACGAACATAATTATAACCTCCTCGTTTTTGGAAGTCGGTTAAAAATACGTCTAACGGGCGGCTATCTACTACTCCTAGGCACGCGAGAGCATCTCACGGTGGCAGTTAGCATAATAATGACATTACAAGGCTAGTGTTATTGGAGGAGCAAGAAACATTGTTGGATCCCGATACTGTCTACCCTTAATTAACGGGAGACAGCATCACCGTACTAAATGCTAAACACCGATACAGACATGAAGCAAGTAAGAACCGTTCGAAGGTGATAATTTGTCCTTTGTTAGCCTGATAGGGACTAACCACACTTAATCAGCTCTGTTCAGCTTTTGTACATAGAAAACAATGATTTTGTATGGAGATGCGTACGCCAACGGATACGTAATCATCTCCATACAAAATATTTTGTTTTTCTATGGACAAAGACTGAAGAGAGATGAATAAGTGTGGTTAGTCCCTTAGTCATCATCAGTTTGCGGGCTTGCGGACGCTGAGACATGGGTAGCTCGCCGCCCGATAAGGACCAGGCCGGGGGTCGACGGCGCGTTGTGTTCCACGCGCGCCTCAAGGAGATGTCAGCACGAACTGACGGGGTCCGTTAGGACCAATGCCTGCCAGGGTTGCGAGTTTGTCCGAAAGGGATATCGTGGCCCTGGCACACAGGCAAATGAAGGAACACGAGTGGGTTTTAGTCAGTAAAAGTCTGACACGCCCAGAGCGGGAGAAGTTATTTCATAATTTCAAACCCAACAAAAAAAAAGTCGTCTTCATATTGCGGTTTCACCAGCCTACATAATATTTAATGAGTATATTTTTTGAGAATAACTAGCTTCTGCTCGCGACTTCGTCCGCGTGTAATTTCTTGTTCCCCCGACCCATTGCGTCGCATTGCATCGCCCGCCCGTTTTCGCATAGCGTTCTTTCTGACTTTTTTTCTTTTTTCTCGGCTCCTAAGGGTTGTAGCGTGATGTTAAATAGCCTATAACCTCGCTCAAGAATTGGGCTATGGAATGCAAAACCTTTTTCAAATCCCACTAGTAGTTCCAGAGATTACCCGCTACATACAAACTTACAAACAAATGTTACCTCTTCATAATATTAGTATAGATTTTACTTCTTTTCTGATTACCTCATCCTAGTTTGATTATGTTGTCTTAATTATGGCTTTACTCAATAAATTAAAAAAAAAACAAGTAAAAAAAAAAATGTTTGATTATGCCGATGGACTACTGTTTTTTGTATTTTTAAATGTTTTTTATAAAAATATTTAAAAATGTAATCAATATGTATGTACAAGTAATAAATTATAATAATAGATAATTAAATTAAATATGACAACTTATTACAGTAAACAATTTAACGTTAAAGTAAAATTTCGTCGTGACATTTTGTGGATAAAGAATTTATAATAATGAGCCAGTTTCAATGTCACTGAGATTTTCCTCGTGACACGAGTACAGTAACCTCCAATGAGCCTATAGGATAAAAACTTGATACAAGTGTATCGTCTTATTGTAACGTGACCAATGATGGTCAGCGTCAGATTACATTTGCACCTGAGTCGCTATTAGGACCCCAGTCTACAAGCCGAGTGTAACAATAATAGTGCTTATAGCACGTTATGTAAATAATCTACTTGCAGTACAGGTCCGCATGCACCGATAAATGCGAAGAATTCGTAATTGACATGGCGGTGACGGGTTTTATGTTGTTAATGATCTCATATGAGCTGGAATTTGTTGAACGTAATCAAACCGCTAAAAAAGTAACTTTTACATGCTGTTTATATAAATTCGTTAGGTATACGTGTTTTTAACTACATTAAAATGATAAAATGCTAATCGTTAACGTTATTCCACTGTCGGTAACATTCACGAAGGCATAAAGCAAGTGTTCCCATTAGAATTACACTCTCTTTGAATATGAAATTACTTAATTTTCATTCAAAGGAGAATTGACCCTTGTAGCCTGAACAGGAAAAGTGTAAAAATATCTATATTTTATTTAGTAAGTAACATTTTACATTTCATGTAAATGATGTATCTTAATGTTGTTACTGCACATTGTTACAGAATCAAACCAGTGATTTTGGGGAACGGAAGATGCATTCAGTCAGATGCCGTGATATCTGGATATGAAGTACCTAAAGGGGTAAGCTTACAGACTAAACTTTGATGATTCATAACTAAGTGCCAATTTCGCCAATCAAACTGAACGCGATCAGCACATCTAAACCGAGTTCAAGAGCTGTCAGTGTCAATATTACAAAGAAAATAATGACAGTGACAGCCTGATCGCGTTCAGTTTTCATTGGTGAAATTCGCCCTTAGTAGTTATTTTAGACTGACCGGGAAGGGGAAAAGTGAGAACATCATAATTTATATTCACAAAATTCCTTTTTCCTATTTCAGTCGCACATAGTTTTCCCGCATTACATCCTATCTAACGAGGAACGATACTTCCCGTCACCAAAGGCATACGTTCCCGAGCGTTGGCTACGAGACAACGAAGTTCGGGAGTCGATGGAAAAACCCAAAGGATCGATAGCTGTTGGTGAAAATTCGGGATGCCCGTACAATCGGGCGATGGAGGTGTGTCGCAAGCAAAAGGAAGTAGGAATCCACCCGTTCGCATCGCTTCCTTTCGGCTTCGGCCGACGAATGTGTATCGGGAAGAGATTTGCCGAAGCAGAGTTGCAACTCTTGCTGGCTAAAGTGAGTTAGATTTGACTGTGTTTTTTTCTGAATCCAAGAACTATTTATTGGCATATGTTATACTAAAAGTAGCTGCGCCCCGCGGCTTCACCCGCGTAAGTCTCGATCTTAGCACTTAGGGGTATAAAAAATAGATAGTAGCCGATTCTCAGACCTACTGAATATGCATATGAAATTTCATAAAAATCGGTTAAGAGCCGTTTCGGAGGAGTATGGTAACTAACATTGTGACACGAGAATTTTATATATAAGATATTGACATAATTTAAACCCCCTAAAACCCTTTATTAGTTTTTTATAAAAAAGGAGGGGAAATAATCATAGGGCATCGAAAATTTGTTTTTGTTTTCTTAAATGAGGGCAGCAAAGATTTGACATAAATTCTAAGTCATGAAAAGGGAAAATTGTGGAGTAGAAAATCGAGAACAACCGGCTCAGTAAGACAGTTGGACAGGTCCACTCAACACAGGTTCTTTCCTCAAAATACCATTTCAGACACGGATCTACATGGTCCTCACATGATCTGGCCAAGATTATGTCTGGACTTTAAAAGAGCCATTTCTTTTCAGGGGTAGTCAGATAGGAAATGTCGGCTACAACTAGATATTTATTTTATATTTTTTATATGACGTATAAAAAGGATTCTAATATGTATTTACAGAATAAACGATTTCATTTCACAAAATAATTAGCAGGGCAACAATCTTACACTGAAAATCATAATATTGTGGTTAGTTGGTCGTTCGATCGATCTTGTATGAGCAGATATCTATCAATCTGCCAGCGTTTTCCCAACTATGCTGGGGTCGGCTTCCAGTCTAACCGGATGCAGCTGAGTACCAGTATTTTACATGGAGCGACTGCCTATCTGACCTCCACAACCCAGTAACTGGATAATACGATACCCCTTGGTAAGACTGGTTGTCAGACTTTCGCGTTTTTTGGCAAGGACACTACCAGCTGCACTACCAGTAGTGTCGTTTACAATTAACGACACTACCATACCTATTTTGGATTAAATTGTTCAGTCAACACAACAAAGTTTGCAACATTAAATATATTTCCAAAAAAATAGTGGTCGAGGCTCATTATCTGTGCACCCGGCGCACTCAATAAATCGACTACCCGTCTGTCGGTGTGTGCTGAAGTTAAGAATGATCAAGTTCAATGAATAATACTTTTATTTCATGATTTACTTAGTAATAAATAAAGAATTATATTTCTCAACTTTGCTGTGTTGACTGTACAATTTAATCCAAAATAGGTTTGGTAGTGTCGGCAGTTGTAAACGACACTACTGGTAGTGGGGATGGTAGTGTCCTTGCCAATAACGGACTTTCGGGCTTCTGACGATCCGTAACGACTGTCAAATCCACGAATGACAGCCGGGACCAACGGCTTAACGTGCTTGCCGAGGCACGGAGGAGTCTCGGTATGTAAAGATGGTCACCCATGCACGGACCAACCCCGGCAGGCGTAGCTTTACCTGATGGATCGACCCGTGCGGCTGTTACTTAGCCACGAGCTCCTTTATGAGCAGATATCTTAAGGCGACGATAACCGACTTTTAATGATTTTATACTGAAGATCACGTCTAAACGAGTAGTGTTAATGATTTGAAAAAAATATATGTTAAATTAGAGCATTTTCTCAAAAACTTAATTTGTGAATATTTTAGATTATGTTTATATTACATAGTGAAATTAATTTGTAAAGTTATGTCTAACGCGGAAAAAAACTGAGAATGGCGCAAAATCTACCAAGCGTATTTTTCTGAAACCTTCACCAGTTTAAAGATAATTTAATTATTGATGTTTTAGTATACGCGTTTTATTAAAATACCTTTTTTTTGTGTATAATAAATTAATAATGCGTCAAATTGGGGACAGCGCTCCTTGATGGGCGAGTCCTATTACTGGCTGAACGTACGACGCGTTGCGTGAGCTCAGTACAGAACACGCAAGCTAACCACTCAAGGTCACTGGCATATATCTGCGTCTTAAGCCTAATTATTTATTTTCAGACATTCCATAGATACGACGTATCGTGGCACTACGGAGACCTAACCTACAGTGTAACGCCTACGTATGTGCCAAACGAACCGTTGCAGTTCGCACTCCACAAGAGAAACGGTAACCACACTAGCCTGTAATCTTCTATGTTAAATACGTATTTAAGAGGAAATGCGGGCGGAGAGACTTTTAGAGTAAAAAGTCATAAATCGAGGATCGGCTCTCGCCTATTTCCTCCTCCAATATTGGACCAATTTAAAAGATATTTCTTATACTTAATAAGAAGGATATATACTGTGTCCCTGTTTTTCTTTTTTTATTAATAGTTGGCAAATTTGTACAATAGCCCTCTGTTGTCAGCGGTCTAAAGAGGCAATTTTGAGCATTTTCAGAGGGTTCCAGCTCTTATAAAGATAATGTATCATCAAAAAGGAAAACATAGGGACACAGTATATATCCTTCTCATTCAGTATAAGAAATATCTTTTAAATTGGTCCAATATTGGAGGAGGAAACAGGCGAGAGCCGAACCTCGATTTATGACTTTTTACTCTAAAAGTCTCTCCGCCCGCATTTCCTCTTAATGTTGTTCGTAAAACGTAGAATTAACTACCACAGGTTTTTTACTTAGTTGTATTTAGGTCGTTTGTGTTTTGTACGGCTTTGTAATAATGCTAAGTAAGATTTATTTGATTTTTCAAATAAAGCTCGTTATTTTAGGGTGCATTGTATTATTTTAAAGATCCTGTCGTTTCTTAGTGGAGATGCTATAAATGTTCCCACTGCTGGGACACAGGCCTCCTCTCTGTGAAAGGGAGTGAGCCGTAATCCACCACGCGGGCCCAGTGCGGGTTGGTAGATGTCACATGTCTTCGAATTTTTGGCTCTAGGACATGCCGGTTTCCTCACGATGTTTTCCTTCACCGTTTTGAGATCAGCGGTGATTAAATTATTTACAAAAAGTAAAGCTCCTGTCATGGTTCGAAACTACAACCGACAACTCGTAAGGCGCGGTCGTTATCACTAGGTCACCACTCCTTATTTTTTTTTTCAATTTTTGTATGAAGTAATGTAAAAAGCAAAATCTAAACTCATTTATTTAGATTAGGCTTAATCAGCACTTTTTAAACGTCAAAATTACGAATCCCCCTTCACCACTTTCCGGTATTAAGCTAGGAAAAAGTAGCGTAACAACTCCCCAACAACACATCTGTATGTAAGTTATATGAACTTTATTCTATACAATCATCTCATAAGCAAAGCGTATACTCACTATTTGGCGGAGTCGTTGAGCTGGTACTCGTTAGAGCGGCCGAAGCACTCCTGAACGCCGGCGTCCGCCCAGAGCCTCTTCATCGCCGCCAGCAACTCCTCGCTGAACGGCTCCGTGTCCTCCATCCGTTGGATCACGTCAAACACCATCTTGCCATCGCTCTGCAACAGATAAATTCAATAAGTTTTCTACAATTTTCGATATTCTCTATAGGTGTGTAGTACAGGCTACAGAAACATTTTGTCAGTAATATTATAGGGGAAAAGGTTAGTGCCATTAATTGGGCACAAATCTCCGGATTTGGAGTCTGCTCCTTGCTGCTGCTGCTAAGGGGTTTCTGATGGAAAAACCCAATAAAATACTAAAAAGATTTTATTTAACCACTTTGTCGGCGTAATTTAGAGCGTTTACACCTTACAGCATTTCATACAAACTTTCAAGCCCTTGTTTTTCAAAATGACTGAACTGATGAAACTTCATACGCATAAGCAGGATATAAAGGTCTAAAAAGTTAGTAAAGAACATTTTCGAAAAATTGTGATTCAGCCAAATTAGACCGATTTAAAATTTTCCCTAGAAACAGAGATTTCCAGTAAAGGCTTCTACATACTGACGCGACTTGTCGCGCGACGCGATACCGGTGGAACAATTTCCTTGAATTTTTCATAGAAATTGTTCTACCGGTGTCGCGTCGCGCAACAAGTCGCGCCAGTATGTAGAAGCCTTTATCTGTTTTTAAATAAGATATTTCCGAAAATGTTCTTTACTAACTTTTTAGACCTTTGTATCCTGCTTATGCGAATGAAGTTTCATTAAAATCGGTTCAGTCATTTCGAAAAACAAGGACTTGAAAGTTTGTATGAAATGCCGTAAGGTGTAAACGCTCTTAATATGTACACCCACGACAAACTAGTTTTCTAGTCTGAGCTAAGCTGGGGACAGACAGACGGACATGGCAATACTATAAGGGATCCTTGTTGACTACGGGACCCTAAACAAGGGTCGTAGTTTCTCTGGGTGGGTTTCATAAACCTATCCCAAAAAGAAAAGAACACTAAATCAACACTATGCCACAGCAAAGAGGTTGGCAGCGTAGCCAACACTTTCACCGCTGCCAACATCTATCATTCACAACTTCTGTTTTGTCTACACATAAGTGCCAATGTACCACTGCAGTGAATGGTACGGGGCAAAGGGCAATGCCATCGGGTAAAACCCCCTACCGGTGCTTTGCCAGGGTGCATTTAGATGTCCCACGTTACCACTTCGCTGATTGGTATTAAAACGGTTTGAGCTATTCTAATTAGTTCGTGGCAATGGTGGCGATACAAAAGAAGAACACTTTTTTCCCCTATCCTAATAATCTAACTTCTGACATCACTCAAGGTAAGACAGTTGAAAGTAATTAAAATCTATTCTAGAATGCGGAAAACGGTAATAATGACACCCTTGATCAATATTAGAAATGTTATTTTAGTACTTCTTCGTTTCTTGATGCGTTAGTGGCCGACGACCGAGCTTACTATTGATTCGTATTAATGAGGTAGGTATCATCGAATTTAGTATCCACCTAATTTATGAATGAAGCAATTACCAGATACCAATATAAACCTCGATGGAGACTTATGACCTAGACTCAGTACACTCAAAGTTTTTAACAGACTTCCAAAAAGGAGGAGGTTATATGTTCGGCTGTATGGTTTTTTTTTTATATTGGTTCACCGATTGCTCCGTCATTTGTGGACCGATTATGAAAATTCTTTTTTTGTTTTGAAAGGGTATGCGACCAAGGTGATCCCATTGTCACCAAGTCACAATCTGATGAGGGGATCCTATGGAAATCGAGGGCAATCCTCAAATTTTATAGGCACACCTATATCGATTACAGTATTTTTTATAGTAACTCATGCATTTGCACTCGGAAACCACCGTTTGGTGAAGTGTAACTGATGATGAAGACCACAGATGGCCACCGGAACTACTTAATAATAAGTATTTCACTGTTGCGATTCGATTAGTCACTTTAATATGGTTGCTAAGCAATTTATGCCCGTCACAATGCATAGGATGAAGTCACCATCAGTTCTCCTGGTTCTTACCAGGTGAATTCCTCAACTATTAACGCCCCTGCATCGGGAAAAGCAATATTTTGTAAAAGGTGATGAGCAGTTGAAATTAGGTTATTGTAACTTAGATAAATGCAAATTGACCCACTAAAGTGAAAAATAAAAAAACTTTTTACAAAAAAAATAAAACCGACTTCCAAAAAGAAACACTACAAAGTGAAAAATAACCTTCATTTTGGAAGTCCATTTTATTTTTTTGTAAAAAGTTTTACTTATTACCAGATACCAATATAAACCTCGATGGAGACTTATGACCTAAACTCTGTAGACTCCAAGTTTTACGAACTTCTGCATGAAGAATTAAAGTAGCGTTTTAGCTATCACAACCCTCTAATAGTAAGGTCTAAATGATGAACCTAACGAATGACCTAAGAGTCAAGATTCATCGTTGTTCTGATGTTTGATGGAACTTGATGGGGAGGTCATAGAATATAGGCTTAAGCATAAGCATAATCATCGTTACAATTATCGGAAATGAGAAAATATTTAATTCTTCTTTCTTTTTCGTGTGGTTCTGGTTAGTGACTAACCTCAATTAATTAACGGACACACACTTCCCTATGTGTTTATTATTCTAGCGTATGGCACTCGTGGGTTGCAGCTGAAAATCAGCGTCAGGTGGTACACCTTGTGTTGTCATCTGACATTATGCTGAGCTGAGGCCCTTTTGGCATTATAATTAATTGTTTTCTGTGTTATTTATAGTTTTTAAGGTGTATTTTTTTTGTTGTAATGCCAATAAACGCATTTTTTTTCTTTTGATGTCAGTCTTATGCCGCCATGGGCCTCTGACTTGGCTCTTCACATGCCGATCAGGCATGCTTTTTAAGCAAGTGATAATTATACAATCATCATCATGATCCTTCCAGCCGAATGACGTCCACAGTAGGACATAGGCCTTCCCAAGGGGGGGGTGGGGGAGGTTTGCCATAATCGCGGCGCTTGGGAGGCCAGGCGGGTTGGCGATCGCAGTATGGTGTTAAAATGCATAGAGAACCCTGCTGCCCATTCTCTAGTAACTTCTTTAGTAGCTTTTTACGACATCCACGGGAAGAAATAGGGTGGTGCTATTCTTTACGTTCGGCACCACACAGACAGCACAATACGAAAATGAATCCGAAATGTCAGAGGTGCGTTCCTTGGGTTCGTCCTGGAGACCTATGACGTCCCACCGTCACACCACTAGGCTATCACTGCTGGTAATTTATAACAATACAATTTAAGCATTATTTAATTACAAACAACAAAAAATATGGTATTGGGGATCCCAGTATGTTTTCATTTGGATAATGTACCTTGCTGCTGCAAACTGCTATGTATTATTGAAATAAATAATTGTGTTTATGTAACTTTTAGAGACACCCGTGAGGATCAGGAGCAGAATGAATCATTTAAGACGCAGATATATGTCAGTGACCTTGAGTGGTTAGCTTGCGTGTTCTGTACTGAGCTCGTGACGCGTCGTACGTTCAGCCAGTAATAGGACTCGCCCATCAAAGAGCTCTGTCCCCAATTTGACGCATTATTAATTTATTAAACAGAAAAACAAAAGGTATTTATAATAAAACGCGTATACTTACTAAAAGATCAATAATTAAATTATCTTTAAATTGATGAAGGTTTCAGAAAAAACGCTTGGTACATTTTGCCCTATTCACAGTTTTTTATCCGCGTTAGACATAACTTTAGAAATTAATTTCACTATGTAATATAAACATAATCTAAAATATTCACTTATTAAGTTATTGAGAAAATGCTCTAATTTAACATAATTATATTTTGTTCAGCACACTACTCGTTTAGACGTGATCTTCAGTATAAAATCATTAAAAGTCGGTTATCGTCGCCTAAAGGGTGAAAATTTCGAGTAATTAGTCTCAGCTGTATTGACATAAGTATTTCGAAAATGTGAACAACAAAAATGCATTGATGGTAGTGATTATTATTAGTATTAACGACTTAATGGTCCATACATAACTCATTAGTGCTGGGTTGACCTATTTAATACAGTTAGACATAGACAACTCTTATTTGTAGAAATGGAAGAGACACACTTGACAAATTAATCAAAAGTATCTATCTGTAAATGGTTTAATTGAAATAAATGCTGAAAATAATAAAGTGATCAAAAAATCATCCAAGTGAACAAAAATAATCCCATCATTTTAAATGGCATTTGAAGACCAAGACAGAATAATAACTTTCAATCTATTTAGCACATAGCATTTCAAAATTAATATTAAAATTTGTCAAAAATATGAAAAAGGTTACAATTATGTTCTACGTGCATCTGAATTCTTCACCAATTTGTAACTTTTATTTCATGATCCTGCTTTAAGTTCCTAACATGCATCAACATCCATTGCCTAACTTTAAAAGTCATAAACACAGCCATAAAGAACGATGACTCATAATAATTCGTGTTGAAGAGCAATATCGTCTCAATTGGAGTTGAGTGACCGGGCATCTTCGACATACGCTAATCCGATTAGTAATCCATTTAGCAAACTCGTCTCAGAGAACCGCACGCTTTCGTTACGCAACCCGCTAACCACCAAGTGAAAGAATTCTGACTAATGAGAACCTCCAAAATTCTGATGAGTTTAGTCTTCGGCTAAAAGTTTCATGAGTTTGTTGACGACTAAACTGCAATGCATCATAAATACTCATATTTTATAGCAGAGACTAGTCCAGTTTGCTCTGGGTATTATAAAAGTTTATTTTACCGGCATTGCGGCATAAAATGCCATGCTATGAAATAAATAACTCGTACACACCGCTACACATTAGCTGACCTCTCATTGTACGGAAATCTTATACAATGCGCGATCAGCTTATACTGGAATAGTATAGCTTGATGTGTAGCCTTGTGTATATCAGGCTTATGCTTTTGCTGGTTGCAGAGGTTTCTGTGAAATATGCTTTAATTATGACGGGTGTTGCGGGTCGCGGGACGCATGCGCGATGACGGAAAGTTCGCCGCGCCATTCACAACCCCTCCTCGAAATAACCACCGCCACCCTTTGTTGCTTACACGTTGCATATTCATTTAAACATCGACGTCCATTAGCTCGTTACCTAAGCTGGTATTAACGCCTTGCAAAGCACAATATAATATAGCGTTGAAACTAGTAATTATCACTTTACATGTTATTCCTTGAAACTACTGTAACTTCGATTAAGACCTTTGTCTTAACCGAAGTTACCTACAGTTCAAGATAGAATTGGAATATGGGATTTGACAAATGATACCATCTCATCGTTTGTAAAGTTCCATGGTTATTTTATCATGCCTAACTAACTGCACATATTAAAAATGTTTACACTTTTATCTATTTAAAAAATATGGGAAGACTGAAACACATCCAAAGGAAGATCACAATACTGAAACCGATTCGCTACCTGACATTTATTTTAAATTCTGTGATTACCTTAACTCACACTGATATTATTGTTATTTTTTAGGAAATCGTATATATTTTTTAAAATTTTTGTAAATATGTGAGCACCATGTTCTATCACCTAATTAATTTATCTGTCATTGCTTCATTCTTAACTCTTTTTATTACCTATTGTGGTATAGTAATTTTATTCTAGGTGCATCGTCTACACATATAATTATATAATTAATGTACCTATAAAAATATTGTACAAGATTTTAAAAGAGTACCGGTGGAGTTTCTTGCCCATTCTTCTCCATACGAAACTAAATTTTGGAAGGGGCGACTAGAATCAATTCTATTCTTTTTTGTAAATATTGACGTTCAAAAGTGCCTTTTATGTGCCTATTTGAAATAAACAATTTGACTTTGACTTTGCTATGTAACCATACAACATCGTCTAACTAAACATAGGAAACAATGCTGAGACAACCCCATGCGATTCATTGTGCGTGTACTTAGGTTTTGTTTCAACATGTTTGCGCCGGATAGGGCTGTCACGTCCACTGCTTTCATGCCCCTCACTGTTACAGAGATTGGTGCACGAGGTAACTTATACAGTGTCATATGCACACTAGCGACATAGCTTGCGATGCGTACAATATGCAAAACTAATGGGGGGACGGTACAGGGCATGTCTCATTAGGGGAATACAGGCAAGGGGATCGATCTCCGGACATTTATAATATTATAATTTTTTACTGTATATGCTTCAGTTTAGTTTTATTTTTTATATTTAACCATACTCTCTACTCAATGTGGGTAATTTATATCGCACGCCGTTCGTATTTGTTTAGCGTTTTTTATATTATGTGAAAAATGTTGTTAGTTATACATTTATACTCCCATCTTAGTTTTAAGTTCTATACGTAACATTGTAATGTGTAACTGTCGACTTTCCCAAATAAAAAAAATTGCGTGAACTGTGGAAAATACCAGACCTGCGTGTAACTATAAGGTGAAGTACTAACGATTCGTACTGTAATCTAGTTTGTATAATCACTACTTGAGAAGGAAATTACAGATATTTTTATTGCTCGCGGTCTCATGGACTTTAAAGATCCGTTTACGACGTACCTATGTCAAACGGTAAGTGCGTCACATCTCGTGACGAGTTAATTAATTACAGTTTTCAGAACAGCCTCTCGTTCGTTGTGTAACCGATGACGTTGACATGAACGACTTCAACAGGTCGGAACGGAACTGAGATACCTTATCTGACTGACATTCCGAACAGGTACTCTTGATGATAACACCGGCCAATGTATCCCTTTCAGATTTTATTACACGTTTGGTGGTTGTTCGTTGGTTGCTAATAGAATCGGGCACTATCGCAAACATGACATTGCCACCTTATCTGGTTTACCGTAAATTATTCAGTTTACAATATCTCGTTAACTTTAGCACAATAACCAGGTTTGCGAATTAACATAGCCTTATCTAAAGTGGTCTATTGATTAATATTTTGTTGGTAAATTAGACTAACAACACTGCAATGTCATGTATTGTATGTATCCTACACCAATCCTGCACTACAGATGTAAAAATACCAATTTAATCTTAAAGATAACCTTGACGAATGTCTCCTTGTATTTCCAAGCCAATAAACATTGGAAATAACTGTTTAATAAAACTGAAAGCTTTACAATAATGGTAACATATGTTTTGGAGAAATATTCATAGCAAACAAATAATGCAATAAGCTGTTGTGCAGAGTGAAGAATGTCATGTATTGTATCCTACACTACAATCCTGCACTAAAGATACCAATTTAATCTTAAAGATAACCTTGACGAATGTCTTCTTGTATTACCAAGCCAATAAAAATTGGAAATAACTGTTTAATAAAACTGAAATCTTTACAATAATGGTAATATATGTTTTGGAGCAATATTCATAGCAAACAAATAATGCAATAAGCTGTTGTGCAGAGTGAAGCCGGGCTAGGGCGGCCGGCATGCAGCGAGCCACTCTCATGAATAACGAATACCCAATATTGATCTCCATAGAGAGAACATTTCACAGAATCGAACAAGTCCTGGGAAAATGCAGATGAAATTTTCGTTTATTCATGGAAGCCTTTCACCTGTAAATTATCTAGAGCTATAGCTACAATAGCTTAGTACTTTTTAGGGTTCCGTACGTCCGAATGAAAAAACGGATAAAGGATCACTCGTGTCATCGTGTATCTGTATGTCTGTTACACCCAATTTGCTCCGAATCCAATCGACGTCCAACACGCACATGGCCGGTTTTTTTTTTAAGAGGACTCATTTATGCCAAATTATAATCATTATACAATTGTGAATTTCGCATTAGGCTGAACGATATACGATACGGACTATGGAATGGACATACAATTTAGCTACAGCTGGCTCTACGTTTTTCATCAAAATGAATCTACGACGTCGAATAATTACGATGCAAACAACACTCCAGTCTCTCCCATAAATTGCTTCGTAATCAGTATTAGCGGCACACGGAAGGCTTAGAGCACTTATTCCCGATGTAGATTTCGATGCAATCGACATTATTTTTTACTGACGATCGCCCATCATTTATAGAATGCAGACACGTAATCGACGCAGTTTATCGTTTACGCAACGAATACTCGCTTTGATTTTCGATTTTTAGTAAACTAATGAGTACTGTACGATTGATATCTTCGAATAAATATTTCAATTGGATCAGTATACTCATCACTGTGATCATATTGAGTGTTTTGTGGGAGATTTTTATTAAATTTTAATGTCTTAGCAAAAGGCATGCCAGAATCTGCTTATGCTGGTATCACAGTCGAAAAATGTCGAACAAAATCTTTTTAATTTAAGACCTTGGGACTCAAGGTATTTAGCACCATAAAGGATCTGATCTATTGATTCTTACTGTTATTTTCACTTTCGCCAAGAGACTTTGTTATTTACTATGCATTTGGTATATCAATCCTACAATAAGGTCTGCTCTATTAGTAAGTTATTTGAAGGTACGGTAGTTTTTAGGGTTCCGTACGAGTGGCGTTCCGTCTGTTTGTCCGTATGTAACCAGGCTGTATCTCATGAACCGTGATAGTTAGACAGTTGAAATTTTCACAGATGATGTATTTATGTTGCCGCTATAACAACAAAATACCAAAAAACAGAATAAAATAAATATTTATGGGGGCTTCCATACAACAAACGTGATTTTTTTGCTCGATATTGATAACGGCAACAGGTAGACGCTTGAAATATTCACAGAATCTTTAGTTATATATTTACTTCAAAAATAAATAATAAAAAAAAATATTTAAGGGGGGCTCCCCTCCCATACAACAAATGTGATTTTTTGCCGTTTTTATAGATGTAATAAATAATAATGGTACGGAACCCTTCGTGCACGGGTCTGACTCGCACTTGGCCGGTTTTTTATTCCGGCAAAGTGACCTCTTAAGTCTCGATCCCGTAGGAATATTGGGATTAAAAGTATCATATCTCCTATTCCAGGTCATGGTCTACCCACGTGCCAAATTTCATCTAAATCCGTTCAGCCTTTTAGCGTGAAATCATAAATAATAAACTCACTTTCGCATAGTTAGGATTGTTGTTGAAAATATATTTTTTTACAGGATTGCCTCCATCGCAAATGTTAGAAAATGAGTATAGCTTACCTCTCGGTCCTTATTGCCGTAGGTGATGCCCAAATTAGGCATAGCACGCAAGATGGCGACGAGCGACTGAATCGTGTTGCTGTACACCACAGGCCGGTACTGTTTGAAGTCTTCATTTGTAAAGCCACTTTCGTGGATAATTCTGTGGGAAAGAAAGTGATGTTTAATAATAAGTTAAATGAAACATGAAACTGAACTGCACCCTAATTACGTAACACAGTTTGAATCACAATCGGAATGATTATGATTATGCTAATCCATTGCTTCGTTGGAAAAATTTGTCTGCTCAACAACGTAAATAATGAAATGAATGTTGTTGAACTGTCAAATTGAAACAGATTGCTATTGATAATATGTTAAGCAATTAGCCCGCTGTTTACATGAAACTTTAAATTGAATAGGTTCACATTGTGACAGGTGACCTCAGGGACGATGAGGATATTGAGCGGGAGGGCAGGGTTCTGGCGGTGAGAACTAATATGCTCACACGCAGGTTCGCACGATGCTCGAGAGAAGTGAAGGTTACGCTATTCAAAGTTTATTGCCAGTCCTTCTACTCAAGCGGCCTGTGGGTGAGATTTATGCAACGAGCCTACAGAGCCGTGCGCACTCAGTACAATAATGCGTTCAGGATGTTGTTGGGTCTGCCGTGGCGGTGCAGCGCGTCTGGGATGTTTGCTGAAGCGCGCACTGATGGTTTCCAGGCCATCATGCGCAAAAAAGCAGCTTCCCTGTGGCCCATATACGGGGTAGCAACAACGGCATTCTGAACGTAATAGCTGTACGTTTTGACTGTCCCTTTCAGAAGCAGTGGGTCATGTCTTGTGTAGGTGTAGCGAGTCATGGCAAATATAAATGTATTAGGTTAAGGTATAGACTTGGTCAAATTAAATCAGTTAGCGAAACTCCGCCGACGTGATGGGTATCGATATCTAAACACGAAAAACTAAAAATAAATAAGATTTAATTTTTTTTTTTGGTCTTCGACGGCTGGTAGTGTTGTTACTGGAAGTTCGAGTTGGAAAAACCTGTTTTATTTTATCGTGTTTAGTTATCGATACCCATCACGTCTGTGAAGTTTACACAAAAAAAAAAACAGTTTTTATTAAGTATTTTATTTAGAGTATTTATTACAAGCGGTCGTTGATGACTCAAAAAAACTCTTCAAATTAAATTAATGTTTTAAACAATACCCATCATGTCTGCGGAGTTTCGCTAGCTAATTTGATTTAACACAATAAATGGGTCTATGCCACCCGAAATAAAGTTTTAATTTATTTATTTATAATATTTTGTCTGCTATCCCTCACTCCAATTCATTACTATTACATAAGAATTAGCTGAGTCCAGTATTTGATCTACAGCGTTCAGAAGTACATGATTATTGGGTACATGAAGATGTAAGGAAGAACAATTATCACAATTTGTATCAAGGTAGTACATTGGTATATGACACAGAACAAATAATTGGCTAAATTGACGGAACGAGTTAATAAAAGGCGTAAATGTGTGTTACTCATCGATTGCCTTGTGATTCATAGGTCCAATAGTGCGGTATTTTAACGAGATTATTAAGTTCCAACCTCAACCAATGTGATTTCATGACGTAGCCCTAATGTTATACGGGAATGTACAAGAAATTCGCCGTAAATTTGTAATTTATGTAGTTTCCATAATGCACTCATATTCAATTGTTTTTTTTTTAATACGTTAGAGACTTTGTATTTCATCAGTCATGTTTATTTATCCTTACATCGGACTATTCCATTGCCAAATTGGCAATAACATCAAAGGGACCGGTTATAACTTAAGGGACACTTACACGAAATCGACTGATTATGATCAATTTTGTTCATTGTTTGTGAGAAAGGGAAAAAAAATATTTGTGATTTGTAAATTCAGTTCTTTGTTTTGCATGTGGCGGAACAGATGTTTTCAAATAAATTAAGAACTCTTGGAAAATTACAAAAAATCGCACCAAGTTTTCCAAAAAATGACGCGAGACTGACATTAGTTGATCATCTTTTTACGAGAAAATATTTATGATTTTGAACATTAAAAAATGTAATCAACATTACTATAAGGTCTGCTTGCATGTGGCGGAAGCATTTTTTTTTTTCATCTTCGATACAAAATATTGCAGAAAAATAATGTTGAAAAAACGTGAACGTTTTTCGTTCAGCCTTAAGGCTTCTACAGACCAGCGTGACTCGCGACGCGACACAAAAGCATCGCTCGTCGCGCGACACGCGGGGCCTTTGTGAGAGAAGCGTTTTGCCGACGGAAGAATAGACAAAAATGACGTTTCTGTGTAAACAGTAGAACATTTTCGGTAGACAAGCTATTTCTATTCTACTAGTAGAAATAAAAGGCGTCATGCTAAGCCTGCAGGAAGTAACGTCGTAAAATCTATTTGGAAATATCGAAACTCTGTATTGTGACAATGTTACTTACATTATTTTGCTGTACGAAAGTGAGTCTTACACAAAATCTTAACTTGAAACGTATTCCTGTATTATTTAACTCCAACCAATCCTGACCTTATTTTCATATTTATGATGCATTCGTACTATCCAGATCTGTCTTTGTAAATTATTTAGTCGATCAGACATTCAAGTTGCATGCACTCATAAATAAGTTATGCAGGTGAGGACGGTAGGCTCAACTCCGTGGAGTTTCTTGCCCGTTCTTCTCCATAGGAACCTACTACGCTTTAGAATGGGCAACTAGCTTCATCTCTCTGACTGACCCCTTGACAATTCAAAAGTGCCTGTAATAGGTTTATTTGAAATAAATTCATTGATTTTAAGCATAAAAAAAAACCTCTATGACAAGTAGGAATCTGGAATACTTATACGAGGGCTGCACTAAAAGTATCGGGAATGGAATATTTCCACTGTTCCTGTCATATTAAAATCTTTTCAATTGAAAACTCCTTGGTTTTAAAAATCGAATACCATTTATTTATTTAAAAAAAGTTTCTCGGTCTTGTCACAAGGTTTTGTCAAACTTGTTTAGTCGTTGAGAAAATGGAATTGACTCGAGAAAATTCAAGAGCGATGATTTATTATGACTTTCGAAGTGGTTTAACACAAAAACAGTGTATTGACCGGATGATTTCTGCATTTGGTGATGAAGCCCCATCCAAAACCACAATGTATCGCTGGTTTGCTGAATTTCAACGTGGACGTGTCAAGCTCAGTGATGATCCCCGTCAAGGTCGTCCAAAAACTGCAGTCACCCAAGAAAACGTTGATGCTGTGCGTAAGCTAATTGAGGAAGATCGACATGTGACATACCGCGAAATTCAGGCAACTTTAGACATTGGCATGAGTCAAATACAAATAATCTTGCATGAACAATTAGGTGTAAAAAAGTTGTTTTCCCGATGGATACCGCATTCGCTCTGTGAAGAGCAAAAAGCGGCTTGCGTTACTTGGTGCGTCAGAACTCTCGAAAGATTCCACGTAGGATCCTCAAATGCTGTATACAACATTGTATCAGGTGACGAATCCTGGATATACGCGTACGAACCCGAAACAAAAAACCAGTCACGAGTTTGGGTGTTCGAAAATGAGTTAAAGCCAACCAAAATTGTTTGTTCACGGAGTGTTGCAAAAAAAATGGTGGCCACGTTTGTCTCCAAAACCGGCCATGTTACGACTATTCCTCTTGAGGGACAAAGAACGGTTAATGCAGAATGGTATGCTAGCATTTGTTTGCCACAGGTCGTTTCTGAACTCCGTAAAGAGAACTGCAACCGCCGCATCATCCTCCATCACGACAATGCGAGTTCTCACACCGCGCACAGAACAAAAGAGTTTTTAGAGCAAGAAAACATAGAGTTATTAGACCATCCGCCGTACAGCCCCGACCTAAGCCCTAATGATTTTTATACTTTCCCTAAAATAAAGAATAAATTGCGTGGACAGAGATTTTCATCACCTGAAGAAGCTGTGGACGCCTACAAAACGGCCATTTTGGAGACCCCAACTTCCGAATGGAATGGTTGCTTCAATGATTGGTTCCATCGTATGGAAAAATGTGTCAAATTTCGCGGAGAATACTTCGAAAAGCAATTAATACATTTTTAAATAGTAATGTTGTGTCACTTCCTTGATTCCCGAAATTTTCAGTGCCGCCCTCGTAGCTAATTCGGAGAGCAAGATCAATGTGCCACTGAATATGTATTTCGCGACCTCAGATTATAGAATATAGATCACGACAGTCTTTTTTTGTTATTTTATTTTTTTACTCTCTAAAGGCCAGCACAGACTAGTGCGATATCGCAGGTGCGACAGCCAGCGAAAAAGAAATTCTGCTACTAGAGTCGCATAGCGCCAGTCTGCACGAGCCTTAACTCAACAGTCAATTTATTTTGAGAAGTAAGGGCGACATTATTGTAGCATTGAGTGAGTTTCTTTCATGTCTACTAAACACTAAGTTGTTCTAACTTCTCTTTATAATGATACTTAAATATGCAGCCTTATCTGCTGCCGAAGGAGACAGAATTAATAAAAGCTTAGCTGGATCCTGATTCTGCTGATCTGCAGGGTTTATATATAAATAAAACAAGCTATAGTATTTCACATAAGATTGTTCTTTTAAAGTTATGAACGCAAGAAGCTGCTGACAGTTTGTACAAGATGCTATGTAAAACGCTGACAACAGGTAAGCCGCTGTCACTGTCAGACTGCATACCAAAGAAAGAGAAGCGCGATGACACAACGCTTGTAATTTATTGCAAAATATGAAGCAATTATTTATTTACTCAAAAATGAGTTGAGTAATCGAAAATAAAAAACAACCAAGTTCTGCATACAAATAAGACGTTCTTGTTATTAATTATCTGTATTAAATTTCAACCGTACGTTGATATTTAATACAGATATTTTGGATTGAAACTCAAAGTAAAGGGTTAGTTTACCGTTAATTTGTATAGAGTTTTTTTTTTCTAAACGTGTTTTGGTAACAACCAAGTTCTGAGAAATATGTTCAAGAATAACATATATTTTTTCCGCTACAACCAATGATATTATATTAAGCAGATGTTATACACTCACAAAACATCCGAAAAAAAGTGTGGCGCGCAGCAGCGGCAGCACACCCCCACTTTTCATTTATTTTACATTTCACTACAAGTAAAATACGTCCCAATTAGGACGTTTTCGAGTCTTCACGATTGCGCGCTCACAACATATCTGTTTAATATAATATCATTGGCTACCACAAACTATATTTATTTGGCAAAGCCTACTTTTATCATTTCCCTCTTGTCAGCGCCTTACGTAAATATTTTAGTATTTTACGGATACGAACAATGGAGGCGGTGAGTTCGGATGATGCACTGTCCAATAAAAACAATCGTGCCATGCAACCGGCGCGCTCGATTCTTCAGAATTCGCGGAATTCTAACTCCATTTCTACCAGATTCCTGACCTGTTCTATTTTTCTATTGTTGTAATAATTATAATAAAAGTCAGTTTCGATAAACTAACTATTATAAAGTCACTCGAAAAAGGGTTGTACTTGAGTAACGGGGGATTTGGATGTCTTTAATTACATTATTAACTTACATTCAAATTTTCCAAAATAATTCTAACAAATTAAATGGTTCTAGATGACCAACTCAGCCAATTTTTTTTTTATATTATACTAGGTACATCTAGTTTCGATAAAATAATTTGATTTTGAACGTCTGGCGTTCCATAGATCAATAGCATCCGGGACGCGGATGACGTCACCGACGGCATGGTGCAATTACACCCACAAAACGTTGATCTCACCAACATTAGCGTAGGTTATTGTAGAACAATATCGAGGATTGTATGTACTCATTATGACTTGGCTATGCCTAACTATAGACAACCTACGAGATTTGTTGACATTAGAATTGTAAACAGCTTGACTAGACAACGACCAAAATTAATACTGTTGTCAACTAATAGATATTATTATGTAACATTTTTCTCATCAAATTTTTCTCATTTTCATAACATCAAATAGGAAAGTTCCAATTTTAAGATTAATTAAGTAGGTTATGAATGAGTCACAATATCTGAATCAGAAACTTGTTTGACACAGATTAGGCATGTGCAATTTTCACTGACCATCGTCAACTGTTGGCAGGGGTTCGTCGCTCGGAGTCGTTTGGTGACGTCACACAAATTATTTTATTCGTATGCGTTGGTGACAGCTCGCGGCGTGACGTGAAGACAAATATCTTTTAAGTTAAGGTGGAAGCATAGATGATCTCACTGCCATTTTGTCGCTAGATGGCGACACATCCACAATTTCGAACATTTTCAATTTTTACACTTAACATAGACATTTTTAATAAACAACTTTATTCTTAGCGAAACCTAGGGCATTAACTTGATTTTTTTAGATCATCACTGTGCTTGTTAACTGGTATCATACAAAGATTAGAACATAATAATGATTTAGCCGCATGAATTTACTCTTTACACACACATGCAAAGTAAATAGTAGTAACTTCCGACTCCACTAGATGTCGTTTTATTCAAACATGGTTGGAAATTAAAATGTCCAGATGGTGTTAATTTTAAAGAAAGAGGACCAAATTATTTATATGATGAATATCCTTACAGTATAGCAAAAACTGAAAACAAATATTAATTTACTAATTAAGCATACTTTAAATTACTAGAGGATTGTTATGTTCCAATCTATTTCTTAATAATATAATTATTGGGTTACCTATGCATACTTTTGTTTCTAGGCTCGATATCAGATACCTTTTCACCTTATCAAATTATTCAGATAAATTATTTTGGGTAATAAAGGTATATTGTACATAAATAGGTTGTTGTAATGTGACTGAACCTAAATAGTACCTAACGTGTAAATAAATTGTGACCTGTACTAAATAAATAAAAGATTATGTATTCAATTGTAAAGCGTTTTATTGTATCTTACTATAAATTAATAATCTTTATATATGGTTAATATTTTCATACAAATATCGTTTTATTTACTCTCACTGCATTTACCTAAATATTTTCTGGTTTGATTCGAACCAGCGACTCGTACCACCACACAAAGATAACATCCTTTTTATAATATTTTGATATTTACAATTATGATTCTGAATTTAGTATTAGAAAGAATTATGTACGTAGATAACAATTTATGTAACATCACACGTAAGTGTAAGTATCTTACACAACACAAAAGTGGTTGCTAGCTAACCATAACATTTATGTTTCAAGAATACCCACTTATTATACAACTTTGAACAATAAATATTCTTTTACAATTGAATTGTTTGGCTGGTACCTAAATACATGAGTGAAACATATGTACACAGAAAAATCTTATAAACTAACAAATAACATAAACTATACATCGCTACGTAAAAAAATAGCATAATAATTAGTCTATAATGTTCCCACTGCTGAGACTCAGGCCTCCTCTGAACAGTGGTGATGAAATAATTTACACAAAGCAAAGTGTCTGCTTGGATTCGAACCATCGACTCGTACCACCATACAAAGATACATAAAAAATACTATAATAAAATATCTTCTCTTCTACACGCTACTTTTTGCTGCGCCGCCGTCGCCGCGCAGTATCAATCTTCTGCTTGTCACTTTTTACTTCCATTTATATCATTTCCGTGCGATCTGAATCAATTGCTGGGAGACATAGTTTTCGCTGCAACAAATGAATTTACACAGTTTTGTTAGACTATTCTTACTGAACCCACACCTCAGAAACCTGAGGATTAAGTTACGAAATGAGTAAGACTTATATTTTCATACCTTTTAATTCCTTGATGTCTAGACATTAGCATTTTTCTCAACTCGTCTCAAAATAATTTCCGGCAGTACACATGTTTTGAAAAATGTTACCAACTTTGGCATCATAGCGTTGATAAATTCCTCATCCCGGTTAACTTCTATGACAGTCAATGGTTGGGTGACAGATATAAAGCAAATGAAGTAACATTTACTCATTTTGGTAATTTGCAATTGACCCTGGACCTAGAATCAAAATAATAATAGCTGAGAAACAATCCAAGAAATACATTATATTTATACATACATGAACCAAGAAATAATGATCTTTGTTACTTACTTGATAATAATAATTATGCTTTTTGTTCATAACTAAAACATCGTTTTCCAAATGAATAGGAAAATTTCTATTTTCTGATGCTTCTCTAATATTTTGAGATTTCCTTTTCAAGGAGAGAAAACATTTTATTTCTACAATAGTATTTTCTGCTTCTATAATACCTGTAAAAAAGAACAGTTTTTAGGCCTACGCCACTGAACCAAATTAAAAAATCCACGCGACACACAAGATCCATGGGGGAGGAACCACAGGCAAAAGCTAGTTATTTGTATATTTTTATTATTGAATAATCTTACCATCAGGGCTAGCTGCTAAGAATCCAAAGTCTTCATCAATAAATAGACCTGATGGCTGATGACTCACTAAAAATCATTAGAAGAATTTCCATGATATCTTTTCAATGTTGCTTGCACTTTTTTCCGTGATTTTCGCGGCCCTGAATACATATGTCGTATATAGGCAAGTTTATTAGTCGGATTCATCTTAGGCAGAGTTGCAATTCAATCTGTAATCAAAAATAATAATTAAACACAACAGCAAAAGTATCGTAATTATGAAATGCTTCAAGAAATTTGTATTAGTCAGAAATAACACCACCATTTGTCACCATCAATCAAGCTGTCAAGCTGTGTGTGAAAATTTGCAAAACAACTGACAGAACATGAGAACAGACCAAATAGAGATGTCAATCTGAGATCGATTGAGCAAAGAATCGATTTTTTGGAACAAATAAAAACGTTTTTTCAAATCGATATCTAGTACTGAATCGATACAGGGAATCGATATTTCACCCTAGAACATCAGTATTTTGTTTTTTTGAATTGTTAAGAATTGTGGTGGCGGGAAAATTACGAACCATATCCAATGCAAATCCTTTTGCGTAAAAATACGGTTTTTTTCCAATATGAGACTAGTTAAATTCTTTTCGCTCATCGATCGTTTTTTCGCCCTCGTAAACGTGTACGTTACCCTAGCAGGAATCGATTTTTCGTTTTTTTTTTCAAAACGACAAGGGGCACCAATTTTTTATGTAGGGGCACATTTACAGCAGATTAGGCACCAACTATACGTTCCACTCATATAACTATAGGAGACACTTTCTTGCTAGGGTAACGTACACCCCGTAAACCCCTACATTGCGAATTTCATCGAAAACAAATGATTGATTTTTGGAAAATTATTTCTTTATTTGTGAATCGATTTTTCATATTTCTTTCGAATCAATTCAGTAACGGATCTTTTTCGGAGAGTTTTTTTTTGGTTCCTTTCGTCCCTCTGGGACAGGCAAAGTGAGCTGAGACCATACAGCCATTTTTTAGAGAGAATTGACGTCCCTATTAGGGGGAAATATTTGAAATTTAGAGTAGGTAGGTATGTGATGTGATGACAATCAACGAGTGTTGCTAACGTTTGATTTTGTATTTCCTCTTCTAAATCTTACACTTTTTTAAGTTTTAAGGGTTATTACTATTATAATATAACTCTGTATCACCTTCAAGCAGAAAAGCATCCTTTGTACATAAAAATAACACTTACCGTCAATAAAACACAAAAACACTTCACTTTTAAATAAAAACTCTTTCACGGATGGCACTCGTATGAATGGTTCTCAGTAGTAGCCCCAGTCACCAATTCTAAACCTGAATGGTGCTTACTACTTACTTAGCTACAACCATAAATGAATGATGTACAGCAGTGGTGGCTCTGACTTGTAAGTCAGAGCCACCACTGGTGTACCTATATCATTCATCGTTTTAAATATCAGAACATCCTACAACTTACTACTAAAATACTGCCCTATGTTTTATTTCCCCTTTTTCTTGGTAAACTTCTTAGATGGCAAGACCAATTTATCTCGACGCACTTTGACGTGTGCTAATAATAATAAAATGTGCAATTGTTATGAAAAATCAATGTGGTTTGTCTGTGTATTCACTTATCTTGATGGTTTCACATAAATTAAATATGATTCAATCAATAGATGTAAGTAGTACCTACGTGTCACCATTGCGTAGGTAGGTAATTAGAAAAAAAATTGGTAAAATTGCCTACGCTGATCGCCTGATTTAGGTATACCCTAAGTTTACATGAACTTCTATTCTCTGATTTTATTCAACCCAAACCAATGAATTAGTACCTAACCGTGTCAGAAAATGTATTATCAGTACCTACTTACATTCAGTAGAAAGATTTTTAAATCTTTAGGTACTTTATATTTAAAGTAGATAATACAATAATTACATTAGTATTGTATCTGTGTGAACCAAATGCAGATCGCAGATATTTTTTTTCACTTTCTAGCATTCTTTCTCATTCCCTAATAAAAAACATTTTATCAATCATAAAATGTAAAACCCGCGGGCAAACCCGCGCGCCGGCGCTAACTTTCTAGAAACACAATTTTGGAAACGATTCGCAAGTTGTCAAGACAATCACGCATGGACTGACTGGAGCAATTTGGCAACAACGCGGGGTGCGTCTGAATGGCAACGTCGCATCGCCGGTCACTCGACGTGTAACCTTGGCGCTTGTTCCAATTTTCGAACGAAATTTCGAAGCGCCATCTATTATAAATGTTTACCGAACGTAAACTCGTAACACAACAGCAAATAACTCTTTCTTGGTGGTTCTTCAAATTTCTGTTAGATGGCGCGATTCAGGTCACTCACACATGTAAAGATTTTTCGTTTTTTATTGGGTCTAATTCTCCTAGAAATACTGTTTTTTTAATAAAATTTTGGCGTTAGGCGAACATAATACATTATAAAGTCTCATTATACTTGCTTTTATTCTGCAGAAACCGTTTATTTACGGAGATTACAACCCCTGAAAAATGTATGGCGAGGCCTGTCTAGGCATCCGCCTTAAATAACACGAACAAACGTATCGTAAAACTGCTAAACAACGGAACATATCTACGCATTCGTTACTTAGGTATTTAGCGTCTGACGTAGTTGTATGTTCACAAAATTATAACTATTCTGCGATAACAAGGTAATGGTGATAGTCGACATATTTTATTAATGCAAGATGCAAATTGTTTTAGCATACAGAATTTTAGCATGATTTCCTTAAAAAACTGATGCAAAACGTTTATTGTTCCAACATATTATTTGAAATCTCCGTAGAATATTGGAAAATTCAAACACGTAGATATTACTTGTACTTGTAATAATGCGATGCTGACATTCCCTACATTGCAACACAATGTTCATAAAGCCAATAATCTTTTATCTTCAAAATGTAAAACGCTTGTTGACAAGTCGTAGATAGTAGATATAGGGAGATAGCAGGCAATCGACTTATGTATCTCTAAACATTAATATTGATTAAGATAGATACGAATGAATGTAATTGATAACATTGTACACACTACTACATAACAAGCTATAGAAATTCCAGTATATTGCTGATCTCGCATTGTAAAGGATTTCTGTACAATTAGAGCAAGGTTACACGCTCAGTTTGGCGTCATTCTGGTCCATCAGTCTAGTCAGAATGATCGTTTGATCGTGTAACCCACGGATTGACAGACTGATGGTCCAGACGGATGAAAATTAAATATTTAAAAAAAATTGTCAGTCCGTGTTGAACGATGAAAGACTGATGGGAGAATGATCGTGTAACCCGCTCGTATCATTCTCGCGTCAGTCACCGTCAGCGACGCAATGCAGAAGCAACGCAATCATAACAGACTTATTTCATCCGACAGTAATTTTGAAAGTCTTTTCTTCCTTTAGATCTCCTGTCTGTGTCTTTAGTTTTTCCTAAATATGTCTGCTGACTATTCCAATAAAAAGTTTCTTACATTTTAATAACAAAGAGGCGGTGTACTTACTTCATTTGTTTGACTATAGTACTTTTGCCGGATTCACCAGCACCTGTAAACAAAAACATAAATGAAATACTATTCGTGCACCATTAACGCTTCTACAGACCAGCGCGACACGCGACACGACACAAAGGCCCCGCGAGTCGCGCCAGTATGTAGAAGCCTTTATGTACATAACACTTGTTGCGACTGTTTTAATATTATTTAATCATTATAAGCATTACAATTCATTGGACAAGTGGAGTTAGGCGACCAACATTACATAAAAGCTGCGTTTCTTCAAAGCAGACGTTTCGCCAAACCACGTAATAAAATACGCGATGATATAAAAACATTTAATTACCGCCTAAACGTAAACTGTTTCAGTCCACATTATGCACGTATCGCTGAGTGAAAATAGCATGGAAAAATAAATTAACAACGTTTACAGTGAACTGTACGCGGACGTACGAAGGGTCTACTACGATGATCGATAAAGACTTCAGTGTTTGCAGCTCTGCGCATACTGACTGAGCATGCTTAGGGTTTTCCACGTAATTCCTAGGGCAAAATCGATAACCTAAGTCTACGTTACGCAAAAAGCCTACGCTTTGAACCTTGTTTAATTGATTGTAATTACAAAATTATCTGTTAACGCTGAACAATGGTGATGACTCGATGAAAAAATGTAATCAAGCGTAGATTGTTGAAGAATAAGTACTAATAATTGTCTCTCAAATATTATCTACATGTACTCTAATCAAACGAGACCATAAAACAGTTATGTAAGCGTAATTACTACAGACGATATTTATTTACCGTTTTATCCTTCGTACGTAGATATTAATTGGCTAATAAAGTGACAAAATTACGTGGGTGTAGTAAAATGAACCCTGTCAAATACAGGTTCTTAGTATCATGACCCCTGTTGGCTCTAATTGGCTCGCCAGCGCGAATGTCCGATCTCTGACCCCCGATATACACTTTATCACTACACAAGTGCACTCCTGATTTCTCCATTGCAAGTTGGACTTGACAATCATTCATACCTTAAACTCCTGATTTCTACATGGCAACTTGGACGTGACAACCATTCCTACTGATATGGATACATCCATCAGCCACAATCATGGTAGGAACCTTTGTGAACCTTAGTTTTTTTTTATTATGGCTTTAAATTTTTGTCAGGGGACTGTATGGAAATTCTGGGGACAAAGTTTACAGGACTTTACTAAATACATAAAATACGTAATGATTTCTTGTTTTACGAAATTAATATAATTTAATTTTTCTTTATGATATTAACTGCCAAATGTATGTAGTTTCAATAACTTCTTCGTAAATCTCATTTCTAGGTTGGAAATACAGTGATGGGGACAGCTAGGGGCTGTTTTGAGAGCTTCTATCACGTCTAGAAAAAAACTTGAATAGTTATGGTTCTAAAAACATTGGGCCTGTAAAGTTTCAGGGTTCAAGTTTAATTCATCATTTCAGCCGAAAGACGTCAACTGCTGGACATAGGCCTCCCCCAAAGGGGGGGTTTGCCATAATCACCACGCTTGGCAGGCGGGTTGGCGATAGCAGAATGGTGTTAAAATGCATAGAGAACGCTGCTGCCCATTCTCTAGTAAGTCCCTTAGTCGCCTTTTACGACACCCACGGGAAGAAATAGGGGAGTGCTATTCTTTACGTCCGGCATCACACAGACCAAAGTTTCATAATAAGTGATTTTTTTAAAATAATTAAATTACTTTTTGAAAAAATCGGGCGGGACAGCCGATTACGAGCTTACAGAGAATCACCCATATAATAATATTTATGTAACATTAAAGGATGTGACGCCTAGTAGTATCATACAAGACAATGCATTCGTACGTCAAAATAAAAGGTATCATCACATATTTTATATTCACAGTGGAAGAACTTTCACAACCAAGTGGATGGTAATCGCGTGCCAAGAAAGTATTCCCACGAACACCCAATATAATAACTTTTAAAACAGTGAATGTCATGTTATTTAGTTAATAGTGAATGCTTAAGAATTCCAACAGTTTAGAAGTTATCTCACGCAGATCAAACGATCAGAGCAATAAATGGCACATTTCTTCACCATCGTAGTTTTAGATCCTAATAATAGTGTTCCGTACCTGCGGGGAACAATGAAATGTCATGATTTTTAACCGACTTCCAAAAAATAGGGGGTTATATGTTCGGCATGTTTGTTCACCGATTTCTCCGTCAATTGTGGACCGATTTTGATATTTTTTTTTAATGGGTATGTTCGCTAGGTGGGCCCATTGTCACCAAATCAGGATCTGATGAGAGGATCCCATGGAAATCGAGGGAAATCCTTAAATTTTATAGGCACACCTATAGCGATTTGGGTATTTTTTATAGTAACTCGTGCAGTTGCACTTGGAAAGCACCATTTGGTGAAGTGGAACTGATGAGGAACACCACAGGTGGCCACCGGAACTACTTAATAATAAGAATTTCACGGTTTCGATTCGATTAGGCAGTTTATTATGGTTGCTAAGCAATTTATGCTCATCACAATGCATATGGTGAAGTTACCATCAGTTCTAGTTTTCCTGGTTCTTACCAGGAGAACTCCTCAACAATTAACGCCCTTGCATCGGCAAAAGCAATATTTTGTAAAAGGTAATAAGCGGTTGACATTATACTATTGGAACTCAGATAAATTAAAACCTGACCCACTAAAAAGTTAAAAATAAAAAACTTTTTACAAAAAAAATACAACCTACTTCCAAAAAAACACTACAAAGTGAAAAATAACTTTAATTTCGGAAGTTGGTGGCAAAAAACTAAAATAAAGATCCAGACACCGTCTTCCGAAATTAAAGTTATTTTTCACTTTGTAGTGTTTTGTTGGAAGTCGGTTGTTTTTTTTTTGTAATTTTTTTTGTTATTGTCTTTATTTACATCGTTACATAGAACTTTAGTTAGAAGTTAACTTTTTCGCGTGAACCTGACAGATAGTTTTATCGCGGCGTAAACCCCGATAAAAACATTATGTATCGAATCGAACTTCTGTATCGCAGGAGTGACAGGATGAGTAGACGTCGCCTCTATGCCTTTTTGCGCTATCATTACGATAACGTCGTCGCGTGCTCGAATG
The DNA here is from genome assembly GCA_948098905.1 of Tiliacea aurago. Taxonomy (NCBI): domain Eukaryota; kingdom Metazoa; phylum Arthropoda; class Insecta; order Lepidoptera; family Noctuidae; genus Tiliacea; species Tiliacea aurago. Next base: position 17,008,720 of record OX402593.1, read on the forward strand.
CCGCTTGGCTGATAAATACCTGTCTGTAACGTCCGTTCGATTGCCTCTTCAAAGGTAACCTGCCATTTGCCTATTCATGAATAACTTACGATTCAAGAAGTTGTATGCAGAAGAAGGAACTTCATATTACAATTAGTCTTAGCACCTATCTAATCCAAATGACATAATATATTTAAAGGATTCAAGCACTCTTATCTTTTTAATAACTTCGATATTGACCAATTAGTGCAATAGATTATAATTAATTGCCTTAGAAGTTCACGTAACGATCGTATTAGAATTATTGTGAGTACACCGCACAAAATCTACACGATCTTTACACACGATGTGAAATTGTTACGTTTGGAATTGTTTCGGTAAAAAGGTAGGTGGATAGCGTAGACAGGGCAATAAGTAGCGTTAATCGACGCTACGCACGTAACAAATGGTATTTGGTGTATGCGTAATGGACGTAATGGTGTTGTTTTAAAGATTTTTTTGGCAAATAATTTCAACATTAGCCCAAGCCTGAACAAATACCATATACCAAGTACTAATTCTAGATTTTTGACTTCGATTCAGTTGGTCACAGCATTGATTTAGAAAATTAGTTGACTTTTAAGTTTGAGTTTGACCTGATCAAGTGGATTTCAATTAACATTAAAACATGATCCAAAGGTTAACAAACGGTATTTGGTGAATGCGTAATGGACGTAATGGTGTTGTTTAAAAGTTTTTTTTGGTAAATAATTTCAATAATAACTCAAGCCTGAACGCTACTTTAAATACCTACCTACTAATTCTAGATTTTTGACTTCGATTCAGTTTATCACTGCATTGACTTAGAAAAGCGAGATTTGATTAGGGTTCCGTACCGTAAAATAAAAAAAACCGAACCCTTATAGGATCACTCGTGCGTCTGGCTGTCTGTCTGTCTATCCGTCTATCACAGCCGATTTGCTCCGAATCTACTGGACGGATTATGTTGAAATTTGATACAACATATCAATTTCTGTGACCCAAATACGGACGTGTAACGTAAATCAATAAATTTTTGTTTAATTTTCTGTGTTGCAACACAGAAAATTAAACAAAAAGTTTTGCAAACCGTACCGTGTATGCATATCAATCGTAACTTATTGATATATTCTAAGTACTGTTTATTTTATTTTGTTACTTATTTACTCATGTACAACTTATCAAACCTGATTTGGGTTCCGTACGTATTTTTCGGGTGACCACTGAAAATCCATATATATATATATATTCCATATTGTTATGAAATAAATGACTTATGACTTATCAGCGCTGTGCTGTGGGTCCCCCATAGCATAGCATCATGCTGAGTGCCTTCTTGTCACAGTCATGACGTGCAGCTTCTGGCTATTTGTTTGTTTGTGATAGTACTTAGATCTGTTTTGTGTAACCTTCGGGTATTTTACTTATTATGTTTTCGTACGCACGTTTTTTCTGTGATAATTATAATTATTTTTCTTTCTTTCTTTCTTTTATTGTAAGGATTTCAGATATATTTTTTTAATAATTATAAAATGAACACTTTTAAAATGATTTAAGAAAATAGATGAAAATTGATCATCCCACCCTCTTTATCTCCGAAACTAATGAGCCTAAAATTTTGAAATAAATACAAAAAATAGTTCTATACTTATAGATTACAGGAAAACCTATAAGAAGTCTATGGTCTTAAAATAACATGGTAAATCTCTAAATATTATGCGTACAAACTTACATTTGCAGTTGGAATGTATGAGGCAACATGTTTTCCAACTACAATGTTAAGTTTGTTCTTATGATAAATTCAACCCAACTACGGAACCCTTCATTGTGCGTGGTCCGACAGGCACTTGGCCGGTTTTAAGTTTGGCCTGTTCAAGTGGATTTAAATTATGTATAATTAAAACATGATCCAAAGGTTAACAAATGGTATGGTGTATGCTTAATGGATGTAATGGTGTTGTTTTAGAGTTTTTTTTTGCAAATAATTTCAACAATATCCCAAGCCTGGACGCTACTTTAAATACCTACCTACTAATTCTAGATTTTTGACTTCGATTCAGTTGGTCACAGTCACAGCATTGATTTAGAAATGTAGTTGAGTTTTTGAGTTGGAGTTTGACCTGTTCAAGTGGATTTCAATTATTTAGATACATTTTGTTTACGTTATTTCTGCTTGAGTATAGTTTTCGACGATTATTATATAAATTATATTTTTTTGTATAATAGTGGTGTGTGCCAGCTAACATAAGGCAAATAATTTAATTTAATGTTTTGAGTTGCATTTTACTTTTTATTGTATAGATTCAAGTTTTTTATATGAACAGACAGCTGTGCTGCTGGGGAGTTTGTTGCGCCACTTCTTCTTCCCAGCTAAAGCACTAGGAAGTGGTGAAGGGTGGGCGTTTTTGTGGGACTGTCTCATGTAATTTTGACGTTCGAAAAGTGCTGATTCTCAGCCTAGTTTGAATAAATAACTTTTGATTTTTTTAATTATCATTAAAACAAAGATCCAAAGGTCCCTCTCTTTTACATTCTAACTGAAACTTTGATTACTCAAGTCTGAGCTTAGACTGATTAAATTACCATGGATTTTTTCGAAGTGAGACATGTGAGGAGTGGCTTATTAAAGCAAAACGCCATTCATGGTCAGATATGCACGCACTGGCAGCCACGGCGGCGCGCCGTGACACCTCAATTAATTTCTAGCACAAGATACCTAGTTGATACACTTGTCACATATGATTGGTCACCTCATGCTCAGTAAGTGATTGCAAAAATTGCTCGTTTCGATGTCAATGTATACGCTTTTATAATAAACTTCCAAGCCACGTTCAAGATCTAAGCCTTAATAAATTCAAATCATTCATTAAACGTAAGTTGTGCCAGAAAGCCTTTTATACTGTTAAAGATTATATTGAGGACAAAAAGGCTTGGGATTGAGCTGCTCCAATTTTTGTACATATTGAGGTAGTTTATTTTTATTGTTTTTTTTTTTTTGTTTTTGCTAACTTTATTATTTTATAAACAGTGACATTTAATTATTATTTTATACACAATGACAGGAATATTTACTTGTAAAGTATTATATTATTTTAATTATTGTGAATGTGAAGACTATGTGGGTTATTGCATAATATTTTTTTTTTCCCTTTCTTTTATTCTCAGTTAGTGTTAATCATGGTCTGGCAGTTTGAGTCATATAAGTGGCCTACCCAAATGGCCTTTCTTTGGTATTGATAGTCGCATCGTTGAGCTCCTTATATTCTGAGTAGAGCTGCACGATTACTGACAAATGCGTGCACTGACTGGTCAGGTCCACTCAACCTGTGTGGTTCTTTCCTCAAAAGACCATTTCAGACACCAATCTACATGGTCTTCACATGATCTGACCAAGATTATGTCTGGACTTTAAAAGAGACTATGACCTCCGAGTTTGTTTCGGCCTTTCTTCTCAGAGTAGTCAGATAGGAAACGCCGACCTCATCTAGTTTTTAAAATATGATTGACGTGTAAAAGTGTTTGTACAAACCTACTTACAGAAATAAAATAATTTATCATTTAAAACATTTTTTTTTTGTTTTGGTTTTAATTTCCATGAAATCAGAAAACCAGAAGAGTTAAAAGGTAAAATCTAATTTTATCCTTGTTTAGCATCAGGCATTGAATGTCAATGGACACTGAAAATATGACAGATAATCTAAACTGGTTATAGCTAGCTAATTAGTTCTCTAAAGGATTTGGTTATAGTTATATTTTATTTGCATTTGACTTGTGAATTTAGCCCTGTTAGGATTTTGTTATGTCTTGTAAATACATAAATCAGTGTAAATAGATAGATATTGTGGTTTTACATGGCATTTTAACGATACAAACTGAATGTAACAATGGCATGAATACACCATGAAATATGTAAGTATAATAAGAGTTGTCATACTACATTATAATAACAAAAAGGAAGAAAATGAAATAACATAATCAGCCCTTAATATTCCCACTGCTGGGACACAGGCCTCCTCTTTGATAGGTAGTGGGCTATAATCCACCACGCAGGCCCAGTGCAGGTTAGTGCATGTCTCATATCTTCGACTGATTGGTCGAAGGTCATACTACAATATTATAACAACAAAATGAAACATAAAATACAAAATCAAAAAAGAATTTTCACGCTGCCGGGACTCAAGCCTCGTTAAGACGGAGTTGTATAATTATGTAAAATTACCAGTTATACATGATAATTATATCTGAATTTTGCAAACCATAGTTAGTGTGTAAAATGTTCATCTTATGAGTAATGAATACAACATTTATATAAGAAACATAGCAATTGTTGACCATACCAGCTGCCTACTTCAGTACCTATAGACATTAGAAAAACACAATGGTGACTCATTCTGGGTGTAAAATTACTAAGTAATTGACTTTGAATGGTGTGCATTATTCTATGGTGTAGGTAAATCTGGATAGTGCTAATGCCAATTGAAAAGATCCCACAAGTTGATTAAACGGAATGATGTCAAGTCACATGTTTCTCACAAAACAGAGGAGTGTTGACCCATATTTAAGAAGGTAGGACATAGTCATAAAGAAATTGATGACAATAATTTAATAATTCACAATGGCCACTGAGATACAAGACAGGTGTTCACCATCCATGACATCACAAATAGCACATCTTGTGTCAATGCACTCACATAATTATCAGTGCCAAGATCAAGGCGACTTGCTTTTGTAAGACGTAAAATGATGTATATATATAATTATAACTTTTACTTCAAATTCAACCTCTCATTTTTTTTTTATTAGGCATGGTTTCACTGTAAGTTATGTGTAAGTGTTGATTCAAAAGCTTTAAATGTTATGTTATGACTCAATTGGAACTAAATAATGAAATACAGTTTATTTACTGCAAATGTCAATAGGAATTTAACATTTCCTGAAATAAGCGGTAACTGAGATCATCCCAAAACACTGAACACTGTTGTGTTACATTGAAAGTGAAGGAAAAATTCTTTAAAATAAATGATTACCTACTTTATTACAAAATTGTATCAATTGAGTTTATTGTTCAGTTTCCTCTAGCGATTGTATTTATATGTAAATAAGTATTGTGCCATTTAGTGTTGGACATGAATGACATTGTTCTGCTGAAATATTGGCAACCGTTCAACACACTGCCAACAGGTACTGTTTACAATGATTAAAATTCTTTAAATACTAGTTTATTGTTTATGTACAACATTTCATGTGGTTTTGAAATAACTAAAACTTGTATACAATTTATGTGTTTCTGAAGGGAATCACCTCTTAGTTAGTATTGAAAAGCAATATATATGTTTTATTATGACTTGTGTGTGTAAGTGTAGGCTGCATGTTTAGTTTCCATTGTCAAGCTGATTTTCTTTTGTGTTTTATCAGCCTGAAAATGTTATCTCATCAAGGTCATCTATGTAAATAGCAGGAAAACTACCAGCTAGCACAATGGAGCAGTCTCCTTGCCTACTAAGTCACAGCCGATAAGAATCTTCAGTTATTGTACTGGATGACAGTTACATATTTCTCATGAAATATTGACATCATTAATGGGTGAGTGTGTAATTATTTAAAGAACTGTTATTATATGAGTGCTTGAGATTTATCATTCAGTGAAGCAGAGATAGTCATTCTTTCAACATGCACTGATGCCTCCATCTGCATTCTGCTTAATATGATGTTCTACTGTCATTAGTATAATTAATTTAATCATTTATTTAGCAGTAATAATATGACAGGAATATTTAAGTTTAGCCAATGATGATTATGTGCTCTAAAAATGTGTTTATTTAGTCAGTGAAAAGACAAATACAAACTTTGGCTTATCTTAAGAGATTTGACATGGTGGGTTCAAATAAATTTATCAATCTCAAAAGCATGCTCAAAAGTAAAACAAATGACTATGTTAAAATACGTCGAGAGGTACCTAAGTTTCCGAATACGTTAAGGAAAATCCCTCCCGAATCGAGGTTCATGACATTGGAACAGAAATCAACCATGATTAGCATAGAAATGACTACATAATGAGTTCATACACATGTTTCCTAAATGTGAAACAAATAGGAACTTTCATTTGCGCACGGAACTACCGTACATACCGGCATAATGATTAGTTCCAAGTGAAAGCAACTAAGTAACCATTTCTACTTCTCGTTCAAAATCTGCAACAAGCTAATAGGATGCATGAAGAACGTTAAGACGCTATTCACAGGGGCATCATGAAAGTGGTGATCGTTCAACGGGACGCCCAAATTTCTGCAACAACCCCGAAACATGGGTGCGGCCACGGATCGCGACCAAATAATAGAGCCACACTGTACCTAATAAGAGCAACTTGATATCTTTGGAAGCCTGGATTCCGTCTTCTTTCAGGTTCCTCTCGATCTGTCGGCTGCGAGCTGCAGCCGCACGCTCCTCGGCCGACTGGGCGCACCCCATGTCGGCAGCTGTCCCTGTTCCTTGGCCGCCGGCCGCCCCGACCCCTGAGCCGGGCGCGCTCTCACCGCTCCCTCTGCATGCGCTCCACACGCGTCCTGCCGCTCCGGCGAGACCGGAGCCACCCTACACAACGTTAGCACCCAACACACAGTAACCTAACAGTACCACTTATCACTGTTCATACGATTTCGAAACACACAATCTTTAGATGAACGACCGCGACTCGATATTTTCCAGGGTTTTTTACTGCACCGAACACTGAAAACACGCAACGACAATGCAAACTTTAATTGATTTTACAAATCCGTTTAAATACGAGATAATGGCGGCCGGATGACAAGCACCAACTCCGCTCCGTGACAGCGACCGCGCCCCGCTCGACTGAAGTTCGGGTGAGTTCGGAAATCTTCGTTCGGACTCGCTCACACATGCGTGAGGCACATTCACACGCGAAAGAGAACACGAGCAGTGCGCTAAAATCAAAGATTTGCCAAAGACAATTACTACTTTTTTTTTCAGCAAAAAAATTTGATGGCGCGTATTTTAAATAAAGGTCAATGTAGCTTGTATAAACTATTAATTAATTTGTTCCAGTGCGTTTCATATTAATAAAACTTCTTCTTAATCAATAATGCTAATTTGACCGAGTATAATAAATATCAGAGATTCCAAAATATCACACATCTAACGAACCTAATAATTTCATTTCATTTTGTCGTACCTGATATTTAAGCAACATAGTATTCTAAATATTTAAACTTTATCATCGAAGTTGTGATCGAACTTATAATAAATAAAAAAGCGTCTTTGAACAATTGACTGCATTTCTTTCTAAAAAAATGTAGTATAGTGGGTGTTAAAATAAAAATATTCTTTCTATTGTTTCAGATGGCGAGAGGGCCTCGTGGGTAAAAAATAACTGCCACACAGGTCAATCGAAGGTACTACGCTTGCCGGTACGTGGCTGGGTGACCATCATTATACATCGAATTATCGATGAAACCCGGATGTCATTTATAGATCTTTGAAAGTCGTTACGGAAGCCCGAAAGTCTGACTACTAAGTATCGTATTGCCCATTTAATAACTGCGTTGTGGAGGTCAGATTGGCAGTGGCTTCATGTAAAATATTTATTTGTTATTTATTTATTAAAATCTCCCTTACAACTATCATTACAGGTGTATATCTAATGCGATAGCGCGGTCTTATAATTAACTTGCAATCTAAAACTATGAAAAACGTAAAAAAAAAAATAGGTATATTCCATAATTATAATTAATGTGTCACTGGTAACAAAATTGTAAATAAGAGGCATTTTTCTTGGTTATATTATATTATATCGCATTTTCTCAAATTGATTTAGTTAATCCAACTTGTGTTCTTGTATTTTGCAATAAAGAAAATTGTATTGTTTTGTTTGTTTATTTTTTAATCGCATTTAATCGCAGTAACAAACTTGACGAAATATCATTGATTATCCTGTATTTTATATTATTTCTCATAACTATTGGTAAGTAATCGTAAAATATAGAATTTGAGGCAATGCAAACAAGTACAATCTCGCATAAAAAAAAGAAGTTGAAATTACATCTTACTTCATAAAAAAACTATTTTTTTTTGGGAGAATGCCCATAAATTCTTTAATTAATTAATACTCAGATATTTCTTATTGTTTTTTTTTTTTTGTTATTGGTAGGTATTTAGCCGCATCCGGCTTTACTGGACGCGGACACCAACATAGTTGGGAAAAGGCTAGGCAGATGATGATTATCGCCATCTGAAACATCATCATCTACATCATAGGTACATCTCAAATAAAATAACTAGCATTTCGCAATGCTAGTTATTTTATTTTAGGTGTCGATATTTAGGTACTTATAGTCAAAGGAAACACTCAACATTTTTGATGTGAAACATCTCTAAGCGATAAAAACCGATTGCTGGCGGGGCGACGCATGCCGCGTGGCGATTCACCGCTCACTCCGCGCGCGCGGTCCCCCCGCTTCACAACCCTAACCTTTCTTCGATGTTTTTTTGTTTGATTTATTTCGATGTTTCACATAGGCGTCGCGTGACGGCTCACAATTTTTTTTATGTCTCGCTTGCTCCAGCGGTATCGAAACACAGCACCGCAAATTCCACCATGCCATTTTATGCATTTCGACAGTACCTACCTATAAAATTATAAACACAGTGTTCATTGATTTTATTAAATTGTTTTAAGTATGAACGATTGTCCAAGGACAGTAGCGGCTATCATATTTACCTGCGGCCTGTGGCTAGGCTATTTAGGTACACTCTGGTATCATGTTGATGACTAGGATTAACTAAGAAATAATTCTTATGGTCATAACTTCATAAGTTATGAAAACCAGAATCTTGCCAAGACCTGCTTGCTAGGATGAGTTTATGTATTTTTGTTAACAGTCAGATTTTGGTCTTACTTAATTAAAAAGGTACAAACCCCAAATTCTTTTCTAGCGTGTGTTCAGAAATTAAGCTCTCCATAACTACGAAGATAATTAATGGTTGTCGAATGTCGTCAAATGCAACAATGAACTTAAATAAAATAGATTCCCAAAAACGTAGAAAGAGAAATATCAGAAAGTAGGTAACAGAAACAGAACTAGCAATATCATTCATACATAGACACACACATTATAATATAAATACAAACCTTACGCGTATTTCAACTATGTACTTACGTTTGTCTCGTAAATTGAAACTTGCAACTTTGACAGAAGACCTATTCCGGTTTCGATAGCTAATACTATTTTCGCAACACAATACATAAAATATCTATCGATACTATAAGGGGGAGAAATCGCTTTTGAATTTAGCATTATTTTTAACCGACTTCCAAAAAGGAGGAGGTTATATGATCGGCTGTGTTTTTTTTTTTGTTTGTTTGTTCACCGATTTCTCCGTCAACGATGGACCGATTTTGAAAATTATTTTATTGTTTGTAAGGGTATGCTCCCGAGGTGGTTCCATTGCCAACAAATCAGGATCTGATGAGGGGATCCCATGGAAATCGAGGGAAACCCTCAAATCTTATAGACAAACCTATAGCGATTTGGGTATTTTTTATAGTAACTCGTGCATTTGCTCTTGGAAATCACCATTTGGTGAAGTGGAACTGATGATGGAGACCACAGATGGCCACCGGAACAATATAATAATAAGTATTTAACGGGTTGCGATTCGATTAGGTACTTTAATATGGTTGCTAAGCAATTTATGCTCGTCAGAATGCATATGGTGAGTGACAGTTCTCCTGGTTCTTATCAGGAGTACTCCTCTACAATTAACGTCCCAGCATCGGGAAAAGCAATATTTTGTAAAAGGTGATGAGTAGTTGACAGGCTATTGTAATGTTAATAAATTAAAAACTGACCCACTAAAAAGTGAAAAATAAAAAACGTAAAAAAAAAAAAATAACCGACTTCTCTTCAGAAAACTAAAATACAGATCCAAAGACACCGACTTCCGAAATTAAAGTTACTTTTCACTTTGTAGTGTTTTTTTGGAAGTCGGTTATTTTTTGTTTTTTTGTTTTTTTCGTATCCTGAGTTGGTATCGCGAATAGTCGTAATCGAAACTCGGTGCTTACGAGTAAAGAATGCTGACCCTGACCGACTCTGCGGTCTGGGATATACAATGTTGCGCTGAAAAAAACAAAAAAAATCTAAAGCGTAGGGACACCATAGGCCTTGGGGGCTTAGTTAGGGTGTCTGTTGCTATCGCTATGTTTCGAATGTTTGCTACGTGGTTTATGTTTTGAAAAGTTTGGTCAAGTTTAGCTATGTTTAGCAGTTTGAAGTCGCTCCGTATGTGTTTACGCAATCAACTAGTAGCAGCATCATAGAGGTATCTCAGTTCCGAAAAATGGGCTGTATGAACTGCTATAAAAGATCCGGGAGTCACTAATCTTTCTGCCCGAGTTACCAATCACGAATCACCATACCTATTTCACCTCATTATCATTCTCCCGAATCGCCTTTCAGGACATCCACAAGCTCCTCAGCATAAAGGAGAGACTACTTGACAAGCAACAGGGCCTCAGCGAGCCTGACATTACTCGAACAATGTTATCTAAGTATCTAATACATTATCTGTCTGCCACGTATTCAGGCTTTCAGGTTCTTAACATTCATAGTACCTAGGTAAGTTAAAGTCCATAGGTATCATAATAAGAAAAAAGTATAATTTGTGTGTTGTTTGTATCGCAAACCGGCTGATTCTTAAGTAAGTATTTATCTCTTCCTAAGCTAGTTCTTGTTAGCTAAAGATTGCGTAGGATATTCCGAGTCCGGCTAGTCTTTGATCAGGTTTACTTAGATGGAATGTTGTGTTGAAGTTCAAAGAGCACGGATGTCAGTACCATGTTATTGATGTGTTGTTATATCTTATTTCTAGTTTAACAACTGGAAGAGCGCTGATTTCTTATCATTGTCACTTAGGTCACATTGTCACTACTACATACATAACATTAATAAAGAAAACGTTGACTTGATACCCAAATGTAGACTTCCGACCTATTGAATAATCATTAAATCATATCAGTGATTCGTTAGTCTCCTCAAAAGATGCTAAGTATCCAAAAAGCATAGGTAAGTAGGTACCTACAAAGTCAATGCATTTATCTCCATTCCCGAAATGGAGAGTGCCGGTTCAGAAGTCTTGAGTCAATAGAGCTCGAGCCGGCGTGCGCGCGCATCTGCTACCTAGACAGAGATAGAGGAAAGCTCCATTACCAAGGAGCAGCAGCTTGATATCCTTGGCAGCCTGGATGCCATCCTCCTTGAGATTCTTCTCGATCAGCTTGCTTCGCGCAATGGCGGCGCGCTCTTCGGCGGACGAGGCACAGCCCATGGCGATGGCGCGCACGGCCTGGCTCGCTACGCGCGGCAGCGCCGTGCCCCTCGCATGCTCGCGGCCCGTCGTCGCGCGCACGTGGCGCCGCGCACGCGCGAGCGAGCGCACGCGTGCTCCGGGACAGGGGGACACGCACCACCACGAGACCGGGTCGGTCCGGCCTGACGCGCGAGCTGACGCGACGGAGCTCTCGGGGCGAGCGGAGCGCTAGTGACGGGACGAGGTGGCGTCACGGCGTGAACCCGCGAACGAATGACGGATCGCGCAGGCCTGGAGCGGTGCGCGCACTGCGCAGACTCCGTCGCCGCACGCCGTCCGCTGCCCGCCCGGCACCTCTTGCCTCACATACCTACTAACACCCTACGTCAAACCTACGCGGCGCCTACACAATGACACAAAATGTACGGACATCTAGACATTTCAGGCCAAAACATCCTAGTCATTATCTGATAGCGTGATGAGCGTTAAACACTAGTCACTATATGTACCTACGTACGGTAATAGGTCTAGGTAGGTAGGTACTGTCCGGCCTTCTCAACAAAAATATAAGTACTACAAAGGGATTAAGGGAGGAACCTTGCGTAATTCGGTTATTGTACTTCATACCTCTTTATACTATTGCAAATGCATGCAAACAGGACAGGATAATACGATAACACGTAGGAATCTCATACAATAATAGGTACCGAACTGCTGATAGGTAAGACTTCTCCTTGCTTAGGGTACTTCGACTATGTTATTTTCCACAACCGCTAGTCAAGCCATTGTTGGCTGTTATTAATACTATAGCTACAGCATCACAGCTTATGGCAGTGTTTTTAATTTGTCTCATTAGCCCGACATATCGGCGCGGCGCGCGGTGGTATGCGCGTGATTACTTTTCTCGTTCTAAACAAAGGATGTGAAATGAATAGATACTTAGATACAATCGCGTGTAGAAAATAGCAGTCATCAAATTATATATCTCGATAATTACCTGTCCTGAACGAGAACTGTGATATCTGGTCGAGAAGTAAACCCACACTTGAAGTTGTTAGACAAGTTGTGAGCTAGACTAGTCACTTCATGTATATTAATATACCCGACTCATAGGGGCTTGTAAAAGTAGGTACCTTTATAGGTCATCAATGAACTATTAAATTGTGTGGTGCTATTTAGAATGAATTGCTGACGCATTTGTTTTGTGAAAGTTAACTAACTGTTAACTTTATTTGCATACCATGACCTTGCGCCGTTATGGAGTGAATGCTTTCTTTCTCGAACTAAAATAATGTTTGATCAACATTCAGGATCATTTAGAGGTTAATTTCAAAGAATAGATAAAGACAACTATAGTTAAACCATTTCACGAAGAACTGTTGGTTTTTGCAAACTGAACCTTATATTTAACGCCATTACAGCGACAAGGCCGGACTTCGTGTTCGTGTTATATTAAGTGTTCGTGAAATTGTTTAACTATAATTATTATACCCTCTTATTGCCTTAAAAAAAATATCGTCGTTACAGCTTCCGATTCCGACTTACCAAAGTATCCAAACTCCGGTTGAGAGTTTGAATCCAAAGATTCAAACTCGCAACCGGAGTTTGGTACCTACCTTACGTAGTTGAGTCGCAGGTTCGATTCCCGCACGGAAATAAAATATTTGTACGGCGGCGCGGCGGTGCGGCGGCGGCGGCGGGCGGCCGGCCCACAGACAGTTGTTCCGGGTCTGGAGTGGCTGGTTGTGTACATGTGAGAATTGTTGTAAACACAAAAAAGTTGCTCCTCTATGTAAGTACCTAATACTAATTGAAAGCAAATTTTTAACCTTTATTAAAACTAAGTAACCCTTTGCAAAAGATGCTAAGATAACAATTCTTGGTAACCTGCTGGTCCTGCTACTTATATGACAATCTAGAGCATAGGCAAAATCAAACTGGTTTTGTAAAGAAACACCTTTTCATTACGTACACTTCTGTATTTAACCTCTTGAACACATACAAACTTGGTACACAGCAATATTTAACGAACTATTTGATTAGGTACTCAATATAATAATAAGTATAGGCTTTAGACATCTTGAAGACAACCTTTAGGTTCCGAGCTCCATGAGAATTAACCTAGCAACTACCTTAAATATTATTGTAGTCTGTGCGATACCCCAAACGGCATGTTTTCATTCCGTTCGACGTTTCGCTAAACATCCCGTACTTTTTTTTATAACTGTCAAATGAGATACTTTTAAACTTCATGACTACCACTGATACAAAACTCATTTGAGGCAAATCACATACTTTCATACATTTAACATTTAGTATTTTAAAATCGACTATAGAATCTTATTAATATTTTGATAATCATCACAGTTGCTAATAGATACTATCATAATGTTTCTGTGAAACCTGAAATAATTTTACAGACTTCAGTTGCCAGTTGCGTACAACAGGTCCTCAATAGGAGGAGGTACCTTGATATTATGTAATACTTGTTTCAGACATATGGAAAGGAAGGATATCACTGCTTGCTCTGTTGATCGCATGTGAGGTAGCATGTGGCCATACTTTCTTATAGGCCCCTAGCTTCAAACTTGTCATCATTTTTACTTAGCAAACTTTTCAACGATAATAAAGTAGTTTGTTTGTGGTTTCTTTACCAACATGCCAATAGAGGTTACGAAATATCCCTCCTCATCATCTGAATCTCTTCTCAAAGAAAACTACACTAAGGACATTCCAAGTTTTGAAATCAAGCCTATTTCTACAGTCACAATAAAAAAAAATTGAGCCGTCACGGAAAGCCTGGAAGATGTGAAACATCGAAATTAGTCAATGGAAATTAAAGTCCATTTCACGAAAGAAGTCCCGCGGAAATAAGTGGAACTAATTATTATTATACGCTAAGTTAGCAACATTCCTAAAATAACCCATGCCTGCAGCGCCACGTCTGCGGGACTTCTTTCGTGAAATGGACTTTACTTACACACTCGCGTAGCGGGGGAAAAAACATTTTCAAATATGTAGTAACTAAGGAGTTTCTTGCCCATTCTTCTCCACACGAAATTAACTTTCGGAAGGGGCAACTAGAATCAAGTTTATAATCAGCCTATGTTCCCACTGCGGGGACACAGGCCTCCTCTTTCTGTGAGAGGGAGTGGGCCGTAATCCACCACGCGGGCTAAAGAGTATAATCAGAGGACGCGGGCCCAGTGCCGGTTGGTAGATAAAATATCATGTCTTCAAAATTTGTTCTAGGACATGCTAGTTTCCTCACGATGTTTTCCTAATATAATTAATTCTCTAATCTTGTAAATGTTGAATGTCAAAAGTGCCTACTTGAATTATATGATTTGATTTTCCTTCTCTCAAGGTAGAAGTCTGTTTGAAGTAGAGGGGAGATCCCTTCTCTCCTCTTTACTAGTAATTACTACTTTTAATTTTGTAGCTAGTGTAATTATTTAGTTGTTTTAATTATACTGTTACCTCAAATTCTAAACTGTCTAACATTACTAGGTATGTTAGTAATTGTAAAGAAAATATAGATTGTAATAAAACATTTCAATTAACTTTAGATGACTTTTAATTCTATTATAAACATTCTAATAAGTAGGTACACAGACAACATTAATATTCAATTATTCACTGAGACAATTTTTATTATATATTAAATGTAAAGAGAGCCATCAGCAGGCCCCAAGTGATGGATCCCAATAAGTAAGGCATCCACAAGAGTCCATACTCCCAGTCCTCCAAAACTGAACAGTTTTCCTATACCCTCTTGCCAGTGGCCGAGGTAGAACCGATCAGCACCAAATCCTCCAAGTGTTAGGGCAAGGATTACTGCAGTGCCCCAGCGAGTGCCTGCGGTCCATGAACATCTGATTTTCTTTAGGAATCTGCGCTTTCCAAGGCACACCACATCATCAGATACTGTGCAGTTTGTCCTGCAAATGTAATTAGAAGTTACTCAACTTTAATTATGTAGGCATAAGGAAAATGTAATAATGTCAAGTTTAGTCACCAAAAGTTTTTGTAATAATTTATTTAAAATTAATCCTATAACAGCAGTATTACAGTTTTGCTTACAAGTAATATTTCAGCGGTGAAGCCAGAGAATTGCAGTTTGCTTTCTGGTCACAGCGATGTTCCCATTTCTCTGTCTGGTAACAAAACCTACACATTGCTGTTCTGTTGAATGTTTTGGTACCCTGGAATATAATAAAGTAGACATTATTGTTGCAAACTTAAACTCTTTAATTATCTTTCCAATTTTTGTGTGTTTACACTAAGTACTACTTACATTACAAACAATTTTTGGTTTGACAGTGCAGGAATAATTATAGAAGCCTCCATAACGACAATCTACGCTTCTATCACAATTTATACAGGGATACTGCAATGAGGAGCACTCAGAAATGTCCTGGTCAACAGAAGGACAACTCTTCAAGTATTCTTCGTTCTCACTGAAATTCACGCCTTTGTCACTCGAATCGTCCTTTATTTTGTTTTCTTTGCTTTGTATATCCATATTGTTATTAGCTATGACACAAAATTTTATTTAAACCCCAGAATTATTATGTACTTACATTAATCATTTACTTGCAGATTAACTTACCCATATCAGTAATGTGAATTGTATTAAATATAACTAATAAAACTAAAACTAAACAGTCTCTTATACTTATTCTTAGTGGCAAAGTTCTCGGCATCGTGAAATTTATACCATTTTATTATTAATCAAATAATACGCTGTCTCGGTGTAAAAACAATAATGTCTATTTGTCAAACTTGACAGTAACACTGACTGACAGCAAGATAGCAAGATATCGGCTTGGTTTCTATGAGTACGACAAAGACAGAACTATGAATTTATGCTAAAGATATTAAAAATCTGTTCTCTGAAACGCAAGACGTCAATGCACTTTACGCTTGATATGGTAAGACGAACAGCACAACAAATAACAGTTCTGCAGTTGCACTGTACGGTGTACCTGATTCTGTAAAGTTTGGCAACAGTTTAAAGGCTTCTACATACCGGCGCGACACAAAGGCACCGCTCGTCGCGCGACACGCGGGGTCTTTTGTGTCGCGTCGCGTGTCGCGCCGGTCTGTAGAAGCCTTATGGCAAACTTAACAGTTCCAAGAGTACGGTCACTATATTCACCAATCTGCTCGACCAGCGCACTGCCCCGCCACCTAATGAGTTTTGTATGCCTAATTAGTTATTAGCTTGTTCGTAAATGCTATAATCTTGTTAACATTGCAGATATTTAAATTTGCAGCTAAAAACAACAGGGATACCTAATTGTGTAAGTGAGTGTAACACACAGTAGCAATGGGTTTCATTTTGACGATGACTCTTTTTCATGCAGCCTATGGAGGCTGCATGAAAAAGAGTCGATGTCGACATCGTTACGTATTTGCTTTAGAAAGCAAATACGTAACGATGTCGATGGAGGCTGGTAAAGAGGCGGGTAAAGTAAATAAGGGTAGGTACCTTTTTTTGGTGATAAGGGTAGGTGCACGTCAGTGCAGTCCTGTAAATATATGCTTCGCGGCCATAACAAATAATAATATGGCTTTACAGAATTAGAATCAGCATTTTAGCTCACTAAGTTAAAAAAAATCCTACTGAATGATAATTTCTGAAATAATATGTATTTATGGCCGCGAATTTTAATTATTTAGATCAACATACCACCTGTAACTGACCTGCAAATTGCAAAAAACGTAAGAAAATTTGAATTTCGCGGGCTACCTTAGTGCATCCCCATCCATAAGAGTTGCAATACGACCGAATTAAGAATCTGGAAAACATATGACTACATTGAAAATGACTAACATACCTATATCTATCCCTTTCGAGCAGTATTAATTTCTCTCAGTTGCGTCTGTTATTATTGCTGTTTGTACTTGAACCAAGGTCTTTTTAGGCGAGGGTTGTAGTCAGGGATACATAATTTATTCCATTCCGGACCCACCATACCCCTGGGGGTAGAAAAAACTTAACATTGTAGTTGAAAAACATGTTCTCCCATACATCGATATACGCCACGGTCAATTTTCCAATTGCAAATGTAAGTTTGTAATCGCAAAAACATATTTTTTAATGTGATAAAACTACAAATTAACGATTTTCGGACCTTTTTTCTCCTTTACTTATGCTGTGAGACCTTGCTTCTCGCCAAATTTTATGATTCTAGGTCAACGGGAAGTACCCTAAGAATATGGATTTGATTCGCTGGGTGTTGTGTCGCATAAATCACCGTATTTTTTTATTGCGTTGACGTAGAAGCTTGTTATTTTTATGTTTGTTTTTTATATAGTTTTTACATAGAAATACCAAACTAGAAACATCGTTTCTGATGTAAAATCTTAAACTAATAAAATATTGATAAAAATAAGTTTACTTTTATACGGCTCTGAATTCTAGCGGTTTAAGTCAGTGGGGGCAACGGTGTTGCTATTGGAAATATATCGTATTTGATGCATTTTCGATACTCGATATTTTATATCGCTATATCAAAATAATAGATATCTCAGATAGATATCGCCGAAAAATATCGATATATCGAACAAAAAATATCGATGTATCGATATTTTTTCTACAAGCCTAGTCTGTACTGTCTTTCTTTAGTACCTACCGTATGTGGAGCTACAATTCCTCATAGATCCTCCTCGCTAGTTGCATAGATCTCTAGTTCTCAATTATGTTTTTGGTATTCGTATCAAAACAAGATCAAACATGAAACACTTTGTAGTTACCAAGTATATAATCCGTAAACTTCATCTTCCGATTCTGAATTCGAGATACACAGTAAAATTCAATATTGTGAGCATAGAAAAATTATTTTAATTCATAAAAAAAGCATCAAAAACATTAACAAAACAATTACCGCCTTATTACAAAACAAGATTTATATTTTGACAGGGCTTAAACCATGCAGCCAGTTTTTGTAATAAGAACGTAACAGTGATTGAAATACCGTTCTTTATACAAAACTGAAAACTTAGGTCGGTACTAAGTTGTCAGTTTTGTGTTTAGGAACTTTACCATATTCGGAATAAAGTTCGAAATTCTATAATGGCTCCATGTTTTAAACCTGGGTCTGAAGATAAACCTTGTTTTGTAATAAGGGGGTTAGAGAATTATAATAGAATACATTATCAACAATCTTTTTAAAGCACCAGGCTGAAATGTATCAAAGATTAAAAATTAGAATCAAAAGCACCTAGGGTATTGAAATCGTCTCCAGTAAGGCCATCTAAGTCTTCTAGAGTGGGTTTTCTGCTGCTATCATTTTCTCTGGACATTTCCGTGATAGTTGATAGGTCTGGTACGGCGCACGCAATAGAGAACAGTTGTTTGAGATTGGAGCCGTAGCTTCCGCTGCTCAGCATAGTTGATCCTGCCCCGACCAGGTTTGTGTTGGTTTCATCTTCACTGAACAGGTACCATTTGGAAGGGCGTGTGGGTGGCACGGCGTCGTCTGACAGGTCCTCGGTGATCAGGCTGTTGGGTGAGGCCTCGGTGCCAAGTGGGCTGTGGTAGACTGTGTCACTTGTATTGTGGATGTTTGAATTAGCCCCTGTTAACAGGAATGGTCAGTTATCATGTTTGTTGAAGTGGAAACTTCTTGAGCTTTCTGACCAGTGTACGAAACTGAACCGTCACGCCCGGGTTGGTGACGCTGAATCGCGTATACTCGGCTCATCATTTATAAGTCTTCACTTCTATCTAAATATTTAGCTATGCAGACGACACCGTACTAATATTTCATCGAGAGAGTTGGGACGCGGTATCTGCAGAGACAGGTTTACGTAAAATAATCCACTGGCTGGAAATTAACTTACTAACCCTTAAATGTTTCGAAAACCTAATTTCTGCAATTTACTTTCGCCAAAATGAAACCTACAGTAATAAGCCTTATACCACACTCCTGTGACCCCAACAACAAATTTCCAATTACTCAACAAAAGACAATGATGTACCTGGGTGTGATTCTGGATGAGGGACTTAGGTGGCGTCCCCACATTGAACAGGCTGCCTCCCGTGTTAGAAAACTTATATGGGCGTGTTGAGATCAGCCTTCTCAACATCGCCAGTGAACGAGGGGTGCGGGGGCAGCGGCGATCAAGACAGCCGCACGGCTGGACGCGGGCCCCCGCGACACACCAGTCTGCTGTTGCACGTCTTCACGCACGGCTGCGTTTACGCGATTTTAACGTCCGTTCCATATTCTTGTTTGCTTATCAACCGACACAGTTGTAATTTCATATTTCCCTAATTCATTATATTACATGTTATACATACCACTCATCTTTCATTTTGCTCCACTAAGACCTATCGTCGCGATCAGGGCGTTTAAGAGACTGCGGCAAGTGGCTGACTTTAAGCTATCTAGTGTATCTAGCACTAGCACAGACAATCGTAAGTTACTGTATCACGGCATGGGGAGGTATTTGTAAAACTTATATGATTCACCTCGAGAGAGCCCAAAGATCTTTGTTAAAAGTAATGACCTTCAAACCGTACCGGTTCCCTACAAAAGCCCTATATGAGACTTGTCAAGTACATACAGTGAGACAACTATACCTTCTCAATCTCGTATTGAAACGGCATGAAATCACACCGATAAATCACGCAATCAAACCTAAGAGAACTATTACTACTGTATGTC
This sequence comes from Tiliacea aurago, assembly GCA_948098905.1. Classification (NCBI taxonomy): domain Eukaryota; kingdom Metazoa; phylum Arthropoda; class Insecta; order Lepidoptera; family Noctuidae; genus Tiliacea; species Tiliacea aurago. The sequence continues at coordinate 17,028,720 of OX402593.1, forward strand.
GCTCAGTTAAATGTAAGACAGCATCCGCTCGGTGGCAACGCCTATACCTAGCTACTTATATTTACAATAAAGTAAACAAAATTCTCAACATCAACCCACTTACAAAAAATAAAAATAATATTAAACTGAATACATGGCTTCAAACACTGGATTACCCACAGACAGAAAACTTAATTAAAGAGCAATACTCGTGATAGTAATGTAGGCAAACAAACTCTCAGATATTATAACCGAAAGTCCACCCACCAGCACAATCACTCACACACACACACACTCACACATACACACATAAATTAAAAAAAACTCCCAACGCAAAAAAGAAAAGCGAACATTTAAAAAGTCAAAAATAATACCTATCCTTGAGCCATCAGATTCGATTGAGTAATACCTTTAAGAGGGAACAGGGTGTGCGATTCTCCATACAAATGTATTCCCCTGTTTTCTTCCTGAATAATGCCTCTAGAGCAATATTTTTTTTTTCATCAAATCAAGGTCTGCTGTAAGCACGTCCCTGTTATTTTCTTTTTTTCAGTTTATAGAAACTGATGGATGGCACGATACGGTTTGCCTTTGCTCATTGAAATGGCGCTATAATGTCGCGGCGGGGTACCGCATAAGTAAGTCAGGTAATAGGTAATACGGGCTGGTGTCCGCAACTCCACGTCAATGCGCGTATTTTGCGTAAGTAAGTCCGATCCTTCATTTGATTGACTACCTACATATTAATTTACTAGAATTTCTGACCAAGTTGTTTCGACACGATCAAATTTTTGTTGCAAATCTTGTTCCATTGGGTGTTAAATTGTTAAGTGAGTTTGTAATCACCCTATTTTAGCTATTTAGTTATTGCTTTAAACTTAGCGGTACCCCGCCGCGACATAATAGCGCCATTTCAATGAGCTCGATTTTGATCGAGCTAGTATTTGATATTAATTTCAACTTGATACCTACACGCGTTTCTGAGAAAAAGGGTCTTGACAGACTGACAGACCGACAGACGGACAGACGAAGTTATCCTATAAGGGGTCCGTTTTACCCTCTTGAGGCACGGAACCCTAAAAAAATATATTTGCAAAATTTTATTTTACCACTTTGTCGGCGTGATTAATATGTACACCCATGTCAAATTATAGCTTTCTAATACTCATAGTCTCTGAGCTAAACAGGGGACAGACAGACAGACGGACATGGCGAAACAAGGGTTCCTTGTTGATTACAGAACCCTAAAAAGACCATACTTATATATATATTTTTTTATACGGTAGATATTATAAGGCGCACATTCTTTGCTAAAAACCAAACGGTGTGCAACAAAACATAACGTACAATCTATTTAAGTTTTGGACTTACTATTGTAGCCGACATCTTGAGCATTGTTGCAGAACAAATCGGGCGATGTGCTATGTTCTTCATTGTTCTCACACCGACTGTCCCATGCGTTGTCCCCAGACTGCATCGAGTCGCCCAGCGTTATCACGGACTTCAGAGAGTTCTCTACAAACTCTATACTATCGCCTACACACTCATTAGCATGCAGACATGTTTCAGAATGATTGTGTATAAGATCCACACTCTCATTTGCAGGAAGAAAAACTTCTGACTCTGAGTCATTTATACCACTATCAGTGAAAACTGAAATTCTGGTAGCATTCTGCGCAGATTTAGTACGAAGTTTCTCAGTAGCTTTTTTATTTTTAGGTCTCTGTATTTTCACTCTGATGATGTCTTTCTTCTTCCTGCCTTTTGGTTTTTCGTTTGCAATAGTAAGGTTAGCGATATTTATTTCTTCGTTTACAACATTGATATGTGACAGATTTGTTTGAAATACAGGTGGACAAGACTTCCTCCCACTGTGAGAACAAGATTCCACGTGTTCCTCCACTACAGGATCCACTGTTGGAGCTACCGATTTTTTTGATCCCTTTTTTTTTTGAGGAGTAGAACATCTCTTTTTATTAGCCTTGGGTTTCTTTTGAACTTCAACACTACCGACATCTACATCCATCATGCTTGCTTCTTTTAACGCACTTTGAGATTCGGTCGTCTTTTTAGCGCTTTCCAAAAGCAAATCGTGCAACTTTTTATTTAGAGTATCTGTTGCAGTAACCTGATCATTTATATTGAAAGTGTCTATATTCTTTAACAATGATTCTGTGACTAAACTTTTTGGGTCAATCGACATTGCGGTTAATGTGTTGCAACTTTCAAATTCACATTCCTGGTTCATCAGTGGTACTGAGATATCGACATCCGATACCATATTATACTTGCTACACATTGTTGTTGTTCCTTCTTTTATATCATTACTTTGCATTTCATTTATAGTAGGGAAATCTTCAACAGAGTTGAGCATCTCCTTAGATATAGACAAGTTTTCCACAACTGATAATTCGGGAGACATTGGTAGAGATACATTACTGGAACTACCAACATCACTGGTCACTTGACACGAGGGGCTAGTAAAGTTGTGATTTATTTGAGCCGATATTTCGTTTCTACATATTGACTCCAAATGCCGGACAAAGTAGGTTTCATTGTCAATTGGAGTTGTTTCATATATCGGCTCCAGTTGTGTCGATGACACCTTTGCTCGAGGATTTAGAAGTTGGTAAGACTCGGATCTATAAGCATCTGTGTTCAAACTAGAATTCTCTCGAGGAACAAGTCTTACTGATGCATCTACAGACGAATTACTGGAATCGTTGTACGCATCATGGTATAAATATGGATGAGTTGTCCTTCTCGTACTGCGTCGTAATGAATTTCTGGTTTTAATCACAAAGCTGGATGTGTCCATTTTCTTCTTCTTTTTACTTTCTGTATTAACAGGACTTACATCAGTATCTTGATATCCTTGAGTACTGTCCATGGAATTGAGCGAGACAGTATCGTGCGACGAAGATATCTTTGAAGGTTTTTCAGAACTGTTGAGAAGGAAAGCAAGTAGTGCATATTAAAAGCAAATACACAGCGCAGCAGAAGCTAAAGTGCAACAATGAAGTGTACAATGTGCAACAAGCACCATGCAGTATGGAGTGATACACATAATGGAAGCAGGTTTACAAACAAATATTATCTTTAAAATGCACTCACCGAAATGTAAAGCTTTATGTTTCATACCACAGAACACAATTAAACAAAATTAAATATTCATTAATAACTAAACTATCAGAGATAATAGAAATAATACACAATTTACCATTGAAAAGTTTATTGATCTGAAGTATTTCCACCTGCTCCCATTCATAGTTACATAACTTGTTAAGTATAAAATACATCATCTAGCTTCTTTAACTACTGCTTTTGTTATTTACATGAAATGCATAAATTGAATGGCAATCATGACAATTATAATAACCACACAAATTAGTTATAGGAGACCATCATTGAGACTTAATTCAATATAAAATGTATAATAATTCATTGCATGCAATATGATTTGTTATACAACTCAATATGAGTACATGACTTGTACTTTTAAAATATGATTTCTACACATAATTCACATTCAGTAGTCATTGTCAATTTTTTTATTTTTCTTGCTACCACAATAATGAACTATGTACATTAAAATTAGATTAAAGACGAATATTGTAAGTACATCTTATGTATACACTGTATAATTTATTTAAAATAATTTAAAAGAAAGGTAACCCCAGTTCTTCAATAATGATATGTTAAAGGAAATAATAAAATATTGAAGACTAATAGAAACAAGAACTTAAGATGAAAATAGGATACTAATTGAAATCAATTATAAGAAATAACTAAGTATTGAAAATCGAAAATTAGTGAAAAATATATAATTTAATAAAAATAAAAAAAATTAAGGGCCTTTGGCCAAACATTGGGGATCTGACAGGTTAAAATAACAATATTACAATAAATTTTTCTAACATGCAATTATAAAAATAAAAATTATACTATAGTGTTAGTAGCAAGTAACGGAAAATTCTAATATTATAAATACGAAAGAGTTTGTTTGTGAACGCTTTCACGTTAAAACGTCTGAACGGATTTGGATAAAATTTGGCACATGGGTAAACCATGACCTGCGTTAGGACATAGGATACTTTTTATCCCGATATTCCTACGGGATCGAGACTTATGCGGGTGAAACCGCGGGGTAAGTAAGGTATAGATAGGTAGGGTAGGTATAAGTATAAAATAATTTGGTACTTTGGGATTAATAGTTAGGAATATTATGGTAAAATAAATTATGCTGAGTAAAATTCTAATACACTATGATCATAGGTCAATGTTAGTGACTATCCGGTACTTGACTTGATGCACTTCCCAATAAAAAATATATATATCCCATACGTTACAATTATTTTACTGCTAAACGCTTTACCTTTTCTTTTGATTTCTCTTTTTCTTAGCGGGCGACTTGAGCGATTGCCTGTTGTTTTTTGGCGGTAGCATGTATTTCACTTCTTCGTCTTCATTGTTTTCGCTTGAGTTCAATATTTGTGTTGATCGCCGAGTCTGCATAGTTTTTGATTCGTTTATGTTCACAGTCTCTGTCGAGACAAAATTAATAAATCATTAATATAATATTATACTTACAAAAATACATTTTTAACATAAGAATATTTTATTAATACTGAGATGTTCTTGAAACAGCTTAAATAACATTTAAACACACAAACATAGAAAAAGAATAAGATTCCTTGTAGAAACGAAATAAGGGGACTCATATGAAAATTTTCCCAGAAAATATTTCAAAAAAACTAAAGAAAAATAAGCCTTACTAAACAAAAAAGGTACACCTAGTAACTCATTTTTCCCCAATCCCTTTTCCTCAGATGCGCCGCTTTCTCTTACGGCGGCAAATTTAGGTAAGTGCATAGCTTACCATTCAAAATTTTACGTGGCGTCCGCGTCGGTCGTTTTGAAACATTTTCTTGAGTATTATTATTATTTTCAGTCTCTTGGGCTTTTTGTCTGCGCGTGCGGCTATTTTCCTCAGATTCCTTTGTTTCTAGCCCATTGGATGTTCTCGGTTGCTCTTCTGGACTGTGAGCTGATGATGATGATTTTCGGGGTGGTGGTGGTCGCATTTTCCTATAGGATGAAATGGTACTTTTTAATAGTGGGTTACTTTTTTTTTTTTTTGTTCTTTATTAAAAAGAACCAAGTTCTTAATAATTAATTACAATCTAGCCTTTAAGACTAATAAGCAATTTTAATCTATCCTAATTTTGTATATGATAATTATTTTAAAACTTAGAATAGTGTTTATTGCACTTTACACAAGTCCATTCCACTTTCTTAGAGTCTGATATTATAATAAAAACACTTTGCTCATGTGTAATAAGTGTGTCATTGTCACTATTATTTCTACACTTTTTACACTGCACTAACTCAAATGGTTTTGTTTGTTTTAGTCTTCGCACTATACTTGTGTTGTCTAACAGCTAAAGTGCCTCGACGCGACGTTCACATGTCGGGGAGTCGGTGTTCATGGGCCTCAGAAAATTTTTGAATTATGTTGGTGACGGGTTCCATTTTTAGGTCACGATGGAGGTCGTCATTTCTTATATACCAGGGCGCTTTAACAATACTCCTGAGTACCTTATTTTGGAATGTCTGTATCATTTTGATATTGGTCGGTTTAGTACAGCCCCACAGTTGGATGCCATACGTCCATATCGGCATGAGAATATGCTTATATAATAACATTTTGTTATGTGTCGATAGGCAGGAATTCCGTCTTATCAACCAATAAATGTTTTTAAAACGCATGTCTTGTTCTTGTCTTTTCTTTTTGACGTGCGCTTTCTAGCGCGTCAAGCGTTATGCCAAGATATTTGGCTGTGTTTGCGTATGGCAATTACCATTGTTGACCATTTATGAAGATAGGGTGGTAATTACAATTCTTGTTTGTGAAATCAATGTGAAGTGACTTTGATTCATTCAATTTGATTCTCTATTTTTGTGCCCAGTCATGGACTCTATTTACAGCGATTTGCACCTTTTTTACTGCTTCCTTGTGGCATGACCCTGTAGCCATAATGGCAGTGTCGTTGCAAAGGTCGCAATAGTATTAATTTCCAGCTCAGGTATATCATACGTCTACAAGAGGTCTACCTCTTGTAGACGGGGTATGCTCAGGTCAAAAAATTAAGCTAAATATTTACACAGTACTTGTGTGCAGTACATACGCCAGCACATGAAGCTACTACAATCTGTCAAATTTGTTTAAAAGATCTTCAACTTTATCGTTAAAGCATAAGGTTCAAGGTTGATTGGGAAAATTGTACAGTTTCGGGTAGCTTGACCTGCTGGCGTCTGTACAATCAATACTACTCTAAGTTTTAAAATAATTATCACATAAGTACAAAATTTAGTTAGATTAAAATTGATTATTAGTCTTACAGGCTAGACTGTAATGAATTATTAAGAACCTGGTTCTTTATAATAAAGGATTAAAAAAAAATACACATGATTTAAAACTTAGATGTTTAAAGCTATGTTTGAAATTGATTCCCTAAAGATGTTATAAAAATACTTTTTACTGGGAAATTCAATAATAAAAAGCTAATGAAGCCAGACTTTACCTTTTAGTAACGCTAGTCGCTTGTCCGTTTGGCTCAATTTCTTCCTCTTTATCACGTTCTTCAATCTCCTTGAATATTTCTTTTTCTATTTCATTTACTTTTTCATGTACTTCTGTAAAAATAATAATGTCTGCTTGAATTCTCAATTGGTATTTTGCATAATGCTGCATACAGCAATAATAATTCCAGCTATAATGGCAAATCTATCTATGGTCAGTTTCAAAAGTATTTTATAAAAATGTTAATAAATTTATCAGAAAACAGTCCTTTGATTTGATTATTGGAATAAATAAACACGAAACTTTAATTTTTAATCACTTTTAAGTTGTTTTTCATTCACAATTGATTTTTCTTTACCGTTATTTACGTTAATGACTTTTCAATTAAAATTTAATAATGTTATTAAAAAATAATTGTTCGAAAAAGTGATGAGATATAAAGTTAAAACCTTCTACAATAAAAGATTAATGTTTTACTAATTCCCTTTAGTGAGTGATTGCATAAGAATTTAACCACCCTATGTTCTATGATAGAGGGTTTGTTTTCCGCACTTACGCTGATAGCACACCTCCGCCGTGAAACGAATCGAATCGACGGCGAGTAGCGGAACATGACGCGACCCAGTAGAATTGAACTACCGCGGTTTCACTGCTATAGTTTCGTGGCGGAGGTGTGCTACTAGCGTTAGTCTTTCAGTTTGAATCACAATTGGAATGATTTTGAATTATATTGCTTATCCATTGCTCCATATGTCTGTAAAATTTGTCTGCTCAACAACGTAAATAACGCAATGAATGTTGTTGAACTGCCAAATTGAAACCGATTGCTACTGATAGTGTGTAACAGTCCGCGAGGCGTAAGCTGAGCTTTGCATTTGTGTGAGTGCACATATATAGTTAAGGTGTGACGTCGGCCTTTGCTTGATTTATACCGTTTTTTTTAACGGTTTATACTCTACTTATGGTAATCACTCACACAAATGCAATGCTCAGCTTAGGCCTCGCGGACTGTACGCAAATAGCCCACTGAACAGAATTTGATTAAACTTTCATCAAATACTGTTGGAACAAACCATAATCATTATTCTCCTGCTCTTATTCCAATTTATTTGGGGTCAGAACCAAAATACATAATACTTGCCCCACGGTTTCACCCGCATAAGTTTCGACCCCGTAGGAATATCGGAATAAAAAGTACGCTATGTCCTAATCCAGGTCATGGTTTACCCATGTGCCAAATTTCATCAAAATTAGTTCAGCCGTTTTAGCGTGAAAGCGTAACAAACAAACTCACTTTCGCATTATAATATTAGTTAGGATTAGGATTAAGGGGCATGGCATGCGTAGTTCATACAAAGAAGACACGGTTGGCGCAGTGGTTAAGCGATTGGCTGCTGCGCTGCGTGTCGCGGGTTCGATTCCCGCACGGAACAAATATTTGTGTGACCTACAAGTAGTTTTTCCGGGTCTGGCTGTTTATTTATGTGAGTTTAAATTTTGTTAACGCACCCACAATACAGGAGAAATTGCAACGTTTTAAAAAAAAATAAAAGGTAATACCAAAATAATTTGTAAATAAAACATATTTTTAAGGTAGTGTGTACTTATTTCGATTGGATAACAGAATATCTATGTTCCCAAATATATATTTTGAAAGGACAATGATATAAAGACGAGATATAAGGAATTTAAAATTTCTATAGAAAACTTATTTTTCTTATAACTCTTATTTAAATCATAGTGTCCATTCAAAATATATATTTGGGAACCTAGATATTCTGTAATCCAATCTAAATAAGTACACACTACCTATTGGAATACAGAATATCTCTATCTCTATCGGAATACGGAAAAATAAAGACACATTATCTTAATAATATGGCTGTTCGTGTATGTGTGTTAAAACGCACCCACAATACAGGAGTAATTCCTAGTGTGGGGCAAAGTTTAAAAAAAAAAAAAATTGATTTACAAATTATTTGGTATTACGTTTGTATGAACTATGCATCCATCGCTGGCCTCTTAAGTGATGCGACTAGCAGTATTGGTCGCCCTATGCTGTGTATAACCTGATGACTCATGTCAACCAGTGTTTAAAAAGCTTGGTTTGTTACCGTTGCCATCTCTGTATATTTATTAAATGTGTGTTTGTAGTTAAGAATAAAGAATTATTTAAGACAACAAATAATGATGTAAATCCTCGGAATAGGCGACATCCTTATAAATTAGTGCTGAATGATTTGCCAAGCCTTGCCAAATACAAGACAAATTGCCTAGTCAGGTGCGTGCGTATTTATAACGGGATGCCAGGCAAATTCAAAACATTCTAAATTATTTAAGATTAAGTTGTACAAGTGGTTGATTGAGTGTAGCTTCTATAGTGTGAATGAATTTATGGATAAAAAAAATTGATGAAAGGTTGTTTTATATTAGCTAGACATGTTTGGACCATTGTAATTTATTTATTTATTGAAATGAATTGAAATCGTTTATTCTGTAAATAGGATATTAGAATCACTTCTACACGTGATATAAAAAACAAAAATATCTAGATGTAGCCGACATTTCCTATCTGACTACCCCTGAGAAGAAATGGCGAAACAAACTCAGGGGTCAAAGTCTCTTTTAAAGTCCAGACATAATCTTGGTCAGATCATGTGAGGACCATGTAGATCCGTGTCTGAAATGGTATTTTGAGGAAAGAACCACACAAATTTGAGTGGACCTGTCCAATCAGTGCAAGCATTTGTCAGTACTCGTGCAGCTCAACCACACACAACATATTACCAGCAGCCATCTTCTTTTATCTCAACCAACTCCATAAATAATAGCTCAGCTCGATTACCTACTGAGTTAAGATTTATAAATTTATTAGCTGTAACCCGCGACTACGTCAATATGGAATTTAAAACCGTGACTCCTTTTCCTCTGATCACAGCATAACATCACTCTCGTTTTCTTCAAAGGTTTACACAGAGATGACCTAAAGTCCACCCACATTTCACCCTCTGATCATATTAGTTTATAACTTACCAGGGTCAGGGATGATAACAGGTGTTGAAACCCCACTACTCAACTCCTTGGGTTGTTCAGGGTGCAAGACTGCCATATTAGACTCTGGTATCAGGGCATGTTTAATCTCCTTGTGGAATATATGCACCACCTGTTCTAGGACCGGGTGGATCTGCGGCCAGTGACCTTCGAGTTGGACCTCCTGAAATCAGTACTAAGTGTAAGTATTGTCAACAGTATGTCACTAGTTAACTAATACTTGAGCAATTAAGACGGAGATATATGCCGGTGACCTTGAGTAGTTAGCTTGCTTGTTCTGTACTGAGCTCACGCAACGCGTCGTGCGTTCAGTCAGTAATAGGACTCGCCCATCAAGGAGCGCTGTCCCCAATTTGACGCATTATTAATTTATTATACACAAAACAAAAGGTATTTTAATAAAACGCGTATACTAAAAGATCAATAATTAAATCATCTTTAAATTGGTGAAGGTTACAGAAAAATACGCTTGGTAAATTTTACGTCATTTTCAGTTTTTTATCCGCGTTAGACATAACTTTACAAATTAATTTCACTATGTAATATTAACATAATCTAAAATATTCACATATTACATTATTGAGAAAATGCTCTAATTTAACATAATATTTTTTTTTCAAGTCATTAACACTACTCGTTTAGACGTGATCTTCTGTATAAAATCATTAAAAGTCGGTTATCGTCGCCTTAAATCCGCCCTTACTGCTACAAAATAAAGGGGCGGGTAGTGTTAAATAAAAAAAATATACATTTTTGTTTTTTTTTATTCAGAGCAGTGGTTGCCCAGTGGTAACGGCCTCGTCTTACGAGTAGTAGGTCGTGGGTTCGAACCCAGACAGGCGCTTTACTTTGTGTAGATTATTTCATCACCATTGCTCTCAAAACGGTGAAGGAAAACATCGTGAGGAAATAGACATGTCCTAGAACTAAAAATTCGAAGACATGTGACATCCACCACCACGCACTGGGCCCGCGTGGTGGATTACGGCCCACTCCCTCTCACAGAAAGAGGAGGCCTGTGTCCCAGCAGTGGGAACAATATAGGCTGATTATGTATGATCGATGTTTGTGTATGATTTTATTTAAACATTTTACGGTTATTTCCACGACACACTTTCTTCAGTCACAATCTGAGAGTTTTGAAGGATATTGCTAATACATTGCTTCTTGGTTTGAGAACTTCGTCTGCTCAACAACGTAAATAACTCAATGAAAGTGGGTGTACTGTCAAAATGAAACCCATTGCAATCAGTTGTCATTTTATGTGCGTTACGCAATTACCCCGCAGTTCTGCGGGATCGGGTTTTACTGGATGCTACAATACTAACTGGTGTATTCCTGTTTTTTACTGGACAGTGACATCCAGTTTGTAGTGTCAAAACCGAATAGCTAAATTCGACCAGACTGGATACCGGTCAAACAGGATGCTCATGTTCTATTTTTTAATCAAGTCTTGGTGGACTTGTTTAAAAAATAGAACATGAGTATCCTGTTTGACCGGTAAACGGGTTCCTGTAAAATAATGTGCCTGCAAAAAACGGGATGTTGCCATGGTAACGATCCCTTCCTCCCTTCCACCTTATGGATAAGCCAAAAAGACAAAAATACTAGTTGACAGATTACCTCATTGTTCTTTGTAAATTTTATTTTAATTTTCTCAGGCGGGATTTCTTTTGGTTCTTCTTTCTTTTCATCAGGCACTGGTAAACATATATCTTTTCCTAAAAACATGAGGTAGATATTTGTTAAAATCATGTCAATGACGGAATATCAATATAAAAAAAAAAACATCACATTGAATGGACATTGAAAACTTACCAACGCCATTCGAAGCTTTACCAGCCATACTAGATCTTCTTGAGTTCCTACAAATATACAAAAACACAATATTATTATTATTGTTTTTTTTTTTCATGATCATGTGAGTGCATACCTAAGATTACTGCAAATAAACACGTTGATTTATCCACTAAAGCTCAAAAATAATTATGTTTAAAATGAAAATGACACAAAATGAATAGTCTACGACAATCCATTGATTGTGATTGTTTTCTCCAACCGACATATCTACTTATACTAAATAATAATATTATAAACTAGCTGCTGCCCGCGGCTTCACCCGCGTGGCTTTTTCTTAACATATAAACCTTCCTCTTGAATCACTCTATCTATAAAAAAAACCCGCATCAAAATCCGTTGCGTAGTTTTAAAGATCTAAGCATACATAGGGACAGACAGGAAGCGGGAAGCGACTTTGTTTTATACTATGTAGTGATGCGAAAGATTTTGAGGATGGATCGATGTTTGTTAAGCTTTCACGCAAAAACTACTGAACAGATTTAGATGAAATTTGGCACACAGACATAGTTTATAACCAGGATTAACAGATATGATAGTTTTTATCCCGATCCACGGGATTGAAACTTATGCGGGTGAAACCGCGGGGTGCTACTAGTTAATAATATATTTTTTTAGGTACATTATTGTTTATTTATATTATATTATATTAGTATCAGTATATTATTTTTAGGTCCCCACAACATTTTTAATACGACGATAAATGGAAGGATCGATAACTTTCCAATTTAGTCAATCACTAGCGTATATGTAAAATAAATGGCTTTTGCACAGCACAACGATAGCGTTAGATGTTTTCGTGTAAGTTGTACGGTGAATAGTAAACGCACGCTGTGTTTGATGGGATAAGGTTTATAATTGATTGTGTAGTACGTTCTGATTTATTTCTTGCGAGTGTGTGCGCGACTTCGTATAGATTGCTTTTACTGAACTGCATGTGTAGTTGTGGCGAGTGGTAGGGACAAACTGGAGGCACCGGGTTCCGATACATTTTCAACTACCGGGGCATATCTCCTTCTTTCTTATATCTATGATGCCAAGTTTTGAGTTACAAAACTCGGCAATGTGCTGTCAAACGGTTGCTTGCTTTCTCTCTCGCACTCGCAGTAACAACCCTACGAAAGGCGGCCACTATAAGAGCTCGATTTTTGTTGGTAGTCCCGCTAATTTTGTAGTTATGTTCATAGGTTTTTATGTCAATGAGTAAAACATACCTATGTGGGTTAGCTTGCGGCACAGGACAGTATGTATCTTTCAACTGCTGTGGCTCTTTAGCTTCTTCTAATAACCTGTTAAAAATACAATCATGAAAAAGTATGTAATTAAAAAAATCTATGTGCACAAAGTATCTACCATTTTATTAACACTCACTTTTTCAATTCTGATGCTTTCTTCTTTTCTTCTTCATATTTCTGTTTCCAGAAGGTCTCACCTTCTTCTGAGTCGCCTAAATATAAAAAATAAAACTATCAATAACAATTATTTAAAACCATTAAATGGCTAAAATGCAAATTCCGGGCGTTAGACACATCGATTTTTAGAAAGAGTGTCACACCGGTACAGTCAGTGACCAGCATTACCTCACCCCCCTTCCATTATTCTTCTTTGTAAGAGGGGTAATGGTAAAGATGATCACCGAATGTACAGTATTTTTAGAAAGAGTGGTATTTTTTTTTATCTCACGAAGCGAAGCGTGCTTTACTTGTGGTTACCAAGTGTAAAAACACGCTGTGAATGTGTGTAAGCGCAGGAGCTCTCGGTAGTTCGTAGTACCGTGGCAATGGTCGAGTCGGAAGTGTGTGTGCGTGTTGTGCTGACGCTACTCGTCTTTACGCACACATTCACAGCGCGTTTGTACACTTGCTAACCGCAAGTAAAGCGCGCGTCGCTTTGCGAGATAAAAGTACTATATGAGTGACAGAGACGACGCTCTACAAAGCCGAACCTTCTCTAAAACTAGATGTGCCACATTTACAGCCGGGTACTGTTAAATATACGTACTTTCTGGCAAATAAGTGATATAATTCTTGACAATTTTGCCATCCTTTACTATTGGGTATATTTTTTTCCCATACATGACGAAGAGACCACCTTCTTCTTCTAGTGCCGATATATGGACGGCTTGTGGCTTCCTGCAAATAATCAACATTGTTAATGATGTAAAGGAGGCACTTGTTAAAATCTATGCTATAGGCACAGTTGTAAGGTACCACCGCGAACGTTCCCGGTCGACCACATTTCGCCCTTATGCCCATAGTAATAAGGTTGAAAAGTGGTCGACCGGGAACTTTCGCGGTGGTACTTCTACAATGTTTCTTTTTCCTGTAAAATTTTACACACCCTAGTCAATGTGACTTATCAGCATAAGTTTCTGAAACGCTGATCTAGTATCCTACCTTGGAAAATGTAGTCAAATCTCTTAATTACTTTGTGATTGGTTGATCGAAATAACAACAGCCAATCACATCACTTCACATCTCAAAAGTTAGAATCGATGAAGAAACATCATTCATCTTCAAATGGACACCATTAAAATATAGACTGCAAAGTAACAGTGCTACAAGGATCTTTGGCGTTTACAGGGGGAGTTGTTGGTAAAGATTTGTGAAATTGGTTCGTGAAATTGTATCGGATAAACAAAATGGCGGCGTCAGTTCCTGCTTTGGCCAGGCGCCAAAAGATTCTTGTACAGCAATACTCACAGATATTTCCTGGTAGGCCTGTTCTTCCGGCTGCGCGGCGGCGACACGAAGTCTTCACTCTCCGATGTCCAGTCACTTGTGTTCGACGCGGGGGCAGCAGCAGCAGTGTGGCTGAAATACCATTTCTTTGCTTATTTGGCTCAAAGTGCAACAACAAAAGACTAGAACTGTTAGATATTGTGGGGACTGATGAGATCAAGAAAAATAAATGAAAATTCTTATAGAATAGAATTTCCATTTATTTTTCTTGATCTCAGTCGTTGCAACGTCCATATTATGGACTTTGCAACAGAGACCATGTTTCACAAGTGTACTCAATTATATTGAAAATAAATAGAATAATATTTTCATTTATTTTTCTTGATCTCAACAAAGTCGTAGCAAAGTCCATATTATGAACTATGCAACAGAGACCATGTTTAATTGTTTAAGTCAAAATTGTATAAGTGTCATAGACAATAAAAAAAATTAACCATCTATAACTCATGGAGTTTCTATTCCAACCTTCCCATGCTTAGAGGAAGAAGGGGTGATAATGGGTGGGGTGACTAAAAGTGAAAAATATTTTGGGGTTAACCCAATGACGTATTATATATAGACACGTTATTAACCAACATCTCGGCGCTTAAAAACGGCGAAAATACTAGATAACTACCTACTTATACGCGTAAAGAAAGGGAAAGAAAATATGACACCGTACGGCGGGATGCCTGTCGCTAGAGGGAGATAAATAAACATCTTGATCTAAACAAGATATAAATTAAAAACAAACATAGCGTCGCGCGACAGGTTAGTGCGTGACTGAGCGCAATGTGGCCAATTGGCTTCATTTCATGTTGCCATTTTAGAGTGCGGACAACGTATCTATAGTTTTATACATCATTGGGTTAACCCCAAATAAAATGTAAGAGACTTGATTACTTACTGCAAAGCATTATTATTATTGTGTGAAGCGTTATTGTGTGATACGGTTCTGCTACGACGACTCAACTGCCGTTTACGCTTTGCACCAACTCCTCCACCTAGAAACAAAAAGAATGGCACTAATTTCTATAAAAAAATAACCTAGATATTGTATATTCATGTATGGTGTTTACACCATACCAATAACCAAATATATATAGCTAAATTATAAGGACAGGCAGGGTTAGCTCTTGATCAATGAGGGTTATACCAAATTGTTAATGAACTAAGATGATGACACATTATAATATAAACTGCATTCCCCCAATAAATAAAAACTTTTCTTTTTTCGTCACACAACCCGATATTTTAAAGCTTAACCCAATGATCATGCTTATGATGGCAATATCATTAATAATATCACACAAGGTGTGTCCTAAAACCAAAGCAAGCATGAATATTATGATCTTAAATCTATCTAATATTGAAAATGGTTAAAAAGTATAGGAAACAATTAGATAGTTTGATAAATCTATTTCATGCTTGTTTGGAATTAAATCCTTCTCTGCAAAATACCTTATTTGTGAAGCTGCCTTTTGCATTCAAATGTACCCAAAGCACAAAGTGTCAACAACTGGCATCACCTTGCACATGCCAAATGTTTCCCATTCCATTACTCTATAAACATTGACACAAGATGCATATTTCCCTAACGTAACTTACCACTAGTGAATCCAAACATGTTTGATATAGCCTTTTCCCTTTCTGCTTTACTTATTAACACCCCAGCACGCTGCTTCTTTTTCGGTGAAGCATGAACTTCTCCAGCATCAGACTCTGAGTTAGACCTCAGCACTACTACATCATTTGAAGGTTTAACCACAGGTGCTTCTTGTTTATCCACTTGAGATTCTTTCTTATTTTGTTCAGTGTCACTAGACTCTGACATGGTATAGTTAGTCTTATTAAATTGTTCATCAAACAGACTGATGTTTTGCAAGCAAGGGTTCTTGATCTCTGGCGGCTCTTTAGTGTTTCTTCTCTTTTCAGTCTCTATGATATCTACTACATGAGTTTCAAAACTTGTTGAAGGCTTGTTAATGTCAATTGGATTGTCTTCAAGCCATGGCTTTTTAATGACATCAGGTTTAGTAGCCTTGTTATTAGCTTTTAGCTTGTCTTCTGCATTTGTATCCAAGTGAGATTCTGTAACCTTGTTATCTATTTTTGCTGGTGACTTCGACTTGACATTGAGTTTCTTTTTCTTATTGTCTATAGTGTTTGAATTATCTTCAGAACAAGATCGTTTTCTAGTAGCTTTCTTCGGGCTTGGCATTTTAACAGAGTCATTTGTTACTTCAATTACACTTTCTGGTGCTTCTTGGTTGCTAACTTCAGCAGTTTTAGAATTTTTGTTTAATGCTTCTGGATTATTTGGAAGTGAAGCATCTACAGTGCTATTGGAATTATTTAGTCCACCAGATTGTACTTGAGGTTCTGAGTGGGAATCATGAACAACTATTACATCAGGAGTTTCAGAATTCTGAGCAACTGGTATTTCAGGAACCTCAGCAGGGACAATCTTTGTTCCTTCAGGAGTCTCAGCATCAGCATCATCATCCTTTTCGGTGCCATTCTCTACTTGCATTGAAGAAATTTCATCATCTAAATTGACTGCTGGTAACTCTTCTATATCACTCATTACATTTGGGATATTTTTCTTAGGAGATTTATTTTCTGGTTTGCTACCACCATCTAATTCTTGAGCCAATACTTCCTCCACTACTTCAGCAGACAGTCCTTTGGCATTTTTAGCAACATCAGTAGCTACGCTTTTAGTGTTAACAATTTCATTGTTAGCTTCAGGAACCTCCTGAATATCTTCTCGTACATTTTCAACTATCTCCATCTGGCCTTCCCTGTCTGAATCTTCGGGTTCGGATGCAAAGTCATCCAGGACTTCTTGTAGCATAGGTGTCAAAGGTTCAGAATAAGTAATGCAATCCCTGAGAGATTTGGATGCTCCAGTTGGCTTTTCATCGGACTCATTGGATTCCAAATCCTTCTGAATTTCCTCTGCAGTTTCATAGCAATTATCAAGTATTACGGTGTCAGCAGAAGATCTACTTCTTACAGGTACCTTTGAACATGTAATATTCTCACCTGCAGTGGTCTCCCCTTCATTGTGAGACGGCTCATTATCTTTCGGACCTAGAATAAATTAAACTGTATAGGTTAAAAAGCAGAATGTGTGCTCTAAGATGATTTTTATGAATAGCTACTTTTTTTTAGCAATTTTAACATTGTGTAGCATTCATATTGTTACAGTTCTAATTTATAGAAAATTTTATAGTTGTAGGCTCAATAGCAGTATATTCGATAAGCAATAAAAAGATTTTGATGTCACTGAAATCTAGACTCATGGGTTTACAAAAAAAAAACAAATAATAGTTTTTGCATTCACATAATTTCTGTTTTATTGAGTAATACCTAGAGTTTTCAAAAATTGCAGTAACCTAAGAAATACTTTTACAGAAGATCCTTTTGTTAATTGTAGGTCATATTAATATCATAATGATGAAATTAAGTTAATTTGCATAGGCCTGAGATAAGGGATTGATTCAAAATAAAGTGTTTAGTATGTTATATTGAATTATACCATTTGAGCTGGAGTCGTCACTTATATTGTGGATTTCAAGCTTGTTTTTGTTCCTATCTGCCAGGTCACATCTGAAATAATATGAATAATATATAATATAAACATTTCATATTATTAAAAAAATATATGTTTTTTAATCCTGCCAGTACACTACTATCACAAAAAAAAACATGCAGGACTCAAACCTATGTTTGGTAGTGTGCGCAAAAGCCAACAACTCAGCCACTATGCCATACCATCAATAAAACTGTTTTTTTTTAAGTCTCTCTGTTGGATGAATAACAACCATAAACTAGATGCCTTAAGAATTGCAGCCTCGTTGCTCTAGCAGTCTAAGTGGTTGGAGAATCTACCTGAGCATGCATCATAGATTCAATCCGAGGTTGGGCAGTGTTTTTAGATATTTCCATGATTAGGAGAAAATACAGGCATCATTTTTTGTCTAAAATCATGGCTTGTGTTGTGGCGCCACCTGGGAGAGGCCTATGTCTAGCAGTAGACTGCAATGAGCTCCGTTGATTGATTGAATTAACTTTACCTAGCTCTGAAGCTGCTTATTTGTTCATTAGTTAGATGGAAGTAGGGATTATGTATGTCTGGTAAAATCCGTTTCAAAAATGTTTCCTTTAAACTCTGCCATGTCCTCATAGTAAGCTGCAAAACAACATTTTATTAAACTAACATACTACAAAATGAGTAGTTTGTTTTCTCCTCATTACACTAAAGATAAGAATTCAGTACTTGAATTTCATACAAGATTCTTAAAAGTATTTCTTACCTTTGTGTTGGCAAAATCCACCCACATCTTTCTAGCCTTGATTTCACCGTATAACTTGTTTTCAACTAAATAGTCCACTATCATCTTGAACTCTTGAATGCTGTACGGTTTTCTAGAAATATAATAAATAAGGAAAATCAGTTTTATTGTAGGTAGGCCTACAGTTAAAACATGGTTAAAATACCGAAATTCTATGAAAGTGCATGATTCACACGATACAACTTTGAATGCCAATGAAGCGCTTATTATAATAATGATTTACAGTCTTACCCCGACATTTTGATGCGTATTTTATATTGTAATCGGTATAATGCTGGTGGTCAACGTAGCTACACAAAATAAATGCAGACGGGTGTAGTTTCCAGTTAGCTCAAAATCATCATTAAGGTACCGATAATTTCACAAATGTATTTTAATTCAAATGTTTCTAGGAATGCACCACGAAGTCTTGATTCTTGTCTCCCTTACAAATAACCTGAGTTTTCGGTAAATATTAATCGGCAGATAAACACACTTCCAAAGCTATGCTATGCCAAATTGCCAACCACAGAGCATGCTTAATAAATGCCAACCAAACCAACGATATTTACTATTGCCAGTAAAAAAACTGGCATATTTTACCGCACAAAAGACTAAAAAGATAAGATTCAACACAAAAATATTTTCTTGTGTAAGGTTGAGTTATTATCTTTTTGAAGTAAAACTTTTTTACGCACGCTTGAGTTGAGGAATAAGCTGGTGAATGCGTGACGAGAGCGTTACGGAAAGAGGCGAACGGAAGTTGTTTAAATTTTAAACATGGAACACACCGCGTCACCGCAGTGCACCGCGGGCCGGTTCGCTTAAGGGGCTGGGATGGATGCGTAGTTCATACAAACGTAATACCAACATTATGCGTAAAAGAAACTTGTTTACATAAAAATGTATGTGACATGACAGCTAGCTGCCAAATTCTTAGACGTCGGATAGTAGTAGCATGTAGCGACTGGTAGCGACATCTGAAGTGCAAGTGGCAGTTTTTATCCTCATTTCCTTTTCCACACAACTTTTCAGTCATCAGTGCCACTCACAGATTACTAATTTATGTAGCAAACCCTTTCTCACTTGCAAAAATGGGCAAGGTCACCTCTGCAGAAAGTCTTGTTGACGACTGTCTGGCACACAGAACATTTTAAAATTCACTAGCTACTCTATAATTGTAGACGAACTCGAAAGCAAGGAATATGCTACTATAAAACGAGAGCTCGAAAGTTACGATTTCTTTTCATTCTTTCGTGGCTTTGACATTTTGTAGTACAAAACATTAAAAATTGTGTCAAATGTCAATGAGAATGACATTGATTGACATTTGACAATGACAGCGCTGAGCTCGGAGTTATCGCGCCAAATTGCTGCAATACGAAAGGAAAAGAGTAATTTTTCGAATTTAATACCAATTTATTATGGAAAATAGCGGTTACCTCTCACTAACAGATATACTAGTAACAAATGAGAAAATTCCATGCAAATTTTTACATGATCTACCAAAAATGGGTTGGTAACAAAATAGATATCCCAACCAGCCAACATTTCTTTGTGAATTATCAATAGGTAAGTTAAAGTTTTTATTTTCTTTCGGTTCCAGGCTTCTTAGATCCCTCCGCTGCAGAAGATGATTTAAAAGCAGGAACAAATGTGGAAATACCTTTGTGGTTAGCCGAATCTCTATATTCCAGAAGACCCCCTTTAGTTTCTGTGGACTTACCCAAAATTTATAAAGATTCCTACAGAGAAATCCTTAACGCAGATGCTTGTACAGTAGATATGCACAAATTAAGCCAATATTTTTATGAATTTGGATGTTACATAGCAAAACATGATATCAAAGGCGAAGTGTCATCGACTCTCATAAATGTAAGTATCAAACTTGACAGGTACCATCTTGTGAGCATAATACTAAATAAGGGCTTCATCTTGAAATAACTACAATAAATAACACTGATGGAATATTCCATTATTTTTTATTCTTGATAAACTTAGGGCCGTATTATAACCTCACATATAACCCAAGAATTACTTATACGCCCCTAAGACGACCCTTTGACTAAAACTAGTTTAAAGCCATTTGCTTGGTTCAAACTAATTTAAAGTAATAATACAAAAATAGTCTAATAGTAACTTTCTATGCTTATTCGTACATTCATACTTAAAGCTGCAAATAAACATGTAATGCACAAGACATTCTGTAAAACTCTGTTTTAGTAACTATGCTAATTGAACGTCTATGAGTGAAAAAAATTGTTGGCCATTTGATCAATAAAACATCTTATTATAAAGTAGTTCAGGCAGATTTGTGTAGTTTTTAATTACGATTTCTGTTATAATATTAAGACTACACAATTAAATGGACTAATAGTCTTAATGTATTTTTCAGACATTCAGGCAAAGATTCAGAATGCTGCTATCAGCCAGCGTGTCTACGGACTCAGTGGGTGCTATACAACCTCTATCAGTTAGTGAACGTCTCCAGGCTGCTGAGGCTGCAAACACTGAGAAAGCTCTCTCAACCTGGTTACAGAGAGGAGAAAGTGTACTTACCACTGCTAATATGGTTGCGAACCACCGTAAAAGGAAAAGGGCTGAGATGGAAATGCTTTAGTACTTAATAAATTAATGTTTAGGAATAATTTTCTTATTTTTTTAATATATTGGTTTGAGTTTCAAAGTTATTGTTTGTGCTAAGATCATCTGGTAATGCATACTCCAAATGAGTCCACAAAAAAAAAAATACAGCCAAGTGCGTGTCGGACCACGCACAGCGATGGGTTCCGTAGTTGGGATGAACTTACCCCAAAAACAAACTTAACATTGTAGTTTGAAACACCTGTTCTCCCATACGTCGATAAACGCCACGGTCAATTTCCCAACTGAAAATGAAAGTTAGTAATCAAAAAAAAATTCACGATTTTCGGACATTTTCCTTTACCGCTGTGAGACCTTGCTTCTTGCCACGATTCTAGGGCAACGGGAATTACCCTATAGGTTTTGATTTATTTGCGAGTATCAATATCAGTCGCTTAAATCGCCGTATACTTTTATTGCGCTGACTTAGAAGCTTGATTTTTTTAGAGCTCCGAGGGACCGTTGATTTACGTAATTGATATTAATTTCAACTTGATACAACCACGCGTTCCTGAGATGAAGGGTCTGACAGACGGACAACGCAGTGATCCATACGGGTTCCGTTTTTTCCTTTTGAGGTACGGAACCCTAGAAACAAATTGTTTTAAGCAATACCTAAAGGCTTCTACATACTGGCGTGACTTGTCGCGCGACGCGACACCAGTAGAACAATTTCTATGAAAAATTCAAGGAAATTGTTCTACCGGTGCCGCGTCGCGCGACAAGCCGCACCAGTATGTACACATGGCTACACATCAAGCTATGCATTTCCAGTATAAGCTGGCCTCTAATTGTACGAAAATCCTATATTATAATGCGAAATCAGCCTAAACTGGATATGTAATAGCTTGATGTGTAGCCGTGTGTACAAGCCTTAATACTGCATAAAGGCTTCTACATACCGGAGCGACTTGTCGCGCGACGCGACACGACACAAAGGCACCGCTCATCCCGCGACACGCGGGGCCTTTGTGCCGTGTCGAGTCGCGCGACAAGTCGCGCTGGTATGTAGAAGCCTTAATACCTACCAACTAAGTTACCTTATTAGTAATTTCTTTACAACGGCGCGCGGCGGCCATAACCATTGCGAGGCTCCTAGCGGCAATTAAGCAAGCTTTTTAATTGACTTAATAATTGACAGACGAGAAAAAAAAATATCATTCTCACTTTACGTTGCGTGATTAAAATGTATAGGTACTCATGCCAAATTAGAAATTACAGCTTTCTAGTAACAGTCTCCGTGCTAAACCGGGGACAGACAGACACGGACATGACGAAAATATAAGGGTTCCTTGTTGACTATGGAACCTTAAAAATGAAAACAGGGTTCTAATAATGGATGGTTTACTAAAATAGAGGAAAATAAATTATTGTAATACTTGCTGCGGCACGCGGTTTCACCCGTGTAAGGCTCGATCCCGTGGGAACGTCGGCATAAGAAGTACCTATCCTATGTCCTAAGCCAGGTCATAGTCTACCCATGTGCCAAATTTAATCCAAATCCGTTCAGCCGTTTTAGCGTGAAAGAGTAACAAACAAACACACTTTAATATTTTATAAAATTAGTTAGGATTATTATTATTAAGTATGAATAGATTAAGGATTTGTAATATTAAAACAGTTTATATATTTGTTAGTTCTACAACTTTCTCTAAAGTCTGAGTGACACTTCCAGTAGAGTAGTTATATATGTATTATTCTGAGTCGTATTACCCGACTGCTCCAGTAGAAGGGCATTATCGGTGGCGAGGGCTAGACCTAGACATCCGAAAATGTAAGTGAATGCCGCCGGACTTCTTGGCGGGAAAGTGAAGCGTCATGTTCAGCAGTTTGTTTAATTTTTCAAAATTAGTGTTTATCCGAATATTAGTGTGTAATAATGGTGGATTTTAACCATTAATGTTTGTGAACGTGCATTAGTGTAGGCAAATGAAACAAAACAGTGCAACTTCGCTTCAAGTTCTCTCAAGTCAAGAAGTCCGGGTGAGGTCTCAGTAAAGTGCCACATCTTTACTGAAACTCAAGGGGAGCGGGCGGGGATATCATCATCATGCCTTCATTTCATCAATAATAACAAGTTTTGTAACTAAATAAAGACTTGGCCAAAAGGTCCCAGCAATCAGGCCTGAAACTGCGTTAGCGGGCGCCCGCGAAGGGCAACCGTCGCGTGTCTACGCGCGTGGACACGCGGGTGGGTTCCGTGGGAACGCGACGGTCCCCGTCGCGGGTACCGGATTATTTTATCAAATCAAATCAAATCAAAAATATTTTTATTTCACATAAGCCTACATGGGCACTTATGAAACGTTAAAAGCTAGGTGCACGGTTCCAATTGGTCGTTTCCTATGGAGAAGAGCCGGCAAGAAACTCCACGGTCACTCTTTAAAAAAAATAAACTTGGCTTTTACAATGTTTTCAAATTACAGTGTAAATTGGTATGAGAGGACAGCATAGGCCCGTCAAAAGTATCAGGTACTTAACAAAATAGAAAATGGTCTACAGATCTACAGTCTATTAACCCTACAACGTCCTCGCATTGACAAAAAAAAACAATATAAAAGTTTGTAAAAAAAGATAAAATTAAATTAAAAAATAACTTCGTAATTTAGGAGCTGTTAATAGACATTTACATAGTTTTGCCGTTAATGAGGTACCAGGGAAGCCACATGTACAGAAGGAATTAATGCCAAACTTCCTTATCTTCAACGTAGTCCTTAATCTTGCTTTTTTGCATGCTTTTTTGATAAGTGCACGTTTAATGTGCGTTTTGAGTTTTCCATCACTAAGTTCAGTAACCGATTGTGGCAACTTGTTATAAAAGCGGATACTGTTTACAAGAAATGACTTGCTTGTACTTGAAATTATTTACGCAGTGTCGCTAGTTCAATTTACCTTCAGTCTGTCTGTCTGTCTGTCCGCCTGTCACCAGGTATCTCATGATCCGAGATAGTTAGACAGATGAAATTTTCACACATGATGTAGTTCTGTTGCCGCTATAGCAACACATACTAAAAACCAGAATAAAATAAAAAAAATACGGGGGCTCCCATACAACAAACGTGATTTTTTTGCTCGTTTTTGCTCTACATATAATATTGAAAACGGCAACAGGTAGACGCTTGAAATATTCACAGGATATTTAGATAAATAATATTCACTTTAGAAATAAATAATTAAATTAAAATAAAACATATAATTAAGGGAGCTCCCATACAATAAAGGTGATTTTTTTTGCCATTTTTATAGATAATGGTACGGAACCCTTCGTGCGCGAGTCCGACTCGCACTTAGCCGGTTTTTCCATATTGAACTCTCAATCTAAGTACAGACGCCAGCAGGTCAACCTACCCGAAACTGTCAAATTTTCCCAATCAACCTTGAACATAAAGTTGAAAATCTTTTAAAGAAATTTGACAGATTGTAGTAGCTTGATGTGCTGGCGTCTGTACATAATCACCTACGATAAAAATGTATTCTCAGAATGCCTCTTTTACATGAATCATGTTACCGGTCCGCTGGCGGACACCGCGCGTGCCCCCGCGACGGGTTCCGTCGCGCGGAGGCGGGCCCCGTTGCATGGGTGCGGGGCGCGCCTCCCCGTGACGGACGCCCTCGCGGGTCCCCGTGACGGAGCACTTTTGTATGAAAACGCGCGGGTGCCCGCTTAACGCAGTTTCAGGCCTCAGGCCATTAAAACATTATACAAAAAAAAAAAAAAATAAGGGAATGCCAAAATACGAGATTTAATTATTGACTTGAGCCAATGATAGAGGTTCAGCTGTTCGTTGCTGAACTGAGTTCCTAGGTTTGATTCCCAGGTCAGGAATTATTATTGAGTTTTTTCACTAGGGATGTCTAGTTGCAGTCGGATTTGTGCCAAGTCGATGGAAATAAGCTTGCCTCTTACTTAAAAAAATCAGCAAAATGTGGATGGCTGTACATATGCCTACCCTTTCCAAAGTATTACTAGGTATACTTTATGGACTACCCCTTCAAAGAATAGCGCCGTGCAGTTATTATGTCATAGCTTTCGTATCTACCTAGTAATTAAATTAGAAACTAACACACCATTGTTACGAGAGCAAACAACAAGTAAACAGGAAAGACCTAATTACCCGATAGAAATTCGATCATGATTCTAATTATAATCCGATTGGACCAGAGGATCAACATTTGAATGTCAGGCTATTTATACAGTTTAGAAAGTTCGAGCGTCCATCAATGACTGGTATCGATGTTTGTTTCATAGGGGTGAAACCTTGTTTTTTTTTTTTTTTTGTGTGGGAAATTATCAATTAACTTCTCCCGCTCTGGGCGGAGCGGGATGGAGTGTCAGACTTTCACTGACTAAAACCCACCGTGTTCCTTCAAATGCCTGTGTGCCAGGGTCGCGATATCCCTTTCGGACAGACTCGTAACCCTGGCAGGCATTGGACCTTTCGGACCCCGTCAATTGGTGCTGACATCTCTTTGAGGCGCGCGTGGAACACAACGCGCCGTCGACCGGGCCTGGTCCTTATCGGACGGCGAGCTACCCATCGCTCACCGTCCGCAAGCCCGCGCCTACGGTGGCCGGGAATCGGCTTGCGATTCCCGACGCCCGGGGCGCCTCCTGCGGCGACTAAGGGCGGAAGGGCGGGAACCCTGCCTCACCCTCACGCGTTCCGCCTCCTCCTTCGCGAGCATTACTGTTTCGCAGAAGGTGGTGACGGCCTCCCATGCACATAGGTGTGAACCCTGTAATCAAGTTTGTGTCTAGCTAGGCTTTTGTGACAGTTTTGCTTGGTAAAACCATCCTCATTATTTTTGTACTGTTATGTAAGTACCTACCTACAGTAACAGTTAAAAACAGTCTTCTCAATCAGTGTAGGTAGGTGACATTCAATTTTTGTGGGCGAACGGCGAACTCTAGCAACTAGAGTTTCTTGCTTACCGTGTAGGTATACCATCACGCGTCTTCGTATCGGGTTAAGGCGACGATAACCGACTTTTAATGATTTTATACTGAAGATCACGTCTAAACGAGTAGTGTTACCTAATGATTTAAAAAAAATCTACGTTAAATTAGAGCATTTTCTCAATAACTTATTAAGTGAATATTTTAGATTATGTTTAGGTATATTACATAGTAAAATTAATTTGTAAAGTTATGTCTAACGCGGAAATCTACCAAGCGTATTTTTCCGAAACCTTCACCAATTTAAAGATAATTTAATTATTGATCTTTTAGTATACGCGGTTTATTAAAATACCTTTTGTTTTGTGTATAATAAATTAATAATGCGTCAAATTGGGGACAGCGCTCCTTGATGGGCGAGTCTTATTACTAGCTGAACGTACGACGCGTTTCGTGAGCTCAGTACAGAACACGCAAGCTAACCACTCAAGGTCACTGGCATATATCTGCAGTCTTAAGTAGGACTAGGGATCAGAACGTCTCGTTTTATGTTCCTTGCTAAATTACTCCTTTAGATTTTTATCATAAGAATATTAAATTCATACTTCTGTAGTAAGAGGCAACCATACCAAATATTTAGTAAGTATAGTTGGCTATAAAAGCATTTGGCACAGTCTGATGCGACTCAGTCGTTCCGATTGTTTACTTGTGTTCGAACGTCGCACACTCATAAGATGGAGTTTCCTAGAATGTGTCCAGCTCGGTGGCTATCAGACCAAAACTTCGGCATGTGCATGCCACCTCACGACTTTCTATACCCATTCTACGATATACATTCGAATTATTTCCGCCCTTGGAAGTGTTATAATAACAGCCAAACTATTTCTAAAGAATTTGGATCCACAATTGAAAACGAGAAAGGTAACTATAAAGTAACATTGAATGTGAAACATTTTCGCCCCAACGACATCAGCGTGAAGGTGACGGATACTGAAATAATAGTAGAAGGGAAACATGAAGAGAGACCGGACTCCCATGGATTTATTTCAAGACAATTTAAAAGGCGCTATGCCTTGCCAAGCCATTGCCCCGCGGAGAACGTCACCTCAACAATGTCTTCAGACGGTATCCTGATTATTATTGCGGAGAAGAGATCATCTAACGAAACGGAAAAAATTGTGCCAATCAAGATGTGCAGCTCGAGTCCCAGAAAGACTCTGATTGAAAGCAAAACTACTTCCGAAATCATACAAAATTCTGTCAAGGAAAATAATAAGGATACTGAAGACATGACGTGTAGCAAAGATAGAACTAAAATATTGCTTAAAGAAGACCATAGTCGTCTGCTAAAACCAGAGTTACTCAAGGAGGCAGTCTTAATCACTAACGGGAAGAAGATGTCGTCCAAACAAGTTGTTGATATGATGGGACTGTCTGAAAAAAAAGACGCCACGAACATCGGTGACGCGTCGAACAAGATCGAGGAATCACTTTCGAACAAGATCGAGGAATCACTTTCGAACAAGATCGAGGAATCACTTTCGAACAAGATCGAGGAATCACTTGCGAAATCAAGTTTGGGCTTGTCTGAACTGACTGAACAATTGGGTCAAAGAAATTTAGCTTCTACTTCAGACATGTGTGGAATGAAAGGCATGTCTAACATGTCAAAAACATTAATTGAGGAAAGTTCGTCGTCGTTTAAGTCGTCATCATCCATTTCTTCTACCATGAAGACCAGTGGGAAGATCGGCGAATACGTGAGTGACATCATATCCGCGGAATTGAAGGAAGCTGCTGAAAATATATAAACATGTTAGCTGGTTTTTATAATGTTTATTACATATCTATAAAATATTTTGTTTACTTTTATTACAAATTCGAATCTTAATTTATATTAAGTATAAGTCATTGATTTGTAACCTTATTAACAAGAGCATTATTAACTATTTTAAATATCTATAAACTCATAATCTCTTTAAATAAAACCTCACTTTGGTGAAGTATATTAATACAATAAATAAGCAATAAGAGATCATTGAAGACTAATATCAAATATACATTAACAGTATGACCCTAGCTTGAACAACATCAAGATAATCTGTCCTTATTGTTATCTTGATGTAATGGAGGTCATTCAAAGTCAAAAATTGATTATGTATGAACAACTGCAACAAATTATGTGAATAAATATTTGTTTCTTCCTCAAATAAATGTTGGATAATCTCTAACGCTAACTGCACACTAGACGAAAAATAACTGAACAAAAAAAAAATAACAATCTTTAAGACAAATGCAAACATCACACTAACTACCATTATAAATTCACTGGGTCCACTATTCGTATAAGAAGTCAGTATCCTTATATTCTATTTAAGTCTCTTCGTCACAACACTCTTGCACCTCATCATTGTTTTTATCACTAACCAGTAGTTCTGAGGTGCAGCGGTAAGGACGTATTGATTGTTAACATCTGTCATTCTTGACTGACGGGTTGAGGTCGTGGAAGTAAGCGTGAGCCATGGCATCATCAGCAGGCATCCTTAGAGCTGGGTTGCAGGTAAGGAGGCGGGCAAGTAGGTCCCGCCCCCGTGCTGGCAGACGGGGCACTACCTGGGCCAATCCTAAGCTAGGCTGATACACGGGCAGTGGCTTGTAGTCAGGCAACTGGGTCACTCCAGGCCAAGTATCTTCATTTGGAGTACCTGCAAATTGTAATAACATAAACAGATTAATACTTAATATTGAAATACATCTTGTTAGGAAGGAAGACTGACAATTTAATTTAATAAGATACAACAGACATCAATACTGTAAATATTAACATTGTTAATTTCTTCAAATTGCATAGACTGCTTACCAAAACTGGTTTTTGGAGGAAAAACCAAATAGCAACGGTTCTAAATGATATTTAGCTGTTGTTATTTTCAATATTAACATTTATGTCTCAACCATGGGGCTTAGCTGCCTGATGGTGATGATAGAGCGAAATAAAATCAATAAACCACTTACCAAGAAGTTTGAAAATCCTTTTCAATTGATCATCAACATCAGATCCAGGGAACAGTGGTCTCCCAGAATTAGCTAGCTCTGCAAATATGCACCCTGCTGACCACATGTCAATGCTGGTTGTATAGAGCTTGGCACCAAACAGGACATCTGGGGGCCGATACCAGAGCGTCACTACCTCCGCCGAGTAACACTTGACAGGTATACCAAAAGCTCTAGCCAAACCGAAGTCAGCTAATTTTAATTCCCCATTTTTATTAATCAACAAATTCTGAGGCTTCAAATCACGGTGCAGAACATTATGGCTGTGACAGAAAGCGAGTCCTCGAAGCAGCTGATACATAAACGATTTGACGACATCCAAATCGATCTCTCCGTTCAAACTGTCGAAATACTTCTTCAAATCTTGATCGCAATGTTCAAACACAAGAGTCAATTTCTTTTCACTGTGCAAGACGTCATACAAGCGAACTATATTCTTGTGCTTTAACTCTTTTAGAAGGCATATTTCACGTAAAGCAGAGGATGGTACTCCTTCATCATCGTCATCTAACCTCACCCGCTTTAGGGCCACTATTTCATGAGTCTCTTTGTTTTTAGCTTTGAACACTGTGCCATACGTCCCCTCCCCAATTTTCTCTAATTTTTCGTACTTCTGCATAATTTATATTAAAACAGTCGTGTAAAATCGATTGTTTATTCCGCTTCGCGAAATCCTCCCAGACTCAGGCTCCCAGGCTATGACACTAATGACACTTCGACAAGTTGACATCTGGTGAAATCACACACAAGTCACACAACCACAAGGCTTGTTTTAGGGCATTTCAAGAATCACAACATTTTTCATTTTGTGTGTTAATTACTATTCATACATTGATTTTTTTGGTACATGTGATTACAATACAAGCTCGATGTTTTCAATAGCACAGAAAAAAATCCTCTCTAAATATCTCCTTAGCAACGTTATATGCTCTGTGTCCTTAGCTATCCTTAAAACGCGTATACGTTCAGAACCTATTACAAAAACATATGATTGTTCTTATTTTTTATTATTAATATATTGGTTTCCTACATCTTCTGTAAATTAATACGAAGTATTAATACGAAGTATTAATTTATTAATACGAAATATTAATTTACAGTAAGCTCAATTATTTACTTTATTTGGCCTAAATCTTTCCAGAATTACATGAATGTTTATAAAAAAAAATAATTGGGTCCGAATTTTTTTTTACTCTTACTCGGAACGATCTTGTGTGTTTGTAAAATAACATTCATTCAATGATCAATCAAATCATTCACAAAAAACTCAAGTCAATCAAATCATCCGAAAAGTTGAATTGTCATAATTTCACTATTGTTTTTTTGGTAACTGATAAAGATTTTAGTTAAAATAATTATTGAACTGCTAAGGTAAGACTGCTTTGGTTATTGGATACAATTTTGTATTTTTGTTAGATGTGCTAAACTGTATACAATAAAGGGAAAGTAAACATTATTACGTATTAGTTGACGATGAACACATTATCACGAGCGCGTGTTTGTAGATGAGCGAGGGCGAAGGAACATTGGTGGACAAGTCAGAGAGTAGCTCGTTCGAAGACCTCGCAGCTGCAGCGGCACACGAGATCGAGGAGGCGAAGCTGGCTGAAGCAGCTGCTTCCAAAGAAAAGTTAGATGAAACAAAAACTGATGAGTGGCAAGATTTGCTAGGGTCAGGCGCACTACTTAAAAAGGTCAGCAGAGACTTTGATTAAGTATTTCAGTGGATCTACAATAATTTGTTGGAGAAATATTTTCTATTGGTTTCTTGTTTGATTTAGATTCTCACAGCCTTTATTTAGCCATAAGAAACATTATCATACTAGGGAGTGATTTTTGAGCACACTCAAAATCTTACTGGAGATAACTTGATGATCTTTGGTAATTCTTATTGTGTTGTCATTTTGTCCACTCTGAGAAACTATAAGTACTTGAAGCTCATCCTATTTTGGACTAAGTTTTTATAGCTGCTTGTATGTAAAATTATGTAAATAAAATACAACATTTTCCAACCAATCATCATTTATTTTGTTAGTGATTCATGTTATGACAACAATATTACATGATTTGAAAGTCATTGGTATATTAGCATTCAGATATTATTTGCTTCTTCTTCGTCTGTGTAAAAACTGATTAAATTGTTTAGATACTCTTTTGCAGATAATTAAAGTAGGTGAAGAATCAAATGGTTTGAGACCCCACAGAAGTGATATCTGCCAAATTAGTTATGAGGTCAAAATTAAAGACACTGACAATGTTGTGGAAAAGAGGGATCACATCAAGATTTACTTGGGTGACAATGAAGTAAGTATCAAAAGATTTTAAACATTTGTGTCATTTGGTCTTAAAAACAATAAGAATCTGTTACGTCTCTTTCACAAAAATTAACAATAAGTACCTATCATTATAATAGGGCAGGCCTAAGAAATGCTTGCATAATGTAAAAAAAGACAAAACACAATGAAATATGGAAGGGCTCAATTGGGAGAACTTTGCCCAGCAGTAGCACAATACAGGTAAAAAAAAGGGCCTACATAATTAGGTGAATAAAAAAGCTTTCCTAAGTGAGATAGTGGTCAAACGTGAGCCTAAAAAACAATAGTTGCAAGTCACTGTAATTTTATTATATCATGATGAGATTCAACTTTTAAACAAAGTATTGCAAATTATTTTTGATCAAATAAAGTTTAGTCATGAATTATTAAATAATATTAGTCTATTGCACTAATATTATCAAATAATCAGGTATTGACTTTGTATTTTCCATAACAATAGACAGCTATCTAATCTTGCATCGCATCAGTCTATCAGTGATAGCATTGATTCCAAAAGTTTATTTGAGTTGGCAATCAAAGGAAGTGTGAAATAGAGTGAGAGTTAGATAATCTTATCAGTCTTTTATAGAGGATATTAAAGTTGTTCCATTGTCTAAATTAGTCTATGAAAGCATGTTGTTGTTATAATTTTATACTATGTGGTTTTGACAAGGATTCAATATTATGTTAGGTATATTTGTACATACAGTATGTATGGCCTCATTAATTTCTGATGGGTATGTACTGATTATTCTCAAATCTACCGGCTAGATTGTTGCAGAATATTGTGGACAAAGACTATTATTGATATAAAAGTGGAACTCTGCCAAATCGGGACAAAGAAAGTACTTATCATAACTAATATTATACACTTTCACATTAAAATGGCTGGACGAATTTTGATGAAATTTGGCACATGGGTAGACCATGACCTGTGTTAAGACATATGATACTTTTATCCCGCTATTCCCACGGGATCGAAACTAAGGCTGCAATGGGGCGTTTAATGGAACTGCCCATAGAAACGTTGCTCCGAATTTGCAGCCTTATGCGGGTGAAACCGCGTGGCGCAGCTAGTAAAAAAAATAAAGGAGGAAACATGACAAAACCATGTCTGAAATGTTATTAAGATTGATTTTTGATGCTGGCAATACATAATAATTATAAGCACTTGTTTTATTGCCACAATCAAATTACTTTGTAATTTCTAGAACCAATTACTAAATATTTTCATTTTAGATTCTACAAGGCCTGGACTTAGCAGTAACAATGATGTACAAAGGCGAAGAATGTTTTCTACAATTGGCCCCACGTTTTGGTTTTGGTGAAACTGGCCTGAAACCTGGTGAGAGTCTGGGCCTGATTGGGGTGATTGATGCACCCAAGTATGAGGGCCCTGTAATAGATGGAGAAACTTGGCTTGACGCCCGTATCGAGCTTCATGACTGGGAAGAAGAACCTGAACACGAAACCTTGCCTATTGCTGAGAGAATGGAAACTGGGTAAGTTTAAAAAATTAAATCTTACCACCGTTTTTTTTGTCACAAAAAAAACGGTAAATAATCAATAAAGCTGACTGGTAAGCTGGTTAATAATTTATAAAGCTGTAGCTTTATAAATTAGTTGCTACCTAAACAAAAAAATCATTTATCTGATACTAGCTTCTGCGCGTGACTTCGTTCGCGTGGAAGTCGTACTCGTACCACAGGTTTGCAAAGCAGTCGTCGGACCACTAACCTATTGGCTTTGTTGAAAGTTGATTAAAATAGCCGATCATAAATATGTCGTGATTGACTGCTTAGCTCCATAAAAGTATAGCGTGATGATAATCATTTAAAAGGTTAATGTAAACTATAGAAGAATACGAACATAATGTTATATTGCTCTTCCCCCATAGCAAATAGCGTGATAATGTATAGCCTACAGACCAGACCAGACTTATAGGGAAAGTCTAAGCAAAATTTGAACAAAATCTATCCGGTATTATTTGCGTGACAAACATTTAGACAAACATAAAAATTCTAAGTACTATATTTTCGGCATAAGAATCGTTTCCAGACCTCGTAGCAATAACTTTTTTCATTAATATTCAATGTACAGTTTTGACCCCATTACGATTTTATTATGTTGCTAGTGATTTCTGACATTCTAAGAAGAAATGAAATGAAATGAAATCGTTTATTCTGTAAATAGGATATTAAAATCACTTTTACACGTCATATAAAAAAAAAAAATCTAGATGTAGCCGACTTTTAGGAAAAAGAAAATTAGGACCTCAAATAATTTTGAACATTTAGACTTGTATTTGTATGGGTATATAATATGTATTGATTTGAATAATTTGTTCCTTCTTTCATTCATAAAATTCTTAACGTTAAAACTCCAATTGAATACCTAATCATTTTTTATGAATTTGTCTATAATAATAATGTATGTTACTGTTTAACTGACCATTATTATTGTATGACTGTCCATTAAATATTTGCATGCCATCAGTGCACGGCAGAATGTCTTTGCACGTATATTTGCACTGAATTTTATACGTAGGTAACTTCTTTTGTGCCCACCACATTTTGTGCGGATAAACGAGTTTGATTTTGATGGGAAAAGCCAGTCTATTCAATAAAAAAACCGGCCAAGTGCGTGTCATTGCAAATTTTCGTTGACGCTATGATGAATTGTGATTTTGACCCCCAGTTTTGTTATCAGACACCTCGAAAACTGTGAAAACGACACCCGTTATGGGTGTCGTTTTCACGGCAACAATTTGCAAAAATTATTTGCAAATTGTTGTCAGCGCCCTCGAAAACCACGAAAACGACACTCATGACGAAAAATTTGTATTTTCGTTGGCGCCATATTGAATTTTGATTTTGACCCTAGTTTTGTTATCAGAGACCTCGAAAACCATGAAAACGACACCCATGACGAAAAATTTGCACATTGTCAATAGAGCCATCTTTTCGCCCAAGTGGGTTCGCTACTTCGCGTAAGTGTCTATCGCGGAAATGTCATTCGCGCAAGTGAACCGGATCCGATGCATCAACCCTCAGTGAGTCTAACTCTCTCATAAGAAACAGGATCATTAGCATCAAAAATATGTTTGGTGAAAATTGGAATCATTGCAGTTTGCCCCACCGAGCCGCCTCGCTGGTGGGGCAAAGTGGAATGCCTAACAATTTGCTGTGGAATCTGACCCACTACTTCGATTTAGTGGGGCAGATTGCACTACTCTAAAATCTTGTTGGATTCTGCCCTACTAGGGTTGGCACCCAACAAAAGCGGAATAAAAGTACAAAAATGATTGTTTGGAAATTTTTATTTCTTACTAGCTGCCCGCCCCGGCTTCGCACGGGTGTGAAGAAAATGAGATCAAATCTACCCTTAACAGTACATGTAATGAAATAAAATGACATTTAAATAATTTAACGACTTGAAAAAAATATACTTTTATTCTAAGGTGCCAACCCTAGTGTGGCAGAATCCAAATAGATTTTAGAGTAGTTGTATCTGCCCCACTAAATCGAAGTAGTGGGTAGATTCCACTGCAAAATTTTAGGCATTCCACTTTGCCCCACCAGTGGGGCGGGTCGGTGGGGCAAAGTGCAATGATTCAAATTTTCACCAAAAATATTTTAGATGCCAATGATCCGTTTTTTTGACACACAAACTTAAAAACAAATTTTACCTCTTTATAATATTAGTATAGATTAAAACGGCAATGGTATTTAAGAAACCAAACAAAAGTAGACTGAATGCGGTATGGTCCAAAACCGAAATCCGTAACCATATGAGACAGACCCAATGTTTATGTTCAAAATTCATTTGAGAATGTCTTGAACCTGTACGTTGTAAAACATAATTTGCGGGTTGTTGTGCCACTTTTGAACAGCTTAACAGGTTCCTTAGGCTATTGACCTTTACGTATTATCTTGGCACGTAAGTTGATTAAATTGATAATATCCAAAATAAGAATGAAGATAAAAAATGTTTGTGTACTTATTTATGCAAATTTATGTTCGGTTCGGGTTTATTTTTAAAATTAGTAGTTATAAAGCGGAACTTATGTTATTCTTGCCACAAGTGCAAATTGAGCTAATCATAATAATATGGCAACAACGTCATATTGTCCAACTGTTTTACACTTTATGCAAAAACAATATGGTATTACAAACTTAGAAAGTTGATAATGCTATTGTCTTGTGGTCCTTTAATGTCAAATCAAACGAATGTATAATTCTACCGATTGTTTGAAAGGAGTCTCGCCCTTGAATATCTTATAATATAAAATTCTCGTGTCACAATGTTAGTTACCATACTCCTACGAAACGGCTTGACCGATTTTGATGAAATTTTATATACATATGCAGTAGGTCTGAGAATCGGCTACTATCTATTTTTTATACCCCTAAGTGTTAAGGGTGGCTTTCCCACGGGATCGAGACTTACGTGGGTGAAACCGAGGGGCTCAGCTAGTATTAACATAAAACTCAGTTTGATGTAGATATCAGAACCTTGACACATTCAATTTAAACGTTGTCAAATGCTTGCTTTATTGTGATTACATAAATTGGGGTCAGCGTATGAGCGTATCGCACAGTTTTCTTTATCATGCGTATGGATAGACTATCTAACTAAAAAGTAACAAAATTTATTTTACTTCCGAAATAATTATTAGCGGGATTTATTTTGCATTAGCTTGTGCCCGGGTGGTGGTCGGATATTATCCAACGGGAATGTAATGCCGGGAAAAAAGTATCAAATGTACTCAGGTCATGGTCTTTCCATGTGTCAAATTTCACCCAAATCCGATCAAAATCACAAATATTTTTATTTCACATAAGCCTACATGGGCACTTATGAAACGTCAGAAGCTAGGTGCACGGTTCCAATTGGTCGTTTCCTATGGAGAAGAGCCGGCAAGAAACTCCACGGTTACTCTTTTAAAAAAAATAAAATTGGCTTTTACAATGTTTTCAAATTACAGTCATATTAGGTATGAGAGGACAGCGTTCTTGTACGTTCAGCCGCTAAGGCGTGAAAAGGTAATAGACAGTAGCCCGCGTGGAGGTCTGAAATTA
Organism: Tiliacea aurago; assembly: GCA_948098905.1. NCBI lineage: Eukaryota > Metazoa > Arthropoda > Insecta > Lepidoptera > Noctuidae > Tiliacea > Tiliacea aurago. The sequence continues at coordinate 17,065,237 of OX402593.1, forward strand.
TCCCACGGAGAAAAAAGTACTCTATGTGTTAATCCAGGTTTATTATAATTTGTATTTATTTATTAAAAACGTTTACTAACACGGACACTGAACGGAACGGATATAAACTATCTGTGTGCCAAATTTTATCCAAATCCTGTTAGTAGCCTATTGCTGTGTAATGATTGAAATACTATTGTGAATTCCATGCCAATAAAGCTCCCAAGTCGGCATGATTTCTTCCGACATCTTCAACAATCATCGTAATATTTCAGCCAATTTACACAAAACCTTAATGAATTATACTCCTAAAACTTCCTCATGAATCACTCCGTCTATGGGTGAAAATCGTATGAAAATCCGTTCGGTAGTTTTCGAGTTTATTGCGTTGAGACAGATAGACGCGGCGCGGTGGGGGACTTTGCTTTATAAATGTTAGTGATATATAATTCTTCTGTACGTCTGTTTGTCACTGAACTCCTCCGAAACGGCTGGACCGATTTTGATGAAATTCTTTGTGTTTGAGTAGGTAGGGATGGTTTAGTTTCACAATTGGACCCGGTTGGTGGCGCTGCGATCGGTTTCTAAGAAACAGCGAAACAGGACGTCTGTGCGGTCAGCTAGTATAAATATATTATACTAATATATAGTATGGATTTGTTAGGCGCGCCCAATTAACATTCATAGTATTGAATATATCCCTTTTATGCTTTAAGGCTTCTACATACCAGCGCGACTTGTCGCGCGACGCGACACGGCACAAAAGCCCCGCGTGTCGCGGGACGAGCGGTGCCTTTGTGTCGCGTCGCGTCGCGCGACAAGTCGCTCCGGCCTTAAGTTGACCGAAACTGCTCTTAATTTTTTTATAAGTAGTTTGTATTCTAATTAAATGTATGCGTTGTGTTATGATTATGATAATTTTTGACCATAGTGGCCGTGAGTGCCAAAAAATCCGCAATGCCTTAAAAACTACGTATTTGCAGTAAGAAGCTAGTTTATACTTGGTGACCTTTTACTCTAAAATAGCCTCTTAAAGTGGGTGTGTCTCTTATTCAAATATGGCAAAACCGGCGTAGATACACGTAGTTTTACAAATACATATATTTTGCCCTCATTACAAAGATTTATTTGCCAATACTGTGTATGTATGTAACAAGGAAGTATCAAACAGGAAATTATATACTACTCTGTTATCTTGGGGATATTGGCCAACACATTATTTTTTCAAAACATTGGTTTATTTATGTACTAGTTTTTGCTCGCGGCTTCGCTCGCGTAAATTTAGAATTAGACAATCATTTCGGGTTGTACTCTGCTTGTCCCATATTATAATTCAATAATGATTCGAAAGACACGTGGCGCCATCTATTATCATAAGAACGTTATTGTTGTTTTCCTCGGGAGCAGTACCTTTTTTCGGGATGAAAATGTCCGTTTCTGTACAGCGGACAACGTATATGCAAGAATTCAGGATGATCGGCTCCGTGGTTTAGGCGTGAAAAGGTAACAAACAAACTTACTTTCGCATTTATAATATTAGTCTCTCGAGTCCCTTTATGGAACAATACCAGATCAAATATATTGGATGTTCTAGGGCTGCCCTAGCCACGAATGCCCCTCAAATCTTCGTACAATAATAAGTTACACCACTGCCCAACTTGACAAGGTTAAATCGAAGACCCAATGATTCGCACTTCGCATCTTCTAAAAATAAATAACAGAAAAAAAAAATTGTTCCGAAAATCCTAATTGCACCTATCATTACCCAATGTTCTAACATTTTGAGCCTACCCTGCATACTGATAAGGTGCACTTTTACAGTGTCCGTCGTCGAGCCCGCGGAAACTGGTGGTATGGCCGTGGGGAGCCAACTTTAGCCGTACAGCTATACAGACGCGCCCTGGACATTTTGGACGAGAGCGACGGCGGGATATCCGCGCCGACACCTACTGGTGAACTTGCGCCCACATCGGCTGATCTACAGGCGCTGTTGGATGAACGACTCCGGGTACATAACAATATGGCCGCTGCACAGTTAAAGGCGGGAGCGTATGAGGCTGCACTGCAGGTATGTCAGAAATCAGTGTTTGTTGAAATTGCTTTAATTAATGACCTAGTTTTGCTACCGCCAAATTCGCAATATTTTTACGAGTCCATGTTTTTACAATTTTTATTTTTTAACTAGATGTCATTTTCTATATCTGGTCTCTAAAACCAATGCCGAAACAAGCTCAGGGGAGGCAGAGGTATTCGTGTCTTGACTCCCAATGCAAGATCTGAGTATAATAGTTGGTTCCGAAGGCACATTTCCGTATCTGCAATAAAATCTTGTTTTCTTAATTACAGGCAGTAACTCGAGTGCTAACCTGCCAACCGGAGAACGCAAAGGCTTTATACCGTAAATCTCGCATTCTATCCTTGATGGGTCGCAACTCTGAGGCCTTAGAGGCTGCGCGGGCCGCTGCGGCCGCGGCCCCAGAGGATTCGGGGGCCCGTAAAGAGCTTCAACGTTGTGAACAGAGGGCTACCAGGGAAAGGTCGGTGGAGAGGCGGCTAGCTAAGCGCATGCTCGGTACCACCCCGCCAAAGAGTGGCTCGCCTGATAAGAAACCTAGTAGAGCTAAGGTGAGATTATTTTTACCATTACGACACCTAAATGATAAACGCGCTGTTAGATTTTCTACTTTCGGCGCAAGCGTTGAATTTCCAACAGTGCGTTTTGATAATGAATTTAGCGATGGTATTGGTTTGTAAGTCTTTTCATGTGCACAACGAGAATAGAATACTATTTATTATGTACGCCATAAAATTCTTCTTCTTTTTAGGGTTCCGTAGTACCAAAATGGTATAAAGGAACCCTTATGGTGAGACTAAGTCTGTCTGTCACAGCTGGATATCTTAAGAACTACTAATGCTATCAACTTGAAATTTCAAATAATTTTAGATGACGTTTGCCCAACTACTTTGCAAACAAGAAATAAATTAAAATAATATATCTTTTTTGCGGAAGGGATTGAAGTGGGGCTACTAGGGCATGTGGGGTATCTTATGAAAGAACGCTGTTTGCACATTCTCAATTTTTTTTTAGGCATTAATAGTTTCAGACTTGAAGAAAAATATAAAAAAAACCGTTCCCCCCCTTATCTCTGAAGTTTTCATAAAAATCTGAAATTATTCTATGTGATAAAAGTGTATGTAAGTAAAGATTACAGGAAAAATAAAACGATGTCTCTAAATAGCACAGTTTTTCAGAAATCATCAACATCATATTATATACGTACGGAACCCTCGGTGCGCGAGTCCGACTCGCTCATGACCGTTTTTTTTCTTCTGCTACGAGTTCTTTTCTTGGAGCTTAAAATGCGCCTCAGGTTTATTAAAATACCATTTTTTTTGTATGATTTGAGCTTCTTAGCGCTTTGATGGCAATCTTGATGAATTTGAGCTGATAATATAATCATTGTGCTCACTAATCCGATTTCCTATAATATTTTGGCTAAGGCAATATTCCTTCACAACCGTTCATTGAATGCTTCGATCAAAAATAGTACTATTATTGATCGAAGATTGAATGCTCATTACTCTTTTCTAAGTAATGACCTCATTGCTTCCAGGTGTGACGGTATACTACTAATATTGTTCTGCGTACAGATGCTGGTGTGGGGTTCCATTCTGCTGAGCATCCTGATGGGGGTGGCCAGCGTGCTGGTCTACCGGTACAAGATACAGGCGCATTGACGTCGCGAATCAAGCTTTAGACCACAAGTAAGTTGAGGGTAAACGTGCTCTGCGATTATGAACTCTATTTCTATTGGACATTGTTCAATTTCCACTGCAACTGAAATTGTATTACGACTATTTCAAATACTGAGGTGTCTTTTTCGTTGTTCAGGTAATGGAGAGTCCAATGGTGTTATTGGAGGGGGATGGTGCACACTATACTTAAGGCCACGTCATATCTTCGCTGATAAAAAACCATAAGCCTTCGTTAATCCATCGGTCCTTACCATATGTATTGATAACGAGAGAATATGTATAGTTATTGTTACTGCTGTAAATAATTACTTTAAAAAAAGTTCTCTTTAGAATTGCCAAAGTGCAATCTCATTATTTTTTTATATTTATACAAGTTACGAATTATTTTCTCTATGATAAATACAGCAGACTTTAATTATGTGGTCGTTGGACAGTATTTGAATAGAACAAATTCGGGGAGGTGATGATATTACACGGTAACAGCTGAATTAATATGCATATCTAGAAAAGGCTGTTGTACGCGCGTAATATTGTACGCAACAAAGCCAAAAAATACAATAGTTACGCGCGTAAAACGTTATCTGGACGTGCTCAATAAGATATATCAATAATGATGTAAAGTAAAACTTTCCATATTTTCATCGCATTTTTGAACTACAATCCTAAATAAATCTGGGATTCCAATAATAATAATTGTTATAAGACAATACTAAATGTACCTACTGTATTGTAAAAATGGGGATAGGTGTAGTTTATTAGATATTTGCAATTATTATAATCATTGGCTTATTTCGACCGTTCGCCACTATGTGCATTTAAGTCTAAATTTCTATGTATATAATTAATATGTATGTGTAAATTCTGTGTTTATAGTTAGGCACCATTTAGGTACACGGGCGAGAGTGTCGCGGCGATAGTCATGCACTCATGCCGTGACATCCAATTTTATAGAAACTGTATGGAGCAATCTCCACACGGCGATGACATCGCGGCGAGAATTTGATTGCACTCCGAGATCCTCGATTCTCTCGCTAGTGTAAATTGCGCCTTAGTGCCAAAATTGTATCATAAATGTGTAGGTATATATTATTTAATATAGTCTCTGAAATCACATTCTGCAGAAGATATTTATAGGAAAAAACAAAAGTCTAACTTATTACATATTTTTCGACTCTATATTTGCAAAGGACGAAGATGGAAGCATTCGGGTAAATATTTGAAGCATTCCAACTTGTTTTTATTTAGAACAAAATATTTTTTTATGAAACGTTTGGCGCTTTGCCCCAGTTGTAAGGGTGCTTTTCACTCGCATTTAATGTATCCATCGCTGTTTCACTACCAACTGAACGAACCCAGGTAGCTATACATTAGATAAATTATATAGTTTTCTTGTTTATCTTCTAGATATCGCTTTTAGGTGGTGAAACTGCAGATCAACAATTCAATATCAGTGATTATTTTCACAAACTAAAATATACGTATACTTCGAAGTATTTAGTATTCGTCAATTGAATTAAAATGCACACAAAGTAATGTAAAATTAGATTTATTTAGGACATTGGTTTGGTTAGGGGTCGCTGCGACGTCTATAGAATATCATTATAAATAAAAAATGGTGGTTCCCGTATACACTTACACTAATAAAAAGTTGTTAAAATAATTTGTTTTTATTATTTTTGCTCCTGTAAAGTAGCATGACGTAATCGTAATGCAAATCATTTGTAACACAAAAATAACAATTTTGTTTTTGTTCAAGGAATGTCATAGAAACTTGTTTCTAGTACCCATAATGATAACTTGCTCTAAATTTAGTTATTATTGCTATGTTAAGAGCGTTTACACCTTATGGCATTTCATACAAACTTTCAAGCCCTTGTTTTTCGAAATGACTGAACCGATTTTAATGAAACTTCATACGCATAAGCAGGATACAAAGGTATAAAAGTTAGTTAAGAACATTTTCGAAAAATAGTGTTACAGCCAAATTAGACCGATTTTAAATTTTCCATATAAACAGAGATTTCCAGTTACCTTTCCGTTTTTAAATAAGACATTTCGAAATGTTCTCTACTAACTTTTTAGACTTTTGTATCCTGTGTATGCGTAAGAAGTTTAATTAAAATCGGTTCAGTCATTTCGAAAAACAAGGGCTTGAAAGTTTGTATGAAATGCTGTAAGGTGTAAACGCTCCGCTCTTAACGTACCATTTGAAAGTACAAAATATGTACATAATAGTATGTCTCTTACATTTAAAGAGAGCTTGTACTTCCACAAAGCCTCTTACAACCCATTGTGTAACTATAAGGGCCCGATCACATGTACTACAACCACGCCACATCTCAGCGAGAAAATGTGAGCAAGCAGTGGTTACGTGTGCATAGCGTCGCTGCAGCTTCTTGCAGTGGTAAGTTCTACACAATATGTGGTTACGTTGTGGCTAGTGTTTGCAGATAGGACAGGCAGATCGTTGTTTGCGATGTGGCCGGCCGCTAGTGCGCGGTCTCGCTGTTGGTTGCGTTGTGGCTGCGACGTGGCCTTGATATGGTCGGTGTCACCCACACGGTTGATTTTGACGGCCAAATGTGGTCCTATTAATTTTCATACAAATTAGCGCCCGTCCACGTGCTTTCGTTGTGGTAGCTATGATCGGGCCCTGACATAAATACGAAATAAAGTTAATAAATTCACAAAATATTGGACGTTGCTATAATACGCGGTAATCACATAACATTAATGGCAATATTTAACAACATTTCTGCGTATAGTCTCGCAATTCACTTTAGGGTTTCAACAACCTAGTATATCTTTGGTAACTATTTGATAGCTATATCACAGTCTTGACTTGTAAGTGAACATCCGGGCTAGCCAGTTGGTGACATGTGCGAGTACCTCTAGTTGTGCGATGGTGGCTAAAGCCTGGATGCTGAATACTGTTGCTACAAAGTCGTACAACAGTTTAGGTGAGAACACACTCCACACAAACAAGTGATCTCGGAAAATTGTCGCTATCACACAATACACTACTACAGAGTATATTCGGTGTAACGCGAGGATGTTCGTCGTCCGCCATATTGTTTGTAAGTACCTGGAAACAATTAAAAATACAAGTTTTTAGTTAATTTAAACTACCGTTTTATCTGCCGTAAATAAAGTGCCCAGAGGCACACGGCTGTCCCATTTCAAAACCTAGTAAGGCATAATTGCATAATCTTAACCTGGACCAGTTTAGCAGGATTAAGCAATAAAACGATGTACTAAAAAAGTGTTCTTACTAAGTTTTGAAATGGGACAGCCGCACAGGACCCAGAACGGATCTCTGCGGCACTCCAGCTCAGATAGGCTGAAATGTTGGATGTACAAAATCAAATTAAAAAGTCATTTATTCAAATTAGGCTGCGAATCAGCACTTTTTGAACGTCGAAATTACATAAGAGAGTCCCTCAAAACACCTGCTTTCAACACTTCCTAGTGCTTTGGCTGAGAAGTGGCGCAATAAACTCCACAGCAGCACAGCTGTCAGTTAGTACACTCATCTTCTTTTATTTCGTTCAAATATTTTGTCCTTCAGATAGGATTGTATGATGGTAAAGGATGGAAATAGTAGAAGGGATTCAAGCTTGCATAACAACTCCCTATGTCAAACCCTATCAAAAGCTTGTTAGGATATCAAAGCCCAGTGTTGCTTGCCCAGAGAAAGAGAGTTGGAAGAGTATGGGGAGCATTTTGCCCAGCAGTGGGACAAAAACAGGTAATTTCTGTGTTTTCATTTACGATCGTGTATCAGCAAGACCTACCATCTGATTATGATTGTAACCATAATCAGATGGTAGGTCTTGCTGATTAGGTGATTCTCCATTAAGAATCAATCCGATTAGAAGAATAGTCCGATTTGAAGCAAATGGGCGGATTTTTTTAAAAGTGTACCTTTTTGTTTGACAGAATTAGTCAGTGGAATGTAACGTAAAAATATGTTTGCATTAATATTTCCATGACTTGTAGTTATATCAACGAAATAATGCAACAATTTAAAAAACTAATAACTGACTGTCCGTAAATTAAGTATGAAACATGTAAAAGATTGTTTAATTACCCTAAAAAGTGTGGTTAGTCACTGGATACTGGATATAAATTGTGCACACGCTGCACGCGTCCTCAATGTAGCGGTTGTAAACGATACTGGTAATTTGTTGTCAAGATGGCGGCAGCCAATCTGACGGCTTTGTAATTTTGCCAACGAAAGGAAATATTTCTGATTTAGAAATATTTTCATAAAACCACTTAAACTCGCGTTACTCAGGGGAAAGTTCACCTAGTCGAAATCTCAGACTTTGATTTAAAAACTAATTTTAAATCTATTTGTTAATGTAATTAATTTTTGTTTAGGGTTTTCATAAGTATATTATTAAGGCCGTATAATACTGTTATAACAGCAATCTACATACTGATAACTAAACTGTTATGCTACTTTTTATGTTACTTCGAGACAAGGGGACATGGCAAAAACCTGCTGATTAGTAATTTTATTGCACTAAAAAATGATCAATTACCCAAAAAACAATGAAAGTGTTTTGTAATAACGTAATTAAAAAAAAAATCTGATCGAACAGCTCTTTTCTGCAAAACAAAGATAGTCTGAATGTCGGCGGCATTTTCCCACAACAGAATACCGTACGACATTACACTATGAAAATAGGCAAAGTACACTAAACGGGCTGTCTCTATGTCAGTTAAATTACGAATTTTCCTAACAGCATATGCTGCGGAGCTTTGACAGTTTATCTACATGTGGTCCCCACTGAAGCTTAGCATCCAAAGTCAAGCCCAAGAATACTGTGCTATCTTCAGGATTCAATTCTTCGCCCTTTATCAACACATTCGTTTTTACCTGCCTAACGTGAGGTAGCGTAAACTTAATGACTTTGGTTTTTTTTTTCATTTAGAAGTAAATAATTAACATAGAAACAACTACTTTTGAGATCGCGCTATTTACATCGTCAGTAACCAGCTGCTGACGTTTCAGTTTAAACAAAAGTGAATTATCATCTGCAAACAACACTATATCATAATTATCCTTTATGAGGTAAGGCAAGTCATTAATATAAATAAGAAACAAGAAAGGACCAAGAATCAGGCCCTGTGGGACTCCCATTGTTACCATAGATCCAGGAGATCTTTTCTCATTGACGTCAACGCTCTGAATCCTATTACTCAAGTATGAAATAAGAAGATCCAGAGCGGTGTTCCGGATCCCGTAGTAGCGGAGTTTCCTGATTAACGTTTCATGAAAAACGGAATCGAATGCCTTGGACAAATCACAAAAAATGCCCAACGCATTGCATTTATCTTCCCATGCATTATAAATATGTCCTAACAGTTCAACACGGCATCAGTAGTCGAACGACCCCTTTTAAAACCGAACTGTTTGCTATGAAGTAATTTATGTTTATTAAAAAAAACCTTGCAATTGGTTTAAAATTAATTTCTCAAAAATTTTACTAAAGGTAGGTAGGTAGTGTACTAATTTGAGGGGGTCTGATGTACTACCTGATTTAAACAACGGTCAGGTACACTTTAAAATAAATCCGCCCAAATACAATATCTTGAGGCGTTTGAGGTCTCCATCGCTGTTCATTAATTAGCCAGAGTGTTACTATGTGTCTTTAATTTTTCTTTGTATCATTCACAGAAACAATTTAGTTCCCTTTTGATAGTAATATCCTTTAAGTAGTCGTGTGTTTCAGAGTTTATAGTGAAAGCACATACACAAGTAAATATTATATACCTATACAACATGTCCCGGAATTAACGCACAACCTCTTAAGGGGTTTACTATGGGACCAAACCTGAAATCGCGAAAAAATCATCAGCAGCTGTTCCCTACATTTATGTTCTCTTATCTCGTTAAAATGTAGGGAACAGCTGTTTTTTGTAAAAGTTGTTAATGATTTATTTATTTTATTTATTATTTATTTCACACCAATAAGTCCAACATCTTACAGATGACGAGCAGAATGATCCCATAAGAGGTTGTGCGTTAATTCCTGGACATGTTGTATCAATAATATATTATTATGTATATAAAAAAAACTAGTTTAATACTCACTGCTGCCATGTGTCTGCATGTTTGGCCACAGTACAGAAGAGCGCGGCGCCGGCTATGGCCGGGCCGGCGTACGCGTGCAGCCCCATGCGCAGCGCCACGCGCACCGGGCAGTACTCGCTCAGCCCCACGTAGCCCGAGCCTAGGTCCACTGACGACAGGCTGTTGGAGTTGCCCTGGAAGAAAGTCTTATGATAACAATATTTTTTGGGGGCATTGAAAGACATTTTCATTTTACCACTACACAATTTCAAGATGAAGAAAATAATATTGGATTGTATTCTGATTCAGAAAGTGAGAAATAGACAGAAAGATTACAGAAACTTAAGACATTTCAAATGGTTAAGTTGGCAACATTTATGTAATTTCATTTTAGTAAACCTTTTGGTGTTGCAGGTTGCAGATTCTATTTTTGTCTCTGGTAACAATTTTTTATCATTTTTACTTGCCTATTCATCATCATCATCATTTCAGCCGAAAGACGTCCACTGCTGGACTTAGGCCTCCCCCAAAAAGGGGGGGGATTTGCCATAATCGCCAGGCTTGGCAGGCGGGTTGGCGATCGCAGTATTGTATTTAAAAATGCATAGAGAACGCTGCTGCCCATTCTCTAGTAAGTCCTTTAGTCGCCTTTTACGACACCCATGGGAAGAAATGGGATGGTGCTATTCTTTACGTCCGGCACCAAACGGACAACCTATTCACACTGATATAAAAAAAAATACAAACACGACTCACCTGATAAAAGAAGAACAGGATACCAATCCACATATGCACTAGTGTTCTACTAATAATATCAACCACTTCAGTCTTTCTACCAGACTTAGAATCTAACAGTTTATGGTCCATACACTCCGAAGTCAACACACAAGTTATATAAATACTGGGCACCATTATCACATTGTGCGGTCTCATTAGTAACGCTACAATTAACATGAGATCGTTTAACATTAGGTGGGACATTGACCGAACAAGATTTAACTTCACTTCTTCCAGATTCCAAGGTTCTTCAACCAAATTATCATAGAAATAATCCTCAGTTTTCGCCTTAGGCTTATTATACACGAACTTAGTAGCACTAAAATCTACAGGTTTCAAGCCACAGGTCTTCAGCGATCCAATGTATGAAAACATTTCAAGTCCGAACTGGACTATAAGTATGGCCCAGAACATGTTGACTATTTGTACTGGGTCCCAAGTCTTGATGTCTGCGAATGGTGTTTCTAAAGCTTTGGATGCGATTCGGTAGCATAATATGCATACTACTGCGGCGATTGTTAGCCCGGATTGGATGTAAACGACGTTGTTGAGGTAGCGAAGGTTCCATAGACATAATACTAATGTTGCTAATGTGCCTGGAAAACGAAAGAACAAAATATTTTTAGAACCAAACACTTTTAGTAAGTAAGTCGTTTATTCTGCAAATATGGGTACAGTACACACAGCTACACATCAAGCTATACATTTCCAGTATAAGCTGATCTCGCATTGTATAGTATTTCTGAACAATGAGAGGTCAGCGTATACTGAAAATGTATAGCTTGATGTGTAGCCGTGTGTACATGGTGATAAATTGATTAATAAATAGGTTCAGCCATATTTTACCAATGGGCATGAAAAAGTTAAGTTTGACGCTAAAACAATAAAGGCAATTATAAAATACATTGAACAAAATTCTTAATAAAAATACTACACAATACTTATAAATACAAAAATACTACACAATACCTATACAAAATTCTTTTTCAGTAAGGAATTCACTGACATTATAGTATGCTTTATGCGTTAAAAAGCTTCGGAGTTTGTTTTTAAATAATGATAGCGGCAATTCTTTCCATTGCTTAATTTATTATAAATGACCGGAGCCATGCAGTAGACACTCTTGCGCATTAGTGCCGTTTTGGCGGGATGGGAACACACTTGGTTATTGTCGCGTCTATTACGTGGGACTACGTCATCCAGACGTTTAAAACGATTTGGGTTCGACTTCACAAACACAGCTACCTCCATTATGTACAGACTAGGTAGTGTTAATATTATGTGCTGTTTAAAGTATGGCATGCAACTATCAGTGTATTTAAGTAAGTTTTTTACTTTCGGTGTACATAGAATGCCTACTAATTAGTGCCATATAATGTGTTATGTAAATCTATAACAACAAGTCAGTACAGTACAACACTGAAGTCATCTATAGCTTCGTATAGCGACGACTCGTGGAGCGGGTTGTGGGCACACGACCGAATTATCTTTCGACCTATATGCTGGGTGCTTGGCATCAAATGTGTGTTCAAAAATTTGTTTGTGACTTATTTATGTCTGCTTACCTACAACTAGATGAGCTTGAAGATAGAAGGCATTTTCTGGTGCATTTAACCAGTCTGCTGTATCTGGGAGGAACAACCAGCGGTCACCAGTTTGGTTCATTGTTCTTAGATACCTGGAAAAACATAGATAATATGAAGATACGCTAGGTGACATCGCGGCAGACCGATGCCGACGATGTCAAGATGGTAAGAGAGCTTGACTTCTAACGAAAGGACTAGCCCGCAAAAACAGAGAACAGAAGTGAGAAAATGGGAGGGGAGATAAGCTACCAGATAATTAAAAAAAAATTACGATGTCCCAAAGTGAAATACGGACACAAGACAGTCAGGAAAAACCGTATTAAAAATATATACATTCCCATTGGTTGTTTCATATGTAATGGAGAAGAACCGGGAAGAAACGCCACGGCTACTATTTTTAGGGTTCCATACCCAAAGGGTAAAACGGGAACCTTATTACTAAGGCTCCGCCGTCTGTCTGTCTGTCCGTCTGTCACCAGGCTGTATCTCATGAACCGTGATAGACAGTTGAAATTTTCACAGATGATGTATTTCTGTTGCCGCTATAACAAAAAATACTAAATAACAGAATAAAATAAATATTTAAGGGGGCTCCCATACAACAAACGTAATTTTTTTGCAATTTTTACAGATAATGGTACGGAACCTTCATGACCTACAAGTAACGCAAAACAAAGCAATCAAAGTTCTTTTTAATTACAATTACCTAACACCTACGAAAGACATTTATGCTAAAACTAAACTATTTAACCTTAAAAAATGACATATTTACCACACATGCATACTAATACAGAGAATTTTTACAAACAAAATACACTCACAAATCGCCTTCAATCACAAAACTCACCACTACTACACCAGGAATACGGATAGTATGGAACTGCGTACAGTTAGGACATTGTACGGAGGGAGAACTATTCAGTTTGAGGGAGCGCAGCTTTATAATAATTTACCAAAAGAAATAAGAGATTCTTCATCAGTGAACATTTTTAAGAATAGGTTAAAGTTGTATTTGTCTAACCAACAATATTAAATCATTACTTTATTTTAATAGCGTAGTAAATTATACATTACTCGCACTTGGCCGGTTTTTTTTAAATTATTTCCTCTCACAATTCATACTTACAAATCTTGTAGTGTTAATAGATATGTAAGTATGTGAGGACAGTGTTAGATATAAAAATAACACTTACCTATGTAAAGCAATAAGCAGCACCCATTTCGGTAGAATCCCCACCCCAACCGCGCTCATCCTCTGCGCTAACTCCGGTTTCTCTTGCACTTCTGTGGCCCCACTCCATCTCTTACTCAAATACATGAGTAACACAATCACAGTCCTCACTAACACGAAGAACATCAACGTATTCCAAAAGAAATACCACGTCATATGCTCTTCTTCAATAAAACTGGTTCCGAAGAACGACCAACAATGGAAAATGGTCGCTCCGATTAACAGATAATCAGTTGCATTTAATTCTGTCAACGTAGATAAATCTTTTATCCTTTCAATGCCAGCTTTAATTAAGAAGTATGTTGCTGTAAATGTGCTGGCGACTGCTGCAAAAGCGATGACCCAGAGTGAGTTGAAATGGCATAGTTGGCTTTTGGTTTCTGATATGAAACAGGCAGTAGTAAGGATTGCGCTGCATATAGCTAGGATAACGACGAGAGCGATGACTGATCCAACGTGGGAGCGGTGGTGTGAATGGCCGACGACGATGTCTTTGTGACGAGTGTCCGGTTGCAAAGAGTATAGAGTGACGAGTAGGAGGGATGTGGCGATCTGTAACAAAAGATAACTATACACCATTTGAAATAAGATTATACATTTAAATAAAACTTTTATACAGTCCGTTCAACCGATTTTAACTTCTATTGCGTTGGTGGCATGACAAATAGCAGCTGTAATAAATAGTTGGTATTGTAACCACGTTTTTGCTTTTAATGGCATCCTTATGCCCACGGAATAGAAGTCAAAATCTTTTGAACGGACTGTAAAAAAGTTTATTTATATTTCTAATCTCATTTCAAATGGAGTATAGTAGTTCAGCGAACAGTAGACTTCGCGAGCACAAACTTTTTTGCAACAATTAATATACCAGCTGATTCCACTTGTTGAAATCTAAAAGTAAGCAATTTACTGCACTTTGAGGAGCTATTCTGTTCATCACGCCGAAGATCCTCGTCAGATCTTCGCCAAACTTATATGAGACCAACTTAAAGTTATTAGCTTTCAAATAAAAAATAACCATTGATATCGGATCTCATAAGGCGGATCCAGTAGCCCCCTTTCGGATGAAGTAAAAATGAACCTCCCCAATCAAAATTACCTGACGAAAAAAATTCTATATGCGCTAAGCTCATGCGCTCATGCAGCGCATTTTTTTAACGAAAGCCGGAAATGAAGAATGCTGTAACTTTGAACCATTTGTTCGTCCGCCTGTGACCACCATGCACTGAAATGCCCCGCGAATACAACATAACCTTAGTCTGAGATAGAGTCTTATCGTGTCGATAGTACGTCTTACTTCAGGGATCGTACAACCCCGGTTAAGGGTTAAGCCTTTCGAAGGTGTAACCCATTCAATGGGTTATCTTTATCATGATGTAACCCATTGACAGGGTTTTATACTAGAAGCCCAGTGAAAGGGTTACATGATAACCCATTCAATGGGTTCTATACCTACTTGAAACCCAGTAACATGAAAAAAAATCATAATATTATGTTATTTCGATATCCACACAGCATGCGTAGCAGGACCAATTCTATCTCTATTCTACCCAGGGACCCGCTTAACCGCTTAGAAAAACCCTATCGAAAATCCTTTCAATGGGTAACCAAAAAGGTCCCTGCTTCTTTTATGCAACAATGTGGTCAGAAGTCTTATCGTGTCAATGGCACGTCTTTATTTATGCAACAATGTGGTCAAAACTTACTAAATACAGCAGAACCACAGCCATCCCAATAGCGAACATGTCGAATTCAGTCTTGGTCTCGGTGAGGTACACGGACATCTTCTCGAGCGACTCTTCGTAGAACTCCTTCGCTATCTTAGCGGCGCTCTGCTGGCCGGTGGCGAGGTAGTGCGCGAATTGTTTCTCTGCGCGTTGGAACTGTTTGTAAAATTCTGGAGGGGAGAAGGAAATTGCAATGTAGCTGGATATTGTATGCAGGAGCAAAACGGGCAGCGAAACCTGAGTTGAAGTACTAAACTCTGTTCAGGATAGGAAGGGTTGTAGTACGTCACATCGTGAAAATTTTGCACGAACACGACACGGCCGATTTATATTTTTAATATAAAAACAACCGCCCACGTGCCTGTCGATCGGACCACGTACGGTGAAGGGTTCCGTAGTTAGCATGTCGAGTATTGATTTTACAGACAGACAGTATTTTTATAAAAAACTATGAAAAACAAAGTTATTACTGTGGTTGTAAACAGAAAACATCCCACATCTCACAAATTATTGACTTAAATAAAAAAGTCATTTAGAAACATAATCAACTTTTTAGTTGTGGACCCAACGATACCACAAACGCTTATGTGCATTGATTTTTTTTTCATCCCTTGGTTAGGTACGTGTATGGGGAGTGCCCTAATTTTTGCTTTCGTAATTTCACTTCACCATTGTTTAGCGGTGCACAGAATGCACCTTTCAAATTTTCATTGATATAGCGCCGATAGTCTCCCGAGTAAAATGGCTGCTTGATTTCCGTACGTACGGACGGACGGACGGACAGACAGACAGACGAACACGACGAAATTATAAGGGTTCTGTTTTTACCATTTCGTTACGGAACCCTAAGTACCAATAACAGTAATTAAAAAACAAAAAAAATCTTGCTCGGAAATTAATGTGTCATTAATTACGACCCAGGCCACAGTGTATCCAGCAATGTAATTTATTATGAGTTGTAATCTTGCTTACATACCAGTATCCGTAGGCAGCGCCTGCTTCGCATTATGCTGCGCCATTACATGCAGTAGATACAGATGCTGTCTCGTATCCTGAGGCAGTAAGGCAGGCAACAGTCGGCCTCCGCTGTCACCCGGGGGTGGAGCGCCCAGTAACCATGACACAGAGGGCGCCACGTCCACTTGGGCCACAGTGGGGCCGGGGCCTAGCCTACGAAGGAAGTTAAGAACTATTGCAAATAGTGATCAATTTTCATCACTATTTGCAATAGTTCTACTTGGTTATCCAATGAGATGGGTCAGTATGGATGGAATATGGACAAATCAGAAACTGATACTACACATAATGTGAAACGTACCATGAAATGTTGTGTTACATTTCATGTTGCATTGTAGTTATATTTGGGAACCACGTCGTCAGTTTTAAAGATTTTTGTCAGTTTTTATTATTATGCAAAAGTAAAAAAGATTTTTGTCTTTTCTATTCTCTTGATAACAATTCCTGGAAAAAGTATACAAACAGACAGATCTACATACGGATGGGGACACTGGAAGTCAGTACTCCCGGCCAGTACGAGCGGCACCAACACTTCACTGGGCGTGGCTCCGCCATGCCCCCCCGCGTCCAGCATGCCGTGGTCGCCGCATACTATGAGGACTCCGTTTCTGTCCTGGAACCAATCGGTCACTCAGTTGGTTGGAAGACATGTTTATATCGGTGCAATTGGCAACATTCATCTTCTACGTAATAAAAGTCTTAAAATCACTGACAGACAACACACAGCCTAAGCTGCTGGGTCTAGAAACATGAAACGCACAAGAGTTTCTTTTATCACGATAGTGAGCACTAAGGAAGGATATTTGAAAGTTCATCCCCTAAAGGGAAAGAAGACATGAGATGAATTGCGATGGGCAATCCGATTGGGCACACGGCTTGTAATTAATTAAAATTATTACCCAATTCTGCATAGCAGTAAATATCTTCCTAACAACTTCGTCCATCTCCAGCAGCTTCGGTTTGATCTTGGGACTCCGCGCGCCCTCCAAATGTCCGATATGATCTAATCCTAGGTAGTGCAACACTAGGAAGTCAAATGTGGGTTTTTTATTCTCGTCCGGCGTCAATACTTTGTCTAGATGTCTTGTTACGTTGTTGTCTACCTGCAAGGAGAATATCCTGTAGAATCACCAAGCAAGAAAAATCGAGATATTATCTGGAATATTCATGATGTTTGATGCACATTTTCTAAGCATTATAAGTTGGTACCAGGGAAGGTTTACGATAGCAATATGACATCATCTCATAATCTTTCTTTGGCTAGACCAATAAAAACAAACCATATAATAATAATTCGTCTGCTACAATACAAACACACGATTGCCCAACCTCTAATTAGGCACTTGAGAAGATGCATATAATATTAATTGCATCTTCTCAAATGCCATGCAAGATACATAATTATGTATGTTGCTTAGTAAGTCAATCGGTTCGTCTATTGAAAACCATTGCTTGCTGGACCTAGATCCAGTTTCCGTCCGCAGAGAGTACCTCTGTATAATCCGTGACGAAGAACGAAGTGGTGCCGTCGAATTCTGCCCACAGTCCTGGGAAAAGTCTCAGCCAAGTATCGTCTCCATACATCACTGTACGGCGTCCTCTAGCGTTGGCTACACGCAACACGCTATCACCACGCACTGCCGGCGCTCCAAAGTTTAGGGCTACGTCAGCGAATGTTGATACACTGCCTGTCATCATGGCCTGATGGAATTAAATATTCAAGTTATTGCTTTAACTGACAGTTGTCTTTAAATAAAATTGGTTGGTTAGTACACTATTTATAACAATATGCAGACAACACATACAGACATTTTGGCAAGGCAATATTGCTATAAATATTGGTGTAGATATTAGAGCAAGGTTACACGCTCAGTTTGGCGTCAGTTTAGTCCATCAGTCTGGATTGACTTGACTGAAGCCAGAATGATGGATGATGTTCACGTTTACATGGTCAATCTAGACTGTCAGCAGACGCCAGTGGCCGTTAGACTTCGGAGCTGACAGTCGGTTGTCAATTTATCAGTGCTTAATCATGGATAATAAAAGGAAAAAGAAAGCATGTGCTATGATAATTATCGCGTTGCTGCTAAAGAAACGCGTAAAAAGAGAGCGATGAATGAAAAGCTGGCTACAAAGAAGAGATCGACGGCGACGGCGCTTGCGGCGCGCTCGTAGTTATATCGCTAAACTCGTCCTTCTGCATTGTGTCGCTGACGGTGACTTACGCGAGATTGATACGAACGGGTTACACGATCATTCTCCCTTCAGTATTTTATCATTCAAAACGGACTGACAAAATTATTTAATTTTCATCAGTCTGGACCATCAGTCTGTCAATCCGTGGGATACACGATCATTCTGACCAGACTGACGCCCAACTGAGCAAAAGTCCCATCGCAATCTGGTCAAGCCAAGTGCGATGATGACGTCCAAAAATTCTACATTTAGAGATTATGTTCTTCAACTAATATTATAATTGTGCTTAGCCAATTAAATTCTACTAGGTTTTAAAGCTTAGATTAGATAGGTTGGTGCTACGCACATTTTAGATCAGATATACTCACACCTACATTATTACTTTACATTGTTTACGTACCTATAGAAAACATAATAAAAAAATTAAAAACAATAGCGAACCACCAGCCTATCTAACACGGAAATGTAAGCAAAACACGATAGTTTTATTCTCAGAAAAGCCCGTATTATGTCCAGCCAGGTAAAATACATGCAGAGCGCATTGATGTATTAAAAGCGGTAGATACGGGACTTGGTAACAGCGCCTAGTCCTATCAAACTAAGTGCTGGCCCGTAGTTGGCACTCAGTCTCGCACGGGATATCGTTGATCAAATAGCTCCTAATTACAGTTTAATGTGATAAATATGCATCAAAATGACTTCTTGTGCAGCTAAACAGTGTTTTAATCATACAAGTTTTTTATGTTTTCTCTTTTAATCTTACACACGTTGTCTACATCTCTTCGTCTACTTTCCTTGTCGCAGGTATGCTGGAAGAGATTTCTTTAGAAATAAGCATCACCTTTGTTCGTATTTTTCTGTTCCTTTTTTTTCTTGTCTGTATATATGTGTGTACATAAACTGTTAAATAAATAAATAAATAAGGAAGAAAAATAAGACATACGGGATTACTTACCACTCCTAAGTACAGCCAAAAATGCTAATTTGTTAAAAGTTATAATAATATTTAATGTTTGCTTCGCCATGTTTGTGAGAGCGAGATATATATTACAAACATGCGTGAGAGACACGATACGCACATAATGCGCGAGTGGCGAGACTATTGGCGACGAGTACCTACTACGCGATTTCGCTCGCACGACAGCGCGGCACCGCGCCGTCCCCTATCTCTGTTCTTGTCTATCGGTAGGTAACTGTAGGTTTGCGGTTGTGATGATCACACTCACACTGATCACAGATGTGTGAGTTTTGGTCTTTTGGTGCATGTGTCGTGCGCCGAGGCCAGGTTTAAGGTTTCTACATACCGGCGCGACTTGTCGCGCGACGCGACACGACACAAAGGCCCCGCGTGTCTCCCGACGAGCGGTGCCTTTGTGTCGTGTCGCGCCGGTATGTAGAAGCCTTTACTGATTGCGATATTAGCGCGTAACATATCTTCCACCTTTTAATATATCAATGGCAGAGCTACAAAATGTTGTCATCGCATTAACTTGCGTCGAAACGAGATTCGACTATTTTTACGTATAGCTCTCTCGTTTCTTCGCGACATAATGTGAAGATAAATTTTAGTCATGCGTAATTTCCCGGTAATGCAGAGAAAGGGAGCCACAAGGAAGCGAAAGTGCAAAAGGTATCAGTTAATGAATGTTCTTCCTAAGGTGATGTGCATGACTGAAGCTATATTTACGATGTCCAATGACTTGGAACCACAGGAACCGATGTAATATTGGTAATTAATTGAGTAATATCAATTAATTTAATCAGCTAATCACCATACTAATCGATTTTAGTAGCCTTAATTTGTTATGATACGACTTTGTAAGTAATTTAATTACTCATTTCATTTCCGTTATATTTTCTTTCTTTCCTTCTTTATTTACAACACTAGTCCTAATTACAGGTGCCTATGTACGCATTTCGCATGTCATCGCGATATGTTCACCTAATGCAATGTTCTATCCCTTCAATAGAAGGCAATTAAAAACTAAGTAAGATTGATTATACCAGCTCTGTATTGCACATTGATCATATAACAATATTTTTGTTTATTCTTCGCTTATATTTTTAGTTTATTAATCTTTCATCAAATAATTTATAAAATACTGGCTGGTGATGCAATTAACTTTAAATTAATGAAGAAAATGTAATAACGATGCGCATATCTTCATGCTACACGCTGGGCCAATTCAAAACACGCCAAGTATGCTGTGCCAAACCCGTTGTTAAAATGTAGCAAAATATCTTTGCATGTCTGTTGCGCACGCATATGATAAGTGGTCATTTCCAACAGAATGTTTTATTATAAATATTCTTTCTATGACTAGATTAAATTTATTACAAGTTTCAAGTAAGTATGATGTTTGAGTACAGAAGAAAAATCGTGAAAATTCTGTTGATAACGATTTATTTATTGTGAGGAAAGCATGAATGAATCAAACATGTAAACAAAAAATGTCAAACACAAGACCAAAGAAAAAACATGTTTCTGTGTGACAAAATAAACAAAGTTTTAATTCAACAAAATAATTACTTCAGCAAAGTTTTTTGTTTTTTCTTTGTCTCTACGATCATGCATGTAAAGCTGAATAAATAGAACTATTTTTAATATGTAAAAGTGACACTTGCAAATATATCCCGCCAGAAGTTTATTGTGCGCCTCCACTGTGCCTTTTCCATCTTACGCTGAGGTGACTGTACATAACAGAATAACTTTACACATGTAATCATTTATACTTGTGTAATTTTAATTATGTGTAATTATAAAACTAATTCAGGAATAAGAACCTGAAAGAATTGTAAAAATGAATTGTGAACCTTTTCTTTGGTTTTGTGAGTGGACACAAAAAAAACAATGTTTTTTTTAAAGTTTGTAGGACTTTTTGTATTAATGTGTAAGAGTTACTGAAGAGTTAAAATTGCACAAAACAAATGTATTTTTCTTAATAGTTTATTTCTCTATAAAAAATAACTTACCTTGATTCTAGGCATGGTAACAGTAGGAGGTTCAGCCACAGACACATAGATGCAAGCGGACTTGTTCTTTAGCAGCTGACCAGTGTATGGCATGTACTCGTCAGTTACAAAGTCATAACGAAGCCCATCTATCACCATAAGGACCACACTGTTCTCACCAGAACTGTACACTTGCTGGCCATCAATACTGCAAGTTTGAAAAAAAACATAATATGAAAAATAAATACATTATTTTGTTGTTTTTTATTATAGTTATTCACAACAGTGATTTATGTGAATAATTTAATTAATTAATATTAGTTGAAAAACATCAACTTGTTGTTTATTTATTAACACTGGTGTGTGAGAATTATAAAAAAACAATGTAAGTAAACAACCAAACTAACCTGACACCATCTATGAAGTTAGGCAGATCATCCATGTGGGACATCTTCCCTGAATGGTATTTTAATGGGAAAAACCCATACAGGAACAGCATCAGGGCTCCGAGCCCCGTCACGAGGAGGCATAGTCCGGTCCATCGGTGCTGTATCCAAGGCAGCATGACGATCGACCTTTGCCGCGTTCTAGTCACTTGAATCATCCACTAACACTAATTCTAAATTACCGGCACTCGACGAATTTTACGCTACGTACACACACTTTCGCTTCTGCAATATTTCATATCAAATGTACTTGTCTTCCCGTTATAGGAAACCGCATTGTGCAATGAGGATGAGGTTTATTTCATTCAATACACAACGATGTGTATCTGTACACCTACTATCTGAAGCAGTCACGAATTTATGACAATATGATAAGATCGGCAATTTTTTTATCACGAAAGCACTTCACAAGTCTGTGGTAACCATAATAAAATATAGTATTATGGAAAAGCCATACTTGGGAAGAGTTATTTGTTCATGAGCACGGAGAACTGTTCTTCAGAAAATTAACAAATTCGAATGGAAAACTGCATTCCGTATTTCAATAGTAAATACAACCACCGCACCGGTCATGTAGTGTAGTGTTGTGCTGCCGTGGCCACATAATCGATAACAAAACAACAACAATGAAGTCCTCTTTGTTGTTGTTTTGTTATCGATTATGTAGCGATTTTTAACAAATTGTTTCGGTTAGATTATCAATCTCTATTGAAATCAGTAAAAGGGAACAGAATGATTTGTAGTAAATATAAAATGAAAACAAACACACGCTCATTTTAAAAGATTTCATCTTAATAAGAAATGTATATTTTTTATTTTTATAATAGTTCGATTACGAAACGAATACAGATAAAATCGATTTCGTGCTATTGATCATGACATCACTGGAGCGCGCTGACGTTTTGCTGACAGTGACCTGTTGACGTTGACACGACTTAAAAGATTATTAAATAAGGTTGGATTGTAGCCTTTTTAGTTTTCCTTTGCTAAGTTATAATTATTTAGCTGGAAAGTAATTAAAAAAATTGTTAAATTATAAAGCATCGGCCATAGCGAGTTAACACAGCTTTGGAATTCATTGGTCGAGTGAGGTTTGTTTGATGCTTTAGGCCTTAGGCTAAAGCTAGAAAGTAAGTCCCTACCGGAGCGTAGTGACATGATTAGTGATGCAGTTTCCCTGGATCCAAATACAGATTAGGTACCTACTGTCCATATTAGTTTCTAACTAATATCGACAGTAATGTTTCACTACACGTGCAAACTATCAGCAATACATTGTACATGTGACTTCGAGCGCTGCAACGTCCAACGAAGGTCTGGCTTGTCGGATTTTTCTATCAGACGTGGAATAAAGTTTACCGGAATACGACTCCTGTCTGTCTGTCTGTACAGTTAACCGCTCGTCAGTGGTAACACGTGAGTTACTTACCTACGAAAACCGCCCTGGCCGCCACGGCATAAAGGCGCTGTCAATATCAAATTGTACCTAACCATGGACGTGCGGTTGTAGATAAGATAAGACAAGATAATATTTATTTTGTAAAACATGAGTACAGTATGAATGTCTTATAATTATATGAGGTGGCTACATGTTTTGCCATTTATGGCGTACAAAATTAGATACAATTGACAAACAATACAAACCAAAATGAAAAAGCCAAACCAAAATTTAAATCAAATTGAAATTAAAATGTCAAAATTTAGATTTAATTCAAAATTACAATGTATGAACCTACATATTGACGACAAAATGATTATTGTGTTACCGTCCTGCAGTGTTACACACATAATAAGTACGTAGCTCATAAAGGCTTCTACATACCGGGGCGACTTGTCGCGCTGGTATGTAGAAGCCTTAAGACACACATCCTGACAAATGAATTTATTAATATTCATGTAAAATACATGTACAGGTACATTTATTTATTTATTTATTTAACACTTTAAACACACAAAATGTACAGAGGCGGACTTAATGCCATAGGCATTTTCTACCAGTCAACCTTACATACATTTAGCTTTTTTAAGAGGGATTTTTGTTCATTATATAACAATGTTGAAGTTTCTCGTAAAGCAAATGACATTGCAGTCTTGTTAACGATAGATGATTATTGTGTTACCGTCCTGCAACGGTATGCACATATTAAGTACGTAGCTCCTAAGACACACATCCTGACTGTAGTAAAGTATATACCCGTAATTGATAGTATTTAGGTTTTATTTAACAAAATTCAACATATTGATTCCATGGCATAATGAATCCAGACCACTATTCTTTACTTATGACCAGAGTTTATTCTTTACTTATGGCGTTCAATATTGACCAAGGAGTTTATAATTTATTACCATATTCTCCTGGGCCTATTTATTGTGCCACGTAGTCAGTTAGACGAGCAGGCGGACGTCGTACTCTTTGAGAACGACGCAGAGTCTCTGTCATGCTGTTCTGTGGCTGGACCCTGTCATTCTGGGAATCTCGCTGGTCATCTGTGATACGATCATCGACTGCATCGATGAACTCGTCGTCATCATTAGAATCAGCTTCATCACTTTTTAATGAAGATAACCCAGCAGGAGCTAGGTGTCGATTAGATACGACAACTTCTCTTCCACTGCTCAAACGCACACGAGAATGTTGAGGATTACTTTCCAGAGTCTCTACTTCTTCAACCTGTGGATCATATTTGCTAGTTCGATTATGGTTTCGCATTAATACTTTTCCTGGGACATTTAGCCATGTAGGCATCGACTGACCAGTTGAGGATCTCCTGGCGTGAGAGAACATCCGCTCATGGGGCGTACTGTTTGTAGTCGTGCAAAGAAGTGATCTTACAGAATGTAGAGCCTGAGTTAAAACTGACTCCCATTTGGTTACAGGTAGATTATGGTTTTTCAGAGTTTTTTTGTTTCAATTGTACTGTACGCCAAATGATTCCGTTGTATCTCTCCGTTTGTCCAGTACCCTGAGGATTGTATGGTGTAGTGTAGCTCGTAGCAATGCCCTTCTGGTGAAGAAAGTCTTTCATCTCTTTTGAAAGAAAAGTAGTACCTCGATCTGAGTGTACTTAAGTTGGCATTCCGAATATAGAAAATAAGTCAGTCTGTATATTAATAATTACTGTGTTTGTACTCAAGTCTGGGCAGGGATATGCAAATGGGAATCGAGAATATTCGTCCACGATCGTAAGCATATATCGATTGTTCCTAGTGCCATCTGAGGGAAGTGGACCTTTAAAATCTATCGATATTCTTTCGAATGGGGCCATCGCTTTTATTAGTTTTCCCATGTTTTGCTGAAAACGAGGCTTTACTTCTGCACATATAGAACAATTTGCGGTAATACGTTTTATCTCTTCAGTGGAGTAGGCTAAATTCTTGCTTCGAACCCAATGAAGCATTCTTGTTACTCCAGGGTGACACAAGGTTTTATGCAGTTCTTTGAGTGCATTTTCTGAATTGTGTACAGAGGCTACTATTGGTGCATTAGCTCTTGATAAAGCATCAGCTGCTATATTTTCCTTTCCAGGGCGATAAACTATGTCAAAATTGTATTCAGAAAGTTCTAATCGCCAGCGTTGTATTTTGTCATTTTTAATTCTTGACGAATGCTGCTGATTGAACATGAATGCGACCGATTTTTGGTCAGTTATCAATTTAAACTGTCGTCCAATGAGAAATTGTCTCCATTTCCGAAGACATTCGACTATAGCCGAGGCCTCCTTCTCTATGGCTGGGTGATTCCGCTCGCTACTGTGAAGGCTTCTCGAGAAAAACGCAACAGGCCTGCCTTCTTGTGACGGAGTACCCGCGATAGCATAGTCTGAAGCGTCTGTTTCAACAACAAATTGTATATTGTCATCAATCGCGTTTACTGCTGATCTGGCTATCTCTTGCTTTAGAGAGTTAAAAGCGTTTACTGCCTTACAATTGAGAGGGAATGTGCCTTGTGAAACGAGGGACTGAATTTTATTAGAGAATCTTGGCACATATTTAGAATAGTGAGCAAATAATCCCAACGCTTGCCGAAGCGATGCCGAGTCTGAAGGCAGAGGCAGCTCTAATAGTGGACGTAGACGATCCGGGTCGGGTTTAATTACTCCACTGTTTATAGTATATCCTAGAATACTTATCTCCTTCAATGAAGATTTACTCTTTTCAAGATTCAGTGTAAGGTTATACCGTTTGGCAATATCAAGAAAACGCTGCAGTTTCTGATCGTGGTCAGCTTGGGTTGTTCCACAGACTGTTATATCATTCAAATATGCGTATACTCCTTTAAGTTCCTCTTTTGCAATTATATTATTGACAGTTCTTTGAAAAACCGCTACTCCGTTGGTAACACCGGAAGGTATTCTTCGAAATTGGTATAAATTACCTTCTGCTTCAAATGCTGTATAAGGTTTTTCTGTTTCAAGAATCGGAATCTGATGATACGCACTTTTTAAGTCAATTTTGCTGAAGACACTTTGTTTGGCTACCTTATAGACCATTTGTTCAATACTTGGTAAAGGGTAAGCGTCCAGTTGCGTGTATCTGTTTACTGTCTGAGAGTAGTCTATACACATTCTTTTTTTATGATTTTCATTTGTAGTTACAAGTACTTGTGCTCTCCAAGGTGACGAGCTAGGTTCTATAATCCCTTCAGCCAGTAATTTCCTTACTTCAGTACGAATAAATTGCATGTCACTATCTGAGTATCTACGTGACTTAACAGCTATTGGCTTGTAGCCTGGTGAGAGATTCGGGAACAAACAGATTGGATCCACATTGGCTTCAGATAGTGCACATAATTTCAATGGAGCTCCAGATCCGCCGAAATACATTTCTAATGTATTATGTCTCATAAGAATATTATGGCCAATTATGACATCCATACGTAACTTCTCCATTATTAGTAAGTTCACTTGAAAAACTATGACCTTGCAGATCAATATTGACGGAGCACAATTCATCTACCTTAGTTTTTAGATTTGAAGTTGCCATGCTGACATTTTGGTAGCATGGACTCTTTTGTATATTATATTTACAAACTAGTTGACTGTCTATAAAACTAGTAGTACTCCCTGTATCAATCAATGCTCTGGCTTCAAATAATCCGTTTATTTTTATCGGTATTATAGCTTTATCGAGATCAGTTGTAGCGGCCACGATACATGATAACAATTTCTGCGACTCTTCATTTTCCTTGTGTTTGTTTGGTTCATCTATAGTACTAGTAAAAGCACTCCGTTGTGGTGGCGCAGTCATTGCAGTTTTGCACACTTTTGCGAAATGCCCTCTTTTTCCACATTTGAGGCAGGTTGTACCAGCAGCCGGACAGTTTTACCGGGCGTGTCTCTTATTTCCACAGAAATAGCATAGTTCTTGGATGTGTGTTCTCTGATTATTAATGGAGACTGCATTTACAAAAGTACTAGTACTAGATTGCTGGTAAATACCACTGTGTATTCGTGCCATCTCCAGAGCGCGGGCCTGCTTGAATGCGTCGTCTAATGTGAGAGTGCTATTTTCCAACAGTCTTTGACGTACAATGGACGACGAAAGTCCAGATATGAAAGCGTCTCTAACAAAATCACTTTCGTTTTGCTCGATGGCTTAGCTGTTACTTTTTGAAAATTGCATTCTTTAGAGAGCAGTTTCAAGGCTTGTAGATACTGATCGATGGACTCACCTGGTTGTTGCGCTCGTTTTGCTAATCTGTGCCTAGAATATATTTCATTAGGTGGCTTTAGAAATAATGTATCAAGTCTATATATAGCAGTATCGTAATCAGTGCAATCCTGTATGTGTACAAAAGTTGTAGAGGACAGATGATTAGTTAGTAATTGGAGTTTAGCTTCTTTTGCAATAGTTTTCTCGTTCGTAGCTATAGATGTCAGAAAATTTTCTAATGTGTTTTTCCAATGTGTCCACTGAGGGGACAGATCTTGGCTTGAGGACGGGTCTCCGTCAAAACGTTCTGGTCGTAGATATTTTTCCATTTTGTTAAATAAATTGTAGTAAAGTATATACCCGTATTTAGGTTTTATTTAACAAAATTCAACATATTGATTCCATGACATAATGAATCCAGACCACTCAGTCACTCAGTTTATTCTTTACTTATGGCGTTCAATATTGACCAAGGAGTTTATAATTTATTACCACACTGACAAATGAATATATGTACATTTAGCTTTTATAGGGGTCTTTGTTCAACAAATAACAATGTCGAAGTTTCTCGTAAAGCAAATGTCTCATCACGCAAATTCTACCGGATAGATTCTGTTCAGATTTTGCAAAGATATTCCCTCTAAGTCTGGTCAGTTGGTAGGCTATAATTATATTATCACGCTATTTGCTGTGGGGGATGAGCAATATGGCATTATGTTTGTATACCTACCTCTATGAGTGCATGTTCCAGCATCATGTAAATTCTACCGGATTGATTCTGGTAAAATTTTGCGATATTCCCTAAAAGTCTGGTTAGTCGGTAGGTTATATATTATCACGCTATTTTCTATGGGGGATGAGCAGTATTGCATTATGTTTGTATTCCTCTATAATATAGTATACAGCAAACAATGTAGCTCGCTACACAAAATCGGTCGGAGAAAACTGTCCCAAATTTTTTGAGACATTTTGATTTGCATAGGTACACATATTTTGAAAAAAAAATGTACAGTTAGCAAGAAAATGGGCAATTTCAATACATTTTTTTGTTGTCAATAGATCCTGTTTCTTATGAGGATCAACAAACTTTAAGAGACCAACTGAGGTTTGAGTACTAGAAGAGTCAGAAATCGCAAAAAACCTTTTCCCATACATTTCGTGGGAAATGTCTTCTTTCTTCTTTTCTTTTTAAAAATAAACGTTGCCCCACACTAGGAATTTCTCCTGTATCGTGGGTGCGTTAACAAACATTTAAACTCACATACACAAACAGCTAGACCCGGAACAACTACTTGTAGGTCATACAAATATTTGTTCCGTGCGAGAATCGAACACGCGACACGCAGCGCAGCAGTCAATCGCTTAATTACTGCGCCAACCGTGCCGTGCAGTGTGTGACTACAACTTACTTTTTACGGTTTCGTACCTCAAAAGAAAAAAACGGAACCCTTTTAAGATAACTTCGTTGTCCGTTTGTCAATCCGTCCGTCTGTCTGTCTGTCAGTCAAGACCCTTTTTTCTCAGGAAAGCGTGGAGCAAATAAATCAAAACCTTACTACTATTTCCCGTTGACCTAGAATTACGTCTGGCAAGAAGCAAAGTCTCACAGCACAAGTGAAGGAAAAAGTCAGAAAATCGTTAGTTTGTAGTTTTACCACACAATCATCAGTTCAGCCGAAAGACATCCACTATTGGACATAGGCCTTTTTTCTTTTTTTTTTTTTTGTTCACGGGGTGGAAAATCCTCATAGATGTCCTCCGCCCTGGGGCGGGCGGAGGGGTCTGTCAGACTCTTACTGACTTAAAACCACCCCAGTGTTCCCCTCCCACACTTGCACCCGGGATCTTGGGATCTGTTATTACTTCCGCAATCCCCGGCTAGTGCCGGCCCGCCTCTGCGGGCCACCTCAAGTCTGGGGGGGGGGTGAGGTGTCTGACCCCCCCGCGACGTCTGATAGGGGCGCGCGTGGAACACTACGCGCCGCCACCTCGGGTCCAATGTGATAGGGGGCGGCGGACGTCCCCAAGTCCGCCGTCCCTGGACCCATTTATTGGACAGAGGCCTACCGCAAGCACCGCCACTTCAACCGGTTGTACGTTTCCCGAATCCAGCGGATTCCTGCGGCCTTCACAAGGTCATCGGTCCACCTTGTGGGAGCCCTTCCAACTCTACGCCTCTCGGTATACGGTCGCTACTCCAGAACCATTCACATTTTCACATTCACATGCATACATACACTCACCACTTACATATTTACACTCATATATCACATACACACATATATTTGGTCACCTTTAAGTCCTAAGTTTCATTAATTATACTGAAATCGGTGCATTTGTTAACCTATCTTTTGTAATTCAAGTAACCTGTAGAAAGTGACTGGATCCTGCGACACAGGGTATCCTAGTGCGGGATCCAGTGTCATACCTAAATATTGTAACACTTGTTTATGAATCAATAAAACTTTTTATTATTTATTATTTTATTATTATTCGGCCCCATCGGCCATCTGCATAATCTACTGTTATATTATTTTTAACGAAAAACCTCGCAAGCAATGGAACATTGCTACTGAAGACTGTTGAGTCGACCGCGGGACTAACTGCTTCTCACACGGACAACTGATGTCCGTTGAATCCCTGTATATTTTGACTGCTGAGACCATAACTAACTACAAACGTAGTATACAAGAAAGTTTTATAAAGAGTAAATGCGGGAAACAAAGTGACTGGTCAAATACATGTGATTGCGAATTTGTGACCAACCAGTTGATGCCCAAAAAGGCTCAACTGGCTGTTTAGAACTGTGTGCTAGGTGCCTACATTTATGTATAGAAGAAGAAATGTATTGGGTGTGACAAAAGAAGTATGAAAGTAGAATGATGAAATCTATTAAAAAAATATGTGATAAGGCAACGGTACGGTTTAAAAGAAGATGTAATGACAAAAATTTAAAAGAGTATGCTTAGATGGTTTAGTCATGTTGCGAGGATGAATTTTCATTCATCCTCGCAACATGACTAAACCATCTCGGCGACTAACAAAAGGTACTTACACGGCAGATGTGAGTGGAAACGCCCCGTGAGGGGGGACGCCCTAGGAGGTCACTTATAGTGACCTAATTGGTGATGTTCTTCAGAAAGGTCAGGTGTGTAATACTCGGAACAGGCGTGCGTGTATGACCAGATGTATGATCGTAAACGAACCAAAAGGAGTATGTAAGTAGCGTAGCAGGTGGCGTTCTATAGTTTCTGCATACCCCCATGGGAAGAAGGTGTGATTTTATGTAAGTATGTATTATGTTTTAAAAAATAACATAGCATTACGTCTGTATTCCCCGAAGGGTTAGACAGAGGTGTACCTACCTATAGTACCTACACCCACATTAAATCTCGCCAGTTATGTTTAGGCCCTATGTAATAGTGGGCAAGTATATTAGACCAGGGCTGAAGCCTTAGAAAATGGTAAAAAGTGAAAAAAAAAATAGTAGGATGAAACCCATTGGAAAAAGAAGAGAATATAACAAAAATTAAAGGAACTGCTGGCATTCAGTTCTAGATTGATGCCAAAGAATTGTATTTTTCAAAAGTTTTAGTTAGGTTTTATTTTAACAATAATAACTCCACCGACGACGTATCTCTATGTAGACGTCGCCGCCGCCGCCGTCGCCTTTATGGTGAGGAGTTGAGCGTTCGGAACTTTAGGTCCGTGCCGGTAAAGTTTACTTTGCTGAAACAAGTCTAGGGTGAGAAGCCCGACCAAGAGATATACATAAACCCGCATGTGGCGGGCTGTTGGGCAGTAGCGATCCCACGGACCCTTTTTTTTTTTGGTTGGGAAATTATCAAATAACTTCTTCCGCTCTGGGCTGAGCGGGAGGGCGTGTCAGGCTTTCACTGACTAAAACCCACCCATGTTCCTTCCGTTGCCTGTGTGCCAGGGCCACGATATCCCTTTCGAACAAACTCGCAACCCTAGCAGGCATTGGCCCTAACGGACCCCGTCAGTTGGTGCTGACATCTCTTTGAGGCGCGCGTGATACACAACGCGCCATCGACCCGGGCCTGGTCTTTGTCGGACGGCGGGCTACCCATCGCCCACCGTCCGCAGGCCCGCGCCTACGGTGGCCGGAAATCAGCTTGCGACTCTGGACGCCCGGGGCATCTCCTGCGGCGACTAAGGGCGTGAGGGCGCGAACCCTGCTTCACCCTCACGCGTTCCGCCTCCTCCTTCGCGAGCATTACTGCTTCGCAGAAGGAGGTGACGGCCTCCCATGCACTCTCGCTCCGAACCATGGCCGAACGCGAGAGATCGCTGCCGCCGATCGCCTCGTGCGGACACGGCGGTGCTCCGCCAAAGATCCCACGGACCCTAAGACCCTATCTTACCTCCCACGGAAGTCATGTTCCTCATCTCTAGCCCCCGGTTGGCGTAGGACTATTGCAAGATATGGAATTTAGATATTTGGGTTTGGGTGGCTAAAGTGAACTGGTTATCTGTGACTATGGAAAGACTATGGCACTTGCGTGACCGATGTTTTGTATAAAATACACAGATAATATATATATATATATATGATATATAATGGCAAGGGGTGACTTGCACACTTGGGCCCCCGAAAATGGTCGCTAGCACATAGTATCGTAGCTACAAGGGGGCAACATGTCCTGAGGTGCTTGAGGAATGGAGGTATTCCGCGGATAACAGGCCAATCCCGGAAGTATGGTCAAGTCCCTACCAGCATCTTGCTGAAATACTTCCTACCTCCAAGCACGTTTGCTCTTGCGAATCTCCACTCAAGCCGGCAAATAAAGTCAAGAATTAGGTGGGCTAGCTCAGTTCCTCGTGAGTGTTCACTCCAGCTGGCCATTAAAGGCAAGCCAAAGATGAGAAACATTACTTCTCCCGGGAGATAGGGTCCGTGGGATCTCTACAGCCCAACACCATGCCACATGCTGCCCTGCGGGTTTATGTATCTCTCTTGGTCTGGCTCCTCACCCTAGACTTGTTTCGGCACAGTAAACTTGAACGGCACAGACCTAGAGTTCGGAACGGTCAACCCCTCACCACGGCGTCAACGTAGAGTAATGTCGGTGGAGTTATTATTATTATTGTTAAATAAAAACCTTAACTAAAACTTTTGAAGATTACAATTCTTTGGCATCAATCTAGAACTCAGAAGAACGTGAGTATTCGGGAGACATGGTTCGGAGTAACAGTGTATTCACATCACAATGATATTCTGAAAGCGTTGGCCGATGTATTCTTCACGTCTATTTATATCATCAACAATCATCCACTCAATGTAGGTATTGGGATAAAATTGTCACGAACTAAAAATAGGGTGTTTATTTTGATCATTCGTGAAGCCCGCCGCGCCGGTGCGGTACGAGATGACAATGATTTTACTATGATATTTACACTTTGTAGTAATCTGGAATGATGTCGGAGGCTGCATCATCCTCCCACATTTTACAAGAAAGTGGATTTGTTCTCGAATGACACCCACCGATTTTAAATGGGAAAATAACGTCGCAAATATATCAGACTCATCATAATTATGGTGACCATGATTTTTATATTTTGCATTATATTTTGGGACTTTAAACTACGCATTATGTCTGATGGTTTCTCGTTCTACTCGAACAGTGCCCTGTGAAGAATGTTGTTGTTATGAAGTTCCTGAAATTATTGATTAATTATTAATTTAATTATTATTAATTATTTTGCTGGGGACAGGAGAAAGAAAAATGTGGTGTGTGATGTAGGACGGTTTTAGACTGAAAACCGGTGAAGTGCGGGTCGTACCACGCATAGTGAAGGGTTCCGTAGCTGGGGTGAACCAAAAACAAACTTAACATTGTAGTTGAATAACATGTTCTCCCATACATCTATTTACGTCACGGTCCATTCTCCAACTGCAAATGTAAGCTGGTCGAATATTAGTCGTTAACTTGTAAAGCTGTAATAGTTTTCCTTTTAACTTCGTTATAGATACTACTGCCATGCACTTTTTCACATACTTAATCCAAAAACACTGGGGACACTTGACTCTAACAAAAAAAATCACTTTAAAGCGTATTATTAGGCATACCCTGAATCGAAAAATGGTTTTTACAGACCCGCAATATTTTTAAACGGCCTATCGAGAAAATAAATATAATTATATATAAAATACGTCCATTACAATTTTTTTTTCAAGTTTTTATTTTACCAATTTGTCGGCGTGACTAATATAATAAACCCATGATAAATTACAGCTTCCTAGTACTAAGTCTCTGAGCTAAGCCGCGGACAGACAGACAGACAGACAAACGGACATGGTGAAACTAAAAGCACAGATTACTATAAGGGTTCCTTGTTGACTACGGAACCCTAAAAATAACTAAAATGCAACAAATTGTGATTAACCACGGAATGGTTTTCGAGTTTGAATACCATTACTTATCTAAATTACAAAATAATCACTGTTTATGGGTAATTACCTACCGTACGTACTAAAAGTGTTATTGCTGGCAATTTCAAACAATATTCTGTTTTAAACGATTTTAAAATCAGGAAAACATCAGCCAGAATCATGGTTACCGTCACAGGTAACCACTATCGTCTATTACCGCCAGAAAGTTGCATGGACCATATACGGTAATTTCCCGCCAAAATAGTCCATCATACGGTAATGAATTATACTGTACCCATCGATTCAAGTTCAAGGTGTATCCTCGTGAATCAGCTCGTGTGGGCTGCTGAAAATTCTATTTAAATCACACTCTAAGGCGTTCGTCTCTAGTCTCGAGTCCAGAGCGGCGCGCGCCTGCAACGAACTAACAACCACAAAGGTGAATAGTTTTTTTTTTAATTGTGATATCGTAGTGGTGTTGTCCTTTTGTGCTTTTTAAGGTATAGTGGATTTTTTGTTTGTGGTAATTGAAAATTGTTATTTATTTCGAAAGGATTGGGAAATTCGGTTAGCTTTTCTACCGGAGAAATGGGATTTCGTATTATTTTTCTGAAAATGGAAAAGTCTAAGAGCGGTTGAAATAATCTCTATGTTTGAACAGGTGCTATTTACATGCACATGTAGGTATGCGCAATTCGATACACATTTCTTCAATAATATAACAACCTTTAATTCAATGCGCAGTCCATAAATCGTAAACACCTTATAGTAAATAGAACTACAGTACATTAACGCGTACTTATATCTAGTTCTGAATCCGATCTGGACGCAATAAAGTTTAAAGGAATAAAAATACTCTAAATGTTAACGTACTTATAAACTTATGTAGCCCGACATACAAAATTAAAAAGAAATATATAAATAGTTTCAAAAGTTCTTGTACCTGTAAAAATGTTAACATCTCATAAACACCTCTGCAACATCTCATCCCGAAGATATCTTGCCTCTCAATGTTTACATAAACACTCGATCTAATTTTAACCTATTACAAAACGAATAATGTCGCATAACTTTCATCATAGCGTGAATACATTCAGTTCAGCGGGTTGCATCAGTTCTAAAACCGTTCCGGACCGTTCCCAGGTGACTCACAGACGGTGGAACCGTTCCAGAAGCTCGTCGATTATTACCTATGTGCACGTATTATTGCTTGTGAATGTAAACAAACCCGGTAAACTTTAACAAGTTTTTCGGTGGAGCAATAAAATCACTGTTAATCGTGTAATTGAATTTGGTTAAACAGCTCTATTGATTGTGGTTTTATTGCACAACTTCTAGGTTGATACCTGATATACCTACCTCCATAGTTTTCGTTCCATTTGCCTAATCTGGGAATGTATGTATCCAACATTGCTTGCTGTTTTAGACTAGACGGTTTTCAGAACGGGAGACGATTTTTCTCGACGGGTTGCTTTTAAACATGTTTTTTTTTCAGCAATTACTTCGGTTGACCATTAAGGTTGACCATCAATAACATGCTTGTTATCGGGTGCTATCACAAAAAAAAAGTTTTTCGTCAATTTCTTATCTAATATTGTGAAAAAGCTTGAAATAATTGAGCCATTAGGTAAGTCTGTGTAACTATAAAAGTACTTACAGTTTTCGTGGTGATAAACCATTCGTGTCAGTTTCAGCACCTGTTAATAGTTTCATCACTTTTGCGCTTATTTCGCCGTTGATTTACTGAAGATATTGTATAATCATAAAATAAAATTTTGATTTTATCACACGGATAGAAGCCCAGTGTGTGATTTTTAAATTTCTTGATAAGGTTTGTTTACAAAAAAAAAAAAATATTTTTTTCAACATTATTTTCTGAGACTGTAACATTTTGATAGTTCTTTTTGCTACCTTTTTGAGTTGAACATGTCTGCTTACATGAAATATTAAAAAAAAACAAAATTTATGTTATTATATATAATGAAGAAAAATCTTCCTACATTCAACACGATATCGTCAATTTTGTGTGAAGAGGCAACAGAAATTATTTGCTAATATTTGGAGATGAAGGAATAATCTATCTGTGGCAATGATTAGTTACATTTGGTTTAGTTTAATTTTGCCGCAAAATGTACCGAAAAACTGCTAATTTTTGTCAAGTTTGCGAATGCGTCCATAAGCCGATTTTTATGATAGGATTGCATTTATTTTAATAATAATAGAACTTGTGGGTTTCAAACTCCTAAACTCTCTGCCCGTCAGACGCACTGAACTTTGGGCTATTTATTGCCCTATTATTTTTCTTGTTAATAATCAATCTGCGCAGCCTTTTCCCCACTATGCTGAATCGGCATCCAGTCGAACTGGATGTAGCTGAATACCAGTATTTTACATAAAGCGACTGCCTATCTGACTTCCACAACCCAACTTGTAACTTGGCAATCCACTTGACAACCAGTCTCAGACTGGTTGGCCCCTTGGTAAGACTGGTTGTCAGACTTTCGGGTTTCTGATGACAGTTAACGACTGTCAAAGATCCATGAATGACAGCTGGGACCAACGGCTTAACGTGCTTTCCGAGGTACAGAGGAGTCTCGGTATGTAAAGATGGTCACCCATCCACGGACCAACCCCGGCAAGCGTAGGTTAACTTGATGGGTCGACCCGTACCTACGGCTGTTATTACTTATCCATGACTCCACGAGCTCGTCGAAAGATGTTACACATGTTTTTTTCTTGTAAACAAGATGTTTTAAAATACGATACCTTTAAACTCATATTCTGAGCCTTTAGTGCAAACTGAACGCGATCAGCACCTAAAAACCGAGTTCAAGAGCTGTCAGTGTCAATCTAACAAAGAAAATAATGACAGTGACAGCTCTTATACGTAGTTTATGTGCTGATCGCGTTCAGTTTTCATTGCTGAAAATCGCCCTAGATATTTCTAATGCGCGTTCAAATAACATTGGTTGGTCGCCCATTACAAGCGTAGAGATGTAACTGCTGAAAATATCCGCTGTTTATATCTACGCGATGAATAGACAATGTTGTTGATTTATTTCAGTCCAAAGATAAGTTTTACGAGCGCTCGCGAGAGTATCGACAATTGTATGGTTTCCATGGCCGATTTGATTGTTGTTTATGACTTGGCACCGTGTTATGTAATAGGACAGTCACGAGGATGTTTTATATGAGTTTTAGTCAAACGGCAATGCGCGGGACAGCCGTCATTCTGGAATACTATGGGCACACGTTCATTAAATACGGGCACCTCCGGACCACTAATTCAAGAAAGAAAGAAATCATTTATTTGCCAATAATGTAGGTATACAGATATGATGGTTATTTTTGATGAGTCCCGATACATTTCACCTTACGGCATGTAATTATTTAATATAATACACTTACTTGACAAAAAAACATAAGCAAAAAAAAAAAAAAAGCATTCCATTCATTAAGCAACATTACTATCATTATTAAAAATACTCATATTATACAAAAGAAAAAAAATATATAAGTACCTATAAAACAAAAACATTCGATATTCGATATTCGCCAATAAATTAAACTACAAATGTCAAAAAAATTAATTAAAATGTCACAAAAATTCAATTACAAATGCCAACAAATTACGTGACAACAAATTCAATTACAAATGACAATGAATTCAAATTTTATATGTCAATAAATTATTAAATAAAATTAGAATTGCAATAAAACTAAAGATAGAAAAGTCAATAAATTAAATCACAAAGAAGCAGCATACCTACACACCATGCAGTTTGGGAAGAAGTTGGTTTTATGGAATTTTTCGAAAGTGTCATCTCTCAAGTGTATGTCCACATATACTTGAGAAATGACAAAATCATCATGGAATAATAATGAAAGAAACTAGTTTTTAATTCTGTAGGCTCTTGGCTGCCCACAGCAGCTAGCTCCTAGTATAAAAACCGGCCAAATGCGAGTCGGACCACGCACTATGAAGGGTTCCGTAGTCGGGATGAATATTTATCCTAAGAACAAACTTAACATCGTAGTTGAAAGTCATGGTCAGTCAGGTCAGTCAAATTTGTGGGGAAATTTCAACTGGAAATTTAACATTGTATGCAAAATATCGAGTGATTTACCATGTTATTTTAAGACCATAGATTTCTTATGTTTTCCTGTAATATATATCTAAGTACCTATAGAACTCCTCTATATTTTTTACAAAATTTTTGCCTTAGTAATTTCGGAGATACCTATTGCCGAATTTGGAGATACTTAATGCTTAAATATATATAGGAATGGTCAATTTTCATCTATTTTCTTTAATAACTTTAAAAATAATTATTTTAAAATTATAATATTATAGATATATTTGAAAACCAAGAAAGAAGAAAGAAAAATTGTTTATTCTGCACAAATAAGATACACATTACAAAAATAAAATAAAAATTGACAAAATACACACTCTAACCATACCCAGAAGAACATCGTACCTAGAAGTCCTTTCATTTGTTATGTGATACGAGCTGTTTGCAAAACTTAATTTTAAAATTTTCCAATGTTATCCCCAAAAGTGAACTTCTTATTCAAAATTCATGTAATTTACGTTACACGATCGTGTTTGGGTCACAGAAATTCGTATGTGTACAAAATTTCAACTAAATCGGTGAATGTCGAGCAATTCAGCTGCTAGACAACACGCACATAGTGCGTAGGCTAAAGAGAACTAAACCATTTGAGTTAGTGTAGTGTATAAATAGTGAATGAATAATAGTAACAATGCTGTGCTATATATATAACACATGAACAAAGTGTTTTTATTAATTATCAGACTCTAAGAAAGTGCTACGGAATTGTGTAAAAGTGCAAATTGACACTATTCTTAGTTATAACGTAATCTATCACGTAAAATAATAAGTTAGAGTTAAATTGCTTATTAGTCTATTAGGCTAGATTGTAATAAATTATTAAGAACCTTAGTTCTTATTAATAAGGAAAAAAAAAAAAAAAACTAAATCGGTCCAGCAGATTCGGAGGAAATTGGCTGTGACAGACGGACAGACAGACAGACACACGAGTGATCCCATAAGGGTTCCGTTTTTTCCTTATGAGGTACGGAACCTTTAAAAGATAACTAACAAAGTAACTTTACTAAATTAATTTATCTTCTTTTTCCAGATGTCGATAGTACCTCTGATGTTCCGTGACTGGTGGGACGAGTGGGACCGACCCTCCCGGCTGCTAGACCAGCACTTCGGCATGGGCCTGAAGAGGGACGAGCTCCTCTCATCCCTTTCCACTCTGCCGACCTCCTCGCTGTTCAGGAACTCGTACTTCAGACCATGGAGGACGGGCTTGACGAGGCAGGAGTCTGCTTCTACTATTAACCTGACAAAGGACAAGTTTGAGGTAGGATTCGATTTATAAATGACACTGCTAGTGCAGCCTATTTTTGTTGACCACAGATTATCACTGACCGATTTTGGTGAGAATGACCAATTATTTGGTGTGAAGACCTGAATCAAGCGTTGCTCGATTTCAGTTAGGTAGATTTATGAAACTCTAAATTAACCAATTGGTCCAACCAACCGACTATGTTACTGCTGACTATTTCGTGATATTTGCAGGCGTTAGCAATGGTTTTTTTTTTCTTTTTTAATAGTAAACAAGGCTATAGAGCATTGATGTTTTTTTTTTGGGATAACACTGGTCTTCAACACATACAGCGAGTTACTATGTGTCGTGTACCGGTGTGATTCAATTTGGCACAGTCAATAAAGCGAGTTAGGTCTGTTCAACCTGGCGTGTTATTACATTAGTTATGGCAACTGTCTGGGTTGTAGTAAAATTATTTCATCAGTTTCACCTTGACATTTATTAACATGATTAAAGCAATATCTCAAGTCATGTTAAGAATTCTTATTCGTTGGTTTTCACCATTACAGGTCATCCTAGATGTCCAGCAATTCACACCTGAAGAGATCACAGTTAAGGCTGCAAACAACAGCGTTGTAGTCGAGGGTAGGCACGAAGAGAAGCAGGACGAGCACGGGTTTATCTCTCGCCAGTTCACACGCCGGTACATCCTGCCAGGAAACTACGACGTCCAGGACCTCGTCAGCACACTGTCTTCAGACGGCGTCCTCACTATCACAGCACCTAAAAAACCCCCAGCTAATGCTGGCGAAAGAATAGTCCCCATCACTAAGACAGGCCCCGCTAAACAACCTGAAACCATCTACACAGAACAACCCCGAGAACAAACAGTACCTATCGTCACATCCCCCTAAGTTTCATATTATCCCCCTTCATTTAACGAGGCATCGATGTTCATAATTAATCGATGTTCAACGATCGAATCATAAATAGCATTTATTATAAGCGCCGTTGTTGGCCAATAACGACTAGCGATTCGAAATGAACGAATTAAGTTTTTTGTATAAATTTTTATAAAAGAGGAATGCAATATCATTGTTTATAATAACATTTTAATAAACGATTCCTATCATCACTGTTTATTTTAATTGAAATCGAATAATAAACAGGACGACTTTCGAAGTAGGTAAAAACTTTGACAAATAAAATCTATGTCTTTGAAATTATTTATGAAAATTGTTTGTGTCTAACAAAAAACGTTACATTCTAGATTTTTAGGGTTCCTTACATCCATATGAAAAAATGGAACCCTTATTATAATCAGTCGGTTGACTATAGAAATATGAATTTCTGTAACCTATACACACACGTAGGGCTTACTGTGAGAGATTAAAATTTTATTGTTTTAGTAATTTTTAAATAAATGGTTTTTAAGTTATTTAAGAAAATATATGAAACTTTACAACCCGTTTTATCCGAAACTACGGAGCCTAAAGTTTTGAAAAAAATACAGATATCTAATCTATACTAATAGATTACAGGAAAACTGAGTAAACCTATAAGAAGTCTATGGTTTTAAAATAACATGGTTAATCTCTCAATAATGTGCCTACGATGTTACATTTGCAGTTGGAATGTATGGTAACTGTATAGTAAAAATATCATGTTTTTCAACTACAATGTTAAGTTTGTCCTTGGGATAAATTCAACCCAACAAAGGAACCCCTCATTGTGCGTGGTACGACACGCACTTGGCCGGTTTTTAACCAACTTTCAAAAAGGAAGAGGTTATATGTTCGTCTGTATGCTTTTTTTTGCGGTAGTGGTACCATTGCTACCAAGTCAGAATCTGATGATGGGATCCCATGGAAATCGAGGGAAATTCTCAAATTTTACAGGCACTCCTATAGCGATTTGGGTATTTTAAGTAATTTTAAACCCCGACAAAACAGAGGGGTGTTATAAATTTGTAGTGTGTACCTATCTGTGTGTCTGTCTGCTGCGGCATTATAGCTCCTGAATGGACGGATTGTTTATTTTTTTTCAAAGGTGTGTTAATCGAGAGTGTTCTAGCTATGTTTCAAGAAAATCTGCTCAGCCGTTTGAAGATCATATCCTCTTTTCTAGTTAATGATGAGATATAAACAACTCCCACAGGTCTAATATTCTAACCGTCTTATTACAAAACCAGATTTATATTTTGACATGGCTTAAACCATGCAGCCAGTTTTTAACGAAACTGTGATTGAAATACCGTTCTTTATAAAAAACTGAAAACCTAGTTCGGTACTAAGTGGTCAGTTTTGTATTAGGAACTTTACTGTAGACGGAATAAAGTTCGAAATTCAATAATAGCTCCATTTAAACCTGGGTCTGAAGATAAACCTTGTTTTGTAATAAGAGGGTAAGGGTCTAATCGATTCGAAATTAGAATTCCTGTCAATTGGACAGGTTGTCAATTATACTTATTACATAAGTATGATAACCTTGACCTGATGCGGAGACATCACCAGGATATAAACTTAATGGGCCAATCATCATCATCATTTCAGTCGAATGACGTCCACTGCTGGAAATATGCTATAATATAATATAAAAGAATGGCGGTTGCCATAATCGCCACGCTTAGCCTGGGTTGGCGATCGCAGTATGGTGTAAATGCATTTAGAGGATTTTGGTTGAGTCGGGGTTTTTTTTTTATTAACCTTTTTTAACTGGTGCAACTGGAACTGATGATGAAGACCACAGATGGCAACCGGAACTACTTGATAATAAAAAGTATTCACGGGTTGCGATTCAATTAGGTACTTTAATATGGTTGCTAAGCAATTTAATCTCGTCACAATGCATATGGTGAAGTGGAGCTGATGGTTTTTACCAGGAGAACTCCTCAACAGTTGACGTCCCTGCATCGGGAAAAGCAATATTTTGTAATAAGGTGATGAGCACTTGACATTGGGCTATTGTAACTTAGATAAATTACAAACTGACGCACTAAAAAGTGAAAAATAAAAAACGTTTTTACAAAAAAAAAAAACCGACTTGTTGAACAACTTTAATTATAAGTCGGTGGCAAAAAACTAAAATACAGATTCAAAGACATCGACTTCCGAATTAAAGTTATTTTTTATTTTGTAGTGTTTTTTTAGGAAGTCTGTTTTTTTTTTTTGGAAAAGTTTTTTTATTTAATAATAATTTAAAATAAAGTTCATTGTACGTGGTCCGATACGCACTTGGCCGGTTTTTAAATTATAAGTTTGTCTGCGGTAGGATGAGACAACAAAGCAGTCGCATTTGTGGGGATTTTTACAAAACAGGAAAAGCAACAATTCATTGTACGATGGACCAAATAATAGAACTCCCAGTCATTTACAGACTTAAGAAATCATCATCATTTCAGCCGAAAGACGTCCACTGCTGGCCTCCCCCAAATAGGGGGGGATTTGCCATAGTCACCACGCTTGGCAGGCGGGTTGGCGATCGTAGTATGGTTTTAAAAATTCATAGAGAACGCTGCTGCCCATTCTCTAGTAAGTCCCTTAGTCGCTTTTTACGACACCCACGGGAAGAAATGGGATGGAGGGGTCCATATTGGCTCAACTAAAGTTCTTTACCCGAAATTGTTCTTCCTAACGATTTGTAATCCGAATGATCACTCTTCCTAAAATTTTTCATCCTAAAGTTTTCATTCATACTATTTGTAGTGCTACCGGCGATGTTCATAACACTCATGTTTCCGAAAATTGTAATTAATAATATCATTAATGTAAATATATTTAAACTCCTACTGTTTTTTATCATAACGCTTTTATCCCTAAAACTATAACTATACATGAGATAATTATGTCTAAAAAACCAACTGTTTAGAATGATTTAAGGTCGTTTCACAGATTTTTGTCTTAAATGAATGAAATTCAGGTCAGAATGTCGTCTTGGGGCACTATAAAAAAATACTTATAAAAATTTCGCGACCAATTTCGAGGTAGCGCTCGCCGGCCGCTGCCGCGGCACCGCTCGTTTCGCTCGCTCGGCTCGCGCGTAGTTGGTCACAGTTCTAACCTAACCTAACCTATGGATATCTTTGCAGGTACACACCGCTATAAATAAAATTAAAATATGACTTTGAATAATATTGTAAAAGATGGTTATGTTGAGAAAATATAGGAAAACAAATAAAAGTCTATTAGATGTTTATTGCTACTGACATTATGAAGTTAAATGCTTCGGAATTATGAACATTAGAGACAGAGTAGTTAGGAATTGTGATTGTTAGGATAAAAAATGTTAGGAAGAACATTTTCGGATTTCCAATTATCGGAGTTGAAAATTTAGGTGAACTTTGGCGCACCCGGGATGGAGCTATTCTTTACGTCCGGCACCAAACGGAACACTTAAGAAATATCCTAATCTAATTAGTATCTATTGAATTGTAAGGCACTGACAAGAGCCAATGATACAAGCAGGCTTGTCTTAAACAAAAAAAATCCCAAATCTATATACTTTGTGGTAGCGGAAAAGATATAATTATGTTATTCTTGAACATATTTCTCAGAACTTGGTTGTTACCAAAACACGTTTTAAAAAAAACAATACAAATTAACGGTAAACTAACCCTTTACTTTGAGTTTCAATCCAAAATATTTGTATTAAATATCAACGTACGGTTGGTATTTAATTAATAACAAGAACGTTATTTGTATGAAAACTTGGATGTTATTATTTTCGATTACTCAACAAATTTTTGAGTA
This sequence comes from Tiliacea aurago, assembly GCA_948098905.1. Taxonomy (NCBI): domain Eukaryota; kingdom Metazoa; phylum Arthropoda; class Insecta; order Lepidoptera; family Noctuidae; genus Tiliacea; species Tiliacea aurago. The sequence continues at coordinate 17,109,147 of OX402593.1, forward strand.
AATAAATAATTGCTTCATACTTTGCAATAAATTACAAGCGTTGTGTCATCGCGCTTCTCTTTCTTTTGTATGCAGTCTGACAATGACAGCGGTTTACCTGTTGTCAGCGTCTTCCGAACAAACAAATAATTTAAAGATTTTGTAATCGGTTCTCATATTGCTTTTCTACCTCCGAGCCAGGTGTGGCAGGCGACTATTCACTCTCACGTTTATAAGTGACAGAACGCATTACTAAAAAAAAACCGGCCAAGTGCGAGTCGGACTCGCGCACGAAGGGTTCCGTACCATTATCTATAAAAATGGCAAAAAAAACACGTTTGTTGTGTGGGAGCCCCCCTTAAGTATTTGTTTTATTTTAATTTAATTATTTATTTTTAAAGTCAATAAATACCTACATATTTTGTGAGTATTTCAAGCGTCTACCTATTGCCGTTATCAATATAGAGCAAACACGAGCAAAAAAATCACGTTTGTTGTATGGGAGCCCCCTTAAATATTTATTTTATTCTGTTTTTTAGTATTTGTTGTTATAGCGGCAACAGAAATACATCATCTGTGAAAATTTCAACTGTCTAGCTATCACGGTTCATGAGATACAGCCTGGTGACAGACGGACAGACAGACGGAGAGACAGACAGACGGCGGAGCCTTAGTAATAGGGTTCCCGTTTTACCCTGTGGGTACGGAACCCTAAAAACACTTAACCGTGGAGCTCGGTGTTAACCGCGAGCGTACATTAATGCTCAGCAAACGGGCTAGCCACAAAGAAGAAAGAACACCAAGAACACCTACCTTAGTGAACTAGAAATAATGAACAATAATTCCTCCACTAGTTAATGTAAAACACTGTAAAACACCAACTGCGGTGTGTCAGGTGTGAGCTGTCAGAATGTAATGACAAAGTTTCTATAAGTCAACGTTACGAATGGTCCTGGGACAATAGGGACTGCGTTTGACTAATTTAATTTCCCCGCGAAGCCGAAGTGTTGTGTCTAATAATATTGTTAATTTATCATTGGGACGAGGGTTGGGGATGCGGCAGAATTCTGTTGTACAGACGCCAGCAGGTCAAGCTACCCGAAACTGACAAAAAGTTATTGTAGGTATGGGCTTAGGTCCAATCCAATCAAAATTGAATTTATTAATACTTTTATTTCATGATTTACTTAGGTAGTAATAAATAAAGAATTATATTTCTGAACTTTGCTGTGTTGATTGTACAATTTAATCCAAAATAGGCTTGGTAGTGTCGTTAATTTTAAACGACACTACTGGTAGTGCGGCTGGTTACTGTCCTTGCCAAAAAACGAAATTTTCCCAATGAACCTTGAACCTTAAGCTTTAATGATAAATTTAAAAATATTTTAAAGTTTGACAGATTGTAGTAGCTTGATGTGCTGGCGTATAAACAACATAATGTAAGTTGAAAATGTTTCTGTTAAGGACCAAAAGAACACTAAGTTATTTTCATCAAACAAAAACTCGCGCATTAAAGCGATATTCAACACTCCTTTTAAACTACATATTTTAAACAACAAGAAGTACGTATAAGGCGATTTCAACCATGTTCGGACTGATATTTTATTCTCCGATGAATATGCTAACGCCATCTATGCAGCAACTGAGGTAATAAACAGCGCCATCTTTGAATACTGAAGTGAACTTTTGTTTATAGATCTTTGCATAGATCATTATTACCAAACAGTTTAGTAGAACAGAATTAGAAACGTTTACTCTACAAGATGTTTGCACATGTATTTAAATATTTGCTTACAATTTCATTATCTACAGCGAATAGTAATACATAAATATTTAAAAGCTTACAGGTTCAATGCAACAAGCAAATGCTTGTTTTCACATTTCGGAGCTCTTGAGTAGTTAGACCGTGTCTTCTCCTGGAAGAGTAGGAGACGATTGGGGCTGGTTAAAAGGTACAGAAATCAGTCTCTATTTATCCACCTCTGTACGTTTCAAAAATCACCATGCAGCATGGGAGATTGGATATTGTTATATGCTACCAGGATGGTTCTGTGTAGTTATGGACTATGCAGTTGTCCAAGTATCATTCATTTCATTCATAATTTCAGCCGAAAGACGTCCACTGCTGGACATAGGCCTCTCCCAAAGGGGGGAGTTTGCCATAATCGCCACGCTTGGCAGGCGGGTTGGCGATCGCAGTATGGTGTCTAAATGCATAGAGAACGCTGCTGCCCATTTTCTAGTAAGTCCCTTAGTCGCCTTTTACGACACCCACGGGAAGAAATGGAATGGTGCTATTCTTTACGTCCGGCACCAAACGAATCTATGTATAACCACTAATAATCGGTTTGGTTGTGAATTCTTTGCCTAGTATCTTTTGAAAGGTATATTAAGTACCTACCTGCTCGATGGGTAGCTCAATATTAGGTAATTTTGAGACATAAATATCTTTAATCGTAAATTAACTTACCAAAATAAAACATTTGGTACAAAAGTGACAATTTAGGCGATACTTATGTTAAGTGCAAGTTACGACATTAATGTTTTCACCTTCGAATTTACACTTTAAATAAAAGTTTTCACAATAATTCTCTAAAACCATTACTTACAACTATATGTAAGTAAGTATATGCGGAGGCGGAGACCGCAGACTAAACGCTGTGTGCAATTACACTTCGTCGCTGCATCCTCGATCTTTCCACAATACGCTAGTTGACAGTTTTTGAGAAAACTAATAATAATGTTCCTTGTGGTTTAGTTTTCTCAAAATATGAATATAGAAAAAAATACTTAAAAATAAAGAGATAATAATTGAAAATATTTATGCTACTCTATTTCTTACCCGGTTGATGGCAATAGGCGCACGCCCCATATTACATGGGATGATGGGACCTAAAAATAACTGGCGAAATGTGGGTGTACTATAGGTACACCTCTGCCTAATCCTTCGGGGATTATAGGCGTGATGTTTAATAAGTAGATTTGAACAAGTAAATTATTGAAATTATTAATGTAAAATCGTGACAATAGCATAGGTAGATATTTAATTTTTTTAATGTTAATATAATAACCCCCAAATTTGCGATGCCTGAAAAAGGCCGCTAAGTTGTAAGTACCTATATTATAAAATAACACCGAAATGTACACTTCGTTTGAAAATAAATCTATGACTTTGTTATTTGTTATATTTCTTATTATAGCAAGCAAAGCCAATACCTACCATTCTGCTAATGTCTAACTAAAGTGTGCATAATAAACCCTAAAAGCAAAAAAAACAATAGCAACTGATAAAAATCTTCGATGGTACAGTTGAATTTAACATAAATCATGTGGGCATAATAAGGGATTAAAACAACCAAAAAATAAAATAAAATAGGTACAGGGTCACGAAACTCCGCAGACGTTAGTTACTTGAAATATCAGTTTTTTTTGTGTAAATCTCACAGACGTGATAAGTATCGATATATTAACACGATAAATATACATATAGATCCACATCCATACATAGAGTATTTAGGGAAACAAATCATAATTAAGTAGTAGAAGTTAAGTGGTAAGTAGTTGTTCCGGGTCTGGCTGTTTGTGTATGTGAGTTTAAATGTTTGTAAACGCTTCCACAATACAGGAGCAATTCTTAGTGCGGGGCAACGTTTTTTTAAAACAAAATATAAATATACATAATATAATACGAGTATATATAATTTTATATTATTGTGACGGATGTAAATCATCAGCGCCACAAGCAGTCCCGTGTGGTGCCGGACGTAAAGAATAGCACCATCCCATTTCTTCCCGTGGGTGTCATAAAAGGCGACTAAGGGACTTACTAGAGAATGGGCAGCAGCGTTCCCTATGCATTTAAACACCATACTGCGATCGCCAACCCGCCTGCCAAGCGTGGCGATTATGCCGAACCCCCCCTTTGGGGCAGGCCTATGTCCAGCAGTGGACGCCTTTCGGCTGAAATGATGATGATGACAAGCAGTTCTGGAGAGAAATACATATGTTAAAAGAGAGGGGAAATTAATCAGTAGAGGGATCTTAAAGGGAGACGGGTATATAAATCTAGAGGACCCCGTTGTTAGAGCATTAAACAAATATTATGTGATCCAGAGTGAGCCTCCTCCAACCCGCACTCGCAGAGAGAGGAGCCACGAACAGGAATTTTGTGCAAAAAGACGAGAGTGCAACAAAAAGCTAAGCGAATTCTACAGAGAATAGATATTACGGTTTTGGATACTTTTTTGTAACCGAACAACCACGGTTTTTGGTTTAAAGGTCGGTTGCATTCAATTAGGTACACTGCATTCGCCACCCTTAATGGTAGATTGCCTGATGAGGAGTCTTGCTGGGAAGCTCCTCTGGAAGGACGGGTTCGCGTCCTGCCGGAAGACTGCCGTGAGTCGGAGTCCTGCTAGCAGTTCGCAGTTTGTATGCAGTTTTGTCTGGTCAATCCAGCAGTACGGTGTCCTCGATTTTGAAGTTGCGCTCGTCAGATGTTTTAAACATTAATGGTCAGTACGTGTTAAAATAAAACTCATTTGTTTATGTCATCATCATCATTCCAGCCGAAAGACGTCCACTGCTGGACAAAGGCCTCTCCCAATAGGGGGGATTTGTTTATGTACTATCATAATTTTAATAATAATAACAGATGTATTCGTACATTTATCTATTATTAGTTCGTCGTGCCATAATGCACTAGAACGAGTAAAGACTTCTACATACGTGCGTGACACGCAACGCGACACAAAGGCCCCACGTGTCGCACGACGAGCGGTGACTTTGTGTCGCGCGACAAGTATCGTCTGTATGTAGAAGCCTTAACGGTATCTAACCGCAACACAGTGACACTGTAATGGATATAAGGACACAGCGGGTCACTGGTTATGTTGTAGTTTACTGCCATGCTTTGCAAACGAGATTGGTACTTTTAAAATACAAATTCACAAAATAATGACCATAAAAAAGCCTCACTGATCTCTTACTCAAGCCCAAGTCTTTTACGATAAACATCTGTCTCAAGCTCAGGCTGGCTACAAAGGTAACGACTCACCTGATGAACTAGTTAGGAGATCATCCAGCACGTCAGACTGTGGACCTGAACCTATCGTAACCATTCCTTTCAACCAGCTAAGCAGGTGGCTACAGGAGTTCACCCACACACAAGCGGAGAGCTGGTGGACCTTGACACCGGGCTGCAGACAATCCAGGTAAGCTATGCCATCCTTACATGGTAGGCTAACCAGGCGTTTATTACGCCTGGACAGGAACGGTTTACAATCAAAAGTAAAATCAGGAAGGAAAAAAAAAGTTGATTACGCTGGAACACCGAAATGTTGACGACTCCATGCGTTTTCAGTACCCGGGCGTCGAAAAATGTCACACGACCGCGAACGCGCAGCCCCCGTGTATGCTCATGCGCCATCGCTTGCCAACTGAAGGTCAGTTGTGTTTAATTAAGGACGTTTCTTCTACAATGAGAAAGAGTGTATTATATTTTTCTATTTCTCCTCAAGGATTACTCTTTGGAGTCTTTACTCACCTATCTTGTATAAACACTATCTTGTATATACAATACACTCAAACATACACACACCTACACTCACCCATACACACACACCACTCACACACACAAACACACAAAATAAAATTTCACTCTTGTTTACCATACAGTAGAATGACACACTCCACTTGAGATAAGTTTTTGTTTATTAATGACCGTAAACTACCTCTTAAAATACAGGTATACCCTAGCTTAAGAGGTAGAGTATTATTCTTGTACAGATTTTGTAACATAAAACTACCTTTAGATGTATTTCTAAACTGTATAAAAAAACTGTATTTCAAACTCTGTATGATTTTGGATAAATAAAGATTATATTATTATTATTATTATTTTTTCGTGCAAATTTGAACTTTGTGCTATATCATTACGGTATTGTGACCGAAAATAGTTGTGTCCTTCCGGAAGCACTGAAAGTCCGGCTATCAGGATTCCGGGCGATCTATCATGAATGCCACGATGACTATGTATCCAAACTAATGGGACACCCTTTTGGTTGCTACCGCAACACAATACAAAGTTTTAATACGACTCTGTGCAATTGAATTTTTAAGGAATTTTGGACTAAAACTTGCATACAGATAAAGGGAATCTGTAAAAATAACGGCTCTCTCAATGTTATGGTGTGACTATAAAAAGAAGCTTCCAACAATATAGCCACACAGTTACCAGTGAATACAGAAGACACCTTAGGGAATTGAATTGAATTTTTTGCTGAACCGTATTTCGTCAGCGCCGGCTGTCGCTGAAAACCAGCGCTGGGGCTATGTCTTGCATAGGTTCGCAGTATAATGCTGAGCGATACCCGTTTTGCGTGGATGTGACGCATGCCAACCTTTTCTTATTTTTGTGTGTCATATTTACCGCAAATAAACGTATTTTCTTTCTTTCTTCTTTCTATTTAAACTGTAAAATTATTCTGGAGCTTAGCACTAGTGTGGCTATGATTTGCTAATTTCTAAACATTCCATCTCTCGCCCACGGCCGCCGCGCCGTATTGAAAGCCGAATAAATATGAATGAATCCTATATAACTAATATTATAAATACGAAAGTGAGTTAGTTACGTTTCCACGCTAAAAAGGCTGAACGGATTTGGATGAAATTTGGCGTATGGGTAGACCATAGCCTGGATTAGGACATAGAATACTCTTTATCACGAAATTCTTATGGGATCGAGACTTATGAAGGTGAAACCGCGGAGCGCAGCTAGTCGAAAATGTACAAAATTAAGATTTAGTTATTTTAGATATTTTTAGTTCATAACCATTCTATGTATTTTTTTACTGGTATTCTGAGGCCTATTCACCAGTCTAGTACTGACATCGAACACACAACACATTTTTTTTTCGAACTTGTCCATTCTTTTTATCCAAATTTAAATATTATTACCGATGCGTTTCTAAGGTCCGTATTACAGAAGGAAACTCAAGCATTAATCTCTGTTTAAAACTAGTTTTAAGTCAAGATTTAATTTTTAATAGAACGTTTCTCATTAATTAATTAAGATCATTGATTAAGTGAGCGTAGTTCAGTTTGGCTTTATTTTAGATCGTTACTCAGTTCGTGAAGCGAAACCAAGCAGTGATTTGATCTGTAATCACCAGAGATCGGAATAGGTAGAGCTTATTTACCTAAACTTCAGGGAAGGAAGTAACATAGAGTGGATAATACCTCCTCTAAAATCCCGGAATAATTATAATGACGTTTAAATCGGTGTCGAGCTTAAAATATGTACAAATATATTTTTGGCTACTATGTAATAGTGTGTATTTTGAGTTTTTTTTTTGTTAATTGTGTCTTGTTTGTGCAGAATAAACAAATTTTCTTTTCAGTGGCCAAAATCGAAACTATAGCCACCATTATTGAAACAAATCACAAATGTTTCCCAACAACGCCCCGCCAATGTCATCTAGGCGCCAAATAATTCGGGACTGCCATAATAACGCTGATTTCATAAATAATTAGGCTCTTAGGGTTCATTTTAATATTTCTAATCCTGTGAAGATCAGAATAAAGTTTAAGCAATTTGATTACCGTTCTGGAGCCATGTAGTGCCGGACGTAAAGAATAGCACCATCCTATTTCTTCCCATGGGTGTCGTAAAAGGCGACTAAAGGGACATACTAAAGTTGACTAGAGAATGGGCAGCAGCGTTCTCTATGTATTTTAACACCATACGGATCGCCAACCCGCCTGCCAAGCGTGGCGATTATGCCAAACCCCCCTTTGCGGGAGGTCTATGTCCAGCACTGGACGTCTTTCGGCTGAAATTATGAATGATGAGTTGCTGACCGTTCTGAAATAAGACCGATGTTCAAGTACTGATTCTATACATAAACAGTGATCCACTGATTGACGATCAAACTAGACTTGAGGAATGTTCTGTAATACGAACCTAAAAGTTGGCGGTGTCGCTTGGAATAAAAACCAGCGATGGATTTCGGTGCAAGATTGAGGCTAAAAAAATCTTTAACGATTTAGGCATTTAAAATTAACTCTAGTTTTCATTCCTTTATCTTAAAGAAAGATCATTCTAGCAATTAAATTGTAAGCTTCGCATACAGGTAAATAAATGTGTTTAACCTTTCATTTATTAAGCAGAGGTGAGTGGAAACGCCGGGAGTTGACGCCCTAGGAGGACATAATATAGTGATATAATTGGTGATGTTCTTCAGAAAGGTCAGGTGCGTAGTACTTGCAACCGGCGTGCGTGTATGACTAGATGTATGATCGTAGGCGAAGCAAAAGGAGTATGTAAGGAGCGTAGCAGGTGGCGTTCTATAGTTTCTGCCTACTCCCATGGGAAGAAGGCGTGAGTTTATGTATGTATGTAAACTTTAATTTTTTGTGAACATAAAACATTTTTTAAAGGTGAGTTTAGCAATACATTGTCAACTCGATATCGTCAAGAGCGCATTGTTGACAATATTTTATTTGTAGCCAGGGCTTGAAACCGGTTATTTTTTATTTCCGATGATTTATTCTTGATACAATTGATATTAGCTTCAAAGATTGCATCATCACATTAAGTTCAGCATTGATTTTGTAACAAAAAAATTAATAATTAACGAAATATGTTCGAAAACCTTTATAATAATGGTTAAGGTTACATAGAAAATTAACCGGCTTCCGAGCCCAGGTATCGGCCGAGTGTTCGGCCGTTTCTTGACTTCCAAAGTTTCCTTTTATGACTTTGAATCATTACCCGACTTCAAGTCACATGTTTGACTTTGACTTATCTCTTTGATTGTCGTTTTTAGGGTTCCGTAGCCAAATGGCAAAAAACGGAACCCTTATAGATTCGTCATGTCTGTCTGTCTGTCCGTCCGTATGTCACAGCCACTTTTTTCCGAAACTATAAGAACTATACTGTTGAAACTTGGTAAGTAGATGTATTCTGTGAACCGCATGTAAGATTTTCACACAAAAATAGAAAATAAACAATAAATTTTGGGGGTTCCCCATACTTCGAACTGAAACTATAATTTTTTTTTTCCATCAAACTCATACGTATCTATGGATATCTATAGATATCTTCAAAAATGATATTGTGGTTTCTAATATATTTTTTTTCTAAACTGAATAGTTTGCGCGAGAGACACTTCCAAACTGGTAAAATGTGTGTCCCCCCCTGTTACTTCTAAAATAAGAGAATGATAAAACTAAAAATATATATGATGTACTACATTACCATGTAAACTTCCACCGAAAATTGGTTGGACGAGATCTAGTAAGTAGTTTTTTTTTAATACGTCATAAATCGTAAACCGCAATTTACCTTAGATAATAATTTTACGGAACCCTTCGTGCGCGAGTCCGACTCGCACTTGGCCGGTTTTTTTTTCTTTCTCCGTTGTCAGCCGTAGTCAGGAAACGGCCGAACCGATACTTCGGATTTATGTTCGGAGTAGTTGTTTGTAGCAGTTGAGACACAGTAAGTTATTATATAATTAAATCTACCAATCTTATATTGAAAGTTCGCGAATTTTGATCTGCTCGTTGAAGGTTCGTCACTTCCAGTACAAAAGTTATAGTGGGTCTGAGGGAAAAGCAGCTTTATAAAAGCCAACTTTATTTGGTCCTTTTTGGTCGGTGATCAGCTTGTGATTGAGATAAGTAATTTTTGATGTGTAAAGGCTTCTACAGACCGGCGCGACACGCGACGCGACACAAAAGCCCCGCGTGTCGCGTGACGAGCGGTGTCTTTGTGTCGCGTTGCGAGTTGCGCCGGTCTGTAGAAGCCTTAATATATTTCCTCTCGCTTTCAATGGGAGCGATTCCGTGAAAAGGGACGGAAGTGTGTAACATGTTGTAAGTAAAGAGGGTTGAATTTCGACCAATGGCTTACCACTATTAATGAATAATTATTCGAATAAATCTTTCAGTATTGAGCTTCTTTAAATTTTGAGGTTAATTTCTGTCGCTACTCGTTGCTTATTACCATTTAAGTTGACATATCAGATGTTACACATCATATAACAGGCTCGCTCGTTTTTTTTATCTCTTGATAAAAATACTAGTGCCAGTGGACTTAATTTGATGCTTCATTACATAGAGCCTATAAAACTACCTTCAAATACGTACACATCCAAATCAGTTCATAGAAGTTCTGTGCGAGAAATATATATTTCACAACAACAGCATAGACCAACTTTTTGGGTAACAGATATTTTGAAGCATCGCTATTAGCTTGTCTTGCTTCTTTATTCGTATTAATAAAGAAGAAGAAGAAGAAGACACAGTTAATTTATTTTTACAACAGTAGATAAGCATTTTAGCAAAATTAAAATGTACCTAAAGTAAGCATGATAGAACCGTGTAAAATAAAACAGAGTTTGCAGGGCATTGTGGTAATGTAGCCAGTGTAATAGATCTCATAGTCATGGATCACTCGGGCTAAATGGCGGGGGAGTCCAGTCCGCCTGGTGAAGTGGGGGGGGGGGGGGGGGGAGTTCATCAATCAGCCCAGAGCGATTACAGGGGCGGTGGTGCAAGGTAAGAGCGAATAAATTAACTAAGAGGTATTGTATAAGGATATTATTATGATGAAAACAATGAAGGAAAATATCGAAACACAAAATGAGTGTGCTTTAGACCACACGACTGAAGTAAAACAGAAATCACCGTTCGCTAGCAAAAGAAGTTTTACTTCAAAAAAGCTGCGGTCTTGTGAGTGTAGGTATAAACAGCCAGTGAGAATTAAAAAAAATACCTATTAAGCGGGACGGCCCGCGGCAGTGACGCGGTGTGTTCCATGTTTAAAATTTAAACAACTTCCGGTCTCCTCTTTCCGTAACGCTCTCGTCACGCATTCACCAGCTTACTCCCTAAGTCAAGCGTGCGGAAAGAAGTTTTACTTCAAAAATTCGAAGATATGTGACATCTACAAACCCGCACTGGGCCCGTGTGGTGGATTATGGCCCACTTCCTCTCATAGAGAGGAGGCCTGTGTCCCAGCAGTGGGAACATTATAGGCTGAATATGTATGTTGTTATGTAATATGATTATATATGACTACCTCGATGGTCTAGTGGTCGCAAGCGTTACTGCTGAGCATGAAGCTCTCGGCCCGATCCCGGGTCGAGCAAATTGTTATTATTTATTTATTTAATACTTTAAGCACACACATGTGCAGAGGCGGACTTAATGCCATAGGCATTTTCTACCAGTCAACCTTTTATGTGTTTTTACCTTGTTATTCGGTTTTTCCATCTGTAATGTCTTAGTTCCGTGTGGTGCCGGACGTAAAGAATAGCACCATCGTATTTCTTCCTGGTGGGTGTCGTAAAAGACGAACGACTAAGGGACTTACTAGAGAACGGGCAGCAGCGTTCTCTATGCATTTTAGCACCATACCTCGATCGTCAACCTGCCTGTTAAGTGTGGCGATTATGGCAACCCCCCCTCTTTGGGGGAGGCCTATGTCCAGCAGTGGACGTCTTTCGGCTGAAATGATGATGATGAATGTCTCAGTCTGGAATCTGGAATTACGAGTATGTCCGGTTGATGGCAATAAGCTCGCCCCCTATTACATGGTACTTAAGGCGACGATAACCGACTTTTAATGATTTTATACTGAAGATCACGTCTAAATGAGTACGGTAGTGTTAATGATTTGAAATAAAAAAAAAATATGTTAAAATAGAGCATTTTCTCAATAACTTAATAAGTGAATATTTTAGATTATGTTTATATTATATAGTGAAAGTAATTCGTAAAGTTATGTCTAACGCGGATAAAAAACTGAGAATGGCGCAACATCTACCAAGCGTATTTTTCTGAAACCTTCACCAATTTAAAGATAATTTAATCATTAATCTTTTAGTATACGCGTTTTATTAAAATACCTTTTGGTTTGTGTATAATAAATTAATAATGCGTCAAATTGGGGACAGCGCTCCTTGCTGGGCGAGTCCTATTACTGGCTGAACGTACGATTCGCAACGCTTCGTAAGAAATACTAACACGCAAGCTAACCACTCAAGGTCACTGGCATATATCTCCGTCTTAAACATAGTTAGCGAAATGTACTGATGCTACGGCTACATTGTCTCGATAGCGCAAACTCTCTCGCTCACGGGTCGACGTCTCGCTGAACAATTAGAGAGCGCGCGAAGTGTAGTTCGCTTTATCGCGACAGTGTAGCCGTAGCATAAGAGGTGACCCCTGCCTCACCCATCGGGGAAAGGCGTGATATTATGTTATGTGTATTATGATTTTGTTCACAGTGAGGATAAGATTGAGTAAGACAGGGCATGTAGAAGCCAGAGAAGTGTAGTTTGGTTACAGTTTGGTCCGATAAGGAATTTTATTTATAGGATTGTTGATTTTTCAAAAATTATTTAGGCCATTGCCCGGGTGCGTGTAGGCGGTCGTCAAACCTATTTGCAGAGTTAGGTAGGATATGTTTTTTCGTGGGTAAATAAATACATACATTTTTAACAACAAAGCCGTCAGTAATGTTTCCTTGTCAGCACCATTTGGTTAATGTATAGATATTATAAATTAAAGTCGCTTTCGTGTCTGTCTGTGTAACGGATTTTTGTGAACGGTTTTCATCATCATTTAGAGAATTTATTCAGAAAGGTTTATTTCTTTAATACATTTATATTAAATTTACATAATTATATCAATAAATCTTGACGTTTTGTCAAGTCGTAAAACCGTGCGAAACATAATATAACGCAGTGCTACGCCATGCCTAAGCAGTGCTACGTCATGCCTACGCCGTGCCTACGCATTGCTACGCCGTGTCGACGCCGTGCTACGCCGTGTCTACGCAGTGCCACTCCGTGCCTACGCCTGCGCTGGAGAAACGCTCAGTGTGAAGATATTCTTTTGTTATATGTAATCATGTCAACGTGGATAGGTGCAAGCGATCCTTAATTTTGAAGAACATGCGGTAGTCAGTTACTCCGCTATTTTGATCGTCAATTAAGAACTTAATGATTTCTTACACTTCTGAAATTAAGTACTTGCAAAGAAGATCAGAACATACGTAATTAGGGCAGGATAACAAAACTTTGCGGATACCTATGAGAAGTGATTTATTTTTAACTGTAGATTTTGGTTGAACTCTTCCAGTGCGCTTCTCCCATAACTTGCTCCATACAAAACCGCTTGCAGTGTTCGACAAGCGATTGATCTGCCGGCCGTATTAATTGTTGCTGTCTGTACTATGCATACGTCACTACACAGTATATGTACGTGCTACAGAAGGTAGGTACTCTTGTTTGTATTGTCTGCTCCCGACTACATAGTACATGATAAAAACGAAAGCTCATTCTAATTGAGTTTGGAAATATCGATTCATTTCATTCGGTTTGGTCAAGTTTGTTTGATTGTTCGTTTCACAATTATATTTATTGCAACAGAATAACAGTTATGTTTATTTTCAATAAGCGCCAGTACTAACATTAACACCCGGTTTTTGACAAGGACAATCAAGTCTTTTAATTGTTAAATCTAATGCCTAATCAAACGTTGGCTATTGTAATTAGTTGGCAACAGATTTTATTGAATAGGAATTGAAAAACCGAATTACCTTTGTAGGTATATTAATCTTAATTTATTTGACGGCGCAGCAAGACGCACTGTTTATTTTTGTTACGAAGTTACTGGAATCACCGAAAAGGTCGGATAAGAATGACACTGGCTACCGACAGTCACTCTAGCAAAGCGTCGCATCGATGGTTGCGTGGCGGCCTCAGAACAATGTAAAGCAGTGGCGGTGGGGCATTCTGATGACAGAAGAAGATGTGAGGGGAGCCGCTGTCGTACCACGTCCACGACGAACTGTTATATTCCGGCACAATCCTGATGATATTGAAGCTGCTGAACCACTAATACGATGACCACTTCTAGTAAAGGCTACCCTGCACCGTTATATTTATTTATTTTATTGGTTCACCAACAATTGTTTACACCGGCTAAAGGTAACATGCGAAATTGTGTATGCAACAGTGCAACAATCACTTACAGGCTAACTCCGCATGCTTAAAGACACTGGAGCGGTATCAACATCGCCACATGCGAACTACGCGTCACACTGACGTCACGTAAAATCCTGCATCGCGCAAGCAGAGTTTACCGCGCAACTAGCATATACAACATCCCGACATCCATCGTCGGGCAGTTGCCCACCAGACACAACACCCGTCTGGTCGGAGGATCCTCCCTTTTCTATAGAGGATGAGTGAACTTTACACCCTGTTCCTCATGCCTCTAAAACATTTTACAAAAAAAATAGTTTATGACTAGTTTTAAATAAGTTATTTAAAAGTGTAGATAATGAATGTAACGATATAATGACATTCAATGATATAAAGTAATAATATTATTATATGTAAAAAGTTAAAAACACACATCTATTTATTAGGTATTTAAGTTTGGCTTTCAATTTGCCCAGACTTTCAAAGTGCATATTGATTTGATCGCTGCAGCTATTTACTACGATGTCTACGATATTATCATTTTAGAATAAGAAGAATTTATTTTGCAAATGATTGCATCCCGTAATGGCTGTCCAAACAGGCACACTGGGTGGGAATAGTTACGGGAAAATTATTATGTAAACATGTTACTTTCTTGTATCTACTACTATCTTAATAAACTTGTTACTAACACTTATATGGATTCTGTCCGAAATAAAAAACTTTTATGTTGTTCCGGTGGCCATCTGTGGTCTCTATCATCAGTTCCACTTCACCAAATGGTGCATCGGGAGCAAATGCACGAGTTACTATAAAAAATACCCAAATCGCTATAGGTTTGCCTCGATTTACATGAGATCCCCTCATCCGATTCTGATTTGGTGGCAATGGGATCACATCGGGAGCATACCCTTTCGAATAAAAAAAAAATAAAAAATCAAAATCGGTCCATAATTGACGGAGATATCGGTGAACAATCATTAAAAAAAAAAAAACATACAGCCGAACATATAACCTCCTCCTTTTTGGAAGTTGGTTAATAAAATAGATATTACATACATAACATTACCTCTTTTTTCCCCGAAGGGTTGGGCAGAGGTGTACTTATATTATATTATCATGATCATCATCATTTTTTCCCATGTTGGGATCAGCTTTCAGTTTAACCGGATGCAACTGAATACCAGTATTTTACATGGAGCGACTGACTATCTGACCTCCACAACCCAGTTACTGGGTAATACGATACCGCTTGGTAAGACTGGTTATCAGACTTTCGGGCTTCTGACGACCCGTAACGACTGTCAAAGAATTCACGAATGACAGCCGGGACAAATGGTATAAGACGCAGATATATGCCAGTGACATTGAGTGGTTAGCTTGCGTGTTCTGTACTGAGCTCACGCAACGCGTCGTACGTTCAGCAAGTAATAGGACTCGCCCATCAAGGAGCGCTGTCCCCAGTTTGACGCATTATTAATATATTATACACAAAACAAAAGGTATTTTATAAAAACGCGTATACTAAAAGATCAATAATTAAATTATCTTTAAATTGGTGAAGGTTTCAGAAAAATACGCTTGGTAGATTTTGCGCCATTCTCAGTTTTTTAACAGCGTTAGACATAACTTTACAAATTAATTTCACTATGTAATGTAAACATAATCTAAAATATTCACATATTAAGTTATTGAAAAAATGCTCTAATTTAACATATATTTTTTTCAAATCATTAACACTACTCGTTTAGACGTGATCTTCAGTATAAAATGATTTAAAGTCGGTTATCGTCGCCTTAACTTGCTTTCCGAGGCACGGAGGGGTCTTGGTATGTAAAGATGGTCACCCATCCAGGGATCAACCACGGCAAATGTAGCTTGACCTGATCGATCGACCCGTGCGGCTGTTATTACTTAGGCACAAGCCGCTCTATCTCAAATTTTTTGAAGTATAAGTACATAAAACTTGATTACATAAAAATAAACGTTAACCCCCTTATTACAAAACATGGTTTATCTTCAGACCCAGGTTTAAAACATGGAGCCATTATTGAATTTCGAACTTTACTCCGACTATGGTAAAGTTCCTAAACACAAAACTGACAACATAGTACCAAACTAAGTTTTCAGTTTTGTATAAAGAACGGTATTTCAATCACTGTTACGTTCTTATTACAAAAACTGGCTCCATGGTTTAAGCTATGTCAAAATATAAATCTTGTTTTGTAATAAGGCGGTAAGATTTTAATGACAGAACAAAAAATAAAAAGAAGCGAATTGTATGGAGGGGGAGGGGAGAGGGGAATTTCTTCCATATATTACAATTTTAACAAGTGAGCCCAAGTGGTTGTGGAGCAAGACCAGCATTAAGCCAAGCATTTTTATCCAACTTATAATATGCTTGTCTACATAGTGTGCGTATAATGCATGTTTTAAATTTCTACTGATTTAGTTGAAGAATATATAGTGTATAGTGTATGAATATCAAAGTGTTAAAAGGAGGCTCCCTATTTTTTATATTAATTTGCATTGTTATTCTGAAACAGTCACAGATACAATCAATATATTAGTATAGTAGTATATGATATATTGGATCTTTTTCTTTCCATGTACAAGACAGTTACGTAATTGCAACATTTTCGCTCGATACATTTTTATTCGAAAATCATGTCTTTTTTTAAAGATGATTATATATAAAAACAATATTGTTCGGCTTTTATGTCTAAAATAAATATTCACAGCAAGAAAATATAGTTTTTTATCCAGCTACAAGATATTTTTTCTCTATATTAATTATTACTTTAGTTATAAGCAAAATAAGAATTGAGACTTACGCTATTTAGTTTCGTGCTCAAACACGATCAAAGAGCGCACACGATATTCAACTTTATTACTGATGTATTAGCGTTTAGCATATAACGAAGTGGCGGGGAGCATGAGGCGGAGCTTGCGTGGAAATTTGTTTTGGAGTGCCTGGTCTTAGGGGACGATAACCGACTTTTAATGATTGTATACTGAAGATCACGCCTAAACGAGTAGTGTTAATGATTTGAAAAAAATATATGTTAAATTAAAGCATTTTCTCAATAACTTAATATGTGAATATTTTAGATTATGTTTATATTACATACTGAAATTAATTTGTAAAGTTATGTCTAACGCGGATAAAAAACTGAGAATGGCGCAAAATCTTCTAAGCATATTTTTCTGAAACCTTCATCAATTTAAAGATAATTTATTTATTGATCTTTTAATATACGCGTTTTATTAAAATACCTTTTGTTTTGTGTATAATAAATTAATAATGCGTCAAATTGGGGACAGCGCTCCTTGATGGGCGAGTCCTATTACTGGCTGAACGTACGACGCGATGCGTGAGCTCAGTACAGAACACGTAAGCTAACCACTCAAGGTCACTGGCATATATCTGCGTCTTATGGTCCTCTGGATCTCCTGTAAAGTGATCACTATCAGTGATCAGAAGGCTAATTCCTGTAATTAAAAACGTTCAAAAACTAGTCACAGTTTCATCTCAGCGACAATCAGTGTCAAAAACTTATCAAAAATATAGGTATGAAAATTAGAGGTAAGTAGGTACTTATTTTTGATAGATTGATTAAAAATACGGGAATAGGCTATTTGACACCTATCAAAAATATATATGAAAAAAGCAGGGACCGTACAACCCCGGTTAAGAGTTAAGCCTTTCGAGGGGGTAACCTATTGAATGGGTTACCTTTCAAAGTCAAAGTCTATACCTACTTGAAACCTAGTGACATGAAGAAATCATAATATTATGTTAATTCGATATCCGCCCAGCACGCGTCGCATGACCAATTCTATCTCTATTCTACCCAGGGACCATATTGGTTACAATTTATAAGCTTGAAACTTGTCCACCGATTTTATTTATATTTTCACGAATCGTCTTTTTGCCAGGAACCAATTTGGTTACCCATTGAAAGGGTTTTTCTAAGCGGTTAAACAAAAACCCATACGATATGGGTAACCCTTATGAACGGTTTAAATAAAATTTTGGTAACCCATTGAATGGGTTTTCTATAAAAACCCATACGGTGTGGGTAACTCTTTTGAACGGCTTAATTTAAGCCATTCAAAATTACCCCCCAATTGTCCCAGGAAAAAAGACGATTCGTGAAGATATAAATAAAATCGGTGGACAAGTTTCAAGCTTTTGAAATTATTCTACTATCCTTGTCACGCAAAACGATCATTGTACTGAATGGCGCGGAGTTACTATGGCGTTCCGGTGTTGTGAACTTGTGACGTCAGATCGCAGCAGTGCTGCCTCTGTCTACAATAGACTTTAAAACGAATACAACATCGGCATTTTTTGAGACATTTTTTTTTTCTGTGGCGTATTTTAATGTTAGAGGAGCTCTTCAGCTCTGTCTTGTTCTCTGGGAGAACTCCAGAAGCGTGGCGAAGGAGTGTGGTAGTTCTGTTTTTTTAAAAAAGGTGATAAGACACTTTTGAAAAATTACAGACCTATTTCGCTCCTTAGCCACGTATATAAGTTGTTTTCGAGAGTCGTTACGAATCGTCTAGCGAGAAGACTCGACGAGTTTCAGCCACCGGAGCAGGCTGGGTTTCGAGGAGGATACAGTACCATAGACCACATCCACACAGTGCGACAAATTATACAAAAGTCCGAAGAGTATAATCGGTCCCTATGTCTTGCATTTGTGGACTATGAGAAGGCTTTTGACTCTATCGAAACCTGGTCTGTTTTGGAGTCTCTGCAGCGATGCCAAGTCGACTGGTGATACATCCAAGTGCTGAGATGTCTTTATGACAACGCGACTATGACGGTCCAAACTCAGGATCGGTCAACTGAGCATATCCCCCTGCGTCGAGGGGTGAGACAAGGGGACGTAATTTCCCCGAAATTCTTCTCTAACGCATTGGAGGATGTGTTTAAGACGCTAAACTGGGATGGACGGGGCATCAACATCAAAGGCGAGTACATCTCACACTTGAGATTTGCAGATGACATCGTCATAATGGCTGAATCGCAGCATGACTTGCAGCAGATGCTGGACGGCCTAGTTGATTCTTCTGTACGCATTGGTCTCCGGATGATCTTGGACAAAACCAAGGTTATGTTCAACGAACACGTCACTCCGGGACCGATTGCTGTTAATGGCGGTGCTCTCGAGGTTGTTCGAGAATACGTTTACCTCGGGCAAACTTTGCAATTTGGTAAAAACAACTTTGAGAGGGAGGTTAACAGAAGAATTCAGCTGGGCTGGGCAGCATTTGGGAAGCTTCGTCGAGTCTTCTCGTCGCGTATTCCATAGAGCCTAAAGACGAAGGTCTTCAATCAGTGCGTCCTACCTGTTATGACTTACGGAGCCGAAACGTGGACACTCACGGTACGGCTGGTTCATAAATTCAAGGTCGCTCAGCGAGCTATGGAACGGGCTATGCTTGGAGTCTCTCTGAGGGATCGGATCCGGAACGAAGTGATCCGGCAGAGAACCAAAGTTGTCGACATAGCCCACAGAATAAGCAAGCTGAAGTGGCAATGGGCCGGCCATATTAGCCGTAGAACCGATGACCGTTGGGGTAGACGTGTTCTTGAGTGGATACCGCGAATTGGCAAACGTAAGGTAGGACGCCCTCAGGCTAGGTGGAGCGACAATCTTCGCAGGGTGGCTGGTGGCAGCTGGATGAGAGTTGCCGAGAATCGAGCTGAATGGCGTGCAATTGGAGAGGCCTATGTCCAGCAGTGGACTGCTATGGGCTGATGATGATTTTAATGTTGGTTTCGTAAAATCTAAATAAAACAGTCAAATAAATACCCTATTACCGTTTTTGTCATGCAGTAAACTATCACCATTTCAGATTATCTCAACTAAGTTCCAAACACTGTTTGAATCACAATCTGAATGATTTTGAAGTATATTACTAATCCATTGCTTCTTCTTCTTCTCTTGCTTAAGTTCGAAAAGATTGTCTGCTCAACTATGTAAAAAACGCAATGAATGTTGTAGAACTGTCAAAATTAAGCCCATTGCTACAGGACCTCAAGTCTGCTATTACAATAGTGTCAGAATGGTCGATCATTGATTTCATAATTGTTGATTTTGACAAGTTTGGTAATCTACTATTATAATGGCGTCACTATGCCTTTCCAATGGTCGGCCACTGACACTACATTGAAAGAAATTGTATATATTGGTAATCTCGTTATGTACGAGATTACCAATAAATACAATTTCTATTATTTATTCATGACAAATGAATGACACTTCTACTAATGGTTTTTATAATAAAGGCAATACGACAATGCCATTATAATAGCACAATTATATTACGAGAACATTGACCGACCAATGATCGACCATTATGAATTTAGCAGATTACGAACTTTTAGCAAAATGACAATGGGATCGTATTGGAATGACTGAATTTATAAAAATAGCAGACTTTGGGGCCTTGATTGTGTGTTACGCAAATACCGCGCTGGTTGGTGGTTGTAGGACTTGTAGGTAAAAACATTATACATATTAAACCTTCACGGCCTTATTACAAAACTAGCTGCGCCCTGCAGTTTCACCCGCGTATGTCTCGATCCCGTAAGAATATCGGCATTAAAAATTCTATATCCTAATCCAGGTCATGTATATACTACCCATATGTAAATTTCATCCAAATCCGTTCAGCAGTTTTAGAGTTGAAGGGTATCAAACAAACAAACTCACTTTTGCATTCATAATATTAGTAAGGGTACGTAGTATTATATTATCTGTGGTAAGGGTTCATTAATAGGTTTATTCGCCTTTCAATGCTGTGGTGGGCGAGAGATGGAATGCTTTTCAATTATTTTTACAGATGCTTAGAAATTAGCAAATTTTAGCCACACTAGTGCTAAGCCCTAAGGAGTCTTCTGTATTCACTGGCGAAGTAGGGACTAGGGCTATATTATTTGATCTAGGGATAAAAAGTAGCCTATATGTTAATCCAGGATATCAGCTACCTCCATACAAAATTTTATCAAAATTGGTCCAGCCGTTTGAGCGTGAAGAAGTAACAAACATACACAAACACACACTCCCAAACTTTCGTCTTTATAATATTAGTGTGATTTATCTTTAGACCATCGTATCATTTTTTAATTTCGAACCTGATTCCGTATGAGATAAAATTCTTAATAAAAAAACTGATTTTAAATCCGAGTCTAAGTTATCAAATTTGTATTAAGAACTTTATACCAGTCGAAATAAGGTTCGAAAAAAAAAATGACACGGTGGTTTAAACCTGGGTCTAAAGGTAAACCTTGTTTTTGTAATAATGCCGTCAGAGTTTAGTTAGAATGTAGAATTGAAAAACAAGTTTTTTTTATTGACTTGGTTGTTACATTTTAATATTACAAGTTGCAAGGGATGGACCCTAAGGCACGATGACTTTTCTTAGCTAAATTATTATATCTATCATCATTTCAGCAAAATAACATCCACTGCTGGACATAGGCCTCCCCCAAAAGGATGGCAAGGTTTGCCATAATCGCCACGCTTGGCGGGCGGGTTGGCAATCGCAGTATGGTGTTAAAATGCATAGAGAACGATCTAGAAAATGGTCTAGCCGTTGTCCCTTAGTCGTTCGTCTTTACCGACACCCACGGGAAGAAATAGGATGGTGCTATTCTTTACGTCCGACACCACACGGAACTGAGACATTAGGTACAGATGGAAAAACCGAATAACACTTTGCTCGACCCGGGAATCGAACCGAGAACTTCATGCTCAGCAGTAACGCTTGCGACCACTAGACCATCGAGGTAGTCATATATAATCATAATACATAACAACATACATAATCAGCCTATAATGTTCCCACTGCTGGGACACAGGCCTCCTCTCTGTGAGAGAGAGTGGGCCATAATCCACCACGCTGGCCCAGTGCGGGTTGGAAGATGTCACATGTCTTCGAATTTTTAAAGTAAAACTTCTTTACCCACGCTTGACTTGTAGAGTAAGGTGGTGAATGCGTGACGAGAGCGTTATGGAAAGAAGCGAACGGAAGTTGTTTAAATTTTAAACACGGAAGTTGTTTAAATTTAAAAAGACACCCATGGGAAGAAACAGGATGGTGCCATTCTTCACATCCGGCACCACACGGAACGTGATCGGGATTTTATCTATGCTTATTCATATAATAGGTTATTTTGTTTATTTATATTGGGTCATACACGCACGCCGGTTGCGAGTACCTACTATGCACCTGACCTTTCATAAAACATCAACAATTACGTAGGTCACTATAAAAAAAAAGAGAATACTTGTACATTTATTGGTTTTTTGTAAGTTATAATTTGGGTAATAAACCAATTATTACCATTATTCTTGGAACCTTATATGTAAGTAGGTAATCAATAATCATATTTTGATGAGTAAAAGTTATAAATGATTTGATTTTTGATTTTACAGTTGTATAATTATGCAACTCGATTAAATTATTAATTTTATGCTTTCTTTTGTTGAATTGAAAATTTCAATGGGTTACCTTTAATTGAAATACCTATCTATAGTTTTGATTAGACACCAATCTATAACATTCTAAATTCTTAATTAGCTGATAGCTGTAGTTATGTGCTTATAAGCTAAGTAAAGACTTCAACGCGTTATTCTTAGATACCTTAACACCCTTCATAATAATATTCATGTATTATTTATTTGAATACTGATTGTAGAAAGCCTAAATTACCAATCTTATTAAATTTCCTAAGAACCAATTAAAATGAAACAGATTGGTGAATGAACGGATTGTTCATTTAACAGCCGACCTCATTCATCCAATCCATTAATCAAACGTAGCTATACGTAGGTACAATAACAAAACTAACACTAACAGGCTCATTAAATGCGCAAACGAAACCCCGATTAAGGCGCATTAATATCGCGTTTCACTATCGCTATTAATCACAAAGAACGATCAATGCCACGCGATTATTTTATAGCTTGAATAAAAACAATAAAGGGGAGCGGGCGGAGCGTGAGGCTGAAATATCAGTTTGATATCGCGCAGTTTGATTCGCTGTGACGCGGCCGCCTTAAGGCGGGGCCTCGCAGAGAGGGGCGACCGGCGACCTGGCGCGCCATACCATTCCGTGCGAGCACACGCAACGCTCGTTTCTCGCCTCTACGGCCCGTGTATCCGTTGTATGTCCGACGCGAGTGTGTGAGCTAAGCACGTGCCCTACCGTGGCGTATTCGTTGCACCGTGCATTGTAAAAGCCGCCAAGATTCGGGTGAAGAACCGTGAGCCGGTGCCGGCGTACGCCATGGCCGACGCCGACCGTGATTCGGACCTTGGCGACGACAGTCCAGTGGTAAGTTGTCTTTTGTTTTAATTGACTCCTAACAACAGAGGTGACGACGAAACTGTGCTGCAAGTGGCTGTCAGTATCAACTTCATGTGGGTAATTGATTATTTTCTGCCTCCGTTTCTTATTAGTTCTTGTTCCTGTGTTCCCATGCGGTTGGTTCCAGTCTTGCTGTCAGTCTGTCGGCATTTTTGTTTGCCGTGCAAGGTATGTTTGAAGTGTTGTTAGCAAGCGTATTGTTACACCGGTTGCGACGCATTGTTATGTTGCCGACTGCAACCGGTTGTTATGACAACCGTAACCTGATAAGCCGCCAACTTACTTATGATAGAAGTTAAATAATTGTTTTATGTTGATACATTTTTAGAAGAAGTATTTTAAGATGAGGGTATGTCGAAATTAATTGATATAATAACTTGAGCAGCTAAAATGACAGATGTAAAGAAAGATAATGGGGATGAATAAGATGATGTTTTTATTTAAATATAAATTTAAATAAAAATGAGGAACAATAAATAAGCTTTGAATGTAAAAACAAGCATTACACAGTAATGTCGTTGACAGTTTTTATGAAGTAACACAACACCCATGTGTTGTCAACAAACCTCCAGCCGATGCTAGGCGCAAAAATACTTGTTCATAACATAAACCTATTTATTTGTACATTCATAAAGAAATATGTTCTTTTGCTATGTTATTATGTCCTAAATATGAGTACAGCTCATGTATGTAAATTACACATAAACTTAAACCAATACTTGAATGCCATTTCAAAGGATTTGTTTAGCGAAATATTAATTAACATTGGAAAGGAGACTATAAATTAAATTTGCTTATTCCTTTGATGAGAAACAAAGCCGTGGGTGGGTATTGGAATATCAATGATTGGGTATTAGTACTTTGACATTTCAGCCCACACAATTAATATAACTATTGAGATTTTTTTACAAATAATCTTATAGATACTGGTTTTACTCAAGCCTCATGTTTTATGGTATAATTTTAACATATTATTGACCCCCAAGACTGTGGATATCCAGATTTTTTTGTCGGTATCACTATTAATAGCATTGACTTTAACCACAGTATTTTCAAAACTATATATACTTTTCTTTTTGTTACGTTTGGCGTGTTTAATATCTTCATTTGCAATATCTGATTGTATAGTCGTTGTATTGTTAATCGCATGAACTTTATATGTACGGTATAGACAGATATGTTAGATAAATTACTAATAATGTCAGATATGGGGTTCATAAATTTTATATGGATCAAATAAACGATGGATGGACTAATATAGAAGCATGAAAGAAAGGGTCCTGTTGCGCTGACCCCAAATAAATTGGCATAAGAGCAAGAGATTGATGATGATAGGTTTCATAGAATAGAATAGAATACTCTTTATTATGCACACCATAAAAGTTACAGATATAAATGTTGAAATTTTACATAGGGTGACACAATAGGCGGTCTTATCATAAATATAATTCCGAATTACTTTAAGCAGTTACTGTTAAGTTCTAGAAAAAAATTAAGAATTAGCATTTCCATTAAGTACAATTTTAAAGAATAGAAACTATGAATGGATTTGTGAAACATGATATGACTAAAAGGGAAGTGGACACTGGCTTGAAGGCTAATATTACATGTAGGTACAAGCGTAGTCAAGCAACAGTATGTGCGCTGATCCCAATTAACTTGAGATAAGCGTAGGAGGATGATTATCTAGTAAGAAATTATGCATTGAGACCATTTAACCTTATAGCTGTATAGCAATTATTTTGGTAAAGAAAAATTATTTATTAGCCGCCAGTTCATTTTTAGAACAAGGAATTGTTGATATTATCTTCTACCATTCCTTTGTCTGGGCAATAAAAATGAAGCCATTCAAACACAGCTATATCAATCCCTCGTGGTGTTTTCTTCAATAGCAAAAAAAATATCATCAATTGTTTTGTACCGATATCTGCGTCTGAGCCACATCTGGGATCTTATCCTTCTATTGTTGTAGTCAGGTACTAAAAGTTGTAGGTACATAGGGTTTATGGCACTTTTAATGTTTTCGTATCTATCTTAAGGATCAGCGTACCCTGTGGTCTTTTGTTTAGAAAGTAAAAATACTAATGCTGGGTTCATATAAACAATAACGAAGCGTTTTGGTTACCAATGGTAACATTTTTTATTGCCAAACTATAAATAGTGTCGTAAGCAAATTTTACCTGTGATAGCTACTTTCATATGAGAGGGTTTATTATGCAAAGCTATGAGGTCTTTGCTTCTAATGAAGCCAAAAAGTCTTATGAGGCCTGCGATGTAAATAATTTGTAAATCAAACATATTCTTAAGGTAGTGTGTCCCAAATATATATTTTGAATGGACACTGATTTAAACAAGAGTTATGAGAAAAATAAGTTTTCTATAGAAATTTTAAATACCTCATATCTCGTCTTTATAGCATTGTCCTTTCAAAATATATATTTGGGAACATAGATATTCTGTATTCCAATCGAAATAAATACACACTACCTTAAGAATATGTTTGATTTACAAATTATTTTGGTATTACGTTTGTATGAACTATACGCATGCTACGCCGGCCCCTTAAAAACAACCAATAACGGTCCGTAAATTATAGGAATCGGACCTATGCCAACGCCATTTACGAGCTGTGCATTTCAGTTGGCACAGGGCCATAGGTAGATGTTGTGGACCCTTCAAGGTTTACTATAAGTCCTAAAACAAATTTTATAAAAAATATACTTAGCATTTTGATGAGAAACCAATTCGAAATACGACATTTAAAGCCATTAAGTCATGCAGCAACAGTAATGTGAGTGAGTAGAACGATTGTGGTTTAAAAAAAATGGATTGCTGAGTAATTAAGATTTACTCAGCAATCCATTTAACGGCCATCTATTTAACAACAATCTAACAATCATTGACATCATAAGTTTGCTGACGATAATTTAATAGTGGAGGAAGACAATATCACTGAGATTAATCCTATACAACAACTATAACTGTGTAAGCGTTCAAAAGAAATGAAATAAACAAAATTCGCAGCTCTCACAACAAGCAGCAAACAAAAATCCATGTTTGGCGACATCTATGCAACACATGTGTCGCCGTCAATGCGGCGGCTTTAACAAAATGGCGCCGATATGATTATTAATAACGAATTCGGCTGCGATTCGGTTTCAAGCTTGTTTTATTGCAGGGTGAAGGTTCCCATCTGCGGCGGCTCTACGAAATTTGACTGCACATTGTTTATTTAGCGGAACAGTTTTTGTCCATGTTCATAATTCATCAAACGAATGGCATCGATATTTTGGCGTCTGTTTTTTGTGCTCCCCGCAAAGGCACTGGGTTTATGGTTTCTATACTAATAGTGAGTAACGTTATCATTACCTAATATCAATGATAAGAAGTTACTTAGTTTTAGGCAAATTTCGTAATCATAGCTGTTATTGAAATAGATATACGCTAGATGAGCTACAGATATATATAGAGCTAAATATAAGGCACCTGTGATTCATGAAAGTCATACATTCGGCAATAATACACACAGTCACATGATTTACTGTTTCCAACATAAATATAATAATAGAATAATCTAGATTCGAAACTAAAATAACTGTAGCTGCATCAAATGTACCAGAAACAAATATAATCTGAAATATTTCCACCGCGTCAGAATTGATGAACAAACCGGGAATTCTAATGATGTAAAGTAACGAGATCTGAAGACTTTATTATCGCTTACCTGTATAACACATCATTAGCCGTTTATTTCTGTCCGGACACATATAATGTTTGCGTTTGACTCAATCATTTATTCAGCGGTGTGTCTGCCTTTGGCGACATCTCACGGGAGGCCGGAACGCACGATTTATTATCCCCACTCGGCGAATAGAGGGCCACGAATTAATTAATCAAGCCTAGCTGTCACTCAGTGCACAATCGCGGACTATACTTAGCTCATATCCCGAACGCAAGCTTCCTTTTCCTGTCGACACCGCGACGTACCATTAATTGAAATAATTGGCGGGCTTGGAGATTTTATTTTTTCGCGTTGACAACACCGCTTGGCGTTTTGCATTAATTTTAATTAACTATGCTTGTGTGGCACTTATTTTTACGCCATTTCTTGGTATTTCGATGAAAAATTACGAATTCAGTTATGAACTTACGAAAGTTATTTTCAAAAAGGTGTTGACTTTTGGTGTCATATTTTAATAAGATATATTTATTTATCAACTTTAATGTCGAGTTACGAGTATTCAGGCTAAAAACATGTTTAATTTGTTGTTTGTCCAAGGAAAATCAACGATTTGCCACAATATTTTTGCTATTAGCATGTCTTATCAGAAAATTGAAACCCGAGTTATCTACTATGTAAGTAATATTTAAACACGTCAATCAGTTTATTGCATAACATTGCGTGTTAGAGTATTTATTTGGCTTCATTTCAGATGTATTCTGTAGATTTACGATCTTTAGTTTTACATAAAAAAGTCAATATAATTTAGTTGTACCGGTACATCAACATAGCAGATGTTTCTAAATCACGTATCAATTTAAATTATAAAAACTGGCCAAATGCGTGTTGGACCACGGACAATTAAGGGTTCCGTAGTTGGGATGAATTTATCCCAAAAACAAATTTAACTACAGTTTTGAGCCGTTTGGGGACGAAACGCTCGTGTGCGCAGAGGCGAGAGCATGGGGCTCGAGTGCGCGTCTCCTTTTTAAGGCACTTCACGTGACCAGAGGGCTGGCCCTTTCTTTGGCCAAAGAATTAGCATTGCCATTCAACGTGGCAATGCTGCCAGTCTTCTGGGCACTTTCCAGGATGACAGCGATGCGGACGATTACTTCGACACCTAAGTGTCCTTTTATTTTTATTTGTATATTTAGTTAGTTAATCATTTAATTTAGTACCGCGTCATATATTATATATATCATTTATTTTATTAACCCTTAATAAAATGTATGTTCTATAGTTAAGCGTACATTTTAGTTGAGTAACATGTTCTCCCATACATTCCAACTGCAAATGTAAGTTGGTCGACTATAATTACTCATCAACTTGTAAAGCCTACTTAGCTGTAATAGTTATCCTTTTAACTTCGTTATATATACTACTGCCATGATTTTTTTCACATATCTAACTAAAAACAACCATTTAGCTGGCAAGGGGGGAGGGACACTTAAAGCTTAATATTACGCAAACCGACCCCTGAATCGAAAAATGGTTTTCATGGACCCGCAATATTTGTGAACGGCCTATCCAACGACACCCCACAACATGGGATAGTCAGTAAAAAAATATCATCCCCACTTTACGTGAAAGAGAGATACAGACGCCCGCAGGTCAAGCTAACCGAAACTGTAAAATTTTCCCAATCAACCTTGTACCTCATGCTGTAGGGATAAAGTTGAAAATCTATTAAAGAAATTTAACAGATTGTAGTAGCTTGATGTGCTGGCGTCTGTACATACTCTACAATTTTTTTCAAGATGTTATTTAACCACTTTGTCGGCGTGATTAATAGAATAGAATAGAATTTTGTTTATTCGATTAACCAAGACTCAACAAGATTTGTTAGTAAAACTTACGACTATGTTAGTAAGCAGAGACACTAAACAATGAATATGTACACCCATGCCAAATTAACAGCTTTCTAATACTAAGAGTATCTGAGCTAAGCCGCGGACAGACAGATAGACGGACATGGCAAAACTATAAGGGTTCCTTGTTAACTACGGAATCCTAAAAATTTAACTGATTTACTTATTGAAAGTTTTTCTCTTAGCGGTTGACGTCTTTATTTACAATGAGAATTTACCCTGAAAATATTGTCACAATTTGTATGTTTCATTGGAATTGTCGAAACGAACCTAAATTCTAGAATTACTAGAATAAAAAAAACAGGTTTAAAAGAAAATTCGATTTAGTCTTTCTTTTACAATGATTTGGCCTTAATGCTCCGTGCACGAAATCCCCTTTTCGTCAATTTCTTATCTAATTTTTAAAAAGTTTGAAATAATTGTAACTTGAAGTACAGTTTTTGTGGTGCTAAACCATTCGTGTCAGTCACATCACTAGTTAATAGTTTCATCACTTTTGCGCTCTCGAAAATATAGTTTATTTCGCCTTTGATTTACTTAATGAAGATATTGTATTTATCATAAAATATTTTTTTTATTTATCTCAAGGATAGCTGACTGTGTGATTTTTAAATTTCTTGATATGGTTTGCTAAATAATAGGGAAAAAAAAAACAACTACTTACTAGGTATATCTTGTATCGAAGTTGAAAAAAGTGCTTTAGCAGCAGCTAGCATCATTATAATGATGTTGATGATATTTTTTAATGTTCAATATCAAAGTAGTTTCTTGTAAAAAGATGATCAAACGTCAGTCTCGAGTAATTTTTCGGAAAACTTGTTGTGAATATTAGTGATTTTCCATGAATATGTACATAATTTATTTGTAAAATCCCTTCCAGCCACATACAAAACAAATAACTCGACTTTTCAAATCACAAATAATTTTATTAAAATTGTTTTTCCCTTTCTCACAACCATCAAAGAACAAAATTGATCAAAATCAATTTCATGCACGGCCTCTTAAGCCGCATACTCCTAACTGTTAATACCATTGATATACCCAATATTTTGACGTTATATTTTTTGCTGACGTAACCCACTTGTGGTACAAAGAGGTGTATCATACAGTTGTTGGCAGGTGGAACACACCACGCTACCTGGTCGCGTGCTCGCCACAATGGTAGGTGGGCTATATGGGCATCCACCCTATCTCATCTATTGCTCTAGTCATATTAGGAAAAAAAAAACATTCACACGTTTTTAACGTGACTTGTTAGTACAATCTGACGACTCTCGACATTTTATTGTGCCTGCTTTGTTTAAGATTACGTTAACTTTGTTTAAGGAAAATCAATGATCAACAAGACAATTTTGCAGCGTTCATCATGACTTAGACTAAATTATTTTGTGTCTGATTAGCAAGTGAAAATTACGGCCTAAATCTGATACTTATTAAGTTAATGAGTTATAAAACTTATACGGCCTTATTACAAAATAAGGTTTATCTTTAGACCCAGGTTTAAACCATGGAGCCATTATTGAGTTTAGAACTTTATTCCATCTAAGGTAAAGTTCCTAATACAAAACTAGTATCTTAGTACCGAACTAAGTTTTCAGTTTTGTATAAAGAACGGTATTTCAATCACAGTTACGTTCCTATTATAAAAACTGGCCCCATGGTTCAAGCCATATCAAAATATAAATCTTGTTTTATAATAAGGCGGATAGTTCTAATCCCAACGAAGTTTGGATTTAAATCTAGCTAGAAATACTGTTTATCTTTCTATTGTTTTTTTTTTAATTTTTATTTACGTGACCCTGTGTTCCCTTCACTTTACTGTTAACTTCTATTACCTATGTAGGTATTTACCTACATACCACTACCTTTGTATTTTTTATGCGAACCTGCATATCAAATTTATACTTTTCATATGTTCAGATATTTTGATTATCCGACACGAACGGCCTTTTGTTGAAGATATTAATTTGCATACAAATAAAATGGCTGACTCGACAAAAGAACCATTGTCACTGTTCTTTATACAGAAATCGAAGTTGATCCTTTATCTCTCATTTATATTCAACATATCTGTCGTAAATAATCGTATTGACATTCAATATTTATAAAGGAAAGGTTGCGTGGGTTCGCGGCGGCAGCCCCTCATACCGACGCGTAACGCCTTGAAGCTATTCAATTATTGCTACTATCTATGATCACGGATGGATTTAAGTCTGTATTTCGCTCCGTTAATCCTAGGTAATTCGTTAAATGTCAGTGTGTCTGTGGGTTTGTTTGGCGCTTGATAACTTAGCAGCTTTTTGATATGACCTATTGGAAGCAAATTGTGTTTTATTCCGTTTGAAATCTGTGAGCTACGAATGATTATTATGAATAAATTCATTGTGTTGTAACACACAAGGAGTGTGTTACAACACAATGAATTTATCTAATAAAATAATATATCCAACAATACAATCTGAGCACGTCCTATTAAAGAAAACGTCTACTTTCCACACAACGACGCATGACACAACATAGTGTGAGGTGACGACCTGTGTGTAAGTACTCACAATAGAGATGCATTATTCTAATAATATCCCTGTTTATCTGGAGAAACATCAGTATTCGCATCTCTATTATTAAGACTCATCAGACAGGCGCGAAACGACGGTGTGACGCGCGATTCTGGTAGAACAAACTCCATGAAGTTTACATATAAATAAAATTGTTCTACTAGAGTCGCGGCGCGCCTGTCTGCGGGAACATCGTAGAACATTTGTATCACACAAAACTCAAACTCCAACCGCCTTATTACAAAGCAAGATTTATATTTTGACATGGCTTAAACCATGCAGCCAGTTTTTGTAATAAGAACGTAACAGTGATTGAAATACCGTTCTTTATACAAAACTGAAAACTTAGTTCAGTACTAAGTTGTCAGTTTTGTGTTTAGGAACTTTACCATAGTCGGAATAAAGTTCGGAAATTCAATAATGGCTCCATGTTTTAAACCTGGGTCTGAAGATAAACCTTGTTTTGGAATAAGGGGCAATGCATTTATTTCAATTAATCCATTTACAGGCACTTTTGAATTGTCAAGGAGTCGGTCAGTTGGTCAGAAAGTTGAAGCTAGTTCAAAACCTATTTCATAGCCTATTTCAAAACGTAGATATCTCTGGAGAAGAACCTCTACTGCCTCAACTCCTTTTCTACCTTTCTTGTTAAGATTCCATAATACCTCAGCGCCAAATCACTTTTTATCTCGTTCGCACACTGCTGCTCGCGGTTACGCGAGCAAGCGAGACAGGGAGAAGGCTCCAAGGCGCCGATAGTTAGGTAATTTCTTTTTCCGGTGAAAATAATAGTAATAAAAAATAAACATAAGTATTATCTACTAAGTATATATTTAGTTCAGTTATCATGCAAAATTTCATGATCTTATTTAAAGTATTTTTTTAATATTAACTTTTTTTAACACTCCCTATCACCGAGAGGAGGCCTGTGTCCTAGCAGTGGGAACATTACAGGCTGAATATGCAATTCATTCGTTATTGATATTTGTTGAGTGCTGTTTTAAAATAACACATGTGCTTTTATGCTTTGTTTACAGCAGTATTCTATTACGTGTTTGCATAAATTTACGTAAAAATGTCTATGAACCATAATATGAAAGGAACTTTTCTATGTTTTTATCCATAATGACGCTGTACAAATACGTGTTGGGCCTTATTACAAAACAAGGTTTATCTTCAGACCCCAAGTTTAAACCATAGGGCCATTGTGGAATTTCAAACTTTATTCCGTCTATGGTAAAGTTCCTAATACAAAACTGACAACTTAGTACCGAACTAAGTATTCAGTTTTGTATAAAGAACGGTATTTCATTCAGAGCTACGTTCTCATTACAAAAACAAGCTCCATGGTTTAAGCCATGTCAAAATATAAATCTTGTTTTGTAATAAGACTTGTAAAATAACAAGTCTAATTTGTAGTTAATACGTATGCAATCCGTAATCGACATTAATTTATTGTACAGTTTATTGATTTTGCAGAATGTTTCTAAATTGTTTTTATTGAAAATGATGGATGGCAAAAATGGCAATGTCAGTGGAAGGGTTAAGTGATTGACATTTTTAAGTGAGACTGAAGGCAACAGCACCCTAATAGACACACGTTCAATCACAAACTGAGAGTTTAAAAGTATATTGCTATTTCGCTAATCCATTGCGTCATAGGTTAGAAAAATTCTTCTGCCCAACAACGTAAATAACGCAATGAACGTGTGGACGAACCTACTGTCAAAATGCGATCAATGCGATTGTGATCAATTGCAATTTTATGTATGTTAAGGCTCTTACAGACTCACGCGATATCGCGGGCGCGACAGGCACCGACATAGAAATTGTGCTACTAGTGTCGCGTCGCGCCCGCGATATCGCACCAGCCTTTACGCAATTATCCCGCGAATAAGTGTTATTTATCAATGAAAATGTTTGTGGTATTTTGTCTATTAACAAAATATATCCTACCTAACGTAAATGTGACTGTAGCACTATAACTCGTTTTGTCACATATTTTTTCTGAATTTTGCTGTAAATTGTTACAATGTGTAACAATTTATTTTTGTTCCGTGATGGACGTAAAGAATAGCACCATCCTATTTCTTTCCGTGGGTGTCATACAAGGCGACTAAGAGACTTACTAGAGAATGGGCAGCAGCGTTCTCTATGCGTTTTAAAACCATACTGCGATCGCCAACCCACCTGCGGCCTGCCGAGCGTGGCGATCATGGCAACCCCCCCTCCCCCTTTTGGGGGAGGCCTATGTCCAGCAGTGGACGTCTTTCCGCTGAAATTTATAGCAAAATTCTACACACAAATATTCCAGAAAAACTACTACAGGTAGATATGTCCACTGTAAATCTATACAAATAAATAAAATTGAAATGTCTGTTCGTAATATCAAAATAACAGCTTTATAAAATGCATAAGGAAGTATGTATATCCGGTACTTGTAAGTTTTCTTTAATTTTGTCTTGTCTGTTTGTTACGGCTAATCTCCGAAACAGCTTTACCGATTTTGACGTGTCTTTCACTGACCGATAGCTGATGTAATAAGGAGTAACTTAGAACTTATTTTAGAAAAAACTACGTGGGCGAAGTCACGGGCAGTAGCTAGTGATATCTAATTATTTGTAAGTAAGTTTTTACAAGCCCTTATGATTCCCCATTTTTTTTTTTTCATAATTTATCTTCATCATTTCAGCCGAAAGACGTCCAATGCTGGACATAGGCCTCACCTAAAGGGGGGGTTTGCTATAATCTCTACGCTTGGCAGGCGGGTTGGCGATCGCAGTATGGTGTTAAAATGCATAGTGAACGCTGCTGCCCATTCTCTAATAAGTTCCTTAGTCACCTTTTACGGCACCCACGGGAAGAAATGGGATGGTGCTATTCTTTACGTCCGGCACCACACGGACATTTTTTTTTTTTTCATCACATTCGTAAAACTGTTGTGTTGTTATTTTCTAATGAATCGTTTATAAGTTGTGCTGCACCTATTAAAAGCATTTGATACATTGTTTGTTTTTCTTTTGCTCCAGATTGCTGGTCTGGCAGTAAAAGAAAGAAATGGATTCACGCTTAATGTATGTGCTTTTTATATAACGTCAATGATATTATATTAAACAGATATGATATACACTCACAAAACAACCGAAAAAAGTGTTACGCGCAGTAGCGGCAGCACACATGCCCACTTTTCATTCATTTTACATTACACTACAAGTAAAAATGATGGCTTTGTAAAAACAACAAGAAAAAATAGACAGCTAGTGTTGTCAATTGCGCGTGCATTTAAACAAACATTATTCTGGCCACCAATCACCGATTATAGGCATCACAGACTAACAAATACGTCCCAATTAGGACGTTTTCGAGTCTTCACGATTGCGCGCTCACAAAATATCTGTTTAATATAATATCATTGTATAACGTCCTTCATTTTATCGAAATACATAAATTTGTCATTTCAATATAATTCGCTGTAATTTACAACATGCGTGGCTAACACAGCCCGTAGCAATTTTTAGCAATACCTTATCGGTTAGTATAATATTTTTCTATCAACTATTAAATTATACTTACTATTATTACTAACTATTATTTATAACTTATAAATTCTGTGGAGTACTGAAATGACATTTATTGCTGTCATCATAAAGTTTATTTTGGAATGTAGCACATGTGGTGTTATGATGTTTTGTTAGGTCAGTTCGCTGACGACGGCGACTGCGCGGGCGCCCGCATGTTTGTAGTTAACAGAAACAATTTATTCCATAATACCTTCCCTATTGGTTATAATATAGCATTCCTATTAATATCGTTGATTAACAATTCAGACGTATGTTGGTTAACGGTTTTGTGGTTTATAACGAATTTATTGATTCTATTTATTGGACTTTGAACTTTATTTGAGAGCTTTAGATTTATTAAATCTTTATCACTTATTAAGGGGGATGCGCTAAGGTAGCTCGTGAAATTAAAATTTTCTTACGTCTTTTGCAGTTTGCAGGTTGGTAACAGGTTTTATGTTGATCTAATTAATATTTGCGGCCATAACAAATATGGCTCTACAGAATTATAATCATTTTTTAGAATTTAAATATTGTAGCAATGTTAAAATTCAATTGACTTACGAGTTGTAGATCAAAGTCAAAGTCAAATTGTTTATTTCAAATAGGCACATAAAAGGCACTTTTGAACGTCAATATTTACAAAAAAAAATAGAATTGATTCTAGTCGCCCCTTCCAAAATGTAGTTTCGTATGGAGAAGAATGGGCAAGAAACTCCACCGGTACTCTTTTAAAATCTTGTACAATATTTCTATAGGTACATCAATTATATTATTATATGTGAAGACGATGCACCTAGAATAAAATTACTATACCACAATAGGTAATAAAAAGAGTTAAGAATGAAGCAATGACAGATAAATTAATTATGTGATAGAACATGGTGCTCACATATTTACAAAAATTGTAAAAAATATATACAATTTCCTAAAAAATAACAATAATATCAGTGTGAGTTAAGGTAATCACAGAATTTAAAATAAATGTCATAAAAAGAATAAATTATACAATTAAAATAGCAACCTGTTTGATTTTGTCTAGACTCTAGATTGTCCTATGGAGCAGGACCAGCATGTTTCCAAGCATTCTTATCTTGCAAATAATCCTCTAATTTGTAATATGCTTGATAAACATGATAATAAGACAATCCGGATGTTCTTATTTAGCATTTTTAATTTACTCGACACGGCCGCGACTTACGAGTTGTTTACACGGTTACACATATAGCTATAAATTTCCAGTATAAGCTGATCTCGCATTGTATAGGATTTCCGTACAATGAGAGGTCAGCGTACAGTGGAAAAGTATAGCTTGCTGTGTTGCCGTGTGTACAAGCATATTACAAGTTAGAGGATTATACCCAGGAGAGGAATGCTTGGAAACATGCTGGTCCAGCTCCTTCGAGTCTTCTAGACAAAATCAAACTGGTTGCTATTTTAATTGTATAATTTGTTATTTTTATGATATTGATTTGACATTATGTGATTAGTGATTACCTATACTCACACACTGACTTATTATTTTAAAAAAATTAGGAAAATATATACTTTTACGATGTTTGTAAATATGTGAGCACCATTTATCTATCTCATAATTAAACAAGCATATTATAAGTTAGAGGATTATACCCAAGATAGGAATGCTTGGAAACATGCTGGTCCAGCTCCATTGGACAATCTAGAGTCTAGACAAAATCAAACTGGTTGCTATTTGAATTGTATAATTTGTTATTTCTATGATATTGATTTTACATTATGTGATTACCTATACTCACACACTGACTTATTTTTTTTTTTTTTTTAGGCAAACATATTTTTACGATGTTTGTAAATATGTGAGCACCATTTATCTATCTCATAATTAAGTTATTGTTCATTGCTTAATTTTTAATTCTTTTTACGAGTACCTATTATGGTATAGTAATTTTATTTTAGGTGCATCGTCTTCACATATTTATAATCATATAATTAATGTACTCAAACAAAATATTGTAAAATATTTTTAAAAGAGTAACGGTGGAATTTCTTGCCCATTCTTCTCCATACGAAACCTTTTGGAAGGGGCGACTAGAATCAATTCAATTTTTTTAGTTAGTAGATAGTTAGTTCATAAGTGAGTATTTCTACCGTTACAGACAGCACCAACATGTCCCCTTCCTCTAATGAAGTCGGCACCTCTGCCGTTTAATCACATTTCATTGATCGTGTATGTTTGTCTGTCATTACATAGCGTACTCACTCATTTGCATACACATAAGTACGTTAGATGATAGGGCGGCGACACACCGGGCACATTTTATTCAAATCTAGCCGCGGTGAAATTACGAAGATTTATATATGTAGGTACTTTGAGATTTCCACTAGCTTTCTTTACTACTAGCGACCATCGGGCCGAGCACGGGAATGTTACGACGTTTGTGACAAGACATGATCATTTATGTCATGTCAATTTGTACTAGCATTTTATGACAAAACAGTTTTATCGCTCATACTGTGATACAATGTGTGACTCAAGTCATGCTCCTGCACGGCTTTTACGATTTCAAAATACATCGAGATTTCTTTAATACACAGGGTTACTGTAACTCGATGTATTCCTTGCAGGACGTCATTAGGGTCACAAATTCACATTGCAACAAATTAGGCCACCAAATGTTCTAACGAAATTCAGTAGCTTTTGAGCTTTTTTTATGTGAAACATTTATAGGCGTACGTAAAACCGATTGCTAGCGGGGCGACGCATGCTGCGTGGCGATAGGCCACTATACAGTCTATAGTAGTAATGTGTGTGTATTGCGATGTTTCACACCTGCCAGTCGTCCCATGACGGCTCAATTTTTTTTTTCTATAGTAATGGCAAAAAATACGAATAATAAAATGTTTAATTATTGATCTCTGCCAAAGTTTTAGGCATTTTGGAATTTTTGATAACAAAGATCTGCAACGACATCAGCTATGATAAAAACTTAAATTCCAGTATAGTCGTGCTGCGGCCGCAAACCATTTTTAAATAGTTTTTTTTTTTTTTGGAAAACCTAATTAACTCGAAAATTACTGAATTTCGGTGGAACATTTTTTGTTGCATTTTAATCCTACTATGACGTCCTCCAAGGAATACGTCGAGTTACCAGTAACTCTGTACGTAAGTTTAATATAATAAATTATACCCATCCGGAATACATTTTCTAAATGCCAGTGAAAACCGCATCAAAATCCGCTGCGTAGTTTAGAAGATAAACGCGGTCACACAGACAGACACGAAAACCGACATTAATTTATAATATATAAAGATATAGGTACACACGGCTACACATCAAGCTATACAATTCCTGTATAAGCTGGTCTCGCATTGTATAGGATTTCCGTACAATGAGGGGTCAGCGTATACTGGATATGTATAGCTTGATGTGTAGCCGTGTGAAAAACACTAATTATCATCATCTCTATTACGAGTAAAACTTGGCTTGTTTATATCGATTCATTAACTGTATTGCAATTCTAATCTAAATCTAAAATACGTTCAATTTATAATTATTACCAATTTTATACCATGTGTATTAGATAACAACGATTTTAATTTAACTGATGTTCATAATTCTTGCTTCAAGGGCTGAACAGTTATTATTCAATTGCTTTATCTGTCATGACGTCAGTCATTAACATGTTGGTCAATCTTAATTATTTACCCCTTTATATTATATATAAACGCTGCTTAAAGTAATGATTGCGACTGTTTAACCATACATTTGTGACTTTTAACCGTCTCTGAATGAATGTTGTTGAACTGTCAAAATTAAACCCATTGCTACAGGGCCTCAAGTCTGCTATTACAAAAGTGTCAGAATGGTCGATCATTGTTGATTTATTATATCATAATTGTTGATTTTGACAATTTTGGTAATCTACTATTATGATGGCGTCATTATGACTCCAATGGTCGGCCACTGACACTACATTGAAAGAAATTGCATTAATTGGTAATTTCGTACATAATAACAAATGAATGACATTTCTACTAATGGGTTTTAAAATAATGGCAATACGACAATGCCATTATAATAACACAATTCTATTACGATAACATTGACCGACCAATGATCGACCATTATGAATTCAGCAGATTACGAGCTTTTAGCAAAATGACAATGGGATCGTGTTGGAATGACTGAATTTATATAAACAGCAGACTTAGGGCCCTGATAGTGTGTTACGCAATTAATCCGCTGTTCAGTCAGTGCATGCATTTGTTAGTAATCGTGTAGCTCAACTCAGAACTCTAGGAGCTCAACGACTCGACGAACAATACCAAAGAAAGGACATTAACTATAAAGCTGATGGTTCATAGTTATTACTCCTATAAAAGGTGTATCTATTCATACACGAAATCTCCCATCCCACCCACCAGGGTTAGGTAATACAATTTGTTTAATTTATATATAATACAATTACTTTAGTATATAAGGTGTATCTATTTATAAACGAGATCTCTTAAGGGGTCATTGTACTCATCATTGTAAACAACTTTTACTATGGGACCAAAAACCAAAAATCGCGAAAAAAAATCAGCTGTTCCCTACATTTTGACGAGTTACGCGAACATAAATGTAGGGCACAGCTGATTTTTTTTTCGTGATTTCAGGTTTGGTTCCATAGTAAAAGTTGTTCACAATGATGAGTACAATGACACCTTAAGAGATTTCGTTTATGAATAGATACACCTTATATACTAAAGTAATTGTATTATATTTAAATTAAACAAATTGTATTACCTAACCCTGATGGGTTAAGCTATAAAATGTATTCAAGTGATACATTGTGGCGAATTATTTTGTCATAACATACTAAGTGTAACATCTCATCGATATTTCTGCGAAATCGATGATTGTATTTCATATTTCTATGATACATCTAGTTAGTACACAAAATTATGTCTGATAGGCAAATATAAGATTGTAAACATTCGCACTGTAGGTAACGGAACATAAATGTGGCCAGCTAAAGAAATAAACGACTTGACTCATTCAATTTACCCGTTAACGTAGTATTATTTCACATAATTGTGTTAAATCAACATGAGAATTTACTAGTCTTTTTTCATGCAAAGCCTACTTCTGACTTTCCTACTATTTTGATCCCAGTCAATCAAGTTTCTCCCTGGTAGGTACTACTAGGGAGGACGCCTGGCATGTACAATATGAGTTTTTGTTTACACTAAGCCCGAAATGGAGTCATTGTACTCATCATTTTGACCAATTTTTTCTATGGGACCAACCCTGAAATCGCGAAAAAAAAATCAGCTGTTCCATACATTTGTGTTCACTTAAATCGACAAAATGTATGGAACAGCTGATTTTTTTTTTGGGATTTTAAGGTTGGTCCCATAGAAAAAGTTGTTCAAAATGATAAGTACAATGACCCCTTTTCGGGTTAACTGTAAACAAAAACTAATGTTGTATATGTCAGGCAGATCGAAAAAGACAGCAATAATGATCATGATAATTACAATTTCCGGTTCCTAAGGGATCGTGTTCAGAAATCATAGCCAAACTTCACCGTTACAGCTTCCATACCTCTTCGAATTCCTGTAGCATACACAACTGACCTGTAAGATAACGAAGTAAGATATAGAAACGGGTACTATTTTTGACTGATGCACAAATTGCAGTGCATACAAGAAAATTGATGATTCAAAGCTCAAAGCTGTTTATTTTACAAGACCTTATGCGTTGGAAGAGCAAACAAAGGTCTATAAACGCACATACGACACGAATACCGATGCATTAACATTAGTTATTAAAGGCCTTTCTCAAACCGGAGCTAATATTATATTAATAGAAGATGTTCGTTAGTAATAACAAACATAGCGTTATGTAAGGCGACACCGCGCGTATCATACGGCACCGGTGGGTCTTCGAGAAGTCATACGAACATTATAATCGCGTTCCGATATTGCGATCAGTGCACGCCTGTCCTTAATTAAAAAGTCGCGCGTGCATGTCTTACTCCGCTAGAGTAGAGAGTTCGGATTTTCTAACAGATCTGTTAGTGGATAGTGAAAATGGTTACACGAACTGTCAATTTTCGTATTGAAAACTGCAGTTGTCCATCTTGTGAGGTATTGGCTGATTTTAGTTTCATAAGTTTTTCCAAACCGTAACTTTTAGGTAGGGTGACTGAATAAACCGAATTACAGTTTCAACACATACGTGTAACCAATGATGTTATTACCTTTAGATGCGTTACCTGCGCTCAATAATGGCAAAGTAAATGCCAGGCAATTGCCTGATATTTACAATAATTATAATTATTATTACGTACGCGCCAATGAGCATGCAGCAGCTAGTGACGTTACTAAATTTGTATGTTCATCTCTTTCTAACAATATAATCGGTATAGGTCTTTCCTTTTCTTCTCGCGCTGTATGATTGTATGCAAGTATGTAGCTACAATCATGGCTTACGCTGTTTTTGAGTGCACTAATGTTCGTGTATGACGCGTCTATTTATAATACGTCATTCCGTGTAACCAGATTTCTCAATGTAACTTCTAACTTTTCCTTCTTTGACAGATGAACATCCAAATAAGTGGGAGATTAGAATAAGAGCATAGGCTTTCTTCCATAATATTGTCGATGTACCGATGCATGCTACTAACTATTTGTCAGTTTCAGCCCACACTTTTACAAAATACCATTATGTTAAATAATCAATGGTAAAAAACTAGGAGTAATTAATGAAGTTTTAACACTACACTTTGAAGCTCTTCAAGAAGAAACGTTAGTAACGAACACTAATGACGTTTTACATGGCTGATAGCCAATATTAAGGTAAAAAGTAATGGCGAAGATGCACGATCGCAGCTTGTAGGGGGCGGAGTGGGGATGATTGATACAGCGGCATGCGCGCGCGCTGCTCAAGCGGTCACGATGCGCAAGTAATCGTTGCTTTTAAATATTTTAATAATTTTCTCTGGTTTGAGAGATAACAATGAATGTCGGAGTTTTGAGGTCGGTTTGACTGGGTTAGGTGTTAAAGAATAATTGAGAGTGGTCGTTAAGATACAGTTTAATTATGTTTAAAGGATTTGACTTTGATTTCATTCGCAACTGCAATGTATCCTAAGTTCCTATAGTAAGGTTACAGGAACTCAGGACTCAGTTGACGACAAAAGACCTTTAGACTTAGGAACCAGAGGAAATGCTTAATTGTCTGACTTGTAATGCCACGTAGGGCGAATTTCAATGTCAAATATTCCAGAGCAATGATTACACCGACAGGTCTTGAAGGCGGTTTTGATGTGCTGACCACGTTCAGTTTCAATGGTGAATTTCGCCCTTAGAATTATGTTCTTTGAAGAAATTAAATGCATTGATTCCATCACAGTTCTTCAATCACTTCCCTTCCCTTGCCGTGTCAAGTGTACAACGAAACCTGATGCTCCTTATAAGGTGGGTCGTCCTTATCGATTGGTGCAACTTGATAGTGATATGAACAATCAATACTACTTGGTAAGTTTACGACATTTTGCTAGCCCTGATTTCGGAAATGATACAATTACGAACTTCTATGAAAGTAGGAATTAGGTCTTGAACAGTGTAAGTTATCGCTGCAAACGTGTTCTCAAGATTTGATTGAGAAAGTGAATGAATGATTTTTGGTGATAATAGATTTGCTAGGATAGGTGTAAAATATCAGGAATAAAAAACCGGCAGGTGTAGAATATCAGGAATAAAAAACCGGCCAAGTGCGAGTCGGACTCGCGCGCGAAGGGTTCCGTACCATTATCTATAACAACGGCAAAAAATCGATTTGTTGTATGGGAGGCCCCTTAAAATATTTATTTTATTCTGTTTTTTAGTATTTGCTGTTATAGCGGCAACAGAGAAACATGATCTGTGAACATTTCAACTGTGTATCACGGTTCATGAGATACAGCCTGATGACAGACAGCGGAATCTTAGTAATAGGGTCCCGTTTTGCCCTTTGGGTACGGAACCCTAAAAATAACCTCTGTGATTATGAAGATGATGGAAAAAGCGACTTGAAAAACGTCAGAAAGATAACAGCATAATAGGAACTTGTCTTTTACACGCACTTGGCGGGTTTTTATTTGTTAATTAGGCATAATGGCAGTTTGAATACTTTAT
Source organism: Tiliacea aurago (assembly GCA_948098905.1). NCBI lineage: Eukaryota > Metazoa > Arthropoda > Insecta > Lepidoptera > Noctuidae > Tiliacea > Tiliacea aurago. The sequence continues at coordinate 17,152,367 of OX402593.1, forward strand.
GCGGCCTACTCAAATGTCCTTTCTTTGGTATTGTTCGTGGAATCGTTTAGCTCCTTAAGTTCCTTAAATTATGAGTTAAGCTGCACGATAACTGACAAATGCGTGCACTGACTGGACAGGTCCACTCAAATCTGTGTAGTTCTTTCCTCAAAATACCATTTTAGACACCAATCTCAAATGGTCTGACCAAGGTTATGTCCGGATTTGTATATGTCACATTGATGAATTGTATATATGTATACAATGAAATGAATATTTACTTTGTAAAGTAATTATATTATTTTAATTATTGTGATTCTGATGACCATGTGGCTCATTGTTTTTTTTTTCTCTGTTAGTTTTTATCATGGTCTGGCAGTTTGAGTAATTTATACGGCCTACCTAAATGTCCTTCTTTGGTATTGTTCGTCGAATCGTTGAGCTCCTTTTAGTTCTGAGTTGAGCTGCACGCTTACGGACAACTGCGTGCACTGACTTGTTTGTGTGGTTCTTTCCTGAAAAGACCATTTCAGACACCAATCTACATGGTCCTCAAATGATCCGACCAAGATTATGTCTGGACTTTAAAAGAGACTGTTACCGCTGAGTTTGTTTTGGCCTTTCTTCTCAGAGAGAAAAGCTAGATAAGGTCGGCATTTCCTATCTGACTAAGATAGGAAATCCCGACCTTATCTAGTTTTTAAAATATGATTGACGTGTAAAGTGTCTGTACAAACCTACTTACAGAAATAAAATCAATACCTATTTTTAATATAATTGTGGAAGGTTTTGATACCATACCTTGTAGATTAGATCGCATTACCTTCTTCATAGGGCTTCCCAAGACTTCTTGTTTGAAATACGATAGGCACGGATTGTAATCAATAATAATTAATATTGTCACTGACGCGGAACTGTTTGGGTGGAGTTTAATATGTAGTTAGTTACCAAGGTTTGGTGTTAAGATGGATCCTCAGTAGAAGCCCGTGAAATTCAAATTTTCTTAAGTTTTTTGCAATTTGCAGGTCAGTCTCAGGTTGTATCTTTTCAAAATATGATTCGCGATCATAACAAATATGTATTATACTTAATCATTAGAATGATTAATACATCTCTCTTAGTTAGATTTGTTCCATATGAACAAATTTCGAAAAATTCTTCCTCATCTGTGACTAGTCTTTTGCCATAATATAAAAATAAGGAAAAGTATTGTTTATAAACGACATTGTGCATGAATTAAAAAAAAGATATCTCTGTAAATTACCTATATTATTGTTTATAGAACCTAAGTCTATAGTAGTTTAAATAAAATAATAATAAGTAGGTACTAATTAATTTATCAATAAGTACACAAAGTGCTAGTCACACAGTGGCCAATACCTTTAGAGAAAACCTTAGATGGAAAAGCAAAAACATTACGATGACACTAAACGCCAAAAGGAAATAAATTTATTCATAATGTCATCCGATTTTTAGGGTTCCGTACGAAAATGGTAAAAAGGAACCCTTATGGTGAGACTAAGTCTGTCTTTCTGTCTGTCTGTCATATCTAGATATCTCATGAACTACTAATGCTATCAACTTGAAATTTAGAATAGTTTTAGATGACTTTTGCCCAACTATTTTGCAAAAAAGAAAGAAATTAAAAAAAATATATCTTTTTTGCAAAAGGGACTGAAATGACCTCTACAATCCAGTTACTGGTCCCTTGGTAAGTTAACTCGCTTAAAACATGTGTTAACTCCTCATTACGGGAAAAATGTGAAACATATAGCAAACATAAGCTAAGTTACATTACTTAGTCCATTTTTGATTTTCTTGAAAATAGGAAATATATAGTTTGATGACAACGTAGTTTGACGTGGTCTGTGTGGTGCCGGACGTGGTCTGTGTGGTGCCGGACGTAAAGAATAGCACCATCCCATTTCTTCCCGTGGGTGTCCCTCAGTGTCCTCTAAATATTTGAAGTGGGGCTACTAGGACATGTGGGGTATCATATGAAAGAACACTATTTGCTCATTCTCAAACATTTTTTTTCTTTTTTAAGCAGCATAGTTTCCGACTTTTGATGAAAAATGTAAAAAAATACCGTTCCCCCCCCCTTATCTCCGAAGTTTGCATAGATCAAAATCTGAAATTATTCTATGTGATAAAAGTTTATGTAAAGATTACAGGAAAAATAAAACGATGTCTCTAAATAGTACCGTTTTTTAGAAATCATCAACGTCATTTATATACGTACGGAACCCTCTGTGCGCGAGTCCGACTCGCTCTTGACTGGTTTTTTTTTAATGAAAAGTGGCCATTGGTTAGCAAAATACAAAAACCCGAGAAGGTTTGATTTAGCATAAAATCTCTTTGGTATGTTTCTAAAGAGTTTGTACGTACCAATTCGTTTTGTTTTCCATAATTTGTAAAATCTTCAAGAATTGGATATTTTCCCGCTCCTTTGTTATTCTGAGGTATTAACTTTTTTATGAAAAGTGGCCATAGGTTTGCAAAATACAAAAAGCCGAGAAGGTTGGATTTAGCATAAAATCTCTTTGGTAAGTTTCTAAAGAGTTTGTACCTACCAATTCGTTTTATGTTTTCCTTAATTTGTAAAATCTTCCAGAATTGGATATTTCCCCGCTCCTTTGTTTAATTAAACTTTTATTTTCTCGCCATGATTACAAGCGCGTGCGGCGTCATTCAATCGACGTTGCCCACATAAACTACTCACTAAAGAAGCTTCCTTCGCATCAAATTAGGCGGTTTAATTATTTACTAGCACTAAAACGTACTCTTAACACTTACAAAATATAACTTGACCTGCCCTCACCCTCTTTTTACTGCTGGGGTAAAGGAGCGGAGGGGAAAATAAAAGGCTCTTCGAGGATCAAATTAGGGTAGTATTTTCGGACACTAAAACGTTGGAGGAAATAAAACTGATGCGAAGAACAGTCTGCTCAGGCAGGTGTATTTTTCCTTTGAGGATAAATAATTATTTCTTTAATTTTGGATAAGCGCCTACCACACTGGTCTTATGTCTTCATATTTGAGGTTGAGTTGAAGATACGAGGAACGGTAATTGTTAGTAGTAGGTACAACATAATTAGTTTGAGCATTAATATCGAATTATCTAAAATGGGAGTTTTCCATTTCATTAGTGCAGCTTAGAGATACAAGACCATTATTTATTTCGTATGATCGTCTGAACACTGCATGGAGTGAAGCTCTTGTGTCAATCGCACCAACCATCTCGAGAACGCTTGTCATTATAATAATTATGATTTCAGTTAATCTCGCACATATCCTACGCATCAAGATTTGCGTCATTCATTATTTACGCTGCGTGTGCGACTTTACAACATAACATCGGAGTGCGCAATTTTATACATTACACAAAATAATTTAACAAGTCGTCTACATGTTTACATTTAACGATTGATATTACCCGCCTTGAGATTTGCCAACGCCATCTTTGGCGATGTATGCTGACCTTAAACTCAAAAGCCGTAGGTTTTATGCGTTCTATTCAGCTGTGACTAACAGCAATTCATGTTTGACAATTTTACGAGCGCGACGATTCACCAATGGCGTCCACTTATAACTGCCGGTTACGCTTAATAAAATGATCATTTATTGCGCGTACGCCGTGTTAGTTTTATTGGGCATATGTACTAACATTTTTGTTGCGCTACAAGGAAATTTATTTGTAAACACACTTACGTCGCCATTTACCCATTCGCTATGTACGTAGAATTACGAGATTTATTGATAAACTCATGCAAAACGCTGAAGAAAACTGGGTAGGTGGACATTTAAATTGCAAACTTTTTGAGTTCATCATTCTTATTTTGAAAATGCTTCTGCCCCAGTTGTGTGGTGCCATTTCTTAGCTAGAAAAAGAAAACTTGTCAGTTAAGGACGGGAATATACGTCAGATTTTTTCAGATAGTCGGATCCGATAGTCTGATCCGGCTATCGGAAGGCATTGGAACCATTATTTTGTTTGAACATTCAACACACGTCCAATCCGATAGTCGGTCCGGGTCGGGTTAGTCGGTCGGGTCGGGTCGGGTCGGTCAGTCGGTCGGTCGGGTCGTGGGTTCCCAGCCTTAGAACAGGAATAAAACTGTAGATTTGTCAGTTTTAAAACTAGATTCATTGACAGATTGGGTATTGTTTTAGGATTAGAATACTTTTGTTTTCACAAACACAACACATTTCTAACTTTCAACAAAACTTTTAATTAACAAAATATACGTAACTAGCGACCCGCCCCTGCTTCGCGCGGTTTTTAGCGCTTCATAAAACATCGTACACAAAACCTTAATTAATTATACACTTCCTTCCTCATGAATCACTCCATCCATTGGGGAAAACCGTATGAAAATTCGTTCGGTAGTTTTTGAGTTTATCGCGTTCAGATAGACAGACAGACAGACGCGGCGGGGTGACTTCGTTTTTTTTTTAGTATAATGTGTAGTGATACATACTGTACATAAATACAGGGTGAAAGGGACAGCCCTCCGCAAATTAACACGGTGCATTCAGCTCCTTATTTTGAATCATATTCCACTGATAATTGGAAAAAATTTTCTCAGGATAATTGTAATTTTTTTTATCGTAATTTCAGTTACTATTCCTTTATTTCAATGTAAAATCACATTCTCTGTACGCAGTACTCCATTAATGTAAATAACACAGCTAAAATAAAAAAATCTGCAATGGATGTTGAAATTCTCTAACGAACGACGCCTGAAATCAGCGAGCGCGGCCGTCCACCCCACCGCGACAAATCAGGTTCATTGGATTCCCATAACGTTCCTGAAATAATTTCATGTACCGGTCATCTTAGTACGATATACTGAATTTACCACATCAGTCTGCGGAGGGCTGTCCCTTACACCCTGTATACAGTACCCCATCACAAATCCATTAAATAACTAAATAGTCTTGCGTGATCTTATTTGTCAACAGTCGATGCACAAGTATGGCCATATTGGCCGTGTTGGCATACTGCGGTATCATGGTAGGTAAGCTGTTTACACAGACACCACAAAGGTGCCGCCTGATACACCGAAATGTGAGGTTGTGACCATAGAGGAGAGAAATAATGGAGTGGGTACTTGCTATCTCTCAAAAATCTGTTCAATGAAAATCAAAAAACATTTATTCATTTTAGCCAAAGCATCATCATTTTTGATCGTCAAAATTACATAAGACAGTCCCTCGAAACGCCCGCCCTTCACCACTTCCTAGTGCTTTATCTGGGAAGAAGAGGCACAACAAACTCCCTAGCAAGATTATGTTCAAATTGCGGGTCATAATTTGATGGAGAAATGAAACGTAAAAAAAAAATGCAATAAACCGCACGTTCACACGTGGCAGATTTTTTGGTTGCTACGAACAACCTTGCCTTCGTAAGTCCAACTCACACTTGGCAGGTTTTTTGGTTGCTACGAACAACCCTTAGTGGGTAAGTCCAATTCACACATGACAGGTGTTTTTGGTCGTTACGAACAACCCTTAGTGGGTAAGTCCAATTTACACTTGGCAGGTGCTTTGGTTGCTACGAACAACCCTTAGTGGGTCATTCCAATTCACACCTGTCAGATTTTTTGGTTGCTACGAACAACCTTGACTTCGTAAGTCCAACTCACACTTGGCAGGTTATTTGGTTGCTACGAACAACCCTTAGTGGGTAAGTCCAATTCACACATGACAGGTGTTTTTGGTTGCTACGAACCACCTTTAGTGGGTCATTCCAATTCACACCTGTCAGATTTTTTGGTTGCTACGAACAACCTTGACTTCGTAAGTCCAACTCACACTTGGCAGGTTTTTTGGTTGCTACGAACAACCCTTAGTGGGTAAGTCCAATTCACACATGACAGGTGTTTTTGGTCGTTACGAACAACCCTTAGTGGGTAAGTCCAATTCACACGTGGCAGGTTTTTTGGTTGCTACGAACAACCCTTAGTGAGTAAGTCCAACTCACACTTGGCAGGTTTTTTGTTGCTACGAACAACCCTGAGTTCGTAAGTCCAATTCACTCTTGGCAGGTTTTTTGGTTGCTACGAATAACTACACAACTGCAATATTTTCGGAAAAATTTGTTGTTGTTGTTGTATTTCAAGGTTTGTAGAAAGGTTGAGAAAATTAGATGCTACATTGTACTTTTACTTGCTAATGGTTACCAGTTAGTATTTTAGATGATACTGCTAAGGTAGACTAATAAATGAGAATTTAGAGAGAACTTAAATGGAACACGGTTTGTCTAGTCTGGGAAAAACTAACTTGCTAAACGACTTTGCATTCGAGACATTTGGAAAAATAGGAAAATGGCAAGAAATATGTTCTGAGCATCCCGCGCGAGCTGGCAACGTCGCATTTCTTTCAAGTTTTTGTGATTATTTTATTAAAAAATCAAAGTACCTACTATTTTTTTTAGTCAATTATGAATGCTATTTTTTGACAGTTATTTTGGTATTTACCTACTCATAAAAATTGACTAATTGTATTTTTTTTATTTTGGTGTACAATGATTAAATATATTTATTTATGGAGTAAATGTTGAATATAATTATAAAATACAACGAAATAATACTTGGCTTAATATTACGCAAATCCCTGAATCGATCAATCCCTGGTCTTCATAGACCCTCAATATTTTTGAACGGCCTATCCAACGATACCCCATATCATGGGATAGACGAGAAAAAAAAATGTCAACCCCACTACGTGTAATGGAGGTACCACAAAATATATTTTTTTTCATGATTTTATTTAAACATTTTGTCGGCATGATTACCTACTATGTATACCCATGCCAAATTACAGCTTTTTAGTACTAAGAGTCTCTGAGCTAAGCATAGACAGTCAGACAGACGGACATGGTGAAACTATAAGGGTTCCTTGTTGACCACGGAACCCTACAAACGGACCCACAATTAAACTAATTGGTGATCCCTGACCTAAATTGTGAAATATTTATTTCGAGTTTCAAGAGTTTTAATCTTTAATGGTGACGCAAACGGGAACCGCGGTACGCAAAAAAGTCGTAACTAAGCAGTAGTTAAAATTCAACTAAGTATGTAAGTTCGTCCCTTCAAAACAGTCACACTTTAATTTCACTTATTTCAGACTTATTAGAAACTTTGAATGATAAGCAGTTAATAATACAATAGACAAAAAACCTTTTTCTCTTCCTCCATTGTTAAATCTATCTCAGATAGTTCTCCGAAGGGTGTGGGGTATTTCCCTTATGTCACTAAGATGTCCTGTATACAGTATACATCACCCGACCAATCTTGATCTTTGACACATTTATAATACAATGTTTGCTTATGATAATTATGTTTATAGTAATTTATAGCGACGTAGTCGATGGTAATATTCTTTTGTTGAATCAAATGCATAAAGTGCTATGAGAGGCTCTCAAGTTCATGCATGTAACATTTGAAATTCATAATACACAATAGTTTATTACTCAAAAGATGAAGTTCTGAAAAATATTTGCTCTTGTGCGTAAATAACATGTTAATATGTTTGTACTTACTGTTAGAACTGGTCGTAGTAGGCGCATTCTGTTATAACTTATTGTGAAACTATTAGAAATCTGGAATAACTGTAGTTTAAGATTACCTGCATGGGCGTGTAAACTGTGGCTTATCAGCTTAAATCTAAGAATAAAATCCATAGAAAATCGACACTACGTTATCCTCATTATAAAACGTGATGACGGATGCTTCGTAACGGTCAGTGATTTTAATGATTAGCATACACTTGAAACCTGAAGAAGTATTTATTGATGTCATTATTTATTCGATTGACAGAACATTAGCTAGTATCAAGTAGGTTAGCCGACAGTTTTTGCGAGGGATTGAAGCGTGCGTGATCTCTCAAGTACCGTTAGTGATCGAATATAAAATGTTTGCGTAAACTATTTCACATGTACTTTACATAAAGTTTATTGAACGGTTGTGGCCAAATATGATTCGAACTGAACTACTGTTATCACGGCATGACTTGTGTTTGATGTTTCTTTTAGAGTGGTCTCTCTAAATAGTATACATTGTCAAGTAGGTAAGAACTTCAGAATGATATATACGAACTAGTTAAGACTATTACCCACCTTCCTACCTATCCATGTTTAAGAAATCTAATGTCTACATACATAATTTTCTTCACTGAAAAACAAAGTTGGCAGTCACGGGGACCGGCGACATAAGTACTTAAATATTATAACCAGCCAATCATGTTCCCACTGCTGGGACCCAGGCCTCCTCTCGGTAAGAGAGAGTGGGCTGTAATTCACCACGCGGGTCCAGTGCGGGCGACAGAAGTGCAATCTTAAAACTTTGGAATAACATCTAAACATGGTCAAATTATAATAAAAAATTAATGTTGTTTTGTGGGTTCATCGACCACAGTTAGTGCAGTCACTTGAAATATCAGTTAAAAAATCCGTTATTTTTGTGTAAACTTGACAGACATGATTGGTAGCGATACCTAAACAGGATAAAACAAAATATAAAAGATTTTCTCAATTCATACTTCCCAGTTACAACACTACCAGCTGTTGTTGACCCTCAAAAAAACTTCAATTTTTATTATTCATCACATCTGCAGAGTTTCGCTAGCTAATTTAATTTGACCCTGTATATACAGGATGAATTTTTCAGATGGTGCCCCGTATGGGCAGGCACCTTAACCGTTTTTTTTTCTGTTTATTTCATTTGGGGACTTTTATATAAAATACATGGCAGACCCATCGTACCTTATTACAGGTACATAACAGGAATTCCTATAATTAGCCTCTTAGACCAAACTTAAACTCATACCCCCTTATTCCAAAACAAGGTTTATCTTCAGACCCAGGTTTAAAACATGGAGCCATTATTGAATTTCGAACTTTATTCCGACTATGGTAAAGTTCCTAAACACAAAATTGTCAACTTAGTACCGAACCAAGTTTTCAAAACTGAATACTTAGTTCGGTACTAACTTGTCAGTTTTGTATAGACGGAATAATGTTCGAAATTCAATAATGGCTCCTTGGTTTAAACTTGGGTCTGAAGATAAACCTTGTTTTGTAATAAGGCCCATTAGGTAGACTTACCTTAACCGTTGTAGCCACAGGAAAACGGTCTGAGGAGACTGTCCTTATTGTTTTTGAGAAATTTTGATCCCATTATTCTATAAATATATTAAATAATCTCAGTCGGTCTCATAGAGTTATTTGATGAAATGAAATCGTTTATTCTGTAAATAGGGTATCGAAATCACTTTTATACGTCATATTAAAAAAATAAAAAATAAGCTAGATGTAGTCGACATACTGATGGATTTTTGAGACGGGGTAGTCAGATAAGATGACTACCCCGTCTCAAAAATCCATCCTGTATTTATATGCGTATAGCATACATGTACACAAGCCACTGCGCGTCGCCAGTCTGGCGCAACACGTCACATTAGCAAGTCGCGGTTAGCATGTCGGTGACGCGAACCAATAAGATTTTTCCCCTACCAAAAATCGCTAAATGCACCTAAAGAAGTTTTCACTTCAAAACTTAAATGTCCTCGTATTTTAATCCAATCAATTAAAGTCCCCTCCAAAGCTTCAGTATCATGGCTATCAAGTTGTTTATAAACAGTTGGGCTCAGTAACGGCGCGTGCGCACTTTGATCTCCCCTCCTCACACCCACGGAGACGATTAATACATTCTCTTGTTTGTTAATTTGTTACTACGCTTTTATAAGGATGGGTTATATTGATTGTTTTACTGGCCATGATAGGGAATTATTTTGGGCTTGAATATAGGTACAAACTGGTCCTTGAAACGAAAAAATGAAATTGTAAAGAACGTGATATATTTTAATAAGCAATATCTAATTGTTATGATTCAAAGAATTGTGATTTTGTGACACATCAACATAATAAATGAACATCTTAAAGCGGCACACGAAATGTCAACCATTGCGAAATGTCATCATTTCATCTACCCGACAAAGTGCTCAACTTTTATTCAGCATGAATAACAAATTCATCAGCAACACACAAAAAAAATATGAATACGTCGTAGTAACAAACAAACGCGACAAAAACGAGCGACCGCATTAAATATAATTAATTAACGCCACATAAAAGAACATTAAGCGATCTTCACAAACGCTATTCAATGGCCGAATGTTTCTTTTCAAGAAGCTGTCTCTATAAACGCGCGGCGTTAGTGATGTGGCGCATGCGTAATCGACGTGATTAATTGCCGGATCACGGCACTCTATAAAAAATCTTTTTATAATTAAAGGTAACGTATTACGTTCGTAAGGCGACATTACGATTGAAATGATAATCATGTGTCACCATTTGCAAGTTGTTTTTCATGGTTAAGGCGCTGACAAGAGGCAAATGATAAAAGTAGGCTTTTCTTAAACAAAAAAATTGCCAAATCTATTATAGTTTGTGGGAGCGGAAAAAATATATGTTATTCTTGAACATTTCTCAGAACTTGGTGGTTACCAAAACAAGTTTAGAAATAAAATCTCGATACAAATTAACGGTAAACTAATCCTTTACTTTGAGTTTCAATCCTAAATATCTGAATTAAATATCAACGTACGGTTGGTATTTAATTAATAACAAGAACGTCTTATTTGTATGCAGAACTTGGTTGTTTTTTATTTTTGATTACTCAACTCATTTTTGATTAAATAAATAATTGCTTCATATTTTGCAATAAATTACAGGCGTTGTGTCATCACGCTTCTCTTTCTTTTGTATGCAGTCTGACAGTGACAGCGGTTTACCTGTTATCAGCGTCTTAATGTGTTTATGTATTACCTTCTTTTATGTAGATTGGTTAGGCTAGGTAAGGTTATTAATATTAGCTTACAAAGTAGTAATAGCAGGTATATCTTAAAAAACTGAGAACACACACCATAAATAAACGAATACCCATAATAATAATATGATGAATATTATATATTTACATAAGCATTTGTCCGTGTGTTGCCGGACGTAAAGAATAGCACCACTCTATTTCTTTCCGTGGGTGTCGTAAAAGGCGACTTAAGGGACTTACTAGAGAATGGGCAGCAGCGTTCTCTATACATTTTAACACTATACAGCGATCGCCAACCCTCCTGCCAAGCGTGACGATTATGGCAAACCCCCCCTTTGGGGGAGGCTACGGCTGAATTTATGACATAAACATGTAGAATTAAGATTGACGCATATTATGGATGTGACGAATATTTACCCCCCCCTTTTTTTGGGTATTTTGTGTTCTTCATTCGATAAAGTATTCAAAAAAAACGAGTGGGTCTTACAGTAGGTAGTTGCATAAGATGTGTAACATCTGACATCTTACCTTGATAGCAAGCAACTGAGCAGTGACAGAAATTACCTCCTTTACTTACAATTTATATAGTACTTACTAATTTCATGCTAGTATAAAGTACTTACTTATTCCATGCTCAAGCTGTCACTTCCTGTTACACACTTCCGTCCCTTTTCACGAAGTCACTCACACAGAAAGCGAGAGAAAATCGCACCTTTAAAGACATACCGTTATTAAATGAAAAACTAATAATGTTAATTTTTGTTAATTAAGCTCCTGTGTAATATTTTGTATTTTCATTTAGTAACGATTTTTAACACATCAGAAAATGAAGAATGAATTACTACTGGTTGTTTAAATAAATACATTATTTATTTCAGGTAGGTATACGAGTATTACACCCATTGCCAAACAAAAATTAATAGAAATAGACCATACAAACTATCCAAACAGACAAAAACCCAAAATAAAATTGCAACCAAATAAATTTCCACATTGAAAAAAAAAAAAAAAAACATTTCCATTAAAATATGTCAGAATAAGTAAAATGTCAAATATAAAAAGTAAAAGTAAACTGTAAAAAACGTTATAAAAATATCACGCCATTAAAAAAAAAGAAATTGGTCATTCAATTCATAAATATTTTCTTAAACTGGTCCTTATCTACGCATAACATATTTTGACGCCTTTTGACAAAACATCAGTAGCCCAAGTAGCTCCGTAATCAAACAAAACAATAACGGCATGACATTGAGCTGCCGTCAATCTGGCAGGTACGAGATATCGCACAGATTCTCACGGGCCTCACACGCCACCGCGGACTGTAGTTAGCGGGCTCTATGCAGACGAACCCGATTCTTGGAATAATGATGTGTATCGCAGCTCTAATGATACGTTTCCTATACTTGAAGATACAACAATCAAAATCTAAACGGAGGAGCCTCTGCGTACTAAAGACTATTTGGTGTTTGTTTTTAATGAGAATGTTTGAAAAAAACGATGCAGCATTGTGTCAAGTGTAGCTATAAAAGCTGGTTTTAGAAGCTTTAATTCGGGTAGATCCTGATAGACTAGTTTTTATACCTTACTTTTTAACTGTCGATTGAATATCTCAAGTCTTACTACTAATAGATAGTTCATTAACTCCTTAGAATAGTCATAGAATCTTATCATTTTTATCGTCCAATCGAAGTTAGATATAGCAAATAGACAAATTCTTAGAACTTTTAACATGTTAGGAATACTCAGTATCGTTTTATCGTAACATAAATGCAAGAGAGTCAACATTTAATGAGAAGTTTATCATCTATTGACACTTATTTCTCTATACGTTTCCGCATCAGATCTGATATATTTTATGAAATCCATGCAGCGAGGTAATAGAAAGAAGAAATAAATTAAAGAAAGAAAGAAAAATAATTTTATTTGTCATAGAAAAACGCGCGGTAATTGCGTAGCAAACTTACAGTAGCAATGGGTTTCATTTTGACAATTCAACAACATTCATTGCGTTGTTTACGTTGTTGAGCAGATAAATTTTTCGAATATATTTGAATCAACGGATCCGTCAAAATCATTCAGATTTAGATTGACGAGTGTTTCGCAATTATAGGGTGCAGGAGATATTGATTTCACTAAGTATTTTCATAGACTGAAGAAGCGAATTGGGTTTAACAATAACCCTGCTAAAACAAAAGTTTGCTTGTTACTATAGTTAAAAAACACTTCATGAGAGACTTCTCAGACGACTATCAGAACTTCAAACTTGAAATGGAATGGAAAGAGACACTGGAGTAGGTATAACCAAAAAATATTGAAATGGAATGGAAAGAGACTGGACTAGGTATAAACAAAAATATGATCATCAAAGATGAAAATTCATAGCAAAAGTCTTCAAGTGCATAAACAAGACTGTCAATAGAATCTCCGTATAATGTATGTCCATATAGAGAAATGTTGCTACTGTTTAATAGCGGGCGTTTTGATTACAGATTACAGTAATTACGTATCTGGATCCCTCTAGAGACACGCGCGGCGGAGGGCGGTGCGCGCGCGCACGCTAGCTCTGCCACTATACATCACACTTGAAATTGAAACACTATTTTTGAATTTTAAGACTTGACAGAGAAGTATGATGTGTTATCAAACTAATAAATCAAATCTTGCTCAGTGTGGTAAGCTTATGAATTAAATTCTAGCGCATTGAAGACCTACCTACCTCTACGCAACAATTCCAGAGCGAATGGTTAGAAAATCGAATAAATGCAAAACCTCGATTATGCGTCCAGTGATGAAAATAGACAGCAATCAGCCGACTTCGAATGCTTCTCATACATTAGAAAGCAATTATTCGACGAGTTTACGCCCATTTTACGCCACATGTAACACCGCGTCGATCAAGTGAATTATATTTCCAGTTTATAATATCCAATATTATTTCTATTGCGTTGGGAGGCACCGGTAGCGGATAATTAGAGGATAGCGGGCAGGTCGCGCGATAACTAGTCTTAATGACGTGAAATCGCACTCCGACGCCCGCCGCCATCTTGAAAATGAAGCAGCGATGGCGGGAAAGCTTGCAATTAGCCATAACCACACATCGCTTGATCACGGCATATCGAGCTTTGCTGCACATCTCATAAGGAATGTTATGACTATGAAAGACTTCAAAGCTAACACAACTATCATCAGTTAAGAAACTCTCCAGTCTCCATTAGCTAAAAGTTGTCATAATTGCTTTTGTGGCCTATTTGGGCTCCCTGTTAGACCCATTGGAACAGAACACATAATCCAATTTTATGTTCTCACGGGTGACTTCAGACAGAAGCTTTTGAAATCAAAACTGCACCACTTAGACACCAATTTAATGAAAATTATATCGAGTTCTAACAAGAAGGAAATCGCATTGATGCATTTTTTGTCATATCAGACAAAGAACTATGGAATAATCGATTCCCACAATTTAGCACTGAGTTTGATCGGCTCGTCCTCGTCCTGACTGCGGCTCTGACAGGCAGCAATTTGGAGCCACGATCAGTGCTACTGTTCCCCTGGAGCAATGATTTAGACACGCAATCTCCAGCCAACATGGACAAAAAAACCTTGAACAAATGACGATTATAGATAATGTTTAGATAAATTTCTTTGATATGACACTTTGCCATGAAATTCAAATTCTTTTATTAAACTTACACGTAGTTCACAATAAAAAAATAAACATGCATGAAATTCTAACCAACAGAAAACATAGACAGATTTATCAGCGGGACCTAGAATAGACAGCCTGTATCATGATAAATACCACACAAAAATAATAATTGATTGTGTTCTGCTAGCGCAATATTTAATATAAATTAATAACATTTACAAAAATGTGAATAAAAAGAAGTTAATTTACATAGAATAAACATACAAAAACAGTTAAGTTGAGTAAATGTGGGGTGTAAGTGTGTGTGTAGTTGTGTGTTTGATCAGAGAGTGTGATGGGTACTAACTTAAGCTACAAAGTAAACTTTCTGTTTCCTAATAAGTCTGGCCCTGCGGTCATTCTTTATGTTTATTAATACACTAAACTTTTGTATTGGGGTTCTTGAAGATCTGTTGCCAAAATTGACGCTATGAAGATGAAGGAGACAAGCTGTCAATAAGTAAACTTTGAAAACCACGCAACTAACAGTTGCAAAAAAGTATGGAGGACCAAAAACGGTAATGCTAGTTATTACTGTTTTTGGTCCTTCGAAATTACTGTTTAACCCAAACAAAAAATTTGGTTGGTTAATTGAGATCGTTTAGGTAGTAAACAGTATGTGTTTTATAATATTACTGAATTATAAGGATGGATGGACTGTGTGAAAGATATGGCTAGAAAGGGAGTGACTACCGCGATGACAGCTAATGGAGAAGTATGGAAGAAAATGACTTCGCGCTGACCCTAAATATATTGGGATAAGGGCAGTAGAATGAAGATGATGATGACTATTACTGAATTAATATTGATTATAATGGCTACATCCAAAATATTTTTCATAGTGAGGGTTAGAACAGAACATGATGTCACATATTACACATTATCAACATCATCATTTCAGCCGAAAGACGTCCACTGCTGGACATAGGCCTCCCCCAAAGGGGTGGGAGGGGGGTGTTTACCTTAATCGCCACGCTTGGCAAGCGCTTGGTTGGCGATCGCAGTATAGTGTTAAAATGCATTAGAGAACGCTGCTGCCCATTCTCTAGTAAGTCCCTTAGTCGCCTTTTACGAAACCCACGGGACGAAAAAGGGTGGTGCTATTCGTTACCTCCGGCACCACACGATACACATATTGCACAAAGATTCCTAAATCACAACAAAGTTGGACGAATTCTTCGTTGTTATTAGTTGCTAATTATATCCGATTCTGTTTTCGCACATCTCTGCAAAAGTATTTTGTTAGAGGTTGTTGATAAATTGAGATGATTATGTTCAAATGACTACTAAAATGTGGATCCATCGACAATTATTATTGAGCTCGGCTGTCGCCGCCGGCGCTCGTGACGACACGCGAATCTAACTCGATGCTCCTGCGTAACTCTATTTAATTTTAATTTGAAACTAATTCATTCTTTCTTATCATTATACTTTTTTATCGTTGGAATACGAAAATTATGTTGGTTTTTATGTGAATGCAATTACACTTAAGATTTCTTTAAGGTCAAACATGTTAAACGCTTTTGCTAGCCATTATAAGCTCCAAATTATCAGGGAAAATTTTGGCTATTTATTAATGATTTATTACCCGGCAATAAATGTAATGCTGAAGAAAATATTTGAAAACAAGCTGTTGACAGGTGTTATGATTACTTATGATGCAGATTTTCAAAATATATGTACTGTACAAGAGTACAAAACTTGTTATTGCGAATATTTGCATTGCCATATGCACTGTAGTTGGTTAATTACAATATTGTATTTATGTTATTAGACACGAGACACGATTATGCATTGGGTAACACTTTGGAAGTGACACAAAGTTTCATAAATTATTTTCGATTCTATCGAAATAGGGAGCGTGCCCAGCTCCCGCCTTTAATAATATTTAAATTTAGAACGGCGAAGGGATGGGACATGTGTGTAGTAACGCGTTTGGCGAAATGTGATTACAGTCGGTAATTAACGAGCCGCTATTTATGGGCTGTCTATGCGACATTATTTAAATATTTTCTTTTCATATTCTAAAAACGGCGTTGCGTACAGGCCTGGCCGTTTCGGAATCATACTCTTTTGTAATAATTATCATTGTATTCGTGAAAGTGTTTTACCGTTGGCCAACCGTGTCATGTCCGTTTTGTCCGGTCTCTTGAAATAAAGCACGCTTTCAATTGCAGACTAATTATTCCAACACGAGAAACTCATTCGGTGCCGTCAGTTTTTACGTGTAAAGAGATTAGTCCACTTAAACGACACTCGCACTCAAAGGAGCATTGTGATGCGGAGCGATAATGATGATACGTTAAGAAAAGTATTACATTCTGTCCATAATGGGCCGTTGAAAAGGAGCATTTCTTATAAAATTTCATTTAGATTCAGTGCTCGTCCCGCCGGTATGTCACAGAGTCTCCGCTTATGAATAAATTACGGTTGTACATTAATTTATTGATTGTTATTCAAATTGGGTTTCTCAATCGGAGGTTGGAGGTGATGTGTCTCGTCTCGGCTTTTTGTCCCATGTGATGTTTTGAGGTTGACTTGTGCTCGTTCTACGCGACGGAAAATTGTTTTCGAATGCTCAACAACGCTTGAATAGATACCTACTCGTTGTATTATTGTGATATACTATATCTACGTCATTCCGCATTGATTTCTCAAACGTATCTAATTTTATTGTGTATTAGTTTGTGATTTGTGACTGACGACTGGAAAATTTATACAAATCATAAATTTTTCGAGTATGAATTATTGTAGAAATAATTTTGCACTTGGAGTTATTTATTAGGAAATCTCGTTTGGTTTTCAGTACTTATAAATTTTTAATAGAATAGCCTTAAAATATTTTGCCATTGATTTAGGTACGTACTTGTGTTAACAGAAAATAATACATTGAAACATAAAAGAGATGTGACATTCAAAGATGATTATTACAAACGATGACCATTTAAGGAAAATATTAGGAAAAACTTATAAGAAACTGAGTCATCGCCCAGATAAATATCGAGACATCTTTAGAAACTTTGTAAGCGATCCGTTATTAAATGTACGTGTTCGGACTTCATTACAAATAATGTTACGTCCTCAATAGTTTCAGATACAGTCATAGACGTTGTATGAAACTATAACACACAATATAGTAAGTAATTATTATATCCGCCATATTGGCGATTTGCGCGCGCGCCGTCCGATTGGTTAACGTCTGAAAACCGATTCATCGTCTATACGGACGTATTATTATTCTCGGCGTTATGGTGTTTCTAAGAATGTTCGTTGCCTGGACTGTTTGTAATGACAAAAGCACTTTTTATTATTTGATCGCTCGCTCGTTTCTGTTAATTGTTCCGGGGACGTGATTTTAATATATCATGCATGTTGACTGGACTCTTTTATCGTGTATGCAAATAAGTATCGATCCACGTCGTGGGCAGCGGTCGGCGCGCTCGACGCGAAGTCTGCGCTCGCGCAACCAACTGCGAATGGCACATAAAACAGTCGTTAGCACTCGTTGCTTTGTTTTGGGGTACCTTTTTGCGTTGAATTGAATTAGGCATTTGTTCGTCAAAGCTTGAATGTTGAACTTTATTCTATACCTACAGTCGAACAATGAAGGCATTACTTAAGCGTTAATTTGCATACAAATGGATTAATGAACTTTAAGTAAAACAGAAATGTGTACTTAGTTTCAAACATTGGTCTGCTATTGCGGGTACTAGAGTGTTCGCTTTTTTATGAAATGAAATGAGTTCGGTCAACTGTAGAAATGAGCTGTATCTCGACTCATTGTATAAATTCAGTAGCTACACATCAAGCGCCTCCGTAAAGGCTTCCATTCCACCACAATCATAAAGCTAAGCTTATATTCTGTTTAGGAGCTTAAATTAAAACACATAGCTTTTGGAGAAATTATTTTGAACCACAGACAAACCTTTATAAATGTATCATATTTTATTATGTCCGGTTGGTATTTTATAGTAGCCAGCTTTTCTATATACACCTTCAATGAAAATATATAACAAAAATGCCAAGCTTGGTGATTGCTCAAATTTTAAAAAAACCTTTCGCACACGTTATCAATTATAGTAGAAATTAATTTGTTCCTAGAGAGCCTCAAGCTGTATTCAGTCTCCTTAACGCATTAAGTAGATTCAACCCTAAAATGACTCGCGTATTTCTCGCTCCATTTGACTTGCTGATGCTAACACCGGTGGTCCTACGGGACCCGGGGTCTCTCCGACCTCTTCTATTTGTTAATAAGCACCCACTAGTGAGCGCTCGAGGGTTATGTATGCATATCATTATGGTAATGTTATCGTCAGATATAACTTTCCGTTTATATCAACTGAATTTGATTGTAATTAATTATTCACTAGCCATTGTTATGTAAAACTTGTGATAAAGGTTATTTTTGTTTTAAGAGCTCATCTTGAGCTTGACTTTCGGTTTGAAAGTCAGTCAAGTTTAATTTCAGTATTGTATGGTTTCTGTTACTGCACAAGTCGCACTCATTAAGAAAATCCTGGCATATTTAAATACAGTTCTCTGCATTTCCCAGACATTACCATCTACAATTGAATTTACTATTTTGAACAGATGCAAACATTTTCTGTTTCACATTTTCAGGAACAATTTTTTCGAAGGTAAATATAATATTTACACTTTACACTCCGAAAAAATTGATTCTTAATTACTGTTTCTCTTCTACTGTCTTAATTTCATCTTCAACGACCAACATATCTTCAATACTGGATCCCTCCCAGCGTGTACCTCCCAGGAGGACTCTCATCTGAGGGTCATCACTACCGTGTTACGGATCGCCCCCACAATGTTTACCCTCTCGAGCTCTTGGACTACGTGGTCACATAATTGGCCGGCCACGTGTGGTCCGTAACTGTGGTAGCTTGTCCACTTGTTTGATGTATGAACTGCCTAGTGGTTTTAGTGGAAATTAATGGACATTTTAAGTTTTTAAATGGATTTGTAATTAACTTTCTTTTCGTTAAAATGTGAAGCGACGTCTTTCTTAAGCTAACATATTCTCTAGTGTTGATATTGTCTGTGTGGTGCCCGACGTAAAGAATAGCACCACCCTATTTCTTCCTATGGGTGTCGTAAAAGGCGACATAAGGGACTTATTAGAGAATGTGCAGCAGAGTTCTCTATGCATTTTAACACCATACTGCGATCGTCAACCCGCCTGTCAAGCGTGGCGATTAAGCAAGGCCCCCCTTCGGCGGACACCTATGTCCAGCAATGGATGTTTTTCGGCTGAAATGTTGAATGAATGAGTGTTGATAGACTATACGAAACGCAATTTACAATTATTTAAATTTTAGAAATGCATATAAAACCTACGATAAACAGACACAAATCTTTTAATTACCACTTTAGATAATGACGGGCTTCTGCTACATATTTAAGTGCCAATTATAGCATTTTTCCTTCGTTAAATATGACGCAAGTTATTAATGTCCTTATGATATCGGGAGTGGGCCCAGTGTGTTCCCCGAACAGTCGCTAATGTGCGGCGACCACGCCCCTTCCTGTCGCCTCACCCCCGGACACGAAGCGCTTGCACCGATGACACTGCGCAGCTGAAGGTTCAGGATAAATATAATCACTTAGCTTTCAGGACTGCATCTATGTCGTTAATGATTCGTTACTTTTGGTCCTGCGAACATTTTGTATGCGGTTTGAAATGTTGAGATGCCTAGAAGGGTAAGGAAATTTTTATTATAATCATCATCCCACTTCATCACACTAATCACATCACATCACACTAATATTATAAAGGCGAAAGATTGTGAGTGTGTGCGTGTGTGTGTGTGTATGTTTGTTACTTCTTCACGCTCAAACGGCTGGACCAGTTTTGATAAAATTTTGTATGGAGGTAGCTGACACCCTGGATTAAGACATAGGCTACTTTTAATCACACTAATATTATAAAGGCGAAAGTTTGTGAGTGTATGTGTGTGTGTATGTTTGTTACTTCTTCACGCTCAAACTGCGGGGCGCAGCTGGTTATTAAGTAAATCATAACATAACATAACATCACGCTTGTAATCCCGAAAGGTTAGGCAGAGGTGTACCTATAGTACATTCACATTTCACCAGTTATGTTTAAGTCCCATGTAGTAGGGGGCGAGCCTAATGCCATCAACCAAGCACAAATCCAGACACCGGGCTGCTACTGAGAAATTCCAGATGGAAAACGCCAATAACACTTTTGCCTGACCTGGGAATCGAACCCAGGACCTCATGCTTAGCAGTAGCGCTTGCCACCACTAGACCAACGAGGCAGTCCGTAAATTCAGTAAACCAGAATCAGGATAACGCAATTTCAGGGCTGTTTCTACAGAAACAGCCCTGAAATCGCGTTAAGGGGGATGCGCTAAGGTAGCCCGCGAAATTCAAATTTTATTACGTTTTTTGCAATTCGCAGGTCAGTAACACGTTGTATGTTGATTTAAATACATATAATGCTGATTCGAATGATTATAATTCTGTAAAGCCATATTGGTTATGTAAAACCTGTTACTGACCTGAAAATTGCAAAAAACGTTGGAAAATTTGAATTTCGCGGGCTACCTTAGCGCATCCCCCTTAAAGTGTGCTTAATCCAACTCCAAATGACCGTAAGTGTATCAAACGATATCAAGAACGAGTCCTATACATTCTACAGTATAATTTATAGTAACAAATTGCTTTATAAATTCACAGTAGTCCATTCTCGCCATTCAGGTTTCTGATACGAAGGCTCGCAGTTTTACAATGAGTAATCGCTATTGAGTCATTGATTAATGTTATAAATCAGACTTTGTTATCTGATTTTATATTCTGATCGTAAAGTTCTGATTACGTTTGATGTATAATTTTTGATATGACGTTGGTATTAAGCTCTGTTTTTGGTTTTCCTAAAAATCCAACTTCTACTCATTTATGGTGTGAGTAGGTGGTACCTATATTTTGTTTTAAAAATGATACTAGTTCATGGTATCGCGTCTAAGGACCAATTTTATCGAATTAAATATTGTTAATATTTTTATAATTCCCAAGGTAGGAGAATGTATAGGGTCAAAAAAAAATTACTGGCGCAACTCCGTAGATGTGATTGGTATCAATATCTTATTAAGCAAATCTATTATTTTTTGTTTTATCTTATGTTATATCTTGGGTTCCGTGTGTTGCCGGACGTAAAGAAATAGTACCAGTAGTAGTAGTAGTAGTATGTAGATAGGTCTTTTTTTGTAATGTTTACTTGCTCGAGTTTATGTTTTCCTAAGCACGTGTTTCTGTGACGAATAAAATTATTTTTCTTTTTTTCTTTCTTTCTTTCATACCACCCTATTTCTTCCCGTGGGTGTCGTAAAAGACGACTAAGGGACTAACTAGAGAATGGGCAGCAGCGTTCTCTATGCATTTTAACACCATACTGTGATCGCCAACCCGCCTGCCAAGCGTGGCGAGTAAGGCAACCCCCCCTTTTGGGGGAGGCCTATGTCCAGCCGTGGACGTCTTTCGGCGGAAATGAATGAGATTTATCGTGGCTGATCTGTGAAATTTACAAAACAAAAACTGTTTTTTTATCTGATATTGTAAGTGTCTTCACTACCTGCGGTTGATGATCCTAAAAAAAAACTTATCAAATTAATTTATTTTTTGTATTATATCATGTATCACCCATGTTTGCGGAGTTTTGTTAGCTAATTTAATTGACTTATACCATATATAAATCCAAAAAAGGTTTTACTGATTTAGTTGCACTTGTACCATTATGGTTGAATGCATTTTAATATTTTTTAGAGGTGAAATATGTATAACCTTTAGTAAATAATCATTCCAACTCATTAATCATGTTGGCACATCAATTTACATTATCTAGAGTAATCTAGACCAATTAATATCATTGATCTATACCTAGTTTTTGTTGATGCTTCGTTAGCCAATTTTCTTAGGTAACATCTGATTGCTCAATTGTATACTAAGATACAGCTGCAATGCTTCTGCAACGTGCAGTTGCACTTAAAACGTCAGTGTTCGTGACTTATGCGTCTCGTTGTCGGGTGTCATCAGGTGTCGTCGGCTCGTCTGGCTACCGGCGCGGGCGCAGCTTCGCCCACGCGACCTTCGGTGCTTATTCACCACCTCGTACATTAATTTTATTGTTTTCGTTACTGTGTAATTAAATCACCTGAAAACCAGTTAGCTGGTAGTCTTGTTTGGTTTTATTATTTATGTGGTTGCTGAAAATCAGCGTATTACTTAGTCATTTGTACGAACGAGGCCTTCAAGCAAAATAATACATTACTTATCTCCAAGCACAAATCAAATTCTATAAAAGCTGGTTTTCAAGTTGCTAATGTTCCATTTTCTTCGAGACCCGATTTCTCCGCACGTGCCGATAGCCATTCCGATCACTGTTTTGTGGATAAGATCGCAGCCTCTTGAGCATTGGACCAAACTTATCTTTCGCAAAAGACAATATTCCTAAATGTGCCGAATTAGAAGTTATTAAGTCCTACTGATCCAATTACTTTTACATAGAATAGAAGTACTCACCATTTTGGGCTACGCAATCTCGTATCAATTTGTGTGACTGTGCCTCCAAAAGCTACTAGTTTACCTGTAAAGTATACTAAGTGCTATAGTGTTGTTCTAGGGACCGATGTTGACTTGCGTCCGTGTGTGGTCCTATGGCCGCACGTGGTCCTAAACAAAATGCTATAACTCACCCAATACGTAACACAAACTTGAATCTTATTTCTAATTCGTGAGGACACAAATTGGTTTGTCCAAATATTTACTTACCAGATTGCCATATGTCTGGCTAAATAAGACAGTGTTGCCTTTGAAAAAAAAAGAAGGATAATAGCGAAAGTGTTAAGTCGGTCTGGTTTGTTAACTTTTTGTAAACACATAAATTGAATTTACGTTATTTTTAGACACGAATGACGTGTGTAGATATGCAAATTGTTTCAAATTGCAAGAGGATGTGCAAGTTTCACGCCAGACGTTGCGTGGGAGAGCCATTGTATTCTGTGAAATACTGGCGACCATGCTATTACGCATTCAATGTCGCAAACTTTAATTAGATCATTTAAGTCGTCGCTTCATGAAATTATATCGTTGCAATTATTTTCTTTATCACGATCAAATTCCACAAGAAGTAACAATTGCTAGTTGTAATAAAACGGTATAAAAAAGATAACATAATTCATAAGGGCTCCACTGTATTGAGTCGTCATGTTTGTAGAATTAATGAGTACACAAATTGAGACAAAGGGCCAATAAAACTCAAATAACTTTTTATTCTATCAAAATGGCGTTCGGCGGCCATTAATAAGCTAATGACAGGCGAGTTTGACAGCCCGTTATCGCGCCATCTAGCGGGAACAGTTTAATATCGAGCACGTTTCTCTACGTCAAAATGTTATGATACACGGTCACTTATTCTTTTTGATTTAGTGCCCCTCGCGTTGAGAACTGCATTGATTTATCAATTATTTCAGGTATGCGAGCTTGGTATTTTTAAGACACGATCTTACTTTCATGTCATACCGTTTGAATCAAATCATCAATTACTGTGTTCAATGCGTATTTTGGTATTATCTGATTGGTATGAGTAATACTTTAAATATATGACACAAGATTGAAATAACAACGATAAAGATGGTGGTTTTATAAAGCTATTATAAGAATTAATCGGATGCGAATGTGAATGGTTGCGTGGTGTATTGTTTGTAAATGGGGTGCGCCTGCGCAGCGGGGTGCGCCGTTTTATAAGGAAGTGACAGGATCTGTGGTTTCGAAATGACATTGTCACCTCATCCTTTTTTTTCTTGTGCTCTGCTCTTCCTTGTATAATTTGTTACAAAAACTTTAAGTGTGCCAACTTTCTAAACTATGTTTTAAACTGAATCATATTTTAGTCAATTAGCAAAACTCTCGGTAAAATACTACCGATATTTCTAAGCAATGATCGATTTATTATAATGTGATAAGTTGTGCCGATACAAATATTATAATACAATGATGGTTGACAGATTGTTGGCCTTCGATTACGATTCTTTTGGAACCCAAGATTTTTTTGTCGATTTGTTTTTATTTGAATCGACATGGTTTATTTGAACGCTATCGGGAAGGGTTCACGTTATTGATTTTTTAAATGTATGTTTGTTTTGATGGACTGACTCTTTAGGATGGATTTAATAAAAATAATGGATTCGACACTGGTAGTTTTTGTGGCCGTTGTATACTGATATAGTTTTCTGACAGTGGAATTTGGATATTAAGACGGGTGAAGATTGAAATCAATAATCTGATAAACTTGGCTTCAATGCTGAGCCTAATCCTTTAACAGCAAGAAGTACCTACGGGCTGAGCAAAGTTAATCGCAATATCATCACATTAGAAGAGAAAAGTTTGACGATTTTTATCAATATTGCACCAGCGTGCAGCGGGGCGAACATGGCCTACTGTGACATGACTTGAGTCACACATTTTATCACAGTTTGAGCGATAAGACTGTTTTGTCATAAAATGCTAGTACAAATTGACATGACATAATCTGCTGGTTGTAATTGCGAAACACACTGTCACTGACAGTTCAACAACATTCATTGCGTTATTAACGTTGTTGAGCAGACACATTTTTCGAGCATGTGAAGCAATGGATTAGCGATATACTTCAAAATCATTCAGTTTGTGATTATATTTATCACAAAAGAATAGGCCTGTTTTGACGTTTAACTTGAATCGATTTATCGTGAGTATCGAGTACCGAGTCGTATCGAACGACTCGGTACTCGATACTCACGATAAATCGATTCAAGTTAAACGTCAAAACGGGCCTATTATTTTGTGACAAATATAATAGTGTGTTACGCAATTAGGGTGCAGGATTTCTTAGGGTAGTAAATAGATTGGGCAAAGAAAGAATTGTGTAAACAGAAGGAAATGATATTGACCAAGAAACAGTGAAAGATTATTAACTAGGAATCTAGTATACATTGCAAAATGCTACCAACAGAATAAATCAGCCAAAATAAAAGCAGTTGGAAATGTGTTGAATGAACCGCATCTTGTTGATACAAATGTTGGTGTAAATATGTTTTTGAATCATGTGTTTAAATAAACTTGAAAACGAACTGGAAGGTGAGCCTATATATCTTCTAAGAATGGCGTTACATCATGATAATGATTCATTAGCTCAAAGAATGAAATAAAAATGATTTGCATAAGTAATAAAGATAAACAGAACGTAAATATATTTTTTATTTGTGTTGATACTGTTTATTATATTTCTAAACATGTTTCGCAATAACTAGAAGGAAGGTAAGAAGGAAGAACATTTAAAATTTTAAATCATTTTGAACATTTTATATCTTGTAATTGGAGCACTAGGAGCTGTCGTTGGAAAGTTTAATCAGCTTTAGCAGTAATAGATATAGACAATAATGTTTTTTTTGCTCTATGATACATAATGCAAAGGAATAGTTGTACAAATAAACCAAGAGGCAGAAACATTTAAGGACCATATCCATCGATCACCTCTAAATACGACACAACATAACTACATTAATATGTCAAACAAACAATCGACGATCGGAATCCTTCGTGTATCATCGGGATCAATATTAATGATGTCAGTGGGTCGATAAGTGTCACTACAGTACTACTTGATACCACAGACTACTACCACATCGAGCAGAGATTGATAATGCAGCAGGTACACATCAATTCTATCCTTGATTTACGATACCAATGAATTGTATTGACGTACTGCGAATCGATTTGTTTGTATAAAATTCTTGGGCTGTGTGCCTGTGTCTCTTGTTGGCTTGGTTTTGATGAACTTTTTCCTTGGATTTAAGATTTTATCATGTTATATATATTGTTGAAATTATCATTATCATCAGACTCTGTTGTGATTAAATCCTGTTTTATTATACCGTTTTAGGAAACGGTTAATCGTTTTCGGATCCATTGTTTTGCTAAGCTTTGGTAAGACTTCTTTCTGAAAATTTTGTTTTCTTCAAAGCTTTTCTTGCTCGCGACCAAAGCCTATTTATCCTGATTTCTACCCAAGGGCTATTGATGCTGTATAATTCCTCATCTCAGTACTTGATACAAAGTAAACGCATCCGTTTCACTAGACAAGTGACCTACCTGCGGTCAGGGCATTAGTTTCCTGAAGTGTTTACGAGCAACGCAAGCCTAAGGTAATTAAAGTTCGGTTAGGGCTGGGTTTAACGATACGGTTTACAGCCGTCACGCGTCCATTGTATGTGCCATATCTAGTATTACCAAATGTGCAACTATGTAAATAGACAATGCTGAATGATATTTCTAATATTTCATTCTTATCGATTCACAGGCCTTCTCTGAGAAGTAGAGGTTCTTTAGAACTGTCTTTGTCTTTATCTACCTACCTAGCACTGCCTCATGCATTGGAAATCTGTAAGTAGTCTCAAGGTTAGGTTCAAATTCAAATTCAAATAATTCTTTATTGACATAATAGGATAAGAACAGAATTTGTTTGAAGCCTCTGACTCCTGAACTAGGTGTACCTGTATGTCAGGAGTCAGATTAAGATTAAAGTATTATCTTCTTTGGGAATCCCTTTTTCTGATTTTGGACATCTCACGTCATTAGACCATAACTTTTCGTATCTTACCCAAACATTAGTGCTCACCAACGCTAACAAGTGCTAACAAAAGTGCAGTAAATATTGCTCAAAGCAGTCAAAAATTCTCCAAGTTCTTAATTACTCATGAGGTGACAGGTCACCTGCCTATAAACGGAACGATTGACGATTTCCACAAAGGAAGTGACACAAGTCGGCCATCTTTTATACAAATACAGAGAACACATCCGTTTGGCGCCTCTATTGATCAGCTTCAGTCAATAGGTACTGCGAAGATTAGTACAAATTGTTGTATTGGAAATTAGCTTTTAAACGTCTGTAATAGATTTATTTATTGCTTACGTTTAGTTGGTTACAGGCATTTGTAATGCGGCGATTTCCTTAGATGGATTGCGTATTAAAAGATTTTCCTACGAGTAACACGTTTTCCTGTTTGAGATATTATGTGACATATACATACACCAAACTGACAGGTTTAAACAAGGATTTCTGAGTACAATTGATTGAAAAACGTATTTAAAAAAAATACATACGTTTAGTATTTTTTTTGCTCCATGAGAAAGCATACCTAAGCATGATATTTTTTATGCAAATCTGTAGATATTGATCTCGATCATCCGCACTCTTTGATCATTTTGCAAATTTTTCTCGTTGACGCTCGGGAAAAGTGACCCAGGGTCACTTTCGCGAATCAATGACTCTTCCCTTTAAAAATAATGAGTCAAGCCAAACATGCTTAGCGTCACAAAGAACTTTATACACGATGATGGCTGTTTGCCGCTTTGCAGAATAAGTTAATAATGCAAATAAAGGCTGAGTTTCGAAGTTTACCTGACATGTTCACAATCAACACGGTAACTCCGTGATGCGTCAGCGGATCAACAGATAAATCGATGACAAAAGACCTGCAACAGGTCGTGTGTTCCAATGAAATCACGCGTTAAGGACCGCTCCAGTTTGTCGGTCCACTTAACGTCCGTCTCGCGTTCGATTCGTCTACAAACGACATTTCACATTAAGGTTCCTCGAAATGTCACCATCGGCCAGCGCGCCTACACACGCCACGCAATAAAAGCGATCGATTATTACCTATATGTGTGAAAAGCGGAAGGAATAGGGCGGCGCGCGTCCAGCCGCGGCCGCGTCCGCCGATGCTCGTGAGAACTGTCAATATTTGACCCCGGCTCATTGCTACGCTTCGAAATTGTCTCAACGATTTCGATATTTTCCAATCACAAATATTATCTTAATAACTCACAGGCCAGATTCCCTATATGTATTAATCGGCCATCGACGTCACTCGTCCGCGTCGGATCACGCACCGCGTCTCTCCGTAAACATCGATTCATTATCTCAATCGCAGTGTTAAAGAACTCGTTTTTATTTGCGCTTTCTACGCATAAATAAATATCTATATAGGTATATTACTGCGGAATCTGGCACGCGTCAATCAAACGGAACGTACACGAAACCCAACGATTTGTCACTGCGCCATTTTGTGGCATCCACAATAATGGCCGCCATTTTGGTGACAATAATTAACAGATAGGCATCTCCGTTCGACCGCTTTCTTGTTTTTGTTTTCTAAAAATAATTATCATCACAATAAGCGACGACGCGATCTCTTTCTACTTACCGCTGTTGCGGTATTTTGAATAAAATTAAAAGGCCAAATGATTTCAAATTCAATAGCGTCGGTACGGTTGTAATGAGTATCTATTAGAAACCGGTGGAACAAATGTTTATGTACCTGACACTCGAGAAACAACTCGTACCTCTGGCGTTATCCTCTCGATTCTAAATAAAATATGTTGTGTAGTGAATCGGTCGGTGAGTTCGCAACGGCTCCATTCAACTCGGTAGCCGTCGGTCGCTAAATAGCCGACGCTGAAAATATTTCAGCGCGGTATTTGAAGCGTTAAACAGCTGTTGAACGAGAGTTTAGCGCCGGTGGCGGGTCGCGGGCGTCGCGCGGCGCGTGATTGCCGGCTGCGCGCGCGCCGCTCGCCGTCACGCCGTCAATGGCCCGGGTTATTTACCTCTCCTTATCACCTTTTGTTTTGCTCAATAATTGTCTCGTTTCGTGTGACACTCGTAGCTTCCTGATACGCTACTGCACGCCTGCACTATGTGACGTGCACCTATATGTTTGAATGCCAACGTAGTAGGCATAGTACGTAAGATTAAAGAGTATATTGGCTTTTTGGTTGATTCCGAATAAGGCAATCAATATTTTGAATTTCAACATAAAAAACTCAAAAGACAAAAAACTTCAAAGAATCCGAGGCATGTTTGCACAAGATATCGAGGATATCGAGCATCGCAGTGAAATAGAAGAAGCCACAGCTATTGGAAGGGCTAACAATAAACGCATCGGAGGCCGATCGGCGATACAGGTCCTTGTGTCCACATTAGCATCTCGAGCCAGGAGTGTGTGCAAACAGCGAGGGTCATCTGATGAAATGTTCAAAGGCTTTTAGTTCCCGAGAATTATTAAATGAAGCTCCAGGATCAAAATGTAAACAGTGTGTGTTTGTCGAGCCAAGAACCTGTTGCTTTGTCGACGTTTTGATGCGTGCTTCGGCTTATTGGCGGTTATTTTATGTCTGCTAATGTTAATGCGAGTGCGGCTGTTAATGTGGCAACATTGTGACACCAAACACATTTCCCTAGACGCGGTATTCTTGCCTTTTTTGTTGGATTTTAGCTTATTACATCTTTACATTCTATCCTAGCATTCTTCTTCAAATCATAGAAGCCCTCGTCCATCTTATGAACACCGAACGTCTTCAGTTGTCACAGAATGGCTGCATTTACAAGTTATTTGTGTGAAGCATCTTGTACAATCAGCATTCCCTCGTATATTACGCAAACACGAAGGCAGATTTCCCTTCGACGTCAACAATACATTGCTCAAATGAGTGTTGCAACGACCTCTGCGAAACACCAGATATGTGTGGATATCTAGGTAAATATGGAGGGGTTATGTCTAGGTAAACATGCAGGTAGCCATCCCGGGCGCTAACACTGCTAATGTGTGGACAAAGCTCGTCGTGACGGATCCTGCTAATAAATATTCCAGGGAGTATGGATGCGCGAACATTACCATCACACTGTGCCGCCGCCGACGGGATCCTAATGAACTTCTTTGTCCTATATGCGATGCTGCAACGCTGCTGAAACAAATGAATGTGTTATTCAAGTTTCTGCATGATTCAATGAAAATTCTGTAGTGGTTTGGTCGACTTCTAAAAGTTCAGTGAACTTTTCATACAATATCATGGTAATTGAATTTACGAATTGACCTGTTGATGAATTTTAAGAGATATGGATTTCTAATAAGTACCGCTTGTTAATGAGTATTTATAAGTCCTCGTGCCCGATTGGTTAATTGTCGTGTGTTCGATCAATTCACACAGTCATCAATGTTTTCACCTCGCACAGCGACGATATCTCCACTGACATTAACAACTAAATGTTCAATATTTTATTACCACACGTATTTGTCTTGCATACCAACCAAACATGTTAAAGCGCACACGACATCTTTCATTACAAGTTTCTATTTGATTTCGCCTCATAAAATCTACTCGCATAGACACGATTATGATTTCTATCACAAATATTACATTGTATAAAGTATTTGAAAGTTTACTTTTTGTAATATTCAACGGTGTCTCGACGACATAGAGTTCAATATTAGGCGTTGCGTCTCTTCGATGATTGATGGCTAAGGCTGCGGCACCTGTGTCGACGATATAGAGTATATTTTCCTCTAAAGCTATTTTTGTGTGGTTATCTTCATTGATATCGGTAGCTGTAAATCATGCTCTGTTTAGAATTGAGCTTAATTCTGAATGGATTAAGAACACTTTTGGTAGCGTTGTGTTGGCAGTAAAAGGCGCTAATCAACGTGTGTCCTCCTGCTTATATCTGGGTATTACTTCGGGATACTTCTGAGAACGGCATTGAGTCCATTCCCTGTTTATTCAAATAATAAGCAAGTGGGTTGTTTAATGGTTCCGATGGATGAATTCTTTCACTTTCCGTTTCTTTGTTGAGGTCACGATCACGATCTAAAACGTATCAGTGTGTTTTTGTTTACACGTTACAAATTGGGTGCAATATTGTGTCAAGTGTCCGCTTCGCTCGCTGTACGTCGGACGTCGGCGATGTTTCATTCTTCATTTCCCTTGGCATCGTGTTAACGTGTAGTGAAATTCCGGTCGCTTTTATTGACTCGTCCAATACAACGTACCTTTTCATCGGCCTACTAAACAACTTACAGTTAATATTATATTATAAAATCACGCGAGGGATTCCACAAAGCTGCTAAGTCGCTCCGATTCTGTTTGTTCTGGCGTTAGCGCGGGTTGTGCTAACGTTATCCTACTTATCGGTACGTGCAACTGTTGATTTTTACAGTTCGTCAAATGATAATAACATCAACATTTAGTGTGTCGCGTGTTTGTTCTGTTCACTGAATTTGGTGAATCCGCAGCTTACTATAAGGTAGACGAACTTAAAATAAACGTCTTAAGTGGCTCATTTTATTGATATAACGTTTAAATAAAATTGCGGTCACCTTAAAAAGTAATAAAAAGTGGAAGGAATCCAGTAGCAGTCTGGACCCATGAGAAAGAAAAGTCGAATGAAATGACAGGGTGTGGATACAGGAGCGCGATTGATGTGATTATAGGGTTCCGTAGGCGGGAGTAGAGCATATCATATGAGATTATACTGCTCTCTGGGATGGAGATAAAGTGACGCTTAAAAGTAATAAAAATTTAAGGCATTTCGACTGCAAATATCTTTTGGTAGGTCAATGACACTAACATTTTTGTTAATTTAAAATCGGTGATTGAAGCACAGAAACGGTCGAAGTGACGTTGCTTGGGGGAGGCCCATGTCCAGCCGTGGACGTCTTTCGGCTGAAATGATGATTATGAGCTTGTTATTTTTATACTTACAATTTGTTATTGTTATAAAAGTACAATGGGAACGTACGCCATGAATCATGATTCATGTGAGGCCACACATGATTCGTGATTCATGGCGTACGTTATTCAGGATACTTTTTTCACGTAGATCGATTAACCAATTTCGAAAAAAGCCGACAAGTATTCCGAAGCACGACCAATTGTTGCATATTAATTGATATAACACGCGGAACCCTGAAGTGGGCCGTTGAAGGAAGCTTGCGTGTCGTTCGGAGGCGAGCGTTTATCCGAACGAACCATTTCACCGATAATAACTCCACACAATATAATAATGCGAATAATAAATAAAAATGGAAATAAAATAATAATTTTAATGTCGTAATTGTGGGCCGGGGGCTGTGTCGGCGCAAAACGCGCTCATTTCGAACAACGATTTGATTGCCGCTCGCAACACTTGCCTTATATTGATTCCGATGGAACTTTAAGTGCATTAATACTGGGACTGGTTTTGAATAGTCGGTACTTGTGTTTCCCGCAATGGAATGATGCATTACGCGCGGAGACCTGCCATTAATTCCTATGTGCCGAGTACTGCCGAGCCAGCGCTCGTGGATTTCCGTGAATCCGATTAAATTCACTCAATTGCTATAATAGTTGTATAATGATAGAACGGTAGATGATTGTATTAGTATTGAAACATGTCTAGTGGCTTTCTAGGAAGGTAAATAGCTCCACTTTTCTAATTTTAACACCTTTCTTCCTATACATTTACAAACTCACGCCTTCTACCCATGGGGGTAGGCAGAAACTATAGAACGTCACCTGCTACGCTCCTTACATATTCCTTTTGCTTCGTTTACGTTCATACCTATATATATCTGGCCATACACGCACGCCGGTTGCGAGTACTACGCACCTGACCTTTCTGAAGAACATCACCAATTAGGTCACTATATGTCCTCCTGGGGCGTCCCCTCCCAGCGTTTCCACTCACACCTGCCTTGTAAATACCTTTTGTTAGTCGCCTTTCATTCATCCTCTCAACATGACCAAACCATTTAGGCATAGGAATTCTTTTAAATTTTTGTCACTAACAATTACACATTTACAATGCATACAGCATTAAATGTGTTTTTCAAGAAGATTATTTAATTATTGTTCGCTATCAACCAACTATGTTGATGATGAACAATATCAACTAGTTATTACAAGTATTCAAGTACTTGACTAATAAGTTTGGTTTCAGCAAATGTTGTAGGCCCTAGGCGATTTATTGCGGCCACCACATGTTACTCTGCCGATATCGTTATAAACAAAGACTACATAAGTATAAATAATTGAACAAATTTAACTCCTCGGGCAATCCGGGAACGGAAGCTCACGGCAAATTGTGTTTATTAAATGTATGCATCAGAAAGTAAACAATTGTAGATTCAATGCGAATCGAAGGTGAATAATAGTTTGTACTAATTATAAAGAATACATTGTTATTACTTTATTAGCTGTTAACCCTCTGTATGCCGACAATCGTCCCTGAACGATGCACTTGGAAAAAATCGTAGGTAATAACACGCGTTGTGGAACAGTTTACGTCAAATATAGACGTATCTATTTATAGAACCTTATTTTAACAATAACTTGGACATGTAAAGAGTATTCTTAACGTGTTATCTTCGTATTTTTCTACTTTTATCGTGTAAGTTTGACGCCTTGCGACATTTATAGGTAATTGCAGTCTAAACTGACCAGTCTTACTGGCTGCACCTGCCACTCACTTATAAGTAAAGTAAAAATAAGTCACTTATATGAAACCTAACTGTGTGCTGTAATTATGTTAACGTTATGTTGGAAAAGTCTATGATTTGTAATGAAACTGTATTTCTAACTATTTCCGTTTGATAAACCGGTGCAACTTGGATCACTGCTGCATTTTAGGGTTAAGGATTATATTTAATTGAATAATGTTTCAATGTTGGATTTGTTTATGTTATTGATTTAGATTTGGCTGTTTTACTGTAATGGTTTGATCTGACTGTATTATTGTGTGTTACATCCTTTAATAATTCGTTAACGAATCAAGCTATAAAAGTTCAGGTTAGTTTTCAGAACTTAGCTTGAAATTGAAATATTTTGCTGATTTTTACAAAAAGCGTTCGAATAATGATTGACTTTGTCGAAAGCATTAGTCGGAACGAAGACAGTGTTTTGTGGACTTGTGACAGGCTAATCAATGACTGGTGATGATTGGTTAAGTGGCTTTCAGGGTAATTAATTAATTTTCGTCAAAATTCATCATCAACATCGTGAGGCCTCCTACAAGGTGGACCGATGACCTTGTAAAGGCCGCAGGGGTCTGCTGGATGCGGGAAGCACAGAACTGGTCGAAGCAGCGGCGCTTGGGGGAGGCCTATGACCAGCCGTGGACGTCTTTCGGCTGAAATGATGATTGTGAGCCCGATTCACAGGCATAGATTGGCATGGATAGGCCTCTCCTTGTCTGTGCCATTTTCCACGCCCTTGTTTTCATCCAGGTTTACTTACTGCCAGCATTTCACCAAAGCTTAATAAATAGATGATATGCTTTACCCAATTTCTTCTTTGTTCCAGTCCGCACGGTCTGAGGGTGAGTCTTCCGGGGAGCAATCCTGCGAGAGCTCAGACGAGGGCGTGGGGCGTGACGCGCCAGCTCCCCACCCCCACCAGCCCCACCAGCCGCTGCAGTTGCAGACACACCCGTCTCTTCAGCATCAGCCGATACAGCATCAGCCCACACATAACCTGAGCCATCACGCTTCGGTCCAGCATCAGCCGCTGAACAGCCATCAGATGACGCATCCGCATCAGAGGAACTCGCCCAGGCCTCTTGACAGGGAACTGAAAGTAAGTTAGCTTTAGACAAGTCAATTTGAAAATAGGTAGATGTTAAGGGGCCGGCGACGGATGCTTAGTTCATACAAACTGACGACGACGGACGACACGATTTACGACGATTGATTGACGGCACGGTTGGCGCAGTGGTTAAGCGATTGACTGTTGCGTTACGTGTCGCGGGTTCGATTCCCGCACGGAACAAATATTTGTATGACCTACAAGTAGTGGTTCCGGGTCTGGCTGTTTGTGTATGTGAGTTTAAATGTTTGTAAACGCACCCACGATACAGGAGAAATTCCTAGTGTGGAGCAACGTTTTAAAAAATAAAAAAAACACGTAATACCAAAATAATTTGTAAATCAAACATACTCTTAAAGTAGTGTGTATTTATTTCGATTGGATTACAGAATATCTATGTTCCCAAATGTACTTATATTTTGAAAGGACAATGATTTATAGACGAGATATGAGGAATTTAACATTTCTATAGAAAACTTTTTTTCTCATTACTTGTTTAAATCAGTGTCCATTCAAAATATGTATTTGGGAACATAGATATTCTGTATTCCAATCGGAATAAAGACACACTACCTTAAGAATATGTTTGATTTACAAATTATTTTGGTATTACGTTTTGTATGAACTACGCATCCAGCCTCTTAATACCTTGTGGAAGACCCCTGTTTAGTCGGACCGAAATGGGTGAATAGGGTTTACTGTTCTCGTAGCCTACAGGCACACATTCTAAAGGTCTTAGGATCTATACCGGTCTAATGATGGTTTCGAAATATTCATGATAATTGCAACGAGCATCATCACGATACATCTCTAACGATATTGCAGATGTATCTATCCAATTTGCATCGTCCTATTAATTATTGCGACCAACTCACCTTAAACATATACAGCGTGGCGCTTTAATGGCGACATTAATTTAATACACCTATACGGTTTTGCGTCTTCTTTCTATGAATATATTTATTTCCATTAAACGTTATTATTTATTAACATAATTATTTATTATTTTCTAAAATAGCATTTTCGAGCAACCTGTATTTAAAGAACTGTAGCGCAGAAGTAATTTGCCGGGGTCACGGATCAAAACATCGCATCAATGAAATTAAAACGAATAAAGGCTTGTACATAAAAATAAATAATTCTTTATTGACATAATAGGTTACAGAATTTGTTTGAAGCCTCTGACTCCTGAACTAGGTGTACCTGTATGTCAGGAGTCAGCGCCCTCTCCCATTTTATTTGGCTTGGATAATAATGTCAACATAGGAATAGACAAAAATAGTGTACTACAAAATATTAAAAGAAGTAAAAACAAAATAAAATAAAATAAATTAACAGAAACGAAAAGTATGAAAAAAATATGAGAATAAACATCAAAAATATAATTTATTTTTAAATTATACCTGGCGCTTGTAGAACAATTTCTATGAAAAATTCAAGGAAATTGTTCTACCAGTGTCGCGCGACGCGACAAGTCGCACCAGTATGTAGAAGCCTTAACGTGCACAGAAGGTGAATTGAAGGAAAGAGAGAGCTTATTATTTAGTTTGTTTGAACATTTAAATTTTTCAATGTACGAATTATTTTATCTTCTTATATTTTTTATGATTACTGGCCATATGTCACCATTGTAGCTGCTCGTTGTATAGTACAAATACTGTTATTAGATTATAAAGCATGAGACTGATCTGCTTTTAGGGAAACGTCTATTCCAAATCTAATCGAATCAAGATTAGAAGCAATGTGATCACCATGAAATCTTTACATAGAACCACATCACTTCTTACCTAACTTGTGTTTCACCAGGTTCGCGATGACTTCGAGTCGCTCAAGTCCTCCCTACACCCACACTTATCATCACTGGCGTCATTAGCCCAGGGGGCCCCACTGTCGACCCCAAGCAGTGTGTTCGCTTTAGCCAGCGCAGGGGCCACGGGAGGCTTCCCTTACGCGCCTCCAGCGTTCCTGGCCCCCGCACCACCGCCGCCGGCTCAGCCAGCCGGTTCTGCGTCATCGTCGTCTTCCGAAGGCAGTGCTGCTGGTTGGAGCTTTGAAGAACAGTATAAGCAGGTCCGTCAGGTAAGTTCGTTTTTGATATTTTTTTAACTATTGATGATTTGGTTAGAAATTAGAGTACTTCTTGGGAGGTTTACACTTGGATGAGCAAAGGTTGGCAAAAGATAGCACGAGGATGAGTAAAACACATTAAAAATAAAATGAATATAAGCTTCCAAAGTTAAGAAAATAAACGGAAATCAAACGTTAAAAAGGTTTGTCTACATATATATTAAAATAAATAACCATTCCAATAGTCAAAGCAAAGTAACATCGTAATAGCTCAGCAGTTGCATAATAAATCATAAACAATTTACCTACCATAGAGCAATCAAATGAAATCGCGCCGACCCTCACACAACCCTGCTGAATTATTCACAGCCACACATTACGTGTCTATGTGTCCAATAAAATGGATTCCTAAATCGCTACATAATGGTCGGTTCAACCCGTTCCTTTGTTACATATTTCATTGGTTTTGCGAAGGGTTGTCAAAACATGTGAGGGGTCATTCGGGCCCCCGGATGAATAATAATCCGCTGTCGCGTTCGGAGGGTTGGGGACAGATTGTCAATGTTCTTTATGACTTTATTGCGGTTATGCAAGAGTTTCATGGTGACGTTTTTATTATTATCAACTTAGAAACTGTTATGAGGTGAGTTTGGTTATTTTGACGTTTGAAAAGGGATGTGTCAGTTATATTGAAACGTTTATTTACCAAAAATATATTTTTTACGGGCACAAAAAGGATTGTAATATTTTTCTTTTTCTTCAAGGACTAACCTTTCATTCCCTCAAATTTCGGCACCATTTAGCAAAAATTTAACGAGTTTTGTAATTTTCTGACACAAAAGTATAATAAGTATTTTATTTTCACCTCACGACCTTACTGAACAAGCTGTTAAGTATTCTATCAAAGGGGAGAAAGGTATAAAATTGTTTAAATTGTTGTTGTTGAACACGCCTCTATTGTTCCCTAATTAA
This sequence comes from Tiliacea aurago, assembly GCA_948098905.1. Taxonomy (NCBI): domain Eukaryota; kingdom Metazoa; phylum Arthropoda; class Insecta; order Lepidoptera; family Noctuidae; genus Tiliacea; species Tiliacea aurago. The sequence goes on from OX402593.1 coordinate 17,190,374, forward strand.
CTGGAGGCACGCTTGTGTGCCTCCAGTTACGTAATACCGAATAAGGACTCACATTCACGGTTCGGAAGACTTTTTAGGGTTCCGTAGTCAACAACGAACCCTTATAGTTTGCCATGTCCGTCTGTCGGTCTGTTCTGTCTGCGGCTTAGCTCAGAGAGTCTTAGTACTAGAAAGCTGTTATTTGGCATGGGTATACACTACGAGTATACATATTAAGGCGGAGATTTCTTGAAAATGGTCAAAAAGGTGGTTTTAAAGCAGTGTATGTATCTCTTAAACCGTAAATATTTTTTCCAAAACAAAAACAGTATGATATTTTCAAGTCTTTTGTGCATACGGTGATGGAACTAAAAACATATATCTAAATACAACTCTTAATTATTTTTAAAAGCAGTTTATCCCTTCGTTAACAGTTATAATTAAAAGTATACCATAAAATTGCAGATGCCATACTGCATACGGTGATTGATTATTTTGTATTAATTAGTTAATATCTATTTTATACGATTTTATTTGCATTTTTACGCCGTACGTTGTGTCATCGCGCATCTTATTTCTTTTGTATGCAATTTGACAGTGACAGCGGTTTACCTGACCTAAAAATTGCAAGATCAACCTAATTTAGTACCTACTAACTTAAAATAGCAATCGTTAAGAATTAAAATTATTTAATTTGACGGTCCTAAGCCCGAAGTACGAAGAGACTTATTTTTATTTATTTAATATGTTTAATAAAAAAATTTGTTTGTTTTTTTTTCCTGGGATCTTTTATCGGTACTGAACCTACCCGTAAGCTATGGCACGCAGTTAATTTAACAGCCTGTATATGTCGTTGGTCCCGGTTGTTATTTGTAGATCTTTGACAGTTGTTGGTCGTCAGAACACGCTGACAGTTGTTACACTACGGGTATTTAATTCTCCATAACATTCAGAACTTCAAGCAGCAAAAACGCCTATTTTATTAGCTTTGAATTGAAATAACAAACAAGAAAGTTTTGTCTGTGTAGTGATGCGTCTTTTTGGTTCTGCTACTTGACGTAAAGGAAAGACTTACTTTTAAGTAAATTAATTAACTTTTACTTTATTGATAAGTAAGTTAAAACCGGCTTCGCTGCGGCTTCTCTCATACAAAAATTGACACCTCGCCGCTGTTTCCTATGGAGAAGAGCCGGCAAGAAACTCCAGGGTTACAGTGATAATAGGTATGGGAGGACAGTGTAGGCCCGTCAACAAGTACCAAGTACTTAACAAAATAGAAAATGGTTTACAAAGCTACAGTCCATTAAGCCTACAAGGTTCTCACATTAACAAAACATTACAAAAAAAAACGATATAAAATATTATTAAAATAATAAAATTTAGAACGCTGTTTAAATTAAAATTGTAGGTATATAATATCACAGAAAAAAAAAGATTATGTCAAGGAAGTATGTAAAAAATAAATAACATAAACATCGCAACTTGGGAGCAGTTAATAGACATTTCAGTTTCACAACTTAACATATCTAAGTTGAAATATATTCATCTACACGCCAAAGTTTATCTATCCTTATCAATGAGACTTTGTGTCGTCTTCTGAATTTCAATGAATACAACTGGTAATCAATAGCTTTTCATCGTGGTATCGTGGCCAACTTACAGGCGTACATATGTCATATTGGAGTCAAATTAACGAGGTATATTCTCTTTTATCTCAGTACGCTCGCGTGGCTTGGGCGTTAACGAGACTTACAAAGACTCCAATTGATAACTACCCACCGAAGGATCAATTATAAACTTAAGAATATGTGCGGTTCAAATGGTAATTATGTTGGAAAGATATTGTTGAAATTTTAATTTGTACATGCTTTGGGTGTTATCGGTATTGTATGCAGGTTTAAATGGAGGCTACATTTAATTCATTCAATATAATTCATTCATTCAGGACTATTCCTTTTAGTAGTTACGGTATTTAGAATTACTTGCTTGCAATTCTTTGTGATGATTTGTGATGACCTATGGCACTGAAACGTGGTCGCTCACAATGGGCCGAAGACTAGTCACCCAAGAGGGCTATGCTTGGAGTTTCCCTACGTGATCAAATCAGAAATGAAGAGATCCGCAGGCGAACCAAGGTAAAAGATATAGTCCTAAGTATTGGCAAAGACAAGTGCCAGTGGGCAGCACATTGCTCGCAGAACAGATAGTCGATGGGGCCGAAAGATTCTGCAGTGATGACCGCGTACCGGAAGACGTAGCGTTGGAAGGCTTCCTACAAGGTAGACCGATGACCTTGTGAAGGCCGCAGGAATCCGCTGGATGCGGGAAGCATAGAAACGGTCGTAATGGCGATGCTTGGGGGAGGCCTATGTCCAGTAGTGGACGTCTTTCGGCTGCAATGATGATGATGAATTCTTTGTAAATTTTTGCCCTCCACTATAATTCCAATGCTTACTCAAGGCTGCATAGCCGGTATGGCTCTAATAATCCCTCCATATCCCATGGGCACGTTTTCCCTACCATTATCGCGCCCCCCGGTCTACTCTTTGATATGCAATGGCCTCTGTGGTCCCATGAAACATGAGGCTCCAGGGGCTAGTGCGAATCTTTGGGTTAATTCGAGTGATTGAGTCTGGTTTAACCATGCTGGGGTCGGTGCATTTCATACCTACCCATGATTAAAATTTTACCAAAGAGCTACTTCATTATTAAAATTACCATGGTTTACAAGTCTTGCCATTGTAATTATTTCACCAGTAGCTTAAACACTCTGTATTCCAATTCCAAGGCAAAAGTCATTTCAGCAACGAGCCGGTTACAGACAATAGCCTGAAACGTTTAATTTGTTGTTTAATTTAGGCTTACATGTTTCTGGTCCTTCAGGCCATATGGTGTGGACCGTGGTCCTTTGTGTCTAGGTTAAAGTTTAGCACGTTAATTCGTTCTACATATCGTAATTTGCGACACAATATGCAACCAACAATGAGGACAAAGGACCACGAGCACGCACAAAGCAACATAGTCAATGTGTTAATGTATTGCAATTGAACGTTGCCTGTTGCTCTTAGGAATTTTGTTTACGGCCTGTTATTGGTGTTTATTCGGTTTAATGTATCCGTTCTTTGTGATGGAGGTAGCTTGTACATTAAATGTCTGTCTACAATGTTGATAGATTATCACGATTAATAAAAATGTGTGGTTTTATGTAGGGGCTTTGATACAATGTTGCTGAGCTAAACTGGCGCTGCTATTAATTTTGATATTAAATGAAGACTATTCATTATGACTGGCTGGATGAATAAGTGTTACTTAGCAATGAAACGATAGCTTGATTTAATGGTCAAAGTAATAATTTTTTCATTTGTTTTTTTTTTTTTTCTTTCTTTAGTGTAGTGCTGTGTTGCTTTTGTATAAATTACTGTTTTCTGGAGCTATCAGGGTAGGTAAAAGTTATCGAGGTGACGTAGAATCTCTACCTAGACCACACAACACCCAACTTACTGTAGCAATAAATTAATTACCATATAGAATAAACTCAAAATAGCATTTCGATAGTCGTCAGTCGTCACCAATCGCACCGACCGAAACAAACGCGCGTTGCGATAATCACGCATTTGACGCGCGACTGCGGTGCGTTTGCGCACATCGGTCCACTTCCACTTGCGGCGCGTCACGGTGCCTTTGTGCAATTCCGATGTAAAACCGCTGTTTAGTTTTAGATATTGTTCTTATGCTTCTAATGCTCTAGTTAATACGGGTTAAGATTAATTATGATTTGTTTGGTTTATTGAGCACGGATGTGCTATAGTTGGTTCATGATTTGAGAATTATGTAACTGCTTTTCCTGAATTTGCTATAATGAATAATTATGTGTTTGGGAGGAGCTCGTGGCTAAGTAAGAGATAACAGATGCATGGGTCGATCCATCTTGTTGGGGTTGGTCCATGTATGGGTGACCATATTTACATACCGAGACTCCTCCGTGCCTTGGAAAGCATTCGTGGATATTTGACAGTCGTTACGGATCGTCAGAAGCCCGAAAGCCTGACAACCAGTCTTACCAAGGGGTATTGTATTACCTAGTTACCGGGTTGCGGAGGTCAGATAGGCAGTCGCTCCATGAAAAATACTGGTATTCAGCTGCATCCGGTTAGACTGGAAGCTGACCCCTGCATAGTTGGGAAAAGGCGGGCAGATTGATTGAATATATTACTGGTACTCAGGAATATCATAAACTAGATATTTCCTGCATTGCAATTGTATTATGAAAGGAAAATATATACAACATTATTTTTAGTACTTATATGCGAAACCTGAATATAATTTGTTCAGAGGATCAGGAGGAACAGGGTGTAAAGTTCACTCATCCTCTATAGAAAAGGGAGGATCCTCCGACCAGACGGGTGTTGTGTCTGGTGGGCAACTGCCCGACGGTTGATGTCGGGATGTTGTATATATGCTAGTTGCGCAGTAAACTCTGCTTGCGCGATGCAGGATTTTGCGTGACGTCAGTGTGACGCGTAGTTCGTATGTGGCGATGTTGATGCCGCTACAGGAACTGAACCGATTTCAATAATTTTTACACCATGTTATATTTTGTCCCCAATATATTTAAGTGTGATAGAAAATGTTATCACCCTTTTTATTACTTACAATACAATCGCCGTACGGTAAGGTACCTACTGCCAAATTATTTTCAATGAGCGCAAGACGACCCTGGAGGCGCGGGGGCTTCGCGGTCGTTGTCATGTTTTTGTACGGACAACCCGGTAATATAACAACCTTATAACTTTGTGATTTTTCATGATACTGTTTTGAAATATTGTACATAGATCCTTTACATAAAAATACTAGACACGAGTTCGGGTTTCGCATATACTAAAATTAATATTGTATACAAAAAATAATGTTGTTTACTAAAAATTAAAAAACCGGCCAAGTGCATGTCGGACCACGCACAATGAAGGGTTCCGTAGTTGGGATGAATTTATCCCAAAAACAAACTTAACATTGTAGTTGAAAAACATGCTCTCCCATACATCGATATACGTTACGGTCAATTCTCCAACTGCAAATTTAAGTTGGTCGACTATTACTCGTTAACTTGTGAAGCCTACTTAGCTGTGATAGTTTTCCTTTTAATTTCGTTATATATACTATTGCCATGAATTTTTTCACATATCCAAAACCAACCATTTAGCCGGCAGGGGGGGAGGACACTTGACTCTAACAAAAACTAGCACTTTAAAGCTTAATATTACGCAAACAGATCCCTTAATTGAAAAATGGTTTAGCCAAACCCACAATATTTTTGAACGGCCTATCCAACGATACCCCACACTATGGAATAGATGAGAAAAAAAATATCATCCCTTTTTCACGTGTAAGGGAGGTAAAAAAAAATGTTTTTCATAATTTTATTTTACCATTTTTTTGGCATGATTAATATGTATACCCATGCCAAATTACAGCTTTCTAGGACTAAGCGTCTCTGAGCTAAGCTGGAGACAGACGGACGGACGGACAGACAGACAGACGGACATGGCGAAACTATAAGGGTTCCTTGTTTACTACGGAGCCCTAAAAAACGACGACACCTGGTTTTTCATTGACGAGTTCTCTCAAACAAGTCCTTATAGTAAGAAATCTAAAGGTATGTCACACAGAATTGATTAAAGTCAGGCTGTTTACTGGATAAGACATGAATAACACGAGCCAGTATCACACCTTCTTGTTATAATTCAATCACTTTCCCATATTTGATCAATCCACATTGGAACTCCTCGCCTATTGACACAGAGAGTGATGAATTTGACGATTGAATGAAGTCTGTGGCAACGTTTACTTAAGGGACTCGGTAAATAAGCTTCATTCATTCGTACTTCATTCTTTAATTGAAGATAAACTGTGCAGTGATTATGAACGGATCGCACCTCTACGTGAACTTAATGATTAGTTTCAATCTTTTGCAACCTTAATTATACAGTGGACGTTGTTTGCGTGCGTATTTAGAAAATGATATATTTATGTATTAGGTACCTTTATAAATAATGACCCTCTATTATACAGTTGCTCAATCGTAAAATACAAAGTTCTAGATAAATGGTAGCGTAGGTAATAATGCCAAAAAATACGTCGTTTTCCCCCTCGCTCCTCCCACTTAATTTCTTTCCTATAAAAAATATTACAAGGTTTGATACTCCTGCGAGGTTCCGTGTGGATAAACATTTATATTTCTGCTAATAGTATGATTATCGCGCCCTCTTTAGGGCGTTGTCGTTGAATTAACAGTTATTTGTGCAAAAAGCCGGAAACTGTTCGATTTTCCACCTTGTGGCTTGGTGGTAGGTTATAAATTAAAAAGTGTGGAAATAACGCGAGACCTGAAGTCCATAAACGGCGGCCATGTTGGAAAGTCCGCTGTTTTCCGACCCTAAATCATCGCCGTGGATATTGTTGTTCCTTTTATTAGCGTCTACTGTGTTGCTACTCGTCTGATAGCGTATTCATAAAGTAATTTTAAAGCCTGCAACAATGTATGGTCGTGAATGTTTTTAGATTTACTTTTTGTGTCACAACCGAAAATGTTGAGCGTTTGAGGTGTGCCTCGTTTCCGCTATGTCACACCTGTGTTTAGTAAACTTTCCAACTTATAAGTACACAATGTAAATAAGTTTGAGCTTTGTAATCTTGGTGTCGAGATATATTTGGGTACTCTATCCGATTTCGAATATCTTCATTTCTACAAGGAATAGTTTCAGATCGTCGCTAACATCAGCATTTGGTGTCCATTTCGTCGTTTAGAAGTAGAATTTCCTCCTGTTTCTTTTCAAAGAACCACTTTGACATCATAAACAGTTTCGTATGAAAAGAAAATATTCAGTTTTTTGGCTTCTCGGAACCATTTTGGGTAGGTACCGATTTTGACGCAGTTTTACTTTTACCGCAAGTAAAGGTATTCAACTACACCTTTACTTGTTTAATAATTTTATTACGAGTTCCTATAAAAGTCCCCGTGTCCAAGATTCAGTATTGTCACGTATTCGGCTGCGCGCACGCCGCTCGTCCATTAGTCAGGCACCCCCCGCGCAGCCGAAGTTTATGTGCGACTATGCGACACGTTTGATTTTATACTATTTATCATTGCTATAAATTGCCTACATTGCAGAACACGTTGCTTGTTACAAATTGATGGGGTTATAGACCGTTCCGGAAATTCATCACGTGTACTTTTGATTTTTGGTAGACTGGTTTGTATTGTTTATCTGGTTTCTCTTTCTTACATGGTGTTTGTCAACTAACAAAAGTAGGCTTCCAGCTCCATATATCATCATAAATGTTTCGCCACCAAACACATCTTTTCCGTTCCTTTTTTTTTCCTAAAACATACTCTCAACAGTCTCAACCCTTGATTTATTCATTTGTTATTAGTGCATGTTCTACTGTTTTGCTCCCTGTGGTTAGTTAGTAACAAGTCCATAAGAGTGCAAATAGCGTATTTTTCTCCGACAGCAAGCAGTTAAAAAGTATCACCACACCTAAAGGTTCCGTAATCTCAAAACGTGGTTGTTTTAAATGCACGTGAACTATTAGATTCGCCGTAAACCTTTTAAAGTGGCACTAAGGTTATGGGTGCGTTCGTTCAAAAAAAGTAACTTATTTTTTTACTGGCAACCCAAACGATTAGCCAAGTGAGCCATCGTGCTGGTATTCGAGTGTTTTGGATATTTATTCCGTCTAGACGGTTTATCTAGTGAATGCTTTCGATACGTTTATCAGGGTGGAATGTTTTATACACATGAAATTGGAAAGTTAACGACAAATGAGCTTTTAAGCTTTTTTCTGCAGTGTGTAACGTTTAAGCCGTTTTAAAGACGAAATAATTGTCTATAGATTGTAGTTATTGATTTAACAGTCACTTTTGTTGTGTATTGTTTTGTATTGAAAGGTGGTTTAAATAGGTATTCAAGTACTCAATACACAATACTCAATACTTTTATTGCATTCCACATGTAGATTCTTAGGTGGTAAACTTATAATTAGATCATATGGCTGTCGGGCACAGCAAAATAAGTGAGTTAGGAGAGAGGAAGCATTCTAAAGGTACTATTAATTAATAAAAACAAGTTAAAGTTATGACTTTATATGTCTATCACTTAGATACTCGTTTATCGAGTAGAAGTTATGTAGTGTTGAAGTTTTTATTTTCTCTGTAGAATTTTATTTGGCTACACATATTTTTCTGCAAATTAGTTTAATTTTAATGGCGTCTCGAATTATAATAAGCTCTTGTTTCCAACAGCACTTTTGGTGTTATCGTGGTACATTGTCATGACGTCACACTCACAGCTACATAACAAACAAATTAGTCAAACATTAAAAAGCATTCGAGACTTCCGATCCTAATTAAGGTGTGTTCAAACTCGTTATTGTTGTTTTTTCTTCAGATTTAGATGCGGCTATTATCGTTAAATAGCCGATTTGTCGTCGCAATTAGCCTTAAAATGTTGAGTTGTACATAAATCGGTACGATTACGTGTATCGGCTTCATTATCGAGCGTGCAGCCATTTATCTTGTAACTACGTGTTACGGTTAGTTAACATTGAACATTTTATTGTTGTGACATCAAGGAGTAGGTATCATCCATTCATCCTGAAAGACATGGTAAATATTCAAAATAACTAAGCTAAATAAAACTACGCAGAAATCTCGTAGTAAGTGCTCATATACACGAGCGGCTCGTTGCCAACGTCAGAGACAACTGCAGCCGTCGACACTCGCCAACGGCTGCAGTTGCCTCTGGCGTTGGCAACGTGCTGCTCGTGTATATGAGCATCAAGTCAATATACAGGGTCAAATTAAATTAGCTAGAGAAACTCCGCAGACGTGTTGGGTATCGATATTTAAATACGATAAAACGAAAAAAAAAAACATTGTTTTTTTTTTGGGTCAACGACTAGTTACTTGAAATATGAGTTTCAAAATCAGGTTTTTTCTGTGTAAACTTCACAGATGTGTTGGGTATCGATAACTAAACACGATAAAACAAAAACTTAACTACTTTAAGTAACTTCACTGCCAGTGGTCATTGACACCAGAAAAAAAAAACTCTTTATTTTTTTCGTTTTATCGTAATTAGATATGGATACCCAACACGTCCACGAAGTTTCGCTAGATAATTAAATTTGACCCTGTTGATGACTCAATGAAGATAATGAATATTTCCCTACTTTCAGCAAATGCATAGCAATGCATAGATTTAGTTAGTCTCACATTTATTGGCTGTCTAGGACTCTCACCCCTTTATTACAAAACAAGGTTTATCTTCAGACCCAGGTTTAAAACATGAACATTATTGAATTTCGAACTTTATTCCGACTATGGTAAAGTTCCTAAACACAAAACTGATAACTTAGAACCGAACTAAGTTTTCAGTTTTGTATAAAGAACGGTTTTTCAATCACTGTTACGTTCTTATTACAAAAACTAGCTGCATGGTTTAAGCCATGGCAAAATATAAATCTTGTTTTGTAATAAGGCGGAATAAGTTTGATGTAAGGATATGCTTTAGTGTAGGGAATAATATAGGTAGGTAGTTAGGTACGTAATATACAAATACATATCAAATATTAAATTAATGTCAAGACATGATTCTATACTTGCTGCATCAACCTCCAAAGTTACCTTCAGCAATGACTTCATCGCAGTTATCAATTGTTATTTTAATACAGTAATTATCATTAATATTAACTCTTGTCTGAACACACATACGTACGTTAATGCATTCAATGGACTAAATACAAAATATCGATAGTGTAGGCTCCCGCAGATAGGCGCGACGCGACGGTGCGACGCGATTCTGGTAGAACAATTTCCATGACGGTTTCATAGTAATTGTTCTACCAGAATCGCGTCGCGCCTGTCTGTGCGAGCCCTAACTAATGAAGCAATAATTACGAGGACATTATCTAGTGACGAGCTCTTATTGGTCGATATTGAATGTATTCTTACAATAATGACATTTTGACGAGACGTTGTAACTAATTGCTGACAATGGTACGTACCTATTGTTTGGTTTATATTTTTAAGATTAGATTAGTTTGGTTTTGGTAAAGACTTTTCCTTATGTACAGCTTCACAATTTTTTGTTTTATTTAGACTGAAACTTTTGTTGGAATCCATACTAATATTATAAATGCGAAGTCTGTCTGTCCTGTACCTTTTCACGCATAAACCACTGAACCGATCTTTTTGAAATAGCTTGACTTGGAGAAGGACACAGGCTACCTTTATTATTTATTTATTTAATACTTTAAGCACACAAATGTACAGAGGCGGACTTAATGCCATAGGCATTTTCTACCAGTCAACCTTTGGGTGATGCAGAGACAGCAGCAGTAGTGGTAGGTGCAATAAGCAAATTGTGAAATCAATATATATTTCAATATAAGGATATACATACATATACCAATTTAAACTTTAAATATAATATATATAACTAATTATACATAAATATAAGACCAAATAAATACACATAAATACACGAATATACTATTAACCAAACAAACAATGGGAAAACTTTACCGTTGTGATGATACTGCCAGCTTCTTACGAATATGCTCGCGAACTTTAACTTTAAAGGATAATCGGTTGGTTGCCATCCTGACTTCCTGCGGGAGCGCATTCCACAGAGAGATAGACTGAACGAAGAGGGAAGAGTGAATGAAGTCAGTGCGGTGAGTGGACATTGAAGAAGACGATTGTGTGAAGAACGTAGATTTTTACTGTGGTTGGCGCAAATGTACTGAAAGTGGGAGGCTAGATAACTAGGGGAAGAGGGAAAGTCAAGAAATGAAAACAAGGTGGTCAACGCCCTTTGCTCTCTGCGCTGGCGTATGGGCAACCACTTTAGAAGCAATGCGCAGAGACATGATCATATTTACGCAGATCAGCTACCTTTCATTCTGAAATGCAGACGAAGTTGCGGGGAACAGCTAGTTATTTATATTTTAGATAAATAGTTCAAGTATTCAATAAAAATAAAAGTTGCGATACGATAAAAGTCCTTCGATTTCGCAGTTGGGATAATTTCTTCACCTGCATTTAAAAGCCCACCAATTTCATCAAGACAATTTGATCAGTATTGAGTTACTTTCTATTTCCACGACATATCACGCGCGTGGTTCTCGGCGTGATATCGTCGCTGACGCACCCCAGCTGATCGCTATTTCTGGGGGCTTGCATGGGGGCCCTGCGCAGGCGCAAGTCACGGGTAATGGGAGATGAGAACTATGGTACCATTGACGAAGCTTAATCGATTTATGGTCTTACGTTGAATTTGGTGTTTTATGTGGGAAAAAGTTTGATTTTCAGTGAATTTCACTTTAAATTAACCAATGTTTGGATAGATTGTACCTGTGCTTATTTATGCAAATAGCTTCAAATCATGAATTTGGTTTTCGTGACAAAAGTAAAATATATTTAAAGTTGCATGTCTGCACTTAAAGTCCCCAGTTTCAGACATCTTCTTCTTTGGTTCTGCTCTCCATCTGCTCAATAAACTGTATTTACTCTGATAATTGCAGTGTTTCAATAAATTCCAACCTTTTCAACCCATTTTTACTCGACTGCGCGACTATATAATGTACATTTATGTATGTATGTTTGTACATTTGTGGCGCTCTAAAGGCCAAACGCGTGGGCCGATTTTGATGATTCTTACGTCAATCGCTTTGTCTTAAACTTGTTGTACAAAATTCTTTACGTCTCTTTTTTGTATTTTGTGGATGCGCTTTACTATTTTTTCTATCTCATTCGTGCTGTTGTTCAGTAATCGCTTCCTTTTCTATCTTGGACACGATTGCATCGTCTAACAGTGGGAGTGCTATCAATGCGTGCAACATGCCGCATGTGGCGTATTAATTTGATATCCTTTTTATTCGCATATGCAACCAAACAATAAATTTGTTTGTTGATCAAAATAGTATGATTCTATTAATATGTTCTTGTCCTATACAGTACAGTTTCTAAATGTAAAGGACTAAAGCACTACCTATCTCATTGCTTTTTAACTTCTTAATGAAGTGTTCTTTTTGTATCTATCATCTAGAAAGTTTATTTAAAGTAGGATAGCATAATTTTTATGTTTATTTTCACTTCAGTCATCAAAACAAATGTTGTAGTTAATTCGCAATAACCCTGTAATTACAGAATGGATGATATCATTCGCAACTAGAATCAGTACACTTGTTGAAATGCAAAAAGAAACAAATGTCTACTATAACAGTTTCAATAGTAGAATCCAATGTACTATAAGATATTTTGGTATCAAATGATTACTACATCGTGAAATTATTGGCTCTTTTACTTATAGATGAAATATCGTATCAACGATTACGTTAACTTGCCGATAGACGGATATAATATTGATGGCAAATGGGTGGTAATTGAGCCTGTTCCCAGCTTTGTTTTCGCTATTCTCGTAAGTACATTGTTTAATAGTGTAAACTGATTTATTATTTGATATGATCCGTCGACTGACGGCTCACACTTGCAATATAACTTGTTAGAAATATGTTTTTATCCTGTTAATTCCACGTTTCTAATAACCTACGGTCGTAAGCGATTCTTTGTGATTTAAGCATGTTTATTTGTTTCTGTATTTTTGGAAATGTGTACGTTTAGAGTATTTTTTTGTGTATTTGTAGATTTTGTTTAACAGATCAGTATTTTATTCGTATTCCAAGAATGAATGTTTGTGTCAATGATTTTTTCCTATTGATTCTGAAGGCAGGTGCTTTTTATAAATTGATTGTTTTGGCTACATTTTGTTAGAACTATTGATCTATAGTTATTACACTCTTCCTACATTACCAAAACTCAGACTTGGTAAATCTTTAACAAAATTGTTGCATTCTGAACCAACGCGTTTAATATATATTGCTGTTATTATCAGGGTCTCTCTTTTAGAAGACGTGCTTAATAGTTTTGCTATTAAAATGAATCAATTTTGAATCAGCAATCTTATTATAACGTGTAATGTCGAAATAGTGTGGATGGCCATCGGTGTGGACACGTGGGCCATATGTATCGAGTCATGGCACATTAGCGTGTCGGGTGACCGTCACTCTGCAACCGTGCAACACGCTATTAATAGCTGAACCGGGATTCTGTTATCAATGTCTGAGAAATCACTCTATGAATATGATAGATAGAGTATTGGAGATGACAAACGATTCTGACGTAGATTTTGGTCCAGATACGAATAGGTACGATAAACTTCCAAAGATTACTTACAAATAAACTTACAAATGTTAATTTTCTTTTGGACGGCAGTTTACTAAAGAGGCTGTGTTTTCCCAGGGTGAATATTATTGTCACTTCGTACTGCAAAGTTATAATATTTAATATGCACTTTACAGATTCAAACACATCTTTAAACATATGTTTATTCAACTAACTTCTGTAGCTTGCCTCAATAGGCTTAAAAAATTGGTCTTTTTTATCATGATCTTTTTTGGTTACCATATTGCTATATCTTCCGTACCAAACCCCACATATACTTTGAATCACTTACTATACGAACATTAAATCACTGATCTCATCTACCCCTCTTGGCCACGCGTCTTACATTCTCGTGTTACTAGAGTGGCTCGCGCTACGAGGGCTGCGAGGGTGGGGGCCTGAAATAGCGCACACGCAGCATCTGCCGGTATTAATAGCCCCCCAAAGTGAATGTAGTATCAAGGACGCGGCCGTTTATATCGCGTGATTACTAACTTAGGAGCGGGATTGGACGGAGCGATGTTTGGACACTGTAGAGGCATGGATTGATGGGACGATTGCTCTTGAAAGAGCTTTCTGTGGCCTGAGTTGTATTTGTATGGCAAACTTATGGATTAATGTGTTAGCTGTAGCCAATGATATTATATTATACAGTTAAGTTATGAGCCCGCAATCGTGAAGACTTGAAAACGTCATAATTGGGACGTATTTGTTAGTCTGTGATGCCAACATTCGGTGATTGGTGGCCAGAATAATGTTTGTTTACATTCAGACGCAATTGACAACACTAGCTGTCTCTTTTTTTCTTGTCGTTTTTATCAAGCCATCGCTTTTCTATAATTTTTACTTGTATTGAAATGTAAAATGAATGAAAAGTGAGCATGTGTGCGCCGCTGCTGCGCGGAACACTTTTTTCGGTTGTTTTGTGAGTGTACGAATATAACATAACTGTTTAATATACCTAATATCATTGGCTGTAGCACTGTAGAACTCGTGGCTAAGTAATAGGTAACAGCCGCATGGTTCGATCCATCAGGTTAAGCTATGCTTGCCGGGGTTGGTCCGTGGATGGGTGATCGAGATTCCTCCGTGCCTCGGAAAACACGTTAGGCCATTGGTCCGGGCTGTCATTTGTGGATCGTTGACAGTCGTTATGCGTCGTCAGAAGCCCGAAACTCTGACAACCAGTCTTACCAAGGGTCATCGTATTACCCAGTAACTGGGTTGAGTAGGTCAGATCGCGCCATGTAAAATACTGGTATGCATCCGGTTAGACTGGAAGCCGACCCCAACATAGTTGGGAAAAGGCGGGCAGATTGATTCTATTAGCTGTAGCACAAGCTATAAGTCCATCAAAAGGCTGGGCAGAATGATTGTATTAGCTGTAGCACAAGCTATAAGTCCATCAAAAGGCTGGGCAGAATGATTGTATTAGCTGTAGCACAAGCTATAAGTCCATCAAAAGGCTGGGCAGAATGGTTGTATTAGCTGTAGCACAAGCTATAAGTCCATCAAAAGGCTGGGCAGAATGATTGTATTAGCTGTAGCACAAGCTATAAGTCCATCAAAAGGCTGGGCAGAATGAATGTATTAGCTGTAGCACAAGTTATAAGTCCATCAAAAGGCTGGGCAGATTGATTGTATTAGCTGTAGCGCAAGCTATAAGTCCATCAAAAGGCCGGGCAGAATGATTGTATTAGCTGTAGCACAAGCTATAAGTCACTCAAATGGGGGCTGTGTAACTCACCTATTTAGAGCAAACAAATTATGATGGCTACGTTTACTTATTTGTTAATGCTTGCAAATATTTTGATATATTAGTATGTAGGTAGGTATTATATAACTTTTATATAAAAAAATATATTGTCATTTGCTACTTCTTCAGCATTTTTTTTTATAACTGGCAATTCAGCCACTGTAGGCTGTGTTTCGTTCGTGAAAATGTACATATCCTTTATGTATTCCACAGTACACACAAAATACATCATCATCATTATCATTTCAGCCGAAAGACGTCCACTGCTGGACATAAGCCTCCCCCAAAAAAGGGGGATTTGCCATAATCGCTACGCTTGGCAGGCGGGTTGGCGATCACAGTATGGTTTTAAAATGCATAGAGAACGCTGCTGCCCATTCTCTAGTAAGTCTCTTAGTCGCCTTTTACGACATCCATGGGAATAAATGGGATGGTGCTATTCTTTACGTCCGGCACCAAACGGAACCAAATACATGGCAAAAGTAAAATATATCAAATACAAAATACATCTTTACTTCCTTTACCAAGTTGATAAATGCCGCTGTTCTTTGTTCCAAAACCACGGACGCAGATTTATTATTTATATTACAACTTCCTTCACGTGAAACCCCTAAATCGATACGAACATTTGGTTGGCAGTTTTTGCTCCAAACATTCCTATAAAATGTTTATCACCGATGCCTCGTTCACATGTGGCAGCAGCCCTCTTGACTAGAGATTATTCTAAAATTTCCAGATTGCCACCCCGGGCAAAAAATAAATAAATCCATGCTTATGAACAAAAAATGTCCCGAATCCTCGAGTAGATGATTACAATCCCCTTGAAATACAGATTTACAGTTATCGCTGCCATGAACCCTGAGAAGTAATCTGCCGGCATTTTTATGAGTGTTTTTAATATTTGTTTCAAAATTCTTTCAATGAGTGGCAATCATTTTATGTAAAGGGGGATGGAATTCATGGAATAAATTACCAGTTCGATTCATTTCATTGTTGGTTTTTACCAACTTTCATAATACAATCATCGGATCTCTACTATCATTAAAGTTTTCTGAGATATAATTGTTTTGTTTATTATTCTCATCTGCCATACTGTCTCTCTCAGAAACCCGAACTTCTTTACTATTAAATAATTCATCACATTAGTGTGCGTAATTTAATTGCCATCTTTCTCGTGTAGGCGTTACTATTTTGTTTATGTCAGTGTTATTTGCATGTGTTGGTGCGATGCCGGGGGTGGCGCGGGCGCAGTCGACCCGCGGGTTATCATTTCCTGTTCTTATTTTAAATTTTACAACATAATATTTTTTGCTTACGGGCGGCTGGAAGCTAAAGCGCTGTTATTACTTTGTATCTACTGAATGTTTTGAACGATCAAGAGATGATCGCGTTTGTATATGAACTTTTTGATATGGAATGGGTTCTTTTGATTAGATTTTTACATAGCAAGAGCATTGTGGATAGTTATAAATTATAATTCATGAATGAATTTACGCTTGATTTTATTTTATGACATGAAAACATGTTCCGAGCAATTGAAAATTGTAATACTGAGGGACCCGAATGTCGTCATTAATTTTTAAATTCACGGCTACCTCGCAATTTCTCAGTTTTCCTACATGGATTGTCGGCACAGTCGATTCGGACGATAAAACTGCAAACAACAATAATTTTACTGTTTATACACGTAATTGTTTATTAGGGCGAGCTCGGTCGCCGGCGCCTTTTGTCGGTCGATACGTCAATATGATTTTATTACGCGCGATTTGCTGCGCCCGCGCCTATGTGTAAGCACCTTTAAGATTTGCGATTCGAATGCAACACTTGACCTAACCTGATGAGAGTTTACTTTTCAATAATTCATTGTTTCTGTTCAGTAGCTTAAAATGTATGTCTTACACTGAAAATGAGAGCTGACTTTATACTTTTATGCAAGTGACAAAAATGAGCATAATTTTTTTAATGTGCATGAACATTACTTTTGCCTTCAGATCACTAACTATTCGTTTTGTCTATTAATACTATCTGATGATTTAAGTCAGTGTGTATATAAAAGGAAAACCCTTCGTCTCTAATTGACTGAAACTAAAGACAATACTAATATAATTAAAGAAGAGAAAGTACCTATTCCAATAAAAATCTTAATAGCCCAATTAGAACAAACCAAGCACCATAATCAAATCACCCACAACAAACAGCAAAGCGAATGATCTACCAAAGAAACCCCTAACAATGGACATGTCAAAACATGGGTTCTTTGATCAGAGCCCAATTAAACATGTTCTAGGAAATCACTTAATGAGTTGCACGTAAACAGCTGTAACTTGTAGCACTTACTCTGGATGCACTTTACGTCTGGAGACTAAGTAGAAGAGCAGGTGCTTGGTGTCACTGGTCCTTGTGGGTTGGTCTTTGTGGACGAGATTAAAGTTGTTACTTATTATTCTTAGTTACATGAGGATCTTCAAATAATATTTTTTGTTTGTCCTGCTCAGATTCTTATTTTATAAAACGACTATGATTTTCAAATATTCCGACTCCATCAACTGTTGAAGCTTTTATTACTGTAAAAATCGGTGACCAAAAAGGAGTTTTGTTTGTTGCTAAGCTAATGCCAGTTTAAAAATTTTCATGAGGCAATGCCACAGGGCACAAAAAGGTTGCATTCGGCATATTTAGAATTTTAGACCTCACTGAAACTTAACCTCCACCTATTAAAATAAAAGCACAATAAAGCCCAATCAATCGATTGAGCACGCTTCAAGCGCTAGCCGGTAGCGTAACACGTCATCCTCACTAGAGGAGTGCGCTTGATTTGTTTAGACAGCGGCGATCACAAAGCGGCGGCGATCAGCCTGTAACGTTTCCTCTTTACGACCTCCCCAACTGTGGAACACTTTGTATAGTTATCCATTGTTTTATCAATTTCAATAATTTATCACTTGTGTCGAGAACGGAACGCGTCCGTCGCCACGTCGGTACAACGTGTGATTCTTGATATTCTTAGAAGTAAACATGCAACTGTTACAATTGCTCTTACGATTCCTGATGGTTTTTTTATTACGTTTGGTTGCAGTAATCTGTTCACTGTTGTGCAAGGAGTTTGGTCAAATATTTGTAGCGTGAGCTGAAGTAAATGATGCTGTTGTTTACGAGCTTGCTATGTACTGAACGTTAGTTATGCTTATGGCTTCAACGTAAACAACGTGTGCTAGATGTGTGTTGTGTCGCATTTACTTACGTAAAAGTTTACAAACTTTAGTCTGTATCTTACGGGAAGTTATTTGAATTGCCTTCTAATTTGAAATTGATCACAGTGTGTACTTACATGCTCCTTAGCAAAAAGTAAACAACAATGTCTTTGAAATTCTAATAGAAAATTGTTTCAAGTGGTAAAAGGTGAAACAAGAAAACTAATCCAAATAAGAATTGAAAAGCTGAATCTTATATGCCAAGGGCCAAAATCAACAAATCTGCTCAGATACAAACTTTACGGATAGTCAATCTAATTAAAAATCAAACATATGTGATAGCATGAACAATAGTAGCGACGGGCGCGCCACCTAGGGCGCGGGGCTGTAAACGAAGCGCCATTAACGGACTGTTTATAGGCGCTTTAAACACTACTTTAATTAAGTAAGTCGCTTATGTTACGTCGCGAGTTACAGCTGATGTAACGCCTGCGAACGCATTGAATTTCTTTATGTATTGTCACGATCTGAGCTTAGAAAGGGAAATTTTGAGAATATTAAATTTTATATAGATATCCTAAGTGTGAAAGAGAGAGTTATATCTTTCTGTTCGATATTCTCTGTTACATATGACAAGACACAGATATTTACTTCATCAAATGCGCAATATTCTTTATCAGACAGGTAGAATTTACTAGATGCTTCTAGTAGTTGTTTACAATTCGTAAGTAGGGCTGTAATGCGTTGTCGGGCCGTTATCTGTTGAAAACCATTTAACCCTCTTCTTAGAAGACTTTTACAACTTATGTGGGAAGATAAGCCGTTGATTGATTCTACGTTTACTTTCATCACGTGAAAACAAAACGAATGGAATTCCCGTAGAAATGGAGTTTCGTAAAATCATACAAATGAAACAGAGCGAGATAGTGACAATAAAAGCCAAAATATAAAAATGTTTGCGACTAAGATCCCTCTTAAATATTAGTATTCAAAACGGTCTCAGGCGAAAATAAAACTCTTTCATCAATACTAATTTTTATAGCAACAAAAAGTTGTAAAACATATTTATTTTCTTTTTCTAAGAAACCTTTAATCTTAGCTGAGTTTGAATCTGCTGTTAAACCAGAAGTGTTTACACTTTCAGTAAATATTGACGATGAAATTATTGAATTAATAGATGTTACTCAGAAATTCAGAATCAAGTAGCAGTTACGTTGGCTGGTCGGCTAATAGTCTTTTTATGTTGATCTTAAAAACGCATCATGGGATTCCCATTGACATCTTTGCTTACAACAATAATACGTTCGTACGTTTTCTCTTTTATATGCCAAACATTTATTTGTTTTGTAGCCATTGAGGTTGTAGAGAACAGATTTGTGATATTATTTCGTTTTCTAATAATGGTTTAGTGCCTGCTTTCGTGTGAATATTACATGGATCAGTGACATTCTTCTTTATTGAATTCCAAGTATTTACGATTATACTTACTTTATTTACAATCGTTAATTGACCAACACTGCTGTCTGTGCTTATTTTATTTGTTGTTTCATTTTGCACCGATCATTGTTCCCTCCGTAATGGCTCTCGATCACGTTACGGTTTACCCGAGCCCACCCAAACATTGAGCTATCACGAGCTTAATTACACTCACCATGAGGGGAGATCGGGACAATCGGGAACTATTGACTATCACGTGTTAATTAAAATCGGGCGACGATAAATCTTCTCCCCGTGCGAAACGACGAGTGTTGCCAAAAGGCAATTAGGGATGATACTTGAACTATCTGAGGGTAGCTTAAATATCTATTGTAATTGAATGGCCATTATTGATATATAACATTTCATACCACATTACAAAGATGGCAAATTTGTTATTATTGGTGAAAATTAAATAATATACAATGAGATAGCTCTTAAAATAGAAACGATTGTAAAAATATTCATAAAGAATACTTTTTTGTAACAAAAGCGTTATCTCCAAACTATAATTACTCGTTCCGGATTGGTGCACTGATAAAGAAATTACTTGTCGATGGCATAATATAGTCGCTTAGCCCGCACCCACTCTATACAATAATATCAGTTATAAGAATGTTAATTACATAAGTCTTTTTGAAGTAGATAATCCTAAAATAAGTTGAAAATGTGGTAGATATCCATTTGAAGTAATTTTTTTTATGAAACTTGACGTTTTATATTTATCTCGAGTGTTCCTCGTCGGGTTGATGCTAAAGTTAGCCCAGACATGCACGGGTCAGTAGGCCTATGTCAGAGGTCGATTATGAACGGACTCGCATTAATTTGGTAGAGTAAGCTTGATCCCAAAGCCACAAGCCACAAAATATGTATTGTATTAAAAATGCGGGAGTAGTAAAGTAATATGGTTAAAAAGATTGAAACTAATAGAAAAGAAGTGGGCGTAAGGTTCACATAGCCCAAGAAATTAACGAAAACGTGACTCACAAACTATTCACACAAAAATGTTAAAATACTGTCTATTTAAAGTCGAACATTTGTTTCTGATTACGTTGGAATTTTTCGTATCCATTTCATTGTATTGTTTTGTACTAAATCTTTATTGTAGATCTTTCATCTCACCCACATGGTGAATAAAAACTATTGGTGTCCGTCTGGCCCATTGTTTCACGGTTTCACAGAATATTTTGTAGAACCGTGCCCAATAATACTCCGTATCTATTGACTTCCTTTCGATAATAAAGATTTTTAGACGTTCTATTGTTTGTACGACAAAAATAATATTTTAATCGTTATTTAAACTTTTTTGCCGGAATTACCCAGTCGGCCCATTCTTTTGTTAATGTTTAGTGCAGTTAGATATTATTATGCTTGGAATAGTGAGTTTGGTGTAAATTTTATTATGTTCGAAATTATTTTAATACTTTTAGATTCAGGTAAAGTGAGCTTTTAGAATTGACTAAAGCTTTCGATAAGGTAGACCAAGGAGCACGTTGATGTTTAAAAGTTAAAACTGAAACATTAATTAATTATGTAAATATGTATATGAATTATATGTTTAGAGGAGGTCGTGGGCTCGTGGCTAAGTAATAATAGCCGCCCGGGTCGATCGATCAGGTTAAGCAACGCTTGCCGAGGTTGGTCCATAGATGGGTGACCATCTTTACTTACCGAGACTCCTCCATGTCTCGGAAAGCACGACAAGCTGTTGGTCCCGGATGTCATTCGTGGATCTGTGATAGTCGTTACGGGTCGTCAGAAGCCCAAAAGTCTGAAAACCAGTCTTACCAAGGGTCATCGTATTACCCAGTAACTAACTAATTTGCTATAATGAATATGTCTTTGGGAGGAGCTCGTGGCTAAGTAATAGATAACAGCCGCATGGGTCGATCCATCTTGCCGGGGTTGGCCCGTGGATGGGTGACCATATTTACATACCGAGACTCCTCCGTGCCATGGAAAGCATTCGTGGATATTTGACAGTCGTTACGGGTCGTTAGAAGCCCGAAAGTCTGGCAACCAGTTTTACCAAGCGATATCGT
Organism: Tiliacea aurago; assembly: GCA_948098905.1. NCBI lineage: Eukaryota > Metazoa > Arthropoda > Insecta > Lepidoptera > Noctuidae > Tiliacea > Tiliacea aurago. The sequence continues at coordinate 17,212,103 of OX402593.1, forward strand.
GTTACCCAGTTACTGGGTTGTGGAGGTCAGATAGGCAGTCGCTCCGTGTAACATACTGGTTTTCATCTGCATCCGGTTAGACTGGAAGCCGACCCCAGCATAGTTGGGAAAAGGCGGGCAGACTCCAAGGTTGTGTAGTTGATATGCCTTTTCAAAGACTAGCGGGCTAATTGCGTAACACACTATCAGTAGGAATCGGTTTCAATTTGACAATTCAACAACATTCATTGCGTTATTTACGTTGTTGAGCAGACAAATTTGTCTAACATATGTAGCAATGGATTAGCAATATACTTCAAAATTATTCCGATTCCGATTCAAACTCTGTTGCCCAAATAGGGGGCTGAAGCAAACCACAATAAAATTGATAAAAATAAAATTCGAATACTTAAAATCTTCAGTACCTAGCATAGACGAAACAAGTTACTCGTACTAAATAAACTTAAGGAAAAGTCAACCACCGTTAGTTCAAAGGGTATGCTTTCCGATCCCATAAGGGATGGCATGACGTCACTGGGATTTTTTCGGCGTCTATTCAGTGGATTCTCGAAATAACGGCACCGGCGGCGGCGGTGGTCGGGCATTCCAAAGAGAATTATTGGAAGTGCGGTAATTTACACAAAGCTTGCACTTTTTGACATTTATTGATGCTATATTATACAACTGTAAGCATGTTTTTCATTTCTTAATTGAAACTATTTCAATATTTATTGATACCGGTGTTATGTTTGTAGAATTGCTAGATGTAGATGAAATTGTTAACGTTTTCCTTATCGTGTAAAATAATTTCTTAAAACATTAAAAATTAAAATCTTCTGAATAAAAAATCGATGTCATTAATGATTCTCATACAACCAATAACGAATACAAGAAAAAGATAGAAATTTAGAGAGTATAATAGTAATTTTTCCAAGAAATCCAATAATGAATAGTTAACCCGTTGAATGGCTCAATGGACCTGTCACAACATCGCTAACCCTGCCAAATCCACCCGTATCTATTCAAGTGCCCGTATGACCAGATTCGCCCACTTTACCCCATTTATAAAGATATCAATAACAAGATAAACTCGCCCCATGCAATCCTGTGACATTTCAATAGTTGGATTTTAATTGATTATTTGTGAAACTACGAAATAATATTGTGCCGATATTAATATGGGACCCCTCATCACTTGTACAATTACACTATTTCTGAGGGTCTGTTCGATTCGATCGTGGGGTTTTTGGGATAATTCGACAGGTTATCGCTAAAACTGTGCTACTGAAATCTTTTTAGTTATAGTCCGCTATGAATTCCGCGAAAATTTCAGCAATGCTTCTCCTATATCCATTAACACCAAAATATTTAAGGGTTCGACTGTTAAAATGTGATGCATGAATTATTTGTTCATTCCGTCTCGTATCTTCGTTTACGCTTTTAATGCGTGTTCGTGTGTCGTTGACTGTGGTGTTTATTGGTTTTCAATAGGTATAGCCGATGGTAAATTACGATTCTGTTAACCTAAATGTTGTTTGAAAACATAAATACATATCTAAGAATCTCTTTGTACTTTTATGTGTTGTTTTGCTCACAATTCACGCACTAATTTAAAACAGTATCTTTCAATCATCAATGTTATATTATAAAACAAGACAAATTCTCAGAATAGCCTTGCGCATTGTATCCACGCGTTTGCTATTTATAATTACAACTTAAAAAATCTTGTACTAGAAAAGCTTATTTATCTTGTTGGTGTACATAAAAATGGTATTTTTCTCATTTGGAATAAAGTTCATAATCGTTTGAATGAGTTCATGTTGTTTCAGTTTAGTAAGCAGGTAGGAATTTTAAATTTCGAACCGATCTCGTCTGGCGACAACCCCTGCGCCGCCAATGTCGATGGGGTGGAGCGGAGCCGTCTCGCAGCTCGCGCCATCCCGCTCGCGCCTCGCCGCTCCGTTTATCTCTGTCTCGCCTATTATTGTCATATCAAGATTCGAACATTGCATTTTGTTTCCAATTTTCAATTTAGTTTATATCGGATGTTGGCAAGAGCAAGACGTCTGGCGTGCCGCCATACTTCATTGTGCACGTGTTTATGTCGCGCGCTCGACTTATTACATATTTGAATTATTAGTTCGCGGTAAATAATTAAGTTCCTATTGTTGTTTAGTGTGAGTTATTGGACTTTGATAGAAGTACTATTAAATGGAATTCATGGATTTCTTCAACACATTCATGGAGGATCATCATCATCATCATCAGAACTCGCATAGCGAGCCTCCGAAGATGCCGAATTTTTTCGAAGTTGATAAGAAAAAGGTTGGCTGTTTAGTAATAATTACAATTAATTAATTAATTGTTCAACGCTTACGCATACTTACTTTTTTGTATACCGCTAGCGGAATATGTGTTTTTCCTTTTATCTTTTTTTTTCTTAGAGTTATCAGCAAAACTTAGTTGAGTAAAACGAGAAGATCGATCGTTGAGTAGAACGAGAGGTGGGCAGTGACAGGTTAATGACAGTTGACAGTGACAGTTCAATATATTTTCGCAGTTTTATTTTCCTTTTCTGTTGTTGACTTATTAATCCTATTGACTTATGGCTACACTTAAAACTTATATTATTAATACTTGAATAACAATTAATTATAAACCAAATAAAGGATACTTACCTATCTTCATTTCTATACTTGTAGAAAAGCCATTGGTATTTTTTGTACTATCAAGTAGCATACTATTTTATCTGGCGACTTCCTCCTATTATCATCATTCCACTAATTTTATATAATTTAGATACCCGTGTGTGCATAGCATGGCGGCGTTTTATTTATTTCATTATAATGATTTTGTTTATACGAACAATCGGGCACTAATGACCATAAATGATTTCAATACGTACTTAAGGACTCGCTTAAAAAGAAAAAAAATGTTTGTTCAAGTAATTAATTATTTACAATTAAACTAATTCTTAATAAGTTTATTCTAAAACAATAGATTAGTTACCTACACAAACAAGCCACAGTCAACTATGTTGCTCCAGAATAGCAATAATAATAATAATTCTGCCGTTTTATATTAGCACATAAAATTATATGAGTTCCATTTTAATAATTCAAATATCGAACACAGAATGAGCTAACGAACGGGTTTCAATGGCTGACTTAAACAATATAAAATAAATTAGTAATAAAATAGAGGAATGAAGCGTAAAAGATTTATATGAATATTAAATCGCTTAATAAAAACTGGCGATCTGTTTAAAGGGACCTTTTTATGTGGAAGTTAATTATAGTTTTAATATAAAACGATGTCGAATTAATAACGAGAAGCGGACGGATTAAAAAAATGGATTCGATATAAATTTCGATTATTTATGGGGCATTTAATAGGCGTTTAATATTGTGTCATTATGAATTAAATGATATTCCGACTACTTCAGGTTTCTGAATTTGTTTGTCAAGTAAACATAGGCTCCTACGCAATGTATAACAACGTTTTTTGCTGGGTGGTCTCCATTCTAAGAATAGGCGATCCTGGTTTCACCCATGGGGTTGCGTTATGGTTTCTCCAAACGGTTAAAAAGCAAAAGATTTGATAAAAACTGATATGATAACAGCATCAGGAAAATTATTTCCTTTGCTTTTCCTAATTTCATTAGTTTTAAAAGTGATAAGGATAACAGACGGGGGCGTGTTATGTCATTGATAGACACTATTATCCGTTTTGTGTTTAAAGTCCTTCAAGTTAGCGCGCTTTGGAAAATTCCAGAAAAACTTAGGGATGAGAAGGATAAACTGAGTTTTGGCTCTTTGAAAGTCTATTATAAATCTTTTAGATATATAATAGTAGCTTCTATCGTATGTTATGCAACTTTCCTGACCTAAAAGGGGTAAGTGGCCTAAGTAGGGTTTTTCATTAAATGTGAAAAGTCTGCGGCGGAAAATCGGCTACATTGTATTCCATTCAATTTAATTAGCCGTAGGTGAATCTAGTCTCAATAAATATATACAACCTGTTTTTTTTGATATCCCATAACTCTAGGGTTATATTCTGTAGGTAAAAATAATACTAAAACTCCTAGAATAGGTGGTCCAAAAATCCATCGTTTCGGAGATATCATCAATCATAATTAAATTAGGTCAGAAATTGTCACCAGTATGACGAATCTTTACTTTTGCGAGGTTGCGAAACTTCGTAGTAGTGTAGTAAAATAAATAGTAAAATAAAATATGTAGGTATGTTGGTATCGGGGCTTCCCGGCGGCAGCTAGTGAAGGGAAAGCTACCTTGTCGACATGTAATATTTCACGTAAGGGTGTTTTACATTAATAATCGTGACTTTGCCGAATTATTTTGTATGGAAAATGAAAAAAAAAAAATAACGAAGGATTGGAACATAACTCATATGCCAGTTGATTCTTTGATATGGCCTCAATCATACCCTAGAGTTATGGGATATAAAAAAAAACACGTTGTATAACAATCCAAAATTTTTAACTTATTATTTAGACAGTACCTATTTTTGTAGGATAAGGTAATCGACATGACATATTTCTACGTTACCTGTAACGTAGAACCGATGTCAATTCAAATGTAAACTAAAACGAAATCATTTCCAGAATGTGGATGTCTTTCTTAAATGTATCCTATCTAGTTGACAAAGTTGTACTGATTGTGATGTCAGGGGTGGTCAAACTCGCGCCCGTTTATTTTTATGATGCACCTCCATTTTATTACCGGATAATGCGTGAAACGGATCATTTTATAACGACAACATATCTTAATGATCGGATTAGAACCCTTCTTGATCCCCATTGATTTATCTCTACATATCACTTAAATTTTATTGGTCTAACTTTTAACTGCTACATTTTTGAGTAATGGCATCATGAAACAAGATTATCTGGAAACTGGAGTATCAAGTATGCTACTCATAAAGCACATGTGCAGTCATAATTGTAGGTTCACATAGGTTCGTAGTAACAAAAGTATTGCAAATACGCCTGGAGCCGGTGTCATTTGTATTTATACGTACAGCAGAGCGATTGTTGGGCTTGGTAAGAAATTAGCATGTCGTCGCTCAGTGCGGTGTGGTCATCCCCTCGCCCCCCCCCCCTCCCCCTGTGTGTGTACACTGTACAACTATGTTGGTGTTGACGCGAGGGTGTGTTGGTGACGCACACAGCCGATCCGAGAGCGATGACCGCGCGTTTGTTACACCTGCAAATAAACTGGAGTCCATTCGCGGGACCAATAAATGCATGTTTCCATGTAGTGTGTATTCATTAAGCACCTTATACGGTGAAAATCTTGACTTTGTGAGCACGTTAACATGCAATATTTATGTCTATGTGTTAATGTTGTACATACAAACATTGTATAGAATTTAACACGTTTTATTATTTAGGCACAGCGTTTGAATAATTTGTTTAAATAGAAATCATTGTAAATTATCGTAGGGACTTGTTTTAGTTGTCGTTTGTTTTTTTTAAGTATAAGGAATGATTGGTAACGCGCAAAATCAATTTGATCATTTCTGTTGGAGCTACAATTATCAAGTTGATTATCACCTTACAGGAAATTGGTCGGTTATTTACCATGCGGGCTGTTTACTTACCTCCAGTTTTTGCATCGGCGGAGTATCTGATATTGTAGCTAGGATAAAATTATCATTTGCATTAGTCATATTAACAGCTTGCTAATAAATAACAAGTATATCTCAATTGAATTATTAAATAATATCATCCATATTAATTTATGTAGGTAGTAGGTAATTAGATGAAAATCCAAACATCCTTTATATTATTTCTGTTTAACAAACAACATCTTTTCCTGTGCATTATTGCTGAAATTTGTAAATTTTTAGGGTTCCGTACCAAAGTGGTAAAAAGGAACCCTTATGGTGAGACTAAGTCTGTCTGTCTGTCACACCTGGATATCTCAATAACTCACTAATGCTATCAACTTGAAATTAGAATAGTTTTAGATGACGTTTGCCCAACTATTTTACAAATAAGAAATAAATTAAAAAAAATATATCTTTTTTTCAAAAGGGACTGAAAGGGGGTCTTAAAAATGTAAACTGGGGCTACTAGGGCATGTGGGTATCATATGAAAGAGCGCTGTTTGCACATTCTCAAACATTTTTTTTAGGCAGCATTGTTTCCGACTTTTGATGAAAAATGTAAAAAAAAAATACCATTCCCTCCTTATTTCCGAAGTTTGAATAAATAAAAATCTGAAATTATTCTATGTGATAGAAGTGTATATATAAAGATTACAGGAAAAATAAAACGATGTCTCTAAATAGCACAGTTTTTCAGAAATTATCAACATCATATATACGTACGGAACCCTCGGTGCGCGAGTCCGACATGCTCTTGACCAGTTTTTTCCCTAAAACTCGCTTTTGGTGACAAAATCCAATATTTTTTTTAACCTGAAACTCAAAGTCTCTACATTACTTCGGTATGGTGCAGCCGGGCTTTACACTACGTATGTCTGAATGGATGCGCACACGCATGTGTGCGTCACTCGCTTGCTAATGCCTCCGACACGCGCTGACCGACCGACGTTTAGCGTGTTTCCCTATGCGAGGTGAAAACACGACGGGAAACATTGGAAAAATATATTGTATGGAACGTTGAAAACCAAGAATAAATAAAGTGAGGTTTTAAGATATTTGCAATGTGCTGTATGCATCAATGGATTGACGGTTTCCATTTTGGTTAGAACAACAAAAAGTTTTTTGAGGATTTATGGTCTCATTATTTCAGTTACCTATTATTTTTTGTTTTGACGGCACGGTTAGCGCAGTGGTTGAGCGATTGACCGCTACGCTGCGTGTCGCAGGTTCGATTCCCGCACGGTACAAATATTTGTATGAACTGCAAGTAGTTGTTCCAGGTCTGGCTGTTTGTATATGTGAGTATAAATGTTTGATAGCGCTCCCACAATACAGGAGTAATTCCTAGCGTGGGGTTCTTATTAAAAAAATAAAAATATATATGCACGCACTTGGGGTTAATTATTTTTTTATCATCACGTCCTAACCACTGACGTAAGCGTAACGTACTCTTTTACGTACAAAATCTGACTTTCTAAATGATATGTGTAAAATTAATACGAAAGTAAATAATTTGCCCCCAAAAGTGACCCCCATATTCTCTATTTAAGTACGTTATACGTCCGTGTTTGGGTCACAGAAATTCATATGTGAAGTACCTACCAAGTTTCAACTTAATCGGTCCAGTAGATTCGGAGTAAATTGGCTGTGACAGACGTACAGACAGACATACGAGTGATCCTATAAGAGTTCCTTTTTTTCATTTTGATGTACGGAACCCTAAAAACTATTGTTATCTTAGCGGAAACTACGCGAGAATCTTAAGAGCCAAATAAAAGATGATTATAGAAGAAGGAAGCTGCACAGCCAAGAAAATCTCTCATCGCGAGTAGGTACGGAATTCTGTCAAAACAAATCGTTTTTTGCTTGAAAACTGTGTCTGTATTACCTGCTACTTGCTTTTCTAATGATAGTAATTATATGAGAGCTGTGCAACTTAAAAAAAAAACGGTTAAGAGTGATTCGGACTCGCGCACCGAGGGTTCCGTACGTATATATGATGTTGGTGATTTCTGAAAAACTGTGCTATTTAGAGACATTGTTTTATTTTTCCTGTAATCTTTACATAAACTTCTATCACATAGAATAATTTCAGATTTTTATTTAAATGCAAACTTCGGAGATAATGGGCGGTTTTTTTTTTACAATTTTGTCATAAGTCGGAAACTAAGGTCCCCAAAAAAAATATGTTCGAGAATGCAAGCGAATGTGAAATGTGAAAACAGCGCTTTTTCATATCATACCCCACATGCCCTAGTTGGGCCACTTCACATTTTTTAGACCCCCTTTCAGTCCCTTATGCAAAAAGATATTTTTTTTATTTCTTTCTTGTTTACAAAATAGTTGGGCAAATGTCATCTAAAACTATTCAAACTTTCAAGTTGATAGCATTAGTAGTTCCTGAGATATCCAGGTGTGACAGACAGACAGACAGACTTAGTCTCACCATAAGGGTTCCTTTACCATTTTGGTACGGAACCCTAAAACGAGTGTGCTGTAGACCACACGACTGATGTAAAACTTACAAATATTAATACTAATTATACTTCCGTAAAGCTCTCGTTACTTCCGTAACGCTCTCGTCATGCATTCACCAACTTACTCCCCAAGTCAAGCGTGCCTAAAGAAGTTTTACTTAAAAAAAAATGCATATACATAACATAACATCACGTCTGTAATCCCCGAACGGTTAGGCAGACGTGTGTACCTATAGTACATCCGAATTTCCCCAATTATGTTTCAATAGCAAATAAAAAAAAAATACTTTCGCTTCTTGCAAAAACACTGACCGTGTTTGTTATGGTCGCGAATCATATTTTGATCAAGATACAACCTAACACTGACTAGCGACAACATGACTTGTGTCACACATTTTATCCAAGTTTGAGCGATAAAACCGTTTTGGCTTAAAATAAAAATAAAATAAACAAATGAAAATCGTTTAATTCAGGTATTAAACCCATAGTAAAATTACAAAAATAAAAAAAAAATACAATCCATTATAAATTTAAATTAAATTACTTGCATTAAAATTAAATTAAATTACAATAGAAATTAAAAATTAAATTAATTACATTAAATTAAATAAAAAATACATCAGCGTCTTAGCACACTAGCACAAGTATTACAGACACTATTTGATTAGTACATGCACATAGGTGAGTCAGGAAGGATGCCTTGAGTTTCCTCAAGAGCCCGTAAAAATCGGTGACTCGGTTCTCAACGAACATGCCAGTCGCACTACACCGCCAGGAATTCAGCTTTAATATAGCTGCCCTGGCGGTGTAGTGTTAAAATGCTAGTACAAATGTACAAGACATAATTTATCATGTCTTGTCACAAACGTCTTAGCACGCCCGTGTTCGGCCCGCTGCAAATTGCAAGAAACGTAAGAAATTTTTAATTTTACGGGCTACCACTGCGGATCCGCCTTAATTCCCATGTAGATAAATAATAGACGGCGAGCCTATTGCCATCAACTGGGCACAAATCCAGACTCCAGGCTCCTACTGTGAAATTCTTAATAGAAAACCCAATTAAACTTTGCCTGACCTGGGAATTGAACTTAGGACCTCATGCTCAGCAGTGCGCCCGCAATCACTAGACAAACGAGGGAGTCCCTCAGTGAATGGATATAATGTGGACACTATTAACTATTTTCCCATTTTCAACTCTATGATCGCTCATTTTATTTTATTCCACTTTGGATTTTAATAGGTTTTCCATTGAAAGTGAACTTATAGAAATGTCCAACACTGGCTTTAAACCGACAATTTATCGGTCAAACTGATCTGAAAGAGTTTCCTATCCGCTTTCTATTTCAAGACGTTTTTACAGATTCTTTCAATTTATTTTTGTAATAAATCCCTTTACCAACCAAAACCTACAAGCCAGATCTATTAAAAAGGTGTATATTGATTAGTTTTTATCTTTAGATTCATCAGTTATTTACATATTTGCAAAGTTTAGTAACTTTTAAGAGCGTTTATATCACTTTTACGAATAACAGAATCATAACTAAAATAACATCTCCATTCATTATTACATCAATACTAGTTTACACTCGACCGGTCTGGTTCTAACCGGCTAAAACCGGCGACAACCGACTTAATCCCTGGTGGATAATTGCGGCCAGCAATACGAGGCTTTGCGGGCGGGCGGATTAATTTTCCCCGCCCTAGTTCGCGCCGCCCGCCCTAGTGCCAAGTTATTATTTCAGATTGATTATTTTTATGAATCAGTTTTGTTTTCTTGAATAGAAAATGTAGTGGTAGTAAGTAAAGGGGTTGTATTGTATGAAATGGGTAATATTTTTCTATTAGATAACCTTTTTTTACCATGACCTAATTTTGTTTTTTTTACCAAAATTAGGTCATGGTCAATATAACCTTAATCTGTTATTTGCACAAGGCTTTTTTACTCTCAATTTTCTCAGTAGTATTCCGTTGTTCTTGTAACTAGGTAGGTAAGGGTAGTAATTTAAAAGTCCACAATTTATCACCCATAAATTCTTGTTCACAAAATGATCTAATTTAGCACAGTTGGGAAAGTAATTCACACCCTCGTCACGACCGGACGAGCACGAACATATTTATTTACAATCGGTAGCTCCCCTATCATACGGCAGTTATGCGGAACCCCAAAATGTTCATCTAATTGGAGATCAAAGAGAGGGCGTGTAATCGTGTACACTTTGTGTATACCTCTCTATAGTTAAGCGTACACTGATGTAGAGGATTCGGAAGCGACAAGGAGCTTTGTATCCATGGTCTCAATAAAATGAATGCTGTTTTTTGTTCAAAATTGCCAAAAATAATGGCCAGGCAATAATGTTTCATTGGTAATAAGTGAGTCCTATGGTAGCTTATTTTGTCTTCAATATCTAATTAAAACAGGATGACGTTCTAAATTCGGCTATTTGAAGATAACAGAATCGTAAATCATCGTCAACTGTCACCTGATGTAGCTGAAGACTAGTTTAAAACTGTAATAAGTTGTAACATTCATTTAGATACGATAACAATCATTAATTAATTATGTTATTATTCCATGAAACATAACCATCGATCTTACTTCTGAGTGCAATTTTTAATTGTTAATGTCAGTGCCAGCCTAGAAAAGCATACCTATACCCTAAAGTCATCAATTCAGATAATTTATGTAAACAAAGGTGATAACAGATCAAAAAAATATCGTCATAATGGTAATTCACATAAAATGGCGGAAAACAAGGCTATATTGGCTTTTATGTACTGATTTTAGAAATAATAATTAAACAATTATCATACCGTGTTAATTTTTATAAGTTTTCGGTTTTAAACAAAGTTATTAAAAAAAGAAAATTTTGTGGTATAAAAATTATTATGATACTGGTAACACTACAGGAGTTCCCAACATTCTCAAATTTCATTTGACATAATTTGCAAACTCCGTCTTTTCAATACGTTCGTTTTCTTTTCTCCGATCATATTATTCGCTGCGTGTTTGTTAATTGTGCTTTGTTATCATCGTGTTAAGTGTTTCATTTTGTTGTTAGTTGTTATATTTCCTTGTTTCTGTTGTGTTTTTGTTAAGTTTGATATATGATAAATTGTTTTGCAGCACTGTCCTGTCATTTTGACAGTGACATTTCTTTGTTTACTAAAATTATCTGAATTGATGACTTAGGGTATAGCTGTTTCATTATGTCCTTTGTTTTGTGTGTCGCTTCCAGTTCCCAATAATCCTTGTCCACATGCGTTGATGACCACGCGCGGGTATTGTTTTCGTCAATTACGCGATTACTTGCCCGGAATAATTCCACCAGAGGGCGCTATCCCGCTCCCTGGACATAAGCCGCTCACTATTATGTAGTTTTAAGTATATAATATACTCTACCGTGTGTAATTAATTGTTCAAAGACCCGAATTCATCCCTGGGTTGTTAGACTGGAAGATTTCATTGAGCAATTTATCACTTTTACGGATATAGCACGAAATTATGTAAGCTTTCCTTTTCGTTTAAAAGCGAAACGATATGTTCTGTAACTTTCCTTGTTAGTTTATTGATCGCTGTATCAATTAAAACCTTCACAGTTGAATCATTGAAATCATCACTTTTGTAAAAGAAACACCGTCCCATCTATCATCACTCCCACGAATTGGTATTTCAAAACCATTAATAATTCATATCAACATCAAACAAGTATAAATTAATCTAATTGTAGGTGGAAATGATAATTATACAAGTGTGTGCAATGTTACCTATCAATCCGGCGAAGTACTGGCCTCAAATGAGAAGTAATTTATGGGTAAACATATGGGATGGGAATCACTTAGCGCTTTCGTACTTGCTATCAAAGCGTACACCGATTGGGGACGACCCGTTCATGAGAGAACCAAGAATTGGAAACTACTTTTCGTGTAAGGTTTCCAAGAATTCACAGATTCGAAATAGAATTTGGCTTTGAAATGAGTCATGTAAGAAAATTTTAATTTGTGCTCAATGAGCCATTACAATTCGTTTAACACAGGGTATTTAGTCAATTTCAATGTAGTTGTTTTAAGTTTATTAATCCGAATTTCAGGAAAACGTCAAATTTGCTGTCAACTGATCAGATAACAGTGAGATGTAAGGTAGATGTAAGTGAGATGCAAAGTGCTACCTTTGCATTTCACTTACATCTTACATTACTTATAATCATTATGAACAACTTTTACTATGGGACCAAACCTGAAATCGCGAAAAAAAAATCAGCTGTTCCCTACATTTATGTTCGAATAACTCGTTAAAATACATCAGATTTTTTTACGAGTTCAGGTTTGGTCCCATAGTAAAAGTTGTTCATAATGATGAGTACAATGACCCCTTAAGAGCTTGTGCGTTAATTCTGGGATATGTTGTATATAGTCCCTTATAATGAAGAAGCGAAATATAGTCCTTGTTGATTTAGATAAAGGCGTCCCTGATAAATAATTTAATCAGATCAGAATTCTGACAAACATGCTGTATTAACTGTTATATTATATAAACAGTTAAAACTCAGTGGAGCGGAGTTAAAAGGAGGAGCTCGTGGCTAAGTAATAATAGGCCCACGGGTCGATCCATCAGGTTAAGCTTCATTTGCCGCGCTTGGTCCGTGGATGGGTGACCATCTTTACGTACCGAAACTCCTCCGTGCCTCAGAAAGCACGTTAAGACGTTGGATCTTTGACAGTCGTTACCGTTAGGGGTCATCCGAAGGCCAAAAGTGCGACAACCAGTCCTACCAAGGGGTATCGTATTACCCAGTAACTGGATTGTGGAGGTCAGATAGGCAGCCGCTTCATGTAAAATAGTGGTATTCAGCTGCATCCGCGGTTAGACTGGAAGCCGACCCCAACATGGCTGGGAAAAGGCTGGGCAGATTGTTTGATGAACAGTTAAACAATAACCGTTACAGTAGTGGTTCCATCCGCCATTACTGGTCCTCCATTAGTAGAAGTAGTAGCTAGTACACTTTGATTTCGACACTAGGCACTGCTATCAATTGAGGCATTGTTTTTGCGGCCAACGCCCTCTCAGCTACTTTGCTGTGTTTTACATATAATGCGTACATTAATACAAGTCATAGGCGGAAGCGTTTCACAGATTTCTACTTACTCAAGTCTTGAATTCCAACCAGTAAACATAATTTTATTTTTCGGAGTAAAGAAAGAAACTGACAGTTATCAGATAGTGATAGAACCTTATGAATAACATTCATCAGATTTCCCTCTCATTTTCCGAAGCGTGTACCTATTTATTTCTGTCACTCGCAAGAAGTTGTGTATCTACGTCACATTTTAAATCTATATCGTCGAATATATCTTTTAGCATTTAAAACATCAGTGTAAAAAAAACCGCACAGACTTTCCACTCTTTCCTTGTATAGTATTTACTCGTTACATTTTAAACCAACAACCAAATTATGCAATTTCCAACATATCCTCACCAGCAAAATTAAGTGCTCCTTCTGTCCCAACAATGGAAGTTACCGTATCGCTGATACTTACACCTTGTTCCAATTTCCCCTCAGTGTTTGTTTACCTCATTACAGCTCCGGTTAAAACTGTGCTACACACAATACGGAGGCGACACCTGCCGGCTCTTCGACAACTCTCTCTCATTTCATTATTCTATTGATTTCAGCTTTTAACTGACTCACTGGTAGAGATCGGTTACGGGTTATAAGTCCTTCTGTGTTGCGGTTTTTGTAACGAATGTTGTTTGCTTGATTTCAAAATATAGTATTCATTTAGCCAATGAAATTATGTTGGGCTTGAATTTGATGAAAATTTTATTCGTAGCATTGTCATTTTCATTACCGGGTACAGGCCTTATGTACAGATGCCAGCACATCAAGCTACTACAATCCGTCAAATTTCTTTAATAGATTTTCAACTTTATCGCTACAGATTAAGGTTTAAGGTTGATTGGGAAAATTTGACAGTTTCGGGTAGCTTGACCTGCTGGCGTCTGTACTTAAGTTTGTATCACAAGGTTTATAAAGAACAATAGCTGAAAATTCGCAAAATACAATGCGTATTAGCATACTAAAAAGTATTCCAAATTCGGCCTTTGCTACTTTTCATAAACAGTTGATTTAAAACTCATAAATTAATTAATTCGCTGTTAAATCCTTTCCACTAAGCTAGTTATATAATCGTGTGCTTCGTGACCCACCGTACATTTTGTGGTTACATTGCCTCTATGATACATTGCAGTTGTATTCGTTAAAATTATTTGCCATCATGATCTCTATCTAAGTAGTTTTGTGTGGGAAGCCAATTAGGTCTTAAATGTGTCTCACGATCTTCTTAATGATGTATATTAATTATTGAGTTAATTTTAGCAGTAATTTACTTGTTATCATTGCAGGAAGTTGCTGATGTTTCTTCTTCTAATTTCTAATCGTTGGAATCAGTTGTGATACTATAATCTGTCTTTTATTCGTATATTGTCTTGCCAATTTATATATATAAAGGAGTCGGTCCACCAATTACAGTATTTTTTTCTTCATTCTAGTAATATATGGTATTAAAATGGCCAACTTTAATTCCATCTTCTACACGAATTAATGTACAAAATACCCGGATTTTATGTTCCTTCATAAGTATCGCCTCACTCTACTTCGACTTAGATACAAAGTGTTATCTCAGGTACATACATTGCGTGACTACGACAATCTACAGCAACTTAGCATTTGACACTTATCAATACATTTTAATTTATTACAAACGGAAAACTGCGGCGTCGCTTATAATTATAGCATTCGAGCGATATGCAACCGATCGGTTAGTGTTTAGAATATGGGTCGCATTATCGTCATAATGTGCGCAAATACACGAGCAGACATTACCATTTTAGTGCTCTTGCTGATTGCAATGAAACATTGTCATTGTTACCTTCGACGCAATGGAAAATCAATTTCCTTGGTAGATAGGTACCTTTATGTGTTATGTTTTTCTTTTGAACTTGCTGCGTAATTGCTGTTACTCGGTTATTATTGCTATGATGACTTGTTACAATGTGTTGATATAAGAAGCGATGAACATAAACAAGTGAATGTGATTTCAGTCACAGCTCACAGTACAAATCATCTAAAGATTGTAGATCTATTAAATGTTTCAAATGATATATCGTTACTACCTTTACTTAATGTTGTAAACTAACATAAAAGAACAATAAAATATAAAGAAAGTGCAATTAATTCTTGAAAACTAACACAGTGATGTCCGTAATGAATCAAGCTATAAATCGCAGACGTAAAACGCAACTGCAATCTGTTTGTTATTAAACAAAACACGAACAAACTTAGAAACTAGTCGAACACCGACCATATTGTATGCAAAGCGAAATTTATACAGTAATTTCTCCAGTAAACCATCAAAAGCAATAAGTATAAATCTCTTACATTACCATAAACGCTGTTACTATTATGTTTAGATACCCACCACGAGTTTATTTATAAACGCATCCTTCTTAAATATTACTCCTTTAAATTATTGCAAGCAATTTGAAATTGTCTCGCGGCGCGGCGCGGGCGCATGCTTGCAGACGAAGCAAAGCAGCCAGGTTCGTTCGCAGTCTAAAATGTTATTTAACGTAAGCGCCCATGTGTCGACAAGTGCTAGTGTAAATTGTATTGAAATTCATGAGAAGACCATATGAATCAGTGCCTCAGTGGTTACGAAAACGGAACTGATATGGATTGATGTTGATCTGTATTGTGATTTGAAGAAAGTTGTACGCATTGTCTAGTTCAAACTTGTTTGTTTGACATACCGGTACCAGACTTTCGATGTAGATAAGATAACTTTTACTTGCTTGAGAAATAGTGTAGATAACGCGTAAGATACTTGTCTTTAGCATTTCTTTTTTTGCAGTTTCCGCTGTTACTTAATCGTTAACTTTGAGGGGGTTGTGACTAAGTACTAACAGCTGCACAAGTTTGCCGCAGTTTGTCCGTAGATGGGTTACCATATCTTTACAGACCAACAGTTTTCCATGTCTCGGAAAGAACTTTAAGCCGTTGGTCCCAGCTGTTATTTGTAGATCATTGGCAGTTGTTACGGGAGGAGCTTTGGCTAAGTGATAACAGCCGCATGGGTATATCGATTAGGTTAAGCTACACTTGCCGGGGTTGGTCCGTGGATGGGTGACCATCTTTACATACCGAGTCTCCTCCGTGCCTCGGAAAGCACGTTAAGCCGTTGGTACCGGCTGTCATTCGTGGATCTTTGACAGTCGTTAGGTCGTCAGAAGTCCGAAAATCTGACAACCAGTCTTGCCAAGGGGGGGGTATTACCCTGTTACTGGTTGTGGAGGTCAGATAGGCAGTGG
Organism: Tiliacea aurago; assembly: GCA_948098905.1. Taxonomy (NCBI): domain Eukaryota; kingdom Metazoa; phylum Arthropoda; class Insecta; order Lepidoptera; family Noctuidae; genus Tiliacea; species Tiliacea aurago. The sequence goes on from OX402593.1 coordinate 17,228,555, forward strand.
CTCCATGTAATATCCGGTTAGACTGGAAGCTGACCCCAATATAGGTGGGAAAAAGCTGGGCAGATGATGATGATTTAATCTATTTTAGAGTTCCGTACCAAAATGGTAAAAAGGAACCCTTATGGTGAGACTAAGTCTGTCTGTCTGTCACACCTGAATATCTCAAGAACTACTAATGCTATCAACTTGAAATTTAGAATGGTTTTAGAAGACGTTTGCCCAACTATTTTGCAAACAAGAAAGAAATTAAAAAAAAAATATCTTTTTTGCAAAAGGGACTGAAAGGGGGTCTTAAAAATTTAAACTGGGCCTACTAGGGCATGTGGGTATCATATGAAAGAGCGCTGTTTGCACATTCTCAAACATTTTTTTTTTAATGCAGCATAGTTTCCGGCTTTTGATGAAAAATGTAAAAAAAAATACCGTCCCCGTATATGCAAACTTCGGAGATAAGGGGGGGGGGGGGGGCGGGGCTTATCTCCGAAGTTTGCATAGATAAAAATCTGAAATTATTCTAATATGTGATAGGAGTTTATGTAAAGATTACAGGAAAAATAAAACAATGTCTCTAAATTGCACAGTTTTTCAGAAATCAGTAACATCATTTTATACGTACGGAACCCTCGGTGCGCGAGTCCGACTCGCTCTTGACCGGTATGTTTTTTCTGTGTTAACAGTTAAGGCTTCTACATACCAGCGCGACTTGTCGCGCGACGCGACACGGCACAAAGGCCCCGCGTGTCGCGGGACGAGCGGTGCCTTTGTGTCGCGTCGCGTCGCGCGACAAGTCGCCCCGGTATGTAGAAGCCTTTACTGTTATAAAAGAAAATGAAACACCAGATAGCACCACAGCATTTACACTTCAATGATGTTTATCATTCAAATCCACCATTATGTCGTTGCAATGAAGGCCTTATAAGTTATAAAAATCTGTTCATAAATCTATCTTTGCACACAATAGTCTATCAGCCTGGACTCGCCTACGTGTCCAAATTGAACGTTTCCAATAAAGAGGTAATGGTGACTACACCTTGTAACATTTACTAGTGATTCAGTGAACATTGATTTATATTATTCGATACAACAGTGCGTGGTTTGATTGGTTCTTTTATGCAATTTTGATGTGTTTAAGATTAATTAGAAAGTTATTGATTATTTAAATGATAAATGTAATAACTTTTTTAAGTTAAGTAATAATAATAAATTTAATATAATTAATACATTTCATAAATAATTTAATATTAATATTTATAAATTAATGAATAATGTAAGAAATATTTCTAATAAAGTAGATATTTGCACACCTGTTTAGGTAGGATATGGTTTAAAGAACTTGTTTGTATGTAACACCTCATGTACCCATATTCAAGCAATTATATAATATGATTTGATTTGATTTGTCAGATTGGGACTGGATTTGGGATGTTGGAGTTAGTTCGTTTTTGTGTTCGTTATTATTAAAAAAAACCCCAACTGCAAAAACACAAACAAAAAGAGAAAAAAACAAGCATTAATTATATTTATAATAAACATATAGAATTTTGGTATCGCGGGCACAAACAAAAGTTACATCATATTAAAATATCAGATTATAATAATGCCTGCCTGCCTGTAATACCAAAATTCTTTAGATTATAAATGCTAGTTTTTCTCTTTTCAGTTACTTATGTGTTTTTGAAGTCGGGTTTCTTTTTTTATTAATATATGAATATATATTTGGAATTGACTAGTAATAGCTTTTATTTGATACAAATAATGTTGTAATTTATTTTAAATAAATCCGTCCCCGACCTTTATTGTATTTGCAGATGCAATACTTATATAAATATTATATAGCCTATGTCACTCGCACAATTAAGACGAATCTAGCGACAAATCATATATTAAAATCCATCAAGCCGTTTAGGCTACAGAGCGTGCCAAAGAAATATACATACATACATAGCCCCGAAAAACATGACCCTCCCTTTAGGGAAGCCGGGTAAAAGAGACTATTAGTCCAATAACACTTCAAAACAAAAAAGACTTCAAAAGAAGAAACAAGATGGAAGACATATTTTCATATTAATCAGACATTGTTATTAGATTTGTATCAGTAGCCCCAATAATCTGGATTGAAGTATTAGTATTGTTAATCTTAATTAAGGTAACTGATTAGTTAGCCATCGATTTCGTCGGCTTTACAGCACAATAATAACATAGAAGATTGATTTTAAAATCACCTTGAGTTAAAGGCCACATCGATAAAACATGTATGGGGCCGATTGTTGACGACATCGAGCAAACGACAGTGATTGGCGCTTATTGTATTATTGTTGTACATAAACAAATCGATCATAAACGCTGTTGCAACGACTAATAATGTGTGCGATCGATTCGTTTACTCTTTGATTCTAATCGATGTTTATATCGATATCGATGAAAATAATGCGATCCAAAACGGATTGGGTCTCTAATTCTCTATTATGCTAAAGCCAATTTCGTTTGTTTTGAAAGGGATACCCTTTCCTTACCCATCATTAAGAATTATCATGAAATATTAATTTGACTTGTAATGTAGGTAATGAGTTTCTTTTTGATAATGAAACAGACATTCGGCCGATCTTAGACATTATTTTTTAAATATTTCTTCTTTCTGGTGATTCTTCTTTCTATTCCTTAGAGGCCTTATCAGTCTTCCTTGGTTTTAATCATTGTTTTCTTCTAAATGACTTCGAAAGTTCTGCAGTCACACCTCGTCAGCCAGAAGTTCCAAAGTCATATTTCAATTTTTTTGATTTATTAATCGATCTTGTCTTTAACTATCGAAGTATCGATAGATCGTCTGCTCAGAATTACACCAGTCACTAGTTTACTATATAAGAACTTCATTGTAATCATAATTTTATTGTTTCAAAACTATAAAATTACACGATTTATGTTATTTATAACTTTGTCCCATTTTATTTATAAATTGCTACATTATCATGCATGTCATTACTGTAATAGTTATTTTAAACGAAGTGTATAACCAGGAAATTTGCGATGTGCGTATAGACAAATATTTATTACAAAAACGATACAATTTTTATGTGTGAACTTTGACGCGTAGTGGCGTCACATAATACGCTTCAAAATATTACAAGAATACAATTCTTTTTTAAAGCTGTGACTACCACGGTACAATGATCATGTTTTCGAAATATTTATTTATTTATTCAAGCGGAAGGGGAGAGGTCGTTAATTGGCACATCACAATAGAGATTACGGAGATTAGGCCGGCCAGTTTTGTGATTCAAATATGGCGACGGTGGGCGACAGTATCCCGGGCCCTGTTATGATAATATTCCCCTCATTTCATACAATAATTTGTTCGGGAATTGTTCGGGTGGACGTTGTAATACCCTTATAACACTGTCGACGTCTGTTTTGCGATAATTGGAATGCATAATGTAGTGTCTTACCCTACGAGAGTTACGACTTACGATAGTTCGGGGTCATTTTAGAGAAATTTCTTTACTTTGTATTGTTAAGAATATTTTCCGGTCTTGTGAAGATTAATCCTCTTTACAGTTGGATTTTTATTTCCTGATAATTTTGTCGTTGAAAGCCGGTTCAACTTTTAATATGACCAAGAGAGCAACAAAAACCATTAAGTATTCCGCATCCAAAACAGTAAATGTATTTACGTATCGTTAGCCACGTGGTACCCAGGTGCTGTTACATTAGTCGTGTCGGTGTCAATAGACGATCGTAAGCGTTTGCGCGAGCCAGGGCTTGACTCTTAATAGCGGCAACAGGCGATTGCTTCTCGCATCAATCTTCACGATCGTCACTGTCGACTCGGACTCGCCCCCCGCGATTAATCACCAGCCAGAACGTTTTCGATTAGCGCCGGATAGCACACACGGAATAAAAAAGCACGTTCCATTTACGAACGATCAACGTACACCATTTGTTTTAGCGTTTGGTCGCGGTCAAATGTGTCCCGCTCAAGAAGGGTTAATACGTAATAGGTTTTTTTTTGCAAGAACATTCTATCTTTAATGAGTATACAAAGGTGTTAGACGGAAACAGGAAGTGTCAAATGGCGTTTCGTTGTCTTTCCACGGCCCAGTTCTTCGTAGCGCTAAGTGCGTCGATGTAATTGCCCGGGCAATGCAAATAGCTCGGTGTTTGATCGCGTGTACGAAGGCGCCGACATGTATTCGAGCTATGGGACACTTTTGCCCGCTCTTCAATGTAAACCGGACGAGTTGCGCATGATTGTTTAACGGGATTCCCTTTGTTTGAGTATGATGTCAGGATTAAACTTTCGCGTCGACATTATGTGGCGTTATTACGTTCATAATTTGTCATAATCACAAATTCGATCGCATCTAGCAAGTTCTCTTTTGGCTACAAGCAGACACTAAAGTCTCTCCGCCAGGGCAAAGCTAAGCTGGTCATCATTGCTACGGAAATCGAGTATTATGCACTCCTGGCCAGGACTGTCGTCTACCACTACAGTGGAAGCAACATCGGATTGGGCACAGCATGCGGAAAGTACTACAGGGTGTGCACACTCGCCATCATCGACCCTGGTGATTCGGACATCAGCACCACACTGCCTGATTCGCAGGTGTAGAGATGTCATCATCATCATCATTTCAGCCGAAAGACGTCCACTGCTGGACATAGGCCTACCCCTAAGGGGGGGTTTGCCATAATCACCACGCTTGGCAGGCGGGTTGGCCATCGCAGTATGATGTTAAAATGCATAGAGATATCTGCTGCCCATTCACTAGTAACCCCCTTAGTCGCCTTTTACGACACCCACGGGAAGAAATAGGGGTTTGCTTTTCTGTACGTTCGGCACCACACAGACGGTAGAGATGTATCTTTAATATAATTTTCCATATACTCTCGGAGTTCAACATTGACGTTATCTTTAGATAATAAATTAAAATGAATGAACAAGGTAAACTTCGGATGCAGAATCTTCCGTAACTTGATAAAGTATTCAATAAAACGGTAAATTACATTTCAAACACAAGAAAACAAAGAACATCAAAGCTAGCCAAGAACAGTCACCAACAATAATTCAAAACTAAAACAGTAGGTATTAATTAATACAATTCCTACCTTCTGTCTCTCTCCTGACCAATCAAGCGAGTCCGTTTTATCTGCAGTAGTTAGTGATACGACCGTGTTATCAGTATGTAAATTACCGAGTGCATTTAAATGGCGGATATCGAGGTAATTATGTAGAAGACACGCCTTCTGCGGCTGTGAGTATTTCCAGGAGTCTTATCTGGAACCCCTGGGTTTTCTTATAATTAAATATAAAAGCATGTTTGCGAATGTAAAGGCGTAGTACAATACTAGCTTTTTCTTTAGATGTCGGAAAATATCCCATGGGAGGAATAATTCCATAAAACATTGTTTTCGTATAACCACGCCAGTAAATCTCCCAGTCGGCATGATTTTTTTCTACATCTTTAATAATTATCGTCATATTTCAGCCAATTTACACAAACCCTTAATGAATTATACTCCTTCCTCATGATTCACTCCGTCCATTGGCGACCATATGACAATCCGTTCGGTAGTGTTTGAGTTTATTGCGTTCAGACAGACAGACACGGCGGGCGGGGGAATTTGTTTTATAATATGTAGTGACTAACTTTTGCCCGCGGCATCACCCGCGTGGTGGTCACGGGACCATACCATACGTACGTACGACCGTACCATATACAGCGTGGCGCTTTGGTGGCGACATTAATTTAACACACGTTTTAACAAGATATTATAATTTTATAAAACGTTATTATTTATTGATTTATTTACAATTTTCTAAAATAACATCTTGGAGCGACCTGTACTTAAGAACTGTAGCGCAGAGGTCATTTGCCGGGATCATGGATCATATCATTGCATCAATGAAATTAAAACGAATAACGTGCAAGGAGTAGGCGAATTGAAGGAAGGAGAGAGCTTTATAATTTAGTTTGTTTGAAAAAAAAAATCTTATTATATTTATTTATGATTACTGGCCACTAGCCCTACCAGTATGTTGAATTAATTTTGCCATTGTGGCGGCACGTTGTATACAGGGTTAAATTAAATTAACTAGAAAAACTCCGCTGACGTGATGGATATCGATATCTAAATACGATAAAACGAAAAAAATAAGAAAAGAAGGTTTCTTTGTTTTTTTTTTGGGGTCGATGACTGTAGTTACTTGCATTGAAAGAAATCATTAACCGAATTAATTAAGTGACTTCTAAAATAACTCAACTTTAGTTATAAGAAAAATAAACTTTGCTTACCCTTTACAAAACTGATTTTTTTATAGCTAAACAGGAAACACGGTTATGTAACATAATTATAACACCTAGTAAGCAAATCACAATTTTTGTGCAAGCAGTAACCAATATTTTGTTACAGGTATGCAAACATTTCTTTCAATTGGAATATGAGTTTCAAAATCAGTTTTTGTATAAACTTCACAGACATGGTGGGTATCGATATGTAAACACGATAAAACAAAAACTCAACTGCTTCAAGTAACTTCACTGCCAGTGGTCATTAACCCCAGAAAAAAAACATCAAATCTTTTTTTTCTTTGCTTATATGTATATCGTGTATCGTATCGTGGTCAGATATCGATATAATCATCACGTCTGCGGACTTTCGCGCTAGCTAACAATATTAATAAATTAATACACGCATACAAACATAAACTCACGCCTTATTCCCATGGGGGTAGGCAGAAACTATAAAACACCACCTGCTACGCTCCTAATATATTCCTTTTGCTTCGCCTACGTTCATAGGTACATCTAGTCATATACGCACGCCGTTTGCGAGTACTACGCACCTGACCTTTCTGTAGAACCTCAACAATTTGGTTACTGGTCCTCCTAGGGCGTCCTCCCAGCGGTTAAATGATTTGACCCTGTATAATATGCGTATGATAATGAACATCGTTAATTTATAATATAACTAGCGAGATTATAAACTGTCCAAAAAATGTGAACTGTTACAATAAAACGAATTCATTTTCGGTAGTTAATAAACTATCAATGTCAAATCGTCACTACTTCAAAAAAAATCTTTCTCATCATATCCATCTGTTCTTTCTCGATTTTCTAAACCAACAATAGCATTTTAAACTCCTTTATCTTGTGTTAGAAATCTTATGTTTCCATAAACATGATTTGGTGTTAACAATATTCGACATAGCAGTATTGTGGTCTCTTCTCCCTTTATGTATAACGTATCTAATAAATTCCTACTATCTATAAAAAGAACTTAATAGTCCAATTTAATAGTCAGCTGAACATGCATATATATCTAAGGTATGAGAATTGAATAAGGTGTAATGCAGTTCCTATGTTTTCTGTTTATGCGGGTGCACGTGGTCGCGTCGCTCCGTTGAACATCGCTTCCTATTTGGAATATTAATATCTTCATTATTACAACTGTTTTATGTAAAAATAGTTGTTTTTCTAAGTTGTTTTAGTTGTACCCGTAAGTGGAGTACATGAATTAGCTGATTATTCGATTTGCACCTTGTGAGAATTTGACTTACCTAAACTGTTTTAGTGTTGTTTTTATTGTTATCTTTCTTTCCCTTTACAATTTAGTATTAACTAGCTTTAGCCCGCGGCTTCGCTCGCGTTAATTTAGAATTTGCCAATCATTTCGGGTTGTAATCTGCTTGCCCCATAATATAATTTAATCATGATTCGAAAGACACGTGGCGCCATCTATTCTCATAAGAACGTTATTGTTGTTTTCCTCGGGAACAGTACTTTTTTTCGGGATTTAAGGTACCCTATGTCTGTTTCTCTATACCTGCCAACGTTTATGCAAAAATTCAGGATGATCGGTTAAATGGCTTAGGCATGAAAAGGTAATAAACAAACAAACAAACTTACTTTCGCATTTATAATATTAGTTAGGATTACAAGTGACGCCAAGTTCCGCAGTACGTCTCTCTGTGCACCGAATCCTCCAAAGTCACACTTTAACCTTATTGTCCTTCTAGCTTTCTATCCATCTTCATTTAAATAATAATCTCTTTCTTTTTTCCAGTTATACGAGATCAGCGATGATCCACAAAGGAAGGAATTCTTGGATGACCTGTTCTCCTTCATGCAAAAGCGAGGTAAGTCCACTTCCCACATCATTCATCCCTAAGGCTGCGACTTGTGGCCCAGCGGGAGCGGTGTCGCTGTAGGAATATCTGACGAAAGCTCTCGACGATATCTTACTGGTGGCCACTGTTAAGTAATACAGTTGTTGCTATTATGCATCGTAGTGACGAAGCCGATTGAAAAACTTTAGTTACGGAAACAGCTTTAACTCTCTAATCGATATCGTCATTGTCACTCATTTGTTCACCAGGTTCATTTAGTTCTGCAATTTCTTGAATTCAAATTTTTCTTAAATCAAAGAAAAATATAAAATGTTAAATGTCTACGTTATTGTCTAATTTAAAATTTGTTTTATGTCTGTTATATGACTGTTGTATGTCTAATTTAAAATTTTCTTAAATCAAAGAAAATATAAAATGTTATATGTCTACGCCGCTACATCTCTATCTGTAACCTCAGCCTCAACTTATTTTGATTAATCCATTGTAACGATTGATATTCATTGTAATTTATCACTACTCCAAATGCTCCATTCACGATCATCGATCCGAATGATACGAAACAATCCAGTATAGTAAGATATCTCTTCTCCAACAATTAATTATGAAACAGGGGTCAACTTATTATGGTCTTTAGATACAAATCAGATACAGGGTAATATCAGTCATTGGTTGTATAAACGGTTTTATATTGTGGAGATCGGTGATAAGATCACGGGTGATGGACGAGCATGGTCTATGATGGTCGAACTATGAGATATTAATGAAGCTTAGCTACGAAATATGAACGACGTCAAATTAATAGGGGGAAATTTCAATCAGGGCATGATTGTGTTTTAGTAAATCTCTGCAAATTCTATAACTATTTCCCGAATAAAAGGCTTGCATTTATGTTATGGAATCAGGCGTTACTTTAGCAGAAATCCATCCAGACAATGAAACGTTCTGCAAGAATATATATATAGTTATAATTTCGCAATTTAGGTATTATCGTCTACGTTAGCATCTAATGACGTTATAGCAATGACAACCAATAATATGCTGCTGTCAATCAAAATCAAAACTAATCACTAACGGGATTTCTGTTTTGCTCGTACACAAACTGTAAAACACAATCAACATTAATTTCTGTAACGAGCGTGTAAGTGCTAAACTACCAGAATACGAGTATTTTAAGAGCATATTGCACTTATTTATGCAGCTCTCAATCATCCATTAAATTTATAGACGTGTATCGTTCAAAACTGTGGGAATTCGCCATACGAGACTTATCCGTGGAGATAATCATTATATTTTAAATATCATAATAGAAATAATTAAGCGGGAGATCGTCCGATCGCTTCGGGCGTCGAGATCGTGCGCGGGCGCGTGATTGATAACTCGACACCTGGCTCTTTCACTCGCGTGTGTTTCTGTATCTCTGTTCTTGTCTAGCATTAATTGATCTCTGTTGTAAATGGCGCCGATTGTCGCTAGATAGATCATGTTGATATCTGACCGCCTAGTTGTTAGTCAAATCAATGGTTATTGTTGCATTGCAGTTTCGTGGCTGTCTTGTGTAGGATTTGATATTATTTAAGCATTTTTTAGTTATTAACTGAACTAATTGGTTGTCATTGTTCTGTGTTTTCGTATACTTCTATCTACAGGTCAAGTTTTCGTGTTCCCAAATCTTACATTATTTTTGATCTTGTTTAGTTAAAAAATCGTGATTAGTTGCTTGTTTATGCATTCTGAAAACTACTTATGTTTTTCCCAAGACCAAGTGGTAATTTTTGACGAATATAAAAGAACAATTTCCCCCTTCTTTAATTTAATTATGTCGCAGTAAAATAATTAGAAACATTTAAAGGCTATCACTTAGGGCATGTTTTCCATTTGCCTGCAGTTAAGTTCGCAAACGTAATAAATAATTAAGCAGATGTAAGTAACTGTCAGCTGTACCTAAGTGTAATTTACTGCCAAACCAGTTTATAAAAAAAAAACACGAATCAATTTTCTGAACAATTCTCTATTTTTGCTTTACTTTAAATTGAGAAGGATCAGTGAAGTGAGCTTTAATGAAATGTAAAATGATTTAAAATTCATTCAACATGAGAATAAAAAAAAAAATCCTTAAGCAATGAAGTGTCCTGTATAAGACGAAGACGGTCAAAACATTAGACCAAAAGGATCTGGTTCCACCAAAACATAATTTCTGTTCTACCAGTAGCTGGTTCAGCATCTTGCGTTTATTTTTTTTTTATGTTCACAACTCTTGTTGATAAGAGTAGGGTTGGTTCTCGTATAAAAACCCGATAGCTTCATCAGGGGTTGGCATCGGGGGCGGCACCATTCGCTCCGCAGTTTGTTAGCCCCTGTGTGTAATTGAAACAGAATGTTGGGCGCGCCTCACACCAGTGTTCTCTGGCGAATGTAGCTTATGCAATGTTATTTAGAAGGCTTACGTTGAAGATAGATTGTCTTACTATAAACCATTAATAACTATGAATATTTTAGAGGATTGTATTATTTTTCTAAATATTTTTTTTCTTTTCCCTTGTTATCTACAATCGGCTGCTTAGCTATAATTAGATGTGGTATGGGGTGAGTTAAATTTTTCTAAATATGAAAAAGAAACGGAATCTATAAAGTTTTAAAAACTTTTTTACTGCTCGTCCTGATCAGCTACAAAAGTGGTACGACAGATTTTTATACCTACCTTTAATTTGATTGTAGGCTGCTTTGTTTCGTGTTACATATTATAACGATGGTTAGTGTCGAATTATTTTCTATCCAGCTGTTGTTGTATTCAAAGATAATATCGACTAGTTATAAAATTGTAATAAAACGACAATTTCGTAGTTCGTAGCCCTCCGTAGCAACGTCTACGAAGACGGCTACGAAAATTTTAGGACATTTTATATATTTGACAGATTTCACTATATTTGAATTCGATAATTTTAAAATTAGGGTATTTGACTGTTTTTTTATTTCGATATTATGAAACCAACAAAAAAATTAAGCCACGGTAAAAACAAAATTGTTCCAGTATCTCAAAAAATGCCGTTTGAAAGTCGATTGTAGACAGAGACAGCACTGCTGCGATCTCACGTCTTCACAACTTCGCGCCATTCAGTACAATTATTATATTTATTAGTATATTCAGTATATTTATTAACAAGGATAGTATAATAATTTCAAAACTTCTCCATTTTTCCACCGATTTATGTTTTTTTTTCACAAATCGTCTTTTTTTGTAACACTTAAAATAAGTATTAATTTTGTATATTTTTGGTAGCAGTCAAACACCCTATTTATTATTCCAATTATTTTGATGCTTCGGTGTAACATACAGCCGCTCACACGTTGAGAGTATCAAGGCGCGCGATCTGAACGCTGCCTTATCTTGTTCGGAATAAATTATTATTCAATTTATCATTCCGGGGAACCGGCCAATAAACTTCTTGTTATTATTACGCGAACAGATAACACAGGAAACTAATCGCATAAGACTGATTACGATTTGTTGGCTAGACCACTAGAAATCTATGTTTATACTTTAATCAAATAAATTCAGTTTCAATTCTGAATAAATACATTTATTTAATTCAAAGCTACAAATTGTTACAGCCCGAGGGAGGAAACAACATTTAATAATTAGAATTAATTTATTCGACGTAGGTTAGCATGTGTGAGCCATCAAACGGAGTGATCTCCTCATATTAATAATGTTTTATCATTTATTATTGCTGTGAGTAATGAAAGTTAGTCCGCCACGCCCCGCGCCTTCGCCGCACTCTGTCTTCGTCTCTGTTCAAAAAAAGAAATTAAACCGTTTTTTTAATTTTATCGAGTCGAACTCGGTTATAATGCCAGCGACAAACGTTTATGTAAATGTTAATCAAAACGATGCATACGTTACACGCCTGGCGAAGTGGGTGTTCCAATTTGTAAATAAATCGATTCGTTTTTTGTATCGATTCTAATGCTGCTATTGCAAATCGATGAACGAGTTTGATTGAAGGAAAATTACTCGATAATTTGACGGCGATTGATGTCTAATTTGTTATTGATGATTTAAATGTAACTTGCAGTTAATTTGTTTTTATTTGGCACTAGCTGCTGCCCGCGGCTAATCCCGCGAGGCTTTTTTCTAAAATAAAACTAACCTAAGTTACTGTTACTATATCAGCTATCTGTCAGTCAAAGTCTCGTCAAAATCGGTCCAGCCGTTTCGGAGATTAGTCGGAAGAAACAGACAGACAGACAAAAAAAATAAAAATAGTTTTTTTGTTATAAGTTCCGTATATATACTTTCATAGGTATATAGAAAAAACTGTTATTTTGACATTACAAAAATACACTTCAATTTTATTTATTTGAATAGCAATGAACTCCGAAGTGTAACAAGCCTGTCAAGATTTAAAATAACCAATTTTTTTATACAGGCTGCAATAAAAAATCCGTTATCAATTTTATATTTTGGTCTATTTATCCGTTTTATAGCCTAATTATGATAGAAGATATGGTAAGTGTGTTGGATGTTGTGACCACGTGACCAGCTCGTTAGCAGCTGATTGATCGGCCAGCGGCCGCTCCTTGCCGTCTCTAACATACAGGCTGATTTTAAATGTCTATCTTGTTTAAGTATTTTAAATAATATTTTATATAAATTTTTACGGGACTCGTAATATTTTTTTTTCAATTAAATTTCAGTTCTATATTTTCATTTGCAATATGATTGATAAGTATTTCCTTTGGATAAGCATGATAAGTATTTATCATATCAAATGTGTCATTTTTAATGTTCCGGAATATAGATTGATTTCCTAGATAATTGGGCAGTTTTACATAGTAACAGACATTTAACATATAAAATGTCTTATCGCGATATCGATAAAACATTCACTAATTGCAAAATAAACTAACGTTAATTTCTTCCTGCCTGAACAACAATTAACGAAATAATATCATATTAGTCCTGAATAAGTGCTCACATTCACAATGCAATTTAAATATAAACTAAAGTTAATCTCCGTTTAACGATCACCATGTAAAGTCGAGCTATTGTTTCACTTCGTAATAGCGAGTGTGGTATAACTAATAACATCTCATTCGGATTCATTTCCCGTGATTAATTATCTGTTTAATCGATATAAGATGTGCCAACAGCCTTCTCGAGTTTCTACACGGAACCCTCCATTTGATTTTGAACCATACCGTTTTGAAATAGGGTGTTATTTAGGTCGATGTTAAACTGATTATAGATTAGGTTAAAGAGTTGATCTATCAAATTTTTTTCGTCTCATTGAAGATAGCCTTTGTTGGAGGTTTAATTGGTGTCTTAAACATGCATGCGGTTAATTCGATTTCGAGTTCGGGCTTAGCTCGTTTGTTTTTGTCTGTTTAGCCTTTAGTTTAGACGAGTGTTAATCTAAAGTTGATTGATTAGAAGCGACTTCGATGTATTAATGGGCGTGGATCTTATTACGTTTTCTAAGTGGATTGTGGATTTAATATGAATGAAAAAATGTAATTTTGTTTTTGTTGACCTAGATGATTTGTTTTTGAGCCGTTGTATATTGTCTGACGGTCTGTGACTGATGGTAATCGAACTTGATGGTTTTGTCAACAGACTGAGGAAGATATTTTTTTTTATTTTTATTATTTATTCGTTATCAAGTAACAATAGACTTATTCTAATTATTAGGCACACAATTTCAATACAAATACAAGCAAATACAAAAAAAAAATCAAATAATTAGATTTCAAATCACATTATGCTCATATTGTTCTTAGTATTTTTTTTACGAAGGACTATGGTGAATCTAATCTAATAGTCGAACCCAAGCAGGCACTTTACTTTGTGTAAATTATTTCATCACTACTGCTCTCAAAATGGAGAAGGAAAGGAAGGAAGGAAGGACCAAACCAAGCACCAAACCAAACACCTAGAACCAAAAATTCGAAGCCACGTGACATCCACCAACCCGCATTGGGCGTAGTGAATTATGGCCCACTCTCTCTCACAGAAAGAGCAAGCCTGTATGTGTCCCAGCAGTGGGAAACTGGGTACATTATACGCTGTTTATGCTTATGCTATGGTATCACTGACCTCGATTTAAAAATAATTCTCAGTAGAGATTAGTATGAAACCTTTCCTTTACGATTCGAGATGCTTAACCATCGTTCAGAATACGGGCCTTAACTTCAAACATTTTAAAAACAAATGAACATTTTAATATTCAAAACCGAATGTTTCCAATTCGTCACGGCCCCGTTTATTGAAGTAACAAGTCTAGGCATGTCCCATGCTTTAAATAACCAAAGATTGATGGCGAAGAGTCCGCGATTAGGACAAGGGGGAAGATTAATGGTGCCCGAGTTAGTAATTATTGTCAAAATGATGTGCCATTGAACGTTGTTATGGTTTTAATTGAATTTTGTTAGAAGAATTTGACTACAGTATAAAAATTGCAATGAAAGAAATATAGAAAGAAACAAAGAAGGAAGGAAAGAAAGAAAGATAAATAAAGAAAGAAAGAAAATACATTTATTTAGCACAGACTATATGGCAAACAATATATTATACAGCAGGAAAAAAATAAAAAGTGTTAAGTGTGATGTAAGAAATTAGCAGGAAAGTTGGCCTCACGGCTGCGACAAAGAGTATGCCGCATGGTTAAAGAAATAGCACAAAAATAGGTAGGTATAGTTTTTATTTAAATTAGGCAGATTTATCTTCGCAGTAGACCCACTGACCTTTCTGAAGAACATCACCATATACACAATTAACTGTTTTTCTTCAATAAAATATTTCCTTCTCAATAAGACCAGGAGACCAATAAATTCCTGTAATTAGAAACATTCAAAATCCAGCCGCAAATTCGTCTAAGCAACCATCAATGTTAGAAACATAGATATAAATATGTCAAGATAGACAGTCAAAACTGAGAACTCGTCGAAAAAAATTGCGTCCAACTCAGTCAATCTGCTTAGCCTTTTCCCAACAATGTTGGGGTCGGTTTTCAGTCTAACCGGATCCTGCAAGGGTTGCGAGTGTGTCCGAAAGGGATATCGTGGCCCTGGCACACAGGCAACTAAAGGAACAAGGGTGGGTTGTAGTCAGTAAAAGTCTGACACACCCTCATACCTTTAAATAATCAAAGGTCAGAAACTTGTCAAAAATATAGAGAAACTAGAAGTATTTTTGACAGATGGAGACAGAGCACCCTATAAATGGCGTAACACATCTCAATGAAAATCTGAAAGATTTTGAAGGATATTGCTAATCCACTGCTTCATAATATGTTCGAAAAATTTGCCGCTCAACAACGTCAATAACGCAATGAATTTTGTTAAACTGTCAAAATGAAAGCCATTGCTACTGTTTGTGTGTTACGGAATTACCCCGCAGATTGTTAACGTTCCTAAGACGCTGACAACAGCTAAACCGCGGTCACTGTCAGACTGCATACAAAACAAAGAGAAGCGCGATGACACAACGCTTGTAATTTATTGATAAATATGAAGCAATTATCTATTTACTCAAAAATGAATTGAGTAATCGAAAATAAAAAACCACCAAGTTCTGTAAGTATACAAATAAGATGTTCTTACTATTAATTAAATACCAACCCTACGTTGATATTTAATACAGATGATCTTGATTGAAACTCTAAGTAAAGGGTTAGTTTACCTTTAATTTGTATCGAGATTTCTTTTTCTAAGCGTGTTTTGGTAACCACCAAGTTGTGAGAAATATGTTCAAGAATAACATATCCTTTTTCCGCTACCACAAACTATACATATTTGGTCATTTTCTTGTTTAAGACAAGCCTACTTTTATCATTTTCCTCTTGTCAGCGCCTTAAAATTACGGGAACTGTCCCTCCGATTACAGAAAGATATTGGAATGTCAATACAAATCGGACAGGAAGTCAGATTATTATTCACTTAATTTTATTGTTTGATTATATTTCGGCTTATCTTTTGATGGCGCTTTTTTGTAATAAATTACCATGTAGTCACGTACCTTACTATTTAAATATCGATGAAAATCTGCGGATATGACTTAGCAAACATTTGGCTTTTATGATTAACTCGACTTTAAGTTTATTTATTAATAGACCTAGACATCAAAGCGCAGATTCACCGCCTCTAGCTCTAATAATAACGCTCATGAGTTCAATACAATTCAGAAAATGGTCAGAAGATGATGGATCAAGATTTTAATTTGAACCTTGAATTTTACCAACTGAATATTATGAACACTGAATACCTTTATTATGTAAATAGCCCATAAAAATGATAGGCTCCCATGACACTTTTCTGAAAGAACGAAAGAAAATAAAAGAAAGAAAAATTATTTATTGGGACTCAACACAAGATATCACAAAATAAAACTAAAAACACACTCCTTCACCCCTCACTCCTCCGCTCCTCTCTCTCTTCTCCTTCACTCCTGCAGTTATAGATACTCGAGCCGAGATCCAAGAACGTTAATTAGCACGTAGGTACTATGTCTAAGCGTTGTCTAGCCGTTTTGCATGGATATGGATGTGACGCATGTTTCCCCAACCTTTTCTAATTTTTGTTTTTATGTTTTTTTTTGCGTCATGTTTACCGCAAATAAACGTATTTTCGTTCTTTTTCTTTCTTTCTTTCTTTCTTTCTTTCACTGTTGAACAACTGTCAAACTATAAGTGCAAGATATAGACGGTTACATGTCTGAGTCTAAGCATATGCTAAATAATGTTTATAGACTGATGTCCGTCTTAGATGTTTTACAGTGACTTTAAAAGAATCAAGTCACGTAGAAATAGCGGATGTTCCTAAAGCAGTTTTCCTCTACGTTCCCTTTAAGAGGGATGCGCTAAGGTAGCCCGCGAAATTCAAGTTTTCTTAAGTTTTTTGCAATATCGATAACTTAATACGCAAACCAGAACTCCATATGAATTTTTTTTCAGGAGACACTTAATTAAAACTTTATAATATTTTGTTTAGAGTACTTATGAAAAAATCTAAAATGCCGTTGGTGGATAATATCTTAAGCTGTTCAAATGTTAAACAAAAAAACACAAAATCATAATCAACATCTTAAATCTTAAAATGTGTTTGACGAAATGTGGAGTTGGCTGGTTTGCGGATTAAGGTATCGATATGCAGGTCTGTGTCAAGTCGTTTGTTGATTAAAATATGAGTGGCGACCGAAACAAATATGGCTTTACAGAATTATAATCACTAGAATCAGTAATACAACTCCTTAAGTTAGAATTGGCCTCAAATGTCATGAAATTGTCATTCAATAGGTTTATATGAACTTAGAGACTTGTATTGATTATTTTTATGTTTATAATTCCATAAATAAATCCGCGAATCATGTTTAGATCGATATACAATCTGCGTGCAATGGAGCGTAGCATGTGGGGTTCTATAGTTTCTGCGTACCACCATGAGAAGAAGGCGTGAGTTTATGTATGTACAATCTTTGACCTGCAAATTGCAATAAAACTTAAGAAAATTTGAATTTCACGGGCTACCCTGACGCTTTTGCCATAAGGCGCAAATAAATGATTTTAGTGACTTATGAATCTGTTATTACGCCTTCATTAATGCAAGTAAGTTATGCAAAAAATATATGTTAAACTTGAACGCATACACATCAATTCTATAAGTGAATATTTAAGTATTGTAGTAAAATATTTAATGAAACAAATTCTGAAAATAATGTCTACACAAAGCAAAAAAAACGATATTACTTTCAAACTACTTAAGATACTTTCATGTTTTATTTGTATGAATAGACTGTTTTATTATCTATAATTCTATCTGTGATTTTTTTCAAATATTCATATTTACGTTACTAAAAATAAATGTTCCATATGAAAGTTAATGGTTGCGCGGCGTGAGCGCGACGCGGGTTTGTATGGCCAAGGTCGACGACGATTATCTGACCCTTAACTTGTACCCAAATCGTATCCTTCTTTACTCTACTTCCCCACTAAGGTGTCAGTAGTGAGTAGGTGCAAATCGAACAACATTGTGACGGTCATCTAGTGCCAATAACGGTCCGGATTACGCTGCGTCACGGTGGGAGACCCGCATCACATCGCGGTATAAGACATAGGCGGAAGCGTCTCTCGTGCCGGTACGAAATACTAGGCCCAAGTGTACCTCAAACCACTAAATTAACGCATTTTTTAAACATCGTTCTGTGTATGACAATCTTTTGAGGATGAAAGGGACGGAATGATGTTCTATGTTCTGTGAGAGGGTTTGGTTTCCGCATTTATTCCTTCATGTGGACTATTGTGCGTGGGCCATGGCGGCCGTCGGTGGTTATACCAACCAACCCACCAGTACAGAAGCTGATTAGGTCTCCTGCTCTGTTTATCTGTAAAGGATCTGGGTGACCCGAGGTTTTTTGTTCTGATCTGGGTGTCGCCTGTGCATTCAAAGAGCACATGCGCAACGGTTGACAGAATGATCTTTTAAATATGTTAAATATGTAAAAATACAGGGTGTTAAAGTAACTGCGTGCCATAGCTTAGGGGTAGGTTCAGTATCGATAAAGGAACCCAGTTTTTTTTTTCTATTAATCATAAAAAATTAATAAAAATAAGTTTCTTCGTAATTTAACGGGCTTAGGACCGTCAAATAAAATAACTAATTCTAAATGATTGCTATTTCAAGTTAGTAGGTACTGAATTAGGTTGATCTTTTTTTTTGTGTTCATTTTTGTTTTTGTTTTCATATTTTTTTATTTTTTCTTGGGTTCCTTTATCGATACTGAACTTACCCTTAAGCTATGGCATGCAGTTACTTTAACACCCTGTATAAACCAGTCAGCAAGATGGTGGGGGGTGGACCAGCAGTAACGGTGCCGACTTACAAGTTGTTGGTCGTGAGTTCGAATCCAGGCAGGCGCTACTTTGTGTAATAATTTCATCACCACTGCTCGCAAACGGTGAAGGAAACATTGCGAGGAAACTGGCATGTCCTAGAACCAAAAATTCGAAGACATGTGACACCTACGAACCCGCACTGGGCCCGCGTGGTAGATTACATTACAGCCCACTCCCTCTAGAAGGGAGGAGACCTGTGTTCCAGCAGTGGAAACATTATAGGCTGATTATGCTAAGGTGGTAGCGGCACTTACAGTCGACTGCACGTCAATGGTAACACCGATCTTGAGCTTGCTTGACCGTAGTGAGGATGATCAATCGAAACCAACGAAAACAAACCAACTTATACTGGTTTTTTTGCCATTAGCCAAAGTAATGCTGTCTCTTTCTGATACGTTCCGTTAGATAAAGACAGCATTACTTTTAATGGGGAATTAAATTTAATGGACTTACGTGCAACTAGCGGTCATTCTTTAAATTATGATAAAAACCGCATTAAAATCCGTTGCGTAGATTAGAAGAACAACGCGGACACACAGACAGACACGAAAACGACTTTAGTTTATATTATGTACTCTATAGAAGGTCGCATAAGCTTATAACTTACGCCATGTAAGTTGTGTGCAAAGGCCAAAGAGGCAACACTATCGAACTTTGTGTGCGGTGAATGAATGAATGAATGACTTGAAAAAGGTTGTAACTGTATTAAATTCTGTTTTTATAGCTCGTGTGTATAGGCTCTATAATAAAAAAAGAATGAGTCGTTCATTCAGGTTAAGGTTGTTGTCATAGACTGACGAGACCTTATGGAAATATTATTAAGAACCTGGTATTTTCTTTAATTAATTATTCCTATCACATTCTGTACATGAACGGTTCCCAAATATTCCATTACATACATAATAATGACGACATCTAACATCAAGGTATGCGCTTTCCCAATTAGCCGACTTTCCCTGCGTGTGCGTTTGATAATTATGCCGTTTACACAAGTCTAGTAGCCGCTACTGGTTTGTTTGTTCATCTCTCATTCCATGTTCATCGAATAACTCACTCGTTCAACATTATTTTGATAACTGCTTGACTTTTTAAACCGTCTTTGCGTTATTTTTTGTTTAAATCCAGAAACGTTCCATTTTCAAAAGCAATGTGTTAGTGTGCCAGTTAAATTTATCGGATTATTAGACTTCCATTCGAAATTCAAAAAAGCATTTCAGTTATTTATAAACAACAGACGATCTAAAAAGATTTTAATTAAAAATACAGCTATCTCATTTCTTAGAATTCTTCAAGATTATGATCGATTATTTTTGTCGTGTTTTCTTCGTGTCGTGAAAAATGCTAGCGACATTATGTCGTCGCGCTCTACGGCGTATCGGGATCAAAAGCTGGTGCCAGCTGCTTGATTCTTATACAAATAAAAGTGGAATTAATCAACGCACTGCTAGTGCTGGGACAGTTTCTAAATTTTTTATAGAAAAAAGTGAATGGCCGGAGAAAAAATCTCTAAGTAAAAAAAATAACATCTTTCAATAAAAATAAAAAATTTAGTTTGTCTGTCTTGTTTTCCAAAGCCTTTTTGTATTATAACTACATAGTATTATTAAATTTAAATTTCGAATTTCCCCTGAATATTTCATGCTAAGTCTCAGCACTAGCGGAGGCGCGGATGAGCGGTTCCCGTGGTTTCCTGCGAATGTGGCGGCGGTATACCGTCACAACGATGATAATCTCGCGCCGAAACGTAGATTAATTTATCAAAGTCGCGGAATGTCCGACTACACATTTTTAATTTAACGAAATCGTCCCGCCAACGTTTACCGCTCTATTAATAATTTTTATCGCGTCTTAAACGTTCCTTTTGTTTTTGCTACCAATAAAATTATTTTATTAGTCTTTATGCGATGCGCTTTGATCTCGGAAACGCTATATATCTGTTTCCATAACGCATTTGAATGTTACTTTTTATGTTGGACACTGTCATTTGTAAGTTTTTATCGGATACAAATTACAAAGTCTGAGCGTCGTTCAAATTTACGATCGCTTAATGAACCGGTTTCCTTCATAATGCTAATGTTTATTGTTTCAAAAATTCGGCTCTCTTAAAGGACGATCCATCAGATTTCCAGAGGTTAATATTTATTCTTCGGACGAGCTGAATGAGTTCAGCTTGCATAATTATTTAGTGTTCATTAATAAAAGTCAAAATAAGCTAAGGGTCGCGGTCACGACGCCATTAAACTTGGTTTAACGTGGACTTCCAGGGATTAAGTGATTGTAATGTTAATAGGACATGTCGAACTTTTAATTTTGTAAATACTTACCGACAATTCTGTACCCAGCTTCCCATAATCAAGTTGTCTAAACCGGTTTCTTAAGTCGTTTTAAAAAAAATATATACGAAAACATAAATAATAATAACGTGGTCACATCAAACCGAGAGAAAACGGCGCCAAAGTTCACTATAATTTATAATATTTTCGTTCATACCTCAGCACCACATCAATTCACACTTAATAGTAGATAAATATAATTTTCCTGTAATAAATCTTAGGATTCTATCGACATAGCGAGCTGTCACATCATGAGTGCCGAACTGCCGAGTTAGTACGTGGTGCCATCGACTGTAGTTCCCGACTTCATTCCGTGGGTGTGGTATATATCATCTCGCCAAATTAATACCGCGAATAAATCACACGGAATAAAAGAAAACAGTGTTAATGCATATTTTAATGACAAATACAGGAACTGAGTAATTTGTGTGCTAACGTTGAAAATGTCAGCTGTGACAATAGTTTTTTTTCTTGAATTTAATTTAGATTTAGATTGCAGCGTTTTAGCTGCGATGTTTATAGATTGATATCAATTTGAAAAGCTTTCGGGCTAAGAAATTGTAGATGTCAAGCTTTATTTTTAAATATGACTATTTAACTTTTTTGCAGCTGTTTAAACTTAGTTTTATTTTGCTTTGATTCGGGAAGTCTGTCTTGTTGGTCTAGTGGTCACAAGCGCTACTGCTGACCATGAGATCCTGGGTTTGATTCCCGAGTCGGGCAAAGTAATATTGGGTTTACTACCTAGAATTTCTCAGGAAGTTGATAGCAATAGGCTCGCCCCCTATTACACGGGACTTAAACATAACTGGCGAAATGGGGGCCTCTGCCCAACCCTTCGGAGAAACAAGGCGTAATGTTATGTTCTTTTGATTATAAGTAATCGCCTTACTGAGTACTAAAATATTGATCTGATGAATGATTGATTTATGAATCATTATGTCCTAATTTCTCATCACATAGGTATTGTACAAATTCAACGAAAAGATCATTATCCAATAACCATCATATTTTAAAAATATCTGCCCTTAATTTTCTAACCAGCAAAGTCACCTTGCTAAATCTCAGTAATTCAGAGATTTGCATAAAACAATAGCCGTTTATAACACACAAACATACATGATTCATATACTATATTCGTCACATGACTGGTCCTAATTCTGCCAAAAATAATCCCGAGTCGAAGCCGCATTGTATTCGATTCCAGCGCGTGTTTAATCGATTATGTTTAGGTATCGAATTCGGACGGCGATATTTGCGATTTAATTGACCTTTCGACATTCGAAACTTTTGATTTTCGTTTTTAATTTTTCGGTAACAATGGTTGGCCTCTTTACTGGGCCGCGTGTTTTAATTTATTAATTTACGCGTTATACTGAAATTAATGGGGATCGTATTTTTATAGAACACAAATGACTGAAATGCAGTGTTTTTTTTAAGAAGTAAACGTCCGTAAATGGATTGTGTAAGAAGGAAAGAAAGTAAGAAATAATAAACTTTATTTGGACACAGTTCATGAAACACAAAATACAAACAATAAAAAAAACAAAACCCTTCCTTGGCAGTCGGGTAAAAACAGTGAAAATAAAAAAAACAATGAATATAATGTGCCTCAAGGCTGCGCCAAAAAGGTTCATTTCAGCATTAATGCCAGACAGATGCTGTCTGACGCTGGTTTTCTAATGAATCTTTAGGGACAAGTGACTGAAAGTACAACAGTTTCAACATATTTGGAGTACGACGTTAAGGAGTACGTAGAGTAATCGATTGAAAGTGTGGTCATTGACAAGCGTACACGATAAAATGTAATAATAATAAATTGCGGTGTGGTCTCCACATGACAGGAAATCGTAACCAGTCATAATGAAAGTGGCGTAAGGTTAACTGACAGTACATTTGAATACACCTTTCATTTCAATTTAATACAATAAAAGCGAGCGATAAAAGTAATCGAGCATTTGTTTCCGAGAAGTATATGTAATAAAAAAAAGTTATTCAAGCCGAGGGGGAGTGTGACCGCATTATAATACTAAAACATGGCGCGCGTTTCTGCCCAGACGCGATGGTCTGTACAATCCTATTGTTGTCCGTCTGTCCATCCGCATCAAATACGTCCGTAAATCATATTCGTCGTAAATTCGATACGAGTTACAATGAAATATCTGTTCTTATTTGAATCTCAACGATTTTCGTGTGTGACATTCTTTATGAAGCATAATTGTATGAACGCTTTTGAGAGGACGCGTTCTTTAGGATTTGGTACGCAAATTACGGTGTATAAGAATTGCAGTGTAGCCATTTAATGGTGACAATAATTGTGAGACGTTAAGTTAAGGCGGATCCGCAGCTGTCCGCGAAATTCAAGTTTTCTTACTTTTTTTTGCAATTTGCAAGTCAGTGTCAGGTTTTACCAGGACTATAACAGGGGGCCTAAAATGGACGCTTTGGCAGAATCATAATATGATCTGCGTACAATTCATATCCCGCAATTCATCTGTTTGGGAAGCTTCGTCGAATCTTCTCGTCGCGTATTCCACAGAGCCTAAAGACGAAGGTCTTCAATCAGTGCGTCCTACCTGTTATGACTTATAAGCCGAAACGTGGACACTCACGGTACGGCTGGTCCATAAATTCAAGGTCGCTCAACGAGCTATGGAACGGTCTATGCTTGGAGTCTCTCTGAGGGATCGAATCCGGAACGAGGTGATCCGGCAGAGAACCAAAGTTGTCGACATAGCCCACAGAATAAGCAAGCTGAAGAGGCAATGGGCCGGCCATATTAGCCGTAGAACCGATGCCCGTTGGGGTAGACGTGTTCTTGAGTGGAGACCGCGAATCGGCAAACGTAAGGTAGGACGCCCTCAGGCTAGGTGGAGCGACGATCTTCGCAGGGTGGCTGGTGGCAGCTGGATGAGAGTTGCCGAGAATCGAGCTGAATGGCGTGCAATTGGAGAGGCCTATGTCCAGCAGTGGACTGCTATGGGCTGATGATGAATTCATCTGTTTGACAGTTTTGTATAGAGTTTCGTAAAATGGTCCGCAAATTATTGAAATGTAGTCCAATGTCAAATAGCAGTTGTCAAACAGATGATTTGCGGGATGTATGAATTGTACAAAGATCATATTATGATTCTGCCAAAGCGTCCATTTTAGGCCCCCAGATATGCATTTACAATTCTGCATTATCATTAGAATCACATTACATCTCTCTAAGTTAGATTTGTTCCATTGAATGATGTTTTCATGAAATCATGACATTGGGGAACAAATTTAAAACGAAAACGTGCCAAACACGTCATTAATACATCTCGCAGAGATGTATTAATGATTATAATTTCGTAAATACATATCTGTTGTACTTTTCATGAAATCATGACATTCGGGAACCAATCTAACATTCCGCCAGTTGCACGTAAGTCCATTAAATTTAATTCCTAATTAAAAGTAATGCTGTCAGATTCGAATACGTTCCATTAGATAAAGGCAGCATTATTTATAATGGGGAATTAAATTGAATGGTGATTCTAATGATTATAATTCTGTAAATATTATACATATATATCTGTTATAGTCTATTTTCTCCTAACACAAGCATTTAAAAGGAGTCTCCAAATCATATACGAGTAATGCAAACCAAGTATGTTAATTGAAATAAACTTTCTTTCTTTTTTTTTGTATAGTCGCGAATCATATTTTAATCACGATCCATCCTGACACTGACCTGTACCCCAAGTGTAAGTTTGCAACGTTTGTAACGTTTGCTTTAAAATTTGACCAATAGATCATAATACTAAGAGTATAAGAGTGAGAATAAAAATCTTAACGAAAACGCGCTAGGTACGTTTACTCACTTGCAAAATTACACTCGGGGTACTGAAAATAGCAAAAAACGTAAGAATATTTGAGTTTCACGGGCTACAGCTGCGGATTCTCCTTAAGTTAAAACGTTTGTACCACACAGACCCCGAGGCTGCCAAAATCGGGAAAAATAAATATTTTTTCTCTCATGGTAATTATGGTGTATTATAGAGTAGAATCACAAATTGCACAGTAGCTATTGTTGCGTGGTCGGCCCCACACATCATTGCGTGTTTACGCGACAAGCACGTACGTTTTACTTTGTCGCCGGCGACATCTGCTGTACTCCGTTAACTAACTTGACGAATGATACACCTCTATTACAAGGTGATAGGGCTCAGAATTGATGAACTTTGTGTCAAGTGTTAAGGGGCTGCCCTATCAGACGTGCGGTTAATTTTATATACAGCGTGTAAAAGGATTTATGTTGACATTTCAAGAAAGTTTACTTTCTTTAATGAAATTGTAGTTTTTTTTTCAACTAGAAGTAGTATCGATTCAATGAACTCGATTTCGATATTTCTGTATTTATCTACTAGTGACGTTGTAGCCTGAATGTCTTCATCGGAGGTCTTGTAAAATGACCAATTTGTTATCTAACAAAAACAAATACGTGACCACCTACACAATATGATATTGAACTCCACCCAAAAACTAACTTTAAGACTGAGATGCTTAAGTTGAAGTTAATTTGAATATATTCACACCGTGACAAAAAAGTGATAAGTCCTTTGTAATCCTTCTGACGCCACGGAGGCTTACTCAAGTTAATTGCTTTGAAATAGTTTTTTTTTTTACTTAAATGTTTTATTATTGTATTTCGTCTACCTGAATTGGTGGAGACAGTATCACTAAGCTGCAATAGATACAGAGACGTAGAAAAAAGTCGGTAATTTGTCGGCTGAGTCACGATTCAGCAATGTTATCGATAGCAGGAATGTTTTTATCGAATTCTGTTTGTTTTGGTTTGTCGTAGTTAATTAAGATATTCATTTAAGTACATTGAAGTGACTGATAGGATATACTCAGGTACGTTTGTATAAGTAATGTTACATAATTTTCCAGTTTCATTTCAGTCGGTATAAAAAATTATTTTGTTTTAAAACAAATGTCTTTTTATTTAATTTAATCTTCTTTGGCAGCAGCCCCTTTTGTTTCTTTTGCAAATTAACATAAAATAATTTTAATAACTTACTGACATAATTACAACCGTTGAAAAGAAAAAAAACTAAGTCTTAATGCTTTGTGATCAGCCCTATTTTATGACCAGCCATTTGGGCCCAGACGGTCATCGGGACTTTCCACAATGACTGCTTTCACATAAACCGCCATTGTCTATCATTTGCGTCTCCACAAACATCCCAATTTCTTTTCAATGTACACAGCCCCTATAAAATGAAACGAAAGAAAAAACTTGCCCGTCTTAAATATTTTTTTGACAGTTCTTACATTAAATGTCATGCTATTTTCTGAGAATCCGAAACGGCATTCTAGAATTTTATAATTAAGAACAATGTGTTCGAATTTCAAAATTCATTAGTTATTGTTTGTTTTTGTATTAGTTTATTGCCAGTGTTTTCTGAAACATAAAATTCCCCCATCCCTATTCTAAAATAGTGTTGTATCAATGTAAACTAATTACAGGGAACTATTTTAAATGTACGTGCCAACCAAAATAGGCTTCTCACGCAGCCGCCTTATTGAAGGCAATAAGTAAGTACAGTTCGTTCAAATAAAACGTTTCAAGTTATTAAACGGCTCCACCACACCCAACAAAGGACTATTCTGGTAATGTCAACACGCGTTTCCGTCGCAAACGAGGCATAAGGAAACAAATGAAGTAAAACAAATGATTCGCAACTTTGTTAAGTACCGATTCATGAGTCGATATTGGACTGTAATCAACTCCTACCACTGGTGTTGATTCGAATAATTGATTATAAATCCAGGAAAAAAAAATATCTGCGAACATTCGTAAAGACGGCTAAAACAAATGATTCGCAACTTTGTTAAGTACCGATTCATGAGTCGATATTGGACTGTAATCAACTTCTACTACTGGTGTTGATTATCTGAGAACATTCGTACAGACGGCTACACATCAAGCTATACATTTCCAATATAAACTGATCTCGCATTGTATAGGATTTCCGTACAGTGCGAGATCAGCGTAAACTGGAAACGTATGGCTTGATGTGTAGCCGTGTGTACAACAGAATTTTATTGGTGTACGGTCCACCCGTACAATTCATATCCTTTTACATCAAATAAGCACTTTTGTACCGCGTGCGCAATTTACTTCAGTTTGTGCTCGGTCTTCGCCGCGTGTACTCATTACTATCATAAGTGATCACTGTATCGATTAGCTATAGCATTCTATCAATAAACTGATCATTATAAACTCTATCACTTCTTATCATTACTGTTGTCCCGTACAATTTGCTTTTAACAATCTTATTAGTACCTATCATTAGACGAACCCAAGTCGACTAAAACATTCCACCTTCTTGACTTACAAACTATGTCCAACAACCACTCTAGCGCTTCATTTACAGCTAGCCCTTCCCGATATCGATCGTGTTTGAGATCGCGCCGCAATTTGCCGATCGCTAGATGACGTTTCGCGGAAGCGGCGCCCGACGTCACGCTGCGCCCGCGCAACCACTATTGCTATATAATTTATTGGCCATTTCGCTGTAATTGTACCCTCGCCGCCCTCTGCTAAATGTTTCTACTTCTTAGCGTGCCTCACAACAATGTTATAAGCCTATAATTTTATCTACGACTCTATTGAGTTGGTCGCGTTTTGGTCCATTGGTTAGGGTAGTAACAAATCGAGTTTGAACGTTGTAATACCAATCAGAATAATGAGCTTTTCTTATTGGTTAGCTGAATGATATTTAGAAGAGTTGTTGCGTTACTTTAGTATCTGTCATGGCTAAAAGTGTGATGTATATATTCAATTGGAAAATAGGTAATATAGTAATTCTCTTTATATGATTTTGTTCTATTCGGTGTCGAGACCCTTGGTCCGTGGGGTCCTAGCAGTATAAGGCTTTTAAGGAAATAACAAAAAGGTTAGTCGACATCATAGGAGACCGAAGAGCTGGCAGCTACCTCGGACAAAGAATTAGTCTAGCTATTCAAAGGGGGAACGCTGCCAGTATCTTCGGAACCTTGCCTAAAGGGACGACTCCTTTTAATAATATATTTTAGTTATTAAAAAAAAAAAACTATTTTTTTTTTTTTTGTTGTCGATCATGTAAATATTTATGTTATATTTTGGGAATAAATTAATTTGTTGTTTTATTCTCTTTAGATAGTCCCATGAAACATGAGGCTCCAGGGGCTAGTGTGAATCTTTGGGTTCATTCGAGCAATCGAGTCTGGTCAAACCACGCTGGGGTCGGTGCATTTCATTCATTCATTCATTCATGTTTTATTCTCTTTAGATCTGACGTTTATACATTTTTGGGGGAACAGGTTATTAGTTAACGGTTATTAGATCGATAGCGACAGGCAGCGACATAGAAATTGTGCTACTAAACTCGGAATTTTAATTCGATTCCAGATTTGACAATTTCAGTGTTGCAACGTTATGACAAGTACTAAATAGTGACGTTGCGAAATTATTCGATATGGAAATGGAATATTTCCAGATCGATTCTTCTCGTTTATAATTTTACTCTCGTAAACTAAGTATATCAGGAAATTAAATATTTCTGAACCGATAATTTAGTTTTGACGATTAATTAACGATCTGAGACTTTTCTTTTATAATTGTGTGTGAAATAAATAAAAAAATGTGATCATGAAGGAACATGACAAATAAAACAGATAGATGGATTATGGTAATAATTTATTTTATAAATTGTCGCCGTCATCGCTATCGCTATCGCTGTCACTTTCTGTAACATTTATTATAAATGTGTCTGTGATATTGTCAATTAACATATCTAGCCTACTCATTTTTTGCTCTTCTTTGACAACATGGGATACGCATTTAGACCATTCGGTAGCCGTAATTTTTTTAATGCCTTCCTGAAATAAATTTCTCACGTCTGTCAATTTGAAGGTTTTATTATTTTGAGCTACATGCCCCTTTACCTGCGCCCATATCAATTCGATAGGGTTTAGCTCGCAATGGTAAGGGGGCAGTCTTAAAACTGTGATCCCATGTTGTGCTGCCTCACTCAAAGTTCACAAAAAACTATAAACGTAACAACAAACACAACGTAACAACACTTTAACAAAAACCCAACAAAATAACAAAATATCGATTCGCAATGAAATAAGTGCAGTCAGACTGGGAGAATGAAGCCGAATGACACGATAAACAAAATGGCGATAGCTGCACGAGCGCGCACGGGTTGCCAATACTGAAAACTATCTAGGCTCTTTTATTATAAGTTTTGTTTATAATATAAAAACAAAAATATTAACTTTTTATAAAATAGAGCAGCGATTACTAATTAATAAATAATTATTATGAATAATTATGTATTTATTTAAATAAAAATCAATAGTTTAGTCTTTAATTGGCACACTGATGGCACACACACTGATTGTTTATCGATTTTTGTGTTCATCACTACACTATTATATGTGGTATCATTATTTCACAAAATGACAGTAGCTAATGTCAAATCTGGAATCGAATTAAAATTCCGAGTATAGTGTCGCGTCGCGCCCGCGATATCGCACCAGTCTGTACGAGCCTTAACTCTGTGTCAAGATAACTAAGCTTTAATACCTACATAAACAATGTTGGCTAGAAATTGGCGCACAACACCATTTTCTTAATTTTTTTTTAAATAAATTTACCAACATTTGCTGACTCCATCGCCGTATGTTGTCCTAACTATATATTGTGTAGTTATAATAACTTATAATCCATTCAACTAATTCAGATATTGACCAACTCGTTATAATTGGATGAGTGAACTGGCTGCTAGTACTCGACCGCTAGTAGTCACGGTACTTAACTGCCAGTTGTGCGGACAAACATGGCGTCTGTCGCAGGCGCAGGTCAGTTCTTAATTGTTTTCATCGGCCTTTCTGTTGATCGTGTCACAATATTGGCGGGGCTTTATCGTATTATACTTACGTAAGTATAATAATGTCCGTTTGGCGCCGGACGTAAAGAATAGCACCATCCCATTTCTTCCCGTGTGTGTCGTAAATGGCGACTAAGGGACTTACTAAACCCAACACAACACCACACTGCGATCGTCAACCCGCCTGCTAAGCGTGGCGATTATGGCAAACCTTTAGGGGAGGCCAATGTCCAGCAGTGGACGTCTTTCGGCTGAAATGATGATGATGAATTACGTAAGTAGGTGTATTTGCGTGACCTTGAGTGGTTAGCTTGCGTGTTCTGTACTGAGCTCACGCAACGCGTCGTACGTTCAGCCAGTAGTTGGACGCATAATTAATTTATTATACACAAAACAAAAGGTATTTTAATAAAACCCGTCTATTAAAAGATCAAGAATTAAATTATCTTTAAATTGGTGCAGGTTTCAGAAAAATACGCTTGGTAGATTTTGCGCCATTCTCAGTTTTTTATCCGCGTTAGACATAACTTTACAAATTAATTTCACTATGTAATATAAATTAAATCTAAAATATTCACATATTACGTTATTGAGAAAATGCTCTAATATATCATATATTATTTTCAAACCATTAACCCTACTCGTTTAGACGTGATCTTCAGTATAAAATCATTAAAAGTCGGTTATCGTCCCCTTAAGTGTCCCATCGTTTGGGGAACAGCACCACATTTACACTCCAAGGCGGAGTCGTCTATGTATCTCCATCTGAACAGGTTTTCCTTGCTTCGGCCAACCTGGGTCCGGAGTCTATTTAAAGGCTTCCCGGTTTCTTGACTGAATTTACTGAAACCACGCGGGTATCGGTGCATTTCATTCATTCATTAAAACCAGGGACCGTACAACCCAGGTTAAGAGTTAAGCCTTTCGAAGGGGTAACCCATTCAATGGGTTACCTTTATCATGATGTCACCCATTGAAAGGGTTTTATACTAGAAACCCATTGAATGGGTTTTATACTTGAAACCCAGTGAAAGGGTTACATGATAACCCATTTCAATGGGTTCTATACCTACTTGAAACCCAGTAACATGAAAATCATAATATTATGTTATTTCGATATCCGCCCAGCACGCGTAGCATGACCAATTCTATCTCTATTCTACCCAGGGACCATTTTGGTTACCATTTTAGAAAAACCCTATCGATCGGTTTTTCTAAGCAGTTCTTATTAATTTTAAGGGTAATTTTGAATGGCTTAAATGAAGCTGTTCAAAAAGGTTACCCACACCTTATGGGTTTTTATCGAAAACCCTTTCAATGGGTTACCAAAATTTAATGTAAGCCGTTTATAAGGGTTACCCATATCGTATGGGTTTTTGTTTAACCGCTTAGAAAAATCCTATCGAAAACCCTTTCAATGGGTAACCAAAATGGTCCCTGATTAAAACATGTCATAGAAAATAAAGTTGGAAAATATAATGAAAAGACAGAATACTCGTAGAATCGCCTAAGTGCATTTATGAAGTCCAATCTACACGATCAATTTCATAAAACATTCACCAGCAATTTTAACGCCATTGTGGTGAATCCCAAGCAAATAGCGGCGGGAAACAATTGTGTGGTACTTAATTAAAATAATTGTCCAATTGTCGTGGCGATTGCGACCGCTCTGATGGATAACGTGCGAATCACACCTTGCCATCTTGATTTGTAACTATAACTGGGGATATGCAATTTTCAATTTACAAGTACCTATGCAGCCTGACGCAAATGACTTTATATGAGTAGATAATTATAGCACGCAACGTTTATTTATTGCAGGAACATGGTCTGACATTTTGTTTAACCTTACTTATGGTTCAGATGTAATTATCTTAAAAGACGAGCAAAAGAAAGTTGGCCTGTGAAAAAAATATAAACACAAATACGACGGTAAAGGTTGCTTGGATCTCTATAAGCTATTGAACATAAATTTGAACCGGGTTGTAAATAATCATAAACGTTTAACGATATAAAAGGCTTCAGCTTTCATGACTACTCCATTATAAACGATTATCGATATAAAAGGCTTCAGCTTTCATGACTACTCCCTTATAAAGGTTTAACGATATAAAAGGCTTCAGCCTTTATGACTACTCCATTATAAACGTTTAACGATATAAAAGGCTTCAGCTTTCATGACTACTCCATTATAACTCCCCGCGGCATTAATGATTCAGTAGTATATACTGAAACTTTATGTAGTTATACATCAAAAGTATCCGAAATAGTTCCACCGACAAAGACTTAAACAATTTTGTTTTAAAATGAAATCAAGATTATTATTTAAACATAACATGAATTTATAAACTGTACGAAAAACTCGGAATCGAAATAGTCCAATGTTGTAATGGTCTAATTCCAGATAAATGGAATAATGTGGAGGTCATGCGGCTGCTCTGAACCGCCACATATTGTGACTGAGTAACACGACACTGACATCTCATTTATTCCGACTTAATTTACGTTATCACTGGTCAAATTGAAATGTATTTTGATAGCTAAATATTTTCACAAAATTCTTTCAATTAATTTCGAATATTTTCAGTGACTGGACTAAATGGAATCTGTGACAGTATATTGTGCCCATTTAGTTCGTGTTTTCGCATTCCAGTGTCTTGTGCCTTACCACTCACATTATGGTTGGTATCAAGTGTTTACCCATTGGCCTATTTTGATGTTAACAAACGCTGATTCCCTCCGGTGACTAGGTTATAAATAAAAACGGCCACGATTAGCGTGTGTCTCATTAATCATTCAGTGTATAGTGTCACAACACGTCCACGCACTCTGTGATCTCGGTACCATTCAAAAATTACACTTTCCAACGTTCTCTTGTATTATAACAGAAACGCTGGAAGCTAATTGCTTTTAAATTGTGTTTCTTTTATTTTTTTTTCTTCACATGAAATAAGTAGGACACTTGAACTCTCTTTCAATTCAGGTTGTCACATAAGATTAACTACATTGATCGTTATTTGTCGTATTATAATAATTACGTGACTCCTGTGTCAACTCTTCTACCTTAACGACATCGTTCCAGTACCACATCTCCACGCAATCAAAATACAATAGTTCATATTTATTATTGGATTGCGGAAACGTGTTTGGCTCTGTTCCATAGTGTGGTTATTGTAAAATTTCCACGGGCTCTATCAAAAACATGAAGGTATTACTTAAATTGTACTTCTGTACCAAATGAGTCTTCATCAGTTACTAAGCATGCATCATGTTAATTTCCTTTACAGTCAACGTTAAAGCAATAATTATTTGATTTAGTTAATTTTAACACAATGTCTGCTCCAGCATCTTCGTCCATAATAACAACACTTGCCCACAATTAGCCGAGTAGTGGATGATAATATAATTCGCCATGTCTCACCAATCGCTTCATGTGTAAGCATTGTTCCAACATGATCTACAGCCGCTCTCTGATCAAAGGCGGCTGCACCCGTTACAGTTGTTTCGCAAGAATGATATTAATCAAACACATTTATTGCGGTCGCATTCAAAATTAACAACCGTGTATTAAATTTAAGTTCTGAGAACTGTTGGCTATCAAATATTTCCTACAATAAACCAGTTGGGCCTGCTGTTAAACTTCCCAGATTCTTGTGCCATCTGAACATTACAACCACAATAACAGCGACGTCATATTTCTGGATTGCAGCCAATAGTTTATGGACATTTATTATGGTTAATATAATAATGTCATTTAACTCTAATAACATGTCGTTGTTGAACATTTGGTGCGCAGAAGAGTCAGGAATCAACGGCATCTTTTGTGATACGATTCGTAACGCGCTCACTGTTAAAACAGATGGGGCTCTCGCTCGTGCTTCTAATACATAAAATAATTAAAATAAATAACAAAGCACCAATCAAAGAAGTCAGCCGGCAAACAAGAAGACATAAAATCTCCCGCGACGTCTGTCAAATTAGCATCACAAACGAAAATAGCGTCATTCTAATTATTTTGATGACTCAACCGAAATACAATTAATCTTGTCGCTTCTGTGAACTGTCCAAGTGACGGACGAACGAAAATATCGTCGCATTTCGCGATAAATAAACTTGTGAGTCTAATATCGGATTTCGATTCCATCGGTGCTGCGTATCAAAGATTTTATACGCGTGTTGGATGCGGGCAGCGGAGCGCAATGCCGGACGCGTCACTCGCGCCCCCGCTACCACGCGCGCTTGCCGCGTTGCGTTAGTGCACAGCCTGCCAACAGTTCACCGTACATACATACACAAAACTAATTGAACGCATTCTGTTAACACAAACTGCAAAATTCAACCACAAAATCCGTCAGATCAGCAACATCTGCTCATTAGGCTGCCAACATAATTCTAGTAACAATCTTCATTCTGACAGCATTGAATCGGAGACTTGGTGCTATCTAGTGCTCGTCGTATCTCAGGCCGGAAATCAGCTGTCGTATTCCGATTCCTAGTGGGAGATCGGCCAATGCGTTTGAGTCTACGATTACATTAGATCGAGTTGGTTCCTAGAGTTCTGATTGGAAACTTGAGACGGCTTGTGTTCACCGGAACACTGTCTCGGTTAATTAGAATGCTTTGTAAGAATAGATTTGCCATCGACTTTCGAATCTTGCTCTACAATGATTCATCTCGTCTGCAATCATTACATCTCCTTACATTTGTTACTGTTATCTTGATCGGACGGCGCGTTTATTATATTATAATTCTCCACTCATCTGCCAACGCGAGAATTGTAAAATATGTAGCGTTACACAAAACAGAATAATCAGGTAGGAAAACACAGAAAAATGTGAATGTTGGATTTTCCACCATAAAAAAATCTAGATAAGGTGCTTAACATTATGATTGTATGGTAATCATTTTACAAAACGCGATAAAAGACATCAAATACGATGTAAACTTGAGCGTAGAGCGAGAGTACAATGCACTGATTCGTCACACTTCGTTTCGGTCGTAATCCAATTTCAGTTTAACTTATTCCAATCGATATCCTTGACTTCCTTGAGTATAAGGGGCGTTAATGTTACTTTTTTATAGTTAGTCGTCATCATGGATTCATGGTGATACAGTCAACAGTGGCTCATTGTGTGCGGCGGCCGCGTGACGGTGCGTCTGCGCGGCGTCTAGCTTGCCGCTCGTAAATCACCCGCGCCACAAATTGGAAATCCACCGCTAAGCAGCTCGCCACTATAAAAATCTCAAATAATAACTTCGGATCTAAATCTCATAAAAATATGATTTCCAGTATTTTTGAGTGGGTTTTTAATCTCGTCGTGGTTTTACGATGTTGTAAAATTTGATTAATAACAGTTGTGTTTAGGTCTACAGAGGTGGGACATTGTTGCGGTGACCCATTTACGGGGCGTGATTGTGCTATATTTTGGCGGTGGCGCTCCCCAGACCAAACAAGCCGCTGTGTGGCGTGACCCTGTAACATGACTCATTTTAATCAAGGCCTTGTTCACATACGTAATAAGAAACTGCTTCTAAACCCCTATAACGACGGTTGCCAGAAGTAAAGTTATTTGACTGCTTGAGTTAATAACCATATAAATTATCTGTACTCACAAAATTAATCCATCTGTCACTAGGAATATTTATGCTCTTGTATCTGTCCCTGTTCCTGTTGTGTCAATAGGTACATAAACTCACAACTTTATGTAGGTACCTAATATGTATTGACACAAGTAAAGTTAAACTTAATTTTATTACAGTGAAGTGTAATAAAATTAATAATTATATAATAAATTAATTTTAATCATAATTACCACTAAACTTCAT
The DNA here is from genome assembly GCA_948098905.1 of Tiliacea aurago. Taxonomy (NCBI): domain Eukaryota; kingdom Metazoa; phylum Arthropoda; class Insecta; order Lepidoptera; family Noctuidae; genus Tiliacea; species Tiliacea aurago. Next base: position 17,264,640 of record OX402593.1, read on the forward strand.
AAATCAGGAATATAAATCGGTGTTACTTCGTCGATTCTCCACATTTGACGTAATTAGATGTACCTACGTTGCATTAAAAATAAAACAGAGCTATCGTGTGTGTAGGCGTGACAATAAGTCATTATGTATGTAGGCACAGCCGTCAATCTACGTCCGCTGTCACTTCAATTTTTCTATTTTATTTTCCTCCTATTTTCTGTTGGATTTCCACATTGTGTTGCGTCTGCGCAGGGACGTCGGATGCGACGTTATTTCACGATCCGTCACATGATTTGAACGGTATCGGATTTAGCTCTTGACAATGAAGGGACGTTACCGAGTTCCTTTTTATTATTACTTTGTTAGATATTTTTAGATTTGATTCCGTTTTTAAATTGGATTTGGCTGTAACGAGTTTAAAAATTGGGGGCGTTTTTTGTGTGTTTTCTGACAATTGTGTCTTGTTTTTACGTAACATCGAAGCAGACACGTGGAATTTGTTTCCGGACTATCTATAATTATAACTATTCTAATCCCAAACAAATTAATTGCTCCATCTATAAATAATCTCCAAACATTAAACATTACACCACTAATTCATCTCAAAATATTTACACCATTTCCTTACATTGATAACATAACCTGTAATGGGATGCCACAGCCGATACATCTCGTTACGAATCGAATTTATTCATCGGCATATATTTTATAGTGTTGGCCTTGGGCCCAGGCCCGCCGCGGGGGCCTATAAAATCACACGGATAAATAAGCACACGATCGGTCCGTAATTAAAAACATAACTTATTAATATCGTTTATTAACGCTCGCGGGTCGTACGCGCACTCGACTCGTCCCGTGCCTCGTTTGGACGTCTCGCACCTTCTTCCGATAAATCTACTATGTCTTCGATTTCATTATAATTGTCTTATTTATTGCATATAGCCTGCTCGTAATCGTGTTTGATTTAATTTGATTTGTATAGGTGGTTAGTTTGTAAATGTTGCTTTATGCCAATAGGTACTCATAGAAAATCGATGTGCAAATGACAGCATGGTACAACTAATACGAGTATTTGACACTAATTGACAAGTCTAGAAGTTTCAAATTGGTGATTGGTTTTGAGAAACATTAATTACCTACCTGAGACTGTACCACCACCTTTTAAAGCAGTGTTATTTTAATATTACTTCAGTGTGGGACGGATATGGAACTATAGGTTCTGTGTAACTCCATTTCGTTCCCACTGTGAAGTAATATTAAAATAATATTGCAAAAGCAGTGTTATTTTAAAATTACTTCAGTGTGGGACGGAGATGGAACTATAGGTTCTATGTAACTCCATTTCGTTCCCACTGTGAAGTAATATTAAAATAAAATTGCAAAAGCAGTGTTATTTTAATATTACTTCAGTCTGGGAAGGAGATGGAACTATATATTCTGTGTAACTCCATTTCATTCCCACTGTGAAGTAATATTAAAATAATATTGCAATAAAAGCTGGTGGTTGGTCCCCTGAACTCTTTTGAGTGTGCTACATTGTGCAATGTTGAGCTTCGGGCGCTTACAAACACAATTATTTTGACCATTGAATTGCTTCATGGGGTCGAGTAACATGTTTATACTCATTGTCTGCTCCAATAATGTGTGAATTAAGTACTATAGGCAGCCGGCATATAATGGAATATTTATAAGAACACAGTTTGCGTGCTGTTCTCGATGATTTGTAGTTATTTATACACACGCCATCTTGCTATTATGTCTAGATTATTATATTGATGACAATTTGTTATTCATTAGTCCTATTGCAAGTTGCAAGAGGTGTTAATTGTTGCTTCCTTAGTAAATAATTCGCGAACTAAACTGTTCTACTAATAGTTTGACTTGCAAATCCAGTTTATAACTTGGCAATCAACATCATTGGCATGATCGATAATGTTATAAAATTACATTTAAATTACAATTTTTTTTTTAAATCTCTTAATTAATTAACGGACACACACTTCTCTATGTGTTTATTATTCTAGCATATGGCACTCGTGGGTTGCAGCTGAAAATCAGCGTCAGGTGGTACAGACGGCTACACATCAAGCTATAAATTTCCAGTATAAGCTGATATCGCATTGTATAAGATTTCCGTACAGTGCGAGATCAGCGTAAACTGGAAATGTATAGCTTGGTGTGTAGCCGTGTGTACACCTTGTGTTGTCATCTGACATTATTCTGAGCTGAGGCCCTTTTCGCATTATAATAATTGTTTTCTGTTATTTATAGTTCTTATGGTGCCTTTTTTGCCGTAATGCCGATAAACGCATTTTTCTTTCTTTTTCTTTAAAATTCCTAGTTCTTGCAATGGATCTAACTGCGATTTCACTAGAGCAGCCTAATCTCAAGAAGTCAGGACTTGTGTTACCATTACCAATAATAATATTAACACCTATTACAACCGTACAGAAAGCATAATATTCATATCCCAAAACAACAATAGTCGCTAAGGCGAGAAGAGAACAATAAAGTGGCTGATTTATTTTAATAAAGTAATTTATGGGCCCTTACAAATTGGCCTCATGACGGCCGCCATATCGAGTGGCGAGAATCGATAAAATCGTTGGCGATGTATCGATACAAGGTTATTAATGGTGAGCTTATTGTACTCGGTAATGAGATAACATTTGTTTTGTAACTACTTGTCGTTGTATTCAAGTGGATGTAATTGTTGTTGAATGTGAGTTAAAATTACAATATGATTTCAATAATTATTTCACTTGATATTTACTTAAGTAGATTTATGGGATTAAAAAAAAAATGATAACTAAAATTAATCGACGAAAGTCTATCGAAAATCGACACATATGACAGCTGATACGTTTGCAAAAAAGCACCCACGTGAAACTCAGTAAACCGCAGAACAGTGTGAAAACATTTTTTTTACGTCAATTGGCCGTCCCATAAAGCAATCGTATCGACGATCGCTGATAACTCATCTGGCTGGATCGTAAATCGAAACGGCGTCCATAACTTGTGCGGCTTAATTACGAATAAATAAATAAATAATTGAATGTGAGCGGCCGCGGGCCTAATCGATCGTGTTCCAAGGTGTCGGAGGTGCTAACAAGGGCCCGCCAGCATTCGAAACGTTTGCTTTGTGATCGCGTACCAGTCAACAGCGAGGCGAAAATTCCGCTACCGCACGAGATAACACAATTGGATGCAGCAATTTATTATTATCATAATCTGGTTCGGTTAATTGATTTAGCGAATACTTATTTTTGATTTAAATAAATCATGCAGCATTTTCCGTTGTGCCAGATGCAAAATTCGTTGAAATCCGAACACTACACATGACTCTAATCAGACACCTCCTTCTTATATCACCCATTCAGCTTTTAAGAAGGTCAGAAGTCAATTCCAACGGTCCATTGAAACGGACACCTTCTAAACATAGCAGCACGGAAGCCGCACATTGTTCTTTTCATAACGTTTTTTCGTGTGTCGGACGATTGACGCGTATCCATTTCCTCGGACGAGAATAGGTAGCCACCTCCGAGTCGTGCTATAAAATAAAGAGTATCACTCAACGACCACCGACCATCTAGATATAAGGAGATGTCGCTGATTGCCGCTCGTTAGAATCTAATTAGCCCACGGATCACTCATCGCGTCTATTTCAATAGTTGTGGAAAATAATTTCTATTTGATTCGGCCTTCCCACTCTGTTTGTTATTCGCGAAAAATCAAATGTCTGTCGGCGTGTCAAGTTGAAATGTGCAGCCTACACGAATACGATTTGCTCACGTGACCACGCATATAACAATATGCTATATTATTATTGTATGAGTATAATCTAAACGGTACATGGTACCTACACTATGTATACATATGTTCAGAAGTGTATTGTCAACTTCTTGCCAAAATGGTTACGATTTTGACAAAATATCTAGACAAATAGCTGTCAATCAATTTTGCACGTAGTGCATGTGATATTATGAAACAATTTTCAGTATTCTGTTTTAATTTATATACACACTCTGGATCTGCAAAACCCTCTCATTGAAATGCAAGTGATTTTAATCGAACTCTGTATTATGCGAATGGACTTGCCATGAGCTTTATTGCTGGTTTAGTGAATCCGTAACGATCATCAATCAACATTAACTGTACCTATGTTAAACGTGTCAACACAGGAACTTACTTGTATGGTCTGTTACTACTAAATGTCCTTTACAATATTATTAGCTGTAACAAATATATCATCCATGTATATTCATACATTAAATCCGAATAAATCCTTGTCCATTAAACTGTAAGATTTTTAAATATTCTTAATTGAAAGCTAAATCCAGGTCGGTGCGAAGGTGTGCTTGATGGATGAGCAGCTAAATTACCTCCGCCCCCCTCGTCCCTCGCACCAGCTTCCCCCACTAACGACCCGTTGGCCAAAAGTGATTATTTATACCGTGATGACAGCACTTCCGGCGTTATAACTGGTGATTAAGACGCTGCCCGATTGAAATCTAGGACTATTCTAATAGACACAGGTGCTGAATATATTCTGAATAATAAAATATGACTTGTGGATGAAATTGTAGATGTGGATAATAAATAATAAGACGGTCATGAGGTGTCGTTTTCAGACGAGCTTCTAAGAATGTGTTCGATGACAGCTTTTTGACATGACGAATTTTCGAACATTCTCAAGTTATATGATTCTCAAAACCGTATATTCATCCGGAAAATAATTTGTTACCTAATTATTCATAGCTGTTTATATTTTACTACTGCATTAACAAAATTCTCATCTATTTGTGCTCTATTCTACCAGTACAAATTAAAGTCTAGCTCTAGCAATCAAATGTAGTCTAAGATTATTTTTCCATTTGAACCATCAGTACAGCCAATTACGTAAATCAAATATTGACAGTACTAGTTAATATATATCCGCCGATCGACTAATCTAAAGGTGCCGGATACCCGTTATCTGCGTACACATGGCAACACAGCTTGCTTATAGTCTCAAGCAAAATGTCACGAGTGTATAGCACAGTACTTAAATTTTGTGGGCCGGTGTATATTATCTCATATCCGCGAAATGCAATGTATGTCTTTCCCACGGATGTCCACGTTTGGGCATCGTTAACTAAAGTTACTATTTTAATTATCTTGAAATATCATTATTAATATTTAGTATTGGTTACGTGCTTAGCCATGACATTGCTAGATATGCTAAAATCTAAGTCGGTTTTTCTTTTGTCCAGCAATATATTACATTCGAGCAATATATGTAATATACGACACAATTGTAACGAATAATTTTTAGCTTCTGTGTTATTTAACTTTTACGTGTACGAACTTAATTAAATGATAGCGCGTAACACGGGTAGGCGGCGCCGGACCGCCCTAGATCCCCGCCCGCCCTGCGAGCTGGGCGGATCTCGTAGGGGAAAGCTTATTGCATTTATATGACTATTCATTTGATAGGGAGTGGGAAATAGAAAAGAAGGAAATAGGCGATCCATATATTACACAAGTAAGTAAGTACTTTTATAATGACTACACGAAAAGGTAAAGTCAAAACATAGCTCTGTTATTTTGACAGTAAATGGACTAAAATCTTCGATGATGGACTAGAAAATGTAAAAAGGGAATTGAATGAAAACAAAGAAAATAAAAATGTTCAAGATATCGAGCACGTACACTTTTCAAGGAAAACACACCCACTACTCAATCAAACTATCAACAAAATATCAACCTACTAATACCTACCGACGGAAATCAGTACGCAACATAATATCTATACGTATCTAAATGTAATCTATTATATAGATAGGGTCGAGGCGGGGCGGCAGGAAGCGGCCGATATAACGCCAAGATAAGCTAAACCTATCGCTTCATCGGATTACTTCACAAAGAATATCGATCAATCTCAGATATAGAATATAGAACTCTAATTCGATTATTCTAAATGTCAGAGTTCAGAGAAGCCAATTTCGTTGTTCACGATGTTTGAGAGGAAAGGATGATGCTGGGTATCAGAAGATTAAAAAGTTGATGCAATTTTGAGAAATTGACAAATCTAAGAATATGACATCACGCCTGTAATCCCCGAAGGGCTAGGCAGAGGTGTACTTATAGTACACCCACAATCTAACAACTAAGTCTGTAAAATAACCTGCTATAGTAATAATGCGGATGAGAACGATTAGATCTTGAATAAAAATAATCAAGCAACATTGAATGTAATTTAAATGTATCATTCAAACTTTAATATCACTAAACCAACATCCAACGAAACCACTTCCAGATACAGCCTCACTAACAATATTCATGAGAGAATCAATAATAATAATTGTCCTTTCTTCTCGTTTATAAACCACTGTCGAATGTCACCCTGTTCCTTCATCCCATCTTCCATCCATTTATGTAAATGCAGCATTGTGGCAGACACCTCATTTGTTCTATCTGCCAGGCACGGCTATTGTCAAAACTTCTTGCCCTTTGACTCTATTGTCTGTTTTTTGTCAAACAACACCAGATTATTTTATTTCCGTTATATGTATTCTTATTCTTTGTTGGCTCATGTTTATCAATATTAGCTTCAATCACTTTTTATTTTGTTTTATTGTGATATGCTAGTTTATTATTTTATGGGCGTGGACCGTTAAACTTGGTTTCAAAGATGACATTTACCACAATAGATTTATTAGACGTTCGGGTTTTACGTAATGCGTGTTTCTATTTCAGTTGGACATCGTTTATATAACGTGAATAATATTCATTCAAATTGTGTGACTTGATTAAATCTTCATAAAACTAATCCAGAAACTAAAATCATTTCCAAAATAATTCGTTATGGGTTATTAGTAGATAATAATATTCTGTTGAATAAACGCTGTACGTTGTTGGTTCCAAATGTGCTCCGTCATCACCGGGACGCCGTTCCACATTGTAATTTAAATTGTCATTCAAATTACCATTGAGAGGAGACAGTAAACGCGGTGGCACTCGAATTCTCGACACCTTCGTCTAGACACGTCCAAACATTAAGGTTTTATGAATTCTATTATTTGGGACCAACTGACGTGAATATGGAAATATCTTGAGAATACATTTTTTGTTACCAAGGAAGATAATTCTGGTAGAGTCAATCTTAGGGATAATTCCCAACCCCAGGACGTACTTGAAACTTTTTATAGGTTTTCTTCAAAACCAATCTTTGCCCTGGAACATCGTAAACAAAGATTAGCAACAGTGTAGTACAACAAAAGGAGTGATGCACAAATTAAGGGTTTCCATCCCGATTATATTTTACGATAGCCGTAAGCGACAAAACGAGAATCATTAAAGAGACCCATGTAGTAAGTAGAGATTGCGAACTCATGGAACCTGCACAATAGCTGCTAAGCCGGACTAGATTGTTCGGTATGGGACTATGACACTATGTGTGCAAACTGTCTGTAGAATACAATTTGATTAGGAACAACGCCATAATGATGCTTGTCGATGTGTAATTATGCACAGCCGTGGAAACAACATTGTAAGCAGACTCGTTTTGTCGGTAAATTTTCTCCACACCCATAAAAAGCGCAAACATGACTACGCTAATAATAAATTACACATATCTCAGCCAGACGATAGTACCATTCGGAAACAACAAATGTTAATAATTACTTTTCAGATTTTAAATGTTCGAAGGGTCGAACCGTACTCGGCTTTGCGCGATTCGAAACAATGCATATTATCGATCGTCTTAGAGACTTATTGAAGAATAAATCCGAGAGGCTTCTTGAGTTCAGTGCATCGGGTGCCTTTGTTGTGATATCTGGCGAGTTTTCTCCGACAGGCCTGTTGCCCACCAACCAACATTTTACGGTCTGCATTTATATCGGACGTCGGATGGCTACGTTTTCCCTAGATTTATACTTCTCCCGCAAATAGGTGGAATACAGTAATAGTATTCATTCGTTAACATTGTGTGCATGCGCAGTTTTATTACAATTACATTATGTTGGTATTGTTCGTATCTGTCGAGTGTCATAACGGCGGCTGCGTCGTGCCGGATAGTTCAGCTTTACGGCTGTCGATAGTTGCCACCTTCGTTTTGAGGATTCCATTGTTGCATTCATCGCAATGATCCGGCGTAGTCGCATCGTCGTCTTTCAGCCACATCCGACATTTCCATTGTTGCAATTTTATTGCCGGTGTTACCGTGCTGGCGGAGATCGTAAACTACGCACCAGCGCTCGATACTATCAGCGGCGCGGCCTGATGGCTGATGGGCCGCGCGACCGCACCGCGCCGCATTATCGCGCGCCACCGCCACCGCAGCCGCGATTTTCATTCGTTTCTAATAAATTGATACGAGGGCTACGCAACGCGCCATTGGTCGACTCACTCCCCGGACTTCGATCCTCGGACCCTGACCGTAAATCAACTTTACAACCTTTAATTACAGATATTTCCGTCTCATGTGAGCGTACGGGATATCGGAGGGCTGTGCTCGCGAAAATATAGCATAATAATGGGTATTGACCCGTAATGGCTCGCCTGTAGGTACTATCGGCCGCCTTTGTCTTGATTGTTCGAGCGAGAGTATATTCTTTTCTGAATGATTGCCAATTACATCGAATGGCCTCCTGAATTCCACTGAGAGCGATACTTTAATCTTTCTCGGTTTTGATTTGCATTCGAATAAAATGATTTATGTGTTATTGGGATCCAGGGTTTATGTTGTGACGTTTTTTTGATTCATTGGTGGGTTTTAATGTTGTCAAATTTCGAAGCGGGATCGTGCTTACCGCGAGCAATCATTACGAATTGCAATGAGTGCAGTGAGTGTAGTGGTGGTGCTTGCGCCGGGCCGGTGTGTTGCGCAGGGCGATGGCTGCCACATTGTTGCACCGGATAGGGCCGACCGGCCGCTGTTTTAATGTCTCTCAGACGGAATTACGCTGGATTGTTCTCAACTTTACTGCTCCCTTCATGATTGATCGTTGTATCCTCGGCCTTATGTCATTTTCGCGCCGTATCTCCTGGAATTTGTACTACAAGCAATAAATATTACATTGAGTTATGGTAATTTCGCAAAATTATAGTTTAGGAGTCTTTTACTGGCGTTGTCTTAACTTATGTATAAGAACATATTACGAGTATTAATAAATAATTATTAGCTCTTATTAAAGGAGGGATCGTGTGTGCACGTGTTTTGTTCCGAAGTGTGGAAATTAACACTAGAATGATCGTATTTCTAAATTAAAACCTCGCTCCGAGGAGCAATAAATTCTTCCGCTCATAAACTTATAACGACTGTCTAAATAGAGACTAGGCGTCGTTTATAGCCTTAATACTCGAATAAGAAATAAAATAAACACTATGCACTTATGTTCTTGATACATTTTGCACACCTTTTTAATTGCGAATAATATTAAAATAATTTGGAACAAAAATAAATGATTAATTGGAGTGTTTTACGGCTCTATTTTTAGGGTTCCGTACCAAAATGGTAAAAAGGAACCCTTATGGTGAGACTAAGTCTGTCTGTCTGTCTGTCACACGTGGATATCTCAAGAGCTACTAATTCTAATAACTTGAAATTTAGAACAGTTTTAGATGACATTTGCCCAACTATTTTGCAAACAATAAAGAAATTAAAAAAAAATATATATTTTTTGCAAAAGGGACTGAAAGGGTCTTAAAAATTTGAAGTGGCGCTACTAGGGCATGTGGGGTATTATATGAAAGAGCGCTGTTTGCACATTCTCAATCATATATATATTTTTTTGGGACCTTAGTTTCCAACTTATGATGTAAAATGTAAAAAAAATACCGTCTCTCCTCCCCCTTATCTCCAAATTTGCATAGATAAAAATCTGAAATTATTCTATGTGATAGAAGTTTATGTAAAGATTACAGGTAAAATAAAACGATGTCTCTAAATAGCACAGTTTTTCAGAAATCATCAACACCATATATACGTACGGAACCCTCGGTGCGCGAGGCCGACTCGCTCTAGACCGGTTTTTTTTTCTTTTCATTTGTCAGTGATGGGAGCTGTTTTAATTTAAAATGTCATAAGTACTCATTGTAATGAATTTTCCTTTGGGCCTGTCTGTCGAAATATGAGGATACCTATGTATCTACATAGTGATGTAGCTTAAGTGAACCCAGCTTTATAGAAATTATTCATAATTAATGTAGGTTTATTTGTTACATTAGCATTAATGTATCCACAATCGTAAATGTTTTAGTGTTGTATATGTGGCTTTTCTGTACATGTCTAAGTACCTATGTATGTATACGCGGGCCAGAATAACTGATCCTACATAACTACCCATTATTATGCTTATGCAGGTATATTTCATTACTATTTGCGCTATTGTGTGATTTAGAATGTAATAAATTAAATAATAAACATTGCTTCAATGTTCATTCTCATAGTCATTCCTTTATATCAAGCTTTATTGTAGTAGTCTCCGAACACACAGTATAACAACTCTATCTAATATCAAATTCTGCTAGTGTACGAATTGTGAAACAAATTCCCTGAAGTTAATGTGCAATCAAACGTGGCTGAGACCGTCCACTTGGAGTAGTACCAACACTCACGAATAATTGAGATTGATCGAGTCGTGAATCGAGTGGGGCGGTGCAATCAAAAGCGTGTCAGACCAATGAGCGGCCGGGATGGGCTCGCGGACGGCTCTCATTGGTGCGCCGCGGGGTTGTCGGGCACCAAGGGCCTTGATACTGCTCTCGATAAGCGGGAGGCGTCGAATGTCGATTCGATCGATTATCGCCCGTGTCGTCGCGCTCCGGCGACCACGCGACCACGCCGCGCACACCACGACTTCTACACATACACTTGACATTTTGATGACCCGCGCCGCGTCATTAATACTTACCTACGCTTGTTGATGACACAAGCGTTCATCACACTACTTTATCACCGTATTTATTAACCAAATCACCATTTAACAGTAATAAAACGTCGCCCAGAATTTATTAACGCACCTCAACAAAATTAAATTTTTAACTTAATCTGGTTGTAAAACGGTGCGCAAATCAAAGTTGCAATCTGCAACACTTAAAAGAGATTAGTCGGCTAATCGGGCGTTATTTACAGTCCTTTATCAGCACTCGGAGGCGTTCGGTTAGACGATTTACGACACTTGCGAGTTGCCAGCACAAAAGAATTAGCCTTTCTAAGCGACACAGAGTGCCAATAAATATCGGGCGAGGTGCGAATAATCGCGGGCAACACTGTAGCGGGCAACGGTTGGAATTTATTCCGTACACAGTACCATAAAGCGTGCGTTAGTCCTTATAGTGAAATTCTTAATACAAATTTAGCGAAAGGTTTCGTAGGAAAAGCAATAATTTGTCACAATTGGGCACGATTAGATTGGCTCTGCTGGCGATTTGACATAGGTCGTAAATAACGCTTCGGGCGGCCGAATTGAGTGAGCCGTCAGCCGCGCTACGTTGTGTGGGCCTTTATAAATGGTACGTGTATGCAAATAGCGCACGCGGCTCGGCGCACGCGCATCGAATCGCGCGTTTTCCGCCGCCGGCGAGCCCGTGCGTTTTGTGGAAATCGTTATTGGGGTGATTGCTTTCATAAACAATAGCTTTTGTCCACGGGTTCTTGTAAACGCTGTTATTTAGACGGATAACGGGACTGTTGGCGCGCTCCGCCTGATAACGCACCCAGTGTTTATGCAATGTTGTTTAGAAGCCATTCGATGTTGGAAATCGTGCTTTATCTATAGCATGTTCAATTGCGGGTAATTTGTATTATGTATTTACGATATTCTCGTAATTCACCGTAACCACTGACCCATAAGTTTTCTTGCCTCATTTACCTGTGATTTCATCATTATTTTGTAAGCAGGTACACACGGCTACATATCAAGCTATACAAATTTAGGCTGATCTCGCATTGTATAGGATTTCTGTACAATGAGAGGTCACCTTATATTGGAAATATATAGCTTGATGTGTAGCCGTGTGTACAAACTACAAAGTAAGTATACTTTTATCTGCTACTCGAACTTTCCACTTTGTACTTAGTAAGTTACCACGTTGACTTATCATCTCTAAGACATCCGTCAGTTAATTTGAATTTCTATATAATTTATGACTGCAGCATGTCATTAGTATTTATTTAGGCAACCTTAACACTGAGGTTTCACTTTATGGTGACCATTACAACGTCATGGCATAGAAAAGTTACACATAATCTTGCACATCAAAGCGAGGTGCACTATCAAAAGATGACCAGCGTATCTTGGCCTTTGTACCCTTTAAGGTGTGAATCAGAGTATTGAAAAGTCACAGGTCATTTTACTGTGGGTGAAATGTTACCCATAAAAGTCGCTATCGGGCTCAAAGCAACTTAGTAGGGTGCAATAAATGTTGTCAACGTGCTGTGACGAGCGTGGGTGGCGAGTGCAGAGCGAATCGAAAGAGAATCGATAGTAAGGATTAGTGATGCACGAATATTGATTTGCGAGATGCCAATGAAGGAATTTTGACAGATGTAGCTGATCTGGCAACGAGTAAACTCTTCAAGAAAAGATTAAAAATATTTGAATCAGTAGTTCAGTTATTTGAATTCTGTAGTTTCTATAAATGTTTGGCAATCAGAAATAACATTTGCTATATTCCACATCTTTATCATGGCCTCTTTCTTTGCAGAATTTCTGCTTAAGAGGCCGGCGATGGATGCGTAGTTCATACAAACGTAATACCAAAATAATTTGTAAATCAAACATATTCTTAAGGTAGTGTGTCTTTATTCCGATTGGAATACAGAATATCTAGGTTCCCAAATATATATTTTGAATAGACACTGATGTAAACAAGAGTTATGAGAAAAATAAGTTTTCTATAGAAATTTTAAATTCCTCATATCTCGTCTTTATTTATATCACTGTCCTTTAAAAATATATATTTGGGAACATAGATATTCTGTAATCCAATCGAAATAAATACACAATACCTTAGAAATATGTTTGATTTACAAATTATTTTGGTATTACGTTTGTATGAACTACGCATGCTACGCCCCTTAATTTTTCTGTTTCCTCAAAAAAATCGCGCATTTCAACTCTTTGCCTCATGTTACCAACATCATGAGTCATCTATTGTTACATTTTATTATTGACTACCAGTTACATGGCTCAGTTTACGTTATCTTATAAGTATTTAGGTGCCACCGTTAGTCATGGCTTCTTCACGATCATCTTTTGTAAGCAAACGGAATTTCCGATCATTTCTCATTGTTGCATTTACGGTTCTGTACTTTCCGTATTTAGGTAGATTTTTGTGGTCATGAATGTCACGATTGATAGCTATTGTAAATAACTTTTCTGCACCGTGATGGATATTAATGCATTTTCATCGGTTTAGATTTTATTATCGATAACATTGTTGATTTTTAGTTGTATAGCTTCTGCTGATTTAACAGAAACTAATGAAGCTTTCTTAGGTAGTGCTATTCATCAAAATGCAAAATTGGATTTGAATCAAGGTAAACTGAACATACTCAAATTCTAAGCGGAGTGTCTTGTTCTTAAAATGGTCTTGTTAGTAAATCATTGCAGATTCACCTTACTGGTTTTGAAGTGATGTCACTACAGTTTTATATTAATGATAATGCCACTGTTATAGATCGATAGCTCATGGCTGCCAGCTCATTTAATAACCAAATACCAGGTATTTTACAATACCCAACAAATACTCTAATACAACAATTCTGCGCATCATGTTGCTCCATTTACTCTTCAAACGTGGCAATTAATCTGAACGGGTGACGTTGCCACCCCTTCAGCCACCACCCCCGGACACCCCGCCTCACCCCCGCTCACCCCCGGCCCAGATAACCGGGGGAATGATTAACTGCAGACAGGAAGACGGATTGACAAATAGTCGTTTAGGTATTTCGCTAATGTTTCGCTCTCATCAATAAACGATCGAGGCTGTTACATGGGAGGGCTGTTCTTGTTTCGGATGTTTGCCATTTGGTATTTTAGTGTCGAACTTGTAATACATTGTATGGGTACAAGGTGTAAGGCTCCTATGGTAAGGCTCGTCATCATTCAGTAGGCCAGTGCTTCACATTGTAGACATATCAGCAGTATATCCTCAGTCATCCACATCCATCTATTTCCAAAGTTCATAGTTAAAAGATAAGAGATACCAGTCGATGGCAATAATAGTCTAGAATTGTTATTTTTAACTCTAACTGTACTGTTTTATGGTATATTATATGTATATAGTTCAAGAACAATGGTTTAGTTTCAAAATTGGACTTGGAAAGTTCCTTTTTATGGTAAATTCTCCATTGTTTATTGAATCTATTAAAACATTACCATTCAGGAGTAACCCGTAATGCCGGCAGGCGCGTACTGAGACAGCTTGTAACTCGATAGCGAGCGCGCGGTGACTGTGCAAATGTAACGAATTGTTTGCAACAATCATTTAGACAATGTTGATTGATTGCCGCCGCCCGCGCCGCCGCCGCTGCCGCATGCCGCCCCTTTAGAACAAGTCAAATTGAAATAACTTCAGAAGTACGACGAGAAACTACGTTTGGAGATGAACGTAATGAAATTGGAATAATTATTGATGATCTATTGTTTCCTGATAAAATAATAGCATGCTGGTGATGCCATACTGACCATTTGAGAAAACACTGAAGAGATTGTAAAACAATTTGGCAACGCATTGATGTGATTATCCAGGGGAGACTTAACACTTCCTAGGTGGTAATTTGCATCAGTACATCCATTGCATAGTAACAAGTGTGAATGTAACTCCCGGCTTCAGTCGGCGAAGTAATGGGATATAAACACTGTTGTTTTCTTGTTCGAAAGATGTAAACATCACAAGCTGACAGTTCCACTGTCTCACAAGCGTAACTAAGTGGCTAACAGTTCCTTATTGTAAATCGCAGTGTTAGCGTTGTCGGTACGGATTCGTCACGTCATCGGTTAAGTTAACAGCCAAATTACAGTAAATCAAATAGTCGCAAACTAGCCACATAGAACAAACGGGCCTGGCTTCCGTGGCCACACGGGCTGTGCTAAATCGGGGCCACTAATGCTGCGCGCGCGCATCGTAAAAGCGCGATCTGACTCGCTCGCGCCCGTAAATCATCGATCGTCCGATGCGATGCGATTTAGCACGCTCGCCTCTTTGCCCACTTGACGCGTGTTGTCCCAGCAAGCGCTGTAAAGCATGATTTGATAGATTGTTAAATAAGGAACGTTTTTGTCCGTATGTTATAGATATTGTCATGTCAATCGCTTTTTAGCCTAGATTTCATAGCTTTATTTAACAGGCACTTCTATCCGACGCGCTGCATTACCCATACAGACTGGTGTTGTTGTGAGATCACATTAAAGCGTGTAATGTCGTCGTATAAAATTGTGATTAATGTCTCTAAAGGGATACAGGTGGCGATAAGTTATGGTTGTCAACATAATCAGCTTTTCTTCTCATTTTATCGTCACATACTTTAGATATGCGGTTGGAGTAGTAAAACAAATTCTATTCTTCCGATAGCTTTAACAAAACAGTTAAATGGTACTATCAAATTCTCTATATATTTTCATGTAGATTTCAGCATTTCTTCAGCTTAATCTAGCGCTGTATCTGTTACTATATTCTTATATAGACGTAGAGTTTGCTTTTACGATCTTTATGAAGTACGCAGTAAAGGGTTTTACAACATGCAATAGCGAGGGAATGTACTGCTTTCCTCTATTGGAAGTTATATCGTGATGAACATGTTTCTCCTGTTTGTAAAGACTCTTTTGTTACATTACGATATATTTGCTATCCCTGATTTTGAATTGCTGCCGTTGTATTTTGAGAAAATTTTATTGCTGACGGGAGTTTCAAGTTGATGTTTTTATTACCAATAGGTAGGTACACTGGCACTTCAGTTATCCCTATTTCAGTGTTGACTAGGCACTGGGTATGGTATTTTATGTAGGGAGATATAGTATGAGGTTTCTTGATGGCAATTCTTCATTTATTTAGATTCTACAAATACCGGCTCTTCTACTATATTAACTTATACAACAACTTTAACTTCTTCAACACCTGGATGAACTTGCTTACCTGTAATATTCTTTGTAGCAATGTTGTTTATGTATCGTCCTTGACCATTTTTATAAATTTCATACTAATCTAAACTATCTTTGTTCCAGGTACTCCAATCAACCGGCTACCGATAATGGCGAAGTCAGTGTTAGACCTGTATGAGCTGTACAACCTGGTGATAGCTCGTGGCGGGCTGGTGGAGGTCATCAACAAGAAGCTGTGGCAGGAGATCATCAAGGGACTGCGGCTACCGTCGTCCATCACGTCTGCTGCCTTCACTTTACGCACACAGTGAGTTTCACAATGGAATATTCTGGTACTACGGACTATCTTGCAAGCCTCTTCGATTACAAGAGGCCTGTGTTCGAAAAAGGATATGGGAAGGAAGGATAATTTTCACAGGTTAAACAATGATCATCAGACAAGATACAGGAGTACCGTCTAACTTGGACATTGATATAAGCGAGTTTAGTTCTATGAAAATCAGATAAAAATAAGAGCATGATAACAAAAATCCTAGAAACTAAAGCTAAAAAAAATTTACAACCATTGAAGGAGATTAGAACTTTGTGGTTACGTGATACAATATTCTTAAAATTAAATCCTGTCGAATTGCTTTCCTTCTGCAGGCCTCATCCAGATCAGTATCCATTATCATATCATTATCCTTCAATCTAGAACATGATGGACAAAAGGTGTCTGTGTGGTCCTACAAGTCAGGAGCTCGCACCATATTCGACCTGCTTTGTATCACATCCTCATTCAAATTCTCACGAGGTGGAGACAAAAGATAGCCCACAATGGCACTACGTGAGCGTCCAACGCGACAATATGACAACTTCATAATTAATAACCTTAGCTCATCTCAGCCGATATAATTTCCCATTTATCTCTCTAGAGTTCCTTCACCTCGTCTTTTGTCGGATGTCATAAAGGTGGTTTACGTTTATGATTCAAAATGTACGACGGTTACGCACGAACCGATGATTTCGAACGCAGCTTCTTTTATTTCGACCTGTTTCTGTATGCGTCTCGTTACGTTAATTTTCATAGTGTGTTTGGACTTTGAAGTGATTTTGTAACTTAATATTTCAAACGATGTCGTAGATTGTTGTCCTAAATAGGTATTGTGATACTAGAAAGCTGATCATGGGTTGGTTTGTACACATTATTGCTTCATTAATGCAAATCATTTCGAAACTGATGTAGCTAGACATCCATTTCCAAGTATCGACTCTTTTATTCACAATTTGTCATCAAAATAATGATTACTAGTTTCTATGCTGTAGAACATTAGTCATTTGTTAAAATTCTATCGAGACAAAAGTATTCTAGCTAGCCAAAGCTTACATCTAGTAACATTCATAAAATTAGACTAACAGTAATGACGAATGTCGTATATATAGATCGCATGTGACAGTTTTAAAGGTGGCGTTTTTATGAGACAGCGGGTTCCATTGTATTACGCATTAAATATGTAACCACTTAATATGACATATGGAAGGTATACGCGACAATGGGGTCATATAAAATTGACACGTTACAGAATAGGATTAGGATTGTAATGGTACGTATTATACTTGAAGGATAGACTTTTGATAATAATTGGGCTTGAAATATGATTTATAAGCTTGTCAAGCCGCGAGCGAGCAATAAAGTTATTATTAGATTCGTTCGTTCTAAAGGATTGAATGGTGACATCTTTTGATTTATTTTCGAGTTGATAGATACGAAGATTATTTTTTGAATGATGAAAGATTCGAAATGTGCTTTGACGGTGCCGCTTTGCCATCAACGCTTGTCCTTCATTCTATTTTTGTAAAAAATCTATGTAGACTGTTAATAGCTGTTCTTATTCAAAGACTTAGTACCTACCTATCTCCTCTACAATAAAAGTGTTCCTTAGTAAGCACCATTGTAATATTTTTGTGATCTTTATATGCTTAAAAAAAATCCGCCTTATTACAAAACAAGATTTATATTTGACATGGTTTAAACCATGCAGCCAGTTTTTGTAATAAGAACGTAACAGTGATTGAAATACCGTTCTTTTTACAAAACTGAAAACTTAGTTCGGTACTAAAATGACAGTTTTGTGTTTAGGAACTTTACCATAGTCGGAATAAAGTTCGAAATTCAATAATGGTTCCATGTTTTAAACCTGGGTTTGAAGATAAACCTTGTTTTGTAATAAGGGGGAATGAGTCACTAGATGATGAAATATATCAATCGCTACACTTGAAAAAGCTGCAGAAAAATGAATCGGTTCTCGAGTTAACATTTCTGCATTTTCTTTCCAGGTACATGAAATACCTGTATGACTATGAGTGCGAGAAGAAGAACCTATCCACCAGGAGTGAGCTGGACGCAGCCATCGAAGGGAACAAGCGTGAAGGACGTCGCGCCTCTGGGCAGTACGACGCACAAGCTGCTTTAGCTATGGTACGTATTACAGAAATAACGGATTTAGAAGTTAGGTCAATTAAGTAAGACCAAAATAACATAAAACTATTATATCTATAATTCTACACAGACGGCCTTTACCCACTAAATGACGAATGTTGAGGCAATATTCATCTATCCTATTATACATAGTTACTAACATGGGGTTTATTTATAAAAGTTGCTTAAAGTTAAGAAATGATTAGCGACTGTTTAACCATACATTTTTGACGTATAAACCTCTCTTAAGCAACTTTTATAAATAAACCCCATGATGATTAGGCTCCCAAGTTAGCAATAAACGCGTTTTCAACCTCTTGTCCTTATTCCAATTTATTTAGACTCCGCACGGTACTTTTTAAACATTATCTTAATCCGTCATCTCATTATTCACTTCCTTCTCTATCTTTCCCACAATCTGTCCATCTTGGAAATTTAGAGCTACACTGGCATAAACTGATGTTAAAACTAACAACCCCAACAACTAACTAACCCAACTAACCCCATTTACATGATGCAAGTATCTTGCCTGTGGCATACATAACATTCATAAAATGGAAGCTTCAAGTTATGGTATGCTACAGATAATAATTAAAACGCACCGTGTAGGCCTCAGTCACATTATCGCATCATCATCAGGCTTTAGACAGTGAAACCACTGGTGCCTGATCTTCCTCACCTAACGTCCTCGTCGTCCCACTAAACCAACTTCTGTAGTGCTATTCTGTAAAAATCCTTGCTGCCATTCCTCCTGATGCTAGGGATCACTTCACCTAAGTTCTCACGGTGAGATTTTTACAGCACAGATCGGCTGGTGCCTGGCTATCATCACGTAACGTCCCCGTCTTCTTGCAGCCCCCACTAAACCGCGTGCCCGCGTCTCTCGCGCAGCTGTCGCAGCACATGCAGCCGTTGTCGCTGTCGCTTGGAGGTGTCGCACCACGCTTGCCGCCGCTGCCGCCGCACGCGCCGCATCTCGCGCAGCACGACATCGAGTACAGGGTGCGCGAGTATATGAAGATGATACAGCAGCAGAGGGAGCTAATGAGAAATGGCAAGTTAGAATTAGTTAATAATGTGGTAATACAGTTTTTGATTGTTTAAAGATGAACCCATTCGTATTTTGACACCTTTTAAGATTACAATGTATTCATCAAGATCAGCACACTATTTGACAAGGCCTCCAATTGTACGCCTTTACCTTAATCATCCACTATCATCATCTTTTCATAATGGCGCTTATGTTGATTGAGCTTTTGCCTAAACCGATACAATATAAGACTTAACATAAATAAATAAGTCTGCGTTATTAAGTATAATGATATTGTCATTATGTTTAGGTGTAAAGCCGGCTTTTTATTAGGATACTATTAAGTGAATCTTTAAATGTCTTCGTTGAAAATCTGTACTATTAGAAAGATTTATCCAATTCTTTCTTGCTTGGTCTGTATTGACTCCATTTAACAATGTATCGTCTTTCCACAGGCTCCGAATCGCCCCCTAACAATGGTCCTGCTCCAATAATGTCTCCTCGCGACGCAGCCGCCCTCAGTGCCATCGACGTCTCCCGCCTCACTCTCTGGTCACTCTACAACAATAACAACAACAGCCCACAACCGGAACTCGAGCCACAACGGTAAGTTGATGTTATTTGATTCACTTGTTTTTTGCGTATCCCTACCCTATCCAGTGATTTAATTCAATATAGGTCCCTGGGAAACACTGTGCTCTTTGCTGATCTTTTAATATAGCAATTACAGGATACTTGGTTCGTGAGATGTTTTTCAACTTATATCTAAAAATATATCAACAAGATTTGTGTCAGTTAGACATAGTATCTGCTGTAGCAGAGTGCTTTTATTAAGTCGAGTGAAAGCAGTTGTCTGAATTCCTAATGATATACCCCTTTATTTATTAACGCTGCTTAAAGTTAAGTTATGATTAGCGACTTGTTTAACCATACATTACTGACGTTTAAACGTCTCTTAACTTTAATCATCGTTTATAAATAAACTTCATAGTCTGTCAATTGATCAAGGCTTGGAATCAATGCATACTTTATTTTCAGTTACGTTTATTATTAAGGTCAACCATGGTTGGCAAATTCTGACACTTTCCTTATCCTCAGTATGGGTTACAGCGAGGCTCTGAACCTGAGCGAGAGCCCCAACTCTCTGACGAGCAGCGGCAAGCGCGAGGCGTGCCGCTCGCCCGCGCCGCCCGCCAAGCGCCGCACGCCGCGCCCCACGTCGCGCCCCCCCTCGCGCCCCCCCTCGCCGCGCTCCGACCTGCACTCGCCGCCACAGCACCGCCACAGCCGCAGGGACACCACGTCACCGCCACAGATCAACGGCATGCCCAATTCCAACGGTGTCAATGGAGCTGCCTTCAAGATTACTACCAGAGGTAAGCATCTATAGCGTGGAGTTGGAGTTGTTTGAGAGATTTGTATTCACTAAGGTCTAGAGCTATCTGATCAAATTTTCTTGTACCTTGTCGCATATTCATCCTACTATATTTTTACTTTTACTGAATTCATCTTTTCTTGTCGAAATAGGCCATGTTTTCTTAAATTCGCCTAAGTTCCTCCAGTGAAGGGACATTTATCAATTTGTAATAGGATCTTGTTTTACCCTAACACATTTTCCTATATCATCATTAGTAATTCAAAATTCCCTTGTCCCCCAGGAGACGCGAGCACAGGTGACCAGCAACTGGTAGTATCAATAGAGCTGAACGGAGTAACTTATGAAGGAGTACTCTTCCCCTCAGGCAACGGTCAAAATGGACACAGACAAATGGTGTCTTAAACACACACATTACAGAGTAGTTGTTAGCTGCTGCGGTTTCAAGAATCGAGTATTTATTCACATCTGGAATTTGGTACAGCACAAAATTGTTGGGTTCAGGGAAGCAGAATTGTTGTTTTGAACGTCATCTTCGTTAAAAGACGTAAATGCTGTTGTAACCTTGAGGAAGATATTGCCATCATATGCAGAATGTTGACGAATTGTCCATGTTTAGGAGTTGTGTTGAGTGAGGAAGACGCGGTCACTGTTAATACGGGATATAGGACATGATCCTGAGCTCTACAACCCTATTTTTTACTACCATCATAAATAAAATATTTCAAGATCATCCCAGTTCCATTTCTTCTCGCTCTTCTCTTCAGAGCATAGGCAAGGAGTTTCGTCATCAAACTGTGTATTACAGTTGAGTTTATAGCTTAGATTGCTATGCTAATTATTACCTAATCAATAAATAAGAATCATTTATGTAAATAGTACATAATATCTTGAGCTACTATTTTCAGAATAGTTTTTGAAACATCTTAAAATTAGTCTGATGTGAACTCAACAGTCACGAAATCTATAATTTTATGTTTTTCTCTGGCATTTTTAAAACCATGTAAATATTCGGGACTTGATATCGTAACTTACAAAAAAGTATTGTTTTAAAGATTGAACTCAAATTAATTATTCAAGATAAGTACAAAATTTTCAACTTACGGATCATCCAATAAAGCTATTATCGTATGTACTTAGTTATTTTTAAATGTGATTAAGTTTTTTTTGTATTTTTTCAAAGTATTTTTAGTTCTCTAAAAAAAATTACACTGCCTAAGAAGAACGTGAAATTATTTGTAAATAAAAAAATAAAAAAAATAATTTCATCGCTGTTCTTTAATGGATGTTTTGTATGATAATTTTAATACATTTTTTATGATGTCATACAGTAATGACAATTTGTGTAAATATAGTTTTTAGTTTTTACTTTATTTATAATTTGACAGATGTGTGATGAGTGGGGGGGCGTCTGAGCTAGTGTTTGCGTGGTGACAGAACTTATTTAGATTATGTTGTTCTACGTATTCAGCTGCAGAAATTAGTTGGCAAATTGGAAATGCAAAGTGCCATTGAACGAGTTAACTATGATGTATGGATACTTAATTTTGTACTTATAATTTGTTTCCTTATTACTGCACCGGCGCTTGTGTCTGGCTTAACTATTAGTTGTAGCACATTATAAATCTATTTAAAAACTCATTAAAGTGACAAGTAATTTTAAATATAATGTGTTTTTGTAAGGATGAACGTGTTACAATTAATAATGTGAGTAATATTACGTCTATACTCAGTTAACGTAATCTAAATGTGTTTGTCGAATTTGTATAATATTGTAAATAGAGATATTATCGCGTGAAGTAGTGCAACGTTTTATACACCGTGTCGTACGTTTGTGATTCTTGATTCAAAAGGTGTATATTTTAATTTTTCTATGAAGATGTCAGTATTGTACTTAGTGAGTAGGTATTTATAAATTGTGAATTGAAACTTTGTGCACTTTGGGTGGAAAAGTTGATTGATTGTACCTACTGTTCGAGAAGCTTCTGTTCAAGAAGTTATTTCGACTTAATCGTGCAAAGTGTACGTAGATTTCCTTTTAAAAATGTAGACGTTTATGAAAATAATGAATGTTACTAAAATCTCTAAAGTACGCGTTTTTTTTTACATTTTATTTCAAGTTCGTCACAGTTTTCATTTACTGACATTTTCGGCTGCAAAGTTGGTGAATGGAATCTGTGACTTATGCTGAAAGTAATTCTCGAATAGAAGTTTGAAATAGTCAAACCATTATTATTATTTTATTGAATAATTCAGACTAAGGTATTATTTGGACGAAACATTTCAGGCTACTTAAAGTTCACAAATAGTTCGTTTAGCATCACAACATGCCATTTTATTAGTTTTAATTAAGTGTAATTTAAGTAACTTTGTCGAAGTGATTGAATGAGTCCGTTGAGCTGAGCAGTCGAGTGGTGGAGCTATGGCAGCTTGCCCTATTCATAAGTTTTCATAAATTATAATAATCGTAGTGCAATAAGCAATATCCAAAATTACGAAAAAAATCTCCAGTAAAATAGAAAAAAATCTTATCGTAGCATTGTTGTAAAAAATATTGAAAAAATGATTTTTTTGTAAATGACTGATTTAATGTTTTATAATCTTAGTTAATTTAATATATTTAATTTTAAAGATTATTGTGTAAAATTCAATTAACTGTTAGCCGCATTATTGGAGCTAAGTACTCTAAGTAGTGGTAGATGTTAGTACATTCCTGACGATGTACAATACTTGTTAAGAGCAACAATATATATACTTGTTAAGAGCAACAATATATATACTGGCCTACTTATATACAGGTAGTTAGGCCAGGGGATTGCGCATTAGCGAATTTCGTATTACACCAAAAATTTTTGATGTATTCAAATAATTATACACAATTAAATAATTATGTATTACGAATTATATATTTTATTTAAACTCATTATCCCTACAACTCCCCAATCCAAGATCCACAGTGATATGTTAAAGTCAAAGTCAAAAATTTATTTGCAAAACTAAGTGTACATTTTGGATATGTTTTGGGGTCCAAACGTTCTATGATCAGTTAAAAGTAGGACGAAGTAGGTAGTACATCTGGACAAAAATATACAACCTGAGTAACGTAGGAATTCAAACTCAACTCATCTCAAAGCATTTATTTAAAATAAACCAATCACAGGCACTTTTCAATTGTCAAGGGGCCAGTCAGTCATAAAGATGAAGCTGGTTGCCCATTACAAAGCTTAGTAGGCACTTAGGGAGAACAAAGGGCAAGAAACTCCACGGACACTTTAATATTCATAGGGTTACAAAATATTGGTTACATCATTTGTGTTGAAATTATACATGTGAGAACGATGGAAAACGTCAAAAGCGTCCGTAATAAAATGATTAAAAAAAAACAATTCGAAAATTAAATTAAAATAAGCCATGGTCGCTAAGAGAATATGAACAGTCCCAACTGATGGCGCCCGTTCACAAACATGAGGCATCGATTAGCACCATACAGCTCAACCATTTTGAAGGGAGCTAAATGATCGGGGTGGGGTCGTCTTGGCGGTGTCTCTTGACATCGCCAATGCCTTCAATACCCTGCCCTGGAGTTGCATTAGGGAGGCATTTCGGTACCACCGGATGCCGACCTACCTCTGTCGCGTGGTCGAGGCCTACCTGACGGACAGGGCCGTCATCTACCCTGGTCACCAAGGAGAGTGGAACCGGCGAGAGATGTCGTGCGGTGTCCCACAGGGATCGGTCCTGGGGCCGCATCTGTGGGACATCGGCTACGACTGGGTGCTGCGCGCCGACCTCCCTAGCGGCGTCAGCGTAGTCTGCTACGCTGACGACACGCTGGTCCTGGCGCAGGGGAGGTCGCATGAGGCGGCGGCCGAACTGGCGGCACGTGGGGTTGCGACAATCGTCGATAGGATCCGGCAATTGGGACTCGAGGTGGCCTTGCACAAGTCCGAGGCCATGTGTTTTTATGGTCCTCGGAACGCGCCACTGTCGAGTTCCCAGATAACGGCGGGAGGAGTTCACATCGGTGTCGAGTCGACGATGAAGTACTTGGGACTCGTCCTCGATAGCCGGTGGAACTTCGTGGAGCACTTCCGACGTTTGGCTCCCAGACTGGAGAGGGCTGGGGCTGCTTTGAAGCGGCTTCTGCCCAATCTAGGGGGCCCAAACGCCTCCTGCCGGAGGCTCTACGCGGGGATCGTGCGGTCCATGGCCCTTTACGGGGCACCGGTGTGGGCGCGTTCTCTGAGGCTGCGACCAGCCCAGCGGTTGAACGCGTCCCAAAGGGTCATGGCCATCAGGCTGGTACGGGGTTACCGCACGGTCTCCCGTGAGGCGGCGAGCCTCCTAGCCGGACTGCCGCCGTGGGATCTGGAGGCAAAAGTCCTCGCGCACATCTGGGAGTGGCGCGAGGAGGCGAAACGCCGGGGTGAAACTCCGCTGCCGTGAGAAATCACGGTACAGCGGACGGAACTCCGGCGAGATCTCATGGCGGCATGGAGAGTGCGATTGTCGCAACCTAGCGCTGGGCACGCTACAATTGTGGCGATAAGTCCCCTCTTTGAGGAGTGGCTGGAGAGGCGCCACGGCGTCCTCACCTTCCGCCTGACGCAGGTCCTCACCGGACACGGTTGTTTCGGGAGGTTCCTGTTCAGGATAAAGCGGGAGGAAACGCCCGGGTGTCACCACTGTGTGGATCGCCCGGAGGACACGGTGGAGCATACGGTGGAGATCTGCCCGGCTTGGGCGGAGCACCGCCGTGTCCTCATGGAGGCGATCGGCGGCGACGATCTCTCGCGTCCAGCACTGGTTCAGGCCATGATTCGGAGCGAGAGTGCATGGGAGGCCGTCACCTCCTTCTGCGAAGCAGTAATGCTCGCGAAGGAGGAGGCGGAACGCGTGAGGGAGAGGCATGGTTCGCGCCCTCGCGCCTCTAGTCGCCGCAGGAGACGCCCCGGGCGTCGGGAGTTGCAAGCCGATTTCCGGCCACCGTAGGCGCGGGCTTGCGGACGGCGAGCGATGGGTAGCTCGCCGTCCGATAAGGACCAGGCCCGGGTCGACGGCGCGTTGTGTTCCACGCGCGCCTCAAAGAGATGTCAGCACCAACTGACGGGGTCCGTCAGGACCAATGCCTGCCAGGGTTGCGAGTTTGTCCGAAAGGGATATCGTGGCCCTGGCACACAGGCAAATGAAGGAACACGGGTGGGTTTTAGTCAGTAAGAGTCCGACACGCCCTCCCGCTCTGCCCAGAGCGGGAGAAGTTATTTGATAATTTCCCACCCAAAAAAAAAAAAAAAAAGGGAGCTAAATGATCCAACATAACCCGCCACCATCAGCAAGACATTACAGTGAGCATGACCTACTCTCAGCCGCCAGGGCACATTCAAGTCAATGAAAGACGTACCCAGTAAATGGTAGCTCTATAGTAAGTACATAGTACCGACTCGCATCCATGAATCATACTCGAATCCATGTACTATATTGTGAGCTTGAGCCTATAGATTGGCTGTCCCTTGAACCAGCCATGGTTAAATAATCATTCCTTGTCAAGCATTATAGCACACAACAATAACGCTATAAATAAAAAACTTTTTGTAAAAAAAATAACCGACTTCCAAAAAAAACACTACAAAGTAAAAAATAACTTTAATTTCGGAAGTCGGTGTCTTTGGATCTGTATTTTAGTTTTTTGCCACCGACTTCCGAAATTAAAGTTATTTTTTACTTTGTAGTGTTTTTTTGGAAGCCGGTTATTTTTTTTTTAAAACGATTTTTATTTTTCACTTTTTAGTGGGTCAGTTTTTAATTATCTAAGTTACAATAGCCTTAAGTCAACTGCACATCACCTTTTACAAAATATTGCTTTGCCCGATGCTGGGACGTCAATTTTTGAGGAGTTCTCCTGGTAAGAACCAGGAGAACTGCCACTCACCATATGCATTATGACGAGCATAAATTGCTTAGCAACCATATTAAAGTACCTAATCGAATCGCAACCTGTTAAATACTTATTATTATGTTGTTCCGGTGGCCATCTGTGGTCTTCATCATCAGTGCCACTTCACCAAATGGTGATTTTCGAGAGCAAATGCACGAGTTACTATAAAAAATACCCAAATCGCTATAGGTTTGCCTATAAAATTCGAGGATTTCCCTCGATTTCCATAGGATTCCCTCATCAGATTGTGATTTGGTGGCAATGGGACCACCTCGGGAGGATACCCTTTCAAACAAAAAAATAATTTTCAAAATCGCTCCATAATTAACGGAGATATCGGTGATCAAACATAATAAAAGTATATTACGGTCGAATTGAGTAACCTCCTTTTTTAGAAGTCGGTTAAAAATAACAATTCTGCATGATTGCCGCTTTAAAAATGCATCCTTATGCTATGTTAGTGGATCGCGCGCCTCAAAGAGGTTTCAGCACCAACTGACGGGGTCCGATAGGGCCAAAGCCTGCCAAAGTTTCGAATTTGTCCGAAAGGGATATCGTGACCCTGGCAAACAGGCATCTGACACGCCCTAAAAAAAACTACTGCTACTGGATACATGGTGGAGCTTATACGGTGGAGGTCTGCCCGGCTTGGGCGGAGCATGCACCGCCATGTCCTCACGGAGGCGATCGGTGGTTCGATCTCTCGCGTCTGACCCTGGTTCAGGGCATGGTTCGAAGCGAGAGTGCATGGGAGGCCGTCATCTCCTTCCGCAAAGCAGTAATGCTCGCGAAAGAGGAGGTGAAACGCTTGAGGGAGAGGCAAATTTCGCGTCCTCAAGCCCCTAGTCGCCGCAGGAGACGCCCTGGATGTCAGGAATCGCAGGCCAATTCCCGGCCACCGTAGCCGCGGGCTTACGGGGACGGTGAGCAATCGATATCTTGACCAGGCCCGGGTCGACGGCAGCGATAATCGCGCGAATACGCGATCTTCGCCTTCATAATGTCACTTTTTGTTCGGTGAACATGAACGCATGGTCGCGCCGACAGAGGGCGCTTTCTGGTTTTCCGAACAAAAAGTGACAAAAATACACGCGACGATCGCTTTTAAAAAGGTCGCGGAGTTATGAAATTCAATTTTTTTAATTAAAATTACACATACCTAGTTCACAAACATACAATAATATCTAAGCATGACATTATATCCAACAGAAAACTTTAAGATACATTTAACAGCGGGTCCCAAACTAGGTACTGCCTGCATCTTGATGACCCAAACACCACACACAGTTAATAATTTAATAAGTTCTGCTAGCGCAAGATTGTAACTGATAATTTAATAAAATAAATAAATTAAATTTACAAAGATGTGAGTAATAAGAAGACGCTAATTTACATATATTAGAAACATAAAAACAGTTAAGTTGAGTAAATGTGGTGTGTAATGTGTGTGTAGTTGTGTTTTTGATCAGAGAGTGTTATTTCGGTTACATATGATAACGCCATCTATGTTATAACTATGGAACTCAAAATTATAGTACTACTAGCGACATCTGTACTTGCCTAATAAAACAAGAACGCTACGGCTTGGCGTTGATTTGCGCAACAGAAGGTTAACCGCTCGAGGGGTTAGCAGTTTCCATAATTTAACTGTAGAGGGCGTTGCAAGTCAGATCAAAAGCATTTATTTTTTTAAATCGAATACTCAATGGGGTTTTAATAATCCATTAACTAGATAAATAATTTATTCAGTCCAACAACATAAAAATAAACGCAGCTCACGAAAACACAGATAAAACACTAAATATAATAATCCCGTCTGGATTAAATTTATTGTGCCCGGTGATTGCAATAGGCTCGCCCTTGTTACCTACATTGGGCTTATACATAACTGGCGAAATGTGGGTGTACTGTATGTACACCTCTGCCTAACACTATGGGGATTACAGGCGTGATGTTACGACACTAAATATAAATTAAAAATACATGCCTACATAGTACTTACAGGATATGCCAAGGCTGTGTCAAAAAAAACACTTACATTTTATGAAAAAGAAACGGTTCTCTATTTAATTGTGTTTCCTAACTTTTTTATCCATAATCTAAAGTGCCATATTTTTTTATCCTAATCATCATTTGTCCGAATCATAATTTGCCCGAACTTAATGTCACATAATATCATATTCCTCTATAATTGAAATCCCTAAATACCATATGCCCTAAATTTGTTTGTCATCAGTAATATACAAAAGACTTAAAACCATTTTCAATTAAAGTTATAAATCCTAAATTATATTTTAGTATTAAATAATTAATTATAATTTGAACTTCCTTATTGCCTCGTCATTATAATTATTGCCGTGTGGTTTTTGGACAATCTGATAAATTGATAATACACAGGTATTTTGCACGGCGCAGTTCTAGATTTTTCATATGTACATCCTCATCTAACCCAAATGATTCACCAAGAATAGAGGGAATCTGGCGCTCGGTGGCCGCTGTCGCATTCCCATTGATATTACGTACGAAAAAAAAAAATCAAATTGGCCGGGCATTTTTTATAATGCCCTAATAATCACATGGTCCTTATCTCATATATAAGGAGAAGAAGAAAACACAAAAAATAATAAATATGGATATAGACATTCGATATTGTGTACTTCGATATTGAGGTCTTTCAATGTCACTTTTGCAGATAATTCGATTTTTGATTTTATTTTTATTTCATTCGGAATAATACACATTATAAAATACATTATTTAGGACACATGATTTTAGTTCATGCAAAATTATGAGATTAAATTATTATAGTACCTACTCGATATTATGACAGAATAGTTTTAGAAGTAAAGACAATGATGTAAAACAAAACTTCGAATTTTTTAACATTATTGTTGGGGTTTTCTCGTCGTTGACGGATATTCCGGTAAGATACCCCGCACATTGGCGCGTGACGGAGTTTAAGTTACGACTGGTTTGAGTTCAATTAATTAGGTACGCGTAAACGTACTTTATACTTCATTATTTAGGACACATAACTAAATCGTACATTTTTCATTAATAAACGTAAAAAAATATAAACATCTGACTTAATCTGAGACATGAAAAGGTGTAGGATTAAAAATGCTTGTTTACATGCAAACATTTATAGAAAAATGGTCAGAAATGATTGCGCAAGAAACATAATACTATACAATAGCGATCAAATGCCATCATACCCCAGGCTACGACGTTTTACGAATGAATATTTTATAACTGTTTGACATTTCTTTGTTTTACGACTGCAAGGGGAAACATTTGTCGATGTCATGTAAAGTTCTGTAGTCTAGGCATCTTGTGCAAAACAAATATGTATACGCTTTTCTATTAAACTTCCAAGCCACGTTCAAGATCTAAGCCTTAATAAATTCAAATCATTAATTAAACGTAAGTTGTGCCAGAAAGCCTTTTATACCGTTAAAGATTATATTGAGGACCAAACGGCTTGAGATTGAGCTGCTCCAATTTTTTACATATCGAGGTGGTTTATTTTTATTGTTTGATGTTTTTTCGCTAACTTTTATTATTTTATATACAGTGACATTTAATTATTATTTTATACAAAATGACATTTTACTTGTAAAGTATTATATTATTTTTATTATTGTGAATGTGAAGACTATGTGGGTTATTGCATTTTTTTTCCTTTTCTTTTGTTCTCAGTTAGTGTTAATTATGGTCTGGCAGTTTGAGTCATATAAGCGGCCTACCCAAATGTCCTTTCTTTGGTATTGATCTTCGCATCGTTGAGCTTCTTAAGTTCTGAGTTGAGCTGCACGATTACTGACAAATGCGTGCACTGACTGGTCAGGTCCACTCAATCTGTGTGGTTATTTCCTCATAAGACCATTTCAGACACCAATCTACATGGCCTTCACATGATCTGACCAAGATTATGTCTGGACTTTAAAAGAGACTGTGACCTTTCAGTTTGTTTCAGCCTTTCTTCTCAGAGTTGTCAGTTAGGAAACGCAGACCTCATCTAGTTTTTAAAATATGATTGACGTGTAAAAGTGTTTGTACAAACCTACTTACAGAAATAAAAATCATTTATCATTCAGAATTTTAACTACTATTTTTTTTTTAAATACGAACAATTTTCACATTGTATAAACGATTCTGAATAAGCTACAGCTAAGCTAGTGCCTGGTCTAAGAATTGTGTTTATTATTTTACTAGAAAAATACTCTTAGTATTCTTTGGTTATGTTTCTATTCAACCATAAAGATACAAGAATCTTGTAGTCCTACCCAACTCCCAATCATCTTAAGTGCCATTTCGAAAACCTAAACACAAACTTCATCTGACTTCTACACAACCCTGAACTTGTAAACTTCCAAATTATGTACTTCCAGGGGTCCAAAATTAACATTTGAATAGGGCTTAAGTAGTTAAGTTGACTCGTAGTGGTGGGCCTTTGAACTCGGGTGCCTTGTGCCTGGCGCTGTTAGCTTAGGACCTTTACTGTATGGTTCAGGGAATACATATAGAATCTCATCAGAAATAGCTGCTGTTATTACAAGAATGAGGTTTTATTGATAACGATTTTCCCAACTATTTTGGGGTTGGCTTCGTCTAACCAGATGCTGCTGAATACTAGTATTTTACATAGAGCGACTGCCAATCTGACCTCCATAACCTAGCAACTGGGTAATACGATAAACCGCTATCGGCGCGGGCGATCGTTGCCAGTATATTTTTGACGTGCTGTTGGAAAATTTAAAGTAAAGTCGAGAGGTGTCGTGGGACACCCGGTTGGAACGCATTTCCTTTCGCTTTTGCACGAAACAAAAGTGTCGTGACGGTCCAAATGTTACACTATTTTTCGGTCTAGGTCTCATTCGTCAACTGCAAAAAAATTGTTAAAAAATATGGTTTGGTGTAAGAACTCGGTTGTTGCAGAGTTAAGAAAATGTGTGAAAGGATTTCGACTGCAGCTTTTTGGGGGGTGGAGGGGCAACATCTCTATCGTGAAAAAAAAATTCAGCAATCAGCCGTTCTATACATTTGGTTTTTTTTTTGGCTTTATAGGTATTTAGCCTATTGCTTGTTGGAAAATTATGTTTTCAGCGTTTTTAGAAATTCAACCCATGAGTGTAAAAATTTGCATTTTTAAGGATTTATGTTCATTTCAAGGTCACAAGTGGACGTGGTTGGTTACGAAGAGGGTTGCTTACTAGTGATCCTAAGTATGTGCATGCTTGTTATATCTTTGTTTAGGTATTAATTGAGAAGTTGAAATTCACCTGTTGTAAAGGATATATTTCTATTTCGTGATATACCTACTTAAGAGTACGAGTATGCTGTGTAAAAGTGAATCGAAAAGTTGAATCGAAAGTATAAGTATGAAATCCTGGGGATTTTATATTCAACATAAACATGTGCTGACATTGTATTTTGGTTTTATTTTACGTTGTGACGATCCAATCGCATTCCGTAAGCCACTGGACACGACGCAATCAATCTATGCGAACTACTGTAGCGGTTACACGTGTCACCGACGGCGCAGATCTCAGAGTTTTGACACGGAATAATTGACGACACTACCGCAGGTTGAACCCGATTGATGCTCTATTGGATAACTCTAGTTGCATTCCGGGAATTTGAAATGAGCGTGAGATTTTCCCAGATAAAGGTACTTATTTATGAATACAATAACAACCACAATCTGCCTATAATATTCCCACTTCTGGGACACACGCCTCCTCTCTTCGAGAAGGAATGGGCTGTAATCTACCAGTGCGGGTTGGTATATGTCACATGTCTTCGTATTTTTGGTTCTAGGACATGTCAGTTTCCTCACGATGTTTTCCATCAACATTTTGACAGCAG
This sequence comes from Tiliacea aurago, assembly GCA_948098905.1. Taxonomy (NCBI): domain Eukaryota; kingdom Metazoa; phylum Arthropoda; class Insecta; order Lepidoptera; family Noctuidae; genus Tiliacea; species Tiliacea aurago. Next base: position 17,297,373 of record OX402593.1, read on the forward strand.
AGATGAAATTGTTTACACAAAGTAAAGCGCCTGCTTGGGTGCGAACCCACGAACTACAACTCGTAAGTCGGGGCTGTTACCACTGGGTCAACACTGCTCTCCATGCTCTTTATGCATATTACGATGGATTTCCGAAGAACTGGTTATGTTCGTTTTTTTGCCTGAGTTATTTATGCTTTGCTTTCTATATGCTAAAATTCCAGCCCGATTCTGCACACTGAATTGACGGAAAACTTCGTGGTGAGGAAATCTGGATTAAATATTTTGAAATTACCAACACGCATTGAGCAACCGTGGCGATGAAAGGGCGGTCCTTTTGAGATGAAAAGAGACTCTTCGCCCACAGTGGGACATACATACATAAAATCACGCCTTCTTTCCATGGGGGCAGGCAGAAACTAAAGTACTCCTTTTGTTTCGGTTACGTTCATACATTAAACGCACGCCGATTGCGAGTACTACGCACCTGACCATTCTGAAGAACATCACGAATTAGGTCACTATACGTCCTTCTAGGGCGTCCGCTCCCAGCGTTTAGACTCACTCCTGCCTTGTAAATACCTTTTGTTAGTCGCCTATCATTCATCCTCTCCACATGATCTATATAATTATATCATCTAAGCATTCTCTTTTAAAATTTTGTCACTACATCTTGTTTCATCCATAGTTGTCGCAAAGCCTGAAACATAAGGTTGAAAAAACCATAATCCGGCAGGTTTTTTTTTGTTTTTAATTATTATCTGTCATTTCTTATACCCACATTGTATTCAAATTTTAGCTATACTTACACGAGTTTTTACTTAAGCACTAATAAAACTATATTTACGATTTTTTATTATTCTGTAGCTCTCTGTTTAGCACACTTTTATTAAATTTATTTTAAATAAATTTATTTTAAATAAATTTAATTATTTGTACTTTTTAGAGCGAAATAAGTTCAAAGTAACAACGCAGTGCGTGTCAATATAACTTGATGTGTAGGACGTAGGTTGTACCTAGCAACAGCGCCACACCGCGATGTCGCGCATTCGACACCGAGGGGAGACCGGAATGTTTCACAAACAACAACAGTACCAAAATGTAATAAAAATGTTTTAAATCAATAAATTTTACCTTCTGTGGATTTAGCTAAAATTATGAATAGGTTATTAATAATTATCTTCGGTTCCGTGTCGTGCCGGACGTAAAGAATAGCACCATCCCATTTCTTCCCGTGGGTGTCGTAAAAGGCGACTAAGAGACTTACTAGAGAATAGGCAGCAGCGTTCTCTATGCATTTTTAAAACCATACTGCGATCGCCAACCCGCCTGCCAAGCGTGGCGATTATGTCAAACTCTGTCTGTCTGTATGGCCTATGTCCAGCAGTGGACGCGCGTCTTTCGGCTGAAATTATGATCTTCGGTTAGACTTGAACACCATAATAATAACCTTAAAACTAGCATAACACGCTCATTGAAGTTTTACTTTCGTATTTCTTCATTATCATCATAATATATCATTTCAGCCGAAAGACGTCCACTGCTGGCCATAGGCCTCTCCCAAGCATCGCCATTTCGACCGGTTCTGTGTTTCTCGGAACCAGCGGATTCCTTTGGCCTTCACAAGGTCGTAGGTCCACCTTGTGGGAGGCCTTCCAACGCTACGTCTTCCGGTACGCGGTCGCCACTCCAGAACCTTTTGGCACCATCTTTTCTGCGAGCAATGTGCTCCAACTGCCACTTAAGTTTGGCAATTCTTCGGGTTATGTCGGTTACCATGGTCCTCCTTATTTTTATTTATTTTTATTTTTTTTTTTGGGTGGGAAATTATCAAATAACTTCTCCCGCTCTGGGCTGAGCGGGAGGGCGTGTCAGACTTTTACTGACTAAAACCCACCCGTATTCCTTCATTTGCCTGTGTGCCAGGGCCACGATATCCCTTTCGGACAAACTCGCAACCCTGGCAGGCATTGGCCCTATCGGACCCCGTCAGTTGGTGCTGACAACTCTTTGAGGCGCGCGTGGAATACGACGCGCCGTCGACCCGGGCCTGGTCCTTATCGGACGGTGAGCTACCCATCGCTCACCGTCCGCAGGCCCGCGCCTACGGTGGCCGGAAATCGGCTTGCGACTCCCGACGCCCGGGGCGTCTCCTGCGGCGACTAGGGGCGTGAGGGCGCGAACCTTGCCTCTCCCTCACGCGTTCCGCCTCCTCCTTCGCAAGCATCACTGCTTCGCAGAAGGAGGTGACGGCCTCCCATGCACTCTCGCTCCGAACCATGGCCTGAACCAGGGCCGGACGCGAGAGATCGCCGCCGCCGATCGCCTCCGTGAGGACACGGCGGTGCTCCACCCAAGCTGGGCAGACCTCCACCGTATGCTCCACCGTGTCCTCCGGGCGATCCACACAGTGGTGACACCCGGGCGTTTCCTCCCGCTTTATCCTGAACAGGAACCTCCCGAAACAACCGTGTCCGGTGAGGACCTGCGTCAGGCGGAAGGTGAGGACGCCGTGGCGCCTCTCTAGCCACTCCTCAAAGGGGGACTTATCGCCACAATTGTGGCGTGCCCAGCGCTGGGTTGCGACAATCGCACTCTCCATGCCGCCATAAGGTTCTCCTGCGAATATCTTATTTATGATTCGATCACTATATTATTTCTTAGATGTTTCGGAAATCCCCAATTAGTTCAAGCGTAGTCTAATTTACAGAGCAGTGGTGGCCCAGTGGTATCGGCCCAGACTTACGAGTCATAGGTCGTGGGTTCGAACCCAGGCAGGCGCCTTACTTTGTGTAAATAATTTCATCACCACTGCTCTAAAACGGTGAAGTAAAACATCGTGAGGAAACTGGCATGTCCTAGAACCAACAATTCGAAAACATGTGACATCTACCAACCCGCACTGGGCCCGCGTGGTAGATTACAGCCCAGTCCCTCTCGAAAGAGAAGAGGCCTGTGTCCCAGCAGTGGGAACATTATAGGCTGATTATGCTAATTTAAAACAGATCACGCGGCGAGGTCGTAGTATTTGCACAAGTTGAATTTACTCATTTAGACATAATTATGGAGACTTCCTGATTATTTAATCAAATTGGTTTATTAAGCTAATTTTAATTTCATCTTTGGGGAATACCACAGAAACTGTGGGGAATCCTAAAGGAGCTAAATATGGACGGTAACAATGACTTATTGTTAGCCGTCCGTGACATAACAAGTATATACTTAATACATCTTTGCATTGTATAAACTCAATCTCCTTCGTATATTTATTATAATTGCATAGCACAGGTGTGAATACTATGTACAGTAGAGCTACCATTTAGGGGATAGTCTTTCATTGACATGAATGTCAGAGCACCCGCCATCTTTTCTGTTCACCACCTTTGGTTGACTGGTAGAGAATGCCTACGGCATTAAGTTCGCCCTTGTACATTATTGTGTGTCAGAAGTTTAAATAAATAAATAAATGTGCCCTGGCGGCTGAGAGTATGTCATGCTCACTCAGATGTCTCGCTGATGGTAGCGCGTGTGTTGGATCATTTTGCTCCCTTCAAAACGGTTGAGCTGAATGGTGCTGATCCATGCGTCATTTTCGAGAACGGGCGCTGTCAGTGGGGACTGGTTATCTCTTAGCTGCTTATCTTAGCGGCTTATTTTAATTATTTTAGTTTTGAACTGTTTGTTTCTATTTGCTGAACTATGGACGCTTTTTTAGGGTTTCGTAGTCAACAAGGAACCCTTATAGTTTCGCCATGTCCGTCTGTCTGTCTGTTCGTCCGTCCGTCTGTCCCCGGCTTAGGTCAGAGACGCTTAGTACTAGAAAGCTGTAATTTGGCATAGGTATACATATTAATCACGACGAGAATGTCGTAAAATAAAACCATGAAAAATATTTTTTTTTAGGGTACCTATCTCCCTTGCACGTAAAATAGGGATGATATTTATTTTTGGTCGTCTATTCCATAGTATGGGGTATCGTTGGATAGGCCGTTTAAAAATATTGTGGGTTTGTGAAAACCATTTTCCAATTCAGGGCTTTAGAGTGCTATTTTTTGTTAGAGTCAAGTGTGTCCCCCCCCCCCCCCCAGTTAAATGGTTGGTTTTGGATATGTGAAAAAATTCATAGCAGTGGTATATAAGGTGCTAACAAATTAAGTACCAATATTTTAAGAGGTGTTACATTACATCAAAACAATTAAGTTTAAATAGAAATTAGGAAAACTTATTATATGATATTTTAGTTTTAATTTACGGAACAAAATAAATAAATTAAAATTTCGCCCAAACATAATCATTCTGTGCTTTTAACTGACAAGACACACTTTCTGTCAATGTTCATTTATTTTTATGTTTATTTAAGTGAAGTGGCCATTGACTCATGACAGTCAAGAGGTTTCATAAGATAATCAAAGAGGACTTAGTCACGGATTGTTGACTATCTATTAACAGGGTGTTTTTACGCAGTAACGTTGTTTCCCTAATTATCTCCAAAAAGTAACATAAACTTTTCAATGTTTCATACTTAAGTCTAAAGTATTGGTACCTAATTTGTTAGCACCTTATATATATCGAAATTAAAAGGAAAACTATCACAGCTAAGTAGGCTTTACAAGTTAACGAGTAATAGTCGACCAACTTAAAATTGCAGTCGGAGAATTGACCGTAACGTATATAGATGTATGGGAGAGCATGTTTTTCAACTACAATGTTAAGTTTGTTTTTAGGATAAATTCATCCCATTTACAGAACCCTTCATTGTGCGTGGTCCGACCCGTACTTGGCCGGTTTTTTTTTGTTATATCGTTTTAACGTTTAGTTATAAATTCAACACTAAAGATGTAACAATAATTTAGTAACATTATAATTTAAAATAGTGTCGATGGAGTGTCATGCCCGTTCTTCTCCATATGTAGGTACCTACTACGCTTTGGAATGGGCAACTAGCTTCATATTTCTAACTGACCGACTCTTTGACATTTCCTGTCAATGGTTTAATCGAAATAAATGCTTTGAGTTTGAGTTTTTGAGTTTGTCTTCTGAATATTATTTATAGAAGCACAGTTCACTATTGTATGAATAATTTTACGGTAGGTATATATACAACATGTCCCAGAATTAACACCCAACCTCTTAAGGGGTAATTGTACATGATCATTATGAAAAACTTTTACTATGGGACCAAACATGAAATCGCGAAAAAAAAAATCAGCTGTTCCCTACATTTTGACGAGATATGAGAATATAAGTGTATGGAACAGCAGGTTTTTTTTTCGCGATTTCAGTTTTCGTCCCTTAATAAAATTTGATCATAATGATGAGTACAATGACCCTCTTAAGAGGTTGTGAGTTATTTATGTTACATCTTGTATATATGTCACCGTAAGATTGGGAACACCGTTAGTTTATAATCTATCTCGCAAGATTATAAACTGTCGAGAAATTGTGAACTGTTACAATATAAATGTATAACGCATTCATTTTCGGTAGTTTATCATCTATCAATGTCAATTCGTCAAATTGTAAACGAACCTGCACTTATCGACAGCGTTCATAATCTGTCCGTTTATATTACCCGTACAATTGTGAACCGTCCCTGATTGGTAGGCGAATTGGACATAGTAACCAGGCTAGGGCACTCCGACCAAACGGGTAAGGTCAGAACTGTGACCAACCTTCCAAGTTGTTCGTGGTTACTTGGCCATTTAGTATTAGCACAAGGCGCGTTCAATTTTTTTTCAAGATTTTGTTTTACCATTGTTGGCGTGATTAATATGTATGTCCATGCCATTAAACTACAGCATTCTATTACTAAGAGTCTCTGTGCTAAGCTGGGGACAGACAGACAGACGGACATCATTATCACCATCATCATAATTTTAGCCGAAAAGACGTCCACTGCTGCATAAGCCTCCCCTAAAGGGGAGGTTTGCCATAATCGCCACGCTTGGCAGGTGGGTTGGCGATCGAAGTATGCTGTTAAAATGGATAGAGAATGCTGCTGCCCACTCTCTAGTAAGTCCCTTAGTCGCCTTTTACGATACCCACGGGAAGAAATGGGATGGTGCTATTCTTTACGTCCGGCACCAAACGGACATCTATAAGCTAAATACTCGAATATTTATTCGAATATTATATTCATTACTATTTTATATCGACTACTTACAATCTATATAGTACTTACTAATTCCACGCTATTAAAAAGTACTTACGTATTTTTTTTTTTTTTTTGATACTCACCTATTGCAGATGGCTCCGGAGTGCCTTTTCTGCGTAACCGAGCTTTGGCGGGGCCAGAAGGGCCTCTCGCCGTGTTAGAAAAATAATTTAAGTAGCACAGCTAAGGGCGTCCCATAGTGGGACTCGAACCTAGGCTTAGGGCGCTACTGACTACTGAACCATTGGGGGTATGCAGTATCTGAGTATACTTACGTATTCTATTCTCCAGCTGTCATACAGTGATTTTGTGAAAAGGGACGGAATCAGTTCCGTCCCTAGGAAATATGTTACACATCAATAAAAAAATATTCTTGGTTCTGACTGATGTTAGGTTATGTTACCGCATATTAACTTTAGTTCGGCATATAGCTCGTTATTCTGCATCTAATTATTAATGTTTTTTGATTTGATTTTGATTTCTTACAGTAAAAAAAAAAATTTTCAACATTTTTAGTCATTGTTTTTTTTGGTTGCGTTACATTGTGATTTACTGTAACGCAACCAAAAAAACCAATGACCAAAAATGGTGCAAATTATTTTTGATGATGACATCATTTTAAGCCGAAAGAGGTCCACTGCTGGACATAGGCCTCCCCCAGTAGCGGGGGGGGGGTTGCCATTAGTTCCAGAGATTACCCCCTACATACAAACTTACAAACACATTTTACCTCTTTATATAATACTAGCCTCTGCCTGCGACTTCGTACGCGTGTTTCTTGTTTTAACATAAAATATATGTTATGAAACTCGGCAATAATGTTGCTTCCATTAGTGAAAAAAAATTAAAATTGGTTCATGTAGATCCAGAGATTACTCCCTCACAAACTTTACCTCTTTATAATATTAGTACCTATAGATTAGTATAGATTTACAAATGATTAAAAAACGCAAATTCCTTTAAGAATCTTTTCAAGTATGATGTACTACAAACGAATATGATGTAGTCATTAAATACTTTTGTAGTTGATGGTTATTCAGAAAATGCAGATTCTATATAGAAAATGTTATTAAATTGTTCCAAAGATGTGTATCGCGTTTCTTGTGAGCTCCGCAATCAACAGGTTCTGAGTATCGCAACCCGATATAACAAAGTAATAGGTACTCTTCATTTAAAACCTTGAAAGTCTTGAACATTTTCATTACTTTCCGCCGCTGTAAAGTTAAGCCACTTAAGTTATTGTTGTATAAAGAGCTTTTCAAGTTTCCACAATAATTATGTGAAAATGGGATACGTATGTAATTTTATTTTATAAATAATAATTTTATTTTACCTTAAGTAATTTTATTTTATATTAACTAATTTTATTTTACCTTATGTAATTTATTTGAGATTTATTAATTTTATTTTACCTTATATAATTTTATTTTATATTAAGTAATTTTATTTTACCTTATGTAATTTTATTTTATATTTATTGAGTAATTTTATTTTTCTTTATGTAATTTTATTTTATATTTATTAAGTAATTTTATTTTATCTTATGTGATTTTATTTTATACATATTAATTATATTTTACCCTATGTAATTTTTCCAATGCAATGTGAAAGCCTCTTCTCGTGCAGAGAAGGAACTAAAGTCAAAGTCAAAACCATAGTACAGTTCAAGGTTTAGAAGCTGTAACTTGGCCTACGACAGCCTACGACTCTACATGCTACGTTCTACGTCGTAGCAGCTACATCCCTTGTTTTCGTAGCACGCCCTTTTTTGCACGAATAATTTTTTTTCATAATGTTTGAGCACATTATATTTTTGTATAACTACACTATGGTTTGCGAGACTTTATTCCATTTAATTTTGTTTTGTTTTGTTTTGTGCAGTCCTACTTTTTGACGAGTTTCAGTAGAATTTTATCCCGCAGAGAACAATGATTGAATAGCATTTGACGGAATCCATTGTGCTCCAATTCAATGCGAATTAGTCATAACTTGAAATCCGACACTATTTCCATACACGTGTGTTTGTATGCCGTAACTACGGGCCCGTATGAATGTGCTAATACACTCTGAAAATACACGCAGTTCGCATGGATATGTGAAATATTCGAGTAGATCAGATTGGTTGATAGATGATTCAGTTGTAGGAGATTTTGTTTAAAATTAGTGATACTCGTAGTAGTGGAAATAATTCCTGATTTGTCGTAGGTAAAACAGCCGAAAAATTGTCTTTAATTAGTCGAATGTGGTATAGAAAGTGTGACAATTTTTTTATGGAATCCGCCTTCTCTTAATTTCCATTTCGACTGATGGAAAACGATGGATGAGATCCTATTTGAAAAGATTCTTAACTTTTCTTGACACGCGTTTATTCATTTATACGTGTTGAAGCTTGTAATTAGCAATTTTCCTACCTACTAATGATTTTTAATTGTATTTTTATTCTGTAAGCTTTCTGTAAAATAAAAAAAATCGCCAATGACAATTTTTTTACAATAAATTATTGACCCTAAATTGTCCGTTACACATCCTCAAAAATAAACAGAGAAAGCCATTTATTTGAAAAACACACAGTTGGTATTTCCACAGGCATTATTACTACAAAGAATTTGTGTCAGAACGGAACATAAAATAGATTTCAGAGTGTGTTGTCACGAATCTCCCCAGAGGATGGCAATTACGGCCTGGGTCGGAAATCAGGAAATTGGTGGAAATTGAGCTCAAAGATTTTTATACAAACACACAAGATAGTAGAATGTTGATGTTTATTTTGTGAATATAAACGTAGGCATTTAGTATCTGATAGTATTTATTTTGTATATAAAGTTTTGTTTATGTGTCTTTAATTTTAACCTATTGAACGCTGGGTTTTATATCAATTGCCGTGCCCCCAGCGCCCAGCTCATAAATTGAAAAATAAATATCTACGACGAATAGGGTCATGCAATGAAATAAAAAATCGGCCAAGTGCGAGTCGGACTCGCGCACGAAGGGTTCCGTACCACTATCTATAAAAACGGCAAAAAAATCAGGTTGGTTGTATGGGAGCCCCCCTTAAATATTTGTTTTATTTTAATTTAATTATTTATTTTTGTAGGGAATATATAACTAAAGATTCTGTAAATATTTCATTCGTCTACCGGTTGCCGTTATCAATATCGAGCAAAAACGAGCTCAAAAATCACGTTTGTTGTATGGCAGTCTCCTTAAATATTTATTTCATTCTATTTTTTAGTATTTGTTGTTATAGCGGCAACAGAAATACATCATCTGTGAAAATTTAAACTGTCTAACTATCACGGTTCATGAGATACAGCCTGGTGACAGACGGACAGACAGACAGACGGCGGAGCCTTAGTAATAGGGTACCCGTTTTACCCTGGGTACAAAACCCTAAAAACGAACATAATGTTCTCATAAATATGTCTTATAAATATGACTGAGGCGGTCACTAGGTTAAGACTCAAATATTTTGATAGACAATTAGATAATCGGTAGGTATCTAAAAGGATATAATATTATAAACAAAGATATGAAAATAATTGTCGTATTAATCCAACTGTGGCGGACAATAGGTAGTGATGCATAGCAGGCATCAGTTCCCAGCAGTAAATGTCAACACCTCACTCGACACTCTGTTTCTGACACCTTGTATTTATTATTGAGTTAAATAGCCATGTCCCGATTCCAATTGCTACACATCTCTTTCGACACCTTTTTCTAATACTTAAGGCGACGATAACAGACTTTTAATGATTTTATACTGAAGATCACGTCTAAACGAGTAGTGTTAATGATTTGGAAAAAATATATGTTAAATTAGAGCATTTTTTCAATAATTTAATATGTGAATGTTTTAGATTATGTTTATATTACATAGTAAAATTAATTTGTAAAGTTATGTTTAACGCGGATAAAAAACTGAGAATGGCGCAAATTCTGCCAAGAGTATTTTTCTGAAACCTACACCAATTTAAAAATAATGTAATTATTGATCTTTTCGTATACGCGTTTTATTACAATACCTTTTGTTTTGTGCATAATAAATTAATAATGCGTCAAATTGGGGACAGCGCTCCTTGATGGGCGAGTCCTATTACTGGCTGAACGTACGACGCATTGCGTGAGCTTAGTACAGAACACGCAAGCTAACCACTCAAGGTCACTGGCATACATCTCTGTCTTAAGAGCGTTTACACCTTACAGCATTTGATAAAAACTTTCAAACCCTTGTTTTTCAAATGACTGAACCGATTTTAATGAAACTTCATACGCATTAGTAGCAGTATTTAACAAAATAGAAAATGGTCTACAGGTTTACAGTCTATTATGCCTACAACGTCCTCACATTAACAAAAAAAAACAATATAAAATATGATTAAAATAATAAAAGTTAGAACCTTGTTGAAATTTAAATTGTTAAAAATAAAAACATCGATTATATCAAGTAAGTATGTAAAAAATAAATAACATAAACATCGCAACTTGGGAGCAGTTAAGAGACATTTACATATTTTTTGCCGTTAATGAGGTACCAGGGAAGCCACATTTGCAGAAGGAATTAATGCCAAACTTCCCTATCTTCAACGTAGTCTTTCATCTTATAATATGCTTTTTTGATAAGGACACGTTTGATGTGGGTTTTGAATTTTCCATCGCTAAGATCTGTAACAGACTTTGGCAACTTGTTATAAAATCGGATACTGTTTATAAGAAATTACTTATGAAAATACTTTCTAAGATATAAAGAGTAGGCAGAGGCTGAATTTGTTTCTAAGGGACTCACGAGGACCCATTCTATAGACCGCGCGGATTGCCCTCTTTTGTAAAATGAAAATTAAATCTACGTCAGCTGCCGATCCCCACAGAAAAACGCCATAAGACATAATACTGTGATAATAAGCAAAGTATACTAACCTAGCTGTGGCTATATCTGTCAACTGCCTTATTTTTCTTACGGCATATGCAGCTGAACTTAATGTACCTGAAAGAGCTCTAATGTGCACCCCATTGCAATTTGGAATCTAGAGTAATTCCTAGAATTACAGTTTCCGTAATAGCATCTAGTTTCTTGCCATCAAGTTTTAAATTTAGACCCACTTGGGGTGCGTTTGGTAATGAGAACTTAAGACATTTTGTTTTGTTCGCATTAAGTAAAAGATTATTAGCTGCGAACCATTTCGAAAGAACAGCTAGACAATCGTTTACGTGTAAGACATCCGAATCTTTTCTATCTATTTAAAAAATAAGAGAAGTGTCATCAGCGAATAGAATTATACCCTATAAGTTAGCCATCATGTCAGGAAGATCATTTATATAAACTAGAAATAGGAAAGGGCCAAGAATTGAACCTTGAGACACGCTCATCTTTACTAGAGATCCCGAGGACGTCACCCCGTTTGATAAAATATTGTAAACAAAGATATGATATCAAAGTCTTTGATTATAGACCAAGATCGGATAGATCTTGGTCTATAATCAAAGACCGTAAGTCTAGAATGTAATCATTGAAAAAAAAAAGTGTTTGCTTTAACAAAAATCTTGTTTAATGTTATCACGCATCTTGTTTTCGTAAGAGCCTAACAAGATCTTGACTTCTGAAGCTAGGAGAACTTTGTTAAATTATCATAGTTCCGTCTACTAAGTAATTAATTAGTTTAATTACGGGTAGTTATTTAATTTAACTCAAATGTTGGTCAGTTTAATAATGATACGAGTATAATGCTAACAAGTTGCTTGTTACCATCAACTAAAATTATTATTTGATTTAAAAAAGTGAAGAAATAAAATCAAACAAAGCATGTATGATGTAACAAAGACCGGTGATTATTCTGCACATTATAGATATAAATCAAATTAATTTGTTCTGGCAGATATGCTATCTTGTTTATAGTAAATAAATAAATAATGATTCCAAATATTATTTTAATGCCAACTAAGAGAAAATGTATCTTAGTTAGCTCGCATATTTTTGTTGTAATCAACATCACACTCTGTCACATTCAATACATACATAGAAAGTAGAAAGCATAACAAAGTTAATTTGTTTAGAAATAGTTCAACCATAATATTGTCCTAAGTATATCTGCCTAGCGTTTTCCCGATTATGTAGCGGTCAGCTTCCATTCTGACCGGATGCAGCTGAATAACAGTATTTTACATGGAGCGACTGCCTATTTGACCTCCACAACCCAGTTACAAGGTAATACGATACCTCTTGGTAAGACTGGTTGTCAGACTTTCGGGCTTCTGAGGACCCGTAACAACTGTCAAAGATCTACGAATAACAGCCGGGACTAACGACTTAACGAGTTTTCCGAGGCACGGAGGGGTCTTCCAATTCAATTCAATTCATTTATTCATCAAATATAAGCTAACAGTTTACACCAAATCGCTTATATCTATGCTAATTCTACAAAATTACATTAAAATATGTAATTAACATTTCTTAGACTAAACAACTCAATAATTATTTCTTCATATTTAAATAAATATACACATGTTTAGCGATTGTCCTTTGAGAGTCAAAAACTAAATCTGCTTCCGGAATATATTTTAGAAAGTCATTTATTAACTTAATTGCTCTAGCAGTGGGAGTGGTGTTGGTTTGGGGAGCACGCCATGTAGGCGGGTAGCAGAGGAGTCTATGTTGTCGTCTTACAACGCCACGCATATACTGGTCCGGAACATAAAAATTTATTGACTCTCGTAGAACGGGACTATCCATCTTACCTACTAATATTAGACAAAAATTAATTATATGTGTGGATTCTCGCCTCGTCTTGTTGTCTTTAAAACATACCATGTATTAATCTAAGATCCACATCTGTTCAATGAACAATATTCTAAGTCTCTCTTGCTAATGAACGTATTTTCTTTCTTTTTTTTTTTCCCTAAAGCACGGTAGTATGAAAGATTTACCTGCATCTACTTACTACCTTAAGAAGGTGGCTGGGTCAGACTGGATGCGGAAGGCGGAGGACATAGTGTTGTGGCGCAGCCTGGGAGAGGCCTATGTCCAGCAGTGGACTGCTATAGGCTGAGTTGATTGATTGACTTACAACTTCTATACCATACAGTTTATTTCATCATAATCATTCATCACATTCGTAGTGATTTTCATTACTGAATCTTTGGATCAAATCACTATTATCCCAGTTCCAACAAAATCCTAAAGCACGGAAGTATGAAAGAATTAGCTGCATCTACGGTAGTCTTCTAAGGTAGTACATCTTAAGAAGGTGGCTGGGACAGACTGGATGCGGAAGGCGGAGGACACGATGTTGTGGCGCAGCCTGGGAGAGGCTTATGTCCAGCGGTGGGCTGAGTTGATTGATTGGCTTACAACTTGTACACCGTACAGTTTTCTTCATCATTTTCATTCATCACATTCGTAGTGATTTTCATTACTGAATCTTTGGATCAAATCACTATTATCCCAGTTCCAACAAAATGTCCTGAAACAATAACATTGGGCTATTATTTTCTCTGTCTTATAATTACATTTTTATGTGACCGTGGCGACTTGTCCAGCCCACGCTCAGTCTGCCACTAAATATATCAGAAATTACCAAAACAACTTATTTTTAGGGTTCCGTACCTCAAAAGGAAGAAACGTAACCCCTATAGGATCATTCGTGTGTCTGTCTGTGTGTCACAGCCGATTTGATCCGAATCTACTGGACCGATTAAGTTGAAATTTGGTACACATATTAATTTCTGTGACCCTGTGAAGATGAATGTGTTAAATAAATGAATTTTGAATATGGGACTCTTCGGGGGTAAATTAGAAAAAAAAGAAAAAGTTTTGTAAACTGTATCGTCTGACATATCAAAGGAAAGGGCTTGTTATAAGGATTTTATTTTGGGTTTATATGATTGGATAGCAGATATATAAAAAAAAAAAAATCGTTTAATTCAGGTATTAAACCCATAGTAAAATTACAAAAATAAAACAAAATTACAATCCATTATAAATTTAAATTAAATTACATGCACAAAATTAAATTAAATTACAATGGATATTGAAAATTAAATGAATTACATTAAAATACAGCGTCTTAGCATGTACACACAGCGAAGTGTTGCAGACACTATTTGGTTCGTACATGCACATAGTCGAATCAGGAAGGATAGGTCAGGGAGGATATATATATTTTTTTAAATTTTACATAAATACTTTTAAAGTTATTATCGTAAATAGTTGAAAGTTGACCATTTCTCCGACACAACTTACTGAGCTAAAAATAAAAAGTAAAATACAGAGGATAGTTCTCTATTTATAACAGGAAAACCTGTAAGAAATCTATGGTCTTAAAATAACATGGCAAATCACTCAATATGGTACGTATAAACTTATATTTGCAGTTGGAATGTATGTAATGTACATGTCTTTCAACTACAATGTTCAGTTTGTTCTTGGGATAAATTCATCTCAACTACGGAACCCTGCATTGTGCACGGGCCGACACGCATTTGTTTATGCTTTTGTTTGTTCTTTGATAATACCAAAACATTACATTTTTATGTTGAACTTCTCTCTTTTGAATAATTAGGCTACCAAGATGTATTTTTTACTAAGTTTGTTGTATTTCACAAAAATAAACTTCGCAATAAAATACATAAAGGCAAAATGAATCCGCGAAGCCAGTGTAACTTTTAAAAGTGAACAACTATGTACTAACTGATTTAAATAAACATTCATATTTTTTCATAATCTCCGGAGAAAGTTACTTCACAAACCAAATGAAGCATACAACTCTTTCAGAAAAGAAAACACTTGTACGTAGATCATAAAACAAAGTTACTAAGTGACGTTACCAATACATCACGCACGCAAGTCATCAGCACAATATTAGAATTTGCATATTTATGAAACAACAATATTAAAAGTGTGTTATACTAGTTGGTGGTTATGCAAATGTTTTTCGCTTGGGCGGTGGCGAGGTGATGGGCGGGCGGGGACTCGTCGGACGTCGCCACTTCGCCAGTCGTCATGCACCCGCGGCCGGAGGTGCACGTCGCGTCGTTCGAGCCAAGCACCCTTCGACATCGCCGACTCATCTGAGTATCAGACCTCTACTGCCCCCCGCGGAACGTCCTCCGCAAGGCGACAGAGGGGAACGCGGATTATCACTAAAGTACCGAGTGAATGGTCGTCGTGATTGTCGAAAATTGACGTTTCACGAAAACTAATTGTGTGTTTAATGTGTTTTTGTGTGTTGTGTGTGAATTAGGTAAGTAGGCGTCGTTTTTATTATAATGTTGTTTATTTATGTGTTATTGTAGTCAGCTGATTGTTAAGAATTAAGTTTATAATGGACACGTTGGAGTTATTCAAGAATTTATTGAACAAAAATTGCGAGTAAATATTCCTACCTATTTCAAACTTCTTCGAGTAATATTTCGACGTTTATCCATATTACGAAAAACATAAAAATAAAATAATTGCTAGCTTTTCTTGTGTGCCGAGGAAAATCTGAGAGAACCGTTCGCACAGAGTAATCTCTTCAGAATTAATCCAAACCTTATGTCACTGTTGTTGGCATATCCAAACAATATGTTGTATTATATTTTGTCATATTTCAAGTAAAACTGTAGCAGTCTCTTATCTGGGTGATAATTTATTACAATGTTCTCGGAACATATTTATTATACGCTGATAACACTGTTTCTGCTTGATTTGAACATGTTTTAGAAATATGGGAGAGTTCAACATAGAATTTGAGTAAGCATAGATTCGGACTCGGTTACAATATTTAGGCTACGAAATTAGCGATGCTCTATAAAATTAAACAAGTAATATAAAGTAGCATTAACTCAATAGCTATAGTCCATCGAGCAGGCGAGCTAGGTCGTGAGTTCGATACCCAACTGTTGCATTATTGACGTGAACTCACTTCCATCAAAAGTATCTTAGTTGAGAGATATTCTAATCTAAGGTGTGTCTCCTAAATAGTTATTATCTTTGTATTAGAGATATAATTATCAAGACAAATATAATAAATGTAAGAATCCACGCAATATACCTACATAAAATGAGTACTTACGTTATTATGATACCATCCGTTGATTTTACATAATTTGTATCTTTTGCTAGAGTATACTCGTACAATCTTCTACAGATTGGTTTCAAAATAATATTTTAAGATGTATGTATTGCAGTGGCGAAAGTACCGTATAACACGATTCCTACCGGCTTCCCTTCGGAAATTCGGAACACAACCACTCTATCGTTATTTAAAAATGGCACAGAGTCAGTAGTGTTTAATAATGACAAATAATATAATAATCACATTGTAGGTATTTAATACACCACACAATTAAAACATTACAAAACGCCTCATTACATTTTTTGTCTTTATATCCCGACAACAAAAGATTTTGCTCTAAAATAATCCAGTGAGTTCAATTTCTATTCAAAATCGACGTCATGGCTAGTTTTTTTTCATAGATAAGATTTTTTTTTGCTCCGGCTTAACTGTCTCATAAAATCACCCTTCGCCACTGATGTATTGTATTTATTGACAACTCAAACTTACCATGTATCTTTGTCAACTTATAGTTCTCGTAATCTTGCAAATAAATATATCTCTATAACTCTCTCTCTTATTCTGATTTATAAAATATAAACTTTGATGCAGTGCTCAAATAGTAGGCACTTAAGTAGTTTATAATTTAAGGCGACGATAACTGACTTTTAATGATTTTATACTGAAGATCACGTCTAAACGAGTAGTGTTATTATATGAAAAAAATATATGTTAAATTACATCATTTTCTCAATAACTTAATATATGAATATTTTAGATTATGTTTATATTACATAATGAAATTAATTTGTAAAGTTATGTCTTACGCGGATAAAAAACTGAGAAAGGCGCAAAATGTACCAAGCGTATTTTCCGAAACCTTCACCAATTTAAAGATAATTTAATTATTTATCTTTTAATATACTCGTTTTATCAAAATACCTTTTGTTTGGTGTTTAATAAATTAATAATGCGTCAAAATGGGGACAGCGCACTTGATGGGCGATTCCTATTACTGGCTGAACGTACGACCCGTTGCGTGAGCTCAGTACAGAACACGCAAGCTAACCACTCTCAAGGTCACTGGCTTATATCTCAACTTAAATTGAATTGAAAATATATTAGCCATAGCAAGCAGTAGTTTGATTGTAATGTCAAAATGTCAATAAAATTATACAACCGTCTCCTAAGCTAGCAATTATCGCAGATGTATACAATATACTTGACTGCCTCATTGGTCTACTGGTCGCGAGCGCTACTGGTAAATGAGGTCTCAGGTTCAATTCCAAGGACGGGCAAAGTGTTATTGTGTTTTCTACCTGCAATTTCTCAGTAGCAGCCCGGAGTTTGGATTTGTGCCCGGTTAACGACACTAGGCTTGCCCCTATTACATGGGACTTAGCATAACTGGCGACATGTGGGACTGTAGATACACCTCTGCCGAGCCCTTCGGGGGCATAAAGCGTAATGTTATGTTATATATCTAATAGTTGAGTTACATTACAACGCGATTTTTAAGTATTTCTAGTAGTGGTAAGTATTTCAAAGACGACTCAATGTCTACGCTGGTTATCTTAAAACATTTTGAGCTGTAATCGTGGAGCGTGTGGAATGTTGAGCACTTTGCTATTAGGATATCTTGGCATTAAGAGTAAGTGAGGCAGAGAAGCGAACTTTAGTCTTTGAATATTAAAACTATAAACGTTTATACATAATACCTAAGTACCTTATATTATTAACTGTGGCAATGGGTAAACATTGACATGTGTGTAGATTTGTACTGTCACAAGAGTGAGCCTTTATACAGATGGGAATACTAGGTTGTGATGTCGATGAGATAGAGAACGTCATTAATTTCGTTTTGGATGTGTTAAGAGTTAGAGCGTGGGATCGAAGCCAGTTAAAGGCAGAATTTAAACCATCCTGTGCGATAACCTGAAGTTCTGACCAAGAGTTAGCGTAACAGGTAAGAGCTGTATCATCAGCAAAAGACACGATTTTTGCATTTGTGATGTTGAGATTGCAGAGGTCATTTAGAAAGATGAGGAAAAGCGTAGGACCGAGTATACTGCCCTGCGGTACACCGTAACAAATCGGTAGCTCGTCACTAACGTGGTCTCCAATTTTCACCATTTGCAGTTTATTCGTCAGATAACTTTTAAAAAGATCAAGCTGAAGTCCTCTGACGCCTGCTCTCTCTAGTTTGAGTAAAAGGGTAGAAATGGGAACGGTATCGAAGGCCTTAGCGAGATCAAGAAACACTGTTAGCACCTTTTTGCGACTGTTTATCTTCTCAACTATGAAATTCGTTACTTCATGAACTGCATCACAGGTTGACTTGTTCTTTCGGAATCCAAATTGCTGGGAAGAAAACAAATTATTTTTTTTCGAAAAAATCAACTAATCTCTTTTTGATCAGGCGCTCAAGAACCTTAGAAAGAGCGGGTAGTACTGCTATAGGGCGATAGTTATTGAAAGACTTTCCATCGCCACCCTTAAACACAGGGTGTATAATTGCCTTTTTTAAAGCCGACGGAAATATAGCAGTCTCAAAACAGAGGTTAAATATATGGTTTAAAACTGGCGCTAGAATATTACAGTATCTCTTAAGGACCGCAGGAGAGATACCATCCCATCCAGTGGCTGCAGAGGATCTGAGGGATTGAATTACAGATTTAACCTCATCAATATCTGTGTGATCCAGTACAAATGATGATAAAGAAAAGTTAATATGGGAGCAAGGCAAAGTAGGTGAAATGTGGTCGTTGATTATATTATCAGCAAGTTTTTTACCTAATAAATTAATAATGCGTCAAATTGGGGCGCTCCAGCGCTCCTTGATGGGCGAGTCCTATTACTGGCTGCACGTACGACGCATTGTGTGAGCTCTGTACAGAATACGCAAGCTAACTACTCAAGGTCACTGGCATATATCTCCGTCTTAAGCAGTGACGGCACGGTTGGCGCAGTTAGTTAAGCGATTGACTGCTGCGCTGCGTGTCGCGGGTTGGATTCCCGCACGGAACAAATATTTGTATGACCTACAAGTAGTTGTTTCGGGTCTGGCTGTTTGTGTATGTGAATTTAAATGTTTGTAAACGCACCCACAATACAGGAGTAATTCCTAGTGTGGGGCAACGTTTAAAGTGACTCCTTGCAGCTCACTCCCTCTCACAGAGAGGAGGCCTGTGTCCCAGCAGTGGGAACATTATAGGCTGATTATGATAAGCAAGTTACTCCGACGTTTTTAACTGAAGGATTGAATTAAAACCACTTAAACCGTTTTCAGATTAAACGATTTCATTTTACAGAAATAAATAAAAGAGGTACAAGTCGAGGATAAAATCATTTTCCCATAGTTTTTATTTAGTATAAGTATGCAGTTTCGTAGACAATCGGTTGTTTGGTTTTTATTGTCTCGCCTCGAACTGTAAGGAATTACTTACAATGGTTAATTGACCAGCTTTAATTGAACCTTCTTATTCAATTGAAAAATGATAATGCAAGGGTTATAGTCTTTTCTAGGTATTTAAAATAAAAAATACGTAATACACCTCGCTGCTTTGTATGAATACTGTTGCAACTCAAAACAGGTATTTTTTTCAGCAGAGCTCATTGAAGTTTACTATTATTTCAATTTGTTTCGTGGCGCCACAG
This sequence comes from Tiliacea aurago, assembly GCA_948098905.1. Taxonomy (NCBI): domain Eukaryota; kingdom Metazoa; phylum Arthropoda; class Insecta; order Lepidoptera; family Noctuidae; genus Tiliacea; species Tiliacea aurago. The sequence goes on from OX402593.1 coordinate 17,317,191, forward strand.
TTACAAGAGTTGGGATACCAATATGATCTTTACTGAGTATATAATATGGATTATTTTTCGTCGCAGTCAGTTAGACCGAAATTGTAGTATTTTGTAATAATACAGTATTCTTCCAAACCAGCGACCTGTTTTTGTACGTGAAAACTTAATAACTTTCTTGTTCATACCACTCTGTTGACATATTTTATGGTGCACAAATATCTTTACTTACAGAGACTCAATTATTGTATCTAATCATTCGGATCTTCATCATATTTGACTCACAGTCAGAATGATCTTGATGACCGCCCCAAACGTTTAACTTATATCTCAATGTTCATTCATCCGATGTACCCCGTTCCTTTGTGGCATTGTTCAACAGAGCCAACAATAGAAATATAATATACTTCATAAAATTCACTTACATTCCATTATCGAAGGTCGTCAACCCTTCCATTGTTGGCAAAAGATTTTTTAAATCAATTTCCACGGCGATCGGGAATATGAGAAAAACCTCGTATCTGTTTTTATTATTTTTGTGTCGAAAATTCTGGGAGGTTATTTTGACAAGTTCTGAAACCTTTTACAGCTTAGTAATACCGTGAATGATGGAGCTTTTCATAAGGATTAAAAAGGAAACAATGAAATGAAATGGAGGAAAACAAAATTCTGTTCTTTATTGCAGGATTATTTTTTGTGTTTATTGTTGGTAACATTTTCTTTAAAAGCTTTCCTATAATATTTTATATTCTTATCACATATCTCACAGTTTTTTATACTTTAACAAATTATAATTTACCTATGACATTTTTCATCTTGGTCACCTTTTTTTATGACAGTGGCAAGTTTCGTAGTACTTGCTCTAAAAGGAACATAATAAGATAGGATAATTAACAAATTCATTATCCAATTACAAGCAGTAGTTATCTCATTCAACAAGCTATACGAAAAAAAACCAGCTTACACTTCCGTCCCTATTCACGAAATGGCTTCCACAGAAAGCGAGAGGAAAGATGTTACACATCAATCAATCTGCCTATTTTTCCCAACTTTGTTGCAGTCAGCTTCCAGTCTTACCAGATGCAGCTGAATATCAGTATTTCACATGAAGCGACTGCCTATCTGACCTCCACAACCCAGTTACTGGGTAATACGATACCTGTTGGTAAGACTGGTTGTCAGACTTTTCGGCTTCTGACGACCCGTAACGACTGTCAAAGATGAATGATAGCTGAGGCCAACGTCTTTACGTGCTTTCCGAGGCACGGAGGAGTCTTGGTAAGTAAAGATGGTTACCCATCCATGGACCAACCCCGGCAAGAGTAGCTTAACCTGATGGATCGCCCCGTGTGGCTGTTATTACTTAGCCACGAGCTCCTCGAAGGATGTTACAAACCAAAAACATTTTTCACTTAACCTACAAGCCTAACTTAGATAGGTACCTTTCTAGTAAAAAAACTGTAACGAAATAAAATCTTTGAACAACATTATTTTTAGAATATGCGAAACCTGAATATAGTTTGTTCAGAATAAGGAACTGAATCGATTTCAATAACTTTTACACCATGTTATATGTTGTCCCAAAAATATTTAAGTGTGATGGAAAATGTTACTTATCACCATTTAATTACTTACAATACAATCGCCTGATTAGGTACCTAATACTGTCAAATTATTATCAATGAGCGCAAGACGACCCTGTAGGCGCGGGGGCACCGTTAGCTTGTTTTTGTACGGACAACCCGGTAACATAACAACCTTGTAACTTTGTGATTTTTCAAGATACAGTTTTGAAATTTTGTACATAGATTCTTTACATAAAAATACTAAAGACATGTTTCGGGTTTCGCATATACTAAAACTAATATTGTATAAGAACATATCGACAGAAAATATTCATTGGTAGCAATAAACCCTTAAGAATTCACCTACGTCTCAACCCATACGTAAGACATTGAAGAAGGACAGTCCAGACACTGACCCCACGCATCTATCATTCATACTGACAAATAACTTTCAGGGGTCCCCAATGACCCTGGCCTAAAGCTGCATATACACGGGCAATTCATAAATTATCGCCCGGTAAGTCGATTCATTCACTTTGTGAGTTTTGACATTTGTTCAGGAAGACACATTTTTGTTAAGGAAACCTTCACTTATAATTAAATAAAATGAAATTGTTTATTCTGTAAATAGGATATAGGAATCACTTTTACACGTCATATTAAAAATTAAAAAATAAGCTAGGTGGAGTCAACATTTCCTATGTGACTACCGCTGAGAAGAAATGGCGAAACAAACTCAGGGTCTCTTTTAAAGTCCAGACATAATCTTAGTCAGATTATGTGAAAACATGAAAGGTACTTTGAGGACTGAAATGGTATTTTGAGGAACCTGTCCAATAAGTGCAAGCATTTGTCAGTAATCTTGCAGCTCAACTCAGGACTTAAGAAGCTCAACGACTCGACGAACAATACTAAAGAAATTACATTTGGGTAGGCCGCATAAAGTGCTCAGAATGTCAACCTGCACCCCAATATAGGGAAAAAGCATGTAATTCAAAACTTATCCATTATTTTAATATATTACATTGTGTAGAAGTCAAGAAACAAATACAAACTATAAAAAAAATGCATTACAATTATTTTATGTCCCGTTTTTCGGTGGAATGGAACGCAAACTTAAAACGTGTCAGAAATGTCGGAAGTGACGAAAAATACTATGTGAATACAATCTATTCTTTGCTAAGTGCTTGAAATCTCGCTTAGGTAAATAAGTAAGTGCAATTTCTGCTTGAATAAAGCGTAAAAATTATTTAATTTATATGATTTGGAGCTAAAAACAGATGTAAACTAAGTAGTTTCGTGGTAAATAACGTCACATTAAGACCGCGACAGAAACGGACGTTTGAGCTGTAGTAGAAAATTTTGTTGAGCAACAAGCAGTAGTTCAAATTAACTTTTAATACTTTTCTAGGGTTAACATTACTGTCTATTATTGATTTACAGAAAAAACAATACATGAATATTATTTACAATCACAATTCAAAGGATTTTGAAGGAAATTCATAATCCATTGCTCCATATGTTCAAAGAATTCGTCTCCTCGACTTCGCAAACAACGCAATGTATATTGTTGAATTATCAGGATGAAAGGCATTGCAATTGTGAGTTAAGCTGCTGGTTTATTTCCTAAAAACTAGTTCCATTGTTTTCTGATAATAGTATATTTGACTGTTTTTTTTTCATTAAGATGTTTCCACACCAACAAAAAAGTTAAAACACGGTAAAAAAAATTGTTTCAATATCTCAAAAAATGCCGAATTCGTATGCGTTTTAAAGTCTATTGTAGACAGAGACAACACTGCTGCGATCTGACGTCACAAGGCAGGAACGCCATAGTAACTTCGAGCCATTCAGTACAATGATCGTTTTGCGAGACAAGGATAGTATTCAAAAGCGTGTAACTTCTTCATTTTTCGACCGAATATATTTTTTTTTTCACAAATCATCTGTTTTAGAAACACCTATAAAATAAGTATTCATTCATGTATATTTTTGATAGCAGTCAAATACCCTATTAAGCGTCATTCTTGTCATAGATAATTTGATGTGGTGTGGCAGTAGATAAGCTATTTCTAGAATATATTAGCATCACAGTAAATTGCTTGACGATTAGACTAATATTGTCCGGAATTTAAGTTGCCCGTGTAGTGTTTACCGCAACCTTAACAGGAAAAGACGGTTGGAATACGCTTCCCTGGAAGCCCAATAGTTTTCCCTGAGGTGTCCGCTCTTGAGTGCTTTTCCTAACCGCCGTCCTTTTTCTGTCAGCAACAATTTTCAAGGATAAGGTCGATAATTGAGACCTACGTTTATGTCATTAGTGGTAGCAGTCACACTACTGCTTCTACCAATGATTGTTAGATACAATTATCCGATTGTTAGGGTTCAGTACCCGAAGGCTGCCAAACATTACTAAGCCTCCCCCGTCCGTCCATCTGTCTATCTAATGAACCGTAATACATTGAAATCAGTTGAAATTTTCACAGATTGTGTATTTCTATTGCCGGCGAAACATTTAATGAAGTTAATAATTTAAGGGAGTCCCCATAAAAGAAATGTGTTTTTTCTCGATCTTAATACCTACGGTAAGAAGCACTTCGTGTGCGAGTCCGAGTCGAACTTGGGCGTTTTTTATGCATATATTATGTACATAAGCCGGGCAGTTTTCAAATGTTAATCGACATTAGATTTTAGACTTAATTTTAGCTGTCATCTGAGCTGAAAGTCGTCCACTGCTGGACATATGCCTCTCCAAGCATCATAACCGACAAACAATATAATCTTACCTAATATCCATATGAATAAGGATTTGAAGAAATAGAAAACAAATGACTTCGATTTTGCTCGGTGAATGTTCCTTTCACATTCAAATTCGTCCGTCTTTCGAATTTTATTTGATTTTTTTCTGACTGAAACTCACTAATCAATTTATAAGGAATCCTGCTACTAGGTGGAACAGAGTCGTCCAATTCATCCATTAGTCCTTCTTAATAAAAAGGGTCTGCCTAAAATCTACGCTCTCTTACAAATTAGTGTGTTGTTCCCCTGGCATCCCTGTGAATCTCTGTGAGGATACACAGACAGGGTTTTGGGCCTTTGCATTTGCACAATATTACAAATATTTTTGTATCTATAACATATTAAGTAACATGACGCCTCTAATCCCCGATGGGTAAAGCAGAGGTGTATCTATCTATAGTGCACCCACGTTTCGCCAGTATTAAAGTTATTATAGTTCGGTCGGTATTATAGTTTTGTATCTATTATTTTATAATATCATAGTTTATCTCTTGGAGACTGTAGAGTCTGCAGTCTAGTGTAGACGATGATCGGTACTTTAGTTAAGTTACTTAAAGTTTTTCATACTTTCATGAAAATGTAGTAAAATTAAATATAATTTCAGCAGCCAAATAATACTCGCCCAACAACATTAAGAAAAGATACGGAAATTCAATATATTTTCCATTCTCATCGATAGCAGCCGGCAGGCCTAAACAAACAGATACAAATTGATATCGAGATCAAAAGATTTTTAAAAGGGTTCTCAGTACAAATGTTGGGCTTTCAGCAATTTTGGATCATGTTTCTTTCAGTCCGTAACAGGTTGGATGCATGAATGAATATCTTGTTCTGTACCATAAACTAAGTCTAAATATAATGCCAAGACAAAATCAAGTTACTGAAAACATTTTTAACGATAAGTTAGTCCTAAAAACCTATCAGGCTATGAAAATCTATACGAGACTAGCCAAGGAGATTCTTATGATCAACAGTGTTCTCCATTTCGATCAGAGGTCACTGAGCAAGGGAATCTGGTATCGAACGATCCAGCCAGCACTTTCCACGTTCATGGTTCGACCAGGCAAACATGAGTTGGCCGGAAATTGTAATGGCACTTCGGCTTCGATCGGGACATATTCCAATGAACAGTTTTGCATTTCTCATGGGTATACTCGTATTTGCTTTACCAAAATGTCCGGAGTGTAATATATTGGAAAACACTTACCTTAAACTGAAGAAGTGCGTCTGGAACGAGGCCGAAAGAACTACATTGTTATCCAAGTCACTGGATGTTGGAAGGTGTAATAGTATTCTTGCATCCCCATTGTCAAAGGATGCAAGACTCTTGTATTAAGGTAGCACAAATTGGATTTAGATCATAAGGAATAATTGTCTGTACCGATGAGGGTGGCATAATCAGTTTATGATTAAATTCTCTATAAATAAAATAGAATAATAAAATAAAACAGTAGTGTTCTCCTGATTTAATTTTTGCTAGCAACAAAAAAATCCTATAGCCAAACCGTCAATAGGACAGATGGATTGATTTTTCATTAATTGAAAGCCAAAGTCCAACAGTGGGATATTTACGACCTTATACCACAATCAAACAACTATAAAAGTAAACCAACAAGCACACACCTATATTTTCCTTTTCCAAGACGTCAAGTACACCTATGGCAAATACTCGTAAGTTATAGCGAGCACACACGCCAATCGAGGCCGTGCTAACTATTTCGTCATGCTGACGTTTGTTGAAGTAACACTCTCGGGACTTCCTGAATTCATAATACTTGCCTGCAAGGCAGTACAGCATCGGAGGATATTTGAATGTTCTGTTAAAGACATACAAATCTTGGTCCAAGACATTTTGAAAACTTGCATTATGAAATAATAGGGGCTAAGTTGGGGGTAGGTAAGGGGTTAAGTTACGATTTCCTAGAAAAGCGGTAGCGTGAAAGCGAACCTAGTTTATTCCTTAAGTGTCTGCAATAGAGTACTTGACTGGTTTTTTTATTATTAAAATTTTTCGTAACCAACGAAAAAATAATGCCACAGTAAAAAAAAAAATTGTTTTGTATCTCAAAAAATGCCGAAGTTGTATGAGTTTTAAAGTCTATTGTAGACAGAGACAGCACTGCTGTGATCTGACGTCACAAAACAGGAACGCCATAGGACTTCGCGCCATTCAATATAATGATCGTTTTGCGTGACAAGGATAGTAGAATAAGTTTAAAAGCGTGTAACTTCTCCATTTTTCCACCGATTTTATTTATTTTTTCATAAATCGTCTTTTTTAGTAACACCTATAAAAAAAACATTAATTCATGTATATTTTGGATAGCAGTCAAATACCCAATTTAAGGCAAATGACGTCACTGAAACGCCAATTTCATTTATTTTCTTAATTAACCTTAAAAGTATTTATTTTAAAATTATTTAAAAAAAAATATTTGACATCCTCACAACAGGCCCCATTGATATGTTACACGGTACAGTTTGTAAAACTTTTTTTAAAATTTTGATTTGCCCCCCAAATGTGACCCTCATATTCAAAATTAATTAATTGTGCAAACATCTGCTCCTAGACTATTCCTAAACGTATTATTATGGAAAAAATCTCTTTTATCATAAACACCAGTTAGTGCGGCCATATAAGTTTATAGTTATATTCTACACGACAGTTAATTATGTTATAAATGTTATTTAAACACGACTGCTTGTTTGTCGCTCATACTCGTGATATTGAATGTGTCTGTATTGTTATTTTCATTTTACACTGATAAGACTTTTCTTTCTAGAGATTTTTAGATATCCTACCTGTGGAATCAAATCGCTAGCACATTCGCAAAAACAAAATATACCTACGTCTTTTTTTTTTGGGTGGGAAATTATCAAATAACTTCTCCCGCTCTGGGCGGAGCGGGAGGGCGTGTCAGACTTTTACTGACTAAAACCCACCCGTGTTCCTTCCGTTGCCTGTGTGCCAGGGCCACGATATCCCTTTCGGACAAACTCGCAACCCTGGCAGGCATTGGCCCTAACGGACCCCGTCAGTTGGTGCTGACATCAAAATATACGTCTCTGGTTTCAAAAAAATTCAAAATCAAAATATTTTATTTCGCTTAAGCCTACATGGGCACTTATGAAATGTCAGAAGCTAGGTGCGGTCGTTTTCTATGGAGAAGAGCCGGTAAGAATCTCCATGGTTTCTCGTTTAAAATATTTAGTCGTTCTTAGAAATATAAGTAAAAGCAATTGCTAATAAGCGCCTTCTAGACTTCAATATTTTCACATAAGTACCCAATAACACCAATAAATATATCCCATTAAACTTTTGCAATCAAACTTTTTCAAATATTCAGAACTTTTAAAATACAAATTTCAAAACAAGTTCCCAAGTACATACCCCCGGGGTACTGCTTTTTGCCGACTGAATTTACTGAATTTCAAATCAACTGCAGACGAAAGGTGTCAGAAAACATTAATATTTAACGAAAGAGAATGAAATAAAAACACTTTCAGTAACTTCAAATAAATACGGCAGATGAAAGAACCCTTCAGAGACCAGTTAAATAGTTTTAAAACATTTTCAAATAACCTTTTAGACAATATATTTACAAGCATATTTTCTTAAACACCTTAAGTAGCCAGCGTACCTAATTTAAAAATTTCAAGTTTTTTTTACCAAAATAGTATAAAACCTAAACCTAATGTTGGTCCTTCATCTCAAAGTGCTCGTTTCTCGGGCATAAACTGTACGAGAATATCATAGGTGAATCGTGCAATGGATAAAAGATTAGCCAGCTATAAAGGTTAGTAGTTGGCCTGCTCTAAGGCAGGTCTCATTTGGAAAGGCATTTTTAATGAAGCACTAAGCAAGTTCCGTGTGGTGCCGGACGTAAAGAATAGCACCATCCTATTTCTTCCCGTGGCGTCGTAAAAGGCGACTAAGGGACTTACTAGAGAATGGGCAGCAGCGTTCTTTATGCATTTTAACACCATACTGCGATCGCCAACCCGCCTGCCATGTGTGGCGATTGTGGCAAACCCTTTTGGGTTAGGCCTATGTCCAGCGTAGACGTCTTTCGGCTGAAATGATGAAGCAAGTTCCAATAAGAAAACCACCTTTTTAGAAATAGTCGTTTCTGTACAAGCTAAACACAACGTAGATAACCTCGAAAAATGTGCAAATCAAAAATCCCTTCTACAAAAATCCGTGCCCCAATGCCACCATTCAACAGGTAGTAGGTAGGGGGCATTAGTTCTAATACATTGTGTATGATAAGCGGTCTCATCATTCGTTATCACAGCGATAAATAAAGATAAGGGGGTACAGAGCACTTAGCCGAGTTATCTCACCCGGGTCACACTAGTCTTAAAATAGTTTGGCAATTTATGACGCACGGCCAGAGGATGCATTACTTACATCTTTTATTTTGAACTGTTGGATTACGGGGAATTTTTTTTTGGCCGCCGTCTATCTTGTCGAACAGCCAATAACTTTGAAGGCTGGTACTTATAAGTTCTTCTTATGGAGTCAATGGTACCTACATTTTACATTCAAATCAAATCAAAATATTTTATTTCACATAAGCCTACTTACATGGGCATTTATAAAATAAAATAAAAAAATAAATAAAAAGGTTTATTTCAGAAACTTGTACAACTTTGACTTTGACTTATGAAAGGTCAGAAGCTAGGTGCACGGTTCATATTGGTCGTTTCCTATGGAGAAGAGCCGGAAAGAAACTCCACCCACGGTTACTCTTTTAAAATATTTGGCTTTTACAATGTTTTCAAACAACAGCGTTAATAGGTATGAGATGACAGTGTAGGCCCGTCAAAAGTACCAGGTAATAAACAAAATAGAAAATGGTCTACAAATCTACAGTCTATTAAGCCTACAACGTTCTCACATTAACAAAACATTAAAAAAAAAACGATATAAAATATTATTAAAATAATAAAAGTAAGAACCTTGTTTAAATTAAAATTTTAGGTATATAATGTCAAATAAAAAAAAGATCAATCAAGGAAGTACTTATGTAAAAAAAAATAAAACATCATAATTTGGGAGCAGATAATAGACATTTACATATTTTTGCCGTTAATGAGGTACCAGGGAAGCCAATTACTTAATCCTTCCTTGTCTTCAACGTAATTATTATATATTTGTTGGGCCCTGTACGCACCAGGACTTCCAGCTTAGTACAGCCGTTATTCCAAATGCATAAAGTGTGGCTATGTTTGAGACAGTCGAGTGGTACCTATTAGTTACCTAAGACCCTACTGACGATAAACCTAGCTCTATCGTAATTACCTAGCATCCAGTTCATTCTATTCACCTCTTAGTTCATCCTGACGTCCTTACGTACCGTTAAAACCATACCAAACGTAAGTTACGGTTGTTGTACGTGCGGGAAGTCTGATACAAGGACGTCTGTAACAGACGGAATTTGGGAAGGAATAGGGGTTTGTGTACGTCGTGCAATGTGCACAGGAAATGATTTTCTCACTGCCGATCCCACAGATTCATAGGACCGATGATGGCTAAAAATGTCTTGGCCACAGTAAGAGGAGTTACATACAGGAGATGAATCAAAGTTGACTCCAGCTTGATCACTGATTTATTACAACAATTAACTTAATTATATACAAGTTTTGTGGTCAATACACATTGATACTTATTTATATGTGCTGTGTGTCGAGCCAATGAAGGTTACTTCTTAGCTCTGACGAAGCGACTCTATTGCTTGTTCACAGTTAAGACGCAGATATATGCCAGTGACCTTGAGTGTTTAGCTTGCGTGTTCTGTACTTAGCTCACGCAACGTGTCGTACGTACAGCCAGTAATAGGAATCGCCCATCAAGGAGCGCTGTCCCCAATTTGACGAATTATTAATTTATTATACACAAAAAAGGTATTTTATTAAAACGCGTATACTAAAAGAAAAATACGCTTGGTAGATTTTGCGCCATTCTCAGTTTTTTATCCGCGTTAGACATAACTTTACAAATAAATTTCACTATGTACTCGTAATATAAACATAATCTAAAATATTCACATATTAAGTTATTGAGAAAATGCTGTTATTTATTATATATTTTTTTCAAATCATTAACACTACTTGTTTAGACGTGATATTCAGTATAAAATCATTAAAAGTCGGTTATCGTCCCCTTAAACGGGCCCCGTAGGTTGCCTCGTTAATAGCTGCTGGAGTATCCCAAGTGTTCAGAAACATAAACTTTGAAGAAGACTGGTTTATCTGTTTCTAACGGAGCTTAAGGAGCCGTTAGAAACAGATAAACCAGTCTTCTTCAAAGTTTATGTTTCTGAACACTCACACTAATCCTCATACATTGCTGATGCCTAGCTACATTTATTTAACCTGGAAGTAGACCTTTACCGATGTTTTTGGGCCCTATCAGAATACCAGCGCTGCGGCACTTATTTTAAATTTTCGCAGCATCGTGCTGAGATACGAGTCTTTTGACCTCATACAGGACTTTGTTTTTATTTTCATTTTACTTTGTTTTATTGTTTTTGTTTTTTATGCTTCTAAGAGTGTGATTTTCGTTTAATTTTGTGATCTTCTGTGTTGAGTCCCAATAAATATTTTTTCTTTCTTTCTTTACAAAGCTATAGTTGGAAGAAACAAAGATAATGACGTAGATAAACAATATTGCGTAAAAGTTTGGAAAACTGACGATAAACATTTGATGATCGATGCCTGCTGTCGCTAAAATCTAGAAATTTTGCTTCGAAATCCAGATCAATCGAAGAAACGTTGTGGGAAATGTGATGGTTACGTTACGGCAACTGCCAAGGTTGCGAGTTTGTCCGAAAGCGATATCGTGGCCCTGGCACACAGGCATCTCAGGAACACCACCCGTGTTCCTTCAGAGAGGTTTTTGTCAGTAAAAGTCTGACACGCCCTGCTCCGCCCAGAGCGGGAGAAGTTATTTGAAAAAAAAAATGGTTAAGTTACGGCTGCTAGAGATCAAAGGAAGTAAAAGTAATAGTACCAATCTAAAATTAATGGGCGTTTATTAATAATATATTATTATAAAACAAAGTCCCCTCGCCGCGTCTGTCTGTCTGTCTGTCTGTCCGAACGCGACAAACTCAAAAACTGCCGAACGGCTTTGCACCAATGGATGGAGTAATTTATAAGAAAGGTTCAGGCTGCCCGCCCTCGAGCGATTTTTTCGGCGATTTACTCGGCGGTTTTTGTGTGAATGTATTTCTTTCTGACAAAAATCGCCGAAAAAATCGCTCGTCGGCGGCCACCCTTAATGCCCTTAATTAAGGATTTGTGTTAATTGGCTGAAATATGACGATAATTGCTGAAGTTGTCGGAAAAAAATCTTACCGACTGGGAGCTTTACTGGCGTGCGCCGTGTAAACCATAAGAGATACATACAATTTGTGTTCTACAGGATTGGAAAACTTAAAAGTTCAACAAAAAGTCCGCGATAGTACATGTCTATCTTCTAAGTATGACCCGCAGTAACAATTTTTAACTTTCAGAATTTGAAAAAAAAATATATATATCTGAAGCTATTTTAGGCGGTATTATACTAATACTTATCAAATAAAATATCATAATTAAAAAAGGGCATTTAATTGAAATTAAAATATGCCTTAATTTATTTATTATTATTTATTTATTAACTCATCATTACTATCATTGACATCATATCTTTTAAATGAAAACTTTAAAAGATATTACAGATTCAAAATGACGCGTAATAAAATAATTATGGTCGACGGCGGCGCAACGCTAGGACAGGAGCATGACCTTTTCCTCGGCTAATAGGTATGCGATCATCGCTTCGCTTACTTTTAATCCTGGTTACCGTTCCCGTGGGATATTTTCCGACATCCACGCGGGCGAAGCCGCGGGCAAAAGTTAGTACAATAATCCATATCTATATCTATAGTAATAATAAAGCTGAAGAGTCTATTTTTTTATTTGAACGCGCTAATCTCTGGAACTACCAGTGGGATTTGAAAAATTATTTTTGTATTTTATAGCCCAATTCTCGAGGAAGGTTATTTATATACACGCAACGACCCTTAGGAGCAAAAAGAATAAAACCGGCCAAGTACGTGTCGGATCACGCACAATGAAGGGTTCTGTTCTGTTCTATCTAATTAGTTGGGATGAATTTATCCCAAAAACAAACTTAACATTGTAGTTGAAAAACATGCTCTCCCATACATCGATATACGTTACGGTCAATTCTCCAACTGCAAATGTAAGTTGGTCGACTATTACTCGTTAATTTGTACAGCCTACTTATCTGTGATAGGTGTCCTTTTAATTTCGTTATATGTAGGTACTACTCGTACTGCCAATAATTTTGCCACTAACCAAAAACAACCATTTAGCTGGCACTGGCCCCATTCAGGTGCACTTGAATCTAACAAGAATTAGCACTTTAAAGCTTCACTCATTCATTTTAGCTGAAAGACGTCCACTGCTGGACATAGCCCCCCCAAGCACCGCCACTTCGACCGGTTCTGTGCTTCCCACATCCAGCGGATACCTGCGGCCTTTTAGTTGAAATTGAAATTGTACCAACACTTATGGCAAATAAATTGATTTGATTTGATTTGGTGGAGAGTAAAATGGCTATCTATCGGCAAATCGGAGCTGATCAGTAGTCACCTCTATTTTCAACCGTTAGAACGAGTGTTTCTGTTTGATAAACCGGTATTATGATTAATGTATTTTTTATCTTTAGAGCCCTAATGTTAGTGTTGTTATGACGTGCGTGTTGTAATCACTGCTCTGCTCAAGGACCACTGCATGGTAGCGATTTTTACGTTCTTTTTTTGAACTTTTTCCGTATTATTACAAAAGAAGGTTTATCTTCAGACCCAGGTTTAAAACATGGAGCAATTATTGAATTTCGTACTTTATTCCGTCTATGGTAAAGTTTATAATACAAATCTGACAACTTAGTACCGAACTAAGTTTTCAGTTTTGTATAAAGAACGGTATTTCAATCACAGTTACGTTCTTACGACAAAAACTGGCTCCATGGTTTAAGCCATGTCAACATATAAATCTTGTTTTGTAATAAGACGGTTTGAGACTGGGTTTAATTATTTTGAAAGCTGGTTTAGTGTCGATTTGATTTCTCCTGAAATGGACTTCACATTGTCATTTATACAGCTCACCTTTGGGTTTTCGTTCCTGCAATGTATCGCAACTAATAACTGTTTGTGCTAAATAACAGTTCAAAGGCCTGTGCTTTTAAGCTGTTAACTAGATCTTACAACGATTTTTTCAGAACAGGGGGAACTGTTCTGAAAAAATCGTTGAGAAATCCGAAGTATCGGCCGAATGTTCGGGCATTTCTTGACTTCCATAATTTTTTATTTAAAATTGAATCCTTACCCGACTTCAAGTAACGTTTTTGATTTTGACAGTCTTTTTTTCTCCGTCGCCGTAGATACTTCGGATTTATTTTCGGAGTACACTTATGGATCTACTCCGATGAATAGACTATGATTGCGAGTTTTATATATTCGATGAGGTAACTTATACGAAGCGATGGATGTCAAAGAGCCATCTTCGGGCATAATTTTTAAGAATTGTAGTTTAATAACTGAACAGAAGTCTTTTAAATAGATATTCCTTAATACAATCTTTATTAGAAAAAATCTCAGTAGCAGCATGTTTGTAATATTGCCTTAAGGCTCGTACAGACTGGTGCGATATCGCGGGCGTGACGCGACACTAGTAACACAATTTCTATGTCACTACGTGTCGCGCCCGCGATATCGCGTGAGTCTGTAAGAGCCATTGTGCAAATGTCAATATGTCTGACATTATTACATGGGCCCCAAGACAATAATTGAGGAGATTAATAGATTCATCTTCAACAACTGTTTCTTTTAAAGAAAACATGACTCTAGGGACTGAGAATTTGTAGTAAAAAGATGTTACGCAGTGAATGTGGAGTAAACGTAAGGAATTTGATTTAGTTCGGGTACACAATGTGTTCCGAATTCCATACATACTGAATGAGAATGAAATATTCCGTTCTTTATAGGGCTGTTACCTAATAATAATAAATAATAATATTTATTCAAAAATTACAAGGTATAAAAATGTGTACAGTTTTGCTTAAATGTAAATTATATTCTTAAGAATTACGTGCCTGAACTAGATAATCCTGTGTTTCAGGCAGGTTTTTACTAAAATAGTCTTATAAAATTAATAAATAATCTAAAAGTTGACAATGGACAAATAAATTATGTTGTAATATGTTGAGGAGCTTAAATCTTAATTTCTAAATTTGATAAATACTTATCGTAGGTTAGTATACATATTTACTTGAATACAGTTAATAAATTCTCTGTATCTTCGTAAGACATACTTTGGAGAGCCTGCTTGAGAATTCTCTTACAATTTGTGTAAGGGAGTAAATGTTTGCTTTCGAGTTTAGTCTATTTTAGATTATCTAGAATTCTATAATCTAAAATGTTTCATAGTGTGTCATTTTATGCCGAGACGCCCTAGAAAGACATACAGGCTGTCAGGGATATGATTCTGTACCTCCCTGCGTTGAAATTTTTCGTCGATTATAAAAAAAAAATAGCTATTCCATAAATTTTGACCGCGTAGCAGTGCACTTTTCCATGAAATGGCACATTATTTTTTATCACTAACGAAAAACTTCTACGCTAGGGTCGAGCATCATGTGCTGAATTCATGGTTACAGTTTGCGCGTCGATGTGGGATGCCACCGTGTATAGTGACCTAATTGGTGATGTTCTTCAGAAAGGAGGTGCATAATTCTCGCAACCGGCGTGCGTGTATGACCAGATGTATGAACGTAAAAGAAGCAATAGGAGTATGTAAGGAGCGTAGCAGGTGGTGTTCTATCGTTTCTGCCTACCCCCATGGGAAGAAAGCGTGAGTTTATGTATGTATGTTGATTTTAAAATATAAAAGGTTTTTGTACAGTATCTATTTAGAAAGACACTGTTTTTTTTAATGCTCTTATTTTCTCGTTAATATCAAAATTAATAAAAAATTTAATCTGTGTGTTACTTATTAAAAATCTTATAAGTCCTTAGTAAAGTACGATACTTTCTGATTATTTTAACGTAAAAATACTTTAGGGATTTTGTTAACATTTGTTTAACAATTTATCTTACTAAGTTTCCTGGGCAAATATTTTCTGCTGATACGTTTAATCTCGATCTTTGATGTCTTGCAAATAACAACATTGTATTAAAGCGAGATGAGAATTTGTTTACCTACCTACGAGTACAAAGAAAGAAATAAGTAAAACAGTGTTACATCACCGGAAATATTTATGATATTTTCATATGGATGAAATGGGACAACATTCCTGCAGTTATTTGCTTATCGTAAAGCTTAAGGAGTATCTACTTCTAAAATCGATTAGTAGTTGAGAAATTTTATTTATAATCAATCATCGATTTAACAAAAACATGCATTGTTACCCTTTGCATCATCCCAATCTATGACTCGTATCTCTGTACAGGGTTATTTTTAAAAGGTCAATAACCTCTTAAGGGGTCATTGTACTCATCATTATGAACAACTTTTACTATGCGACCAAACCTGAAACCGCGAAAAAAAAATCAGCTGTTCCCTACATTTATGTTCGAATAATTCGTTAAAATGTAGGGAACAGCTGATTTTTTTTTCACGATTTCAGTTTTGGTCCCATAGTAAAAGTTGTTCATAATGATGAGTACAATGACCCCTTAAGAGAGGTTATTGACGTTTTAAAAATAACCCTGTATAGTCTGCGCTATTACTATACTCTTAACTATACTCTTTGTCACACTCTTTACAGTCTGACGTAGCCAACTACCAGTGTTGCCATAATAACAGTCTAACCAAAACCAAGCATTTCATCGAACTGCACTAGTGACGACATCCATACTTCGTATAGCGATTCTAAAATACATCACTGACGATTCTCTGACGTCATTTTATAAATAACTTTCGCTATTGAGTTCGTCAGACATTCAAAGCAATCAATCGAACGAGAAAATCGTGAAGATTTGAATTTAGAATCGATTTTATTTGATGCAAAATTAGCTTTAATTATTCGATTTAATTTTGAAGTAAATGCTGTAATTATTTGGAATGGGAAATTGAGAATTGATTTTATTTGAAGTTAATGATAATGTTTTGCGTTAAAAATTACAGTAGTATGTTAGATCTAAAACAATCTTTCTTTATGTTCTTGTCTACTATATTATTTTCTTAGAAACATCTGTTTTACTCTATAAATATTACGTGATCTAGTCTGTTTGTCTGTGAAATTGCTAGCGAGAATAGAAGCATTATCGCGTTTGTATGATTGAACAGTTTTATTAGAAATGAAGTGTATGGTTTTTTGCGTCATCATACAGTTGAGAACATAAAAACAGATGCGATTTGAATAACGTTTTGTATGAGAAAGTTCCCATGCCTAAAACTTTATTTGCACTGCTGTGTATGATTATACACGTCACGCACTTTTTATTCACGGTACGATATTTAGTTATACTGCGTGTATACTTTACTTTTATGTGTGAACTATCCCTTTTCAAAAGACCATTTCAGACAGCAATCTACATAGTCCTTGCATGATCTGACCAAGATTATGTCTGGACTTTAAAAGAGACTGAGACCTCTGAGTTTGTTTCGGCCTTTCTTCTCAGAGTGTAGTCGAATACCAAACGATGTCCTCATCTAATTTTTATGATATGATTGACGTGTATTTTGTGGTTTTTAGGGTTCCGTAGTAAACAAGGAACCCTTATAGTTTCGCCATGTCCGTCTGTCTGTCTGTCTGTCTGTCTGTCCGTCCGTCCGTCTGTCCCCAGCTTAGCTCAGAGACGCTTAGTCCTAGACAGCTGTAATTTGGCATGGGTATACATATTAATCATGCCGAAAAAATGGTAAAATAAAATTATGAAAAACATTTTTTTTTAGGGTACCTCCCTTACACGTCATATTTTTTTTTCTCGTCTATTCCATGGTGTGGAGTATCGTTGGATAGGCCGTTCAAAAATATTATTTGTGGATTTGTCAAAACCATTTTTCAATTAAGGGATCCGTTTGCGTAATATTAAGCTTTAAAGTGCTATTTTTTGTTAGAGTCAAGTGTCCCCCCCCCTGCCAGCTAAATGGTTGGTTTTGGATATGTGAAAAAAATCATGGCAATAATATATATAACGAAATTAAAAGGAAAACTATCACAGCTAAGTAGGCTTCACAAGTTAACGAGTAATAGTCGAACAACTTAAATTTGCAGTTGGAGAATTGACCGTACCGTATATCGATGTATGGGAGAGCATGTTTTTCAACTACAATGTTAAGTTTGTTTTTGGGATAAATTCATGCCAACTACGGAACCCTTCATTGTGCGTGGTCCGACATGCACTTGGCCGGTTTTTTATTTTATTTTTGTAAAGTGTGTCTTGTTTGTGCAGAATAAACAATTTTTCTTTCTTTTTTTCTCTTTGTAAAAGTGTTTGCACAGACCACCTTACAGAAATAAAAATCATTTATCAACATTTTTGATAACTGTGTTCTTGCAACTGACCTCAATTTGATTTGCCCTAATGCCTGAGATTCACAAGGCTAGTTCTTGAAGCTAGGATATTCAGCTACCAAGCTAGTAACTCTGGCTTCGTGTATACAGAACTAGCTTCATTTCTAGGCTAGTAAGTTAGTGAAAAAACTAGTAGGTAAGCTAGCGTCTCAAGCCAGGATAGTTTAATAGGATGGGGTTCGTTTTTTGAGCTGGTAGCGCCCCCCGCCACCGATTTTAATATCCTGGCTTGTGTACCAGTCTCGCGAGGCCGGCGAAGTTAGTACCCAGTCGGATCATTTTACTCTACGGACTAAGTCACCGCAATGCTATTGGCTTAAAATTTACTAGCATCGCGTAAACAGCACTAGCTTGTAGCGTGACAAGGTAGAATATAGAGGTTCTAGCTTGTTATCCTAGCTTTGAAAAACTAGCCTCGTGTATCCCCGGACATTAGTGTTGATAAGTGTTTCCGAAGCTGAATGTTCTCACTGATTGGTCCCATCATCATTTCAGCCGAAAGACGTCTACTGCTGGACATAGGCCAAGGTGCCCAAAGGGTGGGGTTTGCCATAATCACCACGCTTGGCAGGCGGTTGGCGATCGCAGTATGGTATTAAAATGCATAGAGAACGCTGCTGCCCATTCTCTAGTAAATCCCTTAGTCGCCTTTTACAACACCCACGGGAAGAAATAGGATGGTGCTATTCTTTACGTCCGGCACCACACGGAACAAATACCCTGTATAGTGAGCTAATTGGTGATGTTCTTCAGAAAGGTCAGGTGCATAGTTCTTGCACCCAGCGTGCGTGTATGACCAGATGTATGAACGTAGGATGTGATGGTGGGATGGTGCTATTATTTACGACCGGCACCACACGGATACGGATTGGTCCCATGATGTTAAATATTGATTCGTAGTACGACAATCACAATCATTCTGTGAATCGAACGCTTTTGGGTGCCATATCTGATTCGAGCGCTGCATTTGGATGTGATATGATGTCAGTTTAATGTGCTTAATTATTCCCAGAATTTATATCAAAGCTGTAATATTGCATGAACCATGAGATTCGGTCGAAAAAGCTCTTTGGTACCTTTTACAAAAATATTTTTGACATGCACACATAAACTCACATTTTCTTCCCATGGGGGCAGGCAGGAAAATATGTTTTATTCTTTACTTATGCAAATATGGAGGAGCTCGTGGCTAAGTAATAACTGCAACACAGGTCGATCCATTAGGTTAAGCTACGCTTGCCGGGTTTGGTCCGTGGATGGGTGACCATCTTTACATCGAGACTCCTCCGTGCCTCGGAAAGCACGCTAACCCGTAGGTCCCGGCAGTCATTCGTGGATCTTTAACAGTCGTTACGGGTCGTCGGAAGCCCGAAAGTCTGACAACCAGTCTTACCAAGGGGTATCGTATTCCTCAGTTACTGAATTGTGGAGGTCAGATATGCAGTCGCTCCATGTAAAGTACTGGTATTCAGCTGCATCTGGTTAGACTGGAAGCCGACCCCATAGTTGGGAAAAGGCTGGGCAGATTGACTTACGCAAATATACATACCATATTTTGTTAATTAGTCTTTTTTTGGGTTCTGTACCCAAAGGGTAAAACGGGAACCCTATTACTAAGGCTCCGCTGTCCGCCCGTCTGTCTGTCTGTCTGTCTGTCCGTCTGTCAGTCTGTCACCAGGCTGTATCTCGTAAACCGTGATAGTTAGACAGTTGAAAATTTTCACAGATGACGTATTTTTGTTACCACTCTATCAACAAATACTAAAAAATAGAATAAAATAATTTTTTAAGGGGGCTTCCATACAACAAACGTGTTTTTTTGCTCGTTTTTGCTCGATATTGATAACGGCAACAGGTAGACGCTTGAAATATTCACAGAATATTTAGTTATATATTCACTTTAAAAATAAATAATTTAATTAATATAAAACAAATATTTAAAAAAATCACGTTTGTTGTATGGGAGCCGCATACAACAAACGTGATTTTTTTTGCCGTTTTTATAGATAATGGTACGGAACCCTAAATGCGCGAGTCCGACTCGCACTTGGCCGGTTTTTATAGATAATGGTACGGGATACTTCGTGCGTGAGTCCGACTCGCACTTGGCCGGTTTTTTTACATCGACTTGTATAAAAAAAACTTTGCCCGAGTTTCAGTAATTACCCAATTAAAAAAAAAACTTGGAAAACATCAAAACGTTTATTTATTAATCCTCATTGGAATACCATTATTTTGCGCAACATTTCTAAAAGCCTCGATATCGAAACATGAATGGAACCTCAATCCTTGATATGATAGGCTAAGCACGTAAACAAGCGGACAGTTACATTAGTCATATTGTAATTAACTTTCGTGGTACGTGTGACTGGTATTAATTGACCGTCTGTAGCCAATCACAGGTGTGTTTAGGAACAATTAAGGCGACGATAACCGACTTTTAATGATTTTATAGTGAAGATCACGTATAAACGAGTAGAAAAAATATGTATTAAATTAGAACATTTTCTCAATAATTTATTATGTGAATATTTTTGATTATGTTTATATTACATAGTGAAATTAATTTGTACAGTTATGTCTAACGCGGATAAAAAACTGAGAATGGCGCAAAATCTACCAAGCGTATTTTTCTGAAAGTTTCACCAATTTAAAGATAATTTAATTATTGATCTTTTAGTATACGCGTTTTATTAAAATACCTTTTGTTTGGTGTATAATAAATTAATAATGTGTCAAAATGGGGACAGCGCTCCTTGATGGGCGAGTCCTATTACTGGTTGAACGTACGAGTTGCCTGAGCTCAGTACAGCACACGCCAGCTAACCACTCAAGGTCACTGGCATATATCTGAGGGGTCCATATTGGCTCAACTAAAGTTCTTTACCCGAAATTGTTCTTCCTAACGATTTGTAATCCGAATGATCACTCTTCCTAAAATTTTTCATCCTAAAGTTTTCATTCATACTATTTGTAGTGCTACCGGCGATGTTCATAACACTCATGTTTCCGAAAATTGTAATTAATAATATCATTAATGTAAGTATATTTAAACTCCTACTGTTTTTTATCATAACGCTTTTATCCCTAAAACTATAACTATACATGAGATAATTATGTCTAAAAAACCAACTGTTTAGAATGATTTAAGGTCGTTTCACAAATTTTTGTCTTAAATGAATGAAATTCAGGTCAGAATGTCGTCTTGGGGGCACTATAAAAAAATACTTATAAAAATTTCGCGACCAATTTCGAGGTAGCGCTCGCCGGCCGCTGCCGCGGCACCGCTCGCTTCGCTCGCTCGGCTCGCGCGTAGTTGGTCACAGTTCTAACCTAACCTAACCTATGGATATCTTTGCAGGTACACACCGCTATAAATAAAATTAAAATATGACTTTGAATAATATTGTAAAAGATGGTTATGTTGAGAAAATTTAGGAAAACAAATAAAAGTCTATTTGATGTTTATTGCTACTGACATTATGAAGTTAAATGCTTCGGAATTATGAACATTAGAGACAGAGTAGTTAGGAATTGTGATTGTTAGGATAAAAAATGTTAGGAAGAACATTTTCGGATTTCCAATTATCGGAGTTGAAAATTTAGGTGAACTTTGGCGCACCCATATCTGAGTCTTAAAACGTGTATGTCTGACTGACGTCCGGTTCGATGTTATGAATGAGGGGCTTATCAGGGCGTTTCATCTTTTGGCTGTGTATAGAATACTAAAGAGGTTACTTTAGGCAGAGAACAGCTGGTCTACTTTAAAAAATACGTCCGGTAGGTAGACACTGGTTGAATTTTGCTGACTTAAAAGATGCCCACCAAATATAAATATATATATATGTGGGTCTATTTTCTTACAAATTAAAATAATTAAAGATACCGTGAAATGAAGAATTAAATTCATTGGTAGAATGGAACGTAAGATGATTGAATGAGAGCGGGAGTGTGTGTGAATGAGAGAGGAGTGGAATGGGGGATGGAAGAAACGAGCTAACGACGTAAGATATAACTACGAAGATTAAATTTTGTATTTTGTGTTTTACGAGCCAAATAAAAGAAGATATCATTAAAAAAAATTTTTTTCTGGTCAAGCCCATCTCCTACATATATATATAAATATATCCCGTCTCTCCACTATTCCATTGGTTGCTCAAGGATGCATATCCGGTGGGCTCTAATAATCCTTCCATATCCCAAGGGCATGTCTTCCCTACCATTATCGCGCCCCCCGGTCTACTCTTTGATATGCAATGGCCTCTGTAGTCCCATGAAACATGAGGCTCGAGGGGCTAGTGTGAATCTTTGGGTTCATTCGAGTAATCGAGTCTGGTTTAACCACGCTGGGGTCGGTGCCACGATGGGGTTTTCATTCTTACATTCATTCATGGCCTAATATTTTTACTGCGGTTTACGCTATTTTCCTATAGCTGGCCTGCTGTAGATAGCTACTTTATGTGTGAATTTCTTCTGTGATCTGGCACTGGTTAGAAGCTGTAGGGTTTTTGATGAGAAACATCTAATGTGGGGGTCAGACCGGGCGACGGCGGCGAGCGCTCGTAACTCTGCTAAAATTTGGTATTTATTTAATGTGTATTTTTTTATAAAGATTTTTTTTCTTTATTTATGAATTGTTTGTTTTGTGATTATGGCTTATTTATTTCCTTTAGTAAACCATCCTTTCACCAATATTTTCTATACCAAATAGTTTCGATTGATCATGTCAGCCCAAAGACGTCCACTGCTGGACATAGGCCTCCACAAACGGGGTTTGCCATAATCTCTACGCTTGGCAGGCGGGTTTGCGATCGCAGTATGGAGTTTAAATGCATAGAGAACGCTGCTGTCCATTCTCTAGTAAGTCCCTTAATCGCCTTTTACGACACCCACGGGAAGAAATAGGAGGGTGCTATTCTTTACGTCCACACGGAATTACCAGGTTCCGATTGATAAGCAGGGTTATTGACAATCCCCATCAATGGGGATATGTGAACTTTTCTTCCACAAATCCCCATTTGACGATCGCAGTATGGTGTTAAAATGCATAGAGAACGCTGCTGCCCATTCTAGTAAGTCCCTTAGTCGCCTTTTACGACACCTACGGGAAGAAATAGGAGGGTGCTATTCTTTACGTCCACACGGAATAACCAACTTCCGATTGATAACCAGAGTTATTGACAATCCCCATCAATGGGGATATGTGAACTTTTCTTCCACAAATCCCCATTAAGGTCTCTAACCGCCTTATTACAAAACAAGATTTATATTATGACATGGCATATACCATGGAGCCAGTTTTTGTAATAAGAACGTATTTGTGATTGAAATACCGTTCTTTATACAAAACTGAAAACTTAGTTCGGTACTAAGTTGTCAGTTTTGTGTTTAGGAACTGTACCATAGTCGGAATAAAGTTCGAAATTCAATAATGGCTTCATGTTTTAAACCTGGGTCTAAAGATAAACCTTGTTTTGTAATATGGGGGATAGAGTTTATACGGGGGATTGTTATTTATTGTTTAATAATTTAAGTTTAGATTGTGATTTCATTATTTTAGCTTAAATATATACACATAGCCTATTAATTTAGCTTAGCCATTACTTTAATTTATTTGATTATAAAAATAATCAAATGAGTCCTTAATTCCATAAGAACTAAAGAAAAGACTTCGTGATTCGTTTATAATAATGAATAACTGATGTTTGTATAACTAATGGGGATTTGTGAACATTTTTACACAAATTCCCCTTATAAACTCTATGTGACCTCAACGGGCATTTGTGGGAGAAAAATTCACAAATTTGAATTGGTGGGGATTGTCAATGGGGATTAGTGGAATAATCCGATAACCAGCTGTTGCAAGCGTTTGCATTCAAATGTAACTACGTATACATATATAAATAAATAAATAATAAATAAATAAATTCTTTATTTCACCAAAAGTAAGTCATCACAATACAAAGTCCAAAGACGTAAGAGCTTAAAAGGCTTATAACTAAAGTCAACGCCATGAGACGAGATAAATTTCATACTTTGGGATTTAAAACTTTAACTGAAATTGCGTATGGTTCAGTTTCCATTGCAACTAAAATTATTTTATGACGTTTAGCGATAATTTCTTCATTCATAAATCAACTTAGATATCTTGAGTTTAAAGTTGATAGTTGTATAATTTGCAATTTTTTGTATTTATAGCTTCTCATGACGGTTACTTTAGGTCACAAAATTTTTAATACTCCGACTCCTAAACTAGGTGTATGTGCTTGTGTCTTAGGAGTCAGAAATGTAAGACGCAATCATCCTGTAGTAACGTCATGATATCTTCAAAACAATATGTTTACTAGTGTGCATATGCTTTGTCTTTCAGTCAGCTTATCCCGGATCAGCATCATACAACATAAATTAATATTATCCTACACGCCAGATATTTCCCCTAGTTCCCTCATAACTCCTCACTGCATCGGAGTATAGTTCCGTTGCGTCGCGTCAACGTGAACACCCCTTATCTTGTATGTACACTCGTGCACATCAACGCTTGTATTGTGTTACCTATATTAAATATTGCACTGCACTGATTCTTTTATAGAAATCGTGTTTATTGCGATTCTGTTTTAAGGCCTTCTTTATATTGTCTGTGTGTGGTACCTATCTGTGTATTCTGATGAATGAAAAGTCGTTTCAGAGTTAAAAGGAAAGAAACAAAGAAATAGTATTTATTAGGACTCTCACAAGAGATCACAATCCTAGCTAATATTATAAATGCGAAAGTAAGTTTGTTTGTTACCTTTTCACGCCTAAACCACTGAACCGATCATCCTGAAATTTTGCATATATAATATGTTGTCAGGTGTACAGCAACGGACATAGGGTACCTTTTTTCCCGAAAAAAAAGTACTGTTCCCGAGGAAAACAACAACAACATTCTTATGATAATAGATGGCGCCACGTGTCTTTCGAATCATCATCATCATTTCAGCCAAATGACGTCCATTGCTGGACATAGGCCTCCCCCAAGCAACGCCACTTCGACCGGTTCTGTGCTTCCCGCATCCAGCGGATACCTGCGGCCTTCACAAGGTCATCGGTCCACCTTGTAGGAGGCCTTCCAACGCTACGTCTTCCGGTACGGATCATGATTGAATTATATTAGTAGAAGCAGAGTACAACCCGAATTGATTGTCAAATTCTAAATTAACGCGAGCAAAGCCGCGGGCATAAGCTAGTTTAAAATAAAACACAAATAAAGAAACACAAAAAAGAAAATAAAAACAGAGCTGTACGAGGCCTAAAGGCTCCTATCTCAGCACGAGTTCGTTTTTAATTACGGTAGGTAATTGGCCTTCCGATTTATTAAGGATATTAATCAATTTATTTTAAAATACCTTTACCACACTTAAACATTTTGGGACCGTTTAAGCCGATTGCCGATTCGGCAACAGTGTGCCCAAACCGTAAAGCCCCGGTGTTGCCGATTCGGCAACAGTGACACATGCTACTGTAGGCTCAAATTACACTTGAATATAACGTTTAGTATTGTTTGTGGCGATTTTAGTCGATTGTCTGGTAGATATTCTCACAAACGTGAGTCGGTGGGGCTTGACGGTGGGGACAACTGACTCACCGGTGAGTCGGCGGGCCTTTGGTGAAATGTGGGTGTATTTTAGGTCCACCTCTGCCTATCCCTTCGGGGATTACAGGCGTGATGCTATGCTGTTTCTAAACTAGTCTCTAGTCAAGCAGAATATAAAATAATGCTCCCTTATTACAAAACAAGGCTTATCTTCAGACCCAGATTTAAAACATGGAGCCATTATTGAAATTCGAACTTTATTCCGGCTATGGTAAAGTTCCTAAATACAAAACTGACAACTTAGTACAGAACTAAGTTTTCAGATTTGTTTAAAGAACGGTATTTCAATCACTGTTACGTTCTTATTGCAAAAACTGGCTCCATGGTTTAAGCCATGTCAAAATATAAATCTTGTTTTGTAATAAGGCAGATGATGTTTAAAGATAATAAAGTTGGTATAGTATAATACTTTTGCAGTTTTTAAAGTTTTTTTGCCAAACATGAGGCCGTGCACGAAATAGATTGATTTTGAACAATTTTGTTCATTATTTGTGAGAAAAGCAAAAAACATTTAGGTAAAGGACATGGTCCAAAATGTATGGACCAAAAACCCAAAATCGAAACGTTATCGATACGGTCAAACTGTGTGCACAAGAATTCCCTAGAACTATCTAAATAAATGTACCCAAGTTGCAACATCCTAATCCGTGGGATATCGGAGCTATGGGCTGTCAAAGTATGCAAAGAATTAATTTTTTGACTTGGGATTTTCACAGCTATGTTGTGTTTTAAAATAGTATCACACGAGTGTTTTAATACCTATACTCTGTCGGTTAACCACGTCACGTGGTTTTTTTTTTTAACTTTAGTTAATTACCTAAACCGATGGAGTATAGTTATGTGCAGTTTCATACACTACTTTATCTACTCTCATACATACCTACTAAATAAAAGATCAAAGGTAAAAGAGACGAAATTCAGTAGGAACAAAACATATAAATGGCGTCTACCCAGCACATAACTGTATATCGATATTATTTTTAGTGTAATAAGGTTAATAGCATCTATGGCGTCGTTGGTACATAATACATTCGACAGCATGACTATTTTGGCACCACAGCTGTGAAAATCCCAAGTCAAAAAATGAATTCTTTGCATACTTTGACAGCCCATAGCTCCGATATCCCATGGATTAGGATGTTGCAATTTGGGTACGTTTATCTAGATAGTTCTAGGGAATTCTCGTGCACAAGTTTGACCGTATCGATTGTACTTAAATTTTTGGGTGAATTAAGACACCATCTCCTTTGCCAAGTTACTTAAGCAGTTCTTTTTCAGGAGTTTGTAAACGATGTTCTTAGGAAAATGCTTTGCAGATTGTTGGGGAAGAGCAGATGAGTGATTAGGTATATTTTAAAAGATGTAATTCATAAGATTAGATAACGGTTAGTAACTTTATAGGAGCATTTAGTGAAATTTAAGTGTCCGCACTAATAAACACAAATTGTAAAACTGTGTTCTGTTCCCACAGATAAACCGTGAAAACGGTTTTGCGGGACAAAGTCCTTATGTAAAGTTTTTTTTGTAAAAGTATTTAATAAATAAATAAATAATAATAATTTATACAATATTATTTGCGATTTGTAAAGTCGAGTTCTTTGTTTTGCATAAGGCTTGAAGGGATTTTTCAAAAAAAAACAGTTTTCATGGAAAATCACTAAAATTCGCAACATGTTTTCCAAAAAATTACGCGAGATTGACGTTTGATAATGTTTTTACAAGAAACTACTTTTGATTTTGAACATTAAAAAATATCGTCAACAACATTTAATATGGTTAGTCTACTTGCAGTTGTCTGGACCTTTTTTAACTTCGATACAATAAACAGCAGAAAAATAAGGTTAAAAATCTTACTTTTCGAAAAAAACCCAGTCAGTAATGTATGTTTTCCTATTATTAGGCAAATCAATTCAAGAAATTTAAAAACCACACATTAGTCTTCAGCTATCCTTAACATAAAATCAAAATTGAATTTTAATATAATACAATATCTTCATCATATAAATCAATGACAAACTATACTATATTTTCGAGAGTGCTAAAGTAATATGAAACTTTAACAGGTGCTATGACTGACACGAATGGTTTAGCGCCACAAAACTGTAGTTTTTTATAGAATAGAATAATAGAATAGAAAAGAATAGCATAATAGAATAGGTTAGAATAATAGAATATAATAATAAAATAGAATAATAGAATATAATAATAGAATAGAATAATAGAATAGAATAATAGAATATAATAATAGAATATAATAATAAAATAGAATAGACATAACACCACGCCTGTAATCCCCGAAGGGTGAGGCAGAGGTGTACCTATAGTACACCCACATTTCGCCAGTTATGTTTAAGTCCCATGTAATAGGGGGCGAGCCTATTGCCATCAACCGGGAACAAATCAAGACTCCGGGCAGCTATTGTGAAATCCATAATGGAAAATCCCAACAACACTTTGCCTGACCTGGGAATCAAACCCAGGACGTCATGCTCAGCTTTAGCACTTGCGACCACTGGACCAACGAGGCAGTCATAGAACAGAATGAAATCATGTAGTCACACAGACTTAATGTTTAAATTGTTTCAAGCTTTCTCAAAGTGTTTTTTTTGTAACTAATAAATGATGATAAGCAATAATGTGTCAACCCACAAAAAAAAAATTTGGAGATACTGATGTATTCTGATAATGAATCCCGTTCATCCCGAAACATTATGCAAAAGAGTTTCAAGTCACTTAAATCAAATCAAAAATCAAAATCAAAAGTCATTTATTCAAACTAGGCTGAGAATCACCACTTTTCGAACGTCAAAAATTACATGAGACAGTCCCCCAAAAACGCCCACCCTTCACCACTTCCTAGTGCTTTTAGCTGGGAAGAAGAAGTGGCGCAACGAAATTCACAGCAGCACAGCTGTCTGTTCGCATATAAAACTAAATACGTAAACAAGTACGGAAAAAAATTATCTAAATCATTAAATTAAATAGGAAATCACATAGACATTTGTCAATACACGGTCAAGCTCCGTAACACGGCCGACATTCAAAGTAGCACGAGCACGTAGTATATTAAAGTAGTATGACATCTTTAGACGCCATTTTCTCAAAATAAAGTCCGTGTGGGTTGACATTGTATTGCTTATCAGCGTCCTAATAGCCAAATAAACATGAAATTTTCTCTTGAGACCAAAACCAAAACTGATATGCTAATTATCAATCAAAGGCCAATTAACCTGACGCCACCTGTATACTTCAGTTTGACCATCAACCTCCCAAGGACCCTTTGGTCATAACTAACATTATAATGAAGCTCCATTAAAGTAATTAATTATTCCAAAGTAACCTTTGTCAGCCATGACAGCGGGTTACGAGCATTTTGTATCAAACAAATCTAGTTGAATTTTCCTCTTTGTTTTACTAATTTACGTACGATTTTCCTTTGACATGCTTGTGAAAAATCGGTTGATAGGTTTTCCCGTGAGTGAGTGCTATTGGAATTAAATGTTCCGGGAATGTTTGTTGTCACACACTTTGAGGTTTTCTAGTACCGAAAAGGTATACACAATATTATTATAGAATAGGTTAATTTTTACCAAATCCGACCGACATCATAGTCGAGTTTGTTATCGATGTTATCGTCATTTGCAACTGACACACAACATGCTGATAAACAAATAGGAACCAAGGGAGTCCGCACCCACTCGACCCGCTTAGGCTCGACCCGAAGAATAATAAGTACCTGGATATTTCTGTTTTGTTAGGCGTAAAAAAGTCGATGTATATAGTCAGTCAGAAAAGTGTCGATTTAACGCTTGCATCACAGAGAGTGTAAAATTTAAATAATGTTTGGATAAATAAATCAATAATTAAACAAGTAAGTACTTATCCTTTTTTAATATAGTATACGCTTTGTACTTTGTAGAAAAATCACAGATTATTGTTAATTATCATTACAATTTTATAGGTAGTGGCATGCTAGAGGTAGAGGCTATCTTTATAAAGCTACATTTTTGAAACGAAATCACTGACTACCAGGATAAATTATGTATCATATCAAAATATTAAATATTCTATCATAATATCACTTTGCCTGACTGTACAAATGGCACTGAATTGGTAGTAAAACATCTGGTATTATTCTTCGGGTTGAGTCTAAGCGGGTCGAGTGGGCGCAGACCTAACCAGCCACATGGGTTGATCGAAGGTTAAGTACGATGCGCACGGTGGGTTTGTAGATGGGCGACCATCCATTACATATTATCGAGACACCTCCGTGCCTCAAAAAGCACGTTAAGCCGTTGGTCCCGGCTGCCATACGTAGATCTTTGACAGTCGTTACGGGTACCTAGTCAGAAGCCCAAAAGTCTGACAACCAGTCTTACCAAGGGGTATCGTGTTACCCAGTGTGGAGGTCGGATAGACTACTTAATACTGGTATTCAGCTGTATCCGGTTAGACTGGAAGCTGACCGTAATATTGTTGGGGAAAGGTTAGGCAGATTGGTTGTATAAAAGTAAA
The DNA here is from genome assembly GCA_948098905.1 of Tiliacea aurago. NCBI lineage: Eukaryota > Metazoa > Arthropoda > Insecta > Lepidoptera > Noctuidae > Tiliacea > Tiliacea aurago. The sequence continues at coordinate 17,347,273 of OX402593.1, forward strand.
GTGGATGAGGACTATACTCAGGCCAACGATATGAGATAAATACATAAAATTGCAACTTATAGAAATATCAACTTTCAGCTTAAGTCATCTAAGTTGAATTTTGAATGAAAAATCTACCGCTAAATAATTTTTGTTGCAATGAAAACTGAACCATAAGCAATTAAGTTGAAGATTTTAATCACAAAGCATGAAATTTATCTCGTCTCGTTGGCAGTATACTGTTGGTACAGATTCACGAATCGATTTTCAGTGAAACATGTAATGTGACTTTGTACACTACAATTTTTGCCCCCAACTTCATTCTATTTTTCTTCTTTTTGGGTCGATGGTAACTAAATGTAGTTATTATGTTAAATGAGTTGAGCTCAGTAGGTATTTCGTTCTATGAAAATGGTTAATTTTTAGGGTTCCGTACCTCAAAAGGAAAACACGGAACCCTTATAGGATCACTCGTGGGTCTTTCTGCCCGTCTGTCACAGCCGATTTGCTCCCATTCTACTGGACCGATGACGTTGAAATTTGGTACACATATGAATTTTTGTGACCAAAACACGGACGTGTAACGTAAATAAATGAATTTTGAATATGAGGGTCACATTTGGGGAGAAAATAAGAAAATAAAAAAAAGGTTTGGCAACTGTACCGTGTGACATATCAAATGAAAGGGCTTGTTGTGAAGGCCTCAAACATATTAGTTTTATAGTTTTAAAAGTATTTTAAATTGATGAAAATTAACCATTATGTCCCCCCCCCTTTTTTTTTTTTTTGGTTGGGAAATTATCAAATAACTTCTCCCGCTCTGGGCGGAGCGGGAGGGAGTGTCAGACTTTTACTGACTAAATCCCACCGTGTTCCTTCAAATGCCTGTGTGCCAGGGCCACAATATCCCTTTCGGACAGACTCGTAACCCCCCTAAAATACAGAAAATTGTTCTTTACCTCTAGATTATAGGAAAACCTATAGGAAGTCTATGGTCTTAATATGACATGGTAAATCACTCAATTTTGGGCGTAAAAACTTACTCTTTCAGTTGGAAGGTATGGGGAACATGTTTTTCAATTCTTGAGATAAAGGAATCCCAACTACGGAACCCTTCATTGTGCGTGGTCCAACACGCATTTGGCCAGTCTTTTTTTCTCTTTATCATACAAATGCTGTTGTTTATCTGAAATATTTTTCTAGAACGCAGACATACTTAGTCAGAATTTTATTTGGATCAGTTGTCCTGATAGCTTTCAAAATGAGACTTATTTTGCAGAGTTTTAAATTTTTTGTTAGTTGTTTTTTTCAATTACTCATCTTTCTTCTAAGAACTTTTATTCGTGATAATTTTCATAATTGGACATTCATTTTAGTACTTAGCTACTCAACTGCCTGTTTTCTAAAAAGTTGAAATACCTTTATATAAATATGAACTCTTTATTGTATGATCTATCTACACCATAACTTTGACAAGAAGTATTGCGACTTCTTAAATTTAATTTTTAGACTCTAGAAAACCCCTTTATTCCTGTAGAAACTCTAAAGCCCGTATTTATAGACCATTAGATACTCAGTACTCAAGCGTTATTCAAGCCATTGCATGCATTGGATTGGTTGAATTTAGTCATAAGTAATGCCTGAGTATTGAGTGACGTTCTATAAATACGGGCATAAGTATCAAATGATTAAATCTGTAATAACTTTTTTAAATATGTATAGATATGATTGAGGCCATATCAAAGAATCAACTGGCATATGAGTTATGTTCCAATCCTTCGTTATTTTTTTTTTTCATTTTTCATACAAAATAATTCGGCAAAGTCACGACTATTAATGTAAAATACCCTTACGTGAAATATGACAACGTCGCATTTTCTTTCGTCCCTTCACTAGCTGCCGCCGGGAAGCCCCGATACCAACATACCTACATATTTTATTTTACTATTTATTTTACTGCACTACTGCGAAGTTTGGCAACCTCACAAAAGTAAAGATTCGTCATACTGGTGACAATTTTTGACCTAATTTAATTATGATTGATGATATCTCCGAAACGATGCATTTTTGGACCACCTATTCTAGGAGTTTTAGTATTATTTTTACCTACAGAATATAACCCTAGAGTTATGGGATATCAAAAAAAACAGGTTGTATATATTAAATACTAGCTGACCGGACAAACGTTGTCCTGTTGTCTCAATAATTCATACAAAAAAGTATGTTGGTGGGCGGCGGTGGCGCGTGGCGGTGGTGTGTTTGTATTTCTTGTGCGTGTCCCAAATAAAATATTTTTTTTTCTTTCTTTCTTTTAGTTTTCCCTGAATTTAAAGATTTTCTGGGAAGCTTTTCAATTGTGTGATCCAAAAGTGGTAAAATAAAATCTTTAGAGGCATGAGGAACAGGGTGTAAAGTTGACTCATACTCTATAGAAAAGGGAGAATCCTCCGACCAGACGGGTGTTGTGTCTGGTGGGCAACTGCCCGACAGTTGATGTCGGAATGTTGTTTAAATGCTAGTCGCGCGGTAAACTCTGCTTGCGCGATGCAGCATTTTGAGTGACGTCAGTGTGACGCGTAGTTCGCATGTGGCGATGTTGATGCCGCTACAAATCTTTAGGTTTTTTTTTAGGGTACCGCTCCTACACGTAAAGTGTGGATGGATTTTTTTCTCGTCCTTCCCGTTGTGTGGGGGTTGTCGTTGGAAAGGTCGGACAAAAATATTGCGAGTGTGCTAAAACCATTTTTCGCTGCCTGCGATATCGCGCCAGTCTGTACGAGCCTTTAACGTCAGGAATACATTCTTCCTAAAATACTTAACCCACTGACGAACTCTTAAACCCTTAAGAGTTCGTCAGTGGGTCAAGCTGTTAGGTAAAACGTAGATAAACGCTTAAAGATATTATGCAAACCTGTTGTCCCTATTCAAATGGGATTAAATTTAACTGTGTAACTCGATTGGGCACTTCAATTTGAGAAGTTATTTTGGTGATCCTAAAATGTTAAATGGAACTCTGTCCTTCTGTTTCTGACTTGATTTAATTATTTCTACGCGGGTTGTATTATTTCTTTTATTAATTATATTAGTAGTCGCCCACTGGTTGAAATTCGATCTACTTACAATCTATAATAATATACCCTAGTACTTAATAATTCCATGAGTAAACGAATTACATGCTATTATAAAGTACTTACTAATTCCATGCTATTAAAAAGTACTTACTAATTCCATGCTATTAAAAAGTACTTACTTATTCCATGCTCATGCTGTCACTTCTGTCACCTATCTATCTTCAAGTCATGAGGCCCTGGTACTATGTGACTATGCGTTTGTGTCAAACGCATGGTAGTGTGTGTAATTATTTAATTTGTTTCTATAAAAAAATGCATATTAAATAAAAATATTAGCTTTCTGCACTCACTCCTCCATATAAAAAACTATGCCAAAACTTCATAATCCTCCGACCGCGTAATTTTCGTAAAAAGGGGTACAAAGGGCTTCACGTATTAATATAATATATTAAGATATATGTGAGTGATATTTAGGGAAAGGCTGAAATATGTACTTATTTTCTGAATAAAATGAAACAGGGATCTTTCGAGTTTTACCTGAGGTTCTGACTGAGGCTGATAAGGTTCGTGCCGATACATATCTTGTGTAGGTATACTGAAATTTCCAAATGAAGTTCGTCGTAAGAGTTGATGACTTTTGAGTTGTATGTAGTGTGAAATGGCGTATCCAACAAGGATTTGTAAACCCTGTAATAAAATATATTAAGGACAAAACAGATCCAATATTAATAATTAATAATTGTATCTACTTCCATTTCCTTCTTTGCGCGCCTTTTTTTGTTGTTGTTTTTTTTTAATATTTTTGGATTTCCGATTGTATTTGTGAACATAGCTCATTTACATTCTATTTTATTTTATAACTTACAAAATAAATAAAAAATAAAATAAAAAAGCCATATATTTCTTGCGTTTACAGTAATAACTTAATTCTAGTAGGTATACTAATTGGTTAGATTAACTTAGACTAATTGTTAGTTTTATTTAGTACTATCTAATAACTGTTTTTTTTAATAACTTATACGAGTATGTAATGCAACTAAAGATATCTTGTACATAGTATTAATTTCTGTGCAAGTGCTGTGCACTTCTATAAGTAACGAATTCACAATTCCTAAAAATTTATGTGATTTTTGTTTATCTGATCTAAGTCTCAGTGAGTAAGTCGTTGAAGTGCCATAAAAATAAATAAATAAATCCCAAATTACCTCAATAACACCACCCATCTGCCTCATCTTAAAGCTAAAAAATGATGAGCTAAAACCTTCGGCCTGAATGTTCTCACTAAACCGAATTATTTGCAAATAATGGCCTCAAGGGAAAACGAAGGAACGAAGACATTCCTACCCTAGTTCTTGTGGTAACAAATGCTCTAGAGTTGCCCCCGACGACTCCCCGTTATTAATAGAGGTGTGCTGACTCGAACTAATGAAGTTGTCTGGTCAATCGAGATGTATTGTCAATCGAGTGGATATCTTAATTGGTTACATGTAGTATTGTTTGGAAAAATCGATTAGTTACGTTCGATTAACGAAAAATAATATGATATTAAGAGGGCCCTTTGCGGTCCGTCTATCGTCAATGCAAACATGGTCGAAAAACTTGTTGTTTCATCCAGCGCCCACGAGAACTACTAACAAGCAAGTGAGAACGCGATAACATTGAACAAAACATTGAGTGCGGAAATTTCATAAAACTTGTTCCAGGAAATACGTGTTTTGAGTATCTAAGCCTTACAAGTTTGTCAAATAAATCTGTGACATTTAGAATCTCAATTACATGTGCGAGGTTTATAGAAACCCATCCACCCATCTTCAAATTCAAATTCAAATATCTTTATTGTGGGCATATGTTTGTTACAAGGTCTTAACAATAAATTAAAGTTCCATTATGTCCTGCCTAATAGGCATACAATAATTATGTATTGGCATTAAATTTAAAATTATTTACATGTCAAAAGTTATTATAAATGTCAAAATATCAAAAAACAGTGAAATTAAAACATGGTCAACAAATCAATCAATAATTCAAGAAATCTTGGATTGTGTAGTATGCTTTAACAATTAAAAAGTTTCGTAATTTATTTTTAAATACTGGAAGTTCCTTAGTGCTCAGAATGTCAATAGGTATTTTGTTATAAATTTTTGATGCCATGCCAAAGAAGCTTTTGTTAAATAGAGCCGTTTTATGTGAAAATGGAAAGAAAATGAAGGGAATGAAGGTCATAGGAAGATGTTTTTTTTTACTTTAAAAATTTATGAGAACGGCCCAAGTTCAGGTAAACTTTGTCCAAAAAATCAGATTTTTGCTTGGTTATACTGAATTTGTTTCTTCAAATTTTAATTTTTCACTTACATAGAAACCTAGATATAGTGCATGAGATACCTATTAGTTCAAAAATATCAAATAAAGATGTGTTACAATGTCATTATGACGTACGAGCGTTTATATGAAAAGTATGACGGGTTGGCAGCTCTTATGGGGACGATAACCGACTTTTAATGATTTTATACTGAAGATCACGTCTAAACGAGTAGTGTTAATGATTTGAAAAAAATATATGTTTAATTAGAGCATTTTCTCAATAACTTAATATGTGAATATTTTAGACTATGTCTAATGCGGATAGAAACTGAGAATGGCGCAAAATCTACCAAGCGTATTTTTCTGAAATTTTCACCAATTTAAAGATAATTTAATTATTGATCTTTTTGTATACGCGTTTTATTAAAATACCTTTTGTTTTGTGTTTAATAAAATAATAATGCGTCAAATTGGGGACAGAGCTCCTTGATGGGCGAGTCCTATAAATTACTGGCTGAACGTACGACGAGTTGCGTCAGCTCAGTACAAAACACGCAAGCTAACCACTCAAGGTCACTGGCATATATCTAAGTCTTAAGTGGGTAAAATGCCATGAGGATCAGGATTTTTTTGGAACTTAAATATAACTGCGGCGTGCGTGTATGACTAGATAATTATATGAACGTAAACGAAGCAAAGAGAGTATGTAAGGAACGTAGTAAGTGGCGTTCTGAGTTTCTATCTACCTCCATGGGTAGAAAGCGTGAGTTTTTGTTTATGTTGAACATAGCTAGCGAAATGTGTACCCATTACTTCTCAATATTCTAAAGGCTACTTGAGACTAGAGATGCCGAAGCATTCCACTAGCTTTCATAACAATTCTTTTGCAGTTCAAGCAGTGCGGTTATGGAATGCCTTGCCCGTGCCGGTAAGGCGTGCTCAATCCTTGTCCACTTTTAAAATTCAGGTAAAAAAAACACTTCCGCTTTCCTTAAACATCATCATTACATAATACAGTTCCTTGCTCTTGTTTCATGTGTATTTTTTTATATTGTATATACAGGGTTATTTTTAAAACGTCAAAAAAAATCAGCTGTTCCCTACATTTTAACGAATTATTCGAACATAAATGTAGGGAACAGCTGGTTTTTTTTTCGCGATTTCAGGTTTAGTCCCATAGTAAAACTTGTTCATAATGTTGAGTACAATAACCCTTTAAGAGGTTATTGACGTTTTAAAAATAACCCTGTATATTATTTATTAGATAAGTGTATGCTTTGTGTATGTATGTATTTATTGTATATGTAAATGGTACACCACTGACTGTATTATATCTCCATCCATCCAAAGGTTGTCTGTAAAGATCGCTTTTAGCAATAAGACCGCCCATTGTGTCACCCTATGTAAAATTTAAAAATTTATATCTGTAACTTTTATGGTGTACATAATAAAGAGTATTCTATTCTATTCTTCTCCTTACCCCTTCAAAGAAGATGCTAAAAACAATAAATTTAAAAGTTTCCACTACCTGTTGTTGCGTTTTCCAAAGGAGATTAGTGTGGTTTTGTGGCCAGTCTTATTGCTGGCTATAAATTATAACGATAGTCGCAGTAAACGGTCCACTTTCCCACTAATTAGCCACTAATTACTATGCAGTTTTAATTCGTCATAAATCACGGCCGTCAGTTCCTCAAGGATTAAGTGCTTGGAACTTAAAGGCTACCATGGTATTGTACCATGAAATGTAACATCGACACAGAACTTATTTTTAGACTTTCCTAGATGAAACAAAAGCAGAATCTAACATATATCTGTGTTTATAACTAACTTGCGACCCGTTCCCGTTTGCACAATTATACGACTTGACGAAAATTACTAGCTGCGCCTCACGGTTTCACCCGCGTAAGTCTCGATCGAGTGACGGATTTTTAATGACATTGATTTTAAATTCTGTGATTACCTAAACTCACAGACTGACTTATTATTATTTTTTTCCTTTTTTTAGGAAAGCAAATATTTTTACGATGTTCGTAAATATGTGAGCACCCTGTATCTATCTCATAATTAAGTTTATTTATTTATTTATACCAACGAGATACATTACAATCGATCAAGTTATTTTTCATTGCTTCATTTTTAATTCTTTTTACCTATTGTGATATAGTAATTTTATTCTAGGTGCATCGTCTTCACATATCATCATATAATTAATGTACATAAACAAAATATTGTAAAACATTTTTAAAAGATTAACGGTGGAGATTCTTGCTAATTCTTCTCCATACGAAACTACCGGAAGGGGCAACTAGAATCAATTCTATTTTTTTTTGTAATTCTTGACGTTCAAAAGTGCCTTTTATGTGCCTATTTGAAATAAATAATTTGACTTTGACTTTGATGGCGTGGGAATATCGGGATAAAAAGTAGCCTATATGTTAATCCAAGGTTTCAGCTAACTCCATACAAAATTTTATCAAAATTGGTCGTTTGAGCGTGAAGAAATAACAAACAGACACACACACTCATAAACTTTCGCCTTTATAATATTAAGTTTGATACGAGTATCTGAGTTAATATAAATAGTTATGTAGGTATTATAAACATAAACCTTCCGTAATAAATTCTCTATCATCATGTGCCTGCCTTTTCCCAACTACGTTGGGATCAGCTTCCAGTCTGACCGGATGCAGCTCAATACCAGTATTTTACATGGAGCGACTGCCTATCTGACCTCCACAACCCAGTTACTGGGTAACACGATACCCCTTGGTAAGACTGGTTGTCAGACTTTCGGGCTTCTGACGACCCGTAACAACTGTCAAAGATCTACGAATGACAGCCGGGACCAAGGGCTTAACGTGCTTTCCGAGGCACGGAGGGGTCTTGGTATGTGAAGATGGTCACCCATCCATGGGGCAAACCGCGGCAAGCGTTGCTTAACCTGATTGATAGAATCATGCGGCTGTTATTAACCATGGGCTCCTCCGGAATCAATTCTCTATATGGTGTCGAATAACGGGTCAAAATCCATTGTGTAGTTTAGAAAAATAACCGACATACAACCATTATCTCTTCAAAGTTAGAGTGAACAGGCTTCTTCTGGGTAAGCTCACTCCATCATCGACTTTGTCTCTGTCACCTCTGCCCTAGACTAAGGTCAAGAGCAAACCCATCCTAATTAAAAAAAAAAACAAAAAAACTTCCAAAAAACACTACATAGTGAAAAATAACTTTAATTTCGTAAGTCGATGTCTTTATATCTGTATTTTATTTTTCACTATGTAGTGTTTAAAAAAAAAACATGCGGGGCAGTCTTTGGGGACTGCCGATAGAAGTGGAACCAGAGAGTGAGACCACAGAAAAGGTGGGATGATGACATCAGACAGGTCGCCGGAATGACATGGGGCAGAGTGGCCAGAGAGAAAGGTTGGAGGAGGCCTTTGCCGACTGGCAAACGGACATACGAAGTGGAACCAGTATACATATAGCTCATGTTTACATGAGCTATATGTATACTGGTTCCACTTCGTTCGGTGACGATGACGCGTGTTCCATAATTTTTGTTCACCCAAAAAATGATCAACGCGCCTAACGAAGTTTTCACTTCAAAAAACATACAGACGAACATAATAACCTTCTCCTTTTTGGAAGTCGGTTAAAAAACACGCGGTCAGACACGAAAAGCGATTTCAATTTATAATTATGGATATAAGAAGTTCTTTTAATTCTAACTGGTACCCATTTCGCTATCTCAGTACTCAAGATATGTGCATGGTATGTCACAAATCAATCCTTTACCCTTTTTTTTCTTTCATTAATGAATCGAAAAACTATTTTGTATTTTTATTAATTTATTTAATTTACACGGCTTAAAAAAAACAATTACATAAATCAAAGTACAAACAAACATAACACATACACTAATAACACCAATTAAATACTAAAAAAAATTGGCACTTAACCATTAAATTGGCAAATTTATTGGCGAACAGATCGCAGTCCGGGTTGGCTTCCACGAGCTTATTTAGTGCGGTCAACACGCGCGGTACGGGAGACGCAACACGGGCTGCTGTCCGACACGAAGGCACGCCTAGCAGTCGATGTCTTCTGCCACGAAGATAATTATTCGGTGAATAGAGTCGAATCAGCTCATTATGGATGTCAGGCGCATTCGGCATACCCTTCCACACTTTGAGCATAACGCCTACCTGGCCACATGCCCTTCTAGTCTCCAGCATATGATAGCCCCCTGCCAGGGTTACGAGTCCTGCCAGGGTTACGAGTCTGTCCGAAAGGGATATCGTGGCTCTGGCACACAGGCATTTGAAGAAACACGATGGGTTTTAGTCAGTAAAAGTCTGACACTCCCTCTCGCTCCGCCCAGAGCTCCCAGAAGTTATTTGATGATTTCTCACCGAAAAAAAAAAAAAAGCATATGATAGCCCAGACATCCTAAAAGGAACTTGGATTTGGACTTTTGTCGGTCCCGTTTTATTTAGTCAACTTTTATTAAAAATTCTACGTTGTGACGCAGCGGCGAGGTGTCAATTTGTGTAAAAGAGAAGCCGAAGTGAAACCGGCTTTAATTGACTTACTTACTTAACAATAAAGTAAACATTTACTGAATTTAACACCATCTATCGTCAAGTAGCAGAAACAAAAAGGCGCTATCACTACACAAACAAAACTTTCAATGTTTTACAGAATTATTATTATACTCCGTTCGAAATAAGATTAGACATTCAAATAAACCTTTTTTACAGTTCGTTCAATTGATTTTGACTTCTATTGCGTTGGTGGCATGACCAATGACAGCTGTAATAAACAGTTGGTATTGTAACCACGTTTTTGCTTTCAATGCCATCCTTATGCCTACGGAATAGAAGTCAAAATCGGTTGAACGGACTGTAAACAAGTTTATTTAAATGTCTAATCTTATTTCAAATGGAGTATAGGTATCTACTATCATACTAAAATTAATATAGGAATGTAAAGAATCTAATACAATACATTTGAACTTGTGAAAACTAAATAAAATGTGCATTATCCACCATCTCACTATTGCTGACGCATTTTTTCTGACGCTGACACTATTGACTGTGCCATTTTTCAATCGCGGTAGAGTTGCTGATGCGAACCTCCGAAGGGAAGCCGGTAGGAATCGTGTTATATGGTGCTTTCGCCACTGTTGTGACGGATTATTTTATACTCCCTCTCTTGCTACGGAGCTCTAAGGGCGTGCCCGAAGAGCACTTGACCGATTTTCATTATTGCCTGCGTAGGTTACGATCCGGTTCGGGTAAAACGGGAATCTTTTGCCATAACATGCCTGTAAAATTGGCAATGCAAAGAAAAACAGGTAGATATTACTGCAGAAAACTGCAAATGAATAAATAACACGTGTTCAACAGGACATAAGTCCACATGCAATTTATTTGCTAACTACTTGAGCACACACTGGTGTATTCCTTGTTAATAAACTGAGCTGGGCGACAAATAAATGTTCTAGAGCAAATATATTAGAATGCGTTAAGGCAATGGCTGCGATGTTCTCTTTATTGATGAGAGGAATCAATCTTGCACGGTACTGGATCCTTTTATTAGCTTTCTAACTTTATTAAACAGTGAAGATATTTATTCCGTATGGTGCCGGACGTAAAGAATAGCACCACCCTATTTCTTCCCGTGGGTGTCGTAAAAGGCGACTACGGGACTTACTACAGACTGGGCAGCAGCGTTCTCTATGCATTTTAACACCATAATGCGATCGCCAACCCGCCTGTCAAGCGTGGCGATTATGGCAACCCCTCCCCTCCCTTTGGGGGAGGCCTATGTCCAGTAGTGCCCCGGCTAAAATGAATACACAAGAAGCTTATAGGTAAAAGTGGAGGCAACACTTTAAATACCTATACTCCATTTGAAGTAAGATTAGACATTTAAATAAAACTTTTTTCAGTCCGTTCAACCGATTTTGACTTCTATTGCGTTGGTGGCATGACAAATGGAGCTGTAATAAACGGTTGGTATTGTAACCACGTTTTAGCTTTTAATGCCATCCTTACACCCACGGCATAGAAGTCAAAATCGGTTAAACGGCCTGTAAAAAAATTTATTTAAATTTCGAATCTTATTTCAAATGGAGTCTATGTGAAGATGACTGTGGTCGGACTCTCTCTTTCTGAATACATACATAAGATAAAGAAAACACATATCACTGCCTCGTTCTTATGTATGTATTCAGAATGAGAGTCCGACCACAGTTGTCTTCACTTAGGTATTTAGAGTGTTGCCTCCACTTTTATCTATACCTTAATGCCAGCTGCGGATCCACTTTTAAAGTTAGAAGACGTTTAAACGAAAAAAATTTATGGTTAAACCTCAGATTATAGAAAGAAGGTAACTCTAACTTAGGGGTAAATGTTTCAATATAAACTAGCAACACCGAATGATTTTTGTTAAGGTTTTGTGTTTCAAGATGTCACTAACAATAAACACGTAAAATAAATCCAAATAGACGAATAATCATTATTTTACGAAAGATACTCCATCTTCTTTCTTTTGTTTTTAGGAACAGTTTTTACAATGTTTAAAAATACAAAACGGCATTATTCAGAAATTATCTGTTAGAGCCCGTGACGTATTAACGATGGGACGCTTCGTGCTATACTGACTCGAGATGGTATTCGCTTTTGAATTTGTATTTGGTTTGTCGGCCGCACTCTCGGTGTTCCGCGTGGTCTATCTGCTTCTTTCTATAATCTGAGGGTTAAACAGAAACTAATTATTACTTAACTTTAAGGGGACGATAACCAACTTTTAATGATTTGATACTGAAGATCACGTCTAAACGAGTAGTGTTTATGATTTGAAAAAAATATATGATAAATTAGAGCATTTTCTCAATAACTTAATATGTGAATATTTTAGCATCCAAAATATTAATCAATACTTAGAATATTGGGTTTTCAAGTAGCATCAAGATTCTAAGCAAAAGCAAGTGACAGCCCAGAGAGGGCTTCACCACAATATTACGAATATTGGAAGTCAGCACAAAGTATTCTACCGTTATTAATAACTATGACCTATGATATTGCACAGTTCGTAAGCTTTCGCTCTCTGTGTTCGAAAGATTATTTTGAGAAAAATACTTGGTGGATACTTTTATTAAAACTTTTGTAAAGCACTATCTCGTTTCATTTGGTGTTAGTCGCATACGATATGTTTCGAGATCGTCTATATCGTCCATAAGATTATTTTGAGATAAATACTTGATTAAAGATGGGATTCTTTGTTAAAGGTATACACTCTTTTCTTGCCAACACTTTATTCCGCACAAGTGCACTGTTTCACAACTAAACGACGATTCGCTCTGTATTCCATTTTAGAATTTAAAATGACTTTTCCCCCATTCAGAAATAACAATAACATCATAACCGTTATTTCTGTGTTGCCAAAGTAAAATAAAACATTCAGTTGCCATAATGAAAATACATTTAAAAGTTTGTTACAACATTAATGATTTGTAATTTGACAGTGTTGCAACAGTGAATATTATAATTCGGTATTAAAATAATACTTTTTTTTAAATTAATTCATAGAAATCACGACACTTTTATAAAGACTTTTGTGAAGAACTACCTCGTTACATTTGGTGTTAGTCGCATACGATATGTTTAGAGATCGTCTCGCGAACTCACCACAGCCGTTCGAAACCGAAACCGCTAGTTGGGCAGTCTCTAGACAAACGCGTGAATAACGCCGAATGGCCGAAACAGTCATATCATCGACCTAATTCTAATATGGCGTAAGTCAAAATTGGCGGCAACTATTCAGGAAGCGAAGAAAACGTTTTGTTTCTATGAAGTTTTTATTCTACCGAAAATATGACTACTTATCCAATCTGCTTTGGTTTTATTACACTTTAGATTGATCAAAATCGGACTGACGCCTTACTATCCGTTGGTAGGACAAATTATGCCTTACGCTTTATTAGAATTAGGTCGACGATAAATGTAACGTGTTCAAAGAATTGTTCCGTAAGCTTTGTCTGACAGTCAATAAATCACTAAGTAATATCAACAAATAAATCAATTTTAAGTCTTAAGCAAATTTTAACTTCATATTTAATTTCAACGTCTTTGCTTAAACGAAAAGATAGTGACATCAACCCCCAGGTAACAGCTACTTAAATAAAACAAGGGATCAATTTAATTTTTCCCAGACAAAGGAAAATTCGTGTAGGTAGCTGATATGAAAAATACGGGGATTACGAGATGAGGAAGAATGACGTTCTCAGCCAGCACTTGACCCACTTCTTGTTGATAAAAATGATAAATATTCCCCTGCTTCAGAATGTGCCCGGTATTTTTATTTTATTTGATAAAATAACCCGAGGTGTGCGGATTGATGGCCTCAAATGTATTGTGGTAATTTGAACAATGTGTTTCGGTGTTTTATTAATAAGCATTTTGAGTTGTAAGAATTCGAATCCATTACGAATCACACCGCAGTTTAATAATTAATTAACCTAAATGTTCTGAATGTAATTTTAATAGTCATTACAGTCGTGGTACTGATAGTTTCACTAGTAAAATTTGTTAAAAGAAATTCGCATTTTCAGGACGAATTCATAGGAAAAACGGTATCGTTTTTCATAAGAATTCATCATGAAAATGGGAAATCAATTTCAGCTGCTTTCAGCTTTCCAGGACAACTTATATTATAATAGACTAATTACATGATTACTAAGAGATAGCCGAGTACAAAATCTGCAGTCTGAGAGTACTCAGTGTCCAGGAACAGACAGTGAAGGCTTGTACCTACAGACTAGTGCGATATCGCGGGCGCAACGCGACACTAGTAGCACAAATAAAACTGTGGATGACAATCTTCACAGCTTGGCCCATCGCCGCAAGGTTGCCTGCTTGTCGGTCTTCTACAGATTGTACTTCGGTGAGTGTGCCCAAGAACTCCACGACCTCATTCCACCGGCCCCCTTCTATTATCGGACATCTAGACGCACTGCAGGTTACCATCCTTTCCTTGATGCTATTCCACCAATTCGCACTAAGCGTTTCCAAATGTCTTTTATAATGCGCACAGCAAAGGAGTGAACTCTCTACAGCTGCGTCTGTGTTTCCGAACGCATACTCGTACAACCCTAATCTCTTCAATGTTAGAGTGAATAGGCTTCTTCTGGGTAAGCTCACTCCATTGTCGACTTTGTCTCAGTCATCTCTGCCCTAGACTAAGGTCAAGAGCAAACCCACCCTAAATAATATTAAAAAAAACAAATGCACAATTTCTTTGTTGGTGCCTGTCGCGCACGCGATATCGCGCGAGTCTGTACGAGCCTTAACCCGTGAAGAGATCTTGAAATACTGTGGAATGTTCTATATCTATATTTATGTGCATCATAACAAGTCTGCAGTACTCGTATAGGTGCATAAATACATAAATTCGAGCAACAACGTAATTATCTGCGCTGCACGTTGTGAAACATTCGAAAGCTCGGGTAAAAATAAAAATCCTATGTTTACACTCTCTGAATGTATTTTATCTCCTTTGACTAAAACGACGTTGATATTTTGTAATAGCATGAGCAATGTTTTGGTAAACTCTTTCAATTTAAACAATTTCAAAGGCCGTGACAAGAGTCACGACTTTCCTTAACAGAATCATCCAACTATTACAGCTTAATGTTATGACGTAAAGAATAGCACCATCCTATTTCTTCCCGGGTGTCGTAAAAGGCGACTAAGGGACTTACTAGAGAATGGGCAGCAACGTTCTCTATACATTTTAACACCATACAGCGATCGCCAACCCGTCTGCCAAGCGTGGCGATTATGGCAATCCCCCCTTCCTTTTCATTTTACTGCTGGACATAGGCCCCGCCTTTGTCCAGCAGTGGACGTCTTTCGGCTAAAATGATGATGATGATGTTATGACTCTACATTATAGACTTACATTATATTATGTTTCCTATCAGCATCATGCTGAGTGCAAGCCTTTTTGTCACAGTCATGACGTGCAGTTGCCGACTATTTGTTATTTTTGTGCTCGTGATTATAATGTAGATAGGTTTTTTTTTTAAATGTTTACTTGCTCGAGTTTATGTTTTCCTAAGCACGTGTTTCTGTGACGAATAGAATTATTTTTCTTTCTTTCTTTCTATCATCATTATATTAATGAAAGGCTCTTATAGACTCACGCGATATCGCGGGCTAACAGGCACCGACAAAGAAATTGTGCTACTAGTGTCGCGTCGCGCCCGCGATATTGCGCCAGTCTGTGCGAGCCTTTATACGTGAAGTGAAAACTTTGTAGGTACCCCTTTTTACGAAATTACGCGGACGGAGGAGTATGTAATGTCGCATAGTTAAAGTATAGAAGAAGGAGGAGGGCAGAAAAAATAGAAATAAATTAAATTAATTAAAAATACATTACACACTAATGGTAGTGTGTAATGTATTTTTAATTAATTTAATTTATTTCTATGTTTTCTGGCTGGACTATGTGCGTGTGTGTGTCAAACGCATGGGCGTTTGACACACACACACACATAGTCCAGCCAGGACCTGAAGATAGATAGGTGATAGAAGTGACAGCTTGAGCATGGAATTAGTGTACTCATGAAATTAGTAAGTAGGTACAGTAGTACCCAATTGATATGGCTTACCGATGTACCTGCGCAGAAGGTGAATTTTAAAAGTGCGGGAAATGCTATTGACCAATCGGCACGCTCCACGCACCGCGGTTTTTTTTCCTGTACCGCTATTGGTCGGCAGCTGCCGCCATGTTAGCGCGCGCCGCGTGGCATGTTTGTCAGCCGCCATACTTCTGATCGAGTGCACGCTAGCAGCTCCAGTTTATTATGAACCTTATAATAGTGACCTAAGGTTGATTGTAAGTTTTAGGCATTCTTTCGTTAATCTTCGGGGCCATACTTTCTTTTCTGTGCGAACGAAGATTCACGACGCGCCTTATCAATTGGGTACCACTGTACTATAATATAGATTCAAGATTGTAAGTAAAGGGGGTCGAATTTCGACTAGAGGGCGAACACTAAATAGTTAAGTTATGCCTAGGTGCTAAGGCAGGACTAAAACTGAATCCTGATAAAACAAAAATAATGACCAATGGTGAAAAACATACCATTAGCATAGGCGAAACACAAATAAATTATGTAGAAGAATATATATATCTGGGACAGCTGATGTCACCAAAAGACACCATAAATAAAGAAATTGAGAGAAGAATAGCAAACGGCTGGAAGAGATACTGGGGCCTGAGAGAAGTAATGAAAAACAAAAACCATCATATTTCAACAAAAACTAAACTGTTTAACACCTGCATACTACCGGTATTAATGTATGGAAGCCAAACCTGGGCTCTAACAAAGAACTCAGCAAATAAAATTGCTACATGCCAACGTGCGATGGAGAGAAGCATGCTAGGAGCTAAAAAAACAGACAAAACAAGGAACAAAACCATCAGACACAAGACCAAGGTTCAGGACGTAACCATAAAAATCAGAAGACTGAAGTGGAAATGGTCTGGACACATGATTAGAGGGAAGGACAAATGGAGCAAAATAGTTACACAGTGGTACCCAAGAAACGGCCAAAGAAAGAGAGGTAGACCACAGAAAAGGTGGGATGATGACATCAGACAGGTCGCCGGAATGACATGGGGCAGAGTGGCCAGAGAGAGGCAGGAATGGAGAAGGTTGGAGGAGGCCTTTGCCGACTGGCAAACGGACATACAAAACGTAACTAAACGCCAAATACGAGACTGAAGGCTACACTCTATGTTTGTCCGACTGAAAGGCTAATAATAATAAATGCCTAGACTGTATAGTTTGTAGACGACACATTGTTTCAGTAACGTATCATTTTGTATATTTTTATGCGTCCATGTTGTTCATCGTAATACCTACATACAAAAATCGTAGAACTTGTATCCTTTTGGGGTTCTTAAAATTGCCTCCATAAATGAGTTGATATCTGTTGTCAATATACTGTGCATCTTGTTGACTGATAAAGGCGAAACCAAAATAAATTGCAACATTTAAATACATTTTGGATATATGCTTATGTACTATTTGATTAATACTCTGACTCAAGGAAAACGCAATTAGTTCAATTTCCTCGATAGAATTTAATTCCGAAAAGACCTCTACTTTTTTATATTTTTATCTGTAATTCCAAAATCCTAAGTAATTTCATTGCAAAATTGCATTCAAAATGTGCGTATTAGATGATTGAAAACTCTGGCTGAACATATTTTTGATACACATCTTAATTTATTAAAAAAAAATATTTGTTTTGGCGCTCTTACGTTGTTCTATTTTGGTTGCAGCGCTTTGTTGCGCTCTCTTTTTTCACATGGGGAAGTAATTGACTATGTCACTTTCTTAAGCCCGCCCAGTTCGCTATGATTTATTTTTTACGTATCACCTTAATCTATTTTATTTTTTATCACGGCAAGATCTGTTTAAATGCTGCCGATATAAGAAAACACCTGTAACATTATTTCTATCTCCTTAGACCAAAAACAGCGCCAAGTGCTAACAATACGATAAATGAAACTACAAATTTATTGTAAGATATCAGACAACTTGTAAATCAAATTAACTCGATTGGCTTACAGAAACAAAAGGTACAATCCTGTAAGACACTTTTCACACGTCATGTCAGAATTCGCGCGAGACGTGTCGACGTAGAATAGTGACGTCGACGTCAACACGCGGTTTATTGTGGTAGCGGAAACATGCCTCGCGTTGAAAAGAATACGATGAGAAGTGGATTGACTAGAAAATTATACAACGTGCCGCTACAATGGCGACATTCAATTACCACACAGGGCTAGTGGTTAGTAATCATAAAAAATAAAATAAGATAAAATAATTCGTACATTGAAACATTAAAATTATCGAACAAACTAAATAATAAAGCTCTCTCTTTCGTTCAATTCGACTACTCTTTGCACGTTATTTGTTTTAATTTTATTGATGCGACGTTACGATCCGTGACCCCGGCAAATGACATCTGCACTACAGTTCTTAAGTACTGGTTGCTCCAAAAGTATTTTTTTGAAAATTGTTATTAAATCAATAAATAATAACGTTTAATAAAATTAAAATATCTTCATAAAAAGAAAACGCGAAACCGTATAGGTGTATTATATTGATGTCGCAATTAAAGCGGTACGTTGTATAAATAAATAATTTTAAAATTATAAAAAGAATTTGATTTGATATGTCACACTGTGCAGTTTGCAAAGCTATTTTGTTTTAATTTTTAATTTGCCCCCCAAAAGTGATTCATAATCAAATTTCATTTATTTACGTTACACGTCCGTGTTTGGGTCACATAAATTCATATGTGTACCGAATTTCAACTTAATCGGTCAGTAGATTTGGAGCAAATCGGCTGTGACAGACGGACAGTCAGACAGCATGCAGTCAGCTAGACAGACAGACACACGACTGATCCTACAAGGGTTCCGTTTTTTACTTTTGGGGTACGCAGCCTTAAAAGTGAAGATAATTTAGTTATTGAGGTATTTTGTACCTTGGTTTGTAGCATTATGATTAAAAGCAAGCGTGTATTTAAGCATGTTTGTGATCATATTATTATGTATTATATTATTCAACGGGAACGTACTACCAGTATTAAAAGTATCCTTTGTCTTAACCCAGGTCATGGTCTACCCATTTGCCAAATTTCATCTAAATCCGTTCAGCCGTTTTAACGTGAGAGCGTAACAAACCAAGAAATAAACAAACAAACTTATTTCGTATTTATAATATTCATCATCATCATCATTTCAGCCGAAAGACGTCCACAGCTGGACGTAGGTCTCCCCCAAAGGGGGCGGTTGCCATAATCACCACGCTTGGTAGACATGCGGGATGGCGATCGCAGTATGGTGTTCAAATGCAAAGAGAACGCTGCTGCCCATTTTCTAGTAAGTCCCTTTGTCGCCTTTTACGACACCCACGGGAAGAAATAGGGTGGTGCTATTCTTTACGTCCGGCACCACACGGGGTCATATATATTATAATATTAGTTAGGATGATGTCTCCGTGATGACTACTGTGTATAAAGTGTATTTGTCTGTATTCTCCATTTAAAAACAATTGTTAAGCTTAAAGTTTAATTTTTTAAATTATTATGGTATATAAAATAATTATGGTAAAAAGTGTATTTGTCTGTATTCTCCATTTAAAAACAATTGTTAAGCTTATAGTTTAATTTTTGAAATTATTATGGTATATAAAATAATTATGCTCCGTGATGACTACTGTGCATCAAAAAGTCTATTTGCCTGTATTCTCTTTTCCAAGATAGTTTTTAAGCTTATCGTTAAATAATTTCAATTCTGGTTTATCAATTTGTTCTAATTTGTTTGTTAATAATTATTTAACAGTCTAAGCAATACTTTTGTCCTATTTTTCGGGAAATGAGGGCTGATCGTCCTTAATACAGGCTACTAAGTAACCTAGCTAGGACATCAGATCTTAAAATTGTATTGTTACCTACTCATCTCAGATGTAAACTATTCCTAAGTTGTCATCCTACTTTGTAACAGACGTACCTCTTTTTTATGAAATAAACTACTAATACTATCTATTAATATAAAAAAAATATTGAATACCTATCCTCACGTCTTTTTCCCATGGGAGTTAACAGAAACTACATAACGCCACGCTACGTACTTACATGCTGTCCTTTTGTTTTTACTTTCATACATCTTATATATATACACGCACTCTTCCTCTTCTTAGCGTGTCTGAGCTACGCTCTGAGCGTTCTGAAGAACATCGCCAAAAAGGTTAGTGTATGTCCTTCTAGAGCGTCCGCTCCCGCCGTTTCTTGAGTGGACACGCCGGGAGGGGACACTAGAGGGCGGCTAGGGGACGGTAGATGTAAGTATATCTGCCTTGTAAATACCTTTTGTTAGGTGCCTTTATTCATGAAGTATTCAGAAACATCTGAATACTTCATCATCATCAATCTGTCCGCCTTTTTCCCAACTGTGTTGGGGTCAGCTTCCAGTCTAACCGGATGCAGCTGAATACCAGTATTTTACATGGAGCGACTGCTCTACCTCTACAAACCATTTACTAGGTTATACGAATTGTTTCTGAATACTTGTCATAATATACAGTATGTAACAAAAACCCTGTTGTTCCTTTTAGGGACGTATACATTAACCTACAAGCACAACATTGGTGGAATTATAATTTAAAAAAAATAGGCATTGGCTAGTCGAGAAGTCAAAATCAAAGAATTAAAGAGGTTAAAAATCAGTTAAACATTACAAAAAATATTAATAATTAAATATTTATTTTAATTAATTTTGTTGATCAGTTTTTATAAATGAATTGCTTTATTACGTATGTATACCGATTCTTAAAACATAGGAACAACAGGGCTTTTGTTACATATTGTAGAATAAAATAAACTAATCATACGTATTACTCTCGACCGTTTAAGACACAGTAGGTACACGTGTTAGCACAGATTCTAACACAAGTGTTAGAATCTATTTAACGTGTCGAGGCGTCGAGGTACAAAAGCGTCGCTGTCTCGACGGGCCATGCATTGTGGCTGAAAGGAAACATACGCCGGCTACACAACGAATAATGTAGTTTTATTTCTTAAGTGAAATCTTAAGGCGCGTTGAGCGATTTTTTGTGGGGGAAAACCCTATCCCTCTTATTACAAAAAAAAGGTTTATCTTCAGACCCAGGTTTAAAACATTATTGAATTTCGAACTTTATTTCGACTATGGTAAAGTTCCTAAACACAAAACTGACAACTTAGTACCAAACTAAGTATTCAGTTTTGTATAAAGAACGGTATTTCAATCACAGTTACGTTCTTATTACAAAAACTAGCTCCATGGTTTAAGCCATGTCAAAATATAAATCTCGTTTTGTAATAAGACGGTATGGGTTCACGTCACCGACATGCTAATGTTAAGACTTTAACAGTATAACTGTAGCTATGCATAGTTTTAAGTTTTGACTTCTGTCAGCAATCCCCATGACTGCCTATGTTAGAAGAATCTTTTTAAGGTCGTCGGTCCATCTAGCTGGGGGGCGTCCCACACTACGCTCGGTCTCCACTCCAGGACTCGTCTGCTCCACGGGCCATCGGTCCTTCGACAAACATGGCCAGCCCACTGCCACTTCAGCTTGCTTACTCTGCAGGCTAAAGGCTCTGAAGGTAATTCCGGTTCTCTTCCGGATAACTTCATTTCTGATCTTATCCTTCAGAAAAACTCCGAGCATAGCCCGCTCCATTGCACGGTTTTGGGTCTTAAGGTCTGAAATTACCATACCTAATCCTGTAAAATATACAGGTTTTTTTTTTGCCATTGCTCAATTTTTTTATTGTGGCTCACATATTTCCATTATTTGTACAATTATTTTTCCCCAACTTGAAATACTAATAACATACCTAAAAACCTACAAATCGCAAATTGAGCGAGCGCACAGCTGTTTAGGTACCTTCGCACGTTCCGCTACACCGCGCACACGCGCCGGCCGGCAAGTCACCATAAAACCAGAGTGATAATGTATAGGGTCCCCCTATTCATCATCATCATTCATCTTTTCAGCCGAAAGACGTCCACTGCTCGACATAGGCCTCCACCAAGAAGGTTGCCATAATTGGCACGCTTGGCAGGTGGGTTGGCGATCGCAGTATGGTGTTTAAAATGCATAGATAACGCTGCTGCCCATTCTCTAGTAAGTCCATTGACCCTTAGTCGCCTTTTACGACATCCACGGGAAGAAATGGAATGATGTTATTCTTTACATGAGACTTAATCATTATTGGCGAAATGTGGCTGCAGGTACTATAGGTACACCTCTGCCAAACCCTTCGGGGATTCATCATTTCAGCCAAAAGAAGTCCACTGCTGGGCATAGGCCTCCCCTAAAGGGGGGGGGGTTGCCATAATCGGCACGCTTGGCAGGTGGGTTGGCGATCGCAGTATGGTGTTTAAAATGCATAGAGAATGCTGCTGCATTCTCTAGTAAGTCCCTTAGTCGCTTTTTACGACATCCACGGGAAGGAATGGGATGATGCTATTCTTTAAGTCCGGCACCACACGGAAAACGCCTATTACATGAGACTTAATCATAATTGCCTAATGTGGCTGGTAGGTACTAAAGGACATCTCTGCCTAATCCATCGGGGATTACGTGCGTGATATTATGTATACCGTATTTCTCCATATTTGTTGTTTAGAATCCTTTAAAATCACAAACGACGACGTATGACTTTGTTTGCTGTGGGCCGAGCACGGGTGTGTCAAGACGTGTGTGTGACAAGACATGATAAACTATGTCATGTCAATTTGTACTAGCATTTTATGACAAAACAGTTTTATCGCTCAAAAATGTGTGACTCAAGTCATGTCACAGTAGGCCGTGCTCCCCCCGCCTGGTCTATCAGCATGTGGCTAGTTTTGGATTGTCGACACGGCGATAATCATGTCAGCAGCTCTTCGATTCTCAGGGGTTGATAGGTTTTTAGAACCGAAACTATGAGAGATGTGGTAAATGGAGGCAGGGGCTCAAGTGGAGAGCGTATGCACATATTTAGTACCTTATTATACCATTATTAATACTATGGATCCCATGCTGCAGTCATTAGCATAGACATGAACTTCAAAACTTCACCAGAAAATAAACGCAGTGAAGTTTAGCCCGGTGTGTAGACAAGGTAATTTGTCACTCGTTTTATTAACGACGGGAACGAGTCAATGTATTTTTCCTCAGCAGAAGTTTTAAAGTTTATTTTTTGCTTTAAAACTTGCTGTTTTTACTGAGGAATGAGGACTCTTGTTCCGGTTACTGGCAGAAAAGTAAAACTCTTCTGAAAATATTTTAATGATATTTTACTACTTTCAAGATATTCTAAAACATTTTTATATTTATTTGTACAAAATCTGACTCATATTCCTAATTGTTGACAAATTAAATTTTGCCTACGACTTGAAACTTGGCACCGTCCGACAATCACAAATTAGCGATTTAACAAATTCCAACGTCCGTCACGTTTAATTAATTTTAACACGAATCCAGTCACTCATAATTACTCACAAGATTTAAGCCAGCGACACATTTGTTACACAACACGCGTGCTCATTGATCATAAAGACTCGTACAGACTGGTGCTATAACGCGGGCGCGACGCAACCCTAGTAGCACAATTTCTTTGTCGGTGCCTGTCGCGCCCATGATTTCGCACCAGTCTGTAATAGCTTTAACATAAGCATCATGATCAGTCTCTTATGTTCCCACTGCTGGGACACAGGTCTCCTTTTTGTGAGAGGGTTTATTGATCACTTGATAAAAAACAATGGCTCTAGTAGGATTGATTTTGTCGCGTAATTATTGACTATCCGTATAAACCGATGCAGAAGGTGTCGTGTCTGGCAAATATGACAATATGTAAGATAATTGGCAGCAGTAGCCGCTATTGGCTGCGTTCAGACGACACGCGCCCGCTACGCGCCCGCCCCGCGCCCGCCCCGGTCCCTTTGAAATTTGTTGTATATAATTTGAGTCTTATGACACATCAATAGATCTCAAATTGCATTTATTGAAGTCGACCCACACACGCGCTGCACACGCCTTGTGCTCGCGCTTCGGTCAGTGCCGTATTGACTGTGATCGTTTTTTGATTAAATAATAAGTAGTACCTATAAGCGGGTACGAGGCGGGCGCGTGGCGTGCGCGGATTTTGCGCATGGCGAACGCGAGTGCAAGGCGGGCCCAATGCGTGTGCGGGGCGTGCGTGGTCGTCGCGGGTTATCTGAACACGGCCTAACAGTAAGTTAGCTAATTGTAGCTAAACGGTTGAAAATAAAATTAATGTTCAAGGCATTTATTTTGAGCTGATACAATCAGTCTGTTTGCAGCCATCTTAAAATATCTTACTCTTTTCCCAACTAAGTTGGGGTTGGCTTACAGTCTTACTGGAGGCAACTGAATACCAGTATTTGACATGGAGCTACTGTCTATCTGACCTCCACTACACAGATACTGGGTAACACGATACCACTTGGTAAGACTGGTTGTCAGACTTTCGGGCTTCTGACTACTCGTAACGACTGTCAATGATCCACGAATGACAGCCGGGACCAACGGCTTAAAGTGTTTTCCGAGGCACGGAGGGGTCTCAATATGTAATGAATGGTCACTCATCCATGAATTGACCGCGGTAAGCGTATCTTGGTAATGGTAAGCGTATATCTTAACCTCCGATCGCCCCGTATAGCTGTTATAATTTAAATAGTGCTGCAGGAAGTGCCAAAAAGTATCGATATTTTAAAATTTATTGATATCGATTTCGATATATCGAAAAAAAATCGATACTTTATGAAATTGTATTGTTTGTGTTTCATTCATAGATATAATCTACCAAACTAGAAACATAATTTCTGATGTTAAATCTCAAACTAATCAAACATTGTACTTAAACATATATACGTACTCATGTTTACTTTTTTACGGCTCTGAATTATAGCGGTTTTAGTAATTGTTGCTATTGGAAATATATCGTATTTGATACATTTTCGATACTTGATATCAATTTATCGAAATAATAGATATCGCCGAAAAATATCGATATAGCGATACATAGATATTTTTTCTACAAGCCTACATTTAGCCACGCGCCCCGCCGATCGTTCGAAAATCACACCGTAGTAATGAAACACAATAAAATGTCACAGTTTCTTTTTTTTTTCGGCGTGGGAAGTTATCACATAACTTCGCCCGCTCTGGGCGGAGCGGGAGGGTGTGTCAGACTTTTACTGACTAAAACCCACCGATGTTCCTTCCGTTACCTGTGTGCCAGGACCACGATATCCCTTTCGGACAAACTCGCAACCCTGGCAGAAAAAAATACAAATTCCTCATAACCGCGTGTCTTGATATAAATGTGTTCCCTACCTATTCTCGCTAATAATAAAATGTGTTGAAACGCGACAGATCATGACGCAGGTCATCAACAACTCAAAGCTTTTTCTATATTAACATTTAATTTTATGTGTTTCTCTGTGGCGAATGATTTCACTCTAACGACCAGGCCAGCGTTTGATGATTCTTTTCATACGATATAATTCATCAATTTGATGCAATTATTATATTTAGATATTACACAATTTCCATGAAAATAGAATGTTTTGTGAAAGCTATTATTTGTTCGAAATGTGGTTGAATTCCTGAATTAGGGGAAGTGTATATCTGTCAACAAACAATGTAGCGGTTATGTATTCGTATATAGAAGTTATTACAGTCGTGCATTCAATAATATATAAATAATATTCTGTCTGTGTGGTGCCGGATGTAAAGAATAGCACCACCTTATTTCTTCCCATGGATGTAGTAAAAGGCGACTAAGGGAGTAACTAGAGCATTTTAACACCATATCGCGATCCCAAACGGCTTTGGGGGAGGCCTATGTCCAGCAGTGGACGTCGCTCGGCTGAAATGATGCTGATGATGATTCAATAATAAGTAGTGCTGGAATATTTGTTTGATTGGAATATATTTGGGGCGTGCGATCTTGAAAAATTCTGGATACAATTTCAAGAATCAGGTAGGGATTTAATCCGTGTTTAAAGTATTCCTAAGAGATCTTTTAAATATCTTAAGAAAATACTGCTATCATTTTCAAATAATGATTGCAGCGAAAACATCTTTCGCCGCGTTAAGGCTTCTACATACCAGCGCGACTTGTCGCGCGACGCGACACGGCACAAAGGCCCCGCGTGTCGCGGGACGAGCGGTGCCTTTGTGTCGCGTCGCGTCGCGCGACAATTCACCTCGGTATGTAGAAGCCTTTAAGCGATTTTTGGTAGGGCCAAAATATGGGTTCGCGTCCTCGAAATGCTAATGTAACTTGTTACGCCAGACTGGCGACACGCAGCGGCCTTTGTACATGTATACGCATATATATTATATGTTATTTCAAAGTTGTAAGTTTTCATTTTTGTCTGCACTCCACAGACTGCTAATTTTTTTTTAATGTTACTCCGCGTCATTTCAGTAATATCAAAATTGTTGATAGGCTGATGATCTGAAAATTGTAAGTGGTTACTAATGAACATTATTTTTGTCCATAGAGAATGTTTTGAGAGGAAATGGTTTCTGAAAAGAAATGGCTCCCTATCAAATACGTAGTCAACGACAGGTTTAAATATCACACCGTGGGCGGTCTCTACTCTATCTAGAGATTGACAGCTACAATAACAAACACCTCTCTTTTACACCCACCATAAAAACTTTAATTACGAATCACCATCACAAATGTAACGCAAGGAAACTGAATTTACTGCCAATAAAATTGTGCAAACAAAAATGTATCGCGTATTAATTTAATCTTAGTGGATGCACAGACGACCGACTGTGGTCGATCAGATTATAGTTATACAATATGTAACAAAAACCCTGTTGTTCCTTCTACCTACGTTTTAAGAATCGGTATACAAACGTAATAAAGCAAGTCATGTCTCTATACTGTTCAACAAAAATAATTAAAATTAATATTTGTAATGTTTAACTGATTTCTTACCTCTTTAGTTCTTTGATTTTGACTTCTCGACTAGCCAATGCTTAATTTTTTTAAATTATAATTCCACCAATGTTGTGCTTGTAGGTTAATGTATACGTCCCTAAAAGGAACAACAGGGTTTTTGTTACATACTGTATAGTATCGGTATGATTCTGCAATGAGGACTAGACATGGGCGAAATAGCTCACTGAAAAAAAAAGAGCGATCAGCTCTTTCACTCTAAAGAGCTATATCACTCTCCTAGCTCACTAGCTCTTCTATAGTTAGTGACTCGGACGCCGACTAGGCTGTTAGCTCATTTGGCTCACGCCGCACGTGCGTCGACGGAGACGGCTCGGCTCGCTCAATAGTCAATAGCTCTTTGGAAGTTTGAACTCTTTGTTACTCACTAGCTCTTCTATAGCTCAGTGACTCAGACACCGACTGTTAGCTAATTTGACTCACGCCACACGAGTGTCGAAGGAAACGGGTTCGGTTCGCTCTATATTGTCAAGTTCTGAGTGAGCTAATAACTGAGCTAGTGAACTATTTAGCAAACGAATGAGTGAGCGAGAGCGATTTCAATCGAAAAGAGCTAGCTCTTTTCTATCACTCGCTCACGAGCTACCCATGTCTAATGAGGACAGTCTTTAGAATAGAATAGACTTGAGGAGACATACGACTGCTCCTCTGCTCAATTCTGCGAAAAACCTGAAGTCTGTGATTTTGAAAACAACTGCTCCCGTGAATTTGTATGATTGGAATCTTTAAAATCAATATCAAAAGTCATTTATTCAAATTAATCAGCACTTTTTGAACTTCATAATTACATAAGACAGCCCCCCAAAATGCCCGCCCTTCACCACTTCTTAGTACTTTAGCTGGGAAGAAGAACTGGCGCAACAAACTCCCGCGCAGCACAGCTGTCTGTTTAGTCTTCATTGCAAGAATCAGCGAAATTGGAAGTAATAAAGAAAGAAAGAAAGAAAGAAAAATATTTTATTCGGGACACGCACAAGAAATACAAATATAGCATTTAAAACTAACTTAAACAATAAAAACAACCAAAACTTGTGCTATGCCAAAAAGGTCTCTATCTCAGCATAATGCCGCGATATTTAAAAAATAAATACCGCAGCGCTGGTATTCTGATAGGGCCCGCTGTGATGCCACGGACTCACCTACGGATACGCATAAATGCCACTAGGATAATAAAAAATAATAAAACAACACCTACAATAAATAAAAAGAAAACAAAATTATTTAAATATAAAACGTAACTATGTACTAAATAGTCTGTGGTCTGTGCTCACGCCCGACCTAAGCGCCCGACACTCGAAACATCACTTGTCTATGCCATAGACAGATGAGACTATTGTCTATAGTGAACGACAAGCGAAGGGACGCGAGCGCAATAGGTTGCATTCGTTCGGCTGTCACGGCTGTAATACAACTGAACACGACACGTTTCAATCAATCAACTCAGCCTATCGCACTCCACTGCTGAACATATGTCTCTCCCAGGCTGCGCCACAACACAACACCCTGCGTTTCGACACGTATGGTTGTAGGAAAATCTGACACCGACTAAAATTGGCAGAGAGCACTGTTGCGGTTGTGTCTACAGATTGTGCATTACATAGAGATAGTTATTAGATATAAAGAAAGTTGGCAAAAAGCAATGAATAGTAGTATTTTCTTCTAACTACCTAGTAATATAGTAGTTGTTAACTCAAAATCTCTCAAAATGCCAGTAGAAACCTGAAAATTTCTGCACTGTTGTAACCTTTTTTAACTTTTTCATTGACCAAAAAGTTTTCATATATTCCGTATAAAATTTACGCTGACAACCAAAGAGATTTAAAAATAATACGTGCTGGCTGTAAAGAAATAATAATTAAAAAAAACAGTCAAGAGCGAGTCGGACTCGCGCACCGAGGGTTCCGTACGTATATATGATCTTGATGATTTCTGAAAAACCGTGCTATTTAGAGACATCGTTTTATTTTTCCTGAAATCTTTATATAAACTTCTATCACATAGAATAATTTCAGATTTTTATCTATGCAAACTTCGGAGATAAGGCCCCCCTTTGAACGGTATTTTTTTAGTAACAGACAGACAGACTTAGTCTCACCATAAGGGTTCCTTTTTACCATTATGGTACGGAACCCTAAAAAGAAAACGAATTGGCGTGAACTTTATAATTTTTACAGCTGAACATTACAAATTTCATCAGAATTAGTAAAAAAAATGGATTCTTCTAGTGAAAGTGAGGCTCTGCTCATAATTGATAATGATAACCTATTACCAGAAAAATCTATTACCAGATATTTCAAGGCATAATATGAAAATATCATGTCTTGTCTTGGAGAAACGAATAAAAGGTAAGTGTGTTTTTAGCGTACTTTAGTGAGCTCACGAAAACTATGAAGCCATAGTTGTAGTAGTTGAAAGAAAAGCAGATTACGCACCTCGCTCGACGTGACTTCTTGACGTCACTTTCTGCTCGATGCAGTAATCTACTCATCATCATCATCATTTCAGCCGAAAGACTTCCACTGCTGGACATATGCCTCCCCTAAAGGAGGGGGGGGTTGTCATAATCGCCACGCTTGGCAGGCGGGTTGTCGATCGCAGTATGGTGTTAAAATGCGTAGAGAACGCTGCTGAACATTCTCTAGTAAGTCCCTTAGTCGCCTTTTACAACGCCCACGGGAAGAAATGGGATTGTGCTATTCTTTACGTCCTGCACCACACGGAACAATCTATAATCTATTTGTCCCGAACATAAGGGCGCTAGGACACCAGTGGCAGCGCAACCAGTCACGCTACAGACAAAATGTATACCGCTCTATAGAGGATACCTCACCTGGTGACCGCTTGGTTGCTCAACCAACCATACATTTTTGAAAGCGCGACCATTAGTTGCGCCGCCATAGTGTCCTAGTGAGATATAAGCCTCACAGTTTTGGCCTATTTTAACAATGACGTATTATAAATAGACGCGTCATACACGAACATTAGTGCACTCAAAAACAGCGTAAGCCACGATTGTAGCTACATACTTGCATACAATCATACACAGCGTGTGAAGCCGATATCTGTTATTAGAAAGAGATGAACATACATATTTAGTTACGTCACTAGCTGCTGCATGTTCATTGGCACGTACGTAATAATAATAATAATTATTATTATTGTTATTATGACATTTATTTTATTTTCTCGGCTAGCCGGGAAGAACTGATAACACGGGCCTAAGCCAAGTGATTATCAGGTGGAATAAGTGCGGTCATGTGCAGAAAGTTGCACGGAAGATGGTTGCGTATTTATGTTTTGATGTGGGTTTTCTGATTCACATTGCAGAAACTGTCTCACGAGTCTGCATGTGTTTAGTATGGCTGCTTTCTGCAGCAGATGATACGTATTTGGAGGTAAGTTGAGAGAATTAAGGGACTGGTGAAGTTGTTTCGGTATGACTCCTGTTGTAGATAATACTATTGGTACTATTGTAACTTTTTGCAAATGCCAAAGTCGGGCTACTTCATGTTTTAATTCTGTGTATTTGCTCAGTTTCTCTGCTATTGTTGTCTGCAAGTTATGCGTATTTGGTATAGCAATATCTATTAAATATCCAGTTTTGTTTATCTTGTTTATTAGTGTAATATCTGGTCTATTGAAATGGATTGTTCGATCGGTAAGAATGGCGCGGTCAAAATATAGTTTTGTTGAAGGGTTCTCTAATACAGTTTCTGGATGGTATTGTAGTATGCTGTAACGGAGTCTAAAAGTTTGTACTGGTGTGCTAATTTTTGGTGTATGATGTTGGCTACTTGATCGTGTCTGTGTTTGTAGTCTGTTTGGGCTATTGACTTGCACGCGCCTGTGATATGCTGAATCGTTTCTGGAGAACTATTGCATTTCCTACATGTGTCATTATTTAAATTCTTTATGATAAACTTCCTATAATTTTTGGTTTCAATTACCTGGTCCTGTATAGCAAGCATAAACCCTTCAGTCTCCGGGAAGAGTTCGCTTCGATTTAACCACGCGTTCGACGCCTCTTTATCGACATTTATGTGGCATAAGTCTTGGCGATGTCTTCCATGTAGAGATTTCTGGGTCCATTCTAAAAGCTTAATTTTGTCATCGATTATTTTCTCATTTCTCTGTTCAGATGTATCTTTTAAATTTAGGGGTGTTAAGTGTTGGTCGTTGTGTGTTATGATTTTGTGAAGAATAGAAGTTTCGGTTTTTGAAATAAAGAATTGTCTAAGTGCTTTTATCTGTCTGTTGTGTAGGTTTAGGATGTCAATTAGTCCTCTACCTCCTTCTTTCCGCGGCAGTGTTAATCTCTGCTGACAAGATCGTGGATGGTGTTTGCGGAATTTGGTCATTGTGGTATTAATTTTTCGTTGAAGGTTTTTCAGATCGGTTTTGGTCCAATTGATTATCCCAAAAGAATATGTGAGAACGGTTATAGCGAAGGTGTTAATCGCTTTGATAGTATTTCTGGAATATAGTTGCGTTTTCAGAATTGTATTTAGTCTGTGTTGAAATTGTAGTGTTAATTTTTGTTTAGTTTCTTTATAGTGTATCTGTCGTGATTGTGTGTAGCCTAGGTATTTATAACTATCTTGTTCCTCTAATGGTTCTATCTGTTCTCCTGTTCCTAAAGTGTATTGGTGTTGGTAACTCTGTCCTGCTCTAATTGAATTTATTTTACATTTATCTATGCCGAATTCCATTTTAATATCGTTTGAGAATTGTTCTGTTAAGTTTGCTAATTGATAGAGTTGAGTCTCACTTTTGGCGTATAGTTTAATATCATCCATGTACAACAGATGATTTAATTCTATTTGTTGAACCTCAGTATGACCTTCGGTAGTTGTATTTTTTAATGGGATTCCTAAAGTAGTTGCGTTTAGTATATTAGATAGGGGATTTAGGGCAAGAGAGAACCACAGTGGGCTTAAAGCATCTCCTTGAAAGATACCTCTTTGAATTTTTATTGGGCTGGTGTCTACTGTTTTAGTAGGGGAAGTTAGTCTAAGTACAGTGGTCCAGGTTGTCATCGTGGCCTTCAGGAATGTTACTATTGTTGGGTGTATTTTGTATATTCTAAGATTTTTACAAGCCACGAATGGGGAACAGAGTCGTAAGCTTTTTTGTAGTCAATATATACATGCTAAACAGATCGGTTTTCGTTTTTTGAGTTTTTTTAAGGATTACCGAGTCTATGATTAATTGTTCCTTGCAGCCTTGGCTAAATTTCCGACATCCCTTCTGTTGTTCAGTAAAGATATTATTAGTGTCAATGTGTTGATATATTAATTCAGATATACAAGACGTGATAATTTTGTACAAGGTCTGCAAGCATGTTATAGGTCGATATTTTGCTGGGTTAGAGAGGTCATTACGATCTTTAGGTATCATAAAAGTTGTACCTGAAGTTACGTAGAATGGTATTGTTTTAGGGTCCTGGATGAACGTATTTATGTGATTATATAGAAAACTATGGATTGATGTAAATTTTTTGTACCAATAACTATGGATGTTATCTGAACCGGGTGCTTTCCAGTTATGTAAACGAGAAAGTACTTTATGGAAAATTTCTGGGGATATGTGCTCAAATGTCATTGGCTGAATATTTGTGCTGCTGTTTGTCAGTTCTGTTTGTATCCAATCTGCTTGGTCATTATGTTCGATTGGTTGTTCCCAAATTCCTGCCCAGAAGTTTTGTAACGTTTCTGAGTCAGGGTTGTTATTATCATCATTATTTGGGTTGTTATCCTGAAAGTTAGATGTCGCCTGTCTAATATTGCGGTAGAAAAGTTTTTCATTGTGGGTGAATTTAGTGTTTTGTAGTTTTCTTTGGGTACATGCTTTGTATCGTTGTAGTCGGCCTGTTACGACTGACAGTTTTTGTTTAAGAGTGTCTAATGTGTGAGCTATTTGTGTATTTGGTTCTTCATGAACAGTGTGAATTCTATATTGGTCTATTATATTGTTAACGTGTTTAATTATTTTCCTACTTCTATTCCTATGAATGAATTGAGTCATTTTAGCTATCTTTGATCGTAAATCATTTAATTTTCGTTCTAATCGTGTCTCCCAATTAGGTTTATATTCTTTTTTTTCCCTTTGGGTGACTACTCTTGGTTGAAGGGTTATCTTTGCTCCGTTAACTTTAGCTGCAGTCCATGCAGCACAATATATAGTAGTCTATAAAGTATAGAATTCAGTTTCTTTATTAACGTTTTCAGGTAAAATTATTTTGTTTAGGTAGCTAACTATACGGGCAAGTTTTTTAGAAGGTTTTTGTTTGGGAATAAAAATTCTATTTGTAGGACTAGTTTCTTTATAATATTGGAATGCTTGTTGGAAGGTCTCATCTATTAGTTGGTCCCTATCTAGGTTCACTTGTTGGTTAGGTAGAATTTCTTCTGCAGTGTTAATTTCTGTATGATTTAAAGTAAGTGAAGATTCTTGTGTGGAGTTCATGTCAATGCGGTCTACAAATTGAATTTCAGAATTACTGCTGTGGTTTGAGTTTACTATCGTCGTTTCGTTAGTGAAGTTGCTAAAATTAAGATTATCTAGTCGTAATTCTTCAGATATTTCTAGTTTTATTGAATTTAATCTGTCATTAGTGATGTAATTATTGTTTATAATTGCTCTCCTCTGATCAGCTATTCGTTGTTCGTTTAGATGAGCAAGTGCTGGAAAGCTGTTCATAAAATCTTCATACATGCGTCTTCTATATACGGTTTCGTTTCTACCTAAATCTGTAACTCGATAATAAGACCGCATGATAGCTTCATTTTGTTCACTGGTCCATCTCATTCGAGTTTGTCTTCTATTTTTAGTACTATGTGTTTCTGGGGTTCTAGGTTGCATTTGGGTAGATTGTTTAGGTGTAAGTATTGGTTGTACATGGTCGATAGAGTTTTGTGACTGTTGGTTGGAATGATTATATTGTAAACGATCTAATTCTTCTTTAACGTCGTTTCGTATCTCCTCTATAGTTTTTTGTGGTAGTAATTTATTGTTTATTATGGCTCTACGTTGGTCTCCTATTCTCTGTCGACTAACCTGCATGTCCGGGTATTTTTCTATAAATTTTAGTTGGAGAGATAGGTTTTTCTGTCTGTATCTAGTGCGGTCAATTGCAGATAAGTGCGCAGTATGAACTTATTCATTTCAGGTGTCCATCGTCTGCGCGTAATTGGGGCGCTTGTAGTGGGTGCAAGCTCAGAGTCAAGGTTGACTTCCTGCACAACACTATCAAGCGTGCTGGTGGTGGACAAGCTAGCTGTTCTTCTTGTCATGTAGGAGGGGCAAGTCGAAGGGATGTATGAAAATAATGAAATAGTATCATCGCCCGTGGAATCGGCTGTGGCTTCTACGTAATGAGCCCGCCTGTTCAACCCACTAGGACCAGCTGTAACAATTTTTTCGGTGGAAGCCCGCTTGCTCAACTCCTCACCGCCGATGGTTCGCATGCTGTGGCACCTAGCATCGGCTCCAGATGCGCCCCGGCGCTCCCCGGGAAGCGACCGTAAATTATATACTCTCTTATTACTCATCTCCATAAAGGGTTATCTTTCCTTGTTAGCCGCGTAAGTTTTTTGTACAGTTGTACAGTACGCGTGTCCGCCCCCCACGTAGCTAGGTGTTCAGCTTGGACGTAAGGTAGGATTATTATTATTATTATTATTTTATTTTGTTGTTCAACTCATTAAACCTGACTTGAGTTCCGTACGTATTTTTTCGGGTAACCACTGAAAATCAGCGCTGTGTTGTGGGTTCCCCATAGCACAGCATCATGCTAAGTGCAAGCCTTTTTGTCACAGTCATGACGTGCAGTTGCCGACTATTTGTTATTTTTGTGCTCGTGATTAAAATGTGTTTAATAATGTAGGTGTTTTTTTTTAATGTTTACTTGCTCGAGTTTGTGTTTTCCTAGGCACGTGTTTCTGTGACGAATAAAATTATTTTTCTTTCTTTCTTCTTCTTTCTATTATTGAGTGCAGGTAACACATCTAAAGGTCATCATTGCATTTTAATCGGTAAAACAGTTCTGACCGATTAAGTCGGCCATCAGCAAAGAGATTTTTTGCCATGAACCAGATGGGTCTCGTTTTTGCAAGTTGATTAGTCATCGTCTGCTTTTTTAATTATGTTATCTTAGCTCTGACGTTAACGCCTGAAGAAATTTGCAATTTTTCTTGCTAAGTGGAATGTTAAGATAAATTCAGTTGCGGATTATTATCATAGGAAATGGAGCTTGCTTGCGTCATTGTAAAATACTGTAATGGGTAGTAATGCAGCCGCTTGATGTCAAACTGTAGATTACAGCACAGAGCTTTATACTTTCCTCCGTATTTAAAAAAAAAATGGGTCAATTAATCAGGTTAAGCTACGTTGCCGCGGTACCGATACCAAGACCCCTCCGTGCTGACGCAGATGTATGCCAGTGACCTTGAGCGGTTAGCTTGCGTGTTCTGTACTGAGCTCTCGCAACGCGTCGTTCGTTCAGCCAGTAATAGGACTCGCCCATCAAGGAGCGCTGTCCCCAATTTGACGCATTATTAATTTATTATTCACAAAACAAAAGGTATTTTAATAAAACGCGTATACTAAAAGTTTAATAATTAAATAATCTTTAAATTGGTGAAGGTTTCAGAAAAATACGCTTGGTAGATTTTGCGCCATTGTCAGTTTTTTATCCGCATTAGACATAACTTTACAAATTAATTTCACTATGTAATATAAACATAATCTAAAATATTCACATATTAGGTTATTGAGAAAATGCTCTAATTTATCATATATTTTTTTCAAATCATTAACACTACTCGTTTAGACGTGATTTTCAGTATAAAATCATTAAAAGTCGGTTAAAGCCTCGTTCGCCTTAAGCCGTTGGTACCGGCTGTTATTTGTGGATACTTGACAGTCTTTACGGGTCGTCAGAAGCCCAAAAGTCTGACAACCAGTCTTACCAAGGGGTATTGTATTACCCAGTAACTGGGTTGTGGAGGCCAGATAGGCAAGCACTTCATTTAAAATACTGGTATTCAGCTGTATCTGGTTAGGCTGGCAGCCGAACCCAACATAGTTGGGAAAAGGCTGGGCAGATGATGAGTTAGGATGTCAATCGTTCCGATGCAGATGTGTTAAGGAATATGGAAAACTACACTGAAAAAAATGCGAGCTTACCAAGACGTATTTTCTCTTAGTTGGCATTTAAATGTTTGGAATCATTATTTATTTATTTACTATAAACAAGATAGCATATTTGCCAGTACAAATTCATTTTATTTATATCGACAATGTGACATGTACAGAATAATCACCGGTCTTTGTTACATCATACATGCTTTGTTTGATTTTACTTCTTCACTTTTGTATATCAAATAATAATTTAAGTTGATGGTAACAAGCAACTTGTTAGCATTATTTATCATTCTTAAACTGGCCAACATTTGAGTTAAATTAAATAACTACCCGTAATTAAACTAACTAATTACTTAGTTGACGGAACTATGATAATTTAACAAAGTTCTCCTAGCTTCAGAAGTCAAGAGGTTGTTAGGCTCGTATGGAGTCAAGATGCGTGATCTCATTAAACAAGATTTTTAACCGACTTCCAAAAAGAAGGAGGTTCTCAATTCGGCTGTATGTTTTTTTTTTTTATTTTTTTTTTTTGTATGTTTGTTACGCGATTACTCCGTCAATTATGAACCGATTTTGAAAATTCTTTTTTTGTTTGAAAGGGTATACTCCCCAGGTGGTCCCATTGCCCCCAAATCAGAATCTGATGAGGGAATCCCATGGAAATCGAGGGAAACCCTCAAATTTTATATGCAAACTTATAGCGATTTGGGAACTTTTTATAGTAACTCGTGCATTTGCTCTCGCACCTTTTGGTGAAGTAGAACTGATGAAGGAGACCACAGATGGTCACCGGAACAATATAATAATGAGTACCTATTTAACGGGTTGCGCTTAAGCAATGTATGCTCATCACTATGCATATGGTGAGTGGCAGTTCTCCTGGTTCTTACCAGGAGAACTCCTCAACAATCAACGTCCCAGAATCGGGAAAAGCAATATTTTATAAAAGGTGATGACCAGTTAACATTAGGCTATTGTAACTTAGATAAATTCAAAACTGACCCACTAAAAAGTGAAAAATAAAAAACTTTTTACAAAAAAATAGTAACCGACTACCAAAAATAACACTACAAAGTGAAAAATAACTTTAGTTTCGGAAGTCGGTGGCAAAAAACTCAAATACAGATCCAAAGACACCGACTTCCGAAACTAAAGTTATTTTTCACTTTGTAGTGTTATTTTTGGTAGTCGGTTACTATTTTTTTGTAAAAAGTTTTTTGTTAAAGCAAACACTTTTTTTTTTCAGTGATATATGAAGACGGTAAAACTGTTTACTGTTAAGAGTCTATAACACCTCAGCGCCACCTCACTCTTTATCTCGCTCGCACACTACTGCTGGCGGTCACGCGAGCAAGTGAGACAGGGTGGCAGGGAGAAGACTCCAAGGCACCGATAGTTTAGTTTATTTATTTTTACGGTGAAAATAATGGTAATAAAAAAAAATTAAGACCTGCTTTATAGTAAGTTCAGTTAATATGCAAAGTTTCATTATCTAATTTGAAGTATATTTTTAATACCAGCAGTTTATTGTTCGGTTTGGAGGTGACTTTGGATTTTTTTTCTGTGAAGAAAATTTTATGCAATCGTGTTTTCGTCAAACATCGTACTTAACATTAATCCTCAACTTTACCATATATTTATTTCAAAATTAATGCTGCAGGATTTTCGAAGGATCATGCTAAGCCATTTGAGGTACTATATATAGGCTCTAAAGACAGCACCTAAACAGTTTTAATGAATTGTGAACATGATTTCATGGCAGGAAGTAGCCTGGTAATAAATCTAACTAAGTATCAAAGACACATACTCTAACTAAGTACAAAAGGTAAGGTACCTTATTAAAAAAACGCATTAACTTAACGTGCTTAGAATATAATATTATGCCGTCAATTAATTTAGAATATAATTAATTAAATGCATTGTTTTATTAGTTCTTATAAAAGGTCTGATGGAACGTGGCACAGACTTATATAGAAGTTATTATTTATTATTGATTAGGTACAGTCGCCAGCACAGCATATCAGGTATACCAAACTGTCAAAGGAGATGGATAACGGTCCCATACAAGCTTGGCCTTAAACGAACAGAAATAAATCAAAATGTATTATGAAGCTATAATAGTGTTTCAAAGCCCTGTATATTTTAGTTCGTCGTAAAACTTGGTGAAGGGACCTTCTCAAATCTGATGACTTCATAAAATAAATTCAAACTTGTCGATCGCGGAGTAATCCACTGTCTTCCAGCAGATTGAATTTCACGTCCAGTTTATGGAACATTGGATCTCCGATGGAAACCAGGCAAAATCAGAGTGGTCCGAGATGTGAGTTATAGGTATTGTATTGCATGTGAAGAACCATAGTCCAAGAAAGGCGAATTCACTCAGAAATGCAAAAAGATAACTAGAAACACAGCCAATACATATTTTTGGACAAATCACAAGAAATCTCAACAAAATATTCTTGATGCTGTCACACGCAGCACCACAGAGTTATAAATAAAATAGAAATCGTCAAAGACAGACCCGACTGACAAGAAGGGTTGCCTATGTTTTTGGCGCATGTATTTCTATGGCACATAGTTATGCGCTATGTATGTAGGATTCTTTATTTTATGATTTACATGTCGCTATGTTTGAAGTGACCGCCCAGCGTAACGCACTTCACTTTCAATTGAAATCCTAAGGAAATTTTGAAGGAAATTCCTAATCCAATAAGTGAAAGGTGACGTTTCATAAAAATCAACATGATGGACTTTAGAACTCTATATGTAAAATTGTAAAGTCGTAAAAAAGTTATTAGTACGTTAAAATAATGGGCATTAAGCGACAATTGATTACACTGGCTTTATGCTAAAGGTAACATGCAAAACTGTGATGCAACAGTGCAACAATCACTTACAGTTTTAAGTCATATACTCTGAATCATCTAGTGTCTACGTCAAAAAATAACTTATTGGCATAATTATACGGGTACTCTTTCTAACACTCAGGATGTTTCGTACAGAAAAAATAAAAATAAAATACTGCGTTTCATTCATTATTTATTTTTAATGCCTCCCTCTATGCTAGATATAGGTCTGTGGAAAGCATAAATGACATAATTATGACAATGACGGGCAGTGACAGTGACTATGAAAGATAAAGAAGTGCTGCCATTACATACTTTTAAGACTGGACTGATCTATTGATTTAAAAATAGAAATTGATACATTAATTAATTATTAAATATAATGTTCATTACAGTCTAGTTATTATTCAATATGCTTTAAACGCAGCTTTAGTATTTTATATTCTAAAAATTCTCACGGAATCTTATCAATTCTTACAATAAGCATGTCCCAATTACCATCATATTTCCAAAACTGGCAACACAACTCTCTCCCCGAGTATTTGAATCAAAATAATAATCATTTAAATTGAAAAATTTTCTGCAATGTTTTACCAAATAACGAAAGCTGTGGTAGGATTTCAAATATTATCAGTTATTTTATTAATATAATTTTCTCTTTGTCTGTGCTAGGCCACACTTTATACATGTCCTTTCTCCAAATGATTTTAAACCTTAAAATGTTAGTTAAGATTGATAGTTAAGTTCAAAATCGAATGAGAAAATTTGGCAGTTTGTGGAAAATTGATGTGGTGGCGACTGTACACAGCTATAAACCATACCATACATTGTAGTCAGGAAAAACGGGCTTCATAATTATATATGTAGATAACAAAAAACTAAAACTGAGCTTATTGAATGTAAGATCTTCATTCACCTTACATATTCGGCCTATAATGTTCCCACTGCTGGGACACAGGCCTCCTCTGTGAGAGGGAGTGGGCCGTAATCCACCACGCGGGCCCAATGCGGGTTAGAAGAGGTCACATGTCTTCTAATTTTTGGTTCTAGGACATGCCGGTTTCATATGTTTTCCTTCACCGTTTTGAGAGCCGTGGTGA
Organism: Tiliacea aurago; assembly: GCA_948098905.1. Lineage (NCBI taxonomy): Eukaryota > Metazoa > Arthropoda > Insecta > Lepidoptera > Noctuidae > Tiliacea > Tiliacea aurago. Next base: position 17,387,343 of record OX402593.1, read on the forward strand.
TGAAAAATACAAAGTAAAGCGCCTCGTAATTCTACCATTCAAATTTGGTAAACCGGGTTTTGATTGGGTTTTTCTAAGTAGTTAATCAAAAGCCTATACGGTGTGGCTACTAAGTAGCCAAGCTAAAATGAACTCTTTACATGCAAAAATTATCATAGATGTTTTTTTTAAACTAATAATAAAATAGAATTTCAAATATCTCAAAATGTAATCCCCCCCTGTGTGCCACCCTCCGTGCCAGCTCCATGGCAACCTGAATTTAAGTAAAAAAAAAAAACATTAATTTAAGGAAAAAATATTTTTTTTACTTTTAACTTTTTGGTTAACCTATTGAAAGGGTTTTGGTAGGGTTTTTTTAAGCGTTTAAGCAAAAACCCATTCGATAAGGGTTTTTACTGCGTTTCTCTTTTACTGAGATTCAAGCAAAAACCCCATTCAAAGATATACTTCATGATGAAGGACACCTTTTATACGGCTTAACTCTTATCCGGGGTTGTGCGGTCCCTGATTGTAATCCACTGCTAAACATATTTCTTTCCCAAGTTGCATAAAAACAACCGGTTCTCGGTTTTTTTAATCCACTGCTAAAGATATTTCTTTCCCAAGTTGCATAAAAACAACCGGTTCTCGGTTTTTTGTTTTTTTTTTTATAATTTCTCTCAAATAAATCTTGAGTATCTTCATAGATCGACATACCTACACTATTCTGCAAAAAAACAGTACAACACTACAAAAATAAAACCATTTCCGTGTAACTCTTCTCTCTACGTATCAGGGGTCATTACTCGACCCATAAACAATTGCGCGATGCGACACTAGCCCGATATTAGCACATTACTACGTTTATTTTGACTGTTATCTGCGTCTTAAGAGATAAAAGTTACTCTTGGATGATCCAGATTTTATGTTTTGGGTCAATTTGATTCGATTTTGGAGCGGAAAGATTATTGCAGCTACGCTCCTTACATACTCCTTCTGCTTCGTTTACGTTCATCACGCACGCCGGTTGCGAGTACTACGCACCTGACCTTTCTGAAGAACATCACAAATTAGGTCACTATAATATGTCCTTTTATCTCGTACTATAAAACCGAGAAAATTCTTAAAGGTGGAAGGCCACCTTAACCTCACATTAGCCGTAAACAAACAGAAAATAACACAACAATAGAAAATTATTTAAAAACACACTTAATTTATAAGGGCTTAAGATAAGCTATAGCTTGTCTCAAACATGACATTATTTATTCGTCACGTAAACACGTTCAGCACTTTCTCTTTTACCTACACAATCACCGTTCACATCTCCCCACGTTGATCAGATAAATAAATTATTCGACAATTTTGCATTCAGCTCCTCTACCTGAAACCCGTCCATCATTCACAATAACTCTAGAGAAACCTCTTCAGAATAAGATATGAGAACAATTGTGCAAGATATGCTTAGCTTTGATGGGACCTTGGCACGTAAGCCCCTGCCTTTACATGTCTATACTACGCATTTTAATGGGGTATTATAGTGTGGACTTGGCTTTGAAACAGCTGACGTTTTTGAAATTGTAAAGGCTCAAGTTTGATCGCTATCTTCTGTGATGCTAAGTGATGAATGGTTGACGATTGTCTAGAACATATTCTGCGGCAGTCGTACTTAAAATGAAAGAAAAATCCTATGGTGATCAGCACTATCATTATAATAACACAAGTAAATAAAAAGAAAAATGCCTATGGTCAGTTAACATTAGTTTGTCTGTGCTCTTTATTTAATAAATAAAAAAAAAACGAGTGAGCCTTACAGCAGTCGCTTAAGACTCAGATATATGCCAGTGACCTTGAGTGGTTAGCTTGCGTGTTCTGTACTGAGCTCACGCAACGCGTCGTCCGTTCATCCAGTAATAGGACGGCGAGTCCTATTACTGGATGAACGGACGACGCGTTGCGTCAAGGAGCGTTGTCCCCATTTTGACGCATTATTAATTTATTATACACAAAAAAATGTTATTTTAATAAAACGCGTATACGATCTATAATTAAATTATCTTAAATTGGTGAAGGTGTCAGAAAAATACGCTTGGTAGATTTTGCGCCATTCTCAGTTTTTTATTAGCGTTAGACATAACTTTACACATTAATTTCACTATGTAATGTAAACATAATCTAACATATTCACATATTAAATTATTGAAAAAATGCTCGTATTTTACATATACATAGTTTTCAAATCATTAACACTACTCGTTTAGACGTGATCTTCAGTATAAAATCATTAAAAGTCGGTTATCGTCGCCTTAAGATGTGTAACATCTGACATCTTACCTTGGTAAATAAGCAACTGAGCAGCGACAGAAATTAACCTCAAAAATTTAAAAAAGCTAAATACTGAAATATTTATTTAAATAATAATTTATTACTAGTGGTAGTGGTCTCCTTTTGGGAGAGGCCTATGTCCAGCAGTTGACGTGTTTCGGCTGAAATGATGACTAGTGGTCGCCCACTGGTCGAAATTCGACCCCCTCTACTTACATTCTATATTTTTTTATTTATTTTTTATTTAAACCTCTTTAATTCCTTAGTAATAATACTTAATACAGGTTTTTTTTTACATAATTTTGACTAGGGATCTCTCGACGAGTATCCTCCATCTCACTCCATTTTTTCCTGTCTTGGCCTGTTCTCATCCAGTCGTTGTTTGTACATTTTATGAGTTCGTCTTCCCATCTTTCCAGGGGGCGACCTCTTTTCCTTTTTCCGGGAGGGCCAGCCCATGTAGTAATTTTTTTAGTCCATCTCTCTTTATCCTGACGTGCAATGTGACCAGCCCACTTCCATTTAAGTTTCTTGCAGTGGGTTAAGGCATCAATAACTTTTGTCCTTTCTCTATTATTTCACTGTCTCGTTTTTTGTCTCTGATTTTCAAGTTAAGAATGCTTCTCTCCATGGCTCTTTGGCATTTTTCAATTTTATCTTTTGTGTGCTTATTATAGATCCAAGTTTGACTCGCATACGAGAGGCAAGGTAAAAGACATAAATCTAGGACTTTCTTTTTTAATCTTAAAGGTAGCTCAGACTTTAGAACTTCTTTGTGGCTCCAGAATTTGTTCCATGTCATTTTAATACGTCTCTTTAACTCATCACGGTGTCTTGATTTTGAGAGAAATATTCGTTTGCCTAAATATATGTATTCATGAACATATTCCAACTGTCGACTCTCCACAAATATGGGTCTTTGAGTTTTGTTATACATGACTTTAGTTTTTTCGATATTTAATTCTAGACCGATATTGCGACTGACGTAGTTAAGTTCGTTGATAATTTCTTCGAGTTGTGACGCAGTTTCTGAGAATAATACGATGTCATCTGCGAAACGTAGGTTGTTAATGTAACTTCGTTTAATATGTATACATTTTTTTGACCAATTAAGTTGTTTTATAATGTCTTGCAAAATAATGTCGGGGACAATGGGTCGCCTTGTCTTACACCTCTGCAGATGTCTATTTCGGGTCCTGTTTTATCTAGATTCTATATAGTACTTACTAATTCCATGCTATTAAAAAGTACTTACTTATTCCATGCTCGATCTGTCACTTCCTGTTCCACACTTCCGTCCCTTTTCACGAAATCACTCCCACAGAAAGCCAGAGGAAATATGTTCCGTATCAAAAAATCTTGTGTTGTTGCGTTTTATAAGTTTCATATTCAAAATAGTGTTATTCTGTGTCGTTTGGGTTGAAATAAAACATTTTACAACTGTATCTCACGGTCTTTCCATTTATAATCATCAATAACGTGATGCAGTCTTCACTTGATGTTAATTTGATTAACTTAAGTCCAAACTTATTTATTTGAAAAGGCTATCATCATAAACTTTATATTCTAGACAAACTAGAAAAGCTGCTTCATCTCTAGGGAATAAACAACAATAACTTTATCCAATTTTCACGATTTTCCATTTGGGTTGTATTGAAAAGGTTCAACAGTTCTGGTCAACAGAAAGGCCAATTCCTGATTATGCAACGACGTCATGACAACAAGGATATTTGGTCATGCTTCTCAGAAATAATACCTTATTCACCTTTTAAAATCTATTTGTGGCCCAGAAAATATTGAATTTTCGTTAATTATTTACGAACTTGATACGGTACCGTTCGTAATTGTAACTTTTCACAAAAGGTTGGTTGGGTAAAAGGCCAGAGTTTACCGGCGAACAAGCCATTTCGTTTTGTACAATATATATCGGTTTTAATAGCTACAGAAGATTGAAAAGTAAATCTCACTACTTTTTTCTGATTTTTGTCTATTTGATGAAGTAGATAGAGCTTGATTATTTCGCTGTTTTTCGGTTTCGGTTTTTCTTATTTGACATTATTATACCTACAATTTAAATTTCAACAAGGTTCCACCTTTTATTATTTTAATCATATTTTATATTGTTTTTTTTTGTCAATGTGAGGACGTTGCAGGCTTATTAGACTGTAGATCTGTAGACCATTTTCTATTTTGTTAAGTACCTGGTACTTTTAACGGGCCTACGCTGTCCTCTCATATCTATTAACACTTTAATTTGAAAACATTGTAAAAGCCAATTTCATTTTTTTAAAAGAGTGGCCGTGGAGTTTCTTGCCGGCTCTTCTCCATAGGAAACGACCAATTGGAACCCTGCACCTAGCTTCTGACGTTTCATAAGTGCCCATGTAGGCTTATGTGAAATAAACATATTTTTGATTTGATTTTGATTTGATTTGCTGCAGGAATAAACTATTAGTAATACCCGTGAAATTGCGATGAGTCTGTTTATCACTCAGTCTGTTTTTGTTCACGTACTTTATTGAATTGCCATCAACTATTATCTTATTCTTTTATTACGAAACTAACTAAAATTCCGATAACCTCACGAGACATACTTCAGTGGTTCTCAAGATTAGCTCACAGTACCTATATAAATATTATGATAGATATGTATGATGCATACGGACATTTGGATAAATAATAACCATAGATAAATTAAGTAACAACAGTCCAAATAACTGAGTCATTTTACCTGAACAAAAACCAAAAACAATAGACGATCTCGCGGTTACACTTGCGGCCGGTGGGAATACATCTGAATTAGTAGCTGTCAAAAAACAGATTATTCTAATTTTAAAATACATGCAAATTGTTCTGAAGTAAGGAAATATTGTAAAAATGTTGCTATTGTCTGAAAAATAAGGAAATTTCTCGGTTACCGTGACATATTGTTGTTTTAATCGCAGGATAGATGTTTTCGGTCACATTATTGAGTTTTATAGTAAGTAATTGGTGTGGCCAATGCTCTAATTTGACAGGCGTGACGTGGTACAAGGTCCTTGACATACTGTCGTGTTATCTCTTTGAGAGGTTCACTATGTGTTCGCGATAATGTAGTGTGGCATTTTGTGTTTTTATTATAATTCGGGTTTATGATAAAGAGTGATCAGACTCTAGCATCGTTTGTATTTGCAAGCATATCATACACTTTTTGATAGGAAGTAACCATTAAACAAAACCTGGGCCATACTAGTTATTCCTAATACTGGGATAAACTGCACTGTCCGTAGATATTACAAACATGTTTATTCCTAGGCACGAGTGTCACACGCATTTCTGGTTTGATTTGGCATATACAGAAGAACCAAATAATCCAAATGCTAAGCCGAAATACTGAAGTGTTATGAAAGCAAAAATATGAGCTGAATTATTTTAATTAATAACTGAAATCATTCCACCGGCCATTGTCGAGCCGGCAGCAGTCCCGAGCGACACTCGTGTCATGAGTGACGCGTGATGTGGGTACCACATAATGAGCTCTCGAGTAATGTGGAGCATTAACCTGCCTGAATATTAAGTAGACTCTGAGTATATGAGGGATACTAGCTGATGCCTGTGGTTTTCTTTGATTCTAGGGAAACTACTACATTTATTCGAATAAAAATTAGCTTGTGTTTTAAATCAATACTTGGTCTATCTGTGGGCTAAATTCCATCCAAATATGTTCTGCCGTTTTTGCGTGATGGGGTAACAAACATTATCACAAACTTTCACAGTTACAAAATCTTTGAGATTTTTTTTTTAAGTAATAATGATTAAGAGGGTACCTAGTAATAAAACTAAAATTAAAGCAGTGTCTCTTGATACGATTTTCCGACGTAAGATGTGCTTTTAAGAAAACTTTGTGTGTTATACAACTAGCGCAAAGATGGTAAGATGACACGGTAGAAATTTTCCAAGTAAGTAGGATAGGTTTATTGAGTTTAGACTTGACTGTCACATTGTAAATATCAATTTTGTAAATGGATGAAGATCGTTTGCTTAATAAACCATTTTCTACGTAGCATCTGTGACCCGAGAGAATAATTTACAAAACTGTCTCAGATACAGTGTTACAGAATTTTACACATTTTTAAAAACATTTAATTACGCTCTGCTTCATCTATATATCATACTGATTACCAGTGTCATAATCATAATAAAAATGAAGAGGAGCACAATCAACAGTTTCAGATTCATTAAGCAAATTATAAGATTAAAGACTACGTTGAAGACAAGGAAGTTCGACAATAATTCCTTCCGCACATGTGGCTTCCCTGGTACCTCATGAACGGTATAACTCTTAAATTACGATGTTTTTTTTTTAATACTTGACATGATCTTTTTATTATTTCACATGATATACCTACAACTTTAATTTCATCTTTGCTTTTGTGGACAGGATATTAATTTAGATTTGTTACAGTTGTAATGGCAATCGTATCATTTCGTTTAAATAGGTTTTATTTGTATTATTTTAAATATATTTTATAATGATTATTTTATATTTTGTGAATGTGAAATAAAATATTTTGATTTTGAGTAATTTTCCATTTGTTTGGGAGCTATTAGTTAGAGCTTATAATAAGAGTAATTTAATATGTAAACAAGTATTTCAATCAACTCGGTATAACGAAGTCGGCGTCTGTAGCACAAAGTTATAAGTTAGGCTGGTAATAGTTGATATGTACCAAATAAATAACTTCATCATCCAACACTCCGTCGGCATGTATAGGCATATTCTAAATAGCTTCAATTAAAATCCAGCAGATAATTTTAACAGCGCTACTTTTAAAACATTTCGTAGTACACTCTGTCCATTAACATTGCTCGACAGACAAATGGACAGATTACGCTTCTATTTAGATAAGGCATAGAGTAAACAACTTTTAAAAGAAAAAATAAATACATATTTGTTATACCGGGCTCTTAGGGCCAGTCCATTACTGTGGACGCCGCAAATAGTTATGATAACAAATAGATGATGTCGGTGACACTATAAATGTCTATGTGGGTACCTTTTAGGCGGTGTAAAGATTGTGATACAATAGATGTTTGGTCGCTATCAAATCCAGAAATCCTAGTGCTAATGTGATTCGCCTCATTTCAAGTGTGGGTCTTCTTGCTTTTTCTTGTGGTTAGTGATAAACCTCCTGTCTGAATTTGTATGCTACCCATGGGCCTCTGACTTGGCTTCACATGCCGTCGAAAAATCTCTCAGGCATTAAAGTGAGCAATGGGTAGCTCGCCGTCCGAAAAGGACCCAGGCCCGGGTCGACGGCGCGTTATGTTCCATGCGCGCCTCAAAGAGATGTCAGCACGAACTGACGGGGTCCGTTAGGGCCAATGCCTGCCAGGGTTGCGAGTATGTCTGAAAGGGATATCGTGGCCCTGAAGGAACATGCCCGGATCTATATACTGTCTCTTAAGATACAGGTTTACCTAGTTTAAGAGGCAGGGTTTTATACTTGAGTACATATTTTAACATAGAACCAGATGTATACAATGTACACTATTTTATAATGAATCCCATCTGTATTTTTATAGCAAATAAATTTATCAATACCATTATAATTTTCCACCCAAAAACAAAACGGTTTCCTCACGATGTTTTCCTTCACCGTTTTTTAAGCAAGTGATAATTATACAATACGCACATGATACCGAAAAGTCAGGGGTTCCCCAGTTCCTCAGTAGTCAGGGGTAGGTACTCGAGACCTATGAGTTGGCAGTTCGACGGTCATACCACTAGGCTATCACTACTTATGATCAAGTGTGTGGGTGGATTTTCGGCACCTTTTGTTCATAAGCGACCCGCCCCTGCTGCGCACGTCTTTTACGACTTGACAAAGCATCGAGATTTCCATAATATAATATGTAAGTTTAATATTATTAAATTATACACATAATTTCTAAATAGTGGTGTAATCCGCATTAAGAACTGTTGCGTACTTTAGAAGATTTATTCCGTTCTACTCGTAGTACCAACAACTAATACTACTGGTATTTGATTCAACACATATTTATTTTCTATTCTGAATGGATCCCGAAGAACGACGCGAGCACACTGACACGAACAGCGACTTTAATTTCTAATTATGTAAGAGCCCATAGATAATGGAATGGCTTACTAGAGAATGCGCAGCAGCGTTCTCTATGTATTTTAACACCATACTGCGATCGCCAACCCACCTCCAAGCGTGGCGATTATGGACACCCCCCCCCTTTGGGGGAGGCTTATGTCCAGCAGTGGACGTCTTTCGGCTGAAATGATAAAGAGCCCCTAGAGTGCCTAAAGGTTTTATTTGATAGAATCTTACGTAGTTATTTTACTTTATTCCACTCTAGTTTTTGTTTACGAAAACTTTTGCTGATCAAATAATATCGTTTTCCTAAGCCCTACTAGTTTAAGTAACTAATATCTTGATACTGATACCTCACTCCAGACTAAGTGTTATTTAGGAAAGTATTAAGTATAATAGTATTTATTTCCATCTATTCTCCATTTGAAATAAGATTAGACATTTAAATAAAATTGTTTACTGTCCGTTCAACCGATTTTGACTTTATAATACTTAGACTTTATGATAGGTAAGCTGACATTGCTAGGACATTAATCAATCTGCCCAACCTTTTCCCAACTATTTCGGGATCGGCTTCCAGTCTAACAGGATGCAGCTGACTACCAGTATTTTACATAGAGCGACGGCCTATCTGACCTCCACATACCAGTAACTAGGTAAAACGATACCCCTTGGTAAGACTGGTGGTCAGACTTTCGGGCTTTTGAGGACCCGTAACGACTGTCAAATATCCACGAATGACAGCTGGGACCAACGGCTTTCCGAGGCACGGAGTAGTCTCGGTATGTAAAGATGGTCACACATCCACTGACCAACCCCGGCAAGCGTAGCTTTACCTGATGGATCGACCCATGCTGTTATTACTTAATCACGAGCTCCTAATTACTCATTGCTAGGACATGGAAGATTGAATCAAAATAGCGTGATTCAATTTGCATAGGGTTGAACATCGATCGCTCTATGGTCTGCGATAATAATGGTAAAATCGATTCTTTTGCATATTTTATTTATGGGAACCTTCTGTGCAGCCATTTCATAGATAGCTGCTATTATAAAAATGCATACTTAAGTGCAATACTTTGCGATTCAATATCGATTTTCAAGTTAATTATTTTGCTTTCTATTTATGTCTTTCAGCATTTCATTGGAAAAATAATTATTATCACTGCCACAACTGCCCATTTCCTTCCTTGCATAATTCGATGATATAAAAAGTTTGTCTTTTTGTAATTGTTTGTTATTTTCTTTCTGTTTAAAACTCTACAATGTGGAAAGGGTATTTTTACAGTCATTGTAAAACTACAGAGTACTACAGGGTCCTGCTCCACAACCACAACTAATTGATTAACATTTGGAAATACTGTTGGAGCCGCTGAAGATTGTAAGACTATCTTTGCATTGTATAAACTCAATCTCCCTTGCATTATATAATTGCATAGCACAGGTGTGAGTATTAAGTGCAACAGAGCTATACCATTTACCGGGTAATATGTCTTTCATTGACTTGAATGTGCCCTGGCGGCTATCATTATAATTTAGATGAAAAAGTTTGGTCTTTTCATGAAAAAGGTTGCATCACCCAACTGTGAAGAATGTGGAGTGGTCGAAGATGTGCAACATGTTTTGATGGAGTGTGTACGGAATGAAGCTTTGCGATTTAATTTACTTGGTCCAACAAATAAGTGCAATATTGGAGAGTGTAATGCTATCCTGGCTTGTCCTTTATCGGACCAAGCTAGGATACTGTACAAACTGGCATTTTTGGTTTTAAAGTATTAATGTTAGAATGATAAGGTGTTTTTAGGTTAAGTTGATTGTGCTGATGTTACAGGGTGACGTTATCGCTCAGCGATAAAGCCCGTAAAATAATGAAAAAAAAAAAAGAGCGTCGATGGAGTTTCTTGTCCGTTCTTCTCCATTTATACGTACTACGCTTTAGAATGGGCAACTAGCTACATATTCTGACCGACTCCTTAACCATTCAATAGTGCCTGTTTTGAAATACTTGCATGCTTTGAGTTTGAATTAGAGTTTAAGCCGAGTATGTAAGGATTGTAGCTGCAGCCTAGGTGACGTTCTGTAGTTTCTGCTTACCCCCATCGGAAAAAGTCGTGAGGTTATGTTTATGTTATAAAACCACCTGTTGTGCATATTAATTTCCTTTTTGTGTGTCCTGGTGGTGCAATAAATTATAATTAAGCACATCCTAACGACAGTAATCAATCATTCGATGTCACAGCACTCGCCATTATTGTGTTAGAGCATTATTAGATACTTCCACTTCCGATATTATTTTGTAACTGACAATTTTCTTCCGAGAGAAAGTTTTGCAGAACTTCTAAAATGACTTGGACTGCTTTAATCGGATTTCGGAGGAAAAGGCCAGTGGGCGTAAAAACTGATTGGAGTTTTTTTATCATTTTGGAGTTGCTATTGATAAGACTTCCCGCAATTTTAAGAACGCTCAGTATCAATCTGTCAAAAATATCTCTAGTTTTTCTACATTTTTGCCAAGTTTTTGACATTGATTGTCGCTGACACGAGATTGCGAACATTATCATAGATTTTCAACATTTTTAATTACGGGATTTGGTCTTTAGATATTTAAAAGATATTAGGACTTGAATAGTTCTTTTGTTTTGTCTTGATATAAATTAGAAAATATTATTTACCTACAATGAAAAGGGCATTTGGAGGAGGATGCATATCCGGTACGGCTCTAATAATTCTTTCATATCTCAAGGGCACGTATGATACCATTATCGCGCCCCCCGGTCTACTCTTTGATATACAATGGTCTCTGTAGTCCCATGGAACATGAGGCTTCAGGGGCTAGGGTGAATCTTTTTTGTTCATTCGAGCAATCGAGTCTGGGTTAACCACGCTGGGGACGGTGCATTTCATTCATTCATTCAGTCAAAATGAAAAGGGCATCTGGAGGATTTAGACTCTAACGACCTTTGATGAAAAAGCTGAAGGGTATTTATTGCATGCAGCGATATTGCTCTTTAGTAAAATACCTATACACATTGATGACGACACGAATACTTTCTTACGTGTGTGACGTAAGAAAGTATTCGTGTCTTCATCAATGTGTATAGTACTCACTTGATATAATTTTGATCTGAAGTTAGTTATTACTGCTCCATCCCACATAGTCTAATACTAGTTAATACATAGTTTTGTTACCTGAGAATAAATGGATTATTATTATTATTATTAATACATTATAGAGAAATAGCAAGAATAAGTAAATGGTGAGTTTATCTCACCGTCAAGAAAATGAGTAGCACCCAAATTATTTACTTAACTATGTTCTTTTGCAATTTAATCTTGGTGTATAATGAAACTGAATGAAAAGAAAGAGAGCAAACACGTATATTTGTGTTATATATGATGCAAAGAAAGATCACAAACACGAAAGGAACAAGTTCGATTCCCGCACGGAACAAATATTTGTATGACCTACAATTAGTTGTTTCGGGTCTGGCTGTTTGTGTATGTGAATTTAAATGTTTGTAAACGCACCCACAATTCAGGAGAAATTCCTAGAGTGGGGCAACGTTTTAAAAAAAAAAAATACGTTGGGAGAAATATGCGTTACATCCACGCAAAACGGCCATCGCTCATAACTCAGGCATAAGCTCAGACAGAGCCCCAGCGCTGGTTTTCAGCAACAGCCGGCGCTGGCGTGATGACGTCAACTGATGCAGCATATAATTAGATACAAATAAGAAATAAAATTAATAACGGGTTTTTCAACAAGAACTTTGTTTTTTAAAAACAAAATATAACAAACAATTTAGATGAAAATGATTCCATTTTTTATTGTAATAGAAAGAGTAAGGTTTGGCAATTATGAATGAAAAATTATATCGGACATATCCACCACGACCACGCTCACAGATGTCGATTCTTTCATCATGAATTTATTGCAAACTTGCACTTAAACGAATATCAACTTTATGTTAGTGTTGATTAAGTTAATTTCAGAATGACTATTACTTTTGAAAAAGTCGTAAAAATGTTTGAAGTTGTAGCGCAAACTGAACTTTCAATGTGGGTGTTTAAGTTGTTTTTCTAAAAAACACATTTTTGCTTACACATTTGGAAACTAAGCCGCGAACGTATTATATGTATACAATGACTACTGCTTCCTTTATTAAGTTTCAATGTTGCAGAACATAATCATATCAATTCGTACAATCTTGGTTTACTACACCACGAACTGGACCTTCGACCTTCATTCTCTTAGGGGTCAGAACTTGGCTTGAAATGGCAGACATTTTTTTGTTGTTTTATTCCTCTAATGATAGCGAAATATGTTTAGGATGTGGTGACTGGACCAATGGTGATGCTACGTGGTGATGGAGTAGAGGCCTAAGATAGAATGGATGCCATACGCACATAAATAGAAAGCATAACATTTTATATGAGGATGTGGGAGGAATTTTGTTTTCAAAGAAAACAAATAATGAGTTGGGTATCGTACCATCCAGTTAGGAAGGCAACTATCTATTTGGCGTAGGGTATTCCGTCCAAACTAAGGTCATAGAGAGAGCCATATCAAATCTTTCAGACATGATACGACCTGAAAACTTGACAATGACTGACGAAAAAACGATTGACAATTTTAATCGGATACAAAGGAAGAAAGAAGCAATACTGAAATTATTTAGAAACCAGTGTCGTTTATGTGGTTCCAAATAATAATAATATTCGTAAAATTACTTCACTAATTCATGCAAAACTATTCTCACATTCATAGACCATTATACATAATTCTCTGAAGAGAATATTAAGGAAGCGACAGCCTCTGTTAGCATACCGACAGCAAAGGAAACTAATTACTAATGTCTATTTGTGTTGAATCTGACAGTAAACAGTCATCCTATCCTATTATATCAAATTGAAGTACAGAGCTAATATTGATAGGAGAATGTGGAACGTGTGAGGGAGAGGCAAGGTTCGCGCCCTCGCGCCCCTAGTTGCCCCGGGCAGGAGACGCCCCGGGCGTCGCGAGTCGCAAGCCGATTTCCGGCCACCCCGTAGGCGCGGGCTTGCGGACGGTGAGCGATAGGTAGCTCGCCGTCCGATAAGGACTAGGCCCGGGTCGACAGCGCGTTGTGTTCCACGCGCGCCTCCAAGAGATGTCACCATCAACTGATGGGGTCCGTTAGGACCAATGCCTGCCAGGGTTGCGAGTTTAAAAAAGAGGTAATATTGATCAAAAGGTATTTAATCTCTTTAGCGTGTCGATGGCATAAATATATTACAAATTACAAAAAAAGAAGATTTTTTAAATTTGTATATTATTCGTACCGGAAGACGTAGCGTTGGAGGCCCTTGGAAGGACCTTGTGAAGACCGCAGGAATCCGCTGGATGCGGGAAGCACAGAATCGGTCAAAGTGGCAATGCGTCTGGGACCTACAAATGTAGATGTCACCAAAGAACCCTCTATTTCGATTTATCGGCGGGATTTAATCAAATTAAACGCGTCTCTAAAATAAAATTGCTGAGCGGGTACACGATCCAAGTCTTGGTCCTTTTTCTGTCCCAAGGGTGTTCTCACAGTCTCAGAAGACCATACCGGCTCATGAACGTTTCGTAGGGAAGACACCCTTGGCTCAAGCAATGCACTTAATAACATAAATCGAAAAGTTCTAAAGGCAGTTACTTGAATTAGCGCAGCCATTTTCCGGAATCGAAATATAGCAAGGGGCGGAAATACTGTAGAGATGTGTGTCTAATTATAAGTAGCTAATTATGAAACCCAAACGATTTTGGAATAATTTTATTTTAAGACGACGAAATCTGACATCTCTTTTCAAAAGGTAACGTCTTCATATTTAGTTAAGCTTGTGTCGAGTTTTCTATGAATATTAATAATATTTTTGCGATTCTTGCATCAGCCTATAAATTGTTTTAAATCTGCATATTTGCGTAGGCAGTAATATGTGCATATAAAAGCACCCACGACACTATAACTTTGCTATGACTAAACATGTTATTATTACATTTTCTCAGCGCGTAACAAATCTGCGTTCGCGCCTAAATCGTATTTTCACAGTCATGTCAGTTATGATGCCAAGGTTCCAGTGAATGTACTGAAAAATATACGTCTTATAAACAATGTCCAGAGTAACAAGGTCTTGTTTATAAACAGCAGAGGCCAGAACGAAATGAACCGTCAAGGATTATTTTATGTACGGTGAGGTAAGGAAAATTCCTGGGATACTGAATATAAAACGGGCTGGTCCTAGGAGACGGTGGGAGGTTTTTGTTGAAAATTCTTCTTCTTTAACTTATTTTGAATGCACATTATTATTATTGCTGTACGTACAGTAGGCCTAAAATGGACGCTTTGGCAGAATCATATTAGGATCTGCGTACAATTCATACATCCCGCAATTCATCTGTTTGACAGCTGCTATTTGACATTAGACTTCACTATAGCAATTCATTGTTTGTGGACCATTTTACGGAACTCCATACAAAACTGTCAAACAGATGAATTGCGGAATATGAATTGTACTTATGATTCTGCCAAACCGTCCATTTTAGGCCCTCAGGTTGTTAAATATCCAAAACAAAGCTGAAATAACTTGAAAACAAAAATATAGGTATGTGTGAGTGTAGAATAGAATAGAATACTCTTTAACTCTCTTTCTTTTCTCTTTCTTTCTTTATTTTTTTCACTTTTTTTGTAGTACGAGTATTCTAATCTTTTAATTTACTACTACTTTAACTTAAGGTCGAAGCATGAAACTTTGCGCAAGAGTTCCTTATTATAACGAGCATGAGGGGGGTTAAATAGATGAAAGTTCGTCTTTGGCTTGTACCTAAAGCTGGCTTCCCACGGGATGTGATATTGCGGCCGGACGTGGACCAGCCCGCACTGACGCACCATGGGAAGAGTATCGTTCGTGGTAGCGTAGCAAGTCCTTCGCGGTGCGTCCGGTTCGCTGCGAGTCGGTAACTTCGTTCTCTTTCACTTTGCATTTTGAAATGAAAATGGCTTCGAATCTCAAGACACACATAGACCGACACGCACTGTTAGAACAGCCTTGGTGTGGAGGGATCATTTGGTTACCCATTGAAAGGGTTTTCGATAGGGTTTTTCTAAGCAGTTAATCAAAAACCCAGGGGTTTACGAGCCGCTCGGTAAGTAGCCAAGCTAAAATGAACTCTATATTACATGCAGTAATGATCATAGATGTTTTTTGTGAAACTAATTAAATAAAAAATGGAAATTCAAATATCTCGAAAACGGTGCGTCCTAGGCAAAAAATGAGAGAAATTTAACCCCCTGTGTCAACTCCATACAAGCACCGTGCCAACATGAATTGTAAAAATAAAACAACATTAATTTAAGGAAAAAATACTAATTTTTTTTCTTTCGCTGAACTCATTGAAAGGGTTTTTCTAAGCGGTTAATCAAAAACCCATACGATATGGATACCTAACCCTTTTACTGGGTTTCAAGAAAAAACCCATTCAAGGAGTCAAACTCAAACTCAAAGCATTTATTTCAATTAAACCATTTACAGGCACTTTTGAATTGTCAAGAAGTCGGTCAGTTACAAATATGAAGCTAGTTGCCTATTCTAAATAGTAGGTTCCTATGGAGAAGAACGGGCAAGAAACTCCACGGACACTCTTATAAATTAAAATATTGATACAAAGTATTGGTTACATCATTCATATTGAAATTATACATGTGAGAACGATGCAAAAACGTCAGAAGCGTCCGTGATAAAAAGATTAAAAACAAAAAAAAAACTAAAATAATTAAAAATAAGCCGTGGCAGCTAAGAGATGACCAGTCCCAACTGACAGCGCCCGTTCACAAGTTACATTATGATAAAGGTAACGTCATAAACGGCTCAACTCTTAACCGGGGTTGTACGGTCATGGCCTTACGTGGTCGTCGGCCGTTCGGGCTGGTCCATGCCCATCCGCAAATCACGCACCGTGGGAAGCCGCCTTAATAAATAGATCGTTTTATTTTATTTTACAATGGGTTTAAAGAGTAGTAGGTAATAATGGATTGTCTTTTATCTGACTATAAGCTTCATAAAAATACAAATATACCAGACACACAAATGACACAGACACAGATGACAGCAAGTAAACCAAAGAATAGATGAGTAAAACCCGCCAATAACGTTACTAGCTGGAAAAACCTCATCATTGTTACATACTATGTGAGGAGTTAAATAGAACCAAGAAGCACCGTATATTGTTCATATTTGTAAGCCTGTTTGTCGTTTTCCGCGGCTTTATGCTCTATCAACGTAATTTGCATTGGCTTATTACTTCGCCTACACAGCTTATTCATGGTTAATTATAGATCAGCTCCTTCCGTGTTCAAAGAGAAGAGACCCATTTACGTGTCTATTATCGACTATTCATTTGAGTGGATCTCGCAATTTAGTGGCTTGAATAATTGTGGAAACAGTGTAATAATTAAGGGCGTCACCAATGAAACTGAACACGTTCAAGAGCTGTCAGTGACTGTTATTGACACTGACAGCTCTTGAACGTGGCTTAAATCGCGTTCAGTTTAATTGGTGGAACACGCCCTTAGTGATTAATAGATAGAAGAGTAATAGAGTTCTTAATTCGAAATCAAAAGTGATCTAGGTACATGATCATTTCCATCATTATCACGACGCTTCCAAATATCGAATTTTTGTTTCCGGATTTTTAAAATAATTAAAATATTTTCTTTGTGTTCAGTGCGTTTGCACATCAAACCAGTCTTTTGTTTTAGTGGCTGCATTGCACAAACATTTGTGATCATGTTTTATGATTTGTTATTGTCTGCTTCTGACAGAAAACAGAGTTTAAAAATATGTGGATATCATTCGTCATAGTGTTATTTTGAAGAGCGTACCGCTGTTTCGTATGTCACTGTACCTATAAACATTTTGCATACGAAAATAAAACAGTCTTGCTCCGTATACGTTTTTACCGCCTTATCATAATCTTGTATCGCTTTATTCTAAAGGCTCCCGCAGACAGGGGCGATGTGACAGAGCGACGTGACACTAGTAGCACAATTTCTATGGAAACTTCATGGAAAGTGTCTTGCTGTTCATCGCGCCCGCGATACCGCGATATCGCGCCAGTCTGCACAAGCCTTATCGGGTAGATACATTTTCATGACGCCATTCCGACACTTGTGTACCTACATAATTAAATGCATAATAATGTTCATGTAAAAAGCAACTTTGACGTTATGCAGTAAAGTTAGTATTTGTGTTTTGTTCGTGTTTGGTTTTTTAAATCGAACGTTGCGTCGATATAAGGATGTTCCTACTGGAAATGGCACTTGTAGAGTTGTGCGTGAACAGGTGGTCTGTAAAAAATCAATTGTTATAAAGCTATGATTCACTCAGGAAAATGATAGGTTATGACGCGTGGTATATCACAATTTACCTGGTTTATGCTCATCAAAAAGTGTTGTTTAGCATACTTTAGGTATAGTTGCAAATGGTGCTATAATTTAGAGATCAGCTAGGTACTAAAATTCTAGATTTTATTTAAGTGCATAAGTTTAGTTCATAACGCAGGATATTGTAGTATCAAAACACAAAATAAATAGGCCTTTTCTATATTCAAATCGTAAAATTTCTCCAATTTTGGTACCCCAAATACAAAAATAGCATGCAAGACATGGTGTCGGGTTGTAAGTCGATCATCGATCATCGTCTCTGCCAGGCCTGAGATAATAGGCTGGATTGATGTCACTTTCTGAAGGGAACTGAGGTTCATTAATACAATGATTTAGGTACTACGGTGTCTGTTGACGCAGCTGAGTTTGCGATGCCTGCAAAATCTGTCTAATAATTGAAACAAAGTTGGTAAACTGATTTATTGAATAAAGTAGGTACCTATTTTGATTTTCTTTTTCTCAAAATGAATTTAACCGTGTTGTCTTACAAGGGAAAAGATATACCTACTATAGTTCTCGATTTTGTGATTAAAAATCTTGTATGCTTTTTGATTTAATTTATCTGATGTATCATAAGGTAATACCCGCTGTGTCCTATTAGGAAAATTTGCAGCTCATTTTATACTAGTGTCTTTTAAGTAAAATATTGGTTATATTTAACGCTTTCCACCTTAACAATCCCTCAATGAATCACTCGTCAACTCTTGCTTTAAATCTCCTCCATAAAATATTACATCATACCACATCTAGCAGCATATATCCACGTCATAACGATACACGATTTTCGGGAAACTGTGTTGGTGTAAAGCACTCACCGTCACCACAACAGTGTACTCTATAAAATTGAGGTGAAGGTTGATATTTGGTTGGCTTTGGTGTACTGTTGACCTTGTGATGTAGTGGTTAGCGCGGTGGTAGATAAACACGTCATAATCTGAGATTATCTGACGGTGGCAGGCAAACATGCTAGGAGTACAACTTGCAAATAGGTTATTAGGCTATGATACCCTTTCTTCAGTATGGTCGGCAAAAGATGACCCTTATGGCGAAAGCGTCAGGGTAGCCCGCGAAATTCAATACTTTTTTACGTTTTTTGTAATTTGCAGATCAGTAACAGGTTGTATGTTGATCTAAATATGCTTCGCGGCTATATTTAATGAAATAGTCATTCAATAGGATTTCTACGAAGAGAGTTAATAGTATTGCTGATTCTAATGATTATAATGGGTGCGCCAAAGTTCACCTAAATTTTCAACTCCGATAATTGGAAATCCGAAAATGTTCTTCCTAACATTTTTTATCCTAACAATCACAATTCCTAACTACTCTGTCTCTAATGTTCATAATTCCGAAGCATTTAACTTCATAATGTCAGTAGCAATAAACATCTAATAGACTTTTATTTGTTTTCCTATATTTTCTCAACATAACCATCTTTTACAATATTATTCAAAGTCATATTTTAATTTTATTTATAGCGGTGTGTACCTGCAAAGATATCCATAGGTTAGGTTAGGTTAGAACTGTGACCAACTACGCTACCTCACAATTGGTCGCGAAATTTTTATAAGTATTTTTTTATAGTGCCCCCAAGACGACATTCTGACCTGAATTTCATTCATTTAAGACAAAAATCTGTGAAACGACCTTAAATCATTCTAAACAGTTGGTTTTTTAGACATAATTATCTCATGTATAGTTATAGTTTTAGGGATAAAAGCGTTATGATAAAAAACAGTAGGAGTTTAAATATATTTACATTAATGATATTATTAATTTCAATTTTCGGAAACATGAGTGTTATGAACATCGCCGGTAGCACTACAAATAGTATGAATGAAAACTTTAGGATGAAAAATTTTAGGAAGAGTGATCATTCGGATTACAAATCGTTAACAAGAACAATTTCGGGTAAAGAACTTTAGTTGAGCCAATATGGACCCGATTATAATTGTGTTATAATTGTGATTTAAATAAATAATAATAATAATTCTGTAAAGCCATATGGCTTTGCTACGGTCGCAAATTATATTTTAATCAACATACAACTTGATCCAGACCTGCAAATTGCAAAAAACTTAAGAAAATTTGAATTTTGTGGGCCATCTTAGCCATACCCCTTAAGGCTGCGCAAGTCTAAAAGTTAGCAACGGCAACGTCGCAAATATTTTTTTCTCCTTGTTCTTACACCCTATTGTCTGCAGTTCTTTTTCATTTCTGCTCTCGCAGGTCTGCTGGAAGGAATTCTTTTTTGTACTCAAAATTTCAGAATAGTCCCCGTTAACATAGATCAAATATTTAAGAGTTACTATCAAGTTATTACACTTTTCCACTTAAATCAAGCTTTTTCATTTGTATCGTATTTTGTGACGTTACTATTTTCAACCAATTTAATGAAAATAATATTGTTCAGGAACAGAAATGATTTGCTGACTGTATCTAGTATATTTAGAACTTCTTTATTGATTAGAACACTTCTTACAGTTTTCCAGATACTATTATGTAAATAAGCATAGCAGAGTAAACTTTTAATTGCTGTAATTAAAAACTCAGCTGCATTCGTAGAAATATTCCGTTTTTCAGACTCATACCTACCTATACTCATTTGGTGTCGACATAAAAATAACCTAGTAAATAAACTATACTCTATTTGAAATAAGATTAAAAAATAAACGTTTTTTACATTCCGTTCAACCGATTTTGACTTCTATTTCGTTAGCATAAGGATGGCATTAAAAGCAAAAACGTGGTTACAATACCAACTGTTTATTGCAGCTGCCATTTGTCATGCCACCAACGCAATAGAAGTCAAAATCTGTTGAACGGACTGTAAAAAAGGTTTATTTAAATGTCTAATCTTATTTCAAATGGAGTATAGTTACCGAGTGACTCTCACCGCGGACCACAGAATCATTCTTTCGTTGACTCTGTAATATTAATTAAGATATATCGTGATGTTTTTAAAAAAAGGTTGATCGCATTTTAGTCTAGAAAATAAAAAAAATCTGAATTTATTTAAAGTTATCTACTTTTGTATTTAACTATTAAAATAGTATGTATTGAGGTCAGAGGGGTAATTCCTCTATTTTCAAGAACGTTCGCATTCTAATCTCTAACGCCGGCTAGCACACCTCCGAGCTCCGCCACGAAACCATAGCAGCGAAACCGCAGTAGCAGTAGTAGTTCCGCTACTCGCATCCGATTCGAGTGGCGGGACATGACGCGAGCCAGTTGAATTGAACTACTGCGGTTCCGCTGCTATGGTTCCACGGCGGAGGTTTGCTATCAGCGTAAATGATAATGATAAATGATTTTATTTCTGTAAGTAGGTTTGTACAACCTCTTTTACACGTCAACTACATGTCACGCTACCTATCTGACTACTCTGAGAAGAAAGGCTGAAATAATCTCAGAGGTCACAGTCTCTTTTAAAGTCAAGACATAATCGAAGGTCAGATCATGTGAAGAGCATGTAGATTGGTGTCTGAAATGTTCTTTTGATCAAAGAACCACACAGATTGAGTGGACCCGTCCAGTTAGTGCACGCACTTGTCAGTTATCGTGCAGCTCAACTCAGAACTTTAGGAGCTCAATAAGGCTCAATCAGGCCGTATAAAGTACTCAAACTGCCAGACCATCATTAAAACTAAATGAGAAAAAAAAATCTCAGTATAAAGCAAAGTATAGTAAAGTTTTTTTGTTTCTGTCAAAATAGGTACATAGAGCTCTAATTTGCCCACATTTTTGACAAGTTTTCGTTTCGCTGAGATGAGATGCGAGGTGGCCTGTAGGTATATGGTAAAGATATACCAAAATAAATGGAAATTACCGAGGGCGTTAGCTGTGAAATCACCTGTTGCCATACCGAGTCTTTGATGTCAAACTTACTTACCTAGTACGTAGGTCCTAAAGTCAACGAGCATACTTATTCAATTTAAGTTCAGCCGTCATTCTTATTTTAATCACAAAATTAGTCTGAAAATAAACAATGTTTTATGTCTACTAAGAACTTTATAAACTTGCGTAATCACTCCCAAAATGAATAAAATTATTACGCATTCTTAGTATTCTTATTGACGTCACACAACTTTTATTTACGAAAAAATTGGTTTTATCGTCCATTGTGATATTCGCTAAGTTATAACTGCTAAGTGCCAGGGCAAACTGTGCGTCTAGTCGCTGTGACTAGACGCAGAGCTGTTGTTAGAGCTGTCGTTTGAAAGAAAGAAAGAAAATACGTTTATTTGCGGTAAACATGACGCAAAGAAAGAACATAAATACAAAAAGAACAAGTTAGGGGAAAATATGCGTCACATTCACGCAAAACGGCCACCGCTCAGCATAATGCTGCGACCCTATGCGAGACAGAACCCCAGCGCTTTTTTCAGTGTTTGCTTCTGCGACTAGTCGTTACGACAAACGTCGCGCAGGCAGCGAACATTTTCATTTAGTATTCGACTCACTTAGACGTCCGATATGAAAACAACAACATCGACCGTACCCATGTTGAGATTCGCAATACCACACATGCACCTGCCTCAGCGCTCACAGCAAGTCTGACGCTGAGTTGTCGCATGCGACTGTCGTTGGGTATGCGCGTGTATCGTTCGTCTAGTCGCAACGAAAAGTAGCGAAGGCATTTCGCGCTTCCCCGTTTTTCTTTTCGGGTATGAAATTATCAAATAACTTCTCCCGCTCTGGGCGGAATGAGAGGGCGTGTCAGACTTTTAATGACTAAATCCCACCCGTGTTCTTTCCGTTGCCAGGGCCACGATATCCCTTTTGGACAAACTCGTAACCCTGGCAGGCATTGGTCCTAAAGGACCCCGTCAGTTGGTGCTGCCTCTCTCAACATCTCTTTGAGGCGCGCGGAATACAACGCATCGTCGACCCGGCCCTGGTCCTTATCGAATTTCGAGCTAACCATCGCTCACCGTCCACAAGCCAGCGCCTACGGTGGCCGGAAATCGACATCCGACTCCCAACGCCCGGGGCGTCTTCTGCGACCAGGGGCGCGAGGGCACGAGGCGTTCCGCCTCCTCTTTCGAAGCATTCAAGCAACAGGGCCGGACGCGAGTGATCGCTGCCACCGATCGCCTCCGTCAGGACACGGCGGTGCTCCGCCCAAGCTGGGCCGACCTCCACCGTAAGCGCTTCCGCTGCCGTTTCAACTCTTCAACTCGACGTCAAGAGTGCGGAGCTTAGATCAAAATATATGAAAATGTCGGCCGCAGCCTGTCATTGAGTCTATTCGCTGAACTGTCGCAGTCGCATGTCGCATAGTGTGCGCCATGTCATACTCAGAAAAACAGCAGAAATTGACGTCATTAGTTCGTGTGGGTGTCAGTTTAGCCCCGAGGACGATAACCTTATTTTGGACGAAAAGTGACGTTAAAGCTGTGACAGTTATCCGTCAAGAATGGCTGAAGATAAATATAAATGTAGAGTAATTAGTATTGCAATACAATGACCAATTTATATACCGACAATGATCTACGGTGCCGAGACATTGACGCTTACAAAGGTGGCTGTCCACCACATTCGAGTAGCACAAAGGGCCATGGAGGGAGCCATGCTTGACATAACCCTGCTAGACCGAGTACGTAACACCGAAATCCTTCGTCGGTCGTCGACAGGACGATGCGCCTCAAGTGGAGTCGGGCAGGCCATCTACATAGTTAGACGCGGAGATGGCCGATAGTGTAAAGTTGTGACCGAACGGTGGACAAGGTTGGGTTGATGTTATCGTCAAAGTTGCGAAAAACACCTGGATGAGGGACGCAATGATGGCAGAAAAAAAGGGATGCTTATTCCCAACAGTAAGTGATTCCAGGCTCTAAGGGCTCATAGTCTCTAGCTCATAGTCTCATGCTATGAAAGATCTGGGAGTCACATTCGACCGAAAGCTCACCTTCCATGACCATATTGCTACGGTAGCTAAAGAATCCTAAAGGTTGGCCTTTGTCTTACGTAATTACCGTGATTTGCGTACCATAAATGCCATAAAAAAAAAAAAAGAATGCACCTGTACGTAGTAAATTAGAATCTAGCTCCTGCGTCTGGCATCCACGCGAACGTACCTGTGCGCTTTTATTGGAAAAGGTACAAAAAGCGTTTCTAAGGTTTTTTATAAGCGTAAGCACGGTTATTATCCTTACCTCTATCCGACTACATTTCTATTGGGATGCCTCGAATATAACTCATTAGAGGTAAGGCGAGCACGAGATCAGCTCACCATAGCCTGCAAGGGGCTCCGTGGCACTAATGACGCAACTGACCTGCATACTGTGCTGGCTCGTTTCTTTGTCCCAGCCAATTACTGCCACGACGATAACCACAGGCTGTTTGCTGTGCCTCCATGTCGCACCGTTGCGCGTGCTAATTCCTCAGTACCTCGCACTCTGGTCGCACTTACCTAATGCCCTCTTTTTTTTTTTTTTTTTGGGTGGGAAATTATCAAATAACTTTCCCGCTCTGGGCAGAGCGGGAGGGCGTGTCAGACTCTTACTGACTAAAACCCACCCGTGTTCCTTCATTTGCCTGTGTGCCAGGGCCACGATATCCGTTTCGGACAAACTCGCAACCCTGGCAGGCATTGGTCCTGACGGACCCCGTCAGTTGGTGCTGACATCTCTTTGAGGCGCGCGTGGAACACAACGCGCCGTCGACCCGGGCCTGGTCCTTATCGGACGGCGAGCTACCCATCGCTCGCCGTCCGCAAGCCCGCGCCTACGGTGGCCGGAAATCGGCTTGCAACTCCCGACGCCCGGGGCGTCTCCTGCGGCGACTAGAGGCGCGAGGGCGCGAACCATGCCTCTCCCTCACGCGTTCCGCCTCCTCCTTCGCGAGCATTACTGCTTCGCAGAAGGAGGTGACGGCCTCCCATGCACTCTCGCTCCGAACCATGGCCTGAACCAGTGCTGGACGCGAGAGATCGTCGCCGCCGATCGCCTCCGTGAGGACACGGCGGTGCTCCGCCCAAGCCGGGCAGATCTCCACCGTATGCTCCACCGTGTCCTCCGGGCGATCCACACAGTGGTGACACCCGGGCGTTTCCTCCCACTTTATCCTGAACAGGAACCTCCCGAAACAACCGTGTCCGGTGAGGACCTGCGTCAGGCGGAAGGTGAGGACGCCGTGGCGCCTCTCCAGCCACTCCTCAAAGAGGGGACTTATCGCCACAATTGTAGCGTGCCCAGCGCTAGGTTGCGACAATCGCACTCTCCATGCCGCCATGAGATCTCGCCGGAGTTCCGTCCGCTGTACCGTGATTTCTCGCGGCAGCGGAGTTTCACCCCGGCGTTTCGCCTCCTCGCGCCACTCCCAGCCACCAGCCACCTAATGCCCTCTTGGATTCTAATCTAACAAACGATCTGTTTGCGGATGAATGGACGAAGATTTTACTAGCATGCCAGAAATACTGTAAGAGGTATTCATGAAAGTATTATAATTTTTAGAGTTCTGTACCAAAATTAAAAAATTAATTAAATTAAAAAGTAACCCTTATGGTGAGACTAAGTCTGGCTGTCTGTCTGTCTGTCACACCTGAATATCTCAAGAACTACTAATGCTATTAGCTTGAAATTTAGAACAGTTTTAGATGACGTTTGCCCAACTATTTTGCAAACAAGAAAGAAATAAAAAAAAAAAATATTGCAAAAGGGACTGAAAGGGGTCTTAAAAATTGGAGTGGGGCTACTAGGGCATGTGGGGTATCATATGAAAGAACGCTGTTTGCACATTCACAACCATTTTTTTTTTAGGCAGCATAGTTTCTGACCTTTGATGAAAAATGTAATATGAGTTTGAAATGAAATTGTTCTATGTAAGTAATAGAAGTTTATGAAAAGATTACAGGAAAAATAAAACGATGTCTCTAAATAGCACAGTTTTTCAGAAATCATCAACATCATATATACGTACGGAACCGTTGGTGCGCGAGTCCGACTCGCTCTTGAAAGGTTTTTTTATTGTTTTATTATTTTAGCTGAATTATATGATTTTATATTTTCTTTTCTATGTGTCTCTGCCTTTAATTATTGTAATTGGTTTAACCGTGTTAATTAAAGTTAAAAATAAATAATTAGTTCATTTTCGATATTCGTCGGTCGAGCAGGCTGATTATGACACTGGTCACAGTGTAACTAATAAGCCAAGAATAACAAAACCGTATCTTTACATACACGAAATGTGTATGTTTGTGAGGAAGCTTATTTAGTAATGCAGCTGATTTATATCCTCGTAACCAACGAGACCCCCAAAGGGTCGTACCTTCCGAGACTAGTTTTTATATAATAAAAGTTGTATGTCTATGTATGTACGTATATAGACAAGACCCTAGATACGAGATTATTCAAAAATAAATTGCATGAATGATTGTGTAGTCATCGTTTCTATAGTGTCAGAGACTTCTTTGACAATAAATGTTAAATATGCTTGTGAAAATTTGTACGCTTATACAACATTAGTTTTTGTTTATACTAAACCCGAAAAGGGGTCATTGTACTCATCATTTTGAACAATTTTTTCTATGGGACCAACCTTGAAATCGCGAAATAAAAATCAGCTGTTCCATACATTTTGTCGATTGACGTGAACACAAATGTATGGAACAGCTGATTTTTTTTTAATGAGATATTTGTATAACTATTCTTCCTATAGTAGAATATGCCATCTCCATGGTATTCCTACCTCAATGGCTAGGATTGATACTATTTCCGCACTACTGACAGCTCACTTCACGTAAGTTTTAACGATGAGATTTTTACAGAATAGTCCTTCTGGTCTTTTAAAATCTACAACGGTGTCATGTTTATAGTACATTTTTACAGAAACGCGTCTAATATACTTTTGCTGTAGGTATGAACCTTCTAATCGTAGTTAGGTATTAATTATTTCGATATTTATAACCTACTAAAAATTGACTCACACAATGTCGTTTGTCCCGCTAATAAACAACAATGTTACAACTTCTTACAATTCATTTGCAAATATTCTTTTGAAAAAGTAGGAACTGTTGGTTTTAAATTTTGATAAATTTAAATAGTGATATGAGTAATTACTGTTAAAAAAAACCTTAAGTTCTTCTTATACCAATGCTTTATTTGTAATACTTCAGTTCGAAGCCAAGCTCATTCTGCCTTTCATATAGCCAGCAGAATAAATTAATTTAATTCATTATCAACTTCTGGAACAAACTAGAGAAAACACCTGTATGTGTTCCTACGGGCAACGGACAGCACTATCGCAGTATCTGACACCAGTCAGATCATCGGCGAAGTTTCCTACTCTGTGGCAGAGTGCGAAGTATACATACACGTAGTATTTAGCTACACTGTTGCATGAGGTAAAAGTTTTTAACATGCAAATAGAAAATTACGTGGTAACGTGAATAATGTATTCAGGTAGATATAAGTATGAATATTATGTACTTATTCACATAATTATGGAAAATCCAAATACTTTTGCTGAAATATGTTATGCATTTAGTGCTGTTAAAGAAATGTGTTAATTTTTTATATTTGAAGCAAAAAAACCTATTAATTCGAAAAATAATATCTTTCTCCAAACAGGAAAAATTACGAATTTAACGTCCTGCATTTTAAAAAACGATTACATGCGACCTTTTTTAGAGAGAACCCTGTTCGTATCATCGAACATTTTTAATGGATGCGCCCCAAAATAATCGGAATAAAGGTTTCTTTATTTGCGGACAAACTCCCGTTCCAATTACAAAATCCTATAAAAATACCGAGACTTTAAAATAGGTCAGTAAGACTGTATACAAAGTTCGTTATACATTAACGCTATTTCATAACAAACACTGAATGATGTCGTAGAAACTGCGCAATGGACTGCAAACAATAGCAACTATGATTACATTGGCACAGGATCAAGGGGTTTTACTAAGAAAACATTTAGTATTACTTCATAACAAATCCAGTTTTCTCTAAAGAGGCTAGTAGAACTGCTGATGGCCGGTCTTTTCTGTAAAAATATCACCGTGAAAACGGATGTGAATTGAGCTGTCATTCCACTTGATGCTAGGTATTCAAAATCAAAAACAAAATATTTTATTTCACATTAGCCTACATGGGCACTTATGAAACGTCAGAAGCTAGGTGCACGGTTCCAATTGGTCGTTTCCTATGGAGAAGAGCCGTCAATAAACTACACGGGTACTCTTTTAAAAAGAAAAGAGTAACACTATTGACAGCTCACGTCAGTTTCGTTTAAAGAACTGCCGATACTTATCAAATAACTGTCTTTTCTGTAAAAATATCACTGTGAAAACTTAGGTGAAGTACTTTAAACTAAACTGACTGATGGCCGTTTTGCGTGAATGTGACGCATATTTTCCCTCAACTTGTTCTTTCGTGTTTGTTGTTTTTTTTTTTATTTGCGTTATGCTTACCGCAAATAAACGTATTTTCTTTCTTTCTTTCTTTTTTTTCACACATCAAGGAAGGGCCTTCTGAGCTCCGGGCCGTCGTCGTCCGGGGCTTAAACCCTCAATATGCATCTGACGTACGCGATCATTGAGCCGGCACGCCCCGGAGCCCAGAAGACCTTGACCTGTTTGTGTGGATAGTCAATTTTGTAGGACCAAGATCAAAATACACAACAAGCCGTGTGCCTGATAGGGTTTTCCAACGGCAACTTCTCAGGAGCCTTAGGGGATGAGTTTCTTAAATAGCGATGATACAACAAATTTTTACTTTGGAACAGAAGTCCAAGTGCCAGCTTCCACGTTTTTAACTTCAAAATGACGAAGTTCCATTGCATACAAATAATTTATATTTGTCCCCTTTAGGGATTTTTTTTTAAATTCTTATTTAGAGCTCACTTTTTAGGGTTCCGTACCTCAAAAGAAAAAATGGAACCCTTATAGGATCACTTCCTTGTCCGTCTATCTGTATGTCTGTCTGTCTTCAGTCTGTCAAGACCCTTTTTCTCAGGAACGCGTGGAGGTATCAAGTTGAAATTAATATCAAATACGTAAATCTACGGTCCCTTGAAGCACCAACGAGGTGTTTATGTCCGTGGGTCACTGATAGCACACCTCCGCCGCGAAACCATAGCAGCAAAACCGCAGTAGTTCAATTGTACTGGTTCGCGTCATGTTCCGCTACTAGAATCGAATGGAAGTAGCGGAACATGACGCGAACCAGTACAATTGAACTACTGCGGTTTCGCTGCTATGGTTTCGCGGCGGAGGTGTGCAACCAGAGCGTAAAGGTCCTGTCTACACACAACTTTGGACGTACTGTGTCCAAGATATTCTTCAATAGATAGTTCTAGATTTCTAGGAGGAAGGACGAGCTATTGTTTTCATAATTATGGCCTAGATTCAGGTGAGTATGTGCATCTATACATGAAGTCACGTTTTAGATGTATTAGACGTATAGTTTATCATGTTTTCCTGTACTTGATATTGATGACGTATTGAGATCGTGTGACATTGAAAAATTCACCAAATACCATGAGCTCTGTAAGCCGACATTCAACAATACATTTTTATTTACCCTACCAAAAAAAAACTGAAAAATTCATAACTGATATTCATAGCTAATTTACCATGGTAGGTATAACTAATTCACAACGCACAGGTATTAATCAAGTGCCTAACACTTGAATAATATTTCTCAATACCCTGTCCTCCGCCTTTCGCATCCAGTCTGACCCAGCTAAGATCGTCGGTGCAACTAGCTGGGGGGCGTTCCACACACTACGCTTACCGATACGCGGTCCGCGGCTATGTCCAAGGCTGAGTTGATGGAGAGCCCTACCTCACCGGGACGCCATGATGACGTCGCCAGGTCGCTCTCCCTACTAAACGTATACAGATTTAAGGTGGGTGGCTCATCTGGCGTCCGCTCGTTTAAGCAGCCAACCATACATTTTGTTGGCGACGCAACCTGGCTGCGCCGTCATTGCGTTCCAGTGAGTTATGGCTCTTGAAACTAAGTAAATATAATGTGAGAAACGACATTTTGAATTTGTTCGAATTATGTTACACGTCCAGCACACACCTGTCTATTTGTATACTACGAGTCTTTGGTCAACTGCATATCGATTCTGTAAAAATCTCACCGTGAATTCTTGGCGTGGAGTGAGCTGTCAGTGTCATTCCACTAGTGCTAGGGATTGACCAAGGATTAAATTTACAATCATAATCGAGATTTTAATAATATTTTAAGGCTTCTACAGACCAGCGCGACTCGTGATGCGACAGAAAGGTACCACTCGTCGCGCGACACGCGGGACCTTTGCGTCGCGTCGCGTGTCACACCAGTATGTAGAAGCCTTTATGCTATTTCTATTGATCATTTCATATTATTTCAAAGCTAGTATTTGTGTGTCTTAACATTACTATTAAGGGGGATTTTAAACAAAATAGAAAAACAGAAATTTAGTCAAACTCAATTTAATGTAAAAAAAACAAAATTGAGTTTATGTTCAAAATCTCAATTATGATTGTTAATGTAATCCTTGGTCCATCCCTAGCATCAGGTGGGATGACAGTGACAGTTCACTCCACGCTCACTTCATCTAAAATTTTACGGTGAAATGGTTACAGAATAGCACTGCTGGACCCACTCGAAATGGACCCGCGTGATCACTCAACCCAATCGCATTTTGAATAGGTCGACTGGACCCACTGCCCAAGTTCAGTGCAGTCACGGAGTTAAGCCGACACTTTTAGTTTTATTTTTATGAAATAATAATGGTATATTATATACCATTATTATTCAATTAGGTTTGTACAGTTACGCACTACAATTATCCACTAACACTAAAACTAAAATATTTGTTTACTGTAATAATACCTAAATTAAGTGCACGAACACCGCTAATAGTTGATTTATGTAACTACTATCACCTTGCGTTCCTCTAAGCCAATTATTATGGGTTATTACGTTTGTACATTCGCCACAAAGTAAGTTCATCACGGAAAAAAGTATGAAATTGTTACCATCCATTTTGCAGTCATACATATGCAAAGCAGAAACTGAAACTCGAAAATGTTCCGCCTGACACAAAGCTTGTTGAATAATAAATACGTCTGAACAAGTAGAATGAATCACTTCGACAGTTCGATTGTCTTATTTTTAAACCGGCCAGTGTCTTTGTAAGTCGTCCATTTGAAATATCGTATGCACTGCTAAACAGAATGACAGGAGACTGACAGGTTATCGTTAAAAGCAAATAGAAGACACTACAATTTTCAATTGGTCTAGCAAGTTAGACTGAATAGAACGCCTTTTTATTTGTGACGTCCGGGCTGCCTTGAACCGAAACGTAATTCAGAACAAAGGTAAAAATATCAAATAACGAGCTACCCACGCGTAATTAACTGTAACTAACAATTGTATTAGAACGTACGTTTACTGCAAGACATTAAAATACAAAGAGAATTAACAAGTTTTATCGTCTGCTAACAAAATGTGTGAAGATTCTTGGAAACTTGGAACAACTGTGTCTTGTAGCCAGTAGGTACACTCACGAGCATGTTACAGTTACGCAAAATTCAATATCTATCGCTCCGCAAACATCTGAGAGGTGCTTGGTTCCGGAAATGGAGAATCGAGGTCAACCCCGATAAGAGTCAGGTGGTTCTCTTTTCGAAACCGCGACGTCGGCGTCGCTTCCTTTTTCCCAGTCCGATAACTATGCATGGCAAGCCGGTCCCTTGGGAGAAGCTAGCAAAATACCGTGCAGCTCGTTCACGCGTCGTCTTCGCTCTCAGTAGGCTTCAATAAATTAATTTTGACAGCACGTAGCAAATTGTCACTCAAGTGCAAATTGCGCATCTATACCGCAGTCATCCATCCCATCATAATCTATGCTTGCGTCGTCTTCGCACACGCTAAGCCACGCTATCTCCATAGGATGCAGACCCTCCAGAACCGTTTCTTAAGCACCCTTCTATATTCGCAATGAGAATCTACATCTAGATCTCAGAATGCCCACCGTTCAGCAGTTCATGAAACGCCTCTAAAATAAATTCTTCGACTCTGCTATATATCACCGCAATTGCCTGCTTGCAGCGGCCACCCGATACACTACCTAACTCCCGCATTTGTAAAATTCGCCAACTAGGCATACCGTCACTATTCCCGATGACGCTATTACCCTCCTCCATGAGGGTAGTAGGGCTACAAGCAAAGTTCGTACATACAAAAACAGACCGCACGACGTTCTTCCGTCCTCGCCGCTGAGGCCCGCCGCGATGTCCCCATCTATCACCGCCCCGACCATTCCTCGAGCCAGCTCACGCCGCTGAACCTGTAGCTTTCAATTCCTCCCAAATTAATCTAAATTCGATCCCACCTGTCCCTTGCTGCCCTCGCCCAGCGACACCCTAAACCGAGGTTCGTACCCCATAGGTGCCCTTAGCGTGTAGTCGCTTAGCTTATAAGTGTTATGCCCTGGATGGAGGCCTTAATTTATTGAGGCACCCATAGGAAAGTCCTGTTAAGCAGCTAACAACCTCCTAGGTTGACCTGCGAGATTTTCTAAAAAAAAAACAAAATTCAAAAGCGTTTTTCGTGGAAAATAAAAATTGTTAGAAGAGACCTATTCCATAATACTATGTTCATAAAACATCTATCAATACTTTAGGAGAAAATCGCTTTTGGATCTTCCAGAAGTGGTAGGTAGTTATGCTCGTAACTGTACATACGAAAAGCGAGAGTATTTTAGCGCCGAACCCAATGCATCAACATCAATGTATGTGCCAATAACACATCTTTAACGTATCCAGCTGTCTAATAAATTCTTGGAAAGAGCCACTTCGGCACAAAATACGCACGTCTGACCAAATATTCGCTCTTTGGGTTTGGACGGCCGCCAAATATCAACAAGTGTAACTTAGGGTGGTTTCTCTTCTCTACTCACCCCCCTACGGCCGAGGGATCACGGCTGTAAGGAGGGATTCGGGTGAGCTATCAACAATTATGTTTACACGTCCACATGATTAAGTATTTTTCCAGCCCTTCTTACCTTGGCTTTTCGTAGGGTATTTCAGGGTTGATTTACTGAAGGAAGGTCGTTGACTTATGAGTTTATTATAGGACCTACCTTAATATGCGATGTGTGAGGACACATTTTACAATAAGCGGGAAAGAAACATACAATGCTTAGTATTAGTTTCTGCAAATAAAACATCAAGCAACAAACATACAAACTTACAAACATTCAAGCCCTTGTTTTTCGAAATGACTGAACCGATTTTAATGAAACTTCATACGCATAAGCAGGATACAAAAGTCTAAAAAGTTAGTTAGGAACATTTTGGAAAAATTGTGTTACAGCCAAATTAGACCGATTTTTAATTTTCCATAGAAACAGAAATTTCCAGTTATCTGTTTTTAAATAAGATGTTTCAAAAATGTTCTTAACCAACTTTTTAGACCTTTGTGTCCTGCTTATGCGTATGTAGTTTCATTAAAATCGGTTCAGTCATTTCTTAAAACAAGGGCTTGAAAGTTTGTATGAAATGCTGACACGTCGTAAACGCTCTTATGGCGACAATAACCAACTTTTAATGATTGTATACTGAAGATCACGTCTAAACGAGTAGTGTTAATGATTTGAAAAAAATATAAGTTAAATTAGAACATTTCCTCAAGAACTTAATATGTGAATATTTTAGATTATGTTTATATTACATAGTGAAATTAATTTGTAAAACTATGTCTAACGCGGATAAAAAACTGAGAATGGCGCAAAATCTACCAACCGTATTTTTCTGAAACCTTCAACAATTTAAAGCTAATTTAACTATTGATCTTTTGGTATACGCGTTTTATTAAAATACCTTTTGTTTTGTGTATAAAAAATGAATAATGCGTCAAATTGGGGACAGCGCTCCTTGATGGGCGAGTCCTATTACTGGCTGAACGTACGACGCGATGCGTGAGCTCAGTATAGAACACGCAAGCTAACCACTCAAGGTCACTGGCATACAGTGTCTCCGTCTTAAGTGAAAACTTTCGACTGAATCCGAGTATACCCGATTCAGAGTCATTGGTCCGAGCGTGGCAGTTCAGTTTTGTTCACTGGTCAGAAAGAGCGTAAAGTGCAACTTAACTTTAAGAATAGGTTAATACAAACAAACGATGATTCATGATGACTAGATAAGGAAAGTGACAATTCAAAAGTTTTTTACCTGTTGATGTTTAATGAAAAAAACCCGGCCATGTGCGTGTTAGACCACGCACAATGAAGGGTTCCGTAGTTGGGATGAATTTATCCCAAAAACAAACTTAACATTGTAGTTGAAAAACATGTTCTCCCATAAATCGATATACGTCACGGTCACTTCTCTAACTGAAAATGTAAATTGGGGGACTATTACTCGTTAGCTTGTAAAGCCTACTTAAAAAAAAAACATCCACACTTTACGAACAAGTAACCTACAAAAAAAAAACCAGGATTTTGTTCTACCACTTTGTCGGCAGAATAAATTAATATTTATTTCCAAGCCAAATTACAGCTTTCTAGTAATAAGAGTCTCTGAGCTAAGCCGCGGACAGACAGACTGACAAACGGACTTGGTAAAACTATATGGGTTCCTTGTTGACTACGGAACCCTAACTAAATAATGAAACCTTTATTAGAATATTAACAAAAAGTGACTGAATCCTCTTTGTTAAACAATATTCTTTTTACATTACCTATATTATTTATTTTAGCCACAAGCTAACCACAACTGTCCTGATTGTTTTTAAACACAGTTGGTCACAGTTTGTGTGTTAAAACTGTTCTCTAAGTACATCATTTTTG
This sequence comes from Tiliacea aurago, assembly GCA_948098905.1. Lineage (NCBI taxonomy): Eukaryota > Metazoa > Arthropoda > Insecta > Lepidoptera > Noctuidae > Tiliacea > Tiliacea aurago. The sequence continues at coordinate 17,421,997 of OX402593.1, forward strand.
TAATGGGTATACTTCCAGCAGTGTTCCATAAAGTCTGTTTCCTTTGACCAAGGAAAAAATAATTAATACTAGGCTTGAGAGTTTGTATTTCTAAATGCAGGGCTCGAAAACCGGTTAGTTTTCTATGTAACTTTAACCGTATTAACGAAATATGTTTGAAAACCTTTATAATATAAAGGTTTTCAAACATATTTAGTCCTTACTGGGATGACATATTCAAATATGAACAAACCTCCATTAATAAATAAAGATTAAAAAAAAAATGCTGAACTTAATGTGATGAAGCAATCTTTGAAGCTAATATCAATTGTAATATTTTTTTAAACCTAATGACAGTGAAAAAATCTGTGGAAAGTCTTAGGATTTTTATTGGTGGGTAAGTTTTATTTTGTAATTTGAACCTACAAAGCGTCATTATTATTATTATTGAGGTTAGAAAATCTAAATATGTTTCATTGATTATGAATATTATTGCATACACACCTAAAAAATCCACATATCTAATTGTGAAACGCTTAACTGATAGTAAAACGATGTTTTTATTCGCATTGTCCATTCATATTGAATTCAAAGTCATTTTTGGGCGGGCGGGGATATCATTTATCATGCATTGAATATAATTAATTTCATCATTATTTAAACAAACTTTGTTCTTGTTACCTAATTTACTTGACACTGGCTATGTGTGCAAACCGCACGAAACCATAACAAAAAAAAAAAATGAATTACAGAATTAAAAGTCAAATTACTATTTGGGATTAAAAAACGAACTTTAGGTACCTATACAGAGTGGCTAGAACGGGAGCGACGGACAACCTTATTCGTACTTGTAACACAAGAATTATGATAGGTATCTCATAATTGCAGTTTGATACAGCCCTTCAAATAAATAAAAAAAAAATTGTATGAAGTATCGCATCGAATTTTAAATCGGTAATTCACTCCTTAAGGCCTCCATTTGGCGATGACACCATTGATTCGAAGGTATCGTAAAAAAAAATATGCGAAACTATTAGGTATTTTACCGCTATCGCTAGTTGCACGTAAGTAAATAACATTTAATTCCCCATTAAAAGTAATGCTGTCTTTCTCTAACGGAAAGTATCAGAAACTGACAGCATTACTGTTAATGGGGAATTAAATATAGTAGTATAGGACTTACGTGCAACTGGCGGTTAGTCTTTCAGAATCTAGGTTTTATATAAAATACTATGTTTTTTAATTGCTGTTGAATTCTATCCCTACCTCCCTACCCATATGCGCATTTCCCCAGTGCTCTCGACAGCTCACTGCTGCGGCCGTCATGACACCTACATTCAATTAACAACACAATGCCTTTAATTTCTTCTAAACAATCATATCTCATTTCTTTGTTTTTCCAATCTCGGTAGACGGAAGAGTCGTGTGACGTCATAGAAAAGGGTACCGCCAGATGTAGTTGAAAGGGTTTCACTAGGTATTTTACATAAACTAGCGAACTGACCCTGATTCGTACGGTTTTTACGACTTGACAAAACAGGGTCAAATTAAATAATATGAGGGTTTCATTAAGATCTATTTTAATTAGTGAATTCACTATATTGGTTGTTACGCTGATTAAAATAGATTATCTGTTGATCTTGAAAACATAAATACTCCGAGAATTTGTTTTTGAGCACAAGAATTATGCTTCTTTGGGCCATGTGGTTTTCCATTAGTTTTGTTTGAAAGAACAGGCAGCCCATCAGATTAAACACTTTCTTTCATTTTCGTGTGGTAGTGACTTACCTGGTGTCAGAGTTTTTATGCCGCCCATGGGCTCTGACTTGGCTTCACATGTTGTCGAGAAATATCTCCCATGAATGCCGATTTCCTCACGATGTTTTTCTTCATACCATTTTTTAAGCAAGTGATAATAATACAATACGCACATGCAGCAAGTGATAATTATACAATACGCACATGCAGCAAGTGATAATTATACAATACGCACATGCAGCAAGTGATAATTATACAATACGCACATCCAGCAAGTGATAATTATACAGGGTGTTAAAGTAACAGCGTGCCATAGCTTAGGGGTAGGCTCAGTATAGATAAAGTAACCCAGGAAAAAAAAAACAAAAATGAAAACACAAAAAAAATATTGCAAGATCAACCTAATTTAGTACCTACTAACTTAAAATAGCAATAGTTTAGAATTAAAATTATTTTATTTGACGGTCCTAACTAAGCCCGTTAAAGTACGACGAGACATTTTTTTTTATTTTCATGTTTAATGAATTTTTTTGTTTGTTTCTTTTTTTTAATATTTTTTTTTCCTGGGTTCCTTTATCGATACTGAACCTACCTCTAAGCTATGGCACGCTTTTACTTTAACACCATGTATAACTATCACTTGCTGTATGTGCGTATTCTGATAACGTGATAATTATACAATACGCACATTTGAACAGTCAGGGATGCTTGCTTTGGGTTCGAAGTCGAGACCTATGACTTGGCGGTCTGAAGGTCACAAAACTAGGCCACCGCACTAACTATAAACACTTAAAAATTTAACCCATTCATAGGTAACACTTTTACTACAGCACAAAATTAAATGACATATTTAAATTAACAGGGCCCTTCCCGGTCCGTCTATCGTTAACGTGAACATGGTTGAAAAGCTTGTTGTTTCATCCAGCGCAAGTGAGAACTACTAACAAGCAAGTGAGAACGCGATAACATTGAACGAAACATTGTGTGCGGACATAAAACTTGTTCCAGGAAATACGTGTTTTTAGTAAGCCTTATTAAATTTAAATAAATAAATATTTTTTTTATTTGACATAAAAGTACATACAGGAAAAGTTTTTATCCACTGCGCAAATTTTGACAAATTAAACTTAAACGAATTTTATTAAACATATATTTTTTATTTTGATACGTCTTAGTACAAAAAACAAAAAATATCGTTAACGAAAGATGTTTATTTTAAAAGTGGTTGTATGGCTACCCGGCGGCGCGCGGCAAAGCGTAACGCTTTAAAGTACCTACCTATCAGCTGTGCGCTCGCTCGATTCGCCGGCGTAGGTATTTACGTGGGTTCCAATGTACTGATCGCTAATTTTATCAGGTTCGAACTAGACTTTTTTTTGTTTAGACCGTGACCTGAAGTTATTTGCAGAGTAATTCCAAATTTTCCTTCATACTTTAACGGGCTTAGGATGGCTTCTTCGATTTCGATCGCCAGTCGGGGTCTGCCAGACCCTCGTGCATGATTCGGGGTTCTGAACTGTCCGTGATCAAGCAGCCTTTGAGTGGCTGCTAAAATAGTCCTTTCATTAGGGACCGCGGGGTTAAGGATTCCATGGGCTCGCATTCGAGGTATGCTCTCCGTCGCATACATTCGGCGAGCTGCTCGCAAACTTTCACCACTCAGTACATACACTCGCACCATCTCGGTTACTGAAGTCCGACATCGTGACCGGTAGGTACAAGCACGACACACGTGCAGCGCGGCGCTTGCGCGGGAAAGCGATTAGACGCGACGCAAAGAGTAGAGTAACTATATACGGACGTCACACGACAGCGCGTGCGATGAGTGAACTGACTGTCCGCCACAGCGCCCGGCGCGCCCTGCCGCCCCCTGCCGCCCGGGAGCCGTGCAACACCGCCGCTTGCGCCGGCCGCCGCGCGCGTCCATTGATATTATTACGAATAGATTGTGTCCATATTTTGCTGATTTAAAGTAGGATAAAAAAAAAAAAAGAATTGAATAAATAATGGAAATGTGTTCTGTTACTGATATTGAACCACCAAAAAAAATTTGCGCACTGGTTAAAAACTTTTCCTGTATAGACAGGTGACATTTAATTTAAGCATGGAAATAGCGTGGTACAAAATAAACGATCAATGACCCCCATGCTAGGAAAAACCAGTGTTACAGGGGTAACACTGGTTTTTCCTATGTCAAATAAATCTTTGACATTTAGAATCTCCGTTACATGTGCAAGGTTTCTATGAAGATGTTTTTTTCACTTTTACAATATTTATGAGTACATTATGAACGGCCCAAGTTCAGGTAAAATTTGTGCAAAAAAGCAGATTTTTGCAGGCATAAACTGAATCTGTTTCTTAAAAATTTTATTTTTTGCTTTCACAGAAACCTGAATATTGTGCAAAAGATATCTATTAGTACAAACATTTAAAAGAACTGTGTGTTACAATTACAACGCCATAATCGCGTACAACTTAAGGCTTCTACATACTGGCGCGACACGCGACGCGACACAAAGGCCCCACGTGTCGCGCGACGAGCGGTGCCTTTGAGTCGCGTCGCGAGTCTCGCTGGTCTGTAGAAGCCTTTACGAGCGTTTGTATAAGTATGACGGGTTGGCCGCTCTTAAAGGAGCAGCTACGTCACGTAATTCGAAACAGTGCAATTTATTATCTCTCACAATTTATCAACGGAACCCATTAGCTAATTAGAGCGGACATCTTTGGTCGGTATGAATATTTTAAAATAATCTTTTAGTTCCTGCCTCTGTATTGTTTTAGTCCTGTGCAAACTGGGCGGTACAGTCAACGGTAAAAACTTTGACATTACTAGTACCTAAGGGCGATTTTCGTAATGCAAGTGTAACCACTGATGTGCGAATGATTGTACTTTTGGAGTGAGTTTGCATTTCAGCTCGTTAGGGCCAGACCCTGGTGTAAAAGTATGTCTGTCTAGGCAAAGTCAACGTTTTAGCCCCATTTACACGGTGAAAATTTCTGGACCGTTCAAGAGCAATAATCGCATGCCATAAAGCACGTTCAATTTTATTGCCATTCAAGAATTGGATGTACTAAGTGTTTATACGAGTGCGATTTCGATAAAATGGCATACAATAATTGAAAGCAAGTATTGCCGTTCAATAAAATTGCATGCGACTTACACAAAGGCAATTTAATTGCAAGGCGATTATTGCATACAAGTTTTGCCTCGTCCTAATACAGATTTGCACGTCATTGTACAATTGATTCAAGTACTGCCCGTATTTGCACCGCCACATATTTAATTGTTGACTGTGTGGTGCCGGACGTAAAGAATAGCACCATCCTATATCTTCCCGTGGATGTCGTAAAAGGCGACTACAGGACTTACTAGAGAATTAGCAGCAGCGTTCTGCGCATACTGCGATCGCCAACCCGCCTGCCAAGCGTGGCGATTATGGCAAACCCCCCTTGGGAGAGGCCTATGTCCAGCAGTGGACGCCTTTTGGCTGAAATGAATGATTGATGATGATAATATTTAATTAAAATGTTATTGAACGTCTTCTCCAGATTTTTTTAAACTTATTTCATTCATTCGTACTTGTAGAGTTGAATGCGGTTTTATTGCACGTGCAAATTTATATTACGTGTAATTTTTATTGTACGTGCTGTTTACACCTTTACCAGTTTTGGACGGCAACTAACTTAGTTGCCCGTATCATGCAACAATATTGTACGTGTTGTTTAGGGGTGCCAGTTAGTTGCCCTTCAATTTTATGGTAGGTATTTCACAGACATTAACTAACAACGTGTAAATGGAGCTTTAAGGCTTCTACATACCAGCGCGACTTGTCGCGCGACGCGACACGGCACAAAGGCCCCGCGTGTCGCGGGACGAGCGGTGTCTTTGTGTCGCGTCGCGTCGCGCGACAAGTCGCCCCGGTATGTAGAAGCCTTTAGTTTGTTTTTTGACGACAATGTGTTTGTTAGCTTGGGTACGAACATAAACTAGAAGTTCTAAAGAGTACCTAGAGCCTATTTAACTACCTACTAATAAGTTTAAAACTAGGTTTACCTTGCGTACTTAATGTTTGTATTTAGCTGTCCAAAATGTACCTCGAGTGGATGCAAATAAAAGGTGACTTCGGACCACATGCATTCAAGGTAACATGTGCGTATCATTAGTGTTCTTCCCACACCTCATCTCCTGGCAATCAAACCAACATTATAGAGTCCACTACAAATAAGGGATATATGAGCGGGTTTGCTGAGCAGTGCCACACGCCAGCATGTTACACCGCCAAAAACCCGAACAGACCGTTTACGCGGTGTACAGTAGGTCAAAAGATAACTTGCACTTTGGTTTTTGTTCTTGTGTTAGGTAACCCCATGCAATTAATAACCATAAATCTTATTAAACCATTCGTAAGTCAAGTACTTACCTAGTTTATCAAGCTTACAGAAAAACGGCTGGTGACAGTTACCGCGACCCAAGGGCTGGCTTTTAACTTCGCCAGAGGCTGCCTCTTGGGTACATTACCGATGCGGAGGAGTATTTCGACGCCATATTTTAGTTTGTTAATAGTTTTAGTTAGTTTGGGTTTTCATATTTTTAGAGGGGCTTGTGGCTAAGTATTAACAGCCACGCAGGTCGATCCGTGAATGGGTAATCTCTGACAGTTGTTACGGGTCGTCAGAAGCCCGAAAGTCTGACAACCTGTCTTACCAAGGGGTATCGTGTTACCCAGTTACTGGGTTGTGGAGGTCAGGTAGGCACGCTCCATGTAAAATACTGGTATTCAGCAGCATCCAGTTAGACTGGAAGCCGACCCCAGCATAATTGGGAAAAGGTTAGGCTGATGATGATGATGAGGTTATTATATTTTTAATTTTATTGTTTTTTTTTTTATTTTGTTTATGAAATTTATCCAGTGTAGGTATATATATCTCTTTAATAAATAAAGCTAACAGTATTTATTTATGAAGTGCGATTAAGCACGGGTTCGTTTCGGAGAGATCTCTTTACAATTCCTTTTTTTTAATGAGTTTGGTATAATTATAATAATATTACATTACTGCAGCGGCCTGCAAAAGGGGCATGAAGGTGAAAATGTTGGCCGAGGCCACGCCGATGCACTCATACGTGAGTCCGTGAGTCCATCAATGCCTGTTTGGGGCCAGGGCTTGTATAGTGCTTTTCTCAAATAATGTGCGGAAATTCAAACTAAGTAAATTATTTATAAATTCCAGATTCAATGACGAACAACGATAATTTTTCACGCGCCATTATATTAATTTGTTTCTTTTTTACTTTAAACGGCTCCATTTGCAAGCCAGTTCGAAATTTAAATACAATCTTTGATAAGCAATACCTAATCCTTGGATGCCATGAGCCGACGTAAAATAGTTCGTTCCATTTTTAAATTTCACGACAGATATGAGTTTTTATATTAATTTATTCGGCCGCTAAACACGACATTTATTCGGTTTCCATAATATCTATGTGTAAATGTTTTATTCATAGACCAGGTCTAAATCGTGATAAACCGTTTTTTACCCTTAAAAACTCATCCCCATCCACTTCCTGGCCTCAGATCACCCGTAAATTATTTTTCCTTTCATATGTGTTATATGCTGTTCCTTTTCCAATGGGTTTCAAACTACAATTCATTTTTTTTTATTTAAAAAAATATCAACCCTGGTAACACATACTTTTCCAAGTTCTTTATGCCTGATCGTGGTCGGATCTATTAAAATGTCATAGCAAAAAGAAAATATGTCTGTATAATTGTCTATTCTGAAGGGAATGTAACCTATGTTTGACTGTTCAGCCTCATTATAGCAGTGAAGAAAATTGTTTTACTTTTATTAAAAGTAAACAGTAAATATGTCCGTGTGGTGCCCTGTGTAAAGAATAGCACCTATTTCTTTCCGTGGGAGTCGTAAAAGGCGACTAAAGGACTTAATAGAGATTGGGCAGCAGCGTTCTCTATGCATTTTAACATCATACTGCTATCGCCAACCCAACTGCCAAGCGTGGCGATTATGGCAAACCCCTCCTTTGGGGGAGGCATATGTCCAGCAGTGGACGTCTTTCGGCTGAAATTATGAACCAGTAAAGCGTGCTCGTATAATAATTTTCTGTAGAAAAATACAAGGAGGTAACTTGGTACTGGTATGAAAGTGTAGATATTAATAAAAATAGAACTAACCATTACCAAGACGATAATTGTAAAATATATTACGAACACTCTCGGAGGATCTCATTGCTGTATTATAATAATATAAATATATTGGGTTCCGTAGTCAGCCATTATGAAGCTGCATTCTTTAACAACCCCAGTGGAACTCTAACTACTGGCAGTTTAGCTCAATTGCAGTTTCAAGCGGTGAAATGGATGCAGTTTTATTCAAAGAATCTTCTTTAAAATAAGAGTATACAGGAAAGTATTTATTTTGTAAACTCTGCTTCATTTTGTATTATTATATTTTTTCCAGAAAACTCTTCTGTCCAATTACAGTATTTTTCATAGACTACCTTGATGTAGGATTGTAATAAGCACTTAAAAACTACCACAGCCTGCTACAAAGGTCATATTCTTTCATTTTGTGAGACAATTTTTTACCCACTTTCGACTCAATTTTCGTACAAAAAACAAACATTTTAACATTCTTTACTTCTAAAGAAAATACTTTAAATGAAAATAAATTTTAAAAAAATCTACATTTTAAACAAAATGAAAAGAACTATAAAATGAAAAGTAAAGTTTGAAATTCAGTAGCAAGCTCCAAACAAGATCATTCCCGTAGAAACACGAAACCGCATAAAATTACCATTCGCACAAACAATAGAATGGATGCTACAACATTGCGCCGCAGTTTGTTCCATCCAGTTTATACTGAACCACAGAATATGTAAGTACAGAAGGCCCGCTGCATACAACGAGCCAAAACAGGCGCACGCACTCAAAAATACACATACAACATTTAGTTCAATACGTTGACTCATTTTAATTGGATGGCCCTCTCTCCAGTGATACAATTTTTTTTAAACTAAGTACAGGATACGGGTGATCTTTTCCATTAAAGTTAAGTGCTGTATTGTAGTTTTGGCTTATCAATAACTGGTGAAAATATAATCTGTAACACTGTTTATGGAACGATAAAAGTTCTTATTCTTAATTGATATCTGTAATGCACGTGGTTTATACAGATTATTAAAGAGACTGCTTGCCATACAAAGCTAAGGGGTAGGTTCAGTATCGATAAAGGAACACAGAAAAAAAAATAGGTTTAAACAAAAAAAATTGGTAAGTATTGCAAGATCAACCTAATTTAGTACCTAGTAACTTAAAATTGCAATCGTTTACAATTAAAATTATTTTATTTGATGGTCCTAAGCCCGTTAAAGTACGAAGAGAGTTATTTTTTTTTAATGTTATTTAAATTTATTGTTTATATAATCTTCTTTTTTTTTCTTTTCGTTTTCCTGGGTTCCTTTGTCGATACTGAACCTACCCCTAAGCTATTTTATTTTATTTTATTTATTTGGGACAAAAAACAGTTATACATTACAGCATTTACAAAAAGTCGTTTTAGTACAGTCGAATAAACTATTGTCCACGAACTAACCCACACTATTGTCCACGAAATGATATCGGTGTATGAAAACGAACGCATGTTTAAAACCATTTTTTTTTTTTACATAATTTAGAAGAAAAACCTACGAATTGAAAGAAGCGAATGACAAGAGCATCCATCTTAAAGGCGACTTGCAAGAGATTGTGAAACCATTTTTTTGAAGTTAGATTGCGACAGCGCGAAAATATCAAAATCAATGAAATGTGTGTTATAGGTTTCTAAAAGTCGGCGGAGAGGGGCTCGCACCCCAGCCTTCGTTCTACATCGTGCAGTGTAGAGACACGCAATTACTTTAACAACCTGTATAATATAGAGTACTATAATCTTTTCTACGTACGGTGACGTCAAACGAATGCCAGTCGCGAGTGCACCTGCACTCGGTGTACGCGAAGCGTGTCTATGTGTGCGTGCATTTTCGCTCATGTTATGGAGCCATCCTTCTGTACTTATCTAGTCCGTGACCAAGGCTCCTCAGAAATCTAATCCTAGATAGCGAAGCATGAAATTTGATCTTCAATACTCTTTTATGTCTCCTCACCGTTGATTTTCTTTGGTTGAGAAAATCTCGATTCTTTTAGTTTTGCTGGCGTGGGGTTTTATAAGGACGGGTATTTTATTCAGTTTTGGCTGACTTGGTGTTTGATACGTGGTTCTTTATGGATTTAGTTGATCCGGTTTTTTTGTAGTTAAAATAGCTTTAGCAAATCAGAGTTCGATTAATGAATTGGGCATCATGTTCCTATAGAGCAGCTTATTTAGCTGATTAGCTGATAATTCCTCATAATTTGAGAATTTCTGGTGGTTTCAGTCTGCGTCAGTATGTGCCCCTCCAGTTTTAAAATATTACACTGCTACAACATTGAATTCGTTACGAATAATCTAAAGAATACTTCAAAAAGAGTTCATTGTTTCGGCTAGGAAATGAAATGAAATGAAATCGTTGATTCTGTAAATAGGATATTAGAATTACTTTTACACGTCATAGAAAAATTAAAAAAATAATTTAGATGTAGCCGACATTTCCTATCTGACTACCCCTGAGAAGAAATGGCGAAACAAACTCAGGGGTCATCAGTCTCTTTTAAAGTCCAGAATAATCTTGGTCAGATCATGTGAGGACCATGTAGATCCGTGTCTAAAATGGTCTTTTGAGGAAAGAACCACACAAATTTGAGTGGACCTGTCCTCCTGTCAGTGCAAGAATTAAATGCTTTTGCCAGTTAAATGCATTTGTCAGTAATCGTGCAGCTCAACTCAAGACTTAAGGAGCTCAACGACTCGACGAACAATACCAATGAAAGGACATTTGGGTAGGCCGCATAAAGCGCTCCAAATTCCAGACCATTATTAAAACTAACTGAGAAAAAGAAAAATAAGGAAAACATTTAAAGAAAAAAAAAACGACCCACATAGAGCTCACATTCACAACAAATTAAAGCAGTAAATATAATACTTTGGATTTGAACCATCGCATCACCGAACGTCGTCATACTCATACTACTACTCAAGTTTAACGAACTAGCCAGCGAGCCCATATGAATTATTAGGTTGGGGAAAAAGTCTTTTCGCATTATAGTATGTATGAACTTGTAATAAAATCTCTTTGGCTATACTATTTGTATCTGGCTGGTTTTGGTATCATTGAAAGTTTAAATTTTAAAGAACATAATTCCAAATTCAAATTAGGAAAATGAGTTTTGAGGGTGTCTATTTTACATTTCTTTAAAAGATTAATTCACACCCTCAAGTTATATACTTATAACTACAACGTTTAATGTATACGTTCACTTAAAAAAAAACGACGAACGGCGGCGGCGCTCCCCATTTTATTTATCGTTTGCGTTAATAGGATGTCACTTGTCTAGTGCCAATACATAATTATTGCATGCCTATTAGGCAGGACACATTGGAACTTTAATTTATTCTTAAACCTGTAACAAACATAAGCCCACAATATAGATATTTTAAATGTCAGTTAGCAAAATATAAATATTATGATATTTGTAAATTAAGAAATCAAATTGTAAAATATAAATCTATATCTAGATAGCTAAATAAGATCAAAGTTTTATTAAATAATAGCATTAATAAATTTTGTTAAATGATTATTAAAATATATTTTTTTCTTGATTTTTTAATTCTTTATTAAAATATTACTAAATAAAACAAAATATAAAAATATTCATGAAAATATATTTTTTTAATTCAAACCCAAATGATATTGCATAACAAAAAGTACATTTCATGCCTAGGAATTGAACCTCCAATCTTATGCATGGCAAGCGCTATTAAAACCTCCAGTCTATTTGGACGTTAATTAACTTTTCGTAAATGTTAACCGTCAACTTTTCGTAAATGTTAACCGTTAACTTTTCGTTAATGTTAACCGCTAATCGTTGTACATGAAAACAAAAACAATACATAACATAAAAACAGACTTTAAAAAAAATAACTAACTTAAACTTATTTATTCACTAAAACAATACATTAATTATAATAAAATGTTTTTGCAAAATACAAAAACCAACTTGGGTCTATCTCGGATTTTAACGCACATGTCTTTTGGGGGGGTAAGCAATTAATGGAGCTGTGTGTACGTCGTTAGTTACTTATGATTGATCAAATTTATTTAAAGTTTTCTAAAATAATACAATTATTATAAGACGTAATAGTTATAATTATACTATCAGTAAGATTGAAAGGTAAGAACGGAAATCTAATTGTTCTTTTTCTTTGTTTTCAGGTAAGTGTGATCTCTGTTCAAGAATTATGCCTTGCCACACCCAATTACCGACGAAGGACATTTTTGTAGCCTATAATATTACGAAGAAGGTACCTAATTTAAAATTGTATAATTTTTTTAAGAAGGAGAAGGTCTAACAGTAAAAGGAAGGTCGAAGAGATACTTAAAACAAATATTCTTCTAGAAATAACCTACATAGCAACATTTATACAAACACGAAAACTTGATTTATTTCATTACATTTTCTCAGAAAAGGACACACAAACACCCGAGAAGAATTTAATAACATAACATATATTTTATTAACAAAGATACCTATAGATATTTCGTTCAGTCTGTGTTGGGCCTTAGGCAGCAACAGGTCAATTACGGAGAGGTCACGAGGTCATTACTAAGTGAAATATATTGAATTTGTGCCGTAACTTGGACCATTAAGTTATATGATGTTTATCAACCTACAACCTGTCACTTATTTATCAAAAGTGGACGTTACACCAATGTTAATAGTTATCAAATGAAGTTATTAAGCCATTGAATTGTAAATTGACTATCGTTTACCTAAATTAAATTGATCTGTTTGATCATTCGCCGTATCGACAACATCAACATGTCATAAATGAAATGGGTGTTTACTTAATTAATGAGAATTTGTAATTTCTGTGTGAGTCTAATGTCTTTTTATTATTACACTATTAGTTTAATGGAAAAAAGATGTTTGTCATTGCAAAAATATAGTTATTTATGATACTAGTGCGATAAGTTGGTTTCTACAAACGAGTTAACGTCGAAGTCGAGGGCTTAGTCACGAACTCACGAGGTTGTAAATACCAATCCAATACAATTCCGCACGTGTGTCATACGTTTTTCGACACAGTAATCAAACAATCCATAAAAACATTTTCCGAGAATGATTGAGTATTTCTTCGAGTCTTCCATGATATAAAATTATTGTAAATCATTAAATAGCGCTCCCGCGATTTTGGCGCCAAAAGACCATTTTCTGCAATTTGAGCCTCATTCAAGATATCAGGTGAAGAAGATTCCATATTAATATCGGGTTCCTCGCTTGAACTCATATTATCATTTTGTTTTAAAATATCAGTCGGAAAGTCGCATCAATCTTTGACTCTCTCTATAGTATTAAGTGAGACAAAAGTATTGAGCAAAAGCGCTTCCAAGGAAGTTCGATAATTTAGCTTATTTATTCTCGTAATGTGAAATTCCTTGGTGGAATTCTTATACAATGTTTAACTGAATTAATAAACATTATGAAAGTAGTTTGTTCAGAATCGTTTACTCAATCGATTGATGTAATTTTTAATAATTATACAATATCCCAGAAATAAATAAAATTACTTAAATTACAGTCACACTTCCACGGTACAATCAAAACAAACCAAAATGGACGAAGTAACTACTACGCACCCATATACGTGTGCGACCGTGTGCGTGCGTAGATTTGTAATGTGACCGCAATTTTCTCCTACAGTCAGTTTATCTAATTTAATAAATAAACAATGTTTTATACTTAATAATAAAAATTCAGGGGATGTATGATTATAACATAATATTCTTCAATATTCAGTGTTTGGTGCGTTAATTCAGCAGGGGCACGTTGTATATTTTTAATGTAAATTAAGAAAAAATACCGTAATGGATACGCACGGCGCTATACAACAGAGTATGGGGTAAAACAGGTATCTACTTAACTTAGGTGAGAGTACCTATTTTACCGCACATTCCGTTAAAGGGTGCGTAATTTTTTAAATTCTACCAATGTATACAGACTTCGTAAATGCATTGTTTGAGCAAACGTGTTGAAAAGTATAATTATTTTGTCTAAATTATAATGTGTAGACAATCAGTGTTTTTCAACTGAATAACATCAATCAACTGTGTAAATCAAAATCTAAATCAACTGAATAACAACAATCATCAATGACAACTCTGAATAATTGTTCACAGAGTCATAATACTATCAACATGCAATTTATATACGAACATAAGTGCTTTATAATTACCGCGTAGGTGTGAAACATTGCAATAGTAAGTACCTTGGTAGGTAGGTACTAAAACCGATCATCAACACAGCTGCCAAGTTTATGTCAAGCGGACGGAGTAAAGGTAATCGTCCACGACGCTAATCAATAGTAACGTACTACTAATATATACAATATTAGTTTTAGTATATGCGAAACCCGAAACACGTGTCTAGTATTTTTATATAAAGAATCTATGTACAGTCGCCAGCACATCAAGTTACCCCACTTTGACCTTGAACGCGTTATGAGCAACAACAGCGAGAATCGTACGAAAGAGATACATAGCTTTTTGTCTGTTCTTACTTGTTATGTTTCGTGCTGCAGTGCGTACGTGAGGGTGTGTGCGTATGCGCGTCGTGGTGTAGAATAAGATAGGTACTGTGCGATAAGAAACAGCTTGGCTGAATACTGAATCCTTGAATTGAAATAATGGCATGGTAATAAAAACAGGCGGCCCACGCAATGCCTAAAATATCTATGAAAGCTTATACTTTAATCAATATTTTTTATTTAAATTATCTTTTACTTAATCGTTCATTCTTAAATATTTGTTGGAAAGTTACATAAAAGTATTAAGTTTGTATTATCTACTCTTATTACATTTAAACAGATCTCGATGCATATTTTTAAGTAGACAGGTATAATCTGATGTGAGAAAAACATTTTTTATTTTATTTATTTCAAACAGGTTCTAATTACCTTTTCGGAGTTTTGTTACCTACTTATTGGCGGGTTGGCGGTCACCTAGTATTTTCGTGCGTTCCTTGCTCTTCTATTCTAAGTATTTTTACGAAATTTTATGTCGAAAACCCAATACACAATGTGCTTGAAATTTTGAAAAAATATGGATACCTACCCCATGACGAACGTGTGTGAAGTTATGTTAATTAATTACTAATACCTACAAAAAGCCTTTTGTAATCCGCCGTTCCGCGACACTGTCAAAAAAAAAAAAGTTGAACTTAGGAACGGAATTATCTATACCTACCGGAGTTTGCTTATACATGCGAGTTCAACCTTATTGCGCTAGTAATAAGATACGATTTCAAAGGTTATGAATTTTCAAATAAAATTCTAATCTATTATTATCGTTACTTCCTAAATATGTTACTTAGACTAAAGCTGAAGAGTTTGTTTGTTTGGTTAAACGCGGTAATCTCAGGAAGTACTGGTTCGAATTGAAAAAATCTTTTTGTGTTGGATAGTGCATTTATTTAGGAAGGCCATATAACATCACGCTACAACCAAAACCAATAGGAGCGGAGCATCAACGAAAACTGTTGCAGAATCGGATAAAACTATTCCTTTTAAGAGGCCGGATGGATGCGTACTCGTAGTTCATACAAACGTAATACCAAAATAATTTGTAAATCAAACATATTCTTACGGTAGTGTGTCTTTATTCCGATTGGAATACAGAATATCTAGGTTCCTAAATATATATTTTGAATGGACACTGATTAAACAAGAGTTATGAGAAAAATAAGTTTAAATTCCTCATATCTCATCTTTATATCATTGTTTCAAAATATGTATTTGGGAAAATAGATATTCTGTAATCCAATCGAAATAAATACACACTACCTTAAGGGGCCGGCGTAGCATGCGTAGTTCATACAAACGTAATACCAAAATATTTAGTAAATCAAACATATTCTGAAGCTAGTGTGTATTTATTTCTATCTATATTATATATAATATATGTTATAAGAGGTTATGATACGAGTTATGAGAAATTTAATATTTTTATAGAAAACTTATTTCATTTAAACAATTAAATCAGTGTCCATTCAAAATATATTTGGGAACATAGATATTTTTTATTCCAATCGGAATAAAGACACTGTTTGATTTACAAATTATTTTGGTATTACGTTTGTATGAACTACGCATGCTACGGCCCGGCCCCGTTGCGTTCGCTGTGGAAACGGTTAAAGCTACGCAAAAATCATGTATGACGGAATTGCTTCCCTTTAAAAACTATATTACGAGAATATGAGTTTGTTTGTTACGCATCATAATGAAATGTTGCACGTAACACGTTGTCAGGGGTACAGAAAAGGACATGGGTTCCCTTATGAACCAGTTAATATGAGAACTCGGGTGAAGCCGCCTAAAATGCGAAAGTGAGTTTGTTTATTTGTTACGCTTTCAGTTTTGCAGCACGCAGTGACGTAGCGAGTAATGGGGCTCCATATCAAAAACTCTTGGCGGGGTCTTTTGCAAAAAGGACACTGACGTTTTTTAAAATACTATAAATATGCCGTCGGGGCCCCGTATATTAGATACGGTGGTAGCTACCAAACTGCAAAATTCCATTATGATCGGTTATGTAAGTAGTTATGGAGCCAAAAGCAGGCAAGTATGGCTCTTGGTGCCTTAACTACACAACCGATCATTATGGAATTTTGTATACCTACCTATCAGAAAAGGACATAGGATAGGTTCCTACGGGAACGCGTGTGAAACCGCGGGAAAAATATCAAAATAAAATACGGAATATCAATCTTTTTATTTTTAAACAATATTATAATTAAAAACTTAAAAACCTACGTAGGTAGGTTTTTAAGTTTTTTAATTGAGAGTAGTCTCAATTTTAAAATATAATTACAACCAAATATAAAAAACAAAATCAACGATCAAAATATTTTATTTCACTTATACCTACATGGGCACTTATAAAACGTCAGAAGCTAGGTGCACGGTTCCAATTGGTGGTTTCCTATGGAGAAGAGCCGGCAAGAAACTCCACAAAACCAAACTAAGTATACAAGATTAAAGGAAAAATTCTCAAGAATATAACAATGGTGCGAAAAGAAGTTTAAAATTTTAATTTACGGTATTAACTATTAAATTATCTTTGTCACGTTATTAGAAGAATTATCCATATTAATATTATAAATGCGAAAGTAACTTTGACTGTCTCTTACGCCTTCGCGGCCTAACCGCTGGGCAATTGTGATGAAAAATATAAAATATGGAGATAGTTTGAATCCTGGGGAAGGACATGGAGGAAGGTTTCTTGGCAGGGCGGTCTCTCCGGCGTCCTTCAGGCGCCTCCTGACCATAGAAATCTAAAACAAAAAGAAATTTTGTCAATTTCAATACTTACTGATTCTTTATTACAACAAATTGTACGGGCCAACTTATAGTTATGGGATGGTTAAAAATTATTCTTCAAAATATAAACTTATACAAATAAACAAACTGTCGAATTGAGAACCTTTGTTGAGGTGGTTTGTAAAGAATTGAAGGAAGATTTATCAAATAGTTTTTTTTTTCTCTTTTTTTTTAAAAAAACGTTGCCCCATACTAAGAATTTCTCCTGTATTGTGGGTGCGTTTACAAACATTTAAACTCACATAAACAAACAGCCAGACCCGGAACAACTACTTGTAGATTATACAAATATTTGTTCAGTGCGGGAATCGAACCCGCGACACGCAGCGCAGCAGTCAATCGCTTAACCACTGCGCCAACGCCAACCGTGTCGTCAAATAGTAATAACATTCACAGAGTCTGGCCATGCGGCGCGCGTAAAACTGGTTTGAGTGAGCGCCGCGCGGCCTTTCCAACTACATTCGTCTAGTAGGTAGTAGTTTGTTTTGTGTAGTAGGTATTTTTTTTACACTTTTTAAGAAAACCATGTTTAATGTAAGTGATGAATAAGTTAAGGTGATAAAGGTTCGTCCTCGTACCGACTCGCGCAATATCGCGGTCGCGACAGGCACCGACAAAAACAATTTCTTTGTCGGTGGCTGTCGCGCCCGCGATATCGCGTGAGTCTGTACGAGCGTTAAGTGTGATTACAAGCTACACATTCACATCCGATTCTGACTTCTATGCCATACGCATAAGGGTGGCATTAAAAGCATAAACGTGGTTACAATATCAACTGTTTATTACAGGTGCCATTTGTCATGCCACCAACGCAATAGAAATCAAAATCGGTTGAACGGACTGTAAAAAAGGTTTATTTAAACGTCTTATCTTATTTCAAATGGAGTTTATGTTAACTCTGAATTTAAGCTTGCACGGTTACTCTACATTGAAAGGCTTCTACAGACCGGCGCGACACAAAGGACCCGCGTGTCGCGCGACGAGCGGTGCTTATGTGTTGAGTCGCGAGTCGCGCCGGTCTGTAGAAGCCTTAAAAAACTAACAATATCGGGACGGGAACTCACCAAAAAAAAACAAAGAAGATACTTACTTAACTATCCCTTCTGTTAACTTAATTCGATAGTTCTATAGATAAACACCATTGAAACATTTTTTAAACAGTCTTTGTTTATTTTAATTAATAATTATCATTACAAAAAAATATTACTCACCGTTATGCCGAAAAATATCTATTACTTGGCATCCACTCCAATTTCCACTCGCACCGCTATGATGAGCTCCCTTTCAATTTGCGTCAATTGAGGCGCCTTAATATTTAACCGCACTTATTTATTTTATTACAAGTCAACTGTCACTAATAATGAGATTAATGAGACACAATTACTTTTTCTGTTGTTACCGATCTCTATGAGATGTTACGACTCCAATCCAAATTCCAACTGAGTTCAACTGACTGACCGACTGACGTAAAAATTAAATGGTAAATGGATAAACGTCAAACGAACGATGTGATGAATGACGAGTGAATTTCGTTAAATTTCGTGAAGGTTCGGGAAAACTCGGGTGCGGCGGCGCCCGCGCAGGGGCGCTTGGGTGTGGCTTATTCCTAGTGAGACATGATAATTGGCTCCCAATTATTAGTATGTGCAACCATTGGGCAATTTTAGAAACTTAGCAAACTCCACCAATCATGCCAAAGATACTTTCTTTCTAACACTCGATGGCGCGTCGTAGTTATAGATATGTATAGGGTTTACGTTGATGTGCTGCCGTCTGTACAAAATTTCAAAACTGTATCATGATAAATCACAAAGTTATAAGGTTGTTATGTTACCGGGTTGTCCGTACAAAAACATCGCGGCGCCCCCGTCCTGCGCTCATTGATAATAATGTGGCAGTAAGTACCTAACCGTACGGCGATTGTATTGTAAGTAATTAAATGGTGATACAATTTTCCATCACTTAAATATTTTTGGGACAAAATATAACATGGTGTAAAAAATATTGAAATCGATTCAGTTCCTTATTCTGAACAAACTATATTCAGGTTTCGCGTATACCTACTAAAAATAATGTTGTATTACCAATGAGTATCCATAATGTCACCGTGCTATTTCAATATAATTATATTATAAACCTATATTTTCTTGTTTTTAGAAGGGAAGACTTGTAATTGGCTGTCAGTCTCACATACTATTTTTTATTCTGTTTGTTTTAGCTGTAAGTTTTCCATAGTTAATAAATAATAATATATGCCTACATGACGCAACATACTAATGCGTTCTTAACTAGTTTGTGATTTGTTGCGTCGAATACGGACCGCCATTGAAATAGTACTGTGACATTCTGGACACTCATTGGTCATTTAAGTTTGTATTCTGGCTACTCATTGGTGATTTGAGATGGTTTCTGATTACTTTTGAGCAGCGGCGTGAAAACAGGCCTAAGGGCATTTGTCCACCGCAGCAGTCACTGGGACGTCACCGAGAAACGTGATTATTCGAACAGGACGTGACGTCCCAGTGACGGTGATCGTTTGTCCACTGCGACCGAACTCGGCGGTTCAGTAAGTTATGAATGTTATGATAGACAAAAGAAAAGTCGGCTGGAGCGAAGACAGTGTGAGGACAAGATCAGGCATGTTTTGTATTGCCGGAACATCGGCCCGTCACAACGTCAGGCTAAGTTCTAGCGGTCGCGCCGAACTACTCAAAACTTCAGCGGCCGGGATGACGGCCCTCAGATGGCGGTCGTGCGGTGGACACGCGGATATTTTCGGCACCGTCATCTCGTTCTCGGTGACGTTCTGGTGACGGCTGCGGTGGACAAACGCACTAACGCGTTAATGCAGATCCGTGGATAAAGATATTTTGTCAAGGAACACGATCTGCTACCCAAATGATTAACTAATACTAATTGACTACTGGATAGTCAGGTACCGTTGCAGATTGGAATCAGTCCCGACAATTGACCAATCCATTTTATTCAGACGATTCTGTGACTGAGTCTGACAAGGCTTCACGCATTGTGACTATTGTCACTTGTTTTAAGGATCACGGACCAATTTAATAAAAACCAACAGGTGACAGGCGACAATTAGACAATTCTTCAAGCTTCTTATCTTTTTCTGCTTTATACCCGCCACTTGTCGTGAAAATTGTCAATTTTGAATTCTTTGACAAATATATCGCATTGGAAGTTATAATTTAAGGGCCAATATATTAAATAGCACCAAAATGAAAAAAATCAAAATAGATGTTTCTTATTGCACAAACACAAATTATTGTAGATGTAAGCAATTTGTTTGCCAACGTCGTAAAGAAACTAAAAATACTGCGGCAAATAGCCGGCGTTACCTAGAACGTGGTGTTATGAAAAAGATTATAAATTATTATGAATGTAATATCATGCGGTTCAGTCCGTCTTCCTTAGAAATGAACCTGCGTTTTTCTCGAGTAGGTTCTTGTGCTTAATAAAAGAAAACGTGAGGAAAATTAATTTTGTTATTATTTAGCAAGGGTTGTAAATATTTTTCTCGTTTTTTTTACTTACTATTTACATAACATAAAAAAAGCGACCGAAAGCTGGCGGGCGGGCGGGCTGAGCGGGCGAACGTCGTTTCAAGTTATTCGTTAGCTCGCGGTGTGAACCGAAGTATGTAAAGAGGTGAAACGATGTTCGCCCGCCCGCCCGCTAGCTGGCGGTGTGGCCTGCGCTTAAGCCGGTATTCCCCGAAAGGAGTAAGGCAGATAACGCCCAAAATATACCGTGCCGATCGTGTATTTGAGCACCGTTTTCAAATACACGAGCGGCATAAGTTGACGGCGGCCGTCGGCGCGTGTCGGCCGGCGCGCCTGCAGTTGCTTCTGCCCATGCCGTTGACGCGTGCTACTCATCTATACGATCACTTTAGTATGTTATGAGTCTCATATATTGTCCACTTTTGACAACAATTCACAATAAGTTGAAACTTCACGAAGGTTGATATTATCTAACTGGCACATGGACAAATATACTTTATCGTTTTATGACGTGCAAGAGACAGTCAACGTTAGGGTGAGCAGTTGCGAGGTGGACTTTACCAGCCCGCAAGCCTCGAACACAAATCCAGACTACCTCGGTTTTGTAACTCGCTGTAATCACTAAAATATTTATCACAATCTTGCAACTATACTTCTGAGACAGACTTACAAAGAGAAACGCTATGCATCTCACAAACTTCCCATTTTTATTAAGTGAGTATTCCATGTTAGTCGAAAACACTATAAAAGGCAGGCAGAGACAAAGGAGCGGTAATTAGGAGAGAACCACGGAATATATCACTATTGCTGGATCCGAAAATAGAGCGCCGATGAATCGGATTGGTCGTACGCGACACCATTACCATTCGGCTGTATCGATTAAAGAACAATCCTCTAAATTGTTCCGAGGGATTCTTTTCTATTACTCTCTCGTCGGGTTTATGGAAGGATCTGAGTACGTAGGTACAGGTAGATAAATCGCATCATTTATGCGTGCCGATTTTCCTTTTCCGTCTGTGCAAATGGAGTTTGAATGTCTTTCAACGTTCCCGTGTTTTTGAGGATTGTAGGAGTTTTTACGTTTTATTCATCACCTATTCTACCAAAATCTGGAAAGAAAAAGTTTTTTTTGTTTGAGTAAAATGATAAAAACAACCTCATAGTCTTACCTTAGTTTGTGGAAAATAGTTATGAAAGTATTTAGAAAAACCGAACGGAAATATGTAAACCAAATAACAAAAGAACACGTTTAGCACCTAATCTAAACAATATGATACTGGACTTAGCTAGAAAAATCTCACAAGTGTTCCAATGAAATTATATAACACACGGCATAACTTCTTCAAATAATAAGACGTACATTCTATTGTATGAAACCACAGGTATGCATACATATTTTACATGTATAGGTACATTCACACGCATGACAATTCAATTATTCCTACGTCGCGTCGACTCCTCTCAGGTGTATCCACCACTAGTAATATAACTATAAAACGTAGTAACAACTACTTTTGGTATTTCCTTAGACTTGGGTTATTGTGACTATTGGTCCAAAGTTGAAACTTCGTCTGTTAAGACGGAGATATATGCCAGTGACCTTGAGTAGGTAGCTTGCGTGTTCTGTACTGAGCTCACGCAATGCGTCGTACGTTCAGCCAGTAATAGGACTCGCCCATCAAGGAGCGCTGTCCCCAATTTGACGCATTATTAATTTATTATAGACAAAACAAAAGATATTTTAATAAAACGCGTATACAAAAAGATCAATAATTAAATTATTTTTAAATAGGTGAAGGTTTCAGAAAAATACGCTCGGTAGATTTTGCGCCATTCTCAGTTTTTTGTCCGCGTTAGACGTAACTTTACAAATTCATTTCACTATGTAATATAAACACAATCTAAAATATTCACATATTAAATTATTGAGAAAATGCTCTAATTTAACATATATTTTTTTCAAATCATTAACACTACTCGTTTAAAGGTGATCTTCAGTATAAAATCATTAAAAGTCGGTTATCGTCGCCTTAAGATTATACACCACCTGAAGCAGGAACGTAGAAATTAAAGAAAAAAATTAAATACAGTTCACCTCTTGAAACCTGTCAAGATATTTCGTAAAGAAAACTTCTATGTCAGGAGGATATTTATGGGATTAATTATCGCGTAGCTGTAGCAAACGATTTATTTTTACATCTTTAACAAACTTTGTAGGGAAGGGACACAAACGGAGTGGCATAATCTTTGCCAGTAGCCATTATAGTCGATGATGAAAGTATCTGATGAGAGGTGCAGATGTTGGAATTATATTAACGTTTTTAAGTTGTCTGCCTAGGGAATGTTAAATTTGATGTTCCAAATCACAGTTACAGTCGTTTTTAGTATAATGAATTTGGCTGCAATGTCTTCAATAAAACATCAAACTAGATGATTGTAATGTTTCACATTTTCTGTCAATTCAAGAATTGAATCTTGCTGAGTACAAATCTCGATTCTCCTATCACTTTCACCACCCCCTACCACAGACAAGCTTGTTATAGTTGTCCGTCTCTATGGGGATTATTGTTTATTGGTCCCTCTCGAACATTGTTCGTGGATACATAAATTGGTAAACTACTGAGACTTATCAAGGATCTTCAATTAGAAGTCTGGTGAGGATTTGGTGCTATTGTTTTGAATTATAGTTGTTGAGAGGATTAGTTTAGCTGCAGGCTTAGCATGGCGTTTTCGATCTCTACTCTACTATAGAATAGACATCGCTTGTCTACACTTCTCGTAATCTCTTCTTCGCGAGCACGAGGACACACCTAGACTCGGGTTTCTTCGTAGACAGTGACTTGTCCATAGCAACGGGGTATTCGCTAGTGGTGTGTATTACTACCCAATTTTACCGTACTTTTGCGTTTCGTTCTCAAAAAATCTATGAAGCAAAGTGTTTTTAACGAATATTTCTTCAATTACAAAACGCAAATGGTCAAGGGGGATGCGCTGTGTAGCCCGCGAAATTCAAATTTTCGAACGTTTTTTGAATTCTAAGGATTTTTTGAAGAGAGTTAGTTGTTTTGCCGATTCTAATGATTATAATTCTGTAAAGCAATATTTTTTACGGCCGCGAATCATATTTAAATCAACTTATAACGTGTTACTGACCTGCAAATTGCAAAAAAGGTAATAAAATTTGAATTTCACGGTCCACCTTAGCGCATCTCCCTTTAATAAATATTGTTAAATGCCTGTAGCCAATGACGTATTATAGGTAATACATCATTGGCTGTGGCGCCACTAAGTTTTGTGGCGTCACTATATAATATTGGTAATTGCATATAATGTACAGGCATTATTTAATTAAAGAGCCATAATTATACTATTTTGATGGCGTCACGCAAGAAGTCTCCTTTAAGGGTACTGCAGAGTGGCGGGTCGCGCTAACACGTCGCGCCTGTCTGCGGGAGCCCTTGTTTTTACTAGGTACTAACATTGTTATTGTATTGTTGTTTATCGATTTTTTATTTATTAGTAGGTAAATGCTCCATTTAAAACTCAGTGTGTAAGATTTGGTAAATGAAAATAATAATCACTACATAGTAAAGGCTTCTACAGACCAGCGCGACTCGCGACGCGACACAAAGGCACCGCTCGTCACGCGACGTGCGGGGCCTTTGTGTCGCGCCAGTATGTAGAAGCCTTAATGCAACGCGGGCGAGGCCGCGGGCGGCAGCTAGTACTTCATAAATAAATAATTTAGTGTTAAATGAGGAGATTTTGGCTCATAATCAGATGGGTTATATTCCCTGTGAATGTAGGTATCTAATAAATCAAAGTTAAGGGACAACATAGTGTAAAAACTGTAGGATACTTATATTGTTGTTCTTATTTTATTGTTAATTCCAAAAATCTATTATTTATTTTGGGCGACAGGTCCTAGCCGAGTTCTTCGCATAAACATTGATTGCACTATCTCCTTGCTTATTTTATAATTCTACAGAACTCACTTCCCGTGAGATCAAAGACTCCCAAACAAGCAAAGCAAACTCACTTCCCGTGAGATCAAAGACTCCCAAACAAGCAAAGCAAGCTCTCTAATAGTATTTCTTTCCCATCTTCGCTGAAGTTTTTCTATAAAAAACTTAAATAAAAAGCGCAATTTGAACCCAACATGTTAATTTCAGCTTAATATATGATAAAAGTAAAAAAGCAACGCCTAAAATTACTCGAATTAACGAAAAAACAACTAACGAATCGTTGTCTAGGTCATTTTATATGTAGACTATTTCGGAAGAAAGGTTTCTATCCCAAGCTGTCAACATCGGAGAAAGATTGTACGTCGTGCTTGACGTTGTAGACAGTTGTCTAGTGTAGAGAAGACAAGTCTCTTCACATTTGGTTTTGTAATCGCCGTGCTACAGACAGTAGAAAACTTTCTGTTGTCTACACTGAAACGTCATTTTTGTCTATTCTTCCGTCGACAAAACGCATAGAGAGGGTTCTCGTGCTAAGCCTGCTGTTGTGTTGTAGGATTAATTGAGACGTATAGCTTTGAAAACATCAGGCCATGGTTTAAAAAATAATGTTGGCTTGTTGGCTTTATGATTATTTTGTTTTGTGCTTGCCTTCGTTGTGTGATTTTCCTCTGTTTACTTAACGGCAACCTAAGGTCTAAAGCTAGGTCTAGGGCAAGTGCAGCGTTGCTGGCGACGGCTGCGGTCTCACAGGTGGTGAGCCACATACGGCGCCTAGGCCTGGAGGTTGCCCTCAACAAGTCGGAGGTTTAAAAACACCTCACCCCCCCCAGACTTGAGGTGATCCAGCGGTGACCAGCCGGGGATCGCGGAAGTGTGAAATGATCCCATGATCCCCGGTGCAAGTGTGGCAATGGAACACCGGGGCGGTTTTTAGTCAGTAAGTCTGACAGAACCCTCCGCCCACGCCAGGGCGGAAGACATACATGAATATTTTCCACCACGGGAGCAAACAAAAAAGGTCTAGAAAAGATAAGATAAGATAATCATTTCTTTGCACAAACATGAGTACAATACATACAACACAAATTGTCAGCATGCAAGAGATGTGAAAAGTAGAGGAAGGCTAGGACAAGTCATTCAGCAAGGTAGACACAACTTTGAAAAAGAAACCGATAGAAGGATCCAGTTGTATGAGGCAGTTTTTGGAATACTTCGTCAAGTCTTCAACCAGTGCGTCCTGCCCGTCATGAAATGCGGTGTCGAAACGTGGACACCGACAGTCGGGCTGGGTCAGGAATTAAATTATCCGGAAAAGAACCAGAGTTACCGACATAGCTTGCAGAGTAAGCAAACTGAAGTGGCAATGGGCTGGCCCACTTTGTCGAATTACCGATGGCCGGTGGAGAAGACGGGTTCTGGAGTGGAGACCGCGTATCGTCAAGCATAGTGTGGGACGCCCCCAGCTAGATGGACCGACGACCTTAAGAAGGTGGCTGAGACAGATTGGATGCAGAAGGCAAAGGACAGGGTGTTGTGGCGCAATCTGGGAGAGGCCTATTTCCAGCAATGGAATGCGGTAAGCTGAGTTAACTAAAAGTGCCTTATTTCCCAGAAGTCACTTTGCAGTCACTAAATCAAATACAAATCGAATTTAATCGTCTCAGTTGTCAGTGCAAGGTATAGCTGAACACAAATCTGTTGGCATGCGGCCAAAATCGGAACGGGTACCGCCGCTGCATTTCACAAAACAAATATTGCATAAATGTTTACCAACAAGTCTAGCGCCAAGAGATCTTTATAGCAGTATAGTTGCCTGATGGATGTGTGGCGGTATCAACATCGCCACATGTGAACTACGCGTCACACTGACGTCACACAAATCCTGCATCGCGCAAGCAGAGTTTACCGCGCAACTAGAATATATACAACAACCCGACATCAACCGTCGGGCAGTTGCCCACCAGACACAACACCCGTCTGGTCGGAGGATCCTCCCTTTTCTATAGAGGATGAGTGAACTTTACACCCTGTTCCTCATACCTCTATACTGGTGACCCCGAACATGAACGTCAGCGCAGCCTTCGTGCAACTACATCAGCGTGACGTCATCATCACTTCCTCAAGCTTTAGAGCATTTCTCTCTCTGCTTAGGGTGAGGCCTGTCCTGTATCCAGTTTTTATCAATTATAACACGTGCTATCCTATTTCTTTCCATGGGTGTCGTAAAAGGCGACTAAGGGACTTACTAGAGAATGGGCAGCAGCGTTTTCTATGCATTTTAACACCATACTGCGATCGCCAGCCCGCAGAC
The DNA here is from genome assembly GCA_948098905.1 of Tiliacea aurago. Lineage (NCBI taxonomy): Eukaryota > Metazoa > Arthropoda > Insecta > Lepidoptera > Noctuidae > Tiliacea > Tiliacea aurago. The sequence goes on from OX402593.1 coordinate 17,449,056, forward strand.
ACCAAACGTGGCGATTATGGCAAACCTCCCCCCCCTCCTTTTGGGGGAGGCCTATGTCCAGTGGACGTCTTTCGGCTGAAATGATGAGCCGAAAGACGTCAACTGCAGAACATAAGCGTGGACCGGTTCTATGCTTCTTACATCGAGCGGATTCGTATTTCCTTAGCAACCAAATATCTAGAAATAGGCTGCAAGGACTGTCCAAATACCCGAAAAATTTAAAAAAATCGTTCCATTTATTTATTTCAATGACACATTGCCCATATAATCATGTATGATATAAAAATATAAACTTATAGACTTCAGTGTATGGTTTCCTATCCTATGTGTGGACGTCAACAACGGGAAATCGATTAATATTGTGTTTGCTGACGATAGCTTAGACCTACTGTAGTAACAATAGTAGTTATACAGTTAATGTTTGTATTTTATACCTGCCTATTGTAAAATAGAGTAAAAGTAGTACATAAGTTAGGTTTTATGCATAAGTGCAATATTTAAATATTCGTATGCCGCTTGTAGCGGTGGATGTGTCCTGAACATAACCCAAATTATCCAACTCTGTACCTACCATATCCGACGAATAAATGTCTTTGTCTTTGCCTTCAGTAAGCTAGGAGCTTTTATTATTGCGATACACAGTATTTTTTATCGGTTTCATAAAATATTGTTGCAAAAAAAATTATGGAAAGGGTTAATTTCACGCTCATTATTTTTTTAGCAATGTTATTTATTTATTTTTCGCTGAAAAAACGAATGAGGTAATGGATATGATGAATGGATAAAATGATGTGATGATATAAACTGTTGATAGACAAAATCGTAATGTTTTTAGGGTTCCGTACGTCTGAATGAAAAAAAACGGAACCCTCATTTATATCTTTCGTGTGCCTGTCCGTTGGTCCGTCTGTCATAGCCAATTTGCCCCGAATCTAATGGACCGATTAAGTTGAAATTAGGTATACATAATATGAATTCCTGTGAGCCACTTTCAGAGTCACTTTTGGAGCACAATTTAAAAATAATTGCAAACTGTACCGTGTGAAACACATTAAATGAAAGGGCGTACGCCGGGAGTCAAAACATTATTTTTTAAATCATGTTGAAAAAATTCTTTTAAAGTTATTTAATTATTAGATGAAAATTTAACATTCAACCTTATCTCGGAAACTACTTAGCCAATTTTTTTTTTAATACAGTAAATAGTTATAGATTAGAGAGAATAATACTATAGTTATAGATTACAGAATTACCTAGAAGTCGGTCCTAAAATAACATGGTAAATTTCTCAATATTAACAGTGTACCCCCTGTGTTTCTAAATAATGCTCCGGTTGAGAAAGTGGAACAGTTTAAATACTTGGTTCACATTATTACAGCTGACCTAAAGGACGATGCGGACATTGAGCGAGAGCGGAGGGCGTTGTCAGTCAGGGGTAATATGATAGCGCTAGGTTTGCGCGTTGTTCGAGGGAGGTAAAATAACGCTTTTTAGAGCTTATTGTACATATCTCTACACGTGCAGCCTGTGGGCAAAGTATACTCGTGCGGCATACAGCGCCCTCCGCGTCCAGTTCAATAACGCGTTCAGGGGGCCTATTACGAACTTTAAAAAAACCAGGCAAGTTCCAGGTAATTCATTTCACTGGCTGGTTAGATTTCGTATTATGACATTCCTAATTCCAACCGACTTCACGCTGGGTAGTTTGTTTGTGGCTGGCTTGAAATTCTCTGACGTAACGTTCAGAAACACAATTAAATAGTCATCGGTAAGTTACGGTTTTATTTAAATCACGTATTTTATGATAAAAATAATAGATATATATTAATCTAGTATAAAAGCAGGTGAAAATATGAAAGCAATGCAATTGTGCTTTAAAATTAATTCATTATATTATTTTCTGTGTTTGTAAATTGTAACGCGTGATAAAGTTTCCGAACGTATTCCACTTGAAGGTCAGCGGGTAATTCGACCACTTCATTGTTTTTATTTCACAAACTAATAGGAAAACTATCGTATTGTTTGTTTAATATTTCCATTCGCAAGATTGGTCAGGCGTCTTAGGTTTGGGTATAAATAAAAATTTGGCGTAACTGTTTATTGAGTGTTTTTAATTAAAAAGTATTCAGTTTTTAACATGTTATAGGTAATAAAGTTCATATTATTATGATATGTTTAGACCTTAGTCTCCTGTAAGATTCAGTAGGTACCTAGTCTTTGTTAAATATTGTTGCATAAATTGCACATCGTCTAGAACGAACGCATTATATTGATCACGAAGTCGTCTTCTTTTGTTGACTGTTTTGATGAGATAAGTCACTTTCCAGGAACTCAAATAGTACTTACCTACATAATCGTCAGTCATATTTTCTTTCTTTATTTTTATAACACTCGAATATTTACGCCAATACCCAAAACAATTCAATAAAAGCTCATCTGAAGCAGCGTAAAATGAATGGATTGTAAGGTTACTTTTTGACAGTTCTAATACGAAAAAAATGTCAAACGAACGTTCGTAACACGGTTTTGCTCGGCAATTGTCGGGCAGAAGTCGGCCAGGGTGTCATGTGACCGCTGACTGGCTTGTTTGACGAGTTCATAATACGAAATTGCAAGGCAGTTCTGTTTTTGCCGTAAACTGCCTGGAAATAAGAGTTCAAGAGTTCAAGGTCCCAGGGCGGTGTTGGGGCTTCCCCGCCACTGCAGCGCCTCGGGCATGTTTGCGGAGGCGCGCACCGACTGCTATTACGCGACGATGCGCAAGCGGTGCGCGTCTCTGGTGCGCAGAGTGCGGGGCAGCGCCAATACCGTCCTGGTGATGATCACCAACAGACTGGATTGCCTTTATATCCGGCAATGCTGTAGCAGACATATTGTTACCTTGTGAGCGTTTTTGTCTGTGCTTGTTATTTTGTCTGTGCTTGTTATTTTGTCTGTGCTTGTTATCTTGTCTGTGCTTGTTATCCTGTCTGTATCCTTTTTATGTAGCTATTTTTATTTTATTTTTTATGTAAACTTATGAGTCTTGTTACTTGAAATAAAGTTTTTTTTTTTTTTTTTAGTGTGCGAACATACTTACATTTTCAGATGGCATGTATGGGAGAACATGTTTTTCAAACTATAACGTTATGTTAATTTTTTTTAGGGTATCTCCTTTGCTTGTAAAGTGGGGGTGATGTTTTTATTTCTCGTTTGTCCTATAGTGTGGGGTATCATTGGATAGGCCATTCAAAAATATTGCGAGTCTGTGAAAACCATTTTTTGATTCAAGGATACGTTTGTGTAATATTATGCTTTAAATTGCACATTTTTGTTAGAGTCAAGTGTCTGCCAGCTAAATGGATGTTTCTTGATATGAGAAAAAAATCATGGCAGTAGTAAATTAACGAAATCAAAAGGAAAACTATCACAGCTTATTAGGCTTTAGAAGTTAACGAGTAATAGTCGACCAACTTACACTTGCAGTTGGAGAATCGACCGTGACGTATATCGATCTAAGGGAGAACATGTTTTTCAAGTAAAATTTTCAGTTTGTTTTAGGATAAATTCATTCTAACTACGGAACCCTTCATTGTGCCTGGTCCGACACGCACTTGGTCGGTTTTTGAGTATTGAGTTTGCTTGACATTCAAATGCTACTGACGACAACGACATGATACAAATACAATTTTTTGTGTAAGGCCCATTTGCACCATAAATCAATAAATCCCTTTAACGCTAAACATATTATAACATCATTCTGTCTCCGTCATCTTCAAACGATTGACAGAAACAGAGCGATGTTTTAAGTTCGTTTAGTGTAGTTTGTGATTTGTGATGCAAGTAAGCTAAGTATATTTCTGACAGGAGTTTCCACAACATCACGCTGGTTATATACAAATGCTTTTATGCGCTTAAAACGAGGTAACTGCTTGAACGGTCTCAAGTACGAATACGTGACCTAATAGCGAAACACCAAAAAATAATCAAAATATTGACTTTTACGTAAAGTACTCAACAAATTGTTATTTCACGTTTATATTTTACTTCTTCCACCGTCCCTGTTCAATTTCCTTTGTGAGGGTGACTAAATTATCTTCCCTTGGGGTATGATAAAAATGTCGAATAGACGAAAATTACTGGAATATTGGCGCGAATTTTCCAACACGTAACGTGGTTCCCAGATTTGAAGGGCTCGGTTTTGTAAGTACCTTGGGGAAGCTTTTGACAATAAAAAATATTGTTTTCACTCCTCTTGCTCAAAAAGTCCATCATTGTAGCGTACTAGAGCAGGGATAAAATAGCATATTTTCCTCTAGCCTAGGGGATTTTTTTTTGTCTGTTACAAACGAGTCTACAAACCCGAAAAATGAATTTAGCAACATGCCAAAAGAGATCGCCACCTATGTACCTGTATAAGTTTCTTAATGCGGAACAGTGCACTGGCCAATGTTTCCGAAGAACATCCGCCACTCTTTTGGCGGATTTTGGTGCAAATATAATAACGGTAAAACGCCACGGTGGATGGAGATCCGATCAAGTGGTGAAAGTCTATATAGAGAACTCCATTCAAAACAAATTTGATATCACCCAGCGTATTGTTGAACGTATAAATATTCTCCCAACTAGCCCAAGACCACCGTCATCAAGGGATGAGTCAATTCAGCTGATTCTCTATTCAGAACCTTCAAATGAGGGACTCTCAAACCTGGAACTAAGTGTATCTCCAACGTTTACCTCACAGACAACTCAACATTCATCTTCACAGAGGACGGAAATAAAGTTGCCGGGATAAAACATCTCGTTAAATACCCAGAATTGTACAAATTGTACATTGAATTTTTTGTCGAATAAACTTTTTAATATTGTATTGGATTATTTTATTTTCTCGCAATCGTAGTGAAAAGTAGAGTGTAACACACAGCGCTTAAAACCCATTGTAACTCGGTTTCTATTTACTCCCTTGTCTAATATAATGGGTCATTTTAGCCCCTTGTATAAAGTATTCTACTACAAATATTGTTGACAAGTGTGTCTGTGTTGCTAAGTTTTTATTGACATGGAAAGAATTTAATAATAATAATCGTTTTATAATGATACAGGATATCAATTTATTTCTGTAAATTGATTTAAAAAAAAACAACACGTTTTATGCCAATATTAAATTATGTTTTAAAACTAAATGAGTTCGGTGCTTCCTAACCGACTACTCTGAGAAGAAAGACAAACTCAAATTTACTACTGCAGTTTAGTAAAAGCAACATTCTTAGCAAAATCACAGATTCATTTACGGTACCTATTTATTATCTGTCTTTTACCGGGACTTTCAATACCCCTACCCAGTATTCAAGCAGTACTCAAGTTTAAATCGAAATCAATATCCCTGATTGCCAATAACCGTCAATTTAAATAGTAATAAATCAAATAACATCCTCCTTTGAGTTCAGAAAACTGAACGAGTGCTTGCGTAAGTATATGAATAAATTGCATTGTTTCGGATCGAATGAATAAATTAAATGGCAGCCTTTTATTATGACGTCGTGTGACATGGTGTGCCGTCGGGTGACGTCATATGCACAAAGGGTAGGTTTAAAATAGGTGAAGGGTTCTTGTTGACGACGCGGACGTCGGCGTGCGTGCTTTTATTAAGTATTTTGCGATGGACAAATAAATTAGGAGTAGGGAAGTTTTGTGTTTATATTTACATGGCGAACGACACACATAGGTACTAATCAAAATAATAAAACTAGCTAAATGCATGTTTGGTAAAGCGAATATTAAAAGCCACTAAAAAGCCTTTACAGGAAAGCACCTTATGTTTTTTTTTTTGTCTTCTGAAAAAGATATGCTTTGAAAACGCTTTCATAAGTTTTCGCAAATTAATATTACCAAGAAAATTAATGGTTGTTTTAATAAGTTCAAAAAACGCTTTCGTAAGTATTCGCTCATTAATATTACCAAGCAAATTAAGGGTAGTATAGTAAGTTCTCGCATTTCCAACATTATGTAACTATGTGTTGCTAATTGGTGAGTGAGGCAGTCTCCTCTAATTACTACAGCGTGGATACAAATTTCAGCCGTGTCAATGACCTTATTGTTATGAACTGATGTTGAAATTGAAGTTTTAGTAAAAACAAATGCTCTCCGCTGCGCAAGAGCGCTGTGAGTTTTTTAAAAAGATCGGCTTTGTATGTACAGCGTTGTCTTCGTCAGTCAAACTTGCATGACAGTAGTTTTTCTTAAGCTCATCATCATTCTTAAGCCCATACCATACTGTAACCATTGGAAGGGCGGAATGTCCTAACACAAGCATCTATTTTGCATAAAAGGACATTCCTAAAAGTAAAAATGTAACAAATTCCAAGTTATTGAAATATTTTTTTTATTGTTTATTATTATTTATTTATCATCATTCTTATGCTCATCATCATTCTTAAGCTCAGCATCATTCTCAAGCCCATCATCATTCTTAAGCCCATCATCATTCTGGTATCAATTCATCAATCAATTCATCAGTCAATGGATGCTGACAGTCACTCTAGCAGAGCGTCACATCGATAGTTGCATGGCGGCTGTCTTCTGATGACAGAAGATGATGTAAAGGGAGCCGCTGTCGTACCACGTCCACGACGAACTGCTATATTCCGGCACAATCCTGATGTTGTTGAAGCTGCTGAACAACTAATACGATGATCAATTCACGTAAAGGCTATCCTGCACCGTTATGTATATTTGCAAGTCTTCACCAAGCTCTTTATGATATTATACCTTTTTGTCTATGTTTTCGCTACTTTTGACTTAATATATACTTTAGTTTAACTGCCAAGAACCAGAGCCTTTTGATTTCGGTAGTTAGGTATTATTTGGTCCATACTCATTTCTTATTCTATTCGTATTGGTATTTTTCACATTCGCAAAATTTGACAAAAATTTGTTTTTCGGTACATTTAGATTACTCCTTCATCTCAAATGGTAGCAATTTTTTATTCGAAAATGTTGGTTCATAATATTGTAAAAAATAATTTCCGTTACCTCTACACACAAAATTGACGATATCCTGTTGAATTTTGCAACATTTTTATTCAATATAATCACATAAATTTAGTTTTTTTAAATATTTTATGTAAGCAGACATGTTCAAATCAAAAAGGTAGCAAAAAGAACTATCAAAATGTTACAAATAGTCTCAGAAAATAATATTGAAAAATTCTACTTATTTTTTTTATTAAAAACACTGTTGGTAATGTTTTTTTTCCTATTATATAACAAACTTTATCCATAAATTTAAAAATCACGCACTGAGCTTATTATATGATTATACAATAACTTTATTAAGTAAATCAACGCCGAAATAAGCTATATTTACGAGAGCGCAAAAGTGATGAAACTATTAACAGTTGCTGATACTGACACGAATGGTTTATCACCACGGGAACTGTACTTTTATAGTTACACAGACTTAATGTTTCAATTATTTCAAGCTGTCTCACAATTATATAAGAAATTGACGAAAAACGTTTTTTTTGTGATAGCACCCTTAAGCTACGTGTAATATTTACGCCAATTCACTGTATCTACTTCCATTGGTTTGGCTATTAGATTTAGACCAAACCTTTATTTTGGGGGAGAAATGTACGATTTTTTTTCAAAATGATTGAATATCTTTGTTTTTTTGGTCATCGTTTATGAGAACTCGAGACCGTTAATATAGTAATGAAACAGTCAACGACTCAGAAAATACCTACCAAATAAAACGACTGCAAATTTCCAGGAGTCTATCTCTTTACTTATTCCGCCAGCGTACTCCCCATATCTAGGCTAGACTAAGGAATATAACATTGTCAATAATAAACAAGATTTCCTATGATCCTGTGCCCCGAAGTGCATCGCTGCGCTCCACGTATTACATTCATGTCACGAACAGAACTATACGTGATTTGTGTTGAAGACAGGACGCATGATTTCGCTATCTACAAATAAATTGAACTCTGACGTCTGATATATTACAAAGTGCAATAGATACCTAAGAAGGGAAATGTTGTCGTGATGAAATCAGGGTTTTATAAGGTATTTATGAGACAAAACATGAGAGATTTGAAGTTTACACTAGGGTCGCGAAGAACATGACTCAGTACTCAAGCACTACTTAGGACTAGTTTCAACCAATCAAATGGCTTGAATCTAGTCATAAGTAATGCTTGAGTACTAAGTAACGCTCTATTAATACGGGCCCTAGACTCATACACTGACTTATTATTTTAAAATTTTAGGAAAACATATACTTTTAGAATGTTTGTAAGTATGTGAGCACCATGTGTATATCTCATAATTAAGTTATTTTTCATTGCTTCATTTTTAATTAATTTTACCTATTGTGGTATAGTATTTTTATTTTATTCTATGTGCATCGTCTTCACATAATTAAATCTTATAGTTAATGTACTTAAACAAAATATTGTAAAACATTTTTAAAAGAGTAACGGTGGAGTTTCTTGCCCATTCTTCTCCATAAGAAATTACCTTTTGGAAGGGCAACTAGAATCAATTCAATTTTTTTTTTTGTAAATTTTGTCGTTCAAACCTTTGAACGACAAAATTTATTAAATTATTTATTTCAAATATCATATGAGGCACCTGCCTCATATGTGCCTATTTGAAATAAATAATTTGACTTTGACATGTTGAATACATTCCCGAAATATGATATGAGCGAGACTAGATTTCAATAAATTAATTAAGTTACTTATAATAAAATTAAAACCCTCGTAAATATCACATCTTACCTATAATGACCATTTTTATTTTTAAACTCGCATTTTAACTTGCAGCAAGGTAATGAATTATTGTCAAATTTTTTATTACTTTTCGCTATTTCAGTCTGTTAAAGTACGAAACAAAAGAAATGCTGTCGACACCAAGAAGCATAATAGATGAAATAATAATAATAAATAATATTTTATTGACATAAAAGTATGTTACATTTCTATGGAAGCCCTGACTCCTGCGCTAGGTTGTAACCTGTGTTACAGGAATCAGTGTCTTGTCCCAGTAGTTTTACACGGATAATGCAATCAAATTTAAACAATTCTATATACCTGCTCGAGGCGTGTGTGAGGGAGGATGTGTGCATGTGTGTGTATGTGTGAGCGTGATGGTGTTTGTGTAGTCGTGTGTGTGTGTGTGAGAGGGTGCGTAAGCGTACGTGTGTATGTATATCATGGTATATAATTATAAATATTTATCGTGCATGATTATAATGGACCTGGCAATTGCAGGGTTCATGTTATTATTTTTTCAAAAGTCAAAGTACGAAACAAAAGAAATTCTGTCGACACCAAGGAGCATAATAGATAAAAGTGGAGGCAACACTCTCAATACCTAAGTCAAGACGACTGTGGTCGGACTCTACTCGGACAAAACACATATCACTATCTCGTTCTTATGTGTGTATTTCGAAAGAGAGAGTCCGACCACAGTCGTCTTCATTTATATATTTAGTGTGTTGCCTCCACTTTTATCTTTAACTTAGTCGACAATAATAAAGAATAAACCGGCCAAGTGCGTGTCGGACCACGCACAATGAAGGGTTCCGTAGTTATGATGAATTTATTCTAAAAACAAACTTAACATTGTAGTTGAAAAACATGTTCTCCCATACATCGTTAAACGTCACAGTCAATTCTCCAACTGCAAATATAAGTTTGTAATCGCAAAACAAAAATGTATGTGATAAAACTACAAATTTAAGACTTTTTCCTATACATGTGCTGTAAGACCTTGCTTCTTGCCAAATTTCATGATTCTAGGTCAACGGGAAGTACCCTGTAGGATTTGATTTATTTGCGAGTATCGAAATATGTCGCAATAATTTCGCTTAAATCACCGTATTTTGTTATTGCGTTGACTTAGAAGTTAGATTTTTTTAGAGCTCCAAGGGACCATAGACTTACGTATTTGATATTAATTTCAACTTGATACCTACACGCGTTCCTGAGAAAAAGGGTCTTGACAGACTGACAGACGGACAGACGGACAACGAAGTGATCCTATAAGGGTTCGGTTTTTTCCTCTAGAGGTACGGAACCCTAAAAATACTGAAATGCAATGAGACATTTTGTTGCATGGCAGTAATCTTTCTCCTTCGCTACGACGTCACAGAATTAATTAATACGTCCTAAATGAGTGACTGGAAGCAAAGGGTGCCATTTAAATTAAACTTAAACAATAATGGGCCGATTCTTTAAGGTGTGACTTAATTTTAAATATTGTTTTTAATTTAATTAAGTAATACTAGAGCAGTTAATATTTATTTATTTTATTTATTTATTAGAGCCATATTAGAGCAGTTAATATATAACTATCAAATTAGTTCATAGATGTAGAATTGTAATATTTACCTATTGTTTATTTTGGAACTATATGATATTCAGGTCTGTAAAATGAGTTAGAAAGTTGGAATATTAAGTACTTAACAACTTAGCATAGTTTTTAAATGTTCACTACATACCTATAGTTACACTGGTATAAGACGTCTGTGTGGTGCCGGACGTAAAGAATAGCACTCCTCTATTTCTTCCCGTACGAGTCGTAAAAGGCGACTAAGGGACTTACTAGAGAGAATGAGCAGCAGCGTTCTCTATGCATTTTAACACCATACTGCGATCGCCAACCCGCCTGCCAAGCGCGGCGATTATGGCAAAACCCCCCTTTGGGGAAGGCCTATGTCCAGCAGTGGACGTCTTTCGGCTGAAATGATAATGGTGATGAAGTCGTATGAATGTGGGGGAAGTTATCCTTGAAAGATAATTCCTCCGCCATCCCTTTCATATTTTACACCCGTCGTATTTCCAATTTAATTACTCCGATACCTTACAGAATCGACCTCGAATCGAATATTCGTTTTCATAACACTCGGATACAACGCATAATGGAGCCCTTTTATAATGATTGCTTTTGTCACCTCATTATATTAAGTAATATAGTGAAAGCTTTTAAATCATTTTAATTAATGGAATATGAAAGCTTTTGTGGAAAAATGTGGGTGTGTGCGTGCTGTGTGTGTGCTGTGTATGTGCCGTGTTGTGTTGTGTTGTGTTGTGGTTGAGTTTGTGTGTGTCAGTTTGCCTTTCATCTAAAAAGCCTTAACTATTATTAAATACAGTTATACTACAGTATAATCGATTAATGAATTGAAGATTTTTGAAACCTCACAAAAGAGAGATAAGATAATTTAGAGCGTAAAATACTCTGTACTTTTATAACGGCATTATAGATTGCTACACAAGGAGCCTCCCCCACTATAGACCTGGGTATTGCAAATTACCAAGGAGGGTTCGTAATCAACCATACGATATATTGGAAGAGGGGAAGAAAATGCAACATACAGAGGGGTTGTTTGAAAGTGAAGTACCTACTACATCGGGGTAAAACTTCGTAACATTTCAAAAGTGTAATAGTAAAATTATAGTTACTGCTAGCTTCTGCCCGCGACTACGTCCGCGTAAAATTTCTTGTTTGAACTTAAAATAATCTGAGTGAAATAAAAAAAGCATGAATCGAACCTCAAATAATAATAGAATTTGACTGCTATCAAAAATACAGGGTGTAATCCCTTACACCCTGTATTTTTTTAGCCCTCCGCAAATTAACAGGGTGCATTCAGCTCCTTATTTTGAATCATATTCCACTGAAAATTTTCTCAGGAAATTTGCAATTTTTTTTATCGTAATTTCAGTTACTATTCCTTTATTTCAATGTAAAATCACATTCTCTGTACGGAGTACTCCATTAATGTAAATAACACAGCTAAAATAAAAAAATCTGCAATGGATGTTGAAATTCTCTAACGAACGACGCCTGAAATCAGCGAACGCGGCCGTCCACCCCGCCGCGACAAATCAGGTTCATTGGATTCCCATAACGTTCCTGAAATAATTTCATGTAGCGGTCATCTTAGTACGATATACTGAATTCACCCCATCAGTCTGCGGAGGGCTGTCCCTTACACCCTGTATATAAGAATTATTGCCTTTTTATAGTTGTTACTAAAAATACAATTTGTGAAAAAATTAATAAAATCGGTGGAAAAATGGAGAAGTTACACGCTTTTGAAATTATTCTACTATCCTTGTCACACAAAACGAGCATTGTACTGAATGGCGCGAAGTTCGTTTCGTTCTGTGTTGTGACGTCAGATCGCATCAGTGCTGTCTCCATGTTTTTTAAACGTGCCGTTGACGCGCGTTTTAGAAACGTGCGTCGACGGCGCGCTTTTATCCTACAGAAAGTCTACAGTGCGTCTGACTCGCGTGCGTATCGCGTCTGTATCGCTACAAACGCGCGTCAACGGCGCGGTTAAAAAACGTGGTGTGCACAGGCCCTAAAACGCATACAACTTCGGCATTTTTTGAGATATTGAAACAATTTTTTTTGTGGTTTCGAAAAATCTAAAAAAAAACAGTTAAATACTCTATTCCCATAAGTATACATCATTAGAACCCAAAAAGGTTTTAGAGGTAAAATAGAAATATAACCTCACCTAACTAAAACTATGTAATAACAAACTAAAATATAGCGTCGAAAAATTCCTCCGCATCGCTGTCGACTGGTAATGTACCCAAGAGACTGGCGGCATTGCCATGTTGTATAGCAATGCTTAGCCTCTGGCCAAGGTAAAAGCCAGCCCTTGGATCACGGGAAGTGTCAACCAGCCCTTTGGAGTTTTGGTTGAACAAACCATAAGCACTCGGGCCCGTGGGTTTTTGGTTCCAAATATTAAACCCTTCACGCTGATAGCACATCTCCGCCGCGAAACCATATCAGCGAAACCGCAGTAGTTCAATTGTACTGGTTCACGTCATGTTCCGCTACTCGAATCGGATGCGAGTAGTGAAACATCATGCGAACCAGTACAATTGAACTACTGCGGTTTCGCTGCTACGGTTTCGTGGCGGAGGTGTGCTACCAGCGTCATACAGACTCACAAATTTAGTATACATAGTTGATTTGAATAAGGCTGTGGGCAGTACCTAACTCGAGAGTTGCCTAATAATTACTAAAAAAACTGTTTTGGGTCTGCTGGCTTAGCGCGAGAACCGTAGAGAAGCGTTTTGTCGACGGACGAGTAGACAAAAATGACGTTTCCGAGAAGACAATAGAACATTTTCGGTAGGCAATCGATTTCTATTCTACAATAGAGTAGAAATAGATAGCGCAATGCTAAGCCTGCTGGTGTGCTCACTGTTTTACTGTGTTTATTTACCGTGCTGATTTCTTGAACAAGTTATAAACTCCAGAATAATCCTTAAACATTTTAACAGCCTTCTCAAACATTTTTATTTTCTTTTTTAAACTGTAAAAGGCTTTACAAGATAAGCCAATTAAGCTTTAAAAATTATCGTGTCCCCCCGTAAAACAAAACAAATAATAGGTATAGTCAGCAACAAAAGTCGATTAACACTTAAGCTTTCTGAATATTCAATAGTTGAACGAAATATTTAATTAAAATCGAAATAAGAAAAAAGAGGAGAAGAATTAAAACACCGGCCGAGTGCGTATCAGACCACGCAAAATGAAGGTTTTCGTAGTTAGGATGAATTTATCCCAAGAAAAAACTTAAGTTTGTAGTTAAAAAATGTTCTACCATACATCGATATACATATACGTCACAAATGAATGATTTTCGGTTTTTTCTTGTATTGTGCTGTGAAAGAAAGAAAGAAAGAAAATACATTTATTTAGCACAGACTAAAGGCACACAATATAATATAAGTACAGCAGGTAAAAATAAAAAAAAACAAGTAAATAGTTTAAAGTGCGACGTAAGAAATTAGCGGGTAAGTGTGCCTCACGGCTGCGCCAAAAAGGCCCAGTTCAGCAAAAATGACAGACAACTAGTGCCTGACGCTGGTTTTCAACTGGACCTGTGAGACCTTCCTTCTTGCCAAATTTCATGATTATAGATTAACGGAAAGTACCCTATAGGTTATGATTTATTGACAAGTCAAAATATGTAGTATAAATGGCCGTATATTTTATTGCGTTGACTAAGAAGCTTGATTTTTTTAGATCTCCAAGGGACCGTAGACCTATTTATTTGTATATATTATATATTAATTTCAACTTGACACATCCGCGCGTTCCGGAGAAAAAGGGTTTTGACAGACAGACAGATGGACGGACGGACAACGAAGTGATCCTATAAGGGTTCCATTTTTTCCTTTTGAGGTACGGAACGCAAAAAACGAAGTAATATTCGAAGATTATAATTTTTTAGCAGACTTATTGACTTTTGTTGCTAACTGTACAGGATTACAAAAAGAAAAGTTTTCACGAAACATACTTCAGAGAATCATGAAAAATCTTTTTCATGTTTTCTTTTGTGAGGGTTGTAAATAAATGTCAGAGAAAGCCAGTGAGGGATGATACCTCTCTCATATTTAGGCGGGTATGAATGTAGTACAGTCGTAAAGACAAGGCTTTATTGTGGACGGAGCGAAAAATAATTTTAGATAAGTTAGTGTTTTATTATAGCGGGTTTTTTTACTTGTTATAATAGTTTTGTATAAAATTGTTGTTTTGCGAACTTTGACCTCTGTTTTTATGATGACAAAACCGGCAAAGTGCGTGAAATCACCCACAATGAAGGGGTCCGTAGTTGAGATGAATTTATCCCAAAAACAAACTTAACATTGTCTTTAAAAAACACGTTCTCCCCTACATCGATATACGGTACGGTCAATTCTCCAATTGTAAATGTTAGTTGGTCGACTATCTTTAACTGGTAAAGTTTACTTAGCTGTGATAGTTTTTGTTTTAATTTCGTTATAAGAATCTACATATTATTATAAGGAAATAGTAGTAGTTACTGCCATTAATTTTTCACACAACCAAAAACAACCATTTAGCTAGCAGGGGGGGGGACACAGTTGACTCTAACAAAAATTAGCACTCTAAAGCTTAATATTACGCAAGGATCCCCTTTTTTCAAGATTTTGTTTTACCACTTTGTCGGATGATTAATATGTATACCCATGCCAAATTACAGCTTTCTACTACTTGGAGTTTCTGAGCTAAGCTGGGGGCAGACAGACGGATATGGCGAAACTATAAGGGTTCCTTGTTGACTATACGGAACCCTAAAAAGCTATCTCTTGATACCTACATAATATATGTAGTAATGATTACACATGAATAGGTTTAACATAGTTTGAACAATTTTTTGTTGATTTTTCTGCCAATTACTGCGACGTATTACGCCTTTCGTCCAAGACGCTAACTCAAAGGTAACCAGTTAGTTACCTTACCAGTAACTCAAATCATCAATGAAATTAAATGAAATTTATTTGCAAGAATTGTCGTACATTACATTACAGATATTCGGGTTTTTACCCGACTGCGGTGAAGCCAAAAATGGAGGGTTATGTGTTTGACCTGTATGTATGTATGTATGTATGTCCGTCCCTATGTTCCCTTGTAACTACTAAACGGCTAAACCGATTTTGATGAATGATATGTCGTTAGATTCGTCCTTATTGCGCGAGTGTCACTGGGTATATTAAAAGTAATAAAAATTAAAATGGCGGTTTTATGGTGCCAAAAGTTGTTTTAGAAAAAAAAAATATCTCCTAACCCTATCACTTGATAGGGGTATCAAAATTAAAGTTATACATATGTTTAAATGTAGTTTAAATGAGAAATGATAAAAAAACTATCCCGAACTTTTGGAGTGAGTGAGTAAGAGGCCGTTATCACCTGATTATAAGTGAGTAAATAACCTAATTTACCGTCTTATAATCCAAACAAAAAGTGTTAATTAAAAAAAAAAAATATATATATAGGCAATAGGTCGTTATTGTTAAAAAGATGCCTCCGACTGCATGAGATTGTTTATAGTTTATATAAATCTTGTTTCTATTAATTTTTTTAATTTCACGTTTTCGCAGTCAGTTTTTTTTTTTTTTAATTACTTAACTTTTTTTAACAGTTTTTTAAGCAATTCGCTAAAACTAGCATGCAAAATATTTGATTACATTAATTAAATAAATGAAGATAATAAAATTGGAACATAAATCCTAGTTAATAAGAATAGAAATGTCAATAATTTGTCAAATTATAATAGTTAAATGTCAGTGTGAATCTTTAAAGTTTAGGTACTCATTCACACAATAGAATGTTTTTTTTATAAGCCATTTGAATAACACTCTTTTAAAATGATTGAAATCAAAATCAAAATATTTTATTTCACCTATACCTACATGGGCACTTATGAAACGTCAGAAGCTAGGTGCACGGTTTCAATTGGTTGTTTCCTATGGAGAAGAGCCGGCAAGAAACTCCTCGCTTACTCTTTTAAAAATAATGGGCTTTTACAATGTTTTCAAGTTACAATGTTAATAGGTATGGGAGGACAGTGTAGGCCCGTCCACAAGTACCAAGTACTTAACAAAATAGAAAGCTGTTACAAAGCTACAGTCCATTAAGCCTACAACGTTCTCACATTAACAAAACATTACAAAAAAAACGATATAAAATATTATTTAAATAATAAAATTTAGAACCTTGTTTAAATTAAAATTGTAGTTCCCCATATGATTTTGGTGTTTGCCTGTTTACTAAATATAATAAATATGTAGGTACCTCAAGTCCGCACTATGAGCAAATAAATCGGTTGACAGATTTATGTTCAAGAAACAACGGGCTATATCTACGTTTGGCTTGATTTTAGGAAATTACGGGGTATTTTCCCACATTTTACAAAAAAAAACGATATAAAATATTATTTAAATAATCAAATTTAGAACCTTGTTTAAATTAAAATTGTAATTCCCCTTATGATTTTGGTGTTTGCCTGTTTACTAAAGACAACAAATATGTAGGTACCTCAAGTAAGCACTATGAGCAAATAAATCGGTTGACAGATTTATGTTCAAGAAACAACGGGCTATATCTACGTTTGGCTTGATTTTAGGAAATTACGGGGTATTTTCCCACATTTTAAGTAAAAGAGGTTAATGGTTTTGTACTAATGGCATGTCGTCATCTTGTCAATTTTAAGTATCACCTGGCTAGATAGCGTAGGTACCTACTACTCTTTTTACAACGTCTCATTTGGTTTATGGTCTTATATAAATCATTAGAATAATTTGAAAGTGCATGCCATAGGTTTCCAGTAAACGATTTTTTTGTGGCGTTTGGTTCTACTAATGAGGGCAGCACTGGGATGTCAGGTCAGGACCTGTCAAAAGTGTCAAAGCGCCTAATATTTCTTCAGTCGTGACTGAATAATAAACGAATGAATGAAACGAATGAATGAAACGAATGAATAAAACGAATGATGAAGGTCATCATATATTTTAGATTCATTGTCGAAATGGAAAACTACTTGTCAAAGTGGCGTCTACTGGTGTCGTGAATTTTCATTAAAACTCTCCTTGAACCAAGTTAAAAACGACGGCAGATCTTTTTTCAATTTAATATAAGTACCAAGCTACCTGCCTTCCAGCTGGTCCAAGTGGGTCCATCTAGCAGGGGGTCTTTAAAAAGGTGGCTGGGACAGACTGGATACGGAAGGCGCAGGACAGGTGTTGTGGCGCAGCCTGGGAAAGGAGTTTACTGGAGCAGCATTACTGTCCACCAGTGGACTATGATAGGTATTTTTTTTTTTGGGTTGGGAATTTATCAAATAACTTCTGCTCTGGGCGGAGCGGGAGGGCGTGTCAGACTTTTACTGACTAAAACCCACCCGTGTGCCTTTCGTTGCGCTGACATATCTTTGAGGCGCGCGTGGAGGACAACGCGCCGCGCCGTCGCGTCGACCCAGGCCTGGTCCTTATCGGACGGTGCTACCCATCGCTCACCGTCCGCAAGCCAGCGCATATGGTGGCCGGAAATCGGCTTGCGACTCCCGACGCCCGGGGCGTTTCATGTGGGACTGTGATAGGCTGAGGTCATTCAGCCGTTTTTGCGCCAATCTGAAATATAAAATCCCCTCTAAAATTGACTACCCCGTTCCGACCAGTTAGAGGTAGATTTTTGAAAACCCTGATATAATTTTTCCTTTATTTCCGATCTTAAATATAAGTACAGAGTTTCAAGTTAATTTAACGGCGCGTTAAAATCTTTGCTCCACAAAATTCAACCCCCCCCCCCCGTCCCTTTAAAAGATTGATTTCAAAAATGTATGTTTACGGTCGTTTCATTTATTAAGAATGTCCGGGTAAATTATCAACTTTATTGATCAAAGTAAACATAATTTTGATATAAACTGCGCAGTAAAATCCTTCCCTAAAAACGTGTGGCGTCCACCACTATTTTATTTTATTTATTTGGGACAAAAAACAGTTATACATTACAGCATTTACAAAAAGTCGTTTTATAACAGTCGAATAAACGTATAACCGTACGTCGTGGGTTCGTGGCTTCGGTGGCGTCCACCGCTATATGGCGGTCACCACTATGTGGCGGTCACCACTATGTGGCGGCCACCTCTATTTGGCGGCCACCGCTATGTGGTAGCCTCCACTATTTGGTGGCCACCGCTATGTAGCGTCCATCGCTATGTGGTGGTCACCGCTATGTGGCGGTCACCTCTATTTGGCGGCCACCGCTATGTGGTGGCTTACACTATTTGGCAGCCACCGCTATGTGGCACCCACCGCTGTTTGGCGGCCACCGCTATGTGGCACCCATCGCTATTTGGCAGCCGTCGCTATGTGGCGGCCACCGCTATTTGGTGGCCACGGCTTTGTGGTGCCCATCGCTATTTGGCGCCCACCGCTATGTGGCGGCCACTGCCGTTTGGTGGCCACCGCTATGTGGTGGCTACCGCTAAATTACGGACGCTATATGGCGGCCACCACTATGTAGCGGCCACCATTACGTAGTGGCCACCGCTATGTAGCGGGCACCGCTATGTAGTGGCCACCGCTTTTTAGCGGCCACCACTATGAGGCGGCCACCGCCAAATAACAAGACCGCCATATTTGGCGGTCTCCGTTATTTGTCGGCCACCGCTATGTACCGTTCACCGCTATGTAGCAGCCTCCGCTATTTGGCGGCCACCGCCATGTGGCGGCCTCCGCTATATTGCGGACGCTATATGGCGGCCACCGCTATTTGGCGGCCACCGCTATGTAGCGGCCACCGCTATGTAATGGCCACCGCTATGTAGTGGTCACCGCTATTTAGCGGCCACCGCTATGTAGCGGCCTCCGCTATTTGGCGGCCACCGCCATGTGGTGGCCTCCGCTATATTACGGACGCTATATGGTGGCCACCGCTATTTGGCGGCCACCGCTATGTAGCGGCCACCGCTATTTAGCGCCCTCCGCTATGTAGTGGCCGCCGCTATGAGGCAGCCACCGCTATTTGGCGGTCTCTGCTATTTGGCGGCCACCGCTATGTGCCAGTCACCGCTATGTAGCGGCCTCCGCTATTTGGCGGCCACCACCATGTGGCGGCCTCCGCTATATTGCGGACGCTATATGGCGGCCACCGCTATTTAGTGGCCACCGCTATGAGGCGGCCACCTCTATTTGGCGGTCTCCACTATTTGGCGGCCACCGCTATGTGCTGGTCACCGCTATGTAGTGGCCTCCGCTATTTGGCGGCCACCACCACGTGGCGGCCTCCGCTATATTTTGAAGGCCACCGCTGTGTGGCGGCCACCACTATGTGGCGGCTGACCCTATGTGGCGGCTTCCGCTATTTGACAAGCAACGCTATGTGGCGGCCTCCACTATTTGGCGGCCACCGCTATTTAGCGGCCACCGCTCTTCGACGTTCGCCGGTAAATTGCTGAGGCATGTGGCGGATGCGTGTGGCGGCCACCGCTCTTCGTCATTTGCTGCTAAATTCCTCAATCTAGCGGCGAATTTCGAGTCTTTCCCTAAAACTTAATTACCACCTTTTGCCCCGTAAGGGTAACATTCGAATAAACCCAAAAACATGTAAGCCTTTATATTCTGTGAGCTTTAGGTATTGTATGTAAAATACCGAGTTTTGAGTTGAGACGCAGATATATGCCGGTGACCTTGAGTGGTTAGCTTGCGTGATCTGTACTGAGCTCACGCAACGCGTCGTACGTTCAGCCAGTAATAGGACTCACCCATCGAGGAGCGCTGTCCCCAATTTGACGCATTATTAATTTAAGCATAGCATAAGCATAATCAGCCTATAATGTTCCCACTGCTGGGACACAGGCCTCCTCTCTTCGAGAGGTACTGGGCTGTAATCTACCACGCGGGCCCAGTGCGGGTTGGTAGATGTCACATGTCTTTGAATTGTTGGTTCTAGGACATGCCGCTTTCCTCACGATGTTTTCCTTCACCGTTTTGAGAGCAGTGGTGATGAAATTATTTACACAAAGTAAAGCGCCTGCCTGGGTTTGAACCCACGACTAATTATTAATTTATTATATACCAAACAAAAGGTATTTTAATAAAACGCGTATACTAAAATATCAATAATTAAATTACCTTTAAATTGGTGAAGGTTTCAGAAAAATACGCTTGGTAGATTTGGCGCAATTCTCAGGGTTTAATCCACGTTAGATAAAACTTTACAAAATAATTTCACCATGTAATATAAACATAATCTAAAATATCACATAATAAGTTATTGAGAAAATGCTCTTTTTTAACATATATTTTTTTCAAATCTTTAACACTACTCGTTTAGACGTGATTTTCAGTATAAATCATCGAAAGTCGGTTATCGTCGTCTTAATCAGACCGCGCATTAAAATTCTTCCATACAAACTTTGACATCCCCATATCCCCCTTTAGGGGGTAGTTTAAAAAAAAAACTAACTTTATCATTTACTTTATTTTAGTATTCGTACCAAGTTTCAAATTTATTAACTCAAGGAATATTTTTTTTCATACAAACAAAATCCCCCTTTTTCACCCCCTTAAAGGTTGAATATTGAAAAATCCCTTCTTAGCATATGCCTATAGTTTCCAACCATAAGCCGAAATATTGGTGATTTAAAAAATAAAGAACTTTATTACAAACAAAATTTCATCCTCCGTTTTACCCCTAAGGGCCCGTGCCCACATAGACGGATAGTCTGTTTTCTCGGTCCGTCTAAAGAGACGGATATGCCAGTGGCAGTACAATTTATATGACAATGTTCACATTTAGACGGACCTGAGAAAAACAGATGGTCCGTCTAAGTGGGACCGGGCCTTTATGGGTTGAAATTCTAACAACATCGTTGCGTTAGTTTCCAACCATAACCCTAGATAATAAAGAAAATTAAGGACTTTCCATATACAACTTCATCCCCCTTTTTAACCTTTCGGGGGTGGAATTAGCAAAAACGCTGAGAAACCTGTAAATTAATTTTCAAACGTCAGGGGGGGGGGGGGGGTATTTTGGGGTACGTCGTAACCCAAAATTTCAAGATCCGGTAGGATCCCCTGCCCGCCAGCCGAACCGGAGGATCGGCCGTCAGTTTTGAAGGCATTCAAAACTGACGGATTTTCATATAAACTTCCATCCCCTATTTGACCCCTTTAGGGGTGGAATTCCCAAAAATCCTTTCTTAGTGCACCCCTAGACCTCATAAGGAACCTGCTTGTCAAATTTGGAATCTCTAGACCCAGCGGTTTGGGCTGTGCGTTGATATGTCAGTCAGTCAGTCAGTTTCTTCTTTTATATATTTAGATAAATAAAATAATAAAAATAAAAACCTATTAAACCAAATGACAAGATTGCCATTACAACTGTTACAAATCTAAATTAATATTCTGTCCACAAGTCACTAATAAATATTTTAAATTCAAATTGTAGGTATTTAAAAATAGTGTAAATAATTCCTTATGTTCGCAGTTTTACATTCAATTCGCATTTATTTACCAAAACCACATTATTTTCTACCCTTGTTACGTTCCGTCAACATGTAACTCAAAGAAACATATTTTAATTAGTCCCCTAGCTTTTTCGACTCAACTTTAACAGAAAGGAGAATTGATTGTTTCATTTATTTTGCGTATGTTTGGAAGATTATTAATTTTATGTTACCTTCAAATTGAATAATTTTCCCTTGGTGAGTGAACATGATGCCTTATTTGGGTTGATTGTGAAACCCTTTACTAATCAAGACAACATGAAACTGTTTGTTGTTTAAATTCCATATTAACTGTTTAAAATCATTTCATAAAGTATCTTCAGTATGGTATTTTGCCTGCGGCACACTTTGAGCTATTTCTCGGCATCTGTAGGATTTGCTGGGATAACATTGTCAGCCTTATTACAGAACAAGGTTTCATCTTTAGACCCAGGTTAAACCATCGAGCTATTTTTTATGTTGCTGTGCTGCTGGGGACTTTGTTGCGCCACTTCTTCTTTCCAGCTGAAGCACTGAAAAGTGGTGAAGGGTGGGCATTTTTGGGGAACTGTCTTAGGTAATTTGGACGAGTCTCAGCCTAGTTTGAAGAAATGACTTTTGATTTTGTCAATTTTGAATTAAGAAGTTTACATTTGGCGGAATAAAGTTCTAAATACAATAACTGGAACGAAGTTTTGCTCTTATGTTAAAGTTAGAACTCCTTTCGAAAAGAGACAGTATAGTGTTAATTACGCATATTTAATTACTTACTTATGTTTAAGAACGACTTGTGGATAAATTACTCTCTAATTAACTGACACAGTCTAAATCATTGCCAAACTTAACTGGCAGTGGGCAGGGCACATTGCTCGCAGAACAGATGGCTGATGGGGCCGAAAGGTTCTGGAGTGGCGACCGTAGAGACGTACCTAGCATTAGAAGGCCTCCTACAAGGTGGACCGATGACTATGTGAAGGCCGCAGGAATCCGCTGAATGCGGGAAGCACAGAACCGGGCGAAGTGGCGGTGGTTGGGGGAGGCCTATGTCCAACAGTGGATGTCTTTCGGCTGAAATGATGATGATACCCTAATTATGAACCTTCATTGAGACAACTATCAAATATTTTTTTTTTATAACATAATATTTTCTGACAAAACAACTACAACGTAATCTTTTGCAGTTCTCCATAGCACTGCATCAGTTACTTTTCCACCCCATTTTATTCTTCTCCACAGAGACATAATAAGCGAGCCTTACAGTATAGCGATTGCAGTATGGTGTTAAAATGCATTGAGAATGCTGCTGTCCATTCTGTAGCTTACTAGAGAATGGACAGCAGCGTTCTCTATTAGGAACTTATCTCTTAGTCGCCTTTTACGACACCCGCGGGAAGAAATAGGATGGTGCTAGTCCTGCACCACAGGGAGCCAACTATTTAAGTAGTTTTTGGTGTTTCCTGAAACAGTCTGTTTTTACGGCATATGAGCAAGTCACCATATTCTCAACTCACCAGATTCGAAACTCACCAAAAGTACAATGAAACATAAAATCACAAAAAATAACAGAACAGGTACTTTATACATACCTACGACTTTTTGGAATGACTACGATGATAATTATAGTACTTACTTATTCTATGAGCACACTAATTCCATGCTATCAAAAAGTACTTATTTATTCCGTGCTGTCACGTCCTGTTACACACTTCCGTCACTTTTCACGAAATCACTCCCACAGAAAGCCAGAGGAAAATTTTTACACATCAATAAATACGAAATGAAATAAAAATGGCATAATATTCATAATCCCATTAGACTTACTTTGCCGTTCCAAATAACCATTAGGGATCGTAGCCCATGGTTTCCCCGTTTTCCGGCCAACCATGAAAATATAAACTTCGTGCTAGGTGTAAGAGGGAAATAAAATGTTATACATATATTATACAGGCTACCGAAGTAAATAGCAGGTACACACAGCTACACATCAAGCTATACATTTCCAGTATACGCTGGCCTTTCATGGTACAGAAATCCTATACAATGCGAGATCAGTTTATACAGGAAATGTATAGCTTGATGTGTAGCCGTGTGTACCTACCTACATAATAAAAATATAGGAATTACGTTCTGTTTAGCTTACAGTACAGAAAATGGGCTTGAATCAACCTCAGACTTTTCAAAATGTATCGCAATTCAAAAAATTAAGGTTTAGGTTTTAGCTGCAGTGCTGGAGGGTTCATCCAGCTTTACCTATGTGACGAGATGACACTATGTTTTTTTATAGATTTTTTGACATGAGTAGGTATTTTATTATTTGAATTTGGAATTTTATAAATAACTACCATATTTTAAGACCTTTTATACTAACAATTATGGACAAATCAATTAGTCTGAATTAAATGAATTGAATTTAATTAATCTGTATCATATATTCTATGTCCCAAATTTCGGAACCCTTTGTAGGAGGATAAATATTTTCTAGTAACATATTTTTAGTCAGATCGTGCATTTATTAACTGTCCTCATTTGCAAAAGTCTCTATTGCACTCAGGTTTGCTGTAAGAAAAGGCAATCCTGGGTTAAGCTCGTCTTTGTACGTAAGCTTCCCTTGTAATATTGTAATCATGTTTTCTGTAATGTATGTATTAAATAAAGAATAATACATAATACAACACATAATAAATTCCAGGTCGCTAGTAGATCACGCATATTAATTTAATTCATAAAAAAAACATCCGAAATTATAAAAAAAAAATGAAATGTTTGGTATAACCAAAAAAAAAACCGCATGGGTAAAAAAGTGAGGCGAGAGTCGCCGAGCTATTACAAGGCGAGGGCGGTAGTAATGAGATCGCGAGGGTAAATTAAGGGTTATTAAAAAAGGTATTTAATGAATATTATGGTTATGTAACCGTGCCTTGATTGTACATCACCTACGCTTCGTATCCACTGATAATAACACGTACAACATAATCGATTTGTAAACCTGACTCAAGTTCCCCCGGTCATACTAGCCCTATTTTATTAAAGTAATACTACAGTATACTACGGTAAGCTAGGCAAATTAGGGTTCATCATTCACACAGGCCTCCCCCAAAAAGGAGGGGAGGTTGCCGTAAATGCCACGCTTGGCAGGAAGGTTGGCGATCGCAGTATGGTGTTAAAATGCATAGAGAACGCTGCTGCCCATTCTCTAGTAAGTCCCTTAGTCGCCTTTTACGACACCCACGGGAAGAAATAGGATGATGGTGTATTCTTTACGTCCGGCACCACACGGAACCATATTGGGGTAGAAAATAATAAATAGAATAATGAGTAATTATGCTGACCGGGACTCGGGACCTGCAACCGAACCAAATTGAAAAAAGATACGATGTCGGAGTACAGTCCAGGGAATCTCCGCCTAGATAGGGCGTCGCGCAGCGAATGAGCGGCCGACGTGAAGCATAATCATCATCATCATCATTATTTCAGCCGAAAGACGTCCACTGCTGGACATAAGCCTCCCCAAAGGATTCACTTGATACATTTTTCAGGAGACGTATTTGCTTGTTGTTATCCTCTAATTTCTGCTTAAGACTGCAATGCACTCGCGGTTCAGATTGCGACGCTGCGAATGTTTGAAGCAGCTGAGGGTCTGTAGTGTCACGCTGAACGCTGTGATACTGGTGTTTTTTTTTTTTCTAGGTGGGAAATTATCAAATAACTTCTCCCGCTCTGGGCGGAGCGGGAGGGCGTGTCAGACTTTTACTGACTAAAACCCACCCGTATTCCTTCATTTGCCTGTGTGCCAGGGCCACGATATCCCTTTCCTTATGGACAAACTCGCAACCCTGGCAGGCATTGGCCCTATCGGACCCCGTCACTGTGATACTGGCTGCAAACGAGCGCGGTGGAATGTGCTCATACGATCCCAAGTCGTCCGGACTCTGAAACACAAATTCAAGTTTTGTTCTCAAATGCGAGGAAGAGACAGGTGAGGTTTCAGTCGGGAGGAAAAATGAGGAAATGTTCTTCCTTTCGGTGAAAATTCAACACCTAACAAGATCAAACTTCAACCATCTTTCTTTCATCGTAGTCTTTAATAAGAAAAAAATAATGAAAGTACGTTTATTAGTGGTAAACATGACGCAAAGAAGGAACGCAAATACAAAAAAAACCAGCCAAGTGCGTGTCGGACCACGCATAATGAAGGGTTCCGTAGTTGGGATGAATTTATCCCAATAACAAACTTAACATTGTAGTTGAAAAACATGATCCCCATACATTCCAACTGCAAATGTAAGTTTGTACGCACAATATTGAGTGATTTACCATGTTATTTTAACTTCTTATAGGTTTTCCTGTAATCTATAAGTAAAGAACTATTTTCTGTATTTTCTTAAATGATTTCAAAAGTATGTATTTTAAAATTGTAAAAAAAATATATATAAAATCCTTAAAACAAGTCCTTTCATTTGATATGTCACACGGTACTTTTTTTTAAATTTTCTAATTTGCCCCCCAAAAGTGACCTCTATATTCAAATTTAATTTATTTACGTACCACATCCGTGTTTGGGTCATAGAAGTTCGTATGTATACCAAATTTCAACTTAATCGGTCCAGTAGATTCGGAGTAAATCAGCTGTGACAGACGGACAGACAGACAGACACACGAGTGATCCTATAAGTGTTCCTTTATTCCTTTTGAGGTACGGAGCCCTAAAAATAACAAGTGGGGGGGAAAATATGCGTCACATCCAGGCAAACCAATAATCATCAATATTTCTCGATATGTCAAAAGCGTTTGACTTCGTAGATCATAAACTGCTTCTCTACAAACTGAATCGTTATGGTATTAGGAGAAACGCGTTACAGTGGATAGAAACTTATCTAAACAATCGCCAACAATGCGTAGAGATATCTAGGCATGCATTATCAGGAAAGAAAATATATAGATCCGTCTATCGTTAAAACTTCTGTGGTGTTCCCCAGGGCAGTATAATTGGACCCTTTTTGTTTTTGCTATATATCAATTATTTGCCCAACGTAACCCCTTTTCATGCATTCTGTACGCCGACGATACAACCCTTAGTATTGAACTCACCGATAACAATATCACCAAATACGAAAAAAGAGATTAATAAAAAAAAAAAATAGATTGGCTAAAAGACAACAATTTACATGTCAATATTAGTAAAACCAAACTTATACAGTTCCAAGCTTACAATGGCAAACGTCACCAATTAGAAATAAGATATGCAAATAACGCTATAGAAGAGGTTGAAAGTGCTACTTTTTTGGGGATAACATAAGATAAATATTGTAACTTGAAAGTACACATTGACAAATTATGCACTAAACTGCAATGATTTCTATTTGTTTTATACAGGGTAACTCGCGTAGCTGACATCAATGCAGCACTTTATGCATATCATGGTTACGTAGTATCAATTCTCCACTACGGCATCATAGTATGGGGCAATTCTGATGATACTATTAAAGCATTCCGTGCCCAAAAAAAATGTATTCGATCAACTTAAGTCCAACATTACAAAGCTGTCCTACTTTAAAAAAATATGAAAATATTACCACTCCCATCTTTATATATATTCGAACTATGTATCTTTGTACATAAAACATGGCTTTATTTCAAGTACATAATGATTTTGTAATAAGAAAAAGTCGAAATATCCACAAATTATGTGTAGCCCAACAAAGAATTAAACTATTTTCCAATAATATTTACTGTATGGCTATTAGTATTTATAATAAATAACCTAATGTTTTTAAAAATCTTAACTTCATGGCATTTAAAACGAAATTATTTAACTTCCTATTGCGTAAGTGTTACTACTTAAAAAATGAGTTTATAATAAAAAAAATGATTCAAAATTTAAATTAGACAACGACTCGTCTTTGTGCTCTTAATAATTGAATGGAATCTAATTTCTATGACATTGTATTGAATAGTTTTCTACATTGTATTTAATAATTCTTGACATTATAATTAATAATCCTAGACATTGTATTTGACAGTAGTTAACACGTTCCAGGACACTTGACTATTTGCAAATGTCATGATATGACACTTCAAAATCCCATACGTTTTATCATACCGCCTACAGCCGTAGTACCATAAACATTATTTTTAATTTTCACGCCGTGACACTAAATATCAACATCATTGTACTTGTATGGCTCAGTCTACGCCTGTCGGCGGTGTGAATGTGTTATTTTGGTGCGTAAGCACTGTGTTGAAAAATTACTCGAAATGAGTTTGCCGTGACACCCACGAACAAATGAAGTCGCGTGATGTGACACTAGATCATGTGCTTCTTAGGAATACTATGGGCAAGCAACGGCTATCGACGGTTTGCCAAATTACATGAAATAAAGTTCACCGCCCTTAGCCGTACTGTCACGTAACGATATACCGACATAACGTCAAGAGGCGGTCTGTCCCGGAAAGTGTTAACGTTTTCCTTGACCTTGCCATTGTATGGTTTAATTTCGACATATTGTTCTAATACTCCTAATTTTAATTCTTTAAAATATTTGTAAGCTGTAAACAGCAGAATATTATGGACATGATGTCCTAAATATTCTGCTGTTTCCATTAAGTGTAACACCTTTGTAACAAAAATATTCTAACAAATAAATAATTACTTACTTACTTACTAAAACGGCCATCGCTCAGCATAATGCTGCGACCCTATGCGAGACAGAGTCCCAGCGCTGGTTTTCAGTGACAGCCGACATTGACGTGATGACGTCGAGTGGTCCAGCATACAGTGAGATTATGACCAGGACATCACGATAAATTACTATGACTTGAAGATTTAGGCTTTTTGTTACAAAAATATATTTCTTCCATTCACGCACTTCTAAGATTTTCTGGCGACTGCTCTTCTATCAAAAAACTTGATCTGTTCGTGTTCAACCAGTCAAATTCAAATAAAAAAAATGAAAAAAAACAGATAGATTATGAATCATAATTTGCCAGTTGGGAATTAATTAAAAACGTTTCAACGGCAGAAGTTACGCTGCAATAGAGGAGTTTATTATTAAGGAAGTTCGTAGCAAGTACATTAGGTGCAATTCATGCGACTGATAGCTAGAAAAAACCATCATGGCGGCTAGAACAAGCTCTGTAAAAAGAGTATTGTAAAAATTCCTTGTTGAAGATCAAGATATAAAGCCAGTGTCCCATTAAAAAGGTTTTTCATCGTTATATTTATTTTACATACAAGACCATTTTAAAAGGAATCCGTACCTCATTGCCTAAAGGGGGGTTTTCTCAGAAAAGCGGTCAGTTTCATCGACCCCCGGGCGATATTACGTAATCTTACAAATATAATTATTGTTACGTCAAGTAAAAGATTTTTACTTTTCTTTGTGATATTTTCATATATGTTTTATTTAATTAAAAACTTTGTTACGAAATGTAGTGAACGAAGTTAGGAATAATCACATAAAAAATCGTTTGAAAAGCGCTTCTTATTAGCATTTCCTTTTCGATTAGATAAATAAAATAAAATTTTGAAATGAACGCTGATATTGTAAAACACTGTAAAACTTTAACAATCGTTACTAGTAATTTTGTTATATTTTCTAACTTTTGTTCACAAAACCAATGAAAATAATATAATAATGATTATTTAAAACCTTCAGAATAAATAAATAATCAACCAGAACGTGAAGACCATCATTTATCGAACTGAACCAAAATTAAACACATACAGCAGAACACATTCCAAGATTAAAAGCATCCTTATCAACAGCAAAATAATACTCCTTCAGTGGATTTGTTTCCACGGAGATAAGCTTCATAAATAAAGCATTACTAAGACCTCAAAAGCTATGTCCCGACATGTTGCTCCTAAGTGAGGTCTAAGACTTGTATTACAGACATATACAAAAGCTCCTGAGTTTACGTTGATAATAAGGTCCATCGCATTTTAGAATGCGAGAAATGTTATTGATATACCTACTTGTATCTTTGAACTTTATTTACGCGTGTATCTAATATTATCCGAAACCCATCTAATCTTAAAAAAACGGGCCAAGTGCGTGTCGGACCACGCACAATGAACGATTCCCTAAATGGAATAAATTTATCTTAAAAACAAACTTAACATTGTAGTTGAAAAACATGCTCTCCCATACATCGATATACGTTACAGTCAATTCTCCGACTGAAAATTTAAGTTGGTCGACTATTACTCGTTAACTTGTAAAGCCTACTTAGATGTGATAGTTTTCCTTTTAATTTCGTTATTGTATATACTACTGCTATGAATTTTTTCACTTATCCAAAACCAACCATTTAGCTGGAAAAGGGGGGGTGACACTTAACTCTAACAAAAAATAGCACTTTAAAGCTTAATATTACGCGAACGGATCCCTGAATTGAAAAATTGTTATCACAGACCCACAATATTTTTAACCGGCCTATCCAATGATACCCCACACCATGGAATAGATGAGATAAAAAAAATATCATCACCATTTTACGTGCAAGGGAGGTAACCTAAAAAAAAATGTTTTTCAAGGGTTTTGTTTTACGACTTTCTCAGCGTGATTAACATATATACCCTTGCCAAATTACAGCTTTCTAGTACTAAGCGTCTCTGAGCTAAGCCGGGAACAGACGAACGGACGGACAGACAGACAGACGGACATGGTGAAACTATAAGGGTTCCTTGTTTACTACGGAACCCTAAAAAGCAAAATTAACCAAAATATAATAGACTTCAATAAAACTAAACTGAAAACCATCCAAATTGTAAAATACACAGAAAACATTCTAGCCAGTGCACAAATTGTTTTGGTGACTCATTATCAGAACACATTTCCATTATTAAAAAATATATATATAGAACAAATTTTGTTCTATATATATATTTTTTTTTTCTGACTTGAAATACTATTAGAATACCTAAAAATCTGTTGTGACAGCTGCTTAGGTAACTTCGCGTGTTCCGCAACATTGCGCACACGCGCCGGCCGGCAAGTCACCATAAAGCCAGTTTCAAAGTAAACATCTTTCGTTAACAATAACTTTATTTATTTGTACTAAGACATATCAAATTAAAAAATATATGTAGGTATAATAAAACTCGCTTAAGACGGAGATATATGCCAGTGACCTTGAGTGGTTAGCTTGCGTATTCTTTACTGTGCTCACGCAACGCGTCGTACGTTCAGCCAGTAATAGGACTCGCCCATCAAGGAGCGCTGTCCCCAATTTGACGCATTATTAATTTATTGTACACAAAACTAAAGGTATTTTATTAAAACGCGTATACAAAAAGATCAATAATTAAATTATCTTTAAATTGGTGAAGGTTTCAGAAAAATATGCTTGGTAGATTTTGGGCCATTCTTAGTTTTTTATCCGCGTTAGACATAACTTTACAAATTAATTTCACTATATAATATAATATAAACATAATCTAAAATATTCACATGTTAAATTATTGAGAAAATGCTCTTATTTAACATATATTTTTTCAAATCATTAACCCTACTCGTTTAGACGTGATCTTCAGTATAAAATCAATAAAAGTGTGTTATCGTCGCCTTAAGTTTGATTTGTATTTTGCGCACTGTTTTTTTTTTAGTACTTATTAATTTCAAATGAAAAAAAAAAAAACAAAAAAAAACAGTTATTAACGAGTTGCGCTGACTCCAAGAGAGCAGTGGTGGCCCAGTGGTATCGGTCCCGACTTACGAGTTGTAGGTCGTGGGTTCGAACCCAGGTAGGCGCTTTACTTTGTGTAAATTATTTAATCACCACTGCTCTCATAACGGTGAAGGAAAACATCGTGAGGAAACCGGCATGGCCTAGAACCAAACATTCGAAGACATGTGACATCTACCAACCCGCACTGGGCCCGCGTGGTGGATTACGGCCCACTCCCTCTCGAAGAGAGGAGGCCTGTTTCCCAGCAGTGGGAACATTATAGGCTGATTATGCTGACTCCAAGTAACATGGAAAAAAGGCAGGAAGATGATCTAATATTATCAATTAATATCACTTTGTCATCATCATCTGCCCGCCTTTCCCCAAATATCCTGGGGTCAGCTGCCAGTCTAACTGGATGCATCTGACTACCAGTATTTTACACGGAACGACTGCCTATCTGACCTCCACAACCCAGTTACTGGGTAACACGATACCCCTTGGTAAGACTGGTTGCCAGACTTTCGGGCTTCTGACGACCCGTAACGACTGTCAATGATCCTCGAATGACAACCGGGACCAACAAGCCCCTCTGTATGGTCAGGGGAAAAAAAACTTAATTTGTAGTAATTAAATAAAAACAAACCAATTGAAACAATGAAAGCTAAACATAAGAAAGAACATGAAGTTATAATTAAATAACTTGCCCACAACTTACGCGAAGTAGCCGTAAGCTGGAAAGTATGGAGACTCTGATACAAAAGTAACTTTGTTATACCATTATGTTTTATAGGAAAAGTTTCTTACTTCATGCCGATCATAATAAGGGTTTCTGAAGATAGACGGTATTTATTACTTTTTGTCGTTGATTTAGGGCAAAGACCCGAACCGTCTCTTGTTTAGGCATATTTTTTTCAAGGTCACCTACGAAATAGATGTCTTCGATACAACCCCTTTTAACGCTCGAGGCTATACAATGCTTATATAAATATCCATGATTTTAGTAATAAATTTACAACTTTCTTTCTACCTATAACTTTCTTCAGACCCTTTCAGGGTTTAGCGATCCCCCCGAATAATTTCAGAGCCTAAAGAAGCCATTTTCGCTTGCTTCATTTCCGTTTTACAAAAAAAAATATTTTTTTAGAAAACTGTTGGTACGAAAAAAAAAGCATAAAGAAACCTTATACGTAATAATACTCGTAGATCAGAATACAAACAAAATGGATCACTGCAGCATTGAGTTCGCCTCGGTAACATGTTGCAAAAAAATTTATAAGCGTGCCGCTACAGGATCAACAGGTCAGGATAATTTAACACCAGTTTAGGGCCAGTAATCATATTTTTTTTAATATTTTATGTAATTTTTTTATTTTTGTTCTATATATATTTTTTTACATTAAATAATTATAAATAAAAAAAATCAAATCAAACAAACTAAATAATAAAGCTCTCCATTTCCTTCAATTTGCCTATTCCTTGCACGTTATTTGATTTAATTTCATTGATTCGATGTTATGATCCATAACCCCGGCTAATTACCTCTGTGCTGCTCTGTTGCTCAAAGATGCTATTTAAAAAAATTGTTAATAAATCACTAAATAATAATGTGTCACCATCATCATCAGCCCATAGCAGTCCACTGCTGGACATAGGCCTCTCCAATTGCACGCCATTCAGCTCGTTTCTCGGCAACTCTCATCCAGTTACCACCAGCTACCCTG
This sequence comes from Tiliacea aurago, assembly GCA_948098905.1. NCBI lineage: Eukaryota > Metazoa > Arthropoda > Insecta > Lepidoptera > Noctuidae > Tiliacea > Tiliacea aurago. Next base: position 17,482,260 of record OX402593.1, read on the forward strand.
CGAAGATCGTCACTCCACCTAGCCTGAGGGCGTCCTACCTGACGATTCGCGGTCTCCGCTCAAGAACACGTCTACCCCAACGGTCATCGTTTCTACTGCTAACATGGCCGGCCCATTGCCACTTCAGCTTGCTTATTCTGTGGGCTATGTCGACAACTATAATGATTGAAAGAGGTGTAGTATAAACGTTGTCATGTTTAAAATAAAATGTAATTTAATTGTGTGTAATTTTCCTTACTGGTCATTTATTTTGTATAAATTTGTATAAATCTGTGTAAGTAGACATTGCGACTTATAACATTGCCTTGGATGAGTCTGTAAAGGTGTTATAATTGTGAGTTAAATAAATAAATAAATAATAAATCACTTTGGTTCTCTGCCGGATCACCTCGTTCCGGATTCGATCCCTCAGAGAGACTCCAAGCATAGCCCGTTCCAACCCAATAATAACGTTTAATGAAATTAAAATATTTTCATAAAACGTAACTAGGCGAAACTGTATATTTGTGTTAAATTAATGTCACCACTGTAGCGGCACGCTATTTAAATAATACAATGTCTAACTCTGTCCATCTCCTTGTTACAGATCAAACAATGGTATCCCAGTTCAGTGTGAGTGTTAGTGCCAAAGTGTAGTGCCAACATGGGTTGCACCCCAAGCATGTTGCTTGACCACAAGAGTCGCCGCCGCGACAGCGCTGGGTCCCAGGAGGCGGCCCTGGCCAAAGTAGCCCCCACCCCGGTCTGCAACAAGGCCGTACAGGCTGCCAAGGCCCCCAGGGCCTCGCTAGAGTCCGATGGCTTCAGCATCCAGCTATCCAGCAAGAAGGACAGCTATGTGTCGCAAATGGGGAATAATTTTGCGACTCAGCTGCATATTAAGAGAATATCTGGTGAGTTGTATTTTTGTATGTTTAAGGTCGTTTATTGTGCATGTGACACTTTTCAAAACAGTTTTTATAAGCTAATATTCACGAATCTTACGATTGTAAAAGAAATGTCCTGCTCACGGCATATACAGGGTTACTGGTACCTCGAGTGAACTCGACGTATTCCTTTCACGACATCATAGTAGAGTTAAAATGCAACAAATTAAGCCACTTAGTAAATTTCTTCCGAAATTCAGTACTTTTTGAGTTTTTTTTTTTTTATAAAGCATTGACAAAAATTACGAAAAATAAAATGTTTAATCAGTGATCTCTGCCAAAGTTTCAGGCATTTTGGAACTTAATGATTAACAAAGATCTGCTACGACATCAGCTATGATAATAACTAAAACTTCAGTATAGTCGCGCCGTAAATCATTTTTTCACATTCAAACTCGCAACCCTGGCAGGCATTGGACCTAACGGACCTCGTTGTGGTGCTGGCATCTCGAGGCGCGCGTGGAACACAACGCGCCGTCGACCCAGGCCTGGTCCTTATCGGACGGTGAGCTACCCATCGCTCACCATCCACAAGCCCATGCTTACGGTGGCTGGGAACCCTGCGACTCCCGACGCCCGGGGCGTTTGCTGCGGTGACTAGCGGCGCGAGGGCGCGAACCTTGCCTCTCTCTCACGTGTTCCGCCTCCTCCTTTGCGAGCATTACTGCTTCGCAGAAGGAGGTGACGGCCTCCCATGCACTCTCGCTCTAAACCATGGCCTGAACCAGGGCCGGACGCGAGAGATCACCGCCGCCGAACTCAAAATAGCCTAAGATTTTATAATTATTATTATAAAATCCTATGTTGTCCCACTGCAGAGCACAGGCCTCTCTTCCCTCTTTGCACTTGGATTCTTTTGTAAAGGATAGGCTCACAATTGCATTAAACCGTAAAAGTGGAAAGGTTTTAGAAAGGTTTGTGGCGGCATCAACATTGCCACATGCGAACTAGGAAAAAAAAAACTAAACTAAAAGCTAAACTCACCACACTGTCGTCACGCAAAATCTTGCATCGCGCAAGCAGAGTTTACCGCGCAACGAGAATATATACAAAATACCAAAATCTATCGTCGGGCATTTGCCCACCAGACACAACACCGGTCGGAGGATCCTCCCTTTTCTATGGAGGATGCGTGAACTTTACACCCTGTACCTCATACCTCCATAGTTAACAAAAATCATTAAAACTTGTATACCACGATCAGTGTTACCATGTCAAAACCTTAAGCTACCCAAATGGTTTTGACTAAATTCCTGTAGCATTTCATATATCCTTATATTCCTCATGCAACGTGACCGGTTAAAAGTTTACGCTGAAAATCAGTTCCTATAAGTTTGCCAGTCCAGGGAGTTATCCTTGTTAAAAATATTCAAAACTAACCCAGTCCGTTCGTATTTTAATGTAACGCAGTTCCTGTGGTATTAAAAACCCATTTAGATGATTAGAAGTCACTGTTACTTATAAGTATGTAATTTTGAGAGCAATGGTGGCCCAGTGGTAACGGCCCCGAATTCCAGGTTGTAGGTCGAGGGTTTGACCCCAAGCAAGCGCTGTACTTTTTGTAAATAATTTCATCACCGCTGAAAACGGTGAAGGAAAACATCGTAAGGAAACCGGCATGTCCTAGAACCAAATATTCGAAGACATGTGACATCCATCAACCCGCACTGGGCTCGCGTGGAGGATTACACAGCCCACTCCCCCTCGAAGAGAGGAGGTCTGTGTCCCAGCAGTGGGAACATTATAAGGTGATTCCTATATGAAAATGATGTCAACCAAATCTAACGATGATTTGAAATTTTTTCAAAGGGCAAAACCTATTATGGTTTTGCCCAAATACATATTGGGCAAAGGTCCCTTCCCTCCTTTCATACACAAAACTTACCGATCCGCTGCCAACTACTACTACTACTCCAATCAAACTGAAAACAAACTTTTTTTTTCTTTTTTTTAAGGGCTTTATCTCTGAGCGATAACGTCACCCTGTAACATCAGCACAATCAACTAAACCTAAAAATACTTTGTCATTCTAACGTTAATAATAATACTTACTTTAAAACAAAAAATGCCAGTTTGTACAATATCCTAGCTTAATTCCGATTTAGGACAAGCCAGAATAGCATTACACTCTCCAAAACGTACTTATTTGTTTGACCAAGTAAATTTTTGATCAAACTCACTTAAAATAAATAAAAATCACTCACGTATTTCCATTTGTTCATAGTCTCAATTTGCGAAGGAATAAACGATAATTAAAAATGTGAAAATTTCGCAAAAAAGTGAATTAATTTGCAGAATTTTCTCTTAATTAATCAATTGGGTACGATGAAACTGATTACGAAAACAATAATTATAATTGATAGACTAATTGTGATAGCATTTACTGGTAATTAATTTTGAACGCCTTATCTTTTTAACAAATATTTTAATGAGCAGGCTTTAGAGGGGGGACCAGGGCGGACACCCAGGGCGCCATTGTTTTCGCAAAGAAAAACTAAATTCAGCGTATTAACTTTAGGTTAATAACTCGTAGGGGCGAGTATGAGTATTCAGCATAATTATATCTACCACGATCTGTCATTTTGTTCCTTGTCTTGTCGTATCCTCGTACGCCTCACTAAGTTATGTAGGATGACAGAGAGACGCACTGAGCGACAGGCGACATTGTTTTTCATTCTATGTTTCGTGACTAACTAACACACAATATAGGTACGTTACGTATCTACATTGTTTAGATAATGAATGGGTAAAATATGTTAATATTATTAATAATAAATACCTACAGTTACCTAGTTTTGTATTTATTCAATAATAAATATGGTACAAAATTGGAAATATATTTTTTTAATTAGTATAATGAAATTTAAAAGGGCGACAAATGTATAACTCAACCCGGGGGCCTAGATGGTTAAGCCGGCCCTGGCCGAGAATTATAAATATTTTATCTACAGGAAAAAAAATAACCAGCGCGCAACTTTTTTTTGGTGACACATTTCCTTTATTTGTTCAATACTTTTTTTTCCCGACTTTAAATCCTAATAAAAAAGGTATAATTATATAATATATAATTAAATTATGATTCATTCATATAAAAGGATTAATGTCCATAATGATACTTACTTGTAAGTGCATAGGAAAAATAAAATAGTGCTAGACGGAATCACGCTCCACCGCAATTTTTTTTCCCATTTTCAAAGTGAAATGTTTCAACTTTGTTTCAAAAGAGCTTATACTTATAAACCAGCCTTGACCAAGGGGTATCGTGTTTATCAGACGTCGCAGGGGGGGGGGGCAGACACCTCACCCCCCCCCCAGACTTGAGGTGGCCCGCAGGCGCGGGCCAGCACTAGCCGGGGATTGCGGAAGTAATAACAGATCCCAAGATCCCCGGTGCAAGTGTAGGAGGGGAACACTGGGGTGGTTTTTAGTCAGTAAGAGTCTGACAGACCCCTCCGCCCGCCCCAGGGCGGAGGACATCCATGAGGATTTTCCACCCCGTGAACAAAAAAAAGGGGTATCGTGTTATCAGATAGGCAGTTGCTCCATGTAAAATACTAGTATTCAGCTACATCCAGTAAGACTGGAAGCCAACCCCAGTATATTCGTTGGGAAAAGGTTGGGCCGTGATTCATCACTACATGATTTACATAAGTCTCCATCTACTCTAATTTATTCTCCATTTTACCTAAGTTTTGCAAACTTTAAAGATAAAAGTTTTTAAAAGACCACGTTAATAGTTTTCGCATCGCACGCCAAATAATGACTTTTATAATCAAATTTTTGGTATCTTGAGTTATATTATTTAAATTTTCGTAGAAATCTCATTTTTTTTAAATAAATTATAGCCTATGCTGATAATAATAGCTTTCTATAAGTGAAAGAATTTTTGAAATCGGTTCAATATTTTATGAGTTTATCCATTACAAACAAACATACAACAACAAAAAAAAACAGTCTGGCGCAACACGTCACGTGATGTAGTTAGCATGTCGGTGACGCGAACCCATAAGTTTCCCTACCAAAATTTGCTCAACGCGCCTAAAGAAGTTTTCACTTCAAAATGTTGACAGTTTTAGTAGGTACTGAAATAAGTACCTGAGACAAACAGACGAAGTCGCAATTTTTTTAACACAAAAATGAATTCATATGTTAAGACGGAGATATACCAGTGCCAGTGACCTTGAGTGGTTAGCTTGCGTGTTCTGTACTGAGCTCACGCAACGCTTCGTACGTTCAGCCAGTAATAGGACTCGCCCATCAAGGAGCGCTGTCCCCAATTTGAAGCTTTATTAATGTATTATACACAAACTAAAGGTATTTTAATAAAACGCATATACTAAAAGATCAATAATTAAATTATCTTTAAATTGGTGAAGGTTTCAGAAAAATACGCTTAGTAGATTTTGCGCTATTCTCAGTTTTTTATCCGCGTTAGACATAACTTTACAAATTAATTTAATTATGTAATATAAACATAAACTAAAATATTCACATATTAAGTTATTGGGAAAATGCTTAGAGCATTTTCTCAATAACTTAATATGTGAATATTTAACATATTATAATATCTTTTTTAAATCATTAACACTACTCGTTTGGAGGTCTAAACGAGTAGTGTTAATGATTTGAAAAAGATCACCTGATCTTCAGTATAAAATCATTAAAAGTCGGTTATCGTCGCCTTAATGATTAGTTGTTTCTGATATGCGGACATTATACAATATTCATATTTACTATCGAAATGAAATCAAATCTAAAAACAAACTGATTCAAATAAAATCATTCACCTCTTAACCACTTTTTTTTTGTAAAAGGAGGTCTGAATAGCAGCTTTTCTCTGGATTCTTCTGTATCCGGTTTCTCCCCGCTCAAGTTTTGCCGCTGGACTGAATCAGAACTGCTTCCTGTCCGCAACGGCTGCAGAGCTTTGTTTTCTAGGAATCTTTTGATAATATCGGCAACGATACCATCTTCCGCACGATAACGTCCGATGTTTGAGCTTCCGTCTTTATCTCTTCTCCGTGCTGTTGCGAAATTTGTCAGTTCTAATATGCACAGCAGGAAAAGCTGTAAGCAGATGACAAAGGTTTGATTTTAATAATACATAATATAATCAGCATATTATTATAATGTTCCCACTGTTGGGACTCACAGCTCTTCTCTTCGAGAGGGAGTGGGCCGTAATCCACCACGCGGGCCCAGTGCGGGTTGGTAGATGTCACATGTCATCGAATTTTTGGTTAATTTTCGACAATGTTTCCGAAATTAAAGATATTTTTCACTTTGAAGTGTCTTTTTTGGAAGTCGGTTGTTTTTTTTTTTGTAAAAAAGTTTTTATTTTTTAGCTATGGTAGGTACCTAACCCCAAGCAATTTGTATACCACGACTTGCTATGTAAAAAATTGTGACAGGATGTATTTATAACATCATCAAGATACACAATGTAGATTAAATGTGTATCTACTATCGAAGCTAACTCAAAACTTCCCAAGCTAAGTTAATAAAATGTCATATTAATTTGCTTTTATTTTAATACATCAAATTATCACATAATTAGAAATGATAATAAACAAGGTATAAAATACATTTAGGTATTAAACTATCTCATAATTTTGAAACATTAACGAATTAAAACAAAATATTGACAGCTTGCTATTATTAACAATGTGATATTGCTATTGAATTGCCATCAAGAAACGATATGTAATGGTACACTCAGGTTTTCTTGTTATTTATAACAGTGAAAAAAAAAAAACATTTACGACTTACTAATATAGATCATTCATTCAACCTACCGTTCTTCATCGTGTATTTAGTTTTAAGATTAACTTGTATTTCTCATGTTAAGTGAATTGTATTCTTTTTGAGGAATAAATGTCTTAAACCGTAGGGACCACTGCGCAAGCTACCTTACCAAATGAAAAAAGAATTTTCTAAATCGGTCTACAATATTGACGAAAATATCGATAAACAGACATGAAAAAAAATATATACAGACGAACTTATAACTTCCTTTTTTGAAGTCGGTCAAAAATGTCCTTGTATTGCTACGATAAATGTCTGTCAAAATACCGAAGAATGCAAAGCGGAATATTTTAGAGTTGATAGCGGTTTATGTAACTATTAAACTAAAATAATATAGCCAGAAGCAACAAGAATAATGTACCTAGGACTTTGTAATATCTTGATTTAAAAGAGTGTCCTTGGAGTTTCTTGCCTATTCTTCTCCATAGAGATCTACGTTTTGGAATGGGCAAATAGCTTCAACTTTCTGACTAACTGACCGACTCTTTGACAATTCAAAAGTGCCTGTAATAGGTTTAATTGCAATGAATGTTTTGAGTTTGAGTTTGAATAAGAATGTCTCGAACCGTTTACAAATAAACTTAGTTTGCGGTCTCACCATATCGAAATTATAAATTGAAAACTGCAAAAAATCTTCTAAGATACGTATCTGTAAATAAATCTAACTCCGCCCGTGGCTTAGTCCGCGAGGTATGTCGCCAAAAAGTAACGTTTGTCCTTCCCCACGGTTCAAAGTATTCTCGTACCAAATTCCATCAAAATCGGTTTAGCCGTTTAGACATGAAAGCGTAACAAACAAACACACTCGCATTTTTAATAATAGTTAGGATTCAGTGAGTAAGTGAGAAGCCTTTGCGACTTATAAACTGGGTCCAGACGCCGCGCGCATGTGAATGCAATAAAATTTTCAGTCACTTAAAATACCTAATTCAATTTATTACATCCTTCGATTCGGATTTCAGAAAAATACGCTTGGTTGGCGCCATTCTCAGTTTTTTATCCGCGTTAGACATAACTTTACAAATTAATTTCACTATGTAATATATAAACATAATCTAAAATATTCACATATTAAGTTATTGAGAAAATGCTCTAATTTATCATATATTTTTTTCAAATCATCAACAACTACCCGTTTAGACGTGATCTTCAGTACAAAATCATTAAAAGTCGGTTATCGCCCCCTTAAGGCATAAAAAAGAAACCACTTACATATTTCCAAAATATTAAATTTTCGCAGGACTGGGAAAATTTAATATTTTATATTTATATATTTATATTTATATATATATATATATATTTATATTTTTATTAATATTTTTATATTTTATATTTTCACTGACATTTTTTTTTAATAGTCAGTGCTTATCTCAGTTAAACGTAGTTATTTTCCATCATATTATAAATTTTCTCTTAATTAATCAATTTGATACGATGAAACTCATTACAAGAACAGTATAATTATAATAATTGAAAGGTGTATGTTATTTTCTGGTAATTATTTTGAAAAGGTTGTTTTAACAAATATTTTAATGACCCGTGGAATTAGCTAAAATCAAGGAGTGTTACGTCATTTTGTAATATTTTGAGTTCATTAATGTAGGATGGATATACGCAGTGATACACTTGTGAGTGACCTATGCAAAACAAAGTTACGCGATCCCTTAAAAAAAAGTTGATCTGAGAAAATCGAAAAATATTTTAATAAACCTCGTTGCGCAATCCGACTCACACTTTGCAGTTTTTTTGCACACACACACACACGACACATACACTTGCACACCCAAATTCACACTGTAGAGAGGCTGTACAATTTTTTTTTTTATGTTTCTTTAATTTAATTTAATAACTTTATTTTATTTTTGTACTCAAACGATAGCTACTAACCCAACGCAACTCCGTATTAGTTTGTTTAAATTCGAAAAAAAATATTAATAGAGAGAGCCCTGGCACCCATAAAGGCTTCTACATACCAGCGCGACTTGTCGCGCGACGCGACACGGCACAAAGGCCCCGCGTGTCGTGGGACGAGCGGTGCCTTTGTGTCGCGTCGCGTCGCGCGACAAGTCGCCCCGGTATGTAGAAGCCTTAACACAAGTTTAATCTTAGCTTGGGTGCCGGAGGTAATAATCAGTGATTTACGCAGTTTAAAAAACAATATTGTCATAGTACTAACCTATCGCCTTTTTATAAATTGAATCGGTTAATTAAGAAAGGGAACAGGTCATGAACGTCATTTTTTTCAGGAGATGCAAACCTTCAATATCTTAAATATGAATGGTACGTTATGTTTTTTTTTTTGTTCTTTATGTTAAATTTGTATAAAATACGTAATTTACAATACTTTTCTTCTTGTTTTGACATTTAATAGTTTACTAAACAATGCTTCAAAAGTAGTTGACTACACAACCTGACCTGTTCTTAATTAACCAATTCAATTGTAAATTTGGAAATAAAGTTTATTAATATTAATTATTCTCTTCTATTCCTAATCGCAGTAATAGTTACTGTGTATAAAATATTCTCGGGTCCGTATTGGCTCACCTAAAGTCCTTTACCCGAAATTGTCTTTCCTAATGATTTGTAATCCGAATGATCACTCTTCCTAAAATTTTTCACCCTAAAGTTTTCATTCATACTATTTGTAGTACTACCGGCGATGTTCATAACACTCACGTTTCCGAAAATTGTAATTAATAATATCATTAATTTAAATATATTTAAACTCCTACTGTTTTTTATCATAACGCTTTTATACCTAAAACTATAACTATACCTGAGATAATTATGTCTAAAAAACCAACTGTTTAGAATGATTAAAGGTCGTTTCACTGATTTTTGTCTTAAATGAATGAAATTCAGGTCAGAGTGTCGTCTTTGGGGCACTATGAAAAAAATACTTAGAAAAATTTCGCGACCAATTTCGAGGTAGCGCTCGCCGGCCGCTGCCGCGGCACCGCTCGCTACGCTCGCTCGGCTCGCGCGTAGTTGGTCACAGTTCTAACCTAACCTAACCTATGAATATCTTTGCAGGTACACACCGCTATAAATAAAATTAAAATATGACTTTGAATAATAGTGTAAAAGATGGTTATGTTGAGAAAATATAGGAAAACAAATAAAAGTATAATAGATGTTTATTGCTACTGACATTATGAAGTTGAATGCTTCGGAATTATGAACATTAGAGACAGAGTAGTTAGGAATTGTGATTGTTAGGATAAAAAATGTTAGGAAGAACATTTTCGGATTTCCAATTATCGGAGTTGAAAATTTAGGTGAACTTTGGCGGACCCAATATTCTCCGCTTTGAGTGATTATTCCGGTGCGTTCACAGTCGCTGGTCTTAGTAATTGCCTGCAGTCTGTATCAGGCGCTAATCGCTGGCTAGACTCATTAATTAGTTTAACGTCTACTGTTTAATCTGTCTTGAGGGGAAATTACTGAGATGGACTTAACAAGAATAGCTGTGGGAAAGGTGTGGTTCGTCCATTTATGCAATTTATACTGCAATTAGATAGCCTTTAGAATGTATGTTTATTTTTCTTTCAACTACGTAGTAATGTTATCATAAATCACTACAAAACCGATCACAAAGAACGTATTTTTTGCTTAGAACCAGTCCAACAATGAGATTTCATACAACATTTCTGCACTGTTTTTATTTTTTATTTAGATTTAAATTTACCACAGAGGTTTAATGTCTCCCATTAAATTATGCATTAAATTAAAAAGATACTGGCTAAAAATAAAATTCGGCTGAATAAAACCGAATGGGTGAAAAAACTTTGTTTGCATTAACTTGAGTTTTTATTTTGAGTATCTAGGTATATTTTATCACTGTAGGTAGATTGGTAGATGAAAGAAAAGTAGATTACGCACCTTGCTATTAACTTTTTGCCGCTAGTTAGATACGCTAAGAATAAGAAGAACCCTGGGTAAGAACTGAATTTTTTGACAATTTCTTTCAGTTTCAAAGTATTTTACGGAACAGCGGGCTAATTGCGTAACACACTATCAGTGGCAATCGGTTTCAATTTGACAGTTCAACAACATTCATTGTGTTATTTACGCTGTTGAGCAGAAAAAAATTCTAACATATAAAGCATTGGATATATATACTTCAAAATCATTTCGATTGTGATTCAAACTGTGTTACGTAATTAGGGTGCAGATGACAGAGTGGGTACCTATAACATGTCATTTGGACTTCTTGGCGGGAAAGTTTGTGTTTAGCCGAATATTAATGTGTAATAATGGTGGATTATTAACCATTACGTGTTTGTGAACGTGCATTAGTGTAGGCAAATGAAACAAAACAGTGCAACTTCGCTTCAAGTTCTCTCAAGTAGTCCGCGTGAGGTCTCAGTAAAGTGCCACCCACATCTTTACTGAAACTCAAGGGGAGTGGGCGGGGATATCATCATCATGCATTTATAATTCGAACTAAAACGTGACATTGGCTAAATGCACAAACCGTGCGAAGCCAAAAGGAAAAAAAAAAAAAAAACCTGTCATTTTTGCATGTGCTAAAGCCTAATTAATTCAAATGTTACATAGGTATTGTATCTAGCCGTCGTCTTCTGCAGTTGATTTCTTAAATATTATTTTATTTAAACTCAAGTTCACCAAAATGATGAGTAATTTCACATCTCAACTTTCTTCACAAATCTCCCTGCAGATAACAGGGTTTGTAGGCCCTAATAACAATTTTATACGCCTCATAATTTCAATTATATTAAAGCGTTACGGCCTAGTTTCGTAGAAAATATAATATTAGAGTTTATTGCTAATAATTTTTGATAACTGGAGGCCTGTTGAAATAAATACTCTCGGGAGATTTCCATTTTATTGTTCAAAGAATTTGTTTGATCCTAAGGATTATCTTATTAAGGTCGAGTTGCTATTTATGTGTAGCCCTAAGGCTACGGAAAGGGATTTATTTTATCACGTGAGAGTGTACCTTTCGTATTTTGGAGCACAATTTTGTTTACGGCAAAATCAAGATTTCGATTTGGTTTCTTATACTTTTCGTTCTTCGTTTGTTTTTTAAAATGATCATGACAAAATAAGTACAGTCAAGTATTTTATACCTTCATCAGTTTTTAAATTATTTCCTTTATACAGAATTCAGTGTTATATTTTTAATTCGGTCTGACATGTAAAAAGGATGCCTTATTTTTTATTTTGTGGTAATAGTTAAATACTGCTTTACTTACCATAGTAAATAATAGAATAGGTAGATATTACGGCGTAATATTTTATGCCCAATTTCTATCGTGCATGAGCAGACAAAAATCGACCTTAGGCCGCTTGTAGACGCCCGTTTTTTCCATCAGATCACGGACCGTGTTTTTCATATTTGTATGAGTTGGACACCGGTCCGGCGCGGCGTCCGGTGCATGTACACACATTCATTAAAAGCCATACAACACTGCTAGTTCGGCAAAATAAACGGTCCGTTGTCCGGTGAAAACAACGGACGTCTACAAGCGGGCTTAAGGCGACGATAACCGATTTTTAATGATTTTATACTGAAGACTAGCTTCCGCCCGCGGCTTCGCCCGCGTGGATGTCGAAAAAAAACAGCTTCTTTATCAGCAGTATTCCCCCAAAACATTATACCATATCTTAGTTGGAACCAACGTAAGCGTGGTAAGCAGATAGGAGTTCAGTTTGATTTACAACTTTACGGAGGATAATAATATAGATAGCATACAAATACCAACTTCGTTTTGTACATACTTGTTCAGTATACGTGTCCTCCATTTAATTTGTTTATTTTTTCTACTGTTTTTGTTCTTAAATAATAATTGATGTACACCAACTTTTGAGTTATTCAAGGTACGCAGTAAAATTCTCCCGAAAACTTATTTACCCGATTATTTCTTATTTATTATTTTATAAGTTATAACTAAATTATTTACCGTAAACCAATCTTGGACCTGAAGAATACTATTATTCACGTCGTCAAGGTTTTGTTACCGTCGGTCTATTTTAAAGATCAATGACGTGTCATCTGCAAATAACACCATCTCCGGTTAATTTTGAAGTAATTGGGGTAAATCGTTAATGTAAACTAAAAAGAGGAATGGACCCAATATCGAACCTTGAGGACGCCCATTGCTTTTTCAGACCCCAAAGAGTTCACGCCGTTTACTTGAACTCTAACCTTTCTATCTTTCAGGTATGGTCTAAGTAAATCAAGAGCTGTATACCTAATCCCATAGTGTTCTAGTTTCAGCAAAAGTGTCTCATGGTTTACGCAATCGAACGCCTTAGAGAGATCGCAAAAGATTCCAATGGCATCTTGTGCTTCCTCCCAGGCGTTAAAAATGTTCTTTATTAGGGTGACACCGGCGTCAGTGGTACAACGACCTTTAGTGAAACCGTACTGTTGTTCATGAAAGATGGAATTTTTATTCAAGTGACGTAACATTTGATTGAGCATCAACTTTTCAAACACCTTACTGAGAACTGGCTGAATTGACACGGGCCTATAACATTGTTGGGTTCTTTACTATCTCCGGATTTGAACAAAGGAACTACTTTAGTGTGTTTCATGAGATCCGGAAAGACTCCTTGGTCCCCACCGGTGTTAAATATAGCGCTAAATAGGGCGCAATGGTTTTGGTGACAGATCTACAGACTTTTACAGACATGCCCCATAGATCTTCTGTTGATTTAATTTTAAGATCTTTGAAAGGTTTTATAACAGCCTGGGGGTTTGTATGCTGAAACCTGAACTCCAAGGGACACACACATACACACACTCACACACACTTTACATTCTTTCTAAGTAAGGCAGCAGAAAGCGCGGGTGAGAAACTTAAAGTTTCGGTAGTTTTAAGGGGAATATTAGCAAAAAAGTTTTTAAATTCCTGAGCTATTTCTACCTCTGAAGTGATGAACCCATGTGCAGTCTCTAAATTAATTTCAGTATTACGCTGTTTTTTCCTACCTAATTCATTATTTATTATTTGCCAGGTAGTTTTTATTTTATCATCAGCTGATTTTATTTTATTGCTAATATAAAGAGGTAGGAAATTTTATTTTGCACACACTTTTAAATGTTTTAGAATATTTTGCAACATATTGATGAAATCTTGTATTATTCATATGTTGCTTTAGGCCATAAAGTTCAAAAGATTTTCCCTGCTTTTACGAATACCTGGAGTCGCCCAATCACTAAATACGAACGTGTCATTAAATTGCGTGTTTAATAGTGAAAAGAACTCTGCGTAGAAATCCCCATGAGTTCTCAAATGTTGTTAAATTAACTTAGAATTTATTAGATTAAATAATTAATAAAAATAAATCCATCACCGGATGCAGTTGGGCATTTGCAATTTGATGGTATACTTATAATTATAACTGTTAACGAAGGTATAAACTGGAATAAAAAAGGCTTTCAAAATAATTAAGAGTTGTCTTTGAAGATTTTTTCGAAGTTTTAAATTATGTTTTGAGTTCCTTATGCACAAAAGACTTGAAAATATCATACTGTTTTTGTTCTGGAAAAATATTTACGGTTTAAGAGATACACTGCTTTAAAAACCACATTTTTGACCATTTATAGAAACCTCTACCTTAAAGAGTAGTTTAAAAAGAAAACGGTCAAGAGCGAGTCGGACTCGCGCACCGAGGTTTCCGTGCGTATATATATGATATTGATGATTTCTGAAAAACTGTGCAATAAAAAAACCAAAACTGAAAATAAAACGATGTCTCTAAATATAGAGACATCGTTTTATTTTTCCTGTAATCAATACATAAACTTCTATCACATAGAATCATTTCAGATTTTTATCTATGCAAACTTCGGAGATAAGGGGGGGGATGGTATTTTTTTTACATTTTACTATGCTGCCTATAAAATAAAAAAATGTTTGAGAATGTGCAAATAGTGTCCTTTCATACGATACCCCGCACGCCCTAGTAGCCCCACTGCAATTATTTAAGACCCCCTTTCAGTCCCTTTTGCAAAAAAGGGTTATTTTTTAAAATTTCTTTCTTGTTTGCAAAATAGTTGGGCAAACGTCATCTAAAACTATTCTAAATTTCAAGTTGATAGCATTAGTAGTTCTTGAGATATCCAGGTGTGACAGACAGACAGACAGACAGACAGACTTAGTCTCACCATAAGGGTTCCTTTTTACCATTTTGGTACGGAAAGCTAAAAACAAAAAATGTCACACTTTATAATTTACTTAGGTTAGTATTTGTGCCAAGTTTCAGGTCTATTAACTCAAGGAATAAGATTTATTCCCCTTTTTCACCCCTTAAAGGTCGAATTTCGAAAAATCTTTTCTTAGCGGATGCCTGCCTATAGTTTCCAACCATAAGCCGAAATATTAGTGATTTTAACTTAAAAATAAATTTCATTAAAAATAAAATTTTATCCCTTTTTTCACCCCTTAAGGGTTGAAATTCTAACAACACCGCTGCATTAGCTTCCAACCATAACCTTAGATAATATATTTAGTGTTTTTTACGTCGAAAATTAAGGACTTTGATACACAACTTAATCCCCCTTTTTAACCCTTCGGGGGTGGAATTATTAAAAACGCTGAGACACGTATAAATTAATTTTCAATCGTCAGCCTATACACCAAATTTGAAGATCCTAACTTCAAAACTGACGGACTTTCATATAAACTTCCATCCCTTATTTTACCCTCTTATGGGTGGAATTTCGAAAAACCCTTTCTTAGTGGATACCTACACTTCACAAAGAACACACCCTCCAAATTTCATGTCTCTAGGACCAGCGGTTTAGGCTGTGCGTTGATATATCAGTCAGTCAGTCAGTCAGTCAGTTAGTCAGGACTTTGAATTTTATATATATAGATCACGTCTAAACGAGTAGTGTTAATTATTTGAAAAAAAAATATGTTAAATTAGATAATTTTTTCAATAACTTAATATGTGAATATTTTAGATTATGTTTATATGTAAAGTTATGTCTAACGCGGACAAAAAAACTGAGAATGGCGCAAAATCTACCAAGCGTATTTTTCTGAAACCTTCACCAATTTAAAGATAGTTTAATTATTGATCTTTTAATAAACGCGTTTTATATAAAAAATACCTTTTGTTTTGTGTATAATAAATTAATAATGCGTCAAATTGGGGACAGCGCTTCTTGATGGGCGAGTCCTATTACTGGCTGAACGTACGACGCGTTGCGTGAGCTTAGTACAGAACACGCAAGCTAACCACTCAAGGTCACTGGCATATATCTCAGTCTTAAGGTGATGAATATATAACCACCCTCGGCGTCCTTATGTATGCTTACGACTGCCGAGGCAGCTCTCAGGCGCCCGAAGCCGCCCGAAGCAACCCTCAGGTGCCCGGAGCCGCCGTAAGGCGCCCGAGCCACCGATAGTGGGCGCCGCACCTTAGTATACCAGAGCATATGGAAGAAGATAGGCGGTAAAATTCCCAGCGCTGAAGCTAGCATTTAAAATCCAACAGTACGCTTTTATTTAGGCATAACATTTAGATAAAGCCTATAGAGTTAGCGAAAACAGGTAAGTATTAGTTTGAAATTGAACTGCGATCTTGTTTATTGAGTTCGTAAACAAATTAAGTACTTCAGAGAAAATTAACTTGAGATTACTAACTTAGACTTTTGGAAGCAATCTCATTATTATAAAGTTCTAAGTTATTAGTATTACCTTTTTTATTAGGACGAATGTTGAATATACAAATCTTTACTTCTCTCTATGTAAAATACCTACTCATATATTTATAAAACTACAATTGTTTAAAGCTGTTTTGAATTGCTTGTTTTGACCTATGTGACAGGTTACATAAATCCGTCCGATCCAGAATGGGCAGCAGCGTTCTCTATTCATTTTAACACCATACTGCTATCGCCAACCCGCCTGCCAAGCGTGGTGATTATGGCAAACCCCCCCCCCCCCCTCCTTTGGGGGAGGCCTATGTCCAGCAGTGGACGTCTTTCGGCTGAATGATGATGATGAAACTTACCGTAAATAGGTATTCAATTAACTTTTAAATTGTACGGGCTGATCGAGAGTCAATTGTATGCCCCTTGGTATAAGCGTGGCACGAAGCGATAGCACCGCCCCAGGAGAGAGAATCCATTGAATGGGACATAAATATTATTTTAATTCAAACAGCGTAACTCAAAAGTTAATTGAATATTTAATTAATCTGTAAAATATGCCGCAACGCGGCGTGCTTTGTTTTGTTTGTAAAAGTTTTTGTAAACGCCAGCCCTTTATTTTTTTTTTTAATTTTCTTTGTGTAAATGCATGAACAGTATGCCATGTGGACGTAAATAATAGCAACATCCTGTTTCTTCCCGTGGGTGTCGTAAAGGCGACTAAGGGACTTAAACTAGAGAATGGGCAGCAGCATTCTCTATGTATTTAAGACCATACTGCGATCGCCAATCTGCCTGCCAAGCGTGGCGATTATGGCAAACCCCCCTTAGGGAGATCTCTGTCCAGCAGTGGACGTCTTTCGGCTGAAATGATGATCATGATGATTCTTCTAAGTTTATAAACAGACAGACAGACAAAGGCTAATAACAACGCATACAATATTCCACTAGGTAGGTACAGTCATGAGCACGAATATGTAAACGCTTAGCAGAATTCAAAACCGATTTTCTCGTGGAATAACGAATGTAACTTTGAGAAAAGATCTTTTTCATAATAGCTTGGGATCCAAAATATTATGTTCGTTGTAAAATAAAATTTCAATCAATACAGTTGGAGGAAATCACTTTTAAAAGTTGCTGAGTGTATACATATTGGTGCTCGTGACTGTACATGAAAAACTTAGCAACTACAACCAACTTAAGTGCGAGCGAATACATGCTACAAAGTAGGACCAAGTTGGGTTCAAGCACTTTAAGATGCTTGCAAGACACCTATTTGTATGTAGATTCTACATAATAACATTATGCTTGTACCTTAGTTTGACGGTTAAGTATAATTATGCAAAGTTTTAAAAGTTACTTAGTTAAGTGCAGTATTAGATCAACGATCTAAGTTAACAAGCTCTCCTGTGTAGCATAAAAGGTTATCTGGTTAGCGTTTAAGTACAAAGGATGTTTAAAAAACAGTACCATATAATAAATTGACACAATCATATAGGTACGGCCTA
The DNA here is from genome assembly GCA_948098905.1 of Tiliacea aurago. NCBI lineage: Eukaryota > Metazoa > Arthropoda > Insecta > Lepidoptera > Noctuidae > Tiliacea > Tiliacea aurago. Next base: position 17,500,133 of record OX402593.1, read on the forward strand.
TAGGCTGCCAATCAATCGTTTTTAAACCAGCGTAAAGGCTCGATAGGCGCGATATCGCGGGCGTGACAGGCAGCGCGACGCGTGTCGCACCCGCGATGTCGCGCCTGTCTGCACGAGCCTTTATTTAAATGGCTTATAGAAAAATAATTCTATTCTGTGAATGAGTAGGTACCTTTTAAAGATTCACACTGACATTTTACCATTATAATTTGACAAATGATTGACATCCTTATTTTTAATAATTATAATACCTATGATTTATGTTCCAATTTTATAGCTTCATTTATTTAAATTAATGTAATAAATTATTTTGCATGCTAGTTTTAGCGAATTGTTTTAGAAATCGTTAAAAACCCATCTATCTGTAATGTACTACAATTATTGCAAATAAATGTCATTTTATTTAATTTTCTAAAACAGCAAATCTCAAAACATTTATTTCAATTAAACCAATTACAGGCACTTTTGAATTGTCAAAGAGCCGGTTAGGTAGTCAGAAAGTTGAAGCTATTTGCCCATTCCAAAACGTAGATCTCTATGGAGAAGAACAGGCAAGAAACTCCAAGGACACTCTTTTAAATCAAGATATTACAAAATCCTGGGTACATTATTCTTGTTGCTTCTATATGTGAGAAAAATGTAAATAAACCGGCCAAGTGCGGGTCGGACTCGCGCACGAGGGGTTCCGTACCATTATCTATAAAAATGGCAAAAAAACACGTTTGTTGTATGGGAGCCCCCCTTAAATATTTTTTTTATTTTAATTAAATTATTTATTTTTAAAGTCAATATATATCTACATATTCTGTGAATATTGCAAGCGTCTACCTGTTGCCGTTATCAATATAGAGCAAAAACGAGCATAAAAATCACGTTTGTTGTATGAGAGCCCCCTTAAATATTTAATTTATTCTATTTTTTAGTGTTTGTTGTTATAGCGGCAACAGAAATACATCATCTGTGAATTTCAACTGTCTAGCTATCATGGTTCATGAGATACAGCCTGGTGACAGACGGACAGACAGACAGACGGCGGAGCCTTAGTAATAGGGTTCCCGTTTTACCCTTTGGGTACGGAACCCTAAAAATGAATGACTTATTTCAAAAACAATACAAAATATAAGATTAAAAGATTACAAATAAGCCCTGGCAGTTAAGAGCAGACCAGTCTCAACTGACGGCGCCCGTTCACGAACATGACGCGTGGATCAGCACCATCCAGCTCAACCATTTTGTAGGGAACCGAATGATCCAACACGCGCCACCATCAGCGAGACATTTAAGTGAGCATGAATACATACAAAATGAAATTTTCAAAGTATAAATGGAATTTTCCAGAAACAAGGGTATCGTAGGTGTCTGTACTAATGAAAAAAACCATTGTATTACAAACACCAGATAAAATATGTATTGATATAGATTTCTCAAATGATAACTATCCCCAATCTTTTCCCTCAGAACATGAAGGATGGGCAGCATCAAATGTTGTTCAACCATAACATACGAAAATTAACATCAAACCTAATTAACGTTCCATAGATATACCAGAACAAATCCAACTACTTAAAGAATTATATTATGAACAAAACACAAATTTACATAGTTAATTTGCAGTGTGAATAGCCATCCTTTGAGTGGCGTGCCCGATGTGTATGGCACTATGGAACTACTCTAACTTTACAAAGTGCCACTCTAGTCTCTATTCAGCACTTGTGACTTCATAATCGTTGGGACTCGGAACACAGACATACCTATATAGGCCCAGCATATATTATGGGACCTACTTTAAGCATCAGCGTTCAGCGACTAACCTGCGATTTCTGAATTCTATTCTGTTGTCTATTTAAATGTTCATTTAACGTGGATAAACTGCGGGATTATTCTGTTACACACAATGGCTTTTCATTTTGACAGTTTGACATCATTCATTGCGTTCATTGAGTTATCTACGTTGTTGAGCAAACGAATTTTTCAAACAGCAATGGATTAGCAAGTTCCTTTAAAATCATTCGGATTGTGATTGAAAGGGTGTTGAACAGTATTTTTTTTTGAGAAATTATCAAATAACTTCTCCCGCTCTGGGCGGAGCCAGAGTGTCAGACTTTTACTGACTAAAACTCACCCGTGTTCCTTCCGTTGCCTGTGTGCCATGGCCATAATATCCCTTTCGAACAAACTCGCAACCCTGGCAGGCATTGGCCCTACCGGACTCCGTCAGTTGGTACTGACATCTCTTTGAGGTGCGCGTGGAACACAACGCGCCGTCGATCCGGGCCTGGTCCTTATCGTACGGCGAGCTACCCATCGCTCACCGTCCGCAAGCCCGCGCCTACGGTGTGGCCGGGAATCAGCCTGCGACTCCCGACGCCTGGGGCGTGTCCCGCGGCGACTAGGGGCGTGAGGCCGCGAATTTTGCCTCTCCCTCACGTGTTCCGCTTCCTCATGTTACACAGTTAAGGTGCTGATCATGATGAGGAACTCAGAATCCCGAGGTTTTTAAGATACCTAAGTTTTTTGCAAATCCGTTTTAGGGTTCCGTACCTCAAAAGGAAAAAACGGAACCCTTATAGGATCACTCGTGTGTCTGTCTGTCCGTCTGTCACAGCCAATTCGCTCTATAAACTTACATTTCAAATCAAATCAAATCAAAATATTTATTTGCGTAAAACATGGTATAAAATGGTGTTAAATACAAATTTAGGCACAAACATGTTTAGCTAGGATAAAAACATAGCATGCAAAATGATAAAGTTAGGTGAAAAAGGCATCAACCATCAGCATTTTTAAAACATTACATTTTTTTATCTAAAAACTCCTTTAAACTATAAAACTACATTCAAGTAACCAATATTATAAAACTTAATTTTAAATAATCTTTGAGTGTTTTGAAATGTCTTGGTATTTTGTTATAAATGCGCACACACATTGCTAGGCAGTTATTATTGTACTTAGCTAGTCTAGGTAAATCATTCAACACTAGTTTATGAGGATCTCGTCTGTTCCTAGGATTAACATCATTTGCAGACTTAAATAATTGTTTATTTTTAATTACAAACACACATATTTCGTAAACGTAAAGTGACGGTAACGGTAACAAACCAAATTTCTTAAATATTAGTTGACATGAGTCGTCAGGTTTAAGACTACAAATTGACCTGATGCACTTTTTTTGAGCGATGAATGCTCTACAGAAGTCGATGCTATTACCCCACATTACAAGGCCATAGCACAGTAACGATTCGACGTACGCAAGGTAACGTTTTGCAAGGTATGAGCGAACATGTTTTTCAACTACAATGTTAAGTTGGTTTTTAGGATAAATTCATCCCAACTACGGAACGGAGGTTCATTATGCGTGGTCCAACACGTATTTGGACGTTTTTTTCATTAAAAGTGCAATGATTGAATTGTTGATTTTCCCCATTGTTTTAACGGGGAAACTATCTGTCTCTCAAGTAGATATAACCAGATTCCGATGTAACCAGAGGGCCTTTACAAAGTGATATTCTATCAGCTATACCGAGGATGGGGAAGTCAAAAATGTATTGGTTTGACATAAGCTTCCAGAAAGCTTAAGTCAATCCTGTTGAAACTCGATTTCGAAATACGAAACGCATTGAAAGCGCTTTGCACTTGTCAGTCATTTAAAAGTTCAATCAGATAGATAATTACGTCGTTGTCTTTATTGTAAACTTGCTGCGCCCCGCGGTTTCATCCGTATAAGTCTCGATCCCGTAGGAATATCACCGAGGAAGAGCACCATGTGTCGTGCCTGTCCGTGGGAGCCTTTAAGGCTTCTACAGACCGCAACGCGACCGGCGCGCGGCGACGCGACACAAAAGCACCGGTCGTCGCGCGACACGCGGGGCCTTTGTGTCGCGCCGGTCTGTAGAAGCCTACATATTCGCCTGTTAAAAAGTGTACTACAAGTAAATTTATTTCCAAAATGCTCTCCGTATATCCGCTAAAGAACCTATAGGATCAACGTACGTAGTTGGTAGCGTGGTGTACGTGTTTCAAAGAAGTGTATAACCGTTTACGTGCAAAATCTACGTCAATGGACTGTCTACAATGACGTCAGGCACACACGACACCTTTTAAATCGTCGAGTGTCGGCGACTAGCGATTTTGCGACGATACCGCGCCTGAGACATGGTTCTTCGTCTCCCCCACTTTAATTTATTTATTTATTTGGTACACTACCTTACAGATGTGCATCATTATCATTTCAGCCGAAAGACGTCCACTGCTGGACATAGGCCTCCTCCAAATGGAGGGGGGTTGTCATAATCGCCACGCTTGGCAGGCGGGTTGGCGATCGCAGTATGGCGTTAAAATACACTGATAACGCTGCTGCCCATTCTCTAGTAAGCTGCATATTAATTATTTATTAATTTTATTATTATTAGGTAGGTATTATTTTCAAAAGTGCTGGTATGCCTAATAAAAGCACGCAGCATCCTAACTATACACCGTGGCATCTTAATCGTTTTACAACGGCAGCCCACCGGACTATTCAATAACAATTAAACATTCATGAAAGTAAAATTATTTATTAACATTTAAATAATATAAAAAAATATAATATATTATTCATTATGACGCATGATGTACATAGTTTAAAACACCCTGTTATGAACGCGGTGCGAGCCTTGCGCTCCATTCCGCGCCGGCCTTGGAATTTTATCTTTTGAATTTTAATTTTAAATGTAAGTGAATAATTAAAAAAAATATATGAATTTATGACGCATGACGAAATGCGTCATAAATTCATATATTTTTTTTAATTATTCAAATGCTAATATTTTTTTTTTACTTTCATGAATAATTAGTAGTCATTGGATACATGAAGTGGGCTGCCGTTGTAAGACGATGAAAATTCCTCGGTGACAATGTCGCGAGCAACAGCTAGTTTTAATACTTCGCAGACTGGCTATATCAGTGAGTAATTCCAATGTTGAAGTCTGGAATACTGATAAGAATGCTTTGATAGATGAGCGCGATTTCGTACAACGACGTTGAGTGGAGGATTAAAAGAAACATGGGAACTTTCACCTCAGATAATAATTATTTTGTAGACCTTAACATTTTTTTTTTAAGTAAAACTTCTTTACACACGCTTGACTTGGGGAGTAAGCTGGTGAATGCGTGACGAGAGCGTTACGGGAAGATGCGAACAAAAGTTGTTTAAATTTTAAACATGGAATACACCGCGTCACCGCCGCGGGTTTTTTAAATTCACACTGGCTGTTTATACACTCACAAGACCGCAGCTTTTTTGAAGCAAAACTTCTTTTGCTAGCGAGCGGTGATTTCTGTTTTACTTCAGTCGTGTGGTCTAAAGCACACTCGTTTTTTTTTATTTTTATAATAGAGTTATTAAACATACTCCGCCTTATTACAAAACAAGATTTATATTTTGACACGACTTAAACCATGCAGCCAGTTTTTGAAATAAGAACGTAACAGTGATTGAAATACCGTTCTTTATACAAGACTTAGTTCGGTACTAAGTTGTCAGTTTTGTGTTTAGGAACTTATAAACCATAGTCGGAATAAAGTTCGAAATTCAATAATGGCTCCATGTTTTAAACCTGGGTCTGAAGATAAACCTTGTTTTGTAATAAGGGGGATAAAGTCTATATGTCGTAGGTATCTAATTGAAGGCATATTTCATTAACTAACATTTTAAAGAAAAATCATCTTTCTTTTGTAATTTAGGGCTTTAAAAACGTACTAGCTTCTACCCTTGGCTTTGTCCGCGTGTTTTGCTATTGCAGTCAGCAATAGTGGCAAGAGGGGCTTGTGGCTAAGTTATAACAGCCGCACGGCTCGATCGATCAGGTTAAGCTACGCTTGCTGCGGTTGCTCCGAGGATATGGGTGACCATCTTGTTGTCCATGTTGTTGGTCCCGGCTGTCATTCGCAGATCTGTGACAATCGTTACGGGTTGTAGAAGCCCGAAAGTCTGACAACCAGTCTTACCAAGGGGTATCGTATTACCCAGTTACTGGGTTGTGGAGGTCAGGTAGGCAGTCAGTCCTTGTATACTGGTATTCAGCTGCATCAGGTTAGACTGGAAGCCGACCCCAACTATGTTGGCAATAGCGTAGCTTACTAGCTGTGAAATAATTTTGGTAATTGGAGCTACTTCTAGAGATTACCTATTACACTAAACAATTTTACGTCTGTATGTATATTACTTAAAAAAATATATATACAGGGTCCAATTAAATGAGCCAGCGAAACTGAGCAGACGTGATGGGTATTGATATCTAAACATGATCGAACAAAAAATAAATTAATTTGATGTTATTGTTTTTTTTTTGAACGCCCTGATATTGTTGTTAATTGAAGTATGAGTTAGAAAGTTTGTTTTCTTTTTAGGGTTCCGTACCAAAATAGTAAAAAAGAACCCTTATGGTGAGACTAAGTCTGTCTGTCTGTCTGTCACACCTGGATATCTCAAGAACTACTAATGTTATCAACTTGAAATTTAGAATAGTTTTAGATGACGTTTGCCCAACTATTTTGCAACCAAGAAAGAAATTCAAAAAAATATACCTTTTTTGCAAAAGGGACTGAAAGGGGGTCTGAATAGCTTGAAGTGGAGCTACTAGGACATGTGGGGTATCATATGAAAGAACGCTGTTTGCACATTTGCAAACAAATTTTTTTTTTTTAGGCTGCATAGTTTCCGACTTGTGATGAAAAATGTAAAAAAAATACCGTTCCCCCCCTTATCTCCGAAGTTTGCAGAGATAAAAATCTGAAATTATTCTATATGATAGAAGCCTAAGTAAAGATTACAGAAAAAATAAAACGATGTCTCTAAATAGCATAGTTTTTCAGAAATCATCAGCATCATATATTCGTACGGAACCCTCGGTGCGTGAGTCCGAATCGCTCTTGACCGGTTTTTTATCATGTTTAGGTATCGCTACCCATCCCGCCTGTGAAGTAAAAAAAAAACGGATTTTTTAAGTGTCTGCAATAACCGTGGTTGAAGACCCCATAAAAAAAAACAAAATTTATTATTTTTTTATTTGATCAAGTTTTGATATCGATACCCATTACGTCTGCTAAGTTTCGCTAGCTAATTTAATTTGACCCTGTATTCAACATGTCCCAGAATTAACGCACAACCTCTTAAGTGGTCGATGTACTCATCATTATGAACAACTTTTACTTTGGGACCAAAACTGAAATAGTGAAAAAAAAAATCTGCTGTTTTACATTATCTTCGAATAACTCGTCAAAATGTAGGGTACACCACATCACACACACATCCATGGACACTTATGAAACGTCAGAAGCTAGGTGCACGATTCCAATTGGTCGTTTCCTAATGGAGAAGAGCTGGCAAGAAACTCGTCGGTTACTCTTTTCATAATAAATAGGAGGACAGTGAAGGCCTGTCAACAAAATAAAAAATGGTCTACAAATCTACGGTCTGTTAGGCCTACGACGTTCTTACGTTCACAAAATATAAAAGCCACTAAAAATATGAGTGTAGATAATGCTTAGCATGGTCCTTATTGTTATAAACAAGAAGAAAAGCTCCAATTTTCTTAAACAACAACCTAAACAGGATTCAAGCCTCTTGCATCCTTGATAATTCTAAGACGGATCACAGATCCCACATATTTTGGCTTGTATTGTCTGCACACAAAACTTATTGTTGAAACTAACTTAGAAGATTAAAACAGACCTCAACTTTGCTCGTCACCTATTGTGTTCAATTATCGCCATAAACAACATGTCCCGGAATTAACACACACCACCAAACAGACACGGATTTTTTACTATTATGTATAAAACATTGTTTATTTATTAAATTAGTTATACTGATTCTGGGAGAAAATTGTGGTCACATTACATTATCACATTACATCATTATTTAGACACTCTGTACGATTACTTGTGTATACCTAATTAATAATTACTAACCCTTAGTTGATAAGTTCTTTGTACTAACCAGTGGAACAATGTCGTCAAATTAAATAAAAACTAAAAAAAATACAAATCTACGCACGCACACAGTTGGACACGTATAAGGGTGCTCGCCCACGAGCAATTATTTCGGCGAATTTTGTGTGAATGTATTTCTTTCTGACAAAAATCGCGAAAAAAACGCTCGTGGGCGGGCACCCTAAGGGTCTAGCGTAGTAGGTACTTTATCCATTTCGGTTTGTTCTGAGTGTACAGCGGAAGTGTGATTGTAATTTACGTAGTTTTATTTATTTTTGGGATAAAAACTATATACCTACCTGTGTTTAAAAATGACAGAAATCGATTCAGTAAACGATTCTGAACAAACTACTTCCAATATGTGCGTTAATTCAGTTACAGGAATAATACAGGATATAAACCTACAGGAATAATAAAGGAAAAAAAATACTAGTGCGCAAACTTTTACAAATTAAACTTAAAACAGTTTTATTAAACATATTTTTATTTTGAAATGTCTTAGTACAAAAAAATAAGTTATCGTTAACGATAGATGTTTACTTGGAAACTGGTTTTATGGTGATTTGCCGGCTGGCAACGCGAAGGTACCGAAACTGCCATGCGCTCGCTCGATTTGAGATTTGTAGGTTTTTAGATATTTTACGATTTCAAGTCGGAAAAAAATAATAATTGAAAAAATAATGAAAATGTGTTCTATTACCTACTGATACTGAACCACCAAAAAAAATTGCGCGCTGGTTACATTTTTTCCAGTCTATGTTAGTATTATTTTAACAACCCCACTTGTACCAAATCCCTTTCAAAGAGCTATAGAGTGCCCCCAAGTGACGATATAAAGAGGTATCCAACAACATTCATTTTGCATCACTACATCGTGTGCTCTAAGTCCTTATTTCTAAGTGTAAGAATTTAAAGACTTATGGACATAAAAATACTTTTCTTTCAACTACGTAGTAATGTTATCATTAATCATTACAAAACCGATCACAAACGACGTATTTTTGGCTAAGAACCAAAACAGTACAGAAATGTTAAATGAAATCTCATGGATGCACCGTTTTAAATAAAAAAAAATAAAAATCGTTTAATTCAGATATTAAACCCATAGTAAAATTACAAAAATAAAAAAAGTACAATACATTATAAATTAAATTACTTACTTACTTGTTTTTCATTAATGCACTGTTTTTTTTATATTTTTTAATGTTCGACGTAAAAGTAATTGTAAGTTTTAATGTTTGAAGAGAAAATGAATTTAACTTTGTTTTCATTAACTTGAGTTTTGGAGTTTTTTGCCCACTCTTCTCCATACAAAATTACATTTTGGAAGGGGCAAGTAGAATCAATTCAACTTTTTTGTAAATTTTGACGTTCAAAAGTGCCTCCTAGGTGCCTTTTGAAATAAATAATTTGACTTTGACTACTTATGTTCGAAAAAAAAGTACTACGCACGTGACCTTTCTGAAGAACATCACCAAATATGTCACTGTATTATGACAACGTTGATGATGATGGCTTTAAGTGATGGTCTGTTTATGTATACAATGTGTATGTTATTATGATAACTCAATTTTGTATTACTTTCCTCCCCAGCAACGCCTACACTGTTAATTATGATATTCTTTGTTAGTTGTTTCCAGTATTTTTCAACAATAGTTTACCAGTTAAGAGTTGTTTGTTATTTCTTTGGTAAATAGGTATTGCGTGCTTAGAAAAATGGTAGTCATAGGAAAAACAAACATTGTATGGTGATCTGATTAGATATAGATAACTGGACTTTTATCTTAATGTTAGAAGTCTATTATTGTTTAGATAAATCTTATCGATCGAGTATTTATACGTTTCAATTCAGCCATAGGTACTTACATAAAATCTACTGTATTAATCTTTTTATCCTCTAAAAAGGTAAAATAATGATAATTACTCTAATTTATTTGCTGAAAATACAGGTTATGCCAGATGTAAAAATTTGTGGTTAAAACACATTCCATATTTTGCCTGTTTGGGGCATGCAAATTAGTTTTACATTCATAATACTTTATTAATTATTTTAGTTAAATTACAACTATATTCTAATGTAGATTGCAAGACCAAACTATAAAATATTTTCTAATATAAATGACAAAACAACCTTAACATAACAATAACAATAAAACTAGGCAACCAAAAAAAAAAGTGTCAAAATAAGATTCAAAAAGCAAAAACTTCTGCAGTTTTGCTTTTTTTTTCATCTTCGATCTTACATTTTGTCGGATAATTTAGAGCTCAACTGAATTCTTAATGGTGAGTCCGTCACTTCAAAATGTCGAACTTAACCGTAGCCTACAATCATTAGTCGATCAGTCCCCTGTGGCTGTCCAGTACCCCTTTTTTTTTTTTTTTTGTTGGGAAATTATCAAATAACTTCTCCCGCTCTGGGCGGAGCGGGACGGCGTGTCAGACTTTTACTGACTAAAACCCGTATTCCTTCATTTGCCTGTGTGCCAGGGCCGCGATATCCCTTTCGGACAAACTCGCAACCCTGGCAGGCATTGGCCCTAGCGGACCCCGTCAGTTGGTGCTGACAACTCTTTGAGGCGCGCGTGGAATACGACGCGCCGTCGACCCGGGCCTGGTTGTTTTCGGATGGTGAGCTACCCATCGCTCACCGTCCGCAGGCCCGCGCCTACGGTGGCCGGAAATCGGCTTGCGACTCCCGACGCCCGGGCGTCTCCTGCGGCAACTAGGGGCGCGAGGGCGCGAACCTTGCCTCTCCCTCACGCGTTCCGCCTCCTCCTTCGCAAGCATTACTAATTCGCAGAAGGAGGTGACGGCCTCCCATGCACTCTCGCTCCGTGTCCAGTACCCCGAGTGTAAGTTTGCAAGTCAGTAAACGTAACTAGCGCGTTTCCGTTAAGATTTTTATTCTCACTCTTATACTCTTAGCATTAAGGCTTCTACATACCTACCGGGGCGACTTGTCACGTGACGCGACGCGACACATAGGCACCGCTCGTCCCGCGACACGCGGGGCCTTTGTGCCGTGTCGCGTCGCGCGACATGGTATGTAGAAGCCTTTATGATCTATCGGTCAAATTTTAACGCAAACGAAATAGTTACGTTTACTCTCTTGCAAACTTATACTTGGGGTACAGAACATGACCCATTTGCTGGAGTGCTCGAAGTTTACATACACGTCCACTTTTGAAGACATAATGGACGCTACTAAAACTAATGCATTAACTTGGTCACCTACAAGCAACAAGCTCGCAGTAGACATTCTATCTGGAACAGAATATTAATATTTTGGTTGCCAAGAAAAATATTTCTGTCCATTCGAATACAAGATGCGTTGACGCAATCCACGGGCTATTTACTGCGTGACGTTGATGTCTAGCCTCATTAGATGATAGCATGATAGTCAGTGCAGTTTTGTATGTAGAAATGTTCGTATTTTTTGTTTCTGAATGTAATTTAATACGAACGAATGATTAAGGCGCAGATATATTATATGATTTTAGTGACTTTTAAATCTGTTATCACGCCTTCATTTATTGCAAGTAAGTTATGCAAAAATATTTTAAACTAGAACGCATACACATCAATTATTTAAGTGAATATTTAAATATTATAGTAAACTACCTTATGAAATAAATTCAAGAAGTAATGTGTACCCAAAGCATAAAAAACTATATTACTTTCAAACTACTTAAGATATTTTCATGATTTTTTTTTGTATGAACAGACTATTTTATTATCGCTATTATAACTCACTACTATCACTACGAGTATTATATTAGACTATTATCTAAGTAATTGTCAAAAAATAATAGGCCCGTTTTGACATTTAACTTGAATCGATTTATCTGAGTATCGAGTACTGAGGCGTATGGTTATTTCACTAGTTACGTCGCGATGGTCAATCGCAACGTAACTAGCTGGACTTCTTGGCGGGAAAGTGAAGCGTCATGTTCAGCAGTTTGTTTAATTTTCCAAAATTTGTGTTTAGCCGAATATTAATGTGTAATAATGGTGGATTATTAACCATTAAGTGTTTGTGAACGTGCATTAGTGTAGGCAAATGAAACAAAACAGTGCAACTTCGCTTCAAGTTCTCTCAAGAAGTCCGCGTGAGGTCTCAGTAAAGTGCCACATCTTTACTGAAACTCAAGGGGAGTGGGCGGGGATATCATCATCATGCATTTATAATTCATTTCATCAATACTATACAAGAACTAAAACGTGACATTAGCTAAATGCACAAACCGTGCGAAGCCAGAAAGAAAAAAAAAAAAAACGTAACTAGCTTATTATTTTTTGACAACTGTATCTGTTTTTTTTCAAACCTCATATTTTTGTTATTAAAAATAAATATTCCCTATTATGAAACCGAATGGCGGCGCGGCGGCGTGGCGTGAGCACGACGCGCATTTGTATGGCCAAGGTCATCGGCGATTACCCGACCCTTTACAGTAGCTATGAATGAAATTGGCATGGGTAAGAGCTTCGATTGTTTGCCAAAAGCTATTATATGGATGTCTATAACATGGTAGGTACTTACTTATTATTTATTTAAACTTCATGTACAATTGTGATATGTTCACGGATTCAATGCCAAAGTGACAAACCCTCAACTTTGACATCAAGTGCAAATAAAAAGCATCCAGATTTATTAGATTTCGCACAAAAAATATTTACAAACCAATTCCGCCGCTTGGGTTTCCTAAAGTTTCATCAATTCTCTGATCATTTATAGGTATCTAAATCTTTACTACCAAAATTATCTGTAAAGAAAGAAAGAAAATATGTTATTTAGGACACGCACAGGAAAAAGGTACAAAAAGTAAAAAAGGAGCATTTAAAACTAACAAAATTTACATAAACAAACAAAAAAAAACGCGCTAAAAAGGATCTCAACATAATGCAACAATATTTAAAAAATATAATAAATAGCGCAGCGCTTGTGTTCTGATAGGGTTCGCTGTGATGCCACCCACGGACACAACACACATACGACATAAACAGGGAAAAAAAATTACCAGCGCGCAATTTTTTTTTTGTGGTTCTGTATCAGTAATAGAACACATTTCCCTTATTTGTTCAATTTTTTTTTCCTATTTAAAATATTAATAATAAAAAAAAACCTACAAATCTCAAATCGAGCGAGCGCACAGCTGTTTAGGTACCTTCACACGTTGCGCTACACCGTACACCCGCGCCGGAAATATAATCTTTTTTTTAATCTTTATTTATTTAGAGGCTTTTACCTTACAAAGGTACGTCAGCCTCATCATACCCTAATCTAATTATTATTACATGTAATTATAATATTATTCATACAAATATATTATTGCGTAAGTGAGGGAGATAGTGATGCAGCAACCACTTCATAAATTAGTTTCGCTTCTTCCGAATTAGGTGTAGATAATATTGTAATGAAAGCCCCAACGTCAAACATATTAACTTTTAACTCCCGCATCACTATCTTCCTCTCTCTCCTGTTCTTTTCACATTCCACCAGCAAATGTTGGACATCTTCGACTTTAATACACAAAATATAATCTTCTAATAAATAAAATTCTTGTGGCGCAGTTTTAGTGTTTATACTCCTCCGAAACGACTTGACCGATTTTGATGAAATTTTATATGTATATTCAGTAGGTATGAAAATAGGTTTATAACTATTTTTATACCCCTAAGTGTTAAGGGTGGCTTTCCCACGGGATCGAGACTTACGCGGGTGAAACTGCGGGGCACAGCTATTAGTTATGTTTAATAAATTTCGTTTAATTTGTCATTTTTCATTTGTCTCTGATCAAAATTTGTCTGATCTGTAGTGACATGCTGCAGACCAAAATAAACCAAAGTATTCATTTATGTAAACGAAATACGGCAGGTTAAATTAAATAGCTTTTGGAAGCCAGCAGTAAATTTTCCTTGCTTCTAACGCACTCCAATTCGTGATACCAATATCAATGACACAGTGTTGAACCAAATGAGGCCTACGGTAAATAGGTACATGTAAATTAGTTACCACTGCTGTCACCCGTGCGTCATAGCCCTGATAACGATAACAGCTTATAAGGCCGTTTGAAGGATCAAGGAATCACCTTTGGTCTAATTTGAACCATATGACTTATAAAATTGAGTTGACAGTCGATTGAGTCGGGGTAACAGAGTTTTTTGACAACTTTTCGAGTTACCAAAAGTAACTTTTAGATGTATTTGTAATCAAATGATTGAATTAATTGTAATTTTTTTAGTTTTGTTTATCAAACTATTTATCTATGTAGGTTATCTCATACCTGATTTATCAGTTTCTTGATAGAGTTTATTTATCTATATATATAAAATTCAAAGTCCTGACTGATTGACTGACTGACTGATATATCAACGCACAGCCTAAACCGCTGGTCCTAGAGACATGAAATTTGGAGGGTGTGTTCTTTGTAAAGTGTAGGTATCCACTAAGAAAGGGTTTTTCGAAATTCCACCCATAAGAGGGTAAAATAAGGGATGGAAGTTTATATGAAAGTCCGTCAGTTTTGAAGTTAGGATCTTCAAATTTGGTGTATAGGCTGACGATTGAAAATTAATTTATACGTGTCTCAGCGTTTTTAATAATTCCACCCCCGAAGGGTTAAAAAGGGGGATTAAGTTGTGTATCAAAGTCCTTAATTTTCGACGTAAAAAACACTAAATATATTATCTAAGGTTATGGTTGGAAGCTAATGCAGCGGTGTTGTTAGAATTTCAACCCTTAAGGGGTGAAAAAAGGGATAAAATTTTATTTTTAATGAAATTTATTTTTAAGTTAAAACACTAATATTTCGGCTTATGGTTGGAAACTATAGGCAGGCATCCGCTAAGAAAAGATTTTTCGAAATTCGACCTTTAAGGGGTGAACAAGGGGAATAAATCTTATTCCTTGAGTTAATAGACCTGAAACTTGGCACAAATACTAACCTAAGTAAATTATAAAGTGTGACATTTTTTGTTTTTAGCTTTCCGTACCAAAATGGTAAAAAGGAACCCTTATGGTGAGACTAAGTCTGTCTGTCTGTCTGTCTGTCTGTCACACCTGGATATCTCAAGAACTACTAATGCTATCAACTTGAAATTTAGAATAGTTTTAGATTACGTTTGCCCAACTATTTTGCAAACAAGAAAGAAATTTAAAAAAATAACCCTTTTTTGCAAAAGGGACTGAAAGGGGGTCTTAAATATTTGCAGTGGGGCTACTAGGGCGTGCGGGGTATCGTATGAAAGGACACTATTTGCACATTCTCAAACATTTTTTTATTTTATAGGCAGCATAGTAAAATGTAAAAAAAATACCGTCCCCCCCCTTATCTCCGAAGTTTGCATAGATAAAAATCTGAAATGATTCTATGTGATAGAAGTTTATGTATTGATTACAGGAAAAATAAAACGATGTCTCTATATTTAGAGACATCGTTTTATTTTCAGTTTTGGTTTTTTTATTGCACAGTTTTTCAGAAATCATCAATATCATATATATACGCACGGAACCCTCAGTGCGCGAGTCCGACTCGCTCTTGACCGTTTTTCTTTTTAAACTACTCTTTAAGGTAGAGGTTTCTATAAATGGTCAAAAATGTGGTTTTTAAAGCAGTGTATCTCTTAAACCGTAAATATTTTTCCAGAACAAAAACAGTATGATATTTTCAAGTCTTTTGTGCATAAGGAACTCAAAACATAATTTAAAACTTCGAAAAAATCTTCAAAGACAACTCTTAATTATTTTGAAAGCCTTTTTTATTCCAGTTTATACCTTCGTTAACAGTTATAATTATAAGTATACCATCAAATTGCAAATGCCCAACTGCATCCGGTGATGGATTTATTTTTATTAATTATTTAATCTAATAAATTCTAAGTTAATTTAACAACATTTGAGAACTCATGGGGATTTCTACGCAGAGTTCTTTTCACTATTAAACACGCAATTTAATGACACGTTCGTATTTAGTGATTGGGCGACTCCAGGTATTCGTAAAAGCAGGGAAAATCTTTTGAACTTTATGGCCTAAAGCAACATATGAATAATACAAGATTTCATCAATATGTTGCAAAATATTCTAAAACATTTAAAAGTGTGTGCAAAATAAAATTTCCTACCTCTTTATATTAGCAATAAAATAAAATCAGCTGATGATAAAATAAAAACTACCTGGCAAATAATAAATAATGAATTAGGTAGGAAAAAACAGCGTAATACTGAAATTAATTTAGAGACTGCACATGGGTTCATCACTTCAGAGGTAGAAATAGCTCAGGAATTTAAAAACTTTTTTGCTAATATTCCCCTTAAAACTACCGAAACTTTAAGTTTCTCACCCGCGCTTTCTGCTGCCTTACTTAGAAAGAATGTAAAGTGTGTGTGAGTGTGTGTATGTGTGTGTCCCTTGGAGTTCAGGTTTCAGCATACAAACCCCCAGGCTGTTATAAAACCTTTCAAAGATCTTAAAATTAAATCAACAGAAGATCTATGGGGCATGTCTGTAAAAGTCTGTAGATCTGTCACCAAAACCATTGCGCCCTATTTAGCGCTATATTTAACACCGGTGGGGACCAAGGAGTCTTTCCGGATCTCATGAAACACACTAAAGTAGTTCCTTTGTTCAAATCCGGAGATAGTAAAGAACCCAACAATGTTATAGGCCCGTGTCAATTCAGCCAGTTCTCAGTAAGGTGTTTGAAAAGTTGATGCTCAATCAAATGTTACGTCACTTGAATAAAAATTCCATCTTTCATGAACAACAGTACGGTTTCACTAAAGGTCGTTGTACCACTGACGCCGGTGTCACCCTAATAAAGAACATTTTTAACGCCTGGCAGGAAGCACAAGATGCCATTGGAATCTTTTGCGATCTCTCTAAGGCGTCCGATTGCGTAAACCATGAGACACTTTTGCTGAAACTAGAACACTATGGGATTAGGTATACAGCTCTTGATTTTCTTAGACCATACCTGAAAGATAGAAAGGTTAGAGTTCAAGTAAACGGTGTGAACTCTTTGGGGTCTGAAAAAGCAATGGGCGTCCTCAAGGTTCGATATTGGGTCCATTCCTCTTTTTAGTTTACATTAACGATTTACCCCAATTACTTCAAAATTAACCGGAGATGGTGTTATTTGCAGATGACACGTCATTGATCTTTAAAATAGACCGACGGTAACAAAACCTTGACGACGTGAATAATTGTATTCTTCAGGTCCAAGATTGGTTTACGGTAAATAATTTAGTTATAACTTATAAAATAATAAATAAGAAATAATCGGGTAAATAAGTTTTCGGGAGAATTTTACTGCGTACCTTGAATAACTCAAAAGTTGGTATACATCAATTATTATTTAAGAACAAAAACAGTAGAAAAAATAAACAAATTAAATGGAGGACACGTATACTGAACAAGTATGTACAAAACGAAGTTGGTATTTGTATGCTATCTATATTATTATCCTCCGTAAAGTTGTAAATCAAACTGAACTCCTATCTGCTTACCACGCTTACGTTGGTTCCAACTAAGATATGGTATAATGTTTTGGGGGAATACTGCTGATAAAGAAGCTGTTTTTTTCGACATCCACGCGGGCGAAGCCGCGGGCGGAAGCTAGTACATATAGAAAACGAGGTTTAACTTTTCGGCTTTAAGGCTTCTACATACTGGCGCGACTTGTCGCGCGACGCAACACCGGTAGAACAATTTTCCAGCCTTTCGCCAGTCGGTAGGTCCCAAAATCCTGGGTTTTACATCACCTATTTTTAGGGTTCCGTACATCAAAAGAAAAAAATGGAACGCTCCGAATCTACTGGACCGATTAAGTTGAAAATTGGTATACATAAGAACTTCTGTGACCCAACACGGACGTGTAACGTACCTAAATAAATGAATTTTGAATATGAGCGTCACTTTTAGGGGCAAATAGAAAATTTGAAAAAAAAAATTGCAAACTGTACTGTGTGATGTATCAAATGAAAGGTCTTGTAGTAAAGATTTCAGATATATTTTTTTTATAATTTTACAATAAATACTTTTAAAATTATTTAAGAAAATAGATGAAAATTTACCATTAAAAAAAACCGGCCAAGTGCATGTTGGGCCACGCACAATGAAGGGTTCCATAGTGGGGATTAAGTTATCCGAATAACAAACTTAACATTGTAGTTGAAAAACGTGTTCTTTCATACATTCCAACTGCCAATGTAAGTTTGTACGCACACACCAAAGACTTCTTATAGGTTTTGCTGTAATATATAAGTATATAACTATTTTCTGTAATTTATTAAAAGTTTTAGGCTCAGTAGTTTTGGAGATAAGGGCAATTTTCATCTATTTTCTTAAATAACTTTAAAAACCATATATTTTAAAATTGTAAAAAAACTAATAAAGTATACTTGAACCCTCACGGTAAGCTCTTTCATGTGATTATGTCACACGGTACAGTGTACAAAACTTTATTTTTATTTTTTTATTTCTTTCCCAAAAGTGACCCCCGTATTCAAAATAAATTTATTTACAATACACGTCTCCGTATTTAGGTCACAAAAATTTATATGTCAGATATGTGTACCAAATTTCAACTTATTCAGTCCTTTAGATTCGGAGCAAATTGGCTGTGACAGACGGACAGACAGACAGACAAACACACGAGTGATCCTATAGGGGTTACGTGTTTTCGTACGGATATACGGAACCCTAAAAAATTTTAATTTTCTGAAAGTACATTATAAACCTCCACAAACAAAAAACTTTTTTGAAAAAGCTAACCATCCCTTGCCTCTATAGAATACATAGCACCATCAATTCAGTTTAAATTCCCCCTGACCTCACCATATTTTCCATAATTCCGGGATCTGTATGGAGATTCGCGTTCATATCCATTTTTCCGGGAACCCAGAGGCAATGAGGTTTAATTTCAACGACCATTGTTATTTGTGGCTGAAATACTGGCCGCATACGTAAAATTAGAATCACACGTCGAGTAAGCTGGATTAGAGAGCTTTGGCAAACAAACTGCCTGGGATTTGGTGTGGGATTTATGAAAAGACTAACTGCGCCCCGCCGTTTCTCCCGTATTAGTCTCGATCCCGTAAGAATATCGGGATGAAAGGTATTCTATGTCCTAATCCAGGTCATGGTCTACTCGTGTGCCAAGTTTCATCCAAAACCGTTCAGGCGTTTTAGCGTGAAAGCGTAACAAACAAACAAAGTCACTTTCGCATTTATAATAATTACTAGCTGCACCCCGCGGTTTCACCCGCGTTAGTCTCGATCCCGTGGGAATATAGGGATAAAAAGTAGCCTATATGTTAATCCAGGGTGTCAGCTACCTCCATACAAAATTTTATCAAAATTGGTCGAGCCGTTTGAGCGTGATGAAGTAACAAACGCACACACTCACAAACTTTCGCCTTTATAATATTAGTGTGATTAGGATAGTTAGCATTGTTCAAAGCGTTTTAATAAGTCTCTGTCTTAAGGTCCCTGTTTCGAGTTAGAGAACGAAGCATGTTCGCCTCTCAAGGTCCATACTCTAAAAAACCAAAAGAGCTTTTACTAATTCCAAGGGCCTATGCACACAGAGTTGTTTATACGCGTGCCGTGTACACGTCGACGGTGCTTAAAAAAGACGCTATGTGTACAAGGCCTGACGCGTGGGCGTCCGAATGAGTACACGGGTCAAAGGGAAAATTGCGGCTTTAAACGGAAGCATGATTATATTATCGTAGTGAGTTCTTAAAAAACAATGTTTACAAATAAAACAACCGACTTCAAAAAAAAAACACTACAAAGTGAAAAAATACTTTAATTTCGGAAGTCGGTGGGAAAACTAAAATATATCCACAGACACTGACTTCCGACATGAAAGTTATTTTTCACTTTGTAGCGGGTCAGTTTGTAATTTATCTAAGTTACAATAGCTTAATGTCAACTGCTCATCACCTTTTACAAAATATTGCTTTTCCCGATACAGGGGCGTTAATTGTTGAGGAGTTCTCCTGGTCAGAAACTGAAGCCCATGGTGACTTCACCATATGCATTGTGACGAGCATAAACTGCTTAGCAACCATATTAAAATATCTAATCGAATCGCAACAGTTGAATACTTATTATTAAGTAGTTCCGGTGGCTATCTGTGTCATCATCAGTTTCACTTCACCAAATAGTGCTTTCCGAGTGCAAATGATGGTTACTATTAAAAGTACTGAAATCGCTATAGGTGTGCCTATAAAATTTGAGGATTTCCTTCGATTTCCATGGGATTCCCTCATCAGATTCTGACTTGGTGACAATGGGACCACCTCGGGAGCATAAACAATTTTTTTTTTCAAAATCTGTCTGCTGTTAACATTCTTTGCCCGAAACTATTTCGATACAGTAGTTTCCGAATGGCAGATTGCGAAGTTATAATAGCCGCACGGCTCGATCGATCACATTAAGCAACGCTTGCCGCGGTTAATCCCTGGATGGGTGACCATCTTTACATACCAATACCCCTCCGTGCCTCGCAAAGCACGTTAAGCCGTTGGTACTGGTTGTTATTTGTAGATCTTTGACAGTTATTACGGGTCGTCAGAAGCCCGAAAGTCTTACCAAGGAATATCGTGTTACGCAGTAACTGGGCTCAGGAGGTCAGATACGCAGTGGCTCTATGTAAAATACGTGGGTTCGAACCAAGTCAGGCGCTTTACTTTGTGTATATAATTTCATCACCACTGCTCCAAAACGGTGAAGGAAAACATCGTTAGGAAACCGGCATGTCCTTGAACAAAAACTTCGAAGACATGTGACATCTACCAACCCGCACTGGGTACGCGTGGTAGAACACAGCCCACTCTCTCTCGAAGAGAGGAGGCATGTGTCCCAGCAGTGGGGACATTATAGGTTGATTATGCTATTAGATGCTTTATGCAACAATCTCAACGGTCTGTCTCGATATTATTACGCGACTTCCCAGATTGTAATCTTCTCCGAATTGTCTCAGTCATTTGTTGTTTCTTCCCTTTACACTTTAACATATAAATATTCTGCGGAGAAATACAATATACAATCCGCCCGTTAAAAAAATACCCCCTCAGTTACCGCTTGCGACGTAGTTTTTACATCGAGGTTTTTTTTACCTATCGTTTCAATTTTACATCGAAAATGGGTCACTATTTTCGATGTAAAATTGAAACGATAGGTTAGCAACCTCTGGGTACCTAAATACAGTTGTTATCTTAATCCCGGCTTACGCTAATCGTGGCTTTGTGTGGCGCCAACACATTTAGGGCATCTCGACACGCTGACCGTTTCGGCAACAAGTGGTGGGTCGGTTATACAGACAGTACGTGTATTTATGTAAGCAGATGCAGATTAAGTTTTCGAACCGCATCGTATTAGGCAAAAGATATCTATAATATAATAAAATAGTAATGATGAATTTTTGTCCGTTTGTCTGTTTGTCTGGATGTATGTTAGCACAAAAACGGCTAAACGGTATGAGATGAAATTTGGCACACAGTTTATAACCTGGATAACACATAGGGTACTTTTAATCCCAGTAATACGTTTCCGTAGGGTATTTTCCGACATCCACGCGGGTGAATCCGCGGGCAAAAACTAGTTATTAGTAATAACAGAGCTTCAAATCCCGCAATACATAAAACTCTATACATTTTCCCATTTACATAAATAATAAACATATACGTTTTCCACCGATATTTTCGTGAAAAATATTATGTAAAACTGCTCCGGGATCCTGAATACCGTAAAGACATCAATGATCATCATCATTTCAGCCGAAAGACGTCCACTGCTGACATAAGCCTGCCCCAAAATTTGTGGGGAGTGATTGCCATAATCGCCACACTTAGCGGGCGAGTTGGCGATCGCAGTAATAGAGTACGCTGCTGCCCATTCTCTAGTTAGTCCCCTAGTCGCCTTTTACGAAACCCACGGGAAGAAATAGGGTGGTGGTATTCTTTAAGTCCGGCACCACACAGAACAATGATCATCATTTATCTCAAAATGCGATGGGGATCCAAACGGTGCCGGCGGTAGGATTGTTGCTGATTCCTTGTGTGCAAAAGCGATCCATCATTGACGGAACTTTATGAAAAGAAGTGCATATAGGGGCACCGTCACTCTCCTTGTTATATTGTCACTATGTGTACTGTGCATTGACCGTTGATGTTAACATCTACTTCAACAACATTAAAAAACCGATATAAACACAATAAAAAAACCGCTCATCATCATCGAAAGTATACAATAAGCTGATAGATTATAAATGTAATGAAAATTCCCTCATTATTTGTGAGAAGGGAAGCCCTCGCATAAAATTTATGGGCCTCGATAACTGACGTGCTTAATAAAACGCTTGTGTATGTGTTGGATGTGTGTAATACATTATACTCTCTGAATCTAATCGGCTTTGTCGGTTTAACGCGTAAACATTCGAGGTGGCTTTTGCTCTTTTACATGGCACGGACTCTTTGATCGGAAAATACGTGGAGATTATTTGTTTTGGTCTGAAATAGTCCACTTATCCTCTTCTGAACCAGCCTATTTGGCGCGAAAATGAGTGTGCGCCATGAACGAACTGAATCAGTCGGACTGAATCAGACCGATTGGCGAATCCCGCATAATTGACATCGGCCTCATTAAGGCCGCTCGGCGAAAGAGAGGATAGATGATTCTTGTTTCGGTTTTATTTGTAGAAGAGGATGTCATAGGAGGAATTAGTCTGATAGTGGCAGATGCGACAGAGATGCTCGCGTCAATGCATCGTGCTGAGATAGGAGCCTTGGCCTCATGTAGGACGTAAGGGTTCCGTACCAAAATGGTAAAAAGGAACCCTTATGGTGAGACTAAGTCTGTCTGTCTGTCTGTCACACCTGGATATCTCGAGAACTACTAATGCAATCAACTTGAAATTTAGAATAGTTTTAGATGACTTTCGCC
This sequence comes from Tiliacea aurago, assembly GCA_948098905.1. NCBI lineage: Eukaryota > Metazoa > Arthropoda > Insecta > Lepidoptera > Noctuidae > Tiliacea > Tiliacea aurago. The sequence continues at coordinate 17,523,055 of OX402593.1, forward strand.
CGACTATTTTGCAAATAAGAAAGAAATAAAAAAAAAAAAAATTTGCTAAAGGGACTGAAAGGGGTCTTAAAAATTTGAAGTGGGGCTGGCTACTAGGGCATGTGTGGTATCATATGAAAGAACGCTGTTTGCGCATTCTCATTTTTTTTATGCATCATAGTTTCCGTCTTTTGATGAAAAATGTAAAAAAAATACAGTTCCTCCTTATCTCCGAAGTTTGCATAGATAAAAATCTGAAATTATTCTTTGTGATATAAGTGTATGTAAAGATTACAGGAAAAATAAAACGATGTCTCTAAATAGCACAGTTTTTCAGTAATCGTCAACATCATATATACGTACGGAACCCTCGGTGCGCGAGTCCGACACGCTCCTGACCAGTTTTTTTTTCTAAAAGTGTGGTTTAGTTTAACTTTGTGGTCTCCTGTGTTGAGTCCCAATAAATATTTTTTCTTTCTTTCTTTTCTTTATATGTGTGGAAATCGGCTGTCATGGTATGGGCATGTAATCAACTCAGCCTATAGCAGTCCACTGCTGGACATAGGCCTCTCCCAGGCTGAGCCATAACACCTTGTCCTCCGCCTTCTGCATCCAGTCTGTTCCAGCCACCTTTTTAAGGTCGTGGGTCCATCTAGCTGGGGGGCGTCCCACACTACGCTTGCCGATACGCTATGTTTACCGCGAATAAACGTATTTTCTTTCTTTATTTTCTAGAGAAGAAAGAAAATATTATTCGCGGTAAACATAGCGCAAAGAAAAAAAAACGAATACGAAAGAACAAGTTGGGGGAAAATATGCGTTACATCCACGCAAAACGGCCATCGCTCAGCATACTGCTGTGAACCTATGCGAGACAGAGCCTGAGCGCTGGTGTTCAACGACAGCCAGCGTTGTCGTGATGATGTCAACCGATGCAGCATTCTCTCGCGCTTCGTTGCGGTTTCTCTGGCAATCCGCGGTCAGTTTTGTACTTTTAGCGGTTGAGTTGGAGGTAAACATTCGCGAGAAGAGCATGACTCCAGCGAGCCATCTACTCCATATTCGTCCACACAGGTGCGGGTGGACTACACAATGTATTTGTCTAGTAGTACTAGTTGTCTGGCATTTTTGTTGAACTTGGCCTATTTGACGCAGGCGCGAGACTTTTAATTTCTTTTCTTTTTTGTTTCTTTTTATTTTACTTGTAGTAGAATATTGTTGTGTGCCTTTTAGTCTGTGCTAAATAAATGTATTTTCTTTCGTTCTTTCGTGCAGCAGCCAGATCGTTGGGATGCCTTTCCTGTCTTTACTGGTATCTTTTTGTGATGTTTTTGATCTCGTCCATGAACTTCTTGTGTATTTCAGCGTACGACCAAGGAACGCCACTTATTGACCTCAAAATATTGCATCTCTGTATACATAATCAGCCAGAGTTTTGCTATTTTAATTTGACTCTGTAAAGTAGGTAGCTATTATAGGTAAATACAGAAAGTACCTCCCCACAGCGATGCAGCGAATGTACGCAATTTTATCGATGTTTTTTTCGATAGGCAGATGTAGATAAAAGTATTGAGTAATGAGTTTGGTTTTACACAATAAGATAATAATGATTAAGTGCATGTGATGACATTAGCTAGCACAAGTTATTTATTATACACCTTTACACATTCAAATCAAATCAAAATCATTTATTTGCGCAAATAATTATTAATAAAACATTTATATTTCGGCGTGCAAATTTTACATAATTATTTACTATTTAAAGAAAAACGAATTAATTTGGATTGTGCATGCATTAAATAAATTTATTAAATTAAGTAAATTGTATAAAATTTATTCTAAATAGATTTTTTTTATTTAACTATAGATTAATTATTTGACTATATGATGCTTTTTCATTACAATTTGAATAACATAGATAGATAATAGGTATTATAATTATGTACAACTTCATAATCGTTAAAGTAAACAAAGTCGACCTAAGTCTTATTAATTCCGATGTGGTTTCTAAGCAACGAACAGCAAAAGAAGATCGTTTCTTAGTAGGTATCTATAAGAGTCTAGTTCACAAACATTATAATCCCTGGAAACTAGTTAACTGTCCTCCATTTGAAATAAGATTAGAAATTTAAATATTTTTTTTACAGTCTGTTCAACCGATTTAGACTTCTATTCCGTAGGCATAAAGGATGGCATTAAAAGCAAAAACGTGATTACAATACCAACTGTTTATTACAGCTGCCATTTGTCATGCCATCAACGCAATAAAAGTCAAAATCGGATTTTATAAATATAAATAAACAAACTCCATGTTTAATTTATTATTTTAACTATCTTTTTTTTTGTGCTATTAATTTAAATAATTATGTCTGTTTATTCCCTTCATCAATAAATAAATGGTCTAGTGTTTAAAATTGACTATTATAATGGTAATTCGATTTAATTCGGGGTGAGTGCCTGGTGATCCGTCACACAGGGTATCCTAATATGGACGTCAGTCTCTCAGGACGTCAAAACGCTATAATTTTTGTCTCTATGTTTAGAACAAAGTGAACCTTTGTGAAGAGAGAAAAATAAAGATTATACTTGCTTATATACAGCTTTCGACACGTGCTATGGTATTTTTTTGCACCAATTAGCAGAATCGTCGCCATATTAATGTTCACACTGACGTGTGTCGTCACAACAGCACAGTCAGCCCGTACCTATAGGAAAAATGTTCAACATACGATAACAATCGACGAGTGCAATTTATTGAAGAGCAATAATGTTACCTCACCTTGATTATCTGCCAAGATTATCACATTGTTTTTTTTAATAATAATTAGCGGTCAAGCGTATCGAAAATATGGATTTATATGGGTATTAGGTACATGTAAATATAATTAAAATACAAGTACTTACCTAATTAATGAAACTATTTTAGGGTTTAAATTCAATAAACCTGCTTCTATTTAATTATGTGGCAAAAGTTTCGACCGATTTTCTCCCAAGTCCGTCCGTCCGTATTTTAGTAAAAGTGGCTTGACGTCACACGACGCAACGTAATCTACGGTATACCTGAACTTCTTCAAACAATAGAACAAATGGTTAATCTTAGAGAGGCGATTACGATAATCGCTCGATAAGGCTAATTGGCAATCGATGTCAGAGGCGGTCTCGTCGACCTTCGCTCACGTGGACCGCGCAAATATACCAATGTTTTTATCTCCTCGCTAACTCGACTCTAACACGATGCTGTAATATTAAAAATGGTGTGTAGACACGCAGAATATCTTGTATTCTTGTAGTTCATGACTGCGTGCCGCGGCCTGCGCCGGCGCTTATCATTCGACCTCCAGTTACGTGCAACGACGCTCTATTAATTAGATAAAAAATAAATTAAATAGTCTGTCGTTACTACATATTTGTGGACACACTTCACACCTATAGTGTTAAATATCGTAACGAGAACCACGTGGGAAACGTGACGGAGTTTGTGATAAACATGTGATTTTATTTAGAATGAATTTATATTGTGGTTTAATTAGCAATTGTAATAGGCGAGTCGCAGGGACTGACCTGTCAGTGATATTGCAAGCAAAGTAAATGGCGAATTATATTTCGAACGCTGAGGGATACGGTTGAGAACGGTAGCCAAGGATGTTGATGTTGATATTATAATTATTAAAAATGCTGCGTTCCAAAATAAAAATAATGTGCAGTAAAAAATCTATGTTTTCCAGTGCGCAGGCGTTTAATGAGCACAGACTGCCGCTTTGTTTACGGCCGTGTATCGTGTTACTGTAGACGATAACGTGTTGCCTAGTCAGTGATATTCAACGCGTTTGACGTTCGATAAGCTGTTCTATGTAGCTACTAGGTGTGTGCGACTTCCTTGCTACGAAATATTTGTTTAAATAATATATCGATACACTGGGTGTACGTCACTAGTGCTGGGATTTGTGTCTTGACTTGACACAAGCCTTTGACGCGGAGAACGTCGTCTTGAAATAAATCTGCTTGATTTATTAACATTTATATTTACGGAAAATGTAGCGAAATTATGGACTTTTAGTGACGAACATTATGTGTTTGTGATAGTTTTGATATAAAAGGATTTGAACATTATGGAAGTGGATATCGAAGAAAACACAGGTAAAGTTTTTATTTAAACTACTTTGACGTAACATTATTAACTAAGGAAAAATCTTTAGAATCTGTCATGCTTAAGAATCAAAGTCCGTCATTTGACCTCTCTGTAAGTTATAAGTATAACTAAGCATTATGAATGACCTAGCAACACAGCCTCTTGAATATCTAAGTTTAAAAAATAATATATTTAAAATACTATCTATTATTTTTTCTTTCATTTTAAATTACGATAGAACTGCTCTATTTGCGGTTAAATAATCCTACTAATATTATAAACGCGAAAGTTTGTAAGTATGGATGGATTGATGGATGGATGTTTGTTACTCTTTCACGTAAAAACGGCTAGACCAATTTTGATAAAATTTTGTATCGAGGTAGCTGGCACCCTGGATTAACATATATACTACTTTTTATCCCTATATTCCCACGGGATCGAGACTTACGCGGGTGAAACCGCGGCGCGTGCTAGTATTGAATAGAATAGTTCTTTATTTGCACAGAAAATAGGTACATGTTACAGATGTTGAGTTTAAACTTTAAAAACTAACTAACTTAACCTCCTATAATTTTATTTATTGAAATAATCATCAATATTTATTAAATTGTATTTATTTACGTTATTATTGATTTATCTGTGACGTATATGCTGTACGTTGTACCTAGATATTTATTATTATTAGTAGGTATATGGTTTATCTGTGTGGCACATAAACATGAACATGTGACTACATTAATAGGCATTTAATGAGAAAGGAAAATTAATTACCTATTATATTCCGGTTATATATTTAGGTACTTAGTAAACACAAAACGTACAATTTGTATTATTTGAGTTCGTTTATTTTGGAGATAATGTTATCTTTTTTTTATAAATTGTTGTTATTTTTCGGTGATTTACGATTTTTTTATTCAGCTATAAAGTATTTATTTTTATTTTACTAGCATTTGACCGCGGCTTCGCCCGCGTGGCTACCGGGATAAAAAGTATTCCATGTGTTAATCCAGGTAATAATCTATCAGTGTGCCAAATTTCACGCAAATTCGTTGAGCCGTTTTTGCGTGATTGAGTAACAAACATAAACTTTCACATTTATAATATTCCCGGATATTATGTTTCTAACGGTTTCTGCGACTCTATTCGCATATAAACTCTTTGACCATCTTAAGGGTGGAATAAAAGAACAACCCGGAACAACCAATATAATGATATTGCACATCACTAGTGTTTTAACATTTTTGTTTATTTCACTGACATCACTTCAATTGACGTTGGCGCTAAACTTCTCCCGCTAAAACAGCATTCTGTTTCTTTCAACTTCACAACGATTTACAGAAATATAAAAATGTTTTAGTATGGTAGCTAAGTATGTAGCACTTAACGTATTTGGTGTGTTGTTATACAAGCTGACATACATGTTAGTCATAGTTTTTTTTAAATGTTAAGTCAGGGAAATTAACTGCTAAGCAAACTGACTATTAACTTAAAATAACCGTCTTCTTCTTCTCAATAGCTCTCTAACTGATCATGACTCCGTTTCAAATTGTCAACGGTCTTTTCAATACACTTCCTCGAAAACTGGTTCATATCGCACTACACAATGCAATGTATTTCACACGCGTGCTATTTTTAATTTTCCAACACGTGTGCGGAAATAAAAATTGCCACAGATAACTTATTTTATATATTATTATATTATTATACTTAGTCAAAATTGGTTCAACGCCTTTATTCACACCGTCTTGCGCACAGAGTACTTTATACTATACTGAAAGTCTCACGCCAGAGACGGTCCTCTCTATTCGGAGGTGATTTCGGCGTTAAAATTTTTGGAATATTTAAATATTGTTTATAAATAGCCTGCCCTAATGGTTGATAAATACCATGATTATTACAATAAAAAAAACGCTTATGAACAAATTAACATTTATTTGTGTTCTAAACTAAAAAATATTTGAATTTTCAATTTTTCAAATTAGGCTGTTTATCGGATTTATACCTTTGCCTCTCATTTAACCTGCAAAGGTAAAGCACACGAAAAAAAAGAAAATTTAATCATAGCTTCCTAACAATTCATGACAAAAATATTTTTCGTTATTTTATTTTAGTATTTCTTCAAAAATGTATTGAAAAACGTCGTTTGATACACGTGGACATTTGTTATATTGCATTTCTCGGCTCAAAAACCACCTCGCCCGCGGCTCGGGTGTTAATTCCGCCTCAAATGCAATAACAAAGATTCTCCACTTGTATCAAAATGTGCTATTCTCCATCTGTTACGATCGGTGACCTGGTGGAGTGCGGCGCTGACAGGTACCTCCAGTTGCTCAGATATTTGATCCTACCACCGTTTTGGGCTTCGGCTTCTAGGTCTTTTGCCCTCTATCTTTGCTGTTACCATTAGACGATTCATCAGTTTTTGGGCTTTCTCTAGTTTGAGTTGTTCATGGATCGAGACATGACATGTGCGGTGAGCTGTCCATGGTATCCTTAATAGACGGCGCCAGCACTACATTTCGAAGACCTCACTTAATTCTTGCCCTGTCGGTAGCTTTGATCGTCCAAGTCTCTGCCCCATAGAGAAAGATGGAGAAGACAAGTGTGTGGACCAGGTGTTTCTTTGTCCGATTGGCGATATTTTTTATTTGGTCCTATTGATGATACAATAACCGTACTTACCTATATTCAAATAACAAATTCACAACTGTCCTTCCTTGACAGTTGAATGAAATGGTTATAACACGGCAAATTGACGGAGGGTGTCAAATTTACTTAAAAATCAATTTCCCCTTTGTATTTGACTGGCAAAAGGCAAACAAGCAGGTGGTCCACCTACAGGCTTAGCTCGAGAACCGTAGAGAAGCGTTTTGTCGACGGAAGAGTAGACGAAAACGGCCTTTCCGTGTAGACAGTTGACAATTTTCTACCGAGAAATGTGGACAAGCGATGTCTATTCTACAGTAGAGTAGAAACAGAAATCGTCATGCCAAGATACAATAAAACAAGAACAATATTTTAATTTAAAAGAGTGTCCGTGGAGTACTTCTCCATTGGACCTACTACGCTTTGGAATGGGAAACTAGCTTCATCTCTCTGACTGACCAACTCCTTGACAATTCAAAAGTGCCTGTAATTTGTATTGTAGTTTGAAGGTACGGTTGGCGCAGTGGATAAGCAATTGACTGCTACGCTGCGAACCGCGGGTTCGATTCCCGCAGGGAACAAATATTTGTATGACCTACAATTAGTTGTTCCGGGTCTGGCTGTTTGTGTATGTGAGTTTAAATGTTTGTAAACGCACCCACAATACTGGAGAGATTCCTAGTGTGGGGCAACGTTTAAAAAACAAAAAAAGGTTTATTTAAATAAAATGCTTTGAGTTTGAGCTTGAGTTTAAGCCTACTGATGGTAAGTCGTTATCACCACCTATAGACATCTGCATCATCAGACAACCAGAGGCACCGCTGGTGGGTTGCCCTTCCAGAGAAAGACAAAATTTCTCTTTTCTATTTGTAAGCTACGCTTGCCGCGGTTGGTCCGTGGATGGGTGACCATCTTTACATATCAAGACCCCTTCCGTGCCTCAAAAAGCACGTTAAGCCGTAGGTCCCGGCTGTCATTCGTGGATCTTTGACAGTCGTTAGGGGTCGTCAGAAGCCCGACAACCAGTCTTGCCAAGGGGTATCGTATTACCCTGCTAATGGGTTGTGGAGGTCAGATAGGCAATTTATCATAATCAGCCTATAATGTTCCCACTGCTGGGACACAGGCCTCCTCTCTCTTCGAGAGACGCGGGCCCAGTGCGGGTTGGTAGATGTCACATGTCTTCGAACATTTTGGTTCTAGGACATGCCGGTTTCCTCACGATGTTTTCCTTCACCGTTTTGAGAGCAGTGGTGAAGAAAGAATTTACACAAAGTAAACCGCCTTCCTGAGTTCGAACCCTTGATCTACAACTCGTAAGCCGTGACCGTTACCATTGGGCAACCACTGCTCTCCTTATGATATGATAGGCAGTTGCTTCTATAAAATACTGTTATACAGCTGTATCTGGTTAAACTGGAAGCCGGACCCGACATATTTGGAAAAAGACTATACAGGGTGTTAAAGTAACTTCGTGCCATGGCTTAGGGGTAGGTTCAGTATCGATACGTCATGATCCATGTGTCATGTTCGTGAACGGGCGCCGTCAGTAGGGACTGGTCATTTCTTAGCTGCCACGGCTTATTTTAACTAAGGTATTTTAATTGTTTTTTGTTTTTTATATTTTTATTACGGACGCTTTTAACGTGCACGTCTTTCTACATTGTTCTCACTTGTATAATTTCAACATACCTATATGATGTAACCAATACTATGTAACATTATTTTGATTTAAAAGAGTGTCCGTGGAGTTTCTTGCCCGTTCTTCTCCATAGGAATCTACTACGCTCTGGAATGGGCAACTAGCTTCATCTCGCTGACTGACCGACCCCTTGACAATTCAAAAGTGCCTGTAATAGTTTTATTTGAAATAAATGCTTTGAGTTTGAGTTTGATAAAAAAACCCAGAAAAAAATAAATAAAACATAAACAAAAAATTTAATTAAGTAAACATAAAAAAAAATATATATTATCTTCGTACTTTAACGGGCTTAGGACCGTCAAATAAAATAATTTTAATTCTAAATGATTGCTATTTTAAGTTACCTACTAAATTAGGTTGATCTTGCATTTTTTTTTTGTTTTCATTTTTTTTTTCCTGGGTTCCTTTACCAATATTGACGTTCAAAAGTGCCTTTTAAGGGCCTATTTGAAATAAACAATTTGACTTTGACTTTGGTACTGAACCTACCCTTAAGCTATGGCACGCAGTCACTTTAACTCCCTGTATAGGCAGATGATAACTTGTAACTAGACCACATTGCGTGTGTCTATTGGCTGAAATATGACTATTATGACGGTATTATCAAAGTATTCTGCAGCAAAAGTCGTGTCTTCATTAGGTATACACCTGACACCGGCCTTCTTGCTGATATTACTAAAATAATGACACATTAAGTAGAATTACGAGCGAAATATGAAACTTAATTAAATTCTTGTTAGTGCGGTGAGCGGTTACATACTTATGTTATTTTACTAACTAAAGTGGAAATTGTTTTGAGAAACGAATGTTAACGTTGTTTGAGGATAAGTTCATTACATTTGCAATTAAACCACGAAAAGGAAAGAAAAGAAAAAAAACCGGCCAAGTGCGAGTCGGACTAGTGCACGAAGGGTTTTGTACCATTATCTATAATAACGGCAAAAAAAAACATGTCTATTGTATGGGAGCCCCCTTAAATATTAATTTTAATTTAATGTAATTATTAAAGGAATTACCTATATAACTAAATATTCTGGGAATATTTCAAGCGTCTACCTGTTGCCGTTATCAATATCGAGCAAAAACGAGCAAGAAAATCACATTGCCCCCCCTAAACATTTATTTTATTCTGTTTTTTAGTATTTTTTGTTATAGCGGCAACATACATCATGACTGTGTGAAAATTTCAACTGTCTATCACGATTAATGAGATACAGCTTGGTGACAGACGGACAGACAGATAGACAGACGGACGGAGGGTCCCGTTTTACCCTTTGGGTACGGAACCCTAAAAACGAGCAAAAGCTGTTTTATTTATTTAGACTAATATTATAAAGGGGTTAAGTTTGTGAGGTTGTAGGGGGTAATCTTCGGAACTACTGATCTGATTTTAAAAATTATTTCACTAATGGGAAGCTACAGTATTGCCGAGAGTCATCGGTGTTTTATGTTAAGAAATTTCACGCGATCGAAGTCGCGGGCAGAAGCTAGTATTAGATAAACTTATTTATGTCCCATCATAAGCAGCTTAAAGATCATTGATGTTCTAGTTCGTGAGAGAACATTGTCATTACAACTACATAATGTAACATCACGCCTTAATTCCCCGAAAAGTTGGGCAGAGGTGTACAGTCACGAGCACCAATATGTATACACTCAGCAACTTTTAAAAGTATTTTCCTCCAACTGTATTGATTGAAATTTTATTTTACAACGAACATAACATTTTGGAACCCAAACTATATTGAAATAGATCTTTTCTCAAAGTTACAATCGTTATTCCACGAAAAAATCGGTATTGAATTCTGCTTATCGTTTACATATTATTACGTAGTACCTACAGAACATCCACATTTTTTCAGTTATATTTAAGTCCCATGTGGGGGCGAGCCTATTGCCATCATCCGAGCAAAATTCCAGATTTCGGGGGGTTATTGTACATTCGCCACAAAGTCGTTTCGTCATAATATTGTACACTCCATACATTAAAAGTGTATTCGCATTAAAAATAATTTAAAAAAATTGTCACTTGCATTAAAAACATGTGTAAATTCGTCACAACCACAACTTTTCATTTTAGGTACGTAGATACATCATTTTTGCATAAAATACTGGTAGCAAAGTTATTGGTTTTTAAATAAATAAATAACGTTTTTATTCTACTTAGTGTTAGAAATTTCTGCGGTCTGTGCGGAAATAAACAGTTTGACGAATTTACAATAATCAAAATGAATATACTGTGACGAATTTACTTCATGAAAATAGAACTGTGGCAAATTTACACATACTTTTTTCGAACGAGTGGCGAACTTACTTTGTGGCGAATGTACAATAATTACAATAACCCATTTCGGGTTGCTACTGAGAAATTCTAGATAGAAAAACTCAATAACACGATACCCGTTGATAAGACTGGTTGTCAGACTTTAGGGCTTCTGACGACCCGTAACGACTGTCAAACTACCACGAATAACACCCGGGACCAACGGCTTAACGTGCTTTCCGAGGCACGGAGGAGTCTCGGTATGTAAAGATGGTCACCCATCCACGGACCAACCTTGGCAAGCGTAGCTTAACCTGTTGGATCGACCCGTGCTGCTGTTATTACTTAGCCACGAGCTCCTCAAAAAAACTCACCATAAAAAAAATCACCTTTAAATCAGATAAAATTCCAATCAACCGTAAAAACAAAGTTTCCACGAAAAACGAACCAGGGGAGCCCTACTCCGAAGTATCGGCTGAATGTTCGGCCGTTGCTTGACTACGGCTAACTATGGCTGACTGCGGCGAAAGAAAAAAAAACGACAGTCAAAGAGATAGCCAACGTCAAAAATGTGACTTTAAGTCGGATTCAAAGTCAAAAAAACTATGGAAGTTACAAAACCGCCGAACATTCGGCCGATACTTCGGATTAACGCTTCGGAGTAGGCCCTCGGTACGATTGAACTTCACAAGTTTGGAAACCGTTCATTTCCCAATATCGCCCGATGCTATTATTTAACCGGTTGGGGTAAAAAAATAGCCTGTCGTATCGTGACGTGAAAACTCTCTGTGATCGATAAAACATGGCCGAATAATAGCCAGATTTCCGCAGTCAAAATATTGATTAAACGTTCCTTCATTATTATTTTGTAAACACTTTTTTCGGTTCCGCGGTCGCCGCCGGTCGGCAATCTGTAAAATATTGTGCGTCAATAATTTTTTAATGTCGGTTGTTGAAGAAAACTGGTCTGCAATGGTTATACAATATTAGTTTTAGTATATGCGAAACCCGAAACACGTATCTAGTATTTTTATGTAAAGAGTCTATGTACAAAATTTCAAAACTGTATCATGAAAAATCACAAAGTTATAAGGTTATGTTACCGGGTTGTCCGTGCAAAAACATGTTAACGGCGCCCGCGCGCCTCCAGGGTCGTCTTGCGCTCATTGATAATAATTTGGCAGTAGGTACCTAACCGTTCGGTGATTCTATTGTAAGTAATTAAATGGTGATTACATTTTCCATCACACTTAAATATTTTTGGGACAAAATATAATATGGTGTAAAAATTATTGAAATCGATTCAGTTCCTTAATCTGGACAAACTATATTCAGGTTTCGCATAATTATACTAAAAATAATGTTGTTTATGACGTAAGTAAATAGTGACAAGCGTAACATGCTTCAAAAAACCGGCCAAGTGCGTGTCGGGCCACGCACAATAAAGGGTTCCGTAGTTTGGATGAATTTATCCCAAAAACAAACTTAACATTGTAGTTGAAAAACATGTTCTCCCATACTTCGATATACGCCACGGTCAATTTTCCAACGGTAAATGCAAGTTTGTAATCGCAAAAAAATATTTTTTTATATGATAAAACTACAAATTAACTATTTTCGGACTTTTTCCTTTACTTGTGCTGTTACCTTGCTTCTTGCCAAATTTCATGATTCGCATAAATCGCCGTAAGTATTTTTTTATTGCGTTTACTGAGAAACTTTAGACTTTATGATAAACTATTTTTTTAGAGCTCCAAGAGACCGTGACCTACGTATTTGATATTAATTTCAATTTGGTACCTCCATGCGTTCCTGAGAAAATGGGTCTTGACAGGCTGACAGGCAGACAGACATACGGTCAACGAAGTGATCCTATAAGGGTTCCGTTTTTTCCTTTTGAGGTACGGAACCCTAAAAATAAACATTTATACGACAACACACAAATTTTACGGATTGCATCGATTTGTATGACTTTTCGCAGAACTACTAGTTATAATATTTATATTAAAGACACATCCTACAAAATTTGACACACGACTTGCATATTACGTTCTATCCTATGTGTGTATGATTAGGTAGCTAATCGACAGTTTTGTTTTGTAATCATTTCAACCAGTGAACAGTTCTCATGTGTGATAATGTGGACACCTGGTAATCTGTATTACAGGCGCCATCTGGACCTTGAACTCATTGAATGTTACACGTGTCTGTGACGCGACTAGAGAAGTGCAAGCGCGGTTTAGTTTAGCTTTTTATTTTTTTTTATTTTGAGTGGGAAATTATCATATATATTATTTTAACTTCGCCCGCTCTGAGCGGAACGGAAGGGCGTGTCAGACTTTTACTGACTAAAACCCACCCGTGTTCCTTTAGTTGCCTGTGTGCCAGGGCCACGATATCCCTTTCGGACAAACTCGCAACCCTGGCAGGAGTTCAGCACCGGCTGCGAAAGGAAACGTATATTCAACGATTCTTTACACTGAAAAAAACAGTGTTTGCTTTCACAAAAATCTTGTTTAATGTTTTTTTAAAAACGTTGCCCCACACTAGGAATTACTCCTGTATTGTGGGTGCGTTTACAGACATTTAAACTCACATACACAAACAGCCAGACCCGGAACAACGACTTGCAGGTCATACAAATATTTGTTCCGTGCGGGAATCGAACCCGCGACACGCAGCGCAGCAGTCAATCGCTTAACCACTGCGCCAACCGTGCAGTCAACACGCATCTGGACTCCATATACGACCCTAACAAGATCTTGACTTCTGAAGCTAGGAGAACTTTGTTAAATTATCATAGTTCCGTCTTCTAAGTAATTAATTAGTTTAATTACGGGTAGTTATTTAATTTGGCTCAAATGTTGGCTAGTTTAAAAAGAATATAATGCTAATAAGTTGCTTGTTACCATGAACTTAACACTTTCACTGTCCACAGAGCCACCTATGGATCAGGAAACGTGCGCTTGAAAGGCACTAATACGCTCCTGAGCTATATGTGCGTCAGGAGACATAGACAACTTTTAAGGCGAATAATTCCACTGGACGTGCTGGAACTGTACTGTTTCTGCATTGGACGTGCTGGTACGATCATAAAGTAAAGAAAAACGCCGGAATAATTAAATAAATCCAGGAAATTCGGGGAAATTATTAAAAAAATCCTATTGGACTTGTCGGTCAATTTTCCATTTTTGTATTGGGACAGGAAACGTGTTAAATTGGTGATTATTCTATATGTACATTTGTCGATATAAATAAAATGAATTTGTTGTGGCAAATATGCTATCTTGTTTATAGTATATTTACTATAAACAAGTTTTAAAATGTTTGGAATCATTATTTATCAATAGATAAATAATGATTCCAAACATTTTAATGCCAACTAAGACAAAATGTAAGTATCTTAGTTAGTCTGCATTTTTTTCAGTGTAGGACTGAAAGAAGCATAGCCTTATCATCAAGCTTAGGTGTTCATTACCGTACTTAATTTATAGTTATAATTATATGATCTCACTGTTGAGCAAAATATTCTGGCATATGGTCTTCAAACCATGCAGTAATAAATGTTACCTGGGGTCTACTCGATAAGTCGTTCAACGAAGATACGGACCCGTCCAAAAGTAGTTGATCTGTCAAAACAAGTGCCAAATTTAATTTTTCTAACGGGTAAATACACACCGGGATTAGGGACAGCTGTCAAATCATGTTGTCATTTATTTTTAATTCGGGCCATGAAGTACTCATAAGTCCGTAAGTGATACGGAGTATTAAACGTCCAAAACTTCGGCCGAAACTACGGATTTCGTGATTAGTTAGTAGACCCCCTGATGCCGAATTCATTGCCGAAATGCCTCATATAGAAACTACAATACATTTATGTAGATTGTTTCACTATTAAAAAACCTCTACTAAACCCCCCTACCCCTAAATAAATGGACGTAGTAAGTACCGATATTATTTTCGAGCATACATATTTTCAGTAACAGTTCCCTTTATCAGTAATAAAATCGACGCATTATGGGCAAAAATCAATAATACATGTTTGCCCGAATACGTAGATAACGACGTACGTTATATGTACACCTGTAGGTATCTATTTATGCTATGTTTATCAGCTACCGCATGGTGTTATCTTTACATAATGAAACTACGTAATGGACTGAACTAGGCAATAGATAGGTACGTATGGGAATATAGTACGTCAGAAGGGTGTGCAGCGATGACATCCTGTCTACGAAAAACAAAAGACTGTGTGTGATCCTGGAATCGAAACGTAATCGTTGAAATTTCCTTCCACAATTTGCCCCAAAAATTTAATTTTATAGTATGTTCCAATCTTATGAATTTGTAAACAAACCCTGTCTAGTGGGTAATTGCGTAACACACTATCACTAGCAATGGGTTTCATTTTGACATATACATACAGTCTGACATAAAGACAGTCCAAGTAGTTCCCAACTGCATTCGAGCGGCTAACAATATCCTTCAAAATCATTCAGATGACCATTCAAACTGTGTTACGTTAGGGTGCAGGTTAAATTCTACAGTAACACATTATTTAGCAGGTTTCCACTTAATAGCTCGCCACTTTTTCCAACAATGATTGTTTGAATAACATTATTAAATTATAACTGAAAAATCATCATCGACGAAAATTGAGGTTATGAAATAAACCTCAATTATTGTCAAATTAAAAAAATATTACTTGTGATTTAAAATTAGAATTTCAGGTATACCTAATTAATTAATCAAAGCGCTGAATTTGTAAGCGGCACTTGGGCATCCACAGATATGTTTTCAGATCCATTTGCTTACAATTGCATTTGATACCTACTTGAAATAGACCATAAATTAATACCCGATTTCAGCGACCCATCATAATAATGTTAAACATTTGACAGAAAAAAAAAAGAAAGAGAAATCATTTTATTTGAAGGTATGTCTTATCTATTTCCTCTTTCCGTATTCTAAAATACATAGAATATAGTGTGTTCGATTAAATAATACCATTCCAAGTGATTTAAAAGCTTTAGATCTTAAATTTTTTTAAAAAATACTACATAATTATTATGGTTAAACACCAATATTTTTACAGCATAAAATAATTAAGTGACATTTTGTAACCTATAATATTTACGTTATATGCAGCTTTATTATGTTTTGAAAACATCTATAAACACTATGTTTTATGCAAATAAATAATTATTATTTCTATTTCTGTATAAAAGCTTGGAAAAGATCCAATTTCCGAGTATATCGACGTTCTGTCTGAATCTGAAAAACGTCCAACTTTTATGTACCTTCGTGGTGCATCCAATTCGTCCAGCATCAATTTCATTAAAGGTTTCCCGCCGACTTTTCTTAGAATCCTATTGAGTGCAGTGCACATCACATACCGAGTCCCTCGTTTCGCTCAATCCTTTTAATTCCGTTTAGCTACTTTCATCTTAACATATTGTAGTTACGTAGGTAGGTACATCTAGTAAATGGTGTACCTTTAAATATACCTAGATAGATAAAAGTTTCTGTAAATGAAAATTAGAATTACTGATGTAAGTTCAAATTGTATTTATTAGTATAGCGTAAAATCTTTTCCGGATCAAAACTACGTCGTCGCCAAGTTCGCAATAACATAGTATTTTGCCAAACGGCATAGCAAGTTTCCGGCAATTCATGACAAGTCTGGCAAATAAACTTTCCAATATTACCGTCACATTTTGCCACTTAACCGCAACTGGCAGATGTCGACTCGAATCTGCCAACTAATTGCCAGTTGAGTGGCAACTACTGGCAAGACAGCTGTTGACGATCGTACTTAGTTTTTGTATCAAATTATACTATTGAGGCGTTCATGTGAATGGAAATTGTCAATACGAACAGATTTGAACAGATATTCAATTATACTTGATTACGATTTCCGCAAATAAAAATTACGTAAGTAACTCAAGATGAAATAAACTATAAAAATAATAAAACTATAATGTTCTTATATCTATAATACAAGTCTTCGAAATTAGTTCAGTAGTTTTCGAGATCAGGACAAATATGCAGACAGGCAAACATAAATACTTTTTTATGGACATGATGATAACAGTGATTGTTGGAAAATAAGGCGTTTGGGAGGTCGTTTGTTCAAATAAACGTCAGTGTAAATATTTTAGAAATAAAATTTACAAGGAAAATGGAAGAAGTTGGATCTCTAGTTATACTCCAGGCTTATAAGAGCAGTGATAGCCCAGTAGTAACGACTTACGAGTTGTAGGTCACTTTAATTTGTGTAAATTATTTCATCAACACTTCTCTCAAAACGGTGAAGGAAAACTTCGTGAGGAAACCGGCATGTCCTAGAACCAAAAAATCGAAGACATGTGACATCTACAAACCCGCACAGGCCCCGCGTGACAGATTATGTCCCACCCCCTCTCAACGAGAGAAGACAGCTTATAATGTTCCGACTGCTGAGTCACAGGCCTGCTGCTGCTGGCCTGGGGCTGGCGCACTCGTTACCACTGGGCCACTACTGCTCTACACACCCAGGCCAGATGGAACATTAAAATTATCATTTCAGCCGCAAGACGTCCACTGCTGGACATAGACCTCCCCAAAAGGGGGGTTTGCCATAATCGCCACGCTTGGCAGGCGGATTGGCGATCGCAGTATGGTGTTAAAATGCATAGAGAACGCTGCTGCCCATTCTTTAGTAAGTCCCTTAGTCGCCTTTTACGACACCCACGGGAAGAAATAGGGCGGTGCTATTCTTTACGTCCGAACATTAAAATACTTACTATCATTTTCGATTTAATATTGGGATGGCATTTTAACATCGGTCTTTTAAAAGTGCCTTAAAAAGGTTTTCGAAAGGGCAATACCCTTTCATGTAGTGACAAGTTGGCACGCTCACTTCGACCCAAAAGTTTTGATGGCACTTTAGACCTTCGAGCTCTGTCCATTAATAAGTTTTAGTTTATAAATGACTTTATACTTCATTGAATATAACGGCAATGTGTAGACAGTAGTTAAACAGCAGCCTTTGCCATTGTCATCAGGATTGGGGGCTTTAAGGTACGTCCAAACATTTGTCATAGGCCTCGTCGAAGAATTTTTTTAAATATTAAAATCAACAACGACTTTCTACTGAAGGAAGACCCAGACTTAGGATTGTTATGTGCTCAGAGCCGGCTGTAAGATTAAAAAATACCTAGAGGGAACGTTATCCACTAAGATCCACCTGGATAAACTGTCAGTCATAAGACTGGACGTCAGAAGTGAAAACTTCTTGGCTTCACAAACTTGTAAGCATCTGTATATAATTATGTATCTGAGCGTGCCTAATGAAGTTTTCACTTCAAATGTATCTGAGCGTGACGGTCACGCGAGTTCAGTGGTTTTTCCCCATCTCAAAAGAACCAAATGGTCCTAAAGAACTTGTCACTTCAAGTGTATCTGAGCGTGACGGTTACGCGAGTTCAGTGGTTTTTCCCCATCCCAAAAGAACCAAATGGGCCTAAAGAAGTTGTCACTTGAAGTGTATCTGAGCGTGACGGTCACGCGAGTTCAGTGTTTTTTTCCCCATCCCAAAAGAACCCAACGAAGAAGTTTTCACTTCAAAAACACATTGTATTTAACACTTTGAATACATTTTGTACGCACGTCAGGAAAACCCGTCAGCACCCATCCAATTTAGAATAAGTATAAAAACAAATAGAACAGATATAAAAGCAACTGATAACGACTACAATAAAATATCCGCGATACAGGAATGCCTGATAGAAATAGAGACGTTACGTCGGCGACATGATGGAACCGAGCCAAATGTCACACAACAAACCGACTGATAGGGGTGTGCGTACCTCTATTGTAACTTTTAAATTACGAGGGGTTCTTTGACTTTTGTTTACGTGATTTTTATTGAGCTATAAGCCTGTAAATTGTAGTACATACTGCAGTATAAATTCCTGCATAAAAACTTTTTATACGCGAAGCTCTTATAGACTCTATTCAATTATTGGGCAATTCATTTTTAAATTCGATAGTTTTCAAATTCAAATAATATTTTTTCGACGCTTCTAAACAAGGTTGTCACATAAAGCTAGTATTCAGTTGAGTCGAAGGATTTGTGTCGTGACATGTTTTTAAAGTAATCAGGTGAATCTAAATTTATCCAATAGCTAGATCATGTTTGAACCATTCCATGTGTCGGTATTGTTTTGTGGTGTATTCTTGATTATTAATGGTAC
This sequence comes from Tiliacea aurago, assembly GCA_948098905.1. Lineage (NCBI taxonomy): Eukaryota > Metazoa > Arthropoda > Insecta > Lepidoptera > Noctuidae > Tiliacea > Tiliacea aurago. Next base: position 17,542,011 of record OX402593.1, read on the forward strand.
GTATTCCATTCATTTTCAATACTTTTACTTCCGCCTTACTTCTTGGTCTCAACAAAATTTCTTACATTGTCCTAGGTTGAAGACCAGCCAAAGGGCAAAGTTTTTTTGGCCCAGGGTACCGGCTTTAATTAAACGACCTACCCATTTTTAAGAATCATTTGATGTCCTTCCGGCGCCGTATAGCGCGGACGTGAGAGGTACATTCCATTCGCCACATCGTGGAGGTCCGCCACGCCACAGCGTGGTTCTCCAGATCATTTGGAGCATCATGTCTGTGACGAGCGTTTCGTCAGAGATGTGAAGTGAAGAACAGGGTGTAAAGTTCACTCATACTCCATAGAAAAGGGAGGATCCTCTGACCAGGCGGGTGTTGTGTCTGGTATATATGCTAGTTGCGCGGTACACTCCGCTTGCGCGATGCAGGATTTTGCGTGACGTCAGTGTGACGCGTAGTTCGCATGTGGCGATGTTGATGCCACTACACCTGTAATTGGTTTATTTGAAATAAATGCATTGAGTTTTGAGCAATATTTTTGGCAGGTTAGTTTTCGGGGTGTAGATGTTGGCAAGTACAGAGGCATTGAAAAAGAAATTAACCATGTGAGAATGTTTAGTAAAAAATTGCTTGTAATATAGTGTACCAATTTCTATGTAATGATCTTAGCAACAGTTGTATATTCAAACAAAATAACGTTATCTTAATTCTTTTATCAAAAGAGACAATGCTAAGAACTGTGACAAAACAGAAGAAATATAATAAGATGGAATACAAACAATAAATTGGAATAGGGAATTTCTCAGTAACAGCCCGGAGTCTGGATTTGTTCCCAGTTGATGGCAATAGGCTCGCCCCCTATTACATGGGACTTAAACATAACTGGCGAAATGTGGGTGTACTATGGTGTACCATAGTACACCCACATTTCACCAGTTATGTTAGAGGTGTACGTCTGCCTAACCCTTCGGGGATTACAGGCGTGATAATATGATATGTTACGCTAAAAAAAAAAATTGCCAGTACCACAAACTCAACTCAAACTGAAAGCATTTATTTCAATTAAACCATTTACAGGCACTTTTGAATTGTCAAGAAGTCTGTCAGTTACAAATATGAAGCTAGTTGCCCATTCAAAATAGTAGGTTCCTATGGAGAAGAACGGGCAAGAAACTCCACGGACACTCTTTTAAATTAAAATATTGATACAAAGTAATGGTTACATCATTATAAATGATAAATTATTTTTATTTCTGTAAGAAGGTTTGTACAAACACTTTTACACGTCAATAAAATTTTAAAACTAGATGAGGTCGGCGTTTCCTATCTGACTACTCTGAGAAGAAAAGCCGTAACAAACTCAGAGGTCACAGTCTCTTTTATTGTCCAGACATAATCTTGGTCAGATCATGTGAAGGCCATGCAGATTGGTGTCTGAAATAGTCTTTTAAGGAAAGAACCACACAGATTGAGTGGACCTGACCAGTCATTGCACGCATTTGTCAGTAATCGTGCAGCTCTACTCAGAACTTAAGGAGCTCAACGATGCGACGAACAATACCAATGAAAGGACATTTGGGTAGGCCGCTTATAAGACTCAAACTGCCAGACAATGATTAACACTAACTGATAATAAAAGAAAAGGAAAAAAAATAAAAAATAACCCACATATCTTCACATTCACAATAATTAAAATAATATAATATTTTACAAGTAAATATTCATGTCATTGTGTATAAAATAATAATTAAATGTATATGTGTATATCAAATAATAAAAGTTAGCAAAAAAACATCAAACAATAAAAATAAACCACCTGAATATGTAAAAAAAAATTGGAGCAGCTCAATCCCAAGCCTTTTTGTCCTCAATATAATCTTTAACAGTTTAAAAGGCTTTCTGGAACAACTTACGTTTAATGAATGATTTGAATTTATTAAGGCTTAGATCTTGAACGTGGCTTGGGTGTTTATTATAAAAGCGTATACATTGACATCGGAACGAGCCACCTATTTTCTTGAGCCTTGTTGTAGGTACAACAAATTTATGTTTGTTTCTAGTATTTATATTATGGATATCTCTGTATTTTTTAAACGATTTTATATTTTTATGGGCATATAAACATATATAGACATTCATATTGAAATTATACATGTGAGAACCAGATAATATAATACTACCAGTACCTATTTCAGAAAGAAATCAAAATTAAAGCTGAAGGTATTTCTAATATCCTTTTATGAGGTGGTATTTTCAAATAAGTCTGCCTTTGTGGTATGCCTACAAATTTAGTATTAAGAGAGAGCACCTATTCTATCTAGATTTTTTAGCTGCCCACGGCTTTTTTCTTTGGATTAATTTACATATTCAATGAGATTATTTGGTGAAAAAAGAATGAATAGCTGCTACATATCTTTAGACAATTTTTACTGAGTCTAGTAAAAAAATAACTAGGGTTCGTTGTTCGTTTGAGCTTATACAGGGTGGGTTTTCGAGATGGGGCAGTAAGGGCAGCTACCTTAACCGTTGTAGCTACAAGAAAAGCGGTCTTAAGACACTGTCCTTAAATTTTTTGAGTTTTTTTTTATCTGCTTTCACAGATTTAAAAAAAAAAAAGCGAGCAGGAAAATAGGCAATCTTCACGAAAGTCTCATTTCCTACACAAAAGATTTTTGCGATTTATGACTGTTTTAGTACTCAAACCTCAATAGGTCCATTGGAGGTTTTTGATCCTTATAAGAAAGAGGATCGATTGGCATTAAAAAATATTTTATAAAATTGCCCATTTTCCTGCTGACTGTACAGTTTTTTCAAAATCTGTGAATACAGATCAAAATTTCTCAAAAAGTTAAGGACAATCTCTTAAGACCGTTTCCCTGTAGCTACAACGGTTAAGGTAGCCGCCCTTACTGCCCGTCTCAAAAATTCACACCGTATACAGGGTCAAATTAAATCAGCTAGAAAAACTCCGCAGACGTGATGGTTACCTTAACACAAAAAAAAAAAGATTTGATGATTTTACGTTTACGAGATAGAACACGAGTGATCTTAAATGATTAGGTATATTAGGTATGCAACATCAGATTGTAACAGATACTATCATGAACTTGACGGCACAGCAAGTAGCGCCGTCTATTTTTGTTACGAAGCTACTGGAATCACCGAAAAGGTCAGATAAGAGTGACACTGGCTGCTGACAGTCACTCTAGCAGAGCATCGCATCGATGGTTGCGTGGCAACTGTCTTCTGATTTCAGAATCCAAACTGGCGCCAATAGTCGTATGTTTTTCACATGGACTTACCTCAGTGCAGCCAGAGCTTTATTTAATCACAAACGTCCGTTTATACACAACCAATACAAACAAAAATAACGATTGTAGATAATTATGAATCGGTTATAATTAAAGGACTGGCAACCCTACATACGTTGTATGTTATTTGTTGACGACAAGGTATGATACGTGACGGATCGACGTCACGGTCGCATTGGTATTGGGGATGCTAAGTATTCGCCTATGGCTTGATTGGGCCAAAATCCTATATTAGAGATAGGTACATACATAGTTAAAGCGTTTAGTATGTTACTACGATGACCAAAAAGTTATCACTGTTCTAAAAATAAACGACAAAAAGTTTTATTTCGTTGATCGCTTAAGAGTAATCAGGCAACTGGGACCGCTGTCAAACTGGGACCACTGTCAAAATGGGACTGCGGTCCTACTCGCCCAAAAGTGTTTTTTAATCGGTCCACTGGGACTACAAACTACGTGCCACCAGTTCATCGCTTAAGAGTAATCAGGCGACTGGGACCGCTGTCAAACTGGGATCACTGTCAAACTGGGACGACGATCCCACCCGCCTAAAAGTGTTTTTGAATCGGACCACAAACCACGTGCCACCAATTGTAATATTATTATGATTATGGCAGAGCCCAAAAGGATTGTCTGTCTCTACATGACTACATGTGGTCGATTGGACCGATGTTGAGAGTTATCGTTAAAATCACATGCGCGGCTTGATTGACACATTTTTCAAACACATCTACATAGCGCTTTATTTATTAAAGAAATTACATTATTAAAGTTGAAGCAGGCCCTGGAGGCTTTTATCATTGACGTGCGGCCTACTCTACAGCAAGTAGGTAAATGACGTTTGCGGTAGAATGAATAGTTTTGTCTACTCTCTGAGGCGAATTTAGCTGCAAGATATCTCGAAACGCTGCAATTACTGCAAAACACGGCTATATATATCTTCCATTTTGAGATATTGAGACGGGGATAATTGACAAAAATATTCTAAAAAATATATTTTTGTGATAAGAATCTCTCCTGGTAGCAATTACTTTAAAAAAAAACACATATATTCAATGTACAGTTTTGACTCCGCTACAATTTTATTATATAGATTGAGGGAGGTACACCGGATTACGGTTTCATGCAAAATGTATCTGCAATTATCTGTTTTGCGGGTTTATTTGCCTAACGGTTTTTACAATATTTGGGTACTTTAGACAGAGCATGGAATCGGGCGGCTTCTCCGTCCTCTATGGTACAAAACAAGTATACTCCGGATCCCTAAAAAAGCGGTGGCCGCCACATAACGGCCGTCATCAAAATGATGGCAGCGTGGTTTTAATTTACGGTGTCTAAAAACGCTCTCTGGGGAAACGCACCCACCCTTTCATAAATAACGTTTCAGTGACGTCATTCGACGGTAAATGGCGGATGATATGTGGTGGCCACCGCAGTCTAAGGAATCCCTTTTGTTGGAAAATCCTCATGGACGTTCTCCGCCCTGGGGCGGGCGGAGGGGTCTGTTAGACCTGACTGTCGCTGAAAACCAGTGCTGGGGCTCTGTCTCGCATAGGGTCGCAGCATTATGCTGAGCGGTGGCCGTTTTGCAAGGATGTGACGCATATTTTCCCCCAACTTATTCTTTCGTGTTTGATTTTTTATCTTTGCGTTATGTTTACCGCAAATAATCGTATTTTCTTTATTTTCTTTCACTCACCACTCCAAACTTGAGAGTACTCCACACTTTTACTAAGATACTCCAAAGTTTAAGATACTCCAAGGACCTTTGTACAAACCAAACTTTGTCTAGAAACTTCAAAAATGCACAGTTTAAAAGTAAACTGCTTAAGCAGTGTTGCCAGACTCCACAACATTCACTTACGAACGGCATCACTGAGTAAAATTGAAATGTTGCCAGCTTCAAAAATTGCATTTGCATGCGAAATTGGCTAGGAATATTCTGCCCCATTTGAATGAAGTTGAACTTGATATACAGGATGTTGACATTGTGAAGGCTCTGTTTGTTATACGACGAACAATGTTAAAGTCCTTTACATTGGGGTAGGCCGCATAAAATAGTCAAACTACAAGATTTTCATTAAAAATAAAAGGGAAAATAGTCCTCACATTCACAATAATAGAAATATATAATACTTTACAAAGTAAATATTACGTTAGTACGACGTTTAATATCTTGTCTTGTTCCGTGCCAAGATAATTAACTGTAATTAATACGATGTCATTTTGTAATTAATAACCATGCTTTAGGTTTCTGGAACGATAAATAGGTACTTACTTAAATAGTATGGCTTCTTGTGGTAAATTTGCATAATTATGATGTTTTGAAGGTTTCTAATTTACCACATAAACAGAATAATTAAGCACAGCCAGACCACGCTAATACACGAAGATACACGAGGCTAGTTTTTCAAAACTAGAATAGCAAGCTAGAAGCTCTGTATTCTACCCTGTCTTGCTGTCTTGGCTTGGCACAGGCTAGTGCTGTTTACACGATGCTAGTAAATTTTAAACTAATAGCATTGTGGTGACTTAGTCCGTAGAGTAAAATGATCCGATTGGGTACTTACTATCTTCGCCGGCCACACGAGACTATTATACAAGCCAAGATAGTAAAATCAGTGAAGGGGACGCTACTAGCTCAAAAATAGAACCCCATCCTATTAAACTATCCTAGCTTGAGACGCTAGCTTACTAACTTTCTCACTAGCTTACTAACCTATAATTATATAAAGCTAGTTTTGCATACACGAAGCCAGAGTAACTAGCTTGCCAGTTTACTAATACTGGCTTAGTATCCTAGCTTTAAAAACTAGCTTCGTGGATACACGGTGGTTTAAAATTCACTTTGACAGCTAAAGTCGAAGCTTTTAGTTTAATTTTTTTTTTATTGATGTGTAACATCTTTCCTCTCGCTTTCTGTGAGAGTGATTTCGTGAAAAGGGACGGAAGTGACAGCTTGAGCATGGAATAAGTAAATATTTGTAATAGCATGGAATTAGTAAGTACTTTATAGATTGTAAGTAGACGGGGTCATTTCTGTCACTGCTCAGTTGCTTATTACCAAGGTGAGATGTCAGATGTTACACATCTCAAGCGACTACTGTAAGGCTTACTAGTTTTTTGTTTATCTTCTTTCTGTTCTACACTGTTCTATTTTTTATTTAAATGTAGGTACGTATTTTTGATAAATATAAATCAATAACTTTTCTACTCAGCCTGTACATTCGTTACTCCATTCAACTATGTCACGGCAGGGATCGCAAACATTTTCAAGTGCCACCGCGAAGGTAACGCACACACGAGATTCTATTCAATTTGCCGTGACTACTTGGTACACTAACTTTTTCCAGAACTCCGCATTACGTGGTGGAAGTGAACGAGAAACTATAATATATTGTATATGTCGCAGGCAATTTGTATGGTTCCGCTTTTTACAAACGGCGTCGTCCGTTTAAAAACGCTCGCAGTTATGAAATATACCGAAGGCAAAATGTTATTTGCCTTGTCACATTATAATACCCACAATGATGTATTTATTACCTTTAGATGCGTTACCTGCGCTCAATAATGGCAAAGTAAATGCCAGGCAGTTGCCTGACATTTACAATAATAATTATTATTATTACGTACGCGCCAATGAACATGCAGCAGCTAGTGACGTAACTAAATATGTATGTTTATCTCTTTCTAACAACAGATACCGGTATAGGTCTTTCCTTTTCTTCACGCGCTGTTGATTGTATGCAAGTATGTAGCTACAATCATGGCTTACGCTGTTTTTGAGTGCACTAATGTTCGTGTATGACGCGTCTATTTATAATACGTCATTGATGCCACAACATTTGATGGACAATACAAAAGCCGTTTACGAAATGCCGTGGCAAATTGAAGTTCTATTTCTTAGTGCGCTCGGTTACAGTTCTAGTAACCTAACCTAACCCATTTGGTCGGGGTGCCCTGGTTTAGTTACTGCGACCAATTCAGCAATTCGGCTCGTGCCTGGTTGATCACAGTTCCAATCGAACCTACAATAACAATCAATGTCGAAATTATAACAATTGAAAGAGTTGCCAATTTGCCTTCGGCATATTTCATTACTGAGAGCGTTTGTATACCGACGGTGCCTTATATATAATGACGAATCAAACAATCTGCCTGCGCTGTATGTACACTGTTACAAGGATCCTTCGGCGCTCGAATGACGTTGACAGAGGGGCGCTTTTGTTTACACAATGGGGAAGGCAACTGTCAAAATGGTGCTGTCGTAGCTAGTTCCCAAAACAAACTAATAATACAAGGCTTGGGCTAAAAATTATTCATTGTTGTGTTCCTAAATGCTCCAAAAAAAAAAGCAACATTTAATAAAACGCACTATCAAACAACTATAGATACCTTAGTAAAACATCCACAAAAGGAGTACGGGTGCGTTGTAGGCACGGAAATAAAAAACACTAAAACGCACACGAGAGAGTTACTGGCATGGAATGGGTTAACCAGAGTTTGAGGTTATATCGTAAATATTTTGTAGTAAGTGATTACGAGGAAATAAACAATAATTATGGTTTTAAATTCTGGCACTTTCCTTGTCGAATATTACATTGATTTAATTTATTAAAATCACTGAAAGTAACGAAATAGTGAAGTAAAACCTAACTCATGAATGAACCATTGAATAAACATGAAATGGAATCAAAGGCGTTCAATGAATGAAATATCAAATTTTGTATAGCCGGAGGGACCTAGCTATGGTCACGCCATCTACAAAAAGCTTTGACCGGCCTGCCCCATTGTGCAAATGTGCAAGAACTTTAATTACAATATAGTAGGTACATACTAATTCCATGCAATTTTTTTGCAAAACGAAATGGCGGCATTAGTTTTAATTTTGGCCACGCGCCAAAATAACCTTGTAGCGTTAGTACAGGTTTCATGTCGTTGTGAGTCAAATTGTAATGGCAATTTTAGTGGGTAGTAAATGGAAATGAGTAGAATCCGGAGCGAAATGAATCGATAATGTTCGCATCGATAGAATCTCGGTGCTGAATTGGTTTTATAACAAACTCGACAATAACGCGGTTGATATCAGCATTCAGAAATGTTGAATGCGAATCAATTTACATGTAGGTACTCGAAATGGTCCTAAGACTCGCAATTGCATCGAAATTACCACAAAAAGCGACTGGAATAAATTAGCGCACGAGTGTTGCTTTCAACTCCCTGAAAAATAAACACTAAAAATAAATTGCGTTCGTACAATCAGCTCTAAAAGTACATAGTGATAAATAAACATATTTACTATATCTTTTATAATAACGATAGGTACTCATTTACTTTAAAACATGACTGCTTACAAAATAAACACTGGGCATTTTATTTTTCAAGAGGTTTTATAAAAATAACATGGCTTGTCATCCCGTTTTAAAAATATATCTTGTTTTATGTTAAAAATAAGGTAAAAAAAAATACGCATCCGCTGATAATAATGGATTATGTAGCTTTAAATATGTTGGAAAAACCGGCCAACTGCGTGTTGAGCCACGCACAATGAAGGGTTCCGTAGTGCGAATGAATTTATCACAAGATCAAACTTAACATTTTAATTGAAAAACATGTTCCTCCATTCATTCCAACTACAAATATAAGTTTGTACGCACAATAATGAGAGTTTGACCATGTTATTTTAGGAGCAGACTTTTCCTGTAATCTATAAGTGAAGAACTATATTCAGTATTTTTTCAAAAATGTAAGCTCAGTATTTTCGGAGATAATTATCAATTTTCATCAATTTTCTTAAATCACTTTAAGACTAATTATTTAAAGTTATAAAATATAGTTATATATATCTTAAATCCTTACAACAAGCCTTTTCATTTGATATGTCACACGGTACAGTTTGAAAAAACATTTTTTTTTCTCATTTGCTCCTAAAAGTGACCAAACACGGACGTGTAACGTAAATAAATTAATTTTGAAAATTATGTATTCAAAATTAATTTATTTACGTTACACGTCCGTGTTTGGGTCACAGAAATTCATATGTGTACCAAATTTCAACTTAATCGGTTCAATAGATTCGCAGCAAATCGGCTGTGACAGACGGACAGACGGACACACGAGTGATCCTATAAGGGTTCCGTTTTTACCGTTTGAGGTACGTAACCCTAAAAAAAAGGTGTCGACATCATGAAGTATACAATAGGGAGTTGCCGAACAAAAATAAACCTAATTTATTCGCGAGATAAAGTATTAAAAAATATATGTTTTGTTTATACGTATAGGTACATTTATTGACTAACGGCTTTAATAATGTACAGTTGACTGCGTGTCCCTGGTAATACTTGCATTACAAAAATCGCCCTGACTGGTACGTCAGGCATATAGGCGCTGTCAATATCAAATTGTTGTTGTACATATTATAAAAACCATAAATGAAATTATCATTTTATTTATTTACTAGCTGCGCCCCGCGGCTTCCCGCATAAGTCTCTCGATCCCGTGGGAATATCTGTATAAAAAGTATCTAATTAGGATTATACCATCACTTTTTACTTTTCTACCAATTCCCAATTAGGAATCTCCTTAATCAAAACGGACACTTTAGGCAATGCAACAGACATTCATTTTTTTGCATGAGTGTACCACCGCGAACATAACTCTTGAGGCACTGAATCACGTAAATAATTGCACACATAGTGAATACCTCATTCTACATGTTGCCTATACACTGTACAAAGGATTAATTTAGTACCATCAAGGCACGTTTGTTTGCTATTCTCGAACGTAGAAAATAAACACAGGAGCGTTTCCTGCAAGCCATTTGTTATGTAAATGTAGCTCATAGAGGTACAATTTGAACTGCCGTGGCCGCCCTGATTTGAATATTAAATCCTGTAGAAATTTTCTTTGCCATAAACGTGTCTTTATTCAAACGGGCTGTTTAAAGGAATTTAAATTGCTCGTCGTTGAATTAGCGGAACTGTAGGAACGAGACTGGGTTGTCTGATAATGAAGTTTGCTGCAGATTTTTCTCAGTGGCTGTTATAGAAATTACTGCAACGGCAGTACTGAAAATATTTTATTGAGTTTTTATATCTGGAATTTATCTGTAGCAGCACGGAATCTGATTCGGGCCCGGTTAACGGCAATAGGCTCGCCTCCTATTAGGTACACGGGATTTTAACATAACTGGTGAAATAAGGGTGTACCGTCACGAGCACCAATGTGTATACACTCAGAAACTTTTAAAAGTGATTTCCTCCAACTATATTGGTTGAAATTTTATTTTACTACCAACATAGTATTTTGGAACCCAAACTATTACGAAATAGATCTTTTCTCAAAGTTGCAATCGTTAACCCTTCTGAGTAACACGACGTGATGCAGTACTAAAAAGTCATTTTAAACACTATTTTTATAAAGACTTTGTATAGAAAAAAAAGAAAAGAAAGAAAAATTGTTTATTCTGCACAAACAAAACGCACATTTCAACAAATATAAACATAATTAAAATACACACATACAAAGAAGCCAAAACCCTCGTGGATACGAGGGTTTTGGCATTATTATACACTAAAAATTTTGACAATCATTTCCATTGGTTGTGATTGGTTGGTATGTGTTTCTAGTTACTCGGTTTTCATACTGTGTCAGTACACAAGACTACCGGCCGTCAGATCTTTTGGGTTCATTCATAGGTCAGATATTTAGATATGATCAGCAAAAACCAAACGCTTATCCTTTCGTTTCTGAACTGCTAGATTCGCCTTATAAACGTGACAAATTTCCGCGACGCAATCGTCAAACACGACATGAACTATCTACATCACAAATTAACATGTAAACATGTCCAGGCAATTCAACAACAACATTAACAAGAGAAACAAGCCTGTTTAGTTAGGTACCTGTCATGTGTAATCTATTCACAAATCCGCGGATTATTAGCATGTCGCCCATATCCCCGTGTTTATTTGTCTTCATACACTAATACCACAAAATAGATTGGTACAGAAAAGGTCGACTCTATACAACGCGAAAACGCACGCACACATAGATACGCTTCACGTACAGCAAGTGCAAGCGCACTCGCGACTGGCATTTTTTTGAGATGGCCGTGCGTCAGTGCGTGTCATAAGAAGTGCCTAAAATTATCGATATATTGTATCGATATTAAAAAAAAAAACGATTTCGACATAACGATAAAAAATATCGATATACCGATAAACCGGTGAAATTTTCTAAAAAGTATACCTAATGTATTTTTTTTTGAAAATTTCACCTATTAAAAATAAATAATACAATACAAAACAATCAACAATTTCATACAGTACATAATATTACTTATCTACTTTATGAAATTGTATTTTTTGTTATTTATTCAAAGAAATACCAAACTAGAAACATAATTTCTGATATTCATCATCATCATCAGCAGTCCACTGCTGGACATAGGCCTCTCCAATTGCACGCCATTCAGCTCGATTCTCGGCAACTCTCATCCAGCTGCCACCAGCCACCCTGCGAAGATCGTCGCTCCACCTAGCCTGAGGGCGTCCTACCTTACGTTTGCCAATTTGCGGTCTCCACTCAAGAACACGTCACCCGTCGTCGTCGTCGTATTTCTGATATTGTAAAATCTTAAACTAATAAAACATTGATTAAAAAAAAGTTTACTTTTTTACGGCTCTGAATTCTAGCAGTTTTGCTATTGGGAATATAACGTATTTGATACATTATCGACATTTGTCTTTTTTTTTTATATGTCGGTGTATCGGAATAATAGATATCGCCAAAAAATATCGATGTAACGAACAAAAAATATCAATATATCGATATTTTTTCTACAAGCCTACATCTATGTATGCGTGGGCCTATTTTCGTTCATTGTATAGAGCCGACCTTCTGGACCTGTCTATTTTATGCTAATACACTTGTTGGCGGGACGCCATGTTTTCATTCACCTCCCACAGAAATAATATTGCTCTAAATAATCGAACGCGTAAAACACTTCTGTTCGAGATTGTATTTATATTGAATGAATCATTGAGTCGAAATATACACATGTTAATGCTGATTTCGATTAGGATTTATAAGTTTAATGAAAATAGTGGTGGTGTGTTAGGTTCTCTGTAGGTAGATCTGCAATCCGAGCAGCATACGAGTAGGTTATTATGTATATGAAAGAAAGAAAGAAAGAAAAATAATTTTAGTCGTCACAGAAACACGTGCTTAGGAAAACATAGACTCGAGCAAGTAAACATCAAAGAAATAAAAAAACCTATCTACATTAAAATCACGAGCAGAAAAATAACAAATAGTCGGCAACTAATGAGATGAGATGTATGATCAGTAAGTTAGCTCCCTTCAAAATGGTTGAGCTGAATTGTGATTCATGCGTCATGTTCATGAATGGGTACTGTCAGTTGGGACTGGTCATCTCTTAGCTGCCACGGCTTATTTGCGATTTTTCTATGGTCGCGTTTTTTTAGTTGTATCCTCCTCACATTTACTTATAAATTCAAAACTATACTATACAACATGTCCCAGAATTAACGCACATCCTCTTAAGGGTTCATTGTATCCATCATTATGAACAAATTTTACTATGGGACCAAACCTGAAACCGTGAAAAAAAAATCTGCTGTTCCCTACATTTTGACGAGTTATGAGAACATAAATGTATGAAAACAGATGTTTTTTTCGCGATTTCAGGTTTTGTCCCTTATTAAAAGTTGTTCATAATGATGAGTAAAATGACCCCTTAAAAGGTTGTGCGTTAATTCTGGGACATGCTGTAAGTACCTATACATTTTTGTAACATTATAATTTAAAAGAGTGTCGATGGAGTTTCTTGCCCGTTCTTCTCCATATGTACCTACTTCGCTTTGGAATGGGCAACTAGCTTCATATATCTAACTGACCGACTTCTTGACAATTCAAAAATGCTTAGAGTTTGAGTTCACATCATATTTAACAGAAACATACCAATGTTAAACGTAACCCACCGTCAATAAATTCAGTCTGTACCAAAAGTTAACTGTAAATTCTAATAAACTTAATATCGTTCTTTGTTTTCTTTTTTTTATTCTTTTACGAGCTGCTCGTCGCTCGTCGCTCTTGCCGTTTCTTTACGAGCCGCTCGTCACTCCTCGCGCTTGCCGTTCTTTTACGAGCCGCTCGTCGCTCGTCACGCTTGCCGTTCTTTTACGAGCCGCTCGTCCCTCATCGTGCTTGCCGTTATTTTACGAGCCGCTCGTCGTGCTTGCCTTTTTTTTACGAGCCGCTCGGCGCTCGTCGTGCTTGCCGTTCTTTTACGAGCCGCTCGTTGCGCTTGCCGTTCTTTTACGAGCCGCTCGTCGCTAGTTATACTTGCCGTTCTTTTACGAGCCGCTCGTCGCTCGTCATGCTTTTTTTTTTTTTTGGGTGTGAAATTATCATCTTCTCCCGCTCTGGGCTGAGCGGGAGGGCGTGTCAGTCTTTTACTGACTAAAACCCACCCGTGTTCCTTCCGTTGCCTGTGTGCCGGGCCCACGATATCCCTTTCGGACAAACTCGCAACCCTGGCAGGCATTGGCCCTAACGGACCCCGTCAGTTGGTGCTGACATCTCTTTGAGGCGCGCGTGAAACACAACGCGCCGTCGACCCGGGCCTGGTCCTTATCGGACGGCGAGCTACCCATCGCTCGTCATGCTTGCCGTTCTTTTACAGGCTCGTGGCTGAATAATAACACCCGCACGGGTCAATTAAAGGTTAAGTCACGCTTACCGTAGTTTGTCCGTGAATGGGTGACCATCCATTACCTACATATGTCGAGACCCCTTCGTGCCTCGCACTTTAAACATTTGGTCCCGACTGTAACTTGTAGATCTCTGACAGTCTTTACGGGTATTCAGAAGCCCGAAAGTCTGACAACCAGTCATACTAAGGGGCATTGTATTACCCAGTAACTGGGTTGTGGAGGTCAGATAGGCAGTCGCTCCATCTAATATACTGGTATGCAGCTGCGGTTAGACTGGAAGCCGACCGCAACATAGTTGGGAGAAGGATAGGCAAATTGATAATACCTGGTTGTAAATACCGAGACTGTGGTAATTAATTGATATTATTATTTTGATGGCCTTTGAAATAACTGCAATTTAGGAAAAAATAATGATGGATTCATCATCCGGTTAGACTGGAAGTAGAACTCATCATAGTTGTAAAAAGGCTAGGCAGATTGTAGCGGCATCAACATCGCCACATGCGAACTACGCGTCACTCTGAGGTCACGCAAAATCCTGAATCGCGCAAGCAGAGTTTACCGCGCGACTAGCATATATACAACATCCCGACATCAACCGTCGGGCAGTTGCCCACCAGACACAACACCCGTCTGGTCGGAGGATCCTCCCTTTTCTATAGAGGATGAGTGAACTTAACACCCTGTTCCTTATGCCTCTAAAAGATCATGACAAGCCGATCTCAACACAGCGAAAAAAAACATTGTGATAAAACCGGCATGTCCTGAAAACAAAAAATCGACGACATAACGTGACATCCACCAACCCGCATGTGGCCCGCGTGTTTGATGATGACACAGTCCCTCTCACAGATAGAAGGCCTGTGTCCAAGCAGTGGTAATGTTGTATGCTGATTATGTTTGATATGCTTTACTCGCCGAGTCTCGTGGTAGAACCCCATTTTCATCCTCATCGAGCATTTGTCCCCGCGCCATCGACGCGACGTCAGTTCATTTGGCTGATAGCCAGCCACTCTACTATCCTACTATCCTTCATGGACTCGCCAGTCAAATAGACAATATGTCAACAAGTTTTGAAAACTAGAGGTGTTTTTCCGGTCGATAAATTATTCCTTCCAGCTATCGGACAATTTTATCATTTTATTAGACCATCAAATTATTTTTATAGCAGAAAATCAATTTCCTTTCCTCGTTTTTCCTATAATTACATTTATTATGTGCTCAGATAATGTTGTAATGTAGAACGGATGGCGTCGCCCATGTGTGGGACGCGTTAACTGCAAGGCCGCTATAAAATCTAAGTAAGATGGCTATTTCAGACAGTCATAGCCGTTTTATACTTCCTTGTAGACTAGTAGTAGGTTGCAAAAGTAGAGTTTTGTGACTAAGCAGCTATACTCATTCATCTTATGAAATCTTTTCACATCACAAAACAGATGCAACTATTAGTCTGATGTCGAGCCTGATAAGGAAGAAAATCGTAAGCGACATAAATTAAAATTTACAGGAGAGGTATTTTATTGATTATCGTGCTTGTCGAGACTGCAGGGCCTGCTATTATCCTACCAGGGCAGGGTTGCGAGTTTGTCCGAAAGGGATATCGTGGCCCTGGCACACAGGCAAATGAAGGAATACGGGTGTGTTTTGGGCCTGCTATTATAAGTTTCGGTTAACATATCAATCAGCCAGAGTATCAGCCATCAGTGTTTTGTTGCACTTTTGCTTAGCGTAGATTCTTAGACCCCAACTATGAAGCGCAGGCCACACCGCCAGCTAGCGGGCGGGCGGGCTAGGCGGGCGAACATCGTTTCACCTCTTTACATACTTCGGTTCACACCGCGAGCTACCCACTAACCATGTAAAGAGGTGAAACGATGTTCGCCCGCCTAGCCCGCCCGCCCGCTAGCTGGCGGTGTGGCCTGTGCTTAAGATGCTATAAACTGTTTTTTTTTTTTGGATGGGTTTGCTCTTGATCTTAGTCTAGGGCAGAGGTGACAGCAACAAAGTCGACGATGGAGTGAGCTTACCCAGAAGAAGCCTGTTCACTCTAACTTTGAAGAGATTAGGGTTTTATGCGTTCGGAAACACAGACGCAGGTAGACAGTTCCACTCTTTTGCTGTGCGCATTATAAAAGACATTTGTCCTTCTTTGTCTTAAATAGCCTCCAGTGTACACAGGATAGACTGAGGTCCTTGGTACACTGGAGGCTATTTTTAGGCGTGGCACAAAATAATACCTTGGTGACTGGCTATTATTTTATGCCACCCCGCATAGTTCCTGCCGATGAGGAGGTGTTAGATAAGACACTACACATTGTACTTTGGAACAGTAGCGTATCGCCTACGTTTTCATTGCTGTATTTCCCCCATCAGTCGCTGATATCTTGCGCACAATGATAAGGGACACGTCACACGCGAAAATTCATTTATCTTTCCGTTTTATTACAAAAATATAAACAAATACGTACACGATAGTGATTCTTAATATTTTACCTGCCAAAATGACCGCAAGGGTATATTTGTGTAAAAAAAAACTCACTCTTTCTTGCATTTTCTCTTGTCAACTGTCACGCAAAAAACGACGATATTTGTAAATCTTCAAACAATAAGGAGTAGATAATACAATTAAAATAATGCTAGAATGATTGATACCGATACTTTATAGTTTCAATTTATAATTATTTTACTATTCCAATTTAATTGATGTTTTTTTTATTACAAATTTTTGAATTATATTGTATTTCAATTTAACTACTTGTCATTTTAAATTCAATGTAAACTGTGTAAATTTTAATTTTCTTATGATCATATATTTCCATTTGAATTTTTATTATTGATTATACAAGTGCTGTGCACACCTATAAGTGACAAATTCACCGCAAAGCTGTTGATATAGAATTTAATGTAATGATTTAGCGAATAAGTCGTTGGTGTGTCAATAAATAAATAAATAAATACCGTATTTATTCAATCTGAATCAGAAATCAGAATCCATTGTCATAAAATGCAGTAATAAAAATAAATCAGTTGTGCATTAGCAATCATCCATAATTATTTTTTCCTTAATTGCAGTTATTTCAAAGGCAATCAAAATGATATCAATTAATTACCACAGTCTCGATATTTACAACTAAGTAGTATCAGTCTGCCCGCCTTTTCCCAACTATATTGGAGTCAGCTTGCAGTCTAACCGGATGCTGAATACCAGTATTTTAGATTGAGCGACTGCCTTTTTTTTTTTTTATCGCTGAGAAATGCATTACGCATCCCCGCTCGTGGGGGACGAGTCGGGGTATGTGGGACTCCTGTATGACGACAGTATACCCACTAAAACTCAGCGGTGTTCCCGCATCGCCGTGATGGGAGGGCATGGGAATGACCGGGAACACCTGGTCATTCCCATCCAACACTGGTGGAGGCCTGTGCAATACAGGCAAGGGAGAGGCCAGCAGGCAACGGGTGCGGGGGCACCGCACCCGTTGCCTGCTGGCCTCCACCTGGGAGGAGTCGAAGATGACTTTCATACTGACGTCTTCTTCGACCCCTCCTCCGCCTGCGGAGCGGCGCCGCGTGAGGGTCGTCCACCCGCGCGCGCTCCGCGTCCTCCTTCTGTGACATTACTTCCTCACAGAAGGAGGCGACTGTTGCCCACGCCTCCTCGCTTTCTAGCATCGAGTTGAAGACGCTGGGAAGCGAGAGGTCCGGCCCGACCAATGGAGCGACTGCCTATCTGACCTCCACAACCCAGTTACTGGGTAATACGATACCCCTTGGTAAGACAGGTTGCCAGATTTTGGGGCTTCTGACGACCTGTAACAACTGTCAAAGATCCAGGAATCACAGCCGGGATGGCTTAACGTGCTTTCCGAGGCACTGAGGAGTCTCGGTCACCCATCTATGGACCAACCAACAAAAATGTTGACCACAATGTTGAATTCGCAAAATGTTGAATCCTAAATGTTGAATTTGCAAAATGTTGACCTTATGGGTTAGGTTAGGTTACAACTGTGACAAACCGCGTACGCGTAATACGTACATCCAAGTTGATCGCAGTTACTTGGCTATTTAGTAAGAATTATATTTTTGTACTTTCCAAATTCAACATTTTGGTATTCAACATTTCGCGAATTCAACATTTCACGAATTCAACATTTTGCAAATTCAACATTGTAGTCCAGAAGGATATAAAAGTCTTTTGACATTTTCAGCAAGATATTTTGATCACTCCAGAACAAAACATGTTGCTGAAAATGTCAAACGAAAAAAAAAGTTATGGGCAATGTTTTACTGATTTTACTAGCAAAACCATCAAAACATTCATAATTATCGTTTACAAGCCAACATTTTGAAAGACATAAATTTTCCTCTTATGAGGGGCATATCGGTCATTACTACAGAGTTTATAAGTTTATTGTACTCACTAAAGTCACATAATGACGTGTGATTGGATGGTTGCAATAAAATTCAAAAATACACTGGTTTATAATCCTATTTTTAACAAAATCTAATCTTAGACGTACGCAAAAAAAATTAATTGGCAAATAAAAATACGTTGCAAAGTAATTTTTGCGAAATTAGGTACATGAAAAACAAAAGTAAATAATTAATATTTTTTATATTTTTTTGGTAAGATCAAACAAGACTGGCACGGTAGAATTCTCAAACACAACTATTTAATTATAAATCACCTTTAAGTTTTCACCCTAACTTCATAAATCATAATTATTACATTGTAATAGGAAACCATGAAACTAAGAAAATTCGAAGTAGGTACTCATGACGTTTTCCGTAAACCCTGCGCCGTCGCGTCACAAGTTTGCCCACTGTCAACAATCATTGACAACAATTGCAGCTCTATGGAGACATCTTATCACGACTCACGTTATCAAGTGTTTACGTCAGATCGCATGATAACGTTCTGTGAAGAACACTACGAAGATATTTTTTTGTTAGTTTTTGTACCGTGCCGAGACAATCGTTGCGGCTTTTTGCATTGCCGTGAGAAATGAATCTGTGACGTCGGTTTGTGAGGCCATCATGTACAGACATAAAAAGGTTCACAAGGGTAAGTGGATTGTATGTTATTATTTATTAAAAATGTAGTTAAATATTTATACTTCAAGATGTGTGTCTCGGTTCTAGGAATTTTCTTTTTGTTTTTCGCAACGTAACGGGGGCGCGAAAACAGTGTTTCTAACCTATGATCTGTTATTATTAGTTCCCGATCTGGCTGAAGCGTTTGTTTTTTGTTGTGATACAATATTTTTTTGAAACTGATACACTGATAATAATAATTCCTTTATTTTTTTTAAATGTGTAGCGTTATACCTTCTTAGTCCTCTTGGTATCGAAAAACAAAAAAAAACTAAAAACCCGCGCGTTTCCATTCTCATAGGACCAAGGAACAAGCACATTCAGCTTCGTTGAGCGCATTTTAACCGCATGGAGGTTCCACGCAATAAAACTTCTTGCATAGTTACGTCCCACGTTCCCAACAAAGTTTACAGCAAACATATTCACTTTAATTACCCTAATAATTATTCTTCACTTAAAAGATAATAATAATAATAATAATCGTTTATTTATAAGAAGGGCACATTTACAATAAGTTTCTTAACAATTAAAATAGAACACAATTTCTTATTTGCCTGAACTAGGTACACGTAGACACACTATTTCGCAGATTTAAGATCTATCCACACACATGGGCCGTGCCTGGGACGTGGACAGACCGCACTCCGTCAGGGGCTGAAACAAAAGTATCGGTTTGTACATTTTATATGAACTCGTTCACACATGTCCATGTCCGCGCCGGCAACGGAGCTTCAGTGCCTGCCTTTGTGTATGCCACGGCCCAGTCACGTCCCGGGCATGACCCTGTTATGTGTGGATAGTCCTTTACACCCCCAAGTGGACTGAACCGGCTCGTAAATCCCTTTAACTGTTGGCCTACAAACGACGCTATAAAAATATTCATTAAATGTGGTTTTACACAAGAGGCGTTAAGATGGCTGCTCGCGGTTTATGTTGGTCCATGTGTAATGTTGCTTGTGGTTTTGGTTGGAAAGTAGTTGTAACAAGAGAATCGAACAGAGGACTTGTTATTTTTCTACGGTCAATCTGGTGCTGGGTTTGTCATTTACTGGTTATTATGTCTACCAGCAAGCTTAGCATGACCCTTTCTATATCTACTCTACTGTTGAATAGAAATCGCTTGTCAACCGTTTTTGGTAGACAACTGTCAACTGTCTACACGGAGACGTAATTTTTCTTTACTCGTTCGTCGATAAAACGCTTATCTACGGTTCTCTTGTTAAGGCGACGATAACCGACTTTTAATTATGTTATACTGAAGATCACGTCTAAACGAGTAGTGTCAATGATTTGAAAAAAAAAATATGTTAAATTAGAGCATTTTCTCAATAACTTAATATGTGAATATTTTATATTATTTGTTTAATACATAAAGTAATTAATTTGTAAAGTTATGTCTAACGCGGATAAAAAACTGAGAATGGCGCAAAATCTACCAAGCGTATTTTGCTGAAATCTTCACCAATTTAAATATAATTGAATTATTGATCTTTTAGTATACGCGTTTTATTAAATACCTTTTGTTTTGTGTATAATAAATTAATAATGCGTCAAATTGAGGACAGCGCTCCTTGATGGGCGAGTCCTATTACTGGCTGAACGTACGACGCGTTGCGTGAGCTCAGTACAGAACACGCAAGCTAACCACTCAAGGTCACTGGCATATATCTGCGTCTTAAGTAGTTATGACAAACCGACTGAAAGACACAATAGCTGTAACAAAAATAATAGCATTTAACAAAAATAACAAAACAATTCCACCAACTAAAATTGCGGTTTTACATACAAAATTGCAATAATTAGTAGTAGAGTACATAGACAATGTACAGTCAGTGACCTGCATAACCTGACCCCTTTTCCATCCTTCTTTTTTGTAAGAGGGGTCAGGTAATGCAGGGCACTGACTGTACTGTATACTAATTAAAATTTCAACGCGCCACATGATACGGAACATCTTACAAATCTTTCAAAGTACATACTTCTACTACATACTTGTTTTTGATTAAGCAAGAACTTAGAATCTGAACAAACTCGGAAAAACTTGTGTAAGTATAAAATCGAATATTTACGCCTCACTTTGAACCAAGTTTAAAGCATAAGCCGCTGCATAAATTGTCTTCCCTGTGTTATTCTTTGCGGCTCCCCACGGTAAATCCTCGAGTATAGGGAATATAATATTTAGATAGGGTTGTCAAAATAAAGAAAACATGAATATACAGGAGGTCATGTTTATGCAGTTATTAATATCTACAGAAAGTATGAACATTAATTATTTAAATATTATTAAAAAGTATTTGATACTTTTTAAAATCTTTAGTTAATTAATAGCGTACAAAGTGAAACAACATTAGGTACTTACATTATTTTTTTGAATTAAGTAAAGTCTGTTTATTTTTAAATAAAGATAAAAGATTCTCAATGTTTATCACAATAACATGACGACGCTGTAGAGATTTTAAGAAACCAATTATGCAATTATAACTAAATGCCGAAAACAGAACCCTTTTTGCTTGGACGCCCAGTCCAAGCAAAAAGGGTTCTGTTTTCGGCATTTAGTTTCCGAGTTATAGATACGCAGTTTTGTAAAGTTGGATGAATAAATTGCATTTTGCGATTTTAATTGATTAATTATTAATTAATACTAAATTATCTACAAGTGCTTATAGTAAATGACTATATAAAATGATGTTTCTAAGTACCAGAAATTTTTAAGAGACTAGTTTAGTAAAAATATACCAGTGAAATTTGGTGACAAATTTGAAAATGCTTTTTCTCAAAACTTTTTCAGAGAGAGTCTGATAAATAAAAGTGCCAGATTTTGAATATTTTTTTAATCCTTATTATCAATTGATTTTTCTAGATACCGAATCTAGTCTTAACTCAATACTTCACTACTGGACCCTTTTTGCATAATTCTGGATGCTTTTTGCATTTATCCATAAAACTTCACGAAGTTTGTTTCCAGGGAAGCCTTCCTTGAAACAGAATTCGTTTCCTTTCTCTCCAACAACAATGAGACAACCCTACTGGAACGTCTCAATCTGGTACCTATTGAAATATGGCTTCGGCTTGAACATAAAATGCATTTAAATGCAATATAAAGGGAAGCCTGTCTTCTCCATAGCATGGCGCAATCATATTGTTGATACAGAATATACGGATAAGTACCTACATGAGCGTCTTGTCTCTCAGAAATCAGCTATCATATTGATGATACAGAATATACGGATAAGTACATGAGCGTCTTGTCTCTCAGAAATTAGAAATCATTTATTTTTCAATGAATGTGGGTACAAAATATGATGTAAACATTGTAAAAGCAGTTCCAACATACTCTACGGCATGCAAAAGTAAAAAATATTTATATCTTATCAAATAAACAAAAAATAAAAGTGTAGTTATGTGGATCATACCTGCCTTCATACGTAAACTAAACATCAAAAACAACAATCATAATTCTATATTTAAAAAAATGTAAAATTATTCAAACTCAAACCATTTATTTCAATCCTAAACCACTTTTGAATTGTCAAACAGTCGGTCAGTTAGTCAGAAAGTTGAAGCTATTTGCCCATTCCAAAACGTAGATGTCTATGGAGAAGAACAGGCAAGAAACTACAAGGAGACTCTTTTAAATGAAGACATTACAAAATCTATTATTTTATGTATGTAAGAAGACAACCGAGTATTGAATAACCAATAGTGAGAGCCGAGTATTTAATAAAAACTGGAATTCTTAAATTTATTCGAAAATACCTATATTTCTGTAAATAATATGGCAAAAATATTACTCCGCATAATCATAGTTTCGAAATCCAAGCTACCTTTTGGGAAAATATTCGCCGACACCACTCACAACGGGCTCATGATTCCGAATTTAGGACATCCTGTAGTAAAGCGCCACGGTTCATTACTACCTGACTGTGAGCCATGAATAGGCAAGTAATATTAAGAAGCTTTTACATACCTATAAAGAAGCTACAGTACCCCAAGTGTTACTTTGCAAGAGAGTAAACGTAACTATTTCGTTTGCGTTAAAATTTGACCGATAGATCATAATACTAAGAATGTAAATGGGTGAGAATAAAAATCTTAACGCAAACGCGCTAGTTACGTTTACTCACTTGCAAAGTTACACTCGGGGTACAGAACGCCAGCTGCTACGATCCTTACATATTTCTTTTGCTTCGTTTAGGTTCAAGCTTTTAATACAAAACTATTGTATATTTCAATCATTATTATAGTTTAATTATTATCAAAATTATTTAAAGATATTTGTAAGTTTGGGTTCGTCAAACTATTTTTTTTTTCCGAAGTGGAGCGTCGTCTGGTCTAGCGTAGAGTACCTCCATAATTTGTCAGTTTTCATTATTTATTTTTCAAACATTTACATGCAATTTTCAATTAAAATCATATTGGTGTGTTTCAACTTTTCTCTATACTCAAAATACCTACATATTTTTATTACGTACCCGAAACTCCCATCCATTACATTTAATAAGGTTCTCCCCTCTTATAAAAACAATTTTCTTCGTATCAAAAATAATGACCCAGAAAAAGGAACCTTATACGTACTCTTTGCCGTTATAAACTCATAAGTGTGTTTCTTATAATAAGGTTTGATGCACATCAGAATTTTACGGATCATAAACATAAATACATTTTTATTCGCATCATAAAAGTGATTCAGTAGCCATAAAAAGACTTTCTGCGGTTCGAAAAGTTTATACGGTTCTTGAAGAAGACTTACCTTTCATCTATCGGAGACTTAAAATCCAAAAAAGTTTTCATGGGTGTGTAGCGGCATCAACATCGCCATATGCAAACTACGCGTCACGCTAACGTCCCCCAAAATCCTGCATCGCGCAAGCAGTTTACCGCGCAACTAGCATAAATACAACATCCCGACATCAACCGTCGGGCAGTTGCCCACCAGACACAACACCCGTCTGGTCAGAGGTTTCTCCCTTTTCTATGGAGGATGAGTGGACTTTACACCCTGTTCTTCATTCCTCTAAAGGTGTGTGAGTCCATCCGATGGCATGACGACCTCGGAAAGATGTAATTGTAATCTATGGCGAGAGAAGCTCAAACCTCCTGATCCTTTCAAAATCAAAAGTCATTTATTCAAATAAGGTTGAGAATCAGCACTTTTCAAACGTCAAATTACAAAGTCATTCCCCCAAAACGCCCGTCCTTCACCATTTCCTAGTGCTTTAGCTGGGAAGAAGAAGTGGCGCAACAAACACCCCAACAGAAGCCTTCATCGAGCCATCAGAGAGCCTTTCACCTGGACACACTTTGCCGTGGCTTTTTTTTTTTTGGGTGGGAAATTTCGGGAGGGCGTGTCTGACTTTTACTGGCTAAAACCCACCCGTGTTCCTTCCGTTGCCTGTGTGCCAGGGCCACGATATCCCTTTCGGACAAACTCGCAACCCTGGCAGGCATTGGTCCTGACGGACCCCGTCGGTTGATGCTGACATCTCTTTGAGGCGCGCGTAGAACTTTGCCGTGGCTGACTTGGAAATTTTAAAACAGACTCCGCACTCAGGTTGTCCGCAGCCAAGACAATCTCCACAGGTGGAGTAACCCGGATGGTTCCGATCCTCAATGTATATGCGGCATCTCCCCACAGACCATGGCCCACCTTTCATCTTACGTCGCACCTGCACCTGCACTCGTGAGAACCTAATGTCTGGTTCATCGAATGGGTGTTAGGGTTTCTCGAGCTCCGGGGCAAACAGGAAATTTAACTTAATATTTAATTTTGCTATCGACACGTTTAGAAGATAAACATACGTTTCTTAAAGAAACCGTATCTTACATAAACTTGATTGTATTTTGAATAAACATATCAACCCGTTTTTTGTGCCAATTAAGTTACGTCCACATTAAACTTATGCAACGCTAATCCTGAGTAACAATCATTGACTGCACCAATGATATTATATTAAACAGATATGTTGTGAGCGCGCAATCGTGAAGACTCGAAAACGGCCTAATTGGGACGTATTTGTTAGTCTGTGATGCCAACATTCGGTGATTGGTTGCCAGAATAATGTTGGTTTACATTCACGCGCAATTGATAACACTAGCTGTCTCTTTTTTTCTTGTTGTTTTTATAAAACCATCATTTTACTTGTAGTGAAACTTGCACGTAATTATAGCTAAAAGCGACGTCTGCGCAAGTCAGTCGCGCGTCGACATCTCGTTATGGACATGACCATTAAACTGAGACCGTTGACCGACGACTGCCCTAAATACTGATACACTATGATTAATATCTTTAGAACGACACAGAAGAAACTAGAAATGTAATTTATCTTAGTCTATGACCTCTCACGACTATCGTAAAGGACGCAATGATTAAAAGTAATTTACAATGTGTTTATGCTATTTAAGTACCTATTTACACAGTCCGATATTATCTAAATGATAAATTATAATGCATCTGTTTTCTTTCAACTCTAATCTATTTGTGGTGCTGTGTTTCTAAAACGACTTTTGACGTCACATAGAGATTTATGGTCTCTCCCAAAAAAATCTGATGAATATAATAATCAAACCCTGTTTTGGTTGAATTATTACGCAATCACTCACTAAAGGGAATTGGTAATACATTCATTTGTATTTAGAAGATTTAAACTTCATGTCTCACCCCTTTTTCCAACAATTAATGTATGAATAACATTATTTAATTGATAATTGAAAAAAATCACGACGAAAATTGACGTTATAAAATTAATCTCAACTACAGGAAAAAAAATTTAACCAGTGCGCAAATTTTGACAAATTAAACTTAAGTTTTATTAAATCATATTTTTTTTTATTTTGATACGTCTTAGTACAAAAAAATAAAGTTAACGAAAGATGTTCACTTTGAAACTGGTTTAATGGTGACTTGCCGGCCGGCGCGGGTGCACGGTGTATCGAAACGCTCGTGTATCTAAACAGCTGTGCGCACACTGCGCACGCTCGATTTGCGATTTGTAGGTTTTTAGGTATTTTATTAGGATTTCAAGTCGGGAAAAAAAAAGTACCTATTGAACAAATAATGGAAATGTATACTATTACAGAACCACCAAAAAAATATTGCGCACTGGTTAATTCTTTTTCCTGTGTTGTCAAATGAAAAACATAAGGTGATTTAAAATTAAGAGTTTCCGGTTTATGTATATAAAAAAAGCACATCACGGTACTCAATGTGTGTGTTACAAATTGGTATCCACATACGTTTTCTGATCCATTTGTTTACTTTCCAGTTATTATCATCAGACATTTTTGGAATAGACTATAATAGTCAGCTAGGCACTATTCGATATTAAATTCCAATCTCGTTTTGTCTATAAGTCTGAATTGCACAGAAGTTAATCAAAGTTGTACTTGAACTTGATCAACGTGTCTGGTAACTTTAATACTTTTGATGATATTACGAGTAGCTGCAGTCAATTTTATTTGCGGGAAACTTCGTCAACGATCTGTCACGACATCGAGATGACTCGGATAACCTGCCCGCTGGATAAACCTACAGATTAATTGACTTTTATGGAAATTATATCTACTTGTTCGCTAACTTTTTAACAATCTGAGCAGTTGAATTTCAAAGAGAAACTTGGGAGTTACCGGGTTTGGCAAGTTTGAGAGTAATTTTACTGAGTAGTCTCAATTTCTTGGCAGTGAAGCGCTTTGAATCCCATATAGCCCAAGGGGAGGTTTATTTACTATTTATATATACAACATTATTTTTAGTATAAATATGCGAAACCTGAATATAGTTTGTTCAGAATAAGGAACTAAATAGATTTCAATAATTTTTACACCATGTTATATGTTGTCCCAAAAATATTTAAGTGTGATGGAAAATAATATCACCATTTAATTACTTACAATACAATCGCCGTACGGTTAGATACCTACTGCTAAATTATTATCAATGAGCGCAAGACGACCCTGGAGGCGCGGGGGCGCCGTTAGCATATTTTTGTACGGACAACCCGGTAACATAACAACCTTATAACTTTGTGATTTTTCATGATATAGTTTTGAAATTTTGTACATAGATTCTTTACATAAAAATACTAGACACGTGTTTCGGGTTTCGCGTATACTAAAACTAATATTGTCTAGATCTTAACTTAATATTATAAATACGAAAGTGGCTTTGTTTGTTACGCTTTCACGCTAAAACGGCGGAACGGACTTGGATGAAATATGGCACATCGGTAGACCATGACCTAGATTATATAGATATCATATTAAACGGAGAAAAACTGGAATTTATTAATCAAACGGTTTTCCTAGGAATGGCTCTAGACGAGAAACTACAATGGGGACCACATATAACCTCTCTTGCGGGGCGGCTAAGCTCGGCCGCTTATGCTGTTCGAAAGATAGACAGCTAACAGATATTATAGAAACCGCGCGTTTGGTTTATTTTAGCTACTTCCACAGCAATAATTATGTCGTGTGGCATTATACTGTGGGGTCGGGCTGCAGACATTGAGTCCATCTTTATTTTGCAAAAAAGAGCTGTCAGAGCAATTTATAATCCACGTCACCGCGAATCTCTTAGGGAACTATTTAAAAAGATTAATATGTATTATGAGTTTATGACGGTACCTTCCCAATTCGTTTATGAAAATATTATGTATGTAAGGAAAAATCTACATATTTTTTAATTTGTGTCTATCACTTATCTTAGTGATAGACACAATTTTAATACTAGAAATAAAGAAAAAAAAGATAAACCATTTTTCAGATTATCTGAAGTACCTACATACATATTTTATGGGGTACTGTGTTAAAATATGTTACAACAAAATACCTTGTGATACATTGCAATTAAATGAAAGAAAATTTAAAACACATATTAAAAGTACACTTTGTAAACAAGCATATTACAATTTAGAGGATTATATCCAAGATAGGAATGCTTGGAAACATGCTGGTCCTGCTCCGTAGGACAATCTAGAGTCCAGACAAAATCAAACTGGTCGATAATTATCAATTCACATTGTAGTGTTATTTTGGAAGTATTTGACAGCTATTTGCCAACTTTCTAAATGCACCCTCTTAATGGCAAGTAAGTACCTACAGAGAACATTGCCACAAGTAGTCATAATATACTTGTTTATCAAACCATTCATATACATTCTGATTGAATGTACTAACTACCTAATGACCTACAGAACCTAACATTATCTATAATAATTGTATGTCTGACAGTCTATTGCTAATCTCAACGCGACTTACACGCGTTTGTCTGTCAATAATATTATCAGTAAAAGTTTGTTTTTAATCACATTTTTTATTTATTTCGTGTGTGATTTGAAGTGAACAAGTGAGCTCAGTAAATGTGGTCAATGGATCAAAATGAAGTGTTTTATGTGATAAGTGATTGTGTGTCAGCAGTTTTTAAATAAAATGAAATGGTGTTGTGGATCAACTTTTAGAAAACATGTTAATGGGCTAGACTCTGAATTTGGTAAAGATACTCTTTCTAAATAATAATATATGACATAACCATAGTTTATAGAACTCTAAGTATCTTTTACTTAGTTAAGGCTCCCGCAACAGGCGTGACGCGTCTCGAAATTCGAATTATTAATTCACTTCAGTAATCTGACATGTACTAGCTGTCACTTTGTGTAATAAAATGGTCATATTTATTGTGATGGTGATCGTTTAGTTAAATCGATTTTTATACAAAGTAACAAAATAAATGTATAATAGTAAGTGTACAAGTCTAGAATACAATAAATATAACCATTTTATTGCACACAGTGCTAGCACAAGTCAGATTACTCTAGTGAATTAATAATTCGACTTTATTAGAACAATTTCTATGAAAACTTCATGGATATTCTTCGACAAGAATCGCGTCCCACCGTCGCGCGTCGCGGCAAGCCTGGGGGATACTCCGAAGCGTTAATCCGAAGTATCGGCCGAATCTTCGGCCGTTTTATGATTTCCATAGTTTCCTTTTTTGACTTTGAATCCTTACCCGACTTAAAGTCACATTTTTGACTTTGGCTTATCTCTTTGACTGTCGTTTTTTTCTTGTTTCACCGTTGTCAGCCATAGTTAGCCGTACTATACTATACTATACGATACTTCGGATTTATGTTCGGAGTAGACCCCCTGTCCTCTAAAAGCTCTGTAAAGCGATTTAATTACTTAACTGTTATTTGTTTGAGGCGAAATTGCTTTAAAAACTTCACCTGTTTTTTTCAATAAATCATCGTAGTTTAAGGCCATGACACCGTTCTTTCGAAGTTAGTTTTTATGAATAGTGCTGCTGGTCCTCATATTCATCATTGGCAACCATGGAGCCTACTCCGAAGCGATAATCCGAAGTATTGGCTGAATATCCGGCCGTTTCTTGACTTCCAAAGTTTCCTTTTTTGACTTTGAGGCCGAACATTCGGCTGATAGGTACTTCAGATTTATTTATTTAATTTTATTAGTTTACCAATAATTGGTTATGTGCTAAAGGTAACATGCGAAAGTGTGTATGCAACAGTGCAACAATCACTTACAATCTAAAAGTGTAGTTATTGAATATAACCATATGACATGCAATGACATAAAATAATAGTATGATAATATGTAAAGAGAGTTTTCCGGGAAATAAAATCGTAATAAATAATATAAATAAAAATATAATAATTATAATTAGAAAACACCGACCTCATCTAGTTTTTAACCAACTTCAAGAAAAGAGGAGGTCTGTATGTTTTTTTTTTATGTTCATCAACATTATCTTCGGAGTAGACCCCGATTTTCCAACCACTGCTAAATATTCCTCCTCTCTTTTGTGCCATTATGCTTCCCTGGTCTGTGCGAGTCTCCTGCAGCTCTGCAGGGTAATTTCGTAACACACTGTAGCAAAGGGACATTTTGACAGTTCAACAATATTCATTGCGTCACATGTGTGAGTACTATAAAACTACCATTTACTGGGTACGTCTTTCATTGACTTGAATGACATTAACACTGTAATGTCTCGCTGATGGTGGCGCGTGTGTTGGATCATTTAGCTCCCTTCAAAATGGTTGAGCTGGATGGTGCTAATCCATGCGTCATGTTCGTGAACGGGCGCCGCCGCCGTCAGTAGGGACTGGTCATTCTGTTAGCAGTCATGGCGTATTTTAATTTAATTTTTGAATTGTTTTATATTTATCTTTTTATTACGGACGGTTTTGACGTTTTGCATCTTTCTCACATGTATATTTTCAACTTGAATGATGTAACCAATATTTTATAACCATAATTATGTTAATTTAAAAGAGTGTCCGTGGAGTTTCTTGCCCATTCTTCTCCATACCTATGGAGAAGAATGGGCAAGTAACTCCACCACCCAGCCTACTAAGCTCCAGCTCCAGCTCTAGAACCTACTAAGCTTTGGAATGAGAAACTAGCTTCATGTTTCTGACTGACCGACCCCTTGACAAAAGTGCTTGTACCTAATTGGTTTATATGAAATAAATGCTATGAGTTTTGAGTTTTTTTGAGTTATTTACGTTGTTGAGCAGACAAATTTTTCGAACATATGAAGCAACAGATTAGCAATATCATTCAAAATCATTCAGATTTGTGAATGTGTTACGCAATTAGAGTTCTGGTCATAACGTGTTCGAATAACTTTAGCCTCGTCTTATATTCAACGTTATACTTCTGAGACTGACTTCTTTTTTTTTTGAGTGGGAATTTATCAAATAATTTCTCCCGCTCTTTGGCGGAGTCAGTAAAAGTCTGACACCCTCCCGTTGTCAGACTTTTACTGACTAAAACCCACCCGTGTTCCTTCTGATGCCTCAGATGCCTGTGTGCCAGGGCCACGATATCCCTTTCAGACAAACTCGCAACCCTGCCAGGCTTCTGAGCTCAACAATACAACGATACAGAAGATTTACTAACGATCATCTCATGAAAACCTTTCTCAATATTGATACCTGGAATTACTGAGTCACTTTAACCTGATTGCATTTAAGTTAATTATACTAATCTATGTTTATGAGGAACTTTGGCTCTTGAGATACAATTATTTTTTTACTTAGTCCAGGAGCCAGCTGTTTAACCTGGTTTTTAACTAAACTCAAACTCAAATAATTTATTTCAAT
This sequence comes from Tiliacea aurago, assembly GCA_948098905.1. Classification (NCBI taxonomy): domain Eukaryota; kingdom Metazoa; phylum Arthropoda; class Insecta; order Lepidoptera; family Noctuidae; genus Tiliacea; species Tiliacea aurago. Next base: position 17,573,272 of record OX402593.1, read on the forward strand.
TAAACCATTTACAGGCATTTTTGAATTGTCAAGAAGTCGGTCAGTTACAAATATGAAGCTAGTTGCCCATTCCAAATAGTAGGTTCCTATGGAGAAGAACGGGCAAGAAACTCCACGGACACTTTTTTAAATTAAAATATTGATACAAAGTATTGGTTACATCATTAATATTGAAATTATACATGTGAGAACGATGCAAAACGTCAGAAGAGTCCGTGATAAAAATATTAAAACAAAAAAAAAAACAATTCAAAACTAAAATAATTAAAAATAAGCCGTGGCAGCTAAGAGATGACCAGTCCCAACTGACAGCGCCAACTGACCACAACTTGTACAATCATGTATAGTGTATGGTTTTTTCTTTTGTATGGTTTTTTCCCAATTTTTTTCCAATGTTTTTTACCAATTGTATGGTTTTTTCTTTTGTACAATAAAGTTATATTGAATACTCTACCTTACCCTATACCTTTGATTATCCAAGACCCAAACATGGACATGACAGTATCAAGTTAGTGTGATCCACTCCCTTCTCATCTCCGAGAACATTATTACGTGAATACGAAGCAGTTTCGTTAACCTTACATGACCTTTGGTAGATGTGTTACTATTGGTTGTCTTTAAAAGATCGCTTTTAGCGATAAGACCGCCCATGACATGCTCTATGTAAAATTTCTACATTTATAAGTAGTTATCTGTAATTATTCTGGAGTAGATAATAAATAGTACCTATTCTATTCTACTATTAAACATTGTCTGTGTGGTTCCGGACGTAAAGAATAGCACCACCCTATTTTTGTTGGAAGCCACTTAGACTTTTGATACTGGCATAATAACCTTTTCCATATGTTTTGAATTAGACCAAAGTATTTCTATTATGAGTGATTGTGTTGTGTCACTGTAAAAATATATTATGTCCTTGCATCCACGTGAAATTGTGTTTCAATCAATTTTCCATTAATTTTTACCCGTGGTTGTCGTAAAAAGTGACTAAGGGACACTAGAGAATGGGCAGCAGCGTTCGCTATGCATTTTAACACCATGCGATTGCCAACCCGCCTGCCAAGCGTAGCGATTACGGCAAAAAGGCTTTGGGGGAGGCCTATGTCCAGCAGTGGACGTCTTTCGGCTGAAATGATGAATTAATGGTGATTAAACATTGTTGAACTTCTTCTTCTCCATACGAAACTATTTTTGGAAGGGGCAACTAGAATCACTTCTATTTTTTTTTAATATTGATGTTCAAAAGTGCCTTTTATGTGCCTATTTGAAATAAACGATTTGACTTTGACTTTGAACATTATTTATTATTTTTACAAGCTTTTAATGTTTATAGCAGGGTAAATGCCCTCACAAGTGTGATACGATGTTTTTTTATTTATAAATAGTGGTTAAAAAAACAACAATTCGCGTCGACTTGAGTACCTCCTCCTTTTTTTCGGCGTTAAAAATAATGCAAATTTGCCAAGAAACTTTGCAGCTCTTGCAAGTTTTAAGAAAGCCTTTTTAATATTCAAATACTTAAAAGTCTAGCTAAGGATTTGCTTAAACTCGCAAGATTTATAATAAGAATGCCTGTTAGATAGAGTACCCGCCTGCTTACATACAAACAAAAATATAAGCTAATGTTTGCACCTAAAGCTCAACTTCCAAGTGGGCCGAGAATATTCATGCTAGGCAATATAAAAGCGTTTACACCTTACGGCATTTCATACAAACTTTCAAGCCCTTGTTTTTCGAAATGACAACCGATTTTAATTAAACTTCATACGCATAAGCAAGATAAAAAGGTCTAAAAACTTAGTGGAGAACATTTTTGAAATGTCTTATTTAAAAACAGATAAAAATCTGTTTTTAACTGGAAAATTTAAAATCGGTCTAATTTAGCTGTAACACTATTTTTCGAAAATGTTCTTTACTTACTTTTTAGACCTTTGTATCTTGCTTATGCGTACGAAGTTTCATTAAAATCGGTTCATTCATTTCGAAAAACAAGGGCTTAAAAGTTTGTATGAAATGCCGTAAGGTGTAAACGCTCATAAGTCCCCTCTTTGAGGAGTGGCTAGAGAGGCGCCACGGCGTCCTCACCTTCCGTGGCACCTTCTGTGAGAGGGAGTGGGCAGTAATCCACCATGTGGGCCTAGTACGGGTTGTTCAATCATATTTTGATCAACATACCTACAACCTATTAATGACCTGCAAATATTTATTCAGGCTGACTGAAATATTTGTTAAGAAATAAAATTTGTAAAATAGAATAATCTTTATTGAATACACCATATAAATTGCAGATGTAAATATAGAAATTTTTTACATAAAAGTCTTAGAAATAATGTAGATGTTAGATACTAGGATAGAATATATGATATTATTTTTTTTAAATATATTATTAAATAATTATTTATTTATTTCAAAAAAGTGTTGTATATACAGTCTGTTACACAAATATGATTTAACAATTTAGGGAGAAATCATAAAGAGAGTAAGTTTCGGGTGACCACTGAAAATCAGCGCTGTGCTGTGGGTCCCCCATAGCTTAGCATCATGCTGAGTGCAAGCCTTCTTGTCACAGTCATGACGCGGACGTGCAGCTTCCGACTATTTGTTTATTTGTGATAGTACTTTGATCTGTTTTATGTAACCTAAGCGAGTTTATTACATATTATGTTTTCGTACGCACATTTTTTCTGTGACAATTAAAATTATTTTTCTTTCTTTCTAAGAATCTGGCGTCTTAGCTAGGTTACATGGTAACCTGTATTAAGTTTTGCCAGCCCAGGCTCCCAAAGGAGTACAAAAAATTCAATAGAGACTGGTTGGGACTATAAGGTGAAAACATTATTATTTTAACTTATACTTAGTGTGTGAAGTGTTACTATGTGTGCGTGTCTTGTGATGAGGTGTGGTGTGTATGCGTGTTATGATGTAGATGTGGTGTGTGTGTGTAAACGGAAGGGAAAGAGGTTGAGTTTGGATACGGAGTGTTACAGAACTCACTACGATTGTGAAGTAAGCTAATAGTCGGTGTCGTCGTAGTTTAAACTTGTATCAAAGGCGGCTGTGTCAATTGTAAAAAAAACATAAGAAATCTTTGCATTTACCTTAGCAAATCCCCTTTAACAGTGTCCAATGGGCGACTAAGTTAATAAATACGAGTGCTAAGTTAGCGCGTTTAAACAATGTCGCGACGTTGTGGCTCGCGCGGCAAGCTGTACTAGAGTTTAGTAGTGTGAAATTGTGAATAATGGAGGGTTAACTCGTTAGTTGGTCCCCACAGTTTTATTTATTCTTATAGTGTTTTACAAGGTTTATAAAATATAGTGTTAGGTCGTGTTAGGCTTTGAAACGTTGATAAATGGGATGAAGTTAGGGTTAAGTACTCTGAAATTACTTTGGTTCACTTAGTGGTAGGCTTTATTGGCGTGCTTCCGTGCGTTTAGGCCAAAGATAGATCTTGTTGATCAATGGGCGTAGTCACTGACGATGCCGTGACGAAATTTTCGGCCATCAAAATCTAATTCACTCTCGTGCCATTAACGAAAAAACTTTTTACAAAAAAAGAACTTGAACCGCTTTCTTATTTTTCACTTTATAGTGGGTTAGTTTGCAATTTATCTATGTTACAATAGCCTAATGTCAACTGCTCATCACCTTTTACAAAGTATTGGTTTTCCCGATGCAGGGGCGTTAATAGTTGAGGAGAGTCCTGGTAAGAACCAGGACAACTGATGGTGACTTCACCATAATATGGTGATAAGTGTCTAATCGAATCGCAATAGTGAAATACTTATTGTTAAGTAGTTCCGATGGCCATCTGTGGTCATCATCATCAGTTCCACTTCACCAAATGGTGCTTTCTAAGTGCAAATGCATGAGTTACTATATAAAATACTAATATTGATATAGGTGTGCCTAAAAAATTTGAGGATTGCCCTCAATTTCCATAGAATCCCCTCATCAGATTCTGACTTGATGACAATGGGACCACCTCAGGAGCATACCCTTTCAAACAAAAAAAGAATTTTCAAAATTGGTCCACAGTTGACGGAGCAATAGATGAACAAACATAAAAAAAAAACATACAGCCGAACATATAACCTCCTCCTTTTTAGAAGTCGGTTAAAAAGAATGATCGACCCTTTTCGGTATACTTCTTCGTATATCGAAAAGGGTCGATCATTGATCACCGACTTTGGCCTGCAGACTGCAAAAGAACAGTTAACATTAGCTAATTATTGAAAAACGTCTTTCGCCCAATGCATCCGATAACGTCGTTACGAATCTTTACAGGCTGTGACTGCTTATTATTCCTATATACAATATAAAATGATTGCAATGTGTTAATCCTATCAAAATAACGTCATGCAACTGTTATTTGGTTAATGTATAATGTTAAACACGTGATAATTTAAAACCTAATTTAACATCAAAACAAACACTGATAACTTAGTACGAATCAAAATGATGTAATTGGTAGGATTCCCCATGTTGATTGAATTTACCTTACATAAGACCTTTTAATGTCATAAGGAACTGAATTGTAAAGTAGCAATCTATACTCGGAATTTTAATTCGATTCCAGATTTGACAATTTCAGTGTTGCAACGTTATGACAAGTACTAAATAGTGACGTTGCGAAATTATTCGATATGGAAATGGAATATTTCCAGATCGATTCTTCTCGTTTATAATTTTACTCTCGTAAACTAAGTATATCAGGAAATTAAATATTTCTGAACCGATAATTTAGTTTTGACGATTAATTAACGATCTGAGACTTTTCTTTTATAATTGTGTGTGAAATAAATAAAAAAATGTGATCATGAAGGAACATGACAAATAAAACAGATAGATGTATTATGGTAATAATTAAACTATCTAAAGTAACCGTCATGAGAAGCTATAAATACATAAAATTGCAAATTATACAACTATCAACTTTAAACTCAAGATATCTAAGTTGATTTATGAATGAAGAAATTATCGCTAAACGTCACAAAATAATTTTAGTTGCAATGGAAACTGAACCATACTCCATTTCAGTTAAAGTTTTAAATCCCAAAGTATGAAATTTATCTCGTCTCATGGCGTTGACTTTAGGCTCTTTTATTATAAGTTTTGTTTTTAATATAAAAACAAAAATATTAACTTTTTATAAGATAGAGCAGCGATTACTAATTAATAAATAATTATTATGAATAATTATGTATTTATTTAAATAAAAATCAATAATTTAGTCTTTAATTGGCACACTGATGGCACACACACTGATTGTTTATCGATTTTTGTGTTCATCACTACACTATTATATGTGGTATCATTATTTCACAAAATGACAGTAGCTAATGTCAAATCTGGAATCGAATTAAAATTCCGAGTATAGGTGTAAAGATAAATAATACTATGAACAATTTACATTAATATCACAGCACTCTGCAGTATCGTTAAAACCCTTTATTATTTATTTATTTATCTTTAATTCAGGCACATTGCCCATTATTTGTTAGTACTTATTACTTAAACTATATTAGGTATAACTAATTAACACACAAACATAAACAATGATAAGTCGCGCCAGTATGTAAAAGCCTTAACACCACTTACACAACACAACAGAAATACTATAAATATATCTAATACACATTATAAATATCTAATATACCACCTGGAGACACCCGGCAATAATACATGCACTGCGCACAGGTGTCCCATCAGGGCCCTATTTCTCGAAACTTATTAGACTAATAATTATGAATCTATGAATAAATATTTTTTACAAGATTGCTAGTGTGCGTTTCTCGAAGCTACGGTAGTAAAATAAATATTAGTTACGAGTTGCCAACTAATAAATATTAGCTAAAATTACCTGAGTAAATTAAATTTGGTTTCATAAAAAAACGTGTTATTAAATACTCTTGTAAATTACTCTGATAAAGCTAATATATAGTCTCAGAAGGTGTAAAAAAGATTAACTAAAATTAAAAATTTTGTCAGATTCGGACACTTCCGACGGTGATTTTAAGTTTGTTTTTCATTTTTAATTTTGTTTTTAATTTTAATTTTTATTCTGATTATAATTTTGATTTTAATTCTTTATGTTTGCGATTTTATTTTGTATTATGAAAAATGTACCTATGGATATTTATTTGAAATAAATGATTTGATTTGATTGTAGCAATAGCACTTGCGACCACTAGACGAAGGTCCAAAATTTATGGTGGTAATGTGACTGTACGCTACCGGTTTTTGTACGAGGACTCAGCTTCGAGTCCAAAGAAGCATAAACAGCCTCTAATGTTCCCACTGCTAGGACACAGGCCTCCTCTCTTCGTGGAGGATCTGTGGAATGGGCTTTCCATATACGGAACTAGTGAGTTGCAGTAGTTCCATAGAACTACTGGGAATAAAGGCTGTAATCTATCATGCGAGCCCAGTGCGGGTTGGTAGATCAAAATCAAAGTCAAAGTCATTTATTTGCAGTAAATGCGGTACAAAAGATGGTAGGTAAATAAATTGTTAGTGCTATTTCGTTGCACACATTTCGCCATAAATTGGCATGCAAGATGCTAGTTTCAATAAGCAATTCTCTACACAAATGAACACAATAATAAATTCAACATTAAGTTATTTAAAGTTCTTAGACTGAACACTTAAAAAAAAAATATCACATGTCTTCGAATTTCTGTTTCTAGGACATGCCGGTTTCCTCACGTTGTTTTCCTTCACCGTTTTGAGAACAGTAGTGATAAAATTATTTACACAATTCGAACCCACGACCTACACAACTCGTAAGTAGGGCCTGTTACCACTGGGCCAGCACTGCTGTAAAAAAAACAATACCAAATCATTAACGCTGGTAGCACACCTTCGCCAAGAAACCATAGCAGCGAAACCGCAGTAGTTCAATTGTCGGATGCGAGTAGCGGTAGTTCCGCTACTCGCGTGAGTTTTCAGAATTTCAATCGCAAAAAAATCAGCAAAGTTGTTCCAAACTCCATTTATTTTATGACGAAGAGAAACACGACAAGCTATGTTGTTTAAAATTTTCCGTTAGTTATTCCTTCTTATTTTAGGCCGGTGCGTAATTTTGTCGTGCAGCAAACTTATTAGAACCTTAGCTAGAATTAACCTGCAAAGTGTGATAACTGATAACTACGATTTTTCAACTGAAAGACTAAATAACATAAGAAGTATTACGTATTTGCGTTTGAAGGTAACTGAAACTTGACGTTTGGCTTTACCTATTCGATAAGGCGGTTCTACGGCGAGTAACTGCCCCGTTGGTCATGCGGTCGCAAGCGTGACTGCTGAGCGTGGAGTCCTGGGTTCAACTCCCAGGTGGGGCTAAGATACATATGCGGTGGGCTAAAATAATCCTTCCATATCCCACGGGCACGTCTTCCCGCAACGTGTAATATAGCATAGCAGTGCCACAGACAAGAGTCAAGAGGGCCGGAGCCAGCCTGGCGGCGACGCTATTAAAAGACGCCCCTCCCATAGATAAATATCACCCGTCTCTCCACTATTCCAATGCTTGCTCAAGGTTGCACAGTCGGTAGGCCCTAATCCCTCCTATCCCAAGGGCACGTCTTCCCTACCATTATCGCCCCCCCTGGTCTACTCTCTGATATACAATGGAGACCATTGTATATCAGAGAGTAGACCGGGGGGTTCTAGTCTCATGAAACATGAGGCTTTAGGGGCTAGGGTGAATCTTTAGGTTCATTCGAGTAATCGAGTCTGGTACAACCATGCTGGGATCAATGCATTTCATTAATTCATTCATTCATAGGAATTTCTTAGTTATTGCCCGGAATTTGGAAGTTGGTGCCTCGGAAAGCACGTTAAGCCGTTGGGCCTGCGCCTGATCTCTCTCCGGTCGTGTCGGATTGCCGTTCCATCGGACTATGAGAGTGAGGAAAGACAGAGTGCACCTGCGTCTGCGCACATACTTGTGCACTTTAATATCTCTCGCACCGAAGACTGGTCTCCGCTGAGATTGGTCGCCATGGCCAAAATTCGGTCTACGCCTATAGTGTTATTAACAATGGTCTTAAAAACTAGTTTTAGTAGACATACAAGTTTTATTCAGTGTGGAGTTTCATTCAATGTCGCAGCATCGGAGACTCCCATCTATCTGCGAATAAACTCAAGATAGTCTTGGTACTGCCGTGGAGACGAGCAAGCAGAGAAGCGTTTATTTTACGTTCGATGGGCGCTAAACCGTCTCTATGCCTTTTCCCAAACATCCTTGACGCGCTACATCTCCATGGCAGCCTCAACAGTATCCTGAGTGCGTTATTGTACTGGACCGGTAGATCGCTATATGCACGCAAACTATAACTAGTCCACAGGCTGCACTATTATTACTCTACGGCGAGTAACTGCGCACGTTGAGGCACTGCATCGTGTTAATGACGGCGTCAGAATGAGTGGTCTAGAGAGTCGTCCAATAACCATAGCTAGGGTTTTCTAAAACTGCGTTGGCCACCACATAGCGTCCGCAAGTTACCGTCGAATGGCATCACTGAAACGTTATACAGGGTGTTAAAGTTACTGCGTGCCATTGCTTAGGGGTAGGTTCAGTATCGATAAAGGAACCCAGGAAAAAAAAAACTGACAGCACAAAAAAAATGTTGCAAGATTAACCTAATTTAGTACCTACTAACTTAAAATAGCAATCGCTTAGAATTAAAATTATTTTATTTGACGGTCCTAAGCCCGTTAAAGTACGAAGAAACTTATTTTGATTATTTTTTAATGTTTAATTATTATTTTTTCCTGGGTTCCTTTATCAATTATTACAAAACAATTATTAGTAAGTTAGTGTGTTTCCCTAGCGAAGTTTTTTTTGACACCGTAAAGTCAAACACCGGTGCCATCATTTTCATGACGGCCGTCATGAAAAGACGAACCCAACATAGATGGGAAAAGGCTAGGCAGATTGATTGATCTTGAATTAAAAAAAAAACTGGCCAAGTGCGTGTCGGACCACGCACAATGAAGGGTTCCGTAGTTGGGATGAATTTATCCCAAAAACAAACTTAACATTGCATTGTAGTTAATAATTATGTTCTCCCGATATCTGTGATAGTTTTCCTTTTAATTTCGTTATATATACTACTGCCATGAATTTTTTCACATATCCAAAAACAAATATTAGGCTGCCTGTCTACCGGAGCGGAGCGAGGCTGCTGAGCGGAGAAACGGAGAAATATTAACCAATAGGATTGCAAGTGGACAATGTTTGGATGTGAATGTGCATGTGCAATCCTATTGGTTAATATTTCTCCGTTTCTCCGCTCCGTAGCCTTGCTCCGCTCCGGTGAACAAGCAGCCTTATACTGGCAGGGAGCGGACACATAACTCTAACAAAAAATTGTACTTTAAAGCTTAATATATTACACAAATGGATCCCTGAATCGAAAAATGATTTTCACAGACCCGCAATATGTTTGAACGGCCTATCCAACGATACCCCTCACCATCACCATGGGATAGACGAGAAAAAGAATATCATCCCCACTGTACGTACAAATATTTTTTCAAGATTTATTTTACCACTTTTTCGGTGTGATGGTGTGTCTCTGAGCTAAGCTGGGGACAGTCAGTCAGACGGACATGGCGAAACTAAAAGGGTTCCTTGTTGCCTACTGAACCATAAAAAGGTTCAAATGTTAGTGTAATTCATAATTATTTTATTACGAAAAAGTTGATTGATTTTCGCCGCACATTAAAAGCACAAAACCTGCTCTTACTTGCTACAATTTAGAATTAAATTATGTTGCAACATAATTTAATTCTAAATTGCAGCAAGGTTTATTAATCTTAATCTTTAATGAACTGAACAGTAAAAACACATAGGTAACATTTACGAAATTACTAAACACAGTTTTCAACTTTAATAAATTTCGTAACTACATACCTAACTTGAAAAGATCCGTAGGAGAACCGAGGTAACCGACATAGCCCGAAGAATTGCCCAACAGGGCACATTGCTCGCAAAACAGATGGCCAATGGGGCCGAAAGGTTCTCGAGTGGTGACCGCATACCGGAAGACGTAGCGTTGTCCTACAAGGTGGACCGATGACAATGTGAAAAGGCTGCAGGAATCCGCTGGATGCGGGAAGCACAGGATCGGTGGAGGTGGCGGTGCTTGGGGGATAGGTCCAGCAGTGGACGTCTTTCGGCTGAAATGATGACATAACTTGCTTTCGAGGAGGTCTTTGCTTAGCCGTAGAGTCGTAGACCAATCAGTATCGGTTTCTGCAATATTCCAGATCTGTCATAAGCACTAACTAGCTAACCAGGTGATTGATTAAAATATTAGCACTAGTTCTGATACAGTTTATTTGCTTGTCTTGATACCTTAGATTATCAAGTTCGGCCTACGTAATTATGAATGGTTGCGTTTGCGTCATTACGTGAAAAGTACCTAGTTAATGTGGACAATCAGATTGTAATAAAATTCCAATACGAAAAAAATTTTAGATCGTAAGTTTTGCGCCAGGAAAATCTTTATTATTTTAATGTCACTCTTTTTTTGTCTGGCAGGTATAGGTAAAGGTTACCAAACCTTTCTGCCTTGTTCACTTGCCAGCCCACAATCAGAACTTTTCGTTCGCGGCCATTCTAAAAATCCTTGCAACCACAGACTAAAAATGCATAAATACTCAAAGACTAAAATACGTTTAAGCCAGTATGTAGGCATCTAAATCCTCTTTGCTTTGTACACTTGGTTTGGTAGTCAGTACACAGTACAGCATAAATCATTTAGTAAGTGGAGCCGAGAGGCGAGCGTGTGCACAGATAACAGTGCACTGATTAATTGAGCCCACCTGGCCGCCATTCGCTATTAAGCCTTATTTGAGACTAGATATACCTCTTGTATTAGCTACCTGATAGCTTGAACTATTATTGCGCGATCTAGCTTAATTGCGGCATTGTGCAGTTGATATTTGAGACAGATGTTATTTAGGCAATATCGATGTTGCTAAATGCGAGACTGGTTCAAGAGTATGACCTATTAGTAAACAGTAAAGCTAAGCATGTTTGTGTTAGGATATTTACATTTAGGTAAATTTAGTTTAGGTAAGTAAGTCAAACAATCTTATCAGATAAAAATAGACACGATCATCGCCCTTTGATATATCTATTTGCTTACTTGAGCTTTCGTTTATAACTTTTGTTGAAGTATTAAAGATGGACTTAATGAGAGGTACTTGGCGGGAAAGTGAAGCGTCATGTTTAGAGTTTTGTTTTATTTTCTAAAATTTGTTTTTAGCCGAATATTCATGTGTAATAATGGTGGATTATTAAGTGTTCGTGAACGTGCATTAGTGTGGGCAAATGAAACAAAACAGTGCAACATCGCTTCAAGTTCCCTCAAGAAGTCCGCGTGAGGTAAAGTGCCAGATCTTTACTGAAACTCAAGGGGAGCGGACGGGCGGGGATATCATATATTATGCATTGTATATACTTCATTCATTTCATCATCTTTTAAACAAAGCTTGTAACTAAATAAAGGCTTGGCTCAAAGGTTCCAGCAACCAGGCCATTAAAATATTATTTAAATTAAAGATGAAAGATAACGAACCCTGAAAAAGATGATAGGAATTACTTCATTCAGATTCAAGAGTTGCAGAGCATGGTTAAAATACCAGAACACGTCAATTATACCAGAGGAAGTATGACAGGCGAGAGATCATTGAAATACGCCTAAAAGTCTAGCCTGCCTTGTTGCGTCCTTATAATACAGGTCCTTATAATACAACCTACCTTGTATTGACATAGTACAACACCTAGTTACAGTTACACATTATACCTACGACTAATGTCCGCGTGCACTTGATACGGCTGGCCGATAAGACACCACGGAGTGATGACGTCACAATATGTGTACAATATATTACGAGACAAATTAAAAAATATAGCATGCTCACTAACACACTTATCTTTGCGCGTCATGGTGGCGCTACTTTCTAAGGGAAGACGTCAAACATCTGTCAAAATCACTACATTTTAGTTTAGTTCTCTTTTTCGTCACACATATGCGTGTCGGTTCAGATTGTACTTCATTTACTGCATTTGTTTTGCTGTTGAATTTAGAATTGCTTTTTTGTTTCTTACGTGAGATTTTTTCATGTTACACTGTAGCATCTTTAGTATAATAAGTAGACCTACTCAGATTATTGTTTTGCTTCGAAGAGCAAACATTTATTTAGTACCTTCCTGAATCGTGTCTCGCTTATATTTTGAATGTTATAGGTACATTGTTTCTTGAATAAACATTTTAAATAGTAGTTATATTGCAGCATTAATAGACTTCAAAATCTGAAAAATTATTAACTTTGTGGTCGAAAAAAAAAATAGCTGGACGCATTCATAACTTTTAATCTAAATAAAAAAGAATATGCCAAATAATAATTTAAATTTTCTTTCAATAGATTTCACATGTTGTTCAATATAATCTAGTAATCTAATTTGTCAAGGACAAGCAGGAGTCACGTTTTAATATTTGTTTTAATTATCATTAAAGACAATGTCCAACTTTGGCCACAGATCACTTTCATACAGTACATACTAATTCCATGCTTTCACATCACACATGAGCCAAAGATTAAAAACAACATAGGTAACAAACCAGTTCTATTTTCAAATAAGACCTCTCGTCATTACGTGCATATTGTTTTTCATATCTAACAATCGTTCTCGTGATACTAGCATTAGGAGCCGACAGTATCTGTACGTTGATAAGTGACAGCCTTGTGCTAATTTAGCTTATTATTAACTATTACGTCGGTACTGTGAGCGATTTGCATATTGAATATGGAGGTACCGTTAAGAGGTGTCCTAAACACAGAACATACATATTATTATCCCTAAACTGGTTCTTAACCTACAGTCGGCGAAAGCGAGAAGTTGATTAACACTTCAGTTTATTGAGCTAAACATTTAATATTAAAATCGGACTAGAAGTAAACTGTTGTGTCAACTAGAAGTAAAATGTGTGATAAAGTGCAAAAGTAGCGACTATTATCTGCACTGACCGTTCATAAAGAGATTTGTAAAAAATGTGGCAGTCACTCATTGGAAAGATCCTGAATAGCAATAAAGGAGTTCTTGGCGGGAAAGTGAAGCGTCTGTTCAGCAGTTTTGTTTTATTTTCCAAAATTTGTGTTTAGCCGAATATTAATGTGTAATAATGGTGGATTATTAAACATTAACCGTCTTATTACAAAACAAGATTAATATTTTGACATGGTTCAAACCATGGAGCCAGTTTTTGTAATAGGAACGTAACAGTGATTGAAATACAGTTCTTTATACAAAACTGAAAACTTAGTTCGGTACTAAGTTGTTAGTTTTGTGTTTAGGAACTATACCATAGTCAGAATAAAGTTCAAAATTCAATAATGGCTCCATGTTTTAAGCCTGGGTCTGAAGATAAACCTTGTTTTGGAATAAGGGGGTTTGTGTTTGTGAACGTGCATTAGTGTAGGCAAATGAAACAAAACAGTGCAACATCGCTTCCAGTTCTCTCAAGAAGTCCGCGTGAAGTCTCAGTAAAGTGCCACATCTTTACTGAAACTCATGGGGAGCGGGAGGGGATATCATCATCATGCATTGAATATAATTCATTTCATCAATATTAAACAAGTTTTGTAACTAAATAAAGACTTATCTAAAAGGTCCCAGCAACCAGGCCATTAAAACATTATAGAAAAAAAAGAAAAACAATTGCAATAAAAAAAATTAAAACAAAAATATCCAATCCTATAATGGTTTATGGCGGAGATTTCTGAAAATGGTCAATAATTTGGTTTTTTAAAGCAGTGTAGGTATCTCTTAAACCGTAAATCATTTTTCCAAAACAAAAACAGTATACCTAATATTTTCAAGTCTTTTGTGCATATGATGATTACGCAGGTGATGGAACTCAAAACATAATTAAACATAGTATAATACATCAAAAATATCTTCAAAGACAACTCTTAATTATTTTTCTTAATCGGTTAAAAAAAAAGCAGTTTATCTCTTTGTCAACAGTTTTATTAAATTATAATTAAAAGTATACCATAAAATTGCAAATGCTAAACTGCATCCGGTGATGGATTAATTTTTATTAATTAGTTAATATCTAATTTTATACTTTTTTATTTGCATTTTACGCCATACGTTGTGTCAGTCGCGCATATCTTTCTTTTGTATGCAATCTGACAGTGACAGTGGTTTACCTGTTGTCAAAGCAAAGGACTATTTTTCTCCTATTCCCTATTCCCTGCAGATAGCTTTTGAGAGACAAAAATCTCACATGCACAATCTTTGAGATAAGGGTATATAAGTTAAATTATTATTTTTCTTAATCGGCATTCTTTACTTAATTAAGGGTATCTTTATGAGAAAGAATTTTCCAAAATCGTTAAAAAATTAAGTAGAACTCGTAAAAATATTTGATAATTACAAATTCCGCAAATGCCGCCACATGAAAAGTTGAGTGTCTGACATTTAGACACGTTTAAACAATAACGAAGAAAATACTTATTTTTATTGTTTTTAACGAATAAAAACTGCCTGTCAGTCTGTAAGTGTGTATCAAGATTATGGTTCACACTTTCGTCCAAGACAGTAAAACGTCCGAAAGATTTATGTAAGAAAACGTTACTAACTGGCCTTTATAAGAAAGTTGCTTAAGCCTGTTTTTGAATATTTATTTTAAAATACCATTTTGTTTTCCCAGAGAACCTTATAATAAAACTAGCTGCGTCCCGTGGTTTCCCCCGCAGTCTCGATCTCGTGGGAATATCGATATAAAAAGTATCCTATGTCATAACCCAGATCATGGTCTACCCTTCCAAATCCGTTCAGCCGTTTTAGACTGAAAGAGTAACAAACAAACAAACTCACTTTCGCATTTATAATAATTATAAGATTTATAGGACAGCCGGGAATTTGTGAGTCCGCGCCCACTCGACCCGCTTAGAGTCGACCCGAAGAATAAAAGGCGTAAAAACGTTGATTATACCTATAGTTAGACAGAAAAGTGTCGATTTAACGCTTGCACCACAGAGATTGTAAAATTTAAATAATGTTTGGATAAATAAATCAATAATTAAACAAATAAGTACTTATCCTTTTTAGGGTTCCGTACCAAAATGGTAAAAAGGAACCCTTATGGTGAGACTAAGTCTGTCTGTCTGTCTGTCTGTCTGTCACACCTGGATATCTCAAGAACTACTAATGCTATCAACTTGAAATTTATAAAAGTTTTAGATGACGATTTTGCAAGCAAGAAAGAAATTTAAGAAAATATATATTTTTTGCAAAAGGGACTGAAAGGGGGTCTTAAAAATGTAAAGTGGGGCTACTAGGGCATGTGGGGTATCATATGAAAGAACGCTGTTTGCACATTCTCAACAGATTTTTTTTTTTAGGCAGCATAGTTTCCGACTTTTGATGAAAAATGTAAAAAAAAAATCCGTTCCCCCGCCCTTATCTCCGAAGTTTGCAGAGATAAAAATCTGAAATTATTATATGTGATAGAAGTGTATGTAAAGATTACAGGAAAAATAAAACGATATCTCTAAATAGCACAGTTTTTCAGAAATCATCAACATCATATATTCGCACGGAACCCTCGGTGCGCGAGTCCGAGTTAATCACAGATTATTGTCAACAACAACAACTATCTTTACAATCTTGTAGCCAGTGGCATGCTAGATGTAGAGGTTATCTATAAAAAGCTAAATTTTTAAAACTAAATCACTGACTACCAGGATAAATTATGTATCTTATCAAAATATGAAATATTCTATGTATAATAAATAAGTTAATATCACTTTGCCTGACTGTAAAAATGGCACTGAATTGGTAGTAAAGTAAAACATCTGGTACTTATTATTCTTCGGATGGAGTCTAAGCTGGTCGAGTGGACGCGGACCCGAATTTGTTGCGATCGCCGAGAATTTATGTGTAGCTATAAATATAAATATGTTTAAGGGCTATTTAAATAAATTGCTTTAAAATAGTATATTTAGAAATTATAAATTACATAATATTATCACTTTTCTTGAAGTTGTTAAAATTGTGTTGTAGCTATTTCATTGTAGTTGTGATTGTACAACAGTTTTGTGAATTTTATTAGATGGTTAACCTAAAAACTTAGGTTTAATAAAAAAACAAATCAATATCATAAATCATTTATTCAAATTAATCAGCAGTTTTGAACGTCAAAATTACATAATTATGACAGTCCCCCAAACAGCCCGCTCTTCACCACTTCCTTGTGTTTTAACTAGAAAGAAGTACAAACTCTGCAGAATTGCAGTTGTAACACATCAATTTTCTAATCCAGGCGTCACGTATGGATACATAAACTATGGGACTTACTTAATTGCGTAGCAAATATCAGACCAGCACCCTATTTGCCTAACACACTATCAGTCACCATCTGAATAATTTTGAAGTATATTTCCTAATCCATTGCTTTAAAGAGTTAAGAGGAACAGGGTGTAAAATTCACTCATCCTCCATAGAAAAGGGATGATCCACCGACCAGTCGGGTGTTGTGTCTGGTGGGCAACTACCTGATGGTTGATGTCGGGACGTTGTATATATCTAGTTGCACGGTAAACTCTAGTTGCACGGTAAACTCTGCTTGCGCGATGCAGGATTTTGCGTGACGTCAGTGTGACGCGTAGTTCGCATGTGGCGATGTTGATGCCGCTAGAGCTTCATATGTTTCAAAAATGTGTCTGCTCAAGAACGTAAATAACGCAATGAATGTTGTTGAACTGTCAAAATGAAACCCTTTGCTAGTGTTAGTGTGTTACGCAACTTTTTTGCAGTCCGTTCAACCGATTTTGACTTCTTTTCCGTAAGTATAAGGATGGCAAAAACTTGGTTACAATACCAACTGTTTATTACAGCTACCATTTGTCATGCCACCAATGCAATAGAAGTCAAAATCGGTTGAACGGACTGTAAAAAAGGTTTATCTATTTAAATTTTTAATCTTATTTTAAATGGTGTATAGAAGTTAATGTCCTCTCCCTAGCTTCAATAGCCCTTGAACCCCTTGAATGAGCGTCTTCACATACAAGCGAACTACACAGAACACGAAATACACTGAAAATGAACTACACTGTGACTTGTTAGAATGTCCTCCACAAACGATCATGTTTTCACGGGCATTTATTCGTGAAAGGGTTTGCAGGACTTTTTTCGTTTAATAAAACCACTTATTATTTTCTAATGCAGGATTATAAGATCCAAATTAGTGTTGATAATTTTTTATATCAAAGTTCAATAATACATTTTATTATTATTATTTATTTTTACCCTAAGTATGTTGTAATAGCCTTGTTATCAGCAGTGATAGCCTAGGGGTGTGACTGTCGGACTGCCAAGTCGTAGATCTCGAATTCGAACCCAAGACACGCACGGTCACCTCTGACTTTTCGGATTCATGTGCGTATTCTATAATTATCACTTGCTTAAAAACGGTGAAGAAAAACATCGTATGCCTGAGAGATATTTCACGACGGCATGTGAAGCTTTTGTTGGTATACTCGTAGTGGCGTGTGCTAGCTAACATAAGGCAAACAATTTGCGTAATGTAAATGATTTTTCAACACATTTGCTCTAAAAATGCATTTACGAAGCCTGTATACATTGTTCGAAAGTAAAAAATTACGCACCATATAACGGAATGTGCGGTAAAATAGGTACTCTTACCTAAGTACATGTTTTACCGCATACTCCGAATTAAAGCGCCGTGCGTATCCTTTACGGTCTTTTTTAATTTCCATAAAAAAATGTATAACAGTTCCACCAGTTTCACATTACGGGAATAAATAAGCTAAGTGATCGAACCTCCTTGGAAGCGCTTTTGCTCAATACGATTATCTCACTTTCATAATAAAGAGAAAATGAGACGAAAAATGTAGTACTTACTAATTTTCACCACGCGCACGTAGCGCCATTTGCAAATTCGTACCATTTTCATATTAGAAACGTCAAAGATTGATGCTACTTTCCGACGGATATTTATAAACAAAATAATAATAAGAGTTCAAGCGAGGAATCCGATAATAATACGAAACCTACCCCATCTGATATCTTAAATGAGGCGCAAATTGCAGAAAATGGTCTCTTTCTTGCTCCAAAATCGCGAGAGCGCTATTCAATCATTCTCTGAAAATGTTTTGATGGCTTTTTTCATTACCTATTATACTTTTTTCTCGCAAATGTGTTGAAACACGTTGTATGACAAATGCGGAAGTTGGTATTTACAAACTCGTGACTATGGTAACCAACTTACCGCACTAGTATCATAAATAACTATTGCATACTATTATATAGAATCAAGTTTTTCTAACTGAACAGACAGCTGTGCTGCTGGGGAGTTTGTTGCGCCACTTCTTCTTCCCAGCTAAAGCACTAAGAAGTAGTGAAGGGCGGGCGTTTTGGGGGACTGTCTTATGTAATGTTGACGTTGGAAGGGGGGTTGCCATAGTCGCCACGCTTGGCAGGCGGGTTGGCGATCGCAGTATGGTGTTAAAATGCATAAAGAACGCTGCTGCCCATTTTCTAGTAAGTCCCTTAGTCGCCTTTTACGACACCCACGGGAAGAAATGGGATGATGCTATTCTTTACGTAATAATTAAAATAAATAATACATAATTGTTAATGAACACTTACGTTTTAATTTGTTTCTTTATTAGAAAATCGTTCAAACTTATGTCCAATATATTATGCCCTCAAAACAACTTCTAAACTCTATTTAAATCTCTAAAAGTAATCAAGTAAAGTAAAGATAAAGTTAGCGATAACCTACGAGAATTTCAAAACTGAAACTTAATTTAACTTAGCCAGGACGAATTCAAGAAACAGAACTTTGGACCGGTCTGTCTACTTGTGGAATTATCTCCATTCCCGACTGTACAGTAGTCCGCACGCTAGTGGTAATAAAACCAGTATAAGCAGGCCTTCTAGAATAAATGTTACCAATGAAACTGAACGTGTTCAGCACATCTAAACCGCGTTCAAGAGCTCTGTGTCAATATTACATAACAATAATGACAGTGACATCTCTTGACCGTTTTTTTTTTTTGTTGCTAATTATTGTATATCATACATTATTTATATATCATTATGTATATGTACAGGTTGTATGTATAATAACATGAACCTGTATTAATACAGGTTCATGTTTTTTTTTTGTACCATTAAACCAGAAATGGTTTGTATTTGTATCTACTCATATTTAATTTTGCTAATTCAACAATCTTTAATCACTACTAAGTAAATATACAATAAATTACCTGAAAATATACGGTCCACGAATACAACATGTGTATTTAAAGCTAGATTAAAGGCATTGCTCTTAAAAAAAAAACTACAGTATCCAAGAATTTATAGAAGATAAAATGTTAAAATAGAATTCAATTAACATAATATCTGTGTGTTAAATAAAATATATAATATGTTATGTATATAGCTAGATATAAGTTTAAGGGGAATGCGCTAGGGTAGCCCGCGAAATTCAAATTTTATTACGTTTTTTGCAATTTGCAGGTCAGTGACACGTTGTATGTTGATCGTATTATGATTCGCGGCCATAACCAATATGGCTTTACAGAATTATAATCATTAGAATCGGCAATACAACTAACTCTCTTCAAAAGAGAAGAGGGTTAGTTGTATTTTGAAGAGATTATGACCGCGAATCATAATACGATCAACATACAACGTGTTACTGACCTGAAAATTGCAAAAAACGTTGGAAAATTTGAATTTCGCGGGCTACCTTAGCGCATCCCCCTTAATTCATATAATATTTTAATTGTAAAAGCTCCTAATCTACGTAATACTCACTACTAGGTTTAAGTTATCTTGCTGCGCCCTAACAGGGTGATTGATGTAGTGACTAGTTTAAGCCTAGCGTGTAAGCATGGTTGTGTACATTGTGCATTAAAGAAATATATAAATCTATGCAATAGGTTTAGATATAAAAATAAAAAGAAAATTCGTTTATTCGCGGTAAACATAACGCAAAGAAAAAAAACACAAATACGAAAGAACAAGTTTATGCTGATCGCGTACAGTTTCATTGGCAAAATTCGCCCTTAATCTATTGCAACTCCGTACTACGGCTAGGCCAGATCAAGGTCAAAATGTTACCACCGGCGGGCGGTCTACTGTACTTGGAAATTAACTTACTGAGCTCCAACCTGCTGTACGCTGAGGGTCTCTTAATTAAGTCCCATTGGATGCTTCCTCAATTAGTTGTCTTCGAAAGGACGGCGCACATTTGGGCGGGCCGCACCGAAAAGCAAAAATCCTTCTACATCACTTCACGTAGCTCGTGGCCAGACACACCGCGCTTGCGATGCGCTTTATTAAGTCAATTACATAAAATATAAGGTATAAAAAATGTAAAAACATAATAATATAAAAGAAAGTAGCCCACCGGTACGGGGCGGTCAGTTCTCCAGAGAAAGGAACCTTCTAATAATACGAGCCGGGTCCAGAAGTAGGACCGTTTTATGAATGCCCCTGAGAGCCCCTGACGCAGTTGCCTTACGAGAGCCTCCTTAAGTATTGGCCGAAGCTCCTATTATTATTATTATATTGAGTTCTTTATTTTTCTTCTCATTTCAGAGTTTTACAACCTTACCCACGGGCCAGAGCCAAGTGGGTAAGGGAAAATTTAAATTGAAAAGGTGGATGATAATGTAGAAGAAGTCAGGAACTTTCGGGTGATTCGACAGGTGTTGAGAATGGTGGCTTTTTGGAGCATGTAAATTGTGTGATAATGTGTAAAGTGATTATTAAGAGCCTTTATTTACTCACTGCAGCTGAAAACCATCTATTCTTATAAACGAATAAAGGTATTTATATTATGAATAATTCCTCTGAAAAGTTGCAGTTAGTTGGTCTACCTAAAGACGTATACGCACGAACGAACAAGAACATGGCGAACACGAACATCGAACACTTTGTTCGCATGTGTGTACCACTTACGAACATCAAACACTATGTTTGTCTAAAATGTTCGTGCCGATCCAATTTCGTTTTTCTACGTGAACGGAGTTCAAGAAAGTTAGATGCAAAATTGTTCGTCCACTAATTTATTTTGACTCTAAGTCTAAAATTAAAGTATTTTGTTTTCTCTTTTTGTACCAAATTGTTTCCCACCACCTAGGGAAACAATATTCCGTGAATTACTACGAATAGCACAACATTTTTGGCTACTGCACTGTCAACCACTTCCAGCGAATCCTTGACTACCAAAGTGGATGGGTGGGCGCGAACACGAAGTCGAACTGTGTTCGTCTGGTGTTCGCTTTCCTAATTTGCGTCATTATGTACGAACCAAACGTTCCGTGTTCGAGTTTCACCAAATGTTTTTCGCTCACGTGTACATGCCTTATAATTATGTGAATCATAAAGAACTAGATAGGGTTGATTGACACTGGATTTAGTATAAATTTAAGGTCGCAAAGTGATATTTGTGTCAGTCATGCCAGTTACGAGTCACGGAATCACGATAGTGTTGAATGCACGCTCAATGCATCACTTGTGTACCTAATTAATATTGCTTATTCTGTCCTCATGTTGTACAGTCGCCAGCACATCAGGAACTGTCAAATTTCTCCAAATGATTTTAAACCTTAAAATCTTGAGGTTAAGTTCAAAATCGAATGAGAAAATTTGACAGTTTGTGGTAAATTGATGTGCTGGCGTCTGTACCTTTACATAGTAACTGTGAGAACGATAAGATGTCTGCTCATCACAGTAGGTACACTAGGTACCCTAAAAATGACTATTTATTTATTAAACTATTTATCTAAACCACAGGAAATAAGACAAAAACAAAAGAAGAGTACAAAGATACCAAAAGTGCAATCAGTGTCTAACCAAAATCCTTACATGAACACTTGTCAAAACTATTTGATTAAAATCACCATCAACCAAGCACGTTGAAAAGAGCTCGTGGCTATGTAATAACAGCTTGCCGGGGTATTGTCGGTGGATCGGTGACCATCTTTACATATCGAGACTTCTCCGTGTCTCGGAAAGCACGTTAAGCCGTTGGTCCCAGCTGTCATTCGTGGATCTTTGACAATCAAAATCAAAAATATTTTTATTTCACATATGCCTACATGGGCACTTATGAAACGTCAAAAGCTAGGTGCACGGTTCCAATTGGCCGTTTCACTCTTTAAAAAAAAAACGGCTTTTACAATGTTTTCAAATTACAGTGTTAATAGGTATGAGAGGACAGCGTAGGCCCGTCAAAAGTACCAGGTACTAAACAATAGAAAATGGTCTACAGATCTACAGTCTATTAAGCCTACAACGTCCTCACATTGACAAAAAACAATATAAAATATGATTAAAATATTTTTTTTCTTTATTTATTTAAAGGGGCTTTTACGCATAGCGTATGTCAGTCCCATCGTATCCTAAACAATAGTAGGTACTTCACAACACGTGGGCCATGAATTTGAACAAACCCTTCGCATCGTCGCCATTTGGTTGGGAAAGAATTGTATGGAACATGCCTACATCAGTTTTGTTCAAATTCAGGGACCTTACAAAATTATTTCTACTGGACTCATAATGGACACATTCCATCAATAAATGTTGTAGGTCCTCTACAACTCCACACTCCTCACAATTGGGTGAAGCGACTTTCTTCATCATGAAGGCAAATTTTTTGCATGGGATGTGTCCAGATCTAAGTCTAAGAGCAGTAACAATCAGTTTTCTACTAATAATGATTAAAATAATAAAAGTTAGAAACTTGTTGAAATTTAAATTATAGATATAATAATTCAAATAAGAAAAACAAACACAATCGTTACGGGTCGTCAGAAGCCCGAAAGTCTGACAACCAGTCTCACCAAGGGGTATCGTATTACCCCAGTTACTGGGTTGTGGAGGTCAAATAAGCAGTCGTATTCAGCTGCATCCGGTCAGACTGGAAGCCGACCCCAACATAGTTGGGGAAAGGCTGGCAAATTGATTTGAACCAAGCACGTTGAAAGAAAGGGCTCTTAAACATAGGCTCAAAAAGGAATCACAAAACTGATACTTCATTAATTTCAATTCTCAATTCTTTATCAATCCACATCGAAGGGTCGCTTCTCGAAGTTGTGAAGGAGTACGTCTACCTAGGGCAAGTTTTCCAGCTTGGTAGGCATAACTTTGAGAAAGAAGCCGACAGAAGGATCCGGTTGGGTTGGGCAGCGTTTGGAAAACTTCGTCAAGTCTTGGACACTGACAGTCGGGCTGGTCCACAAATTCAAGGTCACTCAGCGTGCTATGGAGCGAGCTATACTCGGAGTTTCTCTGAAGGATAAGATCAGAAATTAAGTTATCCGGAAGAGAACCGGAGTTACCGACATAGCCTGCAGAGTAAGCAAGCTGAAGTGGCAGTGGGCTGGCCATGTTTGTCGAAGGACCGATGGCCGTTGGAGCAGACGAGTCCTGGAGTGGAGACCACGTATCGGCAAGCGTAGTGTGGGACGCCCCCCAGCTAGATGGACCGACGACCTTAAAAAGGTGGCTGGGACAGACTGGATGCAGAAGGCGGAGGACAGGGTGTTGTGGCGCCGCCTGGGAGAGGCCTATGTCCAGCAGTGGACTGCTATAGGCTGAGTTGATTGATTGATTGAATTCTTTATTGCATTCCATATTATTATGTATTGATAGATGGTATAAAAAAGTTAAAGATCAATATGGACCCTGTCAATAAATACATTTTGTTTCTAGCTATCAAATAATGCCATATTTATTTAAACACTGACTACCTTCTGCCCGCAAATTCGTCCCCGTGCTTGTTTTAAGGCGGAGATTTCTGAAAATGGCCAAATACGAGTATGTGGATTTTTAAAGCAGTTTATCACTTAAACCGTAAATAATTTATCCAAAACAAAAACTGTATAATATTTTCAAGTCTGTTGTGCATACGGTGATGGAACTCAAAACATTTAACATAATTTAATACATCAAAAAAATCTTCAAAGACAACTCTTAATTATTTTTAAAAGCAGTTTATCCCTTCGTTTACATAATTATAATTAAAAGTAGGTATACCATAAAATTGCAAATACCAAACTGCATCCGGTGATGGATTAATTTTTATTAATTAGTAAATATCTAATTTTATACGATTTTATTTGCATTTTTACGCCATACGTTGTATTATCGCGCATCTCTTTCTTTTGTTTGCAATCTGACTGTGACAGCGGTTTACCTATTGTCGGTCTTAAAATAAAATAAAAAATCGGTACCCCAAGTATAAGTTTGCAAGAGAGTAAGTAACTATTTGGTTTGCGTTAAAATTTGACCGATAGATCATAATGCTAAGAATATAAGGGACAGAATAAAAATCTTAGCGCAAACGCGCTAGTTACGTTTACTCACTTGCAAACGTACACTCGGGATACTGGTCAGTAGTTCCGAAGATTACCCGTACATACAAACTCACAAATTTTACCTCTTTATAATATTTGTCTAAAGGTGAGCAGTGATGGCCCAGTGGTAACGACGGGGGCTCGACTTACGTGTTGAGCTCGTGGGCTCGAACCCAGGCACGCGCTTTACTTTGTGTAAATATTTTAATCACCACTGCTCTCAAATCAGTGAAGGAAAACATCATGAGGAAACTGGCATGTCCTAGAACCAAAAATTCGAAGACATGTGTCATCTACCAACCCGCACTGGACCCGCGTGGTAGATTACAGCCCACTACCTCTCAAAGAGAGGAGGCCTGTGTCCCAGCAGTGGGAACACTATAGGGTGATTATGCTAGATAAAACTCCGTAATAAAACAAGCATGACAGGAAGCAGGTAGAATGGCCTGGAGGCCTGATAAGAACAAGGTCAGGGTCACCAAATGAGATGTTGTGGCGGAAACGGCGCAGATCTAATAAACTTTAGCATCTCATAAAGCTACTCGTAAATACTGTGGACTCGTAACGTAATATGGCGCCGTACATAACTCTATTTACTCAGAAGAAATACAAAAATATTTATTGGGTAGGTACTATCGCGGACACTGGCGCCTTACCACTTTTCGACCTTATTACTAGGAGCATAAGGTTGAAAAGTGGTCAGGCAGCAGTGTCCGCGATAGTACAACACGAGTACGTCTGTAGAGTCACATCCAAAATACGTTCGTCAACATAAGGACTATTTTTGTCTGCTCTTTGCACGATCGAATCTGCTTTACTGACTCAGCATTATAATTTTCGTTGTAATGTAATTTATTAAATCTATAGTCAATACCGCATAATGACATTCAGCCATCTTCTTTATTTGTGTCTGACAAATAGAGAAGATGGCTGATTAGCATTCTGCTAATTAAAAATGTGACACTGACAAACTCTGACCATTATATATTTTTTTAAATTTATATTTCATACCATTAAAAAGGTTTTATGTTGATGTCAACTCGACATTGGTCAAAAGTGTATAAGGTAAAAACAAACTGTATATTTTGATCTTTGACATCAATCAATAAAATATAGTATTCTATGCTCTGTCTATGATATGTCTGCTCAGTTCCGTAGCTTCAAAAGTTATTATGTGTCCTGCCTTGTTAAAGTAAACTGAAAAATAACGAAGATATAAATGACTAGACCGATATCTTTGGTACTTATTGCTACCTACCTTTGGCAATCATCTACCATGATTATCTGCATAGGTAGGTAATTGATTTAAAAATAAGTACTTTAATGACGGATCAGAATTTCAGAAAATTTGAAAAGATCGACATTAAAATAATAATATGAAAATATAATTAAACGCATTCATACTAGGCTAATAGTCATAATAGGCTCGCCCCCTACTACATGGAACTTAAACATAACTGGTGAAATGTGGGTATAGGTACTATAGGTAGGTACATCTCTGCCTAACCCTTCGGCGATTACAGGCGTGATGTTGTGTTTGCTTATGTTATAATTATATAAGTATTGATCTTTGATCTTAGTTGTTTAATAGACGATAAGTTGAATAGGAATAAACATAATCTTAATAACTATAACTCCATTTGAAATAAGATTAGACATATAAATAAACCTTTTTACAGTCCGTTCAACCGATTTTGACTTCTATTCCGTAGGCATAAGGATGGCATTAAAAGCAAAAACGTGGTTACAATACCAACTTTTTGTTACAGCTGCCATTTGTCATGCCACCAACGCAATAGAAGTCAAAATCGGTTGAACGGACTGTAAACAAGTTTATTTAAATGTCTAATCTTATTTCAAATGGAGTATAGAGGGGTATGAGAATGTACCATATTCAGTAATTATATGAACATTACGAGTGTTCATGACGCAAACTTGACAAAACACTTTTGGTACAAACCATAATATAACCCTATTAATTAAAATCATCCAATCCATTACACAATCATAATAATAATCAGCAACATCAGTAACTACTGCAGATTGATGTAATTTCATCACAAATGCAGTAGCACGCCATCGATCATATGGCCTGATTCCGGACTATTAACCGGTTTAAACAATAGGCGACTAGCCGACTAAGTGCGCTGTATGGAATGATAAACTCAACTCCATACGAAGTTAGTGCTGTTGCGGAGTTAGAGACGCTAGATGAGACAGTACTTTCTAATTTATGATTCTAGTATCTTGTATGACTGTGTGGTAACAACAGTGAGGTTAGTGGGATATTATCTTTGGTAGCCTCGTACACAATTAATAGATTATTTTGTGTGTGTGTGTATGTGTGTGTGCAAAGCTGCAAATATCTAGCTACATTACTAGTGTAATAAATAGGTCATAAGTTATCGCCTGTAGAAACTTGAGTCTGTTTGAATTATTCTCAGAGTACTCATAGATTTTTTTTGGAAAATAATCACTGGATAAAGTTCAATGGCAGTTTATTGAAGCAATGAACCAGTAACAAATTAACATATTACTTACTAATTATAAACGAGTAAGAGTTGATTTTGCGAATGTCAGATAGCTTTTATAAGTGAAATAAAAATATCGTTTAATTTTTGACAATTTTTCCATACAAAACTGTAAATTTAAAATCATTCCTTGCATAAAGATAACAGGCGTGGGAAAAATCAGCCCTAAGCAAGTTAATTTCAAAATCACCACGAAACAACTCCAAACTAATCTCATTAAAAATTCTAAAACTTGTAGGTACAACCTTCACATCTTCCATATGCCTGGATTCTTCGGTCCGAGCATGCATAAAATATGTATTAGCTTCGTAGAATTAACTTACAAAATGGCCGTAACACCTGCATACAACGTACTTGCTTTAGGCCTCGTAATTTTCTCCTGACAGCCAAGTTGGCGGGAAAACTAGGCACGTTGACACGTTCGGAATATTACCAAAAGGTTACTTCACTAAGGTGTGTTCTGATTAATGTTTGCAATGTCAAAGACTGACACTTAGAATTAATGAGTTTCAATACATCTTTGATGTGGAAATGTAAGATTTTGGCATGAATGAGTTTGTTTAGATCTTTGTGTGTTGATTCTGTGTAAGAGAGATGGCAATCCAGATGGAAAGCCACAATACTGTAGCAAGCTTATGAGCCAATCATACCTACTCGTGAGAAACACATCCATGTCTAAAATTGTGTCTAAGCTTGCTTTATTCGCCTAGTGTTTTATTTGGTCCTTTAGCATTTGACCTTTAGTTATGTTGTTACTGTTGTGTTGTTCTGTTCTGGATAAAGCCTTCATATAGAATGAGTCTCAATATTTTGAACGGATCATAATGCCAGTAAAGTGCGTGTCGAAACACACACAATGAAGAGTTCCGTAGTTGGGATGAATTTATCTCAAGAATTTATCCCTTACATTCCAACTGCAAATGTAAGTTTGTACGCACAATTTATAGCATGTTATTTTAAGATCATAGACTTATTATAGGTTTTCCTGTAATTTCTAAGTAAAGAACTATTTTGGGTATTTAAAAAAAATAAATCGGCTCATTTCTTTCGGAGGGTGTTGGATTGGAATGGTAAATTTTCATCTATTTTCTTAGATAATTTTAAAGGTTTATATTATTAATTATTATAAAATAATATCTGAAATCCTTTTATTTGATATGTGAAACGGTACAGTTTGCAAAACTTTTATTTAAATTTTATCATTGGCCCCCAAAAGTGATGATATTCAAAATGTATTTGTTTGGGTCACAGAAGTTCATATGTGTACGAAATTTCAACTTAATCGGTCCAGTAGATTCGGAGCTAATCGGCTGAGACAGAGGACAGACAGACACACGAGTGATCCTATAAGGGCTCCGTTTTTTTCCTTTTGAGGTACGGACCCCTTAAAATTTGGCCTAGTTTATTTATTATATAAAAAAAAAGAAGAAAAGAAATGAAAAATAATTTTATTCGTCACAGAAACACGTGCTTAGGAAAACATAAACTCGAGCAAGTAAACATAAAAAAAAAAACCTATCTACATTATAATCACGAGCACAAAAATAACAAATAGTCGGCAACTGCACGTCATGACTGTGACAAAAAGGCTATGATAGGCTAGGATATCTCTTCTAAATATTTGGCAAGTTGTAGGAATGTGAAGTAGATTCTTGCGGCCATGTGATAAGTGTGAAAGTTGTTTGGGCTGACTTAGTCAAAACGGAATAATCGCCATTGGACCTCCCACTCATAAATTACTAAACACAGTCTCTTTTGCATAATTAATGTCTGTAATTTATGTTATTTAGTTGTAACGAGACTTTACATGGTCATGTTTTAGACATTTATGGAAATTATTATCATCTTGATTGCCTGTACATACAAATTAATACGAGTACGTCTGAATCTAATATGCTTACAACGTGTCATGTCCAATTCACTTTAAAAAAACATGGTCTTAAAACTTTATCTCTATTAACATTTCAACTGCCAACTAATACACTATTAAGTAATCTGTGCTAATACTTCAAGTTCTTAAACGTTCAGAAATAAGTGTACAAGTAAAGTTAATGATTTATTTATAACGCTCTATAAACTTGTACCGAGGCTCCCATGACATTTAAACTTCGAAACGGGACCACATTCCGCGCGTAAATATGTAAGTAATTTGACCCGAACCTAAAGAGCGACCACCACAATTTGTCAACAAGTAACACTGGTAGTATATCACATTCACGAGACCTATCAACAGGCTGTCAGCTATATCCCTTCCAG
This sequence comes from Tiliacea aurago, assembly GCA_948098905.1. NCBI lineage: Eukaryota > Metazoa > Arthropoda > Insecta > Lepidoptera > Noctuidae > Tiliacea > Tiliacea aurago. The sequence continues at coordinate 17,602,485 of OX402593.1, forward strand.
TGGGTTAATGTATGCTCAGACCACACTCGTCCTACATTCACCCCCCTTCTTCGATCAACTGTCTCGGCTTGACGGCCATTACCTAACCGACCGCTTGCGCGCTCTACAAACTCCACACCACAACACCAAAACACTGACGCACTTAAAAAACCATCAAACCCTCTTATCACATCGTAATATGGTTCAGAATTTAATAAAAACCATTTCCAACGAGTGCAATATTAATTTGGCTTCATCTACTCTACTCGCTGTTTACATTCGCCCGTCGACGTTCGTCATTTAATTAATTCGATATTTGAACGCGGCAAAGTGCTGTCATTTCTTTCGGCTCGTGTTTTTTTTACGTTGTGTTTTTGGTATAGGTAACCAACCTTTGCGATGATAGGTAAATTAAAAAATAATAAAGTTACGTCTCCAGAGATAACATTTTTTTCTTAAATCTAGTGTTTAGTGAAATTATTAGAAATGTGTTTAGTTATGTAAATGTGTGCAGTGATGTTAACAATACTGTGATCTAATAATGTGTGAATGATAATGTTAGCTGGTCAGGAAGCCAGCATCGAATTGGTGCAAAGGTGGCTTCAGAGACGAGGCAGTGATGACACCGACACAGGTTAATAAAAACGAACTATTCATTTATTTTATGAAAAGTGAACTGTTTTTTGAGAAATTATTAAAATTAACGTTAAGAAAATTCTAAAAACAACTTTATATCAATTTTGAAATAATATAATTAGGTACCTAAATGGTTTGCCTAAAATCTTTAAACTCCTATAAGCTGAGTCTTTACTAATACTGAATATAAGAAATACATTAAATCTATCCATTTGGGCCATTATCAAAAACGGACTTAAAATTCTAAAAAATATATATTTTTTTTTAATGAATCAAAGTAGTCTCAAATGAAAGGTTCTTACATTATGAAGCACAACAAAGCCTAGCTATTTTCACTGTAGATATCACAAAAAAAATTAAAAATGAAAACACCTCTCCACGGAAGTGACACAGCTCCCACAACTTAGATAGAATAGAATACTCTTTATTATGTACACCATAAAAGTACACTTATCTAATAAATGTATACATATATACAATAATACACATGAAACAAAAGCAGGGAACTGTGTTATGTAATGATGATGTTTAAAGAGAGAGGAAGTGTTTTTTTACCAGAATCTTAAAAGTGGACAAAGATTGAGCACGCCTTACCGACACGGGCAAGGCATTCCATAACCGCACTGCTTGAACTGTAAAAGACTTGTCATAAAAGCTAGTGGAATGCATCGGCATCTCTAGTCTCAAGTTTTCCGATGACCTCAGATATCTATTATGTGTGTCATGACGGAACTTGAAACGTTCTTTAAGATAAGAGGGGGTTGTAGGATTGAACAGAATACTGTAGCGCTGAAATAAGATATGAGAATTCCGGCGAAGACGTATGGGTAACCACTTGAGCTTTGTACGGAATTCGGAAATGTGATCATATTTGCGCAGGCCAAATATAAATCTTATGCAAAAGTTTTGAAGACGCTCAAGTTTATCCAGTTGTGCCTCAGTGAGATCGAGATAACTGACATTAGCGTAGTCAAGATACCGTAGTTAGATACCGTTTTTTAATTATCTCATTCTTATTACAAAAAACGTCGAAATTTATTTATTTTATTTTTAGGAAAACTTACAGCTAAACAGATACATTTAGTAATAGTTCATAGAAGAAAATGGCTAATTACAAGTTTCCACTTACAGTGTCTAAATACCAAGATTTACGATATCCGATAGATATATATAGATAGACCTTAATTAAATAATTACTTTTTGATAAGTAATCCACGAAAGTGACGGGAATAGCATGCTAATATAGAAAAAATCATAGGTGAATCCAAAAATGATTATCCCAGCAATGACAGACTGTCAAAAATGTTCAAGATGGCGTTGTGTTGGTTGCCTGTATTCATTCAGAAACGGTGTGTACTGATTTATTGAATTATGGCAGCGTTCGATAAGTTTATCCTTGGAGGTGATACTTCTTCCATGCACAAAAGTTATGAATTTTTTATCATCTATTATTTTATTTGTGTTTTATGTATTTGGTGTTTTTTGAAAGCTTATTTTAAGTTTTGTCGTAAAATAATTTGAATGAATGAATTTGTTATTGATAACCTTATTTTATTTTAGTCTGTAATATCATAAATGTATATTGCACACGACATGGAGGTGACTTTTTCGTCACTTTCCTAACGATGATTAGAAATACTAAATTAAATGTTCAATTTTTTATTAATAATCTACTTCGGTTAGTTGTAGATAGGAATTCTAGAAATAATAAAAGTATTTCATTTTTTTAAACAAATGCACAAAAATATGTTGCAAAAATGAGAATGATCCATTTACAACCTAAACAACAAAATATGCTAATACCCTGTAGACTGAAGTAGTACTTACCTAATAATTTCACTCAGAAATATAGACTTAGACACAGGCTAGATTTTTAAGGAAAAGGCTATAAATAAACCTACTGTTTAACTAATTGTGTAGTCAAGAAAGTTATTTAGGATTGTTTCTTCGGTTGTACCAAAAGAGGACGATGATGATGATAATGGTGATCATCAAAAAAGGATGGTGCTGGACAAAATAATCAGATCTTACCGATGATGGAAAATTCAAAAATGTATGGGACTGACATAAGCTACCATAAAAGCTATGTCAATCCCGTTGAAAGTCGATGGAGAAATACGAAACGCTTTATAAGCGATTGCTTCTTGTCAGGCCCTCTTGTCATTGTCATACCTAGTTAACGTTTTTAGTCGTATCCAAGCAAACCAAACTGAGAAATATTTCACGAAGATAATACAATAAGTTGTATGAAAAAAATATTCTCTTTGTTTACTTATTAAAATCAGCTCAAACTTCAAGCACAAATTCTATGAAACACGCATGTTACTATTTTATATGAAAATCCATATTTCACAAACAAACAAATAAATACAATACAATGAGATTTTCAATGCGCTGTATGAAGCATTCCGTGAACATTTGCGCTCGTATTTCCAGTATGAAATGCCTGAATTTTGATCAATAGCACATTTCGAGGTAGAATCGTATAGAGAAATACCTGGAATTAATTCTGGGAAGCCTGAACACATAGATATGTATCTTCTTCAATTAGTTTTGTAGAACAATACAAACTGCACTAGTCTATTTGATGAAACAATAGCTAAATGGGGAACGCAACTGTCAAAATGGCGCTGTCTATCTAGTATTTTTTGCGAAAATGTCGAGATTTTGTGTTTCTAAATACTCCAAAATTGTAGTCCATCATTTCCCGAAAGAACCTGAATTTAGGTTTGCGGCTTAAAGCTATTCATAGAAATTAAAAAAATAATTAAACAGTTTCCAAGTTATGTCGGAAACATTTTGACGAAAGGGATTACGCGGAAATATTTATTGTTTTAAATTCTGACTCTTTCCATGTCAAATACTTGATTTATAATATTAAAATTACCAAAAATAATGAAATAAAACCAAACTCATGATTGAACACGAAATGTAATCAATGAAATCAAAATATTTTATGTCACATAAAACCTATATGGGCACTTATCAAACGTCAGAAGCTAGGTGCATGGTTCCAATGGGGCCGGCAAGTGAAAGCTGATCTCAGATGGCACCACTACTGTACGAACCCTTGTCAGATAAACATTTACACACTTCAGATTTCTTATTTGCGTAAAAATAACCTGCATTTTTAATACATACCTGAGTATTTAGCGGTATTTTCATAGTTTCTTTCCTAGAAATGTTTATGACACACTCTCGCCCCGCTTTTAGGCTCAAAATTAAATCACCTAATCGCTTTAAGGTACAATTTAAGTAATTTAAGTTTCTCATGTTGAAGAAACTGGTGGCCTCCAGTTTCTTCACAATTAGGTACTACACAACATCTAGGCATTTCCTCAATAATTGTCTCTAATTATGAATTCACTACAAATTCCTTACAAAAACTGCTTTGATATTAGTCTTTGTGCTACTAGCGCCACTTTGACAGTTGTCGGCCCCATTGGTCGTTTCCTATGGAGATGAGGCGGCAAGAAACTTCACGGTTACTCTTTTAAAAAAAGTTGGCTTTTACAATGTTTTCAAATTACAGCGGTAAATAATATACAACATTAGTTTTTGTTTATACTAAACCTCTTAAGGGGTCATTGTATTAATCATTATGAACAACTTTTACTATGGGACCAAAGTTGAAATCGCGAAAAAAATATCAGCTGTCCCCTACATTTTGACGAGTTCAGCGAACTTAAATGTAGGGAACAGCTGATTTTTTTTTCGCGATTTCAAGGTTTGTCTCTTAGTAAAAGTTGTTCATAATGATGAGTACAATGACTCCTTAAGAGGTTTAGTATAAACAAAAACTAATGTTGTATAATACGTAATACTCGTATAATAATATAATATGTATGGGAGGACAGCGTAGGCCCGTCAACATGTACCAGGTACTTAACAAAATAGAAAATGGTCTACAAATCTACAGTCTATTAACCCACAACATTCTCACATTCACAAAATGTAAAAGAATCATTATAAAATATTGTTAAAATAATAAAAACCGATTTAAACCAAATGACATGATTGTCATTACAACTGTAACATCATCATCATTTAAGCCGAAAGACGTCGACTGCTGAACATAGGCCTTCCCTAAGGGGGGGGTTTGCCATAATCGCCACGCTTGGCAGGCGGGTTGGCGATCGCAGTATGGTGTTAACATGCATAGAGAACGCTGCTGCCCATTCTCTAGTATGTCCTTTAGTCGTCTTTTACGACACCCACGGGAAGAAATGGTATAGTGCTATTCTTTACGTCCGGCAACAAACGCACAACAAAAGTACAGCAACAGTAGTGCAACTGTAACAAATCTGAATTAATATCATAGGATATTAAACTACTGTTGCGATACTTTTGTTGTCCGTTTAGTGCCGGACGTAAAGAATAGCAACAGCAACAGCAGTGCAACTGTAACAAATCTGAATTAATATCATAGGATATTAAACTACTGTTGCGATACTTTTGTTGTCCGTTTAGTGCCGGACGTAAAGAATAGCACTATACCATTTCTTCCCGTGGGTGTCGTAAAAGGCGACTAAAGGACATACTAGAGAATGGGCAGCAGCGTTCTCCACAAAAGCCACTAATATATAGTTGTATACAATGTCAATTAATGAAAAGATTATGACAAGTAGAAAAAAAAACCGGTCAAGAGCGAGTCGGACTCGCGCACCGAGGGTTCCGATACGTATATATGATGTTGATGATTTCTGAAAAACTGTGCTATTTAGAGATATTGTTTTATTTTTCCTGTAATGTTTACATACACTTCTATCACATATAATAATTTCAGATTTTTATCTATGCAAACTTCGGAGATAAGGGGGAGGAACGGCATTTTTTTTTTAATTTTTCATCAAAAGTCGGAAACTATGCTGCTTAAAATAAAAATAAAAAATGTTTGGGAATGTGCAAACAGCGTTCTTTCATATGATACCCCACATGCCCTAGTAGCCTCACTTCAAAATTTTAAGACCCCCTTTCAGTCCCGTTTGCAAAAAAGCGATATTTTTTTTAATTTCTTTCTTGTTTGCAAAATAGTTGGGCAAACGTCATCTAAAACCATTCTAAATTTCAAGTTGCTAGCATTAGTAGTTCTTGAGATATCGAGGTGTGACAGACAGACAGACAGACTTAGTCTCACCATAAGGGTTCCTTTTTACCATTTTGGTACGGAACCCTAAAAAACGAAATGTCAAATTTATTGTAGGCCGTAGGGACCTAGCTATGATCACGCCATCTACAATTAGCTTGGCCCGACCTTTCTCATTGCCAGAATTTTGAAAAAAAGAAAGAAAAATAATTTTATTTGTCACAGAATAAACGTGCGTACGAAAACATAATATGTAATAAACTCAAAGGTGACACACTCAAAACAGATCTAAGTACTTTATCAAACAAACAAATAGTCGGAAGCTAGAAGTCATAACTGTGACAAGAAGGCTTGCATTCAGCATGATGCTGTGCTATGGGTGACCCACAGCACAGCGCGCAGCGCTGCTTTTAGTCGTTTATAGGACTTGTGTATTTTGCTTTTCGTCTTTCCTATGTAAAATTTCAACATATATCTGTAATTTTTATGGTTTACGTAATAAAGAGTATTCTATTCTATTCTTTCTTGTCTGAATTTTCTATCTCTGGGCAGTGGACGCATCGCGTGGCTTGGCCCTGAGATACCATTTTTTAGCCCAGTGATTAAGATACAGTAGGTATCTCTAGATGATTATGATGATGATTACGGCAAAATCCAATGATTATACAGCCCTGACCACTATCAGGAAGGAGTACTTGATAGTAAACAATCGCGTGCTGAAAATAATATAATAATAGTAATAGTTGTTTTGCAATAAAAGCAGACCATTTAATCATGAAACATTCTTATTCAGACCTAAAGAACTACATTTTATAGCGTTTGTAGCGGCATCAACATCGCCACATGCGAACTACACGTCACACTGACGTCACGTAAAATCCTGCATCGCGCAAGCAGAGTTTACCACGCGACTAGCATGTATACAACGTCCCGACATCAACCGTCGGGCTGTTGCCCGCCAGACACAACAGCCTGTGTGTGTGAAACAGGCATTCATTGCTTTATTTTTACTCTTTGTCCAAAATTAGAAGTGTTCCCGGGCTCTCGAATTTGACATTGGAATTAACTTTGTTCAGCAGCATCGCCTTTTTGGGGTCTTTGCCCGTCTGTTGCAACAAATTATTGAAATTTTCAAAAAGTGCTGATTCTTGGTCTTTTTTTGAAGATATAAAGTCAAAGTCAAATTGTTTATTTCAAATAGGGACATAAAAGGCACTTTTGAACGTCAATATTTACAAAAAAATAGAATTGATTCTAGTTGCCCCTTCCAAAAGGTAGTTTCGTATGGAGAAGAATGGGCAAGAAACTCCACCGTTACTCTTTTAAAATGTTGTACAATATTTTTTATAGGTACATTAATTATACAATTCTATGTGAAGACGATGCACCTAGAATAAAATTACTAGCACAATATGTAAAAAGAGTTAAGAATGAAGCAATGACAGATAAATTAATTATGTGAAAGATACATGGTGATCACATATTTACAAACAATGTAAAAAAAAAGTTTTCCTAAAAAATCATAATATCTGACAGAATTTAAAATAAATGTCATAAAAATAATAAATTATACAATTAAAATAGCAACCTGTTTGATTTTGTCTAGACTCTAGATTGTCCTATGTCCAGCATGTTTCCAAGCCTTCTTATCTTGGATATAATCCTCTAATGTGTAATATGCTTGTTTACAAATTATTGTACTTTTATTATGAGTTTTAAATTTTCTTTCATTTAGTTGCAATTTATCACAAAGTATTTTGTATAATATTATTAATGGTTTTATTTCTATTGTCGCAGGCAGTTCGAGCGGATCACCGGGGGCTCGCGCCGGCCGCCGCTCATCGCTTGCGCTCACGCCGGAGGACGAGCCCCTAGTTGATGTCGCCGTAAGTTGCTCTTCACATAATAATATTTACTTACCTATATGAGCAGTGGTGGCCCAGTGGTTCCACCGCCTTCCAAGGTTCGAACCAGGAAGGCAGTTTATTTTGTGCAAATTCTTTCATGAACACTGCTCTCAAAACGGTGAAGGAAAACATCGTTAGGAAACCGGCATGTCCTAGAACCAAAGATTCGAAGATATGTGACATCTACCAACTCGCACTGGGCCCGCGTGGTAGATTACAGCCCACTCCCTCTCGAAGAAAGGAGTCCTGTGTCCCAGCAGTGGGAACATTATAGGCTGATTATGCTATAAGTATACAATGTGGAGACAACAATACGACAATAAATAAAAACAATGGCAATACTAATGCGTAAGAGTATTTTGAAACGACCAAATAAATTCTAGCATCGAAATTAAAAAAGTGATTTTTTCATACAAACTAATAGCAGTGGTGTACCGACTATGGGTTTTGCCAATCTTTGACTAGCTATAGCGACTAAACTATTGGATATATTTGATTGAATTTTCGTGTGCAGACTGCGAACGTTATTAGTTATACGCAGTTGAATTTGTTGTTATATTGTCGTCTCCACGTTGTATATTACCTGATAGACGTTTTGTCCAAATTTCGACAGTTTATACAAAAATCAAAAAACCATCAGTTTTTCTAGAATTTGTACATTTTCCGGGAATTATTTCTAGTTTTTCTTTCCTTATGAACCTACTTCGAACTATTATGTATATTTTAACAAAAGCAAAATCAGTCCCGCCGTTCTCAAGTGATGTGCTTGCCAACTAACAGCATTTTATTTTTATATAAGAAAGAAAGAAAGAAAAATAATTTTATTCGTCACAGAAACACGTGCTTAGGAAAATATAAACTCGAGCAAGTAAACATTAAAAAAAAAAACCTATCTACATTATATATATGTAGATTAAGTATATCAAGTATATCTTCACACACACACATCAAAGCGATGTGACGTGATAATCAACAATCGTCCACGGCAAACGCAAAATGCATCGTTCCAAACGTCGAATCGCATCACTTTGAATTTGATTCGTGTGGTGTCGATCCCTTTGGCGTTAAGGCTCGTAAAGACTGGGGTGATATCGCGGGCGCGACGTGACACTAGTAGCACAACTTCTATGTCGCTACCTGTCACGCCCGCGATATCGCATGAGTCTGTAAGAGCCTTTACTCTAATGGAATGACTATATTGGTGAATCTTTAAACTGCATCCTTGGAAGGACGTTGGAGGATCAGGTTTTCAACTCCGCTTCTCTTATGAAATTTGTTCAGCAACAATGTTCCGTTACTTATTCCTAATTACAAACAGCCTTAGAATGTATGCTAACAAATTCGGAAGTCACATGTCAATAAAAAAATGACTAAGTTTGACAGGCGAAAGTGTCGGTCTGTCTGTCTGTTTAATGGCTTGATGCCATCAAACAGACAGACGGACCAACACTTTCGCTTTCTTACAGGTCTATTCTGAATACATATATCCGTTATTGTGCGATTCGTTAAAAAACTTATATTATTTTGGACGGATACCTACTCGTGACGGATACGTAAATGTGTTTCATCCGCATAAGTTTCCATCCCGTGTGAATATCGGGATAAAAACTATCCTATCTGTTAATCCTGGTTATAAACTGTATCTGTGTGCCAAATTTCATCTTAATCCGTTCAGTAGTTTTTGCGTGAAAGCGTAACAAACATCCATATCCATTCCACAATCTTTCGCATTTATAATATTATTATTTTAAAACTATGATATCTCCTAAGATATTCATGGAAATCATGGGCAATTTTATTCAAAATAAAAAAATAAATAATAATAAAAAACAAAAAAAAAACCTGCACAACAACAACAACACAATAACAACAACAACCCAATACAAACAACAACAAAAACAACTGACAACTGACTTATAAAATACTTGTGATGAATAACGTATTTATTTGGAATATCGATTAATATCATGTTTATAAAAACACCCTCGCAAATAATGCTTTTATTTTAGAACAAATTTGATTACCATAAAAAGGTTATAGTGAGTCAATCTTAAAAGATAGACATAATTATTCTGTCGCTGATTTTTTTAGAACTTTTAAAGGGGAACAATTCTGTCATACATGATTTTTGCGCAACTTTAATCGTTTAAGCTGTACGGCGTACGCATTGCGGAAGCTCTCAAAATTATTTTTTTCCCGTTTTTGCAACATTTTTCATTGATGCTCCGCGCCTCTTAGTCGTAGCGTGATGTTATTTTAGAGCGTATAGCCTTCCTCGATAAATGGACTATCAAACACAAAAATAATTTTTCAATTCAAACTAGTAGTTCCTGAGATTAGTGCGTTCCACTAAACAAACTCTTCAGCTTTATAATATTAGTTTAGATAGGAAGGAATTATCTGTTTACTTCAAAATGAGTTGAGTAATCGAAAATAAAAAAGAAAAACAAGTTCTGCATTCAAATAAGACGTTATTGTTATTAATTAAATACCAACCGTACGTTAATATTTAATACTGATATTTTGGATTGGAACTCAAAGTAGAAGGTTAGTTTACCGTTAATTTATATCGAGTTTTTTTTTTCTAAACGTGTTTTCGTAACAGTTAAAAATCCAGTGCGCGAAGTCGCAGGAAATAATCGCTCGTGCGTACTTGGGCTTACAAAGTATATATCCATCCAATGCCTTCTAATTATCTAGCTACTGTATCCCTGCCTCGGGAGTTTACAGAAAAAACATGGTCATTTTACATCCTACTAAGGTAGTCGTAAATCCTTGGACCCGTAGCGTAATAATGAAAGTTATTCATTATTATTTAAGGTAGATCCGCAGCTGTAGCCCGAGAAATTCTAATTTTCTTACGTTTTTTGCCATTTTTAGGTCAGTGTCGTTTTAGGCAGTGTGAATTTCACGGGCTACAGCTGCGGAATCACCTTAAGAGCAGCCAACCCGTCATAATTTTCATACAAACGCTCGTACGTGATTATGGCACTGTACTGTGAACGAATAGGTATCTTCTGCACTGTATCTAAGTTTCTATGAATGCAAAAAATAAAAATTTGGAGAAACGAATTCAGTATAAGCCTGCAAAAATCTGCTTTTTTGCACAAATTTTACCTGAACTTTGGCTGTTTCTAATGTACTCATAAATTGTAAAGTAAAGAAAACATCGTGATAGAAACCTCGCACATGTAATGGAGATTCTAAATGATAAACATTTATTTCACCAACTTGTAAAGCCGGGTCTGCTGCGCCAATATTTGCGTGTTTCTAACAGTTAGAAACACGATTTAGGGGCGTGGCCAAAATAAAAATCATACAAATCGCGTTTAAAACATGTTTCTAACCAGGGCTTTAAATACCGGTAAAATATCATAACGTTACCTTCATTTGACAGAGTTAACGGTATTATTAAAATAACGGTAATAGATTTAACGTTATTTATGCCACATTTTACCGTTAATTTATATTAACGTGACTTATATTTTAACGTTAATTTTATCGTTACTTGTATTTTAACGGTAATTTTATCGTTACTTTTTAACGGGTAAGGTGGAAGTAACGTTTCCCGAGGCGCGCGGTATGCCGCCCGTTGTCGCGCCGCGCTGATGTCCATGCCGTGCCGATCCCAACTTTATCTAATTCTTACGCGTGAGAAGTGCTGGTAGTATAGTGAGCTGATTTGGTCAATGATAAGACAAGTGTGATAGCTGATAATTGATTCAATATCAAGATAAGCTGCCCTACAACCCTACAGTGTACTTTTGCACCCAAAAATCAAAAATGTTCATTTTATTCGCATAATCTAAAGAATTATTCAATCTTGGAGGCGTCTCGAAAAAACCAACTCACTATGGCGCGGACGGTGGCACAGCCGGCGCGTGGCGGAGTGACAACAATATATTTTAAGTGATCTAATGCTAAGCGAGCGCACAAAACGGCAACGTAGCTAAATTAACGGTAAAATTAACGTTACTTTAGTATTTTGTGTTAATGTTAATTAACGTTATATTACAGATATTGTTATCAAGTAACGTTATTTTTTTAACGTTAATGAGGTATCATTTCGAAATTAACGTTACTTAACGGTTATTATTTCGTTATTTTTTAACGTTAACAAGCCCTGTTTCTAACTGTTAGAAACACGCAAATATTGGCGCAGCAGACCCGGTTTAAGGCTTACGCAAAAACACGTATTTCCTGGAATAAGTATAATTTTACGTTTATGAAATTTCCGCACACTATTTTTCGTTCAATGTTATCGCGTTCTCACATACTTGTTAGTAGTTCTAGTTCGGATAAAAATTCTAATTTCGCGGGCTACCTAAGCGCACCCCCCTTAAGAGGGCCCTTTCCGGTCCGTCTATCGTCAACGCGAGCATAGTCAAAAAGTTTTTTGTTCCGTTCAGCGTAAGTGAAAACTACTAACAAGTAAGTGAGACGGCATAACATTGAACGAAAAATAGTGTGCGGAAATTTCATAAACGTAATAAGAATTTCGCGGGCTACCTTAGCGCATCCTCCTCGAGATCGTTTTCACCTCTAAAGTTCAACACTGAAGAAGAAACTACACAAACTGAATAAAAATACTACTTAATAACAATAATAACACAATGGTAATGTTTTCCCATTGTTTGTCTTAATTATTTTAATATATTTATGTATATTTATTTGTGCATAGATTTATATATAAAATTAGGTTTATATATTATATTTATAGTTTTAATAGGTATATGTATATCTTTATATTTAAATAATATTATTTTATTCCTCAATTCTCACTATTGCTCCTACCACTGTTTGTCTCTGCATCGCCCAAAGGTTGACTGGTAGAAAATGCCTATGGCATTAAGTCCGCCTCTGTACATTTCTGTGCTTAAAGTATTAAATAAATAAATAAAATAAACACAATATAACCATAACGTAACATCACGCGTGTAATCCTCGAAGGGTAAGGCACAGGTGTAACTAAAGTACACCCACACTGTGCCGGACGGGCGTGATCGTCGGACGCGGTGTAGTTGTAGGGAGGGTGTAATGCCTATCCAGGGTGTTATCCCGGTGTGTGTGTAGGCCTCCCAGTCCAGACGGCGCTGACGTCCTGGACCTATAGTTCCAGATATCTTCGAGCAGCCTGCTATCTTCAAGAGTTTATTTCTCAACACCTGATATTGTTTTCAACTGTACACCTGTTGTGTTTTCAACTGTACCATTGCTAAAGGAGAAGGGTCCTGGAACCCTTGGGGTTATATTACCTGATTAAAACACCATAGTTTGGTTGCACCCTCAGGAAGCGAATTAGGGACACACTGAAGTTATTTAAAAATGTAAAATATTCCTTGCCGATGACTACGAATTAAATTTTTATTACGTTTGATTAAGTACGAGCCTACTTTACCGTAACGAGGGCCGCTAATTACTTCCTGATTCAACGTTAATTTATTAACATTTTCATTATGTACATGTTACATGATTACATAATATCACCTGATATAAACACATATATAAGGCATGTTATACATCGTTGGAATCCCTGTAAAATTCCCCATGACCTGAGGCATCTGTATCTACTATGTCTATTCTCACTGAAGGAATTTTTCAGTGAGAACAAGAAAAAATATTAGTATTATTAATTTAAATTGGTTTTCTAATCGTTTTTCTCGGAAACTATTAGACCGATTTCTATTTTGATTACAGATACCTCAGGCCAGTATATAGACCTACAACAATCTAATATTTAAAACGCTACATGTGTATTTTTCAGGGCGTGACGCGCCCTGAAAAGTCACCTGTTAAACTCAAAAAATTACACATTACAAAAATAATGATTTACGACATTCAAGCTCAATTAACTGGGTCTATTTATTTGATTAGATACCTAAAAGTTAGGTCCAGGGCTAGGTCTTGATCTAGGTTACCTGGTTATAACTATATAGCCCAGCTAATTGAGGTTGAAATGCTCGCACTTACGGTTTCACATACTAAACTCGCTAAGCTATGTTCCTTACATAACACTATGGCTATTTTCTATTTGAATTTAAGTTAATATTCAAGTTTCCCTATATAGCTACATATGTGACGTTTCGTCGCAAACCCAAACAATATAACTATTTCTATGTGAATCTAAGTTAATATGAAATTAGATACATCTATATAACTACATATGTGACGTTTCGTCGCAAACCCAAACTCCTAAACCATTAACCGGGCACAAATCGCGGGGTAAGGGGTTTCATTTTGACAGTTCAATAACATTCATTGCGTTATTTACATTGTTGTGCAGACAAATTTTTCGAACATATGAAGCAATGGATTAGCAATATCCTTCAAAATCTTTCAGATGTGATGGATTATGTGTTACGCGATTAGGGTGCTGGGGCTCTACTCCGAAGATAAATCCGAAGAATTGGCCGAATGTTCGGCCGATTCCTGACTAAATAAAAAAACGACAGTCAAAAATGTGACTTGAAGTCGGCTAAGAAGTCAAAGTCAAAAAAGGAAACTACGGAAGTCAAGAAACGGCCGAAAATCCGGGTGATACTTCGGATTATAGCTTCGGAGTAAACCCCCTGGACCTATAATAATATTTTGTGACAAATAAGAACATAAAAGTAATCGAAGCAAAACGAGTATGTTTGTAAGGATCTTAGCAGGTGGCGTCCCGTAGTTTCTGCCTACCCCAATGGGAAGAAGGCGTGATCTTATGTACGTAAACAAGAACCTACAAGTACTTACTCAAAAATGCAATTCAATCAAACAACCCATTAATAAAACAGCCCAATTCCTTTTTCTCATTAACTACAACTCTTAATTCACAATAACGTATTCAAAAGACAGAATAGCTGATTGAATTCTGGCGCCGAACCAATCAGAAGGGTCAAGGTTCATATCCGCGTGTGGCAAAACGCCTCACTTAAGAATTAAAGATGGCGTGCGCAAGATTCGGTCCATTTGTTGTGATTGATGGTGATATGATAATTTTTTATGAGCCGTTGATTGGTGCAAAAAGGCTTCTTAATTTAAAGGCTTATGTCAAAATTCTTGAGGTGAGCTGGGTTTTACTTTTTATGGGACATGTACCAAGGCGTAGGCTTCAAAAAGTTTACAACTTCTACCCAAAGAATAAAGATAAAATTCTCCTCGACTTATGGACGTTTCAAGAGTTTTTATAGTCTACATAAGTACTAATATTAGGTACAAGATTTATGAGAAACGCTTTAGATTTTTTTTTTTATTTAGTATGTGTTTGCTCTTGACCTTAGTCTAGGGCAAAGGTGACAGAGACAAAGTCGACGATGGAGTGAGCTTACCCAGAAGATGCCTGTTTACTCTAACTTTGAAGAGATTAGAGTTGTATGCGTTCGGAAAAACAGACGCAGGTAGAGAGTTCCACTCTTTTGCCGTGCGCATTATAAAAGTCATTTATAAACGCTTAGTGCGAATTGGTGGAAAAGCAACAAGGAAGGGATGGTAACCTGCAGTACGTCTAGATGTCCGATAATAGAAGGGGGCCGGTGGAATGAGGTCGTGGAGTTCTTGGGCACACTCACCGAAGTACAATCTGTAGAAGACCGAAAAGCAGGCAACCTTGCGGCGATGGGCCAACCTGTGAAGATTGGCATCCACCAGTTTTACGTCGCCAATGAGCCTCTTAGCTCTGCGTTCCACCGAATCAAGCGCGGCAAGTTGGTATTTTACTTAGCCATCCCAAAGGTGGCTCCATGCAGGATCGGACCTGCGCTTTGTAAAGGGTCAAAAGCTGTCCTGGCGTAAAGTATCGCTTCACCCTATTGAGGATGCCCAGTTTCTTGGCCGCAGTTTGGGCTTTGTACTCGATGGTGGTGCCGAAGTTGAGACTAGATGTCAACTCCGTGCCTAAGAGCTCGAGCCGACCGAAGATAACTACGATAGGAGTTCTTCTATGTAAGAGAAGTGAGAGATGAAGGCAAACGCAGAACCGATACTGATGTTGACATGTTTGAATTTATAACATACAAAAACACATCACAGTAGTAATTACTGTAGATAATATCAGACAACACATAACAACTATATCTACATAACCCCAAGATCTTAATGAGGATAAACAAGACACACGACATCTTGAATAAACTACGTATTACGATCATTAGTTAATTACGTTCATTCGCATCCAATCAAGCGACTATCTGTGAAGCCCAGCCCTTATAATTACATACTAGATTATATATCTTATATAATCAGTTGAGAGTTTCGTGGCTAATTAACAAAATTTTGGGGTTAATTCGATCTTTGAGATTAAGCTTCAAGGCGCGTATAGACTGGCACTACATCGCGGGTGCGACAGGGGTCGTGCTGCCTGTCGCACCCGCGATATCAGTCCAGTCTGTACGAGCCTTCAATACATGTATGGATGACCATTCTCAACACTTTGAGACCCGTCTTCTAGGTTTAAGAGATTCTCAAAAAGACACCAAGTCACGGCATGAGAACGATTTTTCTAAGCAAAATAATACACACTTCTAAATATTAAATTCGTCACAATCATCACTGCGGGTGCGTCTCATATCATACAAAGTTATTTGGTATATTTTGATTTCAATAATGTTCACAAGATATAATAAACGTGAGTTATACCAAGTGTTGATATAATTTCTTTGGATATGAGATTTATATAAGTACTATAAAACTGATTTCGTATAACGTTATTGGATATAACGTTTATTTAATCGAAAATCATTAGTTAAATCGTTTAAAATATATAATATTGCGATTAATTTGATTGAGCGTGCTGCGAGAGCGGCACGGCGTGCTGTCACGCAACGATGTAAAACCGACTCCACGTCCATGTAGTCTTGTCTTCCTTACCCCTAGAGTGTTACTTAAAATCGCGTAGGCGCGTAGGGGCCAGGCGGCCCGCAAGCCGAAGCCACGATGGTGAGCGTGAAACACATCTGCGACGATAAGCTCGCATGGGACCGCCCGGAGCCCTGCAGCGCCAGAGCCGTGATAGAAACCATGCCTGCTGCATGTTGCATGCTTGCTTGCATGCTGCATGCTTGCTTGCATGCAGCAAGCATGCATGTTTTTTACTTGACGTTTTATCTTATTAGAATAAATAGGTTTTATGTCTTTCGAGTGGCATATCAAATGATTTTATATTCAATGTATGTTAATCTTATAAAAAAATTGTTGCTTTCAAATTATATCAATCGTTTATTATATTAACTGATCATTATATCAAATAAAATTATAGATTCAGTTGTTATATCTTGTAAATATTAGAGATTTTGTAATTATATCATATATTACTTACCCCATCACTGCATCAATTATAAATGTATAATACACCCGTGCATCCAATGTATTTAGCTTTTAGGAAGGGTGTTATTTACGATTACATATTGAGACAATTGAGTGTTGAATGAGTTCTTATTCTTCTTCTATTTACTTATAAGTTTTGCTAAGGCCCAGTAGTCTATGCCTTTTAGAGCACGTTTAACTGTTAGATCCCGGTTGTCACGAATATGCCACACAGTCCAACCTCAACCTAGTTTGGAATATGCTAGTTCGTTTTTTAATCCCAGATAGTAGTTTGACGTTTCAAATATGGAGTGGTTGTTACTCTTTGTTTTTTGCAATTTGGAATTTGGACATTTGCACCTGTCAAATTACTATCCGGGATTAAAAAACGAACTTTACGTGTGTGATGATCATGTATAATTATGCATGTCACTTGTTTTATGTACGTCACCTAACACAAAATTTGACTTACCAACGTTATTTTACTATCTCGTAAAACGTATGTTGTCAATTATCAATTCCAATATGATGACAGAATTTTCAGATATACCTATTAGTTGAATAAGCATTTCCAATTTATGAAATGATAGTGTTGGATTTGCAATTATTATCGTAATAATCAGTTTCATTAGCAGACAATGTTGAATACACGGATTGGAATAAATTTAAATTATTTGCTACATTTCCAATAATTCAATTAGCTGCTAATTCAGTTGTTTAAATTTGCTCCCAATTATTTTGTCAATACTTAATTTTAATTCATAGCTTAAAGTATTAAAATCAATGTTGTTTAACCTTGCCATGTCCAACTGTTCAGCATTGAAATAATGCTATAATTATTTAATCTACATTTTCAAATAACTTATAAAACGTAATCAGTGCGACTCTATTCGATAAGTGTTATCATATTCAATACAATGATTCTTAATGTTTTAGTTTGATATAAAACGCCGTGTGAATAAGTCACGGGGATGTGCTAATCGAACTTAAGACACGTGCGAAATAATTAGTGATATAGCTGTAAAAATATTTTCTGGTTTAAATAATCCTTTTTTACTGTGTTACAAAAGTGAAAACGTGGTAGTGGTCTTATTAAGTGAACATATCTGTTGAATTCACGAATGTAATCAAGGTGTGAACGCATTCGTTGGCACTGTAAACTGCTTGAAGAGCATTTTAATGTCGATGAGTCGATAAAATGTATTGAATAACAGTTTTTACTTTAAATCAAGCAACATGTAATGATTTCGAAATCAACTACCTACTACTAATAATAAAGGAACTAGTCATTATCTACATAATCGCTAATGTTAAGATTAGCATTGATTTCAATTTGAAGAGATTTACTCGCGCAAAAATTGTAAAGTCATTATGTGAACGATTATTGTTTTTTTGAAATCATCTCATTCTGTTTGTCCTAGTGAAGAAACGAGTAAACAGTAAATATGGATAAGAATAACATAAATGTAGTAGAAAATCAGCCGGTAGTGGTGGATACAAAAAATAATCTGGGTTGTTGGGCTCGATTCAAGAGCTTATTTGACGATAGAGGATTCGATTTAGAGTATGAATATGGCCCACGAAGCCCAAGGCCAATTAACTTACTCGGTGAGAATGAAAACACAGAAGGGTACAGAAGAATTTCTGAAAGAAAAACAACTGTTTCTCGAGTTAAAAAGGTACAAGTCAATAGTTCGCCCAATAACACTAATGCAGATGGTGATTTGAGTCATGTGGTTAATTTTTATGAACAATTTACTACTTTAAATGATGAGGAAACGAAGGAAGAGCCTGATCTGTGGAGGAAGTCGGTCCGGCATCGGGTGTCGATGAGACCTAGTGCCATTCTCACTAACATTATGGAAGAACCTGATGATGAAATCGAAGTGGTAAGTGAACAGTTTCCTTAAAAAAAAGTTTTTTAATTTATCGAGTTCTTAATAATAAACATGTCTGTGATTAATCTTTCATTGGAATTATGCATCACGGAAATCCGATCTTGGAAACTAATCTTATCAAGGAATAACAAATGGTATCAAATTAAGTATTATAATAATAATGCGACTCAATTGATTTCCTGTTTTCTGAATTATTATAGATTTAGAAGTCCAAAGGATAATTTCCTTAGTTTAAGAACGTTCGTAACACAGTTTCAATCTGACAAAAATACCTCTAATTTCCCTACATTATTGACAAGTGTTTGCCATTGTCATTGATTGTCGCAGAGATGAAATTGCGACTAGATTTTAACATTTTTAATTACGGGTTTTGGCCTTCCGGTTACTGACTCTAATAAGTGAAACTTGATACTAGTTTTTTTTTGTTATACAGGATGCTCAGTAATTGTTTTTTTTGTTTGTTATAAATACAGTTTTAACAGGATCTGTTTACACAATTACACATACCTACCACACAAACCATCGTGGGTTTAACAGCGGTACGAGCAGACACGGCCACTCGGTGCCACTACATATTAATTATTAATTAATCAACAATGATCAATCCAGAAAAAAATGCATCTATGTACCTACTTAAGGTACCTACACAGATACAATTCCCTCTAGATCACACTACTACAATCTAGAAACTATCTTTTTAATACTTTTGCGCAGTTCTTCGCATTTATTACATTGCATATTTCCTTAGGTAAATAATTCATATACAATGGACGTGGGAATGCATGCTGCATTCCCACGTCCGCGCACCATAAACATTATTATATTTAGGTATTCGACCTATTCCTTGAAAGGGGTTATTAGTATAACCCCTTTCAAGGAATAGGTCGAATCAGGTCATTTGCAACAAATTAAGCCCGCCAACTAGGGGTCGAAAATTAATGGTTTCCGAGTTACGGAGGTTTATAGATTATTCTAAAAATTTTCAGACTCAATTTAAAAATATCTACTCCTCTCTCGAAACTTATTTGTTATTTTTCTGACTGATGATAAACGAGTCCTATATTAAAAAAAAAAAAAAATATGCCCTAAATTCCCATAATTTCAGAAATAAAAGGTAATGAGTGCAACGAAAACCTTCCACATGTTATATTTTTTTAAATTTAGACGATATTTTTATTTGAAAAAAATGTGTGAGTTGGCGGGGGCTTAATTTTTTGGAACTACCACTAGTATAACCCCTTTCAAGGAATATATCGAATTACCGAGCAACCTGTATATATTAATGAGAGACCAAACAAAACTGGTTTTCGATATATTATCTGTGCGCTGGTGACAGATTAACCTGTCATTGCAAGCGTGGATAGATTGGAATTAATCTGATAGGTTAGTAAACGCCTCTGGCAACACTGGCGGTCGTTGAATCATGACTTTCACTATAATTGGATTGTAGCGATTTGATATGACAGGATATGGAGCTAATTGCTTCACATCGCGCGTTTAATTGTATGCTGATTGGTATTTAAAGATCTATGAGGTATTTGAGTTCGGTTTCTTTTTCTTCCGGATGGTAAAATCTGGTTGTACTGGTCATGAGAAATATTAAAATTGGAATATTCATCGACATTATTTTGTTTTTGTGAGAAAAATGTTGTCAAAAAAAGTATGTCGTTAAGAAAATCTAAACCTTAAAAATCAATGATATGAGATAGGTCACTCAACATTTGATCTTTAAAAATGGCACACAGGGACATGGCATGGCACGGGTGACACGTGGAAGTAGGACGGCATAGGGGGAAAAAGAGACAAGACAGAATATGTGGGTAATTAGCCGAATTTTGACGTGCCGCTTGCGGAGCGTGTATATTTACCTCTTTTTACGTATAATATAATTGCTTAAAATTATACTCAAGTTACTCAACACGTCCTTTATAAATACTAATTACTTACTTGCCCGAGTGTTTTTGTGAATGATTTGTGAAGGCTTTTGCCAAAATTCCATTTCAGTATCAAAAGGGTAGTCATAAACTCATTTCAACTAAATTCTGGCCAATGAGAGAGAGAGAGGAGGGGGGGGGGAGCCCACAATACAGGAGTAATTCCTAGTGTGGGGCAACATTTTTATAAAAAAAGAAAGAAAGAAAGAATGAGAGAATGCGTTCCTGACACCGGTCAGCTGAGTACAAAAGAAAACAATGTTTTACGAATTTAAACTTTATTAGTTCCTAATCGTGTCCAACTCAAAAGTGTCAAGAACGCGATCTCTCAGTGGCCGGAATATAATTTGAATGAACTTTGATGGACCATTCTTCTCCTTTGTTAAAACAAAAGAAGAAAAGAAAATACATTTATTTAGCACAGACTAAAAGACACACAAATATACACCAGATAAAATAAAAATAAAACAAGTAAAACGTGTATAGTGCGATGAAAGAAAACTAATACAAAAGTGTGCCTCACGGCTGCGCCATAAAGGCCCAGTTCAGAAAAAATGCCAGACAATTAGTGCCTGACGCTGGTTTTCAACTGGACCTGAATGTTATGATGTCATGTAGATACAAACACATACTAAACTAAACACAAACAGATACTGAGGTAGGTACCTAATAGTCGCGTGCTTCCCGTGCTTGAAAAACCTCCGTTGATTGACTTAAAATAACTAAACACTCATCATCATGATAACACTCATCTTCGAGAAGAACTACAAATATAAACAGCTAGCGATCGTCGAGTGGCGATAAATAAAGTACTTACCCATACTCTGATTTTTTATTTGCTAGGCTAAAAATACTTTTGCTATTGACATGAAAATAACCTAGTAAATAATCTAGTTACTGTGTGACTCTCAGTAATCTCACCAAGGACGACTGAATCATTCTCTGCAGGAGCTTCACTGTTAGAGTTCACTGCTTCACTGTAAGAGCTGCGATCGACCTTTTTTTAAAAATAACACGAGAAATCTATATAAATAAAAAGAAAAGTCCTGACTGACTGACTCATCAACGCCCAGCCCAACTCTTGGACCTAGAAAGCTGAAAGTTTGTACAAATGAATGATTTTTATTTCTGTAAGTAGGTTTGTACAAACACTTTTACACGTCAACAAAGGTTCCCTTTATAATTTAGACAAAGAATAAGAAAGGATTTTTCGAAGGAAGTTAAATAGGGGATGAAAGTTTGTATGGAAAATCGACATTTTTGTGGTTTAAACCATGAAAATTGGTGTTTATCATTCTGGTAAAATGTTAAAAACATAACCTCTTAATTGGTCATTGTACTCATCATTATGAACAACTTTTACTATGGGACCAAACCTGAAATCGCGAAAAAAAAAATCTGCTGTTCCCTACATTTTAACGAGTTATTCGAACATAAATGTAGGGAAGAGCGACTTTAAAAAAAAAATAACACTGATTTCAAAATATCAGTCAAGAACAGGTACTTATAGTAGAACGACATCTGTTTTTGAGAAGGTGGTTTTGCGGCCTATTAATCCCTTCTTTTTGAGGTCTATCAAAAATATGTTATTTGCTCAAAATTTTGAAAACTAACGAGTGTAAAAAATTTTGTTTTCCCGTTAATATCATATTTTTTTTTATACTGGACTTTACCTGGGAACCTTCTGGTTACGGCGATAATGAAGATTAAAGTCCCAAATTAAAAAAAAAAAAAACGATAATAAGTGTATGTTATAACATACCTTTAAATACTCCCACGATCCCTATACCTTTGCGTAAACCCATAATATATGCATAAGCACTGTTACGTGTAATCAGCGAAACTTATTCACACCAAAAATCGTCACCCAGCAAATATTTTTGCACAAAGTTAGTAATCAGTACTTTATTTGCTATGAATGTAGGTACAGTTAAATGATACTAACTACTACTATTAGTTTGATGTACAGAATGCATAGATGACAGCTTCGTGATGGCTATTTTTACACCACAGGGTGTAAAAATAGCCATCATATCCGTGGTAGTCAAATATGGTTTCAATGTGAATCGTGATTAAGGCAGCAAATATTTAACATCTACCTACTCCTTTCAAAATGGATTTCATCTTTGGTTCAACCATTATGTAAATCAGGAGCAGTCCTTTTAAGCAATGTGGATTCAGGCATTAGGCCTGAAATATACTTAGATTGTCCTTGAGTGTACCAACATTTGCATACTCTAAAATATTTCTTTAGAGCTCAGTGTTGCCAGATTCTATTAATTATCTACAACGTTTAACACTACGGTTAAATGTTTTACACTTAAAGTATTTAAGTAGTTTATCTATTTATTTCACATTCTTATCTTAATTTGCATTCCATCTTCATCGTCTTCCTACCCTTGTCCCAAGTTACTTGAGTTGACACAACACGTTTTTCTCTCTGGGGAGTGACTGTTTTATGTAATTTTGACCGTCAAAAAGTGCTGATTTTCGACCTTATTTGAATGAATAACTTTAGATTTTCATTCTTCCTTCTCAACCATTATATTATTGTTTAATTAAATACACGTATCTACTGGGAAAATATACCCAAATTCACCTTAACAGTTTCTACGTCTATGATTGACAGTAATTTACCTGTCCGTTCAGCTTCGAAAGCGTATATTCGATTACAGTCGTTACAATAGGCTCGAACAATACTAGACCTTGTTGGTTGGACAATAGTGGATAATGGTCTACTATGGTTGACAATGGCAGTTGTGGGGATGCCCATTCACTTCGTATCCCTGATGTGACGGGTTGTCGATTGTGTAGCCAATTGTGTGGGAACATCACAGATTTTTGATAAAGTCCTGCTTCGTTTTGAATGCGAAGTTCTATAAGTTCAGGTTCAGTCAATTTGATTAGGTAAGCACCTAGGTAATCCTTTCATATCATAATACCACGCCTATAGGTCTGTCCCGAACGGTTGAGCAGAGGTGTGTTCCACCCGCATTTCGCTAGCTATGTTTAAATATAATTTGTAAGTAATCATGTAATCCTTTTCTTTAAAAAAAAAACTTAATTATGAAATATTGTTGTCTAGTAGCTAAAATAAATAGCAACGAAACTCAGTCAGAATATTCTCCCTTTTTCCTTACTTTAAATATTTACCCTTTCAATATTTTATAAAATATTAAAAGAGCAAAATATAGTCGCAGCGCGGTTCCGTTACTTATTTCGTAAATGATGCCAGTATTGATTTAATAGATATGTGTAATATATTTTTAGTATTTTGATATCAAACATTTTAATAAATATTTATTGACATTTATCTTTTAGTGGGTAGTTCTAAACTACTTACTAGATCTCGTTCAAACCAATTTTCGGTGGAAGTTTACATTGTAATGTACGTCTTATATTTTTTTTAGTATTATCATTCTCTTATTTTAGAAGTTACAGGGGGGGGGGGGACATTTTACCACTTTGTAGTGTAGTGTCTCTAGCGCAAACTATTCAGTTTAGAAAAAAAATATATTAGAAACCTTAATATCATTTTTGAAGACGTGTATGGGTTTGATGAAAAAAAACATTTGAGTTTCAGTTCTAAGTACGGGGAACCAAAATGTATTGTTTTTTTTCTATTTTTGTGTGAAAATCTTAATGCGGTTCACAGAATACATCTACTTACCAAGTCTCAACAGTATAGTTCTTATAGTTTCGGAATAAAGTGGCTGTGACATACGGACGGACAGACAGACAGACATGACGAATCTATAAGGGTTCCGTTTTTTGCCATTTGGATACGGAACCCTAAAAATCACGACCTGTGCGATGCCAAAAAGGCTCCTATCTCAGCATAGAAAGTACCATCAATTACCTACATTATTATGTTTATTATTATATCACTTAAGAATATTGTAGCTTCTTTCAGTGAAATAAATTCTGTTATCAGAACAGTATTTCCAGAGATAGGGTTTTACAAACAAACCAATTTAACTCTTTAGAATATAATAAGTTTAGATAATCAGGATCTGACAAATAGAATCGCAATTTTACGGGTTGATGTATGATGATGATTCATCACAATATCTTTAGCAGAAGACCTTGCACCAATTGGCATAATTTGTTTTTCAAATTCTAATTGCTTTATTGTGATCATGGGTGATAAAGATGTTTGTACAATAACAGAGTCTTGTTGACTCTTTCAGGCATGATAAATTGGTTATGATCATTTATGGCATTGTCTTCGGGTACCTACGAAAAGTGATAGTTATGAATAATTTAAATATTTAATTAGTCTAAAGTACATACTTGCTTTATATTTTATAATTGAAACTATGGTGTTCAGTTTCATGGATGCCTTTTTTTTTAGTGGGAAATTATCAGATAACTTCTTCCGCTCTGGGCGGAGCGGGAGGGCGTGTCAGACTTTTACTGACTAAAACCCACCCGTAATCCTTCATTTGCCTGTGTGCCAGGGCTACGATATCCCTTTCGGACAAACTCGCAACCCTGGCAGGCATTGGCCCTAACCGACCCCGTCAGTTGGTGCTGACATCTCTTTGAGGCGCGCGTGAAATACAACGTGCCGTCGACCCTGGCCTGGTCCTTATCGGACGGCGAGCTACCCATCGCTCACCGTCCGCAGGCTCGCGCCTACGGTGGCCGGAAATCAGCTTGCGACTCCCGACGCCCGGGGCGTCTCCGTGGGCGTGAGGGCGCGAACCCTGCCTCACCCTCACGCGTTCCGCCTCCTCCTTCGTGAGCATTACTGTTTCGCAGAAGGAGGTGACGGCCTCCCATGCACTCTCGCTCCGAACCATGGCCTGAACCAGGGAGGACCAACAGATGACGATTCAACAGCGACACGTGGTGTCTCCACCGCTCGAACATCCGTCATATTTAATTTATAATCAAACAAGAGCAGTGGTGGACTGGTGGCACAGTGGTTACGGCCGCGACTTACGAGTTATAGGTCGTAGGTTCGAACCCAGACAGTTGCTTTACTTTGTGTAAATTATTTCATATAATCACTGCTCTCAAAACGATGAAGGAAAACATCGTGAGAAAACCGGCATGTCCTAGAACCAAAAATTCGAAGACATGTGACATCTACCAATCCGCACTGGGCCCGCGTGGAAGATGCCCACTCCCTCTCACAGAGAGGAGGCCTGTGTCCCAGCATCAGCAGCAGCAACATTATAGACTGATTAGCTATTATCCATGTGACCATTCTACCAACATCGATAAAAAATGTCATGCCTTATCCCTTATATTTTTATCCCCTTCAGGGGGTGAATTTTCAGGAATTGAACTTTTCTAATGGTCACTGTCGCTATACGAGACACTCTTGTGCAAAATTTCATGCTTCCTGATCCAGAGGCTATAATGGCGTGAGTCGTCTGTCAGAAAATTAATAAATAAAATTATTATATTAAATTATTTATTTATTAAATAAATAAATCGTAAAATTTAAGATTTGTATTAAGTAGAAGATATATCGAACTTTAAATTAGAAACTTACTTAGCATTTTAATTTATATTGAAATTACATATTAACGAATAGGCTAGATTGTATGATAATTGAAAAATTTAATTGATTGATTGTTGTTTTTTTTTATTTTATTTTTTTTCTTGTTTGATGATTGTTGTGTGATTGTATGTGATATTCATTTTATGAATAGTTTGAGATAATATACAATTTATGAATAATGATAAATAATATAATATATCTAATATAATGTAAACTGTATAACTGTAATAATGAGTATATATTTTTTTTTCTTATATTTATAACCATTTAAATTGCAATGCCTTATCAGGCAACTAAGTTCTTAAACCTACCTATTGTTAACACCTTCAAAATCCTGTACCTACACTTATTTCACAATAAAGAATTTGAATTTGTAATGTGAATAAAGTATCACCAAACGTCGCCGCGTCGTGATACTTAATAAAAAGAAACAAAAAATTTGAAACAACATAGACACTTGCTTACTTGATATAATCTCAACATTAATTACCTACCAACCTAATAAACATGTACTGACATTGAAAAGTACGTCATTTTTAAATGTCGGTACATGTTTTTTATGCTACCGAGCCTAATTTACGGTATCTTGATATAATTACTTAACGAATTGATTCCCTTCATTGCATATCAGTCAGCTGTAAAGTACTGTAACCGCCGTATTCTCAAACGACACATAACTTTTAGAGGTTCTTAAAGTCTGGTAATCGCTACAATCCTTAACTACACCTTGAATTGGCAGCGACAGTGACTTAAAATTGAGTAGCAATCGAGAATGCGGACGTAAATAATTCACAGATCTTTGATATGATAAGAAACAAGTAGACATTAACTGTGTCGATAAGATTATCTTATCTCTTGCACTTATTATTTTATGTCTTAACCATTTTACTTACGGTATGGCTGTGTTTGTGATATCGAATTAATAGTAAACAAGGTGAAACTGGTTTTTGTAAGTTTATTCCTGAAATAACATAACATCATGCCTTGTTTCCCCGAAGGGTTGGGCAAAGGTGTACTTACCTGTAATAAGGGGCGACATTCAAACCGCCATACTACAAAACAAGATTTATATTTTGACATGGCTTAAACCATGGAGCCAGTTTTTGTAATAAGAACGTAACTGTGATTGAAATACCGTTCTATATACAAAACTGAAAACTTAGTTCGATACTAAGTTGTCAGTTTTGTGTTTAGTAACTTTACCATAGTCGGAATAAAGTTCGAAATTCAATAATGGCTCCATGTTTTAAACCTGGGTCTGAAGATAAACGTTGTTTTGTAATAAGGGGGAAAGCATTTATTTCAAATAAACCTATTACAGGCACTTTTTAATTGTCAAGGGGTCGGTCAGTCAGAGAGATGAAGCTAGTTGTCCATTCCAAAGCGTAGTAGGTTCCTATGGGAACGGGCAAGAAACTCCACGGACACTCTTTTAAATCAAAATATTGTTACATGGTATTGGTTACATCATTTATGTTGAAATTATGCTAAAATAATCTCTGAAAAATAAAGAACTGCTGGCAAACAAATGTATTGAATGGGAGCAATAGAATTTCTCAAACGTCGTCGGTATAATCATGATGTTATAGAAATTCAATAATAAATAACATTTTGACACGGATCCTAACAAAAATGTTACCAACCTAGGGTAATTTAGGAACAGTACACATGTGGACTCACGTTTGTCAAACTCAAAACTCAAAGCATTTATTTCAAATAAACCTATTACAGGCACTTTTGAATTGTCAAGGGGTTGGTCAGTTAGAGAGATAAAGCTAATTGTATATTTGTAGGGAGTGAAGAGTGGAGGGTGTATGCTATATTTGTAGGGAGTCGAACCCATTATTAGAATGGCACAGGAACCCAAACAACAATCATACCATAACCTACTTAAAAATACGTTCGTGCATACTGGAATCGAACCCACAAAGCAGTTGAGATATTCAAATTCTATAATCAAATCTTTACCTAATTTACACTAAATGGCTATCAAGCTGTCATGACAATTGTCAATCGTCAAGTAATGTCCAATGGATGGCGTGTCATCCCCAGTGGTTGTTGTTTCATTCTTGTTACTGCCACCGACTTCTTTCGCGTGGAAGTCGTAAGACCCCACAAACCACAATACTTACGAGTATACTAAAATAAAAACTTTTCTGTAACAACTAATAGGCTCATTTTTGCAATAAAAGCACTTTAATTTTTTATTTGGCTTTTTATTTCATCATTCCCCGTTATACTCGAATTTCGCTTATCGCGATTTTGTCCGGAACGCATCCCTCGCAAAAAGGCTTCTACATACCGGGGCGACTTGTCGCGCGACGCGACGCGTCACAAAGGCACCGCTCGTCCCGCGACACGCGGGGCCTTTGTGCCGTGTCGCGTCGCGCGACCAGTCGCGCTGGTATGTAGAAACTGTACTGGTATTCAGTCGACCCCAACATACAACTTCATCAGGCATTACGCCGCGGTGGTGTGCTATCGGCGTCAAAGGTATTCTCGAGACTGAATGTGCGGAAGAAACCTATGAGGCCTATCAATGACAAGGAGACATATTCTGTCGAATTTGAATTTTGAAGTTAACGAGTAATAGTCGACCAACTTACATTTGCAGTTGGAGGACTGACCGTGACGTATATCAATGTATGGGCATACATTGATATACGTCACGGTCAGTTCTCCACAACATGGTCTTCAACTACAATTTTAAGTTCTTTTTTGGGATAAATTCGTCCTAACTACGGAACCCTTTATTTTGTGTGATCCGACACGCACTTGGCCGGTTTTTTTTATATTTTTTATCTAGCTTATGTATGATACAATAAACCGATTAAATATACTTATTATTAGTAGGTACATAAGTTTACTTGGTTTTTGACTGTCTCATATTTTTTTTTTTTATTATTGTAGGGGAAGGCCCAGCATCATAAAACCTGTTTTTATAGTCTGATATGACGTTTAGTTAATATAAATAAAAAACAGGGATTAATAAAATAAAAGTATGTCTTAGTTTGTGATAATATTAATTATCGTAAATGCTAAATCTCTGTTGAAGGTGTTGTAAATTACTTGTCAGATTTAAACAGTTTATTACTTATTTTTGTTGTTATTACTTCCTTATGTATTGTGACGTTGAAGATAATTACTTACTGTGGAATGGATTTAAAATCAATTACCGCATGTGGCATAAGATTATAATGTAATTTGTCAATATCGACGTATTTTCTTCCGGTCGGCGCATTGTCCAAAAAAAAAAAAATATTAAAAAAAGAAAAACTTTAAACGTGAATTCAGTTTTATGCTAACTATAAATACAGTCATAGCAGCGGGCTAATTGCGTAACACACTATCAGTAGGAATCGGTTTCAATTTGACAGTTCAACAACATTCATTGCGTTATTTACGTTGTTGAGCAGACAAATTTTTCGAACATATGAAGCAATGGATTAGCAATAAACTTCAAAATCATTCCGATTCCGATTCAAACTGCGTTACGCAATTAGGGTGCTGGTCTATTATTAATTTATTTGAGAACACAAAATGCATTATTGTTTGCGAAATTCCATCAAAATTATCATTTTCAATTTATCAATGAGGCTCATTCATGCGGAATTGTACAGCTCGTTAGTAAATCCTCAACCTGCCAATTGATTTTCAACCTACGCATTTGCAAAATAAGGTTAATAATTCTAAAGCTTTCTGAATTTCGAGAGCTATTTCCCGTGCTTAATGAACATAAACGGAATATAATCCTCTTGGTGGAACCACAGAATAGATAGATACAGAAAGTCAGCTCCATACAAGAGGCTACAACGTAAAGGGGCTACAACGTACTCCCCCATAAACACGGGTCACGTAACTATACTACGTTCGCGATTTAGTTTCGAAACGTGTAAACAAATAATGTGTTTTTCCAAAAACAACTATACAAGGTGTAACCTATACAACATTAGTTTTTGTTTATACTAAACCCGAAAAGGGGTCATTGTACTCATCATTCTGAACAATTTTTTCTATGGGACCAACCTTAAAAATTAGCAGTTCCCTACATTTGTGTTCACTTTGATCGACAAAATGTATGGAACAGCAGATTTTTATTTCGCGATTTCAAGGTACATAGAAATCAAAATCGGTTAAACGGACTTTAAAAAAGGTTTATTTAAATGTCTAATCTTATTTCAAATGGAGTATAAATAGTTATAGCAAATGCAAAGAGGGGGGGGACTCACGACTAGCATTCGATTGAGGTCGCCCGCCGTACGTACGTTTTTGCTCGTTTATGGAGCCGGCCTTCTGTACGAATCTATCCTGTGGTCGAAGATTGGCGCTGACGGGTCCTAATAGACTGGGCGATGGAGTGCCACAGCCTAGTCTTTACGACAGACTGACGTTGATCCCGCCCTGGAAGGTAATTGATCCAGCGTAATAGCCTCACGGGATTTACCGGGTTTTTGCTTAGAGTTGGGTGCCTTTATTTGTTTTGACAACTTGCTGTCTTTTGTACTTAACATAAGAACGCATTTGCTACACGTGTACTGTTTTACCAGCTCGTTTTGACTTTAGCTTATTACTTATTTTTTTGTTAGAAGTTCTCGAAACAGAAACAATCTTGTTTTTTAATATTTTTTGAATAGTCACAATTTGCTATTTGTTGATATACATTCAAAATTTGTATCAAATGTTTCATCCGTACCTACTTATTTAAAAAATATTATGTAGCTTTCTGATGACTCCTCTAGTTGCTGACTTGCCTTTTATATACCGGGTCAAATTAAATTAGCTAGCGAAACTCCGCAGACGTGATGGGTATCGATATATCTAAAAAGGACAAAATAAAATAACAAAAGATTTTATGTTTTTTTTTTGGAGTCAACGTACTGTTGTTATTGTTGTTATTTGAAGTAAGAGTTAGAAAATCTGTTTTCTTTTGTTTTCATCATGTTGAGATATCGGTACCCATACCATCAGTGAAGGCTACAAAAAAAAAAAAAATCACGTGACTAATGACTACACTAACTGCAGTTACACCGGACCCCAAAAAAAAACTCGTCAAATTAATTTATTTCTTGTGTGATCATGTTTAGATATCGATACCCATCACGTCTGCGGAGTTTCGCTGGCTAATTTAATTTGACCCTGTATAACGGCGCAGGATAGCATTTACCAGAAGCGATCATCGTATTAGTGGTTCATCATCATCATCATCATCATTTCAGCCGAAAGACGTCCACTACTGGACATAGGCCTCCCCCAAAGGGTTTGGCCAAAATCGCCACGCTTGGCAGGCGGGTTGGCGATCGCACTATGGTGTTAAAATGCATAGAGAACGCTGCTGCCCATTCTCTAGTAATTAGTTCCTTAGTCGCCTTTTACGACACCCACGGAAAGAAATGGGTTAGTGCTGTTTACGTCCGGCACCACACGGAAAAGAGTGGTTCAGCAGCTTCAATATCATCAGGATTGTGCCGGAGTATAGCAGTTCGTCGTGGACGTGGTACAACAGCGGCTCCCCTGACATCTTCTTCTATCATCAGACGACAGCCGCCACGTAACCATCGATACGACGCTCTGCTAGAGTGACTGCCACCAGCCAATGTCACTCTTATCCGACCTTTTTGGCGATTCTAGTAACTTGGTTACAAACGGCGCCACTTGCTGCTCCGTCATATAGATATTAGCTGCGCCCCGCGGGTTTACCCGCATAAGTCTCGATCCCGTGGGAATATCGGGATAAAAAGTATACCATGACCTAATAAAGTCATAAGTCATTTATTCATGAACAATAAATTGTATCTGAAATTACATGGTATAAAAAAAAAAAAATTACATACGGAAAACACGTTAATAACGCAACAATGCATAACAACATGTATAGGAATATCGTTATAGATCTTCAACAGCATAAAGACACTTATTCAACAGGAAATGTTTAAGTTGATTTTTAAAAGAGCTTGAGTAGATAGCGCTTTTTATATCCAAAGGTAACTTATTAAATAATATAACTGATTGATATCTGGGACTGTGCTTCACAATATTTAAATTAGGCTGTACCTTGTAACGTTTAATGTCTGGTCTACGTATGCCTTCTCTAATCTGTCGTTCTTCTGTTGTCTCATATTCATGCATGTTACTTAGAAGTATAGTTATATATAATATATAAGTATCTTATAAGTAATCCAGGTTATGGTCTACCAATGTGCTAAATTTCATCTAAATCCGTTCAGCCATTTTAGCGTAAAAGCGTAATAAACAAACGAACTCACTTTCACATTTATAATATGAGTTAGGATGTTTAAGTTATCATTCATTTGAGTATAATCATGGCCAAGCAGGAAGTAAATAATATATATATATATATATTTTTTTTTTTTAAACGTTGCCCCACACTAGGAATTTCTCCTGTATTGTGGGTGCGTTTACAAACATTTAAATTCACATACACAAACAGCCAGACCCGGAACAACTACTTGTAGGTCATACAAATATTTGTTCCGTGCGGGAATCGAACCATATTCATACGAATTTACAAAAAAAAAATCTGTAACAGTACTCTGTTAGTAGCAGTTAGTTTTATTGTGATTTCGCCTCGAGCGTGAATCTGAATACAAACAAACGCGGCCACGTTACCACGTTCATCAACAATGTTGGTATTTTTGCATAATTGTTTTAATTTCATTTCCATTTGTTTTGCCTTTACATTCGTTTCAAACCACATACATAGGGTTTTAAACGACACTTCCTGGCTTATCAGCATGCTATTGCCGTTTATTAGTAGATATCGTATTTAAGACCCTTTGAAGATATCTACACACAAGGGCCTAAATAGAATAGTTCAAAGATAATCTATATAATAATACGTGAAGCAAAAACGTTTTATCCTTTTTTATGAAAATCACGCGGACGAAGGAGTATGAAATTTGGCACAATTAAAGTTTATATGGAGGAGGAATGCATTAAGCTAATATTTTTATATAATATGCATTTTTTTACTATCCATACTTTTATTTAACTTGCAATGTTTGTTTGTTAGTTTACTATAAAAACATTTATTATTTACTAATTACAAATACACAGCTAATTATTTACACTAAGAAGAACTACGAAAAACAAAAATTACAACATGAAAAAAGACACTTAAGCGTCGAAGTACTCGTCCGCATCGCTGTCATCCGGAAACGAGCCCAGAAGATGAAGAGAATGCTAATTCTTTGGCCGCAGAACGAGCCAGCCCTCTGGTCACGTGAAGTGTCGATCAGTCGGCGAGAAATTTCCTTAAAAGGAGACGCGCACTCGGGCCCCATGACCCGAGCATTTCGACCCCAAACGGCTCAAAACTGTAGTTACCCTTAAGATTACAGTATTTGCGCCGCTTGAGGGTCGCAGCAGCCGCAGCAGCGGTGCCAGCACAGCCAGCCGTGCTTGGAATATGAGATGGCGCAAGGGTGTCGACACAGGTTGCGTCCCACACCAGAGGCCTACCCACCTTCCAAGGCAATAACGTCATGCCGTCTGGTCTCTTCCCATCGTCACGTACCAATCCGTTTGGTTCTAATACCGCTGGTACGCCGGCGGTGACAATGGCTCGACGAATAATATCGTTGATGCTGGCGTGCCGAGCTATGCGACCTGCGCTCTTGCAACAGGACAGGCCATGGTGTCCGAGACTGTCAACGGCTTCACCGCAATGACACCGATGCGGAGCAACACAAGGTGCGCCCAAGCGGAGACACGTAGCGAGCCGAAACGATGAGTCATCCATCATAGTGCCTATGGTGGATGACGGTAGCGCCTGAAGCCATACACCTGACTCCCATTCTCCCATAGCCAGCAGACGGGCACGCTCAGCAGTATTAAGTGACGTGTTTATCAGGGTATTCCGAATAACACTGCAGAGCGGCAAGTCCCACCGTCTCTGGGAGGACGGGTTGTCAGGCAAATCCATATTGGGACAAGCCATTTTCCAAGCGTTCAAAGCGTCGGTCAAACACGGTACCTCAAAATGAACCAGTGAGGAAGATAAAATAATGTTCCCGGTTAATTTATCAGTACTGTGCACCGAGGAGATGAAGGCCGGTAAACTGATACTTGAAATTTTGCGGACGCTGAGACCTCCCAGGCGAATGGGAAGTGTGGCTTCCTGCCACGCTCGGTCGTCCAGGGCCACATTTAGGATAGAAGTTAGTGTAATCCTAATAATTTGGTCAACTTTTTCTAAAAGTTGTGGATGTCTCCATATATGTGAGGAGCGAAGGCTATAAGTAAATTTTGGTCCAAAATGAGTGTGAAGGCCGAATGAATGTTAATTTTAAAAAGTCTTTCCGAGACATCATTAAAATTTTGTATTTTCTGCTCAATGAACGTTGGAAAGGATTCGTCAAAAATTGGGGAGCCCAGGAGGTGAACAAATTTGATTTCCGTAATTTTGATATTTGGTGCTATTGTATTAAATTTTGCTATTTGCATATTCTGTCTGTGTTGCGTAGTCTGTCTGTCAGTGGTTTGGGGAAGATAAATTTCACATTTTGAAAAGTTAAGGTCAAGGCCAATGGAACTGATTTATTCTTTTAAAAAAGTTAAATCTTTTAAGACTGTGTCTACATCACCTCCTAGGGTTCCGTCATTCAAATACCAAACGTTGAATTCAGAATTTAGTTGTCGAATAATTAAATTTATTGCCAAACTAAAAATGACTGGCCCAAGGGGGTCACCCTGTTGACATCCAACAGCTGATCTCAAAATGTTGTCTTTATAAAGTAGTTTAGAGGGGTGCCGGTAACATTGATAAAGAAAACTGTAAATTTTGGGTATTTCTTTTTGTACTTCTGTCAACAAGGTGTCCCTTTTTACGGAATTGAAAGCGTTCTTAATGTCAACCTTAAGGATGACCTCACCTTTACCACTATTGAGGTAGGTGGATAAAGCGTGTACCGCAGCCTCACAGCCCCCTTTAGATCCGAAGCCCAGCTGTAGGGGCCGGAACTTGCTGGCCAGTGTTTCTCTGTAAAAAGCACAGCAAATTTTGGCTGCGATACGACGATAGGTGGACCCTACGGCAATGGGATGAATGCCGCCATCCTTCTTGCGCAGGGTGCATAGATTTGCCCCATACAAGATATCAATGACGGCTTCGTTCACATTGCCGGAGAGCATGAGATTAATGAGGGCCGTCAGCTCCTTCAAAAGGGACTCACCAGCCTCCCCGGCTCCCCGGCACCTGAATAAATTAGGTCCTTCAAATGTTGAGGATTCATGCCGTCGAGGCCGCCGGCGGAGCTACTTCTAAAGGAGCACACGGCCGCACATACTTGTTGAGCTATAATTTCAAGTGAGTTGTGTTCTGGATCGGGTGAGTCAGGGAAGGAGAGGTCATCTGCCGGGGCGGGATGTTTGCTCTCCAGAGCTGTAAGTGTCTCTGGTGAGTACGGTGCAACCACATCTAAAGATGATCCTAGCTGCACCTTTGATATCACCCTATGCATTAGATATAAATGAAAATTAATAAAAAAAAACTCTAATGTTTTTTTTTATTAATTAAAGAAAGAAAGGCAAATTGTTTATATATACAAACTAGTCACACTTTACAATAATAAATAATTAAATTGACAAAATACACACTAATACAAAGTCACCAAAAATATTACAGTAAATAGTAATAGTATCTACATAAATATTATCCTGAAAAAAATAATAAGAAAAACGTAGCCAAAAGCCTAGTATTCAAAACCTTAAAAGACAACCTTAACACTACACACACTACCATACGTTTGACATATATACATGAACCTTAACACTACACACACTACCATACGTTTGACATATATACATATTTAATATGTAGATATTCTCTACGCCACCTAGTAATAATAATTTAGCACAAATCAATATAGAATACATCATGGTTGTAGGAGGATCCCACGTATTCCATAAATCGCTCGGTTGCTGTTTCATATCCGGCTCGACGGACCAAAAATAAATGTAGGGGATCTCTACTCTTTGACATGATATCGGGACTATTCTATTGGGATGATGAAATGACGTGAATTTTCGTTAAACACTGATTTATTGAAATATATTTTTACATATTATTTGCAATAATAGGTTCCATGTGGTGCCGGACGTAAAGAATAGCACCATCCTATTTCTTCCCGTGGGTGTCGTAAAAGGAGGCTAAGGGACTTAATATAGAATGGGCAGCAGCGTTCTCTATGCATTTTAACACCATACTGCGATCGCCAACCCGCATGCCAAGCGTTGCGATTATGGCAATCCCCATGTCGTGGACGTGAAGTGGACGTCTTTCGGTTGAAATGATGATTATGATGATAGGTACAAATGCTGTGTGTGCAGCAGAATGCACGGCGCATAAGTCGGTAGAGTAATGTACGGTTCCGTACAATGGTCATACTTAAATCACTGTTGCCTGTAAAACATTACTTTACTTTACTTTAAAAATTAGTTAAAACTCATAGAAAGAAATAGATAAAAATCTTAGAAAGCTCGGCATTGTAATCTTTTTAAAAGCCAACTTTTCCTTGAATTGACTTTTCATTTTTTAAACTTTCTGTACTTTTTATTGTCTCAATTTTAATGGATTTGAAAGCGACAAAAGTTTTGTCAGTTTTTTTTTTTTCCTCTAACAACATTGTGACTAACTCAGTCCTTCTTTTAAATGCAGTTAAGGTTTTTTTATAGTCCTGACCGCAAGGTACCTAATCCTTTGTAGGTACGATCTTTCGTGTAATATAAAAGCAAAGAATAGCTGGTAGAGATTTAATATAGTTTATAGCCGAGATCTTAACCTAATTAGGTATCTTGTTTGCTAAAAGGACCGACATTGTAACATTTCATTTTCCTCGAACTGACTTTTCGTTCCTCATTATTCTAAGAAGTCGTTACTTTGAAGAACTGATTCTGTTTTCCGCATTTTTCAGTGAAGTTACATAAAACTGGAGTTAAATAGTTTCTTGCTCATATTTTTTTTTTTCACTGGCGACTATATTAGTTTTCTCAATGTTCTTCATTAATTGGCTAGAGGTTTTTTAAGTTATGTGTAGGAGCTAACGTTCGCTAAAATCTTTTCTTGATTAAAGTTATGTTCTATTTCTCTCCCTATCAACATTTGCACAAAAAATTTTAGATAAACCAATACCCTACAACTTTAGCATTATAATAATTACATGTCGGAACGTCAGGATTTACTCAGTTACATTCGGACATCATGTGGACAGAAGTTGGGTTTCGTGCAATGAAAACACACTGGGTGCGATACACAGCGTTTATTTAAAATAATAAATTGACACAATCAATAAAAAAAAATCACCGCTATAACCGAGCATAACGAATAGAGTACACTGAAAAAAATGCGAGCTAACTAAGATACATTTTCTCTTAGTTGGCATTAAAATGTTTGGAATCACTATTTATTTATTTACTATAAACAAGATAGCATATTTGCCAGAACAAATTCATTTTATTTATATCGACAATGTGACATGTACAGAATAATCACCGGTCTTTGTTACATCATACAAGCTTTGTTTGATTTTACTTCTTCACTTTTTTAAATCAAATAATAATTTTAGTTTATAGACAAGCAACTTGTTAGCATTACATCATTCTTGAACTGACCAACATTTGAGTTAAATTAAATAACTACCTGTAATTAAACGAACTAATTACCTGGTTGACGGAACTATGATAATTTAACAAAGTTCTCCTAGGTTCAGAAGTCAAGATCTAGTTAGGCTCGTATGGAGTGAAGATGCGTGATCACATTAAACAAGATGTTTGTTAAAGCAAACACTCTTTTTTATGCGATCAGACCAGACACAGAATCTTGAATGTCCTCCACGCCATCGGCTCAAAATATCACGACTCTGTAGTTTACTCTGTAGTCCGTACTAATGACCGGCTCCAACATATATATAACATAACTTCACGCCTTATTTCCACGAAGGGTTAGGCAGAGACATAGATATAAAAAAGAAGGGCAGAGGTGCACCTATAGTAGGTACACCCACATTTCTCCAGTTATTTTTAAATCCCACAATATAGAGGGCGAGGCTATTGACATCAACCGAGCACAAATCCAGACTTTGGGCTGCTACTGAGAAATTCCTAATGGAAAAAAATCAATAACATTTTGCCTGACCTGGGAATCGAAACCAGGACCTCTTGCTCAGCAATGGAATTTATAAATAATTTACTTAGTTTGAATTTCCGCGCATTATTTGAGAAAAGCACTATACAAGCCTTGGCCGCTACCAGGCATTGATGGTCTCACGTATGAGTGCCTCGGCTTCGCCTCGGCCCACATTTTCGTCCATCAATGCCGCTTTTGCAGGCCGCTGCAGTAATGTACAATTATTATAGCGCCACTACCTGTCTCTAGACTGAAAAAAAACATACCACACACATGTTTACCTTCAAAAGATAAAAATCTAATACTATAATCTTGCTCATAATTAGTATTTTATCTAGTAGAGAATCAGTTAATTCGTTTGACGCCATCTTGTTCTGACAAATAACATTAATGTCTGACGAGGATATTCACTGTTTATCTGTACTTGGTATCATTAATCACAAATTATTTTCTTGTATTTCGAAACTGTAGGTATGTATGACAAGATTCTCTCTGATACCGATATTGGATATTAAATTAGTTTGCGCAATACGATCACATTTCTGGATTTCGTTCAAAGCTCAAGTGGCTTCCCACTTCCCATACGTCTTCGCCGGAATTCTCATATATCTTGTTTTAGCTCTACAGTATTCTGATCAATCCTACAACCCCCTCTTATCTTAAAGAACGTTTCAAGTTTCTTCATGACACACATAATAGAAATCTGAGGTCATCGGAATACTTGAGACTAGAGATGCTGATGCATTCCACCAGTTCCTTTGATAAATCTTTTAGAAAGAAAAAAGAAAGAAAGAAAATACGTTTATTTGCGGTAAACATGACGCAACAAAGAACATAAACACAAAAATAAGAAAAGGTTGGGGGAAACATGCGTCACATCCACGCAAAACGGCTATCGCTCAGCATTATACTGCGACCCTATGCAAGACAGAGCCCCAGCGCTGGTTTTCAGCGACAGCCGGCGCCGACAGTTCAAGTAGTAGGTACAGTTATGGAATGCATTGCCCTTGTCGATAAGGCGTGCTCAATATTTGTCTCTTTTTAAAATGATCGTAAAAAAACACTTTAATTTTCTCTCTTTAAACATATTTTTTCACCTTTTGTTTTTTGGGTGGGAAATTATCGAATAACTTCTCCCGCTCTGGGCGGAGCGGGAAGGCGTGTCAGACTTGCAGTCAAGTTATTTGATAATTTCCCAACCAAAAAAAAAAAAAAAGGGGATGGAGACACTTGACTCCAACAAAAATTAGCACTTTAAAGCTTAATATTTCGCAAACGGATCCCTGAATCCAATAATGGTTTTCACAGACCCGCAATATTTTTTAGCGGCCTATCCAACTATTCCTCACACCATGGGACAGACGAGAAAAAAAAATCATCATCAATTTAGGTGAAAAAAAAATTGTAGGGTACCTTCTTCCCTACAAATGTATTTTCTCAATTTTTCTACAAATCCCCATAATTAACTCTATGACACCTCAACTCAATGAGGATTTGTGAAAGAAAAGTTCACAAATCCCAATTGACAACCCCTCAACTACCATAACTAAACAAAAGTTCTAAAATAATCAATCATAAAGTTAGCATAAAGTTATTTATAAGTTGATCTCTGAAAGATTATTTTTAGTAAAGTTTAGACTGTGATTTCATTATTTTAGCTAACATATTATATTTTACACTTAGCCTATTAATTTATTTGTATTTTATTTGTAAACTAATGCCGTCTTATTCAAAAACAAGATTTATATTTTGACATGACTTAAATCTTGGGGCCAGTTTTTGTAATAAGAACGTAACTGTGATTGAAATACCGTTCTTTATACAAAACTGAAAACTTAGTTCGGTACTAAGTCTTCAGTTTTGTATTAAGAACTCAATGTAGACGGAATAAAGTTCATAATTCAATAATGGCTCCATGGCTTAAACCTAGATAGGTAGATAAACCTTGTTTTGTAACAAGACTGATTTTTATTCCACAAATCTCCATTTTCATAATGGAGATTTGTGGAATAAAAATCAGTCTTGTTCTCTCTATGGAAGAAAAAGTTCCCAAATCCCTATTGATGGGGATTGTCAATGGGGATTAGTGGAATAACCCTGGATTATATAATCCCAAAGAAATACAACACAATCAAACACATAAGTGTTACTCTGCAAATAAAATAAAGCTGCCGTAAATCCATTATTAGTTGTTTGATATTCGAGTATTGAAAGATTTACACCGTGACATTAATCTTACTCGGTGCGTTGCGTTGTGCGTACGTGTACCGGAGATGTAGGCACTGGGATGGGCATACACTGGACTTTGTTATTTATTATCTAGTAAACCTTTTTTTTTTGCAACTTTTTAGTGTTCCGTACAAAAATGATAAAAAGGAACCCTTATGGTGAGACTAAGTCTGTCTGTCTGTCTGTCACACCTGGATATCTCAAGAACTACTAATGCTATCAACTTGACATTTAAAATAGTTTTAGATGACGTTTACCCAACAATTTTGCAAGCAACAAAGAAATTAAAAAAAATGTCTTTTTTGCAAAAGGGACTGAAAGGGCGTCTTAAAAATTTGAAGTGAGGATACTAAGGCATGTGGGGTATCATATGAAAGAACGCTGTTTGCACATTCTCAAACCTTTTATTTTTTTTACGCATCTTAGTTTCCGACTTTTGATGAAAAATGTAAAAAAATACCGTTACCCCCCCTTATCTGCGAAGTTTGCAGAGATAAAAATCTGAAATTATTCTATATGATAGCTTATGTAAAGATTACAGGAAAAATAAAACGATGTCTCTAAATAGCTCAGTTTTTCAGAAATAATCAACATCATATATTCGTACGGAACCCTCGGTGCGCGAGTCCGACTCGCTCTTGACTGTTTTTTTTTTTGTTATAGTTTATCTGTTGGTTTGAATGTAGATCCCTACAGTACAGGTACTAATCATTAGTTATAGCGTTGAAATATGTTTTAAACCCGTTTTCATGTCACAGACAATAGGTAAAACCGGCCGGCTTAAAAATATTGTATATCTACAGAAATAAACATAATTTTATTTCATCGAATAAAATATAGGTAAAAATACTTAAGAAATACTGTAACAAATACAAAAAAATGTTTAATCAACTTTTATAATGTTTAATCTTCAAAACCTATTAAAAACTCCATTACCACACTTCTATCACTCTCTCTGCTGAGAGCAATGTAATAAAAATGAGAGACTTTTCTCTCCCTAGTTTTTAACCGACTTCCAAAAAGGAGGAGGTTCTCAATTCGGCTGTGTTTTTTTTTTTGTATGTTTGTTACGCGATTACTCCGTCAATCATAAACCGATTTTGAAAATTCTTTTTTTGTTTGAAAGGGTATACTCCCGAGGTGGTCCCATTGCCACTAAATCAGAATCTGATGAAGGAATCCCATGGAAATCGTGGGAAACCCTCAAATTTTATAAGCAAACTTATAGCGATTTGGGAACGTTTTATAGTAACTCGTGCATTTGCTCTCGGAAAGCACCATTTGGTGAAGTGGAACTGATGAAGAAGACCACAGATGGCCACCGGAACAATATAATAATGAGTACCTATTTAACGGGTTGCGCTTAAGCAATTTATGCTCATCACTATGCATAATGGTGAGTGGCAGTTCTCCTGGTTCTTACCAGGAGAACTCCTCAACAATCAACGTCCCAGCATCGGGAAAAGCAATATTTTATAAAAGGTGATGAGCAGTTAACATTAGGCTATTGTAACTTAGATAAATTCAAAACTGACCCACTAAAAAGTGAAAAATAAAAAACTTTTTACAAAAAAATAGTAACCGACTACCAAAAATAACACTACAAAGTGAAAAATAACTTTAATTTCGGAAGTCGGTGGCAAAAAACTCAAATACAGATCCAAAGACACCGACTTCCGAAATTAAAGTTATTTTTCACTTTGTAGTGTTATTTTTGGTAGTCGGTTACTATTTTTTTGTAAAAAGTTATTATTAGATTGCTCTTCAGCAATCTAATAAAGCTCCAAAACGACACTAGACCTCACGCTGTTTTTCGTAAACAAATCGCTGGAGTGTTCGCAAATAGTTGCAAAGTTATATTTATTCGTTACGGTACCGTGTCACTGCGGCCCACACATCGCGCGTCGGCCGTCTGATTTATATCGACGTGAATTAGTTAACAGCTTTTTTGTTGACTGTACTATGTATATGGCCGATTCCAGTTCATACCGTGAGCGTGATTGAGATCGTATTCGTATAGTGTTTAAAGGAAGGTTAAATTAACTGTTTTGTTTGATCTTTGACCGACATAAAATGATTTACGGCTGATTGACTGCCAAGGCACGTTTTTTATCATCAAAAAACGTTAACTTTATTCGTTAGAGGCAGAGTTTGAAAGATTTTTCGTGAAGTAAACATCTAAGGCGAATTTCACCAATGAAGTTATGATGTGCTGATCGCGTTTAGTTTCATTGGTGAAATTCGTTCAAAGGGTGTTTCCGAAATCGACACTGAATGAGTCACAATTGTTAAACAATTGAGAGCAGCGGTGGCCCAGTGGTTACAGCCCCGACTTACAAGTTGTAGGTCGTGGTTCGAACCCAGGCAGGCGCTTGACTTTGTGTAAATAATGTCATCACCACTGACTCTCAAAACGGTGAAAGAAACCATCGTGAGGAAACCGGTATCTCCTAGAACCAAAAATTCGACGACATGTGACAACCCGGACTGGGTCCGCGTGGTGGATTACAGCCCACTACATCTCGAATAGAGGAGGCCGGTGTCCCAGCAGTGGGAACATTATAGGCTGATTATGTGTTGAACAATTCTATTTTTTTAAATTTAAACACAAGCAGTGTACAATATTTGTATAAAATAACATCATTCTAAAGTATTCTAAACACGGAATCCTGTCTAAATATCAACCGACTTGTTTCGTAGTTCAATGATCACTGGCTCTGCACAGCCTTTTACAATTTAAAAATGACTTTTGCCTC
Organism: Tiliacea aurago; assembly: GCA_948098905.1. Taxonomy (NCBI): domain Eukaryota; kingdom Metazoa; phylum Arthropoda; class Insecta; order Lepidoptera; family Noctuidae; genus Tiliacea; species Tiliacea aurago. The sequence goes on from OX402593.1 coordinate 17,645,849, forward strand.
ACCCAGAAATAACGAGAATGTCATAACCGTAATTTCTAAGTGTTGCCAAAGTATAAATAATACATTCAGTTGCCATAATCAAAATACATTTAAAAGTTTGTTACAATATCAATCATTTGTTCTTGGCCAGTGTTGCCACACTGGATATTATACTTCGGTATTAAAATAATATTTTTTTTTAAATTAAATCCAGCTTTCCGTAATTGGGCATGCCACAATTGTGGCGATAAGTCCCCTCTTGGAGGAGTGGCTAGAGAGGCGCCACGGCGTCCTCGCCTTCCGCCCGACGCAGAACCTTACTCGTCCTTACAATGCTCGCGAAGGAGGAGGCGGAACGCGTGAGGAAGAGGCAAAATTCGCGCCCTCACGCCGTTAGTCGCCGCGGGAGACGCCCCGGGCGTCGGGAGTCGCAGGCCGATTCCCGGCCACAGTAGGTGCGAGCTTGCGGACGGTGAGCGATGTGTAACTCGCCGTCCGATAAGGACCAGGCCCGGGTCGACGGCGCGTTGTGTTCCACGCGCGCCTCAAAGAGATGTCAGGTCTCAGACCAACTGACGGGGTCCGGTAGGGCCAATGCCTGCCAGGATTGTGAGTTTGTTCGAAAGGGATTTCGTGGCACTGGCACACAGGCATCTGAAAAACACGGATGGGCTTTAGTCAGTAAAAGTCTGACACACCCTCCCGCTCCGGCCAGAGCGGGAGAAGTTATTTGCTAATTTCATAACCAAAAAAAAAAAAGTTTCCGTAATAACCGATAATTTTTTGGAGAATTCACAACTTCTTTTCAATGAATGAGGCAAATGTATCTTGAAAATGCGCAATATTTATATGAAATTAAAACATAAGTTTGAAATAAGCTGACACAATCAAAATCAACTTTGCAACAAATTACAAAAGATCCTTTGACTCTATTATATTTATCTGTAAAAGAAGGCAAATATCGGATACATCTAAGCCTATGGCACTCCACGAAAGTGATTGTAACAAGAGGCAAGAATATCGGAAAACGGGCACAATACAACTTGTAGCTCAATATTACAGGCAAAACGAGACGATAACAGCGTCTACTTTGAATAAAGCCACAATACCTGCTATTGACTTAAATTGAAATATCGTGTTCTTGGCGTAAAGATGAAAAAGCGGTCAAGTGCGAGTCGGACTCGAACACTAGAGTTCCGTACCACTGTACAATAATTAACACTATTTTTTAAACACTTTAGAAAAATAAAAAACGTTTCTTAATTTTAATTGTATTTTATTTTTATTATTTGTTGTTATAGCGGTCATAGTAGTACACACTCTGTAAAAATCAAGTGTCTACCTATTAAGGTTCAAAAGATACAGCCTGTGACAGACGGACGGACAGCGGAGCCTTAGTAATAGGGTTCCGTTGGCACCCTTTGGGTACGGAACCCTAAAAACTGAAGTGCTTCGATGGAAGATGAAATATTAATGATAATATTTTACCTACACTTACAATGTGGTTGTTAGCGTTGTGATTGGACTTCACTTTGTAAGATATACGAAGGACGGAAGAATAATCGCCGGAGATTAATTAGTCCTAGAAGCGTAGGTATTGTGTTCAAAACAAAATGAAGGACTACTTAGCAATGGTGTTTTTAATGAGCCATTTACAAGTTAAGAATCAATCTCTAATAGCCTACCTGTTATCCTAATTGAAGATTTCAGTAATTATATTTCTTCCAACATAGAACTTGTTCCTCAAACAAAAATCCAATTTCAGATATAGACAAGCGATATCGCTGTCTCGCTCGTTTGTGATACCGAATCAGTATGCGATATCGCTGTTGCGCTCGGTAGCGGTTTATTTTGCATTTATTTTTATTTTATTTTTAACTTTAGCTAACACGGTTAAACCAATTACATTAATTAAAGGCAGAGACACATACACATAGAAAAGAAAATATAAAACTTTAAAATTCTGGTAAAAACATAAAAACAATAAAAAACAAGAAATAAAAATAAAAACAATACTTTCATGTATCCCTCTCACAGTATTTCAGGCATGCCAATAAAATCTTCGTCCATTCATCCGCAAACAGATCGTTTGTTGGATTAGAATCCAAGAGATCATTAAGTGCGAGGTACTGGGGACTTAGCACGCGAAACGGTGCGACATGGAGGCACAGCAAACAGCCTGTGGTTTCTACCGCGGCAGTAATTGTGTGGGACAAAGAAACGAGCCAGCACAGCATGCAGGTCAGGTGCGTCAATAGTGCCACGGAGCGTCTTGCAGGCTACCGTGAGCTGATCTCGTGCTCGCCTTACTTCTAATGAGTTATATCCCAGGCATCCCAATAGAAATTTAGTCGGATAGAGGTAAGGGTAATAACCGTGCTTACGCTTATATAAAAACCTAAGAAACGCTTTTTGTACCTTTTCCAATAAAAACGCGTAAGTACTTTCGTGTGGATGCCACACCCAGGCGATACTGAGGGGTTAGACAAAGTAACATTCGATTAGCGATAACGCCAGTAGAAAAGCCACAAAATGTATGGGGTTGACATAAGCTAACAAATTATCACGTGATTATAGGTCAATGAATAGAAATTAGCTAGACATTGTTATCATCATTCGATTCTATGAAACGAACCGACATCGTCGAACGATAACTTTCTTAGAGATGCGTAGCCAAGTCTCACGTTTTGAGAAGCTAGTTTGCGATTCGAATGATGGAATTCAAATCGAAAACTAGCGATAACGCTTGTCAAAAAGTGAAATAACGATAGCGATTGTAAAAATAGAATCGCTCCAAAGCGAATGCCATTTGTCTGTCTAGCCCCTCAGTATCGCTACCGAGCGCGACAGCGATATCGCTTTTATCTGAAAAGGCCTTTAAACATCGTGTCATCATTCAAACTCTACTCATACGTAAAAAAACAATTGAGCATCGCTATAGAAACAGTTATCATGAAGATGATTATGACGTCACAGATGTACTCTTATCAGATCAACGACTAAAGATTATGACGCGAAAGACTTATGACAGCTTGGTGACGCAAAAAAAATAGCCTAATCGACAGACGTTGTCCGGTCCAAATTCCAAATATTCATACAAAATTCCCATAGAAAATGCATTTTTAGTTTTCCCGAACTTTTCAATTTTCACGGCACCTTTTCATATTTTCCTTTTCGTGAGAACTTGATTCGGACTATTTCGGACTATGGCGAGCACAAAAAAAAATGCCAAATCCGTCCAGCCGTTCTCAAATGATATCCTTATCAACGAACAGCATTTAATTTTAATTACATAGATGGGCTCGGAATCTTATAAATAAACCATCACATACTTTAGTATTTACGTCAGAATATAATCTGAAAATCATTGAAAAATGTACTATCTTCGTCACCGCGTCGGGTCTTATCGTCCGCAAAAATGACGCTCGATGATTTTTGTAAACGATTTTTTATTGCTATGCGCTTTTACCTAGTTGTATTTTCACTTGATCACTGATGATTGATACCTATTTCCTTTAATTATTTATACGTCTAGATAGAGTGTCGCAAAAGAACTAAAACTAACAGTCCAACTTTGCAACTTTTTGCTGGTGTACGTCACAGCTACGTCATAAACTCGCGCCACGTCATTGTGTTATTCTAGTGTGCGCTTCGATCAACATTCATCGAAGAGTGTGCGTGCATTTTGCGGCCAACAGTTGGACGCAATCTTTTTCGTTGAGTTCACTGTGACAGTTGACTGTCTTTGCGTATTTCCCTACCTACATCATTAGATATCAGTTGGACTTACGGCCGAACCCAATAACCTATATATCACCAGTTTCGGCCTACTGGAGATATAAAAATATATCTATTGATGGTTTTAACGTCCCAATAATCTATGAGACATTATGGAATCTTACCGGCCCACGCTATCTACTGATGGGAGGGGTAAGGACAGTACTACAGATGGCAGATTTGGCTATTCCCCGAATTGCAGGGATAAACGTAAAGTAGCCAAGCTAAAATGAACTCTTTAGTACTTTCAATAATGATCATAGATGTTTTTTTTATTATAAGTAATAAAAAAAAAATTAAGTTCAAAAGACAGAAATTTAACCCCCCCCTTACTAACACCCCCCCGTGCAAGCACCATTCCAACATGAATTGAAGTTAAAAAAAAAACAACATTAATGCGCTAAGGTAGCCCGCGAAATTCAAATTGTATTACGTTTTTTGCAATTTGCAGGTCAGTAACAGGTTGTATTTTGATTCGCGGCCATAACAAATATGGCTCTACAGAATTATATCTTAATCTAGTAACTTATTTAGAAGTAAGAAACAAAGAAGTTTTAATATAACCCTAATTACACATGTTGTTTTTTAAAGTGATGTTGGTTGTAATGGAACGCACGGGAGAGCGAAGTAGAGAAACCTACTTATTATTTTCGTTAGATAGATAGCAGTTGCGAAAGCACCATATAACACGATTCCTACCGGCTTCCCTTCGGAAATTCGCGTCAACAATTCTACCGCTATTGAAAAATGGCACAGTCAATAGGGGTATTTAATTCACCATAACGTTCAAACATCAAAAACGCCTATTTTATTAACCGACTTCACAAAAAGCAGGAGGTTCTCAAGTCGTGTGTATGTTTTTTTTTTTTTTAAATGTTTGTTACCTCAGAACTCCGTCGTTTATGAACCGATCGTGATTGGTCCCATTTTTTTCAAAATCCAATTCTGATGTTGGGATCCATGAGTAATTGAGGGAACTCCTCAAATATTATAGGCATACCTATAGCGATTTTTATATTTTCATCAACAAGTCAATCATTTGCATTCGGAAAGTATAATTTGGTGAAGTGGAACAGATGAAGAAGGCCACAGATGGCCACCGGAACTTCTCAGTGATACGTAATTCACGGGTGGCGATGAGATATCTGGATTAATATAGTTAAGCGAAGCAAATTTAAATAAATAGTTCTGATCAAAATGGTACCATCAAACTGATCTGTTGATGAAGCCGGATGGTAGGCACTGGAACTCCGTTAAAAAACAATGTATCCTACCCGTGTTTGGTCTTATTGGAATTGTCATGAGATGCACTCTGGTTATGAATGATTTTTAACCGACTACAAAAAAGAAGGAGGTTCTCAATATATATATATATATATCTAGCCATATGTACATATAAAAGGAAACCGTGACTGATTGGTCTATCAACACAGCTCAAACCACTGAACAGATTGGCCTGAAATTTGGCACGTAGGCATCCGCTAAGAAGGGGTTTTTGGAAATTTAACCTTTAAGGGTGGAAAACGGGGGGTTTTGTTTGCATGAAAAATCTTACTCCTAGGGTTAATAAACTTGAAACTTGGACGAATACTTACGTAAGTAAATTATAAAGTTTATATTTTTTGTTAACTTAACTTCAACGGATGGGATGTCAAAGCTTGTAAGGAAGAATTTTAACGCGCGGTCCGATCAACTTGAAACTCAGTATTTATACTTAAAACCAAAAATTAAGAATAACTTGTATCAGGGTTTTTCGAAAATCTACCCATAACGGGGTGAAAAGGGGTAGTCAATTTTACAAGAGAGGATTGGCTACGTGGCTTGATTAACTCGAAAATTGGTATAACCTATAAGTCAAATAATGGAAAAGTCGCAAACCACTTTAAAAATTAACCTCTTTGGGGGTGTAAAGGGAGATGGATACAGTTTGTATGGAAAAAATCTTCTTTCGTTGATCTATTAACTTGAAACTTAGCCTGAATACTTCATCATCAGTCTCCTGCCCTAATCCCAATTTATTTGGGGTCGTCGTAACATGACGAATTACACTATAGATTTAATACATACAAAAGGAAACAGTGACTGACTTACTGACTGATCTATCAAGACAAAGCTCAAATCACTGAATTGATTGGGCTATTTGGCACACAGATAGTTATTATGACGTAGGTAACCGCAAAAAACAGATTTTTGAAGATTCAACCCCTTAAGGGGTGTAAAATAAAACTCTGTTGTTTTCATAGCAAGTAGTAGTATACGAATTGGTGTGGGGTAGGTACCACTAAAAAGTGAAAAATAAAAAACTTTTTTACAAAAAAAAACAACTGACTTCCAACAAAAACACTAAAAAGTGATATGAATTGAATTTCGGAAGTCGGTGGCCATAAACGAAAATACAAAACCAAAGACACCAACTTCCGAAATTAAATTAAATATTATATTAAATGTGACTGTACTACAGGTACACCTCTGCCCTACCCTTCGAGGTAACAAGGCGTGATGTTATGTTATGTGCTTCCGAAATTAAAGTTATTTTTCACTTTTTAGTGTTTTTGTTGGAAGTCGGTTTTTTTTTTTTGTAAAAAAGTTTTTAGCTTTGAATTGAAATAACAAGCAAGAAAGTTTTGCCTGTGTAGTAATAATAATAATATAATATAATATATTCTTTATTTCGGACTACACATACATGTACACACAATCCATATAGTATTAGTAACAATGACTTACAAACTATGTTAGTAAATTAAACGAAAACAACTAATAACTACGTGGCCCAACACACGTTGGCACGTGCCTCCGTACCCAGTGCCTTACGAAGGGACTGTCCACTTTGTCAAATAATGTTTTTAGGATGCCGTTGGAGCTTCCGCGCAACCTAACCATTATTGACGCTGTTCTTTTCCTTATAATGGCATGAAAATCGTCAACACGGGCTTCCGCGAACATCTGCGAAGCGCTGCAGAAGCGCGGAAGCCCCATCAGCATCCTAAAACCATTATTATACTGCACGCGGAGGACGTTGTAGGCTCTCTGCGTATATTTTACCCACAAGCTGCACGTGTAGAAGGTTTGGCAGTATGCTTTAAAAAGCGATACCTTAACATCCCCACTACAACGCGCAAACCTGCGGGCTACCATATTACATCAAACCGCCAACGCCCTCCGCTCCCTCTCTATATCCGCATCGTCAGATAAATCCTCCGTGACTACATGCCCTAGGTATTTAAACTGTGTGACTCTCTGTAGTGGCTTTCCGCTTAAAGTCACTGTAGGAACATTATCCAACGAGCCAGATTTACATTTAAAAATCATAAGCTCACTTTTCTTTACATTATATGTGAGTCCATGTGTCACAGCATAGGACTCACAAACAGCCAACAGCTTTCTGAGCGCGCTGATTGATGGACTCAGCAAGACCATGTCGTCTGCGTAGCTGAGATTATTTATCATAGTGCCATCAATCGAGCAACCGACATTGGTCTCGCTGAGCTCACCAATCAAGTGGTTCATGTAAACATTAAACAGAGCCGGCGACGTTAGTCCACCCTGTCTAACACCACACTCCAAAACGTACGTCTGAGAGTGAGCACCCGCCCATCTAACACTGTTAGTCTGCGAGCTATACCAAAACTTCAGTACATTAATAAGCTCCTCGGGTACCTCTAGAAGTTTAAGCTTCGACCAAAGCTTATCGTAACAAACCAAGTCAAAAGCCTTGGAGAGGTCGAGAAAAGCAGCATATACTGGCCTTTCCCTATCTGTGTAGTACCTGACCGTCTGCTTAAGCGCCAGGATAACGGTCTCAGTTGATAGCGCCTTCCTAAAACCAAACTGAGCATCACTCAACTTTAAATACTCACTAAGCCAGCGCTTAAGCAGACCATCAAATACCTTTCCAATTATAGTAGCCAAAGAGATGGGCCTGTAGTTGGTTTTGTCCGCTATATCACCTGTTTTATTTTTAACCACAGGCACCACCACACTTTCGCTAGAACCCCGCATACAACATCGCTAGAACCCCGTAAATGTGAGGTCCTGCACGTAACAGATGCTCAACACCAAGCCCATCGTGACCTGGCGACTTCCCTCTGGACAAACTTTCTACCACTTTCTTCACCTCCTTAGCAGTACACCCAAGGGGAAACACCGCCGGCACTCTAGCTTCATTCGTACACCGGGCATCTGTCAACGTGGAAGATACCACAAAGTGATCCTTAAAAATGCCGGCTATGCGTCTCGCATCCGTCTCACCATCCACACTCACTGGTAGGCCAGTTCTAGGACTCATCCTACCAGTTTGTTTCCAGAAACTTTTAAAATCCTTTTGTTCGTGGCTCTTAACTAACAAATCGATACGTATTTGCGATTTGTGATTTTGACAATATTTCAACTGTTTCTTGAAATGATTCCTACTCCGTTTCATTGCAATACAAATGGGGCCATCTGAAGGCATTCCACAAGATTTCTATATCTGAAACTTCACACGGGCCTGAGTGTGAGCGCTTTTGACGTACTTATTCCACCCTACTACATGCCTGCCCCTCCCACCCCCCCCCAGACTCGTAACTTTGCACGGCGGCTTCCTGTAGTGTTCTGACAGTATTTTGGTATAGCTCGTCAATAACCAACCTATGGCTGACATCAGCACACATGTTATCACAGCAATCACTGAGTTCGGAGGGAAAATTTATGCTTCTTAAAACTGTATTACATAAGTATTGATAGGTATTAATTTGTTTTATATTTCGCTCTCCCCAGTGTATCTTAGTATTATTGGAAGCTGCATAACACATAACAGACTTCACTCTAGTTACTTTTAGGTTACATTTTATTCTCAAAGGAAAGTGGTCGGACCAGTACACCCCATGACAAATCGTTACATCACTAACCGACTGCCACGCAGCTTCAGTAACTAAGCAATGGTCCAGCCAGCGCCTCGAACCATGGGCAGCGCTTATAAATGTATAGCTGTCACTGCCCTGACCAAGCGTAGCTACATCAGCGCATACCCATTTCTGTTCTAAACAAAAAATTTGCAAATCCCTACCAAATAATGCACCGGGGTGAGCATTAAAGTCCCTAACATGAATACAGACTCAATATCACAAGCTTCAATTGTAGCTACGATCTCGCTCAAACACTCATCAAATTCTGTAATGTTCTCTAAATAATCAGTAAGCATATACACGCTACGATCTCGCTCAAACACTCATCAAATTCTGTAATTTTCTCTAAAGAATCAGTAGGCATATACACACAAAAAAACAACACCTCTCGATTCGCAATAGTGGCTCTTATAATACGATCACTTTTACACGGATGACTTTTTAGTGATGCGTCTTTTTGGTTCTGCTACTTGACGATATATGGTGTTAAATTCAGTAAAGGAAATGCTTACTTTTAAGTAAATTTAATTATATTTTACATTACTGATAAGAAAGTAAATTAAAATCGGCTATGCTTCGGCTTCTCTCATACAAAAATTGACACCTCGCCGCTGATAGATAGCCTTTATCAATGATTGTGAGACGCCATCCGAGGATAGATATAATTATACTATCATCAATAGCGATCTGTCTTTCACTGAAAATAAGTTATTGGGTTCGGCCGTTAGTCAACCTCGTATTTGCTTGACTTATTTTTGACATCAATTTCCAGTAAATTGAAACTTCACTAGGGTTGAATCTAACTGACAAATTGACAAACAGACCGTGTCGTGCTTTGAGATACAAGTGACATTCAACCTTAACCTTTCAATTTCTTAATGGCTCTCGGCAATCATCACATTTCCTACTTTAGTAGCTTTCGTCCCATTTTTTCAATAAATTACATAATAAGTAAAAAGTGTAGTAACCACTCTATATACTTCCAAGTCGATTAAGAGCGTCCGACCTGCACCAAGTGCAAAGGGCCTGATAGAAATCCGACGCCTGACGAAGTTTGCCGAAAGACATTTCCGAATACAAACGAATGCTTATTTCCATGTCCATCAATTTATTAGATTTATCGTGTATAATAATTTGAATTCAGAACTAAGTACTTCATTGTTGTTTTGTTTTGATTTCTAATTATAGAAATCCGACGACTGACGAAACACGAAGTTTGCCAGAGACATTAAGAAAATAGAAGCACTGTATACTGTACTGTACTATAACGATGGATCCATTCAAGTTAAAAAAAAAAAATATTCATTTTCAGCGCTACCTTGCTGAAAATGTTGTCTTATAACATTATTATTTTTTTTACTTGAAAGAAAAGGTACTGCATATTTAATCTTGACAATGAAAATCACTCGCAGGGAAAAGTTTGTGAATTATTCACAAATCCTTTTAGTTTTTCTGAAGACAGCGAGAAAATAATGTAAAAACTAAAGAAATGTCTGTTTTAATACCTGTCTTTGACATGACAACGACAATAAGAGTTTTCTTCCCCTAAAGTACAAAAATATGTTAATTTATTATTGCAATATGCATCAATCTAAGTCAGAATGATAGGTGACCTTTCTCCTACATCCGTAATTAAAGTTTGTGCGATGAACTACTGATGTGTTGTCAGATCGATTTAAATTAACAGCGACTACGCAACAGTGTTGCCAACCCATTTTCTCGAGTCCACTAGCAGCAGTTCTTCAAACAACCAGAAATAAACTAGACTAGTCCCAATTTTTTTATTTTATTTATTTTCCTATTACCGACGACGTTCGGTCGCTGTTTTGGAGGTCCGTTTGAAGATTTGAGAATAAAAAGCGGGTCGTCAGAAGCTCGAAAGTCTGACAACCAGTCTTACCAAGCGGTATCGTTAAGGCTTCTACATACCGGGGCGACTTGTCGCGCGACGCGACGTGACACAAAGGCACCGCTCGTCCCGCGACACGCGGGGCCTTTGTGTCGTGTCCGATGCCATGTCAACCCAGTTAAAAACATAACACAGGTAATCATAGAAAACAGATTTTTGTTTAACGTCATCCTACTTTAATATTATCACAAAATAATTAATAAAAAAGTTAGTGAAGATGTTTGGATGTTTGTTACATACACAATAATGGCCCGCGAAATTCAAAATATTCTTACGTTTTTTGCAATTTGGTTGTATGTTGATCAAAATATGATTCGTGACCATAACAAACATGTACATATTTACAGAATTATAATCGTTAGAATCATTAATACATCTCTCTAATTAAGACCCTTTAAATAAGAGATTTTTTCTTATGGAACAAATAGAATTTAGACCTGACAATTAATACTGACCTGCAAATTGCAAAATCGTAAGTCCATGGACTCCGTGATTTTATTAAAAAATCAACGCAAAAAAGTAATCATCAAAGCCACCGGCTATTCCAATATACCAGGTAAGGTACCAGTTCATTACAATATTGTTGTTTCCCGACTTCCATACAAATTGAGTTGCAGGTACACACGGCTACACATCAAGCTATACATTTCCAGTATAAGCTGATCTCGCATTGTGTAGGATTTCCGTACAATGAGAGGTCAGCGTATACTGGAAATGTGTAGCCGTGTGTACCTACAACTAGTTCTCAACTCCTCATATAAAACAGAAAACCCGAGTTTTGCGTAAACAAACAAGAAATATGAGTGGTTTTTTCTCAGGTTTTCATTAAGATCTTGTTTGGAAGTAAATAAACAACCTCCTTTTGTATGCGGCTTCGAATTTCTTTAAGAAAGCTCTGGGTAATATGAAATTTGAATATTCAGCAGTTACACGTTTTTATTTACTTAGACAGTGTGTTTGTAGAACGGTTACCGGTACTTTAATGTTATATATTAGAATGTACTAACTTTTATCGACAAATGCATTATTATAAAAAGGCTTCTACATACTGGCGCGACTTGTCCGGTAGAACAATTTCCTTGAATTTTTCATAGAAATTGTTCTACCGGTGTCGCGTCGCGCCACAAGTCGCGCCAGTATGTAGAAGCCAACAAACACCCCGCGAATGGCAGCAACAAAAAATAAGAAATTTTTGTGTAATATTTAATTCATATGTTGGTTGGATCTTCTTGCTTATTATTCACGAAAATGTATTTAGTTCAACTCAAATCAAAGCAAAATATTTTTTATTTCACATAAGCCTACATGGGCACTTATGAAACGTCAGAAGCTAGGTGCACGTTTCCAATTGGTCGTTTCCTATTGAGAAGAGCCGGCAAATATTCCACGGTTACCTACTCTTAAAAAAAAAATGGGCTTTTACAATGTTTTCAAATTACAGTGTTAATAGGTATGAGAGGACAGCGTAGGCCCGTCAAAAGTACCAGGTACTTAACAAAACAGAAAATGGTCTACAGATCTACAGTCTACTATGCCTAAATACGTCCTCACATTAACAAAAAAACAATATAAAATATGTATGATTAAAATAATAAAAGTTAGAACCTTGTAGAAATTAAAATTCTAGGTAAGTACCTATAACAATGTCAAATAAGAAAAACATTATGTCAGTGAAGTTTGTAAAAAAGATAAAATTAAATTAAAAGAAACGTCGTAATTTGGGAGCAGTTAATAGACATTTACATAGTTTTGCCGTTAATGAGGTACTAGGAAGCCACATGTACACAAGGAATTAATGCTAAACTTGCTTGTCTTCAACGTAGTCCTTAATCTTATAATATGCATTTTTGTCAGTTATTCGATAGCCTCGACGTTTACCTTTGCAATAAGGTCATTTGCACGTTGGTAGGTATCTTAGATTCAAAGGTAATAATTATATTCGCATGTTATTGAACATACCCTATTTCAGCCGATTAAAAAAAAAATAGGATGGCTGCCATGCGCGGGGTATTGGGTCGGGAGTGCATTTGTTGAGGAAAATAAGTACATAATATACCCTTAAAGTATCTGTAACCGTTCTCCAAACACACTGTATACGCTAGATTCTGATTAACATAAGATGAAATCTTAAGAGCGTTTACACCTTACAGCATTTCATACAATCTTTCAAGCCCTTTTTTTTCAAAATTACTGAACCGATTTTAATGAAACTTCATACGCTTAAGCAGGATAAAAATGTCGTTGAGCTCCCCAAGTCTTGGGTTGAGCTGCACGATTACTGACAAATGCTTGCACTGATTGGACAGGTCCACTCAAATTTGTGAGGTTATTTCCTCTAAAGACTATTTCAGACACAGACATACATGGTCCTCACATGGTCTGACCAAGACCTCATCTAGTTTTAAAAATATGATTGACGTGTAAAAGTGTTTGAACAAACCTACTTACAGAAATAAAAATCATTTATCATTTAACAAACGCATCAATCTTATATCGATTCATCAGCACACTATAAAAACTCATTTTACAATTGTTGCTCTAATTTTCTAAAATAGCTCTTCACAGCTACGGAACATAAGCCGTAATCGGATCAAAGAGGCACTCAGGCGGTCCCGCAGGCGGTCCCCCGGGATATCCCAGACTCTCTCCCAGGAACACTATCCCAGAATCCAGTAATACATACGCCCTCATTCCCGCAACTGCGTGAGATTACCCCGGGGTTTTCTTAAGCCAGATGCGAAGCGAGTATAATATGACTGTCCCAAATCATTTCAATCGTGTCCGTGTGGTGCCGGATGTAAAGAATAGCTCCACGCTATTTCTTCCCGTGGGTGTCGTAAAAGGCGACTAAGGGACTTACTAGAGAATGGGCAGCAGCGTTCTCTATGCATTTTAACACCATACTGCGATGGCCAAACCGCCTGCCATGCGTGGCGATTATGGCAAACCTCCCCTTTGGGGGAGATCTATGTCCAACAGTGGACGTCTTTCGGCTAAAATGATGAATCATTTATAGCTTTCGATAAGGCGACAAACTGGCTAATAGGCCGGTTATTTCATTGTTGAAATCATACACACAGATATACAAGTAATAAGCAGGCAATTTTCCAAATCTAGGATGATCATAAATGTAACATATCATCACGCCTGTATTCCCGGTTAGGCAGAGGTCTACCTATAGTACACCCACATTTTGCCAGTTATGTTTAAGTCCCATGTAATACGGGGCGAGCCTATTGCCATCAACCGGGCACAAATCCAGACTCCACGTACCCATGTACCTATGTTTCAAAATAATAATAATTAAAAAAATAATAGAAATTCTTGATGGAAAAGCCCAAAAACACTTTGCTGCAAGTCTGCTTGCAAGTCTGTGATCTTAAAATAACATGGTAAATCACTCAATATTGTGCGTACAAACTTACATTTGCAGTTGGAATGTATGGGGAGTCAAGTTTTTCAACTACAATGTTAAGTTTGTTCTTGGGATAAATTTATCCCAACTACGGAACCCTTCATTGTGCGTGGTCCGACACGCACCTGGCCGGTTTTTTTTGTTTTTTTTATTCCAAAACACTTAGCCTATTTTGCAGTTTGATTTTAGCGACACAACGAAATCCTCCCAGGATTTATCTGTGTGCTGGCGAGTGAAAAACCACGTAGTACCAAGATTGGCTACGCCGTTGTACCGGTTTTGTCATAAAGGATATTTTCCATGTTTTTTGTTTTTTCTAATTTCGAAAATCTCAGTACCTCTTCATAAATAAGTATCTCAATACTAGACTATACTCCTCATATCTGTAGCACTTGACCCATTTTGCCTGTAATTCAGCATGTTCAGGCAATTTGTTTGATCGTATCGAACCGAACCAAATGACGCAAATAAAAAGTCCGTCTTAACCTCTCGCCTACGCAGAATATTAACTGCGCATTATCAATACGTACTTAAACATCTTATGGGTTAGGTTTTGGGTTGACCTTGTCCTTGGAGGTTGAGTATAAAAGGGTGGTTTATAAGGTCACGATCCTTTAGTAAATCATATATGCATAGCGTAGAAAATAGAGAGGTTTCAATATGAATCAATCAGTCTTTCCCAACAAACTTGGGGTCGGCTTCCAGTCTAACCGGATGTAGCTGAATACCAGTATTTTACATGGAGCGACTGCCTATCTGACCTCCACAACCCAGTAGCTGGGTAATACGAAACCCCTTAGTAAGACTGGTGATCAGACTTTCGGGCTTCTAACGACCCGTAACGACTAAAAAAGATCCACGAATGTCAGCCGAGACCAACGGCTAAACGTGCTTTCCGAGGCACGGAGGAGTCTCAGTATGTAAAGATGGTCACCCATCCATATATAATGTCACCCATCCATGTATAATTATAGTACGATTTGTCAGTTGTCCCTACGCCCGATGGGTTTTATCCCGCCCGAAAAAAATAATAATTTGGCACTTATTTTGACTGATTAACTACTTTCAGACGGGCCCGTATCTTCGATATCCCGTATATCTAAAGACTTAGTACCCCAGTGCCCAGTTTATGGCAAAAGCTTTCGTTTTATGGAACTTGATCACTACTGGTGAAATGAGAGTAATACCTCATTTCACCAGTAGTGTCTACCAATCTACTTACTCCTTCGAGGAATACATGCGAATATTAAGATTTTGTACAAGAACATAATATACCAATTATAATAAACATAGGAACAGCGACAATGCATTACATGAGCTGACACATAACATTCCAAGAACTCGGAAATATGCGACACCTTTCCACCGTAAGGTAATTAAGATTGTGAAGCATTGTATATAAAGTAATGACGTAGGCTGTGGACCCGGAGGAGTGAAAGCATGTAGTACCTAATTAAAACCTTAGTGTAGTGTGATGTCGGTTACCTTGGTTCGCCTGCGGATCTCTTAATTTTTGATTCGATCACGTAGGGAAACTCCAAGCATAGCCCTCTCCATTGCCCTTTGGGTGACTTTTAGCCTTTTGATAAGGCTAAAAGAGCGACCACGGTAACCGACATAGCCCGAAGAATTGCCAAGCTTAAGTGGCAGTGGGCAGGGCACGTTGCTCGCAGAACTTATGGCCGATGGGGCCGAAGTTTCTGGAGTGGCGACCGCATACTGGAAGACGTAGTGTTGGAAGGCCTCCTAAAGGTGGACCGATGACCTTGTCAAGGCTGCAGGTATCCGCTGGATGCGGGAAGCACAGAACCGGTCGACGTGGCGGTGCTTGGGGGAGGCCTATGTCCAGCAGTGGATGTCTTTCGGCTGAAATGATGATGATGATGATGTAGTGTGATACGCCTTTTTTGTACAAATATTTCTGTATTTATATTCTTGCGCACTTATAATTATAAAATTGAAACGTCTGTTTGTAATGTCAAAATAACAGCTTTTTACTAAATGCGTATGAAAGTATACACGGTACTTAATATTTTTTTTTTTTTTTTAATTTTGTCTGGCAGTTTTCCCCTAGGCTAAAGTTGCATATCTTCCATAAGCAATTTTAGCCCCGCTCTGGTACGTTAAAATGACGGACTTTTTGAGCAAGAGGAATGAAAAATATATTTCTTCTTTCTACGACTACTCATTGATTATTATTAACTGTAGGAACTATAGTAGCAATAATGCAAACGAGGCATATTGCAATGGGCCCCGCGCATGCACACGGCCGAGCGGGCAGTCGTCTCCGCCGCGCCCTAGAGTTAACTTGTGTACTATCAATATCTTGTAAGAAACGCCACTGTAACGTAACTCCTGATTTAGTAATATACGTTGTATTAATTGGACTCCGGTATTTCATTTACATCCCTCGCCAACCAGACTGAAGGTTCCAACATTGGTGACCCCGACGTGATCTCAAGGTCTCTGTTGAAACAAAGGTTGCTAACAGCCTACGAAGAGAGCGCCGAGAGGCAGTTCCAAAAATTGGTCGGAGAAATGGATCTGGGATCACAACGCCCGTCGCACCTACTACGGCGTATGTCAGAGTTGGCACAAAACACAGAGGTACCAACGGAAGCTTTACAGCGTCTGTGGGTTTCGCGCCTGCCTGGACCCTTGAAGGCCGTGCTGTCGGTGTGCCAAGACCAAAAAACGGAAAAGCTCGCGGAAATGGCCGATAGGATTATGGAAAATTTAAACAGTGCAGAAGTAGCCACCATATCTTCAACGGCGACCACGGCAACAACGGACGTAGCAACCGTAATGAATGGATTCACTACGGAATTGCAGGAACTACGGCGAGAAGTGAACGAGATACGCGGACGTAGTAGGGGACGCGGAAATCGCGGAAACTGGCGCAGACAACAGTCACGATCGAGAGGTCCACGTCGCACTCCAGAGAGTCCAGAGTGGCTATGTAGCTACCATTATGCATACGGTAAGGAAGCAAGGAGATGCACACAACCGTGCAACTGGAAGGAAAATTCGAGGGCGGAAAACTGAGTGAGGCGCAATCGTACTCGGTGGGCGACTGCGCTGCAACAACGGGAAACCATCGTTTATGCGTAATAGACCTGAAAACAAGGATCAACTTTCTCGTAGATACAGGTGCTAATGTATCAGTTTTACCAGTGAACAGTGTTAGAAATTATGTGCGGCACGTAAGCGGATACAAGCTATACGCAGCAAATAACACAGAGATTAAGACATATAGTATGAAATCTTTAGAACTTAATTTAGGCCTGCGCAGAGTTTTTAAATGGCCCTTTATTGTGAGCGATGTAAAGCAAGCAATTTTAGGCGCAGATTTCATTGAGGCGCACAAATTAGTTGTAGATTTACATAATAAGAAACTAATAGACAGTGTAACTAATTTAAGGTCAAGTGGGTCGATCATACGGTATGATGAAGCGTCAGTTAAAAGTATACAGGATCGTAATCCTTATCGCGAATTATTGGAGGAATTCGCAGAGATAACAAAACCGATGTCGTTCAAGCAGCCGCCAGCGCACGCAGTCAAGCATCGCATCATAACGAACGGTCCCCCGGTACACGCGCGTCCAAGGCCGTTACCGCCGGATCGTTACAATAAGGTAAAAGACGAATTTCATTTAATGCATGAGTTAGGAATATGTAGGCCATCACAAGGAGAGTGGTCTAGTCCATTGCACGTGGTACCAAAAAAGGATGGACAACTGCGCCCATGTGGCGATTATAGAGCGTTAAACGCGATAACGAAGCCAGATCGTTATCCCATTCCAAGGGTAAGTGATTTTACATACATATTATCAGGTAAGACTTGGTTTTCGAGATGCGATTTAAATAGAGCCTACCATAACATCGCAGTATCAGCGGAGGATACAGAAAAAACCGCCATAGCAACCCCGTTCGGTCTCTGGGAATTCCCACGCATGACGTTCGGATTGAGGAATGCGGCTCAAACGTTTCAGAGGTTCATGGACCAACAGGTACTTAGAGGTATAGAACGCTTAGACAACGCTAATGGCAAGTCAGCACTTTTCTGTTATATCGATGACGTAATTGTAGCCTCAGACAACGAAACTATACACAAAGAACATATTCGCATGCTGTTTAAACGTTTTAGTGAAGTTGGCATAACGATAAATTTAAGTAAAAGCGAATTCGGGCAATCAAAAGTAGAATTTCTAGGATTCGAAGTAACGCAGACAGGAATCAAACCGTTAACAGACAAAGTAAAGGCGATAACAGACTATCCGAGACCAGAGACAGTAGAACAGCTTCGTCGTTTTTTAGGAATGGTTAACTTCTATAGGTCACACTTACCGCACGCAGTTGAGCATCAAGCGGTACTTAATAAGTTTTTACACAACGCCAAGAAAAAAGACAAAACAAAAATACCGTGGGATAACAAAAGTATAGAGGCATTCGAACAATGTAAAGTCAGCATTAAAGAAGCGACTACATTGTTTCACCCAAGTACTGACGCGCCGGTGTCAATAATGACTGACGCATCGGATACGTGTGTAGAGGGCAGTATTACAACAAAAAGTAGGCGGAAATTGGAAACCAGTCGGTTATTTCTCCAAGCAGTTATCACAGGCACAAATGAAGTATAGTACGTATGACAAAGAGTTAGCAGCAATTTACATGGCCATGGTTCATGTCCGCAATTGGGTAGAGGGACGACAAATCACCATTTATACAGACCACAAACCATTAATATATGCATTCACTAAAGTAGGTAACGACAAGGAGATACCAAGAAGGGACAGACAATTATTGTACATTAGCGAGTTTACCAGCGACATACAATATGTAAAGGGCCAAGATAATACAGTCGCGGACGCGTTATCACGTGTAGAGGCAATGGTTTGCCCAACGGTACTCGATTTCGACGAATTAGCTCAAGCGCAAGCGAGTGATCGAGTTACGATAGGTAGCAACGCCAACAAAAGGTTGGCATTCAAACACGTAGGTATGCCGGAAACAGATAAGCAAATCTACTGCGAGGTATCAACCGGTAGTGCCCGACCTTTTTTAACAGACAAATTTAGAAAAACAGTTTTTAGTAACATACATAACATTAGTCATCCAGGTGTACGCACTACGCGTAAGATGATCGCACAGAGATATTTCTGGCCAGGCATGAATAAAGAAATTAACGAATGGACTAGAGCATGCATTCAGTGTCAGTAGGCAAAAGTTAGTAGACACACAGTTTCAAATATAGGTAGTTTCCCGCCATGTAACAGGTTCGAACACATACATACATTGTAGGTCCATTGCCCACGTCAAAACACGGACAGCGTTATTGCATAACCATTATAGATCGTTTTACGCGTTGGCCAGAAGCTATTCCAGTTTCAGACATTTCAGCTGATACGGTCTCCAGGGTTATTTACGAGCACTGGATATGCAGGTTTGGTTGCCCAAGTAGAATAACGACCGACCAGGGCAGACAATTCGAAAGCGACCTTTTTAACAGTCTCATGAGATGGTTAGGCATTCAAAGAATTAGGACAACTCCGTACCACCCGCAGAGCAACGGGTTAGTAGAAAGGTGGCATCGCTCATTAAAAAGCGCATTAACAGCACGTTTGACACAAAGCATGGATTGGGTCGACGAACTGCAAACGGTTATGCTAGGACTCCGTGCAGCCTGTAGAAGTGACTCGGGTTTCAGTGCTGCAGAGATGGTATATGGGGAAACAGTTAGGTTGCCAGGTGATTTTTTCCACACAAAAAAACAACAAGACAACGACCCCAGCACATATGTAGGACAGCTGCGTCAAGCAATAAGCAAGCTACGCCAGCACGAGCGATTAGCGAATCACGAAATGTTTTTGTAAGTAAAGATTTAAAGTCGTGTACTCATGTATTTATAAGGAACGACTTAATGAAAAAATCACTTTGTCCTACCTATGACGGCCCATATAGAGTTATAAATAGAAACGATAAGGTCTTTAGAATTAAGTTACCTAATAGAGAAAGCGATTTATCAATAGATAGACTAAAACCAGCGTATATGTTGAAAGAGAACGAGCAGAATTATGATACGGATTATTTGCACAAACAACCACAAAAAAATGGAGAAAAGAAAGATGACAATAAATCGCTTCCGCCTATAGGTTTGACCACACGCAGCGGTCGGCGTGTAAAACCGACAGTGCGATTTTTGTTGCCATAGAACAAGTAATAAGAAAGTGTAACTGTAACATAGAACATTAAAAATAAGGGGACTAAGTGGATAAGAATAAGTAAATCAATTATTGTAAACATCAACATTGTAAGGAACTAAGAAATAAAACCACGGTATGTTAAAAAAATTGTATTACAGGAAATGTCTTCGATAACAATAATTCTCGGTAACATAATATAATCATGTATGTATTAACAATGTAAGTATGTGTTACAATAGATTAGCAACTATGCAATTCGAATAACAGGGCCTGCGTGCCAAAATAGTAATGTATGCATTTCATTTTTGTATGGCGTCATCATGACAAATACTGTCGACTCAATAGGGTGACCAATTATTTTTATAGCAGAGTAGGTTGTCATGGTGACTACCCTTAACGTTTTGGGATAAGATTAATTAAGGATACATCTTTATTTTTAATGGGGGGAGGTATGTAGGAACTACAGTAGCAATAATGCAAACGAGGCATATTGCAATGGGCCCCGCGCATGCACACGGCCGAGCGGGCAGTCGTCTCCGCCGCGCCCTAGAGTTAACTTGTGTACTATCAATATCTTGTAAGAAACGCCACTGTAACGTAACTCCTGATTTAGTAATATTATACGTTGTATTAATTGGACTCCGGTATTTCATTTACATCCCTCGCCAACCAGACTGAAGGTTCCAACATTAACCTACGATTTCTGAATGCCTAATCAATTATCTACTAACAAGTCTTCTAACATAATCAGCCATAATGTTCCCACTGCTGGGATACAGGCCTCTCTGTGAGAGGGAGTGGGCTATAATCTACCACTAGGGCCCAGTGCGGGTTGGTAGATGTCACATGTCTTTGAATTTTTGGGTCTAGGACATGCCGGTTTCCTCACTATGTTTTCCGTTCACCGTTTTAAGAGTAGTGGTGATGAAATTGTTTACAGAAAGTCAAGCACCTGTCTGGGTTCGAATTCGAGCCCACGACCTACAACTCGTTAGTCGGGGCCATTACCACGGGGCCACCGCTGCTCTCAAGTCTTATAACAACAGCTAAACCAATCAGAAACAGGAAGGTCTTTCAGAACCTGTGGTCATTTTTGTAAAGTTTTTAAGTTAAGTGAATTTCATGTTAATGTATATTACACAGAAGTATCTCTTTGCAGAACAGGTCGCCGCCGCCCGCGCACATCCCCAATGCTATGCTGTACTCGCCGCCGGAACCGCTAGAGGTGAGACAACATTTTATATTCCTTTTCATACTTATCTGACTTAATCATGGAAAAAGTGAAATCCTGAGGGCCTAGACAAAGTGACATTCTATCAGCGATAACAATGATGAAAAAGTTCAAAATGTATTATTATTATTATTTTATTTGACAACATTGGTCCACTGGTTAGTACAAAGAACTTATCAACTAAGGGTTAGTAATTATTATTTAGGTACACATCAATTAACATTCATTAATGCCGCACAAGGAACCGGACAGAGTGTCTAAATATTGGTGCATCATGTTGTTCAGATAGGGTTTTCTTTCTTTCTTTCTTCTTCTTTCTTTGTTTTTAAAAAATGTTGCCCCACACTAGGAATTACTCCTGTATTGTGGGTGCGTTTACAAACATTTAAACTCACAAACACAAACAGCCAGCATTCAGCATTCTGCTTATTAATGATGCGGTCTTCTTCCTCATAACGGCATAAAAGTCGTCAGTTCGTGCTACAACAAACATGCTAGACGCGCTGCAGAACCGGGGCAACCTCAACAGCATCCTGAAGCTATTATTATATTGCACACGCAGGGCATCTAGAGCCCTCCGCGTATTGTACAGTTGACCCACAAACTTCCCGTGCTTTAAACATAGTTATCTTGACCTCGTTACTACAGCGAGCAAATCTATGAGCCAACATGTTGCATCTGGCCGCTAGTGCCCTGCACTCACGATCCTCATCCACCTGATCTTTGAGGTCCTTGGTGACATAGTGTCCCAAATATTTAAATTGGGCGTCCCTTTTAAGTGCTCGTCCATTGAGGGATATTGAGGGCTCGTAATTTAGATGTTTCCCGGGAGCAACAAAGATCAGGTATTCACTTTTAATCGTATTGTATGTATTGCATTGACATTAAATTAAATTAAAATAAAAAAAATATTGAAAATAATACCGTTTATGAAAGTCATAAGTCGATATCGCGGTCGGTACACCGTCTGCAGGGAATCCCCGTAGCGGGCATAGCGATCAATGAAATTCATCGATCGGTCGGTAAAAAGCGTGCGGAATCTTACACAGTCACACCCAATGAAAATGAGCCTTCAAAGCAACTGCCAAACGTACGGTGCAGGTTCTCCGTACACCGAAATCGTTCCCTATCGACTAATGAAAACGGTTCCCCGAATACGGGCCCTATGACATGCGTTACAGAAATCTCCCGCACCCCGCATACAGGTTCCCATCGACCAATAAAAATGAGCCTAACGGTCCGTAAAGCTGCGTGTTAACAAAATTACTTGCTTAATTAAAACGTCTCGTTGTCGGTAACCGTGCTTATGTAACAGGCATCAAATATTCATGATGCAATTAAAACTAATCGCTATAAGATTTCACGAGCTTGTTGTAATATGACACTTGCGGATTATATTAGTAGTGTCGTAGTTTGGGGTTCAGTCAAATAGGAAAGAGATGTCCTATTTCCCGAGGGAATTATAATGAAATTTATAATTAAGCCACATTAGAATTTCTTGTGTATATCGTAAGATAGAGAGATAAGAGAGAACTTTTATGAAAACAATATTTTTTTCGGGCACTGAGTCAATCAAGCCATCATTAAATCTCGTTGTTTTTCTCGATGCGGTGCCCAAATAAAAAAACTGGTCTAGAGCGAATCGGACTCGCGCACCGAGGGTTCCGTACGAATATATTATGATGTTAATGATTTCTGAAAAACTGTGCTATTTAGAGACATCGTTTTATTTTTCCTGTAATCTTTACTTAGGCTTCTATCATATATATCAGAATAATTTCAGATTTTTGTCTCTTCAAACTTCGGAGATAAGGGGGGAACGGTATTTTTTTTTATATTTTTCATCACAAGTCGAAAACTATGCAGCCTAAAAAAAAAATGTTTGAGAATGTGCAAACAGCGTTCTTTCATATGATACCCCACATGCCCTAGTAGCCCCACTTCAATTTCAAATTTTTATAAGCTCGTTGTAACAACATTCCCTATATAGTGTACACTGTAACAGTAATGTAGCTGTGTTGCCAACTGCTATTAGCAATTAACACTGGCAACACCGTTAATTAAAATATTTTAACACAATCTGTGGTAACGCGCGATGCGGTATCTTTTAATTGGACTAAAAGTACAAAATGGCCACGTTTGTGAGTATACTGGCTTGTATATTTTGTGTTGTTTTGTCTCTCTTCTTCTTCTTCGACATTCCCTCAATGCTGAGGATCGCTACCTCATACGACGTTTCTCCAAGCTATGCTGTCTCCTGCAGTGTGGACCGCTCGGTAAATGCTACCTCCAACAGCCTTCTTGGTCGCGTCTGACCGCCTTGCCGTGCTCTGCCTTGAGCGCGTTTTCCTTCCACCTGGCCCAGTGTCATATGCCTTTCCAGACCATGCTTAGATGAACACATAATACGTCCGAAAAAGTTAAGAGCACGCTCCTGGCGTATTGTAGATAGCCGCTTGGTAATGTTGAGTTCCTCCAGTATGGAGTTAGCGGAAGTGCTCAGGTGCGGTTCGGTCAAGTGCTGTTGAAATCAGTGCTCTGAGTGGAATACCTCGGATTTATTCGTTGTCATGGCGGTTCATGGTTTACGAAGTAGCCTCCGGCAACACCACATCTCGAAAGCATCGATCTTACCGCTTTCACGGCTTTTATTTGTGATTCTCGAAAGCATCGATCTTACTGCTTTCGCGGCTTTTAATGTAGAATTTCGGAAACTGCATACGGAAAATTAAACGTATCTACATGTGGTTTTCTTAATCCTATGCGGTTTTTTGCAAAAGACTCTAGTCGTCGTGTCTTAGCATGGCAATAGCGGCCATTGCCCTTTCCCTAATTACCCGTAGAACCCAAACAATAAACTATGCATGGGTTGTATTTATTGGAACATATTAAAGATCACGATAGATGGTGATTCAGGACGTTAACGGACTTTATTTCAGTTTTTTAAACAAAAAATTATAGAAAATGTATGTGAGTCAATGACCGCTATTGCCATGGTAAAACGCGACAACTATAGCTTTTTCATATTTTAAAGTTATCTATGGGAAGTTCCGATACATTTTTATTATTGCTTTACATCGGCCACATGCCATTACTGTCTAATTACCATGTCGCATGTCGAGCATAGGAGGAGCCTCCCAATTGGCTTGTTTATTTATTTATTTAATTCGGGAAGACAAACAGTTACACAAAGAACTTAATGAACAGACAAAAGAGATTACATAATATGTGTAGCCAGAGCTTGAAACCGGTTAATTTTCATTTCCGAAGATACAAATTATTTTTGATACAATAGATATTAGCTTCAAAGATTGCTTCATCACATTCAATGCAGAACGCATTGATTTTGTAACAAAATATTAGATAATAAACGAAATATGTTCGAAAACCTTTGTAATAACGGTTAAGGTTACATGGAAAATTAACCGGTTTTCGAGCCCTGTGTGTAGCTTACGACGCGACGTTATCCATATCTTAAATACTACTTACTTATTTGTTAAGGAACTATTTGCACTTGACTGAAATTTAAAGGTTAAAATCGAATTATTAAATCTTTATCTACCGTAAACATGCAAATAAAACTTTAAATCAAGCGGTAAAATTTGTGTTTGTAGGGACTTTTCATAGGCGGCTATAACAATCTACAATAATTTCTTTTTTATATACGATTTCTTTTGAAAATTACAGCTCTATTCAAAGGCCGCTTATTTCCTATTCTTTCATTCATTTATCGGTTTTTCAGTGTAGATTTTGAATAGCAGAAATAAGTCCCTCTAAATGTTTCCAGATTTTTACTTTTAATATTCAGACTCTCCGCCTTATTACAAAACAAGATTTATATTTTGACATGGATTAAACCGTGGAGCCAGTTTTTGTAATAAGAACGTAACAGTGATTGAAATACCGTTCTTTATACAAAACTGTAAAATTAGTTCGGTACTAAATTATCAGTTTTGTGTTTAGAAACTTTACCATAGTCGGAATAAAGTTCGAAATTCAATAATGGCTCCATGTTTTAAACCTGGGTCTGAAGATAAATCTTGTTTTGTAATAAGGGGGTTACATTTTTATTTATTACTACCGATAGATTTATTCAACCAGCTGCAGAAGTTAAAATACACTTCCAGTGTTAATAAAATCACTTTCGACCATTGATGTATTAGCGGGTAGATACGGGACTTAAGGCAGAGATTTCTGAAACAGGTCAAAAATGTGTTTTTTTTAAAGCAGTGTATCTCTTAAACCATAAATATTTTTTTTACAAAACAAAAACAGTATGATATTTTCAAGTCTTTTTTGCATACGGTGATCGACCTCAAAACATAATTAAACATAATTTAATACGTCAAAAAAATCTTCAAACACAACTCTTAATTAATTTTAATAGCAGCTTATCCCTTCGTTAACAGTTATAATTATAATTAAAAGTATACCATAAAATTGCAAATGTCAAACTGCATCCGGTGATGGATTATTTTGTATTAATTAGTTACGAGTAATATCTAATTTTATACGATTTTATTTGCATTTTTACGTTGTGTCATCGCGCATCTATTTCGTTTTTTGTATGCAATCTGACAGTGACAGCGGTTTACCTGTTGTCGGCGTCTTAACTAAGTGATGTGGTCCAATCAAACTAGGTGATGCCTTAAGTGGCACGAGCGAGATAGATATTACAAACATGCGTGAGAGACACGTTACGCGCGAGTTGCAAGACAGACTGCGCCGAGCCCTTCCGAGCCCGCTTCGGGATAGACCCCCTCTACTCCGAAGCGTTAATCCGAAGTATTGGCCGAATGTTCGGCCGTTTTATAACTTCCATAGTTTCCTTTTTTGACTTTGGCTTATCTCTTTGACTGTCGTTTTTGTTTTTTCATTCGCCGTAGTCAGCCATAGTTAGCCGTAGTCAAGCAACGGCCGAACATTCGGCCGATACTTCGGATTTATGTTCGGAGTAGACCCCCAGGTTTACTGATTGCGATGTTAGCGCGTAACTTAACTTCCTCCTTTTAATATATCAATGCTTTCGACGTAGGTATCTATCCTATTTTTATTGGCATATACATGTCTTGCGCAACTCCCAAGAATTGCGAATATTAAAAAAGGAAAGCAAAATATGTATAAATTTGTAACAGAAACAGGTGCATATAAAAAATACAAGTTAAGTTAAGGGGGGTCGGTTAAGTAACGTCTGCACGAATTATTAATAGGGGCCAAAATAGTTCTCTCCTTAATCGGGTTCTCGGCAGTTCTGACCTTTCTCTAATTGATTTACGTCACTCTAATGAATTTCCCACTTAAATTTAGGACCCCAGCATTAATCAATACTGACATCTTTGGACGAAGATGGTGAATTGAATATAAATAAATAAATTCAGTCAGGGAAATTGACACCCTACATCACTTTGCCATGTTATAGGCATTTAATACAACTGTTAAGTCAGGGAAATTACTTGTTAACTAAATTGCTTACCAACTTAAATTGTTCGTATATTCAAATCACAACTGTCATTCTTTAACCTATGCGCTAAGGTAGCCCACGGTAGGATTTTTGAACTTAGACCCCCTTATTACAAAACAAGGTTTATCTTCAGACCCAGGTTTAAAACATGGAGCCATTATTGAATTTCGCACTTTATTTCGACTATGGTAAAGTTCCTAAACACAAAACTGACAACTTAGTACCGAACTAAATTTTGAGGTTTGATATAAAGAACGGTATTTCAATCACTGTTACGTTCTTATTACAAAAACTGGCTCCATGGTTTAAGCCGTGTCAAAATATAAATCTTGTTTTGTAATAAGGCGGAGAGAGTTGTAATGCTGTTTCTAATGATTATAATTTTGTAAAGCCATATTTGTTATGGCCGCGATTCATATTTAGATCAACACCTGTTACTGACCTGCAAATTTCAATTGACGTAAGAAAATTTTAATTTCGTGGGCTACCTTAGCGCATCGGTTAAAGAATGACAGTTGTGATTTGAATATACGAACAATTTAAGTTGGTAAGCAATTTAGATAACAAGTAATTTCCCTGACTTTACATAGCGCTGACATCGCTTATTACCGACCGACTGATAAACACACCGAAACAGTAGATAGTAAATACATTTATGTAGTTGTACATCATGGATCCATAGCTTATTGTCGTCACTAACAATACAAACCTGGAGGCGTATTCTGACAATCCCTTTACATTGAAAATACGCCATGAATGAAGAAATCGTTCATTGAATGAACTCAGAGCCTGTGTTTGTGAGTGAATGAGAATATATTCTAAACAAAGACTGCCTGTGAGCTTCGTTTGGGACTGAGAGAGCGGAACAAAAGGCTCGAAGAAAGAGAAGCCTTTAGAGAGTTGTTTGAAGTTCAAATGTTGTTACTACAAAATTGGTTTAATTAAATACGTCACACCGTAAACTTTAAAAACGAATTGAAAATAATAAGTGTTGAAAAAAGCATCATAAATGAATAAGCAACATTTTGATTTTTGTTTATTTTTTTAGGTAAGTTTTTTTTTCTTGTACTAAAGTAAAAATAAAAAAATATAAAATAAACGATTTTTTTTAAACACAATTTTATTTGTTGTTTATAAAAAATAACTAATAATTTAAAAGATATAATATTATAAGCCGTTTTATACTTCATAGCGTTTAAACAATAATGAATGTCCTTTGTCTGTGTCAAAATCATCCTTATCGCAATTATACATACTTATATTTTCAAACCTTGAAACTTCATACCATAATATTAAAACTTATCACAGTACCAAGTTTCAAACAAAAGTTACACCCTCTTTTCTTTTTCTCTCCTGCTGTCATAATGTATATTATTAATTTTAATTCAACAGAGACACCATCACATTGATTAATCAGTTTTACTGTGCAGTAAAACTGATTAATCAATGTGATGGCTATAATTTCACGTAGTATAATTTGTCGGCAGTTACTATGCGTGTTTCCGGAGCGACAATCGCGCGTGTGCGCGGCGGCATGCGGAGCGGTCGCGCGGGCTGGTGGCGAAGCGCGTTCGGTGCGAAGCGCTCGCGACGCGCTGGACGCGTTGCGACGTGACTCGGATGCCAAGCAGCCGCACGTCATTGTTGTAGACGCGCGAGTACCGCAGACGTTGGACGCGTCTCTACTAGCCAGGTTGGTATTGTATTAAGTTTTTATTATATTTTTAAAAACGTTGCCCCACACTAAAAAATACTCCTATATTGTGGGTGCGTTTACAAACATTTAAACTCACATACACAAACAGCCAGACCCGGAACAATTACTTGCAGGTCATACAAATATTTGTTCCATGCGGGAATCAAACCCGCGACACGCAGCGGATCGTCGTCGTCGTCGTATTGAAACTACATATGCTGAAATTAAGAAGGATTCTTTTTATTGATATTTCCCTTGGGTTTTTTGTAGGTATGATCAGTTGCTTCTTTTATTTTTGTAGCAGTAGAAAAACACTTATTAGCTTTTTTAATTTCAGTATAGATAATATAAAATATCTAAAAGTTATACTTAAAGTTGCAACTTAGGTACTTACCTATATGAAACGGAACGTGATTTGTATTGTAGAAATGAGCGAATCTAACACGAAACAAAACTTTCACACAAAAACCCCACTTATTCTATAACAGTCGTCAACAAAAGTTAATACCATCCACAGTCAATCTCCATTACTATCATGAGAGCAACTTGTGTGCAGCGTGGTACGGAACACAATTTGCGTCCCGTCCGCGCGGCCATGTTAATTTGGACTTGCTGTGACGTGCACCACGCACCGACAAATTGAAGTGCATGCTGATGCCCGCTTGAAAATAAACAACCTTCTATGTGAACTGCGGACTGTAATTTAGTTTAGATTTTAACGTCCAAAATGTACTTACTGAATACTGGACATCAGGTTATATAAACTTCTAACAATTTTAAACCTTAAAATGTAGATAGCTAGGTTCAAATCGAATGAAAATATTTGACAGTTTGTGGTACCCTTGATGGGCTGGCGAGTGTACGCTGTACGTACCAACTCCCATGACAATGATTAGCAATCGCACGCTACAATCATGTTGTATGACAAATTATAATCGTTCTAGGCGTATTTTTTCTGTTGTCATACATTCCTTAAAAGTAATAACTACAAAAAAAGATTTATATTTTGACATGGCTTAAACCATGCAGCCAGTTTTTGTAATAAGAACGTAACAGTGATTGAAATACCGTTCTTTATACAAAACTGAAAACTTAGTTCGATACTAAGTTGTCAGTTTTTTATTAGGAACTTTACCTACTATAGACGGAATAAAGTTCGAAATTCAATAATGGCTCCATGGTTTAAACCTGGGTCTGAAGATAAACCTTGTTTTGAAATAATACGGATTGAGTATAATAACCATACATACAACTATCAGCACCCTGCACTCGCTGTGTTTCCGATCGAATATTCTACATGGTTCGTACAGATGTGTTTACGTACTACTTTAATACCCCGGTTACACGAGGCTAGTCTTTTAAGCTAGGATAGCAAACAACTTTTTTTAAGGCAGTTTTTATTTATCTGATGACATAGTATGTCCTTTAAGGAGATTTCTAAAAGCTCTGCTTCCTAAATATTCTGGAAATATTGGCATCAAATATCTCATACAAATATAAATAGTAATAAGTACTCCTCACATCGTCGCGAATCCCGCGCAAAGTTTGCTCTCCCAATATTTTCGCAGCCTATATTGATGTTTACCCAAACATAAAATGTTGACAACCCTACCCGTTTATTTTCAGTTACAGATCCCTGATTCGTCAAAATATTTTCCTTTTGCATATTGTTTACTTTGGATGACATCGATCAGTGTTGGTTGTGATATTTTATTGAGTCGCGAAAAAGGAGAGGAAGTTCTCTATTTGTATTAAGTACTGTTTTTTTCGAGCTACTATTGTGCCTTTTTGTTTTCCAGAAGTAGTCTCTTTTCGTGGCTCTCTAAAAATGATCGCGTGTCAGCTGTGTGTTAGTAACGAAAAACTTCTTTTTTTTCCGGGAAATTATGAAATAACTTCTCCCGCTATGGGCGAAGCGGATGTCAGACTTTTACTGCCTAAAACCGACCCGTGTTCCTTCAGTTGCCTGTGTGCCAGGGCCACGATATCCCTTTCGGACAGACTCGCAACCCTGTCAGGCATTGACCCTATCGGACCCCGTCAGTTGGTGCTGACATCTCTTTGAGGTGCGCGTGGAACACAACGCGCCGTCGATCCGGGCCTGGTCCTTATTGGACGGCGAGCTACCATCGCTCACCGTCCGCAAGCCGGTGGCCGAGAATCGGCCTGCGACTCCCGATGCCCGGGGCGTCTTCCGCGGCGACTAGGGGCGTGAGGGCGCGAATTTTGCCTCTCCCTCGCGCGTTCCGTCAGAAGGAGGTGACGGCGTCCCATGCAATTTCGCTCCGAACGATGGCCTGAACCGCCGGACACGAAAGATTGCCGCCACTAATCGCCTCTATGAGGACACGGTGGGGCTCCGCCCAAGCCGGGCAGACCTCCACCGTATGCTCCACCGCGTCCTCCGGGCGATCCACACAGTTGTAACACCTGAGCGTTTCCTCCCGCTTTATCCCGAACAGGAAAATCCCGAAACAACCATGTCCGGTGAGGACCTGCGTCAAGCGGAATGTAAGGACGCCGTGGCGACTCTCTAGCCACTCCTCAAAGAGGGGACGTGTGTGACGTTGTGGCGTGCAGAAGTAACGACACACTTGGGTCGCCAATTTATTCGCTAAGTGATATAATGACTCAACATTCTCAACCCTTTCCATAGACTCCTATTGTCTACTAAAATAATTTTATAAAGAGATCAAAGTTATGAGTTTGTATCTAATTACGAAAATTCTTTCACTAATGGGAAGCTACAGTACTCGTATTGCCGAGTGTCTTAGGATATATTTTATGTTAAAACAAGAAACTTCAAGCGAACAAAGTCGCGGGCATAAGCAAGTCAAGTTCATACACGTTGACGTAAACAAATGTGAGAGAGGTCGACTATAGCTAGGGGCTGCTTTCAAAGCCTTTTTTTTTTTTTTGGGTCGGAAATTATCAAATAACTTCTCCCGCTCTGGGCAGAGCGGGAGGGCGTGTCAGACTTTTACTGACTAAAACCCACCCGTGTTCCTTCATTTGCCTGTGTGCCAGGACCACGATATCCCTTTCGGACAAACTCGCAACCCTGGCAGGCATTGGTCCTGACGGACCCCGTCAGTTGGTGCTGACATTTCTTTGAGGCGCGCTTGGAACACAACGCGCCGTCGACCCGGGCCTGGTCCTTATCGGACGGCGAGCTACCCATCGCTCTCCGTCCGCAAGCCCGCGCCTACGGTGGCCGTAAATCGGCTTGCAACTCCCGACGCCCGGGGCGTCTCCTGCG
This sequence comes from Tiliacea aurago, assembly GCA_948098905.1. Taxonomy (NCBI): domain Eukaryota; kingdom Metazoa; phylum Arthropoda; class Insecta; order Lepidoptera; family Noctuidae; genus Tiliacea; species Tiliacea aurago. The sequence continues at coordinate 17,677,665 of OX402593.1, forward strand.
GCGACTAGAGGCGCGAGGGCGCGAACCTTGCCTCTCCCTCACGCGTTCCGCCTCCTCCTTCGCGAGCATTACTGCTTCGCAGAAGGAGGTGACGGCGTCCCATGCACTCTCGCTCCGAACCATGGCCTGAACCAGTGCTGGACGCGAGAGATCGTCGCCACCGATCGCCTCCGTGAGGACACGGTGGTGCTCCGCCCAAGCCGGGCAGATCTCCACCGTATGCTCCACCGTGTCCTCCGGGCGATCCACACAGTGGTGATACCCGGGCGTTTCCTCCCGCTTTATTGAACAGGAACCTCCCGAAACAACCGTGTCCGGTGAGGACCTGCGTCAGGCAGAAGGTGAGGACGCCGTGGCGCCTCTCCAGCCACTCCTCAAAGAGGGGACTTATCGCCACAATTGTAGCGTGCCCAGCGCTAGGTTGCGACAATCGCACTCTCCATGCCGCCATGAGATCTCGCCGGAGTTCCGTCCGCTGTACCGTGATTTCACGCGGCAGCGGAGTTTCACCCCGGCGTTTCGCCTCCTCGCGCCACTCCCAGATGTGCGCGAGGACTTTTGCCTCCAGATCCCACGGCGGCAGTCCGGCAAGGAGGCTCGCCGCCTCACGGGAGACCGTGCGCTAACCCCGTACCAGCCTGATGGCCATGACCCTTTGGGACGCGTTCAACCACTGGGCTGGTCGCAGCCTCAGAGAACGCACCCACACCGTTGCCCCGTAAAGGGCCATGGACCGCACGATCCCCGCGTAGAGCCTCCGGCAGGAGGCGTTTGGGCCCCCTAGATTGGGCAGAAGCCGCTTCAAAGCAGCCCCAGCCCTCTCCAGTCTGGGAGCCAAACGTCGTGCTTTCAAAGCCTGCAAGGCATAGTTCTTGATGTGCTAGTAGCATTGAGATTTTGATAGAAGGTAGAACCAATTCTTGGCAGAATATCAAAGCTTGTACACCTAACTTTCAATAGCGCGTGCAATCAAAAGTTCAGCTCGTTATAACTGCACCAACTTAATATCAAACTCTTGCGTGACCAACAAAAGATGGACACTTTACCACTGCTCACTCTCGATATTAGATTTGAACAGTATTAAACTTTTAACTGTGTCTGTGTGGTGCCGGACGTAAAGAATAGCACCTCCCGATTTCTTCCCGTGGGTGTCGTAAAAGGCGACTAAGGGATTACTAGAGAATGGGCAGCAGCGTTCTCTATGAATTTTAACACCATACTGCCATCGCCAACCCGCCTGCCAAGCGTGGCAATTATGGCAAACCCCCCTTTGGGGGAAATAATGATGAAACTTCTAACTCTATCTAAGACCAATGCTGGTTTATGTCCGCTATTTATCCATATACAAATAACACGAAATACAGATGTAGAACATTTTACTAGTAGCTTAGTATTTAAATTAGGTTACCTATATCTTATTCAGAAAAGCAAAAAGGATAATGTAAACAAACACCTACCCGCTTTCCAAATAAATCCATTCTAAAAAGCTGTCAATCAGACGAAATGAAACACAAAAGTAATAATTGTAAAGTGGGGTATTCGTGCCTTGTTTCTCAGAAAAAAGGGTGTACATTAAACCGAATCCGTCCAGTACTTATTCGTTTCGATTGAGGTACTTTCAATGTAAGAGACATATTGAAGAGTTAACGTAATTGGCCGAGATTGAATCCGATTCATTCCAAAGATTTAAATCGTTAGATTCGCGCCAATGGTCTCGTTTCTATTTCGTTCTGACAAACAATGACACAAGTGTCGTGACTTGACTACTATGGAAACACAATTTTTATTTGAAACAAGGTGATCCGACAGTCACTCTGTCCTAATAATTCATACAAAATGCCCATAAAATTAAAAGAAAAATTGTTTATTCAGCACAAACAAGACAAAAATTACAAAAAAAAATCGAAATCACACACTCTAATACAAAGTAGTCAAAAATATACTTGTACATATTATTAAATGCACTGTAGTTTTCGCGAATTTTCCTATTTTTCCGGCAACTTCTCAATTTTTCTTTCCCTTAAAAACCTGATTTGGACTTTACGAACATTTTAAAACAAAATTTTGCTAGATCGATCCAGCCGTTCTGAAGTGATGCGCTTACCAACGAACAGCACTTAATTTTTTTTATAATAAGAATAAAATGGTTTAATAAACTAATATATATTACTGATATTATTCTCTTTAAAAATCACACTTTTAGAGTTTGAGACTTGAGTTTTTGTTTTAACAGCCATTATAACAGCTGTTTGTCGATTTGAATGATTTGCCCGCCTGTAGGTAAGTGACTAATTTACACAGAACCTTCTTGTAAATGTTTGATCAATGTATTAGCATCGACCTAAGGACGGTGAGGGCAAATCTAACGAGTTAAATCTTTGAATCTTCCAATATTGACTATACACCCGAGACGCTCACTAAATCTTATTTAATCGCGTCACCTTTTCACCATTAGCATTCTCTCTGACAGCTGTCACTGAATCTCCATCACAACGCTAATAAATATGAAGAATTTGAATAAGTAATATATTTAGTGAGACTTTTTCAGTGTTTAAAGGAATTTCTTTCTCGGAATTATGACTTGACAGTTCCGAAATTAGATAAGCTTCGAATAGGGGAATGTTATTTAAACTTTTCGTGTTATCTTTCCTTTTTAGGGGTCCGTAGTCAATGTATGTAAGGAGCGTAGCAGGTGGCGTTCTATAGTGTCTGCCTATCCCCATGAGAAGAAGGCGTGAGTTAAAAAAAAAAATATACGAAAAAGTAATGCTAGACCAGATGTTGTCACATTTTAATTCAAATTGGATTTTACATAGTCGCGAGTTTGGTTTCACGAAAGGTAGGTCGACGACTGACGCAGGAGTGAAACTCATCAGTCACATTTTGGAATCCTGGGAGAAATCCCAGGATGCCATTGGCATTTTCTGTGACCTCTCAAAAGCGTTGACTGCGTTGACCACAATACACTGATCTGTAAATTACACCACTACGGAGTTCGTGGACTAGCTGCTGATCTTGTTCTTTCCTATCTATCAAACAGGCAGCAAAAAGTAAACGTTAACGGGGTGACGTCCTCGGGATCTCTAGTAAAGATGGGCGTGCCTCAAGGTTCAATTCTTGGCCCTTTCCTATTTCTAGTTTATATAAATGATCTTCCTTACATGATGGCTAACTTATCGGATATAATTCTATTCGCTGATGACACTTCTCTTATTTTTAAAATAGATAGAAAAGATTCGGATGTCTTACACGTCAACGATAGTCTAGCTGTTCTTTCGAAATGGTTCGCAGCTAATAATCTTTTACTTAACGCGAACAAAACAAAATGTCTTAAGTTCTCATTACCAAATGTAACCCAAGTGGGTCTAAATTTAAAACTTGATAGCAAGAAACTAGATGCTATTACGGAAACAGTATTTCTAGGAATTACTCTACATTCCAAATTGCAGTGGGGTGCCCACATTAGAGCTCTTTCAGGTAGATTAAGTTTAGCTGCTTATACAGTAAGAAAAATAAGGCAGTTGACAGATATAGCCACAGCTAGGTTAGTATACTTTGCTTATTTCCACAGTATTATGTCTTATGGCGTTTTGCTGTGGGGATCGGCAGCCGACGTGGACTCAATTTTCATTTTACAAAAGAGGGCAATCCGCGCGGTCTATAGAATGGGTCCTCATGAGTCCCTTAGAATCAAATTCAAAGAAATTGATGTACTAACTCTGCCTTCTCTTTATATCTTAGAAAGTATTTTATATGTTCGCAAAAACTTAGGCCTTTTTAAAATAAGAAGCGATTTCCATAATATAAATACACGTAGTAAACATGAAATTGTGATACCCAAATTTAGATTAACTAAAACAAGCAAGTCATTTCTTATTAACAGTATCCGCTTTTATAACAAGTTGCCAAAGTCTGTTACAGAACTTAGCGATGGAAAATTCAAAACCCATATCAAACGTGTCCTTATCAAAACAGCATATTATAAGATTAAAGACTACGTTGAAGACAAGGAAGTTTGGCATTAATTCCTTCTGCACATGTGGCTTCCCTGGTACCTCATTAACGGCAAAAATATGTAAATGTCTATAACTGCTCCCAAGTTGCTATGTTTATGTAATTTATTTTTTACATACTTCCTTGACATAATCGATGTTTTTTGATTTCAACAAGGCTCTAACTTTTATTATTTTATATAGTTTTTTTTGTTAATGTGAGGACGTTGTAGGCTTAATATACTGTAGATCTGTAGACCATTTTCTATATTGTTAAGTACCTGGTAATTTTGACGGGCCTACGCTGTCCTCTCATATTTTGAAAATATTGTAAAAGCCAATTTTTTTTTTTAAAAGAGTAGCTGTGGAGTTTCTTGCCGGCTCTTCTCCATAGGAAACGACCAATTGGAACCGTGCACCTAGGTTCTGACGTTTCATAAGTGCCCATGTAGGCTTATGTGAAATAAAATTATTTTTGATTTTGATTTTAATATGTATGTATGTATGTAGTCAACAAGGAACCCTAACCGTCTTATTACAAAACAAGATTTATATTTTGACATGACTTAAATCCTGGAGCCAGTTTTTGTAATAAGAACGTAACTGTGATTGAAATACCGTTCTTTATACAAAACTGAAAACTTAGTTCGGTCCTAAGTTGTTAGTTTTGTGTTTAGGAACTTTACCATAGTCGGAATAAAGTTCGAAATTCAATAATGGCTCCATGTTTTAAACCTGGGTCTGAAGATAAACCTTGTTTTGTAATAAGAGGGTTATAGTTTAGCCATGTCCGTATGTCTGCGCGCGGCTTAGCTTAGAGACTCTTAGTACTAGAAAGCTGTATTTTGGCATGGGCATACATATTAATCACGCCGTCAAAGTGATAAAATAACATCAAGAAAAAAAAAATTGTCGAGGAAACCTACAAATTTTTTTTAAAGGTTTTAGTTTATATTGTGTTATGATATATATGTTTTTTTTTCAAAGATGTTTTTTTGTAACCATAATTATTATGGTAAGTTAGAACTGTGGAGTTTCTTGCCCGTTCTTCTCCATAGGTACCTACGAGTACTAAGCTTTGGAATGGTCAACTAGCTTCATCTTTATGACTGACTGACCGACCCCTTGACAATTCAAAAGTGCCTGTAATTGGTTTATTTGAAATAAATGGGTTGAGTTTTGAGTAGTGCTCTTACACGTAAAGTGGTGATAATTTATTTTTTCTATCCCATATTGGGTATCGTTGGATAGGCCGTTCAAAAATATTGCGGGTCTGTGGAAACCATTTTTCGATTCTGGGATCCGTTTGCGTAATATTAAGCTTTAAAGTGCTATTTTTTGTTAGAGTCAAGTGTCTGTCCCCCCCTCCCCCTGCCAGCTAAATGGGTGTTTTTGGATATGTGAAAAAATCACGGCAATAGCATATATTTTATTTATTTATTTATTACATATAGTATTACCACTTACATTTGTTTTTACAAATGGGAACCCAATGCAACAATATAGTCATAATTTCCCAGCCGTCACCCAACAATCAATTAGAACCACCATCATCAAAAATTAAATATTTTTAAACTGTCCTATTTTGACTGCCAGGGTCCAAATTTATTTATACCTCCCGTTATTGCCGAATTGACCGTGACGTATATCGATGTGCCGTTTTGCGTGGATGTGACGCATGTTTCCCCCAACCTTTTCTTATTTTTGTGTTTATGTTCTTTGTTGCGTCATGTTTACCGCAAATAAACGTATTTTCTTTCTTTTCTTTCTTTATGTATGGGAGAACATGTTTTTCAACTAAAATGTTGAGTTTCTTTTTGGGATAAATTCATTCCAACTTCGGAACCGTTCATTGTGCGTGGTCCGACACGCACTTGGCCAGTTTTTATTCATTATTGCAGTTTAATTATACGGATAATTTTTTTATTTATAATAATGAATTTAATTACACTAAAATAAAGCCTTGTGACACACGACGACATTTCTAATAGATATCTGTGCATGCTTTGTATGGATATTTCTTGTCTAAAGGCTTCTACAGACCTGCGCGACTCGCGACGCGGCACAAAGGCACCGATAGTCGCGCGACACGCGGGGCCTTTGTGTCGCGTACTAGCGTCGCGTGTCGCACCGGTTTGTAGAAGCGTTTGTGGAGTCATCTTATGTTGTGTTGTGCATATTTGATAAATAGTTTGCATGCTCAGTAGTCAGTTTCCAAAAAAATATTACCCCAAAAGCAGACTCTTTGTAACATTCGATATTGTTCGAATTCGGTAGATGTTTTGTTGCTTATGTTTTCTTCCTCCTTAAAATCCCTTACAGTTGAATATCGTAACCCAATCAATAAGGTTTTTGCCCCAATTCTGCCCATTCATTCAGGAACAAGTATTAAGATTTCCCGATGCCCCACATCGTTTACGTCATCAAACATTTATTGCCCAAATCTTCCTTATAGCTAGCGTATTGATTATTGCTTATTGCCTCTTAGTTGAGTCTAATTCGGGACGATTGGCCCTGATGGAATAATGAGCTTGTTGTCTGTACTCAAACGAGTACAACCTTGATATGCTTCGGATCGCATGCCATTTCATCGAGTACATTGATGTTGGAATTAAAGTCCCTTTAAAAACGTAGTGTGAACATTATTTCGAAGCGTATTTTGTGAAATAAAATATGATGACGTGTTAATTATGATTGGTAAAAAATAATGCTATCTCATTTTATAGTTGTATTTTCTTAAGACAATGTTAATGAAGATGATGTTGTTGTTTTTGATGTGAATGTTAATGTTAATTTCAACATATATATCTGTATTTTTTATGGTGTACATATTAAAGAGTATTCTATTATATTCTGTTCTGATGATAACTTTTAGCTCAAACTACGAAATATTAAAAAAATATTTGTTCTTCCATCGGCCCAAAAGAAATATTTTTTTCAAGTATTTTTTTTTACTTTCTTAATTTCATCTCGAGTAGACTATTCCCCTCCGTAAGTTGAAATAAAAGAGCTTTTATACGTGTGTTCATCGTGTTATCCCCAATATTTAATATTCCCCACACTACCCCACATAAGGTTTCCATTAACGTCGGTAGTGCATTATCCCTTTCACGACGACTTGTATCCGAGGGTTCGGAATTCAATTCGCACTGAGGTGAACTTTGTTAAGTCCAACCCTGGTGAGGTTACTGGCAATTTCTCAAAAGGAGTATGTTTGAAGAATATGGTTCTGGTAAACAATAAGTTTGATCCCATTGTTACCTAATACAGTAATGTTTCAAAATACTTAATAATCGCTTGTTTCAACTTACACAAATGAATGGCTAGATAAAAGCGCACTTTTTAATTTTCAGCTCAGCGCCGAGACTTGGAAATCCAACGTGCAAAAACATTTAGGCGTTTCCTAATGATAATGAAAACGGGAATAAACCATTTAGGTATAACTTTAATCTTACTAAGTAAAAATAACCGGATTTCATTTTTTCATCTTAGCATTCAATAAAAACCGGCTAAGTGCGTGTCGGACCACGCACAATAATGAGTTCCGTAGTTGGGATGAATTTATCCCAAAAATAAACTTTACATTGTAGTTGTAGTTGGTCGACTATTAGGTACTCGTTGATTTATAAAGCCTACTTAGCCGTGATAGTTTGCCTTTTAATTTCGTTATACATATAGGTACTACTGCTGTGGCGGACACTGGTAATAAAACCACATAAATAAAAACTTTAAAGTGGACTATAATTAAACAGAAATATGCACAAGGCACATTAATAGAAATTAGAAATAGTTATAGGTGTTACACTGGCAGATTGCGAATGAAGACTGACTTTTGACATAAATGTTCGTTCACTTGAACGGAATGAGTGAATTATTATTTATGCTTCATACAACTGCCATGAATGTTTTCACATATCCAAAAATAACCATTTAACTGGCAGGGCGGGGGGACACTTCGCAAGCCGATTTCCGGCCACCGTAGGCGCGGGCCTGCGGACGGTGAGCGATGGGTAGCTCACCGTCCGATAAGGACCAGGCCCGGGTCGACGGCGCGTCGTATTCCACGCGCGCCTCAAAGAGTTGTCAGCACCAACTAACGGGGTTCGATAGGGCTAATGCCTGCCAGGATTGCGAGTTTGTCCGAAAGGGATATCGTGGCCCTGGCACACAGGCAAATGAAGGAATACGGGTGGGTTTTAGTCAGTAAAAGTCTGACACGCCCTCCCGCTCAGCCCAGAGCGGGAGAAGTTATTTGATAATTTCCCACCCGAAAAAAAAAAGGTGGTGTTCCCCCGCCCTTTTTTTTTGACTCTAACAAATGATTTGATTTGATTTGAAAATTTTGCACTTTAAAGCTTAGTATTACGCAAACGAATGTCTAAACGAAAAAAAAATATCACAAATCAGACACAGTGTGGGATATCGTTGGATAGGAAGTTCAAAAATATTGCAGAGTAGTGATATTTTTTTTTAAATAGACGAAAAAAAAATATCATCCCCACTTTATATACGTCCCTCCAATTTTTTTTTATCAAGATTTTATTTTACCACTTTGTCGGCGTGATTAATATGTATACCCATGCCAAATTACAGCTTTCTAGTTCTAAGGGTCTCTGAGCTAAGCCGGAGACAGACAGACAGATAGACCGACATGGCGAAACTATAATGGTTCGTTGTTACCTACGGAACCCTAAAAACTGTTCTAACTACTCTAATAATCCGTAGTACCTAGCATGAAATATTCAGCAGAAATCTCTTAGATGGAAACTCACACATCATACATATAAAAGCGTAACATTCAACAAAATATTCCCTAACTCGACTGCGGAAAGCGCCGCCATTTTGGAAGGAAAATACATTATGTCCCGGCAGCGATTTCAAACATTTCATTTCCCTACATTTTTGTACGGCTTCATTCCCCTACGATATTGGTAGGAAATCGACGATGACAGTAAATATTGTTCGCACGATCACGGTCGGAAATGGTGACAGCTTACGATGTTGAGTTGTGTATGAGGCTCTAGCGAAACAGGATACTAATAAAAAAGTAATTAAAAAAAAATAAGAATTTAAAAAAAATGGAACTTAAAATTATGAAATAATATATTTTGATAAACTTACACGAAATTAACCAAAAAAATGAAATCAAAAGTAGGTACGACACAAATTACGGGCCTACAATTTGTTTTAAGGTCGGTGCCAGCCCTTAGAAAAGTACCCATAAAATATATAAAAAAAAAAGAAACCATAATTATTATACCATAAGTACTCCCCTAATTCTTCCTGTGGGTGTCGTAAAAGGCGACAAAGGGACTTACTACGGAATGGGCAGCAGCGTTCTCTATGCATTTTAACACCATACTGCGATCGCCAACCCGCTTGCCAAGCGTGGCGATTATGGTAAACCCCCCCTTTGGGGGAGGCCTATGTCTAGCAGTGGACGTCTTTCGGCTGAAATGATGATGATGAAAACCCCGAATAGATTATCATAATATGTGAATATATTGCAGTTCCAATAATATTACATACATACGTATCGAATTGCCAACCCCCTTTTTTGAAGTCTGCTAAAAATAGGTGCTTACTTATGAAACTATTTGACTTGCATTTTTAACGATTTATAAGCCAACAAGCAAACAACGAAACCAAGCCTTTTTCGAACGATGACGTGACGTCATAAAGAACATAATATTAAGGTCGAACATGTTTTAACGAAAATTCCAATACTCTTAGAATATTTTAACTATTTATTGGTTCGCAAAGATCAGCTATCCTATGCCTCGAAATGGTTTTTCAATTACAGCTATCTGTGATAGGTTAATATTCTAGTTCTGGTGATTTGAGTTTGTAACTGATTACCTTCTTTCAAGTACCCATCGTCGTTGATGACGGACTAACGGCCGAACCCAATAAACTATATATCACCAGTTTCGGCCTACTGGAAATATAAAAATATATCTATCGATGGTTGTATAGGTCAGTAACAGGTTGTATTTTGATTCGCGGCCATAACAAATATGGCTCTACAGAATTATATCTTAATCCAGTAACTTATTTAGAAGTTTTAATATAACCCTAATTACACATGTTGTTTTTTAAAGTGATGTTGGTTGTAATGGAACGCACGGGAGGGCGAAGTAGAGAAACCTACTTATTATTTTCGTTAGATAGATAGCCTTTATCAATGATTGTGAGACGCCATCTGAGCATAGATATAATTATACTGTCTATCAGCAATAGCGATCTGTCTTTAACAGAAAATAAGTTATTGGGTTCGGCCGTAAGACACCGGACAAAACTGATCATTATTTCCAGAACGAATTTGTTCCCAGTTCTTTCCCAAAGCTAAGAGAAGAGAGAAAACCTTTTAGCACAGCTGTTGATATGAAAAATTAATGGCAGCAGTTAGTGACACTTTTCGGAATACTTTTTAGGGTTCCGTACCCAAATGGTAAAACGGGAACCCTATTACTAAGGCTCCGCCGTCTGTCTGTCACCAGGCTGTATCTCATGAACCGTGATAGTTAGATAGTTAAAATTTTCATTTACGATGTATTTCGGTGGTCGCTATAACAACAAATACTAAAAAATTGAATAAATCAAATATTTAAGGGGGCTCCCATACAACAAACCTGATTATTTTCGCTCGTTTTTGCTCTATATTGATAACGGCAATAGGTAGACGCTTGAAATATTCGGAGAATATTTAGTCATATATTCACTTTAAAAATAAATAATTAAATTAAAATAAAACAAATATTTAAGGGGGGCTCCCATACAACAAACGTGGTTTTTTGTCATTTTTACAGATAATGGTACGGAACCCTTCATGCGCGAGTCTGACTCGCACTTGGCCGGTTTTTAAATATTAACGCGCATTGCAAATGGCTGAGACGTCGTCGTCATAAGTGGATTTTGAAATGTTTTCCGCCCTCCTTTAATTGACATAAAATTTTTCCTTGTCAGAAATAAAAAAATTCGTTTTTAATTTCTTCTTTCGCAAAATGAGTCGTAATATACAGGGTGTAAGGGAAATTGACGCGCAAACTGTTACATGAAGTCAGTATATGATTATTTATGACCCAGCAGCAGCGTTAAAATCATATGTCCGTTAAAAATTTATCCGCTGCCGCGAGAAATTACGGCACAGCGGACAGAGCTTCGGCGGGATCTCATGGCGGCATGGAGAGTGCGATTGTTGCAACCCAGGGCTGGGCATGCCACGATTGTGGCGATAAGTCCCCTCTTTGAGGAGTGGCTAGAGAGGCGCCACGGCGTCCTCACCTTCCGCCTGACGCAGGTCCTCACCGGACACGGATGTTTTAGGAGGTTCCTGTTTAGGATAAAGCGGGAGGAAACGCCCGGGTGTCACCACTGTGTGGATCGCCCGGAAGACACGGTAGAGCATAAGGTTGAGGTCTGCCTGGCTTGGGCGGAGCACCGCCGTGTCCTCACGGAGGCGATCGGCGGCGGCGATCTCTCGCATCCGGCCCTGGTTCAGGCCATGGTCCGGAGCGAGAGTGCATGGGAGGCCGTCACCTCCTTCTGCGAGGCAGTAATGCTCGCGAAGGAGGAGGCGGAATGCGTGAGCCGTGTGCGTAGTCGCCGCAGGAGACACCCCGGGGATCGGGAGTCGCCAGCCGATTTCCGGCCACCGTAGGCGCGGGCTTGCGGACGGTGAGCGATGGGTAGCTCGCCGTCCGACAAGGACCAGGCCCGGGTCGACGGCGCGTTGTGTTCCACGCGCGCCTCAAAGAGATGTCACCACCAACTGACAGGGTCCGTTAGGGCCAATGCCTGCCAGGGTTGCGAGTTTGTCCGAAAGGGTGGCCCTGGCACACAGGCAACGGAAGGAATACGGGTGGGTTTTAGTCAGTAAATGTCTGACACGCCCTCCCGCTCCGCGCAGATCGGGAGAAGTTATTTGACAATTTCCCATAAAAAAAAAAAAAAGTTTGCATTTGTGCGTCGATTTCCCTTACCCCGTCTACTGTTTATACTCACATACATACATAATATCACGCCTGTAATCCCCGAAGGGTTAGGCAGACGTGTACTACACCCACGTTTCGCCATTTATGTTTAAGTCCCATGTAATAGGGGGCGAGCGGATTGCCATCAATCGGGCACGGCGGGTCTACTGTTTATGTTTGGTGCAAACACAATAAAGTTCCTATTAAACAACGTGGTTCTGGAAAATCCCACAGTAACCGCGTTTGGACGTGCACCCAGTTTTTTCCTTTTTCATTTTATATGAAAAGCCGCACGCAATCGGTTTGGCTGCACCTATTCGAAAACATGCGACCGCATCGCGACATGCAAGCGCACGGCACCCACCGGTCTGGGCGTAATGTCTGTGATTAGTGCTGATTATTACATACATTACAAGTGTTAGTTGGTATTGTTCTTGTTGTTTGTTGTTAGAAAAACGATATAGACGAGCTTCTCTGAAGGTGGATCTGCAGCTATAGACTGCGAAATGATTTTTTTGCAATTTGCAGGTCACTGTCTGGTAGTGTCTTGATCAAAATATGATTTGCGACTTTAACAAATATGTATTTACAGAATTATAATCATTAGATTCATTCATCTCTCTAAGTTAGATTTGTTCCATTGAATTACTTTTTCATAAAATCATGACATTACACGCACATAATATTTATTTATTTAAACTTGTCGCACACAATAAGGTACCAAAGCGGACTTAAGCATTCTCTACCAGTCAACCAAGGGAACCAAGGGAATACAGGGTCAAATTAAATTAGCTAGCGAAACTCCGCAGACGTGATGGGTGTCAATATCTAAACACGACAAAATAAAATAAAAAAGATTTGGTGATTTTTTTTGGGGTCAACGGACCTCTTTTTTGAAGTATGAGTTGAGAAAATCTGTTTACTTTTGTTTCATCATGTCTAGATATCGGACCCATCACGTCTGTGAATTATACATATAAACAGATCTTTCAAGTAACTACACTCACAGCGGTTGAAGAATCCCAAAAAAAAAAATCATCATAAATTTATTTTTGGATTGATCATGTTTAGATATCGATACACATCTCGTCTGCAGAGTTTCGCTAGCTAATTTAATTTGACCCTGTATATAAAATTTCCAATTTTTTTCCTTGCGCTAAGGTAGCCCGTGAAAGTCAAATTTTCTTACGTTTTTTGCAATTTGCAGGTCAGTAACAGGTTGTATGTTGATCTAAATATGATTCGCGGACGTAACAAATATGGCTTTATAGAATTATTATCATTAGAATCACCCCCATAAATAACTTCAAAACTTTATGGGCATCGCGATGTCAAAAATCACCTGTACACACTGTACAGTTTTAATTGATTCATAAATTAATATGTAAAAAAACACTTTCCTAGTGATTAAAACCGCAGTGTGATATATGCACGACATATTCGTACGTATGACAGATTCATATACGGTCGATTTAAAAATGAAGTACCCGCATTTCATCTGAATTTAATGAAAGCTGGGTTTGAAATGCCAACCATCTTTTTTGGTATTGTAAAATATGGATACGTACTTGTTTATTTAAATTAAGAGCATTTTGATCATAAATTCAAGTATACTCTGGCTTTTATTTGGAATTTAACTTCGCTTAAGATCTTGACATATTTAAAAACTTATTTACTAGATAGATCAACTGAATCAATGAATGTATTCATGGGGAAACTAATTGGGCTCGATAATTACCATAGCGTGTTAGAATGATAATTACTTTTTACCAATTAGTGCTTTGTTTGAAAATCTGCATGCATTAAAAGAGCCTTCGCGAGTTACGATAATTAACTACCTACCCGGTGAACACTGGGTACTCAGCCCACTTTGAATGTGCTGACTGACTAGCTAATTATCTTTTCCACGACTTATGAGATGGTAGCTCGTGCAGACATTACTCGAGAACAGATGTAAAATACAAATCATTGCACATTTTGATACGATTTCTCTATTATATGCTATCCGTCTATACTTCATTCGAAATAAGATTAGAGATTTAAATAAATATTTTTTTACCGTCCGTTCAACCGATTTTGACTTCTATTGCATTGGTAGCATGACAAATGGCAGCTTTAATAAACAGTTGGTATTATAACCACGTTTTTACTTTTAATGCCATCCTTATGCTTACGAAATAGAAGTCAAAATCGGTTGAACGGACTGTAAAAAAAATATTTAAATTTCAAATCTTATTTCAAATGGAGTATAGATATCGAAGAGGATTTCCCCACAGTAAAAAAAAAGTTATCTGTGTCAAACCCGACTGAAATTCAAAGCATTTATTTCAATTAAACCACTTTTGTTTTGTTAAAGGGTCGGTCAGTCAGAAAAATAAAGCTAGTTGCCCATTCCAAAGCGTAGTAGGTTCCTATGGAGAAGAACGGGCAAGAAACTCCAAGGCCACTAAAGGCTCACAGTAAAATGTTTGGAAGCGTTCCGAAGCAGGGACGTTAATTGTTGAAGAGTTCTCCTAGTAAGAAACAAGAGAAGAAGAAGAATACAGCTCCAACTAACTTTCGAATGGCTTTTTCTCAGAAATGATAAATCTTAGAGAAAAAGTATAACTTATGACAATTTAAGTAGATAATAACCTGATGTACAATTTTAATGTGAACTATTTTATCGTAAAACTAACCGTTTGGCCAAAAAATCCAAAAAACCTATTTTTGCGACCTTTGAGCTTGAAAAGTTTTTTTGCACACACTTCTTGACTTTTCAGGATTTTATTAGAGTGGTATCCCTTACCTGTAAGTTTTCAGCTTGTTGTGAATTTATGCAAGGGTACCCCTATTTTTTGGGGTAATTTGACCGGGCTATTAGCCCAACGTACAAATTGAATTCTCGAACTCGAAGCATTTATTTCAAATACAGGCACTTTTGAATTGTCAAGGGACCGGTCAGTCAAAAAGATGAAGCTGGTTGCCCATTCCAACAGATAGTCGGTACCTATGGAGAAGAACGGGCAAGAAACTCCACGGATACTCTATTAAATCAAAATAAAGTTAGAAAATATTGGTTAGATCATTCATGTTGAAATTACACATGTGAGATCGATGCAGAGTCAAAACGAAAAGATATAAAAAAAACAATTAAAAAATTAAATTAATTTAAATAAGTCGTGGCAGCTAAGAAATGACCAGTCCCTACTGACGGCGCCCGTTCACGAACATGACGCATCTCTAATCAATGATTCCCTTTCATTCCTGCTCTTAACACACTCCATCAAGAAAAGTTGCAAATCTTCAATTTTGTTGCATAGTTCACAATTAGGTAATTCGGCTTTTCGCATTAAGGCTTCTACATACCGGGGCGACTTGTCACGCGACGCGACACAAAGGCACCGCTCGTCCCGCGACAACGCGGGGCCTTTGTGCCGTGTCACGTCGCGCGACAAGTCGCGCTGGTATGTAGAAGCCTTTATGAAAGCAAACTTTGGTGATGGATATGTTACGGGCAACTTGATTAACCGGGCAGCACGTATGGACCAATCTTTATGAATAAGGACCAAGAACGTCGGTTCGGACGAAATTATTCAAGAAAATAGATGAAAAACTACCATCACCCCCCCCCCCTTATCTCCGAAACTACTCCGACTAAAATGTTGAAAAAATTCAGAATATAGTTCTTTACTTATAAATTACAGGAAAACCTATAAGAAGTCTGTGATTTTAAAATAAAATGGTAAATCACTCAATATTGTGCGTACAAACTTACATTTGCAGTTGGAATGTATGTGTGATCATGTTTTTCAACTACAATGTTAAGTTTGTTCTTGGAATAAATTCATCCCAACTACGGAACTGGCCAAGTGCGTGTCGGCCCACGCACAATGAAGGCATTGGACACGCACTTGGCCGGTATTTTTTTATACCTTCCGATAAGGTTATGTCAATTTAATTTTGTATAGTAAACAAAAACACTACAGATCATCTCTTTTATTACTTTGCTCAAGATAATGATCATTATTTATAATTACCGGAAAAAGTGATTAGTGATTAGTCATGCAGTTTTACTTACATTAGGTTTAAAGATATTTATTCTCAAGTCACTTACATGAGAACAATGCTTACCATAAATTATAAATATAAAGTTCGTCACAGACGTCACGGTAGCAAATAAGATACACCCATCCAATGCATTCAGCTTTTATTAAGGAATGGTGTTATTTGTGATTAAATATTCAGATAACTGAGTTTTGAATGCATTGAATGAGCGTAACCTTTTTATACTTGAGGGTATTTTGTTGCATAATTTTACTCCTTCAAAAGTTAACATTTTTTTGCCAAACTTAGTTCTCATCTTCGGTAAAATCAGAAAACTAGCTCGGCGAGTGCTACGTTGGGTTACTAGTTTTACTTTAGTAAACAATAAATTAGTCTGTATACTTTTGTTGAGTGCCTTACGAATGAAAATACATGTATTGTAAATATATAACTGTCTAATGTTCATTATTTTGGTTTCTTCATAAATTTTGCATGTTGATGATAAATATGCATAGTTAAAAATCATTTTTATTATTTTGTTTTGGGCAACTTGGTGACTTGCTAACTTCGTCTTGCATACATTGCTCACTTGATACGGGGATTATGTATACAGACCGGCCATTATTCATAGTGACCAGACTTCTCAAGTTGCCCCTACGTATTCTTTTACATTCTGTGTCATGCTTGAGTAAATATCGAGATTTATTATTCACAAGTTTCCCACTAACTTTTACAAGTGCAATTTTAAAAGTGACATCCATTTTCAATTCAAGTTTAATCGCCATCAATAGTAATTGATGACCCCGTCATATCCCTTAACGGGCTTTTATCTGCAATTTAATTGCTCCAAAGCAATTTGCGTCTTAGCCACTGGAATTTAGATTGAATTTCTAATGACAAACGATCGGTCATAACATTTTATAGGGATTCATTTTCATTTTGCAAGGTAATACGTTAGTTGGACGTTGTAAGCTTGCAGAATTTGATTCTGAAACTTTATTGCACCATTTTGTAATAGGATCGAAGATTGATGTTGGAATGGAATCTTATATAATATTGATAAGTGCTGCACCTAATTACTCGTAATAAACTTCGTAACAGTTCGCCAAAAGTTCGTCAAGTTTCTCAAGAAATTAATGAAATGGAGGACTTTTGTAATTTTTGGGCGTAAAATCCGTAAAATGTAAATGTGTCTTTAGTTATAAGTATGGTCCGTGATTGTGAGTGAGGGAAATATCCCAATATTCCGTGACACTTCGTTAAAAAAAATAACACTTTATTATAGGTAACTGACGTTTGTTGACTATGCACGTGGTAAAATATTAGCCTTTCAGGTAGGTATAGCAAAGCTGAATGCACAGCGAGCCCTGGACGAATAACTGAATATCACTATCTCATGAAGAGTGTTTAAAAGCCAACCCAAACTATTCAATTAATTCCACGTAGCAGTTCAAATAACACATTTGTCCAATACATTGTAAACACACTTACGAGTATAAGTGTATTACGGTTGGTCGGTTCGTAGGAATTCGACCCCGCTGACAAATGAAGAGGCGCGGGCGCATTCCTGAACTAAGCATTTTCGGTACACTCGTAAAAGTAAATTAGACGTCACATGCCCCAGTACACCAAGTGTAAGTTTGCAAGAGAGTAAACGTAACTAGCGCGTTTGCGTTAAGATTTTTATTCTCACTCTTATACTCTTAGCATTATGATCTATCGGTAAAATTTTAACGCAAACGAAATAGTTACGTTTACTCTCTTGCAAATTTACACTTGGGACGTAGTACTATTACTTATTCTGTGACTTGGGGTTTTTTTTTTTTTTGGGTGGGAAATCATCCAATAACCTCTCCCGCTCTAGGCGGAGCGGGAGGGAGTGTCAGACTTTTACTGACTAAAACCCACCGTGTTCCTTCAAATGCCTGTGTGCCAGGGCCACGATATCCCTTTCGGACAGACTCGTAACCCTGGCAACTGCTCGCATTCTTTATTAAGTATCTTAGATTCTTAGATACCGTGGAAAGTGCATGTAGCAAAGTAATAACAGCCGCACGGGTCTATCGATCAGGTTAAGCTACGCTTGCCGCGGGCGGTCTGTGGATGGGTGACCATCTTTACATATCAAGACCCCTCCGTGCCTCGGAAAGCACATTAAGCCGTTAATCCCGGCTGTCATTCGTGGATCTTTGACAGTCGTTACGGATCGTCAGAAACCGGAAAGTCTGCCAGCCAGTCTTACCAAGGGGTATTGCATTACTAGACATGGGTCGGATTAGGTAAAAACGATACCTAATCCTAGTATTTAAAAATACCTAATCCATTTACCTAATCCGAATATTTATTCAATACAGCCGCTGGCCTGCTACCGATATTATTTAACGTATGTGGATTGAGTAAGAAATATGTATTTGGCATGGAGTATGGACGTTCCGTTTTTAATATATTGTGGAACGGTGGATTATATTTCGTTTTTTATGGGCAAACGGTACTTAAAGTCAACGTGATTCACTTTTGTTTTTAACGTCTATTTTAAAGTGATCAAAATTACCCTTCATGTGCTAAGGTAGCCCGCGAAATTCAAATTTTCTTACGTTCTTTGCATTTTACAGGTCGGTGTCAGGTTGTTATGTTAATCTAAATATGATACGTCCGCGAATCATATTTAGATCAACATACAACCTATTACTTACTTGCAAATTGCAAAAAACGTAGGAAAAATTAAATTTCGCGGGCTACCTTAGCGCAAGAGTACGGCTGCACAACTACTCCAGTGGTATTATAAACAGATGGTGCTGGCGGCAGTGCTAATTAAACTTGAAACTTAACCCCCACATTTTAAGGTACGGAATATCTTCTGTGTAGACTGTGTACGAATATTTTGTGCCATACCTAATCCTCGACGCTTTGGATTAGGTACGGACTCTCATCGAAAAATACCTAATCCACATACCTAATCCGATATTTATGCCTCACGTCTATGCATTACCCAGTTACTGGGTTGTGGAGCTCAGATAGGCAGTCGCTCCATGTAAAATACTGGTATTCAACTAAATCCGGTTAGACTGGAAGCAGACCCCAACAAAGTTAATAAAAAACATAGTAGGGAAAAGGCACATGATGATGAGATAACGTGGAAAGGCAGCAGATATGTTTATTTCAACGTCAGCAAACAGTTTTCTTGACGTTGATATTAAATGCTTGGTTTTCAGCCAAGCCAATGAATGCCTCTGTACGACTCTTCACGCGTTTTGTTAATAGAATCGAAACGGCTAACACAGTTGGCAACTCCTACAAACTATATTTTTTATCTGTATTTAATTTCATGTGCCGTATGTCAATACTATTGTCATTCGCTCAGTCTGCAATAAAAATCGTCTCCGTTCACGTATCGCAAAAGCCATCGATTACCTGCAAGAACCAGCCCTGCTTGATATTTTATACAAAGGCTGCCTTGTATTTTATACAAAGAGATTTAAGATAGAAACTATAGAGAGGCTATTAAGAAAGAAAGAAAGAAAGAAAATACATTTATTTAGCACAGACTAAAAGGGCAATATAATATAAATACAGCAGATAAAAAAAAAGCAAATAAATTGTGTAAAAAGTAGAAGTGTGTATACCTATATAGTAGTAGCATAGTGTGTGTATTTGAATTAATGTCAGAAAAATTGTGATCCATATCTCAGCGAAAATAAACCGTGGTTAAGTCGTCTTGTCGTTTTATCACTACGAGATTTTCAATACCATATTGCATAATTAGGCATTATACTTCGAAATTAATTTTCTTTTGGTGGACATAAATGTGAATTGCGACTTGACATGCAGGCATACCACACTAGACTGAGCGACTTTTGCCCTCTAGGGCAAATGTATTGGATTACGATTTTGTTGGCTATGTCCCAGCTATTGTTAAGTAAATAGTTTAATGTCTTTGATTTTATACTTAAACAAGCCGTGCGCCCGATGGGATTAAATTTCGGCAAAAATTTCGAATTTCCATTCAAATTTTCATCCCTTTTATAACCCCTTTTATTTATTTAAAATAAGTTTGCCAACATCATAGACATTGTAGATCTATACTAATATTATAAAGAGATAAAATTTGTTTGTTTGTAAGTTCGTATGACGTTACAAAGTCAAAGTACTAAAGTACCCTACTCACTCACACTCACACCATCATTCTACCCCTCCTCACACTTCACCGGCACACTACACACACATTACACTGCACCATTTTTTTATTATCATTTTTTTTTTGGTTAATTATTTAAACATTTCTGTTTGTTCTCATACATAACATAAACTCACGCCTTCTTCCCATGGGGGTAGGCAGAAACTATAGAACGTACACGTGGGCGTTGTTCTCTTCATCAATAAATAATTCGTCTAGAGTTTAAAATTGACCATTTAGATTTAGTTCGGCCTGGTGATCCGTCACACAGGGTATCCTAGTATGGACGCCAGTCTCTCACAAGGGATCATATTTTATGCATTTTGTCAAAACTTTATAATTCTTGTCTCAGTCTATAATTATGTAAACCTTTGTGAAGAGAGAAATAAAGATAATACTTATACTTATAAAGTCAAATTATTTATTTTAAATTTGCACTTTTGAACGTCAAAACTTACAAAAAAAATATAATTTAAACCAAAAATATTTTTTAAATTATTTATTAGGAACAATTTTAGGTATAACTTAACAAAAGACACGAAGATAGCTACAAAAGTAAAATACTGTGGCGCAGCTATGAACGCCCCATACAACATACATGGAAGACATTTGTTCCAGACACAGCTTTAGGAAGTCTTATAATAAAATTAACAATTAGAAAAGATTGATTGATTCCAGTCGCCCTTTCCAAATGTAGTTTCGTATGGACAAGAATGGGCAAGAAACTCCACCGTTACTCTTTTAAAATATTTTAAAATATTTCGCAGACGATGCACCTAGAACAAAACTACTTATCTAATACCACAATAGTCGTAAAAGAATTAAAAATGAAGCAATGACAGATAATTTTTATACGTACCTATGCCTAATACCCTGCACGCAAATGTATTTTTTATGACACAAATTAATCTTCTTGTACATATTTATAATATTAAGCTGAACTTCCTATTGATTAAATAAAATACCATTATATTCAACAGAACAAACTCGAGTTTCAATCAACGTAATTAAATCTATTCAAATTGCATAAAGGAATTCAAAGTATTCCGGAGCAATGGCACAGACACTTTGACTTTGTAGTCACTCGAAGAACAAAGTTATTTCAATGATTGCCTCCTAATTGATCCGACTGAATTTACTTACTTCAACGGTGCAGGATCAAATTCTTTGTGAATTTAACAGATTTGAAAAAGGAAGACATTTTTAATATTTTTTTTACATTTTGAAAATATATTTTAAGTATAATCCGCAATTTTAATATATTAAACAGATATGTTGTGAGCGCGCAATTGTGAAGACTCGAAAACGTACTAATTGGGACGTATTTTACTTGTAGTGAAATGTAAAATGAATGAAAAGTGGGTGTGTGCTGCCGCTGCTGCGCGGCACACTTTTTCAGTTGTTTTGTGAGTGTATAACTTAACTGATAATAATATTGATAATCCGCCTATAATGTTCCCACTGCTGGGGCACAGGCCTCCTTTCTTCGAGAGAGAGTGGGCCGTAATCTACCACGCGGACCCAGTGCGGGTTGGTAGATATCACCATGTATTCGAAGTTTTGGTTCTAGGACATGCCGGTTGCCTCACGATGTCTTTTAAGTATAAAAGGGTTCAATTTGATTAAAAATTAAGTTAGTTACCGTAAAATAAACATACATAATATAGCTAAGTCTATGGCTAGACTGAAGCTACGCTTTCGTACTATGCTTTTGAATTATTAGCAGCAAAACTGTTCCGGCCTCCTCTCTGTGGGCCATAATCCACCACGCGAGTCCAGTGCGGGTTGGATTTCATATGTCTTCGATTTTTTTTCATTATTAGCAGAGTACAAGAAACTGGTATTGCTATCTGAAAATGAGATAAAAATCATCGCAATCAACTTCCTAAACCTCCTAAATTTTCACACACGCATCGATACCTTTGTTATCTTACGCTGATAGCACACCTCCGCCGCGAAACCATAGCAGCGAAACCACAGTAGTTCAATTGTACTGGTTCGCGTCATGTTCCACTACTCGCATCCGATTCGAGTAGCGGAACATGACGCGAACCAGTACAATTGAACTACTGCGGTTTCGCTGCTATGGTTTCGTGGAGGGGGTGTGCTACCAGCGTTAATTCACATAGTTTTACAACTCCCTTTCATTAATAATTAAACCTACGCTATTCTCCTGACTATCCACACAATAATAATCATTGGAAACTTTTAATTAGTGCTACTATAAAACGCAACGTTCATAAATTTTCCTTTTTATTAAAACTTTACCATTTTAATTAAAACCTTTAGTTTTTTACTGTAGGTGATACAGAATAAAATGTATAAAATATAAAAGTTTAATAACATTAATTAGTAAAACAGGTTACCTTTGCAAACTCGCGGCAGTGGGTTTATGAGGCTGCTTTTGGGTTTCTGAAGTGATCAAGTCTCCGGTCAGTAAATGAACGTGTGTGTATGCGTGTTAAAGCCAAAATATCAGCCAATGTGCGCTTTTTCCAACGTGACGATATTATCGTGGTCGTCTACGGCATCATGGTAACACAGGGAAGTCAAATGTATGGAAATATATGAAGAGGCTTTTAAATTTCGGTCAACGATAACTTTATAGCGCGCACGTACTCGTATTTCCATACATTTTACTTCCCTGCCGTGGACACCCACGGTAATATCGACATGTTAGTAATTATAAAACTTCACAATCAGTGCAAATTAAATAAGATTTGTTATTCGACTATACTCCATTTGAAATGGAATTAGAAATTTAAATACACTTTTTTATATACATATATATATCTATTACGGGAGGACGCTGGCTCCTGCAACACAGTTTTAACTAGCGCAGGAGTCAGAGAATTCTATTTTATTGTAAAATATGTTTTATGTCAATAAATAATTTTTGTATTTTTTTGTTTTTGTGTAGTCCGTTCCACCGATTTTGACTTCTATTGTGTAGGCATAGGATTACATTAAAAGCAAAAACGTGGTGACAATTATTACAGCTGCCAATTGTCATGCCACCAACGCAATAGAAGTCAAAATCAGTTGACCGGACTGTAAAAAACGTGTATTTAAATGTCTAATCTTATTTCAAATGGAGTATAGATATAATTGACTTTCCGATACAAGGGCTAGAGATAATATCAAGAGAATAGGTTAAAGTTGAATTATTAATTCACTGGAGTAATCTGACATGTACTAGCTGTCCCTTTATGGAATAAAATGGTCATATTTATTGTACTCTAGACATTTACACTTATTATTATACATTTATTTTACACTAATATATATCGATTAAACTAAACGATCACCATTACAATAAATATAACCATTTTATTACACAAAAAGTGACAGCTAGGACATGTCGGATTACTCCAATGAATTAATAATTCGACTTTAGAGCATCCTCCAAACGCCCAATTGCAATTAGGTCACTTTTTCCAGTGACCGTAAACTGTCGATTTTATTGAAGTTCTTATGTTCAGTAGACAGTTACAAGTACCTACCTAGGTAGGTACTTAAATATAATTCTGTTGAAAAGGAGGTTTGAATCGCTGAATGTAGTATTAACTTTCATTGGATTCTCAATTTTCCGATAACGATTAGACACTTAACGAGATGCTGATTTTGTTCTGAGTGATTTGATTTTGAAATTAGAAAATACCCTGAGATAAGCTAAGCTCTACACTCCACAGATCTATACTCCGTTTGAAATAAGATTAGACATTCAAATAAACCTTTTTTACAGTTCGTTCAATCGATTTTGACTTCTATTGCGTTAGTGGCATGACCAATGACAGCTGTAATAAATAGTTGGTATTGTAACCACGTTTTTGCTTTCAATGCCATCCTTATGCTTACGGAATAGAAGTCAAAGTCGGTTGAACGGACTGTAAACCAGTTTATTTAAATGTCTAATCTTATTTCAAATGGAGTATAGTTAACATTTTTTTTGTTTTTTTAAATGCAACACCCATATTGTTCAGTTTTTGTTGATTCTAAAACTTTTATCGTACGGATACACTGTCGCGATAACGCGAACTACATTTCGAGCGCTCTCTGTTGTACAGCGAGACGTCGACCAGTGTGCGGGAGAGCACGCGAAGTGTAGTTCGCGTTATCGCGACCATGTCGCCGTAGCATTAGAAATAAGTATTAGTAGACTGGCTAAATGTTACAAGATCCCTATTTTAAACAAAACAACAGCAGTTCTTTAAATGGTTGGCGCTGAAATCGGACCCCACCAATGAAAACTAAATCTCATTACACCGAAACAATGCAATTCCAAAAACCTTTAATTAACAAATCCCTGTTGAACGAATCAAGTCTCTCGTGCTAAAGGAACCTCAAGTAGTCATTAATTTGTAGCAATAAATATGTAAGTTTTTAAGTGGATTACCTATTGAAATAAATATATATTGAAATAAAATTAGTCCGTGTGGTGCCGGACGTAAAGAATAGCACTCCCCTATTTCTTCCCGTGGGTGTCGTAAAAGGCGACTAAGGCATAATTCTCTTAGTCGCCTTTTACGACACCCACTAGAGAATGGGCCAGCAGCGTTCTCTATGCATTTTAACACCATACTGCGATCGCCAACCTGCCTGGGGGAGGCCTATGTCCACCAGTGGACGTCTTTCGGCTGGAATGATGATGATGACCTATTGAAAAACGAAGGATTAAATGTAAAATGTCCGGCATTTTGTCAGGACTTTTCAAATTCCGAAATGGTAACATTACTGGCGACTGGCATTCGTTTGAGTGTGCGTGCGCCTGTTTTCGCTCATTGTATGGAGCCGACCTTCTGTACCTATCTATTCTGTGGCTGAAGGCACCTCAGTAACGTCAGGGCTAACCCTTTGACAGGTAACTAATGAAATGGGGCAGCCCTGTGTTTACGCCGCAGTCAACGCTAAAGGGTAATTTCTACCTATTGGAGTTTTGTTTGGCTTGGAAGTAATTTCCGTTGGTTGGTGGATGTTTTGTTCCTGTACTTTTTGGCACGGTTTATTATATTTTGGTACCTATCTTAAAGATGATATTTGAATTCTTAGATCTACAAGGCAATAAATAAAGTTCATTTAGTTTTGATGGACGGTAGCGCTACCTTATCACCAAGAAACAAAAATCTCGAAGAGCCTTCGGTATGAAACAAATATGTATTATTATTATTATTTATTTATTTATTAACTACGTTTACAAAAAACTTAACATAAGGACTTTGCCCCGCAAAACCGTTTTCACTGTTTGTCTGTGGGAACAGAACACAATTATACAATTTTTATTTATAGTGCGGACACTTTAATTTCTCTAACTGAACCTACTATGTAACTATCAATTATCTAATCTTATGAATTAGTTATTTTAAAATATCCCTAATCACTCATCCGCTCTTCCCCAACAATCTGCAAACCATTTTCCTTAGAACATCGTTTACAAATTCCTGAAAAAGAACTGCCTAAGTAACTTGGCAAATTTACCTTTTATTTCCTGACTTCTTATATCAGTAGGCAATTGATTGAGAAGGTATGGAACTCTTTTGTCAAGCGTTCGGTCGCCAAAATAGTTCTTTATTCTAGGTACATCAAATTTACCTGCTGATACCATCCTAGTATCCTAGTATGTATACGTAGATGATGAAAATTATTAAGTGTTTTATGGCAATAATCGAAAAACAATAGTGTAGATAATAGTACATTACTGCAGCGGCCTGCCACAGGGACATTGATGGACGAACGTGAAAATGTGGGCCGAGGCATAGCCGAGGCACTCATACGTGAGTCCATCAATGCCTGGTTGCGGCCAAAACTTGTATAGTGCTTTTCTCAAATAATGCGCGGAAATTCAAACAAAGTGAATTATTTATAAATTTTTTACGCGCCAATGTGTTAATTTGTTTTTTTTTTCAATAAACAGTTTTCTATTTGCAAGCCAGTTTGAAATTTAAATAAAACCTATGATAAGTTACCTCCTTGGTTGCTATGTTTCGGAGTAATAGATCGATCCATTTTTAAATTAGACAATAGATATGAGTTTAAAGTCCATTTCACGAAAGAAGTCCCGCGGAAATGAGTGGAACTAATTATTATTATACGCTAAGTTAGCAACATTCCTAAAATAACCCATGCCTGCAGCGCCACGTCTGCGGGACTTCTTTCGTGAAATGGACTTTACTATGTAATTTATTTGGCCGCTACACCACCAACACGTACGTACCTATATGGATCTTCATAAAACTTTTGGTGGCCGCTGCTCGCATGTATTTGGCCAGTACAGCAATTTCGATTTAACCCGAAGAAGGTTGTCAAAATAATGCTCGAATTTCCAAGCATGTTTGAGAAAAAGTTACTTTGTATCTACGAATTCAATTTATAAAACTATAGCCGGGGAATGGGTGTCAGAGATACGCAGGTGTTTAGGAATCACACAGACTACACAAATTACAATTCAACAGAACGTTAGAGTGCATGCCATGCGTATTCGCTCCCTGGTGGGTAACGATTACTCTGAAATCTTACTGGAGCTTGCGCGGGCGCCTTCAGGTGGACGGCCGGGTAAATACTCTGGGTTGCCATGATAACATTTAGGGCAGGCATGCACTAGGTAGCCTGGCTGCGGCAGCCAATCCAAAGTTTAATGTCTAATTGAAGCCCGCACTAGGCAGCCAAGAATTTTCTCAATATTCCGGCTGCCGCAGCCTGGCTGTTGCTACTTGGCTACTTAGAGTAGGTACGCAGGAGCACTACATTCCGCCGCACTCTATTAATCCCTTTTCCATCAGATCTATTCTAGTATGCAAGTTACAACAAAACGTTATTTACACAGACGGCCGCCACTAGCCAACTTTTCTGCAAACCATACAATACTTCGGGCGTCAACAGTTTCTAACTACCCGCCGAACATGAAAGTGCAAACAAAACGGGCAGCTGACAGCCAACCATTTTACTCAAAATGGCCGAATTCCAAACCTACTTGCAAATAGGGTGGTGTAATTAGGTGCTGGTATTTTACTTTGTTAAATTACTTCGTAGTATTCATCAAGTGCTGAGTCATTCCAGGAATCGCTTACGTGACTCCTTACGCTGGTAGCACACCTCACCACGAAACATGCAGACACCAGTATGATACGGACAATTTGCAAATGTTGAATTCAAATAACAATTTGCCTAACTCAGATTGAATCCCGGACCTGACACTAACGCTGGTAGTACACCTTCGCCACGAAACCATAGGAGCAAAACCGCAGTAGTTCAATTCAACTGGAGTAGCGGAACCAGGTTACTTAATAGGTTCAGTTAGAGAAATTAAAGTGTCCGCACTATAAATAAAAATTGTATAATTGTGTTCTGTTCCCACAGACAAACCGTGAAAACGGGTTTGCGGGGCAAAGTCCTTATGTTAAGTTTTTTGTAAACGTAGTTAATAAATAAATAAATAATAATAATAAGACGCGAGTCAGTTTTTTTTAAATGTTATTTTGCATGAATATTCTGCAACAGTCAATCAAAATTAAACTTAAGTATATGATTTATTGGATCTTTTTCTTTCCATGTTGAAGACAGTTAAGTAATTGTAATATTTTCGCTCGATATATTTTTTATTCGTAAGTCATGTCTTTTTTAAGGATAATTATAAAATCAAACAAGATTGTTCTGCTTTTATGTCTAAAATAAATATTCACAGCAAGACAATATACCCACCATATATTTTTTCTCTAGATCAATTATTACTTTAGTTATAAACGAAATAAGAATTAAGACTTACGCTATTTAGTTTCGTGCTTGAACACGATTAAACAGCGAACGCGATATTTAATTTTATTATTGATGTGTTAGCGCTTAGCACATAGCGGAGTATCGGGGAGAATGGGGCGGAGCTAGCTTGTTTCGTGGCGGAGGTGTGCTACCAGCGTTAGACTGCCTGGTCTAATGGGCTTATAAAAATGAATCAAATCAATCTTGACATTTTTATTTTATTTTATTTCCTCAAATTTTGTCATTAATTTTCTCTATTTTATTTGTATCCTGTTTAAACTTAGTTATATGTGCATGCTGTGGTCTCCTGTAATTGAAGGAGCACACGCACAATAACCTTTTTTATTATTGTGATTTATATTGTCTCCTTTGTTGGAGATCCTAAATAAATAAATAAATAACTTTTGAATCACTCATCCGATTTAGATACATGTTTTATAGAGGTATGAGGAACAGGGTGTAAAGTTTAGCTTAGTCATGTCTTTATTCGATAAGTGAACAATGTATGTTAAATAAAGAATCTTTAAACCCAAGTTCACTCATCCTCCCTAGAAAAGGGAGAATCCTCCGACCAGACGAGTGTTGTGTCTGGTGGGCAACTGCCCGACGGTTGAGGTCGGGATGTTGTATATATGCTAGTTGCGCGGTAAACTCTGCTTGCGCGATGCAGGATTTTGCGTGACGTTAGTGTAACACGTAGTTCACATGTGGCGATGTTGATGCAGCTACACATGTATTTTCTTATTCGTTTATAATGTTCTCTCTGGCTAGGTTTTCTCGAGAGAAGCGGCGGGCACAGCTAGCTACATATACAAAATAGCAAAGCCACACTGCTCATCTTTCAGATAACTGAAAACTTAATTAATATTGTAGAGCCTTAGAGTCTCTCCTGCGGTTCGAGACCTCAGAGAGGTAATTATGAAATTCCGTGCTTCAACAATTTACCGTGTGTTTACGCACACGTGCGTTCGGAAATAGTTATTTGTGTTTATTATGACGTCAGTTACGACAAATTGTTTATTCATGTATTTTTGATAGTCATCTGAGTAGTGTGTTATGAGATTATGACAGCCAGGACTAGAATAATGTGTACGAGGTATTTTTGTTAACAAGTAACGAGTCTAGTGTTCGCAAGCGGTACTGCTGGGCATGAGTTCCCGGATTCGATTCCCGGGTTGAGCTAAGTGTTATTGGGCTTTTTCGTCTGGAATTTCTCAGTAGCAGCCCGGAGTCTGGATTTACGCTCAGTTGATGGCAATAGGCTTGCCATGGGACTTACGCATAACTGGCGTAATGTGGGTGTACTATGTACTTATATAAAGGTATAGGTACATGTCTGCCGGGATTCCCCGAAGGGTGATCTTACGTTTAAGTAACATTTAAACGGGGGAAACAATTTAAATCATTGCTTTGTCTTCTCTGGACATTGTACATGTATCTAAAACAAAACATTGATCACAGCATCCTATTTTGTATTTAAACGCAATACTGAGAGGTTTGCTATTTAAAACTTAATAATAGACTAGTGGTCCACTGGTCAATATTCGACCCCCTCTACTTACAATCTATATCATCATCATCATCATTTCAGCCAAAAAACGTCCACTGCTGGACATAGGCCTCCCCTAAAGGGGGGGTTTGCCATAATCACCACGCTTGGCAGGCGGGTTGGCGTTCTCTATGCATTTTGACACCATGCTGCGATCGCCAACAAACTATATAATACTTACTTATTCCATGAGTACATTAATTCCATGCTATTAAAAAGTACTCATTCCATGCTCAAGCTGTCACTTCTTCTGCCAGGGTTGGGAGTTTGTCCGAAAGGGATATCGTGGCCCTGGCACACAGGCAAATGGAGGAATACGGGTGGGTTTTAGTCAGTAAAAGTCTGACACGCCCTCCCGCTCCGCCCAGAGCGGGAGAAGTCATTTGATAATTGCCCACACAAAAAAAAAAAAAAAAAAGGGTGCTGATGTATGTATGGTGATTAAACTCATTGGTACTATGTGTGTGTCAAATGCATGGTAGTGTGTGTAATGTTGTCTTTTTTTTTCTAACGTATATTATATAAAAAATATTAGCTTTCTGCACTCCTCCTGCCGCTCCATATAAACTTTAACTGTGCCAAATTTCATACTCCTTCGTTGCGTAATCTTCGTAAAAAGGACTACTCGTATAAAGTATTCGCTTCACGTATCTACATATTAATATAATAATTACGTTCAACTTGCCAATTATTACTTTCATGTTTCATGGTGGAAGCATAAGACAACACAGATTCTCTCGATCTCTCGACTGTAAAATTATCGCTCGAGTTCCGAAATAAGACACGGATTCCTTCCTGAAGCTACGATTAAATTACTACATTTATTCAATTATTATTACTACCAAGTTTGGTAATAAGTTAATTAACACGACATTCCTCACCTAAGCATTATCACCTGCAACACACGGTATCACCTCGCAACGAAAACGAGGGAGGGGGGGACGTAAACCCTATTTAATTACGTAAACTCCAAACACGGCCCCCGGTCCATGACCTGATTACCAGGATTATCGTAAGCACCTGAAATTAATTTATGAACACATTATTTTGTAATTAGATTTCGGTTTTT
This sequence comes from Tiliacea aurago, assembly GCA_948098905.1. NCBI lineage: Eukaryota > Metazoa > Arthropoda > Insecta > Lepidoptera > Noctuidae > Tiliacea > Tiliacea aurago. The sequence goes on from OX402593.1 coordinate 17,708,197, forward strand.
TTTGGGACTGAAAATCTAAAATTGTGTTCTACTTTATGCAGCTTATCTGGTTACCATAAATATACATATTATGAACGCAAGAACGCAAACCAAAACTATACGTACCTGTTTTTCTGTTTCGATTTTCTTTTCTTTTCAATTGGACCTAGAAGTAGACTGTATAATGCAGAGAACTACGATGAAATGGTAAATTACATTTATAGTCCCAAAATACCAATCACAAATACATAAAATTAAAAAAAAAACATTATATCCTAAAAATAAAATACATTAACATTCATTAGATGATTAAAATAAAATACATTAAAATTCATTAAATAATTAAAATAACATACATTAAAATGCATTAGATCATTAACATTTGAAAGGCCTAAAACCATTGCTGTTTATCATTGAGTCAGTACATATTTGATACCGATACTTAGGTTCACTACTAGCTAAGGCAATCTCCTTTTCCATCCCTTCCTTACCCCTTGGCTACGAGCTACGCGCTCAAGCTACACGCGTCTTGCAATAGCGACTGTGGAGAAAACAAATGAAAGAAGTTGTTTAGAGCATGTCACGAGTCAAGTCGACGTGACTTGCAGGGCGACGGACGGAAACAACCTTACCCCTTGGCCACGAGCTACGCGCTCAAGCGACACGCGTCTTGCAATAGCGACTGTGGAGAAAACAAATGAAAGAAGTTGTTTAGAGCATGTCACGAGTCACGGCGACGTGACTTGCAGGGCGACGGACGGAAACAACCTTACCCCTTGGCCACGAGCTACGCGCTCAAGCGACACGCGTCTTGCAATAGCGACTGTGGAGAAAACAAATGAAAAAAGTTGTTTAGAGCATGTCACGAGTCACGGCGACGTGACTTACAGGGCGACGGACGGAAACAACCTTACCCCTTGGCCACGAGCTACGCGCTCAAGCGACATGCGTCTTGCAATAGAGACTGTGGAGGAAACAAATGAAAGAAGTTGTTTAGAGCATGTCACGAGTCACGGCGACGTGACTTGCAGGGCGACGGACGGAAACAACCTTACCCCTTGGCCACGAGCTACGCGCTCAAGCGACACGTGTCTTGCAACAGCGACTGCGGAGAAAATAAATGAAAGAAGTTGTTTAGAGCATGTCACGAGTCACGGCAACGCGACTTGCAGAGCGACGGACGGAAACAAATGACGCGCGCGCGTGTGGTTTGACGCAAGTCACGTCCCTCGCAAGTCACACCCCTTGAGGCTATGAACGGAGCCTTAAAAACATTAAACGAAGTTGAGGCGGGTCGTTTGTAGTTATTTGTCAAACCCAGCGATATTTCGTAGCTTCGGCCTACATCAACATCATAGATAAACAATCTTATTTATATTTTCGCCAATTAGCTGCCATTGCCGAAATTAAGACCCGAAGACCCGACTCAACAGCAATATTTTGCTGAAACAAGAATAGTATGGCCACGTTACCCTATTTCTGAACAATGTCGATATAAGCTCCTTTGCAATATAATAATATCATAGCAAAGCCCCTTCTGGGAAGTTGCCTGACGTGGGAAGAAATAAACAAGGGCTTTTCTCTTTGTGAATGTTGTATTTTGATAGAAGATAAAGGCACTGGCGGACTAAGGCGGTGGCAGGGTCGGTCCGCTCTGGGCCCCCGGGCTCCAGAAATACTTTTAGTGAAATCTCAAACAAGACCAAAGTATGTTCAATAAGTAAAAGGTAGTTTGTAGTTAGGGGCCACTACGATATATAAACGCAGGGTGCTAAATTTTTCTAGCTCGTTTTGCTCGCTCTTGCATCTTACATTTTCTAACTTTTCTGTATAAATCATCAAAATAATTCCTATTTCTGTATAAATGTTCAATAGAAAATATAAACTATGGGTGTACAAAAATGTTGCTCCTCTATTCGTCTGATGTTCTAGCTTTTCTTTTGTCGCGTAGTATCTCCTATTTCTGTATCAAAGAAAACCTAACCTTTTCGAGGCAGCATGCTAAATATTTCGACGTTCATTCCTTGGTGGTCCCTATTTAGTTTTGTCGCTCCGGGCCCCCAACTGGCTTAGTCCGCCACTGTGTAAAGGTTTACTCTGTTTACTGGTAGCAATTATCATTCATCTGACTGCAGAAGGCCAAAACCCGTAATCAAAAAACGTTCAACATCTAGTAACAATCTCATCTCAGCGAAAATCGATGTCAAAAACTTGTCAAAAATGTAGGGAAATTAAAAGTGTTTTTGACAGATTCAGGTAGATAAAAGAACGTTCTTAAAAATACGGGTAAGTAACAGCTTTCAGAGGGGCGACCCCCTGAAAGCTGTTACACGAAATTGGCAAGACCTATTCTCTGCTACTGCTAAAACACTTTATTGCACAGCGAGGAAATCAGGGACCGTACAACCCGGTTAAGCCTTACGAAGGGGTAACCCATTCAATAGGTTACCTTTATCATGATGTAACCCATTGAAATGGTTTTATATTAGAAACCCATTGAAAGGGTTACATGATAACCCATTGAAATGGTTTTATATTAGAAACCCATTGAAAGGGTTACATGATAACCCATTGAAAGGGTTTTATACTTGAAACCCAGTGAAAGGGTTACATAACAGCCCATTCAATGGGTTCCATACCTACTTGAAACCCAGTAACATGAAAAACACATAATATTATGTTAATTCGATATCCGCCCAGCACGCGTAGCATGACCAATTCTATCTCTATTCTACCCAGGGACCATGTTGGTTACCATTTTAGAAATACCCTATCGAAAACCTTTTCAATGGAAAGGGTTTTCGATAGGGGTTTTCTAAGCAGTTAATCAAAAACCCATACGGTGTGGGTAATTTTAAATGGCTTAAATTAAGCCGTTCAAAAGGGTTACCCACACCGTATGGGTTTTTATCGAAAACCCTTTCAATGGGTTACCAAAATTTAATTTAAGCCATTCATAAGGGTTACCCATATCGTATGGGTTTTCGTTTAACCGCTTAGAAAAACCCTATCGAAAACCCTTTCAATGGGTAACCAAAATGGTCCCTGGAGGAAACATGACTAAAATCATTATGATTATCAAATAGATAGCAGTGTTTTGCAATTACTACATCAAATCATCCTCAAAGATTATCAGGCTCCTGAAATAATCTTTTTATTAGACTTTCACAGTATAGATACTCAAAGTTAACGAGAAAAAGTTATATTTTCTTGTTATCTATCACATGTATCATTATAAACTGAATTCTTATAAGTCAGTAACTTATACACAATATCTCTTAACATAAACATATCATCACGCCTGTAGTACCCGTGGGAATAGGCAGAGGTGTACCTGTAGTACTCGTACACCCACATTTCGCCAGTTATGTTAAAGTCCCATGTAATAGGGAACGAGCCTATTGCCATCAACCGGACACAAATCCAGAATCCGGGCTGGTACTGAGAAATTTCTAATATCTAATGCAAACTTTCATGATCTAAGTTGGTGTATTTTTTTAATACTAGAAGTTATAGTATCTACATACTACAGACACTACATCATACATCTTATACTTACACTTTGTATTCATTAATATTATGTATTATACTCTTCTATTGGTTTTGCAATATTATTTTGCGAATCGTTCTAAAACGATTAGTTTTCTTTAATTTTCATATTTTTCATTGTTATGACACTTACGTCAGGCTGTCAAGCTGTCATTACTTTTTCTTCTAATTTTCTCTCATAGTTTTCTTACTGGCTTAGTCCATGAAGGTTACTTTTGATTTATATAATTTAAATTATTTTTATCAATATGTTTAGCTCAAATATTGTATTTTATAGATAATTATAATTGTTTGCTGTATAATATTTGTATCCTAACTTACATTTATAATAATAATTGAAACGCTCTCAAAATTCATCAAAGAGGTTTTTGGTACGAATATGTGGTACGAATATGTCTAGCCTTTTCGAACACTGAATTTGAAATTAAATTCTGTAAAGAACAGAAAAAACAGATGATGTGGAAAAATCAACCGAGACTCGAATATAAAAGGGATTTCTGACACATTCCCGACAGATCTGATCTGGTAGCGCTGAAGGAATCATCTCTACAAAAGTCTTGCAACATACTCAGTCTTCTTGGAACTACATACTTGCCAAGAGGACCATCCACTACTGCAGAGACCGACATCCACTACTGGACTGGCAGTGATACTGCGAAGCGGATCTACAGGCCTCTAAGCTAACGAGGCCTGACGACTTCTACACTGGCTGTTGAACCCCCTCCGGCCGTTTTCGCAACTGGGATTCGCAACCAGTTGCGAATTAAGAATTTTTATTCTTTGTTCACAACCAGTTGCGAATCAAGAAGACTTTTTCCTTAACCGCAACTTGGTTGCGAACAAAGAATAAGAACTTCGCAAACTTACTTAGTTGCGATGGGAGAAAAGCATTTCCTAATTCGCAACCAGTAGGTAAAATAAGCATGAGCAGTGATGGCCCAGTGGTAGCAGCCTCGACTTACGAGTTGTAGGTCGTAGCTAAGAACCTGGACAGGCGCTTTATTTTTCATCAGCACTGCTCTCAAAACGGTGAAGGAATCGTGTATTCCCGTTGTTCCCGTACGCCGTGTCCCCATCCTACGGGGACAGCGGTGCTTCAATTAAATATTTAAAAATACTTCCCGTTGTCCCATATACATTCAAAAATTAGTTTCTGGCACTCGCCGGCCGCTGCCGCGGCACCGCTCGCTACGCTCGCTCGGCTCGTGCGTTGTGTAGTCACAGTTCTAACCTAACCTAACCTGTTTCGATTTAAAAAAGGTTTACTTCGTACGATAAGGGGGCAACGGGAAATAAATTTAATCACGTCCCGCTGTCCCCGTGACGGGCATATGGCAAACGGGGACAACGGGAATACACTGAAGGAAAATAGATTGTCAATAAACAGACAACGAAGGTTGCGAATAAGGAATAAAAAATCTTTTGTCGTAACTGGTTACGAAACTTAATCATCAGGATGCCTAGTTGCGGTTAAGGAAAAAGTTTTTTTGATTCGCAACTGGTTGTGAACAAAGAAAAAAATTCTAAATTCACAACTGGTTGCGAATCCCAGTTGCGAAAACGGCCGGAGGGGTTGAACCTACTAAAATAACTGAAAGCGGATCTGGATGCTTCAGAGCTGACGAGGCCTGACGTATCGAACCTGGACACCGTTTCGTACCATCCTTTTATAACCTCCCTTAACTTTTTTAATTATTTTTTCTGTATTTTTTTAAAATTCTTCAATTATATAGTTAACTAGTCTACTTTCCCTTTTATTTTTTTAATAGTTTGCAGTAGACTTGTTACAAAGTTTATTGTACGATTTAGAGGTAACTGTAGTTTTTTCCGTCGAGAAAATTTTATGGAATCGTAATGTTTTCGTCAAACATAGTACTTAACATTAATCCTCAACTTTACCATATATTTGTTTCAAAATGAATGCTGCAGTATTTTCGATTATTATAACGGACGATATTGATATTGTAGACTCATACCGTCTTATTACAAAACAAGGTTTATCTTCAGACCCAGCTTTAAACCATGGACCCATTATTGAATTTCGAACTTTTTATTCCATCTATGGTAAAGTTCTTAATACAAAAACTGACAACATAGTACCGACCTAAGTTTTCAGTGTTGTATAAAGAACGGTATTTCAATCACAGTTACGTTCTTATTACAAAAACTAGCTCCATGGTTTAAGCCACCTCAAAATATAAATCTTGTTTTGTATATTATAAGACGGTTAAAGACAAATATTGCTCCATAATCCTCCGTCTAAGTTTAATATTTACAGGTAGGTACTTTTGTAGTGCGGGTACAAAGCGAATTACGTTCGCAACATCGGGTTTGAAGGATTCCCTCGTTCGAGAGTGATTTCGCATACCCGGGTACCCGGCTACATGTTGCCTACTTACCCGGTTACATTTCCGTGTGATCGGTCTCGCCATTGGAGTAAGCGGGAACGGAATTTATAAGCCGAACAAGAATTGTTGGAGTATAATGAATAGAATTGTACGTTGTGCAGTATTAAGTTGTATTATTATTATATTATATTCGCGGTAGGTTCATAGGGGTCATTGCAGGAGGTTCAAGAACTGCACTCGAAAACGCAAAGAGATGCGCTACGAGACGCTACGGGGTGCTACGAGGCGCTACGGGGTGCTACGTGGCGCTACGGGGTGCTACGAGGCACTACGAAATCTGCTGTTTTATTGTGTCACGCGTCTTAAGACTCTTAAGCTTTGGTTTCATATAGCACGTTCAATATTAAAGTGTACGCTAACTCTGTGGCTGTCCTGAATTATGTTTGGCACAAGAATATTAAATAATGCGTCAAGTCATGTCATCATATAATTATACTCATCAAATTCCACCTAGTAAATATAGATTTATGTTTGTTTCAGAGCGATACGGGGAACTAAGAACACGCAGCACATTATTCTCGTCGCTGTCGTCAAGAAAAGGTATGTTTTAGTTTAATTCACAAAGAAACGTTATACATTAACGTTGTTACAGTCGTAGTTTTTGTTTTATGTGAAATTATTTTTTTATTGTGAAAATAACAATCATTTTAGGGACGTTTTATGCACATATTGCGTGGATAGTGAAAATAGGGGCGCCTATATTTACACGTAAAATTTTAAAATAAGAAAAGTTATAAATGCCTGGAGCTATTTCTTAGGTTTTACGATTAAAAATTACTCATAGAATTTTGCCTTTTCTGTCAAACCGCTGTCACTGTCAGATTGCATACAAAAGAAAGAGATGCGCGATGACACAACGTATGGCGTAAAAATGGCGTAATTAATAAAAATTAATCCATCACCGGATGCAGTTTGGCATTTGCAATTTTATGGTATACTTTTAATTATTATTATAACTGTTAACGAAGGGATAAACTGCTTTTAAAAATAATTAAAAATTTTCTTTGAAGATTTTTTTGAAGTATTAAATTATGTTTAGAGTTCCATCACCGTATGCACAAAAGACTTGAAAATATCATACTGTTTTTGTTTAGGAAAAACTATTTACGGTTTAAAAACCACGTTTTTGACCATTTTCAGAAATCTTCGCCTTAATCACAACAGTTTGTTATCATTTCATGGACACGTCAATGGTCGTGCAGACTGGCGCGACAAGGCAGCGCGACACTTTCCATGAAGTTTTCATAGAAATTGTGCTACTATTGTCGCGTCGCGCCTGTCTGCGGGAGCCTTCAAATAAACAACTTGCACATCATTACGAAGTTACAATAAACGAAAACACAAAAAAAAACTAAACCTTGACTGCCATGTCAATGTCAGCCATCAAATATAAATGTATATTTGCATCGAACACAGCTATGATGTCGTCGCATTGAGGTCGACGTAAAATGTACGAACAGACATTTATTGAGATACCTCAGGACCTTCACAGGCATTCGTGTGCACGGACGGGGAAAATATGATCCATTTTCTGCACATCAAAGATATCAAATACATTCTAATGCATACCTACGAATTTAAAAAATATATCTGAAATTCAGAAAACGTACTTAGCAGTCTGCAGAAGATTTTCAAAGTGTACTCAAACGTTGTTCTTCTTCGAGACTTTTTAGACATTGTGTTCTAAAACCTACTCATGGTAATTTCTGAAAAAAAAATATGGCAATTTTTTTATAACACTGATAGTAACATACTGCAACTGCGGTCACCAATCCGTCTGCCACGTATGGTAATAGCAAATTTTCTCTTAAAATTGCGATTGTGGGTCCTATGATAGGTATATTACCTACATCTCTTCTCGGGTTCTTTTGTATTTTGCATGCCGTAAGGTAAAATGTACCGAGACACTTAAGAGGCCTTTATTCGGATTGGAATACAGAATATCTAGGTTCCCAAATATATATTTTGAATGGACACTGATTTAAACAAAAGTTATGAGAAAAATAAGTTTTCTATAGAAATTTTAAATTCCTCATATCTCGGCTTTATATCATTGTCCTTTCAAAATATATATTTGGAAACATAGATATTCTGTAATTCAATCGAAATAAATACACACTACCTTAAGAATATGTTTGATTTACAAATTATTTTGGTATTACGTTTGTATGAACTACGCATGCTACGCCGGCCCCTTAATAATTTCTTTGTTTCTTTGTTTCTCTACAGACTGGCATAATCAAATTATATGCAATATTATTACTAGTAGTTCTGCGAACAGTAGATCTAGCGAGAACAAACTTTTTTGCAACAAATACCATGTTGTGTTTAAGGCGGAGAGATCCAGTAGCTCCTTTGTTTGCCCCTTTTTGGAGGAAGTACCCCCCCGCCAATCAAAAATCCCCGACGATATTAAAAGTATATAAAGTCATTAATCCTGTATACCAAGTTTCGTCTAGATCGGTTGTAAAATACGACCTGAATCAAATCAAATCATTTATTTGCTTGAATATGGGTAGGTACATGAGGTGATACATATATTATAAACAAGTTCTTAAAACCATATCCTACCTAAACAGGTGTGCAAATATCTACTATAATAAAAATATTTCTTACATTCAATAATTTACAAATATTAATATTAAATTATTTATGAAATGTATTAATTATATAATTTTATTATTATTACTTAACTTAAAAATTTAATTACATTTATCATTTAAATAATCAGTAACTGTGTAATAGGCTTTATTGATCAGGTATGTCTTTAATTTATTTTTAAATGATGTAAAATTCTTTGCTTCTTTTATATTATATTATATTAGAGATCCTGTAGAGGAGTAGCAACAAAGTGTCAGAGGAAAGCAAATTTTGCGACTTGAAGCAGAGACGCTTAGCTTAACACAACATCCTCATGACTCGAAATTATTCATAATTCACTTCCTCCCGTGATTTATTGTCGATGGAATATAGTGTTCGCTGAATTTCAAGCATTCGAAGAATATTATTCATGCAGATTGGTAATTTTCGGTTGGAAATTGTACAGATATTTTCAGATTTGCATTGTTGAGATGTTGCTGTGCTTCCCTTTTGATTTATAAAATTATGTTACTATGTCGCAAGCCGATTCCCGGGCACCGTATATAGCCGCGGGCCTGCGGACGGTGAGCGATGGGTAGTAGTTCACCGTCCGATAAGGACCAGCCGGTCTATTCTGTAAGAATCTCACCGTGAAAACTTAGGTGCAGTGAGCTTGAAGTGAGCTGTCATTCCTCGTGATTGACACTATTGACAGCTCACTTCACCTAACTTTTCACGGTGAGATGGTTACAGAATAGCATTGCAGGCCCGGGTCGACGGCGCGTTGTGTTCTACGCGCGCCTCAAAGAGATGTCAGCACGAATTGACGGGGTCCATTAGGGCCAATGCCTGCAAGGGTTGCGAGTTTGTCCGAAAGGGATATCGTGGCCCTGGCACAGGCAAATGAAGGAACACGGGTGGGTTTTAGTCAGTAAAAGTCTGACACGCCCTCCCGCTCCGCCCAGAGCGGGAGAAGTTATTTGATAATTTCCCACCCAGAAAAATAAAAGATATATTTTCAGATATGCATTGTTGAGATGTTGCTGTGCTTCCCTCTTGATTTATAAAACTATGTTACGTTATTGACATATAAAGCCGATTATTTAAACAGCGACATGCGTATTCAAATTGAATTATGCAAAAAATCACATTGACAATAATGACTGCAATATTCTTAATTAACGCACAATTTAACTGTTATAACAAGGTTTTAACTTACTTGATTGACACATAAAAAGCTTTCAATAATAATATTATGCTTCAACAACCAGCCATTTATTATATAAAACAGTTTCGAAATTACTGTTTAGTGGTATGAGGAACAGGGAGTAAAGTTCACTCATCCACCATAGAAAAGGGAGGATCCTCCGACCAGACGGGTGTTGTGTCTGGTGGGCAACTGCCCGACGGTTGATGTCGGGACGTTGTATATATGCTAGTTGCGTGGTAAACTCTGATTGCGCGATGCAGGATTCGCGTGACGTCAGTGTGACGCGTTGTTCGTATCTGACGATGTTGATTCCGCTACAACTGAAATATTTCTCGCTGACATCGTACTATAATAAGATCAGACCCTAGCTAGCTTCATAATACTAAGCTACCTTAAAATTAATAAACTGGGTATTACATCAGAAAATAAGAAAGAAAAATATATTTACCTAATTTGTTAAAAAGTTCTTTAGGGATACATTTTGTAAGACGCTCCGTCCTTCGCTCCTGGTCATCTTTAGAACGTAAAACTTGGGTCAGACGCTATATTATTGGCCGATAAATTGTCTTAGGTAGATATACTTTTTGTAGGTTGAAAAATCGGTCTCCGATTCTGTTGAATCTGTTGATCACCAACTTTTCAATATTGTACCCAAGAGGCATATAAATATACTTATTTCGTCGCAAGTTTGATTACTTGGTTTAATTCGGACAATTTAATTTATAACTTATTTCCAAGTTTATACAGAACCTACTTTTGTGGTTCATGTAACAGTCTTCGCTCGTGTTAGCACAACTAAGCGAGAGTGTTAGCTCTTAACTTGGTAAAAGATAGAAGTTGTTTGCGCCGATAAATCGGTGACCGATTTCATTGGTTGCTATCTGTCTACATTCTACCTTATTCACCAAACACATTCTTTACCTTTTAAACCAAGTTTGATGGTAAGGTTACTTAAAAACTCGTATAACAGATACATTGCAAATTCGCTGAGTTCAAAACTTTTGTTGGAAAAACGACTTTGACAGCGCGAATCGATACGAGGTTTGTAAACCGTCGTTTCAAATGTCTTAATTAAATAACTTTTAAAACCGAGTTTATTGGCTATTTGTTGAAGAGGCCGATGGCCTTATTTTTAGCTGTAGGTATTAAATTTGAGATTGTTTGACGACTTTGTCGAGAATTAGTTGAGAGCCTTTATTTATAAGGAGATTTTGTAATAATACTTCTTTGTATTGTAATTAATTTGTCGATAATAACTAAGCTATTAAACTATTTAATAAACTAGGTATCCTGTTGTCAAGAGTTGTTCAAATACAGTTACTTTAAATTGACTTAAGGCGACGATAACCGACTTTTAATGATTTTTTACTGAAGATCACGTCTAAACGAGTAGTGTTAATGATTTGAAAAAAATATATGTTAAATTACAGCATTTTCTCAATAACTTGATAGGTTAATATTTTAGAATATGTTTATATTACATAGTGAAATTAATTTGTAAAGTTATGGTTAACGCGGATTAAAAACTGAGAATGGCGCAAAATCTACCAAGCGTATTTTTCTGAAACCTTCACCAATTTAAAGCTAATTTCATTATTGATATTTTAGTATACGCGTTTTATAAAAATACCTTTTGTTTTTGTGTTAATAAATTAATAATGCGTCAAATTGGGGACAGCGCTCCTTGATGGGCGAGTCCTATTACTGGCTGAACGTACGACGCGTTGCGTGAGCTCAGTACAGAACACGCAACCTAACCACTCAAGCTCATTGGCATATGTCTGAGGCCCACAGAAAAGCGCAATGGTTGACAATATCATCAAAATCGCGGGAAACGACGGGATGACGGACGCACTGACCGAAGTATGGTAGAAGAAAGGGGTGACAATGAGGATTTATTTTCGTTGGATCCCAGTTTTGAATCCCAGTTTAATATTTTTGGCGTTGGATCCCACAAAACATTATTATGTATTTCCGTTAGATCCCAAATTTTAAAAATGCAAGAGAATTACGTTTTATTGTCGTTGAATCCCAAAAACTATGTCAGTGCAGTCATCTACATAATAAAAGAAAGAACAAAAAACTGGCCAAGTGCGAGTCGGACTCGCGCACGAAGAGTTCCGTACCATTAACTATAAAAATGGCAAAAAAACGTTTGTTGTATGGGAGCCCCCCTTAAATATTTGTTTTATTTTAATTTAATTATTTATTTTTAAAGTCAATATATATCTACATATTCTATGAATATTTCAAGCGTCTACCTGTTGCCGTTATCAATATAGAGCAAATCCGAGCAAAAAAAATCACGTTTGTTGTATGGGAGCCCCCTTAAATATTTATTTTATTCTATTTTTTTGTATTTTTTGTTATAGCCGCAACAGAAATAAATCATCTGTGAAAATTGTCTAGCTATCACCGTTCATGAGATACAGCCTGGTGACAGACGGACAGACGGACAGACAGACAAACAGACAGACAGACAGACAGACAGACGGCGGAGCCTTAGTAATAGGGTTCCCGTTTTACTCTTTGGGTACGGAACCCTAAAAAGAACCAGTTGGGGGAAAATATGAGTCACATCCACGCAAAACGCGCGGCTACCGCTTATGCGAGACAGAGCCCCAGCGCTGGTTTTCAGCGACATGATGATGATGACATCATACTGCACTCCGCTGCTGGAATAGGCCTTTGACTCATAGGGTCATCCATCAAGTTATACTATTCACGCTTCAAACAGAAAACTTAACCGAGTTAAGTATGGTATATCATGACCTACTTAGACTTTCATTTATGAAACAAAAGTTGCTTGGGTACGTGGCAAAGTCGAATCACAGCATACTTCCTTTTTGAAGGAGTTATCCAAGTTTATTTCATGTATAATCTGGCTGTTTGGTATGCTAATTTATAGAATGTTTGAGTATGTTTTATACGTACCTACCTACTTATGGTACACGGAAAAAATCAAGCTTTAGCAAAGTACCGACTTGGCTTGGTTGAAAAATATACGGCAACAAATAACCAAGACTTATTTAAAACGTGCTATACAGCTTTGGTAATACCAAACAAGTAAGTTAGTTTGTTGCTAGAATTGAACAAGTTCACTTGTTCAATTCTAGCAACAAACTTTGCACGCTCCCTCCGAACCAAGTCGCTCGGTTGTAAATAGCCGTTACTTTTTTTTCCGTGTATCAAAAGCGACTGTTACTACATACTAGTGATTTTGCATGAAATCTATTCAGGCGTTTAACCGATTTAAAGTTTATTTTTATTTCCTTTCTCTAGAAGGATGTTTTAAATTCAATAAAAACCGGTCAAGTGCTAGTCGGATTCGCGCACGAAGGGTTCCGTACCATTATCTATAAAAACGGCAAAAAAAATCACGTTTGTTGTATGAGAGCCCCCCTTAAATATTTGTTTTATTTGAATTTTTAGTATTTGTTGTTATAGCAGCAACAGAAATACATCATCTGTGAAAGTTTCAACTGTCTAACTATCACGGTTCATGAGATACAGCCTGGTGACAGACGGACAGACAGACAGACAGCGGAGAATTAGTAATAGGGTTCCCGTTTTACCCTTTGGGTACGGAACCCTAAAAAGTGTATGGTTCGTTTTAAAACACGCCTAAGGAAGAAATAACTGCCTAATTACTGCATGATAAATTAGGTAATATCTAAACTGAATTACTTTTTTTCGCTAAACCAACCTTTTAATAAATGCGCAAAATAAACTCAAATCACACATACATACATAAACGCGCGCCTTCTTCCCATGGGGGTAGGCAGAAACTATAGAACGCCACCTGCTACGCTCCTTACATACTGCTTTTGCTTTGGTTACGTTCATACATTATGACCAGATGTATGAACGTAACCAAAGCAAAAGCAGTATGTAAGGAGCGTACGCACGCCTGTTCCGAGTACTACGCACCTGACCTTTCTGAAGAACATCAACAATTAGGTCACAAAAGGCCTTATTACAAAACAAGATTTATATTTTGACATGGCTTAAACCATGGAGCCAGTTTTTGTAATAAGAACGTAACAGTGATTGAAATACCGTTCTTTATACAAAACTGGAAACTTAGATCGGTACTAAGTTGTCAGTTTTGTGTTTAGGAACTTTACCATAGTCGGAATAAAGTTCGAAATTCAATAATGGCTCCATGTTTTAAACCTGGGTCTGAAGATAAAGCTTGTTTTGTAATAAGGGTATATGTCCTCATAGTGCGTCCCCTCCCGGCGTTTCCACTCACCTCAGCTTTTAGTGGCGTTTAACTCAGGATGAGTTCAACATGACCAAACCATCTAAGCATACCTACTCTTTTTAATTTTTATCACTACATCTTTTAAACTGCACCGCTGCTTTATCACCTAATTTTTCAGCCAAACTCAAATCAAATTATACAAAATTAAATCTTAAAAAAACCTATGGCATCTACCTGACCACCTATTTTCACAGAAGTTAGTCTTTGTTCACTACTAAGGTATCTATCAAGTTCCAATTTCACTATAACTTCAACGTCGACGGCTGTTAGACAAACTTCTCTGATATACAATTATTACAGTCAACCTCAAAAAGATGTGATGAACATCAACAGGAAGTTACAATCACACAAATTATTGCAGCGGTAGAACGACACCGTTCATTAATTGTATAATTTGTCACAAAATAATAGGCCCGTTTTGACGTTTAACTTGAATCGATTTAGGGTGCCCGCACACGGACGTTTATCGCTGAGCGATTTTTGTGTCGCCGAAAATGGAACGTATGGAGTTTTATGCAGTAACGCCCACGTGCTACAAAAAGTCACTGGCTAACAAAATCGCTGGATCCCGGGCGTAGCGATTGTCGCTCCGAAATGGAACGTATGGAAATGTACTAGCTAACGCACACGGCTCAGCGACAATCGCCCGGGTACTGTTTGCTAAGGAATGACGTTGCGTCATTGCTCACCGATGGATATCGATATCGTAACTTTTATCGAAGAAGTCGAAAAGCGGCCTACTATATACGGCACAGGATCACTAGAGTATCTTAGCAATATAAAGATAATGATAGGGAAGAAATATGCTTAAAATTAAATAGTAGATTTCCACTACTTATTGATTTCGCTTGAACATGATCTATTCTACAAAGAAGGAAATAGACTTTTGGGTAAAACATCGTCGTAAAAAAGTACGTAGATATCCCTACCTACTTACCTAATATTTTTATTCTTAGTAAAAATATTTTTACGGTACTTCGTAAAAATGTTGCAGAGGTGTGGTCGATTTTATGCGGATGTCCGTCTTTCTGGGTAGAATCTTGCAACTCAAATTTCGAGCACTTCCCGATTAGCTATCCGGCTGAAACTTTCAGGGTAGCTCACAACTCAATGACAATGCATTCTAAATTCATACATTAGCATCCAATGCCGACCTAACCTAAAAAAAAACATAAAAACCGTTGTATCTTGTAAAGGAGGCGAGATAGAGCAAAAATAACACTTTTTAGCGGTCTCCTAAAGGGGTTCACTTAATCATAATACATCGATCAAGAGGTTCAAACCTAAATTTTTCATTTTTCGCTTTTAACTCCCAATAAATGATTAATCATCAAAATCTTCTTTCTATAATCTGAGCCACACCTAACACACATTTTTACCTCAACCATACAAAAATAAAATAATAAGTGTCAAGTCACAAGTATATAACTTACGCAGAAATATTCCCGCATAGTACCTACTAGACATCGAATAAATAGTACCTACTAGACATCGAATAAAGTACCTATGCGATTTGGGTGTGAAAGTAATAGCGACATAAATACATAGCTAGGTAGATACTAAGATGAGTTTATAAAATAGTTTAATATTATATTAGGTACCTACTAAAACGGTAGGTAATTCTAATTGTTATAGTAATTCAAGTGTAGTACTTGCATGAATTATTGATTTCGGTTGAACACTATTCTTCGAAGAAAGAAATACATTTTTTGTTTAAACATCGTTCCTATTCAAATCCATGACTTGCACATCCCTCGATAGCCAGCGACAAAATATCGCACGTGTGCGTTGAGTCTCTCAAAAAGTCGCTGGCGATAATCGCTGAGAAAATCGCCAGCGATTTTCTGAGCGTCAAAAAGTAGCACGTGTGCGGAGACCCTTATCGTGAGTATCGAGTACCGAGTCGTATGGTTACTTCACTAGTTACGTCGCGATCATTGAGGTAGGAAGACTATGGAGAGGGCATATTCTACTATATGAAGAATAGTTATACAAATATCTATCATATCGACACAGTCATGTCAAAAAGCGTTTTGATTCTTTCTAACTCATCAAGAGCTACATATGAAAAAAGAGATATCTATATGTTTGTCAAGGACTAAATTTGGCAACACTTCTGTGTGACGTCAAAATCTGTCTATGCGTGACCGGTCGCCATGTTTAGTGCCAAGTTTTGTGGTACAAAAGTCTGCTACGTGCTGTCAAAAGGTTGCTTGCTTTCTCTCTCGCACTCGCAGTAACAACCCTACGATAGGCGGCCATTTTAAGTGCTCGATTTTTGTAGGTAGTCACGCTAATTTTGTAGGTATGGCAAGTCCATAGGTTTATATGTCAATGGTCGCGATTGACTGTCGCGACGTAACTAGTCGATACTCGATACGACTCGGTACTCGATACTCACGATCAATCGATTCAAGTTAAACGTCAAAACGGGCCTATTATTTTGTGACAAATATAGTAACAGTAGATTAGTGTAAATTGTGTGGCCGTACATTGTTTCTCAAAATACTGGTTATAACCTAGTTTGAGAGGCAGGGTTTTAAAAATGTTAGCTAGTACAGATTTTATAACAAATAAAAATAAAATAAAATAAACTTTATTCAGTTCAAAAAAAAAAAACACGGTACATCATAAAATAAATATAGTGATAACGATTAACGATTAACGAACATAAGAGCCATAAATGCTAGATTTCGCAAATTCTCTGAACCCCACACTAGGATTCCCTGTGTTGTGGTCCAGTCTCTTCCCCAAGTAATTTTTTAAATAAATTTATGTGAAGTAATAATTTAAAAGATAAAATAAAATAAAAACAAGGCAAAAATAATAGTTCAAACAATAAGTACAGTGTAAATGTATAAAAAAGTTGACTAACAATAATTATTATGTTGTAGAGAGATGGTTTTGATGACAAAATATTTAGGTGCTTTTGGGTGTGAGTGTGTGTGGTGTGTGTGAAGTGTGGGGGTGTGTGATGTGTGGGGCGTATGTAGTGACAATGTGTGGGCGATGCGAACAAACCTATTTAAATATATAACTCTCTATCCACTGATAGTTGCTGTAACTATCTGTATTTTTTGATCTTCCATAGTATTGTATCAATGTGTAGCCACAAAATATATTATTATTACACATTAGGTACTTAATTGTAGCTATTTATATTATGGCACGCAAATTCTTCTACTTAGCGTATCCGGTATCGATTGCAAATAAGAAAGTATAACTATTTAAGTAATAGCTTACTTTGTCATAAGATCCTCTAGGTATCTGTGACGTCACTGCACGTCCACGACAACTTGCCACTAACAGAGAGTACATTACCGTCAAAACTTGTGTTTTACGGCGAACATGAACTACAGTTTCGATGCAACGACTCAACTTCGTGGCAATTTTGAATGTTGTGTAATATCTATCAGACTATAAGGGTACCTATCCATTTGCGGCAGACAGGAACAGAGAGGTTCAGAGCTAATAACCAGGTGGAGTTGAAAACCAACGTCAGGCACTGGTTGTCTGGCATATTTTTCTGAACTCGACCTTTTTGGCGCAGCTGTCTGTGATGCACACTTTCCTGCAAATTTCTTACGCGCACTTCACAATTTTTATTTGTTTTTTTTTCTATTATCTACTGTAAAATCATTATATTATTATAAATGTCAGGCAATTGCCTGACATTTACTTTGCCATTGTTGAGCGCAGGTAACGCATCTAAAGGTTATCTAATCATTGCCCGCTGGTCCTTTTATTGGATAGGATCGCTTCATTAGACTTCGCAGCCCGATTTTACCCACAGCTGCGTAAGGGTCTTTCCACGCTCT
Source organism: Tiliacea aurago (assembly GCA_948098905.1). Taxonomy (NCBI): domain Eukaryota; kingdom Metazoa; phylum Arthropoda; class Insecta; order Lepidoptera; family Noctuidae; genus Tiliacea; species Tiliacea aurago. Next base: position 17,726,008 of record OX402593.1, read on the forward strand.
TGAGACAGTCTCATCCGCTCTCTTCCGCACTCGCTCCGCTCGTTCCAATGGACAAGCAGCCTAAAGTCGAAGTTTCTTCAGCGCGTAGGTTTTATTGTCCTCCTCAAATGTGTACATCGCTCACTAATGTGAGTTTCAAAGGAGTCGGTGAGTCGAATACTCTCGGTTGTAATAAATGGGAACTCTTTTAGATTGAACAAAGTTTAGAGCAAGAGGGCGTTTGTTTTGTAATGAGTAATTGCTTAAACTTTTCACTATTTATTTTGCACGCTTCACAACGTCATGTCCACTTGTCAAAACTTTCCAACATTATCATCGTTTCTCTCAATTATACATGGAATTCATATTAACAGGGAAGTTCGATAAACTAGAGACTTGATATTTTAAGATTAATATATTTTTAGATATATATCATCAGCATCATCATTTCAGCCGAAAGACGTCCACTGCTGGACATAGGCCTCTCCCAAAGGGGGGATTTGCCATAATCGCCACGCTTGGCAGGCGGGATGGCGATCGCAGTATGGTGTTGCCCATTCTCTAGTAAGTCCCTTAGTCGCCTTTTACGACACCCACGGGAAGAAATACCCCGGAGTGCTTTACTTCCGGCACCACAGAGACTACTAGATAGATACCTTGATATATATGTATAACAAAAATTGTAATAAAAAAAATACCTATAGTGCTTTCTGTTGGGAGGTGTGTCTGTACGTCACGATTCATGTCGTCACACACAATGTATGAATCTAAATCTTCTTCTATTAGTTTTCTTTCATCATTCGTATGTGTCCTTAAATTTTCTTTACCAAACTCATAACCGTTCAAAAGATATTAACAAAAATTAACGAATTTTCTTAGATTTTTTTCCGTAAAATTTATCGTCAACTTGTGTGGCATGTTTTGGATTTTCCAAATTAATTTGATAACACTGATTTAAATAAGAACAAACTGGGGTTTCGCAACGAAATACAATAAATTGTATCTTAGATAAATATCTCATGAGATGGCATATTTATCTAAGATACAATTTGCTGCAAAATAATGCAATTTGTGCTATATCAGTCATAATAACTGAGCTTAATTGAATTTTCCTGCTAAAAATGTTTTTTGGATTTGGTGGGTTTTTTTAGTTTTAGGTCGGACACCCAACTAATAATGAAAACTTCCTCCGCGAATTACAATTTATTCAGATAAACACCAAATACAACTACAATACAAATGTTACCAAACCTAAAAGAGAAATTCAAATACGGGCAAGTACACATCAGCTATATCGAGAATGTAAAACCGTGACGGGCAAATACACAAAGCCACAGGGTTGATTCTAAAAGCGTTTCATCCGTCCATCGGTTCACGCGACCAAAAAGCCCATTTACTGAATGCCATCAGGCCAATATCCACTGACCATCCAAACATTAACAGGTCGGGCACTAGTGATCTGGCAGTTTTGGTAAACTGGGCCTATGTGACACAGTACTATTTTTAACCGACTTCATTTAACTTCATGTTCGTGAACGGGCGCCGTCAGTAGGGACTGGTCATTTCTTAGCTGCCACGGCTTATTTTAACTAAGTTATTTTAATTGTTTTTTGTTTTTATATTTTTATTACGGACTTTTTTAACGTGCACGTCTTTCTACATTGTTCTTACATGTATAATTTCAACATATATGATGTAACCAATACTATGTAACACTATTTTGATTTAAAAGAGTGTCCGTGGAGTTTCTTGCCCGTTCTTCTCCATAGGAACCTACTACGCTTTGGAATGGGCAACTAGCTTCATCTCTCTGACTGACCGACCCCTTGACAATTCAAAAGTGCCTGTAATAGGTTTATTTGAAATAAATGCTTTGAGTTTGAGTTTGAGTTTTACAGTATTTTTTTTTAAAATTTTAAGCTTTTGAATACTAGGCTTTTGGCAATTTTTTTCTTATTTTTATTTCTGGATAATATTAACATCATTTAAAAGCTAATAGTCTTAAAATATTTACTATTGGCTATTTTGTATTAGTTTGTATTTTGTGTTTTTTTTTTGTGAATTAGTGTTTTTCTGCGTTTTAGAAATTTCTCAGTAGCAGCCCAGAGTCTGGATTTGTGACCGGTTGATACTGACTTTTGCCAATAGGCTCGCCCCCTATTACATGGGATATAAAATAACTGAAGAAATGTGGGTGTACTACACCGCTGGCTAACCCTTCGGGGATTACATACGTTATGTAATGTTATGTGTGTACTGTTTTTAGAATCAGTATTATTCTGGCATACCAAATAAACGATATTTCTATATTTCGATGTATGACAAATCGGCCACGTGGCGTGGGACAGATTTGCCCTGAAACGAATAACACAAACGATATTTTGTTAACTGAGGCGGGGGAGGGTTGACAGAGGACTTCCTGGATGTGACGGTAATACAGAACCAGGATGTGAGGCTACGTATGTGACTGATTTTACGATTATATTGGTCCCTGTCCCACGTTCAGAGGGCAAAAGGTCATCAATAAACTCTGGAAACAGATTTTCCTAAAAATGTTTCCAAAAATACAGAAAAAAAATATGTCGGGAGAGTGGAGTTTTCTTCAGAAAACATCCCTTTTTTTTGGGTGGGAAATTATCAAATAACGTCTCTCGCTCTGGGCGGAGCGGGAGGGCGTGTCTGACTTTTACTAACTAAAACCCACTCGTGTTCCTTCAGTTGCCCGTGTGCCAGGGCCACGATATCCCTTTCAGACAAACCCGCAACCCTGGCAGGCATCGGCCGAAAACATCCCTAAACACACAATAGGAATCTCACAGAATTAGTAAAACAAATTCATGGAAGTATATTTAAATGGAAAACAAAGCAATATAATTCCAAAAAATATGTTTTTGTTATACCCTGAGGAGAAAGGACCAAATTAAAATATACTTTCACAATAACATTGTATTGTTTATGATAAGGATCTTAAAGGAGATGTCCGCTTTTTGTATGGGCGTTGGTTTTTTATTCCGAGAAAAATCCCACCAGCGTCAAACTACATCTAAATAAAAGCGACAAAAATATGGAATTTGTAACCACTGAAATAATATTTTTAGACACCTCCATTTAAGAGAAAAAGATCTCCCACACACTTTAAAAATGTCTTGTTTGACAGCTGATTCTATTCGTGTGTCAAAATATGACATAGTGTTGACTGACAGGCATCATCCGTCGTGGTATTTTTACGTCCATGCGAACGTCCAACTATAGCATAATAATTCAGTTTTTCAATAGCATATTTTGCTGAAAAGCTTTTCATCTACTTCCGATCTCGATTCCAAGTCATAAAAAAGGAATTCTCCTACGTAATTATAAAATGTTCTCGATCAGTAGATACTATTAACATATTAAAATAATTACTTAATATAACTTGCACATAAATATTCGAAGTCGCCATAATCATACCTATGGAGTGCCCTTTCAGTTCTAAAACGTTAGACTAAACATTTTGGACTGAAAATATCCCATTTCATCATATTTCATATCGTTTACATTGTCTTAGGCCCGTATTAATAGAGCGTTACTCAGTACTCAAGCACTACTTAGGACTAGTTTCAACCAATCAAATGGCTTGAATCTAGTCATAAGTAATACGGGCCTTAGTCATCCATCAAATATTTATAGACAGTAATGACAGTGCCATGGCAAATTGACACATGTGTCAATTTTGACAAGTTTTCTATTTGTTTAGGGTGTGTTCACTTTAACTAGCTAGTTAGAAAGATTTGTTCGTTTTAGGAGCAAATCAACACTAAAATAAAAAAACGATTTTTCTCAAAAATGGAAGCCTATAAAAATGTTTGTTATAACTAGAACTACTAGCTTTTGGGTTGTCTATCCAAATATATTTATCTGATCCTGGTTAGATTTATTGAATAATAAAAAACCATTTTTGGACATGTCCTTTGCTGCATAGTATACTGCCTTACGAGTATATACACTAAAATATATAGGGCTAGTCGCGAATTCCAAAGAGTTATGAGCGGTAATTTTGTATCTAAACGAAGTACCTAATATTTATTTTTCTATGTGCACAATTCCATCCATTGTAGTTCCATCATATACCGAGCCTGTTCCTAACTGTGTTGGGGTCAGCTTCCAGTCTAACCGGATGTATCTGAATACCAGTATTTTACATGGAGCGACTGCCTATCTGACCTCCACAACCCACCTACTGTATAATACGATACCCCTCGATAAGACTGGTTATCAGTCTTTCGGACTTCTGACTACCCATAACAACTGTTAAAGATCTGGAAATTACAGCCAGGACCAACGGTTTACGTGCTTTCCGAGGCACGGAGGGGACTTGATTTCGATGTGATGGATGGTCACCCATCCACGGACTGACCTCGGCAATACTAGCTCAAATCCTTCGATGGACCCAGGCGGCGGATGAAAGAAAGAATAAAGTTTATTTGGACACAGTTCGTGAAACACAAAATAAATAAAACAGTGAAAATAATGTTTAAACAACATGTGTGCCTCGCGGGTTTGACTTTGACTTTGACTGAGCATTTTACCACAGATGAATAATTAATTGGATCACTTTTACGCTCGAAAAAGAACGTCACAAATTTAAAAGCGTGTTTGTTTGGGGCCTCACGAGAAGCCTCTCTTAAGCGCGGCAGTTGTTATCATCATCATTTCAGCCGAAAGACGTCCACTGCTGGACATAGGCCTCCCCCAAGGGGGAAGGGGGGGGTTGCCAGAATCACCACGCTTGGCAGGCGGGTTGGCGATCGCAGTATGGTGTTAAAATGCATAGAAAACGCTGCTGTCCATTCTCTAGTAAGTCCCTTAGTCGCCTTTTACGACACTCACGAGAAGTAATACGTCCTATTATTTACGTCCGGCACCACACAGAATAATCTGCAGTAGAAAAACATTTTAGCTTTAAAGAAGTAACTTACAGTGACCTACCGACTTTTCGTTATTTTCCGCAAAGTATCTATAAAAAAGTTTTGTAGATTTTGAAAGTAACGTTTAACACAGTTAACTTTAAGCAATTCCAAACCGGTAAAGACCAAAGTTTGCTTAAAACGAGTTCACAGTTTGTATTCACTTTTGGCTATTAAAGTTTCACATCAAGTTTGTATGGAAGTTTTTGTTTTGTACTGCGACTTGAACAGGCTACATCATCATTCATCAGCATCATTTCAGCTGAAATACGTCCGCTGCTGGACATAGGCCTCCCCCAAATCCCGAGGTTTGCCATAATCGGCACGCTTGGGGGGCGGGTTGGCGATTGCAGTATGGTGTTAAAATGCATAGACAACGCTGCTGCCCATTCTCTAGTAAGTCCATTAGTCGCCTTTTACGACACCCACGGGAAGAAATTAATATGGTGGTAGCTATTCTGTTGTATTCCCGTTCGTCCCACTGACTTCGTCCCCGTAGTGGGACGATCGGGAATTTACAAAAATAATATTAAATTTGTTCCCGATCGTCCCATTCATGATTTTAGGGGGACGAACGGGAATAATTTATTAATTATCTTTTAGGCCTCTTGGTCCCACCAATTAATTTGACGGGAAAAAAAAACAAATTTTAAAATAAAAATCAGTCATTTATTAAGGAATAAAAATCACAATTAATATCACAGAATCAACTTTACGTACCTAGGTATCAAAATACACATACACTGAAACATTAAAACAAAATAAAATTCTCCATAAACCTAAAAAATATGATTAAAAAAACAGTCAGCTTCTTTTTGAAAAAAGAAAACGTCCTAATTATTACAAAGTCACACAGTTTGCAAGTAGGTATACAGTGGCACATTTTTGCGTTATGGTGCTCCCACACTGCTGTTATAAAACGTTTACAAACATTTTCTAACACTAATACATTTACTAACAAATGTTAGGAATTGATAAATTCTGTTAGGAATTGTTAGATGTTTTGAGTGCTCCTACACTGATAGAAAATGTTTACAAACATGTATAACATTTGGATTTACGTTCCGAGGCGTCTACACGAAAATGGAAGAAGATTTGCTTATTGGATTAGCTTTTTATACTATTCTTTGTTCCATAAAATGAAAAAAGCGCTATAACTGGATGCGCCAAACTAACAATTTTGTTTAGAAATGTTTTGTAACATTACCTAACATGAAAACATTTCTTAACATTGTGATAAAATATTTGTTTAGAAAATGTTTACTAATGTTTGTAAACATTTTTAACAGCAGTGTGGGAGCACCATAAAACATTATATAAGTGAGCAGGACAGTGAACTCGTTAATTTTACACATAAATAGCGTCAATAAACAATAAACTATAACAAAATCATAATAAAAATACCCAAAATTTCACAAAATCAAGAAGAATATAAAACATCATAAAGAGTAACAATAATAAAAAAATTACATGGATTTAAGAAAGTAGTTGAGACCATGAAAAAAAAATAAGGCGATAATAATTATTGCACACAAAGATTAAATCAACGTACAACCATCGAGCACTTTGCTTATGATTAATATTTACGTAAGTTTTTCTAGAAAATGTCCTATGGTTATTTCTGAATTTAGAAGTTGCATTTGGCAATTCATAACATATTGGTCTGTCAACATTGAATGTAGCTTACGCCGTTTCGGCAATACATGCTGTCGCAGTGGCTTCAACCAAATTTCGTAAAAGTGTGGTGCAGTTTTGGTAAACGACACCGTACCAATTAGTTTGCCGAAGGGTGGCATTTTAAATTAAATAGTGCTATAGGCAAAAAAAAAACAAATATTTTCAAATTGCTTTCGGTGTTACATCAAGACTCCAACTTATACAGCGTGAAAATAAAACAAAGTCCAAAACGGCGTAAGCTAGGCAAAAGAAGAGATATAAAGAAGTCATCATTACGATCGGGAGTTCGCGACTGAACCCGGGCTAGGGCTGTCCAAAAAATATAAAGACACTAAAAAGTAAATAAAACAGAACTACCGACATGTTTGAAAACCTTTTAGGGAGCAGTTTCCTGCCATAGTTTTATATCAAAGATATGATTAGTATTTGCTTGTATTGATTCAAATTCAAAAATTAATTGCTCAACACAGTACATAATCATATATTTGCAGATGTCAAGTGAATGCGCAGTCCGTGTTGTACTAATTCAGGCATGCAAAATGTATCATTAAAATTGTATTAACTATTTCATAAATTACAAAACAATAATATATTCAACACATTAAGAATACAAATAAATATAATTTTAATAAAATAAATCGTATTCAAGTATACCTTATCGTTATCACCAAGTGAACGAATTGTACCATAATTATTTATGTATTATTATTAGACACACAAATTCATATCTGAAAGGTATTCATTATTAGTGTAGTATGTCTTACTGATTCCAGGAACAACTGTTACCGTCAGGTTGTCAAAGAAAGCAAATTAACTAAATTTAATTTCAACCTTTATTGTTTTTCGGAATTGTAGCCTTTTGGAAGAAGTTTAGAAGCAAGAATAAAATAATACTAATAGAATTTCGGAGTCCTCCTAACACAGGGTTATCTGCTTAAAAGGAGGCTCCAACAAGATATTGTTAAGGTTTACTTACTTGTTAAAATAATAAACAATTTTTCATTTTCATTTTTCACGAGTAAACTGAAAACTCTTTAGTTTTCGATGATAAGAAGTCATAAATATGCTCATATTTAACATGCTGAGTGCAACCCTTCTTGTCACGGTCATGACGTGCAGCTGCCGACTATGTTGTTTTTTTTTGTGCTCGTGATTATACAGGGTTATTCGTAAAACACCATGAACCTCTTAAGGGGTCATTGTACTCATCATTATGAACAACTTTTATTATGGGAGCAAACACGAAATCGCGCAAAAAAATCAGTAGTTCCCTACATTTTAACGAAGTATGCGAACATAAATGTGAAGTGATGAAAATTATGAGTACAATGACCCCTTAAGAGGTTATTGGTGTTTTACCAATAACCCTGTATATGTAGATCTGTTTTGTGTAATGTTTACCTTCGAGTTTATTAGATATGTTTTCGTATGCACGTGTTTCTGTGGCAAATAAAATTATTTTTCTTTCTTTCTAAATAGCCTTATCGTTTAAGCTAATTTTAAACTGAGGAACCGATGCAGTTATTTTTTAAACCAACTTACGTCTTGCCAACCCTATCATCAGAAGTAGTGACGAACAAATGGCGCACAATTTAGGTGACTAATAAGTTTTTGTTGTTGTACCCTCGTTGCGGCCATCTTAATATTTGCTACGTGTTACACCGTAACTGAGGGCGAATTTCACCAATGACACTCAACCCGTCTTATTATAAAACAAGGTTTATCTTCAGACCCAGCTTTAAACCATGGAGCCATTATTGAATTTCGGACTTTATTCCGTCTATGATAAAGTTTTTATTACAAAACTGACAACTTAGTGCCGACCTAAGTTTTCAGTGTTGTTTATAGAACGGTATTTCAATCACAGTTACGTTCTTATTACAAAAACTGGCTCCATGGTTTAAGCCATGTCAAAATATGTCTTGTTTTGTAATAAGACGGAACCTGTTCAGCACATTCAAACCGCATTCAAGAGCTGTCAGTGGCAAAATTGTTGTGGAATATTGACACTTGTATTTGAATGCGGTTTAGACATAGACTTATAAACCTATGGACTTGCCATACCTATGAAATTAGCTTGACTACCTACAAAAATCGAGCATAATCATTAGCATCAGCAATACAACTCTCTAAGTTCATAGAATCCTATTGAACGACTACAATAGGATTCTACGAAGAGGAAGAGAGTTAGTTTCAGTAAACATTATAAAAGCAATTTTTTTTTTTTTAAAGAGTGACCGTGGAGTTTCTTGCCGGATCTTCTCCATAGGAAACGACCAATTGGAACCGTGCACCTAGCTTCTGATGTTTCATAAGTGCCCATATAGGCTTATGTGAAATAAAAATATTTATTTGATTTGAGTTGTATTGCTGATTCTATTGAATGATTATAATTCTACAAAGCCATATTTGATACGGCCGCGAATCATAATAGGTTTGGAAAAAACTTTCTTCGCAATTTTTAAGAAAATTCAAAACATTTTTTAATATAGTTTATTTACATTTAACTAAAGTATGTAGGTACCATTTTGTTCGATAACTTTTTGCCATCTTGTAGGTAGGGGCATGATCCCATTGCTATAGAAATTTTGGGACTTCTGATCAAAATACCGCGAAAAGTGGTTTTGGCAGTCCTCTCGTGATGTTAACCTGACACTGCCTAAAGAATTCTGAAGAGACCGAAACAGGTGGAAATCTGAAGGTGCAAGGTCAGGACTATACGGCGGATGCATTAACACCTCCCAGCCAAACTCTCTTCATTTTTGCTGAGTGGCTAAAGATGTGTGAGGTCTAAAGTCAACGCCATGAGACGAGATAAATTTCATACTTTGGGATTTAAAACTTTAACTGAAATTGCGTATGGTTCAGTTTCCATTGCAACTAAAATTATTTTATGACGTTTAGCGATAATTTCTTCATTCATAAATCAACTTAGATATCTTGAGTTTAAAGTTGATAGTTGTATAATTTGCAATTTTATGTATTTATAGCTTCTCATGACGGTTACTTTAGCTTTATCATGATGAAAAACCACACCCCTTCTGTTGATTAATTCCGGCCGCTTTCTCTCGACTTCTTGCTTTAATCTCATCAGTTGTTAGCAGTAGAGTTCAGAATCGATGGTCCTGCCTGGTGCTAACAGCTCATAATGAATAATGCCCTTCCAATCCCACCACACACACAGCATCACCTTGTTGCGAGTTAACCCGGGTTTCGCCACAGTCTGTGAAGCCTGGCCGGCCTTTGACCACGACCTTTTTCGCACGTTCTTGTCGTACGTGATCCACTTTTCATCACCAGTTATCAGCTTCTTCAAAAATGGTTCGGTTTCATTACGTCGTAATAAAGAATCACAAATGAGTACACGGTTCACATTAGGTTTCTTTCAGTGAGCTCGTGAGGTACCCAAATATCGAGTTTTTTTGGGTACCCAGTTTTTTTCAAATGTGCCAAAACTGTTTTATGATCAATTCCCAGTTCTTCAGCTACGTCGTAACTACTGATATGCCGATCTTGCTCCACTTTTTCAAAAAAGGCATCCATTTTTTCCGTAATAGGGCGACCAGAGCGACGTGCATCTTTGACATCAAAATTTCCGGATTGAAAACGCTTAAACCAAATTAGTGCTACTCTCACAGACACTGCACTAGGTCCATAAACATCTCAAATTATTTTCGCTGCTTGCGTAGCATTTCCAGTATAAGCTGGTCTCGCATTGTATATGATTTCCGTACAGTGCGAGATCAGCGTAAACTGGATATGTATAGCTTGATGCGTAGCCGTGTGTACACTTTGCAGACGTAATGGTTATCGACATCTCAACACGATAAAACAGTTGTATCAACTCCAAACTTCAAGTAACTACACCACCAGCTGTCATTGACCCCGAAAAAAATCATCAATTTTTTTACGTATTTTTGTCGTTTTTGTTTTGTCTAGCTAATTTAATATGACCCTGTACAGTGTCGCTAACCGACAGCCGTGCTTGGTTTAAGAGCGTTTACACCTTGTGGCATTTCATACAAACTTTCAAGCCAAGGGTTTTTCAGAATGACTGAACCGATTTTAATGAAACTTCATACGCATAAGCAGGATACAAAGGTCTAAAAAGTTAGTTAAAACATTTTAGTCAGAGAGATGAAGCTAGTTGCCCATTCCAAAGCGTAGTAGGTTCTTCTGGAGAAGAACGAGCAAGAAACTCCACGGACACTCTTTTAAGTTAAGTAAGTACCTACTACCTACTTTTTAATAGCATGAAATTAGTAAGTACTATGATTGTAAGTAGAGGGGCTCGAATTTCGACCAGTGGGCGACCACTAGTTGACAATGAATGACAACACATTTCGGATACATGCAGTACTTATATCGCTGCGGAAATTCATAGCGTGTAACCGCTCTATGGTGAATGTATGGGATATGTGACAGGTTTAGCCCAGTTCCTTACGTGTTGAAGACACATTACGGTTCTTTTTATCTAGATTTCTGATAAGGGTGGTGAATGAAGTAAATTAGGAATTAAGCCGCATTTCCACATTCAACGAGACTTGTCCAAGGAATGTCAGTGCCTGGCCGATAGCAGCTTGAGATTAGTGTTAACTGTGTTGAAAGGGTACCTATATGATATAAAGTCAGGGAAAATAATAATTTTAAGTTATTTATAATATTTACATATTTATGCTAACAGACTTAAATTAAAAATATGTAGGTACTTACATGTAGGTATATAAAAAAGGAGGGGACAGCATCATTGGGCATCAAAAAATTCGGCCGCATCGCTGTCTCTAGGAAAAGTGCCCAAAAGGCTGGCAGCATTGCCACGTTGTATGGCGACACTGATTAGTTATTTATCTAACAACTTAAATTGTTCGAACTCAAACTCAAACCGCCTTATTACAAAACGAGATTTATATTTTGACATGGCTTAAACCATGGAGCCAGTATTTGTAATAAGAACGTAACAGTGATTGAAATACCGTTCTTTATACAAAACTGAAAACTTAGTTCGGTACTAAGTTGTCAGTTTGGTGTTTACGAACTTTACCATAGTCGGAATAAAGTTCGAAATTCAATAATGGCTCCATGTTTTAAACCTGGGTCTGAAGATAAACCTTGTTTTGGGATAAGGGGGAAAGCATTTATTTCAAATAAACCTATTACAGGCACTTTTGAATTGTCAAGGGGTCGGTTCGTACGAGCTATACATTCAATAAAAAATATATCTAACTTTGGCTAAATCAGCCCTTAGAAGTTAATAAGTAATTATTTTATTCTTGCCTTAAAACTTGAATAGCAATTATAAAGTAAAGTTTTGGTGTTTGATTGGAATTTTAATAATTATTAACTAGTAACTTCAAAGTTCTATTACAAGATTTTCCTCATTTAACTTCATTCTCATACAATGACGTAACAAAGTAGTCGCTGAGGTGTATTTATGGCGCTGCACGCTGTAGAGACGCTTTTAGCCTAGTTCCGTAAATGTTGGAGATGTGCTTCAGACGTATTGTGGCGCTTTTCACGTACATTATACAGCAGCTTCTTGTGTTTTTATTTTTAATTAATGAAGTTAGAATTGTGGTTATCTCGGATGGATTATGCAATGATCATTACACTAGGACTGAATGGACTGATAACAAAACATGCAAGGGCCGTATAATGCATGTGTTAGAGCCATCATTGGTTGATTTTTTTTTTGGTGCCAGGTACATTATACTCTAGTAAACGCAATGTAAGTTGTCTTTGGTCCCTGGCCCTGACATCAACCAATCACACCAATGGACAAGATTGTCAAAATGTTTAGTGTATTGGATTGGATACGAGGGTTTTGGCTACTTTGTATGTGTGTATTTTAATTATGTTTATTTGTTGAAAAGTTCATTTTGTTTATACAGAATTTTTTTTTCTTTTTTCTTTCTTTTTTCTTCCTTTCTTGAATTTTTATATAGCTTCTTTTTTTTTGTGAATCTGAGAACGTTATAAGGCCTTGTAGACTCAAAAATGTTTCGATTTGTTGACCTTACTATTTTTTAGTTTTACGTTTTTGTTAAGTACTGGTGATTAAAGGCTCGTGCAGAGTGGCGCGATATCGCGAGCGAGACAGCGCGACCCTTGTCACGCCAACTATATCGACCCAGTCTGCACGAGCCTTAACACAGTCCTCTCATACCTATTAACACTGTAACAAATATGAAATCATTGTAAGAGCTAATTATTTTTAAAAGAGTAGGTAACCGTGGTGCTTCTTCCCGCCTCTTCTCCATAGTTAACGACCATGGTGTTAAAAATTTAACCCGACAAACATGAAGGACCGCTGCTTGCTAACTTTTACTATGGGACCAACTACAATATCGCGAAAAAAAAATAAGCTGTTCCATACAGTTTAGAACAGTAGGTATAAACTTTAGTATGAAACAACAGATTTTTTTTTCGTTATTTCGAAGTTGGTTTCATAGTATAAGTTATTCAGTTCAATGGTCTGTTATAGGACTCCTTAAAGTTTGTTGGGTTCATTTTTAAACGACTTATATACCTAGTACAACAACGACCAATTGGACTCACGTGCACCTATATTCCATTTGAAATAAGATTAGACATTAAAAATAAACCTTTTTTTACAGTCCGTTCAACCGATTTTGACTTCGATTGCGTTGGTGGCATTACAAATGGCAGCTGTAATAAACATTTGGTATTGTAACCACGTTTTTTCTTTTAGTGCCATCCTTATGTCTACGGATCCATGCCATCCTTATCTCAAAATCGGTTGAACGGACTGTAAAAAAGTTTATTTATATTTGTAATCTTATTTCAAATGGAGTATAGATTCTGACGTTGCATAAGTGCCCATGTAGGTTTAAGTGAAATAAAATACCTTGAATTGCGAGAAAAAGATGGAGCTCTTCAGGACGAATCGCATCATACTACATTTTGTTTCATGGTAGAATTAGCACCGACACTCGAAACCTAAGATCCATCCATTCACATCCATCCATCCACCCATCCATCCATTTGCACTTCAGCTTGGTCGAATCACTGTCTCCTAAGATACAGGCCATCCCTAGTTTAGGAGACAGGATTAAAATATTTGTTTTTATAGAGAATTATTTTATTTTATTTTTTCTACTTGTGTCCATTCTTAGTTGATTAAGTCTCGAGCCTGTCCGAAAGGGATATCGTGACTCTGGCACACAGGCATCTGAAGGAACACGGTGGGTTTTAGTCAGTAAAAGTCTGACACTCCCTCTCGCTCCGCCCAGAGCGGGAGAAGTTATTTGATGATTTCCCACCAAAAAAAAAAAAAAAAAAAAAAAAGCATGTAACTAGTCTACAACCCATGTCTATGTATATTTTGAATCAATAAACTTATTATTTATTTATTTATACTAATTTGCAGTAGGAGAATGATGACTTGACTTTAATACTTCTTCATGATTCGACCCCCGTGTTAAACTTTCTTCATTTTTTACAAAAGCAACAACAGCTTATAGAACCTCAGCTAACTACTTTCACAATTTAATTCTATCCTCAAAATCCAAGGTTTACCGAGTCGGCTTGTATATCAGTCTCAAAGGAGCCTGGAACGCGAGATAAGTAGGGGGGGGGGGGGGTTGGGTCTGCAACCCAAGACGAAATATACCGAGACTCGGGCCAATTAGTGAATGCTAAAAATACACCGTTGGTTTGCCCCAAGTGTCTGCTGAAAATTGCTGGGTAACACCGCAAATATTTTTAAGTAAAAGAATCTTAATGACGAATTAACCGAGTGCGTATTATGAGATTAGGGGTAGCAAAGGTCATTTTGAAGTTTGTTATAACACTAGAGCTGGGCCAAAAAGGTTTTGAAGTGCCTTGGATAAGAAAGCTTTTTACCAATGAAGATTATCGGAGCATTCCGTAAAAACCTCATGACCAAGTCACTTCTTTTTTTTTTTTTTGTAATTTTGAAATTTTTAGTTATAGGTATCGCATAAAAAAAAATATTGCGATTGCAAACTTACCTTAGCACTTGGAAAATTGACTGTTGCGTATATCGATATATGGGAGAACAGTTTATTCAACTATGTTCGGAGTCTTTCATTGTGCGTGGTCCAACACGCACTTGACCGGTTTTTTTTCTTTTCTTCCCTCTTTTTTGTGACAACTTTCTGTTTCATACTTTGTAGATCCTAAGATTCTATCTACGTATATCCAATCCTGAGATTTTCGTATTTTTGTATTTTTTGACCAGAATCCTGGTAGAGAAATGTCAATAGAGACTTTCTAGATTCAATTGCTTTGTTTATGACCGCGGAAGAATTTTAATTATTCCCGCCGAACCTCCACTCTTCCTGGTGCTTTGTTATTTGACCTGTGCAAGCTGACCTAAATGAGATTCCCGAGGATTATCTGAAAACTTTGTTGGATACATTTCGACATTGAAAGTGAAAAGGAAAATTAAAAGAAAGAAAATGAAATGTATTTTTAACCGACTTCAAAAAAAGGAGGAGGTTCTCAATTTGTCGGACCTGTTTTTTAATGTATTTTCCCCGATTACTCGATGACGGCTGGTCCGATTTGGAAAATTATTTTTTTGTTTGAAAGGGTATATATATATATACTTTACTACGGATACTTTACAGTTGGTCCCATTGTCATCACGTCATGATCTGATGATGGGATCCTGGACAAATCGAGGGCAATCCTAAAATTTTATAGGTACACCTATATCGATTTCAGTATTTTTTATAGTAACTCATGCATTTGCACTTGAAAATTACCATTTGGTGAAGTGGAACTGATGATGAAGACCACAGATGGCCACCGGAACTACTTAATAATCAGTATTTCACTGTTGCGATTCGATTAGACACCTATATTATTGCTAAGCAATTTATGCTCGTCACAATGCATATGGTGAAGTCACCATCATTTCCAGTTCTCCTGGTTCTTACCAGGAGAACTCCTCAACTATTAACGCCCCTGCATCGGGAAAAGCAATATTTTGTGAAAGGTGATAAGCAGTTGACATTAGGAAAGAAAAGAAAGAAAGAAAGAAAATACGTTTATTTGCGATAAACATGACGCAACAAAGAACATAAACACAAAAAAAAACTTTTTACAAAAAAATAATAACCGACTACCAAAAATAACACTACAAAGTGAAAAATTACTTTAATTTCGGAAGTCGGTGTCTTTGGATCTATATTTGAGTTTTTTGCCACCGACTTCCGAAATTAAAGTTATTTTTCACTTTATAGTGTTATTTTTGGTAGTCGGTTATTATTTTTTTGTAAAAAGTTTTTTATTTTTCACTTTTTAGTGGGTCAGTTTTGAATTTATCTAAGTTACAATAGCCTAATGTTAACTGCTCATCACCTTTTACGAAATATTGCTTTTCCTCCTCCTTTTTAGAAGTCGGTTAAAAATAAGAAAAGGTTGGGGGAAACATGCGTCACATCCACGCAAAACGGCTATCGCTCAGCCTCATACTGCGGCCCTATGCAAGACAGAGCCCCAGCGCTGGTTTTCAGCGACAGCCGGCGCTGACGTATGACGTCGTACGGTGCAGGCTATTGTAACTTAGATAAATTGCAAACTGACTCACTAAAACGTGAAAAATAACCTTAATTTCGGAAGTCGGTGGCAAAAACTAAAATAAATTTTAAGATACTTCCAAAATTAATGTTATTTTTCACTTTGTAGTGTTTTTTTGGAAGTCGGTTGTTTTATTTTTTTGTTACTTAAAAGTTTTTCATTGGAAATAAAAATATATTATTGTACAATAATTTAAAAGAGTAACGGTGAAGTTTCTTGCCCATTCTTCTCCATACGAAAATACCTTTTGGAAGGGGCGACGAGAATCAATTTTATTTTTTTGTAAATATTGACGTTCAAAAGTGTGTGTAATGGAGCGACTGCCTATCTGACCTCCACAACCCAGTTACTGGGTGACACGATACCCCTTGGTAAGACTGGTTGTCAGACTTTCGGGCTTCAGACTACCCGTAAAGACTCCCCCACCTTTCGTCCTGATTTTTCTTAATAATGATTATAATGGTATCCAGGCGGCAGTATGGCTGTCGAAGTAAAGAGTATTTATTGTAAGGTGAGCCACCTTATTAAAACTTGAAATAAAACGAGCGTGGTTTCACACACGTTTCACACGAACTTTATAATCAGAGTGTCACAACTGTCACGCAGCAAGCGACCACAGATAAAATATACATTACGATAGAAGAGGTTTAGCATACTCTATACTAATTCGGGTTGGATGTAGTAACATCATACTAGTAATATTTTATATAAACCAACTTATATGTCGTGTAGTTGTAGACTTTATATTATCGTTTTTGGTTTATATAATTGGACTCGGCCATTTTATGTTAAATTTAATTTATGTTTATTTGACCAAAAATAATACAACGGATTACACAAACTTATAGGGTAGTAATAGGGAGTAGGTATATAACATGGGAGCATCTGTAGCCGAACGAGTCCTTTATCTCGGCATACAGCGCCAGACCCCTCAGAACACATATTAATCCAAAAGATGCAAGAAAAACTGAAACAATAAAAAAGTGAGTGTGTGTGGCTGTGTGTGAGTGTATGTGTGCGTGATTTTGTGTAAATGTAGAGTAGTGATAGGTGTTGGGGTGTTGGGTAGTGTAATCTATACGTCTTACCGAAAAAATAAAATAAAATTGTTTTGTTTACATAAGCATTAACTATCTTTAAATAATGAAAATAAATAAATAAATGACTCGAGCTTGAGAGATACACTATCACACAAGTATTACCTATTGACAGGGTATAGGCATTATATGTACAAAGCCGTTTTCTTTTACTAGATGTGATTATTCTGGCCGATCCTGCATTAAAGTACTTACTTACGATCCTTCTATAGCTTAGTTCAATACTCTATTTCGATCTCAGTCCTCTTTTACGCGTAAAGGCTTCTACATACCAGCGCGACTAGTCGCGCGACGCGACACGGCACAAAGGCCCCGCGTGTCGCGGGACGAGCGGTGCCTTTGTGTCGCGTTGTGCCTTTACTATTCTAAGCACAGGCTATCCAAAAGGGAGGATTATACAAGCGCGGCTAGTCATAAATATATGCATAGAGAATATAACGAATTCAGTGAAGGCTGGAAATAAAACCATTTTACATGACAAAAATGAATATCGGCATTGTCATTTTTCTCTATGGAAACGTTTTAAATTTCGATGATTCCACTGTTCGAAATTAAAAATAGTTCCGTTCCATTTTTTAAATATTCATCGTTAAACGAGCGAGAATAAAAAGCTCCATCTACGAAAAACATTTTTAAGTCTTTATATTTGTGGAAAATATATTTAATTGAGTAAAAAACCATTAGTCTAAAAGGCTCATTTCACATTAACCACGATGTTAAATGCTAAACCACTTACTAAATTGGATTCTAAACTATGCACTGAACTCTAGGCAAATATGTTAAACATTTAATATTTGACTTAAACCACTCCGAAACAGTTTCAACTGGGCTGCGAGTTCAAGTAACTGTTCCAACCCAATTTTCCCTGAAGTTAATTACGTAGAAAAATCCGTTTTCGCGTGGCCATCGGAAAATTAAATCGTTTAACAAGCTACTGGTCTGTTAATTTCTTTATGCATTGTAGCCTTGTAACTTTACACTTTACTAGCTTTTGCCCGCGGCTTCGCCCACGTGGATGTCGGAAATTATCCCACGGGAACGTACATTATGCTGAGCTGAGGCCCTTTTGGCATTATAATTAATTGTTTTCTGTGTTATTTATAGTTTTTAAGGTGTATTTTTTTTGCTGTAATGCCAATAAACGCATTTTTCTTTCTTTTCTTTCTTTCTTACTACCGGGATATAAATTATCCTATATCCTTAACTAGGTCATAGTCTCCCGATGTGCCAAATTACATTCAAATCCGTTCAGACGTTTCAGCGTAAAAGCGTAACAAAAAACCCACTTTCGCATTTATACCTAATATTAGATATAGTTAGGATTTTTTTTTGATACGGACGTTTTTGTAGTTGACTCCGAAGTGCCTTTGCTGCTTCACCGGGCTTCGGCGGGGCCTGAAGGGCCTTGGCTTAGGGCGCTACTGATTGAATGAATGAATGAATTCTTTATTTGCCAGAATATAGGTACATTGTCTATGGTAAATTTGGTATATGGTTTCACTATATTCGACTTTCTAGTCGTGCAAATTTTTAAGTATACATAGTCAAAGCTTTAAAAAAAAATTAAATAAAATTTTGGTCTTCCTACATTAATAACACAATTAACATAATATTATAAAATAAAAAATAATAAAATAATCACTATGTGAATTACAGTATACAATTAAATATTTTTTTTGTCTTCTTACATTATTAACACAAACTTTCTTGTTTGTGTTAACATTAACAATATTAATAAAAAAAAAAAAACACTATGTCAAAAGGATTTCAAATTCATAAAGTCATCTATGGAATAAAAACATCTGTCGCACAGCCAATTAAATAAGGCTCTACTGAATTCTAATTCATTTAGTTTTCTCATTTTTTCCGGTAGCTTGTTGTATTGCTTAACCACCATACTGTAGCAGTTCGTGTCGCAAAGTTTTAGTCGATTTCGAGGGACTATCAGAGGCTTTTGTGCTACCTTTCTTTTTAAAGGAGCTTTTTCATCCTTTTCAAAAAGCGAAGGGTGATTTCTAACAAACTTACACATTTCTAGAATGTATAAGGATGGGAGTGTAAACAGTTTTTTAATAGTAAACACGGGTCGGCAGGAATCGGTCCATTTAAGGTTATAGATCGATCTGAGGCATTTCTTCTGAACTATAAATGCTCTTTGGGAGTCCGTGGAGTTTCCCCAGACGATTATCCCATATCTCAGTACATTTTAGAGCAAGAGGGGATGCAAGTCCCCTCTTGCTCTAAAATGTGTATCTGATTATTATTATTATTGAGGAACTGAAATCGCGAAAAAAAAAACCAGCTGTTCCCTACATTTATGTTCGAATAATTCGTTAAAATGTAGGGAACAGCTGTTTTTTTTTCACGATTTCATGTTTGGTCCCATAGTTACATTACTTTCATAGTATTATGTCATACGGTATTTTACTATGGGGACGGGCTGCAGACATCGAGTCTATTTTTATTCTGCAGAAAAGAGCCATCAGAGCCATATATAATCTCCGCAGGCGCGATTCTCTTAGGGAAATGTTTAAGGATATTAACATCATGACGGTGCCTTGTCAATATATCTATGAAAACATCATGTACGTAAGAAAAAATTTACATCTTTTTAGTAAAAGAGGCGAAAGACATAATTATAGTACTAGAAGTAGGGATTTATTAGCTCAACCAGGTTTCAGACTGGCAAAAGTAGACTCGTCTTTCATGGGGTACTGTTTAAAATGTTATAATATAATTCCTCCCCACATACTTCAACTGAATGAGACGAAATTCAAATCTTGTATAAAACGCACACTATGCAAGCAGGCATACTATAATTTGGGGGATTACATCGCTGATAAAAATGCTTGGCTCAATGCTGGTCCAGCTCCACAACCTCAACTAATTGATTAACATTTGAAAATACTGTTGGAGCTGCTGAAGATTTCAAAAACTATCTTTGCTTTGTATAAATTCAATCTCTTAGTATTATATAATTGCATAGAACATGTGTGAGCACTATGTACTTACTATAAAGCTACCATTTACTGAGTACTTCTTTCATTGACTTGAATGTGCAATGGCGGCTGAGAGTATGTCATGCTCACTGTAATGTCTCGCTGATGGTGGCGGGTGTGTTGGATCATTTAGCTCCCTTCAAAATGGTTGAGTTGAATGGTGCTAATCCATGCGTCATGTTCGTGAACGGGCGCCATCAGTAGGGACTGGTCATCTCTTAGCGGCCTTGGCTTATTTTAATTTAAGTTTTGAATTGTTTTTTTTTTATATTTTTGTTACGGACGCCTTTGACGTTTTGCATCGTTCTCACATGTTTAATTTCAACACGAATGATGTAACCAATATTTTGTAACCATATGTTAATTTAAAAGAGTGTCCGTGGAGTTTCTTGCCCGTTCTTCTCCATAGGTACCTACTAAGCTTTGGAATGGGCAACTAGCTTCATTTTGATGACTGACCGACCCCCTTGACAATTCAAAAGTGCCTGTAATTGGTTTATTTGAAATAAATGCTTTGAGTTTTGAGTTTTTTGAGTTTAGTAAAAGTTGTTCATAATGATGAGTACAATGACCCCTTAAGAGGTTATTGACGTTTTAAAAATAACCCTGTATAGTACTTAGGTACTAATTCCATGAGCACACTAATTTCATGCTATTATAAAGTATTAAAAAGTACTTACTTATTGCTATGCTCAAGCTGTCACTTCCGTCCGTTTTCACTTCCACAGAAAGCGATAGGAAAGATGTTACACATCAATAAACTAACCACTAAACTTACGAACGCTAGTACACAGTTTAGTTGAAATTGTAGTTTATTGCTAAATAAACTACAAATTCAGCAACAGTTTTCTCATAACAAGCGTTTAGTATGAAATAATTGAGCAATAATACCTACTGTTTGTCGATAAAACTTCCATTATAATAAACCTAGTTGTTTTATTAACTATGTAGTCCAATATATTATCGGAATCTCTGCAATAAAGCCCGTATTGGTTAACGATCATGATTTTTAATGCGACATAAAGATGGTACATCAAAAAGTTATTATTTATCGCATAAAAGCGTTGACGCAAAACAAGTAAATCGTTTCGGCTTTTCACGAAGCATATAAACGATTTTTGTGATAAACGATTCAGAAGCTGATTTGTGTTTGATTACAGTGAGACAATGTTACTGATTTCAAAATTCAAAATCATTCGAAATTGGAATAGAATTATAGAAAGAAAAATATTTTAAAATTAAAAAAGGAGCATTTAAAGAGATATTATTATTATTTGTTCGAACAAAATACAAAAAAAACAAACCAGACTTGTGCGACGCCAAAAAAGCTTGCGCGTCGCCTATCTCCGCACAATGCTGCGATATTTAAAAAATAAATACTGTAGCGCTGGTATTATGATAGGGCTCGCAATTCACGATCTGGATGACCAAATATCTCTTGATAAAAAATTATGATGTTAAATTATATTATTTCTGTAAATTGATTTAAAAAAAAACCCTTTACACGCCAAAAATTTAATTATGTTTTCAAACTAGATGCGTTTGATGTTTCCTCACCGACAACTCTGAGAAGAAAGACCGAAACAAACTCAAAGGTCACATTCTCTTTTAAAGGCCACACAGATTTAAATGGACTTGTCCTGTCAGTGCACGCAGTTGTCAGTAATCGTGCTCTTGAAATGTGGCTGTTTGTGCTTACTCTTTTGTTTTTATCTAGATTTTTTAGGAAAATAACCACGTGATTTTTAAATACTATTTCTACCTACTGATGCTTTGAAAGAGAAATGAAACTACACATAGTCAATTCACTAACACATTCTAAGAGTTTATTTATAATGGAGTATTAAAATTGCAAAGCATTTGTTATGCTTCCATTACATTACTTTAGCTTTTACTTTAACTTCTATATTCATAGAAAAAAAAAAAGTTAAAATTTAAAGTTTAAAAGTCAGTAGTCAACAAATATTTTTTTTATTTGGACATAAATTTCACTAACAAATACTGAGAGTTTATCTAAAATGTATACACCGAAAATATGTAACACTTTCAAATAATCAAACAACGTGCAACGTGTAAAATAAACATTCGGCTCTTTGACTTTGAAAAAAATATTGAAACTACAAGTAAATATTTCTGATATTTAAATCATAAAAACGGTACGAGGTTTTTAACGCTAATCAATTAAAATTCGTATGAAAAACTCATTAATCAACTTTTATTTGTAGAACCGGTAAATAGATGGTAGATCATTATTTTGAAATAAAGGCTTCTACAGACCGGCGCGACTCGCGACGCGACACTAAAGCACCCCTCGTCGCGCGACACGCGGGGCCTATGTGTCGCGTCGCGTGTCGTGCCGGTCTATAGAAGCCTTATATACCAATAGAGATAATGCTCGGTAATCGAGAATCATTTGTATTGCTTTAAAACGTTCACAGAGTACCTACTTTGGCGGGCGCATTTTGCTAAAATAATATTGCGTGCTTATGTGTTCAATTCCCAGATTGTGTAGTGTCATTGGGCTTTTTCTCAAAAATTCTCAGTAGCAGCCCGGAGTCTGGATCTCTGGCGGTTAATGAGAATAGGCTCGCCCCCTAGGGACTTAAACATAACTGGCGAAATGTGTTTGTAATGTAAACCTCTGTCCAAAGTGTCCAACCCTTCGGTGAAAATAGGCTTGATTTTATGTATGAAAAGTCAACTTACCGATAAAATTAGATCTTACATTGAGAACCCAGATTTACATTAAACCCTACATTCAAATTCAAAGTTTAAATTAATAAAAGAAACCCTTTGAATCCAAATCAGATGAAACCCTCACTTTCTCGATTCAATGTAATATCATTCCAGATTTAGTATTGGCACCCGAGTAACGACTGTCATGCCCGTTCTCACACTGTTGGATTTGAACGCTCGGCTCTGCACCGAAAGTTGAACATCGAACGGCGCACTTTTATTTAGGCATTCATTTAGGTGTCGTCCACTGTTAGTGAAAACGTAATTCTACATCTTGTTTTACAATTCGTCCTTTCCTTATTTAACAGTTACCATTGCTCTCAGTATTAGTGGTTTAGCCTTTCAACATAATAAAATAACCAACCGGCACTGCCTTTGATTTGAGTCACAGACCAGTATTTGGGATTATAATTACGAAAAGGTTTATTATGGAATCCTTTTCGAGATTATTCAGGAGGTATAGAAATAGCAAGTTACTATTTGTGAGAATTTCGTGAATCGGGTTTACTAACTACAGTATTTTTAACTCACGAAGCCACGCGCGCTATAATTGTGGTTACCAAGTGAGCTGTGAATGTGTTTGTAACGGGAGACGCCCCGGACGTCGGGAGTCGCAGGCTGATTCCCGGCGCGGGCTTGCGGACGGTGAGCTATGGCTAGTAGTAGCTCGCCGTCCGATAAGGACCAGGCCCAGGTCGACGCGACGCCGCGTTGTATTCCACAAGCGCCTCAAAGAGATGTCAGCAACAACTGACGCTGTTCGATAGGGCCAATGCCTGCCAGAGTTGCGGGTTTGTCCGAAAGGGATATCGTGGCCCTGGCACACAGGCATCTGAAGGTACACGGGAAGTCTGACACGCCCTCCCGCTCCGCCCAGAGCGGGAGAAGTTATTTGATCATTTACAACCCTTAAAAGAACAAAAAGGAGTTCTCGTACCGTCCGAAACAACGGTGAAGTCGGATATGTGTGTGTGTGTTATGTGCTACTCGTATTCACACACACATTCACAACGTGTTTGTACACTTGGTGACAAGTAAACGCGCACGTCGCTTCGTGAGATAAAAATACTATAAAGTCCATTTCACGAAAGAAGTCCCGCAGACGTGGCGCTGCAGGCATGGGTTATTTTAGGAATGTTGCTAACTTAGCGTATAATAATAATTAGTTCCACTTATTTCCGCGGGACTTCTTTCGTGAAATGGACTTTACCTATATTTAGTAGAAGATTAAAAAAAAAATAGAAATAGTTTATTTGCACCTTCAAGTAAACAATAAGGTTTACAATAAAAATAGGCCTTATGGTTAGTAAAGTTGCATGTTAGGGTTGCAGGTTGCAGCCAATACCTAAGATAACTTAATATCTTGTAATTGTAGATATCAGCGCTCAGCCTCGTGTATTGATAGAGTAAATAAAATAAATTATAAGGACAAATAAGTATTACTTACCCCCGTTTTTATTACAATGACGGTTTTATTTTAATAATTAGTAGGTATTTTAGGTTGTATTAATGACTAGCTGCACCTCGCGGTTTCACCCGCGTAAGTCTTGATCCCGTAGGAATATCGGGATAAAAGTAGCCTATATGTTAATCCAGGATGTCAGCTACCTCCATACAAAATTTTATCAAAATTGGTCCAGCCGTTTGAGCATAAAAAAGTAACAAACAAACACACTCACAAACTTTCGCCTTTATAATATTAGTGTGACTAAATTCCATTAATAAAACCCAAAATTATAACCAACAAAAATAGTTTTATCAAACAATTTTTGTTGGTCGACATCAAATCGCAATTTTGTGTCTGTTTCAGCAAAACTACTCATAAATGGCATGCACTACTTTCTGCCCGAGTTATAGGTAATTCCCCGGTAGTTCAAAGGCGTTTTAAATCCATGTCAGTTGTTAACATTCCGCAACGTTGTCCCTCGTCATACTCACACTCTAAAACTCGCCGCATGGATGATGAAGCGAAAAAAAAAACCGCTAGGGTTGCCATCTCCGCCATTGCCGCATTTTATATGGAAAAAAGAAAAAAGGTTATATAATATTATAGTAGGTATGTATAAAAGTCAGAAATCACTCAATTAAAATTAATTTCGGTCATAAATACAACCACAGAATTTAAATAGTTACAATTAATTAGACAAACATGCTTAATTTATTCAAACCAACTTAACAATATTCCACAAACATGATTTGTAATGTGAAAACCGACCAGTATAGAAATAATACACTTACCTAAATAGGTTCCAATGATGTCTAAATAAACAATCAAAGCAGTGATCTCGTCGAAAAATGTGTCCAACTGTTGGCCACAAAATGCACACACACTAGAATAACACAATGACAGAACAATGACGTGGCGCGAGTGTAAGATGTAGCTGTCACGCAGCATAACAAAGTCGGCCTGTTTGTTTTAATTCTTTTGCAGCGCGACACTCTATCTAGACATATCAATAATTCAAAGCCTAAATATAAGATTACCAATTACACAGAAGATTTTTATTATTATTTGTCGTTTTTGTACAACTGCGTCCCTTCCCCCCTTCCACTTATCCATATCTATTGCTGTTTGTGGCCAATCTTTTAGTTTTTTTTTTTTTAAACGTTACCCCACACTAGGAATTTCTCCTGTATTGTGGGTGCGTTTACAAACATTTAAATTCACATACACAAACAGCCAGACCCGAAACAACTACTTGTAGGTCATACAAATATTTGTTCCGTGCGAGAATCGAACCCGCGACACGCAGAAAAGATCGAGTTCGTCCCGACTTCTCCTGCAGGCTTAGCAAAGCCTTTTCTATCTCTACTCTACTGTAGAATAGAAATCGCTTGTCTCGCGTTTCTTCGTAGACTCGCGTCTTCGTAGACTCGCGTTTCTTCGTAGACAATGACTTGTCCATAGCAACGGGGTATTCGCTAGTGATGTGTATTACTCGTACTACCTAATTTTACCGTATAGAAGACAGGTAGAGAAGACAAGTCTCTTCACGTTTGATTTTGTAATCGCCGTGCTAAAGACAATAGACAACTTTCTGTTGTTTACAAAGAAACATAATTTTTGTCTATTCTTCCGTCGACAAAACGCTTCTCTACGGTTCTCGTGCTAAGCCTGCTGGGCCTGCCACGTTGCCGTGTGGGACCCGTTGTGTGATTATTTTATTACATACGAGTAGCTGCTCCGACATGCGACTGATGTGGCAATTTACCATCATCAAGTATTTTTTTTCTAATACTCCTGACGAACAGTATATTTACACATTTTTTTTCATCGCAGTGGCAACCCTAACCGGAACTAAATAGGGTCGGCATGAATTGTAGTTGGTTGAGACAAGCCAACGTGGGGGATGAGACAAATTCAATTTTGAGCCCAGATAAATTGGATCGGGGACAGCACCGCCACTAAATAGATTGTTAAGTGCAAACTGTATCGGGAAAAAGATAAAAGTTAACGATGTGTCGGGTTTTTCTTTTAACTGAGTTGTTAGTAAACGAGTTATACCCCGTAGTTCTCGCCTGAAAATTAGCTACGAGTTAAGGCACGTATAGACTGGCTCGCGCTCGATATCCCTCCAGTCTGTACGAGCCTTTATGTTTCAACATGCGTGGTTGTCGTAAGCGACGGAAAACTTTAAGAGATATATACTTATTACATATTGTGTAACCTAGAAACTGTATAATTGAGTATAAATGACGCACCAAAAACATTTCCTGCAAAGTAGGTTGCCAAGAGTTACTAACGCTTTCACTGTTAAAAAGTTATCAGATATAATATAGAGCCAAGCCCACATCACACATCATCATAGATCTTGATTAAAATGGACGGCTTGGCCATTCCATTAAACTTTTGCGTGACACAACATTAAAGACCAGTGACTTAATTTCAAGCCATAAATTTTGTTGAAAAATTTCATGTTTTTATTGGAGTTTAAAAATAAGTAGATTTCAGATTCCGACTTCATTTTCCGATTAAACATTTCGTGAAAAACTACATTTCAGAGCGAAACCAGGTGAAATATCGAATCTACATAAAGGCTCCCGCAGACAGGCTGCGATGTGACACTAGCAGCACAATTTCTATGAAAACTTCATGGAAAGTGTCGCACTGCCTGCGATATCGCGCTAGTATGCACGAGCTTTACACTATTAGGTTATACAATGTAAGGTTAATGATTTCGGGGAGACAACCAACATTAATTAATAATATTTATTTGAACAACACCGTGTCACCACCTCGTTATCTAACGATAGAGGGGACCACAAAGAGAATCTACGTAATCACCTCTATTTTGTCATCATACTGTACTTATGTCATTGAATCATTATGTTAAACTGCTGTAAGTAATTATGGGCTAAACACCTTCGTAACTCGTCTACTTATCGTGGAATTAATCACCATAACATCAAGCCTGTATTTATACGGGTTAGGCAGAGGTAGTAATGGCAAGTATATAAAAAGTACGACGAAGCGAATTCATTTTGCATTTCACAGAATTTCGCAACCACATTTAATTTGCTAAAGCATTCGCATGCTAACAATGGGCAGCAGCGTTCTCGATGCATTTTTAAAACCATTCTGCGATTGTCAACCCGCCTGCCAAGCGTGGCGATTATGGCAAATCCCCCCCTTTTAGGGGGAGGCCTATATCCAGCAGTGGACGTCTTTCGGCTGAAATAATGCTGATGATGATGCTAACAATGAATGCGAATGCTAATTAATCCATCGCTAGGCAGAGGTATATATACCTATAGTATATTATTATATTTATATTTGACTTTATTTTATTTTTATTTATATTTAGACCTATTTGATTAAACGCTTTTTAATACACGCGAGAAAAATGTACACGCAATTTTCAAATTGCGACAAAAAATCGCAACATTCTTAACTACGGCTTATTGGTTGATTCGCACGAATTTACGCGCCCGAAACGGGTGAATAGTCGGGTATAACCGTGTCACCACCTCGTTAGTTGGATTGAGGGGACTACAAAGAGAATTTACGTAATCACCTCTGTTCTGTCATCATACTGTACTTATATTAAAGTCAAACTGCCGTAAGTAATTATGGGCTATACACGTTCGTAACTCGTATACTTTTTTTTTTTTTTTCCTTCTGGCTTCGCACGGTTTGTGCATTTAGCCAATGTCACGTTTTAGTTCTTGTATAGTATTGATGAAATTAATTATAAATGCATGATGATGATATCCCCGCCCACTCCCCTTGAGTTTCAGTAAAGATGTGGCACTTTACTGAGACCTCACGCGGACTTCTTGAGAGAACTTGAAGCGAAGTTGCACTGTTTTGTTTTATTTGCCAACACTAATGCACGTTCACAAACACTTAATGGTTAATAATCCACCATTATTACACATTAATATTCGGCTAAACACAAATTTTGGAAAATTAAACAAACTGCTGAACATGACGCTTCACTTTCCCGCCAAGAAGTAACTCGTATACTTATCGTGGAATTAATTTATCATCATCATCATCATCACAACACCACGCCTTTATTCCCCGAAGGGTTAGGCAGAAGTGTACCTATAGTACATCCACATTTCGCCAGTTATGTTTAAGTCCCATGTAATAGAGGGCGAGCCTATTGCCATCAACCGGGCACAAATTCAGACTCCGAGCTGCTACTGAGAAATTCCAAATGGAAAATCCCAATCACACTTTGCCCGAACTGGGAATTGAACCCAAGTCGTCATAATACAAAACAAGATTTATATTTTGACATGGCTTAAACCATGGAGCCAGTTTTTGTAATAAGAACGTAACAGTGATTAAAATACCGTTCTTTATACAAAACTGAAAACTTAGTTCGGTACTAAGTTGTCAGTTTTTTATTAGGAACTTTACTATAGACGGAATAAAGTTCGAAATTCAATAATGGGTCCATGGCTTAAACCTGGGTCTGAAGATACACCTTGTTTTGTAATAACACGGAAGGAGTCTACTCCGAACATAAATCCGATGTATCGGCCGTTGCTTGACTACGGTTAACTATGGCTGACTACGGCAAAAGCAAAAAAAAAAGACAGTCAAAGAGATAAGCCGAAGTCAAAAATGTGACTTTAAGTCAGGTAAGGATCTAAAGTCAAAAAAGGAAACTATGGAAGTTTTAAAACGGCCGAACATTCGGCCGACAGTTCGTGTAGGGACTACAGGTGACAATCTTGCAGGCGATGCAAAATGTAATATTCACTGCACATAGAGTTAAGCGTCAGCCGCCAGCGCCGTGGCAATAACTCGTGTACTATTTATTATATGTAAAAGCGTCACTGTACTCGGTATATCCGAATTATAACAATAGACTTTATTCGGTACACTGGAATTTCATTTTATCTCCTTCTCCAACCACCTAATAATAAAGGTCCCAACATTGGTGACCCCGACGTGATCTTAGGGACGTGGTTGTCACCAAGCAAGATTGTCACCTGTAGTCCCTACACTTCGGATTAACGCTTCGGAATAGACCCCAGGTCTTCATGATCAGCATGTGCAGTAACGCTTGCGACCACTAGACCAACGAGGCAGTCTTATAATCTACTAGCTTAAGCCTGCAGTTTCGCCTGCATGGAGTTCGGAAATTATCCCACGGGAACGAAGTAAGTACTGGGATAATGAGATCTTACGTCCTATCCCAGGTCATGGCTTAGTGGCAAATTTCATCGAAATCTGTTCAGCCGTTAAGACGTGAAAGCGTAACAAACAAACAAACTCACTTTCGCATTTATAATATTTTTAAATTATGCATGTTAGATTACTTTTAATTTTATTATTTCTGTTTATTTTGATTTGCTTTGTAATCTTTGATTGATTTTGATTTGCTTTGCCATAAAGAACGATTCATGTATCATGTAACTAGGGGTTGACACTAGCTGTTAAATTTCGATTCTCGGGGTCAGGAACTACGGGTGAGGGCTGCTGCCTCCTCTTCCCGTTGGTACTGTGGGTTCGGTATGTACTTCAATGAACAGTTATATTTTTCATGTAGAAAGACATTTAATTATTGCAAAACTCATTACAATCGTTTAGAACGAACGGATCAAGAGAGGAAGAAAAAAACACACAGGAAAAATGGTGGCGCGTGACATGCGAAAATGCTCTGTCTGAAGTTGGCGACGCTCCGCGATGATTGGCCGACATGCTTGACACTGATTGGTCGATGTCATTCGCGGACGCGCTGTCAGCGGCAGCTTCAGGTCGCCATCTTGCCACTTCATTCCGATAGGTGGCGCAGGCGGTAACACTAGCTCCTGTAATACTGTGCATACTAGCGCAGGATCTAGGGAATTCATAAAAATGTATGCATAACTTATGTCAATAAAGATTATATTATTAAAAAAAGAAAACATAGTTATGATTATAGACATTGAATATTCAAGTGTAAAGGCTTCTACATACCAGCGCGACTTGACGCGCGACGCGACACGGCACAACGGCCCCGCGTGTAGCGGGACGAGCGGTGCCTTTGTGTCGCGTCGCGTCGCGCGACAAGTCGCCCCGGTATGTAGAAGCCTTAATGTGTAGAAACCATTGACAAGATTGTACAATATCTAAAATACCATGGAGGTAGGTATTTAAGCAAACTTTAACGAAGATGTATAGTTTATTACCGTTTTTAAAAGTTTATTTGCGTGAAGTTCCATGAAAATAAGTAGAAAACAATGCTAAGGAATTTTCAAAGCGTCAATTTTGCTTTTAAAATCGACCAGTACGCGAGCTACAGAAATAAAGATATTTCTATTCTTACTTAAAAACCCTTGAAGACATAAAAAAGTTTCGGAGAGTCTAAAAGAAAAGTGAAATAGAAGCCATTATTTGTTGAAAAGCTTCTTAACTTTTTTATGATACTCGATCTCAACCTCGTTATTACCTATTGTGAGTTCCTCTAAGCCAGAAATATTAATATTTTAATATTTAAGACGCTGACTACAGCTAAAGCGCGGTCACTGTCAGACTGCATACAAAAGGAAGAAAAGCGCATTGACAATGAAGGAATTATCTATTTTCTCAAAAATTTGTTGAGTAATTGAAAATAAAAAACAACCAAATTTCTGCATTCAAATAAAGACTTTCTTGTTATTAATTAAATACCAACCGTACGTTGATATATAATACAGATATTATGGATTGGAAAGTAAAAGTTTAGTTTACTAATAATAACTTTTAAATCTTTTACAGTCTGTTCACCTTAACTTATATTAAGACTAACTGCGCGTTTCACCCGCGTAAGTCTCGATCCCGTGGGAAAGCCACCCTTATCCCTTATCACTTAGGGGCATGAAAAATAGATAGTAGCCGATTCTCAGACCTACTGAATATGCATATAAAATTTCATAAAAATCCGTCAAGACATTTCAGAGGAGTATGGTAACTAACATTGTGACACGAGAATTGTATATATAAGATTAAGTATATTTTACATACATAATTATGTGTAAAAAGTCATTTATAGTTTTATTTGAATAATATTTGGAAAGGGGGATAATTCCTTTCATATTGGTAGTTTATTGAATTTGTAATATAGAAAACTAATATTGGCTCTAAGCACAAAATTATACAAACAGGAACACAGAACGAGCTAATTTCAACTTGTAATTACTGTTGACTAAATCAAACACTGGTTTGGAGTCGCATCTGTGGTACACAGGGGCTCGAAACCGAAGTACATTACCTACAAATAATTTCCATGTTTATTTCCGTAGACTGTATACTTTTCCATTTGATATTGTATTATAGTCAGGGGAGTTAATTTTTAACCGACTTCCAAAAAAGAAGGTTATTTGTTCGTGTGTATGTTTTTTTTTATGTATGTTCACCGTTTTCTTCGGCAATTGTGGACCGATTTTGAAAATTATTCTTTTTTTTAAAGGGTATGCTCCTGAGGTAGGTCCATTATCACCAAGTCAGAATCTGATGAGGGGATCCCATGGATATCGAGGGAAATCCTCAAGTTTTATAGGCACACTTAATTGGGTATTTTTTATTGTATCTGGTACATTTGCTCTCGGAAAGGACTAATTGGTGAAGAGGAATTGATGATGAAGAACACAGATGGCCACCGGAACTACTTAATAATAATTATTTAACAGGTTGCGATTCGATTAGGTACTTTAATATGGTGGCTTAGCAATTTATGTTCGTCACAATGCATATGCAAACTCAAACTCAAACTCAAAGCATTTATTTCAATTAAACCATTGACAGGCACTTTTGAATTGTCAAGAAGTCGGTCAGTTACAAATATGAAGCTAGTTGCCCATTCCAAATAGTAGGTTCCTATGGAGAAGAACGGGCAAGAAACTCCACGGACACTCTTTTAAATTAAAATATTGGTTACATCATACATATTGAAGTTAAACATGTGAGAACGATGCAATACGTCAAAAGCGTCCGTGATAAAAAGATAACAATTCAAAACTAAAATAATTAAAAATAAGCCGTGGCAGCTAAGAGATGACCAGTCCCAACTGACAGCGCCCGTTCACGAACATGACGCATGGATCAGCACCATTCAGCTCAACCATTTTGAAGGGAGCTAAATGATCCAACACACACGCCACCATCAGCGAGACATCTGAGTGAGCATGACATACTCTCAGCCGCCAGGGCACATTTAAGTCAATGAAAGACATAATTACCCGGTAAATGGTAGCTCTATTGTACATAGTACTCACACCTGTGATATGCAATTATATAATACAAAGGATATTCGAGTTTATACAATGAAAAGATAGTCTTCCAATCTTCATCAGCTCCAACAGTATTTTCAAATGTTAATAAATTAGTTGTGGTTGTGGAGCTGGACCAGCATTGAGCCAAGCATTTCTATCAGCGATGTAATCTCCCAACCTATAATATGCCTGCTTGCATAGTGTGCGTTTTATACAAGATTTGAATTTCGTCTCATTCAGTTGAAGTATGACGGGAGGGATTTTATTATAACATTTTAAACAGTACCCCATGAAAGATGAGTCTACTTTTGCCAGTCTGAAACCTGGTTGAGCTAATAGATCCCTACTTCTAGTACTATAATTATGTCTTTCGCCTCTTTTACTAAAAAGATGTAAATTTTTTCTTACGTACATGATGTTTTCATAGATATATTGACAAGGCACCGTCATGATGTTAATATCCTTAAACAGTTCCCTAAGAGAATCGCGCCTGCGGAGATTATATATGGCTCTGATGGCTCTTTTCTGCAGAATAAAAATAGACTCGATGTCTGCAGCCCGTCCCCAAAGTAAAATACCGTAAGACATGATACTATGAAAGTAACTAAAATAGACTAGCCTCGCGGTATCTACATCAGTAAATTGACGGATTTTTCTGACAGCATGTGCTGCTGAACTTAGCCGTCCTGCAAGAGATGTTAAATGAGGACCCCATTGAAGCCTAGAGTCGAGCGTGATCCCCAGGAAAACAGTTTTTTTATCGACGAATTAAATGCTCAACAATTAACGTCCCTGTATCGGAAATATTTCGTGAAAAGCTGATGAGCTGTTGACATGAGGCTAAACCGACCCACTAAACAGTGAAAAATAAAAAACTGTTTACAAAAAAATTCAACCTACTTCCAAAAACTTCTATCTCGGAAGTCGGTGGCAAAAAACTAAAATACAGATCCAAAAACACCGACTTCCGAAATTGAAATAATTTTTCACTTTGTAGTTTTTTTTTGTTTGTTAATTGACACACTCCCTACGTCAATTTGCCGTGATAAGGCCATTTCATTCAACTGTCAAAGAATGAGAGTCGTTCACAGGGACTCTAAATCGCAATACATTACTTATACTTTTCATGTTTATTTCCGGTGAACACTTGCCGTCAACTTAACAGTCAAGGACATTAATCGTTCAGCAAATTTTCACCCTATGTCAATTTGCCCTGTTATAGTCATTTCATACAACTGTCCCAGAATGACAGTTGTGTTTTAATTAAACAGAATCTTTAAATTGGTAAGTCAATTTGAATAAAACAATTAATTCTTACTAAGAGTATTCAGAGCAGTGGTGGCCCAGTGGTAACGGCCCCGACTTACGAGTCATAGGTCGTGGGTTCGAACCCAGGCAGGCGCTTTACTTTGTGTAAATAATTTCATCACCACTGCTCTCAAAACGGTGAAGGAAAACATCGTGAGGAAACCGGCATGTCCTAGAACCAACAATTCAAAGACATGTGACATCTACCAACCCGCACTGGGCCCGCGTGGTAGATTACAGCCTAGTCCCTCTCGAAGAGAGGAGGCCTGTGTCCCAGCAGTGGGAACATTATAAATGATAAATGATTTATTTCTGTAAGTAGGTTTGTACAAACAACACTTTTATAGACTGATTATGCTAAGAGTATTCAGACGAACTTAACACTCACTCAATATAAACAAAGTCAACGTAGCACACGGCGAGCTAGCCTGCTAGTTTTACCCAAAACCAGAACGAACTATGGCAAAAAAATGCTTAATTTTGAAGGAGCACAACTTTATAATAGAATACCCTCTAGTATAAGAAATCTTCACTCTTTTAATGAAAGAAAGAAAGAAAGAAAATTATTTTATTCGGGACACGCACAAGAAATACAAATATAGCATTTAAAATTAACTTACAATTAAAACAACCAAAACTTGTGCGATGCCAAAAAGGTCCCTATCTCAGCATAATGCCGCGATATTTAAAAAATAAATACCGCAGCGCTGGTATTCTGATAGGGCCCGCTGTGATGCCACGGACTCACCTACGGATACGCATAAATGCCACTAGGGTAATAAAAATAAATAACACAACACCTACAATAAATAAAAAGAAAACAAAATTAATTAAATATAAAACGTAACTCGTAACTCGTTCAAAACTCAACTTAGTCAGTATATAATCGCGGATCGATCACTTCTGGAGAAATGATGGCATTGTTTATCTAGTTTGTAACTGATGTCGACGAGCTTTGTGTATTATGTGTATGTTTTAGTATTGTGTAACTGATGACGACGAACTTTGTGTAATTTTTGTGTTCTCAAGTGAATGACATTAATATCTTTATTGAGAAAAAAGTTTCTTTAAACCTAAACATATTTCCCTGACTTTACAATATGTACCTACATGATTATTCATACTATATTACAGACCTCCTAGAGTCTAGCACCCTTTTTTTCTCACTGGACAAGTCATTCAATCATTCAGCCCGGTCTTAATTATTCATCTCCGAGAAAGTATATTTTAATTTAATTTTTTTGCAGAGGCAGTCTCAGACATAATGGAATTAAATTAGTCAGAAAATTAATACTTTAACAGCAGGAAAATTAATCTGAAAAAGGGTTTTATTTTTCTCTTTATATTGTGCCAGCCATTTTTTTTTTTTTTTTGGGTGGGAAATTATCAAATAACTTCTCCCGCTCTGGGCAGAGCGGGAGGGCGTGTCAGACTCTTACTGACTAAAACCCACCCGTGTTCCTTCATTTGCCTGTGTGCCAGGGCCACGATATCCCTTTCGGACAAACTCGCAACCCTGGCAGGCATTGGTCCTGACGGACCCCGTCAGTTGGTGCTGACATCTCTTTGAGGCGCGCGTGGAACACAACGCGCCGTCGACCCGGGCCTGGTCCTTATCGGACGGCGAGCTACCCATCGCTCGCCGTCCGCAAGCCCGCGCCTACGGTGGCCGGAAATCGGCTTGCAACTCCCGACGCCCGGGGCGTCTCCTGCGGCGACTAGAGGCGCGAGGGCGCGAACCTTGCCTCTCCCTCACGCGTTCCGCCTCCTCCTTCGCGAGCATTACTGCTTCGCAGAAGGAGGTGACGGCCTCCCATGCACTCTCGCTCCGAACCATGGCCTGAACCAGTGCTGGACGCGAGAGATCGTCGCCGCCGATCGCCTCCGTGAGGACACGGCGGTGCTCCGCCCAAGCCGGGCAGATCTCCACCGTATGCTCCACCGTGTCCTCCGGGCGATCCACACAGTGGTGACACCCGGGCGTTTCCTCCCGCTTTATCCTGAACAGGAACCTCCCGAAACAACCGTGTCCGGTGAGGACCTGCGTCAGGCGGAAGGTGAGGACGCCGTGGCGCCTCTCCAGCCACTCCTCAAAGAGGGGACTTATCGCCACAATTGTAGCGTGCCCAGCGCTAGGTTGCGACAATCGCACTCTCCATGCCGCCATGAGATCTCGCCGGAGTTCCGTCCGCTGTACCGTGATTTCTCGCGGCAGCGGAGTTTCACCCCGGCGTTTCGCCTCCTCGCGCCACTCCCAGATGTGCGCGAGGACTTTTGCCTCCAGATCCCACGGCGGCAGTCCGGCTAGGAGGCTCGCCGCCTCACGGGAGACCGTGCGGTAACCCCTTACCAGCCTGATGGCCATGACCCTTTGGGACGCGTTCAACCGCTGGGCTGGTCGCAGCCTCAGAGAACGCGCCCACACCGGTGCCCCGTAAAGGGCCATGGACCGCACGATCCCCGCGTAGAGCCTCCGGCAGGAGGCGTTTGGGCCCCCTAGATTGGGCAGAAGCCGCTTCAAAGCAGCCCCAGCCCTCTCCAGTCTGGGAGCCAAACGTCGGAAGTGCTCCACGAAGTTCCACCGGCTATCGAGGACGAGTCCCAAGTACTTCATCGTCGACTCGACACCGATGTGAACTCCTCCCGCCGTTATCTGGGAACTCGACAGTGGCGCGTTCCGAGGACCATAAAAACACATGGCCTCGGACTTGTGCAAGGCCACCTCGAGTCCCAATTGCCGGATCCTATCGACGATTGTCGCAACCCCACGTGCCGCCAGTTCGGCCGCCGCCTCATGCGACCTCCCCTGCGCCAGGACCAGCGTGTCGTCAGCGTAGCAGACTACGCTGACGCCGCTAGGGAGGTCGGCGCGCAGCACCCAGTCGTAGCCGATGTCCCACAGATGCGGCCCCAGGACCGATCCCTGTGGGACACCGCACGACATCTCTCGCCGGTTCCACTCTCCTTGGTGACCAGGGTAGATGACGGCCCTGTCCGTCAGGTAGGCCTCGACCACGCGACAGAGGTAGGTCGGCATCCGGTGGTACCGAAATGCCTCCCTAATGCAACTCCAGGGCAGGGTATTGAAGGCATTGGCGATGTCAAGAGACACCGCCAAGACGACCCCACCCCGGGCCACAGCATCCCCCGTCGTGAGGGCTCGGACGCGCATGATGGCATCCACCGTAGAGCGCCCCTTGCGGAAACCAAATTGGCTCTCCGCCAAATCCGGCCCCACCCGCACCAGCCGCCCGACAAGGCGGTCTGCAATTACTCTTTCAAAGAGCTTGCCCACCTCGTCGAGATATTGTGCCAGCCATGAATTCATTATCCCTGCCTACATTTTCTTTAAAAAAAAAATAAGTCTTTCGCTAAGGCCTTGTGCAGAGTAATAAAAATTCCATTATATTTACGAGTATTTTCAGTATATAAATCACAAATGGTAATAAGAAATGAAAATCTCATTTCAAACATGGATGAAAGTCGTTAATAAAGGTCATAAAATCGAATATTAAGTATGTAATAACAGTTAAGAATTAATCTTCAATAAATCAAGTATTTCACCAAAACAACACAATCCCCTCCACAAGGCTCACCCCCTATTACATGGGACTTAAACATAACTGGCGAAATGTGAGAGTACTACAGGTACACCACTGCCCAACCGTTCGGGGATTACAGGCGCGATGTTATGTTACGGGTTAAAAAACGAAAAAAAACCGGCCAAGTGCCTCACGGAGGTGATCGGCGGCGGCGATCTCTCGCGTCCGGCCCTGGTTCAGGCTATGGTTCGGAGCGAGAGTGCATGGGAGGCCGTCACCTCCTTCTGCGAAGCAGTAATGCTTGCGAAGGAGGAGGCGGAACGCGTGAGGGAGAGGCAAGGTTCGCGCCCCTCGCGCCCCTAGTCTCCGCAGGAGACGCCCCGGGCGTCGGGAGTAGCAAGCCGATTTCCGGCCACCGTAGGCGCGGGCCTGCGGACGGTGAGCGATGGGTAGCTCACCATCCGATAAGGACCAGGCCCGGGTCGACGGCGCGTCGTATTCCACGCGCGCCTCAAAGAGTTGTCAGCACCAACTGACGGGGTCCGCTAGGGCCAATGGCTGCCAGGGTTGCGAGTTTGTCCGAAAGGGATATCGTGGCCCTGGCACACAGGCAAATGAAGGAATACGGGTAGGTTTTAGTCAGTAAAAGTCTGACACGCCCTCCCGCTCCGCCCAGAGCGGGAGAAGTTATTTGATAATTTCCCACCCAAAAAAAAAAAAAAAAAAAGGCGCAATGTTATGTTACGTGTTAAAAAACAAAAGTAACCGGCCAAGTGCAAGTCGGACTCGCGCACGAAGGGTTCCGTACCATTATCTATAAAAATGGCAAAAAAATCACGTTGGTTGTATGGGCGCCCCCTTAAATATTTGTTTTATTTTAATTTATTTTTAATGTGAATATATAACTAAATATTCTGTGAATATTTCAAGCGCTATTGCTGTTATCAATGTAGAGCAAAAACGAGCAAAAAA
Organism: Tiliacea aurago; assembly: GCA_948098905.1. Lineage (NCBI taxonomy): Eukaryota > Metazoa > Arthropoda > Insecta > Lepidoptera > Noctuidae > Tiliacea > Tiliacea aurago. The sequence continues at coordinate 17,764,518 of OX402593.1, forward strand.
ATCACGTTTGTTGTATGGAGCCCCCTTAAAATATTTATTTTTTTAGGGTGTTTTTATTATTTTTTGTTATAGCGGCAACAGAAATACATCATCTGTGAAAATTTCAACTGTCTAACTATCACGGTTCATGAGATACAGCCTGGTGACAGACGGACAGACAGACAGACAGACGGCGGAGCCTTATTAATAGGGTTCCCGTTTTACCCTTTGGGTACGGAACCCTAAAAAGCCAAAATGCAAAAAAGGTCCATCATTCATTCATCATTTCAGCCGAAATACGTCCACTGCTGGACATAGGCCTCCCCCATCGGTTGGCGATCGCAGTATGGTGTTTAAATGCATAGAGAACGCTGTTGCCTATTCTCTAGAAAGTCCCTCAGACGCCTTTTACGACACCTACGGGAAGAAATAGGGTGGTGCTATTTATTCTTTACGTCCAGCATCACACGAAAATAAAAGCTTGGACTAACTTCATTAAGTCTCTAATAAAACTACCAACTAAACATGGTAACAAAAAACTGCGCTTTTCATAAAATAATTTACAAAGGTAACTTTTCCACGGCGTCCTACATTAGAGCTTATTAAGAAAATGTCCATTTAATATTTTCCAACAGAACGTCTAGTAACAGCGGTCCACGGTATTATTAAACTCTGCAAAGTTTTCATTGTGAAAGACCAGTTAACAGAAAATTGATGAGGAAGCATTTTGCTTTGACTTGGTTCAGTTTTGTACTTTATTGTTGGTTTTTAAGTCAGTTTATTTACAAAGAAAAATCATAGCTAACATTGTGTTGTCTCATAAATGTGTAGGTACGTGTTTTAGTGGCAAATTAAGGATTACAACAATTCCAAAGTGAGTAGTACCCTCTATGCTACACAATTTAATAGGTAGATACGCACCATGATGCAGGTCACGTTACACAAAGTGAAAAGCAACAAAAATAAAGTTTTGGGTAGCAACTTCGGCAGCCCAATAAGTCATATTAAATTAAGCCTTGTCCACGCATTTGTGATAATATTATAATTCTTTCAAAGTACAATCGCGATAAAAGAATCAGCTGTTCCCTACATTTTAACGAATTATTCGAACATAAATATAGGGAACAGCTGGTTTTTTTTCGCGATTTCAGTTTTGGTCCCATAGTAGAAGTTGTTCATAATGATGAGTACAATGAACCCTTAAGAGGTTATTGACGTTTTAAAAATAACCCTGTATAGGCGCCATTCTGCACAAAACACCCAATCATAATGTTTAATGCTTTTAGAATAAGATCTGAATGTCATTTATCTGTTTAGTTTATGATAAAAAAAGCCTTGTCCACACTTGAATCGTTTTGGTGTATCAAATCTCCGTTGCGTGGCACTGATACACCAAAACGATACAAGTGTACAAGGACAAGGCCTATGATACATCTGGCAACGTCGCGCGTTGTTGCGCAACATCACTCGACACATTTTAGTTTCCCGTGTTTCACGTCAATCGTTGCCTAGTGAAGACACGGGTACAAATAGGACGCTATATATATTATTTATGTTGTTGAATTACCAGTATTATGTGGCTTACGAAACGTCTATTGTCGCCTCCCGGGCGCCGTTCTGACATAATCCATTAGTCTTCTTTGTCAACACCTAGGAGATGACATGTTCATTAAAGAGTTCTGATCTATGACTTCTCTTTGTCTTCTACTATTTATATGATGAGGTGGAAACAATAGGTGTTACTATCGAAGACACCTTATTGCCGCCTTGTCTTTTATCATGTTTTCATTTTACCAGATACGACTTAAATCACAATTGTGTTAATATTGTAAAATAAAAGCTATAATGTCTTCTCGTCCCACATACCGCAGTGTTTCAAGACGAAAATCTTTGACCAGTGCGTGTTGCCAGTGATGACCTATGGCACTGAAACGTGGTCGCTCACAATGGGCCTTATCAGAAGGCTAAAAGTCACCCAAAGGGCAATGGAGAGGGCTATGCTTGGAGTTTCCCTAAGTGAATGAATCAGAAATGAAGAGATCCGCAGGCTAACTAAGGTAACCGACATAGCCCAAAGAATTGCCAAGCTTAAGTGGCAGTGGGCAGGGCACATTGCTCGCAGAACTGATGGCCGATGGGGCCGAAAGGTTCTGGAGTGGCGACCGCGTACCGGAAGACGTAGCGTTGGAAGACCTCCTACAAAGTGAATCGATGATCTTGTGAAAGCTGCAGGTATCCGCTGGATGCGGGAAGCACAGAACTGGTCGAAGTGGCGGTGCTTGGGGGAGGCCTATGTCCAGCAGTGGACGTCTTTCGGCTGAAATGATGATGATGATGAAAAGCTATAATGACACATATTCTGTGAAAAGGTTATCTTGATATTACGGTTAAAGGGATACTGCTCTGTGTCAGAAACGAATACGGATGGACAGACAGACGGTGTAGGCTTAGGGCCGAACCCAATAATGTATCTATTACCAATCATGGCGTACTGGAGATAGAAAATCCGTCTGTCTCTGGTTTTAACGTCCCAATAATCTGTCAGAGATTACGGAATCTTACTGGCTCACGCTATCTATTGATGGGATGTCTATCGCTTACTACGGATAGCCATTTGTATGTAAAAGTCAAAGTATGCGTCCTAATGACATGGTCGTAGCTATTTGTTTGACAGGACAGTTATTAAAGATGACAGATAAGTATATCCGCCGAATTGTAGGGATAAACGCATGTATCTAAGCAATATTTAGGTACTTTAAAAAATTTACTTCAAAAATAATCATTTAAAACATGTCCGATTCAAGTGAAAGTACGTTAAGCGAAACTGACAAAATGATCCTCAAAATCTAACTCAAAGGAAACTTTACACGACAACTCAAACTTATAAATGCCACATTGACCATAATAATATGAGTAAATTAAGTTGTTATGAACTTACATACCTATAGATTTCATTCAAATAAAACAGCAATAACTAATTTAGTCACCGAAATAAATATATTCTCATTTAAAAGTAACCTCAAATGCCTCAACAAGGTTTTGTGTTTCTTATGTCAAACTGTCAATTACGTTTTTTTCCACCTCTCCAGCGTTAAAAAATTGTTCAGAATGTGCAGTGAAATCTTCATGATGTACTTACACCGTCTTATTCCAAAACACGATCTAAATTTAGTACTAGGATAATTACTAGGTTTGCCACCATGACTAAATAAAACGTTATTATAAAATGAAGTTTATCACTTGTTCATGAACTAGATATGGTACTAAAGATAGTCCGCCGAGACCCCTAGTTTTTCTATGGGCTAACTTCGGTACTAATTTATTTGAGGTTAGCGTTTATTGTTATTGTGTGGCTTTTTATTTACAAATCGACTTGATGGATTTGGAAGATTTGGATAATTATGCTGGAGACGTCTCCGCGATCTTACAGACATCGTCATACGTAGTACGACGTAATAGTTCCTATAATAATATGAACATTCGCGTTAGGCAGTCGATTCTAAGATGATACAAAGCATTGCTTAACTAATATTAATTAAAAATCCATGTTTTGGTCAGTGGGTCGTCTTAGGGTTTTACTAAGTTTATCTTTAACGGTTTAACCAGACACAACTCACGAACAAACCACGTATTATCAACAGTACCTAATACTAAGATTTATTATTTATGGACGGACACAACATAAACATTCGTCTCAAATTACGAGTGCCGCGCCGTACCTATGTAATTCACTCCACTTCACGCTAGAGGTGTTAAAAAATATGATAACTTGATTATAAAAAGCACGTCAAAAGTACAAGTTGTGCTTGTTCAATATATTGTATAGTACAAAGAACGATTTATGACATATTTTTGTATTGATTAATAATTATTTATGCATTTCAAGTGTTATTATAATATCAATATTTAGAGAAACGAAACGTTGCTTCAAATAGATGCAGAATGAACGAATGAAAGAATGCCATTTTTGTTTCTTATCTGTGGAACCATGAACCATCTTTGTACTAACTGATCCTCAAAAAGTCTTCGTTTTGTAATAAGAACACGTTTTGAGCCTGATATTAACTTGAATACCGTAACAATCCTAGACCTTGTGGTCTTGGTATAAAACAGTACTTAAGCATTTTTTTGTAATAAGACGGACAGAGTTTTCATTTAATATAAATTATAACTTAATCCAGTCATTTAAGAACTCAAATATAAAGATTTTTTAATTAAAAGGTTAATTATACACGTTGTTTTTTAAAGTGAAGTTGGTTGTAACGGAACACACAGGAAGACCAATTAGAGGATCCTATCTATTGCTATCTTTATAGATAACTAGCTTTTGCCCGCGGCTTCGCTCGCGTTAATTTAGAAATTGACAATCAATTCGGGTTGTACACTGCTTGTTATTTGACGTTTGGCGGCAAATAACTCTTAACACACTATTCAAGTTTCTATAATAATATAATTCAATCATGATTCGAAATACACGGTGCCATTTATTATCATAAGAACGTTATTGTTGTTTTCCTCGGGAACAGTACTTTTTTCGGAATGAAAGGTACCCTATGTCCGTTTCTGTACACCTGACAACATATATGCAAAATTTCAGGATGATCGGTTCAGTGGTTTAGGCGTGAAAAGGTAACAAACAAACAAACTTACTTTCGCATTTTTAATATTAGTTAGGATAGAATTGTGAGATGTTATACAAGGATAGGTACAAATATACTGTCTATCATCAATAGTGATCTATCTTTCACTGAAAATAAGTTATTGGGTTTGGCCGTTAGTAATAGCATCGTGTTTACACTAATTGGTTACGAAACCCTTTGTAACTTCCCACTATTTCTATATATACCTCTTGTACGAACCACTGCAATAGATATCGCAAGCCCAGTATTACAATATTCCACTTCCAAAGAACCTCATAAATATCACTCGTATTCAATTAAAAAAACAAACAGATTAATTTAAAAGTCTCTCATCAAATATCTGCGAGCATAACGAACGTTCCGAATAATGTTAATAGCCAAAGGTTCGGTAACATGACTCGTAAACCATTCTGTTACGTTCCGAAATTGTACAGCTTAAATTACTTTTTAACATCGGAAAATTGCTTTGGAGAGCCACGTATCAAGCTGGGGAATTCGGTTCAATATGTTATTTCAAACTAGCGACCCGCCTCTTGGTTCTTACAACTTGTCAAATCATGAAGATTTCTTTATAATACTAATCCAATATATAATATTAACAACCCAATAGTAATAATAATAGCAAAATTAATAACATTAATTAATAGTAATATTATCCAATATATAATATTTTAATATACAGGGTGTTAAAGAAACTGCGTGCCATAGCTTAGGGGTAGGTTCAGTATCGATAAAGGAACCCAAAAACAAAAATAAATAAAATAAAAATAAAAACATAAAAAATATTGCAAGATCCATCTAATTTAGTACCTACTAACGATTGCTATTTTAAGTTAGTAGGTACTAAATAAGGTTGATCTTAAAATCATTTTTTTATATATTTTTTTTTTCTGAACCTACCCCTAAGCTATGGCACGCAGTTTCTTTAACACCCTGTATAATACTAATCCAATATACATATACAAATTCCACGATATGTGACATCTACCAACCCGCACTGGGCCCGCGTGATGGATTACAGCCTACTCACTCTCGAAGCGAAGAGGCCTGTGTCCCAGCAGTGGGAACATTATAGGCTGAATAAAACACATAAAACATTCAGAATAAATTCTTTGAATGACGTTGAAAACTGGGGGTCTACTTGAACATAAACCCGAAGTTGCGGCCGAAAGTTCGGCCGTTGCTTGACGTCAGCTAACTCTGGCTGACTACGGCAAAAAACAAACGACAGTCAAAGAGATAAGCCAAAGTCAAAAATGTGACTTTAAGCCGGGTAAGGATTCAAAGTCAAAAAGGAAACTAAGGAAGTTATAAAACGGCCGAACATTCGGCCGATACGTAGGATTAATGCTTCGGAGTAGGCGCCTGCATTATTATTATTTTATTTATTAAAAACGTTAATAAAAAATCTTTACATATGGACTTTGCCCTGCAAAACTGTTTTCACGATTTGTCTGTAAGAACATAACACAGTTTTACAATTTTTGTTTATTAGTGCGGACACTTAAATTTCAGTAACTGCACCTCCATCCCACCATTTAAATATGTTACGTAGTTTAGAAGAATAACGCTTTCACACAGACAGACAAGTAAAGCGACTTTAATGTATAATATGTATGTATAGTTACAGACGAACAAAAATATGATTCCATTTCTCTTCACATCCCTAGTGGGTCATTCCGTACACGTGTTTCGGCAATTTGTACTTTTAAATGTCATTCGTAGCAACTATTGTCAACCTGTGCTACGCCTGCTACGAGCGCTACGCCGTAGCACGACTATTTGATTTGTTGTTTTTTTTGTAGCATACTGTGGATGGTTTATCGTTTTGAATTCTAACTTTGCAACGTTGCGTTCAAGTACTTTTATTTAAATCAGTTTTCCCGAGAAGTACTTTTAATTTTTATAAAATCCTAGTTTCATTGTTAATGTTGTTTAATCTAGATACAGGTTTTAAAAGTCTTGAAAAGCTTTCAATACGAAATGAAAGGGTTTTATTTCCTCTGAGAATAGATTAGATAACAGTACAGACTTGTTTGCGTATACATTGTGCGCATTGTGCGTCTCTTGTGCGCAGAGTGCGGGCCAGTTCCAATGTCGTTCTGAATATGATAGCAAGTAGGTTGGACTGTCCTTATATGCGACACTGTTGTGACAGACAAGTTACATATAGTGTCGCACGTAAGAGACTACTATAATGAATACGAGCTTTGATTGATTTGATTATCTAATTTGTGTGTTGATTTTATTTATATTGTAATTATTCGTTATATTGTAATTTCTTGTTTGTAGGTACATATTTATGTGTGATTTTGTGTGTATCATTAAATAATATAAGGATGTTTTAAATATGGGTTATGTTGGTACCTGAATTAAATGAATTTTTATTTTTATTTATTGTTTTTCTTTCACATAATCTACTGGATGGAAAGTCTGGGGCCTAATGTTTTGGTCGAGCTAGATAACATAAGCAAAAGACTAGCCAATTGCGTGTCGGACCACGCACAATGAAGGATTCCGTAGGGGGGATTAATTTTTCCTAAGAACAAACTTAACATTGTAGTTGAAAAACATGTTCCCTCATACATTCCAACTGCAAACGTAAGTTTGTACGCACAATATTGAGAGATCTACCATGTTATTTTAAGATCCACTTCTTATAGGTTTTCCTGTAGTCTAAGGGTAAAGAACAATTTTTATATTTTTTTCAAGCTTTTTCCTCTTGAGTTACGGAACCCTAAAAACTGCCCTGCTTCTCTGTACGTCTACCGCAATTTCTAAAATCAACAAATTAAACTTCGGACACATAAAAAAAGAATAAATGCGATGCAATATTCTGTACCGATCCATCCCTTTAATGAAGCAATCCCTTTTACTGGCTATAAAGAGCGCGTCGACCCGTCCGAGCGACCTAAAATGTTGTACACCCCTGTCAATGTACCTACTTTTAAATATTTTAAAACTAGCGACCCGCCCCTGCTTCGCATGGCTTTTACGACTTGACAAAACATCGAGATTTATTTATTATTTGAAAGTTTAATATTAATGTATTACATATACGTCGGCGTCGTCGGCGTCTGTGTGGCGCCGGACGTAAAGCAATAGCACTCCCCTATTTCTTCCCGTGGGTGTCGTAAAAGGGAAGAAGAATGGGCAGCAGCGTTCTCTGTGCATTATAACACCATACTGCGATCACCAATCCGCCTGCCAAGCGTGGCGATTATAGAAACCCCCCCCCCCTTTGGGGGAGGCCTATGTCCAGCAGTGGACGTCTTTCGGCTGAAATGATGATGATAACACATAATATTATAAGCCTTTCGGAATAAAATTCTCTAAATGATGGTAAAAACCGATTCAAAATCTGTTTCGTATTTTAGAAGAAAAACACTTTGCCCGGTCTAGGCATCAAACCCGGGACTTCATGCTCAGGAGTATCACTTGCGACCACTAGACCAATGAGGCAGTTGTCATTCAAATGTGATAGAAACTGGAAGTTATTACATCTACTAGTTGTTGTTGTTAAGAGGGCTATTACAATTGAAAGAAAGAATTGAAAGTGAAGGCACGTGAACATATTCGTCAGAAGTTGGCCGAAACATCTCAACGGTGATTTGCTGGAGTGGTTTTCTTCGCTACCGGTCGTTATTTCTCCTGACAAAGTTTATTTTGGTATATTATGTATGTATGTATTTGTATTTATTTATGCTTGTATTTTATAGTTATTTCCGAGCTATCTATCCCGTACGTTGCACCTGCCATGTTTTGTCTCTGCATCACCCTAAGGTTGACTGGTAGAAAATGCCTCAGGCATTAAGTCCGCCTTTGTACAGTGTATTTTTTTACTTGTGCATAAAGTTTTAATAAATAAATAATAAATAAATTTTTCTTGAATTTGAGCGTTTTACTCGAGTTTTGATGTGTGAATAAGGTTTAGGTATAGCCAAAAAATAAAATATGCCCGAGCAAGTTTGATTATTTATCTTGGGAGCGCTTTAAATAAATATTTCAATTTTTTTACATAAATCAGTAAAAACCTTGTCTCTGCAAAGGATGTGTCATAAAATTTTACTTTTCGGTATCTTTTGATGCTTTTTTACACCGAATATAACATAAATTAAAAATTTATAAAAATGTCCATAGTACTACTGTATCTTATACTTGGGGGCGCTTTAATCAATTTATTATATTTCATACAGTAATACACCAAAAATAATTCTGTAAAACAGAGAGTTACTGATCATTTTTCGTCCAAAATTTCAAATATATAATCCAAATTCAAACATGATCGATCTTTCAAAGGGCAGATTTCAATCCAGAAATGTTACACATAAACGAGAAATCCTAAAATCCCTTTCAAATACCACATAGCCAATAAAATTGCTACTCACATATCAAAACTTCAGAACCACCCTATAAAGGTACCGATTTTGACAGTCCCCTCAAGGCTTTGCACAAACACGAGCGCGTTTACGTTACTTTGACGCGACGTCAACGTCGCCCGTGTGCCGTGACAGCTGAGATAGCGGCTTTTGGCAGCGTACAGGGATCAAAAGAATGATCAAAACATACCTGAACATAGTTTCCTTTTGTGGAACGTGTTGTTTATAATTAAAGTGTGCGCTTTTGCCGTCGAAACTTTGAAGGACTGCGACACGCGGCCATGCGTGTTAAGGTTGTTTTACTTTGTTTTAAATTCTGCAGTTTCGTGCTAGGGTTTGGTCAGGTGTTTTGTTTTTAGTTTAAAAGAGAACTGTGATGTTTGTCTCTATTATGGTTAGTTGCTTGATATTTATGTTGACAAGTCTTAAATACAATATACAAACGAACACACAAAAATTTATATAGAAACAGATATTTCCAGTTATCTGTTTTTAAATAAGACATTTCGAAAATGTTCTTTACTAACTTTTTAGACCTTTGTATTCCGCTTATGCGTATGAAGTTTCACTAAAATTGGTTCAGTCATTTCGAAAAACAAGGGCTTGAAAGTTTGTATGAAATGCTGTAAGGAGGCTCTTAAACAACCCCCAGTTTACACAAATTAAACTTTCCACGTGGTCAATTTAACTTCACTTACTGCTACTACAGCATGTCGGAGAGGGCATATCAGTGACGCGAACCCATAAGTTACCAAAAATCGCTCATTATTTCGCTTTTTTCATTTCAGCAATAAAGGGACGGGCTCATTCGGCGTATGATGATTATTATCATTCAAGAGATAAAAAATCATACAGAAATTCGAAAATCTAAAAACTTTTTCAGTTTTTTTTTACTAACGTAGGACATTGTTAAGTATTTCAGCAATAATGATTATTATCATTCAAGAGATAAAAAATCATACAGAAATTCGACAATCTAAAAACTTTTTCAGTTTGTTTTTACAAACGTAGGACATTGTTAACTATTTCAGCAACACACTGAATTTTTTTATGCTTTCTGAAAGATTGCTTTTGCAAAGTAATTTTGTGTCTGAGCCACAGCATTTGTTTAGTAAGGAATTAAATATTTTTTTCACAAATATACAAATATTATAAGGATACAAATTGTCTACAAAATATTTAGTTAACAACAATTCCTTACTCTTTTAAGTTATCATAACAAACAATATCATAACATATACGTTTAATCCACGAGGTTCCTAAATATGAGGAATTCCACGTATTCCAATCACATAATCCCGGGGAAATATTTCGTAGAGCGAAAATTACTTCGGCAATTTCGCTGCGTTTCATTGAATACCGTATAAGAGTGTGTGACGTCAATCCTGTACTTATAAATAGTTATTTACCGATGATATGACTTTACCTTGAAATTAGAAATTACATACGGCTGCTCATTTTCTGTTTCTGACTGAATGTTATTTGGGAATCTCACATCTAATGCAGGCACCTTCCGTTAATGACAGCGTTACTTTTTATAGCTGTTTAATTCAAATATTTCTTTTTTGAATTCTCCTTCCTCGTTCTTTGTATTCAAATGTTATATCGTCAACGAACTACCAATATCTTCTATCTAAAAAGTAAGTAAGAAGTTATTCGCAGCAAAATTAGCGTCTAATAATTTAGAAGTTAGAAGAAAAGAAAGAAAATATATTACGTTTATTTGCGGTAAACATGACGCAAAAAGGAACACAAACACAAAAAAAAAACGAAGTTACCAAGCAAGCAACCAAGTTATTTCTATTAGTGTTTAATGGGATCAATAGTTAAATTATCGTGTAAGGAGGTTTTGTCAGTACACGCGAAATAGCATTTTACGTCGATTGGCATTTAAAAAACCGGTCAAGAGCGAGTCAGACTAGCGCACCGAGGGTACGTATATATGATATTGATGATTTCTGAAAAACCGTGCTATTTAGAGACTTCGTTTTATTTTTTCTGTAATCTTTACATAAACTTCTACCACATAATTTCAGATTTTTATCTATGCAAACTTCGGAGATAAGGGGGGGATATTTTTTACATTTTTCATCAAAAGTCGGAAACAATGCCACCTAAAAAAAAATGTTTGAGAAATTGCAAACAGCGTTCTTTTGTTTATGATACCCCACATGCCCTAGTAGCCCCACTTAAAATTTTTAAAACCCCCTTTCAGTCCCTTTTGCAAAAAAGATATATTTTTTTAAATTTCTTTCTTGTAAGCAAAATAGTTGGGCAAACGTCATCTAAAACTATTCTAAATTTCAAGTTGATAGCATTAGTAGTTCTTGAGATATCTAGGTGTGACAGACAGACAGACAGACTTAGTCTCACCATAAGGGTTCCTTTTTACCATTTTGGTACGGAACCCTAAAAACGAAAAAAAGGTAAAAGGTATTGGTATTTCATCGTCGATATGTCGTGTCTCTATTTTACTGTGTACACATAAAAATAAAACAAATATATTCAATTCTGATTTTTTTTCTAGATTTGAACAATTTTCGTATTCTCATAAAAACATACATACCTATAGTACGAGTATACCTTCCTAACCAAACCTTATATTGATTACAATTTATAAAACAAAGAAGTAGGTACCCACTACAAAATATGAGCAAAAATTAAGGTGGAGATTTCTGAAAATGGTAAAAAATGTTGTTTTTTAAAGCAGTGTATCTCTTAAACCGTTAATAATTTTTCCAAAACCAAAACTATTATATTTTCAAAACTTTTGTGCTTACGGTGATGGAACTCAAAACATAATTAAGCATAATTTAATACATCAAAAAACCTTCAATGACAACTCTTAATTATTTTTAAAGCAGTTTATTCCTTCGTTAACAGTTATAATTATAATTAAAAGTATACCATAAAATTGCAAATGCCAAACTGCATCCGGCGATGGATATATTTTTTTAAATTAAGTAGTTAATGTCTAATTTTATACGATTTTATTTGCATTCTACGCCATATGTTGTGTCATCGTGCATCTCTTTCCTTTGTATGCAATCTGACAGTGACAGCGGTTTACCTGTTGTCGGCGTATTAAAGGCTCGTACAAACTGGTGCAACAAAGCGGGCGTGACAGGCAGCGACAAAGAAATTGTGCTACTAGTGTCGCGGCGCGCCAGTCTGCACGAGCCTTTAAATGAAAGTTGAAACTACAAAAAATATAATTCGACTGTGAGATGCACCTGTTATCAGAATAATTCGCTCATATTTCTTTTACTTTGGCATGTTTCAAACTTGTATTGCATTTTGTTATGGAATATTTAAACTGGTGTAAGTAATTGCTTTTTGTAACTACTCGTAAATCTCGCAAATTAGTTTTGTTCATTTAATATTTTCAAGTTTCACTTTGTTTTTAGGGTTCCGTAGCCAAATGGCAAAAAACGGAACCCTTATGGATTCGTCATGTCTGTCTGTCTGTCCGTCCGTATGTCACAGCCACTTTTTTTTCGAAACTATAAGAACTATACTGTTGAAACTTGGTAAGTAGATGTAATCTGTGAACCGCATTAAGATTTTCACAAAAAAAATTAAATAAAAAGAATACATTTTGGGGGTTCCCCATGCTTAGAACTGAAACTCATTTTTTTTTTTCATCAAACCCATACGTTAGTACGGTGCTATAGATAGGTCTTCAAAAATTATATTGAGGTTTCTAATATAATTCTTTTCTAAACTGAATAGTGTAAATGTGACCCCCTGTAACTTCTAAAATAAGAGAATGATAAAACTAAAAAAAATATAAGATGTGTAAATATGTGATTACTATGTAAACTTCCACCGAAAATTGGTTTGAACGAGATCTAGAAAGTAGTTTTTCTTAATACGTCATAAATCGTAAACCGCAATTTACCTTTTTATAGATAATGGTACGGAACCCTTCGTGCGCGAGTCCGACTTGCACTAGGCCGGTTTTTTTTATTTATGATTTAAAAATTAAGTAGATACTTATTTAAAATTAATACTAGACTTGTGAAAAACAAGAAAATTTTGTATAAACAAAGAAGAAATTTCAGATAAATTTCTAACTTACTTAGAAACAAAGTTACGATAAATAACTAAGACAAATCCCATGGGTGTACAGTCACGAGCACCAATATGTATACACTCAGTAACTTTTAAAAGTGATTTCCTCCAACTTAAAAACTTAAAATTTTATTTTACAACGAACATGGTATTTTGGAACCCAAACTATTATGAAATAGATCTTTTCTCAAAGTTGCAATTATTATTCCACGAGAAAATCGGTTTTAAATTCTGCTAAGCGTATACATATTAGTGCTCATGACTGTTCACACTAACTCAACCTACAGCCAACCTAGTTATCTTCCCTCAAAGATTATGAGAATAAAGAACAAAAACCATCACATAAAAAACTGAACGGTCAACTTCTATCAAAGTGGGTAACCACTGTGAAAAATCTTTGACTGGATTTTTGCTGAGCCCCACCATTTTCGACCCACTGGGCTGGAAAAGCTTCCCACGTCCTCTCTGTACATTCCGATACACTTCTTTTTCTTTAGGCAAGTTATATGCGAAATGGATTAACATTCATGAAAATGTTTGATGTCTTTAAAGTGCTTGTTTTTAAGTCCAAATTTTGTTGGTAAAGAGAATAGGTAGCAAAATGCCATATATACAACATTCGTTTTTGTTTACACTAATCCCGAAAAGGGGTCATTGTACTCATCATTTTGAACAACTTTTTCTATGGGACCAACCTTGAAATCACGAAAAAAAAATCAGCTGTTCCATTCCATATTTTGTCGATTTAAGTGCAACACAAATGTATGGAACAGCTGATTTTTTTTTTTTCAAAATTTGTTCTTGCTACTTTACAAGTACGACGTCTTACTTGTAAAGTAGCAGGGAATATATTAATTTTATTCGCAAAATCAAGTAATTTATCCAAACTAGGCTGAAAACCAGCACTTTTCGAACGTCAAAATTACATAAGACAGTCCCCCAAAACGCCCGCCCTTCACCACTTCCTAGTACCTTTAGCTGTGAAGAAGTGGCGCAACAAACTCGCCAAAAAACCGCAGTAAAATGAGGTAGATATCTCCTAGATTACTTGATGTAAAATGCAGTCAAATAAGGATGTGTGTGTCGATCGCAGTAACAGACTAACAGGACAAGAAAACCTGTGGCATGCACGTAGGTATGTACTTTCATAGGGTACTTTCTCTTTATAACTAAGGTGGAAAGAGCTTGTGACGACTATAACAGGCTGTCACAGTGTAACACTAACATTTTTTATCTCATTCTAACTAAGGTAACTGTCATAAGCATGAATTGAGAAAAGCTTGTGACTGTCGTATAAGGAATTTGGTTATCTCGTGGAACAGAAGCTGATTTTTCAGTTTATTCGGCACAGTTACAGTCTGATATCATAAGAATATGATACCTGTTTTATTTAGCTGTTACATAAATACGCGTCACTACTAATCGTATTTAACACCATCCTCGTCTAGACCACAGCGAAACGTATCAAAATTGTTTTTCACTAAATATTTAATGTTTTAGACTGCCTCGTTGGTTTAGTTGTCACAAGCGCTACTGCTGAACATGTGGTGCTGTGTTCAATTCCCAGGTCGGGCAACCTTATAGGTACTGGAATTTCTCAGTAGCAGCCCGGAGTCTGGATTTGTGCCCGGTTGATGACGCATTATCAGCCTTTACTGTTCCCACTGCTGGGACAGGCCTCCTCAAACTCAAACTCAAAGCATTTATTTCAATTAAACCAATTACAGGCACATTGAATTGACAAAGAGTCGGTCAGTTAGTCAGAAAGTTGCAGCCTATTCCAAAACGTAGATCTCTATGAAGAAGAACAGGCAAGAAACTCCTCTTGGTTCGCCTCCTGATGAAACATCATCATCATTTCAGCCGAAAGACGTTCACTGCTAGACATAGGCCTCCCCCAACATTTGGGGGGGTTGCCATAATTGCCACGCTTGGCAGGTGGGTTGGCGATCGCAGTATGGTGTTAAAATGCATAGAGAACGCTGCTGCCCATTCTCTAGTAAATCCGTTAGTCGCCTTTTACGACACCCACGGGAAGAAATAGGGAGGTGCTATTCTTTACGTCCGGCACCACACTGTACCTCGCATCGCCATCGCCTCCTATTACATGTGACTTAACCATAACTGGCGAAATGTGGGTGTACTATAATCAGGGTTGGGCAGTATTTGTATTTCAATTACATATTTTAATTACAAGTAATTCAAATACGTATTTGAAATACAAATACGTAAACGTAATTTGCGTAACTTAAAATGTAATTTGTACCTAATTCGTATTTCAAATACCTGACGACGAAGTATTTTGTAATTAGTATTTCAAATACTTGAGGCTTCCTAATACATTTTAACATTAAAATACATTTAACCTTCATTTAGCGATCGTGAGTGAGAGTGCAATGATGGTATAGCAGCTATTAGAGTTGGCAACACTGCACCTGTTATGTACACTGTACGCTATGACTGTACGTCAAAATTGGCCAACAATTTAACACAAGTCTGTGCCCATCAGGACCTGTAGAAAGATTGTTTTCTTTAGCAGGTTTTATTCACCCTCCAACAAGAGGCTGTTTGTCTGACAGTACATTTAAAAATCTAGTGTTCATGAAAGGAAACTCTGGTTTTACTGATTAATTAATCTTGTTTTCCTCTACTTTTCAGCCCATGCTGGTCTAGATTACTTATTTTGTAATTTGTATTTTGTATTTCAATTAAAAATAGCTAAAATACTGTATTTTGTATTTAATATTTCAAATACCTTACTTAAAGATATTTTGTATTTTAATTACTTGCGATACTGTATTTTGTAATTTGTATTTCAATTAAAGCAAAGCATGTATTTTGCCCAGCCCTGACTATAATTACACCTCCTCCACAATCCTGATGAAAAGAAGGCATGATATTATTTCATGTTTTTCCCAAACAAAAGGTTATTACTGAATTGCGAAGTACATTCGATTCCTTTTGTGTTGTGCCCTCTTTACCCTGTGCCCAGAATGGGTAATCAATGGAAGCTTCTTACCTTTCAAATGTGTACTCCAGACAGCCAAAATAGCTTTTGTTCCGTACACCCTCTGTATCGTATAAGAAGGCTCTTCCGCATTATTTTTAGTATATGCGAAACCTGAATTACTTTGTTCAAAATAAGGAACTGATTCGATTTCAATAATTTTTACACCATGTTATATTTTGTCCCAAAAATATTTAAGTGTGATGGAAAATGTTATCACCATTTAATTACTTACAATACAATCGCCGTACGGTTAGGTAGCTACTGCCACATTATTATTGATGAGCGCAAGACGACCCTGGAGGCGCAGGGGCGCCGTTAGCATGTATTTGTACGGACAACCCGGTAACATAACAATCTTATAACTTTGTGATTTTTCATGACACATTTTTGAAATTTTGTACATCTGCATGAGCGGAACAAGTACGGTCTATTATTAAGAAGTTCCACCTTGTAAGCCTATTAGGAAATTGTCCAACATTTGATGACAAATAATCATCCTAATATGCAGCCGCAGCATCTGCATGTCCTAGAACTAAAAAAATCGAAGACATATGTTACATCTACCAACCCGCACTGGGCCCGTGGTAGATTACAGCCCTCTCAAAGAGCGTATTTTATTTTTATTTTTTTTTAAAGAATGGAGGCCTGTGTCCCAGCAGTGGGAACTCTAACCGCCTTATTACAAAACAAGATTTATATTTTGACATGGCTTAAACCATGGAGCCAGTTTTTGTAATAAACGTAACAGTGATTGAAATACCGTTCTTTATACAAAACTGAAAACTTAGTTCGGTACTAAGTTGTCAGTTTTGTGTTTAGGAACTTTACCATAGTCGGAATAAAGTTCGAAATTCAATAATGGCTCCATGTTTTAAACCTGGGTCTGAAGATAAACCTTGTTTTGGAATAAGGGGCTAACAGTATAGGCTTATTATGAGGAATGATCCTAACATACTAACGAATTAAACAAAAGCTTGTAAAACAGAGATTATGTTCCATATACATTATTAGTTTTAGTATATGCGAAACCCGAAACACGTGTCTAATATGTTTATGTAAAGAATTATTACATAAACATATTAGACACGTGTTTCGGGTTGACCTGATGCTACAGTCAGGATCGTTTCCGCCTGATGAACTTTCTAACGGTTACTTGTATATTGTGTGGTTAAAACATTTTATAAGAGTAACGGTGGAGTTTCTTGACCATTTTTCTCCATAAGAAACTACCTTTTGGAAAGGGCGAATAGAATCAATTCTATATTTTTGACAATTTTGAAGTTCGAAGGTGCCATGTATGTGCCTATTTGAAATACATAATTTGACTTTGACTATGTTAGACTAGAAAAGCCCTGGCATTTTTAAAATTTTATTTTTTATTTGATTCAAATAGTACGTACTTATTTAGCATAATAATATGACATAACTTGAACTTTTACGATGATAAGCAAAAAATATGAATGAAAAGGGAATATTTTATTAGATGCTTTTATCTTAATTCAAGGCTTTCTTTCTTTCCGCGTTTCCCGATTTAAGTAACAACTCGGCCTTTCAAACAAGGAAAATTTTCTTTGCATTTTATTTAGAAGCTAAATAAGTTAAGTAGGTAAGTAGCTTTTGGTATAAGGGGCCTATTAAAAAAAAAACCGGCCAAGTGCAAGTCGGACTCGCGCACGAAGGGTTCCGTACCATTATCTATAAAAATGGCAAAAAAATCACGTTTGTTGTATAGGAGCCCCCCTTAAATATTTGTTTTATTTTAATTTAATTACTTATTTTTAAATTGAATATATAACTAAATATTCTGTGAATATTTCAAGCGTCTACCTGTTGCCGTTATCAATATCGAGAAAAACGAGCAAAAACATCACTTTTGTTGTTTGGGAGCCCCCTTTAATATTTATTTTATTCTGTTTATTAGTATTTGTTGTTATAGCGGCAACAGAAATACTACATCTGTGAAATTTCAACTGTCTAACTAACACGGTTCATGAGATACAGCCTGGTGACAGACGGACAGACAGACAGACGGCGGAGCCTTAGTAATAGGGTTCCCGTTTTTACCCTTTGGGTACGGAACCCTAAAAACAGAGACGCTTCGCTCGCTCGGTCAAAAACAGAGACGCTTCGCTCGCTCGGTCAAAAAACAGCAATAGACACAAACACCATCATCATTAATTATGACAAAAATGCTGTGTATGTTTTTATTTGAATTTAATTCATAAATATTCTATAAATAATACATATCTATTAAATAGGACTCAGGTAGACCTAAATACGTAGACTTGACACGCATGTGTCATCTTAACATAATATTAGAAAGTAACTAACAACTCCCCTAACAATAAACTAGTAGTATATTCAGCTGTCGATCAAATGCCACCCACAACTCATCAAGAATGGTGTTTCGTGTTTCGTCACACTAATAATAGTACATTTTGATACAAGTGGAGAATGTTTGTTATTGCATTCGAGGCGGAATTAACACCCGAGCCGTAGGCGAGGTTGTTTTTGAGCCGAGAACTGCAATAACAAATGTCCACGTGTATCAAACAACGTTTTTCAATACACTTTTGAAGAAATAAAATAAAATACTTAACAAAAAATATTTTTGGCATGAATTATTGGGAAACTATGATTTATGTTTCTTTTTTTTCCGCGCTTTGCTTTCGCCAGGTTGAAGGAGAAGCAAAGGTAAAGCCGATAAACAGCCTAATATGAAAAATAGAAAATTCAAATATTTTTGAGTTTAGAACACAAATAAATGTTAATTTGATCATAAACGTTTTTTTTATTGTAATAATCATGATATTCTATTTATATAAAACATTATTTAAATATTCCTATCTTTGCCAAGATTTAAAAAAAAAATCACCTCCGAATAGAGAGGACCGATCTGGCGCGAGACGGTGTGAATACAGGCATTGAACCAATTTGGACTAAGTATAGGTATAAGTTATCTGTGGAAATTTTTATTCCCGCACACGTGTTGGAAAATAAAAAATCGCACGCGTGTGATATACATTGCATTGTGAACCTAATCGTAGTGCGATATGAACCAGTTTTCGAGGAAGTGTATTGTAAATTACCGAATATTTCAAAAGACATTTTCTGGTAGAATTATAATTCGTATACTAATATTGACCTCCAACGCCTTGGAATCAACGCTATACTGTTTAGTCATAAAATTATACGAGATATCTTCTTTTGATGATAAGGGCAATCTTTCTCTTTGACAAGTTAGCGGAAAACATTACAATATCAAACCAAAGTCATCATTTCTTCATTCCAGCCGAAAGACGTCCACTGCTGGACATAGGCCTCCCCCAAAAGGGGGGGGGGGTTGCCATAATCGCCACGCTTGGCAAGCGGGTTGGCGATCGCAGTATGGTGTTAAAATGCATAGAGAACGCTGCTGCCCATTCTCTAGTAAGTCCCTGAGTCGCCTTTTACGACACCCACGGGAAGAAATGGGATGATGCTATTCTTTACGTCCGGCACCACACGGAGCGCTACACCCCTTTTTATAAAGCCTCAGAATCATAATACCCTAACAAAATCCAAAACCACCCAGCTTTCCTCGAATCGACAAATGAAGTTGGATTTAAACCATCACGTAAAACTTTAAAACAAAAGCATTTAAAACCAAATCCAACTCTACATTAACAGAACCAACTAAACTCCCAACTATAAAACAGCTTTGTCTCTTATCAAGATTAATGGTTGTATGGAAATAATTAAGCCAACATAGTTTAATTTATTATTCACGAAGTACAAACGTGTACGTTGAGCCGTAATCACAAATCCTAGCCATTTGTTTTGATAAAGTAAAGTGACAGTGACGGAAGCTGGGTCATTTGCGGCCATTTTATTGAGGGCGGTATGACACGGTTGGGTTTGGGTTGGATGATTGTCTCAGGAGTAGGCAGTGACCTATCGCTGCCGGCCGTGGTCGAGTCGATGGTCGGCAGTGGGGACGCGGTGGTGTCCTTCTGTGAAACAGTCGTGTCGCAGAAAGAGGCTGCGGAAAGGCTCGTCCGCTCACTGCCCCCTAAATGGGTCCATGAACGGTGGACTTGGGGACGTCCGCCGCCCCCTATCACATTGGACCCGAGGTGGCGGCGCGTAGTGTTCCACGCGCACCTTTCAGACGTCGCGGGGGGGGGGGGGTCAAACACCCCCCCCCCCCATCCCGACTTGAGGTGGCCCGCAGAGGCGGGTCGGCACTGGCCGGGGATTGCGGAAGTAATAATAGATCCCAAGATCCTCGGTGCAAGTGTGGGAGGGGAACACTGGGGTGGTTTTTAGTCAGTAAGAGTCTGACAGACCCCTCCGCCCACCCCAGGGAGGAGGACATCCATGAGGAGTTTCCACCCCGTGAACAAAAAAAAATGATTGTAGCTCAGGGGTGGCATTGATCCAACCACAAATGGTGTTATTTGCTGAGGACACTTCCTTAATTTAAGATAAATAGACGGACGTGCATCAAACCTTGACGACGTAAATAACGCCCTACTGCAGGTCCAAAATTGGTTTAATTTAGTATTAAATGGGAAAAAAAACTAAATGCATAAGATTTGCTTTACCGAATGTTAAAAGTAGTGATTGTGAGATAGTATTGAATAGGAAGAAATTTGAATTCATCGATAAAACTGTTTTCCTGAGGATCACGCTCGACTCAAGGCTGCAATGGGGTCCTCATTTAATATCTCTTGCAGGACTGCTAAGTTCAGCAGCATATGCTGTGAGAAAAGTCCGTCAATTCAGTGTTGTAGATATACCGCGAGGCTAGTCTATTTTAATTACTTTCATAATATTATGTTGTACGGTATTTTACTATGGGGACGGGGTGCAGACATCGAGTCTATTTTTATTCTGCAGAAAAGAGCCATTTGAGCGATGTATGACCTCCGCAGGCGCGACTCTCTAAGGGAACTGTTTAAATATATTAACACCTTGTCAATATATCTATGAAAACATCATGTACAGTCGAGTTCACTAATATATTGTCAGTGACAATGTTTCAAAATATTGTAAGCGTTAAAATGATCTGTACAAACTTAGTCATAGAATGTTCTATACAAACTTAGTCATCAATAAAATGTTATCATATAAACTGTTCTTATGTATGTTACGTTAGTGCATTCAAGAATATATGACTACGCTTCGGAACATAAATATATAAATACTCTAGATTTCAATATATTTGGTGCAACCTAAGATTCGTATATATCCATACAGCTTTGAATATTCAACTAAATGGCCTTTACTATTAAATATATTTTTGCTTGCCGGAGCAGAAGTACGAGTAATAATGCAATGTTGCCGTTCGTAATAGGACTATATCAATCTGACAACGTTGCGTAGTACTTAACTGTAATAATTGATTACCTAGGTACATGGGGTAAGGACATACTAGCCTTTTTGCTGGCCTAGGATTACTTTTTATATCCTCCACACTTTGGGATTAAATATGGAAAAACCTAATAACAAACAACAAAGCGAAGAGGAAGGGAGTGATGCGGGGTCGGAGTCCGACGCCGCATCTGGTGCAAAGGTCTTATTTAAGAGCCCGGAGTCCGTAGAAGTGGGGGCTGGGAAGAACTCCAAAAAGTTGAGGAAGCGCCCCACGCCAGGGCACGGCCAGGGGTCGTCCTCTGATGGCCGGTTTAAGCTCGGCCCGGAGAAAACTTGCAGGGGGGGTTCAAGGACGGGGTGTGGGTAGAGGGCACCACTCAGGAGGTCAGCGAGCCCAGTCGAGCCAGCCCAGCCGAACTGGCCCAGCGAGCCGAGAGGCTCGTCACGGAGGGGCTCCATCTCGGAGAGACTAGCCGCAGGGTCCGATAAGGACCAGGCCCGGGTCGACGGCGCGTTGTGTTCCACGCGCACCTCAAAGAGATGTCAGCACCAACTGACGGGGTCCGTCAGGACCAATGCCTGCCAGGGTTGCAAGTTTGTCCGAAAGGATATCCCTTTGCCCTGGCCCTGGCCCGTGGCCCTGGCACACAGGCAAATGAAGGAACACGGGTGGGTTTTAGTCAGTAAAGGTCTGACACGCCCTCCCGCTCCGCCCAGAGCGGGAGAAGTTATTTGATAATTTCCCACCCAAAAAAAAAAAAGGCGGCTCCCTCTGAGTCATCGGGTGGTGAGCCGGACGTCGCTGGCAGGTCCAAGGCGAAAGGAGTGGCCAGCAGCTTTGAGGAGGTCGTGGTAGCCGCAATCAGGGGTGTGGCCTTGAAGAGAATTCAGTCCTCTAAAGACAAGGTCGTACCCGCTGCCACGGCCTCCATTATGGTGACAGCGAGGGCCCTTCAGGTCGGGCCTCCGTCGGACGCAATATCCAAGATGTGGGCGGAGGATGGCCGCTTGACAGCCGCCATGGAGCTTTTCCGAAAGGAGAATGTAGAGTTCCGGACGGACCTGGCCCGGCTTCGAGGAGCTGGCCCCAGGGGGGAGCGCAGCATGGGCAGGGCCTGCCCTTGCCGGCGGAGGACCGGGTTTTGACCCTGGTGCGGCAGGAGCTGCCTGTTTTTAACAGCCGGTTTTCCGTACTGGAAGGTATTGTCCTGCGCCCCCCGCTAGCGGCGAGTAAATGTGGCCACTTACAATAGGATACAAGATTACAATAGGATATACTTCTGTAAAGAGATTGTTCAAAGAATTTAAGACAGCAATTCGAGTCATGTCAAATTGTCAAGATATTTTTCATCTAAAAATTGCATAGATATTTGTGATCCTAATTTTGCGCTAAATAATATGAACAAGGGATTGCGCACAATTTTTAGAGTCTTTGTCTGTAGCAATATTATTGATTTATTGTAGTCACATATTTATGATGTCACAGATTGTTTACATTTTATTGTAAGGAAAAGCTGTTTAGTGTTTTATGAAACTTACCATTGCTTATATATTTTTGATTATTGAACATGCTCATATATTAAAGAACTCGACTGTACGTAAGGAAATAAGAACATCTTTTTAGTCAAAGAGGTGACACAATTATATCACTAGAAATAGGGACCAATTAGTTCAATCATGTTTCAGGCAGGCTAAAGTAGACTCATCTTTCATGGGGTACATACTCCCTACATACTTCGACTGAATGAAACGAAATTTAAATCTTGTATAAAACGCACACTATGCAGCATTAAAATGCTTGGCTCAACGCTGCACTGGTTCTGTTCCACAAGGGCGTATAAACCAATTGGTTATCATTTGAAAATACTGTTGGAGCTGCAGAAGATTTTAAAAACTATTTTTGCATTGTATAAATTCAATCTCTTAGTATTATAATTACATAACACATTTGTGAGTACTATGTACCTACTATAAAGCTATAATTTACTGGGTACGGGTTTCATTGACTTGAATGTGCCCTAGCGGCTGAGAGTATGTGTTAGTCTCACTGACGGTGGCGCGTGTGTTGGATCATTTATGTCCCTTCAAAATGGTTGAGCTGAATGATGCTAATCCATGCGTCATGTTCGCGAACGGGCGCTGTCAGTAGGGACTGGTCATCTCTTAGCTGCCATGGCTTATTTTAATTTAATTTCTGAATTGTTTTTTTTTTATCTTTTTATTACGGACGCTTTTAACGTTCTGCATCGTTCTCAGATGTATAATTTCAACATGAATGATGTAACCATATTTTGATTTAAAAGAGTGTCCGTGGAATTTCTTGCCCGTTCTTCTCCATAGGTATCTACTAAACTCTGGAATAGGCAACTAGCTTCATCTTTCTGACTGACCGACCCCTTTACAACTCAAAATTTTCTGTAATTGGTTTATTTGAAATAAATGCTTTGAGTTCTGTTTGAGTTTGAAGCCGAAAGATACTTAAACTGTAGATACTTTTTTGTATTCAGCTTCACTTCTTTTCATTGCCATATACCTGTTGTTCTACTTCCTACAATATTATCTAAACCTATTTCTATAGACTCGACAGTTTTCATACTCATTCAAGGCCGTTTCCAATTCAGCGTACGGGTACCATTGTCAGTCACTTGTCCCACATCCGATTTTGGACGGAAATGTAAAGAGAGAGACAATGTTCTCAGATAATATTGTTGAGATCTTGCCGCTCGACCATTGAAGACGGTACGTCTGTCTGAAGGATTGATGAATGGACTCAAGACCTCGAATGGACGTTTGTACGCTGCGAAGGATTAGTGCAAGTTAATTTATGACTACCCTCTGTTTAGCCTTGACACAGTTTGCCTACTTTAGTTTGTTTTGTTTTCTTGTGTGTAGTTTAAGGTAGGTAATAGGGTATTTGACTGCTATCAAAAATATACATGAATTAATACTTATTTTTAAAGAAGACGATTTGAGAAAATACAGGTTCTAATTAAATTAGCTAGCGAAACTCCGCAGACGTGATGGGTATCGATATCTAAACACGGCAATTTTTTGTTTTTAATTAATGATGTTTTTTTGGGTCAACTACTGCTGGTTGTGTTGTTACTAATAGAACTAAGAGTTCAGAAATCTTTTTTACTTGTTTTGTCGTGTTTAGTTATCAATACTCATCACGGCAAGTTTACTCAGAACAAACCTGTTTTTTTTAATAGATATTTCAACTACACTGCGTTTGATGACCCCACAAAAATTCATCTAATTTATTTATTTTTTGCTTTATAGTGTTTAGATATCGATACCCATCACGTTTGCGGAGTTTTGCTAGCTAATTTAATTTGACCCTGTATAAATAAATCGGTGGAAAATTGAAAAGTTACACGCTTTTGAAATTATTCTACTATCTTTTCACGCAAAACGAGCTTAGTACTGAATAGCTCGAAGTTCGTTTCGTTCTGTGTTGTGACGTCAGATCGCAGCATCGCAGCAGTGCTGTCTCTGTCTACAATAGACTTTAAAACGCATACAACTTCGGCATTTTTTGAGATATACAACATTTTTTTTTTCTCAGTCGGTAATTTTCTTTTTTGGTTTTTAATGGTTTTTGGCTTTTACGAATCTGTTTTCTTCTTGTCTCATTTGATTAGTTTTCGGCTCTACGCTTCCCAGATTGGGAATGAGTGAGTTGTTTTATTAATGATCTCACCGTTACGTAGTAACATTATCTACCACTTTGGTGAGTTTATGTTATATCATTTTAAAATTAGCCAAATAAAAAGATGCTTGAAAACCCACATCCTAACACCCAAAGAGTTTTTACTCAGTAAACATTTTCCTACATACAAAAAGTTTTAAGTAGGTTTCATTAGGTTTCTCGGATCCTTTCACCGTGGTCGTAAAACTCTTCGTTGCTAAAGCGATATTATTTCCACATGAACTGCTAAAAGCCAAGCGCGTTACTCATTATATAAACATGGCATTTTCCAGCAACCTTTCACGCGTGAAAACAATATAATATAATATACCTACCCACTTGATTTGCGACGAAATTGTCACGTTCAAAAAACGAGGGAATTTTTTCTCGAAAGTGAATAATTTATCCGTGGAAATTGGTTATGGAAATTTAAAAATCTGCGACGTATTTGTAAATAAAAAAGGCATTTTCCTTATACTTAGATGGGCTGAAAATACCCACACGTTTACAACACTAGCACTCAACACTTAACAGATTTTTTTACAAAATAAGTAACAAATCCACGACAAGAAACAACTACTCAAGTTGGTACCTACAAAAAAATACAGCAAAATAATCACGACTTCCTCCATCTTTTAAAAATAATTAGTTATTTATCTCAAAAGCAATGCCAACGTACCTGAATAGAATACCAGCGTATAAAGAGCTCCGTTGCAAGAGGAAGTTATTCATTGCGAATCGGAAAACAACTCGAGTTTCATGAAACTACCGACCAACTGTCGAAAGCTTTCAGTTAAAATCAGCTAAATACTGTACCGTCGCACTGAAAGCTAATTTGCAGTAAACTACAGCGAAATACTCCAATGTTACTTAATATTTTAATAACTGGAAACGTATTTCAGTTGCTGTGTAGGAGAAATTAAAGTATGATATTTCTAGGAACGCTTTTTGATGTTATGTATGACTCTATGAAGAGCAATTCCCTACATTTATGTTCTCACATCTCGTCAAAATGTAGGGAACAGCTGCAGCCCATAATAAAAGTTGTTCATAATGATGAGTACATTTACCCTTTAAGAGATTTCGTGTTTAAATAGATACACCTTATATATATCTACTAAGTAATTTTAATATTGGAAAATGTATGAAATTCCATAGGTGAAGCTTGAAATATGAAATAAATAAATGAACATCAGTTTGTAAAAGTAATTAACTTATCTAAAAACTACCTTTTGGAAGAAGCGACAGAATCAATTATTTTTTTGTGTACATTTTGACGTTCAAAAGTGCCTTCTATGATCCGCCTATTTGAAATAAATAATTTTACTTTGAATTAATCCCAGACGTGGCAAACGGATAGTTCACGTATTGTATTTTTAATAGTCTCACGGACCCAAACGTGACTATAATTTCTAAGTATTGATTAGGTGGTTACAGATCCACCTAATACTTAGATTGAACCTGAATCACCCTTACACCTCATGCCTCTAAACTGGTGACCCCAACGTGATCACCAGTTGATCTGAACTGAACACACAGTTGAACTGGTGATCACGTTGGGGTCACCAGTTTAGAGGCATGAGGAACAGGGTGTAAAGTTCACTTATCCTCTATAGAAAAGAGAGGATCCTCCGACCAGACGGGTGTTATGTCTGGTGGGCAACTGCCCGACGATTGATGTCGGGACGTCGTATATAATTATGCTAGTTGCGTGGTAAACTGTGCTTGCGCGATGCAGGATTTTGCGTGACGTCAGTGTGACGCGTAGTTCGCATGTGGCGATGTTGTTGCCGCTACAAATCTATTGCTACGAATTGAAAGAAGTTCTACAATTCCTAACTTATTATCTCTTTTGTTACAGCGCCTACCTGAAAGATGACTTTGCGGTGCTTCCCTATCTGGATGCTGGCTTCAATAGGGTGAGTTTACTCATCGATTAATATATTTACTTTATTAATACCTACCAGCCTATTATTGTCCTACTGGACAAATGCCTCTACTCAAACACAGAAGGCACGAGAATTGATCACCACACGATCAAGTCTGAAATCGACAGATTTTGGTCAATTTTGTTTGTTTGTGAGAAAGGGAAGAAGAATTTAAACAAAATTATTTGTGATTTGGTTCCGAGTGGTGCCGGACGTAAAGAATTCTCCCCATGGATTCCTATTTCTTCCCATGGGTATCGTTTTTCTTTTAATTTATTATATATTTTTTTTTATTATTATTTAATTGAATACACTTATCAAGTAATCGGGCTGTCAGCTTATTTTTAAACATTAGGATCATCTTATTTAATTAAAAAAACTAGATGAGGTCGTCATTTCCTATACGACTTCTTTGAGAAGAAACTGCGTTCGCCCCGCTGGAAAGGGGGGAACACGGCCTACTGTGACATTACTTGAGCACATTCTATCACAGTTTGAGCGATAAAACTATTTTGTCATAAAATGCTAGTACAAATTGACATGACATAATTTATCATGTCTTGTCACAAACGTCTTGAGACGCCCGTGCTCGGCCGGCAGCAAGTATAAAGCTGTAAAAAACGCAATATGTATACAACCTTGCGCCTGCATCGTTGGTTTTATTACTGCAGACGTAGTAGGTTTAGGTAGGTAATATTGTAAGCAATTTTGTACCAACAGAGTCAGTTTTACGTACGTTACGTCTAACAACTCGGGTGGATACTAGATAGGCTGCGTCTTGTTTGCAATCCGTTAAAGCAGTGGTACAAAATCAATATAAGCTGGCCTCTAATTCTATTGAGAACTCCGTACTACGGTCTACGCTACGTTTCCTACTCCGTACCACTTGCAGATATAAGATTAGTTTGGGGCCAGTACTAAGAAAAAAAGAAGAAAATACATTAAGACGCCGATATATGCCAGTGACCTTGAGTGGTTAGCTTGCGTGTTCTGTACTGAGCTCACGCAACGCGTCGTACGTTCAGCCAGTAATAGGACTCGCCCATCAAGGAGCGCTGTCCCCAATTTGATGCATTTTTAATTTATTATACACAAAATAAAAGGTATTTTAATAAAACGCGTATACCAAAAGATTAATAATTAAATTATCTTTAAATTGGTGAAGGTTTCAGAAAAATACGCGGTTAGCTTGCTTGTTCTGTACTGAGCTCACGCAACGCGTCGTACGTTCAGCCAGTAATAGGACTCGCCCATCAAGGAGCGCTGTCCCCAATTTGACGCATTATTAATTTATTATACACAAAACAAAAGGTATTTTAATAAAACGCGTATACCAAAAGATCAATAATTAAATTATCTTTAAATTGGTGAAGGTTTCAGAAAAATACGCGGTTAGCTTGCGTGTTCTGTACTGAGCTCACGCAACGCGTCGTACGTTCAGCCAGTAATAGGACTCGCCCATCAAGGAGCGCTGTCCCCAATTTGACGCATTATTAATTTATTATACACAAAACAAAAGGTATTTTAATAAAACGCGTATACCAAAAGATCAATAATTAAATTATTGGTGAAGGTTTCTGAAATATACGCTTGGTGGATATTGCGCCATTCTCAGTTTTTTATCCGCGTTAGACATAACTTTACAAATTAATTTCACTATGTAATATAAATATAATCTAAAATATTCACTTATTAAGTTATTGAGAAAATACTCTAATTTATCATGTATTTTTTTCAAATCATTAACACTACTCGTTTAGACATGATCTTCAGTATAAAACCATCAAAAGTCGGTTATCGTCCCCTTAATTTAGCAGACTAAAAGGCACACAACACAACATATTATAAAACAAGTAAAAAAAAATTAACGAGAATGAATAGGAGAAATAAAAATGAATGCAATACGATTTGACAGTTGTCCCTACTTTTTTTATTTTTTTTATTCCTACTCATGACCATAGATACAAGTATTTCAGTCGCATACGTATATGGGTTGTAGAACTTGTTTAAATCGTGATGAAATGAATTATAAACAATGCATGATAGATGACATCCCCGCCCGCAC
Organism: Tiliacea aurago; assembly: GCA_948098905.1. Taxonomy (NCBI): domain Eukaryota; kingdom Metazoa; phylum Arthropoda; class Insecta; order Lepidoptera; family Noctuidae; genus Tiliacea; species Tiliacea aurago. The sequence goes on from OX402593.1 coordinate 17,793,642, forward strand.
GCTTCCCTTAAGTTTCAGTAAAGATGTGGCACTTTACTGAGACCTCACGCAGACTTCTTGAGAGAAATTAAAGTGATGTTCAGCACTGTTTTGTTTCGTTAGCCTACACCCATGCACGTTCACGAACACTTAATGGTTAATAATCCACCATCATTACACATTAATAGTCCGCTAAACACAAATTTTAGAAAATAAAACAAAACCGCTAAACATGACGCTTCACTTTCCCGCCAAGAAGTCCCAGTTGTCCCTACTCCCGATGTGTTATTGCCCGTCCAAAAAAGTTACTTAAATCGGGACTAGGATTCACTCCCAAGTTTCGAACTTCTTTCTGACAGACACGTATCTTCGTTGACGGACTTAGAGAGCGCTTTGTACGCCGTTTTCGCAAAAAATTACAAGCAGTAAAAAGTACAAACTTGCAAGACTACGTTCCAACTTTATCAGTGTTGAACATGTTTTAAAAATCCTTACAATGCAACCTAGGAGGTATTGCTTTCCGTTGGTGGTTTCAGCAGATAAGTCAACAAGCAATATTGATTTCAAAAATCTCTCTTTATATGTTGACAGTGAAAACGGAATACGTGACTGCGTTACATAGTTACTAGCAATCGCAAAAGTTTTCTTTAAGAACATTCACACAAATATACAAAGAACATATTCTAAGAATCCAGTATACTCCATTTGAATAAGATTAGACATTTAAATAAACCTTTTTTACAGTCCGTTCAACCGATTTTGATTTCTATTCCGTTGGTGGCATGACAAATGGCAGCTGTAATAAACAGTTGGTATGGTAACCACGTTTTTGCTTTTAATGTCATCTTCATGCCTACGGAATAGAAGTTAAAATCGGTTGAACGGCCTGTAAAAAAGTTTATTCAAATGTCTAACCTTATTTCAAAAGGAGTATAGGTATCCTTTAAGTCTAACAAGCATAGAATTCAGCTGAAAAACAGTTTTAATTCACTAATCTCAAGATGTTCTTCGCAGAAAACTAGCTTCGTAGCTCAAATAATAATGATGGTTTACGTTTTAAAGGCACTGTAATAAAATGTTCATAGATATTGAATGTTTTTACGCTTTGATATTGTTACAATAACATTTTATAATTGACAATAAAATATTTACCTTTATTTAACGCGGAAAAGGCTTTCTAGGAATATCAAGCTTTTGGCTGCTACTGTAAAAAATACGTTTATTAAAAACACCTACTTACAACGCATCATATTTCTAAAACATTCATTTCATACATAACATCACGCCTAATTTCCCCAAAGGGTTGGACAGAAGCGTACCTATAGAACATCCACATTTCGCCATTTATATTTAAGTCCCATATGTAATAGGGGGCGAGCCTATTGCCATCAACCGGGCACAAATCCAGACTCCGGGCTGCTACTGAGAAATTCCAGGTATACAAACCTAATAACACTTGGCCTGACCTGGTTATCGAACCCAGCAGTAGCGCTTGCGACCACTAGACTAAAGAGGCAGTCCATGAATGAATGAATCAATGAAAAACACCGATCGCAGCGTGGTTTGACCAGACTCGATTGCTCGAATGAACCCAAAGATTCATACTAGCCCCTGGAGCCTCATGTTTCATGGGACCACAGAGACCATTGCATATCAAAGAGTATACCGGGGGGCGCAATAATGATAGGGAAGACGTGCCCTTGGGATAGGAGGGATTATTAGAGCCTACCGACTGTGCAGCCTTGAGTAAGCATTGGAATAGTGGAGATACGGGTGGTATTTATCTATGGGATCTCTTAATAGCGTCGCCGCCAGGCTGGCTCTGGTCCTCTCGACTCTTGTCTGTGGCACTGCTATGCTGTATTACACGTTGCTGATTCCAAGGTCTTCGTCTGATATCTCACTATCCGTTTCAGTTTTCTTGTAAGTCTCGCTAGCAGCGTTTTTGATCTTATCTCCGTCTTCAGCCGTGTCCATCCAAAAATCTTATTTCCTTGTTGAGGTATGTCATGTGCTGTTTTAAGTTGTCATTCCATGTACCGTAGGAAGTGTAATGTAGGTGTGTTTTGCGGAACCTGTGAATGTGTGCGCATCCTGTGGTTCTTGATGCGTTTGGCTACGTTTTTGCGTCCAAGATTTCATGTATTTTCTTTTGACTGGGTTTATTCTTAGCGTCCAGAACATAAATTTAATTCATTTATTTTATAATCCCTTGATAACATCTGCAGTGCTAAAAGCTTCGCTAGAACCTTAGGAACAATACAAGTAATACAATTATACCCAGTACGAAAATAAAATTAGCAATACACAAAAATGAGCTATATTTCGATGTCATCCATATTGTTTACAATAAGTTCAGAAACGTTGAAAGCTCGGTATAGCAAGACAACACAATACGCGACGTCTGTTTTTTTAAAAAGTCGGGTAAAGCCTTTTCATTTTCTATTAAACCTGAAAAGGAATCTGTAGAACTGTGCATTGCAGGGAAAAGTTTCGCAGAATAAACGAAGCCTTGTATTAATGACGATAATTTTTAATTCTGAAATAGACTATTATTAGCAAAAAGGTTTTTATAACTTTTTGAAAAGGAATCTGTAAAACTGTAGGTACATTGTAAAAGAAACTTTTGCTGAATGGTTGTTAAATTTTTATTGATAACATTTTTCCTAATTCTGCAGAAAATTTCTTAATGAGGTGCTTCCATCTAACAAAATTCAACGACTTTCTATTTTCCGCATAAGTTTTTATTTGACTGGTTTTTCTGTAAAGCTTAATTCATGAGCAAATGTTCGTTAAAATAAACGTTTAATTATACTATTAAGTATAATTCACCCGCCTAATTTTCCCGCCTGCCAAGCGTGGTGATTATGGAAACCTCCCCCCTTTAGGGGAGGCCTGTGCCCAGCAGTCATAGGACGTCTTTCGGCTGAAATGATGATGATGATTAAGTATAATTCTTTAATTAAACATTTATTTTAATGAGCAATTTCCTGTTAAAACATTCCTAAGCCTGGCCTCGCACACCGTAGCCATTGTTTTAGGTAAGACTTCAAAACAACTATTTATATTAAAATCCTTCACTAAATGGACACAATAGATACAGCAAATTATGCACAACACTCAACATTAAATGTCTATGTTTATCCTTGTAAACACAACAATATTATTATCATAACACTGGTATTTAACTTACCCTGGATCCATATTTTACCTAGATTCCAGTCAATGAGAGCAGACAAGAGGACCGAGCTGAACTAACGCAGCTTACAATGACTTCAGTGAATAGCAATGAGTTTATGTAAATGTGAGCCACTTAGCTCGAGCGTCGGCTTTAAACTGACCTGACATGTAATAAGAAGCCATTGTGTACAGAGTGGGCTGCCAGTACTTGCCAGTGGTCGCCTTTAATTTCCCTATGGTGAGTTTAAATGGGACTTGGGGGACATTTTACCTCTTTGTTTACGCGAACAGCCTATGCAGTTTAAATACATTTCACAAGCCAGGGGTCTACTCCGAACATAAATCCAAAGTATCGGCCGAATGTTCGGACGTTTCTTGACTACGGCTAACTATAGCAAACTACAACGAAAGAAAAAAAAACGACTGTCAAATAAATAGAAAGTCAAAAATGTGACTTGAAGTCGGATAAGGATTCAATGTCAAATAAGGAAACTTTGGAAGTTATAAAACGGCCGAACATTCGGCCGACACTTCGGTTTAACGCTTCGGAGTAGCTGGCCCCCTATTCTATTTTAGAGATATTTTTCAGGGTTCCTTACCTCAAAAGGATAAAAAACGGAACCCCTAAAGGATGACTTCGTTGTCCGTCCATCTGTCTGCCTCTGGGGTTGCTGTTGCTGCTAACAGGGGTGTTATTGGTGTCTCGGGGTTAAAACATATTAAATAAATTTTCAACACATTTGCTCAAAAATGCATTTACGAAGCCTGTATACACTGTTCAAGTTAAAAATTACACACCTTACAACGGAATGTGCGGTAAAATAGGTACTCTCACCTAAGTACATGTTTTACCGCTTACTCCGTTGTATAGCGCCGTGCGTATCCTTTACGGTTTTTTTTTTTATTTCCATAAAAAAGATTAAGAGGGCGTAGTAAGCCAGAATAAAATCAAGTTTCACCCGCGCCTCCTTGCCTTCCCCTCTCATCAAATACGATGAAAACAAAACACAATCCCTTCGCGCAGTGGTCGCGCCTGTAGAAACTTTTCGTCCGGCGTATATATATTTGAATTTTGAATCTTCTGTAGTAAGTATATGCAAAATAATTAGATGAAACTACTATTCTCAATAAAAGTTTGACCGCTGCGCTGTATACAATTTTGGTTTTGTAGTTCATTATTTCGTCTATCTTTTATTTAGGTTATTGAGTACCAATTAGGTACCTAGTTTACATATTCCCAAAGATGTGCTTTTATTTTATAAATGGTGAAATAATTTAAGGCTTGCTTACATACTACAAATACATTGAGCGGTAAACGAATTTCAAACATCGTTCTGTTTTGTCAATGGTTTTGATTTGACAATGGTACTGATCTCTGGAGCAAGTAGGACTGAATGCTGCAAGTAATTTTATTTCTAATATACTTACCGTAACATATGTATGAATACACACATACACACACACACACACACACACATGTGTGACAAATAAAATACAATAATCGTTATTTTTGCCTCAAACAAGGTTTGTATCATATATTCTATTTTTCAGAGAAAGATCAATCTCCTCGATATCGTTATTAGTGTTCACGGGTTTAGTCAGCGTCATCAGAGTGAATAGCGAGCACAATACGAAGTATTCACTGTTCAGTACAATTAAATGAGAATTTTACAATGTTAAGAATCACTGGAGGAATAATTACTTCAAAAATACTTACTAATTTAAAACGTTAATAAAATAATTATATCTAAGCAGCGGGTCCGTGACACGAATCGAACTTCGCCACTATAGTGATCACTTTTCTAAATTATCCAACTTGATCAACACCTATCAAAAAACGTCAAACATTCCCAATAAAAACGCGCGCCTTGCCCATGCGCGTGGTTTCTGTCAAGATGGCGCCTCGAACCCGCTCGAGGCAACTCTCTGCTCTGATTGAACGTAAAACAATACGTACCTTACACAAATTAATAAGATTTCACCCAATAGCAAAATCTAACAAATTAAATTAAGATTTAACACAAGTTAAAGAAACAATCGATACCTTGCGTTATAAAACCAGTTTAACTACTAACAAACAAAATTAACTTAACATCAAACTAAATTAACTTTTCTTTTTTTACTACTGAGTAGAAACATACCATTACAGATCAGAATTTTTGAAATACTAGTGTGGTTTATAAAAGATGTCGAATTGACTGGCGCTACATCGAAGTATTGAGATGTTTTTATGACGCGGCAACAATGACTGTCCAGATCCAGGATAAGGAAACCAGCTCCATCCAACTACTCAGGGGGGTGAGACAGGGGGATGTGATATCCCCGAAACTGTTCACCAATGCGTTGGAGGACGTCTTTAAGACGCTGGACTGCACTGGACAGGGTATCAACGTAAACGGCGAGTACATCTCACACCTTCGTTTTGCCGATGACATCGTCATAAAGGCAGAGACGCTGGAACAGTTAGACCAGATGCTGCACAGCCTAAATGGAGCCTCTCGGTGGGTTGGCCTCGGCATTAATTCGGACAAGACGAAAGTCATGTATAATTTGCACGTCTTGCCGAGTCCAATCCACATCGAAGGGTCGCTTCTCGAAGTTGTGAAGGAGTACGTCTACCTAGGGCAAGTTTTCCAGCTTGGTAGGCACAACTTTGAGAAAGAAGCTGACAGAAGGATCTGGTTGGGTTGGGCAGCGTTTGGAAAACTTCGTCAAGTCTTCTCGTCGCCAATGCCGCAGTGTTTGTAGACTAAGGTTTTCAACCAGTGCGTCCTGCCCGTTATTACATACGGTGCCAAAACGTGGACACTGACAGTCAGGCTGATCCACAAATTCAAGGTCACGCAGCGTGCTATGGAGCGGGCTATGCTCGGAATTTCTCTGAAGGATAAGATCAGAAATGAAGTTATCCGGAAGAGAACCGGAGTTACCGACATAGCCTGCAGAGTAAGCAAGCTGAAGTGGCAGTGGGCTGGCCATGTTTGTCAAAGGACCGATGGCCGGTGGAGCAGACGAGTCCTGGAGGGGAGACCGCGTATCGGCAAGCGTAGTGTGGGACGCCTCCCAGCTAGATGGACCGACGACCGTAAAAAGGTGGCTGGGACAGACTGGATGCGGAAGGCGGAGGACAGGGTGCTGTGACGTAGCCTGGGAGAGGCCTATGTCCAGCAGTGGACTGCTATAGGCTGAGTTGATTACAAAATAAACGTATCTAGAGTATTAATAAATAATGCTAAACAATATTTTCATAAACTTATCTTCATTTTTTCTTACACTCTTACATCTAAGTGATACAAATAAAAAAGGAGTGTTTAATTTGTATCACTGACATGTAAGAATGTAGCAAAATATGTGTGTGTGTGTAAATTTGGTGAAGTTTTGCTCTTAGGAGTTAGGAACAAGTACAATATCTGTTCCCGTGCAGAGAATAAAAGCATAGCTCCGAATATCAATACATGTTATAAAAATTACACTGGTTCCTCATCTGGCATGGAGGCTAAAATAATAGTACAGGGATTTAAACAATCAGTAGAGATGTACAATATTATCTACGGAAGATTGATGGCGGATGCTGATTCCAGTACTTACTCGAATATTCTCGAAGAAAAGTACAAAGACATAATTAAGTACAGTAGAAAAAAAAAATATGTAGGAATCACATTTTACGGAATTTGTGCAACAAATTACCATCCGCTGGCAAAAATACAAAATACCTAGTCTATGAAAAAAATGCTTACCAAACAAAGAACCCATTAAGAAAGTCATTTAACGTTGTGCTATAAAAATACATACATCCTGAACTACTGAATTAGTAAAAATTATTCATAAACTCTACACTAACATTTCCAAACTCTTATAACTACTTACGTTACACACGCTACATGTAACAGTGAAAGAGAAAATGAAGATCTGGTGATAAAACTTAAAAACTACTCGTTTTGGGCTAAAGTTCAGTATAGGCAGTAAAGGCATAGAGTTACCACAAATTCAAGAAGTATGATCAACGTCTGTGACAGAGCTGTGTTCGGGGTCTATTAATAAATAAACATACACAGCTGACGAGAAACACTTGGTCAAGAATTGATTACATTCGGCAGATTATTTAATATTTCGTGCCAAAGCTACTCTGAAAATAAAATTTAAAAGAAACCCTTCTTTAGGTAAAAACATCGGTTTATTTTGCATATACTATACACTAATCTCGAATTCAGTTCCGCCCGTGAAAGTGCGAGTAAACGAATTTGAGTCCTTACGTAATCACAATAAGATCTAAAGTCGCCTGCACGAACTTTTGATTGAACGTGGAACTGGCTAGTTGGGTTTAAATTTTTTCCGCAAGAAAATTTACCGAGTACTTTCTAATTCCATATAAACCAATCAAAAATCTGACAAATAAAATGTATGTCATCTTGACATCAACAACACTATTTGTAAGAAATATTTTTTTTTAAACTTACCGTTTAGTCAGTTTTTCAATTCTTAATGTGTTTAAAAGTCGTTTCGGAAGAATTTTTGGTGGTTTTTGTTTGTTTTTTATTTCTTAGGTTAGTTTCTACAATGTTGTATATTACGAAAATATTATTTACGTAATTATGGGCAGCTGAAAATTTGAGTGTGGTCCTCTCGTCTCAATAGAGCAACGGCGACTGATTTGTGAAACAAAAATATCCTTGAAGTTCCCGCAACGTGCAACGGAAGATGATTTCTTCCACGAACTAAGAACGTCGAAGTGCTTAAAGCTTGTAGTCGTTATAAAAATAAAATAAAAGGAATTTCAAAAAACGCTTCCACAAATTTTTTCGCCTTGTATTAATACAAATAATCATAAAAAAATTATCCTATTATTCATTAGCATATTAAGTACAAATCGAAAACACGAGAAATTTTGAGGTAACTTCGTGATGTTTTTTTATCGAGAAAATTTTAATATTTTGTGTTTCTGTTCCACAAAAAGTTTGTAAATATCATGTAGTTACTCATATTATTTTTATTTTGTACCGAAGTCTTATCAATTTCCTGAAAAATCAAATTGAAGGTACGAAATTTTGGTTACTACCCCCTTAAGAATTCCACCAAGGAGTTTCACGTTACGAGAATAAATAAGCTGAATAATCGAACCTCTTTGGAAGCGCTTTTACTCAATACTTTTATCTCACTTTATTAGTAGTTATAGAGAAAATGACACGAACGATGTAGTAATAATTTTCACCACGCGCACGTGGCGCCATTTGCAAATTCGCGCCATTTTCATATTACAAACAAACAAAATAATATTATGAGTTCAAGTGACGAATCCGATATTAATATAGAATCTACTCCACCTCCATGATATCTTGCCGCCAAAATCGCGAGAGTGCTATTTAACGATTTACAATAATTTTATATGATGGAAGACTCGAAGAAATACTCAATCATTCTCTGAAAATGTTTTGATGGCTTGTTTCGTTACTTATTGTACTGTGTTCTCGCTAATTTGTTGAAAAACGTTGTATGACACACGTGCGGCAATTGGTATTTATGAACTCGTGACTATAGTAAGCCCTCGACGTCGTCTCGGGCTTACATTCGTCTACTCGTTTTTAAAAACCAACTTACCGCACTATTATAATTAATAACTATAACAACTTTGATTAAATAATTTCATCACCACTGCTCTCATAACGGTGAAGGAAACCGGCATGTCCTAGAACCAAACATTCGAGGACATGTGACATCCACCAACCCGCACAGGGCCCGTGTGGTGGATTACAGCCGACTCCCTCTCACAGAGAGGACGCCTGTGTCCCAGCAGTGGGAACATTATAGGCTGATTAAGTAAGTAAGTAAATACTTAATCATTATTTAAATGAATGAATTATGTAAATACATAATTCATATCCCCTTTGCAGGTGCATACATTCTTCAGAACAAAAATACGGAAAGATTACTTAAACATATTAGTTCACAAAGTTTTCAACTTAATTTTAAACATACGAGACATTTTTCAAGTCAACGACTCTCTACCAACCAACACAAATCTACCTAGATAGACTGGTCTAGCAACAAAAGATGGTTGTCTCAAGAACACCGCAGAACAATAGCTTCGTCTGAAGTTTGCTCCCTCATCGCTATTCCAGTAATGAGCTCCGAACGAACAACTTTGAGCCACCCCTATCGAAACACACGTATGATATGACATCTTGGCATTAAGTTCGAGAATGCCAAGCACGATTCCAAGTAAGACAGGCTTGGGGTATAGTTTTGGATAGTCTTCATTAAATATTTTGAATAAGTTCACCCTTCAATTATAATTTAAGGTTTTTTTTTAAGTGTGGGTAGTCATAAAATATTGTAATTCCTAAGCAGGTAATGCTATCTAACAGACACTAACTACTATTTAATACTTATTGTTGTCATGATTTTCTAGATTTTAGAATGATTAAATGTGTTATAAACAATTTTGGACACCACAAAGTTTACGAAATCATAAAAGCAATTAACTTTTGATCATAAAGACATTCCAAAAACATTTAACTTTCAAATAAAACGAATGTTTCATTCAACTTTCTGTGTTCACAGTTAATAAATGCCAAAACTAGTTCAATTCGTTTTCAAGAGAATGGCGGGGCACCTAATAGTCGCATCGCTTTTATAGATTCCTGTCGAGAAAAGTGAGACTCACACAGATAATCTAGGCACACTCTTTTTTCACGTTAAAAAGAAATATGTGTATCATTGATATAAAGGAGGAAGATATGTTACGCGCTAACATCGCAATCAGTAAACCTAAGCTCGGCGCACGACTACATGCACCAAAACTCACACATCTGTGATCAGTGTGATTACAGTCGCTAACCTATAGTTACCGATAGACAAGAACAGAGATTAATAGGAGACGGCGCTGTCGTGCGAGCGAAATCGCGTTAGCTGCCTAATGTTGGCCGAATGTTTCTGTACTCGTCGCCAATTATAATATGTCTCGCAACTCGCGCATTATGTGCGTATCGTGTCTCTCACGCATGTTTGTAATATCTATCTCGCTCAACAAACATGGCGAAGCAAACATTAAATATTATTATAACTTTCAACAAATTAGCATTTTTGGCAGTAGGTACTTACGAGTGGTAAGTAAGATATCCCGTGTCTTATTTTTATTCCTTGTATTATTAAATCACTGTTTAGCTGCGCAAGAAGTCATTTTGATGCGTATTTATCACAAAAAATACTGTAATTATGGAGCTGTTTGATTACCGATATCCCGTATCCCGTGCGCGACTAAGTGCCAACTACGGGGCATCACTTAGTTTGATAGGACCAGGCGCTATTACTAAGTCCCGTATCTACTGCTTTTATACATCAATGATGTGGATGCTGTTATTTAAAATCAAGACGTTCCATTCTCAAATACCTATTAGGAATTAAATCCTAGCGAAGCGTTGACAAAGATCAGAAATTACGGCAATTACGGCTCATTAGAAAAAACTTTTTAGTGTTTTGTTCGTTTTGACTGAAAAGAAATGCTTCGAAATGTTCTAAGCCGTAGTTGTTTTTGCGTTCATTATGTAATTCTAGCTCGGAATTAAAAACGTTCAGATAATTTAAATACAGTTGTTAAACATGGCGTACTTTCTGAGGCTATAATAATTATGATTCGAAAATTAAATCTTTTGCATAGGCATCTTTCTGTTACGCGGTCGTGATTTTTGTTTACGAACTCTATCATTAGTTTTGCAGTTGAGTTTTAAATTTATAAGTCAATTTAAAAAGTTTAGTAGCAAGGAGTTTCCATACATAGAATAAAATGGGATAAATTTTATTCGAGGAAAAATGAATGAGTCCGTACGTCTTAGCATTGAATTCTCAAAAGTCTTTTAAATGGTTCTTTAATATATTTAATTACCAGTTTTAATTTAATTATTTTTACATCAACATTTGTCAAAAGTCGAATAAGCTGTATGTTAACGTTGTAAGAAAAATATGTCCAGTTGCAAAAACGCGCCATTTTCTGACAATTTTAATTAATTCTTTGATTTGTTGCACAAGTGTAATGAAAAACGTCGTGTGATACACGGGTGTGTAGGTTATTGCAAACTCGTGACAGCTCGTTTGCAATAATCTATTTTCCACCCTTGTATCACAATGTACTATTTCAGTGCAGATAAAATGTAAGAACTCTTTGTCGCCGGTGTCCGTGTCTATAATAAATTTCGTTATCATTTAGAATTTAAATAGTAATAATAAACGTCCTATTTCTGTACATAGTGTACATCCGTACGTCTGTTGATATGAATGGTAATTAATTATACCTACATCTAATAAGTTTCCTTTGAACAAAGATAGACACATTGGTAGGTATTACTTACTCTACTATAACCCACAAGTCTATAATTAGCTACAGTGGCTACAATGCTACATTGTCGCGATAACGTGAACTACACTTCGCCCGCGTATGTATGTATAGCGAGATGTCGAGCGGTGTGCGAGAGAGAGCGCGCGAACTGTAGTTTGCGATAACGCGACAATGTAGCCGTAGTATTCAGGCTCGTACAGACTGGTGCGATATCGCGGGCGCGACACGACACTAGTAGCACAATTTCTGTCGGTGGCTGTCGCGCCCGCGATATCACGAGTCTTTAAAAGCCTTTACAAATGAAAGCTTAGGTATACTGTGACGGTATCGAAGTAGGCCTATACCTGCTAAAGCATAATGGCGCATTTTGTTCCTAATCAGGTTATTCTTTTAAGAACTGTTCCAAAACACAAATTAACGGATTTCTCATATCCTTAACAGGTGATGGTGGAAACATTGAGCGCCACAGCATGGTGCGCTGAAGTGCTTCAGTCGCGCTCCGCCGGCGCATTGGTGCGCGCGCACGTCGCTGCCGTGGCTGCGCTCGCCGCCGCCGCCGACCGCTGCCGCGACCTGGTCGCCGTCACTGACGACCAGCAGAGGATACTCGTAAGTTGATCTGCAGAAGAATTGGATCTGGCAACTCGATTGGCGCCATAGTTGAACGTTTTCATAAACAATGGCCAGGATTTTACGAGAAGCGAATAGGTGTTTGTTGGAGGCTCCCACGAAAATGGATACCTAAACCAGCCTACATCTAAATGATTGTTCCTGCAATAGCTATTCACAACCAATCGATACGCTTCCGTGCCGAATCGAACATCAATCAATGGTATCGAAGAGAGACTTCTCAACACTGTTCACAAATCGAAAACCCGAAAATTTTGACAGTTTAAATCAAATAGTCGACCGCTATCTTCGGACAGCTGTTAGTTGTCGGGTGCAAGGCAAATCGCAATGAGTCATTTTCTACACGATAGCCTGTCGATTGGTTGTGAATAGCTGTACAGCATAGCAATTCATAACCATTTCGAAAAGCTGTCGTATCGAAAATGACACATTTTCAATACCTAACTGATTTACCTTGCCCCCGACAGCTAATAGCTGTCGGAAGAATGGCGGTCGTCTATTTGATTCAAACTGACCAAATTTAAATGTTTTGGATTTGTCAACAGCCTTTAGAGGACTCCTTTGATAACATTGATTTATGCTCGATTCGGTACGGAACCGTATCGAACGCTTGTGAATAGCTATGCTGGTCTGAATATTCTTTCTTACGAAAGTTGTATTTTTAAAAGCGCTCACTATGCTGGAGTTATTCTTAGGCCCGCTTGTAAAAGCGGGCCTAAGAATACACAAATCACTAACTCTAGACGAATTCAACACATCATTCGGAGTCTGTCAATCGTTTGAAGGCGACAGAGGCGCTAAACACAATTAGTGATTTGTATTTGTGGTTCCAGCGGACCTTAGTGTGGAGCAATCTTTTTTTTTAACGAACTTAAGTCGATTAAAGTTCATAAAGCAAAGACTCAAGGTGCGGTTGTCCATTACAATCAGCAGCATACGGCTGTAAGTGTGGCAAGTAGCGCAGTATCGGTTTGCACGTACATCAGTGCACGAGTGCGCGCGCTTTTGCTTTAAAACATGCCGCAAAACTATTGTTTATTAGTCACAGATAATTAAAATGAAGATGTGGTAAAATTTAACTATATCTTGTTCAACAGTTGGCCAACAAATCCTGGTGCAAGGTCCTGGGCTGGCGCGTGGACGAGGGTCCGAAGCTGCTTTCTGAGACCGCTGGGGGCGAAGCCCTGCGTTTGGCCACCACCGGCGCACGCGACTGGGAGGCACCTGTTACGCTGCGTCGCCGCGCCGCTCCCGACCCCATCCTGCTGCCTTGCCGAGGAGCTGCTATTGGACTCACCAAGTAGGTTACTTACCTTACTTTTTACAATCCGTGGGCCTAGCACGAATGCGCGGAATAATCGTAACGTAAATTCGAACGATTTTAAATTTAAAAAAATACTCGTTTCGCACATAATATTTCTTTGGTTTAAAAAAAGATTTTATTAATATACTATGAGTAATAAAACTGTTCCGTGTGGTGCCAGACTTAAAGTTCCGTGTGGTGTCGGTCGTAAAGAATAGCACCATCACAGAGCACCATCCTATTTCTTCCCGTGGGTGTCGTAAAAGGCGACTAAGGGACTTACTAGAGAATGGGTAGCAGCGTTCTCTATGCATTTTAACACATACTGTGATCGCCAACCCGCCTGCCAAGCGTGGCGAGCAGTGGACGTCTTTCGGCTGAAATGATGAATATAATTGTGCTTGTCGCAAAAATATAAACCAAAGTGTTATATAATAGTTGTATTTTCGATTCAAAATTGTTTAGGCCTAGTTTGATATGACTTTGATTTTGAATTTATGATTTTGTTTGAATTTACGCTACGTTTACATCGCGCGTTCGTGCTGGGGCCTACTTACCCCCAGCTTTTTGAATAGTTACTCTGATTACTTCTAATTAAGGAACAAATTGCGTAATTTCCTCGTTCTGTTCAGTGGAAATATACAATGTGTAACTAGTGTACGTATTATGATTATAACCTAATATTCTAATTGGCGGTTTGGTCGGGACATGTTGTATATTATCAATAACAAAACAAAGACTATTGCCAAAAATATATCCTCATTGTGACGTAAGTTGAATGTGACGTAGAAGTGACGTAGGTCGAAATGTTGAACAAAGAGTTTTTTGAAGAAAGGAAAAATAATTCAATAAAATGTAATGGAATAAATTGCTCACCATTGTTTGTATACACATACCTACATATATTTTTTTTTATTATTAGATTAATTTTATTTTGGATTAACTTATTTTTTATTCTCTAATTGATAAAATAAATAATATAATTTGATAGTTATAGCAATAACAAACAATAATTATTCTATACTATTGATTTAAAATTGTAAAAATGACACAAATTATATAAAATGTTGTTTTTTTTTTGTTTTTGCTTTATTTTGCAGAGCTTACAGGGTGCATGTTTAAAACTTTTATTCTTATTCCAACCTCTGTACAACATGTTCGCAATAAACTGATTTGATTTGATTTGATAACAATAGATACATAACCGTAAACACAGCATGAACACGAAATTTAAAAAAATAACAACAACAATATGCAGTAGCAATACCTACATGCGCAGTTCACATTCCTGTGGTTATCAATGCTGACCACAACTGCCATGATCACAACTCGAGATCAGGAGATACTCGACAAATCATTGCAGCATGATCTTCCGGATATACAGTTTCTGTTAAGATACAGACAAAAGTCCTTTTTGTCATCCATTTTCCTTGCTAAAGTTGGGCCTAATATATTTGTATCAGCATCCTTAAAAAAGTGCATTTAGTTACGTTTGGCTGGTAAATGTATTAGACTCACGGGCCTGAATACCTCTAAAGAACTGTAGCATTAAGGCTCCTGTAGACAGGCGCGAACAATTTCCAAGAACTTTTCACAAAAAAATGTTCTACTAGAGTCGCGTCGCGCCTGTCTGTGGGAGTCTTTATGAGTAGGGACGATATCTATAGGTACTTATTAACGTAACTACTTTTACCGAGGAAATTATTACTAAGAATTTTTGTACTAAAAAGACACTGCCTGACTTGAAAAGGTCACGCTGGGCTAAGTTGTTACTAGACCAATGATACAGAGATTTCTTCTCACATAGTTTCCCACGCTCATCAAAGTTAGTCAAATCAAAGTGTAAAAGTTTTCAAATATTATTGACGTTTAAAAGTGTTTGTATAAACCTACTTACAGAAATAAATATAATTTCTAGTTTCATCATGTCTTGTCATCTGCATATTACAGACGCTACTGATGGCACCAAACTCTTAGCCAAATTTATTATTTATTTATTTATTTAATACTTCCAGCACTCACTTTGTCAGAGGCGGACTTAAATTCTGAGCCGATTCCATTTAGTTCACATTTAGATAGCCATCGACACGCTATAGAAGAAAGATTTATCATTTATAAACCATTTATTTCAAGTAGCAAAATAGCACATTTACAAAAAAAATACGATTGATTCTAGTTGCCTCTGTACCTCTTCTCTCTTTCCCCCAGGAGCACTTCGCACATAGTCTTCGTGTGCGAGCCGACACACGCGATAGAAAACGAGCGTGGTCGAGGATCCCTGCACTCCATCCGGCGAGGATCTCTGGATGTACGCTCGGTCGCGTCCGATGGCTTGCGACGAACTTCTCTTGCGAAGCTGCAAGGGTTGCCACTTGAAGCTCCCATTACTAAGGTATGAACATTAGAAAGTTATAACAAAACAAATATTAAATAAAATTTCGTGTGTAGGTTCAAAACATTCCAGCTGATAACTAACGATAGTCACTACCTTTGCTAAATTGGAGGAGTTTCCATTGTAATGGAGTTCCTAACATTTAAAGTCTAGTTGGACCTCGATTTGCGATGGAGCTCATTCATGATTAAAATGAGCCTGCCCCTTGTAAGATAATAGCACTAAAGTCCTATTAGACGAGATAAAAAAATCACTCAATATTTTGCACTCAAATCTTGTAAAGCGATACTCCATAGTCTCCTACCAATCACTATTGTTATGAGTAGTTAAGGTAAGATAAAATTATAGAGCATGTGCCGCCGTTCCATACAAAAGAAATTATTTTTTTTATGCGACACACGTGGGCCACTAAATTTTATTACATATTTCATCAAAGAACATTTCATACAATATATGAGTATCTTTATGTCCACGTATTAATATTTATTGCCTTTGTTTCATATGTTTAGCTGAAGGTATCTACATTATTGCCAACTTTCGGCTACCTTGATAAAGTTTGAGGACAATACATGTTCATATCCACTGATAGTCGTAATGAGAATATAGTGGTCTCGTACTAAACTTACTTTCGTAAAATAGGAATTCTCTTTGGCTTTCCTTATCTCATTTTTTTTTATAATTGTCCTTTTTGACCTCACATTTCTGAGTCACACAATCCCTTTGTAATTCTACTTTTAAGTTACTCGTGGAATGATCAAATAAGCAAACTTGCAACGCATTTTGTTGGCAAACAGTGATTCAGTTCATATTAATACATCCTTTATGTGATAAATAAATATGAATAGTGAAGCATCGTCCGATAAAAAAGCTGTGAATCAACTGCTTTTACATTGTAACATTAATCAGTTGTTATCTTATAGAACACATTGAAGCTTCAATTGATGTTATTTTGATTTAATTAAATGTAAATTTGTGAAAAAGTGTCTGACAAATACTACAAATTGTTTGTTCTTAGGTAATATCTCTGTTGTCCGCGGCAACTGAGGGTGCCCCTCCATCCACAGTGGCGTGCATCGACAGGGCAGTGGACATGCTAAGGACCTCCGAGCTGTACTTACCTCAAATGAGGGGAAACGATGACCCCAGAATGCGTGGTGTTGAAGACCCCATTGCCACTGACCTCATCGGAGCCTTACTATCGGTGAGTTAAAATTCTCTTTTAAAAGACCCAGAATAAGCTTTCCACCAAATTGCAATAATTATCTATTTCGTATATAATTCACAGTGTGTCACTGACACGTAATGACACGTAATGCTACCCCGCACACCGTATAATTATTACAAAATTAATAATCAAATTGATGTTGTCTGTTCACATAACGATAATTATAATTAATTCTGATATTACGTCTATGTAGATGATATTTACAAAAACACGATGTTTTTATTATTTATTATTTATTTTATTTTTGATATTGGTTCTTTAAAGTAATGTATGCATGTAATGTTGTTTATGTATGTACTAACGGTGGTATTTATTTGTTTACGATCCTGTTCGCGTGGGGAAGAGGGAGCAAGTGAACACTAGCCTATTCTTTATGGTAGGAGGTTTGGAATTTCAAGTCTGTCTATACCTTCAAGCATATAGACTATTTAGATAGTTCATAGATCTTTGTGATTCATGCTTTCGTTTCTTTTACACAGGGCTCATTTTTAAGAAATTTAAACTATTATTTTTGAAATAATAGTTTAAATATTATTTTTGTATCATTTTTATCTATTGTATGAATGTATGTATTATAGGTATTAATAATTATAGAAGCGTTTGGCTTTCTAGAATAGCAACTAACACGTAATGCCGGTAACAAAATTCGCACAATCTAACACCCTGAGTATACAAATGTGAATGTATAATGTTTTTTACTTATGATTGGATGTTTTTTATGTATTTATTAATTAACATAAAATGAACCCTGGGTAACATAATTTCCGTCTTGGTCTCAATTCTATCCAGCCTTTCGAAATGTTTCCTATAAATCTTGTGTTAAGAGCGTTTACGACGTACGGCATTTCATACAAACTTTTAAACCCCTTGTTTTTCGAAATGACTGAACCGATTTTAATGAAACTTCTTACGCATAAGCAGGAGACAAAGGTCTAAAAATTTAATTAAGAACATTTTCGAAATGTCTTATTTAAAAACAGATAACTGGAAATCTCTGTTTCTATGAAAATTTAAAATCGGTCTAATTTAGCTGTATCACTATTTTTCGAAAATGGTCTTAACTAAATTTTTAGACCTTTGTATCCTGCGTATGCGTATGAAGTTTCATTAAAATCGGTTCAGTCATTTCGAAAAACAAGGGCTTGAAAGTTTGTAAAAACTGTTCAATTTTCGAAAATCCTTTTAACAGTTCTTAGCAATTCATGTAATCTTTTAAAAATATACAATACTAACTATATTCTTTAACCAGTCATTATGTTTTATTTATATATAGATACTAATAACTATCTAACCAATTTTGTGAATAATATGAATCAGCCACACTATACTGCAAAAATCTTTAAAAAGATAAAAGTTGATTTTTAATATGTCTAGTTATGTGTCCCCAAAAAAACAAAAATATTTTCTAAATAGAATATGGAATGCTTCCTTGAAATAAAATGATAACTACTAAATCTTTAGAACTATAATTTTTAGAGCATGCTTCGAATCTTGTAGAATATCTAATACACACTAAAGAAACATCAAAGGAACTACTCAATAAGTAGATAATTAATTTAAAAATGTTAATTCAATTACAGCAAGGACCGACCAACACTTTGTCCTCTCGACGAAGCAGCAACGATTCTACTGTCGTCAGATCGCAGACCAACAGGACCAACATCAAACACAAGGTAACTCAACTCATATTATGCATAATTTTGGATTATAAGATTGGCTACTTCATTAATTGGGTTGCCTCTTATAACCCTCCCTTAAATTATATGTTGTCTGTTTTCGAAAGTTTGATACTGAGTACAGGAAGGTCTGTACTTCACTATTTTGATCCTATTTCTGTCTTAAGCATTTGGATTATTAGGTATTATGATTCGTTATACTCAATAGAGGCACGGTGTTTTGAAAGATAATCCATAGTTCAGAATTTTAGAATAATTTAGTTCATCATTTCTTACTGCTATCAAGCTATCAATTGCTCATCACTCTACCCTAAACTATATCAAAGAACGCTTTACAAGTGGCTTCTTTTTCTAAGAATTATGTGTAGCGTTGCTAGGCGTCCGGATAAAGTCGGACACAGTCAGGCTTTTTGGTTGCGCGTTGGGACAAATTAGTTGGTGTCCGGCCTGTCCGGCTTTTGTTAGGCTTTTTAAATATGACATTTTTTTTTTACATTTATATGTGTTGGTTTCCGATTCAATAATAAAGAAGACTGATTCATTCAATTTGATGGTTGTTTCATTAGAATTTAAGAAGATTTTATGATAAATGTAAGAAAGCCTTGTTTTATTATTATGAGAACAAGACAAATGATTTTTAAAGTACACTCTTAATTATTTAGTCTTAATATACAGTATGTAACAAAAACCCTGTTGTTCCTTTTAGGGACGTATAAATTAACCTACAAGGACAACATTGGTGGAATTATAATTTAAAAAAAAATTAGTATTGCCTAGTCGACAAGTCAAAATCAAAGAATGAAAGAGGTTAGAAATCAGTTAAACACTACAAATATTAATAATTAAATATTTATTTTATTAATTTTTGTTGAATAGTTTTTATAAATGACTTGCTTTATTATGTATGTATACCGATTCTTAAAACGTAGGTAGAAGGAACAACAGGGTTTTTGTTACATATTGTATAAGTAGGTATTTAAATTAAGACTAAAAATTAAAGGCTGGCCTTTTTACCCAAATGTCCGGCTAAACTGGCTGGACTGTCCGGCTTTTCGGTTTTAAAACCTGGAAACCCTAATTGTGTGTGTTGTTATTTATAAAGTCAACATTTTAGTCTTAAGTACAAGGAGTTTACACCCCAAAGGTTAACTTCACCCACGACACCTTCAATGTTATCCACCTCCTTCGGAAAGTTATATATAGAAAACAGGAAAGCGTTCTTACAGATCGTTAGGAACTTATTTATGTATCATGCCTTCTAACGCAACATTTCTATCAACCCACACCCCCTTATTACAATACAAGGTTTATCTTCAGACCGAGGTTTAAAACATGGAGCCATTATTGAATTTCGAACTTTATTCCGACTATGGTAAAGTTCCTAAACACAAAACTGACAACTTAGTACCGAACTAAGTTTTCAGTTTTGTTTAAAGAACGGTATTTCAATCACTGTTACGTTCTTATTACAAAAACTGGCTCCATGGTTAAGCCATGTCAAAATATAAATCTTGTTTTGTAATAAGGCGGACACAGTTTGCGTGGATTTTAGCATCTCTCAATTTTCTATATTTAAGTGTGTTCTAATACTTATATTTAGATCATTTTTGTTAGATGACTTCCTGTTGTTGTTGCCCTGTTTTGTATTAATATCTTTGTTATTTTTGTCATGATTTCGTATCTATACCCGTCACATCGGTGAAGTTTCGCCACTTAATTTAATTTATCGGTGTATATCCTGCAGGATCATCAACAATCAATCAGGTATCTATTACTAAATAATTAGGCTTTCCTAAAGTAGTAAGTACATATTTACCGTACTCAAAATACGCGCTTTGACGTGAAAAAATAGGTTTGGTCGCAGTCCTTCATAAAGAGCTTTACTATTAAGTATGTAGTCGGTAGTTAGTACATACAATTACCGTATGCAAAATACGCGGTTTGACGTTGAGTGCGGCCACCAGCCCGTATTACCTATACTCGGAATTTTAATTCGATTCCAGATTTGACATTAGTTACTGTCATTTTGTGAAATAATGATACCACATATAATAGTGTAGTGATGAACACAAAAATCGATAAACAATCAGTGTGTGTGCCATCAGTGTGCCAATTAAAGACTAAATTATTGATTTTTATTTAAAAAAATGAGTAGGCTAGATAGGTTAATTGCCAATATCACAGACACATTTATAATAAATGTTACAGAAAGTGACAGCGATAGCGATGACGGCGACAATTTATAAAATAAAATATTACCATAATACATCTATCTGTTTTATTTGTCATGTTCCTTCATGATCACATTTTTTTATTTATTTCACACACAATTATAAAAGAAAAGTCTCAGATCGTTAATTAATCGTCAAAACTAAATTATCGGTTCAGAAATATTTAATTTCCTGATATACTTAGTTTACGAGAGTAAAATTATAAACGAGAAGAATCGATCTGGAAATATTCCATTTCCATATCGAATAATTTCGCAACGTCACTATTTAGTAGTTGTCATAACGTTGCAACACTGAAATTGTCAAATCTGGAATCGAATTAAAATTCCGAGTATAAGTAATACGGGCTGCGACCAAACCTATTTCTACTGCTATTCAGGACTGCGACCAAACCTATTTCTACTGCTATTCAGCGTCGGTGTGTTCGTTTTCGTTTTAAAGGACATAGGTGCCTTTTTTTTTTGGTCCGGTGTGGTAAATCCTCACCTGGGAGGGTTCTGGCAGACTCTTATTGACTTAGAACCACCCCGGTGTTCCATTACCACACTTGGGCCGGGGATCATGGGATCTTGTGCGACTTACACGATCCCCGGCTGGGGCCATGGGTGCCTAGATTAAATGCACATGACACACGATCAGTTACCATCAAAGCACCTACTTGTTTGCCACTCAATGACATCAAACACTCGTGACTCACAACCATTTAATATCCGCTTTCAGACCACAGGACAACTCCGTGAGCTCCTAGACACGGCTTTAAGCTGGGACTTCGAGATCTTCAAACTAGAAGACATGACCCGCGGCCGGCCGCTGGCACACCTCGGTCTCGCCCTCATGGGGGGACGCTTCGACGTGTGCGCGGCGCTCGAGTGCGATGAACGGACGCTACTGCACTGGCTGACCATCGTGGAGACCAACTACCATGCTGTTAACACGTACCATAATTCGACGCATGCCGCTGATGTGCTTCAGGTAATGTAACGTTTTTAAATGCCGAAGTATATAAGTGCAGCAGGCGACCTGCACCAACAGGCGATCGGCATTCAAGATTATTATTAGCCTTTCATTCCGTACGGCACGATATTTTGTTAAAAGGCTTAACAATAACATGGAGTCCCTCAAGGTTCTATTCTTAGCCCTAGCTACGCTAAGAACTTTTACATTTCTTCTCATATTATTTGTTCTTTACACCATATTAAACTATTGTTATTCCAACTTTCCAGGCCGTAGCATTCTTCCTGGAGAAGGACCGGCTCAAGTCAGTACTAGAGCCTATTGAAGCCGCAGCGGCTCTGATAGCGGCCGCTGCACACGACGTGGACCACCCGGGCACATCATCGGCATTCCTGTGCAATGCTCGACATCCTCTGGCCGTGCTTTATAATGACGTTAGCGTTTTAGAGTCACATCACGCTGCTTTGACCTTCAAGCTCACGCTTAGTAAGTATTTTGCTATATGTATTCAGGCGAATCAAGACAACCGACATAGCCCGAAGAATTGCCAAGCTTAAGTGGCAGTGGGCAGGGCACATTGCACGCAGAACTGATGGCCGATGGTGCTGAAAGGTTCTGGAGTGGCGACCGCGTACCGGAAGACGTAGCGTTGGGAGGCCTCGTACAAGGTGGACCGATGACCTTGTGAAGTCTGCAGGTATCCGCTGGATGCGGAAAGCACAGAACCGGACGAAGTGGCGGTGCTTGGGGGAGGCCTATGTCCAGCAGTGGACGTCTTTCGGCTGAAATGATGGTGATGATGATGATTCACATTTGCTCTGGACAAAAATATTAGGAAGTCATAGGGGAGGCTTTTGCCCAGTGATGATGAGTATGAACTGACAGTATTATTACTCCTTATATTCCTTCTAATACAAAAGTACATTGTCCTCTGTAAAAATCACGGAAAAATGCATTCTGACGTCATACCATCGGCTTGGTGATACCAAATGACTAATATAGTATCATTTTTTGACCACACGGTTGGCGCAGTGGTTAAGCGATTGACTGCTGCGCTGCGTGTCGCGGGTTCGATTCCCGCACGGAACAAATATTTGTATGAACTACAAGTAGTTGTTCCGGGTCTGGCTGTTTGTGTGTGAGTTTATATGTTTGTAAACGCACCCACAATACAGGAGAAATTCCTAGTGTGGGGCAACGTTTAAAAAAAAATTGATTAAAACCAAAGATAATATAAAACATCCCCATTACCAAAAGTCTGACAATAATAACTAAGTTACCGTGCTCTTCTGTTTCTCCTTTCAACTACTCATAACATCAACTTCTGTCCTCCACAGACGACGACCGAGTGAACATCTTCAAGAACATGGACCGCGACACGTATAAGCAGGTGCGCCACAACGTCATCGACATGATCCTCGCCACGGAGATGACCAAGCACTTCGAGCATCTCGCCAAGTTCGTCAATGTCTTCTACGCCAAGTCCAGCGGCAGCAAGGAGGATAATATGCATACTGATGTGAGTAACTTAATGTTCTACCTACGTATTTTCTTTGATCATCATTTCAGCCGAAAGACGTCCACTGCTAGACATAAGCCTTCCCCAAAGGAGGGGTTTGCCATAATCGCCACGCTTGGCAGGCGGGTTGGCGATCGCAGTATGGTATTAAAATGCGTAGAGAACGCTGCTGCCCATTCTCTAGTAAGTCCTTTAGTCGCCTTTTACGACACCCACGGGAATAAATAGGGTGATGCTATTCTTTACGTCCGGCACCACACCAAAGTTTTTTTCTTTGATATATAACTAAATTAACGAATTGTTGCTCGTGATGTCGCTCGCATCCTGGGGAACCTTCTTTTTGTACCCTGGTTAAAAGCATCCTTTCTGTTAATTTAAGATGTGAACAGTTTATGCGTGATTGAGTTATAAACATCTTCACAAACTTTCATGTTGATTTTAATAATAATAAATAATAATAACAAGTAAAAAAAACAAAAACAACAATAAGTAAAAACTTGTAAAATTGCTAACCGGTCAAGTTTTCCATAATCACTACGCTTCACAAATCAGCAATGATGAAGACAGGCCAGCTAAAACTCTGCCTCTATCATTATTAAAATTATTGTAGTTATCCTAAAAACAGGCAAGAAGAGCCCATATTCTAAAGCGTACTGTAACCCAGCCTGACCGCTCATGGGTCAGGCTGGGTTACCTACCCTACAATAAAAACACATGGTAGGTACTCCTTGCAATTAAGTGCTTAATTAAACTCCGATTTTAATCGTTTGCAGCAAGAACCACTAGCACTGGATACGACAGCACTGTCGTCTCCGGACAACGTGGTGTTAGTGAAGAGGATGATGATCAAGTGCGCGGACGTGTCCAATGCGTCACGACCACAGAAGTTCGCTTTTGAATGGGCTAGGAGGTGAGTCCAATGAGATTTGTTTTCAAAAATCATCCGAAAATCCTAATATTCCAATTTATTTGGGGCCGGCGCATCATGTGTTTTTTTTCATCTTTGTCAGCCGTGTTCTCAGCATTTACCTCTTTTCAAGTCATATAATTTTATACAATATCATCTATATTATGATTTGCTGGACTTCCCCTATAGAACCATTTGTATTCATTACCTACTTTTACGTACGGAATACAACGAGTTAATAAGTCCGCTTTAATTGACCTTTTTCCATTTCTCTTAGACTCTATATGCCAGCCAGGTCAATTTATTTTATTATAAAATATATTATTAAAAAACCTATCAACAAATACATCAAATACTAAATGCCACTTATTCCAGGATCGCAGAGGAATACTTCCTGCAAACGGATGAGGAGAAGGCTAAAGAGTTGCCGGTAGTGATGCCCATGTTCGACCGCGCGACCTGCTCCATACCGCGCTCGCAGATCGGCTTCATTGATTACATCATCATCGACATGATGGAGGCTTGGGCTGGTGAGTACTTAAATTATATAATATTAGAGCAAACAAGCAGGCGGTCCTCACCGATGCACGCTTATTAAGCATTTGCAATACCAGTGGCACCGTAGGTGTATCTATCGCTATCCCAGAAAGCTGGAAAATCTATGTCTCCATACCTTTCAATCAGCATCCCTGTTTGACAGCAGAAACTAGTCTACTTCCGCGGACAAATTCTTCCTTTGAATACGCACTAACATGAACTAAGTCTAAGCAAGAGAATAATCAAGTTATTTTAAAATCTTGAACTATTACATTATTCTAGTAATGAGACCTTGGTCAGTTTAGTCAGGCTTAGGCCTGACTAAACTGCACCGGACGAACTTGAACACCGTCATTAGGAGTCTCTTTTATTCAACCATGTTACTTTCAGAGCGTTAGTGGCCCAGTGGTAACGGCCTCTACTTACGAATAGTAGGTCGTGGGTTTGAACCCAAATAGGCGCATTACTTTGTGTAAATAATTTCATCACCACTGCTCTCAAAACGGTGAAGGAAAACATCGTGAGGAAACCGGCATGTCCTAGAACCAAAAATTCGTAGACATGTGACATCTGCCAACACACACTGGGCCCGCGTGGTAGATTATGGCCTACTCCCCCCTCTCACAGAGAGGTGGCCTGTGTCCCAGCAGTGGGAACATTATAGGCTGATTATGTATGTTACTTTCCAGCATTCATCGACATGCCGGAGCTGGTGAACCACGCGCGCATGAACCACGCGCGCTGGCGCGAGCTGGACGACGCGGGCGTCACCACGCTGGCCGACGTGCGGCGTGCGCAGGCGCGTCAGAACGCCGTGCATAGCGCGCATACCACCGCAGAGGAGTAGTCACCGACCGGTTACATACATAGGAATCGAGCAGAACCACCCGCTGACGTCACAAGATGGAGGCTCGGGAACCTTCGGGAGTGTTCGGAGTGCGGGTGGACAGGTACGGATGTCAACGTTATAAGTCTGAAACGGATCATAGGCAGATGCCTGACGGATGTGTCCGATAATACGCTTATTTTATACTTATATATCCGTGTTAGTGTGGATATCACTAATTATAATTGTTGATATCTACTTTTTTAAGTAGTCGTATTTATTAGGTAATATTTAAATGCAAAATATTTACTGCATCGTTGTATCATTGGATTTTTCATTAACTGTCCACAGATGGCATGGTTTTGTCTGGCTTTGTGTGTACTTAAATGTTTTAACTTGTGTGATAGAATATGTTTACTAGTGATGTGCTGAACTATACATATTGGCCTTATCGTAGCCCTGAACTTTATCGTATTGAATATGTCGAGTCAGGAGTCCTCCTGTAAGCTTATATTGTCCTATTAATAAAAGCAACTTATGACATGAATAGCAAAGAAAAAAATATATGGCATAAAATATAATACGTTGTGCATATCCAAATATTATATCTATTATTGTGTCGTCTGTGGAATCATAGACAATCGGCATAATCCACTAATTGTTGTATTCAAGTTGCCATAAACACGGGTAGGTATCTTAGTTACATAATATGTAATGTTTAATGTTTTACAATGTCCGTGATACAAGTGCCATATTAACGATTGGCCATGTTTCATTCATTTAGCGGTGTTACGATCACTTCTCACTGCATGCCATGACAGTACCTTATCACCACACCTTACCGATTAGTTACTGATAGAATATGATTCGTGTATAGTGAGGGCGTGTGGTTGAATTTTCAATCGAACTAAAATGGATGTAGGGAAACTTGCTTGTAATTGACAATTTTATCCATGGAGTCTGAGATTCCCCGTCAGCCAGCAACTTGCATCTTTATCGCCCTCACTTTAAGAATCGCACTTAACTTGAATTTCTCTACTTCTTATATTGTTATACTATTGAACAATTGGTCCATTTATACACTTGAGCTTTCAAAGAATTCCTATTTTTATAAAAAAAAACTTTTTGTAGTGCACACTTTCGGCCTCAATCATATCAAAATTCCAAATTTTTCTAATAATTTTGATAAAGAAAACTGTTGAACAATAAATCTACCTAAACACTTTTGTTTCATTCCTGGGGAATATTTTATAACATTTTATACCTATCAATTATAAATGTTAATGTTATTTATTAATAGATATATTAGAACACTTGAATATTTCTTTAATAAAATAATTTATTATATTCGAATAAGGTCTAACATATTATATGTAATAGCGATTATTGAATTA
Source organism: Tiliacea aurago (assembly GCA_948098905.1). NCBI lineage: Eukaryota > Metazoa > Arthropoda > Insecta > Lepidoptera > Noctuidae > Tiliacea > Tiliacea aurago. The sequence continues at coordinate 17,820,724 of OX402593.1, forward strand.
TGTATTCGTCTATATGACGCTGGTATTTAAGAGTTGTACTATAGTTGATGCTACAATTGTAATGAGATCATATAATAAAAAATACGCTTCCTTGTGCTCAATGTCAATACATGGCGGTCTAATGTTAATGTTATACATACATACCTACTTCAATTCGTCAACTTTATACATATTATTACGTAGTTCAATTTGCTACTCCATTATATTGTGCTGTATTGATTAGGTCGCGGTGTTAAATCTCATATTATACATATTATTTAATCAATAATATGAACCTACCAAAATGTAATTTTTTCGCCTATACTAACAAATTCTAATGATCAAATTAGTTAATTTTTGTTATAGTTAGCTCAATTTAATTAGATTTTAACGATTCTGAAATCTTGATTTGGGATCGTCCTATGGTGAAATTATTTCGTCCGCTCCCAGGGTTTACCTTAGTCTCTCCTACAGTGGTCTGTACATGTTTGTGTTATTGAAGAAGATCAAGACCTAATCCAACTGATTTCTATTTATATTGAGTTTAATGTAAGTTGGTCATGTTTGAGAAGTTTTATCTATTAAGATGCCGGGGGCTGGTCCCCATATTTAAATGTGAAGAATAGATAAAATTACATTGTTGTGAATTTTATATGCGGAGACGTGTGCTATGCATAACTTGTATAAGTACCAATTAATTAATGTTAATGTAAATTAATAAAGATTCAAAAAACTTCACAAAGAGGTAACGAAACATTACTGTTTTATTTTTCTACATTATGGTCTCTTCACCTCCACCCGCACCGCTTGAGATGAGGGCGAATCTTCAAGTAGATATGAGCGGGGATACGCAAGAATGTTCGAGGATCCGTGGATCCTAAACCACGAGCGGTACCTCGAGCATGCGCGAGGCTATGCACGATTTCTCGAGGATATGCGAAAATGCTCGAGCATCCTTTGACGCTAGACAAGCTCGCGCATGCTCGAGACTACGCGCGACTTCTCGAAGATATACGAGAATAATCGAGCATCCGTGTATGCTGACTACTAGCCGATTCCCGAGCATGCGCGAGGCTACGCGAGTGTTCTCGAGGGTACGCGAATGTTCTCGAGGGTACGCGAGAATGCTCGATCCGTGGTTACTAGATCGCAAGCGCATGTCCGATGTACGGAACCGTACATTACCTACTCTACCTGCTTTCAATCACAGCATTTGACTTCTTATTGCAAATATTACAATAAATCTATGTTTAACGAACATTCAAAGCGGTCGGATGTATTTCATCATCTCAATAGAATCGCCCCGTTATCATATCAGTAAGTGTAGGGATCCCCCTACACTACACCCGAGCATGCGAGAGGCTACGCGCGGCTTTTTAAATTCGAATTATATTATTTTTGACCTAGAAACTCTAGGTCTTGAGATTTTAGCCAAAAACTCAAAAAGGGGATTCCAAGTTTTATTTATTTATAAAGGACGTAACTTACGATTAAATCGGTCCTGAATTTATAGACGAAAAAAAATCGTGTCGCGAACTGTATACCCAACAAAATTAAAGGTCATCTATGAATCTGAAGACAAAAATCCCGGGGATGAAAATTTCATTATTTTTGACCTACGACATCTAGTTTTCGAGATATTTGCGGAAACCCCAAAAAGGTGATTTAGAATTAAATTATGCATATGAGATGTAAATTATGTATTCTACGAAGATCTGAAGAAATACGAGTTGTTTCCATAAAACATTTTATTATAAACAATAATTATTTAAAAAAAACATACTTTATATAACTTATTACAATTGCAACATTGCGGTATTATAAATGCAATATCTTTACACTTCCGCTCACGTTTTAACTTTTAAAATGACGTAATGTTTACCGTTAACCTTTTTACTATATACAGAAAAACGTTACCAGTTTAACATTACTTAACAGCAAATAATATATTACTTTGAGACATAAACGTGAAATTCTGTACAATATTATATATTTGAAGTTCATCCGAGTAACCTTTAGTTATTAACCCTATTTTTTTATTGTATACAAATTCAAATATTCGATTAAAAAAAAGCTGGAATGGAAGTCTGCTTCATACAAGTAAAGTAACATTAATAAAAAATATAATGACAGTAAAACGTAAGTAATACTATCGTTATTTGTTTATGCGCACAATAAATAGTTTTGACCAAACAAACGATCTAGAATAATTATTCAAAGTACCATTCTGACGAAATATAGAAGAAATAAATACATAAAACTCAAACAGCCTTATTACAAAACAAGGTTTATCCTTAGACCCAGATTTAAACCATGGAGCCATTATTGAATTTCAAACTTTATTCCCACTACGGTAAAGTTCCTAATACAAAACTGACAACTTAGTACCGAACTAAGTTTTTAGTTTTGTTTAAAGAACGGTATTTCAATCACTGTTACGTTCTTATTACAAAAACTGGCTTCATGGGATTTATATTTTGACATGGCTTACCATGTCAAAATATAAATCTTGTTTTGTAATAAGACGGAAAATGTTTAATTCCCCGATCAGTAATAAATTATTTTCTGGTTATTTACGTAATATAAGCCCACTCGTCTAGATTGTATTTGGTCAAAAACCGAAGTAACTTAGTTGATATAATATTAAGAACTACATTTATTTAGTCCCACCCTGTAGATTAAATGGATTAGAGGCCGTGGACTCGACAAGAGGCCAAGAAACACGTGAAAAAGACTTTATTTTAATTTCTTCATATTTTAAAACGTTTTGTTCGTATTTCGACTTTCGCAGTCAGCCTCTCCCGAGCCCACAGCCCAGAAAGTGCTAAAATACGTGTTTTCTTTCGCGAACTTATCTAACTGAACACATCAGACTATCACCATCCTTGAATATTACCCTTTTCTTCACAAACAACAAGGCCTTCTATACAAGATAAGTACTAATTTAATCTTTCCGCTCATTCGTATAATATTGTTCAGCCATAAAGTTTAAATCGACGTGACAATCTACGTCAGGTACTTGCACGCGCCTTTGAAAAGAAATTTCGCAATTTAGAGATTCCTCAATATACACGCATATTTTTTTAAAGAGTCCAATACGTTATAAAGAGCCACAATATCCACCCAATACTTATTTATTTACAAAGGCATTTTATCGACATGTTTACAGCCGAGTCCCCAGAAAGTTCAGTACGTAAGTTCAATAGCGGAGACTGGCTGTGTAAATGATAGAAAACTTTTCCCATAGCCTATTTTAACAAAGCATGTACACTATCGATACGGCCGAAGTAGTATTTCTCTCATATTTTTCACAATAAAAGCTTCGTTTTAATACCTACAGCAGTAACTTGTTTAGATAAGTGTACAGCCTTACGTACGATACCGTGTTATTTAAACCCGAAGAAAATAGAATACACACAATCAAATCATAGTATTTGCAGTCCAAAGTGCTTTAGAAATATTTACCTTCTCACAACATCGCTTTTAAGAATTGTATCGACTCATTACGAGTCGAGTTTTATAGAATTACATTGTATAAATTTTATTTTTATTATATTGTAACACTCAACGACATACATTATATTTTACAGCATGTTCTACAATCCTTTAAAATACAATTTACAAGGTTTTTTTAGAAATCTGTATTACGAAACTATAGTTCGACATCAATATAATTATTACTGAAGCAGCTTGCTATGATTTTTTAGATCCAAATAAAGAAGTTAAACATTTTTATTTTCAATATCAAAAATCCATCGATTCATAATTCCAGATTAAAAATTTTGATCATACGAAAATTATGCTAATTATGACATGCTTATCCAGCACGATCATTTTATACTATCAATCAAATTATGAATATGTTTAAAAACAAGAACAGTAACATACCGCACCTCCGCTAAAATAATGTCACAACTCAAAAAAATTTAAAACTTATAATGTTCCATTCGTTACAGAAAACTTCTAAATCTTATCTCAAATAGTGTCATACTTATGACTGATTTTTTTTTAGTTACGACACTATTTGAGCGGAGGCATTTAGCGCAAAACAGGCGGACACGTGACGTTTGCTCTCTTTCTTGCACCATGACGACATATAGCGTTATCCCACTCTGTCATCCCGAATATACGGATTGATTCGTTAACAAAAATCTCTATTTAATAACGTTATCGAATAAATACTGTCCACATAATTATTCCCGGGTCTATTTTCAAACGAAAATGTTCCAACAGTTTTGTTTAAAAATCAGACTCGGGCACCGAGATCGCGAAGAAAATATAATTGAATGGAGTACTATGGAACAGGAATCCTTAACACTTCACCCTGAATAAAACCTTTAACATTACATAACACCTATTTAAACGTCTAATAGCACTACACTTCGGTTAGGAATTCTCAGTTCACGGGAGATTTTGTCTCTTTCTCACCAACGAAAACAGAAAAAGACGGCTATATTTATTAACCGAGAAAAATATATTCGAAAATACGAAATGTAGTGCCGGGTACGGGTTGTATAGAATAATTCTTCACCTGATCTAGATCAAGTGAGCGCCATTATTCTGATTGGGAGGTGCTTCGTCCTCCGGTTATCGGGTCGCGCCGCTAGATGGCGATAGGTTTGTCGCGACACTGTTCGACTACGTAGTTAGTGAACCGCTTGAGGAACTTGGGGTACTCTCGTTTGTACACCGCTCGAAGCACCCCGGCAGGGGCCCACCCACCTGGGTTCACTGGAAAAAAACAGGGATATTAGTTTACAATAACCATGAAAGTAAAAGTGGTAGAAAACCGTGCCTGTACGTAGCCTCCGCGAAAATACTGATCATAATGAAAAAAATTAATACTAAAGGGGGTACTATATTTCATTTTACTCTGCAACCTGACTCAAACAAAATCTATCTAAATATTCCAACATAAAATAAAAAAAATATACAAATGTTAATGTAAAGTAATATGATTAATAAAGAATACACATTAAACTATTTGTAATTATTTTATAAATATTTAATTTTCCAAAAGGGGTTTCGTCGCCAAAAACGTTTGAGAACCATTGATTTTGAGAATTCATGCTTGCGGAGCAAGGGCGAGTAGTCTATTATTGATTTATTTATTTTATTTTTAAGAAAACTTACAGCTAAACAGATACATTGAGTAATAGCTTACACAAAAATATGGCCAACTACAAGTTTCCACATGTAGTATATAACCTTAAAAACAGAAAATTGATAGTAGATTACACAACATTTTTTTTTGTTTATACTAAACCCGAAAAGGGGTCATTGTACTCATCATTTTGAAAAAAAACTTCTATGGGACCAACCTTAAAATCGCGAAAAAAAAATCAGCTGTTCCCTACATTTGTGTTCACTTAAATCGACAAAATGTATGGAACAGCTGATTTTTATTTCGCGATTTTAAGGTTGGTTCCATAGAAAAAATTGTTCAAAATGATGAGTACAATGACCCCTTTTCGGGTTTAGTATAAACAAAAACGAATGTTGTATGAAACACAAATCAGAAAATTGACTATTTACGCTATGATTCTCTTCAATTGAGCAACACTACTATTAAAAATAATAATATAATGATATAAAAGACGTGTTCACCTGTACTGCAGTAGGCTATGTCGGTGGTGATGTTGTGCCTCGTGGGCTGCTCGCCGGCCGGGTACGTGGTGCGGCACGCCAGGCACACCGTCACGAACAGGCGGATACACGCGCCTGTGTTCGACTGGAACAACGAAAGAACATTTGTTTATAAAATCTACTTCAATTCAAAAGTAGTGGTCTGGCTGTTTGTGTATGTGAGTTTAAATGTTTGTAAACGCACCCACAATACAGGAGAAATTCCTAGTGCGGGGCAACGTTTATTAAAAAAAAAAAAAAAAAAAAAAAAAAAAAAAAAAAAAAAAAAAAATTGAAACATTTATATCTGTAACTTTTATGGTGTACATAATAAAGAGTATTCTATTCTATTCTATTCTATTCTGCAGAAGTAAAGAAAGTATGACCTATTTCTAAAATGATAATACCAAAATCTTGAAGTCAATCAATGATCACGTTTGCGATGGTCACCATTATGGGGACTAACGTCGGTATTAGTTGAACGTTGATTAGGTTTATAATTAGGAGCCGATGTGGCGGGCTTAAACCAATTAGCAATATGCAGGTTTAAAGTCTTGTGTAGAACCAACTAAGAAGAAACTATGGTTCCCACTTTAGATTTAAAGGACAACACTATGTTGGTCTAGAGAGCGGTTAGTCGATGGTTCAAGTAAACACCGAAGAGGAATTTTGAACCTGAATGTAAAATACGTATCATAATAACATAACTATTTGAAATACCGTGTCATTAACCAGCAAGATTATCATCCCGCGTTTGAGTATACCTAAGTATATCATTCCGCTATCAACAAATACAAATCTGATCGAGTTTCATTCAAATAAACAAGGGCGCCATAAAGCGCCTTAATACTTTTTCCCGTTCGAAGTTTTAATAAACCCATTTAGCCACTGAATTTATAAACGTTTCAGTGGCCTCTCGATTGTGTTTTTGACAAATTTGTACAAAATGTGTCAAAAACACGATGTTTGTAAAATGTAATGTTGTCCCCACAAAAAAAACCCCCCACAGCTCAAAACACCTGCGATCGATGGGCCAAAACTTGAATCAGTCTTACTTATATATTTAATTTTATAAATGTTGGACAACTTACAGCTAGGCAATAGTGGATTTATGTCTATAATTTATGAGCGTTTGCCGGATCTCTCAAGGGGGTTGCAATCGTCAAACAGACAATAAGTAAAGAACATACCTTACCGGTGTTCCGTGTGGTGCCGGACGTCAAGAATAGCATCCTATTTCTTCCCGTTGGTGTCGTAAAAGGCGACTAAGGGACTTACTAGAAAATGGGCAGCAGCGTTCTCTATGCATTTTAATACCATACTGCGATTGCCAACCCGCATCCCAACCGTGGCGATTATGGCAACCCCCCCTTCTAGGAATTTCTCCTGTATTGTGGGTGCGTTTACAAACATTTAAACTCACATACACAAACAGCCAGACCCAGAAACAACTACTTATAGGTCATATAAATTTTTGTTCCGTGCGGGAATCGAAATCGCGACACGCAGCGCAGCAGTCAATCGCTTAACCACTGCGCCACCCGTGCCGTCGCCTTTGGGGGTGGCCTATGTCCAGCAGTGAACGTCTTTCGGCTGAAATGATGGTGATATCTTACCGGATAATCAGAGTTGGTGGTGGAATGATTAGTGACGGCGTAGGTATCATCGCTGTCCTGCCGCACGTGCGACCAGAAGAGCGCGTCCCGCTGCGAGGCCGGCCAGATGCGCTTGAACGTCTGGTGGAACACGAGCGCGTCCGACGAGATCTCCTCTACTATTGTCATCGTTTCTAGTGTGGCTGTAACATTAATTCCTAACATTAGTATGATATAAAAACAAAATTTCATCAACGATCGAGGAATAAAGCTTCAAAATCCGGATAAACAAGCAAAATACGGCCTATCGGCTAACGTAATACAGTTCCCTGCTCTTGTTTCATGTGTATTATTGTATATATTTATTAGATAAGTGTATGCTTTGTGTATGTATGTACTTATTGTATATGTTAATGGTACGCCACTGACTACCTGCAGTATTGTCTCTCCTGCTCCCTTTACTCCATCCAAAGGTTGTCTGTACAAGATCGCTTTTAGCGATAAGACCGCCCATTGTGTCACCCTATGTAAAATTTTAACATTTCTATCTGTTACTTTTATGGTGTACATAATAAAGAGTATTCTATTCCTATCGTTCACGACGCTACTCAAAAATAACGTGTTACAAACTCAAATTACTAATAAATCACCAGAATTTCACAGCAATAGTATTTTAATGCAGCAGTGGAGCAGTGGTAGCCCAGTGGTAACGGGCCGCGACTTAGGACTAGTAAGTCATAGGTTGGAACCGAAATGCTAAATTATTTCATCACCACTGCTTTCAAAACGGTGAAGGAAAACAGGCGAACCAAACATTCGAAGACATGTGACATCCACCAACCCACACTGGGCCCGCGTGGTGGTTTACAGCCCACTCCCTCTCACAGAGAGGAGGCCTGTGTCCCAGCAGTGGGAACATTATAGGCTGATTATACTATTTCAATGGCGGTCCGTACACGACGCAACCAATCACAAACTATACCCTAAGTCATCAATTCAGATAATTTTAGTAAACAAAGAAATGTCACTGTCAAAATGACAGGACAGTGCTGCAAAACAATTTATCATAAAAAAATTCTATCTTTTAATTATACAATTAATTAACTATTTGACAGGCGACAAACTGTCGGTGGCGGCGGCCTTCGAGGGACCCGGCTGGGGCTCCATTTGTCAATTAACAAACAAAACTTAACAAAAACACAACAGAAACAAGGAAATATAACAACTAACAACAAAATGAAACACTTAACACGATGATAACAAAGCACAATTAACAAACACGCAGCGAATAATATGATCGGAGAAAAGAAAACGAACGTATTGAAAAGACGCGAGTTTGCAAATTATGTCAAATGAAATTTGAGAATGTTGGGAACTCCTGTAGTGTTACCAGTATCATAATATTTTTTATACCACAAAATTTTCTTTTTTTAATAACTTTGTTTAAAACCGAAAACTTATAAAAATTAACACGGTATGATAATTGTTTAATTATTATTTCTAAAATCAGTACATAAAAGCCAATATAGCCTTGTTTTCCGCCATTTTATGTGAATTACCATTATGACGATATTTTTTTGATCTATTATCACCTTTGTTTACATAAATTATCTGAATTGATGACTTAGGGTATAGCTCATATTTTTAAAGTACAAACTTCTTTAACCGCGTTGAGCGATTTACGCTTCACCGACATTCTAATGTGACTGCTTCACCAACATGATAACTTGACTGCGATACCGACATGCTAATATGACGTGTTGCGTCAGACTTGTTATCCCAAATTTTTGCAGTCATGGTTTTTTTGATTTAGCATACCCCGTCTCATTGCTGAGCAAAGGCCTCCCCCAAGTCCTTCCAGGCATCTTCTTCCAGAGCCACATCGACCCAACCCTTGCGGTACGCGTTTAGATCGTATCGCCACATTTTCCCTAATTATTTTTATTTTATTATTATACTTTTGAGTAGCTTCGTGGACAATAGGCCGAAGTCTCTCGAGGGTTTCCTCATCATCATCAGCCCATATCCACTTCTAGGCACACATAATCAGCCTGTAATATTCCCACTGCTGGGACACAGGCATCCTCTCTGTGAGAGGCAGTGGGCTGCAATCCACCACGCGGGTTCAGTACGGGTTGGTGGATTTCACATGTCTTCGCATTTTTTGTTATATAGGATATGCCGGTTTTCCCCACTTCTAGGCATAAGCATCTCCAATCGCATGCATTTGTCATTGGAATAATAAATAAATCATTATTATTTATGGTAATCTCCTCTGCAAACATCTGTTGTTATCGAAGGACGATGAACCACATGAGATTAGCATAATTTGTCGAAATAAAATAAGTATTTATTTATATATTTGAGAAAATAATGACAGTTGACAAGATATTCTCACGCAAAAATACTACCCAACAATGGTTTATTTATTGTAAATCATAAATGGTAATCTTTAGCATTTTAATAATTCATGAAACGCGTGCCGCACAATATTGCACAAATTTTCGTCGGTCACAGCTCGCAGTTTCGTCATTCCACAAAAGTATGTGATCTCAGATATTTGTGAATTTATTGGGATCTATAAAAACTTTCCTCATTTTAGTTGGCAAGTAGTATGCAGTCTCTGGCTATAAAACATCTAAATTAATAAAGAAAATAGTTTAAAAGGAATGCATAAATCATTAAGTTTGCGTACAAGGTCCGACGCAGACCTGCCAAGAAAAATATCAACATCTCACGTAGTCAGGTGTGCCTTGAGAGTCTTGAGACAACAATGAGTACCTACATTCCTACATATATAATGTTTAGCTGTTAAAAAAGTATTTACTAACCATAGATTATGATTAAGAAGATCTATTTGTCTGCAAATAGAACCGCTAACAAGCTATTTTACATTTATTGACCTAATTTGAATTTACTTTTTACTTTATACACTGTTCATTTATTAAATTAAGTATTTATGCACTTCCTAGCCTGAAACACAAGTTCAACCTAGTTCAGGCAAATAAGTAACTTGCTGTATTTTAATTGTTAAGTTATTATTGCAATTTTGCCCCTTTTTTATAAATAAATAAACGATTATTATATGTGGGCGTCCAAGCAAGAAGGCTGGACCCTTCTTGCTCGGCATTTATTTTCCGAGATAAAAGCAGTTTTGTAAAGTTGGGTAAAACAATTGCATTTCGCTATTTTAATTGGTTATTAATGAACGCTCAATTATCTACAAGTTCATATATGTTCATATAGTTTCTCTAATCAAGCTTTTTCAGAACTTTAAATGTCTGATAAAAAAGCAAATGTGCCAGTTTTTGAATATTTTTTAATCCTTATTATCAACTGCCTATTCAAGATAAGGAATCTAGTCTTAACTCAGACCTCTCGATATCAGGACGGCCACCAGTCGGTATGCATTTAAGCGAAAATTGCAAAGTTATTTTCAAAACAAATAGCGTAGAGTCATCTCAATTAATGTCTTTTCCTTGAATTTGTATGTATATATAATGTAGGGATATATTATAGTAAATATATGTGTATTAATCTAAGTTTATAAACTCTTTATGTACTTGTGTACCTATTTTATGTGTAATTAATTATGTTATATTTTATAATATTATTATTTTCTCTCAATCAGCGCACCCGCCATCTTATCTCTTCACCACCTTTGGTTGACTGGTAGAGAATGCCTAAGCAATTAAGTCCGCCTTTGTACATTATTGTGTGTGAAAAGTTTAAATAAATAACTCAATACCCCTGGCCCCTTTTTGCTTGGCCGCCCACATATTATTATTGTTAGCAAAAATCTTAAATTCCCTGACAGACAACAGCTTTAAAAACGGCTGAGGGTAGAAGCTTGAAATGTTCCTCAAGACTTCCTTATACATATAACAGAGGTGAGCACTAAGGAAGTCTTGAAACTCATCCCTTAAAGGGGTTAAATATGATTCCATACAACAGTTTGTATGGAAGTTCGTAGATTTTTGCCGATGGGAGATCACATCGGGCGCACGGCTTGTTTTATATAGTCTTATTATAATACTCACTTTCCCACTCATACCGGTAGCGCGGGTTGAAGAAGTAGTGACACATCTCACGCGCAGTCACGCCGCGCACTTTGTGCATTGCCTTCAGAGGATCAGTCACCATGCCATCCACTTCCATCTCCCTGAGAAAGTGTACAAATTGAGCATCCTGGAATATGTGGGACTAAGTAGGCCCATCGGTATAATTTGGCGTGAATAAAAAGTGTTATGTGTGCATGCAAAGCTGTCCCTGTGATAAAAGTTCACAAGAGTAATTTTCACAGTACCCAACAAACAAAAAACTCCAAGCTTTACAAGTTTACAGTATCTACAAATCCCAAAAATAACCTTCACATTTTATTTATAGTATTTCGAATCTCGGAAAAACATTAAGTACGAGTATACCGAATGCAAGAAAAACCAAAATTAATTTGCTACTCTACAAGCTAGACCAAATCTTTCAAGCAATAAATATTGTTACAAAAAACTACCGGATTACATTATAAATTAATGTTACAATATAGCTACATTCTTACCCCCTTATTCATAAAAACATTTATAAACACTTTCGGAATATGACCGGAACTTGTTATTTTGAGATTTTTTTGTGGGAAAACTCAAAGCATTTATTTCAAATAAACCAATTACAGGCACTTTTGAATTGTGAAGGGGTCGATCGTTCAGAAAGATGAAGCTAGTTGCCCATTCCAAAAGGAGAGAGGGCAATGAGCCATTAAATAATCGGTCTATCTGTGGTCTATCCACACACCATGGTCCCCTGATCTTTCCTTCAAAAGACCTGTTCCAGAATACGCTTTAACGAAATGAAATGAAATCGTTTATTCTGCAAATAGGATATTAGAATCATTTTTACACGTGATATAAAAAGTAATAAAAGATAATCTAGATGTAGCCGACATTTCCTATCTGACTACACCTGAGAAGAAATGGCGAAACAAACTCAAGGGTCAAAGTCTCTTTTAAAGTCCAGACATAATCTTGGTCAGATCATGTGAGGACTGAGGACCATATAGATCCGTGTCTGAAATGGTCTTTTGAGGAAAGAACCACACAAATTTGAGTGGACCTGTCCAATCAGTGTAAGCATTTGTCAGTAATCGTGTAGCTCAATTCAAGACTAAGGAGCTCAACGACTCGAAGAACAATACCACTGAAAGGACATTTGGGTAGGCCGCATAAAGCGCTCAAAATAACGAACAAACAAAAAGTCCTAACAGTAAACACGGACGGCCCAGAGCCCGGAAGGCCCTAATTCCTGTGTGAATAGAGCTCTACAGTTTTTATGAATAAAGGGGTACAATATAGGTAAGCAAAAGTAGTATAAGAATGGAATCCACATACCCACTTCTACAAACATTGTCCACGTACCTCCTGTACATCCTCATGTCGCCCTCCTCGGCGAACAGCTGCCATCCGATCTCTCCGCCGACGCCTTCGAACGCGGCCTGGATCTGTTCTGTCGATATCCTGTCGATCTGGAAACATCAAATTAAAAATTATAACTTTTGGAAAAGGATTTTGAGTCAGACGGGCTCTATTATTTCAAGAATACACCCATATAAAAATTGCTGATTACAATTACATTACACAATATATGGTCTACTCCGAAGCGTTAATCCGAAGTATCGGCCGAATGTTCTGCCGTTTTATAACTTCCATAGTTTCCTTTTTTAGGGTTCCGTAGTAAACAAGGAACCCTTACAGTTTCGCCATGTCAGTCTGTCTGTCTGTCTGTCCGTCCGTCCGTCCGTCTGTCCCCGGCTTAGCTCAGAGACGCTTAGTACTAGAAAGCTGTAATTTGGCAAGGGTATACATATTAATCACGCCGAGAAAGTCGTAAAATAAAACCATGAAAATCAATTTTTTAGGGTACCTCCCTTGCGCGTAAATTGGGGATGATATTTTTTTTTTTCTCATCTATTCCATGGTGTGGGTTATCATTGGATAGGCCGTTTAAAAATATTGAAGGTCTTTTATAACAATTTTTCAATTCAGGGATCCGTTTGCGTAATATTAAGCTTTAAAGTGCTATTTTTTGTTAGTTAAGTGTGTGTGTGTGTCCCTGCCAGCTAAATGGTTGGTTTTGGATATGAGAAAAAATTCATAGCAGTAGTATATATAACGAAATTAAAAGGAAAACTATCACAGCTAAGTAGTAAGGCTTTACAAGTTAACGAGTAATAGTCGACCAACTTAAATTTGCGGAGAATTGACCGTAACGTATATCGATGTATGGGAGAGCATGTTTTTTCAACTACAATGTTAAGTTTGTTTTTAGGATAAACTCATTCCATTTACGGAACCCTTCATTGTGCGTGATCCCACACGCACTTGGCCGGTTTTGACTTTGAATCCTTACCCGACTTATAGTCACATTATTGACTTTGGCTTATCTCTTTGACTGTCGTCTTTTTTTTTTTTCGCCGTAGACAGCCATAGTTAGCCGTAGTCAAGCAACGGCCGATCATTCGGCCGATACTTCGCATTTATGTTCGGAGTAGACCCCAAGTATTATTTTAGCTGAAATATTAATAATTACCGTATACGAAGAAATAGTTTACCTCGTATAAGGCCCCTAAATATTTAATTGTCAGATTTATGTACTCGGTTCATAATGGAGGCTTGCGACTTTCTCATAACTGCGTAAAAGTCTACCCTGCTTTAAAGCAGGGTAGGCTTTCGGCAAACATATACGAAACATATACGTCATTGATGACCGACTCGGATTTTCCTGATCTGCTTACCAACTAACTCAAATAAAGCCGAAATGACATGACTGACTAAAACTCTATTATGAGACTGTAGGTTCTCCAATTAATTCTGAAACTTCTGTGAATTTCTTTTAACACAGTATCATGGCATGTTCTACAAAAGACGCTAATAGAACACGCATTCATAAATGAGTGTTGTCGTTAACCTTAACAGTATCTCAGTGCTAGCATATTTTATGTCATAATGATCTAGTATGAAAAAAGATAAACGAAATGTTTCCCTTATCGGACCATTAACCCAGAATATTAATGCCGCGGTATTTTCATCAACTACCTGGCCTGTGGTAATTTTTTGGATGGCATTAAGTTTTTGGGGCAACGGCGAAGTAGGACAGACTTGTTGAAAGGCTTGATCCAAATAATCCGTCTATAATAGTAATCCCGCCATAAGTACAAGTAATCTAGGGTTTGTCGAGGTATTTCAATAGTTCACTCTAGACAATAAAATATAGCCAAATTTACAAAAGACTTTGTTTACAGTTACACACACCTATAGACACATTCGGTAAAGCATGGAAATGAACACCACCATAATAGGGGAAGGCTGATATGATTAATAGGAAAAACTAAATAAGAAAATCTGTTAAGCAAGGCTTTGCCCAGGAGTAAACTAGTAGGCTAAGATGTGTCATCGCAGAACGCATCATCGCGAGCTGTGGTTAATCGCAAGTTTAACCACTATAAAAAAATAAATATGATCGCTAAACCACCACAAACACACCACAAAGCGTTCAAGATAAGTCGGTTATCAATAGCTGGCGATGGAAACTCGACCTGGTCACGTGTGTGCATGCTGGACACCACGTTCCTCCATCATAAGTGACATAACTCACCTCAGTCCACAAAGTGTGCACGGTGAGTCGGTTGTCAATGGCCAGTGGTGGCAACTCGACCTGGTCACGTGTGTGCACGCTGGGCGGCACGACACGTGCACACCGCTCCTCCTCCATTTTGTCGAAGCCTGTCTCCACTGCATCGTAGAACTCGTCGTCTGGCAGGGTGGAGTGAGGACCCTCCTGTTGGCAAAAGAAAATAAGTTTAATATTGCTTGCTAACATCGGTACATGACTGTGACTTGATGAATTCAATTTTAACACCAAAATCGAAGCCACCTAGAGGCGTTGTCAGGTGCCGAAAGGGATGACTTGAGAGTCGATGGATTAACCATAGAGATAGTTTTATTTTTAATTAGAATGCCAGGCAGCTTAGACACCTTTAAGGGGTCAAGCCCTGGTGGCTCTCAATGCGAGACGGTTTATATTATCTTGGCAGTACCACCAGGGCTACTTCCCACAGTTAAACTTTACGGCAATGTCTGTCTCCTATTTTACGTAAATTAGGTAAAAATTTGTTCGTTGAAATGGGATAAGCAACATTTCTGAACATAACTGTGTAACGTCCACGTTCGCCGATATATTTAGAGGCCCAATTAGTTTCTAGTGGTAACTTTGCAGAATTAAATTAATCAAACGTACTGTGCCTAGCCAGACTAATGCATGCATTAGTGCATTTTCTAATTAGTTGCTTTTGATATTTCAAAATATTACTGTTGATATTTCAAATGTAAAGTCACGCATAAGGTCTATAATTTGTAGGTGTTTACTTATTAATTATCATTATTTGGTATTTACGAATTCTCGCCAAAGCAAAAAAAAACAGCTGTTCCATACATTTGTGTTCACTTAAATCGACAAAATGTATGGCACAGCTGATTTTTTTTTTCGCGATTTCTAGGTTGGTCCCATAGAAAAAGTTGTTCAAAATGATGAGTACAATGACCCCTTTTCGGGTTTAGGGTAAACAAAAACTAATGTTGTATAATATATAATATATTTTAGGACAAACACACATTTTTTTTCAGCTAAGCCAAGAATCAAACTCCAGCAGTTTACGATCAACAACCACATTTGCATAAACAGAAAAGGCCGCACTACTATATTATCTGTGGCCGTACTTGCAAACACAACTAACAAAGGTACACACAAATATAATAAATTGATAAATATCCGTAGCCTCTAGATAATATTATTCCGCGTTGTTCCGACCTACATACATAGACACAGTCGTGAGGACATGCTAGTAAATGAAATTTGGTTGATTGCGCGATCCACGTGATGGTCTGACTCGCATAATTATTAGTTACGACTGCGATAGAACGATTGTCAAGCCCAAGGGCGCTGGATTTATGAAACAGGCAAAGGTATGTATTATTTTATCAGAGCAAATACAGAAAGTTTTGCATGATAAGAATAGCGTAGGTATTGTGTAGAAAAAATTTAATTTCTATCATTTGATTATTAGCTATTAAGCTTTGAAGATCGAACTAAAGTTAAAAAACATACCAAAACTTTCAATCGTGATTCATGAAAACGGCAATTAGCCAATCACAGTAGACCAGAAAAAATAAAAGGGAGGACAGGATAGGCTTATAGTAAATCATTCTGCAAAGTTGAATTCACACATCCAGCTCACAAGGCAAGCATGCTGTTAGTCCCAAGCTAATGTTGAAAAATCGATGCTCCGGACGCTAAGGCCAACGCTTTACGCTGTCCATTACAAAGCAAGAACTTAATTATATCTAAGTAAAATATAATTGTTCCAGACATTGTTAATCAAAATTTAAATGATTGCTATTAGTTTAGGCATCACGCCTGGATGTTATGTATTATATCAAATACTTTAGATTCAAATTCATCCCCAAATGTGTCTCTTGGGTTCGTGATGTGCAATGGCATGAACTCGTGTAGCGATAAAAAAAAATAAATAAAGAAATTATGAGAATACTTGACCACACTACACAACGATAGAAGATACAATCACAACAGAACAATCCATGCTCATTAAATAACAAACACTCAATTATTAATTATAATAGTGACTTCTTCGCCAAAGACAGCTAGTTTTTTTACCCTGAATGGCGTTTATAAAAAATTATTAGTCTCGGAAATGTTCGGAAATGATGATTACATCCTAATACAAAAAGGTTGTTAGGAACCTCACTAAAGTGTTGTATACGGAACTCTTTCGAGGTATCCCTACACAAAGCGATATTATTATCTGCAGAACTCCCACACAATGATACATCGATTAATAGAGTAAAAAAATACGTCACTAACACTAGGCACCAAGAGATGCCATAAGGCAGACCAAGGACGGCAGAAGGAGGCATAAGGAAGACCTTAGGCTAGCTAAACTGCAGTTCACCTTCACCAGTATTTACTCAATTTTGGGAGAGACCGGTCCATCAATCAGTTCAGTCAATTTATCCGAACAACAGCGTACACCGATACTAACTCTTGATTGTTTGGATAGATGGAGTTCCCCTTGCCAATGTCGTTTTTGGCGATTTGCTACGCGTATACACTATGTATCAACGATTAACCGAAACCGTGGCCAGCAGAGCAGTTAAACAATGAACCGAGTGCTCACAACATGCAATGATGCATGAAGGTCATTTGCGACAACAGTTTTGGATATCGCGCATACAATGTTCATTATAATCAAATCTGCTGTAGTCAGCTGCTAGTTCCGAGAAATTTTAATAACAAACTGTAATGTGTGGGCAAAAACAGAGCAAATAAAAAATAACAAAAAAAAACCTGATTTGAAGATAAATTATTATAGTTCATTCACCTAACAGTGATTAATATAGACCAAACAAATCGTTTGATAGCAGCAGACGCGGAAATACATCAATTTAATACCTGAAGAATCTGTGTTCATCTTATTTTACGAGATGGAACCGCAAAATGAGGCAAGCATGTCGAAGTCAGGGCAGATATAAATACTATGAAGTACGCAGTTTTAACCGGTGAGTGGTTAATACCAGCACAAGGGCTTAAAATACCAGCGTATAAACATTCACGTTTAAACACATCGGCAACAGTGAATTCCCTTGATGAATATGAACCAATATTTTGGGATTGTGACGTAGATGATTAGTAATTTAACAAGAGCTAAGCTTTATAATAACAGAAAAATACAATGTTTTGTGAAAGCTATTTAAGTTATGACAACTTAGAAAAGCAAAATCTACCGACGGATTCTCAGACATGGTTTGTGCATTTTTAATTCACCATAGACGATGACTAAAATATAAGTATTTTAAAAGAAATCTCGTCTAATGTTGGTAACCGTAAAATAAACGAAGCTATCTCCCATAGCAAATGCAGTAAGTACATAAAATATTTCCCAAAAATTAACCAGGGTATCCCCAAAATTTTCCGAGGACAATATAAACATCTGCTTCTCAAGCATATTTTATCTTTACGAGGCAAAGCTTTTAAACACCAATATTCATAAATCGTGAGGTTGGGAACATTCTAACACCTGTTAGTACCTACCTACCTACCTAGACGATTCCCCTGACACCGTATCTAGGTTAGATTTGCTTTACGCCCTAAATAAGAACAATAGCCGCCTGGGAGTACCTTTAGTGACCTCGATTGGTGGTGTCTGGGTTAACGAAGGGTAATTAGCGGGGTAGTGGCTATTCAGCTATTATTTTGTGTTACAGGGTTGATAGGACGCGCCCTTTTTAACTTGGCTCAATCGCCCTCTATAATATTAAATGGCTTACAAGATTTAATCTTCAAAGTTATAGACTGAAGCTCTCCGTAAGTTCTGTTGATGTACTTATATATAACATAAATTTGCCCACTGCTGGGACACAGGCCTCCTCTCTTCGAGGACAGCTGTGCTGCTGGGGAGTTTGTTGCGCCACTTCTTCTTCCCAGCTAAAGCACTAGGAAGTGGTGAAGGGTGGGCGTTTTTGGGGGGCTGTCTCATGTAATTTTTGACGTTCGAAAAGTGCTGATTCTCAGCCTAGTTTGAATAAATGATTTTGATTTTGATTTTCGAGGGGGAAGTAAGCTGTAATATACCACGCGGGCCCAGTGCGGGTTGGTGGATGTCACATATCTTAAAATTTTTGGTTCTAGGACATGCTGGATTGCTCATGTTGTTTTCCTTCACCGTTTTGAGAGCAGTGGTAATGAAATTATTTACACAAAGTAAAGACCCCTCGAACCCTCGACCTACTGTAACTCGTAAGTCGGGGCCGTTACCACTGAGCCATCCCCTCGATCTACTTACAGTTCACCTATAAATTGCAAAAACACTTACAAATATTACATAGTACATCTTTTTCTCATCTGACGAGGTATACAACATTATTTTTAGTATATACGTAACCTGAATATGGTTTGTTCAGATTAAGGAACTGAATCGATTTCAATAATTTTTACACCATGGTATATTTTGTCCCAAAAATATTTAGTGTGATGGAAAATGTTATCACCATTTAATTACTTACAATACAATCGCCGTACGGTTAGGTACCTACTGCCAAATTATTATCAATGAGCGCAAGACGACCCTGGAAGCGCGGGGGCGCCGTTAGCATGTTTTTGTACGGACAACCCGGTATCATAACAACCTTATAACTTTGTGATTTTTCATGATACAGTTTTGAAAATTTTTACATAGATTCTTTACATAAAAATACTAGACACGTGTTTCGGGTTTCTTATAATCGTCTAATATTGTATATCTTATGACAAAATACTACGTATGTTATGGTTAAAATAATGTCTTACAATACCTACTCGTAAGTACATACTTTACAACAATTCAAACATTCTGAAGACAGTAATTGTTTTAAAACACAGTCATTTGTAAAGAGTTTATTGTTAGAACATATTATTTATTTACTGAAGAGCAAACCTAATGAGATATGTAAATGACAACATTTGCTTTATGGTGTTCAGATAACAGGTGCGATAACACGACTAAAGGCTCGCAGACAATCGCGACGCGACGACGTGCGACGATGCGACGCGATTCTGTTACATTAATTTCCATGAAGGTTTCATAAAAATTGTTCTAATAGTGCCGCGTCTAAAAGACATCGCCATTGACAAATGGAACATTTGATGATAGACGTATTTCAAGGACAACTGCCTCATTGGTCTAGTGGTCACAAGCGCTACTGCTGAGCATGAGTTCCTGGGTTCGATTCCCGGGTCGGGCAATGTGTTATTTCCTGGGTTCGATTCCCGGGTCGGGCAATGTGTTATTTCCTGGGTTGATTCCCGGGTCGGGCAATGTTTTATTGGGTTTTTCTATCAGGAAATTCTCAGTAGCAGCCCGGAGTTTGGGTGCCCGGTTGATGACAATAGGCTCGCCCCCTATTACATGGGACTTAAACATAACTGGCGAAATGGGGGTGTCCTACAGGTAGGTACACCTCTGCACAACCCTTCGGGGAAACAAGGAGTGATGTTATGTTTTGTTTTCCAAGGAAATAAGATTCATATTTCATTACTATATTGTATAGACATTTCTTTACATGACTTGATTTGAAAGTTAAACGCCTAACCATCATCAACTTTCAAATAAAACACGTATTAGTAAGAAATTCACCGTCACAGAATAATTCATTCTTTACGAGCTTCACAAACCAAATTATTTGAAATAAACTACGACCTAGGTAATTAAGCCAACTAATTTGACTAACGCATTTCATCGCGTGTTTGTTTTAGTCATACAATAAGTAAAATGCCATACTATTCGAGCATTCGAACAATATACGGGATGTTTGGAGTTCCCGCTGAAGGGTAGCCGGCACACCCCGTTGTGGCGAGGACTGCCGCCAGTGACGTCAGCTCGGCACTCCCCAGTCCCCATAGAAACGACATGCTATACATAGATAGTCGCTTGACGACTCCTACCCGTAATGATGTCTATTTTCGGACACGATTCCGGCAATATTGCTTTTAATATTTCAGGGGAAATAAAATTTTGTGTTGTATCAATAGCGTGAACAGAAACATGAATAAAAAATTCTCGTGTAACTAAAGATGTTAGAGTGGAAAACATAAATCTGAATTATCGGCCGTTTCCAGACTACGGCTAACTATGGCTGACTACGGAGAAAAAAAAACGACACTTAAAGAGATACCTAAGTCAAAAATGTGACTTGAAGTTAGGTAAGGACTCAAAGTAAAAATAAAAACTTTGGAAGTCAAGAAACGGCCGAATATTCGGCCGATACTTCGGATTATTGCTTCGGAGTAGACCCCTGGAAACAGCATTCCCTTCAAAAGTCTGTTTAGTTCCTGGACTAGGTTAACTTTATGCAGTCTTCAGGAAGGGCTGGTTAACAGCTGTGCTACAGTCCGGCCGTCGAGATAATGCGTCCTTGACACCTGTCAATTTCATACTATCGACTATGTGTTTTGGGAATTTAATCCGTATTACTCGAAATTGTCCAACTGACAGATGTCAGAAACGCATTCTCTCAACGGCCGGACTATAGTCACAAATCTCAACGCTATACGTCATACGATAACCAATCCTTCCCATATAGTCAATCATGTCAATATTGTTCAGAAAACCTTTCAGTAGAGCCCCAAATTCAGCAGTATAGACGACACGACGTCTTAATGGGTGATATAATAATGCTATAGTCAAATTGAAGGCAATAGCTAAGGTAATCTATAAAGCCTCTTCACCGTCCATAAAATTTTAAAGACAAACAAATTATATTTTCGTTGTCATTTCTTATATTTCACGGTAATATCTAATTTAAATGCTCAGTAGCACTTTTTCATGGCAGTGCCAATCCGTGATTCAGGACATTTATTTTACAAGCGTAACATTTGTTTTATGATAGCGGCGTCACGCGAAGCCCGCATCTATTTCGCATATTGCTATATGCGCAATGGGAATTCATTGCATTTCTCATAGATTTTTTTTTGACTCTCTCAAGTTTGTTGTATTATTTTCTCTGAATTATTTATTGTTACAGCTATAAAACTGTAGGTATCAGGTTGTTTCTGGAAGTCCAAGTTCCTGAACAGGGGTCTTCCAAAAGACTTCTTCAGAACTATGATCTGATCACTAACTCTTCAATAGCGGTGCCTTGATTCTGATGTCTGTCTTACCAATAACCACGTGGCACATCTTGTTTGACCCTCACACTGCCATTGGTCTGACAGGAACCAAACACAATACAGTAGTTTTGATACAAAGTATACAAGCAATGCACAAGACCGCATAACTTGGGAGATGCGTCGTATGTGGTCGCGTTCCTCAGCATTGAGGGAACGACAAAGAAAAATAATACAAGCAAAGTATAGGAGCTTAATAAAAAAAGGGGTAAACATATAGAGCTGCTGGTAATTATGAAGTAATGACATTTTGTCACAGTTTCGATGAAAAAATTATAGAATGGTGTGAACTAGGAGACATTACTTCATGATCATCTTCTTGCAAAAAACGTTCGAGTTCACGGATAAAATTACCTACAACTACAAAAAAAAAAATATATATATATCGAGGTCTTATCACTGTATGAGCCACATCCAATCATCCGAATCATATTACTACCACATAAACTGCCCAAGGTTACTATTACATCAACTGTGAGATCGGTACAACTGTACCCACAATAGTTCTTTGTTCTGGGATATAGTGAGGGAATTAGCACATCAAAGGAATCCTGACGTAAATGTGCTTGGTCGTTAGCAGCGCACTAAATACTTAATGGTTGATGTTATGATAACAGAGAAGCAATTTCCGTAATTTTAAGAACGTTCGCATCATAATCTATCTCCATCTGCCAAAAAACTTCAAATTTCCCAAAAATTTTGACAATTGACCCTGAGATGAGGCGACTTGATTTTGAATGTTTTAAATTACAGCAATCTGGTGGTAACTGATGTTTTTTTTTGTTTTGGTGTTATTGGTTTGTTTTGCATTAAGAGGCATCAGTATGCAAACAGTTGATTAAACTGCAAGTTAAAAATGTATGTAAGCTTCAGCGAAAACTTTATACCTACTAGAATACCGGACAAAAGTTCCCATAGTTGTAAATATTCTAGTTACATTACAAGTCTGCAAACTGAACTAGGCACTTGAAAATGTGAGAGCAACCATCTGCTCATGTGTCACTACACAATTTTCTTTACCGATATCAGCACTGTCTATCATTAAATAGTCGTTGAAAATTGCAGGGCAATAACCTGTATTTAATTGTTATAATCACAATGTTAAGACATTTCCGTGACACTATAATTACAGTGTTTGGAACGTGGCGTGGAAGCACCACTAAAATGATAGGAATTCAAATAATGTCCTCTTTGAATTGCTCTAATGTAAAGTTTCTCATCAATTTATCATATTCATATACAAATTGCATATGAAAATCTAAACAATAATTATAAATTTACAAAGCAAAAATCCAACTCTTGAACCGAAAGAAAAACAGAAAGCCTTTCTCACTAACACAAAACGAAGAAGTAGCAGAATTCAACAAAAATTCTACTCAATACCATATATTATAAACAGCCTACAATCAGAAAAAAACATCCACTTCACTCAATGACATCATAACAAACCCCAAGTTGCGCCATCAGAACAGCTTGTTACGGGAACATGGGAGGATGACGTCACCAACGCAGACGTCAAAATGAGGGGAACCGAATGTTCATTTTTATAGGCGACGCGGAATTTGAGAAACCTTACCAATGATGTCATAGCATTGAGTCTAAGGTCAGTACATAGATCTTGAAATGGTTCTGCACCATATTGTTACATATTAAATGGGTTGAAATAATGGCAGATGTATTTTATATGGATTTGTAGTAGTCATAGGAGTAATAAATAAATGAGCAACAGCTAAACCACATGACTCCAACAACGATAAGAAAACAATATA
Organism: Tiliacea aurago; assembly: GCA_948098905.1. Taxonomy (NCBI): domain Eukaryota; kingdom Metazoa; phylum Arthropoda; class Insecta; order Lepidoptera; family Noctuidae; genus Tiliacea; species Tiliacea aurago. The sequence continues at coordinate 17,844,455 of OX402593.1, forward strand.
AAGAGTGTTTGGTTCAGTCGATTCATGATCATCACAATGCTGTCGACAATATTAATACTTAATAGGGAATAAACATGTTATAAATAATAAAGTTCGTTCCTTTTCCGATAATAATGTAAATAAAATCAAAACATAATCTGTTTCGGAAGGAAACAATACCGAACTAATGGCATTATTTTGATTGGATTGTGGACAAAAACCGTTTAGACCAATGAAGATAACTATAGACCCCTCATAGTGACTGCAGCTACGTTTGATATTTTTGACAATGCTCCCCTCTGTTCCTGGAAATAGGAACGAGTGACGTAGAATGTTAGTATATTACACAAAATGGTACAAGAACTTTCCATTGAATCGAAGCCTTTCAAAAGCGTATTGGACGTCAATTAATTATACTTCAGCACACAAATGAAAATGGTCTCATCAATTATACTTTTCTGCGACAGACATTGATTGGATGTTTTTTGTTAACATAATAGAACGTAATGTCTATGACGTCAACCAAAAATTAATAGAAGGGTTGAATGAATGGGTTAACAACTGAAAACGAAAGAAACTTTGAAAATAATTGACCCTTAAAACTATGTAGATTCTGCTATCAAAGATAATACTCAAGAAAACGACATTTTTATAGTTCCAGACACTGAGCTAATAACGTAAAATATAGTCTTAATGACAACAATTGAATAATAAAATAGAGCACAATATTTAACTCATTTGACCTACAAACTTGAACCTTTCATAATAACGAGTGTTCATTCATGAACTTGTATTACAGTTTCAAAATTTAACTTTGCCCAGCGGCTGCCCAGCACAACTACATTGTATGATTAGGTAAATATTTTACTTTACATGGAAATAATGTTTATGCAAAGGAAAATGGCATTGCGTGAGAAATATAATGATATAAAGCCTGGGAGTCTACTCCGAAGCTTTAATCCGAAGTATCGGCCGAATGTTCGGCCGTTTTATAACATCCAGTTTCCTTTTTTTGACTTTTAATCCTTACCCGACTTAAAGTTACAGTTTTGACTTTGGCTTATCTCTTTGACTGTCGTTTTTTTTTCTTTCGCCGTAGTCAGCCATAGTTAGCCGTAGTCAAGCAACGGCCGAACATTCGGCCGATACTTCCGATTTATGTTCGGAGTAGACCCCCAGGTTGTGGAAATTTTCAGTACTTTCAGCAGAATAAGTAGCCTAGGATTTTCCAAGGATAGATGATACTGGTATTCAGCTGCGTCCGGTTAGGCTGAAAGCCGACCCCAACGTAGTTGGGAAAAGCCTAGGCAGATGATGAGATGGCATTTTAGGATATGCAAGATACAACGAGGTATCGAAGGATCAGCAAATAACACATATATGCCAGAAAAAAAAAATTGAACATTACACACACATTGGTTTTACATTTGATTGAAAATTGCGACATTTCTCCTAGTCTATTAATGGTTAATGAACTTTTTTGGCAAAACATGTAGCTCCTTTTTATTTATTTTAATTCCATCCACAATGTGCATGTATTGTACTTACTCATGTTTTAGAAAAATAAAATTTATTTATCTTTATCTTTAAAAAAAAAAGTGCTACACCCTCCCTCGACTTTTCTGTGGCTGCTGGAAAGTCCCAAAAGATTTTGTACTATCTCTGAAACCCTCACAATACTTCACTGTCAATACATCTCTTGTCCAGAATTGACACTCAAACGTCGCGTGAGACTACCCGTGGCCTTAAACCACCATTCTACAAATACAAACCAAAAATCTATTGTAAATAAACAAAAACAAATCTATTGACGTTGACTTATACGCCATCAATAAATGTTTTGACAGGCAGGGCGTTATGGCTATAAATAAATTTTACCACAAAATAGGGTTACAAATCGATAGGCATTATGTTCGTTAACCTTCGACTAATCGGTTTACACTCAATCCGAACCGATTTTAGAGGATAGCCGTGGGTGAAACACCGTGACTCGGAAGGGGCGTTAAGCCTTTGGTCCCGGCTGTCATTCCAGACTGGTTGTGCGACTTTTGGGGTTCTGACGACCCGTAACGACTATCAAGGATCCACTCTTTGACAGTCGTTACGGGTCGTGAGAAGCCCGAAAATCGGACAACCAGTCTTACCACGGGGTAACGTGTTTTCCAGTAACTGGGTTGTGGAGGTCAGATAGGCAGTCACTCCATGTAAAATACTGGTATTCAGCTGAATTCAGTTAGACTGGAAGCCGACCGGGAAAAGGCTAGGCAGATGATGATCAGTCGTGGGAGAAACAACGCTGAAAATACATGATCTCAAACTGTTTAGATCATGTATTTCCAGCGTTGTTCGCTAGGCAAGGTCATGGTTAGCGATAGAATAAACTCCGTTTTGTTACAGTCATACATGATTATGTTCGCTTAAGACGCAGATACATGCCAGTGACCTTGAGTGGTTAGCTTGCGTGTTCTGTACTGAGCTCACGCAACGCGTCGTACGATCAGCCAGTAGTAGGACTCGCCCATCAAGAAGCGCTGTCCCCAATTTGACGCATTATTAATTTCTTATACACAAAACAAAAGGTATTTTAATAAAAAGCGTATACTAAAAGATCAATAATTAAATTATCTTTAAATTGGTAAGATTTCAGAACAATACGCTTGGTAGATTTTGCGCCATTCTCAGTTTTTTATCCGCGTTAGACATAACTTTACAAACTAATTTCACTATGTAATATAAACATAATCTAAAATATTCACATATTAAGTTACTGAGAAAATGCTGTAATCTATCAAATATTTTTTTCTAATTATTAACACTACTCGTTTAAACGTGATCTTCAGTATAAAATCATTAAAAGTCGGTTATCGTCCCCTTAAGAGTCTATAATACCTTCGCGCCACCTCACTCTTTATCTCGCTCGCACACTACTGCTGGCGGTCACGCGAGCAAGCGAGACAGGGTGGCAGGGAGAAGACTCCAAAGCACCGATAGTTTAGTTTATTTCTTTTTACGGTGAAAATAATGGCAATTAAAAAAAAAATCATAAGACCTGCTTTATAGTTAGTGCAGTTAACATGCAAAGTTTCATTATCTAATTTGAAGTATTTTTTTTTTCTATAAAGAAAATTTTATGGAATCGTGTTTTCGTCAAACATAGTACTTAACATTAGTCCTCAACTTTACCATTTATTTATTTCAAAATGAATGCTGCAGTATTTTCGACATAACGGAGGATCATGCTAAGCCATTTGAGGTAGTTTAAGCTCTTAAATGCATTTATAATTGAAAGAAATGTTATGGTCAGGCAGGCTATGCTTTGATATAAATATAGATCTTTTGCCAGTGGCGTCGCCTGCGTGGAGGTCGGAAATTATCCCACGGGAACGTACTACCGGGATAAAAAGTATCATATATCCTAACCCAGGTCTTGGTCTACCCATATGCCAAATTTCATCCAAATCCGATCAGCCGTTTTATCGTGAAAGCGTAAAACAAACTTTCGCATTTATAATGTCAGTTACTCGTATAGGATTTATTGAAGCAGTGATTGGAAATATAAGATTCCGATGCGAGATTATAATGTTTCGTGAAACGCTTCATGAAATTGTTCAAGAATAATTGAAGGCCGTTAAAGACGCTTTAAAGAAAAGAAAGAAAGAAAAGGTATTTATTGGGACTGGCACAGGAGATAACAAATTGAACTAAAACACACTCAAAAAAAAAAAAAAAAAAAGTAAAACGAAGACGCAAGTTTCGCAGAATTTGCTTTCAACATGTTTACGTATTACAATATGACATGTCATGGGCAGATTTCTTTGAAAACTTCAGCGGAAATCAATTGAGTCAACAGTTTACTTAGTCACCTGTTCGATGAACGAGTAAGTTCTTATAGGACATCAATCATCGATCATCATATTTATTTTTAAAAGCACATTGCTATTGTTTATCCACTGTATGACTCACTAGAAATAGTAGCCAAGTTTTAATATTGTTTAATGCGATTAGAATGCAGACCGGTCATTGTCTTATAATCACATAAGTGTACTGGAAAGTCATTGCGTGTTGGAACCATTTTCCTCACACATTATGTTTAGACGGGAATAGCACGAAAATATAGTTCTGACTTTATAATTATGTAATAGTGCAAGTGCTAGCAGTATGTTATTATAAATTAGTGCAAGGCGAGCCAGTTTTCAAACGAGAAATAGCCAGATGGTGTCATGTGATGACGTAGCAAGGATCGCGGGCAGACGAGACTGGTTTTGCGCTAAGGTTGCCAGTGAAATTCAAATTTGCAGGTTATGAAATAGTCATTCAATAGGATTCTATGAAGAGAGTTAGTTGTATTGCTGATTCTAATGATTATAATTCTGTAAAGCCATATTTGTTACGGCCGCGAATCATATTTAGATCAACATACAACCTGTTAATGGCCTGCTCATTGCAAAAAAACTTAAGAAATTTTGTATTTCGCTACCCTGACGCTTTCGCCTTAAGGACACAAGTTCCGCAGTCCGTTTGAAATTCGGAAGTCGTCCGAAATGGAAAGGATACATTTTGGAGCACTTATCCTGGAACAGATTTTGAAATTGGAAGATGGGAGGACACCAAAGTCGATTATATCATTGATAAGGATTCGACTACAATGAGATAATATTGTTCAAACGATAGATGGAACGGAGTTTTAAACTTTATTATAGACTAGCTGTTGCCCGCGACTTCTTCTGCGATGCAGGATGAAAACTAGCCTATGTCCTTATCCAGGTCATGGTCTACCATGTGCCAAAATTCATTCAAATCCGTGGAGCCGTCTTAGCGTAAAAGCGTAACAAACAAACAAATTAACTTTCGCTTTTATAATATTATGGATTTAGATGTATTATTACTACTTCAAGAAATTAATCTACTACAAATGCGTACCGCTTCTCAAGCGTGACTGTATGGCACAGCGTTTAGGTTTAAAGAAACTTTATTCTCAATAAAGACATAAATGTCACTCAATTGAGAAGAATAATAGAACGTAATTACATAAATTACACAAAGTTCGTCGGCATCAGTTACACAATACTAAAACATACACATTTTACACAAAGCTACACATCAGTTACATCAGTTACATCAGTTAAGCTAGACATCAGTTACAGACTAGATAAACAATGCCTTCATTTCTCCAGAAGTGATCGATCCGCGATTATATACTGAAGAGTGAAGATTCCTTAAACTAGAGGGTATTCTATTATAAAGTTGTGCTCCTTCAAAAGTAGCTTTTTTAGTGGTGTTTCTGACCAGTGGTGGCCCGATGGTAACAGCCCCAACTTTCGAATTGTAGGTCGTGGGTTTGAACCCAGGCAAGCGCTATACTTTATGTAAATAATTTAATCACCACTGCCCTCAAAACGGTGAAGGAAAACATCGTGAGGAAACCGGCATAAGTATCCTAGAACTAACAATTCGAAGACATTTATGTATGTCTAGCTGATGGTGGCGCGTGTGTTGGATCATTAAGTTCCCTTCAAAATGGTTGAGCTAAATGATGCTGATCCATGCGTCATGTTCGTGAACGGGCGCCGTAGTAGGGACTGGTCATTTCTTAGCTGCCACGGCTTATTTTAACTTAGGTATTTTAATTGTTTTTGTTTTTTTTTATGTTTTTATTACGGACGCTTTTAACGTGCACGTCTTTCTACATTGTTCTCACATGTATAATTTCAACATGAATGATGTAACCAATACTATGTAACAATATTTTGATTTAAAAGAGTTTCCGTGGAGTTTCTTGCCCGTTCTTCTCCATAGAAACCTACTACGCTTTGGAATGGGCAACTAGCTTCATCTCTCTGACTGACCGACGCCTTGACAATTTAAAAGTGCCTGTAATAGGTTTCTTTGAAATAAATGCTTTGAGTTTGAGTTTGTAACATCTGCCAACCCGCACTGGGCCCGCGTGGGCCACTACCTCTCGAAGAGAGGAGGTCTGTGCTGTGTCCCAGCAGTGATGGAAACATTAAAGGCTAATTATGCTATTATGCTTATGCCTTTATGACCTGGTAAACTAACTTTAATGCACCATTTATATCAGTCAAGACATTTTTTATTCTATCTCCTTGACACTTTGGCATCTAAACCCTTAAAATTAATTAAAAATTAACATCGAAAGGCGTTGCTTTCGACTTTGTGTCAACTACGCCTACCGACCTTTATCAAGTGGTATTTCAAGTATTCGAAGCCATACATATTTAAATACTAAGCTACTATAGGGCACCATATTTCTTTATAATTTACGATCGCATGCAGTAATTTTGGTAAAACATCTCTATTAGCTGGAGTGCGTATCTTTGATGCTTTAAATCAAAGGAACCTTTTATGATCGATGGAATGAATGGTGCCTTGTTATTATTATATTTTGAATCACAATCGGAATGATTGACGTCACGATTGGCGCAGTGGTTAAGCGATTGACTGCTGCGCTGCGTGTCGCGGGTTCGATTCCCGCACGGAACAAATATTTGTATGACCTACAAGTAGTTGTTCCGGGTTTGGCTGTTTGTGTATATTAGTTTAAATGTTTGTAAACGCACCCACAATAAAGGAGAAATTCCTAGTGTGGGGCAACGTTTTTTTTTTAATAAAAAAAAAGATTTTGAAGAATATTGCTTCATATGTTCGAAAAATTGGTCTGCTCAACAACGTAAATAACGCAATGAATGTCGTTGAACTGTCAAAATGAAATGCTACTGATAGTGCGTTACGCAGTTACCCCGCTGAAGACTTAGGACGAATTTCACCAATGATACTGAATGCGATCAGCATAATTATCTGAACCGCGTTTTTTCACAACAATGACGCTGGCAGCTCTTTAACGCGGGTTAGATGTGCGGATCGCGTTTTTCATTGGTGAAATTCGACCTTAGTCTGAATACATAATCAGCCTATAATGTGCCCACTGCCGGGACACAAGCCTCCTCTCTGTGAGAGGGAGTGGGCCATAATCGGCCACGCGGGCCCAGTGCGGGTTGGTAGATGTCACGTCTTCCAATTTTTGGTCCTAGGACATGCCGGTTTCCTCACGATGTTTTCCTTCACCGTTTTGAGAGCAGTGGTGATGAAATTATTTACACAAAGTAAAGCGCCTTTTTTTTGGGTGGGAAATTATCAAATAACTTCTCCCGCTCTGGGCGGAGCGGGAGGGCGTGTCAGACTTTTACTGACTAAAACCCACCCGTATTCCTTCATTTGCCTGTGTGCCAGGGCTACGATATCCCTTTGGGAGACACTCGCAACCCGCGCTGGGTTCGAACCCACGACCTAACTCGTAAGTCGAGGTCGTTACCACTGGGTCACCACTGCTGCTCTTAGTCTGAAATCTGAATACCAGCTTTCAACTTTGCCCTTACCGAGATATCCTAAGACGTCGAGTTAGGTTAACGAAGTCAGTCGGCAATCACGAAATTGCACCAGTAAGGATTGCTCGGATTGACAGGCTGCATCGGTACATGTTGATAGCAACAAGGCAGACGCCTCATCATCTGGCTAGCCTTTTCCCCAACTTTTTATTTTTTATTTTAATTATCATATATGCAAAGAACACAGGATTAAATAATAGATAGCAATCAAAAACCCCCCTATTACAAAACAAGGTTTATCTTCAGACCCAGGTTTAAAACATGGAGCCATTATTGAATTTCGAACTTTATTCCGACTATGGTAAAGTTCCTAAACACAAAACTGACAACTTAGGCCCGAACTAAGTTTTCAGTTTTGTATAAAGAACGGTATTTCAATCACTGTTACGTTCTTATTACAAAAACTGGCTGCATGGTTTAAGCCATGTCAAAATATAAATCTTCTTTTGTAATAAGGCGGCTAAGGTTTAAACTTAAAAAAACTATGTGGGGGTTGGCTTCCAGGCTAACCAGATGCAGCTGTATTTTACATGCGAAGGACTGCCTTACTGGGTAACACGAAACCCAGTAACTTGCAGACGAAACATAAAATCGTTTTCAAAAAATACGTATTTCGAAAGTGCTACTTTTTTCAAATAACCTATCTATTCCATTTGAAATAAGATTAGAAATTAAAATAACCTTCTTTTACAGTCCGTTCAACCGATTTTGACTTCTATTGCGTTGATGGCATGACGAATGGCAGCTGTAATAAACAGAAGGTATTGTAACCACGTTTTTGCTTTTAATGCCATCCTCATGCCTACGGAATAGAAGTCAAAATCAGTTGATCGGACTGTATAAAAGTTTATTTCAATTTCTAATGTTATTTCAAATGGAGTATAGCTAGTTCTTACAAGTTACATGTGAAATTAAATAAGTCACAATATAATGACTCATTCTTAGCGTAAGTTACAGTCTAGCTACCAAGTAGATATATTAAACACAATAATAACATAAACGTCGCCCGATCAATGACAAGTGGGTAGGTTAATGAACCGCACCCCAGTTCATGCATGTCGAACTTAATAACCTTTGTAGTATTCAACGTAAACTACTAAATTAAATATTGATATTGGCCAATAGAAAAACGCAAAGCAATCAAAGTATGATGATAAATTACACGTAGAACGCAGAAATAAATAAATATACGCTTTATTTTCATACATTAGCGTCGACCAATAAAAAACATACGTAGATAAAAAAAGTTAATTAAAAAACAAAAAACCCGACTGCAAAAACATGAACTGAAAAGATGGAAACAAGATGAAAAGAAAACGAGTACCTTTAAGTACCAAAAATTTATAAATGCAGTCGGAGACCCAAGATGTTACGAACGCCTTAAAATTTGCCTCCGACTGCATTTATTTATTTTTGGTACTTTTTACGTACCAAAAATACGTTTTCGTTTTTACTGACTTTTATTTTCAATAATATCTGTTACTGATTTTTTTTTTTTGAGTGGTAAATTATGCGCGGGGGGCGTGTCAGTCTTTTACTGACTAAAACCCACCCGTGTTCCTTCCGTTGCCTGTGCGCCAGGGCCACGATATCCCTTTCGGACAAACTCGCAACCCTGCAGGGTATTTGTTACTGTTGACATTATTATATTTACATAATAAGCATAGATATACTACACACTATTTATATCATCGCTCCACTACGGGTCAAAGTTAACAAAACTATTCGCGCATTTTTTCTCTGAAATAATCAAAGATATAATTCTGAACATAACTGAACGATTGCTAGATTAATCAGTCATGCTAGTTTCTTTTAGAAACAGTTTGTTGATTTTGATAGCAATCCGTACCATGCAAACTAAGATACGAAACGAAAATATATAAAAACCTTAGGTTTTTTTGGTGCTATCACCAAAACGACTCAAACAGTATACAAAAATTGAACAATGCAATAAAAATGCGCATTCCGCAATAAGCATTTTAAGCAGATAAAGTTTATTTGCATACAAATCGAACTGTCCAATTAATGAAATAAAATTGCGTACTTGAACCGACGTCGTTTATTCTACTTACATTTAAAACGGATGAGATATAAGTGCATTTGGCACGTTGTCAATGATTCATTGTCCTATAACCAGTTACTGGAGCCATGCGGCATGTTGACCTAGGCGCCGTGCCAGGTGGCTTGGCACTAGGGCTGGCACTCCCAAGTTAACCCAAAACATTAGTACATAACATCACATCACGCCTGTAATCCCCGAAGGGTTAGGCAGAGTGAGAGTGAGTGTGCCTCAGTTATGTATAAGTCCCATGTAATAAGGAGGCGAGTCTATTGCCATCAATCGGGCACAGATCCACTCCGGGCTGCTACTGAGAAATTCCTGACGGAAAAACCCAATGTATATACCTAGGAATTCAACCAAAGTCAAAGTCAAATAATTTATTTCAAATAGGCACAAATATGGCACTTTTGAACGTCAAAATTTACAAAAAAAAATTTATTGATTCTAGTCGCCCCTTCCAAAAGGTAGTTTCGTGTGGAGAAGAATGGACAAGAAACTCCACCGTTACTCTTATAAGATGTTTTACAATATTTTGTATAGGTACATTATTGAAGGTACGTTGTTGTTTATTGTTTCGGGTTCATTATTTTATTGAATTAATTTAATTTTGTCATTAATTCAAGACTTGTAATGTTAAATATTGTTAAGAATTGAATCATCCTACAATTTCCCATGCAATTGCTCATGCCGCCTGTGGTACAGGTTTATCCTAGTACAGGAATCTAACATTTTATACCTTTGTAATTATTAGATTTTATGTTAATATTTTACCAATTGTAATACTGAATAAAAATATTATTATTATTATTCATTATATAATTATAATTATGTGAAGACGATGCACCTAGAATAAAATAACTATACCACAATAGGTAAAAAGAATTAAGAATGAAGCAATGACAGATAAATTATATTATGTGAGATACATGGTGCACACATATTTAATTGTAAAAAAAAACCTTTCCCCAAAAAAAACAAATCACAAAAATTATACAATTAAAATAGCAACCAGTTTGATTTTGTCTAGACCCAGGACCTCATGTCCAGCAGTCGTGCTTACGACTCTACCAACGAGGCTGTCACGACCCAGCATTCAATTGCGTAACACACTATCAATCATAATCGGAATGATTTTGAAATATATTTATTGGTAATCCATTGGTTAATATGTTCGAAAAATCTGTCTGCTCAACAACGTAAATAACGCAATGAATGTTGTTGAACTGTCAAAATGAAACCCTTTGCTACTGTTAGTGTTTTATGCAATTACCCGGCTCTCTTACTAACTTTATCTATTCTCGATTTGCGATACTAAATTTCAATAAAAAAATATATTATTATATATATTAATAAAAAAAAATATATATATAAATAACAAAAATATTTATAAAAAAAAAATTACGGCCACACTGAATGTTATGAATCGCAGTTACGCAGTGCGAATACCATAACGAATCGTTACGGTACCTATTCGCATTCGTTACTATTGTTACTAACGAGATTTATATTTATGTATAAAGTGGGAACATACAGTCATAATTCATAAACTGCAGCTGTACAGGAAAAATAAAAAAACAACTATCGGTAAAGTTGCGTCACGCATCGAGAAAAACAATTAAATTTTCCTCTTTCTTTTACGCCTCAAATACACATTCAATACCTCTTTAATTTATAGAATGCTTCACTTTGAAATACTATCTAATGTGCGCTTTTATGATTTCAAACGTGGACGTCTACGACATCATGATAATAAAATGTATGGAAATATTTATGAAGAAGACGCTTTGAAATTTCCGTCCACGATAACGTTATAACGTGCAAGTATTTTCATACATTTTATGGACGTGGATGTCCACGATAATAGTGCACAATAAGTAACATAAATGAATGAAACACTAACTAATAAGCAACTTACAATCAAATGTAACCTGCGGTAACCCTAGCCAATCTAGAAGTATTATGGGTTAGGCTAACTAAGATATAAGCACACATGAGCTCTCCAGATTGGCAGGCGGATTAGACTGGTTGCAGTCGCGATTACCTGGCATGTAGCATGCCAGCACTAATCTGTCGACATTCCAAACTGGCTAGGTTAACTCAATGACGGGTACACAATTCCACAAAAGTAAAAAGAGAGCTGATTCGTGGTGAAAGAATACCTGGAAGATTTCGTGGGAGGTCTTTGCCTAGCTTGTGGGAAGGTACAAGTTAATAAAATTAAAAAGTTAGACCGAGGAAACCCTTCAATAAGGGTTTAGTTTACTTTCTGTTTCAAACAGTGTCGCAACTCGAACCTAACCATAAGCAAAGACAAGACGATACAATACGACCCACTTTTGAAACATTTCGATCTTTATCTCAGTAGATATACGTAGAATTTCCTTATCATATTACGATTACAGAAATTCTGAGACGAGATCACATGTTCTACGGCAAACACCTGAAGACAATACGTAGGTGAATTCTTATCTACATGCTGCGAAGTATGAAGCTGATAAGCTGAATTTGTATATCAGCCAGAACAGCAATCACGATATTACCTCTGCCCTTTTTGTAACGCGCATGTGTGCAGACCTTTAGAGAAACATATCCGATTAAACGTGCCGCGACCGCAGTCCTATCACGTTTTACGTAAGGACAGTTCTCTGTGATGTAGATAATGTTGTAGTGTCCTATACTTATTTAGCCATGAAAGGCGTCGCCTTACAATGTGTTTGACAAAGAAAAGTCAACTTACTTTGCAGTTTGTAGCATCGTTTTATTGCTGATAATATTTGCTTTTCACGTTTACACGATAATTGCTAGATGTAATAAAAATAAATCTGTAATTGCTGCTATTTGAAAACATGTTAAGCACGAGAATTGCAGTGAAGAGTACATAATAATGTTGGTGTTTGTAATTTGTCTAGTAAATCCTTTATGCAGTGCTGACATTGCCACGGTAATGTCCCCTAGGACATAACTTATTTCAGTATAGTGCGATGGAAACGACTGAATACATAGAAAGAGTACAAAATATAGTAAACAAAAAATTGTTTGCGTTAAGGAGGGGGAATTGTCGGGGCAATAAACAGCTGATTCATCTCTTTCCCTTTGTCATTTAATATAACAAATCAATCACGACCAGAAACGGCAGAAACGACACCGTACTATTGTTTATCAACACGTATTTAATTAAATAGTTCTTCAATAGCTCTGGCTACAGCCTCCAGATACAAGTTACATGATCAAAACTTTATATTTTTCTCTTCGAGCTATATTTTTAACTAAGAAAGAATGTAGGTAACGATGCAGAAAATTTCATGTCAACATCGCATCGGTGTCTTAAAAAATGCCGAAAAAAGACAATAATATTTAAACTTACGCAAGACTTGAACGAAATTGTCAAATTGCGCCTCAACGCACTTTTTTGGCGTCAAATCGTTGTTTAATTACATAATTGTTACTATCAGGTGTATAATTAACCTACTTTAAAGAACCACAAAGATTTAGGTATGCAACAAAATATCGCAGAGCATTCATACTACAACATGAGCGATATCAGACGATTCGTAAAAAGTGTTACATAACATCGACGTAAGTGATAATGAGCGAAAAATATGATACGTACTCGCAGGAAGTAAACGTAATAAAACTGTGCATAATCCTTTCACTTTCTTTTATTATTTCTTTACGTTTTTAAAGTGAATAGTTCCTGTCTGAAATTCTGAATTAGCAAGCGTGAAGTGATGAGAAAAAACTAAACTTAAAAAAAAAAAACACCGTGGAAATTTAGGTGACGTGAGTTGTCATTCCACCTGATGCTAGGGATTGACACTACAGGCTGACTTTGAAAACATGCGACAAAATTTAAGGGAGTGTTCTACCCATCAATATGAACAACTTTTATCGTGGGACCAAATTAGAATTCGCAAATAAAAAGTCGACCTTCCTATAAAGGTACATAACCATACCATTTTGTATAAGGTCGACTTTTTTTCTTGCGAATTCTAATTTGGTCCCATAATAAAAGTAGTTCATATTGATGGGTAGAACACTCCCTTAAATTTTGTCGCATGTTTTCAAAGTCAGCCTGTATTCTCAGCTCACTTCACTTATGTGTCACGGTGAGATTTTTACAGAAAAGTTTTCCACATTCATCGCTGAGCAATCGAAGAACGGGACAATAAAGTCCAGCGGCCTAGGTCCTTAGCCTTGTCTTTTAATAGCTTCAATGAAGGATTTCACGCATCACGGTCCATCATCCTCCTGAAATTATCCTAATTATTTTGGGGTCACCGCACCACCGCACCACCGCGCGCGCTCTTTTTTAGATCTATTTCTTAAGTAGTCTCTTAATAGCCTCAATAGACATACTTACATTGATAGTGCACTTTAAGTGACATTATTGTGACTATTTCAGACTATCTAGGGCCCTCAATTTAAGCTTGTGACCCACAGACAGTTCATGTTGACACTAAACAATTTATTAATGCACAAATATGCAATTGGGCTAAAAAGGACAAAGTGTGTTTAAATAAACATTCATAAGTAATGTAAATTTGAATTAACTAATTGATTATACTAATGTCATCACATTTTTTCTCATAAATATTTTATTTAAATTGTCCCATCTTTGGTAAGATTAATTAAGTTATTAATCAAGATACTAGAGGAGATACCAGTATTGTTTGTAGGTCAGTGTACAAACTAGATGCGACGGTTCTGAAACCGGCTGCTGGTTGTACAGTCGCCAGCACATTTTGTCCAAATGATTTTAAATCATAAAATTTTGATAGTTAAGTTCAAAATCGAATGAGAAAATTTGACAGTTTGTGGTAACTTGATGTGCGACTGTACCTACCATGCGCATGCTTTGCGGAAAACCGCACTATACAACCGCCGTACAACGACTGGCCCTTGCATGTCACGTTTTTTTTTTATAGAATTTTGAAAATGGTACGATTTTTCGTTTGACAAATGTACAGCACAGTCGATAGCCTACTTATAATGGAAATTGCTGTCAACTTTGTTGTTTGCCCGATCACACAAACGGAAAATTGAATGAAGAAGATTCGAACTTTATTCAAATAAATGGTAGGCATTATGTTTCAGATCTAAAAGTTTTTATTAAAATTATATTACCATGATTGTTAAACCATGAAAAAAATTGTGCTAAAATTCTACATGGGTAAGTAATTTGTTATAATCGATAAAATCAAACTACTGCAAGAAGACTGACGACTTTTATAACAATTGTGACAAGCAAGGCTACTATTTGTAGCAAAGAAAGAAATTAGTTTCGAATTACTTTCTTTTGTAGAAAAAAAAATTTGTATAAGTACAAGAAAGTCTGCCCTTGGTTTGTTCATGTCGTTAATGTGGTAATAACATTTAGCCTTGCACCAAATACCACAAAGGGGCATACCACCATAAATACATTTGTCAGGACTTCAGGAGAGGCCAACTGAACTAAGTTGTAAGTAGTGAATTTTGGGAAAGACCTTTAACGAAAGTTAACAAAATAACAGAGTTTGATTCAGAAATTACAGGCTGTTTCAATTGACAAATTATATGAAGAAAAAAAAAACATGAGTATTATTCGTTCCACCAAAACAGATAACAGCGTTCTAGGAAAGAATAATAAAAACACTTGCTCAAACAATCCACGTAATCTTACAGAAACTGCACAGTTAACAGCCAAAGTGACCTAACACGATACACAGCTATTTATACCTAATGAACCATAATCTATCATGTAAACATTCAGCTAATCGAACTGTAACATCGCTTACATTGCTGACTCAACATACCTGACGCAGAATCTTCTTGAAAATCTTAAACTTCATATCGGCAAAATGAACTCACTTCAACACAATACAAACATCACAGAACTTAATGGTAACTAAATTTATATCAAGGCTAGAGATAAAAGCACAGAAATAGCGGCAAAGTCAACGGAACGCGAAAGTAAATAAATAAAAACGAAATAATGTACGAACGGACGTCCGTTCTGTTTGGCGTCCGCGCCCGAAGTGACGCTCGGGTAGAAAATAATTCTGTACACGCTAAGCCAATAAAACATTGTATAGTATGCAGCAGCGTGGATATATAGCTAAGTAATTTTCACTTCCATAAAAACTTGGAAAGTTGTCTTGTAGACTGTTAACATAGATTGCTATCACTGATATCGATACTGCAATCAAAACTCTATTAGATCTCATTTTGCTAGATTATAATAAGGTATACTGCACCTGCATAACGAATGCATAATGTGGAGTTTATCATTCTGATCTTGCTTGTGTATTTCTGGTAGTGTTTATAATTCAATGCTGGTAGGAGTATGAGTTGCAATACAGGCTTTAGTATGCATGAAAGGATTTTGCGCTAAAAATAAGGTCACCACAAGGGACAAATCTGTCCAAATGTACAACTGCTAAGTCCTGAGAGATCTAATTAATTAGCATTTTTAGCCAAAAATTTAAATGAAATTTTGAGGCAGGAGCTTGTCGTTATCGAAAGAATTACTGCAACTATAAGTTAAACGAGAAGGCATGACATCTTCATAGCATACATAAAAATTATACTGCACACACATATCAAAACGAATGAGAACAAAATTGTAATTAACAATGCTATCATAACTAATGGATAAGTAATTAATACTCATCTAACAGACATGAAGCGTTGTAAATCTAGATTTTATTAATGAACACAAATGTTTGTTTGATATTTGTTCAACGTAAAGGCCGCACGTCAGGTTTGCCAAACCTAATATATAATATAGCATATGCTGCTATATTAGAGGCCTAAATACTATGTTTCTAAAGAAAAAATATAGTAGGCAAAACTACTATAAGTACGTATACATTTATTTCAATACAAAATGGCGAGATGATCGCAATAGGGCCAGTATTAATGTCATAAAAGCTGAATTAATAATGGTATTTTGTAACCTTAATTTCGACTTTGTCTCTGTCACCTCTGCCCTAGACTAAGATCAAAAGCAAACCCATCCTAAATTAAATAAATAAAACCTTTTAGTAAAGGTGGTATGAAAGTAGGTGGTAGGTAGTAGAAAAAAATTGCATTTAAAGAATAAAAATGTTTTTGAAACATACCTACTATATTTTTGAATTTTTTCACCATCTACTATATTTTTACAGGCAATGGTTTCGAAAAAACTATATTTGACATAAAAAAGTTGGATATCCTTTGGTAACACTATCACTGAAAACTTTTGGCATTAATATAACACTTAATCCAAACTGGGTATCCCAATGTCTTTCCCCGTATTCGGACAGCCGACATGTTTTTAACACAACCAGTGTTGACGAATATGTTTGCCCATCTACAGAAATCTGACTCATTGTGACCGACGATGTGCGATTGACGGACGATAAATGATATGGGAAGGGGTGATGCCGAGATGACTCATGGAGGAGTAATAGAAATGTTTGGAAAAATAACACATCACACTAGCCCGACCCTAAATAAATAAAATCATTAATTTATTTGTAGAATAAGGCTTACTAACTAAATACTTAAGCAGCACTAACCCAAAATCTTTTTGTACTTAATTATAGTTCTCGCATGTATATTATAAATTATTAAGGGATTGACTGTTAGTGTTGACACTTCATCCAAGTTTTCATGTTTTTACAGAATATGTATTCGAATTTCAAATATTCTGGAACCCGAAACTGGAAGAACTTGTCCTAAGCGTGTATTCAAATCATTCATGTGCACTTAGTCGCTAGCTGCAATACCATTGGCATACGAATACGGGGACGACCAGGGCATAAGACATTTTGAGTTTCAGATGATATGGAAAGATGGAAATTTGACATCAAGTTCAAACCCCTTCGGACCGGAATAGAAATACTCTTTAAGGAAATACGCTTTATAGAATAGAATACTCTTTAAGGCTCGAACAGATTAGTGCGATATCGCGGGCGCGACTCGACACTAGTAGCACAATTTCTTTGTCGCTGCCTGTCGCGCCTGCGATATCGCGCGAGTCTGTACGAGCCTTTATTATGTACACCATAAAAGTTACAGATATAAATGTTGAAATTTTACATAGGGTGACACATTGGGCGGTCTTATCGCTAAAAGCGATCTTTTGCAGACAACCTTACCGGCGGATAGTCTCGGCGTGGCATAAAATTCAATATAAACTGTATGCCGTACGTCTCCACACGGCGAAATCATCGCCGCCGCAAGAATTTGATGGTACGACGAAACCATCGCCGCGATTCTCTTGCCCGTGGATATGATGCCTTAGACAAAGTGACATAAAAAATTCAAGATCATATCTGTAGTAAGTATAAGAAATCTTTTTAGATGAATCTTGGAAATTACCTACATTATGTATTTTTTTAAGATTTTGTTTTTACAGACTATAACAGTTTTTAGAACAGAGTTCTTAATACCAGCGTTCAGGTAGTTAGAACAATATTATCCGATAATAACACGATTTTTTTAATGGTTTATCTTGAACACCGTGGGTGTATTCATAATTCCTGGCATATAATGAATCATCATGTTATCGGAAGGAGTGACTATGATTATGCCAGTAGGATGGTCCTATCGCTCATCCGTCTTTCAAACATGTGGTACAGCTCTATTCAAACTTAAGAGGAAATGCGGGCGGTCTTTTCTCCATAGAAACGCTCTCGCCTGTTTTATTTCTGGTTAATGACCTTAAAGCAATGATGAATGAAATATCGACTATTTGTATGTCCCTATGTTTTCCTTTTTGATGATACATTATCTTTATAAGAGCTAGAACCCTCTGAAAATGTTCAAAATTGCCTGTTTAGACCGCTGACAACAGAGGGCTTTTGTACAAATTTGCCAACTATTAATAAAAAAAGAAAAACATAGGGACACAGTATATATCCTTCTTATTCAGTATAAGAAATATCTTTTAAATTGGTCCAATACTGGAGGTGGAAATAGGCGAGAGCCGAACCTCGATTTATGACTTTTTACTTAGGCTATTCAGTCGGATCTCGTCTATTCGATCGGAAAAGTCTCTCCGCCCGCATTTCCTCTTAATAGCGGCTCTGATTAAGGCTGCTCCCTCGAAAAATGCTTGAAAAATGCATGCAGATGAAGCAACTTTTCGTTGAGATTTACAGAGAAGTTACATCTGAAAAAGATAAGTTAGTAAGTAATCTACATGATAAGATTCATAATTTTGTTTAGCCATAAATTTTCTATCGGTATTTCATAATTTTAAAAAAAACACCGAATCACTTCCAATTCGTTGAGATGAAACCATTTTACTCCTTCATTTTTTATCAAGAGATTATAAAAAAAAAATCTACTGCTTTACAATACAAAGGAAAATGATTTGGTTTTGTTACTTTAAAAAAATATGTATTACTAGCTGCGCCCCGCGGTTTCACCCGCGTAAGTCTCGATCCCGTGGGAATATAGGGATAAAAAGTAGCCTACATATAGGCTACTTTTATCCCTATATTCCCAGGGTGTCAGCTACCCCGATACAAAATTTTATCAAAATTGGTCCAGCCGTTTTTACGTGAAAGAGTAACAAACATCCATCCATCCATCCATACTTACCAACTTTCGCGTTTATAATATTAGTAGGATTTTTATTATAATAAATTAAAAATGCGTCCTATGCGGGTAGCGGAGTGGCGCGGAGATGGGTCGTTGGCTTCACCCAAATGCTCAAGGACATTGCCCGTGTATACAAGCCTTAAGAGCGCAACTGGTTTCGCAGTACCGCACAAATTACCCCCGCTGACACGTGAATTTGTAACTGCGCAGCGACTCGCCTCATGTTCCGAGCCGCCATAAAGTTTGAATCGTGCTGTAACTTATCATCATACCATACTGCGATCGCCAAGCCGCCTGCCAGGCGTGGCGATTATGGCAACTCCCCCCCGCTTTGGGAGAAGCCTATGTCCAGCAGTGGTCTTTCGGCTGAAATGATGATGATGAACATCACGCCTGTAATCTCCGACGAGTTAGGCAGAGGTATAACTATAGTACACCCACATTTCCACCTGAACCTAACCTAAACCTAACTATAGTACACCCCCTGTTACAAGTCCCATGTAACAGGGGGGGGGGGGGGGGCAGTTTAAAATAGTACGCGGAGACTAGCTATGGTCAATCACGAGACTTGCTATATAATATGTTCATAACATCATTATTTCTAAAGCTACGTAGACTGGAAAGCAACAGGTGTGCAATTTTTATTTAGTTGTGTAATAAATAGATCAATCATTTTGTAATTTCCGGTAGCAATGAAGCAGCTGATTGATACGATGATTTATTACTTATTTGTTTAGTACTTACAACTTCATGAATAAGTAGAGTTACGTAAAAAAAAAATGGTTTTAAACATGCGTTCGTTTTCATACACCGATATCATTTCGTGGACAATAGTGTGGGTTATACGTTTATTCGACTGCACTAAAACTACTTTTTGTAAATGCTGTAATGTATAACTGTTTTTGTCCCAAATAAATAAAATAAAATAAAATATCAAAGTTAGTAACAAAATACCAACATTACATGACCTGAATTACAAAAAAAAAGGATAGCGAAACAGTATACAACATGTCCCGGAATTAACGCACAACCTCTTAAGGGGTCATTGTACTCATCATTATGAACTACTTTTACTATAGGACCAAACATGAAATCGCGAAAAATAAATCAGCTGTTCCCTACATTTTGCCGACATATGAGAACATAAATGTAGGGAACAGCAGATTTTTTTTCGCGATTTCAGGTTTGGTCCCATAGTAAAGGTTGTAAGTGTAGTTGTGTTGTTATAAATTAAAGTCACTTTTTGTATCACACCGTTTCCACCAATTGACGGAATGGTTCATGAGGAAAGTTTAGGTGTATAATTTATTAAGGTTTTGTGTAAATTGGCTGAAATATGACGATGTAAAATACTCCAAGTAGGAGCATCAGTTACATTTTAATCTAACCCACATGGTCGACGCAAGAGGCTGATACGACAATTAAACAGGACAGATAAAAAAAATGGCATATAAGGTGTGGGCCAAACAGAAGTTTTTTTATATAAAATGACGAAAAATTTATATTTTTCAATTATATTGACTTTATTGGAAAGAACAAACATTCCACGATTCGGAACACGATTTCATTCATATAGCTCCCTCGGCTAGCTTCGCAGTAGCGCATCCCATCCATCCTGTCGACCCAATTTTTCAAGACGTTGTTGACAGTTTCGGGCTGTATCTGACGAATGGCTCGTTGAATATTCAACTTAAGGGCCTGAGGCGTTTGTGGGCTGTCCACATAACATCGAAGTTTTACGGTGCCCCACAAAAAAAGGCCAACGGCGTTAAGTCGCAGCTTCGAGGCGGTGGGTGGCTGGGTGCCTCATTTCGGCCAACTTTTATTATCAAAATTCGCACTGTTTGAGCTACACTGCACTGACTTTGGAAATAAACTTTCAACATTTCCCAACGTTGTTCAAGCGTAAAACGACTCATTTCATTCCGCGGAAGGTATGATACTGACTTCTTCGTAATATGGCGAGCAAAAGAGAACTGTCAAAATAAGCTATGATCCAAAAAGAAACTACTAGATGACCCACCTTACCCTACCCCGATGACCCTACCATATGCTCTGCTACCCGTGCGAAGCCGGGGCGGCAAGACTAGCAAGTAGTAGTATAATTTCGGTTGACTTTGACCTCGTTCCAGTGATACTTAGATCACTCCGGTATGCAATTTGCATGCCAGTGATTAAGGTGTTCCGCTATGAAATATGCCTGTCTGGGCCTAATTTGGGCATTGAATTTACAGCTCTTACATTCCTCGGAATTATGGTTGCGTTCAAATTATATTCTTGTATGAAAAAGGTAATGGACTTTAGGGCAGATTTTTCAACCGTCGGATAACTTTTATTTGAAGAATATTATACGGCGATTTGACATATTTTCTATAAGAAAAGCTGTCCAACTGACAAAACTGTCAAACCGTCAAAGCTGTCAAGCTGTTAAAGCTATCAAGTTGTCAAAGCTTTCAAACTGTCAAAGCTGTCAAACTGTCATATTTATTCCACAGATAAAAGTTATCTGACGATTGAAAAATCGGCCCTGAGTGAAGGAAGCCTAGAATAAAATAAAATGTTAGTGTATAATAAATATAATATAATAGACGTTATTTTTTAATATACATACATAACATAACATCATGCCTGTAATCCACGAAGGGTTAAGCAGAGGTGTACCTATAGTACACCCATATATACAACGTCCCAGAATTAACGTACAACCTCTCAAGGGGTCATTCATTATATTCATCATTATGAACAACTTTTACTATGGGATCAAACCTGAAAACCAAAGCGAAAAAAAAACTGCTGTTCCATACATTTTGACGAGTTATGAGAACATAAATGTAGGGAACAGCGATTTCAGGTTTGGTTCCTTAAGAAATGAAATGAAATCGTTTATTCTGTAAATAGGATATTAGAATCACTTTTACACGTCATATAAAAAATATAATCTACATGTAGCCGACATTTCCTATCTGACTACCCCTGAGAAGAAAAATAGTCTTTTGAGGAAAGAACCACACAAATTTGAGTGGACCTGTCCAATCAGTGCAAGCATTTGTGCAACATAGTAAAAAGCAGTGCAACGTAGTAATAGTTGTTTATAATTACGAGTACAATGACCCCTTAAGAGGTTGTGCGTTAATTCTGGGACATGTTGTATACATACATATAAAATCATAATATGGACAATAACGTGGGTTATACGTTTTTTCGACTGTAATAAAACGACTTTTTGTAAATGCTGTAATGTATAACTGTTTTTTGTCCCAAATAAATAAAATAAAATATAGAAAATAAACACAAATAGCTTCAAAAGAAGCTTGTGGCTAAGTAATAACAACCACACGGGTTGATCGAAAAAAGGTTAAGCTACGCGGGCCGCGGTGGTTCCGTGGGTGGGTGACCATCTTTACATACCAAGACCCCTCCGTGCCCCGGAAAGCACGGTAAGCCGTTGGTCCCGGCTGTCATTCGTGGATCTTTGACAGTCGTCATGGATCGTCAGAAGCCCGAAAGTCGGACAACCAGTCGTACCAAGTGGTACCTTATTACCCATTTCCTGGGTTGTGGAGGTCAGATAGGCAGTCGCTCCATGTAAAATACTGCTATTCAGCTACATCCGGTTAGACTAGAAGCCGACCCCAAATATAGTTGGAAAAAGGCAGATGATGAGAAGTATTCGAAAGGAGAATTGACTACAAGCAGAATACCTTTAACAATATATAAGGTGTATCTATTCATACACGAAATCTCTTAAGTGTCCATTGTACTCATCATTATGAACAACTTTGAGACCAAACCTGAAATCGCGAAAAAAGATCAGTTGTTCCCTACATTTATGTTCGCTTATCACGTTTAAATGTAGGGAACAACAGATTTTTTTTTTCACGTTTTCTAGTTTGGTCCCATAGTAAAAGTTGTTCATAATGATGAGTACAATTACCCCTTATGAGATTTATAGTATGAATAGATACACCTTATATAAATAAATAATTACACGTAACATTAACATAATTCATAATAAATTATATTTATATTATTTTAAATTATATTTATTATGCGAATCGCGAGACGATCGACATCACAAAAACCAATAGAATTTCATCAATACCAGTATAAACTATAAATTTATAACCCGATCATGCCATACATACTAATACACTAAAACTAAACACTACTACCATTGTTTTTACATGATACCTAATGTCATAAAAAATATGTACGGTCATAGTTTATTTTTCTTAGAATACTAATAAATAATTCCGCTATCGAAGCTTCGCGGCGACCGTCTGTTTGACCATCGCAGCTAGGCTGGCTGTAACAGTTATATTATATATTTCTTGGCTTATCAAGTTTTAGACCCAGTTACAACTAAACGGTTTAGTGCGAATTTCACCAATGAAACTGAACGCGATCAGCACATAAACCACGATTAAGGGCGAATTTAACCAATGAAACTGAACGAGATCAGCACATCTAAACCGAGTTCAAGAGCTGTCAGTGTCAATATTCCAAAGAAGATAGTGACACTGACAGCTCTTAAACGTGGTTTATGTGCTGATCGCGTTCAGTTTCATTGGTGAAATTCGCCCTAAGAGCTGTCAGGGTCATTATTTTCTTTAGAATATTGACACTGACAGCTTTTGAACTCGGTTTAGATGTGCTGATCGCGTTCAGTTTCATTGGTGAAATTCGCTCTAAGTGCGGATTTCAATGAAACTGAACGTGATCAGCACGTCTTAAGGTGAATCCGCAGCTGTAGCCCGCGAAATTAAAATTTTCTCAAATTTGTGCAATTTGCAGGTGGCGGCAGGTTGTATCTTGATCAAAATGTGATTCGCGACTATAACAGATATGTATTTATAGAATTATAATCTTATGACAAAATCAAACAGGTTGCTATGTTAATTGTATAATTTATTATTTTTTACTCACACTGATATTATAATTTTTTAGGAAAACTATTTTTTTAATAATTTTTCTAAATATGTGAGCACCATGTATCTTTCACATAATTAATTTATCTGTCATTGCTTCATTCTTAACTCTTTTTACCTATTGTGGTGTAGTAATTTTATTCTAGGTGCATCGTCTTCACATATAATTGTATAATTAATGTACTATCGCGGACACTGGCGCCTTAACACTTTTCGACCTTATTACTAGGAGCATAAGGTTGAAAAGTGGTCAGGCGGCAGTGTCCGCGATAATACCTATAAAAAATATAGTAGGTACAACATTTTAAAAGAGTAACGGTGGAGTTTCTTGCCCATTCTTCTATTAATACATCTCTCTAAGTTAGATTTGTTCCCCAATGTCATGATTTCATGAAAAGGTCATTCAGTGGAACAAATCTAACTCAGAGAGATGTATTAATGATTCTAATTATTATAATACTTATCTGTTATAGTCGCGAATCATATTTTAATTAAGATACAACCTGACACTGACCTCCAAATTACAAAAAAACGTAAAAAAAAAAATTGCCTTCAGCTGCGGTTTCACCTTAACCGCGGTAAAGAGTTGCCAGTGTACTGTTTATATTCCACAACAATTTTCACACTGACAGTTCTTGAACGCGATTTAGACGTGCTGAACGCGATCAGTTTCATCGCTGTAATTCGCCTTTAATAATTTATCAACAAAATTGCGTAGCGTCCCAAATAATCTGGGAATCTCAAATGAGATGGGACATAATCATCGTGTTTGGAGATGATCGGTAATCGCGATACGTTAGTATTAGTAGGACGGGATTAGTCGTGCATGAGGGCACTGTTGCTAAATTGCTAGACCTAAAGCTCAAAACACACAGAACGCGGGTGCGGGTATCGAGTGCGGGACGGGCGCAGTTCAGGACGGCAGTACGGCGGCGGTTGGATTCGTAGTACGCGTTCTGTGTGGTGTCGTTCATATAAATACAGAGAATTTAACCGCCGTACTGCCGTCCTGAACCGCGCCCGTCCCGCTCTTGACCCGCACCCGCGTTCTGTGTGTGTTGAGCTTAATCCAATCCTATAATCCTTAGTGTTGTCTTCCGCAGGCATAATTTTAAGATTGGTTGGAATAGAAATCTAATCTATTAGAATAGAATTGAAGTAAAAATAGAGTAATTTTCTTTTCGGAGTATAACAAAGCCGGCTAACCTGGGGGTTTACTCCGAACATAAATCCAAAAATCGGCCGTTTCTTGACTACGGCAAACTATGGCAGACAAGGGCAAAAAAAAAACCAGCCAAGTGAGAGTCGGAGTCGCGCACGAAGGCTTCTGTACCATTAATGATTGTCAAAATTTTTAGTGTATTGGATACAAGGGTTTTGGCTACTTTGTATGTGTGTATTTTAATTATGTTTATATTTGTTGAAATGTGCGTTTTGTTTGTGCAGAATAAACAATTTTTCTTTTCTTTCTTTCTTTCTTTATTATCTATAAAAATGGCAAAAAAATCACGTTTGTTGTATGGGTGCCCCCCTTAATTAAATATTTGTTTTATTTTAATTTGACACGAATTATTATTGCTACAATTGATATGAGCTGCAAAGATTGCTTCATCACATTACGTTCAGCATTGATTTACAAAATCAATGCTGAACGTAATGTGATGAAGCAAAATATTAAAGCAAAATATTAAATATTTAACGAAATATGTTTGAAAACCTTTATAATAACGGTTAAGGTTACATAGAAAATTAACCGGTTTCCGAGCCTTGGTTGCCATTATCAATATATAGCAAAAACTAGCAAAAAAATCACGTTTGTTGTATGGGAACCCCCTAAAATATTTATTTTATTCTGTTTTTTAGTATTTGTTGTTATAGCGGCCACAGAAATACATCATCTGTGAAAATTTCAACTGGTTAACTATCACGGTTCATGAGATACAGCCTGGTGACAGACGGACAGACAGACAGACAGACCGACGGCGGGGCCTTAGTAATAGGGTTCCCGTTTTACCCTTTGGGTACGGAACCCTAAAAACGACAGTCAAAGAGATAAATAAGCCAAAGTAAAAAATGTGACTTGAAGTCGGATAAGGATTCAAAGTCAAAAAAGGAAACTTTGGAAGATAAAAACCGGCCGAACATTCGGCCGATACTTTGGATTAACGCTTCGGAGTACACCCCCTGTTTCCTCGTGAGCTAATGTAGTTTAGCTTAGCTCGCTTAACTGAGGTAATTTTTCAGGCCTGTGTGCAGACCGCAAACTATGAACACAAATATGAAAAATTACCTCAGCTATACAGGCTAAGTTAAGCTAACTTACCTTAGCTCTTGGTCTGCAACCGGCTAAAACCGTAGTTTTAGCCGGTTACACCCTAAGAAATGAAATTTTGAAATCTCGATAAATTATCTGCATAAAAAGCAATATTCATAACAATGAAAGTATTGAAAAGTAACCACTTTTTCGCAGACTAATACTAATATTAGAATAATTGGGAACTAACCTCATGATCTGGTCCCGGCTTCGATGCCAACCTTGCTTCTGTCAGCTGGTTCTTCAAAGCCCTGCGGAAAACGATTAATTATGAATAACATGTAAACAACATCACCCCTGATTCCCCGAAGGATCGGGCAGAGGTGTACGTATAATACACTCAAATTTAGTCAGTTATGTTTAAGCCCCATGCAATAGGGGGCGAGCCTGTTGCCATCAACGAGGGCAAACCCATTCTGGGCTGCTTACAAATGTGCTTATTTTAAAATTCAATTATTAATATTACGCCATGAAATTCAATATTGAATTGTATTTCTACATGTTAATGGCGCCATCTAGTAACAACGTCTAGTACCAATTTACATTTATATCTGTTTATTATATCGCTATCTTTTACACAGGTTCTCGAGCAGAATACAAAACAGTCACAAAAAATACTGATACTACTCAGGAAACTGTTCTATTTATTCTTGGAGAATCATAGAATCGGCCGAATTAGAATTCAGAAGGTTTACAGGTATACCTCTACTATTAAATGTATTAACTAAAACTCCCTAAACGGCTATCAACACATGCGAGCAGCTTCAGAATCTCATGCTGGTACTATACTTGGCGTATTTGTACAAATATTCACGTCATTTCAATAAAGCAATTTGAACTTTATTTCAATAAACGTAAGGTATAATTAAATAACGCAAAGGTTTGGATAAATACGCCATACGCAGTGTCTAAGCAGTATGGCTATTCACAAACATTCGATACGCTTCCGTGCGAAACCGAATATCAACCAAAGTTATCGAAAGTTTTCTCAAAACGCTGATAACAACACCAAAACCCGAAAATGTGGTCAGTTCAAATCAGACACCCGTTCTTCTTCCGACAGCTTCTTACCGTCGGAGGCTACACATATCCGGGAATCTGAAATCTGTCATTTTCGTCACGACAGCCTGTCGAATGGACATAAATAGTAGCCTTCCTCGATGCCCAAGGAGACTACAACAGCGCTGCAATTTCAGCGCTGGGGCTCTGTCTCGCATAGGGTCACAGCGTTATGCTGAGCGATGGCCGTTTTGCGTGAATGTGACGCATATTTTCCCTCAACTTGTTCTTTCTATTGTGTCTTTTTTTTTGCGTTATGTTTACCGCAAATAAATGTATTTTCTTTCTTGTTCTTTTATAACAGGATAACCAGAATAGATTAACTGGCATTTACTTATAAATAATACTACTAACATATACAGCTCCTCAGCCTTGCTGGCTTGCTTCTCCCGGCGCCGCAGCAGTTCAGCGCAGTGTTGTAAAGTGGCGATAGTGGCGCCACACGTCGCTCGGAAAGACGCACTAGTTGCCCGTACTTCACCCACGTGCAAGCTCAGGTCGTTACCTGGCGAATAAATGTATAATTAGACCTTTTACTCGTACCAGAACAAACTAGATCATCCTACACATAAAATGATTTGCCCGATTGTGCGGTTTTTATCATCTACGAAACTAATATATTTGTCAAAACACACATCTAGCAAAACAAAATAGCTTAAAAAGCTAAAGTTACGTGACAAAAATAAGTTAGGACTCGAAATAACACATGGGAGAACAGCCCTAATGAATAAAAGTACTTTCTGTATGGCCACAAAAATATTTAACAAGCTGCCCGAGACATTAAAATCATTAAATCTGGACAATTTCAAAAATATACTTATGAAAAATTTAATCGATGAATGTCATTACCCGGGACTATTTGGACGACAGTTCTATAATCCCTCCTTCAGTGACCTATATTTAATTGATGTATTACTTATATTGACACTCTTCACTCTAAGCCTTAATAAATTCAAATCATTCATTAAACGTAAGTTGTGCCAGAAAGCCTTTTATACTGTTAAAGATTATATTGAGGACAAAAAGGCTTGGGATTGAGCTGCTCCAATTTTTGTACATATTGAGGTAGTTTATTTTTATTGTTTTTTTTTTTTTTGTTTTTGCTAACTTTATTATTTTATAAACAGTGACATTTAATTATTATTTTATACACAATGAAACACACAAATATTCCTGAACAAGTAAATATTCCTGATATTTACTTGTAAAGTATTATATTATTTTAATTATTGTGAATGTGAAGACTATGTGGGTTATTGCATAATATTTTTTTTTCCCTTTCTTTTATTCTCAGTTAGTGTTAATCATGGTCTGGCAGTTTGAGTCATATAAGTGGCCTACCCAAATGGCCTTTCTTTGGTATTGATAGTCGCATCGTTGAGCTCCTTATATTCTGAGTAGAGCTGCACGATTACTGACAAATGCGTGCACTGACTGGTCAGGTCCACTCAACCTGTGTGGTTCTTTCCTCAAAAGACCATTTCAGACACCAATCTACATGGTCTTCACATGATCTGACCAAGATTATGTCTGGACTTTAAAAGAGACTATGACCTCTGAGTTTGTTTCGGCCTTTCTTCTCAGAGTAGTCAGATAGGAAACGCCGACCTCATCTAGTTTTTAAAATATGATTGACGTGTAAAAGTGTTTGTACAAACCTACTTACAGAAATAAAATCATTTATCATTTATCATTTATCACTTGTATTAATTTGATTGAGACAATTATCCTATTTTTATTTATTTTTTGACATTTCTGTTTTATCTAAAAAAAATATTGATGATTTTTTGAAATATTTTATTAATTTGGTGATTGTTTTCACATTCTAGTTTTTATTTGGAATTTAATTAATTGACAGGGGAATATTATGTTGATTTATCCTCTCTAGCTATTTCTATAATTTTTATTTGACATTTTGAAATAATTAAAACTCATGCTAACATTTGTACGATTAATGGCAAAGCATAGAGAACTTACGAAAATTTTACATCTCACACACCTGTGTATCTGTAACCTATGTTTACAAATAAATAATCTGAATCTATATAAATAAAAGATGAAATGCTGTTCGTTGGTAAGCGCATCACTTGTGATTGTGAACGACTGGACCGACAAGGTTTTTATTATAAATATTCGTAAACAAACCTTATTAGGACTACAGGTTTGTAGGGAACGAAAAATTGGAGAAAAGTTGACCGACAAATTGGAAAATTTGGGAAAAACTTGAAAGTGTTTTTTCTATGCGATTTTTGTATAAAATCTAGACCATTCACGGTTTATTGAAATTTGGACAGGACATTGTCGGTCAGCTAGTGGATATTAAATTAAAAAGTAAGGGCGTTTATCCACCACAGCCGTCACCGGCCACCAAGAAACGAGATTATTCGAACCGAACGTGACGTCCCGGTGACGGCAAGCGTTTGTCCACCGCGACCGAACTCGGCGGTTCAGAATGTGTGTGTTTGTGATAGACAAACACAAACAACAGCCGGTCGGACGACGCCGGTGCAACGGCAGTGTGTGGTCAAGATCAAACGTGTTCTTGTATTGCCCACATCTCACAATCTTGGGCCGAGTTCTAGCGAACACGGTGGACACGCGGCCATAGCCGACATATGTATCGCTACTTCGGCGCCGCCGTCATCTCATTCTCGGTGGCGGCTGCGGTGGACAAACGCCTTTACTATAGGGCTTACTGCTAATATAATAGATACCGGTAATTCGTTTCTCCCTGTTTTCTTTATAATATTTCAAACCAGTCTCAAATCCAGAGTTTGCACAAGTATTTCGCAAGCATAAGAACGTGCAATAAATAAAGGCTCGACCCTTATCAGGTTCACATTTGTCATAACTAGCGGAGTATCAGGTAATCCCGGTTAGAGTTCGGATGTACGTGGTGATTCCCCGATAGATCTCAAGATCCCGGGATTTCCCGATAATCTTGCGAATTCCGGGATTTCCTGTATGACCTAGTGTGCAAACTAGGGTCACTCGTCCATGACATACGACAGGTCAAGTAGATCAGTCATCAAACCGCAAGCTCTCATTATTGCTGTATTGTATTTAAATTATTACTCACTAATACGACAAAGGATCATCGCAGACCATTTATCACTTACAAAACATACATTACTTTTGTTACATTTCTAGACTATACATTGTTCAGAATAAGAAACTGAATTGATTACAATATTTTTTAGACCATGTTATATTTTGTCCCAAAAATATTTAAGTGTGATGAAAAATGTTATCACCATATAATTACTTACATTTCAATCGCTGTACGGTTAGGTACCTACGGCCAAATTATTATCAATGAGCGCAAGATAACCCTAAAGGCGCGGTGGCGCCGTTAGCATGTTTTTGTACGGACAACCCGGTAACATAACGGCTCTAAATAATAGAATTCGTAAGCTGATATTCGTATTCAAAAAGCTACGATTTATTACAGATCCAAAAATACTGAGGCAAGTGTATTTTGCTCTTTGTCGGTCAATTCTGACTTACTGTATTACCTCATGGGGTGGGGCGAGTAAAGGTCTGTTATTGCCCATTGAAAGAGCTCAAAGAGCTATTCTCAAGGTTGCCGCCCTTTCCTTTTCCCCAATAACCCCCTGTATTTAAAATCTTGTGAAGTACTAACAGTTCGACAGTTATTTATTATAAGCACTGTACTAAAACAACACGCAGCACTTCCATACAGCACTGAATTTACTAAAAAAAGACGGAAAGATATAGTTTGCCCTCAAAAAAGTACAAAACGTGCTTTCACAGCCAAGTTTTATATGTACCTCGGACCGCTACTCTATAACAGGCTAAATGAAGTCAATGTCTAATTATTTATTTCAAATAGGCACATAAATGGCATTTTTGAACGTCAAAATTTATTGATTCTAGTCGCCCCTTCCAAATGGTAGCTTCGTATGGAGAAGAATGGGCAAGAAACTCCACCGCTACTCTACTCTAACTGAAACATCTAAAGGAAACATCTACTCCTTAAACCACAGTAACTGCAAGAAAATCCTTAAGGAAGCTCTTCAAACTATGTCCTATGAAGATACAGAGAAGTTATTACTTGTGCTAAAGTAAATATTGTTCGTATTGTTATTTTTTTATTTAATTAGTTAGCTAGGTTAAGATACTATAATTTTTTTATGTAGGTACCTTTTTACCAAAAACATTATTAAGATATGTGATTATTATGTCAACTAAAGTTACCTCCAATCGCCTGAAACACAGGACTTCCTAGTTCAGGCACAAATCATCGTGAACTTGACGTAGATTTAAGAAAAACTGTAAACGTTGTATCTTATATTTTTGAATAAATTTTATTATTATAACAACCTTATAACTTTGTGATTTTTCATGATACAGTTTTGAAATTGTGTACATTGGATTCTTTACATAAAAATACTAGAAACGTGTTTCGGGTTTCGCATATACTAAAACTAATATTGTATAATCAAGATATTACTAACAAAATATAC
The DNA here is from genome assembly GCA_948098905.1 of Tiliacea aurago. Taxonomy (NCBI): domain Eukaryota; kingdom Metazoa; phylum Arthropoda; class Insecta; order Lepidoptera; family Noctuidae; genus Tiliacea; species Tiliacea aurago. The sequence goes on from OX402593.1 coordinate 17,876,257, forward strand.
TATTTTTGGATTTCTTTTTTAGAGGAATATAAAAATGAACTCTATTGGTATTTTTTTCTAGCTATGCACTTCTCCGCTGTCCGCTGAACTGGCAGCCGGATAGGCCGCGATCGTGGCCCGAGTATGCGGTCACCGCATGCATTTTGTTTGGTGAACCCGAACGCGTGGTCGCCAGTTCGCGGCGACAGAGTGCGCCTTCCGGTTTTCAGAATAAATGAGTGACATATATTATGTTCATATGTCACTCACCACACGAACGACTGAGCAACGCATCGTTCGCGTATTCGCGCGAATGAAATTGTTGGTTAGGACGCGGGGTTAGAGACCAGCCAATCTAGTGTCCACTACGCTGACAACGAATTAACCCACAGACATTATAATCTAATTTATAAGCAATTCATTCAATCTCAAATATGACCAGCCTTGTGCAAAGCTGAAATTGTGCAAAAATGAATTAGCCTTACCAAGCTCAAAATTAACTATGTTCCATTCAGGACCTTTGGCCATGTGCGTGAAAATATATAATAAACTTCCAAATTCAATAAAGGACACAGAGTACGAAAATAAATTTAAAAACAGTCTCCAAAAATACCTTTTATTAAAATCGTATTACACTCTAAAGGAATTCTTTGACGATAAGTAAATCTTGACATTGAAATTCATACCTGTACCTACATAATACACACAGCACCTACAATTTTGACCTATACTTACCTATGTTATGTTAAGTTGTATCATGATTATTATTGTTATCGATATTTGTTTTAATTTAATTTTACTATCTTATTTTAATTTATGAATGGAAATAATCACCAATTAATTGTTTTACCATAACCTGTATTATATCATGACAGTATATTTAAATGAGAAGTGATGAAAATCTGTTAAGCATGTTGACATTAGTATTTTTTTTTTTTTTAGCACAGTGCTTTTAATGTTGTGACACTGTATTCAACTTTTTATATTGCTGTGCCCTAGCAGGGTTCATGTATGAAACCTGTACCTAAACATGTAACAACTTGTAAACTACATGGATGCAATAAATGATGAATATGAATAAAAATATGAATATGAAGCAATTGAATATGATGTCATATGATGCTGTTCATTTATTTGACGAACTATAATGGTGTGGTATCTGTGATAAATGATAACAACAACTGGGCAGGAAATATTTTGAATTTTATAATTCTATATCAGCTGTAGGTATGGTTCGTCGGATCGATTACGGAAATATGGTTTTCGGCGTTTACAATAATTATGTAAAATGTATGCTGAAATATTAAAATGTCGGATGTTGGCTTCGAGTTAAAAATATATGGATGCAGAAATACTAACAATCAGAATAGCATTATTTTAGCTTCTAAATTCTAACTTAACAGTTCAGTAACTAATGACGAGCATGGCTGTCTAAAGATTTTGAACAGCTAAACCCCGAATTTACTGTTATGTTGAATAACTTGTAATTGTTAACCAATATCTGGCATCGACACATTAATAAGAAGACTGGTATTCTGGGATTACTAAGGGCCTGTGCACACCACGTTTTTTAAACGCGCCGTTGACGCGCGTTTCAGAAACGTGCGTCGACGGCGCGCTTTTATCCTACTAAACAGACTGACTCGCGTGCGGATCGCGTCTGTATCGCTATAAACGCGCGTCAACGGCGCGGTTAAAAAACATGGTGTGCACACGTGCACAGGCCCTAATACGTGTACCGAATGTATGTATTTACTCAGGAAAACTGGATAATATAACCAAGATACAAAATCTAGCAAACTTTCCAAATATAATCAAACAACAAACCATCAGCAAGTTTAACAGCATCGATGGCTTCGGAAACGTCATCATTGATCTTAGGGTACGCCGAGATACACATGTCAAAGTACTGCTGCAACTGTACCGCCTGCTTCGAAAGTAGCTCGTTGTATGTGTCCAGCTCTGCGATCTTCTCTGCCAAGCGACGAGCTGTGCGACCTACGGGAAAAGAGAATTTTAGTATAGATATAATACTGTTTATTTTACACATAACATACCATCACGCTTATAATTCCAAGGACACGGCTGAAGACCGAAATAAGATAAAGAAAGCTGCCAGCAAGATTTACAAGAACTCTGAAACGGATAGTGCTACCTCAGACGAAGACCTTGAAATCAGCAACGTGTAATACAGCATAGCAGTGACACAGACAAGAACCGAGAGAAACTGAGCCAACCTGGCGGTGAAGCTACTAAAAGATGCCCCTCCCACAGATAAATATCACCCGTCTCTCCACTATTCCAATGCTTGCTCAAGGATGCATATCCGGTAAGCTCTAATAATCCTTCCATATCCCAAGGGCAAGTCTTCCCTACCATTATCGCGCCCCCGGTCTACTCTCTGATATACAATGGTCTCTGTAGTCTCATGAAACATGAGGTTTCAGGGGCTAGTGTCTTTGGGTTCATTCGAGCAATCGAGTCTGGTACAACCACGCTGGTGTCGGTGCATTTCATTCATTCATTCATACATAGATATAATACTGTTTATTTTACACATAACATACCATCACGCCTATATTGCTCAAAGGGTTAGGCAGGACCAATACTACATTTCACCAGTTAAGTTTAAGTCCCATGTGTGGGGGCGAGCCTTTTGTAATCTCATCATCATCATCATCATTTCAGCCGAAAAACGTGCACCGCTGGACTTCCCCGATTGGATTGTCCCGATTTGAGAATATTAGCCAGTCATTAGCTACTAAGCTAAGTAAAGTCACACCAAAGACGGCAGGCCCAAATGATGATTTGACTGCTGCAGATTTACAAGCTTCGATAATTGCTGGGAACTGAAACTACCTATTTTAAAGTCAATTCTACAGGAATAAGTAAATGTAAAAAATATTGATTATCTCTTCGGCAGTTTGGTTTCACGTGCAAGCGAACACGCATAGGTTTAATTTCATTAATGATAACACTGATAAATGGAATTTACGTAATTATTTTTATTTATATTATTTATTACTGATACGAATAATATTCCAAGTTCAGATGCAAATATTCTAATGTTTTCCGCCAAGCGCCAGCACATCAGGCTACTACAATATGTCAAATTTCTTTAATAGATTTTCAACTTTATCCCTACAGCATAAGGTTCAAGGTTAGCTAAGCTAAGGAAGCTTGACCTGCTGGCGTCTATACATGTGGTATCTAAATAAATATAGGGAAGCATAGAAGTCCGTAGAGACGCGAACTAAAAATATTTATTGACTTTTAAGTTTAAATTAACGTTACACCAAATATCTAACACTAGCAACCCGCCCCGGCTTCGCACGGGTAGAATATATGCCAACTTTTCTTTTTCTGTCGTAATGTCGTATCAGCCTGCTGCGTCGAGCACGTAAGTTAAATGAAAATGTAACTGATGTTCATCATACTTGGAGTATTTTACATCGTCATATTTCAGCCAATTTACACAAAACTTTAATGAATTATACAACTAAACCTTCGTCGTGATCGTGAATCACTCCATCTATTGGTGAAAATCGTATGAAAATCCGTTCGTTAGTTTTTGAGTTTATCGCGTTCAGACAGACAGACACTGCGGCGGCGGGGGCGACTTTGTTGGACGTTGAGAGATAAATATCCTGCCTGATACTTAAATCTTTTGCAGTAACAGAGATACTAAGGCTGCATTCCGAATTAAGACCATAATCGCTGTAATCGATTTTAGCGCACTAAACGGTAATAGGGAACGCGTTTAAGCGCGCTAAAATCGATTACAGCGATTATGGTCTTAATTCGGAATGCAGCCTAATAATAACCAGGCCCCATAAACAGCAGCAGTGGACGTCTTTCGGCTGATAATAAACTGCAATCACATCTTCGTCTCATAACAACTTAAACCTAACTGTGCATGTCAATGCTAAATAAAATAAAATTACATGATACAATACAGACACGCAACTCGACACGGTACATTCATAATTATATTCAAAGTTAGCCTTATCATGATAATGTAGAAATGCTCATCCATCAATATAATGCCGTAGGCAGAAGTGTACTGCAGTACATACTGGTTAAATCTAAATTCCAGCAACTATATACATAAACCCTACCCTTTCTATAACATAATCATATAGTGTTGCTGTCCACTGATGGGACGCAGGCCTCCTCCACGCGGGCCCAGTGCGGGTTGGTAGATGTCACATGTCTTCGAATTTTTGGTTTTAGGACATGCCGGTTTCCACACGATATTTTCCTTCACCGCTCTGAGAGCAGTGGTGAAATTATTTATACAAAGTAAAGCCCCTGCCTGGGTTCGAACCCACGACCTACAACTCGTAATTCAGGGCCGTTACCATTGGGGGTGGCCCGTTGGTAACGGCCCTAATAGTACACAACCCTAATAGAAACCCATAAGAATAGTACATACTAATTTCATGCATTAAAGAGGGTGTGTTTGTTGCCATTTCCAGGGCAGAACTTAATTTTTTTAAACCGAATAACGCTTTCCGATATATAATCTTCAGTCTAGAGCAAATTACAAGGGCGTCTACATACTACAACATATTTACTTTTTAAGCTCTTGACGACACCAACCCCTGAATTTTCAAGCAACCCTTTATAGACGTTCTTAATGTCTTTCTGTTTCTAGAACACATGTAATGCGCATCGCCGCGAGGACTATCACAAAATTTCGTTCTGAAGGATTAAGCAGCCGACGCAACGCAATATGTAGCAATTGGGCAGATGTAATTTACGTACAGGGTGGAAGGGACATCGTCGCGAATCCGTTTACCATAGATTCAGTACATCATTCTTGACCCCGCTGCGTTAAAATTTCTCGTCGGTAATTTAAAAAAAAACAGCTGTTTCTTAGAGAAGTGCAATACCTACTCGGTCAAAATCTATGGAACAGCGAATTTTTTTTTTAATACCCGACGAAAAATTTTAACGCAGCGGGATCAAGAATGATGTACTGAATCCATGGTAAATGGATTCGCGTCGATGTCCCTTCCACCCCGTATAAGTTTCTATATTTTTATTTTTTATAAAATTTAATTTTTTAGGAACTAACGGTTATTCCGGTATAAATTTTACGTAATAATGATATTATTATATATATAATATTTCATTTCGTTTGCTAAAGTGCAATCCACGAGCTCGAAAAAGTGCCGTTGCGCATTTTATAAAAACTTGCTTCAGAATTTTGGCTTTATAGAAATATATAAGAAAAAATTAGGAAAAGGGAAACCGCTACAAAGTATACTAATAATTATTATAAGAGTAAAAGTGGTCTTTCAGTTTCTCCGAATAAGAACGCCAAAGTTGGCCATTTAACGTAAAAATCACGATTTAAAATGTAATAGGCCTCTTAATGATATTTTTTCCTATTATCTACCATACCGTGCAATTACGATGATGGCTACCTTAAGGTCGTTCATTGTTTAGCCGTTGGAGTACCTACCTTCACAGCTGATAGGTTAGAATAGACATTTTCTTTCAGCAAAACGTGACTTTATAAAGTGGTACAGTATTGCGCCGTTACATGATAGTAGGCCACTTTAAATGATATGATCGTACGTTAAACGCTAATGAAAGGCAAATAAAAGATGTGCGTTGCGACAAGCTTCCTTTATCTACATATTATTATGTGTATGTAGTATCGTAGCATTGGATGAATTTTCTAGTAGTAGAGAGAAGCTAGTATGGATACAAGGATAAATTAAATTCATCAGCGAAACTTCGCAAACGTGAAGTGTGGTGTTGTTGATCTAAACATAACTACAAAAATAATAAAATATTAAAGAAGTCAAAACTATTCATTCAATATTTTGAAAAAAAAAAAGTAATTGCTACGAGTTGTGGGTGGGGTACACGAGTCTGATGCCGAAAATATAGCTTTTTGAATTTTAATTATGTTCCGGATTGGCGCAATAACGGCTGAACGGATTTGGATGAAATTTGGCACACAGATAGTTTGTTGCTTGGATTAACACATAGGGTACCTACTTTTAATCCCAGTAGTACGTTCCCGTGGGATATTTTCCGACATCCACGCGGGTGAAGCCGCGGGCAAAAACTAGTAAAAATTCCCGAACGGAACAAATATTTGTATGACCTACAAGTAGTTGTTCCGGGTCTGGCTGTTTGTGTACGTGACTTTAAATGTTTGTAAACGCACCCACAATACAGGAGAAATTCCTAGTGTGGCGTTTTAAAAAAAACAAAAAGACAAAAAAAAAAAGAATACAACTTTAATAAAAATTCATATTTACCATGAGAGCCAGTTGACTGCAAAGAAGTAGCTGAGCCATGTCTCCGAAGACCACCGCCATTGGAACTGCTGTCTGAACTGGTCCCATACCCTGACTCCACCTGAGAATTAAATTAACATAGGTATTAATTTCTCAAACATTCAAAATTGTTAATTAAAACTACTTAAGTCATTAGCAAAATGACTATAAGATATTAATGGGATAGTTAAAACTACATTAGTAGTGTTAAAGCGCCATAATAGCGTACCAATAGCAATAGTATCACTACATAGCATAAAACAAAGTTGCTTCCCGCTTCCTGTCTGTCCCTATGTATGCTTAGATCTTTAAAACTAAGCAACGGATTTTGATGCGGTTTTTTTTAATAGATAGAGTGATTCAAGAGGAAGGTTTATATGTTTAGAAAAAACCACGCAGCTAGTTGAAAATAGAAGTTATTGTTGTGTTAGTATTTTTTAAACTCAAGTGACCATATTTTTTATTGCAGCTACCTACAAGTGCTCTATGTGACTAAAAAGTTTGATTATTTCAGAATATTTTACGACTCGCGGACGAAGCCGCGGGCAGCAACTAGTTGAAAATAAAAGTTATTTTTGTGTTAGTATTTTTTAATCTCAAATGAACATATTTTTTATTGGAGCTACCTGCAAGTGCTACGTATATTATGTGACTAAAATGTTTATTTCAGAATATTTTACGACTGCACGCGTCATTTTTTAAATTTGTAAGTTGTAAAAAAAAGCAAGAACTTGTTTTCTTTATGCAAGCTTCACACAAATGTAATGGACGACAGATAAAAGTAACTTGGTATTCCATTTTCATAGGTTCCAGGTATGTTATTGATGAGATGATTCATTACTTGCTTAAGAAAAAATACCCAACCTGACCAATACACATAATCTCTGTCAATTCTTATTTTTAGAACAATTAAATTCAATCATAAATTACATAGAGAATAGTACCTACATCAGTCCTTATCAGAGGCATTACTCACAGCTGATAATGTGTAGTATTATAAAACAGGCAGAATGCTGTTGTAGGAATTTAAGAACCAATAGATTAAATAATTTAAAGATAAAATATGATTCATGACAGTACATGAATCATATTTTTATTTACTTCATCTAAACAAAATAATGAGTACTTTTCAGAGAGTATTTGCATAAAATGGTTAGTAAAGTCAACCTATTGGCTATCCACCTTCTTTTTGTCAGACATTCACATAGCTACGAAACCCTTTGGCTGTCTCATTGCAGCAACACATTGATAAAAACAGTGTGGTGACTGATTTGTTTTTAAAGGAAAATATACAAATTTATTTATGTTACAAGGTAAAAATGTACATAAACAGTAATTATAAGTAGAAGTTACGAAATAATCTTAAAAAAAGGTCACATCAAGGTCAAATAAACATAATTATTTTAACAATTATTCAAAATTATACTAACATGAGCTTACAACAAGAACATTGTAATTACAATGTGCATTATAATAGTTATTGGATGTGCATGGGTAATAATAATGATGCTTCAATGTTTGATATCAAGACATCCACACATACACGCTAAGTACTCTGATTGAATGTTATTGACTGAATCATACACATTAACTTAATATAAATGTATAAATGTCACATGAAAATAAAATAAAAATGTACCTAGGTCAACTTGATTGTGAACTTGATTTTAAATGGTGCTCAAGGTGATCATCTCAATTTATATAATGGTAATTGATGTCACTAGAATGATTTGATCTAAATTGATTAAAATAATGTTCTTGTGTAGATAGTGAACTTAAAAATTCTAACATAACTATTTTGTACTAATAAAAAGTGGATGTTATGAAATGGGGTAAACAAACACCTTCAGGATAACAAATCATTGTAAACACTCTAAACAAGTGGTTGATGTTGACTTATATGACTTTTATATAAGTAGAAGAGTGTAGGATACACTTTGAGTGTACATAGTTAATGATGGATAACCGGTTACAGGCAACAAGTTTATCAATATTAATTTTAAGTTGAAATTTTATTAAATAATATCATACTCACTTTGAATGACTCCAAAACATCAATCCATTGCTGCTTCTCCTCAGGGCTTGTCGCTCTCAAGTACCAAACACAGTCATTTACTGACACATCAAATCTACAGTCATCAAACTCATGAGGCTGAAATAATAAACATCCAAGGTTGAATATCTGATTATTAGATCACATGCTAAGTCTGTTTGTTCTCAAGCAGAAACAGTTGCGACAAAAAAAGTCGAGACGCAACAAGGACAAATGAATCTTTTTATTGGACTTCGCCGATATAACAATATGCATAGTCACCTTGACTTTGGCTTTTTTCAAACATAAGGCACCTCGGCATCCAAGATTACTCTCCAGTTCACTCTTGTAGTACGATAAAGTAGAATCCTTCAAAACAATAAACCTGTCCTGCCAACCGTGAATGTAATTTGTCCATTTACTCAAGTATCCGCGAAGTTCAGGATTTCCGCCATCCTCTAAATCCGAGTTATCGCTCACTGTTATATTTTCTTCAATCATGTTGCAAATGTTAAGAATTAATATTTACATTAAATTCTACACAAAACAAACAAAACGAAAATAATAATTATCAAAAACTCGTTACATGGGAAGATACACAACGAAAATTGTTGCTGTTTTTTGACGTTTGACTTCAGTGCACAGACTACAACAGACTTTAAACCTAATAAACAATATTGAACACAGATTAATATTTCTAATCATAGTCAATCAAAAGTAGCCGTCATCGTCATGCTTTATCATGTGACAAACGGAAACGACAACTACGGCAAGAATTCAAATTCCTAATCAATTTGGACTATTTAGATTTAGAATGCTGCTGATTACTGAAAAAAGTGATTAGTGTTGATAACTGAGGTTTACTTTCTATGGCTTTGCAAGTGAACTTAGAACATTCTACTGACAACCAGCAACTAGCTTGGTTTGTTGGGGGCACAGAACATAATTATATACCCTACGGGGTTGGGGGATACTTTTGATGTATTCAGTAGTATCGATGCTTTTCGAGAATTCTCTCCTCGAGAGGTTATAATAAAATCAAAAGAATGGAAAGTTATGTCCAGTAAAAGTGATTTCGTGGATTTTTTATTTAGTATTTGAACGTTCCTTGTTTGACATTTCAACGAGCCACTATTTCCGGAATCAGTGTTCTTTTGCGTATTGATTTTGGTCGTCTAGTAATTTCATTGGTGGATATACGTTAACCGCCAAAACTACAAGCTACCGGCCAATAGCATAACGCCATTCTACAAATAACTCACCATATCCGTTCAAGATGGCCGACAAAACTATGCCTATTTTTGTTCCATCAGAAAAACCTTTGAAAGTAGTAAAGTGGAAAGTAAAACAAGGTGTTTTTGTGTCGCAAGGCCAAATATTATTTTTATACAACGATTCATCAGGCACAGGCACTGAATTAAAGAAACATAAGGCAGTACGCGCTGGTACTATCTCATCGATCAAGGTGAAGGAAGGAGACATTGCAGAGCCTGGGTAAGTGACGTCACACTATAAATGCGCTATAAAATAATTATTTATCATTTATGATGCAAAATATACTTCACAAACGAAAATAATTAGCATAATCTTGCATCGCTTAGGTTACTCTTTACCCAAGGTGCAGTTGCATTGTTTGCGCGGCAAATACAACTGCAGTAAAAGCTTCCCGCCTAAAATGTAACCTAAAACAAACATTGCAGATGTTTTGATTGTTTTCTTTCATGTAATATTTAATTTGATTAATAGGGGACCTGTATTTGAACTTTTTGTACAACTGCATAATGTAAGTTTAATTCACAATCAATCCCTTCATCGAAATATTTGTAAACATAAACAGCACAAGAAGACATAAGTTTGTGTCGAAAGACTTGTCGCTACAAACGTCTAAACAATTCGTCTAATAAGTCTAGTAACACTATCGCATCATTTATCGCGCTGGCGAGAGAGATATTATTATAATTTAACTATAATTTAATATAAAGAACAATTAAAATTTAACTTTTCAGTGAACCTATAGCAGAGCTTGAAGAATGTCGTCATCCTACAGTGATGAAGGAGATGTGTGCCGAGTGCGGCGCCGACCTGCGCACAGACGAGGTGACGAACAGAGACGTCGCCGTCGTGCCCATGGTACATTCTGTACCTGAATTGAAGGTGAGCCTTGAACATACACAATCTGAAAATGACATAATTTCATAATGAAAATGCCTCAAACAAGTTTATGTATCATAAGAATGTGTTGGAAACTGGATTAGATACAAGTTCTAACTTTTGAATTCTGGTTATAACTTCACTTTCAATCCAGAGAGTAAAATTTACAAAGTCCTTCTGAAGACTTTCTTTTGTTGAGCTTTGAAAGAAAGACAGATACGAGGGCTACATTAATTATTAATAAGTCATTTTATTATTGTTTGAATCGAACTTGTTGCTTTGCAAAAAGCAAATCAGCACCCAGCAGTTTTTGCAAATTTTGCTGCCTTACATAGTTTGAAAATTCATAGAACATGTAATTTGATTCCTACCTCCTTAAAGACTCAAATAACACGTTTCATAATTTTAAACTTTTTATTATTACATTTTCAGGTGTCAGAAGAGCTGGCACAGAAACTGGGTCGAGAGGATGCTGACCGTCTTTTGAAGGACAGGAAGCTAGTATTACTTGTGGATCTTGATCAAACATTGGTGCATACCACTAATGATAATATACCACCTAACTTGAAGGTAAATATGGTAATAACCCAGATAATGAAAATCTTATAAGGGAGTAGTAGACATAGGAGCTTCATCTTTTTACCAATCAATGTAAAACTTTATGACTATGACTAGTCTTTTAAAACCATTGAAAATATAGCCTAAAAATATGCATCTACTAAAAACATAATTATCTTATTCTCTTTACAGGGAGTTCTTCACTTCTTCCTGCGTGGTCCTGGATGTCCTGGTCGCTGGTGCCACACGCGCCTACGACCAAGAACCAAGGAGTTTCTTGAATCTGCCTCCAAAAACTATGAACTGCATGTATGCACTTTTGGAGCTCGCCAGTATGCCCACGCCGTTGCCGACTTACTTGATCCAGAGAAAAAGTATTTTTCTCATAGAATCCTGTCCAGAGACGAGTGCTTTGATGCTAGAACGAAAGCAGCTAATTTGAAGTAAGTTACTTTAAATAGGTGTAATACTGATATTTGCATTCCACATTAAAATCTTTGATAAAACATGGTAATTTCAATAAAACTAACAAATTCTGCCCTCTTTATCTATGTCTATATAAATTTTCAGAGCATTATTCCCTTGCGGCGACAACATGGTGTGTATAATAGACGACCGTGAAGACGTATGGCGACACGCAACCAACCTGATTCACGTCAGGCCTTACTCGTTCTTTCAGTCCACAGGAGATATCAATGCACCTCCTCCACCTGGTAAAACACTTCTATATATTTTACAGTAAAACTGTTTTCTTTAAGTACGTAGCGTGCCCTAAAACTCAACCTTATTATGTTACAGAAAACGAAAAACCTAAAGATAAACTAGCAAGCGGCAAAAACGGCGCCCAAGTAAATGAAATGCCTACTCTAGACGCCGAGCCAGAACAAAAAGACGCATCTAAAAACAAAGAGAACAAGGAAGAAGGTAGTAATGGTAAAATAGTTGCTAAAGATAAAGAAGTAAAGAGTTCTAATACGGAGGAGAAAGAAAGTGAGGAGGCTGACCAGGAGGGTGATGAGAGGATAGCGCAGGACCCGGCTGAGCCGCGGTGGGTAGAGACCTCGGATGGGCAGATAGAAGTAGAGGACCCTGATGACTACTTAATTTACTTGGATGATATACTTAAAAGAATACATAAGTAAGTAGCAACATAAGTATTGTTTTTATTGTTCACAGTATGGAACTGTGTTATTTTATTTAAAGTTTAAGTACCAGTTGTCCCTTTGCAACAACTTTGAAATTTGCTCCTGTGATTTTCACAATCTTACATACATAGGTAGATGGGCACAGATATCATAGTCCCGTATTACAGAACGTCACACGACACTTTTAAAACTAGTTTTAACCAATCAAATGGCTTTAATCTAGTTTTAAGTAATGCTTGAGTATTGAGTGACAGTCTGTATAAGGGCCTTAGTTTTCTATGTAGTGTAATCATAATCAACAAAATGGAAATCCTAATCATATAAATATCAATATAGCTCTAAATAGCCACATTTTCGCAAAATGATTATAATTTAGTAGTTATTTTATTATAATTACCGCGAATTGAATTATGATCAACTTTTTGCAAAATCGTTCACCTTGTCGGATTCTTTAAAAAAAACTTGAGATCCGTATCCCGCGGATGTAAAAAAAACTGCACCCGTAACATTCCTGGTGTGTGTGTTCTATGTTTTTCTTATTTTCCAGGCACTTTTACGATAACTACGACAAAATGGGCAAGAATCAAATTCCGGACTTGAAGTCTGTTATCCCAGAGGTGAAATGCGAAGTGTTAGCGGGTACTAGTCTAGTCTTCAGTGGTTTAGTGCCGACGCACCAGCGTTTAGAGACCTCAAGGACATATCAAGTAGCGAGAAGTCTTGGGGCCGAAATTACGCAGGATTATTCTGATAAGACTACTCATTTGGTGGCAGTGAGAGCAGGTGAACATTCAGTAGTTAGTTTATTAGTTTTCATGAGCTTATTACCAAATATAAATGAGCTGTTTTCAATGTCTGTATCTTGCTTTACAGGAACAGCAAAAGTGAATGCGAGCAGGCGAATAGGCGAGGGCAAAACGAACAAATTACATGTAGTTACGCCAGAATGGTTGTGGACATGCGCCGAGAGGTGGGAGCGAGTCGACGAGAGACTATACCCTTTACAAAGAGGGGGACAGGTACAGTAACCAAACAACCTTATTTAAAAGATCCTAAAAAACGCTGTAAATATTGAACCTTTGGCCCTGGCTTTGTATTAGGTCCAGCCATGGAAAAACACTAGCCTTGAGAAGGGTTTTACATTAGAGAAAATGGTAAATCTGATCTCTGGCTAAAACAGTGTACTGTGGTTGGTGATATAATGCTCCGTCCCACTATTATGAGGCCAAAATAATAAATTATAGAAAATATCTTTATCATTAAATCAGATGAGTGCATGACCAAGCAAGTTCCGTATCCACAGAGTAGTTCCCGCCGGCCGCCGGCGCACTGCAGCAGCCCGCCGCCGGCGCCGGCTCCCGTGGCCGCGCTACGCAAGCGCACGCCCTCCGGAAGGTTCATGGACACCATCAACCCACTGCTGTCGTTCTCAAGCGACGATATAGCTGACATGGACAGAGAAGTAAGTCACTAAGTAATGTATAAGAATTATTAAACTTAGTGGCAATGGCCAGGGCCCATTGCTCGCAGAACTGATGGCCGGTGGGGCCGAAAGGTTCTGGAGTGGTGACCGCGTACCGTAAGACGTAGCGTTGGAAGGTCTCCTACAAGATGGACTGATGACCTTGTGAATGCCGCAGGAATCCGCTGGATGCGGGAAGCACAGGCTGTGGGGCACATGAAATTACAGCAAACCTTTCAATTTTGTAATCAACTAAGTATGCAAAATTGAAAGGTGCCTTCTCTATGAGAAAAGGTTTTTGCACATGTTTTGTCTATGACTTTTGGAATAATTATTGTTGTCAGTCTGTTGTGTGTCGTTTGTGTGTGCATTATAAATTATAATAGATTAACATTATGTGTACAGGTGGAAGACATTTTCAATGAATCGGACGAAAGTTCTTCAGATGAGGAGAAACCAGGTGACGATGACCTGGATGATGAGGAGAATCCTCCCGAGGATAGGCTGATATCAGTCAGCGCGGATAATAGCATGCAAGACAGCTTACAAGACAGGTAAAGAAAATAATCAATATTGATTTACTGTAAGATGTCCGGATAGTATGCAACAATCAGGCATAAACAAATAGGACATTGCCTAGGCCTAGCAGTCATATTATGACAGTTTTCTATACAACCCATTGCCAAAAAAGAGATATTATGCTGCTCTTTAAAAATATAAATCAAAAAATTTCTTTTCCAGATTACAAGATTCGCAAGATGCAACAAATGACTCTGAAATGAGTGAGTAATTTCTCCAAGTTATCTTCAATCGATAGAGATTAAAATTAAACCTGCTACTTATTTTATTTTTCCATAATTTCTAAAATTGATTTTTATTTTCCTGGCCCTAAAAAGTACTTACAACTTCTAATTTAATTTTAGATGACGAATCCCGACCTCGCAAGAGACCACGGAGATCGTCACCGCCTTCAGATGAAGAGCCCCCTGATGACGATGACAGCTCCTGGAACCTCATGGGGGCGGCGTTAGAGAAAGAACTTCTGGCACAGGACTGATGCCGCCGATACAAGCAATCTTTACAAATTATGAGCCCTATGGCTAAGAATAAAATAAATGCTCTTTTCTTTAGAATCTTTTATTTATTAAAAAAAAAAACGGTCAAGAGCGAGTCGGACTCGCGCACCGAGAGGGTTCCGTACGAATATATGATTGATGACTTCTGAAAAACTGCTATAGACATCGTTTTATTTTTCCTGTAATCTTTACATAAGCTTCTATTATATAGAATAATTTCAGATTTTTTCTCTGCAAACTTCGGAGCTATGGGGGGGAACGGTATTTTTTTCACAGTTTTCATCAAAAGTCAGACTATTCCGTCTAAAAAAAAAAAATATGTTTGAGAATGTGCAAACAGCGTTCTTTCATGATACCCCACATACCCTAGTAGCATGTGCGTGTGGATTGAGAGATCTTTTCGAAAAACTTCCAATCCCAACCAAAATTATGAGGATTTAGGAAATAATTGTGAAAACTTCATGGTAAGGTATAAAATTTGTGAAACCTAAACAAAGAAAGTTAGAACTGGATCTCTCAATCTGGACAACTGAAGAAAAAGCCATAACTCGTATCCAAGAATATACTGCTTATGTGTTTATAATTTGCATTTTAATTAATTGTGAAGGATTTGTGAAAGCTGCTAAATAAAAAAGTATGTCTACCCTACTCAACGTTTTCCTTAGGGATTGTAAAAAATGATTTATCTTTTTAAGTATATCACTTACAGGGACGACTGATTCGTCAAATTTTAGTACAACATTTTTCACAATTTCTGATGTATCTACCTTCTACCTATAAGTTTTGGTTTATTAAATATAGTTCAAAATAATGATCTCTCAGTTGGGTGGGACGATCGACAAAAAACAAGATTTTCATTTTCTCTTGAACCAGTAAGATTTCAATCACGATTTTTGTTTCACAAATTTTCCCAGAAGCATAATTTGCAATAAAAATGATAATTATTCATACTTTTTCAGTATTAGGTCGTGTTTTACAAGATCACTCAATTGAAAATTGTCCACTCTGAGTGATCCATTTATACCGTTTTATATCTTAAACGTGGCTTTGAAACGAAACGAAATTTTGTTTAGCAGCTTTCACAAATCCTTCACAATTAATAATGCAAATTATAAACACAGGCAGTATATTCTTGGATACGCGTTATGGCTTTTTCTTCAGTTGTCCAGATTGAGAGATCCAGTTAATGAGTTCTAACTTTCTTTGTTTAGGTTTCACAAATTTTATACCTTACCCTCAGATTATAGAAAGAAGCAGATAGACCGCGCGGAACAATAAAGTGAGGCCCGTTTGTAGACATGTGTGCGTTACAGCCACGTGACAGCACTATAAGAACAAGTGCCTCTATGTGTGTGTACGGTTGCCAGGATAATGAAAAAATTAGCCATAATATTTCATAACAAAAAAAAATTTTTTTTTGTTATGAAATCAATTGTTTTTAAACAGTAATACGTCAAATTAACAATACCCATACAAACGATACCTTTGCGATATATTTTTATTTTGAGACACCCAACATTTTATTGTTTTTGGTAGCTATATTTACTTTATGGTGACGTCATTATAACCCATGATATAGCAAATCGACTGATGTAATAAGTATTATAAAATCCATTAACTAGTTACACTTACGAAGACACATACATACCTATTTATTTATAAACATACCAACCAGAAAAGGCGATAAATAAAACACTATTATCAAAATAAATATTTTTGTATATCGATACTCCTGTATCCTATACTTATTTCCTAACTTAGGGGTAAATGTTTCAATATAAACTTGCAACACCGAATGATTTTTGTTAAGGTTTTGTGTTTCAAGATGTCACTAACAATAAACACGTAAAATAAATCCAAATAGACAAATAATCAATATTTTACCTATGAAAGATACTCCATCTTATTTCTTTTGTTTTTGGGAACAGTTTTTACAATGTTTAAAAATACAAGACGGCATTATTCTGAAATTATCTGTTAGAGCCCGTGACGTACTAACGATACGACGCTTCGTGCTGTACTGAATCGAGATTGTATTCGCTTTTGAATTTGTATTTGCTTTGTTGACCGCACTCTCGTTGTTCCGCGCGGTCTATCTGCTTCTTTCTATAATCTGAGACCTTACCATGAAGTTTTCACAATTATTTCCTAAATCCTCTTATAATTTGGTTGGGATTGGAAGAGTTTTTCGAAAAGATCTCTCAATCCACACGCACATCCCTAGTAGCCCCACTTCAAATTTTTAAGACTCCCTTTCAGTCCCTTTTGCAAAAAAGATATATATATTTTTTTTAATTCTTGCTTGCAAAATGGTTGGGCAAACGTCATCTAAAACTATTCTAAATTTCAAGTTGATAGCATTAGTAGTTCTTGAGATATCCAGGTGTGACAGACAGACAGACTTAGTCTCACCATAAGGGTTCCGTTTTACCATTTTGGTTCAGAACCCTAAAAACACCTTTGTACAGTCGTACAATGTTGATGGTTAAGTTCAAAGTCAAATCAAAAAGTTTGACAGTTTGTGGTATGTGCTGGCGACTGTATGTCAACAAAATAATGCAATAGAAATAAATTTACAGTAATAAGACCAGGATTCACTACAATAAATGCTGCATGTTATTCTATTACTGATGTAAATAATTATTATGGTACCTTTAGCTGACCACAAAACCTATAATTTACACTATGTACATCCAAGTTATTGTTTTATGATGGATTATGAGTTTAATATTACATAATCATTTCTGTGGATAATTTACAAAGTGTCATGCCTATAATCACCTCAAGGGCTAGGCATAGGAGTATAGAACACCCATGTTAATTTATTTAATCCATTTCCAAACGTGATAGTAATTAAGTGGTAACAAGAATGAAAGTTAGATTAACACTAACTGAATTCTTTATTACTAATTTATTACACTATACAACTCAAATGGCATACGGATCATTTTCATCAAACACATGAAACTTTGTGTATGTAGGTTTTGATGTGAAGTCTTTCTTGCCATCCTGCCAGCCTCGCTCCGGCGCCTTATCATAATCAAAAGTGGAATCTAATTTTCCATACAGCTCTGCTTGCATGTCCATGTCTTCTCTGTACCGTTCTTTGGCAACCTTCTTGCCTGTGATTGGGTCAGTAATATCACCAAAGGGATAAACTACCTCTTTGACTTCGTGAGTAATTAACTTCGTCAGTTTTTGAGGTAAAGACTGTATCAGGACGACATCGCCAGTCTTGCAAACCTTTTTGGGATCATGGCAGTAATAAAATTCATCCTTTCTGAAGTACTGTAATTGAAAAAAAAAAAAAAAATGTTCGTGGTAAATCTTCTTATTTGTAAGTAGTGTGTCATAAACAAAAAAATATATACAAACCATCAGTAAATTCTCGTCTAATTCTAACCTCTTCACTCTGATTTTGGCAGCATTTTGTTTAACAGTAGGAACACACTGGCCTAGAAGTAAGAATTTCCTAGCTGTCTCCGCTACATTCCGAGCCATTGTTAATTAAAAATTCTGCAAGTTTCACAAAGAAAGATTGAAAATACTAAAATCAAGTTGGTGCTCGTTCAATTTCAGTTCTTTTTATTCAATGACAGAATGACAGATTGATTGATTGACCTGACACTGACAATCTTGTTGACATGATGTGCGGTATTGCCATAATTTGTAATTGCTTGCTTGTAAAGTGCGTAATCGACCGATCATTTTATTTAGGGTGCTGGCAAAAACGAAACCCTTATAATTTCGTCATGTCCGTCCGTCCTGCAGGCTTAGCATGGCGTTTTCGATCTCTACTCTATTATAGAATAGACATCGCTTGTCTACACTTCCCGTTATCTCTTCTTCGCGAGCACGAGGACACACCTAGACTCGGGTTTCTTCGTAGACAGTGACTTGTCCATAGCAACGGGGTATTCGCTAGTGGTGTGCATTACTACCCAATTTTACCGTACTTTTGCGTTTCGTTCTCAAACAAATCTATGAAGCAAAGTGTTTTTAACGAATATTTCTTCAATTACAAAACGCAAATGGTCAAACGTTCGTTTCGAACGTTTTTTGAATTCTAAGGATTTTTTGAAGAGAGTTAGTTGTTTTGCCGATTCTAATGATTATAATTCTGTAAAGCAATATTTTTTACGGCCGCGAATCATATTTAAATCAACTTATAACGTGTTACTGACTTGCAAATTGCAAAAAATGTAATCAAATTTGAATTTCACGGGCTACCTTAGCGCATCTCCCTTTTAAAATTATTGTTAAATGGCTGTAGCCAATGACGTAATATACCTAGGTAATACATCATTGGCTGTGGCGCCACTAAGTTTTAAAACTCATTTGTATTGCATACGCAGAGCACTTTATAATATTGGTAATTGCATATAATGCACAGGCATTATTTAAATAAAGACCCATAATTATACTATTTTGATGGCGTCACGCAAGAAGTATCCTTTAAGGGTACTGCAGACTGGCGGGTCGCGCTATCACGTCGCGCCTGTCTGCGGGAGCCCTTGTTTTTACTAGGTACTAACATTGTTATTGTATTGTTGTTTATCGATATTTTATTTATTAGTAGGTAAATGCTCCATTTAAAGCTGAGTGTGTAAGATTTAGTAAATGAAAATAATAATTACTACATAGTAAAAGCTTCTACAGACCAGCGCAACTCGCGACGCGACACAAAGGCACCGCTCGTCACGCGACGTGCGGGGCCTTTGTGTCGCGCCAGTATGTAGAAGCCTTAATGCAACGCGGGCGGCAGCTAGTACTTCATAAATAAATAATTTAGTGTTCAATGAGGAGATTTTGGCTCATAATCAGATGTTTTAAATTCCCTGTGAATGTAGCTATCTAATAAATCAAAGTTCGGACAACATATTGTAAAAACTGTAGGATACTTATATTGTTGTTCTTATTTTATTGTTAATTCCAAAAATCTATTATTTATTTTGGGCGACAGGTCCTAGCCGAGTTCTTCGCATAAACATTGATTGCACTATCTCCTTGCTTATTTAATAATTCTACAGAACTCACTTCCCGTGAGATCAAAGGCTCCCAAACAAGCAAAGCAAGCTATCTAATAGTATTTCTTTCCCATCTTTGCTGAAGTTTTTCTATAAAAAAACTTAAATAAAAAGCGCAATTTGAACCCAACATGTTAATTTCAGCTTAATATATGATAAAAGTAAAAAAGCACCGCCTAAAATTACTCGAATTAACGAAAAAACAACTAACGAATCGTTGTCTAGGTCATTTTATATGTAGACTATTTCGGAAGAAAGGTTTCTATCCCAAGCTGTCAACATCGGAGAAAGATTGTGCGTCGTGCTCGACGTTGTAGACAGTTGTCTAGGGACAGATTAAGTAGTACTTGTCTAGGGTAGAGAAGACAAGTCTCTTCACATTTGGTTTTGTAATCGCCGTGCTACAGACAGTAGAAAACTTTCTGTTGTCTACACTGAAACGTCATTTTTGTCTATTCTTTCGTCGACAAAACGTGTAGAGAGGGTTCTCGTGCTAAGCCTGCTGATGATACACAAACATTTTACTCGGAGACAATTTGCACTTTATCGATAAAAATTAGAAAGGCGTATTCTGACTAACCTACAATTATAATACAACTATTACTAGTGACAATTTGGCGGGAAAGTGAAGCGTCATGTTCAGCAGTTTGTTTAATTTTCCAAAATTTGTGTTTAGCCGAAAATTAATGTGTAATAATGGTGGAGTATTAACCATTAAGTGTTTGTGAACGTGCATTAGTGTAGGCAAATTAAACAAAACAGTGCAACTTCGCTTCAAGTTCTCTCAAGAAGTCCGCGTGAGGTTTCAGTAAAGTGCCACATCTTTACTGAAACTCAAGGGGAGTGGGCGGGGATATCATCATCATGCATTTATAATTAATTTCATCAATATTATACAAGAACTAAAACGTGACATTGGCTAAATGCACAAACCGTGCGAAGCCAGAAGGAAAAAAAAAAAAAACTATTACTAGTGCCTTTTGTGGACAGCTTCAGATTTCTTACAGTTCTAATGGCAATCATGTTATTTGGTTTAATTATTTAGGTCTTTATTTATATTATTTTATTTATCTTAGAGATTTTAGATTTTGTGAATGTGAGAATGTTGTAGGCCTAATAAACTACCTATACATTTTTAGAATATTTTCTACTTCGGTACTGGTTACCTTGTTGACAGGCCTGCGCTGTCCTCCAATACCTACTAACATTGTGATTTGAAAACCTACGTCTTTACATAATTATAATCATTAGAATCAGCAGTACAACTAGGTAACTCTCTTCGTAGAATCCTATTGAATGACTATTTCCTGAAATATGTCATTCAATTCAATTTCGCGGGCTACCTTAGCGCATCCCCCTGAGGTGGGAGGAGGGGGTCGTAGAACTCCCCTTGTGAGTTGTGATGGAAAAGTTGCAGACCCCCCCGTTTTTGAGATATGATTTTTTTTATATTCTGACTTAATTTTCGAATTCACATAAATTGACATCGTTTTAAAGGTCAGAAGAGGTGGGCGCGGTGGCGAATAAATAAAATTAAGGGGGCAGCCCAAAATAGCCACGAAGGCTTTATTAGCCTTCTAAACTAACCATGTCGGATACGCCCCAGAAGAAATTTCAAGGCTTAAAAAAAATAACTTTGAAGGCTTAGGCGGGTTCTCCGCTGTCTCGGCATCTTGTCCAGATGAGCGAAATTTAGACAAGCTTGTGTCGGTCATCTGATCCAGATGAAATAGGGAAACACGGCAAATTCGTCCAACTTTCGAGATATCGTCGTTTCGCGTCGATAACGCGCCGTAAAGTGCTCGACGCACGAAACATCCTGACAATCATGACGAAAACGTCAAAGGCGCACGAAACAGGGGACATAAACTCACGCCTCCTTCCCACGAGAGTCGGCAGAAACTACAGAACGCCACCTGCTACAATACAATTCTTACATAATCCTTTGTTGTTAAAGAACAAACTAACACCTTTAAACAACTTACCTCTCAGAGAATACAGGCGTAACGTTGTTGTATATGTAAAAATCTCAGATTATTATGTAGAAAGAAGGTAAAAATCTATACTAATATTATAAAGCTGAAGAGTTTGGTTGAACACGCTAATCTCAGGAACTACTAGTTCGAATTGAAAAATTATTTTTGTGTTGGATAGTCCATTTATCGAGGAAGGCTTTATAACGCCCGTCATGCTACGAGTTTACGACCAAAAGGAGCGGAGCATCAATGAAAAATGTTGCAAAAACGGGGAAAAAAATCCTTTTGAGAGCTTCCGTTGCGTACGCTGCGTAAACGATTAAAGTTACGCACAAATCATGTAAGACGCCCTTTAAAAGTTCTAAAAAAAGTCCGCGATAGCGATAGAATCAAATTTGTTCTAAAATAATGCACTATTGCGAAGTTGTTTTTATAAACATGATATTAATCCATAAACAAATAAATACTTACGTTATTCATCACAAGTATTTAATTTCGAACAAAATTGCCTGTGACATAATAACATTGCAATGAATATCTCAGGAGTTATCATAGTTTTAAAATAATATTATTATAAATGCGAAAGATTGTGAGGTTGGATGGATGTTTTTAGGGTTCCGTACCCAAAGGGTAAAACGGAAACCCTATTACTAAGGCTCCGCCGCGCGCCGTCTGTCTGTATGTATGTCCGTCTGTCACCAGGCTGTATCTCATGAACCGTGATAGCTAGACAGTTGAAATACAAATACAAATAATTTATTTTCTTTCACAAGTTATGCACTACATCTAGTGGTTGAAGTGACCTTTTAGACAAAAATTGCCTGTGTTAGGACACTTCGCTCTTCTGAAGCTTAAAGTTACGTGGTGTACCAACAATTTAGAATCTTATTATCTTAAGAAAACAATTCAAAATAATTTTACAAAGAAAAAGATATGCCAAATTTTGAATTAACATTAATAAGAATAAAAATTGATAAAAGCAAAAAATGTACTTTAGGAGCTAATAAAAATCTTATATTTAACTATTATAAAGTAGAGGCATGCGTGTTTTGTGAGATAAGTGAGTAGGGTGTATGTGTGATGTATGTGTGTGAGTGAGTGTGGAATGTATGTTTTTGTGAGTGGGTGTTCGAGTGGATGACAGAATTACGATGCGTGCTGCAAGAGGTCCTCGGTTTCCTCGTATGTAAGTAGTTTAATCGATTTAGTTAAAAGTTTTTTGCATTCGTAATATTTTGTGGTGTATAAATGTAGTTCTTTGTTTAATTTGTTATACAGGTGGGATGCACGTCTGTCATATTGCATACTAGAAAAACTGGTTTTAGTTTGTGGAATATGCGCCACAAGATCTTTCCTTCTTTTTGCTAGATTACCAGAATCATAAGGTAGTGTCTTGTGTTTTTTCAATACAATTTGAGCAATATATAATTTTCTCACTGAGAGCAGATCACTAATTTGATAAAGTCTATGGGTGGGATACCTTGTTCTCTTAAAATGCATCACTTTGATTAGAGCTCTTTGAGCTCGTTGTACTTCTACAAATTTGGACTTGCTGCTGCTTATACAGGAATACAATACACTAAGACAGATTGCACCAAAGCGACATAAATTTTCTTTATTAGGTTTCTAGAAGAGTCATTGCTAGACCTAGATGGAACAATGTGTCTTAGTGTTCTGAATATCCAGCTCAAATTTCTAACCCTTTTTACGACCTGTTCTATATGGGGTTACCAGGATAACCTCTGGTCAAGAATAACACCTAAATATTTGGTCTGTGAGACCTTGGTTAAAATAGAACACGTACAGTTTTGGTTTTGAGGGTCGCCACATACGTGAACTTTGATAGTAAAATCATCCTTAGGTTGTGTACGATTGCTGATAGTGAAACATATGTAATTTGTTTTTGAGGTGTTCAATGTAAGTAAGTTGTTATTTAGCCATATCATCCCAGGAATTTCCATAAAATACAATAGCTGTATCATCAGCATAAGAAAAGATTTTAGCGTTATATAAATTCATGTTACATAAATCATTCATATTTATTAGGAATAGGCTGGGACCCAAAACGCTACCCTGAGGCACGCCATATGATACCACTGTATCATCACTGCTGTATTGCCCCAGCCTAACCCTCTGCTTCCTATTTGAAAGATAGTCTTTCAGAAGATTGAGTGGAATTCCTCATATTCCGATTTTTTCAAGTTTGTTCACCAGGATTGGGACAGAGACGGTGTAAAATGCCTTTTTGAGGTCTAAGAAGATGGTCAGACATTTGTCCCCATTATCAAGAAGATTAGTTATAAGTGAGCTAAGAGCAGTAACAGCATCTTCAGTGGATATATTTTGCCTAAAACCAAATTGCATCGGGGATAGTAAATTAAATGTATTAAGATATTTAAGGAGCCTAATGTTTAATAATTTTTCTAGTATTTTGGAAATAGCTGGAAGGACAGATATGGGCCTGTAATTGTTGACATCATCTCTGCCCCCACCCTTGTGAACCGGAGTAATAGTCGATTGTTTAAGGGGGTCCGGAAAGATGCCGTCTCTAAAGCAGAGGTTTGCAAGATGGGTAATAATGGGGACACATTCCTTGCTTATGAACTTTAAAAATCTTGTCGAAATATTATCACAGCCAGCAGCGCTATCTGACTTTAGGCTCATCAATGTTCTTTCGACTTCATTGGGGTCAGTGTCCAAAAGTACAAAAGAGTTGAGTGGTGTTGATAGTGGGTGAACTGAGAGGTCAATATCATTTACATTGGGCTGGATTTGCTGTGCCAGTTGTTTGCCGATATTTACAAAAAAATTGTTAACATAATTAGCCGATTCAATGGGGGAGGGTTTATTATTTATCAGTTCGATGTTGTCACTTTTAGATTTGTTAGTGTACGTTACTGTTTTAATATTTTTCCATAGTAATTTGCTGTTTGAGATTGAATTTGCAAGTAGATCCCTGTCGTATTTTCTTTTTAGTTTTTTTATGATGTTATTACAGTGATTTCGGTATCGGTTGTACGTAATTTTAAGTATTTCATTGTGTGGGTCGATCTTGGTTTTTTTTTGTAGTTTATTGCGATTTTTTATGCAACGTAGTATACCAGGGGTAACCCAAGGTTTAAAATGCGTTTACTGCTAGGGATTTTAGTATGAGTAGTGTTAAGATTAATTGATTCAGTGAACTTTGTAATGAGTAGGTCAGTCAGTAGTTTAGGATCGTTACAAAATAGTAATTCTGCTAAGTTTTGTTGCTGAATATGTTTTAGTGCTTCTTCGAAATTTACGCTAGTTGTAGACTTATTTTTAATTTGTGTATGTTTTTGTTTGCGTAGTGATATAAGTGTAGTGTAGTGATCAGTGATAGTAGTGTGTAGGATAGCGATGGATGCGGAGACCTTTTTTTTATTAATCTTTAGCATAAAGTGGTCCAGGCAGTTTCTCTCTCTGGTAGGAAGTGTATGCCCTGGGAGTATTCCATGTAATGACAGCATATTTAAGTAATTTACTCTGTTTTTAAATTCTTGAGATGTCTCCGTGTCTTTAGGTATAATATTGATGTTTATGTCTCCCGCTATTACTATGTTTTTTTGTGATGTCAATGTGTCCAGGTGAGTACTTAAAGAGTCAACAAAGTTCTCAGTTTTAGTGTTCGATGGAGAGCGGTAGATACCTAATATATGGTAATTAAGTATGTCTAGCTGAAGACAGGACGCTACGGCTAACTTAATTTCTCTAACTTTCGGTTTTAACGTGTTCTTGACATACACGATTACCCCATCATTTTGGTTTATGTAGCGAGTTGAGGCATGGCAGTGATAATTGCTGAGCTGAGGAATAGGTTTATTAGGGTTTAATCTACATTCTGTAAGAACTATAATATCAGTTTCAAACTTAAGAGTAGATAAATGGAGCGCAAAATCATCAAAGTTACAGTAAACGCTCCTTATGTTTTGTGCTATAATAGTCAGGTCATTTTTTTTGTACTGAACAGTGCTTGGTCATCTCAGAGGGGTCACATTCGATAGCACGCGCAATTTCGATATTGTCTATTTCATTTAAGGTTTGTAATGTGTCACCCATTTTTAATTAAATACGGTAGAATAAACGTCAACATCAGTATACACAGGGATAAAAAAACCGATGTCAGTCTAATGAGATTCATATTGGAAGTGATTTCGTAGCAATTGAGGGACAACTGTATTTGAGTTATGATTCTGTAAGAGTGTATGCATCTAGGTGTGTGTAGTTGAGTTATGTCATGAGTCAGTGTAAGAGTAGCTATGTGTAAGGTATGTATATGAAGTTTTGGAAAAATGCTTGTGTATTTGAACAAACAGTTTTGAGTATTCACGAAGCCATTAAACATTAACAAGAAATAACCTATTATAAAATAAAATACAACGAGCAATACACTAACAAAGCAAGGTAAAGGCTTTACTACTCGAGTGAGGTATCGCCAACATTTGAGAGTAAAGAATAAAAGTCAATTCTTTAATATCAGTTGGTGCACTTGCTCTTCACTTCTAATAGTAATTGGTTGTGACTGCTCGTCTCTCTTTACATACACCTTGCCATAGGCTATCCAGCAGAACTTATAGGCTCCAGATTTGGCTAAGTCTCGGGCAAGGAAGTGTAGACGGGAAGCTTTAGGGGTCAGATGTTCCGCTAGAAATATAGGAGTGTCTTCCTGAGTTTTAAAGCCCAAGTGTTTGCAGCATAGTTTTGTCTTATGTTTAAGGTTGAACGCCTTTCCCATTTTCGTAATTTCGGCTCTCAAGAGTGTGGAGCCTGTTTCCACAACAATTGGCGAATTTTGAATTTCTGTATTTTTTCCACGTACTCTATAAATGTCCTTAATATCGTATTTGCCGATCTTACAGTCTAAGTTTTGTGAGAGGCACATAGCCATCGTTATGAGGTCTTCTTTAGACTCATTATTTTTACGTGGAACATTTTTAATTACAAAATTCGATTTACGAGTTCCTAGTTGAGTTTCCTCAAGTTTATTTTCCAATAGAGTGATTGACTTCCTATCATCCTTGGCCTGTGTTATATTACTTTTGTGGCCATATTACTTTTCGTTCGGAGCTCCTCGTTTTGTGCAGTAACATATGCGATTGAGTTCTCAATTTTGGTATTTGATTTTTGAATTTCGTTCAATGTAAGAGAAATTTGTTGCATCTCATTAGCCTGTTTTCCTGAGAAGATTGACATCATTTCTTTCTTAAATTCATCCAACTGCTCACATATCGTGATGTCATCCCAGCTTCTTTTCACCCGTTGAAACACATAATTAGGCGGCGGCGTCTTATGCTCAGTACCCAGTAAATTAACATCTGTTTCCGATGCCGATTTATCCATAGGTGAGTTCATAATTACTGATTTCAATATGTAATAGTCACCAGGAATTTAGAAGCAAAAATAACGAGACTATAGACTATTGCCGAAATATACGCATACGCCTATAGTGTCACTTCGCAGGTGATAATTGGATCAAATGTCGGTAGGGGGTGGGGCCCTAATTAGCTGATTAGCTCCAGTACTGGGGGTACTGGAGATCAGTTAATGATAGTGTGTGGCCACTGCGACTCCACGGATGAAGGAGGTGCGCACGCGCAGTAATTAGTAATGATTGGCTTCTTACGTGTCCTTGGGGGCAGAGTCTTCGCAACGAGGAAGCACCTCAGGTACCAGGGGCGCACGATCGCAGGAGTAATAATCGTCGCAGTCTCGCACTGTCACCGTCGCGTCGTTACTATCGGTGTTGTAAAGAGCTCCTCGGTGATTATACTCTCCTATTTTTCTACTTGAATTAAATTTACTTAAACAATTTAAATATATAAAATTAAAAATGCGAATAGTATTGGGGCACGTCAGCACCTTGCGGCGGTCCGGGGGAAGAAGAAATGAAATGTTCACAGATGATGTATTTCTGTTGCCGAAACACGACAAAATGACAAACACAACACACACACGCACACACATCACACATGGTCAATGACAATGACAAATACTAAAAAACAGAATAAAATAAGTATTTAACGGGGCTCCCATACAACAAACTTGATTTTTTTGCTCTATATTGATAACGGCAACAGGTAGACGCTTGAAATATTCACAGAATATTTAGTTATATATTCACTTTAAAAATAAATAATGAAATTAAAATAATACAAATATTTAAGGGGGGCTCCCATACAACAAACGTGATGTTTTAGTCATTTTTATGGTACGGATCCCTTCGTGCGCGAGTCCTACTCGCACTTGGCCGTTTTTTTTAAGCTTTCACGCAAAAACTACTGAACGGATTTAGATGAAATTTGGCACACAGATATAGTTAATAACAATAGGATTAACAGATAGGATAGTATTTATCCCGATATTCCCACGGGATCGCAACTTATACGTGAAAACATAAATGGATTATGCGTAATAGTGTTTGCTAAAATAGATACACTGGCTAAACTATAAACATTTAATATTGCATAATAACCCATAATAATTATAACAGTTATACACAGCTACAATTACTTTTAAGTAACATTAAAGTAGGTAGATACTGATTAGTTTGATACAAAGTCAAGGTACATACAAAAAGTCGAAAATTCACATCTTTGTTTACTATTACCTACAAAATTATAAGAACTTCTCTCCGATTATAATAATTATACTTATTATTAAGACTGACTTGCTTGGGAATAACCCTGGCACTTTTACTTAAAAATTACAATACAAAACCTTTAAAATTTTGTTGAAACTCAAAAATAGAATATCACAATCTACATACTTCAGCCCAGCACCATTAAAACAAATGATTAAAATATGAACTTTGTTCAAGCGGGTACCAATTTTGTAATTGGTTGAACAACAGTCACTAATGCAGCCAATGACGATACTACTCCTAGCACTCCTACAGTGCTTGGACTTAATTTTGTAAACCCTAATGCTGTAAGCGGAATGAATATGTCACAGGAGTTCTTCAAAGTATCAATAAATACATCTTTGTGACAAGTCATTAGCATATACATATATTTCATCCCACCATTCCAATCATAATTTGTGATTGAACTGTTCAATAGTTCGGATGGCTTTAAGAATGTTGATTTGTGCAAATCCATGAGATGAACAATTTCATAGAAGTCTCTAGCTAAGTTTGCAATTATTGAAAGAAGCCAGAATTTATTTGCTGTTCTGTTCCATTTTTCCGAGTCTGTTTTAAGGAATCCACTTTTGGTGAGCCAGACTACGTGGTCAGAGTAGAGAAACAATGCATGTGCCAATTTGCTGATTGTTAATGTTACCCTTAAAATGGGATCTTCAATGTGCATGCTATTTAAGGCAGTGTAACAAATGTCTATACATCTTCCAAGTCTTAAAACTGAAAAAAAAAAACGCAAGAATTAGATTTGGCTGTTGTTGGAAACAACCTAAGTCATAGAATGGATATTTTGTTTGTAAACTTATAAAAAAAAAAAAATACATCATGGTTTCGAGACCCATTCTGCGTAATCTAGATCCTCCACAGTAAAACAGAGAATGTGAAAGTGATAGTGGGGTGTGGGAGTGATGGTGTGGGTGATGGTGGTGGAGTGGGGGGTGGTGGTTGTGGTGGTGGGTGGGGGGATGTGTGTGTGTGTGTAGTCTACTTACTTTTTCTGAAAGAACTAAAAGTGAGTTCCAAATTTTTTATTCTATCAACAGAGTATTTGTTGGCATTTCTTATTTCCAATTGGTGCCAGACTAGTCGACTTGTATATTGAATGAGTCTGTAAATAGGAGAAAATAATAATGAGCTGAAAACCACTACTTACGGTGATGCTTCCAGTCAAGTTAAAAGAGTCTACTTTACGATTTTTCTCAGTTCATCTTAAAAAGACTCAAAAGATAACATCACGCCTGTATTACCCCGAAGGGTTAAGCAAATACGTAGCTATGGTACCTACAACACATTTGCAATGAAAACTTAATTAAATATACAGTATGTACTGACCTGGCTAGTTTATCTCTGCCATTTGACTGGTTATTTACTTTGATAATAACGTCCATCCTAGCGCCGTTGTGGTCTCAAATTAATGTTAACAAACTGTAAATCTTCAGTAATAAAAAGATTTGTTTATCCGATGAATTTAGTCACTATCAATATGATACCACTCATTATTACATAGATATTGTACTTAATTTATTTATAATAGCCCTATGTTTACGTTTTCGTAGCGTAGAAATGAACCTTGAACTGTGCACGAATAAAGTTTTATTGTAATGAACTTTTTTTCTATTTTAAATTACATTTCCCGATTTTCTGTAGTACCATAACCTCACTTTAGCAGTGGAACCGAAGCTGTAATGAACTCAGATTAAACCTCGCAAAGTAAAAATTTACAATTCATACACAAATCAAATTAATAACATTTCAAGTTTTCTACTCGTTGAAGTCAACATGAAAAATGATGAAATATGAAATCAACAAACAAACTTGACACTTGAGTTTTCCACAGACCAACTAAGCCAATTATTAATCTGTATTTGTTGGTTTTAACAAGAGTTCTGTATTTCATATATTTTTTCTTTAATGATTGTAAAGCTTTTTTTCAAACACCACCCTTCATTTAGTTTACTTGGCTGCATTTAAGCTCGTATTTTGTAAATCAAGTGGAAGTGTGTAAAAAAAAAAGATAAACAACACCTCGCAAGTCAACCTAGGAGGTTGTCGGCTTGCCTTGGGGTGTCTCAATAAAATAAGGCCTCCAACCAGATAAAACTTAAAAACTTAGCCGTCAAGGTACGACTGGCCGATGTGAAACATCGCACACGGTGACACACTAATATCACAGCTGGTTTGGCATAGGATGGTTTTATCTACAGATGTGAGTGTGAGTCATGCCGTGGACATTGATAGCTAAAAGTAGTTTTTAATTAATGATAGGATAATGAATTTAGAATAGAAAGACTAGGATCTGAGGTAGGAAAAAAAAATACAAATTTGTCTTATTTTGACAGAGTGGGCGGGGTTTGGTGGTGTGATCGCTGTGATTGGCAAAAACCGGCGAGAACGAAAGATTTATGAACGAGCGAAACGGATGTTGCAAGTTTGCAACTTGCAGACTCGAATACGACTATAGAAGAAGTGGGGCGGCGGCGTCACGTCAAGCGGCGGCCGGGCCGGAGCTTGTCAGCCATATTGGATTTAATTTTTGTTGCGCGGTACGTGTGTGACTCAGCCAGCCGACGAAGTTTCTATTTGTTTTCCTTTTCGTGACCGTCTAAATTTTGTGATTATCGACTATATCTTGTGCAGAGTAGAGGTGTTCAGTGATCTAAGTGACTCGAGTCGCTAATTTCGTTGTGGTAAGACTAAAACACTATTGTGCGTTGCGGTGATTTATCTTCTGGAACAAAGCGACATTTTGAAGTGACGTGTAATGTTGTGCATTTCAGATAGTGGTTCGTCGTACTGAGCTTTCATGATTGGATTACCGCGTAGCGATAGAGATAGAGATCGAATAACGGTGAAAATTCGTAACATGAAGAGGAGTTCGTCAAGGGATAGTATGCCGCGATCGAAAAGGACACGCAGTAGTATAGGCAGGTATGACGACAGCTCCGATGAGCGCGTCACTCCCGAGCGGGTGCGCCGGCGTGTGCGTTCGCCGAGCCCCCGGGGGCGATACGTGTCGCCGCACCGCGAGGACTATGTGAGGTCCCGTGACGTCAGAGAAGACTCGACTCGCCCGTATTACAAAGTCCTGTGCGTTAGTGCACTCCACCTTAAAGCTTCTGATGAAATCGTCAAGGATACACTGTACAGAGAATACAAAAAGTTTGGTGATTTTAGCATCAAGATTTCTCATGAATTAGATGAGAGAGTTGCTTATGTTTGCTTCCGTAGTGCTGAAGACGCAAGAGACGCTAAACATGCCAAGCCTAGGATAATATTGTATGATAAAGTAGCTATTGTTGACCCTGTCTATGAGCCTGTTCGTGCTGAATACAGAAGCAGGCCAAGAAGCATCTCACCCCCTGATTATGAACGCCCTTATTCCTATGCTTGGTCCCCAGTGCCTGAGAGACGAAGACCACCTCCTGATGATAGGGCTTATGGTATTCCCCCTACAGTACCACACCACAGAGATTTTCGTCCTCCAATGCATGAATACCCAATGGCTGGGCCTCATGGACCCCCAATGCATCATAGGCCACCTATGCATCATCCACCTCACCCTCATTATATGCCCCGTCCATACATGCCCCGCCCCCACCATCCTCCATTTGAGAAAATTGAAAATAAAAAAGACAAATTCCCCAACTATTTACATCATGTTCAGCCAGAAGATGATCCACTGGCTACTAGGACTCTCTTTGCAGGTAACTTAGAGATTAACATTTCAGATGAAGAGCTCCGACGCATCTTTGGCCGTTATGGCATTGTAGAGGACATTGACATTAAACGCCCACCACCGGGCACAGGAAATGCATTTGCATTTGTTCGGTATCAAACTTTAGACATGGCTCATAGGGCTAAAGTAGAACTTTCTGGCCAGTATATTGGCAAATTCCAATGTAAAATAGGATATGGCAAAGCCACACCCACTACTCGAGTATGGGTAGGTGGTCTAGGGCCCTGGACATCTGTTGCCCAATTGGAAAGGGAATTTGATAGGTTTGGGGCCATTAAAAAGATTGAATATGCTAAAGGGGAACCTAATGCATACATTTTGTATGACTCAATTGATGCAGCTCAAGCTGCTGTAAAAGAGATGAGAGGTTTTGCTCTTGGTGGTCCAGAAAGACGTCTACGTATCGATTTCGCCGATGTCGGCACTGGGGGCCCATACAGGCCAAAGCCTTATGCACCTCCTGTAGGGGAAGATGGTAGACCTGTAGAAGGCTATGAGGGATATGAAAACTGGGAGGAGGGGGCACCTTACCCTGCTTATGGGACGCCTGGGTACAGGGGAAGAGGTGGTCGTGGCCGAGGGCGAGGGATGTATAGAGGCGTATATCACGGCTCGGGAGATTATCGTGACGAAGAGTGGAGGCGACCTCCAGCAGATCCTGAATACGAGGGACGGGTCCGTCGCTCTGGATCCCGAGAACCAGGTGTAGACCGCTCTCGCTCACGAACACCGCGCCGACGCTCTCCCGACAGTGACTCAGACGGGTCTCCTCGTCGTGGTGGCGGCATGCTGGCGTCCGCACGGACATTGCCTGAAGTCGTACGCAAAGCTACCACAATATGGAATGGTGCCCTAATTTTAAAGAACTCGCTATTCCCAACTAAGTTTCACCTGACTGATGGCGATTCTGAGATTATTGACAGCCTGATGAAAGATGAAGATGGCAAAAACCAGCTGCGAATAACACAGAGACTGCGTTTAGATCAACCAAAACTAGATGATGTTCAGAAGCGTATTGCCACATCCAGTTCACACGCCATTTTCTTGGGAGTGGCAGGTTCGACAGCTTCCATCACAAATGAAGATGCAAGTATCCAGACCAGACCAATGAGGAACTTGGTGTCTTACTTAAAGCAAAAAGAAGCAGCAGGTGTTATTTCTCTCCTGAACAAAGAGACAGAGGCTACGGGTGTACTATACTCCTTCCCACCTTGTGATTTTTCAACTGAGCTTCTCAAGCGGACATGTCACAACCTAACCGAGGAGAGTTTGAAGGAGGACCATCTGGTAATAGTGGTAGTTAGGGGTGGGTCAGCCTAGTACGAACTTCTGAGCTCCCAAACTGGACAGGTCACAATCTGACCAAAAAGTTTGCAGTGAGATCAGTAACAGTGATGGTGATGGGTGGTTCTGAATAGAACAAACTAATTTACTAGATTAACACATTTTCAGTTTACATTACTAGCCTAAGTTCTGATAAAAGTTTCCTTGTCTTCAGAAATATAATAACATTAATAATATGTATACTTGTGATGTGTAGTGATGTGAGGTGTTTGTAAATCGTAAGTTAGTGAAAGTTTCACATTTCTTGTGCAAGTGCTGTGTTAGCCTTGTAGTGACAGCAATAATCATTATTATTGCAAATATGTAGATGAAAGATAGTTTTGCTAGAATTGCAGCAAATATTTTTTTTGAAACTTTTATTTAAGTGTATATTTATTATGATAAAAAGTTATAGTGTATTCTTATTCAGTGTATGGTTAGGTGATGTGTAGTGTAAGTGTGTGAAGTTGCAAATAGAATATTTCATCTTATGATGTAGTTTTTTTAACCTTGTGAGTTGTGATCAGGCAAGTGCAGTTGTTGACACAGTGACTGGTTTGTGATGTTCAAATGTGCCCTCAGTGATCAATAGTCACTTGAGTGAAAATCCTAATGACTTGAAAATCACTTCTCAATAATCAAGTGAAAATGCTTCAACCATGATTGAGTGAAGCCTTGTGTTTGTGTTGTGGTCCATAAAAACTAAAATATGACAATAACAAAGTGTAGGTAGACATAGTGATTGATCAGAAGGCTGTGATGAAAATAAAAGTTCTAGTTTTGTTTTATCATAGTGAACATAATAATAGTGATACAGTTAGGTATGCAACAATCATTTTAGTTCCAACATTTGGTAAGTATTATGTGAGTATGGACACATTCCCCGCTTTTGAAGCTTTTTGCCCCCTGCTAAATGTTACATCTAAGTTCTAGTCATGTGTAGTCTTTGCAATAAACTACATTTCACATTTTTGCCATAAAATACAAGATCAAATTTTATTATGTGGTTATATTTCACAGACTTAATCCCCCTTATTACAAAACAAGGTTTCTCTTCAGACCCAGGTTTAAAACATGGAGCCATTATTGAATTTCGAACTTTATTCCGACTATGGGAAAGTTCCTAAACACAAAACTGACAACTTAGTACCAAACTAAGTTTTCAGTTTTGTTTAGAGAACGGTATTTCAATCACTGTTACGTTCATATTACAAAAACTGGCTGCATGGTTTAAGCCATGTCAAAATTAAATTTTGTTTTGTAATAAGGCGGATTTGGGTTTTGTGATTTATTGATGACAAAACAGCGAAAAAATATATTCTAAACTCAGGACTGTTGACCCCATAATCAGCTGAAAGAAAAACATTGTTTTTGTTGTTTTATCGTCAATCGTCATCACGATACCCATCGCCTCTGAAGTTTCGCCAAATAATTTCACTTGACCCTGTTTTATAATTAGGATAAAGATTTAAAGATATTTTAATTTCTTACAGTTGAGCTTAAACTAAGTCAGGGCAATAGTGTCCATTGTGTTATAGTTATAAAACACAGTAGGTATTGTTTTTTAATAACCTTGTTTTTTTTGCACATGTTAGGTTCTAAAAATATCTGACCTTCATTAATTAAAGTAGATTGAATTTCTGAGATACCTAACGTAGACGGTGCTTTTAAACGGTTGCCATCGCATAATATATTTTTTTTTTCGTCATAATTTTTCGGCAATATTATCCAGCTGGCAATGTGGCAGGAAATCTTATTATATCTACAAATTGTAGTCAAAATACGAACCGTTTAGGAGCACATACGCCTCTAAATGCGTCATACAAAACTAAACCATACACACAACCTTGCTATTTTCATACCAGCCTAAACCTAAATATCATCAAGATGTAATTTTGTTTCATCATAACTTTTGGTTTATAATAATTGCAAGGTGTTTCTATCGACTGGGAGGGGCGAGAGGACACAGGACAGTTTAAATAATTATTCATTTAATTATTACCATTTGTTTTATAAGTTTCCCGCCGAAATCAACAGATTTCATAGGATCCTACGACCGCCTTGTTTTGTCGCCCTCCCTAATCTATGGACACACTATTACATTTCATTTAAACTACCAAGTAGGTAATTAGGTAGGTAAATAAAAGCTGCAATTTTCTACTTATTCAGCCGACAGCCGCATTGGACTAACCTGGAATTAAGTCGTGTCATCAACCGATTTCGTAAGTATAAATGTGGCTGTGGTAAGCAATTAAGTGTTCCTAATCTGAATCAAACAATGTAATTAATTTGTGGTTCACAGTCCAAGCTGACCTCTAATTGTACGGAAATTCTATACAATGCGAGATCAGCTTAAACTGGAAATGTATAGCTTGATATGTAGCCGTGTGTACATAATTATGCAGTAGATCTCAAGTTGCAACAAGTATAACAAGTAATAACAACCATCATTCACAGCCATCTTTTCAGTAGGTATTCAGCGGTCTTGCTTCGACAGGTGGACATTATAATGGCTTTGTAAAGGGCTTAATCAAAGCTACTAAAATGTGTGCTACACTGCAGCCATCATTGAAGGCCAGCTAATTGGAAAAGTCAATCTACCTTGATACTCACACGAAGAGTGTAACCATATGTGCCAGCACTCGTGTTTTAGTTCAACACGTTATAAATTTTTAGGGTTCCGTACCCAAATCGTGCCAATGGGACCCTATTACTAAGGCTCCGCTGTCCGTCCTTCTGTCACAGGGCTGTATCTTTTGAACCGTAATAGGTAGACACCTTAAATTTTCGCAGTTTGTGTGTTATTATGGCCGCTGTAACAAATAACAAAAATTAAAGGCTACATACTACTATACATGAAACTTTTTTTACTGAAATCTGAAATATTATTTTAATAATAATGATGACTGTATTGTTAAATATTGTACAGTGGTGCGGAACCCTTCGTGTGCGAGTCCGACTCGCACTTGGCCGCTTTTTGCACAATTTAGAAACCTTAACCTAATGGAACTTGGAGGATAATCCAGGAGATGCACTAAATCTTCACCCCTACAGTGTATGTTTAATAACTAAAGTGCTTGTGCGTGTGTACCGCTTTGATTCTTTATTATAGGTCCAAAGGTCAACGACCCGAAGATAAAGTTCGCCAACAAGACTAATATTGAGGTCATAACGGTGTTATTTACTTGTGCTTGTGTAGCTGTGGTTTATCAATAAACGTTTCTTTGATACAAATTGGTGTTATTCATTGGCCCTGAATTTATTCACCTTTGTTTTAAGTACACAAGGCATCACACTTCAAGAATCTACCTACTCAAACTGAAGTACCCACACACTACAAATGCAAATTAGGGACCTACCTACAGTACCAGTAAGTTAACTGATAAGAAGATTCTAACCGAAGCCTTGGAAACAAGCCAAACACCTCTTTTCATAATGTTTCTCAACGAAAAGGCTTTTGCTACGGTAGGTGGATTGGTGATCGCAGATTCCTATATCTATGTGTATAATCTATGATCGCAGAGAGGATACTGCCTATCCTAGCGCTGCTCCATTTGGAATAAGATTAGACATAATAAACTTGTTTACAGTCCGTTCAACCAATTTTGAGTTTTATTCCTTACGCTTAAGGATGATGGCATTAAAAGCAAAGACGTAGTTACAATACCAACTGTTTATTAGAGGTCAAAATCAGTTTGTCTTAAATAATCTTATTTCAAACGGAGTACCTATAGGTAAGGAAGATGAAACAGATGGGTATTGGGTGGTCTGTCCCAGAAACCAAACTTGATTGGAACGTGATCCTGTGCTCGTGACGTGCATGCTGTAGGCCCAATAAAAACATGCTGAAACGAATGCTTCTGAAGTACCTAGAATCGTTTAAATTTTGAGCAAAGAACTTTAAGATAACCTACTACAGGAGGATGCTCTGATGACAACGTTCATGAGACTAGGTAAGTAGATTCAACATCTACTAAAAAGAAGAGCAAAATTTATACTTACTGTATAATGTTAAGGCTCGTACAGACTCGCGCAATATCGCGGGCGCGACAGGCAGCGACATAGAAATTTGTGCTACTAGTGTCGCGTCGCGCGCGCCAGTCTGCACGAGCGTTTACAGGTAGGTAGGCATGATCTAGTATTTTTGAAAAGTGACGCAATGAAGTCTAGTAGTACAGCCCGTTTTAAACTTTATGGCGGCTCGGAACATGAGGCGAATCGCTGAGCGGTAACAAATTCACATGTTAGCGATGACGGGTGCGGAACTGCGCAACTTTAGAGCCGCCATCAAGTTTGAATCGAGCTGTACTAGTAGGTAGTACCTATACCTACTGAGAACCTATATAATGCAAACTTGCTCACTAGGTTTAGGATTCAGGGATGGGATCATTGATATATTAAAAGGAGGAAGATAATGTTACGCGCTAACATCGCAATAAGTAAACCTGGGGCTCATAGAAATGATCTTAACAGACCCGTAATATTTTTGAACCCAACTATACCCCACATCATGGGATTGACGAGAAAAGGTATCATCCAATGATTTCAGTATCATCCAACTACGTGTAAGGGAGGAGCCCTAATAGTTCATATGCATAAGCAGGATACAAAGGTCTAAAAAGTTAGTAAAGAACATTTTCGTAATGTCATAATTAAAAACAGATAAGTAGGTAACTGGAAATCTCTGTTTCTATGGAAAATTTAAAATCGGTCTAATTTGGCTGTAACACTATTTTTCGAAAATGTTCTCTACTAACTTTTTAGACCTTTGTATCCTGCTTAGGCGTATGAAGTTCAGTCATTTCGAAAAAAAGGGCTTGAAAGTTTGTATGAAATGCTTTATGGTGTAAACGCTCTTACGGCCGAACCCATTAACTAGACAGATCGCTATTGATGATAGACAGTATAATTTTATTATATCAATGCTCGGATGGCGTCTCACAATCATTGATAAAGGCTATCTATCTAACGAAAACAGTAGGTTTCTCTACTTCGCCCTCCCGTGCGTTCCATTACAACCAAAAACAACATGTGTAATTAGGGTTATATTAAAACTTCTTTGTTTCTTACTTCTAAATAAATTACTGGATTAAGATATAATTCTGTAGAGTCCGTTTCACGAAAGAAGTCTCGCAGACGTGGCGCTGCAGGCATGCGACGGAATCATATATATATTTTTTTTTATATAACAACATCGTAATTACGGCCCACTGGTTAATAAAATGCACAATATTAAATAGAGAAAGGTGTCTGAGGTGGAGGGTTATTGTAGAAATATTTCTAACTTGTATAATAATAATTAGTTCCACTTATTTCCGAGGGACTTCTTTCGTGAGACGGAGTTTAGAGCCATATTTGTTATGGCCGCGAATCAAAATACAACCTGTTTTTTTTTTTTTTTTTTTTCCTTCTGGCTTCGCACGGTTTGTGCATTTAGCTAATGTCACGTTTTAGTTCTTGTATAGTATTGATGAAATGAAATTTAAATGCATGATGATGATATCCCCGCCCACTCCCCTTGAGTTTTAATAAAGATGTGGCACTTTACTGAGACCTCACGCGGACTTCTTGAGAGAACTTGAAGCGAAGTTGCACTGTTTTGTTTTATTTGCCTACACTAATGCACGTTCACAAACACTTAATGGTTAATAATCCATCATTATTACACATTAATATTCGGCTAAACACAAATTTTGGAAAATTAAACAAACTGCTGAACATGACGCTTCACTTTCCCGCCAAGAAACATACAACCTGTTACTGACCTGCAAATTGCAAAAAACGTAATAAAATTTGAATTTCGCGGGCTACCTTAGCGCATTAATGTAATTTTTTTTTTAACTTAGATTCATGTTGGAATGGTGCTTGCACGGGGGTGTTAGTGAGGGGGGGGTTTAATTTCTGTTATTTTTTGCCTAGGGCGCACCGTTTTCGAGATATTTGAATTTCAATTTTTTTTTAAACGTTAAATAAAAAAAAAAAAACATCTATGATCATTATTGCAAGAACTAAAGAGTTCATTTTAGCTTGGCTACTTTACGTTTATCCCTGCAATTCGGGGAATAGCCAAATCTGCCATCTGTAGTACTGTCCTGTCAAACAAATCGTATATTGGGACGCATACTTTGGCATTTTCATACAAAGAGATATTTGTTGTAGGCCATACACCCTCCCATCAGTAGATAGCGTGGGCCGGTATAATTCCTTAATGACTCATAGATTATTGGGACGTTAAAACCATCGATAGATATACTTTTATATCTCCAGTAGGCCGAAACTGGTGATATAGAGGTTATTGGGTTCGGCCATTAATCTGCACATTCTACACAGTAAAAACCTAGTAAAAACAATCCCCAGTTTCCGGTCCTACTCTAAAATTTCTGTCAAACACAACACAGATTGTAACCACAGACTTATAAAGAATAGGTAGGTATGTCTAACTTGATCCTACGAGGCTAGGTTAAATGCTCTAAGTACGAGGCACTAATTATTTAACAAGAGGTACAATTAGGTAGGTACTTACAAACTTTTGAGTTATATTTCGTCCATTGAGCAATAGGTACCTTCACTCTTTTTTTTTTTTTTTGGATGGGAAATTATCAAATAACTTCTCCCGCTCTGGGCGGAGCGGGAGGGTGTGTCAGACTTTTATTGACTAAAACCCACCCATATTCCTTCATTTGCCTGTGTGCCACGGCCACGATATCCCTTTCGGACAAACTCGCAACCCTGGCAGGCATTGGCCCTAACGGACACCGTCAGTTGTTGCTGACAACTCTTTGAGGCGCGCGTGGAATACAACGCGCCGTCGACCCGGGCCTGGTCCTTATCGGACGGTGAGCTATCCATCGCTCACCGTCCGAAAGCCCGCGCCTACGGTGGCCGGAAATCGGCTTGCGACTACCGACGCCCGGGGCGTCACCTGCGGCGACTAGGGGCGCGAGGGCGCGAACCTTGCCTCTCCCTCACGCGTTCCGCCTCCTCCTTCGCAAGCATTACTGCTTCGCAGAAGGAGGTGACGGCCTCCCATGCACTCTCGCTCCGAACCATGGCCCGAACCAGGGCCGGACGCGAGAGATCGCCCCCACCGATCGCCTCCGTGAGGACACGGCGGTGCTACACCCAAGCCGGGTAGACCTCCACCGTATGCTCCACCGTGTCCTCCGGGCGATCCACACAGTGGTGACACCCGGGCGTTTCCTCCCGCTTTATTCTGAACAGGAACCTCCCGAAACAACCGTGTCCGGTGAGGACCTGCGTCAGGCGGAAAGTGAGGACGCCGTGGCGCCTCTCTAGCCACTCCTCAAAGAGGGGACTAATCGCCACAATTGTGGCGTGCCCAGCGCTGGGTTGCGACAATCGCACTCTCCATGCCGCCATGAGATCCCGCCGGAGCTCTGTCCGCTGTGCCGTGATTTCTCGCGGCAGCGGAGTTTCACCCCGGCGTTTCGCCTCCTCGCGCCACTCCCAGATGTGCGCAAGGACTTTTGCCTCCAGATCCCATGGCGGTAGTCCGGCAAGGAGGCCCGCCGCCTCACGGGAGACCGTGTGGTAACCCCGTA
Source organism: Tiliacea aurago (assembly GCA_948098905.1). Lineage (NCBI taxonomy): Eukaryota > Metazoa > Arthropoda > Insecta > Lepidoptera > Noctuidae > Tiliacea > Tiliacea aurago. The sequence goes on from OX402593.1 coordinate 17,917,241, forward strand.
CCAGCCTGATGGCCATGACCCATTGGGGCGCGTTCAATTGGCGGGCTGGTCGCAGCCTTAAGGAACGCGCCCACACCGGTGCCCCGTAAAGGGCCATGGACCGCACGATCCCCTCGTAGAGCCTCCGGCAGGAGGCTTTTGGAGCCGCTTTAAAACAGCCCCGGCCCGCTCCAGTCTGGGAGCCAAACGCCGAAAATGCTTCACGAAGTTCCAACGGCTGTCGAGGACGAGTCCCAGGTACTTCATCGTCGACTCGACGCCGATGTGAACCCCTCCTGCCGTTATCTGGGAACTCGACAGTGGCGCATTCCGAGGACCATGAAAACACATGGCCACGGACTTGTGCAAAGTCACCTCGAGTCCCAATTGCCGGATCCTATTGACGATTGTCGCAACCCCGCGTGCCACCAGTTCGGCCGCCGCCTGATGCGACCTTCCCTGCGCCAGGACCAGCGTGTCGTCAGACTACGCTGACGCCGCTAGGGAGGTCAGCACGCAGCACCCAGTCGTAGCCGATGTCCCACAGATGCGGCCCCAGGACCGATCCGACGACATCTCTCGCTGGTTCCACTCTCCATGGTGACCGGGGTAGATGACGGCCCTGTCCGTCAAATAGGCCTCCGGTGATACCGGGGTGCCTCCCTAATGCAACTCCAGTGCAGGGTATTGAAAGCATTGGCGATGTCAAGAGACACCGCCAAGACGACCCCACCCCGGGCAATAGCATCCCCCGTCGTGAGGGCTCGAACGCGCATGATGGCATCCACCGTAGAGCGCCCCTTGCGGAAACCAAACTGGCTGTCCGCCAAATCCGGCCCCACCCGCACCAGCCGCCCGACAAGGCGGTCTGCAATAACTCTTTCAAAGAGCTTGCCTACCTTGTCGAGCAGCATGATGGGCCGATAAGCGGACGGAGAGTCCACCGGGCGCCCTGGCTTCTTAATGAGGACCAGTTTCCCCGTCTTCCAATGAAGTGGGAACTGGCCCCTCTCCAAGCATGCGCTTAGGAGCCCCCTTAGTCGGGGCCCGAAAGCCTCCAAGGCCAGAACCCAGGCTTTTCCAGGTAAGCCGTCGGGTCCTGGGGCGGTATTCTTGGCATTCAGCCTACGTACCGCCACTCTCAAATCTACCTCGGTCATCTCCGGAGTATCGTCGTCGTCGTCATTGGTGTGGTCCGCATCGGGCACCGCCGGAGGCGGAGCCATGGGCGGGGGAGTATGTTCCCCTCGCGAAGGGAACAGAGCGCTCACCACGTCCTCCACGACCTGGGGCCGGAGACTCTGCGTCAGCGGGGGAGACCATGGGCGGAGTTTATCTCTCACCCCTTTGTAGGAGCCTCCCCACGGGTCTCTGTTCAGAGTCTCCAGGGACTCGTCGCGGGACAGTCCTCTGGCCCGCTGGATCTCCGCTCGGAGGGCGGTCTTCGCCACTCTGTACCCCTCGTACAGCTCCGCCTGAATGGCTTCCGTATCCGGAGGGCGGATACGGAGGTACCTTCACCCTGGAAACCAAACCCCATAATATTATTATACTCTTTGTCGCACAGTCTGTGGGTCGCACTTCTGCCTGACATTGGGATCACGGGTGTGACCAGACTAAAATAATGATGAATATGTTAAGAGTCCATCCTACCTCCTCAGTCATCAAGTCAGTCTCCTCATTCAAGGAGGCAGGACGTAAACCTCAATGGTTATTTACCCATAGATTATACACTTATTTATCTTTGAGTATTTATTATACTCATTTACCTACCATTGGTCACATAAAAAAGTAGAAAAGGCCCTAGTCCATGGTAGAACAGAGAAAAACCTTAAAAAAACAATTTTTGTAATCTGTGTTTATTGTTACAGATTTTCAGTGCATATTTTAGATTTTTGCGTGTTATCTTAGTCCAGCACACAGAGTTTGCCCAGCAGCTCCCAGTAATTTTCACTAATCGTCTATGTAGGAGAAAGATTTATTTTACTAACAGAAAGCTAACAGATGGAACTTACGAGATGAATAGAGAAAAGTCATGGGAAAGTACGTACAGAACTAAATACCTATTTACCGAGGTACCAAAACCTAACTTGTAAGTAGGTACTCGAATACATACTTATTTTGTTGCGATTGTCTCTTTAGGTTTGAACAATACGAAGGCAAAGTTGGATGCTCGTAAAACTCTTCAAATTAGAAATAGCGAAACAAATTACGATGAATATATGATGGCCATGAAACGGATTCACCACCGGCATTCCGCTCAATTGATACCGCGCGAGATAGAAACTCCACGAGCACGCAAAAGAAAACAGAGCTCCGCGAAACAAGCTAGGTATGAAATTAATAATTATTACTATTTAAGCGTAGAATGCGTATTCCCTCCCTCTAATGTTATAGGTATGCAGGTAATAATGCTCAGTAAAGAGATTCAAGGATAGATAAAAGAGAATCTGCGGTGAGTATTCCTACAAGGGCAAAAAAAAATATTTTATTGGGCGACACCCGCATAGAAAATCTAAAAATTGTGAACTGCAACGAACCATTTACAATTGAACGCATTATTTTTCGATATTTTATAATCTATCCATGGCAAACCGAAAAATTGTGATCTGGTATCAAACTTGCATGCGACGGACGCACGTTGCGCTAATACTAAATAAATAGTCAACGAACTGCGACCAACTTTGAAGAAGCGCACCGCTCGCTTCGCTCGCTCGGCTCGCGCCCGGTTGTTCACAGTTCTAATCCAACCTAACCTATTTGGGGTGCTCTGGCTTAGTTGCGGCGACCAGTTCGGCTACCGCCAAGACCTACCTACATAATCAGGGACGGTACACAACATACGGGTGATAAAATCGGACAGAATAGAATATGAACACTCGCTAAGTGCCAGGTTCGTTCACAATTTGGCGATTTGATATTGATAGAATAAAAACTACCGCTAATGAATGCGTTTTATTGTAACAGTTCACAATTTTTCGACAGTTTGTAGTCTAACGGTATTATTAAAGATAGATTATAAACTAACGGTGCTTACAATCTTACGGAGACACAGCTCAAGGGCACTGAACGAAACACAATAGAAAGTTTTATTTCTAAGGCCTGAAACTGCGTTAAGCGGGTACCCGCGCGGTTTCATACAAAAGTGCTCCGTCGCGGGGACCCGCGCGGGCGTCCGTCACGGGGAGGCGCGCCCCGCACCCACGCAACGGGGCCCGCCTCCGTACGACGGAACCCGTCGCGGAGGCACGCGCGGTGCCCGCCAGCGGACCGGTAACATGATTCATGTAAAAGAGGCATTCTGAGAATACATTTTTATCGTAGGTGATTATGTACTTAGATTGAGAGTTCAATATGAGAAACCGGCTAAGTGCGAGTCGTACTCGCGCACGAAGGGTTCCGTACTATAAAAATGGCATAAAAAATCACCTTTGTTGTATGGGAGCCCCCTTAATTATATGTTTTATTTGAATTTAATTATTTATTTTTAAAGTGAATATTATTTATCTAAATATCCTGTGAATATTTCAAGCGTCTACCTGTTGCCGTTTTCAATATTATATGTAGAGCAAAAACGAGCTAAAAAATCACGTTTGTTGTATGGGAGCCCCCTTAAATATTTATTTTATTCTGTTTTTTACTATTTGTTGCTATAGCGGCATCAGAAATACATCATGTGTGAAAATTTCAACTGTCTAACTATCACGGTTCATGAGATACAGCCTGGTGACAGGCGGACAGACAGACAGACAGACTGAAGGTAAATTGAACTAGAACTGCGTAAATAAAATAATCCGGTCTCCGCGACGGGTACCCGCGACGGGGACCGTCGCTTTCCCACGGAGCACACCCGCGTAGACACGCGACGGTTGCCCGTCGCGGGCGCCCGCTTAACGCAGTTTCAGGCCTAAGACTCCTCTCAGGCGTCTAGCGGTCCTGAACGAGGTAGCTTCTCTAGTTTCTGTCAAAGGCACAGAGCAGTCAAAGTGAAAGGCTTATGGTAGTAGCAAGTATCTAGTAAGTACTCTAGTACCTATCGTGAGTGCGTTTACAGTTTTCATTTCAAGTACAAATAAGTACGTACCTACTAACTATACATTAATAATACGTGCGGGCCCATCAAGGATCAAGCCCGTAGCTCATAAGTTCTATCGCACAAACTGCGCCGAGTGAACCGATTCGAACCACTCCATATATTATACAGATGTAGAATTTATTCCGAAGGGTAGGTATACGCGCGGTCCGTGCAAAATACACCGTTTTGTCAAGTATGTCAGTATACTGTCAATAGTGGCAATATAAAGCTTGAAATTCAAATTATCTTTATTGTGGGCATATGTTTGTTACAAGGTCTTAACAATAAATTAAAGTTCCATTATGTCCTGCCTAATAGGCATACAATAATTATTTAAGTATTGAAATTTAGTTATTAGAAATGTCAAAATATAAAAAAAAAACAGTGAAATTAATACATGGTGAACAAATCAATCAATAATTCAAGAAATCTTGGATTGTGTAAGTTTCGTAATGAAGCCGTGCGTAAAAACCATGACTTAACGCTGTCAACAGTGACGTGAAGCCGGTTTCGTAAACATGTGTGCACTGAATGAGGTGTAGTTTGGTTGTAAATGTGTGCGTGTGAGCGTGTATGCACAGAGTGAGGTGTAGTTTTGGCATGCATCACTGTACCTATTGTTCGCAGCGTTGAGTCTTGGTTTTTTATTTGGTCTGAGCCGGCAGTATGTTCCCATTGTGTAATTTCTGACCTCCACACGAGCGAAACCGTGGGCTTTTAGCCCACGGTTTCGCTAGTGGTGGTTTTGCTAGTTTGTTTTAATGGGGTACCACCTAATTGGAGTTAATAAGTAAATAAATATATTCCTCAGATTGAATAGCAAAGACAATTACTCGATTAGCGATGCGGCTCGAATGGGCATCATAGCGTCCATGGTTCCCGACGAGATCATTTACCAGCACAGCGATTATTCCATTAGGAGCTACGAGACTGCGCTAATGTTTTGTGATGTTTCTGGTGGGTATTTTTATGGTGATGCTTCTTTGTTCATCATGGACTATAATTGTTAAAAGCACCTTCTAAGCAATTAAACGTCAGTTCGTGAGTCGGTCAAATACCTACTATAGTTTACATAGTAGTTTACGGACTATACATAGTGCGTTCACTGTATCTGACGCGTGACGCTATTGGTAGATAGCACTGAATTTTACAGTCTTAGTTTTAAGTTGAATCCGCAGTTGCAACTAGGGTTGCCACCTCTTGTTAGTCTAAATCCGAGAGAGAAAAAAAAAGATTTCTTTTAGTTTTTTTTTTATTTTGAACTTATTTTTTCCATTTGAATGTACCTACAGACTTCAAAATATCTGACTTCAAAATAGTCTTGAACCTTCAACTAACTTAAAAAAAACTGCATTCCATTTTAAAATTGAAACATGTTCTTCATTGATGCGGTTTCTTTCTTTTGTCCATATAATATGTATCAAATACCTAATATACCTACTAAAAACACGATTGCAGGCGGCATTTGATACAGGTATGGAAAACGTATGAAACTGTTTTCTTCAATGTGTCCCCAACTCCGTTTACAACTGTTGAGAACTATGTCATCATCATGATCATTTCAGCCGAAATGACGTCTCGAATGGGTGTCGTAAAAGGCGACTACCCTTAGTCGCCTTTTACGACATGCTATTCTTTACGTCCGGCACCAAACGGACAACTATGTGGCACTTCTGAATTTAAAATTCCGGGATATTTTAATTATCATTGCTGAAAGCCGGTAGACTTGGGAACCCTAGTTGTAACCCGTCAAAATCTTTTTTTTTACGTTTTATGCAATGTGCAGGTCAGTGTCAGGTTGTATCTTGACTTGATCAAAATATGATTCGCGATTATATCAGATATGTATAGCAAATATCATAAGAAAATTTGATTTTCGCGGGCTACAGTTGCGGATACTAATTAAGTTCAAAATGGCGACTGACAGAAAAGAACTACCAATCACATGACTGCAAAGTTCAGTGGTACCAATCGTGTCACGCGTCAAGATAAAGTGAACGCACAGTAGGTACGGTACTACGGTCTACATAATAATCACCACGTTTGGCCAATAAGTTGGTGATCGTAGTAGGGATAATAAAGTGCTAGCGCAAACTGTGCGTCGCGCGTCGGGTCGCTAGGACGCAGAGTCGCGATTAGTTGTTACGGCAGACGTCGTGCAGGATGCGATCATTTTCATATTTTCATTGCGTATTCGAGAGAGACGGTCGTTTTGTTCACCTTGTTAGTAAATATGGAGCCTCTAGTTGGCCTAGCTTTGGTGCTTATCATGAGAAGACGAAGCACATCAGATCGACTATCGTCGGGTGCACCGTGCAGCTTGACTCGAAAAAGACTATGACAGCTCGAATAATTTTCATTGTAAGTATATGAAATTATTGGCGGAGTCGCATGAAGCATAGTGTGCGCCATGTATTCTAACCTGCAAGTCCTCAAGCGCGTCTGGTGGGCCATAGGTCCTGTATCCGACCCCAGGCTAGGTCGTGCAAAAATATCTCAGTAGCTCTCTGGGGCCTGGATTTGCCCCCGGTTGATAGAAATAACTGTGGAAATGTGCGTGGTAGGTACCTACTACGTATTACTTATACTGAAAATGTAAAAAAACTGAAACTTACAGAAATTTTGCGTCGTTGGTCTGTGGTCGCAAAGCGTTACTGCTGAACATGCGAATGAGCGTTGCTGCCTGGGGGTTCTATTCCGAAGCGCTAAACCGAAGTATCGGCCAAGGCCGTTTTATAACTTCCAAAGGTTCCTTTTTTGACTTTGAGTCCTTACCCGACTTCAAGTCACAGTTTTGACTTTGGCTTATCTCTTCGACGGTCATTTTTTTTTTTGTCGTTGTCAGCGATCGTTAGCCGTAGTAAAGAACCGACCGAACATTCGGCCGATACTTCGAATTTATGTTCGGAGTAGACCCCCTGGGTTCGATTCTCGGTATTGGGTTTTTCCGTCTGGAATTTCTTAGTAGCGGCCCGCAGTCTGGATTTTTGCATGGTTGATAGCAATAGGCTCGCCCCCTGTTACATGGGACTTTAACATAGTTGGTGAGGTCTGGGTATAACTAGTAAGTATTTAGTAGGTACCTACCTACACCTCTGTCCAATCCTTTGAGGAATATAGCGGGGCGAGCACGGCCTACTGTGACATGACTTGAGTCACACATTTTGTCACAGTTTGAGCGATAAAACTGTTTTGTGATAAAATGCTAATGCAAATTGACATGACATAATTTATCATCTCTTGTCACAAACGTCTTGGGCAGCCCGTGCTCGGCCCGCAGGTGTGATGTTATGTTTATAAAATGCATTCCTTGAAGGTTTTACTGGCCTTTGTGAAAAATACTCAACTTTTGGCCGCGGCGGACCTTCGAGGCTCACCAAAGTACTGAACGCATACATCGGGGCCATGGTCCAGGAGGTACTGACTCACAACGGTGACGTGCTCAAGTTTTCTGGCGACGCCTTCCTGTCCATGTGGAAGAAAACTGCCAAGTTGTCCATGCAAGATGTGGTGCACAATGCGATTGACTGCGGCCTCATTATACAGAAGAACTACGGCACGTTTACCACAGATGTCGGAGTGGTTCTTAAGGGTTAGTAAAACCTATTTAGGACTAGGTACCATAGCACCGTCGCACTAGGTACTGTATCACTTTCACGGGCGGTACGTGATTGTACATACGTCATAATGTATGATTTTGATAAGGCACAACGCGCAACGTAACGTACCATGACGTTAAAAAAAAAAGAAGATCATGTACGGCGGAACGTTCATTTCCGATGAACTTTCAAATAAAAACTCTATGATGTAGAATTGTAGACCTTGTGTCACAAACTCACAACATAACAAATACTCTTTTCTTTACTGTCACAATACTTCAGAATAGGTTTTTGACCATTTCAAAAATTAGCAATGGCAATATATGTGGCAACGTGTTTATACGTTCCGCACGCCTCCCACGTCCCGGTCCCGCTGTCCGGTGCACAGGCAGCCAATACACGTCAATTTTTATTCCGATTGTCTGATCAGACTACGTATTTACTCGATACACATCCGATTCCTGCGTCAGGCTTTTTCAGTACCCCAAGTATAAGTTTGCAAGAGAGTAAACGTAACTATTATATTACGTTTGCGTTAAAATTTTCTAGTTACGGTTACTTACTTGCAAACTTACACTCGGGGTACAGTACCCCAAGTGTAAGTTTGCAAGAGAGTAAACGTAACTATTTCGTTTGCGTTAAAATTTGACCGATAAATCATAATGCTAAGAATTTATGGGTGAGAATAAAAATCTTAACGCAAACGCGCTAGTTACGTTTACTCACTTGTAAACTTACACTCGGGGTACTGAACTCGGTCAATCCTGAGCTATCATCCCGAGTGCTTGCGTACGGAGTAAAAAGAAAAGACGGTTTGCATATTTGCTCGTGTTGACGCGAAACAAGAAAAAAATAAAAAACGTACACGCCTCGCGCCGGTTTCCGACGCGGACAAACAAAATAATGGCTCCAACGCCTTCCGATAGCCGGATCAGACTATCGGATCCGACTATCTGATGAAAAAATCTGACGTATATTCCCGGCCTTAGCTTCGAAGGAGCGATTCGTAATAATCTTCGTCGAGAGACAAAACGTTTCTGTCATGACGAGATAAAATGTTTCTGTCTTAGAGTCTTCGAAACATCTAACTACGAATTTAAACGTAAACCGTCATATTACAAAATAAAATTTATATTTTGACATGGCTTAAACCATGGAGCCAGTTTTTGTAATAAGAACGTAACTGTGATTGAAATACCGTTCATTATTCAAAACTGAAAACTTAGTTCTGTACTAAGTTGTCAGTTTTGTATTCAGAACTTTACCTTATACGGAACATAGTTCGAAATTCAATAATGGCTCCATGGATTAAACCTGGGTCTGAAGATAAACCTTGTTTTGTAATAAGACGGTTTGTCTGTATAGATGGAAATTTATTGTGTCGTTCTAGAACACAGTTTCAAATGGTACCGTCCGTGAAAGTGATAATGAGAACACCGGAGGAGTGGTCTAAAAGAATATTGGAGGGATGAGCAGGGGTCAGCATGCAGGACCTTTCCACATATTCGCAACATCATCTTCCGAACTATTTTTGAGACCCAGAGTTTTCAGGCTGAAAATCATTATGAAGATGTGACATCTTAGTACCTACATGCGGCTACTATCAAGCTATATATTTCCAGTATAAGGTGATCTCGCATTGTATAGGATTTCAGTACAATGAGAAGTTAGCTTATACTGGAAATGTATAGCTTGATACAATTCTAAGAATGAAACTTATTTGAAAAGTTAAGCAAGAGTTTCTGTAAAAACGCTTTTTAGACAATATATTATCAGCCCTTTGGCACAGAATAGATAATAGGGCTGACGTATGACGAGTCCATTCTTAAAGTAGGAGGGAATAGCCTTATACGACAGGATAATAAAAGCCAAATACAGTATTTTTAATTAACAAAAGGAGTTGCCGTAAATCCGCAGTAGTAATAGCGTCCATACATGCAGAAAAAAACACCATTAAAAAATGCTTTTTATATATTCTCAAGAAATATTATATTGATACGTAAGACACTCTGTATGCCTGCCAGGGTTAAGAGCCTGCCAGGGTTACGAGTCTGTCCGAACTGCCAGGGTTACGAGTCTGTCCGAAAGGGATATCGTGGCCTGGCACACAGCTTAGGCATTTGAATTAACACGGTGGGTTTTAGTCAGTAAAAGTCTGACACTCCCTCCCGCTCCGCCCAGAGCGGGAGAAGTTATTTGATGATTTCCCACCCAAAAAATAAAAAAAGACACTCTGTATGCGCGCACTTGTCGCACATGTCTAATTCCATGTTTAAAGACAAGTGCGCGTGTAAGTACAGTGTTTCTTTTCCGTATCAATTTTTTTAATTTTTTTTTCCTTAAATTTTTTGTATATTATTATATTTTTTTGAGTTTGTGGAAGCTATACTATTGCGGGTTAACGAGAACACCTTTCGTCAAATAACATACTGTATCTTTCTTAAAACAGTAAAAGTTGCAATTTCCGCCGGCGTCTCCCACTTTTCGATCATCGGTGACGAGAAACTGATCGAGTCAAGTTCATCGAGCTACGTCATCATCGGTCAGCCGGTCTGGGACGTGAAGATGGCCCAGTACATGTCCAAGTCAGGAGATGTGCTCACAGCAGCCAGTGCCTGGATGTATGTCAACGAAGCTGAGTATTGGACGCAGCCCTGCGGCGATGGGAGGCATACTAAGGTACCCTATACCTAGGCTATTCAATAAGGATTCACTCAGCAAATATTCACCAGAGGATGGAGAAATGCATGCCTAGTACTTCATCATCATTATCATTTCAGCCAAAAGACGTCTACTGCTGGACATAGGCCTCCCCCAAATAGGGGAGGGATTTGCCATAATCACCACCCTTGGTAGGCGGGTTGGCATCGCAGTGTGGTTTTAAAAATGCATAGAGAACGCTGCTGCCCATTGTCTAGTAAGTCCCTTATTCGCGTTTTACGACACCCACGGGAAGAAATGGGGCCTAGAACTTACTAACTTTAAAACAAGTTGTGTACTTTTTATGGGAAATCCAAAATCCACACAGAAGACTTGGCAAACTAAATTACAGAGTTAAGTAAGTAAGTAAGTTAGGTAAGTAGGTAATTACTTACTTAAACATACTTATTTTTACGGTAGGTTCTGGGAATTGGTGCGTCTTGGAAGAGGGTGGAAAAACTACGAGAATATTTAGCAGAAAATAAAAGTAAGTCACTTCGTAGAAGGTTCATTAAATGCTGTCATCAAAGTTTACGCTAAAAAGTGAGTTTCTCATCTGGCCATGGGAATAGGGCAACAAAGCAGTTAGGTACCTATTAACTACCTAGGACTTAGGACACAGGTGTATCTTATATACAGGATGTCCCAGAAGTCGACGTCAAGCCGGAATCTGGTGATAAGTCATAATAGTTAGTTTAATGCCTATGGCATTAAGTCCGCCCAGGACCGGATCTAAAGGTGTGGAGGCCCTGGGGCAACCAAGAAGTGTAGGCCTAAAAAAAATATTGAGAACAGACAAAAAAAACAACTTAAAAAGGTACCTTGTGAATGTGAACATTTTTTCTTTGATACACAATCAAACTGCCCAGCGTTTTCCCAATTATGTTGGGGTCGGCTTCCAGTCTAACCGGATGCAAATGAATACCAGTATTACATGGAGCGACCGCCTATCTGACCTCCACAATACGATAACCCTTGGTAAGACTGGTTGTCACTGTCAGACTTTTGGGATTTTTTTTCTTTGATACACAAAGGTGACTCGTTGAACGTCCCAGCGTCGAATAAAAACAATTCAATGAATGAACTGTTTACGATACATGTTAACTCGTTGACGAATTTAACTAGTTGATCGACTAGTTGACGAATGTAAATCAACGTTGACGTTTCGTTAACGGAAAAACCGTCAACGACCCATCCCTACAAAGGATGTATTTTCTTTCAAAATCAAATTGTGGAGGCCCCTTCTTTGTGGAGGCCCAGGGCTAGAGCGCCTGTTGCCCTGCCTTAAATCCGGCCCTGAGTCCGCCTCTGTACATTTGTGCTTTGAAGTATTAAATAAATAAATAGTTAATAGAAAAATATAAAAAAAATCTTTGCTATGTATTTTAAAAATAACGGGCATTTATAAAACAATCGAGAAAATCTATTACCTGTGACGGTCTTTTAACTCCTGTTGTTACAAATTTTTACTTTAAATTTTTTTTTTTTAAATAAAATGAAAATGAAAAAAAAGTTAAAATTTGTGACAGTTTTAGAAGCATTATTCAGGATTACATAATAATGCTTCTAAAAACTATTGCTTAAAATTTACAGCCAACTGCTCCAGGTCAGCAGGAAATGTAATTTTTGTTCCTAACCAAGTATTCAACCACTTGTCCACTTTGCCCAGTTTTAAATTACTGTACTGAAAAAAAAATGTACTACACGAGTTTGGCAAGTAACCTTAAAAGTTGGCGCATTTAATAAGGATCCCAAACTGGTAAAAAACTTACAAGATTATTTGTTAAATTATGTAAAAAAAAAATGTTTTTCAAAGAAACTTAGTTGTAAATGAATTTTCCTTACCTGTCTAAAATTATTTTTGTGTACCCCACCCCAATGCTTTCAGTTTTCAGAAGCATTATTAAGAAATACATAATGAAAAGAAAATTTAAAAAAAGTTAAAATTTGTAGCAACAGGAGTTAAAAGACCGTCACAGGGAGTAGATTTTCTCGATTTTTTTATAAATGCCCGTAATATTTAAAAACATAACAAAGATTTTTTTAATATATGTATGTTAACTATTATGACTTGTCCTATCACCCGATTCCGGCTTGACGTCGACTTCTGGGACACCCTGGATAGTCTAACCTTATTTTCAGTGTCTGGATTTACGCCAAAACACCCTGGCTCTAACGCATATACAGAAGCAGGAACTTCGCTTGATAATTTGTATAAGAAATTTTCTCGTAAGTTGTTGTTTTTTTTTTATGTTGTTGTCCTTCTTTCTATAATCTGAGTTGTTGTCGTATTCCCCTATTTCAAAAGACAAAACATTATCCGATTTTTACGCTAGAATTTTCCCCTGACGTGATTGTGAGTGCGTTTCCTGACACTGTATTACAGACACAAAAATGTTTCGTTAGAACAATGTATTTTATAGCTTTGGTTTCATAAGTAAGCGGTTCCGTCATATGATAACGGCCGTCATAAAAATCTTGTCATTATTACCAGTGACATATTTAAGAAGACATTAAGGAGTCGAAACCTCTTTATTTGTATGACCGTTCACCTCCGTTCACCGACCAATGAAAGGCGTACTCGTATTTTTAGATAATTATTTCTAAAATCAGATGTAAGTACCTATTTATTTTACATCATGACGCGGGCTGGCTCCAATTTGATTCTCTATTTTTTACTAATAGTGATTATCTTACTAAACATGCCATCAAATTATAAAATACTAGTACTTCGCCCGCGTGATTTAAGGATATAACATCACCTCCATCCCTTTTAATCAGTAGTTTTGGAAAATTAATGATCAGGGTTGATAAAAATCATGATTTTTTGTTTATGTCAGATGTTTTTGATTAAAAAAAACAATTAAATCTAGAGTTTTTTCTAAATTATTCTTTATTTCCGTAAAGGCTTCTACATACCGGGGCGACTTGTCGCGCGACGCGACGCGACACAAAGGCACCGCTCGTCCCGCGACACGCGGGGCCTTTGTGCCGTGTCGCGTCGCGCGCCCTTTCGCGCTGGTATGTAGAAGTCTTAAACGTACCGTAAATGGTAGATTTTGATTTTGTTAACTGACAACTCTCTAAGAAAACACTGGTATTCCCCTAAAATGGTCTAACATTGATAACTCTCTATGAAAAACTAGTGTATTTCCGGGATTCCCCTAAATTGTCCATATTTTTATGCGATCGTTCGCTGGATAAATATTGCGTCGCGCGTCGTAAAATATTGTTGTTGTGAGAATGACTGGACGAAAAAAAGATCCTATTTGGCAGCATTATACTGAAATACCTACATGATTTAAATAAAAAGGGGTCTAGGGCAGTGTGCAATAAATGCCATAAAGAGATACAGGCAATACCGCAGTGATTAAAAGACCATTTTAAATCGCGAATCTCATAAAATTCTACGTAATCCGTGAAATTTTATGAATAAAATCACGTTCGATTTCAATCATGATTTTTATTAAAAAAATCACTTCTATTTTAAATTCATTGATTTCAATCAATCAACCCTGTTCATGATTATGATCCTTTTACTTATTATTAATTGATTGATTAATTTGTGGACTTATTATTTAATTTATTGATCAATAAAAATAAAATTTTCATGTAAACTGTTGCTCCCCTTTTACCTACCCCGAAAGGGCTTGATTTTTGAAAAATACAATTTATTATGTCAAGAAATTAGATTTTCATACAATAGAAATCTCTCCTTTTCACACCCTTAAGGGGACGATAACCGACTTTTAATGATTTTATACTGAAGATCACGTCTAAACGTCTAACGTGTTAATGATTTGAAAAAAATATAGGATAAATTAGACCATTTTCTCAATAAATTAATATGTGAATATTTTAGATTATGTTTATACTTAATACATAGTGAAATTAATTTGTAAAGTTATGTCTAACGCGGATAAAAACAGAGAATGGCGCAAAATCTACCAAGCCTATTTTCCCCCTCAAATTTATCCCCTAAAAATTTCACAACCCCCTCCACCCCCTTTAAATAGTACCTAGTAATGATTAAGATCTTTATTATTTATGATGTACCTGCACAACGCCATAAATAAATGGGTAAATGGATAAAATGTCCGCACGAAGCATGTTCTAGGGCGGTATGAATGAAAGTTGTGTTTTGTGAATGTTTTTACGGCATTTTGCGTTTTAGTAACTTTTTATTATCTCCGAAACTATATGACCAATTGACATATACATACTGTAAAGGGCAAATCTTATCTGTATGATGAAATAAAAGCCATATCCATATCACAAAAGCCACTTGAGTTAATTAATTTGATGGAATTTTACCCTCTTCACTGATTTAAGATCAAAAACCACCTATTACTTTTAGTCCGCCCAGCCGTGATCGCAGCAGTCCAAACGTCATGGTTTCCTGGCCTCAGTCGTTTCATGGCCACGCCCGTCCTTCGAGCGGTGGACAATGACGAACCCATGGATTTCCTGACTGAAGTCCGTCGGGTCGTCGTGGTGTTCCTCAATATTATCACGAAGACTGTCACTGACGACGCACTTATTGAGCTCGTTGATGCTGTTTATAAACTCGTTTCAAGGTAGATGGTATTATGCTCTATAGTATTAGAACTAACAGCTACTCGGTACAATTGACTGATCTGTAAGTTTGTCGTAGATTTTTAAAACCACATATACGAGTATGTAGCTTAGTTATCTACCTACTCTGGCGACCTGCTAACGGTAATTTTAAGACCCTCATGCAGCGCACTCTTATTTTTTCTACCCCTAAGTTATAGTACCTATGATTTAGAACAAATGACCACGTCATGCCGTCACCAGGAGTTAGATTTTAAGAGGTTGATGTTGTTCTCTTCCTAAGAAAAGCAACAAAAAATGAATACTACGCGAACATATTTATAATCCTTTGATATTATTGCAGTGTGACATCAGAAGCAGATGGTCTGGTGAACAAAGTGTCGATGTTCGACAAAGACATGATGATCCTTATCGTCTTCGGGCTGCGAGGACTGAGCCATGCTGATGAGGCGCAACACGCGCTGCTCTGCGCTTTCACGCTGAAAGACAAGATCGTTAATGAGAATATTATTAGTGTGTCTATTGGTGTTACTTCTGGTAAGATTTGGGAATCCATTCTGGCTAATTGGCTACAACGATCTTAACGAGGTAGCTACCAACCGTAGTAATTTAATACAAAGATCCACTAAGACGTTTGCGGCCTGTTTACTGATTGAAAAAAATACTTGCTTACCTACCAAAGGCTGTGATGATGATGCTACTTTCTATGAGGAACAGGGTGTAAAGTTCACTCATCCTTCATAGAAATGGGAGGATCCTCCGACCAGACGGGTGTTGTCTGGTGGGCATCTGCCCAACGATTGATGTCGGGACGTTGTATACAGGGTTATTTTTAAAACGTCAATAACCTCTTAAGGGGTCATTATACTCATCATTATGAACAACTTTTACTATGGGACCAAACCTGAAATCGCGAAAAAGACTGCTGTTCCTACATTTTAACGAATTATTCGAACATAAATGTAGGGAACAGCTGGTTTTTTTTTCGCGATTTCAGTTTTGGTCCCATAGTAAGTGACGTTTTAAAAATAGCCCTGTATATGCTAGTCGCGCGGTAAACTTTGCTTGCGCGATGCAGGATTTTGCGTGACTTCAGTGTGACGCGTAGTTCGCATGTGGCGATATTGATGCCGCCACATAAACTTTAATGGAGTGAATGATAGCGTGACAGTTGACAGGGAAGAATGGAAAAGGAAAACGTATTGCACCGACCCCAAGTAACATGGTCAAGGGCAGGACTATATTTTACACCAGAAAAATATGAAAAAAGAAAATAAATTACAAAACATACAATGAGCGGCCTTATCCGCAACCTTGCTATTCTCAACTTCTATGTTATAGATAGGCTATTCGAACTGTATTTTTAGGGTTCCGTACCTCAAATGGAAAAAACGGAACCCTTATAGGATCACTTCGTTGTCCGTCTGTCTGTCAGTCTGTCAAGACTCTTTTTCTCAAGAACGCTTGGAGGTATGAAGTTGATATTAATATCAAAAATGTAAGTCTACAGTCCCTTGGAGCTCTAAAAAAAATCAAGCTTTTAAGTCAACGCAATAAAGAAATACGGTGATTTATGCGACATATTTTGTTACTCGCAAATAAATCAATCGATATAGGGTACTTCCCGTTCCCGTCCCATTTGGCAAGAAGCAAGGTGTCACAGCACAAGTAAAGGAAAAAGTCCGAAAATCCTTAATTAGTAGGTTCATCAGACAGAAAAAAAAATGCGTTTACAAACTTACATTGCAGTTGGAAAATTGACCGTTACGTATATCGATGAACACGTTTTTCAACTTCAATGTCAAGTTTGTTTTTGGGATAAATTCATCCCACCCCCGGAACCCTTCATTCTGCGTGGCCCGACACGCACTTGTCCGGTATTTTTTTGTTCTCGTTCACTTTTTCAGATCTATTTTTCATCGTTTTATTGCTTTCAGGGACGACTTATTGTGGGGTTGTCGGTCACGTTCTGCGACGAGAATACACTGTTATTGGACCTGCAGTTAATAAGGTAGCTTAACATTTTGTAAATGTTTAGGTCATCAATTCAAGAAGACTATGGTACTAGGCCATTCATTTGTTCTCGTCAACGATAAAAGTCTGTCACGAAAAGAGACATGGTTTGATATGAATAATATTTTTCTTGATTTATTTTCTTAAATAACTATAAACTAATTCCACTCCTCATAGTCATACTTTCTAAATTTATCTCGGACATCTAAAGATTTAGAGTAGGCTAGACCGCATGTTCATTAGATAGTATGAAAACCGAGCGTGTCATCGTTTTTAGGGTTCCGTACCTAAATCGGGAACCCTATTACTTGGCTCCGCCGTCTGTCTGTCTGTCTGTATGTCCGTCTGTCACCAGGCTGTATCTCATAAACCGTGATAGTTAGACAGTTGAAATTTTTACAGTTGATGTATTTCTGTTGCCACTATAACAACAAATAGTAAAAAACAGAATAAATAAATATTTAAGGGGACTCCCATACAACAAACATGACTTTTTGCTCGTTTTTGCTCTATATTGATAATGGCAACAGGAGGTAAATGGACGCTTGAAATATTCACAGAATATTTAGTTATATATTCACTTTAAAAATAAATAATTATATTAAAATAAAACAAATATTTAAGGGGGGCTCCCATACAACAAACGTGATTTTTCTGCCATTTTTTATAGATAATGGTACGGAACCCTTCGTGCGCGAGTCCGACTCGCACTTGGCCGGTTTTTATACCTCAAATGACGCTACCCCAGTCATTTAGTAATGTGCTCAACGTAACACAATCGTTTCGCTAAGCGCGTTTGTGAGCTAATAGACTTCGTCAGGATTGGACGTGCGTTGACATTTTTTCTTTTGACATGACAATACGAAGTCGCAATAATTCCAGAAGTTTGTGCACAGCACAAACTTCGGGGCACGCTTGGTCGGACGGCTTGTGTTATCCATCCTACTCTAAATCTGTGCGGAGATCACTGTCATTGGTGAATGAAAAAATTCGTCAGGAAACAACAAAGTCTGAAATCGCCAATCAACCTTGAGCAAGAGTCCTTTGCTTTGCAGTAGGACAATAATACGCTTGTTTTCTTATTTTTATTTATCCCTATAGGCAGCAAGATTAATGATGACCTATCAGGACAAAGTAACTTGCGATAAAGAGACCTTCCTAAGGAGTAAACTTGATCACGAGTTCTTCAGGCAGCTCTTGGCGATACCTATGAAGGGTATAACTAAGCCAGGACCGGTGTACGAGTTTGATTATTACGGGTTAGTATTTTTACCCCATTTCACTGTTAACAATATTATTTATTATATTATTTTATATATCATTCTTTGATTCCCCGAAGGGGTAGGCAGAGGTGTTGTACATTACCTGCACTTACATTTCGTCAATTATGTTTAAATTCTATCATCTAGGAAAGCCCAAACACTTTTCCCTATTTTAGATCGAACACACGCCCCACGTTTAGTAGTCCTATCTATCTATACATATAAATTACTTACGGCCGAACCCAATAACTTATTTTCAGTTAAAGACAGATCATCATTGATAAAGGCTATCTATCTGACGAAAACAATAAGTAGGTTTCTCTACTTCGCCCTCCAGTGCGTTCCATTAAAACCAACATCACTTTAAAAAACAACATATGTAATTAGGGTTATATTAAAACTTCTTTGTTTCTTAGTTCTAAATAAGTTACTGGATTAAGATATAATTCTGTAGAGCCATATTTGTTATGGCCGCGAATCAAAATACAACCTGTTACTGACCTGCAAATTGGGGGGGGGGGGTTAAATTTCTGTTATTTTTTGCCTAGGGCGCACCGTTTTCGAGATATTTGAATTTAATTTTTTTTTAAATTACTTTAAATAAAAAAAAAACATCTATGATCATTATTGCAAGTACTAAAGAGTTCATTTTAGCTTGGCTACTTTACGTTTATCCCTGCAATTCGGGGAATAGCCAAATCTGCCATCTGTAGTACTGTCCTGTCAAACAAAACGTATATTGGGACGCATACTTTGGCATTTTCATACAAAGAGATATCTGTTGTATGCGATACCCCCTTCCATCAGTAGGTAGCGTGGACCGGTATGATTCATAGATTATTGGGACGTTAAAACCATCGATAGATATATTTTTATATCTCCAGTAGGCCGAAACTGGTGATATATAGGTTACTAGCTGACCCGTGCCCACTTCGTTGGGCGGTAAACATTTTACCGTCTTTTCATTTATCGGATTAAATTATGGCCTTGTGTTATGACACTCACAAAATAATAACGTGGCTTTCAATGGGTAAAAGATTTTTCAAAATCGGTTCAGTAGATCCAGAGATTACCCCTACAACCTCACAAACTATAAAATATTAATATAAGTAGATGAAGCAACGGTTTAGCAATATCCTTAAAAAAAAATGACTCGCATTCCGTTTGCTCACTATAGGCAAGCGACTTCTCGACAAAATCAATAGCAGTGAATTGGCACTGGGATTGTGAATTCAACTGCACATTTACCGCTGAGTCGGTGACGGTCGGTGATTCTTCAATTTTGCCGGCGTGAGGGGTCAAAAGATATTTTTAGAGTTCCGTACCCAAAGGGTAAAACGGGAACCCTATTACTAAGGCTCCGCCGTTTGTCCGTCTGTCACCAGGCTGTATCTCATGAACTGTGATAGTTAGACAGTTGAAATTTTCACAGATGATGTATTTCTGTTGCCGGTATAACAACTTATACTAAAAAACAGAATAAAGTAAATACTTAAGGGGGCTCCCATACAACAAACGTGATTTTTTTTTGCTCGTTTTTGCTAGATATTGATAACGGCAACAGGTAGACGCTTGAAATATTCACAGAATATTAAGTTATATATTCACTTTAAAAATAAACAATTAAATTAAAATAAACCAAATATTTATGGGGGGCTCCCATACAACATACGTGTTTTTTTTGCCATTTTTATAGATAATGGTACGGAACCCTTCGTGGGCGAGTCTGAATCGCACTTGGCCGGTTTTTTTATTATTTAAATTAGCCAACGGAATTAAAACATCAAAATGACCTTCATTAAAGTTTCCTGAGAATCGGATTATTTTGACTCCCTGCCGTGCTTCCCTAAAACCAGCAATAAAAATACCATCCTGAAACACCTGGAACTCAAATGAGAATAGTTCTGCCGCTGCCATTTTTTTTTTTTTGGGTGGTTAATTATCAAATAACTTCTCCCGCTCTGGCCGGAGCGGGGAGGGCGTGTCAGACTGTTACTGACTAAAATCCACCCGTGTTCCTTCAAATGCCTGTGTGCCAGGACCACGATATCCCTTTCGGACAGGCTCGTAACCCTGGCAGGCATTAGCCCTTTCGGACCCCGTCAATTGGTGCTGACATCCCTTTGAGGCGCGCGTGGAACACAACGCGCCGTCGACCCGGGCCTGGTCCTTATCGGACGGCGAGCTACCCATCGCTCACCGTCCGCAAGCCCGCGCCCACGGTGGCCGGGAATCGGACTGCGATTCCCGACGCCCGGGGCGTCTCCTGCGGTGACTAAGGGCGTGAGGGCGCGAACCCTGCCTCACCCTCACGCGTTCCGCCTCCTCCTTCGCATGCATTACTGCTTTGCAGAAGGAGGTGACGGCCTCCCGTGCACTCTCGCTCCGAACCATGGCCTGAACCAGGGCCAGATGCGAGAGATCGCCGCCGCCGATCGCCTCCGTGAGGACATGGCGGTGCTCCGCCCAAGCAGGGCAGACTTCAACCGTATGCCCCACCGTGTCCTCCGGGCGATCCACACAGTGGTGACACCCGGGCGTTTCCTCCCGCTTTATTCTGAATAGGAACCTCCCGAAACAACCGTGTCCGGTGAGGACGTGCGTCAGGTGGAAGGTGAGGAAGCCGTGGCGCCTCTCTAGCCACTCCTCATAGAGGGGACTTATCGTCACAATTGTGGCATGCAAATTCTTTGCCAAATAGTAAATATCCCTGGCGATGGCGCATGCTTATTTTCATCTCTCTCCTATTTGGTGAACAGTAACGTGGCCATGTCATTGTCTTCTCAAATTCGAGAGCATTGTGCGCCACGTGTCTAAAAACTGGGAAATATTCCAACCTTTCACCCAGGATCGGTCAGGAGGAGCAATCTATGGTTCAAAGCGTGAATACGTCGCTGAAATGTCTTGTAATGGCACCTACGGAACCACCTGTGAACTCATGGCAGCGGGAGAACTATTCCCATTTGAGTTCCAGGTGTTTCAAGATGGTATTTTTATTGCTGGTTTTGGGGACGCACAACAGGGAGTAACAATAATCTGACTCTCAGGAAATTTCAATGAAGGTCATTTTGATGCGTGTCAGACTTTATCTGACTAAAACCCACCCGTGTTCCTTCAAATGCCTGTGTGTGCCAGGGCCACGATATCCCTTTCGGACAGGCTCATAACCCTGGCAGGTATTGGCCCTTTCGGACCCCGTCAGTTGGTGCTGACATCCATTTAAAATGGGAATAGTTCTCCCGCCTTTTTCCAACCCTTACAACACCAGCCTAAACCAAAGATACTAAGCAATAAAATTAAAATACGAACGTAGGTATTCAAGGACACTTTTTCTAGTAAGAACGACTAATACTAAAAACTATTATAGTAATACCACAGTGTGAAATACCTACACAATAAGTAATTCGCAAAGAAATAGAAATAACAAAATTCCAACCCGGCAATAGGTAAAAACACATTTATTATCCTCCAATTTAAAATTAGGAAGCGAAACAAACCAAAACGAAAACCAAACAACGACGATTAAAAATATTTCAAAGCAAATTAGTAGTAAGTAATAACAAAACATCGCAGAACAGAAATTTCGGTAACTATAGCTTGAACGTGTATCGCTTAGGTTTGTATTCTGTGATTGATACATGACTTCGTTTTTTGATACGATCGGCCTGCAAGCCGCGATTAAGGTACATTGTGAAGTTTTCCCCTTGGCATTCTCGACTTTAATGCTATAAATGCAACGTTCAAATTACCTGAATACCAATTAGAACCTCATTTCATTATCTTTTAGCAGATGGCTGCATACTGTAAAATACTGGCCACCTAGAACTGGCATAAAAACTTTAGAACGTTATCACGCCTGCACTGAAACATACTGGCCACCTAGAAAAAAAATTAAATATAAACCTCAAGAAACTTCCAAAAATTCTTATTTCAATGTAAAATATGCATTAACGCGTTGTCGTAAAATTCAATTTAGATCTTTATCGGCCTCCGAATTCTAATTTCAATGTAAAGTATGCAATAACTCGTTGCCGTAAGATTCAATTTGGATCTTAACTGCATTTGGTACATTTTTCATACAAACAATAAAAACCCTTATTTTAACCCTTAAGCGCCGAATTTCGTAAAATCCTTTCTTAGTGAGCACCTAGAAGTCGAAAGGAACAATCAGGCCAATATTTATGTCTCTAACTTTAAAAACATAGGAGTTTCATACAAACTTTGACACCCCTTTTCAACCGCTTAAGGTGCGAATTTATAAAAATCCTTTCTTAGTGCGCGCCTGCACCCCATAGAGAGTGCTTGTGCCAAATTTTAGACCTCACGGCCCAGTAGTTTCCGAGATTTCGTGATGAGTGGTCAGTGAGTGGACTTCTCTTTATATAGATTGGGTTCGGCCGTTACTTGCCCTGACTGACTGATTCATCCACGCTGAGCCGAAATTACTGGGACTAGGAACGTGAAATTTTGCACGCGGGTTTCTTTTATAATTTAAGGGAGCACTAAGAAGAGGTTTTTGGAAATTCAACCTTTAAGGGGGTGTGGAGAGGGGATTTTGTTTGCATGAAAAATCTTATTCCCTGAGTTAATAAACTTGAAACTTGACAATTTTACTGCGTGCCTTGATTAACTCGAAAATTGGTATCATAGTCTTTGAGTCACGTTATGGAAACATTAGCCAAAGTTTTTTTTTTAATTCCACCTCTGTGGGGGTGAAAAGAGGAAGGATACAGATTATAAGAAAAATCTTATTAATTTAGTTATTAAAATTGAAACTTGCCACGAATACTTGCCTAAGTAATAAAGTTAGCTATTATTAGTTTTAAAAAACTACCTCCCAAAGGGGGCTTAGGGGTGATAAAGTTTGTATGGAAGAGTTTGTTTGTTTTAACGCGCGGCCCGATTAAATCAAAACCCAGTATTAATACTTTTGACAAAAAAAGAATCAATAATAAGTTTTTAGGTTTATAAAAACGAACCCTGACGAATCAAAAAGGGGTAAGTAATAATATTTTTAAAGGGAGGATTTTACTGCCGCGTAGCTTGATTAACTAACTTTGTAAAGTCAAATTATGTAAGTTTAACATCTCAATCGATTTATCAAAATTCCACCCCTGTAGGGGTGAAAAGGGAGGACGCACTTGATTTGAAAAATCTTATTCCTTTGATTTATGAATTTAAAAATTGTCCCGAATACTTATTTATCCAAATAAATGTTAAAGATCGTAAATATAAATTTTCGAACATAATTTCAGGGGTGTTGAATTTTTTAGAGGAAAGTACGAAATCCACGGGGACGAAGTCGCGGGAAAAGTGCTAGTAACTAATATAAAAGCGACGATTTATGGTATCTTTTCATATAAGTACCAATACTATTATGGTATATCAACAGATACCATAAATCGTCGCTATTTAGTACTTATACTTCCTATAATACTAATTTTCATAGTCAGCTACGGAACTCAACGGCTTCCGATACCTTTTTTTTTTTTTTTTTTGGGTGGGAAATTATCAAATAACTTCTCCCGCTCTGGGCGGAGCGGGAGGGCGTGTCAGACTTTTACTGACTAAAACCCACCCATATTCCTTCATTTGCCTGTGTGCCACGGCCACGATATCCCTTTCGGACAAACTCGCAACCCTGGCAGGCATTGGCCCTAGCGGACCCCGTCAGTTGGTGCTGACAACTCTTTTAGGCGCGCGTGGAATACGACGCGCCGTCGACCCTGGTCCTTATCGGATGGTGAGCTACCCATCGCTCACCGTCCGCAGGCCCGCGCCTACGGTGGCCGGAAATCGGCTTGCGACTCCCGACGCCCGGGGCGTCTCCTGCGGCGACTAGGGGCGCGAGGGCGCGAACCTTGCCTCTCCCTCACGCGTTCCGCCTCCTCCTTCGCAAGCATTACTAATTCGCAGAAGGAGGTGACGGCCTCCCATGCACTCTCGCTCCGAACCATGGCCTGAACCAGCGCCGGACGCGAGAGATCGCCGCCGGCGATCGCCCCCGTGAGGACAAGGCGGTGCTCTGCCCAAGCTGGGCAGACCTCCACCGTGTCCTCCCGCTTTATCCTGAACAGGAACCTCCCAAAACAACCATGTCCGGTGAGGACCTGCGTCAGGCGGAAGGTGAGGACGCCGTGGCGCCTCTCTAGCCACTCCTCAAACTCCACTTATCGCCACAATTGTGGCGTGCCCAGCGCTGGGTTGCGACAATCGCACTCTCCATGCCGCCATAAGATCCCGCCGGAGCTCTGTCCGCTGTGCCGTGATTTCTCGCGGCAGCGGAGTTTCACCCCGGCGTTTCGCCTCCTCGCGCCACTCCCAGACGTGCGCAATCCCATGGCGGTAGTCCAGCAAGGACGCTCGCTGCCTCACGGGAGACCGTGGGTATCCTCGGACCAGCCTGATGACCATGACCCTTTGGCACGCGTTCAACCGCCGGGCTGGTCGCACTCGCAGCCTTATAGAACGCGCCCACACCGGTGCCCCGTAAAGGGCCATGGACCGCACGACCCCCGCGTTAGAGCCTCCGGCAGGAGGCGGGCTTCCGATACCTAACTTAGCTTTGTAATCGACATAGTTGCGATAGTCAAAATTTCCATGTTGGCTTCACATAGAACATTATTGAAAATCGTACTGCAATGCAAGTAGATGTTTCAAGTTTTACAGATTCAGTTCTTTGTAAACAGCTGGCCTGATCGCCCACCCGGTAGTCGTCACCCATTACTGGGCCGGAACGATGAAATGCGCAAATTCAAGACTGTCCTCGAAAACGCCCTCAAGCAACAGAATAGAAGTTTTACTCGGTACCGGGACCATGTATACGGAATAGCTTTTACTGTTAGTACTTTAAACTTAAATGTTAAGAGTGTGGAGCAAGTAAATGAGTTTGTATATTTGGGTTGTCAGTTTTCCAGGGATGGAAAGATTGATGAAGATGTGGAAAGGAAAGTAAATGCGGGAAATAAAGTTACTGGTGCTATACATGCGATTGTGACCAACCAGTCGATGCCCAAAAACGCTCGACTGGCGCATAATAGTGTGCTGGTGGCTACGCTTATGTATGGAAGTGAATGTTGGGTGTGGCAAAAATAGCATGAAAGTAGATAAATGCTGTGGAAATGCGTTCCTTGTAAAGCATGTGTGGTGAGACTATAATTGATAGGCTGAAAAATTATGTGATAAGGCAACGGTGTGGTTTAAAAGAAGATGTAGTGACAATAATTTATTGAAAAGAGTATGTTCAACTTGACCCAATGCATCTAGCGTTGGGTCATGTTGAGAAAATGAATGAAAGGTGATTAAAAAAATATATTTACAAAACAGAAATGAGTGGAAACGCCGGGGGGGATGCTCTAGGAGTGACAGTGACCTTATCGGTGACGTTCTTCAGAAAGGTCAGGTGCGTAGTCCTCGCAACCGGCGTGGGTGTATGACCGTACACGAAGCAAAAGGAGTGTGTAAGGAGAGGTGGCGATGGCGTTCTCTAGTTTTTGCCTACCGTGATGGGAAGAAAGCGTGAGTTTGTGTAAATACATTTTTATTCAAAAATCAAATACAATGTTAACATTAAAATATAGTATCTGTAGGTACACTTGACTTATGCAGTTATATATAGTTAACAAAACAGGTAGGTGTTGCAACCAACACCCTTACTAAGTTATGAAATAACTTGTATTAAGGGCAGTGGTACAAGCCCATACATGTATATATAATGTATGAGCTAGTATGTATGTAATGTACTTTAAACATATCATATTGGAACCTACTAACAACGGGGTTAGTACGTAGGTTATACTTTTTAGGGTTCCGTAGACAACAAGAAACCCTTATAGTTTCGCCATGTCCGTCGTGTCTGTCTGTATGTCTGTCCCCGGCTTAGCTCAGAGACTCTTATTACTAGAAAGCAGTAATTTGGCATGGGTCATATTAATCACGCCGAAGAAGTGATAAATAAAATCTTGAAAATCACATTTTTTTTTATGGAAGGACAGTAGGAGGCACCTCCCTTACACGTAAAGTGGACATTATATTTTTTTTCTCGTCTGTCCCATGGGTTGAAAATATTGAGGGTCTGTGAAGACCATTTTTCCTGGGATCCGTTTGCGTAATAAGAGATTAAGAGCAAATTTTTGTTAGATTCAAGTGTGCCAGCCCTGCCAGCTACATGCTTATTTTTGGGTACCTACGTTAAAAAAATCATGGCAGTAGTACCTTTATATAAAATATCATCTTCACTGCACGTGTAAGGGAGGTACCAAAAAAATGTGAGTGCGTGTGGAAAAAAAGACACACACACCCAGTGTCTTTTTTTTCGAAAATTTATTTACCACTTTGTCGGCGTGGTCAATAAGTATACCCATGCCAAATTACAGCTTTCTAGTAATAAGAGTCTCTGAGCTAAGCCGGGGACAGACATATAGACAGACGGACATGGCGAAACTATAAGGGTTTCTTGTTGAGTAGGGAACCCTAAAAACTAGATGCGTTCGGCGTTTCCTATCTGACTACTCTGAGAAGAAAGGCCGAAACAAACTCAGAGGTAGCAGTCTCTTCCATAGGCGTACCCAGAATTTTTTTTTGGGGTGGGCCAGAAGTAAATAAACTCGATGAGTAGTAGAAATTTAAAAATTCCTTTAATTTTCTGACCGTAGTTCAATAATACCCTACGAGTTCGTAATTTGATAGGAACAAATGTCAAACTCCAAATTGAAAAACTGGACAAGTGCGAGTTGAACTCGCATGGTGAGTTGAGTTGAAACTTTAAAACTAACGCGCCCGCCACCGCGCATGGAAAATATTTTTAACCGATTTCCAAAAGGAGGAGGTTATATGTTCGGCTGTATGTTTGTTGTTTTTTTTTTTTATATTTGTTAACCGATATATCCGTCAATGATGGACCGATTTTGAAAATTATTATTTTTTTGTAAGGATATGCTCCCGAGGTGGTCCCATTGCCACTAAATCAGGATCTGATGAGGGGATCCCATGGAAATCGAGGGAAACCCTCAAATTTTATAGGCAAACCTATAGCGATTTGGATATTTTATTTATTTATTTATTTTACACTTTTGGAATGCTTACAGCTATAAACTTAAAATAATTAAAACAATGATTGAATGATGGCCAATTACAAGCTTTCACAGATAAAAAAAAAAAAGTAGTTAATATATCAAAGACAGTAGTAACCTTAAATAACAGGTACTTAAATCAAATCTAGCGTGTACAATGTTTTGCATACATAAGCTATACATTTTCAAAGAAATTCTTGCTCAGCGTTTTTTTAATCTTAGCAACACCAGTACAGTTAATGTCGATGTCAATCTCCTGGCTAGCTGCATTAAACGCGCGACTAGCCCTTATCAGAAATGAGTTTCGTCTGTAAGTGCATTTTGCATTAGACGTGTGAAGCAAGTGAAACCTGCGTAGGAACGCACAAGGCACACGCAGTCCCACTCTGCTCAACAACTCAGAAACATCAACCGATCCGTTCATGATATTAGATAGAAAGGTTAAATCAGCTATTTTTCTCCTTACATGAAGAGGAAGTATGTGATGTTTTCTACAACGCACAGAATAATTAGAAGAATAAGCTCCAGTATGAAACTGAATGTATCTTAAAAATTTCTTTTGTACGCTCTCTAAGCGGTCAATATAGGCATTGAATTTAGGATTCTAGACTTGAGAGCAATACTCCAGGTGGCTACGAACAAACGAACAATACAATATTTTAATGGCCTTGATGCTCTTGAACTCTGACGAGATTCGGATTATGAAACCCAAGGCTCTTGACGCTTTTTTGGCTATATTATCGACGTGTGCATCAAACAAAAGTTTTGTGTCGAAAATAACTCCTAGGTCCCTAACGACGTTCACTCTGGCTATGGGGGTATCCAACAGATTGTAGACTACACTGATTGGATTCGGTTTCCGGGTAAATGAGCACACATAGCACTTTGAAACATTTAAATCCAATTTATTCTGCCTGCAGTAAATTTGGAAACTATTTAAGTCCTCCTGAAGAAGGGCAGCGTCATCTGTTGAGGAGACCTGTTTCATTATCTTCATATCGTCCGCGTACAATAATATTTTGGAGTGCTGGAAACAGGCCGCAATGTCATTGATAAAGATGTTGAACAAAAGGGGCCCCAACAACGAACCCTGAGGGACCCCGGAAGATATGGACATGGTTCTAGAGGAGTAACCCTCAAGAACAACCGTTTGACACCTGTTTCGTACGTATGAAGTGAACCAGCGATAGAGATTACCCCGAATACCCATCAGTAGAAGCTTTCGCATCAAGATAACGTGATCGATACGGTCAAAACATTTGCTGTAATCGGTATAGATAACATCGACTTGGGACCTACGAGACATTGCATCAGACAGAAAGTCACTGCAGACAACAAGATTGGATGTAGTAGATCGACCACCCAAGAAACCGTGCTGTTGTTCGCAAAAGTTTAATTTAAGTGCTGAGTACAATTGTTTGTATACAATTTTTTCTAGAGCCTTTGCGAACACACACAACTTAGAGATCTGTCTATAGTTCTCAATGTCAGTTTTCGAGCCCTTTTTATGGATAGGAGTTATATATGCCGACTTCCAAATCGAAGGCACCACACCAGTGTCTAATGAGCGCTTAAACAAGATTGAGAGGGGAGCGGAGATACTTTTAGCACAGTTCACTAAAAAGACTGGTGAAATATTGTCTGGGCCTGGAGATTTGCTAGTATCGAGTGCCTTAAGTATCCTCTTATTACTTATACTTATTTTTTATAGGAATTCGTGCATTTGCTCTCGAAAAGCACCATTTGGTGAAGTAGAACTGATGATGAGACCACAGATGGCTACCGGAACAATATAATAATAAGCATTTAAAGAATTGCGATTCGATTAGGTACTTTAATGTGGTTGCTAAGCAATTTATGCTCGTCACTATGCATATGGTGAGTGGCAGTTGAAGTTGGTAAGAACCAGGAGAACTCCTCAACAATGAACGTCCCAGCATCGGGAAAAGCAATAATATATTTTGTAAAAGGTGATGACCAGTTAACATTAGGCTATTGTAACTTAGATAAATTCAAAACTGACCAACTAAAAAGTGAAAAATAAAAGACTTATTACAAAAAAAAATAACCGTCACCCAAAAATAACACTACAATGTGAAAAATTACTTTAATTTCGGAAGTCGGTGGCAACAAACTAAAGTACCACCGACTTCCGAAATTAAAGTTATTTTTCACTTTGTAATGTTATTTTTGGGAGTCTGTTATTTTTTTTTTGTAAATAGATTTTATTGAAATGTCCAATTACTAAAAACAAACTTTACGTCCTACGCATGCACGCTTGTTATATCGATACTGCATTGTTTCGTTTCGCGGGGTAATTTTGAATTTTACCAAATTAATAATAGATTTTGTTATTTGATATACCCATGCCGAAAGGTTCTGGAGTGGCGACCGCGTCCCGGAAGACGTAGCGTTGGAAGGCCTCCTACAAGGTGGACCGATGACCTTGTGAAGGCTGCAGGTATCCGCTGGATGCGGGATGCACAAAACGGGTTGAAGTGGCGGTGCTTGAGGGAGGCCTATGTCCAGCAGTGGATGTCTTTCGGCTGAAATGATGAATGATGACTAGATATACCTAAATTTTTAGCTTCGAGTTAGGGACCAGGGTGGGGCCGATGCTTCACCGTGGGTACGCCCTTAGTTTCTTCCAGACATAATCATGGTCACATAATATGAAGACCATGTAGATTGGTGACTGAAATGGTCTTGATGAAATAACCACACCATTGCGCACACAGACAGTACAAAAAGAAAAAGGACATTTGGGTAAGCCGCATAAATTACTCAAACTGCCAGGACCATGATAAAATAAAATGACAAAAAAAAAAAAAAACCTTGAGCCACGATTTCGTTGGGAACGAAATCACTATCGATGCAAAGGTTTAAGTCCAAGCAAACCTTTTTCTTTTTTATTTCTTTCTCCTTTTCTTTTTTTTTGCACGCCATTACTGAAGGTGAGACACAGAGTAAAGTTCATTTCACGAAAGAAGTCCCGCAGACGTGGCGCTGCAGGCATGGGTTATTTTAGGAATGTTGCTAACTTAGCGTATAATAATAATTAGTTCCACTTATTTCCGCGGGACTTCTTTCGTGAAATGGACTTTACAGACACATTTTTTTCTTAAACTTCAGGGTCCAACGACTGTCGGGAAGACGCGTTTAGTGGATGAATGTCTATATGCCACTCCGGATTTTTTACGCATGAAAAAAATTATTCTTACTGAAAGAGATAAGGTTAGTAGCATCTGCGGGGGTAATTGGGTTTCATTTTGACAGTTCATCCGAAACCATAGCAGCGAAACCGCAGTAGTTCAATTGTACTGGTTCGCGTCTAATCATAACCATAGTTTTTCCCCCAGAACTGTATACTGTATCGAAGTCTGGATTCGACAAGAGCATAATATACCATCTTTAACTTTTCCGTATTTATTTCATCTCTCAATGTCCTTAACGCATAACACGCAGATGATATAGTGGCAAATCATCCAAATGGATACTTACCTAGAAATTTGACGTCTCTCACTAATTCTATATTTTCATTGTTAAAGGTTATATCCATATTATCTTTATTGCCTGCAGTGGTTCGAAACAACATGATGTTCGTTTTTAAATATTTATTATTAATCTATTTGTATTGAACCAAAACTGAAAGCTGCCAACGTTGTATTTACCTTGTCTGTCAGTTCACTAATACTTTTCGCCACTAGCCTACAGCGGCAAAGACTACGAGATTTATATCTGGAATGATTTTTTAAATATAATTTATCAAATCGTTAGTGAACAAAATAAACAGAATGGGACCTAATATGGAACCTTGCGGTACTCCAGTGGTAATATTAATCATCAATGATTTGTATGATTTCCGCTGTCCATTCGGTTCTATAGTGCTAGTTTCTACGTACTTACATTCAAATTCTACATAGATTCAAACTGTGTTACGCAATTAGGGTGCTGGCCCTTTCACGAAATCAGCTGAATTTTGATCAATTTTGTTCATTTGTTGTGAACTTGTGAGAAAGGGAAAAATTATTTGTGATTTGAAAAGTCGAGTTCTTTATTTTGCATGTGGCTGAAAGGGATTTTTCAAATAAATTAAGTTTTTATGGAAAATCACTACCTATAATATTCGTCACAAGTTTTCCGCGAGACTGACGTTTGATAATTTTTTTACAAGAAACTACTTTTGATATTGAACGTTAAAAAATATCATCACCATCATTATATATGGTCTACTTGCATGTGGCTGAAACACTTTTTTCAACTTCGATACAAAATGTAGAAGAAAAATAATGTTGAAAAAACCTATATTTTTTCAAAAACCCAGTCGGTAATATTTTTTTTCCTATCATTTAGCAAACCATGACAATAAATATACTTACTTAATAAAAATCACACACAATCACAGTATTCTTAGTAAGAAGTTGCCCTTCTTTAATTCTCCATTTTCTTTTAGGTGCCATACCATCTCTTTCGGAAAATCATGGTAAGGTACTTCTACCAAGGAAGCTCACGGGGTTCCAGAGAAAACAAAGAGAACAAAATAAGACAAATGTATGTGTTCCGTTTTGTTTTTGCTAGTAATTTTCTCCTTGGTGTCAGCACTGGCTAGAACTATTCAAATCTATAATTATTATTATCATGTTCTTATCTATTATATATTATCATCTTGGTGAACAAGGGATTTCCAACAAGCAATACAATAAATGGCCAGCAAGCAGCAATAATTGTCTACTATCTAAGTATTTGTGATTGCAGATTGATTGTGTACTTAGAAATGTTTCGCTGATCCACACAAAACGTCTTGCAGTTTTACTAAATATTTACAAAACAGCGGGCTAATTGCGTAACACACTATCAGTAGGAATCGGTTTCAATTTGACAGTTCAACTACATTCATTGTGTTATTTACGTTGTTGAGCAGACACATTTTTCTAACACATGAAGCAATGGATTAGCAATATACTTCAAAATCATTCCGATTCCGATTCAAACTGTGTTACGCAATTAGGGTACAGTGCAGTGGTGGCCAAGTGGTAACGACCTCGACTTACGAGTTGTAGGTCGTGGGTCCGAACCCCAGCCGCTTTACTATGGGTAAATAAATTCATCACCACTGCTCTCAAAACGGTGAAGGAAAACATCGTGAGGAAACCAAGTGACTGGTCTATACCAACCTGCACTGGGCCCGCGTGGTAGATTACAGCCCACTTCCTCTCGAAGAGAGGAGGCCTGTGCCCCAGCAGTAAGATAAGATAAGATAAGATTCATTTATTTGTATAAACATGATATATACATACAACAGCATGCATGATGATAATAAATTACAATAAAGTCCAATCATGTTTAGCCTTATAATATATTGGCGTACAAATATTTTAGTCACATTAATTATATAAAGAATTTAACCAAACTGCTATGTCAAACTTACAACTATATTATAATAAAATTAATGTCAGACAAGTTTTTCGACTAAAAATTCAGACACACTGTAATATGCTTTTTGCGATAAAAATAGTATCAACTGACGTTTGAACGCCTTGATATTTAGCTCCTTCCAACGTTTAGGTAGCTTGTTAAATATAGTTGGAGCCATGCAGATGATACTTTTGCGCATGAGTGCAGTTTTCGCAGGATATACGCGAATTATGCTCATATTATACAAGTTAAGTACATTACCTCTTATTCCATATGCGTCTAGTTTTTTAATTAGAATGTCATGATATACGTAGGAACATTATAGGCTGATTATGCTACAGAAAATGTCATTTTATTCTCTTATTCCTTTCTTTACCTCTTAGTATCGCTATGGAGAACCTGTCTCCGCTTCAGATCCATGGCATCAACATCATATTCGACTGCCAATTCCCGTTGCCGGAAAAATTTGAATACACTGGTGATGTCCTATCAGAGTTCACGATCAAGATGGTCTTACGGGACATTTGTGGGAAGGTAAACGTTCTACGGCTTGGATAGGTGAACTTATTAAATCCGCTCGCGGTGTGTCGAAAATTCATAATAGTAGGTAACTTTGTCCTATATGACATTGAGTTTTTGGTTTCATAACATGATATATTGAAAATCGAAAAGCGTCTGGATACACAATCCAGACGTTTTTCGATTTTCAAAGGCTCAGCGCCGAAAGTGGGAAATCTCACAGCCCGCTTTTATTTAGGCATTCATTTAGGTGTCGCCTCGGCATTCGGCATCGGCATTAGCCGATCCGAAATTCTTAATTCAACGTTACTTATCTTTTTTTGGTGTTGACTGCGTAACGAAATCATTAAGGTGTCGAGGTGTCGAGGAGGAGGACGAGGTGTCCGCCATCCAGATCTGTGTCACGAACTTCAGCGAGGACGACATTGCTGCTGCGAAGCTGCTGCTGTTCCGGTCGCTTAATAAAATCGACCAGATGGTGTCTCGTCGGCGCGACGGGACTAGGAAAAGTGTACAAGACATCATCACGCTTCTGAAGGCTACCGATCCTGACGACGTGCCGACATTTGTGGTGAGGGATCTGAACAAGTTACCTCCAGTCACGTTTGACCACGTCGACGTTACGAGCCTGTTGAAGGACATTGTGTCTTTGAAGGCTAGTCTTGCTGATGTGCAGAGGAAGTTGGAGACATCCCAGATAACCGTCGCAGACCTGCGCACAGAACTCGATGAGTTGCGCAACTCCGTGGCGTTAATTGGGTCACCGGCGTGTGTGAGCAACGTAAATACGCGCCGAGGTGTCTGCCTAGACACATCGGTCACGAGTTTTGCGTCAGCAGTTTTGTCGCCGGCGCCGATTGCTGAGTCTGCGTTTTGCGCCGCAAGCGTGCGTCGTAGCCTCACTCCCGTCCCCGCAGCTCCTCCCCGCGGCGCTACCCGATCAACGCGACCATCTGACCCATTGGTCACTGTGAGCGCCCCTACTGCTCCCCCCGCAATGCCCGTGGCTATCGAGGAAACGAACCGGGCTGATGATGACGGCTTTGTGACGGTGCAAAGGAGGAAGCGCCGACAGAGTAGCTGTAAGAACCGCTGCGGCAAGGCTCCTACGGAGCAAAACGAAAACTGCGTGCTGCGAAGCCGAATACTCCGGTGTATATTTCCCGTCTCCACTACACCACCGACGCGGATGACATCGTGAAGTACGTGCGCCAAAGGCTGAAGTACGCGCCGAGAGTGCAGCTGCTGGAGACGCATCGCAACGTCAACTTTAAGGCGTTTGTGGTGCGCATACCAACGTGCTACCTGCCTCAGGTGATGGAAGAAAGCTTTTGGCCTCAGGATGTGGTATTCCGCCGCTTTCGCGGTCAAGTGCCACCAGAACGCACAATGACGTAGTGTTTCTAAGTGATACTAACATAGCTTTAAGTTTTATTTACTAACGCAATTGTTAATATAATATAATATGTATACTTAGGTTAAGGTATTCATCTATGGGTCTTGGTAACCTGAGAATAAATGGATTTATTATTATTATTTTCATTTATTACTTAAACATACATATTGAAAATATTTTAAAATATTTTTTATAAAAAACATTTAAAAAAACAAAAAACAGTAGTCCATCGGCATCAGGAACAAGGTCCAAGCTGCCGGTGGTTAGGGCTCTAGAGAGAGGAACCTCCTCACTATGCGTGCCGTGTCGAGGAGTACTGCTTTCTGAATCAAGCCCTTGACCCAGCCGCGTAATGAGAGCCTCCTGAGGTGTTGGTCGAGGCTCTTCGCTATTAGACCATTGACCGTCATGATTATCGGTACAATGATTGCAGAGTCCACATCCCACATGTCGACAACCTCGTGTGCTAAGTCAAGATACTTTATCTTTTTATCATTCTCAGCTTTCACGAGATTCTCGTCATGAGGGACAGCGATATCAACAATCATTGCACGGCGCTCTCGTCGATCTATCACCACAATATCAGGTTTATTGGCTACAATAGTCCTGTCAGTGATGATAGATCGATCCCAGTACAATGTGGCATGCCCATTCTCGAGAACTGGGTCGGGCACATACCTGTAGTATGGTACTTCGATTTCCACAAGGTTGTACTGCAAGGCAAGTTGCTGGTGGATAATCCTAGCCACTAGATTGTGTCTGTGCAAGTACTCGCCGTTAGCAAGACGAGAACAACCGGAAACAATATGTCGGATTGATTCACCGGGACGGTGGCATGCCCGACAGATGTCAACCGTACCGCAATGTATTTCCGATAATTATTCGTCATAATAACTTCATCCATAATCGCACAGACAAAACCTTCGGTTTCCCCGAAGAGGTCGCCGAAACGTAGCCAGGATACAGACGCCAAAAAGTCTACATCAGGCCCATGGAGGGCCCGGAAAAAGCGTCCGTGAAGCTCTTTGCCTTGCCATACTTCCTGACGATCGTTGGTATCAAGTACTGCAGGTTTGCGCCAGTTCTCTTTCGCCAAGGAGAGTAGGGTAAGGCCCTTGTCCACTGCGACCACATCTCGATGCATCCCCACGTCAGTTTGAAGAAAATATTCTCTGAGACTGCAAATCTCGCGGTTGTGGAGGGTTTTAGCATTTAAGAAGCCTCGACCCCCACACTTCCGCGAGAGGTACAGTCTCATTACTGATGACCGTGGGTGATGCATCCGATATGCCGTCAGCAATGTACGGACCTTCCTATCCAGAGCGTCAAGTTCCGTCTGAGTCCATTTGAGTATGCCGAAAGAATACATTAAAACCGGCATAACCCAACCGTTGAAGGCACGCACCTTGTTTCCGCCTGATAAAAGACTATTTAACACTTTATTCAGGCGGCCAAAGAAGCGGTCCCTCAACGATTGCTTCATATCGGCAGTATTGATGCCTAATGCTTCCGACATACCCAAATACTTGTAGGTTTCGGTTGAACAGAGGGATCTAAGGTGTATGGAATCCGAGAGTTGGATTCCCACGGATTCCGTAATCCCCCCTCTCTTTACATGCATGACCGCACATTTGTCCACACCAAATTCCATCCTGATGGCGCTACTGAACGTTTCTGTTACTCTCAGTAGCTCCATCAGTCGCAAATTGTTGGGGGCAAAGAGTTTCAAGTCATCCATGTAAAGGAGGTGAGATATCACCTGACCACCTCTTTTCAACCGATAGCCTAGACCTGAATCCTCCAGCAATGTGCTAAGAGGATTCAAGGCTAAGCAAAACCAAAGTGGACTCAAACTATCGCCCTGAAATATTCCCCGCTCAATCCTGATCGGTTCATCGGTCCCCTGGATCCGTCGACATCCTGGATAGAGAAGGACCGTCCGCCATTGCCCCATACACGACATCAAGAAGGTGCGTAGAGATGCGTCTATCTTGTACAACTCCAGCACCCTAATGAGCCATGTATGTGGCACCGAGTCATAGGCCTTCTTATAATCTATCCAACATGTCGACAAATCCTTACGGGATCTACGAACCTGTTGGCTTATGGCCATGTCTATAAGGAGTAGCTCCTTAGTACCACGGGACCTACTCTTACATCCATTCTGAGACACAGACATAATTGAGTTACAATCAATGTGATGTGCAATTTTAGCTCTAAGAATGGATGTAAGGACTTTATAGACCGTTGGCAAACATGTGATTGGTCTATAGTTTTTAGGTTCCGCAGTACTACCTGATTTATGGAGCAGGTGGGTAACTCCTGTCGTAAAGAACGGTGGAAGCGACCCAGTCTCTCAAGATGATTGGAATTGCGAGGCTAAACAGGCGTGTGACATTTGTAGCCATTTAATCCAAAAATTGTGCAGTCCGTCCGGTCCTGGAGATTTCCAGTTAAGCAACGGACGGACTGCACGGGCCACATCCAGAGGACTAATTGTAATAGCCTCCATGTCTGGTATTGAATCACACGTCTGTTCAACAACTCGCATCCAATCACCTTCAGTGTGACTAACGGGCACCGACCAAATGCTTCGCCAAAAAGCACTCATGGCTTCTTTATCCGGCAGACGTACGTCAGTCACACCTTGAGTGGGAATGGGCCGCTCCCATGCTCTGTATACCCACCTTTCATCGCTCTGGAACATGCGGTTCTGAGTGTACCGATCCACTCTTCGCTTATACCGACGGATACGGTTTGCCCATGCATAAACTTTCTGCTTCAGGAAGTCGATGCGCTCTGTGACACGGGATACATATTCTAGAGGACTAATACTAGTTCCCGAGAACGCCCGCCTCACAAAGCGCATCACCCTTGGGCGTGTATTGCCCTCCCTGAAGCAGATAAGCTTCCCGATGAGTACCCTGGCCTCATTAATACGACGCTCAATCCTGCACTGCCAGGCTGGTGCGGCGGGTTTCGGTTGTACAGCTTGGTCAGTATTTGGAAATTTGACACGAGCTATACGACATGCCGCAACAGCCGTACAATACAAGATTGAGTGTGTATCGCAAAGGTCTGCGCTACTTTCAATGAAATTTGGTAACAGCGCATCCAGGGCACACACCAGTGCTCTGTTTTTTTTATTCATGGGCAAACGTGGTAGCCGTGGTCTAAGGTCAGGTAATGTGAACCGGTACTCACGGATTGCATCCTCCAGTACGCTCCTTAATTCCACATTGCATAGGTTATCTGCAGATATAGCCCTGGTGTCCTCCACAGCATGCTGATTTGCCCGCAGTGGAACTTCAGCAGGCGCATGCACGACATTCTGGGATGGGGGAGGGTTACTAGCAGAGCTACTCTGCATTTCCGAGCGTAGCCGATCAAGTGTAGCGTCATCCAATCTATGATTGTGTTGAATGACGCGCACTTGATCCGACAATCTTTGGGCCGTGACGTTGATGGCTGGTTCAAGTACCTGAAACAGAGAGAGCATCCGACCCCGGTACGCTGTAAGATTAATTCCTCCCTCTGTAGCCCCATAATATGCGCGCATCACATTTTCATTCATGGACTGGGTCCATCGCATGCGCGACACATTTCCACCGGCAGCGGGGACCCTGTTCGGGGCCTGATTGCCTCGAAGTCCCAAGCTCGCTGGTGGCCGGCCTCTCCCCTGCCGACGTACAGGTGTTGGCGACGTCGGCGGGGAAAAATACTCATCGCTCGAGCTCGACGCAACTACCACGGCCGGTGTCGTCACAGCGCTCACGGTGGGGCTGGGTACCGGCGACGGCGAGGCGGAGCTGAGCGAAGAGTCCGGAGGTGGTGGGTGTGCTCGTCGTTTAGCTGCTCTCGTCAAAATTTTTCCGTTTTCTTAATCCTTGTTTTATCGGAGGTGACATGACAGATGTCACCTCGGCAGTTTTTGATGAAAGTCTAGATAATGGTTCATTTTGCTATTTTTTCATGTTGTGATTATTTTGGGTGAAGGTAGAGTGAAGGTAGAGTAGAGTTCCACATAAAATAAAATAAACTGCGTCTAAAATTAAAAGAACTGAAAATAATATGAAAACGAAATTTGTGACTTTTGTTGACGTTGGTGTTGCCAGCTTATTATTATTAACCTATGTTCTAGGTTCTCAACCATCTATCGGTGGTGGTTATTGATGATGCCCAGAACATGGACATCGAATCTTGGCGTCTTTTGCTGCTTCTGCTAGAAACGAAGAGTATGTTCTTTGTCTTGGCTGTCACTAGTGTTGACAGTCTGTCTGGTAAATCCATTATATTTTCTTCAGCGTTATGTATAAGCAGGATAGATTTGCATTCTT
The DNA here is from genome assembly GCA_948098905.1 of Tiliacea aurago. Lineage (NCBI taxonomy): Eukaryota > Metazoa > Arthropoda > Insecta > Lepidoptera > Noctuidae > Tiliacea > Tiliacea aurago. The sequence continues at coordinate 17,956,182 of OX402593.1, forward strand.
TTTGGCGTGACTTTCAAATACCGAGTGTTTAATTTTAACTGCTAACGGTTGCTTACATGTTATTTTTCTGTAAACCTGTACCAGTCCTAGTCTCACTTTTCAGACGTGGCTAAATACTGCCTGGAGAATAACATGATAGTGAAGGTTCCACTGACAGGCATCGACCGCACATACCACGCCGCACTGGCGTGTCAGCTACTCGACGTGCAAGCCATTCCAGCTGATTTGGAGAAGTAAATACTTCATTACATATTTTTATCACCTTAATTTATACATAAAGTAAAAAAATTATTACATAAAGGCCCGCCGACGCACCAGTGCGTCAGTGGTCCCCAACCGTCAAGTCCCACCAACGGCCCAGACAGCTTAAACAAAGGATATTTATGCTCTTAGAAATCACTTGAGAATTTCTTTGTTTACATTGGCAGCAGGGGCAATAAATCTGGCGGCCATTAAGATAAGGACAGGTACTTGACTTATGTCACAGGGCTCAGTCACAGGGCTCAATCGGTTTATCATAGTGTACACAGAGTTGTTGTGAGTGTTCCTTCTCCAGGGATGCCACATAGCAGTAGACATGAGATTTTCCGACTCAATCTGCCTCGCCTTTTCCCAACTACGTTGGGGTCGGTCCAGTTTAACTAGATGTAGCTGAATACCAGTATTTTACATGGAGTCACTGCCTATCTGATATCCAGAACCCAGTTACAGGGTAAACGATACCCCCCTTGGTAAGACTGACTGTCAAAGATCCACGAATGACAGCCAGGACCATCGGGTTAACGTGCTTTCTGAGGCACGGAGGGACCTCGATATGTAAAGGGGTGACCTTTACTCCAGGAACTGAACGCGATAAGCGTACCTTAACCTTCGGACGACCCGTGCGGCTGTTATTATTTAGCGACCAGCACTTCCCCCTCCAAGATGAGATTTTCCGACTAAGCTTAATATTTAAGGCTGGCAAGAAAACAGATACCTAATAATTATGCAGATGTCTATAGATAACAAAATCAAAAATCAAAAGTCATTTATTCAAACTAGGCTGAGAATCAGCACTTTTCGAACGCCAAAATTACATGAGACAGTCCCCAAAAACGCCCACCCTTCACCACTTCCTAGTGCTTTAGCTGGGAAGAAGAAGTGGCGCAACAAACTCCCCAGCAGCACAGCTGTCTGTTCATTTACAAAACTTGAATCTATACAATAAAATGTAAAATGCAACACAAAACATTAAATTAAGTTATTTGCCTTAAGTCAGCTAGCACACACCAGTATACAATTTTTTTTTTTTTATATAAACAGAAATCATTATCCATTAAGGGCCATCAGCTTTTTCCACGAAAGAATTGGGAGTAGTCTCCTTGAGTGACTCGTTACATTAGAATATAATTTTCAGGGTTATCGAAAGCGCAAGTAATGGCATGCCGGGATGGATCCAAAACTTTTTGATAGCCCTGGTGCAGAGAGGATCCTTGACTATAGTCACGCTAACTCGCAGTGAGGCCGCAAAAAAGCCAGGTTTAGTCATGCCTGCGCTGACTTTGTTACAAAAAGCAGTCGAAGTTGAAGACGAAGACTTACTACATCCACATAGTGGCCAGGTGCCTATAATTATGCTCTCAAAACGGTGAAGTAAACGTAAAACATCGTAAAGCAAGCAGCATGTACCAAAATTAACAAATCGAAAAGTATTGCCGCCACCAATCGGTACTGAGGGCCAAGACAAATGGCATTCGCTCGGAGCGATTCTATTTCTAAAATCGCTATCGTTATTTCACTATTTGACAAGCTTAATCGCTAGTTCTCGATTCGAATTCCTTCATACGAATCGAAAAATAGCGATAACGCTTTTCAAAAAGTGCCACTTGGCTACGCATCTTTTCGAGGGAAGTTATCGTTCGACGCTGTCGATTCGTTTCATGGAATCAAATGATGGTAACACTGCCTAGCTAATTTCTATTCGTTGACCTATAATCACGTGTCATTTCGATAGCTTATGTCTACCCCATAAATGTTGTGGCTTTTCTACTAGCGTTATCGCTAATCGAATGTTACTTTGTCTAGGCCCTCTGGGCTTGCGTAGCGGATTACGTCACACTCTCTACACAGAGAGGAAGCCTCGGTCACAGCGGTGGGATGGGAACTATAGGCTGTCTAGGCTGATCTTTATACTAGCCTGAAGAAATATATTGCCCTTAAAAAAGAGATGCTACTGACAGCAATTCGCAAACCTAATAGATGTGAGTAAATACTAAGACTGGCCTAGGTATAACTGCACAAGGTGGATCATAAACACTAAAACATATTTTTCTAAAGTCGTGAAATAATAATAACCACCAGGCGCAGTGCGGTGCCGCGCGGTTTGTGTAGCGTTTCGTACAAAATCGAAATACCGCGCCGAACCATGCCTGGGCTGCTGATGTGGAGCTCATATTACGCCTATTGTACCAGCTGCTGGTCATAAAATATCTAAGCAATGTATTTCAGAGTCTGTACAGTGACATGATAAGTTCAAGCATAAATAACGAAAAGAATTCAGACGCCGATGAAGATGACGAAACTATTCAAGTGGCAATCATGGCTGATTCCTTCACATTCGAGAATATAAAAGTCGATATGGCTATGGATGGTAAGTTCTTGCGAAGAACTTATGTACTTAGTCGTAGCACGGTCAGAACTCTGCATTAACTGACCCCTCTTACAAAGAAATAGACAAGTGGAAGAGGGTCGGGTTACGCAGGTCTTGACTTGATAGTTTTATACAGCTCCATGGAAAAACCGCAAGAAATAAGTGGGTAGGTACATCAAGTATTTTTTTAGATTTCCCCAGAACTATTATGCCTATTGAAGAAGAAGGCATGCTGCGCAGAGAATGATCATGGTGATTAGTTATGCAGGAAGCCAGAGTTTTGAAACTGTGCTCGGTAAATTAAGACAATAATTTTGGCCTATAACATAATATGGGTCTGAAGTCCTAAAAATCGAAAAAGCACGTATTCCACAGGGCAGGTACACCGTATGCCTACCCTCATCATCATCTGCCTAGCCTTTTCCCAACTATGATGGGGTTGGCTTCCAGTCTAACCTTTTTTTTGTTTCCAGGGTGGAAAATCCTCATGGATGTCCTCCGCCCTGAAGTGGGTGTAGGGGTCTGTCAGACTCTTTGACTAAAAATCACCCCAGTGTTCCCTTCCCACACTTGCATCCTACACCGGGGATCTTGGGATCTAGTGCGACTTGCGCAATTCCCGACTGATTATATAATTAATGTACCTATAAAAATATTGTACAAGATTTTAAAAGAGTACCGGTGGAGTTTCTTGCCCATTCTCCATACGAAACTACATTTTGGAAGGGGCGACTAGAATCAATTCAATTTTTTTTTGTAAATATTGACGTTCAAAAGTGCCTTTTATGTGCCTATTTGAAATAAACAATTTGACTTTGACTTTGATTGACTTGAGCCGGCCCGCCCCAGCCGGCCACCTCAAGTCTGGGGGAGGGTGAGGTGTATGATCGCCCCCTCCCCCCCCGCGACACCTAAAAGGGGCGCGCATGGAACACTACGTGCCGCCACCTCGGGTCCTGTGTGAACAGTCTGCAGTCTAACCAAACCTGACTTTATGTCTACCCTATCAAGAACAGTAGGAGTTACATTGTGTACCTACTTCACATGCATGACCCTGACTTTACAGCAATAATCCTGAAAACATACGACTCTTTGACACCATTTGAGAAGATGTTGTTAAAATGTGGCTCGGTGCTCGGAGATATATTCTCCAGACGGATGCTTTTGAATTTACTTCAAAGCGATTCTCCCAGGAAAGTTGCTCAAGGTATATAATATTTTTTTTTACTTTCCTGTCAATAAAACATTTAAACCACTTATGCTACATTAGCTGGCGGATTAACCACATGATTCTACTAGGCAATTTAGTTTTTGTACGCCATCTTCGTTGTCACTCAGCCCGGTGTGACCGTCTTTTAAAAAAAAAATATGTTCCATATTAACGCCTAGGTGCTGTGTACCTTGCTTATCATCAGAATTGGTTCAGTGGGTATTTATTGTCCAAATTAGGGCGGGCCGCAACGCATTGCAAAAATCATGCTTCATCACTTTCATACATTTTCTATGAACCAATGCAACCTTCACGCGGGTGGCAGCGCAACGCCTTTTCATAGATAAAGGCAACCTTTAATGTAAAATTATTGGTCTCACCTTTTACAGCGGTGGCAAAGCTGTTCTCTATCCGAGTGCTGGAGTGTGAGGGAGGGGACTTCACTCACGACACTTCGCTGGTGTTGGTCCACCCGGTGACTTCGCTGCCTGATCTCAAGCCACCGTACTGTGCCTGCCAGGGGACCAGAAAAACTCGTTAGTTGAAAAATAATACATAATATAAGTATGCTATTTATCGTTATTATCTATACGAGAGTCAGTTAGCAAAGAGACTAGAGAGAAGAGTTTGAACATAAAATCGAATACAAAAATAAATAAACAAGTAGATTGACCCGCATACCTATTCAGAGAATAAATAAATGAGTGATAATAAAATAATGTAAGTACCTATAAAAATTATAAGTATCTGCTTAACAACGTCAACATTCATTACGATATTTACGTTGTTGAGCAGCACCCTAATTGCGTAACACAGTTTGAATCTGAATCGGAATGATCGGAATGATTTTGAAGTATATTGGTCCATATGTTAGAAAAATTTGTCTGCAATAACGCAATGTATGTTGTTGAACTGTCAAAATGAAACCGATTCCTACTGATAGTGTGTTACGCAATTAGCCAACTGATCAGTATACATTTTTCGAACATATGAAGCAATGGATTGCCAATCCCAATCTGTTTCGGGGTGATTCAGATTGTGATTGGGCGTGCGTTACGCAATTGAGGTGCTGCTTGTAAAAGTATACTTTTTATTTGTCATCTTTTTTTTTTTCTTTTAATTTTTTTTTTTCACGCCTGGCGATTATTGTTTGTTTTTATATTATTATGATAATCCGTGGACAGTGTTGTGGGTTACATTATACTTACGACGTTACATCCTCAGGATTTAATTATTACTATGTAGTTTCACTTCTCAATCTACTAGGCGACGCACATAATTTTTAGAGCTGTGGAAATAAAAATCAAATTATAAAATTCAAATTGGTTCTACTCAACATCCGCCGACCGCAGCGCCATCTCCACGTAACTTCATTCCTTTTTTATGTGCGGGCGTCGCAACATCGCGTGTTTTGCAAAAACATAGTATCTATGTCTAATCATAATAACTATGAACGAATTTATCTAAAAATATAATATATTTTTTTGTCCTATCGTTTTCTCGATTTATTTTTTACCCGTCTACCTTCATTTAAGGTAATTTTTTAATTTTGATGAAAATGGTACTTTGTTGTTTATCACGTTCATAATAAGGATTAGATTCGTATGTTTTGTTACATTCGTCATGTGAGCGTAATATAGGTCCTAACTACGATCGTAAATTGCAAGTGGGAATTCATTGAGTTCTTGCATCTACGAGTACATGAGTTATACTCCGTGACGTGAGCACGGCTGATAACGAATTAGTCTAGTGGCGTATCGAGAATACGTACAATGACTTTAAAATGTATACACACTGCATACAGCAGCCTGTCAAATAAACAGTCGAATGGCGTAACGTGAGTACGTACAAAGACTAAAAGACAACACTGTGTCAATACAACAGTCGTTCTTTTTCTTTTAACTTACAGAATATGACCGTTATCACTCAAGGTCGCCAACACCAGACACACTGCGGTTGTCTTTGTATTCAGATGAATCAGAAGATAATATTCCAATCAGATCTGGCGTTGTAGTCCCCGCTAGTCCACCGCGTACCGGCGATGCTACAGATAATGCAAATGCATCTAATTTGCTCCCTCAGAACCCTGATCCTAGCTGCCTAAATGAGGTCCCAATAACTGATTCCGAGGGTCTACCGCCTGAAATATTAGACGCGCTGGGTGATCTGTTGTCTTGGGCCCGACTATAAATGAGGAGATTTCTAAACGTTGGGGTAGGATCTTAGTTGAAGGTATGACTAAAGAGATGAAGGAAGCCACTTTAAAGAAAACTTTAATACCTGAAAACTTCACTTTATCGAAAGCGCCAAAGCTTAATTTAGAAATTTTTGCCATCATAAGTGAAAACATTAAGCATCGGTATAAACTCCTCGAAAGAGCTCAGAACCAACTTGGGTTGGGCATTGCTGGTCTGAGCAATCTGGCCTCGTCTCTGATTAAAGAAGACCACCCAAAGGTGGAAATCTTGAAAAAACTGTCAGAAGTCAGCAAGATTTTTCTAGATTTACACTACGAAAACTCACAACATAGAATAAAGCTGATAACTTCTTCACTGGATAAAAAATTTACAACTACAATAACTGACATAAAACGCGATTCATTTCTGTTCGGAGGTGACCTTGGAGAAAAGGTCAAGGCCACAAAAACAGCTGAAAAATCAGGTCTACAAATAAAGCGCAGCAATGTTAGCATTCCTTCCATATCCAGACAACAGTTAAACTGGAGAAGCCACCCAGGTTTCAATCAATCAGGGGTACCAAACCGGGTGGGCAGAAGCCGAGGTACACATCCAGTCAAGGACACTCGTTACAGCTAGGTCGGAGGCAGCCAGCTGCGAATCGAGCCCCGCCTGCCCGGAAGATGGACTACAAAACTCGCAGGAACCAGTAGAAGTAATAGTTCATGCTGGTAGATTGCGTCACTATGTTAGCTATTGGCAAGCAATAACCAAAGATCCTGTAGTCTTAAACTATGTTAACGGCTTAAAAATTACTTTTGATGAGCTTCCTTTTCAAAAATTTGAGCCAACTAACCCAAGGTTTAGTAAAACAGAGCTTACACATTTAAAGCTGTCCATTTCAAAATTATTGTCTTCGGGGGCTATTAAAAAATGCTGTGACGTAGCTGGCCAGTTTATTTCTAATATTTTTTTGATTCCAAAAAGCGATGGGTCGTTTAGGTTAATTTTAAATGTCTAAATAAATTTATCAGTCCGGAGCACTTTAAAATGGAGGACATTCGTACTGCTACAAAATTAATCAGTAAAGATTGTTTCATGACAACTATAGATCTACAGGAAGCATATTTTTTAGTGCCCATTCACAATTCTAGTAAAAAATATCTGCGATTTAGATTTCAAGGTTCTACTTTTGAATTTCAGTGTCTCCCTTTTGGCTTGTCTATAGCACCTTTTGTTTTTACGAAGTTAATGAAGCCAGTGGTAGCTCATCTAAGAAACCTGTTTAAAGTTGTTTACTTAGATGACTATATATGCATAAATAACTCATTTAATAGTTGCCTAGAAAGTACAGCAGCAGCAGTACAAGTACACTTTCTTGAGAGACTAGGGTTTATCATTAATAAAGACAAAAGTAGCTTGATACCAAAACAAATTCAAAAGTTTCTAGGTTTCGAAATAAATTCACAAGATATGTGTCTAATGCTGCCAGATATGAAACGTCAAAAAATACTCGACCAAACAAAACGAATTGCTAAAAAAAGGTCTATAACAATTAGGGATTTTGCAAAGTACCTAGGTTTACTCTGCTCACTTTGCCCAGCAATTTCTTATGGTTAGTTGTATACGAAACGTTTCGAACGTGAAAAATTTCTAGCTTTGCGTAATTCTAGAGACAATTACGATTGTGTCATGAACCTTTCGCCCAATCTTAAGTCAGAGTTTTCCTGGTGGCAAAATAATATTTTAACATTAAATAATCCAATACGTAGTGGTAGGTATGATCTGGAAATCTTCTCAGATTCATCCCTTACAGGTTGGGGTATATATTGTAATGGAGTACGTGCTCATGGTTTTTGGAGTGACACAGAATCTAAAGAGCAAATTAATCTTTTAGAATTAAAAGCAGCTCTTATTGGCTTACAGTGCTTCGCTAAAGATCTTTATAATAAGGAGATTTTACTTAGGATCGATAATACTACAGCTATAGCTTATGTAAATAAGTACGGGGGAATCCAATATATGCACCTTAATGACATAGCTAGAGAAATCTGGCAATGGTGTGAGGAAAGGAAACTCTTTGTTTTTGCTTGTTACATCAAGTCCAAAGAGAATACAGAAGCAGATCACGAATCTAGACGATTAAATATTGACATTGAATGGAACTTAGCTTTGTCTGCTTATGATAAAATCACAAATACTTTCGGAAACCCTCAAATAGATTTGTTTGCCACACGATTGAACGCAAAATGTAAAAAATACATATCGTGGAAACGAGACCCTTCAGCGTATAACATAGATGCGTTTACAATAGACTGGTCGCCTTATTTTTTCTACGCGTTTTCCCCTTTCTCACTGATTCTTAAATGCTTCAGAAAAATAGTAACAGATAAAGCCACTGGGATTTTAGTTGTACCTTATTGGCCTAGCCAGCCATGGTACCCACTATTTTTATCTCTTTCTCAAAACCAAGTTATTTATTTGGAACCGAGTCCCTCATTGCTTTTATCACCTTTCAGGACTCCACATCCACTTTGGAAGGGACTTACCCTGGTGTCATCAGTATTGTCAAGCAATCGTACGTAAAACAATCGCTACCAGATAATGCTATTAAAATAATAATATCATCGTTAGCTGACAGCACCCTTAAACAATATAATGTAGTTTTAAAAAAATGGTGGCTTTACTGTACTAAAAAGAAGATAAATATTTTTGATAACAATATTCCTAATATACTTGAATTTTTGGTTGGTGAATATAATTTAGGCGCAAATTATTCAACCCTCAATACCTGTCGTTCCGCACTTGCATTAATACTGGGTAAATGTATAAGTCAGGACGATCGAATTATAAGGTTTATGAAAGGAGTCTATAGGACCAAACCTTCCTTCCCTAGATATAAATCTACATGGGATCCTAATCTTGTATTAGATCACCTTTCAAATTATTATCCAAATGTTGGTTCTCATTTGGCTCACCTTGGCCTCTCTATCCAAAAAATTAGTAGCTCTGCTCGCATTGTCAACTGCACAACGTGTGCAGACGCTATCGCTTATACGTTTGTCTAGTGTTGAAGTAAGTAGCACGAGGATAATTATTAATATAAATGATCTAATCAAAACTTCGGGTCCAAATAGATCGGCGCCTCATTTAACTATACCATTTTTCTCTAATAGAGAACAAATTTGTCCAGCAAAAACATTGTCCGCGTATATTGAAGCCACCAAGAATTTTAGGAACTTACCACTAACCGATAGACTTATTCTTACTGCCAAGAAACCAATCCATAACGCTAGTGCCTCAACTCTAAGTAGATGGATTAGAAACGTGTTGACTGAAAGTGGTATTGATACGGGGATTTTTACGGCTCATAGCACCCGCCACGCGTCAACCTCGGCGGCTAGTCGTAAGGGGGTTTCAGTAGACATAATCAAAAGAACTGCAGGATGGTCAGGGAACTCTTTAACCTTCGCTAAATTCTATAATCGTCCGATTACAGTAGATGAGGACAATGCATTTGCGGAGGCAATTTATAATTGTTAATTTAATAAGGTAAAAATAATGATTAACCTAACTTTAGTTAATGGTCACAATATGTAGAGGATGCAATCTTTGTTTGTTATGACTTATGATTAATGTTTTTTTTTACATACTGTATAAGTATGCACTCAATAAATGTTTTTTATATTTAATGAATTCATATATAGAATATATATTTCATTCTTCGTAAAATTCCTTTCCAATCTCGTTTGAATGAAAACGCTAAACATCTACATAGTAATAATTAAATCCTGAGGATGTAACGTCGTAAGTATAATTAATGGTTAAACGAACTTACCTTAAGTGATGTTCGACCATAATTATACGAGACGTTACATCCGAAGAGATTTAAAGTCCCTCCCAAACCCATAAACTAAAGCCCATCAAACAGTTCATCAAACGAGAGTAGCGTCTCTAAAAATGAATGAAGTTACGTGGAGATGGCGCTGCGGTCGGCGGATGTTGAGTAAAACCAATTTGAATTTTATAATTTGATTTTTATTTCCACAGCTCTAAAAATTATGTGCGTCGCCTAGTAGATTGAGAAGTGAAACTACATAGTAATAATTAAATCCTGAGGATGTAACGTCTCGTATAATTATTAGCTAAATACGAATATTGTTGTACTAGTTTTAAGTTTACATAATGTAACTGTTTGCTGTTCCTCTTAATAAAAATAAAATAAAATAACTCAACTTACGCAGTGTAAAATCGCGGACCGATCACTTCTGGTGAAATGAAGGCATTGTTTATCTAGTTTGTAACTGATGTCGACGAGCTTTGTGTAATTTATGTTTAATATAATTTCTAGTATTGTTCTCAAGTGAGTGACATACCGCCTTATTACAAAACAAGATTTATATTTTGGCATGGCTTAAACCATGGAGCCAGTTTTTGTAATAAGAACGTAACAGTGATGGAAATATCGTTCTATAAACAAAACTGAAAACTTCGTTCGGTACTAAGTTGTCAGTTTTGTGTTTAGGAACTTTACCATAGTCGGAATACAGTTCGAAATTCAATAATGGCTCCATGTTTTAAACCTGGGTCTGAAGATAAACCTTGTTTTGTAATAAGGGGGATAATGTCTTTATTGAGAATAAAGTTTCTTTAAACCTAACCCGACATTAAGGAGTGCTTTAGACCATCGAACTAAATAACTTTACTATGGGACCAACTTTGCAGTCGCGAAAAACAAAACAGCTGTCCCATACAGTTGTAAAAACATCAGATAGATAGGAAATCATTTAATACTTGTACTACTGTTTAGTAGTAATACTGCACAGTAATACTTACTAAATGTTTTCGGTGTTTAGTAGTAGATAATACTCCCAATAAAATGTCTATCAATATCTAAGCTATTTTATAATTATTTCATAAACCAGTCAATACGAAGCGCTTTGCAACTAATGATCAATAGGATCGTCAAGCCATTTTAAGGTATCACCGGTACCACTATCAATGATGTTATGCAAAACTTTTTGTAAATTAAATAACTTTGTTGGTAGCGAATTGCAGAGACCTTCCAATGTACGCGTTCTGCGGCTACATGAAGTTTCGTCACTCATTATTCAGGACAACCACATATGAGTTATTGACAGAGACTCAAAAGGTAAGATATCTTGCTACTGTCGGTCTCAAGGAAAAGTCTATACGACCTTTTTGTTATATTAGTATATTATAGAGGTCATATAACTTAGACAAGATGGTTGGAGCCTTATTATGAAAACATATATTTATTAACTAAAACCATCGAATTACAAATAAATAGGGAGTGTGTCATAATTTTATAAAACTAAAGTTCCCTGGGGAACGATGGTGAAAACGGCCAACACAACTAATATTATATATTACACTAATTTAGATAATGTAATATTGAATAGATATTTTGTAATCATGGAAATTAAATTATTTACTTTTTTCTGTTATTCTTTCATACAAGCACAATATTTTTAATATGCGAATCAAAACGTTTGTCGTTGAGTCGTTTTTAGACACTAGTCCAACAATCATAGAGGGGACTTCTTGGCGGGAAAGTGAAGCGTCATGTTCAGCAGTTTGTTTAATTTTTCAAAATTTGTGTTTAGCCGAATATTAATGTGTAATAATGGTGGATTATTAACCATTAAGTGTTTGTGAACGTGCACTAGTGTAGGCAAATGAAACAAAACAGTGCAACTTCGCTTCAAGTTCTCTCAAGAAGTCCGCGTGAGGACTCAGTAAAGTGCCACATCTTTACTGAAACTCAAGGGGAGTGGGCGGGGATATCATCATCATGCATTTATAATTCATTTCATCAATATTATACAAGAACTAAAACTTGACATTGGCTAAATGCACAAACCGTGCGAAGCCAGAAGGAAAAAAAAAGAAAAGAACAATCATAGAAATGTAAAAAACAGATCTATGCCAACAATAGTCATTGTATCTGATGGTGATAATGTGACATAAACGGTCACTTAAGTCTCATCACCACCCGTATTGGACCGTAAAGTCGGTACTTTTATTTAACTTGTATAAAACGTTCAGCGGTCATTGCCTGACTTCTACGTAACTACTAAACGATAATAAATTATTGTCGTGTAATTTGGGCCTAAGTCGCGTTTTATAAACGGTTATAGTTACGCCTATACGACCAGACTTACTGTAAATGTAAAACAACAATTATATATGAAATATATAATTATATATAAAATATATAATTATTTAAAAACAATAATTATTATATAAACAACATTAACTGACTAATATAACACGTTAATTTGTTAGTTGGGTACATTCCTACATGATTAAACAAGAGAAGCCAGTTAAAAAAAAATGTATTTTTCTTCAAAATTGTAATAAAATGACCTAAAGTAGTTCGCCTTCGCAGCATCAAGAGTAGGTAAGCAACAACAAGCATAACTGACAGTAATCTTTTCTTTATCAGCTCAAAATGCATACCCGTGCGTTACTATACCTGGAGCGCCATACAAGACGATGTAGTAGTTGCGGTGCCGGCTGCTTCGTCAAGCTTTTAGGACTGCGGTGCGATGATGTATGTGTACCTACTGGAATAAATAGCTGATACATTCAAGCAATCTTTAAATACCAATGTTAAAGTCTCATTTTCATTGGTCGATAGAGCTCGTATTCGGGGTGCGGGAGATTTCTGTAACTCATGAAGTCATGACATACGGTCCATATTCGGGGAACCGTTTTCATTAGTCGATAGGGAAACGCGTGCGGTATACGTAGAACTTGCACCGCACTTTTGGCAGTTGCTTTAGAGGCTCATTTTCATTGGATGTGAGTCTCTGCACGCCTTTAACCGACCGATGAATGTCGGTACGCCCGCTACAGGGATTCCCCGCAGACGGTGTACCGACCGCGTTATTGACTTATGACTTTCATTCCCAGCATGTTGTATATCGACCTAGTTATCGATTAATGAAAATGAATGAATGCATGGGAACAGGGACCAAAATAAAAGATAGATGGATTGTGTGAGAATTCAGAAATGATATTAACGAATTAGACTAAAATAACAGCGTGACAGGGCTGACATGGGATACCTGGGATACCTAATAGAAAAGGAATGGTGACAATGGCAGGCAGAAGAAATCTTTAACCATCTGTTGCTTCCAGCAACCAGCAACCAGCTGTTCTTAGGACTTGACAATCTGATACATCAAATCGATTTAAAATGCCATGACGAATATGTCCACACAAGACATTCTACAGCTAAAACAGCCAGCCCATAGCCAGTTCGGCTTGCTTATCGAGTGCCGGCTGCCACTAAAATATTAGAGTTAGGTATTATTTATGTGCACTACGAATATAGATTTTCGTATCGTGTCTTATCTCCAGGGTCTTATCGAAGAGACTGAACAACTAAAAAAAACGCGTCTGCAAATATATGCCCTAAGCGCTGAATCCAGGATGGCCGGTGAAGACAAGGCTCACTTGCCCACTGATATACACAACGGAGCCATTACGGTACACTATCTTTTTATTCAGCCCTATAGATAAAAAACAATGTTTTACTAAGTAGATACGTGTCATATGCGACTTCAGACTGATATGACGACATCAGGTGAATGAATGAGCTAATTCCTGTCTTGTACTGTACAAGACATTGGGAGCGACGTGCAAGATTTCAACGTCAATGCCTGGACAAACAATACCAGTCGTTTTAGTTATTTGGCGCGTTTGGATTTACCATCGTGGTGAAAGGATTAGTCAGTTCAGTTTCTCACGAAATATTCTATCTTTTTTTTAGATTGATTTGCCAGAAGACCTAGTTAACTTCGAAATGCTCGAAACCGAGGGGCACTTGATGGACCATATACTGGGTATATTTTTATTATTATTTGATGCCTATAAGTCGCGAGACCATCGCGGCACACCACGAAGAAGATGGTGGGCGGGACGAGCTGTGCAAAGCCAACAAGTGGTCCACATTAGCCGTGTACCGGTAGTAACTTGAAGTCCTGGCCTATCATGGGAAGTCTTTGACCAGCAGAATTAACTTTATTGTATACCAGAACTAGAGATTTCTTTATTTTATATGTTTAATATTGTTGTTTATTAAATTTTGTAGTAGGTACACACATTCAACTTTCTGAATAAATTCTCTAAACGATGCACGATGGTGAAAAGCGCACCAAAATCCGTGAGTTTAGAAAAATGATGCGGTTATACAGACAGACACGAAAAGCGACTTTAATTTTTAATTAATAATTAGAACAAGCAAGCTAGCATGCGTAGTTCATACAAACGTAATACCAAAATAATTTGCAAATCAAACATATTCTTAAGGTTAGTGTGTATTTATTTCGATTGGATTACAGAATATCTATGTTCCCAAATATATATTTTGAAAGGCCAATGATATAAAAGACGAGTTATGAGAAATTTAAAATTTCTATAGAAAACTTATTTTTCTCATAACTCTTGTTTAAATTAGTGCCCATTCAAAATAATATATTTGGGAACCTAGATATTCTGAATTCCAATCGGAATAAAGACAAACTACTATGATATATGAATAATGTTTGATTTACAAATTATTTTGGTATTACCTACGTTTCTATGAACTACGCATCCATCATGCCTCCTATGGCAATTAGTTACGTAGGTCTGTAATTTACTAAAGTGTTTTTTTATCATTTATTTGATCAATTATCGAGCGACAAATAACGATTCGAGGATCGTTGATTTAAGATTATATGCTGTGTTTTGGCGATCAATAAGATCCTGTCAACATCTTACAGATTTGCTCGATTAATTTGACTTTACGTTACTGTCCCCAGTTGACAATCGGCAAATATCGGGGCAAAATCACTTGTTGAAAATCAGTGGGACGATCGGGAAAAAAAATAACGAATTCCCGTTCGTCCCCCTAAGTGGACGAAGTCGAGGGGACGAACGGGAATTCGTTATTGGGTTGCGACAATCGCACTCTCCATGTCGCCATGAGATCCCGCCGCCGCCGCCGCCGCCGGAGCTTTGTCCGCTGTGCTGTGATTTCTCACGGAAGCGGAGTTACGCCCCAACAGTACCCCCTGTCAACATTATTCGAGCGCCAAAAGATACCGGTAGCAGTTTACTTTGAGGCAATGAATTTGGGAGTCAAACTTTAGTATTCTGTCTGCAGCAAGTCGGCGACCATCAAAGGATCTTATGTCGAAGAACAATCGTGTTCGTTCCTTCTCCTCTTTGGAAATAGAGAACTGTGAATGTTTAGCGATCCTGATGAGTTTTTACAGTCAGGTCATTGACCACTGTCGTGGAGCTGGTGAGAACAGTTTTATGTTTGTTATCTACTGTATCAAGTGATTGTTTTCTAACTTATATTTTTTGCAACAAACGCCAGATCTCACTCTGTGGCATAATTTAGCGAATTATGCCACATAGTTGACACAGTTTTTATATTTGTGTTGGTCTTTGCAGGTGAATATCAGAAACTGTATGAAGCATATTTAGAGTACATAGACCTGTGCATCAATATAAACAGTAATATACCACAGGCTGTACGCCTGCTGATTGAAGTTGAGAACTTCGTTCAGGTAACACTTGTCTAAGTAATGACGGAACTGCCCGCAGACAGGCGCGACGCGATATTGTGTTTTTTTATTATTCTCAAACATATGTACATTATTTATTGATTTTACAATTTCAGGCGAGAGAAGCGCTTGTTCACATACACAAAACATAACCTTGCAAAAAAAAACTAACCTAAAATAACCACCAACCACTTCACTTGAAAGGATCAATCGCACCCGCACGGACAGATTGTTGTAACGCGATTTGGGTAGAACAATTTCCATTACGTTTTCTTAGAAATTGTTATATTAGAGTCGCCTCGTGCCCGTCTGCGGGAAACTTTGCTGGGGCGGTGATTCCCAGGTCGGGAAAGGAGTTATTGGGGTTTCTCATAAGGAAATTCTCAATAGCTGCCCTGGGTCGATTTATCCGTTATTAAATGGCAATAGGCTCGCCCATGAAACTAACATAGCTCACTAACCACCATAAGTTTGTGTTTTTTTAGAAAGAGAACTTTTACCCAAAGAATATGAACAAGAAATGGGTGAAAGATTTTAGTATGGCGAGCGTATGCTCATTAAAAGGGATATGTATGCTCGAGTCTGGAAACCATAGTGAAGCTAAGAAGCAATTGTTTCACGCTATGCAACTGTATAAACATCCGTTCCCTTCTTCTAAGTAAGTGTTTATTTGTCTTTTCCAATGTTAGTTGTAGTACTAGAACTAGATACAGCTTGTTCATTAGAGGATACTCAATAGTATCATCCCCTTTAGTGAAATGTGTTGAAAAAACAAAATGGCGGCGTTCGTTCAGATTATGGCCGCGCGTCAAAAGAACCATAAAGTGCTTTATCTCTTAGCAAACAAAGTTCTATGTTACTTCAGGAACTTGACTGGCGATTTCAAAATTATTTCCAGGCACATGAGAAAATTCTACAACCTAAGAGCGTCGTTTAATCAAGTGATGGCTCTGTACATTGCCCCAAACCTCTACATAGAGAGGGATAGCGGCATCATTGGCAACTTCTACGAGGATATCGCTATAACTCTGTTTAGATTGTACCGACTATTCAAGGTAAATTACTAGGTATTCGATGGATTGGTATTCTTTTTGAATGGGAGGCGACATCAATCTAAAAATTGTCGTCGATGCAAGGGTATTCTAATAGAAATTGGTTAATGTTCTGCCCTAGGAAGAGAAGGAGCCAGCAAACGCAACGTTAGCAGCTAAATGGTGTTTGCACTACGCTCTTCGAACCAACTCTAACTTTCGGCTCCTGTGTATCAGCTACGCGAACATGATAGTAGATTGTGGAAAAAGACAACAAGTATTTTTTTTTTTTTTTTGTCGATAGAAGTTAATCTACCATAGTATTGGATCTTGAAGAGTCATTTTCTTATTTATGGAACTTTTAGGGCGTATGTTATCTTTTTATTACTTACATTATTTGACGTGGTTGAGCTCTGACGTCCTCCAAATTGCTGTTAGAAGTGCTTTTGATCCCTTGCCGAGGTATATATTTATTGCATTTCTATAAGTAGCAGTCGGGACAACCGAAAGAAGTGATCAGAAGATGCCTACTTCAGGCAGAGTTTCACTCCAGCTACCTAATCGTCATCTGTGTAATTTGTGCAGTTCTCGATTTGCCAAAAGCTGGAGAATCGAGCGATGGAGGTGTGTCGTCGTAAACGCGGGCGGTTAGACGTAACTGAAGTCCCAGCTGTCTGTTATCTGTACACCAGCATATTCCTTTACTAGTTAGTATCCGTATTTATTTTCCTTTTATTTAGCCGTAGGGTCTGTGGTTTGTGATGAGTCCACTCAGCCAAGTAGGTTAAATATTAGCTTTCGTAATACGAGTACTTACCTACTCATCTCGGTCCACCAAGTCTACTTATAAATTGCTTCTGACGTTGGTCTTGTGGTTTCTACATGACCGCAAATGCCTTTATTATATTTATTATAATTATCAATGAAGTCGGTAGGAATCATATTAGGTATGTCTATAATCGCAAATAAATGCGCATTGAGTAAGAAGAGACTTCTATTCCGCAGTGGGACATTTACAGCAGAAATTCCTAGAATGGGGCAAATCTTTTGAAGTAAAAAAAAAATAAGTAGGTTTTTAATTAGAAGACACGGTTTAACTTTACATCGCAGCTTGGATCGTGGCAAAAAGACCGAAAGTCTGGAGTTCGGACTGTCAGTGATGCGCATGGCAACAAACCGGACCGAGATGAACACGCGAGAGTCGCTGGTGCTATGCATGCTGAAGATATTGCTCGACGACCTCAAGATACATAACATGGTCACCATAATGAGGGACTTCTTCTACTTGACCGAACATTACGATTTATGCTGTAAGTAGGATATAGGGCCTTCAGACGACATAACTTCTATGGCAATTTGCTTTTCATAGAAGACATCGAATTATGTTTTATCCTATAGTTCAGATTATGGTGTAGTTTAGCATGGCTATGCTACCCTTTAGAACCTGTCTATCAGTACGGTCTACTAATACAATGATTCAAGATATTTTATCCAATATCTCAACCTTGGTAAATACTATTTTTTTTAAATCTTCTTGATATTTTCCAGCTGAAACCTGGTACTATTACTATGCAATAGTGATCCTACTCGACACTGGTTACTGCGTGGAGTCATATACCGCTTGTGAGACGTTTTATATGAAGAAGGGCGATGCCTTACTGAGGTCTAAAACACCGGAAGCGGCTTGGAACTTCTTCGTTTGCACGTGGCTGGTGTAAGCAAGTAATAATTTTTCAGACCTATTTTGAACAGCGGTTTGAAGAGACGTATAAGATTTCGCAAGCCAAGAAGGATTGTGAACAAGGACAAGTGGAAGAAAGGAAGGCATATTTGCCCTGCAGTGACGTTTTTCTAAAATTATATAATAATAGCTAGTTTTTTTTTTTTTGGATGGTAAATTATCAAATAACTTCTCTCGCTCTGGGTGGAGCGGGAGGGCATGTCAGACTTTTACTGACTGAAACCCACCCGTATTCCTTCATTTGCCTGTGTGCCCGGGCCACGATATCCCTTTCGGACAAACTCGCAACCCTGGCAGGCATTAGCCTAACGGACCCCGTCGGTTGGTGCTGACAACTCTTTGAGGCGTGCGTGGGCCAGGGCCGGACGCGAGAGATCGCCGCCGCCGATCGCCTCCATGAGGACACGGCGGTGCTCCACCTAAAATAATAGCTAGTCTGTTTTTTTTTTTATATAATATATATTTTTAATTTATTGGTTTGTTACTATTATTTTATTTTTGATTTCTGAATGATTTGAATTCATATTTTCATAATTAATTATTACTTGTTTATTGCTGTGCTGTGTCACGCTGAGCAGTCATTAAATCAATCTGTCTTTGCTATCTGTATTGGGCCACCAAGATACAGGCTGTGCCTAGTTTGGGGCCCACGGCTATATCTATATAAGCACTCCTTCAATTAAAATTGTTCCTATTTATAAATGTTTCCTAACTTGTGTGTGTCAATAAATTGATTTTATTTATTTTTTATTTATATTCTTACTTTTCAGAACTATAAGGGTAGGTGCCTGGGAGAGGTCCATCTTATGGGAGGAGAAGATCAAACAACTGCTGTTAATGAAGTTAGACAAACACGAGTTCAACATGATGATAATCATCAGACTGGTCGAGGGTGTTCTCATTACGCTTGTAAGAGAGGTAGGCGCAACATTGCAGCTCACTTGCTCTGGCAATCGCCGTTTCGCCATGTCCGTCTGTCTGTCCCCGACTTAGCTCAGAGACTCATAGTACTATAAAGCTCTAATTTGGCATGGGTATACGACAAAGTGGTAAAATACATTCTTGAAAAAAAAAAAGGGGTTAGGTTTCCTCCCTTGTTTTTCTGGTCTATCTCATGTGGGGTTTGTTGGATAGGTTGTTCAAAAATATTGCAGGTCTATGAACACCAATTTCCATTCAGGGATCCATCTGCGTAATACAGTGCTATTTTTTGTTAGTCAAAGTGATCGCCCCCTACCAGCTAAATGGTTTGTTTTTGGATTTGTGAAAAAAATCATGGCAGTAGTATACATATACAATACCGAAATTAAAAGGAAAACTATCACTGATAAAGTATGGCTTTACAAATAAACGAGTAATAGTCGACCAACTTACATTTGCAGTTTGAGAATTGACCGTGACGTATATCGATGTGTGGGTGAACATGTTTTTCAACTGTAATGTTGTTTGTTTTTGGTATGTATTCATCCCAATTACTTTCCTTTGACAGATAGACAACCGGAATATAAAGAAAATCGAGGTGTTAGAGAGACACCTCAAATCTTTGTTTCACGATATGGACAAAGCAAGTGATAGAACTCAGATTTATCGAGCAAGGTATTGGCCGCGCAATTTAAAATTAAATTATCTAAAATTTAAAGACATAATTCCACAACTAGGACTAAACGCAAACTACACTCGCGAGCAATAAAGGAATCACTTCATCGTCCGCTGCTCGAAACAAATTTTTACAACTTCTATGCAATGAACTATAGATTGTGGCATATCATTTGATAGGCAATTTTGTTAGCTTTCAACCTCTTTTAATATCATAACCAAAGATTATTCACCTTATGTCATGGACCGTAAAACCAAAAAACATCAATTTTTAAAACAAAACACCATATTGTTTGGTAGTCACGCCCCCTTTTTATAGGGTTTCAACCCTATAAAAAGGGGGCGTTTATGAAAATTGATCATTAGGCCAATATTTCACTTCACTGGGAAATTGGGAATACTGAAGCTAAAAGAAAATGGAAACCACATCTATAGAAGCCGCTCAAGCCGTCATCCTAATCCAGCAAGGATTCTCTCAGCGTACTATCGCTCGGCAGCTTCATTTGAGCCAGTCTTGTATCTCGAAGGTATACAAGAGGTTCAGGGTGACTGAAAACTTAGTCCGGAGACCAGGATCTGGACGACAGCGATGCACTTCAGTGAGAGATGACCGATTTATTGTCACCTCTTCTCTCCGGAATCGACAACTGACCGGCGTGGACGTCCAGCAGCAACTCAGAGAAGTTTAAGGGAGGGCTGTCAGCGAGTGGACAGTGAGGCGAAGACTCAAAGAAGCGAACTTGAGCCCGAAAAGGCCAGCCACGGGACCTAATTTGTCTCCAGCCCACCGACAAGCCAGGCTTCAGTTTGCTCGCGATCACTTAGATTGGGATATCGAGCAATGGAGGCGAGTCCTGTTCTCGGACGAATCCAGGATGTGCTTGCATGGTATCGACCATCGCCAGAGAGTCTATAGGAGACCGGGGGAGCGATTTGCACAATGCTGTTTTGCGGAAACAGTGGCATACAGGGGGTGGGTCTTGTATGATGTGGGCGGGGATATCTATTGAAGCAAAAACGGAGTTGATATTCGTACCTGGTGGAGGTCGGGCTAACCGCAGAAAGATACATCAACGACATTCTGCTAGGCCATGTGCTCCCCTACGTCGGGTTTATTGGCGAAGGTTTCCTGCTAATGCACGATAATGCCCGCTGCCACACCGCTGCAGTGACTAGACTAGACCTTGTAGAAGTCGGGATTCTCACACTAGGCTGGCCAGCCCTCAGCCCTGACTTAAATCCGATTGGACATATATGGGACGAGCTGAAAAGGCGGTTACGAGGAAGATGTCCAGATCCGGCGTCAATAGAAGACCTGAAAACGGCTTTAGTCGAAGAGTGGCAGGAAATCCCACAGGATTCCATCAGGAAACTCATTCGGTCAATGAAAAACCGTTTTCAGGCAGGGTACACAAAATATAAAGGGGTAAATAACATAAATTGTAAGTAAAAAATTATCTTTTCATATTACTTCCTATTCATTTATACGTCCACAACTTCGACATATTGCAATAATTCTCTAAGTTTAGGTAGAACATTTAATTAATTGATATCATTTGAAAGCTAACAAAATTACCTTTCAGCTGATACGAGTATACCACAATCCACAGCTCATTGCATAGAAATTGTAAAAAATTGTCTTGAGCAACGCGCGATGAAGTGAATCCAGTTTATTGCTCGCGAGTGTAGTTGGTTCTGTGACTACTTATAACTTTGTTGATTTCTAGATATTATCTGATGTACGCCTACTACAAATACATAAATGGAAAAAAGCATATGGCGTATAGTTACCTGAACAGGGCTCGCGAATATGCCAAGAAGAACTCTCATCTGGTCCTCGTGTTTTGGGTTGAGCATACACGCGCAGTAAGTTTACACTTCTATTACTTCTGTTTATTCTTCACCTTCTTCAATGCTTCAACGTTTTTTTTCTCCGGAATTAGGATCTTGGGAGTTAGGATCGAGACTTGTCGATCGTTGAGTTTTTGCCATCATCATCATTTCAGCCGAAAGACGTACCCTGCTGGACATTGACCTCTCCCAAGCATCGCCCCATCGACCGGTTCTGTGCTTTCTGCATCTAGCGAATTCCTGCGGCCTTCATAAGGTCATCGGTCCACCTTGTAGGAGGCCTTCCAACGCTACGTCTTCCGGTACGCGGTCGCCACTTCAGAACCTTTCGGGCCCCATCGGCCATCTGTACTGCGAGCAATGTGCCCTGCCCACTGCCACTAAGTTTGGCAATTCTTCAGGGTATGTCGATTTCCTTGGTTCTCCTGCGGATCTCTTCATTTCTGGTTCGATCACGTAGGGAAACTCTAAGCATGAATGATCGTAACTTTATAGAATTCGCCAACATCACTTATTTTTTGCAGTTTCTGGCCAGTAGGTAGGTATTCTGTAAAATTAAATTGTTGTTGAATGTTTCAATTAATAAACAGTTAAATGATGGGAATTATACTTAAGCGATAAAACAAACGCGTCTTTGTGTTGAAGTGACTAGTTTTTTAGGGTTACGTACCCAAAGGGTAAAACGGGACCCTATTACTAGGACTCCTCTGTCCGTCCGTCAGTCACCAGGCTGTATCTCATGAACCGACGTGATAGTTAGACAGTTGAAATTTTCACAGATGATGTATTTTTGTTGCCGCTATAGCAACAAATACTAAAAACAGGAACACCTCGTGCGCGAGCCCGACTCGCACTTGGCCGGTTTTTTAATTAGCCAAATTATGAATTCTAGTAGATTTGATGTCAAACGATTAACTTTCTTATGATGTAGCTTATCTATTGTCTTGTGCCTTGAGAACCGAGATGAATGGAGGTAGATAAGTGCCATCGCAATTTTCACCGAAGCAGCCGTGATTCACATACCTATTAAACCGGCTCAAATTGTCGGCTTGATTCTTCGAGTCGCGGTAACTTTGGGCAAATTAGGTTGGAGCGTTGGAGCAATTGATTCAATTTGGACTGTTGCAAGGTCAAGGACTGAGCATCAGAATCTGACTTCGTCATTTCAATTGTTGTTCAAAGACATCGTCTTTAGGCACTTCCTAAACTTCTTGTCGATTTTCCCAAATCCTACACTAATAAGTAGCTACGGACAATTACGTATTATAAATAGACGCGTCATACACGAACATTAGTGCACTCTAACAGCGTAAGCCATGAATGTAGCTACATACTTGCGTACAATCACAGGTTGCGCGAAGAAAAGGAAAGACCTATACCGATAACTGTTGTTAAAAAGAGATGAACATACATATTTAGTTACGTCACTAGCTGCTGCATGTTCATTGGCGCGTACGCGTCGGTCGCAGCAGTCAGGAAAAATGGCTGACTGGCTGTACAAGTACAGTCGCTGTCAGATATATTGTAGCAAACAAGGTGACCAAATACTTCTGAACAATTTAAAATGTCAATAAGTTCCATACACTACAAGTTACCATTAATATCTGAACATTCATTACTTCATTAATATCTGAGCAGATGCTTATCAATAATTTCTATACACACAACTAACCAAAAATATCTGAACACTTACAACGTCACGTGTATCTAGTTATCTACGCAGACAAACGCTGAGCTTACCTAATTCGTTAGGTACTGCGTGATACAAAAGACGAACCAAAAACGACTATCGACTTGACAAAAATAAATTAAATTCCAGAACAGTCATTTGGTGTTCCCTTTTTGAACACTAAATACACAAAAATATCACGCAGTAACGAATTAGGTAAGCTCAGTGTTTGTCTGCACTGGACGTTGTAAGTGTTCAGATATTTTTTGTTAGTTGTGTGTATAGAAATTATTGACAAGCATCTGCTCAGATATTAATGAAGTAATTAATGTTCAGATATTAATAGTAACTTGTAGTGTATGGAACTTATTGACATTTTAAATTGTTCAGAAGTATTTGGTCACCTTGTCTGCTACAATATATCTGACGGCGACTGTACATAAGCATGAAATGAGACGTTTTTCTATACTCCCACAGTAGTAGTGTAATTTGTACATCGTATATAGACACGGGAAGACATTTTCTTCACAAATAATTGTTGAGAATTGCGAGTGATTGTGACGTGTAGCCGCGTCACTGGATGGCGCGCGACTAATCCCACTATTCCAAGTCGGGCAATTGCCTTGCTTTTACTTCGGCCATTATTGAGCGCGGGTACCTAACGCATCTAAAGGTAATAACATCATTGCCTACAGATGCGAAAAAATATACAGCCATCCCATACCAACATTTAGGTCGAGTAACTCGAGTAGGTATTGAACTTCTGGGCCAGCTGATAATTTTACGCAATTACAATATTGGTCCCGAGGAGAAGGGAAGGCCCAAAGAGAAGGGTTCAGTTTGATGGTCTCTAGTCTCTACCATAACTTTTAATATAACCACACCTTTCGGATACAATGCTGTAGGTATGTAATATATTAATTAGACAAATTTAAACGGATCCGAATAATGACACAAATACTGACAAGAATGGGTTTCATTGAAGGATATTTATTGTTGAAGCCATTACCGAAATCTGTCACCGACGAGCGCGGGCGCGCGGGGGAGCGCGGACTCACGCCATTGTGTTGTGTTGACAGCCACTGCACGAGTATTATTGAAAGTTGTAAAAGAGCCATAGAAACAATGTTATATTAAACAGATAAGTTATACACTCACAAAACAACCGAAAAAAGTGTGCCGCGCAGCAGCGGCAGCACACCCCCACTTTTCATACATTTTACATTTCACTACAAGTAAAATACGTCCCAATTAGGACGTTTTCGAGTATTCACAATTGCGCGCTCAGATATGTTGTATCTGTTTAATATAATATCATTGCATAGAAACTATTAGAAACAATCTCAAAACAATATTAAAAACTGCATTATATTCACGAACCGGCGGCGGCGGCGGCGTTTTAATAAAGTGGAGTGGCCCACTAGTTATCAACCAATCATTTGGTGACCCCGACGTGATTTGAACACGCAACCTTCTGGGGGCCTAAAATGGACGCTTTGGCAGAATCATAATATGATCTGCGTACAATTCATTTCATCATCTGTTTGACAGTTTTGTATGGAGTTTCGTAAAATGGTCCACAAAATATGAATTGCGATAGTGAAGTCTAATGTCAAATAGCAGCTGTCAAACAGATGAATTGCGGGATTTATGAATTGTACGCAGATCATATTATTATTATGATTCTGCCAAAGCGTCATTTTAGGCCCCCTGATACCATCAATAATCTTGTATGTTTTCAGCACTGGAAAGGTACTCTGAGCCCCAAGTACTTAGATTACTGGTGTGAACACGTTCAGCTGCACAATTTGTTGGATTACAGGGATTTTGACTCGGAGAGTGGCACAATAGTACCCTATACTTTACCACTACCCAATGATTTAGACAAATAGATTTTAAGGTCTTATATTTTGTTTTTAACCGACTTTAGAAAGCTTAGGCGGTTATGCTTTCGGCAAATTTTATTTTTAGTAAGTAGGTATGTACCGTCCGTGTGGTGCCCGACGCTATCCTATTTCTTCCCGTGGGTGTCGTAAAAGGCGACTAAGGGACTTTTTAGAGAATGGGCAGCAGCGTTCCCTATGCATTTTAACACCATACTACGATCGCCAACCCGCCTACCAAGCGTGGAGGTTATGGCAAACCTCCCCTTATGGGGAGGCCTATGTCCAGCAGTCCGTCGGACGTCTTTCGCCTGAAATGATGATGATGTTGATGAGGTAGCTTAGGTACTTAGTTATTTTTAAGTGCACTTCTAGTAGGTACTTAACACTTTAATTTTGTTTTTAAAGAAGAATAGTTTAGTTGTTTAGGTTTTACTTAAGTAAATGTTTTAAATAAAAGTACCATATAAAAGTAATTTGAGTTTCAATTAAAATCCATTAAATGATAGGCAAAATAATTTTATAGCTTCCAGTTAAACACAGCCGGTGTAGACGAAGTCTAGCTTTAATTAATAAAACAAATTATAAAAAAAAAATAACCCGACTGCAAAACAATTAACTGAAAAGATGGAAACAAGATGAAAAGTATCCTTTAAGTATCAAAAATAAATAAATGCAGTCGGAGGCAACTAGGATGTTACGAACGCCTTAAAATTTTGCCTCCGACTGCATTTATTTATTTTTGATACTGGATACTGGTTTAATAATTTGTTTTATTTAAAGCTTTTTAGTGTTATTAATGAACATATTGTTTAGTTAAGTATTGGTAAGTTAAAAAAGTTTTGATCTCAGCAGCCAAAATACTCAGCAGCCAAGAAACTCAAGACTGGTGGCGCGGGAGTAAGTGACGTACAGCTGTCCGTGTGAGAACCAGTTTTAATCCTGAGATCGACTCCGCAGTCTTCAGTGGCAATTCCCCATTGCTTGCCAATGCCAAAAGGGTCTTGACAGACAGACAGACGGACGGACAACGATGTGATCCTTGAAGGGTTCCGTTTTTTTATTCGGCAACATCTTGCGCTTTGATTTTGACTCCATTATCGTCGTCAGCGCCCTCGAAAACCATGAAAACGACACCTATGACAAAAAAAATCACAAATTTTCGGTAAAGAAATTTTAAATTTTGATTTTGACCACATTATTGTTGTCAGTGCCCACAAATACCATGAAAACGAGACCCATGATGAAAAATCATCACAAAATCACGACATCTTTTTGCGCAAGTGGGTTCGTGCAAGTGTCTTTAGCAGAAATGTCATTCGCGCAAGTGTACCAAATCCGATGCATCAAATCTCAGTTGGTCTACTCTCTCATATGAAACAGGAACCGCTTGAGGCGCAACTGCTATTAGCATAAAAAAGTGAACATTTCTCGTTTTATTGCTGACTGTAATATATTTTTTAAATCTGTGAATGCAGATCAAAATGTCTCAAAATTTTAAGGACAGTCTCCTAAGACCGATTTTGTGTAGCTACAACGGTTAAGATATCCTTACTTTCCATCTTAAAAATCCACCCTGCATATGCCATATGATGATTGACTGCTTAGCCACATAAAAATATAGCGTGATGATAATCAGTTAATAGGTTAAATCTGTAACAATCTGCAATGTTCTCACCGTTTGGCTCGTCTTTTTACAATTTGCTGTAAACCATAGAGGAATACAAACAATGCAATATTGGTCATCCCCCATAGTAAATAGCGTGATATAATATATGACCTATCGGTTAACCAGACTTATGGGGAATATATATGTAAAATTTTAACGGAATGTTTTTAACGGAATTCGGATGAATAGAATTTGCGTGATGCTGGACATACATTCAGACAAACAGATAAAAATTCTAAAAACTATATTTTCGGCATTAGAACGATCTCAGACCTCAAACCAATTACTTTTTTTCAAAAATGTTCAATGTACAATTTTAACTTCGCTTTGATTTTGTTATTAAAGAAAATGTACTTTTTCGTAGTTTGTGACAAAATAGTAGCTTAAAAGTGTTATAAAATGTATATATTTGGAATTGGCTATTTACTAGCTTTTATTTGATACCCATATTAATAAAATCGTAAAATATTTTTTTTTATTCTCCCTCTCTTTTTTGATTCGCAAATGCCATATTGAAAAATTATAGCCTATGTCACTCCCGCAATTAAAACAAATCTAAGGATACCTCTTATGTTAAAATCCATCAAGCCATTTAGCCTACAGAGCGTGCCAAAGCAATAGACATACATACATACACTGGAAAAACATAACCCTCCTTCTGAAGCAGTCGGGTAATAAAACAAATTATTTAAAAAAAATAACCCGACTGCAAAAAATGAACTGAAAAGATGGAAACAAGATGAAAAGAAAACCAGTATCCTTTAAGTATAAAAAATAAATAAATGCAGTCGGAGGCATCTAGGATATTACGAACGCCTTAAAATTTGCCTCCGACTGCATTTATTTATTTTTTATACTTAAAGGATACTGGTTTTCTTTTCATCTTCTTTCCATCTTTTCAGTTCATTTTTTGCAGTCGGGTTATTTGTTTTTTAATAATTTGTTTTATTTAAAGCTTTTTAGTGTTATTAATGAACATATTGTTTAGTTAAGTATTGGTAAGTTAAAAAGCTATATGACTAGATAAGATAGGATAGGTTTTCCTTCATCTCAGGAGTAGGCAGTGACCTATCGCTGCCGGCCGTGGTGTCCTTCTGCGAAACAGTCGTGTCGCAGAAGGAGGCTGCGGAAAGGGAGCGGGAGATCTCGTCCGCTCACCCGGCTCGCAGCAGGCGCACCGGGCGTCGGCGGAGGGCCGATAACGCCCTCTTCCAGCCCCCATAAATGGGTCCAGGGACGGCGGACTTGGGGACGTCCGCCGCCCCCTATCACATTCGACCCGAGGTGGCGGCGCGTGGTGTTCCACGCGCGCCCCTATCAGACGTCGCGGGGGGAGTCAGACACCTCACCCCCCCCCCCAGACTTGAGGTGGCCCGCAGAGGCGCTAGCCGCACTAGCACTAGCCGGGGATTGCGGAAGTAATAACAGATCCCCGGTGCAAGTGTGGGAGGGAAACACTGGGGTGGTTTTTAATCAGTAAGAGTCTGACAGACCACTCCGCCCGCCGCAGGGCGGAGGACATCCATGAGGATTTCCCAACCCGTGAACAAAAAAAAAAAGAGGTTTTAGAAAAGCTAGGTTCTGCCCGCGACTTGGCGTGGAAGTAGTAGAATAGCCACATTTTTATAGAAAACGGCCTCGTTGGACTAGTGGTCGGAAGCGCTAATGTTGAGCATGAGGTCCTGGGTTCGATTCCCGGGTCAGGCAGTGTTATTGGGTTTTTCATTTGAAATTTCTCAGAAACAGTCCGAAGTTTGAGTTTGGGCCCGGTTAGTGGCAATAGACTCGTCCCCTATTACATGGGACCTAAACATAACTGGCGAAATGTGGATGTACTATACGGTATACTTCTGCCTAACCCTTATACAGGCGTGATGTTATGTTATTTTTTACAAAAAATCCCTTTATACTACGTTTGTAGTTTTGATCTCAGCAGCCAAAATACACAGAGACTCAAGACTGGTGACGCGGGAGCAAATGACGTACAGTTGTCCGTGTGAGAAACAGTTTTAATCGACTCCGCAGTCTTCAGTGGCAATTGGGTATGTAAAGTAAAAATTAACCTATGCCGATTCCAAAACCATTTCGAGATTTTAAGCTTCTAAGACTTATTTTTCTATTAATAGGTCTTCAAATTATAACATCGTATTTATTTTCACAAAAATACTTAAAATCACTTGACTGTTATTTGACCTCTAAATGACGTCACAAAGCAGCCTGAATTGGAAACTTTCAGTGCCTCTGGTAATTAAGTTGTTCTTTATGTGTCAAGTGTCATGTCAACGTCAAACTTACATGAAGCACTTATTATTATTCTATTCAGTTATGTAAATAGTGTAGTTTTTCACCAGCGGCGGACAGTACAAGTCGAATCACATCGATGTATCGCCTCAGGCAAACTTAACTTACGTTCAAATGCCCAGACTTGTACTCAACATTTACTTCCTCGCACCATTTCCTTTTTAATGTTTCTTTTACTAACAATCAATTTGTGTCGGCTATTTGTTGTGGTGTTTATACTTGACGGTATGAAGCACTTAGCAGAAGTAGACTTTGAATCCATTCATTTTATTAATAAGCCATAACTATAAACTAAAGTAAGTAAGGAAATCGCTAAAGTATGAAATGTAAACAAATTAATTGTCAAATTTGACAGTTTGACTTTACTGAATTTTGGTTTTAAATAAGTGTTAAACGTGGCAAAGATCCTAAGCTATTCAGCTACTAAAGACGTCAGTACGAACAATACTTTAAAAAAATATATAAAAATAACTACAGCTTGAAAAAACAAAAAGATGAAATTATGTGTTTCAAATACTCTTATCATTAAAATAAAAATATATAAAACATACCTGAAAAATACTTTACATACCTAATTCCCCATTGCTTGCCAATGCCAAAAGGGTCTTGACAGACGGAGGGACGGACTACGAAGTGATCCTTGAAGGGTTCCGTTTTTTCTTCGGCAACATCGTGCGTTTTGATTTTGACTCCATTATCGTCGTCAGCGCCCTCGAAAACCATGAAAACGACACCTATGACAATAAATTTGCAAATTTTCGGTGGCGCCATGTTGCATTTTGATTTTGACCCTAATTTTGTAGTCAAAGACCTCGAAAATGATAAAAACGACACCCATGACGAAAAATCATCACAAAATCTCGACATCTTTTCACGCATGTGGGTTCGCGCAAAAAGTGTCTTTAGCAGAAATATCATTCGCGCAAGTGTACCAAATTCGATGCACCGAATCTCAGTTGGTCCACTCTCTCATATGAAACAGGATCTATTGGCATAAAAAAAGTGAAAATTGCTCGTTTCTTGCTGACTGTAATTTAATTTTTAAATCTGTTAATACAGATCAAAATGTCTCAAAATTTTAAGGACAGTCTCCTAAGAACGATTTGGTGTAGCTACAACTCCCATTTTAAAAATCCACCTGCGTATGTCATGATGATTGCAGGAGCCCCTTATACATATAGCGTGATGATAATCATTTAAAAGTTTAAATCTGTAACAATCTGCAATGTTCTAACCGTTTGGCTCGTCTTTTTTACAATTTGCTGTAAACCATAGAGGAATACAAACATAATGCAATATTGCTCATCCCGCATAGTAAATAGCGTGATAATATATTATAACCTACCAGGGAGCCTAAAATGGACGCTTTGGCAGAATCATGCGTGCAATTCATACAGCCCGCAATTCATCTGTTTGACAGCTGCTATTTAACATTAGACTTCACTATATTAATTCTTAATTTGTGGACCATTTTACGAAACTCCATACACAACTGTCAAACAGATGAATTGCGGGATATGAATTGTACGCAGATCATAATATGATTCTGCGAAAGCGTCCATTTTAGGCCCCCAGGTGACCAGAATTTATCCGAATAGAATTTGCGATGCTGGAACATTCAGACAAACAGACAAAAATTCTAAAATCTATATTTTCGGCATTAGAACGATGCCAGACCTCACACCAACTACTTTTTTTTCAAAAATAGTCAATGTACAATTTTAACTCCGCTACGATTTTAATAATAAAGAAAATGTACTTTTTTGTAGTTCATGTCAAAATAGTAGCTTAAAGTTGTTATACATAGGTAATACATATATATTTGGAATTGGCTATTTAATAGCTTTTATTTGATACCCATATTAATATAATAGCAAAATATTTTTTTTTAAACCCTCTCTTTTTTTTTACTCGCAAATGCCATATTGAAAAATTATAGCCTATGTCACTCCCGCAATTAAAACGAATCTAAGGATACCTCTTATGTTAAAATCCATCAAGCCATTTAGCCTACAGAGCGTGCCAAAGAAATAGACATACATACATACATACACTCGAAAAACACTGCTACTACGTTCTTGTAATAACTAAGTGGAATACGTCTAAAAATTACAAATCATTTTGATACTTTTAAAAATAATACAAAAAAAAAACAATAATACAAAAGTACCTGCCGCGTCGCACGGTGGGCTGAAAATCAGCTTTCATAGACTGAGGGATTTCAATTTGCAAGTGCCGGATTTTTTGCCGGTTAACGCTTCTATTAGTTATTACTTAATACAAAAATGACACCCGAGTAAATTCTTCTCAAAAACGAAGGAATTAAGTATGTATATATTTTTTACGAAAAATTTGTATGAAGCTAGGACGATAAATCTAATTATATCTTAAACTGAAAGTTAAACACGAAGATCCCTACTCTTTTTAGTGTTAATATAATTATTTATGATTTTTTAACCGACTTCACAAAAAGGAGGAGGTTCTCAAGTCGCCTGTATTTTTTTTTGTCGCCGATTTGCCGAAAAATATTGTCTTTTTTTTTTAATTGTTAAAGTATTTTAAGGAAACGATTCCTTTTAGTGTTTATGTTGAAGAACACAGACTTTTAACAACACGTAACATAAAATAGCATCACCCGTATATCTCCGAAGGAATAGGCAGAGGTATAAAGTACACCCACAAATAGACAACTATGTTGCCGGCAAAAAATCCGGCACTTGCAAATTGAAGTCTATGAAAGCCGATTTTCAGCCCACCGTGCGTCGCCACATAGCTAAAGACAGGAACTTAGGGCAAGATTCCATTGACGTATAAATCATAAACACGTCAGTGCAAGATTCACAGATCGCGCATTGACTTTAGTTTGTTATTAAGGGCCGATTTTTCAATCGTCATGTAACTTATATCTGAAGAATAATTATTGCAGTTTGACATTATTTTCTACACAAAAACTGTCAAACCGTAATTTTTATTCCTTAGATAAAAGTTGTCTGAAGATTGAAAAATCGGCCCTAAGTATTTTAAGTAAAGTTAGCGTCTCAGTCGAATTTGAAAATCATTTGTATATCATTCATGTTCATATTCGTACGATGCGCTTGGTTGCACTCGGTTATACAAAATATGAACATACTTCACCGTGACGCCATGGCGAAGTCGCCAGGTCGCGCTACTAACTAAATGTATACAGCTCGATGGTGGGTGGCTCACCTGGGCCCCAAGTCTGCTATTTTTATAAATTCAGTCATTCACGATCCCATTGTCATTTTGCTAAAAGTTCGTAATCTGCTTAATTCATAATGGTCGATCATTGGTCGGTCAGTTGTCGTAATAGAATTGTGTTACTTATAATGGCATTGTCGTGTTGCCATTATTATAAAACCCATTAGTAAAAATGTCATTCATTTATAAGTGTAATGTACGAGAATAACATTATAGGCAATTTCTTTCAATGTAGTGTCAGTGGCGACCATTGGAAAGTCATAATGACGCCATTATACCTAATAGTAGATTACCAAACTTGTCAAAATCAACAATTATGAAATCAATGATCGACCATTCTGACACTATGGTAATAGCAGACTTGAGGCCCTGGGCGTCCGCTTGGTTACGCTGTCTACCATACATTTTGTTGGCGACACTGGCTCGGTGGTGTCGCGGACAATAGTGATTTCTGTCATTCCCCACGACACCACCGGTGGTGTCGTTTTCAGTGGTGTCGTGGGGAATGAAAGGCTGCGTCGACATGACGTCCCGGTGAGGTATGGCTAACGCATACTTCACATCGCGCGCTCTCTCTAGCACACCGGTCGACGTGTCGCTGTACAACAAAGATCGGGCGAAGTTTAGTTCGCGTTATCGCGACAGTGTAGCGATAACGTGTAGCCGTAGCATTACGAATGAGGTTATACAGTCGCTCCATGTACTGGTATTCAGCTGCATCCGTACTGGAAGATGACAGTATGGTTTCACCAAAGGACGTCGTACGACCGACGCCGGTGTAACATTATTAAGACATAGTTTTAGGCCCAAGACGCCATAGGAATTTTTTGTTACCTTTCCAAGGCATTTGATTGCGTCGATCACGAAACCTTCCTATTGAAACTTGAGCATTACGGACTTGGAAAACTTGCGCTTAGTTTAGTAAAATCTTATTTAAACGATAGACAACAGCTAGTTCAAATAAATGATTTCAATTCACTCGGTAAACGTAAAAATGGGTGTTCCTCAAGGCTCGATATTGGATCCTTTCCTCTTTTTAGTGTCTATAAATGTTCTACTCCATTTATTCAATAATCAACCACAAATGGTGTTATTTGCTGATGATTTTTAAGGTAGATAGACGTGCTACAAATGTTGACTACGTAAATAACGCCCTACTGCAAGTCCAAAATTGGTTCACTGCCAATAATTTAGTATTAAATGGAAAAAAAACTAAGTGCATACGATTTTCTTTACCAAATGTAAAAAGTAATAATTATGAGATAGTATTGAATCAAGAGAAACTAGAATTATTCAAATTAACCTCGAACGCCTCTCGTAACTTGTGGCCGATTGACGCCGGCCGGTACCACAAGCGCATTACCTACTTAATTTGTCATTACCGCACTGTCTCGATTTTACATATACTTAATTACCTTCTTTCTGTACGTCTACCATGAGTTGTTATCGAAAAATTACTCGCTAGCGTTAAACTCGCTAGCGT
Organism: Tiliacea aurago; assembly: GCA_948098905.1. Lineage (NCBI taxonomy): Eukaryota > Metazoa > Arthropoda > Insecta > Lepidoptera > Noctuidae > Tiliacea > Tiliacea aurago. The sequence continues at coordinate 17,990,228 of OX402593.1, forward strand.
ATTAACATGGATGAAATAGATTTCTATAACGCTTGCACCATGAGTTTTACGGAGTCTAACGCAGGCGATAAGGTAAGCTCGATAGATCGTGTCGTATAGCTAACTTCACTCCTTATGTTTTGTTTCTTTCTTTCTCAGTAATATGAAGAGAGAACGGCTGGACTAGGTACCTATGGCATTTAGTAGTTGTTGAATTTTTAATCCTTATAATATTTCATGTCGTCAATTAAATTTGGAATTTTGTTGACGTTGTGGTCCGCAGCGTTTTTGACTTAAATTAAAATAAGTTTACAAAAATAAAATATGTAATACAATGAGGACCAGTGGGTCACAATTTAGTATAACTAGTGTATAGATAAATTAAAATTATTGTTATAGTTCTAATGCCACTCTTTGTGTTGACTTCAAATCCGTAACATTATTCAATAATAAGCACAAATCTTCAAATGCTTCTCTAGAGTCAATAAAGTTGGCCACTAACATATTTCATGCTAAATAAGCTCTTCCCGACATTATTTTGACTTTAATAGACTCAAAACGTGTATAATTTTAATGTAAACAAATGTTTCACACCTCAAAATGCTAGTGAGCTACGTAACTACCTACTATCACAAGCGTATTTTTCGATAGCGTCTGTCGAATTAGTGACTCATGGTGCCGTTTTGTATGGTGACAGCTGAAAAACGTTAGTGACTATCGAATAGATTACGTTAGGTTTCTTACTTATCGAAATCTATAGTGCTCAATGTACGTATTTTAATTCTTGCTGTGACCGCAAGGGGCGCTGTACAATATTTTATACGTAGGATTTACGGAGACGCTAGCGAGTTTTGGCTGTGTTAACTCATGGTAGAGGTACTGCTGTGGAAGGTCAGTAACAAAAAGTAAGGAGACGCAAACAACTTCTTAAAAAAATCTACATAATTAATGCGTGGGTCTCTTCCTGTGTTTTAACCTTTAGACACATTTGGTAGTCTTGCCTACACCGGCTCTTACTTCAAATCCAGGTTGCAAAAATAATAGGTATACTTACAGCCAATTTTTTTTAATGTCAATGAATGTATCTTATCGTGAAACATCTTTACATTCTAATAACTTACGATGGAATGAAAATAAAAATATACAAAGGTATCACAACAAAAACTATACAATTTTATGGTAAGTATATAGAAAATATGTTTCTAGATAAATTGCACCATTTATGTAATCTGCGGTAGGTACGTGTAATGAAAAAATTTGTAACTGAACAAATAATGAAATATAATGAAGTTTTGGTGGCGCGGCTGGGTAGTACAGGTACTCCCGGCCGCGAGACCGCGGTTTTCGTAAACTATAAGGACATAGTGAAGAGAATTTTAGAAGAAAACCGGAATAAATGTCATATTTATAAGAAATGCTAAACGCAGTGTATTCAATAATTTTGTGTCCATTTAGATGACATCATGAAAAGTAACAAAACGTAACTTAATTAATTTTGATTTGATGTGTTCTCCCGCGAAATTCATTCTTACGTTTTTTGCAATTCACAGGTCAGTAACGGTTTTATGTTGATCTAATGATTCGCGGACGTAACGTTTATGGCTTTACAGAATGATTCTAACTCCCTGGCCGCGCCACTAACGCAAGGCTATAATTTCTAAAGTAATTAAATGTTCGAATCTCTATAAAGCGTACGGATAAGAACACTAAAATGTCCGTACAATTCTTTAGTGTATACTATGTCCGGGTACGGGATATATTATGGTCCTTGGGGTACGCTTTACAGTTTACGAAAACCGAGGTGGCGCGGCCAGGGAGTATGTACCTATAGTCCTATACTCCCCAGCCGCGACACCAAAACTTCATTACACGTACCGTAAACATAAATAGTACAATTTATCTAGAAACATGTTTTTTTAATATGTCTATGCAATTTCCAAGCCTAGACTGGTTAATAATTTTTGGATAAACTAGTTTAACCACAGATTGGGTTTGGCCATAAGAAAATATTGTTGTCTTATTTTACAGCTAAGAACATGAATTTGCAATCTTGTTTAAAAAGTTTTAGTTATTGTACTTATTAATTTTGCATCAAGTTCGCCATTTATGTAGCCGCTTCACCATTCATAAAAGTGTTTTATGAAAGCTTCAAGACTTTTTAAAAAGAACAACAAATACCTATACTCCATAAAAATAAGATTAGACATTTAAATAAACTTGTTTACAGTCCGTTCAACCGATTCTGACTTCTATTCCGTAGGCATAAGGATGGCATTGAAAGCAAAAACGTGGTTACAATACCAACTGTTTATTACAACTGTCATTGGTCATGCCACCAACGCAATAGAAGTTAAAATCGATTGAACGAACTGTAAAAAAGGTTTATTTGAATGTCTAATCTTATTTCAAACGGAGTATACATAGTTTCTTTCTATTACTTATTGCTAACCACAAAATAAAGGAATTATAGGTTTGTAATCTCAGCCCTTGCTTTAAAATAAGACTATAGAGCATGAAGTTTTTTTTTTATTGCATCGTAGGCAAACTGTTTAATGTTTCTTAAAAGTTACTTGGTTGTCCATGGAGTATTTAACAAAATGTAACATTAACAAGCCTAATTGATATTAGTTTTACAGTCATTTCCTTAAGTAGACTACTGCAGATCAAAATTTGTTAAACCAGTGATTTGCTTCCATTTATTGTTTCTGTACAGTTGTTAATAAAAATGAAAAACAACTAACCCTAAAGGAAAGCAATAATAAAAACTAAGATTTAATTGATAAAAAAAACTTGATACTCCTTATTCCAAAACATGGTTTATCTTCAGACTCAGGTTTAAAACATGGACCCATTATTGATTTTCCAACTTTATTCCGACTGTGATAAAGTTCCTAAACACAAAACTGACAACTTAGTACCGAACTAAGTTTTCAGTTTTGTATAAAGAACGGTATTTCAATCACAGTTACGTTCTTATTACAAAAACTAGCTCCATGGTTTAAGCCATATCAAAATATAAATCATGTTTTGTAATAAGGCGGTAAGTGTTTCTGCTGTTCATACCTAGTTATTCACAACTTTTCAATTAACAAAATCTTAAAAAGCATTCTATAAAAAATAAATAATGATGACTTGCATCACATTAACTGGTACAAATTACATTTGCACTAGTTACAAATCACTGGTACATGACATAGGTACGTTTTTCTATAAAGTCAGAGGTCATAATAATTATGTACATTCATTCAATTATTGCGAAACATTATCATTCAATCCCGAACATACCTAGTTGCCACAAATAAAACAAACCATCAACTATTTACAATTTCTTGGGTGACACATTTGTCTAGTATTCAGTGATGGTTCTTGTCACAGTTACATTTTATTCTTTCTGTCATTTGCCCCTTGATTTATAAACGCTGCTTAAATTTAAGCAACTCTTTAAGCATCCATTTTTGAAGCTTAAAAGCTCAGATTATAGAAAGAAGAAAAATTCTTTCTATAATCTGCGCTTAAAAGTCTCTTAACTTTAATCATTGCTTATAAATAAACCCCTTAATTGTCAGATAACGTTGACTCACTCTTATCATTATAAAACAGCCTTGAAGAGCCATCACTAAACAATGGACCTACTATTGTTACAATTGACCTGTATTTAGGTTTATTTTGATTCTGAGAATCGCAACGATAAATATTTACAAAATAAATAAGTTTTCAATCATAAAAATCAATCACATGTATATGCTGTCCTGTCTTTTCTTGCCAAGTATTTCATCAATTGTCTATGTGGTGCCGGACGTAAAGAATAGCACCACCCTTAACCATGGGAAAAAAAAATGCAACTAAGGGACTTACTAGAGAATGGGCAGCAGCTTTCTCTATGTATTTTAACACCATACTGCAATCGCCAACCTGCCTGCCAAGTGTGGCGATTATGGCAAATCCCCCCTTTGGGGCAGGCCTATGTCCAGCAGTGGACGTCTTTCGGCTGATATGATGGTGAATAGATCAATCTTAATTACATTCATGAATTAAACAGAGTGTTTACGACGTACAGCATTTCATACAAACTTTCAAGCCCTTGTTTTTCGAAATGAGATGAACCAAAGGATACAAAGGTCTAAAAAGTAAGTTAAGAACTAAATAAATATATATTAAATACTTGTTTTTGTCAAAAGAAATATTATAAATTTTTCGAAAGCTCTTCTCCACCCATTGCCATCTTGATGATAAATTTCACACATTTCTAAGTCTAAATTTGCAAGTTATAAAATTTTAATAGTTACAATATCACCCAGTCATTGTTTATAGAACAGTTGTTTAACAGCCTTATTGTCAAACATTTCACTCTTTGCTTTAAGCCCAACTCTATGAAAGTAAAAAGTCTTTTAAGCACCTTGGCAGTGGTAACGCCTTTATCGAGCCATTATTCACATATTGTAGAATTGCATCTCTGCAAACACTTTGTAATGTTTTCACTGAAATAAATAATAGAATCCACGTTAATAATTATCAAACAAAACAATACTGTTATAGATATTGCACAACTTACACTAAGTGGTGAGAAAATAATAGGAATGCAAGTTGCATTCAAAAGAATTTCAACTATTTTTGTTTTTGTAAATAAGATACAGTCTAAACATAAACCATAAACAGTTTCAATAACAATGGTTAACTCACCTCCATACAGTTGAACTATCTTCACCTGTTTGGTAGTGCCATACACATCAACAACCGCATGTAGTGGGCCACTGGTGTATGGGATAGCCTTTGTGCAGGGTCCCTGGTCCTCACCATTTATTATAAAATGCATCTCTGCTAGATCCTGCTCATCTTTGCTCACTTTAGCACACGGGACAAACATAACTCCTATGCGACTGCCAGCATCCATTGGTAATATGCCTTGAGGGGTGCCATTCTGTGATAGTGTTTGTGGTCTGAGAACCATTTTAGACACAAAGCCACGCGGCGTCTTCACGACGTGCCCGTCACCTAGCACGGACACGCGCGGCTCGTTCTCCCTCCGCCCACTAGCTACTTGATTCACGAGTTCTACAAGCACATTGTTTTGTGATTTTGAAATAGGAAATATCCATGACATACCAGTGTTTGCAAGATCAGGCAGCGCATACTGTGGCAATCCTTTATCACCCAGTGCAGCCGTCTGAGGATCGAGCAATGTCAGCCCGAGTCGCATATGACCACTCCAACCTCGTTCAGTTTTCTCGATTTCCACTAGGAATATTTCCCCAGGCAGCAGGGGCTTCTCGCTGAAGGTTAAGCCATGGGCAAAGCTCGCTTTTCTATACGCAACGGTATTATCCTCGAATAAAATAATATTTGATCCGTGGTAATGGTGAAATCTCGACAACATATTCACAAACACATTTGCGGTTCTTGGAAGGATGAGAACACTAACTATCACTATTATTTTTTAATACACTAGTACGTTTTACCGTTTTATGTAATGAAAATCAGAACGGTAAATATATTAAACAAAAACTAACAAATCACCCGACATCCTTGTTTGTTAAAATTTTAATGTGAAATTTGTTGACATTTTACGACATGACAGTTGACACTTGACAGAAAGCAGAGAGGGAGCGAGATGAAAAAGTCTTGAAAAATACATCATCGGTTTTTATCTTTGATTATGTATAAATATAAATACTCAAAGGTTTTTATCACTTTTTATAGTTCTATTATGTTTGTATGTTTTATTTTATTTTCGTTGTTATATTTTATTTATAAATTTGCACACTAACTTTTCCAATAAATTCGTTTTAGACCTTTGCAGAATGCTTGACATGGCCTTAATTATCATAATTTGCGAAGGTAGCCCGAATTTCAAAAAAAAAAGCGGTGAATTCAAAAGATCTATAAGTGGCATTACTAACTATACCTCTAGTTATCCAGACTATCTAGACACATAAGAAAAGGTCTTCATATCGTTAATATAATAAATAATCAGCCAACAAGGATCAGTTAATTTACCACGTACAAGATTTTTTGAATTTGCCGCGTTTTCTCAGGTCACGCTTTCGTTGGCCACTCTATGATGCGATTCAAAACAAAACAGCACAAATGTTATTTTTGACAGCACTCACGGTAAATTAGGGCATGGTCGGTGTTATCGTAAGATGGCGCATGTCATGACGTCATCCATGACGATTCAAGGGACATCAAGATCGCGCTTGCGTTAATTCGGAACGAGTGTAAGCACGCTCAAATCGATTACAGCGCGATTCGGAATGTACCCTAGAATAGAATTGGATGGAATCGTTGATTTGACAGTAGGCTCCCGTAATATTATTATACTCTTTGACAGTAGGTCTCCCAATCACAAGTGATCACAACTCCGTGTAGAGCACATAGAGAGTTACTTTAGGTACTGATCTACTCTTTGCTCACAAAGTCACACGTCACAACCTCAGGCAACTGGCAAGGCAAAGCCTGTAGCCGTGGGTAAAGCGGTCCCGGGTCGATCAAAAGGTCTGACCACAGCGCACTATTATTAATTATTATACTGGGGCCTGATGTAAACTTAATCCAAACTTAATTACAAAACAAGATTTATATTTTGACATGGCTTAAACCATGGAGCCAGTTTTTGTAATAAGAACGTAGCTGTGATTGAAATACCGTTCTTTATACAAAACTGAAAACTTAGTTCGGTACTAAGTTGTCAGATTTGTATTAGGAACTTTACCTTAGACGGAATATAGTTCGAAATTCAATAATGGCTCCATGATTTAAACCTGGGTCTGAAGCAATAATAATAATAATAAAATCTTTATTTCCAGTTTTACAATTTTACATTTACCACTTAGTAATAAAGATGAACAATGTTTTGTAATAAGGCCGAATGAATTTGAATGGTAGACTGCAGCAAGTTCAAATAAATGGTGTGAATTCATTGGGTTTAATAGTCAAAATGGGGGTACCGCAGGGCTCAATATTGAGTCCGTTCCTCTTTTTAGTATATATGTATAAATGATTTACCTCATTTACTGAAAAACCGACCACAAGTGGTGTTATTTGCTGATGACACATCACTGATTTTTAAAGTAAGCAGACATGCACAGGAGCTTGACGACGTAAATAACGCTATGCTTATCGTCCATAATTGGTTTAAATAATTTGGTATTAAATGAGAAGAAAACTAAATGCATAAGATTCGCGTTACCGAATGCTAGAAGTAGTGAATGTCACGTTGTATTGAACGAAGAGATAAGTAGGTACTAGAATTCGTCGAAAAAACTGTTTTCCTGGGAATCGCGCTTGACTCTAAGCTGCAGTGGACTCAACGACCTCACTTAACATCACTTGCAGGGCGGCTAAGTTCAGCCGCCTACGCTGGCTGTTTGGAAAAACAGACGTGGATACAGCGAGCCAGTCTCGCTGTATCCACGTCTGTTTTTCCGTCGTCTTCTATTTTAGTTACTTTCATAGCATCATGTCTTACGGTATTTTGCTGTGGGGACGGGCTGCAGATATTATTTCTATCTTTGTTCTGCAAAAGAGGGCTATCAGAACCATCTACAACCTCCGCAGACGTGACTCTCTAAGGAACTGTTTAAAAAAATTAACATCATGGCGCATGACGGTACCTTGCCAATACATTTATGAAAATATTATCATGTATGAAATCTAAAAATCGAAAATATAGAAAAAACCTACATCTCTTCTGTAGGATAAACAAGTGATAGGCAGAATTTTAACACTAGCAATAGGAACAAATTAGATCAACCACGTTTCAGATTGTCAAAAGTACACAGTTCTGGGATACTGTGTAAAATGTTATAAAATACCACTCGATATTCTTCAACTAAATGAAAAGAAATTTAAAACATGCATTAAACGCACACTATGTAGACAAGCATATTATAGGTTGGATGATTATAACGTAGATAAAATGCTGGTCCTGCTCCACAACCACTTCGGCTCACTTGTTAAAATTATAATATTTGGAAGAGATGCTTCCCCCCTTTTTTTATGTTCTGTCTGACATTACAATCATATTTATTATTTGTAATCAAGTTTTAGTCGTTGAATGCTTCATTATGTAATTAACGTTTTTCCTTTTGCTAGTAACATTGTATTAATCTTTGAATTGCATTGCAAGCTATAGTTTTGTATAATTTAAAAGCATTTTTATCCATTTTTGTAAATGTGAGTACCTTATTGGAGCCGTTTATAATATTATGATAGATGTATGTTGACTTAAAAAAGTTTGGCAGATATGAGTATCCTCTCATTTGCCAATCGATGGCGTAAGAGAGGGTATGTCAAGCTGATGGTGGCGCGTGTGTTGGATCATTCGGTTCCCTACAAAATGGTTGAGCTGGATGGTGCTGATCACGCGTGGATCAGCACCATATACAATGTACTCTACATTGTATATGGTGCTGATCCACGCGTCATGTTCGTGAACGGGCGCCATCAGTTCTGACCGGTCATCTCCTATCTACCAGGGCTTATTTGTAATCTTTTATATTTTGTATTGTTTTTAAATATATATTTTTTTTACATCTCACATAAAGAAGCGACAAGAATAATGTACCCAAAATTTGTAATATCTTGATTTAAAAGAGTGTCCTTGGAGTTTCTTGCCTATTCTTCTCCATAGAGATCTACGTTTTGGAATGGGCAAATAGCTTCAACTTTCTGACTAACTGACCGACTCTTTGACAGTTCAAAAGTGCCTGTAATAGGTTTAATTTTTAATTGAAATAAATGCTTTGAGCATGGCTTTGAGTTTGAATGCTCTGTGGTCTGGATCTGACTCAAGTGTAGATTTTGGTTTGAGTCGAACCAATTTGATCGTTTACGTTATTGGTTTGATATTCTAGGTTTGTCAAACATTTATGTATATTTGAAGCTCATTTGATAAAAAATCATATAAATATTTGTTTTGTTAGACGCATCGTTTGTTCGTATCCACATGCGATCATACCAGTCTAAATTTAAAACCGCGAAATTCAAATTACCTTACATTTTATGTGAATTGCAGCGCTATTTTACGTTGTATGTTGATCACCTTGTTCCCCTCTGCCAAAGTCAATTGGCCTTAAGGCCATACACGATAGATAAAACTAGTTCATTCGCTGACAGCCGACATTGTGAATCGTATTGTGTCGCAAGTAAGTCCTCCCGAAAAATGGTATAATGTGCAGTTTCTGTTGCAAAAAGCGATCTGCCACTTCAAATTTACGAAACCATTTTGTTTCCTACCACATGTGGGTATATATTATACATCAACATGGTTTTAAGCGCAATGTCGAAATAATCATTATGATATTTACGATAGAAAAATACAGTGGTACGTTGGTAGCACAAACGCAGTACAGGGTAAGGATTTGCATAGTGCTGGGACAACGTGATTGAATGATTGATAAAACAAATGCTTTTTTCAGTCAGTATGTTCAGTAACTATTATTTTATGTGTATGTATCCGGACAAGTCAGCACCCTAATTGCGTAGCACACAATAATCACAATCTAAATAATTTTGAAGGCTAAGCCATTGCTTCATATGTTCGAAAAATTGGTCTTCTCAACAACGTAAATAACGCAATGAGCGGTTGAGTCTACAAGAACCCGGGCACAGGAGAGAAACGTAGTGCACTTCGTTCAAGTGGATCGGGATCTACTCTCTATGTCCGTCAACGAAGTTACGGGCCCGTCCGAAGTTAGTTGATCCGTCAAAACAAGTGACAAATTCAACTTTTCTAACGGGTAAATACACATCGGGATTAGGGAACACTATTCAATCATGTTTAATTCGAGCCCTGAACTAATCTTATGTCCATATGTGATACGGAGTAGGAAACGCCCAAAACTTCGGCCGAAACTACGGATATCGTGATCAGGGCGTAGACGCCAAGGATCAACGAGCACCACAAGGAATATCACAGAACCCATTGGTTGTTTCTCTCTATTTATTATTAATGATATGGTCTGTAAAATCCTGTCACGAATAACATCGAGAAACCCATGTCACGAGCACGACGATCGTATATAAAAGAAGTATCGGCAAAACTGTCTGATGAACTTTGAAGCGATGCTTAAATAGGAAAATTGTTGAAGTACTTGGCGAAACTTCGTCCAATGCTCAATCACAACCCAGTGGGTTACAGAAAAAAAAAGTGGTTTTTGCGTTTAAAAAAAAAAAAAAACGTATTCGACGTTTTTTTTAAATCGCAAAAACCACTTTACCCACTAATAATGTTCTGTTGTACCCAGTGAAAACAAATCATTTGTATGGATCACCGAGGAATACTATGTGTTGATTGCTCTGAATAACTATTTTTCTCATTTCTATTTCATTTAAGTAATTATTAATAAATAAATAACTTTTAAAAAATCAGCTGTTCCCTACATTTAAGTTCGCTGAACTCGTCAAAATGTAGGGAACAGCTGATATTTTTTTCGCGATTTCAACTTTGGTCCCATAGTAAAATTTGTTCATAATGATGAATACAATGACCCCTTAAGAGGTTTAGTATAAACAAAAACTAATGTTGTATAATAAACTGGTACATTTCAAAAATCAGTGATTTCCTCTTGTCGTCATCATTCAGACATATGACTGAAGTGGGTACGTACGGGAGATGAGTAAAAGCCGGTATGTCCACTAGCTTAGTATATTGATCCAAGTCCACACACACGTACACATATACAGTCAGAAGAACAGAAGGTGAAAGTTTACACAAGGAGAAGCACAATAAGAATAACGTAAGCACAAGCAGAAGGCAGATAGGCAGAGTACATATATTAGCGATTATAACAAGCGCGCGCGAGCGCATAGGCAGTGAAAGCTGAAGCGTGCGGATAGCCCGGCGGTACCCAACGGACTGGCGAGCCGGTGAGGTGCGAGGAAGCGGGAGGGGTCCCGCTCGCTCGCTGCGCGGCCGCCGCTGCTACCGGTTGATGACTCACGCGCTTGTTATTCACATATTATCTACTAATAACAAGATCATACGTCCGTGACAAGTTATACAAGTTATTATTTATTTACAGCGTTCATCCTGCTCATAACTGACAGCGACGCTACACCACCCCCCCCTTGAGACCGTCAAGGGCGATAGTAATCAGGGAAACGCACCCTACGGCCTGACCGTGTTCTTTTGATATTGTCGTCTTCGGTCGTCGGCGTTGGATTGATGACTGGTGTATCATGTGTAGTCTGTATCTGTCTATGTTCGTTATGGTGTGCCGTGTTGTGTGTTATTGTGGTGTGTGAGTCTTGCAGTATGTAGGCCGGTTTCACTCGGTCTACCGATACTGAGACTGCTTTACCTTTAAGGAGGAGTTTGAATACTTTGTCACCCCTCTCTAGTACTTTATGTGGCCCCGTGTATGCTGGTTGAAATGACCCGGATGACGCGTTGTCTCTTAAGAAGACGTGCGTTGCGGTGGCCAGGTCCTTAAATATAAATATGGCTCGGCTACTAGAATGCCGTGATGCTGGTGACGGTTGAATGTGTCTGGCAAACATGCGTAATCTTGATACGTAGTCGGCCATATCCGTATTGCTAACCGCTTCTGGTTCGAAGAAATCTCCTGGCAGGCGCAATGTTTCACCGTAAACCAGTTCTGCTGGTGTTGCCTGGACATCTTCTTTGTATGCGCTACGGATACCTAAAAGAACCAGTGGTAGTGATTCTACCCAGTTTTGATTCCCGTGGCAGGTAATAGCTGTTTTGAGCTGTCTGTGTAACCGCTCAACCATACCATTACAGGCAGGGTGGTAAGCAGTGGTCTTTTTGTGCTCGAATCCAGCTATCTCCGACAGGTGCTTGAACAGAGCCGACTCAAATTGTCTGCCACGATCTGTGACTATTTTTGTGGGACAGCCAAAACGTGCGATCCAGCCGTATAGAAGGGCGTTAGCAACGGTTTCAGCTGTGATATCTTTGATTGGTATTGCCTCAGGCCATCGCGTGAAGCGATCTACAGCGGTGAGACAATACCGAAATCCATGAGAGATTGGCAGTGGCCCGATCATATCTATGTGGATGTGCATAAAACGTGATCGTGGCAGTTTGAAGTTGCCAAGGGTTTTATTTTATTTTATTGATTAAGGGATAATAAACAACTACAACATAAATAATACATTAAGTTAACAATACTTTTAGTAGCAATGTTGCAGTCCACTGCATCATCCGCAGGTAACACATATTTAAAGATCAGTGGTTGCCACTAGACGAGCATTACCACAATTAACAAATATTTTGAAATAGCTAAATAAATTACTAAGGCTAGCTATAGCTACAAAACCAAATCAGTTCAGAAACAGTTTCATTAATTTAAATTAAGCAATAAATGGGTAATAATAGTAAGATATTATTATAATTAAGCTACAATTAAGATAGAATTTTTATAATATTAGATTTAAATTTATTTTTCGAGCATGCAAATATATCAATATCAATGAAATTTGAATTATAGGATTCCAACATTCTATGAATAGGGCAGCGTAAGCCAGAGTTCGTACGACAAGAATTTAGCGCAAACAGAGTACGTGCACGAACTTGCCGCGCATGAACTGTTCGGGGGACAGAATAACACAGCTTACTCGTTAGATCAATAGTATCAAAATTATTGTTAACAATATCATGAAGCACGTTGGCCTCAAGGTATTTGCGCCGGTTCTCCAAGCTGATAAGCTTGTATTTATCAAGAAGTTGGGCGTATGACAGATAAGTCTTAGTCCCATAACATCTGTAGCACATAGCACGGAGGTACTTGCGCTGGACCCTTTCTATTCCAACTACGTACTTCTGGTAGAAGGGGTTCCAAATAGGGACCGCATATTCTAACTGAGAGCGTATGAGCGTCTTATACAGATAGAGATAGGTTGAGGTACGCTTAAATTCTGTTGAAGATCTCATCACAAATCCATACATTTTAAAAGCACTATTAACTATAGCTTCGATATGCTGGTTCAAGGACAGTTTGCCATCAAAGAGAACACCTAGATCCTTCACTATGGAAATATTATTTAGGGGGATACAGTTAAGGTTGTAGTGGAAGTTGAAGATGAAATTATTCTTAGTAAAGTGTATATAGTTACACTTAGGAATACTAAGATGCAGCTTATTTTCAATACAGTAGGCAGTTAGTCTGTCTAGGTCCTCCTGAAATGACTGGCAGTCATCCATAGTACGTATCGCTTGAAACACCTTCAAGTCATCAGCGTACAATAAGAATTTGGAGTTTTTAAAACATTTCTTAATATCGTTGATATAAATAATAAATAAAAGCGGTCCCAGAATGGAGCCCTGTGGAACTCCGGAAGTAATATTAACAGAGACAGACTGATGACCATTAACCACAACCCTTTGAGACCGGTTTTCGAGATACGACACAAACCAACGCAATAAATTTCCGCGTATTCCATTGTAGGCAATTTTACTCAGGAGAATTTCATGATCGACCTTGTCAAAAGCCTTTTTGAAATCAGTGTAGACCGTATCTATTTGCAATCGCCTATCAATACTTTCAAAAAGGTAATTAGCAAATATTAACAGGTTAGATGTCGTAGATCGGCGCTTAACAAACCCATGCTGTTCAGGAATGATAATATTATGCAGAAGAGGGTAAATCTCGTTGTGAACAAGTCTTTCAAAAAGCTTTGACAAGGTCGACAGAATCGAGATGCCACACTTATGCACTGGGGTAATGTTAGCTTGCTTCCACACCACCGGGAACACACCCTCATGCAGGCATCTATTAAAAAGGATATAGATCGGCTCACAAATATTATCAGCCGTAGCCTTAAAAAAGGCCGCCGGAAGACCGTCAGGTCCTGCCCCCTTAGAGGGGTCCAACCGTTTCAACTCGCTGAGTATCTTTGATTTATCAATATGCAAATTACTAACTAAACTACCATTCTCTGCGCACGGCAGCGGCGGACCCCACGTGGTGAGCGTTGGTGATGCAGGCTCAAATACGGACCAGAAAAAGTCCGAAAACATATTGCAGACCACATCAGGATCACTTGACTTGACATTCTGGTACTGCATCATGGAAGGAATGCCTGACTTACTTTTACGGTTAGAAATATAGGACCAAAAATACTTTATATTACTAGAGAGATTATCTTCAACCGAGTTAATATAACTGGAATAACAGGTTTTACACATATGTTTGAAGATAGACCTACATTCTGAGAAGTTATTATAGTCTTTGACGTTGCTGTATTTTTTCCACTTTATCCAATGACGTTGCTTCTTTTTAAATATTTTAACTAATTGTGGCGTAAACCAGATTGGGAAGTCAAGTGATCTAGTCCTTGCAGGGGGGACTAGTGGGCTAATTATGTCACTCAACATACTATAGAAGGCCTCCACGGCCTCTTCCGATGATAGATTGTCGAATAGTGCGGACCAATTGACCTCGTCCATGTGTTTGTTGATGAGATCGTAATTAGCTTTACGGAAATTATATTTATTCATTGGTTTTCTCTTCATCATTTGTGTAGATAGACTAACAGGTGCAGTTATAACAAAAGGGGGATGATGTGGGTCGACTGGTAATAACGGATCTTTAAGGCGCCCAGTAGAACAGCAAGTGTTAGAGATAAACAAATCCAAGGTCTTTCCGCCACTATTAAGCGTGCTGTTATATTGGCGAGCATCTAGCGAAGACATGAGATGCGTCAATTCCAAGCAAATAGGGTGTGTACAAACACATGCCACACAGGCTTCATGCCCCGCCGTTATGGCGCTCCACGTGACATAAGGAAGATTATAATCACCGACGATGTAAACATTCATGACGCCAGGTGCATTTAAGGTGTCCTGTAGAAAGTCAAAATGAGATCTATAGACATCAGAGCTGGTCCCTGGCGGGATATACACTGCACTGATTACATGTATCTTATGTTTATCGTTTTTGCAAGGCAGTGCAACCATAAGGTGCTCAATACACGCCGAGGGCTTACAATGTGGGTTATTGAGAATATCGAGTGAGGCCGATTGAAGTTCACGCAGTACTGCAATGAGCACCCCACCCCCATCTCGCTTCCCCGTAGCGTCACGATCTCGATCACAGCGGAATACAACGTAACGAGGGTCAATAAACTCGCAATTCGCTATTTCTGGTATCAGCCAAGTCTCTGTCAATATTATGATGTCATATGAGGATGCGAAGATGTTCATGTGCAACGAGTGGAGTTTAGTTCTAATCCCCCTACAGTTCTGGTAATAAATTAACAAATTATCAGTGCTATCCATTATCAAAGTGCATCGCAGCAAATTTATATAGATCTCGCGTTCTTTTGTAAAACTTGATACAATGTGGAATCCAATGAGTTCTAACAGTACATTTATAGATTGTGAAATAAATTAATAAGATAACATTAAAACTTGTATATAATTTTGATTTATATTTTCTATTAAGTGGATTTGATTTTATAAAAATTGTATTTAAAATTGATTTAAATGTTATAATAAGTAGGGTTGCTGAGACATGGCGAGTTATCTTTGCACGTTGGCATGCCAAGCAGTTTCGCGTCCATTCCCTGCAGTCTTTCTTCACTTCGGGCCACACGTATCGCTCTGCTACCAGTTTGGCAGTGGCGTTGGCTCCTGGGTGGCTCAAGGAGTGTAGGGTGTCGAAGACTTGGCGGCGAAGTTCCTTCGTGACATATGGCCTTGGTGTCTTGCTACTCTCATCGCAGTACAGTTCAGAAAGTGTTCCCGGCAGTGTAACCTTTTTCAGGCGCAGTGACGTTTCGCCGTCGAGCAGCTGTTTGAGCTCTAAATCGGAACTCTGGGACTTGGCTAGCATACTCAAGTTGATAGGCTGGGCGATTGCCTCTACTCGTGAGAGGGTATCGGCGACAACGTTATCCTTGCCCGCAATGTGCCTGATGTCTGTGGTAAACTGCGAGATAAAATCCAGGTGTCTAAACTGTCTTGGTGAGCAATTCTCCTTTCGCGTATGGAACGCGTAACAGATGGGTTTATGATCCGTGTAGATCACAAACTCTCTGGCCTCGACCATATGACGGAAGTACTTAATCGCTTCATATATCGCGAGCAGTTCACGGTCATAAGGTGAGTACTTTCGCTGAGTTGTGCTTAGCTTGCGAGAAAAGAAAGCTAAGGGTTGCCATTCCTCATCCTTTAACTGTTGAAGGACTGCACCCATGGCCGTATCGGAGGCGTCTGTGACTAAAGCTAGCTTTGCTCCACAGTCAGGATGCGCTAGCATTGCTGCTTGGCAGAGACCTGTTTTGCAAGCTGTAAACGCATCGTCCTCCTTTGGTGTGAAATTGACGGGATGCGAGCCTTTTACCGAGCCTTCTAGAAGCTTGTTCAGTGGTGCCTGGTGTTGAGCCGCCTCTGGGATGAACCGCCTGTAAAAATTGACCATCCCTAAAAACCTTCTCAGTTCTCGAACTGTTTTTGGCGTTGGGAAGCTGTTGATTGCTTCAACCTTTTCTGCCAATGGTTTTGTGCCGCTCGCTGTAATTGAGTAGCCTAAAAATGTTACCTGAGTGACTCCAAATACGCACTTTGATGTGTTTATCACCATCCCATATTCTTGCAATCTGGAGAACAGCTGCCGTAGGTGGTCTTCGTGTTCTTTTTGGTCTTTTGAGTAGACCAAAAAGTCATCTAAATACCCAAAACAGAAATCCAGGCCTCGCAGCATTTCGTCGACAAAACGTTGAAAAGTTTGCCCTGCGTTGCGAAGTCCGAACGTCATATAAGGAAACTCATATAGCCCGAACGGTGTGGTGATCGCTGTCTTCGGTATATCCTCGGGATTGACTCGTATCTGGTTATATGCTTTGACCAGGTCTATCGTCGAGAATACTTGACATCCAGAGAGGTTGTGAGCGAAATCATGGATGTGGCGAATTGGGTAGCTATCGGGTATTGTTCGTGCGTTTAGCATCCTAAAATCACCACACGGGCGCCATCCATTATCCTTCTTAGGTGCCAGGTGCAAGGGTGAAGCCCAAGGTGAGTCGGAGGGTCTGGCTGTGCCATTCGAAAGCATAGATTCAAACTCCTCCTTAGCAATTTTTAATTTATCTGGAGCCAATCGACGTGGTGTGCACGATACGGGTGGTCCAGCTGTAGTGCGTATATAGTGTAAGGTGTTGTGTGTAGGTGTACGTTGTATACCCGACGGCCGGGTTATGTCTGGAAACTCCCGGAGTATGTCGTGATATGTAGTGTCACCAATTCTTACCTTAACCGAAGAAACAATATCAGAAGGACGAGCAGGCAAAGCAGGGGTCGCAAGCGTAGTGTTAGCGTCGATGAGGCGCTGCATTCTGACATCTACAATTAAGTTGTAATGGGATAAAAAATCTACCCCTATTATTGGTTTTGTCACGTCCGCCACTATAAATCGCCAAGCGAAGTCACGGCGCAAACTTATATTTAATTTTAAATACGCGTAACCGTAGGTATTTATCGCACTACCGTTAGCCGCACATAGTTCGTAGTCAGTTTTATTACGGCGCTCTTTCACTGCTGACCTTGGGTAAACACAGACGTCACTACCGGTGTCGACGAGGAACTGCATCTTGGTGTTCTGGTCCGTAACAAATAAGCGACCAATGCTACGACAGTCGCCGGTCGCCATTACCGACTGCCTGTTGCTTTTCCCGCCTGGTCGCAGGGCTTTATGCACTTCGTTGCTTTATCGCCGAACTTATAATGGTACCAGCAGTTTGGGAATTTTCTAAAATTTGAATTTGACCTTCTAGAAGGTGATCGTCCCCGACTTTCGCTTCTGCTGGACCTTTGCCTCGACCGAGATAACCTGTCGACCTGCGACGTGAGGGCTTGAACTTGTCGTGTGAGTTCGGCGATTTGACCGCTCATCTGGTCCACGCTGCTCCCCGGTGTCGCCATCTGACTTGTTGTCGCTGCCACTTGCGGGGTTGCTGGCACTACATCCTGGATGCGGTCAGCCAGTTCGGCCACTTCCTCTAGGCTCGCTTTAGCTTGCGAGGCTATAGTAGTCTGCGTACTGCTCGGCAGACGGCTGGTCCAGATCGTCCGTAAAAACTCTTCTGGTACGCTCGGTCCCGCCAGGTGGCGCAGGTGTCGCAAGAACTGCGAGGGCTTTCGGTCGCCTAGTTCCTCATGAGTTAGGAGCTGCTGTACCTTCTTCTCTCTCGACGCAGATAGCCTCTTCACCAATTCGCTTTTCAGCCGTTCGTACTTATTCGGCGCTGCTGGTGCCGTGATAATATCCTCTACTTCGGACGCGTATATGGGGTCCAGGCTTCCAATAGCATGGTGGAATTTTGTGGCATCGGCCGTGATGTTCGCGAGCACGAACTGGCTCTCTAGCTGGGCAAACCACAACGCCGGTTTTTCGGGGTAGAATGGGGGTACCCGCACACCGACTCGATATACATCGTAGCTCTGGGCGTCCTTGCTTTGACCTTTCGCATCGCTTCCTTGTGGCTGACTCATGGTGTTCTTCCGGGGTCACCAATGAAGTGGGTACGTACGGGAGATGAGTAAAAGCCGGTATGTCCACTAGCTTAGTATATTGATCCAAGTCCACACACACGTACACATATACAGTCAGAAGAACAGAAGGTGAAAGTTTACACAAGGAGAAGCACAATAAGAATAACGTAAGCACAAGCAGAAGGCAGATAGGCAGAGTACATATATTAGCGATTATAACAAGCGCGCGCGAGCGCATAGGCAGTGAAAGCTGAAGCGTGCGGATAGCCCGGCGGTACCCAACGGACTGGCGAGCCGGTGAGGTGCGAGGAAGCGGGAGGGGTCCCGCTCGCTCGCTGCGCGGCCGCCGCTGCTACCGGTTGATGACTCACGCGCTTGTTATTCACATATTATCTACTAATAACAAGATCATACGTCCGTGACAAGTTATACAAGTTATTATTTATTTACAGCGTTCATCCTGCTCATAACTGACAGCGACGCTACATGACTATTAAATATAGACTATGGCAATGGAGCCATACCCGCATCGTTTCATAACTAAGATAGCAAACACATCATTTTTGTTTTGTTTCGTAATTTAGCAAGGAGAAATTAACCAAGTGCACAAGAAAATAAACGATACCGATATTTCGCAAACCAGCCAACAACATTTCGCCAAACACATTTAAGATTGATGTTGATTTTGATTATGATTTTAATTTTTTTTAAAGATTTTTTTTGTTTGACATTTTAACAGCAGATATTACCCACCAACGATATTTTAGATTTTTTCATAAGTAGTCTAAACAAAATATTATAAAGTTTTAAGTGTCTCCTGACACTAAATTTGCTCATATGGAGTTAGGCCTGAAACTGCGTTAAGCGGGCGCCCGCGACGGCCAACCGTCGCGTGTCTACGCGTGTGGACACGCGGGTGGGCTCCGCGGGAACGCGCCGGTCGCGTTGCGGGTACCCGTCGTGGAGACCGGATTATTTTATTGACGCAGTGTCGCTAGTTCAATTTACCTTCAGTCTGTCTGTCCGCCTGTCACCAGGCTGTATCTCATGAACCGTGATAGTTAGACAGTTGAAATTTTCACACATGATGTATTTCTGTTGCCGCTATAGCAACAAATACTAAAAAACATAATAAAATAAATATTTAAGGGAGCTCCCATACAACAAACGTAAATTTTTTTGCTCGTTTTTGCTCTACATATAATATTGAAAACGGCAACAGGTAGACGCTTGAAATATTCACAGGATAAATATTCACTTCAAAAATAAATAACTAAATTTAAAAAAACATATAATTAAGGGGGCTCCCATTCAACAAGGGTGTTTTTTTTTTTGCCATTTTTATAGATAATGGTACGGAACCCTTCGTGCGCGAGTACGACTCGCACTTACCTGGTTTTTCCATATTGAACTCTCAATCTAAGTACATAATCACCTACGATAAAAATGTATTCTCAGAATGCCTCTTTTACATGAATCATGTTACCGGTGCGCTGGCGGGCACCGCGCGTGCCCCCGCGACGGGTTCCGTCCCACGGAGGCGGGCCCCGTTGCGCGGGTGCGGGGCGCGCCTCCCCGTGACGGACGCCCGCGCAAGTCCCCGCGACGGAGCACTTTTGTATGAAACCGCGCGGGTGCCCGCTTAACGCAGTTTCAGGCCTTAGCTGGTTTGCGGATTAAGGTATCGTTAAACGAATTAAAATGTTGTTAATTCAATCATGCATTATGAATGAAATACCGCTCATTGTTTGTATCACATCACTAGCATTTTTGTGTTTGTTGTCATAGGACAATTGCATATATACACACAAAGTCAAGCTGTGTGTGTGTTTTTGTAATTGTGTGGTTATTATTTTTCTCATGTGCGTATATAGCAATAGGAAGCATGTATCTGTGTGCAATTGTCAAATTTTCGTAGTGTGCTGTATGTATTTTCCTCGCCCCCCGCAGAGTGGCAGAAAAAGTTGTTCGGTGATTCGCTTTTTGGCATCTCCTGAGTATAAGTACTCAAAGTGTTGAGCACATGTTGGTACGGCCCCCGCGAGAACTAAACTCAGATCACTCAAGTTAGGCTTTTTCAATGCCAACGGCATTAGAGAACAACGCGACGAAATCGCTGTGTTCCTCCGCGACCATCGGTTAGATATTCTCCTAGTACAGGAAACTTTCCTCAAGCCTTGTCATCGAGACCCGTCAATTGCGAACTATCGCGAAGTTCGCAATGACAAGACTCGATGCCACAGGGGCGGCACCCTGATTTACTATAGGACTCCTCTCCATTGCATCCCGCTCGATGCTCCGACAACTCTCTCGTGTCTTGAAGTGTCTGCATGCAAATTAGCAATGTCAGGTCATCAACCGATTACGATAGTTTCGGCTTACATGCCGGGCACCGCGACCACGAACCTAGACGGTCTTCAACTGCTGTCTCGCGATCTTTCGATTCTTTTCGGCCTGAGTGAATCCGTTATCGTAGCGGGTGATCTCAACGCCAAACATCCGTCCTGGAATTGTAATACCACTACGTTTGACATCTGTTTGACCTCACCACCGTTTTTTAAATTTCGATATCATCGGTCCGATGAACCCTACTCATTACCTCCATATCCCCAATCAATCCCCGGACATATTGGACATAGCACTCCTAAAGAATATCAACCTACGGTTGGATTCGATAGAGGCGATGGACGAACTGACTTCTGACCACCGGCCAGTCGTCTTAAGACTGGCCCCTCGCGACGGACTCCCTGACCCTGACCAACCCCCCCTCACGAAAGTAGTCACGGACTGGCGGAAAGTAAGCGACCGACTGAAATCCACCACATCCCCGATACTGGATTCTATCCCCGATCAGTTTGACTCGATCGCCGACTCGACGGCCGCGATCGACTCACTCACGGAACACGTACAATCAGTCCTGAGCGATTGCTCGAGGCAGGTTCCGGCGATGGACCCCCATCGCCGAAAGCTGCCGGACGATGTGCATGAACTGCTGACTGAGAAGAACGCGGCCACTCGTGCATACAGTGTCTTTTCCTGTGACGCTAACAAAGTCTTCATGCGCCAATTACAGAGATCTGTAAGGAAGCGTATAAAAGAACTGCGTGAGGCCCACTGGGACAAGATGCTGGGCGAACTAGCCTTCTGGGAGCACCCACTCATCTTGCCTTCTGGGAGCTTCAGAGGAAACTCAGGTCCCCGCAAGTAGCTTCTATGCCCCCTCTGACACGACCCGACAGGACGATAGCATTCGACGACACCGACAAGGCTGAATGCCTGGCTGACACTCTCGAGACTCAGTGCTCGCCCAGCTCTCAACCAGTAGACCAAGCTCACCTCGCTGAGGTGGACGCTGAAGTCGAACGTAGGGCGAATCTCCCTCCGGTCGAAGACCCTGATTGTCCTCTGGCTCCCGTCACCCCAGACGAAGTGCACGACATTATCAAGGGTCTGAAAACCCGTAAATCTCCCGGATCAGACGGAATCACCAACAGGGTGCTCCAGCTGTTCCCCGCTCACCTGATCATGCTAATGACCACCATCTTCAATAGCGCTCTTAGCAACAACATTTTTCCTCAAGCTTGGAAAAGTGCCACGGTCATCGGTATCCTGAAGCCCGGCAAGCCTAAGACCGAACCTTCCAGTTACCGACCCATCAGTCTGCTCAACGTCTTCGGCAAAGTCTATGAGAGGCTTATTTATAAGCGTCTCAGAGACTATGCCGAGACGAAGGGCCTCATCCCAAACGAACAGTTCGGGTTCAGATCCCAACATTCGTGCGTACAACAGGTCCACCGTATCGTCGAGCATATAAGCGCTGGCTTCCAGCGCGGGCTCATGACGGGTGCTGTGTTCTTCGACATTGCGAAAGCGTTCGACAAAGTCTGGCACAACGGCTTATTATATAAGCTCTACAAACTCGGTGTGCCCGATCGTCTCGTGCTCGTCTTACGAGACTTTTTGTCGGACCGCACCTTCCGCTATCGCATCGAGCATCATCGCAGGCGTCCCTCAGGGCGCCGTGCTGGCACCGCTGATATTCACTATATTCACTAGTGATATCCCCAAATGTAGAAAGGCGCAGTTAGCTCTGTTCGCAGACGACACGGCCTTTACTACACCGGCCTCAGGCAAGACAATATCGCCCGCATCCTTCAGGCCGAAGTCAACAGACTCGCGGCCTGGTTCAGGAAGTGGAGGATCGAAGTCAACCCTGATAAGAGCCAGAGGGTCCTATTCTGTAGGCCCCGGCGATCACCCGACCTCCCCCAACCGATCACCATGTTCGGCAAGCCTATCCCTTGGGAGAAGCGAGCCAAATATCTCGGTGTGGTCTTAGACCATCACATGACGTTCGGCGAGCACATAAAACAGGTGCGCTCGCGCGCCAGTTTTGCTCTCGGCAGACTACACTCCGTACTCAACCCGCGCAGCAAGTTGTCCCTTAAGTGCAAATTGCGTATTTACACCGCGTGCATTCGACCGATCATGACTTACGCCTGCGTAGTCTTCGCTCACGCAAAGCCGTATCACATTCATAAGATGCAGACGCTTCAAAACCGATTTCTCCGTAGAATTACGAAGGCTCCTTGGTTCGTTCGGAACGAACAACTTCACGTAGACCTTAAGATGCCTACCATCAAGCAGTTTATGAAGCGCCTTGCAAAGCGCTTCTTCGAATCCGCGGAACGTCATCGCAACCCCTTGGTTATGCAGGCCACTAGTTACAGGCCTTCTGCCATTAGTCAGACTCGCCGACCGAGGCATACTCTCTTAGATCCGGATGACCCCGTCACTCTCCTTCAGGAAAGCAATACTCGTAATGCGTAATGTATTTTGTGCACTGTACTCGTGGCCCACGAGTACAGTGCACAAAATACACAAACCGACCTTCCGTCCTCGCCGCCGAGGTACCACGCGAACTTCCCGAGTAAATGGTAATAAAAGTCCTCCCCCCCGTCCCTTGAATGTCGATGCGCCAGCCGCCCGGTTAGAGGCTGAGAGCGCCGTAGCAATAAATATAATATCCCCTGATAATAATCATGATCAAAATGTTGATCCAGCCCGTCCCCAAATTGTTACTAATTTTGTGATCCCCAACGACGCCCTAAGCCGAGGTCCGTACCCCACAGGGGGTGCCCTTAGTGCGCTGTCGTTTAGTTTTAATAAATATATATAATTTACGCCCTGGCTGGAGGCTTTAAGATTAAAAACCTTAGGGCAGCCACAGGAATATCCGGCAGCAACGATCTCTCTAGGTCTGCTACGAGATGCCATTCATAAAAAAAAAAAAAAAAGCACATGTTGAGCGATTATTGGACCTCGTTGAATTGTAGACTGCAAGCGATAGAATCTGTGCCCTAAAAAATTAAAGAGAACGAAAAAAAAAAATGTCACTGTCCTGCAAAGTAGTCACGCGGGTTTTTCAATTGAATTTACGAAATAATGTTTCAAATATCAGGCAAAGAACATGTTCAGTTATTTTTAAACATCCTATACACCAGTGTGGTACTTTATTTAAACAGAAATTGTTTGATAATATGGGGAAATTGTGTGCTGCCAGTGCCACCATGTCAACAAATAATACGGAGCGGTAAGGCGTTTAGTTTTTGCTGTATTTTTATAATAATAACAATCACTGAAAACTGCAATAAAGCTTTTGTATTCTTCTAACTATATCCAAAAATTGTTAAGTTTTTAAATAAAAAACCTTATTACAGTATTTGCAGTTAAAGTTACAATTTATTGTTTCCAAATCATTATTACTGAAGTATAACAATTCATGTTAATTTGTATTGTACTTGTTGGATCGAAGTTACTAAACGTAACTGCAAATAAAATTTCTGCCGCGTCAAGTAGATTAGGAAGCCGAAGAACTGGAAATAGTTTTTTTTTATTAAATTTACTTCACGCACACTATTTTATTTACTAGTGATCTACATACATTTGTTATCTTTAGACTTCAATACAAGATAAAAGGTAAGTTTTCATAATGTAATTAAACCTAACCTTGTTAGATGAATTAAAGTGTAGGTACTTCCATTAAAATAAACATACATGAGACTAATGAGAGATAACAGTTCCTAGTTATTTACACTTTGCAGAATTAAACTTGTGATTTGTAGAGTTTACCAGGTATGTAATATTTGTCTGTGCAATAAAGTCTAGTAAGAAAAGTTCTAAATGCTCAGTTACCAAAGTTTCTGGAGACCTAGGAACTAAGGTTTGATGGACAAATGCAAAGAACACTATGAAATTACAATTGAAATGGCTATTTACCTTTATTTGCGAAGTTTAAGTGCTTTTAGTTTTAAGGGCTTCGCAACTGTATAAAATATAACAGATATATGATACAGTTTGAATGGACAGAAGTAACGTTCATAAACTTATAAAATTACTGGCCAGTAGCAAAACATATAATAATGTACTTTCAACAAGATAGATAAGTATCCAGCCAAGAGATTAACATCTTTACACTAGTTAAGGATAAATGGGAAGTCATTATTACTATTTGTAAAATTTTCATTTGGGTATAACAATCATATTTTTTTTTAATTACGTCCTTCAATGTAAGTAAAACTTTAATTTTAAACCTAGATTTTATGATCAAATAAACTTGGACAGTGCTCATAACATTTGATATAACTTTTTATTTAGCCCAATTAATTTCATAATTATGACATTTTAGAAAAATAAACAGTCACAGGCAGGGGTTCTAGATTGCAGTTAGGGCATCGAAAACCAGCCATGTTTTATATTCCTGTTTTATCCAGAGCCGGAGTATTTTCGCGTCCTTTGGTTCCTTTCAAACTTTAGCTATAAGTACTCAACTGAGACTAACGAAACACAATATATTTTTTTATTCTTATTGAACTAAATCAGCTTGACTGACGGGAAAATTGTATAAGATACGAATAAGAAAAGGATCAGAACTCAAAAGAGTGAATTTTAAATCACAACTATAATTTAATTTAGTAGTAAGTATATTCAAATCGTTATTATAACAATCTGTATATTCAGTAGGTCTGAGAATCGGCTACTATCTATTTTTTATACCCCTATCGAGACTTACGCGGGTGAAACCGCGGGGCGCAGCTAGTTAACTATAAAATCTATTATTTTTCATAAATAACATATTTTTAACACAAAAATAAACACATGCTTAACAAATCTCACTAGGAACACAGAATAAGTAATAGTACTATGCTAGGAATAGGAACTTTTATGATTGCACACACATGCACTTGGCATAATCAATAATTAAATGAATGCATATTTTAATAATTTAAGAATGGATTGTAATTAACATGTTAAAATAGTATCACATGAGTATTTTACCAATATTCATAATCTTCAAATAGATTACAAACAATTACTCTAAGCAAAAACTATTTAAAAAAATTGTGACATTAATATTTACCCATGTACTATTTGGATATTTAAAATTAATTCTGTATTAACTTAATAAACATTTGTTTCTCTTTACTAAGATAATATTATGAACATAAAAAATTACTTCATCCAAGGTTTTATCGTAGAGGTATTAATTTACCAGCCAAATAAAATATACACTCCAGCTTCATACTGATAGGTGAGATGGTTTTTAAATGTTGATAAGCCCGAGATAGTGGTTGAGTGATACAAGCTGGTTCCAGTGGTCTGTTTAGTTCCTCTTCATTTACTAAACATTGTTGTCACGCGAATATGCCAATATTC
The DNA here is from genome assembly GCA_948098905.1 of Tiliacea aurago. Classification (NCBI taxonomy): domain Eukaryota; kingdom Metazoa; phylum Arthropoda; class Insecta; order Lepidoptera; family Noctuidae; genus Tiliacea; species Tiliacea aurago. The sequence continues at coordinate 18,016,377 of OX402593.1, forward strand.
TCAATTGCTTTATTTTGTGTTGTGCATTGAATAAGGGTTACAATTTCGTGTCGCATTTCTTCACTTGTAAGTTGTAGGTCGAAAATACACAGTTGTGTCTTCATTGTCAATATTCTCAAAATAATTCTCTAAGTTGCTCAAGTATTGCAGTATTGCTGCTTGGGTAATGCATCGCTTTTTGTCATCATCATCATTATCATTTCTGCCGAAAGACGTCCACTGCTGGACATAGGCCTCCCCCAAGCACCGCCTCTTCCACCAGTTCTGTGCTTCTCGCATCCAGCGGATTCCTGTGTCGCTTTTTGTATCAACCTCAAAGCATTTATTTCAAATAAACTAATTACAGGCACTTTTGAATTGTCAAGGGGTCGGTCAGTCAGAAAGATGAAGCTAGTTGAGTTGCCCATTCCAAAGCGTAGTAGGTACCTATGGAGAGGAAAGTGCAAGAAACTCCATGGAAACTCTTTGCTTGGCTGCATAGTGTGCGTTTTAAACAAGATTTAAATTTCGTTTCATTAGTTTTGAGGATTTCCGAGGTATTTTATTGTAACATTTTAAACTGTAGGTACCTCATGAAAGATGAGCCTACTTAAGCCAGCCTGAAACCTGGTTGAATTGAACTAATTAGTCCCTATTTCTAGTCTTAAAATTATTGTGTCTTACACCTTTTTTACTAAAAAAATGTAGATTTTTCCTAACGTACATGATGTCTTCATACATATATTGTCAAAGTACCGTCATGATGTTAATATCTTTAAACAGTAACCTTAGGGCCTATGCACACCACGTTTTTTAAACGCGCCGTTTTGAAGCGCGATTTAGAAACGTGCGTCGACGGCGCGCTTTTATCCTACAGAAGGTCTACAGGCTGCGTCTGACTCGCGTGCGTATTTTATTTTATTTTATTTATTTGGGAAAATAAACAGTTACACATTATTTATTACATGAAATTTGAGCTGTAGAGTGAGTAACCCACGACATTTTCCACATATTATAAAAACAAATTATAAAACTAATGCGATGTGCTCTTACAATTAGTGTGTACAATTAAATTATGCTGTTAATGATAAAACTAAACACTAAAAAGGCATGCAAATAAAAAAGAAAAACAAGAAATTACAAATATAAGAGTTAAAAATATTACGGAGCAATATCCAACATAGTTCCACGAACAAGGCCTCTAAATTTATCAGTTGGCAAAGCGAAGATGTCAATATTCTGAAAGAGATTGTTATATTGACCAGTAAGACGACGTAGGGGTGCTCGCAAGCCTGCGTTCGTACGACTAGAAGATACTGCAAATACAGGTCGTGCGCGCACCCCACGGCTTATGGTTGTTCTAGGTACTACGTAGCTAATCTTATTAGTGATATCCATACAATCACTTGTGTTATTACATATATCAAATAAAAACATTGTCTCTAAAATAATACGTCTGGCTTTAAGATTATGTAGCTTATACCGCGCTTGTATCGCGTCTGTATCGCTACAAACGCGCGTCAACGGCGCGTTTAAAAAACGTGGTGTGCACAGGCCCTTAGAGTCGCGCCTGCGGAGGCCATTATGGCTCTGATGGCTCTTTTCTGCAGAATAAAAATAGACTCGATGTCTGCAGCCCGTCCCCCTAGTAAAATACCGTATGACATAATATTAACAAAGTAACTAAAATAGACTGGCCTCGCGGTATCTACATCAGTAAATTGACGGATTTTTGCCTTAGCCGTCCTGCAAGGGATGTTATATGAGGACCCCATTGAAGCATTAAGTCGAGCGTGATCCCCAGGAAAACAGTTTTATCGACAAATTCTAGTTTCTAATATCTCAAAATTACTACTTTTGACATTTGGTAAAGAAAATCTTATGCACTTACGGCCGAACCCAATAACTTATTTTCAGTTAAAGACAGATCGCTATTGATGATAGACAGTATAATTATATCTATCCTCGGATGGCGTCTCACAATCATTGATAAATGCTATCTATCTAACGAAAACAATAAGTAGGTTTCTCTACTTCGCCCTCCCGTGCCTTCCATTACAACCAACATCACTTTAAAAAACAACATGTATAATTAGGGTTTTAAAACTTCTTTTGGCCAATTTTTATATTTTGAACCCCGTTATTTTTGCAACCCGCAGAACCGTGAAAACCGGTTCCGCGTCCCCAATTGCAGTGTTAAGGGAAAAATAATGTATTTAGCTAAATAAAAAATGCAAAGTTTCGGGCGTAATTATGAAATTATTATTTACACCATAATAGTTTGTGTTGGCAGAAAATTCCATTTCTCACAATTTAAATACATTGTTAATGCAGAAAAAGTCTTTTGTAGTTGCTTAATGTAGGGTACCTATAAGTAACGTAATACATATTTTTGCCCTTGACAGTACCTACACACAAAACAAGCTGTGTGAAATTCCCAAATATACATAAAAGTCTATAGCACCCAAAATGCGTAACCCACTCCCAATCAGAATCCCCTTCATTGTGAAAATTTACGTTGTGAGCTCATGATCAGATTGACTACTCTCTAAAAGAATGGCTATTGATAGTCCAACCTAGCTTACCGTAAGGCGTAGCGTGGATAGACCCCACACAAAATGGGCGGTCTAGAGTAAAGGTTAAGCGATAAACGCCAAACCGGTCGTTGTGGCGATGCTTGGAGAAAACCTCCTCTATGGCCAGCAGCATGCAACATGTCTTTCGGCGGATGATGTGTATCATCAGTCTATAGCAGGTCCACTGCTGAACATAGGCTTCTCCAATTACACGCCACTGAGCTCGAATCTTGGCCACGCTTAAGGCGGAAACATACTTACGTGTCGTGTCGTGACGCCTTCTGACGCAGTGTTAGCCAATCAAGACTCGTTGTAATTGGACGTAGTCCTGAATAGATTCACTTGATTGGTTCCCCACGTCACGACACGACACGACACGTAAGTATGTTTCCGCCTTTATCCTTACATTTCCAGCCAACTACATAGTTAAGTTTAAAGAGATGCACCGTAACGGATCAGTCGCTAGATCGAATGAACCAGACATGACTAGAATTGCCAGTCTCTCAGGTGAACCTGAAATTATCCTATATGTAAAGGAACTTGGATCACGGCGACCTTTAAGCTTAACCGCTAACCGCAGAGCTATCAACTGCAACCTCAAAGACTGCAACATGCTCATCTCTAATTGCCGCCAGTGTACAGACAGTCTAAGAATAAATCTGGCAATAAATAAAACAGATTTGACAAAAAGAATTTCACTCTGAAGTTGAAGTGACAAAAAAATATTGTCAATGTCAACATCAAAACTTTTGTGAATGTTCATGAATGTTGTGCGTGATCTGTCGTGCGTGTCTGTTATTTTATTGTAACACCATTATTTATGTGAAAATGTCAACTGATGAGGAGATACATTCCGCAGTTCTTCCCACAAAAATGTTAACGAATATGAAGATCCAATCTGTAAGCTTGTGCAATGCGCTTTACTCAAAAACGTCGACTAATGAGGAGATCCAATCTCCAGGTTTGAGCTGCGAAGACTCCGAATGCAAAGCAGTTCCCACAAAAATATCGGCTTATGAGGAGATTCAATCACTAAACGCTAGTTGCGAACTCTGCAATGCGCTTGACGCACAAACGTCGACTAATGAGGAGATCCCTCCAGGTTTGAGCTGCAAAAACTGCGAATGCAAAGAATTTACCACAAAAATGTTGACTATCCAGAAAATCCAATCACTAAACTCGAGTTCCGAAGCGCTCCCATCAAAAGGGTCGACTAATGAGGAGATTCAATTAGTATCACTGACCTTTAGTAACGAATCGCTTCCGAAAAAAATGTTGTCTAATGAGAGTCAATCACTAAACGGCGAAACCTGCATTGCCTGCGAAGAGCTTTTCACAAAAATGTCGAGTGATGAGGATATCCATTCACGAAACTTGAGCTGCGAAGTGCTTCCCACAAAAATCTCGACAGCCGACTCAAAAAGCTCGTGTTGCGAAGCTGAATCAAAATCGGGTACAGATAGTCCAGATTCGTATGTATTTATTTCTACTGTCATGTTATCTCGATTATCTCTCAGTAATCTTCTTTAATCGATGTAAATCTTGGATAGTAGTCGATATTACGCGCTGGAAGGCATCTCGCTTCGTGTTCGGAACTCCTTATATTCTCGCCAGCGCGGCGGAGAGTGGTCGAACCGTCGAAATAACGGCCGATTTCCTAATTAACATAAAACTTATGTAGCTCGTGCATGCTGCTCACAAATCTAGATGTTTTTCCTGTTATCTGTTAATGCGCAGATTTGGGTATTGACACAAAACAAGTTAATTCGAAAAATAATGCTCATTAAGAATTCAAAGTAAATACCTACTTAAAGTCCATTTGCAATAAGATTAAACATTTAAATAAACTTGTTTACAGTCCGTTTAACCGATTTTGACTTCTATTCCGTGGGCATAAGGATGACATTAAAAGCAAAAATGTGGTTACAATACCAACTGTTTATTACAGTTGCCATTTGTCATGCTGTCAACGCAATAGAAGTTAAAATCGGTTGAACGGACTGTAAAAAAGGTTTATTTAAATGTCTAATCTTATTTCAAATGGAGTATAGTTCATTGATCTTTAATTTATGGATAGCTTTTGGAGTTTTGATTAATTTATTAATACATGCGTTTAAATTAAATTCTACTACACGTACACAGGTGCTCTAATAGTGAGCTTCTGTTTAAGTTAATTTAAACGCAATCGCCGCGTTGGTCCATTCTCTATGTACTATGTGCCTTAAGTTTCTAATCTTTTCAATCTAGTTATCGCTAAAGAGACTATTTATTGATCATTCTGTGTACCAATCGTGTTAGTGACATTGTGATGTGTGGACGTGTCTGACAATGGCCGTCAAAATGTTCATTTTACTTTCATGTTTCGTTATTGTTCTGTGTTTTAGTCAAATCAGAGCCATGGGTCCCCTGAGTCCTCTCGACCCGTCCTCGTATTCCCGGCCTGGTAAGTTTTTAATCCTTTTAGACCAACGCCCTTGCTTATATTTTTTATAAGTTAAGAGACATTTTAACGTCAATAAATGTATGGTTATGCAGTCGCTAATCATTAGGTAAAACCACATTAAATAAACCCCTAAGGTTTTTGGTTCGAGCCTGGCGTTCGAGACTTGTTTTGGCGTAGGTATGACCTACAAATTGTAGAATTTCCGGCAGTGGGAATAATCGGAGCATTATGTTTGATAAAAGGTCTCGCGTTGATGAGATAACCCCTTTTCTTTTGGTCCACAATAAACAATTTACTCTTTGCTGGATAGGTAATATCTTGCTTTTTTCCATTATGATGCTTGATGAATAGATGCATTTTCTTGTTACAGAACTGGCGATAATAAAACACATTTCGTTGTCTTTAAACGTCGATTTTGAGACGCATGTCCTGAGTGGACAGGCTATAATAGACTTCAACGTTTTACAAGACATCAACGATTTGGTATGTTGACAAGACGCGAGTACCTATAGCGAATTTAGAAATGTTAGTTTTGGGAGATTGCAGCGATTGTAACTGTAGAACGATTTTGGAGACGCATGAAGTTATTGAGCTATTCCCAAATATTACTTTCGTACTAAGTGTTAATAGCGGTTACGACGTACGGCATTTCATACAAACTTTCAAGCCCTTGTTTTTGGAATTGACTGAACCGATTTTAATGAAACTTCATACACACAAGCAGGATACAAAGGTCTAAAAAGTTAGTTAAGAACCTTTTAGAAAAAAATTGTTACAGCTAAATTAGACCGATTTTAAATTTTCCATAGAAATATATATTTCCAGTTATTTGTTTTAAAATCGGTTCAGTCATTTCGAAAAACAAGGGTTTGAAGGTTTGTATGAAATGCCGTACGTCGTAAACGCTCATAAGTTAGTAATACCTGTAATACGCATGGGATGATGCGGACTGAGATAAATACTAGCAATATCAGTTTATATAATGTTCTACATGTCAAACGTATCGATATGTCACTCATTTTTAAGATACGATCAATTGAATAATCACTATCAACAATAATACGCTATTTGGAGGGCGTTCTTTTAATGTTCTCAATTCACTTATCTACTTTAGATGTGCAGACATAATATTTATAAATGCTATGCTAGATTTAAATAATTCTGCCCTAAACTCAGAGGTGGTATTCATCAACCAACATTTAAGTCCAACATGGCTTTCAAGTAAGGTAGGACCCCCTCAGGCTAGGTGGAGCGACGATCTTCCCAGGGTGGTCGGTAACAGCTGGATGGGAGTTGCCGAAAATCGAGCTGAATGGCGTGCAATAGGAGAGGCCTATGTGCAGCTGTGGGCTGGTGTAGGCTGAAGATGATGGCTCTCAATAATACTGTCGTGACTCAACTTCTTTATCCCACTTCTTAATTTATGGTCGTTAACGTTGTTTTAGTTCGGAATAGACCAGAGGGTCTACTCCGAAGCGTTAATCCAAAGGATCGGCCGAATATTCGGCCGTTTTATAACTTCCAAAGTTTCCTTTTTTGACTTTGAATCCTTACCCGACTTTAAAGTAATATTTTTTATTTTTTCTTTCGCCGCAGTCAGCCATAATTAACCGTAGTCAAGCAACGGCCGAACATTCGGCCGATACTTTCGATTTATGTTCAGAGTAGACCCCCTGACTACAGTTTTGACTGTTCTTTGATTTTTTTGTCTGTTTTTGGTGACCTTGCCATTTACCCAGCCTTGAATGCTAAATAAAAATCATCTTTCTCAGGTACTAGACGCAAGCAATCTAACGATCGAGTCCATAGAATTGGAAGATGGCACGCAACTACAGTACAAAATGGGGGATCATTTGGCAAACATAGGGTCCAAGCTGACCATATTGTTGCCGAAGCCGCTTACTGCGGACGAACAGTAAGTTAATTCAAAATATTGACTGTGGTTTATAGGCACGAGTAAGTGGATGACCTCTCGGTAAAAATATACACGTCGATTTGAATTCTTGTATTTTTTTTAGTCAGTTTATAATCTAGCCACAAGAAGGGAGTACAATTTTAGTTTCTAGAAACGAACTGACTACCTACGGTACCCTTTTCCGTTACTCCATAGTAACGTATAGATCGTTGGTAGGACATAAAATTAACAAAGTTATTTAGTACTGTTTTGTTCAATAAATAACCATGACATAGATGGAAACATAATAGAACACACTAAATCATTTAATTGCGCAATATCGATCACAGATCGAACATTATTTTCTTTTTTTATTTATTTTTTTATTTATTATCATTATTTTATTTTATTAGGTTCCTAGAAATGAAGGTTGTAGTTTGATGGAATAATGACTTGGAATAACAAGACCAACTCCTGTACTTACCTATTGGGTCTTGGCTGCGTTTGTTGATTCAATTCAACTAAAAATCGCTTTGACCTGATACTTTTTTCACGCTGGCGAGAAGGATGGCTGGATTCTCGTCCTTACAGGCAATCTGGATTTTATTTTCTTGGCGATACGTACTATACCGGAGGCCGTGATGACTTATTTTTTATAAGGAATTGCTTTGTTAAGATGTGTATTGATAGGTCCATCTCGTTGTTTAGACCTAGAATTGGATAACAAAAGGTTGAAAAGCGAGAAAAGATGCACTACTTACATATCGATACCTTAATCCGCAAACCAGCTAACTCCACATTTCGTTAAACACTTTTTAAGATTTAAGTTGATTTTTTTTAAAGATTTTTTTTTGTTTAATATTTTAACAGCTTAAGATATTACCCACCAACGGTATTTTAGATTTTTTCATAAGTAGTCTAAACAAAATATTATATTATAAAGTTTTAAGTGTCTCCTGAAAAATTTGCTCATATTGAGTTTTAGCTGGTTTGCGGATTAAGGTATCGATATACAAGGTGTAACATAAATTACGCTAAACCTCTTAAGGGGTCATTGTACTCATCATTATGAACAACTTTTACTATGGGACCAATCTGAAATCGCGAAAAAAAAATCTGCTGTACCCCTACATTTTGACGAGTTATGAGAACATAAATTTATGGTACAGCTGAATTTTTTTTCGCGCTTTCAGGTTTGTTCCCATGGTAAAAATTGTTCATAATGATGAGTATAATGTTATTTATTTATTATTATTATTTTGTATTATGTAAAAAGTTAATTTTATAAAGATTATTAACTATAATGAGTAGGAATAACTCGATATTCCATTACTAATTCTCTTTTATTTGTTTTCCCAGGTTAACTGTTAAGATAAAATATAGCACGGATCCTCAGGCGTCGGCCTTGCAATGGCTGGACCCAGAGCAAACGTCGGGAAAGAAACACCCTTACTTGTTCAGTCAATGTCAGGTCAGTTTATCTACTTTATAAAAAATCTTACACATAATAAACCGCAGGGCGTGTAGAAGCTTGAAATTCTGCACAAGAGTTCCATAAACAACGAAGGTGAGGACAAAGGAAACATCTCCTAAAAGAGGTTAAATAAGGGAAGTTCTTAATTTTTGCCGATGGGAAATCCCATTGGGCACACAGCTTGTACCACCGCGAAAGTTCCCGGTCGACCACTTTTCAACCTTATTACTATGGGCATAAGGGCGAAAAGTGGTCGACCGAAACGTTCGCGGTGGTACATAAATATTTCCAAAAATATGTGTGTACAAGCCGTGTGCCCAATGGAAAAACAGTTGAATAGCTAGGTATATGTGTAATAGTTTTCGGTAGTTTTTCTACTGTTTTTTTGACATACTATTCTGAGTTCGATTTGGAACCTATTTACACGATAAGGTAATAAAGTTGTAAGCAGTACCTCATGAAACCTCGAAAAGACAGTTTAAGACCAAACAAACGATAACAGTGTTCAGTGCATGTTGCTTGTCAGTTACTTGCCCAACAAGATGCAGCTAGTTATCATTATACAACACAGATAAAGTGACACTGGACTCTAGACAAAATAATAATCGGCGAATACCTATTTACAAAAGATATGTTTTATTTTTAAACGTAAATTGATATTGCAGATACAGGAAAACGTTACCAATCAGATATTGTCATATTTTAATGAGCATTATTATCACTAGTAATAAATAACAACTGTTTAGGTAAAAATAAGCCGTCACGGGACGCCTGGCAGATGTGAAACATCGAAATTATTTTATCATATAGCGTGGCGACGCGTCGCCACGGCATGCGTCGCCACGCCAGCAATCAGTTTTACGAGCGGCTATAGATGTTTCACATCAACAATGGATTGTTAACATAATAATATGTAATAGATTTAGTATGTAGATATAGAACACGTACAGTACATTTAGTAAAGTAATGGACCTGACACGATGTATTTAAACAACTTATTTGGTTTTTAGGGTTCCGTACGACGGAATGAAAAAACGGAACCCTTATAAGATCTAAGACTTGTCTTCTGTCCGTCTGTCACCGCCAATTTGCTCAGAATCCAATGGACCAATTAAGTTGAAATTTGGGATATATATGATTTTCTGTGCCCCGTACACGGAAGTGTAACGTAAATAAATGAACTTTTAATATCACATTTGGGAAACAGATTAGAAAAAAAAGTCTTACAAACTGTACCGTGTGACACATTTAATGGAAGGGCTTAATGTGAGGGACTCAATTATATATTTTTAAATAATTTGATTTTGTATAATTTTAAAACAATTCGTTTAAAAAGTTATTAACGTAAATAGATAAAGATTGACCATTCCCACCCCCTTATCTTCGAAACTGTCGAGCCTAAAATTTGGAAAAAAGTACGGAGAATAGTTCTATGCTCATAGATTACTGGAAAATCTATAAGAATCTACGGACTTAAAATAACATGGTAAATCACTCAATATTGTGCGTACATACTAACATTTGCAGTTGGAATGTATGGGGGAACATGTTTTGCAACTACAATGTTAAGTTTGTCCTTGGGATAAATTCATCCTAACTACGGACCCTCTCATTGTGCGTGGTCCGACACTCACTAAGCCGGTTTTTTATTCTATACGCTTTAAAGATGTTAGAAAATGCAGGGCATAAATTATTGCATCTGGTAACTTTATGTATATCTAATGTCGTTTTTTGCATTGATTTCGGAAATTGGTGATCTAGATACGAATATAAAAAACATGGCGGCTGAAGTACCACCGTGAACATTCCCGGTCGACCACTTTTCGCCCCTATGCCCATAGTAATAAGGTTGAAAAGTGATCGACCGGGAACTTTCGCGGTTGTACAGACAGCTACACATCAAGCTATACATTTCCAGTATAAGCTGATCTCGCATTGTGTAGGATTTCCGTACAATGAGATGTCCGCGTATACTGGAAATGTATAGCTTGATGTGTAGCCGTGTGTACAGACGCCAGCAGGTCAAGCTACCCGAAACTGTAAAATTTTCCCAATCAACCTTGAACCTTATGCTGTAGTTATAAAGTTGAAAATCTATTAAAGAAATTTGACAGATTGTAGTAGCTTGATGTGCTGGCCTCTGTACGTACACATTTTCGTAAAAACTGAGTTTTAATAAAATTGGTGGTAATTCACACTACAAAGTGTGAATTCAAAAACAAAGTTTTAGGTCATAATAAAATTGGTGGCAAATTTATTGCCACCAATTTTAATACCAATTCATAATAAAATTGGTGGCAATTTTATTATGTCCTAAAACTTTGTCTTTAGCATTTTCTAATGTAAAGAGATTTTATTGCACCTATCTATTAAATCTATTAAAAAAATACTACTCTATATTTTCTCTATAGCCAATCCACGCACGTTCCATCTTACCATGCCAAGACACACCCGCTGTGAAGTTCACATACAACGCAGAAGTGACAGCTCCCGAGGAGTTCACAGTCCTCATGAGTGCACTGAGGGGTGAGGTGAAGAGTAACAAGACTACCTTCAGACAGCCCATGCCGCTGCCTTCGTACTTGGTGGCCCTTGCCGTAGGAGTTCTAGAGTCCAGGCAGCTTGGACCTAGGTGAGTGGAATTAAGCTATTAATGGAGTGTAAGCTAAAACATTTAAAGGTATGTTAGGCGTAAATTTGCAGCTCTGTGGCTAAAGGCTGTTGACCATAAAATGTATGTAAGTGTATTGTGTGTGAGTGTGTGTATGTTGTATTGTATATTGGGCTGATGGCCGCAAACTCCACTTCTGGGTATCTCTGTAAACCCTGTTCTGCGGGCTAATTGCGTAACACACTATCAGTAGAAATCAGGTTCAATTTGACAGTTCAACAACATTCATTGCGTTATGTACGTTGTTGAGCAGACAAATTTTTCTAACATAAGAAGCAATGGATTAGTAATATACTTCAAAATCATTCCGATTCCGATTCAAACTGAGTTACGCAATTAGGGTGCTGGTTAAATTCTAAAGCAATCACTCACTAAAGGGTAACACATTCATCTGTATTTAGAAGGTTTCAACTTTATATCTCGCCACTTTTTTCAAGAATTATTGATTGATTAACATTATTAAAGACTCCCGCAGACAGGCGCGACGCGACACTAGTAGCACAATTTCTATGAAAACTTCATGGAAAGTGACGCGCTGTCTGTCGCGCTCGCGATATTGCGGCAGTCTGCAATTGTAATTGAAATATCATCGACGAAAACTGAGGTTATAAAAGTAGCCTCAATAATTGTCAAATGAAAAACATCGTTAAGGTGATTTTAAATTAGAGAATTCAAATAATCAAATCAAAGCAGTCATGTTGTAAGTGGCACTAGAGATTGGCGTCAACAGGTACGTTTTCTGTTCCATAGATGTTCAGATCAGACCATAGATGTTCTAACGCAAGACTATTGTTGTTGGAACGGACCATATATCTTGTTGTTCTAACCAGGGACCGTACAACCCCGGTTAAGAGTTAAGGCTTTCGAAGGGGTAACCCATTCGATGGGTTACCTTTATCATGATGTAACTAACCCATTGAAAGGGTTTTATACTAGAAACCAATTGAAAGGGTTACATGATAACCCATTGAATGGGTTTTATACTTGAACCCCAGTGAAAGGGTTACATGATAACATGGGTTCTATACCTACTTGAAACCCAGTAACATGAAAAAATCTTAATATTATGATATTTCGATATCCGCCCAGCACGCGTAGCATGACCAATTCTATCTCTATTCTACCCAGGGACCATTTTGGTTACCATTTTAGAAAAACCCTGTCGAAGACCCTTACAATGGAAAGGGTTTTCGATAGGGTTTTTCTAAGCAATTAATCAAAAACCCATACGGTGTGAATTATTAATGGCTGTAATTTTGTATGGCTTAAATTAAGCCGTTCAAAAGGGTTACCCATATCGAATGGGTTTTTGTTTAACCGCTTAGAAAAAGCCTATCGAAACAAAAAAAAAAAAAAACAAAATTTCATCCTAATCCATTCAGGGGTTTTAGCGTAAATGCGTAATAAACTCACTTTCGCATTATTTTATAATATTAGTTAGGAATTAGGATTAGGATAATGAATGATACCGTGTGAATGGATGCCTGTGTGTGAACTGTGGTGTCAAGCAAGTTTTGGATGCCTGTGTGTGAACTGTGGTGTCAAGCAAGTTTTTGTATTCATCAAAAAACCCTTTGCTTGTTGTAACTAGAAAATTTTAGCAAACCCTAGATCGGCGATTGCAAAGAGGTTGAGTGGCGTGGTGAAGATGATGTTCAGTTTTAATCGTATAAGGCATAGGTTTTGAGCAGTGGTGGCCCAGTCCCAGATTACCAGATAAACTCCATACAACATTTTCAATACCTACTGCTATAATAGCATACACTTTCGATTCGCTAGACGCTGCTAACGAAAATGTACCTAACCTTACAAGCGTAAAGTGAGTTTTGCTTTGTAGCTGCGCGCCGCCGCGTAAATATATGCCTCGCGGCTGTCTGCAACCCACTGAGAATTGGGTCGCGTGCGACCCGGCGGCCGTTAGGTAGTTAACGCGCGTAAGTACCACCGTGAAAGTTCCCGGTCGACCACTTTTCAACCTTATTACTATCGGCATAAGGGCGAAAAGTGGTCCATGGAGTCATTTATCTGGTAATCTGTGGCCCAGTGATAACCGCCTTGACTTACGAGAGTAGGTCGTGAGTTCCAACCCAGACTTGCGCTTTACTTTGTGTAAATTATTTCATCACCACTGCTCTCAAAACGATGAAGGAAAACATCGTGAGGAAACCGGCATGTCCTAGAACTAAAAATTCGAAGGCATGTGACATCTACCATCCCGCACGGGGCCCGCGTGGTGGATAACAGCCCACTCCCTCTCACAGAGAGGAGGCCTGTGTCCCAGCAGTGGGAACATTATAGGCTGATTATGTAGTTGATAAGGTACGATGGGGTTGGCATATCCATATGGATAAAACCCTTGATAAAAATATAAAACACTTTCAGGTCAAAAGTATGGTCAGAAAAAGAGGAAGTCGAGCGCAGTGCGTGGGAGTTCGCTGAGACTGAGAAGTATCTTCAAGCGGCGGAGAAGCTGTGCGGTCCATACGAGTGGACGCAGTACGACCTGCTGGTGTTACCGCCCTCCTTCCCCTATGGCGGTATGGAGAATCCCTGCTTGACCTTCGTTACTCCTACGCTTTTGGTAAGTTTCAATAAATGACTAAATAATTTTAAACATATCGTTCTGTTTCTCTCAATCGTTCGAAGGTGACAGACAGAATGATGATTAAAATATGTTTAGCGTTAAATAAAAACTGCCACGCGACTGCCTCGTTGGTTAAGTGACCGCAAGTGCTACTGCTGAGCACGAGGTCCGGGGTTCGATTCGCAGGTCGGGCAAACTGTAATTGAGTTTTCCCACCAGGAATTTCTCAGTAGTAGCCCGGAGTATGGATTGGGCCTGGCTGATGGGAATAGGCTCGCCCCCTATTATATAGGACTTAAACACAACTGGCGAAATATGGGTGTACTATAGGTACACCTCTGCATAACCCTTCGGGGATTACAGGCGTGATGTTATGTATGTGTGTTAATAAAAAAAATATTATAAGTATAAAAAACAATTAAAATTTTAAATAAATAAAAATATCATATTCAAATTTAAATTGTTTTTATTAAATACCTGCTTTCTCTGTCATTCGATACGTTTATCCAGCGTGATCCAGCTAAACGTACGATCTCGTCTTCCCAGTGAGTCTTCCTCGTTTAAGTTTGCCAACCGGTCCCATCCAAGAAGTCATTGTTATGGCCCATCCATTGTCATGCAGTCTATCAACATGCCCTGCCTATTTCCACTTACGGCGATACCAAAATAAATTGGGGACTTTTTCGTAACCATTTATTTCACTATTACAGTATGGATATGTTGTTTATTGACTATTGATTAATACTCTGACAGAAAGACAACACAATTGGTTCAATTTCCTGAATAGAATTTAATTCCGAAAATACCTCTACTTTTTTATATATTTTTATGTAATTCCAAAATCCTAAGTAATTTTATTGCAAAATTGCATTCTAAATGTGCGTATTAGGTAATTGAAAACTCTGGCTGAACATATTTTTGATACATAGCTTAATTTATTTTTAAACAATTTTTATTTGGGGTGGCGCTTTCATCGTTGTTTTATTTTGGTTCCAGCGCTTTGTTGTGCTCTCTTTTTTCGCCTGTGGAAGTAATTGACTCTGTCACTTTCTTATGCCAGCCCAGTTCGCTATGATTTATTTTTTACGTATCACCTTAAGTTTGAGTGAGTGTTAGGGAATCGATTGCGATTGCTGATGTAGATCGAATTTTTGAGTAACGAACTCTATGCTGCTTTTTTATGTTAAGGCGCGGACTGGCTGCGATTTTAAATGTTAAAACTGCACTCACACAACCGTTTCAAATAAGGTTGAAAATTGAATAAACAGTTGTGTTGACGATGTGACTAAGCTGTGAATGGACATTTATTTTACGGGTTTTATTTAGATTATTAATTGTCCGGTTAAAGTTTTAAAACAAAGCTAATGCAATTAGAATCCAAAAAAAAAAGTTGTTTTCGCTGAAAATACAGAGAGATATTCGACGCCAAAGTTTATTTTTGCGAAGTAACTTCTAACTTTTTTATTGGGAATATTAAACTATATTTTACTATTCTATTCGGTTAAATTTTTTATTTAAACCCTTTTCTGTCCACTGTATTTTTTGCGTCGGATATTTTCATCGCGTTACGTCATACTCGACTATCCAAGAAACCAGTTTTTGTGATTATTGAGGTAACACCGCGCCTTAAGCATACTTCGCTACATTCCCTTTTGGCATGTAGTAATTTTGTTCTTGCGAAATAAGTTCTTACATATGGGTGTGTTCTCATGTTATCATAAGTTGAAAACGCTTAAAAAATCTTTGACATGATATTAATCAAAGCACGTGCCTTGGACCAATATGTATATACAATCCCATAACGCGCATGTAGGCTCTAATTAACGCAGAGATTAACAATCAATATTTATGTTCTGATTAGATTTTGACTGGATAACGAAAAGCAATAAAAACAAGATTGTAATACAATGCAAAAATGGGATTGTATTAATCTCTTTATCGAGAAATCGGATCAGAACAATGCTAAGTACTGAAAAGAAATGAATAGATCTGACAATGAGTATTTGTGCGATTAGGTTTAAGGATTTTCAACAGGGATCACTATGGCAGTTATGGGAGGTAGCTGTGAACTCAAAGTTCATGAAATCTAGATACATTTCTGACTAACATAAAATTATCCCTAACGGTTGCAACTGCTTTCCGTGTCACAATACATCTTTGTAAATTTAACGTACCTACACTTTTTAGTTAGGATTTTACGACGGTAAATTTGGTTATTTCGGCGGCGTGCCGTGGCATCCCGTGGTATCCCGTGGCATGCCGTGGCATTCTGCTGAAAGCCCACACTCTGCTAGCTTAGCAATCATAATTCCTCGACACAAAGTGACCCATACGTCTCGCGAGATGCAATGGCGCGGAATTCCGCGGCAACCCGTGGAATGAAACGGCATGACTCGTCATGCCGCAGCATCCCGCGGCATGCCGGGGCATTGTGGTATCGAAATAAAGTATCATGAACTCTAAACTCATTGAAATAAGATTGAAAATATCTTGATTAGTAATAAAATCCTTTGCCATGCCATCCCGTGCCGTGCCGGCAGTGAGCGCTGGCCCTTACTCAATCATTCAAGTTCGGGATAGTTTTTTTTTTATTTCTCGCATTCACAGTGACACACACAATACACGAATCTAACGACATACCATTCATTACAATCGGCTCAGCCATTTAGTAATTTCAAGGAAACAGGGACGAGCATACATACATGTCAAACACATAACCCTCCTTTTTTGGCGTCGCCGCAGTCGGGTAAAAAGAAGACTTGACCATTACGAAAAACAGTTCATTTATTGACAATCAAAAATAAATATGGGTACTTCATATACATACAAAATTCGTTAACAAAACAAATACATACATACACTCATGTCTTCTTCCCATGGGGGTAGGCAGAAACCACAGTACGACACTTGCTATGTCCTTACGAACTCTTTTCGCTTCGTTACCGTTCATACATCTGCACCCTAATTATTGCGTAATACAGTTTGAATCACAATCGGAACGATTTTGAATTATATTGCTAATCCATTGCTTCATAAGTTCGAAAAATTTGTCTGTTCAACAACGTAAATAACGCAATGATTGTTGTTGTACTGTCAAAATGAAACCCATTACTACTGATAGTGTATGCTGCAGGTCATAGACGCAAATTTTTGCGTTAAATCCTTACTATAATATTTTTTCGCAAACATGCTTGGAAATTCGAGCATTATTTTGACAACTTTCTTCGAGATAAATCAAAATTGCTGTACTGGCCAAATACATGCGAGCAGCGGCCACCAAAAGTTGTATGAAAATACTTATGTGTCGTGGTTTAGCGGCCAAATCAATTACATAGTAAACTCATATCTATCGTGTAATTTAAAAATGGAACGATCTTTTACTCCGAAACATGGCAACCAAGGAGGTTATCAAAGATTTTATTTAAATTTCGAAATGGCTTGCAAATAGAAAGCTGTTTAATGAAAAAAGAAAAACAAGTGAACATATTGGCGCGTTAAAAATTATCGTTGTTCGTCTCTTCTGGAATTTATAAATAATTTACTTTGTTTGAATTTCAGCGCATTATTTGAGAAAAACACTATGCCTTGGCCGCCACCAGACATTGATGGACTCACGTATGAGTGCCTCGGCTGCGCCTCGGCCCACATTTTCATGTTCGTCCATCAATGCCCTTGTTGCAGGCCGCTGCAGTAATGTACTATATTCCACCATTTTTCAATAGGCAGGCGATAGAAGTCAAGCTGACGTCATAGTGCACGAGATAATGCACAGCTGGACCGGCAACCTGGTGACCAACAGGAACTTCGAGCACTTCTGGCTTAACGAGGGCTTCACGGTGTTCCTGGAGAGGAAGGTCGGCGCTTCACTCATCAATGACTCTGTGGAGGCCAAAAAGAGCCGCGATTTTCAAAGTTTGTTGGGGCTGCAAGAGCTGAATGAGGCGGTGAGTTGAAGATACTAGACAGGGTCAAATTGGAGTGTACAACTAAACGCCGACAGACTGTACACCGACCAGACTTTACTTCGACGGAACTCTTCCCCGACAAGACACTTCGCCGACAGGGCTCATCAGCGATGCAACTTATCTCCGATAATCAGTCGTACAGCACGTGAGCACTAATATGTAAACGCTTAGCAGAATTCAAACCCGATTTTCTCGTGGAGTAACGATTGCAACTTTGAGAAAAGATCTATTTCATAACAGTTTGGGTTATAAAATACTATGTTCGTAGTAAAATAGAATTTCAATCAATATAGTGGGAGTAAATCACTTTTAAAAGTTGCTGAGTGTATACATATTGGTGCTCGTGACTGTACACCCAGCTTAACAATCAGTTCTTAGTTTTGTTTTAATTTAAACTGGCATCAAGTTTTTCTTTTGGTAACTAAATTTACCAACAATAGAGGGGATCTTTAATGGTCACTGTTCTAACCTAACCCAAATCTTTATATTTTATGAATTGTGTCGCTGATGAGCCCTGTCGGCGAAGAGTACTGTCGGCGAAGAGTCCTGTCGGCGTAGTGAACTGTCGGTGAAGAGTCCCGTCGAAGTAGTCTTGTCGGTGTTCAGTCTGTCGGCGTTTTGTCGTACACTGGTCAAATTTAATTAGCTAGCCAGACTCCGTAGACGTGATGAGTCATCATCATCATCATTTCAGCCGAAAGACATCCACTGCTGGACATAGGCCTCCCCCAATTTCGGTGTTGCCATAATCGCACGCTTGGTAGGCGATCGCAGTATGGTGTTAAAATGCAGAAAGCTGCTGCCCATTCTCTAGTACGTCCCTTAGTCTCTTTTTACGGCACCCACGCACGGGAGGAAATAGGACGTGGTGAGTATCGATTTCTAAACACGATTAAACGACAAAATAAGAATTAAGCAGATTTTATGGTTTTTTTTGGGTCAACGACCGCTGGTAGTGTTGTTACTTGAACTAAAGTCAACGCCATGAGACGAGATAAATTTCATACTTTGGGATTTAAAACTTTAACTGAAATTGCGTATGGTTCAGTTTTCATTGCAACTAAAATTATTTTATGACGTTTAGCGATAATTTCTTCATTCATAAATCAACTTAGATATCTTGAGTTTAAAGTTGATAGTTGTATAATTTGCAATTTTATATATTTATAGCTTCTCATGACGGTTACTTTAGGTATGAGTTGGGAAAATCTTCTTTTTTTTATCCACTTAAGATACCCATCACGTGTATGAAGTTAGGTTTAAAGATATTTATTTCTCATAAGAACTTATGAATAACAGTTCACTTATAATGAGATACAAAGTTTCTTCATATTATACAATATTTGCCTCTGGGGCGATGGTGACGTTATAGGGTACATACGTGTTTTTTGAGTTTACTCTTAAATAAGTTAATATTATTACATTTCATTGTCTTCCGGTAAATCATTGAACAGTTGTGCTCCCTGCACTAATACAGTTTTTTTGCCGTAATTAGTCCGTGCACGTGCACTCATTAGTTGTGGGTTGCAGCTGAAAATCAGCGTCAGGTGGTACACCTTGTGTTGTCATCTGACATTATGCTGAGCTGAGGCCCTTTTGGCATTATAATTAATTGTTATCTGTGTTATTTATAGTTTTTAAGGTGTATTTTTTTTGCTGTAATGCCAATAAACGCATTTTTCTTTCTTTCTTTAGTTGGAACTTGCTTTTTTTTTCTTTTATATAAAAAAAAAATGTTTTTACTTCTTGTGTTGTATGTTATTGTTTTTTAAGTTTAACAAAAACTGATGTTTCAAGTGACTACACTACCTGCGGTTGATGACCCAAAAAAGTAATCAAATTACTTTCTTTGTTGTTTTATTATGTTAGGATATCGACATCCATCACGTTTGCGGAATTTCGCTAGCTTTAATTTGACCCTATACAGATTTTTTAATGTGGTTTTAAGACAAGCTTTTTTTTTATAAAATTCTTTTTTTTACTATATATAGGTATGTAACCCATGTAAGCATAAAATATGACTTATTTTATGCTTACATGGGCTATAATTTAATTTTTTCGTTTAATTTTATGTCTTTCTCATTCCTAATTAAGAAAATAGTCCTTTTTTAATTCACATATTTATACGTATAATTATACTAACATGTTTATAAGTTCCCTTTCTTCACTGTTTTTGATCTTCTCAGCAACAAAATGCTATTGCAGCTTATTTTATCCGAAATATGTGTTTTTAATTTTATTATTTACTTATCTAATTATTTAGTCTGGGTGGATCTCTTTATTAATTTCGTACGTTTCTGTTTATATTATTTGGTATTAAATAACCATTTTTTTATGTTAATGCTCGTCTATAACGTGCTTTTTTACGAAATCTTAACGCAGCTAGCACACCGACGCGACGCAGCGAGCTGCAAAAATGTATAACGGGCTGGTGTCCGTAGCTCGACGTCCAAAGCGCTGAGCAGACGATGGACAATTAGGAATCATTATATTATGGAAATCCCAGCAGTCATTTGTCCTACGTGTGCGTTGTTGCATTTGTTTTCTATACATTCTATCGTCGCGGACAAATTGTCCATCGTCCGCCCAGCGCTTCAGCGCGTATTTTCCGTACCCAAAAATACACAATATTAGTTTTAGTATATGCGAAACCCGAAACACGTGTCTAGTATTTTTATGTAAAGAATCTATGTACAAAATTTCAAAACTGTGTCATGAAAAGTCACAAAGTTATATGGTTGTTATGTTACCGGGTTGTCCGTATAAAAACATGCCAACGGCGCCCCCGTGCCTCCAGGGTCGTCTTGCGCTCATTGATAATACTTTGGCAGTAGGTACTATCGCGGACACTGCCGCCTAACCACTTTTCGACCTTATTACTAGGAGGATAAGGTTGAAAAGTGGTCAGGCGGCAGTGTCCTCGATAGTACCTAACCGTAAGGCGATTGTATTGTAAGTAATTAAATGGTGATAACATTTTCCATCAAACTTAAATATTTTTGGGACAAAATATAACGTGGTGAAAAAATTATTGAAATCTATTCAGTTCCTTATTCTGAACAAACCATTTTCAGGTTTCGCATATACTAAAAATAATGTTGTATATGCAAACAAAATACATCGCACTTTTTGAATCGCAGCTCGCTTCGTCGATGTGCTCAGCAGCTTGAAAATTAAAATGACTGAAAGCGCAAAATTGCAGATCGAAGTCTTCGGCAGTTCTAGCCCTCTAACGAACCTCGTGGTAGACCTTAACGGAATCCATCCAGATGACGCCTTCTCTCGGGTGCCTTACGAGAAGGGATCACTCTTCCTCCGCTATTTGGAAGACCAAGTTGGAGGCCCCGGTAAGTCCTAAACTATACTCTGTTTTAGATCAACGATGTTTTGGGTCCTACGAATCCGTTGACGAGGCTCGTCGTAGATTTGGATGGAGTACACCCTGATGATGCGTTTTCGACAGTCCCCTATGAGAAAGGATCCTTATTCTTGAGGTATTTGGAGGACTTGTTCGGCGGACCTGGTGAGTTTACAAAGACACTAATGAGTACTTAACTCAATGAAATGTCATAATAAACGGTGTCATTAAATTAGAGTAAATTTATTTCATCTGCATAATTATGTATTAATTGGGTATTTAACTAGGCATTTCGCTGATTTTGTCATTTCCGTCATTAAAAGCCAGTGTAATAAAATAGTTTAATAAGTAAATAAAAAAAATCAAGGCCATTTAATCGTGCAATTTACGAACTTTTCATAAAATGAGTATTCTAATAGTATCAAGTAGTTCCACGAGGCGCAATGGGCTGGTTGACAGTTCTTAAAAACACCAATTAGTCATGTTTCTTGTGGTTTATTTCCCTCAAGTGAATATTTCTGGGGAATATTAACGTTAACAGAAATAATCTTCCATTTTTGTAACGTAATTTAATTTTGATTGGCTCGAGTGTCGTCATACTTTTGTTTCAAGGAACTTTGTGGGCATACATTAAGTTTGTTTCAATTTACAATTTGAAACACAGTCAATTAAAATTAGTCACGTCAATTGTCACTTGAGCAATGGCTTTCTAAAATATTAATTATCGAAAATCATTTAGAAAATAAATTTGAGTTTTGATGTTTTTATCTCTTATGTCCTAACCAGTCTACAAAAAACATGATAAGGTATTTTTCTTACTGCCAACTAGCAAATTATTTAATCATACGTTTTTGTGCCGAAACCCAAAATAGTTCCATAACTAATTTAAAAAAAAAACAGGGCCATTGAATCATGCAATTTACCAACTTATTTATAAAATAAGTAAGTAACTCCACGAGGCAGAATTAATTGAGCATCGTTTTTGTGACGTCATTGTATTTGAACCTGTCATAAAATATTTTTTTAATAAAGTGAAAAGTACTTAACATAAAAATTACCTATACCACTTCACACTACTCGTACTGACTGTACCACCGCGAACGTTCCCGATCGACCACTTTTCGCCCTTATGCCCATAGTAATAAGGTTGAAAAGTGGTCGACCGGGAACTTTCGCGGTGGTACATTTTAAATAGGTACACACGGCTACACATCAAGCTATACATTTCCAGTATACGCTGACCTCTCATTGTACAGAAATCCTATACAATGCGAGATCAGCTTATACTGGAAATGTATAGCTTGATGTGTAGCCATGTGTACATGACCATTTGGAACTGCCGATGATCGCTACATTAACCAAATATTTTTTAACCACCTCTAACATGCACCCTTACTTTCCATTCACAGAAGTGTTCGATGACTTCCTGCGATCATACCTGACGAAGTTCAGGAAGAAGTCTCTGGACACCGAACAGTTTAGGAGGTTCCTGCTAGACTACTTCAAGGATAATGCGGCATTGAAGGACGTTGACTGGGACACGTGGCTGTACAAGAGCGGTATGCCGCCTATCATTCCTGCGTGAGTTTTCTTTTATATATATATTTTTTTTTATTTAGGATGGGTTTGCTCTTAGAATAGAATAGAATAGAATACTCTTTATTATGTACACCATAAAAGTTACAGATAAAAATGTTTAAATTTTACATAGGGTGACACAATGGGCGATCTTATCGCTAAAAGCGCTCTTGACCTTAGTCTAGGGCAGAGGTGACAGAGACAAAGTCGACGATGGAGTGAGCTTATCCAGAAGAAGCCTGTTCACTCTAACTTTGAAGAGATTAGGGTTGTATGCAACAATGGGTTGTTCGGAAACAAAAATGGCTGCTTTTTTATATTTTTTTAAGAAACAAAAAACGCTGCTTTTGTCGTTCCCGCATGTGGTGTATGTAAAAATGGCCAGTTTAATACCCGAAACAAAATAATAGACGCGCTATTGAAAACACTAAGCCCTGTGCAATCGTACCTATATGGATAGTGAAAACCAAATCCAGGAGTTGCGGACTCGCAACCGCATGCGGGGGGTGCTATTAGAAATTGTTATTCATTCGAATAGCAAAGAAATATTTCACATAAACAACCTTGACATTTTTATGTATTTCTTAAAATATAGTCTTCAAATACATATTCACTTTCGACCTTTTTAAGACCAATTCAAGTCTTAGAGACTATACCTATTTCTTTTTCCAGCTACGACACAACAATTACGAAAGCGATATCAGCGCTCATCGTGAAGATCGACGATCCGAACGCGACGATAACGCACGACGACGTGAAGACGTTCACCCCGCACCAGATGATACATTTGCTGCAACGGCTGATCGACCGGCCAGCTTTGCCGCTTGAGAGGCTCACAAGTCTTGGCACCGAGTACAAAGTCAACGGGAATAAGAATAGCGAGATTCTGTATAGGTGGGTAGTTGTTAGGGTTCCGTACCTCAAAAGGCAAAACGGAACCCCTATAGGACTTCTGTGGGTCTGTCTCTGTCTGTTTGTTTGTCTGTCTGTCTCAACCGATTTGCTCCGAATCGACTGGACCAATTAAGTTAAAATTTGGTACACTTTTACTGTGACCCAAACACGGACGTGTAAAGGAAATACTTAAATGAATTTTAAATATGTGAAATAAAAAAAAATAAAAAATAAAGTTTTGCAAACTGTAAGTACCGTGTGACATATCAAATGAAAGGGGTTGTTGTAAGAATTTCAGATATAAATTTTTATAATTTTAAAATAAATACTTTAAAATGATTAAAGGAAATTGATGAAAATTTACTATTCCCTCCCCCTAAACGAAACTATTTTTTTAAATACAGAAAATAGTTCTTTACTTAAAGATTACAGGAAAACCTATAAAGTAAAAAAAGAAAACCTATATGTCTATGATCTTAAAATAACACAATAAATCTCTCAATATTGTTACTTACATTTGTCGTTGGACTGTATGAGGGAACATGTTTTTCAACTACAATGTTAAGTTTGTTCTTAGGATGTAGTCCTTTGAGTCATGGTATAGTTGTTATCAAAACTGGTAGTAGAATGTTGACATTGCATTTAGCATGTTTATGCGGTCTACAATAAAATTTTGACTGCCTTACGATTTTTTTAAAGGACCGCTGGGCAGGTAACATTCACACTACATGTAAATGTTAGCCCAGCGGTACTTTGAAATGTAATGTTTTCATAAAAAATGCGTTTCATCTTTGTGTCTGATTATTTTACTTCAATGAAACTGATAAACATCCTAAGAAGAGTAATTTTGACCTTTTCCCAGATGGTTGAGACTGTGTGTCAGAAGCAGAGACCAGACCAAGATCAGCGAAGTATTCAACTTTGTGAACAGCCAGGGCCGCATGAAGTATGTCCGCCCTCTGTACAGGGACCTCTATGCCTGGCAAGACGTCCGAGAACAGGCCATAGACAACTTCCTCAAGAATGAGAAATACATGATGCATGTTTCAGCCTATACCTTGAGAAAGGACCTCCATCTCGATGAAACGACTAAAGAATAGTATTTTTACGTTTATAATGTAAGATAGTGTAACTATAATTTTATGCCACACTGATTTTGAATAAAATGACTATTTTATGATGGTTCGAAATGTTTTATTTTTACCTCTTTCCGAGCAGTATTTCAAATGGATGGGATTGGACATTTTGTTGGTTTATTGATTGATTTGGATTGATAGAAAACGGTTTTGTAGTGTAGGCCGCTGCTGAAACCGCAAAATATCATTTCTATTAAAAAAGCCGCCGTGCAGCTGTGCCGCCGAAATGTGTGTAGGATAGTAGGACACGTGTATAAGCCGGATTTAGCAAAAAGTTTCTAGACAGATGCATTCATTTAGCAAATGATGTGCTATATCTGCTAGGAACTGAGTTTCAAAAAATCAAAGTTGAGTGAAGGTTCAAACCACACTGAAACTGAAGTACAGTTCGCGTCAAATAAGTTTGCCGCTCTGAAGTAGGCTACAAATCACTGCGCAGTAGTCAATCTTACGAATAAAACAGCAGCGCACATGAGCGGCTAGCGGAGCAAGTGGCGCTGTGGCGGGCAACAGCACTGTATTTCTGTCTCAGTCGCTCGCATACGTCCGATGCGTGCTTGTGTTCCGCTCGCACAGTTACGGTAGGCTGTCGATACCGTTACGCGTTTACATTGTTTTTAGTTTGGCTGTTTTTTTGTTACTTCTTATTTTGATTGTTATTGTTGCCTTTGCCTTGTTATTGTTGCTGGTTGACGTTGTACTTTAAGTTTTGTGAAAGAATTGCCGAAACGGAACACTGTTTTCCGCCGCGGAGAAAAATAATTCATAATCGTAAGCGAACACTTTTTTACGCGATGGTATCTGCGCGGTCGCTCAACTCAACTCAAAGCATTTATTTCAAATAAACCTATTATAGGCACTTTTGAATTGTCAAGGGGTCAGTCAGTCAGATGAAGCTAGTTGCCCATTCCAAAGCGTAGTAGGTTCCTATGGAGAAGAACGGGCAAGAAACTCCACGGACACTCTTTTAAATCAAAATATTGTTACATAATTTATGTTGAAATTATACATGTGAGAACAATGTAGAAAGACGTGCACGTTAAAAGCGTCCATAATAAAAATATAAAAAAATAACTAAAATACTAAGTTAAAATAAGCCGTGGCAGGTAAGAAATGACCAGTCCCTTCTGACGGCGCCCGTTCACGAACATGACGCATGGATCAGCACCATTTAGCTCAACCATTTTGAAGGGAACTTAATGATCCAACACATACGCCACCATCAGCTAGACATTTTAGTGAGCATGACACTCAGCCGCCATGGCACATTCAAGTCAATAAAAGACGTACTCAGAAAATGGTAGGTACATAGTGCTCACACATGTGCTATGCAATTATACAATACTACCTAATAGATTAAATTTATACAATATAAAGATAGTATTTACAATCTTCAGCCGCTCCAACAATAGATTTGAATGCTATTCAATTAGTTTATGCGCCCTCGTGGAGCAGGACCAGCGTTAAGCCAAGCATTTTTGTCAGCAATGTAATCCCCCAACTTATAATATGCTTGGCTTGTTCGGAAAGCCTAGCTTCAGAGCGGCAGTCATTTGACGCGAACTGTACAGAACGAATCGAGAACTGTCAAAAGGGTTTGACGTTGAGTTTGTGTTGACAATGACATAACAATATAACCTACTGTAGAAATTATTTTAAGTTTTGCTGTCTTTACAATCTAAAAATACAATATAAAATCGATTTGGTAACACAAGTAGAGTTTAAATACCATGTCTGCAGCTAAAAGAGTGCAGGTAATGTTCTTTTACCATCTTTTAAGCCAACATTTGCTATTATTCCAGCGATAAACAATAATTCCTGGAGATAACATAACCTAACCTAACAAAAACAAATTCCTTTTTAGCAATGGGCCACTTTTGCTCGTACTTGGCACGTATTTGACTGTAAATGGCAAGACCCTTACGAATCTGCTAATGTTATAAAGAAATATCTGATGGGTTTACATAAACCTATTTATCATCCGATGAACGATTGTGGGGATGTTGTGGTGTGTATCAATAGCCGGGACATCGCGTTGAGAGGCGACGAGTGGCGTAAAAGAGCCTATTTCCACCACACTGGGTACCCCGGTGGAGCTTCATGGACATTAGCATGGGAGCTTCATAATAAGGATCCCACTATGGTAAGCAAATAACTTCATTAAAATTCTTCATGAAGTAAGAAATAATAGCAGAAATAAGCTTTGTTTATTATGTCAACAGTTAAATGTTTTGGTTTGCAATACAAGGGATCAGATAATTACTTATCATTTGCAAACAAATCTTTGATTTCACTCACTGTATAAATGCTAGTTAGTTTTTTACTATTCCACAATGTTCAAACTGGATGTGTACGAATGCAGAATGTGTGTAATAGTTTGCAGTCCACTAATTAATATCACGAAGAAGTCTATAGTCAGGTTATTGATGATTTTATTATTAATACCTTTCCTTTCCTTCTAGATCATCAAAAAAGCAGTTTACAGAGCAATGAAAGGCAATCTTCAAAGACGTCACACTATGGAGCGACTGTTCATATATCCTGGTGAAGGGGTGCCTGAAGATGTGCTGCAAAATGTGACCAATCAGATCCGTCAAATACGTCAAGTGCCAACCAGGCTTGATGAAATACCTGAGGAAGTAACAAAGACCTATCCTAAAGTAATGGATTATCCTGAAGACTATATACTGAAATAAATTGGTTTAGATGTTATGTAAATATAAGTAGATAAGACTAGATTGTTAATAAATATATGAGGATTAATTAGTGGCCTATTTTTAAAAAACATTTTGTAAAACTACAAGCATTGCACCTGGATGTCCCGAGAGAGTAGGTTGAAGTGTACACCCACAATTCGCAAGATATATTTAAGTCCCATATTGTGACCCTATTGGCAACAATTGGAATTGTGGCATAATAATAAATACTAAATAATAACCTTACATTTTGATACACATACGTATATAATCTTTGCCAGTCCAATGGCACGGTATGCGCGGCGGTTGAAGGATCGGCTTTTGGGGTTACACCTTAGGAGTATAAAAACCACCCTACTGTTAAAAGAGGAATGAACCCAGTATTGAGCCCTGCGGTACTCCATTTTTACTAGTAATTCGCACTGGTTATCGGTATTCAGCTGTGAACTATATTATTATGAATGAACGCTGGAGAAACGTCAAGGCGTCAGGTTGCATTAATTTTATGATGAGGAAATTGGCGGCCTTCGCCGCCGCAGTACGCTGAAGCCAGCACTGCCACTGTGATCGCATTGTGAGATCGAGAATAGCATGAAATAATAAACATCACGAACCGCCTCAGGTATACAGAATTTCTATCCTCGTTGGCATTGGCCTTAGAGGAGTAAGTGTTTTGACATGTCTTAAACCATGGAGCCAGTTTTTGTAATAAGAACGTAACATTGATTGAAATACCGTTATTTATACAAAACTGTAAACTTAGTTCGGTACTAAGTTGTCAGTTTTGTGTTTAGGAACTTTACCATAGTCGGAATAAAGTTCGAAATTCAATAATGGCTCCATGTTTTAAACCTGGGTCTGAATATAAACCTTGTTTTATAATAAGGGGGAATGTGACTAACCAATCTTTGAAGCTAATATCAATTATTGTATCAAAAGTAATTTGTATCTTTGGAAATAAAAATTAACCGGTTTCAAGCCCTGCTGGCCAGCACTAGCAACAGACAGAATTGTGTGGAAAGGTGACTCCTTTGTTCTGCAGTTGGACAATACAGGCTAGTTAGAGTAGAATAACAACAATATAAAAACTGCCTGCTACCTACACGTTTTGAACAGCAATTTTATGTATGAGTGTTATGCCTACATAATTATCGTAGGCGCATGCTTTACATACCGGGGCGACTTGTCGCGCGACGCGATGCGACACAAAGGCACTG
The DNA here is from genome assembly GCA_948098905.1 of Tiliacea aurago. Taxonomy (NCBI): domain Eukaryota; kingdom Metazoa; phylum Arthropoda; class Insecta; order Lepidoptera; family Noctuidae; genus Tiliacea; species Tiliacea aurago. The sequence goes on from OX402593.1 coordinate 18,044,842, forward strand.
CTCGTCCCGCGACGCGCGGGGCCTTTGTGTCGTGTCGCGTCGCGCGAGCGAAGCCTTTAGGCTTCATCTATTTTGGTAAGTAAAAGCGATTCTTGTCCGTTACCGAGTCCAGCAAGAAAATCCCTTCTAGAATAAATTGAGTTCAACGAATAATTAAAACGTAATCTTTATACTCGTAAATGTGCGTCAAATAAAAAAATTGTGCGTGCTGTCGTTTTGAAAAATAAAAACCGGAAAAACTAATCCTGCTGGAGTTACGTTGTTTCAGCAGGAAGATTTTATACGAATGACCGGAAAAGGAAACAAAGTACACGGTAAACGGTAGGTAAATATCTTTGAAAACCTATAGGTATGCACATATTAAATTAATTAAGAGCTACTGATATCAGGGACCGTACAACCCCGGTTAAGAGTTAAGCCTTTCGAAGGTGTAACCCATGCAATGGGTTACCTTTATCATGATGTAACCCATTGAAAGGGTTTTATACTAGAAACCCAGTGAAAGGGTTACATGATAAGTTGATAACTCATTCAATGGGTTCTAAGCCTACTTAAAACCCAGTGATATGAAAAAATCATAATACTATGTTATTTCGATACCATAGCTCAGCACGCGTAGCATGACCAATTCTATCTCTATTCTACCCAGGGACCATTTTAGAAAAACCCTATCGAAAACCCTTTCAATGGGTAACCACAACGGTACCTGACTGATAAAGATACGTTAAAGGCTCGTGCAGACTGGCGCGATATCGCGGGCGCGACGCGAAACTATTATTACAATTTCTTTGGCGGTGCCTGTCGCGCCCGCGATATTGCACCAGTCTGTACGAGCCGTAATTCTACGGGCACATAATCATTGGTTTCTGAGAAACAAGATTCTGCAAAACGTTTTTGAAATTAATCATAAGTATAGAAAACCAATTTCATTTTCAGCGCACTTTCACGAAATATTTATGCTACGCCTCTCATTGTACGGAAATCCCATACAATGCGAGATCACAATGAACTGGATGGACTGGACTTGATGTGTAGCCGTGTGTACCTACTTTATTTCCTTCTCCGATCATTCGTTTAAACCTTTCTGCTGGGAACAGCACGCGCATTTTTTTTATTTGGCGCTCAATTTTTATTTTGGCACTTTTTTTTTATTTGGCGTACATTTCAACAGTTTACGCTCTAATTATTCGTTGAACTCAATGCATTTTCAAAGTGATTTTCTTGCTGGAGTAACGGACACGCCGTAGTTAACACACATTGCGCGCATTTATCGCGTATTGTTATAAATAAATATCATAAATCACACAGCAAAAAAAGACTTGACAGCCACACTAACATTTAAGACGCAGATATATGCCAGTGACCTTGAGTGGTTAGCTTGCGTGTTCTGTACTGAGCTCACGCAACGCGTCGTACGTTCAGACAGTAATAGAACTCGCCCATCAAGGAGCGCTGTCCCCAATTTGACGCATTATTCATTTATTATACACAAAACAAACCTTTTGTTTTGTGTATATAATAAACTATAATGCAATTAATAATAATAATAAGTAATTTTAATAAAACGCGTATACTAAAAGATCAATAATTAAATTATCTTTAAATTGGTGAAGATTTCAGGAAAATACGCTTGGTGGATTTTGCAAAGTTATGTCTAACGCGGACAAGTAACTGAGAATCAGTTACTTGTCCGCGTTAGACATAACTTTAAAAATTAATTTCATCTAAAATATCCACATAATTAAGTTATTGAGAAAATGCTCTAATTTATCATATATTTTTTTCAAATCATTAAGACTACTCGTTTAGACGTGATCTTCAGTATAAAATCATTTAAAGTCGGTTATCGTCCCTTTAATAATAACGAATTAATCCTCGTGCAGACTGGCGCGATATCGCGGGCACGACAGGTAGCGTGACACGTTTTCATAGTAATTGTGCTACTAGTGTCGCGTCGCGCCTGTCTGCGGAAGCCTTTAAATATATGATTATTTTGGTTTAAAATTATTCTACCTAATCCCTACAAAGACTGGTATCGCTTTACAAAACACACTTGTGTCACGGTCTAGCCTGCTATTATCTTAAAGTAATCAGTGCTCTAAGCTAAGTTATCAATTATATAGCTATATTAAATTTGGTTTTTCCATGTAATTAATTTAATTATTATTAGGTAGGTACTGGGATGTTATTAATTAACGGCTTATCTTATCAAACACTTGGGCCAAAATCAGTGGTATTTCCTGTTGCTGAATTATAAACAAGTTGTAGATCTAAAAGTCGTACCTACAGTTATGCCGAACTAGCATGAGGGATGAGATTCCTCTTTAAGGATGATAGATGTTAGGGTGTCTATTTTACCGCTAATTTTAACTAATTTGCGTCGTTCGCATACAAGTATTTTTCGCTTTTTGTTGCATGGACATAAAACTCTTTCTGACCGGCTCAAGCCGACTCCGCGTTTATAATTTTTATTTATTTATACGTCTTCCATCTATCATTATAGGTTTTTTTTAACCCAATCCGATAAATCTGCAACTTTATCGAAATGTCTCTCATATACGTCAGCTGCTTCGCCAACGAATTATTTTGTCTCGGTCTCCACTCTCATAAAGCCAGATGATTGAATCAAACGAACGTAAATAACCAATATATGTTGGTATTTTTATTGTAGTTCTGATAAATTATAAATTCATTGTGATAAAAGAACATTAATATTTGTGAGATTGTGTAGGTAGAGGGAAAATAAAGATGTTGACACTTATTCAAGCGTCAGACGAAAGTTTATTTCGCAAATTAACGCCACATGGCGTTATCGTAGATCTTGCCGGGGTACCTGGGGACGTCATTTTCGGCGACTGGTGCTACATCTACGACCTTCACAGCGGAAACCTCCTCAACAACTTCAGCGGCAGCGGCTTCAAGGGTTTCTGCGTTGTCGACGAAGTGTACAGGAATAACCTCCTCTACGTTAACTTCTTCCTCGGCGACTTCGCTGTATTCAATGTTCTCAGCGACATCAATGAAGTTGACAGCATCAGCGGGAATCTCCTCAACAGCGGGGGCGGCGACTTCCTCCTCGGCGTATTCAATGTTTTTGGCAACATCAACAAAGTTCACAGCATCAGCGAGGATCTCCTCAATAGCGGGAGCGACGACGTCCTCCTCAGCGACTTCGCTGTATTCAGCGTTTTCAGCGACATCAACGAAGTTGACAGCGTCAGCGGGAATTTCCTCAGCAGCGGGAGCGGCGACTTCTTCATGGGCGACTTCGCTGTATTCGATGTTCTCAGCGACATCTACGAAGTTGACAGCATCAGCGGGAATATCCTCAGCCGCGGGGGCGGCGACTTCCTCCTCGGCGTATTCAATGTTTTCGGCAACATCAACAAAGTTCACAGCATCAGCGAGGATCTCCTCCATAGCGGGAGCGGCTACTTCTTCCTCAGCGACTTCGCTGTATTCTGCGTTTTTAGCGACATCAACGAAGTTGACAGCGTCAGCGGGAATTTCCTCAGCAGCGGGAGCGACGACTTCTTCATGGGCGACTTCACTGTATTCGATATTCTCAGCGACATCTACGAAGTTGACAGCATCAGCGAGAATATCCTCAACACCGGGAGCGGCGACTTCCTCCTCGGCAACTTCGCTGTATTCGGCGTTTTCAGCGACATCAACGAATTTGACAGCGTCAGCGGGAATTTCCTCAGCAGCGGGAGCAACAACTTCCTCTTCAGCGACATGGTCATGTTCGTACACAATGTATTCCACGACGTGAACGACTTCCTCACCTGCGTGCTCCATAGCCTCAAAAACTGCTTGGGCGTCAGTAGGGACCTGCGCCTCCGCCAGTCTCAGGGCTTGAACAATCTCTAGGGGAACGAAGAGAGGCTTGATGTCCACAGGCTCGATCTTAGGCACGTACGGCACATCTTCGAATTCAGGCACGGGAGCCAGGGGCATTACGATTGGCTGGACCAGAGGGGTGGCTAAAGCCACGGAGGCGAGCGCTAGTACCATGAAGAGCTTCATTTTTGCTGAAAACAGAAAATAAAACTCAAAATCTATCGGTTTTATCAATTACTTATGGTAGCTTTTTGTAATTGTTCTTTTAGTTTAGATTGTGGAACGGCATAACGTGTCGTAAGTTCTCGAAACACAAACAATCTTATCTATTGGCAAATAGGGCAAAGTTTTTATGATTAATTGAATTAGATAGCCAAGGAAAGGCGACTAGATTTTGAAACCTTTAATGATAACAAATTTTCCATAACTATAGTTACAAGTGCAACAAATTATTTAAGACTAAATTATTTAAAAAGTACAGACAGCAGAATAAAGCACTTGCATAATTACTAAGATTTCTCTACTCGTTCATCAAGAGAATTGGCATAAGTGCTGATTAAACTTATAATTCTTGGGTAAAAAAATAAGTAGATTGCTTATCAAAGAAGCGGAAAATTCACCACAACAATAAATAAGAAAAATGGTGGAACAGAAAACTCACCTGTTCGTTTTATTTTCCAACAAATAAACTGTTGTTAATTACATTTACTGTTTTATATATAGGTATCTCGTTGTGCTTATCCTAATCTTACGATAAGTCTATCAGGTAAATTTGATTTGTCCACGTATTTTGATTTTTAGGGTTCTGTACCTGAAAAGGAAAAAACGGAACCCTTATAGGATCACTTCGTTGTAAGTCTATCAAGACCCTTTTTCTCAGGAACGCGTGGAGCTATCAAGTTTAAATTAACATCAAATACGTAGGTCTACGGTCCCTTGGAGCTCTAAAAAAAAAAAAACTTCTATGTCAACGCAATACAAAAATACGGTGAATTATGCGACATATTTTGATACTCGCAAGTAAATCAAAACATATAGGGTATTGAATTAAATTTCCCGTTGACCTAGAATCTTGAAATTTGGCAAGAAGCAAGGTCTCATAGCACAAATAAAGGAAAAATTCGTAGTTTTATCATATAAAATTAAATGCGATTATAAACTTACATTTGCAGTTGGAAAATTAACCGTGGATCACATAACTAAATGATAAATATATTTGCCATAAAAATACAGATGGGAATCTAAGTGATTCATTATAAAATAGTGTAGGTACATTGTATATATCCAATTCTATGTTAAAATCTGTACTCAAGTATATAACCCTGCCCCTTAAACTAGGGAAATCTGTTTAAGAGACAGAATTATTATTTTTCTTGCGATTACAAACTTACATTTACATTTGGAAAATTGACCGTGCCGTATATCGATTTATGGGAGAACATGTTTTTCAACTACAAAGTTAAGTTTGTTTTTGGGATAAATTCATACCAACTACGGAACCCTTCATTGTGCGTGGTCCGACTCGCACTTGGCCGGTTTTTTTGATTTTGGCACCTGAGACGAACTTATGTTGTCTTATTTGATGTCGGCGCAGCATCTTCTTCGTTACTTCTCTCATAATCGACATCTCAGCAGTCACCCCCTTTCTAGCTCCAGGGCCGGATTTAGAGGTGTGGAGGCCCTGGGTCAACCATGAAGTGGAGGTCTCAAAACATTCATGGGACAGACAAAAAAAAAACTAAGCAAGTATATAAAAAGGTACCTTGTGAAGGAGAACTTTTTTTTTTGATGGACACAAAGCCTGTATTTTTTTCTTGTCTAAAAAAAAATCTAATTGTGGAGGCCCGGGGCTAGAGCCCCTGTTGCCCTGTCCTAAATCCGGCCCTGGCTACATCATCTCTCACAGTCACTCAATATTAATGCAATTAATTTATTACAGCAAAGACTCGGTTACCAAACCCGGACCCTGGCTTTCCAGAAGTGGCTCACTCCGGGGTGCACCGGACGAACTAAGGGGGGTCCGTCTGCTAAAAAGACGTAGGTAAATGCTGCTTAAGCGTGATGAGAGGATCATTTATTTAAGCTGTTGAGCCGTCATTGGCCCTCGGAAGAGAACGTACTGACTGAAATGACTACTACCTGGAGGCCTAAAATGGACGCTTCGGCAGAATCATAATATGATCTGCGTACAATTCATATCCCGCAATTCATCTGTTTGACAGTTTTGTATGGAGTTTCGTAAAATGGTCCACAAAGTAAGAATTGCTTTATTGAAGTCTAATGTCAAATAGCAGCTGTCAAAGAGATGAATTGCGGAATGTATGAATTGTACGCAACATAATCGCTTTGCATACGCACGCTTTGGCAGATCATATTATGATTCTGCCAAAGCGTCCATTTTAGGCCCTCAGTTCATTTACCTATTTATTTATTTTCCTTTGCTATAAAACTCATTCACAAATTACAAGACTTATTTTTGATTTATAACAGCAATCAGGTTTCACCCATTACTGATTTATCACTATTTTTGTCTTAGAGATTATAATTATACTTACAATAATATAAATCACACTAAGTAGATTAGTTAGTAGGTACGTTGGTAAATCGCAAATATTACTCATTGAGTTCTAACTGATTATCTATAACACAACAACACAAGGAACAGCATTTTAGTTGCATGAAATATTATGACTAATATTATACATTTTCGGGGTGCTGATTTTAGATCTCAAGTCAGATTTTTGTATCAGCTTTAGTTTTTGAGATATAATGAAAACGTGATTTTCACGAAAAAAATATATTAAAAAAAATATTTAAGTACTTAAGTAAAAAAATATTTTATTTTACAAAACAATCACTAAGTAGTGGTTGTTTATTTAACAAAAATATTTTTTTTTCAGATCACCAAGATTTTCAGGGAAACTGTCGAAATGGCTGTGGAGGAAGTGTACCAAGAAGAAAATAACTGTATATTACAACCAAGCTGCTGGAACTGCGGAAACATCTCTTTAATATGCCCCGCATAGCTCTATAACTGTATCTTAAAATCTAGAGCTGTTATAGAAAAATTTAGGGTAGATTTGAGAAAACAGCGACCTCGAATTAGTAAACCAAAGCCATAAAATTTCATGCAACATAAAAAAGTCTAATTTTGTTCCCTACTTCTACTACAGTACTCGAATGAGGTCCCGATGTTTCAACGCTGCACACTATCACAAGCCCCTGCACATTTTTGTCAATTCGACAACATCCATTGCGTTACTTATGTTGTCGAGCAGATTAAAAGTCAAACATATATTATGAAGCAATGGATTACAATTTTTTTTCAGTCTTCGGATTGTGTGTTACGCAATTGGGCTGCAGATCTAGGTTGCGAGTTTGTCCGAAAGTGATATCTTGACCCTGACACACAGGCATCTGAAGGAACACGTGTGAGTTTTAGTCTGTAAAAGTCTGACACGCCCACCCTCCTTTCCTTCCTTCCTCCCTCCTTGATTATTTCCCAACCAAAAAAAGGGATGAAAGTAACGACGATATCTCGCAAGTAACAGTGTAGTAAATATTTAAAACATAATAGGGAATTAAAGGGAATAACGCAATCGCATTGAAATGGAAACCAACATTATATACTTTATTCATAATTATTCATCTCTTCCATTACACCAAATTACCACTAAAATATATTTGGCAATATAAAAAATAAGGAATACATTAGACTCGATTTTTTTTTTCAATCGTACTACCTAATATTCATATCTAAGGTAAATATTGTGTTACGGTCAGAGTAATGAATTCGGACAAATGGAAATGTACACGTTACGATTATAAAACTACAACATAGCTATAACTGATAATAATACCAACAAACGTCGATATTACATAACAAAACATTTTGGAAAAAATTCTAATCATACTATCAACTAATATAAAATCTCCAATTTAATACTTTGACTGTAACATTCACGTAACCATTCTTTTTGAATACAATTTCTAATATGCAATATCTAGTATTCTTACATTTAAGATAAAAAAAACAAATGACTATACAAAAATATACAATGATATAACAAATTCTTAAGAATAGGTTTATGCGAAATTAAAATGACGAAGCGATGTGCGTGGCCTTGCGATGAAATTATACCTTGACCATAGAGAATTGAACTGTGATTTCAGTAGAAAATAATTTCAATATCATTTAGATGTCACACAGTAATGTATGTTGTGTGTGGGGATCGAGACATGAACAGTGAAAAATACAAAAAACACTATATTATCTTAACATTATTTATCATAAAAATAGCAATAAAATACCGGAAGAGAGGTAGTTTAAAGTGCCAGATACAGTGTGACAAAAATGATGTAATCATGCAAATTCTCTAAAAACACATGGTTCTTTATACCTTTAATATTAAATACATTCATCGCAAGTAATAATAGCAAATATCTAAATTATAATTTAGTACACAAATGAACGACAAAAAAGATTTAGGAATACATCACATTTTCATCTACATCGTAATAAAAGTAAATTGAAGCCCGACTGACCGTGTGCGAAGCAAACAAATGCAAGTTGTTAATAAGTTTGATAGAAATTATTATGTTTATAATGATATGAAACAAGATAATATTGAAATTGAGTGTATTTCTTGAAATTATCTAAAGCATATTGAATTTAATCTTTTGTTAATTATTGAATGTCTGTGGTTGGTTAGTTTGGTAATCCAATCAAAGAAGCTGACGTAAGATTTGATAGCAAAGGCTCAAGTCGCGGCGTCCACTATGTTTCTATCAATTAAATTAAATTCACATAGCGGTCTGTGTGTTAGTTTGGCCAACTCCCTGACCGTCACCCACTCATGCAATGCGACATTATAAATTCATAAGACTAATTATTTACTATATGCAGGAAATTAAATTAACCATTGCGCAATTTTCATTTGGTGATTTAGTATCAGTAATAGAACACATTTCCATTATTTGTTTAATACTTTTTTCCCCCCTTACTTGAAATTCTAATAAAATACCTAAAAACCTATTAATCAAGCGCACTGCTGTTTTGGTACCATCGCGCGTTCCGCTATAACACGCATCCGCGCCGGCCGGCAGGTCACCATAAAGCCAGTTACAAAGTCTTTCGTTAACGATAACTTTATTTTATTGTAATAAGACATCAAAATAAAAAAAATATATGTTTAATAAAACTCGCTCAATTTTAATTTGTCAAAATTTGCGCGCTGGTTATTTATTTTCCTGTTTAACATTATAATTGGTGTAACTACGATACTATAATTACGCCCCGCGTAAGCAGTACCTCTAATAAAAAGGCGCTGACTGGTGCTCCAGATACAAATGCGCCATACTTGGCTTTACTATGGTTTATCATGAAACTGCCTATTACCATAGAGTTTACACAAGTAGGTGTTAGTTCATGGTAAGTAAAACACAATAAATACTGGTGAAGTTTAGTCTCTAAAACCTACAGGAACATAATTCGAGACAATTATTATTATTTCACAGTCTAGGCTTCAATTTTCACTAAACACGTATACATGTATACATTTTACTTTATTCATATAAAAAAACGTAGAGATCAATTTGACGAACAAACGTTTTATTGGACCTTTGAAAATCATCGTGCCTAGCGCGTACTGAGGCGTGCAAACTAAATTGAATTGTATAAGTCTTACATTTGTTTAATATTATAATAAACGGTTTAGATCACATGGACGCATGATACTTTAAAACAATTGAATTTTCATCGATGGCAAAAGTATCAAATGCTCATGTAAAATCAAATCACGTTAGTAAATGAATGAAAAATGCCGTTATATTGCAGACAAAATAAAACTGGTGTTTTATTTACTATAGAAAAATTTGGAATGTATTTTTTTTATTTGGCATTAAAATTCCGCTTACTTTACTCAGAAATTACTTATCTATCTACCAGATGACATTATTTATGATTTACTGTGCGTTCACTATAACTTACTAAACTATAACAGCATTACGATTGGTAGCACTGAATTTTGGAGTCATGTGATTGGTAGTTCTGTTCAGTCAGTCGCCATTTTGAACTCTATTAGTATTAAATCTAAGACGCAAAATGCAATGCTACCAATCGCGTCACGCGTCAAGTTATAGTGAACGCACTATACACTAGATTATCAACTTTATCGATATTTACGAAAACGATTCTTGTCAAATTATAACGTTATAAAATATAATTTAAACCTAAAATCAATTACACTTTTAGGATTTCATATAATCTATACATAAGTAGATATTTATAGTATTATGTTATCTATAAAATTATAAAAAAGAAAGTATCTAAAATCTTCAAAGCTCTAGAAACCCTTGTGATGGTAAGATTTTGCTTTGAAAAATTTGCTAAAATTAAATCTTACCATCACAAGATGGTAAGATTTAATTTTAGCAAATTTTTAGACATGGGTCATTAATTATTAAATTAATGAAAAAATATAAATCTACAAATAAATCTTGACTATTTTCATCGCAATAATGGTCTCTATAAGCAGACGGTGTCTGTCTGTGCGTTTGATCTCGAAAACCTCTGAGCAAACATCGATACAATTTCCACCACAAATCAAGAATACAAAATATGAAACTATTGGTGTATCTATTTATTTAACTATTGCAAAGCTGCTAGCTCTCATATTTAAAACAAAACATATTTTTTACACTCTGGGAGTGACACGAAAGTTTTTCTGAAATAAATAGAGTGATTATAGGCAATATTCTTTATTAATTTCTACTTGCCTTACTTCAAAGGCGCATGTGGGACTCTTCCATTAACACCACATCATAAGGCTTAGTATTTAACCAAAAATATACAAACAAAAATAGCAGAAGTTATATAAACACTCCATTTATTCCCACAGGTTTCTAAACTGAAAATCATCATATAAGTACCCCATATTCATGAAAAACAAAAGTTGCACAACATTGTTTTAGCAAAATGTCTTGAAACATGTTGCTGGCTGTTGCCAGCAACATGTTTCAAGACATTTATGTTATGTTTAACATAAACATCAAGAGAAGAGGTGTATCTGTAGAACACCTACATTTTGTCGGTTATGCTGGCAACATTGCAGACAAAATACGTTTAGTTCGTGTTGCCAACAACGCAAAATTATGTTGCACAACTTTTGTTCAAAATGGATATAGGGCTGTATTCACTGTATGGAAGGTAGGTAGTAATGAAATTCATTTACTAACGTTAAGCGACGGGTCGCCGGGCGCTCGCCGTCACTCCCCCACTCATTTGATGGCTCGAGCTTCAGGCAGGAACGCGTCCCAGTAGCGGATTGCCTTCAAATAAGTATTATTGTTGTTATATTTTTCTGGAAAACGTTTATAATAGATCGGGAAAAATCAAAATCAATCCAAATCAAAAATATTTTTATTTCACATAAGCCTACATGGGCACTTATGAAACGTCAGAAGCTAGGTGCAAACTGGACAATTATTTCGTATTATTTTTTATTTTTTTTATGCATAAGCAACAAAAAAGACGACTCACAACTAACAGTTGTCTAGTTTTTTAATATCGGACAAAACGACCTTATCAAAAAACATTATTAATGGCTTTAATACAACGATTAATACCCCTGTAAAACTATGCGATAATACGCAGTTTTACACACATATGCTCAATACGCATTAAGGCCCGGCGCCCATTGGCGGCACGGCATGGCAAGGTATTTTTAGGCGACGAATAAAAATATAACTTAATAGTTTGGAAATAAAGTTGAAATTTCAATGTTAACGGTCATAAGTACAAAAACAATACCACAGTATGCTTTGAAACATCAACATTGAAATTTCAACTTTATTTCCATATTATTAAGTCATATTTTTATTCGTCGCCTAAAATACCTTGCCATGCCCTGCCGCCAATGGGCACCGTGCCTAATGCTTCCTTTGTGATAACGATCGATTCAATGATATTTCAAAAAGTAAATGAATTATAGCGAAAATAGCTCTCGTCTGTCTGTTACCTGGTAGAACAAGCCCTGGGGCCAACTTTCCCGAGGGATAACATCCGAGCTACACGCGGACAAAAGCTAGTATTTATATTACTTAACTTTACTTTTACAAAAAGATTCTTTCTTTATAAACAATTTCTTTATAATAGAATAAATGCAATAATTCCACTGCATGTTGTAAGCGAACATGCAAAAAGTGGATTACCGAATTTCTATCAACAAAAAATTATGATGATACCGAATTCCTTCTCACTACAATGAAGTAACTCATATTATTATTACACACACACCCACGTGCATATACACACACAAACACTCACTCACACACACACCCACGTGCATATACACACACACACAAACACACAGTTCTTGTATTGATCTTTAATAAGTTTATCAAATTGTTCTAAGGATGGCTTCACAGCTATCCGGGAGACCCGTACGGGCTGTAATACGGGCGAGATTCCAGAGCACTGCGGGCGTGACTCTTTCACGCACGGACAGCTCGTACGGGTCTCCCGGATAGCTGTGAAGACAGCCTACAGCCTAAATTGTTCTAATTAATTATGTAACAGTCTAAGCAATACTTGTGTCCTATTTTTCGGGAATGAGGCTGATTGTCCTTAACACAGGCTACTAAGCAACCTAGCTAGGACATCAGATCGTAAAATTGTATTGTTACCTACTCATCTCAGATGTAAACTATTCCTAAGTTGTCATCCTACTTTGTAACAGACTGTACCTCTTTTTTATGAAATAAATTACTATTATTATAATAGTGTGATAATACCTGTGCCTGATGCTTCATGTGGTCGTCGAGATAGCGCAGCAGTGCGGCGCGTAGCTCAGTGAGGCGCAACTCGTCCCATCGTTCTAACTCCTTTTTTATGACGCGCGATATTGTGTCGAACTCTTGCTGACCGCGTTCTACCTTCGCTTCCCACTGTGGACAATGTTTGTTTCATATTAGTCGCTTTAGTTCGCAAAATGATAATTAGTACAATATAATAACTCCTCCCCCTCTCCTCCTCCTCTGTCTCCTAAGATACAGGCCATCCCTAGTTTAGGAGACAGGATTTAAATTTTTGTTTTTATAAACAATTTTTTTTTTTCTACTTGTTTTCATTGTTAGTTGATTAAGTCTTAGCATGTAACTAGTATACAACCCGTGTCTATGTATATTTTGAATCAATAAACTTATTATTATTATGTAAACTGTACGAGTATAACTGTAATATTGAGTGTATATATTTTGTTTTCTTATATTTATAACCATTTAAATTTCAAAGCCTTAACAGGCAACGAGTTCTAGAACCTACCTATTGTTAACATCTTCAAAATCCTGTACACTTTTATCCCATTTGAAATAAGATTAGATATTTATATAAACCTTTTTTACAGTCCGTTCATTCGATTTTGACTTCTATTGCGTTGGTGGCATGACAAATGGCAGCTGTAATAAAAAGTTGGTATTGTAACCACGTTTTTGCTTTTAATGCCATCCTTGTGCCTACGGAATAGAAGTCAAAATCGGTCTGTAAAAAGTTTATTTAAATTTCTAATATTTATTTAAATGGTATATATAGTTCGCAATAAGGAATTTGAAGATAGCAGCAGAGATTTTGCTGCTTTGATTTTTTTTGCTAAATGAGTTTATAGAGATATTGGGAACAGGGTGTAAAGTTCACTCATCCTCCATAGAAAAGGGAGGATCCTCCGGCAAGACGGGTGCTGTGTCTGGTGGCCACGACGATAGATGTCGGGACATTGTATATATGCTAGTTGCGCGGTAAACTTTGCTTGCGCGATGCAGGATTTTGCGTGACGTCAGTGTGACGCGTAGTCAGCATGTGGCGATGTTAATGCCGCCACAAGTTTGTGCAGACTCTGATGAACCTAGCAACAATTGATTGCGCAATGGTTTTACGCATACAAAAGTATTTTTCTGTACGAATGATGCACGTTATGACGGATAGAGCGATTGGACTGGCCAGGGTTTGAGGCACAGTATCTTCTTTAGTAGATGTTTAGATAGAATATGCTAACTATAAATTCAGGTAGGTATTTGCTTCGAGCGTAAATCAGTCAAAAGGGTTAGTGCAGTGCAGGCTTTGGCTCATTCAAATATGAAAATATTATATCCAGTTATTTATTTTTAATAAATGTAGACTTATTTTTAAACAACTTCCAAAAAGGTGGAGGTTATAATGTTCGTCTGTATGGTGGAGGTGGTCCCATTGTTACCAAGTCAGAATCTGATGAGGGGACCCCATGGAAAGCGAGGCAAATCGTCAAATTTTATGGGCACTCCTATAGCGATTTGGGTATTATTTATAGTAACTCGTGCATTTGCTCTCGGAAAGCAACATTTAGTGAAGTGGAACTGATGAGGAAGACCACAGATGGCCACCGGAACTACTTAATAATAAGTATTTAACGGGTTGCGATTCGATTAGGTACTTTAATATGTTAAGTGTTAAGTGGCGGCACGGTTGGCGCAGTGGTTAAGCGATTGACTGCTGCGCTGCGTGTCGCGGGTTCGATTCCCGCACGGAACAAATACTTGTATGAACTACAAGTAGTTGTTCCGGGTCTGGCTGTTTGTGTATGTGAGTTTAAATGTTTGTAAGCGCACCCACAATACAGGAGAAATTCCTAGTGTGGGACAAGGTTTCAAAAAAAAAAAAATGGTTGCTAAGCTGGCAGTTCTGGTTTTCGCCAGGTGAACTCTTAAACAATTAACGTCCCTGGATCGGGAAAAGCAAGATAAATTACAAACCAATCCACTAAAAGTAAAAGACATTTTACAAAATAAAAACAGACTTATTTTTCACTATAGTGTTTTTTCGTAGACTTTTTTTTTTGTTAAAAGTGTTTTTCAGATTAGAATTAAGACATGAGAATTTATATCTCTATAAATTTTTAATAATATTTTTCTTGAAAAAGGTCACATACCTCAATAATCTCATTGGCCGCTTGTTCGATCTTCTCGGGTCGGTTGGCGAGCTCGGCCTTCGCTTTGTTCTCTCTCCGCTTCGTCAGCTGCATCTGAGCGTGCTGCCAGTTTTGGAACACCTAATAACATGGAAAAATTAGATAAATTGCAGACCTGATAATTTTCGTCAAATTGGCACATATCAAGCTATAAATTTCCAGTATAAGTTGATCTCGCACTCTATAAGATTTTGGTACAATTAGAGGTCAGCTTATACTGGAATGTATAGCTTGTTATGTAGCCGTGTGTAGACTAGAGATGGGTAGCACACTCTTTTAAAATGAGGATCGTGCGAGGCACTCTATTTACAAAGTGTGCTACTACGAATGAGGCGAGGCTGCGGTGGCCTGTGAACACATGACTGTGCAAGTGTGTCAGTGAGTCGCAAGACTCGCCGCGCGAGTTGTGCCGTGTCGCGTTGTCGGCACTACGCACACCACACTCACAATGACAACGCGACACGGCACACATATTCAGTCGAGTAGGCACACGCAGTGACTAGTCGGTTAAGCGTGTCACACAGCTCCCACGAGTGATGTGAGGGGAAAGAGAAATAAGAATGGTTACAAATGTTCTGTGTAGCTAATCTGTGCCATGTGGTGTGCTAGCACTTCATAATAAAAAGAGTGAGTGACTCTTTTTATCCAAGTGAGTAGCTACAACTGTGCTAGCACATGTGCTGAGTTACCCAACACTAGTGCACACATAAACCTTGATTTACTTAAAACTGTGTCATATTATACGATGCTAATCAGTCTCAATAAAGAAAGAGGAAAGCTTAATCTGACTAAGATCAAAAGTGATTAACGTTAGGTACAAAAACAGATGCTTGAATATGGGAGGCTGCAAAAGGAGTATGTAGGGAGCATAGAAATATTAAAAACAGGAGAAGTGGCAAGGGGGCGTGCCTGTGTCCACGCTACATGATCGCAACGCTCATGTACCAGGCAAATGGTCATATCTGCGAACTAGTGCGCTTTCGACCGTGGTCGTGACAATATATATGAATGCCGTGTAGTTCAGTGCTTTCTTGTAAAAACCGAAATCAAACTAAAAACTTTATAAATCATGGAATCACATAAAATATTTATGTAAAAGTATTTAACTTTATTTCTCTTTAAAATCATGAAAAACAACAAATTGTAAAATAGTTCTTGGTTTTACTACGTCACTTTTGTTTTCAAATATCACAGCGACTGTACTATCTTTGCATGAAATACATTGCTTCTTAACCACTACCTAAATATGTCGCTTACTGACTGGACAATCAATGTAAACATCACAAAATTATACTTTGTTTATGCCGATGCATCGCGTAGTACGCTGCTGTATCTTGGTACGAGTTAGTGATGTCCTTGTGCAGATCCACTAATGTGGATGTATCGACAAAATGTCGATTGCCTAATGAATATACTGCTATTATAGTTTATTCTTCAATTTATCAACCGTTGTAACCTGTTTGGAAGACCCATGAGGAAATAATGTTTTTTACTCATTTTGTTTATTTTTTTTGATTTACTTAATAATATATTTTTTTAGGTACATTATTGTTTATTTATATTATATTAGTATCAGTATATCATTTATTATTTATTTTATTTTTAGGACCCCACAAAATTTTTAATACGACGATAAATGGAAGGATCGATAACTTTCCAATTTAGTCAATCACTAGCGTATATGTAAAATAAATGGCTTTTGCACAGCACCACGATAGCGTTTGATGTTTTCGTGTGAGTAAGTTGTACGGTGAATAGTAAACGCACGCTGTGTTTGATGGGATAAGGTTTATAATTGATTGTGTAGTACTTTCTGATTTATTTCTTGCGAGTGTGTGCGCGACTTCGTATAGATTGCTTTTACTGAACTGCATGTGTAGTTGTGGCGAGTGGTAGGGACAAACTGGAGACACCGGGTTCCGATACATGTTCAACTACCGGGGCATATCTCCTTCTTTCCTATATCTAGGAAAGAAGGAGATATGCCCCGTAGGGAGGCATGTGGCAATATGTAGCTTCTAGCTATTATTTAGATCTATACTAATATTATAAAGAGAAAAGATTTAATTTTTTGTTTGTTTGTAATGGATGACCTCAAAAACTACTCAATTGATTAAAAACATTCTTTCACATATAGAAAGCTACATTATCAGCGAGTAGCATGGGCTATTTTATCATCAAAAAAATTAGAGATCCCTTTGAAAATTACAATTTAAGGGTTACATTAACCCAGGGATGCACAGACTTATTGAGACCATGGGCCACTTGGGCAAATGATGAACTAAGGGCGGGCCACCAGCACAAATTTAAAAACATAAAAATAGCCAAAAATGTAATTAAAAACGAAATATACTAGTTTGAAGCGTGGCACTGCATTATGCTTCCAATCTTTTTAACATTTGGCTCGAATTTACTTGTGTACACGTAAAATTGCTTTCAAACTTTCATTTGCAAGGCGGTTTCGATTTTTTGTTTTATTATTATTCAATACCGAAAATGTTTCCGAGTACGCATCATGCACCGCACAGCGAGCGTACTTAGTAACGCGCGCCATTCAAATTTATATTATTTGTAAACCTCAGCTCAAATGTACGAGGGAATATTTTTGCTGGCGGGCCACTGGCATATTGTCGGGGCCGCGGTTTGTGCATCCCTGCACCCAATGTATCAAAAATTTGCCTATTTATATCATTATTTGGCATGCACTGCGAAACTATTGATGATACATTAAATAATGTACTTTATAGTACTCATCATTACCCACAAAAAAGTCGCCGAGGCTATATGTCAAACTATTATACAACATTAGTTTTTGTTTATACTAAACCTCTTAAGGGGTCATTGTATTCATCATTATGAACAACTTTGGGGACTATGGGGAATTTCAACTATGGGACCAAAGTTGAAATCGCGAAAAAAATATCAGCTGTTCCCTACATTTTGACGAGTTCAGCGAACCTAAATGTTGGGAACAGCTGATTTTTTTTTCGCGATTTCAAGGTTGGTCCCATAGTAAAAGTTGTTCATAATGATGAGTACAATGACCCCTTAAGAGGTTTAGTATAAACAAAAACTAATGTTGTATACTTAAGTCACAATAACCGTTTTTTGTTCAAATTAGTCAAAATTGCTAATTTATAGTTATATATAAACTGGATTGACACATATGATTAACTATTTTTAATCCCGGTAGTACGTTCACGGTCGTACGTGGGCGTTCTCGTGCAATATTTTCCGACATCCACGCGGGCTAAGCCGCGGGAAAAAGCTAGTTTTATATATTAACATATTTGATATTAACGTCGGATGATTGAAAGGCGACTAACAAAAGGTATTTACAAAGCAGAAGTGAGTGGAAACGCTGGGTGGAGACGCCCTAGTAGGACATATAGTGACCTAATTGGTGACGTTCTTCAGAAAGGTCAGGTGCGTAGTACTCGCAACCGGCGTGCGTGTATGACCAGTACCCCGAGTGTGAGTAAACTTAACTAGCGCGTTTGCGTTAAGATTTTTATTCTCATTCTTATACTCTTAGAATTATGATCTATCGGTCAAATTTTAACGCAAACGAAATAGTTACGTTTACTCTCTTGCAAACTTACACTCGGGGTACAGATATATGAACGTAAACGAAGCAAAAACAGTATGTAAGGAACGTAGCAGGTGGCGTTCTATAGTTTCTGCCCCATGGGAAGAAAGCGTGAGTTTATATAATAATAATATCATAATTACCTTGACCCTCTCATGGAACACGTCTTTAATAGCACCGATGAGTCCAAGGTAGTCTTTAACATGTTCAGCGAGTACGTAGAAGTCTGTGTTCGACTGCTCTAGTCTCAAATGTTCTATCTGTGAAACAATGTAAACAGCTGGTGTTATTGCAATAATCTTTATAAAGATAACGTGAGTATAAACTGCGCAGACGACGTTTTCTTAGCATTATTCATACACTTCAGGCGACGATAACCAACTTTTAATGATTTTATACTGAAGATCATGTCTAAACGAGTAGTGTTAATGACTTCTCAATAACTTAATATGTGAATATTTTAGATTATGTTTATATGACATAGTGAAATTAATTTGTAAAGTTATGTCTAACGCGGATAAAAAACTGAGAATGGCGGAAAATCTACCAAGCGTATTTTTCTGAAATCTTCACCAATTTAAAGATAATTTAATGATTGATCTTTTAGTATACGCGTTTTATTAAAATACCTTTTGTTTTGTGTATAATAAATTAATAATGCGTCAAATTAGGGACATCGCTCCTTGATGGGCGAGTCCTATTACTGGCTGAACGTACGACGCGTTGCGTGAGTTCAGTACAGAACACGCAAGCTAATCACTCAAGGTCATTGGCTTTTTTCTGCGTCTTAAGTAGAAATATCTACTATGTTATTGTATTGAAATTGCAATTTTTTAGATAGAAGATATTGGTAGTTCGTCGTCGATATGCCATCTCCATATTATTCAGGGGTTTAATCGATCAAGAATCGTTTGTGTGTGTGTGTTACCTTCTCATGTAAGTCGGCGGTGTGCGACAGTGCACGGGAGAGGGGCGCGTGCGGGTCTGCGCCGGACAGCGCGGCGCAGGCGCGCGCCGCGTCGTGCGTGCGCAGGCTCAGCTCCCGTCTCTCCCCCGCTAGAGCTTCGCAGGCACCGAACATGCGACGTAGGCACGCTTCCAGAGCTTCGATACGTGTTGAACGCTCTTCGAACCACTGGGGATAGGAGTATTGATGTTGTAGATAGATTGTCCTTTGGGTATATTTATATATATATATATTGGGTATATAGCCTTATGTAAAATTTCAACATTTATATCAGCAACTTTTATGGTGTACATAATAAAGAGTATTCTATTCTATTCTTGACTATTAATAAACATGGTTTTTCCTTTTTTTTTTTGGTAGCCCACCAAATAAAGGGGAAAACACATAAAAGAGTGATACAATGAGCGATTGAAATAAATTATGTGTCTTGATGCACGAGACACCTAAAAACCGATCTAAGGCAACAATTTGGCAATTTTGTAGTAGTCCGCGAGGTATCCATAGTTCAAGTAGCCGATGAACGGTTGACTGTACTGCAAGAGGATAATAATTAATTATCTTTAAATTATACCGTTCTTCAGTTCTGTTGAAGATTTATTCAAACCTAGCTGTTTTCCTGAAATAGCCTAAATTACTCCTTATAACATCAGCTACTTGCCAGTGAAAGTCTCGTCAAAATTGGTCAAGTCGTTTCGGAGATCAGCCGGAACAAACAGACAGACAGACAGACCAAAAAAAAATGTTTTTTTGTTATTTAAGCTGTTATTTTGACATTACGAACAGACACTTCAAATTAATTTATTTGTATAGATTTTATTAATTAAAATCTAAAGTCTTAAAAAGGAAACAGAAAGAAAAAGATTAATAGAATTAAAAACAAAAGTTATTTATTCAAACTAGGCTGAGACCAGCACTTTTTGAAAGTCAAAATTACATAAGACAGTCCCCCAAAAACGCCCCGCCCTTCACCACTTCCTAGTGCTTTAGCTGGGAATAAGAAGTGGCGCAACAAACTCCCCAGCAGCACAGCTGTCTGTTCAGTTAGAATATATTATAGATACCATAAGTTCCCGTGGGTGTCGTAAAAGGCGACTAAGTGACTTACTAGAGAATGGGCTGCAGCGGTCTCTATACATTTGAACACCATACTGCGATCGCCAACCCGCCTCCCAAGCGTGGCGATTATGGCACCCCCCCCCCTTTTGGGGATGGCCTATGTGCAGCAGTGGACGTCTTTCGGCTGAAATGATGACCATAAAATCTGTTAACTTACCGGGTCAGACTCATCCATTCTGTAGGTGATCTTGTTGACGGTCTCGCCCACCTTGTTGAACAGACGCAACACTCCTGCGCCGCTTAGCGCTGAAGTACTCGTCGCCTTTGGCAGGTCCGTGTCTGTAGAGGCAAGAATATAATCATAGTGGGCCCTATCAGAATACGCGCCACTTATTTTGAATTGTCACAGCATCATGCTGAGATAGGAGCCTTTTGGCCTGGTACAGGACGTTTTTATTTTCATTTAACTTTTTTTTTTAGGGTTCCATACCTCAAAAGGAAAAAAAGGTACCCTTATAGGATCACTCGTGTCTCTGTCCGTCCGTCTGTCACAGCTGATTTGCTCTGAATCTACTGGACCGATTAAGTTGAAATTTAGTACACATATGAACTTCAGTGACCCAAACACGGACGTGTTACGTAAATAAATAAATGTTGAATATGGAGGTCACTTTTGAGGGGGCAAATTAGAAAATTAAAAAAAAAAAGTTTTGCTGACTGTACCGTGTGACATATCAAATGAAAGGGCTTGTTTGAAGGATTAAAAAAAATAAAAAAATAAATACATACTTTTGAAATTATTAAAGAAAATAGATGGAAAATGACTAATTCCCCCTTATCTCCGCAACTACTGAGCCTAAAATGTTGATAAAAATACAGAAAATAGTTCTTTAGTTATAGATTACAGGAAAACCTATAAGAAGTATGTGATCTTAAAATAACATGGTAAATCACTCAATATTTTGCGTACAAACTTACATTTGCAGTTGGAATGTATGGGGGATCATGTTTTTCAAATACAATGTTAAGTTTGTTCTTAGGATAAATTCATCCCAACTACGGAACCCTTCATTGTGCGTGGTCCGACACGCACTTGGCCGGTTTTCTTTTCCGGTTTGGTTTAAGATTTTTATTCTCACTCTTATTCTCTTAGCATTATGATCTATCGGTCAAATTTTAACGCAAACGAAATAGTTACGTTTACTCTCTTGCAAACTTACACTTGGGGTACAGAACTCAGCCTGTGATCGACAGGTGAACTTCACTTCGCAAACCCAACGTGCCAAGCTTTTTTCGATATACTTATAATATCTTTCCTCTCGCTTTATGTGGCAGTGATTTCGTGAAAAGGGACGGAAGTGTGTAACAGGAAGTGATAGCTTGAGCATGGAATTAGTAAGTACTATATAGATTGTAGTAGAGGGGGACGAATTGCGACCAGTTCGACTAGTAATGAATTTAATTCGAATACTACTTTAGTATTTAGCTTTTTTAAACTTTGAGGATACCGGTAATTTCTGTCGCTGCTTAGTTGCTTATTACCAAGGTGAGATGTCAGATGTTACACATCATAATATGCGACCACTATTAGACTCACTCGTTTTTTTAAGAGAACAGTTAAAAAAAAAAAAAAACAAAAATTAACAGAATTTCGGAATGCTTTTTCTGAGATCTTGTCGACAAGTCAAAGACGCCAATTTTCCAAAGTCACACACCCTTTTGTCAATAAGTTGTCTTCGACAGCGGTTTTCTTCGTAGCCGTAAGGGCGTTACCGTACGCTAAGACGCTGTTACTAACCTGATTCAAGAAACTCCCTGAAGTCAGGATCGATGCAGAGCACAGGGTGCTGAGCCACTCGGTTCAAAAAGCGCTCGAGCGCTGCACGACGTCTCTCAACAAAAATGGACTGTACGCTGCCAGCCGCTACGCTGCCGTTTGCACTTTCCGTTGAAGGTGTGGATGTCATTTTTAGTTTAGTTGTGCCTAAAAGTGGAGTTAAAACCATGAGTAATTTAAAGCAGTATTGGCCGTATAGTGTGTTACGCATGCTAGTTGCACTTAAGATTTTACTACAATTAAGCTTTCCAAAGACTGTCAAATTATGGATGCCCAAAAAAGCTCCTCTCCAGGTTCTATAATGCTACCCATCTTTAAAACGGTGATAAATGTATTCTTCTGTTTTGGCTAGATAGCAAACATTTTTTACGATACAATCTATATAAGGTGTATCTATTCATACACGAAATCTCTTAAGGGGTCACTGTACTCATCATTATGAACAACTTCGCGAAAAAAAAATCAGCTGTTCCCTACATGTGTTCGCATAACTCGTCAAAATGTATAGAACAGCTGATCTTTTTTCGCGATTTCAACTTTGGTCCCATAGTAAAAGTTGTTCATAATAATGAGTACAGTGACCCCTTAAGAGATTCCATGTATGAATAGATACACCTTAATTATATATTTTTTTTAAAACGTTGCTCCATACTAGGAATTTCTCCTGTATTGTGGGTGCGTTTACAAACATTTAAACTCACATACACAAACAGCCAGACTCGGAACAACTACTCATACAAATATTTGTTCCGTGTGGGAATCGAACCCGCGACACGCAGTGCAGCAGTCAATCGCTTAACCACTGCGCCAACTGTGCCGTCGATTTACAACTGCCATGTTCATATGTTTTTTTTTCTATAAATCAATTAGCAAAACAACAGCCTTTCTGCATTACTATAGGACAATCACAAGAAATATTGAAGCAAAAAATGGATAAGAGCACAAATTTTTATAAAAATAGGTCGAAGATCTTCAGCTACCCACCTACTATACTCTTCTCAGGCGCAGGTGGTATTATCCTCCCCGACCTCAGATATTTTTCGGTCAATTTCTCATGTAGCCCGAGGAAGTCGCTAAACCTCCTCAGTACAGCGAAGTCATGCTTGCTGAAGATAGGCATATTGGTTTTCGTGAGGACTCGGTAAGCCACGTAAGAGCTCATGCCTTCTCCTATCTTTTGTGGTTCCGTTATTGTGATAATTATGTTGTTCGCGCGTTCTGTGGCTATCTGTAGAGTAATTAAAATGGGTACATTTTATTGTGTGAACATTATAGGACAATGTTATCTTTGTTGTGACGTCATTTTGGGTCTGGCTCTGTAGTTTCTATTATTTTATCTAAAAGATTTAATTTTAACTTAATATTATAAATGCAAAAGTGAGTTTGTTTGTTACGCTAAAACGGCTGAACAAATTTGGATGAAATTTGGCACATTGGTAGACCATGACCTGAGGTAGGATTTAGGATACTTTTTATCCCGATATTCGCACGGGATCGAGACTTATGCGGGTGAGTGAAAATAAATAAATATTTAAAATAAATATTTATTTTAAGCTGTAGGTATCCATGCAGTTCTGGGTCTCAGATTTCCAGGTTCTGGGAGTGCTTTTTACGTTAGAGCATGCTTCGGAACACTGACGGACTAGATACCCATGATTTACGACGGAATATATGCAAACAATCATTTTCTCAGACAGAGCTGTCCAGATAGCTATGCACTGGTCTGCAAAAAATATAAGTCATGGACACATGAAGAAGATCATTGTTGAGAATAATAGTTTGTAAATGTTTCTAATAATAGTTTTACTCACCAAAATTCCTAATAATAATAAACCCACAATTGCGAACCTGAAAAACATCCAGAGATTCGGCGACAGACGCTGGGCGCCCGTGAGCTTGCTGGACAATCATGTTGAGATAAGAGCCTTTTGGGCTCGTACCGGACTTTATGTTTTTATTTTCATTTTACTTTGTTTTTTTAAATGTTTTTGTTTATTATGTTTCTATGAGTGCTTGAGTGCTACAACAACCTTTGTAACATAAACATTTTCTTTTCTTTTTAAATTAAGTATGTCTCAATATTGTAGATAGTAACCCATGGGAAATTGCGAGGTAACCCCATCACAAGTATCCTTATAACTTACCGGGGCTGCCTCAATTTGTGCTGTGGAACAATTGTATGAGAAAGAATAAAAACTGTTTTTATTTTTATTTATGAGTGTGTTTTAGTTTAATTTGTGAACTCCTGTGCCCAATTAATACTGTTTTCTTTCTTTCTATTTTCTCGTGATTGAGGAACGCTGAAACCGTATATTCGATGAGTTAGGAAAGCTCTGACCCGAGTATGACCCATGTATGTCAGTTTTGATCACTGCCTAGATACTAGAATGCAGCCTTCGCCGCCCGCAGCACGCAATGCTGTTTGCACGAAAGTGTTCAATCACATAAATGGGACACGGCCGCATGGAGTTAATGTTTACTTCAAACCCTATTTCTGTTCATATCCTGTAGTAAATAAACACAGCCGGCAACGAATGTTTCATAAAATGATTTACTAATAAGGTTAAATGATGATAGTTATTAAAGTTTGGACATTAATATGACCTTTACTTTTATTACTGTGAACTTTCAAATAAATACACTGCTGTTTGGATGTTATTGTTCTGTTTTTTCCCATTAAGGCGACGATAACCGACTTTTAAAGATTTTATACTGAAGATCACGTCTAAACGAGTAGTGTTAATGATTTGAAAAAAATATATGTTAAATTAGAGCATTTTCTCAATAATTTAATATGTGAATATTTTAGATTATGTTTATATCACATAGTAAAATTAATTTGTAAAGTTATGTCTAACGCGGATAAAAAACTGAGAATGGCGCAAAATCTACCAAGCGTATTTTTCTGAAACCTTCACCAATTTAAAGATAATTTAATTTTTGTATAATACATTAATAATGCGTCAAATTGGGGACAACGCTCCTTGATGGGCGAGTCCTATTACTGGCTGAACGTACGACGCGTTATGTGAGCTCAGTACAGAACACGCAAGCTAACTACTCAAGGTCACTGGCATATATCTCCGTCTTAAGAATCTCTTAGTGGCAACTAATTCTGGAATCGTGAACGGTTAATGAGAATAGCTTATAAGTACATAAAATACGAAATGTGGATGTTTTACACCCCTACGTATCCCTTCGGGTAATGCAGGCGTGATGTTACTACACTACATTTTCTTCTATTTTCATCATCTTTCTATACAACATGTCCCAGTATTAACGCACAACCTCTTAAGGGGTCATTGTACTCATCATTATGAACTTTTACTATGGGACCAAACAAAAAATCGCGGAAAAAAATCAACTGTTCCCTACATTTTGACGAGTCAAGGTTTCCCGCCCACGAGCGACTTTTGTCAGAAATACATTCACACATAAATCGCCGAATAACTCGGCTATAAAATCTCGTGTGCGAGCACCCTTATTCGAACATAAATGTAGGGAACAGCAGATTTTTTTTCTCGATTTCAGGTTTCAGGACAAACGTCTGTCCGGTCAGCTAGGTTACTTATAAATTATTTTTACAATGTAATTACTTACTTACATCTAATGTAACCTATTTTACTATTACAAGACAATCTATTGGTCGCGCATGGCTCGTTTTTCCGTCGGGTGATCTCGTGTCTCGCCGCGGATTTAAAATCAGCTATTTATTAGCCGATTACTTCGATCGGTGACCTTGTACTAGCGTGAGCATCGGTGAGGCTTACCGATTTATTTGACACGATTGAAGCCATACTGGGGAGTTAATTATGGTACTTTTATGAGGATTACTTGGCAGCTAGTTGTTTGCTCAGATATTATAATACTCATATAGGTATTTATGTTAACACTTCTCTGAGTCAAACGTGGTTTTTCAAAACAAGAGGGATTGAACTTTCCACATCTTGCTTGCCAATCCCATGCATTGGACATAATTATAATATTTTTGCTTAACTCTTACCCCCTTATTTATAAAGTTCATTTCTTTGGCCTAAGATGACAGGATCAGGTATAATTTATAAGCATCTAATTAACACAAAACAAAACTTTGTAACTTTTTAGTTTCTATTTATACCTCTTCCATGATTGGGCTGCTCAGTGAAGTGGTGATAGACGGTGGAGCATCACTAATGCTGACCTTCTCTAGACCTTCACGGGCTCCATTCACCTCTGGGTCCAGACTAACTTCCTGCAATAGAAAATAAATAGTTTAACTACCTAATAGATCTTCAATTTATAACAATGGCAGGCAGTTAAGAGTGAATTTAGTTGGGATTTCTTTACTGCATGATAATGAAAATATAGTTAATTATGTAAAACGTTGGTACACACACAAGACATCAAATAGGTACTACCGCGGACACTGGCGCCTTACCACTTTTCAACCTTATGCTCCTAGTAATAAGGTCGAAAAGTGGTCAGGCGCCAGTGTCTGCGATATTAGGTACATTGCATTGTATTTGTTACAGTTGTTATGGCAATCATGTCATTTGGTTTAAATTGGTTTGTATTTTTATTATTTAGTAATATTTTATAAAGATTTTTTTTTAATTTGTGAACATGTTAATGTTGTAGGTTTAATAGACTGTAGATTTGTAGACCATTTTCTATTTCGTTAAGTACCTGGTACTTGTTGACAGGCCTACACTGTCCTCCCATACCTATTAATAAGTACTGTAATTTGTAAACATTGTAACAGCCCATTATTTTTAAAATAGCAACCGTGGAGTTTCTTGCCGGCTCTTCTCCATAGGAAACAACCAATTGGAACCGTGTACCTAGCTTCTGACGTTTCATAAGTGCCCATGTAGGCTTATGTGAAATAACATACTTTGATTTGATTTTTATTTGAACCAAATAGTCGAGACAAAGACAGTAATATACCTATTTACTGTCTTGTGGATTGCAAAAAGTACTATGGAATGCCCATAAAAACTTATAAAATAAAACCTGTTAACTCTGACATTCAACTTTGCTTTAGTTAGAACTAAGGCATTGAATAGCAGATGTTTTGTTTAGCAAATAATTTAGTCTCAATTTCCAAATATAAACTCTGACAGTAATGGATTAAGGTACAAAATGATTTGTGCAAGCATATGAAAGGTGGTATGTTTTGTGTTAATAAAATATATTAATATCTACAGGTTATGCACTAGGCAACAATATCCTATTGGCTGTATTTTTATTACTCTTTTCAATGATCACAATTGGATTTCATGTAGTTGACAAACGGGTAGATTTCACATGTTTTAGATAACTACTTAGATAAGAGAATTAGAGGCTAATGAATGAATTAACAAAATCGGTCAGATGTTTAAATACCTTTTTAACTTCTTCTCTTCTCTCTCATTTTTAAATTCGAGGAACAAAAGCACAAAATAAATACACCCTTGTCCTCGTCTTTTCAGAGACTAACATCTTTAGATTTACCACAAACTGTAAAATCGACGGCCCGCCTCTCTGCACTGCCGTCTAAACGTGATGCTGGCTAAATTGCCATAAAGAAGGAAGAAAGAAAGAGGGCTGATTGAAACATTCATCATGTCATATTTTTATACTATGTTTGACAAATTGTTTAGGCTTAGTGTCTTATCTGTTTTACTAAAAGCACAACATGTTTCATTCTTGTAGTCTAATCTTACACTGGTGCAACACAATACTAAGAAATTTGTTTTATTAAATAGTTGCAAACAATGCCCCAAACCCTGTATTATATAGCTATGAGTTGCCAAACTTAAATCTATGTCTTCTACTTGGGCTGTAAGTCCTGCTACCCACTTTGCTCGCCAAGTAATGTAGTAAATGAGAAAAAGATTAATAAACTCAATATTTAATCTACCCACATACTAAGTGATTCATAGTGTTATTTTTTTAAATTCTACAACTTCTTGGAAGTTTTCCATGTTTACTGAAATAAACAAATTGATAACACACTTTGTTGAGCTTAAGCAAAACATTATGTTTGTAATGTTGATGTATTTTTTACAATGTTTACTATATTCAATTCAATTCTTCCAGTGTTTACTATATTTTATAAAAAAGCTGCTTAAATCAAACCTTGTATATTCAAACTAGGCTAAAAGTCAGCACTTTGTGAACATCAAAATTACTTGAGACAGTGCCCCAAAACGCCACCCATTACCACTTCCTAGTGCTTTAGCTGAGAAGAAGAAGTGGCGCCATAAACTCCCCAGCAACACGGTTGTTCAGTTCAGTTAGAAGAACTTGGTTCTAAATAAGTTCTGGAGATTCTTAGAGGTGGCTACAAGGAAAGTAATTGATATTTATTTTAAAATTATTTACTTTTTATGCTATATTGTAAGTTAAAGGAAAATGGATAAAACAACATAATCAGACACATTGATTCTAAGGATAACAGGCTATATGTTATGCAGGAAATGTTCATTTATATGTATTTTAAATAGCAGTGAAGTAGTGAGTAACGCAAATTCTTCAAATAATTTGATGGAAAAATGAACAGATTAAACATGATAGACTTTTAATGCACTAGTGGCTTCCTTTATTTGAACATTGAAATTAACTATTGAAGTAAGAAATTCAAAATATTGTTTTTCACAAATACCTGCACAAATGTAAACACAGGATTAAATTCAAAAGCCATTGCAGTTATTTGAACTTTCACTATCTTCCAAAAACAAAATACTAATAATATTGTTATCTAAAAAAACAACTGGGAGAACAATCAGCTATCAAAAAGGTGACTAATACTGAAGATAATACAGTGAGTTTATACTCAGGCCATTGATTCAGTAATTAAATTAACTTTCAAGGATGTTTCAAAGAGATATCAAGTTCTTGAAAAGTCTGAATCTTGTGAAAACATTATATTTACGATTCTCATGCCAATTTTTGTTGAATGATGGTAATAGGCGGTAATTAACAGTAATAATAGCAGCATCAGCAACAAGAGGTTGGTGGAATGTTGTAAATTCGTTTATTTCATATCATGCACAGGGGCGTCAACGATCTGCCGGGCGCCGGGGGGCGGACGCGAACACAACAAGTTATTAAAACAGGATTCCAATAAGATACCTGGACCGCAGACGCGAAAAGATCTTCGTCATCCCTGTTATCATTGTTGATATCCACTGTGCTAAAGGGCGGCGTATCAGGCTCTTCCGACATGGTTAAATTGCACTAAAAGAAGAAACAACCGCAAATGACTAAACGAACAATAATAGCGTTTAAACAAATTTTTCCCGAAAACAGCGAGATAACTTTCCGATACCTACCAAGGTTCGCTTGACAGAAATGAGCAACCCCCCCCTTCTGTAATTAAGTCTTAAAATTATAAACAATTTTTAACATGATTAAAATGACACTCTTAGTAAATCTGTATAGTGTGAAAGAGATAAGAAAAGTTGAATGTTTAAACTTGACGATTTTAGGAACATGGACCTGTCTCATGCGTCTTGTCAGATTTTTAGTGACGTATTCAATTCTGTTTACAAATTTAGTTACGATAGAGTAAAAATATATATTTTTGCATAAATTGTATTAATTTATTAATAAAAAATCTCACTGGATTAAAGGAAATTTTTGGTTATATATAATTCACAAGTGCTTTTAAATAAATATTGTGACCTGCTGCAAATAAATCAATAAAATAAACTGTATAACATGCTTTTGTAAACGACTGCCGAAACTCTTTTGCCTGTCAGCTTTTTGCCTTTATAACAGATGTCAAATCGTCAATAGATCCCCGAAATTGTTTTGTTGTGAAGGTAAAAAACATGTTTTATCACCTTTATTGAGTGCTTACTTACATGTATTGAATAGAATAACAGTTATTGTTTATTTATTTCTTTGTAGTCTATGAAAAGGTATGTTTTACGTTGTATTTTATTGTTGTTTTGTCATTTTCTAGTAGATAGTTGATAGTGAACGAAAATGAGTGGGTTGGATAAGAAGCCGAAGATCCCGCAGCCGCCGGCGCCTGCTGCTAGTACCGGTAATCTGCTGTCGAGCGTGGCTCCGCCGTCGCAGCTGCCTAACTTCGTGACTGCTAGCCCGGTGGTTCCAGCTGTCGAGGTATTTGACCTTTGTTTACAATTTTTTTATAGCATAAGCTTTGTAGCCAAATTATGTATTTGATGCGAAAGGACCGTTTTAAGAAGTACAATATACAAGAATTTTGTTTTCTCTTTGCTTGATAATCCTGTGCTAAATATTAGTCTTCCAAACAATATTTCATGAATTTGCTGTGATTGCAGATACCCCAAGCTGTATTTGGTCAGTCTCTACCAGCCCCGGTGCCGGTCCAGCCAATCATAGTTCAGGCTAGAGATGAACCCCCACCACAACCTGATAATTCTGAGAAATTCAGGTAATAAAATTTATTTTATTTTATATTTTTTTTATTCTTTGACATTATGCATAACGGCATAATGTTCAACAATATATTTATAGGCAACGGGGTTGTTTTATCTAGTTAGATTCTAATATGAATATTATTGTAATCAATTGTGACTCATAGCTGGATTTCCTGCAGTAAATGTGTAGGTATTCATTCATTCATTTTTTATTAAGTATGTTTGTGACCTAAATTTATGAATATGCATAGAGACATCCAAATTGATTGTGCTAACCATGACTCATTATTTGAATTATTATTGTAAACACACTTAAATCATTGTCATAATAATAGGTCCTCAAACAAAGTCATAAAATAATACAAGTGTTATATATTTTTCCGGTTATACCTAAAGAATAGTTTAAAAAAATAAAAAAAATACATGAATATACCCTATTGTACAGTACAGTAATTGCACATCAGGTTATACCAAACTGTTTAATTACTCCAAAAGATTTTAAGTCTTAAAATGTTGCAGGTTAAGTTCAAAATCAAATGCGAAAATTTTACACTTGCTTGCTTGGTTTTTCTTTTCTATACTAACTCGATGTGCTGACTACACTGTACAGTGTACATACATTGTTTATGCAGAATTTTCAATGCTTACCTTGACAAATTATTTTGAAATTACGTAATTTGCAAGTAAATTTTTAAGTTTAGAATACCTACTTACAACAGTACAGTAATTTGTTTATACTGCAACAAAAAACGGGATTATGTTGCTGAAAAATAGGATTATGTTGCTGTTTTTCAGATAATGTTACATAGTAGAGTAGGACTAAACAGTTTTGAGAAAATAATAGAATACTCTATATTATGTAATAAAAATTACAGATACGAATGTTGAAATTTAAAAAAAAAGTAAAAAAAAATACGTTTGGTGACACTATGGGCGGTCTTATCGCTAAAAGCGATCTTTTACAGACAACCTTTGGATGTATTAAAGGGAGAAGGAGAGACAATACTGCAGGTAGTTAGTGGTGTACCATTTATATAATACAATAACATACATAAACCATGTACTTATTTATATAAATATATAGGTATACTTATACAATAATAAACGTGATACAAGAGCAAGGAGCTGTATTATGTAATGATGATGTTTAAAAAATGTGTATAATCTTATTAATTTCCTTGGTTCCAGCCCAGCTATTCCTCTGAGTAAGGGGGAACCGCTGATGTCCATCAGGACCCCTGAAGACTCACAGGCCACACAGTCACCAGAATCATTGTCAGACTCCACATCAGAAATTGATAAACTTGGTAGGTTTGATAGAGACTATACTCCGTTTGAAATAAGATTAGATATTTAAATAAACCTTTTTTACGGTCCGTTCAACCGATTTTGACGATTTGATTGATAAGAATGGCATTAAAAGCAAAAACGTGGTTACATTACCAACTGTTTATTAAAGCAGCCATTTGTCATGCTACTAACGCAATAGAAGTCAAAATCGGTGGAAAGGACTGTATAATAGGTTTATTTAAATGTCTAAACTTATTTCAAATGGAATATAGGCATTAACAAAATTTTTTTGCTGTTTCAAAATATTGTCATTAGTGATTTACATTAGTCCAAGACATAATCTTTAAAAAAAAATCATAATTAAGCTCGTCTCACTTCAGCCAGACATACTGACAAGATCCTCTTTAATTTTTCATAAAAGTAATGTGGTTAGCTGAAGCTGTAGGTAAATATTATGCACTAATAATTAGACTAGTGAATGTTGTTGTTAATTGTCTTAATAGTAAATGCAGGAACTGAAATTGCCAAGGAAATGTAAACCATAACAATTGAGACTAAGGTTTTTTCACGTTAGCAAAAACACCAGTTCTAATCCAATTAATGTTTTTATGATTGTTTTTTATTTCTCTGCTGGTTTACTCGCTTTTTGTTTGTGATTATAACTTTTCTGAAGAACAAAAAATATCAGGAAAGAAGTGACGAACAAATAGAATAGAAAATAAATTGTGAGCCGTCACGGGACGCCTGGCAGATGTGAAACATCGAAATCAAACAAACATCGAAAATGGTCAGGCTCGTGTTGCGGGGAGACCGCGCGCGCGGCGGAGCGGTGAATAATATTCCCGTGTTATCTACCGGTACCGACTGCCTGTACCGGCTTATAATTATTGGTTTGACCGGTGCCTATCAGTACCGACCCGTACAGGCTCACCTGCACCGGTAACCTGTATCCTTTATGTTTGTACACTATTTTTTTTTTTTCTGGGTGCGAAATTATCAAATAACTTCTCCCGCTCTAGGCGGAGCGGGAGGGCGTGTCAGACTTTTACTAACTTAAACCCACCCGTGTTCCTTCATTTGCCTGTGAGCCAGGGCCACGATATCCCTTTCGGACAAACTCGCAACCCTGGCAGGTTGTTTGTACCCTAAGAAGGGTTAGGCAGAGTTGTACCTTAGTACTCCTACATTTCACCAGTTGTGTTTTGTTTGGTTTATAAATATTATATTAGGTTGGGGAAAAAGTCTTTCCGCATTATAGTATGTATGAACTTGTAATAAAATCTCTTTGGCTATACTATTTGTATCTGGCTGGTTTAGGTATCATTGAAAGTTTAAATTTTAAAGAACATAATTCCAAATTCAAATTAGGAAAAATGTGTGATTTTCATTTGTTTTTCGTACTGTCAAGATGAGTGAATCTAATGAAGAAATTCGATACATTTTAAAATTTTCCTACTAAAAAGGTAAAAATGCAACGCAAGCCGCGAAAAAAGTTTGCGATGTTTATGGACCTAGTGCAGTGTCTGTGAGAGTAGCACAAATTTGGTTTAAGCGTTTTCAATCCGGAAATTTTGATGTCAAAGATGCACGTCGCTCTGGTCGCCCTATTACGGATAAAATGGATGCCATTTTTGAAAAAGTGGAGCAAGTCAGTCATATAAGTAGTTACGACGTAGCTGAAGAACTGGGAATTGACCACAAAACAGTTTTAGCACATTTGAAAAAACCTCACGAGCTCACTGAAAGAAACCTAATGAACCGTGTACTCATTTGTGATTCTTTATTACGACGTAATGAAACCGAACAATTTTTGAAGAAGCTGACAACTGGTGATAAAAAGTGGATCACGTACGACAAGAATGTGCGAAAAAGGTCGTGGTCAAAGGCCGGTCAGGCTTCACAGACTGTGGCGAAACCCGAGTTAACTCGCAAGAAGGTGATGCTGTGTGTGTGGTGGGATTGAAAGGGCATTATTCATTATGAGCTGTTACCACCAGACAGGACCATCGATTCTGAACTCTACTGCGAACAACTGATGAGATTAAAGCAAGAAGTTGAGAGAAAGCGGCCGGAATTAATCAACAGAAGGGGTGTGGTTTTTCGTCATGATAACGCTAGACCTCACACATCTTTAGCCACTCAGCAAAAATTAAGAGAGTTTGGCTGGGAGGTGTTAATGCATCCGCCGTATAGTCCTGACCTTGCACCTTCAGATTTCCACCTGTTTTGGTCTCTTCAGAATTCTTTAGGCAGTGTCAGGTTAACATCACGAGAGGACTGCCAAAACCACTTGTCGCGGTATTTTGATCAGAAGTCCCAAAATTTATATAGCAATGGGATCATGTCCCTACCTACAAGATGGCAAAAAGTTATCGAACAAAATGGTACCTACATACTTTAGTTAAATGTAAATAAACTATATTAAAAAATGTTTTGAATTTTCTTAAAAAATGCGAAGAAACTTTTTCCCCAACCTATTACTTACCAATTTTCGAGTGAATCAGTAAAATCCCCCCTTATAAAATTTACTACCCGTTTTCACCCTGCTAGGGGTAGATTTTCGAAAAACCTTGATGCCAGCTGTAAATAGAAAATCTCTATCTTAATCCTCAATTATAATGACAGGTGACATTATGCCAGGGAGTGGCATCTTCACTTGGATGAAGGGCGCAGTCTCGACGGGAGGCATACTGTCACGGGTGGCGGAGAAGGCGAAGAGCTCCGTAGACTCTATGATCACCACACTTGATCCTCAGATGAAGGAGTACCTTAGTAAGTTCATGTACCTTTTTTTTTGTTCATGGGGTGTTAATCGTCATGGATGTCCATGGATTTCAAATGTTAAACAGAATCTCTCCGAGGTTGTGAGGTCAAAAGTTTTTTCATGTTCAGTTTAAAAAAAAACAAACCCAAACCAGCATAATAATATAGTGAAATAATGGCTGGTGGTTCAATGTGTGATTTTATTCTAGGAAGCGGTGGAGACCTCTTAGTGGTTGTTGCATCAGACAAAGAAGTAAAGATCTCACCAGTCAGAGAAGCTTTTCAGACTGCCTTTGGCAAAGCTAATGTAGTGTAAGTATTTATAACCTAACAATTTTAACTTACAAGACTTAACACTATAGAGCTAGCTTTTACACCATAAAATCGGCTTTTCTTTTCTATCTATGCAATGATATTTGATTAAACAGATATGTTATACACTCACAAAACATTCGAAAAAAGTGTTCCGCGCAGCAGCGGCAACACACATTCCCACTTTTCATTCATTTTACATTTCACTACAAGTAAAAATGATGGCTTGATAAAAACAACAAGAAAAAAAGAGACAGGTAATGTTATCTATTGCGCGTGAATGTAAACAAACATTATTCTGGCCACCAATCACCGAATGTTGTCACAGACTAACAAATACGTCCCAATTAGGACGTTTTCGAGTCTCCACGATTGCGTGCTCACAACATATCTGTTTAATATAATATCATTGTATCTATGATAATGCACCTCATCTTGTCTTAAAATGAGGCTAAATCAATTGCCATTCAATAACCCACCTTATTGCCTACTAAACACGAGACAATTTCCAGTGGTTACGCAGCACAGAGTGACGTCACAGCAGATCAGCCGGTCGGCTATGCAGCCGCGTACGCAGCAGCTAAACAACGCATCGCTCACATACGTTCAGTGCACGGAGAACTTAATAATAACGTTCCTGTGGTTGCCATAGAGGGATATCTACATGAATCTGTTACTGACAGGTTAGTAGATATTAATGACTAGCTTCTGCCCGTGCTATTACTTCATTTTTGCTTAGAGTTC
Source organism: Tiliacea aurago (assembly GCA_948098905.1). Classification (NCBI taxonomy): domain Eukaryota; kingdom Metazoa; phylum Arthropoda; class Insecta; order Lepidoptera; family Noctuidae; genus Tiliacea; species Tiliacea aurago. Next base: position 18,080,615 of record OX402593.1, read on the forward strand.
GTTCTTACTTTTTGCTCGGCTCGTAAGGGCCTTAGCGCGATGTTAAATAGCATATTGCATTGACTTAAATGTACCCTGGCGGCTGAGAGTATGTCATGCTCACTCAGATGTCTCGCTGATGGTGGCGTGTGTGTTGGATCATTTAGCTCCCTTCAAAATGGTTGAGCTGAATGGTGCTGATCCATGCGTCATGTTCGTGAACGGGCGCTGTCAGTTGGGACTGGTCATCTCTTAGCTGCCACGGCTTATTTTTAATTATTTTAGTTTTGAATTGTTATCTTTTTATCACGGACGCTTTTGACGTATTGCATCGTTCTCACATGTTTAACTTCAATATGAATGATGTAGCCAATATTTTGTACCAATATTTTAATTGAAAAGAGTGTCCGTGGAGTTTCTTGCCCGTTCTTCTCCATAGGAACCTACTATTTGGAATGGGCAACTAGCTTCATATTTGTAACTTACCGACTTCTTGACAATTCAAAAGTGCCTGTCAATGGTTTAATTGAAATAAATGCTTTGAGTTTGAGTTTGAGTTTGAGTTTGCATATACAGTTCCCGTCAAATAACTTTACCGCACTGAAGTAGGGTACAAATCACTGCGCAGTAGTCAATCTTACGAATAAAAAAGCAGCGCGCATGCGCAGCTAGCGGAACAAATGGCGGGCAACAGCATTGTATTCCTGTCTCAGTCGCTCGTATAGGTCCGATGCGTGCTTGTGTTCCGCTCACACAGCACGGTAGGCTGTCGATACCAAAAGTGTTACGCGTTTACATTGTTTTTAAAGATAAATTTATTTGATAAAACATGTGTAACATGATACATGATTAGGTATGCACATATAGATGGAGACATAATTTTTTAGTTTGCTATTTTTTGTTATTTCTTATTGTGTTTGTTATGGTGGCCTTTGCCTTGTTATTGTTACTGGTTGACGTTGTACTTTGAGTTTTGTGAAATAAATGCCGAAACGGAACACTGTTTTACGCCGTCAGGCGAGAAAAATAATTCATAATCGTAAGTGAACACTTTTTTACGCGATGGTATCTGCGCGGTGGTTCGGAAAGCATAGCTTCGGAGCGGCAAAGTTATTTGACGCGAACTGTAGCCTTCCTCAAGAATTGGGCTTTCAAATGCAAAAATAATTTTTAAACCCTGACTGGTAGTTCCAGAGATTAGTGCGTTCAAACAAACAAACAAACCGACTCTTCAGGTTATTATATTAGTATAGAGAAACGTCTTTTTTAACAAATTGGCAAAACTTTAGACGTGATGTGCATCTAAAAGAAACAAATCGAAAAAAAAAAACCATTTCCTAATACCATATTTTTTGATTTAGTTACTAGAACATGTCTTTAATTTCTGCATACAATTAGAACTTTTTCCTAGACCTATTTTAATATTTATTATTTTACTAGCTGCGCCCCGCGGTTTTATCCGCGTAAGTCTCGATCCCGTGGGAATATAGGGAAAAAAAGTAGCCTATATGTTAATCCAGGGTGTCAGCTACCTCGATACAAAATTTTATCAAAATTGGTCCAGCCGTTTTTACGTGAAAGAGTAACAAACATCCATCCATCCATCCATCCATACTTACAAACTTTCGCGTTTATAATAATAGTAGGATAGGATCACAAGCCCGTAATGTCTTTGTCAAAGGAGTCCAGCTAATCCCGCCATCTCCGTCTGGGCCCGCCGCGATTCTCACTTGCCCTTTACAGGGACCCACTGAGTCGTGAGTTTGGCCCATAACTCGTCTGACATGCGGCAGTTTTAATAAGTATTTAAATTTTCTTAATAGCTTGACTTTTAATGCCTGTAGGTGGTACGATATGTCCTTATTGATCTTATCACAACCATCTCTCGGCATCGAGCTGCAGCTGCAGTCGCAGGGCACGCCCGTGGCCGCGGCCGCCGTGGCCGCCGCGCGCGCCGCCACGCCTGCCAGCTACGTGCACGCGCAGACCGGCTATAGCGTCACGATTGGATCTATTATGGGCGCTAGCTTACAGGTAACACTCAGTAGTCAAACAGTAGTTTAAAAATGATAAACTATGCAGCAGTTTGCATACCTTATCGTATAAACGAACCTGATTGTATTCAAATCAAATCAAAAATATTTTTATTTCACATAAGCCTACCTTCCTACCTACCTGTCTTCTGACGTTTCATAAGTACCCATTACTTATGAAACGTCAGAAGACAGTTCCAATTGGTCGTTTCCTATGGAGAAGAGCCGGCAAGAAACTCCATGGGTTACTCTTTTAAAAAAAATGGCTTTTACAATGTTTTCAAATTACAGTGTTAATAGGAATGAGGACAGCGTAGACCCGTCAAAGTACCAGGTACTTAACAAAATAGAAAATGGTCTACATATCTACAGTCTATTAAGCCTACAACGTCCTTGCATTAACAAAAAAAACAATATAAAATATGGTTAAAATAAAATTGCAGTTATAATAATGTCAAATAAGAAAAACATTATGTCAGTGAAGTTTGTGAAAAAAAAGTCCATTATGTATATTCAAATTAGTATGCCTTTTCACTTACATAGCACACCGTTCGGGGAAGTGTGTCTATGTGGGGCTCGCACCCACCAAAAACTCCGCCGTATTCCTATACTTAAATTCAGAATCTCAGATAACTATAACAATTTGGAAACACAAATTAAATGTTCCAATTCCATTGAAACCTAAAAGGAGATTGGGCTAATCTGCCCTGACGCCCCATAGCGTTAAGATATATACATCTCTTCAAGGAGAATATTTCTTATTAGGATAGCTTCTCTTGATTGTTCTTCTCTAAATGTGAGTATTACCTTGAATGAATGAATTAATGAAATGCCCCCCAGCGTGGTTTGACCAGACTCGATTGCTCGAATGAACCCAAAGATTCACCACCACAGAGACCACAGAGACCATTGCATATCAAAGAGTAGACCGGGGGGCGCGATAATGGTAGGGAAGACGTACCCTTGGGATAGGTGTGATTATTAGAGCCTACCGACTGTGCAGCCTTGAGCAAGCATTGGAATAGTGGAGAGACGGGTGATATTTATCTATGGGAGGGTCATCTTTTAATAGCGTCGCCGCCAGGCTGGCTCCGGTCCCCTCGACTCTTGTCTATGGCACTGCTATGCTGTATTACACGTTGTTGATTCCAGAGTCTTGAGTGGTGAATTTTTTGGCGGGGTTAAACTGCTTTCTCGACGCTTTTCTATGTCGCCGCTATGCTGTGTTTCATGTTGCTGTCGCCAATGTCTCCTTTCGGGGTTTCTGTTTTTTTTTGTGTAGTAGTAAGTCGTAGCCAAAAAAATACAATGACGTTCCACTTGTATGTCCCGAATCCATAGCAAAAAAATCTAAAAGGAATGTTCGGTCGGTTGGGCCACAGCTACCTGAGTCCATCACTTGAATCCCGAAATGTCTAAAAATAGAATTCGCACTCGCAAAAGACAAACAATTTAGGAGCACTAGCATAGCACTGCACTGCACGTAATATTATTATAATTTACACACACGGTATATAATTAAAGCGCCACTCTTCAGCAGTTCCCTAAAAGATATGGAAAGGTCTCACCGATTAGCTTGGACGGGAGTCAGTTAGGCAGGCGCAATTAACCCCTCTCTAAATGTGAGTACTACCTTAAGGTATTATTCAAGTTCTGGTATTTCATCAATTAATTAACTTTAATTAATTCTGTGCTTTGTAAACAATCTTTTAAGCTTATAAATGTCAATTTTAAAACATGGCCTCCTAGATGCCGTCTTTGAGAGTCGGGTGGCCTGGAATATTTTTCGGAATTTACCTACGCTTAGCTACGAAATTTCTAATATCCAGAGGAACATTAGAGCGGAAAATTCCTAAACTTTGGTGCCCAAGTAATCACCTATTTAGGTTATTAACTCCGAACTGACTACCAATTGGCAAAAGTCATGTGAGAAAGAAAGGTTCCCCTTGAAAAGCTCATTCCATTGGCTATAAGGCTTCAGGGCAGAAACCCATAGTTTGGTGGCCATTCTCCTTTAAGACCTTTTTATTACAAACGGTCGATCGAAAACTAAGTACGAAGTAAAAAGTTGACTAAGTGGCAATACTGCCAGTATTGGTATACATGTTAATTATCTAAGATTTGTATAGTCATAAAAAAACACGTATTACATCCGCTATACAGAGTGGCCCAAAAGTCGTGGATCAAACGCAACTAGGGGTTAGATGGGGTCATCAGCTGCAAAAAGTTGTTCTACGGGAGGTCCTTAAGGTCAACCCCTGCAGAGTTATAATTTATTTTGTGTGTTTATGAGAAAATTTACGTTTTTTAACTAATTCTTATTAAAATTCGAAAAAATCTACATTCTCTATCTTTTTTATAATTTTCACTAGATTGGTACTGTTGAGTCCTTGCGTTAGACATGCTATTTATGGTTGTTTATTGGGTGTGTTGAAGATAATATTAAGTTTTACGATTTTTTTTTTCTCAAATCATAACTTTTTATTTACTTGGGGTCCGAAGTAAATAAAAAGTTATGATTTGAGAAAAAAAAAAGTAACGAGCGCTTCCCCAACCGGTGGATTGGTCGAGGCGGACATATTGCGTGGCCACCCCGGTCGCCCGATTTAAATCCATTAGATTTTTTTCTTTGGGGCTATTTTAAAGAAATAGTTTACCAAGGAGAGAACAATAGCGAACAAGAACTACGACAAAAGCTCGAATTTGCTAGGGTAAAAGTTACTAACAACAGAGGTGTATTCCGTAGGTTACGTAGGAATTTTATTAGATGGTGCAGATTATGTATTATGGTCAGAGGCAGGAATTTTGATCATTTATTGTAAAATGTTTTGCTTAATAAAACAATTATTTCACAATCGTTGTTTTGTTTTTTCGTCCTAGAAAGATATTAGAGCCACTCATGGCCATGTGTAATACCTTTTCAGAATCCCTATTAAATGCGCCAAAACTTGTAATACTTGTCACTTTTCGGTAGAGTATTTTTTTTTCACAGTGGGGTCCGAAGTAAATAAAAAGTTATGATTTGAGAAAAAAAATAATCGTAAAACTTAATATTATCTTCAACACACCCAATAAACAACCATAAATAGCATGTCTAATGCAAGGACTCATCATTACCAATCTAGTGAAAATTATAAAAAAGATACAGGATGTAGATTTTTCGAATTTTAATAAGAATTAGTTAAAAAAAGTCCATTTTCTCTTAAAAAGACAAAATAAATTATAACTCTGCAGGGGTTGACCTTAAGGACCTCCCGTAGAACAACTTTTTGCAGCTGATGACCCCATCTAACCCCTAGTTTCGTTTGATCCACGACTTTTGGGCCATCCTGTATAGGTACCTATTATATCCCGAGATTTATTTGAAATATGAACCAAGATATTGTGGATTTTTTAAAAGAACACTAAAATTGTTGACCCAGCCCAATATCAGAATTATAAGGACAATCATTTATTACAATATTTACAAAATAAAATTCTTGGCTCTTTAAAATTATATTTCATGGCCATGTTCTACGATGCTACTCCATCATCCACCAGGTACCCCACAACCAATGGCATGAGACATCGACCGGCGTATCAAGGCGGGAACTACTACACTTAGCGGCGCGATCACTAGCCGGCTCCTACAAGAAACTCCTGGCTGTGTCGGCTGCTGAGGCCTAAATTAAAGACTGGACGATTATCGACGGATTTGAGAGTGAAATGTACAGTTAGTATTGCATCCCTTCTATAAGTACTAAGATACAGTCACATCCAAAATATGTTCGTCACCTTAAGGGCTCGTCTCTACTACCTTTGTCTGCTCATTGCACAGTGGAATCTGCTTTACCGACTCAGCATTATAAATTGCGTCGTATATTGAGCCGTATTCTTAAGGGGACGATAACCGACTTTTAAGGAATTTATACTGATGATCACGTCTAAACGAGTAGTGTTAATGATTTGAAAAAATATATGTTATGTTAAATGTATGTATATGTTAAATTAGAGCATTTTCTCAATAACTTAATATGTGAATATTTTAGATTATGTTTATATTACATAGTGAAATTAATTTGAAAAGTTATGTCTAACGTGGATAAAAAACTGAGAATGGCGCAAAATCTACCAAGCGTATTTTTCTGAAACCTTCACCAATTTAAAGATAATTTAATTATTGATTTTTTAGTTTACGCGTTTTATTAAAATATCTTTGTTTGTGTATAGTAAATTAATAATGCATCAAATTGGGGACAGCGCTCCTTGATGGGCGAGTCCTATTACTGGCTGAACCTACGACGCGTTGCGTGAGCTCAGTACAAAACACGCAAGCTAACCACTCAAGGTCACTGGCATATATCTGCGTCTTAACATGTGAGACTGAATTAAAAATGGGTCACTGACAAACAGAGAACATAATTAAAAAAAAAAATTATTTATTTATTTTTACATTAAAAAGATTTTAGGAAAATACATACTATTTTTTATATTTGTTATCAAGTACATAATTAAATAGTGTTTTATGCAATAGCCTGCACAGCGCCGTAGCCGCATGGCTAGTAAAGTCACAAGGCTTGACTAGATAAAGGAAACAATGTGAAAATTGATGGATGATATAAAATGCTTGACTGTACCTTAATTTTATTGGAACTAGAATGTATGGATTTTGTAGAATGAGGCTCTCTTTTAAGAAAAAAGTATTTTCGTACAAGCAAACTTGGTCGTTAAAGTCCATTTATTAGTATGCTTAGCACACCATCAAAAGTGTTAGATATTAATCCCCTCACTTATAATCGTAGCTTAAAGTTAGGACCTATTAACCATAGTCTAATTTAATCTTTAAACAGATTAAAAATTATCATAAAACTTGTCCCCGTAACAGTTACAAGCAGAACAGAACTTATATAAGAGGACCAATATGTGTGATGCTGCAATAATCCGTTCCTTTTGTTTCAGGGACACGAGAAGAATATAAAACATCTATAGATATCGTAAATTATAACTAATTACCTACTTATAATAATTAATATGAATAGTTAAGAGTTATTATTATTATAATAAAATTTATTTGGGGCCAACTGTGTTTTCATCCTTTTTAGCGTTCCGTACCTCAAAGGAAAAAAACGGAACCCTTATAGGATTACTTCGTTTTCCGTCTGTTTGTCTGTCGGTCAGTCTGTCAAGACCCTTTTTCTCAGGAACCCGTGGAGGTATCAACTTGAAATTGATATCAAATACGTCCGGTCCGGTACGGTCCCTTGGAGCTCTAAAAAAACAAGCTTCTAAGTCAACGCAGTAAAAAAAGACATTATTTTGATACTCGCAAATAAATCAATGGTCTGTGTGGAGCCGGACGTAATGAATAGCACTCCCCTATTTCTTCCCGTGGGTGTCGTAAAAGGCGACTAAGGGACTTACTAGAGAATGGGCAGCAGCGTTCTCTATGCATTTTAACACCATACTGCGATCGCCAACCCGCCTGCCAAGCGTGGCGATTATGGCAAACCCCGCCCCCCCCCCCCCCCTTTGGGGGAGGCCTATGTCCAGCAGTGGACGTCTTTCGGCTGAAATGATGATGATGAAATAAATCATGAAATTTGGTAAGAAGCTAGGTCTCACAGCCCAAGTAAAGGAAAAAGTCCGAAAACCGTTTATTTGCAGATAAATCACATTAAAAAAAACCGGCCCAGTGCATGTCGGACCACGCACAATGAAGGGTTCCATAGTTAGGATGAAATTATCCCAAAAACAAACTTAACATTGTAGTTGAAAAACATGCTCTCCCATACAACAATATACGTTAAAATGAAATCAGCTGTTCCCTACATTTGTGTTCACTTAAATCGACAAAATGTATGGAACAGCTGATTTTTATTTCGCGATTTCAAGGTTGGTCCCATAGAAAATAATGTTCAAAATGATGAGTACAATGACCCCTTTTCGGGTTTAGTATAAACAAAAACTAATGTTGTATATCTATGGCCACTTGAACTCGTGCCACGAGTACCTATAACAGCCGCACGGGTCGATTCATCAGGTTAAGCTACGCTTGCCGGGATTAGTCCGTGGATGGGTGACCATATCATTACATACCGAGACTCCTCCGTGCCTCGGAAGCTCGATAAGCCGTTGGTCCCGACTGTCATTCGTGGATCTTTGACAGTCGTTACGGGTCGTCAGAAGCCCGAAAGTCTTACCAAGGGGTATCGTATTACCCAGTTAGTGGGTTGTGGCGGTCAGATAGGCAGTCGCTCCATGTAAAATACTGGTAGACAGCTGCATCCGGTTAGACTGGAAGCTGACCCCAAAATAGTTGGGGAAAGGCGGGCAGATTGATTGATATGTATGGGAGAATTTGTTTTTAAACCAATGTTCAAGTTTGTTTTTGGGATAAATTCATCCCAACTACGGAACACGTCATTACGTCACGTCACGTTCACTGTACGTGACGTGAGTCCGACACGCATTTAGCAGGCTTTTTTTGGCAATCCAGTTTTAGTATTTTCCTTAAAACACCCAAAAAATGTAGGTACAGACTTATCATAAACAAAATTCGACTCTTCGTAAACCAGTTCTTGAGATTGAGATTCCAAAAAAGATCCTTTTTAAAGTTAAAAATAAAATAAAATAAAAATAATGTGCATATTTGTCGACGATTTTGTTGCCTTCGTCGGACATTGAACCGAACCGTAAGGACCTTGGAACGCGGCAAGTAAATACGTTATTGACCATGCAGGCATTTTATCTACGCAGTTAATTATTACTTTAACTATTAGCTCATTTTTATACGGGTTCAAAAACCTCGTCGTGAATGGCCTTAACGGCGAAATTCAAATAAAAACACTTTATTAGAACATAACTGTAGATAAATGCGTCTTTAGACAGAAGTAAATAAAAAAACTTGATGGGCAGTGAACTGCAATAAACAAGTTTAAGAGATAAGCAGATTGTGGATCTAATTTTAAAATTAAAGAAGGTGAAAATATACATTTATTATGTGAAAATTAAGTACCTACCTACCAGAGTCTTTTAGGTACATACTGCAGCGTTAACCTCTGCGGTTTATTTACATTTTATTTAACTTCTTCTAGCTGGCCGTAAATTTTTCTGAATCTTAAATTTGATTATGATCAAGCTTGTCAGTTTCTCATAAAGAAAATCTGTTGCTGACAATAGGAAGCTAAATGCATGCATTTAGCCATAAAAAATGTTTGGACCTTTACAATGTGAAATTGTATCAGATAAAAAAAGCTAAGCTAAGGTACGGAGCCGAAACGTGGACACTCACGGTACGGCTGGTCCATAAATTCAAGGTCGCTCAGCGAGCTATGGAACGGGCTATGCTTGGAGTCTCTCTGAGGGATCGAATCCGGAATGAGGTGATCCGGCAGAGAACCAAAGTTGTCGACATAGCCCACAGAATAAGCAAGCTGAAGTGGCAATGGGCCGGCCATATTAGCCGTAGAACCGATTACCGTTGGGGTAGACGTGTTCTTGAGTGGAGACCGCGAATCGGCAAACGTAAGGTAGGACGCCCTCAGGCTAGGTGGAGCGACGATCTTCGCAGCGTGGCTGGTGGCAGCTGGATGAGAGTTGCCGAGAATCGAGCTGAATGGCGTGCAATTGGAGAGGCCTATGTCCAGCAGTGGACTGCTATGGGCTGTTAAAAAAAAAAAAACTTTATTGTTCAAGAGAGCAGTACAAATTCAAAACAGCGCTAGCCTCCACACTAGGATTCCCTGTGTCGTGGAGACTAGTCTCCTTCGTCTTACAACTTTATACATAGTAGGTAGGCACATACGTAACATCGGTTGGTAAGATTTGTGAGGCGACATTAACCGAATATTATTCTCTAACAATAAATAAAATTCATGTAAACTTAAGTGATAAACCATGGTATTAAATATTAAAGCATGTGTAATGTATCATGCACGTGTATGGTGTGGGTGTGTGATGAATGAGTGAGTTAGGGCGGGTTTGGGACAAACGAAGACAGAACCTGACCACGGGTAAGAGTACTCCCCTCCCGTCATCAGGACAATAGGCTTGGGTATCCCACGAAAGAAAACTGCCACTCCGTTTAGATAGAGAGAATCGCGCAAAGTGGGGACAGAATAAGTATTCGCTCGTTTGGTCCAAATCGACCCTTATGTATTTCTGTGATGAATGTGTATGTATGTTGTGCTCATGAGTTAAGGAACCTCTCCGTGGCCTCAGTCCATTCCTGCCAGAATTTTTAAAAGTTGATTTTTGCATCTATTTCTAGTCATCGGCAGTATATCCATTTCATCATTAAGCTTACTGTAAATAAATGGTCCCATATATAGAAAGCATCTGCTGCCAAAAATGAGTCTACAATTCGGTTTGTGCCATTTGGGCTTATTTGCACTTCTAAGTGAGCGCACATTGGTGAAGGTAATCGCGCTACAGGCATTTTTGTGGTACCTCAGTGCCACTGCCATTATGTACAATTGGCGTACACGCAGAACACCAGTTTCTCGGTACAGTATGTCAGTCGAGAAGCGCATTGGTTTCCTGTAGAGGCCGTTGTGCACGCTCCACTTTCATTAGACTCGTCTTGTGTGCTATACCCCATGTTACAATGCAGTAGTTGAGAACAGATTGGCAGAGTGTGTGGTAGAGCATTTTCAGAACAGTGTTGCTAGCAACACGTCCCATTTTTTTGAAAATGTGTAGAAGCTTCCTAACCCGACCACTTACATGTTCAATTTGTTTAGATCAGTTAAGGTGTTGGTCTATGTGGACACCAAGATACCTGATGTGTTTAACTTGCTCAAGGGTCGGGCAGGAACATCTTGTTGACGAATTACTATCACAAGAGTGCAATTTGACTGAAAGATGATTTGGGCAGGATGTTCTTATGCTGACGCTAAAATGCACAACCTTAGTTTATCTACATTAAGCGTCAGTAGATTGTGGGTAAGCCAACTGGAAACCAGGTTTACACCTGTATTAGCAGCCTCTTGGACGCCTTCCCAAGTTTTGTCAAAGAAGACTATGGCGGTGTCATCAGCGTAGGTAAATATTTTTGCTCGGTCCAGTCCTAAAGTGCAGAGACTGTTTATTTACAAAATAAAGAGTGTTGGCCCGAGCACACTGCCCTGAGGGACTCCATAGTTTAGGCTGGCATAGCTGCTACACTGATCACTTAAGCGGACACTTTGTATGCGGTCTGTTAGGTATGACTGAAACCACTCCAGAGCCAAACCTCGGACACCAATAGCTTCCATCTTTTTCAGCTCTATACATCATAGAAACTGCATTATTTGTAAAAACAAATCCACTTTTATTGAAAAAACTATGCGCAGTACAGAAAACACCGATACGTGTTCAATATATAACCTTTCAAAAATAAAGAACGCGCGTGGATAAGATGGAAAAAACTTCGCAACTTATCTAATATGAAAAGATCTCTATTAAGCGTAAACGTTTCAAACTACTTTGTGAACAGTGTTACAATTAGTACATACAAACTGTTGAAGAAAGCATACCTATTAATGTCAAGCACTTCTGGACGTTTCTCTAACCGAAAGAAAGGTTCTGGAATCCCAACTAACATACAGTACAAAAATATATCATTTAACTGCCCCGCTGAGATATGTTCACTGTTTTCTGCCTTCTTTAACTCGGTGTACGAGCCCTCAACTTTTGGCCCTAACACCTGGACCCCCCAGAAACTTTTGACGAGAGTTTGGTATGCATTCCGGATATTTACCTCGAAAAGAGTGTCATACTTAAGGCACTTACCTCATTAGACTTAGCTAAAGGAGCTGGTCCGGATGGCCTGCCCATTCTTTCTTTAATCATACTACGGTACGATTAATTTGTCGTCCACGTTTATTTTTTATTACAATGTGGTGTCACGAGTCACGAATCACGTCCCTTTGGTAAAAGAAAATCCATAGCGGATAGCACGAATCGTAATGACACGAATTCGTTACGACACAGTGTGGTATCAGAACTTGATGTACACTTTTTTAACCGTCTTCTAAAAAGGAGGTTATGTTTTTTTTTACGTATCACCTTAAGAAAATAAAAATGTTTAGATACGGCAACAAAGCAAAGCAACAACTAAGCTAAGGCACCCCCCAGGAACCAAATGGCTTAGGTTTGGTTAGAACTGTGACCAACAGCTACATCGAAGTTGGTCACAATTACGTTTAAGGAATGTCTTGAATTTTGAAAGAGCAGTGGTGGGCCAGGCGCTTTAGTTTGTGTAAATTATTTCATCACCACGGCTCTCAAAACGGTGAAAGAAAACATCGTGAGGCAACCGCCATGTCCTAGAACTAAAAATTCGAAGACATGTGACATCTACCAACCCGCACTGGGCTCGAGTGATGGATTACGGCCCACTCCCTCTCACAGAAACAGGAGGCCTGTGTCCCAGCAGTGGGAACATTATAGGCTGATTGTGTACGTTTAAGGAATTATTTGAGGTTCACAAAAAGAGGCGCATTCATTGTATTAGAGTGATCATTAATATTTTAGGAAAACAAAATAGAAATCAATTGAGGTTCGATTAAACATGTGCCATTACTGATGAAGTCATCTTAACATTTAAGGCTTCTACATACCAGCGCGACTTGTCGCGCGACGCGACACGGCACAAAGACCCCGCGTGTCGCGGGAGGAGCGGTGCCTTTGTGTCGCGTCGCGTCGCGCGACAAGTCGCCCCGGTATGTAGAAGCCTTTACCCGTGTTTCTCCCTTCTCAAGAGCCTCCTTCAGCTCATTGCGTGCCTTCTCCAAGTAAGGAATGAGGGCCGTCTTCGTGGTTGGACTCCCGAGAGCCTCGTTCAGATCTGACTGAGTCCAGGTCGATATGTCCAAAGCTGGGATTGATACCTCCACAGTTTTCTGTAAAGAATAAGATATATTTTTACATCTAACGAAACGTTCGGTCTTGAGTTCAAAAACATGAGACTATATGCATTCTTCATTTTGCACAAAACGTTTAACACCGAGTATCGGGTAGCGTCAGTTAATCAAGCCTTCAATTAATACTGTTACGTAGGTATAGCTATTTTACAACAAAAATAATAAACGCTAACATCTCTATTGGTTAGATTTGTTCCTTAGGAACAAATCTCTTATGGAAAAGTTCTTATAGACAAATGTAACTTAGAGGGATGTATTATGGATTTTAATGATTATATTTCTATAAATACATATTTGTTATGATCGCGAATCATATTTTGATCAAGATACAACCAGAGACTGATCTGCAAAATGCAAAAAAATTTAAGAAATTTTTTATTTCGCAGGCCACCACTGCAGAGCCACTTTATATCAATATGATCACTTTATATCAATATGATCACTTTATATTGAAGTATATTATTTTGTGCATATAATTTAACACTGCTCATATGTAATTCTTTTAAAGTTCAAATAGTCTCGGGACTAAGCTTCCGTACACAATTTTTTATTTATCTATCTGGCTACGTTTAATAATATTTATTTGCAAATTTTCAAAAAGTATCCGATATTCGGGTCCTTTCCCCTAGTATGTCAAAGTGATAAAAGGTTCCGCTAAGCTAAGTTATCAAAACAATTCTTCGATTTTACTAGTTATGGCGATACCAAAATAAATTGGGGGCTTTTTCGTAACCATGTATTTCACTCTGAAGAAAACGCAATTGGGTAAAATTTCCTCGATAGAATTTAATTTCGAAAAGACCTTTTCTTTTTTATTTATATTTGTTTCTGTAATTCTAAAATCCTAAGTAATTTTAGTACAAAATTTCATTCAAAATGTGCGTACTCGTATTAGGTAATTGAAATTCTGGCTGAAAATATTTTTGATACATAGCTCAATTTACATTTTTTTTTAAATGGTTTGACGCTCTTACGTTGTTTTATTTTGGTTCCAGCGCATTGGTGCGCTCTCTTTTTCCGCATGTGGAAGTAATTTACTCTGTCACTTTCTAATGCCCGCCCAGTTCGCTATGATTTATTCTTTACGTATCATCTTAGGAAAATAAAAACGTTTAGATACGGCCAGTACATAAATTGGGCTTAAGTATCAGTCACTATACCAGGTTCAGTTAATAGCAGCAGTGCTTACCTGTACAATTCCAGCCTCATTCTGTTGATTAAGGAAGATGATGGCTTGTATCAGCGCAGTCCTGTACTCCTGCTTCGTCGCAGGGTCGGCAATGCCCGCTGTCAGCTCTGCCTCGGTCCAAGTGGGCCCACCGGAAGGTGATGGCACTACTGCGTGGATAGATTTCTGTAATGTCAAAATCGTTGAGGGGGGAGTTTGTGGCGCCAGTTCTTCTGGCCAGCTATAACACTAGGAAGTGGTGAAGGGCGGGCATTTTGGGGGACTGTCCTATGTAGGTCATTTTGACGTTCGCAAAGTGCTGATCCTCAGCTTAATATTAATAAATCAATTCTGGTTTTGACACATAATTATATATCCCCACATAAATAATGATCTAATTTTACACTCTGTAAATACAATTCTGTGGTTCCGGACGTAAAGAATAGCACCATCCTATTTCTTCCCGTGGGTGTCGTTAAAGGCGACTAAGGGACTTACTAGAGAATGGGCAGCAGCGTTCTCTATGCATTTTGACACCATACTGCGATCGCCAACCTGCCTGCTAAGCATGGCGATTATGGCAAATCCTCCCTTTCGGGGAGGCCTATGTCAGGTGCTCAGGTGCCATAAAGGCGGGTGCGCAATGTGGAATACGTCGACGCAGACCGTCGATTCGTCGAATGTCAAAAACTTATCAAAAATGCATGAAAATTAGAGGTTTTTTTGGCTGATTGAGACAGGTTATAATACGAAAGTTCTTTATAGTCCCTTGTTTTTTTATCTAACTTTTGGGCTAATTCATGTTATACTCGTACTTAATACTCGTAATAAAAACATAATACTCCTTGGGAGTCTTAAAAAGGGGAGCTCTTTGTTCTACAGTGGACAACATTAGGCTGAGACGAACGGATTATGTAGTTCGCTAAGCTAATCTTATAGTTAATTAGCGAACTACAGATTCCATTCACAAATAATAATTGTTATATGGCCTAGGTAGCAGCAGAACACCGTGTGGTTTTAGTCAGTAAGAGTCTGACAGACATCTCCACCCGCCCCAGGGTGGAGAACGTCCTTATGGATTGCCACACGATATAAAAACAAAAACGGTACAGCCTTGAAAGAGTGTTTTATGCATGTGGGTATTTATGCTGAACACTCAGGTTCTAAATCATTTTGAACCCTGATGCTGCTCACTTGCACCCTGAAACGTGCCTGATCAAAACGTAATTCAAAATGTTACAAACCTCATTTGTGCCAGTAAACAGCGCGAGCATAAGCTCGTTCAAGGCATCTTTAAGATACGGCATCATGCCAGGGTCTGCTTTGTTGGTCTCGATGGCTACTGACAATGCTGAGAGTGTCCAGGTCTTCACGACAGTGGCTACTGCCAGGATGATTGAGAAAAATGCAAGCACCTTCATTTTTACTGTGAAAAAAGTAGAATAGTAGGTAGTAAGTGGTATTTTTAATAGATGTGGCGAAATAGTACATTTTGATACAAGTGGAGAATGTTTGTTATTGCATTCGAGGCGGAATTAACACCCGAGCCGTAGGCGAGGTTGTTTATGAGCCGAGAACTGCAATAACAAATGTGCACGTGTATCAAACGACGTTTTTCAATACACTTTTGGAGAAATAAAATAAAATAACGAATAATATTTTTGTCATGAATTATTAGGAAACTATACTACTGCTTTTTTTCGCGCGCTTCACCTTCGCAGGTTAAATGAGAGGCAAAGGTATAAAGCCGATACACAGCCTAATATGAAAAATCGAAAACACAAATATTTTTGAGTTTAGAACACAAATAAATGTTAATTTGTTCATAAACGTTTTTTTTTTTGTAATAATCATGGTATTCTATATAAGTATATACATTAATATTCCAAAAATATTAACGCCGTAAAGACGAAACTTTGCCGAGATTAAAAAAAAAATAACCTCCGAATAGAGAGGACCGTCTCTGGCGCGTGACGGTGTGATTAAAGGCATTGAACCGATTTGGACCAAGTATAGGTATAAGTTATTTGTGGCAATTTTTATTCCCGCACACGTGTTGGAAAATAAAAAATCGCACGCGTGTAAAATACATTGCATTGTGAACCTAATCGTAGTGCGATATGAACCAGTTTCCGAGGAAGTGTATTGAAAATAATATTTCCGAGGCAAGACCCCTCCGTGCCTCGGAATGCACGTTATGCCAGGCTGTCATTCGTGGATCTTTGACAGTTGTTACGGGTCGTCAGAAGGCCGAAAGTCAAGTAACAGTCTTACCAAGGTGTATCGTGTTACCAAGTTACTGGGTTGTGGAGGTCAGATAGACAGTCGCCCCATGTAAAATACTGGTATTCAGCTGCATCCGGTTAGACTTAAAGCTGACCCCGACAAAGTTAGGATTAGGCTGGGAAGATGATGGCGAAAATAACATGTCATCATGCTTTCCTTCCCGCAGAGAAAGCACCGAACAGGGACAAACCTATTGCCTTAAACCAGACACAAATCCACCATGACACCGAGCTGCTAGTCCAATAAATAATCAAAATTCGATTTATGATATCCGTGCGCAGAAAACAAGCGTTTAGCATATTGTGTTCATTATCATCACACAATACAATATGTAACAAAAAACCGGCCAAGTGCATGTCGGACCACGCACAATGAAGGGTGCCGTAGTTGGGATGAATTTATCCCAAAAACAAACTTAACATTGTAGTTGAAAAACATGCTCTCCCATACATCGATATACGTTACGGTCAATTCTCAAACTGCAAATTTAAGTTGGTCGACTATTACTCGTTAACTTATATTTATTTATTTATTAATAGGTTAACCTACAATTGTTTACACTATTCCTTTCATATAAAAGTACACACTATACATTTACAAGTGCAACAATTTCTTACAGGCTAACACCTCAAGCACTATAAATTTAGATTAAACAAAAAACAATTAAAAAAGAAAGCTTAAATCCAGCAATTTAAAAACAAAAATAAATAATCGAATTACCCCCCCCCCCCCCGCCCCGCCCGCCGTCCGCCTACTTAGCTGTGATAGTTTTCCTTTTAATTTCGTTATATATACTATTGCCATGAATTTTTTCACATATCCAAAACCAACCATTTAGCTGTGGCAGCGGGGGGGGGACACTTGACTCTAACAAAAAATAGCACTTTAAAGCTTAATATTACGCAAACGGATCCCTTAACTGAAAAATGGTTTTGACAAACCCTCAATATTTTTGAACGGCCTATCCAACGATACCCCACACTATGGAATAGACGAGAAAAAAAATATCATCCCCATTTCACGTGTAAAGGTAGGGTTTTTAGGTAAAAAAAAAAAAATGTTTTTCATAATTTTATTTTACCATTTTTTCGGCATGATTAATATGTATACCCATGCCAAATTACAGCTTTCTAGGACTAAGCGTCTCTGAGCTAAGCTGGGGACAGACGGACGGACGGACAGACAGACAGACAGACAGACGGACATGGCGAAACTATTAGGGTTCCTTGTTTACTACGGAACCCTAAAAACCCTGTTGTTCCTTCTACCTACGTTTTAAGAATCGGAATACATACATAATAAAGCAAGTCATTTATAAAAACTGTTCAACAAAAATAATTAAAATAAATATTTAAATATTAATATTTGTAATGTTTAACTGATTTCTAACCTCTTTCATTCTTTGATTTTGACTTCTCGACTAGCCAATTCTTAATTTTTTTTATTTATAATTCCACCAATGTTGTGCTTGTAGGTAAATGTATACGTCCCTAAAAGGAACAACAGGGTTTTTGTTACATACTGTATATCACACTAATATTATAAAGACGAAAGTTTGTGAGTGAGTGTATCTGTGTGTTTGTGTGTTTGTTACTTCTTCACGCTCAAACGGCTAGACTAATTTTGATAAAAGTTTGTATGGAGGTAGCTGACACCCTGGAATAACATATAGGCTACTTTTTATCCCGATATTCCTACGGGATCGAGACTTACGCGGGTGAAACCGCTGGGCGCAGCTAGTATAATATAATATTAATTACACTAATATTATAAAGGCGAAAGTTGGTGAGTGTGTGTGTGTGTGTGTTTGTTACTTCTTCACGCTCAAACGGCTGGACCAATTTTGATAAAAACGGGATCGAGACTTACGCGTGTGAAACCGCGGGGCGCAACTAGTTCATCATAAATTAACATTGATCGTAGATCACCGATCAGCGGGGTAACTGTGTAAACGCCATCAGTAGCAATGGCTTTCATTTTGACAGTTCAACAACATTCATTGCGTTATTCACGTTTTTGAGCAGACAAATCGAACATAATATAGGTTGGGGAAAAAGTCTTTTCGCATTATAGTAGGTATGTATGAACTTGTAATAAAATCTCTTTGGCTATACTATTTGTATCTGGCTGGTTTTGGTATCATTGAAAGTTTAAATTTTAAAGAACATAATTGAAAGTTTAAATAACATATTATGAAGCAATGGATTAGCAATATCCTTCAAAATCATTCAGATTGTAATTGATAGTGTAACGCAATTAGGATGCCATTTACAAAGAGAAATGCAACTGTATTCAATCATGCGCAAGTAACTACTTGAAAGTGAAAACGAACCAGTTACAAAGTCAGACACATCACACACACACACACGCACACCCCTCCACCACACCACCACTACACACACCACACCACAGCATCTATTTAAGTACTACTACTAATATAATAATTATAGCATCTTGCGAAATTAGGCGTCGGCTAAGTAATTTTATAAAAATATTCTGATTATTACATTACTTCAAAAATAATATCAATGTATTTTTATATCTAAAGTCATACTTCATTTGAAATATGATTAGAAATTTATATAAAGCTGTATTACAGTTCATTCAACCGATTTTGACTTCTATTGCGTTGGTGGCATGACAAATTGCAGCTGTAATAAACAGTTGGTATTGTAACCACGTGTTTGCCTCAGAATAGAAGTCAAAATGGGTTGAACGGACTGTAAAAAGGGTTTATTTAAATTTATAATCTTATTTCAAATGGAGTATAGGTACCGTAAAGTGAGAATCCAATTTAGCAAGAAGTGTTAAGTCTCACCTTATAAAAATCAAGATTTAACAAACAAAGAAGAAAGAAGAAATAATGTCTTGCAACGCAAATGGGCATGCAGCAACGAACACAACGCGCATAATATTAAACATATTCGAAGAACAACATCCAATAAGAATATTTTGTCTCCCCCATAAACTTCACATATCTTACTCGATTTAAACAAATATAAATCTAATTCAGTTCGCAATAGAGTTCAAAATTATGTAAAGCTTGGCCTAACCGTATTTTTTTTTGTTTTAAGGTACATGGCCGATTGAGGAAAATAATAGTCTCGTACTCGCGACCCACTGCAATAATTATTGTGGTCTTTAGAGACGACAGTGCAAATGCATCTGTTTTAGACATACATAGCTACTTAGGTACTACTTACGCATCCAAAAATCTAATATGTAATGTTCACCTACTAGGTACAATAAGCTCCATCATCAACAATACCTATTTTCACAAGCTTTTATTTAACTTGCAATGTTTACAACACAGATCATAGATGTTTACAAGCTTTTATTTAACTTGCAATGTTTGTATTTTAGGCCAAATCTTGCAAGCTGAATTAAATTTAAAACCACTTTCCTTATACCCTACAGAGTTGACATTTTACCTACATGTTGGTTCAGTTCCGAAGATTATGATAAGCATGACCTGATTCTACACGCAGGATTGACTTCGGACGAGGGAACTCCTCAACGGTAGGTACAAAATACAAACACGAAATTTTATCTAAGTACGCATGTATTTATGATACTTAAGTGGTTCGTTCTAAAGTCCACCATGACCTGGTGTTGTACCCAGGATTGGCTTCTTCTGGAATCATCGTTCCGTCGTGGGTAAAAAGGAGATCTCGGCTGGCGACTCGTTTGATTTTAACTTTGGACTGGTTTTTCCGTACCCCGAAAGGAAAAAACGGAACTATTATAGGATCACTCGTCTGTTTGTCTGTCCGCCTGTCTCAGCCGATTGGCTCCGAATCTATTGGACCAATTAAGTTGAAATAAAGTTTTGCAAATTGTACCGTGTGACATATCAAATGAAAGGGCTTGTTGTGAAAGTAACAAATATATTTTTATAATTTTAAAAGAAATACTTTTAAATTATTTAAGAAAATAGATGAAAATTGACCACTCCCGCCCCCATATCTCCGAAACTACTGAACCAAAACTATTTGAAAATAAATTCAGATAATGGTTATTTAGGTACTTATAGATTACAGGAAAACCTATAAGAAGTCTATGGTGTTAAAATAACTTATCTAACCAACTAAATAAGTAAATCTCTCAATATTGTGCGTACCAATTTACGTTTGCAGTTGGAATGCATGAGGGCACATGTTTTTCAACTACAATGTTGTTTGTTTTTGGGATAAATTCACACTACGGAACCCTTCATTGCGCGTGGTCCGAAACGTAGGTACTTGGCCAGGTTTTTTTTTCAAATATTTTTCCAGAAAGTAATAATCTCATCGTCATCATCATCATTTTTGCCGAAAGACGTCCACTGCTGGACATAGGCCTCCCCCAAAGGGGGGGGGGGGGGTTGCCATGATCGCCACGCTTGGCATGCGGGTTGGCGGTCGCAGTATGGTGTAAGTAATAACCTATTCCTACATAATAATAAAATCGTCAAAGTCAAAACTGTACATTGAATATTAAAAAAAAGTAATTGCTACAAGATCTGGGAACGATTCATAGGGCAAAAATATAGTTTTTTGAAATGTTGTCTGAATTTATGTTCCAGCATCACGAAAATATTACCGGATAGATTCAGTTAAAATTTTGCATAGATGGGTGAATTTCAACAAGACATTTTTATGTGTCATTTCGGTGGGATTTTTTTATTTCAATGCTATCTACATATTTTTAGTGACCAATAAAACTTTAGCCTATTTTATAACATTGTGCGTGAGTGGACATCAAATTTCATCAAAAATACTTAAATATAAGGATGAATTTTTAAGAGTCCACTGAAATGAAAAGTATCTACCGAAATGATAAAAATTACCACCGAAATGATAGACTGTGCACCGGAATGAATAAATCCACTGAAATGATACAGCTAAGACCAACCGTGCTGGGCAGCCAAGGTTCCGTACTATGTTAGGTTTGATTTCCACAAATTTAAGATAAACACTGAGACAGGAAAGTACACAGTTATTTTAATATCATCATTAATATACAGATATTACAGTTAGTATTACATATATCATTCTTTGAGGTTACAATAACCTCAAAGAATGATATTAATGTAATGGTTATTAATATGTTATATAATATCTTAAACACAAATATTACACCACAAATACACCCGAATAATCTAATCTACACTCTAGGTAAAAGTACATTACAAAACTATGACTTTGTATTTGACACAAGGATCTCTAAAACTTTATGGTTTTATCATTTCGGAGATACATTTCATTCCGGTGCACTGTAATTGGTATAACAGTCCACCGAATCCACTGAAATGATAACACTGAGATGATAAAATAGAGGTTAGTTCTACATTTAACTCCGAAATAAAATTATTAAAAAAATATGAACACTACTCAAACAAAACAGTACTTACGGCGAATTTAATACACAATTTTGAAACAAATTAAACGAATCTAGCACAAGTTATAACAGTCACCGAAATGAAACTATTTTTGTCCCCATATTACTGAAAACAACTGAAATGTCAATTTTATTTTTTTGGCGGGAAACCGCAAGACGTTGGGACCGGTGCGTTCGCGCCGAGTTCTTGAGCTGGACTGAACCGAAGTGAGGAAAGGTGAGAGGGGCGGGGCGTAACAACGCAATGTTGACATGGCTATTCTACTAAAACTTACTGTCCTCTGAAATTATAACTTTTTTCCAGAAAGTTGACTGCCTGTCAAATCCATGAGAAATAAGATAAACAAACAAAAATAGTTTTATTTGATCGAATATATTATAATTTAATGATAACAAATCTGATTTAAATCCATATTACGAATGTATTTGCAGGGGGAAGGTATTTTATGAGCGGAATTGGGTTCAGGACAGGCCACCGTGATGACACTTTGTATTTTTTTTTTTGGTATATTAGAGGGTAGAAATCAATGATTTTTTTTGTCAAGGTAGAGAAGTACTTACGTTGTTGAGAAAAAATATATAAAATTAAAAATCAGCACATTGCACTACCGTTCTCAGGTTTGCCGTGTATTTTTTTTCTTGGGCAATTCACCCAGATATATATAGTTGTCAAAAAATAATAGGCCCGTTTTGACATTTCACTAGTTACGTCGTGATTGACCATTGCGATGTTACTATAGTGAAGTAACCATACGACTCGGTACTCGATACTCACGATAAATCGATTCAAATTAAACGTCAAAACGGGCTTATTATTTTTTGACAACTTAAAGTCTGGTGAGTCTATATGGTATAAAAATGATCAAAGTATTTGCTATGGGAGTTGAGCAATATTGCATTATGTTCCTTTTCTTATTTTTGTGTTTATGTTCTTTGTTGCGTCATGTTAACCGCAAATAAACGTATTTACTTTCTTTCTTTTCTTTTCTAATAACTTGGCGGTTCGAAGACTGTTTGCAAACCTTTTTTTTTTAAACGTTGCCCCACACTAGGAATTTCTCCTGTATTGTGGGTGCGTTTACAAACATTTAAACTCACATACACAAACAGCCAGACCCGGAACAACTAATCAGTCTCATACCGGCAGCTTTATGCTACCCATCTCAGATCATACGAGTAATAAACATGAAGCTAAGTCGCTACTTAAATCGTGATAGCCTTACCTACCTGAGTTAAGGCACTTACCTACGCTGTGTTAGTATAA
Organism: Tiliacea aurago; assembly: GCA_948098905.1. Taxonomy (NCBI): domain Eukaryota; kingdom Metazoa; phylum Arthropoda; class Insecta; order Lepidoptera; family Noctuidae; genus Tiliacea; species Tiliacea aurago. Next base: position 18,103,607 of record OX402593.1, read on the forward strand.
AATCTGCGGCCCATAAGACCACCTTATTCGTACCTTTTCCCTCGCATAGTATTAGAAAAAGACAAAAAAAAAGTTACCTAATTAAAAAATTAAAATCCCAACTGCGTAAAAAGTGACCATAAAAAAAATATATAAACAAGCATTCTGAGATATTGGAGCAATTTCTCTTAAGAGATTTATATAAACTAATAGCTGACCCGGCGAACTTCGTACCGCTTTATACCGACAGCAGCGCCACCTACTGGGTCCAATTGTGTTTTCAAACCATCTAGGAACCCGTTGAAATATAAATACAAAATTTCAACCAAATCAGTCCAGCCGTTTAGGAGGAGTTAGGTGACAAAAACACGTACAGAAAAATTATATATACCTACAACCTGTTTTTTTTGATATCCCATAACTCTAGGGTTATATTCTGTAGGTAAAAATAATACTAAAACTCCTAGAATAGGTGGTCCAAAAATGCATCGTTTCGGAGATATCATCAATCATAATTAAATTAGGTCAAAAATTGTCACCAGTATGACGAATCTTTACTTTTGCGAGGTTGCCAAACTTCGCAGTAGTGTAGTAAAATAAATAGTAAAATAAAATATGTAGGTATGTTGGTATCGGGGCTTCCCGGGCGGCAGCTAGTGAAGGGAAAGCTACCTTGTCGACGTTGTCATATTTCACGTAAGGGTGTTTTACATTAATAATCGTGACTTTGCCGAATTATTATATATGAAAAATGAAAAAAAAAATAACGAAGGATTGGAACATAACTCATATGCCAGTTGATTCTTTGATATGGCCTCAATCATACCCTAGAGTTATGGGATATCAAAAAAAACACGTTGTATAAGATAAACAATCTCATGCAGTCGGAGGTATTTTCTTAACAATAACGACCTATTGCCCCCGACTGCATGAGATTGTTTACAGTTTATATAAATCTCTATAAATAGCTCCAATATCTCAGAATAATAAGTAAAGGGCATTTGGACACTGAAGGCCTTTAGCCCCAGAACAAGTTTACGTTGCTTCAAAATACACCTATGTTCTCCCGATGTGAATCTCGTAAACCACATAAATGTTTGTTTCCCATGGTCATGGTCAGAAACAGGAACTCTTTTAAATTGTCTAAGCAATTTATTGGTCAACTTGCTTCTTCCCGCGACTTCGTTCGCGTGGAAGTCTTAAGACACCACAATATACAGCCACATTTTTACAAAACTTGATAATTAATAGCCCGACTGACCCGACTTGTAGGGAATATAAGACATAGACTATGTATAGAAATGAAATTAATCTTAAAATTCACCTAATTGAATTGTATATTAATTACGCTTATGACGCGTTTGCGCTCACGTTATGACATTGGCTAGGTATCAAGAAAATATAATTTAATCATTTAATTCAAGTAACAAGAATCATAGTGTTAGTAACAAAATACTTACAAACTATGTTAGTAAAAAATTAACACAGAAACAATTCGTGACATCACTGCTGCAAGGTGACAGGCCCCGCCGATACCTTGCAGCAGTGACTCACATACGCACAATCTAGCCTACTTGCTACCATAAACAGGATGCTGTTGGTGCTGCCCCGCACCCTACTAACCAGGGATGCGCACCGCTTCCGCATCACAGTGTAAAAGCAGTCAACGGGAGCTTCAGCAAACATCCCTGATGCGATGCAGTATCGAGGCAATCCCATCAGCACCCTGAATGCGTTATTGTATTGAACGCGAAGGGCGCCGTATGATTTCTGAGTATAATGAGCCCACAGACTACAAGAGTAAAAGGACGTGCAGTAAGCACTAAATATAGTATGCCTGACCTCCTTAGAGGCACGCCTGAATCTGCGGGCAATCATAATATTAGCTCTCACACACAGCGCCCTCCGCTCCCTGTCAATATCCTCATCATCTTTGAGACCAGTGGTCAATAAGTGACCCAGATATTTAAATTGGTCCACCCTCACAAGGGGCACACCGCTTAACTTTACTGTAGGTACAGCTTCGGGGTACCCATGGCCCCAAAGACCATGACCACACTCTTCTTAACATTATATGTCAGACTGCCAGACCATGCAGTCTGGCATATTGCTCGCAAGTGGCCACGAGTGTCCTTATCCCGCAGATTGACGCGCTCAGCAGCACCATGTCGTCGGCGTAGCTTATGTTATATCTGGTCCAGCAGTATTTCTGGATTATGTAGTTATAAGAGATTTAGATGAAAATGATGATAATTAATAAAACATTTTTCCATTTTAACATAGTGTTTGTGTATGTACCGTAGACCAATGAAATTGTTGGGTAGATAAGTGATCACTTTTGACTTTTGCCAATAGGTACAAGAACAAAGTTAAAATAAAAATACTAAAAATGTAGTTAGGTAGTTTATATAAATCTCTCTATAGAAATAGCTCCAATATCTCAGAATGCAAATTTTTTTATGGTCACTTTAACGCAGTCGGGTTTTTTATTTTTTAATTACCTTTTTTTTGTCGCTTTCTAATACTAGGGAAAAGGTACGAATAAGGTGGTCTTGTGGGCCACAGATTTTATACTAATCCTGCCAGGCGTAAGTGCCTTAACTCTTGTAGGTAAGGCTATCACGATTTAAGTAGCAACTTATCTTCATGTTTATTATGACAGAATAAAGCTGACGGTAGGCAATGATGTATTACCTTTAGATGCGTTACCCGCGCTCAATAATGGCAAGGTAAATGCAAGGCAATTGCCCAGAGAGGAATTAGTCGCGCGCCATCCAGTGACGCGGCTACAAGTCACAATCACTCGCAATTCTCAGCAATTATTTGTGAAGAAAAAGCCTTCCTGTGTCTATACACGATGTACATATTACACTGCTACTGTGGGAGTACAGAAAAACGTCTCATTTCATGCATAAGTACTTATTGTATTTTTTTATTCTAAGAAAACGTTGTTTTGTTTTGTACTTGTACAGCCGGTCAGCCATTTTTCCTGACTGTTGCGACCGACGCGTACGCGCCAATGAACATGCAGCAGCTGGTGACGTAACTAATTATGTATGTTTATCTCTTTCTATAATAGGTCTTTCCTTTTCTTCGCGCACTGCATGATTGTACGCAAGTACGTAGCTACATTCATGGCTTCCGCTGTTTTTGAGTGCACTAATGTTCGTGTATGACGCGTCTATTTATAATACGTCATTGACGGTAGGAGACTAATTAAATGAGGAATCGCGGAGTGGCGGTAATACTCGTAGGTAGCCTATCTTGTTTCACTAACACTCAGTTGCAGAAACGATCTTTAAATTTTAAAGACTACATTAAACACTAATGTAGCATTAAATCATTGCACGAAACCATTTTTTATTTTATTTTAATACTCCATTAAATTTAACTAATGAAATGTCAAACCTAATGAAACCGGCAATTTTAAACACTTTTACGTTGCACGTAACTTCATTAGCGCCCATTAGCAGGTGGTGAACTTTAAGTTTGACATTTCAGATTTTTTAATTTTAATGGACCGAAAAGCATCCATTAAGAGCAACATTAGTGTTTTCTACGGTACTTGAATGCATTTCTGTAATTGAAAGATGTCTTTAACCAGTCTTTCGTCATTATCTGATTCTTATTTAGTAGATTTACCTCGCCGTCGAATCCCAGACCGAGTGAATTTATTTTTAAAACATGATGGAGAAGAGTTTCATGTAAAGTACGAGTATACGCAATTATTGTAACCGCGTATTGTTATAGGACACGGTATTTTCACTTAAGCTATGCTTGCCTAAAATCAGTTTATGTAATTTATATACTTAACTTAAAACCTGTGGATATTGACAATAAATCTGGTAGTAGTGTTCACACCCTTTTCATTACCCACCAGCTAGTCCTCTGTCCTCAACAACTCTAAGGCAATATTGCACATCCCCCGTAGTAAATAGCGTGATAATATATAGCCTACCGGGCGACCAAACTTATAGGGCATAATATATATATTATGCAAAATTTGAACAGAATGTATCCGGGTAGAATTTGCGTATCGCTAGAACATACATTCAGACAAACAGACAAAACTTCTAAAAACTATATTCTCATTAGAATCGATCCCCAGACCGTACCAATTACTTTTTTTCAAAAATTGTCAATGTACAATTTTGACTTCGCTACGATTTTACTAGATTATATGTATAGAAAATGTACTTTTTGTAGTTTGTATCGAAATAGTAGCATAAAAGTGATATAATTTATATATATTTGGAGTTGGCTATTTACTAGCTTTTGTTTGATACCCATATTATTATAATCACAAAATATATTTGTTTATTCCCCCGCTCTTTTTTGATTCGCAGATGCCATATTAAAATTAGATAGCCTATGTCACTCCCGCAATTTAAACAAATCTAACGATACCTCATAATGTTAAAATCTATCAAGCCGTTTAGGCTATAGAGCGGGCCAAAGAAATAGGCATACATACACTAGAGTATCCTCCATCTGAGAGGCAGTCGGGTAAAAAGTCACATTGGTACTTGCCCAGGTTTGAACCCACAACTTCGTATATGAGAGGCGAGGCCTTAACCACTGGGCCATCACACCTACCTAAAAAGATATACAATAAAACAAAAATGTTTATTTTACCAATTTATTAAAAAAAACACAGTCATATAAGAACTCAGACCACCAAGTCTTGTCTTCTATCACAATCTCATCACACCAAATTGTCAGAATTTCATGAAACATTATTTTCGCGAACCTATTACCTGAAAATTACAATGTGCTATTAAATTTCCGGTTATATAAAAAAAAACGACATAAAAATGACGCTCTTGTAAAGAAACACCTTTTCATTACGTACACTTCTGTATTTAACCTCTTGAACACATACAAACTTGGTACACAGCAATATTTAACTAACTATTTAATTAGGTACTCAATATAATAATAAGTATAGGCTTTAGTCATCTTGAAGACATCCTTTAGGTTCTGAGCTCCATGAGAATTAACCTAGCAACTAGGCGACACTCCAAACGGCATGTTTTTATTCCGTTCCTTTAAAAAACCCGTACTTTTTAAAATAACTGTCAAAATTAGATAAGTACTTTTAAACTTCATGACTACACTGATACAAAAATCATTTGAGGCAATTCAGATACTTTCACACATTAAATATTTAGTATTTAAAATCCATTACAGAATCTTATTAATTGAAAATCATGTCATGACACTCTTGATTTCGATATAAAAGTCTATAAAACCCAAGTTTGCTCACAGAAATTTATAAATATTAAGTTTTATCATTATGAAGGTCAGATAGGTAGTCGTTCCATGTAAAATACTGGTCTGGTACTGGGAATACAAGTCTTTTCCCAACGGATAAGACTGGGCAAATTGCAGTTTCATCGCGATTTTTTCTTTCATGTTAAGTCACATCGCAAACACCTGATAGAACCTCTGCCTACCCCTTAATTTGGGTGTACTGTAACTAATGCTAGACAATTTATACTATGGTGATTACTTATTTACAGCCCTTTCTTTGTCTTCTTGATGAGGTTCTTCATACGCTTGATTAGGTACTCAAAGTCTACCTTAGGAGGGGTGAGACCAACGGGAGTCACCATGTTGATAGTTTCCTGTAACCAAATGATTTATTTTCATGCAAAGTTTTTTATTTGTACGTCCTGAAAATTTTTCTCGTCATCCTATTGAAAATGTCGTGGCTTGTACCTGTATTTACGGCGCTGTTCATATAAAATACCACAGTACGATAATTTGTGGTTTCCGATAAAAAAAGAAAACAATATATTTTCTTACAAAGATTACGTTATTTTTTAAATTAGTATAATTCTTGCCAAATTCAGCCAATTTGACAGACATAGCAGTCACCTCCTAGTATACAGGGCCAAATTAAAGTAAGCGATATTCCGCAGATGTCATGGACATTTAAACAAGATAAAACAACAAAAAAAATATCATGAAATGGATACCCATCACCTCTGCGTACATATTATTGCTCGATAATTTAATTTGACTTTGTATTTCAATAAAATACAAGTTCACACATAATAATCATACTACGGAACGATTAATTTGTCGTTCACGTTTATTTTTTATTACAATGTGGTGTCACGAGTCACGACTCACGACCCTTTGGTAAAACAAGAATCCATAGCGGATCGCACGAATTGTAATGGGACGAAATCGTAAGACACAGTGGGAACGGACTTTAATTTTAGAATTTTGTAAATTCATTTCATTAAGGGATGGGAAATATTTAATTGATCCTCTTAAAACTTATTGACCTTCTAATAATGTACGCTTTTTAACCGTCTTCCAATAAAAAACTTTTTTACAAAAAAAAACAACCGACTTCCAACAAAAACACTAAAAAGTGAAAAATAACTTTAATTTCGGAAGCACATAACATAACATCACGCCTTGTTTCCTCGAAGGGTAGGGCAGAGGTGTACCTGTAGTACACCCACATTTAATATAATATTTAATTTAATTTCGGAAGTCGGTGTCTTTGGTTTTGTATTTTCGTTTATTTTTCACTTTTTAGTGGTACCTACCCCACACCAATTCGTATACTACTACTTGCTATGAAAACAACAGAGACAGGAACTTTTATTTTGCACCCCTTAAGGGGTTAAATCTTCAAAAATCTGTTTTTAGCGGTTACCTACGTCATAATAACTATCTGTGTGCCAAATAGCCCAATCAATTCAGTGATTTGAGCTTTGTGTTGATAGATCAGTCAGTAAGTCAGTCACTGTTTCCTTTTGTATGTATTAAATCTATAGTCTAATTCGACATGTTACGACGACCCCAAATAAATTGGGATTAGGGCAGGAAACTGATGATGAAGTATTCAGGCTAAGTTTCAAGTTAATAGATCAACGAAAGAAGATTTTTTTCATACAAACTGTATCCATCCCCCTTTACACCCCCAAAGAGGATAATTTTTAAAGTGGTTTGCGACTTTTCCATTATTTGACATAGAGGTTATACCAATTTTCGAGTTAATCAAGCCACGTAGTAAAATTCTCTCTTGTAAAATTGACTACCCCTTTTCACCCCATTATGGGTAGATTTTCGAAAAACCCTGATACAAGTTATTCTTCATTTTTGGTCTTAAGTATAAATACTGAGTTTCGAGTTGATCGGACCGTGCATTAAAATTCTTCTATGCAAGCTTTGACATCCCATCCGTTGAAGTTAAGTTAACAAAAAAATATAAACTTTATAATTTAATTCGTCCAAGTTTCAAGTTTATTAACCCTAGGAATAAGATTTTTCATGCAAACAAAACCCCCCGTTTTCCACCCTTAAAGGTCAAATTTCCAAAAACCCCTTCTTAGCGGATGCCTACGTGCCAAATTTCAGGCCAATCTGTTCAGTGGTTTGAGCTGTGTTGATAGACCAATCAGTCACGGTTGCCTTTTATATGTACATATGGCTAGATATTTATATATTGAGAACCTCCTCCTTTTTTGTAGTCGGTTAAAAATCATTTATAGCCAGAGTGCATCTCATGACAATTCCAATAAGACCAAACACGGGTAGGATACATTGTTTTTTAACGGAGTTCCAGTGCCTACCATCCGGCTTCATCATCAGACCAGTTTGATGGTACCATTTTGATCAGAACTATTTATTTAAATTTGCTTCGCTTAACTATCTTAATCCAGATATCTCATCGCCACCCGTGAATTACGTATCACTGAGAAGTTCCGGTGGCCATCTGTAGCCTTCTTCATCTGTTCCACTTCACCAAATTATACTTTCTGAATGCAAATGATTGACTTGTTGATGAAAATATAAAAATTGCTATAGGTATGCCTATAATATTTGAGGAGTTCCCTCAATTACTCATGGATCCCAACATCAGAACTGGATTTTGAAAAAATGGGACCAATCTGGAAGTAGGTATATCCTTTCAATTAAAAAAATAATTTTCCAAATCGGTTCATAAACGACGGAGTTCTGAGGTAACAAACATAAAAAAAAAAATAATAAAAAAAAAAAATAATTAAAAAAAAAAAATACAGACGACTTGAGAACCTCCTCCTTTTTGTGAAGTCGGTTAAAAAGGAGGAGGTTAGGTTTTTTTTATTATATTTCTTTTTTTTTCGGAAGTCGGTGGCAAAAAAGCTAAAAGATCCAAAGACACCGACTTCCGAAATTAAAATAATTTTTCACTTTGCAGTGTTTTTTGGAAGGCAGTTGTTTTTTTTTTTGTAAAAAGATTTTTATAAATTAACCAACCTCTTAAAACTTTTTGGGCTTGTAATGATGCATGTTTTTTTTTAAATAAATGAACCTCTTTTTAACTTTCTGGCTCTTTGTCACAGTTGGTCGCAGTAACTAAGCTAAGGCACCCCAACCAAATAGCTTAGGCTTGGTTAGATCTGTGACCAAGAGCTACATCCAAGTTGGTCACAGTTACGTTTAAGGAATGTCTTGAATTTTGAATGAGCAGTGGTGGGCCAGGCGCTTTACTTTGTGTAAATTATTTCTTTACCACGACCCTCAAAACGGGGAAAGAAAACATCGTGAGGAAACCGGCATGTCCTAGAACTAAAAATCCGAAGACATTTACCAACCCAAACTGGGCTCGCGTGGTGGATTACGGCCCACTCCCTCTCACAGAAACAGGAGGCCTGTGTCCCAGCAGTGGGAACATTATAGGCTGACTGTGTACGTTTAAATAATTATTTGAGGTTCACAAAAAGAGGCGCATTCATTGTATTAGAGTGATCGTTAATATTTTAGTAAACAATATATAAATTCATTGAGGTTCGAATAAACATGTGCCATTACAAATGAAGTCGTCTTAATATTTACCCGTGTTTCTCCCTTCTCAAGAGCCTCCTTCAGCTCAGTGCGTGCTTTCTCCAAGTAAGGAATAAGGGCCGTCTTCGTGCTAGGACTCCTGAGAGCCTCGTTCAGATCTGACTGAGTCCAGGTCGATATGTCCAAAGCTGGGATTGATACCTCGACATTTTCCTGTAAAGAATATACGTATTTTTACATCTAACGAAACGTTCGATCATGAGTTCAAAAACATGAGACTATACCTTCTTCCTTTTAATATTAAGCAAAACGTTTAACACCGAGTATCAGATAGCGTCAATTAATCAAGCCTTCAATTAATACCGTTACGTAGGTAGCGGTATTTTGCAACAAAAATAATTACAGCTATCATATATCTTAGTTAGATTTGTTCCATAAGAACAAAACTCTTATGAAAAAGTTTTTATGCAACAAATGTAACTTAGAGAGATTATTTATTTATTTATTTAACAGTTTATGTACACATGTCTATACAGACAAGGAGAAAGGAACAGAAAAATACATACAAAGGTGATGCTTATTTCTAAAGAAATCTCTTCCAGCATACCTGCGACAGGAAAGTAGACAAAGAGATGTAGACAACGTGTGTAAGAGTAATGTAATCATTTCAGCCGAAAGACGTCCACTGCTGGACATAGGCCTCCCCTAAAGGGGGGAGTTGCCATAATCACCATGCTTGGCAGGCGGGTTGGCGATCGCAGTATGGTGTTAAAATGCATGGAGAACGCTGCTGCACATTCTCTAGTAAGTCCCTTAATCGCCTTTTACGACACCCACGGGAAGAAATACGGGAGTGCTATTTTTTTACGTCCGGCGCCACTTATATCATTAATGTAATGTACAATTTGCAATAATTCTCATTACTCCATTTGAAAAAAGATTAGAATAAATAATCTTTTTTACAGTCCGTTCAACCAATTTTAACTTCTATTGTGTTGGTAGTATGTGGCAGCTGTAATAAACAGTTGGTACTGTAAACTGTAACCACGGTTTTGCTTTTAATGGTATCCTTATGCCTACGGAATAGAAGTCAAAATCGGTTGAACGGACTGTAAAAAAGGTTTATTTTAATTTCTTATCTTATTTTAAACGGAGTATATATACATATTTGTTATGGTCGCGAATCATATTTTGATTAAGATACAACCAGACACTGACCAAGACACGTAAGTAAATTTGTATTTTGTGGGCTACCACTGCGGATCCACTTTATGTGCACAATTTAACACTGCTCATAAATAATTCGTTTAAAGTTCATATAGTATATGGGACTAATATTCCGAAGATACACAAGTTTTTAATTAACAACGGTTACGTTTAATATATTTATTTCCTAATTTTAAAATAGTTTCCGATATTCGGGCCCCTTATCAAAGTTAAAGTGATAAAAGGTTCCGCTAAGCTAAGTTATCAAAACAAGGCTTAGATTTTACTAGTTAAGACGATACCAAAATAAATTGGGGGCTTTTTCGTAACCATTTATTTCACTATTACAGCATGACTGTATGGATTAAATTTTTGGATATAAATGTTTATTGACTACTTGATTAATACTGTGACTAAAGGAAAACGCAATTGGGTAAAATTTCCTAGATAGAATTTAATTTCGAAAACACCTCTATTTTTTATATTTGGTTCTGTAATAATCCTAAGTAATCTCAATGCAAAATTGCATTCAAAATGTGCGTATTAGGTAATTGAGAACTCTGGCTAAAAATATTTTATTCTGGCTGAAGATAAATAGCTTTTATTTTTGAACAATTTTTACTTGGTTTGGCGCTCTTACGTTGTTTTATTTTGGTTTCAGTGCTTTGTTGCGCTCTCTGTTTCCGCATGAGGAAGTAATTGACTCTGTCACTTTCTAATGCCCGCCCAGTTCGCTATGATTTAATTTTACGTATAAGAAAATAAAAATGTTTTTAAATAGATACGGCCAATATATAAATTGGGCTTAAGTACCAGTGACCAGATTCAGTTAATAGCAGCAGTGTTTACCTGAAGAATTCCAGTCTCATTCTGTTGATGAACGAAGCTGATGGCTTGTATCAGCGCAGGCCTGTACTCCTGCTTCGCCGCAGGGTCGGCGATGGCCGCTGTCAGCTCTTCCACAGTCCAAGTGGTCCCACCGGAAGGTGATGGCACTACTGCGTGGATTAATTTCTGTAAAGTCAAACACGTTGAGTGGGGAGTTTGTGGCGCCAGTTCTTCTTCCCAACTAACCACTAGGAAGTGGTTAAGTGGCGGGCATTTCGAGGGACTGTCCTATGTAGGCCATTTTGACGTTCAAAAAGTGCTGATTTTCAATAAATGACTTCTGGTTTTGACACATAATTATTATATCCCCACATAAATAACGCCGTAATTGTACACTCTGTAAATGCTATTCCTGCGCATTTCAATAAAAGTAGGTTAGGTAGGTAAAGTAATTTGATTGAACCGTAAAAGCTCGTGCAGATTGGCGCGATATCGCGAGCGCGACAGGCAGCGCGACACGTGTCGCACCTGCGATATTGCGCCAGTCTGCACGAGACTTATATTGCTAAATAAATTGTATCTATATTAATATTATTATAAAGAGGTAGGCATTTGATAGCCTAATTTTTGAAGAAGGTTATTTAACATCACTCTACGACCCTTAGGAGCCGAGCAAAAAGAAAAAAAGTCAGAAAGAACGCTAAGCGAAAACGAACTAATAGCGCGGGCGGGCGATGCGATGCGACGCAGTGGGTCGGGGGACAAGAAATTTCACGCGGACGAAGCTAGTCTTACATCTTACTTCTGGCGTTTTAAAGAAACACCTACTGTACGATATTCTCGGTCGTTTAATGAATTATATAATACCTACCCTATACTCCATTTGAAATAACATTAGCCTTTTTTAGAGTGCGTTCAACCGATTTTGACTTCTATTCCGTAAGATGGCATTAAAAGCAAAAACATGGTATACCAACTGTTTTTACAGCTGCCATTAATTGTCATGCCACTACTGCAAAAGAAGTCAAAATCGGTTGAATCTTATTGCAAATGGAGTATAGTTATGGCAAACACCTACTACTTTAATTACCGGTAACTAAAAATGGTAATCGTATATTTTCCTCCATCCGACAAATTATTAAGATATTTACTAATATTTAATGTGTGGCAACCTAGCAACCTTGTATTTTGTGATAAATTATTGATAATAAATAACATCATTCACATTACGACGTGAATACATATTTGTCACCATTATTTGATTAAAAAAAATACGACTTCACGGAATATTAATCGGTAGGTTGTTGTTTACATTTTAAGTGATTGAGGTTCCGTAAAATTGTGCAATTTATGCAACTTACCACAATTTTCTTAGGGACCGTACATTTATATAAAAATTAAAATATTTTTTCTGTCCGTTGGTAAGTTTTTTTGAAAAAAAAAAGTTAAACTATTAATTGTGTGTAGCTGTTATACTATTGGCAAATAATATACTTAGTAGATAGACATAGCGTATGCGAGATTATTAATTATTTGGTACAACAACAGCAGTACATACAAGGAATTAATAAAAACAATAATAAGTTAAAAGTGAGTCAGATTTTAATCTGGATGAGACTGGCACAGTAACGTGGAGTTTGGCACAGAGGCCCATTTGCCCAGCAGTGAGTAAAGTCGGACATTAAATGGCTAAATGATATCTAAAACTTTAGCTATTACCTCGTAGCATGTAAAGTATAGGTAGGTGCGTGGTAGTTAGGTACGAAACTATCAGTGCGTAAGTAAGAATGGTGACTTGCAGTTGACCGAAATTCATTTATTGTTACCCTAAAAGTTTACGAAAACGAGGTTTGTTACTTAAAAAAAATATTGACATTTAATTTTAAGTTTAAATTATTGTTATTTTTATTTAGGGTGTCCCGTGGCAGAATTAGGTTTTAAATTTCAAATTTCTCGATAGCGGCTAAGCGGAGGAGCGGGGCGGGGGCCGCGTTAGATTCGTCATTCGTGCGGATTATTTAGTCACGATGTCGCAGTGGATGGGAAAACAACGTGCGTTCGCAATAGAAGCGTTTTTCAAAGCGAACGATTCGTGTGCATTACGCGTCGACAGTTTTGTACGCGTTACAGTATTCGACGTTTACGTGAAGCGCCAAGTGAAGATTTGATTCGATCTTGGGTCCGGAGTTTCCGGGCAACAAGTTTAACAACAAACGACCCACGGCCGGGACCCAGTCGGACGTCGAGAACAAACGAAAACATTGAACTCGTCGCGAACAGTTCGCACGATAATCCATGTCAGTCCATGCGGAAGAGAGCGGCTACCCTAGATGTGGGTGAACTTGGCAGAACGTTTTCCAGCAGAGCATAAAAAAATGTGAGTTCTATTCGCATGCGGCAAAGTTCTAGAGTTCCTGATACTTAAAAAAAATAGGTCTGGCTTTTTTTCCTGAAAAAAAGCGAATGAAAATATGCTCTGCTAACTTCCGTTAGCAGATAATTTTTTCCAAAACTAAAATTTTAAAATTGATTTAGGCGCACAATAATGAGTTCTATAGTTTCTCATAGTTTTCCGAAAGAGTTCTGCCGACCTAAACCAAAAAAAAAAAATAACAATATTGACCTATTACTAGAAAAAGACAATCATTTTGATAAAACAGCAGTGGATGACATAATTTGTTGATTTTAGTAGATTCTTCGGGCCACGATTAGTGAGCAAGTAACAGATAAAAAGTAAATGAAAGCAGAAATCTCAAATAAGTATCAACAGAGCCTTGTGAAAAACTTAGGTTAGAAGACATCGAGAATTCATACAGTGATTCAGTAAGAAGAATGAAAAAAAAATCAGTGGGCTTAAGGAGACGGAACTCCTCGTTTTCTGATGCATCTATAATAAAACTATCCGAAAAGATGCAAGAGTAACCCAGAACTCTCACTCAAGTATTAGCAGAGCATGGTAAAAGGTTTGAGTAAGTTGAAATCAATATTTAATACAGTGAGTCAGTAAGAAGGACAAAAAAAAATTTGGTAGTCTTCAAGAGCCAGAACTTCACGTTTTCTGATGCATCTATAACAGATCTATCCGAAAACATGCAAAAATAAACCATAACTCTCACTCAAGTATTAGCAGAGCATGGGTAAACATTTTTGTAAATTGAAATTAAGATTTAATCAGAGAGAGAGAGATTTGTATCAGAAAGCAGGATAAAAAAAATATTTGAGCAACACTGTGGAGCAGGAACTCCTTGTTTTCTGATGCAACAATAACAGACCTATCCGAAAACATGCAACAAAAACCTAGAACTCTCACTCAAGTGTTTTTTTTAAGTATCAGGAACTCTAGAATTCTGCCGCATGCGTATAGAACTCACATTTTTTTATGCTCTGCTGGAAAATGATTGCCAAGTTCACCCACATCTACCCTAGGGGCTTCCAAAAACGATAGTGCACGAAATATTGAAGAAGGATCTTAGATTTTAAGATTCAAATTGTGCAAGCGATTACAATTTACGTACAAATTTATGTGAGACAATGTTAGAGCCATTCCGAACGGTAAACACTATCTTTTGGAGTGATGAAGCCCATTTTCATTTAAATGGAAGTGTAAATAAGCAGAATTGCCGTTATTGGTCACATAAAGGACAGAACCCACGTTTAAAACATCAGCAACCACTTCATAGTCCCAAGGTAACGGTTTTGTGCAAATTGTCAAGCAGTGGGATAATTCGACCCTATTTTTTTGAAAATCGTCGTGGTCAAGCCCTTACTGTGGACGGTGTTGCTTATCGGCGCAGGCTACGAGTAAACGATTATTTTCTGCCAAAAATGAGAGAACATCCTGCCTTCAGTTCACACACATGGTTCCAGCAAGATGGCGCCACGCCACACACTGCTAGAGACACGATGGCGCTTCTTCGTGATTTCTTCCCTAACAAACTGATAAGTCGTTTCGGTGACATCCCCTGGCCACCCAGGTCGCCGGATCTCACTCCCATGAACTTTTTTCTGTGGGGGTACCTCAAAAGCAAAGTCTATGAAACAAATCCCGCGACCATCTCAGCACTAAAAGAAAATATCGTTCGCGAAGTTAATGGCATCCCGACTTCCCTTCTCCAACGAGTGGCACGGAATACTGAGGCCAGATTCAATAAGTGTGTTCGACGTGACGGACAACATTTAGACGAAACAATTTTTAAGGAATGAAATCGCACTTTTCTTCTTTTTAATAGTTATTATAATAAATCCTTTGTAGTTTTTTATTTATTTAAATTCTATATCCTAAATCTGGGTGCGCCAAAGTTCACCTAAATTTTCAACTCCGAGAATTGGAAATCCGAAAATGTTCTTCCTAACATTTTTTATCCTAAAAATCACAATTCCTAACTACTCTGTCTCTAATGTTCATAATTCCGAAGCATTCAACTTCATAATGTCAGTAGCAATAAACATCTATTATAGTTTTATTTGTTATCCTATATTTTCTCAACATAACCATCTTTTACACTATTATTCAAAGTCATATTTTAATTTTATTTATAGCGGTGTGTACCTGCAAAGATATTTATAGGTTAGGTTAGGTTAGAACTGTGACCAACTACGCGCGAGCCGAGCGAGCGCTACCTCGAAATTGGTCGCGATATTTTTCTAAGTATTTTTTTCATAGTGCCCCAAAGACGACACTCTGACCTGAATTTCATTCATTTAAGACAAAAATCAGTGAAACGACCTTTAATCATTCTAAACAGTCGGTTTTTTAGACATAATTATCTCAGGTATAGTTATAGTTTTAGGTATAAAAGCGTTATGATAAAAAACAGTAGGAGTTTAAATATATTTAAATTAATGATATTATTAATTACAATTTTCGGAAACATGAGTGTTATGAACATCGCCGGTAGCACTACAAATAGTATGAATGAAAACTTTAGGATGAAAAATTTTAGGAAGAGTGATCATTCGGATTACAAATCGTTAGGAAGAACAATTTCGGGTAAAGAACTTTAGTTGAGCCAATATGGACCCCCTAAATCTGCCACGGGTACCCTGTACATTGGTAGGTACCATAATCTACATATCATTATGTACTGATGATGCATAACTACGCACAAATTCCACGAAAATATCACAATTTATGACGATTGTTTCTTTGGTATTTGTCACAAAGATAAACTACGTTTTGTAACGAGGGATAAAGTAGTGTGTCCAAGTATGCGTGGACGAATGAATGCGTGGTGAATACATCACGTTGTGAGTATACTAGCTGCTGTTATAATACCATCAGGCGCCACACGTCGACGTTAGGTCTATGGGTCTATGGCGCAGAAGGTCGATTCGTCGAATGTCAAAAACTTATCAAAAATGCATGAAAATTAGAGGTTTTTTTAAAATATTGTGACAGATTAGAATACGAAAGTCCTTAGTCCCCTGTTTCTCTAGTTAATTTCTGGCCTGATAAATGATAAAATAGTAAAAAACAAAATAATCCTTGGGAGTTTTTGAGACCTTTTGTAACATCCTCTGAACCTGTGTTATGCAAATAAATGATTTGATTTGATTTGGAGTCGTAAAAAGGGGAGCCCTTTGTCCTGCAGTGGACGTCTTGGACTGAGACAAACGCAATCTGTAGTTCGCTAAGCTAATCATAAATAATAGTTAGCTTAGCGAACTACAGATTTCATTCACAAATAACAATTGTTTTATGGCCTAGGTAGCAGCAGAACACCGTGTGGTTTTAGTCAGTAAGAATCTGACAGACCCCTTCACCCACCCCAGGGTAGAGGATATCCATGAGGATTTCCACACGATAAAAAAAAGGTACAGCCATGAAAGAGTCTTTTGTGCATGTGGGTTTTTACCCGACTGCGGCGAAGCCAAAAAAGGAGGGTTATGTGTTTGACCTGTATGTACTTATGTATGTAACCGACTGCGGCGAAGCCAAAAAAGGAGGGCTAAGTATGTATGTCTGTCCCTATGTTCCCTCGTAACTACTAAACGGCTGAACCGATTTTGAATTTTATTGTTACTTAGCCCTCTTCCTCTCTCCTAATTTTTGCTGTGCCCGACATATTGATCTTTTATTTTTTTATAACATCTATTAATACATATGGAATGCAATAAAGAATTGAGAACTGATGAGTGATATGTCGTTAGATTCGTCTTTATTGCGCGAGTGTGACAGGGTATATTAAAATTATTACAAATCAAAATGGAGGACGAAGGCATCTTCCTAACAATAACGACCTATTGCCTCCGACTGCATGAGATTGTTTATTGACTTCTAGTCACATTTTTGACTTTGACTTATCTCTGACTGTCGTTTATTTTTTTACGCCATTGTCAGTCATAGTTAGCCCTAGTCAGGAAACGGCTGAACATTCGGCCGACATTCCGTATTTATTTTCGGAGTAGACCCCAGGTTCTAAATCGTTTTTGAAACCTGATGCTGCCCATTGGCACCCTGAAACCTGGTAAAAACTTATCTCAAAATGTTACAAACCTCATTTTTGCCAGTAAACAACGCGAGCATAATCTGGTTCAAGGCATCTTTAAGATACGGCATCATGCCAGGGTCTGCTTTGTTGGTCTCGATGGCTTCTGACAATGCTGAGAGTGTCCAGGTCTTCACGACTGGGTAGCTGGTGGCTACTGCCAGGATGAGTGAGAAAAATGCAAGCACCTTCATTTTTACTGTGAAAAAAATTAAGTAGAATAGTAGGTATCGAGTGGTATTTTTAATAGATCATGTGAATTTTGCCTTCCCCTTTTTGCTTTATGTATGGTGCGTGCATAAAAAAAACCGTTTTTCGTCAATTTTCTTATCGAATTGTGAGAAAGCTTGAAATAATTGAAACATTAAGTCTGTGTAACTATAAAAGTATAGTTTCCGTGGTGATAAACCATTCGTGTCAGGATCAGCACCCGTTAATAGTTTCATCACTTTTGCGCTCTCGAAAATATTATACTTAGCTTATTTCGCCGTTGCTTTAATGAAGATATTATATAATAAAATAAAATTTTGAATTTATCACAAGGATAGCTGAAGCCCAGTGTGTGATATACATTTCTTGATAAGGTTTGTTAAATAATAGGAAAAAAAACATTACCGACTGGGTTTTTAAAAAAAATATAGGTTTTTTCAACGATATTTTCTAAGACTGTAACATGAATCCCAGTGTGTGATATAAATTTCTTGATAAGGTTTGTTAAATAATAGGAAAAAAAACTTTACCGACTGGGTTTTTAAAAAAAATTGGTATTTTCAACGATATTTTCTGAGACTGTAACATTTTGATAGTTTTACTACCTTTTTGAGTTGAACATGTCTGCTTACATAAAATATGTTTAAATAAATAAATTTATGTTATTATATTGAAGAAATATGTTCCTAAACTCAACACGATATATCGTCAATTTTGTGTGAAGACGCAACGGAATTTATTTTTTACAATCTTATAAACCAAAATTTTCGAATAAAAAATTTCTACCATTTGGAGATGATTATTAATTACATTTGGTTTAGTTTAAATTTGCTGCTAATTTTTGTCAGATTTACGTCATTATCTAGTTTGGATAACTTTTTTACAATGTCTTCAAGCCTAAGTGGTTTATCGTTCAAAAACGTGATAAGTAGTAAGTACCTATGTTTAAAATGTTTTTTTCACGGTCGGGTGTCATCCCCGGGGGGGTCCCCAATGTGGATCCCCCCCCTCCTTCGCTACGCCACTTCTACTACTTATAATGTAATATCGTCTTGCGAAATTAGGCTTCGGTTATGTACCTATTTTTATAAATCGGAAAGTTAAATTTAAGATAAATATTCTGTTATTATATTACTTAAAGAATAGTATCAATGTATTTGTATATTATCTGAAGTAACTAGGTACCTTAAAATGAGAATCCAATTTAGCAAGAAGTGTTGAGACTCACCTTATAAAAATCAAGATTCAACAAACACTTAAGATAAATTGAATATTTTCTGACGCAAATGTGCTTGCAGCAACGAACACAACCCGCACAATACTAAACATGTTCGAAGACCAACATCCAATATGAATTTTAAGTCTCCCCCATAAACTTCACATATCTAACTCGAATTAAACAAATATAAATCTAATTCAGTTCGTAATAGAGTTCAAAATTATGTTAAGCTTGGCCTAACCGTATTTTGTTCTAAGGTACATGGCCGATTGAGGAAAATAATCGCCTTGAACATTAGTGTCGCGCACTCGCGACCCACTGCCTTAGTAACTATTGTAGTCTTTAGAGACGACATACAGTACAAAATGCATCTCTTCTAGACATAGCTACTTACTACACTTATCCAAAAATCCAATAATTATGTAATTACCAAAGCTTGTAAAAATAGGTATCTATTACTGAAGACGGAGCTTTGAGGTATTGTTGAAGCTGAGCTTATTGTACGCTCCGTCTTCAACAATACCTATTTTAACAAGCTTTTATTTAACTTGCAATGTTTGTTTTTTTATGCCAAGTCTTGCGAGCTGAATTAACTAAGTTAATATTTTACTGACTTCAAATTGTTTTCGATAATAATATTTATAAATATTTCAACGGGTGAAATCAAACAGTGATAACTGTCGCGTCACATCACTGGCCGACTATATAATATAAAGTCCTTGGCGTTCTGGGGACATTAAAAATGCTTGGAGTTTTTGTTTTTGCCAATTTTAAGACAAATAACGGCATCTTCTGTGTGGAAAAATAAAAAAAACAGGTTATTAGACTGCTCTATTAAATAATAAAATGAAAAAACCTGTTCAATACAGTAAATTTATTTTTACAACATAGTTAAAATTAAGAGCTTCTAATGAAGTCGCTGGTGGCACGAAAATCTGGAACTTCTATTGAAGTCCGTGGCGGTAAAAGGTTAAAACCACTTTCTCATACCCTGACGAGGGAACTCCTCAACGGTCAACAGTACAGACACGTAATTGTATGTACGCTTTAATTATGATAGTCCGTTCCAAATTCCAGCATGACCTGGCTGCTGCACCCAAGATCAGCTCCAGACGAGGGAACTCCTCAACGGTCAACAGTACAAACACGAAATTTTATATACTTCGCATTTAATTATGATAGTTCGTTCTAAAGTCCACCATGACTAGGCTGCTGTACCCAGGATTGGCTCCAGACGGGGAACTCCTCAACAGTACACAGTATGGACACGAAGTTCTATACATAAACGCTTTAATTATGATAGTCCATTCTAAAGTCCACCATGACTTGGCTGCTGCACCCAGGATTGGCTTCAGATGAAGGAACTCCTCAACGATCAACAGTATAGACACGAAATTCTATAAACGCTTTAATTATGATAGCCCGTTCTAAAGTTCATCATGACCTGGCTGCTGCATCCAGGTTTGGCTTCATACGAGGGAACTCTTCAACCGTTAACAGTACAGGCACGAAATTTTCAAATACACCAGATAGAATATGGCTTTATTACAATACATGGTTTATCTTTAGACCCAGGTTTAAACCATCGTGTCATCTTTTAACTACCTACTTCGAACGTTATTTGGTCTGAGATAAAGTTCTTAATAGGTACAAAGTTGACAACTTAGACTCGGGTTTAAAATCAGTTTTTGTATTAAGCACTTTATCTCAGACGGAACCAGGATCGAAATTAAAAAAATTAAAATTGTTTTGTAATAAGGAATAATGTGCTTGGTTTCATTGGGTAAGTGCTATTACCCAAGATGGTGTTCAGGGTCTGATGATGGAGCCGGAAGGTGGCCATAGGAAATCCTCAACCAAACAAGAAAGCAACATTGTGTTCAGACTCATTGGATATGTATTGACAAGTACTATAGCCCAAAGTGGAGTCCAGGGCCTCATAATGGATCCGGAAGGTCACCATAGGAACTCCTCAACTAGACAAGATAGCCCGTTGTGCTTCAGCAGTTTGGATTTGTTTTGACCAGTTGGTATTTTAGCCAAAGGTGTAGTCTCTAAGATCTAATTTATTTATTATTTATTTATCATAAATTACAAATACAACACTGAAACAAAGCACACAATTAGACCTCTGGGGTCTGTCTTAGCATGCCATAACCTGAGATTTGATCAACGCGCTAATAACTATTAAGTTATAATCGAGTTGATGTAATGTTCTTTCAGCTTATGCTTTATGTTTTTACTATTCATTGAGTCTCTGATGTCTAAAGGTATTTGGTTTAGTAAATTGGGGAGTGTGAAAGAAGTGGTACGCCTGCCATAAAAGTTATTTTTGCGTGGCACTTGTAATGATGTAGCCATATGGTGTCTATAGGGACTTCTCAACTTAACTAGATAGCCCCGTCGTCTTCTGGCCATTTGGATATGTCTTATATGTAGGTACGTTAGCCCAAGGTGTAATCCAGTACCTGATAATGGTTGGAAGGTTTTCCTGTACGTAAAGAACTAGTTTAAGTAAGTATTAAAAAAAAATATTGGTTCCGTAGTTTCAGAGATATGCAATGGTCAATTTTCATCTATTTTCTTAAATAAGTTTAAAACAATTTATTTTATAATTATAAAAGAAATATAATATTTGTGGCCCTCACAACGAGCCCTTTCATTTGATATGTCACACAATACAGTTTTTTTTTTTAAATTTTCTCATTTGTTGCCCAAAAGTTATCCTCATATTCAAAATTAATTTGTTAAAGTTACACGTCCGTATGTGTAGGTACCTACCACACAGAAATCCATATGTGTACCAAATTTCAACTTAATTAGTCCAATAGATTTGGAGCAAATCAGCTGTGACAGACGGACGGTGTCTATCAAATCATGTTAAATCTATTCTTTGTTTTCAAACATGTTTTTTTTTTTAAACGTTGCCCCATACTAGGAATTTCTCCTGTATTGTGGGAGCGTTTACAAACATTTAAACTCACATACACAAACAGCCAGACCCGGAACAACTACTTGTAGGTCATACAAATATTTGTTTCGTGCGGGAATCAAACCCGCGACACGCAGCACTGCAGTCAATCGCTTAACCACTGCGCCAATCGTGTCGTCAAGTGAATTCATACACATATATTATCATTCCCTTTACAAATTACTCCTGGTACACAATTAACACTCAAAAACACAACCTTTTAGTCTCTTTTAACTGTTTTTGCATACAAATAAGTACTGTATTTTATAGTATTCATTCTCATAATGTACCTAAACATTAAAATATTTGTGTATTCGATTATAAATTGGCCCCTGGTCTTGCTGTAGTCTATAAATACAACTAGAACGTGCTTTTATTCATCTAAAGTGGTTATCAATACTATCTGTGACCGTTGATAGCAGCTGTGAGGTATTCTGTTTTGATTGAAAACCATATTGTTTCTCTGTTATTATCTTATTTCTTCATAAAATTTGTGTATTTGTTAACAAATGTATTTTTCTATTATAGGAGGCAATATAGTAATAGGTCTATAGTTGTTGTAATCCAGCATGCCTCCTTTTTTGTGAATCGGTCTGATAATCCCTGTTTTAAAGGCTTCTACATACCGGGGCGACTTGTCGCGCGACGCGACGCGACACAAAGGCACCGCTCATCCCGCGACACGCGGGGCCTTTGTGCCGTGTCGCGTCGCGCGACAAGTCGCGCTGGTATGTAGAAGCCTTTTGTGGGTAAGGGGAAGGTACTTGCATGTTTCAATGCGTAGATTAATTAAGTTAGAAATCACTGATGCTGGAACATACATTTAGACAAACCAAAAATTCTAAAAACTAAATTTGCGTCATTCGAATCGTTCTCGACCTCGTAGAAATTATAAAAAACCGGGCAAGTGTGAGTCGGACTCGCACACAAAGGGTTCCGTACCATTATCTATTTTTGTAAATATTTATGTAAATCAATTATTTCAATAAACAATTTCAATTTAAATCTATAAAAATGTCAAAAAATCTTGTATGGGAGCCCCCCTTAAATATTTATTTTATTTTAATTTAATTATTTATTTTTAAAGTGAATATATAACTAAATATTCTGTGAATATTTCAAGCATCTACCTGTTGCCGTTATCAATATAGAGCAAAAACGAGCATAAAAATCACGTTTTGTTGTATGGGAGCCCCTTTAAATATTTATATTATTCGATTTTTTTAGTATTTGTTGTTATAGCGGCAACAGAAATACATCATCATCAAATTTCAACTGTCTAGCTATCACGGCTCATGAGATACAACCTGGTGACAGACGGACAGACAGATAGACAGACAGACGGCGGAGCCTTAGTAGGTAATAGGGTTCCCGTTTTACCCTTTGGGTACGGAACCCTAAAAAACAATGTAAGTGTTTGACTTCGCTACGATTTTACTATATCGCACCTCCGCTCAAATAGTGTCTGTCCCATTAGTTTCAGAAAACTTCAAAATCTTATCTCAAATAATTTCATACTTATCGACTGATTTTTTTGACTTACGACACTATTTGAGCGAAGATGCGCTAAGTAGGTATAGATAGGTAGGTATTTAATAGGTACGTATGTTGCCATTCAGGTAGTTGGTCCCTTTTAGATTTTTTTTCTTATTTCTTGGTTCTTTGCTAGAGGAAAACAACAAAAACATTCAATAGGTACAACCAAGCAAAGCGGTACAATGGAATTTACGAAAGGTCTCGCCTTTCGTGACAAATTCCACGACTCAGTAGTGCGTAATAAGTAGTTAATTGCAATCCGCTGTTCGGGATAATCCCTCTCGAGCTCGTATCTAGTACACCGGAATTTCGGAATAAAATTGGTGTTTAGCACTTGAATCATGTCGAATTCGATTCAGGAATCCTGAATAAGGATTCATTCGTGATTTAATTACATTCCAATTATAATATCTAGTAGGTATGTTTCTTGTTACACAAGGCAAAAATGTCGAACTTCCATAGAAACTGTGAACCTATTTAACCCATATATGGGATTAATTTCCAAAAATCCTTCCTTAGTGCTCAATTTCCAAAGGACCCTTGTGCAAAATTTCAAGCTTTAAGATTCAGCGGTTTAGGCTGCGTTGTCTGTCAGTCATCTTTCATCATCATCATTTCAGCCGAAAGACGTCCACTGCTGGACATAGACCCCCTTAAAGGGGGGGTTTGCCATAATCGCCACGCTGTCTGTCAGTAAATTAAAGATTTTAATTACATACGTATTGTAGCGAAATAAAAGGACATTTCAATGTTAAACAACAATACGCAGGTCAGTGTAAGGTTGTGTCTTGATCATTCATTCATTTATTTATTCAATAACAACAATTAACATTGTGTTAAACATTACAATAGATAAAATTATCACTTGCAAAAACAGTACATTTAAAAACCTAATTAAAATTTATGTGAAATGTCAGACCATTTATTTAAAATAAGTCAACAAATAAATGTATTGTCCAATTAATAGCAGATAAAATAAAATGTCAAATTCAATGTCAAAATATTAAGAGTAGGTACAACTTCATCAAGGTCAAAGTGATGAAAAGACAATTTAATTTAAAGTTTGGTAACTGCAATTTTTTGTGACTATTTTAATCATTTGACTTAGGTTATTTAATATTAATAAATTCTGATGAAACATTTTTCCAACAAGAAGGCTATTAATTTAGTTTTAAAAGGGTGAGAGCCATAAATTAATAATTTTAAATCAGTCGGTAAACTATTAAATATATCTGGATCAAATTATTTCCCTACTTACTATATACATTAAGGCACGCAATAAAGAATTATTTATTACCTTATAGGTAATAAATCATTGTTTAAACCAAATGACAAGATTGGCATGACAACTGTAACAAATCTGAATTAATATTCTGTCCACAAGTCATTAATAATGTACGGCCAATAACCCTTTGCTAAATAGAATTCAATTCTCAATTCTTTAGATGCGTTACCCGCGCTCAATAATTACAAGGTAAAATTTTCCCAGAGAGGAATTAGTCGCGCGCCATCCAGTGACGCGGCTACAAGTCACAATCACTCGCAATTCTCAGCAATTATTTGTGAAGAAAATGCCTTCCCGTGTCTATATACGATGTACATATTACACTGCTACTGTGGGAGTACAGAAAAACGTCTCATTTCATGCATAAGTACTTACTTATTGTATTTTTTTATTCTAAAAAAAAGTTGTTTTGTTTTGTACTTGTAGGTACAGCCAGTCAGCCATTTTTCCTGACTGCTGCGACCGACGCGTACGCGCCAATGAACATGCAGCAGCTAGTGACTTAACTAAATATGTATGTTTATCTCTTTCTAACAACAGTTATCGGTATAGGAAGGGTATAGGTCTTTCCTTTTCTTCGTGCACTGCATGATTGTAGGTACGCAAGTATGTAGCTACATTCATGGCTGATTTTGAGTGCATTAATGTTCGTGTATGACGCGTCTATTTATAATACGTCATTGGCTCAGATTATAGAAAGAAGCAGATAGAGCGCGCGGAACATCGCGAGTGCGGCCCACAAAGCAAATACAAATTCAAAAGCGAATACAATCTCGATTCAGTACAGCACGAAGCGTCGCATCGTTAGTACGTCACGGGCTCTAACAGATAATTTCAGAATAATGCTGTCTTGTATTTTTAAACATTCTAAAAACTGTTCCCAAAAACAAAAGAAATAAGATGGAGTATCTTTCATAAGTAAAATATTGATTATTTGTCTATTTGGATTTATTTTACGTGTTTATTGTTAGTGACATCTTGAAACACAAAACCTTAACAAAAATCATTCGGTGTTGCTAGTTTATATTGAAACATTTACTCCTAAGTTAGGAAATAAGTATAGGATACAGGAGTATAGATTTAAATATTTATTTTGATAATAGTATTTTATTTATCGCCTTTTCTGGTTGGTATGTTTTTAAATAAATAAGTAGATATGTATGTGTCTTCGTAAGTGTAACTAGTTAATGGATTTTATAATACTTATTACATCAGTCGATTTGCTATATCATGGGTTTTATGACGTCACCATAAAGTAAATATAGCTACCAAAAACAATAAAATGTTGGTGTCTCAAAATAAAAATATATCGCAAATGTATTGTAAATGGGTATTGTTAATTTGACGTATACTGTTAATAAAAACAACTGATTTAAGAAAAAAAAACTTATTTTTTTCATGTAATGAAATATTATATTATGGCTAATTTTTTCATTATCCTGGCAACCATACACACACATAGAGGCACCTGTTCTTATAGTGCTGTCACGTGGCTGTAACGCACACATGTCTACAAACGGGCCTCACTTTAAGGCTTCTACATACCAGCGCGACAAGTCGCCCCGGTATGTAGAAGCCTTTATTGTTCCGCGCGGTCTATCTGCTTCTTTCTATAATCTGAGGTCATTGGGTTTAAATGGGTTTTTATTTTTATTATTTTAGTAATATTTTATATAGATTCTTTCTTAATTTGTGAATATGAGAATGTTTTAGGTTTAATAGACTGTAGCTTTGTAAACCATTATCTATTTTGTTATGTAGGTTAAACCAAGTACCAAGGTACTTGTTGACGGGCCTACACTGTCCTCCCTTAAGTAGGTACCTATTATCACTGTAACTTGAAAACATTGTAAAAGCCCATTATTTTTAACCCGTTAAGTGTTTTTTAAACTTTTGCAGTGGCATACATTTTATTACATCGGGTACCTATTTAATTAGGTATATAATTGTGGAGCAACACCAAAGAAGCTTTTCTTCATTAGAGAAGTTTTACATTTTATTTATTTGGGACAAAAAACACTTAGATAAACATTACAGCATTTACAAAAAGTCGTTTTTTACAGTC
This sequence comes from Tiliacea aurago, assembly GCA_948098905.1. Classification (NCBI taxonomy): domain Eukaryota; kingdom Metazoa; phylum Arthropoda; class Insecta; order Lepidoptera; family Noctuidae; genus Tiliacea; species Tiliacea aurago. Next base: position 18,130,184 of record OX402593.1, read on the forward strand.
GAAAAAACGTATAACCCACACTATTGTCCACGAAGTGATATCGGTGTATTAAAACGAACGCATGTTTATAACCATTTTTTTTTACATATTTAAAAGAAAAACCGACGAATTGAAAGAAGCAGATGACAAGAGCAACCGTCTTATATGCGACTTGCAAGAGATTGTGAAACAATTTTTTTTAAGTTAGTTTGCGACCGCGCGAAAATATCAAAATCAATGGAATGTATGTTATCTATAGGTTTTTAAAAGTCGCCGGGAGGGGCTCGCACCCCAGCCTTCGTTCTACATCGTGCAGTGTAGAATAGTCGAGGAGCGCGCACCTCCCGCCGAATAACAGTTCTAGGTACTACGTAACACAGTCTATTCGAGAGCTCAGTACAATTAAATTTATCATTGCATATACCGTACAGCATCACAATTATGATTAGTAAACGTCTGAAATCCAAGCTCAATATCTTATAATGCTTTAGCAAATTTGCATAGGGAATCCTTGGACGGAAGCACCTGTAATGCATGGCACGAAGAATATTTTTCTGAACCATTTCTATTGCTAGTTTATATTTATCATAATACGGGCACCAGATGGGTACCGCGTATTCCAACTGAGAAGTAGTGTTTTGTATAAGAAGAGAAAAGTAGAAGGCTTTTTGAAGTCTTTACAAGACCGCATAACAAAACCATACATCTTAAAGGCTTTGTTAATTTATGCTGTCGATTTGGGTGTCTAAATGCAATTTGCAATCAAGCAGTACGCCAAGATCACGAGTGCACTCAGTTTTATTCAATTGTATGTCGTTCAAAGCATATGGGAAGTTAATAGTATTTATGTTTTTAGTAAAAGAAATGAAGTGACATTTTGGAAGACTAAGATTAATTTTATTGACCAGACAGTATTGTGAAAGCCTGCACAGGTCCTCTTGTAGTAGCAAACAATTCTGAGAGTTCGCACAAGCCTTAAAGATTTTAATGTCATCGGCGTACATTAGGAATTTAGAGTTGACTATGCAGGATTTTATTTCGTTTATAAACAGGATACAAAGCAATGGGCCTAAGACAGATCCTTGAGGCACACCTGATTCGACGACCACATAATCAGATTCGAATCCATTGATAACAACCTTTTGAGTCCTATGAAATATATATGAAGCAAACCATCTGAGTAAAAATTGCCTCTTATGCCATTGAAAGCGATTTTATCGAGAAGCAATTTATGGTCCACCTTATCAAAAGCTTTCTGAAAATCGGTGTACTTACCTATACAGCATCAACCTGCGTGCGCATGTCCATGTTTTCAAACAAAAATTGTGTAAAAAATATTAAGTTTGTGGTAGTGGATTTGGATTTAACGAAGCCATGTTGTTCGAGTATAATGAGGTGATTTAACTGTGGAAATAAGTGACTGTGCACTAGACCCTCAAAAAGTTTAGACAAGGTGGACTACATTACCTTTGTCACCAATTTTGTGAATGGGCGTGATGAAAGCCCTCTTCCAAACACAAGGGAAAATCCCTTCCCTGAGACATTTATTCAATATTATGTGTAACGGGACACAGATGGTTTGCGCAGTGTTCTTAATTAAACCTATGTAAGTACATGTAAAAGGGACGTAATTAAAAACACATTTTATACTGCTACCGTTGTTTATTTAATATAATTGTTTTAATAGGTGTAACAAAGGGTTTAAAAAGGCGATTACAAAAATATATACTTATTATAATATAATTATGTTTAAAAGTAATTTAAATGAGAAATGATAAAAAAAATATCCCGAACTTTTGGAGAGAGTGAGTAAAAGGTCGTTATCACCCGATTATAAGTGAGTATATAACCTAATTTACCGACTTTTAATCCTAACTAAAAAGTAAAAAATAAAAAAAAGTTAATTAAAAAAATCAAAAACTCGACTGCTTAAAAACTGAACTTAAAAAAAGATGGAATGAAGATTTATATAAATTAATAATCTAAAATCAATACTATAAAAAATCTTAGTCATAGGCATCTTCCTAACAATAACGACCTATTGCCTCCGACTGAGATTGTTTATAGTATTAATTTATATAAATCTTGTTTCCATCTTTTTAGGGTTCCGTAGTAAACAAGGAACCCTTATAGTTTCGCCATGTCCGTCTGTCTGTCTGTCTGTCTGTCTGTCTGTCTGTCTGTCTGTCTGTCTGTCTGTCTGTCTGTCTGTCTGTCTGTCTGTCCGTCCGTCCGTCCGTCTGTCCCCAGCTTAGCTCACAGACGCTTAGTCCTAGAAAGCTGTAATTTGGCATGGGTATACATATTAATCATGCCGAAAAAATGGTAAAATAAAATTATGAATAACATTTTTTTTAGGGTACCTCCTTACACGTGAAATGGGGATGATATTTTTTTTTCTCGTCTATTCCATGGTGTGGGGTATCGTTGGATAGGCCGTTCAAAAATATTGTGGGTTTAGCAAAACCATTTTTCAATTAAGGGATCCGTTTGCGTAATATTAAGCTTTAAAGTGCTATTTTTTGTTAGAGTCAAGTGTCCGCCCCCCCCTGCCAGCTAAATGGTTGGTTTTGGATATGTGAAAAAATTCATGGCAATAGTATATATAACGAAATTAAAAGGAAAACTATCACAGCTAAGCAAGCTTCACAAGTTAACGAGTAATAGTCGACCAACTTAAATTTGCAGTTGGAGAATTGACCGTAACGTATATCGATGTATGGGAGAGCATGTTTTTCAACTACAATGTTAAGTTTGTTTTTGGGATAAATTCATCCCAACTACGGAACCCTTCATTGTGCGTGGTCCGACATGCACTTGGCAGGTTTTTTTAAGTTCGTTTTTACGCAGTCGGGTTTTTGATTTGTTTCTAACTGGTATTTCTCAGTAGCAGCCGGAGTCTGGATTTGACCCCGGTTGATGGCAATAGGCTCGGCCCATATTACATGGGACTTAAACATAACTGGCAAAATGTGGGTGTATTACAACGTCACCTCTGCCCAACCCTGTTTGAGGTGAGGCCTTTACCCTGCAGTAGGACAATAATATGCTGGTATTATTATATAAAATGTCTTGGACATATATTTCGGGACCCCAGGGTCCTGGATCTTTGGAAGGCATACGAGGGGCCGAAGCCAGCTAGCAGGCCCCTTAGACAATTTTAAATGGAATAAAGCGCCAACTGACTATTATTCCTGTATGCACTATGCATAGGAAGGTATGTATAAGAGATAAGATGGATAATATATATCTATGTATCCATATATCTGAAGGCAGAGGGTCCAACATCTTAAATGAAAGTAAGAGATATAGCAGAAGTCAGCCTTTATTTCCACAACTTATTAATTCACTGTAATAATAGTTTAATTCAGACTACAGTATCTAAGCGCTACAACATGTGCACCGGGCCGAGGCTGCGACAAGAATGATCCCCTCCTTGCTGCGCGCTCGCTTATGTAGAGCGGCTCGAGTAGTGGGGAGAGTGGGGAGGCCTAAGTGACACATTGCAGTGCGTAACTCGGCCCGTTGCACGTGCTGTTTACAATGGTGACGCCGACACGGCCATACTGACGTGCGAACGTCCTCGTACGCATAGTCTCATCAAACAGTATCTAAAAAGACAACGATGCTATTAATGTTCGTTCATCCTGACTAGCAATCTGGTCCAGTTCATCCTTTCAGGGTTTGCATAGAATTCTGGACCGCTCAACATTGAGCCTTACTAGCTTACTGATCCGGTTCATCCCTTCAGTGCTACTTATTCTGGACCGCTCGTTACTGAGCCTTCAGAACTTATCTTATATTTTTTTTCTCATTTTTTTTTTCTTATTATTTTTTCGCTTATTATTTTTTTTTTCACCATTTTTTCCTCTTTTTTTTTTGTTCTTATCATATTTTTTTTTTTGTTTTATTTTATTGGTCCGGCCATTAACACTTAATGACCCTGCAAAACTATTATCCCCTGGACCAGTCATTGCCGACTAAATCAAAAGTCATTTATTCAAACTAGGCTGAGAATATGCACTTTTACATGAGATAGTCCCCCAAAAACGCCCACCCGTCACCACTTCCTAGTGCTTTAGCTGGGAAGAAGAAGTGGCGCAACAAACTTCCCAGCAGCACAGCTGTCTGTTCACATATAATACTTGAATTTATACAATACTACTTATATAATAATTTATATAAGACTACACAGGATCACCTCTTCGCGCAGCCGTGAGGCACTTAACATTGTTGTTAAAACATTATTTTCATTGTTTTTACCCGACTGCCAAGGAAGGGTTATGATTATTTTTATTTTTTGTATTGTGTGTTTCATGAACTGTGTCCAAATAAACTTTATTCTTTCTTTCTCTTTTGCTAATTATTATGACTGCTTTAGTAATAATAGCAATTCACAGACATTGTATCACTAATAATCGACTTAGAATTGCTATTCACTGACATTGTATCACTATTAATCGATGTAGGATTGCTATTCACAGACATGGTATCACTATTTGCCAAAGTTATATTGCTGTTAGGCATGGCATTATTCTCGTGGCTTGTTTCGTGAACAAGGATATCGTCATCATTACTGCCCGCCGTCACGTCATCATAATTTTCCACGATATCTACCAGAACTTTAAAAACTTTGAAACTCAATCTCCTTTGTATTATATAATTGCATATCAGAGGTGTGAGTACTATGTACAATAGAGCTACCATTTACCGGGTAATATTTCTTTCATTGACTTGAATGTGCCCTGGCGGCTGAGAGTATGTTATGCTCACTCAGATGTCTCGCTGGTGACGTGTGTGTTGGATCATTTAGCTCCCTTCAAAATGGTTGAGCTGAATGGTGCTGATCCATGCGTCATGATCGTGAACGGGCACTGTCAGTTGGGACTGGTCATCTCTTATCTGCCACGGCTTATTTTTAATTATTTTAGTTTTGAATTGTTTATTTGTTTTTGTTTTTTAATCTTTTTATCACGGACGCTTCTGACGTTTTGCATCGTTCTCACACGTTTAACTTCAATATGAATGATGTAACCAATATTTTGTATCAATATTTTAATTTAAAAGAATGTCCGTGGAGTTTCTTGCCCGTTCTTCTCCATAGGAACCTACTATTTGGAATGGGCAACTAGCATCATATTTGTAACTGACCGACTTCTTGACAATTCAAAAGTGCCTGTCAATGCTTTAATTGAAATAAATGCTTTGAGTTTGAGTTTGAACTTTTTGACCACGAGGTACTGCTGCCAGAATATTTATAGACTTATTATTTCCATTAATATTTCAAAACTCGTTCCGGTTATTTTCTTACACGGTGGTAAAAAAAAAAACTCTTAAAAGCTGAATTTTCATACTATTGCCCGTGATCAGTCATTATTCATTTCGGGACACCAAACAAATGAACTGGATTTAACTGCCTCAAAAATACGAAATTTGTATAACTCTTGTAAACACCCGACTAGTCTAGCTTTAAGGTAGTTTTTATCATAGCTATTGTACGAACGACAACCCTTAACCCCTTATGTTACGCGTTTTTAACGCGATTATCTTAATCGGTCATGGCGCATTAACGCGACCACCAAAATGAATTTTAGCCAACATAATCGCCTGTGGTGCCAAGTAATAGTGGTTTCTTTAATTTAGAAAAACTTGGATATCAATTTATCCTGTAATATATCCGGTTTTCTTCCGGCAATACAACGTGAATTATTTTAAGCTTGTGGTTTTGTATCATGGCTGGACATTTAATTTGTAATGAGCACACTACGTTCCCCACATCTATGAGGTGACCTTTAAGGATCACTTTGTTCATGAAATTGCTCATCATTAACAGAACTTCAATTACTATGCTCTATCTGGCATTCTGATCCCGAGTCAAATATAACAGGGAAATCTGCATCTCCTATGTGTCACACCAGCTGCTCTGGAGCACAGGTTCACTTGATTGGTGCTGATGCTCGGTGTGGAGCCTACGCTCTTTCAGCGCTTGGGGCAGGCTTTGGCCATATATTTGTGCTTACTGCAAACATAGCACTTTACGTGTGGTTTCGGTTGTTCAGTTTTGGGTCGAATTTTATCATCACATTGAGATTGAGACAAAACTGAAATGGTAAATCCCGTCACCATTTTTCTGACCAATTAGCTTCTGGAATCTTCTCAATGGGTTGCCATAGACACATACCCGCTCCAGCTGCAGTTTTCTTATTATCAATCTGAAATTTGATAACCTGGTAAAAGTAGTCTTGCATCATCATGGGTTTATAGAATTTTTGGACCAGTCTGATATCGTCGCGGCAATTAGGTAGAGGTCTTAAGTGTGGTAAAGCCTCTGGCTTAGACGACATCTCAGTTGAGCAAATCAAACAGCTTGGCCCAGTTGCTGAGTTGTGGTGGCTGCAACTATACAACAACTGTCTAGAATCAGCTTCAATACCCCGTCTCTGAAGAACATTAAAGGTCGTAGCTAATCGAAAGCCTGGTAAAGCACCAGATGATCCAAAAACTTTTCGTCCAATATCACACATTCTTCCATACTCGCTCTGCCATACATACAAACTGTTTGAGGGACAGTTGCTAGACCAACTAACGAGGGGTATTGGCCCGAAGTTAATCCCGGAGCATGCTGGTTTCAGACCGTCAAATTTTGCTGCAGACCCTCAAACTCGTTCAACACATTGAGGATGGTTTCGGGACAAGCAACGGTCACAGACGCTGTATTTGTAGAACTGTCAGCTGCATACGATATAGTCAACCTCACACGGTTGCTGTGTAAGGTGGAGACAATGATCAGCGATCAGAATTTTGTTCGAATACTTCGAGAATTTCTCCACAACCACCGTTTTCTGGGCCACCCCCTTTTCCTTCTCTCACAAAAAAAAGGGAAACGGCCAACCTCAAGGTAGTGTCCTGACACCTCTTTTTTTTAAATATCCATACCAACAACCAGTTATCCAGCCCGAACATATCACGCTTCCTCTATGCAGGCGACCTTGTCACAATTTGAGGAAGTTGAGGTCCGTATTACCTCGCTAACTGACTCGGGCCCAATCCGAGCCAAACCCAGTCTTACTTAATTCATCTCTGCAATAGAGACTCGTGCCGCAAACTTAAAACCATTTGAGATGGTGTGTCCATCGAGTACAGCAACGACCAACAGTATTCTTCAGCGACTCGTCTGATCAAAGTGGGGTTGTTTGCCTAGGTGCCTACCATTATGCGGACCACTGGCTGGTACTATCTTTTCTTGCGGGTGAATTCGCGTGGCCCGTGAGTCGTTCTGCCCATGCAGAATCAGTGGACACAGCTTTGAATGAAACGTCACGTCGACGATCATCACTGGTTACCTAAAATCAACTCAGCAGGAATAGTGGCACTAGTAGTTCGCAGAGTGGTGGCAAGCTCTAGCGGAAGAGCCAATTTGGTATCGAACACACGACACCCTTTGCACGACAACATCCTCGTGCCACAAAGGCCGTGCACTCTCGCTCCGAACCATGGCCTGTACCAGGGCCGGACGCGAGAGATCGCCAAGCCGGGCAGACCTCCACCATGTCCTCCGGGCGATCCACACACTGGTGGCACCCGGGCGTTTCCTCCCGCTTTGTCCTGAACAGGAACCGCCCAAAACAACCATGTCCGGTGAGGACCTGCGTCAGGTGGAAGGAAAGGACGCCGTGACGCCTCTCTAGTCACTCCTCAAAGAGGGGACTATCGCCACGATTGTGGCGTGCCCAGTGCTGTGTTGCGACAATCGCACTCTTCATGCCGCCATGAGATCCCGTCGCAGCTCTGTCCGCTGTGCCGTGATTTCTCGCGGTAGCGGAGTTTCACCCCGGCATTTCGCCTCCTCGCGCCACCCCCATGCTTGGAGTAGCTTGACAACTAATCATGGCATCCGCAATTTATTTTTTATTTTTAATATAGTGGGTCATGCCAGCAGAAAGCAATGCAATTTGGTCTTGTATTAAATTACTGTGGCTATCATTAGTGGACGGTGGAACGTATCCCACTTCTGATGAAGGCAGAGGGTCCAACATCTTAAATGAAAGTAAGAGATATAGCAGAAGTCAGCCTTTATTTCCACAACTTATTAATTCACTGTAATAATAGTTTAATTCAGACTACAGTATCTAAGCGCTACAACATGTGCACCGGGCCGAGGCTGCGACAAGAATGATCCCCTCCTTGCTGCGCGCTCGCTTATGTAGAGCGGCTCGAGTAGTGGGGAGAGTGGGGAGGCCTAAGTGAAACATTGCAGTGCGTAACTCGGCCCGTTGCACGTGCTGTTTACAATGGTGACGCCGACATATCTATCATTGTACCCAAGGACAACTCTCGGTTGGTGCAGGGCGATTGCGGAACATGGAAACCAAATATATTGGGTTATGGATTTGAGTGGCTATAGTGGATTTTACTTTGAACTATGGTAGGACTGTCTCCAGCCTGACCAATGTTTTAATATACACGGAAAAAAGAACTTTTTACAAAAAAATAATAACCGACTACCAAAAATAACACTACAAATTGAAAAATAACTTTAATTTCGGAAGTCGGTGTCTTTGGATCTGTACTTGAGTTTTTTGCCACCGTCTTCCGAAATTAAAGTTATTTTTCAATTTGTAGTGTTATTTTTGGTAGTCGGTTATTAAAATTACGGTAAAGTTTTTTATTTTACACTTTTTAGTGGGGAGTTTTGAATTTATCTAAGTTACAATAGCCTAAAGTTAACTGCTCATCACTTTTTACAAAATATTGCTTTTCTCGGTGCTGGGACGTTGATTGTTGAGGAGTTCTCCTTGTAAGAACCAGGAGAACTGCCACTCACCATATGCATAGTGACGAGCATAAATTGCTTAATCGCAACCCGTTAAATAAGTACTCATTATAATATTGTTCCGTTGGCCATCTGTGGTCTCCATCATCAGTTCCACTTCACCAAATGGTGCTTTCCGAGAGCAAATGAGAGTTACTATAAAAAACTACTATAACAAGAGTTACTATAAAAAATACCCAAATCGCTATAGGTTTGCCTATAAAATATTAGAGGATTTCCCTCGATTTCCATGGGATCCGCTCATCAGATTCTGATTTGGTGGCAATGGGACCACCTCGGGAGTATACCCTTTCAAACAATAAAAGAATTTAAAAAACGGTCCATAATTGACGGAGTAATCGCGTAACAAACACAAAAAAAAAAAACATACCACTGAATTGAGAACCTCCTTCTTTTTGGAAGTCGGTTAAAAAAGGCAGGGGTGACTTGCACACTCAATAATTGGCCCCCGGAAAACTATCACTAGCACATAACAACAAGGGGGCAGCAGTTCCTGAGGTACTTGAGAAGTGGAGAAGTATTCCACAGCTATCAGGACAATCCCGGAAGTACGGTTAAGATCCCTACCAGCATCTGCAAAGGGTGAAGTAATTCATGGTTGCAGTAAGTACTTCACCAAATATTCAACTAATAGGAACCGAGTGAAGAATAATATTTTCACTTTCAGCTTGTAACTACTTAACCCAACCTCAAAAATGCCTTTTAAGACTGACAAACCCTTTACAGGAATACTTCATTCCTCCGAACACGTTTGCTCTTGCAAACCTCCACTCAAGACGGCCAATAAAGGCAAGAAAAAGGTGGGAGCTCTGTTCCTCGTCAGTTTTCACTCCAGTCCAGCCGGCCAATAAGGGCAAGCCAGAGATGAGGACCAAGACTTTTCCCGGGAAAAGGGGTCCATAGGGTCGCTACACTCGCTACTGGCATACAGCTCGCCACATGCTGTCCCCCTCTCTCCCTTGGTTATTATTATGTAATTAAAACCCATTGATTTGTTGTGTGAAGACACAAACGAATTACTTAGTTTAATCAAAGCATGCCAATACGTGGACAAGATAACTCATACTTTTTGATAGAGCGTTAATCCAACGTGTTATAAATGTGAATCCATTTATCTAGTCACAAGACGCTGACTTTATCAATTTTATTAATTAAATTTATTTTATATTATATAATGTTATCACAAGTGTTATTGTAAAATAAATTTAAGAACTTAAGTTGTTTGGTAAATAATTGTTCTGCTAATTACATAAGTAATGAACAGAAAAATTCAAAACTACAACTACTTAAGACATTTACAGTCAACTGTAAAAGTTGATGAATGCAGCAGAACATTGCTTGAAATCATTTTAACGTTTATAAACTCTTTATTGCACTTTCATTTACACAACTACAACTTAACGAATTATTTTACTTTTAGAAAGAAATAAAGAAAGAAAGAAATAAAGCCAGAAAGAAATAAATAAAGAAAGAAAAAATAAAGACAGAAAGAAAGAAAGAAAGAAAGAAAAGAAAGAAAAATTGATTATTTTTATTTTACTTCCTGTAGCTATACCCTTTTTTTTTGGGAAATTATCAAATAACTTGGGCGTGTCAGACTTTTACTGACTAAAACCCACCCATGTTCCTTCATTTGCCTGTGTGCCAGGGCCACGATATCCCTTTCGGACAAACTCGCAACCCTGGCAGGCATTGGTCCTGACGGTCCCCGTCAGTTGGTGCTGACATCTCTTTGAGGCGCGCGTGGAACACAACGCGCCGTCGACCCGGGCCTGGTCCTTATCGGACGGCGAGCTACCCATCGCTCGCCGTCCGCAAGCCCGCGCCTACGGTGGCCGGAAATCGGCTTGCAACTCCCGACGCCCGGGGCGTCTCCTGCGGCGACTAGAGGCGTGAGGGCGCGAAACTTGCCTCTCCCTCACGCGTTCCGCCTCCTCCTTCGCGAGCATTACTGCTTCGCAGAAGGAGGTGACGGCCTCCCATGCACTCTCGCTCCGAACCATGGCCTGAACCAGTGCTGGACGCGAGAGATCGTCGCCGCCGATCGCCTCCGTGAGGACACGGCGGTGCTCCGCCCAAGCCGGGCAGATCTCCACCGTATGCTCCACCGTGTCCTCCGGGCGATCCACACAGTGGTGACACCTGGGCGTTTCCTCCCGCTTTATCCTGAACAGGAACCTCCCGAAACAACCGTGTCCGGTGAGGACCTGCGTCAGGCGGAAGGTGAGGACGCCGTGGCGCCTCTCCAGCCACTCCTCAAAGAGGGGACTTATCGCCACAATTGTAGCGTGCCCAGCGCTAGGTTGCGACAATCGCACTCTCCATGCCGCCATGAGATCTCGCCGGAGTTCCGTCCGCTGTACCGTGATTTCTCGCGGCAGCGGAGTTTCACCCCGGCGTTTCGCCTCCTCGCGCCACTCCCAGATGTGCGCGAGGACTTTTGCCTCCAGATCCGAGCTATACCCAAGGGGCTTGTGGCTAAGTAATAACAGCCGCACGGATCGGTCGATCAGGTTAGGCTACACTTGCCGCGGTAGGTCCGTGGATGGGTGACCATCTTCACATATCAAGACCCCTCCGTGCCTCGGAAAGCACGTTAAGCCGTTGGACCCGGCTGTTATTTGTAGATCTTTGGCAGTTTTTACGGGTCGTCAGAAATCCGAAAGTCTGACAATCAGTCTTACCAAGGGGTATCGTGTTACCCAGTTACTGGGTTGTGGAGGTCAGATAGGCAGTCGCCCCATGTAAAATACTGGTATACAGGTACATCCGGTTAGACTGGAGGCGACGCAAAATAGTTGGGAAAAGGCGGGCAGATGATAAGTTCCTGTAGTTACCCAAAACTACTGTCATCGGATATCCATACTTATCCCAAGTATGATCTCTAGTCAATCAATCAATCATTTATTTGCAACGAATGTGGGTGGGGCTAGTGATAGGTATATTAAAGGTATTCAGAGTATTCAGACACAACTCTTTAAAATTTTGCCTCTATACAACATTATTTTTAGTATACGCGAAACCTGAATATAGTTTGTTCAGAATAAGGAACTGAATCGATTTCAATAATTTTTACACCATGTTATATTTTGTCCCAAAAATATTTAAATGTGATAGAAAATGTTATCACTATCTAATTACTTACAATACAATCGCTGTGCGGTTAGGTACCTACTACCAAATTATTATCAAAGAGCGCAACACGACCCTAAAGGCGCGGGGGCGTCGTTAGCAGGTTTTTGTACGGACAACCCAGTAACATAACAACCTTATAACTTTGAGATTTTTCATGATAAAGTTTTGAAATTTTGTACATAGATTCTTTACATAAAAATACTAGACACGTGTTTCGGGTTTCGTATATACTAAAAACTTTTTACAAAAAAATATAACCGACTCCCAAAAATAAAACTACTCGTACAAAGTGAAAAATAACTTTAATTTCGGAAGTCGGTGTCTTTGGATCTGTATTTTAGTTCATTGCCACCGCCTTCCGAAATTAAAGTTATTTTTCACTTTGTAGTGTTATTTTTGGGAGTCGGTTATATTTTTTTGTAAAAAGTTTTTTATTTTTCATTTTTTAGTGGGTCAGTTTTGAAAAATCTAAGTTACAATAGCCTAATGTTAACTGGTCATCACCTTTTACAAAATATTGCTTTTCCCGATGCTGGGATGTTGATTGTTGAGGAGTTCTCCTGGTAAGAACCAGGAGAACTGCCACTCACCACATGCATAGTGACGAGCATAAATTACTTAGCAACCACATTAAAGTACCTAATCGAATCGCAACCCGTTAAATACTTATTATTATTTTGTTCCCGTGGCCATCTGTGGTCTCTATCATCAGTTCCACTTCACCAAATGGTGCTTTCCGAGAGCAAATGCACGACTTCCTATAAAAAATATCCAAATCGCTATAGGTTTGCCTATAAAATTTGAGGGTTTCCCTCGATTCCCATGGGATCCCCTCATCACATCCTAATTTGGCAGCAATGGGACCACCTCGGGAGCATATCCTTACAAACAAAAAATTTATTTTCAAAATCGGTCCATTCTTGACGGAGATTTCGATGAACAAACATAAAAAAAAACAAACATACAGCCAAACATATAACCTCTTCTTTTTTGGAAGTCGGTTAAAAACTAATATTGTATAATGATTTAAGGGTCAGTAAGTAGGTACCTATAATTTGACTAAGAAAACATCGTGATGAAATCGGCGTGTACTGGAAACGATAAACTCGAAGACATTTTCCCAATAGGTTGGTACCATCCTTACGTATTATGAAGTCCCCCACCGCGTCTGTCTGTCTGAACGCGATAAACTCGTAAACTGCTGAACGGATTTTCAAACGGTTTTCACCAATGGATGAAGTGAATAATGAGGAAGGTTTATGTGTACAATTCATTAAGGTTTTGTGTAAATTGGCTGAAATATGACGATTATTGTTGAAGATGTCGGAAAAATCATGCCGACTGGGACCTTTACTGGTGTGAGCCGCGTAAATCATAAGAGATCCATAAAATTAATGCTCTACAGGATTGTACATCCTAAAAGATCAACAATAAAGTCCGCTAAAGCTTATGTCTATCTTATAAGGAACCATTCTTATCTTTCAAAATTTAATCGATAATTCATTCTTACTTCCGAAGCTATTTTGACCGGTATATTATTAATCCAATAAAATATGATATTTAAATAGGGCATTTAATTAAAATTAAAATATGCCTGCAGATCATATCATTTATAATAATACTTTAAAAGATATCACAGATTCAAAATCACGCGTAACAAAATAGTTATGGTTGATCGCTACGATAGAAAAAACGGCTGAACGGAATTGAATGAAATATGGTAGGCATATAGTTCATAGCTTGAATTACACGGAAACATACTACCGGTATTCATTTATCCTATGTATGATAAATTAATATTGGGAGTACGTTTCCGTGGAATAATTTCCGACCTCCACGCGGGCCAAGTAGCAGGAAAAAGCTAGTATAAATTTAATAAAAAGAATATAAATTAAGTAATCCCATTTATATACCACGTAGGCTTACGATCACACGTCATCAATGATAACGTAAACGTGTTTGTCACAACACTAGCAAGTTTGCCACCTATAAATGATAAATACAAGGTGTGATTTTTTAAACTTCCGGGGATGCATATCCGCCCGGGTCTGGACCAAATCTTTGACGTAATTGCACAACGGAAATCACAACGGAATGTATCAATAATTCTATTTACACACGTAAATAGTCGGAATCTTTTAGGCAAGTGTAGAATATTTTAGGCAAGTGTAATTTCACTATAACAGCATTAGGCAAGTGTGGAATATACACACCCTAATAATTATATTGTGGTACATTTATTTTCCAGTGTGATACATTCCGTTGTAATTTCCCTTGTGCAATTACGTCAAAAATTTAGTCCTGACCCATCCACCTACCTACTACTTTCATGATCACGTATGTCTGCCACCAAACATAGCATTGCTGCGTTCTGCGGCAGGTATGGGTGCCACTAGTGAAATTACAGCCACATGAGGCATTAGGCATAGCTTTGTCTCTGGTATTACAAAGCAGATGCGTTGTTATACCAGAGACATCGCAGAAGCGATGTTACTGGTATTTCAGATGTCATACGTAGACCGTCGACTTAAATTGTTTGTCATTTAATGGCGGGAAATAAGGTTAAGTTGTAGTTATTTGTAAGTTGGGCCTGTGAATGACTTTCAGGTTTTATTGTGAAGTAATAAAAAAAGTAACAAACGATTGGCTGTATCAACTTAGGTAGTAGGTACATCCCCTGAAGCTTTCATAGGATTAACTCTTTGGTTAATAGGTAGTAAAATCGAATAATACCTTGACAATCATTATCTGTTCTTTCATAAAAATGAGATTAATATTGAGACATAATTTATCGAATGCAATAAACTGCTCAAGATACAGTTTATTGCATCTCGATTAAAAAACCGTATAAATACTGAAAATTCGAAAAAAAATCCAAATTACTCGACGGTAGGTAAGTTATAACATATTCAAATTTAAGTATCATTTTTAATATTGGTAAGTAATGATTGATAGCTCACTGCTTCGTTTCCAGTGGTTGGAAGAGTGACTGCTAAGCAATCCTGGATTCAATCCCCAGGTCGGAAGAAGTATTACTTAGGTATATGATATTGGGTTTTTTCCCAGATTCTGAATTTGTAACCAGTTAATGGGAAAGGCAAGCCCTCTATTTCATGGGATTCACCCTTAGGGAATTACCTCCAGGCGTAGTGTAATTATGTTATGTTTATTAGATAGTAATATTATCTACAATCTACATAATATCTATTGATAAATATCATGATAGGTACCAGCATAAAATGTATTCAGCTTCTGAAATTTATTGCCATTCATATTATCTACAATCAAACCAACTAGCTAGTAAGGTGTTTGCCTATAATTCATCAAACAGTTCCTAACATGTTTTTCTTCAGCAGCAAAAAAATCTTAAAAGATGAAATTCTTCGCTGTCTTCGCCGTCTTGGTGGCCGTGGCTGCCGCTGACTTCAGCTCCTGGACCCTGCCCCAGCTGTCCGATGCCATCCAGAACCCTGAAACCGACCCTGCAATCATGCCGGCTCTCGAACAGGCCCTCAATGACATGATGGACTCTCTCTTCGCTCAACCGATCGTGGTAAGTTGTTTGTGATTTCTGGTTATAGTTATAAATCAGTTTGATGGCACGAAGAGTAAATTAACGTCTTTTTAATGTGAAAATAATTTCAAGCCAGCAACTAAAAGTTTCTAGATCTAACTTAGCTGAAAATATCACTGCCTATTTTATTTTTGCTATGTAACTTATTCCTATCTGTGGGAGTGATTTCGTGAAAGGGACGGATGTAACAGGAAGTGACAGCAAGAGCATGGAAAGTACTTTTGAATAACATGGAATTAGTGTACTAATGGATTTAGTAAATACTAAGTAGATTGTAAGTAGAGGGGGCCGAATTTCGACCAGTGGGCGGCCACTAGTAATGAATAATTGTTCGAATAAATAATTCAGTATTTAGTTTTTTTTAAATTTTGTGGTTAATATCTGTCGCTGCTCAGTTGCCTATTACCAAGGCAAGATGTCAGATTTTAGACATCATAGGCGACTGCGTTTTTAGTTTCTCTCATCACCATGCCTTGTCTGGTTATCTGGATCACTGGTCCTCGGTAATTTTGACTGATTTAATAAACGTATTTTCTTTCTTTTCTTCTTTCTTTTATTTTTTGGTCTAGTGGTCGCAAAATTGACTGGTGAGCGTGTTACTTGGTTCGACTCCTATAAGGTCCAGCAAAGTGTTATAAGGTAGTAATCACTTGTCAGTAAAACCCTGGAGTCAGGATTTGTGTGCAGATTGTCTTAAAGCTCTCTCTGCCTGTTACGCGGGACTATAGTATAGCTGGCAAAATGTGGGCGTACTATACAACTCTGCCTACTTATTCGGAGATCAAAGGCGTGATGATGTCATGTTATGTATTCTGGCATAAGAACAGCTTTCCTGTTTCAGGTACCCGCTGATGTTGCCGCACCTGTCGACCTGACTGGCTGGACTCTGCACGATATCTCCAGCGCCCTGCAGAACCCTACAACCGACCCTGCTCTCATTCCCTACCTCGAACAGGCTCTCAACGAAATGATGGACGCCATCCACGCTGGAATCCCTGTTGTGAGTTCCTAGATTTTAAATATTATAGGAAATAGGTTCAGTCAGCCGCAAAAAGATGATGTCATGGACCAAGTGATTATTAGGACATTATAAAAAACACCCGGGCAGTTTGGAATATGGCTAATATGAGAGGGCAGTGTCATAACAACTATTGAAATAATCAAATCGACCGGCCATTTTTTATAATGCTAGTCACCTATGGGGCAGCACAATTAAAACCAGGTTTTATTACTATTATTTTTATTTCAAACGTAGAATTAATTTGTATAACCTTCTGACAGACGACATAATAAATGTTGACCTTCAAAAGTGCGTTTTACGTGTGCTTTCACAATTCATAAAAAATAAAGATTTCGGTTAGGTTAGGTCAGAATAGTGACCATAAACGCGCGACGGTGAGCAAGCGAAGCGAGCGTGCCGCGGGTGCCGCCGCCGAGCGCCAGATCTCCTCTATTGTTGCTAAATCAGCAAAATACCTGTGTATTATCAGATTGCCCAAAGACCACACAGCAAATATTTATAATGACGAGGCAATGTGATAAATAAGGAAGTTCAAATTATAATTAATTATTTCGCCCTAAGTAACTTGTGTGTGTGCGCGGGCATTATGAAAAATGCCCCTATTTGTTACTTGATCCATAACATCACAAGGGTCTTGGTCATCATCGTCATCGACAAGAATCCTAACTAATATTAAAAGTGCGAAAGTTTGTTTGTTTAACGCTTTCACGCTGATACGGCTCAAAGGATTTGGATGAAATTTAGCACATGGGTTGACCATGACTTGGAGAAGGACCTATGCTACTTTTCATCTAGTCGAAGTCGCGGGCAACAGCTAGTTCATTATAATTATTGTCTACAAAGTTTGTTCCATAATATTGTATCAATTAAGTTATAGGTATGTCATTTTAAGTCCACTAACACACAAACTTCTCTTTTATTGCAGGAGGCCATTGGTGTTCCTGTCATACCCACGGAAGTCAGCTACTGGACTCTGCAAGAGCTGTCCGAGGCTCTTCAGGACCCTACCACCGACCCTGCTCTGGTGCCCTACCTGGAACATGCCCTGAATGACATGATAGCTGCTCTCTTCGGTGGCAACCAACTTGTAAGGACATCAATTATTCTCTTAATAGATGAGGGTCTTTGAAGTAAATAGCAGTAGGTAGTAATAGGAGAAAGTTCCGAGACTTTAAAGAAATGTGGGTTTACTTAATTACATCTTTGCCTAACCCTCGGAGGAAAAAAGGCGTGATGAGTGATGATATGTTATTTGGAAGAAATGATGATAAGAATCTTAAAAAAAAAGTGTTGGATATCATACTGTCAAGTTTAATCAAAAGATAAATAAGACAGTTTGATCTCATAAACTGGAATTAGAATCTTAATATTTCTGATGGTAGATGGTTCACAGTAATTAAGAAACCCCTTTTGTGCCTTTACCATGAATGTGGGCCCCTCGCTGCCCCACAACTAAACTGGCCGGATGCTGGTTGATAAATGAAGCAGAAGAATATGAGTATCAAAGAGAGAGAGATTCCAAGAGAGTGCATCCTTACTTTGCTATTTAGTAAACATTAGAAATAATAATATAATTATAATATTGTTTTTAAATTGGTTTCTTATAATTACAAACTCAACTTGCTAACTTTTACCTTTTTATCATGTTACCTAAATCAGTTCAGTTTTTCATTGTCTTCGAAGGTAAAAATAATTCATACTTATTTTTTTTCGTTCTCCAGGAGGTAATCGCCATCGTCGCTCCCGCTGGTCTTGCAAAGCCCGAGCTTGTCGAGATCCTCCCCACACCCGTCGTGATCGCCCCCTCCCCCGTCGAGGAAGACCCCACCCCCGTCGAGGTCGCCCCCTCCCCCATTGTGCCCCCCACAGCCTCCACTGGCAGCCCCCTTGTCCAGATCATCATCAACATCCAGAACCAGGCTTAATTTGGCTGAAGTAATTTTCTAGATATTTCTTCACGATTAAATGCGGTATTAATGCATATAACTGTTTTTAATTTTATGAGAATTGGATACCCTGGTAGATAATTATTTTATTTGTTTATTTAATCTTTTTACACTCAAAAAAGGAACAAAGGCGGACTATTAATGCCCTCTACCAGTCAACCAAGGGTAATGAAGAGATAAGATGGCAGGTGCTGTGTTTGAGAGGAACAATGAGAATTAAAAAAAAAAATATCCTAATTAATTATAAATAAAATAGGTAACACAAGTACATAAAGAGGTTTTAAACTTATTGTACATATATACATATTTTCTATAACATATAGTTACCTATATTATTTATGTACAACATGTCCTGGAATGAACGCACAACCTCTTAAGGGGTCATTGTACTCATCATTATGAACAACTTTTACTGTTGAACCAAACCAGAAATCGTGAAAAAAAATCTGCTCTTCCCTACCTTTTGACAAGTTATTCAAACATAAATTTATAGGGAGCAGCTGATTTTTTTTTCGCGAATAATAATAAAGATAAATAATACTATTATAGCTATTTCGTACAGCTGTCAAAAAATGAGATTTGTGATTTGAGTTTACCTATAGATAATTTAATTTTGTATTTAATCGGTTTAACAATTAATTTCCCTCACTTTACATAATTTTGGAAATGTAAAAATCGCGGACTGCTTCGTTGGTCTAGTGGTCGCAAGCACTACTGCTGAGCATGAGGTCCGGGGTTTGATTCCCAGGTCGGGCAGTGTTATTGGGATTTTCCATTAGGGATTCTCAGTAGCAGCCTGGAGTTTGGATTTGTGCCCGGTTGATGGCAATAGGCTCGCCCCCTTTTACATAGGAGTTAAACATAACTGGCGAAATGTACTATAGGCACAACTCTGCCTAATCCTTCGGGGATAACAGGCGTGATGTTTGGTATGTATGTGTAAAAATGCATCGATTTAGGTAACAGCAGTGTCCGCCATAGCATTGTGTTTCATCGTGTCGCATTTCTCAGCCACATAGGAAGATATAATACCAGTCATTCAAAAATAAAAAAAAAACAAAAATATTTTTATTTTACATTAGTCTACATGGGCACTTATGAAACGTCAGAAGCTAGGTGCACGGTTCCAATTGGTCGTTTCCTATGGAGAAAAGCCGGCAAGAAACTCCACGGTTACTCTTTAAAAAAAAAACCGGCCAAGTGCGAGTCGGACTCTCGCACGAAGGGTTCTGTACCATTATCTATAAAAATGGCAAAAAAACACATTTGTTGTATGGGAGCCCCCCTTAAATATTTGTTTTATTTTAATTTAATTATTTATTTTTAAAGTCAATTTATATCTACATTTTTCGTGAATATTTCAAGCGTCTACCTGTTGCCGTTATCAATATAGAGCAAAAACGAGCAAAAAAATCACGTTTGTTGTATGGGAGCCCCCTTAAATATTTATTTTATTCTATTTTTTAGTATTTGTTGTTATAGCGGTAACAGAAATACACCGTCTATTGGCGGTGCCCAGTAGTAGGACCAATCTACTGAGTAAAGCCCCTATAACGCGTACCTTGCGTGTGCTTAATGACGTAGCAGACATCATAGATATTTTTACTTGTTCTCTGGGCGAGTTCACAAAAACCACAATGTTTACAATATGTTATAGTGAATAATAAAATTGTAATTATGGCCACACTATTGAATTAGGAAATCCCTGTAATGATAGTGATGATGAGTGTTGGGTTATGCAGAACGTGAATCAAACAACAAGCTCCAGTAATGACTGCCATATTTAATAGTTCCTTTTAATACCACCACCAACATTATGAATGTACCCACTTATGAATATCATCACATCTTCCTCCCTTAAAAAAAAAAACAAAAATAAATCCATTAATGTAGGTACCTAGACCTACACATCAAAGTTCAACAGAATATAAATATATACTTAAATATGTTTACTGCCATAACAATGTAACAAGCATAAATCAATTAATCATCTAATGAGCACTCATTAAATAAACTTAACAATTAATCTCAATGCATAAAGTAAACAGTAACATCGTTATTACTGTATCCTAAACTTCAGTAATTTTATTATTTCACAATTCATATTGTTACTTAACATTTTTCATTTGATATTTTGTTTAGTTAGAAAGAAATACATAATGCCTACGCCATAAAGGATATATTTATTTTGTTCTAAAACTAACACACATGTACAATTATTGTTATCATATAAACCAAACATTATTATTTAAATATATTGTGAATATCAATATTGCGTTGCCGTTGATAAGTGTGGTTGATGACTACAAGTAGTGTATTGATCATTTCATGGATACCCCCATCTATTCGGCGGTCGCACCGTCCTGCCGGAACGAGTGACATAATAATTATTATTATTATAAGACGGCTCACGATGTTCATTCATAGGACACGATGAATTATCACAATCATAATGAAACTCATAGTCTCGAGGAGGGCGGTGTCTGTGCGAGGGATCTGCTATCATGTGCCTTCTATTTCGTACAACTACTTTTCCATTATGTAAACGAATAGCATAAGACCTATTTCTCAGAATGCGGTCTACTACGCCTGGTACCCAATAGTTTTTTATTGTATCGAAATATCTAACATTTTGATCAACTTGTAACGGAGTTAAGTTCTTACTACTTTTATCATAAAATTCTTTTTGTTTATTTTGCCTGTTTATTAATTTTTCTTGTATGTTATTATGCACTTTTGGTACCAATAATTTTATAGGTGTCGGTACAATACTCCTTAATTTTCGACTTTGTAAAATTTCGGCTGGTGATGCTAGATCACTACCCAGCGGTGTATTCAAGCATTCTAACAATGCTAGACGATAATCCGTGTTGTCTTCTGTTGACTTTTTAATAATATTTTTTACTGTTTGAACTGTGCGTTCTATTTGCCCATTCGATTGGGGATAGTAAGGTGATGACGTCATATGAGTAAAATTCCAATCTAGTGCGAATTTCCTAAATTCAAATGATGAAAATTGTGGACCACAGTCTGACATTATCGTATTAGGTATTCCTTGACGGCTAAATATATTTTTTAAATGATTAATTATGCTTCCTGAAGTTGTACTAAGTAATTTTATTAACTCGAAATATTTACTAAAATAATCCACTAGCAACAAGTAGTTCGTACCTTTATATTGAAATAAATCTACACCAACCTTAGCCCATGGTCTGTCAGGAACCTCGTGACAATTAAGCTCTTCTTTCTGATTATTTTTTCTATGCGTTAAACAAATATTACAACTTTTAATCATGTTTTCTATATCATTGTTAATACCGGGCTAAAATATTATTTCTCTAGCTCGTAATTTGCATTTTTCAAATCCCATATGTCCAATATGAATCTTTTTTAACATCTCTTTTCTCATTATTTTAGGTATAATTATTTTATCCGATTTCCAAATTAACCCATTAGCTACAGTTATATCCTCCCTAAATTTCCAGTATTGTTTTATATTGTTTTTTATTATATCTTTATTTTCAGGCCAACCTTGTAAAACGTGTTTATTTAATTCTATCATCTCTTCATCTATTTCTAATTGCTTTTGTATGTCTATGAACTGAGCGTCCGTAAGATATTCACATTTATTTTTCACGCTATCGGTCAATACGCATACCTCATCCGTGCCGCTACTTACAGCGGTTTGCGACGTTCCTTCGCTCACACGCGGCGTCGTTTCGTAAGCACGAGATAACGCGTCCGCAATATACAAGTGTTTTCCCGGTTTGTAAACTAATGTAAATGTGTAACGCTGTAATCTCAACAGCATCCTCTGTAAGCGAGATGGAGCATCTACAATTGGTTTTTTAATAATGCTGATTAAGGGCTTATGGTCCGTTTCTATTGTTACATCCGAACGTCCAAAAATGTATGCATAAAATCGTTCGCAGGCAAAGACGGAAGCATACAATTCTTTTTCAATCTGTGCATACCTTTGTTCTGTTATAGTTAACGCTTTAGAAGCATAACATACTGGAAGCCCATTTTGCATTAAGCACGCACCTAAACCTGTGGAACTGGCATCCACGGATATGACTATTGGCTTTTCCAAACTATAATATTGTAGAACTGGCCGTTTCGTTAAACACATTTTTAAATACCTAAAACACTGCTCATGTTGGGCATCCCAATGCCATTCTATTTCTTTTTTAAGTAACTCTCTTATTGGCAACGTTTTATCTGAAAGGTTCGGAACAAAGGAGCCTATGTACGTAATCAATCCTAAAAATCTTTCTACATCTTTCCTATTCTTTGGTACTTGCATGTTTTTTATTGCTGTCAAATGAGAATCATCGGGGCTCAATCCATCTTTTGTAATACGATGACCTAAATATTTTATGTCCTGTAAACCAAACTTACACTTATTTATATTTAATTTTAAATTTATTTTTCTACATCTTTCTAGTACTTTCTTCAATATTTCATCATGTTTGTATTGATCTGAGGCATATATTAATAAATCATCAATATACATACATACACCTTCAATATCATCAAAGTTTTCGTATATTTTCTTATGAAAGACCTCTGAGGCCGAACATATGCCATAAGGCATGCGTAAAAATTTAAATCTACCAAATGGTGTATTAAATGTACAAAATTTACTACTTTCTCCTAATTTCACGTTCCAAAACCCTGAAGAAGCATCTAATGTGCTGAAATACCTAGCCCCTGCTAATTTTGACACAATTTCATCAATAGTTGGTAGCTTGAAATGTTCTCTCCGGATAGCCTTATTTAATTCTTTCGGGTCCAAGCAATTCTTAAATCACCGTTTGATTTTTTAACCACAGTTATACTGCTAACCCAATCAGATGGACCCTCTACTTTTGCTATAATACCTTGTGACTCCATTTCCAATAACTTTTTCTTAACGTCCTCGCTAATCGCAAATGGCAACTTACGAGGCGCATGCACTACGGGGACGGCGTCGTCCCTCAGTTGTAAATTATATTCTCCCGGTAGACAACCTATACCTTCAAAAACATCTTTATAATCTATTTTTATATTGGATTTGATATCAGACCGCTGCACAGACATGACCCTGTTAATTAAGTTCATTTCTACACATGCACAACGTCCCAATATAGGAGTGCTATTTACATCTACAATTTTAAACTCCAATAAATACAATTTATTCTTATGATATACTTTTAAATGTGTTTTTCCTATGACATTAATGAAATCACCTGAATAACCGCTCAATTTAGTATTAGTTTGCAACAATTTTTCAACGGATATTCCTAATCTGGCCAAAAAACGCATCGGCAGCACATTAACATCTGCGCCCGTATCTAACTTGAAGTTTATGCTATGTTCATTAATTTTCAAATCTATAGTCCAATCACACAAGTCTTTATTTAATGCAAATATTACCTTTTCGTCTGACGCCTCCACAACGTATACACCACACACTTTTGCGAAATGGTTCATTTTCGAGCAGCGTAGACACCTCTTACCATACGCCGGACAAGCATTCCTTCCGTGCATACTACCACATCTGCCACACTGGGGCGTCGTGCGCGGTCTGTTTATCGGCTGCTGCATGTCACGAGCGGCGTCTGCGGCGCCCCCGCGCCCGCCGCGCCACGCTGCGCCTCCACACTCGTGTGTGTGCGTCGCATGTTCTTGTAGACGATGACACTCCATATCCTACTTTATTATAACGCTGTAATGCCCATATTTCGTTTTTTTCTTCTTGTAAATTTCTGTCCTGTTTTATACTGTGAACTGCTTCATTCTCCTTCTTTATGTTCTCTGAATACATTCTTGATACTACTGCTGCTCGACAAATCTCCAATGTTTTTGTCAATGTTAGGTCCCCTTTATTGACGTGTAAAAGTGTTTGTACAAACCTACTTACAGAAATAAAATCATTTATCATTTATCACTTCACGTAATAATCGTTCTCTAATAGCTGGGCTTGTGACTCTACACACAAGTCGGTCTTTTATGAGATCATCCTTTAAATTTCCAAACTCACAAGTCTTGGACAATTTCCGCAAGTCAAACACATATTGATCTATTGAATCATTTTGCTGCTGATCCCGTGTGAAGAATTTATGCCGTTCCACCGTTAAATTTTTCTTAGTTTTAAAATGTTCATCTAATTTTTTACACGCACCGTCTAAAGTTGTTTCCTTGCTTTGTTCTAATATTTCGCGGCATTGCTCGCCTACTATATGTATAAAAATGTTGAATTGTATCACTGGTGTTTTTGTCGACAACTCACACGCGTTGAAATATATCATGAAGCCCTTCTTCCATCTTTCCCAACTATCACTCAGCTTGCCTGATGCCACATCAATCGAGTTCTCATCAAATTGGAACGGTGACGGCGGTGTTAACACTGTTTCCATTATTGCTATTTATTGAAGTACCTATACAATTTTATCGTCTATTTCACTTTATTTCACTCACTGCTAATTATATTCTATTGTACTTTATTAATCATCGGCTGCGCCATGTTGGGTTATGCAGAACGTGAATCAAACAACAAGCTCCAGTAATGACTGCCATATTTAATAGTTCCTTTTAATACCACCACCAACATTATGAATGTACCCACTTATGAATATCATCACAATGAGTTAATAAATAAATAAATAAATCATCTGTGAAAATTTCAACTGTATAGCTATCACGGTTCATGAGATACAGCCTGGTGACAGACGGACAGACAGATAGACAGACAGACAGACAGACGGCGGAGCCTTAGTTATAGGGTTCTCGTTTTACCCTTTGGGTACGGAACCCTAAAAAATGGCTTTTACAATGTTTTCAAATTACAGTGTTAATAAGTATGAGAGGACAGCGTAGGCCCGTCAAAAGTACCAGGTACTTAACAAAATAGAAAATGGTCTACAGATCTACAGTCAGATTGGTCAGATTAAGCCTACAACGTCCTCACATTAACAAAAAAACAATATAAAATATAATTAAAATAATAAAAGTTAGAACCTTGTTGAAATTAAAATTGTTTTGCATTAAATAGCGGTTTTCGTTTTCGATAGATTTTATCAGAGGTTGATGTGGTTTGCTGATAACATTGTCACCAAAATATTGAGGTTTTTGCATTTTGTCAGCCTATTGAATCGGTATCTAACCGCAAAATATAATAATAATAGTCCTCCAAATCGATATTCGCCCATGGCGACCAATCTCAGCGGAGACCAGCTTTCGGCGCGGGAGATATTATAGTGCACAAGTGCACAGACACAGGTGCACTGTCTCTTCCCTCACTCTCCCAAAAACCGCAAAATATACCATAAATCTGTATCGCTATTATTTATTTATTTAAACTTCTCGCACACAATAAGGTACAAAGGCGGACTTAATGCCTTAGGCATTCTCTACCAGTCAACAAAGGGCGTAGAAGAGATAAGATGGCGGGTGATCTGAATAACAATATTAAAAAATATTAAAATATAACATAGGCATTTAATTAATTATTATTTATTTATTTAAACTTCTCGCACACAATAATGTACAAAGGCGGACTTAATGCCTTAGGCATTCTCTACCAGTCAACCAAGGGCGGTGAATAGATAAGATGGCGGGTGATCTGAATAATAATATTAAAAAATATTAAAATATAACATAGGCATTTAATTAATTATTATTTATTTATTTAAACTTCTCGCACACAATAAGATACAAAGGCGGACTTAATGCCTTAGGCATTCTCTACCCGTCAACCAAGGGCGGTGAAGAGATAAGATGGCGGGTGATCTGAATAATAATATTAAAAAATATTAAAATATAACATAGGCATTTAATTAATTATTATTTATTTATTTAAACTTCTCGCCCACAATAATGTACAAAGGCGGACTTAATGCCTTAGGCATTCTCTACCAGTCAACCAAGGGCGGTGAATAGATAAGATGGCAGGTGATCTGAATAATAATATTAAAATATAACATAGGCATTTAATTAATTATTATTTATTTATTTAAACTTCTCGCACACAATAATGTACAAAGGCGGACTTAATGCCTTAGGCATTCTGTACCAGTCAACCAAGGGCGGTGAATAGATAAGATGGCGGGTGATCTGAATAATAATATTAAAAAATATTAAAATATAACATAGGCATTTAATTAATTATTATTTATTTATTTAAACTTCTCGCACACAATAATGTACAAAGGCGGACTTAATGCCTTAGTCATTCTCTACCAGTCAACCAAGGGCGGTGAATAGATAAGATGGCGGGTGATCTGAATAATAATATTAAAAAATACGAAATTATAACATACTTATTTTTTTTTGTTAGGGATAACAAACAATTGTACATTATAGCTTACATCTAAGATTACATTTGAAGTGGGTAAATGTGCAATCCACGACACTTACACATATACCTAGAATAATGATAAAGTGAAGACAATATTCAAGTTAAAAACACAAAGAAGAAGACAAAAAGAGAAAAAAGAGGGTGCACTTATCTAATTATTAATAAAATAGGTGCACCTACATATATAGATTATAAACTTATAATACTTTTAATACACAAACATACATATTTACTATAATATATCCCTAAATTTTATATACATATAAATATACATACAAATTCAAGGAAAGGAGGTAATTGAGATGACTCTACGCTATTTGTTTTGTAAATAACTCTGCAATTTCCTGAAATCAAGAGGAAGCGCATTCCAGAGGAGAATGGTCTGAATATGAAAGGAAGTATGAACAAATTCGGAAGTATGAGAAGGACAGAGTAGATGAAGATTGTTGGAAGAACGCAGATTCTTAGCGTGCTATTGATAACAGTTATTAAGTATACATACTGCCGCAGGCCTCACAGAATAAACTTGCCTCAGTGTGTCGGTTTTTTTTTGTGTGATCCAGTAGCGTCTACATCGGACTATTACAAAGCCACCAACCCAGTAACATCTACATCGGGTATCCAACGATATTGATCCAGTAACATCTACATCGGATCGTTTATCGACACGGACCCAGTAACATCTACATCGGGTATCCAACGATATAGATCCAGTAACATCTACATATTTACATCATATAAAAACTAACCGACTTAAAATAATAATATATAAGATAAACGCTAACAGACTTAACATAATACTATATGTACATTTACAAAAAAAAGGTGGGGATAGAATCATAGGGCATCAAAAAATTCGTCCGCATCGCTGTCAACAGGAAAGGTGCCCAGAAGGCTGGCAGCATTGCCACGTTGTATGGCGATGCTGATTCTTTGTCCGAAAAATAGACCAGCCCTCTGGTCACGTGAAGAGTCGACCAACCGCTTGGCGATATCTTGAAAAACCAAGCGGGCACTCGGACCCCATGGCCCTAGTGTTTCAACCCCAAACGGCTCGAACATATAGCTCCCAATAAGATTGGAATATTTTCGCCGTTTGAGGTTTTCTGCACCTGCAGCAGCCGCCCCAGCACAGCTTGCCGTGCTAGGAAGATGGGATGGCGCAAGGGTGTCGACACATGTTGCATCCCACACCAAAGGCCGACCTAACTTCCAAGGCATTATGGTCATTCCGTCTGGTCTCTACCCATCGTCGCGTGCTAAGCCATTGGGTTCTAAAACAGCTGGCACCCCGACGGTGACAAGAGCACGACGGATGATGTCATTAATGCTGGCGTGCCGTGCTATCCGGCCTGCGCTCTTACTGCAAGATAGGCCATGATGTCCAAGGCAGTCGACAGCTTCTCCGCACTTCTTCTTCTCACACATCTACATCGGATCTTTTATTGACACGGACCCAGTAACATCTACATCGGGTCAATACAAGTAACATAGTCAAGTAGATAAACATCAGACTTAACCAGCCACACAACATAAATATGTGCAAACACTCACTTTCGAAGAACGCTGTACAGGTTTCAGGGCACCACTCCCCTCGCCAGGGTACCATGTACTCAGCCGCAGCTTGACTAGTTTTCTCGTAAGATCCACTGAGCAACTTCAGTTCATAACGTCCGCTTGGCAGGACCTTAATAACTCGGTAAGGTCCGCGCATACCTGGGTCTAGCTTTCCTGTGGACAGAGGAACTTGTCCTCGCAGTAAAAGGTTAAGCGAGACGTCTCTGTAGGTGATTTATAGTTGATGATGAATGAATTTTCGAATTACCGTTTTTGTGAGATGGAAATGAAATGTGATGTATAAATTATCTGATTGAGAGATGAATGCTTGAGTTATCTATAAAGTTGGCTTTCAGGTGTTATATTTGTGTTATGACTTTCAGATGAATCTGATGAAGAACTAAACGGTGGACATGATGCGCTGCCTATACCGGGACCCAGCAACAGATCAGATGCGGTCGTGGACGACGCTAAATCAGGAGAGGCCGTGTTAGGAATGAACGAGAATGAACGGAAGCGAATAGCATCACGCCTATAAAACTGAGCGTTAAGCAGATGACAGCCCTTTTTTTCTCTTGTCAACCGTCGGTGTCGGAGCGTTCACACGTCGCAGCTGTGTCGTATTTTTGCCAGATTAGCATTAGAATCCTAATCATTATTTTTGTGTGTTAATTATTAATGTTTTCCGATTGCATTAAAGTAGTTCTTAACCGTTATTTCTTTTTTTTTAATAAAATCCACTTCTGATTCCTAAAAATAATATAATTATTTACAAAGTAAATATTCATGGCATTATATATATAAAATTAATAAATGTCAATGTGTATATAAAAATACGGATATAATCTTTTTCAGATCATGTAGACCAATATACGTGGTCCTCAAATGATCTGACCAGGTAACTAACACACAATTAACAGGCAACTAACACACAACTAGGTATATTATGATCAGGATCTGATGAAGGGATCCCTTGGAAATCGAGGGAAATCCTCAAATTTTAAGTGATTTGGGTATTTTTTATAGTAACTCATGCATTTGCTCTTGTCAAATAACCATTTGGTGAAGTGGAACTGATGATGGAGGCCACAGATTGCCACCGGAACAATATAATAATAAGTATTTAACGGCTTGCGATTTGATTAGGTACTTTAATATGGTTGCTAAGCAATTTATGCTCGTCACAATGCATATGGTGAGTGACAGTTAACTCAACAATTAACGTCCCAGCATTGGAAAAAGCAATATGTTGTAAAAGGTGATGAGCAGTTGACATAAAGCTATTGTAACTTAGATAAATTAAAAAGTGATACACAAAAAAGTGAAAAATAAAAAACTTTTTATAAAAAAAAATAAAACACTTCCAAAAAAACACTACAAAGTGAAAAAAACTTTTTTACAAAAAAAACAACCGACTTCCAACAAAAACACTAAAAAGTGAAAAATAACTTTAATTTCGGTAGCACATAACATAACATCACGACTTGTTTCCTCGAAGGGTAGGGCAGTAGGTGTACCTGTAGTACACCCACATTTAATATTATATTTAATTAAATTTCGGAAGTCGGTGGCCATAAACGAAAATACAAAACCAAAGACACCGACCACAAATACAAAACCGAAGTCGGTTGTTTTTTTTGTAAAAAAGTTTTTTATTTTTCACTTTTTAGTGGTACCTACCCCACACCAATTCGTATACTACTACTTGCTATGAAAACAACAGAGACAGGAAGTTTTATTTTACACCCCTTAAGGGGTTAAATCTTCAAAAATCTGTTTTTAGCGGTTACCTAGGTCATAATAACTATCTGTGTGCCAAATAGCCCAATCAATTCAGTGATTTGAGCATTGTGTTGATAGATCAGTCAGTAAGTCAGTCACTGTTTCCTTTTGTATGTATTAAATCTATAGTCTAATTCGACATGT
Organism: Tiliacea aurago; assembly: GCA_948098905.1. NCBI lineage: Eukaryota > Metazoa > Arthropoda > Insecta > Lepidoptera > Noctuidae > Tiliacea > Tiliacea aurago. Next base: position 18,160,496 of record OX402593.1, read on the forward strand.
TACGACGACCCCAAATAAATTGGGATTAGGGCAGGAGACTGCTGATGAAGTATTCAGGCTAAGTTTCAAGTTAATAGATCAACGAAAGAAGATTTTTTTCATACAAACTGTATCCATCCCCCTTTACACCCCCAAAGAGGTTAATTTTTAAATTGGTTTGCGACTTTTCCATTATTTGACATAGAGGTTATACCAATTTTCGAGTTAATCAAGCCACGTAGTAAAATCCTCTCTTGTAAAATTGACTACCCCTTTTCACCCCGTTATGGGTAGATTTTCGAAAAACCCTGATACAAGTTATTCTTCATTTTTGGTCTTAAGTATAAATACTGAGTTTCGAGTTGATCGGACCGCGCGTTAAAATTCTTCTATACAAGCTTTGACATCCCATCCGTTGAAGATAAGTTAACAAAAAAATATAAACTTTATAATTTACTTACGTAAGTATTCGTCCAAGTTTCAAGTTTATTAACCCTAGGAATAAGATTTTTCATGCAAACAAAACCCCCCATTTTCCACCCTTAAAGGTCAAATTTCCAAAAACCCCTTCTTAGCAGATGTCTACGTGCCAAATTTCAGGCCAATCTGTTCAGTGGTTTGAGCTGTGTTGATAGACCAATCAGTCACGGTTTCCTTTTATATGTACATATGGCTAGATATATATGTATTGAGAACCTCCTACTTTTTTGTAGTCGGTTAAAAATCATTTATAGCCAGAGTGCATGTCATGACAATTCCAATAAGACCAAACACGGGTAGGATACATTGTTTTTTAACGGAGTTCCAGGGCCTACCATCCGGCTTCATCATCAGATCAGTTTGATGGTACCATTTTGATCAGAACTATTTATTTAAATTTGCTTCGCTTAACTATCTTAATACAGATATCTCATCGCCACCCGTGAATTACGTATCACTGAGAAGTTCCGGTGGCCATCTGTGGCCTTCTTCATATGTTCCACTTCACCAAATTATACTTTCTGAATGCAAATGATTGACTTGTTGATGAAAATATAAAAATTGCTATAGGTATGCCTATAATATTTGAGGAGTTCCCTCAATTACTCATGGATCCCAACATCAGAACTGGATTTTGAAAAAAATGGGACCAATCTGGAAGGATTGAAAGGATATATCCTTTCAATTAAAAAAATAATTTTCCAAATCGGTTCATAAACGACGGAGTTCTGAGGTAACAAACATTAAAAAAAAAAAATAAAAAAATACAGACGACTTGAGAACCTCCTCCTTTTTGTGAAGTCGGTTAAAAATTACTTTAATTTCGGAAGTCGGTGGCAAAAAACTAAAATACAGATCCAAAGACACCGACTTCCGAAATTAAAGTTTTTTTTTTCAATTTGTAGTGTTTTTTTGGAAGTGTTTTATTTGTTTTTATAAAAAGTTTTTTTTATTTATAACTAACAGGGAAAAAAATTAAGTGTACTGTTACACCTCTGACAACCTGCACATTCTACGGTAACAGGCGTGACTTTCATTATTTCAGTTAAATTATGTAGTTTTTTCAGCTTCTATAAAACATTGACGATGGTGGTGATTGGTGAGAGCTATTAACAGTATTCAGAATCAGTTATTGCTTACTGGAAAACCCTTCTCGCTCGTTTTCAAGTAAATACCTATGAAATGGTTTCAAGAGTGCTGTGTTAATGACAGCTTTTCTAAAGGCGCTGCTGGAGTGAATTTCTGGCCTCGAAGACATGAGTGGATAAACTCTCGGAAACTCAAGGAGCTTTCTGTTCACAACACGGTTTGGGGAGATAGGTGGAAGGTATTCTACCTGTGGCTGTCACCTCTTACGCGTAAGATAAGATAAGATATATTTATTTGTCAAAAATACATGTAGGTTTACAATCAGTTGGAGTGATTACAAAAAAAAAAGAAAAGCAACATGTTTTGCCTAGAGAGGCGTACAAATACAATAATAAAGTCAAAGTACAAAAATCATAAAAAAAGTAATATATTCAAAGTACAAAAATCATAAAGTTACCTACGTCAAATTAATATCTAAAAAATAATAATAAAAAAATTACTAAAAAAATTACATTTAAATAAGCGTCAACATTATAATAGCATTTATTTATTAAAAACTTCTTCATGTTTTTATTAAAACTATTAAAATCCAAATCTTTGTATGTACTTTGTTGTATAGTTTTGGGGCCATGCAGAATACGCTCTTGCGCATGAGAGCTGTTTTAGCACTAGGTAACGAAGTCTCCGATTATCACGTTGACTTCTTTCGGAACCATCTGAACACTTCGGCAACAGTTGGGGATTCTTTTTCACAAATAATACAGTTTCTAATATATACAAGGAAGGAAGTGAGAGTTTGATAAAATATGGTTTGCAAAAAAGCGTATTGGAGGTGTAGTTGTGATCGAAGAGCGGAAGTGAAACTTCAACTTCGAGTTAATCTATATATATGAAATTCAAAGTCCTGACTGACTGACTGACTGATATATCAACGCACAGCCTAAACCACTGGTACTAGAGACATGAAATTTGGAGGGTGTGTTCTTTGTAAAGAGTAGGTATCCACTAAGAAAGGGTTTTTCGAAATTCCACCCCTAAGAGGGTGAAATAGGGCATGGAAGTTTATATGAAAGTCCGTCAGTTTTAAAGTTAGGATCTTCAAATTTGGTGTATAGGCTGACGATTGAAAATAAATTTATACGTGTCTCAGCGTTTTTGATAATTTTACCCCCGAAGGGTTAAAAATAGGGATGATGTTGTGTATTGAAAGTCCTTAATTTTCTAAGTAAAATCACTAAATTTATTATCTATCTTTTTAAATTAAAATCACAAATATTTCGGCTTATTGTTGGAAACTATAGGCATCCGCTAAGGGATTTTTCGAAATTCAACCTTTAAGGGGTGAAAAATCATATTCCTTGAGTTAATAAACCTAAAACTTGGCATGAATATTTACCTAAGTAAATTATAAAGTGTGACATTTTTTGTTTTTTTTAAACTACTCCGGATTTGCGGATATCAAAGTTTGTATGGAAGAATTTTAACGCGCGGTCCAATTAACTTGAAACTCAGTATTTATACTGTAAACCAAAAATAAATAATAGAATTTATCAGTTTTTTTAAACCTGAGCACTTTTTTTATTTTTTGTGGAAAATTATCAAAACACGCCCCGCTCCCGCTCCGCCCACAGCGGGAGAAGTCCCGCTGTGGGTGGAGCGGGAGGGCGTGTCAGATTTTTACTGACTAAAACCCACCCGTGTTCCTTCATTTGCCTGTGTGCCAGGGCCACGATATCCCTTTCGGACAAACTCGCAACCCTGGCAGGCGTTGGTCCTAACGGACCCCGTCAGTTGGTGCTGACATCTCTTTGAGTCGCGCGTGGAACACAACGCGCCGTTGACCCGGGCCTGGTCCTTATCGGACGGCGAGGTACCCATCGCTCACCGTCCGCAAGCCCGCGCCTACGGTGGCCGGAAGACGGCTTGCGACTCCTGACGCCCGGGGCGTCTCCTGCAGCGACTAGGGGTGCGAGGGCGCGAACCTTGCCTCTCCCTCACGCGTTTCGCCTCCTCCTTCGCGAGCATTACTGCTTCACAGAAGGAGGTGACGGCCTCCCATGCACTCTCGCTCCGAACCATAGCCTGAACCAGGGCCGGACGCGAGAGATCACCGCCGCCGATAGCCTTCGTGAGGACACGGTGGTGCTCCGCCCAAGCCGGGCAGACCTCCACCGTATGCTCCACCGTGTTTTCCGGGCGATCCACACAGTGGTGACACCCGGGCGTTTCCTCCCGCTTTATCGGCAGCGGAGTTTCACCCCAGCGTTTCGCCTCCTCGCGCCACTGTGTGATGTGCGCGAGGACTTTTGCCTCCAGATCCCACGGCGGCAGTCCGGCAAGGAGGCTCGCCGCCTCACGGGTGACCGTGCGGCAATGACCCATAAGGATATTACAAAACAGGGTGAAAAGGGGTAGTCAATTTTACAAGGGAGGATTCTACTGTGTGGCTTGATTAATCCCAAATTATGACGTGGGCATCAGCTAAGAAGGGGTTCTAGGAAATTCAACCTTTAAGGGGGTGAAAAGGGGGATTTTGTTAGTATGAAAAATCTTATTCCTTGAGTTAATAAACCCGAAACTTGGCACGAATACTAACCTAAGTAAAATATAAAGTATGTCATTTTTTGTTTTTTTAAACTACCCCCTAAAGGGGGATTGGGGGATATCAAAGTTTTTATGGAATCATTTTAACGCGCGGTCCGATTAACTTGAAACTCAGGATTTATACTGAAAACAAAAAATAAAGAATAACTTGTATCAGGTTTTTTTGAAAATCTACCCCTAATAATGGAGTGAAACGGGATAGTAAATTTACAAGGGAGGATTTTACTGCTTGGCTTGATTAACTTGAAAATTGGTATAAATAACCTATAAATCCAATAATAGAAACGTCAAAAACGATGTTTCAACAATTTACCCCTTTGAGTGCGTAAAAAGGGGCGATATAGTTTTGTATGAACAGAATCTTATTTCTTTTGATATATAAACTTGAAATTTGGCCCGAGTTCTTATTTACATAACATCACGCCTGCAATCCCCAAAGGTTTAGGTAGACGTGTACCTTTAGTACACCCACATTACGACAGTTTTGTTTATGTCCCATGTAATGGGGGCGAGCCTATTGCCATCAACCGGGCATAACTCCAGACTTCGGGCTGCTACTAAGACATATCCTAATGGAAAATCCAATAACACTTTGCCCGACCTGGGAATCAAACCCACCCCTCATGCTCAGCAGTCCCGCCTGTGACCACTAAACTACGAAGCAGTCATTACTTAAATAACAAAGTTTGTCATAACTTTTGCGTTTTTCAAAACTACCCCCCCTCAAAAGGAATTTAGGGAGTGTTATAGTTTGTATTTAAGAATCTTAACGCGCGGTTCGATTAACTCGAACCTCAGTGCTCATAGTTTTGGCAGAAAAAAAAAGAAGAAAATAAATTGAATTTTCGAGAATCGGAAAAAGGGGTAATTAAGTTTTCGGGAGAATTTTACTGCGTACCTTGAATAACTCAAAAGTTGGTATACTTACTGTAATACTTACATCAATTATTATTTAAGAAACAAAACGTAGAAAAAAATAAACAAAACAAAATTTCTTACAAATAGACTTAGACTTGAATTGAAATGGAGGAGGACACGTAGGTATATTGAATGCTATATCCTCCGTAAAGTTGTAAATCCAACTGCACTCCTATCTGCTTACCACGCTTACGTTGGTTCCAACTAAGATATGGTATAATGTTTGGGGGAATGCTGCTGATGGAGAAGCTGTTTTTTTTCGACATCCACGCGGGCGAAGCCGCGGGCGAAAGCTAGTATTATTATAATAAACGTGAGTTATACCATCTGTTGATATCATTTATTTACATATATTATATTTTTATACTCTAAAACTTATTTCCTTTATCGTTATTGGATATAACGTTTATTTAATCGAAAATCACTAGGCCTATCGTTTAAAATATATAATATTGCGATTAATTTGATTGAGCGTGCTGCGGGACCGGCGTGACAGAAACGAATCGCTGTAAAACCGACTCCACGTATTCTTGTCTGCCCTACCCCTAGAGTGTAATTTAAAATCACGTAGGCGCGGAGGGGCGAGGCAGCCCGCGAGCTTAGGAGCAGGTGGTTTCAACAGTCGCCGCAAGCTCTCATGGGACCGCCGGAGCCCTGCAGCGCCGGAGCCGTGACAGAAACCATGCCTGCTGCATGTTGCATGCTTGCTGCATGCTTGCTTGCATGCTGCATGTATGGTGTAAGTATGGTTGCTTGCATGCCTGCTGCATGCATAGTGTATCGATTTTATTTGTGTTTTTTACTGGGCGTTTTATCATATTAGACTAAATAGGTTTTATGTCTTTTGAGTGGTATATCAAACGATTTTATATTCAATGTATGTTATGCTTATAAAAAATAATTGCTTTAAAATTATACCAATCGTTTATAATATAAACTGATCACTATATCAAATAAAATTATAGATTCAGTTGTTATATCTTGTAAATATTAGGATTTTGTAATTATATCATATATTATTTACCTAGAGAGGGACGCTACTTTAGGTGTATAGAGGCACGAGGAACAGGGTGTAAAGTTCACACATCCGCCATCGAAAAAAGGGAGGGTCTTCCGACCAGACGGGTGTTGTGTCTGGTGGGCAACAGCCCAATGGTTGAGGTCGGGATTTTGTATAAATGCCAGTCACGCTGTAAACTCTGCTTTGTGTGACGTGAGATCTTTAATGCGTAGTTCGCATGTGGCGTTGTAGATGCCGCCACAGGTGCATTATGGGTAGCACCCCGGATCGTAGCTTAGTGTTGCCACTTAAAAAGGGTGCATTCCTGACTAACTTATAAATACATACATTAACATAGGTAATACAGGCGACCCCACGTATTGTAAGGTGCGTTCACAAATGTAATGCACAATACGTGTCGCCACGACAGTATTTAAATGTGATGTCGTTGTCCTGCAGTGGATCATGGGCCATGGCTTACCTACGTAGGTCTAGGTCTGTACCTGTCAATGGCAATAATGTGCTATTATTGCAATAACAATGCGTTCGGGGCGTTGTTGGGGCTGCCGCGCTGGTGCAGTGCATTGGGCGTGTTCGCAGACGCACACGTTTACGGCTTCCACGCTGTGCTCCGCAAACGATGCGCCGCGTCGCTCGGCAGGTTGCACGGCAGCACCAACAGCATCTTGGATGTTATTGCGGATAGGCTGGACACGCGTTACGTCCTGCACTGAATTAATATCCACATTAGGAAAAAAGTAATTATAATGTTCTAACACTAGTTTCATAAGTTTTACTCTACCAACATTCTAAGGAGTCTGTCTAAATTAAAAGGTTTATTTTTATTTTTATAGACTTTAAATAGTAAACCAGATAATAATCCGAGTTGACAAAACAATGTAATATAATAGAAACGAAAGAAAGAAAAACAATTGTCACTGAAACACGTGCGTATAAAAAAGGCATGTTCCAGAACAGCGAGCTCGAGCTATATAGATCCTGTACTTACAATCTATATATGACTTTCTAATTCCATGAGTACACTAATTCCGTGCTATTATAAAGTACTTACTAATTCAATGCTATTAAAAAGTACTTACTTATTCCATGCTCAAGCTGTCATGTCCTGTTACACACTTCCGTCCCTTTTCATGGAATCACTGCCACAGAAAGCGAGAGGAAAGATGTTACTCATCAAAAAGGAACAAACAATTGGCTGTAACAACTTAAGTAAGTAGGTGGTGTGAAGCTTTCATAGGATTAACTGATAACTCTTGTGTCCGTATGGATTGAGGAGCCATGTCTCATATTTAAACGAGGGTACTACCAATATTTAGTAGTAAATTAGCTGATTTTGTAGGCCCGATCCTGGAATTTGTACTAAAACCGTTAAAAAGTTATAGGACGGTTAAGGTGGCTCCTCAATCCAGACATCTGGATTGAGGAGCAACCTTAGAACTCGAAAACTAGCCAACGGATGTTTTTGAAAATTTGGTAGGATTTAGTAGTATTTATGCGTAATCTGTACAAAAAAATGGGTTTTGTACGGCTGAATTTGAGATAGCTACAATGCTTTGATTTTTCTTAAAAATCCATAATTTTCACCACGCTGTTTCTCGGAAACTTATCAACCGATTAAAACGTATTTTTAGTATAATTTAGTAGTAAATGAGTTGCAATTTGTAGTATAAAAATAAAATGGAAAGACTATACAATTTCGGTGATACAACACATTTTATGTGGCTCCTCAATCCTGACGGTCTATAAAAAATATATGTTCGTAGCTACTAAACCAGTTGATCAAATCGGATAAAAATAGCACCAATATTTAGTAGAAATTTCTACTAAATATGGGCATCATCAAACATCCTACACACTCAGTATTTCAAAAGATATTAATAATTTAAACATTTCTTTACAATTTTGTGAATTGGGTGACCATAAATAACTCAAACTATGATCATTAACAGAGTTTTCTTTACACGTGGATGATTCTAAACCAATCAGTACAATAATGAACAGAAACAAACAAAGAAAAAAAAAAACTAAAAGTGGATTATCCTAAATTGTCTTATGTCTATCTATTTCAACTTTCTTCCTGGCAAGTCTAATTGTGTACACGGGTCGCCTAATCCCAGTAAACATGACGCAATGAAAGAACATACAACATAACTGGCGCAGCATATAATGAGACACAAAATACCAGCTAAGTGCACAATGAAGAGTTCCGTAGGTGGGATGAATTTATCCCAAGAAAAAACTAAACATTGTAGTTGAAAAATATGCTCTCCCTTACAACTTTGAACCGTAAGTAATTATATGAAAATATTTTGATTGTTTTGTACTATTGCGAATTCTGGTTTCATAATCGTCTTAGCAAACAAAACATAACATAATATCACGCTTGTATTCCCTGAAGGGTTAGGCAGAGGTGTACCCACGTTTCCCCAGTTATGTTTAAGTCTCATGTAATAAGTGGTTATTATGTAGTAAAATTTAATAATAACTTGACGGTCATTATCTGTGTGGTATATTTCTTTGAGATATAATTTATCGAATGCATTAAACTGCTCAAGATACAGTTTATTGCATCTCGATTAAAAAACCGTATAAATACTGAAACTTCGAAAAAAAATCCAAATTACTCGACGGTAGGTAAGTTATTATAACATAATAAAATTTAAGTATCATTTTTAATATTGGGAAATAATGATTGATACCTCACTGCCGCGTTTCCAGTGTTTGGAAGAGTGACTGCTAAGCAATCCTGGGTTCAATCCCCAGGTCGGAAGAAGTATTACTTAGGTATATGATATTGGATTTTTTCCCAGATTCTGAATTTGTAACCAGTTAATGGGAAAGGCAAGCCCTCTATTTCATGGGATTTACCCTTGGGGAATTAAGTCCAGGCGTAGTGTAATTATGTTATGTTTATTAGATAATAATATTACCTACAATCGACATAATATCTATTGATAAATATCATGATAGGTACCAGCATAAAATGTATTCAGCTTCTGAAATCATTGCCATTCATATTATCTACAATCAAACCAACTAGCTAGTAAGGTGTTTGCCTATAATTCATCTAACAGTTCCTAACAAGTTTTTCTTCAGCAGCAAAAAAATCTTAAAAGATGAAATTCTTCGCTGTCTTCGCCGTCTTGGTGGCCGTGGCTGCCGCTGACTTCAGCTCCTGGACCCTGCCCCAGCTGTCCGATGCCATCCAGAACCCTGAAACCGACCCTGCAATCATGCCGGCTCTCGAACAGGCCCTCAATGACATGATGGACTCTCTCTTCGCTCAACCGATCGTGGTAAGTTGTTTGTGATTTCTGGCTAAAGTTATAAATCAGTTTGATGGCACGAAGAGTAAATTAACGTCTTTTTAATGTGAAAATAATTGCAAGCCAGCAACTAAAAGTTTCTAGATCTAACTTAGCTGAAAATATCATCACTGCCTATTTTATTTTTGCTATGTAACTTATTCCTATCTGTGGGATTGATTTCGTGAAAGGGACGGAAGCATGTGACAGGAAGTGACAGCAAGAGCATGGAAAGTACTTTTGAATAACATGGAATTAGTGTACTAATGGATTTAGTAAATACTAAGTAGATTGTAAGCAGAGGGGGCCGAATTTCGACCAGTGGGCGGCCACTAGTAATGAATAATTGTTCGAATAAATAATTCAGTATTTAGTTTTTTTTAAATTTTGTGGTTAATATCTGTCGCTGCTCAGTTGCCTATTACTAAGGCAAGATGTCAGATTTTAGACATCATAGGCGACTGCGTTTTTAGTTTCTCTCATCACCATGCCTTGTCTGGTTATCTGGATCACTGGTCCTCGGTAATTTTGACTGATTTAATAAACGTATTTTCTTTCTTTTCTTCTTTCTTTTATTTTTTGGTCTAGTGGTCGCAAAATTTACTGGTGAGCGTGTTACTTGGTTCGACTCCTATAAGGTCCAGCAAAGTGTTATAAGGTAGTAATCACTTGTCAGTAAAACCCTGGAGTCAGGATTTGTGTGCAGATTGTCTTAAAGCTCTCTCTGCCTGTTACGCGGGACTATAGTATAGCTGGCAAAATGTGGGCGTACTATACAACTCTGCCTACTTATTCGGGGATCAAAGGCGTGATGATGTCATGTTATGTATTCTGGCATAAGAACAGCTTTCCTGTTTTAACAGGTACCCGCTGATGTTGCCGCACCTGTCGACCTGACTGGCTGGACTCTGCACGATATCTCCAGCGCCCTGCAGAACCCTACAACCGACCCTGCTCTCATTCCCTACCTCGAACAGGCTCTCAACGAAATGATGGACGCCATCCACGCTGGAATCCCTGTTGTGAGTTCCTAGATTTTAAATATTATAGGAAATAGGTTCAGTCAGCCGCAAAAAGATGATGTCATGGACCAAGTGATTATTAGGACATTATAAAAAACACCCGGGCAGTTTGGAATATGGCTAATATGAGAGGGCAGTGTCATAACAACTATTGAAATAATCAAATCGACCGGCCATTTTTTATAATGCTAGTCACCTATGGGGCAGCACAATTAAAACCAGGTTTTATTACTATTATTTTTATTTCAAACGTAGAATTAATTTGTATAACCTTCTGACAGACGACATAATAAATGTTGACCTTCAAAAGTGCGTTTTACGTGTGCTTTCACAATTCATAAAAAATAAAGATTTCGGTTAGGTTAGGTCAGAATAGTGACCATAAACGCGCGACGGTGAGCAAGCGAAGCGAGCGTGCCGCGGGTGCCGCCGCCGAGCGCCAGATCTCCTCTATTGTTGCTAAATCAGCAAAATACCTGTGTATTATCAGATTGCCCAAAGACCACACGGCAAATATTTATAATGACGAGGCAATGTGATAAATAAGGCAGTTCAAATTATAATTAATTATTTCGCCCTAAGTAACCTGTCATTATTCATAATGCGCGGGCATTATGAAAAATGCCACTATTTATTACTTGATCCATAACATCACAAGGGTCTTGGTCATCATCGTCATCGACAAGAATCCTAACTAATATTAAAAATGCGAAAGTTTGTTTGTTTAACGCTTTCACGCTGAAACGGCTCAAAGGATTTGGATGAAATTTAGCACATGGGTTGACCATGACTTGGAGAAGGACCTATGCTACTTTTCATCTAGTCGAAGTCGCGGGCAACAGCTAGTTCATCATAATTATTGTCTACAAAGTTTGTTCCATAATATTGTATCAATTAAGTTATAGGTATGTCATTTTAAGTCCACTAACACACAAACTTCTCTTTTATTGCAGGAGGCCATTGGTGTTCCTGTCATACCCACGGAAGTCAGCTACTGGAGTCTGCAAGAGCTGTCCGAGGCTCTTCAGGACCCTACCACCGACCCTGCTCTGGTGCCCTACCTGGAACATGCCCTGAATGACATGATAGCTGCTCTCTTCGGTGGCAACCAACTTGTAAGGACATCAATTATTCTCTTAATAGATGAGGGTCTTTGAAGTAAATAGCAGTAGGTAGTAATAGGAGAAAGTTCCGAGACTTTAAAGAAATGTGGGTTTACTTAATTACATCTTTGCCTAACCCTCGGAGGAAAAAAGGCGTGATGATATGTTATTTGGAAGAAATGATGATATGAATCTTAAAAAAAAAGTGTTGGATATCATACTGTCAAGAGTTAGTTTAATCAAAAGATAAATAAGACAGTTTGATCTCATAAAATGGAATTAGAATCTTAATATTTCTGATGGTAGATGGTTCACAGTAATTAAGAAACCCCTTTTGTGCTTTTACCATGAATGTGGGCCCCTCGCTGACCCACAACTAAACTGGTCGGATGCTGGTTGATAAATGAAGCAGAAGAACATGTTGTTCCAAGAGAGTGCTTCCTTACTTTGCTATTTAGTAAACATTAGAAATAATAATATAATTATAATATTGTTTTTAAATTGGTTTCTTATAATTACAAACTCAACTTGCTAACTTTTACCTTTTTACGATGTTACCTAAATCAGTTCAGTTTTTCATTGTCTTCGAAGGTAAAAATAATTCATACTTATTTTTTTTCGTTCTCCAGGAGGTAATCGCCATCGTCGCTCCCGCTGGTCTTGCAAAGCCCGAGCTTGTCGAGATCCTCCCCACACCCGTCGTGATCGCCCCCTCCCCCGTCGAGGAAGACCCCACCCCCGTCGAGGTCGCCCCCTCCCCCATTGTGCCCCCCACAGCCTCCACTGGCAGCCCCCTTGTCCAGATCATCATCAACATCCAGAACCAGGCTTAATTTGGCTGAAGTAATTTTCTAGATATTTCTTCACGATTAAATGCGGTATTAATGCATATAACTGTTTTTAATTTTATGAGAATTGGATACCCTGGTAGATAATTATTTTATTTGTTTATTTAATCTTTTTACACTCAAAAAAGGAACAAAGGCGGACTATTAATGCCCTCTACCAGTCAACCAAGGGTAATGAAGAGATAAGATGGCAGGTGCTGTGTTTGAGAGGAACAATGAGAATTAAAAAAAAAAATATCCTAATTAATTATAAATAAAATAGGTAACACAAGTACATAAAGAGGTTTTAAACTTATTGTACATATATACATATTTTCTATAACATATAGTTACCTATATTATTTATGTACAACATGTCCTGGAATGAACGCACAACCTCTTAAGGGGTCATTGTACTCATCATTATGAACAACTTTTACTGTTGAACCAAACCAGAAATCGTGAAAAAAAATCTGCTCTTCCCTACCTTTTGACAAGTTATTCAAACATAAATTTATAGGGAGCAGCTGATTTTTTTTTCGCGAATAATAATAAAGATAAATAATACTATTATAGCTATTTCGTACAGCTGTCAAAAAATGAGATTTGTGATTTGAGTATACCTTAATAGATATATATATATACCTTAATAGACATATTAGATAATTTAATTTTGTATTTAATCGGTTTAACAATTAATTTCCCTCACTTTACATAATTTTGGCAATGTAAAAATCGCCGACTGCTTCGTTGGTCTAGTGGTCGCAAGCACTACTGCTGAGCATGAGGTCCTGGGTTCGATTCCCAGGTCGGACAGTGTTATTGGGATTATCCATTAGGGATTCTAAGTAGCAGCCTGGAGTTTGGATTTGTGCCCGGTTGATGGCAATAGGCTCGCCCCCTATTACATAGGAGTTAAACATAACTGGTGAAATGTACTATAGGCACAACTCTGCCTAATCCTTCGGGGATAACAGGCGTGATGTTTGGTATGTATGTGTAAAAATGCATCGATTTAGGTAACAGCAGTGTCCGCCATAGCATTGTGTTTCATCGTGTCGCATTTCTCAGCCACATAGGAAGATATAATGCCAGTCATTCAAAAAAAAAACAAAAATATTTCTATTTCACATAAGTCTACATGGGCACTTATGAAACGTCAGAAGCTAGGTGCACGGTTCCAATTGGTCGTTTCCTATGGGGAAGAGCCGGCAAGAAACTCCACGGTTACTCTTTAAAAAAAAAACCGGCCAAGTGCGAGTCGGACTCTCGCACGAAGGGTTCTGTACCATTATCTATAAAAATGGCAAAAAAACACATTTGTTGTATGGGAGCCCCCCTTAAATATTTGTTTTATTTTAATTTAATTATTTATTTTTAAAGTCAATTTATATCTACATTTTTCGTGAATATTTCAAGCGTCTACCTGTTGCCGTTATCAATATAGAGCAAAAACGAGCAAAAAAATCACGTTTGTTGTATGGGAGCCCCCTTAAATATTTATTTTATTCTATTTTTTAGTATTTGTTGTTATAGCGGTAACAGAAATACACCGTCTATTGGCGGTGCCCAGTAGTAGGACCAATCTACTGAGTAAAGCCCCTATAACGCGTACCTTGCGTGTGCTTAATGACGTAGCAGACATCATAGATATTTTTACTTGTTCTCTGGGCGAGTTCACAAAAACCACAATGTTTACAATATGTTATAGTGAATAATAAAATTGTAATTATGGCCACACTATTGAATTAGGAAATCCCTGTAATGATAGTGATGATGAGTGTTGGGTTATGCAGAACGTGAATCAAACAACAAGCTCCAGTAATGACTGCCATATTTAATAGTTCCTTTTAATACCACCACCAACATTATGAATGTACCCACTTATGAATATCATCACATCTTCCTCCCTTAAAAAAAAAAACAAAAATAAATCCATTAATGTAGGTACCTAGACCTACACATCAAAGTTCAACAGAATATAAATATATACTTAAATATGTTTACTGCCATAACAATGTAACAAGCATAAATCAATTAATCATCTAATGAGCACTCATTAAATAAACTTAACAATTAATCTCAATGCATAAAGTAAACAGTAACATCGTTATTACTGTATCCTAAACTTCAGTAATTTTATTATTTCACAATTCATATTGTTACTTAACATTTTTCATTTGATATTTTGTTTAGTTAGAAAGAAATACATAATGCCTACGCCATAAAGGATATATTTATTTTGTTCTAAAACTAACACACATGTACAATTATTGTTATCATATAAACCAAACATTATTATTTAAATATATTGTGAATATCAATATTGCGTTGCCGTTGATAAGTGTGGTTGATGACTACAAGTAGTGTATTGATCATTTCATGGATACCCCCATCTATTCGGTGGTCGCACCGTCCTGCCGGAACGAGTGACATAATAATTATTATTATTATAAGACGGCTCACGATGTTCATTCATAGGACACGATGAATTATCACAATCATAATGAAACTCATAGTCTCGAGGAGGGCGGTGTCTGTGCGAGGGATCTGCTATCATGTGCCTTCTATTTCGTACAACTACTTTTCCATTATGTAAACGAATAGCATAAGACCTATTTCTCAGAATGCGGTCTACTACGCCTGGTACCCAATAGTTTTTTATTGTATCGAAATATCTAACATTTTGATCAACTTGTAACGGAGTTAAGTTCTTACTACTTTTATCATAAAATTCTTTTTGTTTATTTTGCCTGTTTATTAATTTTTCTTGTATGTTATTATGCACTTTTGGTACCAATAATTTTATAGGTGTCGGTACAATACTCCTTAATTTTCGACTTTGTAAAATTTCGGCTGGTGATGCTAGATCACTACCCAGCGGTGTATTCAAGCATTCTAACAATGCTAGACGATAATCCGTGTTGTCTTCTGTTGACTTTTTAATAATATTTTTTACTGTTTGAACTGTGCGTTCTATTTGCCCATTCGATTGGGGATAGTAAGGTGATGACGTCATATGAGTAAAATTCCAATCTAGTGCGAATTTCCTAAATTCAAATGATGAAAATTGTGGACCACAGTCTGACATTATCGTATTAGGTATTCCTTGACGGCTAAATATATTTTTTAAATGATTAATTATGCTTCCTGAAGTTGTACTAAGTAATTTTATTAACTCGAAATATTTACTAAAATAATCCACTAGCAACAAGTAGTTCGTACCTTTATATTGAAATAAATCTACACCAACCTTAGCCCATGGTCTGTCAGGAACCTCGTGACAATTAAGCTCTTCTTTCTGATTATTTTTTCTATGCGTTAAACAAATATTACAACTTTTAATCATGTTTTCTATATCATTGTTAATACCGGGCTAAAATATTATTTCTCTAGCTCGTAATTTGCATTTTTCAAATCCCATATGTCCAATATGAATCTTTTTTAACATCTCTTTTCTCATTATTTTAGGTATAATTATTTTATCCGATTTCCAAATTAACCCATTAGCTACAGTTATATCCTCCCTAAATTTCCAGTATTGTTTTATATTGTTTTTTATTATATCTTTATTTTCAGGCCAACCTTGTAAAACGTGTTTATTTAATTCTATCATCTCTTCATCTATTTCTAATTGCTTTTGTATGTCTATGAACTGAGCGTCCGTAAGATATTCACATTTATTTTTCACGCTATCGGTCAATACGCATACCTCATCCGTGCCGCTACTTACAGCGGTTTGCGACGTTCCTTCGCTCACACGCGGCGTCGTTTCGTAAGCACGAGATAACGCGTCCGCAATATACAAGTGTTTTCCCGGTTTGTAAACTAATGTAAATGTGTAACGCTGTAATCTCAACAGCATCCTCTGTAAGCGAGATGGAGCATCTACAATTGGTTTTTTAATAATGCTGATTAAGGGCTTATGGTCCGTTTCTATTGTTACATCCGAACGTCCAAAAATGTATGCATAAAATCGTTCGCAGGCAAAGACGGAAGCATACAATTCTTTTTCAATCTGTGCATACCTTTGTTCTGTTATAGTTAACGCTTTAGAAGCATAACATACTGGAAGCCCATTTTGCATTAAGCACGCACCTAAACCTGTGGAACTGGCATCCACGGATATGACTATTGGCTTTTCCAAACTATAATATTGTAGAACTGGCCGTTTCGTTAAACACATTTTTAAATACCTAAAACACTGCTCATGTTGGGCATCCCAATGCCATTCTATTTCTTTTTTAAGTAACTCTTTTATTGGCAACATTTTATCTGAAAGGTTCGGAACAAAGGAGCCTATGTACGTAATCAATCCTAAAAATCTTTCTACATCTTTCCTATTCTTTGGTACTTGCATGTTTTTTATTGCTGTCAAATGAGAATCATCGGGGCTCAATCCATCTTTTGTAATACGATGACCTAAATATTTTATGTCCTGTAAACCAAACTTACACTTATTTATATTTAATTTTAAATTTATTTTTCTACATCTTTCTAGTACTTTCTTCAATATTTCATCATGTTTGTATTGATCTGAGGCATATATTAATAAATCATCAATATACATACATACACCTTCAATATCATCAAAGTTTTCGTATATTTTCTTATGAAAGACCTCTGAGGCCGAACATATGCCATAAGGCATGCGTAAAAATTTAAATCTACCAAATGGTGTATTAAATGTACAAAATTTACTACTTTCTCCTAATTTCACGTTCCAAAACCCTGAAGAAGCATCTAATGTGCTGAAATACCTAGCCCCTGCTAATTTTGACACAATTTCATCAATAGTTGGTAGCTTGAAATGTTCTCTCCGGATAGCCTTATTTAATTCTTTCGGGTCCAAGCAAATTCTTAAATCACCGTTTGATTTTTTAACCACAGTTATACTGCTAACCCAATCAGATGGACCCTCTACTTTTGCTATAATACCTTGTGACTCCATTTCCAATAACTTTTTCTTAACGTCCTCGCTAATCGCAAATGGCAACTTACGAGGCGCATGCACTACGGGGACGGCGTCGTCCCTCAGTTGTAAATTATATTCTCCCGGTAGACAACCTATACCTTCAAAAACATCTTTATAATCTATTTTTATATTGGATTTGATATCAGACCGCTGCACAGACATGACCCTGTTAATTAAGTTCATTTCTACACATGCACAACGTCCCAATATAGGAGTGCTATTTACATCTACAATTTTAAACTCCAATAAATACAATTTATTCTTATGATATACTTTTAAATGTGTTTTTCCTATGACATTAATGAAATCACCTGAATAACCGCTCAATTTAGTATTAGTTTGCAACAATTTTTCAACGGATATTCCTAATCTGGCCAAAAAACGCATCGGCAGCACATTAACATCTGCGCCCGTATCTAACTTGAAGTTTATGCTATGTTCATTAATTTTCAAATCTATAGTCCAATCACACAAGTCTTTATTTAATGCAAATATTACCTTTTCGTCTGACGCCTCCACAACGTATACACCACACACTTTTGCGAAATGGTTCATTTTCGAGCAGCGTAGACACCTGTTACCATACGCCGGACAAGCATTCCATCTGCCACACTGGGGCGTCGTGCGCGGTCTGTTTATCGGCTGCTGCATGTCACGAGCGGCGTCTGCGGCGCCCCCGCGCCCGCCGCGCCACGCTGCGCCTCCACGCTCGTGTCCACCGCGCGATCGCACTGCTCCTTTCATATTGGCGTCGCATGTTCTTGTAGACGATGACACTCCATATCCTACTTTATTATAACGCTGTAATGCCCATATTTCGTTTTTTTCTTCTTGTAAATTTCTGTCCTGTTTTATACTGTGAACTGCTTCATTCTCCTTCTTTATGTTCTCTGAATACATTCTTGATACTACTGCTGCTCGACAAATCTCCAATGTTTTTGTCAATGTTAGGTCCCCTTTATTGACGTGTAAAAGTGTTTGTACAAACCTACTTACAGAAATAAAATCATTTATCATTTATCACTTCACGTAATAATCGTTCTCTAATAGCTGGGCTTGTGACTCTACACACAAGTCGGTCTTTTATGAGATCATCCTTTAAATTTCCAAACTCACAAGTCTTGGACAATTTCCGCAAGTCAAACACATATTGATCTATTGAATCATTTTGCTGCTGATCCCGTGTGAAGAATTTATGCCGTTCCACCGTTAAATTTTTCTTAGTTTTAAAATGTTCATCTAATTTTTTACACGCACCGTCTAAAGTTGTTTCCTTGCTTTGTTCTAATATTTCGCGGCATTGCTCGCCTACTATATGTATAAAAATGTCGACAACTCACACGCGTTGAAATATATCATGAAGCCCTTCTTCCATCTTTCCCAACTATCACTCAGCTTGCCTGATGCCACATCAATCGAGTTCTCATCAAATTGGAACGGTGACGGCGGTGTTAACACTGTTTCCATTATTGCTATTTATTGAAGTACCTATACAATTTTATCGTCTATTTCACTTTATTTCACTCACTGCTAATTATATTCTATTGTACTTTATTAATCATCGGCTGCGCCATGTTGGGTTATGCAGAACGTGAATCAAACAACAAGCTCCAGTAATGACTGCCATATTTAATAGTTCCTTTTAATACCACCACCAACATTATGAATGTACCCACTTATGAATATCATCACAATGAGTTAATAAATAAATAAATAAATCATCTGTGAAAATTTCAACTGTATAGCTATCACGGTTCATGAGATACAGCCTGGTGACAGACGGACAGACAGATAGACAGACAGACAGACAGACGGCGGAGCCTTAGTTATAGGGTTCCCGTTTTACCCTTTGGGTACGGAACCCTAAAAAATGGCTTTTACAATGTTTTCAAATTACAGTGTTAATGAGTATGAGTAGGCCCGTCAAAAGTACCAGGTACTTAACAAAATAGAAAATGGTCTACAGATCTACAGTCAGATTGGTCAGATTAAGCCTACAACGTCCTCACATTAACAAAAAAACAATATAAAATATAATTAAAATAATAAAAGTTAGAACCTTGTTGAAATTAAAATTGTTTTGCATTAAATAGCGGTTTTCGTTTTCGATAGATTTTATCAGAGGTTGATGTGGTTTGCTGATAACATTGTCACCAAAATATTGAGGTTTTTGCATTTTGTCAGCCTATTGAATCGGTATCTAACCGCAAAATATAATAATAATAGTCCTCCAAATCGATATTCGCCCATGGCGACCAATCTCAGCGGAGACCAGCTTTCGGCGCGGGAGATATTATAGTGCACAAGTGCACAGACACAGGTGCACTGTCTCTTCCCTCACTCTCCCAAAAACCGCAAAATATACCATAAATCTGTACCTTTTGTAAAAAGCCCGGACATGTTGAAAGTAACTGTTTTGCAAAAGAACGATCGGGAAATCGTAACGCACGTAACATCAATCTCTGTAACGAAGTTGATCAGTCTTTAGTAAATTTTCATAAGAGTAATGACATTACTACGGCAATAGTCCAAGGCATCCCGGTCGATGTACTAATTGATAGTGGCGCAATGAACACTTCCTTGATTTCTGATAAACTTTTAAAATACCTGTCATGCCAACCAAAGACTAGACGTTGCGTACTGAAGGGCATTAGCGAAAAAGAAATAGTTTCAACTTCTTACGTTACCTTAACCATTGAGTTCCCTGAAATACCAATTGAAGCTGATTTCATAGTTGTACCTTCCTCATGTATATTTACTACACCTATAATAATTGGAACCGACATACTTAACCGCGATGGCGTAACCTATGTACGTACGAAAGATAGGCAGTACCTAACATTATCTAGTACTACTAAGACTTCATTACGTCAAGTAAACGCCATTATTACAGACGCCAATGTTGTTACGCCTCTTATAGGTAATCATAAAGAGTTACTCATGTCTATCGTTAATGACTTTTCGGATTTCCTAATTTCTGGAACTGCGAGTTCTACTGTGACCAATGGCGAAATGCACATTAATTTAACGAGCCAAACGCCAATTGTTTACCGTCCGTATAAATTGTCTTACCAAGAAAAACTAAAGGTACGAGACATAATTAAAGATCTTCTTGATAAGGGGATAGTCAGGGAGTCACAGTCAGAGTATTCTAGTCCTATAATTCTAGTAAAGAAAAAAGACGGCACGGATAGAATGTGCGTTGACTTTCGTGCATTGAATCAAATCACAATTAAAGATCGTTATCCGATGCCATTGATCGACGACCATATTGATAGGTTGGGTAGTTTTAAATATTTTAGCTCATTAGATATGGCAACTGGCTTTCTTCAAATTAGAATCCATGAGGCCTCAATACACAAGACTGGTTTCGTTACCCCCGAAGGCCATTACGAATTTGCTAAGATGCCATATGGTCTGACGAACTCCCCCGTCGTATACCAGCGGATCATTAATAAAACTCTAAATAGCTTTATAGAGGAGGGAAGTGTCCTAATTTATGTTGATGACGTTTTATTGATGAGCCATACGGTGGAGGAAGGCCTTGAACTCCTTAGGAAAGTGCTTCACACGCTCACGACATCAGGTTTTTCTATTAATTTGCGTAAGTGCTCATTCGTTACAACCGAAGTAGAGTATCTAGGCCGAGTGGTTAGTCAAGGTCAGGTAAGGCCGAGCCCTCGCAAAGTAGAAGCCCTGGTAAACAGCCGTTCGCCACAAAACGTCAAACAAGTCCGGCAGTTCTTAGGACTCGCTGGATACTTCAGGCGGTACATAGAAGGCTTTGCAGTCAAAACCGCTTGTATAGCCAAAGTCACCAAAAAGGATGAAAAGTTCGTTTGGGGACCAGAACAAGAGAAGGCTCGCCAGGAGATCATCGAGCGGCTGACGAGTGAACCCATTTTGGTAATCTTTGATCATGGTCTAGCCACGGAAGTACACACTGATGCGAGCTGTGCGGGGTACGGTGCTGTCCTAATGCAGTTTTCTACAGATGGTAAGAAAAGAGTCGTTGAATACTTTAGCAGGGTAACACAGGCTGCGGAGCGTAAGTATCACTCTTACGAGCTGGAGACGCTGGCGGTAGTTAAGGCGCTTCAACATTTCAGACACTACTTGGTTGGATTGCAATTCAAAATAATCACTGATTGCAACGCTCTAAAGGCTACTGAGCGCAAAAAGGACCTACTACCCCGCGTGGCTCGTTGGTGGGTTTACTTACAGGACTTCACATTCTCCATCGAGTACAGAAAAGGCATCAATATGTCTCATGCTGACTATTTCAGTCGCAACCCAGCTCCAGCTCACATATGCAAGATCACAAAGCCCCGTAACTGGGCTCAAATAGCTCAAGCTGCCGATGGTGAGACTCGTGAGCTGATTCAACAACTGGAAAATGGAAGCTTGGATTCTAATCGGTATGTACATCAAAACGATCTTTTATATTATCGCTACAGTTCCGTTGGTGAGACATCTCGCCTCCTGTGCTACATACCAAAGGGGCACAGCCTAAGCCTATTAAGAGTGTTTCATGATGAGCATGAACATATAAGTGCAGAGAAGACGCTAGATCTTATTTTGAAGCATTTTTGGTTCCCCGGCCTACGGAAATTTGTGAGTAAGTATATCTCTCACTGTCTCATATGCATCTCGAAGAAAAGAGTACCCCGTGCACCACATCAAAACATCACATCGTGGGAAAAACCTGAAGTACCGTTCGACACAGTGCATGTTGATGCTCTGGGGCCACTACCAGACTCCAGAGGCTACAAGTTCATCCTCATCATGGTAGATAGCTTTACCAAGTACTGTCTTCTTTACCCGATCTATCGCCAGGATACTAGCGAGCTCAAACGGGCCATGACAAACGCGATCTCCTTGTTTGGTGTGCCCAGACTATTGGTGACGGACCGTGGGCGTATGTTTGAATCAGGTGAGTTTGTCAATTGGATTAAAGGATTGGGATTAGAGCTGCACCACATTACAGCTGAGATGCATCAGGCTAATGGGCAAGTAGAGCGCTACATGAGAACTGTCCTTAACATGGTAAGGATTGAAGTCAATCATAGGAATGCTGAATGGTCCGAGACTGTATGGAAGCTGCCACTTGTTCTGAATATTACAAAACAGACAACTACACAGTTCTCCGCTTTAAATCTTTTAATTGGTACTGATGCAACGACGCCCGTTATCCGGTCTTTAATCCATGATATAGCAATGGACGGATCACCACCAAACCGTGAATCTTGGCGAGAGATTTGTAGAAGCAGAGCTACCGAATTGCTGAAACAAAACCAAGTTCAGCAAGATCAGCGTGTCAACCGGAGCAGGCATCCTCGTGTGTTTAAGGTCGATGACCTTGTCTTCGTCATTAAATACTCTCAGTCCACAGGAAAGCTAGACCCAGGTATGCGCGGACCTTACCGAGTTATTAAGGTCCTGCCAAGCGGACGTTATGAACGAAGTTGCTCAGTGGATCTTACGGGAAAACTAGTCAAGCTGCGGCTGAGTACATGGTACCCTGGCGAGGGGAGGCCCTGAAACCTGTACAGCGTTCTTCGAAAGTGAGTGTTTGCACATATTTATGTTGTGTGGCTGGTTAAGTCTGATGTTTATCTACTTGACTATGTTACTTGTATTGACCCGATGTAGATGTTACTGGGTCCGTGTCAATAAAAGATCCGATGTAGATGTTACTGGATCAATATCGTTGGATACCCGATGTAGATGTTACTGGGTCCGTGTCGATAAACGATCCGATGTAGATGTTACTGGATCAATATCGTTGGATACCCGATGTAGATGTTACTGGGTTGGTGGCTTTGTAATAGTCCGATGTAGACGCTACTGGATCACACAAAAAAAAACCGACACACTGAGGCAAGTTTATTCTGTGAGGCCTGCGGCAGTATGTAGAGGAACTTGTCCTCGCAGTAAAAGGTTAAGCGAGACGTCTCTGTACGTGATTTATAGTTGATGATGAATGAATTTTCGAATTACCGTTTTTGTGAGATGGAAATGAAATGTGATGTATAAATTATCTGATTGAGAGATGAATGCTTGAGTTATCTATAAAGTTGACTTTCAGGTGTTATATTTGTGTTATGACTTTCAGATGAATCTGATGAAGAACTAAACGGTGGACATGATGCGCTGCCTATACCGGGACCCAGCAACAGATCAGATGCGGTCGTGGACGACGCTAAATCAGGAGAGGCCATGTTAGGAATGAACGAGAATGAACGGAAGCGAATAGCATCACGCCTATAAAACTGAGCGTCAAGCAGATGACAGCCCTTTTTTTCTCTTGTCAACCGTCGGTGTCGGAGCGTTCACACGTCGCAGCTGTGTCGTATTTTTGCCAGATTAGCATTAAAATCCTAATTATTATTTTTGTGTGTTAATTATTAATGTTTTCCGATTGCATTCAAGTAGTTCTTAACCGTTATTTCTTTTTTTTTAATAAAATCCACTTCTGATTCCTAAAAATAATATAATTATTTACAAAGTAAATATTCATGGCATTATATATATAAAATTAATAAATGTCAATGTGTATATAAAAATACGGATATAATCTTTTTCAGATCATGTAGACCAATATACGTGGTCCTCAAATGATCTGACCAGGTAACTAACACACAACTAACAGGCAACTAACACACAACTAGGTATATTATGATCAGGATCTGATCGGATCTCTTGGAAATCGAGGGAAATCCTCAAATTTTATTGGCAAACCTATAGTGATTTGGGTATTTTTTATAGTAACTCGTGCATTTGCTCTTGTCAAATAACCATTTGGTGAAGTGGAACTGATGATGGAGGCCACAGATTGCCACCGGAACAATATAATAATAAGTATTTAACGGCTTGCGATTCGATTAGGTACTTTAATATGGTTGCTAAGCAATTTATGCTCGTCACAATGCATATGGTGAGTGACAGTTAACTCAACAATTAACGTCCCAGCATTGGGAAAAGCAATATGTTGTAAAAGGTGATGAGCAGTTGACATAAAGCTATTGTAACTTAGATAAATTAAAAAGTGATACACAAAAAAGTGAAAAATAAAAAAAATAAAGAATAACTTGTATCAGGTTTTTTTGAAAATCTACCCCTAATAATGGAGTGAAACGGGATAATAAATTTACAAGGGAGGATGTTTTTGCTTGGCTTGATTAACTTGAAAATTTGTATAAATAACCTATAAATCCAATAATAGAAACGTCAAAAACGATGTTTCAACAATTTACCCCTTTGAGTGCGTAAAAAGGGGCGATATAGTTTTGTATGAACAGAATCTTATTTCTTTTGATATATAAACTTGAAATTTGGCCCGAGTTCTTATTTACATAACATCACGCCTGCAATCCCCAAAGGTTTAGGTAGACGTGTACCTTTAGTACACCCACATTACGACAGTTTTGTTTATGTCCCATGTAATGGGGGCGAGCCTATTGCCATCAACCGGGCATAACTCCAGACTTCGGGCTGCTACTGAGACATATCCTAATGGAAAATCCAATAACACTTTGCCCGACCTGGGAATCAAACCCACCCCTCATGCTCAGCAGTCGCGCCTGTGACCACTAAACTACGAAGCAGTCATTACTTAAATAACAAAGTTTGTCATAACTTTTGCGTTTTTCAAAACTACCCCTCAAAAGGAATTTAGGGAGTGTTATAGTTTGTATTTAAGAATCTTAACGCGCGGTTCGATTAACTCGAACCTCAGTGCTCATAGTTTTGGCAGAAAAAAAAAGAAGAAAATAAATTGAATTTTCGAGAATCGGAAAAAGGGGTAATTAAGTTTTCGGGAGAATTTTACTGCGTACCTTGAATAACTCAAAAGTTGGTATACTTACTGTAATACTTACATCAATTATTATTTAAGAAACAAAACGTAGAAAAAAATAAACAAAACAAAATTTCTTACAAATAGACTTAGACTTGAATTGAAATGGAGGAGGACACGTAGGTATATTGAATGCTATATCCTCCGTAAAGTTGTAAATCCAACTGCACTCCTATCTGCTTACCACGCTTACGTTGGTTCCAACTAAGATATGGTATAATGTTTGGGGGAATGCTGCTGATGGAGAAGCTGTTTTTTTTCGACATCCACGCGGGCGAAGCCGCGGGCGAAAGCTAGTATTATTATAATAAACGTGAGTTATACCATCTGTTGATATCATTTATTTACATATATTATATTTTTATACTCTAAAACTTATTTCCTTTATCGTTATTGGATATAACGTTTATTTAATCGAAAATCACTAGGCCTATCGTTTAAAATATATAATATTGCGATTAATTTGATTGAGCGTGCTGCGGGACCGGCGTGACAGAAACGAATCGCTGTAAAACCGACTCCACGTATTCTTGTCTGCCCTACAACTAGAGTGTAATTTAAAATCACGTAGGCGCGGAGGGGCGAGGCGGCCCGCGAGCTTAGGAGCAGGTGGTTTCAACAGTCGCCGCAAGCTCGCATGGGACCGCCGGAGCCCTGCAGCGCCGGAGCCGTGACAGAAACCATGCCTGCTGCATGTTGCATGCTTGCTGCATGCTTGCTTGCATGCTGCATGTATGGTGTAAGTATGGTTGCTTGCATGCCTGCTGCATGCATAGTGTATCGATTTTATTTGTGTTATTTACTGGGCGTTTTATCATATTAGACTAAATAGGTTTTATGTCTTTTGAGTGGTATATCAAACGATTTTATATTCAATGTATGTTATGCTTATAAAAAATAATTGCTTTAAAATTATACCAATCGTTTATAATATAAACTGATCACTATATCAAATAAAATTATAGATTCAGTTGTTATATCTTGTAAATATTAGGATTTTGTAATTATATCATATATTATTTACCTAGAGAGGGACGCTACTTTAGGTGTGTAGAGGCACGAGGAACAGGGTGTAAAGTTCACACATCCGCCATCGAAAAAAGGGAGGGTCTTCCGACCAGACGGGTGTTGTGTCTGGTGGGCAACAGCCCAATGGTTGAGGTCGGGATGTTGTATAAATGCCAGTCACGCTGTAAACTCTGCTTTGTGTGACGTGAGATCTTTAATGCGTAGTTCGCATGTGGCGTTGTAGATGCCGCCACAGGTGCATTATGGGTAGCACCCCGGATCGTAGCTTAGTGTTGCCACTTAAAAAGGGTGCATTCCTGACTAACTTATAAATACATACATAAACATAGGTAATACAGGCGACCCCACGTATTGTAAGGTGCGTTCACAAATGTAATGCACAATACGTGTCGCCACGACAGTATTTAAATGTGATGTCGTTGTCCTGCAGTGGATCATGGGCCATGGCTTACCTACGTAGGTCTAGGTCTGTACCTGTCAATGGCAATAATGTGCTATTATTGCAATAACAATGCGTTCGGGGCGTTGTTGGGGCTGCCGCGCTGGTGTAGTGCATTGGGCGTGTTCGCAGACGCACACGTTTACGGCTTCCACGCTGTGCTCCGCAAACGATGCGCCACGTCGCTCGGCAGGTTGCACGGCAGCACCAACAGCATCTTGGATGTTATTGCGGATAGGCTGGACACGCGTTACGTCCTGCACTGAATTAATATCCACATAAGGAAAAAAGTAATTATAATGTTCTAACACTAGTTTCATAAGTTTTACTCTACCAACATTCTAAGGAGTCTGTCTAAATTAAAAGGTTTATTTTTATTTTTATAGACTTTAAATAGTAAACCAGATAATAATCCGAGTTGACAAAACAATGTAATATAATAGAAAACGAAAGAAAGAAAAAAAATTGTCACTGAAACACGTGCGTATAAAAAAGGCATGTTCCAGAACAGCGAGCTCGAGCTATATAGATCCTGTACTTACAATCTATATAGGACTTTCTAATTCCATGAGTACACTAATTCCGTGCTATTATAAAGTACTTACTAATTCAATGCTATTAAAAAGTACTTACTTATTCCATGCTCAAGCTGTCATGTCCTGTTACACACTTCCGTCCCTTTTCATGGAATCACTGCCACAGAAAGCGAGAGGAAAGATGTTACTCATCAAAAAGGAACAAACGATTGGCTGTAACAACTTAAGTAAGTAGGTGGTGTGAAGCTTTCATAGGATTAACTGATAACTCTTGTGTCCGTATGGATTGAGGAGCCATGTCTCATATTTAAACGAGGGTACTACCAATATTTAGTAGTAAATTAGCTGATTTTGTAGGCCCGATCCTGGAATTTGTACTAAAACCGTTAAAAAGTTATAGGACGGTTAAGGTGGCTCCTCAATCCAGACATCTGGATTGAGGAGCAACCTTAGAACTCGAAAACTAGCCAACGGATGTTTTTGAAAATTTGGTAGGATTTAGTAGTATTTATGCGTAATCTGTACAAAAAAATGGGTTTTGTACGGCTGAATTTGAGATAGCTACAATGCTTTGATTTTTCTTAAAAATCCATAATTTTCACCACGCTGTTTCTCGGAAACTTATCAACCGATTAAAACGTATTTTTAGTATAATTTAGTAGTAAATGAGTTGCAATTTGTAGTATAAAAATAAAATGGAAAGACTATACAATTTCGGTGATACAACACATTTTATGTGGCTCCTCAATCCTGACGGTCTATAAAAAATATATGTTCGTAGCTACTAAACCAGTTGATCAAATCGGATAAAAATAGCACCAATATTTAGTAGAAATTTCTACTAAATATGGGCATCATCAAACATCCTACACACTCAGTATTTCAAAAGATATTAATAATTTAAACATTTCTTTACAATTTTGTGAATTGGGTGACCATAAATAACTCAAACTATGATCATTAACAGAGTTTTCTTTACACGTGGATGATTCTAAACCAATCAGTACAATAATGAACAGAAACAAACAAAGAAAAAAAAAAACTAAAAGTGGATTATCCTAAATTGTCTTATGTCTATCTATTTCAATTTTCTTCCTGGCAAGTCTAATTGTGTACACGGGTCGCCTAATCCCAGTAAACATGACGCAATGAAAGAACATACAACATAACTGGCGCAGCATATAATGAGACACAAAATACCAGCTAAGTGCATAATGAAGAGTTCCGTAGGTGGGATGAATTTATCCCAAGAAAAAACTAAACATTGTAGTTGAAAAATATGCTCTCCCTTACAACTTTGAACCGTAAGTAATTATATGAAAATATTTTGGTTGTTTAGTACTATTGCGAATTCTGGTTTCATAATCGTCTTAGCAAAAAAAACATAACATAATATCACGCTTGTATTCCCTGAAGGGTTAGGCAGAGGTGTACCCACGTTTCCCCAGTTATGTTTAAGTCTCATGTAATAAGTGGTTATTATGTAGTAAAATTTAATAATAACTTGACGGTCATTATCTGTGTGGTATATTTCTTTGAGATATAATTTATCGAAGGCATTAAACTGCTCAAGATACAGTTTATTGAATCTCGATTAAAAAACCGTATAAATACTGAAACTTCGAAAAAAAATCCAAATTACTCGACGGTAGGTAAGTTATTATAACATAATAAAATTTAAGTATCATTTTTAATATTGGGAAATAATGATTGATACCTCACTGCCGCGTTTCCAGTGTTTGGAAGAGTGACTGCTAAGCAATCCTGGGTTCAATCCCCAGGTCGGAAGAAGTATTACTTAGGTATATGATATTGGATTTTTTCCCAGATTCTGAATTTGTAACCAGTTAATGGGAAAGGCAAGCCCTCTATTTCATGGGATTTACCCTTGGGGAATTAAGTCCAGGCGTAGTGTAATTATGTTATGTTTATTAGATAGTAATATTATCTACAATCGACATAATATCTATTGATAAATATCATGATAGGTACCCGCATAAAATGTATTCAGCTTCTGAAATTCATTGCCATTCATATTATCTACAATCAAACCAACTAGCTAGTAAGGTGTTTGCCTATAATTCATCTAACAGTTCCTAACAAGTTTTTCTTCAGCAGCAAAAAAATCTTAAAAGATGAAATTCTTCGCTGTCTTCGCCGTCTTGGTGGCCGTGGCTGCCGCTGACTTCAGCTCCTGGACCCTGCCCCAGCTGTCCGATGCCATCCAGAACCCTGAAACCGACCCTGCAATCATGCCGGCTCTCGAACAGGCCCTCAATGACATGATGGACTCTCTCTTCGCTCAACCGATCGTGGTAAGTTGTTTGTGATTTCTGGCTAAAGTTATAAATCAGTTTGATGGCACGAAGAGTAAATTAACGTCTTTTTAATGTGAAAATAATTTTAAGCCAGCAACTAAAAGTTTCTAGATCTAACTTAGCTGAAAATATCATCACTGCCTATTTTATTTTTGCTATGTAACTTATTCCTATCTGTGGGAGTGATTTCGTGAAAGGGACGGAAGCATGTGACAGGAAGTGACAGCAAGAGCATGGAAAGTACTTTTGAATAACATGGAATTAGTGTACTAATGGATTTAGTAAATACTAAGTAGATTGTAAGTAGAGGGGGCCGAATTTCGACCAGTGGGCGGCCACTAGTAATGAATAATTGTTCGAATAAATAATTCAGTATTTAGTTTTTTTTTAATTTTGTGGTTAATATCTGTCGCTGTTCAGTTGCCTATTACCAAGGCAAGATGTCAGATTTTAGACATCATAGGCGACTGCGTTTTTAGTTTCTCTCTTCACCATGCCTTGTCTGGTTATCTGGATCACTGGTCCTCGGTAATTTTGACTGATTTAATAAACGTATTTTCTTTCTTTTCTTCTTTCTTTTATTTTTTGGTCTAGTGGTCGCAAAATTTACTGGTGAGCGTGTTACTTGGTTCGACTCCTATAAGGTCCAGCAAAGTGTTATTAGGTAGTAATCACTTGTCCGTAAAACCCTGGAGTCAGGATTTGTGTGCAGATTGTCTTAAAGCTCTCTCTGCCTGTTACGCGGGACTATAGTATAGCTGGCAAAATGTGGGCGTACTATACAACTCTGCCTACTTATTCGGGGATCAAAGGCGTGATGATGTCATGTTATGTATTCTGGCATAAGAACAGCTTTCCTGTTTCAGGTACCCGCTGATGTTGCCGCACCTGTCGACCTGACTGGCTGGACTCTGCACGATATCTCCAGCGCCCTGCAGAACCCTACAACCGACCCTGCTCTCATTCCCTACCTCGAACAGGCTCTCAACGAAATGATGGACGCCATCCACGCTGGAATCCCTGTTGTGAGTTCCTAGATTTTAAATATTATAGGAAATAGGTTCAGTCAGCCGCAAAAAAATGTATATGTCATGGACCAAGTGATTATTAGGACATTATAAAAAACACCCGGGCAGTTTGAAATATGCCTAATATGAGAGGGCAGTGTGATGATAACAACTATTGAAATAATTAAATCGACCGGGCATTTTTTATAATGCTAGTCACATTTGGGGCAGCACAATTAAAAAGGTTTTATTACTATTATTTTTATTTTAAACGTAGACCTAATTATAATTATATTAATAATAACCTTCTGACAGACGACATAATACATTTTGACCTTCAAAAGTGCCTTTTACGTGTGCTTTCACAATTCATAAAAAATAAAGATTTCGGTTAGGTTAGGTCAGAATAGTGACCATGAACGCGCGAAGGTGAGCAAGCGAAGCGAGCGTACCACGGGTGCGGTCGCCGAGCGCCAGATCTCCTCTATTGTTGCTAAATCAGCAAAATACCTGTGTATTATCAGATTGCCCAAAGACCACACAGCAAATATTTATAATGACGAGGCAATGTGATAAATAAGGAAGTTCAAATTATAATTAATTATTTCGCCCTAAGTAACTTGTCATTATTCATAATGCGCGGGCATTATGAAAAATGCCCCTATTTATTACTTGATCCATAACATCACAAGGGTCTTGGTCATCATCGTCATCGACAAGAATCCTAATTAATATTAAAAGTGCGAAAGTTTGTTTGTTTAACGCTTTCACGCTGAAACGGCTCAAAGGATTTGGATGAAATTTAGCACATGGGTTGACCATGACTTGGAGAAGGACCTATGCTACTTTTCATCTAGTCGAAGTCGCGGGCAACAGCTAGTTCATTATAATTATTGTCTACAAAGTTTGTTCCATAATATTGTATCAATTAAGTTATAGGTATGTCATTTTAAGTCCACTAACACACAAACTTCTCTTTTATTGCAGGAGGCCATTGGTGTTCCTGTCATACCCACGGAAGTCAGCTACTGGACTCTGCAAGAGCTGTCCGAGGCTCTTCAGGACCCTACCACCGACCCTGCTCTGGTGCCCTACCTGGAACATGCCCTGAATGACATGATAGCTGCTCTCTTCGGTGGCAACCAACTTGTAAGGACGTCATTTATTCTCTTAATAGATGAGGGTCTTTGAAGTAAATAGCAGTAGGTAGTAATAGGAGAAAGTTCCGAGACTTTAAAGAAATGTGGGTTTACTTAATTACATCTTTGCCTAACCCTCGGAGGAAAAAAGGCGTGATGAGTGATGATATGTTATTTGGAAGAAATGATGATAAGAATCTTAAAAAAAAAGTGTTGGATATCATACTGTCAAGAGGTAGTTTAATCAAAAGATAAATAAGACAGTTTGATCTCATAAACTGGAATTAGAATCTTAATATTTCTGATGGTAGATGGTTCACAGTAATTAAGAAACCCCTTTTGTGCCTTTACCATGAATGTGGGCCCCTCGCTGCCCCCAACTAAACTGGTCGGATGCTGGTTGATAAATGAAGCAGAAGAATATGTTGTTCCAAGAGAGTGCTTCCTTACTTTGCTATTTAGTAAACATTAGAAATAATAATATTGTTTTTAAATTGGTTTCTTATAATTACAAACTCAACTTGCTAACTTTTACCTTATTACGATGTTACCTAAATCAGTTCAGTTTTTCATTGTCTTCGAAGGTAAAAATAATTCATACTTATTTTTTTTCGTTCTCCAGGAGGTAATCGCCATCGTCGCCCCCGCTGGTCTTGCAAAGCCCGAGCTTGTCGAGATCCTCCCCACCCCCGTCGTGATCGCCCCCTCCCCCGTCGAGGAGGCCCCCACCCCCGTCGAGGTCGCCCCCTCCCCCATTGTGCCCCCCACAGCCTCCACTGGCAACCCCCTTGTCCAGATCATCATCAACATCCAGAACCAGGCTTAATTTGGTTAAAGTAATTGTCTAGTGTCTTCACGATTAAATGTGGTATTAATGCATATAACTCTATTTTAATTCTATGAGAACTGGATACCCTGGTAGATAATTATTTTATTTATTTATTTAATCTTTTTACACTCAAAAAAGGAACAAAGGCGGACTGAATGCCTTCTACCAGTCAACCAAGGGTAATGAAGAGATAAGATGGCAGGTGCTCTGTTTGAGAGGAACAATGAGATTTTTTATAAAAAAATATATCTTATTGAATTATATATAAAGTAGGTAACACAAGTACATAAATAGGTTTCAAACTTATAATACACATACATACATGTTTACTATATCATATACCTATACTAGCTGCGCCCTGCGGTTTCACCCGCGTAATTCTCGATCCCGTGGGAAAGCCACCCTTAACACTTAGGGGTATAAAAATAGATAGTAGCCGATTCTCAGACCTACTGAATATGCATATAAAATTTCATAAAAATCCGTCAAGACATTTCGGAGGAGTATGGTAACTAACATTGTGACACGAGAATTGTATATAATATATAAGATTATTTATATGCATACTTATAACATGTCCTGGAATTAACGCACAACCTTTCAAGGTGTCATTGTACTCATTGTTATGAACAACTTTTACTATTGAACCAAACCAGAAATCACGAAATAAAAATCTGCTGTTCCCTACATTTTGACGATTTATTCAAACATAAATGTAGGGAATAGCAGATTTTTTTTCGCGATTTCAGGTTTGGTCCCATAGTAAAAGTCGTTCATAATTATGAGTACAATGACCTTAAGGGGTTGTGCATTAATTCCGGGACATGTTGTATATACATGCAAGCACCCGACATTACAAGTAGTTGATAAACATTATGTATTTCGGTCTAATGGTTGATAGCCGATTCTGTTGGCGACCGCACATAGATTACGTTTGCAATAAACTGAGGTCTATTCTAGGTAAGTTTAGTATACTTAAATATTAACTGCCTTACAAAACGCTTAGAATGTTATATATGGCCCTAGGAGACTCGGTTATCCACTACGGACTCAGCAGCTATGGGAGAACATATCATACATACCTGACAGATATTTATAAGCTACAACTAAGAATATTAAAAGTAATTACGCCAAAACATTTAAACAAGAAATTCAAAAACAGTGACGACGATCTCTTTAAATACTGTAATGTTATGAATATTTTTTACTCTTGCGGAAGTCAATAGACCTGAGCTGATAATCGAAAAAACAAGACCTGATTTTTTGAAAATAAAAATAAAATAAATAATAAACCACTTAAAAATAAATACATCCTACCTAAATGTAATAATGTGTACGGGATGAGGGTTGCAGATTATTTAGTACCTTTTTTTCTTAATAAACTTCCAGACGACTTGCAAACGTTATACAAAACGAGTTCGAAAACTTATAAGTACAAATCAAAGCGTTTCCTTACACAAAATGACTCCTAATGTATGTATGTAATAGAGTATGTTTAAATTATTATCATCATTATAAAATAATATATCATTGTAGTAATTAACATTTAAAAATAACATGTTAAACATAAAATGAACGGCTTGCCGCACACAGATAAACCCTGTGAGGTTTTCGTTGTGCGGCTATAAAAAAATTGTTAAATAGGCAGTGTTTTAGAAAAAAAAAAAAAAAAAATTGATAATAATTCTGCAGTTTCTGCTTAAATGCATACTGACTAGTGGCCGTCCTGATATCAAGAGGAAGCGCATTCCAAAGAAGATTGATTTTACATTCTGTGATTACCTTAACTAACATTCAGACTTATTATTTTAAAGTTTTTAGGAAAACACATACTTTTACGATTTTTGTAATTATGTGAGCATCATGTATCTATCTCGTAATTAAGTTATTTTTCATTGCTTTATTTTTAATTATTTTTACCTATTGTGGTAAAGCGATTTTATTCTAGGTGCATCGTCTTCACAATAATCATATATATAATGTACTTAAACGTAACGGTGGAGTTTCTTGCCCATTCTTCTCCATACGAAAGAGACCTTTTGGAAGGGGCAACTAGAATCAATTCTATGTTTTTGTAAATTTTGACGTTCAAAAGTGTCGCATATACTGTGCTGTGCTGTTGTAACCAGTTACATTTTATCTAGACTCTAGATTGTCCTATTGAAATGGACCAGCATGTTCCCAAGCATTCCTATCTTGGATATAATCCTCTAACTTGTAATATGTTTGTTTACAAAGTGTACTTTTGTGTTTTAAACTCTGCTTGCTCGATGCAGGATTTGTGTGACGTCATGTCTTTGATGCGTAGTTTGCATGTGGCATTGTAGATGCCACAGGTGCACTATGGGTAGCGCCCCGGTTCGTGGCTTAGTGTTGCCACTTAAGGGGACGATAACCGACTTTTAATGATTTTATACTGAAGATCACGTCTAAAAGAATAGTGTTAATTATTTGAAAAAAAAAATATGATAAATTAGAGCATTTCTTTAATAACTTAATATGTGAATATTTTAGATTATGTTTAAATACATAGTGAAATTAATTTGTAAAGTTATGTCTAACGCGGATAAAAAACTGAGAATGGCGCAAAATCTACCAAGCGTATTTTTCTGAAACCTTCACCAATTTAAAGATAATTTAATTATTGATCTTTTAGTATACGCGTTTTATTAAAATACCTTTTGTTTTGTGTATAATCAATTAATAATGTTTCAAATTGGGGACAGCGCTCCCTGATGGGCGAGTCCTATTACTGGCTGAACGTACGACGCGTTGCGTGAGCTCAGTACAGAACACGCAAGCTAACCACTCAAGGTCACTGGCATATATCTGCATCTTAACAACGGTGCATTCCTCACTAACTTATACATACTTATATAGACATAGGTAATACAGGCGACCCCGCGTATTCTAAGACGCGTTCACAAATGCACAATACGTGACGCCACACCAGTATTTAAAAGTGATGTATTTGTCCTGCAGTGGATCATGGGCCATGGCTTACCTTCTTAGGTCTTGGTATGTACCTATCAATGAAAATAATGTGCTATTATAGACTTTATATAGAAACCCAGATAATAATTTTATTTTATATTTTAATAGAGTTGACAAAACAATAGAATGGGCTATAGAAAAAATGAAAGAAAAAAATTTGTTACTGAAACACGTGCATATAAAAAAGGCAAGTTAGTTCGAACAGCGAGCTCGAGCTATATAGATCCTTTGGATCACAAGGGCATCAGTAAGCTATCTTGACCAAGTATTTTTAGACCCTATCAAACAATCTATGAGTATATGGAAAGAAACATAAACAAATACGCATCAATACATGAGTAGATAAGATAAAAGATAAGAATGACAGATCGATGTGTCTTTAGAGATGATGATAACGTATCATGGGTGTGTATTATGCAGTTGCAGTGCATGGCTTGGTCACATGTCACGATGGAATGTCGTACGTGGAAGTATCATTAAAGTAAAAGATAAGAATGACAGATCGATGTGTCTTTAGAGATGATGATAACGTATCATGGGTGTGTATTATGCAGTTGCAGTGCATGGCTTGGTCACATGTCACGATGGAATGTCGTACGTGGAAGTAGGTATAAGTAGATAGCTAGATTACGCTAGATATAAGGTCCCTATACCTACACATGGTGTTAGGTTAAACGAGACACATATTTTGTGTAGTTTCCAATTACCAACTTTTAGGGACCTAATCTGAAATAGTTATAACAGAAAAATCAGCTATTCCCTACATCTTGTCGAGTTAGGCGAACATAAATGTATGGAGCAGTTGGTCCCATAGTCCAAGTTGTATATTTTCATGAGTACTATCTACACTTTCTTAAAGTATTTATACCAGCACTGCGGTATTTATTTTTTAAATATCGCAGCATAATGCTGAGATAGGGGCTTTTTTGGCATCGCATAAGTCTTGATTGTTTTTTATATCCTTTCTTTCCTTAAAATGTGTACAAGTGTTTGGTCCAAAATAAATAATTTATTTATTATTGGTTATTTATTATGGTGAGACTGACTCTGTCTGTCTGTTCCTCCTGGATATCTCAAGAACTGTTAATGCTATCAACTTGAAATTTAGAATAGTTTTAGATGACGTTTGCCCAACTATTTTGCAAAAAAGAAAGAAATTTAAAAAAATATATCTTTTTTGCAAAAGGGACTGAAAGGGCATGTGGGGTATCATATGAAAGAGCGCTGTTTGCACATTCTAAAAAAAAAAAATTTTTTCAGGCAGTATAGTTTCCGACTTTTGATGAAAAATGTAAAAAAAAATACCGTCCCCTTATCTCCGAAGTTTGCATAGATAAAAATCTGAAATTATTCTATGTGATAGAAGTTTATGTAAAGATTAGAGCAAAAATAAAACGATGTCTCCAAATAGCACGGTTTTTCAGAAATCATCAACATCATATACGTACGGAACCCTCGGTGCGCGAGTCCGACTCACTCTTGACCGTTTTTTTTTGTACATTGTTAGTTTAAATGCTATTTTTGTATTTCTTGTGCATATCCCGCATACAATATTTTTCTTTCTTTTCCCTCGTTTGACCTAACACACTGTAGAAGTTAACGCCTGCTTGGTTTAGCACTAACTTCTGGGTTGGTTTATATTTGGTTATATATGATTTAATGATACGAACTAAGATTGTGGTTTTAAGGATTATATTGAACACTAAGTTATTACAATATAATTAAATGGTAAGTAAGCTAAATAATGGTAATCTAGGCTAAATTAACACTAAAATGGTTTGACGTGGTTTGGTTTGAGTTACGCGATTGGTAGTCGAATACGTACTAACTGGTACTAGTTGCGATACATGCATTTATGGAAATGCATGCAGGCAAAAGTGCTGAGCTGTTCGGTCGCAAATATTGTACCGAACACACACTGTAGATAGATAGATTGAGCCAGCTCTATATAATTTCCAACTGTCGCCATGTCGTGTCGTAGGATCCATTTAGTAGTCATTTCGACATTGACTAAATACTTCTCAGAAAAACTGGCAACCGTAGGTTATGGCTTCTCAGTTCTTCTTCTTAGTCGTTAACGTCATTTCTGAAGGTCGTGCTTCATCTGAACTGTTGACCACTCGATGCACTATGCTCTTCCAAGTGGTTCTGTCCTCAGCGGTCTTAAAAGCCTTGGATACTGGTTAGCCAGTGAGCTTTTTTACAAGGTCAGACCACCGGATAGGTGAGCGCCCACGTGGCCTCTCAGTTAAAAGTAGGTTAATCTACATAGGTAGATTACTATAGAGTAATCTATAATCTCAACCCCGTATCCTAGACCGATAGACCAGTATCGACACGGTCAGGTATATAATTTGATGG
This sequence comes from Tiliacea aurago, assembly GCA_948098905.1. Taxonomy (NCBI): domain Eukaryota; kingdom Metazoa; phylum Arthropoda; class Insecta; order Lepidoptera; family Noctuidae; genus Tiliacea; species Tiliacea aurago. Next base: position 18,198,329 of record OX402593.1, read on the forward strand.
TAATCTATGGTTGGTAAAACCAATAGTAAGCTAGCAAAAACATCAAAGATCAATGATATTATATTAAACACTCACAAAACAACCGAAAAAGGTGTGCCGCGCAGCAGCGGCAGCACACCCCCACTTTTAATTAATTTTACATTTCACTACAAGTAAAATACGTCCCAATTAGGACGTTTTCGAGTTTTCAAGATTACGCGCTCACAACATATCTGTTTAATATAATATCACTAGCTTTTGCCCGCGGCTTCGCCCGCTTGAATATCGGAAAAAATATCACGGGAACGTACTACCGTGATGAAAACCTAGTACCCTATGTATTATTCCAGATTATTAGCTATATGTGTGCCAAAAATCATCTAAATCCATTCAGTCGTTTTTGCGCCAATCTGAAACCGATCCCCAATCTGATCCCGTCTAAAATTGACTCCCCCTTTCCGACCAGTTAGAGGTAGATTTTTTGAATATATCTTTTCCTCTATTTCCGAACTTAAATATAAGTACAGAGTTTCAAGTTAATTTAACGGCGCGTTATAATCTTTCCCCCACAAAATGCAACCCCCCCCCGCCCCTTTAAAAATTTGTTTTCAAAAATGTATGTTTACGGTCGTTTCATTTTTATAGAATATCCGGGTAAATTATCAAGTTTATTGATCAAAATAAACATAATTTTGATATAAACTGTATTTCACCCTGAAAGGGGTTTTTTGAAAAATCTTTAATCATGTGTTTTGTCATAATTATTACGTTTAAATTAGAGTTTATCAAAACGCGCAGTAAAATCTTTCCCTAAAAACGTGTGGCGTCCACCACTATGTGGCGTCCACCGCTATGTGGCGGTCACCACTATGTGGCGGGCACTTTTATTTGGCGATCACCGCTATGTGGTAGCCTCCACTATTTGGCGGCCACCGCTATGTGGTGGCTTACACTATCTGGCAGCCACCGCTATGTGGCACCCACCGCTGTTTGGCAGCCACCGCTATGTGGCACCCATCGCTATTTGGCAGCCGCCACTATGTGGCGGCCACCGCTATTTGGTGGCCATGGCTTTGTGGCGCTCACCGCTAAATTGCGGACGCTATATGGCAGCCACCGCTATGTAGCGGCCACCGAAATGTAGCGGCCACCGCTATGTAGTGGCCACCGCTATTTGGCGGCCACCGCCATGTGGCGGTCAACGTAATGTAGCGGCCTCCGCTATTTGGCGGCCACCGCAATGTAGCGGCCACCTGTATTTGGTGGCCACCGCTATGTGGTGGCCTCCGGTATTTGGCGGCCACCGCTATGTGACGACTTCCGCTACTTGATGGCCACCGCTACTTGCCGACCACTGCTTTGTGGCGGCCACCGCTCCATTTCGGACGGTATGTGGTGGCCACCACTCGCTATTTGACGGCCACCACTATGTGGCGGCCACCGCTATGTGCCGGTCACCGCTATGTAGCGGCCTCCCCTATTTGACGGCCACCGCAATGTAGCGGCCTCCGCTATGAGGCGGCCACCGCTATTTGGCGGCCACCGCTATTTGGCGGCCACCGCTATTTGGCGGCCACCGCTATGTGCCGGTCACCGCTAGTAGTGGCCTCCGCTATTTGGCGGTCACCGCTATATAGCGGCCTCCGCTATTTGGCGTTCACCACCATGTGGCGGTCAACGCAATGTAGCGGCCTCCGCTATTTTGGCGGCCACCGCAATGTAGCGGCCACCTCGTAGGGACCGTCCAAGATAAGTAGGGACCTTTATAGGTCCCCTACAAATATATATGAAATTATAATGTTTATTCAGATAATTTTGGATGTTAATTGCCTATGCCTTGCCTTTGCCTTGCCTTTGCCTTGCCTTTGCCTTTGCCTTGCCTTTGCCTTGCCTTTGCCTTGCCTTTGCCTTGCCTTTGCCTTGCCTTTGCCTTGCCTTTGCCTTGCCTTTGCCTTGCCTTTGCCTTGCCTTTGCCTTGCCTTTGCCTTGCCTTTGCCTTGCCTTTGCCTTGCCTTTGCCTTGCCTTTGCCTTGCATTTGCCTTGCCTTTGCCTTGCCTTTGCCTTGCCTTTGCCTTGCCTTTGCCTTGCCTTTGCCTTGCCTTTGCCTTGCCTTGCCTTTGCCATGCCTTTGCCTTGCCTTTGCCTTGCCTTTGCCTTGCAAAGACAGCCTTTGCCTTACCACCTTTTGCCCCATAAGAAAATAACCAAATAAATTCTTTAATTTGTAGTCGTGGTGTACAAAAATGTAAAATAGGGTAGCAAAAAACACCGATTATTATTAAAAAAATCATATCTTTGGTACTACTTGTTTTTTCATTTTATTGGTTTTTTTTTCTGAATGGCGATTCAGAAAAACCCCATGACCCATTTTAAGGTTATCCATTAATTACCGGGCACCCTGTATATAGATTGTCAAAGATAATCAAACCACATGAGATTCAGCAGCTAGTTTCAATCAATCCAGCCTCTAAACAGTTTCTTTCGAAATCAGCTTTAAACTGCAACGAGAATTGATTAGGACATAAAATAAATGACTGCAACTTAACCTTACATGTACAATGACTCACGAAGGCTGATGCAATTTTTTTGTTTCTCAAAATTCATGAGTTGAAACTATCTTCATTTAAAAATGCGTAGTACGAATCAGAGATACTCATACGTTATTCATCATTGATGTGTCACAGAAATGCGTGTTCAGTTCCATTGAATTCTTTGTTTTATCTATGCTTTTGTGTTCTTTTATCTTTAAGTCAAACATTCGAACGTATTGAACGTTTAACCCCGTACTCACAGTGGTTGAAAACCATTTTAGTTTAATTTGTGAAGTGAAAACTTCTTTAGGCTCTCGTTGGGTACTTTTGGGATGGGGAAAAGCACTGAACTCGCGTGACCGACTCCATCTAGCTTATTTTTATATGACGTAAAAGGATTTTCAGGTTTTTTAGATTTAGATTAATTTCAATTTCATTTCAGAAAGTACTAAAAAAACAGTTGGTTAAACTGACTTTAATTAAAATAGACTAATAATTGAAATGTAGATCTCTATTAAATTTTTCAACTCATATTATAACTATTACACCTTATTTAAGTTTGTGGTTAGTGTACCTAGACATACAGTCCTTGTAATCCCGAGATAATGATTCCTATGCATTTATCATCGACTCTGATTATGGCTGCAAATCAGTGTGAATCATTACGTTCAAGTTAAAAAGTAAATGACGCAACGTCACACTTATTGGTATTCCGTATCGGTATCATGAATTTCGGATATCGAAGTATTTTATGACGTAACTTTACTCATTTAAAGTTTTGCCGTTTTCCGCATGATTGGATGTGATTGAGGTGCACATAACGGCGGGGATTTGTTGGATATTATGGTTTATAGTATGTTTAACATAGCTCTATTGGGTATAGTAATTTTATTCTAAGTACATCGTCTTAACATATAATTATAATGAATGTACCTATACAAAATATTGTAAAACATTTTAAAAGAGTAACTATAGATTTTCTTGTTTATTCTTCTCCATAAGAAACTACTTTTTGGAAGAGGGGCCTAGACAAAATTATATTTTCTTGTAAATCATTTCTATCACACCCTGTTCATAAATGGATAAATGATTTTAATTTGACTTTGCCCGGTCATTATGGAAAAATCTTAAAGCAAAGAATCTTCAGGTTAACTTTCTATGGAGATGTCCTGTGGCAACACTACAGCTAACAGCTGATTTGAATTTGTCCCTGTAATTTTAATTTTAAATATTAGATTTCCTTCTTAATAAGGCCTATTTCCAATTGATTAACTAGTTTAAAGCGTAATTAAGTGTTTTCTGTGTTAAATTTATGAATTAAGTGCAAATTATGTGCAAAAATCTCATTGTGATTCATTGACAGTTACCGGCTCAAGGTTGCATTTTCATCTCGATTATCAGGTACAATACTATATATTTTACTTGGTAGTAGATTGTTTACGTTCTAATATTTTGCCTCCAATTAATTAGACCACTTTTTCTTACGGCTAAAGGTTGATTCCAATGACCTTAAAAACGTAAACATAACCTCAATTCGTTTGGTGACAGAGCTTCTTTCTTTACAATCTAAATTTCATTTTCCGTTTAACTAATCATCTGTTATTGTCCACTACTCTTTTCCAATCTCTTCTCTTTTCTCTTTAATCATGATTATGACTCGTAGCGCGCGGGCTCGCCTAGAAGAGTCCAAACTCACTCAGGCTTTGAGCGAATTAAAAGCGTCTAAGGGGCACTGTGACCAACTGATTAAGGAAAGGGATGAAAATGAAATTGAGTTCCTTAGTGTCCTTGAAAAAAATAGCAAGTTAAAAACAGAAATGGCTCAGTTATATATTCAACACACTGATGCTATAACAGCCCGGGATAGGCTCCAAGTTGTTGTGGACGGGTTCAGCCAGTGTAGCACTGAGTATGAACAAGCTCTGAGTCACAAATATTTACTACAACAGCAGCTACATGAGGCTCAAAGTCAGATTGAACAACTTGAGACTACAAATCATAACATCACAGCCTCGTTGAATCAAAGTCTATTCAATGAATTGGTGCCTATAGCCCCATCAATGGTTTCTACAATAAACCCCTCATATACAATAGATTTAACAGGTCATGAGGATTTAAAATCAAGTAAATCAGTGAGGATAGTTACAAGTAAAAATAAACTTAAAAAATACATAAAAGTTAATAAATACATAGTTAAAACTAAGAAAATGGTCAAAAAACAAAAGTTCTTCATCAAAAATGTAAAACTTAATAGAGAAAGGTTACACCTACTGAAACAATTGGATATGTATTCATTTAACTTGGAAAAAAGTACTAGGAAATATCAAATTGACACGGAACACTTGCGGTATGAACTTGACCAACTACAGGAGAAACTTACTTCTATGACAATTAAATATACAGCCTCTGAAAACCAAATGAGGGAATATGTATTGGCAATGAATGAGCTGGTAAGCTCACATACAAACAAATGTGAACATTGTAAACCACCATCTATTGAACACACACCAGACCATTCGTTGACAATATGTGATACCACCATACCGCTGTCTTGTGCTAGTTTGCCAGTTTCAATTACTAACTGTTTCCCTAAACAGAGTGTAAATAAAGAAATAGTTTTATTTTGTGATGAAATTGGAAAGGATCTAGGCCACTTGTTGACAAATAAATATCCGGGTCACTCTATAATGAACTACTGTATGCCTGGTTGTTCTTTATATGACATAATGAAAAAAGTTATAAAATGTAATTTTAACCAGGATACTATAATATTAATATTTGTTGGTAATAGGGGTAATGTGAACAAAGGAGAATTACTCCAATATTATAGATCATTGTGTAACCTAAGTTTAAGAAAAATTGTGTTGTTCACATTCCCATACAGCCAAAGTTTGCCACAGGAAGAAAACAACCTTAGATCAGAAATTAATGTGACATTGCATAATTTGACATATAATAATAATTTATTCCAATTAATTGACATTAACAATTATGTTGGTAATCATTTTTATTTGACAAAAGATAGATTTTTTATGGATAGGTACAATCTTTCTAAATATTGTAAAAGACAGATAGCTGTGTCGCTATCATATTATTTTTCTATTACAGCCAAGAATTTGGCTAAACAAATTGCTTCTATTGAGCAATGCAATGACATGTTAAATAATTCACCCAATAAATTGGTAACAAAAATTGACATTCAAAATAATTTAAATTAGAAATTAGGACAATAGAGGCAACCTCTAGCTATAATGTACATAATTGCAAAAATAAATCAAATAAAAGTTTAAACTCAGTCAATAGTATCAACCTGGTGCATCAAAATATTCAAGGATTTCTAAACAAAGATTTAGAAGTAGAATTATTTATGAATTTTAACAGTATTGATATTCTTTGTATAACAGAACATTGGCTTAAAAGCCACCAGTTCTTGTTCAATTTTAATAATCACCAGGTTGGTAGTTCGTTCAGCAGAGTAAATGCTATACACGGGGGCTCATTAATTTTAGTAAGTAACCAGCTTAAATTTAAAGACCGTAAGGATATTGTGAGCCTATCTGTTGAGCGGACAGTTGAAATAGCCTGTATAGAATTGGAGCAGTTTATTGTATTAAGTGTGTACAGACCCCCTTCAGGATTGTATGACTGCTTTGAAAGGGTAATGGATGAAGTGTTGCACAAGATTTGTAACTCGAACAAGTCCATTATCACTTGTGGTGATTTTAATGTTAATTTGTTAGAAAACTCGGGTTCTTGTAGTAAAATAATAAGTCTGTTTCAGTCATATAATCTTGTAAACCTGTTTTTGGAGCCCACAAGAATAACCCCTACTAGTGCCACATGCCTAGATAATATTTATACAGATATTATACCAAGCCACAAAGAAATTATAAATTTACTAGATTCTGATCACTGTGGGCAAAGGATTACTATCCAAAACCAAAACAACAAAGTGGCTAAAAAGGATATCACTGTTAACCCCAAAACTGCAAGGCGCTTGGAAGCTTTTAAAGGTAAACTCAGTAACAAATTACCAGTTTCATTTATGCATACTGATCATAATAATCTATATAATTATTTTTTTTATATTTACTGTCAACAATTTAATTCCACGTTTATTCCCAAGACTATCTCGGTTAATAGTAACGCATCTTTCAGTGATTGGGCTACCATTGGTATTCATAAAAGTAGAACACGGCTTTATGAGCTGTACAATGAAAGGTATTATGTAAACACTGATGAATTCAATTTGTATGTTAGAAATTATTCAAAATTATTTAAAAAAGTTTGTTGTATGGCAAAGTCGCGTTATTTGAGTTCGAAGATTAAAAACAGTAGTAACGTAATTAAAACGACTTGGAATATTATTAATAGTGAAACGGGAAGGTCTAGTAACCGAAATACTGACTATAGCCTGTCAATTAATGACAACATAATAAAATCAGACTCACAAGTCGCCGTGGCCTTTGAAAATTTCTTTTCAGATATTCCCGTTTCAACTACTAAATCCCTAAACTCATCACCTTCTGTTGCTGAGTCTTTGCTTAAGGAAAATGTTAATGTTTGCGAGTCGGAATTTCATTTTGAACATATTACCTGTAGAGATATAATTAAAACCTTTCACACTTTAAATGTAAAAAAGACTGCAGATCTGTGGGGTAATTCTGTAGAAGTTGCTAAGTCTATTATAGACATTGTAGCACCTACTTTAGCTCTTATCTTTAATAATTGTATTGACTGTGGGGAGTTTCCTGACCTTATGAAAAATAGTAAAATAATACCGTTGTTTAAATCAGGTAGTACATCAGACCCCTCAAATTATAGACCTATTTCAGTACTACCTACCTTTAGTAAAATTTTTGAGAAATTAATTTTAGACCAATTGCAAAGATTTTTTAATAAACATAAATTACTACATAGCAAACAGTTCGGTTTTACAAGGGGCCGTTCGACTACTGATGTGTTGAACTGTTAGGACATATTTATAATGCATGGGAAGATAAATGCGATGCCTTGGGCATTTTTTGTGATTTGTCCAAGGCATTCGATTGCGTTTTTCATGAAACGTTAATCAGGAAACTCCGCCACTACGGGATCCGGAACACCGCTCTGGATCTTCTTATTTCATACTTGAGTAATAGGATTCAGAGCGTTGACGTCAATGGGAAAAGATCTCCCGGATCTATAGTAAGAATGGGAGTCCCACAGGGCTCAATTCTTGGTCCTTTCTTGTTTCTTATTTACATTAATGACTTGCCTTACCTCATAAAGGATAATCATGATATAGTGTTGTTTGCAGATGACACTTCACTTTTGTTTAAACTTAAACGTCAGCAGCTGGTTACTGACGATGTAAATAGCGCGATCTCAAAAGTAGTTCACTGGTTTAATGTTAATAATTTACTTCTAAATGAAAAAAAAACCAAATGCATTAAGTTTACGCTACCTCACGTTAGGCAGGTGAAAACTAATGTGTTAATAAAGGGCGAAGAATTGAATCCTGAAGATAGCACTGTATTCTTGGGCTTGACTTTGGATGCTAAGCTTCAGTGGGGCCCACATGTAGATAAACTGTCAAAAAAGCTAAGCTCCGCAGCATATGCTGTTAGAAAAATTCGTAATTTAACTGACATAGAGACAGCCCGTTTAGTGTACTTTAGCTATTTTCATAGTGTAATGTCGTACGGTATTCTGTTATGGGGAAATGCTGCCGACATTCAGACTATCTTTGTTTTGCAGAAAAGAGCTGTTCGATCAATTTATAAATTAAGTCCAAGACACTCTCTCAGAGAGAAATTTAAGGAGATTAATGTAATGACTGTGCCTTCTCAGTATATTTTTGAAAATCTATTATATGCCCATAAAAATATAAAATTATTTAAAAAATACAGTGATATCCATAATATAAATACTAGAAACAAACACAAATTTGTTGTACCTACAACAAGGCTCAAGAAAATAGGTGGCTCGTTTCGATGTCAATGTATACGCTTTTATAATAAACTTCCAAGCCACGTTCAAGATCTAAGCCTTAATAAATTCAAATCATTCATTAAACGTAAGTTGTGCCAGAAAGCCTTTTATACTGTTAAAGATTATATTGAGGACAAAAAGGCTTGGGATTGAGCTGCTCCAATTTTTGTACATATTGAGGTAGTTTATTTTTATTGTTTTTTTTTTTTTGTTTTTGCTAACTTTATTATTTTATAAACAGTGACATTTAATTATTATTTTATACACAATGACAGGAATATTTACTTGTAAAGTATTATATTATTTTAATTATTGTGAATGTGAAGACTATGTGGGTTATTGCATAATATTTTTTTTTCCCTTTCTTTTATTCTCAGTTAGTGTTAATCATGGTCTGGCAGTTTGAGTCATATAAGTGGCCTACCCAAATGGCCTTTCTTTGGTATTGATAGTCGCATCGTTGAGCTCCTTATATTCTGAGTAGAGCTGCACGATTACTGACAAATGCGTGCACTGACTGGTCAGGTCCACTCAACCTGTGTGGTTCTTTCCTCAAAAGACCATTTCAGACACCAATCTACATGGTCTTCACATGATCTGACCAAGATTATGTCTGGACTTTAAAAGAGACTATGACCTCTGAGTTTGTTTCGGCCTTTCTTCTCAGAGTAGTCAGATAGGAAACGCCGACCTCATCTAGTTTTTAAAATATGATTGACGTGTAAAAGTGTTTGTACAAACCTACTTACAGAAATAAAATCATTTATCATTTATCATTTATCATTTATCATTTGATGTACCTTCTATTTCCCTATGATAACTGTTGACTTAGGTAGGCCCCGGGGATTGCGGAAGGAATAACAGATCCCAAGATCCTCGGTGCAAGTGTGGGAGGGGAACACTGGGGTGGTTTTTAGTCAGTAAGAGTCTGACAGACCCCTCCGCCCGCCCCAGGGCGAAGGACATCCATGAGGATTTTCCACCCCGTGAACAAAAAAAAAAAAAAGGTAGGCCTAAGATAACAGTTATCATAGGGAAATGGAAGGTACATCTCCATCCATAGTAGGTAGTTGGTCACCTATTGCTATAAGTACCTATATAGCAGTAGGTAATTTATTATTAGAAACATTCATAATTTCAGACGGGGGGATTTGCCATAATCACCATGCTTGGAAGGCGGGTTGGCGATCGCAGTATGGTGTTAATATGCATAGAGAACGCTGCTGGCCCATTCTCTCGTAAGTCCCTTAGTCGCCGTTTACGACCCCCACGGGAAGGAATAGGATGGTGCCATTCTTTACATCCGGCAAGAAACGGTACATTAAATTCTACACGGTGTATGAACATTATAGGCTGTGAAAATTGAAAAAAATATGCTTAAATGGTTTGGGCATATTGATAGGACGAATGAAAGGTGACTAACAAAAGGACTATGACAAGACAGATGTGAGTGGAAACGCCGGATGGGACGCCCTAGACCCTAGAAGGACATCATCATAATTTTTTCAATGACATAAGATAATGATTATAATATGTGGAAGCGCGGAGTCTCCTAACACAAGCAATTCCTTGCTTATTTAATTTTTTTTTATTCTCGTTTATCCCTATTTATTTGTGGTCGTTTTTTGTTAATGTGAGGACTTTGTAGGCTTAATAAACTGTAGTGTAAGTACTTGCAGGTACTTTTGACGGGCCTACGCTGTCCTCTCATACCTATTGACACTGTAATTTGAAAACATTGTAAAAGCCCATTTTTTTAAAAGAGTAACCGTGGAGTTTCTTGCCGGGTCTTCTCCATAGGAAACGACCAATTGGAACCGTGCACCTAGCTTCTGACGTTTCATAAGTGCACATGTAGGCTTATGTGAAATAAAAATATTTTTGATTGATTCAAAAACATATATACAAAAAAGCTCCAATAAACACCATAAAATTGTAATTTTGTCAAGAAAAAGACATAATAAATTGTATTTTGCATCTGAACTACAGTTTTTTTTCTTTTTTTGATAATTCGCAAAACAATATTCAGTTAAAACACATTACAACATTCATATTCAAAACTTTCTTCTTCACGACATTTTCCTCATTCCTCCGCCTCACATGCCCATACCATGACAACCGATTTCCGCAAAACTTTTAAGTTATCGGTGCCATTTTCTGATTTCCTCTTATGTACTCATTTCTTATTCTATCCATTAGTGTCACACCACATATCCCTCTTAGCATTCTCATCTCAGCTGCATGCAATTGGCTTTCATTCATCCCTTTTATTTAGTAATTTTAATTCGACCAGTGCGTATTGCCAGTGAAGACCTATGTGGCACTGAAACGTGGCCGCTCACAATGGGCCTTATCAGAAGGCTAAAAGTCATCCAAACGAAAATGGCGAGGGATATGCTTGGAGTTTCCCTACGTGATCGAATCAGAAATGAAGAGATCCGCAGGCGAACCAAGGTAACCGATATAGCCCAAAGAATTGCCAAGCTTAAGTGGCAGTGGGCAGGGCACATTGCTCGCAGAACTGAAGGCCGATGGGGCCGAAAGGTTCTGGAGTGGCGACCGCGTACCGGAAGACGTAGCGTTGGAAGGTGAACAAGGTGGTCCACCTTGTTCACCTTCCAACGCTACGTCATGTGATGAACTTGTGAAAGCCGCAGGTATCCGCTGGATGCGGAAAGCACAGAACCGGTTGAAGTGGCGGTGCTTGGGGGAGGCCTATGTCCAGCAGTGGATGTCTTTCGGCTGAAATGATGAGTAATTTTATTACACAATAGGTTGAAACAATTAAAAATGAAGCATTGACAGATAAATTAATTAAAAAAAAAAAGAAAGAAAAATTGTTTATTCTGCACAAACAAGACACACTTTACAAAAATAAAATAAAAAAACCGGCCAAGTGCGAGTCGGACTCGCGCACGAAGGGTTCCGTACCATTATCTATAAAAATGGCAAAAAAACACGTTTGTTGTATGGGAGCCCCCCTTAAATATTTGTTTTATTTTAATTTAATTATGTATTTTTAAAGTCAATATATATCTACATATTCTGTGAATATTTCAAGTGTCTGCCTGTTGCCGTTATCAATATAGAGCAAAAACGAGCAAAAAAATCACGTTTGTTGTATGCTCTTATCACGGTTCATGAGATACAGCATGGTGACAGACGGACAGACGGACAGACAGACAGACAGACGGCGGAGCCTTAGTAATAGGGTTCCCGTTTTACCCTTTAGGTACGGAACCCTACAAAATATATTTATATAATATTTTTTTTTTATTTGTGTATTTTTTTATTATTTGTTATTTTATTAATAAGTGATAGATACATGGATGGAATGTTATTGATTAAATACAACCTAATTTAGGTATGAACTCTTTTCAAGATCATCATCATTTTCCCAGGCTCTTCCTTCCTACGTTGGGGTCAGATTCCAGTCTAACTGGATGTAGCTAAATACCAGTATTTTAAAAATATTTCCAATTTAACGCGACGATAACCGACTTTTAATGATTTATACTGAAGATCACGTCTAAACGAGTAGTGTTAATGATTTGAAAAAAAAAAAAAAAAATTTGAGCATTTTATCAATAACTTAATACGTGAATATTTTAGATTGTTTATATTACATAATTAAATTAATTTGTAAAGTTGTGTCTAACGCGGATAAAAAACTGAGAATGGCGCAAAATCTACCAAGCGTATTTTTCTGAAACCTTCACCAATTTAAAGATAATTTAATTATCGATCTTTTAGTATAAGCGTTTTATTAAAATACCTTTTGGTATATAATAAATTAATAATGCGTCAAATTGGGGACAGCGCTCCTTGATGGGCGAGTCCTATTACTGGCTGGCGACGCGTTGCGTGAGCTCAGTACAGAACACGCAAGCTAACCACTCAAGGTCACTGGCATATATCTCCGTCTTAATTAGGTAAACGGTATTAGGTAAGGTTGATTTTATTATTTAAGAAAAAACCGGCCAAGCGTGTCAGACCACGCTCAATGAAGGGTTCCGTAGTTGGGATGAATTTATCCGAAAAACAAACTTAACATTGTAGTTAAAAAACATGTTCTCCGATACAGCGATAAACGCCACGGCCATTTTCCAACTGCAAATGTAAGTTTGTATTCGCCAAAAAAGTTTTTTTTTGTGTGATAAAACTACAAATTAACAATTTTTGGACTTTTCCTTTACTTGTGCTGTGCTTCTTGGCAAATTTCATGATTCTAGGTCAACGGGAAGTACCCTATAGGTTTTGATTTATTTGCGAGTATCAAAATATGTCGCATAAAACACCATATTATTTTATTGCGTTGACATAGAAGCTTGATTTTTAGAGCACCAAGGGATCGTACCCGTACGTATTTTCTATTAATTTCAACTTGATACCACCATGCGTTCCTGAGAAAAAACCCTATTGACAGACTGACAGATAGACGGACAACGAAGTGATCCTATAAGGGTTCCGTTTTTAGGGTTCCATACCTCAAAAGAAAAAAAACGGAACCCTTATAGGATCACTCGTGTGTCTGTCTGTCTATCCGTCTGTCACAGCCGATTTGCTCCGAATCTACTGGACCGATTAAATTGAAATTTGGTACACATATAGACTTCTGTGACCCAAACACGGACGTATAACGTAAATAAATGAATTTTTAATATGGGGTCACTTTTGGGGGCAAATCAGAAAATTAAAAAAGAAAGACAAACTGTACCGTACGACACATCAAATAAAAGGGCTTGTTGTAAGGATTTCAGATATATTTTGTTTATAATTTTAAAACAAAAACATTTAAAATTATTAACGAAAATAGATGAAAATTTACCCCTTGACTCCGAAAGTACTGAGTCTAAAATTTTGAAAAAAATACAGAAAATAGTTCTTTACTTATAGATTACAGAAAAACCTATAAGAAGTCTATGATCTTAAATAAACATAATAAATCTGTCAATATTGAGCGTACAAACTTACATTTGTTGGAATGTATGAGGGAATATGTTTTTCAACTGCAATGTTAAGTTTGTTCGTAGAATAATTAATCCCCACTACGGAACCCTTCATTGTGCGTGGTCCGACACTCACGTGGCCGGTTTTTTCCTTTTGCGGTACTGAACCCTAAAAAGTAGGTACCTACTGAAAACAAATACGTAGGTATTTGTTGGATGGCCCGATTTGTTAGGTAAATAGTTTGGCTAAATAAATAAAACGTTGGTTAGGTAAATTGATCAAGTCACAGGCGAAAGATAGAGAAAAGCGAGAAGGTGTGACACCATTCCAGTGTTTTCACAGAAGTTCTTATCAATTTGATTTGCACTTTCGCAACGCTGCATCAGTATTTTACCAAAATATTCCTTATCTGTAGTGGTTTGAATCATGTGCGAATTTTTGGCCGCGGCTTGCGAAATGCTTATCAATTGACTGATAGTGTGCGGTGTTGTAGGGTACCGTATTGGTATACAAAAACGTTTTTTTTATGGTGGTATAATAAGGTGGCTGTCCTATTCTAGTGAGAAACAAACTACATAATATTTTATTACAATCACGATAAGTTGTTTTTTTTTTTTTGTTTTTTGTTTTTTTTTTCCAGTCTTCTAATTATACAGGCCATCCCTAGTTTAGAAGACAGGATAGATTTTTTTTTTGTTTAATAAAGACTATTATTGACAAACAACAACAACAACATTGTCAAACTTTTAAGGTTTTGAATACTAGGCTTTTAGCATTTTTTTCTGGTTATTATTTAATATACATCATAGTCATAATATATGATTGCAAATGGCTACTTTGTATTAGAGTGTGTATTTTGTCGATTTTTATTTTATTTTTGCAAAGTGTGTCTTGTTTGTGCCGAATAAACAATTTTGTCTTTCTTCTTTTATTCTATTCCCCTTGTGTCCATTGATGGTTGATCAAGTCTTAGCATGTAACCTGTCTTTGTATATTTTTGGTTCAATAAACTTATTATTATTATTACTTTAAAATAATTCAGAAATACTTAGTAATGAAATGATTATCACTACAGGACATTTTGTATTATTTGTTGTACCTACCTCTACAGGCTTTTCAATAAAAGGCTTGTTATATTATAAGTAAGATTCCGTCGGAATTAAAAAAGCGGAACCAAGAATAAATTAGAACTCTATATTTTATTTTACGTTCCACGAATTTGTTTTAAATGGAAATTGGTTAAACAGACGAGCCGTGAAAGCGGAGGTCAAATGAATTGCTATAATATTTTACATGCCTATTTAAAAAGGGTTCCTTTGTTGAGTAATTTTAATGATTTTCGTTAATATCCGCGACGGATTTTCCTTGTGGACAAGAGGGCCATGGCCCGGAGGCGGCAGACTGTCGGCGGCGCAAGGTGCCGCTTGCAGTCTGCCTGATTTTCTTGATTCAAGCACTACTTATCTTCTAGCCGCCATAACATCTAATCTGTACGAATGGTTAAAAAAAAACTGAACTGAGGCGGGGTGCTAAAATATTTGAGCTCGCTTCGCTCTCTTTTTGCATCGTATAGCTCTTAATTATTTTGAAGCATATAATATGCATTGTATAAGTCTAAAATAATTGTAGAATTAAAATCTAATCTATCCGAGGTGCTAAAATTTTCGAGTTCACTTCGCTCGCTCTCACATTTATTTATTTTCTTAAATTACGGTGCGACAAACCGTAATGGCCCGGGGTGCCAAACCATAAAATACGCTATTGGCAAAATATGTCAATTTAATATAATAAAATTAAATCAACAATAAAATTCGAAAACTATCATTCAAAAAATCAAAAATGTTATAATAGCACTTATCAGCAGCTTAGCAGTTGATGGTGATACTATGCTATTGATATTAATATTCATTTTTTTATATTCCTCTTTTCAATATTCCTTTTTTTATTGACTACAATGCTAGTCTTGTAATTTACCAAATTGTCTCATTGTGTATCTGTGGAGAACGTGGTTGATTTCGCATTTGTATCATAAATTTCTGTATCCTATCTGTTTGTAATTCTTAATGTGTAATTGTTTGTTTTCCCGAATAAATAAATAAAATAATCAGTAAGTAACTTTTTGAGTGTTTTCTTAAATAAATTAAAATTCAATTGCTTAATGTCATTCGGAATTTTATTGTATATGAATGGCAATGCATACAATACTTTTTCTTAGAAGTGCTGTTTTGACCGAGAGTGGCTGCTTCCCAACGTTTTAACGTTGCAACGTAGGTATGTACGTCCAGGTGAGGGGTACTGGGAACTACGTCAGTAAGTGCTGGCATAAATGAACGCTCAGGCATTCAGTCCCGCTCGTATAACAATCAATCTGCCCAGCCTTTTTCTAACTGGGTCGATGGGGTCGGCTTCAAGTCTAACCGGATGTAGCTGAATACCAGTATTTTACATGGAGGTGGCCTCAACAATCCAGTTACTGGGTAACACGATACCCCTTGATACGGCTGGTTTGGACTACACGTAACGATTGTCAAAAGTCTACGAACAGCCGGTCTGGCTCTTACACCATTTAACCTAAATGGTCTAAGACAACCATACAACCAATCTTGTCACTACAAAAACAAAAAAAATGATACTGCTGTGGATTATCGCATTTTCATAGAATTGAGGGAAGATATCCTCTGATCAATATACTTGGAAAACATAGTAGAAGATTTCCACCGAAGAAACTTAATACTTGCGGATTTTGCTGGTGCTGCTCATCCACTCATCCGTTGACTGCCTCGATTGAGGTTGACAAACACATTTTTTTCCATTCGCCATTCTGGGTGTGAATTTACCAAATAACTTCTCCCGCTCTGGGCGGAGCGGGAGGGCGTGTCAGACTTTTACGGTCTAAAACCCACCCGTGTTCCTTCCGTTGCCTGTGTGCCAGGGCCACGTTACGATATCCCTTTCGGACAAACTCGCAACCCTGGCAGGCATTGGCCCTATCGGACCCCATCAGTTGGTGCTGACATCTCTTTGAGGCACGCGTGGAGCACAAAGCGCCGTCGACCCGGACCTGGTCCTTATCGGACGGCCAGCTACCCATCGCTCAACGTCCGCAAGCCCGCGCCTACGGTGCCGGAAATCGGCCTTCGATTCCCGACGCCCGGTGCGTTTCCTGCAGCGACTAGGGGCACGAGAGCGTGAACCTTGCCTCTCCCTCACGCGTTCCGCCTCCTCCTTCGCGAGCATTACTGCTTCGCAGAAGGAGGTGATGGCCTCCCATGAACTCTCGCTCTGTACCATGGCCTGAACCAGGGCCGGACGCGAGAGATCGCTGCTGCCGATCGCCTCCGTAAGGACACGGCGGTGCTCCGCCCAAGCCGGGCAGACCTCCACCGTATGCTCCACCGTATCCTCCAGGCGATCCACACAGTGGTGACACCCGAGCGTTTTCTCCCGCTTTATTCTAAACAGAAACCTCCCGAAACAACCGTGTCCGGTGAGGACCTGCCAGGTTGACAAACACATGGCAAACGGATCGCAATGCTTCAATATAAGCCAACCTATTCTACCTACAATATTATCTGACAAGCATGGCGGAGTAATAACTTCAAAACTGGGAACAATCGCTCACTAACAATCTAAACTGGGAATAATTTAATTACCTCTCTGTAGTTTCGTGTTTGTGAAGTTTATGATTACTATTATACTAATAACTAATGCAATATTAATATCCGCATTGTTTCTGTTATAGAATTAAGCACATTTCAGTACGTTTGTGTGATTGTTTGTTTTTTGAGATGATTGAAAACCTCAAATTGGTTTAAGCATCTACCTTGTAACTTTCTTTGATCACTTACTACTACGAGTTTTAAGTATTTACTGGTTAAATTAAAATGCACTTCATAAATCCGCCTCTGTACCAAGTACAACAAGAACAAAAACATGCGGGGCAGTCTTTGGGGACTGCCGATAGAATTGAAAACAGTATACATATAGCTCATGGAAAGCGTTCGGTGACGATGACGCGAGTTCCATGATTTTTGCTCACCCAAAAAGTGCTCAACGCGCTTAAAGAAGTTTTCACTTCAAAAACTCTTTCTGATTGGCTACTTATTAAAAATAAAAAAGTATTTGCAAACAGCCTAGAGGTACTTTACTCCTACAATATACATTTTTACATAAGCAAATACGAATTATCTAAAAAAGTCCTCTAAAACTAATAACCCTTCAACAACTTCCCTACGGAACCTCAAGGGAATGTCACCAGTACACTTGACACACCCATGACAAATTGACACGTCCAACGTCCATATCTCGACAGTCATCGATTGGGTGTGATTTATATACTGAAACCTCAACAAACAACGTCAGTACACCACAAAAGTTCTAAGGACTGAGTTCTAGCAGAAAAAAAACAAGTGAGTAATCATAGAAAAGGCATTTTTCCTCTATTTTTCTTCGACCTTCGTTCGGATTCTATCATAAGTATCCAAAAAAAGAACACGGTTCGTTGTATCATATTCGTTTCCTGCTTGATTGTGTGTTTTTTATATTATTATCGTGTTCATAATAATAATTCACTTCCTTGATACGGTTTATTATGGTTTTGTTTTATACCTGATAAATTATCTTATCCTCTTTAATCCGCCATACATTTATTTGATTAAAGATAGATACTGGTTAGATTCTGAATATCGTTATCACGTGTTTTGGCGCGAATTCTGTTCCAGACTTGTATTTTTATGCAGCTTAGGATTTAATTAAATATCTAATCTAACTAGCCTGTATTGTCCTACTGCTGGGCAAAGGCCTCCCTCTCCCTTTTCCACAAAATAGGGTATTATATTGTTTTTTTTATTTACATTTTTCGTAACCAACATAAAAACGAAGCCACGGCAAAAAAGAAAATTGTTTCATCATCTCAAAAAATGCCGACAGCTATATGCGTTTTAAAGTCTATTGTAGACAGAGACAGCACTGCTGCGATCTGACGTCACAACACGGGAACGCCATAGTAACTTCGCGCCATTCAATACAATGATCGTTTTGTGTGACAAGGATAGTAGAATAATTTCAAAAGCGTGTAATCTCTACATTCTTCCACCAATTTTATAATTTTTGTCATGACAAATCGTCTTTTTTAGTAACACCTATAAAAATAAGTATTAATTCATGTATAATTTTGATAGCAGTCAAATACCCTATTCTGCCTTTTGCTACTGCCGGCCAGTCCTTTCGGTAGGAGTCAAGCTCGTCCCGCCATTTTCGCCTTTTGCTTGCGGCTGTCGATGTCGTCTTGCGTTAATTGGGACCCAATCGGTGGTTGTTTTAGCCCATTTCTCATCTGACATTTGTGGCAGATGACTTTTTGGGTAACGTCCGTGATCTTGGTTTTGGCGCGCAGTGTTGTGTTCCTTAAACGTTTCAAAATTCGAACCCTGCTAGGATACTGCGTTCCATGGCTCGCTGGCAAACCTCCTTTAATGAAATTATGCTCTGTATTAACTACCAATGGCTTAACAAAATAGTGCAATTTACCTATTGAGTAACGATTTTGGTAGCTCAGTAAGACTGGTTGCTCTTTGTAATAGATCTGGGAGCCTAAAATGGACGCTTTGGCAGAATCATGCATGCAATTCATATAACCTGCAATTCATCTGTTTGACAGCTGCTATTTGACATTAGACTTCACTATATTAATTCTTAATTTGTGAACCATTTTACGAAACTCCATAAACAACTGTCAAACAGATGAATTGCGGGATATGAATTGTACGAAGATCATATTATGATTCTGCCAAAGCTTCCATTTTAGGCCCCCTGGCAATAGTTTCCTAAATATTGCGAATATAATATTTCAGGTGTTTAGTGATGGTTAATATAACTAACTGTACATACCTATACGTGGTGTCGTCAATCAACTCAGCCTATAGCAGTCCACTGCTGGACATAGGCCTCTCCCAGGCTGCGCCACAACACCCTGTCCTCTGCCTTCCGCATCCAGTCTGTCCCAGCCACCTTTTGACGTGGTGACGTGTTTTTGTTAATTTATTGCTTGATCGCTTTGGTTAGGATAAAGTAGTCTGTCTATATTTCGTTTCAATGCTATGCTTCGAGTACTATTTGGTATAATAAACTTATAGTGATAAATAGCAAATTAGTGCAAAATAATGATATTTCGTATATTGTATTGTTGCCGAAGTGTATTTTCAACGTGACTTTTTAGTTATCTAAAGTTTAAAACACGTTTGGTGATAAATATGACATGTGCAGACAATTTAAAATAAATTTTGTGCGTGTGTGTGTAGTTGTATAAGGATTAGTTTGGTAATGTCTGGTTTTTGCCGCCAAAACTTAGACGGCGCGCGGCGAGGAAAAGGTCAACTTGTATTGTTTATTCGATAAGTGCCTGGCTAAATACTGCGAGAAAATACGACGCCGGAAAACTTATAGTTTATTACTAGAAATAAATAAAATTATTAGTAATTTTCCACGCGTTATCATAATCAGCCTATCCACGCATACCACCAGATTTTCTTCACATTAATAAATTTAAATCATAATAAAATATCGTTTTCTCAAACATGCTTGGAAATTCGAGCATTATTTTGACAACCTTCTTTGAGATAAATCGAAAATGCTGTACTGGTCAAATACATGCGAGCAGGCGGCCGGCAATGTTAGTATGGAAATCCAACATTGCTGAATAAATTACTATGAAAACTCATATATGTATATCTGTCGTGTAATTTAAAAATGGAACAAACTTTTTACTTCCAAACATGGCAACCAAGGAGGTTTTGCCTAAATTTCGAACTGGTTTGCAAATAAAACTGTTTAAAGTAAAAACGAAACAAATTAACACATCGGCGCGTGAAAAATTATCGTTGTTCGTCATTGAATCTGGAATTTATAAATAGTTTACTTAGTTTTCATTTCCACGCATTATTTGAGAAAAGCACTATACAAGCCTTGGCCGCAACCAGGCATTGATGGACTCACGTATATTGTATAAGTGTCTCGCTTCGCCTCGGCTCACATTTTCACGTTCGTCCATCAATGCCCCTTTTGCTGGCTGCGCTGCAGTAATGTACTAATAACGTCCGGTGTTAATCCTAGGGCTAAGAACTGATACTTAGCTAGCGGTAATTTTGCATTTAGATAGAAACTAACCCACTATTCAGAAAAAGATCTCCCAGATAACCATTCTCGATAAAATATTTATTGAAATGTCAATGGTTAATGTAGCCTTTTCCTTAAATTGTGTTTAAAAATATAGGCACTTTAGCAATGGGCTCTATATCAGGATTTGGTTTAACGATTCCATTTCACCGTATTTTGTGTTTATAGCGACAACATGTTTATATCTAAGCAGTTAAAATATTTATACGTGTCTATTTATTCAAATAGCTACTATCTGAAACGTTATCGACCGATGGCTAGGTTTTCCCACATTCGGAGTTAGATAACTGCTAAACTTCGCACTAATACGAGTAAGTCCCAAAACACTGATAAGTTTATTGATTTGTGTCCGATAAAAAACCCACGCCGTAAACCAAACTATAATCCCTTACTAATGTAAATCACATGAAAACTGTAGGTCTGTACGTCTAAATTAAAATGTAAATTTTGTGTCGTTTTTCCACAGATTACAAATCAAAATGGCTCTCCCTACCCTAACAATTCGCGAGGTGTCCGACGCGACTCAGGACAACACATTGTGTCCGAGCACCAAGAAAGTGGTCGAGGGCCTGCTCAACGACTACATGGACCTGCAATATGGGAAGGAGACACCGTACACTACTGGAAAGCAAGTAGTGCCATCCGGAGCATCCCTTGAAGACGTCGAAAAAGCGGCAGCAGATGAAAGCGCTCCAAAGAAGTATCACGATGTCTTTGTCCAGATTGAGAAGACGGCTAAGAGTGGGGACCTCACCCCTCTCTCCAAGAATGACGGCACATGGGACCCCAAGTTTACCCCCGTCTTGGTCCTCATTACCCCTAACCCTTAGATTAACACCAGAATCTGTTTTGATATTTATTTTGTATGTTATTTTTATTGTATTTTGATTAATTATTACAGTTTTTAAATTATGAAATGCTTGTGTCTTTTTAACAAAAAGGTTGAGTAATATGATTAATACCTGGATTGAGCTTTATGTAGTAAAAAAACCGGCCAAGTGCGTTTCGGACCATGCACAAAGAGGGTTCCGTAGTTCGGATGAATTTATCCCGAGAACAAACTTAACATTGTAGTTGAAATACATGGTCTCCAATACATTCCAACTGCAAATGTAAGTTGGTCGACTAATACTCGTGAACTGGTAAATTCTACTTAGCTGTGATAGATAGTTTTCCTTTTAACTTCGTAATATTATTTACATAACCAAAAACAACCATTTAGCTGGCACGAACTGACACGAGCTGACACTTTTACGAAAATTTGGACTTTAAAGCTTAATATTACGCAAGTAGATCCTTAATCGAAAAATGGTTTTCAGAGACCCGCAATATTTTTGAACGGCCTATCCAACGATACCCCACACGATGGGATAGACGAGAGAACAGATAGATCACAAATTTTTTTTTCAAGATGTTATTTTACCACTTCCTCGTCGTGATTTAGATGTATACCCATGCCAAATTACAGCTTTCTAATACTAGGAGTCTCTGAGCTAAGCCGCGGACATACATCCGGACATGGCGAAATGCGTACTGACTGGCGCGAAATCGCGGGCGCGGCACTTTCCATGAAGATTTCATAGAAATTGTGCTAAAGTCCGGTTTAATGTGCGAGTGCGACAGCTATACATTGTCCGCGAGCGATAGAGATAAGTAATGAGGGGTCATTGTACGAAATTCTTTCTGCTTCGCGACCGGACTTTACTAGTATCGCGTCGCGCCTGTCTACGGACCCCTAAAAAGGTCGACATAACTGAAAACCATTTAGATCGTGCAGGCGGTTCAGTAAAAAAAAACAGGTTTGTAGTTTCAGGCAATCAAAACGACGCGACGTGCAATACATCAGCTGGAAGTCCAAACATGAAATCTATTGAAAAAAGCCGAAACAAATCGGTGCACGCACAGAATATCCTACTAATATTTTAAACGCGAAAGTTTGTAAGTATGGATGGATGGATGTTTGTTACTCTTTCACGTAAAAACGGCTGGACCAATTTTGATAAAATTTTGTATCGAGGTAGCTGACACCCTGGATTAACATATAGGCTACTTTTTATCCCTATATTCCTACGGGATCGAGACTTACGCGGGTTTACCGCGGGGCGCAGCTAGTATTTATCTAAAGCCACATCAGAAAAGCTTTCCCGTAGAAATAACGAACAGAGATTAACAAGTATATTGTTTCTAAACCTCTCTATAAGAAAGACTATTTATTAATTAAGAGTATTTATCTAAGTTTTTTAATGTTTTGTGATGGCAATTTTATGGTCTACGGAAAATACCCTATAGGCTTTGATTAATTTGCCAGTATCAAAATCTGTCGCATAAATGGCCGTGTATTTTATTGCATTTACTTAGAAGTTTGATTTATTGAGCTCCAGGGGACCGTAGATACCTCCACGCGTTCCTGAGAAAAAGTGTTTTCACTGACAGACAAACAGACGGATGGACGGGCGGACAATGAAGTGATCCTATAAGGGTTCCGTATTTATGGGATAAGGTTTTTTTCCGGTACTCAACCCTCAGTTGGTCTATTACCCCCTTATTACAAAACAAGGTTTATCTTCAGACCCAGGTTTAAAACATGGAGCCATTATTGAATTTTGAACTTTATTCCGATTATGGTAAAGTTCCTAAACACAAATCTGACAACCTGACAAGAATGGTATTTCAATCACTGTTCTTGTTACAAAAACTAGCTCCATGGTTTTAGCCATGTCAAAATATAAATCTTGTTTTGTAATAAGACGGTTAGAGTTTTTCGATCCTTATATGAAACAGGATCTATTAGCATATTTTTTTTTTTAAATTTGGACATTTTCATGCTGACTGTTTTTTTTTAAATCTGTGTATGAAGATCAAAATGTCTCATAAAGTTAAGGATAGTCTCCTAATACCGATTTCATGTAGCTACAACGGTTAAGGTACACTTACTGGCCTATCTCAAAAACTCAAACTCAAACTCCTACCCCCTTATTACAAAACAAGGTTTATCTTCAGACCCAGGTTTAAAACATGGAGCCATTATTGAATTTCGAACTTTATTCCGACTATGGTAAAGTTCCTAAACACAAAACTGACAACTTAGTACCGAACTAAGTTTTCAATTTTGTATAAAGAACGGTATTTCAATCACTGTTACGTTCTTATTACAAAAACTGGCTCCATGGTTTAAGCCATGTCAAAATATAAATCTTGTTTTGTAATAAGGCGGAAAGCATTTATTTCAATTAAACAATTGACAGGCACTTTTGAATTGTCAAGAAGTCGGTCAGTTACAAATATGAAGCTAGTTGCCCATTCCAAATAGTAGGTTCCTATGGAGAAGAACGGGCAAGAAACTCCACGGACACTCTTTTAAATTAAAATATTGATACAAAATATTCGTTACATCATTCATATTGATGATAAACATGTGAGAACGATGACATACGTCAGAAGCGTCCGTGATAAAAAGATAACAATTCAAAACTAAAATAATTAAAAATAAGCCGTGGCAGCTAAGAGATAACCAGTCCCAACTGACAGCGCCCGTTCACGCCATTCAGCTCAACCATTTTGAAGGGAGCTACACACGCCACCATCAGCGAGACATCTGAGTGAGCATGACATACTCTCAGCCGCCAGGGCACATTCAAGTCAATGAAAGATATAATTACCCGGTAAATGGGAGCTCTATTGTACATAGTACTCACACCTGCGATAAGCAATTATATAATACAAAGGACATTCGAGTTTATACAATGAAAAGATAGTCTTACAATCTTTATCAGCTCCAACAGTATTTTCAAATGTTAATAAATTAGTTGTGGTTGTGGAGCTGGACCAGCATTGAGCCAAGCATTTCTATCAGCGATGTAATCCCCCAACCTATAATATGCCTGCTTGCATAGTGTGCGTTTTATTTGAATTTCGTCTCATTCAGTTGAAGTATGAGGGGAGGGATTTTATTATAACATTTTAAACAGTAAAATGAGAAATGAAAAATGAGTCTACTTTTGCCAAACAGTAAAAGTTTTTTATAAAAATGTCATGATGATTAGCTTAGCCTCATAAAGATAAATAGCGTGATGATTAAATCTGTATGTTCTAACCGTTTGGCTCGTCTTTTTACAATTTACTGTAAACTATAGAGGAATTCAAACATACTGCAATACTGCTCTTCCCCCATTGCCAATAGCGAGATAATATATAACCCACCGACTGACCAGACTTATGGGAATATCTATCAAAATTTGAACAGAATCTATCCAGTAGAATTTGCGTGATGCTGGAACATGCATTCATAGAGGAACACAAACATAATGCAATATTGCTCATCTCCCATAGTAAATAGCGTGATAATATATAGCCTATCAATTGACTATTTATGGAATATCTCTATTGTATATAAATTTATATATAAATTTGAACAGAATCTGTCCAGTAGAATTTGCGTGATGCTCTATGCTCTAACATACAAACCTCACCCTTCTCTCTTCTGAAATGATAATTGTTTGTAATATCTTTAGTATTCTTTACTTTGTATTTCATTTGCATGCTATAATTGCAATTAAGGCAGAATGTACATGGATCCTATTATATAATTTAATAACTTATTTTTATGTACCTACATTCTAAGCAAATAAAGACCTATTCTATTCTATTCTATACATACAGACAAAAACTAAAAAAAAAAAAAATTGGCATTAGAATCGATCCCAGACCTCGTTGCAATTACGTTATATCAATTATATTTCATGTACAATTTTGACTTCGCTACGATTTTAATAAATGTATAGATAGAGTAGTTCTTACCTGACACTGACCTGCAATTTGCAAAAAACGTAAGAAAATTTGAATCTCGCGGGCCACACCTGCGGATTCACCTTAAGTCGCAGATATATGCCAGTGACCTTGAGTGGTTAGCTTGCGTGTTCTGTACTGAGCTCACGCAACGCGTCGTACGTTCAGCCAGTAATAGGACTCGCCCATCAAGGACCGCTGTCCCCAATTTGACGCATTATTAATTTATTATACACAAAACAAAAGGTATTTTAATAAAACACGTATACTAAAAGATCAATAATTAAATTATCTTTAAATTGGTGAAGGTTTCAGAAAAATACGCTTGGTAGATTTTGCGCCATTCTCAGTTTTTTATCCGCGTTCGACATATCTTTACAAATTAATTTCACTATGTACTCGTAATATAAACATAATCTAAAATATTCACATATTAAATTATTGAAAAAATGCTCTAATTTATTATATTTTTTTTTCAAATCATTAACACTAGGTACTCGTTTAGACGTGATTTTCAGTATAAAATCATTAAAAGTCGGTTAACGTCCCCATATTATAATGCTTGGAATTATCATGGGGCCTGGCAGAAATGTTTACAACATACCAAGGCTTATATTGCTACTTGACTTAATTAGAAATAGCATAAGTAGTTCAAGTGCCTAGATCAAATACTGCAGAATGTACACAGATGGCGGTAAGCTACGAAATACTCACAAAAATCTATTTGAAGTGCTGGGTATGTCAGTGTTACTTGAAAATCCTACAATACTTTACGACATTTTGATTTGTCCTAAGAAAACTATGCATGCATACGAAAAATGGCAAGCGAGGTAGGTAGCTTTACTGGCAGTGCAAGAAGGGAAAGGTAGATGGCGTTACTTGTCCCTTAATTTAGTGTAAAAGTTTCTAAAAAGAACCGCACCGATAGGTTTCATCATCATCATCATAGGCCGAAAGACGTCCACTGCTGGACATAGGCCTCCCCCAAAAGGAGGGATTTGCCATAATCGTCACGCTTGGCAGGCGGGTTGGCGATCGTAGTGTGGTGTTAAAATGCAAAGATAACACTGCTAAACATTCTCTAGTAAGTCCCTTAGTCGCCTTTTACGACACTCACGGGAAGAAATAGGGTAATGCTGTTCTTTACGTCCGGCACCACACGGGACCGATAGGTTTGCTCAGCATGGATACAGGGCTATGATTAATACTATTAACTTTTATTACTCACATAATCTTATCAACATTATAGTTCAATAAATAAAAAACTAGTAGGTGTCCCAAAGTAGCCTAATCTTTTACCGCCTTGAGATAGTACCGATATTATTTACAACGGATTTAGCAATACAGTTAGCGATTATCTTTTAAACAGCCCATTTTATAAATATTTAACTGTTCCGCGACAAGCCACTTCGGCATACAGCATAGAACCTTCGCGGTGAACACAAGTAAGTCTTTGATGCTTTGATTTTATCTTTGACAAATGTAACAGCATGACATAATATTTGGCACAATTCGCTTTGAATTGCAGTAATTACAGTTCAACTTTTGGTTTACAAAACGAACGCTAAATGTTATTTTTGTTTTAGGTCGATAAAAATGAAAGCGATATTTTTGGCTCTGTTCGTCGTGGCAGTGACTGCCGCCCCTTTTCCCGAGGACAATGGGAGTGATGCCGTGGAGATGATCGTGAACGGTGTTCCCGATGGCGCGGCTTTGGAAGTCAGTGACATCGTGGACATCAAGCTGAATGAACACACAAATGGCGCAGTGGTTGCTACCAACCTCCTGCATTCGTATACTGCCGTTGGCATCGCTGAAGCCGCTGCCACCGCTGCCTCCGCTGTTTCAGATGATGTGTCAGTCGTTGATATGGCTATGGAAAACGACCATTCTATGCCTATTGTCGTACCTTCCGTTCCTGTTCCTGACGCCCCTGAAATTATGATTCCCGAACCCATTGTGATGCCGCCTCCCGCTGTACCTGAAGTCATTGTGATGCCACCTGCTGGCCCTGAACCCATTGTGATGCCACCTCCCGCTGTCCCTGAACTCATTGTGGTGCCGCCTCCAGCTGGCCCTGAACCTATTGTGATGCCGCTTCCCGTTATCCCAGAGGTTGTTGTGGAGCCAGAAGCGCTGCCGGTCGCTGCTCCTCAGTTCAACGGTGAAGTGTACAACGACGGACTCGTTCAGGTCCAGTACAACGGACCAGAGGAACCTGGCATGTTCTCCACTCTTCAGAACTGGTTAAGCGTGGTCGTCAATTACTTCAATTCGCCCAGCAGTGGACACGCCGCTCTAGAGCCTAGACATTAGACACGCATCTTAAGATATTCAAGTAGACTCCATATTTTTGCTAAAACTATGTTAGAAGAATTTTATAATGTTTTGCTTTTAAAATCCTAACATGTGCTAAGGTGAAAATTTAGATTACCGGGTTTGCTATTGAATGTTCAATTTTAAGAAACAAAGTCGAAATAAACTCCTTGTTTATATAAATAGATTTTATTTGAAATCGATCTTCCTGTCTGATTTCTATACTACTAACTGACCGCTTAAGAGCCTATAATACCTCAAATGGTTTAGCATAATCTTCCGTTATGTCGAAAATACTGCAGCATTCATTTTGAAAAAAATATATGGTAAAGTTAAGGATTAATGTTAAGTACCTACTATGTTTGACGAAAACACTATTCCATAAAATTTTCTTGATAGAAGAAAAATCTAAAGTACCTCCAAACCGAACAATAAACCGCTGGTATTAAAAAATACTTCAAATTAGATAGTGAAACTTTGCATATTAACTGAACTAACTTTAAAGCAGGTCTTATGTTATTTTTTTTTTAAATTACCATTATTTTCACCGTAAAAAGAAATAAAGTAAACTATCGGTGCCTTGGAGTTTTCTCCCGGCCACAGGGAGACAGGGTTGTCTCGCTCGCGTAACCGCCAGCAGTAGTGTACGAGCGAAATAAAGAGCGAGGTGGCGCTGAGGTCTTATAGATTCTTAAGGAAATGATAGAACGCGAGAGGTGCACTCTCCGCGTTCAGTATCCTAACTATGTACTTAAATATTTTTTTTTTTTTTCCTAATTAATATTTTAGATGCGAAAGTGAGTTTGTTTGTTTGTTACGCTTTCAATGCCAAAACGGCTGAACGGAGTAGGATGAAAGGGTATACCAGTTCCTGCCTTCAAATCCGGGAATGTGTGCAAATTTAAAATAAGCTTTAAAAATAAATATCTAATTTATCATGGTTATATTACCTATAAAACATTAGTTTTTGTTTACACTAAACCCGAAAAGGGGTCATTGTACTCATCATTTTGAACAACTTTTTCTATGGGACCAACCTTGAAATCGCGAAAAAAAAATCTGCTGTTCCATACGTTTGTGTTCACTTAAATCGACAAAATGTATGGAACAGCTGATTTTTACGTAGCGTAACAAACAAACAAACTCACTTTCGCATCTAAAATATTAATTAGGAAAAAAAAAAAAATGTTTAAGTACATAGTTAGGATACTGAACGCGGAGAGTGCACCTCTCGCGTTCTATAAAGTTAAACCATCTCACTGGTCATGTTCTTTGGCACATGGGTAGACCATGACTAGGAGTTAGGACTGTTTATCCCGATTTTCTCACGGGATCGAGAATTATGTGGGTGCAGGGCAGGCCGCAGGGCGCAGCTAGTAATTTCATATTTTAGCTCTATATCGAAAAGTGATTTTTGCACAGTTGTGTAGCATTTTATACCTCAACAGCACGTGCTATTTATTTTTCATTTGTCTGTATAGATTTAATTCAGATTTGGACATAGGAATCAAAGGAAATTTCTAAACTAAAGGTAAAGCCCATCACTTTTAGCCACCGTACAACCCCGGTTAAGAGTTAAGCCTTTCAAAGGGGTAACCCATTCAATGGGTTACCTTTATCATGATGTAACCCATTGAAAGGGTATTAAACTAGAAACCCACTGAAAGGGTTATACATGATAACCCATTGAATGGGTTTTATACTTGAAACCCAGTGAAAGGGTTACATGATAACCCATTTCAATGAGTTCTACCTGCATGAAACCCAGTAACATGAAAAAATCATAATATTATGTTATTTCGATATCCGCCCAGCACGCGTAGCATGACCAATTCTATCTCTATTCTACCCAGGGACAATTTTGGTTACCATTTTAGAAAAACCCGGGTTGGATTGGATAGGTTTTTGTTTAACCGCTTAGCAAAACCCTATCGAAAACTCTTTCAATGGGTAACCAAAATGCTCCCTGCTTTTAGCTCATGAAAATGTCATGCGTTGTAATAATTTATTCCAGTATTGTGTCAACTGGTTTAGGGGCTTGGCACGTTCTCGGTTAACTTGCCCGAACTTCACTTACTTAGCTCGTTAAAATGAAGTTCGGTAGTCCTGCTACAAAATGATCGCCACTATTATATTTAATAGTTAAGTATGCAAAGCTATAGAACCTGTGAATAGTTTATGTACTAAGCATATTTATCTACGCTTAGAGGTGCAGTTTTGAAATGTCTTCAGTCCCTACTTCTTGAAACTTTAAGCATATGCATAACCAGCCTATAACGTTCTCACTGCTGGGACACAGACATTGTTTCTTCAATACTCAATACTTTATTTCAATACGCAATACTTTATTTGCATACTCAATACTTTATTTGCTTACTCAATACTTTATTTGCATACTCAATACTTTATGTGTAGGTACTTACTTTAAAAAAATAGTAATATTAAGGTTATTCTACATTTGTAGTCTGCTGTACTAATACTTAAAAAGTTATCACTTATATTTTGTCATATAAATATTCGTTTTATTTTAATAGCATTTTCTTATTAAAAACTGTTTCAGTTTTTTAATAAATATATTAATTTCGTCTTCTTTTTTATTAATTCTGGTAGTTTGTTAAATATTTTTATGGACATTACATATAGGGACTTGTAGAGTGTATGTTTAGCCGAAAAGTTGGAATGTTCAATCTTGATGTATGTCGGAGTGTGTAATGGGTCTGTATGTCTTCGTGTTTTGTATAAAATTCTTGATGCTTACGAACAAATTGACATGTTTCTAATATGTATATACTGGGAAGTGTTAAAATATTATAATTTTGGAAGTGAGGTTTGCAGCTGTCAGTTTGATCAATGTTTACTAGGATTCTTACTTTTTGAAGGGTGCATCTGTGCTATTTCCCCAAAGGGTGACGCCGTAGCTTAGCCATGCATAAGTGGTGAGGATTTTTTGAAGATTGGTATTTTTTTAGTTTCACGGAGAGCATACCAACATTTTGGAATTTTTGATCTAAGTTTTTGTATGTGTGTTTTTCAGTTTATACATACATAAACTCACGCCTTCTTTCCATGGGGGGAGGCAGAAACTATAGAACGCCACTGCTACGCTCCTTGCTTTTTTGCTGTGCTTCCTTTTGCTTCGCCTACGTTCATACATCTGGTCATACACGCAGACCGGTTGCGAGTACTACGCACCTGACCTTTCTGAAGAACATCACCAATTAGGTCACTATATGTCCTCCTAGGGCGTCCCCCTCCCGGCGGTTTTTCTCACCTCTGCTTTGTAAATACCTCTTTTTTCTTAGTCGCCTTTCAATCATCCTCTCAACTGGACCAAACTAGGCATACTCTTTTAATTTTTTTTCACTACATCTTGTTTTGGTGTGTTTAAATGTAGTCCAAGTGAGGTCAATTCTTTAACAAACTTTAGAGGTGTTTTTTGACGGGGATGGAAGGTAATCAGTTTAGTTTTGGAGTAGTTTATTTCGAAGTTATGTGCGTTCATCCAGGTGATGATTTTGGTGAGTATTGAATTGAATTCTTCATTTAAATTAAGGTTGTTTTGACATGAGACTAGTAGAGACATGTCATCCGCGAATAAGACACATGGTCCACACATGATCTCTCTATGGTTTTCGGTAAGTGATGGAGGATGCGCTAAGGTAGCCCGCGAAATTCAAATTTTCTTACGTTTTTTGCAAATTGCAGGTCATTAAGAGGTTGTATGTTGATCTAAATATTCGCGGCCATAACAAACATGGCTTTAGAGAATTATAATCATTTTGGAATCAGCATTACAACTTTCTAAGTTCAAAACTTGCTACTGAATGATTATTTCAGAAAAAAACATTAATTAGGATTTTTCTAAGAGAGTTAGTTGTATTGCCGATTCTAATGATTATAATTCTGTAAAGCCATAGTTGTAACGGCCGCGAATCATATTCAGATCAACATACAACCTGTTACTGACCTGAAAATTGCAAAAAAACGCATACAATTTGAATTTTGCGGGCTACCTTAGCGCATCCCCCTTAATGTATATCAGAAATGAGAGACATCTTATATAACACTTCCTTGAAGTATTGAGGCGCAAATTTTTTTGCTATTCGATCGGACTTTTTCTATTTCCTATTTCTTTCTTATATTCTTTTATCTTCTATTCCTTTGTCAGTATGGTGCCGGAAGAATAACGAATATAAAGAATACCACCACCCTATTCCTTCCCGTGGGTGTCGTAAAACGCGACTAAGGGACTTACTAGAGAATGGGCAGCAGTGTTCTCTATGCATTTTAACACCGTACTGCGATCGCCAACCCGCCTGCCAAGCGTGGCGATTATGGCAAACCCTCCCTTCCGGGGAGGCGTATGTCCAGCAGTGGACGTCTTTCGGCTGAAATGATTATGATGATGATTACATTCTCTTTGCGCAGTGCGAGATGGTAGATGACACATCTTTTCTTAGGACATGTCTGTTTCTTCACGACGTTAGTTACGGGTCGAGTGTAATTGAAGTATGTATAACTTATGTATCCAACCCTCTTTGTAATAGGGATGGTTGGTTACTATAAATTAATTAGAGGAAAGATACATAACGCAAACATATTACAGTTGGTGTGTTTGAGTGTGCCCGACAGATATGTGTGGCGGCGGCGGCGGCCTCAGCTGCTGGCTGTACCTCGTGTCCGCACTAATCTGGTAAATGAGGCGCCCCTGACGCGGGCGCTTCGCACTCTTAACCTTGTAGCAGAGGATATCGATATTTTTGCTTGTACACGGAGTGAATTCACAAGGATAACATTGTATGTAATAAGTTTTAGAAAATAAGTGTTATTATTAAGTTGGCTTCACTATTGCATTGGGTTTTACCTGTAAAAATAGTTGTAGTGATTATATAAGTAAATAAAAAAGTTGGAGGTAAGGCGCAATTTCGCATTGGTTAAATATGTTTTTATGGTTTTTCGTGGTATGTTGAATAATCCGCAAATACTTGAATCTTTGGGATTGCTCGTTCCAAACAGTAGGCTGCGGCAAGGGCCGAGAGAGAGGCTGTTTAAAGTCCCGGTGGCCCGTACAAACTTGTTAAGGTTTGCACCGGTGGGGCGGGCAATACAGATACTCAACAGCGTCTCTCTGCGGTTGGATATATTTACTTGTTCTTTGGCGGAATTCCAGAGGGTGACACTTAACATATTGTCTTCTGGGTAACTTGTGCCGTACTCAGAGTCGCTACTTGGGACTTAGTTAACCATCCACTGTAATCGGCAGGTTTTCTTGGTGGTGGTGTCTGATTGGTTTTTGGGTGACGGCTCTGAGTGTGGAAATTATGACTACATTGTTGCATTGGGTATCTGTAAAAACAAATGTAAGTTTAAATAAATAAACACGGTAAAGTTTTCCTTGATTAAAGCTTGAGTTTAAAAAAAAAGAAAAAATGTCTTGAACTGACGTAAGTATAGTCGATCTCGTAATTGTTTTATGACTTTTGACTATAATTCCTAGTAAATTGAAACTTCAGTAAGGTTGAAATTCTTTAACTGTGACTGGGACAAATAGACCTTGTTGTTTTATGATGTGCAAGGGAAATTCAACTTTGGTAATGCAATTACAAATCAATCTGATCAAGTGCAACAAGCACTTCTATAAATTAATTTTGTCAATTGCCCTGAAGTAGGATTACAGTTTGATACATTTATTATTATGTTACTTTACTTCATAATTCTTATTGCACGCAATAAACAAATATGACTACCGTATCACAGATGTTGATAAACGAAACATATTGTTCAATAAAACGTCTGAAAGATAATCATTTGTATGTTTATGATGACTCAGATAAATAATACTGATGATTATTATTTCAGTCACTTAACTAATATTTATCACCAACTGGGAGTCGAACCGGGAAACCCAATTCAGTACTTATTTTTTGTTACCATAATTATGTTAATTTAAAAGAGTGTCCGTGGAGTTTCTTGCCCGTTCTTCTCCATAGGTACCTACTAAGCTTTGGAATGGGCAACTAGCTTCATCTTTATGACTGACCGACCCATTGACAACTCATAAGTGCTTGTAATTGGTTTATTTGAAATAAATGATTTGAGTTTGAGTTTATTATTAGCCCACTCGATCACCATTGCAGCCACTAGCATTTCTTTGGCTTGTCCAATCTCTAATTAATGAAATCGCGCAACAGATAAATACAAAAATCAACAAGAAATGCTCATCGTAGGTTATCAATACAAACCAGTTCAGGTTTCATGGTATAAAACCAACATGAACCTGATTTATTTATGGACCATTCAGACATGTGAGTGATGATGAGTTAATAAATAAATAGTAAATAAATGAACCAGAATTAAGACAATATGCGTAAATAAAAAAAATATAATTACTATTTAATTATTATACAGGGTGTAAGGGACAGCCCGCCGCAAATTAATAGGGTGCATTCAGCTCCTTATTTTGAATCATATTCTACTGAAAATTTTCTCACGAAAATTGTTTTTTTTTTATCGTAATTTCAGTTACTATTCCTTTATTTCAATGTAAAATCACATTCTCTGTACGCAGTACTCCATAAATGTAAATAACACAGCTAAAATAAAAAAATCTACAACGGATGTTGAAATTCTCTAACGAACGACGCCTGAAATCAGCGAGCGCGGCCGTCCACCCCACCGGGACAAATCAGGTTCATTGGATTCCCATAACGTTCCTGAAATAATTTTATGTACCGGTCATCTTAGGACGATATACTGAATTCACCCCATGCATCAGTCTGCGGAGGGCTGTCCCTTACACCCTGTATTTAAGTACCCAAAATCGGCTAAAACTTACGTCTCAAATATTGGCCGGCAACATTTACCCCCTTATTACAAAACAAGGTTTATCTTCAGACCCAGGTTTAAAACATGGAGCCATTATTGAATTTCGAACTTTATTCCGACTATGGTAAAGTTCCTAAACACAAAACTGACAACTTAGTACCGAACTAAGTTTTCAATTTTGTATAAAGAACGGTATTTCAATCACTGTTACGTTCTTATTACAAAAACTGGCTCCATGGTTTAAGCCATGTCAAAATATAAATCTTGTTTTGTAATAAGGCGGAAAATGTTTATTTATAGAATTTAGGGGAAATTGTGAACTTATGACGGCAGTGTTTTTTTTAAGCTTTGCATTTTTTTTTTTAATAATTCAACAGAACCGATCCAATCAATATCCAGTTATGATTCGGATTACTGTTGTTAGTTACAGAAAACGGTAAAACTCATAACACAACTTCACAAAAATCGGCAAACAATACATACATACAAGTATCTCGGATGGCCGCTGGTCAGCGGTGTGCGGGTTTTAATACGTTTTTTAAGAATCACAAACAAAGTAGAAAGTGGCACGCATCTGTGGTCACGCGAGGAGCGTGCACGCCACCGTGCGACGTGCGCGCTGGTCGATTACCCGCAGTGCCCGGGCCTCGAACCTGCTCCGTCTGGACTGTGGAATAAATTGGGGGGAAACTGAGACTTTTTGTGAACTAAAATATTAACAGGAATGAGATTTTATGAGATTTTCTCTTATTTACAAACCAAACTGTAACCATTTGTTTCAATTAAACCATTTACATTGCACTTTTGAATTGTCAAGGAAGAAGAAGATCGGTCAGAAAGAGGAAGCTAGTTGTAGCTGGCCCCCTATTACATGGGACTACATAACTGGCGAGATTTTATTTATTTTATTTTCTTTTAAAGGTACTGCACACCTCTGCAACCCTTTGGGTAATACATGCGTGATGTTAAGCTTTGTTCAAGTGGCTTATGACGAACAGTAAAACTGTAATGATGAATTAGAGTTGGTCCAGGTTTTCGTTTTTATCCGAAACAAGTCACAGAAATAGGAAAGGGAAATACTTGTAATTATAGAAACGATGGTTTTTATATAAACGAAAATCATTATTTGAGAAAAATTATGTACTTTTAAAAATGTCATAACCCACATCTACCTTTAGCAAGTGTAAGCTCAGTAAATGTTGCCCCACACCAGGAATTTCTCCTGGATCGTGTGTGCGTTTGCAAACATTTAAACTCACATACACAAACAGCCAGATACGGAACAACTACTTGTAGGTCATACAAATAATTTTATTGTTCCGTGCGGGAATCGAACCCGCGACACGCAGCGCAGCAGTCAATCGCTTAACCATTGCGCCAACCGTGCCGTCTTAGTTTGAAATATAAACATCTAAACTTTGTAGTCCCAAGCATCATTAAAGACAATATACCCAAAATTTCATTCACAATTTGTTATAAGTACTATTCAAGCAAAAACACTTCATAACATTTATTTAAACCTTTCTTCAGAGAAATATATTTTTATCAAAATCACGGGCGCCACTACCGCGAGAAATCATGATATCCTTCGTAGCACGTCGTAGCGCTGACTTCGTAGCCGCGTAGCTTATTGTAGCACTCGCCTACGGTGCCTACGGGGCCCGCGTAGATAAAGGACAGCGTAGCTTTATTTACGTACTATTTCTGTATACGCCTACAGCTATTTATAAAACAAAATTATGGTATAAAACTCGATTAGAATAAAAATATTTCGACGTTATAAATTATTTATTAATTCTGGGAAATGTGTTTCTTTATTAACCATAATAAAACCCACGTCTACTCGTTTGTTTAAAATCATTTTCCTGTTGCTACAGACATTCAGGGCTACGGTAATTTGTTAGCTTATTTTTTATTAAAGCAATCGTAGAACTTGCTGTCGCTAGTTTGGATATTGTCCGAGTTAATTCATGTACAAAGTCAAAGGATCAATAGTAAGTTTTAAATCGACTTTGTGACCTAGAAAACGACTGGATCGCGTTTTCAGAAAACCGTTGACCGCATCGTATTCGATCGAGTTAACTTTTTACTTTCACGAAACGTACGCGCCATGAATCGATAGGGTGTGCGGCCGTCGCGGCTGCAGGCAGCGGCACGACAATTATTGTGCCGGCGGTAGCGCGAATTTAGGGCATCGGCGCGGCGGCGCGGACCGGCGGCACCGCCCGGGCCAGGCGGGCCAGTCCGCGCCGCGCCCCGCGCCGGCCGCACGTGTCGCCCCCGCGCCGCGCGTGCCGCTCCGCCGCGCCCGCGCCGAGCCGCGCCGAGCCGCCCGCCCCCTAACATGTTGCGAGTGTTGTGATACCGGGCACAGGTGAGCATTGCACTAGTGAAACTTTACGGTTTTTAACGTGAAATCGATTGAACTTTACGTCGACGAGATCGATATTTGTTGGTGAGTCGTGTTACTGATACATTATTTATTAAAGTACTTTTAATTTGGTGTTACCCCTAATTATAGATTTCGGACGGGGCGGCGTGTATTTTTGGTTATTTAGCCTGTATTTAAAATATTAATTAGTACCTAAAAGTTTTGTAGCGCGCGTGGGTATTGCATGGTGTTGTGCGGGATGTATCCCATGCTGGTATCCTGACCTACTTCAATAGTGCAGATCGATGACGACATCATTCGACGTAACGGTACATTGGTAGGCATAACACTGCCCCTAATAATACAATAAGTGCCGCGACTACGCGCTGCCTTAAAGGTCAGCAAGTCGAAACTAAGTTCGTGATACTGCAGATGTTTAACCACTTAATTATTTTATTATATCAATTGATAATAAGGTTACCTACACGCCGTTAATCACTCAATTTAATATTTAATCGATTACGTACCTATAAAAGAAAATAAAATGAACATTTTACATATTATGTTTTCAAAAGGAACTTTAATTATTACCGTAAGCTCATACTAAATTATAAGCCAGTAACATACGATTTGAAAACTTAAAACACAAAATAGATGCGTCTTGTTTCGCTCGCGATGGTCGGCACGGTCAAAGAAATTCTTACTCGTATACCTTAATATAAGTTCTACACACACACACATATATATTTCATAAAGTCGAGTGTTCGGCATTCTTTCAATTTCCTTGTTTTCGACTATAGCGGGCGGTCGACCAATGAACGAAGTAGATTCTTTCTATTTTTCGAAATGTGATTCCCAATAGTTTTGTTTGCCAGCGATTGGGCACAGAAGCAAATAAAGACTGTTATGAAATAGACTTTTCAAAGGCCCACTGAGGTGAATAACAAAGAGATTTCTTTTAAATCTCTAATCTGTTGGTATATAACTTTGTTATATTATTATAGCCTGTTGATAGAGCCTTCTTTATGTTGGGGATTTTTTTCTCGTGGGTTTTGTGAAAGGACTTATAAATAATCACAATGCCAAGTCTTTTCTTCCTTTACTAAGAAATGATAAGTTTTTTTTCTAGCCTCTACTCTCCGGCCCCATGCTGGCATTTTCTCTGCAACCATTATATATAACCGCATCAAAATGCGTTGCGCAGTTTAGAAGAACAACGCGGTCAGACAGACAGACACGAAAAGCGACTGTAATTTATAATATACTAGCTGCCCGGTGTCCGTGTGGTGCTGGACGTAAAGAATAGCACTTCCCTATTTCATCCCGTGGGTGTCGTAAAAGGCGACTAAGGGATTTATAGAGAATGGGCAGCAGCGTTCTCTATGCATTTTAATACCATACTGCGATCGACAACCCGCCTGCCAAGCGTGGCGATTATGGAAAGCCCTTTGGGGGAGGCATATGTCCAGCAGTGGACGTCTTTCGGCTGAAATGATGATTATGAGGAGATGGTCATCTATGTCTAAATAAGCTGTATGGTCCCTTGCTAGATCATACATTACTTTTAGATGAGGGATGAATAGAATAAAAGAAGGTAAGTACTAAAACACTACTGTATTGTCTCAAAGGCGGCACGGTTGGCGCAGTTAGTTAAGCAATTGACTACTGCGCTGCGTGTCGCGGGTTCCATTCTCGCACGGAACAAATATTTGTATGACCTACAAGTAGTTGTTTCGGGTCTGGCTGTTTGTGTATGTGAATTTAAATGTTTGTAAACGCACCCACAATACAGGAGAAATTCCTAGTGTGGGGCAACGTTTAAAAAAAAAAAAAAAGGTACTTAAAGGTAAAATGAGCTGAATAGACTGATAGTGTGGAAATGAAATGAGTGACGCGGCCCTTGTTGGCTGTAACGAGAATGCCTGGCTGACTTGGTAGCCCAACGCGAACTGAACTGAGTTGAAATGAATGTGTGGCGTAAACTGCTGAATTGCAGAATGTACGGTTGCACCGTCTTCTGTCAAACCTTTTAATTAAGTTTCCAGTGTTTACATTTCAATTGTCATAGAGTGAACGTCACATTTGACAGCTGGAAGCGACGGTTGCGACACCTGATGGCAACCGAGTCACAGTTTAGGGTTTTAATCGATATTAGTTAATTTTGTCGACTTTGCTATACTATGGATTGGAAGCCATCGAAATAATATCGTATGGACCAATCCTTAATAATTTTCAGCTTTTGGTAAAAAATCATAATAAACATTTAAAACTGTTTAGTCCAAAGCGGAAGTAAAATATTTTTTTCAATATGGATAATCTTCTAGAAAGATCGATGTAAACTCAATCCATATTTTATCTGTGGCACGGTGT
The DNA here is from genome assembly GCA_948098905.1 of Tiliacea aurago. Classification (NCBI taxonomy): domain Eukaryota; kingdom Metazoa; phylum Arthropoda; class Insecta; order Lepidoptera; family Noctuidae; genus Tiliacea; species Tiliacea aurago. The sequence continues at coordinate 18,237,603 of OX402593.1, forward strand.
TGTAAGAGACACATTTGGTACTTGCCGAATTCATGTTCTAGATTAATTACCCCATTATTGATTTCAATCACCAAATTTCGATATTACCAATTGTAAATAACTCGTTATTGTTATAATAGGTTATTGTCTTAGCGTTACACTACAGGTTGGAGAGTTGTTAGTGATTTTCAAGAATCGAATGTCGTGGTGTAATTAATATTTATCATTAGTGATCTTGTTGGGAATTTTACCTAACGTAAAGGAGTTTTTCTCAAGTGGTCACATGTTCCATGTACACAGGCCTTAACTATACTTCTATTCAAAAGAGTCTACACCTACATGGGGGTCTTTAAAGCTCCCCTTTAAGTATTTTAATTAGTCACTATTGTTACAATATACCTATTCTAAATAATATCTAATAACTTTATCGAAGGAAGACTATGAAATTCCCTTAAGTATTTAATTAGAAGTTTAGGAAGAAAAACAAAACCTCTGCGATCCGATTTATCCGAACAATTTTAGGAAGTTCAGAAAAGGCAATACTTTTTGTTGGTTTAGACTTAAGGTACTTTTATTTGGCTTTCAAATATTGGCTTTTATAACAATTTTAGTGAATTGACTTTTTGAAAGCAAGTATTATTTTCTTTATTGTATATTTTCCAGTAAACATTATTAAGTATCACAATAGCCTTCACGTCTTGTGCATGTATCTTTAATAAAGTGCAAACTGTTGATTTAATCAACAGTTTTACCGTAATTACTTCAACACTATCTGCACTTGACAACCATAAACGTAAATGAAAATTACTTATACAGGTGAATACAAGAACTTACATATTATAAAACTTTGCAAACAATAAAACATAACTATTTGACTTAAATTATACTTCAATGTTGCATCCTCAGGAATTAACACACATGGTAGTCCGTACTTATTGCATTACACTGTCACACTGTTGAGAGACAAAAAATATTCATTTGATAGTCTGTGTCATCTTTCAATTGTTACCTCATTCGTTTTAGAGCTCACTGTTTTCTCCATTCCATAATAATACGGGGTGTTATGTACATGGGTGGGTAGGGTGTTAAATGTCTTCGGATGCAACATCTCGTATAATTTAGGTTGAAGTTCACTTAAGGTAAATTCAATTAACCATAAATTATACTTCAATGTTGCATCCTCAGGATTTAACACACATTGTAGTCCGTACTCATTGCATTGGATGTAACATGTCGTATAAGTTCACAGGTAAGTTCAATTAACCATAAAATATTTTTAAATCAAAACTTAGGTCAATTTACCTACATAGGTATATTAATAGTCTAATGCCGTTTCTTCAATAACTCTTTCCAATAAATAATCAGTGATTTGCTTTCAACTTTCTATATTACCTCCATGTTAAAAATACTTTATGAGGAAAAACGCTATAATTCATTTTGGCACGATAAATTGGAAAACGGAACGTGATCCCTTCGCTTTACAGTTTGGTTTTACCGCAAGAACGGTTTTTATAACCTTATTTTTTAGATTAATAATCTTGGTAGAAAATAACGTCAACGTTTTGAGGGTTAGAAGCCTAAAAACGACTTTAAGGGATAACGTGTGGGTATCTACTGATTTAAAAGTAAAGCTACATACGATATACGATATCCGACTGCGGAACGTGGCGATAATGGCAATTTATTGGGATCCCATCGTTAATTGTTGCGGTCAGGGATGGCGATATTCCGGACCGTACTACTTGATAAATAAAGAGGATTTCAGAGTTTTCATTTACTTTTGATTAAGTAATACATTTTTTCGATAATTATCATTGTATTTATTAAATTATCGTCGCCTTTAATGTTATTATTTCATTGTTAGTTGTGTGTTGTCTTTCGTTCTTTTATTTTTGCGATATTCTAAACTAAATAAATGTTATTCTATTCTATTATATTTTCGGCCTTCGACTATTTATGTCATAGCGTACCATATTCATATTGTTGTAAACGGGGTCAGAAAAAACACGTGTTAGCTAATCTGATTGATCTCGAACTTCGGCAGGTCCATCGCGTCATGGAGGCTGTAGGTCGGTAATACCTCCCGGATACGCTAGGCTCATCCCTCCGGTAAATCCTCAAGTCTCGGCGTGTATAGCCTTTAGGCTGTGGATACACTCACATAATCTGACCAAGATAATGTCTGGATTTTAAAAGAGACTGTAACCTTCGAGTTTGTTTCGGTGTTTCTTCTTTAGAGTAGTCGGATAGGAAACACTGACCTCGAAAACGAACTTCTTGGCGGGAAAGTGAAGCGTCATGTTCAGCAGTTTGTTTAATTTTCCAAAATTTGTGTTTAGCCGAATATTAATGTGTAATAATGGTGGATTATTAACCATTAAGTGTTTGTGAACGTGCATTAGTGTAGGCAAATGAAACAAAACAGTGCAACTTCGCTTCAAGTTCTCTCAAGAAGTCCGCGTGAGGACTCAGTAAAGTGCCACATCTTTACTGAAACTCAAGGGGAGTGGGCGGGGATATCATCATCATGCATTTATTATTCATTTCATCAATATTAAACAAGAACTAAAACTTGACATTGGCTAAATGCACAAACCGTGCGAAGCCAGAAGAAAAAACTTACATTACACATATGCTTCTTATGCTCCTACTTATGCAAGAGCTTTAGATCTCCTTTGCGTCTTGTGTAAACTGCAGTTCCCCATTATTATAATAATAAATAATATCCCTTACATGGAGCGTCCGTTTTATCTTTTTACCTCCGGGGATAAAAAGTAACGTACTTATTTCCTTTCCTTCGCAAAATAAAGATTTCAAACCACCTCGGACTGAGGAGGATAACTATTAGCTAAGATATCTTTGAAGATGTAGTTTTGGATACAAAGAGTATTATAATTATACTATCTTTTCTTTTCATTGGGCTTTTCAAAGGGTGCATTTAAATCCCCATTAAGTATACTCAGGGTAGCCTGGCTCAATCATGCTGACTGGCTAATGTTTTCACCACGGAATGAGGTAGTCTCATTTGATTCATGCCGACATATCGCCCATATGGGAAGTTTTTTCAACTTTCAGTCTGTTCCTAACTCACATTTTTCGTTTTTTTAATACGCATCTATTTTGCGGATGACACATGGATCTAGTCTCGGCCTTAGGAAGCGAGACAGCCCTATTCGTGTGGGAATTCGGTACACTAATAATACCGAGTTAATGGAATTAATTACACTTCAATGATTTTAGTGCTTGTGATTTTTAGTCAATTATCTCTGATGGGCATAATTGTCAGAATATCAATGTGATGATGTAGGTATATTAATTCAATAACTGAATTTGCTAGGATTTTTTCTTAAGTGACGAGAGTGTTGTGTTATCAATTTTTATTATTCTAATACTCATAGATAGAAACCCCCTGTGGGTTTACTCCGAAGCGGTAATCCGAAGTATCGGCCAAATGTTCAGCCTTTTCTTAACTTCCAATTTCCTTTTTTGACTTTCAGTCCTTAAAAATGTGATTTCAAGTCACATTTTTGACTTTGACTTATCTCTTTGACTATCGTTTTTCTTTCTTTCTTTTGCAAGTAAGTAAGTAAGTAAGCAGGCCGAACATTCGGCTGATAAATACTTCGGATTTATCTTCGGAGCAGACCCCCTGGTTCTTGAGTATTGAGGTAGTGCTTTTCAAAATAAACTTCCATCACCAAAAATACTTAACTTTTATTAGATCTATCCATGTTAATAAAAATAAATTCTGACTTTGTTTTACGATCGTAGAAGTGAAATAATTATAACCTCAAGCTCTACTAACTCCGTCAGAAAAAGCGTGAAGATATAATTTCTCGTACAGCTCTTATAAAATTGGGTATTCCACATGACTTAGGAGGTACCTTGGCTCCAAACTTGCGCGCCACAGTCTAATATCAATGAGCAGTAAATTTTACGCTTCTCTCGAGACCTGTGGATTGATTGCACCAAAACTGTTAGGCTGTGCATACTTTATTTTATGTTGCTGTAAAAATATATTACTTTGTGATGTGATACTGAAATATTATAGTTAGGTTCAATATTACTAAACAGAGGGGCAATTCTACTAATTTTAAGAACGTTAACAGTCTGATCTCAGTCTCAATCTGTCAAAAATACCTCTTATTTCCCTACATTTTGACAATTTTTTGACGTTTGTTTGTCGCCAAGATGAGATTGCGACTAGATTTTGAACGTTTTAAATTACGAGAATTGGCCTGCTGTTGTTTTGTTATTTTTGTGTTTTCAAAATGATTTTCTATTAAAAATTTCCCCTTGCTTGGTTATCTTAGTAAAAGTTACGTGTAAGGTTTTATTGTAATAAAAACTCTAGTATTTAACGAACCTTGACTTAACATTAATTAAATATAAGTTTTCATAATTAATTCAGATTAAAAAAAAAATCTTTTATGCACAATACCTTTTTTCCATGTCATTAAAACACTCTAAGGACTATAAAATGAATAGCTGTAGGTATGTACTTTTCCCTTTTCCAGTAAAAAGGGTCCATTGTGGAAAGGTAACTGGGACGTAGGAGGGGCGATATTTATGGTAGGTATTAGGTTGCACAGAATAATACAGAAGGTCAACTCCTGTCAAAGAGCGAAAATATACGCGTACCTAAGGCCGAAGATGTAAATCGTCAGAGTTGCCCTCACCGTACCTACTTAGGTATCGCAAGAAACTGTCCATACTGAGACGAGTGAGCTCAAACATTTCATAAACAACATGTCCCAGAATTAACCCACAACCTCATAAGGGGTCATTGTACAGTCATGAGCACTAATATGTAAACGCTTAGCAGAATTCAAAACCGATTTTCTCGTGGAATAACGATTGCAACTTTGAGAAAAGATCTATTTCATCATATTTTGGGTTACAAAATACTACCTATGTTCGTAGTAAAATAATATTTCAATCAATATAGTTGGAGGAAATCACTTATAAAAGTTGAGTGTATACATATTGGTGCTCGTGACTTTACTCATTATCACAAACCAAACCTGAAATCGCGAAAAAACAATCAGCTGTTCCCTACATTTTGACGAGTTATGAGAACACAAATGTAGGGCACAGCAGATTTTTTTTTTTTGCGATTTCAGGTTTGGTCCCATAGTAAAAGTTGTTCATAAAGATGAGTACAATGACCCCTTAAGAGATTTAGTGTATGAATAGATACACCATAAATAAAATATATTTGAATAAAATAGCAGCACCCTCTCATAAACTTATTACACGACCAAAAATAACCAAAAAAATTTATAATACCCTTACTTTTAAACCTCATTTAAAACTACAACCAATAAAACTCGAAAAAACCCAACTCAAACACAAAGAAGGCTATCGTTCATCAAAGTTTATTTATTGGGCACCCAACTCGATGGTTTATGAGCAGTAAATTGAATAAAAATCAATAGGAATGGGCTATAAACTATTTATATGACGTCTAGACCACAGGTAAGTTCAGGTTTAGACTCATGTTAGGTTAGAAAAGGTTGACCTAACCTGGAATTACGAGAAATCTTTAGAGAAGTCTTTTATCTTTACAGCCTATATGGGCAATCTTTCTCATGATTCTTTCCTTAACGGTTTAGGCTATGTGTTGCCTGTCATTTAATCAATCAGTCAATTACAGAAATTGTTTTCCGCTGAAAAGTTTTACGTGTTCTACATGGTTCTATTTTTAACCGACAAAAAATGGAGGTACTCAAGTCGAGTTATTTTTTTTGCGGATTTTGTGACGTGGAACTTTTTCAAAGATCCTACCTTCTTACCTCATCTTCCATCATCAACATCTTATGTAGTCTTTTTAACGTTACTTCCTTCACGTTAGTTCTGCAACAAATAATATTATTCACCACTTTTCCCCTAAAAACAACAATATAACATAACATTCTTCCATTAGTTATTATACCAGACTATAGGAATGGCGTAGGTGTGACGTCATACAGACCACCGATACGCAAGCAACGCTCGCTCTAACGCATACGCCATGCAAATCCAATTTTCCAATAGAGTAGTCGGCTTTGCAACGGAACACTATTCTTATTTCCACGAGAGAAAAGAATTCTATTTTTGTCAGTGAAAACAATGACTATATACTTATTGGGCATGGTGAACCAATTTTTTAAATGTTTGTGCTTACTCGTACTAGAAATCCTAGGATCCTAGGATTCTTTAATCCGATTCAGCCTGTCCCTCGCTGTCCTCCCCCATAAAGACGTCCTAAGCATTATCTTATAATATTCACTTATTGTTTTATTTGTAATTTGTGTTTAATTAAATTCGTAATATTCTATTTTCTTTAAAAGTACACAGTTATTTGACAGCTGAACGAATGGAAACGCAGTGCACCCGGGTTCCTTCGCTTGTCGTTCACCATATCACCATAAACAATAGTCTCTGGCTTGGACAAGTGATGTTTCGAGGGTCGGGCGTGAGTCGTAATATTTATTCGACATAGTTACGTATTTTAGTTACTTTTGATTCCTTTTTTTTTAATTTACGTGTTGATATATTTATTTTTATTACCCTAGTGAGATTTATATGTATCCGTAGGTGAGTCCGTGGCGTCACAGCAGGCCCTATCAGAATACCAGCGCTGTGGTATTTATTTTTTGCACAAGTCTTAATTGTTTTTTTTTGTAATATTGTTAGTTTTAAAATGCGATTTTTGTGTTTCTTGTGCGTGTCCCAAATAAAAATATTTTTCTTTCTTTCTTTTCTTTTCTAAGCCGAGGTCCGGACCCCACAGGCGGTGCCCTTAGCGTGTAGTCACTTAGTTTTTAAGTTCTGGAGGCCTGAATTTATTAAGGCTTCCACAGGCAAGCCCGCAGCCGACAACATCCTAGGTTGACATGCGAGATACAATTAAAAAAAAGATGTAGGTAGTTCTTAATTCTTTAGCGTACCTACACGAAGTGAATGACATTCGTTCACATAGGTGATTGGGTCCTCTGTAAAGTCAGGGAAAATAATTCGAAGCTAATGAACTATTATTAAATTTTTGAGGGTTCATACGTCGGAATATAAAAACAGAACCTTTTAGGATTATTCGTGTGTCTGTCTGTCTGGCCGTCTGTCACAGCCAATTTTTTCCGAATCGAATGGACTGATTAAGTTGTAATTTTGGTATACATATGAATTTCTGTGACTCAAACACGGACGTGCTGACGTAAATAAATGGTTTTTGAATATGAGGTCACTTTTGGGGGACAAATTAGAAGATTAAAATAAATTGTTTTACAAACGTACTGTGAGGGTCACAAATATTCTTTTTTGCCAAAAAAAACAGAAACTAGTTCCATATTTATAAATATCGAACTACTCTCTGGATGTTCTTGCTAAAGTTTTCCTGCAGAAAACCTGTAAGAGGTCTGGTCTTCAAATAACATGGTAAATCTGATTTTCGAGTTATCTATCCCCTATGTTGCACCTACTATGTTTTTTCTCTGCACCACCCAAAGGTACAAAATGCTTTAGGCAATAAGTCCGCCTTTACACAATATTTTCTTTTAGTAGTGCATAAAGTTTTAATTTATAAATAAAATAAATCTCTCAATATTGTGCGTACAAACTTAAATTTGCAGTTGGAATGAATAAAAATCTGCTGTTCCATACATTTTGTCGATTTATGTGAACACAAATGTAGGGAACAGCTTTTTTTTTTTTCACGATTTCACGGTTGGTCCCATAGATTTTTTTTTTCAAAATGATGAGTACAATGACTCCTTTTTGGGTTTAGTATAAACAAAAACTAATGTTGTATATTATATGATAAAATCACCACAACTACGGAACCTTTTATTGTGCGTGGTCTGACACGCACTTGGTCGGTTCTTGTCGTGTCATTGGTTTAGCATCCCTGCTCTATGTGTCCGGATGACTGGTATTTAAGGAAACATGCTAGTACGATTAAGGAGCTATCTTATATATTGATCTTTAAGGGGTCCGTAAGTAGTCGCTGAGTCGACAAGTTTCGTGTTTTTGTGTATTTCCGTGGATTTGGAGTACGCGTTTAGTGTAACGATACTTATCGATACGATTACTTAGATCAGTTTTGTGTAATATTTACCTTCCAGTTTATTACATAATTATGTTTTCCAATATTCTACTTGCACGTTTTTCTGTGACAAATAAAATTATTTTTCTTTCTTTCTTTCCTTCAGTATGGTGTTAAAATTAATAGAGAACGCTGCTGCCCATTCTCTAGTAAGCCCCTTAGTCGCCTTCTCTAGTAAGTACCTACCTATTGTTACCAGACTCCTGCTAATATACTAGTACCTACTCTTTATTACTACCTGGTTCGTTGGTCTAGTGGTCGGAAGCGCTACTGCTGAGCATGCGGTCCTCGGTTCGATTACCAGGGGGTCTACTCCGAACATAAATCCGAAGTATCGGCTGAATGTTCGGCCGTTACTTGACTATGGCTAACTATGGCTGACTACGGCGCAAGAAAAAAAAAACGACAGTCAAAGACATAAGCCAAAGTCAAAAAAATATAAAACGGCTGAACATATTCGACCGATACTTCCGATTAACGCTTCGGAGTAAACCCCCTGGTCGGGCAAAGTGTTATTGGTTTATCTGGAATTTCTCAGTAGCAGCCCGGAAGCTGGATTTGTGCCCGGCTGATGGCAATAGGCTCGCCCCCTGTTACATAGGAATTAAACATAACTGGTGATCTGTGGGTTTACGGATGGGTAGACCTCTGCCCAACCCTTCGCGGAAACAAGACGTGAAGTTATTTTATGCACTCTTTAATATACGGTCTGTATGCCTTTATCGAATAGCTAGCACAAGACGATGTTGGTGTGCAAACAAATTTATCAGCCAAGCGGGATTTAAACGAAGGTACCTCAATTTGAAAGTCATCCGAAACTCCTTTACAACCGCTCAAACGCCGACGTAATCGAAATGGAATATCGATACCGAACCGCATCTACCTTAACGATACATGACAATATTCTGTATTCCGATATCTTTCCGTATCGTACGTATCGTAGCTATGTTTTACGATATTTGCATGTTACATACGTACTGCTACAACAAAATATGTACAGAAGTAAAGGAAAGAAAGATACGTTTATTTGTCACAGAAACACGTGCATACAAAAAGATAATTAACTCGAGTGGGTAATAAAAAAAAAAAACAAAATAGATCTACGTATAATCGAGCACAAAAAACAAATAAGTAGTCAGCAGCTGCACGTCATGAGGCTGTGTCCAGGTAACCCGCGCCGACTCAGCACACGCCCCGCACACGTGTCGTGCCCGCCTTACATCCGCGTTCCCCACGCGTAAAATCCGCGCACGCCTCGCACCCGCTTATAGTAGGTACTTATTATTTAATCAAAAAACGCCACGCAACTAAACTTGATCACAGTCAATACGGCACTAGCCGAAGCGCGGGCGCAAGGCGTGTAGAGTGCGTGTGCAGTGCGTGTGCGGGGTGAGCGCGGGACGGGCCGATATTCGATAAATGCAATTTGAGATCTATTGATGTGTCATAAGACTCAAATGATATATAACAAATTTCAAAGCGAGTTAGACGCGGGTGCTGACGAGAGTGGCGTGCGCGTGTCGTCTGAACGAGGCCTGACTGTGACAAGAAGACTGTGACTGTGGCAAGGAACATACTTACTCAGGCGGCTTGCACTCGCCGTTGGTGAACCGTGTCTATGTGTGCGTGCGTTCTCGCTCGTTTTAGAGTCGACCTTCTGTACCTATATATTTTGAGCTGCAAGGAAATCTTTTCTTGATGCCAGCTTGAGGGAAGATGTTTCATGGCGTTGAAATATGCACAAACGGGCTCAGAAAATGTTCTTCTTCGTCCAATCGACCTAAGTTGCGTATTAGTCTACCAGTTCGGTTGCTGTTTTGTATTGTATTGTGTATATAATTATGTTAATGTTGTGTGGGTTAGATTTATTGATAAAGTTTAGTTGGCTTGGGTGTTGTGGGGTTCGTTTTGTCTCACAACCTGCAAGTTACGTAGGTATTCTGTTCAAACTAAGACCCAGGATTCTATTATTCTGCTGTTTCGCTATTAAAACCTTTATTAAATATTTCTATGGCATAAACTATATCTTTGTCTTCTGTATTAATCAAATACTGTTCCACCATTCAAAGAAGGCGTGGTGATGTCTTGTACAGTCGCCAGCACAGCAGGTTAAACCAAACTGTCTCATTTCTCCAAATGATTTTAAACCTTAAAATGTTGATGGTTAAGTTAAATTTCGAGAGAGAAAATTGATGTGCTGGCGACTGTATCTACCTATTTTCTCCAGCCAGGTGTTTTTATAAGGAAAAATCACAATAATATAAAGCTTTAAAGCACACAACGGAATTAAAAAGAAACCCACCGAATAGCAAAATAAACGTAAAAATGTTCTAAAAGAAAGTGTGCAACATTAAAATTCATAATTTTTTTGTTAGGACGTTTCTACCCGTCAGAGAGCGGAAAAGGTTGGCTCTGACGTATTTTGTTATAAACAGGCGTCCATATTTTGTTAGAACCTTAGATCGGTATGATATCGAATTAAAAGTCGATCGATAAAAATATTAGTAATAAAAACATGCGGGGCAGTGTTTGGGGACTGCCGATATTTAAAGTGAAAACAGTATACCTATGCTATGCTCATGGAAAGCGTTCGGTGATGATGACGCGAGTTGTCTCTGGTGGCTTGATAATAAACTATATTTTCTTGGTGTGAATATTTATTTTAGACATAAAAGCCGAACAATCTTGTTTGTTTTTATAATTATCCTGTTTTTATATATATTACAATTACGTAATTGTCTTCAACATGGAAAGAAAAAGAGCCAATAAATCCTATACTAAAGTTTCATTTTGATTGTATGTGTCACTGTTTCAGAATATTCATGCAAATTAACATAAAAATAGGGAGCTCTTAACTTATCTTCTTTATATATTTTGACATTTCGATAAAATTAATTGCGTTAGTTACGTTGTCGAGCAGACGAATTTTTCAAACATAATAAATGAAACACCACTGTTTCATATTATGTTTGAAGAATTCGTCTGCTCGACTCCATATTAATATCCTTCAAAATCCTTCCGATTTCGAAAGGTGTGTTAGCAAATTGGGGTGCTGGATAACTTCCTGCTAGCTTATAGTTAATGTACTTATACAAAATATTGTAAAACATTTTAAAAGAGTAACGGTGCAGTTGGATTTTTCTCCATATCTCCCTTTTGGAAGGGGTGACTAGAATCAATTCATTTTTTTTTATAAAGTTTGTCGTTCAAAATTGCCTTTTATTTGCCTATTTGAAAAAAATAATTTGACTTTGACTTATTAGTCAAAACTATTCCATTTTAAAAATTTATCTGTTATGTAGATAGATATTCAGACACTGAAACAGGCCATACTCTCGATATAGAACTATCAATACTACTTACCCCGGTGCCGATATTCTTCGGACCCTATCCCTAACTCCCATAAGCTCTTTTCTCGATAAAAAATACTCTATGACAACAAACAGGGGATTCTGTGGCCATGTTAAACCCATGTTTTTTCATACAATCCCTTGGTATTACTGTTTATTACAATTTTATTCAGGTAAGTGGTCCAACAGATTTGTTATTATTAGGGAAACGGGATCGGTTACAAAAAGTCCCTATTTGTTATTATTAGAGAAACGAGACCGGTTACAAAAGGGGCAAAACCGGCTATTGGATCAAGGGACTAATAAGTTGGGATGCTTCCATTTTATTTTGTTTAAAAAGTTATTTAGCTATGTTTTGTTGATTGTTTTTGTTTTATTATCTTGGATTGGAATCTTCTATTTGATTGAGTTTTGTTTGTTTCTAGGGTTGATTTGATTTTCAATATTATGAGTATTGTCCCACGCAAAGGCCTCTTTTCCTTTTGTCCACTAAATGATGTTCCTGAGTCATTAAGGACCAATTCGGCCTATATGCGTCAAGTGGGACAATACATATCTTTTTCATCTTATAAATCGTTTCTCTATATAGTTATTATTCTGAACTAGCTACTGCCCGCGGCTTCGCCCGCGTGGCTTTTTCTAAAATAAAAGTAGCCTAAATTACTCCTTATAACATGAGCTCTGTCAAAGTCCCATCAAAATCGGTCAAGCCGTTTCGGAGATTGCAAACAGACAAAAATTTAAACTTATAAATAACGTATATACTTTTGTAATAAAATCATACACCTCAGGTTCACTATTAATAATGTTTATTCTAACACAATAAGGTTATTAACAATCACTTATTAATTATTAAGAATATAACAAAAGTAGCACGGATCCGTAAGATATGCTTACAGTTCAACGCCTCGACATCGACTGACTCTGTCCAAGCAAATCAGTTACGTTAGAACTGAATGAACCCCACTTTAAACGGAAGTGAACGCTCGGCCGGCTATACGACCAATCAGAGCAGTGTAAACCGTACAGACAATCACTTGACTAACTAAAATACATAATGGCTTATAATTAACTGTAAATAAACTTTTTATTTAAACAATAATGATTTATTAATTATACAAACAAATATACTTGAATACCGATATCCTACAAATGAATACATAAAACGTATGTACGTATAAAGTTCGTGCAACCACTAGCGCCATCTGTCGGTTATGGGAAAAAGCCTTATTCTTAATTATTCTTTTACAAAATCATTACACTTTCAGCATTTATTAAAATGCTGTTATTTTGTCATTAGAAACAGACACTTCCATTTTTTTTATGTGTGTAGCAGATTTAATACTTCTAATCACATTTAACTACGTGTTCAAAAAAGTAGCGCCAGCAACATTATTATAAAAATTGTCTACTTCGTGTTCCAAACTAAAACATCAAATCTCTATACAAAAATACTGAACCATATTTTTAACCTATCTCAATTCCACGCCAGGTTATCCCAGAATATATTTTCCGGACCTGTTGCAACGCATGCTAGCTACACCAAAGTTTGCACTTGAAACAATCTTTTATGAATATTGAGTTAAACTGGTTGAATTCATCCCGGTTTAGCGTTTTTTACACCTCACGATTAACTTTATGTCGGATTATTATTATTTATTTATTTATTAACTACATTTACAAAAAACTTAACATAAGGACTTTGCCCCGCAAAACCGTTTTCACGGTTTGTCTGTGGGAACAGAACACAATTATACAATTTTTATTTATAGTGCGGACACTTTAATTTCTCTAACTGAACCTATTAAGTAACTATCAATTATCTAATCTTATGAATTAATTATTTTAAAATATCCCTAATCACTCTTCCGCTCTTCCTCAACAATCTGCAAACCATTTTCCTTAGAACATCGTTTACAAATTCCTGAAAAAGAACTGCATAAGTAACTTGGCAAATTTACCTTTTATTTCCTGACTTCTTATATCAGTAGGCAATTGATTGAGAAGGTATGGAACTCTTTTGTGAAGCGTTCGGTCGCCAAAATAGTTCTTTATTCTAGGTACATTAAATTTACCTGCTGATACCATCCTAGTTGCGTGGGCGAGCGGATGTCGTATATTGTGAGCTCAATATCAAGGCGAATTTCAGTTATTGAATTTGAAATAGCCTGAAACGCAGAGCATAAATACCCCACACTTAACACATTTTTTTTTACTATTATAACATCTTGGACGGATGGATGACCCCTGTAATATAGGTTTTTCCTAGCATGGGGGAAATTGATCATAAATTTTAAATTTAGTGGCACCCTGTATCTGTGTACTTTTAGGGTTCCGTACCGCAAAAAGAAAAAAAACGGAACCCTTATCATCGGATCACTCGTGTGTCTGTCTGTCTGTCCGTCTATCACAGTCGATTTGCTCCGAATCTACTAGACCGATTAAGTTGAAATTTGGTACACATATGAATTTATGTGGCCCAAACACGAACCTGTAACGTAAACTAATTTTGAATATATGGTTAACTTTTGGGGGAATTTGTGACATATAAATGAAAGGACTTGTTATAGGGTTTTTTTTTAATAATTAGTTTTAAAGTTATTAAAGAAAATATATAAAAATTGACCATTCACCCTTATCTCCGAAACTTATGAACCTAAAATTTTGAAAAATATTCAGAGCAAATAGTACTATAACTTAGGTACTTACGCAAGATTCCTTAGAAATTGTATCCTGAAGTATTGATAGAAGTGTTATACCTAGTGTTATAAACATGGTATTATCGAAACCATAGGAACTATTAAGAAAATAGGTCTTTTCTCAAATTGCAATCGTTATTTCACAAGAAAATCGCTTTTGAATTTTGGTTAAGTGTGAAGCATTAAATTTATAATCGTAACTGTACGTGACATATTATAAATCGACAGTGCTTATTTTTGTCCGTCATGTTCTCAATTATACTCAATTATTTTTCAGTGCATAGTTTCTATGAAATATCGACCATATATTCTATTTGCATGGATCAAATATAGTTTTCAGCATTCTAAATGTGGTGATAAGTTTCACGATTTTATTTCCGTTTTCATTCACATCAAGCCACTATTTTCACATTTAAATTTAGTTCTCTCTTACTACTAGAGTATCATCCAGTTAGCGATCCAGCATCTTGCCAGTGACGTCACATTGTATGCTGACGCACATTGCGCAGGAAAATTACAAACAACGTCACGCCGATGACGTAGTACGACGAATTGAAAGGGGTAATGCATTTCAATGAGAAGCCCAGATGAGTTAATGGCGAACTTTGCTGAAGCTTTTGTAATGAAGGTATTAAAACCGTAATTAATTAGTTTCGCTTAGAAGGGGTGCCAGTGATGCAGAAACATGACAAAATTACCTTTTTTCCAAACTGTGACTAAAATCGGGGTTTCCTAACTAACACTCAAACGAAACTTTAAATAATTAAATTCTAAAATCTAAAATCTCTCTCTCAGGGAATTTTTCGACGCCAAATTTTAGTTTCTTAATAGTTTTATTTAGGTCATCATTTCAGCCGAAAGATGCCCACTGCTGGACATAGGCCTCCCTCAAACGGGGGGGGGGGGGGGGGTTGCCATGATCGCCACGCTTGGCATGCGGATTTTTTTAATAATCTGTTACTTAGATAATTTGGTGTAAACGATAATGAAATGCTCAATTTAGAAGTTCAAATATGTAGTTAAATATAATGTTTAAAGTTTAAATAATATTTCTTCATTTGTTATAAATACATGCAGTACTGATAGAAAATTCTTGTAACTACAAACCACTTCAAACTCAAACTACTTACAATAAACCACTATTAAAAGTTATGTGAACTCAACGAATTCTTTCGTAGCAGACCATGCCTGAGGGACTAATTGTACAGCACTCCTCTCCAATAAGTTTTGTACAAACTTCAACTCTGCCTTAACTATACAGGGTGTAAGGGACAGCCGTCCGCAGACTGATGGGGTGAATTCAGTATATTGTACTAAGATGACCGGTACATGAAATTATTTCAGGAACGTTATGGGAATCCAATGAACTTGATTTGTAGCGGCGGGGTGGACGGCCGCGCTCGTTGATTTCAGGCGTCGTTCGTTAGAGAATTTCAACATCCATTGCAGTTTTTTTTATTTTAGCTGTGTTATTTACAATAATGGAGTACTGCGTACAGAGAATGTGATTTTACATTGAAATAAAGGAATAGTAACTGAAATTACGATAATAAAAATTACAATTCTCCTGAGAAAAATTTCAGTGAAATATGATTCAAAATAAGGAGCTGAATGCACCCTGTGAATTTGCGGAGGGCTGTCCCTTACACCCTGTATTAAAAACTGAATCTGTAGGAAGGACGCTAAAAATGCGTCGAGTAGATAGTAATTTCGTTTATTATTATTAAATTTAACACCTTTCACAAATCATAGTGATCCTTCTGACCTGCAATACAGGTTTTTCTAAAACCTACTTCAGCTTTCACAATTTGAAATTTATAGTTCAAAACTGTTAAGTGCTACAAAAACATTGTGAGAGAAAATAAATAAACAAATTTTTATACAACATTAGTTTTTGTTTTTACTAAACCCCTTAAGGGGTCATTGTACTCATCATTATGAACAACTTTTACTATGGGACCAACCTTGAAATCGCGAAAAAAAAATCAGCATAGTAAAAGTTGTTCATAATGATGAATACAATGACCCCTTAAGAGGTTTAGTATAAACAAAAACTAATGTTGTATAAGGTCATATCTCTCCGAGGGTCTCATAAAAGACATAATATGTGTAGTTTAAAATGAAAATATATGAAAATCAGTTAATATTATTAAATCTTTCATCATCATCATTATTTCAGCCGAAAGACGTCCACTGCTGGATTATGCCTCCCCCAAAGGGGGGGGGGGTTGCCATAATCGCTTGACAGGCGGGTTGGCGATCGCAATATGGTGTTAAAATGCATAGAGAACGCTGCTGCCCATTCTCTAGTAAGTCCCTTAGTTGCCTTTTACGCCACCCACGGGTAGAAATAGGGAAGTGCTATTCTTAACATCCGGCACCACACAGACAATCATTTACATAATGTTAACAAAAAAGTCAGTAATTTTAAGAAGCTTGAACCAGCACCCTAATTGCGTAACACAGTTTGAATCGGAATCGGAATGATTTTGAACGATATTGCTAATCCATTGCTTCATATAGACGGCACTAACGACTAACTAGCGCTGCGTGTCGCGGGTTCGATTCCCGCACGGAACAAATATTTGTATGACCTACAAGTAGTTGTTCCGGGTCTGGCTGTTTGTGTATGTGAATTTAAATGTTTGTAAACGCACCCACAATACAGGAGAAATTCCTAGTGTGGGGCAACGTTTTAAAAAAAAAAAAAATATGCTCGAAAAATTTGTCTGCTCAACAACGTACATAACGCAATGAATGTTGTTGAACTGTCAAATTGAATTCGATTCCTACTGATAATGTGATTCGCAATTAGCCCGCTGGTATCTTTTACATCATCATTTCAGCCAAAAGACGTCCACTGCTGGACAAAGGCCTCCCCCAAAGGGGGGGGGGGGGTTGCCATATTCGCCACGCTTGGCAGGCGGGTTGGCGATCGCAATATGGATAGAGAACGCTGCTGCCCCTTGTCTGGTAAGTCCCTTAGTCGCCTTTTACGACACCCACCTATCTTTACTTATTAAGATGCAACAATAACTGCTTGAGCTTATACAAATACACACTGTTTCTCGCGAGACTGGAGGCATAATTTGAAAATATGTTCATTTGCTTCAGCGGGATGTGGGGCTTAAGGAGTTATGCTTATGAGCAAAATGTTCCTCCTACCAATGGATGGGGCCCTGGTACTTTATGATCTACGCTGATGGAAGCAATGTGTACCATAAAATAAAGATGGCAATAATGCAGGTGACTGCTGGCTTGCCCATTACAGTATTATATTACCTGTAAAAGTCAATGGGACTCCTCGACTTTTACAAGCTTCGAGATGAGAATTTGTCGTTTATTAGGTCCTGAAGCTATTTCTATGTAGAAATAAAACGGAATGTTTTAAATTCAATTGAACTAAAGTTATGTTTCTGATTGTATTAGCTCCAGTTACACGATTAAGATTTAGCGTTTCCTTGAACAATTCACATTAAATACGGCGAAGTCTTCCCACAAAGTCCATTCGGTTCGCCGCGAACTCCTTTATTGAACGAGAAACACTAAAAAGTACAACAAATCAAAACTTTAAGCTCAGTTCGTCTCGGTTTCATTTACCATCCGCGACAATTTGTCCCAAGACTCTGCTTTTAAAAGTTTGCCAACGACTAACCAATGTACAGTCGCCAGCACATCAGGGGCCCAAGTCTGCTATTTTTATAAATTCAATCATTCCAACACGATCCCATTGTCATTTTGCTAAAAGTTCGTAATTTGCTAAATTCATAATGGGCGATCATTGGTCGGTCAATGATCTCGTAATAGAATTGTGTTATTATAATGGCATTGTCGTATTGCCATTATTATAAAACCCATTAGTAGAAATGTAATTCATTTGTCATTATGTACGAGATTACCAATAAATGCAATTTATTTCAATGTAGTGTCAGTTGCCGACCATTGGAAAGTCATAATGACGCTATTATAATAGTCGATTACCAAACTTGTCAAAATCAACAATTATGAAATCAATGATCGACCATTCTGACACTATTGTAATAGCAGACTTGAGGCCCTGGTCAAA
The DNA here is from genome assembly GCA_948098905.1 of Tiliacea aurago. Taxonomy (NCBI): domain Eukaryota; kingdom Metazoa; phylum Arthropoda; class Insecta; order Lepidoptera; family Noctuidae; genus Tiliacea; species Tiliacea aurago. Next base: position 18,255,780 of record OX402593.1, read on the forward strand.
CCCCAAATGATTTTGAACGTTAAAATGTTGACTGTTAAGGCGACGATAACTGACTTTTAATGATTTTATACTGAAGACCACGTCTAAACGAGTAGTGTTAATGATTTGGAAAAAATATATGTTAAATTAGAGCATGTTCTCAATAACTTAATATGTGAATATTTTAGATTATGTTTATATTACATAGTAAAATAATTTGTAAAGTTTTGTCTAACGCGGATAAAAAACTGAGAATGGCGCAAAATCTACCAAGCGTATTTTTGTGAAACCTTCACCAATTTAAAGATAATTTAATTATTGATCTTTTAGTATACGCGTTTTATTCATATATTAATATTAAAATACCTTTTGTTTTGTGTATAATAAATGAATAATGCGTCAAAATAGGGACAGCGCTCCTTGATGGGCGAGTCCTATTACTGGCTGAACGTACGACGCGTTGCGTGAGATCAGTACAGATCACGCAAGTGGTTAGCTTGCGTGATCTGTACTGAGCTCAAGGTAGTGAACTTGATTTAAACTTAAGACGCAGATACATGCCAGCGGGCATATATCTGAGTTTTAAGTTTAAAATCGAATGAGAAAAATTTACAGCTTGTGTGCTGGCGACTGTACGGTTGCGCTTAAACTTAACTTTTCGGCTTTAGAGCGGTTAAAGCACTGCAAATATTAAAATATCAAGAATGAAAGCTCGATCAACCGAGGAAATGAAAAGACAAGCGAAGTGCAATTAAACATTACTGAAAGAATAAATGGGAGCTCGTTTAGTGGAATACTTTTCGTTTTTTTCAGTGACTGTACCTTTTATGTTACTGTGAGTTGAAAGAAAGTTGAACATTTTTGGAAACGGCTTATTAAAGTGTCATGAAAATGAAAGGATAATTTGGTTAATCGAATAAGTTGTACGTTTTTTTTTCTTCAGATTAATTTGTTTTACGTTAGGAAGTTCATGAAAAATTACTGGTGTGCAGACTTCCTTGGCAAAAATTTGTTGGAAAATCATTAATGAAATATTGATTTCAGCAAAATCTTTTTAGGTATCAATTATTTGCAACGAATGTAGGTTACATTAAAATACAGGTGGAGTAGATAGGAGTGAGCCATGTACACACGGCTGCACATCAAGCTGTACATTTCCAGTTTACGCTGATCTCGCACTGTACGGAAATCCTATACAATGCGAGATCAGCTTATACTGGAAATGTATAGCTTGATGTGTAGCCGTGTGTACATTCTGCCTGGAAATAGACACGCAAAAATTATAAAAATTGTTAAGGCATAGGCATAGGTACATGAAGTAATCGATGAGCCTTCAATAGTAAAAATACTCCAAAGGACTTCAGTCACTCAAAACCGGTCACGGACATGAAACCCAGTTTTCTTAAGAGCCGAAAACATCCTAATCGTGTCAGTGTTGTCAATACCTGCCCTTACCTTAAGAGCGTTTACACCTTACGGCATTTAATACAATGCTCTTAACTGTTTAAACCTTCGTCTCCTGATAAGCGTATGAAGTTTCATTAAAATCGGTTCAGTCATTTCGAAAAACAAAGGCTTGAAAGCTTGTACGAAATGCCGTAAGATGTAAACGCTCTTAAACAGTTAAATAAAAATAAACGCGTATAAACTAAACAAGGCTACTGGCACAAACATAACATTGCCACGTTAAAAAGACGTAAGTACCGGTATAAATACTGGCTAATCGTTTTTCCGATACCGCAAAACGGTGACTAAGAATGTGCCAAAACGGTTTTTCTGTAATAATATTTAGTCTGTGTGTACGATGGCGAGACCGGAAATGACACGAACCGAGCCGCCGGTGTAGCTTCGCCCTTACCATTTGTAATTAAGTTTTTGTCGGTGAAACCTACACTTTATGTTTTGTTTACTTTGAATGGTAGCTTTTTTGATATTGGGTGCTCGCCCACGATCGATTTTTTCGGCTATTTATAAGATTTTTTTGTGTGAATGTATTTCTTTCGGACAAAAATCGCCGAAAAAATCGCTTTAAAATTTTGTTTCTCGGTTGGAATGCTTCGTGTGTTTTTTTTGGATCTAAACTTAACTTAAATAAAAGAATAGGTAGAATACCTACTCTTAATTATGTAAAAATTTAAATGTAGAAATTTTACATATAATAGGATGACATGTGTCAATGAGTCTGAGTGTCACGACATGTGTCATGATAGTGAGTGAATGGGCGGTCTTATCACTAAAAGCGATGTCTTAAAGACAACCTTTGGAGTAAGAGCATCCTTAGAAAAACAAATGAGGAGCCTACTATAGATATTTATTCCAAATATCTCTCGACACCTATAAATAACGCTCCGTTGTTTGAAATATTTATCAAACATATTGATTGAACACATTTAATCGATAGACTACAGTTAGGAAAGCACATGGTACTTGATTACCTACGGAAAAGCTAGCCTTGTGTAGTATGATCCGTTTTAAAACTTCGTCCGTCGGCGTCGGTCTAGCAAACCGGGAGTTAGTCCCTGTAAAGGCTGCTGATAGACAATGAAACGAAAAAAAAATACCCGGCCAAGTAAGTGTCGGACTACGCACAATGAAGGGTTCCGTAGTGAGGATTAATATAAATTAATCCCCACCCCCATCACCACCACTTACATTTGCTAAAACAACTTTAGTGTTAAGTTTGTTTTTAGGATAACCTAAGAACAAACTTAACACTATAGTTGTTGTAGCAAATGTAAGTTTGTACGCACAAAATTTAGAGATTTACCAAGTTGTTTAAGATCATAGACTTCATAAAGGTGTTCCTGTAATCTGTAATAACTATTTTCTATATTTTTATTTTTTATTTTAGGCCCATTTGTTTTGGAGATAAGGGGGGAATGGTAAATTTTCATATATTTTCTTAAATAATAAATATTATTAAAAAAATATATATGAAATCCTTACAAAAGGTACAGTTCGCAATACTTAATTTTTTTAATTTTCTAATTTGTCCCCCAAAAGTGACCCCATATTCAAGATTCATTTATTTAAGTTACCTACATGTCCGTGTTCGGATCACAGAAGTTCATATATGTACCAAATTTAAACTTAATCGGTCCAGTAGATTCGGAGCAAATCGGCTGTGACAGACGGACAGACAGACAGCCAGACACGCGAGTGAACCAATAAGGGATCCGTTTTTTCTTTTTGACGTACGGAACCCTAAAAACCGTTTATAACTCGGATAGCTATGACGCCGGCGCCGTTCAGTGTTCTGCCAAGCGAGCTAACAAAATTACCGATACGGCCATTTTGGATTTAGTCGCAATTTTGAATTTAGTCGTAGTTTCATCACAATGACGTGGTAGTTTGTGAGTGCGGACATAAAGTTGGGTTCTTATACGATTTTATTCAGTTTCACGTCCGTGGGAGTAATGGTCCAATGTTTTTGAACAATTTTCCCGTGAACGGATGAGTTGAGCACACCTGTCGTTCAGGTGTTAAAAAATATTGTCAAATCCGATGATTTTCATAGAGTATGCACAACTTTCAAGTTATTTTTTTATTCTCTATAATTTTTTGCTGAGTAAAATTACCTTTTTTGAGAAGGTAACATTGTCTTGGAATTTTCTTTTGAAAAAAATTAAGCATTCTAAACGTAGCGAAATGGCTGGGGACTTTGGTGCAAGCTGTGCGCAATGGAGTGCATTAAAAATATGTCTATAAAATGTGCTTAAGAAGGAGGCATAGGAGTGTATGTGAAAATGGGTAGGTACAAAACTAAGCTACCTAGATTAGGTTAGGCTAGGTTGAGCTATAAAGGCCTCTACATACTGGCGCGAATTGTCGCGTGACGCGACACCTCGGTAGAACAATTTCCTTGAATTTTTCATAGAATTTTTTCTACCGGTGCCGCGTCGCGCGTCCTTAAGACCCATACGTCACACCTTTTTTTGTGTGAGAAATTTTCAATTAACTTCTCCCGCTCTGGGCGGAGCGGGACGGCGTGTCAGACTTTTACTGACTAAAACCCACCCGTGTTCCTTCAGATGCCTGTGTGCCAGGGCCACGATATCCCTTTCGGACAAACTCGCAACCCTGGCAGGGTGTCACCCCTTGTAAAATATTCACATATACAGGGTCACATTAAATTAGCGAGCGAAACTCCGCAGACGTGTTGGGTATCGATATCTAAACATGCTCAGACAAAAAATAAATTAATTTGACGAGTTTTTTTTTGGGGTCTGTAGCCGCAATTATTGTAGTCACTTGAAAAATTTAATATTTTTTTTGTACACTTCACTGTCGTGATGGGTATCTCAACATGATGAAAACAAAAGAAAACAGCTTTTCTCAACTCCTACTTCAAGTAACAACAATAAAAGCGGTACGTTGACCCAAAATAAAATCATCAAATCTTTTGTTATATTATTTTGTCCTTTTTAGATATCGGTACCCATCACATCTGCGGAGTTTCGCTAGCTAATTTAATTTGACCCTGTATTATATATCTGTATTTTTACTGGTGTACATAATAGAGAGTATACTATCTATCCACCATAAAATCAAAAGTCATTTATTCAAACCAAGCTGAGAATCAGTATTTTTCCAACGTCAAAATTATATAAGACAGTCCCCCAAAAACGCCCGCCCTTCACCACTTCCTAGTGCTTTAGCTGGGAAGAAGAAGTGGCGCAACAAACTCCCCAGGAGCACAGCTGTCTGTTCAGTTAGAAAAAATTTATTCTATACAATAGTATGTAAAATAATTTATATTACGCAACACAAAACATTATATTAACTGATTTGCCATAATTATGTTAGCTAGCACACGCCACTAAACCAAAAAATAAAAATAATAATCGGTAAATCTACGTATATACATATATATACTCAAGCAGAAATAAAAAATTAAAACTAAAAAACGTAGACAGAACGTACCTAATAAATGCCTCCAGTCATAATGGGCGTGCCCGCTTATATGAAGCTATAGCTGTAACTCGAAGGCACAAATGATAAACTAGCACCATCGAAGCAAAATATAGCGGGCGTGCCGAGCTGTAACTTGAAGGCACAAATGATAAACTAGCACCATCGAAGCAAAATATATAAACAATTAATATATTATAATATAACAGATAATGTAACATAGACTTTGGGCGTGCCCGCTTACATGAAACATAGCTGTAACTCGAAGGCCAAAATGATAAACTAGCACCATCGAAGCAAAATATAGCGGGCGTGCCGAGCTGTAACTTGAAGGCACAAATGATAAACTGGCACCATCGAAGCAAAATATTTAAACAATTAATATATAATATAACAGATAATGTAACATAGACCTTGGGCGTGCCCGCTTACATGAAACTATAGCTGTAACTCGAAGGCCCAAATGATAAACTAGCACCATCGAAGCAAAATATATAAACAATTAATATATTATAATATAACAGATAATGTAACATAGACTTTGGGCGTGCCCGCTTACATGAAACTATAGCTGTAACTCGAAGGCCCAAATGATAAACTAGCACCATCGAAGCAAAATATATAAAGAATTAATATATTATAATATAACAGATAATGTAACATGTCTATGTTATCAATTCTAAATCCCAGTTCATTGTACGGAAATCCCAGTCGATATCAAATGAACTAAATTATGTACGTTATGTACTGTCTTATAACGATTAGTTATTTATAGCAACACGAGTCGGTGGCCATGACCGCTGTAAAGTGTTCCAAAGATACATGTATGTAACATGAAATAATTGGGCTTTTGATTTCAAAGTTTCCATTATTATTTATTTATTTGAGCGCTACATAATTATTAGAAAACTAGCTGTGCTCCGCAGTTTCTGCACCCGCGTAAGTCTGGACGAAGAAAATGTGGCTAATTAGCCATATTTTAACGTGCCTTTTGCGGAGCGTGTATAACCTATCTACGTTTTCCTAGGGTTCCGTACCAAAATGGTAAAAAGGAACCCTTATGGTGAGACTAAGTCTGCCTGTCTGTCTGTCACACCTGGATATCTCAAGAACTACTAATGCTATCAACTTGAAATTTAGAACAGTTTTTTGCAAACAAGAAATAAATTAAAAACAATATATCTTTTTTGCAAAAGGGACTGAACACTTAATTTTTTTAAGACCCCCTGTCTTAAAAAAATTAAGTGGGGTATCATATGAATGAAAGCTCTTTGCACATTCCCAAACATTTTATTTTTTTATTTTAGGCAGCATAGTTTCCGACTTATGATGAAAAATGTAAAAAAAAAAACCGTTCCCCCCCTTAGGTATCTCCGAAGTTTGCATAGATAAAAATCTGAAATTATTGTATGTGATAGAAGTGTATGTAAAGATTACAGGAAAAATAAAACGATGTCTCTAACTAGCACAGTTTTTCAGAAATCATCGACATCATATAAACGCACGGAACCCTCGGTGCGCGAGTCCGACTCGCTCTTGACCGGTTTTTTCCTTGTAATATCATTGATTATACCTACACATCAACCTTCTGGAATAAATTCTCTTGATGATGGTGAAAACATGTTTAAATACCTCTGAATTTACTGTTTGTAACGATTTATTCCGTTCTAATACCAATAACTAATACCACTGGTATTTGTTTCAACTCATAAAACTATTTTCTATTCCGAACGGATACCATTGTTTAAACTAATACCAAAACAAGTTGAATAAGGTACAGTCAGTAAAACCTAATTATAAGACCTTTAATTGAAAAATAAATCAGTTAAATCATCAAAATACGTAAACATATCAGAAAACAAATTTAATTCGACTTGTTTTGACTGAGCTCACTGTACCTACCAAATTCAAATTGTTAGTATTCGTTCGCACATTACATTTAAGTGCACCGACGCGACGACGGCACGGTTGGCGCAGTTAGTTAAGCGATTAACTGCAACGCTGCGTGTCGTGGGTTCGATTCCCGCACGGAACAAATATTTGTATGACCTACAAGTAGTTGTTCCGGGTCTGGCTGTTTGTGTATGTGAATTTAAGTGTTTTTAAACGCACCCACAATACAGGAGAAATTCCTAGTGTGGGGCAGCGTTTTAAAAAAAAAAGAAAAAAGAGTGGTATCCGTTCAAAATAGAAAATAAATATGAGTTGAAACAAATACCAGTGGTATTAGTTGTTGGTATTAGAACGGAATACATCTTTGTAACCCAGTGATCTTATAATAAGTAAATCGAGGTAAACTTTTAATCCCAGATAGTAATTTGACATTTCAAATCTTAGTCGTTTGTTTCAATTTGGAGTTTGACATTTGCACCTATCAAATTACTATCTGGGATTAAAAAACGAACTTTAGTTATGTTACGCGCTCCGTAAGTGGCACGTCAAAACTTGGCTGGTTAGCCAAGTTTTAAACATCTCGTCTCTTTTTCGCTCCCGGTAATTACGACGTGTCATCTAATAGTGTAATGTTGCCATTTTTGAAGATCGAATGTTAACATAAGTACCTCTTTTTTTTAAATATCTTTGTTGTAACCCTTTTATTTCAAAAATAAAGAGAGAACAATACTTAACGCCATCGCTAAGCTTAAAACATATATTATTTTATTTGAATATGAATGTTTCAATAGATACCCGGGAGTAGGTACGCGCAGTGATTACCTCAGGGAAGACAAGCTCATGCATTCTTAATGACGCCAAACTACTCTAATGTGCTGCTATGTCATTGTGGAGGAACGGCTTAAATTACATTTAAGCCGTTTTTTATATTTATTATATTATATTTAAGCCGTCATTATTTAAGGGTTTTGAGTCTAATTTTGATACAGGGTCTTGGAATAATTTTGGGCATCTAATGGAACTGCTTCCTTAGACTAATTCCGTATTGAAACTTGTATGGTAGGACCAACAATTTACAATGACTTGAAAGTCTACACATGTATTACTAAGTTAACCATTTAATAGTACATTATGATACAAGTATGTCAATCAATGCACACGGGTTTTTTATGACGTTTTTCAACACACTTTTGAGGAAAAAACGGACTTGTTGATAATCATTAACCGCACAACGAAAACGCTTACATATGTTTATGCTGCGCGCTCGTGCAAATAAAGGCACTGGCAAAACCGCTAAATATATATATTTATTTTTTGTATTACGTTTAATATCTAGTGAAAAATACATAATTTGGTGAACTGATGATAATTTTGGTGATTAATTTGTCATAATGTAACCTAAAATAGTTTATTTATTCACAAACATATTTATTGTTTTTAGACATAACAAAAGCTATGCCAAGATTGAAAACATAAATAAAATAAAAACACTAGTGCGGTAATGGAAAGTAAAAACACTAATGTATAATAAGCTGAATTATAAACCTAAATGCGTTGCCATAAGAGTGTAAAGTGACTCTTGCAAGCGTGTTGAAAAAGTTATAAAGTGTTAAAAGTGAATAATAGAAGTGGAAAAAAGAATAGAAACCATTTTTCCTCTTGAGACAGGAAAGAAGAGGAGAGGCTTGTGGGTCAGTAATAACAGCCGCAAGGGTCGTACGATCAGGTTAAGTTACGCATTGCTGCGGTGCATTGCTGGTCTGTGGATGGGTGACCATCTTTACATACCAAGACCCCTCCATGCCTCGGAAAGAAAGAAGAACGAAAATACGTTTATTTGCGGTAAAAATGACGCAAAAAGAACATAAACACAAAAATGAGAAAAGGTTGGGGGAAACATGCGTCACATCCACGCAAAACGGCTCAGCATTATACTGCGACCCTATGCAAGACAGAGCCCCAGCGCTGGTTTTCAGCGACAGCCGGCGCTGACGTAATGACGTCGTACGGTGCAGCAAACAATTAATAGGACGCTGTACCGGTACATCATACATAAAGAAAACTAATATAATTTAAATAAGTGATAGAATAAACTAAACAGAAATATTAAAAATATACATACATGCTGTGAGAATATCATCCTCCATAAACGTCTTAGTTTACGCTTTATGTAGTGGCAACATTTTGACAGTTAGAATAGAAACTTCACATTTGACGTAAGTACACCCAACATGCACCAAAGAAATTATGATGTAAAAGATAGCACATTTAAACTTAGCATTAAACCGTTGGTCCAGGCTGTCATTTGTAGATCTTTGACAGTTGTTACGCCCGAAAGTCTGACAACCAGTCTTACCAAAGAATATCGTGTTACGCTGTAACTGGGTTATTGAGGTCAGATAAGCAGTCACTCCATGTAAAATACTGGTATTGTGCTGTATCTGGTTTGACTGGAAGGCACCCCAACATTGTTGGGAAAGGGCTAGGCAGCTGATGATGGTCAGGGCAAAAGAGGGAATATCTAATTTGGAAAATCCCATGTATAGTCAGGGAAATGTATTGTTAAGGCGCTGTCAAGAGGCAAATGATCTACGTAGGCTTGTTTTAAACAAAAAAATGCCAAATCTATATAGTTTGTGATAGCCGAAAAAAAAATTTTTTATTGATGAACATATTTCTCAGAACTTGGTTAGAAAAAAAATATCGATACAAATTAACGGTAAACTAACCTTTTACTTTTCCGTTTGGTGCCGGATGTCCGTTTGGTGCCGGACGTAAAGAATAGCCCCATCCCATTTCTTCCCGTGGGTGTCGTAAAAAGTGACTAAGGGATTTACTAGAGAATGGGCAGCAGCGTTCTCTATGCACTTTAACACCATACTGCGATCGCCAACCCGCCTGCCAAGCGTGGCGATTATGGCAAAACCCCCATTTAGGGGAGGCCTAGTTCCAGCAGTGGACGTCTTTCGGCTGAAATGATGAATGATGATGATGAGCCTTTTACTTTGAGTTCCAATCCAAAATATCTGTATTAAATATCAACGTACCGTTGATGTTTAATTAATAACAAGAATGTCTTATTTGAATGCAGAACTTGGTTGTTTTTTATTTTCGATTACTCAACTCATTTTTGAGTAAATAAATAATTGCTTCATATTTTGCAATAAAATTACAAGCGTAGTGTCATCCCGCTTCTCTTTCTTTTGCATGCAGTCTGACAGTGACCGCGGTTTAGCTGTTGTCAGCGTCTTAAACAGCAATCTAGTAAGGATAACTGACAAAGAATTTGTGACAAACAGTTGTGATTTGAAAATACGGACAATTTAAGTAGATAGTCAATCTTACAAATAAAACATTAACCAAACTCTACATTAATATTTTTAGACCTATTCTTTCTTCGTCCGAATAATTTACGTACCCTAATCATTTACTTTTTATTTTACAAAAAAGGGTTTAAAAATCCTATTAGAACGGGTCTGCAAATGAGTTATTGACGGACTCGGTGTGCCAATTCCATACATAAATAGCCTGCGCCGCGCGACGGTGTAATAGGGTTTTCAGTAACTCATGTAGCCGCCTGATCGGCCATGAATAGCCTGTTATGCCCCGATGTTATGTTATTTTATTAAACCGGTAGGTGAACAGTACCGAAATGAAGCAAAAATTTCACATTTATATCGGTTCTAAAAGAACTTTTGAACTATTTAAATTGTGCTCGGTGAATTTTAGGGATGTGGCACGCAGGTAGAAGCTTTTAAAAGACAAGTGAAATTTAAATAACACGTTTTTTATATTACCATGTCTCTTTTTAGTTAGGGGTTGTTATGAACTATTGTTACAATTTTAAAAACAATTTGTAGTGGAATATTTTTGCAAAAACGCTTTTGATTTATAGCTCACAGAATTTTCGCACATAATTCCGAAAGTTATGAATTCAAATAGTAAATTTTATTCAGTTTATAGTACTATTTTAATTGCCAAGGAACCGTGGTATCATCTATAGTTATAATAAATCTGTAGACGACGCGTTTTTCCAATAAATTATTGTTGGGATGTGATGCCATTTTTACCATAATAATGTTGAATATGATTTCAAAACAATGCAGTTCAAAATGCTTCTTCGCGTAGAATTTGGCATTTGGCAAAGAAATAATAATGATAAATAGGTTTTAGTGCTGAGCTTGAGGACCAAGGTTCGATTCCCAGGTCGGGCAAATTGTTATTGGATTTGTTCGTCTGGGATTTCTCAGTAGCAGCCCGTATTCTGAATTTGTGCCCGGTTGATGGCAATAGGCTCGCCCCCTATTACATGGGACTTAAACATAACTGGCGAAATGTGGGTGTACTATAGGTGCACCTCTGCCTAACCCTTCGGGGAATATAGGCGTGATGTTATGCTATGTGAAAGGGTTTTAGTAACATACGTTTAACTTATATTTTAAAACAGTACCATTATTGCTGACTGCATATCATTTAAGTTAGGTTTGAATAAATATCGAACGAGATAAAATTCGTTTATTTCATTTGTCAAAACAGTGCTGGGATATTACGATTTCATTCTGCTTTAAGAATCTCTACAAGGTACCAATTTATAGAATTATGGTATTCTAACGTGTCCGCACAGTGCACTTAATTTCTCAGCCAAGATAGGCTACATTACCCCCGTAAGAGCACACACGCTCGTAACTCATAGCCGTCAAAAACAGAAATGGTCACCGTTATGGAAGAACATCTCAAGCGACACACTTTCACAAAAAATAATAAAAGGAAATAATAATTGTAAATTACCTCTCCTCTCTCCTCCGATTAATATTCTGATGCAGTTATGTATTTCCTAAGTATATTAATGCAATACGTAAAGCAAAGCATTTTATGTAACTTGACTAAGATTTTGATTACATGGTAACAACAAGTCATGAAGTCAAGCCAGAAAAAGAAAACTACGCCATGATTATTTTTTATCATCACAAAACTAGTCAATTAAGTTTTCAATTATGATGACTTCTTTCCCAGACTTCGATAGGTCTTATTTGATAAAACTTTGTAAAATATTTCGTCGGTATCTATCATGGTGACATAATGATTATGCGATCAACAATTTCTTCGCCCATTTTCTTTTAATTTATGTCGCTTACGATGTTCTTCCTTATTATCAGGCTCGATTATACAGGGTCAAATTAAATTCGCTGGCAAAACTCTGTAGATTTGTTGGGTATCAATATCTAAACACAATAAAATAATTAAAAAAAAGATGTGATGATTTTTTTCGGGGTCGACGACTTTTGTTAGTGTCGTTACTTGAAGTATGAGTTGAGAAAATCTGTTTGATTTTGTTTTATCGTGTTTAGATATAGATACCATTAACGTCTGTAAAGTTCACACAAAAAAAATAAGCTATTATTTCAAGTGACTAAACGCGGTCGATAATCCCACAAAAAAAATCTAATCAAATTAATTAATTTTTTGTTTTATCATGTTTAGATAAAGGTACCCATCACGCAAGCAGAGTTTCGCTAACTAATTTAATTAGGCTCTGAATACAACATGTCCCAGATTTAAATCACAACCTCTTAAGGGGTCATTGTACTCATCATTATGAACAACTTTTACTATGGGACAAAACCTGAAATCGCGAAAAAAAAAATCAGTTGGTTGTTCCCTACATTTTGACGAGTTTTGAGAACATAAATGTAGGGAATACCTGTATTTTTTCGCGATAATGTCGCCACAAATGCGAAATTAATTCAATACACGGGTAGGGGGCTAGTGGCAGTTATCATAATTAAATATAATAAGATAAAATAATTAGAAATTGAAAATAAAATTTTTCAAAGAAACTAAAGAATAAAGCTCTCTCTTTCCTTCAATTGGCCTACTCCTTGCACGTTATTCGTTTTAATTTCATTGATGCGATGTTATGATCCATGACCCCGGCGAATGACCTCTGCGGTACAGTTCTTTAAGTACTGGTTGCTCCAAGATGTTGTTTTAGAAAATTGTAAATAAATCAATAAATAATAACGTTTAATGAAATTAAAATATCTTCTTATAACGTCAAGCCGAAACCATATACGTGTGTTAAATTAATGTCGCCACCATAGTGCCACGCTGTATACACCTACTTCTAGAATCAATAAAAACACGTAACACGATCACCTCAAAATAGCGTGAGTGCCACAGTGACGTCACAACATCATTATCTTCACATAACCCGCTAAGTGGGTAAGCAGATACGGTGATTTAGATTGTTTATCCGCAACGCCTGCGCGCGGAACCTTCTATATTTTCTTGTGTAACCGCCTACTGCGTGCTGAGAAATGTATGATGTTATGGATGGAAGTTTATTTTCTCCCTGTTTCAGTATTTTATACCTACTGTAGCTTCTGCTCTCCTGGTAGTAGGGCCTAATTTTTTGTTGCCATAAAGTTTATTTCAAATTCAAATTTTAATTCTTTTATTAAACTTACACAAAGTTCACAAACATACAATTAATTATGAATGAAGTTTTAACCAACAGAAAAAATCGATATAATATTTAACAGCGGGTTCCAAACTAGGCACAGCCTGTACCTTATGAGTTATGGAGTGTCGGTTTTATAAACTGAATTGGTTAATGTCAAGCAGAGGCGGGCGCCGACCAGCCGGGGATCACGAAAGTCGCACTAGATCCCAAGACCGGTGCGAGTGTGGGAAGGGAACAATGGGGTGGTTTTTAGTCAGTAAGAGTCTGACAGACCCCTTCCGCCCGCCCCAGGGTGGAGGTCATCCGTGAGGATTTTCCAACCCGAAAACAAAAAAAAATAGTTAGACTTGTGACCAACCTCGCGCAAGCCGAGTTGGCCGCAGTAACTAAGGTTAGGTTGAGATAGAACTGTGACTAACCGCGTGTGACCCGAACGAGCGAAGCGAGCGGTGCCGCAGCAGCGGCCAGCAAGGGCTACATCCAAGTTTATCGCAGCTACTTGGCAATCGGGAAATGCAACTGTAGTCTGTACTTTATTTATTTCTATTGTGTGCGGGCACGCAGGACGCGGAGGTCAGGGTGGAAGCGAGACAAAACACTTGATATTCCCGAGTAATAAAAATGTTATAGGTAGGTAGCTAGCATATTTATTCTTATAATTGGTTGTATAGGCATTATATTATAAGTACTGTTTATTTTATTTTATTTTGTTACCTATTATGTTCAACTCCTGACTTGAGTTCCGTACGTATTTTTCAGGTAACCACTGAAAATCAGCGCTGTGTTGTGGGTCCCTCATAGCACAGCATCATGCTGAGTGCAAGCCTTTTTGTCACAGTCATTACGTACAGTTGCCGACTATTTGTTATTTTTGTGCTCGTGATTATATTGTAGATGTGTTTGTGTAATGTTTACCTGCTCGAGTTTATGTTTTCCTAAGCCCTAAGCAAGTGTTTCTGTGACGAATAAATTTGTTTTTCTTTCTTTCTTTTCTTATTTAGTATTTTTAAGACACGAAAAATATTAATTATTTGACAAATATATCACAAAAAGAGGTGCAAGCATTATCTTGAATGTATACCGATTTAAAATAGACATTCTTCTTCTTCTTCTTTTTAAAAACGTTGCCCCACACTAGGAATTTCTCCTGTATTGTGGGTGCGTTTACAAACATATAAACTCACATACACAAACAGCCAGACCCAAAAGCCAGATTCAAAAAATTCTACGACATTTTAATCTAGAATTTTCTTTACTTTTTAGAAGAGAAAATTGTATGCAACCCCGCGGCGTTTCATATCAGCTTCTTAGCGTTTCCCACGTATAGCGTTATTCTACAATTAATAAAGATTATGGCCTGTCATAATAAGGCCCTAATTGCCCGTTCACATTAAATTACTTACTAAATTCTTTAGCCTGGCTTAACGGCGGGCGTCGATGACAAACTATGTTGGGTCGATAGAGGAATGGGTTGGGGGACTGTCTGATTACTGTTTGGGATAACTTGTTTGTTTTTGATTGACCTGTATTTGAATAGGTTATGTTTTTGTGGCTATGTTGTTACATAGTTTAATCGGTTGAATGCCGCGGCTAATTACAGAAACAATTAAAAAGTCTGTGTCTCGCGTGAATCCACGTTCGGCAATACGAAGGACTAAAGAAAATTGTTTTTTTTAAATCAGCTGTTAGGTAGGTAATGTATAAAAGATGATGGAGGTTAGTTTAGCTATTATTTAAGTTGACGTTGGTTAACGAACGTTATAGCCAATTTTTTTTGTGCAATTGATGAATTAAGTGACCAAGATTTCATTTGAAAAATGCTATAATGTGTGTGCTATAATGTAACAAACAACACACAAACTATTATAGCATTTTTGTGCTATGCTAAGTGCAACAATCCGATTGCTCAGCTAGTGCCTCTTTTATTCATTTTAGGCAAGGTAGTATCAAAACCAAAAATATATAAGGTAAAATATTTTGCTAAAGGAATAACATGAATACTAAAACTAGCTTTTATTTCAATACTGGTAACAAAACCAGGACGGGAACTGTACGGAGGAATATCGAGCCAAGTAGATCAAGGGCACTCCACGAAACGAACCGTTTTTGGCACGAAACGAACGGTTATGGACAGAACAGATTACAAAGTAAAAGTTAATAGAAACTCAGATAAAGTCTCCAACGATTTCGGCTACCGGCGAACGGAAGGTTAAAATGCTGACATGCGCAGTACACCCCTAGCTCATTAAGTCGACTCGTTAGGCGCAGCCCTATATTTTATAAGTACTTAGTAGTGAGGTTTTATGAGTGTGAGTATACTACATAGGTGTATGTAGACTTACAGTAAATATAGGAGTTTTTTATAGAACATTTTAAATGCAAGCTTTTACGAAAGTAGGTTGTGGTTGTATTAATGTGTCTTCTTTAAAACATGTTACTTAAAAGCTATGCACTGAATTCTCTGAATATTAAAGTTAACTGCGTCAGAGAAAAATGCTTTTAATACTTTGATTGAAATGCAGTTTAAATGAGGTTAGGTTGGTACTCAATTTCATGTCTGCAATATACATATATAGGTATTTTGTTTTGTGTTTGTTGTTAGTGTGAGTGGATGTTAAAAACCAAGTAGTTACTTACTTATTAAGCGCGTTTACGACGTACTGCAAAAAATGTTCTTAACTAACTTTTTAGACCTTTGTATCATGCTTATGCGTATGAAGTTTTATTAAAATCGGTTCAGTCATTTCGAAAAACAAGGGCTTCAAAGTTTGTATGAAATGCCGTAAGTCGTAAACGCTCATAAATAAACAAAAGTTTAATAATAAAAAAAAAAACTTCGACAAATTACAGCTTAAATTTTTATTTAACCACCATGGAATAATCATAGACTAAGAATAATAATAGAGTAGAAAAGAGTAGGTATGCTTAGATGGTTTGGTCATGTTCAGAAGATGAGTGAAAGAGTAGGCTTAAATGATTTGCTCATGTTGAGAGGATGAGTGAAAGGCGACTAACAAAAGATATTTACTTACAAAGCAGAGGTGAGTGGAACCACCGGGAGGGGATGCCCTAGGAGGTCCACATATATTGACCTAATTGGTGACGTTCTTCAAAAAGGTCAGGTCCCAACCGGCGTGCGTGTATGACCAGATGTATGAACGTAGGCGAGACAAAAGTAGTATGTAAGGAGCGTAGCAGGTGACGTTCTATGAGAGTTAGTTTATCATGTAGAAAAAAACTAAGTGCGTGTCGGACCACGCACAATGAAGGGTTCCGTAGTTCGGATGAATTTATCCCAAGAACAAACTTAACATTGCAGTTGAAAAACATGATCCCCATACATTCCAACTGCAAATGTAAGTTTGTACGCACAATAAAGATTGATTTACCATGTTATTTTAAGATCACAGACTTCTTATGGGTTTTCCAGTAATCTATAAGTAAAGAACTATTTTCTGTATTTTTATCAAAATTTTAGCCTTAGTAGTTTCGGAGATAAGGGGGGGATGGTAATTTTTCATCTATTTTGTTAAATAATTTCAAAAGTGTAAATTTTAAAATTATTAAAAAAAATATATAACATCCTTAAAACAAGCCCTTTCATTTGATGTGTCACACGGTACAGTCAGCAAGACTTTTTTTTTAATTTTCTAATTTGCCCCCAAAAGTGACCTCCATATTCAAAATGAATTTATTTACGTATCACATCCGTGTTCGGGTCACAGAAGTTCATCTGTGTACCAAATTTCAACTTATCGGTCCAGTAGATTCGGAGCAAATCGGCTGTGACAAACGGACATACAGACACAGACACACGTGTGATCCTATAAGGGTTCCTTTTTTCCTTTTGAGGTACGGAACCCTAAAAAGAAAAGAAAAACAGACTTAAAACTACTGGGACTTACTAAACAAGATCGATCTAGCGCCTGGAAGAAGTCCTTTGTACTAATTATTCTAATGGACAGATTCTATTGCAGAAGCAGATGTGACGTAACAATGACGTCATCTTTTGTTTTGCAGTACTCTATGGGTGTTTTCTATATTTATTATGAAAGTTTGTGGTATTCTCTCGGCTATTTATAAGACCTCTAACACATTATTTCTTTGGAACTAATAAAGAACTTACTACTTCATCTGATTGGGTTTTGTGTAAGTTTAAAAAACCGGCCAAGTGCTAATCGGACTCGCGCAAAAGGGTTCCGTACCATTATCTATAAAACGGTAAATTGCAGTGTATGATTTATGACGTATTAAAAAAAAACTACTAACTAGATCTCGTTCAAACCAATTTTTGGTGAAAGTTTATATGGTAATGTACATAATATATATGTTTTTAGTTTTATCATTCTCTTATTTTAAAAGTTACAGGGAGACACACATTTTATCACTTTGGAAGTGTCGCTCGCGCAAACTATTCAGTTTAGAAACAAATGATATTAGAAACCTCAATATAATTTTTGAAGACCTATCCATAGATACCGTACGTATGGGTTTGATGAAAAAAAAAGTTTTGTTTTTAATAAGGGGAACCCCCAAAATTTATTGTTTTTTTTCTATTTTTATGTGATAATCTTAATGCAGTTCACAGAATATATCTACATACCAAGTTTCAACAGTATAGTTCTTATAGTTTCGGAAAAAAGTGGCTGTGACATACGGACGCACAGACAAACAGACAGACATGACGAGGGTTCCATAAGGGTTGCGTTTTTTGCCATTTGTCTACGGAACCCTAAAAATATGTAATCTGTAGAATGTATGTTCCATATAATGGAGTTTTCTCTTATCTCGGTTGGACGTAAGTATAACATAATCAGCCTATAATATTCCCACTGCTGGGACACAGGCTTCCTCTAAGTTGAAAACCAGCGTCAGGCACTAGATGTCTGGCATTTTTCCTGAACTGGACCTTTTTGGAGCAGCCGTGAGCCACGCTTTCATGCTAATTTCTTAGAACGCCCTTTACGAGTAGGTACAATTTTTACTCGTTTTATTTTTTTTATATTATGCTTGTTCGTGTGCTTTTTCATCATTTCAGCCGAAAGACGTCCACTGCTGGACATAGGCCTCCCCCAAGCACCACCAATTTGACCGGTTCTGTGCTTCCCGCATCCAGCGGATACCTGCGGCCTTCACAAGGTCATCGGTCCACCTTGTAGGAGGCCCTCCAACGCTACGTCTTTCGGTACGCGGTCGCCACTTCAGAACCTTTCGGCCCCATCGGCCATCAGTTCTGCGAGCAATGTGCCCCGCCCACTGCCACTTAAGCTTGGCAATTCTTCGGGCTATGTCGGTTACCTTGGTTCGCCTACGGATCTCTTCATTTCTGATTCGATTACGTAGGGAAACCCCAAGCATAGCCCTCTCCATTGCCCTTTGGGTGAATTTTAGCCTTCTGATGAGGTCCATTCTGAGCGACCACGTTTCAGTGCTATAGGGTCATCACTGGCAAGGCAACACGCACTGGTCAAAGACTTTCGTCTTGAGACACTGCGGTAAGTGTGCTTTTTAGTCTGTGCTAAATAAATGTATTTTCTTTCTTCTTCTTTCTTTTTTTCTCCCTATGAGATTCCGGGAGCGGACCGTAATCCACCACGTGGACCCAGTACGGGTTGGGATGTGCGGTGTCGGGTTTGTTTTTTTTTGTTCTAGAACACACCGGTTTTCTCACGATGTTTACCTTCCCCGTTTCAAGAGCAGTGGTGTTCAAATAATTTACACAACGAAAAGGCTTGTCTGGGTTCAAACTTATAACCTATAACTCTTAAGTCATGGCAGCTTCTACCAGGCCACCTCTGCTCTCTCCTCTGACTTGAGTTACGAATACAATTATAGCATATGGCTGGTTTTATTGTTACGCGTTTCGGCAGCGCCGTTGGAGCACACGCGTTCGGAGATGTAAGGGGTAGTAGTTGCGTTTCAAAGTCGCGCGCTTGAGCTGCGCCGTTCAGTAAACGCGTGCTGTACGCCGGCGCTGCCGAAGCGCGCGCCGCTCGTGCGCTTTTACGGCCAGTATGCTTTTAATTGTGACGCCCTTGAGACGCGCCGTAAGCCGCCTCTAACCGCATTTACGTTCATATTGTACACGACTGTCTCACAGCAGCGGAACGCGCGGTACTCTCGTTTCACAGTGCACCGTTGTTCAAGCGCGCGCTGTTGTCAGCGCGCTGCCCAGCGGCACGTCCAGCGGCGTGACTATAAAAACAGCCTAAGTCGTGGTCAAAAGTATAAGTCTGTTAATGCCATGGGTCTGATGACTGCCTTTCGTGAACAAAATCAATCTGCCCGCCTTTTCCCAACTATGCTGGGGTCAGCTTCCAGTCTAACCAGATGCAGGTGAATACCAGTATTTTACATGGAGCGACTGCCTATCTGACCTCCACAACCGTAACTGGGTAATAAGATACTCCTTGGTAAGACTGATTGTCAGAATTTCGATCTTCTGACGACCCGTAGACCCCGTGTCTGTGTGGTGCCAGACGTAAAGAATAGCATCGCCCTATTTCTTCCCATGGGTGTCGTAAAATGCGACTAAGGGACTTACTAAAGAATGGGCAGCGGCGTTCTCTATGCATTTTAACACCATACTGCGATTGCCAACCCGCCTACCAAGCGTGGCGATTATGGCAAACCCCCCCTTTTAGGAGAGTCCTATGTCCAGCAGTGGATGTCTTTCGGCTGAAATGATGAATGATGACGACCCGTAGCGACTGTCAAAGATCCACGAATGACAGCCGGGACCAACGGCTTAACGTGCTTTCCGAGGCACGGAGGGGTCTCGGTATGTAAAGATAGTCACAGTCCATGGGCCAACCCTGGCAAGCGTAGTTTAACCTGATGGATCGCCCCATGCGGCTGCACAAGTTCCTCGACTGCCTTTCGTGAACGTGGATCACATAAACAAAGTTAATTTAAATTAAATCAATTTATTATAAATATATTTTTAATAATATATTTATTATAAAAAATTCAATTTATTATAATATATTTAATATAAAAATTATAATCAAGGTTAAATCAATTTATTTCAATAATAAGAAATTACAATGATTTCACTTTGTAATGAATCAAACTGTCTTATAGTATGTAGAGTAGCTAATCGGGGACCACCGATGTACTGTAAGCGACAGTTTTACGAAAATGCGATTTTTATTGTAACCGATACAGTTTTAAATATCGTTTACGATATAAATCGCATTTCGCTTACGGTCATGGCTCCTTTTGGGTCTTTAAAGGCTTCTACATACCGGGGCGACTAGTCGCGCTGGTATGTAGAAGCCTTTAAGCGAAAGCGTCAGGATAGCTCGCGAAATTCAAATTTTCTTACGTTTTTTGTGATTTCAGGTCCGTGTCACGTTGTGTGTTGATCTCAACATGATTCGCGGCCGTAACAAATATGGCTTAGAAAATTATAATCATTAGAATCAGCAATACAACTCTCTAAGATCATTCATAGAATCCTATTGAATAAATATTTCATGAAGTAGTTCAATGACAATTTTTTTTGACATTTAACATAATAACAGGGAATTGCAAATGTTTTAATTTTTAATTTCTTATTTGGTTACTGTTTTAAATAATGATTTATTTTGTAATTCTTTTAATATTTTATTGTTATAATTTTGTGTAAAATTTCGATACTATGTTAAAAATGTTAAAGAAAAAAAAAATGGGATTCTACGAAGAGAGTTAGTTGTACTGCTGATTTTAATGATTATAATTATGTAAAACCATATTTTTTTATGGCCGCGAATCATATTTAGATCAACATACAACATATAAACCTGCAAATTGCAAAAAAATTAAGACAATTTAAATTTTGCGGGCTATCTTAGCACATCCCCCTTAAGGGTGCTCGCCCACGAGCGATTCTTTCAGCGATTTTCTCGGCGATGTTTGTGTGAATGTATTTCTTTCTGACAAAAATCGACGCAGATTTGAGCGGGTCACATGGCATGGCAATCATTCTCTTATAATACTATCGTACATTTATTATAAGATATACACAACAGGCGGGCCGCATCGCAATTTTTGTATTGTAATGCGTTGCACTGCGGCCCAAACCGGCTGTAATGTGCGCTTAGATTTTACTCAAACTCAAAGCATATATTTCGATTAAACCAATTACAGGAACTTTTGAATTGTCAAAGACTTGGTCAGTTAGTCCAACAGTTGAAGCTATTTACCCATTCCAAAACGTAAATCCCTATGGAGAAGAACAGGCAAGAAACTCCAAGGACACTCATTTAAATCAAGATATTACAAAATACTGGGTACATTATTCATGTCGCTTCTATATTATGTGAAAACAATGTAAAAAAATGAATTATTTAAAAACAATTCAAAATAAGATTAAAAGATTACAAATGAGCCCTGGCAGTTAAGAGATGACCAGTCTCGACTGACGGCGCCCGTTCACGAACATGACGCGTGGATCAGCACCATCCAGCTCAAACATTTTGTAGGGAATTTAATTGATATCAGCAATCCATCTGCCAAGACGTTTGGTAATTAGATTTAGCTATATCCTTCATTAAGTTTAATTTTATGGTGGGGCTCGGGGCTAAAATGATAACAGCCTTACGGGTCGATGGAAGGTTTTAAGCTACGTTTACCGTGGTCGGTTTGTGGATGGGTGACCATCCATTACACATCGAGACTTCCGTGCCTCAAAAAGCACGTTAAGCCGTAGGTCCCAGCTATCATTCGTAGATCTTTGATAGTCATTACAAGTAGTCAGAAGCTAAAATATCTGACAAAAATTCTTACCAAGGGGTATCGTATTAGAGATATATTACGATAACATGGCCCACCCCTCCAAAATACAAAACGTTTGAAAGTATTTGTCAAGGTATTTACGAAGCGTCACCACGAGTCACAACGCATGTTGTGTTTACTGAGACGGCCGTCGACCAAAAAAATAATTCAAGGATTTATTTATTCGTAAGGATGTGACCAAAAACATTGAAACAGTAATTTGGAGGGGCGGGCCATGTTATCGTAGTTTATCGCTACCTAGTAACTGGGTTTTGGACGAAAGATAGGCTGTCTCTCTATGTAAAATACAGGTATTTAGTTTTATCCGCAACCCAACAACATACATACTCGTAGTTGGGAAAGGGGTAGGCAGATTGATTGAAGTCAAATTATGTGAATTTTAGCAAACTCTCGCTTCGGGGCTCCCAATAAAGTTGCCAGGTGATGGCATACCTGATTATTAAACTTAAATATCAAAGTCAATGATAACATCAAACTGGTAGAACAAACTTTAAACTTTCTCGGGAACACGAACAAAGGATCAAGCAATCGGTTCAACCAGCTTATTTGACTTAGAACTAACTTATTCCATGTTCCCGTGGTTTAGTTATTATTGGGGTGTTTAGACGGCATTAGTGGACATAACTGGCAAAGCCATCTGTTTGTTAGTGAATAGAATAGAAGAACAGATTATTAAAATCATTAGAATCAGCAATACAAATCTCAAAGTTCATAGAATAGTCATTCAATAGGATTTTATGAACTTAGAGATTTGTATTACTGATTCTAATGATTATAATTCTGTAAAGTCATAGTTGTTACGGTCGCGAATCATATTTTAAAAGGCGACGATAACTGACTTTTCATTAAAATTCAGTTATCGTATCTTCAGTATAAAATCATTATTTTATACTGAAGATCACGTCTAAACGAGTAGTGTTAATGATTTGACAAAAATATATGTTAAATTAGAGCATTTTTTCAATAACTTAATATGTGAATATTTTAGATTATGTTTATATTACATAGTGAAATTAATTTGTAAAGTTATGTCTAACGCGGATAAAAAACTGAGAAAGGCGCAAAATTTACCAAGCGTATTTTTCTAAAATCTTCACCAATTTAAAGATAATTTAATTATTAATCTTTTAGTATACGCGTTTTATTATAATACCTTTTAGTTTGTGTATAATAAATTAATAATGCGTCAAATTGGGGACATCGCTCGTTGATGGGCGAGTCCTATAATTACTGGCTGAACATACGACGCGTTACGTGAGCTCAGTACAGAACACACAAGCTAAGCACTCAAGGTCACTGGCATATAATATCTCCGTCTTAATCAACATACAACCTGACCTGACACAGACCTGCAAATTGCAAAAAACTTAAGAAAAATTGAATTTCGCGGGCTACCTTAGCGCTAATCACTGCTAGCTTATAGACTGGGCCTTAAAGGGCCCCCTTAAGGCCCAGTCTACAAGCTAGCAGTGATTAATGAGCCACGCATTGTCATCGCGATTGAGTGATTCGTTCCACGTCTTCGTTTGTTTCACAGAGTTTGTGTGTATGGAGGGACACATTTATCATTTTGTATTTGATTTATCATGGCCACACGACTGTTTCTGATGTTTAGTACCTACTTTATTATCAAAAGAAAAAAACTGTTTAGGTACTTATTTCTGGGTTATATTGGACTGGTAAATGATCGAAATGAAACAAAACGCTCTTTTACAATGTCTAACGTGACCGTAAATATTATCGTGGATGTCCACGTCTATAGAATTAATGAAAATACGTACACGTTATAACGTTATCGTGGTCGGGAATATAAATGAGTCTTCTTATATTTCCATACATTTTACTTCGGTGTGTTCCTTTAGAGCGTTTACGACGGACAGCATTTCATACAAACTTTCAAGCCCTTGTTTTTCGAAATGACTGAACCGATTTTAATGAAACTTCATAGGCACAAGATACAAACGTCTAAAAGTTAGAACATTTCTATTCTTCATCGTCTATTTTTCGGGACTTATGTACCTACCGGTTAAACGCTCACTAACTCCATGTTTTCAAACTGCAGTCGCCTTTATTAACGACGAGAAACGCCGACTATACAAAATAATAAACGCATTACCCTCCTTTGCGTCACGCAGTCGGGTAATAACTGACATGATGAGAGTCAAAATTCTTTCTGTAAAAAAAATACCTCACAAGCTAAAATGCCTATTGAGAATAACATTCCATTATCAATTTTGATGACTAAACTGATAAGAAAATAATGGTTGAAATCATTAGTAAATTGCCATTAGCAAAATTACAACCCAGATTTGATGAAATTAGTAAAGGATTAGCATTCAACACTGTCCCAAGACCGTATCCCGGGTACCTACTAGAGTATCACAATTACATTAAGTCTCCAGTTTTCCGTAACGACGTTTGTGGACAGAACTAATTTAGGTTAGTCCTGTGTCCTAATTCTGATCCTAACTGACTAAATAGTTAGTTGAATTTGAGCGTTTATGTAACACTCAAGTTTATCATGGGACAAGTTTTAATGGGAATTTATTTCAATTAGCAAGCACTTACCTACTTGAATCGTAAAAAAAGTTATATAGTTGCCTTGAAGCACAGATAATATAATACTACGCTTGAAGAAAAGAGAAAAGGAGAATGGACAAATATGTATCTAGTTACTATTTTTAATAAATTATAGTTGGTAATATTTATTTTCATGACAAAGCATGTGAGAACGAACGAACGAAAGTTCTATCTATTTATTGACAAAAGAGATTTTGAAACAATTCGTTGCCAAGGACGATCATTAGACATAGCTCTAAATCGTCATTTTTTTACGAAACAGTCTTTTATCCATCTAACAAACATATCATTTCGAGCTATATTAATTTTTAAATGATTATAATTTAGTTATTATTTTATTAAAATTGCCGCGAATAGAATTATGATCAACATACAACGAAACAGAGCTCCAATTTGCAAAAAAAACTTGAGATCCGCACCCGTAATATCCCTAGTATCCACAGTATAAAATATTTAAATAAATAAAATAATAATAATATAAATTTTACTAGATTTTTCAATTGATTCTCGAGCTTTTTTGTTCTTTCAAACAGACTGATCTTTGACTGAAAAACTGAAAGCATGAAAATGAAAGACTAATAACGTTAATTAAGTACAAACACTTTCCATTGCTACGCAAATTTTTCCTTTCATTCGTTTTCTTTAGAAGATTTATTCAAATTCATTAGCGACGAAGAGCGCGATTAAGAAATCCGACCTCGATCTAGCCAACTTTTGATTTGAAAAAGAATAAAATAACCAAAGAGGTTTTATGCAGTATTGTTAAAAAGACAGCCCTGTTCAGATTTTTTTTTCTTTATTTTAAAACTGGCCTGTGATTTTAATCGGTGGGAAAGGTCTTAGTTTTGTCCAAGTTTTGTATGACGTAAAGTACATTATAACGTAGGATATGATTTATATTTCAGATATATTCAATCTGTTACAGGATCATTCAGTAACAGAAATATAAAAATATTGCATTTTTTTTTTCAGTCGTACAAAGTAACTGGGTTCTGGGGTTCAGATAGGTTTTTATGCTGCCACAGTGATGTCAGATATTTTCGATCAAAACGAGGTATCACATTCTTCTAAATGTAACTGAGTAGGCAGATATTTAAAACGCTAGACATTTCCGTTAATATTGCATTGACACACATATTTTTGAAGCATCCCATATTTTGGCGTTGATTGTCTCACCGGATAGTTTTAATGTTCTTTATTCGATGTCACATATTTGTGCTGCCACTTCTGCCTTCAAAAAATTATCACATTGCCGTCATATATTAGTATATGAATCATGCAATCAGATATTATTGTCGAGCTGTTCATAGTAATATATTTATGCTGGTGACTGTTCAGGACCCGGGCGTTATGGCACATCAAGCTTTGGAAAGACACTGCCGTACAGGAATGACTGCGAGAGACGATTTTCTCAAAAAAAAAAAAAAAAATTCACATAAGTAAACCTACCTACATGGGCAGTAATGAAATGTCAGAAGCTAGGTGCACGGTTCCAATTGGTCGTTTCCTATGGAGAAGAGCCGGCATTAAACTTCACGGTTACTCTTTTACAAGTAATTGGCTTTTACAATGTTTTAAAATTACAGTGTTTATAGTTATGAGAGGACAGTGTAGCCCTACAACGTTCTCATAAGTACAATATAGAATAGAATCTACATATAAGATAAATATAGTAATAGGTAATAAAAAACAACTATTTAAACCATTTATTACCATGCCTAACGTTTTCCAAAAACTACGTGCCATATTAACCGTTTGCGTTCGCGCGTACTCGAAGTTAAATTAAGAAAACCTCGGTTCAGTAATCTTGATAGGATTCACAAATACTCTATTAATCTAAACATTTTCCGTAATATTTAGATAACCACATTTCCTGAAATGATTACTAATTAATTTATTTTAAAATGTTTGACTGAGTACTGTTTTCGAGCAAAACAGCGAATGCATGGCGTAAACGCTCTTAAGGGGACGATAACCAACTTTTAATGATTTTATACTGAAGATCACGTCTAAACGAGTAGTGGTAATGATTAGAATAAAATATATGTTAAATCAGAGCATTTTTTCAATAACTTAATATGTGAATATTTTAGATTATGTATGTATTACGAGTACATAGTGAAATTAATTTGTAAAGTTATGTCTAACGCGGGTAAAAAACTGAGAATGGCGCAAAATCTACCAAGGGTATTTTTCTGAAACTTTCACCAATTTAAAGATAATTTAAATATTGATCTTTTAGTATACGCGTTTTATTAAAATATCTTTGGTTTTGTGTTTAATAAATTAATAATGCGTCAAATTGGGGACAGCGCTCTTTGGTGGGCGAGTCCTATTACTGGCTGAACGAACGACACGTTGCGTGAGCTCAGTACAGAACACGCAAGCTAACCACTCATGGTCACTGGCATATCCAGTACAGCATCCATACCTACATTTAACCAATGACCTTCCATTTAAAATACGGCTAATAAAACAGTAGGTTTACGTACGAACATGTCGGGTTTATCCTCAGAAACCCGTAACCGATCGTGGTATTAACAATTCACTTGTGTGTTTTACTTCTTTTGTTTACGAAAGGAAAACTCGTATTTTATTAAAAATGGAAGCTGTATTCGAGGGTTGTTAATTTATGTTACTAGAAATCCTGCTCAGCTATGAGTTTTTTTTTGTAGGATTTTAGACTAAGGATGCTGAGTGCGATTAAATATGAGGTTTTAAAAGGTCTTTTGTTTAATGTGGCACGTTTGTTTTAAACTTGTTTAGGGTTACTGAATGTTGAAAGTAGCCTTTTCTATGCTAGCTTATAAAGTTGGGTAAATGAAAAATATAAAACATGCACTGGTCCCCGGGCACACACATAAGTATTCTGTTTTATCATCTTATTATCGTACTTAAATATCCAACATACCTAAACATACTTTTTCTGACAAACGTCCCGTTTATAACCTTTCAGTTTGATTAAAAAACCGGCCAAGTGCGAGTCGGACTCGCGTACGAAGGGTTCCGTACCATTATCTATAAAAATGGCAAAAAAAATAAGTTTGTTGTATGGGAGCCCCCCTTAAATATTTGTTTTATTTTAATTTAATTATTTATTTTAAAGTGAATATATATTTAAATATTCTGTGAATATTTCAAGCGTCTACCTGTTGCCGTTATCAATATAAAGCAAAAACGACCAAAAAAATCACTTTTGTTGTATTGGAGCCTTAAATATTTATTTTATTCTGTTTTTTAGTATTTTTTATTATAGCGGCAACATGAATACATCATCTGTGAAAATTTCAACTGTCTAACTATCACGGTTCATGAGATACGGCCTGGTGACAGACGGACAGACAGACAGACAGACGGCGGAGCCTTAGTAATAGGGTTCCCGTTTTACCCTTTAAGTACGGAATCCTTGCATTTACAACTTGAAAAAGAATTTTATGTTTTTCTCTTGTAGTAATCGGTTAGATATGACTGGTTTTACAGACCTTTTAGTCAGGTTTAAAACAAAGATGATGGTATAGTGCTATTATCACATTCCAACCCTCTAATGCAGCGACTTGAATAAAAGACAAATAAAAGAGAGACAGAGATACATCAAAAAGCCATAGGTCAAGCAAACTGCAATGACGTCACGAAACAAAAGCCACCCTCTATCTACTAAATGCTAAAGTTGAATCAGAAAAGCATTAGGGCAAAACAAACAGCTGTCATTAAGCACATACAGGCACATTTCGGAAAGTAATCATTGCTGCTTTCAATGGCTGGGCTGTATACAGGGCGTGGGTTTAGAAATGAAGCTCTTTGAAATTCTCAAAGTGGAATGAGTGAGGCGAATGTTGGGCGCTGTTGGAGGAGGTTGGGTATTAGGGTAAGTTTGGATTAAAAAACGTAGATGTGTGTAAATAAATTAATGTTGGATTTGGTTCCTGCGTTGGTTTGATGTGGAAACTGTAAAGTAGACATAGTAATAAGTAATCACATCGTTGGAATAGCAAGCGATTAATCGTAACTTTTCATTTTCTACATATTTATAAAGCTTAGTGTAATATTATTAGGTCACAATGGGCTGCAAAATAAAAAAATAAAAATAAGTCAGCTAGCTATATATTATAGAATGAGACTGTTACACTAAACATCATGATACTTTGGTGAGTGTAGCAGTAGATTTATTCCGTTCTAATACCAATAAGTAATACCACTGGTACTTGTTTCAACTCATAAAACTATTTTCTATTCCGAACGGATACCATTGTTTAAACTCATACCAAAACAAGTACAAACGTATAGAGTACAGTCAGTAAAAATGCTTTGTATGTATATAATGCTTTATAAGACATTTAATTGAAAAATAAATCAGTTAAATCATCAAAATACATAAAAATATCAGAAAACAATTTTAATTTGACTAGTTTTGACTGAGCTGACTGTACCAAATTCAAGTTGTTTGTATTCGTTCGCACATTACATTTAATTATTCAAAGAGTGGTATCCGTTCGGAATAGAAAATAAATATGAGTTGAAACAAATACCATTGGTATTAGAACGGAATAAATCTAGCTGTAGAGTAGAGGTGTTGCTTGTTGTTGTTGTTTGGTGTTGGTGTTGTTGTTGTTACTATCTAGCCTTTCGGCGAGCAAAGGCATGATTTTGTATCATTTTATGAAAAGTCAGTTCCTACGCCGCGCAAATACCAGTGCATAAGTCCAGTACGTGATCCGTCTACGTTTAGTTGTTAGGATAATCCTACACTAGTTCTAACAATACTGGGGTACGGTCGGGAGGCTTACCGGACCACAGCCTATGTAGTCGACCGCACATTCCATTACCAATGACTTAGTTTGGGCCATTTCTTTCTGAATGGTTCAGAAATTACTTGAACGGGAAAGCCTTTTGGACTAAAAGGAGTGATAAATGATGTGGTGTCAGCGGTGCAGGGTTGAGTTTTCAGTTGTGTTCAACTACATCAAGTTATTGTTTATGGTATACTTCATAGAGTCTATACGCAGTGTGTATTATAGTCGATAGGGTAAATGGAATAAAAGCTACAAAACGTTCAAAAGAAAAAAATCTACATCAAAACATCATAACAAAATAAAAAAGTGATTTTTCTTTTAAAATTACGTCACTTACAAAAATATATAATTTCTATAAAATCGTTGTGTCTTCACGTAAAATATTGGTATTCAGCTGTATCTGGGGGTCTACTCCGAACATAAATCCGAAGTATCGGCCGAATGTTCGGCCGTTGCTTGACTACGGCTAACTATGGCTGACTACGGCGAAAGAAACAAAAAAAAACGACGGTTAAAGAGATAAGCCAAAGTAAAAAATGTGACTTTAAGTCGTGTAAGGATTCAAAATCAAAAAAATAAACTATGGAAGTTATAAAACAGGCGAACATTCGGGCGATACTTCGGATTAACGCTTCGGAGTCCCCCTGAATCGACCAAAAACCGACACCGACCGTAGTAAAGATTTTTTTAACAACACTAACGGCCGAACCCAATAACATATCACCAGTTTTGGCCTACTGGAGATAGAAAAATATATCTAAGTATCGATGGTTTTAACGTCCCAATAATCTATGAGACATTATGGAATCTTACCGGCCCACGCTATCTACTGATGGGAGGGTGTATAGCAATTTGTTTGAAAATGCCAAAGTATGCATCCTAATATACGATTTGTTTGACAGGACAGTACTACAGATGGCTATGGCTATGGCTCTACAGAATTATATCTTTATCCAGTAACTTATTTAGAAGTAAGAAACAAATAAGTTTTAATATAAGACTAATTACACATGTTGTTTTTTAAAGTGATGTTGGTTGTAACGGAACGCACGGGAGGGCGAAGTAGAGAAGCCTACTTATTGTGTTCGTTAGATAGATAGCCTTTATCAATGATTGTGAGACGCCATCCGAGGGATAGATATAATTATACTGTCTATCATCAATAGCGATCTTTCTTTCACTAAAAATAGGTTATTGGGTTCGGCCGTAAGGGTTTTTTTTAAGAAAAAATATCCAAAGTTCTAGCACGCTAGTTGTAGTGGGGGAACTATAGGTAAGTACACAACATTACGTTAGTAACATTTATATCTGTAACTTTTATGGTGTACATAATAAAGAGTATTCTATTCTATTCTAAGTATCTTAAATCCGCATAAAATCTGATAAAACAAGCACGTTGTCATAAGCACTCTACAAGACCTTAAAAGCACGATCGAATCTAACATTACCAAAGCGTAAGTACTACAAACTCCAAAAAGGTCGGTTCACACGACACGGGACGTCGGGTTATGACAGTTATTGTCAATATAGCTGCATATTTGGATCAGTGCCCAACGCCCAACTCGACCCAACTCGGAATATTTAGCTCTGGTACGTGTCACGAAGTCGTGCGGCAGAATATCTTGCGGTGTAAAGTAGCTGTCAAATGTCTCAGTTTCAGTTCTCCCAGCATTGTCCAAAGTCCTTGAGAAATTACTATACATAAGGCTGACCAAATATTTAGATTCAAAGGGAATTATTTCAGACCACCAATTCGGCTTTCGAAAGAAGAAATCAACCGAAGACGCAGTCTCTTCACTTGTTGACAGAGTGGTGGACTGGTTGGACGGGGGGGAGAGGTGTCTGGGACTGTTTTTGGACCTCACCAAGGCGTTTGACACCGTCTCCATCCCGCTTCTTGTCTCTAAATTGGAAAGGGTTGGCGTTAGGGGTCTGGCTCTTGATATATTTCAGGATTACCTGGCGAACAGAACACAAGCAGTCAGAATAGGGGAATACATAAGTGAAGACGCGAAACTGGTTTTTGGAGTCCCCCAGGGCAGTATTTTGGGTCCCCTTTTGTTTACTATTTATATTAATGATCTCTGTGATTTAAAATCTCCCAACTGCCAGGTACTAACTTACGCGGACGACACTGTGCTCCTCATACACGGCCCTACCTGGGACGATGTGAAAGCTTATGCAGAAATCGCCTTACGAAAAGCTGTGTTCTGGTTGTCCTGTAACCTACTGACACTAAACATCAACAAAACAAATTTTATAACCTTCGGAATGAAAATCTCTGGAGTTCCGCCCTTGGATTCTTTCTTCATCAAATCTCATACTTATTTGTCACACCTTTCCAACAACTGTGACTGTCCAACTATATTTCGTGCAAACACTGTTAAGTACCTAGGAATCAAAATTGACCAAGTTCTCAAATGGCAGTCCCACATAGATTCTTTAACCTCACGAGTCGGAAAGCTAATTTATGTGTTCAAGTTGCTCCGTAATGCCGCCAGCCTCGAAACTCTCAGGATGACCTACCAAGCACTTTGTCAGTCCATCATATCATACTGCATCTCGGCTTGGGGTGGAGCAGCCAAAACCATACTTTTACCTCTTGAGAGAGCACAAAGAGCAGTGCTCAAGGTTATGACCAAAAAGATCCGTCGATATCCAACTTATAAGCTCTATAATGAAATAGGTGTTCTCACAGTGAGACAGCTATTTATACAACATATTTTAACCAAGAAGCACGCCAGCTTAACATTTGACCCCTTATTATTTCACAATAAACGTCGATCGGATATAGTCTGCCCCTCAGTTAGACATAGGACTGTAATGGCCAAACGGCACTACATGGTTATGAGTGGACTACACATGAGTGGATTACAATAGAATTAACAAACTACTGATTTTATACCCACTTAAATTAACTGAAGTTAAAAACAAAATAATATCTTGGCTTTTACAGTTAAATTACATAGAATCTGAGAATCTATTAAATCAGTAATAGTTACGTATTTTTATAATTCATCTCAAGCAAATCAAAAATTTTCCAGTTAATAAGATTGGATCAAACTAGTTTACTCGATTATAAATAATTATACTACTTACAAATACCACCAACCTTAATTAAACTCCCACAAAGCACTCACGTCCTTACAACCACCATAAACACATCACTACAACCACACACACAACATATTATACTCACACTTTAAACACAACACTATAAATGTGGCACACCTAAACTTCATAGTCTTTTAATTTGTACCTACTTATTTAAATACTGATTCCCTATCAACAGGCATGCCTAATTAGGGAACTCAGTGAGTCAAGTTCTTTTTGCTACGGTAATGGTTCATATGAGCTTGTTTTTGGTGAGAGAGCGGAGCATTGTCCAGTTCCTGTAATACAGGTTAATTCCTAGCACGGGACTGGGTCTTGCCCTGCTCTCCACTCTAACATGCCTATGTCTCTATTCTATGTATTGCTGTAGTATATAAGTTATTTTGTACTCAAATGTTTTTGCTCAATAAATATTATATTATATTATTATATTATATTATATTATATTATTGTCTTTAAGATAATATAATATTGTAGGGTTACTGGATCGACTTATTATTAAATTAATTGGTTTTCGAGGGCGACCGTGTACAAAATGGTTTAAAGTTTTTCGTTTTGCTTTGCGCATGGCACTTGGCGAATGAGAGGTATTCCGAAAAAAACTTACACTGCATGAGATTGTTTATAGTACTTATGAAGTTATATAATCTTATTTCCATCTTTTTTAAAGTTCAGTTTTTAAGCAGTCGGGTTTTTTTTCAAAGAGTTGTCAGCACCAACTGACGGGGTCCGATAGGGCCAATGCCTGCCAGGGTTGCGAGTTTGTCCGAAAGGGATATCGTGGCCCTGGCACACAAGCAAATGAAGGAATACGGGTGGGTTTTAGTCAGTAAAAGTCTGACACGCCAGCTCAGCCCAGAGCGGGAGAAGTTATTTGATAATTTCCCACCCAAAAAAAAAAAAAGGAAAAGGGTTTTATTTAATATTTTTTTTACAGTTTTTTGTTAGGTTTATTAGACTGTAGATTAGGTTATTTACCCACATATAATCGGGTGATAACGCCCTCTTACTCAGTCACTCCACAAGTTCGGGATTGTTTTTTTTATAATTTCTCATTCCAAATTACAATTATACTTAATTTGTTTATATTTTTGTGATCACCTTTTAATATCCTTAATTTTGATACCCCGCTCGATAGGTTTGGGAGTTTATTTTTATTTTTAAACATACATTTTGGCGCCAAAAATACCATTATTTTTATAATTTTAATGTAGGTACCCACTGACACTCGCGCAACGAAGACGAATCCAAGGACATATCATTAATCAAATCGGTTCAGCCGTTTAGTAGTTACGACAGAACATAGGGACGGACATACATACATACATACATACAGGTCAAACACCTAACCCTTCTTTTCTTGGCTTCGAAGCAGTCGGGTAACAAGGGTAACATTGTGACCGTCACTACACTTTGATTACGTAACAAAGGTATCCTCAGGTCATTGCTGTTACAACCTATTTTCCTCGACTGTAGTCAATTATAATTTTTGTCTTTGGTGTTCCTTCTGCATCTATATTTAATATATTTTCAAAGTAAATAATATAATAAAACTCAGATTACGAGAACTGCTCTTACAATCAATGTACATTTATTATTTTTGTAAAACATTTTTGTGCCTGACAGTACGTTTGATCAAAAATTGATTTGAATTAAATTAATCGAATCGGGGGCGTCGGCCACAGGTGCCTCGACCACTGGGGACCTAAGCCACGGACCCAAACTGCGGGTGCCTGAACAGGCACCCGCAGTTTGGGTCCGTCACTATACTTTGATTACGTAACAAAGGTATCCTCAGGTCATTGCTGTTACAACCTATTTTCCTCGACTGTAGTCAAGTATAATTTTTGTCTTTGGTGTTCCTTCTGTATCTATATTTAATATATTTTCAAAGTAAAATAATATAATAAAACTCAGATTACGAGAACTGTCCTTACAATCACTATACTTTTTTTTTTTTTACATTTTTGTGCCTGACAGTACGTTTGATCAAAAATTGATTTGAATTAAATTAATCGAATCGGAGGCGTCGGCCCCAGGTGCCTCGACCACTGGGGACCTAAGCCACGGACCCAAACTGCGGGTGCCTGTCTGCTTAGAATTTGACAGCCAATTGCCAAAAGTAATTAGATAAGCATTATCAATGGGGTCACCCCCTACTACTTGAACTTGTAAAATAAATGGCAAAATGTGGTTGTAATGTAGACTACTGCATACCTACCTCTTCGGAGAATACAGGCGTCATGTTACGTATGTATGTAGTAGAAAGTTAAAGTGAAAAAGTGTATTTCAATGTCACCACATGAAATATCAAACGGTGTGTATTTGGGATATCAAAAGGTTTTTATAATCCAAGCGTAACGCAAGCGTCAAAGCCAATTCTTGTTTTGACTGTCCCATATTTGAGGGCTTAATTCTAACATAATCCCGTATGACAGGCGGCCCGTGTAAAGTTGTCAGTTCCCGGATTACGGTGTCGAATGGTCACCTTCGCAGGAGGCTGAACGGACTGTCATCGGACGGGCCGGGCGCGGGTGGACTAAAAGGCTACTTTCGAGCAAATGCTACATTATATACTGTTTTAGTTTAGGTAATTAAATAAAGGTAACAAATCATCAACTTCAGCAAAACAATCAGGGACTTACAAGAGAATGGGCAGCAGTGTTCTCTATGCATTTTAACACCATACTGCGATCGCCAACCCACCTGCCAAGCGTGGCGATTATGGCAAAACCCCCTTTGTGGGAGGCCTATGTCCAGCAGTGGACGTCTTTCGGCTGAAATGATAATGATGATGAAACAAATCATACAAAAGGTTTTTATAGATGACATTACAACGTATTTTTAAACAAGAAAGTTGTTTAAAAATACGTTGTAAGCTATAACCAAATTAAATTTATTTTTGATTTTTTTACAATAGTTTCCTCTTTTATTACTGTATGTTAAACCTTATCATTTATTCTTAAACTACTCTTCGTATATGTAATTGCTTGAGCACAATTTTTTTGTTCGATTTATAATATTACTATAATATTTTGTAATCTGTCTATTGTATAGAGCCCAAAAAGACAGGGTTTCTAAACGTGAACGAAATAAAACGTTGCTAAATTGAAAAGTATCTACAACTGTTACGTAGCATGACAACTGAAGTGACGTTACGTTTAGTCGGTTACTTGACAGCTCTCTGGTCACGTATTTTCTTTTGTTTACCTTTATTTAACTTTTAGGTTGTTAAATAAAGGTAAACAAAAAAAAACACCTAATATAGTAGCAAACAAGCATGCTTATTAGTATTATGTGTATTTCAGGCTTAATAATCACTAATTTTCTGTATCAGTTGGTGGAATAGATTTAATTTATTTAGTGATGTAATATGGATTTATTAAAGTTGTCTGTAACTATTCTTCAGGTAGTAGGATTGGTAAGATGTAAGCCAGTATCAAAGAAGTTGTGTGAAAAGTTTACCTAGTACCTACTTATTATTTAACTGCCATCGTGAAAATCAGCCCTTTTGATTTTTTCTTAATAAACACTGATTGAAAAATCGATTCAGGTACGTATGTTAAACGTTGACACTGCTACCCATTTTCTGGACACAATACTTTAGTTTTGTTTTTTTTTTTACACTTTTTAATTAGGATATTTACTCACTTATAGTCGGGTGATAACGGTCGGTTATTACTCACTCACTCCAATTGTTCGGGATAGTTTTTTTATAATTTCTCATTTAAATGATATTAATATGTATATATTTTGTAATCACCTTTTAAAACCCCTCATTTTGATACCGCGCTCGATAGGTATGAATGATTTATTTAGTAAACATAGATTTCGGCGCCAAAAATCCGCCATTTGATTTGTTTTAATTTTATTATTTTATATATCCAGTGACACTCGCGCAATAAAGACGAATCTAACGACATATCGTTCATTAAAATCGGATCAGCCGTTTAGTAGTTACGAGGTAACATAGGGACGGACATAGTACATAATAAAATTATACATACAGACAGGTCAAACACATCAGCCTCCTTGTTTGTCTTCACCGCAGTTGCGTAAAAATAAGTTTATTTGTCACAGACTCACGTGCATACAAAAAGATAATTAAAGGCTTCTACATACTGGCGCGATACGCGACGCGACACAAAGGCCCCGCGTGTCGCGCGCCGAGCGGTGCCTTTGTGTCGCATCGCGTATCGCGCCAGTATGTAGAAGCCTTTAATTATCTTTTTGTATGCACGTGACGCAACTCGAGTCAGAAAAATAAAACAAAATAGATCTATATACACAAGCACAAAACAGAAATAGTCGGCAGTTTGCTGGCACGTCATAACTGTGACAAAAGGGCTTCCACCCAGCATAATGCTGTGCTATGGAGGACCCACAGCACTGCGCTGATTTTCAGTGGTATAGCTGCCTTCAATGACACCCACGTATAGCCTCTACTCATAAAAATCACAACAAACAACAACCTAACAAACACAAACATGACGTCATTTATGACGTAGTTATTTAAACAAACTTCATTCAATAGCCAATGAACGAAAGCTATGTCAAACAGCAATTAAGTAAATTGTGATTGGGTAATATCAAAATGACTTTAGAGAATGAGTATTTGTCGGTCAGTGAGTTGCAAGTTACTTTGAGGGTTCAAAGTAATCAAAGATTGGTAATGTGTTATTAATTGACACTGTATGTTTTACCGAACAGCCGAAATGCTCGACTAGCTGTTCACAATGGTATGCTAGTGCCTACGCTTATGTATGGAAGTGAATTTTGGGTGTGGCAAAAGAAGCATGAAAGTAGAATAAATGCTGTGGAAATGCGTTCCTTGCGAAGCATGCCTGGCGTGACTATGAATGATAGGCTGAAAATGAGGTGATAAGGCAACGGCGATCCGTTTGGTGCCGGACGTAAAGAATAGCACCATCCCATTTCTTCCCGTGGGTGTCGTAAAAGGCGACAAAGGGACTTACTAGAGAATGGACAGCAGCGTTCTCTATGCATTTTAACACCATACTGCGATCGCCAACCCGCCTACCAAGCGTGGCGATTATGGCAAACATCCCCTTTAGGGGAGGCCTATGTCCAGCAGTGGACGTCTTTCGGCTGAAATGATGTTGATGATGAACGCAACGTTGCAGTTTAAAAGAAGATGTAGTGACAAAGATTGAAAAGAGTATGCTTAGATGGTTTGGTCATGTGGAGAGGATGAGTGAAAGGCGACTAACAAAAGGTATTTATAAAGCAGAGGTGAGTGGAAACGCCGGGAGGGGACGCCCTAGAAGGACATATAGTGACCAAATTGGTGATGTTCTTCAGAATGGTCAGGTGCGTAGTACTCGCAACCGGCGTGCGTGTATGACCAGATGTATGAACGTAGGCGAAGCAAAAGGAGTATGTAAAGAGCGTAGCAGCGGCGTTCTATAGTTTCTGCCTACCCCCATGGGAAGAAGGCGTGAGTTTATGTATGTATGTATGTGTGTATGTTTTACCACTTGGACCTAGAATAACTTACTGACAACATGTGTAATTAGTAACCATCGGCCATACTTTTTTTTCCGAGCTGGAATCTAATCTTCGATCCATAGCGCAGATACCAATGCATTAGCCACTGCCCCAAAGAAAAAGATCTGGCATTTGGGTTGTAAATTTTAGAGTAATTATAATAACACACTACTTCTTGCAAAGTTCCTCTTGCTAAATGTACTCATTTGTAAATAGATACTTCTCTTTGAACTGACGGAAAGAAAAATGTTTTATTACAGCTTTTATCCGCAGATAATCATCAAAATTATATTCATTACATCAGCATAAACATAAAGCTAAACACAAATTCAAACAACCATCTGCCAGAATTTCGAACTTGTTTGCCGAAAGGATCACGAACTTTTCCGATCAAGAAACTCATTTCAATACGACCAGCCGATCAAAATCCGGTCAATACTGGTGAAATCCGGATATGTGGCAGTTTTGTCGATGAGTATCTTGAACGTTTACCTGCGTTATAACCCTATAGCAGTATGTCGTCGGCTTCAAATATTTTGATAAAGAATTTTACAGAATTTTCGTTATACATAGAAACATTTTATTTCGTTAAATATTTAAACAATTTTACTCGGCATGTCTGCGGGTTTGGCCTTGAACAGGGCTGGCATACAAAAATTTTATACTTAGAAGCTAAGACGAACTACCGACAACTGCTTATGATATTTTAGAGTGCCGGTATCTTAGATAATATTCTCAGAAGTTGCCGTCCTCAGATGAGAACAGGTATTTTGTAATTTAAGTCACTTTGAAGAGACAATCGTGAATTATTTCAGTTGTTTGATTGACTTTATGAATAGTGGTAACAATCTAAAGTTTCAAATAAGTTAAAGGCCAATCGGCATTTATTTTTCAAATAAGCCTAGCACAGTTCATAGTCAAATACACTACTCCCTTAGATAAACCCTGATTTACACGATGCGGTTTAATTGTCTGTAATAAGCATATCATAAGTTGAAGCAACAACCAAAGTCACACTGTTTAGATCAGAAGGCCTATTCTCGTAATTTAAAACGTTCAAAATCTAGTCGCAATCTCATCTTGGCGACAAACAAACGTCAAAAAATTGTCAAAATGTAGGGAAATAAGAGGTATTTTTGACAGATTGAGACTGAGATCAGACTGTGAACGTTCTTAAAAT
The DNA here is from genome assembly GCA_948098905.1 of Tiliacea aurago. Lineage (NCBI taxonomy): Eukaryota > Metazoa > Arthropoda > Insecta > Lepidoptera > Noctuidae > Tiliacea > Tiliacea aurago. The sequence continues at coordinate 18,294,976 of OX402593.1, forward strand.
TAGTAGAATTGCCCCTCTGGTCTTCAACCTTTTTGAAGTCAAGGGCCGAGATTACTTTGATTTTGGTTCGGCGCGCGGCGGGCCGCAACACAAAGGAAATTAATTATATTCCATTTTAAACTTATAAGTTAAGTAATTAAAAAACAACAATCATTGCAGTTATTTATTATACAAATTTACAAGGCTTCCGTTTGGTGCCGGACGTAAAGAATAGCACCATCCCATTTCTTCCCGTGGGTGTCGTAAAAGGCGACTAAGAAATTTACTAGAGAATGGGCAGCAGCGTTCTCTATGCATTTTTAAAACCATATTGCGATCGCCAACCCGCCTGCCAAGCGTGGCGATTATGGCAAATCCCCCCCTTTTTTGGGGGAGGCCTATGTCCGGCAGTGGACGTCTTTCGGCTGAAATGATGATGATGCCAAGGCTAGAAACAGGAAATAATCTTAGTAAAATACAATCAATGAGATGTTCGACATTGTTTACTCATAAATAAGCACAACTAGTTTATCAATATCTGCCCCAATAGTGGTTGTTGCAATTCTTAAACTGTTTTCGCGCGTTAGTGTAAGTAGTTGAATGTCTATTTTGTTTTAATTTCTCGACATGAATAGTAACAAATAAATTGAATTTCGTCAAGCTATTGCCGGGCCGCCAAGGAAGCCACTGCGGGTCGCGGGTTGAAGACCTTTGGTTGCGATGATGCAAGTCATTAGTTGATGCGACTGGCAAGGTACTTGTATAGTATAAATGGGGCTAAAGTTAAAATGCATCGCTTTTTATGACAACTTTATTCTATAAATCTTTCTTTGGATTCCCTCGAGTGTCAGCCCTGTATAAAATTCTCTTTCGGTTTAAAGGCATCACTTGAACGCCTTGTTGAGTGTAACGGAACAAAACCGAGTGTTCATCTCTCTCGTCTTTCGTGTGTCCTTCATGGGGTCCAAATTCAATTGTCCCTTCAGGAGCCCTTGATAGGCATTTCCTTTTCTTTCTTCAGTCTTATACTGAAATATCTCAATAAATATAAGTACGGTGTATCCGCTTGTGTAAAGGGACAGAGGAAACTGATGATTTTTTCGAGTTGTTTTGTGTTTCAAAGTTTAATACAAAATCATAACCACACACGAATGTGGCTTGTTTTGAACGGATTAGCGCGCTTAAAATTCAAACTTTTCATTTGTTTTTTGCTTACCTTTTTATCTCATTTAATGTTTTTTTTTATAGGTATTTTTAAAGCAAAGTAAAAGTATTTTATAATTAAACTTGTTGTTTTTTTCCGCTTATTGTTTTTTTTTTGCCGATTATTGTATTTTTTTGCCGCTTATTGTTTTTTTTGCCGTGTGTTTGGTTCGTACAGTCACAATGAAAAGCGACACCAATAAATACACACTTTTATTTTTCAACAATTTTCCAATCGTTTAAGCGCTGCTGTTTAAAACTGTACATTTTTAATCACCCGAGATTTAATTAAGCGTCGACGATATAATCCTGTAGAAACAAGAAAATTACGTTATCTTTAAAGTACGTATAATCAGAAAGCAGGCATTTTTCAGGCTTAGCGGAAGACGGTCTCTCTAATTATGCAAATCACTTTTGTCATCAGCTTATTCTATTATAGCAAAAATTGTAGCTAATAATTCTTGACAATTTGTTGCTGGAATTACAACCTAATTCTTTGGTGTTAAATGTTAATTTTCTTTGGTTATTATGTGCTTAGAAAATGTTTAAGGTCATTCAGAGGTCGTTGGCTGCTATTTTCATAACGATTTCTTTATTATAGTTATTGAGTCTAGAATTAGTTCAACATTAGTTCAACTATAGCAGTAAATGCTGGAAGTAGATTAAGATTACAAGATTAAGATTGTATTTACAGAATAGAAAATAAATAAGGGTTTATTTTCATTAGGTACAGCAAATAAAAAATAAAAACAACATTAAAATCAAAATGTAAAAAAATAAAAATAATACAAAATCAATGCAATTTGAACTTATGATCTGTGGATCATAAGTTTGCACCATTTGCTAATTAGGAACTTTTATTAAGTTTGACTCCTCCGGCCTCGTTGGTCTAGTGGTCGCAACCGCAACTGCTGAGCATGAGGTCCTGGGTTAAATTCCCAGGTCGGGCAAAGTGTTATTGGGATTTTCCATCTAGAATTACTCAGTAGCAGCTCGGAGTCTGGATTTGTGTCGAGTTAATGGTAATAGGCTCGCCCCCTATTGCCAAATGTAGTTGTACTATAGGTGCACCTCTGCCTAAGCCTTCGGGGAATATAGTCGTGATGTTATTCTATGTGAATGGGTTTTAGTAACATACGATTAATTTATATTCTAAAACAGCACCATTATTGCTGACAGCATATCATTTGAGTTAGGTTTGAATAAATATCGGACTAGATAAAATTTGTTTATTTAATTTGCCAAACAGTGCTGGATATTACGCTATCATTCAGTTTCAGGAATGTCTACCAGGTACCTACTTCAATCATCATTCTTACATGTCCGCACTGTGCACGTAACTTCTGAGCCAAGATAGGCTACATTACCCCCATAAGAGCACACGCTCGTAAGTCAGAGCCGTCAAAAACAGAAATGGTCACCAGAGCAGAAATCGGCATGGGAAATATATATGTTGATGGCAATATGTTTGCCCCCTCTTACATGGGATTTAAGAGGCAGATAACCCCCTGACCTTGGTCATACAAATGCGCATCGCACCCACGCCGCGCCACCATTAACTTTCATAGGGAATATTTATTTTTAGTAACGAAAATATGAAAATTTGATAAAAATCACAGATAGAATTATATAGACAATAAATAGCCTATTCATACACAAAAAAAAGGCATGAAAATATCTTAAGTAGTTTGGAAGTAATATTGTTTTTTATGCTTTGAGTAGACATTACTTCCTGAATTTATTTCATAAAGTATTTTACTACAATACTTAAACATTCACTTAAAGAATTGATGTGAATGCGTTCTAGTTTAACATAATTTTTTTGCATAACTTTCTTGTATTATAAGAAGGCGTAATAACAGATTTAAAAGTCACTAAAGTCATTTGCGCCTGAAATGTGGGTGTTCTATAGGTACACCTCAGCCAAGCCTGTCGGGGATTACAGGCGTGATATTATGTTATGTTATTCAGTTATTCCAAGTCTACCACCCAAGTTATAGAAAAAATCAAACTGTGACAATAATTTTAATCACCTTTATTAATTGTTAATTCGTAGTAAATGCGTTCACATTAATTCTTGTGTGCAAAAGCAATGAATTGCAATATTATTAATTAATAAACAGGCAGGTTCCCCAGAGGATTACAAACTCATTTTCATCCCTCAACATCTCTTGGTAAATAAATTATTATTACTGTTAATTGGTTTGTTTGATCATACAATTTATTATTCATAGGGTAACATTATTAGTAAGTATTTATGTGGATTTTTTTGGAGCTAATTACTTCTTAATAATCGTTTTTCATACAATGCATGGTATGAGGAGTGAAATTAATACAAGCGTTAGTTCAAAAGCGTTACGTTTTTCTGCGCAATGTACAGACGCCAGCAGGTCAAGCTACCCGAAACTGTAAAATTTTCCCTATCAACCTTATGCTTTAACGATAAATATGAAAATCTTTTAAAGAAATTCTGACAGATTGTAGTAGCTTGATGTGCTAGCGTCTGTACCTTGTGCGACTTTCATTTCTATTTATTTTATTATTTTTAGTTTAGTTTTATTGTTTTTGGGCATGGGTGTGATCGCTGATAACAACTTTGGGGTCAAAATCATAATTCAAGATGGCACCACAGAAAATTTTCAAATTTTCGTCATGGGTGTCGTTTTCAAGGTTTTTGAGGGCGCTGACAACGATAATGAAGTCAAAATCAAAATTCAAGATGGCACCACCAAAAATTTTCAAATTTTGGGAGTTTACTCAAGAATCGATTTTCATATTTCATAATGATATCAAAATGATTTAATTTCTGTAAATAGGTTTGTACAAACACTTTTGCACGTCAATCATATTTTAATAAAATCTAGATGCGGTCGGCGTTTCCTATCTGACTCCTCTGAGAAGAAAGTCTGAAAAAACTCAGAGGTCACAGTCTGTTTTAAAGTTCAGTCCATAATCTTGGTCAGATCATGTGAAGTCCATGTAGATTGGTCTCTGAAGTGCTCTTTTGGTGAAAGAACCACACAGATTGAGTGGACCTGTCCAGTCCGTGTACGCATTTGTCAGTAATCGTGCAGCTCAACTCAGAACTTAAGGAGCGCAACGATTCAACGAACAATACAAAAGAAAGGATATTTGGGTAGTTGGTGGCAAAAAATTCAAATGCAAGAACCAAAGACACCCCGAAATTAAATTAAATATAATATTAAATGTGGGTGGACTACAGGTACACCTCTGCCCAACCCTGCGGGGCAATAAGCCGTGATGTTGTTATGTTATGTGCTTCCGAAATTAAAAATATTTTCACTTTTTAGTGTTATTTTTCACTTTTTTGTGTTTTTTTTTGGAAGTCGGTAGTTTCTTTTGTAAAAAAAAAAATTGTAGCAATATTTTAATCCATGGAGCTTCTTGCTCATTCTTCTCCATAGGAACCTATTACACTTTGAAAAGCGACTTTAATTTTTAATATGCAGGTAAGTATCTAGGTATACATTTAGTTACGAAAAATTGTTGTCCTTTTGTCTGGATGTGTGTACCGGATCGGTGCAAAAACGGCTGAACGGAATTGGCTGTTTGGAACACATAGTATACAACCTAGATTAACACATATGATACTTTTAATCCCGGTGGTACGTTCCCGTGAGATAAGGGAAGCCACTCGTCTGCTCGAATTTCGATACTCGCACGCACACTCACACTCGTATACATATAATAGAGAAAGAAAGAGAGCTCTCTCTCTCTCTTTCTTTCTCTGGGATGATTGGGATGATGGAGAGGGCATAACGCTTTTTCGTACGATTTCTACCTGCCAACTCCTACCGCAAGCTTATTTATTTTTATGGCACTTCAACGACTTACTAAGATATACACATACAAAAATCACATACCACCTTATTACAAAACAAGATTTATATTTTGACATGGCTTAAACCATGGAGCCAGTTTTTGTAATAAGAACGTAACTGTGATTGAAATACCGTTCTTTATACAAAACTGAAACCTTAGTTCGGTACCAAATTGTCAGTTTTGTATTAGCAACTTTACCATAGACGGAATAAAGTTCGAAATTCAATAATGGCTACATGGTTTAAACTTGAGTCTGAAGATAAACCTTGTTTTGTAATAAGGCGGATACTGTTTTAGGAATTGTGAATTCGTCACTTAAAGAAGTGCATAGCACTAGCACTAAAATTAATACTACGTACAAGATATCGTTAGTTGAATTAAATTTATGTTACAAAATAAAATATAATAAAAATGGTCTATGTTCACAAATAAGATCGGAAAGACAAAAAAAAAAAAACATGCCGGGCAATCTTTGGGGACTGCCGATAGAAGTGAAAACAGTATAGGTACATATAGCTCATGAAAAGCGTTCGGTGACGATGACGCGAGTTCCATGATTTTTGTTCACCCAAAAAGTGCTCAACGTGCTTAAAGAAGTTTTCACTTCAAAAACAACAAAAAAAGGCTGGCAATAATAAACCACGATGGACTAGTTGCATTTCCACGAAATGCTAATACTAACGCATGAAGCCATATGCAAATATCAAGTTGGAATTCAATATCGTAAAGTTATGGCAATCTTCCAATACACTGACCACACGATAGTGACCTTCTTCCGAATGACTGGGATTTTCTGAAGATGACTGGCGGGTTAGATATTGTTTTTTTTTTGTGCCGGGTGAAATCCTTTTTTTTTGTATAGGTAACTATTTACATAAAAGGTCATTTATTACATTTTGTTTACGGAAGCTAGCGGTCGCTTGTTACGATTTGATCTACATAGTAAATATCTGGCATGTAGCTTTATTTATGTACGGAATAGAATTTTTCATTCATTCATAATTTCAGCCGAAACCCGTCCACTGCTGGACATAGGCTTCCCCTAAAAAGGAAGGGGTAGCTATAATTACCGCGCTTGGAAGGCAAGTTGGCGATCGCGAGAACGCTGCTGCCCATTTTCTAGTAAGTCTCTTAGTCGCTTTTTACGACACCCACGGGAAGAAATAGGGTTATTCATTATTCTTTAGCGCAATTAAATAAATTTCAGAAATTCTTTTATTTACGTGGCCACTTACGTGACGATGCTGAGATGACAAAATTCATCATCAAAATGTTGAAACACTCGAGTCAGCTCTGGTTGAAGCTCACAGGGACAACATAACAACAAAAGGAAAACAAAGCTCTACTATTATTTGCTATTAGTTCAATTTACAGCTGACTGATTATTTGACAGCAAGCATCGTATTATTGTGTCTTAACAATCGTTCGTAGAAATTATTGAGCCAAATAGACACTAGTCAAGCTTTCACGTGTGTTCCGTGTGGTGTCGGACGTAAAGAACCTTCCTATTTCATCCCGTGGGTGTCGTAAAAGGCGACTAAAGGACTTACTAGAGAATGGCCAGCAGCGTTCTCAATGCATTTTAATACCATACTGCGATCGCCAATCCGCCTGCCAAGCGTGGTGATTATGGTAACCCATAAATGACAAGCACTGTCGAAGCAGCGGTGCTTGGGGGAGATCTATGTCCAGCAGTGGACGTCTTTCGGCTGAATTAATGATGAAGCTTTCACGCAGTATAAAATAGCTGTGGCTATTAACAGATAACTAGTGTTTAGTGCGTCTCATTCCGTGAGTATCGGCCTTTTGATTGACTCTTGAAGTTCAATGTATTTATTGTATGGCACTAAACGGGGCCGGTTAAAATCAATAAGTTATTTCCATTGATGTATATTTAATAGGAAGATATAGTACGCGCTCCTCGATGTAGACCGCATAAATTAGGCGAAAGAACACAATCGACCTACATTACTCTCGGTTTGCGGGGAATACCCGAATCGTAGTTTGTTTCCGAGTTGTTATGGGTACGTAACAGTGACAATTATTGCTATCTCGTTCCCGCTATAACCCGCGTAATATGTCTCTCTATTTCGGTTGTCGAGCACATGACGCACGACATCGGGTCCATTTAATATGTACGTGATGTTAGAGAGTGGCCTATCTTCCTATTTAATACATCAATGGTTATTTCACAACTTTCGATAGTTTCTTCGACATCTGCCGACTACCTAATCTACTAATTAATCATTGCTTTGTTTAATTGACGGAATACTAATGGCCGATTCCTATTATTTATGGACCGTTATTGGTTAAAGTTATGACTCTTGTAGGTATCTGCTGGCAGAACAGATGGCCGATGGGGTCGAAAGGTTTTGGAATGGTGACCGCGTACCAGAAGACGTTGGAAGATCTCCTACAAGGTGGACCAATGACCTTAGAAGGCCGCAGGAATCTGCTGGATGCGGGAATCACATAACCGGTCGAAGTGACGGTGCTTGGGTGAGGCCTATGTCCAGCAGTGGATGTCTTTCGGCTGAAATTAATTATGATTGGTTCAATTAAAACTCTTGTATCTTTACCAAAAGTGAAGCAAATGCCTCATAGCATAGTAGACCCTCCCATAAGGAAGTAGCTATCACAGGTAAAATTAGTTTACGAATCTAAGAATAAATGCCAGTTTGGCAATAAAAAATGTTACCATTGGTAAGCAAAACGATTCGTTTTTGTTTATAGGAACAGAGCATTAGTTTGTAGGTTTTTGGTACGAGTTTAATGAGAAATATCAAGACGCTGACGCTACGTTTTTATTGACATGATATTTTTTATTTTTGACATTGTGTAATGGATGAATCTGATTTAATTTATTTTTGGATTCTGTATTTAATTTTGACATAATCATTTATAACATCACCATTTTTATTGACATTAGATTATATTTTGACATACGTAATAGGGGTATAATCTTTTTTCGTTTTAAATAATTATTTAGATTTTAGATTGTAATTCTTTTAATTTGTAATTATTATAATTTTGTGTAAAATTTCGATACAATGTAAAAAAAATTACAGAAATAATAAACACGTGATAGATTAAAATATTAGCCAGACAGTCAGGTATACCTAGTTGCTAGCTGGACTAACTGCCTAATGTATGGTTTAAGACATATATTTCTCAAAAACAGAATACAATATTATTCACTTAGAATGAGAAACACTGGTTGCATACTTACTTATCTAAATGACTTATCGCCTTATTACAAAACAAGATTTATATTTTGACATGGCTTAAACCATGGAGCCAGTTTTTGTAATAAGAACGTAACAGTGATTGAAATACCGTTCTTTATACAAAACTGAAAACTTAGTTCGGTACTAAGTTGTCAGTTTTGTGTTTAGGAACTTTACCATAGTCGGAATAAAGTTCGAAATTCAATAATGGCTCCATGTTTTAAACCTGAGTCTGAAGATAAATCTCGTTTTGGAATAAGGGGGTTAATGTTTGTAGGACAAACTTAGGACACTCTGAAAGGGTTTATTTACTCGTCCCGTCTCAGCTGATAAATTTGGTCAAAAATGAAGTTGATAAGCCTTATTAAAAGTGATATTATTGATCGGAGTTGAATGTAAACTTTTCAGTTTTTTAACCTACTTCAAAAAATGGAGGAGGTTCTCAATTCGACCGTATGTTTTTTTGGTTTATTACGCGATTAACAATGTTTTGATAAAGGTGATGCTGATGTCAGTTGACATTAGGCTATTGTAACTTTAATAAATTAAAAACTGTCCCACTGAAAAATAAAAAAATAACTTTAAGTTCGGAGTCGGTGGCAAAAAACTAAAATACGGATCCAAAGACACCGACTTCTGAAATTACTGTTACTTTTCACTTTGTAGTGTTTTTCTTGAAGTCATCAGTTTTTATTTTTTAAGTTTTTCTGCGGTTTCTACGTCGAACACATGTTTCATCATATGGAATGATAACGTTGGTTGCTTAGTCAAAATAAATCAGCTTTGATTTGGTTACTTTGCACGTGTGCAATTTATGTTATTTTTTTGTAATGTGCATTTTGTTTGTGCAGAATAAACAGTTTTTCTTTATTTCTTTTCTTTATATCTGTGCTAAATCTAGAACCCCGACATTACCTAAGTTACATACCAAAAGTAAGCCTATAAGAAGAGTAATTGAAACGAAACCAACACACGAATATGTTGAAAGTCATCGCTCCTCATATTGCGAGCCCGGTTTATTATAGCAATAAATGATTTATAACTTCGCGTTCAATATAGACCATAAGTTACTAAGTGGATGTTAAATGGGGACTGCCGTGTTATATTTATGTTGGGGAAAATTTGAGGGATGCATAGATACAGTGCCGGATTAATCACTTAGCAAGAGTAGCAATTGCTATGGGCCCCGTGCAAAAGGGGGCCCTGCGTATCCAAAACCCACCTCCACCTGAGCGTAATTTTTTGAGTGAATCTTATTAAGACGTGGTATATTGAATTTATTTGATGTCACAAAAACGTGAAACGTAACACCTTTTCCGACTAAGACAATCGGTATCCGATTATTGCGTTGTCGAAAAAAAAACTCAGTATATTTCATAAATACTTAGTTTTTTTTTTGCGGTAAACGCACATGTTTTTCAAATTGTCGCTTGTATATTAGTATAGAATTTGAATCGGCTTTACAAAAATTGTGACGTGTGCGAGCCCCCTTACTCGACACTCAGTGTGGATGCGTAGCGAAATAAAATGGCTCGATTTAAAATATTGAAATTGTTTATTTATTTGTAAGATTTATAGGCTAAATTATGTTTATTATAATTTAGTAATCTTATACCAATTTCCTTTTTCCCTATTCATTCTCGATAGAATTTGCTATGGGCCCCTCGCTTGCTTAATCCGGCACTGCAAAGAAACCCGTACTGAAAGGGGTTACGCAGGTGGAAACTGGCGGGTTTTAAAATTTGCTTTTAGGCTCCTGGTCCACCGCCGCGTCGCGTGCCGTAGCAACGTCGGCGTCGCAGCTTCGCCCGCCTTGACGTTGGAAATTATCCCACAAGAACGCACTACCCAGATACAAAATATTGTATGTCCTAACCCAACCTAGGTCCTTATCAGATTTGGATGAAATTTGGCATTATGGCAAATCTGTTTAATTTTAGCGTGAAAACGTAACAAACAAACAAACAAAATCACTTTCGAATATATAATATTAGTTTTTAGGATTTTCTTACTGTGTGCCATCTTACCTTTTTTAATTCTTACTTTTTAACATTTTTTACTATTTACATTTTTGACTTTATAATTTTTTACTTTTAAATTTTTTACTATTTAAAATTTTTGATATTGATATTGTTCTTTTTTAACCCCTTCTATATTTTCATCTCTGGAATCTGGAACGCTGTTGTCTCCCTCTTGGAGGTGAGCGTTAATAACTGCGACACAGTTTTGTAACTAATGTAGCTATTTACGTACGCAATCGATTTGTAAATTATGTGTTTTTGTTCCAATAAAGATTATTTAATCTTAAATAAGTAAGCAAGAATATTTTAGCAGGTAAACCTGCAAAAAAAAACACCTGTAAACCATTTAAACTTTTAACTGGATTACAAACGAGAGTAAAAAATATGGTGCAGCTGAACAGTGATAAAATAAGGCCATGCCCTGGATAGCCAATGTGACGTTAAATGACATGCGGCAGTGTCGGGGGTATCATAATTACTGTCGTTTAGATTTTTCCTGTTAGAAAATAAACATTATATTATGTTATGTTGGAAGGTTAGGTTTCCGCACTTAGTCCTTCCGGCGAACCATTTTGCGTGGGCCATGTCGGCTGTTGGTGGTTATTCCAATCAGCCACCTCCCTCCAGAAGTTAATCACATCTCCTGTTCTGTTTATGAAGGATCCGGGTGCTCCGAGGGTTTCGGTCCTAATCTAGGTGACGCCTGTGCAATCGAAGAGCACATGCGCAACGGTTTCCTCAGCCTCCATGCAAGCATTGCACTGAAAGCTATCCGTTATGCCTATTGCGTGGAATTGTTTGTTTAGCGAGCAGGGTCCCGTGATGGTCCCCGTCACCAGGCGCAGGCCGATCCTGTCCAGGCGCAATAAATGCCTGGCAGGCAGCGGAAAGGGAAAAGAAGATTTCGAGTGCTCTCCCGGCCCGCAGCAGACACACCGGGCGTTGGCAGAAGGCAGATAATGCCATCTTCCAGCCCTCCTAAATGGGTCCAAGGAGCGTGGACTCAGGGATGTCCGTCGCCCCCTTTCATACAAGACCCGATGTGGTGGCGCGTAATGTTCTACGCGCGCCCCTTTAGAAGTCGCGGGGGAATCAAACACCGCACTCCCACCGCTTGACCAGATGGAGCCCGCAGCGGCGGGCCAGGGCCAGACGGGGGCTGCGTTGGAGAGTGCTTAAGTGCCCCCGTAACCTCCGGTGCAAGTTTGCGAGGGAACACGGGGTGGTTTTAGTCAGTAGAAGTTTGACAGACCCCTCCGTCCACCCCAGGTCGGAGGACATCCATGAGGATTTCGACCCCGTTACAAAAAAAGGGTTATATCATAATTATGTATTCATTCATACTTCACAAGTTACGTTTAGTCTTACGTAAAGAGAGACAGGCCTATTGTCATTTATCAGGCCTGAGTCTCGACTAAGAGCTGCTACTGAGAATTCCTTAATCGAAGTCCCCCATAACACTTTGCCTGACTCGAAACACAGTCCCAGGACCAAACTCAACAGTCCTCTTAGCCAAGACGTCAAGACAAATGAGACAGTCTTTTAATCTTTTAGATAAACGGCATCTTTTAAATAATTCGTGATTCCAATACATAATAATAATAATGAAGTTTTGTTGTTTTTGTGTAATGCAGTTAATCTGTTGTTATGTAACCTATGCTTTTTGCAATAACAATATCTTGAAGGTCACGCCCATGCGGCCGGGGTCACGAAACCATGTCATTGTATTGCACCCGTCACGCACCAAGTTAAAAGGGTTCATGTCTTTATAATTTTATCGGAACGGATACCCTACCTTTAAAACGCACAGAGGAAACATTATTACATGTTAATTAATCTATTGAAAATACTTATAATAAAGCTGAAGAGTTTTTTGTTTGTTTGTTTGAACTTAATACCTCTGGAACTGTCAGTCGGATTAAAAAAAAATTGCATTTAATAGCCCAATTCTTGAGGAAGGCTTTGACTATGAAACATCACGCTACGACCCTTAGGAGCTGAGCAAAAAGAAAAAAATCAGAAAGAACGCTAAGCGAAGTAATAGCGCGGGCGGGCTATGCGATGCGACGGGGTGAGACGGGGAACAAGAAATTTCACGCGGGCGAAGTCGCACGAAAGTTTCATATATTACAAGACATGCACGTAAAAGCGAATAACTATGAGATTATTATAGTTTGAGTGCTATTATTGATCGAAGAGTTTGAGCGGTACCGCTGTACTGGGGTCTACTCCGAACATAAATCTGAAGTATCGGCCGATTGTTCGGCCGTTGCTTGACTACGTCTAACTAAGGCTGACTACGCCGAAATAAAAAAAACGACAGTCAAAGAGATAAGCCAAAGTCAAAAATGTGACTTTAAGTCGGGTAAGGATTCAAAGTCAAAAAAACAACTATGGAAGTTATAAAACTCTAAACTATAGCCCTCTGTTTTCAGCGGTCTAAACAGGCAATTTTGAGCATTTTCAGAGGGTTCCAGCTCTTATAAAGATAATGTATCATCAAAAAGGAAAACATAGGGACACAGTATATATCCTTCTTATTCAGTATAAGAAATATCTTTTAAATTGGTCCAATATTGGAGGAGGAAATAGGCGAGAGCCGTACCTCGATTTATGACTTTTTACTCTAAAAGTCTCTCCGCCCGCATTTCCTCTTAAGGGGGATGCGCTAAAGTAGCCCGCGAAATTCAAACTTTCTTACGTTTTTTGCAATTTGCAGGTCAGTAACAGGTTGTATGTTGATCTAAATATGATTCGCGGCCATATCAAACATGGCTTTACAGAAGTAAGTATAATAGTTAGAATCAGCATTACAACTCCCTACCCCTTATTACAAAACAAGGTTTATCTTCAGACCCAGGTTTAAAACATGGAGCCATTATTGAATTTCGAACTTTATTCCGACTATGGTAAAGTTCTTAAACACAAAACTGACAACTTAGTACCGACTAAGTTTTCAGTTTTGTATAAAGAACGGTATTTCAATCACTTTTACGTTCTTATTACAAAAACTGGCTCCATGGTCTAAGCCATGTCAAATATAAATCTTGTTTTGTAATAAGACGGTCTAAGTTCAAAAAATCCTACTAAATGATAATTTCTGAAATAAAAAAATTTGAATTTCACGAATTGGTTTATTGAAAATAAATGCACAACTCTACCTAAAAAAAATCAAGCTATATCATATTTTGTTATAATATGTTCAGTTTTTGTTGAAGCAACACCTCATTCTCTGATCGTCACTAAGATGAGGTCGCTAATCCATCCAGAGTCATTGAAATACATTGTCTACATGTTTTTCTATTTTAAACACACCATTTGATAGAACTAGAATTCATAATTCCCAGTTCCATTAATGTTTTACACTCCAAACGCGACTAAATTGTCTGTAGCATTATACATAGTGGCCACAATTTCGTTGTAAAGTTAGATAGTAGTTCATAAATGAAAAATTGTTGCCGTACCTAAAATATTTGGTCTGCAACATTGTAATATTATGAAAATTATTTTAAAATGTGAAGGCAAAGTGAAATATTTTCGTGAAAATATTAAATAAACGCTGCCGTGGCCGCAGTGACCAGACGATAGAGAAATAATATCGGATAAGTACTTGCTGCGTGACGTGGAAAATTATTTTATAATGACAATTTTCTTAAGATAATTAAATGAAAATATCTTACCAACTGCTGAGATAGGGCCGGGAGAAAGATATGAAATAAAAGAAAATAGAAAAATGGAAAATAGAGCAGAAGAATAAGCCCGTTTATAAAAAACCGATACTGGATCTGAATATTAAACGCTTTTATATAACTTGATATAAACATCAGACGAAGTAACAGGAACTAATTACATAGCTAAAAAAGCCAACTTTAATTCTGGAAAGTGATGGAAGTGAGAGATTTAATTAAATACGACGTTTTTATCAAATATATATATTTTCTCCTCTAACACAGGTTTTTCCTAGCATTTATCAAAATAAATGATCAAAGACCCATACCGCCTTATTACAAAACAAAAATTACTTTTGACATGGCTTAAACCATGCAGCCAGTTTTTATGAACGTAACAGTGATTGAAATACCGTTCTTTATACAAAACTGAAAACTTAGTTTGGTACTATGTTGTCAGTTTTGTGCTTAGGAACTTTCCCATAGTCGGAATAAAGTTCGAAATTCAATAATGGCTCCATGTTTTAAACCTGGGTCTGAAGATAAACCTTGTTTTGTAATAAGGGGGCTAGTCTTTGATCATTTAGGCTATTTCCATGCTTAAAATAAGTGTCATTCTGTATCAGTAATATGATGTAATATATACAAATAAATCATGCATTTTTATAAGGCACCATATTGACGCCATGAATCAATAAAAGGGAAAACGGTTTTTAAAACACAAACAACAACAATATTTAAAACTAGGATTTTAAATTCATTCAAAAGGTTATTTTTATGCTGGCAATTTTTATTCTATATTATTTTAGAACATACATTTATATATTTTTTAATATTTCTATTTTTTTAATTAAAAATCTTATCTGGTAATTTATTGTACAGTACCGCTTCAACGTATAAAATATTTTTTCTTCCCGTAATTGATTCTGGTCTTCTGCTGAGTGATTCGAGGCTGAGTACCAGTTTATTGCGACTTCGAGTGTAGTATCCGTGTTTATTTTCAATTAAGTCGAAGAAGTTTATTTTCAATTAAGAAAAAGAATGTTCAAATAAGTCAATCGGTAGTTGGTTTCCTTTGTTATAACTTTCCTAACTAGAGCACATGTTTTCCCCGGATTATCCGCGTAACCCTTAAACCATGCTCACAGTATAATCGTATATAATTTTTCCGCATGGGCGCGCAGTGTAGCCACACGATCGATAGTTCCCACGACATCCGCTCGCTATAATGAGTATGATGACGTCATTATTATAATTAAGGTTGGTACTTGTGTGTGTAGAATGAATTTAAACACAAATTCACACCTTCTCATGAAGGGGTAGGCAGAAACACGTTATGATTCGTTGATACATCTTATACATACAAAGCGGCCCACCTCTGCTTCGCGTAGGTGCAATGTTCACATCGAGAATTCTGTGCTATGTCTAAGTTAAATATTAAAATTGTTAAGGCTCATAAACCTTCTGGAATAAATGCTCAAAATCAGTAGTTCCCAAAGTATGCTCGCGACCCACCAGTGGGTCGTGAGCAATTATTGGGTGGGCCCTGAAAAATAGGACGACAAAACGACCAACTGGGCCAACTGGCGAGCGACCACTGAGCCACTGACGGTGACGGACGGCAATCACGGAGCGGGGCGCTCGGTCTGTGATTTTCGTCATATGCGCGGGTGGAGAGGAACGATGGAATGTACCGAAATAAATTAGACGTATCATACTCATCATCCCCTACATTTATTTTCAGTTCTTATAACTCGTCAAAATGTAGGGAACAGCTGATTTTTTTTTGCGATTTCAGTTTTGTTCCCATAGTAAAAGTTGTTTATAATGATGAGTACAATGCCCCTATAAAAGGTTGTGCGTTAATTCTGGGACATGTTGTATACATGGTCAAATTAAATAAGCTAGCAAAACTCCGCAGACGTTATGGGTATCGATATCCAAAAATGATAAAAAAAAAAAAAAATTGATTGTTTTTTCTGGGGTCTCGGATTGCAGTTTGTGAAGTCACTTGAAATATCAGTTTTTTTGTGTAACCTTCACAGACGTGATGGGTATCGATATCTAAACACGATAAAACAAAAGAAAACATTAATATTCATTTAGACTGGTTTTTTTTTTAGGGTAGTAAATCATCAAATAACTTCTCCGTCTTCTTCACTTTTACTGACTATAACCCACCGGTGTTCCTTCAGTTGCCTGTGTGCCAGGGCCACGATATGATTTCGGACAAACTCGCAACCCTGGCAGGAGTTGGCCCTACCGGACCCTCTCAGTTGGTGCTTATATCACTTTGACTCGTCTTTGAGGCAGCTCAATTCATACTTGTAACAAAACTAACAGCGGTCGTTGCCCCACAAAAAAACAATCAAATTTTGTTTTTTATTTGGTCGTGTTTAGATATCGATACTCATCACGTCTGCAGAGTTTTGCTAGCTAATTTAATTTCACCCTGTAGATAGGTACTTACATACAAATTTATATTAGAATATATTTGTGGCGGCATTTACATCACCACATGTGAACTACGCATCACACTGACGTCACGAAAAATCCTGCATCGCGCAAGCAGAGTTTACCGTGCAACTAGCTTTTATACAACGTCTCGACATCAATCGTCGGGCAGTTGCCCACCAGACACAACACCCGTCTGGTCGAAGGATCCTCCGTTTCCTATGGCAGATGAGTGAACTTTACACCCTGTTCCTCATGCCTCTATATACTTACATAATATGTATACCATTTCTCGTTGTTTTCATCTGTGTGTGTTTATTTTAGAATAACTTTAAAACAACAAAGTACCAGAATTTTCTATTACTTTGTGGACTACGTGGTAGAATTTGTTTAAATTTTTAATCAATTTGGTTTTGTTGCCAAAAAAATAAAGTTTTGTTGGTAAGAATAGGTTTATTATTTAGTACTGCGTATAGTCTGAGTTTTTATGTTAACTACGGTCAAAGTTTTTATTTAATTGGTGGAAATGAGCCTTTTTTTTTAGAGCGGCATTACCGCGCTTAGACCGTCTAATGAGAAGTGTTAGATTAGAACTCTTTGATTAGAACTGCTTTGCCATCTTCATAGGGGCAGGGGGGGATGCGCTATGGTAGCCCGCAAAATTAAATTTGCGTTTTTTGCAATTTGCAGGTCAGTAACAGGTTGTATGTTTATATAAATATGATTCGCGGCCATAACAAATATGGCGTTACAGAATTTCGCGGGCTACCTTAGCGCATCCCCCTTAAAGTTTAAAAGTCCAATGGTCGCACATTAGTCAGGCGGTTATATACCAGATTTAAAGAGACCATCACAAGGAACTGTTACTATTGCAAGGGATTAAGACGACGCTCTATGAAGCTTTGGTCACTTTTTTATAACTCGATGTGCCTATCCGGCAGGGAATGCTCTACTATCCGGCCAAGCCCTTAACCAACGAGCTCTACTATCCGGCCGAGCCGTTAGCCAACAAGCTCTACTATCCGGCCGAGCCCTTAACCAACAAGCTCTACTATCCGGCCGAGCCCTTAACCAACAAGCTCTACTATCCGGCCGAGCCCTTAACCAACAAGCTTTACTACTTTCAACTAGTTTTTGTACTACTCTGGAAAATCGAAAAGTTAGTTTTTGATATTTAAACACTTCTAAACATTTGAAATAATAGAAGTAAAACTATGCAAAATTTCGTAGTTTCCGTTCCAAAGTCCACCTCCAACCACGAATTCAAATATTCTATGAAATTCATTTACCGTACAAAATTCAACATAAGCTTAGTAAACTGTTAGTAGTTTTTATTTGTATTATACTAACTTTCAGAAACTGTTCATGTTCGCTAATGTTTCCGGTTTGACTTACGTGAAGTTACTTAGTTAGAGAATAGAATAGAATACTCATTATTACGTACACCATAAAAATTACAGATATCAATGTAGAAAAGGAACTGGAAAAGTTGTTACAACAAACAGGAACTGGTCATGTCCTTTTACATAGGGCGGTCTTATCTCTAAAATCAATCTTTTAAAGACCACCTTTGTAGTGGTTTCAATAATCACGGCAAAATGACGAGATCGGATTTTTTTCATTGAACATGTGATTAATGACTGTCTGACCGATTGCTTTCTTAACAGACAACCTACAGCCGAAAAGTTAAATATGAACATGAGAAAATCAACGAGTAAGATTTCATGAAAATCAACCCATGGTACAGAATGTAGACGAAAACTTGTGTAGGAAAATTGAACTACCTGTATTTCAGTAAAACATGTACACGAAATACCAAATAAAAGCTATTTTATTTAACGTCCTATATACGGTCTAAACGTTACAATAATAATAATAATAATAATCCATTTATTTCAGGCTACGCAGGCCCATAGATAAATACCTTAACCAGACCTATCGATATCTCTCATCTGAAGAGGAACCTCAAGCCTCAGATCTTAGAGCGCCTCTTGATAAGGTATTGTTGTTTGTGCCACATTGAACACTGAAGCTGCAATACTGTATTATTAAACGGTCACTACTTTTGATCTATTGTGGTCGGAGTTTAGGTCAAGATTTTTCTGGTTTGATCGGGCGTTTTTATTGGTCGGTGATTTTATAGTGAATCTCTGATTTCATGTTTGGGTTTAATGATTTTCTTACAAAGTAGTCATACAATCTCTGGACTGATTAGTTATTTATCATAAAGAAAATAAATACTAGAAAGTGTTCTGTTCGTTGTGAAGAGTTTGTTTTAGTAGATCTGTAACACAAAAAAAAACATTGCGTTCTTGGTAAGCTTTAATATATTGCAACCAGATTTGATATAACTTTATATACATACTTACATTATAATAAAATCGTAGAGAACTGTACATTAAATTATTTTGAAAAAAAGGCTACATGATCTGGGAACGATTCTGAATTCGAAAAATTGTTTTTTATAGTATTTTTGTCCGTTTGTCTGGATGTGTTCCGGATTGACGCGAAAACTACTGAATAGATACTGTTCAAATTTTACACAAGTATTCCTTAAAAGTTGGTTCAACATATAGGCTTATACGGAGTGGGAGAAGTTATTTGATAATGTCCAACTATATTATCACGCTATTTGCAATGGGGGAGTAGCAATTTTGCATTATGTTCGTATTATTCAAGAGTCATCATCATCATCATCATCAGCCCATAGCAGTCCGCTGCTGGACATAGGCCTCACCAATTGCACGCCATTCAGCTCGATTCTAGGCAACTCTCATCCAGCTGCCACCAGCCACCCTGCGAAGATCGTCGCTCCACCTAGCCTGAGTGCGTCCTACCTTACGTTTGCCAATTCGCGGTCTCCACTCAAGAACACGTCTACCCCAACGGTCATCGGTTCTACGGCTAATATGGCCGGCCCATTGCCACTTCAGCTTGCTTATTCTGTGAGCTATGTCGACAACTTTGGTTCTCTGCCGGATCACTTCGTTCCGGATTCGATCCCTTAGAGAGACTCCAAGCATAGCCCGTTCCATAGCTCGCTGAGCGACCTTGAATTTATGGACCAGCCGTACCGTGAGTGTCCACGTTTCGGCTCCGTAAGTCATACAGGTAGGACGCACTGATTGAAGACCTTCGTCTTTAGGCCCTGTGGAATACGCGACGAGAAGACTCGACGAAGCTTCCCAAATGCTGCCCAGCCCAGCTGAATTCTTCTGTTAACCTCCCTCTCAAAGTTGTTTTTACCAAATTGCAAAGTTTGCCCGAGGTAAACGTATTCTCGAACAACCTCGAGAGCTCCAAGAGTATAACGGGACATTGTAAAAATGTTGTAATATTTCAGATAAATACGGATTTACCTCTGATATTAATATTACGCTATACTTACAAGGAGCTAAATAGTCAATCATTACATGTACAAGAACGGCTATTTTAGTCAAATTGTCAGCGAAGTAAACAGCCTATCGGTTCCACGATTCTGTTAGCCACGGTTCGTAGTTTCCCCGACAGATTTTCTGTTTTTGAAATTATTTTTAATACTTTTATATTTTTTTACTTAAAAAAAATAATATTATAATATTAATATATAATTTAACATAACGATGCTGTATTTTTTTAATATTTCCCCAAAAAGTAATAGTGAATAGAAAGCTATGGTTTCGTAGAAGACCAGTAATAGCCGGCCGCAGTGACGACCGTCATGAAAATGATGGCACCGTGGTTTGACTTTACAGTATCAAAAATCGCACTCTAGGAAAACATACGCCACGTCATTCAACGGTAAAATTGTGGTGCCTTACAACTTCCACGCGAACGGAGTCACGGGCAGAAGCTAGTACTGATATAAATCAGTTCCAAACAAAGTTCAACTTAATCATAAACAATATACAATGTTTTTCTCTAAAAAAAACACTTATACATATAGTTTCTAGAGAAGCCACAGCGTAAAAAACAGAAAGGAACTTACAGAGTAATTCTTGAATTAAATAATTAAATAAACCTTATATTTTTAAACCTTTTTAATCCCTTGAGAAACCACAGACTATGCTCTATGTGTGGTTGGGTGAAAAAATGCAAATTCCCGTACATGCGGCTAAGAGGTGGCCAGTTATGTATCGATCGTGGCTCTCAGTGGCGGAGGGGCCCACAGGTGTTGCCATACAGAGCTGGCGTCTTACCAAACCTCTTTTATTACAATTTCGGCGTTCGATTTTTAAATGCAGATTTTTATTAAAAATGTCTTTTCGGGTTTTCGTTGAGAAGTTAAATTGAAAAATGTTTTTGGATGGTTTTGCTGAAGGGCGCTTGAGGTCAATATGTTTGCTTGAGTTTCATGTAAAATAGAAGCGTTTTTTTTCTTTTTGTTCGATTTTGTACCTACAGTTCAGTAAAAATGTAACATTACTTTTTACTAAGAAACAAAGAATTTCGCACTACATTCCTCCATTATTTATCGCCTTTACATATCGACAGCTCGATGTTCCACCGCGTACGTGCACCATCAAAAATGCATCAATACAAACTCATTTAAAAAGAAATATGTTGTAATATTGCGTACAAATGTTGCCATAACTATTGACAAAAGATTCGTATAGGAATTGTTTATTTACATAAATATATACTTTTACTGCCATTCTGTGCACGTGCACTCGATGTATGTTACAAGTTCTTAGTATTTATTTTATGGAGAGCATACTGCTATAAATATTGGTTCGGAGAAAGCTTTTTTGTGGGAATTATTTACTGAAAAGATGTTTTAAATTGTAGAATTTTAATAAATATATGCGACTTTGAACTGTTGTGTGTAAAACAAAGAGATTTAAAATACTTACTTTAAAGAGGCTATGCGAAGAAATGTCATAGAAAACTGTGATGCCATTAATTTCTCAGTGACAAATAAACCGAAGTTAGGTCCAGTTAATTTACTTTATCGTAAAGGCATCATACCAGCGCGACTAGTCGCGCGACGCGACACGGCACAAAGGCCCCGCGTGTCGCGGGAAGAGCGGTGCCTTTGTGTCGTGTCGCGTCGCGCGACAAGTCGCCCCGGTATGTAGAAGCCTTAATGCGCAACTCGGCATATTTTCTTAGAAAATATTTTTCTTTTGTGGACACGAATGCGACTTGACATGTAGACTTACTTCACTAGATGGAACGACTTTTGCCCCATAGGACAAATGTATCGGATTTTGTTCGCTATGTCCGGTCTATTGTTAAGTAAATAATTTAATGTCTTTGGTGTACAATTATGTCAAGATCTTTGTTTTATGATTATGATTAAGAGTCCATTATACCTCAGCGCCACCTCACTCTTTATCTCGCTCGCACACAACTGCTCGCGGTGACGCGAGCAAGCGAGATAATGACAATTTAAAAAAAACCCGGTATCTGCTATAAACTATTTAGTTCAGTTATTATGCAAAGTTTCATGATCTAATTTGAAGTATTTTTTTAATACTAGCGGTTTATTGTTAGGTTTGGAGGTAATTTTGTGATTTAATTCTATCGAGAAAATTTTATGGAATCGTGTTTTCGTTAAACTTACATTAATCTTCAACTTTACCATATATTTATTTCAAAATTAATGCTGCAATATTTTCGATGTAACGGTCCTCCGTTATATCGAACATTTTGCAGCATTAATTTTATTTTAATTTTAAGCAATTTGAGGTATTGTAAACTCTTAAGCACACAGTAATTGGTAAAGCTTTATTTCACGTGTTTCTGTGACATATTTGTCACAAAGGCTACGGTAACTTAGCTTTTCAGATAGTTCAAACGATAAATGATTTAATTTCTGTAAGTAGGTTTGTACAAACACTTTTACACGTCAATCAACAATCAATCAATTCAGCCTATAGCAGTCCACTGCTGGACATAAGCCTTTCCCAGACTGCGCCACAACATTCTGTTCTCCGCCTTTCACATCCAGTCTGTCCCAGTCTCCTTTTTAAGGTCATCGGTCCATCTAGCTGGGGGGCGTCCCACACTACGCTTGCCGGTACGCGGTCTCCACTCTAGGACTCGTCTGCTCCACCGGCCATCGGTCCTTCGACAAACATGGCCAGCCCACTGCCACTTCAGCTTGCTTACTCTGCAGGCTATGTCGGTAATACACGTCAATCATATTTTAATAAAACTAGATGAGGTCGGCGTATCCTATCCGACTACTCTGAGGAGAAAGACCGAAACAAACTAATAGGTCACAGTCTCTTTAAAAATTCAAACATAATTTTGGTCAGATCACGTAGATTGGTGTCTGCAAAGGTTTTTTGATAAAAGAACCACACAGATTTAGTGGACCTGTCCAGTCAGTGCACGCATTTGTCAGTTATCGTGCAGCTCAACTCAGATCTTAAGGAGCTCAAAGATTCGACGAACAATACCAAAGAAAGGACATTTGGGTAGGCCGCATAAAGTACTCAAACTGCCAGACCATCATTAAAACCAACTGTGAGAAAAAAAATTAAAACAAGGACCCACATAGTCCTTACATTTACAATAATTTAAATAATATAATAGTTTATAAAGTATATATTCAATCAATAATATAAATCAAAGTATCTACAGGTAGTCAATAACTGAACATAAAATAAATGGTATGAAAATTCCCACCTACAAAGCTTTCAGGTACAATTGAACTGAAATAGAGAATCGGCCATGTCTGCAGTCGAAGTTGATTTGACAACGGAACCGAACGCTAGAAACGTATGGCTAACGAGCATCGATAAAATCCGGTAGACATTAGGAGGATTTGCACTGTGAACGGTTTCATTGATCGCTTAGTTCGACTCGTAGTTTTTGTCAGCAGCACTACAGTACTGAGCCATCAATGTCACTGTTTTTTTTTGCTCGCTCGTGAAACTGCCGAGAAATATTTCGGTGATTTTATTTTATGTGTGGGTATTGAGTTTTAAAAAGAATTTAATTCAATATTTTATGTCGGAACTAGAGTGTAAAAATAATGAGTCGGTGATCCGATTAGTTTTAAAAAAAATCCGGATTTTTTTTTACCTTTGGGATTTTAATACACCTAGGTATTTCGCAGAAATTTTATTAATTTAGCGCAGATTTTACACCATTTACTTATTTTAATTTGCGGACTTACTTTTACGGATTTATTATTTTCACTTTATATAGTTGAAAATTCAGAAAGTCAAACGGGTAATTTTATAAAAAAATTATACCGCATTTCGGAAATACTGACCTACCTACATTTAAATTTTTCCTACCACAACCAAGTAAAATAATAAAGTGGTCAGGAAAATTAATTCTCAATGTCGAATAATTAAGCCCAATATGTTACCTGGGTCCCTACGGACTTACCGTCCTACCCAGCCGTTATCGGAGATGTAATCTACAGGCCACCTGTGGGCCAGGCCAATCAGTCTTACAGTTTTCAACAAACGGATAACCCTGCGAGATGCTGCCCTCCAGAGGCTCTTTTCAACAAAATTTAATTCAATTTATTATGCAAAATGGAACAATATATCTTTTTTTATGTCTCTAACGTTCGGAACTGTCAAACCGGAGGATTCTGAAGTTAATTGATGTGTATGAACGGTGCCGCTGTTCGAGCACCCGTCTCCGTAGAGACTTGCAAATAAATGTTGGTGAACCAAGCTTGTAACTGCGCCTAAATGGGGTAAAACAAAAGTTTGGTGCTTCGATAAATAAATCGGGTTTGGACTCTACCATCTTTGTTTGATATACTGTGGTTATTTTTAAACGTCAATAACCTCTTAAGTGGTCATTGTACTCATCATTATAAACAACTTTTACTATAGGACCAAACCTGAATTGGCGAAAAAAAAATCAGCTGTTCCCTACATTTTAACGAATTATTCGAACGTATTATGTAGTAATATGTAGGGAAAGGCTGGTTTTTTTTTCGCGATTTCAGTTTTGGTCCCATAGTAAAAGTTGTTCATAATGATGAGTATAATGACGCCTTAAGAGGTTATTGACGTTTTAAAAATAACCCTGTAGAGTTGGTGTATGGACTGACAAATTGAGAAATCTGTTTTGGTTTTGTAGATTCAACAATTTTGGTCTGGCATATGATAACATGCCTAATATCAGAGAGGCTAAGAACCACTTTGTTTTTAACATCTGCTAGATCATTAAATTATATTTTATTACGTTAAGTATTATATTAATGATACACGGGGCGGACTTAACGCCATTCTAGTCTACCTGCTATGTTCACGTTTGTGTCAAAATATTGAAATTAACAAACACCTCCAAAGCAACTAAAACTTAAACAATCTGACGACATTTTGAATAGCTATTCAAATATGTAGGGTGCTTACAGGAGCGACGGCTTCATACAACCCTATTCCTACCGGCTTCCCCTCGGAACAACGAATAGTAGAGTTTACTATTACTAAATAATATACATATACATTTTCACATTGCAAGTATTTAATAAGTAAATCATAAGATAAATATTTAGAAATATTTATTATAAATATTTATTTATTTATTAGATTATATTTAGGATAGATTATAGATAGGTACGCGTACCTATCTATAATCTATCCTAAATCGTGAACGCAGTTAACATTTTTTGTTTTAACTGAGGAAAAAAATGACTAAAAAATATTTCTGAGGTACTTAATCAATTTTGATATTATTTTGAGTTTATGTGTACTGAACAATTTTTTTCTTCGGCTTCCCGCTAATATAAGTTGTAGCTTCGCTACTGGGTGCTTACCAGTATTGAGCTGCTTCCGGTTAGACTGGAAGCTGACCCTAACATAATTGGGAAAAGGCGGGCAGATTGAGTTAAATAAGTACTAGCTGTCCGTATAATCTTCATAATAGTTTATTGTTTTAAAATTCTGTTAAAAAAGCACTTCCTCTCTCCTTAAACATCATCATTACTTATTACAGTTCCTTGGACTTGTTTCATGTTTATTATTGTATATATTTATATAGTTAATAGTCTAGCTATTCAAAGAGGGAACGCTGCCAGTATCTTCGGAACCTTGCCTTTATGGACTCCTTATAATAATATATTTTAGTTTTTTTTAGTCATAAGTCAATTAATTTCACTATGTATTTCAAATGTTAATATAGATAAGTATATGCTTTATGTATGTATGTATTTATTGTACATGTAAATGGTACCCCACTGACTACCGGCAGTATTGCATGGAGTATTGTAGCCACCATTGGGATGGCTCAGCAAAATACCAACTTGCCGCCCTTGACTCGGTGGAACGCAGAGCTAACAGGCTCATTGGCGTAAAACTGGTGGATGCCAACTTCACAGCTTGGCCCATCGCCGCAAGGTTGCCTGCTTGTCGGTCTTCTACAGATTGTACTTCGGTGAGTGTGCCCAAGAACTCCACGACCTCATTCCACAGGCCCCCTTTTATTATTGGACATCTAGACGCACTGCAGGTTACCATCCCTTCCTTGTTGCTATTCCACCAATTCGCACTAAGCGTTTCCAAATGACTTTTATAATACGCACAGCAGAAGAGTGGAACTCTCTACCTGCGTCTGTGTTGAACGCATACAACCCTAATCTCTTCAAAGTTAGAGTAAACAGGCATCTTCTGGGTAAGCTCACTCCATCGTTGACTTTGTTTCTGTCACCTCTGCCCTAGACTAAGGTCAAGAGCAAACTCATCCTAAATAAAAAAAAAATAAACAATATTGTCTCTCCTTCTCCCTTTAATCCATCCAAAGGTTTTCTGTAAAATATCGCTTTTAGTGATAAGACCGCCCATTGTGTCACCCTATGTAAAATTCTGTAACTTTTCAGGTCTACATTATAAAGAGTAATCTATTATATTCTATTCTAGTGAAAAGACCAAGATTATTAGGTACATCATCAACCCTTCTAAGTTTCCACTTTCAATTATAACAATGCTCATTTTATCCCTACAGTGCATAGGTACTTACTACTGGTAAATAAGGCCATCTCCTGTGAGCATTAGTTGAAGAACGAACAAATGAATGGTTTGCGGAAATTAGCGTACTGATGTGCACCTCATTTCCTTCTCTTCTTCGTTCCTACCTACATATCTATCTTCAAGTCGTTCGCAGACGACATGACCCAGCAGAATGGCAAATGATAGGCACGAATCCTGTTTTAATTATTGAAGGCTTCTACAGACCGGTGCGACACGCAATGCGACACAAAGGCCCCGCATGTCGCGCGAAGAGCGGTGCCTTTGTGTCGCGTCGCGAGTCACGTCGGTCTGTAGAAACCTTGATACGTTTTTAACGTAAATGCCTTAAGGTTTCTACAGACCGGCGCGACGCGCGACGCAACACAAAGGCCCCGCGTGTCACGCGACGTGCGGTGCCTTTGTGTCGCGTCGCGAGTCGCGCTGGTCTGTAGAAGCCTTTATGTTCTGACGGAGGCTGTGGCGGTGGTGGTGGCTGTCAGTTGTAATGTGTACCGCGTATTTGATAAGCACCAAATTTTCTTTGCTTTGTTGATTCTAATGATTATAATTCTGTAAAACCATATTTGTTACGGCCGCGAATCATATTTTAATCAACCTGTATCCTGACACAGACCTGCAATTATTAATTAATTTAAAAAAAGTTTAAGGTATTTCGCGGGCTACCTTAGCGCATCCCCGTGAAGCTGCGCTAAGGTAGCCCGCGAAATTCAAATTTTCTTACGGTTTTTGCAATTTGCAGGTCTTGCAATTTGCAGGTCAGTTACAGGTTTTATGTTGATCTGAATATGATTCGCGGCCATAACAAATATAACAAGAACGTCTTATTTGTATGCAGAACTTGGTTGTTTTTTATTTTCGATTACTCAACTCATTTTTGAATAAATAAATAATTAATTCTTTTGTATACACTCTGACAGTGATAGTGGTTTACCAGTTGTCAGCGTCTTGATGGATAATTTGTATTTAGCAAACATATGTTATGTGACGGTGAAGGAAAATATCGTGAGGAAACCGGCATATTCTAGAAACAAAAATTTGAAGATATGTGACATCTACCAACCCGCACTGGGCCCGCGTGGTGGATAACGGCCCACTCGCTCTCACAGAGAGGAGGCCTGTGTCGCAGCAGTAGGAACATTAAAGGCTGATTATGTATGATAAGTAACACGGAAACGGGTGCTGTATGCTACTTTTATTTTTATTCATACTAGGTACCAGTGGCGAAAGCAACATAGAACACGATTCCTATCGGCTTCCCTTCGGAGGTTCGCATCAACAAATCTACCGCTATTGAAAAATGGCACAGTCTATAGTGTCTACTATTGCCAAAAAATATAGTTACACTACGGGTATTTAATTCACCTTAGCATTAAGGCAAAAATAACGTCTATTTTTATTAGCTTTGAGAACAACAAAAAATAAAGTTTTGTTTGTGTAGTGATGCGTCTTTTTGGTTCTGCTACTTTACGATAGATGGTGTTAAAATCAGCAAAGGAAAGACTTCTTTTTAAGTTAATATTTATTGATAATTAAGAAGTTAAAACCGGCTTCGCTTCGGCTTCTCTCACACAAAAAATGACGCCTCGCCGCTGTTAGGTACATACTTGTTTTTAAAAATTCAAAAAATCCTACTGTTTGATTATTTCAGAAATACTCCTTCAGTAGGGTTTTGTTGAACTTAGGGAGTTGTAATGCTGATTCTAATGATTATAATTACATAAAGCCATATTTTTTATGGCCGCGAATCATATTTAGATCAACATACAACCTGTAACTGACCTGCAAATAGCTAAAAAGGTAAGAAAATTTGAATTTCGCGGGATACAGCGGCGG
The DNA here is from genome assembly GCA_948098905.1 of Tiliacea aurago. Classification (NCBI taxonomy): domain Eukaryota; kingdom Metazoa; phylum Arthropoda; class Insecta; order Lepidoptera; family Noctuidae; genus Tiliacea; species Tiliacea aurago. The sequence goes on from OX402593.1 coordinate 18,323,130, forward strand.
AAATCACCTTAACAATTAATTTCCCTGACTGTAAATTACAATACAACGAATAAAAAAATAACAAGTAATAATAAGTTAGGTTAGGACGTTAGAAAAGTACACTATCGCATTAGGTTACCCCTGTAATGATAGATGTAAATTGGAAAATAAATAAACTGTCCGCCGCCGCAGGCCACCTCTATCAGGACAGCGCAATAAGGGACTGACCACACATAATCAACTCTGTTCAGCTTTTGTCCATAGAAAACAACGTTTTTATATGGACAAAAGCTGAACAGACCTGAAAAAGTGTGGTTACTCCCTAAAACAGCTTTTTGAATAGGTACATGTTCTAAAACACTCATGAAATTAGAATGTTCTCGTGTATATTCTGCTAAGAAGTATGAAAAAATATATCAACAAGGTTTTCATTTTGTGCAACTGAAGTTAATCAAGTGAAAAATGTGAAAACGTAGCTTGAAAGTGACGGCAAGTAATCTGTCATCCTTGTGCTCAGAGGAAAGCGTCAAATTGATACTATGTTCCAAATCCCTGACTCTTTCTCCTCAACCTAACTTTGTTACGGCTTACTGCTATCGTTTAGTTTGATAAAAGGAACCTATAGAAATACTTTTTGTTCGGGTTATCGACGGTGTAACATGCTGGCGTGTGGCACTAAAAAATACTACTAATAATTTGGACATATTAGGTATAGAGCCAAGGTAAGCCCTATAGAAAAATCTGATAATTTGGAGTAGTTACCTAAATTTTGCTAAAATAAGATAATATGCTAACCTAATATTGTTCTTATTGATCTACTAGTTTAATATTCCTGTGGTAGACTCTAAAAATTAATAGGATTTAAAGATTTTGAAATTATTTAAAAACAACTAGCAGCGGCGAGGCGTCATTTTTTGTATGAGAGAAGCCGAAGCGAAGCCGGGTTGAACTTCTTAATTATCAATAAATATTAAATTAAAAAGAAGTCTTTCCTTTACTGATTTTAACACCATCTATCGTAAAGTAGCAGAACCAAAAAGACGCATCACTACACAAACAAAACTTTACTTTTTGTTGTTCTCAAAGCTAATAAAAATAGACGTTATTTTTGCCTTAATGCTAAGGTGAATTAAATACCCGTAGTGTAACTATATTTTTTGGCAATAGTAGACACTATAGACTGTGCCATTTTTCAATAGCGGTAGATTTGTTGATGCGAACCTCCAAAGGGAAGCCGATAGGAATCGTGTTATATGGTGCTTTCGCCACTGGTACATAGTATGAATAAAAATAAAAGTAGCATACAGCACCCGTTTCCGTGTTACTTATCATACACAATCAGCCTTTAATGTACCTACTGCTGGGACACAGGCCTCCTCTCTGTGAGAGCCGTTATCAACCACGCGGGCCCAGCGCGGGTTGGTAGATGTCACATATCTTCAAGTTTTTGTTTCTAGAATATGCCGATTTCTTCACGATATTTTCCTTCACCGTCACATAACATACGTTTGCTAAATACAAATTATCCATCAAGACGCTGACAACTGGTAAACCACTATCACTGTCAGAGTGCATACAAAAGAATGAGAAGCGCGATGACACAACGCTTGTAATTTATTGAAAAATCTGAAGCAATTATTTATTTACTCAAAAATGAGTTGAGTAATCGAAAATAAAAAACAACCAAGTTCTGCATACAAATAAGACGTTCTTGTTATTAATTAAATACCAACCGTACGCTGATATTTAATACAGAAATTTGGGATTGAAACTCAAAGTAAAGTAAAGGTTAGTTTACCGTTCATTTATATCGAGATTTTTTTTTTCTAAACGTGTTTTGGTAACAACCAAGTTCTAAGAAATATGTTCAAGAATAACATATATTTTTTCCGCTAGCTCAAACTATATAAATTTGGGTTTTTTTTTGTTTAAGACAATTTACTTTTATCATTTGCTTCTTGTCAGCGCCTTAAGATGTAAGACAGAATCTTTTAAAAACGCACGTCACATAGTTATGAATAAACACAAGCACATAAACTCACGCCTTCTTCCCATGGGGATAGGCAGAAAATACAGAACGCTACCTGCTACTCATAGGAGTATGAGGATCGTAGCAGGTAGCGTTACTCGCAACCGGCGTGCCCAGATTGTATGAACGTAAACGAAGCAAAAGGAGTGTTGCTGTCAGATCAGTTTTGCGGTCAGGTGCGTAGAACGTAGATGTATGAACGTAAACGAAGCAAAAGGAGTGTTGCTGTCTGATCAGTTTTGCGGTCAGGTGCGTAGAACGTAGATGTATGAACGTAAACGAAGCAAAAGGAGTGTTGCTGTCAGATCAGTTTTGCGGTCAGGTGCGTAGAACGTAGATGTATGAACGTAAACGAAGCAAAAGGAGTGTTGCTGTCAGATCAGTTTTGCGGTCAGGTGCGTAGAACGTAGATGTATGAACGTAAACGAAGCAAAAGGAGTTTTGCTGTCAGATCAGTTTTGCGGTCAGGTGCGTAGAACGTAGATGTATGAACGTAAACGAAGCAAAAGGAGTTTTGCTGTCAGATCAGTTTTGCGGTCAGGTGCGTAGAACGTAGATGTATGAACGTAAACGAAGCAAAAGGAGTTTTGCTTGACCTTTCTGAAGAACTTACACCAATAAAGTCACTATGTCCTTCTAGGGCGTCCGCTCCCGGCGATTCCACACACATCTGCCTTGTAAATACCTTTTGTTTCACTCATCCTCTCAACATGACCAAACCATCTAAGCATACTTTTACTCATACTAACATGCCGCCAGTCTCTTGGGTACATTACCAGTGGACAGTGATGAGAATGAATTTTTCGACTCCATATTTTAGTTTGTGAATAGTTTTAGTTAGGATATAACTTTGTTATTTTTATTAATTAATTAGGTATAAGTTGTTATTTAAGTAGGTACATATTATTTTAATTCTACCTAGAAATAGCATTAAAAAATTACACATAGCATGCTTTTTCCAATTTTTATCACTACATCTTCTCTCATTTATGAATAAAATAAAAATAATTATCTATCTTGGTTTGATAAGGGAGATTTCTTGTCTAGATTTATTATCATTTCTATCTTCAACTAAGTGTTCAGAATTCAGGATATCTTTTATTATTTATTTAACAGTTTATGCACACACTTAAAAACAGACCAGAAGAAAGGAACAGAAAAATACGTACAAAGGTGATGCTTATTTCTAAAGAAATCTCTTCCAGCATACCTGCGATTAAGAAGTAGACAAAGAGATGTAGACAACGTGTGTAAGAGTAGAGGCGAAAACAAAATAAAAAAACTATTCACTAATTTAAATATAAACATACCTACAAAAGGAGAATACACTTACTTAAATACTTCTAAAATAAATATCACTAAAATTTATTTATGTTCCTTATAGGAGCGTTTGTAGCGGCATCAACATCGCCACATACGAACTACGCGTCACACTGACGTCACGCAAAATCCTGCATCGCGCAATTATAGTTTACCGCGCGACTAGCATATATACAACGTCCCGATATCAACCGTCGGGCAGTTGCCCACCAGACACGACACCCGTCTGGTCGGAGGATCCTCCCTTTTCTATCGGTGGATGAGTGAACTTTACACACCTTACAGCATTTCACACAAACTTTCAAGCCCTTGTTTTTCGTAATGACTAAACTGATTTTAATGAAACGCATAAGCAGAGGATACAAAGGTCTATAAAGTTACTAGAGAACATTGTCGAAAAATAGTGTTACAGCCAAATTAGACCGATTTTAAATTTTCCATAGAAACAGAGATTTCCAGTTATCTGTTTTTAAATAGATAAGTCATTTCGAAAATGTTCTTTACTAACTTTTTAGACGTTTATATCCTGCTTATGCGTATGAAATTTCATTCAAATCGGTTCAGTCATTTCGAAAAACAAGAGCTTGAAAGTTTGTGTGAAATGCCGTACGGTGTAAACGCTCTTAAGTTCATAGCCCCGATATCTTTCCTAGAATCAGAGAAATTAATCTCTCTCTACAATTAATTTTATAGGATTCCTAGTCTATTGTTACAGGAATGCTTTTTATTATTTTAATTTTAGTTTGAAAACTCAAACGGTGTTTTGTTCACTATTTTATTAGTATTGGATTTCAAAAGTTTTCCATATCGAGGGAATTTATGATGTTTTACAGCAAAGTTCAACGCTTGTGTTTTTCTAAACAATACACAAAGTTTAGCTATTTAAATGTTTTTCAAATTGAGCTTTTTTGATTTTTATAGCTGTCAGCTAACACTCGACTATTCTATGTAGGTTCATTCATTTTTTGGGAATAAAATTTGCACAAAAGATCTAGATGATATATGATCTAGTATTTAGGTTATTTTATAGTAGGTATACACGGCTACACATCAAGCTATACATTTTCAGTATACGCTGACGGAAATCCTATACAATGCGAGATCAGCTTATATTGAAAATGTATAGCTTGATGTTGTCCGTACCCTTCGGCGCTGGCGTAGCCGTCTGTACCTAGTAAAAGCGTATTAAACCATCAATTCTATTAAATATTAGTAAAAAAATCACCTTCTTAAACTATTATTCTCCGAACCCGCACTAGGCCTGCGTGGTGGGTTATGGCCCACCCCCTCTCACAGAGAGGAGGCCTGTGTCCCAGCAGTGGGAACATTATAGGCTGATTATGTAAACTATTATTCTATATGCCGATAATAGAAAATCATCAAACCGAAAACACCTCCAACAAACAGAAAGTCCAAAAAGATACAGTATCCAACACATCATCATCTTCCCAGCCTTTTCCCAAAAAAGTTCGGGTCAGCTTCCAGTCTAACCAGATGCAGCTGAATACCAGTATTTTACATGGAGCGATTGCCTTTCTGACCTCCACAACCCAGTTACTGGGTAACACGATACCCCTTAGTAAGACTAGTTGTCAGACTTTCGGGCTTCTGACGACCCGTAACGACTATCAAAGATCCATGAATGACAGCCGGGACCAACGGCTTAACGTGTTCGAGGCACGGAGGGGTCTTGGTATGTAAAGATGGTCACCCATCCACGGACCAACTGCGGCAAGTGTAGCTTTACTTGATCGATCGACCCGTGCGGCTATTTTTATATCATGTAGCTTATGATTTTCCCTCCATGTTGAGAACTATCAATTCCGGGTGTTATCAACCCTTTTACGCCAGAGCTGACATGGAAGGGACAGCTTTTAAAACCTCCTTTCAAGCGAATTTACTGTAAATGTTTCCTTGGGCTGAATAAAAAGGATTCAACCAAAAGATGATACAAACATAAACTCACGCCTTCTTCCCATGGGCAGAAACTACAGATCGCCACCTGCTACGGTCCTTTCATTATACAAAAGATGATGTTAGGAACTATTCGACGATCAGTGTATCTAGGTATTTTTCAAAACAGGACAGTCAAATAAAAATTGTGCCTTGCTAGCTGCTAATTAGTGCGTGACTATAAGATGTACTTTTTTCACAGTCTTACTTGGCATGGATAAGTAATAATATAATATTAGGATATTTCTTGTGTCACATTATTCTTGAATAGTTATTATATTCTTAGATATAATATCTGATTATCTATGTCAGCGCTCAATCAGAGTCAGGTAGCATACCTGAACTGTTCATTCAAACTATACTCCATTTGAAATAAGAGTAGAAATTGAAATAAACATTTTTACAGTCCGTTCAACCGATCTTGACTTCTATTCCGTAGGTATAAGGATGGCATTAAAAGAAAAAACGTGGTTACAATACCAACTGTTTATTACAGCTGCCATTTGTGATGCCACCAATTCAATAGAAGTCAAAATCGGTTGAATGAACTATAAAAATGTTTATTTAAATGTCTAATCTTATTTCAAATGGAGTATAACTTCCAGCTATTCCAGTCCACAGAAGTCACAAGCTTTTCCGTAAAGTCGCCAAACAGCAAGATTCCTCTTCAGTTGTCCGCCATATTTGTTTGCTCAACGTAGTGACATAAAGAAGCGCCACACTCTTCACATCGGTGACGTCATATTTGTAAGAATTCTTCGCGTTTCGTCTGTGAGCGTCATTACGAACTATTTCTCTGAGCTGGCTTGGATTTTAACATGAATCTTTGATAAATATTTTGTCCATTTTTTGTCCGTTTGGTGCCGGACGTAAAGAATAGCACTATAGCGGCATCAAATACGCGTCACACTGACGTCACGTAAAATTCTGCATCGCGCAAGCAGAGTTTACCGCGCAACTAGCATATATACAACATCCCGACATCAACCGTCGGGCAGTTGCACACCAGACACAACACCCGTCTGGTCGGAGGATCCTCCCTTTTCTATAGAGTATGAGTGAACTTTACACCCTGTTCCTCATACCTCTACAGCACCATCCCATTTCTTCCAGTGGGTGTCGTAAAAGGCGACTAAGGGACTTACTAGAGAATGGGCAGCGTTCTCTATACATTGTAACACCATACTGAGATCGCCAACCCGCCTGCCAAGCGTGGCGATTATGGCAAAGGGGAGGCCTATGTCCAGCAGTGGACGTCTTTCGGCTGAAATGATGATGATGTGTCTATTTTTAGATTTATTTTCTTAAATAACTTGGAATATCGTAACTGACATACCAAAGTAGTGACTGGAATGTTGGTACGGTCAGCGATGAAAGTCAATTCACACTTCGGTTTTTTTTAATCTTAACTATTGAGCAAAATATTCATGAAACATTGGAACTGGCATACAATTTTAAGAGTACTAAGTCTTAACTGATAGACAGTATGTAACAAAAACTCTGTTGTTCCTTTTAGGGACGTATACATCAACCTTTTTTTTTTTTGGGTGGGAAATTATCAAATAACTTCTCCCGCTCTGGGCGGAGCGGGAGGGACTTTTACTGACTAAAACCCACCATGTTCCTTCAAATGCCTGTGTGCCAGGGCCACGATATCCCTTTCGGACAGACTCGTAACCCTGGCAGGACGTATACATTAACCTACAAGCACAACATTGGTGGAATTATAATTAAAAAAAAATAAGGATTGGCTAGTCGAGAAGTCAAAATCAAAGAACTAATGAGGTAAGAAACAGTTAAACGTTACAAATATGAATAATTAAATATTTATTTTAATTATTTTTGTTGAACAGTTTTTATAAATGACTTGCTTTATTACGTATGTATACCGATTCTTAAAACGTAGGTAGAAGGAACAACAGGGTTTTTGTTACATATTGTATAACTGAAATGCTGAAAGCAATGAAAATCACTTTGTATAATTTTTTGTAAACGAAACAGTGTTAATCGACTTTACTACTTTATTTTTGTTAATTTACTTTCAACATCAATAATCATAATGACCTTAAACGTCTTACCAATCAATCAATCTGCCTAACCTTTTCTCAACCATGCTGGGGTCGGCTTCCAGTCTAACCGGATGCACACATGGAGGGCTGCCTATCTGACCTCCACAACCAGTAACTGGGTAATTCGAGACCACATGGTAAGACTGGTTGTCAGACTTTCGGGCTTCTGACGACCCGTAACGACTGTCAAAGATACGTGAATGACAGCCGGGACCAACGGCTTCCGAGGCACGGAGGAGTCTCGGTATGTAAAGATGGTCACACATCGACGGACCAACCAGGCGTACCTTCAACCTGATGGATCGACCCATGCGGCTTATATTACTTAGCCATGGTACTGTTTAATATTGATGTGGTCGATAACCTTTATCAGTAAATCAAATCAGATCGATCGCAGTGCAATACAGGGGCCCAAGTCTGCTATTTTTATAAATTCAGTCATTCCAACACGATCCCATTGTCATGCCATTGTCATTTTGCTAAAAGTTCGTAATCAGCTAAATTCATAATGGTCGATCATTGGTCGGTCAATGTTCTCGTAATAGAATTGTGTTATTATAATGGCATTGTCGTATTGCCATTATTATAAAACCCATTAATAGAAATGTCATTCATTTGTCATTATGTACGAGATTACCAATAAATGCAATTTCTTTCAATGTAATGTCAGTGGCCGACCATTGGAAAGTCATAATGACGCCATTATAATAGTAGATTACCAAACTTGTCAAAATCAACAATTATGAAATCAATTAGCGACCATTCTGACACTATTGTAATGGCAGACTTGAGGCCCTGGACGTAAGCTCTCCCAAGGGCGTAAGATACGAGTAAGAGTAGATAAGATTTATTTATTTGTTTAAAGATGGTTTAGACATACAAGAGCATGCAAGATGATAATAAATTACAATAAAGTCCAATCATGTTTAGCCCTATAATATATTGGCGTACAAATATTTTAGTCACATTAATTATAAAAAGAAATTAACCGAACTGCTATGTGAAACTTACAACTATATTAAGCATAATAAAATTAATGTCAGACAAGTTTTTCGACAAAAAAATCAAACACACTATAATATGCCTTTTGAGATAAAAACACTATCAACTGACGTTTGAACGCATTGATATTTAACTCCTTCCAACGTTTAGGTAGCTTGTTAAATATAATTCCAACTTCAATTCAATTCAATTCAATTCATTTATTCAATAACAATTTTCACATCGTGTCTGAATTTCTATAACTAAACATATTACATGCATGCAATCAATATTTAAATCATTATAATTATACAAAATCACATAAAAAAAAAAAAAAAAAAAACAAAAATAAAAAAATATAAAAGTAAATGTCATAATTCATAAGTCAATTCATAAAAATTAATTATTCATTTCAAATCAATAAAATTATGTTACTTCAACCTTTGTATTAATTTATAAGTAATCAATAGAATATAGACACTTATTTAACAAGAACCGTTTAAGCTTAGTCTGAAACCCACTTGTATAAACTAGACTTTTTAACTCTGTCGGCAGTTTATTGAACATTTTTAATGACTTGTGGTAGGCGCTATGCTTTACCACGTTCAGGTGAGACACTTGCTTCATCTGGAGATCTTTTCTTCTTGTACTCTCCCTGTTTTGCCTTTCATCTTCAGTCTCATATTCAAAGATATATTTTGATAAGTAAGTAAGTAGGACCAAAATGTACAAGCTTGGGACTGTCAATATATTTAAAATTAGGTACTCCAGTTACTCCAGTAACCCTTGGTTTTGCGCTTTTTCATACGCTCTGTCGGTAAACATTGTACCAAAACCAAAAAAAAAATGCTTGAAGAAATCACCAATAAAGTAAAAACAATTTCCATTTTATCTATGTAGGTACTAGAACGTGTTAAGAAAACAAATTCACTTTATTTACGTCTAGGGCAAAATATAATAGTAATTAATATTATTTGTACAGGTCTTCTTTACTTTGTTTGCTCATTATTTCCAGGGAACTGTTTAAGTTATTTGCTTTCAAAATGTATAATTTTCAAGTTATTTGTACAATTTTCTTTACATTTAAGACCAGGCAGTCTAAATCAAAATTCCACGCAAGCTCCGCCCAATGCTCCCCGCCACTCCGTTATGTGCTAAACGCTAACGCATCAGTAATAAAGTTGAATATCGTATGCGCTCTTTGATCGTGTTCGAGCACGAAACTAAATAGCGTAAGTCTCAATTCTTATTTCGTTTATATATAACTAAAGTAATAATTGGTCTAGAGAAAAAATATCTGGTAGCTCGATAAAAAAACTATATTTTTTTGCTGTGAATATTTATTTTAGACATAAAAGCCGAACAATCTTGTTTGTTTTTATAATTATCCTTAAAAAAGACATGATTTTCGGATAAAAAATGTATCGAGCGAATATATTTTTTTTTTTTTTTTTTAATTATCATATATACAAAGAACACAGGATTAAATAATAGATAGCAATCAAAAACCACTACGGTTTAAACTTATGCTATCGTGAGTCTATCTCATTATCAAACTATACAATTAATAAACATTTTAGGTAATTAAGTGGTTACAATCATTCCTTTAAAATACTTAAGTAATATTGCCTAAGTTTACATTTTATATTTTTAGGTGTAATACATTTATTTATTTCTGAGGGTAGACTGTTTATAAGTCTCGAGAGAAGTTCGCTCGCCATACGTATTGTTGGCCGGCTGTGTACGAAGCCTATTCTCAGAAACTGCCCGTGTGCGTATACAGGATGCTCGATTTTATTTCTTAAGGATTCATTGAAAAATTGTTCTTTTAATAACAAAAAAATCAATTGTATATGAACTGGTAAGACATGTACAGTGTTTAAAGAGGCCATTTATATTGTCGTAAAGTTCGTATCTAATTTTAGGAGATACTTACTATTGTTTTTAAAATTCGAAGTTGAAGTTTAAAAATACTATCAAGGTAAGTTTTATAGGTACCATAATTGCTTAGGCCATACTGGATGTAAGAGTCAGCCATTGCGTAATAAAGCATTATCTTCACTTTGAAGGGCAGGCGGTTTTTTAATATGGTCATAATAGCGAGAAATTGCCGAAGTTTATCGCAAACACGTTCTATGTGATAACTCCAATTAAACTTATCGTCTATAGTTACTCCAAGTTATGTTTGTTTACTGACAACATCTATTTGTGGACAGTTACAATTAATCGCATTAACCGTATGCAAGCAGTCATGGTCATGGACTATTAAGTTCCTTATGGGCAATTTTCTAATGTATGGAGATTTAATAACCAGAAGTTTAGTTTTACTTGCATTAAGCACTTAGCCAGCATTGTGACACCACCTTGTTAAAGCGTCCAGGTTGAGTTGTAAGCGTTCGCATGCTATTTGAGGATTTCTATTAGCAATAACAAGCCAAGTGTCATCCGTAAACTGATAGCATTTACTGTTCGTACAGTTACCGTACTTCATACAGTTACTCATATCATTTACATAAGACAAAAAACGCAGGGGACCTAATACTGAGCCCTGGGCTGTTCCCTCAGTTATAGCCATGCGATCACTACAGATGTTATCAATTTTTACAGTAAAGGTACGATTTTTAAGATAATTTTTACACCAGTTGAGTCATGGACCACGTACTCCACAGTCGTCTAATTTATCAACTAGCTGGTTATGAATTAATGTGTCAAAAGCACGTGAGAAGTCAATAAAGAGAGCAAGACCATATTTTTTATCATTTAGGTGCTTATTGACTTCATCGGTGAAGTTCGACAAGAGGTTTGTGGTGCTTTTGCCGGCCTGAAAGCCAAATTGGTACCGGTCAATTACGTCGTGCTGCTTATAAAATGCGTGAATTTGTTCACAAACGTATTTTTCAACTATTTTATCAATAGACGAGAGCAATGTTATTGGACGATAGTTTGAATAATCGTTTTTTTTACCTCTTTTATGGACTGGCCTTATGCACCCTACCTTTAGATCATCTGTGTATATACCACTTTCAATACTTCGATTAATTAAGTCAGCAATAGGCTTAGATATGCTTTCACCTATCATTTTAATATCGGAAACTTTAATATTGTCTGGACCTGGGGCCTTTCTTGAGTTAAGTTGTTTAATGATTTTATGAATGCTGCTAGCCGAGGCCTTTTTAAACAGGATACTAGAATCCAGAGGTATACGTGTTGCTTTAGGGTCCGTTAATTTAATGTTACATTTAGGAACTATGTCATTAATTACGTAACTGTCTTCAACATCGAAAGAAAAACATCCAATAAATCCTATACTAAAGTTTAATTTTGATTGTATGAGTGACTGTTTCAGAATATTCATGCAAATTAACACAAAAATAGGGAGCCTCCTCTTAACATTCTCACAGTTTCTATCTTTAAAAAAGTTAGTTCTCACTGAGTTAATAAAGGCTCGTGCAGACTGGCGCGACACGCGTCGCACTGCCTGTCACGCCCGCGATACCGCGCCAACCTGCCTTTAAGGTAATACCAACCGACACATCTTTCTAATAAATAAACTGACTATGGGATAATGATACACAGTCATAGGTGACAGAGATGGCGCTCGACAAAGACGAGGGTTTTTAAGTTTCCGTACCCAAAATGCCAACACTACCAACGGGATCCTATTACTAAGGATCCACTGTCCGTGTACAGAGCCCTTCGTGTGCGAGTCCGACTCGCAATTGGCTGCTGTTTTCTAAAACTCGAAATAAGTACCTTATTTCCTTACCTTTTCCTTCCCTCTGATACATGGAGAAGGCTGGAATTTGCTAATTTCAAAGTATTTTTTAAGATATTTGACTGTTTATTTAATTTAGATTTTACAAAACCAACAAAAAAAATAAGTTACAATTAAAAAAAAATTGCCCTCTCCATTGCCATTTGGGTGACTTTTAGCTTTCTGATAAGGCCCATTGTGAGCGACCACATTTCAGTGCCATAGGTCATCACTGGCAACACGCACTGGTCAAAGACTTTCGTCTTGAGACACTGCACAGGCAGGTGGGCAGCACATTGCTCGCAGAACTGATGGCCGATGGGGCCGAAAGGTTCTGGAGTGGCGACCGCGTACCGGAAGACGTAGCGCTGGAAGGCCTCCTACAAGGATGGACCGATGACCTGCGGGTATCCGCTGGATGCGGGAAGCACAGAACCGGTCGAAGTGGCGGTGCTTGGGGGAGGCCTACGTCCAGCAGTGGACGTCTTTTGGCTGAAATGATGATGATGAAAAAAAGATGTTTTAATATCTCAAAAAATTAAGTTGTGTGCGTTTTAAAGTCCGTTGTAGACAGAGACAGCACTGCTGCGATCTGACGTCACAACACAGGAGAGCCATAGCAACTTCGCGCCATTCAGTGCAATGATCGTTTTGCGTGACAAGGATAGTAGGATCATTTCAAAAGCGTGTAACGTTACTTCTTAATTTTTCCAACGATTTTTTTTTCTACAGAAATCGTCGTTTTTAGTAACACCTATATCAATAAACACATATTTATATATTTACTTGTATACATATATTTTTGGTAGCATTCAAATACCCTAATAATTGGTTTTAATCATCATACTCACAGACTACAATATAATAGGTATAGCTTCTTCTCGAGTCAGTGACACATATTTTGTCCGATCATCTTACTGCGGCACACACATATAACCGTTATCACTTACAACCAATCAGCATCAGTCATTCACTCGAAACCACTAACGTCAAACACATTTCAGCCAATGAAAATGCACAGATATATCTACCTGCTGCCAGTTACATTTCCGCTGTTCCAAAGACAAGGCGTTCCCCGGACGTCGTGTTCAATTAGGTAGCATCCATTGATCCAACATAATACCGATCTGACATTAGATGTAACTTAGACTGAGATAAAGTACGACCCAGTTCCATTGTCTGCTGTTCGAATGGAGTTAGATATTACCTGACAGCCAGTCAAGGAGGAGCTAGGTATATTGGCTTGGTGATATCTGTAAGGTCTTCGGCGATATTTGTCATAAAAAAATAATAGGTCCGTTTTGACATTTCGACGATTGAACATCGCGACGTAACTAGTGAAGTAATCATACGAATCGGTACTCGATACTCACGATAAATCGATTCAAGTTAAATGTCAAACTATTATTTTTTGACAACTATAGAGAGGTAATTGTCAAAAATTTATTTATTGTGGTATATTTTATGGTGATTATGACAATTTTTAATTTTTCTGTGGCAGTAGATACTATCAAAACTTTCTGTTCAGCAGAAATTAATGGGCTGAAATGAAGATTCTTACTCAGAAGCTTTCTCCTTAAATTTTACTGGTCCATTTAAATTACGGGCTAGTTTTAGACACACCTTTTAAATCCAGATCCGCTAAAAGTAGTTTTATAAATACCACAGATAATTCGTATTCGCTAGTAACTTCATTAACAATTAAGCAAGTTGGAAACAGTCTATTTTAGTCAAGGACCTGCCTAAATTAACGACCTCGTAAGAAATGAGCTCTAAACTCCGAAATCCCAAAATTAAATGCCTTATTTTTTACATCGAAACCGTTCCCTCAATTTTTATGGATCCGCAGAAGTTGATTAAAACTCCAGTGTAATTAAGTGAGTCGTTAAAAACAGGTTGTTTTTCAGGGCGAGGGGGCGCGATGACTGCGTACTATCCCAGCTTTGTATCGGTAATCGTTCTTTTGTTTCGAGCCCACAGTTTTCGTGCCTCGCCGGGGTTCGACGTGGCGTGTCTGAAACTTCACAATTAGCCCTTTACAACCTTTGTACGTCCGATGAAAACTGAAACACCCTGTCTATGAGGCCAGTGAATTTTATTGGAGTTTTTTTTTTAAGTGTCGAAATATTGGTTAACTCTACGATTGCTTTCAGATTTGTGACCTCTGCCAAAAACACGTGACCACGGGATTTAATCATCGATAAAAAGGTTGAATAATTGAATTATTCCGCCAAAGTTAACACAGCTTTTGAAGTGATTTACCTGCTGCCATTTTAATTAAATTTCTATGTTATTTTAATGTTGAAATACAGGTTGTGTTCAAAATAGGTAAGAAAATTAATTTATGTTTCTTGGTGATACTGCAGTTATTCATTAGAAATTCCATTAAGTATTCGTGTGTTATTTTGGTTCGTAATGATGATGTATTATAATTATGTATCTATTAATAATTATTATAAAAATAGACAGTTAAAAATAAAAGTTCATTCATAAAAGTGCTTTTCGTGGCGTTGAATAAAATAAGTGCTATCATCATGAGAATATTCCGCTGAGTCACGTTTGTATTCAACTCACGTCCAACGGACCTTAATGTTGTTACAAAGGATAAAATAATGTGCCGGTTATACTATGGCCCGAATATGATTGCCTGTGAAATATTTTTCTTTTCAGTCACCTAACTGCGGACGTAATTAGTGACAATATAATTACAGAGTATTTGTCACAAACAGGATAATTTTGTTTGAAAAAGTTTAAAAAAAAATACACCTACCACTTTATGGTGGTATTATGATGTATTTAATTTATTTAACCATTTATTCAAATAATTATAAATATTTTTATCCACGAATTGTAAAGCTTTGAATTTGAATTAAATTTTTGTATTGTATGTTATTTGAATGCTTATTTTATTATAATTTTAATAATTCTATGTTAATTAATGTAATTGGACCTTGCCGTTTTAATTAACTATAAATAATTAAAAAATAAATAAATGGTAACCGCTTTCGGGTGGATCGTAAGTTCTTTAACCAAACTCACAAGTCCAATCAACAAACAGACTATTTAAACCCAAGCGCAAGTTTAAATACTATCTAAATCGTTAATAGAATGTAATCAACTAAGACGAGCACTCTACGCTACACCCCTAGTAGAAACTAGTCCGTAAGAGTTGCGGCGTGTTCACGACAACTCGTTAACTATTCCGTATTGACAAGTCAGCAACGACCTTACCAGTGCTCCTCCTCAATTCCAAGAATTTTGTGTAGAAGTGCTGCAGTTAATTTTTACCATTAGGGAGCATTAATATTAAAATCTACGCATTAATCGAATACGAGTATGCTGGAATGTATGTGTGCGTGTGTTTTAAATTACGCATTTTTTAAGTCTTTATTCCTCTGTTTTATTTTTAGAAATCAATCAAACACTGATCTGTGATACGATAAAAAATATTTAATAACCTAACTATGCGTTTTTAATGGCACGAGTATATAAGTACTAGTGCAGGTAAACTACTTATAGGTAGGTACCTATAGGCTAAGTAAGTTCTAAAACGAAAACCCGACTACTGAAAAATCACGCTCTAAAAAGTATTCAGAAACAATAAATTATTCTCTTCTGAAATTGTTATGTACAAACTATACAAATTTATCGTCTATTAAATAAACAACTTACATGTAATATATTTTTCAACAAATTTGCTCAAAAAATGCATTTACACAGCCTGCATACATTGTTCGAAAGTTAAAAATTACGCACCATACTGTGCGGTACAGTAGGTAAAACATGTACTTAGGTGAGAGTACCTATTTTACCGCACATCCCGTTGTATGGTGCGTAATTTTTTACTTTCGAACAATGTATACAAGCTTCGTACCTAAATGCAATTTTTGAGCAAATGTGTTGAAAATAACTATTAATGTATTTTAATACATTCTTATTCATAGCGATGTTCAGAGGATAGCCGTGGTCGTATTCACTTTACCCTAAAGCTTATGATCACTTACTACTGTTAGAATGTATTGTTTTGTTAGGGTAATTTGACGCCACAGCTTATAACAGCGGACTGATTTGTCAGATTATGATAAGTAGTTTAGAAGTTATGAGGGAACAGATGAACATTATATACATATATACCAAAATCATAACCCACCTTTTAGCTTCGCCGTAGTCGGGTAACTAATCAGAATGATCGTGCTGCGGCGTGTCGACCGACTGTTTAGCATTTACAAGCCATCGACAAGATATGTAATCTAGAGGATGGCTATGGGTTAGTGACGTAATGGATTTCAGGTATCTTGGTCGTAAATCTAGTAGTTACAATATCTAGGCACAGACAGTCAAGGAAATTAAGTGTTAAGCAAATTTACACCCTACGTCAATTTGCCTTGTTAAAAACATTTCATACCAGGGACCACTTTGGTTACCCATTGAAAGGGTTTTCAATAGGGTTTTCTAAGCGGTTAAACAAAAACCCATACGATATGGGTAACCCTTATGAACGGCTTAAATTAAATTTTGGTAACCCATTGAAAGTGTTTTCGATAAAAAGCCATAGGGTGTGGGTAACCCTTTTGAACGGCTTAATTTAAGCCATTCAAAATTACCCACACCGTATGGGTTTTTGATTAAAAATGGTAACCAAAATGGTCCCTGGGTAGAATAGAGATAGAATTGGTCATGCTACGCGTGCTGGGTGGATGTCGAAATAACATAATAATTATTATGATTTTTTCATGTTTCTGGGTATCAAGTAGGTATAGAACCCATTGAATGGGTTATCATGTAACCCATTGAATGGGTTATCATGTAACCCTTTCAATGTGTTTCTAGCATAAAGCCCTTTCAATGGGTTACATCATGATAAAGGTAACCCATTGAATGGGTTACCCCTTCGAAAGGCTTAACCCTTAACCGGGGTTGTACGGTCCCTGGTTTATACAAGTGTCAAACAAGGACAGTTGTGATTTAAATACCTATACATTGGTTAAGCCTGTTTTGCTATTAATTTTCCCTGACTTTACTTACAATATCTACGTATGTTCCTGTACCCGGCCGTAAATATGGCACATCGAGTGTTAGAAATGGTCCGGCTTTATGTAGCGAAGTGTCTGTCACATACCTGAGTGACAGTCTCTTTCAGGCCCCCGCGACTCTAATAGCACAGTTTCTATGAAAATTTCATGGAAAGTGTCGCGCCTACGATATCGCGCCAGTCTGCACGAGCCTTTGTAAAGATCGATGTATATTTACGCCCGGATACTTTTAATTTTTACAAGGATTTTACTGAGCATAATAGCTACCCCTGTATTGCTTCGGTTCATTGAACTCAAACGACCTTTATTTATAACTAGCTTCTACCCGCGACTCCGTTCGCGTGTATCTTGTTTTAACATAAAATATATCCCATGACACTCGGCAATGCTGTAGCTTCCCATTAGTCAAAGAGTTTTTGGAATCGGCTCAGCAGTTCCGAAGATTACCCCCTACAAAGTCGGTGTCAAAGTCAAATTCTTTATTTCATATAGGCACATAAAAGGCACCTTTGAACGTCAATATTTACAAAAAAATAGAATTGATTCTAGTCGCCCCTTCCAAAAGGTAGTTTCATTAAGGAGAAGAATGTGAAAGAAACTCCGCCGTTACTCTTTTAAAATGTTGTACAATATTTTTAATAGGTACAATAATACAATCATATGTGAAGACGATGCACCTAGAATAAAATTACTATACCACAATAGGTAAAAAGATTTAAGAATGAAGCAATGACAGATAAATTAATTATGTGAAAGATACATGGTGCTCACATATTTACAACCTCACAAACTTTACCTCCTTTTACATAATATTAGTATAGACTAGCTTCTACCTGTGACTTCGTGTGCGTGTAATTTCTTGTCCCCCCGACGCAGTCCATCGCGTCGCATCGCCTGCCCAGTTGGGAAAAGGCAGATTGTTTGAGCTAGATTAATTACTTATATTATAATATTAGTATACAACATTATTTTTAGTATATGCGAAACCTGAATATAGTTTGTTCAGAATAAGGAACTGAATCGAGTTCAATAATTTTTACACCATGTTATATTTTGTCCCAAAAATATTTAAGTGTGATGGAAAATGTTATCATCATTTAATGACTTACAATACAATCGCAGTACGGTTAGGTACCTACTGCCAAATTATTATCAATGAGCGCAAGACGACCCTGGAGGCGCGGGGGCGCCGCGGCCGTTAGGATGTTTTTGTACGGACAACCCGGTAACGTAACAACCTTTTATCTTTATCCCCCTTATTCCAAAACAAGGTTTATTTTCAGACCCAGGTTTAAAACATGGAGCCATTATTGAATTTCGAACTTTATTCCGACTATCGTAAAATTCCTAAACACAAAACTGACATCTTAGTACCGAACTAAGTTTTTAGTTTTGTATAAAGAACGGTATTTCAATCACTGTTACGTTCTTATTACAAAAACTAGCTCCATGGTTTAAGCCATGTCAAAATATAAATCTTGTTTTGTAATAAGGCGGCTTGACTTTTCATGATACAGTTTTGAAATTTTGTACATAGATTCTTTACATACAAATACTAGACACGTGTTTCAGGTTTCGCATATACTAAAATAATGTTGTATATAAATTAGCGACCCGCCCCTGCTTAGCACCGTTTTACGCCTTGACAAAACACCAAGACTTCCTTCTTAAGCCGGGTCTCCTGCGCGTGTTTTTTCTAAAAATTACACAAAAAACTTTACACATAAACATTTGTTTTCATAAGCAAGCTGTCTCCTGAGTATAAATATATTTTTAGATTAATAAGTAACACATTTCATGTAGATTTTGTACCTAATGAGTTCCGACGAGGAAGACAGTTTTAGCAATTATAGACTCAATATCGAGGAGAAGACCGATTTCGTTTAATATTAATGAATTACACACATAAAGGCTCGAACAGACTGGTGCGATATCGCAGGCGCGACAGGCACCGACAAAGAAATTGTCCTACTAGTGTCGCGTTCGCTATATTGCACGAGTCTGCACAGGCGTTAAACCTTCAGGAATAAATTCTCTAAACGATGGTGAAAACCGCATCAAAATGCGTTGCGTAGTTTAGAAGAACAACGCGGTCAGACAGACAGACACGAAAAGCGACTGTAATTTATAATAAATATACCTACTAGTTGCCTGGCGCGACTTATTTATTTATTTTATTAAACAGTTTATGTACACACACGTATACGTACAAAGGTGATGCTTATTTCTAAAGAAATCTCTTCCAGCATACCTGCGACAAGGAAAGTAGACGAAGAGATGTAGACAACGTGTGTAAGAGTAGAAGAGCAAGCATAATACATTAAATCAAAATAAAAACTTACTAATATTATTACTATACTAATCACTAATTTAAAAATAAACACACAATAAGAGAATATACTTAAGAAAGAAAGAAAGAAAAATAATTTTATTCGTCACAGAAACACGTGCTTAGGAAAACATAGACTCGAGCAAGTAAACATTAAAAAAAAAACCTATCTACATTAAAATCACGAGCACAAAAATAACAAATAGTCGGCAACTGCACGTCATGACTGTGACAAAAAGACACACATACATACATACTTCTAAAATAAATATCACTAAAATATATAAGTTACTACTTAGTTCCATGGTGTACTACCCCTACCTTACCTTACCCCTAAACCATCGCAGGCATCAAAATCGATCCAGCCCTTTCGGAGTCTCTAGGACAAAAAAACAAATATTGAATTTTATTCATATAGCAGAAGATAGAGAAGATGCACGAGCAAAACTTTCCATCAAAGATATAAATTTGTCTAGCTAGATATGTTCACAATTTTTTTGTTCGAGTTCACAGCTTTGACTGTCGCCAAAGCTGTGAACGACGTGGCGTGAGTGGATGACGTAGCTGTCACGTACACCAGCTTAAATTGGCCTGTTTGTTTTAGCTGTTTTGCAGTGCGACACTCTATTTAGACATAATTATAACTAATCAAAGACTTCAATATTGAGGACGGTCAAAAAAGGATTAAAATAAATGCTCTTTGATGTGTCATTAAACGTTGTATGGTGTTTTCAGCATGGCTGCTCATTCCATTTGATTAATTTAAGTAATTCATATTATTCCTTTTCCCAGAATGCCGTGATTCAATAAAATAAATGATCGTTTTCGATAGCTTCATGAAATCAGAACAATATTTTATCAGACAAATATTCTCGAAATCATATCAGAGGGAAAAGTCAATCAGAATTTATTTTAATTGTGTAAAGCAGAGAGCGTAAAAACTGGCCAAGTTCGAGTTGGACTCGTACTCTAAGAGTTTTTCGTGATTCAATAATGAATTATCGTTTTCGATAGCTTCGTGAAATCAGAACAATATTATAATCAGACAAACATATTTTCGGAATCATGTTAGAGGGAAAAGTCAATCAGAATTTATATTTATTGTGGAAAGCAGAGAGCGTAAACACTGACCAAGTGCGAGTTGGACTCGTGCTCTAAGAGTTTCGTATTACCAGAACTATTTTTACCTTCTTTTTATTATTTGCCATTATAAAATACATAGATATAATGTCCCTGGATTAGACTTGTTTGCTGATGAATGGAACACGGTAGTGTTAGAATGTTTGCGGATCTGTAAGGTTACAAAGTGATAGGATTAACTTAATTATTATTATTAATATACTTAATTGGTGATGTTCTTCAGAAAGGTCAGGTGCGAAGTACTCGCAACCGGCATGCGTGTAACCAGATGTATGAACGTAGGCAAAGCAAAAGGAGTATGTAAGTAGCAGGTGGCGTTCTATAGTTTCACCCCAGTGGGAATAAGGTGTCATTTTATGTATGTGTATAAACTTAATTAACTATTACAGACCTAACAATTAATGAGAGCTGTCTATATTAGCTATTATGGTTAAAAAGAGCCCTTTGACGGACACACGGGCCCACGGATAGACCGACCGATAGACCAACAGACAGACGGTGACTTAATAGGTAATAGGGTCCCGTGTTCACCTTTTTAGTACAGAACCCTAAAAATTAAAACAACAATTCAATGTGGGATGGAATGGGATCATGCATTTGTAAACTCGGATCTAATTCCAAACTACGCTCCATGGAATGTGGGAGGGTGTTAGTTGGGAACAATGCAATTTGTGGTCTGATTATGTATTGAGTACTGGTATGCCTGTATTTGCATTGTTTATCATAAATAGCGGGTTATATTCTGCTTGTTGAATTTCAGTGGAATCAGTGACGTATTTAACCTACGGCCAAGAGGGCCAGGGCCTGGGGCGGCAGACTGCGAAAGGCGGTGCAAGGAGTCCCTTGCAGTCTGCCTGATTTTCTTGATTCAAGCACTACATATCTTCTGCCGCCCTAACTTTTACATGAATGGTCAAAAAAACCTATCTGAGGCGGGGTGCTAAAATTTTTAAGCTCGTTTCGCTCTCTTTTTGCATCCTACTATTTCTTAATTATTTTGAAGCTTTTTTTTGCATTGCGTAAGTCGATAAAGAAAGAAAGAAAGAAAGAAAAATAATTTTATTCGTCACAGAAACACGTGCTTAGGAAAACATAAACTCGAGCAAGTAAACATAAAAAAAAAACCTATCTACATTATAATCACGAGCACAAAAATAACAAATAGTCGGCAACTGCACGTCATGACTGTGACAAAAAGGCTTGCACTCAGCATGTTACTAAAGTAACTTCAATATCTCCTGAATGAATTGTGAAAATAAAATCTATCCGAGGTGCTAAAATTTTTGAATTCACTGCGCTCGTTCTCACATTTATTTGTTTTGTTAAATTACGGGGCGGCAAACAGTGTTGGCCCGGGGCACACGGGGCTAATCTTGAAATACGCCATTGGGTGAAATGTAGGTAGTTGTGAATTATAAGTACTTGGTTGATAAAATTACACACAAACAACATCATTTCTGTTTTTCTCCGAAGGGTTAGGCCGTTGCGCCAGTTATGTTTAAGTCCCATGTAATAGGGGTAAAGGCGAGCCATCAACCGGGCACAGATCTAGACTCCGGGCTGCTACTGAGAAATTCCTGATGGAAAACCTAATAACACTTTGCCCGACCTGGGAATCGAACGCAGGACCAAATAAAAATACGTTAAATTACTTTGATGAACTTACATTTTAATGAATTGTGCATGGTTATTAAAAAAAATTATTTTTAGTTTGTAATAATTGGTGCAGTTATGTGGTTTTTGTTGGTTATATGTCTGCTTGTATAAATATCATTTCTGTTTTCCGATGTGCATGGAAAGTGGGCTGTGTTGATGCTATACTATAAATCAATAAATTGATTCGTGAAGCGAAAACTTTGTACCCCTTTTTAAGAAAATTATGCGGACGGAGTATGAAATTTGGCACAGTAAAAAAAAAATACATATTTGCGGATTACCAACGAGATTTACATTCATTCATACATCACAATTAAGTATCTTTTACAATAATAAAAACTTGTCTAATATACATTATTCAGAGCACGTGTACTCGATAATATGTGAGATGTGGTTACCTGTAACTGTTACCAGTATAATTTATATTAAAAAATAAATTTAAAATACTTATTAGCTTTTTGCATTCCTTCTCCATATAAACATGGAGAAGGAATGCAGAAACATAATATTTTTATGTAATATACATTAGAAATAAATTAAATTAGTAAAAAAACCATTTCACACAAGACACAACAACCCCACAATGCAACCTGCCAAGAAGTTGATATTAACATTTTCAATACTAGTGTTGCTCAATTGATGAGAATCTTATCTAATGGCTTCTTCGAGCGTAAATAGTCAATTTTCTGTTTTGTGTTTTATACAAGTCAACTATCAATTTTCTGTTTTGTTCGAATATGATTATAGACTACATGTGGAAACTTGTAACTAGCCATATTTTTGTGTAAGCTATTACTCAATGTATCTGTTTAGCTGTAAGATTTCTAAAAATAAAATAAATAAATTATAGGCTGACTAAGGCATGGCTGGTATGGCTGATAGTGGGAGTGATAAAATATCCCGGCTTTCTGCTGGATATCTAGATAAAGTGAGTGCAGCCGAGAGTCACATAAATAACGAGTAGATAAGAGCAGCCAGACGTTTGCTGGGTGCAAGTTAGTCGGTTATTGTATACTTTTATTATACAACGCTTTTAGAAAAGAAAGGTTAGGAAGTAATTTTCATGTGTTGTTCAATGTTCAATGTGTTGGTGGATGTCACATGTCTTCGAATTTTTGGTTCTTGGACCTTTCCTTACGATGTTTTTCTTCACCGTTTTGAGAGCAGTGGTGATGAAATAATTTAACCAAAGTAAAGCGCCTGTGTTCCGTGTGGTGCCGGACGTAAAGAATAGCACTAACCCATTACTAACCGTGGGTGTCGTAAAAGGCGACTAAGGGACTAATTACTAGAGAATGCGCACCAGTTTGGGGGAACCCCCTGTTTGGACGAGGCCTATGTCCAGCAGTGGACGTCTTCTGGCTGAAATGATGATTTATGTATAATCAGCCTCATCATCATGAGGCTGATTATGCATTAATCACGCTGGATTACCCTGGGCGATATACACACTATATCACGAAGCAATTTCAACCCATTCCTAATTATATCTCAGCTATAATTAGAAACAGATTAATGTTCTGTTTGCGCTAATTACAATCGATTTCAGCAATTCATTTTCTTCAGGAATGTGTATGTTTTGCGTTTTACTTTGACATATTTAGACACGCCGTGTCTTGCAAATGTTTACCTTGTTTCTATCAGTTTTGATTATTCAAATTCTATTTAGTCAATATGTTTGTTTATGTCTCGTCTGATTCGACTGTTTCTCCTTCCATGATATCTAATTTGTTGTTGTCTAGGAATTGGTGAGTCACTTGTGCTGGCTTTTGTATACAAATCTAGCATAGTGCTTAACCTAGTAGGTTTCTGCAGGCACAGCTGAAATAAAATTTAAAACTCATATTAAAAGAACACTTCGTAAACAAGCATATTACAAATTAGAGGATTATATCCAAGATAAGAATGCTTGGAAACATGCTGGTCCAGCTCCATAGGACAATCTAGAGTCTAGACAAAATCAAACAGGTTACTATTTTAATTGTATAATTTATTATTTTTATGAAATTTATTTTAAATTCTGTGATTACCACACTGATATTGTTATTTTTTACTAGCATATATATGAGTCTTAAAGAAAGGCATTGCTCTCGGCTACGTACTTATACTTTAGCAGGTGGAGACCAATTTATTTATTTTTTCGGCGACAAAATTAAGCCTAATTTTGATATGTGTACATTATGATGACTCACACTATATAATTGAAGTTGAGGAGTGCACTCTTAATTATAAGCACACACCGTAACAAAATAAATGGAAATACGAAAAGTAAAAATAAGTAATAGCTGTAAAGACAGCTTTGATTCAATGAGGGACTTGCAAAGGATATGAAATTAATTCAGTTTACCAGCACAACAAGGGAATGCGAAGTGCAAACAATAATATGATCACGCCGACAATTGTAGCTCGCTTTGTGGCTTTAGTGATAGCGATCGTGGTTTAGCGAGCGCTTGATGCAACTAAACTTTGTTGTTAAGCTGCGTTATTTAGCAAAACGTGGTTCTGTAGAATCTCATCGGGTAGGTAAAACGAGCGAGCGCAAAGCAAGGTGGTATAAAGCAGTGCACGTTTGACGGGATGAAAATAACAAGGAAAGGTCTATAATGCATACCTTTTTTGGCTGGGAAATTATCAAATATCTTCTCCCGCTCTGGGCGGAACTGGAGGCCGTGTCAGACTTTTACTGACTAAAACCCACCCGTGTTCCTTCCGTTGCCTGTTTGCCTACCTACCTTTTCCATACCTACCTCAAAAATTTAATTTAACTTACATAAGGATAATGTTTGACTTTTCGTCGACCCTACTGCGATAGCCAACCCTTGGCTTGGCAGGCCAAAGCGTGGCGATTATAGCAATATCCTCCTTTTTGGGGAGGCTTATGTCTTTCGGTTGAAATGATGATGATGATGATTACGTCGAAATGTTGCGTTAAACTGTTCAGCGCAGTTAGTGCGTTCGTATGAGAGAATCTTCGCGATTTTATAAAACACTATATAGCTTCTGCTCGCGACGTGAAATTTCTTGTTTCCCGACCCACTGCGTCGCATCGCCCACCCGCGCTATTACTTCGTTTTCGCTTAGAATTATTTCTGACTGGCTCCCAAGGGTCGTAACGTCATGTTAAATAGCCTATGACTTCCGTCGAGAATTGGAATAATCTAGGAACTACCAGTTGGATTTGCAAAATTCTTTGCACAATTTTGCAAATCGTACTGGTAGTTCCAGAGATTATTGTAAGGTTGTTGTTTTGTGGTTGTTGTGTGTTATTGCTGTTGGGATTATTGTTGTTGTTGTGATATTGTGTTGTTATTGTTTATTTCTAAATTGATTTCTTCTTTTTCTTAGATTACCCCTACATAAAAAATTTCAGACAAACTTTGACCTATTTATAATCATCACACCATCATCACATCACACTAATATTATAAAGGCGAAAGTTTGTGAGTGTGTGTGTATGTGTGTATGTTTGTTAATTCTTCACGCTCAAAATGCTGAACCAATTTTAATGAAATTTTGTATGGAGGTAGCTGAGACCCTGGATTAACCCATAGGCTACTTATTATCTCGATATTCCTACGTGATCAAGACTTACGCGAGTGAAACCGCGGGGCGGAGCTAGTATTAGTATAAATTGGATGTAGGACCTCAGTTTCAGTTCATCATGTAGTCGGTTAGGTAATACCTTAGGACGCACGAGAGTGAAACTAAGTAAATAAGTAGGTACATAATTATCGTCGATCGAGATTCTTGAACGAAGATAATTTTATACATAGAAAACGCCAATCGCAAAATGCTAGTCTTACGCTCTCTTAAATTTAATTACATCTACTCTATTGTAAAGGTAAGAAGTAAAGCAATTAATTCCAGTAACATCACGTTAATCGCTAGTCCGAGGCGCCTAACGTTAACGCGTCCGTAAACGTTAGCCGCCGTGATAATGCTTCACGTAGATGTCTTTAACGTAATTGTGAGTATATTACTGTGTAACATTACGGTAGACAGCCATTATTTTAAGCTTTATTAGGAGATTTGGGAGTTAATGAGGCATTTCATATTTTATGATGATATTGTGTGAGAAGATGACGAAATAATTGTCCAAAGTGAGAATTCTTGAGGTACTCAAAGAACGCATTTACGAGTACTAACACGATATCTAAATGCTAACTAAGTTAAACCCTGCAAAATATATTTATTTATTTAACTTTTTAACACGGTTAAACCAATTACAATAATTAAAGTCAGACACATATACACATGGAAAAAAAAATACATTATAAATTTCAGGTAAAAACATAAAACTTAAAAAAAAAATACAATACCTTCATGAATCCCTCTCACAGTATTTCTGGAATGCCAATAAAATCTTCGTCCATTCATCTGCAAACAGATCGTTTGTTGGATTAGAATCCAAGAGATCATTAAGTGCGGTCAGAGTGCGAGGCAAGTAAAAACATAAAACAATAAAAGAATTACAATACTTCCATGAATCCCTCTCACATTATTTCTGGCATGCCAATAAAATCTTCGTCCATTCAACCGCAAACAGATCGTTTGCTGGATTAGAATCCAAGAGGTCATTAAGAGCGACCAGAGTGAGAGGTACTGGGGACTGGGCACGCGCCACGGTGTGACATGGAGGCACAGCAAACAGCCTGTGGTGTCTGCCGCGGCAGTAATTGTCTGGGACAAAAAAACGAGCTAGCATAGCATGCAGGTTAGGTGCGTCAATAGTGCCAAGGAGCGTCGCAGGCTGTGGTAAAAATTAAAAACAAAATTACGCGAAGGGTAACCGAAAAATATCTCAACAATTCAACATCCATATATATGTTACCGGCCAAACCCGATTTCAGGACAAACTAGCTTAGCCTAGGCTAAACTAGTTCTTCCTATACGCGATAGGATTAACTAGTATAGCCTAGGCTAAACTAGTTTGTCCTAAGCCCGATAGGATAAACCAGTTTAGCCTAGGTCGAATCGTTTGATATACCACTCAAAAGACATAAAACCTATTTAGTCTAATATGATAAACGTGCAAACAAGCATGCAGCAGGCATGTTTTCTGTCACGGCTCCGGCGCTGCAGGGCTTCAGCGGTCCCATGCGAGCTTATCGTCACAGATGTGTTTCACGCTCACCACCGAGGCTTCGGCTTACTGGCCGCCTCGCCCCTACGCGCCTACGCGATTTTAAATAACACTCTAGGGGTAGGGCAGACAAGACTACGTGGAGTCGGTTTTGCTGCGATTCGTTTCGGTCACGCCGCTCCCACAGCACGCTCAATCAGATTTCAGATTAGAACGTACCAGTTTATCCTAAAGCATGTAAATTCTAACTAGGATAAACCGATTCGACCTAGGCTAAACTGGTTTATCCTATCGGGCTTAGGACAAACTAGTTTAGCCTAGGCTATACTAGTTAATCCTATCGCGTATAGGAAGAACTAGTTTAGCCTAGGCTAAACTAGTTTGTCCTGAAATCGGGTTTGGCCGGTAACATATACACCAAAATGTCAAAATACTTTCACATATTCTACACAATTTCCAGTATGAAACATCCTACGTTTTCTCAATCCGCGACTCGTAAAGGCGACGAAATCCTCTAATTTTATACCCATTCGCTTCTGTATCCCTGATACTCACTCCGACGCACAGCATAATATGAATCAACATGAATCTGCCATCAACATCTTGGAGTAACAATAAATTATTCTTCTCTTCGCAAATATCCCTGTCCGACACCAAAATGGAATAGGTGCTATACTTATTTACGACTTGTATGGATTTCTGAAGATATTTGGGTCAGATCTTGTGTAGATAGTTATCTAGGCATGAGAGGATACCAGCAGAGCTAACAGGCTGTCGTATCGAAAATAACACATTTTCAATTACTGATTTGCCTTGCCGGGGGCAGCTAGCTGTCGGAAGAATGGCGGTCTTCTATTTGATTTAACTGAAACAAAAATCGGGTTTTGGATTCGTCAAAAGGCTTCAGAGGACTTTTTTGATAACATTGATTGATGTTTGATTCGGCACGGAAGCGTATCGGACGGTTGTGAACAGCTATGCAGAGGTGTCGTTTGGTTAGGTTTGAATTTTGTCAAAAATAGATGGGTTTCATTTTTATTGCCACGGTTTGAAGCTGGAAGGAATAGTGTCTTATGGGAGGAGCTCGTGGCTAATTAATAACAGGCACTCGGGTCTATCCATCAGGTTAAGCTACGCTTGCCCGGGTCGGTCCGTGGATGGATGACCATTTTTATATACCAAGACTCCTCCGTGCCTCGGAAAGCGCGTTAAGAAGTTGGTCCCGGCTGTCATTCTTGGATCTTTGACAGTCGTTACGGGTCGTCAGAAACCTGAAACTCTGACAAGCAGTCTTACCGAGGGGTATCGTATTACCCAGTAACTGGATTGTGGAGGTCAGATGGGCAGTCGCTCCACCTAAAATACAGCTGCATTTGGTTAGACTGGAAGCCGATCCCAACATTGTTGGGAAAAGGCTGGGTAGATTGAGTGTATGACAATATTATACACCAGCGGGCCGAGCACGGGCGTACCAAGACGTTTGTGACAAGAAATGATAAATTATGTCTTGTCAATTTGTGCTAGCATTTTAAGACAAAACGGTTTTATCGCTCAAACTGTGATAAAATGTGTGACTCAAGTCATGTCACAGTAGGCCGTGCTCGCCCCGCAGTAAGCAACTGTGTTACAATACTAACTTGACTGAACTTGAATGTAGGTAGAAATCGAACTCAGTTTTCCAAACGGAAAGAATAACCCATCCAGTCGATGTAGAAATTCCCGAAAATCAGGAAACATGTACAAAAAGAAAACCAGACGAATCGAGATCCTTCTTAAAGTCGATTTAAAGAATAAAGGTTCCCCTTTTGCGTATTTGTTAGTTTAAAATGCTTTTTAAAATACCGTCTCCTGATCTGGGGTAGCACTGAAACAAAGTGCATTAGATGCTTATTTTCTCCGAGTTGAAAGTCAAATGGGGTGAAACCGTAATATAGTAATCGAAGGTGACATCCCGTTGAGGCGGTGTTTGTGTTGTATTATATTGTGAACTTTACAGCTAAGAACTTAGGGAAGTTAAGCAGTTTGATTTGGTTTGCGGTTTTTGTGATGTAGTTAGATTGTGTGTGTAGTTTAAACTATGCGCTTTTGGCGTTTTGCACCTACTACTCTTTGGAATGGGCAACTAGCTTCATATATCTAACTGACCGATTTCTTGACAATTCAAAAGTACCTGTAAATGGTTGAATTGAAATAAATGCTTTGAGTTTGAGTATGGAGACACAAGAGTTTGTTGGAAACCTACCTTCAAAAGTTTTGAAAGATAAGAATGCCTTCTATTAACTTCAGGGATATAAAATAATAGTAGCCCACTGGCATCAAGAATAGGATCCGAGCCCCTGTATATCTAAACAAAAAGGAAAAAATAGTAGGTCAACGGTATCGGGAGAACTGTGTAAGCCTCCAACTGTCAGTCCAAGTGAGAAACTTCCTAACAATTTATGCTGTATTCCGAAGTATCACTTTATGTATCAAATGCTTCACCCAACACTACCATTTATTTATTTAATTGATTTATCTCTCCCTTATAACTATCGCATTGCCTATTGCGATAGTGCGGTCTCTTATAATTTTAATGTCTCTAAATACTAAAATTGATTACAATTTATACAGGTCTTTGTGGTGCCGGACGTAAAAAATACCACTCCCCTATTTCTTCCCGTGGGTGTCGTAAAAGGCGACTAAGGGACTTACTAGAGAATGGGCAGCAGCGTTCTCTATGCATTTTAACACTATACTGCGATCGCCAACCCCCCTTTGGGGGAGGCCTATGTCCAGCAGTGGACGTCTTTCGGCTGAAATGATGATGATGATGATTACAATTTAAAACTTGGAAGTTTAACCTATTAGATATAACATAACTTAGAAAAAAAATTACCAACAATAATAATAGTGAACTTTCGTTCAATAAAGATCTAGTTGGTTGGGGCTTTGAACATAGCGACAACATCCGTCTGTAACTCTGTATTATATTACTTTATATATTACTTTATTATTAAATGCCCATAAAAACATAAAATTATTTAAAAAATACAGTGATATCCATACTATAAATACTAGGAACAAACACAAATTTGTGGTTCCTACAACAAGGCTCAAGAAAATAGATGGCTCATTCCGATGTCAATGTATACGCTTTTATAATAAACTTCCAAGCCACGTTCAAGATCTATAAGCCTTAATAAATTCAAATCATTCATGAAACGCAAGTTGTGCTAGAAAGCCTTTTATACCGTTAAAGATTATATTGAAGACAAAAAGGCTTGGGATTGAGCTGCTCCAATTTTTTTACATATTGAGGTGGATTACTTTCATTGTTTGTTTTTTTTTGCTAACTTTTATTATTTTATGTAAAATGACATTTAATTATTATTTTATACACAATGACATGAATATTTACTTGTAAAGTATTATATTATTTTAATTATTGTGAATGTGAAGACTATGTGGGTTATAACGTTTTTTTATCCTTTTCTTTTATTCTCAGTTAGTGTGTTAATCATGGTCTGGCAGTTTGAGTCATATAAGGGGCCTACCCAAATGTCCTTTCTTTGGTATTGCTCGTCGCATCGTTGAGCTCCTTAAGTTCTGAGTAGAGCTGCACGATTACTGACAAATGCGTGCACTGACTGGTCAGGTCCACTCAATCTGTGTGGTTCTTTCCTCAAAAGACCATTTCAGACACCAATCTACATGGCCTTCACATGATCTGACCAAGATTATGTCTGGACTTTAAAAGAGACTGTGACCTCTGTGTTTGTTTCGGCCTTTCTTCTCAGAGTAGTCAGATACGAAACGCCGACTTCATCTAGTTTTTATTTTATATGATTGACGTGTAAAAGTGTTTGTACAAACCTACTTACAGAAATAAAAATCATTTATCGTTTATGGTCATGTGTATATATATTTTTAGTATTTTTATTTATATTTATCGATATTTTCGTCAACTGGTGAAACGATTTTGAAAATTATTTTTGTTTGATTGAGTATACTCCTGAGGTGGTCCCATATAAAGGTGGAGTTCTGATGAGTGGTTTTTGAGTTAGCTTCAGTAATACGTATTAAATCCACTTTGTGTATGTTGATGTTTTAAAAAAATCCTTTCACTCTTGTTTACAAAGCGACTACTTATAACAATACGAATTTGTGTGGGGTAGATACCACAACTAAAAATACATCTTTACAAATAAAAAAACAACGGACTTCCAAAAAAATAAATTGGAAAAATAAACTACCGACATCTACGAATAACTTTAATTTCGGAAGTCGGTTTCTTTGTTTTCGTATTTTCGTTTTTGCCACCGACTTCCGAAATTAATGTTATTTGTAGAAGTCGGTTGTTTTTTTCCAATTTCTTTCTTCTTTTTCGTGTGGTAAATGACTAATCTGGAGTCCGTTTTTACGAGTATGCCGCCCATGGTCGTCTGACTTGGCTTGCCGTTCTTGCCATGCCGACGAGAAATGTCTCCCATCTAAAAAGAAAGAAGGGGAAAATAAGAATGAATGCATGATGATAATGATTGAGTGAATGAAGGAGTAAAAATTAAGGGATCAATGGGAAATATCTTCCCATTGATCCCTTTATAAAAAATCCACTACTACAATGCCCAAGCATTCTTTGCACAAACTAGACTACAAAATATCCCGGCTTTCTGCTGGATATCTAGATAAAGTGAGTGCAGCCGAGAGTCACATAAATAACGAGTAGATAAGAGCAGCCAGACGTTTGCTGGGTGCAAGTTAGTCGGTTATTGTATACTTTTATTATACAACGCTTTTAGAAAAGAAAGGTTAGGAAGTAATTTTCATGTGTTGTTCAATGTTCAATGTGTTGGTGGATGTCACATGTCTTCGAATTTTTGGTTCTTGGACCTTTCCTTACGATGTTTTTCTTCACCGTTTTGAGAGCTGTGGTGATGAAATAATTTAACCAAAGTAAAGCGCCTGTGTTCCGTTTGGTGCCGGACGTAAAGAATAACACCATCCCATTTCATCCCGTGGGTGTCGTAAAAGGCGACTAAGGGATTTACTAGAGAATGGGCAGCAGCGTTCGCTATGCATTTTAAAACCATACTGCGATCGCCAACCCGCCTGCCAAGCGTGGTGATTATGGAAAATCCCCCCCTTTTTTTTGGGGAGGCCTGTGTCCAGCAGTGGACGTCTTTCGGCTGAAATGATGATGAAAGCGCCTGCCAGGGTGCGAATCTACGACCTATATCTCGTAATTCGCGGACGTTACCACTGGGCTACCACTGCTCCTGCTCGGAAGTACTATTGGTTGCTGTTTTGTTCTAGATATAAAATACCGATCGATCAACAACTTTGCATTTGCATTATTTTATCAAAAAACATTCAGGATGCGACACAGTACGCGTTGTTCTAATATTCAGGCACTAAGATTTGATTAGCCGATTAAGATTTGTATATAGCTAGGTCAAAATACTACTGCGTTTGCGTTTAATTAGTAAATGAAAAACATTCTTAGCAGAAGTACTTTGTAGCGTCGGCTAAGCTCTGACCACCTTATTACAAAACAAGATTTATATTTTGACATGGCCTAAACCATGCAGCCAGTTTTTGTAATAAGAACGTAACAGTGATTAAAATACCGTTCTATATACAAAACTAAAAACTTAGTTCGGTACTAAGTTGTCAGTTTTGTGTTTAGGAATTTTACCATAGTCGGAATAAAGTTCGAAATTCAATAAAGGCTCCATGTTTTAAACCTGGGTCTGAAAATATACCTTGTTTTGTAATAACACCTGAGGGTCTACTCTGAAGCGTTAATCCGAATTATCGGCCGAATGTTCGGCCGTTTTATAACTTGCATAGTTTCCTTTTTTGACTTTGAATCCCTACCCGACTTAGTCACATTTTTGGCTTTGGCTAAAAAGCCAAAGCTATCTTATTATTATCTTATTATATCTTATTTATCTCTTTCACTGTCGTTTTTTTTTCTTCGCCGTAGTCAGCCATAGTTAGCCGTAGTCAAGCACCCGAATGTTCGGCCGATACTTAGGATTTATGTTCGGAGTAGACGTACGTTTTTTGGCTTTGGTGTAAATTATACACCATTTGCGATCGCCAACCCGCCTGCCAAGCGTGGCGATTATGGCAAATCCCCCCTTTTGGGGAGGCCTATGTCCAGCAGTGGACGACATTCGGCTGAAATGATGATGATGATGATAAACCATTTGAAAAGTGGTATTCACAGCAGGAGAGCTAACTTCAACTGCAAACCTTTTAATTTTCCATCATAGGAATTTCCTCTTGTCCGAACCACATTTTATATAATTCTCCTTAACAATCTTTGTACAGCTCCTCAGCCTGAAGTTATTTCCTAAACGCCCCCAGTTGGACAACTAAGGTACTTACTTAGATTTTCACAAATATGTGAACGGATGGAGATGGTCGCAAGAATCTGGCAGCTTCCAAACTATTTGACGGGAACTTGGCTCTAGTTTAGCGCCAACGACTTTGTTGATGGGTTGGTCAAGTACTGGGACTATTAATTAATTAGTCATAGGCTTTCCTGGCTAAATGCTTAGAAGTAAATGAATAGTATTTCAGACCCTCCGGCCGTTTTCACAACTGGGATTCGCAACCAGTTGCGAATTAAGAATTTTTATTCTTTGTTCACAACCAGTTGCGAATCAAGAAAACTTTTTCCTTAACCGCAACTAGGCATCCTGATGATTAAGTTTCATAACCAGTTACGACATAATTTTTTTTTTCTTATTCGCAACTTTTGTTGCCTGTTTGTTTACACTCTATTTTGTTGATTTGCATAGATCTGAGGCTTTCGACAAGTGGTAAACACTTTAAAAGCTTTTCATATTTCTACGACTTTTAACATGATTGATATAAGATTTGCGGTAACTTATGTCAATCCAATACATTTTTTACATAATAATCATCGTAATTGCTGAAAAAATTACACTTTTTCTTCTAGGCCCTGTGCACTCCTTTTCTGGTGATTGGAATGCTTCATTTTAGTTACATAACTTTGTGGATTTTCGAACGAAGTGGACAACTAAACTTTAATAAAACCAATAGCCAATTGTATATTATTAATTGTATTAGTATTATATTGTGGCGGCATCAACATCGCCACATGCGAACTACGCGTCACACTGACGTCACGCAAAATCCTGCATTGCTCAAGCAGAGTCTAGAGAAAAAAATCAGCTGTTCCCTACATTTTAACGAATTATTCGAACGTATTATGTAGTAATATGTAGGGAATAGCTGGTTTTTTTTTCGCGATTTCAGTTTTGGTCCCATAGTAAAAGTTGTTTATAATGATGAGTACAATGACCCCTTAAGAGGTTATTGACGTTTTAAGAATAACCCTGTATACAACGTCCCGACATCAATCATCGGGCAGTTGCCCACCAGACACGACACCCGTCTGGTCGAAGGATCCTCCCTTTTCTATAGAGGATGAGTGAATTTTACACCCTGTTCCTCATACCTCTATAGTATAATTGTGTACTCTGTACAAACGCTAGAGAAGCGTTTGATCCCAATGGTAGTAACCAAGTCAAAACTAACTACGTTACTGCCCATCACCACCTGAAAAGTTAAGCTCTGAAACATAATTTACAAATTAATGAAACGTCTCTCTCAATTATAGCCCACAAACTGATACATTCTAAATCCCCGAATTCCTCCAAGTTTCGACTAATAATTTATTAAAATCGTAATTAAGGCGTCGGCAGGCTGACAACAAAAGGCTCGGGGCAAAGGGCAAAATTTATCTTACAACTCTTAATCCGGGTTAACTTACTCCTTTCAATTTTTGGCTAATTGCCGGCAATTAAGGTTGTGGGACCTTTAAACCTGTAGGATTATTTCGAAAGCCTCTTGACTCGATTCTCGTATCGATGAGACTTTATCGAGTCGTTATCGAGTGTCCTCTTGTTGGAGTGATTGCTATCGTGGTTTGGATCAGTGTGTTTTGAGCAAACACTAAAGATGTTATCTTTCCGCATCAGTTGACTGCACCACCATGACGGCAATAATAATAATCTTTATTGACATAATATGAGGTTACAGAACCATAGGAAGCCTCTGAAACCCAAACTAAGTACAAACCCTGTATTTCAGGAGTCAGCGCCTTCTCCCATTTCATTACACTAACTGTTATGCCAAAAAATACATTTTAGATTTACTATCGAATGAGCAAAATAAAGAAGGATGAGAGCATGCAAAAAATACAAAAAAAAAACTTATTATTTAGCTAAGATAGTGTGAGACTGAGTGAGCGGCTGGATGGGCGTGTGTGTGTAGGATGTGAGAGTAATGTAATGTGTGTGGGTGTGTGAGAGCGTGATGGTGTGTTCATAATAATATAATGTTTAGTTGTGTGTAATTTTATCCTTTACTGAAGTACTTTTTCGATTTCCCCGTAGTTTAGCGTTAGAAGATTGGTTGCGCTGCTTGGATTAGAATTATAGTATTGTCATTTCGTTTCTTTTTAACCGACTTCTAAAAAAGGAGGAGGTTCTCAATTCGGATGTTTGTACTTTTTTTTTATGTTTGTTCGTGCATAACTCCGTCACTTGCCAACCGATTTAAAAAAATATTTATATTTATTTTGTTGGAAAGAGTATACTTCCCAAATGGTCCCATGAAAATTTTATCAAAATCGGACAACTAGTTTTTGAAAAATCAACAAAAATCTAAAAATGTATCTACATTGTCTACATTGATGATCTTTTCGTTTACTCTGCATTGCGTTTTTTGTTCGCTCATAACTCCGTCATTTACGAACCGATTTGGAAAATTCTTTTTCGGCACTGAAAAGTAAAAAATAAAAAACTTTTTACAAAAAAAAAAATAACCGACTTCCTTTCTTTCTTCCGAAATAAAAGTTATTTTTCACTTTGTAGTGTTTTTTTTGGAAGTCGGTTATTTTTTTTTTTGTTAAAAGTTTTTTTCCGTACCTCAAGAAGAAAAAACGGAACCCTTATAAGATCACTTCGTTGTCCGTCTGTCTGTCTGTCTGTCAGTCTGTCAAGACACTTTTTCTCAGGAACGCGTGTAGGTATCAAGTTTAAATTAATATCAAATCCGTGATTCCATGGTACCATGGAGCACTAAAAAAATCAAGCTTCTAAGTCAACGCAATAAAAAATACGGCGATTTACGCGACATTATTGCAACATATTTCGATACTCGCAAATATATCAAAACCTACAGGGTACTTCCCGTTGGCCTAGAATTTGGCAAGAAGCAAGGTATCACAACACAAGTATAGGAAGAAGTCCTAAAATTGTAAATATGTAGTTTTATCACATAAAAAAATGTTTTTTGCGATTACAAACTTATATATCCAGTTGGATCGATGTATGGGAGAACATGTTTTTCAACTGCAATGTTAAGTTTGTTATTAGGATAAATTCATCCTAACTACGAAACCCTTGATTGTGCGAGGTCCGACACGCACTTGGCCGGTTTTTAGGGTTCCGTACCAAAATGGTAAAAAGGGACCCTTATGGTGAGACTAAGTCTGTCTGTCTGTCTGTCACACCCGGATATCTCAATAACTACTAATGCTATCAACTTGAAATTTAGATGACGTTTGCCCAACTATTTTACAAATAAGAAAGAAATTAAAAAAAAAATATCTGTTTTGCAAAAGGAACTGAAATCTCGTCTTAAAATTTTGAAGTGAGGCTACTAGGTCATGTGGGGCATCATATGAAAGAACGCTGTTTGCACATTCTCAAACAGTTTTTTTTTTTGAGGAAGCATAGTTTGCGAGTTTTGAAGAAAAATGTAAAAAAAAATACCGTTCCCCCCCCCTTATCTCCGAAGTTTGCATAGATAAAAATCTGAAATTATTCTAGTGATAGAAGTTTATGTAAAGATTACAGGAAAAATAAAACGACGTCTCTAAATAGCACAGTTTTCCAGAAATCATCAACATCATATATACGTACGGAACCCTCGGTGCACGAGTCCGACTCGCTCTTGACGGGTTTTATTGTTGTAACTTTCTATCAGCTATCCCATTCCTGCACAGTAAATTGCCTATCGTTCTTGTGAGAACAAGACGGCTACACCAAGTGGCGTCACCCAGCGCAATCTCGTCTAAACATTTTAGAAAAAGAATTCGACGATTCGGTGATTCGTTGGTCTGTGTTCGAATAGCGTCGCTCGCGCATGTCCCGCGTCTCGTGCGTTATACTTGAAAAAAACAAGTAAAAATTCTTGAAGATTGCATATCTATCGTCGGTCCAGGCCTCCATCGCATCAAGTAAGGTATTGTGCACCCTATTCTCTTTGGATCGTAACGGCTAGCACCGCGCAGCGGTAGTAGCGGCAATCAAAGATTCATTCACGTTTTATCGTTATGACTTAAGAGCGTTTACACCCTACGGCATTTCAAAGAACATTTTCGAAATGTCTTATTTAAAAACAGATAACTGGAAATCTCTACTTCTATGGAAAATTTAAAATCGGTCTAATTTGGCTGTTGCAATATTTTTCGAAAATGTTCTTTACTACATTTTTATACCTTTGTATCCTGCTTATGCGTATGAAGTTTCATTAAAATCGGTTCAGTCATTTCGAAAAACAAGGGCTTGAAAGTTTGTATGAAATGCTGTAAGGTGTAAACGCTCTTAAGAGCTGCTGACTTTGTTGTTTCTGCCTTTACTATAGTTCCCGAATCCAGTATGTACCACTTATTTCATATGAAAAATTAACCTTCATTTCGTGGACGATGATTTTCGAATAAACCTTTCCTGCTTTTCTCGACGTATTTCTTTCGAAAACCATCATCTGCCTATGCAGCTGAATACCAGTATTTTACATGGAGCGACTGCCTCCATGTAAAACTCCCCTGACCTCCTCAATCCAGTTACTAGGTTATACGAAACCCCTTGGTAAGACTGTTTGTCAGACTTTCAGATTTCATATCTTTCGGAAATATTCCCAGAATATATCCACTTCCTTAAAACAGTCGATATAAACTAAGCGAGTTAACATGGTAAAACACTACGCAATTTTCACGCACTGCTGAGGATTCGACCAAGCGTTAGCTCTTTAAGATTTTAGACTCTGATCCTTGGGTTTAAGATTTAGTTTACATTGGTTGATCTAAACTATGGATTGCGTGGGTCAACATTCGTATTAGACTTACCTATTGGGTGAAAGGAAGAGTCTTTTGATTTTGCTAGAACATATTTCAGGAATCGTTGCTTTTAAACCATGTTAAAAAAAAAACCGGCCGAGTGCGTGTCGGACCACGCACAATGAATGGTTCCGTAATCGGGATGAAATTATCCCAAGAACAAACTTAACATTGTGGTTGAAAAGCATGTTCTCCCATACAATCCAACTGCAAATGTAAGTTTGTACGCACAATATTGAGAGATTTGCCAAGTTATTTTAACACCATACAGGCAAACATTTGCCAAGTTGTTTTCTGTAATCTATAGATGGAAATTGTTCTTTACTTATAAGTAAAGAACGATTTTCTGTATCTTTAAAAAATAAATTGTGTCCGTAGTTTCGGAGAAAGGGGGAATGGTCAA
This sequence comes from Tiliacea aurago, assembly GCA_948098905.1. Classification (NCBI taxonomy): domain Eukaryota; kingdom Metazoa; phylum Arthropoda; class Insecta; order Lepidoptera; family Noctuidae; genus Tiliacea; species Tiliacea aurago. Next base: position 18,361,999 of record OX402593.1, read on the forward strand.
TTTTCATATATTTTCTTAAATAGCTTTAAAAGTATTTATTTTAAAATTATAAAAAAAAAATTGAGACCACCAACACGCCCTTTCATTTGATATGGTCACACAGTACAGTTTACAAAACATGTTTTTAATTTTATAATTTTCCCCTTAAACGTGACCCTCACATTATAAAATCATTTATTTTACAATACGCGTCCTTATTTGGGTCACAGAATTTAATATGTGTACGAAATTTCAACTTAATCGGTCCAGTAGATTCGGAACAAATCGGCTGTGACAGTCGGACAGACAAGACAGATAAACAAGACAAACAAACATAAACATAAACTCACGCCTTCTTCCCATGGGGGTAGGCAGAAACTATAGAACGCCACCAGCTATACGCTCCTTAAATACTCCTTTTGCTTCGCCTATGTTCAAACATCTAGTCGTACACGCACGCCGGGCATCGACAAGCAAGACAGATACACGAGTGATATCAAAATTCTAATTCAAAAATTCAAATTCCATATATTTTTATTGTGGGCATTTGTTTGTTACAGGTCTTAACAATATATTATAGATCCAATATGTCTAACAGGCATACAATAATTATGTATTAGCATTAAAGATAAAAATATTTTACACGTCAAATTTAGTTATTATAAATGTCATTAATACAATGAAATTAATACATGGTCAAAAAAATCAATCAATAATTCAAGAAATCTTGGATTGTGTAATAATGCTATATCAATTAAAAAGTTTCGTAATTTATTTTTAAATACTGGAAGTTCCTTAGTGCTCAGAATGTCACAGAGGTTGCTTATTGGTGTGAAACTCAAAAAAAAGAAGAGATTTTGCAAGGATTTTGGCGGAAATCTGGGATGAACTGAACCCGCGGAGTAATTGCGTTACACTCATAAAATGACAATTTATCGCATTTTCTTTCATTTTGAGAGTTCAGCCACGTTTGTCCTTATATTTAGTTTAGTTTGATTTAAAAGGGTACCGTTTTTTCCATTTGAGGTACGGAACCCAAAATATTATTTTGTCCATCATTCCGGAGCAATTAATACTGATTGATAAAACTTCAAACAATTCGTCTACCACTCAAATTGATCTTTGATCGGGCATGTAGAGGTCATCGAGAGACGCATGTGTCAAAAGTTCAAAGAGATGTTTAGAAGCAACAACCTCTTCCGTACTTTCAGCGGTTTTCCGGAAGTGGCCTTTAATTGATTTTATCATCATGCTAGCTTAACAACGACGTTAAATGGTGCTTCACCCATTTTAAAAAGTGCTTAAGGCGAAAGTGTCAGGGTAGCCCGCCAAATTCAAGTTGTCTTACGTTTTTTGCAATTCAGGTCAGTAACAAAATCAGAATTATTTATTTGTCATAGGTTCAAGGTCAAGGTCTTATATACTAATGTTGCACTATGTTGTTGTTGTTGTTTACAGGGGGCCTAAAATGGACGCTTTGGCAGAATCATATTATGATCTGCGTACAATTCATATCCCGCAATTCATCTGTTTGACAGATTCGTATGGAGTTTCGTAAAATGGTCCACACATTATGAATTGCTATAGTGAATTCTAATGTCAATTTGAGCTGTCAAACAGATGAATTGCGCGATGCATGAATTGTACGCAGATCATATTATGATTTCGGCCAAAGCGTCTATTTTAGCCCCCCAGGTTATATGTTGATCTAAATATGATTCGCGGCCGTAAAAAATATGGCTTTACATAATTATATTCATTAGAATCAGCAATACAACTCTCTAAGTTCATAGAATCCTATTGAATGTCTATTCCATGAAATAGTAATGTTTTAATCAACATACAACCTGTCACAGACCTGCAAATTGCAAAAATAGCTAAGAGATAATAAACTTTTAATTTTACTTCTGTTCCGATTTTAATTAAATATTTAGCTCAGTAATTAATATACAAAAATCAAAAGCGAGTCGGACTCGTGCACCGAGGGTTCCGTACGTATATATGATGTTGATGATTTCTGAAAAACTGTGCTATTTAGAGACGTCGTTTTATTTTCGTTTTATTAGTAATTCTCGAGATATTCAGATGTGACAGACAGACAGACAGACAGACTTAGTCTCACCATAATGGTTCTTTTGTACCATTTTGGTACGGAACCCTAAAAACGGGTTGAACGACATTGTTCAAGTCTGATATTCGTCAAATCGGCAATTCGTCAAATTTAATATTTGACGAGTGTTAATCGACCGTGTTTCAATGTTTGACCCTCATTCGTTTATTTCGGTAGTAGTTCTATTTCGATTATTTTATACTTACCGGGGTGAAATATCTCTGAAACTTACACCAGCTAATCATCATGACCGCGTAGGTATGTATCTGATTTATAACACTGCGTGACTACAACCATTCCTCAAAAGTGATTTTATTGCCACTTGTCCTCATATAAATTTCGACTTTAAACCTTGAGCGTTAAAGTCCGTTTTCTAACGGGTGAAATGTTGTCATGTTTATGCTGTATAACCCTGAAATTAGGAATGGCCAAACTAATCAAAAGAGCATTATTAATTCGTTGTAGCGGAGACTTGTTTTTTATATACAATTGTTGTTGAGTTATCGAAACGTGACTTTCGTCTTCGATTGTGACAGTTTTTAAAAGTTCGTTACTACTGATATTTGAATTTGGAATTTTCCATATGCCAAAGTAATTTTATGTTTATTTAAAGTAGGCACGGTGTTACTGAATGTCTCAAATTATGTTGACTGCATTAAATCGAAGGCTGGCAGCTCGAAAACGCTAGAATTATTTATAAGTATTTCGTTTCTGCACTGATAGGACTATTTTCAGCTATTTTTCCGGTTTATGACTCAACCTACAGTTCGTTTTCTAATCCCAGAGACTAATTTGACATTTCGAATGATTGTTGTTCGTTTTTTCAATTTCGAGTTTGACATTTGCAACTGTCAAATTAGTATCTGGGATTAAAAAATGAACTTTAGATGCTTTTTTTTTGTCAGGCTTAATCTATTTCAGTCAATACTCAGTAACAAGTAGTAGAGAACACTTGGCACCTAAAACAAGACAATATAAATATATATACAAGTATACTTACCATCCAAAACCGGAATAACAAACTATATGAAACTACGTCATAAAACGGGCTAGAAGATTGATGTGACCTTGAGTCAACCTTGAAACTGCTGTGGGCTTGTTAACATACATAATATCACGCTTAGTAACCTTAACCGACTCGGCAGTGTAGTTGCTAGTGCCAAAGCGGTATTTGAACGATTGTTTGGCATAAATGTTGGTAAAAAGTTGATCGAATTGCGCTTTCATGGCTGCTTGCCAGTTTTTCTCACTTTTAATATTAGCTGGCGATATGAGGGAAATACAAGTAGTGTTTTATTATAAGTTTATTACTTTAACCCCTTTTTTTGTGTGTGGGAAATTACCAAATAACTTCTCCCACGAGCCGGGCGTGTCAGACTATTACTGACTAAAACCCACCCGAGTTTCTTCAGTTGCCTGTGTGCCAGGGCCACTATATACTCAATACTCAATACTTTATTGCATTCCATAATGTGTACATAAAACAGTTGGTATTTTAAAACATAGAATCAATTATAGACCCTGTCGGGCACAGCAAAGTTAATTTTTAATAGGAGAGAGGATGAAGGCGCTTTTTGCTAAGAAAATAATAATAAAAGTAAAAATATTAAATTAAAATTGAATCATTAAAATAGTATCATTTGTAGTAAAGTATTTTTTAGTAAATATTGCACGATTTACATTATTAATATTATAAATTACAATAAAATAAAATAAATATTTAGAATTTTATTTAGTCTTATAGAATGATATTATTATTAATTAGTTGTGCACTGTTTAGCATATTCATTTTTAAATTAACAATATTGTAGTGTTTTAAAATAAATTTATATTCAATGTAAAATTCATAATGAATTATAGGTATTATGTAAAAAGTAGTTTGGTATATTTAGTTGAGTTTAGTATATTATCGGACAAACCCGCAACCCTGGCAGGATTAGTTGAACCCCTGATTGACTTCACTGTAATGCGCTTTCCTCAATTAATGTATATAGATGCAATTAAGAATAGGTAAAACTGTAATGTAATGTGTAAATGTAAAATGTAATGATAGCATAATTATGAATGGAAATAACAGTTTTTGTAACCAGCGCTTTTTCCTGGTCAGTGAAAGTACTTACCTCGGATAAAATTGGTAGACACGTCGTATATGGCGGCACGGTTGGCGCAGTGGTTAAGCGATTGCCTGCTGCGCTGCGTGTCGCGGGTTCCATTCCCGCACGGAACAAATATTTGTATGACCTACAAGTAGTTGTTCCGGGTCTGGCTGTTTGTGTATTTGAATTTAAATGTTTGTAAACGCACCCACAATACAGAAAAAAAATCCTAGTGTGGGATATTTCAGGGTTTCGATATTTCAGGTTTGGTCTCGTAGTAAAAGTTGTTCCTAATGACGAGTACAATGACCCTTTAAGAGGTTGTACGTTAATTATGGGACATGTTGTACGTAAAAGATAATATAACATAGACTTATTAATTCCAAATCCCAGTTCATTGTTCGGAAATCAAAGTCGCTATGAAATGAACTAAATGATGTACGTTATGTAGTGTCTTTTAACGATTAGTTATTTATAGCAATATAATGTATTATTATACTATAATTTATACGAATATATGGCTTTTAATAAAGAAAAACTGTAGTATGTATAGGGTTTTGTTAAAGAAGTCATTGAAAATTGCATTTAAATAGTAAGTTACCGATTAATTCGTTTCTAGAAAACTACTTGGTTGAGAAGGCGTTATAAATTGTTTAACTTTGAATGAGGTTCTAGTCCGGTCAAAATAGATATTCAAGGTTACATTAACAAGCATTTTTGTGAAATTTGACCTTGTATATTTTTTTTTTCAAATGCGGAATCAATGGGGACTTTTGAAATTTATTTTATATTGTTTTTATAAACCATCAAACAAAGATTCAGCTATACCCGAATTAATGTAACCTTACCCCAATTTTTTGGGCTAACTTTGACACTTGGATTATTCATCCACTATGAATGACCCATGGCCAAGCTAAGCACGGATGTGGGACTGCAAACAAATTAATCGCGCAGCTAATGTGTCAAACCAATCCGTGCACATCTTACGCAGCAGTGGTCGGTCGACTTTACTTGGGGTCGCCTCCTCATCTCATCTTCTTATTTATTTATTTAACCATTTATGTACACACATGTAGAATATTAATTTTAGTATATGCCAAACCCGAAACACGTGTCTAGTATTTTTATGTACTTAAAGAATTTATGTACAAAATTTCAAAACTGTATCATGAAAAATCACAAAGTTATAAGGTTGTTATGTTACCGGGTTGTCCGTACACAAACGTGCTAACGGCGCCCCCGCGCCTCCAGGGTCGTCTTGCGCTCATTGGTAATAATTTGGCAGTAGGTACCTAACCGTACGGCGATTGTATTGTAAGTAATTAAATGGTGATAACATTTTCCATCACACTTAAATATTTTTGGGACAAAATATAACATGACAATAAATATTGAAATCGATTCAGTTCCTTATTTTGAACAAACTATATTCAGGTTTCGCATATACTAAAACTAATGTTGTATATGTATAAACATACAAGAAGAAAGGAACATAAAAAAATATGTACAAAGGTGATGCTTATTTCTAAAGAAATCTCTTCCTGCATACCTGTGATAGGAAAGCCAGTCTTCCAATCTCTATAAGCTAAATCTTAATCTACTCATAAACTATTTAAATTATATCCAAAACCCTTAAATAACTCCTGTTTCTGCCTACGTAAGCTATATTAAATCCTATGAAATGAATCTCGGTTCCATCTATCAGTAAGGTACGTTTCGACGTGTTCCCGAGCGACTAATCCCGGTCCCGTGCGAGTGCACGTCAAACAACATTCAGTGGCTTAGATCGACTTCGGCTTCACTTGCGGCTTTCACTTGCGACTTTCACGTGCTTTTTACCAAACGCTTTTATACTATTTGCGGAACCTATATACGTATAGAGCCTGAATATTATTTTTGGGTAATTTCAAGGGTTACTGCGTTGACTTTTTGAGTTACTTCTATGTTATCATTCCCTTTATTAAACTTACATACTCGTACAATATAATTTTACATTTTTAAATATTTTTATTAAAAAAACATTTAAAAAAGAACATTTAAAACGAGCGAGTTTTTTTTAAAGAAGATTTAGTGACGAATATTGTGAAGTGCTTAGATGGTTTTGTCATGTCGAGAGGATGAATGAAAGATGACTAACAAAAGGTATTATTTACAAGGCAGATGTGAGTGGAAACGCTGGGAGCAGGACAAACTGACCTTATTGGTGATGTTCTTCAGAAAGGTCAGGTGCGTAGTAGATACTCGCAACCGGCGTGCGTGTACATGACCAGAGGTATGAACTTATGTGAAGCAAAAGGAGTTTATGGATCGCAGCAAGTGGCATGCTGTAGTTTCTGCTGTTTATTAGGAACCGGGTGTAAAATTCACTCATACTCTATAGAAAAGGGAGGATCCTCCGACCAGACGGGTGTTGTATCTGGTGGGCAACTGCCCGTCGATTGATGTAGGGATTTTGTATATATGCTAGTTGCGCGGTAAACTCTGCTTGCGCGATGCAGGATTTTGCGTGACGTCAGTGTTACGCGAAGTTCGCATGTGGCGATGTTGATACAGTATACAGTACATCACTCCCCTCCAAAGACCGGAGGTCGATAGTGGGCAGAGTTATGTACCTTGCGATACTTGCCAGTGCCAGTAGAGGATTCCAGTGAGTCGAAACCGGGTGCCGCATAGTTCTCGGTGAGTCGGAACTATTTGCGGGGATTCCCCAGTGAGTCAGGGTGGCGCTGCATTATGCTCCAGTGAGTCGGACGTGGTACAGCGCCGGGTTGAGGCTGACCGCTGGCGTCAACCAGGAGAGGTATCATGTTCTCTGCTTGTGAACCGGCCGAAAGTGTCATTGGAAGAAGGCGTGGTATGTAACAAGCGAGTTATAGAAAAAGTTCGGTTTTGTAGAGCGACTTTGCCGTCTCTCATACATGTGTACTAGTCTCTTTACGAGAACGTATATTTCTTAAACACAATACATTCAGAACATAAATCAAATTGTTAACGTTTATTTTTGTTTATTCATCAATGTGAACAGACCATTTACACTGAAAGCCAAAGTCAATTCACACAATGACATTACGTTTGGGCGCGAGTCACACTTCCTATTCAGGCGTACACTGTCGTGCATTATCATTGTCGAATGCCGTGATATATTTCGTTTTGGTGACACTTTTGTTACAGACACGAATGGGACACTTTTTGTCACAAAAACACATGGAAATTATAGATAGATAGAAGATAGAATACGCTTTATATACACCATAAAAATACCGATATAAATATAGAAATTTTACATAAGGTGACACAATGAGCGGTCTTATCACTAAAAGCGATCTTTTAAAGGAAACATTTGGAAATCTTTGAAATTAACAATGTGAACAAGGGACTGTTTGGAAAATTCAGTGAACTGTTAAATGCAAACTTGGGAATTCGGATTGTTGAATGTAGATGCTTTTTTCTACCTATTTGAATGGGATTTTTATCGTGCATATATTATGAAATAACAAATGCAAAATGAATTAAAAATGTAAATTATGCGTCCTTACTTATTATGTTTTGCTTTTGTCTAATCGTAGCCTTTAGTAAGCCCAGATGTAGCTTTATTTTATGTTCCCAGTTTCATCTATTCTGAAATTACAGATACAGTATATTAAACAGTATATAATATTTTGAATTGTTTTTGAATACACTGTTCTCACATATAGAAGGGTCAAGAATAATGTACGCAGGATTTTGTAATATCTTGATTAAACAGAGTCTTTATGGAGAAGAACAGGCAAGAAACTCCAATTTCTTGCCTGTTCTTCTCCATAGAGATCTACATTTTGGAATTGGCAAATAGCTTCAACTTTCTGACTAACTGACCGACTCTTTGACAATTCAAAAGAGCATTTATTTGGCTTAATTGAAAGCATTTATTTGGCTTAATTGAAATAAATTCTTTGAGTTTGAGTTCGAGTCTTACTTTTATTCGAATTAAAAAATCATTTTCGGCACGATTTATCATTTCTATGTACCGATTTCCCGAGATTTTTACATCAAATAAACACACTATACCAATATTTGGCCTTCCTTTCCCCTCTAAGCTTTGCTCTTATTATTCTGCACTAACGACACTCAAGCAGAGAAATAAAATATTCATTTTCAAATCTATTATTGCATTCTTATCAAACAGTTCCACACAAAATTTATTACCGCTACGAGATTCAGAATACAGTTCTTAAAGTTCAAGCAAATTGACGTCATTGTATTAAAATTCATAAAACGTTGAATACTTTCATTTTGTCTCGAAAAATTCAAATATAAAAGGGAATCGAGTTACATTTGCTTGAAGAATATTAATTTTAGCTCATTCTGTTGAGTTATTTCAATAAAGGAGATCAGTTTCACCTGGTTCGTTTATTGATATTGCCTCGTTGAAGTTCTACGACTGATAGAAATAGACAGATATTTGATATTGTAGAAATTTCCCTAGCTTAGGTAATCATAGAAGACTCTAATATCTTTCTAGGTCCCATAATAAGCCTATATTGTTCCCACTGCTGGGACACAGGCCTCCTCTCTTCGAGAGGGTGTGTGCTGTAATCTACCACGCGGGCCCAGTGCGTGTTGGTAGATGCCACATGTCTTAAAATTTTTGGTTTTATGACATATGATTCCTCGCGATATCTTCCTTCACCGTTTTGAGAGCAGTGGTGGTGAAATTATCTACACAAAAGAAAAAAGAACCTGCTTGGGTTCAATTCCACTCCCTACAACTCGTAAGTCGGGGCCATTACCACTGGGCCACCACTGCTCCCAACTCAAAATCAAATCTAAATCAAAAATATTTTTATTTCACATAAGCCTACATGGGCACTTATGAAATGTCAGAAGCTAGGAACTATAAGTAATTGTACAACATAATAGAAGTTTATGACTAACTAAAAAGATATCTAACACAGTCAGATAATTGTTAAGCAATTTAACACCCTACGTCAATTTGCCGTATTACCATTAAATACAACTGTCAAAGAATGTCAACTGTCAATGAATGATAGTTGATTTCATCCGCATAAGTCTCGATCCCGTGATCCCGAATATCGGGATGGAAAATATTCTATATCTTAATCCAGGTCATGTTCTACCAATGTGCCAAATTTCATAAAGATCCGTTTAGCCGTTTTAACGTGAAAGCGTAATAAACAAACAAACTCACTTTCGTATTTATCCTAATATTAGTTAGAATTCTTTAATTACCCTTAGTAACACCTACTGGAAGCGGGCGTATACACTTTCCTGTCCTATTACTGGGAAAATCAATCAATGACTACATTTAATTTTTAAAAGTTCGATCTTTGAATCTTGAAACCTTTAGGTACACGCCTTTTTCCAAGGAACAACAAATTTTTTACAATTTACTGTAAACTATAGGTAGAGGAATACAAAAATACAGGACACCATTATTTGCCTTACTTTTTCTGCGTCGTCTGCGTTCATAACCGGTCATACACGTGTGCTGGTAGGTACCTACTACGCACGTGACCTTTTTAAAGAACATCATCAATAAGGTCAGAGTATGTTCTTCTTGTTACTCTCTGCGTTCCCACATACTTTTTTCATACAGATAGACTGAAAAATGTACACAAGGTCGTAAATATGGCGCATTTAATTTTAGAAAAAATATGTCCGCTTGTGGACTGTCTCTAACATCTTGCTCCTACTGATGGGTTATATTAATGCTCGGGTACTGTACCTACAATTACCGCTTGACCAAGACAAACTTTTCCGTGCGGTGCCGGACGTAAAGAATATCACCATCCCATTTCTTCCCGTGGGTGTCGTAAAAGACGACTAAGGGACTTACTAGAGAATGGGCAGCAGCGTTCTCTATGCTTTTTAACACCATACTAATGGCGGTGCTTGGGGGAGGCCTATGTCAGCAGTGGACGTTTTTTGGCTGAAATGATGAAGACAAACTTTTAAGAAATTACGATCTGTAAAAGATTTCGTAAATATTTTTGTATGTTTTATGCAATTTGCCATAACAGCCTAAAACGCGAAACCTAAGCCCATCTCCGATTACCACCATACTGAAATTGAGGTCACGCGCCATAATCCCCACATGCGGGTGTCTCCGAGCACGTAGACCGCCGCCCCTTGACACCACGCTTCTCTGTAGGACTCTCGTAACGGCTCGAGGGTCAACACTTGGGCGCCGACAAATACCCGCGAATTTCCCTTTGTTTGATGTGTGATGAACTGAAATGCCGCTTGGAAAAGTACCTATTGTGGGTTTTTTGTGGAGCGATTATAAGAATCTATGCTTTATCGTATTTTTTGTAGGAGTGAAGTTAATCAGTATCAAGTAGGTCAGATGACAATGTTTTTACACAAATTAGTAAGAGTTTAGTGTGAATGAATATTATATCATTCGTTTCAAAGGAAACATACAATTTGGCAGGCGAGCAGAGCCGTTTTGAGAGCAGTGGGGGCCAGTGGTAACGGCCCCGACTTACTAGTTCAGGTCGTAGGTTCAAACCCAGCCAGGCGCGTTACTTTGTGTAAATCATTTTATCACCACTGCTGTCAAAACGGTGAACGAAAACATCGTGAGGAAACCGGCTGGCCACATGTCTTAGAACCAAAATTTCGAAGACATGTGTCATCTACCAACCCGCACTGGGCCCGCTTGGTTGATTACAGCCCGCTCCCTCTCGAAGAGAGGAGGCCTGTGTCCCAGCAGTGGGAACATTATAGGCTGATTATGTATACAATGTGGGCTTATTGTAAATAATTCAGTTGGGGCCAATCAATCAACTCAGCCTATAGCAGTCCAGTGCTGGACATAAACCTCTCCCAGGCTGCGCCACAACATCTTGTTCTCCGCCTTCCGCATCCAGTCTGTCCCAGCCACATTTTTAATGTCGTCGGTCCATCTAGCTGGGGGGCGTCCCACACTACGCTTGCCGATACGCAGTCTCCACTCCAGGACTCGTCTGCTCCACCGGCCATCGGTCCTTCCACAAACATGGCCAGCCCACTGCTACTTCAGCTTGCTTATTCTGCAGGCTATGTCGGTAACTCCAGTTCTCTTCCGGATAACTTCATGTTTTGTTAGTTTATTTGAGGGCAGAATGTTCATAATTATAATAGGCTATATCTTCCAATTTTAGAAGCTTATTCAATAAAAACAAACTAGGGTCTGGTTTGCTTTCCGGCAAGAATCGCTGACTTTGCAGTAATTATCAAGCTAGGAAAACCAATGGGTGAATATACTCGTAGTATGATGCTATAAGCCTAATTGGAGTTACTACTCTATCATACTATATATTTTTTTTTTTTGCAGACTTTGGAAAATAAGGTGTTCACGTTTTAACAAATAGCTCTTCCACATTCTACCTTACGGCATGCAAAGGTAATAAGTAGGTATATAAGTTTCTAGATCCACTCAGTTGAACAAAAAACAAAAATAAACAAAGTACAGTGGATGGATGGAACAAATATCATTCATGCATGAATACAATAAATAAAACAATAATCTAATTCTAAAAATAGTAATAAACAAAATAAACTATTACATTTGCACCAAAATTAATAGATTACCTAATACGAGTATAACATTATAAACTCTTATCAGTCAAAAAATCATGTACTGAATAATAGCATTTATTAATTAATAATGATGTTAGCCTCTTCTTAAATATACTTAATGACTGATCTTTAATAGTATGGGGAATTTTATTATATATGACGGGCCCCATTGACAAAATACTTTTTCTCAATAATGCTGTTTTGTGCCTACCTGTGTACATTAGATTTTTATATTGTGATCTAACAGATCCTGGCCGTGTTCGTATTTCTTCCATTAGGGTAAATAGGTGTCTATTAGTTCTAACAAATATTGCAACTTCAAGTATATACAAAGATGGAAAGGTGAGTAATTTTAGAGACTTGAACACAGGTTCACAGCTGTCGGTATTATTAAGACCAGTCATTGATCTTATGCAACGTTTTTGAGCTTTGAATATCCTCTCCCTCTCAGTACAGTTACCCCAGAAAATAACTCCAAATGTCAAAACTGACACAACTAGACCATGGTATGCTGCCAGCACAGTGCGAGTGTTTATTTTTTTTGATAAGTTATATAGTACGTATGCTGACTTACTTAACTTCTTACATACTTCCTCAGAATGCGGTTTCCAAGTTAGTTTATTATCAATTAAAATACCGAGGAATTTTGTAACATTTGTTGAGTCTACTTTTTGTCTATTGAATTCCACATCATAATGTTCAGCACGTAAGCGCTGATGAAAATGCATAATTTGTGTTTTTTGGAGATTAATGATTAAATTATTTTGATTAAGCCAATTAATTATTCTTTTCAATGTATTATTAATATCTGATTCGTAGTAATCTTTATTGCCGCATTTTACTATATCCGTACTATCGTCTGCAAATAACTCCATAGGTTGTTGAATGTGACGAGGCAAGTCGTTAATGTATAAAATAAATAACAAAGGTCCAAGTACACTTCCTTGGGGAACACCAAATTTGACTTCTCTATAGTGAGATAGATATTTATGTTCTTTTTTTGTTTTTACACAAATCCTCGATATTTCTGTACATTGCATTCGATTAGTAAGGTATGACTTTATCAGACTCAAGACATTTCCTCTGATGCCGTACGTGTAAAGTTTGTCAACGAGAGCGTCGTGGTTTACGTAATCGAATGCTTTCGTCATATCAGTATAGATAGCGCACACGGGAGTTTTATGGTCAACACTTGGCATTACATTATTCAGCAGATCGTATATTGCCATATTAATATTTTTATGTTTTCTGAACCCCTTTTGTTCATCACATAAGATTTTATTTTTAGTTAGGAATTTATCAACTGTCTCGTATATAATTTTTTCAAAAACTTTGGAATAATATCTTATAGAGTATAAGTTAGAACGGGAATAGACTATTCAAAGCCAGGAGATATGCAAAATGGAAGCGCATAGCCTCTATCTAGTTAATAATAACTTTGATATTTTTAGGTTATCTGTCTTTGGGTTTAGGTTACAAATAAGAACGGGATATTAAATATTTTAAGGCAAACTGATAGCAAACAATTACGGATTAAATATGTTAATTTAATTCAGTCAATCTACTCGTTAATATAAGGGTATTTAATAAAACTGACTTTGTGGGGTTTAGATCAGCGAAGTTGGGTTAATAGCATTATACTTAATTGGGTTTTTAATTTATTAATTAGGCATAATCAGACTAAGTAGGCAATTAGAGAAATTGGAGTAATATCATGGTGGGTTTAGCGAAAGATTGTAAATTCTAAATGCGCCTGATTAGATAAGATAAGATAATCATTTATTTGCTAAACATGAGTACAATACATACAACACAAATTGTCAGCATGCAAGAGATGTGAAAAGTAAAGAAAAAACAGATCATCACGTTTGCCTTAACAATGGCATGTAAATATTAATAAAATAACAATAATGTCACTCCGAGTCTAATTTAAAAATGTCATGATAATATAGAGATTACGATTACTGATTAATTTGTGTTAGGTATTCCTTAAAGAAAAGAATGGAAAATTATTTATTGGGACTCAAACAGGAGCAGGCCCTTACATGATCCACTTTTGTTTACATAAACGTAAACATATCTTTTTCGTTGACTGTACTAAACTGACGAATCAACAAATCCGGCGAACACTGGAGACTGTCGAGTTGACACAACTGCCCTAATCCGCAAAACTGACCAATCAGCGAAACTGACTAATCAACGAAACTCACTAATTAAAAAAACTGACGAGTGAGGGAAACTGACCGGTGATACGCGGATTCGTGAGTTCTTGTAAGCATATTGTTATCACGCATTAAGTCTATAAAGTTTATAAGGTATGTCGATTCTCAACATATTTCAAAGTGAATATGTTGAGAATATTGACATCTAACTCTTTGGGCCGTAAAGTCACACTGCTGGGCAAAGGCGTCTCTTTCCCTTTTCCACACGTCTGTTCTCTGTGTGCCTAAACATCGTTCACACGAAATACGAGTAATCCTCACATCTTTATCTACACTAATATTATAAAGAGGAAAGATTTTTTGTTTGTTTTTATGTTTGTAGCGAATAGGCTCCGAAACTACTGAACCGAATTAAAAAAATATGTCACCAGTAGATTGTTACATTATTACGGAATAACATAAGCTATAATTTATTTAAAAAAAAAATAGGTATCCGTAAGAAAATTGCAATATTGTAACCCAAGGTTGGTTGGTTGGTTTCCAAAAATTGTTTTTGACGTGCGCTGCGAAAACTATTAATGATAGAACCAAATAATGTACTACTAAAAACATGCAATGCTTAACGCAGTGGAGTAACATAGCGCAGCACAAAATAGCGTAGCATAACATAGCGGTTTTAATTCCAGCACATTCGGATGCAGACACTGGAGTAATGAAACCGCATTCAAATCGGGAACAGTGACAACTCAAATAATACGCGTCATAAAGAATAATAACCAGATTCTGCAGTCGGCACCACTGGTTTAGGAGACATTCCGACTACAGGGAGATAGATATCACGCCTGTATTAACTGGGGTAGGCAGTAGTGTTATAATACACCCATATTTTTCCAGTACGAGTAATATAATAAGTACCATGTAATTAGAGGGCGAGCCTTTGCCTTCAACCTGGCAAAAATCCAGACTCATCATTCTAGGAAGAAACTACTTGGACTCCTTTCATATAAAATATCTACAGAGTGGAGTGATTATTGTGTAATATCCTTCCCAGAAACGATATCAATCGAAACAATAATATAGTGTTTTTTTTTAAATAAAAATTCAGGTTTCGATTCCGGGAAAACAAATGCTTTTTTTTAAACAAATAATCGGCCAAGTGCGTATCGGACCACGCACAATGAAGCGTAACGAGCACATAATATTGTAGTTGAAAAACATGTTCTCTCGTATCATCGATAGACGTCGCGATCAATTCTCCAACTGCAAATAAGTATAAGTATATAAGTTGGTCGACTATAACTCGTTAACTTGTAAAGCCTACTTAGCTGTGATAGTTTTCCTTTTAATTTCGTTGTACGTACTACTGCCATGAATTTTTTCACAAATCCAAAAGCTACCATTTAGCTGACAGGGGAAGGGGGGGCCTTGACTCTAACAAAAAAATCCCTTTAAAGCTTAATATTACGCAAACGGATCCCGGAATCGAAAAATGATCTTCACAGACCCTCAATATATTGAATGACCTATCCAAAAATACTCCACACCATGGGATAAACGAGAAAAAAATGTATCAGCACCACTTTACGTGTAAGGGTAGGGTTTTTACCCAAAAAAATAATTGTTTTCTAAATTTTATTTTACGAATTTTTCGGCCTGGTTTTTTATATACCCATGCCAAATTACAGCTTTCTTGTACTAACAGTCTCTGAGCTAAGCTGGCGACAGACAGACAAGGGTTCCTTGTATAGACAGACAGATGGACACGGTGAAACTATAAGGGTTCCTTGTTGACTACGGAACCCTAAAAATCGCCTTTTTAGATTTCTTTAAAATCAAGATCGTGATTCTTTTGTTCACTTTGCTTTATTGCTCATAGTTTCAGTTTTCGCCATGCAGTTCCATTTATTTTTTACTGGTTTTTTTTTTTTGGGTGGGAAATTATAAAATAAGTTCTCCCGCTCTGGGCGGAGCGTGTTAGACTTTTACTGACTAAAACCCACCCGTGTTCCTTCCGTTTCCTGTGTGCCAGGGCCACGATATCCCTTTCAGACAAACTCGCAACCTTGGCAGGATTGTTTACTGGATAACAGTGAAAGTGTAGGTTTTTGGTTATTATTCTACAGGCAACACACATAAGGCATCAATTTAAGAAATGTGTTGACAACGCGGAGCTAGAACATGAATATTTACTGAAGGCAATGTAGCTTAAGCACAATTTCCAGTCTACTTGCTACGGCGTAGCAGCCGCATGTCCCCGCTACGCAAGCTACGCTGACCTACGAAACTACGCTTGCGTAGCAAGGCAAGTTATGCACGAAGTTATTATTTGAATTTTGGTCTGTGTTCGGTGAGGTCGATATTATGTTTAGAATCTCTTATTGACCGCGCGAGCGAAGCGTCTCTGTTTCAAGCCGCAAAATTTGCTTCCCTCTGTCAGTTTGTTGCTACTGCTCTGCAGGTAGTATTTTACAACCGATCTAGTCAAAACTTGGTATACAGGTTTTGCAACTTTATAGATTTTTTAAGTCATCAGGAATTTTTGATTGTCGCTTCCTTCAAAAAGGGGGCTACTGTATATCTCCACCTTATAAGATCCGATTTCATAGTTCTTTTTTTATTTGAAAGGTAGTAACTTTGAATTGGTCTCATACAAATTTGGTGAAGATCTGATGAGGATCTTCGGCGTGATGAGCAGAATAGTTCCTCAAAATGCAGTAAATTGCTAACTTTTAGATGTCTACCAGTGTGCAGTGGAATCGGCCCTTTAACCACTAGGTAGGGATTGATGAAGCACCTGGAACCACCTTCTCATCACAAAACTAGGCTGCAGCGTTACTTCTGCCAATTGCTTATTTGTATTTTTTTCTAGCTGGCCTACTTTTTAGTCATAATTTTTCTTTACCAAACAAAAACCACGGTAAATTTTATTATAGCAAAAAAAATTGTGCTGGCTAGGTAAACCATAAACTATTCGTTTATGGTTTTATACGACTGTTTTTATATACAAAATAATACTCTAACAGTTTTGTTTACTCACTCAATAGGTTCTTACCAATTTACTCACATCGCAAATTCAATAAAAATCTAGTCTTCTCAAAACATTTCCAAAAACATTTTTCACAGCACAAAAAAAAATCCTTCCATTCGACAAACCAGACGAATGAATAACATATTTAGCTCCTTACAAATCCGCCAAGAAATCACTGGGAAAATTCCATTTTCTCGAATCAATGAGGCTCGAGGCGCTCATTAATCAAAACCTCGGTAGTACGAACTAAGTAGCCAGTTTCATACATAAATAGACGATAATAACAAACTGATAGCTTTTGATGAATGGCCTGAGACCTTACCGCTAAACAAATGGGCGTTTCTAACTGTATTGGTATTTAGATTTAGTTGGAAAGTCAGGAGAAGTGGGCTTTATGTTGTGGTCATTAATTTTGTGTGGTATGAGCGTTAAATAAAATACACTTTGTGATAAATACATATTATAATCGATTAGGTGTATAGTGTAGTAAAGTGTGATTTACAAGATGGTGTGGTTGTGTTTGCGAAAATTGTATGACTATGGCACAATTTCCACTTTGACTGCGTGGAAATTGTGAAAAAAGTTCTTTGATGCGGTGTTTAGAGAAAGTGCACTACTGACTATGGCCCATATTTGGGCCACTTTTGGCCTATAACGATTTTCTTACACTCTTAGATAATTGAAAGTTTGTACAACGTGTTCCTTTCGATATCTAGGGCGGGCAGCAGCGTTCTCTATGCATTTTAACACCATACTGCGATCGCCAACCCGCCTGCCAAGCGCGGCGATTATGGTAACCTTCGCCCCCAAATTTTGGGGGAGGCCTATGTCCAGCAGTGGACGTCTTTCGGCTGAATGATGCTGAACAATTATGAAATGAATTGCATTTATTATGATAGAAGGAATGGCGTATGTATGTACCAGCTTTAAAATAATCCATAAAGGATAATGGGTGAACATCTTTACATACCAAGACTCCTCCGTGACTCGTTAAAACGATAAGCCGTTGGTCCCGGTTGCCATTCGTGGATCTTTGACAGCCGTTACAGGTCGTCAGAAGCCCGAAAGTCTGACAACCAGTCTTACCAAGGGGTATCGTTTTAACCAGTTACTGTGTTGTGGAGTTCAGATAAGCAGTCGCTCCATGTAAAATACTGGTATTCAGCTGCATCAGATTAGACTGGAAGCTGACCCCAACATAGTTGAGAAACGGATAGGCAGACCAGTTTAGGTTGTGCGTTGTTTGTCAGTGATTGAAAGATTTTAAGATTTTTATTATGTAGAAGATTCATGGACCAACATCCTAACCAACCTTTCCGAAAACTGCTTTTCTTATAAAGAAAGAAAGAAAGAAAGAAAAATGCGTTTATTGGAATTACAGCAAAAAAAAAAAACTCCCTTATTTCTCTTATTTAATAGTTATTTATGCAACTGTTGTATAATAAGGGGAACACGAATGTGGGTTAATAGTGATAATAGTATCACATGAGTGTTTTAATACCTAATTATGTACAGGTGGATACAAGACTTTATCTACACACCCATGATATGAATCCTCTATATTACGTTTTTGCAATACTAATATTGAACAAAATGGCGGGATACGACGTGAATTCGAATAACCTGTAAGTTTTTTATTAATTACGGCGGTGTGGTAGTGAATTGAAACGCGCGTGCATGACAATGTTCTTTTTTTTTAATTTATAAAGATACCACGAATTGAGTAGTGCGAAAAAGAAAATTTTGTATAATGTAGTATAACATTACCTATATCACTCGTTTGGATAATATACTGGTTAAACAATGTTTGTTTTAATGTTGGCATTAGGCTAACTGTTTCAGAAACTTTTATAGAGGATTTATAGCATGGGTGTATCCAATCTTGTATATTGTTAGTATTTTTGTGTTCCCTAGTTCAATCCAAGCTCGGAGACCGCAAACTGTTCATGTTGTTTCGAAGCTAAAACCGCGCGTCATTTGTAGTACATATCGGTTATAATTACAAAACTCTAATAACGTTTAGTCATCTTTAAAGATAACATGGCGCCCGTTTTGTTGTTCGCTGACTCAACAGAAATTAGAATTGTGTTGTCCTTCTCTAACAGGCAGGGACAGAAAGAGATAGTTGGCAGTTGTGAAATTAGTTAACAGTTTAAACTTCAACGCGTGATGGAAATCTCTGTTCATCCTGATTTAGCCGGTTTAGTTGATTTTCGTCTGCTTCTGCTCACAGAATCTGTATTTTTGGTATATTTTTTTTTACAAGCAGTTAGTTGGTAGAGCACTACCTTTCCTCTCAACTGTGAGTATTTATATATATATATATATATATATATTTGTTTATACAGCATGTTACGGAAAGGGTATATACATATTAAAGGCACGGATTCTTTTGGTGATAACAAACTACATGACAACATTTTTTTTAATAATACCTACATAATTATAAATTTAAGAACCCTTTAACTAATAAAATTCAAATGGTTCCAATTGAATTCTACACATCACTACACCAAGTCAGCTGATCGGTACTCGTTTTAATCCATTCGTTTCATCCCACCGCCAATCGTGCCGCCCGCGCCGCCGCGTGTCGGTGCGGCGCCGTGTCGCAGAGCTGTGGCAGATGTGTGTGTGTACTAGGAGCACAGACACAAATAATGGATAATGACCCTCATGCGGTGACAGGTTTGTTATGATTTAAATTTAATAAACTATACAAGTAAAAAAAAGTCGAACATTATCAAAGTTATTTTTTTTGAGCTGACATTTTGTACAGAGGTTCTGAACCCGATGCACTCTTCACTCTGTTTGTATACCCTTTCCGTAACACGCTGTATATGCTTTATGTATTTATTTAAGTTTATGTAGGTTTTGCACGTGTATACGTGTGTGTAATTTTTATATTTAAAGTTATGGTACAGTTTAGGTATATTTAACATTTTAGTTTAAGACTACACACCACACTATTGTCTACATTTCTTTTTCATTTCTCCTTTCGCAGGTCTGCTGGAAGAAATTTCTTAAGTAATAAGCAGTACCTTTGTACAAAATTATTATTATGTCATATATCTCTGTATTTTACTGTGTGTACATAAATAACAAAATAAATATTTTAAGGTGATTTCTTTAATCTAGATATTTTTTTCAATCCTTCTTTGGAACATCTTCCGTAGTACATCTTCCGTAATGACTCGGTAAACATCGGCAATTTTCGGCAAACCCTGAAGCATAGTCACGTAAGTGTCGAAGCGTTTGTTATCGGCAAATTGATCGGAACGTGTAGACAGCAAGGGACTGTCGTTTACGATAACATGTATTAACCTTTATGATGTTGAGTTTCGCTTTTTTGCCTACGTATTTAAGTTGAATATTGATTGGATCGGAAATTGCGGCATTAAAAGGCTGTAAAAATGTTTTATGGATCCATTAGTTGGATATTTTAATAATTTATGGCTGGAAAATCAATTCGTGAGTTATACGGTGGCCAAACCACCACTGTGAAAAGTAGCTTAAGCCAATGTGTGATATGCGTAAATTAATTTAACGTCTGTTGAAGAGAAAGTTAATGCTGCAGATGCGCGACGTTGTGAAAATTGAGCTACTGCCTTTTGAGATCTTAAAATATATGACAATAGTATATTTATTTATTTATTATTTATATACATCGTCAACATCATTTCAGCCGAAAGACGTCCACTGCTGGACATAGGCCTCCCCCAAAGGGAGGGTTTGTTAAAATGAATAGAGAACGCTGCTGCCCATTCTCTAGGGACTTACCCTTAGTCGCCTTTTACGACACCCACAGGAAGAAATGGGATGGTGCTATTCTTTACGTCCGGCACCAAACGGATCTATTTATGTACACACAACAATAAAGGGAAGAGGAAATTATAAGTATAAGTAATAGTTTTTTTTACAAATAAAGACTAAATTGAAAAAAAAACATTTTGAATTAAAATAATATAATATGTACATACATAACAACTTATACCTAATGAATTAATAAAAATAACAAAATTATATCCTATATTAATCCTGTAATCTATTAAATAAATAGATAATTTATTTATTTGTATAGAATACAGGTTTTACAATAATGATGTTAGTTTCAGATATATTACCAGTACATTCTGCCTGTTGGCATACAAAAATATAGTGGTTAACTTACAGATAATTTAGAAACTAGGTACATACATTCAAAATGAGATCATAGATCAGCTAAGTCTAAAATTATTTACTAATATTCATTATTTTCTATTATACTTTTAATCATCATCTGCCCAGATGATGATAAAAAGATAAATAAATAAGCAGATAAATTAAGAATTTGTCTCTGGCGTAATTTCTCTTAAGCTACGGCTTCCTAGAAAAGTGGTAGCCGAAACATAACGACCGCAGTGACGACCATCATAAAAATTATGGCACTGGGGTTTAAGACGCAGATATATGCCAGTGACTTTGAGTGGTTAGCTCACGCAACGCGTCGTTCATTCAGCCAGTAATAGGACTCGCCCATCAAGGAGCGCTGTCCCCAATTTGACGCATTATTAATTTATTATACACAAAACAAAAGATATTTTAATAAAACGCGTATAATTAAAAGATCAATAATTAAATTATCTTTAAATTGGTGAATGTTTCCGAAAAATACGCTTGGTAGATTTTGGGCCATTCTCAGTTTTTTATCCACGGTAGACATAACTTTACAAATTAAAACGTTACATATATTATTTTCGAATCATTAACACTACTCGTTTAGACGTAATCTTCAGTAGAAAATCATTAAAAGTCGGTTATCGTCGCCTTAACTTTACGGTGGTAAAAGCCGCTCTTTTGGAAAACACACCAACTTATTTTCATAAATAATGTTTCAGTGACATTCGCCGGTAAATTGCGGACGCTATGTGGCGGCCACCGCAGTTTTAGGAAACCCTATAGCTTAAGCCTGTTTTATCTCTTGTCAAGTGTCATCCTGGCTTATATTGGATTATTATTTTATTCATCCAATCCGTAAAGGAGATGGATGACGGTCTCATACAAGCTTGGCAAATAAATTAACAGAAATAAAACAAAATGTAAAATATATACCGTCTTATTACAAAAAAATGCTTAAGTACTGTTTTATACCCAGACCACAAGGTCTAGGATTGTTACGGTATTCAAGTTAATATCAGGCTCAAAACGTGTTCTTATTACAAAACGAAGACTTTTCGAGGATCAGTTAGTACCAAAGAAGGTTCATGGTTCCACAGATAAAAACAAAAATGGCATTCTTTC
This sequence comes from Tiliacea aurago, assembly GCA_948098905.1. Lineage (NCBI taxonomy): Eukaryota > Metazoa > Arthropoda > Insecta > Lepidoptera > Noctuidae > Tiliacea > Tiliacea aurago. Next base: position 18,384,214 of record OX402593.1, read on the forward strand.
ATTCGTTCATTCTGCATCTATTTGAAGCAACGTTTCGTTTCTCTAAATATTGATATTATAATAACACTTGAAATGCATAAATAATTATTAATCAATACAAAATAATGTCACAAATCGTTCTTTGTTTAGGTTACAATATATTGAACAAGCACAACTTGTACTTTTGACGTGCTTTTTATAATCAAGTTATCATATTTTTTAACACCTCTAGCGTGAAGTGGAGTGAATTACATAATATGTACGGCGCGGCACTCGTAATTTGAGACGAATGTTTATGTTGCGTCCATTAATAATAAATGTTAGTATTAGGTACTGTTGATAATATGTGGTTTGTTCGTGAGTTGAAGATAAACTGAGTAAAACCCTAAGACGACCCACTGACCAAAACATGGATTTTTAATTAATATTAGGTAAGCAATGCTTTGTCTCATCTTATTTCGACTGCCTAACGCGAATGTTCATATTATTATAGGAAATATTATGTCGTACTACGTATGACGATGTCTGTAAGATCGCTGAGACGTCTCCAGCATAATTATCCAAATCTTCCAAATCCATCAAGTAGATTTGTAAATAAAAAGCCACACAATAACAATAAACGGTGACCTCAAATAAATTAGTATCGAAGTTAGTCCATAGAAAAACTAGGTGTCTCGGCGGACTAAGTTTAGTACCATATCTTGTTCATGAACTAGTGATAAACTTCATTTTATAATAACGTTTTATTTAGTCATGGTGGCAAACCTGGTAATTATCCTAGTACTAAATTTAGATCGTGTTTTGGAATAAGACGGTTTGTGTTTACCCTGTATATTTTTGGTCGTCGTAAAACTAGGGACCTATGATCCGTCTCAAATCGAATGACTTCGAAAAATAAATTCAAACCTGTCGATCGAGGAGTAATCCACTGTCTTCCAGCAGATTGAATTGCACTCAAATCTAACGACTGCATCCCAAATGATTCATTTGCTATGCCCTAGTTTATACGTAGAACGTTGGATTTCCTTTGGAAACCAGGCAAAATAAGAGTGATCGGAGATGTGAGTTAATGGTATTGTATATTGTATTGTAGTTATTGGTATTTTTAACCGACTTCCAAAAAGGAGGAGGTTCTCAATTCGGCTGTATGTTTTTTTTTTGTTGTATGTTTGTTACGCGATTACTCCGTCAATTATGAACCGATTTTGAAAATTCTTTTTTGTTTGAAAGGGTATACTCTCGAGGTGGTCCCATTGCCACCAAATCAGAATCTTATGAGGGAATCCCATGGAAATCGAGGGAAACCCTCAAATTTTATATGCAAACTTATAGCGATTTGGGAACTTTTTAAAGTAACTCGTGCATTTGCTCTCGGAAAGCACCATTTGGTGAAGTGGAACTGAGGAAGGAGACCACAGATGGCCACCGGAACAATATAATAATGATAACCTATTTAACGGGTTGCGATTAAGCAATTTATGCTCGTCCTTATGCATATGGTGAGTGGCAGTTCTCCTGGTTCTTACCAGGAGAACTCCTCAACAATCAACGTCCCAGCATCAGGAAAAGCAATATTTTATAAAAGGTGATGAGCAGTTAACATTAGGCTATTGTAACTTAGATAAATTCAAAACTGACCCACTAAAAAGTGAAAAATAAAAAACTTTTTACAAAAAAGTAATAACCGACTACCAAAAATAACACTACAAAGTGAAAAATAACTTTAATTTCGGAAGTCGGTGGCAAAAAACTCAAATACAGATCCAAAGACACCGACTTCCGAAATTAAAGTTATTTTTCACTTTGTAGTGTTATTTTTGGTAGTCGGCTACTACTTTTTTGTAAAAAGTTTTTACATAGTACCGACTCACTTTCTTAACTTAAACAAGTTACTACCACTGTTATGAATACAAATTAAAATCAAAACATATTCCTTTTAATCCAATTTAACTAATACCGGCAAATAACGCGATCAACACTGCGGGCACTGTGGGCAAGCTTATCTCAATCCCTTCCGGGGCAAGCTTCGTAAACATTGCCCGGGCATTATATGGCAAATTGATTGCCCGATACAATAGAGCCACAATGGAGATACTTTTGATTGCTCCTATACGGAGAGTTGCGATTATTTCAGCTTCGTATAGAGTTTATCGAGTAATTTTGTTGTTATTGGGTTTAGCGGCTTTTTATGGCGGGTTGAGTGGAGCTAGTTAGTTATGGTCCTACTGTTTTTGTATATATCTTTAGTTTTAGTAAGGAATTATAACTTAACGACATAATATCACACCTGAATTCCCCGAAGGGTTAAATATCTTGTTTATTAATCGGTGATATGGTTTGATTCGAGATCGATCCAAGATCTGTCTCACTTGAGGGGTTCAAAAACACTTTGAGATTAGAAATATGGAAGTTGCCAAACAACCTGGCCAATCGAAAAGTAAGTTCTTTAATCAATATTAAAATCAGAACTTTATTTCTTAAATGCTAAACAACACTTTCCTATGTTGATATTTATACATTTAATCTCTCTAACACAATGCACTACAGAAGTCCTTAATGATCAGCTTCCCAACACACATATAAAACCTCATTACTTTTTATTGGCTCAGTCCAATACGCCTTTTACCTGACATCAACGGTCGCATAAATTACACATATTACGCGAACCAGATTTACGCGCGTAAAACGAACGTTAATTTGGTGATTCATGGACGTATGCGTCCACAGAGGGAGGCGCAAAATGGATTGTATTTAGACATCTTGATACATTCTACGACCTGTGGGAAGAGGGGGGATAAAGGCTTCGTTTGAGTGAAAAATTACTACCGATTTGGTTTGGGACGTTCCGTTTTTTCGTTAATGGAAATTAGTGGGGTATTTATGGTTTTAAGTGGGGGTTGGATTGCTGATTTTGATTTGACTACATTTATATCTAACGGCGCAGGGTAGTCTTTACCAGAAGTGCTCATGGTATTGTGGTTCAGCAGTTTCAATACCATCAGGATTGTGCCGGGATAGAGCAGTTCGTCGTAGACGTGGTACGACAGCGGCTTCCCTGGCATCATCACCTGTCATCAGAAATCAGCCGCCACGCAACCATCGAGGCGACGCTCTGCTACAGTGACTGTCACCAGCCAGTGTCACTCTTATCCGACCTTTTCGGTGATTCCAGTAACTTAGTAACAAAATTAGACGGCACCGCTTATGCTGCGCCGCCATATCTGTTCTACACATATAGTATGAGTCTTGATAATGTGCACATATGGAAATGGGGTAAACTAAGCTTAATTTTATCGACGGAAAAAATATAAAAAAAAAATCGATTTAAACAATTCAGTTTTTATAGCAGTTTTTAAATTCTTGTTCGCAGCTGTGACCCCTGTGTAAACAAATCGGTATAACTTTTACTTCTACTAAACGATCTCTCACGTTGAAACAAACTCAGTAATTACTGGAAATAACAGGGCGTTTTCATAAAATAAAAACTAAAGCAAAAACTTGCCCTTAATTGACAATTAGAGTGATTTTATAACAAAAATCTGATATTTTTTCATATAATTTTACAATAATAGTAAAATATCTCAATAAAAGTACCGATTACCTACCCTTTTTTATTACTTTATATTATTCTCTATCGTATCAGATTTCTAAAAGTAAAAATACCATGTTTATAACTCAATCACAACGTTTCCTATCAACTGTAAAAGAAAGGCCTTGCACTCGGCTACGTTCTTTACTTTAAAAGGTTTTGTAAAAAAAAAAAAAAATATATTTTTTTTCTGTCGATAAAATTAAGCTTAGTTTCCCTCATTTTGATATGTGCACATAATGAAGACTCACACTGTATTATAAATTAAACTTGCTTTTCGCATATGTCTGTGTGACCGCGTTGCACTTCTTCCCCACTTTCTTTCACCATCCTTCCACCACCATTTTGAGAATTTATTCCGAAACGTTTATGTATATACATTAAAATTAAACTGAAATCAATCACTAAATTAAAAATGTTTATTGCATCAACTGAAATAATTTATTCTTTATTTACAATGGGGAGAATCCTGCCAATCTGCCTACCCTTTTCCCAACTATGGCTTCCAATCTGACCGAATGCCGCTGAATACCAGTATTTTACATGAAGCGACTGCCTATCTGACCTCTACAACCCAGTTACTGGGTAACACGATACCCCTTGGTAAGACTGGATGTCAGACTTTCGGGCTTCTGACGACCCGTAACGACTGTCTAAGATCCACGAATGACAGCCGGGTCAACGGTTCAACGTTCTTTTCGAGGTACGGAGGAGTCTCGGTATGTAAAGATAGTCACCCATCCACGGACCAACCGCGGCAAGCGTAGCTTAACCTGATGGATCGACCCATGCGCCTGTTCTTACTTAGCCACGAGCTCCTCTAAGAAACCGTTCTCTTCCTCCTTTAATATTAAACTGACATAATTATCATAAATATATCTCGGTGTTTTGTGAAGTTGTGAAACCGCGCGAAGCAGGGGCTAATCGCTAGTTTAATATTATAAAAGCGTTATCGTCTATCTTCAATTCTTCATGTCTTCTTGGGGTTGTCGTAGGGATTTCATTTTACGCTGGACCGGTTCTAAGTCAAACACATTCTAAGCACGGATGCATAATGCTATCTACTGTTTTTAAGGGTCCGGTAATCTTTGTTGACTTTGGCCATACAAATGTGCGTCGCACTAACGCCGTGCCGCCGTCAGTTTCATATAGAATATTTATTTTTAGTAACGAAATTATGAATATTTGAAAAAAATCACAGATGGATAATAAAATAGTCAGTTTATACAAAAAAAAAAACATGAAATATCTTTAATAGTTTAAAAGCCTAATATCATTTTTATACTGTTGGTAGACATTACTTCCTGAATTTATTTCATAAACTATTTTACTACAATACTTAAATATTCACATATAGAATTGATGTGTAATTGTATGCGTTCTAATTTAACATAATTTTTTTGCATAACGTATTTGCATTGCATTTTTTATTTTTTTTTGGGTGGGAAATTATCAAATAACTTCTCCCGCTCTGGGCTGAGCGGGAGGGCGTGTCAGACTTTTACTGACTAAAACCCACCCGTGTTCCTTCCGTTGCCTGTGTGCCGGGGCCACGATATCCCTTTAAGACAAACTCGCAACCCCGGCAGGCATTGGCCCTAACGGACCCCGTCAGTTGGTGCTGACATCTCTGTATTTGCATTGCATGAAGGCGTAATTTAATAATAGATTTAAAAGTCACTTAAATCATATATATATATATATAAGCCTTGCGCCTTAAGGACTAGGTCAGATAAAACAGGGCCATTCAAGTTATTTTTGTCGAAAATTCCATCCTAATATCATGACGTGGTTTTAAGGGAACAGAAAAGGAATACCTTATTTTTTCACATGTATTGTATCACAATATCATGATACTCACATCGTGTTTGTGTTAACAAAACAAGTTAGCTACCTAATTAATATATTCCTAATCATGGATTAATCGTGGTTTAAATTACCTGTGAACGTTTCTATCCCAAAATCCATTAAATTCTCTCCCTTTACTGATATAATTAATTCGGTAAATGTGAAAAAAGGACCATTCCTTTTGATGGGTTTTCGTTTCTAATTATTTTTATGGAGAAAACAATGAGTTTCTTTCTGTAATAACTTTTTAGTATACACTCAGAAAATAAATAACACACATGAAATACTTAATGATGTTAAATATAAATAGCTTCGTGCATAACACACTAAGAAAAAAAAAATAAGCAGAGAAACGGACGAAGTGGCGGTGCTGGGGGCAGGCCTATGTCCAGCAGTGGACGTCTTGCGGCTGAAATGATGATGATGATGATAATTTATTCAGAATAAAATGTATACTTTCCGAGACCCAAGAAATTACTTGCAACGGTGTTGCTTAATATCCAAATACTTACCGAATGTAATTTAATCATTATTTATTTATTGGCTCGATACTGCAGCGCATCAGGGATGTTTGCTGAAGCTCGCGTTGACTGCTTCTACACTGTGATGCGGAAGCGGGCGCATCCCTGGTTAGTAGGGTGCGGGGGAGCACCAACAGAATCCTGTTTATGGTAGCAAGTAGGCTAGATTGTGCGTATGTGAGTCACTGCTGTAAGGTATCGGCGGGGCCTGTCACCTTGCAGCAGTGATGTCACGAATTGTTTCTGTGTAAATGTTTTACTAACATAGTTTGTAAGTATTTTGTTACTAACACTATGAGTCTTGTTACTTGAATTAAATTAAACATGTGTCCTTGTTGACTACTGCCGGAAAAAACTCAAAGGGCTCTTAGTTACAAAATTGATGTAGGTAGAGAATTTTACCTGACTAAAAATCTTTTCAAAATGACAATGCCATCATTTTTGCCTTGAAAGTCATAGCTTCGATGATACTGAAAAAAATATCAGGAATGTCCACTAGGTTAGTAGTGGACATACTTGGACAACACACACATTCACACACCCATCACACATCTCACCACGCACATGCATATTTTAATCTAAAACAGAATATGTTTTAGAATTATTATTAATATAATTCATTATTTTTGGTCATTAATTTACTGTAATTTTTTGCAAGTTTAAAAAAAACTCATAATTTTTTTCGTAAATTTTGTCATTTGTTTATTTTATTTTAATTATTTAAATAATCTGTGTAAATTGTATAAAGCCTAAGCCCATGCATAGCTATGTAACTGGAGAAACCTCGACCCCTGTCATACTGGATGTCCTAGTTCAAGGGTTGAGACCTCACTGATGTAACGTGTACCGAAGTTTGGAAATAAAATTACCATTATTAAAATATTACCCATACGTAGATTGTCACACCAGCATTATTCTTAGATAAAGCCTTACCGTCAGCAGATAAGCTATCATAAACATAGAGTTTTGAAAATGCAGTAGAACGGAACCAGGGCCTTTTGCTGGCATTTTGCCGACAACCATGATTCAATGGCTGTATGAATAGCCTTTATGTTCAAGTTGCTAACCGTACCTTTTTGACCTATAGTTTTGGTCTTTTGGTCAGAATATTATTACTCTATTACTAGTAATACCTAGTCTACGAAATTGTTTGAATTAAGTGCAATGTCCTCCATAATATTGTGTCAATGTAGCCACACGAAGTATTATACAATGGATACTTCATTGTTCCATAGTATTATGGAACAGAAATTGTCGACAATCAAATGAGTTCTTGTCGATGTATAAGTACATCTTTTTCAGGCTGGCTGTATGTTCAAAGTCAAAGTCAAAGTTTTTATTAAGGCGATTATTGGTGATATAACATAGTAAAAAAAAATAATTATAGCACCTCAAAAAATCTACCCTATTAGGCATGCATTGTTAAATTACAATATTAGAAAAGTTAAAGTTATACCTATTTACACAAAATCAAATCATTTATTTTTGCGGAAAACACTATTACAATGGTGGTATTCAAATTAAATCTGCATGTTTCAAGTGATTCGACCGTAAGGCATGCAAAGTGTATACAATTAAGATTGACCTTAAAGTATATAAAATTAGATTAAAATATTTTAGGATATTAAATTATTTTTATTAAATTAAATTTAATAAGGACATTCCGTCCTTATTAAATTTATATTAATACAAATGATAAATTATTTTATTTCTATAATTAGGTTTGTACAAACGCTTTTACAGTCAATCATATTTTAAAAAGTAGATGAGGTCGTTGTTTCTGATCCCATAACTATGCGAAGAAAGGCCGAAACAAACTCAGAGGTCTCTTAATCTTGGTCAGATCACGTCAAGACCATGTAGATTGGTCTTTTGAGGAAAGAACCACACAGATTGAGTGGACCTGTCCAGTTACTGCACGCATTCGTCAGTAATCGTGCAGTTCAACTCAAAATTTAGTAGACCTGTCCAGTCAGTGCACGTATTTGTCAGTAATCGTGCAGCTCAACTCAGAATTTATGTAATTCAGTTTGCTTTTCACTGTCTAAAATAACCGTATTGACGTTCGAAGATATCTATTATACAACGTATTTTATTTGATATCCCATAACTCTAGGGTATGATTGAGGCCATATCAAAGAATCAACTGGCATATGAGTTATGTTCCAATCCTTCGTTATTTTTTTTTTTCATTTTTCATACAAAATAATTCGGCAAAGTCACGATTATTAATGTAAAACACCCTTACGTGAAGTATGACAACGTTGACAAGGTAGCTTTCCCTTCACTAGCTGCCGCCGGGAAGCCCCGATACCAACATACCTACATATTTTATTTTACTATTTATTTTACTACACTACTGCGAAGTTTGGCAACCTCGCAAAAGTAAAGATCCGTCATACTGGTGACAATTTTTGACCTAATTTAATTATGATTGATGATATCTCCGAAACGATGCATTTTTGGACCACCTATTCTAGGAGTTTTAGTATTATTTTTACTTACAGAATATAACCCTAGAGTTATGGGATATAAAAAAAAACAGGTTGTATATACAGCTTGTTTAAAAAACCACTTAAGGCGCTGACAAGAGGCAAATGATAAAAGTAGGCTTGTCTTAAACAAAAAAAATTGCTAAATCTATATAGGTTGTGGTATTGGAAAAAATATATGTTATTCTTGAACATATTTCTCAAAACTTGGTTGTTACCAAAACACGTTTAGAAAAAAAATCTCGATACAAATTAACGGTAAACTAACCCTTTACTTTGAGTTTCAATCCAAAATATCTGTATTAAATATCAACGTACGGTTGATATTTAATTAATAACAAGAACGTCTTAATTGTATGCAGAACTTGGTTGTTTTTTATATTTTCGATTACTCAACTCATTTTTGAGTAAATAAATAATTGCTTCATATTTTTCAATAAATTACAAGCGTTGTGTCATCGCGCTTCTCTTTCTTTTGTATGCAGTCTGACAGTGACCTGTTGTCAGCGTCATAATCTAACGATTACCAAAATCTTACTAAAGTTTGGTGTAGCCATTTTTGCCCCATACTAGGAATTGCTCCTGTATTGTGGGTGCGTTTACAAATATTTTAACTCACCTACACAAACAGCCAGACCCGGAACAGTTACTTGCAGGTCATACAAATATTTGTTACGTGCGGGAATCGAACCCGCGACACGCAGCGCAGCACTGCGCCAACCATGCCGTCAATGACCGTCAAGTTCACTTTCATTATCCTTCATTTCTGCAGCTTACGACAAGTTATTCGCTTGAAAAACTTTAGCAATCACCCTCAAAACTTACCACAAAGAACAGACCAACAAAAGCACAAAATCTTTCTAGGTAAATTAAAAACATCATTTTCCTAAGCGAATGCACTGAGAAAGACGAACTTTTCCCTCTGTAAAAATACTTGGTACTGCGGGAGCACAATGGCACAAAATGGCACAATGATGATTCGCAGAGCTCTCTCTCAATAACTGGGCCTTTGTATTTGTGCCATATCATAGTGAGTACGTATGATTTGTGCCAGATAGGTTGCTAGTAACTGTGAGGCCCTAGTAGATGATTTGTTGTTGTGTGTTGTTTTGATCCGCAGATAGTTTTAATATGTTGTTGTATTTGTGTTCGAAATTAAAAAAAAAACTCGGTCAAGGGCGAGTCGGACTCGCGCACCGAGGGTTCCGTACATATATATGATGTTGATGATTTCTGAAAAAATGTGCTATTTAGAGACATCTTTCACATTTTTATCTATGCACACTTCGGCGATAGGGGGGAGGGGGGGCGGTATTTTTTTTACATTTTTCATAAAAAATCGGAAGCTATGCTGCCTAAAAAAAATTTAAGTGTTTGAGAATGTGCAAACGGCGCTCTTTCATATGATACCCCAGCATGCCCAAATTTTTCAGTCCTTTTTGCAAAAAAGATATATTTTTTTAATTACTTTCTTAATTGCAAAATAGTTGGGCAAACGTCATCTAAAACTATTCTAAATTTCAAGCTGATAGCATAAGCAGTTCTTGAGATATCCAGGTGTGACAGACAGACAGACTTAGTCTCACCATAAGGGTTCTTTTTTACCATTTTGGTACGGAACCCTAAAAAAGTATGTGAATCTATAATAAAATTTAAAAAAAAATGTAACTGGGTATGTAGGGGGTAATCCCTGGAACTACCAATCAGATTGGATAGCCCAATTATTTTTGTATTTGAAAGCCCAATTCTTGAAGAAGACTATTTAACATCACGCTATGTCCCATAACAGACGAGCAAAAATAAAAAAGTCAGAAACGGGCGGGCGATGCAATGCGGGGTCAGGGGAACAAGAAATTTCACGCAAACGAAGTCACGGGTAGAAGCTATTACTTAAGACGCAGATATATGCCAGTGACCTTGAGTGGTAAGTTTGCGTGTTCTGTATTGAGTTCACGCAACGCGTCGTACGTTCAGCCCGTAATAGGACTCGCCTATCAAGGAGCGCTGTACCTAATTTGACGTATTATTAGTTTATTATACACAAAATAAAAGGTATTTTAATAAAACCGCGTATACTAAAATATCAATAAATAAATTATCTTTAAATTGGTGAAGGTTTCAGAAAAATACGCTTGGTGGATTTTACGTTATTCTCAGTTTTTTTTCCGCGTTAAACATAACTTTACAAATTAATTTCACTATGTAATATAAACATAATCTAAAATATTCACAATTAGTTATTGAGAAAATGCTCTAATTTATCATATATTTCTTTCAAATCCTAACACTACTCGTTTAGACGTGATCTTCAGTATAAAATCATTAAAAGTCGGTTATCGTCCCCTTAATAAGCAACTAGATTCCGCATCACTGGTATAACTAATGCATAAATAAACTCGCAATATTTCCCATGGGGTAAATAAATAGAAACTATACCACGATAGATGTTAATTCAATACGATAATCGTAAAGAGAGAAGTTTGAAGAACAGATTTGTCTTCTAACGACACATTCATATTCTACCGAATATCCGTTAGCAGCTGCCTCAGCAATTAATGTTCGAAAAATATAGGTACAGGAACCCTCCGCGCTAAGGCACCACTAATGGAATTGCGACGAGTACCTACCTTATAATACATAAATACATACGGGATTTCATAGCAAAACAGCCGGAGCTCGTACAATATTCATCCAGTTTAAGCCGCGGGGAGAAGATAAAGTAACTCTTAAAAACACTTTCATGACTTCAATTCATCCCGCGTAGTTCTCGGCTTTGTTCAACATTTTGCTCTTTTATTTGACTAAGAAAGTAGCGCCCCAATGCCCAATGAATCTCCGTGCGTCAGCAGGTTTTATTGTAGTCCAGCTGCTATTGTGTATTAATCACAGAGTTTCTTAAATGAAAATAAATAGAACGGCGTTGTTTACTTTACGAAAGTCGAAACTAGCTACCAATGTATGCACAAAGTTAGCTTTTACGCCCGTTCATAGAATACACAGAAGTGTTTCTCCATATTCACATTCGTAAACACAAACTATTCTAAGCGTCTTTATCAAACGGAAATACTCCGTTTATTAATCGTCTAGAAAATGTTGTTTACGTAAAATAGTCTTCGCAAATAAACTGATTTATTCAAAGAGCGTTTATACGCCACGTGCAAATAATAACGTTAGTGAGTGGCCTCATTGATGCACTATTATAAACTGTTTGTTTTTGTTTCAGGTGGCAGTAACATTAGAGAATGGCGTCATCGGTGCGCAAATAGTGTGTGTGAGTGCGAGTGGGTGTGGGCGATGAGGCGGGTGCGCGCGTAGCCTGCGCGGGATGGAGGAGGACGAGAGGAGGCTCTCGTTCCCGCCGCCGGCGCCGCTCAACTCGCCGGGCGAGGAAATCGACGGCTCGCGGCTGCTGAGCGAGATCGTCCGCACGCTCGAGGCCACCAACCCGGAGGCGGCGGCCCCGCTGGTCGCCTCGCAGTCCCGAGATGCGCTGCACGTGGAGGGCGAGAAACCGCGCCGCGATGAGCTGCGGATCCCGCTGGAGGGCGTCACGTTCGCGCATGAGAGCAGCGTGGGCGCCGCCGAGCGTGACGGGCCGCGCGCCGCCGTCACGCCGTTCACGCGCGAGTCGGCGCGGCGCGCGGGCTCGCGCGGTGCCCAGCTGGTGCGCGAGTTCGGGTTCATGCCACGCCGCCGCCTCAGCGTGGAGGATGGCGCGCGCCTGCCGCGCAAGTACGAGCCCTTCCCTCCCAAGCTGTACGGACGACCGCTCGAGGAGATCGACAACTTTATTTACGATGAGGTGAGTGTCTAACCCACATTTCACTAGAACAGCTTTGTAACTTTCTATAACAGTGTGACTCCACAGAGTAACATTTAAAATATAGAGAAGCGCTCCCTGCAGTTGTTCCATTTTGCTGTCAATTCGCTTGACGCATAATAACTCAAAAGTTGCTCGTAATCATAAAAGTCTTTGTACGGTTCCTCTTTATGGAAATACGTTGGAAATGGCACAGTTTCAGTCGTTGAAATTTTGCATAAATATAATATTTGAGTCTATACATTGTTGCTACCGGTAATAAGGACAAGTGAGGTCGCCCTTTCCGTTTCATAAAGTTTTATGTCTCTTCATACACGCACGTCACGTCACACGATGTCACGTCACACGACGTCACGTTTTCACTTACCTACGTTTTGGGAATAAAGGAAATCTCGCGGAAAATATCTGTGTTTGTTATAGTCAATTGAATAGATGTGGTGGGATCAATGCTTATTCAAATAGTGCTTTGACGTTCTTAGTTTTTTTGTGCTATATTCACTACTAGCATTATATAAATGTGCTATGCTGCAACAGTAAACCACTAACGAATTTCCTGAATTTCTTTCGATTGGTTACAAAAACAATATCTGAAAAAAATCAGCCTAAGCTCAAACAATAAATGAAAACAAAAAGCAATCCATAATGAGAATGAGAAAACTACTTCGAAATCTCGTTCCCGTATTCCATGACAAATAAAGCTCATTAATGTTCAAACAATTTTTGCCACCCTCATCCACCCAACAAGATGAACGTATTACGTTGTATTTACCACCATTTACCCAAAATAATGTCTTTAAAGATCGCTGTAACATCCACAGGAGGATACTAACATCTCGCTGACGTTGGCGGCCATTATACTTTAACCTATCACAGGTACCAAGGTTTTAAAGGTGCCCAAAGCACGTACAGGTCATTTTAAAGTGGTAGAACTTGACCAGTTGATAGGGTCTCGTGAACAAGTGGTGTACGAACGACGGATCATAAAAAATAATGACTTAACGGCCGGACGTGTCGGTCAGATCCGATGTTAATCCCTCGTTACCGATTTGGAATGGAATATTCAATTTACATTTTTGAAATTTTCTTTAAAGTAAAGGGAGATTGGATTTTTAGTTCTTTGAAAGTAATTAAAGATTTTGTACGTATGTTTGAAGTTCGGTTGAGTTGAATGAGATACCTGCGTTTAGTTTACTGAATCCATGAAAATAGAGTTTATTAGAGTTATTTAATTATAATGTCAGTTAAAACAAAAGCAATAAGAAAAAAAAAAAATGTACTTTGAAATAAAGTTTAAAATATTATGGAAGAAGACGCAAACTGCACTTTATGGACTTAAACAAATGGTAAACTAATTTTATCTTTATGCTGATCAAAATAATGATACAAAACCAGCTTCTTATAATGCCAGTACAACATAGAATGCCAGTAAAACCAAGCACTTCACTTAAACGGATGCACTTACTTCACTTACACTTAACACATCTCCGTCACGTCGATGTTAACATTTGCTCGTGCGGTGGCAAGGTGGCAACTTATCGCGGCTGCCCTGACCGGCTTATCAGATCAGTTTGCCACCCCACTTGTTGCACTTTATTTACTAAAGTTAGGATACTTTGAATGTGTTAGATTGTTATATGGAGAAAATGTTTTAGTTTGGATTAAAGTTTGAAGGCGGTAAGGTTACGGTAGAGTGCCAAATTGGCATTAGAATGATAGCCACCGCTTATGGAACACAAAGGAGTTTGACGATGTATTATAGATGATTTTAGAGATAAAGTGGAAATGTTTTATCAGTAAAACCGGCGGCACTTATTCCTTTTAAACTGCAACACAGATTTCATTATTATAACTCAACCACATCGTGGCGTTTACCGCATAGAGAAGTGTATTTCTCGCTTGAGATCTGTATTTAATTTATAAGTAATTGCAAGGAGACAAGCAGTAGTTCCGTATAAAATACTGATTTGCGCTATTTTAATCAGCTCATTGAAGAAGAAAAAGCGCTTATAATTCACCCAAAAATTTAAAGAATCCACTAAAAACTTTTGAGATCTGTATTTAGTTATAAGTAACGCTAGAAGACAAGCAGTACTTCCGTATAAAATACTGATTTGCGCTATTTTAATTAGCTCATTGAAGAAGAAAAAGCGTCTATAATTCGCTCAAAAATTCAAAGAATCCACTAAAAACTTATCATAGCCTAAACCACGATTCTAGGTAGTGGAAAATATGAAATTCTTTTATCACGAATTGTAAATCTCGACGCGCTTTCGTTTTCTTTGCTTTATCCACTTTCGTAGTGCACTTGTTTCGAGTGGCCAGTCCAGGGTTGAGAGTCTTTCGGCCCTTGAGTGGCCTCTTTAGCCTTCCATAGAGCTGGTATTGACACTTCAGTGGCTTCAACGGGTTGCCAAAGTTTTAGTGAGATCTCATAGTGATATTGGCTTTTAGGGACGATGTAATTATCATGTAAGTTTGTTGTTTAGTCATTGTCTGGCATCCTATTATTAAGTTTTCACAATGAAAGAGTTGGCCTTAAATTGTTCAACTAATGACATTATGTGGCCTAAAATTCTTGAAAGGGATAGGGATAAACACGTTTGATTTTGTAAGTAGTATCGCATTTTTTATTTAATTTTTTTAGTTTATTTAAAGGGCTTTGCCACTTAGCGACCACATCGCCCAGTGCATAAAAAACACAAAATTGTTGATTACTATCTACCTTATCACTAACTCGTACAATTGTTTAGCCTTATCGGATACTGGAAGAGCAAGGATGGTATTACAAAAGCTAAAATAATACCTTTTATAATGTCCAAAATATTAGTTGTAGTATTTTAATTCCGGACACACTCCATCAGAATATGAAATACATCATCAACCACAGTCATCACAATTTGGAGACAAAGCCTTCCTCATTAAGTAACAAAATATGATGGAATATGTCCGGAACGAAGTCTTAAGGCTTATAGTATTTAGGTTTTTATTCAGGTCACAATCAATCCACGGAACCCGAGCATTAGTGGGAAACTTTCTTTCGATTGTCTAGAAAATCTCGAATAATGGAAATACAATTGTAAGTGGCAGCAACAAATTGCCTACGTCTACTGCTTATAAAATAGATTCGACTTGTGATTTTCCCCACGCGTGGAAAACATCATAAAACAAACTAGGTTTATTTATTAATCTGTGACGAAAAAATCCCTATAAATGACACATTGTATCCCTCGTTTACTATTCCAAGAGCCGTGTCCTCGGGCCATAAATAAAAAAAACTCCTCTAGCAAATCGGCCAACTGTCGTAAACGTAAAATCGCCGGCTTTTTGACGGAAAAGTCGCAATTGGCAGCGTTTAATTTATTCCGGTAAGTCGGGTGTTGCTCAATGGCCTGTTGTCCCGACTCAAGTGACTTAAGACGGCTAGAGTTGCCACTAAACAAATTGAAATCAGAAATGTTACCAGTAAATAGAGTTTTATTTTCTGTCTGTTTTTCCTTGACTAAACGCAAACCTTTGTTTTTTTAACGTTTTATTATCTTTTTGATATTGTTTCTGTAATAGTTTGTGGCAGAAAATAGCGCTGTTGTAAAACTAGTGTGTACCTAATGTGTTTCTCGCACATGTTTTTTCTCTCTTGGTAAATTTAGTGCACCTTCGACAAGCAACGTAGATTGGAAGTAACAGTGCATAAATTTGTAATACTTCTCTACATCAGCATCGGAATCTATGGATGAATTGTCTGAAAGATGAAATGGCTAGCAATAAAAAGAAAATTGAAAGTACTTTACTACTGATATAGATAGATGTGATGTATGTGCAAAAACTCTGAATAAATTGATCGCCGCTAAATGATACCTATAATTTAGCGTACAACTCGTTGCAGTACATGCTTACAAATTAATCATCATCAACCACAGCTAGGCGCTTTATTTTGTGTAAATAATTTCATCCACTGCTCTCAAAACGGTGAAGGAAAACATCGTGAGGAAACGGCCATGTCCTAGAACCAAAAATTCGAAGACATGTGACATCTAACAACCCGCACTGGGCCCGCGAGGTAGATTACAGCCCACTTCCTCTCGAATAGAGGAGGCCTGTGTCCTAGCAGTGGGGACGTTATAGGCTGATTATGTACCCACAGCCCAACTTCACCCACTGCCAAGCATAGGCCTTCTCATGTACCAACCCCCTCGCTCCTGTGCCAGCCTCATCTAGGTTCTACCCGCGATGGCAACAATATCCTCCACCCATCTCGCCGCCGGACGACCGACACTTTAATCTTCCAGTCTTTGGACGCCACTCGGTCACTGCCTCACTCCATTTGTGCCAACACTGTGCCTTGCCAGGTGTCCTGCGCAACTCCATTTGAGTTCTGTAACTCGTTTTCCGATATTTGAGCACTTTCTTTGGTATTGTTCGTCGAGTCGTTGAGCTCCTTAAGTCTTGAGTTGAGCTGCACGATTATTGACAAATGCTTGCACTGATTGGACAGGTCTACTCAAATTTGTGTGGTTATTTCCTGAAAATACCATTTCAGACACGTCCTCACATGATCTGATCAAGATTATGTCTGGTCTTTAAAAGAGACTTTGACCCCTGAGTTTGTTTCGCTATTTTTTCTCAGGGGTAGTCAGATAGGAAATGTCAACTGCATCTAGCTTATTTTTTAATATGACGTGTAAAAGTGATTCGGTATCCTATTTACAGAATAAACAAATTCATTTCATTTCATATCGAAAACCTTCTTACGTCTTCGGATCTTGATTTTCGAACTCGGTATATAAGCATTATGCCAAGCATGGAACGCTTAATGGCTCTCTGCGCAACTCTCACACTGTACACAGCCTCCTGCGTGAGCGTCCACTTCTCAGCACCATAGGTCACGGTGGGTAAAACACACTGGTTATAGAGGCAGGATTTCAGACATTGTGGAATTTTAGCTGATTTCATAATGTCGTCCAAATCTCTGTTTGTTGATGCCATGAAATTAATCATACCTGAATAAAACTCTATTAAAATAAAATTATGTATTAAGTATATACTAAACATAGTTATTTTCAATTGCGGTGTTTCTGCATCCCACTTGTATTTCATTAGAATCACCAACAGTTCTTTAAACAGTGACGAATTAAATACTTATCACATTTCCCTTTTCGACCTCACCTATCTCAGAAAAGACTGCCTACTAACTTCGAATCTACACATACTCACGCTTTCTTCCCATGGGGGGAGGCTGAAACTATAGAACGCCCCCTGCTACGCTCCTTACATACTCCTTTTGCTTCGTTTACGTTCATATATCTGGTCATACACCCACGCCCCGGTTGCGAGTACTACGCACCTGACATTTCTGAAGAACATCACCAATTAGGTCACTATATTATTATTGTCTTCCTAGGGCGTCGGGGTCCCGGCGTTTTCAATCACACCTGCCTTGTAAATACCGTTTGTTAGTCGCCTTCCATTCATCCTCTGAACATGACTAAACCATATTTCGAAGCTATAACCATAACATACAGGAATCAGAAGTAGATATTTAACACCGTTAAAAAACTGCGCTGCACGAAAATGTATCAACATTTTCAAATTTTCCGAGAAAAAGTGCGATGTATATTTTCCATGGTGTCGTTACAGGAAAAAATATAACAAGTATTAGTGCAAATAAACTATCACATGCCAAATGAACCGAATAACACTTTGGAATAACGCCAACGTTGCAAGCAAAACCAATTCAGGAATTTATGTGACCATTTATGGTTGTCATATATAATGGAGTTACCTTGCTAGTGAACGTAGTAATTATTGATATTAATGAGAATATAAGGTACCTACCCGGTGTTGGTTAGATATATTATTTACTAAAGTTGCGCCTTAAACTTAAACCTACAAGGTGGAGACGGAAATACGACAGTAAATTAGAAAGAAAAACCGGCCAAGTGCGAGTCGAACCCGCGCACGAAGGGTCCCGTACCATTATCTATTAAAATTATGTTTGTTGTATGGGAGCCCCCCCTTAAATATATTATTTGTTTTATTTTAATTTAAATATTTATTTTTAAAGTGAATATATAACTAAATATTCTATTGTGAATATTTCAAGAATCTACCTGTTACCGTTATTAATATAGAGCAAAATTGAGCAAAAAAAAAACACGTTTGTTGTATGGGAGCCCCCTTAAATATTTATTTTATTCTGCTTTTTAGTATTTGTTGTTATAGCGGCAACAGAAATACATCATCTGTGAAAATCTCAACCGTCTAACTATCACGATTCATGAGATACAGCCTGGTGACAGACGGACAGACAGACAGACAGACGGCGGAGCCTTAGTAATAGGGTTCCCATTTTATCCTTTGGGTACGGAACCCTAAAAAAAGAAAAGTAATTTTATTTGTCACACACGTGCATACGAAAACATAAACTCGAGTAGGTAAACATTACACAAAACACATCTACAATATAATCACGAGCACAAAAAAAAAACAAATAGTCGGCAGCTGCACGTCATGAATGTGACAAAATGGCTTTCACTCAGCATGATGCTGTGCTACGGGGGACCCACAACTCAGCGCTGATTTTCAGTGGTCACCCGAAAAATACGTACGGAACCCAAGTCAGGTTTAATGAACGATTAAACTGCGTATGAAATGAAATGAAATCAAATGAAATCGTTTATTCTGTAAATAGGATATTAAAAACACTTTTACACGTCATATTTAAAAAAAAAAAAATTTGGTGTAGCCGACATTTCCTATCTGACTACCCCTGAGAAGAAATGGCGAAACAAACTCAGGGGTCAAAGTCTCTTTTAAAGTCCAAACATAATCTTGGTCAGATCATGCGAGGACCATGTAGATCCGTGTCTGAAATGGTCTTTTGAGGAAAGAACCACGCAAATTTGAGCGGACCTGTCCAATCAGTGTAAGCATTTGTCAGTAATCGTGCAGCTCAACTCAAAACTTAAGGAGCTCAACGACTCGACGAACAGTACCAAAAAAAGAACATTTGGGTAGGCCGCATAAAGCGCTCAAAATGTCAGACCATCATTAAAACTTACCTGAGAAAAGAAAGGAAAACATTTAAAGAAAAAAAAAATGACCCACATAGTGCTCACATTCACAATAAATTAAAGCAGTAAATATAATACTTTTCAAAGTAAACATTCATGTAAAATTGTATACAATATTCTGCAATGTCAATATGTATATAAAATCATGCATAATAATTAAAATGACAAGTTTTATCACAAGGCTAGCAGAGCGAGCAGCTCAATCCCAAGCTTTTTTGTCCTCTAAATAATCAGAAATCTTATAGTACCCTTTTTTACAAAGTTTAGTTTTAATACAGATTTTAAATCGTTTAATGGGTAATTTCCGAATGTCTGTAGGAAGTTGGTTGTAAAAGCGTATACATTGACCCATGAACGAGTTGCCTACTCTGTGGAGGCGAGTGCGATGTACAGCAAGATTGTGTTTATTCCTGGTATTTAAACTATGAATACCGGACATTTTCTTAAAATTTGATTTATTTTTGTGTACATATAATAGATTTTCAAGTATATATTGAGAGGCTACAGTCAGAATATCTATTTCTTTGAATATTTCACGAAGTGAATCTCTTGGACCTAGATTGTAAATGGCTCGAACAGCCCTTTTCTGTAAAATAAAGATATTATTAATGTCCGCACATGATCCCCAGAGAAGGATCCCATACGACATAAGACTATGAAAATAACTAAAATAAACAATTCTGGCAGTATCTACATCAGTAATCTGTCTAATTTTTTTAACAGCATAGGCGGCTGAACTAAGCCTTCCTGACAATTTTTCTACGTGTGGGCCCCATTGTAATTTACCGTCAATAGTTATTCCAAGAAAAACTGTCGACTCAACAGGGTCCAACTCTATTCCATTAAGTTGAACATTAGTAGTTAGCTGCCAGACATTTGGCATTGAAAATTTAATGAGTTTAGTCTTTTTCTCGTTCAGGAGAAGATTATTTACATTAAACCAATGGACAACTTTAGAGAGTGCATCGTTAACATATTAAAAATTGACTAGCTGACGTTTGATTTTAAAAATGAGTGAAGGGTCATCTGCGAATAATAAAATCTTGTGATTATCCCTTATGTGAAAAGGTAAGTCATTTATATAAATTAGAAACAAGAATGGACCTAGAATTGAACGCCCATAGTGACCGCAGATCCTGCAGATCTCTTGCCATTAACATCAACCCTCTGAATTCTGTTGTTCAGATAAGAAGTCAGAAGGTCGAGAGCACTGTCCCTCAAACCATAATGGTGCAGTTTTCTGATGAGTGTATCATGATGAACGCAATCGAAGGCCTTAGACAAGTCGCAGAAAATGCCAAGAGCATCCCGCGACTCCTCCCAGGCCTCGAATATGCTCTTCAGTAATTCCACGCCCGCGTCTGTAGTTGAACGACCCTTAGTAAAACCAAACTGTTTCAGATGTAGTAGATTATGTTTATTAAAATGTCCTAACATTTGTTTCAACATTAATTTTTCAAAGATTTTGCTCAATGTAGGTAATATCGAAATAGGCCGAAAATTCGTAGGATCAGTTGTGCTGCCAGATTTGAACAGAGGAATCACTTTGCTAAGTTTCATCAGATCAGGAAATACACCAGATGCAATACAAGAAATAAAAACAATTGCTAAAAAGGGTGAAATAACATTAATTATTGAAGACATGGTATGTACTGATAACCCCCAAAGGTCCGCAGTTTTTTTTATATCAAGGTCTTTAAAAGATTCTATAATGTCTTTAGCGGTAACGACCGTGAATTTAAGGTGTTTATCACATTCTGGTACACATTCTTTTAATATTGAGTAAGCAGAAGTGGAGGACGACGATGCCGTCGTATCTAATGCCGTTCCCAGTCTGCATACAAAAATTCAACCAAATATATCCCATAATTTAGTCATTATTATAGCTAGATGATAGCTAGTCAATGATTGGCAAAACCCTTAGTCGGCTACATCTAGATTATTAAAAAAAAAAAATATATGACGTGTAAAAGTGATTCTAATATCCTATTTACAGAATAAACGATTTTATTTCATTCGGCCTGTAGCGGCATCAACATCGCCACATATCTTCCTAACGTTGTGTTATTGTTATGCGATTTTCCGCCTTATGAACTAAAAACACGCAAAAATTTGAAAGGACAAATTTTAGGGTTCCGTAGTCAACAAGGAACCCTTATAGTTTCACCGTGTCCGTCTGTTTATCTGTCTGTCTGTCTGTCCCCGGCTTAGCTCAGAGAATCTTAGTACTAGAAAGCTGTAATTTGGCATGGGTTACATATTAATCACGCCGGCAAAGTGATAAAATAAAATAATGTAAAAACTTTTTGTTTAGGGTAACTCCCTTACATGGAAAGTGGGGATGATATGTTTTTTCTCGTATAGCCAATTACGTGGGGTATCATTGGATAGGTCGGCGAAAATATTGAGGGTATGTAAAGACCATTTTTCGTATCGGTCCGTTAGCGTAATATTAAGCTTTAAAGTGCCCGCGAAATGGTTGTTTTTGAATATGTAAAAAAATTCATGGCAGTAGTACATATATAACGAAATTAAAAGTAAAACTAGTACAGCTAAGTAGGCTTTACAAGTTAACGAGTAATAGTCGACCAACTTACACTTGCGGTTGGAAAATTGACCGTGACGTATATCGATGTATGGGAAAACATGTTTTGCAACTTCAATGTTAAGTTTTTTTTCTGGGATAATTTCCTCTCAAATACGGAACCCTTCATTGTGGGTGGCCCGACAAGCTCTTCGCTGGTTTTTAAACTGTAGATATTTCAAAACTGATATTTCATTCTATAAATATAAAGTAGAAAACATTTTACATCGCCTTTCAATATTATTTGTAGATGAAAGATAACTGTTCTAACATATTTTGTGTCAGCAAAACTACGATCTTTTGGCATAAAATACAAAGACGAGGGTGAATATATATTTTTGTAAAAAGTTAAGGGAACGTGGGTTGAAAATTATTCAGTCTTGCAACCCCAGTGTTTAGTGTTGTACGCAACGGTCTCTCGTGGCGGATATGAGTCAGCAATGAGGATAGAACTGTACCGGGATGCGGATATTTGAATCCTCCGGTTAAATCGTGTTATAAGCCTTTTAAAGAGGCTATAAAACTGTCATTCTGACACGTAATGTGTTTCCTCTGAATAACTTCCTACACTGCAATTGTATGCCTTTGTTTTGTTCTAGAATACACAAACTTTTACCTTCATTACGTAAGGATCTCTCTCTTTACTTTTAACTTTATTAAGTAAGGATCTCTCTCTGTACTTTTTAAAGTATACTACACAGTTATTACAGTTTGCACAGTTTAATACAGTTGGTGTTCTAATTAAATGTTCATCTCACATTCGCCCATTTTGACGGTTACTTGCTTCCCATTAGACATAAGTATTTTGTGGATTCCCGCATTTTATTACCCCGGTAAAGTCTCAGAACAGACTACAATTCACTAGATTTTACGAGCGCCGATTAACATAGTCAAAGGCTGGCTACTCGTAAGAGTATCCACGTAAATGTAGGCAATTTTACGATAAGGCTTAGTTGCGGCAACATCAATAGTTTAAGCCTATAAACCGCTTTTGCCTCCGCTGCATTTTTCGTCAATATTTTTCGCGCCTCCATTTCATCTGACAACAAACATGCGGCTTGCCTCGCAAAAACACATCGAAGTGGTTTAAAATTATCTTTTTATTCATCGCTCGTACGCTCGAGAAGACTTTAAAAAAGCGATTAGGGCTGGGAAAGTTACCATTTAAAATGCTAAAGTAAAAAATGAAAAACCGTTTCAGTTTAATGTAAAGGGGATCCACTTTATATCAAGTGTTACCTAAACTTTGCTAGCTTTTACTGAGAAATGGGGGGAAATCAATTAGGTACGTTCTCCAGCACTCCTGGTTAGATTTATGTTCAGATGTGCCTGAATTTCCTCCGTTTTCTGTTACGTTAAGTTGTAAAGCTAAATTTTTCTTGGATTTTTGATTTTTTTCCTTGGATTAGTTATGTAGGTACGTAGATTGAAATTATTTGTGATCTCGAAACTACTTATTTTTTACGTTAGTTTTTTGCTGGAGTATGAAATTCATTCTCCGAAGAAAAAAATCATAGTCTCTTGAAGCAATTTCGCTAAATGTTAGATTGCCCTATGTCCGCAAGTAACAGTTGTTCAACATGTAAGTTCTAAATTCCTCTGGCAACACATCATATACAAAACATATTTCTGAATAAAACACATCACTAACTGGAACATTCGACCTCATTCACTCCGTATCGGTAGGTGTTGCCAGTTGAAATATACGCGGACATTCGACGCAATTTGTTGGAGCTGTCACATGCAGACACCCCTTATGTCGCCTTGTGCTGAATGCGGTACTAAATAGATGGCTGCAGAAGTTTTATTGCGACGTAAAGTGTGAAATAACGAGATGGCCTACACATTAAAAATGTCGTAGTAAAGAAATTCATCGTGTACTATGTTAAAACACGTTGCATCTGCGACTTTTCTTCATTTTTAATATCTGTAGTATTTAAAATATTGAGGATTCTGTAACGTCACCATCATCATTTCAGCCGAAAGACGTCCACTGCTGGACATAGGCCTACCCCAAAAAAGGGGGTTTGCCTTATCGCCACGGTTGGCAGGCGGGTTGGCGATCGCAGTACGGTGCTAAAATGCATAGAGAACGCTGCTGCCCATTCTCTAGTAATATTCTTTAACGTAATCATTTGATACACAATACGATTTTATATCAAATGGTTCATCATTTAAGCCGATAGACGTCCACTGCTGGACATAGGCCTCCCGCAAGCACCGCCACTTCGACCAGTTCTGTGCTTCCCGCATCCAGCGGATACCTGCAGCCTTCACAAGGTCATCGGTCCACCTTGTAGGAGGCCTTCCAACGTTACGTCTTCCTGTACGCGGTCGCCACTCCAGAACGTTTCGGCCCCATCGGCCATCAGTTCTGCGAGCAAAGTGCCCTGCCCACTGCCACTTAAGCTTGGCAATTCTTTGGGCTATGTCGGTTACCTTGGTTCGCCTGCGGATCTCTTCATTTCTGATTCGATCACGTAAGGAAACTCCAAGCAAGTATCAAATGGTTACGTTAAAGAATCTGTTCGGGTAAGGTACATTTAAATGATAAACTGATTTGAGTTCAACTTGTGTATTTAAAGTTAGATCGACCCGCGGCGAATGAGTCCTTTTGCTGTTACCCAAACAATGCTATGCGACTACTGGGGGTGTACTCCGAAGATAGATCCAAAGTATCGGCCTCACTACGCTGAAAGAAAAAAAAAACACATACAAAGAGATAAGTCAAAAATGTGACTTGACTTTGAGTCCCTACCTGACGGTGAGGACTAAGTCAAACAAGGAAAGTTTGGAAGTCAAGAAACGGCCGATCGCTGCGCGTCTTTGACAGCATAAAAATGATACAATTGATTTGTACGGCTCGTACAGAATCCTCAATATTTTTTTCATTTTGGTCAAAGTAACGGGTTCGATATAATCGAAATTCCAAAGAAAAATTGCTTTTTTTTTTCACTACCATAAAAAAAGTAAAGTAAAGTAAGTATCCCTATTCCGTGTTCGAGAGTTGGTATTCTGTTCTCCATTCGGCACTCATTTTAGTGAGATTTGTTTAGTTTTATTCCCTCTCACTGGGGATACAAGCCGTGGCATGTTTTACACGAAGCTGGGATTTGTTCCGCGAATCTCTCCGTGGACCGCACAGATTTTATATTTCATTATTACTGCGAACTAGTATACGAGTAGATGTGATCGTGGTTATTTTATTTTCCATGACCATATTTTCGTGGAAAATAAAATGCAGCACCCCCCCTGGTTCATTTTTTTATTTCGCCAATGAATTTTATTCAGAATTTTTGGTTTTCAGTGTTGGCCTTTTTTGAGTGCACTTTATTAGCCAATTATGGCTTGAACTCTTCGAATCTTTAGAACAAAAAGAGCAGTCCTTTGTGTTGTGTAAAACCAACGGTGGCAATGGCCTACAACCTGTATTTTCAATTTTGTCAATGTTTTTTTTTTGAGGATGCTATAGGCTCTATGTGTGCCTTTCGGCTCCCATAAGTAAAATAACAATTGTCTATGATTATTTTTTTGCGTCGCTATGTGAGTCAACTTTCTTTAGAAAAACTTTTGCCTTTGGCCTCTGTGACCTTATATTTTATGCGGAAGTAATATCTATCATAATACATTTTCCTTTATTGATTCGTCGACATCTCCGAACCTACAAAAATTCTAAACAAAAAAGCGCCTTGTTCGCGCTCGACAGCCTAGCTCAGACCACATAACCAGTACGACCACAAAGGCTCAAAAAATATCAAAACTAAAATAAAAACCAATCCACAATGATAGCACATATAACTTAGCCGAAACTGTATAGAGCCACAGCCTATAATATGTGAAGCAGAAGGACGATAAAGTACAGAGTCTGACTATCGCCAGCTATTAAGTAGTAGACTAAATAATGTCCCAGCTGGCTGTCGTGTCACGGATTTATTTGCTCCACCGCCACCGATCCGTTCGACGTCGTAAACTGTATTTTAAAGTGGAGTCACAGTGTAGAATATTAGGAAGGAAACTAAACATCTTGATTTTTACGTTCTCTGTACTAAAAATCAATAACTAAGAAGTACTTTGTTCATGCTGATTTCGTATCACCTTCTGAAAATTGATAACAACTAGGTAGTGACATAGTAACCTTTTCGTATTTCTGAATAGTGGAACAAAATACCTTTGCACGGTTCAGGTCGGATTTCGATGAGATTGAATACCGTACCTACATATTCATCACACAACAAATAATTTTATTACAAAAATAAACGAGCCGGGTAACAGCTACAAAGTTAAAAACCAATAGCACTAAATTGAAAACCGCGTGCAATTACATTTATTATTGAAACCTCAATCAAGCTATTCCAACTGAATTTTAAAACGTTTACGAATATCTACTTATTTACGTAGTTTGTCGCATTTGTCGTTTAAATTCGTGTACTACATTTGCTTGTGTATGGCATAGACAGCTAAATCTAGAAGCTGGAAGTTTCTTTTGATAATTTAAAGTTAACACTGACTCTTGACTCCGACGCCTGGAGCGGAATAAAATTCACGAAATAGAGCAACTGAGTGAGTTTCTTAGCTTAAATCGAATTGTGAGCTGCATAAGTTGTTCTCATATTAATTTTCGCGGTGAATGTTCGTTTCTTTATAACATTTTAAGCGTCATTTTATTATCTTTTGAGTGTTATCGTCGCGGTTTTACGATTAAGCAGCTTACGTCTCTCCGATATTGCTCGATTGATTGTATTCGTATCATTTTAGTATTAATTTTATTATCATTTTCGTAATTTGTTTGAGGCATAATATCAAGGGATTTGAAAGCCGATGAAGAATGTAACATCTGTTTAAAACATAAAGCTTGTTAACTCGTTGAAATCTCGACTCCAGCCTTGAACTCGACTTCAGTTCCATCAAATTGATCACGAGTAACACCAAGCTCCGTTTCCCATCAATAACGAAAATGTAAATTAACTTAATTGGATCCATTTATCTCGTCTTCTTAACATTACATTCTCCTCACGTTTACCGATATTTCTATAATTTCATTTGCAAGTTTCTCGTTCGTAACGCAGCCATTGTAGCTGGTGGAAAGTAATATTAAAACAAAAGCGGTGCGCGCCACACCGGAAGGTTGCGGGATCTTGTTCCAGCTTTAATTCATTCCGTGGCAAAGGGAACACTGTGGAATATTAAACAGATACCCCATTCATCTTCGTTCCGCGACCTAGATACCTCTGAAGTCTCTATAACAAGCCAGTAAATATGGTCCATAAGTTGGGAAAAGTGTGGGACGTTTTAAGAGTTCTGCAGACAGCCGCGACGCGACTCTATATAGAACAATTTCTATGTAAATTGTTCTACTAGAGTCGCGTTCGTGCCTGTCTGTGGAGCCTTCATGATTAACACTGACGATATTATTTTGTAAGATTATGAACTAATTGATTTCCATTTCCAAATTGTAATTCCACTTCGTCTTCCAGTTTAAGGTAATGTGCAAGAAACGACGCGAGCCCTCGACTGAAAATGCGAGGTACTGGTAGTTAACTATCACCGTCACGGCCTATAGTTTAATTAATACATCTTTCTGTGAAAATCGGTGTATGTATTTTATAGTGCAGCCATGTAGAGTCCTTACTAGATATCTTAGAAGCTCAAGAAGCTCTGTATGTATTTTTGACTCATACTCACATACTAATTTTAAGTCATCAATCAGGCTTTTCGTCTAGACGTTATCTGTATATCTACATTGATAGAAAATTAATTATGTCTATTTCTATTTCGATTGTAGTCGTAGTTAGCCGTAGAACCTACATAGTGGGTCGTTCCCATTCGAGTATTATCAGCGCTGCGTTACTTTTGCAGTTTGTGCTGATATTGGGTCCATTTTTGGCTCTGTATAGCTTTTATTTATTTAATATTGTTGTTGTGCCATGTATTTTAACTGTATTTATTTCGTTTTGTTGGTGTGTTGAAATCAAAATTGCCGAATGTATCTTCTACTTCTTCTTTTCCTAGTTCTGCGGTTTACTTGCGCTAAAGCGAAGGTATTCTGCTTGCCTTGTTGTGTAATTTGATTGTAGACAAACTAGACAAAATTTAAATGTAAGTAGTAAACTATTTTTTGTTATTATTAATTAAGGAACAAAACAAAATGTAAACAGAAACATCACAAAAACCTCAATAGGTTTGTCCGGATGTTGAAATAAATAAAATTAGCTTGATGAATTGGACATAACAGACAAATGTGATAAAGATTAGGTTAATTGCAGGAGGATTTAATCGCCCCGAGACAATGATCGCCCAGTGCTAGACTGGAAACGACAGAAAATACGCAGAATAAAGACTATTATATACTGGCTCGCGTCATGTTCCGCTACTCAAATCGGATGCGAGTAGCGGAACATGACGTGAGCCAGTTGAATTGAACTACGGCAGTTTCGCTGCTATAGGTTCGTGGCGAACGTGTGCTACCAGCGTAAATAAGAATCATGCTGAGTCTGTTGTATTCATTATTCTTCTCCATAAGTACAAAGTCTTTATCCTGCGTATTTTCTGTCGTTTCCAGTCTAGCACTGGGCGATCATTGTCTCGGGGCGACTTAATCCGTGAAACCATAGCAGCGAAACCACAGTAGTTCAATTCGGGATGCGAGTAGCGGAACATGACGCGAGTCAGTTAAATTGAACTACTGCGGTTTCGCTGCTATGGTTTCACGGCGGAGGTGTGCTATCAGCGTCATCTTTATAATTTCAGAGAGTTAATTTTATTAAACCCAAGATCCCACATGCAATATTTCCCTCAGCGATGGGCGATGTTGGTTAGTTTAGGAACACAGGGGTGGTTTTAGTCAGTAAGAGTTTTTTTTTTAAATAAAGTATCACAGCTAGAGATACCTTATTCACATTACAATCTAGCCTATTCGCTAATAAGTAATTTAAATATAACCTAAACTGCTAAGTAATGTAAGAGTTGACAGCCCCCTTTGCCTACCCCAGGGTGGAGGACATCCGTGAGGATTGCCACACAGACAAAGAAAAAGGTTAGGTTACGCGCAGAAATTTGTCGAAAGCTTCGTTAAGGCTTTTTCCCATGTGGTAGGGAGAAACATGCATAATCCTTTGGCTTCGTCCACCTGCTTACAATCTGCCCAGCTTTTTCCCAATTACGTTAGGGTCGGCTTCCAGTCTAACCGGATACAGCAGAATACCAGTATTTTACATGGAGCGACTGCCTATCTGAACTCCACAACCCAGTAACTGGGTAATACGATGCCCCTTGATAAGAGACTGGTTGTCAGACTTTCGGACTTCTGATGACCTACCGACTGTCAAAGATCCTCGAATGACAGCCGGGACCAACGGCTTAACGTGCTTTCCGAGGCACGGAGGAGTCCAGGTACTTACTCGGTCAACTTAAAAATCCACGTGAAAATGAATGAAAAGGTGAATTTGGTACCTAAGGGAGCCTAAACCTAGGCTATTTTGAGTTGCCTTTATAATAATACCCAACCTCATTCCACCGGCCCCCTTCTATTATCGGACATCTAGACGCACTGCAGGTTACCATCCCTTCCTTGTTGCTATTCCACCAATTCGCACTAAGCGTTTCCAAATGTCTTTTATAATGCGCACAGCAAAAGAGTGGAACTCTCTACCTGCGTCTGTGTTTCCGATCGCATACAACTCTAATCTCTTCAAAGTTAGAGTGAACAGGCTTCTTCTGGGTAAGCTCACTCCATCGTCGACTTTGTCTCTATCGCCTCTGCCCTAGACTAAGGTCAAGACAAACCCATCCTAAATAAACAACAACAAAAAACCTACTCTAAAAATATGCTCTAAAGTTAAGCCCAACCGTACTTAAACACTATTAGGTAGATCCCAACATCGAAGGGAAGCGTTGGTGCGAAAGATAGCATCTACCGTCAGTCAGTATCCGGCGAAGCTTATCAGCTGAAATTAATATACCCTGCTTACAAAACCTACCTTTGTTTAATACGGGTTGTTGAAGCGATAGCCGCTTTAATTGAAATATCTATGTTATCGCGTGGTACAAGTACAAGGAGTGTATAGGGATTAAAAAGGGTTTATTTTACTGGCCTTTTTGGTATTTGATGTATGGGAGTGATTTAAAAAGACGACACAAGGAATCATTGAATGGCAAAAAAGACGGCCCAGTGATGATTCTAGGCTGAAATTATGAGGAATATTATAAATGCGAAAGTAAGTTTGTTTATTACCTTTTCACGCCTAAACCACTGAACCGATCATCCTGAAACTTTGCATATACGTTATCAGATGTACAGAGATGGACATAGGGTACCTTCTATCGGGAAAAAAGGTACTGTTCCCGATGAAACCAACAACAACGTTCTTATGATAATAGATGGCGCCACGTGTCTTTCGAATCATGATTGAATTATATTAGTAGAACCAGACTAGGTATAACCCGAATTGATTGTCAAATTCTAAGTTAATGCGAGCGAAGCCGCGGGCATAAGCTAGATATGTAATAAAGGTGTAATAAATTAGGTAGGTATCACTGCTACTAGTGTCATCAATTCTTATCTCTGTTTAATACGGGGCTTGTTGAAACGACTGCCGCTGTTATTGAAATAGCAATGTTATCGGGCTTCTAGCGCCCGATAACATTGCTATTTGCTACACCAGGAGTGTAGGATTAGCAAGGGTTTATGGTTGACTGTTAAATGCTTTTTTGTTTTGTGAGAGTTTATTACACTATGTTTAAAAGGTTTCGACTTCTGATTGTTATCTGTAATTCGGTACATCGAAATGCTTTTTCATTTGTTTGTTAAGCTTTTATCAGAATTAGCAGTTTCTGATACTTACTTAGTTTATTTTGCTGGTATGTGATGGTACCTACTGTGGGAGTATTATTAATTTATTGCAAAGAACTAATATTTTAAGTACATTTTTTGTTCTTTCATTTATCTTTTGTCCTTTATATAAAGTATTTAAAAATTAACCTGACAAACTTTAAAGAGTGCTTTAAAATAAAATAATAATAATATTTTATTCAAAAATTACAAGGTATAAAAATGTGTACAGTTTTTCTTAAATGTAAATTATATTCATATGAATTACGTGCCTGAACTAGGTAATCCTGTGTTTCAGGCGAAAAGTACTAAAATCGTTTTATAAAATTAATAAATAATCTAAAAGTTGAAATGGACAAAAAAATTATAGCTATGTTGAGTAGCTTAAATCTTATTTTCTAAATTTGATAAATACATAGCGTAGGTTAGTTTACATATAGTTACTTTAATACAGTTAATAAATTCTCTGTATCTTCGTAAGACATACTATGGAGAGCCTCCTTGAGAATTCTCTTACAATTTGTGTAGTTCAGGGAGAAAATGTTTGCTTTTGAGTTTAGTCTATTATAGAGGAGAGGACACAAAAGCATGTTTTGTTGAATTTTGTGGGCAAACTATATCTTTACGTCATTTAATAGAATTTTCAGTGCTGTAGGGTAGAGGGGTGCTGTGCTTTACCATATAACTAAATAACTTTTACTACGGGACCAACTATGAAATCGCGTAAAAAAAAATACTGTTCCATACAGTCCGCTCAGGCCCGACCGCCGCCTTGCGGCGGCGGCGTTGCCCATACCGTCAGGCCCCACCGCCGCCCTGCGGCGTCGGCGAGTACACGCTATTAAAAGTTCAAATTTTTCTAAAGAATAACGTTTAGTATTGTTTGTGGCGATTTTAGTCGATTGTCTGGTAGATAATCTCAAAAACTGAAGGTATCCGAACGTAAAATATGGTATGACAACATTTTAAAAAAGTATTGAATGTCAGTTTACTTTTCTGTGGTCGTGTTTGTATTGTGAAAATAAAGTGAGTGAAAAGTGCTTTTAAAAGTGTATTTTATATAGGTAAGTGGATACATTTTCATTTATCTGTTGTTAATACATCATTGTAGATAATAATTGCACGAAATTGCATCATAAAATTCGAAATTTTTGAACAAAGAAAAGTTTCGACAAAAATCCGTTCTATCGTCGGAGTTTGGACTTATTTTGTGTTTTATCGACTGCAAATAATCAATAATAATCATAAATAAGTGCTTGAAACATCGTTTTAGATAATATTTGCACTAAATACTTGTGAAAAGTTTCAAAATATCATATTTCAAAAATTGCATCAAAATTGTTAAACTTTGAGGTTAAATTAAATTAAATTATCTTTATTTCTTTCCACAAGAATGACTAAGTGTTAAACTAATATGACAGTATAGTTCCCACTTGTGCATTTATCACAAATATTCAAAAAAAAAAATAAGGTAATTTATTTTTTAATTAATTAATAAATAAATCAATTAACCCCCCCCCTTTTCTTCAAGAAAATCTTTTATTAATTAATTATGGTGGTATATTTTTACAA
Organism: Tiliacea aurago; assembly: GCA_948098905.1. Taxonomy (NCBI): domain Eukaryota; kingdom Metazoa; phylum Arthropoda; class Insecta; order Lepidoptera; family Noctuidae; genus Tiliacea; species Tiliacea aurago. Next base: position 18,416,516 of record OX402593.1, read on the forward strand.
GATATAGGTAGCTATCAGTCAATACAGGTTTATGTAGTATTTTAGTAACATTTTTGTATAAGAAACTACTCGGTGTTACTCCGATGTGAATTTTCAAAGTTTCAAAGATATCATGAGGCCGGCCTCAAGTGCCATGAACTTTGTGATTTATTATTACAACAATGTTACATAGAACTCTCAAAGAAACGCTGTTGTTAGATTTCTTATCTATTCATAATGTAACTTGCAAAATTTTGTGTAAATTGATACAATAGTTTTATCAGAAATAGCCATAACATAAGACCAAAACAATTACAGCTGTTATCTGTAATCTGAGGTAATTATTAAATACAAATACAGTTCCCACAACCATTTTTTTTATTGTTAATTACAGTGACTCTATTCAAAAACCCATACAGCTTAAATAAAGGATGTTTATGTTCTCACAAATCACTTAAGATGTTTTTTGTTTACATTGGGAACAAAGGGCAATAAATCTGGCGGCCATTAAGATAAGGATTGGTCCTTGAGCGTTTTGACGTTTGTTATGTCACAGGGCATGAAAGGTTAACAGTAGGTATAAATGGAACAGCTGATTTTTTGCGTAAATTTTTAAATACTTAATATTATTTAAATTATTAGGTATAGTTGTCATATTTCCCACCTGTAACGTAAAATACACATAAAGGGACAGCTTCCCGTGCATTATTTAAAAGCACAAAAGAAGCACCAATTCAACAGTGAAAACTAAGTACATCCAAATCAAACGAATCTTTCAATTAAATGGACACTACAAAATGTCCATAATAAAACAAAATTTTCTTCTCGAAATACAGCGAGTCGGTAACCTCAATAATTAAAATGTCGGGGGTTAAATAATTTGTGTCTCCGCGGCAATTCAGAGAGTGTCGACGATGTCCGCAGTGTCTCCACTGTCGGTGACACGACGCGTCGAGTGTCATTATCCACATTTTAATTGCATGTAAATGATTTCTAGTTTTCTCTCTATTAACGTTTTGCATTGGAAATGATTGAGTGTGGTTGAATTAATGCGGTAGTGGTTTTTCTTAAGCGTACACTGTGTCCTTTTATTCTCTCTTACTATACCTACTTTGCGTGTGACATAAAATAATAATTATGTATGTCGAAGAAATCGGTTTTTTTTATTGGTCTTTGTAGAATGTTTTTAGATTATTTCTAATTCTGTTTTGTGTGCTCTCGTTCTATAAAACAAATATTATGACTTCCAAGCTATTTCGATTACATACTTCGATAAATTTTATAACCTTGAACTTTTGAGTTGGGTAAATCTTGGACACATATAAGTATGCCTTGACCAACACACTCAAAATACGACTCAGAATTTGTACATATTAGCAAATAAGAGAACGCACTGCCCATCCTCTTGTCATAACGCCACCCACGAAAAAGGGAGATCAAAAAGTCCACAGAGAGATTTTTCTCTCTGAGGATGTTACCTCCCTAATTATTCCAACAGATTCGTCGGAGCATAAAGTTGAATCACAGATTATTAATGCTCGAGAAGATTCGGAGATAGATAAGGAACAGATTTTTCCTTTTCGCCCTCGGTTCATCCAGCCGAAACGGTTTTTTTTCACAACGATTTAGATTATATCTGAGGGTAACAGTTGACTTTTTATTAGGAGGGTCAAAAACGATTAGGTATTTATCGCTTTAAATGAGAAATTCTGATTGGTAGGTACATACTACGTGTTTTTAGTTTAAAATTAATTTCGTATAAAGTAAAAGGAGATGCCCTGCACCACAGACTGATTAATTTATTATTAATTAATCTATTTTAAAGTAATTAATCAGTAGAGTTTTTCTGAGGTGGTGTAGGTAAGATCAATGTTTATAACTTCAATAATCTGTAGAATAATTAAAGCATCAAAAACATTAACGCATTCAAACAAACGTTTAACAAAGCACAAATGCACTTAACAGCGCATTATTAATAAATTCCGCTGTCCAGCACATCCGCCTCGCGTGACCGTCACGTATACACTGATCGTCGCGCACCACGCGGTTTTAAACTACCTTCAAATGCTTCAATTGTTATTGGCCTTCCATGAAACCGCGGTTTTGCAAACAAAAGTATTATGTAAAGTCGGCTATTGAGACGGGTGGGTATTACTTCGTTTATTTTCACCGTGGCTTCGCTGCTTGTTAGTCGCTACCTAATGGACTGTCTGATAAAAAGAAAAATGTTAAGGCGAATGGCTTGTTTATATGCTAAATAGGTTATTGGAAAAAAGCTGATTCACTGTTGGGTAATAATCATTTGCATATTTTTGCTGTTTGGTGTACTTTTAGCTGAGTTTGTGTTGAACACGTATAATTGACAGATATATAATTAACATTTTTTATGACCCCTAATTAAAATACCTACCTATCACAATATCTCAAACATCATTAATATTTTTAATGGCCTGATTGCTGGGACCTTTTACCCAAGTCTTTATTTAGTTACAAACTTTGTGTAAATATTGATGAAATTAATTATATTCAATGCGTGATGATGATATCCCGCTGATAGCCTACGATGATAGTCCGCTCCCTTTGAGTTTCAGTAAAGATGTGGCACTTTACTGAGACCACACGCGGTCTTCTTGAGAGAACTTGAAGTGATGTTGCACTGTTTTGTTTCATTTGCCTACACTAATGCACGTTCACGAATACTTAATTAATGGGTAATAATCCGCCATTATTACACATTAATAAACGGCTAAACACAAATTTAAGAAAATAAAACAAAACTGCTAAACACGTCACTTCACTTTCCCGCCAAGAACCATAATTAATAATAAAAATAACCCCTGTGACCTTGCTGACAAGAAATAAGAAAGAAAACAAGCGCACGTTGAAGCAACTATGAGCTCGAGTAATATTTTATGAGAGCTGGTAGCGGTCCCACGTTGGGCGCCAATTTGTCAGTGCACGCCACCTAGATGAATTAAAATAACTTTTTGTTTGTAAGCCAGAGATGTTGATCAAGCACTATCATTCATTCATTAATTTTTTTTTTACTTTTATGGTTTTGAATACTAGGCTTTTAGCAATTTTTATTTTCTTATTTTTATTTCTGGTTATTAAATAATATACATCATAGTCTTAAAATATGATTGCAATTGGCTGCTTTGTATTAGAGTGTGTATTTTGTCAATTATTATTTTATTTTGTAAAGTGTGTCTTGTTTGTGCAGAATAAACATTATTTATTTCTTTCTTTCTTTATTCAATCATCATATTTAAATCGACCAAATCTTAAGCTAAACACGACCCCTGCATATTACAAGTACCTTAAGTAAGTATCTGAATACAGGTTCTTTCCTGGGCCTGCAGTCTCGAAATACACAGCGATCGCTTTACGACCGAATTCGGTCGCAAAGTTCTAATGGAGTCCCTAGATCAACGGTCAGCAACAGGCGGACCGCGAAAGGTCGAACCTCGAAGAGGAGGCCTGTGTCCCAGCAGTGGGAACACTATAGGCCAGGGATGGCGAACCAATGACGCGTGTGCCATTGGTGGCATGTTACAAAATAATTTGGGCACGGCATCATTTCAGGTACGTAAATCATCTAGTTTGCAACATCAGAAGTCACACTAATTTATTATTTCATTTGAATAAATATAGAACGTATAATAATAAAGGTATTATTGGGAAAGTATATAGTTTTTTTCCAGTAGTCAATAAGCCAAGATTGTCTGATGGCACGTCTCGGCCACATTCAATATGTACTTCAAAAAAATGCCACATAGATGTGTAGAGGTTCGCCATTCCTGTTATAGGGGTGATTATGCTAAGTACAATGTCAACAAGATGAGGCTAGTCCGGACACTGGTTTTCTCAAAAACCATCATCTGTTGAAAAAAGATCATCTGTTCCCTACATTTTGACGAGATATCAGAACATAAATGTATGGAACACCAGACTTTTTTTTCGCGATTTCAGTTTTGGTCCCATATTTAAAGTTGTTCATAATGATGAGTACAATGACCCCCTTAAGAGGTTTTGCGCAATTAACGTTACACGTTGTATATGTCATATTGTACATACCATACGCGTACGAGTTACGTTACGAGTTATAGTTAAATCAAATACTAAATACGTGATAACTCGTATCCTAAACCAGATGGCTCTAGCACATAAAAATCGCGATAAAACACGCATCTACCAAAACAGTCCCACATTATTTACAATTAGTTTCAGGGAACAAAAACTCCGATTCAGGTCGTCCATTGTTTATTTCAGCATTGTTCCTGTTTTGTGGCATATTTTGTATGTATTTACAATCCGAAGTAAGTATCCCCTATTTCTCGTCAAAAGTTTTGCTTAAAATTATGTTTTGGTTTGGTTCGCCTTTGAGTGTTTGTTCAAATTAATTTTATCATAACTTTCTACACATTCCACCTTATTTATGTAAACATAATATGACACAGTATCAATTCTGTATCAAAAACAATGTAGTTAAGGTTTGGTCTTATAATTAACTATAGCGGCCCGCCCCTGCCTCGCACGGTCATTACTTTGACAAAACACCGACATTTTGTATTCTAAGTTAAATATTAATGTATCTTAAAAAACCTTCTGGAAAAAAATTTATTCTATAAATGACATCAAAATATGTTGCATAGTTAAGAAGAACAGTGTGGTTTAGAGAGACATGCAAACTGACTTTAATTTATTGATATAATGTTCTTGAAATTAAGTATGTTCTTCCTAGACAACATTTGATACTACGTTGTTGCTACGACGTAGCCAGTGTTGACGTCACGGCTACGCGCGCTACGCTGTCGTAGCAGATGCCCAATGTGCTACGATGGCCATATGCTACGCAATATTTTACTAGTCTTGGAACTTTGTTGTACTTCGGACGTTTGTTCAATTTGAATGATAAATTATTTTATGTGACATTTTGTGAGGTGAGAAATAGTTATAGTTAGTGAAGGAAATTATGATAGAAGTGTGTGACGACACTGTTACCCAAGTAAGTTTTTTCCGGTGACTTTTAACTTTATTTATTAATGCGATATGTTTTTTTCTATTAAGAGCGTTTACGACTTACGGCATTTCTTACAAACTTTCAAGCCCTTGTTTTTCGAAATGACGGAACCGATTTTAAGGAATCTGTTCTTAACTAACTTTTAGGAGCTTTGTATCCTGCTTATGCGTATGAAGTTTAATTAAAATCGGTTCAGTAATTTCGAAAAACAAGGGCTTGAAAGTTTGTATGAAATGCCGACGTCGTAAACACTCTTAAGTAAAATTATGAAACTAATACATTCTATGTCTAAGATTAGCTAAAATAAAAACGGCAGACTAAATAATTATGAATTTAATGGTTATAATCATTCAATTGGAGTTTCTTTCCAGCTCTTCTCCTTATGAAACGACCAATTGGAACCGTGCATAGGTGCACGGTTCCAATTGGTCGTTTCTGACGTTTCATAAGTACCCATTTCGGTTTATGTGAAATAAAATATTTTGATTTTGAATTTAGAGTCATAAATAATTTGATCATGTCATATTACAAAACTAACAAGTCTTCCAACATGATTTAAATGAAGACATCTCAAAACAAGAAGCAACTCATACGACAATGTCTTTTAAAATTAATTATTTTTTATACTTGTAGACATGGTTGGTAAGTTTCACGGAATTACTTTAACTTCTTAGAACTCGTGTATGTGTGTTAAACTACTTCTTATGTCATGTCAATTTCAAATCAAATCATTTATATTTGCAAACATGGGTAATTGGTACATAGATGTTTTCTTAAAAATGTAGTCCTCCATATTCTACCGTCTCATGGGCATGCAAATAATATTAAATTCGAAAATTAAACAGAAATTCTATTGATACCGAATAAATATAAATGTCAAAATAGAATTACGAAAAAAAAAACAGACTAATAGCGGTAGTAACATTATTAGATTAATGTCAAAAAAATAATAAAGTGTGTCAAAGTCTCAATCAGAATAAAAAGTGTGAGAATAGGAACACGGTATGTCAATCATATTATTATTAATAGTTTATCAATCAGTGCAGAGATTTATCATTAAGGAAGTCGTCAATTGTGTAATAGCTTTTCTCAATAAAAAATGGTTTAGTGCCCTTTTAAATTTTATTAGTCATGTTTTTTTTAACACATCAGGTACTTTATATAATTGTTAAGAACACACTTAAAAATATGATAAGTAACACAAACAGACTTTTCACACTTAATTTATATGGTTCATACAAAAGTTCTTTCATACAATATTTCTATCATACAAAAGTTATTTTTTTACGAAAGTTCTTGCATACGAAAGTTCTTGCATACAAAAGTTATTTTTTTACAAAAGTTCTTTCATACAAAAGCTATTTCATACAAAAGTTTTTTAACCGACTTCCAAAAAGGAGGAGGTTCTCAGTTCGTCTGTATGTTTTTTTTTTTTTGTATGTTTGTTACGCGATTACTCCGTCAATTATGAACCGATTTTGAAAATTCTTTTTTTGTTTGAAAAGGTATACTCCCGAGGTGGTCCCATTGCCACCAAATCAGAATCTGATTAGGGAATCCCATGGAAATCGAGGGAAACCCTCAAATTTTATATGCAAACTTATAGCGATTTGGGAACTTTTTATAGTAACTCGTGCATTTGCTCTTGGAAAGCACCATTTGGTGAAGTGGAACTGATGAAGGAGACCACAGATGGCCACCGGAACAATATAATAATGAGTACCTATTTAACGGGTTGCGATTAAGCAATTTATGCTGGTCACTATGCATATGGTGAGTGGCAATTCTCCTGGTTCTTACCAGGAGAACTCCTCAACAATCAACATCCCGGCATCGGGAAAAGCAATATTTTGTAAAAGGTGATAAGCAGTTAACATTAGGCTATTCTAACTTAGATAAATTCAAAACTGACCCACTAAAAAGTGAAAAATAAAAATAAAATTTACAAAAAAATAATAACCGACTACCAAAAATAACACTACAAAGTGAAAAATAACTTTAATTTCGGAAGTCGGTGGCAAAAAACTCAAATACAGATCCAAAGACACCGAATTCCGAAATTAAAGTTATTTTTCACTTTGTAGTGTTATTTTTGGTAGTCGGTTATTATTTTTTTTTAAAAAGTTTTTTTCATACAAATGTTCTTTCATACAAAAGAGGTGAGTGTGGCTCTTGGCTGAATGATAACAGCCGCTTGGTACGATCGAAGGTTAAGTTACGCTTGCCGCGGTTGGCTTGTGGATGTGTGACCATCTATTACATATCGAGACCCCTCCGTGCCTCAGAAAGCACGTTAAGCCGTTAGTCCTGGCTGTGATTCGGCATCTTTGATAGTCGTTACGGGTAGAAAAACACCAAAAGTCTGACAACCAGTCTTACCAAGGGGTATTGTGTTATAAATCCAGTAACTGGTTTGTGGAGGTCAGATAGTTTGGCGCTCCATGACAAATACTAGTTTAGAGGGATGAGGAACAGGGTGTAAAGTTCACGCATCCTCCATAGAAAAGGGAGGATCCTCCGACCAGACGGGTGTTGTGTCTGGTGGGCAACAGCCCGACAGTTGATGTCGCGATGTTGTATTTATGCTATATAGTCACGCGGTAAACTCTGCCTGCGCGATGCAGGATTTGCGTGACGTCAGCGTGACGCGTATTCGCATGTGGCGATGTTGATGCCGCTACACTAGTATTCAGTTTCATATGGTTAGACTGGCTAGGCAAATGATTGATATCCTATCTATCCTATTAATACCTATATCAATCATTTCTATATCAATCATCTAAAGAGTAGTATTCTATTCTTAAATCGACATTGTTGTAAACGGACTTCGTTACGTTTGCTCAATATACTTATAACTAGTTGCTGTCACGGCGTCGCCCGCCTGTCTTTTTCTAAAATAAATGACTAGCCTACGTTACTCCTTATAGCACCAGCTATCTGCCAGTGAAAGTCCCGTCAAAATCGGTTCAGCCATTACGGAGATTAGCCGAAACAAACAGACATACACATAGACAGACAGACAAAATGATTAAAATTGTTTTTTTTTTAAGTACCGTATATTCTTTCATGTCCATAAACATACGTAATGAGCGTATAAATCTTCCCACTGCTGGGACACAGGCCTCCTCTCTTCGAGAGGGAGTGGGCTTTAATTCTACCACACGAGCCCAATGCGGGTTTGTACTTTCATGTACATTTAGTAAATATTGTACATTTTATAAAAAGCTGTTATTTTGATTGCAAACAGACACTACAGTTTTATTTATTTGTAAAGATTGAGGTTTAAACATAAAAATATAGTTTTCTCAAACATGCTTGGAAATTTGAGCATTATTTTGACAACCTTCTTCGAGATAAATCGAAATTGCTGTACTGACCAAATACATGCGAGCAGCGGCCAAAGTTGTATGAAAATCTATATCTTTCGTGGTTAGCATATTGGCGTGTGAAAAATGATCGTTGTTCGTCATTGAATCTGGAATTTATAAATAATTTACTTAGTTTGAATTTCCGCGCATTATTTGAGAAAAGCACTATACAAGCCTTGGTCGCAATCAGGCATTGATGGAGTCACGTATGAGATATTTACATGTCCGTCAATGCCTCTTTTGCTGGCCGCTGCAGTAATGTAGGTACTATTACAATCGGAGTAAAAAATAAACTTATTCAATTTTCTTACACAAAATCGGTAAAAAGAAAGTCAAAGTCAAAATTATTTATTTGCTCTAAATGTGGACACATTTTGGTACGAGTTGCACGAAAATACATGGCGTGATTAAAAGATTTGCCAGTAAGATGATCCTCTGACCTGAGGCAGCCAATTTGGTTGTAAAACTGCGCCAGGCATACTTAACTATCGCCACTTAGGGAAGTTTGAATTTATTTACGCTTCACGTACAGTCACTTTACAATGACGCAAAATTGAAAGCGTACCATGTTATATTTTGTCCCAAAAATATTTATGTGTGATGGAAAATGTTATCACCATTTAATTGAGTACTTACATTTATACAATTACCGTACGGTTAGGTACAGACCTACTGCCAAATTATTATCAATAAGCGCAAGACGACCCTGGAGGCGCGGGGGCACCGTTAGACTGTTTTTTTACGGACAACCCGGTAAAGTAACAACCTTATAACTTTGTGATTCTTCATGATACAGTTTTGAAATTTTGTACATAGTACTTGTTTCGTGTTTCGCATTTATACTAAAACTAATATTGTATATGTCGTAACTGTACAGTAGTGACACACAGACATAGCACGGAATTAATGTTTAAAACAAACAATACCATAACACACCTAAAACACGCAAAACCTTTCTATTACTACCTACCCACACACAGAAACACATAGGTGTTGGGGTGGGTCACACAGTTACCGTCTCACAACACGAACACATGCGCAGCGAGGGCATGCATGTTTCATGCTGCAGTTGAGAAGTAGGCGGAGACGCGGAGCAAGAGCTAATGGAAGCGACATCGACCTGGAAAGGTCAAGGTTGGGATTAGAGTGGAGTTAAAAAGGTTTGATTGAAGAATTGTTTATGATTTTTGTTAAGATGCTTCTAAATGCTGCAAAATAAATGAACAAAGTTGGCCGCAAATGAAATATAAAGTGTGTTTCTTTTTATTTTCGTTTAATAACATAACGTCACGCATGTATACCCCGAAGCGATTTTCACTTGTAAATATAAAGGATAAAAAGGGCCCCGCTGGATAGAAAAAAACTTACGAATGTAATTTCTGCTATACTATCCAATGTTTTTGAAAATATATGAATAACTTGAAAAGTACATTGGAAGTAACTCCAATAAAATTTTCAAGTCTCTACGCAATAGAATAACGGAGGGCCCCGCTGGGTAGAAACCGAAATTAAATGCCATTCCTGTCTTAGTGGCGAAAGTACATTGAATATTTTCGTTAGATTAAAGAAGTACATTCATTAAACTAACAGTCTACATTGGCTTCGTTGCTGTGGCTTAGGTGGGCCAGCTAGATAGAAACATATCATTTCACCAGTTATTTTTAAGTCCCACATAATAGGGGCGAACCTATTGCCATCAACCGGACACAAGACTACAAGCTGCTCAGTAGCAGCTTGTAGTCTTGTGCCCGGTAAAATTCCAGATTGAATGGAATTCTTTAATGTGAAGTACAATACTGTGAACAAGATTTCAAAAAACAATGTCACTACTCGTTGATACGCAAGCTAATCCTGTCCTTAATTTCAATTTAAACAAGAAATGGGTACCGTTAAGCCGAAAAGCCAGATATCATACAGCCAAAATTATAAGCAAAGTCAAAGCTACGACAAAGTGATCGATGTGGCGGCAAAAACTTATTTAACAAGACGTGGGAGAGGACGGTATTATTTCGCTTAGTTTAACAGCGTGGGTTTGTTCTAAGAATAGACAACTATCCGTCTTATGTCGTGGATGTCGCAAGGAACTATTCAATTATATTTATGGAGGTAAACACACCGCAACATCTAACCTCTCACCTAACATAATATGGGGAAAGTTCCAACTACATTCTTTTTGTCCTGCTAACTTTAAAAAAAAAAAAACACTTTAATTCGGACCTTGATCCATATAATGTTAGTAATACACAAAACTTATGCTATGTTAGTAACAAATGCAACTCAAATGTTTAATTCAAATACCTGTTGCACTCACTTGACGCACCGGGTACATACACATGTACAATTACATGCACCCAATGCACCATAATGGTGCAATACGGCTTATCACTGAAAACCTTCAGAATGTCGTTGACACTCCCACGCACTCTGCGCATCATGGACGCAATCCTTTTTCGCAGGATGGTACTGAAACCATCAGTATGTGCTTCGGCAAACATCCCAGATGCACTGCAGTAACGTGGAAGACCCAACAACATTCTAAAGGCACTTTGCTGTTAAATAAAAATATTATATTTAAGTATAATTATAATATTCATCAACAACTGCTGAAAAAAAAACTGTACAGTTAGTAATAGCATAGCTGCAGCTATTCCGTTGGGGTTATAACTGTCACTTCCAGTGTCAGCACTTTATATCACCGTCCCGTCTTTGATCGGAGCCTCTGGGGAGAGCGGCCCTATTCTTGTTTTCAATTTATTTTCACAATTTTATCGGTTAAGTAATGTTTATTTAACCACATGCTCGGATATTCGCTTTGTGTATACGAAAAGGGCCGTTAGTGTTTACTTTTCTTTTGATTTTTGTTTATTTATTTGGCGAAAATATTTACACATTTCTTCCTCTTGAATCAATGTGTGTGTACCATTCGTTCGAAATATTATTAGGAAGAGGCATTTTTTTAATTCAAATATTAAGATGCGATTGCAGTAATCGGTACCTATACCCTAGCAGACTGGATCTAAAATAGATATCTTTTGCCTATTATTGGACCAAATGTAGATATTCTAATCTAGAGTACAAACAGCTCTCTATAATTAAGTAGTTTAATCCACTTAGATCTAAAAAGCTCCCTAGTTTTATACTGTAAACTCTACCCGTATAATCTGCGGACTACCGTAACGGGAATTTGTGGCAACTAAAGCCACATCCAGGCACTTAAAATAGTATTTATCACGTTTGCCCATTATAAGGTCCTATAACAGTGTTCTATATAGAGCTAAAATAGGATCTGCATGTCGATTCTGTAACCATCTCACCGTGAAAACTTATGTGAAGTGAGCGTGGAGTGAACTGTCAGTGTCATCCCACCTGATGTTATGTATTAAACATTTACAATCACAATCGAGATTTTATTAATATTTTTTTTGCTAATTCTGTTAATCATTTTATATTATATCAAAGCTAATATTTAAGTATCTAAACATAGTAATGTTTAGGGACTATTCTAGGAAAAAAATAGAAAAAAAAAACAAAATTGAGTTTCTGACTGAATTTCTGTTTTGCTATTTTATTTAAAAACCTCCTAATTAGTAATACTTAGACACTTAAATACTAGCTTTGAAATAATATGATGTAAGATGAGTAAGATGACACTGACAGCTCACTCCACGCAATATTTCACGGTGAGATTTTTACAGAATAGCACTGCTGAACCTGGCAAAACAGTGTTATTTGTAGAATCTGTATTTTTATTTGCCCTTCAATTACAAAACTCATTCTTTATGCATTAAATTCATAGAGAAACGGGCCCTAATTCATCGTATCATAAAAGATAAATCATCAAATGTGAAGACAACCCCTGACTTTTAGCAGATGCAGGGTCATAAATGTATAATAAATTAAAGATAGAAAACTCTCCTGTGAGTCAGTATCGGCGTCACCCAATTTTCGTACGAAAGTATAAAAAAGTGCGTGTCGGACCACACACAATGAAGGATTCCGTAGTTGGGATGAATGTATCCCAAAAACAAACTAAACATTGTAGTTGAAAACACACGTTCTCCCATCCACCGATATACGCTCAATTTTTTTACTGCAAATGTAAGCTTGTAATCGCATTTTTTTATTTGGTAATACTACAAATTAACAATTTTCGGACTTTTTCCTTTACTTGTGCTGTGAGCTCTGCTTCTTGCCAAATTTCATAATTCTAGGTCATCGGGAAGTACCCTATAGGTTTTGATTTATTTGCGAGTATCAAAATATGTGACTTCGTGAAATCTAAACAAAATATGTGAAAAAAAAAATCACTACTCGTAATGGGGAGCTACAGTATTTCCGAGTGTCCGAGTGTCATATATTTTTTGTTAAAATAAGAAACGAGACGTGACGCGGATGAAGTCGCGGGCAGAACCTTGTAAAGAATAAGAAAAGGATACTGGTGTATCCTGTACTAGGTAAATCCCAAACTATCCCTTTTGATATTGGAGCTTTACAACCCTGGATACTGCGTATTCTGTAGTCTTCCTTTTTGATGTGAAACATCTATAGGCGCACGTAAAACCGATTGCTGGCGGGGCGACGCATGCCGCGTGGCGATTCACCGCTAATTCCGCGCGCGCAATACCGCGCTACGCGATCCTGAGCTTTTTTTCAATGTTTGTTTGTTTGATTTCGATGTTTCAAATCTGCCAGGCGTCCCGTGACGGCTCACATTTTTTTTTTTTTTATTAAAAGATTTGTAAATTTATTTACTTACATTAATATTAATCTAAATAAAAATACACAAGCTAACACTAAAATATATATAGAATGAGCTCTTCCCCCCTTTTTTGTTATTTATTTTTTATTATATACTACTTGTACAGATTATATATATTTTTGAGTAATATTAATGTAAATAAATTCTGTAGTTAATTAATTTATTCATGAGCGACTATATGCATATGAATGTATTCAAGAGTAAGCATAAATGGCCGCAGGTATTCATAATATTTTCATTCGCACTTTGAGGTGAGAAGCACGATTATCATACCAAATTATTATCAATATAGTCGTGATTCCGTATTATCTTCTTTATCCAATAATTATTCGTTTTAAAACTGTGACAGTCACATAGTGTCGTTTTTCAGCAAGAAGGACACTGTAATGTTTACGCTCTGAAACGAATTAAACGTATTCGTCTTTGGTTACAATGATATATATATATATATCCTTCTTGGTGTATACATTTTGGCACATTGAGTGAACATATATAATCGTTAAGACCATGTGTATAATTATTTCTAACGAAGTATGTATACTTCTTTCAATGGGTACATGTATTTGCAACTTTAGGGGGTATCCAATCTCTTTGTAGTCGACCGTACATATATTATTGTGACTACTCCTGTAATCATATACGTGCTTGGTACATGTTTAATTAAGGCATTAATGTATGTGTATAATTTTTCAGATAGAACGTACGAACCTTACCTTAGGCAGAAGTGAGTGGAAACACTGGGAGGGCCCTAAGAGGACATATACTGACCTAATTGGTAATGTTCTTCATGTGCGTTTGACAGTTCAGAATCAGAATGCTTTATTTTTAAACATAGGTCAAATTACAACAGTGTGCGAGATGTTACAGATTGGTAGATCCTCTCATCATCATCATCATTCCAGCCAAAAGACGTCCACTGCTGGACATAGGCCTCCCCCAAAAGGGGGGGGGGGTGGCATTATCGCCACGCTTGGCAGGCGGGTTGGCGATCGCAGTATGGTGTTAAAATGCATTGAGAACGCTGCTGCCCATTCTCTAGTAAGTCCCTTAGTCGTCTTTTACGACACCCACGGGAAGAAATGGGATGATGCTATTCTTTACGTCCGGCACCACACGGAGCACGGTAGATCCTCTATGTTGATTTATTTATCACATCATATGTTTCCTTTGTCATTACAGATAATAAATCTAATGCGACAAAGTTACATGAATATACTTAACTATATCTTACATGCTACACAGTACGTGGCCCTTGTGAACTCACCCAGTGTACCAGTACCCCGAGTGTAAGTTTGCAAGCGAGTAAACGTAACCAGCGCGTTTGCGTTAAGATTTTTATTCTCACTCTTATACTCTTAGCATTATGATCTATCGGTCAAATTTTAACGCAAACAAAATAATTACGTTTACTCTCTTGCAAACTAGAACTACACTTGGGGTACAGGTGAATGTATATGGCATCCGCCACCGTGTTGAGAGTGCGCAGCGCACGAGTCAGCGGTGCGCGTCCCAGCAGGTTAGTGCGCGCACTTGGCACCACCAGCAGCCGCGGCTTGCGCCGTTAGTGTTAGAATATTATGATGAGTGATGAATGTTATGATGTCTTCTATGGTAGTTGTTGAGGATATGAATTTAATTTTATGCATGAGGTTAAGGGTGAAGCCAAAGGAACGTAATTTTGTGAGTCATGAGTCGCAAAATTTCTGTCGCAGAAACTCTGCTGCATTCGGTTTCTTAAAAAAGTCCTATTTGATTCACACAGCGACGCAAAATGAGTTGTCTGCCGACTCACACGCATTGTTCGGACCAAATTGAGTTAGCGGGGGCGAGGGGGCCGAATTGAGTTTGAGGGGGGTACTTTTCAAATATATCTGGTTTTGCACATAAACGTTCATATAAAGTATGGAACTGTCCAAGCATCAGTCTTTCACTATTAAGCTTTACTTAGCATCTTTTTTTGGCATTATCTACTTCTTCGTCTTCTAAATATGCTTCGTAAATACACAAAATTTTCAACGGATCCATTGCACGACACAAACATCCGCTATAAACGCTGGATAGTAACTGAATAAAATGCGCTCGTCTGGCATCCCAACAGAATTTCTGCAACCGAAATTCTGCGACTTACGAAATTACGCTTGTTTGGTACTCACAAAATTACGCTTGTTTGGCCTCACCCTTAAGGTTCAAATCCGGGTAAGTACCAATGTGACTTATTCAATTTATAAAAAAAAAAAAAAAAAAAAAGCGTACTGTCTGAGGATTTTTTGGCCTTTAGCCATTAGCGTTTTTCCAACTATGTTGGGTCGGCTTCCAGGTCTTACCAAATGCAGCTAAATACTAGTATTTTACATGGAGTGATTGCCTATCTGACCTCCATAACCACGTACTGGGTAATACGATACCCCTTGGTAAGACTGGTTGTCAGACTTTCGGGCTTCTGACGACCCGTAACGACTGTCAAAGATCCGGCTTAACGTGCTTTCCGAGGCACGGAGCGGTCTCGGTAGTAATGATGGTCACCCATCCACGGACCAACCGCGGCAAGCGTAGCTTAACCTGATCGATCGACCCGTGCGGCTGTTATTACATAACCCCAAGCCCCTCTGCTCCCTGTGGAGTAGTACCTATCAGTCATAAATATTATAACAGCGACGAAGGAGATTTGATTTGTACATTTCCGTTGAGCGTCGAGCGATCGACCTAGTTGCCAAGACGACTTTATGCTATTACGTTAGTTCTCTCTCAGTTAATGTCTTTTGTGTAGCTTTCATTAAAGGTAACCGTTTTATTGTAAGTGTCAAGCTCAAACTCAAACCCCCTTATTACAAAACAAGGTTTATCTTCAGACCCAGGTGTTTTTACCCTTAGGACACCAGGTTACCCAGGTGGATGGGATGGCCATTATTGAATTTCGAACTTTATTCCGACTATGGTAAAGTTCCCCCACACAAAACTGACAACTTAGTATCGAACTAAGTTTTCAGTTTTGTATAAAGAACGGTATTTCAATCACAGTTACGTTCTTATTACAAAAAGTGGCTCCATGGTTAAGCCATGTCAAAATATAAATCTTGTTTTGTATTAAGGCGGAAAGCATTTATTTCAATTAAGACGCAGATATATGCCAGTGACCTTCAGTGGTTAGCTTGCGTGTTCTGTACTAAGCTCACGCAACGCGTCGTACGTTCAGCCAGTAATATGACTTGCCCATCAAGGAGCGCTGTCCCCAATTTGACGCATTATTAATTTATTATACACAAAACAAAAGGTATTTTAAAATATTTTTATATTAGTTAATATTATAGTTATTATTTTAGTTAAAATTATCTATACGAGTACATTGGTGAAGGTTTCAGAAAAATACGCTTGGTAGATTTTGCGCCATTCTCAGTTTTTTATCCGCGTTAAATATAACTTTACAAATTAATTTCACTATGTAATATAAACATAATCTAAAACTATTTGTATATTAAGTTATTGACAAAATGCTCTAATTTAACATTTTTTTTTTCAAATCATTAATTCTACTCGTTTAGACGTGATCTTCAGTATAAAATCATTAAAAGTTGATTATCGTCGCCTTATACCATTTACAGGCACTTTTGAACTGTCAAGAAGTTGGTCAGTTAGAAATATGAAGCTAGTTGCCCATTCCAAAGAGTAGTAGGTTCCTATGGAGAAGAACGGGCAAGAAACTCCAAGGACACTCTTTTAAATTAAACCGAAACTTAGTGAACATAGTCTTACATGGTCTTACATGTAGCGTTTTTTTAATGATTTGAATGTTAAATAAATGCAGCAGAATATATGCTGTGGAAATGCGTTCCTTGTGAAGCACGTGTGTGACTATAAAATAATGATTGGCTGAAAAATGATGTGCATGGCAACGGTGTGGTTCAAAAGAAGATGTAGTGACAAAAGTTGGAAAGAGTATGCTTAGATGGTTTGGTCATGTTGAAAGGATGAATGAAAGGCGACTAAAAAAAGATATTTACAAGGCATTAGTGAGTGGAAACGCTGCCGCTGGGAAGGGACGCCCTGAAAGGACATAATAGTGACCTAATTGATAATGTTATTCAGAAAGTTCAGGTGCGTAGTCCTCGCAACCGTGTATGAACGTAAACGAAGCAAAAAGAGTACATAAGGAGCGTAGCAGGTGGCGTTCTATAGTTTCTGCCTATCCCCATTGGAAGAAGGCGTGAGTTTATTTATGTATGTATGTATAATATAAGAACTTACAAATGTCATAATTGGCGAGAACGGCAGCAGAGATTTGTTTATGTTAGGATTTCTTTTGTTTTCTTAAATTATTTGGAAGGGAGATATTTCTGAATTGTTTTTTAGATCATAATGTATTAAGATTTTTCTGTATTCCAGTATAAGGATATTATTCACTTTTCAATTATTTCATTTAACATACGAGAACTGTTGCAATTTTACTATTTAAAACAGAAAATAATCAAAAGTCAGTGTTATATTTTTAATAAACCTCATTTTGGATTGACGCTCAGCTGAACACATTATTGAAATACAATTATTTATTCTGCAATCATAAACTATTCAATATTGAAAATGGAATCGAACACGATGTGTGGACAATTATCGTAAATTGCAATCGAAACTTCAATTTTATTACAAGCATGTTTACAGTCGGTCAGTGCAGTGCGCATGTACCTATGTGAGTTTAATGTGTATCGTGTTAGAGAGCCGTAACATTGGGTCAATGGTCATGTGACGGTAAAGTAAATTACAAAGTAGAGGAATTTATGAAATCAAAAAGCTTTTCTCTTTGTTAGCCTTTTTCTTCTCTCGTCTATAAAAGAATAATGCCGCAGTGTCTCAGACGAAAGTCTTTGACCAGTGCTTGTTGCCAGTGATAACCTAAGGCACTGAAACGTGGTCGCCCACAATGGGCCTTATCAGAAGGCTAAAATTCACCCAAAGGGCAATGGAATGGAGTTTCCCTACGTGATCGAATCAGAAATGGAGAGATCCGTACACGAACCAAGGTAACCGACATAGCCCGAAGAATTGCTAAACTTAAGTGGCAGTGGGCAGAGCACATTGATCGCAGAAGTGATGGCCGATGGGACCGAAAGGTTCTGGAGTGGCGACCGCGTACCGGAAAACGTATCGTTGGAAGACCTCCTACAAGGTGCACCGATGATCTTGTGAAGGCTGCAGATTTCCGCTGGATAGCTGGAAAGTAGCGGTGCTTGGGGGAGGCCTATGTCCAGCAGTGGACGTCTTTCGGTTGAAATGATGATGATGATGATAAAAGAATTATAAATATGACGATGCCGTGGTAAAAATATTAGCCAATCACATTGATTTATTATCTCCGCCATTCACTAGGTAACATGGTATATAGAGGCCCCATGACATTTTGACTGCCCCGTTGGTCTCGTAGTTGCAAGCGCGACTGCTGAACGTGGTTATTCCCAGGTCAGGCATAAGCCCCGGTTGTGTCGCATTGCTGTCCCTTCGGACGATGAGAGTGGGGGAAGAGAGAGTGCCGTCAGGTACGTAGGAAATTTTATTTTGTTCGTAGAAATAAATAATAAAATAAAATTTCAGGTTCAATAAAACCACTGTTTTTTTGTGGGCTATTGAATTTACCCGATGATAAATAAATCTGTTTCTAAACGACAGTCAGCCTAAACAGAGAGATTTATTTAATTGTGTAAACAGGCCGACGGCGAGACTCAATGGCTTTAGGAACCGTATTTCTTATTGCTACCCTAGTTTGTTCGTCATCCGTAAGTATTGTGATCGTTAGAGTTAGTAAATTATAGACTTTTATTTTTACGTTGAAATAAGTTTAGTTTGAAACTGCTCGTAGCTTCTGCCCGCGATTTCGTTCGCTTGGAAGTCGTAAGACGCCACAAATTATACTAAAATAACAGACACATTGAGCCGTCACGGGACGCCTGGCAGATGGAAAACATCGAAATAACACACTACTACGCATAAACTGTTCGCCACGGCATGAGTCGCCACGCCAGCAATCGATTATTAAATTTTGTTCAAAATGTACTTCAAACTCCTCCTCGATAAACAATATGTAACAACAACCCTGTTGTTCCTTCTATCTACGTTTTAAGAATCGGTATACAAACGTAATAAAGCAAGTCATTTATAAAAAACTGTTCAACAAAAATAATTAAAATTAATATTTAATTATTAATATTTGTAATGTTTAACTGATTTCTTACCTGTTTAGTTCTTTGATTTTGACTTCTCGACTAGCCAATGCTTATTTTTTTTAAATTATAAGTCCATCAATGTTGTGCTTGTAGGTAAATGTATACGTCCCTAAAAGGAAAAACAGGGTTTTTGTTACATACTGTATATCTATCTACCTGTATATCGTCTACCCAAAAACATTGATCAAGTGAACATTCAAAATTGTCGAAAAGTTTGGCTCAAGACTCTAGCTGGTCAAGCGAGCCGGTAATACGGTCCATTGGTCAAGTTTATGCTACAGTGTCAAGACTAACTTCGCTAAAAGCGTCATGAATAGTGTCTACACACGTTTAGTTTCACTTTGTATTCAACTTCGATAACGGCTTGTAATTGTTCTACTGCAGGGAAAAGGTAAGATGCTTAAGGCAAGGCACGGTTGCTCAGTACGGTTTGGTGATTTAATAAAATTAAGTACATAAAAGTCAAGGTTACATTGGGTTATTCCGATTGTCCACCCTAAAACAGCCAACCTAGGGTGGATACTCGGAACCGCGTGTTCATCTATCCACCCCGGACGGGGTATAATAATAATAAGTTGAAATAAGTTTAGTTTGAAACTAATTTCGTGAGGAGGTTCCTATCTCTGGGGCCCTAACCGCCGGTAGCTTGGGTCCTGCTCCCGATACCGTTGGACAACAATTTTTTATATTTTTAAATGTTTTTTATAAGAATTCCTATATTTAAAAATATATTTTATATGTATATAATTAAATAAAGGAGATAATAATATTATATATGTATAATTCGTATATTATTTTTCTTCAGATTTTCTCCCACGGTACACGGTAGAGTCATTTAGAGAAACATGTTAGAAACTATCCCAAGATACTTAAAAGATATAAAAATACATACCTACATAGAGAGTTTAGAAAACGATTGCAAATATACATTAAAAGAAACAAATTTATCCAGGATACACAATTACGTCTACTCAAAAATGAAATTAGTGTTGGTAATTTCCTGGACACATTGCAGAATTTATAAATTACATATCTATTAATATTATATAAAACGACGAAGTTGAATTTGATTTAAATGCAACACGTAATATTATTTTTGTTTAAGTTTGTGGTTATTAAACATTAATTAATAAGATAGTTATTCAAAAATGTATGAGTATATTTAACTGTTGTGTTGTTGATGCGTATCATGTGGTGCCGGACGAAAAGAATATCACCATCCCATTTCTTCCCGTGGGTCTCGTAAAAGGCGACTAAGGGACATACTAGAGAATGGGCAGCAGCGTTCTCTATGCTTTTTAACACCATAATGCGATCGCCAAACCACCTGCCAAGCGTGGCGATTATGGCACCCCACCCTCCCTTTTAGGGGAGGCCTATGTCCAGCAGTGGACGTCTTCCGGCTAAAATGATGATGATGATGAGATGATGATTGTTGATGCTGACTGTACTTGGGGTAAAAAGTCTGAAGAAAATCAAAAGTGAATTCCGATTGTCCACTCCGTCTGTCTGGGGTGGATAGATGAACAAGCGTTTCCGAGTATCGACCCTAGGGTGGCTGGTTTAGGGTGGATAAACGGAATAACCAGTTACATCACCATGTTTTCCCTCACCGACGGTCATACCTAACATCACGCTTGTAGTCCCAGAGGTATTGTAGGTATACCCTCATTTTGCCGGGGCAAGTCTGTTGCCGACTCCAAGCTACTACGGAGATATTTCTGACGGGAAAACCCAATACTCAATAGTTTTATTTCATTCCACATGCAGATATTCTTAGGTGGTAAACTTATAATTAGATCATATGGACTCTGTTGGGCACAGCAAAATAAGTGAGTTAGGACAAAGGAAGCATTTATTAATTATACAAACATTAGTTAGCAAAACAACTATATTAAAATAATGATGAAGGTATTTTGCAAGATAAACTAATTAATAGCTTTTATATAAAATATAAACAGGTTAAGAGATATAGGTACTATTAATTAATAAAAACAATAAAATTTAAAGTTATAAAAGTCTATCACTTAGATACTCGTTTATCGAGTAGTAGCTTTTATTTAGCAAAAGTTGTCTAAGTTTTAAAAAAAATATGTTAACAATACTACTTTCCTCGACTTGGGAATCAAATCTCCACATGCTCATGCAGTCACGCTTGCAACCACTGGACCAACGGGGCAGTCAAGTGATTTGATGTCTAAGATTAACTTCAGAGGTGTGAAATTGAAAAAGGCACTTTGGTAGGCATGTACTTGCCATGCTTAGCCACAAACCACATAAAACATTTACCTAGCACTAAACTACTTACTACTACGACTTCAAACGTCATTCTATTTCTGTCAATCTTTTGACGTTGGCAGAGACAGAACGATGTTTTACATGGAATATGTTAAGCGCTAAATGTATTGGGTGATTTGTGATGCAGGCGGGGCTTGAGCTCGCAATATTGGTTGAAAAGCAGATCGGGCCGTCATGGCAGCTTTGTATTACATGACAAACAATTCGTTGGATTTAAAAGCTTGCAACAATGTTTTATTGCGGCTGCTGGCAATTGGTCTGGAATGTAAATCAATATTGTTAACGAGATTATATTTAGCGCTTGGAAAATTCGACACTTTTTTTAGGGCAAGGATTTTTTAAGGATCTGCTGTTCATTAATTTCGGATATTTTTTAGTAATTAACCCACTTAGAAATGGGATAATTAAGGAACATACATATATATAAGAAAGAAAGAAAGAAAGAAATTTTATTTGCTCAAACATGGTGTATACATACAGAATTTAATGCATGCAAGATCTTAAATATAAGTGGCTCACTACATGTCTGCCATTTCTCATGGCGTGCAAATATTTTGGGTACAATTATTATTACTGAAACAAATATTTTTATTTTTACAATTATACATTCAATATCAATCACAGTTAAACCCAATTCTTAAATTCAATACATTCAATTCAATTCACATTAATCAATTATTTATTATTTATTTTCTTTGTTCATTATTACAGATTACATATTTTATAAATTATGTATTGGCAATTACAAGTACTTAGGTACTTATTTACTTAATTAGATGATTTCTCACTAAACATTCAAGATTTTCGGCAATTCTTAAATAAAGAATGAAATTCGTCTTGCTTTTTGAATAAATGTTAAGATAATCTTGGTTTTTCGTGTTTATAATGACTGAGCGGCCAGTCTTATTTTTTTTTCTTTTTATGAGTTTTCGAGTATTTACTATTTTGGTTCCTGGGTTCATTTTCAAAGGAATAATGATCGGCAATAATTAAAAACCTAATCTCACTAAAAAGTCTGTCGAATTTTGCAAGCTACATATATTATCATATAATTATCATCATTATGTTTTTATTTTGATTTTATGTATTATGTTTTCTCTTTTAATCTTACACACGTTGTCTACATCTCTTCGTCTACTTTCCTTGTCGCAGGTATGCTGGAAGAGTTTTCTTTAGAAATAAGCATCACCTTTGTACGTATTTTTCTATTCCTTTTTTCTTGTCTGTATATATGTGTGTACATAAACTGTTAAATAAATAAATCTACAAGAGTTGCGACGTAACCTAGCACAATGCTAGCACTATGCTAGGTTACGATAGTCTACTGGCTATCCATACATCACAAGTCCTTCAAAGTGATGTATTGCCAACTCCCCCCCGCTCACGGATACCGTATTTACCCTCTTCCCTGCATTTGCAATTTGATTAGACAATATGAAAATATAATGAGCATTTGCATGCTTTTGCAGTATGCTAATCGATAGGTAAGTAATTGTATAGGTACGTGGTATGTGAGTGTATATAAGTTTGGTTCCCGACAAGGGAAAAGCATTATTTTTAAATCTGTATGTGTCCTAGAGGGTAAATAATGAACTATTTTAAGAAGATATGTAGCACCATCCAACTAATTACTTTAAAAAAAAAAACAGGTAAAACCCACATTAATTACATAAAATAAAATTTCACAATATTGTATAAAATAAAATGTAAATAACGAATTTGTACCTAACAAATTATAGAGGTCATAGAATTAAAACAAAAAAAAAAGCAATGGACACGCTGTCATAAAATGCCCGCCCGTAAATAAGAAATCTCATCGAGGTAAAATATGTGTTAGGCAGCTGCATTTCTTTACCAATAGCTACTGTAATGGTAAATCTGTCTGCTATGCGTTGTTTTTATAACAATAGTATACAACCTATAGAATAGAATAGAATTATCTTTATTTATTTATTTATTCTTCGGAAAGCTTACAGTCTAATATCAGTTAAGGTAAGTTATGTACAACACAACACAATTGCAACACAATTGCCATTTACAAGCTTCCACAAATTAAAAAATATGTACCAAAAATTAAAAAGAAAAGAAACAGAATCTTCTTATACAAAAAACAGAATCATCTTATAGATAACTTAAAAAAATTATATTTTAACAAAACAAAAGAAATTCTTCTTAAAAACAAAAAAAAACAAAAAATCTTGAAATGTATTAATCGTAATCAGTATCTAATAATCGTGACAGTTTATTAGTTGTGCTAAAAACAGTAAAAAGAAAGATAATGTACACATGTGTTGCGTGTTATTTCATGAATAATTCTACTCATCGCAGTCTATAACAAAGTATTCTTTGTTAATAGTTCGTCTTAATGTGCTAGGGCAGGTTATAAAAATTTTTAATCAAGTATCTTAGACTCAAAAATGATTAGTAAGACGTACAACTACATTAGTAAGAACTGACACTTCACAAAAACAAACAAATGGTAGTGAATCACCGTTGTGGCAACCCATGTGAGATGGCACAACAGCGACTCACAAAAACACAGTCTAGGCGAATTGAAATCATGCTTAGGATACTGTTGGAGCTACCCGAGCCGCCCCACTGCCTATACTTCATTTGAAATAAGATTAGACATTTAAATAAACCTTTTTTACAGTCCGTTCAACCGATTTGTCTTCTATTGCGTTGGTGGCATGACAAATGGCAACTGTAACAAACAGTTGTTATTGTAACCACCTTTTTGCTTTTAATGCCATCCTTATGCCTACGGAATAGAAGTCAAAATCGAATGAACGGACTGTAAAAAAGTTTATTTAAATTTCTAATCTTATTTCAAATGGAGTATAGTGTTATTTGGATTTTCGATTAGGAATTTCTCAGTCGCAGCCCGCAACGGAGTCAGGATTTGTGCCCGGTTGATGGCAATAGGCTCGCCTCCTATTATATGGGACTTAAACATAGCCATAATGGTGTACTACCTATAGGTAGGTATACCTCTGCCTAACCCTTCGGGAATTACAGACGTAATGTTATGTGTATTAAGCCTAGTTAGGAACGTTAAATTATATACCAATGTTATGTTAATTAGCCTATTACCTAATGCAACGCATGAATAATATAAGACTTCATCGCTACAGTTTACTTTAGTTATATTATCTACCTACTTACCTACTATATTACTTATACCTATCACGAACCTGAAAGTTTTACCAACATACATTTTCATGATCATTTCAGCCGAAAGACGTCCACTGCTGGACATAGGCCTCACCCAAAAGAGGGGATTTGCCATAATAGCCACGCTTGGCAGGCGGGTTGACGATCGCAGTATGGTGTTAAAATGAATAGAGAACGCTGCTGCTCATTATCTAGTAAGTCCCTCAGTCGCCTTTTACGACACCCACGGGAAGAAATAGGGTAATGCTATTCTTTACGTCCGGCACCACATGATTATTGAAGTAAAACATCTTTGCGCACGCTTAACTTGGGGAGTAAGTTGGTGAATGCGTGACGAAAGCGTTACAAAAAGTGTGATCGGGCGAGACGAACGGACGTTGTTTAAATTTTAAACATGGAACACACCGCGTCACCGCGGGCCGTGCCGCATAATAAGTATTTTTAATATTTCAACCACGGAACCCTTCATTATGTTCCGAATAAAAAAGAGATTATGTTTTATTCAGTTGCATTGTCACATTCCTTCATAAACTCACGTCTTATTGTCAGGGGTATAGGCAGAAACAATTTCACGTGATCCTTTTTAGGCTTCCGTACCTCAAAAGGAAAAACGGAATCCTTATAGGATCACTGCCGTGTCTATCACAGCCGATTAGCTCCGAATCTACACATATGAATTTTTGTGACCTAAACACGGTCGTGTAACAAAATGAATTTTGAATATACAGGGTGTTTGGTGCATCGTGTGCCAAATTGAAATGGTCGACTGAAGGAGTCATCCGCTAGCCTTTTAGACCCTTTAACACCCCTCATGCTCTGTGGATTTTTTTTATCGACTTTTTATTGTTTTCCAAAAAAAAGACCCAAATATTACATTCAAATACAGATTTAAAAAAAAATATAAGGCGTAGACTCTGAATTTTATTTCGATGTGTATTGTTTAAGAATACTTTTAAATACAAAATTAGTGATATTAGTCACCTAGTTCTTTTTTAATTCACTCGCAAAGGTAAAACTTAAATTAAAGCTGTGCATGTTACAGCTGTTTATAAGGCTACAAAAAAAAAATCAAAAGCGACCGGGATCTTCCAACTCCCTCATTAATTCTCCAGTCTATCCTCTTTCTAATGATGTGCCACATGCCATAAAAGTATTTTAACAACTTTGTGAATTCGCTAGAATTGTGAATCGAGTCACCTAAGGCTAATATTCAAAATTATGATTTTAAAAAAAATCTCTTAAATGATACCTGTCAAACCTATAAATCTGCTATCTCATTCTTATTGTTAGGTAAATTCGTGTCTCATATCTGTATCTTTCGTGGGATTTACTTGAAATAAAAAAACAAAATTGCATTTTTAACATTTATTTAATCATTGTTACAAATCTTGCTCAAATTGTTGGCCTCTGTTGCGAATGCAGGCCCGACACCTGTTTCGTATTTCAACAGTTGTTGTACGAAGTCGTATTTCCTCCTTAATGGTATTGAATGCCGCTTCTATGCGTTGGACTAATACCTCCCTAGTTGGAACCTCCGTGGCATATACCAACTCTTTGGCACGTCCCCAGACATAAAAGTCTAACGGAGTTAGATCTGGGGAACGTGGCGGCCATGGAATAGGGCCATCGCGTCCAATCCATGCATTGGGGAACACATTGTTGAGATATTCCCTCACAGTCAATCGCCAATGCGCGGGACAGCCGTCATTTTGAAATACAATGGGCACACGTTCATTAAATACGGGCACATCGGTCACTAATTCGGGCAGGTAATTTTGTAGGAATTCCAGGTAGTTTTCGCCATTGAGATTATCGGGCAGGTAATGCGGTCCAATTACCCGATTCCCAATCACTCCTGCCCAAACGTTTACACTAAACCTTCTTTGAGAAGATTTCTGTCTTTTAACACGTGGGTTTTGCGTTTTCGTTGTCCAGTGGTGCAAATTGTGTAAATTGAGGATCCCATCCTTGGTAAATTTGGATTCATCCGTCCACAGTATTCTTTTTAAAAAATCAGGATCATCCACATCCGTGTGTAAAAGAAACCGACAAAAAGCCACTCGTCTCTCAAAGTCGCCACCCTCAAGACCTGCAACAAACAAAAAACTCTTTTAAATTTCTCTTGGGCAATAAGTAATTGCACAAGAAAGGACCCGCTGTTCGTGCTAATAGATTCACTACCTGGAAGTGACGCCATACCATACCCATTACCTGCTAAACAAAGGCAAGGTCAAACAAAGCTTGCACGGGTTTAAAGTTAGTTTAAAATTACGTACCTTGCACCGGAGTGTAGTGGAATGGATGCTTTTTGTTTTGACGAAGTACTTTCCACACTTTACATATTGAAATATCAAGATGTGATGCCACATTTCTAATGCTTCTTGTAGGGTCTTCCTCAAAAAGTGCCAGTATTCTCTCGTCTACTTCAACATTATGTCGCACAATATGGCCCCTTGGTTCATTAAAAGTAACACTGCCAGTCTCGCGTATGAGTCGGTATGTGTCTTGGAAGACTCTGCGGCCAGGTAATCGTCTACCAGGAAAGCGTTCCTGTTAAAGTCGTTGCGCTGCACGAGCGACGCCATTAGCGGCTCCGTAAGCCATCATGATGTCCGCATATTCTTCGTTAGAGAATGTCGCCATTGCAATAACAAAAAACTCAAAGTTTAACAATAACAACAAAAATTAAACAAATGTAACAAGAACCAGCAAAACTTAACGATAACAAAGTAATAAAAGAATCGCGGAGTATGGTGAACTAGCACACACGTTAGGTAGCAGAGGCAGTCATGTCTCAACTAAAAAAATGGCGGGTCGGGCGGCGCGATTTATTCAAACCGATTTAAGGTATGCAAGAAAGAGATAGAAGATAGATTTTACTGTGAAAGAGTGAGAAAACAAATTTTACCTCTTTCTCAAGTAACAGTTCCGCAATAAATATTTTTTCATTAGAATTTGGAATGTAGTTTTATGTGACTTGATTCACAATTCTAGCGAATTCACAAAGTTGTTAAAATACTTTTATGGCATGTGGCACATCATTAGAAAGAGGATAGACTGGAGAATTAATGAGGGAGTTGGAAGATCCCGGTCGCTTTTGGTTTTTTTTTTTGTAGCCTTATGTAACATGTAACATGTACAGCTTTAATTTAAGTTTTACCTTTGCGAGTGAATTAAAAAAAAAACTAGGTGACTAATATCACTAATTTTGTATTTAAAAGTATTCTTAAACAATACACATCGAAATAAAATTAAAATTCAGAGTCTACGCCTTATATTTTTTTTTAAATCTGTATTTGAATGTAAAATTTGGGTCTTTTTTTTGGAAAACAATAAAAAGTCGATAAAAAAAATCCACAGAGCATGAGGGGTGTTAAGGGGTCTGAAATGCTAGCGGATGACCCCCCTTCAGTCGACCATTTTAATTTGGCACACGATGCACCAAACACCCTGTATAATACTTTTCGGGGGGGAAATTAGAAAAAAAAAAAAAAAACAAACTGCAACAAATGAAAGGGCCTATTGTGAGGGTCTCAAATATTTATTTATAATTTTAAAATAATAGTTTTAAAGTTATTAAAGAAAATTGATGAAAAATGCCCTGCCCTGACCCAACAGTAGTTTCGGAGATCAGGGCAACACAGGGCAGACAGTTGTTGCCCTGTGTTGCCCTGATCTCCAAAACTACTAAGCCTAAAATTTTTTAAAAAATATACTTAGAAAATAGTTATTACTTATAGATTACAGGAAAACCTATAAAAAGTCTATGGTGTTAAAATAACATGGTCGGTAAATATCTCAATATTCTACCTAAAAACTTACAATTGCGGTTGGAATGTATGGGAGTACATATTTCACAACTACAATGTTAAGTTTGTACTTGGGTTAAAAATTATCCTGGGATAAAAAACATGGTAGGATAACATGTTCATTGTACGGAACCCTAACCACGCGAGTTCAACCAGCACTTGTCCGGATTTTCTTTGTCCAGGTTACAGGTCGCAGCATGATCAGAATCAGAATCAGAACTTTACATACTGGCGCGACGCGACACCGGTAGAACAATATCCTTGAATTTTTATATAAATTGATGTTGCGTGAAAAATCTAGCTATTACAGTAATTATTAACTAGCTTTACAATAATAGCCGAATAAAATAGGTACAAAACTACAAACTAAATTCGTCCATTAAGCTAAAGTTAAGTGCGAACGTCGAACTTGTTGGTAATTCGATTGTTTTCCACTAAAAGTAGAACGGAAAATAACATTAGCTTCGTCGGTACTAACTAGCTAATGTATTTTCTTTATTATTTCGCTGTGTAACTTAATGATTAATAATTTCCATGGTGTAAGTCTGGGGTAGTTTTGGCAAAATGTCAAGAAGTTTTGGCAGTATTGTGAGGCAATTTCACGGGTATTAAAGTGAGTACCTGCCTCTATGGATTGTTGATAATCGCATGCTGAATCTTGACCGAGCTTTCTGTACGGTAACTTATTTATATCAGGGACCATTTTGGTTACCCATTGAAAGGGTTTTCGATAGGGTTCTTCTAAGCGGTTAAACAAAAACCCATGCGATATGGGTAACCCTTATGAACGGCTTAAATTAAATTTTATAAACCCATTGAAAGGGTTTTCGATAAAAACCCATACGGTGTGGGTAACCCTTTTGAACGGCTTAATTTAAACCATTCAAAATTACCCACACCGTATGGATTTTTGATTAACTGCTTAGAAAAACCCTATAGAAAATCCTTTCCATTGAAAGGGTTTACGATAGGGTTTTTTTAAAATGGTAACCAAAATGGTCCCTGGGGAGAATAGAGATAGAATTGGTCTTGCTACGCGTGCTGGGTGGATATCGAAATAACATAATATTATGATTTTTTCATGTTACTGGGTTTCAAGTAGGTATAGAACCCATTGAATGGGTTATCATGTAACCCTTTCACTGGGGTTCAAGTATAAAACCCATTCAATAGGTTATCATATAACCCTTTCAATGGGTTTCTAGTATAAAACCCTTTCAATGGGTTACATCATTATAAAGGTAACCCATTGAATGGGTTACCCCTTCGAAAGGCTTAACTCTTAACCGGGGTTGTACGGACCCTGATTTAAATACACGATAGCCTGTGTTTTTGCTTGCTATGCATAACAATGTATTTGGAACTAACAGTGGGATATAATTAGCTGTAGGGTCTTGTGGCTAAGTAATATCAGCTACACGGGACGATCAATCAGGTTGAGATACGCTTGCCGCGGTTGGTCCGTGGATGGGTGACCATCTTTACATACCAAGACCCTTCCGTGCCTCGGAAAGCACGTTAAGCCATTGGTCCCGGCTGTCATTTATATATCTTTGACAGTCGTTACGGGTCGTCAGAAGCCCGAAAGACTGACAACCAGTCTTACCAAGGGGTATCGTGTTACCCAGTAACTGGGTTGTGGAGGTCAGAATTATTGCCTGTACCGTCTGACATATCAAATAAAAGGGCTTATTTTAAGGATTGCATATATATTTTTTTATAATTTTAAAATAAATACTTTTGAAATTATTTAAGAAAATAGATGAAAAATTACCATTCCCCCTCCCTTAACTCCGAAACTACTCAGACTAAAATGTTGAAAAAAATATAGAAAATAGTTCTTTACTTATAGATTACAGGAAACCCTATAAGAAGTCTATGATCTTAAAATAATATGGTAAATCACCCAATATTGTGCGTACAAACTTATATTTGCAGTTGGAATGTATGGGGGATCATGTTTTTCAACTACAATGTTAAGTTTGTTCTTGCTTGGGATAAATTCATCTCAACTACGGAACCCTTCATTGTGCGTGGTCCGACACGCACTTGTTATAGATAATGGTACGGAACCCCTTTTTTATTTTCGATTCTCAAATAAAAATTTTTATGCAGTCTGACAGTGACCCCGGTTTAGCTGTTGACAGCGTATTTTTTCAGTTGACTCTCTTTTTATTTCTAAGACATTCAGAATTAAAATAATATGTTCATAAACAACAACCTAATAACTAAATAGACAGAAATGAAATTGAAATGAAATGAAATCGTTTATTCTGTAAATAGGATATCAGAATCACTTTTACACGTCATAATAAAAGATAAAAATAAAAATAAGCTAGATGTAGTCGACATTTTCTATCTGACTACCCCTGAGAAGAAATGGCGAAACAAACTCAGGGGTCAAGTCTCTTTAAAGTCTAGACATAATCTTGGTCAGATCATGTGCGACCATGTAGGTCCGTGTCTGAAATGGTGTTTTGAGGAAAGAACCACACAAATTTGAGTGGACCTGTCCCATCAGTGCAAGCATTTGTCAGTTATCGTGCAGCTCAACTATTCTAACCAACTTTCATAAACAACAAAAATATTAGAAAAACTCATTTTGTTGGCTTTATCGTTAAAACACAGCTTCGATATTTAATAAGAAAATATTGGAATGCAAATACATAGACCCTTTTTCAATTTACCTTCACAACGTAGAGCTTTTCGTGTGCCTACCTTTTACAAAGCTGTTGTTTTTATGGACATTTATAACAGCGGGTTCGACGTTTACATAATAAATTATGTAGGTTTGTAAATAAGCATTGGTTTGTTACTGTAGGGAAGTTATATGTGTAAAGGTACTTTAGTAAAATAGGGTATTTTCGTGAGGAAGACGTTCTCGCCCCTTGTTATATAACCGACTTTTAATGATTTTATACTGAAGATCACGTCTAAACGAGTAGTGTCAATGATTTGAAAAAAATATATGTTAAATTAGAGCATTTTTCAATAACTTAATATGTGAATATTTTAGATTATGTTTATATTACATAGTGAAATTAATTTGTAAAGTTATGTCTAACGCGGATAAAAACTGAGAATGGCGCAAAATCTACCAAGCGTATTTTTATGAAACCTTGACCAATTTAAAGATAATTTAATTATTGATCTTTTAATATACGCATTTTATTAAAATACCTTTTGTTTTGTGTATAATAAATAATTAATGCGTCAAATTGGGGACAGTGCTCCTTGTTGGGCGAGTTCTATTACTGGCTGAACGTCCGATGCATTGCGTGAGCTAACCACTCAAGGTCATTGGCATATATCTGAGTCTTAAGCATGACTGGCAAAACGTAGGTGTACTATAGTTATGCCTGTGCCTAACCCTACTGAGAAAATAGTCGTGATGTTATTTTATGTTATTTTCGCTTTGTGATTATGATAAGGTTAGAAAAAGATCTCTTATTTCTTCCAAAATATTATGGTGTTCACTGATAAAAAGTTTAAGATGTTGCCAAGGAGCAAGAGTAAGTATAGATTCCGGAAGGTTATTTGTACATTTAATAAACCTGTGCTTCAGATAAAGAAGATTCAAACTCCAACTCAAACCGCCTTAAGGCTTCTACATACCGGGGCGACTTGTCGCGGGACGCGACGCGACACAAAGGCACCGCTCGCCCCGCGACACGCGGGGCCTTTGTGCCGTGTCGCGTCGCGCGACAAGTCGCGCTGGTATGTAGAAGCCTTTATTAGAAAACAAGATTTATATTTTGACATGGCTTAAACCATGGAGCCAGTTTTTGTAATAAGAACGTAACAGTGATTGAAATACCGTTCTTTATACAAAACTGAAAACTTAGTTCGGTACTAAGTTGACAGTTTTGTGTTTAGGAACTTTACCATAGTCGGAATAAAGTTCGAAATTCAATAATGGCTCCATGTTTTAAACCTGTGTCTGAAGATAAACCTTGTTTTGTAATAAGGGGGTAAGCATTTATTTCAATTAAACCAATTACAGGCACTTTTGAATTGTCAAAGAGTCGATCAGTTAGTCAAAAAGTTGAAGCTATTTGCCCATCATTCCAAAACGTAGATCTCTATGGAGAAGAACAGGCAAGAATCTCCAAGGACACTCTTTTAAATCAAATTATTACAAAATCCTGGGTAGGATTTTGTCGCTTCTCACCATGAGAACAATGTAACAAAATAAATTATTTATAAACAAATCAGATACCTTGACTTTGACCGTCTTATTACAAAACAAGGTTTATCTTCAGGCCCATGGAGCCATTATTGAATTTCGAACTTTATTCCGTCTACAGAGAAGTTCCTAATACAAAACTGACAACTTAGTACCGAACTAAGTACGGTATTTCAATCTTAGTTACGTTCTTATTACAAAAAACTGGCACCAAGGTTTAAGCCATGTCAAAATATAAATCTTGTTTTTTAATAAGACGGTGAGAGTTTATTTCAGTGTTTCTTCCCAGCGAAAGTCTAATATGACACACCAGCTTCATGTAGTAATAAACGAGTTAACAAAAACATCGTTATATGTCTAATGTGACCTATTTTATTTCCAAATAAAGATTATACAACATTATTTTTAGTATATGCGAAACCCGAACACGTGTCTAGTATTTTTATGTAAAGAATCTATGTACAAAATTTCAAAACTGTATCATGAAAAATCACAAAGTTATAAGGTTGTTATGTTACCGGGTTATCCGTACAAAAACATGCTAACGGCACCCCCGCGCCTCCACGGTCGTCTTGCGCTCATTGATAATAATTTGGCTAATAGGTACTACCTAACCGTACAGCGATTGTATTGTAAGTAATTAAACGGTGATAACATTTTCCATCACACTTAAATATTTTTAGATATAACAAATTTCCTAAAATATAACATGGTGTAAAAATTATTGAAATCGATTCAGTTCCTTTTTCTGAACAAACTATAATATATTCAGGTTTCGCATATACTAAAAATAATCTTGTATAAGTAACTATAGTTTCCCCGAACATTAGTTTAGCAGCAAAATAATACAAATAGACCAACATTTATGTGATCATACATAACCTTTCGGCCATCGCTAAATCGGTAACTGATAAATTCAGAAAGTCGTCTCTATTCGCATTCAATCGAATATTCGCGTCCGGTAAACCCAGGAACACATAACAGTAAATTTGATACACAACGATAACTCAAAAGCCTCGGCCATTATCTATTTCGCAGTAATTTTTATTTTTCGGACTTCGGATGTTGTGTCCGTAGCCGTATTTTGTTCGAAAATGTCGCCGAAATGTTATGGTATTGAAATGAACGGTAAAGCAGTTATTATTTTTTGACGTGACCTGGGTGTAATTTCGTATTAACGCTGTGTGAATGAAAATGAAAATGCATTTTTAAAAAGCTTACGAGGTAGTAGCTAACTAGGTAAAAAGTTATTTAAGGTGTAGGTACTTATTATACAACATTATTTTTAGTATATGCGAAACCTGAATATAGTTTGTTCAGAATAAGGAACAACTGAATCGATTTCATTAATTTTTACACCATGTTTTTTTTTTCCAAAAATATTTAAGTGTGATGGAAAATGTTATCACCATTTAATTACTTACAATACTATCGCCGTACGATTATGTACCTACTGCCAAATTATTATCAATGAGCGCAAGACGACCCCGGAGGCGCGGCCGCGCGGGTGCGCGTTAGCATGTTTTTGTACGGACAACCCGGTAACATCCCTTATAACTCTGTGATTTTTCATGATACAGTTTTGAAATTTTGTACATAGATTCTTTACATAAAAATACTAGACACGTGTTTCGGGTTTCGCATATACTAAAACTAATATTGTATACTAGCTGACCCGTGCCCACTTCGTTGGGTGGTAAACATTTTATAGCCTATGACACTCAAAATTGGTTCAGTAGATCCAGAGATTACCCCCTTACAACCTCACAAACTGACAAAACCTCTTTATAATATTAGTATAGATTATTTACAACTAAGTACAAGGACATTTTTTTTTTTGGTACTATGTACTTACCCAAAATGATTCTTAATATTCCGAACGTATCTATACTATACTCCATTTGAAATAAGATTATAAATTAAAACCAAACCTTTTTTACAGTCCGTTCAACCGATTTTGACTTCTATTGCGCTAATGGCATGACAAATGGCAGCTGTAATAAACAATTGGTATTGTTAGCACGTTTTTACTTTTAATGCCATCCATATGCTCGGAAGCATATGGATGGCATTAAAAGTAAAAACAACCGATCAACCGATTTTGACTTCTATTCCGTAGACTGTAAAAAAGGTAGGTACAGAAATTACGTTATATATATTGCACCTAGTATTTTTTTTTTTTTTTTATTCAATAATTGGTTTGAAGTATGTCATAGTATCACTCTATATTATTAAAGTATGTTTTTCTTTTTTGTATATTGGCACCTTGTTTTTATATAAATATCCCTGTAATTATTTATCTATTAATTGTGCTTTAGCATGTTATGCTCTGTCTTTTGTGTGCACTTAAGACGCAGATATATGCCAGTGACCTTGAGTGGTTAGCTTGCGTGTTCTGTACTGAGCTCACTTTTAATGCCATCCATATGCTCGGAAGCATATGGATGGCATTAAAAGTAAAAACAACCGATCAACCGATTTTGACTTCTATTCCGTAGACTGTAAAAAAGGTAGGTACAGAAATTACGTTATATATATTGCACCTAGTATTTTTTTTTTTATTTTATTCAATAATTGGTTTGAAGTATGTCATAGTATCACTCTATATTATTAAAGTATGTTTTTCTTTTTTGTATATTGGCACCTTGTTTTTATATAAATATCCCTGTAATTATGTATCTATTAATTGTGCTTTAGCATGTTATGCTCTGTCTTTTGTGTGCACTTAAGACGCAGATATATGCCAGTGACCTTGAGTGGTTAGCTTGCGTGTTCTGTACTGAGCTCACGCAACGCGTCGTACGTCAGCCAGTAATAGGACTCGCCCATCAAGGAGCGCTGTCCCCAATTTGACGCATTATTAATTTATTATACACAAACAAAAGGTATTTTAATAAAACGCGTATACTGAAAGATCAATAATTATATTATCATTAAATTGGTGAAGGTTTCAGAAAAATACGCTTGGTAGATTTTGCGCCATACTCAGTTTTTTATCCGCGTTAGACATAACTTTACAAATTAATTTCACTATGTAATATAAACAAAATCTAAAATATTCACATATTTAATTATTGAGAAAATGCTCTAATTTAACATATATTTTTTTCAAATCATTATCACTACTCGTTTAGACGTGTTCTTCAGTATTAAATCATTTAAAGTCATCGTCGCCTTAATAATTTTTTTATCTATCTGTAACACAAAATTTTCTACCACTGCATTCCACACAAACCCGGCTGTATAGTACAGGCAAACATAATAGTCAACAGACCCATTTCAATACATACAAAGCCATTTGCATAGCTAGCTACGTGTTGCGGCACACAATGCAGTTACGTGCAGACGTGAATTGGTCACCGGGGCATCCCTGGTCATTTCATACAAACATCCTAGCATCCCAGTTGGTAACTCTCTATGGAAACAGGAACACTGTTTGCTTGCCCACAGGTAGGGATGCCTAGCGATGTAGTTTTTTGCTGTTCGATTTTTCCGGAAAATGTTCCAAGTAAAATTTATTTTTTAAATGCACCGACACTTTCGATTAAATATTGGACATTGGCTTAAATTCTATCAGTTTTTTATTTCTTTTTTTACCAATTTTAATTTGATTGACGGGATTTTTTATTTTAATAAATAAATATTTTCAATGTTTGCATGCCTAATTAGACCTAGTTATGCAGAAAGCAGCTATGTGGCACTTTTCTCAAAAAATAGTTATGAACACAGCCATGCTAATTTCGAAAAAAACAGCCATATCGATATCTCTATTAATCACGGAGATATGAGCTGTCAAATGCAGCCATTTCAACAAATATTAAAAAATATTTTCAATATTTTCCAATGTTTGCATGCCTATTATTTAGGGTAGATTGTACAGGGATCACATATTTTGTAAACACCTATAATTTATGCACCCACTTTCGAAGCAAATAAACGATTATTGATTAAAATATGCGGTGTGAATTCGAATTGAAATTTATTCGAAGATTGGAATTTATTTATTTTCATATTAACATAATCTGAAAAAAATATTTTTTTTTACTATGTACAGAAGTTTAAAAAACACACCCTTTTTGTATTTACACTGTAAATATTATGTTGTGCTACCAAAAAGCCAAAAATTTTAACATAAAAACACAACAGTAGGTGGACGTAAAAATTTGCAGTAAAATGGAGCTAACATTTTTATTTAAGGCGGTACCGCGATTTTAAATAATGACTACACAAATCTACGACTATTTCTGGCACAAAAAATATAGAATAAACTCCAACAGTGCAGATCATACCAATAAAATAAAATTCTCTCTGTTCAAGCGCAAAGCACTATTTTCGTTTTTCGTAGTTTTTAGAGTTTTTGTTTTAGTGACAAATTGTTTCAAACAAACTTCTACACACGTGCATATATAACCACCATATTAGACGAGAGTGCGTGTCCGATCACGCACAATGATGGGTTCTGTAGTTGGGATGTATCCCAAGAACAAGCTTAACATTATAGTTGAAAAACATGTTCTCCCATACATTCCAACTGCAAATGTCTCAAGAGTTTTACCATTTTATTAAGACCATACAGTTCTTATAGGTTTTCCTGTAATCTATCAAAGTTTAGAACAATTTTCTGTTTTTTTTTTTTCAAAATTGTAGTCTGAGTAGTTGCGGAGAGAAAGGAATGGTAAATTTTCATCCAAGTCTTTTCTTAAATAACTTTGAAACTATTTACTAATTTTAAATTTACAAAAAAAAATCATTTGAAACCCCCACCACAATAAGCCCTTTCATTTGATATGTCACATGGTACAGACGCCAGCAGGACAAGTTACCCGAAACTGTCAAATTTTCCCAATCAACCTTGAACCTTAAGATAGAGCGATAAAGTTCAAAATCGAATAAAGAAAATTGACAGATTGTAGTAGCTTGATGTGCTGGCGTCTGTACCTACAGTATGCATTTTATTTTCCAAAAGTGACCCTATAATTTAAAATTCATTTATTTACGTTACACGTTCGTCAAAATTCATACGTGTACCTATTTCCAACTTAATCGGACAATTAGATTCGGAGCAAATTGGTTGTGACAGACGGACAGACAGATAGACACACGCGTGATCCTCTAAGGGTTCAATTTTTTCATTCAAACGTACGGAACCCTAAAAATTAAGACAAGAAATGTCACTTTATATAAGTGAGTATTCTTTGTAGAGCCGAGATAAGGGTGATTTTTGTTTGAATGTATTTCTTTCTGACAAAAATCGCCGAGAAAATAGCCGAAAAAATCGCTCATGGGCGGGCACCCTAAAAGTGATCAATCTCTGCGTGCTGGAGAGAGATACCTACAAAATAAGTAGGAAGGTACATGATTTCACTTCTTCTATAGAACACTACCTTTTGCCCGCGGCTTTGCCCACGTGTAGGTCGAGACATTAATAAGACCTATAAACCTGTAGTACATTATTTTGTTCTATCATTAATAGTTTTCGCAGCGCACGCCAAAAACAATTTTTGGTTTTCTACCTTGGGTTACAATATTGCAATTTTCTTACGGATCCCTAACATTTTTGAAAATAAATTATAGCCTATGTTATTTCGTAATAATGTAGCTATCTACTGGTGAAATAATTGTTTAAATCGGTTCAGTAGTTTCGGAGCCGATTCGTTACAAGCATAAAAACAAACAAAAAATCTTTCCTCTTTATAATATTAGTGTAGACTAGCTGCACCTCACGGTTTCACCTGCATAAGTCTCGATCCCGTGGGAATATCGGAATAAAAAGTATCCCAAGTCCTAACCCAGGTCATGACCTACCCATGTGCTAAATTTCATCCAAATCCGTTTAGCCGTTTTAGCGTTAAAGCGTAACAAACAAAAAATAGAATCTTTTCTTGATATTAGTTTAGTTATTAGCATAATACTTATTTTGTAGGATTATACATAGATAAATATTACAATTCCATTTTTTTTAAATATTTATGATGGGTTTTTTTGTTTTCTGCTCTTGACCTTAGTCAAGGGCAGAGGTGACAGAGACAACGTCGACGATGGAGTGAGCTTACCCAGATAAAGCCTGTTCACTATAACTTTGAAGAGATTAGGGTTGTATGCGTTCGGAAACACAGACGCAGGCAGAGAGTTCCACTCTTTTGATGTGCGCATTATAAAAGACATTTGGAAACGCTTAGTGCGAATTGGTGGTTGGGATTTATATGCTTAGTAAATTGTAAAGACTAAATTCGAGCTGCTGAAACTTTTTAATAAAACTAATAAGTTGCCGGCCAACCTAGCTAACACCACATTCAAATCCTTTCAACTAAACTCGATTGAATTTCAGTTACTCAAATCTACTTCACAATCACATTTAGGTAACTGCGAATTTCAAATCAATCGAATTGAGGCTTCCGATTAACCGATTTCATTAGGCAA
Source organism: Tiliacea aurago (assembly GCA_948098905.1). Taxonomy (NCBI): domain Eukaryota; kingdom Metazoa; phylum Arthropoda; class Insecta; order Lepidoptera; family Noctuidae; genus Tiliacea; species Tiliacea aurago. The sequence continues at coordinate 18,455,741 of OX402593.1, forward strand.
TATAATAGGCATTAAATAATTTTTAGACCAATGCTGTAATGCGAACTAATCTTTAGTAAACGCTTACATAATTTATTTTCCTAAGTGTGGTTCGTGTCCCTTATTATTGTTTGGCGTCAAATATTAGGTGACTGGGTCAGTGGATAAACATCTTAAACCATACTATTTGTAACCGACTTCCACAAAGGAGGAGGTTATATGTTCGGCTGTGTTGTTTTTTTTTTTTTTTTGTTCACCGATTTCTCCATCGATTTTGGACCGATTTTGAAAATTCTTTTTTTGTTTGAAAGGGTATGATGCTCCCGAGGTGGTCCCATTTGCCACCAATTCAGAATCTGATGAGGGGATCGCATGTAAATCGAGGGAAACCCGCAAATTTTATTCTCTTCCCACCACCTCATACCTATAGCGATTTAAGTATTTTTTTTAGTAATTCGTGCATCTGCTCCCGGAAATCACCATTTGGTGAAGTGGAACTGATGATAGAGACGACAGATGGCCACCGGCACAAGATAATAATAAGTATTTAACGGGTTGCGATTCGATTAGGTACTTTAATATGGTTGCTAATCCATTTATGCTCGTCACAATAAATATGATGAGTGGCAGTTCTCCAGGTTCTTACCAGGAGAACTCCTCAACAATTAACGTCCCAGCATCGGGAAAAGCAATATTTTGTAAAAGGTGATGAGCAGTTAACATTAGGCTAGGCTATTGTAACTTAGATAAATTAAAAACTGACCCACTAAAAAGTGAAAAATAAAAAACTTTTTATAAAAAAAATAACTAACTTCCATATTACTTGACACATACAGAACAACGTTATTGTTTAATTACAAGAGGCACTGAAAGTTTCCAATTCAGGCTACTTTGGATGACATTTAGGTCAAATAAAAGTCAAGTGATTTTAAGTATTTTTGTGAAAATAACTGCGATCTTATAATTTTAAGACCTATTATTAGAAAAATAAGTCTTAAAAGCTTAAAATCTCGAAATGGTTTTAGAATCGGTATAGGTTAATTTTTACTTTACATACCGAATTCTTGAGGAAGGTTATATTTTATGCTATTTAACATCACGCTACGACCCTTAGAAGCCGAGCAAAAAGAAAAAAGGTAAAAAAACGCTAAGCGGAAACAAATTAATAGCGCGGACGGGCGATGCGACTAGACGTGAGGCATAAATATTGGATTAGGTATTTTTCGATGAGAGTCCGTACCTAATCCAAAGCGTCGAGGATTAGGTATGGCACAAAATATTCGTACACAGTCTACACAGAAGATATTCCGTACCTTAAAATTCAAATTTTCTTAAGTTTTTTGCAATTTGCAAGTAAGTAATAGGTTGTATGTTGATCTAAATATGATTCGCGGACGTATCATATTTAGATTAACATAACAACCTGACACCGACCTGCAAAATGCAAAGAATTTCGCGGGCTACCTTAGCACATGAAGATCTATTATCAGTCTATTATTATAGAATATTTGATCACTTTAAAATAGACGTTAAAAACAAAAGTGAATCACGTTGACTTTAAGTACCGTTTGCCCATAAAAAACGAAATATAATCCACCGTTCCACAATATATTAGAAACGGAACGTCCATACTCAATGCCAAATACATATTTCTTACCCAATCCACATACGTTAAATAATATCGGTAACAGGCCAGCGCGATTGAATAAATATTCGGATTAGGTAAATGGATAAGGTATTTTTAAATACTAGGATTAGGTATCGTTTTTACCTAATCCGACCCATGTCTATATTCCGTTTGAAATAAGATTAGACATTTAAATAAAACTTTTTTACAGTCCGTTCAATCGGTTTCTTCGACGATCGACTTCTATTGCGTTGGTGGCATGACGGATGACAGCTGTAATAAACAGTTGGTATTGTAACCACGTTTTTGCTTTTAATGCCATCTTTATGCCCACGGAATAGAAGTCAAAATCGGTGGAACGGACTGTAAACAAGTTTATTTTAAATGTCTAATCTTATTTCAAATGGAGTATAGATGCGACGCGACGCGACGCGGCGGATTGGGGCCAAAATCGCGAGCAGAAGCTAGTAACTAGCTTGTAGTGTTTAAGTGTTTTTGACCTACAAATAAAATTCAAGAGTAAACGAGACAACTTCTCACTTCAGCAGTATTTGTTATAATAAAGGTAGTTATTTCACAATAGCAACCTTCTCAAAAATTATATAGGTATTATTCATACCAACTACGGAACCCTAAGTACGTGGGTATCCGTCTGTCTGTCAAACTGCAGATTTTCAACGCGGGGTAGTCATGTCTCGTCGGTAACGAAACCATAGCGCGATTCAGGAATCGGCGCTCACCTAACAGCGCCATCTAGGGAGGCAGAAGATAAACTTGTGAGTCAGCGTCAAAAGTTTGGTAGAGTTGTCACCGTTTCTATGCAGCATAAGCATAATTATTCCCACTGCTGGGCTGGGACACAGGCCTGTCTTCGAGAGGGAGTGGGCTGTAATTTACCACGCGGGCCCAGTGCGAGTTTGTTAGATGTCACATGTCTTCGAATTTTTACTTCTAGGACATGCCGGTTTCCTCACGTTTACTCGAATCGGATGCGAGTAGCGGAACATGACGCGAACCAGTACAATTCGGTATGTAAAGTAAAAATGAACCTATGCCGATTCCAAAACCATTTCGAGATTTTAAGCTTCTAAGACTTATATTTCTATTAACAGGTCTTAAAATTATAAGATCGTATTTATTTTCACAAAAATACTTAATGAATTTTATTTGACCTCTAAATGACGTCACAAAGCAGCCTGAATTGGAAACTTTCAGTGCCTCTTGTAATTAAGTTGTTCTTTAGGTGTCAAGTGTCATGCCAACGTCAAATTTACATGAATCACATAATATTATTCTATTCAGGTATGTAAATACTGTAGTTTTTCACCAGCGGTGGACAGTACAAGTCGAATCACATCGATGTATCACCTCAGGAAAACTTAACTTACGTAAAATAATCTTCACAATAAAACAGTCGCCGCCCAGACTTGTACTAAACATTTACTTCCTGGCACCATTTCCTTTTTAAGGTTTCTTTTACTAGCAATCAATTTGTGTCGGCTATTTGCTGTGGTGTTTATACTGGACGGTATGAAGAACTTAGCAGAAGTAGTCTTTGAATCCATTCATTTTATTAATATGCCATAACTAAAGTACGAAAATCGCTAAAGTATGAAATGTAAACAAATTTGACAGTTTGACTTTACTGAATTTTGGTTTTAAATAAGTGTTAAACGTGGCAAAGATCCTAAGCTATTCAGCTACTAGAGACGACAGTACCAACAATACTTTAAAAAAATATATAAAAATAACTACAGCTTGTAAAAACAAAAAGATGAAATTATGTGTTTCAAATACTAATATCATTAAAATAAAAATTTAAAAAGCATACCTGAAAAATACTTTACATACCTAATTGAACTACTGCGGTTTCGCTTCTATGGTTTCGCGGCGGAGGTGTGCTTCCAGCGTTAATATCACTATGACACATCGACTTTCACGAAAAGACTGTCACACAGGGACAAAAACAACATCCTACAAACCCGAACTCTTTCTAATACTCATTACTGTACAAGTTTGATTAGATTCACTCTCTCGGCAAAATATGACGAACGAAGAGAGTATCGTAAAAGTTTTATGTAGAGATTTAGAACACATTTCAACTTTGTTTACACGATTTACCTGAAAATATTGCTTACAAATATTTCAGTAGCGAAGGGTCTACTTATCACTCGATATTTCGACTTCTCTTTAATCTTAAATATCTCAAATTTGACCTATTTATTGGAACCTAAAAGCAGAGGCTACTTTGATTTAATAAGTTTCACAATTGGCCCTTGGTATGCACTTTATAGAAACCAAACCAAACTCTGCTCCATCTTAGTACAAAGTCTTTCAAAAATATATAAGGTGCACTGCCTCGCTCGCCTGGTCCCCTGGTATTCAATACACGATGCACTCAAACCTAGCTGGCTGAATAGAAAGACTTCTTATTCTCCACAAAATGGAAATAGGTACCTAATGTTGAAAATACTTTTAACGCTGTTCAGAAAAGGTAAAATCTTTGGATATTTTTCTTTAACAAAGATTTTGCGGAATATTATAGGAAACTGGTAAAAAGTGGTGATGACGATAGGCCAGTCACCGTAGACGAAAAAACCGCGTTAGGTCTAATTTTAGAACTACAACGTTGAACTTTTTTGGCCAAAATGGCCAATGTTTAAAGTGCTATAATCTCGGGTTCTTTTGGACCTACTGAGGTACGGATAAGCTCAAATTTTAGGATGCACTTTTAGAAGATATAAGATTATAACCGAAAAAAGTCCAAAAATTTCGAGGATTTTCGGGCACCACGCAGTTAGCACAGATCTTTCGAAGCTGCAAACTTGGTTTTTAGGGTTCCGTAGTAAACAAGGAACCCTTATAGTTTCGCCATGTCCGTCTGTCTGTCTGTCTGTCTGTCTGTCTGTCCGTCCGTCCGTCTGTCCCCGGCTTAGCTCAGAGACGCTAAGTCCTAGAAAGCTGTAATTTGGCATGGATGTACATATTAATGACGTCGAAAAATTCGTTAAATAAAAATATCTCCCTTGCACGTAAAACGGGGATGATAATTATTTTTTTTTCTTATCTAATACATGGTGTGGGGTATCGTTGGATAGGCCGTTCAAAAATATTGTGGGTCTGTGAAAGCCATTTTTCAATTCTGAGATCCGTTTCCCTAATATTAAGCTTTAAAGTGCTATTTTTTGTCAGAGTCAAGTGTCCCCCCCCCATGCCAGCTAAATGGTTGGTTTTGGATATGTGAAAAAATTCATGGCAGTAGTATATATAATGAAATTAAAAGGAAAACTATCACAGCTAAGTAGGGTTTACAAGTTAACGAGTAATCGTCGACCAACTTAAATTTGCAGTTGAAGAATTGACCGTAACGTGTATAGATGTATGGGAGAGCATGTTTTTCAACTACAATGTTAAGTTTGTTTTGGGATGAATTCATCCTAACTACGGAACCCTTCATTGTGCGTGGTCCGACACGTACTTGGCCGGTTTTTTTTACTATTGGTATTTATCCTAACAACATCCCAAAAAATCAGAACAGTGCAATTTTTTGCGATCTGCATGTTTTAAATGACTGGCCTAATCGGAATAGATGGCGAGATAATATAAACATCTTCCGAATATATTTATAATTTCTTCTTTCTTTCTTTTTTTTAAAACGCGGCCCTACACTAGGAATTTCTCCTGTATCGTAGGTGCGTTTACAAACATTTAAACTCACATACACAAACAGCCAGACCCGGAACAACTACTTGTAGGTCATACAAATATTTGTTCCGTGCGGGAATCGAACCCGAGACACGCAGCGCAGCAGTCAATCGCTTAACCACTGCACCAACCGTACATTTATAAGCGACGAGACAACATCTTTATACCTTAACTAGCTGACCCGTGCCCACTTCGTTGGGCGGTAAACATTTTACCGTCTTTTCATTTTTCGGATTAAATTATGGCCTTATGTTATGAGTATGACACTCACAAAATAATAACGTGGCTTTCAATGGGTAAAAGATTTTTCAAAATCGATTCAGTAGATCCAGAGATTACCCCTACAACCTCACAAACTATAAAATATTAATATAAGTAGATGAAGCAACGGTTTAACAATATCCTTAAAAAAAAATTATAAGAGTCGGTGACGGTCGGTGATTCTTCAATTTTGCCGGCGTGAGGGGTCAAAAGATATTTTCAGAGTTCCGTACCCAAAGGGTATAACGGGAACCCTATTACTAAGGCTCCGCCGTTTGTCCGTCTGTCACCAGGCTGTATCTCATGAACCGTGATAGTTAGACAGTTGAAATTTTCACAGATGATGTATTTCTGTTGCCGGGGATAACAACTAATACTAAAAAACAGAATAAAAAAAATATTTAATGGGGCTCCCATACAACAAACGTGTTTTTTTTGCTCGTTTTTGCTAGATATTGATAACGGAAACAGGTAGACGCTTGAAATATTCACAGAATATTAAAAGTTATATATTCACTTTAAAAATAAATAATTAAATTAAAATAAACCAAATATTTAAGGGGGCTCCCATACAACATACGTGATTTTTTTGCCATTTTTATAGATAATGGTACGGAACCCTTCGTGGGCGAGTCCAACTCGCACTTGGCCGGTTTTTTATTATTTAATTAGCCAACGGAATTAAAACATCAAAATGACCTTCAATAAAGTTTCCTGAGAATCGGATTATTTTGACTCCCTGCCGTGCTTCCCCAAAACCAGCAGTAAAAATACCATCCTGAAACACCTAGAACTTAAATGAGAATAGTTCTGCCGCTGCCATTTTTTTTTTTGGGTGGTAAATTATCAAATAACTTCTCCCGCTCTGGCCGGAGCGGGGAGGGCGTATCTGACTGCTACTGACTAAAACCCACCCGTGTTCCTTCAAATGCCTGTGTGCCAGAGCCACGATATCCCTTTCGGACAGGCTCGTAACCCTGGCAGGGATTAGCCCTTTCGGACCCCGTCAATTGGTGCTGACATCTCTTTGAGGCGCGCGTGGAACACAACGCGTCGACGACCCGGGCCTGGTCTTTATCGGACGGCGAGCTACCCATCGCTCACCATCCGCAAGCCCGTGCCCACGGTGGCCGGGAATCGGCCTGCAATTTCCGACGCCCGGGGCGTCTCCTGCGGTGACTAAGGGCGTGAGGGCGCGAACCCTGCCTCACCCTCACGCGTTCTGCCTCCTCCTTCGCATGCATTACTGCTTTGCAGAAGGAGGTGACGGCCTCCCGTGCACTCTCGCTCCGAACCATGGCCTGAACCAGGGCCAGATGCGAGAGATCACCGCCGCCGATTGCCTCCGTGAGGACATCCGGACAACCGTATGCTCCACCGTGTCCTTCGGGCGATCCACACAGTGGTGACACCCGGGTGTTTCCTCCCGCTTTATTCTGAATAGGAACCTCCCGAAACAACCGTGTCCGGTGAGGACGTGCGTCAGGCGGAAGGTGAGAAAGCCGTGGCGCCTCTCTAGCCACTCCTCATAGAGGGGACTTATTGCCACAATTGTGGCATGCAAATTCTTTGGCAAATAGTAAATATCCCTGGCGATGGCGCATGCTTATTTTCATCTCTCTCCTATTTGGTGAACAGTAACGTGGCCATGTCATTGTCTTCTCAAATTCGAGACAGCATTGTGCGCCACGTGTCTAAAAACTGGGAAATATTCCAACCTTTCACCCAGGATCGGTCAGGAGGAGCTGTTTATGGTTCAAAGCGTGAATACGTCGCTGAAATGTCTTGTAATGGCACCTATGGAACCACCTGTGAACTCATGGCAGCGGTAGAACTATTCCCATTGGAGTTCCAGGTGTTTCAAGATGGTATTTTTATTGCTGGTTTTGGGGACGCACAACAGGGAGTAAAAATAATCTTATTCTCAGGAAATTTCAATGAAGGTCATTTTGATGCGTGTCAGACTTTTACTGGCTAAAACCCACCCGTGTTCCTTTAAATGCCTGTGTGTGCCAGGGCCACGATATCCCTTTCGGACAGGCTCATAACCCTGGCAGGCATTGGCCCTTTCGGACCCCGTCAGTTGGTGCTGACATCCATTTAAAATGGGAATAGTTCTCCCGCCTTTTTCCAACCGTTACAACACCAGCCTAAACCAAAGATACTAAGCAATAAAATTAAAATACGAACGTAGGTATTCAAGGACACTTTTTCTAGTAAGAACGACTAATACTAAAAACTATTATAGTAATACCACAGTGTGAAATACCTACACAATAAGTAATTCGCAAAGAAATAGAAATAACAAAATTCCAACCCGGCAATAGGTAAGAACACAATTATTATCCTCCAATTTAAAATTAGGAAGCGAAACAAACCAAAACGAAAACCAAACAACGACGATGAAAAGTATTCCAAAGCAAATTAGTAGTAAGTCTAATAACAAAATATCGCAGTACAGTAATTTCGGTAACTATAGCTTGAACGTGTATCGCTTAGGTTTGTATTCTGTGATTGATACATGACTTCGTTTTTTGATACGATCGGCTTGCAAGCCGCGATTAAGGTTAAACATTGTGAAGTTTTCCCCTTGGCATTCTCGACTTTAATGCTATAAATGCAACGTTCAAATTACCTGAATACCAATTAGAACCTCATTTCATTATCGTTTAGCAGATGCCTGCATACTGAAAAATACTGGCCACCTCAAGAAACTTCCAAAAATTCTTATTTCAATGTAAAATATGCATTAACGCGTTGTCCTAAAATTCAATTTAGATCTTTATCGGCCTCCGAATTCTAATTTCAATGTAAAGTATCGCCGTAAGATTAAATTTGGATCTTAACTGGAATTGGTACATTTTTCATACAAACATTAAAAACCCTTATTTTCACCCTTAAGCGCCGAATTTCGTAAAATCCTTTCTTAGTGAGCACCTAGAAGTCGAAAGGAACAATCAGGCCAACATTCATGTCTCTAACTTTAAAAACATAGGACTTTCATACAAACTTTGACACCCCTTTTCAACCGCTTAAGGTGCGAATTTATAAAAATCCTTTCTTAGTGCGCCTGCACCCCATAGAGAGTGCTTGTGCCAAATTTTAGAACTCACGGCCCAGTAGTTTCCGAGATTTCGTGATGAGTGGTCAGTGAGTGGACTTCTCTTTTATATATATAGATATGTTATTATACAGAAAAATCTTAAAGTAATTAATTAGCCGTCAGTTGCACGTAATTTAATTTCCCATTAAAGGTAATTCTGTCACTTTCTGATACGTTCCGTTGGATAAAGACAGCATTACTTTTAATGGGGAATTAAATGTAATGGACGTACGTGCAACTAGCAGTATGTCTAGCAAACTCAACAGGCTCATTTTTACCAGAGGAGCCGGTGCCTAAAAAAATATAAATTCCTAGAGGTAAGATTTCCATACCCACAATATATTACTGTTTAACTTCAAATTGGCTCTAGTTGTGTTAACTTCAAATTGGCTCTGTATCAATAAATTAAGTCCTTGTAGAAAGTAATGTACGCCTGCGCCTACCAGGATAACATAACATGGCAACAGCACATTGTAGTAATAAAATTTATCTTTCTCATAAATTGTGCAGACTCCACAGACTCCACAGTGTGCAAAATGGAATACTCGCAGCAAGACGTAAATAAATAAAAACAATTTGTCGGCTCAGTTGATGAATAGCTTTTACTCCTTTTCGGGGTTAAGTCATTGAAGTTTTGACTTAGATAATATCTTTCGGCCGTGTACTAATAAATTCTATGATGTCTTTCAAAATAAGTTTTACTTTAGATGATTTCAAACTGTTTGTGCATTGCGTCTGAATAATCGATTTCCATTTAGATTGAGTGTTTGTTTATATCTCAATCAACTCTTTCAATTTGTGGTGTGTTATCCAAAATCTATTGATGCTACATTTATTCATTTCCAGTGATATATAATATTCCATTAAGAAACTATTCGTTCCCATCTGTTTTTCATTCAGATCATAAATACGTTTGTCATATTATGCAGTTTCCTTCCAGTGTGTTTATTAAAAACAGTTTAAAATTTATAAATTAAATGCGGAATTTATGGCAGTTAAACGATCATAATTTAAAATCTTCTTAGCTATTAGTTGGAAAATAACACTCTTTTTTGTATGAACTTCCGATAAAACGTTTTTTCTTGGCTATTAAAAAGTTTCCAGTAATAAAATTGATTGGTAAAGTCACCTTTATAAATTATTCAAAAGCAATACAGTAATAAATCAAACTGATTCACATCCGTCACCTCACACTTCAGGTCCAGTTGAAAACCAGCGTCAGGCACTAGTTGTCCGTCATTTTTGCTGAACTGGGCCTTTTTGGCGCAGCCGTGAGGCACACTTACCCGCTAATTTCTTACGTCGCACTTTACACTATTTACTTGTTTTTTTTTATTTTTACCTGCTGTACTTATATTATATTGTGTGCCTTTAGTCTGTGCTAAATAAATGTATTTTCTTTCTTTCTTTCTTTCTATTTTCAGGGAACTAAGGCCCATAGACAAAATACACAAAATAATCTTACAAAATAAAAAACTAATACGCGTTTGGTTGACACCCCTGGTAGCCACTACAATTTCGGTAGGCCCTCCCGCAACGCCTTGACACGAAAAGATTTAATTTTCCTCCCACGATCAAGTCCGCAATAATCTCATCGTGATGGCCATTCCCGCCGTTCCTAATGGCATAACAAACTGAGAGGACAGTGTTTACTATTTCCCTTTTATAGAAAAGCAATTTACGCGGGTTTATGGTAATATTCTTCTCGATTATGCTAAAAAGACCGCAACTTTTTTTCAGTCGTAACGTTGTCCCTACTTTTGCGTCGGTCTCTCAACTTGTATTCAAAAGGACCGCCAAAGCAGTTAGTAATTTGTGAATAAAATACTGCTGCAGTGTCTAGTATGCTCTATTTTTTTTTTCTTTAATCCATAATCTTAACTTAACATTACTTTCGAATATGTTTATCATATTTTTAGGTTAACCAAAATCAAATTACTGTTTGCGTCGAAGTTCCAAATTTGAATTATGCAAAGAGGAAAAAATACATTTCAATAACATGCGACCTCATTTCTACGATTAATTAAAAAAGTTGCCAGGGTCGAATATGGCTTTTTAAGGTTCCGTTCCAAACGGAGCCCGATAGCTGTCACTAACGGGTCCGTCTGTCCGTCGTCTGTCACACAGGTTTTACAGCCAAACGGTTGGAGCTACAATCTTCAATTTTTAACAGTATAAGCATCTTGTTCACCCAAAGCCACACAAATTGTCAAAAATATTTTTAAAGGGCGCTCCGATACAGAAAAAGGGGGCGTGAATTTTTTTTTTAACCTACCCCATTGAGTGGGGTATCGTTGTTCAGAGCTCGTTGAGTAGCTAAATACTGTTTTTAGGGTTCCGTAGTAAACAAGGAACCCTTATAGTTTCGCCATGTCCGTCTGTCTATCTGTCTGTCTGTCTGTCCGTCCGTCTGTCCCCAGCTTAGCTCTGAGACGCTAAGTCCTAGAAAGCTGTAAATTGGCATGGGTGTACATATTAATCACGCCGAGAAAGTCGTAAAATAAAACCATGAAAAACATTTTTTTTTAGGATACCTCCCTTGCACGTAAAACGGGGATGATATTTTTTTTTCTCGTCTAATACATGGTATGAGGTATCGTTGGATAGGCCGTTTAAAAATATTGTGGGTCTGTGAAAAACATTTTTCAATTCTGAGATCCGTTTGCGTAATATTAAGCTGCTTTAAAGTGCTATTTTTTGTTAGAGTCAAGTGTCCCCCCCCCCCCTGCCAGCTAAATGGTTGGCATTGGATATGTGAAAAAATTCATGGCAGTAGTATTATATAACGAAATTAAAAGGAAAATTATCACAGCTAAGTAGGGTTTACAAGTTAACGAGTAATCGTCGACCAACTTAAATTTGCATTTGAAGATTTGACCGTAACGTATATAGATGTATGGGAGAGCATGTTTTTCAACTACAATGTTAAGTTTGTTTTTGAGATGAATTCATCCTAACTACGGAACCCTTCATTGTGCGTGGTCCGACACGTACATGGCCGGTTTTTTTTTTAATATTGAAAAACAAAGGAATGAGAAGCCACCAAAGTCAGTTTCTTTTTTACAAAATTTTAATCCAAAGAATTTTTTAACTTCCCATTAACTTATAAACTTGAAATTTGGTGATAATGTTTACTATTACGTATATTTTACAAAAAAAATACCAATATGTATATTGATAAATCAATTTTTTTCTTAGAAATTCTCTCATTTTTCCTATTACAACCAACTTTATTTTGCGGTTAAATGCGTAGCACAGAAAGGATGCGGGTGGCGCCACTGCTACGGGTCAGGTCACTCACCTACTTCTTATGAATAATTCTGCCATTTGGATGGCTTATATTCTACATTTGGTACGGAACCCTAAATGTAAGAAGTCCGACACGCACTTAAGCCGGTTTTTATTTACGTTGTAACATTTTATTACTTTTTGCAGTGTAAATTTTAATATCGTTGCAGTTTGCAGTTTCATCTAAATTCTAGGTAATATATTATGTAGAACGTAATGTGAGTTTATTTCCAGTCGCGTGTTTTATTAGCTAACAGTTTAAAATACTCGCGTTGGCTGGAACCACCTGTTTTGCTCTCAATATATTATTTAAAGCTTCAATGAAATTACATTTTATGTTCTTGAGTTTACTTTGAACTACGACTATAAAAGCGATTAAAAAATGAAAAAGTCTGAGAAACATAGGATGTTTCTCAGACTTTTTCATTTTTTAAACATGTCCCAGAATTAACGCACAATCGCTTAAGGGGTCATTGTACTCATCATTATAAACATCTTTTAATATGGGACAAAATCTGAAAACGCGATAAAAAATCAGCTGTTCCCTAAATTTTGACGAATTATGAGAACAAATGTAGGGAACAGCTGATTTTTTTTTCGCGCTTTCAGTTTTGGTCCCATAGTCAAAGTTGTTCATAATGGTGACTACAATGACCCCTTAAGAGGTTGTGCCTTAATTCCGGGACATGTTGTATTTATGTAAACCAAAACTTAAATATCTACTAAAAATAGGTACCTACCTATCATCTTTTATACCTTAATAAGTTTTACACCCCAACCACTATGAATTAACTAGTTGTAGACATTCAAAGTGTCCATTTGTCGCCACGTTCGTACGGCAAGCAACACGGCACGGCAGCGGCAACACGGCAATGCGACATGGCGAATGACGTCACTTCCCCCCTTCCGCGCCCCCTAGTAATGAGCCTCCCAGCCACCTGCCCGGCCGCTTTGACCACATACTTGGAAATTATAGTCCCACATTGTATGAAATATTTAGTTTTAAGTTCGTGAAGGTTTGTCAATTTTTTTGGGAAACATTTCCGTGTTTATCGGATTGGGTGTGCTCATTGTCGTGAATCTTCTGTACCTACTTTCTCGTTCAAAATTATAAATAGAGTTTTCTCTAGATTGTCAAATATTTTAAAGAAAACGTTACTTAGATGTTACACAAATAAAAAATAAAAGCTAATAATTCTTTTAAAAGTTTGTTAGTTAATTTAGTAGCGATACGAAAATTATCCATTATATATAATATTTTATCGTATTAATAAAAACAATAATGCACAAACTGAAACATTTTATTTATAAGTAAACTAGATTTACCCGGCCCGGCTTCGCACAGGTAGCACTAAGTATCTCCACCTACACTGCCTACCTACCCTACCTACCAATACCTACCTACCTTTGTTTTTCTTTTGAAACCACCCCTGTATTAAAGTAAACAAAACAAAAAATATATATTCTGAGCGGTCATGTTTTTCTTTTGAAACCACCCCTGTATTAAAGTAAACAAAACAAAAAATAAATATTCTGAGCGGTCACCCGTTTCTGAGTTTTAGCGAGACTAACGAACAGCAATTTATTTTTATACTATAGATTAGGAGATATGTGTCATCCAAAGTGCACCACTACAGTTGACAAACCAAAAACACTGTTTTGTTTACTTATATTTCAAATATAATGTGCATACATTTTAAACTTTTCCTCTACGACAAAACTTGCATGAATGTGAACTTCCACGTTGTTTGTATCTACGACATCCGCAGCATACTCATGAATGAATCAAGATTCCGTGCCGTAAACGTGGCCCGGTGACGAACCGGAGTCGGGGACGTGACAGATTGGTACACGAGTAGTTTATTCTGTATTCTATTGATTCTGGGGTATTTGTGTAAGAGTGTAAAAGAAGATGTTTTTGAGAAATTACAGTAGTTATTGTATAATACCAATGTAGGTATATTTACGGATTATAATTATATAGCAATGTAGGTATAGTTACGGATTATAATTATATAGCAATGTAGGTATATTTACTGATTAAAATTATATAGCAATGCAGGTATATTTACGGATTAAAATTATATAGCAATATAGGCATATTTACAGATTAGAATTATACAGCAATATAGGAGGTATATTTACGGATTAAAATTATATAGCAATGTAGGTATATTTACGGATTAGAACTATATAGCAATGTAGGTATATTTACGGATTAAAATTATATAGCAATGTAGGTATATTTACGGATTAAAATTATATACCAATGTAGGTATATTTACGACTTAAAATTATATAGCAATGCAGTTGTCCCACGGCAGTGCAAAGCCTCCCCCTCTCGTTTATCCATTTTTGCACTCTCCTCGATCTTACTTAATATACAATTGTGTAACATAAGTAACGCACAACCTCTTAAGTGGTCATTGTACTCATCATTTCACATTTTCGCGATTTCAGATGTGGTCCCATAGTAAAAGTTGTTCATAATGATGAGTACAATGACCCCTTAAGAGGTTGTGCGTTATTTATGTTACATCTTGTATATGACCAGTGTTTTGTGGGCGCCAAGCTCATTTACGATATTCGCGTGAAAAGCAAAATGTATAACTTTGAACAACAGAATCATAAAACCAATTAAGAATTATACTATTCCTAATGACAACAATAGAATAGAATTGTAAATTGTCTGTGTGGTGCCGGACGTAAAGAATAGCAACACCCTATTTCTTCCCGTGGGTGTCGCAAAAGGCGACTAAGGGACTTAATAGAGAATGGACAGCTGCGTTCTCTATGCATTTTAACACCATACTGCGATCGCGATCGCCTGCTAATTGTGGCGATTATTGCAAACCCTTCGTTTGGGGGAGGCCTATATCCAGCAGTGGACGTCTTTCGGCTGAAATGATGATGATGAATAGAATATTCTTTATTATGTACACCATAAAAATTACAGATACAAGTGTTGAAATAACAATCAAATATAATATGAAAGCACCAAACAATAAAATAAAGATTTTTAAACGTAGACAGTTGAAACAAAAAGCCACAAAACCACACTAATAGCTCAAAAAACCGGAATCCCAGAATCTCTACAAATGTCTACATGATAATCAAAAACTTTATCGCAGCAAAAGGTCGTGGAATCCCGGACAATATAGATTTGTCGAAGGGACGACCGCCCGCGCCGTTGACGGTCCAACGCTGATTGATGATACGACAGATTATCCTATCACTGTTGCCCGGTAATCATTGTAAATGTAAAGGGTCCACAGTGACGGTAACGATTTAATATGAAGTTCGCTCAAAGTTTTGGGAATCGGGGACTGAGTTGCTGTGCTGAACATTATTGTTCTCTGTCATTAACTATACTCCATTTGAAATAAGATTAGACATTTAAATAATCTTTTTTACAGTCCGTTGAACCGATTTTGGCTTATATTCTGTAGGCTTAGGGATGGCATTAAAAGCAAAAACTTGGTTACAATACCAACTGTTTGTTACAGCTGCCATTTGTCATGCCACCAACGCAATAGAAGTCAAAATCGGTTGAACTAACTGTAAAAAAGGTTTATTTAAATGTCTAATCTTATTTCAAATGGATTATAGGTAGATTGATACGATACGATTCGATTGGGCTTATGGTCTCTGATAGATATACAGCGTGCTGCTACAGTGGCGACATTCATTTGACACACTGGTAGGGCTAGTGGATAGTATTCATAAAAAAAAAAAAAATATGTATTTTTTTTTTATATATTCTATTAAGATAAATCATTATAAACTGTAATTATTAATTCATGCTATGCTGTTTAAGTACAGTTTTCTCCAAGATGCTATTTTATAAAATTGAAAATAAATCAATAAATAATAATATTTAATAAAATTAAAATATTTCCACAAAACGTAAAGGCGTAACTGTGTACCTACGTGTGTTAAATTAATGTCGCCACTGTAGTGGCACGCTGTATAAAATTACTAGCTGCGCCCCGCGGTTTCACCCGCGTAAGTCTCGATCCCGTGGGAATATAGGGATAAAAAGTAGCCTATAAGTTAAAAAAAAAAAAAAAAAAAAATTATTAGGAACAATTTTAGGTATAACTTAACAAAAGACACGAAGATAGCTACAAAAGTAAAATACTGTGGCGCAGCTATCAACGCCCCATACAACATACATGGAAGACATTTGTTCCAGACACAGCTTTAGGAAGTCTTATAATAAAATTAACAATTAGAAAAGACAAATTCACTCAAAAGTTTGTATGTAATGATGTAGAGTGGAAGTGAGGGTGAGAGTGTTTGTGAGTGTATGTGAGTGTGTGTGAGTGAGTGTGTGACAGTGAGTAAGATGTGCAATTAGTCTATTATGAGAGGATGCTAGCATGAGGGTTTATTTATGATACTAAAAGTTGCTCAGTTGCATCATAGGACCTAGATTTAAGCCAGTCTGTCAATTTTTTTTTCAGTAAGTTCCTTGTTAAAGGGTAGATTTTGACTCTCCTATTTATATTATTATAAAGCCTAGAGCTAATGTGGTTGAAGTGGCGACCTACCAACGCAAACCTGCAGAGCTCAGTTTTACAGATTCTGTCAGAGCGTCGCTTTTTAGTAAGGTACTGAGGGTCGTAAAGCAAAAGGTGGTGTTTCTTAAGCACTGTGTGTAGTACGTACAGCTGTCTTACTGCGAGGACCTCACAAAGTGAATATAATTCGGTAGTCGGAAATCGAATAGGTTTCCTCGCGAGTACTTTTAACACAGCTCTTTGAGCCCTCTCTAAACGCAATATTGTAGTCTTGTGGGTTCCCCCCCACGTAGTTATGCAGTAACCGAGAACTGATTGAGCGAGAGCGAAATAAATCATTTTTAGGCATTGAAAGTCAGCAGCCGTGCGAAGTTTTTTGAATAAATAAATCAGTCTTCTGATACGAATCACGATAGAGTCAACCTGTTTTTTCCAAGTTAGAAGATTGTCCAATATAACTCCAAGATATTTGATACTGTCAGACCGTTCTATCTGGGCACAGTTACAGGTGGTGGCCGCTGGGTAAGGACAAACATGAGTCGTGATCCCAAATGTCATAGGTGGTTGGCCAAGAATTCCCGGGGAAAAGGGGATGAACTTGGTCTTTGAGATATTGAGTGTGAGCAGATTCGAGGATAACCAAATCATGACCAACCTCAAAGCAGCCTCTGCCTTCTCACGAGTTAATCCAGGGTATCAGCTACCTCGATACAAAATTTAATCAAAATTGTTCCAGCCGTTTTTACGTGAAAGAGTAACAAACATCCATCCATCCATCCATACTTACAAACTTTCGCGTTTATAATATTATATTAGTAGGATTATGAGCACCATGTATCTATCTCATAATAAATTTATCTGTTTTACTTCATTTTGAATTCTATTGACCTATTCTGGTATAGTTTTAATTGTGTTCTAGGTAGATCGTCCTCACATATAATTATATAATTAATGTATACAAAACATTGTAAAACATTTTAAAAGAGTAACGGTGGAGTTTCTTGCTCATTCTTGTCCTAACGAAACAACATTTTGGAAGGGGCGACTAGAAACAATTCTATTTTTTTTGTAAAATGTTGACGTTCAAAATGTGTCTTTTAGGTGCCTATTTGAAATAAATAATATTAGGCTTTGACTTGGATATGAAAGTTATTGACGAGATGATCTTATCACTCCAAGTACAGGCTTTAGATGTATTATAGACAGAGAGAGAAAATACAGGTGTGGAGTACAGTAGTTTAGTTTTCAACGTGTGGCGTTATTTAAATGTACGTCCGCATCACCCTGCAGTCAGTGCCGCTATCTTAATGACTGATTAATATGCCACGATATTAAACTATTTTCTCATAAATATATGTCATCGTAAGATTGTGACAACTTTTAATGTATAATCTCAACTCGGCCTATAGCAGTCCACTGCTGGACATAGGGAGAGCCCAGGCTGCGCCACAACACCCTGGCCTCCGCCTTCCGCATCCAGTCTGTCCCAGCTACCTTTTTAAGGTCGTCGGTCCATCTAGCTGGGGGGCGTCCCACACTACGCTTGCCGATACGCGGTCTCCACTCCAGGACTCGTCTGCTCCACCGGCTATTCGGTCCTTCGACAAACATGGCCAGCCCACTGCCACTTCAGCTTGCTTACTCTGCATGCTATGTCGGTAACTCCGGTTCTCTTCCGGATAACTTCATTTCTGATCTTATCCTTCAGAGAAACTCCGAGCATAGCCCGCTCCATAGCACGCTGAGTGACCTTGAATTTGTGGACCAGCCCGACTGTCAGTGTCCACGTTTCGGCACCGTATGTCATAACGGGCAGGACGCACTGGTTGAAGACCTTAGTCTAGAAACACTGCGGGATTGGCGACGAGAAGACTTGACGAAGTTTTCCAAACGCTGCCCAACTCAACCGGATCCTTCTGTCGGATTTATGATCTATCGGTATTATATCCGTTAAATTATAAACTGTCGAAAAATTGTGAAATGGGTTAGTTTAGGTTAGAACCGTGACCAATTTAACCACGCGCAAGCCAAGCGAGCGGAGCGAGCGGTGTCGCAGCAGCGGCCAGCGAGCGCTATTTCCAAGTTGGTCGCAGCATTACGTCTAGCGTGCATTACGTCGCAAGTAAGTTTGATACCAGTTCACAATTTGTCGGTTTCTAATGGACAGATTATAAACAACCGACAAATAATTCGTTGAATTGTAAATGGTTTGTTGCAGTTCACAATTTTTCGACAGTTTATAATTTAACGGAAATAATACCGATAGATTATAAACTAACAAAGTTCATAATACGGTGACATAAAATTAATAATGATTTATTATTTAATTATATAGTTCGTGCAGATACGACACTAGAAGAACTTGTGTAATACATTTGATACACATGTTAGGATATTTCATGTTAGGTTATAATGTTATATAATAATATATATAGGTTTGGAAACTGTTGCTACATACCTCAAAATGTAATATAAATATGCTCAAACATTCGCTCTCAATATAAAATACAGAATGAGATTGAATTTCTTGCTGTATTGAGTAACGTTACAATTTAGATACGTAATATATCGTCTGAGAAAGTAAATACGAGTATCATTTATGTCATTTGTTTCTTTATAGAATTTTCTTCTTATTTGCCTTTCGGTTATCATTATGAAAAAAGCTTCAAAGGGTTGTCTAACAGATTGAAAATATACTATGTAGGAAGAATAACAGAACCTGACATACAGTTCCAACATAAGTACACAAAATAGCGGACATTCTTAATGTAATTTATAGCAACTTTCTCTGGATAATAACGTAACTTGCTAATTTATATGAAAAGTGAAAAATAACCCATTATTCTTATCAGCAGAACCCTTCAAGGATGAAAATAATTGTTAAATTTTCATCTTTTTCAGGGTTCCGTACCCAAAGGTTAAAACGGGAACCCAATTACTAAGGCTCCGCCGTCTGTCTGTCTGTCCGTCTGTCACCAGGCTGTATCTCATGAACCATGATAGTTAGACAGTTGAAATTTGTTCGTAGTGATTTTTAGGGTTCCGTGCCCAAAGGGTAGAACGGGAACCCTATTACTAAGGTTCCGCCGTCTGTCCGTCTGTCACCAGGCTGTATCTCATGAACCGTGATAGTTAGACAGTTCAAATTTTCACAGATGATGTATTTCTGTTGCCGCTATAACAACAAATACTAAAAAACAGAATAATATATACGTAAATATTTAAGGGGGCTCCGATACAACAAACGTGATATTTTTGCTCGTTTTTGCTTTATATTGATAACGGCAACAGGTAGATGCTTGAAATATTCACAGAATATTTAGTTATACAGGGTGTTTGGTGCATCGTGTGCCAAATTGAAATGGTCGACTGAAGGAGTCATCCGCTAGCCTTTTAGACCCTTTAACACCCCTCATGCTCTGTGGATTTTTTTTTATCGACTTTTTATTGTTTTCCAAAAAAAAGACCCAAATTTTACATTCAAATACAGATTTTAAAAAAAATATAAGGCGTAGACTCTGAATTTTATTTTTATTTCGATGTGTATTGTTTAAGAATACTTTTAAATACAAAATTAGTGATATTAGTCACCTAGTTCTTTTTTAATTCACTCGCAAAGGTAAAACTTAAATTAAAGCTGTACATGTTACAGCTGTTTATAAGGCTACAAAAAAAAAATCAAAAGCGACCGGGATCTTCCAACTCCCTCGTTAATTCTCCAGTCTATCCTCTTTCTAATGATGTGCCACATGCCATAAAAGTATTTTAACAACTTTGTGAATTCGCTAGAATTGTGAATCGAGTCACCTAAGGCTAATATTCAAAATTATGATTTAAAAAAAAATCTCTTAAATGATACCTGTCAAACCTATAAATCTGCTATCTCATTCTTATGGTTAGGTAAATTCGTGTCTCATATCTGTATCTTTCGTGGGATTTACTTGAAATAAAAAAACAAAATTGCATTTTTAACATTTATTTAATCATTGTTACAAATCTTGCTCAAATTGTTGGCCTCTGTTGCGAATGCAGGCCCGACACCTGTTTCGTATTTCAACAGTTGTTGTACGAAGTCGTATTTCCTCCTTAATAGTATTGAATGCCGCTTCTATGCGTTGGACTAATACCTCCCTAGTTGGAACCTCCGTGGCATATACCAACTCTTTGGCACGTCCCCAGACATAAAAGTCTAACGGAGTTAGATCTGGGGAACGTGGCGGCCATGGAATAGGGCCATCGCGTCCAATCCATGCATTGGGGAACACATTGTCGAGATATTCCCTCACAGTCAATCGCCAATGCGCGGGACAGCCGTCATTTTGAAATACAATGGGCACACGTTCATTAAATACGGGCACATCGGTCACTAATTCGGGCACGTCATTTTGTAGGAATTCCAGGTAGTCTTCGCCATTGAGATTATCGGGCAGGTAATGCGGTCCAATTACCTGATTCCCAATCACTCCTGCCCAAACGTTTACACTAAACCTTCTTTGAGAAGATTTCTGTCTTTTAACACGTGGGTTTTGCGTTTTCGTTGTCCAGTGGTGCAAATTGTGTAAATTGAGGATCCCACCCTTGGTAAATTTGGATTCATCCGTCCACAGTATTCTTTTTAAAAAATCAGGATCATCCACATCCGTGTGTAAAAGAAACCGACAAAAAGCCACTCGTCTCTCAAAGTCGCCACCCTCAAGACCTGCAACAAACAAAAAACTCTTTTAAATTTCTCTTGGGCAATAAGTAATTGCACAAGAAAGGACCCGCTGTTCGTGCTAATAGATTCACTACCTGGAAGTGACGCCATACCATACCCATTACCTGCTAAACAAAGGCAAGGTCAAACAAAGCTTGCACGGGTTTAAAGTTAGTTTAAAATTACGTACCTTGCACCGGAGTGTAGTGGAATGGATGCTTTTTGTTTTGACGAAGTACTTTCCACACTTTCCTTATTGAAATATCAAGATGTGATGCCACATTTCTAATGCTTCTTGTAGGGTCTTCCTCAAAAAGTGCCAGTATTCTCTCGTCTACTTCAACATTATGTCGCACAATATGGCCCCTTGGTTCATTAAAAGTAACACTGCCAGTCTCGCGTATGCGTCGGTATGTGTCTTGGAAGACTCTGCGGCCAGGTAATCGTCTACCAGGAAAGCGTTCCTGGTAAAGTCGTTGCGTTGCACGAGCGACGCCATTAGCGGCTCTGTAAGCCATCATGATGTCCGCATTTTCTTCGTTAGAGAATGTCGCCATTGCAATAACAAAAAACTCAAAGTTTAACAATAACAACAAAAATTAAACAAATGTAACAAGAACCAGCAAAACTTAACGATAACAAAGTAATAAAAGAATCGCGGAGTATGGTGAACTAGCACACACGTTAGGTAGCAGAGGCAGTCATGTCTCGACTAAAAAAATGGCGGGTCGGGTGGCGTGATTTGTTCAAACCGATTTAAGGTATGCAAGAAAGAGATAGAAGATAGATTTTACTGTGAAAGAGTGAGAAAACAAATTTTACCTCTTTCTCAAGTAACAGCAATAAATATTTTTTCATAAGAATTTGGAATGTAGTTTTATGTGACTTGATTCACAATTCTAGCGAATTCACAAAGTTGTTAAAATACTTTTATGGCATGTGGCACATCATTAGAAAGAGGATAGACTAGAGAATTAATGAAGGAGTTGGAAGATCCCGGTCGCTTTTGGTTTTTTTTTTGAAGCCTTATAAATAGCTGTAACATGTACAGCTTTAATTTAAGTTTTACCTTTGCGAGTGAATTAAAAAAAAACTAGGTGACTAATATCACTAATTTTGTATTTAAAAGTATTCTTAAACAATACACATCGAAATAAAATTAAAATTCAGAGTCTACGCCTTATATTTTTTTTTAAATCTGTATTTGAATGTAAAATTTGGGTCTTTTTTTTGGAAAACAATAAAAAGTCGATAAAAAAAAATCCACAGAGCATGAGGGGTGTTAAGGGGTCTGAAAGGCTAGCGGATGACCCCTTCAGTCGACCATTTTAATTTGGCACACGATGCACCAAACACCCTGTATATTTACTTTAAAAATAAATAATTAAATTAAAATAAAACTAATATTTAAGGGGGGCTCCCATACAACTAACGTGATTTTTTTGCCATTTTTATGGATAATGGTACGGAACCCTCCGTGCGCGAGTCCGACTCGCACTTGGCCGGTTTTTTTATTGTGTGCCTTTTAGTCTGTGCTAAATAAATGTATTTTCTTTATTTTCTTTCTTTCTTTCAAATCAAACGACAAAACACTAGAATAACATTCCTCGTCATTTTGCTTCCAAAAACACCTGCAGAAGACAATGGGAGGCTTATTTTGTGAGGGAAATGAGAAATGCCCCTTTATTAAAAGAGATTGCGGGATTTCGGACCTTCTCCTAGAATAATTTAATCCAAATGCCGCAAACATGGGCGGAATGCACCACCAGAAATGGTTAGAACCACCGGAATTCCAGCTGAAGAAGCCATTAAAGTGAGCAAGTTCATAATTTGAAAAATGTATGGAATAGTTTCCGCGGAAGGTTATTAAAAATTGCTTGGAAGTAATTGAGTTAAGTACTTGATTATGTAAGCGTTGAGTGGTTGTCTGCTGTTTATTTTTAGTATCTTTCTCGGTATTGAACAACTGGGCAACTAGAATCAACAGTTTTTTTTTATAAATGACGTTCAAAAGTGCCTCATAAGTGCCTATTTGAAATAAA
Source organism: Tiliacea aurago (assembly GCA_948098905.1). Classification (NCBI taxonomy): domain Eukaryota; kingdom Metazoa; phylum Arthropoda; class Insecta; order Lepidoptera; family Noctuidae; genus Tiliacea; species Tiliacea aurago. The sequence continues at coordinate 18,478,965 of OX402593.1, forward strand.
TAATTTGACTTAGACTTTGATTGGAAATTAAACTAAACGGTGGAGTATCTTCTTTTTTATTTGGGACCGAACACTTAGAAATTCATGAATACTTTTGCTAGCTTGGGTATTACCTGTAAAAACAAATGTATGTGTTATTGAATAAAAAATTAAAAAAAAAAAATTGTGAAAACAGTTTTTCTAATTGTCACGGGAATAGGAATGTAATGACCGTAGACCTAAATTGGCATCTAAATTGCGTAACACACTATCAATCTGAATGATTTTTAAGTATATTGCTAATCCATTGCTTCATAATAATACTCGTATGTTCGAATAACTCGTCAAAATGTAGGGAACAGCCGGTTTTTTTTGTTCGCGATTTCTGGTTTGGTCCCATAGTAAAAGTTGTTCATAATGATGAGTACAATGACCCCTTAAGAGGTTGTGCGTTAATTCTTGGTCATGTTGTATATTATATCCTGCGCCGTTAAATATGTATATTACACTTAAGAAAAGTCTTGATTTAAATGGGTGTTTAGAGGCATGAGGAAAAGGGTGTACCTAATTGTCTTTTGGACAGTGAAATTGTATTTATACCTGTATTGGGAAAAGTTTAAAGAATTAAGGGGAACCGGGTCATTAGCCCAGTGCAGGCGATATCTTCGTGAATGTACCTATACTTTGTGAATCTTATTACACATCCGAATCAGATCCGAATCTGTTTTAGTGTAGTTCAATTCACATTCGGAATTGTTTAAACGGATATTTATTTATTTATTCAAACTTTATGCACAATTAAAAAAAAATACTGTACAAAGGCGGACTTAGTACCTGAGGCATTTTCTACCAGTCAACCTTACCTTGTTATCTTTTTTGTTTGTTTAAATATATTTTATTCATTACAAATGTGAGAGTGAATTATCTTGTCCTTGAATAAGTCCTTCGTTTAACCAACCCCACTGTACAAGCACCTCTAACGAACCTCTGAACAGACGTGTATCATCAGAGCAACATATTCTGACAAGCGATATACATATATCTAACTTAAGTTCCCAGGTGTTATAATCACAAAGCGGCTGGATTTCAATGCGAACAGTTAAATAATAAATTGATGTAAACGTGATCCGTGTTACAATTCAAATTGAGCCGCGTTCATTATGTGTATCAAATATTTATGCCTATATAATGCTGTACGCGCCGAAGAAAATTACTTTACATACAATAAGCTTGGTTATGATACGTAGAGGAGTTGCCATTGAGTAAAAGTAACTAAGCACTATAGGTATCTACATAAGTACTGCTATGAGAAGGTACTTTTGCAGGAAAAAAAGGTAAGCAGAGCTGTAGTAGACGTAGTGTTCCTACAACGGTACATATATCTAGTCTATCAGTCTATCAGTTAAAAAGTGTTAAGAAATCGTTTCTTACCGCACCTAATCTTTCTTATGTAATTTTTGAGGCACGATTTCATGTTTTATGCACGTTTTTACACGGACAAATACAGTGTAAACTGTTTTAATTCACGTTAAGTCAGTCCTTAGTTTTCGGAAGGGTTTCGTCCTTGCCTTATTTGTCTCCCTTGCCCTACATTTCGTCAGTGACGCATTCAGTCCTATGTTTGTAGAAGGGACCGAGCTTGTTGACCTTTACAGGACGCAATTCCAAATCCCTGATTGCTACTGAGAATTCCGGTTGTTGCATTAAAGGAAAACTTGATTACCTAGTTTTATTTCAGATATAAATACTGATAATTTGTTAATTGAAAACGAATTGATTCGAATTCAGTTCGTCCGAATTAAGAAAATTCCTAATTTAAATTTAACTACACTGAAACGGACCGGATCAGAATTTGGGCTTCTTTCTCCTTCCTCGGCACGAATTTAATGTAGAATATTAATAGTTCATGCCGTGACAAAAAGATTAACTAACGTTCAACTAGGAAGCTGATCTTTTATTTAGGCTTTTATTTAGGTACGTTCTATTTACGTTATTTCTGCTCTTGAGTGTAGTTTTGGACGATTATTATATTTTTTTTTTCGTAGGATAGGTAGTGGCGTGTGCTATCTAACATAATTATGGCAAATAATTTAATTTTATGTTTTGTGTTGCGTAACGCAAATTATTTTACATTATAATATACAATCAAGTTTTCAAACTGAACAGACAGCTGTGCTGCTGGGGAGTTTGTTGTGCCACTTCTTCTTCCCAGCTAAAGCACTAGGAAGTGGTGAAGGGCGTTTTTGGGGGACTGTCTTATGTAGTTTTTGACGTTTGAAAAGTGTTGATTCTCAGCAAGTTTAGTGAATAAATGACTTTTGATTTTGATCTCAAAGAGCGACTGGCATTCGCTCGGTATACAATACTTCATGTCACATAAAACTCAAGAACAATTTTAGGCCCCATTATTTTTACGAACTTTGTTTTACAATGAAAATATGAAAACGAATGTTCAAAGGTAATTTAATATGAAGTTAATTGTTTGAAATTGTTCGCCAAGCGTCCGAACTACGTGAGTGATTAAAATTAGACTTTATGTGAATACCTAACTCGTGAATATCTATGACGTAAGTCTATGGAAGTACATAATAAATATGTATATTATGTATTCGTTTATAAATATATATGTATTGTTATGTATTTCGTAGGCACGATAATGAGCACGTGCTTATAAATCAATACACCTTCTGGTCCGATCCTATGAATTAATGAATTATTGATCAGAAGCTTCAGAACCATGGTTAGGACAAGAAAATTCAAATACTGAGATACCAAGAACAAACATAATAACGATTTCATCCAATTATATCACTACAAAATAAACCTCTCAGATATTTTGCTCAATAAACACAGCCTACACTTTTCTTGAATTGTAAATGATTATTAAAATTACAAATTCTGTTTCGTTATTCAGTTTCATTTTGGCTAAAAACACAACAAAGAAAATCATTCTTTGGTTATTATCTTGCCGTTTCTGTGCGCCTGGTACAAAGAAATGTTACGCTAAACGAAATAGCGCGTAGGTAAAGATAACATGGCCGTTCAATGCCTTCTATTCACTGGAGAAGCAATCACAGTGGTGGCTTTTGAATTTAGACTCTCCCGAGTGCGTGTGGACGTCTTGACCTACTTGTTTGAAGCTATGACCTCCTGGTACTTGGCTCTTTTCACTGTTGTTATCTTTATTTTGTCAAGTATGATTTTCACGGTTTTTTAATTCCGATGAATTTGTTTTTCTTTTATTATATATTTATTGCTGTTAAATATATAATATGTAAGTAAATCATGTTTGAACGAATACTCTTAAAATAATACATAATATATTGCCGTTTGTAAATGTACATTTTCAGGATTTACTTATTTATATCCTGAGAATATTACAATCAGCATTATTATATAAGTGATAAAAGTCAACTGAACCATATTATAAGCAATAGATTTTCCGAGGCGCAATGTATCAAGTTTATGTCACAAAACCTTGCTAAGAAACCATTACATTACGTCTGGGATAGTTCTCAGAGTACATTTCGGATAATAATATGGTGAATATCCCACGGGCCGCTTTTGTTATCCATAATAAAAATATCTTTCAGCCAAATTAGAAAATGTTCTCTTTATGTTTTTATTGTTATAGAGACAATGTGTGGCTTGTTATAATGCAGTTCTATTATCTTTTTTTTAAAGTGAGGTTAATGAGTGGTTTGGCACATAATGAAAGTTCGTTTTAAACAGGTCAAGTTTACAATCAATTTTATCACTTCTCTCACTTTATTTTAGGAGCTATTGATTTTTCCAACGTCAGATATCTTCCTATCCGAAGAATTAAATCGCCTGATCTACTGACCATATCTAACGTATGTGTAATGTATGAAAAACTGACCAGAATTCAAAATTATTCCTCGGATAAAGTTTTAAAGTTCGTTAAACTGCCGCACTCTTTCTTTTATCCTTTAATACATTTAATGTTGGGTATTCTGGATACTTAGTATGTAAGTACTTATCTAAACAAGAAAACATCTAAGATTATTTATATCATCAGACATAAAAAAATCCTTGCGCCATTCATCTTTTCAAAAGAATGCGAAATAACAAACGTCAACATTTGCATACACTGGATGTAAATATAAATTTCCTTTTTCACACGTCTTCGCTCTATAGAACCGTTAAGTAAAGTTGTCACAATTTACAACGCATGACTCTCGATAAGGTAACGCAAATATTATCGTAACAAAAGAGAAAAATAATATCGAAAGATTCACATTCCAATTTACTTTTTTCTTCCAACTGTTTGTTTGTTATGGAACATTTATTTATTGTCTTTTATTGTACTCGTTACTTTCAGAGTTATTGTTTTACATAAGTAGGTAGATACTAGGAGCGGATAAACTTTCAGACCTTGTCGATGTTTATTCTTTGATCAAAGTCAACAACATCAGTTCGTCAGCTAACCCCTAGTAGAAAACCGGCTGACTTTCAAATTAATTTCAAGTTTTAATATACTTAAATGCAAAATCAACACGCCTAATTAAAATAAACAAACTCGATTACACCGTAATCATAATTCCATTCCCGATACACCATCTTTAAACCAAAACAATCTTAGAGGAAATTCTAGATGTGGAAATTACAAGAAAACTTTAAAGGGTCGCGCAGCCTGTCGCGCCCGCGATATCGCCCCAGTCTGTAAAAGCCTTAAGGCAATTAGTAGGTACGGAATTAATTAACGAGAGGGTGCTACAGTTTCTATGTGTTTGTTCAGGGAACAGACGGTGGGATCTGACTTTATTGGACAATACGCGACACGTTTCATGAAATTCAAGATGGTTGACTAGTGATGGCGGTATTTTTATTTGTTTATCTATATAAGATCTCCAACAAACAATGATACACATAAAAAATATAAATCACAATAATACAAAAGGTTATTTTAGGTGTGCTCCTTCGATTACAGGAGACCACAGCATGCACATTTATACAAACAGGGTTAAAATAAAATAGATAACGTTAATGACGAGAAGAAATAAAATAAAATTAACATGTCAAGATTGAGCATTCATATTACAATTATTTAGTATAATAATAATTCTTACACATTTGTTGACTGAAACGGAAGAAACAATATTACTTAGTTATTTTGCAATGTTTATTTAATTTTTGTATTTTAAAATAGGGAGGGTTATTTATTTATTTAGTAGTTATTTCAGACGTTGTCCATAAATTTGTTAGTAACAATGTTCTTAGCCTAGTGTAAGTAAAAGTTAAAGTAATAATAGTCAGGCGCTTGCCTTCGCGTGAAGGCCTATCCAGTGCACCATCAGTACTGAGTCCCATCGGCCGGCGCACGTTATGTCCAGGTTACAACGCTTTGACAATTCATTGTATCGCCTACAGAGTCTTGGGAGGGCGATCTTTTTCAGCGACTATTAAATGTGTAGCTCATTATTACCCTCATTTTGTTTCGTTCTAGTGTTTTATTTTTAGACTTCTAAGTTATACAACTCTGGCTATAAGCATAATCAGCCTATAACGTTCCCACAGCTGGGACATAGGCCTCCTCTCTGTGAGAGGGTGTGGGCTGTAATCCACCACGCGGGCCCAGTGCGGGTTGGTAGATGCCCCATGTCATCGAATTGTTTTGTTCATGAACATGCCGGCTTCCTCACGATGTTTTCCTTTACCGTTTTGAGAGCAGTGGTGATGAAATTATTTACACAAAGAAATGTGCCTGCTTGGGTTCGAACCCATACGACCTACAACTCGTAAGTCGGGGCTGTTACCACTGGCCCACCACTGCTTTCTTTCTCTCTCTGGCGGGAATAGAACAAAAAAAAAAACCAAACATATTAGCTTTTATTCCATAAGCCTTAATACCTACTCTACCCTTTTATTTATTTTTTTGGGTGGGAAATTTTCAAATAACTTCTCCCGCTCTAGGCGGAGCGGGAGGGCGTGTCAGACTTTTACTGACTAAAACCAACCAGTGTTCCTTCAGATGCCTGTGTGCCAGGGCCACGATATCCCTTTCAGACAAACTCTCAACCCTGGCAGAACCTAAATACCGTTTCGTTCGGTTCGTCACATATACTCGTTAAGGCTTCTACATACTGGCGCGACACGCGACGCGACACAAAGCCCCCGCGCGACGAGCGGTGCCTTTGTGTCGCGTCGCGAGTTGCGCTAGTCTGTGGAAGCCTTCAAGCAGTTGTGAGTAGGTAGGTGATATACGCACCTAACCTTACTGAAGGACACTACCTATATGATCGGTGTATGTCCTTATAAGGTGACCTCCAGCGTTTTCGCAGACATAATATAACATCACACCTTATTCCCCGAAGAGTTAGGCAGCGGTGTGCTTATATCACATAGTAGGTTTATAAGTTATTTATTTATTTATAATAAACACACAAACAGCACCGTCACTTACAATTCAAAACTAAATGACATCTAAAATTGGCCCTTCAGTAACCATGCAAATAACCGGTATGCATGACATTGGCATATAAATATTAGAGACAAAACAGAAAAATTAAAAGTGTGTCTAGAGATCTAAATCTAGAACACTACAAAACATACCAATTTGAGCTATACAGACGTGCACTCTTCGCACTGTTTAAATAGGGAACGCCTATAGGAAGCGAAACTCATGGAGAAAATATCAATAGGGTAATCTGTCAAGTTGGACCTTTCATTATATTGCCTTGCCATTACGTGTTAGGGGGCTATTAAATGTGGATGTACGCAATTCAAAAATACGATGATGACGCTTACTGCAAGCTTCGGCTAGACCTACATTTAAAATAGTTTACCAATTGTGCGTCTATTGTACCGTTTATAATTTTATGGAGTATTAGTAAGTCAGAATGGTTACGTCTTTCTTTTAAGTTAATCATTTTAAAGTGCCTTAACCTGTCGCTATAATTAGGTATAGCTTTTCAGATCCCATTCTTCATACATAAATGCCTAACAAAACGGGCCTGAACAGATTCAACATTATTAGTATAAGTTGCAATAAGGAGAAAAAATTCCAAGGAGCTCCTTACTTATGCGTTCTAACGCAGAAATCAGCCTTATAAATACCTTTTGTTAGAATCCAGAAACAAAAATGAACGTCTGTCCCTTAAAAACAGTCATTCGTTGTCTTCTGTTCAATTAAGATTTTGCAAAATGATTTGTAAGACATAATTCTGCACCCTCGGCCTCGGCGCTCTTAATTGCACCCTAAATTGACGCAGAATCGAGAACCCCTAATGATTTGTATTTTTCGCTGGCGAAAATATGAAACATTGATGTTTATAGTATTATAAATATTTGTTGGTATCGTAATAATATTTTATCAAAATGCGGCAATAGCCCAGTTCAATAGACTGTCTCGATAAATAACGTACTGTGAAAGGGTTCCGTAAATGTTTAGCTGTCGTAAACTAGAATGGTATTAAAACTTCAGAGTTTATATGAGTCTACAAATTTTAGCATTGAGTTTAGTTTGAAATTGCAATATGTTTGTATTTTCCTCGGCGTCACTGTTACCAGTAACGTGTTACCAAGTTTCTCTTTTAAATAATTCCTACTGCAGTTTTTATAGCAATCATTCATCATAATTTCTGCTGGAAGACGTCTACTGCTGGACATAGGCCTCCCCCAAAGGGGTGGTTTGCCATAATCGCCACGCTTGGCAGGCGGGTTGGCAATCGCAGTATGGTATTAAAATGCATAGTGACCGCTGCTGCCCATTCTCTAGTAAGTATCTTAGTCGCCTTTTACTACACCCACGGGAAGAAATAGGGGAGTGCTAATTATTTACGTCCGGCACCACTCAGACGCAATTTATAGCAATGCGTGATTAAAAATGAATCATCATCGTCCTTTCAGCCGAAACACGTCCACTGCTGGACATAGGCCTCCCGCAAGCATCGCCACTTTGACCGGTTCTGTGCTTCTTGCATCCAGCGGATTCCTGCGGTCTTCACAAGGTCATCGGTCCACCTTGTGGGAAGCCTTCCAAGGCTACGTCTTTCGGTACGCGGTCGCCAGTCCAGAACCTTTCGGCCCCATCGGCTATCTGTTCTGCGAGCACTGTGCGTGTAAGTTTGGCAATTCTTCGGGCTATGTCGGTTACCTTGGTTCTCCTGCGGATCTCTTTATTTCTGATTCTATTGCGTAAGTAAACACCAAGCATAGCCCTCTCCATTGCCCTTTGGGTGACTTTCAGCCTTCTAATGAGGCCCATTGTGAGCGACCACGTTTCAGTTCCATACGTCATCAATGAAAATGAATAACTGATTTTAATCTGATTTCATTTGTTTCGGAAGGCATTTTCATATTTAGATGTTACGTCCTCAAGACTTAACCAACTACTTATGTTAAAGTACATCGTTGGTTAAATCTCGAGGATGTATACTCGTAACATCTCATATAATTTTGGTTGAAATTTAGTTACAGGTAAATTCAATTAACCTCAAATAAGTACCCAAAACCTGTACCGTAAAGTATATCAAAATAATGGTAAGTGCAATAAAAAGCTCGCATTACAAAAGCATAATCGTTAATAATAATTAACGATTATGCTTTTGTAATGAGCTTTTTTTATGGATTTCCATCGCCTGCATAATAACGATGTAGAGATATTATTAATTTCACTGTCAATTTCCAATTAACGCTAACCGAAACAAACAACTTGGAGTATAGACTACAACGCTAGTTCTGATTTTAGCCACGCGCCAAAAGAACCCAGTAGCGCTGTACCTAGTATCTAAATTTTTGTATTTCTCTACTTATTTTTGTTGGCAAGATATTCCCAAAATATTCTATTTTAAGTTATTCAAAGCGTTAAGTAGAGGGTTGTAAAACGGTGTAAAGCTTCAAGTTACCTCCGCTTACTTGATGCTTCATAACTTTATAGTACAAAGTTATGTCCCACCTGCGGCCGAATTAAAATAGAAACGCTTGTGCGACTACCCTTTATTTTCTGTTTTACTTACCTCATTCTGGATAAACACCCTGTTTTACTTACCTTATTCTGGATAAACACCCTGTTTTACTTACCTCATTCTGGATAAAATGTTTTGACTGCTTTGGAACTTTTTAGAAAAAAACATAACATGACGCCTGTATGCAGATACTTTTTTCCTGGGTTCCTTTATCGATACTGAACCTACCCCGCACGCAGTTACTTTAACACCCTGTATACTTTACTGTACATCACAAAAATACATAACAAAATATAAATCAAACACTACAAAATATACAATGAGCGGCCTTATCACTTTTGTCCAACTTTAATTAATTACAACTACTTCGATCGTTATTATAAAATATTTTTTTTTACTATTTAGTATACAGGGTGTAAGGGACAGCCCTCCGCAGACTGATGGGGTGAATTCAGTATATCGTACTACGTACCGGTACATGAAATTATTTCAGGAACGATAGGGGAATCCAATGAACCTGATTTGTCGCGGCGGGGTGGACGGCCGCGCTCGCTGATTTCAGGCGTCGTTCGTTAGAGAATTTCAACATCCATTGCAGATTTTTTTATTTTAGCTGTGTTATTTACATTAATGGAGTACTGCGTACAGAGAATGTGATTGTACATTGAAATAAAGTTATAGTAACTGAAATTTCGATAAAACAAAATTACAATTTACCTGAGAAAATTTTCAGTGGAATATGATTCAAAATAAGGAGCTGAATGCACCCTGTTAATTTGCGGAGGGCTGTCCCTTACACTAAGCTCACTTTTTAATGATACGACAAAAGTTTTCAAAGAAATTGAAAGAAAAGCAAATTGAGATACGATTGTTTTATGTACTGGAATATTCAAGCGTTCCTCCTCTTCGCTGTTTCTGAAACGTGCGAAAAACGGCGCGGGAATTTATTTGCTCAGACTGTTATGTCTTATTTCATGCTACTTTGAGATAATTATGAGTTTTACAAACAAACACACTTTCGTATTTGAATATTGACAGGATATTAATTAGGATAGGAGAACTAAATTATGCTAATTATATCTCACACACTACATATTCTCACCCATACTCACACATATCACACGTATTCGCGCGTTTTGGCCCTGTTCTAGGCATAACACTCATTCATTTACAGTGCTGTATGTATAATTTTAAGTTACCTTTGATTTTTAGTTTTGCATACATTGTCTACATTTAAATTGCAGATAATGATAAGTGGAAGCGCGGATTCCTTGCTTACAGGGTGATCTCCAATAACATGTAAATAAACTTCTTTTTTTTTTATTGGCAAATCTTTGCAAAGTATTATTATATGAAACTTAAACAGACCTTGACCTACTCTTTGTTGACTATTAACTCTTCAAAAACATAATTTATGAATTTCTCCGCGAAAAATAAAACTGTTATCGGAGTTCTCGCCTCTTACGATCAACGGAAAAATAGTCAAACGGCTATCCGTTTGACTATTTTTCCGTAAACTAAAATAAAGCTTTCTACAACTTAACATACAAGCTTCTGTATGGTTCATACATACCTATACTCAATTTGAAATAAGATTAGACATTTAAATAAACTTGTTTTACAGTCCGTTCAACCGATTTTGACTTCTATTCCGTAAGCATAAGGATGGCATTAAAAACAAAAACGTGGTTACAATACCAACTGTTTATTACAGCTGTCATTGGTCATGCCACCAACGCAATAGAAGTCAAAACCGATTGAACGGACTGTAAAAAAGGTTTATTTAAATGTTTATGAATTTCTCCGCGAAAAATAAAACTGTTATCGGAGTTCTCGCCTCTTACGATCAACGGAAAAATAGTCAAACGGTCTATACCGTTTGACTATTTTTCCGTAAACTAAAATAAAGCTTTCTACAACTTAACATACAAGCTTCTGTATGGTTCATACATACCTATACTCAATTTGAAATAAGATTAGACATTTAAATAAACTTGTTTTACAGTCCGTTCAACCGATTTTGACTTCTATTCCGTAAGCATAAGGATGGCATTAAAAACAAAAACGTGGTTACAATACCAACTGTTTATTACAGCTGTCATTGGTCATGCCACCAACGCAATAGAAGTCAAAACCGATTGAACGGACTGTAAAAAAGGTTTATTTAAATGTCTAATCTTATTTCAAACGGAGTATAGTCACGAAAAATATCTCGGACTGTGGATAGACGACAAACTTAATTGGAAGCTACACATCGATCATGTGAAAACTAAATTAAACTCCCCACGGAGACGCCCCGGGCGTCGGGAGTCGCAAGCCGATTTCCAGCCACCGTAGGGCTTGCGGACGGTGAGCGAGGGGTAGCTCGCCGCCCGATAAGGACCAGGCCCGGGTCGACGGCGCGTTGTGTTCCACGCACGCCTCAAAGAGTTGTCAGCACCAACTGACGGGGTCCGTTAAGGCCAATGCCTGCCAGGGTTGCGAGTTTGTCCGAAAGGGATATCGTGGCCATGGCACTCAGGCAAATGAAGGAATACGGGTGGGTTTTAGTCAGTAAAAGTCTGACACGCCCTCCCGCTCAGCCCAGAGCGGGAGAAATTATTTGATAATTTCCCACCCAAAAAAAAGGCATATAAGTACAGCATAAGCATTCGATTGTTCTATCAATTTCCTACAATTTGGAACAGCACACTGTAAAAAGTAGCGATAACAGAATATCTCTTTTATGACCAACAAGAACATCGACTTCTCCAATAAAACGTATTAAAAATAACCGTTTCCTCATGTACAATGTGTGAATGGTAAAACGGTCAGAACTTCCATTATTGTCAGATTTTACGGCGCAACTTGCGGCCATGCGGCCGCGGGTACGGACTTTATGCGGCCCATAAAACCCCTCAGTCTGACCTTGGACGCTATAAAGACGACGGTTTTAACCCAAAATAATGTTATAACATTTTTAGTAAGGAGAATTAAATGTACAGGTTTTTTAGTGTGCAATGCAAATGAAATGCGAATGTTCCTTGGAATTCAATTTTTCATTAGGTACTTTAGTCTTCCGTGATTTATTTTAAAAGTTAAATAAACGTACACACATCAAAAGTGTTTATGGATCAAGGTATTTTTTTTAAATAATATATGTATTTTATTGCCATATTGAAATTAAATAAAAATGTATATTTGGATTGACTAAATAAAATGTTTTAACATATGTAGATTGACGAAGTACTCTTTGATAAAGACTTCGAGATTTTTGTTTATGCTGGATTTTTCACCTTAATTAATCCTGACATTAAAATAGGATAAAAATAAAAGTTTTTAAGTAAGTCAGTAAGTAAATATAATTTTATTTGTTTAAACATGGTGTACATGATGCATTGCATGCAAGATAATAAAAGATACAGATAAGTTCTAACATGTTCAGCCGCATATCGTGGCGTACAAATTGGTAGGAAGAGATGGTGCACAAACCATGATAATATTCATCAAAATTAAATTATAGAAATGATGTAGGTACTTATTAAATCTTCATTATTCATTAAAAATTAGGTATCATTACAATTCAGTAAGCATATTTTTTGATAAAATTAAATGTAGTCATTAAATAAATTAGTCAATAAAAATATGAATTACTGTCATAAAAATAAAGATTAATGTTTTTATTGCGTAAAATAAACAATTAGTACTCTCTATTACCGCCGTTAACGCGTATAAAGTCTCGTATAGACTAGTGCAATATCGCGGGCGCGACGTGACACTAGTAGCAAATTTTTTTTGTCGGTGCCAGTCGCGCCCGCGATATCGCGCGAGTCTGAACGAGGCTTAACACAATCGCAGCGATTCGGTGGCATACTCAATATGAGTTTATCCAAAACATGTTGTGGAATGGCCCAATTCTTTTTGAATTATATAAATATATAATTTAAAAAAGAACGTACTAATGCTAAATATAAAGTTTGCAATTACCATTTAAAAGCTGGCATTGATTTCAATAAAAAAAACTTTATCATTGATTTTATTCATCACTGTTGTAGTTAAATCCAAAAAAAGAACGGCACTGTTTCATGTCTTGAACAAATCGTTAACGTCTGAAAGGGCTGCCGTATTTATACCTGCTACCATACAAACTACTTCTATTTCTAGTCTGATATAGGTACACAAATAACTTTATACAAGTTCTCAGCTATGGTTACAAATAAAACATTACACTTTCGTCCCCCAGGGGGCGTTAGTTCACGTCGTTGTCAAGAACTAAGAACAATCAGTTGTATGTTGTCATGTTAACCTGTGGCAACCTGTAGCAACTGGTAACAACTTCATAGTTCACCATCCCACGGGATGTTACCTGTAATTAACTGTATAGGTACGTCCGCAATTGTCTCAAGCCCTTTGTTAATAGAAGACACGTGCTTAGGTTTAGTTAATGTTGTAACTACGTACTTAAATAACGTAGCCGTACGTAGGCCGTAGAATGTGTGGGCGTACAAGCAAAAAGGGTCCAGTATTGAGGTATTGAGTTAAGACTAGATTCAGTATCTAGAATAGTCAATTGAGAATAAGGATTAAAAAAATATACAACAACTGGATATTTATTTTTTATCAGACATGTCAAGTCGGAAAATGCGTAGCACAGAAGGGATGGGGGCGGCGGCACGCCACTGCTATGGGTCAGGTCACCTGCTGCTCATGAAGAATTCTGCCATTAGTATGACTACATTTGGTACGGAACCCTAAATGTGCAAAGTCACTTGATGATACCATAGGTAGCGCAATTGGGTGTCGACAATGGCGGTGTAAAATTGAAGTGACAAGTGACAGCTATTGCTTGTCGTAAGGAGGAAGGATTCTTCCCCCATGTAACTGCCGTGTATACGTGCGTGAGTCCAGACGTTTATTTATTAAGATTAGATTGCTCAAAACATTACGCCAATTACGAAGTACACAAAAAATAAGAAATACACATAGTGACATAGGTAATTATTAATATTTAAAGTGTGTGTGTGCGTGTAACTGTGTGGTGTAGGTCCTGTAAATGTGTGTGACGATGTGTGTATGTCTGTGTAAGTCTAACTAAACGACTACGACTTGTTACGACTTATATCAGGTCAATCAATCCGCCTAGCCTTTTCCCAACCATGTTGGAGTATTTTACAACGAGCGACTGCCTATCTAATCTCCACAACCCAGTTACTGAGTAACACGATACCTCTGTAACGGCAGCAACATCACCACATGAGAACTACGCGTAACACTGACGTCACGCAAAATCCTGCACGCGCAAGCAGATTTTACCGCGCGACTAGTATACAGGGTCAAATAAATTAGCCAGCGAAACTCCGCAGACGTGTTAGGTATCGATATCTAAATAAGATAAAACGAAAAAAAAAAAAACATTGTATTTTGGGGGTCAACGACTAGGTACTTGAAATAGGGTATGTGTTTCAAAATCAGTTTTATTTCCTGTGTAAACGTCACTGATGTGATGGGTATCGATAACTAAACACGATAAAACAAAAACTGAACTACTTCAAGTAACTTCACTACCAGTGGTCATTGACACCAGAAAAAAAAAAACAAATCTTTTTTTTTTTTCGTTTTATCGTATTTATATATCGATACCTAACACGGCCACGGAGTTTCGATAGCTAATTAAAATTGACTCTGTATATACAACGTCCCGACATCAATCGTCGGGCAGTTGCCCACCAGACACAACACCCGTCTGGTCGAAGGATCCTCCCTTTTCTATGGAGGATGAGTAAACTTTACACCCTGTTCCTCATGCCTCTACAATGCGATTCAACTAAGAATAGGAACGTCAATGACCTCTATCTGTGGAATTATACACCTTGCATAGAAAATTTGTTGTTATCAGTTTTCGTTAAATTTGTTGTTATCTGTTTTTGTAATTTGTTATTGTTATATCTCACTGACTGCTCCAAAATGAATAACCGAGGTGCATTTTTGCTAGGCACAATATGGCGCAAGGTCATTCCTATTCTTAGTTGGATCGTATACTGGTTACCTCCAGTATGAACGTCAGCGCAGACTTTACACCCTCATACCTCTAAACCCCTTTGTAAGACTTTTGAGCTTCGGACTACGCGTAACGACTGGCAAAGATCTACGAATGACAACCGGGACCAACAGCTTAACGTGCTTTCCGAGGCACGGAGGAGTCTCAATATTTATTGGATAGTCAGCCATCCACGAATCGACCGCGGCAAGCGTAGCTTTACCTTCTATCGACTCATGTGTCTGTTATAATTTAGCCACGAGCCACTTGAAGTAGTACCTAGGTACGGTCAGTGCTCTGCATTACCTGACTCCTCATACAAAGAAGAAGAGGGGAAAGGGGGTCAGGTTATGCAGAGCAGTGACTGCGTACTCTCTCGTAATTTCTCTGTAAATAAAAGTGAAAGTGAACACAAGATCGAAACAGATTCGATGAATCAAGAAAAAGGGCAATGAAAATAATATCATGTACTGTACAGACGTAGAGAAGCAAATGGAGTCTGTTCGTAAGTCTGTTGCAGGTACACACAGCGTCAGTATGTGCTAACCCCTCAAGTTTTAAAATGTTACACTGCTACAACATTTAATTCATTATGAATAATATAAAGAATACTTCAAAAAGTGTTCATTGATTCGACTTGGAATTCGAACCATCACATCATCGAACGTCGTCATACTCATACCGGCAGTTTGATGAATTAGCCAGCGAGCCCATATGAACTGCGATGAAATTGTTATCTACTATCGTTCACTTATCTTTAAGTCTGTGTTTAATCGATAGATGTTATAATTTGAGGGTAGCCGTTAATTTTACTTACTTACGTTTGAAACGGACGCTTTCGCGTTTCTTACGCTTGTTTTCTTAACTTGCACGAGGCGCTTTGTAGTTTATCACCCTCGTGGGGAAACTAAGTTTTTTCTTTATATGAGGAATAAATAGAATTATTTCATCTATTGTGTAATATTTTAGTAACATTACTAAAGTGGAAACATAAGTTGATGAATTTGGGAGCAGTGCTAGGTATAAGTACTTATTCCTCTACCTAGCCCATCGGGGAATAATAGGCGTGATGTTATTTGTACTGAAGTGAATGGAGGGGATCACACATAAAGGCTCGTACACAGACTAGCGCGATATCGCTCCTGCCTATACGAGCCTTTAATATTGCTACTGGGCACGTTTCCGGATGACAGCGATGCGGACGTGTCCTGTCCTTAAGTGTCTTTTTGTTTTTTTTTGTGTATTTTTTGTTTATGTCGTTAGTACATTAATTCTGTTATTCGCATATTGCTACAAATAATAAATTATACGTACCTATTCAAAGAAAATGTCTAATATGAGCCGTTATAATAACGTCCAACCAAAAATGTAAAAATTTGTTGCAGCATACGTTCCTTTTACGAGATGATTTATGACCAACGCGAGATTTTTCTGAATGCCACAGAGACATAAAAGACGAGATATTCAACTTTTGACCCGGGCGAGGTCATTTTTTGTCAGAATATTCTGTAGAAAATATCTGGTAAGCAATGTCTAACAGCGGTCAATCTTATTTAGGACAGTATTTGTAATACCATTATTTTATACCACACCATTTTTTTTTTCATTTTATCTTTATTTTTTTTTTCGTTACGGGTAGTCAGAAGCCCGAAAGTCGGATAATCATTCTTACCATGGAGTAACGTGTTACGAAATCTTATGCGTAAAAAAATACCATAAATAAGCGTCCCTGACATATTTAAGAATTACGAATAGAAATGAGCTTCGCGCAGCTGACATTACATTATGTGGGTGACTATGCAACAATGTTAATGATTCCCGGGCTTTGATATGCGACAAAATACCAACACAAATCTAAAGTCAAATTATTAATTCACTGAAGTAACTTGACATGTACAGACGGCTACACATCAAGCTATACATTTCCAGTATAAGCTGAAATCGCATTGTATATGATTTCCGTACAGTGCGAGATCAGCGTAAACGGGAATGTATAGCTTGATGTGTAGCCGTGTGTACTAGCTGTCACTTCATTAAGGAATAAAATGGTCATATTTATTGTATCCTAGACTTTACACATTTAATAAACACTTACTTATATAAATCGATTGAACTAAACGATCACCATTACAATAAATATGACAGCTAGCATATGTCAGATTACTCCAGCGAATTATTATCGACTGTAGACAAAAGTACGCATCACCAATTGCAAATACTATCATACACTTATGGATTTATCAGAGACCGGCTTAACAAACTGCCGATGGCGTCAGATGCAAGAAGCAAGCAGTTTCCGGCAATTTGGATGTATAGGTACGGCAAAAGCTTTGTTGTTTCTGAACGTTTTCGGAAGGAAACCGTTTCAATTCGATCAGCCAATCACAGCCAATCAATTTCTGAATACCACATTCGATTGGAGCTTGCTACTGAGCTCAATATTAAATCTGTGCATTCAATCAAGGACAAACGTTGAGCGATACGGGTCGTCTGCTGCATCGCGCTATTTGTAGTCTTTATTTATTTGTCAGCATGATCACTTTATTTCTCTTGTTTGCTATTGTTTCTACTTTAAATTGGTTAAAGTAATCTGTGATATATGTCATCTATCGCTACCTGTAACCAAAATTAAAGGAAATTTCTGATGAGTGGGAGTGATTTTGAAGGTTTCAACTGGCATTGTGACCTGAAAAATAAAGTTCATGTTTGTGCCTTTTGATATTGATTATTTTTTTATTATAATTCGAATTACGTTCGGCTGCAGTCAATGATGCCAAAAAAAACTATATGATTTACTTATATGATTGAATTAATATAATTATTACAATAAGATCGGTAAAACTAAGATGCGTGACAATTGTTCGATGTGAGAAACAAGAGTGATTCACCAATACACTAAATCAATATAAATCACTGGCACTGCACAAATTTCGGTCCCACGCCATCGGATTGCTGAAAAGGCAAATCTCACGGTGCAGAGCCCAATGCGGTGTTAGTCATTGTCTTAGGAATTTGGGGTTCCGCAAGTGGTAACATAACATTCGTACACACGGCTACACATCAACCTATACATTTCCAGTATACGCGGACCTGTCATTGTACGGAAATCCTACACAATGCGAGATCAGCATAAACTGGAAGTGTATAGCTTGATGTGTAGCCGTCTGTACATAAAATCTACTTACTTACCTAAACTTTTTAGCAAAACACGATGCGTATCTGATCACATTTTTGTGGTTATCGCGCATGTTTGACGCCTCGCCATATGCGAGTACCTATTCACCATTTTATTCCAGACAGCCCTATAAATGACGATAGGTAAATGCTGAATAATACTACCTCAAAATGGCTTAGCATGATCCTCCGTTATGTCGGAAATACTGCAGCATTAATTTTGAAATAAATATATGGTAAAGTTGAGGAATAATGTTAAGTACTGTGTTTGACGAAAACACGATTCCATAAAATTTTCTTGATAGAAAAAAAAAACAAAATTACCTCCAAACCAAACAATAAACCGCTGGTATTCAAAAAATACTTCAAATTAGATAATGAAACTTTGCATATTAACTGAACTAACTATAAAGCAGGTCTTAAGTATTTTTTTTTGTTTTTAAATTACCATTATTTTCACCGTAAAAAGAAATAAACTAAGGTGCCTTGGAGTCTTCTCCCTGCCACCCTGTCTCGCTTGCTCGCGTGACTGCCAGCAGTATTAGGCGAGCGAGACAAAGAGTGCCGTGGCGCTGAGATAGATATATAGATATTATAGACTCTTAAGGCACAGAGTATTTTACTATTTGTGATTAAGGTCTTAAGTTGTGGCTGCTGTTACTTACCCAAGAGCTAACGACCCTCAAAATATATCACAATAAAACACTACTTACAATGTAAAACCTCAGTTTTCAGCACAAAACTGCAGCTGATTACCTTCGAAGGTAATTTTCAGGTAAACAAAACGAAACAATTATTTCGAACGCGGTATTAATTCGCGCTGGCAATTAAAACTGTAGCAGGTCTCCGTGGCTAATGGCTAAATGGCTAACGACCGAGTGGCTGGTGGCAGGTGACTCACCAATTAACCACGCTAATTTGCACGCCTCATAATTGTTGCTTGCGCATGCTTTTGTTAAGTTAATAGAGATAATTATCAAGTAAGCGATATTGCTTGCAATGTCGATTGAAGATGCTCTTTGATGCCATTCTATCAAAATTTGATAGCGTGCTTGTAATTTGGAAAGGCATTCTTGTCACATTTTAGAAACAATAATTTGCTAATGGTAATTAAAAGTATCCACTGTCAAGAGAAATGTGAATTAGTACACGGGAAATTAATTAGTTACTCAAACTCAACTCAAACTCAAAGCATTTATTTCAAATAAACCTATTACAGGCACTTTTGAATTGTGAAGGGGTCGGTTAGTCAGAAAGATGAAGCTAGTTGCCCATTCCAAAGCGTAGTAGGTTCCTATGGAGAAGAACGGGCCAAGAAACCCCACGGACACTCTATTAAATCAAAATATTTTTACTTTTCATATTTTTACATTTCCCGCATCCAGCGGATTTCTACGGCCTTCACAAGGTCATCATCATTTATGTTGAAATTATACATGTGAGAGCAATGTAGAAAGACGTGCACGTTAAAAGCGCCCGTAATAAAAATATAAAAAACAAAACATTTAAAATACATATATTTCAACACATATAACACATTCAGCCCGCATTAAAATATGTTTAGTTTTTCTCACGTTTTTATAACAGGATTCTCAACAGTTTCCGACTCACCAAAACCCATCATCATCATCATTTCAGCCGAAAGACGTCCACTGCTGGACATAGGCCTCCCCCAAGCACCGCTACTTCGACCGGTTCTGTGCTTCCCGCATCCAGCGGATTCCTGCGGCCTTCACAAGGTCATCGTCCCACCTTGTGGGAGGCTTTCCAAAGCTACCTCTTCCGGTGCGCGGTTGCCACTTCAGAACTTTGCAGCTCCATCGGCCATCTGTTCTGCGAGCAATAAACCCCTAAATATAAATCTTGAACGGTGCAAGAATCTATTGGCGCGTGACTAAAATCAGAACTAATGCTGTTCTTAAAAGCCAATCTTGTTTTTTTATTTTCAATACAACTGTAGCCAGCTGGTAGTAACTGGTACTGGTACACTATGGTTTACCATGGTCAATTTCGATCAAGTGCCAAAAGATCCTTGTATGTAGCACTGCCAATTAGAATGTTTGTCTTTCATTCATAGGTAGCGCGCAAATAGATAGATAGATAGAATACTCTTTTTTAAGTACACAACAAAAATTACAGATACAGTTGTAGAAATTTTACACAAAATATATCAAATTTATATATTTATAAGAACTTTGAAGTTTGAGTTTTGTTTGAAGGACGGTCAAATTGGTCACCGATGTTCGCTCGTTTGTTTAATTAAGATAAATATTTCGCTAAATACCCTCGCTGTTATTTTTGTTGTTGTTTAATTTTAATTAGAAACTTAAGTTGGTTTATTCTCTAAATTATGTGGTCGATGATTTTGGTGCACGGTAAAACTCTAATGAGTTTATGTTTGCGCCAATTTTTAAGTATAAAATGTAACTGTTTAACTGAATAAATGAATAAATAAAAAATAATATATTCAATAATAATCATGAACCAATAGTGCAAAGAACAAAAAAATATGTTTAAGGAGAGAGATAGTGTGTTTTTACCATAATTATAAAACCGCGATGTGTACTACCTGCATAACATCTAGGGTTGCCAACTCTACTATTATATTATAGTACCCTGCTATATATTAAGAGGCCTAAATACGATATTTCTGAAGAAAAAATATAGTAGGTGAAACTACTATTTATAATTATTTTTATTTCAATACAAAATGGTGAGATGACCGCAATACGCCCAGTATTAATCTCATAAAAGCTGAATGGTATTTTGTAACCCTAATTTAGAGTGTAATCATTATTAGTTATGAGAAATTTATAAAAAAATAAGTAACCGTTAATAAAGTCTCAAAGTAGCAAAAAATATGCTAATAAAATATTTTTTAAACATACCTTTATTTGTTTTCACTGTCTACTATATTTTTCAGGCAATGGCTTCGAAAATACTTTAGGCAACCCTTATAACATCTGAACTAACTTTTACTCCTCTTGTTCCAGACTTTCTGCGTGGTATCAAAACGTTTCCGCAAGAACTACATCCACCGGTTCACGGCGACGCGCTCCTTATTCTGGTACTCGCCGTGGTCGCCAGTCCGGAGGGCATGCGTCTATCTGTCCACCAACCAGTACTTCGACTACTTCGTCATGGCTACCATTCTGCTCAACTGTGTCTTCCTTGCCATGTCGGAGACTATCGAAGAGGCTGAGTGAGTATTAATTATGTTTTTTTATATTTAGTTTATACAGTATGGCAGGTAAAATACGGGACATATTTTTCAAAAAATCTGCTGTGCCATTTAAAAGTGCAATACAAATACGATCAAAATAAGGAACAGCCGTTTTTTTGGAACGAAGGTCTTTAACGCGGCTTGCTGTAGTTGTTGACACTTTGACAGGTAGAAATCATCACGTAACGAAAATGCGTTATGCCCCCACCATGCGACTTTCTCTCTCTCTGTCTCTGTCTATTATATACGAGTGTGCGTACTGTGCGTGCGAGTATTGAGATTCGAACAGACGAGCATTGTGCGCGGCCGCCATACCGCCATACTTAACCTCAATACTGAACAGAACTTCGTTCCTGACGGAGGTCCCCCAACCGCACACGTTTTTTATTTTATCATTTCGAGTTGGTCACGTAGTAAAATTTGTTCATTTTCATGAGTACACACACTACAAAATAATATGTTCGTTCTTTACCCAAGATACGTACTGTACAGGTAGTTTATTGAAAAAAATCGTTTTATTTTAAATTAAAGGTATGTAAAGCGCAGATGAATCTCATCTGCAACGACTACTAACAACCACACAATACTTAATTTGAAAAATTAGTCTACGTTTGCGCGCACTATCCGTGAATCATTATAACCCATCTAGAGAAAAAAAGACTTGTTGCGTGGACCCCTTCTTCTTCCATGGTTTCTATTTACCGTGGATGAAACAACATTATTCCACATTGAGCTTTTTGGGAGACTGTTTCGAGCCTCAGAGAGTATGACCTTTTTAGAGGGCATTCAGATACCCGAACGTCTGACGTCATAGGGTATCTGTATTGCCTAGTCGGTAATGGGTCCCAAAGATCAAATGACTTCGTTCCATGTCCAATAATGCTATTTAGCCCCCAACTATTTAAATTTGAAAACGACTCCATTTTTTTTTAGTTACCGAACATAATTGAAATAATTGGCCAAGTTAATAAATACACGAAATCACCTAAAGATTGGGATGGAATAATCCTATAACTTTCCCCTGTATCATTTTGTTCTACTTGTTTTTGGCCTCCCCTGAGCACACCCTATGCTATCTCGTGGGATCGAATCGTGGGGTCGTATCTTATTGTAACTTATTTCCCGTTCTGAATTATTAGTCTTATTTCAAATAAATATGGTGTTCGCTGGGGTTGGGTAATACGGGGAAAAATAAGTAGTTTATCTCTTTACTTGTCAAGCCCAAAACGTGGTGGACGTAAGGACTACTGAAATAGCATGAACCTAGATACCATATGCCATGTAGACCGGTACAATAAACAATCTTGATATTGATGATTATCTAAAGTTCTAAACTAATATTATAAAGAGAAAAGATTTGATTTGTTGTATGTTTATCATTGATGTATTAAATAGGAAGATATGGTACGCGCTCCTCGACGTGGACCGCATAAATTAGGGGAAGGACACAATCAACCTACATTACTCTCGGTTTGCGGGGAATACCCGAATCGTAGTTTGTTTCCGAGTTGTTATGGTACGTAACAGTGACAATTATTGCTATCACGTTCCCGCTATAGCCCGCGTAATAATAGCTCTCTCTATTTCGGTTGTCGAGCACATGACGCACGACATCGGGTCCATTTAATATTTACGTGATGTTAGAGAGTGGCCTATCTTCCTATTTAATACATCAATGATGTTTATACCTATGTTAGTTTGATACGCTTTGGCGCTACGCCACTGAAAGAAATGTTTGCATATCAGTAACAAACATTTTAGTTACTGCTTAGGCGCTTACACAAAAATTGTGACTTGTGAACTAGGTTTTATCTGTTACATAACCCTGTTTTGCTATTAAAAAATCAGTTTTGTAAATGTAAGCAAAGTTTATTTCCTTATAACTAAAGTGGAGTTACTTTTGAAGTAACTTAATTAGTTCGGCTAATTATTTCTTTCAGTGTAAAACAGGTGTACGGATTTAGATGAAATTTGGCACGTGGATAGACCATCACCTGGTTAAGACTGATACTTTTTATCCAGATATTCCTATGGGACGAGACTTATGCGGGTTAAACCGCTGGGCTAATAATTTTGCTAGAAGTACAGAAAGGATGCCGACGGGCTAAAAATGAGTGCATAAACAACCTCAATGTGCAGCTACGTCAATTCTTTTTCATAAAAAAGAAACATAACAAATTGATGTAAGTAAATGGCTTCTTTTCAAACAAAATATAGCTATTTACAAGCATAAATTTATACTATGCGAAATAATTGCCATGTCCGGGGGCTACTCCGAAGCGTTAATCCGAAGTATCGGCCGAATGTTCGGCCGTTTTATAACTTCCATAGTTTCCTTACCCGACTTTAAGTAAAATTTTTGACTTTGGCTTATCTCTTTGACTGTCGTTTGGTTTTATTTTCGCCGTAGTCAGCCATAGTTAGCCGTAGTCAAGTAACGGCCGAACATTCAGCCGATACTTCGGATTTATGTTCGGAGTAGACCCTCTGAAATTTGCAACCGAATTTTTAACCCAACTAAGTACCGGACAGTCATGCACAATTCTCGTTACGTATAAGGTAACAAAGTTTGTAGTTACCTTTCCACAATTAACAATTCTACTCTAATTATGTATTCTTCCGTACCTTATTTAAACTGTTTATTGTATTAGTCTCAAAATAAACAGTTAAAATGTCAATCGACTTAAAATGACCAAACACAGACTATTTCAAGAATAATGGCGAGATAAACGAGTTCTTTGCTCACTTAACGAGGGAGACCGATAATATGTTTACCCTGGTTCAATTACCCGCATTTTAATAAAAGCTTCACGTACGGAGCTCCCAATATCCGGCTATCATGTTCTATCAAGCACTTGTTGATCGAATTTGTCGTCTGAACCAGTTAATCCGTATTACCCGGGTGGCAATTACTGGGACTTCAATATTGGATTAAAACAGACGCTTGACATTCTGATAGTTCAGACTCTGAGTATAAACTGGGTATCTGAGTTTATACCCAATTTGTACTGTTTATACGCCAGAACTCTCTCCGGTCGTGTCGGATTATCGCCCCATCGGACTATGAGAGTGAGGGTGGGGAGAGTGTACCTGCGCACACACTTGTGCACGGAACCGTGCAATCCCGGTTAAGAGTTAAGCCTTTCGAAGGGGTAACCCATTCAATGGGTTACCTTTATCATGATGTAACCCATTGAAAGGGTTTTATACTAGAAACCCATTGAAAGGGTTACATGATAACCCAGTGAAATGGTTACATGATAACCCATTTCAATGGGTTCTATACCTACTTGAAACCCAGTAACATGAAAAAATCATGATATTATGTTATTTCAATATCCGCCCAGCACGCGTAGCATGACCAATTCTATCTCTATTCTACCCAGGGACCATTTTGGTTACCATTTTAGAAAAAACCCTATCGAAAACCCTTTCAATGGAAAGGGCATTCGATAGGGTTTTTCTAAGCAGTTAATCAAAAACCCATACGGCGTAAGTAATTTTGAATGGTTAAATAAAGTAAGCCGTTCAAAAGGGTTACCCATACCGTATGGGTTTTTATCGAAACCCCTTTCAATGGGTTACCAAAATTTAATTTAAGCCGTTCATAAGGGTTACCCTTATCGTATGGGTTTTTGTTTAACCGCTTAGAAAAACCCTATCGAAAACCCTTTCAATGGGTAACCAAAAAGGTCCCTGACTATAATACCTCCCGCGCCGAAGGCTAGTCTCCGCCGAGATTGGTCGCTATGGCCGAAATTCGGTCTGGAGAACTTATTATTATTATAAACTGGAGGTCTACTCCGAAGCGTTAATTCGAAGTATCGGCCGAATATTCGGCCGTTTTATAACTTCCATAGTTTCCGTTTTTGACTTTGAATCCTTACCCGACTTAAAGTCTAATTTTTTACTTTGGCTTATCTCTTTGATGGTCGTTTTTTTTTTTCTTTCGCCGTAGTCAGCCATAGTTAGCCGTAGTCAAGCAGCGGCCGAAAATTCGGCCGATACTTCGGTTTATGTTCGGAGTAGACCCCCATGAATTATTGAGTTTTTTAATCTTCTTTGTAACCTTTGTGTAGACTTTTGAATCTAAGTACATAGCAAAATACGTAGCTGTGTGGAGGTGTACCTATTTACACCCACATTTCGCCAGTTATAATTAAGTCCCAGGTAATTATCACGTGTAACTATCATCAAAACAACATTTTACAATTTAGGTAGGTACTGTATATGGTTTTATAAAGACATCACCAACAGAATAAAGCACTTTATCCTTCGCGTTTACCGAAACTCGACATGAGCTTGATTTACCAAATTTGTAACACCCCAAAAATCCATCCCAAACTCAACTACAACCAAAATTATGCGCAAATTCCGCACGTGTATCATCACCAACAAAATCAGTTTGCATCAGTGACGGCTGAATCAATCATGTTAGTCGCTTACTTGCGTTTATGTCAACGTTATAAATGATCTCGTTAGTGTGCGCGACTGTACCACCGTACGTAGAGAGCACATGTCCTGTCTGCGACCTGCGAAATGTATAATTTACTACGCATTTGTAATTTATTACTGCTGCAATGTTGTAAGTGGTGGCTGTTGTCGCATTTAATATGTATTTGATAATATGGAGGTAGTTTGTCGGTACGGTATTGTTAAGGGTTATTCCCAAAGTACTCCAAAAATAGTCCCAAACTACTCCATGAAAAATATAAAAAATTTAATTAGGTTTCATTCTACTCCATGATAATATTAAAATGTTCTCAAAGTACTCCACTCTATTTTAATCAAAAAGCTAATTTAAATATTTTGCGACTGACTTTAATGAAATAGTAATGAAATATGTATGTATTTTATAGGTAATTATGTAGATGGAGCAGTTTGAGAATGGATATCGAATAATCGGTGGAGAATAATTGAGAATAATTCCAGATACCTATGGAGCAGAATGGGAACAAAATAATTAGTATTTTTAAATAATAATATTTTCTTGGAGTAACTCGGGGATGAATGTATGAGATTCTTATCTGTTTAGAACAAAAGAATGAAGTACTTTGGGAATAACCCATTGTTAATGCTTTATTAAGTAGATATTGGTTCTGCTTTTAATGGTTAGTAATTTGAGAAGCGACCCTTCGAAAATAAACTGTCATCATTTATAATCAACGTTTGCTATTCTTGATATTCTTATGTCAATGATATCGGTGCGGTCTTGTTAATGCTTTAATATGTAGATATTGGTTCTGCTTTTAATGGTTGGTAATTTGAGAAGCGACCCTTCGAAAACAAACATGTTATCATAAATAATTAACGTTTGCTGATCTTGATATTCTTAAGTCAATGACTAGTTTTCCGTTCAATAAAAATGAGGATAATACCAGAAAAACGTAGTCCTTTTCAGCCAGTTTGATCATTTTAATTATTCCGTGTGGTGCCGGACGTAAAGAATAGCACCATCCTATTTCTTCCCGTAGGTGTCGTAAAAGGCGACTAAGGGACTTACTACAGAATGGGCAGCAGCATTCTCTATGCATTTGGCCACCATACTGCGATCGCCAACCCGCCTGCCAAGCATGGTGATTATATTATGGCAACCCCCCCCCCCTCGTTTTGGGGAAGGCCTATGTCCAGCAGTGGACGACTTTCGGCTGAAATTATGATGATGATGATCATTTAAGTATGGGGAATATTTGATTGATTATCTAAAAACTTTTGTCTTGAAATAAGTATTGATTGCCGTTTTTACACACTGATCTTCTTTTTACATTCTCGTCTTGTTTCAAAACTATCTGTCCCGTTAAAGTTGGGCGCAGTAACTGAGCTTGGGCACCCCGACTATTTAGTCAGGGTGCCCAAGCTTAGTTACTGCGTTAGTTTAGTTTTAGGGTTAGTTTAGTTTAAAACTATGACATCTCCATGCACCAACACTGATTTCAGACAAGTTTCCTAGTTAATTTTACAAATACATCGAAAGGTTAAGACACAAATTAATTTTAACTAAACATTTCACCAACAATTTGAAATATCTTATAATTCCTCAAAGGAAACCCTGACATCCGTTCTAAAAACAAACCAATTTAAGTTGTCAGATATTCATGAAGGCGAGACTAGAACCGGACATCCGGTAACAGGGCCGTGGTAGTCGCGATGGGTTGTGAATGCTAAGCGGATGCACTTTAATACCGGCTCGAGGTGCGATGTTAGCGTTTGAATGAATTGGGGGACATTTACCCTAAGGGGAATGGGGAAGGGGCTATGTAGAATAAGTTTAAGTCTTAGTGTTACATAATTTTTGGTTTTGTTTGTTGAAATTATGAAAAGTGAATGCAAAAGTGAGTCTTTCTGTTTGAAATATTTCAAAGCCAGATTACTGATGTGATTTTGGTCATATATTGACCATAGGGTAGTTTGAATTCTACTGCATGGGCATTCGTTGTAAATATCAACATTTAAATTGATATGTGATTCTCTACTTAATGTTAAATTTGCACTAATTTATTAAACTTAGAGATTATAGAAAACTAGGCGTCTTTCGTTGGAAATGCACCTACTTATAAGTAGGTACATCTAGAGATGTACCTACTCTTATGTAGGTACATCTTTTGTTCAACACTTACCTACAGAAGCAAAAAAAGCAGTACAATATCAATACGCCTATAGGTATCTCCCACAAAAAACATCCAGCCAGTAACACAGACGGTCCTCTAATCTAATCCCTCACATGTAATTCAAGATGTAAGTGAAAACATAGTTGTCGACACTCAATTTAGCCGAACTACCCCAACTTGGGGGCCAAAGTTGTTGGGTGATCAGCTATGCAGGGTGCGTTCCCCCAAGTGTGCCCACGTGAGCAGACTGCGAAGATATAAACCTTTAGACAGCTTTTATCATAATGTTGGATAATTAATCTGATTACGTGTTAAAACTGATGAATTGGTGATGAGTAGACCCCGTTATTTTGTCGCACTGACGTCACTTTTTTGTAGGGATTGAATGTTTTAATTTATCGACCGTCTCTATATCGATGTTTGTAGTTTACATGAATCAACAATGCGATTGATTTTTTGCCTATCATATCTCAGTTCCACCTCAGTATTAAAACTTATTGATTAAAGATAAGTAAATAACCTCGTTGGTCTTACGGGATGCAATAACCGTAGATAAAGAATTTACCAAAACCCCTTATTTTGCTGGCGATGTAGAATTGTATAAAGTTTATTGTAATTATTGTGGAAAAACTATGATAAACAGTCATTAACTAACGAACACCTACGACTTTTATTTATCCCATTATTTTTTATTACCTTTTTATCCGTTAGTAGTAATTGTCTTTGACTCATTGTCAGTATAACAAGGACATACATAATATACGTTACATACATTATATAATTATTATTATTATTTTTTATATTAATTAATTTACTAGAGAATAGGCAGCAGCGTTCTCTATGCATTTTTAAAACTATACTGCGATTGGCAACCCGCCTGCCAAGCGTGGCGATTATGGCAAATCCTCCCCCTTTTTTTTGGGGGGAGGCCTATGTCCAGCAGTGGACGTCTTTCGGCTGAAATTATGAAGATGATGACATTATATAAGTACAATACCATCGACATTTCGATAGTCGATAAATCAAAACATGTAATCCCTACAAAAAAGTGACGTCAGTGCGACAAGATAACGGGGTCTAGTGGTGAGTGTAAGTTTTCTGGAGTTAAGATAAATTAAATAAGATACATTTTAGCTCTTTAGTTACATCCGGTTCGTGTCGCTATCACTACTCCAACTAGACTTTAAATTCAAGGCTTCTACATACTGGCGCGACTTGTCGCGCGACGCGTCACCGGTAGAACAATTTCCTTTATTTTTTTATACAAACTGTTCTACCGGTGTCGCGCCAGTATGTAGAAGCCTTCAAGCCTAATGTCTCGTACAGACTGGTGCAATATCGCAGGCGCAACAGGCACCGACACAAAAATTGTCCTACTAGTCCGCGATATCGCACGAGTCTGTAATAGCCTTTATCGATGCAATATGATTCTTTCCCTTCATTTTTAATATAAATGTACTTATTATTTTAAGGCTGTTAGCATAGCTATACATTACTAGCTTCTAACCGCGACTTCGTTCTCGTGCAAGTCGTATAAAGACACCACAATATATTAAACTAAAAGCCACATTTTTATAAAAACTTCTGTATACTACGTTTGTAGTTTTGGTGTCAGCAGCCAAAATATAAAGAGAGTCAGGACTGGTGACACGGGAGCAAGCGACGTACAGTTATCCGCGTGAGAAGCAGCTCGTCCTGCGGTCAACCTGCAGTTTTCCTGTTTAGTGAATTAATGAACGCCTGCGTTCCTACCTAATGGCACAACAATGATACACTGACTGATGAAACCAAGTATCTCCTTTAGATATACTTGGTAATAGAACAGATTATTCCTGACGAACGGCTATCGCTTAAATATAACAGTAGATTGTAAACAAACGGAATTTCTCATTAGTAGTCTCCTGATCATAGATAATTATTTTTATTATAATCTTTTGGCTCGTCTTGTTACAATTTTCGGTAAACTTTAGAAGAACACGAACATAAAGCAAGGATATAGCGTGTTAATTTATATATCTACAGACTGAATATACTGGCTGAGTGTATATCTATGATATCTATGCATGAACAAAATCTATCCGGTAGTATTACCGTGATGCTGGAACATACAAAAATTCTAAAAACTATTTTTTCGGCATTAAGGCTTCTACATACCGGCGCGACTCGCGACGCGACACAAAGGCACCGCTCGTCACGCGACACGCGGCGCCTTTGTGTCGCGTCGCGTGTCGCGCCGGTCTGTAGAAACCTTTAGAATTGTTCCCAGAGCTCGTAGAAATTATTAAAAAAAAAACAATGTACAGTTTTGACTTCACTACGATTTTATTGTACGTATAGAAGTAAATATTATCATGTTTGAAAATATATAAAACGTGACTCATAAATACGTAATTAATAAATACCACGAAATTAGCCTCTCGTATAACCATAACATGAGTAAGATACATACAAGGTAATTTATTTACAGAATACTATTTCCTTGTTTTGTGAATAACTTTCACATCGGGGTTTTAACTCAGAAAGTGTGCAGAATTTCCCAAATATTATTTTGTCTTTACATAATAAAATATGTCTCAATGTATTTCTTATTTATTAAGGCCGTTAAGACAAACAGAAGTTTGTGCTATTTTATTTTAACCCTGAAAGTGAATAAACCGTTTAGGTATTTGCTTACAACAAACAAATGCCTTTCAATGTGAGGCGGCCACAGTTTAATAAATAAAACTTGGACGGTCTGCACCCATTGTAACGTTTTCAGTGGCCTTGAGCCCAGTAATTATTTAAATAAGTATACAATTATACGAAACAATTAAATAAAAATACGAAAACCTATTTTCTAGCCACGTGTGAAATTGTATGTTGTATTTCAAACGGTTTAGAAAGATAAACTGTGATTGTGATCTGATAATGATAGTTCAAACCTTAATTTCTTTTTTTATTAATAGTTGGCAAATTTGTACAATAGCCCTCTGTTGTCAGCGGTCTAAACAGGCAATTTTGAGAATTTTCAGAGGGTTCCAGCTCTTATAAAGATAATGTATCATCAAAAAGGAAAACATAGGGACACAGTATACATATATCCTGCTTATTCAGTATAAGAAATATCTTTTAAATTGGTCCAATATCGGAGGAGGAAATAGGCGAGAGCCGAACCTCGATTTATGACTTTTTACTCTAAAAGTCTCTCCGCCCGCATTTCCTCTTAAGAGCGTTTACGACTTACGGCATTTCATACAAACTTTCAAGCCCTTGTTTTTCGACATGACTGAACCGATTTTTATGAAACTTCATACGCATAAGCAGGATACAAAGGTCTAAAAAGTTAGTTAAGTACATTTTCGAATCAAATTGTGTTGCAGCCAAATTAGACCGACTTTAAAATTTCCATAGAAACAGAGATTTCCAGTTATCTGTTTTTAAATAAGCCATTTCGAAAATGTTTTCGAAAACTTTTTGTCCCGATATTCCCACGGGATCGAGACTTACGCGGGAGAAACCGCGGGGCGCAGCTAGTTATAAAATATTACGTGTAAATTTTGTCTCACGGAAAAGACAGAGAGGAGCGGTTCTTTTAAATAGTGAATTGATGTTAAATATTTATTAATACGTACTTAACCCTTTTTTGCCGATTGTACAAAAAAGCAAGTTTGGCCTACACAACAAAAATATGGGCCATACAAGGAACATAAAATAGGACGAAGCGAGAATAAAATAATTAAAATTATATTTTGGGACGAACGAGCATATTGTTTGGGACGAACCAGGATTTTTTATGTAGGACAAAACTTAGTGGGCCGAACGAAGAATAAATCTGAAATCAAATTTGTATGATAAATATTAAGATAGTGTAATTGGGGCCTTTTTTACAATGCACACTTGCTTTTCCAATTCACTATAGACATTGGCAGAATAGTCGACATTGGCTTTGCATGCCATAGTAAAAAATAGAAATAGATAGAATAGAATTGGGGCCTTAGCTTATAGAAAGAAAGAAAGAAAAAAAAGAAAATAT
This sequence comes from Tiliacea aurago, assembly GCA_948098905.1. Taxonomy (NCBI): domain Eukaryota; kingdom Metazoa; phylum Arthropoda; class Insecta; order Lepidoptera; family Noctuidae; genus Tiliacea; species Tiliacea aurago. The sequence continues at coordinate 18,510,904 of OX402593.1, forward strand.
TTGTCACAGAAACACGTGCATACGAAAACATAAACTCGAGTAGGTAACATTACACAAAACACATCCACAATATCACGAGCACAAAAAAAAACAAATAGTCTGAAGCTGCACGTCATGACTGTGAAAAAAAGGCTTGCACTCAGCATGATGCTCTGCTATGGGGGACCCACAGCACAGCGCTGATTTTCAGTGGTCACCCGAAAAATACGTACGGAACCCAAGTCAGGTTTAATTAATTGAACTTTAGGTAACAAAATAAACAGTACTCAGAATATAATGCTTATAGAACCAATACATTATAAGAATAATAGTACATTATTGCAAAGGCCGTGAAATAGGCAATTGCAGGTCGAGTATGAGTTAGGCACTTCACTAATACGAGACAGGCAATTGCAGGTCGAGTATGAGTTAGGCACTTCACTAATACGAGACAGGCAATTGCCATTTCCGCCGAGACATATAGTGCTTTTCTCAAAATAATGCAGGGAAAGTAAATTATTTATAAATTCCAGATTCAATGGCGAACAACGATAATTTTTCGCGCCAATGTATTCATTTGTTTTTTTTTTATATACAGCTTTCTATTTGCAAGCCAGTTCGAAATTTAAATAAAACCTTTGATAAGTTCCTTGGTTGCCATTTTTCGGAGTAAAAGAGTATTTAATAACCCCAGCACGCCGTTTCATACAACATTGCTGGAGCGTTGTAATGTCCTAAATTCGAAAAACGCTCCTGCAATGGATTTGATATTCTTTGACCATAAATTCGATACTTCGCGTGTTCTTTCTTCGAAAATAATGACAACATTTCCATGCATGTTTGAGAAAATATGATTATCTGTCAATCATACCTGTGACTCTTTGGTCCCTTCCCCTCGTAACGCTCGATGTGTCAAATTAACGCCCGAGTATTACCTACCCGGGTGTTAATTACTTACAGTAGGCTGTACTGTTACATAAAAAATGAGTCGGGTCTAACATTATTACACCGCCCTTACTAAAGCACAAAAGCAAACAGCGATTTCTCTTCACCAAAACTGCGTAACAAAATGGACTTTACAACATTTTTGTGCTACGTCATTTCAAGCCTCAATAATCGTACCCTAACCTATAAAGGCTCCCTTATCTACCCGGCATTGTGGCACTGCGGTATTCGAGCTTAATACCGGCTAATATTAGTGTATAGCATGTTTTATCGGCTCGTTTGATCAACAGGTTTATTGATTATACCAAACGTTGGATAGACCTGCGCTGCCCAGTTTAGAGTTGATGTAGACGAGACTTTTTAATCGGTGAGCGATAAGTCGGTGGTTACTAAACAAATAAAACGTTACTAGCTTTATGTTCTTAGTTTAGGTTTGTCATAAATAACATCACGTCTGTAATTCACGAAGGATAAGGTAGAGGTGTACCGATAGTACAACCACATTTCGCCAGTTATCAAATCAATTTTTTTTTTGTAAATTTTTATTTGATCTCATATAGTAGTCTCATATTCGGTATTTGTATAGCAAGTTGTACTTTTCCTGTAAAATAAAAGTTTTTCAAACACTCGTTTTCCGGAGCTACCTTTAATATTGTAGTACAATTTGATTGGTCGTGTTTTCAAATGCCTACATTCTTTCATACCCAGATAGGAATGTACGTACTTGAAACACGTTCGTTTTCATACTGAAAGTGTACAATCATCTATAGCTCTATGTCCTGAAACTAACTGTCGAAACCATTACCGGGGATAATGAAAGATTGATACTCTTATAACTTAAAGTTTTAAATATGCAATAAAATAATACTATATTACCTTAATGACTTACCATATGACAGACTTTATCCATGTGCACACAGCATGTGCATCTTTAATAAAATTATTTAAAAAAAAACGAGGGAGCCTTACAGTAGTCGCATATGAAGTGTTACATCTGACATCTCATCTTGATAAAATTTAGCAGCGACAAAAATTAACCTCCAAATTTAAAAAAAGCTAAATACTGAATTATTTATTCGAATATTATATAATAATTATTCATTACTAGTGGTCGACGAAATTCGACTACTTACAATCTATATAGTACTTACTAATTCCATGCTATTAAAAAGTAATTACTTATTCCATGCTCAAGCTGTCACGTCCTGTTACACACTTCCGTCCCTTTTCACGAAATCACTCTCACAGAAGGCGAGAGCAAAGATATTACACATCAAAAAAAATTAACACGATTTTATGCACGAGAGTTTTTACCAGTAAATTGTCTCTTAGACATTATAGCCGGTTGACAGTTCAGCCGGGCTCGACAAACAGTCTTTTGTTTGTTGTTCTCAAATATCATCGCCTCATTGGTTTATCTCATACTGACAGGCGTGTTATTACGCTGACAACAGGTAAACCGGGGTATCGTACTCGTATTTATTTATTTATTTAGTTCAAAACTCAAGTTTAACGTAGGTACTAACTTTTAACCATTTAATGATTTTTATTAAAACTGTTGAACGTAGGTACCGAATACAGATTTATAAACTGAATGCATGTGCACAAATCCTTTTTTCTTTCTCAAAAATAAAAAATATGAAATCAATCTGCCTACGGTCGGTTACGGACGTACGGACGGTTTCCAGTCTAACCGGACGTAGTTGAATATCAGTATTTTACATAGAGCGACAGTCTATCTGACCTCCACAACCCAGTAACTGGGTACCCCTGTATTCCCATATCTACTAACTACTAATATTATAAAGAGGTAACATGTTGTAACAGTTTGTATGTAGGGGGTAATCTTCGGAACTACTGATCCGATTTCAAAAATTCTAATGTCTAAAGGTCATAGGATATATTTTATGTTAAAACAAAAAAAAATCAGGCTGACAAACTTGCGGGCAGAAGCTAGTTAAACAATACAATCGCTGAATTTTCACTTTATCTAACAATTCTATCGCTAACCAACCGTAACAGTACATGGGTCGTCAACCCAAAGGTATTACGAGTATTTTACGCATTGCACTAACTTATTCCGGTAATTTGGAAGCCGCAATTTCACGTTATAAAGTATAAAAGCAACAAGAGAGGCTTATAATATGAATTCACAGCTTCTTCCTACTTAATGCCGGTACTTTATGATGAAATACTCGTTAATCTCGTTTTTTACTAGGCTTGTGATCTCTGACTTTGTTACTTTTGTTCTTTGGGAGGTGTTTAACGATCAAAATTTCAAGGTAGTCGTTTATTTAGAATTTCAAACGTCTCAAAAAAGCTTTTGTGGAAGAATTTTGTCATTTAAAATTAACCATGCTTTTTGGGCATATAGAGATATGAGGAACAGGGTGCAAAGTTCACTCATCCTCTATATAAAAGGGAGGATCCTCCGACCAGACGGGTGTTGTATCTGGTGGGCAACTGCACGACGATTGATGTCGGGACGTTGTATATTACTAGTCACGCGGTAAACTCAGCTTGCGCGATGCAGGATTTTGTGTGACGTCAGTATGACGCGTAGTTCTCATGTGGCGATGTTGATTCCGCCACAGTCGAATGTGATTGAAGCAAATAAACTACTAATCACACAACACACGTTTTTTTTATGTATTTTATTTCTCTACTACTCTTACACACGTTGCTTATCGCAGGTATGCTGGAAAAGATTTCTTTAGAAATCAGCATCACCTTTGTACGTATTTTTCTGTTCCTTTCTTCTTGTCTGTGTATATAAACTGTTAAATAAATAAAAATTTAAAAACATACAAAAAAATATCTACGAAGTACTCGTCACGATTAATAAATAAAACAAAAAAAAACTAGGAATCATAAAAACTTTACACACATTTAACATCAAAGCCTACCCATTTTTTTTATTTCAAAATGTATCAAATCCCATAAAAATCCCTTTAAAACGCGAGCCTTTATAATAAATGTCAGTCAACGATCACTGTTGGGAATATGACGTGACAGGCTACTCTGACGTCACCCGTCAACATAGGCCTGCTCGAAATGAGATTGGAAATAAAACATATTACCCTTTCTTTAAAGCTAAGCACTCGGCCATCTATGACTACAAAGATGATCTTATTATAAGCAAATCAGCTTCCAGATGATCTTATTATAAGCAAAAAGTTTTCCGATAAATTGGTGAAAGCCATTTATAGTTTTGGCCAAAAAAAGCTAAACTACCGTGTTTCTCACTAATGAATCTTTACCATTATTATTACCATTAAACACTTAGCAAAATTCTAAACGAATAGTTTTACTAAAATTCGTATAAAACGCAAGCCTTTATAATAAACGTCACTCAGCGATCACTGTTGGGAACATGACGTGAAAGGCTACTCTGACGTCACGTCGCAACATGTCCACCGCGCGATTAGTCGCCCCCGGATCAACGTCGGCTTATAAACATGGCGCCGATTTGCGGTCACTCAAACTGTTTGTGTTGGAAAGTAATCGGTGGCAATTTGAATTTTGGTAATCCTTGTTTGATGGATGAAAGAGAATGCTTGACTAATCATCTGCCTAGCTATTCACAAAGAAAGTTGACTACTTTTTTGATCACATTAGGCTGTAGTTTCCCCTGCCTGGGTTGCGAGTTTGTCTGAAAGGGATATCGTGGCCCTGGCACACAGGCAACTTTTTTATATTTTTTTTATTTGTTTATAGAAATTATAATACAGAGGGGTTACTTAATTCTGAAGGAATACGGGTGGGTTTTAGTCAGTAAAAGTCTGACACGCCCTCCCGCATCGCCAAGAGCAAAAAAAAGGCTGTAGTTTTCGGCTGTTCCGTCTCCACATTCAATCTGTTAGTCTACCCGTAATTTCTATCAAATATTTAAATATTTTACTACTATTTTATATTAATAGATTATTTATAATGTCAGCCTGGGAAAGTCAACAAAAGTACACCGTTGAAAATAGATACAGGGACACAATAATTGAGATAGCGTGACTGCTACGTCGTAGCTCGTAGCTGACGTCACCACTACGCTTGCTACGTCGTAGCATGAACGCTACGAGAACTTCTTGAACTCGTTTGTGTTTTATTCACGGATACAAGTTTAACTATGACACATAGATTGTCTTGTCACAGTAGTCACTATATACATAACATCACTCCTGCATCCCCCGAAGGGCTAGGCAGAAGTGTACCATAGTACATCCTCATTTCGCCAGTTATATTTAAGGCCCATGTAATAGAGGGCGAGCCTATTGTCATCAACCAGGCAAAAATCCAGACTCCGGGCTGCCAGTGAGAAAATTCCAGATGGAAAAACACAATAACACTGCCCGACCCGAGAATCGAACCCATGACCTCTTGCTCTGCAGTGGCGCTTGCGACCACTAGACCAATGACATACAGGTTGTATAAAAAACATACTTTTCTACACAAGACCCAATGTCGATACATCGAATAACAAATTAAACGAACGTATCGAATCGATTACATTCAAAATCGAATGCGAACGGGCATAATATGTTGAATAGTAACGTTCATTTGACGTTTCCTGTCAGTTCAATAACCGAGCAATAGTGTAAAGTGCTTTATTTATTACGAGTATTTGTGGTTATTTTGTGTGCCTCTATTGTTTCTGTTACGGGTAGAGTGCGTAGTCTAATTAGTACAATTAGAGTTTATTGGAACACGGAAAGATGGAAGATTGGATTGCAATGAATATTGTCCGCTGAAGTATATTGAAGTGTGTTCCGTGTGGTGCCGGACGTAAAGAATAGCACCATCCTATTTCTTCCCGTGTGTGTCGTAAAAGGCGACTAAGGGACTTACTACAGAATGGGCAGCAGCATTCTCTATGCATTTGGCCACCATACTGCGATCGCCAACCCGCCTGCCAAGCATGGTGATTATGTTATGGCAACCCCCCCCTCGTTTTGGGGAAGGCCTATGTCCAGCAGTGGACGACTTTCGGCTGAAATTATGATGATGATGATCATTTTAAGTATGGGGAATATTTGATTGATTATCTACTAGAGAATGGGCAGCAGTGTTCTCTATGCATTTTAACATCATACTGCGATCGCCAACCCGCCTGCCAAGCGTGGCGATTATGGCAGTCCCCTTTCCCATATAGGGAGAGACTCATGTCCAGCAGTGGACATCTTTCGGCTGAAATGATGATGATGTAGTATGCTTAAGGTACCTAGTTAATATAAAAGTGCTTTTTAGGGTTCCGTACCTAAATAATACCCTTATGGTGAGACTAAGTCTGTCTGTCTGTCTGTCTGTCACACCTGGATATCTCAAGAACTACTAATGCTATCAACTTGAAATTTTGAATAGTTTTAGATGACATTTGCCCAACTATTTTGCAAACAAGAAAGAAATTAAAAAACATATCTATTTTGCAAAAGGCACTGAAAGGGGGTCTTAAAAGTTTTAAGTGGGGCTACTAGGGCATATGAGGTATCATATGACAGAACGCTGTTTGCATATTCTCAAACATAATTTGTTTAGGCAGCATTGTTTCCGACTTTTGATGAAAATCTCCCTTATCTCCAAAGTTTGCATAGACAAAAATCTGAAATTATTCTATGTGATAGAAGTTTATGTAAAGGTTACTGGAAAAATAAAACGATGTCTAAATTAAATAACACAGTTTTCAGAAATCATCAACATCATACGTACGGAAAACCCTCGATGCGCAAGTCCGACTCGCTCTTGAGCGGTTTTTATATTTACGAGTACCAGAAAATTGTAAATAAAACAACATGTCAGCTAGTTTGTATATTCTTGTAATCATTTAGGTTATCAGAATCAGCCTATAATGTTCCCACTGCTGGCACACAGGCCTCCTGTCTGTGAGAGGGAGTGTGACGTAATCCACCACGTGGGCCCATGTGGGCTGGTAGATGTCACATGTCTTTGAATTTTTTAGTTCTTGGACAAGCCGGTTTCCTCACGATGTTTTCCTTCATCGTTTTGAGAGCAGTGGTGATTAAATAATTTACACAAAGTAAAGCGCCTGTTGGGGTTCGAACCTTCGACCTACAAGTCGCACCACTGGGCCACCACTGCTCTTCCACATTTAGGTCTCCATCATCATTATAATTTCAGCCGAAAATCTTCCACTGCTGGACATAGGCCTCCCCCAAACACCGCCACTTTGACCGGTTCTGTGCTTCCCGCATCCAGCGGATACCTGCGGCCTTCACAAGGTCATCGGTCCACCTTATAGGAGGCCTTCCAACGGTACGTCTTCTTGTACGCGGTCGCCACTCCAGAACCTTTCAGCCCCATCAGCCATCAGTTCTGCGAGCAATGTGCCTGTCCACTTATGTTTGGCAATTCTTCGGGCTATGTCGGTTACCTTGGTTTATCATTTAGGTACTTTAATAAAAAAATAAAAAATAAAATTCATTTAATTCAGATACCAACATAACCCATATTTAAAACATCCTTATATTATTTAACGATACACACAAATTCACACATAAATATGTACCTACAAACGAGAAATTACAATATAACGAATAATTGACGGCACGGTTGGCGCAGTTAGTTAAGCGATTGACTGCTGCGCTGCGTGTCGCGGGTTCGATTCCCGCACGGAACAAATATTTGTATGACCTACAAGTAGTTGTTTCGGGTCTGGCTGTTTGCGTATGTGAATTTAAAAGTTTGTAAACGCACCCACAATACAGGAGAAATTCCTAGTGTGGGGCAACGTTTAAAAAAAAAAAAAAATTACAATATAAATAAAATCAACACACAAATTAGATAATCAAATCAATCAAAGCTCGTATTCATTACAGTAGTCTCTTACGTGCGTCTCGTTAATGTAAAAGGTTATTTACGTAATAAATGTTATCATCATCACGGATATCATAATCATCTGCCCAGCTTTTTCCCAACCATGTTGTGCTCAGCTTCCAGTCTAACCAAATACAGCTGAATACCAGTATTTTACATGGAGCAACTGCTTATCTGACCTCCACAACCCAGTTACTGGGTAACACGATACCCCTTGGTAAGACTGGTTCTCACACTTTCGGGCTTCTGAGGACCCGTAACGTCTGTCAAAGAATATCATCATCACCGATATTATAAATAAAACAATAATAAATAATTTAAAGGTTTTTTACAATGTTACTAAATAAATAAATGTATATAAAATATAAAAAATTAATTATAATTCTTAAATTCAATTCCGTTTTAATAAAACAGTATATATCTTACTAACTACGTGTTTTTTTTTTACTTAACTATATATATACAGGGTCAAATTAAATTAGCTAGCGAAACTCCGCAGACGTGATGGGTATCGATATCTAAAAAGGACAAAATAATATAACAAAAGATTTGATGATTTTTTTTGGGGTCAACGTACCTCTGTTATTGTTTGTTAATTGAAATATGAGAAATTCTGTTTTCTTTTGTTTTCATCATGTTGAGATATGGGTGCCCATCGCGTCAGTGCAGTATATAAAAAAAACAAGTTTTCAAGTTGCCAAAAAAGAACTCGTCAAATTAATTAATTTTTTGTGTGATCATGTTTAGATATCGACACCCATCACGTCTGCGGAGTTTCGCTAGCTAATTTAATTTGACCTTGTATAATAAAATTTATCACATTAAACATCCAAGGTTCTTCCTCCTCTCTCCTACTTGATCTATGCTGTGCCCGACAGGGTCCTTAATTGTGTCTAATATAAATATTTCCCTGCCAACTATATACAATAAGGTACGCAATAATGAATTGAGAATTGACATTGATTTCCTGAAACTCCAAAATTGTTAACAGCAGCAGCTGAAAATATGTTCCAATAGCCCAACTAGCACAAAAAACAAAATAATTCGTCAATGCAAACTTTATAGCCCCAAAAAGTCAAACTCAAATGAACCTTCAAAATTAAACAATGAAAAACCGTTTCGGAAATGTCAATTTTCCCGCTTTATCACCCGAAATAGACCTTCGGAATATCCCTGAGATCCGAATGTCAAATAAAGCTATCAATGTTGATTCTGTCCGGGGGTGGGACCGGATAGTTTTGTGATTACTTTACAAAGTACCGAATGATAACAGACACGTCCACCGAGCTGTCTTGTCGACATTTTATTGCCTGGCCGTGGCTTATAGAAAGCGGTGTCCCGATAGCGATGCATGTTTATAAGTGCCATAAATATGAGGAAATGGGAGGATGAAATTAGCTAACGTATGTTTCTAAATACCTATTGGCTGTATGTGCAAAATAGGTGCTGTATTTCCGTGTTTTTAGCGTTGAAAGCGGTGGTTCAATTCAACTGGCTCGCGTCATGTTCCGCTACTCGCATCCGATTCGAGTAGCGGAACATGACGCACGCCAGTTTCACGGTTTTCATGAAAACCTTAATTGATAGAAACTGTTCGGTAGCTTATGAAGTTATGACAATCCGAAACATTTTCGACATTTTCTTCATCGTTATTGCTGGTAGCATGTAACTTTGTCTAGGCCTTGTCTAGGCCCGCTGTATTTGTATCCCATCAAAAACATAAAATAATGTAATAATGCAAAAATGGGAACCAAGTTCAATATTTAGAATATGCGTGGTATAATGTAATAATGCAAAAATGGGAACCAAGTTCAATATTTAGAATATGCGTGGTTGTCGACACAAAAGAATTGAGATCTAAATGAAGAATTGAGATCTAAATGAAATTTTATGAACATAAAACATTCTAAACGAAATTTAAACAATCTATATATATAAAATTCGAAGTCCTGACTGACTGACTGACTGACTGATATATCAACGCACAGCCTAAACCGCTGGTCCTAGAGACAGGAAATTTGGAGGGTGTGTTCTTTGTAAAGAGTAGGTATCCACTAAGAAAGGATTTTTCGAAATTCCACCCCTAAGAGGGTGAAATAGGTGATGGAAGTTTATATGATAGTCCATCAGTTTTGAAGTAAGGATCTTTAAATTTAGTGTATAGACTGACGATTAAAAATTAATTTATACGTGTGTCAGCGTTTTTGATAATTCTACCCCCGAAGGGTTAAAAAGGGGGATGAAGTTGTGTATCAAAGTCCTTAATTTTCACAGTAAAAATCACTAAATTTATTATCTAGGCTTATGGTTGGAAGCTAATGCAACGGTGTTGATAGAATTTCAACCCTTATGGGGTAAAAAACGGGATAAAATGTTATTTTTAATGAAAGTTCTTTTTAAGTTAAAATCACTAATATTTCGGCTTATGGTTGGAAACTATAGCATCCGCTAAGAAGGGATTTTCCGAAATTCGACCTTTAAGGGGTGAAAAAGGGGGATAAATCTTATTCCTTGAGTTATCAAACCTGAAACTTGGCACGAATACTAAACCTAAGTAAATTATAAAGTGTGAATTTTTTTTTTAACTACCCTCTAAAGGGGGATTTGCGGATGTCAGTTTGTATAGAAGAATTTTAACGCGCGGTCCGATTAACTCGAAACTCAGTATTTATACTGTAAACCAAATATAAAGAATAAAATTGATCAGAGTTCTTAGAAAATTTATCCCTAACGGGTGAAAAGGGGTAGTCAATTTTACAAGGGAGGATTCTACTGTGTGGCTTGATTAACTCCAAATTCTGACGTAGGCATCAGCTAAGAAGGGGTTTTTGGAAATTCGACCTTTAAGGGGGTGAAAAGGGGTGATTTTGTTTGCATGAAAAATCTTATTCCTTGAGTTAATAAACCTGAAACTTGGCACAAATACTAACCTAAGTAAATTATAAAGTTAGACATTTTTTTGTTTTTTTAAACTGCCCCCTAAAGGGGGATTGGTGGATATCAAAGTTTGTATGGAAGATTTTTAACGCATGGTCCGATTAACTTGAAACTCAGTATCTATACTGAAAACAAATAAATAAAGAATAAATTGTATCAGGTTTTTTGAAAATCTGCCCCTAATGGGGTGAAAAGGGATAGTCAATTTACAAGTAAGGATTTTACTGCTTGGCTAGATTAACTTGAAAATTGGTATAAATAACCTATAAGTCCAATAATAGAAACGTCAAAAACGATGTTTCAACAATTTACCTCTTTGAGTGCGTAAAAAGAGGCGATATAGTTTGTATGAACAGAATCTTATTTCTTTTGATATATAAACTTGAAATTTGGCCCGAGTACTTATTTACATAACAACACGCCTGCAATCCCCAAAGGGATAGGTAGAGGTGTACCTTTAGTACACCCACTTTCGCCAGTTCTGTTTAAGTCCCATGTAATAGGGCGCCCCCTATTACATGGGATTTAAACAGAACTGGCCTATTGCCATCAACCGGGCATAAATCCAGACTCCGGGCTGCTACTGAGAAATTCGTAATGGATAATCCAATAACACTTTGCCCGACCTGGGAATCAAACCCACCCCTCATGCTCAGCAGTCGTGCTTGTGACCATTAGACTAACGAGGCAGTCGTTACTTGATAGAAATAGAGAATACTATTTAATAATAAAGATCGTAATCATGAATACTAGGTAGTTTTGAAAAACGCAACCATCATGACAAACTTTGTTATTTAAGAACGTATTCTTGCTATGATTCACGTTTATTAACTCAAAAAATATGATTGTTCGTACAATCTACATCCCTTTTCATCCTGATAATATTGATCCAATTTTCAAAAACCGAATCTTAGAGTTCGCCTACAATGTATGGAATGTAAATATTATTATATTCTCAAATAAAATTATTATTATAATAATCAAACATTTCTGATGTCAGTCAGTCAGGACTTCGCCCACGACTTCGTTCGCTTGGATTTCGTACTTTCCCCTAAACATTATTTCAGCAACACCTCCACCTCCTTTAAATGGTGTAGGTACCCTTCAAAAGGATTTTAGGGAGTGTTACAGTTTGTTTTTAAGAATCTTTACGCGAGGTCCGATTAACTCGAAACTCAATGCTCATACTTTAGACAAAAGAAAAAAAATATGGAGTTTTCGAGAATCGGAAAAAGGGGTAATTAAGTTTTCGGGACAATTTTACTGAGTACCTTGAATAACTCAAAAGTTGGTAAGTATATAAACATTATTATTCAAGAACAAAAACGTAGAAAAATAAATAATACAAAATTTCTTACAAATAGACTTAGACATGAAATGGAGGACACGTATATTGAACAAGTATGTACAAAACGAATTTGATATTTATATGCTATCTATATCCTCGGTAAAGTTGTAAATCAAACTGCACTCCTATCTGCTTACCACGCTTACGTTGGTTCCAACTAAGATAGGGTATAATGTTTTGGAGAAATGCTGCTGATAGAGAAGCTGTTTTTTTTTCGACATCCACGCGGGCGAATCCGCGGGCGAAAGCTAGTGTTTACTAAAATTTTAACAGTCGAGTTATTTACACAAAGCAAAGTTGGGGTAAATTGATCTTAGGGTAAACTCAGGCCATGGTTTAGAACGAGAGTGCATGGGAGGGAGGCCATCACCTTCTTCTGCGAAGCAGTAATGCTCGCGAAGGAGGAGGCGGAACGCGTCAGGCAGAGACAAGGCTCGCGCCCTCACGCCCCTAGTCGCCGCAGGAGACGCCCCGAGCATCGGGTGTCACAGGCCGATTTCCGGCCACACCGTAGGCGCGGGCTTGCGGACGGTGAGCGATGGGTAGCTCGCCGTCCGATAAGGACCAGGCCCGGGTCGACGGCGCGTTGTGTTCCACGCGCGCCTCAAAGAGATGTCAGCACCAACTGACGGGGTCCGATAGGGCCAATGCCTGCCAGGGTTGCGAGTTTGTTTGAAAGGGATATCGTGGCCCTCCTTAAGGCAACGGAAGGAACACGGGTGGGTTAGGTTAGGTTAGTCAATAAAAGTCTGACACGCCCTCCCGCTCCGCCCAGAGCGGGAGAAGATAATTATTTGGATTACCAAATAATCCCACCAAAAAAAAGGGGTAAATTGATGCTCAATGTTTGACATATATCTCATTATCCGTTGGAGCTGTATTTATAAAAATTCTAGTTAATCTAAGGGGTTTTAATAAATAAACTAAATTTCATGTTAAATATACCTATTTGAAAATAATAAGGGGTCAAAAGTGGCTCCAAATGGTTAGTGTAAAGTCTTCACCGTTTCTAATAATAGATGTTTTCGTGCCGTGTTCCCCTTTCATAGACTAGGGTTGTAGAAAAAGCAGGCACATCTATGTCAAGCAGACTTCCATTATGTAGATGACAAAAATGTTCTGGATTCCATGTCGGGATTTAAATGTCTTTCCTTATAGGTCCCTCTAAATATGTCATGGCTTAATTACAACTTATGTTATATAAAATTATTTTGTAGATGACATCATTTATCCTTTAACCTCCACAACCCAGTAACTGGGTAATACGATACCCCGTGGTAAGACTGGTTATCAGACTTTCGGGCTTCTGACGACCCTTTACGACTATCAAAGATCCACGAATAACAGCCGGCACCAACTTGCTTTCCTAGGCATGGAGGAGTCTCGGTATGGAAAGATGGTCACCCATCCACGGACCAACCCCGGCAAGCGTAGCTTAACCTGATGGATCAACCTTTGCGGCCGTTATTACTTAGCCACGAGCTCCTCCTGTCGTCAAGACAAACTTTTACATGTATTAGACAGGTGTGATCTTTTTTTTTGGATGGGGTATTGGCCATCAAACCAAACAACTTACTACATGGGACAAAAATCGTAACTGCGGAAAAAATATCAACTGTCTCATACAAAACTTCAATACCTACCCGACCCAAATGTATGGGACGATTGATCAGTTTTATTGCGATTACGATGTTGGTCCCATGGAAAACAAGAGCGAGTCGGACTCGCGCACCGAGGGTTCCGTACCTAAGTATATATAATGTTGATGATTTCTGAAAAACTGTGCCATTTAGAGACATCATTTTGGCAATCAAATTGCATAAAAAAATTAGCTCTTCCTTACATTTATGTTCGAATAACTCGTCAAAATGTAGGGAACAGCTTATTTTTTTTCGCGATTTCAGGTTTTGTCTCATAGTAAAGTTGTTCATAATGATGAGTACAATGACTCCTTAAGAGATTGTGCGTTAATTCTGGGACATGTTGTAAGTATGTAGAATAGGATGTTTCTCAGACTTTTTCATTTTTTAATCGCTTTTATAGTCGTAGTTCAAAGTCAAATCAAGAACATAAAATGTAATTTCATTAAAGCTTTAAATAATATATTGAGAGCAAAACAGGTGGTTCCAGCCAACGCCAGTATTTTAAAGTAGGGAACAGCTTATTTTTTTTAGAGATTTCAGGTTTGGTCTCATAGTAAAAGTTGTTCATAATGATGAGTACAATGACCCCTTAAGACGTTACGCGTTAATTCTGGGATGTTGTATATGTTTTTTCTAAGTATGATATTGCAGTTTTTAGTGACTGCCTCGTTAGTCTAGTGGTCGCAAGCGTTACTGCTGAACATGAGTTCCTGGGTTCGACTCCCAGATCGGGCAATGTGTAATTGATGTTTTCCATCCAGAATTTCTCAGTAGCAGCCCAGAGTCTGGAATTGTGCCCGGCTGATGGCAATAGGCTCGCTCCAACATAACTGGCGAATTGTGGGTGAACTATAGGTACGCCTCTGATTAATCATTTGGGGATTAGAGGCCATGACGAGTATGTTATGTTATTTTCCAAAAAGGACTCATCGTAAAACATTTTATTATTTTTGAACCACTCCCACCCGCGTGAGAAATACTGTTTAAACAGTGAAAAAAGAGAGATACTCGTAATAAATCATTTGGACACTAATTTATGTTTTTCTATTGCCGCGTCACGTCTCACACATGGAACCAGTTCGGGTTTTTACGTTGACCTTTAAAAATGAATTAACTTTTCCGAATGTTACCAAAATTGTTTCGATTTCTCTTTTAAACATAACATGAAGCCTTGTTTCCCCTAAGGGTAAGGCAGAAGTGTACCCATAGTAAGTACACCCACATTTCGCTAGTTATGTTTAAGTCCAATGTAATAGGGGGCGTTCCTACTGCCATCAACTGGGCGCAAACAACACACAAACATACACAATCTTTAAACATTTCAATCAACTCAGCCTATAGCAGTCCACTGCTGGACATAGGCCTCTACCACGCTGCGCCACAACACCCTGTCCTCCGCCTTCCGCATCCAGTCTGTCCCAGCTACCTTTTTAAGGTCGTCGGTCCATCTAGCTGGGGGGCGTCCCACACTACGCTTGCCGATACGTGGTCTCCACTCCAGGACTCGTCTGCTCCACCGGCCATCGGTCCTTCGACAAACATGGCCAGCCCACTGCCACTTCAGATTGCTCACTCTGCAGGCTATGTTGGTAACTCCGGTTCTCCTCCGGATAACTTCATTTCTGATCTTATTCTTCAGAGAAACTCCGAACATAGCCCGTTTCATAGCACGCTGAGCGACCTTGAATTTGTGGACCAGCCCGACTGTCAGTGTCCACGTCTCGGCATTAAACATTTTACCATTTATTAATATTACTCTAATCTTATTGGGACTTATATGTTTGAGCCGTTTGGGGTTGAAACATCTAGGGTCATGGGGTCCGAGTGCCCACTTAGTTTTTCGAGACATCGCCAAGCGGTTAGTCGACTCCTCACGTGACAAGAGGACTGGCTTATTTTTGGCCAATGAATCAGCATTGGCATACAACGTGGCGTGGAACGTGGCCTTTTGAGCACTTTTCTTGTTGACAGCGATGCGGAAGAATTTTTTGACGCGCTATGATTATTTCTCTTCCTTTTTATAAACTTGTATACATTATTTTAAGTCTGTTAGTTTTTAAATGATGTAAATATTTTCAAAATAAAGTAACCATAGAGTGTCAAAAAAGTATTGTATCTTTGTTAGCATACTTAGTTGTTAGCTTTGTTGTGGTCTCCTATAAGTGAAGGAGTAGGTACACTTACTTAATACTTGCGCCCGCCGCGTCTGTCTGTCTGAACGCGATAAACTCATAAACTATCAAACGGATTTTCATATGGTTTTCACCAATGAACGGAGCGATTCATGAGACATGTTTAATCTATAATTCATTAAGGCGCTGACAAGAGGCAAATGATAAAAGTAGGCTTGTCTTAAACAAAAAAATTGCCAAATCTATATAGTTTGTGGTAGCGGAATAAATATATGTTATTCTTGAACATATTTCTCAGAACTTGGTTGTTACCAGAACACGTTTAGAAAAAGAAAACTCGATAAAAATTAATTGTAAACTAACCCTTTACTTTGAGTTTCAATCCAAAATATCTGTATTAAATATCAACGTACGGTTGGTATTTAATTAATAACAAGAACGTTTTATTTGTACGCAGAACTTGGTTGATTTATTTTAGATTACTCAACTCATTTTTGAGTAAGTAGATAATTGCTAAATATTTTGCAATAAATTACAAGCGATGTGTCATCGCGCTTCTATTTCTTTTGAATACAGTCTGACAGTGACTGCGGATTACCTGTTGTCAGCGTCTTAAGGTTTTGTGTAAATTGGCTAATTTGTGCGTATGACGATGTAAAATACTCCAAGTAGGATGAACATCTGTTACATTTTAATCTATCTCACATGCTCTACGCAACAGGCTAATACGAAAAATATTGATTGAAATTATAGCTACAGAATAAAATTTCAGGAAAAACAAGACTTAAAAATAACTACTCATCTACTTTTCATGAGAAAAATCACGCTGACGATGTCGTGGGTTCCTTCTTCTTTCCACGAAACAGTTCATGCTATGGTGGAAAGTTAAGTCTGACTAAATAGCTATGGAGCGGGCTATGCTCGGAGTTTCTTTGAAGGATAAAATCAGGAATGAGCAGAGTTCACCGCGCGACTAGCATATTCAACATTAGTTTTTGTTTACACTAAACCCGAAAAGGGGTCATTGTACTCATCATTTGTAACAACTTTTTCTATAGGGCCTACCTTGAAATCACGAAAAAAAAACAGCTGTTCATACATTTTGTCGATTTAAGTGAACACAAATGTATGGAACAGCTGATTTATTTTCGCGTCAACCGCGTCGGGTAGTTGCCCACCAGACACAACACCCGTCTGGTCGGAGGATCCTCCCTTTTCTATGGAGGATGAGTGGACTTTTACATCCTGTTCCTCATACCTCTATAGATCTTAAAAAGGCAGCTGGGACAGACTGGATGCAGGAGGTGGACGACAGAGTGTTGTGGCGCAGCCTGGGAGAGGCCTAAATCCAGCAGTGGACTGAAATAGGCTGAGTTGATGAAATAGCATGGTTGTTTAAAGGGTAGGCTGCCCAAGGTACGCCAGTAGATACAGGAGGGAGGGTTTTAGTATTCTCATATTTTTTTTTGTTGAAAATAACACCATTTTCTCGGAGCGACTACTATCACTAAAACATAATCCTATTCAGGTCACCGCACAAGTTTTTACTTGAGGGTCGTTCTAAGTGTTTCCCTGTGTTGTGGACGCAACAGCCGACAGCCGGCAAATAGACGAGCCTAATTAAACAAGTTGAGGCGCTGTGCAAATGCACGGATTTTGTTACGTGATTAAATTAGTTAAATGTTTACTCTTCATTGTTTGTTGTTTAGGTAATGTTTTTAGTAATATTGATAGTGAATTAGGTGAGTTTTTGATGAGCTTCAGATTTATGGCATCAAATATGATGTTGATTCATAACGAACTCGAATTTAGTGCACTTTTTATCAAATCAAAATATTTTATTTCACATAAACCACTTGAAGCTATGTGGACGGTTCCAATTGGTCGCTTCCTATGGAGAAGAGCTGGCAAGAAACTCCACGGTTTCTCTTTTAAAAATGATGGGCTTTTGACAATGTTTTCAAATTACAGTGTTAATACCTCGGTATGGGAGGACAATGTAGGCCCAACATTCCTGAGACGTTTTAAATTGTCATCCTAATAATAAAGTTAGGCTCAAACGGGTTTCTAAGTGAAAGAGTGCTTTGTTTGTTACTCTACGTTCCTGTAGATTTAACTACTCTGCGTAAAAACTATCCCGATGATAGTAAGAAAATACATTAGAATTAATGTATTTTCCAAAGATAAAAATATGTCTAGATAGACAGTCAAAGCTGTGAACTCGTCGAAAAATAATGCGTTCAAATAATGGCCGTAAAATGCACGCATACTAGAATAACACAATGACAGCACAATGACGTTGCGCGAGTGTAAAACGTATGATCATCTATCACGCACACCAGCCCATCAAAGTTGGCCCGTTTGTCTATCTCTATACTATCCAGCCAGACATAAATAATCAAAGGTATTTTCCTACTACCATCGGGATAGTTTTGTTCTTTATCAAATAAAGACAACTGGAAAAATCTATCATCACCTCTATCACCACTTTTCAAAACCCTACAGTAACCCTACATTACCCTTTCACATTTCTTAAAAACTGGCCAAGTGCGAGTTGGACTCGCGCACGAAGGGTTCCGTACCATTATGGTAAAAAAACACGTTTGTTGTATGGGAGCCCCCCTAAAATATTTGTTTTATTTAATTACTTAATATATTTTTAATGTGAATACATAACTAAATATTCTGTGAATATTTCAAGCGTCTACCTGTTGCCCTTATCAATATCGAGCAAAAACGAGCAAAAATATCACGTTTGTTGTATGGGAGAGCCCTTAAATATTTACTTTATTCTGTTTTTTAGTATTTGTTGTTATAGCGGCAACAGAAATACATCATCTGTGGAAATTGCAACTGCTTAACTATCACGGTTCATGAGATACAGCCTGACAGACAGACAGACAGACCGACAGACACACAGACAGACGGCGCCGGCGCGGCGGAGCCTTAGTAATAGGGTTCCCGTTTTACCCTTTGGGTACGGAACCCTAAAAAAGAACCAACCGTTTTTATCGTATTTACTCCTACTCCATTTACAAAAAAGAAGTACCGACTACGCAAGAACATTTTTAAATGAAACCCTCCTTCCGCGATACATTTGTTTCTCAGTCTCGGAGTTATCTGGCCTCCTCCGTACTAAGTTTCCAGTTTTATTTTTTCATGTTCCGAACGTTCGCTGTCTTCGGTTCGGAATTGTTCGGCTTTGGCAACGTGCCCGAAGTGAAATGTGGAAAAAGAATTCTTTCTCTTGTGGTGCTATTACTTATACCTACATAGTACGTATAAGTTATTAGGTAGGTGTTTCGAAACTTGGAAAGTATTGTACATATTCTATTTTTAAACAAAGTTTTTCGAACCTTTTTACGGATATGAAAGTGATATTACCTCCTTTCTCTATTTGTAATCCTTTTCTTATTTGTATTTGGGTCAACCCATTGCATTCTGTAATAAAATGTGAACAATGCTAATAATGTTAATTCCATACACTGACCCTACCTAAAAGCGTTTACGACTTACGGCAGTTCATACAAACTTTCAAGCCCTTGTTTTTCAAAATGACTGAACCGATTTTAATAAAATTGTATACGCATAAGCAGAATACAAAGTTCTAAAAAGTTAGTTAACAAAATTTTCAAAAAATAGTGTTATAGCCAAATTAGTAATTTTAAATTTTCCATAAAAACTGAGATTTCCAGTTATATGTTTTTAAATAAGACATCTAAATGTTCTTAACTAAGTTTTTAGACCTTTGTATCCTACTTATGCGTATGAAGTTTCATTAAAATCGGTTCTGTCATTTCGAAAAACAAGGGCTTGAAAGTTTGTATGAAATGCCGTACGTCGTAAATGCTCTTAAATAGGTTTGCGTGCTTGCTATTTTCATAGAATGATTCACACATTCCAATTAGATTAGTTTCATGAACGTTGAACATTCTAAATAAGCGTTGCATTGGTAATAATACTGAATGTTGCACTAATCGTACTTACAAATTCACCACAATGGCATTAACATAACCCACAATACCACAATGACGTTTGTACAAAATGTACCTATTTCTGTATTAACACGACCCACATACCTTTTGCCACTAATGTGTTTTCACATTAATATAGGTATTCGTAGATGGTTACATTTTGCTTGTAGGTATGGGTAGCTGGGGTATTACGGGCCCCCGGTGTATGACGGCGAGACCCCTTCTTTCTCGCAGAGTAATTAACTGAGACGGTCGGAACGGAATGATGACAAGACCTTTCACATTAGCTGCTTTATTGCTCGGTTTTAGACTAACGGGTATGCCTATTATGCCCCGCATATGACAATTTTGTCCCGGACACGGGGCAAAACGGGTAGTTATTATTATTTAAGTTCGATTATCACAGAATTCTAGTAGACTAAGATAATTTTTGAAAGAACATTAGTGAGATAGCCAGCCAGGCAAACAGACACATGAGTGATCCTATAAGGGTTCCGTTTTTTCCTTTTGAGGTTCAGAACCCAAAAAATTGCTGTTTTTAGTAAGTTTGGTTGGCAATCTTGGTTTAAAAAATGTTCGGAAGTGGCTCTGCACTCCCGAACATCTTTTAAAACTCTTGGGTTCCATCCCCAGGGCGGGAAAAGTGTTACCGGGTTTTCCTTAACATAATTGTCATGTCAGCAGCTGGAGTCTGAGTTTAATCATCAGCAATAGGCTCATCCCTATTAAATGAAACTATACAATTACTCAACACGTAACCCTATCCGGGTTTTCCTTAAGCCGCAGATATATGATTTTAGTGAATTTTAAATCAGTTATTACGCATTCATATAATGCAAGTAAGTTATGCAAAAAATGTATGTTAAACTAGAACGCATACACATTAATTCTATATGTGAATATTTTAGTATTGTAGTAAAATACTTTAAGAAATAAATTCAGGAAGTAATGTCTACCCAAAGCATAAAAAACGATATTACTTTGAAACAAATTAAGATATTTTCATGCTTTTTTTTTGTATGAATAGACTGTTTTATTATCTATAATTCTATCTGTAATTTTTTCCGAATATTCATATTTTCGTTACTAAAAATAAATATTCCCTATAAAAGTTAATGGTTGACCGGCGCGAGCGCCACGTGCATTTGTATGGCCAAGGTCAACGGCGATTATCTGACCCTTAATATCACGCCTGTATTCCACGAAGGGTAACGCAGCAGTGTACCTTTATTTCACCAGTTATGTTTAAGTCCTATGTAATAGGGGGGGGGGGGGGGGCGAGCCTATTGTCATCAACCGGGCACTAATCCAGACTCCGGGCTGCTACTGAGAAGTTCCAGATGAAAAAACCCAATAACACTTAGCCCGACCTGGGAATCGAACCCAGGACCTCATGCGCAGGAGCTTATCCCTTTAGGCGTAATGGTATGTTTATGTTAATTCTTGGATTCATGGTTGTGAACGGGAGCCTTCAGTAGGGACTGGTCATTGCTTAGCTGCCACAGCTTATTTTAACTTATTTTAATTGTTTTATTTTGTTTTTATTAGGGTTCCGTACCAAAATGGTAAAAAGGAACCCTTATGGTGAAACTAAGTCTGTCTGTCCGTCTGTCACACCTGGATATCTCACGAACTACTAATGATATAAACTTGAAATTTAGAATAGTTTTAGATGATGTTTGCCCAACTATTTTGCAAACAAGAAATAAATTTAAAAAAATATATATTTTTTGCAAAAGGGACTGAAGGGGGGTCTTAAAAATTTGAAGTGGAGCTACTAGGGCATGTGGGGTATCATATGAAAGAGCGCTGTTTGCACATTCTCAAACATTTATTTTTTAGGCACCATAGTATCCGACTTTTGATGAAACATGTAAAAAAAAATACCGTTCCATCTCCGAAGTTTGCATAGATAAAATCTGAAATTATTCTATGTGATAGAAACGGAAAAATAAAACGATGTCTCTAAATAGCACAGTTTTTCAGA
The DNA here is from genome assembly GCA_948098905.1 of Tiliacea aurago. Classification (NCBI taxonomy): domain Eukaryota; kingdom Metazoa; phylum Arthropoda; class Insecta; order Lepidoptera; family Noctuidae; genus Tiliacea; species Tiliacea aurago. Next base: position 18,532,671 of record OX402593.1, read on the forward strand.
AATCATCAACATCATATATACGTACGGAACCTTCAGTGCGCGAGTCCGACTCGCTCTTGACCGGTTTTTTTTTATTACGGAAGGTTTTAACGTGCACGTCTTTCTACATTGTTCTCACATGTATAATTTCAACATAAATGATGTAACCAATACTTTGTAACAATATTATAATTTAAAAGAGTGTCTGTGGAGTTTATTGCCCGTTCTTCTCCATATGAACTAACTACGCTTTGGAATGGGCTATTTAGCTACATCTCTCTGACTGACTAACCCCTTGAAAAATCAAAAGTGCCTGTAATTGGTTTATTTGAAATAAAGGCTTTGAGTTTGAGTTTGGAAGAATTTAACGATGTTAGTTCTTAAACATGAATGACAGATGCTGCGGGAGGGTTTCATACATACGTCATGGCATATGGACGTCTGCCAGGGTTGCGAGTTTGTCCGAAAGGGATATCGTGGCCCTGGCTCACAGGCAAATGAAGGAACACGGGTGGGTTTTAGTCAGTAAAAGTCTGACACGCCCTCCCGCTCCGCCCAGAGCGGGAGAAGTTATTTGATAATTTCCCTACCAAAAAAAAAAAAAAATGGCATATGGACGTAGGTACCGTGAACGTGGATCCACTTAAAACTTAAGCCCTTAAAAAGTTTCTTTGACTGTTTTTGTGATATGAAGAGTTCTAGTCGTAAGTTGAATTTATGATGAGAATATTTCAACGAAGGTTAGGTAAGAAAACTACAAAAATAGAAACCAGCTCAAAATAGCTTTATAAAAAAAAAATTTTTTGAAAAAAAGGAAGTTTGTTGTTTTTTTGTTAAAAGGTTTTATTTTACACCTTTAAGTTTTGGTATCTACCCTACGCAAATTCGAATACGACTACCTGCTTATATGTAAATAGCAGTGACAGGAAGTTATTATAACATCATCCACATAGACTAAATGGGAAAAATACTTATTATTGAAGATAACTCAAAAACGAATTTCCAAAATCGATACACCTCTCTAAGGGAACACCTCTGAAGTATATGACCTACCAAACAAAATAAGAATCATCAAAATCAATTCATAATTATCGGACTAATCGCGTAACAAAGAAACAAAAAAAAATTGTCGAATTAAGAACCTTCTCCTTTTTGAAGTCGGTTAATTAAAATGTGGGTATAGATACACCTCTGCCTATTCCTTCGGGGAATACAGATGTGTGATGTATTGTATGTGTTAAAAAAAAAATTGCTCATGATACGATTGATTGATGTTGATTTTGATAACATAAACATACCTAACCTACAATTTTAATTTCAACTAGATTCTAACTTTTATTATTTTAATCATATTTTATAATGTTTTTTTGTTAATGTGAGGACGTTGTAGACTTAATAGACTGTAGATATGTAGACCATGTTCTATTTTGTTAAGTACCTGGTACTTTGACGGGCCTACGCTGTCCTCTCATACCTATTAGCACTGTAATTTGAAAACATTATAAAAGCCATTTTTTTTTAAAGAGTTACCGTGGAGTTTCTTGCCGGCCCTTTCCATAGGAAACGACCAATTGGAACCGTGTACCTAGCTTTTGACGTTTCATAAGTGCCCATGTAGGCCTATGTGAAATAAAAAAATTTGAATTGATTTTGATCTATTTTAAAACCCATATATTTTTTCTAATTGTAATTTTTTACATAATCTGCATGACAATAAACAAATTACTTATAGTATCACTCTCAAAAATCTACTCGTTCAAAAGCCGTTGCAAGCTGCAAGCTTCTAAAATTAACTTGGTTCGACCAAGAGAATCTGATTTGAGTCTCGACTTTGATCGATCGAGCAAACAGCTGGGGTAAATAAGAAACCGCAAATAATGATGGATTGTGAACGAAAAGATTTTATTGGCATTAACTAGCTTACGTTAATAATAGCAGGGGGTCTACTCCGAAAATAAATCAGAAGTATCGGGCGAATATTCAGCCGTTGTTTGACTACGGCTAACTATGGCTGACTACGGCAAAAGAAAAAAAAAACGACAGTCAAAGAGATAAGCCAAAGTCAAAAATGTGACTTTTAAGTCAGGTAAGGATTCAAAGTCAAAAAAGGAAACTATGGAAGTTATAAAAAGGCCGAACATTCGGCCGATACTTCGGGTTAACGCTTCGGAGTAGACCCCTTGTATAGTTAGCTTTTTTTTTTCATTTCTTGATAAGCAACATGACTTTAGCACTAACAATCCTAACTAATAGGTATTATAAATGCGAAACTGAGTTTGTTTGTTTGTTTGTAACGGATTTGGATGTAAACCCGGGTAAACCATGACCTGGTTTTTTTATCCCGATATTCTTACGGGATCGAGACATATGCGGGTGAAACCACGAGGTGCGGCTAGTGTAGTTATAAACCTGGTATAGTTTGATGGATACCGGTACCCTGCCTTAGGAATGTGCGGTGAGGCGGGGGGCGGGATGCCGTGAGCGTTGACGAATGAGCGGCGGGACGCCGTGAGCGTTGACGAATGAGCGGCGGGACGCCATGACCGTTGACGAATGAGCGGTGGGACGCCGTGAGCGTTGACGAATAACCGGCGGGACGCAATGAGTGTTGCCGAATGAGAGGCGGGGCGGCGCGCCGTGAGCGTTGAAGAGTGAGCGGCGGCAAGCCGTGAGTTTTAACGAATGAGCGGCCTGCACTGCCCACCACGCATTGGCCTGCTGCAGTTTCTAAAAAGAGAGGGACTTTTTAGGGGCTGCGAGGCCGCTTTCATCAACGCTCATGGGATCCCGCCCCCCACCTCACCGCGCATTCCTAAGCCGCAGTACAGTGGTTTCGGCCAAACTATAGTTGAGTAGTCTGCACGTCAGTGGTATCACTTTGACCTTGAACAGGCCTCGCATAGATCGGAGTTTCAATAGAATACGAAGCTAACATACACGCTGGTTTTGATACGACTGGCATGCAGTTGACAGTAGATATCCACCTAGTTTTTCTAGAGCTCTTTGTGAAAGTACTTCTATAGTTTGACTGATACCGCTGTACTGTGCCTTAGGTATGCGTGGCGAGGCGGGGGGGCTGCGTTGACGAATGAGCGGCGGGACGCTGTGAGCATTGATGAATGAGCGGGTTGTACTACTCCCCCCACCTCGCCGCGCACATACCTAAGGAGTGATACAGTGGTACCGGTGAAACTACTGACCTGCCTATTTCTGCCGCCAAGCAGCGTTGACGTGTTCTAGTTTGAAAGGTAATGGTCCCGGTGTAATGACTCGACACACATTATCATCATCACGGTCATTACACATTAAAGCTTTGTCTCTGGGAGTGCAATGTATCTGCAATGCCTCTGGTTTTGGGACGGTGATTAGCACAAATCTTTCATAGAAGTCTTAACTATCTAATGTAAAAATCCGTCAAAATCCTGGCATTAACTGTTATTAATGCTTGCAAATATCAACAGAACAAACTTCTAGTTCATATTTCATTTGGTAGTAAAAGCTAAATCTATGACGGAATTTTTCCAATTAAATTGAATTCAGATATTCGAGATCATTCAAGAATCCACAATTTGATTTTGAATATCCTAACTATTTCTCGGAAATCCAATTGCGATATCATATATTATTAGCACAGTTTCATGGATTCCTCGACTATCCCTTGCCGCATGCCGTTATAATTACAATATTTTCGGCCATTACAATATCCACGAATTTGCATGTTGATTAACTAACTCCAAAATACAATACAAAAAAACCGGTCAGTTCCGTACGTATATAATATATACGTACGGAACCCTCGGTGCGCGAGTCTGTTGAGAGCGATGATGTTGATGATTTCTGTAAAATTGTGCTATTTAGAGACATCGTTTTATTTTTCTTGTAATCTTTACATACACTTCTATCAAATAGAATAATTTCAGATTTTTATCTATGCAAACTTCGGAGATAAAGGGAGGACCGGTATTTTTTTTTACATTTTTCATCAAAAGTCGGAAACTATACAACCTAAAAAAAAATGTTTTGAGAATTTGCAAACTGCGTTCTTTTATATATATATATATATATATATATATACCCCACATGCCCTAGTAGCCCCACTTCAAATTTATAAGACCCCCTTTCAGTCCCTTTTGCAAAAAATATATATTTCTTTTAATTTCCTTCTTGTTTGCAAAATATATATTTTTTTTTAAACGTTGCCCCACACTAGGAATTTCTCCTGTATTGTGGGTGCGTTTACAAACATTTAAATTCACATACACAAACAGCCAGACCCGGAACAACTACTTGTAGGTCATACAAATATTTGTTCCGTGCGGGAATCGAACCCGCGACACGCAGCGCAGCAGTCAATCGCTTAACTAACTGCGCCAACCGTGCCGTAGTTGGGCAAACGTCCATAATAAAACCATATTAAATTTCAAGTTGATAGCATTAGTAGTTCTTGAGATATCCAGGTGTGACAGACAGACAGGCAGACTTAGTCTCACCATAAGGGTTCCTTTTTACCATTTTGGTACGGAACCCTAAAAACGGTTTCGACTTTGGTGTAATAGTTGCAATCATGACTTTTGATAAAGTCTTGGGTTTAAACCCTAGGTCGGAAAAATATGTCAGGTTTTTCCATTAGAAAATTTTCAGTAGCCCTCTGGAATTTGAATTTGTGCCTGGTTAATGGCAATAGGTTCGCCCCAAATTAAAGGAACTTAAACATAGCTGACGAAATGTCTGACCTACTGCGTACATCTTCGTGCAAAACTGGCTTGTTGTTATACATTGTTTTCAGAATCTATTCTAAAATTCAACGACAGCACATTTCAGTAATCTGTTCTTGCAGACATAAACAGAACGTTGAATGTATTTGGTTTCCTTACAACACAAACAATGGAATTTACTGCTGAGAACATGTTTTTATTTATTTATTCTGCGGTCTGAGACTAATTAAAAGTTGATAATGTGTTTTGAGTTCCAATGTTGTTGTTGACTGAAAAAATAAGCTTTCCGTAGTGTAGCTAAAGGAAGAAGCAACTATTTAAGAGCTATAGAGGAAGAATAGTTATCAAGGCTTTCCTTTAGCCCCAAGGACGCATAAACTCCACAAGGGCGCACTATGCTCCATAAGGGCGCATAAACTCCACAAGGACGCATAAGATCCACAAGGGCGGATAAACTGCACAAGGGCGCATAAAATAATTTTATTGATTAGCATTCGAAAATGTTGTTGGAGCTGCTGAAGATTGTAAAAACTATCTTTGCTTTGTATAAATTCAATCTCTTAGTATTGTACAATTACCTAACACATGTACCTACCATAGATATAAGAACTGTTTTTAGGGTTCCGAACCAAAATGGTAAAAAGGAACCCTTATGGTGAGACTAAGTCTGTCTGTCTGTCTGTCTGTCTGTCACACCTGGATATCTCAAGAACTACTAATGCTATCAACTTGAAATTTAGAATAGTTTTAGATGATGTATGCCCAACTATTTTTCAAGCAAGAAAGAAATTTAAAAAAATATATCTTTTTTGCAAAAGGGACTGAAAGGGGGTTTTAAAAATTTGAAGTGGGGCTACTAGGGCATGTGGGGTATCATATGAAAGAGCGCTGTTTGCACATTCTCAAAATTTTTTTTTTTTTAGGCAGCATAGTTTCCGACTTTTGATGAAAAATGTAAAAAATACCGTTCCCCCTCCCCTTTATCTCCGAAGTTTGCAAAGATAAAAATCTAAAATTATTCTATATGATAGAAGTATATGTAAAGATTACAGGTAAAATAAAACGATGTCTCTAAATAGCACAGTTTTTCTGAAATCATCAACATCATATATTCGTACGGAACCCTTGGTGCGCGAGTCCGACTCGCTCTTGACCGGTTTTTTTTTAAATTTCTATGGTATCTACTCTATAGCTATCGTTTACTGGGTACTCCTATCATTGACTTTAATGTGCCCTGGCGGCTAAGAATATGTCATGCTCACTCCAATGTCTCGCTGGTAATGGCGTGTGTTGGATCATTAAGTTCCCTTCAAAATGGTTGAGCTGAATAGTGCTGATCCATGCGTCATGTTCGTAAACGGGCGCCGTCAGTAGGGACTCGTCATCCTTAGCTGCCACGGTTTATTTTAATATATTTTAATTTTTCAATTGTTTTTGTTTTCATCTTTTTAATATGGACGATTTAAACGTGCATGTCTTTCTACATTGTTCTCACATGTAAAATTCAACATGAATGATCTAACCAGTATTTTGTAACAATATTTTGTTTTAAAAGAGATACTCTTTGGTTTTCTCGTGGAGTTTCTTGTCCGTTCTTCTCCATAGGAACCTACTACGCTTTGGAATGGGCAACTAGCTTCATCTTTCTTACTGACCGACCTCTGGACAGTTCAAAAGTGCCTACAATTGGTTTATTTGAATTTTTATTTATAGTATTTTGGTACATTCACTTTTAATTTAAATCAAACAGTAAATAAGTATTTGGCACATTTATCTATATTTAATTTAAATTCAAATAAAGAAATAATATTGGTAATAATATTGAGGGATTCATCATCCATTATGGACTTACAAATAAGCCCAACTTTTCGAGAGCACCTTAACATGCATCATAATGTCATGGCAAATTGAACTCTAATAACCGGAAGCTTGAATACATATTTAATTGGAAAATATAATCTATGGTACACTTCAGTAAGCCAGGCGATATCTGTCACTACCATGCGACAGAATCCCGGTTGACAAGCGTTTGAAAGTCTGTTAGACCCCTAATCTGGATAGTACAGAAGAATCAACCTTACTGTATTACAAATAAGTATTAGTATTATTGAATAGCTCGGAATGCGGATATTTATTAGTCTTCTCCGAACCTAAGGCTATGGATGGAATTTATGATTTTGTGTGAAAATTATCTGTTCATAAATTGAACCGTGTCCGTTGCAGGCATAGACAATGGCCGCCATTTTACGCTCGTTCCGTTCACACATGACCTCTTTTGTGTTGTCTAATGTTCATTGAGTTATGCTCTCGTGAACATTTAGCCGAACTTTGTATAAAGTTCATGAACGGAGTATGAATAGGAGAGTGTGAAGTTGATGGAAGGGATATGAGTATACTGTAGTTGGTAAATGTAATAGAAATTTTGCTTCTCGAGACAGACAGCTTTTTTGTAAAGCAATTCTAAATGTGTTGTATTTAATGAAAGTATAGTTATCTACTTACAAATATTATATTAGTATGCTACTATAAAGGGTCAATTTAAATTGGCTAGGAAAACTTCGCCGACGTGATGTGTATCGTTATCTAAACACGAAAAAATAAAAACCGGGCAAGAGCGAGTCGGACTCGCGCACCGAGGGTTCCGTACATACATATGATGTTGATGATTTCTGAAAAACTGTGCTATTTAGAGAAATCGTTTTATTTTTCCCGTAATCAAACTTCGGAGATAAGGTGGGGGGGGGGGGTTATTTTTTTTTACATTATTCATCAAAAGTCGGATACTATGCTGCTTAAAAAAAATGTTTGAGAATGTGCAAACAGCGTTCTTTCATATGATACCCCACATGCCCTAGTAGCCCCACTTCAAGCTTTAAGACCCCTTTTCATTCCCTTTTACAAATATGATATATTTTTTCAGGCAAACGTCATCTAAAACTATTCTAAATTTCAAGTTGATAGCATTAGTAGTTCTTGAGATATCTAGGTGTGACAGACAGACTTAGTCTCACCATAAGGGTTCCTTTTTACCATTTTGGAACGGAACCCTACAAATGAATAATGTTTGATGTTCTTTTTTTTTGTGGTCATCAACGGCTGGCAGTGTTGTTACTGGCAGTATGAGTTGAGAAAACCTGTTTTTTATTTTTATTTTATCGTGTTTAGTTATCGATACCCATCACGTCTGTGAAGTTTACTGATATTTCAAGCGGTCGTTGTTGACACAAAAAAAACTCTTCAAATTAAATGTTAATTTTTTGTGTTATCATGTTTAGATATAAAACCCATCCCCGTCTGCGGAGTTTCTCTAGCTAATTTAATTTGACCCTGTATACAATAATACTAATAATGAATTATCTACTGCCTCAACTGGGACTGGGACTGCCTCGTTGGTCTAGTGGTCGCAAGCGCTACTGCTGAGCATGAGGTCCTGGGTTCGATTCCCAGGTCGGGCAAAGTGCTATTGGGTTTTTCCATTAGGATTTTCTCAGTAGCAGCCCGGAGTCTGGATTTGTGCCCGGTTGATGGCAATAGGCTCGCCCCCTATTACATGGGACTGTACTATAGGTACACTTCTGCCTAACCCTTCGGGGATTACAGGCGTGTTGTTGTTATTGTAATTATCTACTAAGTACACAGCTCTGATGATACTTTTTAAGGATATATTTTTCTATTCAATCTGCCCGCCTTTTCCCAAGTTTGTGTTGAGATCAGCTTCCAGTCTTACCGGATGTAGCAGAACACCAGTATTTTACATGGAGCGACTGCCTATCTGACCTCCACAACCCAGTTACTGGGTAATACGATAACCCTTGGTAAGACTGGTTGTCAAACTTTCGGGCTTCTGACGACCCATAACGACAGTCAAAGATCCCCGAATGACAGCCAGGACCAATGGCTTAAGGCGCTGACAGGAGGATAAAAGTAGGCTTGTCTTAAACAAACAAATTGCCAATTATATATAGTTTGTGGTAGCGGAAAAAATATATGTTATTCTTGAACATATTTCTCAGAACTTGGTTGTTATATATAATCTCGATTCAAATTAACGGTAAACTAACCCTTTACTTTGAGTTTCAATCTAAAATATCTGTATTAAATATCAACGTACGGTTGGTATTTAATTAATAACAAGATCGTCTTATTTATATACAGAACTTGGTTGTTTTTTTTATTTTCGATTACTCAACTCATTTTTGAGTAAATAGATAATTGCTACATATTTTGCAATAAATTACAAGCGTTGTGTCATTGCACTTCTCTTTCTTTTGTATGCAGTCTGACAGTGACCGCGGTTTAGCTGTTATCAGCGTCTTAACGTGCTTTCCAAGGCACAGGGCAGTCTCGGTATATAAAGATGGTCACCCATCTACGGACCAATCGTGGTAAGCGTAGCTTAACCTGATGGATCGACCTACGCGACTGTTAATACTTAGCCATTAACTAAATGTAGTATTGATTAACTGAGCAACACACATTTTCACAACACTTGAACTCTGCGGCATACTCGTAGCTTAACTTGTTATAGCCGTATTAACCTAATTCTTTGCTAGTCAAACAATAAAGTTAACGATAATATATGTACTACGTTGTAGCTTTTTGTTTGAAGTCAGAATGTTTCAGTAGTTACTGGCCCTGGGAAAAATATTAATATCTTGACTTATTGCTTTAGTATTTTTCTCTATTTTATTTGGATTTAAGAAAATCTAAATCCCGTCTAAGTACTTATGTTTTATTCTTACCACCACCACCACCACCATTCAGCCAAAAGACGTCCACTGCTGGACATAGGCCTCCCCCAACATTTGCTTGGCAGGCGGGTTGGCGATCGCAGTATGGTGTTAAAATGCATAGAGAACGCTGCTGTCCATTCTCAAGTAAGTCCCTTAGTCGCCTTTAACGACACCCACGGGAAGAAATAGGATGGTGCTATTCTTTACGTCCGGCACCACACGTGACGTTTGTTCTTACGACCTACGGTAAAACTTAGCTGAGTGAAATCTGATGAAAATTCTGATTTTAGGGTTCCGTACCCAAAGGGTAAACCGGAACTCTATTACTAAGGCTCCACCGTCTGTCTGTCTGTCCATCTGTCACCAGGCTGTATTTCATGAACTGTGATAGTTAGACAGTTGAAATTTTCACAGATGATGTATTTCTGTTGCCGCTATAACAACAAATACTAATAAACAAATAAATATTTAAGGGGGCTCCCATACAACAGACGTGATTTTTTGCTCGTTTTTGCTCTATATTGATAACGGCAAGACGTTTGAAATATTCACAGAATATTTAGTTATATATTCACTTTAAATTAAAATAAAATAAATATTTAAAGAGGGCTCCCATACAACAAATGTGATTTTTTTGCCATTTTTATAGATAATGGTACGGAACCCTTCGTGCGTGAGTCCGACTCGCACTTGGCCGCTTTATTTCGGAAAAATTTGCTATAAAACACGCTAAGAAATATTATAAAACAAAAGAATATTTACCTTATTCTTTTTTTATTTCTTTATTAATGTTTGCCACAATTAACAAATTATACTTCTGCCCAGCCTTTTCCTTATGTTGGGGTCGGCTCCCAGTTTAACCGGATACAGCTGAATACCAGTATTTTACATGGAGCGACTGCCTATCTGAACTCCACAACCCAGTTACTAGGTAACACGATACCCCTTGGTAAGACTGGTTGTCAGACTTTCGGACTTCTGACGACCGTCAAAGATCTACAAATGAAGGCCAGGACCAACGGCTGAACGAGCTTTCCCAGGCACGGAGGAGTCTTGGTATGTTAAAATGGTCACCCATCTACGGAGCAACTCCGCTTAGCCTCGAGCTTCTAACAAATTATACCTAATGTTGAAAATAGAAATTACCAATAAGACGGAGATATATGCCAGTGACCTTGAGTAGTTAGCTTGCGTGTTCTGTACTGAGCTCACGCAACGCGTCGTACGTTCAGCCAATAATAGGACTGCCCCATCAAGGAGCGCTGTCCGCAATTTGACGCATTATTAATTTATTATACACAAAACAAAAGGTATTTTAATAAAACGTGTATACTAAAAGATCAATAATTAAATTATCTTTAAATTGGTGAAGGTTTCAGAAAAATACGCTTGGTAGATTTTGCGCCATTCTCAGTTTTTTATCCGCGTTAGACATAACTTTACAAATTTATTTCACTATGTAATTTAAACAATCTAAAATATGCACATATTATTAAATTATTGAGAAAATGTTCTAATTTAACATATATTTTTTCAAATCATTAACACTACTCGTTTAGCTTCAGTATAAAATCATTAAAAGTCGGTTATCGTCACCTTAAGACGCTGAAAACAGGAAAACCGCTATCACTGTCAGACTGCATACAAAATAAAGAGAAGCGCAATGACACAACGCTTGTAATTTATTGCAAAATATGAAGCAATTATTCATTTACTCAAAAATTTGTTGAGTAATCGAAAATAAAAAACAACCAAGTTCTGCATACAAATAAGACGTTTTGTTATCAATTAAATACCAACGGTACGTTGATATTTAATACAGATATTTTGAATTGAAACTCAAAGTAAAGGGTTAGTTTACCGTTAATTTGTATCGAGTTTTTTTTTTTCTAAACGTGTTTTGGTAAAAACCAAGTTCTGAGAAATATGTTCAAGAATAACATATTATTTTTCCGCTAACACAAACTATATAGATTTGGCAATGTTTTTGTTTATACAAGCCTACTTCTATCATTTGCCCCTTGTCTGCGCCTTAACTAATCAGGCTGCAAAGCTCAAATAGAGGCTGATGTCTTAAGTAACCACCACGCTCCATCTTAAATGGACATTCCATGTTCAACAATTATCCGTAAACCAGAAATAGCAACAGTTATTTCAGTAAACAACTTAACAGTTCCAAAATTGGAAAATACACCTACTATATTCCAAATTGTCCCGCTCTTGGGACAACTAGACCAAAATATCCTAGTATCCGAGTATCCCAGACCACTACTCGTATATATCACATTCTAAAGTTTGTTTTAACAAAACTACTATGATAAAGTGGGGTAGTTGTCGACAGCTCTTACTGGCTAATAAAGTTAACGGAGATTTACTCGAGCGCTATTATTGCATTCAAAGCTTCGCAAGAATATTCATTTTCTTAATTAATATTTTAAGTTTTAATATAATTTTATTGGATTTGAATGAATATGAATGTATAAGGTCTGCTAGGCAGAACGAATTCTTTGTTCAGTGCCTGGGTGTTATGACAAGTATAATAGACTCAGGACTTCTTGGCGGGAAAGTGAAGCGTCATGTTCAGCAGTTTGTTTAATTTTCAAAAATTTGTGTTTATCCGAACATTAATGTGTAATAATGGTGGATTATTAACCATTAAGTGTTTGTGAACGTGCATTAGTGTAGGCAAATGAAACAAAACGGTGCAACTTCGCTTCAAGTTCTCTCAAGTCAAGAAGTCCGCGTGAGTACTCAGTAAAGTGCCACATCTTTACTGAAACTCAAGGGGAGCGGGCGGGGATATCATCATCATGCATTAATTTCATCAATAATAACAAGTTTTGTAACTAAATAAAGACTTGGCCAAAAGGTCCCCGCAACCAGGCCATTAAAATATTATAAAAAAAAAAAAAAAATAGACGCACGTCTTGGCGGGAAAGTGAAGCGTCATATTCAGCAGTTTTGTTTTATTTCCAAAATTTGTATTTAGCCGAATATGAATGTGTAATAATGGTGGATTATTAACCATTGAGTGTTTGTGAACGTGTATTAGTGTAGGCAAATGAAACAAAACATTGCAACATTACTTTCGAGTTCTCTCAAGAAGTTCGCGTGAGGTCACAGTAAAGTGCCACAAACGAAACTGAACCGAAACCCAAGAACTGAAACCTAAGGGGAGCGGGCGGTGATATCATCATCATGCATTGAATATAATTCATTTCATCAATACAACCAAAGTTTGTACGAAATAAAGACTTGGCTAAAAGGTCCCAGCAACCAGGCCATTAAAATCGTAAGTATAAAAAAAAAATACTCACCTAAACTCGCAGATCTTATGTTTGGACTTTGAAAGAGATCATGAGAGAGAGAGTTTGTTTGGCATTTCTTCCCAGGGATCAGTCAGCAAGGAAATGCCGGCGCCATCTAGTTTTTAAATATTGACCAAACAATTGATGTTTAAAAGTGTCTTAAAATATTATCTACTTAGAGAAATAATTACGTTTCATTTCGTGACTGTAAAAGAAACCAAAAAATGAGTATTGACTGTGAACCTTTCATTTAGAAATATATCATAGGTATTGTTCCTTCCTGTTACCAGTGAAGATGACCTTGATTTGATTAGGTAACCTAATAAAGACCTTCAACATTAAAGTCAAGGTCAGGGTGGTAAATCAAAGGGTGCACGATAGACACCACCATCGAGTACAAAGCCCAAACTGCGGCCAAGAAACTGGGCATCCTAAATAGGGTGAAGAGATACTTTACGCCTGGACAGCTTTTGACCCTTTACAAAGCGCAGGTCCGATCCTGCATGGAGTATTGTAGCCACCTTTGGGATGGCTCAGCAAAATACCAACTTGCCGCGCTTGACTCGGTGGAACGCAGAGCTAAGAGGCTCATTGGCGACGTAAAACTGGTGGATGCTAATCTTCACAGCTTGGCCCATCACCGCAAGGTTGCCTGCTTGTTGGTCTTCTACAGATTGTACTTCGGTGAGTGTGCCCAAGAACTCCACGACCTCATTCCACCGGCCCCCTTCTATTATCGGACATCTAGACGCACTGCAGGTTACCATCCCTTCCTGATTGCTATTCCACCAATTCGCACTAAGCGTTTCCAAATGTCTTTTATAATGCGCACAGCAAAAGAGTGGAACTCTCTACCTGCGTCTGTGTTTCCGAACGCATACAACCCTAATCTCTTCAAAGTTAGAGTGAACAGGCTTCTTCTGGGTAAGCTCACTTAATCGTCGACTTTGTCTCTGTCACCTCTGCCCTAGACTCAGGTCAAGATTGCTCTTGACCTTAGTCTAGGACTGAGGTGGCAGACTAAATAAAAAAAAAAAAAGATATTTCCATAAGACTCTGGCATCACTGAAGATAAAAATGTAAAGGACAGAGGCACAGGATTTGACAAAACTCCGGGGCATCGAGGAGTTCTTTATTTGAAAACTAAATGACAAGACCAAGAATTTCAAACCCAAAATTCGACCAACCATAGTCCTATTAAAATTCGTTTGCTCTATATCCCAGTATAATTAAATTCCGCCCCGCTATGCGAGTCCACTGCTATAAGTAATTCAGTTATACCGTGGTACCGCTACACACTTTGGGCACATCACTATTATACCTAGGTAGGTACCTACGCCCCGGGCACATACCTTGGCACTCGGCCCCAAGATAAGTAGCATGTGCAGAGAGAATTGATGTTTTGGCGAAGGGTTCAAACGTATTGGGATTGTTTGGGTTATGTTCTGGATGGTAACCACATAAATACAAAGTGTTTCGGAAGTACTTTATGTAACTATGTACAAAGATCTTTTAGCCTCGAATAACGTTGGCTTCGTGCCGTTTGCACATATAGCCACTGTCAAGTACAATTAGGTACTTACTTACTACAAAGTTTCTTTAAATAATTATGAAATGTATTATATTCAATGAATGATAGATGATATCCCCGCCCGCCCGCTCCTCTTGTGTTTCAGTAAAGATGTGGCACTTTACTGAGACCCCACGCGGACTTCTTGAGAGAACTTGAAGTGATGTTGCACTGTTTTTTTTTATTTGCCTCCACTAATGCACGTTCACGAACACTTGGTCAATAATCCACCATTATAACACATATTCAACTAAACAATTTTTTTTTTAAATAGGTATAACAAAACTGCTAAACATGACGCTTCACTTTCCCGCCAAGAAGCTGGTAAACATTTGTGAAATGCACAGTCGCCAGCACATGTCTAGTACAGGACTAGGTACAGTCTCCAGCACATCAGATTATACTAACCTTTCAAATTTCTCCAAGTGTTTTAAACCTTAAAATGTTGATGGTTAAATTCAAAATCGAATGAAAAAATTTGACAGTTTGTGATAACTTGATGTGCTGGCGACTGTACATGGAATTAGTATTTACTATAAGGAAATTTCAAATTGTAAATACTAATTCCATGAGAAATGTATTGAAAAACAAGATGGCGACATAGTTCCGATTTTGGTCACGCGCCAAAAGCAAAGGCCAATTAAGCAATTTTTCTCTCTAAGTATTATTTTTGTTTACTTTTTCGTTCCATCTAGCGTTTTAGGTTTAATAATTCCTAAATCTTTACTGGTGCCAAGCTGGTGTCAGACCAGGTTCAGTCTTAGAGCATTTAACCTTTTTAAATACTCAAAGGGTTCTGTTTATAAAAAAATCCATATTGCGGCATGCCTTTTATAATAAAAAATCCTTATATAAAAAATGCATCTGATGACTGGAGGTTTTTAGTCGAAAAAATCATAGAATGCCATTAGGTATTTTTTTTTTATCATTTATCTTTCTAGCTATTAGACAGCATCCAATTTGTTTTACTTAGAAAGTGTCCAGTCTTTTGGATAATATTGTTATAAAAACTTTTTGAATCTACACGTGTAAAAATACTCGAAGGTCATTTCATTAATAATATTAAGACATTTTCACACAATACCTTAACAATGATTACCAACTTTCGGTATTTCCAAAAAGCCTTACAAAATTGTTACTTGGTAGGTACTAAGTTGCCTATTCAACCTCGATGATAAATTACGCGGGACCACATTATAAACCGGTGTAGGAAAGTAAATTACATCTAAGTGACGTGGTAGCTATATAAGCATGGGGTAACACGGCTCCTTCATTACTTGTTCTGATGCCAGAAACCCTAGCACGAACGCGCGACGTAAAGATATCGTAATTTCTATTTTTTTATTGAAAATACAACTATCCTACAGCATTTTGGTTTGCGACAAGTACAACTAGTATCACCAAAAGAAATGAATAGTCTTAAAACCAAGTAATGTAGTAAGTAAGAAAAAGCAGTGAGTTGAAGTATGTATGTAAGTATATTCCCTTATCGTATGTTTATATTTAAATTAATGATTAGTATAGTAATAATATTAGTAAGTTTTTGTTTTGTTTTTTGATTTTATGTATTTCTATTTTATTTTTCTCTTCTACTCTTACACACGTTGTCTACATCTCTTTGTCTACTTTCCTATCACAGGTATGCTGGAAGAGATTTCTTTAGAAATAAGCGTTACCTTTGTACGTATTTTTCTTTTCCTTTCTTCTTGTCTGTTTGTATGTGTGTACCTACATAAACTGTTAAATAAATAAATATTATCTGCGAAACGAGTACAATTTTAAAATCTTAGGTTTAAATTTACGTTAAAGCTTTGGGTTCCTAAGAATGCGGTTCCGTCATACTATAACGGCCGTCATGAAAACGAGATGTTCTATTTTTGTATAGGACTCCAGCCATACCATGTACCCTTTAGAAAACCTGGGAAATGAACCCTGAAAACAATAATGTTTTTTTTTTTCATAATAAGTAATATTTTTAGGTACTAATTAAAAACTGAAAATTTTTGACGTTTGTCATGCGAGATACGACATGGACAGGCAGCCATGACAGGTTGGAGAGATGACGATTTTCCCCCAGAAATACCAACAAATCTACAATCCACAAAAGTAGAATATATATTTTTAACGATCACTTTCTTATAATTTGTCTAAGTATATCTTACTAGCTTTGCCCGCGTGGATGTCGAAAAAAAACAGCTTCTCTATCAGCAGTATTCCCCCAAAACATTATACCATATCTTAGTTGGAACCAACGTAAGCGTGGTAAGCAGATAGGAGTGCAGTTTGATTTACAACTTTACGGAGGATAATAATATAGATAGCATATAAATACCAACTACGTTTAATATACGTGTTCAATATACGTGTCCTCCATTTCATTTTTTCTAATGTTTTTGTTCTTAAATAATAATTGATGTATATCAACTTTTGAGTTATTCAAGGTACGCAGTAAAATTCTCCCGAAAACTTATTTACCCGATTATTTCTTATTTATTATTTTATAAGTTATAACCAAATTATTTACCGTAATCCAATCTTCGACCTGCAGAATAGAATTATTCATGTCGTCAAGGTTTTGTTACCGTCGGTCTATTTTAAAGATCAATGACGTGTCATCTGCAAACATCTCCGGTTGATTTTGAAGTAATTGGGGTAAATCATTAATGTAAACTAAAAAGAGGAATGGACCCAATATCAAACCTTGAGGAACGCCCATTGCTTTTTCAGACCCCAAAGAGTGCACGCCGTTTACGTGAACTCTAACCTTTCTATCTTTCAGGTATGATCTAAGTAAATCAAGAGCTGTATTCCTAATCCCATAGTGTTCTAGTTTCAGCAGAAGTGTCTCATGGTTAACGCAATCGAAACCCTTAGAGAGGTCACAAAAAATTCCAATGGCATCTTGTGCTTCTTCCCAGGCGTTAGAAATGTTCTTTATTAGGGTGACACCGGCGTCAGTGGTACAGCGACCTTTAGTGAAACCGTACTGTTGTTCATGAAAGATGGTTTTTTTATTGAAGTGACATAACATTTGATTGAGCATAAACTTTTCAAACACCTTACTGAGAACTGGCAGAATTGACACGGGCCTATAATATTGTTGGGTTCTTTACTATCTCCGGATTTGAACAAAGGAAATACTTTACTGTATTTCATGAGATCCGGAAAGGCTCCTTGGTCCACACTGGTGTTAAATATGAAAGCTAAATAGGGCGCAATGGTTTCGATGACAGATCTACAGACTTTTACAGACATGCCCCGGAGATCTTCTGTTGATTTAATTTTAAGATCTTTAAAAGTTTTTATAACAGCTTGGGGGTTTGTATGCTGAAACCTTAACTCCAAAGGGCATACCTTTACATTCTTTCTAAGTAAGGCAGCAGAAAGCGCGGGTGAGGAACTTAAAGTTTCGGTAGTTTAAGGGGAATATTAGCAAAAAAGTTTTTAAATTCCTGAGCTATTTCCTTTGAAGTGATGGGACCATGTGCAGTCTCTAAATTAAATTCAGTATTACGCTGTTTTTCCTACCTAATTCATTATTTATTATTTGCGCGGTAGTTTTTATTTTATCATCAGCTGATTTTATTTTATTGCTAATGTAAAGTGGTTTGCTATATTTTGCACACACTTTTAAAAGTTTTAGAATATTTTGCAACAATTGATGAAAGCTTGTATTACTCATATGTTGCTTTACGGCCGAACCCAATAACTTATTTTCAGTGAAAGACAGATCGCTATTGATGATAGACAGTATAATTATATCTATCCTCGGATGGCGTCTCACAATCATTGATAAAGGCTATTTATCTAACGAAAACAATAAGTAAATTTCTCTACTTCGCCCTCCCGTGCGTTCCGTTACAACCAACATCACTTAAAAAAAAAACCGGTCAAGAGCGAGTCGGACTCGCGCCCCGAGGGTTCCGTACGTTTATAAATGATGTTGATGATTTCTGAAAAACTGTGCTATTTAGAGACATCGTTTTATTTTAGAAAGAAAGAAAGAAAATACATTTATTCAGCACAGACTAAGGCACACAATATAACATAAGTACAGCATGTAAAAATAAAAAATAAAAAACAAGTAAATAGTGTAAAGTGCGATGTAAGAAATTAGCGGGTAAGTGTGCCTCACGGCTGCGCCAAAAAGGCCCAGTACAGCATAAATGCCTTACCTGTAATCTTTACATAAACTTCTATCACATAGAATAATTTCAGATTTTTATCCATGCAAACTTTGGCGATAAGGGGGGGGACCGGTATTTTTTTTTAAATTTTTCTTCAGTCGGAAACTATGCTGCCTAAAAAAGAAAAAATAAATAAAAGAACAGACAGATAGACTTAGTCTCACCATAAGGGTTCCTTTTTATCATTTTGGTACGGAACCCTAAAAACAAAAAATGTCACACTTTATAATTTACTTAGGTTAGTATTCGTGCCAAGTTTCAGGTTTATTAACTCAAGGAATAAGATTTATTCCCCCTTTTCACCCCTTAAAGGTCGAATTTCGAAAAATCCTTTCTTAGCGGATGCCTATAGTTTCCAACCATAAGCCGAAATATTAGTGATTTTAACTTAAAAAGAACTTTAATTAAAAATAAAATTGTATCCCCTTTTTACACCGTAACACCGTTGCATTAGCTTCCAACCATAACCCTAGATAATATATTTAGTATTTTTTACTTCGAAAATTAAGGACTTTGATACACAACTTCATCCCCCTTTTTAACCCTTCGGGGGTAGAATTATCAAAAACGCTGAGACACGTGTAAATTAATTTTCAATCGTCAGCCTATACACCAAATTTGAAGATCCTAACTTCAAAACTGACGGACTTTCATATAAACTTCCATCCCCTATTTCACCCTCTTAAGGATGGAATTTCGAAAAACCCTTTCTTAGTGGATACTTACTCTTCACAAAGAACACACCCTCCAAATTTCATGTCTCTAGGATCAGCGGTTTAGGCTGTGCGTTGATATATCAGTCAGTCAGTCAGTCAGGACTTTGAATTTTATATATATAGATTATCTTATCTTAATAGCACAGAAATACACATACATATACACACACACACACACATATACATACCGTCTACGTGATATTATTATGTTTTAATGTAACTTGATTTCTGCACGAAAGCAGTAAGACGGTAGGCAAGTAAGACGACGACGCCATGAACACTAAAATATGGCAATAATTTGAAAAACTATTATTTTTGTGCCGAAGTAATCAGGGGAATATTCAGGAAAGAATATTTTTCCTCAATTCGTGGATCTTTTTCCTCTTTTTTCATCACCGTACACTTTAAGGCCGAAAATGAAACATCTCCCGTGAAAACGTTCTACAGTATTTGACATTATGGTGACAAAAAACGTTCTGTATTTGATTATTATGCGACTGGTCACCGCTTTTAGGAATCCAAAGCTTTACCCCGCGAGTTCGTGGTAGGCCCACAGCACTGTTAACGAGGACATTGCATGTCTATTCACCCTGCGGCATGTAGGAAGCACAGGTTACGACATAAACAAGTATTTTCGTGGAAACAATCGTTTATTACGTTGAATGGAAAGGAAACAATTAAATACTCGCACGGTTTAGCAGTCTGAAATGTAGCTTTGACGTATTGTGTGTCAGGTGCATTCATGTGTATTTATAGTTAATGTATTTTGCATTTCATTTTAAAAGAGTAATGGTTTCGCAAATAAATGATTTTGATTTGATTTTTGGTGGAGTTTCTTGCTCATTCTTCTCCAAACGAACTACTTTTTGGAAGGGGCAACTAGAATCAATCAATTTTTTTGTAAATTTTGACGTTCAAAAGTGCCTTCTATGGGCCTATTGGAAATAAATCATTTGACTTTGACTTTGATTACTTTTCTCACTTTTCAGAATTAGTAAACTATCATTTCACATGGACAATATTACCAGGTAGGTAGGTTCATATACAACTATGGAGTTTCTTGCCCGTTCTTCTCCATAGAAACTTACTACACTTTGGGATGGGCAACTAGCTTCATCTTTCTGAATGACCGACTCCTTTGGCAAAGTGCCTGTAAATGGTTCAATTATTATTAAAAAATAAATAATTTGAGTTTTAAATTATGGGTACCTACTGATATACTTAATATTTTTATATTATTCTGTGTAGATTATAAGACAAGTCGAGTCAAAAGATGAAATATAATCAACTAAAGTTTATTGGATTTAAAATAAAATCAAGAAAGCAATTAATCAAATCATGTCGTACTCAGAAGCCGTCGTTTGCGTTGCTTTATTAAAATTCGCGGGAAAATAAGGGCACATTCAAGATGGCGGCAAGCTTGAAAATTTGTTGACCCACAAAATAATGAACGGTCGCTTTTTCCTTACCAAATTAACTACTACATTCTTAAAATATACTCTCGTCGATGTCTTATTGATGGTTTGAACATGTTGGGACAAATTTTATGATGTCATTTCGCTATATAATGTGCTGATAATGGCATTATAAATCGGTGCGATGAAATCATTTTAGGTAGATTATCATTTTCAAATTAGGTAGTAAACTGATGAAAGCAAAATAAAAACTGAGTATGAAAGAAGTCTGAAAGTGGCACCGGTGACTGAAAAGTTGTGTGGAAATAGGTTGTCATGGTATGGGCAATTGGGAATGTGATGCGGTGAAAAATGAGGAAAATGTTATGAAGAAAGTTTTGAATATGAATGTGGATAGTTATCAGAGTAGGGGAAGACCAAAGAAACGATGGATGGACTGTGTGAAAGATGATTTGGCTAGAAAGGGGATGACAATTGACATGACGGCAATAGAGAAATATGGAAAAAAGAAGCATGTTGCGCCGACCACAAATAAATAGGACTAAGTGCAGGGCAAAAGAATAATGATCATTCCTAACACGACATAAAGGAATGATAACTATTCGTAAAATGATTCGGAAGTGACTTTGTTGATTTAAATTATACACCGTGGCATTTAATCGTCTTACAACGGCAGCCCACTTCATGTATCCAATGACTACTAATCATTCATAAAAGTACAAATATATTTAAGTATTAGCATTAGCATAATTAAAAAAAAAAATATGACGCATGCCGCCGTAGTTATAAACACCCAGTTACGAGCGCGATGTGAGCCTTGCCTTCTAAGGGCGGCGCGGAATGGAGCGCAAGGATCGCATTGCGCTCGTGGCAGGCTGTTTCAAACTATATCATGCATCATAATTGAATAATAATATTTTTTTTTGTTAATTATTCTAATGATAATAAATATTTTTTTATTTGATTAGATATATGAAGTGGGCTGCCGTTGTAAGAAGATTAAAATGCCATGGTGTATAAAAAAAAAATAAAAAAAAATAGTCAAGGTGATCGTATATTTTACTTTCAGTATCTCAGAGACCTTATTCAGCTACTGGTATTGCCGACAAATAGATAAGTCTTGTGGAGTTTAAACGTGGCATGGGTTTTCTTAATAAAAAATCGACAATACACTTAAAACCACAAACTAAAATGCAGGCCAATAAAAGCCTTTAAAAATAGCATTTCCAAACAATAATACCATTTCGAAAGATAGCAAAGAATACCATTCCCCAATTGTTGAAAGTTTACTTGAAAATTTCAAACGATTCGTGTCCGTAGGCGAGGTTTTGTCTCGTAAAACAGTATGCAAATGAGGGAACCGAGTCCGGATAGTTTTAGTTATTGGTTACCTTTATTAAAGTGGTTGTGTAAACTAATCTAGTGAAATTTAATGACAAAATATTCAGCTTTGGTGTGCAAGAGTAACAACTGTTAAACATCGTTAAGTTTTTATGTGGTTTTAAGTTGTAAAACTGGCCGTAAATTCAAATTTTTTTTTTTTATATTGCGGACTTAACATAAAGTTTATTCCTTACTATCATACATAACCTAACATCACGCATGTAATCCTCGAAGGGTTGAGCAGAGGTGTACCTATAGTACACTCAAATTTCGCCAGTTATTAAGTCCCATGTAATAGGGGGCGAGCCTGTCCTCTCATACTTATTAACACTGTAATTTGAAAACATTGTAAAAGCAATTTTTTTTTAAAAGAGTAACCGTGGAGTTTCTTGCCGGCTCTTCTCCATAGGAAACTACCAATTGGAACCGTGCACCTAGCTTCTGACGTTTCATATGTGCCCATGTAGGCTTATGTGAAATTAAAATATTTTTGATTTTGATTTGATTTATTGCCATCAACCGGGCACAAATCCAGACTCCAGGCTGCTACTAAGAAATTCCTAATGGAAAATCCCAATAACACTTTGCCCGACCTGGGAATCAAACCCAGGACCTCGTGCTCAGCAGTAGCAGTTGCGACCACGAGACCAATGAGCGTTGTGCGTTGTTGTGTTTGCGTGTTCTGTACTGAGCTCACGCAACGCGTCGTACGTTACGCCCAGTAATAGGACTTGCCCATCAAGGAGCGCTGTCCCCAATTAGACGTATTATTAATTTATTATACACAAAACAAAAAGTGCTTTAATAAAACGCGTACTTATACTAAAAGATCAATAATTAAATTATCTTTAAATTGGTGAAGGTTTCAGAAAAAAACGCTTGGTAAATTTTGCGCCATTCTCAGTTTCTTATCCGCGTTAGACATAACTTTACAAATTAATTTCACTATGTAATATTAACATAATCTAAAATATTCACATATTAAGTTATTGAGAAAATGCACTAATTTATAATATTTTTTTTTCAAATCATTAACACTACTCGTTTAGACGTGATCTTCAGTATAAAATTATTAAAAGTCGGTTATCGTCGCCTTAATGTTTATAAACTCGTTTACCAAATATTCACTTTTTGGATACTTATTGCATTAATTTTGAAATGTTCAAAAGTAGGTATACAGATACCTATTTAAATCTATAAACGCAAACGATTGTGAACAGATATAAACCTTTCCCTGCCTAAAAGAGTTCCTGTTTCTATTTGTATAAACCTCTTTTGTCCCTCAAAAAAGAAAGCAAGCCTCTCTCCCTACAGCCCTTATTTTTCTCTTGATTAAATTCGTAATGGTTGTAGCTCGGTTGTAGACAGTCAGACAGTAGGTAGGTAACGTTTGGCGACAGCTCAAAGTACCATAAATTTCAGGGTGACCATAAGATCTTGGCCTACAAATGGTAATTAGGCCGTTGAATATGGCGCCGCGCCGTGTGCTGGTCCCGTATTAGGGAAGGGTGTACCCGACCCTGTTTGAAAGGTAGGATTATACGGCTAGCGACAGCACAAAGTTTCACCTGTGAACTTATAACTCGTAACAACTGTACTTTGGACTGGAAATTGATTTATTTCAATTTGTTGAAGTATCAAATTTAACTCACTATAATTACAATCATGTACTAAGTTCAGTTCCGTTTGGTGCCGGACGTAAAGAATAGCTCCATCCCATTTCTTCCCGTGGGTGTCGTAAAAGGCGACTAAGGGACTTACTAGAGAATGGGCAGCAGCGTACTCTATGCATTTTTAAAACCATACTGCGATCGCCAACCCGCCTGCCAAGCGTGGCGATTATGGCAAATCCCCCCGTATTTGGGGGAGGCCTATGTCCAGCAGTGGACGTCTTTCGGCTGAAATGATGATGAATGATGACTAAGTTCACTGAGAACTTACAGTATGCCGTTTACTACTAGTGTTTATAATATGAAAATGTTCCATTTACTGCTTCGTTGGTCTAGTAGTCGCAAGCGATACTGTTCATCATGAGGTCGTGGATTCGATTCCCGGGTCAGGCAAAGTGTTATTGGGTTTTACCATCTGTAATTTGTCAGTAGCAGCCCGTAGTCTGGATTTGTGCTCGCTTCATGGCAATAGGCTCGCGCCCTATTACATGGGACTTAAGATAACTGGTAAAATGTGGGTGTACTATAGGTATACCTCTGCCTACCCCTTCGGGGACTACAGGCGTGATGAAGGAGCTTGTGGCTAAGGAATAACAGCTGCTCGAGTCGATCCCGATAGGGTGAAGCGATACTTTACGCCTGGACAGCTTTTGACCCTTTACAAAGCGCAGGTCCGATCCTGCATGGAGTATTGTAGCCACCTTTGGGATGGCTCAGCAAAATACCAACTTGCCGCGCTTGACTCGATAAAACGCAGAGCTAAGAGGGTCATTGGCGACGTAAAACTGGTGGATGCTAATCTTCACAGCTTGGTCCATCGCCGCAAGGTTGCCTGCTTGTTGGTCTTCTACAGATTGTACTTCAGTGAGTGTGCCCAAGAACTCCACGACCTCATTCCACCGGCTTCTTTTATCGGACATCTAGACGCACTGCAGGTTACCATCCCTTCCTGGTTGCTATTCCACCAATTTGCACTAAGCGTTTCCAAATGTCTTTTATAATGCACAAAAGAGTGGAACTCTCTACCTGCGTCTGTGTTTCCGAACGCATACAACCATAATCTCTTCAAAGTTATAGTGAACAGGCTTCTTCTGGGTAAGCTCACTCCATCGTCAACTTTGTCTCTCTCACCTCTACCCTAGACTAAGGTCAAGAGCAAACCCATCCTAAAAAAAAAAAAGGAAAGCGGACTCGGAAAGCACGTTAAGCCATTGGTCCCGGCTGTCACTCGTGGATCTTTGACAGTCGTTACGGGTCGTCAAAAGCTCGAAAGTCTGACAACCAGTCTTACCGAGGGGTATCGTTTTACCCAGTAACTGGGTTGTGGAGGTCAGATAGGCAGGCGCTCTATGTAAAATACTGGTATTCAGCTACATCCGGTTAGACTGGAAGCTGACCCCAACATGTTGGGAAAAGGTTAAGAGATGATGATTCACCATTCCAACAAAACAAGGAAGCCTACGCTGAGTCCGTTTTAGATCAGACTGCAGTCATCAAATAATTCAATTTGGCATGAATCGCTTTAGCTATGGTCCCTTCATAAAAAAACCGGCCAAGTGCGTGTCGGACTCGCCCATGAAGGGTTCCGTAGCAGCAAGTAACATAATATAAAAGTTCTTGTAGTTCGTTGTAACTTTGATCATCATTACAGCAGTTTTCTTAAGTTACAAAAAACTACTTACTAGATCTCGTTCAAACCAATTTTCGGTGAAAGTTTACATGGTAATGTACATCATATATTTTTTTTTAGTTTTATTATTCTCTTATTTTAGAAGTTACAGGGGGGAACACATTTTACCACTTTGGAAGTGTCTCTCGCGCAAACTATTCAGTTTAGAAAAAAAATATATTAGAAACCTCAATATCATTTTTTAAGACCTATCCATAGATACCCCACACGTATGGGTTTGATGAAAACAAAAATTTGAGTTTCAGTTCTAAATACGGGGAACCCCCAAAATTTGTTTATTTTTTATTTTTGTGTGAATCCATAAGGGTTCCGTTTTTTGCCATTTGGCTACGGAACCCTAGAAACCGGCCAAGTGCGTGTCGGACGACGCACAATGAAGGGTTCCGTAGTTGGGAAGAATTTATCCCAAAAACAAACTTACTATTGTAGTTGAAAAACATGTTCTCCCATACACCGATATACGTCACGGTCAATTCTCCAACTGCAAATGTAAGTTGGTCTACTATTACTAGTTAACTTGTAATAACTACTTAGCCGTGATAGTTTTCCTTTTAATTTCGTTATAAGTACTACTGCCATCTGCTGCAATGTCTTCACAGACCCGCAACATTTGAACAGCATTTGAACAACCTATCCAACGATACCTACCCCACATCATGGGACGAGAAAAAAAAATTACCACTTTGTCGGCGTGATTAATATTTATACCCATGCCAAATTACAGCTTTCTAGTACTAAGAGTCTGAGCTAAACCTGGGACAGACAGACGGACTACGTGAAACTTTAGGGGTTCCTTGTTGACTACGGAACCCTAAAAACGATTACAAAGTCAAGACCTGTATAATATAATGCTAGATCAATTAAAAAGTAAAGTAGGTACTTCCCAATCTTTTCCGAAACACCATTTTGAAAATATAAATCACAATGTCACTTTGTGAAATAACCTAATAATGTTCTTAACGGCACAACACGCAACCCCTTTATTATTTTTACCAAGTTTCTTGACAAAATATTAATAATGTTAATAAGAATAAGTACCTTTGGGGAAATCATGGTTGACCTTAACTGAACTTTGTTTGGGAAAAGTTCACCAAACACCACATTTAAGTTACTTCCTTCGAAATTCAGGCCTTATTTTTGCTTGGACTTTCCCATTGATAACAAAAACATGTTTGTATTTATTAATTAGTAGGGACAACTAGGTCCAGAACAGGTCTTCCTATAGGCTAATAAATATGAACGCCTTTTACTTATAATATATGCCTATATGTGCCGGACCACGCACAATGAAGGGTTCCGTAGTTGGGATGAATTTATCCCAAGAACAAACTTAACATTATAATTGAAAAACATGTTCTCCCATACAATCCAAATGCCAATTGTACTCGTACGTTTGGACGCACCATATTGGGAGATTTACCATGTTATTTTAAGACCATAGACTTCTTACAAGTTTTCCTGTGATCTAGTAAAATAAAAGTATAGAACTATCTCCTGTATTTTCAGAGATAACGGGGGAAAAGGCCAGTTTTCATCTATTTTCTTAAATAAATTAAAAACGATTAATTTTTAAATTTAAAAAAATATATTAGGAATTTCACACTAAGCCCTTTCATTTGATATGTCACACGGCTGAACAAAACTTTTTTTTTAATTCTCTTTTTTATTATAAATCTTTTTATCTCCCAAAAGTGACCTCCATGGGTCACTTTTGGGAGATAAAAAAGAAAATTTGTATATGGATCCAAAATTCATTTATTTACGTAACATGACCGTGTTTGGATCACAAAAATTGATATTAGTGCCAAATTTCAACTAAATCGATCCATTCGATTCGGAGCAAATTGGCTGTGACATACAGACAGACACACGAGTGATCATAGGATCACTCGTGTGCCTGTCTGTATGTCTATGAGGGTTCCGTTTTTTCATTCGAACATACGGAACCATAAAATTAGACGGAATAAAACCTAAACAAGCAAAAAGTAATTGATGTAAATAAAATAAATTTTTGTTAGGTTTATTTATCTCCGAAAAAAGCGACAAATAAATGGAAAATTTGTCATTGTGATAAAACATCCGTTATCAATACACTGTTTCGAAATCGGTGCCTTTGCCTTAGTTTTTTTTCACCATGACTTAAAGTAATTTCCTCTATTCCAGGTACATTTTCCTGGCGATCTACACGGCGGAGATGATAATTAAGTGTATAGCTAAGGGGTTCATATTAAATAAGTACACATACCTTCGAAATCCTTGGAACTGGCTGGATTTCGTGGTCATCACTTCAGGGTACGCTACCATCGGCATGGAGGTTGGCAACCTAGCTGGTCTCCGTACCTTCAGGGTGCTAAGGGCTTTGAAGACTGTTTCTATAATGCCGGGTAAGTAGTTTGTTAAGTTGAATAGTAATTTATGTTAATTTAATATCTAATTTCCTCAGGATCTGGCATACTTCTTAAGAGTGCATGCATTTCGGGCCCGACTCCCGGTACTGGAGGTCTACTCCTTAAGCACGAAATCCGTAGTTTCGGCCGAAGTTACGGACGTTTCCTACTTCGTACATAAGATTACTTTGGGATCCGACCTAAGAAACACTGGACTATTTTACCCGCACCAATAGGTATTTGTTTTTACCGGCAACCCGTTTCTTGATGCAAATACCTACAATGCAAAAGTGCCTCTAAATGGTCTTATTAAAATAAGGGATATTATTAATTGCACATCAAATAAATAATCACCTATCAATTTATTTCCATCTTTTATACAGCGTGCCGCTACAGTGGCGACATTAATTTAATACACATACACAGTTTCGCCTTTACGTTTTATGAAAATATTTTAATTTCATTAAACATTATTATTTATTTGATACATACATACATAAACTCACGCCTTCTTCCCATGGGGGTAGGCAGTAACTATAGAACGCCACTTCCTACGCTCCTTACATACTCCTTTTGCTTCTTTTATTTATAATTTTCTAAAATAGCATCTTGAAGCAACCTGACTTAAAGAACTGTAGCACAGAGAGAATTAGCCGGGGTCATGGATCATAACAAGGTACCATAAGGTTAACATAAGGTTAACTGGTAGAAAATGCCTCAGGCATTAAGTCCGCCTTTGTACAGTGTATTTTTTTACTTGTGCATAAAGTTTTAATAAATAAATAACATTGAATTAATGAAATTAAAACAAATAACGTGCAAGTAGTAGGCGAATTGAAGGAAAGAGAGTGCTTTATTATTTAGTTTGTTTGTTTTTTTTTTTAATTTATAAATATTTGTCTGAATATAACATATAAAAAATAAAAAAATATTTAAATATTTTTTTTATATATTTTTTTTATGATTACTGGCCACTAGCCCTACCAATGTGTCAAATTAATGTTGCCACTGTAGCGGCACGCTGTATACTTTTTTACATCAAATAAATTATTTCACTACAAATAAACTGACTGCACAGCAAATTAACCAGAGCTTACATACATACTGTCGCAGGTATGCTGGAAGAGATTTCTTTAGAAATAAGCTTCACCTTTGTACGTATTTTTCTGTTCCTTTTTTTCTTGTCTGTATACATGTGTGTACATAAACTGTTAAATAAAAATAAAAATACTTTGCCAGATTGAATCATTTGGGTTAGGTTAGGTGACCAGATCCTCTCTGTTGTTGGTAGGCTAGGAATACTTTTAGATAAATAGCGCTGCGCCACGAATATAAATTGTTGCTTATTTAGTTATATTTTGAGTTGAGTATTTTGCTGTGCAATCAGTAATTTTGATTGGAATTCGAATTATTAAAAAAAAAAAAAAAAAAATATTTTTTAAAGTTTTTGTATACAAAAAGTAATTTTCTGATTTGCGTTTAAATTTAAATACTACCCTTAAAATATAAACTTTGTTGATGTGGCTGACATTTGTCCATAAAAAAGTAAGGGGAGATGAGCAAGACTGCCAGTAAGGCAGAATTTGATTTAACGTGCCTTTTACCATTCTTAGAACAGTGCAGTCATCTCGACTTTAATCAATAGGTTCCTAAGGGCCAGTTGATAAATCATTCAACTAATTACATACAGCTGTTTACGCGCGTTTGATAATTTGTCACATTCATTTTTTGATAATTTTCGTTTGTGAAACTGGCCCCTACTCTAGAAGACGGTTAGTTACTGCAGTCTGTGCAGTCAGTACTGTTTAGCTTACATGTATATTTACCTACCAGAACCAAATCTCCAAACATTCTTGTTTCTATTCCATTAACACAAAGACGTTAGCCTCGCAATTTATACTTAGAATACAGACAGATGGAACTACAACTGAAACTAGTTCGTTCCCGATTTGGCGTCTTGGAATTAAACTCCTTGAACAAACGAGAGAGAGGTTTTATATGTCTGTTTTTGAGGAGTGAGGGAAACAACACGAGGACATTGAAGACGTTTATTTAATGACTCATTAAACCTTCTTTACTTATTAAGAGCCTTAGCGGTAAACTTCCAGCTTGAGATCAAATTACACTTAATGAAGATTGCCCAAACAAGGAAGATTTAAAAAGAACCAATTAGACTTAATCCCCCGTATTACAAAACAAGGTTTATCTTCAGACCCAGGTTTAAAACATGGAGCCATTATTGAATTTCGAACTTTATTCCGACTATGGTAGAGTTCCTAAACACAAAACTGACAACTTAGTACCGAACTAAGTTTTCAGTTTTGTATAAAGAACGGTGTTTCAATCACTGTAACGTTCTTATTACAAAAACGGGCTCCATGGTTTAAGCCATGTCAAAATATAAATCTTGTTTTGTAATAAGGCGGTATGAGTGCGGACAATTCAACAAACGTGATAATGTTTAAACTTGAACACAAAGGTCTTAATTGCAGTTTTTTCACAATAATTTTGAATTAATTATCAAAATTCATAGCAAAGACACACATCGGCCCTACTCATACTTAGGGCAATTTTCACCAATGAAAACTGAATGCGATCAGCACATAAACTACGTTTAAGAGTTGTCAGTGTCATTATTTTCTTTGTTATATTGACACTGACAGCTCATGAACTCGGTTTAGATGTGCTGATCACGTTCAGTTTGATTGGTGAAATTGGCACTTAGAATGCGG
This sequence comes from Tiliacea aurago, assembly GCA_948098905.1. Classification (NCBI taxonomy): domain Eukaryota; kingdom Metazoa; phylum Arthropoda; class Insecta; order Lepidoptera; family Noctuidae; genus Tiliacea; species Tiliacea aurago. The sequence continues at coordinate 18,563,156 of OX402593.1, forward strand.
ACATTACAGATAATGATTAAACTTGAATTTTCAATTTCGGTTAGTTTGTCCACAATAATGCAAAATTCTTTACCAAAAGTCATCGACCAAAGACACACATCGACTTTAGTTAATCATCATCATCATTTCAGCCGAAAAGACGTCCTCTGCTGGACATAGGCCTCCCCCAAGCGCCGCGCACCGCCACTTTGACCGGTTCTGTGCTTCGCGCATCCAGCGGGTTTGCCATAATCGCCACGCTTGGCAGGCGGGTTGGTGATCGCAGTATGGTGTTAAAATGCATAGATAACGCTGCTGCCCACTCTCTAGTAAGTCTCTTAGTCGCCTTTTACGACACCTACAGGAAGAAATGGGATGGTGCTATTCTTTACGTCTAGCACCAAACGGACAACTTTAGTTCATGCTGAAGTGAAAAGTTTAGCAAGATTGGTAGGTAGTAAGACTGACTGCTAAAACTGCAGAGGATAGCTAATCCTCTGCAGTTTTAGCTGCAGGAGGCTCATTCTTCTTATCTATTCATCTTAATCTTACAATCTACATTCATATTTTTACTTACGTACATTTATACATAAACTTACGCTCTCTTCCCATGGGGGTTGGCAAAAACTACATAAACAACATTATTTTTAGTATATACAAAACCCGACACACGTGTCTAGTATTTTTATTTAAAGAATCTATGTACAAAATTTCAAAAGTGTATCATGAAAAATCACAAAGTTATAAGGTCGTTATGTTACCGGGTTGTCCTTACAAAAACATGCTAACGGCGCCCCCGCGCCTCCAAGGTCGTCTTGCACTCATTGATAATAATTTGGCAGTAGGTACCTAATCGTACGGCGATTGTATTGTAAGTTATTAAATGGTGATAACATTTTCCATCACACTTAAAACCGATAACACGTAAAAATTATTGAAACCGATTCAGTTCCGTATTCTGAACTAACTATATTCAGGTTTCGCATATACTAAAAATAATGTTGTTTAGAACGTCACCTGCTACGCTCCTTACATACTCCTTTTGCTTACATTCTATGACTATAAATGATAGACTGAAAAACAATGTGTTATGGCAAAAATAAGATGTACCTAGTGACAAAAATTCAAAAGAGTATGCTTAGATGGTTTGGCCCCTGCCAGGGTTGCGAGTTTGTCCGAAAGGGATATCGTGGCCCTGGCACACAGGCAACGGAAGGAACACGGGTGGGTTTTAGTCAGTAAAAGTCTGACACGCCCTCCCGCTCAGCCCAGAGCGGGAGAAGTTATTTGATAATTTCCCACACAAAAAAAAAAAAAAAAGATGGTTTCGCCATGTTGAGAGGTGAAAGGCGACTAACAAAAGGTATTTACAAGGCAGATGTGAGTGGAAACGCCGGGAGGGGAGGACATAGTGATCATTCATCTTTTTCTAAACTTCTTTAAAAAGAAAGAAAAAAAGAATAAAGAGTATTCTATCTATCGCCATCAAATCATTTCAGCTGAAAGAATGCTCTTATCAAGTTTGTGTATTTTTTCACTCTTGACGGATCTTTCACGAGATTAAAACCTTTAACTAGTAAATATCATACTAACAGTTCCGTGTGGTGCCGGACGTGAACAATACCACCATCCTATTTCTTCCCGTGGGTGTCGTAAAAGGCGACTAAGGGACTTACTAGATAATGGGCAGCAATGTTCTCTATGCATTTTAACACCATTCTGCGATCACCAACCCACCTGCCAAGCGTGATGATTCTGGCAACACCCCCCCCCCCCTACCCCTCCGTTTAGGGAAGGCCTATGTCCAGCTGTTTACAGCCAAACGACACTATAAATATTAATAATTGTGTCATTCTCTGCCATTCTTATTTTTCTGTGTTCCTACTTTGTTGTTGTTGGCGTAATTTTTTGAATAATAATTATGTTATACTTACTGTGTGTTTAATAAAATAAATAAATAATTTACCAGGTCTAAAAACCATCATCAACGCGCTGCTGCACTCGTTCAAGCAGCTGGCAGAAGTAATGACGCTAACCATCTTCTGCCTGATGGTTTTCGCGTTGTTCGCGCTGCAGGTCTACATGGGGGAGCTGAGGAACAAGTGCGTGAAGAACCTCGTCGTGCCGCCGGGGGAGAACTTCACTGAGGAGGCGTGGTCGGCGTGAGTACAAATAATAGTTATACCAGCTTATATGTCAATCCATCGTGGGAAACTGGCATGTCCTAGAACTAAAAATTCTAAGACATATGACATCCACCAAAACGTACTGGGGCCCGCGTGGTGGAGTACGGCCCACTCCTTTTCACAGAGAAGGGGCCTGTATGTCAGCATTGGATATTAATAATATTATTATAGGCAGTATATATTTATTTTTTTAAACCTTGCCCCACTCTAGGATATTCTCCTGTATTGTGGGTGCGTTTACAAACATTTAAGCTCACATACGCAAACAGTCAGACCCGGAACAACTACTTGTAGGTCATACAAATATTTATTCCGTGCGAAAATCCGTGACACGCAGCGCAGCAGTCAATCGCTTAACCACTGCGCCAACCATGTCATATTATAGGCTGATTATACTTATCACTGTTCTAGTGTAGGGAAAAAGCCTCCTCACATACTGAGAGAGACATGACAAGGCTCATGCAGAGATCACCACTCTTGCGGTCTTGCGTAAGGCGGGTTGAAATATTCCAATAATGTAGAAAGAAATAAAGCGCTACAAGATTCTTTTGGCGCGCTCTTAAAATGGGAACTAACAGCGCCATCTTGTTTTTTTAATTACATTTCACAAAACAATTTTATACTTGTCAAAAAATAATAGGCCCAACTCAAACTCAAAACATTTATTTCAATATTAAACCTATTACAGGCACTTTTAAATTGTCATAGAGTCGGTCAGTTAGTCAGAAAGTTGAAGCTATTTGCCCATTCCAAAACTTAGATCTCTGTGGAGAAGAACAGGCAAGACACTCCAAGGACTCTCTTTTAAATCAAGATATTACAAAATCCTGGGTACATTATTCTTGTTGCTTCTAATTATGTGAGAACAATGTAAAAAATTAAATTGCTTATTTAAAAAAACAATACAAAATATAAGATTAAAAGATTACAAAAAAGCCCATTTAACTTGAATCGATTTATCGCGAGTATTGAGTATCGAGTCGTATGGTTCACTAGTTACGTCGCGATTGACCATCGCGATGTAACTAGTGAAGTGACCATTATTTTTTGACAACTTTAATGTACAACTAAATGGGGGGGGGGGGCTATCAACGACATTCGATCACCAAAAGATTCGTCTAGCAATGTATTTTATTACATTTACTTCATTTGAATAAAGTTAATTTGAAGGTGATTTGAACATATAAGTTTAAAAAGGTATTATTATATATAGCAGTAATTACATTAATATTTCTGACCTCTTCGGTCAGAAATATTAATGTAGTTACTGCTACAACGTGGCTAGCAAGGTTTATACTATAAAACTACATTAAGAAAAATAAGCTCAAACTTATTGTTTCAATTTGTGAATTCTTTTGTTTTGGTTTTATAGCATAAATTTCGTATTTGTGATTAGTTGAATAACATTAGAAAACGAAGGAATAGTGTCACTCTTACAATAGTAAGATTTTCTATTATGTCCTTCTCTAAGGGCCTGTGCACACCACGTTTTTTAAACCCACCGTCGTCGCGCGTTCGTAGCGATACAGACGTGATACGCACGCGAGTCAGTCTATTCTGTAGGATAAAGGCGCGCCGTCGACGCACGTTTCTAAATCGCGCGTCAACGGCGCGTTTAAAAAACGTGGTGTGCACAGGCCCTAAGACATTTCGTTTGTAATAGGTAACTAGAACGCCCGAAAAAACCCGCCATTTTTAAACCAAAGCCTTAATTAAAATTTTTGTGCAGTAAAAAGAAAATAACTATAAACTGTATTCCAATAATTACTATTCTCGGAAATAATTTCCACTCTAATGAACTTTAGCAAACAGTTTATCTTTCCACCAAGTTTTAGGACTCAATTGCTGTAAAAACGATGAGCACCATCCTGAATTATGAGCCTGTTCCAAGAAATTTAAATGACGGGATTATTAGTTCAAAATATTATAAAAATTGAGATTTATGAAGAGAACTCCAGTGAACCGTGAATATGGTCGACTTTACTTAATTTCATTGAATATCAAATTTTCTTTTTTAATATAGCTTTACGTGCCCGGCGTGGCCCAGGTGAATTTCATGTCTCTATCTCCAGATTTCCTTTGATTTATTTTTCTTTCAAACAAACCTTGTCCTGACAAATATGAACACAACAAAAAAAATCTGCTTAATCGGTCGAGTCATTCCCAAGATGATCTTTCATACATGTGGCATAAGAACTTATAAAAAACCCTCCCTACTTTTATTTTAGCCGAACTTTGTTATTTTTTTATAGCATCCAAAATTATGATGAAGACGTGATCATCAGTATTTTGGCGATATAATAAGCGACTAAGGGACTTACCTACTAGAGAATGGGCAGCAGCGTTCTCTATGCATTTTTAAAACCATACTGCGATCGCCAACCCGCCTGCCAAGCGTGGCGATTATGGAAACCCCCCCCCCTTTTTTTGGAGGAGGCCTAAGTCCAGCAGTGGACGTGGGCTGAAATGATGATGATTATGATGAATAAGCATTATTTAAAATTCTTTCTGGAGCTTCTGGGTAAGTTATAACAGCCGAAAGGGTACATGCTTGTCGCGGTTGGTCCGTAGATTTGTGACCATCTTTACATACCAAGACCCCTTCGTGTCTTTGTAAGCACGTATAGCCGATGGTACCGTCTGTCATTTGTAAGTCTTTCACAGTTGTTACGGGTTGTCAGAAGCCCGAAAGTCTGGCAACCAGTCTTACCAAGGGGTATCGTGTTACCCAGTTACTGGGTTGTGGAGATCAGATAGGCAGTCGCTCCATGTAAAATACTGGTATTTAGCTCCATCCGGTTAGACTGGAAGCCGATCCTAACATAGCTGGGAAAAGGCTATGCCAATAACTGTTCCGTATTCTTATAATAAAAGGCAACTACTTTTTATATTATTAAAGTTTTATTTTTTCATTTGCACAGGTGGATCCAAGAACCATCAAACTGGATGGTCAACTCGGACGAAGTGCCTATCATTTGCGGCAACCTGACAGGGGCGAGGCACTGTCCCGCAGAGTGGACCTGCCTGTGTGTGGGCCCCAACCCCAACCATGGGTACACCAACTTCGACAACTTTCTGTGGTCCATGCTCACCACATTTCAGTTGATCACCCTGGATTATTGGGAGAATGTATATAATATGGTGAGTTTTCAACCTAATCTATTGTTTCAAGTTCCATAACATAATCCGGCTTTAATGTAATAATATACCCATTGTTAAAAAAAAACCCTCCTTTATTTATAGTATTGGTAAAGCAACTATTAATAGTGTTATTTGGTGTGTTGTTTTTTCTTTGTTTTCTTTTTTAAAACCTTGCCCCACACTGTTAATTTCTCCTGAATTGTGGGTGAGTTTACAAACATTGTTGGGACCATTACTATGCCTCCCTTCTGCAAGAGGAAGCGGGGCGTTATCCACCACTCGCGCCCAGTGTGGGTTGCTAGATGTCACATGTCTTAATTTTTTGTTTTAGGAGCTCCATCTTACATAGTTTACCAACCTAACAAATGACGTCAAAAATTTAAATGTACTAATCGTAATGACGTCTTCAGCCTTAATGAGGAAAGTTATAACCAACATAAACTGACTAAACGTTAAATGAACGCATAATGAAAAAAGAAAAAACAGGAATTGACGGGTCTATAGAAATTACATATGGACAAGGCCGTTGCTACTGCGTTTGAAAACAATACCTCGAAAAAATATCATGTCCTAAATGGCACTAAAGCAACTCGCGATATAATACTGCTCTGCAATTCAGCACACGACTGCTCTTGATAACTCTGGTGATGGCAGATTGTAAGTTACTTATATTGAAATGTTTTGATACATTCATTCATTAATTCAGTTATCTATGATTGAATGAATTCATTCATGAATTAAATCATTAAATACTGTGTTTTGAGTAGAAGTCTACAATGTATACATTGTAGAATTCTACTCAAAAGACAGTATATCGGGACATCGCCAAACGGTTGGTTGACTCTTCGGCCTATTATTAGGCCAAAGAATCAGCATTGCCATTCAACTTGGCAACGCTGCCAGCCTTTTTTTGAGCATTTTTCCAGCTGACAGCAATGCGGACGAATTTTTTGATACCTAATGAGGTTTTCCCCCTTTTTTATATTATATTTTTTTATATAATATTTTTATATTTTTCCTTTATAAATAATATACGTATACATACATAGTATAAATATTTTAGAGTAAGAATGTATATTGTATTTAAAGACAGTTCGTTAGATACCGGATCGTATGGAATTTCCCGTGGTATGATTTGCCAAATAGTGTGAATACAATTTTCAAGTATTTTTTTGCAAAATAATATAGGTAGCAAGGTACTGTCAAGCTTCATCGGCTTGATTGCCTGGCTCGTAACAGTTAGATCGTGTTACAAAATTGAAGTTTATTGCACAATACATATCTATACTAGCTGCGCCCCGCGGTTTCACCCGCGTAAGTCTCGATCCCGTGGGAAAGCCACCCTTAAGAATAGATATTAGCCGATTCTCAGACCTACTGAATATACATATAAAATTTTGTAAAAAACGGTCAAGTCGTTTCGGAGGAGTATGGTAACTAACATTGTGACACGACAATTTTATATATAAGATTGTAAAACGGTGGCAGTTTATCAAGCTAAAGGGGGCCTAAAATGGACGCTTTGGCAGAATCATAACATGATCTGCGTACAATTCATATCCCGCAATTCATCAGTTTGACAGTTTTGTATAGTTTTGTAAAATGGTTCACAAACTATGAATTGCTATACTGAAGTCTAATGTCAAATAGCAGCTGTCAAACAGATGAATTGCTGTATGAAGTCTAATGTCAAATAGCAGCTGGCAAACAGATGAATTGCGGGCTGTATGAATTGTACGCAGATCATATTAATGATTCTGCCAAAAGCGTCCATTTTAGGCTCTCTGGATATTTTTAACTTACAAATAATATCGATTCAGCGATCAAAAGTTTTGGTTGGTCATAAAAATTCTGTAAAACAAAACTTGTAACGCTTAACTACATCAAAACATAGCAATTAGCAATGAATATTGCCGTAGTGAAAATATTTAAGACGCAGATATATGCCAGTGACCTTGAGTGGTTAGCTTGCGTGTTCTGTACTGAGCTCACGCAACGCGTCGTACGTTCAGCCAGTAATAGGACTCGCCCATCAAGGAGCACTGTCCCCAATTTAGCGCATTATTAATTTATTATACACAATACAAAAGTTAATTTAATAAAACGCGTATACTAAAAGATCAATAAATTAATTATCTTTAAATTGGTGAAGGTTTCAGAAAAATACGCATGGTACATTTTACGCCATTCTCAGTTTTTATCCGCGTTAGACATAACTTTACAAATTAATTTCACTATGTACTATAAACATAATCTAAAATATTCACATATTAAATTATTGAGAAAATTCAATTTTTTTCAAATCATTAACACTACTCGTTTAGACGTAATCTTCAGTACAAAATCATTAAAAGTCGGCTATCGTCGCCTCAAAGAGTAAGAGTCCTATTAAAAACTAACTCAAAATAAAACAAACGATATCCGTACAAATTAAAGCTCCATAAAAAACTTAGTTCATCAAGCATGCACCTAACTAAACCCTTCAAAACGCTCCAACGGTTTTGAGGTCCGAGAATTTTATTACAAAGGGTCTGCCACACTATACCCAAATGAAGTTTACGTGAGTTGTGGGTGTGGTCATAATGTGAGGGTCGTTTACCGGTCGCCCCTTAATTAATTCTAAGAGAACCGCTTTCAAGATGGCAGTGCGACAAGAGCGCTTTGAGCGCGAAATTGCGAAATGTATTAGTGGATTCGTGTACTTTGGGGAGATTCAATTAAGGTTTGATTCTATTAATGTTGTACAGTCAGTGCTCTGCATAACCCGTACCGTCTTCCCCTATTCTTCTTTGTAAAAGACGTCAGGTAATGCAGAGCACTGACCGTACAATGACATTTCTTCACTTGTACCTAATTAAACTAAATAAATCAAAGTCCAATTATTTATTTCAAATAGGCACATAAATGGCACTTTTGAACGTCAAAATTTACAAATAAAATAGAATTGATTCTAGTCGCCCCTTCGAAAAGGTAGCTTCTTATGGAGAAGAATGGGCAAGAAACTTCACCGTTACTCTTTTAAAATGCTTTAGAATATTTTGTATACATCAATTATATAATTATTATGTGAAGACGATGCACCTAGAATAAAAATGAATATAAACACAACAGGTAAAAATAATTAATAATGAAGCAATGACAGATAAATTATTTATGTGATAGATACATGGTGTTCACATATTTACAAAAATTGTAAAATAAAAAAATGTTTTCCTAAATAAATTAATATCAGTGTGTGAGGTAAGGTAATCACAGAATGTAAAATAAATGTCATAAAAATAATAAATTATACAATTAAATAGTTTGATTTTGTCTAAGCAACTAATTTGATTTTGTCTAAGCAACCAGTTTGATTTTGTCTAAAATAATAATTTGTCTAAAATAATTTAAAATACGACCAGCATAGCCTTAATTTCAAACCCTGGGGTATCCAACAAATTAACTAGACTAGTCTAACGGGACTAGACATTGCTGTATCGCAAATGGTGCTGCGACTATCATCAATCATTCACATACGCCGTTTGGGATTTGCATATGGGTAGCTGAATTCGGAATTCGGATCCACGGTCCCCTGGATAGACAGTTTGAAAGTACAACGAACTGTACTGACTACTAGAGTTACCATAGAAATTAGTCAATTCATATGTACAACACAACTCATGAAACTCATTTGAAACTAAATTACATATAGTAGCCAACTTTCGACGAAACGTTAGCACGAAGTTAAAAGTCAAATAAAACGTGTGTGGGTGTATTTTATAGTACGGTACAGTATAATAACTTTACTTTAATACAAATTATTGTAGAAAAACATTCACTTGGCAATGATAGAAACTATGGTCAAAAAAGTTATTCATTATAGTCATAAACTTGTCTGTTATTATGAAAGTGTCTGATAAGTCAGGATAAAGAATACGTAGGTACTAGTTTACTACTAAAGAGTGTGCTCATATTATGCTCATGGCGCGTGCTCAAGCTCAACCATGTTCTCCCAATTGTGTACAATAGGTACTCCTTCCTACTCATATTTTCGAAAAACTACGTCGTAACATCTGTGTGCTACGCCGTAGCAATTCGAAATCAGCATGCTTAAGACGGAGATATATGCCAGTGACCTTGAGTGGTTAGCTTGCGTGTTCTGTACTTAGCTTACGCAACGCGTCGTACGTTCAGCCAGTAATAGGACTCGCCCATCAAGGAGCGCTGTCCCCAATTTGACGCATTATTAATTTATTATACACAAACCAAAAGGTATTTTAATAAAATGCGTATACTAAAAGATCAATAATTAAATTATATTTAAATTGGTGAAGGTTTCAGAAAAATACGCTTGGTAGACATTTTGCGCCATTCTCAGTTCTTTATCCGCGTTAGACATAACTTTACAAATTAATTTCACTATGTAATATAAACCATAATCTAAAATATTCACATATTAAGTTATTGAGAAAATGCGCTAATTTAACATATTTTTTTTTCAAATCGTTAACACTACTCGTTTAGACGTGATCTTCAGTATAAAATCATTAAAAGTCGGTTATCGTCGCCTTAAGAGCTACAACATGCTCGTAGCATGTGTATTCCAGGCTTTATATTATATGCCCACAAGCATGTTCCTACGCAAACACAAAACACGTGCTTATCTTACAACCGGTCGGGCAAGCGGCGGTGACACTAATAAATTACTTTGCACAATCTTCTACAGCGGTTTGGGAGACAAACGTTTAGAGGCACGGGCGTCTGGAGGCCTACTAAGTATGTTTATGTTTGTTTTCTCGCTTCTGCTAGGAGAACATGACTCGGTTTGACACTAAAGGGATGCTGTTACAGTGGTACCAAATTGATAAGGCGCGTCGTGAATCTTCGTTCGCACAGAAAAGAAAGTATGGTCCCGAAGATTAACGAAAGAATGCTAAAACTTACAATCAACCTTAGGTCACTATTATAAGGTTCATAATACACTGGAGCTGTTAGCGTGCACTCGATCAGAAGTATGGCGGCTGACAAACATGCCACGCGGCGCGCGCTAACATGGCGGCAGCTGCCGACCAATAGCGGTACAGGAAAAAGAACCGCGGTGCGTGGAGCGTGCCGATTGGTCAATAGCATTTCCCGCACTATTAAAATTCACCTTCTGCGCAGGTACATCGGTAAGCCATATCAATTGGGTACTACTGTACAGCTTTTATTGGCCACTTTAATTAAGTCTTGGTTTCTGTACCCGGAAACGCCTCGTTTAATTAACCAGTCACATTTTTGGTAGAGGTTTTCATAGAACAGACTGAACCTAATATATGATAACGTTTAAACTGGTCTCCTAAGCTGAGAAGATCACTTTGCTTTAATGTGGGCAAGTGTGATTTTGTGTAGTTAAACCAAAAACATTCACGAATACTTAGAAACCAAGCATAATAAAACATGTCAATTTCACTGCAGAACCAAACATTTATATCGGTTTTTTTTTGGGTGGGAAAATATCAAATAACTTTTCCCGCTCTGGGCGGAGCGGGAGGGCGTGTCAGACTTTTACTGACTAAAACCCACCCGTGATCCTTCAGTTGCCTGTGTGCCAGGGCCACGATACTAGATATGGTTATATATAGATATTCTAACGATGAAACATTTGCTAAACAGTAAAAAGGCAACCTGGCTTAAAAGTTCTTTCAAATGCAGCATTACAGCGTCCAAACCCCCTTATGTACAGTAACTATCAATACATGTAATACAAAATTTGCAATGCAAAGCACAAGAGTTATATCCGTCGGTAATATTACTGAATATTGCTCCCAATATGAGGGAATTGAGATATAGGAACCAAACTAGCGATTTTACATTGAAAATATACGCATATATCCTTGTTTAACTATTGCTCGGACGGATCTAATCCGGAACGAGGTGATCCGGCAGAGAAACAAAGTTGTCGACATAGCCCACAGAATAAGCAAGCTGAAATGGCAATGGGTCGCCCATATAGCCGTAGTACCGATGACCGTTGGGGTAGACGTGTTCTTGAGTGGAGACCGCGAATCGGCAAACGTAAGGTAGGACGCCCTCAGGCTAGGTGGAGCGACGATCTTCGCAGGGTGGCTGGTGGCAGCTGGATGAGAGTTGCCGAGAATCGAGCTGAATGTCGTGCAATTGGAGAGGCCTATGTCCAGCAGTGGACTGATATGGGCTGATGATGAACTATTGCTAATCCAAGACCTTGCAAACATGGATTTCGCTTTCGAGTACAGCATTTAACAATACAAAGTCTTGCTAGAGCTCAGTTTTGGGCTATGGACCTTTTAGTAAAAGAGCCATACCTCACTGGGACGCTACGGCAGTGCAGCCAGATGAGCCACCCACTATCAGGGACAGTACAACACGGTTAAGAGTTAAGCCTTTCGAAAGGGTAACCCATTCAATGGGTTACATTTATCATGATGTGACCCATTGAAAGGGTTTTATACTAGAAACCCATTGAAAGGGTTACATGATAACCCATTGAATGGGTTTTATACTTGAAACCCACTGAAATGGTTACATGATAACCCATTCAATGGGTTCTATACCTACTTGAAACCCAGTAACATGAAAAAATCATAATATTATGTTAATTCAATATTCGACCAGCACGCATAGCATGACCAATTCTATCTCTATTCTACCCAGGTACCATTTTAGAAAAACTCTATCGAAAACCCTTTCAATGGGTAACCAAAATGGTCCCTGTCCACCATAGAGCTGTAGGTATACATTTAGTTGGTAGCGCGACCTGGCGACGTCAACATGGCGTCCCGGTGAGGTATGGCTCTAAGTAATGATTTTGTTATATACTTACTATCATTAAACACATACACTCACCCCCACTCGCACGCACACACATACACACATGCACACGCCCGCGCACGTACTTATACACACCACACGACAGCACGTCTTTGTTTTTCTTTATATTTTTGATGTATATCCCTCTTTTCCTAATAAAATAAATTCAAAATAAAATAAAATAAGCCTTTGCTGCTGTTAGATTTTAACTTATTTGACAACAATATTTCATAGTTTAAAATAGATGTAAGAAAACTAATTTACTTAAACTAAATCCTATCCCCGGCATTCGGTTGGTCTCCCCTCATAACAGCTTCTCTTTCGACAAAGGCCTCCTCTAAGGCTTTCCACTTGTTTCTGTCTTTTGCTGTACGTAACTATTCTGGGCCTGCTACTTTCTTAAAATCATCTTCCCATCGCTTTGTCTGTCTTCCTCTGCTTCTTCTGCTTTCTCTAGGGTACCATTCAGTTATTATTTTGGTCCATTTCTCTTTCTTTTCTCTTAACACATGTCCCGTCCAGCGCCATTTCAATTTTCTGCATACTGTTTGAACTTTTTTGAATTTAGTCTTTCCTTTTATCCTTTTTAGCTGTACTCTATCTCTTCTACTTACTCCCAAAACGCTTCTCTTTATTCCATTCTGACATATATTGATTTTATTTTGTTGTTGTTCTGTTAAGGCCCAAGTTTGGCATGCGTATGTTAGACATGGCAGGATACAAACATTGAAAACTTTTCATATCTCCGACATTGGCATCTCTTTGTTTTTCATTATTTCGCTTAACGACCAGCCGGTCTATTCTGTAAGAATCTCACCGTGAAATCTTAGGTGAAGTGAGATTTAAGTGAGCTGTCATTCCACCTGATGCTACGAATCACTAGGGATTGACACTACTGACACCTCACTCCAAGCCCACTTCACCTAGGATTTCACGGTTAGATTTTTACAGAATCGTACTACTGCAGTGCTATTCTGTGACCACACCGTGAAAACTTAGATGAAGTGAGCGTGGAGTGAACTGTCACTGTCATCCCACCTGATGCTGGGGATGGACCAAGGAATACATTAACAATCATAATCGAGATGTTGAACAGAAAGTCAATTTTGTTTTTTTTTGTACATAAAATAGTGTTTAACTAAATTTCTGTTTTGCTATTTTATTTAAAATCCCCCTAAATGTTAAGACACAAACCGCCTTATTACAAAACAAGATTTATATATTGACATGGCTTAAACCATGGAGCCAGTTTTTGTAATAAGAACGTAACAGTAATTGAAATACCGTTCATTATACAAAACTGAAAACTTAGTTCGGTACTAAGTTGTCAGTTTTGTGTTTAGGAACTTTACCATAGTCGGAATAAAGTTCGAAATTCAATAATGGCTCCATGTTTTAAACCTGGGTTTGAAGATAAACCTTGTTTTGTAGTAATATTATCAAAGCTAGTATTATTTTATGTGTGGTAAATGTTAACACACATAAAATAATACTAGCTTTGATAATATAAAATGATCAATACAATTAGCATAAAAATATTATTAAAATCTCGATTAAGATCGTATGATGATTCTATGTTTTAACATACCAACTGTTTTATGTACACATTATGGAATGCAATAAAGTATTGAGTATTGAGTATTGAATATAATCCTTGGTCAATCCCTAGCATCAGTGGAATGACACTGACAGCTCACTCCACGCAAGAATTCACGGTGAGATTTTTACAGAATCGACATGCAATGCAGAATCTCTTCCAAGTGATAGCAGGTATTACGAAAATCTCTTCCAAGTGATAGCAGGTATTACGAAAATACCTGCTATCACTTGGAAGAGATTCTGGTCGTTAAGCGAAATAATGAAAAACAAAGAGATGCCAATGTCGGAGAAACGAAAAGTGGATAGCAGGTATTTTCCTAACACCTGCTATTTAATGTCTATTTAATAGCATAGACTGAAAGTTATAACTAGTGGAAGAGCGGAACTTCTTTACATAAGTATATTTCTTACTTAAATGGAAATTCCCTAAAGACCTAATTAATGTAAACGTATTTTTAAGTTATTGAAATAAACATTTTGTTTTTTTTTTATTTGTTTTCGGTTTAAAGACATTTTAATTTTCTCAAAGAACAATTAATTACAGTTCACTTATAGAGAAACTTAACTAAATTACCAATAGGTTGTAGTTTACATTAGGTACGACGTTCAAGGCATTCATGAAACTGAACACCATATTTTCTTTGATAAAATATAAAGCAAGTACTCGTATGTGCAAGTACACTAAATAAAATACAAAACAGTTAAGTTACGCTTATGTCATTGTGTCTAATATAAAAAAAAAATAAACTTATGTGTCTAATATATAATGCCTAAGGCCTTTTTTAAATGTTGGTATGCTTGTACAATCTCTGACTTTTTTAGGTAGTTTATTGTATAGCCGGACCCCCTCATACTGTATAGTTTTCCTGTCGTACAGGGTTCTCACTCTTGGTACTTCTAGGTCGTTTGTTTTGAAATACCTACTTTTAAGGTGTTTTTTTTTTTAAAAAAACGTTGCCCCACACTAGGAATTTTTCCTGTATTGTGGGTGCGTTACAAACATTTAAATTCACATACACAAACAGCCAGACCCGAAACAACTACTTGTAGGTCATACAAATATTTGTTCCGTGCGGGAATCGAACCCGCGACACGCAGCGCAGCAGTCAATCGCTTAACTAACTGCGCCAACCGTGCCGTAAATTTATCCCAATAAACCCATATTTTTCTTAACCTTTATCTTATCCCAAAATGTTCCCCCTTGTCCAGCTGACTATTCAGCAAATACTATAAGCGGTACGTCACCCTCTAAAACTAACCTTAATTACCTATTTTAACTTTCAATGTAACTACTTAATATAGTTATTATCGATATTGGAAACTGTTTCAATAATTCGTTCTGTAACCGATACAAGTTACAACAAGTGCTTTATAAACTTAATCAGGAGCTGATCAATAAGTATTTCAGTAGCTGAACAGCAACACCCGAGCCGGCTGATTTAATGACAAATAATATCAACACAACAATAGGGCTCTGACCCTGAACTCCGAGGATAAAAAGCGTTCCTTTCTGCAGGCGCACGCAACGTAACCAACACCACTAGAAAATTTTAAAATATTGGTAGATACTCGTACTGTTACTAAGCCGATCCCGTTTGTCTTTTTTTTTTTAAACACAATCCCCCTTATTACAAAACAAGGTTTATCTTCAGACCCAGGTTTAAAACATGGAGTCATTATTGAATTTCGAACTTTATTCCGACTACGGTAAAGTTCCTAAACACAAAACTGACAACTTAGTACCGAACTTTTTTTTACCGGTTTTCAGTTTTGTAAAAAGAACGGTATTTCAATCACTGTTACGTTCTTATTACAAAAACTGGCTCCATGGTTTAAACCATGTCAAATATAAATCTTGTTTTGTAATAAGGCGGGAAAATTCTACTGGAACCACTTTAGTTCACCACAGTACAAAAACACAGACACACAAGTTTTTGGGTACTTATATTTTGACAATTTCCCTCTTAATTGCTCCCTTATTTTGGGCACACGAGCGCGGCGTCCAAAATCTAACTGACTGAATTACACATAGGTAAGTATTATTTCTGTGCACTGGGTAAAAACGCAAAATCAGTACTTTCGTAAAGAAAAAAGTACACTGTTTATAAGTAAAAGCTGAGTTAGGCTTTATTGCCTTGTAATAAGGGTTATAACAGTACGAAATATTAGTTTTCTACCTTTTTACACGACTGCCCAAAAAGGAGTGTAATGCGTTTAGCGTTCATGTATCTATGTGAGATTCTTTGTGCCACCATAACTTTCAAATCAAGTCCGAGTGAATATCTATAACTATCTCAAATGGCTTAGCATGATCCTCCGTTATGTCGAAAATACTGCAGCATTAATTTTGAAATAAATATATGGTAAAGAGGATCAATGTTAAGTACTATGTTTGAGGAAAACTCGATTCCATAAAATTTTCTCTATAGAAAAAAAAATCCAAAGTTACCTCCAAACCGAACAATAAACCGCTGGTATTAAAAATTAGGTACCTCATATTAGATAATTAAACTTTGCATATTAACTGAACTAACTGTAAAGCAGGTCGTATGTAATTTTTTTTAATTACCATTATTTTCACCGTAAAAAGAAATAAACTAAATTTTCGGTGCCTTGGAGTCTTCTCCCTGCCACCCTTCTCGCTTGCTCGCGTGACTGCCAGCAGTAGTGGGCGAGCGAGATAAAAAGTGAGATGGCGCTGAGGTATTATAGACTCATAAACAGATTAATACTAACAACTTGTTTTTTACTTTTTAATTTGTAGTCTACCATTTAAAAAGCATCGTGTTCTTATATGTACTTGTAATATTCAGCCTATAATATTCCCACTGCTGGGACACAGGCCTCCTCACTGTGAGAGGGAGTGGGCTGTAATCCACCACGCTGGCCCAGTGCGGGTGAATTGTACTTGTACCTTGTTAATTGCGAGAACGTTACGCTGCAATTAAACAGCGGTAAAATCTCTTGAGAGTAATTTAATTTTAATTTTTTTTAAATAAAAATTTAATAACCTACTGATGCTCAAATGTTATATGTAGTCGAAAGCATTATAACATTTGCTAAAAATCATGAACTAATTACAAAACGACCTAAACATGAAATCATGAACTATAAACCCCGCCTGTTTTATAGGCTGCCTTTATTTACTTTGATTTAAACATCAAATGGTGGGTAACTGCGATAGTTTGAGCGTTATAGATGTAAGGAGGTAATGTAGGTTAATTTCCGTCGCGGCTTTCAAGTCTTTTGGGACAATTATTTACTGCCTATAACCATTATAATAATTAGGTTTATTATAAAGCAAAGAAGCGGTATATTATTCACTAGCTTCTGCCCGCGACTTCGTCAAATAGAAAGAAGCACAAGCAGAAGCTCATATTATAGAAAGAAGCAGATAGACCGCGCGGAACACCGAGAGTGCGGCCAACAAATCAAATACAAATTTTAAAGCTAATACACTCTCGAGTTTGTGCAGCACGAAGCGCCGCATGGCGCATCGTTAGTATATTACGTCACGGGCTCTAAGGGTCGGTACACATCTGACGGAAGATGCGTCGAGCGTATCGTCGGCCGCGTCTATTCGGTGAAATAGGGTGTTTTCATATCTGACGGAAGATGCGTCGAGCGTAACTTCGTTTTGCCACATTATTACGCGTCTATTCAGTTTTTGCATTCAGCATCTACAGAGCGGTTGTGTTGTGTGATAATTAATTCACACAACACAACCGTCGACATAATCTATTTTGCACTTCCGTGATACTCGTAAATCGTTCTGTACCAAACATTTTCGCCATCGCCATTTAAGCCTAGTCTGAATGCATCAGACAAAATACACGTGGCGTGACGTTGCCGCTCTTACGTTGGCCAACAATGCGTTGACGGAAACGGAACAGACGTTGTACGCTCGACGCACTAACGCATCATCGGTTACGTGTGAAAGGTTGAATGTTTTCTCATATAATTTTCAGTTCTGGCGTTACGCGACCGATAATACGCGACGCATCTTCCGTCAGATGTGTACCGACCCTTACGGATAATTTTTAAATAATGCCGTCTTGTGTTTTTAACCATTATAAAAACTGTTCCCAAAAACAAAAGAAAGAAGATGCGTTTTATTTTTGGGTGGGATATCAAATAACTCCTCTCACTCTGGGCGTAGCGGGAGGGCGTGGACTGACTAAAACTCACCCGTGTTCCTTCCGTTGCCTGTGTGAATCTCTTCATAGATATTATTTTCGATGTTGTGACAAGCAACATCTTCATTTAAGGATAATTTGGATGTTAAACTCAGTTATAAATCATGATCTTATCAATTAGAGACCCTGCCGTTTCCACCGGCATATTGTTCCGGGCCATCAGTTACGCCGTCCACTGAAACGACCGGAAATGCTAGTGACAACACTATTTATACGGATCCGTTTACTTTAGGACGGCCACAGTTAATCCGTCTACCTTTTTACGTTACCAAAGATATCAGGTTAATCAGTAAAGTTTTCATAGTTCAGACGACTTTAGGTTGTTTGCGGTATTGACTGAAAACTAAACGATGAATAGGTACTAATAAAGCTCCAATAGAGAACTGGCTTGATTTCTACGTCATAGATAACATAATCGATCTTACAGCCAACATGACAGGTTATATATATTTACGCCTTCTAGTGTATTCTATGAATATGTTACGAATGTCCTGCAGACTTAGCATGACGTTTTCTATTTCTACACAACTGTAGAATAGAAATAGCTTGTCTACCCGTCTCAGTAGAAAACTGTCAACTGTCTACACGGAAACTTCAATTTTGTCTACTCTTCCGTCCATCGACAAAACTGTACGGTTCGCGTGCTAAGCCTGCAGCAGTAAATTAAATAAATATAGTTTATTAATTTATGTGTAACTAGCTGACCGGACGGACAGTCGTCGTCCTGTTCTTCAATTTTGTTCGAAAAATCACTTTCAGTTTTCTCAAAATTTCCCGGCAATTTTTTTTTTTTTTTGTTGGTACCTGGCGAGAATATTACGAGCAATAAAAAACAAAAATTGGCAAATCAATCCAGCTTTTCTGAAGTGATGCGATTACCAACGAACAGCATTTCATTTTTATTTTAGAGATTATACTTATACAACATTAGTTTTTGTTTATACTAAACCTCTTAAGGGGTCATTGTATTCATCATTATGAACAACTTTTACTATGGGACCAAAGTTGAAATCGCGAAAAAAATATCAGCTGTTCCCTACATTTTGACGAGTTCAGCGAACTTAAATGTAGGGAACAGCTGATTTTTTTTTCGCGATTTCAAGGTTGGTCCCATAGTAAAAGTTGTTCATAATGATGAGTACAATGACCCCTTAAGAGGTTTAGTATAAACAAAAACTAATGTTGTTTATAAAGCGTGCCGCTACAGTGGCGACATTAATTTGACACACTGGTACACACTGGTTTTTTTTACATACCTACAACAATTATATTATGATAAATAATTATAATTGAAAAAAAAAAAAAAACTAACAAACGTAATAATAAAGCTCTCTCTTTCCTTCAATTCGCCTACTCATTTGCACGTTATTTGTTTTAATTTCATTGATTCGATGTTATGATCCATGACCACGGCTAACTGACCAATATGCTATTTTAGAAAATTGTAAATAAATCAATAAATAATATCTAATGTTTAATTAAATTAAAATATATTTTCATAAAACGTAAAGGCGAAACTGTGTGTTAAATTAATGTCGCCACTAAAGCGCCACGCTGTATGTGCTAAAAGCAGTCGTGTCGTAAAAAAAAAAAAACAATCGAATTTGTCACTTGGAAGAAGACTCTTTCCGTCAAAGGGCACTATTACTATTTATTACATCCTATGTTAATTTAACCATGTTGACCCCCAGGTGCTGTCATCGTGCGGGCCGATGTCAGTATCGTTCTTCACCGTGGTGGTGTTCTTCGGCTCGTTCTACCTCATCAACCTGATGCTTGCTGTCGTCGCGCTAAGCTATGAAGAGGAGTCACAGATCACGCAAGAGGTATGTAATGTACAGGTTCCTTTAACAGGCTGAGGACATCCACAATTAGGGCCTTAATAGGTAATACGGGCGGGTGTCCGCAACTCCACGTCTCTGCGCGTATTTTGCGTACGGGAAGGAAAATCGATTATTCGATCCACCCCAGATCCTCAAGGAACGCCAGCAACGCCTTGGACTGACAATCTCACAGAGGGTACATGGGTTACCGAAATACTTTGCCCTGTATGTGGCGACCACCGGGCGGAGCCGGGACATGAGCTGCTGTCTCGACGTCCTCCATGCTGCACAGCGGACTGTCTGTGACTCCTTTGACAAAGAGGTGTTTAATAAATGACCCATGGCCAGTTATAGCTGCTGTCACTGTACGCAGCTGTTGCTTAGTTAGTCGGAGAACCCGTTTCGTGAGGCGGCCATCAATTGTAGGCCATCAATTAGGGCCTTATAATACTTGTAACAGCCTATTCTTGTCATACTTGAGGACAAAAGCTTCTTCTCTTACGCAGGAGGCATTAGTATTGATCATCATAAGTAGGGCTTCTCAAATCTATTGATTACGTTGATAAAGTAAATGATTATTCTGCTTTTATTTTGACCCCAAATAGTTACGATTAAATAGGTAAGCATTGTTTTAGAACTCAGAGTTTAAGAGAGCAAACCTCATTTGTTCGACATTATCATAATCGTACGCGGAGATGCTCATCGTTACTCAGCTGCAGAAAGACGTCCAATGCTGGACATAGGCCTCCCCCAAAGGGGTGGTTTGCCATAATCACCACGCTTGGCAGGCAGGGCGATCGCAGTATTGTGTTAAAATGCTGCTACCCAATCTCTAGTCACCTTAGTCGCCTTTAGACCCGCGGGAAGAAATAGGATTCTTTACGTCCAGCACCAGACAATGTGTATAAGTACAACACAGACTATTGCCTCTAAACTACTCTCTTTTCTTCTATATGCATTTATTAACTTGATCCATTATGTCATCCAGGAAAGGAAGAAAGACTTGAACGAGCACCGCGACGACAGCACGTTCAGTTTCGACCCCACGTCGCTGGCAGTTCGTACGCTGGCGAAGGACTCGCGCAAGCGCATCGATGCGCGCAAAGGCTTGCTATTGGCCTCCTACTCACGCAAGCGCACTAGGAGACGTAAGCGCGGACGGAGCGCCATTCATCATACTGCTGCGATTGCTGCTGTTGCCGAGTAAGTAGGCAGCCTATATTTTACTAAGCAAACGCCTGCTATTAGTCTCGGCCTCCTACTCACGCAAGTGCACTAAGAGACGAAAGCACTGACGAAGTGCGATACATCATGTTCCTGCGGTAAAGTCCGGTCGCGAAGCAGAAATAATTTTGTACAATGACCCCTCATTACTTATCTCTATCACTCGCGTATAATTGTATTGCCGTCGCACTCGCACATTAGAAGGACTGTAGTGGCATCAACATCGCCACATGCGAACTACGCGCCACACCGACGTCACGCAAAATCCTGCATCGCGCAAGCAGAGTTTACCCCGCAACTAGAATATATACAACGTCCCAACATCAACCGTCGGGCAGCTGCCCACCAGACTCAACACCCGTCTGGTCGGAGGATCCTCCCTTTTCTATAGAGTATGAGTGAACTTTACAGCCTGTTCCTCGTACCACTAAAGGACCTTAAAATGCGCGAGCGCGAAAGCAATAGAGATAAGTAATGAGGGGTCATTGTACGAAATTCTTTCTGCTTCGCGACCGGACTTTAGCTGCTGTTGTTAAATAGGTGAACAGCCTTATTTCATAACATCATGTATAAGCAATTAGGCACTTTCTACCTGAAATATGTACCTATCTACCTAATCTGCAACTTTTATAAATAAATAAAAATGTTTATTTCAATTACAACGTGCTTTACATACATGATTTGGAGATGCTTGTGTTTGGAGAATGCGCTCTTCCACTTAGCATTACCCGTTAATTTGCAATTAAATGTAAAAATACAAATTATTTAATACGAGTGAGCCTTGCAGTCGTCGCATATGATGTGTAACACTGACATTTCATAGTACTTACTCATTCCATGAGTACACTAACTCCATGTCATTAAACAGTACTTACTTAGCCCATGCTCAAGCTATCACTAGCTGTCTACACACTTCCGTCCTTTTTCACGAAATCAAGAGAGAGCGACACACCTCTAATATAAGAATTTCCACGAAGTTTTCATAGAAACTGTTCTACTAAAGATGTGTCGCGCTATCGCATCGCGCCTGTCTGCTGGAGCCTTTATTCTCTTGTCCTCATCCCACTACTAGTACTAGTTGGATTTGTGCCCGGTTGATGGCAATAGGCTCGCCCCCTATTACATTGGACTTAAGGCGACGATAACCGACTTTTAATGATTTTATACTGAAGATCACGTCTAACAGAGTAGTGATAATGATTTGAAAAAAATATATGTAGAGCATTTTCTCAATAATTATGTGTTTTTTTTAGAATATGTTTATATTACATAGTGGAACTAATTTGTAAAGTTATGTCTAACGCGGTTAAAAAAATGAGAATGGCGCAAAATCTACCAAGCGTATTTTTCTGAAACTTTCACCAATTTAAAGATAATTTAATTATTGATCTTCTAGCATACGCGTTTTATTGAAATAACTTTTGTTTTATGTATAATAAATTAATAATGCGTCAAATTAGGTACAGCGCTCCTTGATGGGCGAGTCCTATTACTGGTTGAACGTACGACGCGTTGCGTGAGCTCAGTACAGAACACGCAAGCTAACCACTCAAGGTCACTGGCATATATCGGAGTCTTAAACATAATGTTGGTGTACTATAGGTATACCTCTGCCCAACCCTTCGGGGAAACAAGGCGTGATGTTATGTTTATACCTACTATTATTTGTGAAAATGAAATGGATCGCTCTTTAAAATGATATTTACTGCGAAACTATGTACAAATGCGGTTGCTTATGTCCCACTGCAAAATTCAGCGAGGCATAAGGGTAATGTATGTGACCGGATGCCGGCAGCGGAACACGACATCTGAAATCGTTTGAACGTTCTGGAACGTATTTTAGGAGCTGTATGCTGCACGCAGCTGAGGGAATTTTTCCCGAAATCGTAGATATTCTTGTATAGTTACGGAAACTATTTATTAGTCAAATTAACACACTACGTCAATTTGCCCAGGTAAATTCATTTCAGACAACTGTCTAATAATGACAGTTGTGATTCGAATACCCGGACAATTTAAGTTGGTAAGTTATCAGTTTTTATAAACAATTAATTTCCCTGATTTTACGTGAAGGTATGTCGTATACAACTAATTGTGCCGACTCTCATTAGTGATATTTATTATTATTTGTCATACCTACATTCATGTTCGTCAAAGTAGAGGCGCGCTGTTAAGTCCTAACGTTTAACGTGACTTTGATTACAATTAGTGCTCACACGATTCTGACTTGTATTCAGCCTTTTGGGGAACACGACGTAATACCAACAGACTAACAAGTATACATAATGTACAGATAGTTCAACTCATCTATACGTGCGGCGCTGTGTGGGTAAACCATGTATAAAGCGATAAGGACACGTGTTGCTCGTCCGCGTCACTGCCACACAAATTAAAACTGTATATTGCCAGTGATCGGAAAAGGTGAGCTAAAATACCTAAAGTTCGAAAAAGAACAGAGACAAAGTGGAGACTTCTTTACGTCAATTTTTTTTTCGGAATATTTATTATTTATATATTGATGTTGGTTCAATAATAAATATTCCGAAAAAACTCCACTTTTTTTGACATTGTTCTTAGAACTTTAGGTATTTTATTAGTTCTACTATTCCGATCATTGATTATTACAAGCGCACGCACCCATGGCGCCGCGCGCAGAGATGAATTGAACTATCTGTACTAGTTTGTCTCTTATGCTACGGCTACATTGTCGCGATAACACGAACTACACTTTGCTCGCTCTCTCTCGCACACCGCTCGACGTCTCGCTGTACAACAGAGAACGCGCGAAGTATAGGTCGCGTTATCGCGACACTGTAGATGTAGCATTAGTATTACGTCGTGTGTATAGGTACACACGGCTACACATCAAGCTATACATTCCAGTTTACGCTGACTTCTCATTGTAAGGAAATCCTATACAATGCGAGATCAGCTTATATTGGAAATGTATAGCTTGATCTGTAGCCGTGCGTACTATGGTAATACCTATTCCGGGAACAAATATAATATTCATTGCGAAACTCAGCGCTGATTACAATTTAACAAAAATAACTACAATTCAATCTTAAAAAAGCTATTGAATATTAAGTTCGGTTTTCAGAAGCCAAATTGTTTATTTTATTATTTATCAAGTTCCTCTGCTAGTAAAATTTATATTTCAACGCCTTTAATACTAGTTTTATAGAAATATTTTCAGAAATAAGCAACAAATAAGTCTTGTTTTGATTCTCTCAAAAAAAAGAAAAAAATTACGTGTAGTGCTTTCCGTTGGGAAGTAGTTTCACGTCGTCGCACACAATAGATTAATCTAAATCTTCTTCTATAAGTTTCCTATCATACTTTGGTTAAGCCCTATTTATTTTCGTTATCAAACTCAAAACCATTCAAAAGATAAAATTATTTTTTTTCCGTAAAATGTATTGTCAACATATTTCTGTCTGTGGGGCGTGCACTTTTGGATTATCCAATTTTTGTACAAATTATCAACATCTGAGGGCTTAAAATGGACGCTTTGGCAGAATCATAATATGATCTGTGTATAATTATTATCCCGTAATTCATCTGTTTGAGAGTTTTTTATAAGGAGTTTTGAATTGCTTTAATGAACTCTAATGTCAAATAGCGGCTGTCAAACAGATGAATTGCGGGATGTATGAATTGTACGCAGATCATATTATGATTCTGCCAAAGCGTCCATTTTAGGGTACCTACCAGTAGATACCATTTATCTCGTCGTGTCATCCCTGTAATATTACTTTCCATTTTTCCTTCGAAGTAACACACGTACGAAAAAATTGGACAGGAAATCATTAGAGAAAGACCGACGAACTGGATTTACTCTGCGGCCACCACACGAAGTAAAACATATTTTTTCCTATACCAAAGGCATAGTACAAGATTTCTTACAAAACAATCTTCCAATCTGGGGGCCTAAAATGGACGCTTTGGCAGAATCATAATATGATCTGCGTCCAATTTCTACATCCCGCAATTCATCTGTTTGACAGCTGCTATTTGACATTAGTCTTCAATACAGCAATTCTTATTTTGTGGACCATTTTATGAAACTCCATACAAAACTGTCAAACAGATGAATTGCGGGATATGAATTGTACACAGATCATATTATGATTCTGCCAAAGCGTCCATTTTAGGCTCCCTGGAGGCAAACATAAAATTCCTAATATAAAAACTCAGCTAATCTAAGATCTCTGATGTTTTCTAGAGTGAAATCGTATCAGAGTAAGGCAACAAATTAACTGCAATGTACAATGAAAGCTCAAGTAGAACAGTATTACAGAATATAAGCACCTTTACCTGATGCTATAAAGCAATATTTTATACAATGCGATTCCTCTGAATGGCTCCCTTGAGCCACGGAGCGTGCACTCACAAAAGGTAATTTTCTAACTTAAATAAAACTTTAAACTGCATGTTTGTGTGAAATACTAGCTAGACTTTTATGGCTGTAGAAAAACATATTGTAAGGAAAAGTGAGAGAATTTAATTTAAGGGGGATGCGCTAAGGTAGCCCGTGAAATTCAATTTTTTTTAAGTTTTTTGTAATTTGCAGGTCTGTGTCAGGTTGGATGTTGATTAAAATATGATTCGCGGCCGTAACAAATAGTATGGCTTCACAGAATTATAATCATTAGAATCAGCAATACAACTCTCTAATTTCATAGAATCATATTGAATGACTATTTCATGAAATAAAATATACAACTAGAATCCTATTGAATTACTATTTCATGAATTAGTCATTCAATAGGATTCTATTAAGATATTTAGATAAATTGCTGATTTTAATGATTATAATTCGGTAAAGCCATATTAAATTTGTTACGGTCACGAATCATATTTAGATCAACATACAACCTGGGGGCCTAAAATGGACGCTTTGGCAGAATCATAATAAGATCTGCGTACAATTCATACATCCCGCAATTCATCTCTTTGACAGCTGCTATTTGACATTAGACTTCACTATAGCAATTCATAATTTGTGGACCATTTCACGAAACTCCATACAAAAACCCCATCACCCCCCCCCCCCCCCCCCCCACCCACCCCGCCTTTCATTTTGACAGTTCATCAACTTTCCTTGCGTTATTTACATACGTTGACGAGCAGGATTTAAAAGTTATAAAGCAATGGATTATCAATTTCCTACAAAATCGCTACGGGTTACGACACGGTCGACGGTCTGGGTTACGATAGAAAGTGTGTATTACAATTGAGATGCGGGTTTTTTTATTTCAATAAGGACTTGTTTCCCCTGGCAAGTTGGTTTGTTAAATCGCAAAACCAAACCTGGTATTTAAAGAAATTGATAAAGTAAGGAAAGAATAAAGTTTATAGTAGTAGTAGTGATACATTCTTATAGTTCATCTCCCCTTCAGTTAAAGTATGAAAAAAGATAGGTAGATACCTCATTCTTTTGCTTCGAAGAAAATTGTTTAAAGAAAATATTCTATTTCTTTTTCTTCGAGGTGTTTTTACCTAGTTATTATTTTTACTCCACTTAATGAGGTAGTAAAAATAAAATAATTGTAAGATCCTTTAATAATGCCTTGTTTTCTTCTATTATAAAATTATGCTAATGATGTAGGTTACCTTAGTATCTCTTACAATATAGTATAATTTATTCAACAAAATTGTTAAAGTGACCCTCCGTGCCTCGGAAAGCCCATTAAACTTTTGGTCCCGGCCGTCATTCGAGGATCTTTGAATTTACAGAATTCTCGTACATTCATTACAATAATTGAAAAAGTCATTCAATGGAACAAATCTAACTTATCTCTCTAAGTTTGATTTGTTCAATTGAATGACTTTTTCATAAAATCATGACATTAGGGGACAAATCTAACTTAGAGAGATGTATTAATAATTATAATTCTGTTAATACATATCTGTTATAGTCGCAAATCATATTTTGATCAAGATACAACCTGAAGGCTTCTACAGACCGGCGCGATATGCGACGCGACACAAGGCCCCGCGTGTCGCGCGACGAGGGGTGCCTTTGTTTCGCGGCGCGATTCGTGCTGGTCTGTAGAAGCCTTGACCACTGACCTGGGGGCCTAAAATGGACGCTTTGGCAGAATCATAATATGATCTGCGTACAATTCGTATCCCGCAATTCATCTGTTTGAGGACTTCTTGGCGGGAAAGTGAAGCGTTATGTTCAGCAGTTTGTTTAATTTTCCAAAATTTGTGTTTATCCGAATATTAATGTGTAATAATGGTGAATTATGAACCATTAAGTGTTTGTGAACGTGCATTAGTGTAGGCAAATGAAACAAAACAGTGCCACTTCGCTTCAAGTTCTCTCAAGAAGTCCGCGTGAGGTCTCAGTAAAGTGCCACATCTTTACTGAAACTCAAGCGGGCATAATATAATTCATTTCATCAATAATAACAAGTTTTGTAACTAAATAAAGACTTGGCTAAAAGGTCCCAGCAACCAGGCCATTAAAATGTTATACAAAATAATAAAAAAACATCTGTTTGACAGCTGGTATTTGACATTAGACTTCACAACATAAGAAAATTTTAATTTCACGGGCTTGTAGCTGCGGATTCACCTTAAAATCTAACTTAGATATAACAAATAAATCTTGATGTTTTGTCAAGTCGCAAAAACCGTGCGAAGCAAGGGCGGGTCGCTAGTATCATATATTATAAATACGTTCCACCGAAATACCTTTGAACAAAAGGTAATTATATCTCCAAATATCATTCAGAAACAAAGGAAGGATAGGTGAATGAGCCGATCGATAACACTTCTAATGTGCCTACAATTTATTTATGTCATCAGCAAATGTAGTTTCAATAATATATATCAATTCCGACATTCATTGAATATATATCATCTTACCGATATCTTTTGTTAGTCATTGTCCCTTTCTCATTTAGTTTGTCAGTTCTTTGCACCGTATTCTTATATTTATTTCATACTATTTATTATTTTAGGTTAGGGTATACAGGGTGTCCAGTAAAGAATGGATAACCTTGAAATAGTGTATAATAGACTATAATAATATGGTTGTTCTAAATAAAATACAAAAATATATATATCCCAAGTAGTCTGCATTTTTTAGCCACACTATTTACTGCCTCTCTGTCGGCCATAGACAACTTACAATATTATTACAACAAATAACCAAGGAATTTCTTGATTTCTGGTTGTGGTGAAGAAGAACGTAAAATAAGGTAAAAAAGTTTCTATTTTTTCTAAAATATCTTTGGTTTTGCTTGGGATAGGTACTTATACATATTTTTGTTTGATTTTTTTAGAACGGCTATAAGGTCTGCTTTAAGCTATTTCAAGGTTATACATTCTTTACCGGGCACCTTGTATACCTACATACACTATCATTTTGATAATTTATTCAGAACTGTGTAGAGATAAACTACGATAACATGGCGCGCCCCTCCTAATTACTGTTTCGATCTATGTATAAATCAATCAAATCATGTAGTCAAATCCTTACGAATAAATGAATATTTGGATTTATTTTTGTTTGACGGCAGTCTCAGTACGCACACAATGCGTTGTGAGCTTGTGAGTATTGGTGGCGCTTTGTAAATACTATCATAAATACTTTCAAACGCTTTGAATTTTGAAGGTGCGTGCATTAATATTTTTACTAAAAATAAAGAAATCTCGATGATTTGACAAGTCATAAAAACCATACGAAGCAGTGGCGGGTCACTAGTATTAATATGATAGAGAAGAAAACGGTACCTAGGTAAGTAGTAAGTAGGCAGAAACACACAAAAAACTAGCCACTGCGTTACCAATTTGAAAATGCAAAAAACAAATCGGTCCATATTCATATTATAAAAAGTCTGCAATAAAGCGAATCAAGCGCGACATCGACAATTGTTGATTGTTGGAAAGCTGTCGACGGCATGCGGCACTGCACGGACGTTACCCGTATCTACGGTGATATAAGCGATGGCGATATACCCGTCGGAATGTCAGCTGCCAACTGAAGTATATCAACGATGCATTCGCTTTGATATCGAGCTCGCTTTTAAACGAGATTCAGCGTTTTGCGGTACTTGCTGGATGCGAAATTGTTCCGCTTACTACGGTCTAATGGCAGATGGAAAACTTTTTGTTTTACAGACTTTTTACACATTTGTTTTTACATAATGGTAAATGAGTGGATAGCGTTTAGGCAATTGTATTATATTAAACAGATATGTTGTGAGCGCGCAATAATGAAGACTCTACGGACGTATTTTACTTGTAGTAAAATGTAAAATGAATGAAAAGTGGGGGTGCGCTGCCGCTGCTCCGCGGCACACTTTTTTCGGTAGTTTTGTGAGTGTATATCATATCTGTTTAATATAATATCATTGCGTTTAAGTAAATAATATCTGTCGAGCAATTAGATATAAATCACTTCAACATTAACTGTTCAAAAATGCAACGGAATAGTAATTACATAAAAGTTAGCAAAACCATAACAAAACCACTTAAAATATTCAGAATTTCAACGAAGTGAGATTCTCAAAAACATCAAATCACACTGAGCTTAACATACCAAATCAAAATAAGCTCTGTAACAAGCGTTAAAGTTATCTCTAGAAGCGTGTCACACAAAACTAATTACAAATCTCGTACTACAAAGTAATTATATAAAGAAAACAGTGACAAACAAAGGAATGCAGTCAAAGAGCGAGGAGGCGGCTAACAAGATTCCAGAGACGGGATTATCACGAAGTTAAGCCGGGAATTAGGACGAGCGAGAATTATCTGAGCCAGCCACGGGACACTTTGCCGCCGACGCTCCACAAAAAATAAATATCTGCATTTTGAGCGATAACATTCAACGGATTTGCGTTTTGTTCTCGAAATAAGCTATGAATTCTGAGTGAGGCTTTGAACTTAACCAGCTCGTTGAATTTAAAGACGATAAAACAGATGAAGAAACACAGATATAAAACGTACCTAGTTATTTGAATGTAGAATCTTTTAATTCATCAACTTCTAACTAATTTACAGCTATTTTGAAAGACAATTTCTAAATAGAACCCAAAGCAATGAATTACAAAGGCCGTGATGAAAAATATGCCGATTCAATCAACGACTAATACACGATAACAGTAACTAAACTCATCATCATCATTCCAGCCGAAAGACTGTTGGAAATAGGCCTCCCCCAACATTCCGGGGCATTGCCACAATCGCCACGCTTGGCAGGCGGGTTGGTGACCGCAGTATGGTGTTAAAATGCATAGAGAATGCTGCTGCTCATTTTCTAGTAAGTCCCTAAGTCGCCTTTTATGACACCCACGGGAAGAAATAGGGTGGTGCTATTATTTACGTCAGGCACCACACGGAACAAAAAACAACATATCACTAACATCCAATAATTACATCGAAAAATAAACTGAAATGAGAAATTATACTGTTTACTGAAAGGTGCACGACGAGGGAATCGAATAAGCAAGTCTGAGCCAACAAACTTACTTACGGAACGAGTTTTCTTGCATTCACTGAGAAAACTCGTAGATAAGTCGACTGAAATGCAACCCCGTATTGTATTGGCAGACTTTGTCGAACTAAACTGATGTTCTTTGTTTATGAATCAAGAAAGAAAAACGTCTTATAGATACTCGGAAAACTCTTTTTTATAGGAGGAATCCAAATCCGGTTACCATGTGCATTTCGCGGCGCATCGTCCCTGTCGTTGCCGGAAAAACGAAAAAAAAAAAAACTTCGACTTTGAAACCAATATCTGACATATTGGCTGCAAAGTCAAAGTCAAATATATATTTTTTTAATAGTGACAGAAGGCACTTTAGAACGTCAAAATTTACAAAAAGTAGAATTGTTTCTAGTCGCCCCTTCCAAAAGGTAATTTCGTGTCGAGAAGAATGGGCAATAAACTCCACCGTTACTCTTTTAAAATGTTTTACAATATTTTACAGTATTGGTATATTAATCATATAATTATACAATTAAACTAGCAACAAGTTTGATTTTGTCTAGACTTTATATTGTCCTATGAAGCAGGACCAGCATGTTTCCAAGCATTTTTATCTTGGATAATTATAATCCTTTAATTTGTAATATGCTTGTTTACAAAGTGTATACTTTTAATATGAGTTTAAAAAATTTCTTTCATTTAATTGCAATATATCATCACAAGATATTTTGTTGTAACACTTAACACAGTACCCCCTTATAAGATGTATATACTTTAGATAATCTGAAAAAAAAAGTGGCACCAATGTATCGTATCACACGAATACCTACACAGCAATAGGAAATGGAAGGAAAATGTTTAAAAGATTAGGTACAAAGAAAATACCTTACTACTCAAGGTGTTTATTCCACGAGCTGTGAAAGATTATTGCTGGAAGATATATTGGAAGTCAGATTAAGTACAATATAATTAAAACTAAAATAATTATGTGCACGATACCATATATACTTAACGCATATTTTTTTCAAAACTAAGTAAAAAGTAAGGATCAATCAATTTTATAGCAGTTCAAAACTGCTTACTTTGTGAAATTTTACAACGAAACCGTAATCTCAATCGATCCACAGTTGTCCAATTATGAACCGTAATTCAATAAAATCGAAACGATTCTACCGATTCGTAGCAGATTGTAAGCCCCGAAGTGATAATGAAAAAGCTCATTTAATTTTAGTCTGGGCCATTCTGCCAAACTTTGTCTGCTGTCTGGCTATTGACTCGGGTTGGACATCAAAAGACTGTAGACGAAACATCTGGCTAAAAAGACCGACTCAATATATTAAAGTAACACTGAAGTAGTGGTCTTTTTTGACAGAGAAATTTTAAAGAAAATCTTCAACAAAGAGCACTCGGATTTCATCTCAACATATTGCTGTGTCATTTCTAACGTTGCAACGTTACTGGAATCATACAATATGGAGAAAATCAAAATATGATTTCCAGTAACGTTGATAATGTAACTGAAGCAACGCGATTGAGTTGGAGTTATATCGAGTTTCACGAATCGTAATCCAATCTTTGTGAAACTCTATTGAGTAAAGTCTCGGGGACATAATATACGGAACAGTAAATCAATTTAAGGAGAACGTCAAAAAGACGAAATGAGCTCGTTAGTGGAGCAATATTGTTACCTAAAGTCCGTTCGCGAAACAGAAAGAATTTCGTACAATGATCCCTTATTACTTATCTCTATCGCTCGCGCACAATCGTATTGCCGTCGCACTCGGACATTAGAAAGACCTTAAAATGCGCGAGCGCGACGGCAATACAATTGTGCCGGCTGTGACCGGACTTTACCAACCTATTTATAGCCATCCTATTTTGTATTTTCTAACACATGATAATCTGCTTAACCTTTTCCCAACTATGTTGCTAAACACCAGTATTTTAGTTTCTAACTCCTTATCCATAATAATACTTATTAAACTATTTACTATCCAGTACCCATGTTTCATGTGTTGGTATTTAACAACATAGGATGGCATCTATAAATCTGTATTCTATTGATGAGTTAGTCAACTTCAGCTTATTTCATTATATTTAACATTTTAAAGTCCAGCTCTTAATTAAATGAAGAATATCACACACACTTCACGCACTTCATTAACTTGATCCGATTCAAAGTTCAAAGCACTTGGTCTCGACACTCTTTGTAAAAGTTGAAGCAAGGCTTGACCTTTTCCACTTGAAAGCCATCCTATTTTGTATTTTCTAACACATGATAATCTGCTTAGCGTTTTCCCAACTATGTTGCTAAACACCAGTATTTTAGTTTCTAACTTCTTATCCATAATATTTTTTTTTTTTAGACCTACCCGTTTTATGTGTGGCATCTATAAATCTGTATTCTATTGATGAGTTAGTCAATTTCAACTTATTTAATTATATTTAACATTTTAAAGTCCAGCTCTTAATTAAATGGAGAATATCTAAGCACTTCATTAACTTGATCCGATTCAAAGTTCAAAGCACTTGGACTCGAGACTCTTTGTAAAAGTTGAAACAAGGCTTGACCTTTTCCACTTGAAATACTTAATATTATAGTTGCAACTTGCTCTAAATTAAATGCAATTAATACTAAACTCGGCACATTACGGCTACAATAGCGAACTATTAATCTAGAGAAGCCGACGACAAATGTAGTTCCCACAATCCACAATAGGTACATATTTCCGTTTGAAAGCCGGCTCACCTGTTTGACCCAATTCCGGAAAACTCGAAGTCAACACGTGAATTTACATGATAATGCTGTTTGCTGCGGGACCATTTACCATAGCGAGCGGTAGCCGCGCTAAGCCTCGTATCCATTAACGGCAAAACTTGAGAGGCTATAAATTTTTGAACATGCCACGACGTATGTTCAGGAATTTGATGTTATTGGTTAACATTGAACATTGTATTTTTTGTTGGTCTTTGTTAGTAACCAACGAGGCAGTCAAGTCAGTAAGATTGCCTCGTTTGTCTAGTGGTCGCAAGCACTACTGCTGAGCATGAGGTCCTGGGTTGGATTCCCAGGGCGGGCAGTGTTATTGGGATTTTCCAGTAGCAGCCCGGAGTCTGGTTTTATGCCCGGTTGATGGCAATAGGCTCGCCCCCTATTACATGGGACTTAAACATAATCGGCGAAATGTGGGTGTACTATAGGTAGACCTCTGCCTAACCCTTCGGGGTTTACAGGCGTGATGTTATATTATGTGTTTTTAGTAAAAGATGTGGTCGCGGAAAAAGTGTGTACCTAATGTCAAGGATGGTGTTAATAATAAAGGTTATTTTTTTATTATCCTTGACAGCACAACAAGATGTTCAAGGTGTGCATTTTTATTTCTTAAGGGGCCGGCGTAACATGCGTAGTTCATACAAACGTAATACCAAAATAATTTGTAAATAAAACATATTCTTAAGGTAATGTGTATTTATTTCGATTGGATTACAGAATATCTATGTTCCCAAATATATATTTTGAAAGGACAATAAACAAAAAGTGTACGCAAAACATTCACGATCTTTCTTTACATTTCAGATGAAGTACGATTTTCTTCTTTTTTTTTTCGCTGCCGCTGTAAAACCGTGTCCATGTTGTTTCAGTGACGCTAACCGCCGGTCCCGGTCGCGGTCTCGGTCGCGGTCTGTGACCCCGAGCAACTCCCCGCCCCCGCTGCCCGCGCCACAGCCCCCGCCGCCGCCCCACACTTTACACCCAGACAATGCATTAGGTACAACATCGCTTTATACTTCTACAGCCTGCGTTTACTTGTCTAAGCGCTGTTGAGGTCCTGAACCTAAAAGGAAAATTTTTGTGGAAGGTCAAACATCCCCGTTTGAACGTGACCAACAGATTTGTAGAGTTAGTAATTTTATTTCCTTTTGATTGTTTTTGCTACATAATTTCAATACTATTGTTGAGGTTATTACTATTTAGCACAAGAGAGGATGACAGCTGGAGCTTAAAAAAGCCCTCGAAAATTAATGAGGCTGTACTAGTCGTCTGCGACAATAGGCGACGATTTGCGTAGATCGAGATGCAATACAATATAGTATAAATTCGTACTCTAAGTAAATTAAAAATTAAGTTTATTTAAAAAAAAAAACACCGTGTATAGGGCATAATTACGTACTAGAATCTTCTCCGTATAAGTACGACTGTTCCATTTACATCACACGTCGGACTAAAAGCTTCCATATTAATATGAATCTGGCGATACGACAGAAAGATTAATTTTCTGTCGAATACCAACTACTCTCAAATATGTTAATATTTTGCTTGAGCAGAAACGTATTGGATAAACATTTTCATATGCTTCTACAAAATGAAGTTTTCTCTCTAAACATAATTTGTAATGGATGAGAGAGAAATATCTCTTTGATAAGAGTTGGTTTTATTAGAGTTATCGGGATTTCAGATTAAAATGACCTAATTATTAGTAAAATTTGAATGGAACTAACTATTATATTAGGGAAACCTAAAGACAACGTTTTCTAAAATATTACTGTATTGACTGCTTATATCCTAGGTCGTGGTGCACTCAGTGCAGCGGGTCGCCAGTTAAGTGACCACAGCAACAACAGGGAGTCTTCCTTAGACGACTCAGGTGTGGTGGATGACCACGACGATGG
Organism: Tiliacea aurago; assembly: GCA_948098905.1. Lineage (NCBI taxonomy): Eukaryota > Metazoa > Arthropoda > Insecta > Lepidoptera > Noctuidae > Tiliacea > Tiliacea aurago. The sequence goes on from OX402593.1 coordinate 18,598,230, forward strand.
AGAGCATACATCGGACGACCAGGCACCACACCCGCACCCAAGGAGACATCTGCTAATACCACAGCTGCCACTACCACCAAACCACCCACCGACGCCGATGCCGATGCCAATGCAGATGCCGATGCAAATGCCGATGCCAATGCCCATGCAGATGCCGATGCCGATGCAGATGCCCACACCAATGCCTACGCCAATGCTGATGCCCATGCCCCAGATTCAACAAGTACGGCAGTATATGTATATTATAGCAAAAAGTAGAAATATATGTATTTTGGAACTCTTGTAGAATGCAGTCACAGCAAGAGCCATTGTCTCCGAAAGTTGACTATATCATCTAAAAATCTTATTTTAGTGGAAATAGAGTATACAACCTTCTAGAGATATCCACCATTTCAGGTTACCCAGGACACACAAACGCAAGAAGTAAAATATAGACAGCCAACAAAGAGTGAAAAGCTTGCTGTGAAACCACTAAAACCTGTGAAAAGCATTCAGGACAAGTATCCGCTGAACCCTGACTACCTCAACCAGATCGTAGTGCTAGGTAAAATCTACTTCGAACTTTAGCACATTTTTCACTTCCTAAAAACTTTTCGGGTTCAGTAATGCCATCAAATTCAATAAGATTCCGAGATCAATTGTTTGGGAAAATATATTCGGGCCTATGTGATTGAGGAATTGGAAGCCAATCAAATATAACTCAACAATTTGATGGCACTACACAACCTAATCCAATTTATTGGCACGGCTTCAACACTGAATAGCACGAGACAAATAACACTGAAACTAAACGATGCTACCACTATGTATCAGAATGAACGCTTTGCAAACACGAAGGGCTAACTATACTATGAAAACGAATGCATTTTATAGGGGTTCGGTAATATTCTCGAAATTAATGAACTTGCAAAATTAATTTTGTAGATTTAGTTTACGGACGTAATATTATTGGCTATAATTCTGCATGATATTCAATCATTCTTGTCAAAATTTGCGTCACTTAGGTTATTTCGATATTTATAAAACTTTAAATGCTTGCGTTCTTTGCAATTTTCTACTTTTCTAAATTGAAAGTACATTGTACAGGTTAATTTTAAGTCTAAAGTTTCTAAATTATTAGGTAGTTTATCTTTAAGTACTTTTTCTTCTAAAAATTCTAACTATTCACTCTGTTTCAACTCTCATTTGCAACAGATGATATTTTCTTTGGATTTCAGAAGCATTATGTAAGATTCCACTTTGATTTTTGAACGATCCTCAAATACGTGAACCGTTTGATTGGGGAGAAATTCTAAGAAACACTCATGTATAATATTTTAAATACCTAATCAAATGGTTTCACATTTATATTCTTTGGTAGCTTTACGAATAAATTTACATCAATACTTCGAAGATTTCAAGTCTCTCGTCTCGTCAAGCTACCAAAGTTGTAGATACTGCAATTACATTATGCAATTAAAACAGTTTAGGTACTGCTAATTTATCATAGAATTAACTATTCCATTTCTGTTTCATTTAATTTTAGTTTCCAAATATTTTTTGTAAAGAGATGGAATAGTTACTTTCTATGATTGGTAACATTCACCAGTAGCTTCACTTCTCAATGAGGAACACTTCATTGAGCATTTTAATACGACACGGTTGCAATCTCGCTTCTACCCTCATTAATATCGTCAGGGGCGGACTGGCCATACAAGCGCGCGCCCGACCTCCCGCAAGCGGAGACGACGAAAATTAATGAGCTCAGTTTATTGGCAGCCACGCACAAAACTCATATGGGCAATTACGAGCAAAATTGCACTTACTTCACAGGTTAGTAAACACAGACGCAAACGCTTCTACCCCCCAGTCCACCCCTGTCCCCACAGGAAGACTGCAGGGTGACTGCGATTGACTAGCTGTCGTCTTGTCATAGCTCAAGAATCGCATTCAAGTCTTTCCACATTACATTCAATTACTTTAACAAATACTTTGAACACTTGTGCATAACTTTTATGCGATTCGTATTTGGAAACATCAAAATTCATATCAGTGTTTTGTCGAACTTTCAGTTTAACCACTGTACCGGTAACTGCACCGTTTGTACACATAATTGGCATATCAAAATTTTTCGTACTACCATGCTGGTTTTCCTTGCATATTAATGCAATTTTCCTGCATATTTTCTTTGTCCTGACTTCGCTTACAATGCATGATGAGTTGTTTAATATTTGATAAGTGATAGATTAATTTAGTAAAACGAAAGCTTTGCATCGATGAAACTTGAACTTGCCTCACTATGCTTTCGCTTATTCTAATTGATCTATTTCTTCACTTCTTTCTTTCTTCTGTTCGTGACGTATATGTGTGATATTTGTTTTTCTTGATATTTGTATATTTTGTTGACTGGTTTGAAATTTCTGGCAGATGAGCTGGTGGATAGAAACTGTGAGTGCTGCGTCACTTGCTGCATAGATTATGAAGGCTGGCTCCAGTTCCAGAATTGTTTGTATGGGATCGTGAAGGATCCTTTGTTCGAGTTGTTCATTACAACTTGCATTGTTCTCAATACACTCTTCCTCGCGTTAGAGCACCATGGCATGAGTGAGAACGTTAGATCGGCCTTAGATATAGGAAATAAGGTAATCAACGCTTTAATGTAGATATTATTAGAAAACTGTGTTTTGGCTGCTGATCGTATCAAGAAACTGCTATTACTATTATTGCCGAAATGCTTTGATACATTCTCTTCTGATCTTACATGATAATTGAAAATAAATAAATAATTTCCAGGTGTTCACGTCGATATTTACATTAGAATGTATAATGAAAGTGATGGCAATGAGCAAAGATTTCTTTGCGTGCGGCTGGAATATATTCGACTTGATTATAGTGTCAGCAAGCCTTCTAGATCTTATATTTGAGCTCGTCGATGGCCTGTCTGTGTTGCGAGGTCTTCGTTTGGTAAGTCATTTAGAAGAATATAATCATAATCACTTATTTGTCAGAATATAGTACATTATATGGTCTTAAAATTCAAAACAATTTCGAAAATTTTACACATTTACAGGATTTTACAAAAAAAATATATATTATGGACTTCATGGATTGAAAATAATTACGGAACTAATTTTCAGACGGATTATTTTAAACATGAAATAATTATTACTTTATTCTTATCGTAGATTCTTTATTTGCAGCAATATTAAAATTTAACTTTCATAATTCCTTCCAATTATATTGTGTTCTCTCTCTCCTTCCACACTACAGGCAGTGTAGAAAATGTTGAGTGGTTGTGTAGGTACTCCGATTTTTTTTTTCTATATATAGCTAGGTTAGGCACATCTTGTTTAACAATTAGAAATAATAATGAATCGTTCCTAATATTTTGTTAACTCTGTTTCAGTTACGAGTGTTAAAGTTAGCTCAATCATGGACTACAATGAAAGTGTTATTGAGTATTATAATATCGACAATCGGTGCTCTTGGTAATTTGACGTTCGTGTTAGTGATAGTTATATACATATTCGCTGTGATCGGTATGCAGCTCTTCTCCAAGTCCTACACGCCGGATAAGTTTGACCCGGATCCAGTACCCAGGTATGGCATCACAAGTTATTGCATGACGTCATAGTTTGATTGTTTACTTATTTATGTATAATTTATTTTCCAATGTGTAGCTTTAGAAATATGATGTATTTCTTTTGATTATTCTCTAAAACCTCTGTTGCACGAATCGTTTTCTTATTTACATCACCAACCCATGTCTCTCTTAATGTATGAACTAACTATTCTGACTCGACAACGTACAAAGGTGGAACTTCAACGACTTCTTCCACTCGTTCATGATGATATTCCGGATCCTGTGTGGCGAGTGGATCGAGCCTCTGTGGGACTGTATGCGCGCGGAGCAGGAGACCGGGGCAGAGAGTTGCTTCTTCATATTCTTGCCCGCGCTCGTCATGGGCAACTTTATGGTGCTCAACCTCTTCCTTGCCTTGCTGCTCAACAGCTTCAATAGTGAGGAACTTAAGAATAAGAAGGAAGTAAGTACTACTTATAACTATTTCTATACTATCGAATTGTCTATATTCAATATATTTCTTATGCAGTTGAAGTTAAAATGGTACTTTGTTCGATGGTTCACAGCTATTATATACTTCACAGTATTTTTCAATAACACCAAAAGAGTAATCGTATATATAATCTGACATATAGTCTGATAAATACTCTGACATATTAAATTCAAAAGTACATTGTCGCTACTCGCCAGACATGTATTATTTTCAATCCCCTTTTGCAATGCCTAAAGATGATATCGCACTACCGTTTACCGGGCGTGCAGCGTAGGCGTTCGTCGGCGCCATTATCCATTCTTCATTAGCGAGGCGTCTGTGCGACGCATGTGAGCGATAAACGCCGCCTACACCGCTGATATTAGTGAGATAGTACCCTCGGAAAATCAAGGGAATGTGAACCTTGTTTAAGCTTGACCCCATTAATAATTTTCAGGAAGTTGGTGAAGATTCAAAATTAGCTAAAAGTTTCGATAGAATACGTTCTATAGTAAGAAAAAAAGGTTTCCTTATATCGAGAAGTAAAGAGACTGACAAAAAATCTAAGTTAGAAGAGCTAGTTAACGAATTTATGACACAACAACGCGCCATAAAGGAGAAGAAGGCGTCGATACCGTCGATACCGAGTGAGCAGAGGTACTCTGCGTCAATACAGGAGACCATCCTGTTCCCACACGACAATATTTATAGTCATAGTTATCAAGAAGCATTAAATAGGTATGTATTAAAATGTTATCAATTACGTTGTCCCTTTAATAAAAGTCAAAAGAGATATTACACAGAATAATGTCCATTTATTGTAAAGTTTTAGAACAGAATTAGCATTCTCAAAAGAAAATATGTACTTATATTTCAAATGAGAATTGGTTCTTTCGCTTTTCTTAAAAGTTATTTTTCTCAAGCTAAAACTAGCGACGATATCTCAAACTCGTTCACAAGTCAAGTTATCTAACTTTGCAAAAATATTTCAGGCCAATATCAGTAGGTTCCGACTTCGCCTACCCACAGCTTTACCAAGCTACCAACAACTTTAACCACGGCAGTCAAGAAACTTTAAAAGATGTGCGTGACTTGGCGGCGGAACATAAGATAACTAGTATTAGGGAAGACTCGAAAGAAAATCTTGAAGACTCATCGCTGACTGAGCAAGTTGCCGCTCAGAAGTTGTTGAACCAGATGTCTTCGGGTTATCACACACAACCTTCGGATTCGAGAGGTAAGAAATTGCCTAATGGTTTTTTGGGAAGTAGTGCATTTTTTTTAAATAGTTATAACATAAAAAGTTTCTCCTTTTAATAACCTTTTATGATACACGTACAAACTTTTATTAGTCTTAGGACAAAATAAAAAACTCGCATCTAATAAATATTTCAGATGAAAACGAACACTATGAAATGGCACAATTGTCAAGTAGGACAACGCCAGAAAAACCGAAGAGGCAACACCAACCCAGGGAACAACTGCCGTCAAACAACTTAAGTAAGGAACCAGTCAAAGGAAATGACGAAGACATGAAGCGTCCGTGGCAAACTTTAGTCTCATATGTAGATGAATTAACCGTAGGTGGGAGAAAAAACTCACAGGGTCAATATGTTGATGCGATGGGAAACTTCCCCGGATTTGGGAAACAGAAAGAGCCGAAAGTACCCGAGAACTGTTTCCCTCGCCAATGTTACGATGCGTATGTATTCATTCAAGAATGTCTCGATGCTCAATGCCATTTCGCTTCCATTTCTATAGTAGGAGTTTGGTAGTTATCCAAGTCTTTTGAAAACCGATTTTTACGATTAACTCTTCTTCCTTTGACATTAATCTTCATGCCCTTACGAGTTGTGTATGTCTCTTTGAACCTTTTGCACTTCTAAACAACCTAATGCATCCAGTAATGTAATGTAATTAATTAACTCATCTAACTTTATTGCTATGACCATTGCTTCACAACATTAATCGTACTAATATCCCTACAAAACTACGGAACCAAGGTAACAAATAAATGGTTCCAGGGATGGAAATTAGAATCACGACTCTCCGTACGTATTTAGGATATCCAGAAGTATGTAGGTAGGTACAGGGTTGTAATAGTTGCTTGTGATCCGAATGAATGCAAATACGCTGTCCTTTTAGGAGTTCTTGTTGGGATGCATGTATTCAGACCAATGTGGGGCAACGTTGGATGTTTCTCCGAACCTACATCCTGCGGTACGTAGACACTCCAGCCTTCGAGTGGTTCGTATTGGTGCTGATCTTCGCGTCGAGCATCACGCTCTGCTTCGAAGACATCCACCTCGAGAAAAACAAGCCGTTGAAGAAAATACTGTACTGGACCAACTTGGGGTTCTGCATGATCTTCATCATCGAGATGTTTCTCAAGTGGATAGCGTTGGGGTTCTTCAGATACTTCACGAGTTTCTGGACGCTATTAGACTTTACTATCGTTTTTGTAAGTATCAATTCTTTCAACATTTTTATTGACGCTTTTAAACTTCTCTTTTTAACGCTTCAATTCCGCTTTCAGGTTTCAGTATTCAGTTTGTTGATAGAAGAAAATGAAAACCTAAAAGTGTTAAGATCGTTAAGAACTTTACGTGCATTGAGGCCGTTGCGAGCGATATCGCGGTGGCAGGGGATGCGTATCGTAGTGAACGCTCTAATGTATGCGATACCTAGTATCTTCAACGTTTTGTTAGTGTGTCTAGTGTTTTGGTTAATATTTTCTATCATGGGAGTGCAGTTTTTTGGTGGGAAGTTTTATAAGTGCGTCGACGATGAAGGAGAATTATTACCATTAGAGGCAAGTAAGACTAATATTGATTACAAAATTTGGAAGTTCCTATAGTGTTTTTTAATGATTTCCGTTTGCTTTTAGATAGTGAACGATAAATGGGAATGTTACTATAACAATTTCACTTGGATAAATTCGAAGATATCGTTCGACCACGTGGGCATAGCCTACTTGGCGTTATTTCAAGTGGCCACATTTGAGGGTTGGATGGAGGTGATGGCCGATGCTGTGGACGCGCGAGGAGTAGACTTACAGCCGGCGAGAGAAGCCAACATCTACGCATATATTTATTTTGTCATCTTCATCGTATGCGGTTCATTCTTCACCCTTAATCTGTTTATAGGAGTAATTATAGATAATTTTAATATGCTCAAGAAGAAGGTAACTTATTTGTTATTCATTATTACAAACTTGACAAAATAAGCATTGTTATTCAGTGTTAATGCTACAAATTTTCCTTTCAGTATGAAGGCGGAGTTTTAGAAATGTTCCTTACCGAAAGTCAAAAGCATTACTATACAGCAATGAAGAAACTCGGTAGAAAAAAGCCCCAGAAAGTAATAAAAAGGCCAAGGAATCAATTCTTAGCGATGTTCTACGATCTCTCGAATTCGCGACGATTCGAGATCGCCATTTTCGTATTAATATTCCTAAATATGCTCACTATGGGCATAGAACATTATGATCAACCGCATTCTGTTTTCTTTATATTAGAAGTTAGTAATGCGTTTTTCACGACTGTCTTTGGTTTAGGTATGATAATCGTTTCAATTTATCTTGTATTAAGTATGAACATCGCCAAACCCTTTCCAATACTACGTTAAGTCTGGAACTCTTAAATTATCATTTTGCTCTTTAACAGCACACATCACTATTTTCCAAAACAACCCTCATCAGCATATTCAAAGTACCTTCACGAGCAATCCCAAAAGGGTTCCTTCAATTCTGGGGTTTGGCGTAATTATCACTTACAGTTTTGACATCTACAATATCTTCTGTGCTCCTAATTTTTCTAAACCTTACAGAAGCGATAGTAAAAATAGTAGGTCTTCGGTACCACTACTTCACGGTGCCGTGGAACGTGTTCGACTTCCTGCTGGTGCTGGCTTCAATCCTGGGCATCCTGATGGAGGACATCATGATTGACCTGCCCATATCGCCCACTTTGCTGAGAGTCGTACGGGTTTTCCGGATAGGGAGAATTTTAAGACTGATTAAAGTGAGTACTTTTTAGCCTCTATTCCGTTCAGTTCCATTGATATCGTGTTCCCATGTTGAAAATTAAGTTAGTTCCTCATATAGTCCAGTTGTTTGGTGATAAACATGGAAAGTTGTCCGAGAGTTATGAGATTTCGACGTGCTCTTCTCGAGTTTTCAGTTAGCCATCTCGTAACTTTGCCGGTCACGCTGCCTTATTGGGATACTAAAACGGTTTTTTGATAATATAAATATCAAAAATAAAAATTCCCATTAAAAGATAAATGAATCGACTACTTACGTTGCCGTGATCAATTTTTCACGAGCACGAACGAGCAGTGGTGTCCCAGTGGTAACGGCCTCGACTTACGTGTCGTACGTCATTGGTTCGAACCCAGATAGCCACATTACTTTGTGTTATTTGTTTCATCACCACTGCTCTCAAAACGATGAAGGAAAACATCGTGAGGAAACCGGCATGTCCTAGAACCAAAAATTCGAATACGTGACATCCACCAACCCGCACTGGGCCCGCGTGGCGGATTATGGCCCACTCCCTCTCACAGAGAGGAGGCCTGTACTCCAACAGGGGGTACGTTACAGGATGATTATTGTGTGTTATGATCAATTTTCCCAACAAAATAAAAATGCCAATTTTGACAAAACCCTTACATTTTCCCTTTCCAGGCCGCTAAGGGCATTAGAAAACTGCTGTTTGCGCTAGTGGTGTCGCTTCCCGCTCTGTTCAACATTGGCGCGCTGCTGGCCCTCATCACGTTCATCTACGCCATCATAGGCATGTCCGTGTTCGGGCACGTTAAGGAGCAGGGCGCGCTCAACGACATCGTCAACTTTCAAACCTTCGGAAGAAGCATGCAGTTGCTTTTTCGGTAAGTTTCTTCTGCTACCAGTGGGATGACTTTTTGGATGAGCTGATTTAAAGTCAAAGTTTTTTATTAGTGTGATTTTTGGTGATACAATTCATTAATGTATGTTTTATTCTTAGCAAAAGTAGGTATTTTTGTTAGTACAAAGTAAGGTATACTAGCTGCATGACATGATGCATAACCTTGCTTTCCCCAAACGTTCTGATTTGAGATACAATGATTATTGTGGATCATTCAGATCATCATAACATACCTTACAATTAAAGCATAATTTATTCTCCTAGCACAATTATAAAACCTCATTCTCCCCACTTTCCAGTTTAATGACATCAGCGGGTTGGAACGACGTGCTAGAATCCCTCATGATCCAGCCTCCCGAGTGCGAGTTGGGGGAGCATCCTGGCCAGAATGGCAACTGTGGGAGCCCACTGCTGGCCATCACTTACTTCACATCGTTCATCATCATCAGCTACATGATCGTCATCAACATGTACATAGCCATAATTCTCGAGAACTTCAATCAGGCGCATCAGGAGGAAGAGATTGGCATCGTTGAAGATGATCTCGAGATGTTCTATATACGGTGGTCGAAGTAAGTACAACGAGCATCGTGACTAATTTTATATTAGTTAAATACCACAAACCCTACATATTTTTGAGCTAACGATAGATGATAAACGAATTATCAAATGGACATAAAATAACCTTTTGACCCATGATCAAACCGCTAGGAAAAAATCCTCGTTATCTATAAAACAAAGATCAGTAAAGTACCAAAGGTTAAAACTTGGTCCAACACCTCCAATATTAAACCAGTCTGTAGCCAATAGGCACCACTTACAGTTATTAGAGCTATTTACAAATTACGACGGCTCAGAACGGACACTTTAAACACAAATGACGTCGTAAAGGGAAGCTCGTAAATCTTGCCATCATCTATCTCGATCCCCGGCTTCAGCTGAAGACATTAAAATTTACTCAAACAATTATTGCTTGGCATTAACCTCATCATTTGTGGGAACAGTATTTAACAATTGCGTTTCTTGTTTCCTAATGAAACTAATATCTTTAACACGTTCCATACGTACCGACCTAGATAGTATATACAGTAATTTTATACTCAACAAATCGATATTCATCCTAACATTTTTTTTTCCAATACTGCCTGGTAAATTTTAAATTCTACATCATCTTTGAAACTAATTTACAAATATTCTTCTTTTCAGATACGACCCCCACGCAACTCAATTCATAAGTTTCGCTCAACTATCAGACTTCATAGCTTCCTTAGACCCTCCGCTAGGCATTTCCAAACCAAATACAGTGGCTTTAGTCAGTTTTAATCTGCCAATCGCGAAAGGCAACAAGATTCATTGTTTAGATATACTCCATGCCCTCGTCAAACATGTGCTGGGGCATGTGGAAGAGACGGACACGTTCAGACAGCTTCAGGAACAGATGGATATCAAGTTCAAGAAGCAGTTCCCTACGAGGAAAGAGCTGGAGATAGTGTCCTCGACTAGGATATGGAAGAGGGAGGATAAGGCGGCACGGACAGTGCAGCGGGCGTGGAGAGATTATGTCAAGTATGTATGAATGGATTCTTTCTTTTTGGAGACCTATTAAAGATAAAATCACAAACACTAACTCGAATACATTTGAAGGAAAAACAACCACCGGATTTTTTTTAAAGTCGATTGCTACTTCACCTAGAAAGATACAAATAAGTCTAGATAGACGGTCAAAGCTGTGAACTCATCGAAAAAAATGGGCGCAAAATGCACGCACACCAGAATAACACAATGACAGCACAATGTCGTGGCGCGAGTGTAAGACGTAGCTGTCACGCACACCAGCATAATAAAGATGGCCTGTTTGTTTTAGTTTTTTTCCAGCGCGACACTCTAACGCCGTTCTTCTATCTTGTTTCTAATCGTCGATCGTATCGCAATTGACGAATTCGTTAAATATTAATTACTAGCTTTTGCCCGCGGCTCCGCTCGCGTTCATTTAGAATTTGACAATCAATTCGGGTTGTATACTGCTTGTTGTTTGACGTTTGGCGGGAATAAACTCTTAACACACTATTAAAGTTTCTATAATAATATAATTCAATCATGATTCGAAACAGACGTGGCACCATCTATTATCATATGAACGTTATTGTTGTTTTCCTCGGGAACAGTATTTTTTTCAGGATGAAAGGTACCCTATGTCCGTTTCTGTACACCTGGCAACATATATGCAAAATTTCAGGATGATCGGTTCAGTGGTTTAGACGTGAAAAGGTCACAAACAAACAAACTTACTTTCGCAATTATAATATTAGTTAGGAAGTGGTATAATATTTTTACTTGAATTCTGAACTTGCATCAGCATTTTACTGCTTTGAGTGACCCACACATCAGTATAGAGTTAGGTTGATCTCAACCAGGGGGCCTAAAATGGACGCTTTCGCAGAATCATAATATGATCTGCGTACAATTCATATCCCGCAATTCATCTGTTTGACAGTTGTGTATGGAGTTTCTTAAAATGGTCCACAAATTAAGAATTAAAATATAGTGAAGTCTAATGTCAAATAGCAGCTGTCAAACAGATAAATTGCGGGCTGTATGAATTGCACGCATGATTCTGCCAAAGCGTCCATTTTAGGCTCCCTGAAGTAAATGAATATGCAGTCCTGAACTTAGTCTCACCATAGCAATAAAAATCACTCACCATAATTCCAGGCGTAAGAACCGCAGCCCCTCTCAAGAAGAAGAAAGCACGAAGTGGTCCCCCGGTGGGGGCTGGGGGGGCCGGCTGAGCGCGCTGCTGCACGTGCGGCGCGGCTCGCACGCCTCTAGTCGCAAGTCTTCGCGCGCGTCTGATGCGTCCGACATCAGCGAACTGGGAGGAGCGTGGCTGAACCTGCCACTGTTGCTGCTGCCGGGGGCCGCGCCCGGGGAACAGGTACCGACCACCGACAGTGCTTCCGATAAGACTTCCGACTTATGCCTGTTTTCACAGACACCCCTAAGAATGCCTAAACAGCGAGCTTGTTAATGCAAACGGGCATTAGTACCATCTTTTTGGAACTCCCAAATACGGGGTTAGTTGAGACCATAAGTTAGTTAACATCGACCTCGCAGGGTGATCGGAAATGAGTTACTTCAATATGACTGCTCCGGTGCTTCAGCCTCGGTACAAGAGTAGATTTGGAGGGCAAACTGTACAGTTTTAGTTAACACTCAAACAGCGTCCTAGAAGAGTATTTAATGTGAATGTAATTATAGAAAAGAAAGAGTCAGAGTAGTTGCTAATAAGTAGTCAATTTGACTTTGTTCTATCTCTAGCTAGACATACTAATTTACCTACATATTTGCAGCAAAGTAGTAAAGCTTAATTGCTTATTAAAATACAGGGCGGAGACATTCCTCCTGGAGGAATCTTAGCCCCGTATTTATAGAGCGTTACTCAGTACTCAAGCATTACTTAAGACTAGTTTCCACCAATCCAATGGCTTGAATCTAGTCTTAAGTAATGCTTGAGTACTGAGTAACGCTCTATAAATACGGGCCTTAGCGTATTCTCATCACCTCTTTATCACTTTTATAGCGCTTTAGATAAACCCTATGTCATAGAGGTCATAATCGGTGCTGCCAGTATCGGTCTTCCGGCTCCTATCCTCTCCATTTTTAAAGCTAGTAACATTTATCGTGGATAGCCGAGTGGGTCCGAGTCAGCACCGCCCCGAAGGCGCTCGGCCTATGGATTGCCGATCTTCCTGCGGCATCAGGACGCCATGGACGAGGAGACCGGCCCGAAACGAGCAGGTTCATATGTAATGTTTTGCTTTCCGTGTCTCTTCCTCAGTAGGTTAGATGCATTTTGATTACCCTTCGGTCTGGTTGGGCAACGCGTTGCATTGCGTTAACAACAATGTTTGAATGTACAGTCGACCTCATAAGTACCGCCCTGAGGTTGAATGTCACTTACTTAACTTAAAACTTCAAGGTCTATTGTTTATTTAAGACCAATGTGACAATTATACAGGGTGTTAAAGAAATTACGTGCAATAGCTTACGGGTAGGTTGAGTAGGTTCAGTATCGATAAAGGAACCCAGGAAAAATAAAAAAATAAATAAAAATATAAACATAAAAGAATATTGCAAGATTAACCTTATTTAGTACCTACTAACTTAAAATAACAATCGTTTAGAATTAAAATATTTTATTTACTTACACTTAAATAAAAACAAAAAATATATTGCGAGAGCTACCCAAGTTGATCTTAATAAAATAAAATATTAAAACAAAAAAAAAACGATTTTATTTTGATTTATTTTTTATTGTTTTTTTATCAATATAATAATTTAACTTAAAATAGCAATTGTTAGTGGGTACTAAATGAGGTTGATCTTGGAATATTTTTTTATGTTTTAATTATTATGTTTTTTTCCTGGGTTCCTTTATCGATACTGAACCTACCTGCTAGCTATGGTACACAATTTCTTTAACATCCTGTATAGTTTCAACCGTGTAGTGTCAATATTTACTTGGGAGTCTTTGTGGTACAGGAATTACGAGCTCGACCATAAAAGATATGGATAATGCAAAACGTTTTTTGACGCAACGCGCTACTCAACTAAGATTCGGCTAGCACTGAGTGGTTAGTCACCAGTCTTTAATTTTTTTCTTTAATCCTGTAGTAACCATGGACTCGGAAAGTAATTCTAAAATCAATATTTAGTAATTCTTAAGTGTTTGCTTTCGTTTGATTGTCTTGTGCCTGTCTAATTGGAAACATTTGTCTTGCCAAGAGTAACCACTCGGTCCTAAACTTCTTAGGTACCTAAATTCATTTGATTCAAAATTTTAACAGTGATTGAAACATTCGATTGGCATTAAATTCTATACTATCTACTGAAATCTATTTCAAATGAGTTTATATTTCCCCTATATTTCTCAGTTTTTAGATGGCGTATCTAACAAGCATACCTAAGAACAAAGTTTCAAAGTAACCAGGATTATTGACAGCTTATGCATGTTTTAGTAGTAGATACCCCAGATTCTTGCTTCTGTAGCTATGTCAGTGAATGTCTGCATGACAATGAAGTGTGTAAGTCTGAGTAGTTTGTTCCCCTCTACAGTCTGTCCTTAACTTTTAACGCAACTCAGGACTCCGTAAGTACAATTCTATATTTTATTTATTCAGCCCAATCTATTCGAGAACGCCTATTTAATGGCAATGGTATTAACACTTCGATCGCACAATAGAAGACACAAAATTAACACTAGCTGGAGTATCGAGCTACTTCTACTGGAGAACAAATAAACGGTTTATTCTCCAGTAGAGCCACGTTATTCAGACTAACGTGGCTAATGGCGGCGGTACTAAATAATCGTATCACAGGACGATATAATCCGACAATAATAGGTACTGACGAAACTTCAAGAGGATAGAGAGTTAACATAGATGGCTTTAACACCTCAATTGATGCACCTCAACAAAGACACTTAAATCGAATGTCAATACCAATATATTTCGGAAGTGGTGTGTTATGGTGTTGTGTGTGACGTGTCGCAGGTTCCCTTCGGCTGAGCAGCTCGCGACGCAGCTCCATGCGGCGCGTGACGCCGCCGGCGCGCGCACGCACACCGTCGCCGCACGCCAACAGCGAGGTGAGCATCCTGGTGACGGAGGCGTCGCCCGACGCCGCGCCCGCGCCACCACCCGCACCCTCCGCGCCTCCCCCGCCGCCGCCCACGCTGGTGCGAGTGCTCGTGCATCGCGAGTCCGACGAACGCCCCAGCTGATCTCCGACTCCCGAGCTCGAGCTCCGAGCTCCGCACCCGGACGTTCCCGAACCGAACGATCTCCATTGACTTTCCAACCGGCAGTGTTCCGGCGAATAATTGTGATTTTTAAATTTAACTAGCTCCGTTCGCGGTTGTCATTATGGTGGATACGTTGAGATAGATGACCCCGTTTCTTTACATCTACCAGTAAACGTTAGAACACGAGAGAATTAATTTTGTTATTTACTGGTAGAATTTGAAATGCGCCCATTTATCTCAACACTTAATAATATTAGATAGTTAAATACAGTAATAACCGGAAACTTCCAGAGTCGTTACAATAACGTTTTCATTAGTATCTCGTTGAATTCAATAAGCTTTACGATACTGAACTGCGCTGAAACGCTCCACGCAAGTTGCATTACACGTTATTAGGTAACATTCGTTTGTAGACGCTTCGATAGATTAATGTTGCTGAATCCGGTTTTTTGGATCATAGAAAACTTGGATATTAGTATGTTTATAGCTCTTTGAGGATTCGTAACCAGTACCTATCTTGTAATATTAAGAAAAATAAATTTCCACCTAAATGTGCCTAGTATTTATCGCATTACCAGCATAAAGGGTACAAAACATTTACTACACTTGAAGTTCATACAAGATTTGAGATATTTATAAGTATTAAATACATTTTTATCATCCTAAAAGTTCTTCTTTTGAATAATACATGGTTTATAGATTTAAATTTTTATTAACTACGTAATAGCAATTGGTTGCCACTAATTTTAGCAGAAATTAAAAGAAACCGCTTCTATCCTTCTTCTACGATCCAGAATTCGGTAAGACAGTAGTATTTTTTTTATGGAATTTAGTATTTATTTAAGTAGATACGCGAGGCCAATGTCAAGTTGGATATAAATCAATTTTGTTGTAAATAGTATTGTAATTATATTATGAGAATGACTGATGTCACCACGTCGATAGAATTAATAAGAAACTCATTAAAGCAAGCTACACACCAGATAATCATAGGTATAATACTAATTTTATATATTTGTGTTAAAATTCTGATTCTAAATTATATTTTTCTGTTCCTTTCGTATATAAAACTTGAAATAGCAACGGGCCTAAAATATTACCCTGGGAAACTCCGTAGTGATCATAGTTATAAACAAATTCGTATTAGGTACCTGTGGTTCACATTTTCGTTAAATTTTTATATAACTTTATTCCTAGCATACCTACCTGTAAAATGTTATATATTCTAATATGACCGACATGGTCGAAAGCCTCACTCAAATCCATTTAAAGGTTGAACCGGTAATATTTTCTCGAACCGTTGTAATGATTTTTGTTTATTTTTTATATTTGTCGATTTGAATTTCTATTTATGCACAAAATAGGTATAGTTATAACATGCCTTTGCCGTACGCAAAATACGCGCTTGACGTGGAGTTACGGACACCAGCCCGAATTACCTACACGCTTTATGCTTATTTGGTGTGCGGCTTACCTAAAAATAACTTGATCGTTATCGATTTCGCCTCACCAAGTTCAGGCTTCTAAATGAATGTTTCCAGATCAAATGCCATTCTTATTGTTGAAGATTATTAGATGTAAGTAT
The DNA here is from genome assembly GCA_948098905.1 of Tiliacea aurago. NCBI lineage: Eukaryota > Metazoa > Arthropoda > Insecta > Lepidoptera > Noctuidae > Tiliacea > Tiliacea aurago. The sequence goes on from OX402593.1 coordinate 18,614,559, forward strand.
TTGCAAAATATTGGTTCTAATTATATGAGTATTAAAATGGAGGGCATTTTGTTATGTATTAAGTTTAAGTATGTTGCCATATTATTTAGGGAAAAGTGTGCTTGATATCTTTAATGTAATTATAACCCCTAATTCCTCATTTATATGAAATCAATTGGTATATTTCTCTCTTAAAACCTGTAATATTAAATACATAAGTGCTATAACTAATATCCAGGCAGAATTACTTATACTCAGGTTGTGGAAAAGGCGTGACAACGGCAAAAGACTTTTAGTAAACAATAACCATCACTCTTAAAGTAACTTTTAAATAATAATGTAGTATACAGGGTGGATATTTCCAAATACGTGAGCTATTTGTGAATTTGATTCAAAACTTACACCACCACATGGAAAGTAATTAAGAATACCTACCAAAGTACACAACTTTACAGACTCAACCCTTAACTTGTCTCGACCTTTTATATACACTCTGTATATTCCAAGATTTTACAGTACATTTGACTATAATTCGGCCGCCGAGAGAATGCGTTCCTGACATCTGTCAGTTGGACACGATTAGGATCGAATAAAGTTTAAATTCGTAAAACACGATTCTTTTGTACTCAGCTGACAATTGTCAGGGACGCATTCTCTCATTGACCGGAGTATACCAGTCTTCTTGGCTAGATTAGAAATTGTTAAACTTTGAGATTTTAAATAATCAGTTTCTTAGCAATTTATTTTATATCATGATTCATGAAGCAGCTTACTAGACGTAGTATTTTTTAATTATGTAGTTTTTTTCTACGACTAAATATTATTGTATCTTAACTACCTACTAGTCAATATGATCTCGATAGAGCTTTAATCTTTTTGACATAATAGGTAGATTACAATAGTTAAGAGGTCATAATAGATAAGTGGGGCGAATTTACATGGTCAAAAATGTTGAAATACCAAAAACACAAAATAATCATAATTTTACCGCACAATTTTATTTATTCTACGATTTTGAAGTAAATATAAACATATTTAAGCCATTTAGAACTGACCTACCGTGATTTTATCCTTATGGAGTAGTGGAGTAAGTACTGAAATGGTATAGTTGTTGCATTTCACGAGCGCATTGTAATTAGAACCTTGTCAATGTTCTTTGGTCTTATGAATCGCACTCCTAATTTGCAATGACTTTAGTATATATAAACTTCTGCTCTGGTTAGCAACTTAGATAAAAAAGGTACAATACAATGCTACATGTATTGTACCTTTTTTATCTAAGTTGCTAACCAGAGCAGAAGTTTATGGGGGAAGCGCGCGATATGCAAACATTTTTGCAATTGCAGGTCATTATCAGGCTGTATGTTAATCAAAATATGATTCGCGACCGTAACAAAATGTGTTTATAGCATAATAATCATTACAATCATAAATACTACTCTTGAATTCATTAAATAGTCATTTAGTAGGGCAATTTGAACTTAAGAGTTGTATTGATAATTTTAATATTTCGTGCATTTGGAATATAGTGGTTCCATCTAACAATTTGAGCATAATTTATAGTATAATGCAAAAAGTTTCTATTTGCTCCATAATGTATTTATTTCAAACACCCAGTGCCATCTGTTGCATATTTTTTTATACTAGCCCACAGTAAAGGTTCCAAGTGAAACCCATTTAAAAGTTTTTTGCTGTTTTCTCGAAAATGTATGTTGGGGCACTTGCAACTATTTTGTACCTAAAGCACGATTTGTCACAGTCGCGATTCATATTTTGATAAACATACAACCTGTTATGGAGCTGCAATATGCAAAAAAAAGATCTGACTTTGCTCGCCATTCTTTTAGTAGAACATGCTATTCCTGGTACCTATAAATCTTTACTGCACACTGTACACCATTCTTACTTAAATACTTACAAGAAATTATATTTAGTAACAAGAGATTCCTTTCTCTACAAACAAGGCAAGCAAGCATACAGACATGTACAAAATGGGCAAATATTCGCACAAATCTCAATAGATATTGAAATATGTAGGTAGTTAGTTTTGACGTTACATTAGTACCTATTTGTAAAAGACAGTAGGTATCATTTTCCCTACAATATTTTATTTTATTGAATCATGAACATAATTATTTGCCTACTATGTAGGTAAATTATGATTACCCATTACTTCAAATGTAGTATAATTTTATACATGAATTAATCCTATAAAGGCGAAAGTGTATAATTTGTTAATATTTAGCCCGTCCACATGTTCCTTTTGTTGATTGTTTTATAGTTGTAACATTAGCTGCTAATAGTGTTAACGAGTTGCTAATATAGGCGGCGCACCAAGTGCTTTCGAATTATATTTTAGCTGCATTTATGTAAAACCGGTCCGAAGAGTGATGATATTTTATTTTTTGGCGAATCAATTAGCGCCTTAAGTCACTTTTGGAACCGATATTACACGTATGCCGAGAATTTACTTAGAAACATTGTAAAGCATTCAATAAAAAGTGGATGCGTTGGTTTTAAATAGTTCATATTAACTATAAAATTAGCTTTTTTTCTAAAAGAAAACTTTAAAAAGAAAATTTTAAAATTTCTGTAGTATACTTGAGCAGGTAAATTTTAAAACCCCAATATTTTCCAATTTAGCAAGGACCAAAACTTAATTTCGTTTGAAAAAAAAATATCTCAATTTACTAATTATATTCTTGACCAACTTTTGAATTCATTTTTACTTAGAATTTTCGAAGCCTGTATCAGATTATGCTAGAATTTTAGAAGCTGACACCTAGTAACATACTAGTATTTGTACCACCTCGCTTTTACAAGTTTTACACTATTTGCTTTGAACCCTTTGATATCTCAACGACCCACACTCACTATTAAATATTTTGAACTCTAAAAGGAGGAAGCATGATAAAATTGTTCTAATAGAATAGATAATATTTCTCAATATTGTTCATTACTATGTACATAATGAAAGAAGATGCAATAATTTTTCATAATTTTATCTATAGTTATAATCTTGAGAGGTTGTTAGTGGTTACTTTTAACTTTAATTTATAATTATGTACGATGTACATGTAAAACTATTGTAGTTAGTGAAATTGCAATGTTTAAAGCATGTGTTGGGCATGGTTCAATTTGTGTAACATATGTTTAAATTGTATGATATGTAAATAAAAACTTTAAATGAGACCTGCGAAATATGATTTTCTTCCGAGGTACAAAATATAAATTAACCATGTTGAAAACTATGATTAAATGAAAATATAGAAAATTTTGCATTTTTTTTACATTCCTTCCCCAATTACACTATCTTATATTTATCATACATTTACAAACATGATTTCATATCTTTCAAATTCTATGATCATAGTTAAATGATGCTGTTCTTCATTTTTACCTATTACATGTATGATCGTATTATGCTCAGAGCATTATATAATACTGGTAGGTATCGTATGACGAATAAATAAACGTCATACTTAATCAAGATGGATTACGATTTAGCCGTGTTTTCCGTTGCTATGAGTGCATTATTCTTTCTTTTTTATTATGTTCGATTGAGATGGACGAATAGTATTAGGCTTTTTGAAACAAAGAAATTATTTATTATTTCCTTTATTTAATGATATACATACAACCCCGGTTAAGAGCCTTTCGAAGGGGTAACCCATTGAATGGATTACCTTTATCATGATGTAACCCATTGAGTGGGTTACCTTTATCATGATGTTACCTATTGAATGGGTTTAATACTAGAAACCCAGTGAAAGGGTTACAGGATAACCCATTCAATGGGTTCTATACCTACTTGAAACCCAGTGACATGAAAATATCATAATATTATGTTATTTCGATATCCGCCCAGCACGCGTAGCATGACCAATTCTATCTCTATTCTACCCAGGGACCATTTCGGTTACCAATTTAGAAAAACAAGAAGAAACAAGAAGGGTTTACGATAGGGTTTTGCTAAGCAGTTAATCAAAAACCCATACGGTGTGGGTAATTTTGAATGGCCTAAGCCGTTCAAACGGGTTACCCACACCGTATGCGTTTTTTATCGAAACCCCTTTCAATGGGTAACCAAAATTGTATTTAAGCCGTTCAAAAGGGTTACCCATATCGTATGGGTTTTTAATTAACCGCTTAGAAAAACCTTATCGAAAACCCATTTAATGGGTAACCAAAATGGTCCCTGATGTAGATAGGTATATCGTCATAGGTTTTCATATAAAATGAATAGTGTATTCCCGTTGTCCCCGTTTGCCATATCCCCGTCACGGGGACAGCGGGACGTGATTAAATTTATTTCCCGTTGTCCCCTTATCGTACGAAGTAAACCTTTTTTAAATCGAAACAGCTAGGTTAGGTTAGAACTGTGACCACACAACGCCAGAAACATATTTTTGGATGTAAAACCAAACCACGGGGACAACGGGAAGTATTTTTACATATTTAATTGAAGTACCGCTGTCCCCGTAGGATGTGGACACGGCGTACGGGGACAACGGGAATACACGAAATGAATACATCTCTGATCATATTTCTATGATAGTATCTAGATTATATATTATACTAGAATACTATATTATAAATCTAGATTTCTAATATGGCTCTTAAGTAGGTATATTTTAAGGTTTAGCAACCGACTCTACTTTGACTTTGACTTTGACTCTGATACCTAATTATTTCGATTAATGCCCGTTTCCACTAACACTAAGGGCCACCTAAATAAATGACTTAAAAAGGCGCGCTGTTGGATTTTTAACTTTCACCGTTAGGTAATACGGGCTGGTGTATGCAACTCCACGTCAATGCGCGTATTTTGCGTACGGGTGGGAAAATCGGTTATTCGATCCACCCCAGCTCCTCAAGGAAGGTCAGCAACGCCTTGGTGTTACTGACAATCTCACGTAGGATACGTGGGTTACCTTTCGGCGTTAAGCCGAGCATTAAAAATCCGACAACGCGCTTTTATTTAAGTATCGCCTCGGAGTACACTGGCAACAGTCAGCTTCTGGAGGGAGGCTGGTTGGAATAAACCACTGATGGCCGCCATGGCCCACGCACAATGGTCCACATGAAGGACTAAGTGCGGAAACCAAACCCTCTAACATAGAACAGGCAACATTGACCTTATTTAAGTATATAAGTACACGAACACAGATCATAATATGATTTAAGAAAATCAACAAATAAATTAGGGAAACAATTTTACCTACAAGAAGGTATTGGGAACTTGCATTGTAAATAATACACAATCACTATTACCAATTTATTATTCCACCTTTAAAGGCATTATATTGAAAGAAACTGAGTGATTATGGGAAAACATAAATTTTCATGTAAAAGTACAGTAAGAGACAAAAATCTCAAGAAAACAAACCAAGATAAATTCAACAGCAACTATTTATTTTTAAGTTCAGGAATGAACATATAATAAAAGTCTTCTATTTCTGAATTAAAATTAAAAATGAATAGGATCTCATTAAGTATATTAAATAAACAATGACTAACAGAATAATCGCATTGTACTAACATTTTTACTTCGTAGACACCCTGGTGCGACGGTTCCATGAGAAATTAAGTCCGTAGCTCTTAGGCCTTACTGGTTTCTCAATCTTTGGCACATCTAGATACCAGCACCATCCATTCTTCTCACAGTGTTCAATAGCCTCCTCAGGATTTTTGAATGCCACTTTCATGTTGGACAGCGGGTCTCCAGTGGATGTCCAGCCCATCAAGGGGTTTTCCCAGCGTTGGCGGTTGTCAAACTCCATCTCCCAATGATGAATGTTGTTGGTGCCACTCTGCATGGCATTCTTGGGAGGCTGGTAAATGCGCACACGACGACTCCCAATATGTTCCTCAGGAACACCAGTCACAGGTGTGAGGTCTACCTGGAAAACAATGGGCAAATATTTTTAATTAAGGCGACTTTTAATGATTTTATACTGAAGATTTGAAAAAAATATATGTTAAATTAGAGCATTTTCTCAATAACTTAATATGTGAATATTTTAGATTGTTTATATTACATAGTGAAATTAATTTGTAAAATTATGTCTAACACGGATAATAAACTGAGAATGGCGCAAAATCTACCTAGCATATCTTTCTGAAACCTTCACCAATTTAAAGATAATTTAATTATTGATCTTTTAGTATACGCGTTTTATTAAAATACCTTTTGTTTTGTGTAACTATAATAAATTCATAATGCGTCTAATTAGGGACAGCGCTCCTTGATGGGCGAGTCCTATTACTGACTGAACGTACGACGCGTTGCGTGAGCTCAGTATAGAACACGCAAGCTAACCACTCAAGGTCACTGGCATATATCCGCGTCTTAAATACACAATACACATTAATCTATTCTGAATGTCTCTGTAAAACTGCCCTTGACTTAGTTTCAGAGGGTTTATAATTTTAAATATTATAAACTTACCCTTTTCTAATACTAATTAAATTATCAGAATAATAATGTTTTAATATTCATTCCATGATAATTAAAATTGGTATGCAGTTGTTATTTTTAATTCCTAGGTCTTAATGCAGTTGAGTAGGGTAACACGTAAGTACTTGATACTTTGGTTTCAATACCAAGTCATTAATTCTTTAGATACCTATTCAGTATTGGAAGAAAAGTAGTTGAATTGAATCATGCAGGTAGGCTGCTCAGTAATATCTTATTGTCATAGCCACATCTGTGCCTAGTGAACATTTATTTTCCAAAGCTGGTTCAACTATAACACACAATAGAAATAAAAATATCACATAATTAAATTTTATATTACGGATGAATAAAAAAAGTATTGTCATGAGTAAGTATCAATACTTTTGGAGTACTCATAGGAATAGTATTGCAAGGCGATTTGAGTACATGAGTATGAATCAATGCTTTGGTGGTATCAGATCATCCCTAGTTGTAAGGCCTCTGGAGAAGACTACCTCAGACCGAAACCAATCTTACCTTGACAGGAACCCTAATGGTTGACTCCAAAACAGATCTTTGTTGTTGTTCATCAGGCGATGCTACAGCAACATCATTGTCAATCTTAGGGGCCTCATGACGACCAAGTTGATCGCGTTCATTGAGGCGAGATGTTGTAGAGAATGCAGGCAAGGATCTAAAAACAAAATCTTGCTGTCATTGGATTTGGCATGAGCTGCTAAGTTTTAATGGCATGTGGGAATTTAAACTCTATAAGGATTGTTCTGTTATTACACTTACCTAGACAACGGAGTTCTAGACAAACTCGCTGCACGCCTAATTACCTGAAACATATTAATTTTTACGTAACAATCACTGAAAATAAAAATTACGTTCAGAGTTCTCGATTAGTTCTTTTTGTATAGTGACAGCAGTGACAGTGACACCAGTGAGTGATACTGACAACAACAACTACAGATCACAATAATTTGAGATCACACAGAATAGCCACAGATTAGTAAATTAGTAGCAAGCTAGACAGAAAGACAGAACCATTTTCCGATTTCCCGCTCATTCACGATAAGTAGTGTTTTTAGGTAAGACACCAAAAACAAAAATATAAGTGCCAGCTCAAGGCCGTACTGCGTTTATGGTTGCACGGTTTTTTCCGCAAGATTTTGTGTCAAGAAAAACAATGCGAGCAGTGACAGGCCTGGTTTCTGCCCCAACCAGCAACTTTTCGGCGGGTGATTTCAAAATCTAACAACGAGGCACAACTTTTGACAACGCTAGCGATCGTGTGTGGGGTTAAAAACTGAAAACTCGTGATATGTGGCAGCACTGCAGTTAGGCGTAGGTTTTTGTAGGTTAAAAGCACTAGTTTGTGTAACATTGTTGGCTAGTTCAATCTTCATTTTATTTTAGAAATAATTATTTCAAATTGAGAAATCAATTGAACGTCACCTTTGAAGCGATTATTTTAATTTTATTCGTACTTACATAATTTCGAGCGAATTTCCCTTCTCATTATTTTATGGTTTTGGTTTAAAATTTCGTAAGTTCAAAATCCGTTTCATTTGTTTTTTTTTTTACTTTTCAATATTTTTAAAACTCTCAAGAATTCTTCTTCGACCGATCATGACTTACGCCTGCGTAGTCTTCGCTCACGCAAAGTCGTATCACATCCATAAGATGCAGACGCTTCAAAACCGATTTCTCCGCAGAATTACGAAGGCTCCCTGGTTCGTTCGGAACGAACAACTTCACGTAGACCTTAAGATGCCTACCATCAAACAGTTTATGAAGCGCCTTGCAAAGCGCTTTTTCGAATCCGCGGAACGTCATCGCAACCCCTTGGTTGTGCAGGCCGCTAGTTACAGGCCTTCTGCCATTAGTCAGACTCGCCGACCGAGGCACACTCTCTTAGATCCGGATGACCCCGTCACTCTCCTTCAGGAAAGCAATAGGGCCACGAGTACAGTGCACAAATTACACAAACCGACCTTCCGTCCTCGCCGCCGAGGTACCACGCGAACTTCCCGAGTAAATGGTAATAAAAGTCCTCCCCCCCGTCCCTTGAATGTCGATGCGCCAGCCGCCCGGTTAGAGGCTGAGAGCGCCGTAGCAATAAATATAATATCCCCTGATAATAATCATGATCAAAATGTTGATCCAGCCCGTCCCCAAATTGTTACTAATTTTGTGATCCCCCAACGACGCCCTAAGCCGAGGTCCGTACCCCACAGGGGGTGCCCTTAGTGCGCTGTCGTTTAGTTTTAATATATATAATTTGCGCCCTGGCTGGAGGCTTTAAGATTAAAAACCTTAGGGCAGCCACAGGAATATCCGGTTAAGTAGCAACGACCTCTCTAGGTCTGCACGAGATGCCATTCATAAAAAAAAAAAAAAAAAAAAAAATCAAGAATTCTTCGCAGACCTGTTTCAACAATATATAGCAGTATCCAACGATTCACGGAGACTAATGCTTTTCACGTTCAAAAGTGTCGTATAATGTGCCTATTGAAATAAATAATTTGACTTTGACTTTTGTGAGAAGACCGGGACAAGGCAGAAAAAGACGTACTTCAAGCAGTGATGATCGTTTCATTCAGCTTTGCGTACGTAGGAACCCACGTCTAAAGGCCGTCCAAGCCAGAAAATAATGAGCTTGAGAAAGTTCGAGGTGTCACAAGTAAGCGTATGGTACGAAGAAGATTCAAAAAAGCTGGTTTTGGTTCGTACGTGCCCGCTCATTAGGCTTTATAACTTGAGATACATCATCGTAGAAACTGACTAACTTTTGCTCGGAAACATCGACTTTCGACAACGGACTTAGATATATTAAATTATGTCGTGGATAGATGGCGCCACAGTACAGCGGACAGCGCCATCTAACAATTTGATTTGTAATGAATAATCATGAAATTATCTAGATAGATAGATAATAAGAAGAATTATCTTTTCGTTCGAGTACCCACTGCAGTGCCCACACCTATCTGAACTATATCGGATCATGAAGAAGACCCGTTGTTTCGCATCTCGGCTACCCTTGTTGCGACATTTAAGTTTAGACATTACGAACATCAGTGAATTAACTATGCTATCGTTATGTGTGTATGTTATTTGGGAATAACATAATATTAACTATAACGGATATAACTAAACGTCTCCCTGATCGCATTAAGGCTTCTACATACCAGCGCGACACGGCACAAAGGCCCCGGGGACGAGCGGTGCCTTTGTGTCGCGTCGCGTCGCGCGACAAGTCGCCCCGGTATGTAGAAGCCTTTAGTCGAGACAAGTTGCCAGCACGATATTTACCATAGTGCGTTTTCGAACGCACCTTCGCGCATGCGCCTCGCGCCAACCTATAATAGCGTAACCGGCGCGAGTACCGGCCACTGATTGGCTGATGTTAGGTTGGTAGTAATGAGTTTAGTTGAACATTATACGATAAGTGTGGCGACTTTGGAATTCTAACTCTCGTGTCATACTGATGGTATTAGTTATATTTTACAGTTTTATTAAAGTTTATGCCAATAACAAAACCCTTTTACTCTAAACTGACTCACCCCGACTACATAACGTAATTATGATTTTTTTATGCTGATGACAGAATAACCTGATATCGTGTCATGAACAAAACATTACACTCGTGCTCAAGCAATAAAATATATAAAATAAAATAATAAACATTTCTCTTACACAACTGAAGTAACCTTTGCAATAGGTACAGACGCCAGCACATCAAGCTACTACAATCTGTCCCTGCACATAATATTTCGTATGTAGGGCAAGACTCCATACAAAAGTTGGCCACCTCCTTTTCTTTTGGACATCGTTTTATGGGCCATCTGTTTAGTATGTTGTATTTACTAATTCCATGCTCACTGGTGTTGTCCATAACTTTAAAAAGTACATACTAATTCCATGGTCGAGCGTTTGTCAAATGTGAAGTTTGTGAAATTGGAATTGTCAAATTGTTGAAATGAATAAATTGTGAAATATCGCAAAAATCTATGGATACACGATTTTAGCTGCACCATTTTTAACAAAACTACTTAATGCTTAAATAATTCTCTGCTGCTTATGTTTAGGTGTGGTTTTCTTTTAAATTTAACGTGAAAAATGGTGTGCAATATTTCTTTCGCGTTCAGTAGACTTCAAACAGCTGTTTTCATGTAAAGGTGAGTTTTTATATAGAATAGGACAATTTTTCACCTTAATGTCCGTTGGTCTAGTCTTGTTATCAATATTTGTTCGTATATCTAACATTACGAAACAATTAAAAACTGTTACTAAGGCTTGCCAGCCTTCGTAACAGCCGGGTATTCTGTGCCCTGAATAGCCGGTGTCACCTATCATTCGACCTTGGAAGTCGATATCAAATGTTTATAAATTACGTACTTCGCTACCCTCGGAAGTTCAAACCGTTTTTTCAAAATCACTAATGATTATTTTCATGTCATTGTAAATTGTAGTGAATCCAGATTGCTAAACAGTATTTCACATATCAGTGAAATAATACTTAATTACAGACAAGTAGTGAGGAATGCAAATTTTACAGCTACAATATTTAATTGCTTTTCTTTTCATCCCTCGAATCCATGTATGACTCTCATACATGTATGTAATTGGGGGGTAAATGAGGAATGTATAAAAACTTGTCACCCCTAATAATTATTTCGTAATTTCACTACTCACATAATTATTGTTTAGTAGTGCAGTTACAGTCTCCTAGTAAAATAACTTTGTGACATGCGGAGACGGACCATGATGAAATGATAAGGGTTAGACACTACTTGTGTAGTCGTGTCTCTTGTTAGAATCAGTTCCTAGGTTCTACTCTTGCCTGTTTACTAACAGGCAAGAGTAGAACCCAGTAGTAGTAGAGTAGAGTACACTACTGTGTACAACTTCTCGAATCAATTCATCAGTGAATTAGTGATCATTTTAAAACAACTGGTTTTTATAAAGAATTATACCCAAACATATTTCTATTACAGATTGCCACCTACCCAATCATGTGCTGTTGAAGGGGGTAACCGTAGCTCCTCCGGGAGCTACTCTTGAGCTGAGCTCTACATTGTACCTGTTTATTGCTCATTGATATTTTTCGCAAGTTCCACACACATATCTACTTATAAAAGAATCTAAAATAATACCATTTTAAAGAAAAATAAAAAACTACTTATTAACAAGAGAGAAATCTAGTCTTTAAGAAATAGCACAATAAAATATTGTTGATTATTACGGTGCCTGTATTGGACATTTCAAAATGAGTAAGCACAAAGTGGAAGTGGACTGCACGTCACGGTGCAGGTCTCGGAGTCATGGACAGAGTCTGACAAGTGCCATCACAAAGAGATCAGTCAGTGATGAAGCGCTGGCTAGCTTCATTAAAGGAACATGTGCTAATTTTATCAAAGCTTTTGATTTTGAGGTAAGTTATTGAATGTACTCTTTAAAACAAAATTAATGGTCTATCATTTCTATTGTTTGTATTAGTAAGAACTGAGTGTTTACAATAGACTTAAGTTTGTCAATATAGTCAGAACTTCCCAAAAATAATTAATACTCTGTCTCCCTCTTCCACAACCGATTTCCTCCCACAACTGACTAATGGAACTTTTGTAGGTGAAATATAGAATTTAATAAAATATAATTGATTGTTGTCACAGGTGGTTTAAAAAATAAAACTGTGGGGTAATTGCGTAACACACTATCACTAGCAACGGGTTTCATTGTTATCAAAATTCATTGCATTATTTACGTTGTTGAGCAGACTATTTTTTCGAACACATGAAGCAATCGAAAAGCAATGGATTAGCAATATACTTCAAAATCATTCAGATTGTGTGTTACGCAATTAGGGTGCTGGGGGCCAAACACAACCAGTAAAGTTATGATTTTAATATTACTTCACAGTGGGAAAGAGACGGAGCTATACATCATCCATAGCTCCATCTTTTTCTCACTGTGAAGTAATATTAAAATAATACTACTATAAGTTATTGTGGTTGGCCTCCGGTCAAAATAAAAAAGTATCTCTGCAACATACCCCTAGGGGAGCACACTGCGCAAACATAAGAAATAAAGAAAAAAATTGCATTGCAGACATTCTCATACTTCATACTCATTTTTGTATAAAAGAAATTATGCTTTACAACAAATAGACTTGGTAAAAAATATTCATTAATATTTTGTATTCCAGGGTCGCACACCCCTTCACACCGCAGCATCCCGCGGCCGCATTGCTCTGATGGACTGGTTGATCCGACACTCTTCAGTAGCCTTTATAAACGCGCGCGACCGGGAGTCAGGATACACGCCCCTGCACAGAAGCGTGTTCTACGGACAAATACATGCTGCTGTCGGGCTTATGAAGATAGGTAAGATTATCACGCTTTAGACTGCACGTCAGTAGTACGAAAAGCCCCCCCTAGCCATAAGGCTACGAAATAGAGATGCTGTAAAAAGTTAAACTCTTACTATTGTTGACTGTATAAACCTGGGTTGGTGATCCTGTTAAAACATGTTAATTTTAAAATCTATTTTATTTTTCGACTTTTTTGTCTTATTATACAGGGTGGTCCAAATAGTGACGTCATAAAAAATAAATTAGATTCCTCATGCCCTGAATCGCGGAACCATGTATGTTCCGCGATTGTTGATAGTGTTCCCCTGGGCATGAGGAATCTAATTTATTTTTATTTATTTTTTTATCGTCAAGAATTGGGTTTTCAAATTCGACTGGCTGTTCCAGAGATTAGCGCGTTCACACAAACCCAACGAAGCCATAGTGAACTTTTTAGGCATACCTTCTTCCCTAGTTATGGGTCTCATTGAACAACCCGATCAAAAATGAACTCTACTACAAACAAATAAAATACATATTTACAATATTCCAGGTGTAAACACCGACATAGTCGATAAAGACGACTACCGAGCGCTAGAACACGCCATGCTTGACCGCCAGTACATGTACAAGCACGACGGTACCCAGCCCAGCGAGGTGTACGTGTGGGGCAGCAACTGCAACTACACGCTCGGTACTGGCACGCAGCAGCAGAGGAACTCGCCCGAGCTACTCACCTGCTTTAATCGAGCCAACACTAATGTTAAACAGGTACGTTATGGCCCTTCCCGGTCCATCTATCCTCAACGCGAGCATGGTCGAAGAGCTTGTTGTTTCATCCAGCGCAATTGAGAACTACCAACAAGCAAGTGAGAACGCGATAACATTGAATGAAACATAGTGTGCGGAAATTTAGTGGAAGAAATACGTGATTTTGAGAAAGCCTAAAAGAAAAAAAGAAAAAGAAAGAGAATCTCCATCACATGTGCGAGGTTTCTATGAAGATGTTTTCTTTACTTTTACAATTTATGAGTACATTATAGTTCAGGTAAAATTTGTGCTAAAAAGCAGATTTTTGCATTTTTTCACTATAGTGAATTTGTTTCTCCAAATTTTGATTTTTGCTTTCATGAAACCTAGATTTAGTGCACAAGATACATATTAGTTATTTTTTTTTAAAGAAAGATGCGCTACCACGCCATAATAACGTACGAACGTTTGTATCAAAAGTATGATGGGTTGGCCGCTCATACGGCAAAAGAGCCAGGGTACCCGCGAAATTCATTTTTTTTACTTTTTTTGCAATTTCTAGGTCAGTATCAGGTTGTATTGTATGTTGATCAAAATATGATTCGCGACCGTAATAAATAAGTATTTACACAATTATTTAGATAAATAAATAATGTAATTTCAGAATAACAGCTTTTTACTAAATGCATAATTATTATGAAACTATACACCGTGGCATTTTAATCGTCTTACAACGGCATCCCACTTCATGTATCCAATGACTACTAATCATTCATAAAAGTATTTTTTTTTTAATTTACATTTGAAAAAAATAAAAAAACTATGTTCCGCACCGCCCTTGGAACGCAAGGCTCGCACCGCGGTCGTAACAGGGTGTTTCAAACTACATCATGCGTCATAATACTCATAAGTACATAATGATTGAATGAATAATATATATATTTTTTTAATTATTCAAATCAAATCATTTATTTGCTTATTACAGGTGCATGCATAAACAGATGTTACAAATAAATATAAAGTACACTGTATCATTACCTAACAAGGTGTGCAAATATTTATATTATTGGCTATATCATTAAATAATTATTAAAATAACATCACAAAATTATTATACTTAAAAAGAAAAAAAATAATCAAATAAAAGAAATAAAACAATAATAAAATAAATTCAGAACACTGCAACAGTCGGTTTTAAAATAAAAACAAAAAATTGTCAGATCATGGACATGTCTCATTATCACTTAAAATAAAATAATTAAGTTAAAATTAAAATAATGGTCCAAATTAAAATATTGTCGATTGAAATATTGTCAAATGTCGATTAAAATTCAAATGATAATAAATTATTTTTTTTGCTTTTATGAATGGTTAGTAGTCATTGGATACATGAAGTGGGTTGCCATTGTAAGACGATTAAAATGCCACGGCGTATACCTACGGCACTTATAACAAGAAATCATTAAAAAAAAAATTGTGTGTCTGTTTGTTCCGGTTAATCTCCAAAACGGCTGTACTGATTTTGACGGGACTTTCACTGGCAGATAGCTGATATTATAAGGAGTAACTTATGCTACTTTTATTTTAGAAAAAGCCACTTTGGCGAAGCCGCGGATAGCAGCTAGTCATCAATACAACTCTCCCAATTAACCGCACCAAAGAGTTTTACTTCACCCCTTGTTAGACAAACCTCTTGACAAACGCATTCTCCTTAGCTTACCTAAAAAAAATGCTGGCCTGCAAGAAATTTGACAATGTCAAAAAATGACAATTTTGGAAATAACCTGTACATTTCAATTAATTTTTAATCAATTTAGCTTCGTCTTGTGATATCAACTAAGTATGCACACAGTTGGCTTGCCGCGAACATGCCTAGGATTCACCAATTTATTGTTTTTTGTGTTCGGTATGATCGGGTTCGTGATTTGCGTTTGGTGCGCCATGAACACTGAATTCTTCCGTGATGTGAACTACACCATTACGAAAAGTTCGCTAGTCGATATTATCGCTACATTCGTCAATTTAAAGCTGTGGGTTACCCCACTGACGTCGATATTGATACCGATAGCCGGGCTCGCTATGATGACGTCATGCTGCGGAGTGCTGGGCGCTGGCTGCAAAATGAAATGTGCGATAAAAGCATATATATTTCTCATCAGTATACTCACTTTCGTTGCATTTTGGATAGTCTTCGTAACAGGAGTCTACAATATCTACACAAAAAATGAGAACACGCGAAAATCCATGCAGTCGTCCATACAAACATATTACGGGAAAGATAACGATTTCATTACATACATGTGGGATTATATAATGGTGAAGCACGAATGCTGCGGCGCAGTCAGCTATAGAGATTTTTCAAGAAGTCACTGGCAGATTTTGAACCCTACAAAAGTACATCCTATTCAGTGTTGCAAGCTTGCTAATGTTAGTAGTCTCGCGCCAGTGTCAAAAGAATGCTCGATGAGCCTTGATCCCGGCATAGAGTCTAACAAGGAAGTCGGATGTTTTAACGCGCTGCGGGTAGCAATAATCATGAACCAAGGAAAATTAATATGCTATGTCGTGTTAATAGCTTTCATGTACACAATGTTGACACTGTTTGCGTATTGCATAATACGGGGAGAGCCGTTGTTGGGGACAATGGCGGGGCGATTTACGGAATTAATTCCTTCAAAAGTTCGGAACGATGCGAATAAAATGGATGCTCCAAGTGCGCCTTTCAGCAACATGGTGTATGTGGAGGAGCAGCCTAAGAAAGTTGTGAAAGTGGTGTCGGCTGTGAACCCCTTCCAGTCCTACACGTTTACTCCGAGCGCGTACAGTCGCCCCGAAGACTATGGCGCCGACAAATATCGAACACATAGCATGAGACCATAGATTTAATATTTAATAAAACATTTCAAATATATCTTCGGATTTAATTTCCTGAGTAATTAATAATCAATTTTAGTTAATAGCCGTGATCGTTGTTGTTATGTCGCCTGGCCTACTTGTTAGCTGTTGGAGTTCAACTTATTCTAATACTAACTTCTGCTCCCGTTACTTCAGAATTACGTCCAGAGAGAAATTTAAAATGCAGATCATAGACTTTAGCGTTGCTATAGTTCAATAGATCTTTTTAAGGGGGATGCGCTAAGGTAGCCCGAAAATTGGCTTTCCAGAATTATACTCGATAGAATCGGCAATACAACTAACTCTCTTCGAAAAATCCTACTGAAATAATCATTCAGTAGGATTTTTAGAACTTAGAGAATTGTAATCTTGTAATGCTGATTCTAAGGATTATAATTCTGTAAAGCTATATTTGTTATGGCCGCGAATCATATTTAGATCAACATACAACCTGTTACTGACCTGCAAATTGAATTTCGCGGGCTACCTTAGCGCATCCCCCTTAAGAGGAAGAATTCCGTAATACATTGTTTTCATTATAACTCTATTGGTTTACGCGGCACACGCCAGTAAAGCTCCCAGTCGGCATGATTTTTCCTGATTTTTTCCGACATCTTCAACAATTATCGTCATATTTCACACATCATTTGCTGGAACAGTGTCTTGCAACCTTTCCCAAGAATATGGGGCTGCACTAGCCCGCATTTTTTCCGTACAATATTTGTGATGTTGATGTTGATGCCGTACGTAATGAGAATCCTAACTAATATTATAAATGCGAAAGTGAGTTTGTTTGTTTGTTACGCTTTTATACTAAAACGGCTGAACGAATTTGGATGAAATTTGGCACAGGGGTAGACCATGGCCCTGAGTTAGGACATAGGATACTTTTATACCGATATTCCCACGGGATCGAGACTTATGCGGGTGAAACTGCGGGGCGCAGCTAGTAGTAAAATAAAAAGTAATTTTAAAATTACGAGATCCGAAAAATCTGTATTTCAACAAAGGACATGTCCAGAAATGGTTTTTTATTATTCAATAATTCTAACCAGGATCAGATAAATATATTTGGATGGACAACCCAAAAGCTAGTAGTTCTAACTACAACATACATTTTTAAAGGCTTCCATTTTTGAGAAAAATCGTTTTTTTATTTTGGTGTGAAAACGAACAAACCTTTCAAACTAACTATTAAATTATAGTGAACACACCCTAAACAAATAGAAAACTTGTCAAAATTGACACCTGGCACTGTCATTACTGTCTATAAATATTTGATGGATAACTAAGACAATGTAAACACTATAAAATGGGATTTTTTCAGTCTAAAATGTTTAGTCTAACCTTTTAGAACTGAAAGGGCACTCTATAGGTATGATCATGGCTACTTCGAATGTTTATGTGCAAGTTGTATTATGTAATTATTATTATATGTTAATAGTATCTACTGATCGAGAACATTTTATAATTACGTAGGAGAATTCCTTTTTTATGACTTGGAATCGAGATCGGAAGTAGATGAAAAGCTTTTCAGCAAAATATGCTATTGAAAACTGAATTATTATGCTATATTTTGGACGTTCGCATGGACGTAAAAATACCACGACGGATGATGTCTCACTCACTCATGTCAACACTATATGTCATATTTTGACAGACGAATATAATAAGCTGTCAAATAACACATTGTCAAAGTGTGTGGGAGATTTTATTTGGGTTGCCATCAACAAATAAAATATGTACTAACATTAAATATTTTATAATTTTTCTCTTAAATGGAGGGGTCTAAAAATATTATTTCAGTTGTTACAAATTCCATATTTTTGTCGCTTTTATTTAGGTGTAGTATGACGCTGGTTGGATTTTTCTCGGAATAAAAAACCAACGCCCATACAAAAAGCGGAAATCTCCTTTAACACTTTTGGCATAAATGGTAACAGGAGTATGAAATCATGAAATCAACAAAACAAAATTCGTACAGGCATAGTTCAATTATTTAAGAGTTCAAATAACTTTATTTTTAATTATTACATTCTGTATTTTTTTCACAATAAAACTTCCACATCTAAAGGTCTGTTCATTACGGTTTACTGTATAAAACGTCGTGCTTCTTGCTGACTTTGGACGAGATAGCATGCGTTTTAGCCACGCCCACAAACATCGAGCAGTTGACTATTGCAGCCTTAATAAAACTTACACGTTTACGCATCCTGCAGGTGTGCCTGGGCAAGTTCCACAGCGTGTGGCTGTGCGCGGGCGCGGCGTGGTGCTGCGGGCAGCAGGCGCGTGCGGGCGGCCCGCACGCCACTGCGCTGCGCCCCGCGCCACTCCGTCTTAGCGAGCCCTGTGTCGCTGTTGCTATCACTTTGAATTCTACCGTGTTTCTGCTTGAAAGTGGAATGGTATGTATAACTACTTAAGTATATTTGAATTTAGAATCGCAGATAATTATCAAGTTTTGGGAACACAAACTCAATATCTTACAGACAAAGTTCAAATTCCCATGCAACCAATTTTTTTTGGATCAGTTTTACAAATGGTCACTCTAAAATCGACTTAGAACTAATAACGCTAACGGCCTGGCCAGCCACGGGAACGGGCGACGCGAACGGCGGTGCGACGGGCGGGGCTTCAATCCATGCGGCACAGTTTGCAGGCCACGAGGAGTAGCGCTCGCCGCCGCGAGCAGTATACACCGAGAGCGAAATGTCTTTAGCAAAGTTATCTCGATATTGCTTGGAAAGAAGTGTTTGGAAGAGATTGTGGAGTACATGATTTGAATAAGAATCGGGGTATAGATGGAGAATTCCACAAGAAGTACAACAAATTAATACAGACACAGATTTTTGTTTTCAATATTATACTCGAATGAGTGTCGAAACCTTTGATTATATTCTTATGAATAAACAGCCAGAACTGGAGAAAACGGTAAATGCAGATAGGATTTTTGCAATAACAGATTCGGTGTTCATTATTTCGCGGCGAATACAACTAAACTTGTTTGGTTCCTGCGATATTCGTCGCGTCTACCGCGTGATACCTTGGCATGCGCCGTACAGATCCATACATTTGTTTCTGCCGCCCCCCGCCAGACGCTCTTGCGAATCGCTCAGCAAATTTCGCCGCTACGCGTGGCATGATTAGATTCCATGGAACTCGAACGCTCAGGCAGAAAAGAAAACTCTTCCCGGACCTCTCGACGGTGTCTTCAGGCCACTTTGAGTTACCCCGTCGAACTCTCGCTGTAAAAACGAGGGAACGATTATTTAAACGGTTCCGCTGCCGGGTTCCGAAATAGGAACCGGATTCTCTTTCGCTCAAAGGGCGTAATTTATCTCATTAAACACGAATGTATTACATTTCTATAAAATTGTTTTAGTCGCCAGACGCTGCACCGTTCGCACCGCGCGAATATTCGCTGCAGAGAATGTCCCGTGGCCAGACTGTAAAGTAGATGGTTGAGTGGCGATGGGATATAAATGATCTAAGATTGAGAAATATAATTATAACTATTATGTATATTTATGTATAAATTGGATTTAACTGATAGTTCAGCCATAAAAATGTTCGATAGTGCACTGATTTGCAAGGGAAGCATGGAAAAATTGCGTAATATAGTAACTGTCATATCAAAAGTCTAAAGCCAATAATTATTTTTCTTTTTAGATTTTACTTACCGTGACGATGCAGCAATCCGGACCGAATTATTATGTTGCACTTGCAATCCCCTTATGATGCACTAGTCACCTAGGGGCCAGTTTCTAGCAAAATGATCTATCCATTTTTCAATTGCTGCTTACGGGATTTAGTTTTCAAATGTCTATTTTCGGCACAATCTTTTGTCTAAGTAATAATCTCTAACACAGTACAGACATTATTAAAATAAATGGAGTGGACTGGAGCCTAAACTAGGGCAGCCCTGTATTTCAGGACTCCATGTATTCCTCCCGCGGCGAGTAAGTTGGTAGAATTTATAACTGAATGACAACTAGAGGTGTAATTATTGTCTATCTGTAGATTGGATGAAAATCAACATTTACAAACAAACAGCAATAAACTTTTACTATAATTTAATATCCGTACGCAAAATACGCGCCTGGACGTGGAGTTGCGAACACCAGACCGTTATGTACAATACAATTGAATATCTCTGTATTGCTTTATTTTCTGTCAGGTCCTGCAATACGCCCTGAACAGTACCGACAACATAACAAGCCAGTCCACCACTAAGACGCCATCGTCCATCAAGCTGGCCTCCATCAAACCACTGATCAAGCTGTCGGTGCCACTCGGCGTGAAAGGTGCGCGTGCGCACTGCGTCGTGTGGAACGTGCGTGCCGTGTATACGTGGGGAACTAACAATGGGCAGTTGGGGCATTCGAATGAGGATAAGTTTGTTGCTACGCCGAAGAGGGTTAGTTTAACCTTAAGTTTTTTTTTTATCAAATATAGGCTGTAAAAGATATCACCACTGCATATTTTTATAAGTATGTATAAGGTGTTTAAAAATTACTTTTTTCGCGATTTCAAAGTTGGTCCCATAGGAAAAATTATTCAGTTCGTAATAAGTAATTAATGTAATTAGTAATGTAATTTTAACGCAACTTTGGGCGTAAATAAGTAATAAAAGAAGTATAAAATCTCAAAAACAAAGCTCGTTCCGACAAAGCTCAATTGTTGAAGATTATAATAAACTTTATTCGTAATTGATTTATGCAGTAGTTTTTTCATAAAACCCCACCTTCCAAAGGAGTTTTCGTATATTTTTACGCGCGCGGTTTAGTATGAATCGTCGTGCACTGTGTTTGTGTGCGTGCGACTAGACGTTATGCGTGTAGACTAGCTTCTAACTGCTCATCACTGGTGCTATCTCTGTCGGACACGATGCTAGGTGAGACAGCGTGCTTTTTGGCCGCGCCCGCCAATGAGTTCGAGCCCGCGACTAGTTGGCTCTTAAAGCTCATACACGAGATATAAAAATAAGGACCGAACTTTGATGAAAAAATCTTGTTCGAACATTTTTCTTAGAGAGAAGTTGAGAAGAATATGGAAATAAGAATACGTGAAAAGCTAGCAGGAACTAGAATCCAAAGAAGTTCCCCTTTTGATGATATTTTTTACTTGGCGTTTCGATATTGTGAGGGAGTTAAGAGTAACGTGCTAATCGTGCTTTATTGTGTGATCAACCCGTGACCCAGCATAGATGAACGTGCATAAAATTAAGTCGAAATTAAAATACCCACATGAAGACAGGGGGTCTACTCTGAAGCGAATATTCGGCCGTTTCTTGACTTCAAAAGCTTCCCTTTTTGACTTTGTATCCTTACCCGACTTCACATGTTTGACCTTGACTTATGTCTTTGAAAGTCGTTTTTTAGGGTTTCGTAGTAAACAAGGAACCCTTATAGTTTCGCCATGTCCGTCTGTCTGTTTGTCTGTCTGTCTGTCTGTCCGTCCGTCCGTCTGTCCCCGGCTTAGCTCAGAGACGCTTATAATAATAATAATTTTCTTTATTTGTATAGAATGCAGGTATTACAATGATGGTGTTAGTTTTAGATATATTTCCAGTACATTCAATTTAATTGTTCATTCAATTCAATTGGCATACAAAAATTTGTTAACTTACGCATCTTTAAAAACTAGGTACCTACTTACATTCAAAATGAGATCATTGATCAGCTAAGTCTAATATATAATACATAATAAATGAGATAGGTGAATCAAATATTACAATTCATCAATTATAAAATTGGTAACAGAGTAATAACATTTCTCTGTCAGCAACGACGACAGGAATTTCTTGAATTGTTTTAAGGGCTGATCCTTAATACAATTTGGCAAATTGTTAAATATAATAGGTGCC
This sequence comes from Tiliacea aurago, assembly GCA_948098905.1. Lineage (NCBI taxonomy): Eukaryota > Metazoa > Arthropoda > Insecta > Lepidoptera > Noctuidae > Tiliacea > Tiliacea aurago. The sequence goes on from OX402593.1 coordinate 18,636,843, forward strand.
ATACCAATAATGTTTTTTTTAAGCAAAGCAGTGTTGTATCTACCAGTAAACAATAGACTCTGATATTTTGATCTCAAGGCAGCAGTTCGCATCCTCGTATCATTTAATGCCGGAAATAGATGTTTGTTAGTTTTAACAAATATAGCTATTTCGAGAATGTATATACTAGGAAAAGTTAGTATTTTGTGTTTTTTGAAAAAAGGAATGCAACTATCTGTAACCTTGAGACCAAAAATGGATCGTATGCACCGTTTTTGGGCTTTAAATATAGACTCTCTTTCGGAACAATTACCCCAGAATACTACACCAAACCTTGGAACAGAGACCACCAAACCGTGATATGCAACCATTAGTGTATCAACGTTAACTTTCTTGGACAGATTGTAGAGAACGTGCTTAATCTTTTGCAAACTTCTTCAGCCTGCGGTTTCCAGGTTAATTGACTGTCAATCAAAATATCCAAAAATTTTGCCACTTTAACGCTATCAATAGTTTGTCCTTTATAATTAATTTTTAGGTTTAAAGGAAGAATTTTTTGATAGAAATGCATTATATTTGTTTTATTGAGGTTTATGATAAGATTATTATCGTTGAGCCAGTTTATTATTAATTTTAGAGAATGATTTATTTCATCTTCATAAAGCTCTTTGTTGAGGCAGTCTATTAGGATCGTACTGTCATCGGCAAATAACACACAAGGGTATGGGATGTGTCGGGGTAGGTCGTTTATATACAGTAAGAATAATAATGGCCCTAGAACGCTACCTTGCGGAATGCCATATTTAATTTCCCTAGGACCAGATAGATATTTAAGCTCACGTTTTGATTCGACGCATATTTTAGAGATTTCTGTGTATTGAAGACGTCCACTTAGATACGATTGTATTAGACGTAGAGCATTCCCTCGTATACCGTAAGCATCAAGTTTGACCAAAAGCGTTTGATGGTTCACGTAATCAAAAGCTTTGGTCATATCGGTAAAAATGGCACAAATTGGTATTTTTTTATCCACATTAACCATTATTTTATTTATTAAATCGTATATGGCCATATTTATATTTTTATTTTTACGAAAACCTTTTTGTTCCTCACATAATACATTGTATTTTGATAGAAATGAATAAAATGACTCATAAATTACTTTTTCAATTATTAGGCTTAGTCCTAGAAAGCTGTAATTTGGCATGGGTGTACATATTAATCACGCCAAGAAATTTTTAAAAATAAAACCATGAAAAACATTTTTTTTAGGGACTTAAAATGGGGATAATATTTTTTTTCTCGTCTAATACATGGTGTGGGGTATCGTTGGATAGGCCGTTTAAAAATATTGTGGGCCTGTGAAAAACATTTTTCAATTCTGAGATCCGTTTGCGTAATACGAGGGCTGCACTAAAAGTATCGGGAATGGAATATTTCCACTGTTCCTGTCATATTAAAATCTTTTTAATTGAAAACTCCTTGGTTTTAAAAATCGAATACTATTTAGTATCGAATAATATTTATTTAAAAAAAGATTCTCGGTCTTGTCACAAGGTTTTGTCAAACTTGTTTAGTCGTTGAGAAAATGGAATTGACTCGAGAAAATTCAAGAGCGATGATTTATTATGACTTTCGAAGTGGTTTAACACAAAAACAGTGTGTCCGGATGATTTCTGCATTTGGTGATGAAGCCCCATCCAAAACCACAATTTATCGCTGGTTTGCTGAATTTCAACGTGGACGTGTCAAGCTCAGTGATGATCCCCGTCCAGGTCGTCCAAAAACTGCAGTCACCCAAGAAAACGTTGATGCTGTGCGTAAGCTGTTTGAGGAAGATCGACATGTGACATACCGCGAAATTCAGGCAACTTTAGACATTGGCATGAGTCAAATACAAATAATCTTGCATGAACAATTAGGTGTAAAAAAGTGGTTTTCCCGATGGATACCGCATTCGCTCTGTGAAGAGCAAAAAGCGGCTCGCGTTACTTGGTGCGTCAGAACTCTCGAAAGATTCCACGCAGGATCCTCAAATGCTGTATACAACATTGTATCAGGTGACGAATCCTGGATATACGCGTACGAACCCGAAACAAAAAACCAGTCACGAGTTTGGGTGTTCGAAAATGAGTTAAAGCCCCTCTTGAGGGACAAAGAACGGTTAATGCAGAATGGTATGCTAGCATTTGTTTGCCACAGGTCGTTTCTGAACTCCGTAAAGAGAACTGCAACCGCCGCATCATCCTCCATCACGACAATGCGAGTTCTCACACCGCGCACAGAACAAACGAGTTTATAGAGCAAGAAAACATAGAATTATTAGACATCCGCCGTACAGCCCCGACCTAAGCCCTAATGATTTCTATACTTTCCCTAAAATAAAGAATAAATTGCGTGGACAGAGATTTTCATCACCTGAAGAAGCTGTGGACGCTTACAAAACGGCCATTTTGGAGACCCCAACTTCCGAATGGTTGCTTCAATGATTGGTTCCATCGTATGGAAAAATGTGTCAAATTTCGCGGAGAATACTTCGAAAAGCAATAAATACATTTTTAAATAGTAATGTTGTGTCACTTCCTTGATTCCCGAAATTTTCAGTGCTGCCCTCGTATTAAGCTTTAAAGTGCTATTTTCTCCCTTGCACGTAAAATGGGGATGATATTTTTTTTCTCGTCTAATACATGGTGTGGGGTATCGTTGGATAGGCCGTTTAAAAATATTGTGGGCCTGTGAAAAACATTTTTCAATTCTGAGATCCGTTTGCGTAATATTAAGCTTTAAAGTGCTATTTTTTGTTAGAGTCAAGTGTGTCCTCCCCCCCCTGCCAGCTAAATGGTTGGTTTTGGATGTGTGAAAAAATTCATGGCAGTAGTATATATAACAAAGTTAAAAGGAAAACTATCACAGCTAAGAAGGGTTTACAAGTTAACGAGTAATCGTTGACCAACTTAAATTTGCAGTTGAATAATTGACCGTAACATGTCGATGTATGGGAGAGCATGTTTTTCAACTACAATGTTAAGTTTGTTTTTGGGATAAATTCATCCTAACTACGGAACCCTTCATTGTGCGTGGTCGGACACGCACCCGGCCGGTTTTTTTTTTCTTTTGCGGTAGTCAGCCGTAGTCCGGAAACGGCCGATACTTCAGATTTTTGTTCGGAGTAGACCCCCAGGTTAGCCTTATCACAATTAATGCGCCTTTATTTTTGGGTGGGAAATTATCAAATAACTTCTTCCGCTCTGGGCGGAGCGGGAGGGCGTGTCAGACTTTTCAAATCAAATCAAAATCAAATAATTTTTATTTCAGGTATAAGTACACCCATATAAAAACACCCTATTACAAATAACACATTATTATTATTTTATACAAAACAATCAAACAATCATTATCAACACTATTACATTACATTACACACAGTATTATTTTAGCTGGAATATTAATTGCCATATACGAAGAAATAGTTTACCTCGTATATGGCCCTCAATATTCCATTGTCAGATTTATGTATTCGGTACATAAAAGACGCCTGCGACTTTCTCATGACAGCGTAAAAGTCATCTACCCTGTTTTCGGCAAACATGCCGGAAGCACTACACCGCCACGGCAAACCCCGTATGCATCTGAATCCGTTATTATATTGAACACGCAGCGTGTTGTAAGCACGCTGCGTGTATTTGTACCAAAGGGCACAGGTGTAAAGATTTCGGCAGTATGCGTTAAACAGGGTGATTTTCACTTGATTTGAACATTTCGCAAATCTTCGTGCCAGCATATTACTTTTGGCGGCGAGCGAACGTCTTTGTCTTTCAATGTCCTCGTCATCTTTAAGTTTCTCAGTCAGAATTGAATTTTACTGACTAAAACCCACCCGTGTTCTTTCCGTTGCCTGTGTGCGAGGGCCACGGTATCCCTTTCGGACAAACCCGCAACCCTGGCAGACAGTTATTGCGCCTAAGATGAGTTTAATTGTTGGGCATTTAAACTTCTGATTTTCACCATCAGGTGGCTATAACAATAAACAACAAAGAAGAGGCAGGCATTCAGCTGGTGGACGCGGCTGACGCAGCCACAGTGATCACGACGAGCCGCGGCGACGTGTACCTGCTTCACAAGTACATCTGCAAGAAGATTGCTATCAAGTAAGTTTATTGCTGAACCTTTGCTTGGCGTAATTGTTTAAAAGTTATTTTATCAAACCAAAAGACTATATATATAATATAATAAACTTTAATCCAATAGCAGTAGGGTACTACTGCTATTGGATTAAAGTTTATTATGTTGCAATGCGAACATTGTATAAATACACCAAGAAAAGTGCCAGCATGTTATGTTTAAGAGAGCGTACAACGGTACACTAACGCCACTCCTTTAAAAAAAATATTATCTCGTGACTGAGAAGGAGTTATGGACCCTCCTAGAATTTTCTAATTAATACCTTTTATAAAGTTTCATATTGAGACACGAAGTAACAAAATACGATCTAAATAAAAGCGGCCACATTCCTCTAAATGAAAATGAAACTTTATAAAAGGTATTAGAAAATTCTAGACACACTTACCGAGGGTCCTTATTAGCCGTTATTCATAATTCATTCTCAGTCACGAGATAATACTTTTTAAAAGAGTGGCGCTAGTGTACCATTGTACGCCCCTTTAAATAGTAGAGTTATTTGGTCAAACCAAAAGATACCCTACCGCTATTGGATTAAAGTTTATTTTGGTTGCAATGCCAACATTGTACAAATACACCGAGAAAATTGCCTGCATGTTACGATGACAATGTATTTAGGTAGTTTATTCATTGACAACGTTTTGGCAGTAAAGTAATTAAAAGCCAAAAAACCCTCGGGTCACCCAGATCCTTCACAGATATTCTATGCAGACCAGGAGACCTAATCAGCTTCTGGAGGGAGGTGGGCTGGTTGGAATAAACAACTGACGGCCGCCATGGCCCACGCACAATGGTCCACATAAAGGACTAAGTGCGGAAACCAAACCCTATAACATAAACCATGGAAACCATAACAGTTTGAAAGGACATACCACCATGGTTCAAAATGTCTCTTATATTTCATGGTTACTGTTATTTGCTTATAGTTTTTTTCTAAAGTTTATTTTGCTTTAGTTAAAAGTAATTGCAGACCATTATCTGCCCGCCTTTTCCCAATAATAATTATGCTGGGGTCAGCTTCCAGTCCTACCGGATGCTGCTGAATACAAGTATTTTACATAGAGCGACTGCCTATCTGACCTCCACATCCCAGTAACTGGGTAATACTTAGGGCCTGACTACCCGTAACCACTGTCAAAGATACACGAATGACAGCCGGGACCAACGGCTTAACGTGCTTTTCAAGACACGGAGGGGTGAGAAAGGGAATTAGGATTTGTGCACATACATTCAGTTTATAAATCTGTATTCGGTACCTACTTTTAACAGTTTTAATAAAAATCATTAAATAGTTGAAAGTTAGTACCTACGTTAAACTTGAGTTTTGAAGTAAATAAATAAATAAATACGATACCCCTTGGTAAGACTGGTTGTCAGACTTTCGGGCTTCTGACGACCCGTAGCAAATGTCAAAGATCCACGAATGACAGCCGGGACCTACGGCCGATGCATGGAGTCTCGGTGTATAAAGATGGTCACCAATCCACGGACCAACCGCGGCAAGCGAAGCTTTACCAGATAGACCCGTGTGGCTGTTATTACTAAGCCAGTAGTCCCTCCACTCTCTTGGACTTGGATCAGTAAAATTTTTGTTTTTTTGGAAAATGTTAATTTATTTTATTTCCTTATTTTCCAGACAAATAAATCTTCGTCAAGTATGTGTAGATGCTAAGGTCAACGACCAGGGCGTGTACTCGCGAGTCACAGTACTGCTACTCACCAACGTAGGACAGCTGTTCATATGGCAGGACACCACCAACAAACTTACTAGGTAAATATAATGTGCAGTCATGCTCATCATCATAAAGTCGAGTGCCGAAAGACCTTCTATGCTGGACATAGCAGTAGTGAAGTAACTACAACTTCCATTAGAGGAAAGTCGAAGAAATAAGTGTTCTATTCTCAAAAAAAAATCAAAACTTATTATTACCTCAAAAAATGTTGTCATTCCTTTACTTAAGGGCCCCGTTTCCGAAATTTACGTTTCTAGATCGAGTTGTTTCAGAGAATAGTACAGATACATGTTTGATCTAGTGACTTTTTTGGTTAAAAACACGATATTTAACATTTTGCTTGATAAAAAAAATCAGAAGTAAAGTCGATTTTGAAAGTATTTTAAGTTGTATGAGACTTGGGGACGCAAATTTTTATGAAAATTTAACATTTCATTTACTAAATCGGGTTTGACAAGGATATTATTGGATAGATTTATAATATGGAACTTATTTTTGTTTATATTAAATAAATACGTGAAAAACGGCTCGCGCGCACCGCGCCAGCGCTATAGTGTTATCGCGACTGCTCCTGTGGAACGCGGGCGCAAGCTGTCTCATGCCTAAACTTTCGGGAAAAGGGGCCCTTAACTTAGAACCAAAGAGACCCCCCTATCACTACACAAATAAAGTTATCAATGTTTTACAGAAATAAAAATATAATAGGTATTATTGATTTTAGTTTTATTTCTGAAAAAACAGTATTTTACAAATGCATTTTATAATTATGTTATAACGAATAAAATGCGTGGGGACGGTATAAAACAAAATGCACGTGAATTTATTGTCAAGAAATCAACACAACAAATCTACGAAATGGGACATTAGTAATTTTATCTAGCCTTACATTCATGTCAAAATTACAACGTTTTAAACCACTTTAAACACAAACTCTATGGCACACTTATTATCACTATATGGCACACTTTCCAGCTGTAATAGGTACCTACTATAGATTTTAAAATTATGTTGAGAATTTATCTTTGAACAAGTTGATAAATTAAAATATTTGCAAATCTATGAAATTCTACAACACCTCATTCTACCTCGTTCTCGCCTTTTTCTGTCCCGGTAATAACTGCTCTAGAACAGCTTCCTTCGCACCGTAACGAGCGGTGTTTCGGAACCCCCGATTGCCACCGAACTGTGCCCAAAATCGCGTGGTCGGAACTACAATTAATACTGTATTCTGACACACCACATGCGGCGTATTGGCGCTAGTGTCGTCGGAATTCTTAATTGAGACAAAAATGTAAACTATTAACTGATATTGTACGCGTTTTAGTAATGTTTTTAGGGTTCCGTACCCAAAGGGTAAAACGGGAACCCTGTTACTAAGGCTCCGCCGTCTGTCTGTCTGTCTGTCCGCCTGTCTGTCCGTCTGTCACCAGGCTGTATCTCATGAACCGTAATAGTTAGACAGTTGAAATTTTCACAGATGATGTATTTCTGTTGCCGCAACAAATACAAAAAAATAGAATAAGATAAATATTTAAGGGGGCTCCCATACAACAAACGTGATATTTTTGCTTGTTTTTGCTCGATATTGATAACGGCAACAATTAGACACTAGAAATATTCACAGAATATTTAGTTGTATATTTACTTTAAAAATAAATAATAAAATTAAAATAAAACAAATATTAAAGGGGGCTCCCATACAACAAACGTGATTTTTTTGCCATTTTTATAGATAATGGTACGGAACCCTTCGTGCGCGAGTCCGACTCGCACTTGGCCGGTTTTTTTAACTTATGATGTATTAAATACCTGTTCTTCAAAATTACTAAAACTCTGCTTACGTAATACTTGAATGGCCCCATAATGTATAATAAAATTCTACAAAAAAATATGTTTTCATTCTAGATGCGTTTTCGGCCTCGTCCACCAAACAATAATAACAAACGTAGCACTCACCCACGACGCTCTCTACTTCACGACTAAATACGGCGAAGCTTTCATTGGCACGATTTCGCGCAAGACCACGCCCACCTCGCCGACGCAGCCAATGAAGAAAGAGAAGGAAAAAGACAACAAGTCCACCCTCGTCAAGTTTTTAGAAAAGGACGACTGTACGTCTGTCAGGATCGTGAAGATACCGAATGTTTATAGAGCGGTGTCTATTGCTGTGGATAGTGAAGGTCTTAATTTTGCTTGTTTGCAGGTTCGTATTATTATTTTATTGCCTATTTGAGCACATAATTATGCCCTCTATATTTCCAATAAAGAGTATTCAAAAAATCTATAAAATAAAGGTAAGGATTTATACCGAGAGTGCCTGAACCACGACAATCTGCTTGGATCTTCATTTTGCTCTCAAATAATCATTAGCAAGTGTTATTCATGTAATTTGCTTACACTTTCATTCCTATTTGCCTTAACTTCCTTGGAATAATGACTACAATCGCACAAACTACGCAAATAATATAACTGCACAGGATAGCCTTTACCAGAAATGGTAATCGTATTAGTGGTTCAGCAGCTTTAATATCATCAGGATTGTGCGGGAATATAGCAGTTCGTCGTGGACTTGGCGGTTAGCGGCTCGCCAGACATCATCTTAAAATACTTTCCACTTAGATTATCAGAGCGTAGATGGGTCCGATTTGTTAGTTCGTGTCCTATGGTTACACACACTGTTTTATTTACAATTTGTTCTATGATATTAATATTCACTCACATAAACGTCAGACACATTTTGTTTCGTGCACTAGAATACTGACACAATTTTTTTTTTATAGTTCAGTCTGAATACTGAGGTATACAAACTCTAACACATCTGTCATCAGAAGACAGCCGCCACGCAACCATCGATGCGAAGCTCTGCTAGAGTGACTGTCACCAGCCAGTGTCACTCTTATTCGGCCTTTTCGGTGATCCCAGTAACTTCGTAACAAAACCAGATGGCGCTAATTGCTGCGCTGTCAACAGTATTATTTTTACAATATCTTAGTTAAACAAATCAAAATATTTTCTTTTATAGATAAAACCAACTTGCGGTCTGAAGTCTTTACCGCAGCTGTCACCGACAAGTATGTCCAAACACATGGAATCTCTGCGTGAGTGTGCCTCCGAAGACGATCTGCTACATGATGTAGTGTTCAAGGTAACTCGGTAGGATACACGGTAGGATATCGGAGAATAGGCAACGAACTCAAACTCAAACTCAAAGCATTTATTTCAAATAAACCAACTACAGGCACTTTTTTTCTTGTCAAGGGGTCGGTCAGTCATAAAGATGAAGCTAGTTGCCCATTCCAAAGTTTAGTAGGTACTATGGAGACGATCGGGCAAGAAACTTCACGGACACTCTTTTAAATTAACATATGGTTACAAAATATTGGTTACATCATTTGTGTTGAAACATGTGAGAACGATGCAAAACGTCAAAAGCGTCCGTAACAAAAAGATTAAAAAAAAACAATTCAAAAATTAAATTAAAATAAGCCAAGGCCGCTAAGAGATGAGCCAGTCCCTACTGATGGCGCCCGTTGACGAACATGACTATGGGTATCTGCGGTAATAGCCAATGCAATATACCAATGGATAGAACTTTTTTAATAGAACCTTTGCTACTAACACGACTTTTGCCAGTTCGTAGTCAGTTCAGAGTTAATGACGATGATGATGTTAAGTTGACTACTGGGGTACCGGTAAAATAATTTTCTCTGCGCCCAATAACCATAAGATAACGATCGAGGTACAGTGGTACCCAATTGATAAGGCGCGTCGTGAATCTTCGTTCGCACAGAAAAGAAAGTATGGCCCCGAAGATTAACGAAAGAATGCTTAAAACTTACAATCAACCTTAGGTCACTATTATAAGGTTCATAATACACTGGAGCTGCTAGCGTGCACTGGATCAGAAGTATGGCGGGTGACAAACATGCCACGCGGCGCGCGCTAACATGGCGGCAGCTGCCGACCAATAGCGGTACAGGAAAAAGAACTGCGGTGCGTGGAGCGTGCCGATTGGTCAATAGCATTTCCCGCACTTTTAAAATTCACCTTCAGCGCAGGTACATCGGTAAGCCATATCAATTGGGTACTACTGTATCGATGGATAATGCTTATTATAGAGAACATTTTGGATTGATTCCTTTTTCGGCACATTCCTTTTTGGACATATTCCGTTTTCGGCATATTCTTGTTTCGGCACATTCCGTTTTCGGCATAAATCATTATATACAACAAAGCATCATTAATCTGAAATTTTAAAATGCCTAGGGCTATTTTGTAATAATTATACTTACCCACAACAGATACCTAATACAAGGTAGACGGCAGTGAAATAGTAAGGTAATTTTTGTAATGAGGACCTTATCAATTATTATTATTTTAAGTAATCCGTGTAGGTACTGTTTAATTTTTGTCTTTTATTTTTATTGATTAAAATATAATATTTTACTAATAAATATTATTTTATTTTATTACGCAAGCAAAGCCACAAGTATTTCATAGTATAATTTATTTACTAAAATGTGCCGAAACAAGAATATGCCGAAAACGGAATATGTCCAAAAAGGAATCAATCACATTTTGTTACTATGATGATTGATGACTTATGTCAATAGGGTTTTTGAAGTTAAAACTTCTTTAGGCACGTTGAGCACTTTTTGTGTGAACAAAAATCATGGAACTCGCCTCATCGTCACCGAACGCTCTACAAGTTACTTAGTTTTCACTGCTATCGGCAGTCCCCAAAGACTGCCCCGCATGTATTTTTTTTTCCCCTTAATCTATAAAAGACGGTAATTTATATCCAAGAAAACTATTCAATTTGGCAAGCATAAAAAATTATTTAATTTATATGATTTGGGTCTAAAAAATTTTTGAGCAACAAGCAGTAGTTCAATGTAACTTTTAATACTTTTCTGGGGTTTATATTATTAATTACCTGTCTATTATTAATTTAGTGAAAAAAAATTACGTGCATATTCTCTATTTCATAATATTCTATTCCTTTAATCTCAAGGTCGGAACAAAACTCTTCCCCGCGCACATTTTCATCGTTGCCTCTAGCAGCGAACTGCTTTACAAACTGTACCAGGACAGCATAACAGTCCCGGGCGATAAACCCGAGGTCACACTGGACAACGTTCACCCTGAAGCCTTTGAACGAATCATGAAGTTCATGTATACTGGCACTTGCGATGTCATGGAGCTGGGACCTTGTGGACTTAAGATTACGAAGGAAGAATTGGTGAAGAAGGATAAGGATTGTGATGAGGACGAAGAATTGATTGGTGAGTGTGTGGTATCTTATGATATATTGGTTTATTTGTATTGATAAAAAAAAAACTTATGAGATATTAAGCTTTACTGAATGAATGAATGAATGAAACCTTTAGAAAGAGAAATGACGCTCTGCAAAGCTGAACATTTTCGTAAAATTTGATGAGCCATATTTTCGGCAGAAGACTGTAAAAAATTGACATTTAAAGATGATGAGTAGAACAGTATCAACTATTTATACAACATGTCCCGGAATTAACGCACAACCTCTTAAGGGGCCGGCGTAGCATGCGTAGTTCATACAAATGTATGAACTAAGAAAAAAACTAATGTATACCAAAATAATTTCTAAATCAAACATATTCATAATGTTGTGTGTATTTATTTCGATTGGATTACAGAATATCTATGTTCCCAAATATATATTTTGAAAGGACAATGATATAAAGACGAGGTATGATGAATTTAAAATTTCTATAGAAAACTTATTTTTCTCATAACTTTTATTTAAATCAGTGTCCATTCAAAATATATATTTGGGAACCTAGATATTCTGTATTCCAATCGGAATAAGACACACTACCTTAAGAATATTACAAATTACAAAACACAAACAAAACAAACATTACAACAACAACATTTACAAATTATTTTGATATTACGTTTGTATGAACTACGCATCCATCGCCGGCCTCTTAAGAGGTTGTGCGTTAATTCCGGGACATGTTGTATAAATAGTTGATACTGTTCTACTCATAATCTTTAAATGTCAATCTTTTAGTCTTCTGCCGAAAATATGGCTCATCAAGTTTTACGAAAATGTTCAGCTTAATCTGTCAATTTTACTATGGGACCAAACCTGAAAACGCGAAAAAAAACAGCTGTTGCCTACATTTATTTTCGAATACTTATCTCGTCAAAATGTAGGGAACAGCTGATTTTTTTTGCGTATTCGGGTTTGTTCCCATAGTAAAAGTTGTTCATAATGATGAGTACAATGACCCCTTAAGAGTTTGTGCGATAATTCCGCGACATGCTGTATATCATTTTTCATCCAGTTTGGATAGCAAGTTCAGTAACAAGGCAATTAATGGAATTATGTCAAATTATACAGTATTTATGCATTTGTATTATTTCAGAAAATCCGTCGGAGATATCAGCCTTCGAAGTATACAACAAACCCGTCGACAAGGCCAAGCGCCGACGCAACACGGACACTCCGCCGCGCACCCATCTGTATTGTGACCCCGTCAAATTCCTGCAGGCCTCGGCTAAGCGTCTGCAGGTCATGAGTCTACATAAGCTGCTGGATAAGTTTTAGTAAGTATCCCAAGGGCATAAAAACCTTAAGTATACATTTAGAAACCCTGTAGGTACAAATACAATGGCCTGCAATCTCTGATCTCATACCTAACCAAAGAACATGCCATTTGCCCTTTTTCGCCATAACTAAATTAACTGTAGTCTATTCACATCCTTCTTTCAAATATCATCATCATCATCATTATTTCAGCCGAAATACGTCCACTGCTGGACATAGGCCTCCCCTAAAAGATGGGGTTTGCCATAATCGCCACGCTTGGCACGCGGATTGGCGATCGCGGTATGGTGTTAAAATGCATAGAGAACGCTGCTGCCCATTCTCTAGTTAGTCCCTTAGTCGCCTTTTACGACACCCACGGGAAGAAATAGGGCAAATATACTGTATGTTAATTAACGAAAGGCGTTGCCGTTAACCCGTAATAGTATAGCGTCCACACGTGCAAAAAAACATTACCATATAAAAGGTATTTTTTTGTTATTATAAAGACGAATGCGCGTGTACAGTGTTTCTTTTATGTATCAATTTAATATTATTTATTAAAAAAAACTTTTTGAGTGTAGGTTTTTTTTTTGCATTATGGACCCTATACTATTGCGGGCTAACGGGAACGCCTTGCGTTAATTCACACACTGTATATTTACCCCTTTTGCTGGCCGCTGCAGTAATGTATGTACTATTATTTATAACACCTAATAAACTTCACGAATTCCTCTCCTTTCTTTAACTTTCTTCTAAAAAATGTTGTCATGTTTAAAATAAATGATGGCAATAACCATAGAATAATGACAAACAATAAAAGTAACAATTTTTTTATTGCATAAGCGTACTATGCGCGAACTTACCCCCACTACCCCAACCAAAACCTTCCCAAGTTACTACTACTAAACCACTACTACACTCCACACACCACTGCACTCTACACTACTGGTACCTACTATTGAAAATAATAGAAGAATAAAATAGAGTAGACAGAATATTCTATTGTCTATTGGAAAGACTAAGGCCCGTATTACAGAAGGTTACTCAATTATCAAGCATTACTTAAAACTACATTCAAGCCATTTGATTGGTTGAAACTAGTTTTAAGTAATGCTTGAGTATTGAGTAACCTTCTGTAATACGGGACTTAATAATTTGATCACAAAATCAATATTGACAACTAGTAAAAACACTAAACTAATGCCTTTTATTATTCCTTCTTCACAGTTACAAAAACGGCTCCATTTGTCTAAAAGAGAGCGCGAGTACTAGTTACACTCGCAACCCGTGCCCCCTCTGGGAGCGCGAGTCATTTCCCGAGCTAGTGGACACGAGTGTCGTGTCCAAGGACGGCGCGAGAGTGCCTGCGCACAAGTGTGTACTCGCGGCCAGGCTTGAGTACTTCCAGGGAATGTTTATGCATTCTTGGACTGAGGTGAGCTAAAGTTTATTAAAATCCTTGTTTCCAATTGACGTTATTTCCTTTTAGGTATATAAATGTCAACTTTATGTTAGTGTGAATTAGGTTGATTTCGAATTGACTATTGAAAATGTCATAAAAAATATTGAAGTTGTAGAGGAAACTATATAACTATATAATATTTTTTCGTTTCATAAATTGTCAACTAATTGTGAACGCAGTTTAAAACTTTGCTATGTATATTATTGGCTGTAGGGGAAGGTAAACTGCGTGGTTCACTCAGCTCGATGTCAGTTGCGTATAAAACTGATTAGTATGCAAATTAGCATTCATAATAAATGGTCGATTAACGTAATATTTTAAGTTATGGAATCAGGCATTAGTCCAGCATACCTTATCGCCATAATTGCTGCAATCACACTTTTATTGGTTACATTTTACTTGTGTAATAAACCGCATTTTTTTTTTTTCATTTACAGAGCAAAATGCTGTCAACGGTCACTCTTCCAATAAACTACGGTATCCTACTGCCGGTCATCAACTTCCTATACACCGACTCTTGCCCTGAATTAGAAAACTGTGACAGCATCGACTTCATTTGCAACCTCCTTATAGTCGCTGACCAGCTGTTTATAACGCGGCTGAGAGAAATGTGTGAGATCGCGCTAGCAAACTTAATTAACCTCAAGAACTGCACAGAACTCTGCCAGTTCGGACACACGTACAACGCTACACAGCTCAAACAATCCTGCATGGAATTCATCGCACTAAACCTCAACGGTGTACTAGAAAACAGATCTTTAGATCTACTAGAAGAAACCCTACTGGACGACATAACTCAGTATTATTGCAAATTCAACCCAATCATGTCTTCCAGAGTAATCACTCCATTTTACAACGCTCCAACCGATGAAGTTATTGAAGAATTCGCCAAAACACATCCAGTTAACTTGGAGGTAACGGACGAAGATATCAAGAAAGATGACAGTATAACAGAAATTGTTAAAAAGAAAAAGGGAAAGAAGATCGAATACACTAATAGTGAGAAGGAGAGAATGAGGTACGAATCTGTAAGCTCGGTGACGTCATTAGACCTGTCTAATGATACCTCAGGCGATATTACTCTATCTTTGAGTAAGATATCCAAAGAATTCGAGAAGGAAACGCGGGATAAGAAGGAAAAGTGGACTGAAGTGCCGTCTTCACAGCAGAAACAATTGAAAGTCGTGCAAGCAAGACTGAAAGCCATAAATATTGCGAAAGATTTATTGAATGAAGCGCCCACCGAATCGTTCACAAAACTGACAAAGAATAGCTCTTCAAGTGCCATGACAATACAAGATAAATTACCCAGTTTACCTACCTCATCGCGAATGTCTGTCTCACCGAAAGATTCTCCTATCACTGAGTCTGCGTGGAGTCCAAAACAGGGTAACGTAGTTATAAGTCACGTGGGACCAAAACTATCTCAGAAACAAAGAAAAAAGTTGGCTTTACAAGGAAACGAAACTGCATCACAAAGCGTTGATGATTACTTTACTAAGATAAACGTGGGTAGTCCGCCCGAAAAGCCGAAGAATCCGTGGAAGGTCTGTCAGCAGCCAATTGCTAGCAGCAGCCCTAACTTGAAAGCTATAGAGTTTAATAAGATATTGACTGACCAAAGGAAACAGAAGGAAGATCACTCGAGAATCATGACCAAACCACTGCTTATGACACAGGTATGTTACTGGGTAACCTAACATTTTTATAAGTCTTTGATTTGAGGTTCACTTTATTTATCCAAATTTAACCCTATTGGTAATTATATTTATTTTATTTATTCATTTGCTCTCATGCGCAGCACACATTTTACAATATATTACTGTTGGCTTTCAAATCAAAAATATTTTTATTTCACATAAGCCTACATGGGCACTTATGAAACGTCAGAAGCTAGGTGCACGGTTCCAATTGGTCGTTTCCTATGGAGAAGAGCCGGCAAGAAACTCCACGGCTAATCTTTAAAAAAAAAATGGCTTTTACAATGTTTTCAAATTAGAGTGTTAATAGGTATGAGAGGACAGCGTAAGCCCGTCAAAAGTACCAGGTACTTAACAAAATAGAACAACGTCCACACATCACCAAACACCTTCCCCGCCCCTCCTCACATTAACAAAAAAACAATATAAAATATGATTAAAATAATTTAGTACATGAACCCTGTCAGAGCACTGCAAAACAATGTTGGTTTGCTGTTGAGTTACTTAATTAGTATTTTCGAGCCGTTGGGTTGAAACCCTCGGGTCGTGGGGTCCTAGTGTTCATGGTTTGTTCAACGAAATCTCTCAAACGGCTGGTTGACATTTGACCCAAGGGCTGGCTTTTACCTTGCCATACAATGTGGCAATGCCACTAGTCTCTCCACTAAAACTGCGCTTGTACAATCCCTACTTTGACTACCCATCCTTGACTATGCTGATTGTCAGTTATCTCGATCTCACTGAGGCACATCTGGATAAACTTGAGCGACTTCAAAACTTTTGCATAAGATTTATATTTGGCCTGCACAAATATGATCACATTTCCGGATTTCGTACAAAGCTCAAGTGGTTACCCATACGTCTTTCGCCGGAATTCTCATATCTTATTTCAGAACTCTTATCTTAAAGAACGTTTCAAGTTCCTTCATGACACCATAATAGATATCTGAGGTCATCGGAAAACTTGAGACTAGAGATGCCGATGCATTCCACTAGCTTTTATGAAAAGTCTTTTACAGTTCAAGCAGTGCGGTTATGGAATGCCTTGCCCGTGTCGGTAAGGCGTGCTCAATCTTTGTCCACTTTTAAAATTCAGGTAAAAAAACACTTCCTCTCTCCTTTAAACATCATCATACAGTTCCTTGCTCTTGTTTCATGTGTATTATTGTATATATATATTTAATAGATAAGTGTATGCTTTGTGTATGTATTATGTTATTGTTTACGTAAATGGTACACCACTGACTACCTGCAGTATTGTCTCTCCTTTTCCCTTTAATCCATCCAAAGGTTGTCTGTAAAAGATCGTTTTTAGCGATAAGACCGCCCATTGTGTCACCCTATGTAAAATTTTAACATTTATATCTGTAACTTTTATTGTGTAGGTACATAATAAAGAGAATTCTATTTTATTCTCTATGATACATTACCAGTCAACAGCGATGGGGAGCAATTTTTTGACGCCATAGTTTTAGATAGGTTAAGATATTATAGATTTATTTGCAATTTTTATACATGGTATTTATTATTATTATTACTAAACTTATACAAAAATGTTTGCAATTTTTTAATTCATTTGCAATTATATCAAGAATAACATAAACCAGTACTTCTTTTCAAAACTGTCATATAAAACCACATATCAATGGCAAAGTTACATTATTTTTTTTATTAATTTTATTTTTTAGAGGATATTCGCGACATTCTCGTCGCGGATATCCGCTAGATACGGGAAGCACAGGACTGGATAATTATGTACACAAACTCATTTAATAGTTATTTTTATTAAATTTTCCAGCTTGAAGACAAAGCTATAGAGCAACTGGAGAGATTCTATAACATCCATGAAATAGATGACGAGTTGATCACGGTGCGACGCATCGAGCTGCAAGTGTCTTCTCCACAATGGTTACACACTGCCCCTAAGTGATAACTGTGCTATTTTATATACACTTTACTAGTTCTTAAGATATAAGATTGTAATTGATTGATTACTTATTTTTACTTAATATAAATGAAATATGACATGATCTGATTATTATTTTTTTCAACGTTTCATTTTAATATCTGTTCCAAGTTTCTGACGAAACTTTAAAGAAACGCTGTTCAGGTTGAATTCTTACGCATTACTTACTAAATGTAAAAACTCTTTACGACCCCCTCCCCCCTTACTATAATTAGTAAAGGAGAAAAAAGGGGGGGGGGGGGTGTAATTATTAAAGGTAAATAAAGTAACCGTCATGAGAAGCTATAAATACATAAAATTGCAAATTATACAACTATCAACTTTAAACTCAAGATATCTAAGTTGATTTATGAATGAAGAAATTATCGCTAAACGTCATAAAATAATTTTAGTTGCAATGGAAACTGAACCATACGCAATTTCAGTTAAAGTTTTAAATCCCAAAGTATGAAATTTATCTCGTCTCATGGCGTTGACTTTAGTAACATTTTAACTTTAGTAACACTTTAGTATTTCAAAGGTTTTAACTTTATATCTCACTACCTTGTCCAGCAATTATTGTTTGAGTAACATTATTAAATTGTAATTGAAAAACATCTTAAGGCAATTTACAATTAAAATTTTGGTTATTCTAATAATTAAATCAAAGCACTTAATTTGTAAGTGGCACTACAAATAGTCATCCACAGGTGTTTTATGATCCATTTGTTTTCATTTTCATAAAATACTTTTGAAACCGACCATATTTATGTGCCCTGTCCACTGCCAGTTTGGCAGACTATGTCGGCAACCTTTGTGTGATAATTATTTATTATAATCACAATAATAATTATAACACCTTCATCACAGACTCATCCAAGGTGATGTTATAAGTCACAAACTACCATGTCTACTTACACAGATTTATACAAAAAAACTGTTTTCATTAATAACATTTTATTAAAAACGTGACAATGTATATACGATAATCATATCTCACAAAAGAAGAGAAGTTGGAAAGTCAATAATCCTCCGAGGTCTCAATGGGAATGACAATAAAGGTAATTGATGAAATACACTACATGGATGCAATGGCAACATGTTAAAACATTGAGATTTTAGTGTGTTTCCCAAGAATTCCACGTTTCTAATTTGATCATGATATGAGAAACTTCAAGCACAGGCCTATTAATGTGTTGCCATCCATAAGGCCCGTGTGAGTACTTCTATATTTAGATGTAGGTACCAACAGTCAACTTGAAGGACTGTTGAAGAGACTGCAATGATTTGCTCAAAAGCGGGTTCTTATTCATAAAAAAATAATGATATTTATATTATTAAACATTATAATAATCAAACAAACCTCAGGTGGTCTCAACCTGCCAGGGTTGCGAGTTTGTCCGAAATATCGTGGCCCTGGCACACAGGCAACTGAAGGAATACGGGTGGGTTTTAGTCAGTAAAAGTCTGACACACCTTCCCGCTCTTCCCATAGCGGGAATTTGGTAATTTCTCACCGGGAATAGAAAAAAAAGGTGCTTTCAACCTGGCTGATCAGTGCCAGTACCAGCCGGTGTAGTAGTTACAGATTCAAAAAGATACAGGAGTGTAGGATAGTAAAAACAAAGAGAATAAAATGTATAACAACTATTTATTTCTATAATTATTTATAAATACTACCTACTACCTCATGAATTAAACTACTTGTTTTTTGGGTGGAAAAGCTTTCAATAGTTGGTTCAATTGTCTATGCGTTAATTTCTTCTCTCCTGGGATGAGGATACCTTTTTTTCCTTGCTCTCTCTGTGCATTCAACCTTTCACTGTATTCCTTATAACATCCTTGGAACGCCGCGACTTCCTTCAAGCAGGCTATCTGGTCAAATTCTGACTTCTTGAAACATGCAAACATTACAGCCATTTCTTGCATACAAGCTGCTTCTTTGAGCTTATCTCCTTTGCCAGAAACTGTTTTCTTCAGCTCCAATGGTAGCAACTGTTTGAATGGTACAGGCTCTCTCTGAGGCCTCCTGGCACTTTTTTGCGAAGGGCCCGCAAATAAGATATAGTTTAGCCTCATAATGAATGCTAAAACTATTCAATTTAGTTCAAAATAAAACTAATTTTGTAGTTTCGTCTAAAATGAAATCAGGAAACGTAAGAGGTTATAATATTTGCGTTCCAGGGTTATAAGTTTTTTTTACAGATTTTATATACATTACAACATTCCTTGGAAGAGTGAGAGGGACAGCTATATTAGCTTTTGCGGTAAGTTTACAAAGGTAAAAAGACCAATAGTAATGCAAAGTATCCTGTCTAACTTTTATAAATTTTCATTCCGTTGACAGGAATGCAAATGACATAAAGTGTGACATTGACATGCTTGAAATCGTGCAGAAATGTACCTCGTCAATCGACAAACGCATCTAAAAGTTCCGGGAGGTCCTCATAAGTCGCGATTTTGACAAGCTCTTTGTTTTCAACTTTTCCTAAATATTTATTCACGTAATATACTTTGGGCTTAGTTTATAAAGTTGAGGTAAGTTAAGGTTATCAGACCATACCGCACGGGTAGATCCATCAGGTTAAGCTAATATGCTTGCCGGGGTTAGTTACCGTGGATGGGTGGCATAGGTACCCCGACCCCAACAGGCAAAAAGGGAAAAGTTTAGGCAGATTGATTGGATATCAGACCATAAACGGCTACCGACTTAACAGCTGTGATACGAGCCTTGCATTATCAGCAAATACCACTGTTCCCAAGACTGCAGTCTTGGGAACAGTGGTATTTGCCAATAGGTTAGAACTGCTTTCTTGTTTGTACTAGAAAGCAGTTCTAAAGAACTAAATTGTAGCTCATTCTTCTTTTCTACCTTATGTCTCAAATGCCTTATGTTCTCGGTACCCGCCGCGGCGGTATTCATGATCTAACTAAAACATCTAGGTAGGTGGACGTGATAGAGGCGCTTCTATCAACTTCCTTTGTGTTAGATACTTCTACGTGTTGGTTTTCGAAGATCTTTAAGTAGGCACGCGATAGACCGCTTATTAAATTTTCTCAATCAATCACATAAGAAGTAATTCTACTGTAGGTAGGTAGGTACTTCACAACACTACAGCTACAGCGCGAGGGTTAGGATGTTTTCACAGCAGGCACTAATATATAGAAAAATAAATAAAACTAATAATATACAAAATTAGTTTTTGTTTATACTAAACCAAAACAAAAAAAGGGGTCATTGTACTCATCATTTTGAACAAGTTTCTATGGACCAACCTTGAAATCGCGAAAAAAAAATCAGCTGTTCCCTACATTTGTGTTCACATAAATCGACAAAATGTATGGAACAGCAAACTTTTATTTCGCGATTTCAAGATTGGTCCCATAGAAAAAAATTTTCAAAATTATGAGTACAATGACCCCTTTTCGGGTTTATTATAAACAAAAACTAATGTTGTATATACAAGGTCAAATTAAATTAGCTAGCGAAACTCCGCAGATGTGATGGGTAGGTATCGATATCTGAACACGACAAAATAAAAAAGCTTTGTTGATTTCTTTCTTGGGGTCAACAACCTCTGGTACTTGAAGTATGTGTTGAGAAAATCTGTTTTTTCTTTGTTTTACCGTGTTTTATATCGACACCCACCACATCAGTGAAGATTACACCAAAAAACAAACAGATTTTACCTGGGGTTGAAAATCCCAAAAAACCTCATCAAATTTATTTCTTGTTTTATCATGTGTAAATCATGACATCACGATTGCGGATTTTACCTGTACCTAGTTCCTGCTAGCCTAGTTCCTGGTAGCGTAGACAAGAAGAAAGATTATCCATAATATGGTTCGTGGACAGGTTTTATATGCTATTGTACATAAGATGACTATAGAAAGACTATTTTGTAAGTACGTGTTTTAAGCCGTGACTCTGACGGGCAATGACGACAGCTTAGACAAAGAAATGTATAGACGGTGGGTAGCTTTATTTCATTCTCACAAGAAAGTGATATAGTATTAAGTTATTATACGTAAAGGTAAAAGTCAAAAATATACTATTTCCGTCTCTCAGTCCATGTCAGTATTTTCAAGGTCAGCGACATAATGTAGCTTGGACTTTCATGGCGTTTTTGTGAAATTGTGAAGTTTATATTGGCACTTTTCTACATCATAGAATCATCAATTTGCTGATTTGTTTTTGTTTTAAAACCCAGGGTAAAGGGTTCCTGCCAGGGTTGCGAGTTTGTCCGAAAGGGATATCGTGGCCCTGACACACAGGCAAATTAAGGAATACGGGTGGGTTTTAGTCAGTAAAAGTCTGACACTGCCCTCCCGCTCCGCCCAGCGGGAGAAGTTACTTGATAATATCCCACCCAAAAAAAAAAAAGTGGTAAAGGGTTAGGTTTATGGTATCATTGAGTCCTTTATACATTTATGGATATATGTATTTAATAAGCCGTCTCATCTGGCCACGCTACCCGAACCTCTATAGTTGTCGTTTGATTTATTGATTGGATTTAGAACTCTAAGGACGACAGGGTTGGAGAGGCAGGAAGACCATAGACAAAATAATATATATTTTATAAGTTTGGATACAAATACTTAAAATCCTTAGTTCCTTTGTCTTGTCTTTAATTTTAAGATTATCACTGTTATGTACTTAGGTATGTACCTACCTACCTAAAAGCAAAATAAACACGTGTTAGATACGTTACACCGTGTATCTAAAACGTGAATTGTATCGCATTTTTACTACATTCGTCTAAGCCATAAATTATCATAAATAGCTACTACAGTTGAACAAGATAACTGAATCGTAATTGTATCTTTAATACTGGTATAAAGTATATCTGATCTGGTAATAAGAGACGTTGTAAATTACAAGTACTTATACTGATAACTTTATATTTTGCACACTGTTATGTTATTGTTCCCAAAATTCAACTGTCTTCGAATAATTTAGGGATGCTGACTTGCACAGTACCTACCTGCCGGGGGTGAATTAGCCCTCTCGGACAGAGGAACACAGCGTGGCTTAAATAACTAAGAGCCTTGAGAGACCGCTCTGCCCATCCCGAGGAAGGCAGCTTCATCTTACTTAAGGCGACGATAACCGACTTTTAATGATTTTATACTGAAGATCACGTCTAAACGAGTAGTGTTGATGATTTGAAAAAAATATATGTTGAATTAGAACATTTTCTCAATAACTTATTATGTGAATATTTTAGATTATGTTTATATTACATAGTGAAATTTATTTGTAAAGTTATGTCTAACGCGGATACAAAACTGAGAATGGCGCAAAATCTACCAAGCGTATTTTTCTGAAACCTTCACCAATATAAAGATAATTTAATTATTGATCTTTTAGTATACGCGTCTTATTAAAATACCATTTGTTTTGTGTTTAATAATTTAACAATGCGTCAAATTAGGGACAGCGCTCCTTGAAGGGCAGACTGTCTGAACGTACGACGCGTTGCGTGAGCTCAGTACAGAACACGCAAGCTAACCACTCAAGGTCACTGGCATATATCTGCGTCTTAATATGTATAAGTAATAAAATGTGGGCGTCCAAGCAAAAAGGGTCCAGTTCTCGGTATTTAGTTTCCGAGGTATACGCAGTTTTGTATAAGTTAGGTGAAAAAATAGCATTCCGCGATTTTAATTGATTATTAATTAATGCTCAATTATCTACAAGTTCATACTTATAGTTTTTCTCAAATCTGATTTAAAAAAATGAATTAAAAAAAAAACATAATTATCAATTGATTAATCTAGATACCGAATCTAGTCTGAACTCACTATCCCACTACTGGACCCTTTTTGCTTGGACGCCCGGAAATAATAACGAAGTCAAAACTGTAGATTGAATATTTTTGAAAGAAAGTAATTGCTACGAGGAATTGGGGACAATTCTGATAACGAAAATATATATAAAAAAAAAAAAAATAGTTTTTAGAACTGTTTGTATGTATGTTCCGGATTACGATTTGGATGAATTGTTTATAACCAGGATTAACACATAGCAGGTACGTCTTTTAACACCGGTAGTACGTTACCGAGGCATATTTTCTGAAATCACCGAGGGTGAAGCCGCGGGCAAAAGCTAGTGTTGAATATAGCATGTCTAACGTCGGGGTCTCGCTGGATAGGTCTTAAAAAATGCTGAACGTCGAGTTGGAGTTGACAAGTATTTTTGGTGACGAAATTTATTGTATTGATATCTATAAAAATGTTAAAATCTGCTAATTTATTAGGAATATAATGCAGCCAATGCAGGGTACAATAAACAAAGATACATACCTATTCCAGAGTTGTATAATTTAAGGTTACCCGTGGCACAATATCAATTTGATAAACTGCAATTTGCGTTCCAATCTGTAGATAATCGACCATATAAAAAGGTAACGAATGTGAGAATGGCATACTTGTATTACATACAGACAAGAAAGTAAGTACTATCAGCAGAGCCATTGTCATATTTTAAAATTAGGTACTAAACGAATATTCTTGATGTGCTTTTAAAATGTTTTAGTCACACATTTCCAGAACTTATCCTTGTCGACTTTGTATCTCCGTTTGTCAACTTTCGATAGAAGATATATTTATCAATTATCTTCATTTATTTTCAGATCTATTAAGATGAGATTCTTCGCAGTCATCCTTCTTACCGTGGCCGTGGCCTCGGCCGAGTCCACCGACTCACGTGCTTCAATCATCGGGCAAATCCTCGAAACCATTGCTGCCCTGAAACCTGGAACCATTGCTGTCGGACCTGCTATAGTTGACACCGAACCTATCTCCGTTGGCCCCGCAATTATTGACCACGAGCCTATCTCTGTTGGCCCCGCAATCATCGACCACGAGCCTATCTCTGTTGGGCCCGCAATCATCGACCACGAGCCTATCTCTGTTGGGCCCGCAATCATTGACTTCCCCCTCCCCGATGGCGGTGCCGTCGCTGAGTCCGTCGTCGCTCCCTCCCCCGTGGCTATCATTCCTGGACCCGCTACCGACGTCTCCGCCAGTGCTCCCCTTGTGCAGATCATCCTGAACATCAACCAGGCCGTGGAGTCCACCCCCATCGGTGTAAGCCCCGTCGATACCGTTGCCCCCGAGATCAAGCCTGAGCCCATCCATGTTGTGGATTCCGCCCCTGAGCCAGTACAGGTTGCTCCTGAACCCTCACCCATCGGCAATCCTATTGCCGTGAACCCAATCGGTGTTGTCGCTCCTGAGGTTGAGCCCGTCCAGATCGGCGTCCCCGTCATCCCCGAAGCCGCCGTCGTCCTCCCCGAAGAACTGAACTAAGAAGTGAAAAATGAATTCTCCTAATTTATTGACTAAAAACCTAATTAGGTCTAATACTCATGATAACTGCAATAAAATGATTAATATAATTAATTGTATTTCATTATTTTCATTATCTTGTTTTTGATACTATTGCTCTATAAACAAGTCATCGTTTGAAGGCTGGGGTTTTGAAACATTTGACATCTCTTGTGCGACAGATTTACCACATTTGCTTCTACGGAGTAATTGTGGATACTAAGTATACCTACCTACACGCAAAAAAAAAAATCCCCTAAGGCAAGTGGTTATCCACTGAGGCACTGGCACTGTGCAGTATTGTGTAGAACCAATAGATACAAATTACTACTACTTCTCGAGATAGAAGGCTTCAAAAATAGTAAAGCAATTGCATTTTTGTACAATTTTTTTTGTAATCATGATTTTTGTCTTCGTAATTGAGCTGATGCGTGTAATCTGCTAGCGTGTCGTTTAGACGGCAGCGCAGTGAGGCGGCCCGTCGGCATCGCACTTTGTGGTAGATCTATATATGGTAGTCGCTAAAAAGACGAGGACAAGGGATAGTACAACATAAACGTGTATTCTAAATTACAATCTTTTTTATATTAGAGTGATTCTTCACCCTACTTTATAATTTAATTTTTATTAAAAAAACAAGGTTTCCGCTGGACGTCGGGCTGTATTAGTTGCGTAGTAGACACCCTTGGCTTTTGAGTTCTAACTTTTATTATTTAAATCATGTTTTATATTGTTTTTTTGTTAATGTGAGGACGTTGTAGGCTTAATAGACTGTAGATCTGTAGCCCATCATTTTCTATTTTGTTAAGTACCTAGTACTTTGACGGGCCTACCTACGCTATCCTCGCATACCTACTATCACTGTAATTTGAAAACATTGTAAAAGACAATTTTTTTTAAATGGAGTAATCGTGGAGTTTTTGGCCGGCTCTTCTCCACAGGAAACGACCAATTGGAACCGGCACCTAGCTTCTGACGTTTCATAAGTGCCCATGTAGGCTTATGTGAAATAAAAATATTTTTGATTTTTAGGTCTCATTGCACGTTTGTGTCCACGAGTCGAACAATTTGGGTTTGGCACCATTCCGTAAATCGTAGTTATGAGCTACGTGCTGCTTTCGATCAGCCGGATTTGATGTGGCATACTTTGCTAATGAATCAGTGCACTCATACCCGAGTGACCAAGAATCCAAGCTATCTCGATGTCCAAGCCGTTTTGGGAACAGTCAAATAACAAGCTCTTACGCTGATAGCACACCTCCTCCGCCGCGAAACCATAGCAGCGAAACCGCAGTAGTTCAATTGTACTGGTTCGCGTCATGTTCCGCTACTCGAATCGGATGCGAGTAGCGGAACATGACGCGAACCAGCCCCCTAATTGCGTAACACAGTTTGAATCGGAATCGGAATGATTTTGAAGTATATTGCTAATCCATTCCTCCATTTGTTAGAAAAAAAAATCTGCTCAACAACGTAAATAACGCAATGAATGTTGTTGAATTGTCAAATTGAAACTGATTCCTACTAATAGTGTGTTACGTAATTAGCCCGCAGTACAATTGAACTACTGCGGTTTAGCTGCTATGGTTTCGCGGCGGAGGTGTGTTACCAGCGTTAATTTCTACAACGATTTTACTATGAAGATGATTGTGTTCAAAGACCGGAATACTACTAGATACGGGAATCTGAAAAAAAGACTGCTTTTGTTATTTGATGTGATTTGATATACTTTATGGCTTCTACAATTCCAATACACTGTCTGTTTCTCTCTCTTCTCTTTTTTAAAAACGTTGCTCCACACTAGGAATTACTCCTGTATTGTGGGTGCGTTTACAAACATTTATACTCACATACACAAACAGCCAGACCCGGAACAACTTCTTGCAGGTTATACAAATATTTGTTCCGTGCGGGAATCGAACCCGCGACACGCAGACCCTCGCGCCCGTTTTTCCCCTATCCTACCTAACAAAAAAAAAAAACATGTACTAAATAGTCCGAACAAAGCCTAAACATTTGGTTTGGATAGGTGAGCCCGTTCTTGAGTTATAAAATTACAACGAAAAGTGGCTTTGATTTTTATAGATATAGAATTATAGATGAATGTGTACAGCAGTAAAATTCAAAAAATGCTTTACTTTTTCAATGTCCACCAGAAGCATCACTTTCTACAAGACAGTGTATTTGATTACCTACCTAGGTAGGTTAGGTAGGTAGGTAGGGTCGGCAAGTAGGGTAGGTATTCTTTTACCCATAGAAAGCCACGTTATTTGTAAGTGTCATAGAGTAAAAATGTTTACTGCCCAACGGAGTGGGCACGGGTCAGCTAGTTTTTTAATAATTTTTGATGCATCAGTGAAGAAAAAGCTCCATCCTTCCCAGTAGCGTTTGACGGGTAACTCGAAGTCACGTCTTACGTTTTGGGAATTCTTTGATATACCTAGTCCCAAAACGGCTTTTAAGTTCCGATGGGACTGGCATATACAATTGTATAAAAGTCCCTAATAGTAAATAAAGAGAGAAAAATAAAACGGCTTTTGGTTCGAAATGAATCATTTCAAATGCAGCGGAAAAGACGGGGATAATTAGTTATAGACAAACAAGCGAGGAGAGGTGTTTAAGCTCTCTGTACCTCTTTATCAATAGAGGAACTGTTGAAAGGTAAATTTTCTATAAAATTTAAAGCAAAGGATCGAACGATCTGCCAAATACTTTCTTAGGTATAACGGTTCTGCACACAGGACTTGAAGCGCATTTATGGGAAAGGATTTCATGGCTCCAATAATAAGTTTCAGGCCTGGATGCTGTTTAATTTTTTTTCTTTATTTTAAGGGCTTTATCGCTGAGAGATAACGTCACCCTGTAACATCAGCAATTATTCTAAGATCAGCACAATCAACTTAACCTAAAACATCTTATTATTCTAACATTAATATTTTAAAACAAAAAATGCCAGTTTGTACAGTATCCTAGCTTGTTCCGATAAAGGACAAGCCAGGATAGCATTACACTCTCCAATATTGCACTTATTTGTTAGACCAAGTAAATTGAATCGCAAAGCTTCATTCCGCACACATTCCATCAAAACATGTTGCACATCTTCGACCACTCCACATTCTTCACAGTTGAGTGATGCAACCTTTTTCATGAGGAACCCAAACTTTTTTGATGGAATGTGACCTGCTGACTGCTAAGCATATTTTGATCAATCCAATTATTCACCGGGAGCTGTGGTTGGATGGTCTTGTACCAAATTCGCTTTTCTGTTGACCTCTGGTTAAAGTATTCACTCCACAAATCTATACACTGCAGTTTTATTAGTCTTATATAATCTGTATGTAAAGGAGGAACATTTATACAAATTCCGTCTGACACGGCTTGGTTGGCCAAAACATCTACTCTTTCGTTATCCTGAATCTGTACATGAGATTTGGGATCCACTGTAAAACTACCGAAATTGACTTTTGACCTAACTTAAATATAGACTCCAAAATCATGTAGGCTGTCGGTACTCCTCGCACGGACGAAGTGCACCGAGCCAAGTGTTGCAACGAACTCTTCGAATCTGATAGAATGACAAATTTATCATGATTAATTGAGTTAATATAAGAAAGAGCCTCTGCAATTGCAATTAACTCCACGTGCATAATGGATATATCAGAGTCTATAGCAAGTCTGACATTTGCATTTAATTGTGGATCCCAAACCGCAGCACCGCTACCAGCACTACTCTTAGAACCATCTGTGTAAATCTTATGGAAATTAACATATTCCTCTTCTATAAAGTTTGTGCAGATTTGTCTCAGATGGTTGCAGTCGTAGTGTCGTTTAGGCTCATTTATAGATGGAATATTATATTTAATAGTCTTATGAACATTGATGTTGCTCACCCACGTCCCCACAGAAAACATTTCAATCAACCCAACCGAGTGCATATCAGAAGATTTAAGTTCATTATAAATTGAGACCAATAAAGGTTGTTTTCTACCTCTCCAAAATTTAGAATTATGAATGCTTGAAGTTAACGACTCAATCAACTTAACTGCATTGCTCTCCCGAAAAGACATACATTTTAAACAGTATTTGCCTCCTAGAAATTTCCTACGAATATGTAATGGAGGCAGATTTAATTCACTCTCCATAACACGAAGAGATTTGTTTTGCGCTTTGTCCAATTTAGATAAATGACACTTGTAACTACAATCATACAAGAAGCTACCATAATCTAACCTACTGCGGATTATGGAGATATATAGTCGACGTAGATGTTGATGATGATGTTTAATTTCTTAAGCGCTTCTTTGTTGTAAGGCACAATAAGAAAACAACAGTAGTCCAAAGCGCTCCTGCTCAACGCATTATGAACCAGTTTAGGGTGTAGGAGTGAGCTCCCCACCACTTCCCGGCCAAAGCATTAAGGACTGACACGGAGCGTTCACATTTTTTGACCGTGTTGTTATTATGGTTAAACCCAGGCAATATCGAATATAAGTACAAGGTTACTCTCAAAAACCTAGCCTTATCCTTGACTAGAATGATTTGTTTATCAATTTATATCTGTAGGTACTTGGGGAACAGAATACTTGCGGGTAAAAATTACCGCTGCACTCTATGTTGCAATTAAAGATAACCCGTGATGAAGAAGCCATTGGTTTCTCGATAGAGCAGCATTCTGAATGGAATTGCTCGTGACCAGTAATGCAATATCATCAGCATACTGAAGGATTTTGCACATGAGCGTACCCAGCATTTTTTTAGGGACGGGGCAGTAGTAAATAATCTCGATAAGTACTTAGTAGAAATTTAAAAATGCTTTTAATTTACTGACCTTTTTTCTTTAATAACCTGCGAGTTCGTATTTTGACAGGTGACCCCAGGTAACTCCAAATTGAAAAACCAGGCAAGTGCGAGTTCAACTCGCATGGTGAGGGTTTCCTTACAATGAATAAGTTACCTACCATCCTAACCTATCTACCTACAATGTTTTTTTTATCCCAAGAACATAAGTTTAACATTGTAATTGAAAAAAATGTTCTCCTAAACATTCCAACTGCAAATGTAAGTTTGTACGCACAATATTGAGAGATTTACCATGTTATTTGAACACCATAGACTTATTATAAGTTTTCCTGTAATCTATAAGTAAAGAACTATTTTCTGCATTTTTTGTAGCAGTAGTTTTGGAGATAAGGGCGATGGTCAACTATCTTAAATAACTTTAAAACTATTTAATTTATAAAATTATTTAAAAGAAAATATTCGAAACCTTCACAACAAGCCCTGTCATTGATATGTCATACGGTATAGTCGGAAAAACTGTTTTTTAAATGTTCTAATTTGCCTCCCAAAAGTGACCCACGTTACACGTCCGTGTAATTTGGGTGTACAAAATTTAATTTAATCGGTTCACTAGATTTGGAGCAAATCGGCTTTGACAGACGGACAGACAGACAAACAGACAGAGAGACAGAAACCCGAATGATCCTATAAGCGTTCCGTTTTTTCCTATTGAGATACAGAACCCTAAAAACGGGACAATAACAAATAAAACTAACCGTACACAAATAACACAAACACTAAGTAAAGCCTCGGTCAAGTTTCACAAATATTCACTAAAAATCAAAAATAAAACACGCGGGGCAGTCTTTGCGGACTGCCGATAGAAGTGAAAAAAGTATAGGTACATATAGCTCATGGAAAGCGTTCGGTGACGATGACGCGAGTTCCATGATTTTTGTTCACCCAAAAAGTTCTCAACGCGCAAGTTTTCACTTCAAAAATCGTAGCACTGACAAAAGCGTTCACCATTACCAACGAAAGTCCCTAGAGAAATTCAATTAACGTACACATCAATATTTTGTGAATTTGTACACGAAATCAAGTTTTACAGCTGTCAACAAAAATCACCATGTTTTATGTTCAAGAAAGCCGTTTAATAAATATCATACGTTTTGACATGGTAGTCGTGGTGATTAAAATACCTACACGACTAATGTTTAATACGACGAACGATACGGCGGAGATATGGTGCTGCTGAGTGCTTCTGTGTGTGGCCTAACAAAAATGTTGGGCATCTATGAACAGTACGCTCACAGCCATGGCTGGATTTACAATGTCAAGAAAAGTGAATGCATGGTGCTTTCAGGCCAGAGGAAAATGTCCAACTACAATACCTGCTATAAGATTATGTGGAACACCACTGAAGGGGGTGGAACATTTTAAATATTGGACATATGATATCCTCTGATCTGAAAGACGATGCAGACATAGAGCGAGAACTCAGGGCGTTGTCTGTAAGGGCGAATGTGATGGCCCGCAGGTTTGCTCGTTGTAACACTGAAGTGAAAACAAAATTGATCAGAGCATATTGTACATCTTTCTACACGAGCAGCCTGTGGGTCTCATAAACGCGCAGACAGTACAACGCCTTGCGTGTCCAATATAATAATGCATTCAGGGTGCTGATCGGGCTGCCCCGATTCTGCAGCGCATCTGGGATGTTCGCTGCTACTTTGCGAAAACGGTGTACATCCCTGGTGCGCAGGGTTCGGGCTAGCTCCAACGGCATTCGCGCAGAGGTTTGATTGCCAGTACCTGAACCATTGCTGTATGGTTCACGTACTGAGCAATCAAGGACGGTAATGTGTTTTATATAATATTTTTAATTGTATGTTTGTATTTATTTTTCTTTTCAATGTGTGTTTTTATTATATTTTTATTTGATAAAACATGTTATGCTTATGATCCTTGTTGGTCGAAATACTCGTAAACGATTTTCGAGACATTAGAACAGTAATTAAGTAATACTGAAATATTCTTAAACATATAACGTATTCTATTGACATTATTATAAAGGAAAGAAAACAGTAGATATATAGAAAATTATGAAAAAGAAATAAGAGAAGCAGAAGACGAGCACCAAGATGAAGATTATGAAACGACCTTAAAAATGCTGTCTTAATAATCCGAATGCGCATTTTATGCATACCCTAAAAAAAAATACAAAATGAAAGTGTTTCTATATCATAACATAAAAGATATAACAAGGATGAAAAACCGGCCAAGTGCGAGTCGGACCACGCACAATGAAGGGTTCCGTAGTTAAAATGAATTTATCTCAAAAACAAACTTAACATTGTAGTTGAAAAACATGCTCTCCCATACATCTATGTAAGTTACGGTCAATTCTTCAACTGCAAATTTAAGTTCGTCGACAATTACTCGTTAACTTGTGACCCTGCTTAGCTGTGATAGTTTTCCTTTTAATTTCGTTATATATTATATACTACAGCCATGATTTTTTTCACATATCCAAAACCAACCATTTAGCACGGGTCACTTGGGGACACTTGACTAACAAAAAATTGCACTTTAAAGCTTAATATTACGCAAACGGATCTCAGGATTGAAAAATGGTTTTCACAGACCCACAATATTTTTAAACGGCCTATCCAACGATATCCCACACCATGTATTTAAATGCGAAAAAAAATATCATCCCCGTTTTACGTGCAAGGGAGGTACCCTAAAAAAAAATGTTTTTCATGGTTTTATTTTACGATTTTCTTGGCGTGATTAATATGTACACCCATGCCAAATTACAGCTTTCTAGAACTTAGCGTCTCTGAGCTAAGCGGGGACAGACGGACGGACGGACAGACAGACAGACAGACAGACGGACATGGCGAAACTATAAGGGTTCCTTGTTTACTACGGAACCCTAAAAAAGGAAGAATAATTGCACTTTATGCCCGCGTCCATAGAACACACATCAAGAGTTCGAAGTATTTAGAAACAAGCAAGATCTTGACTTCGATCGTCAGGAAATATTATTATGAAGCTAGGTAATAACTACCTGATAATTTAATGTAGATACATAAATAATAGAAGTAAAAGTCAGATTGAAATTTTAGGGATTATTTATATATTTTTTTTTTAAATGGTGCCCCACATTAGGAATTTCTCCTGTATTGTGGGTACAAACATATGAACTCAGCCAGACCCGGAACAACTACTTGTAGGTCATAAAATATTTTGTTCCGTGCGGGAACCGAACCCGCGACACGCAGCGCAGCAGTCAATCGCTTATCCACTGCGCCCACCGTGTCGTCAAATTATGTATAGCATGCTTTCAATAAGAAAAGTAGTAATCTCATATCCTAATCCTAGTTAACATCCTACTGAGTACTATTATAAATGCATAAGTAGTAAATTGGCTTCTTCTGGGTAAGCTCACTCCATCGTTGAATTTGTCACTGTCATCTCTGCCCTAGACTAAGGTTCTTGACCTTCCCATACCCATCCTAAATAAAAAATTAATAAAAAAAAGTATAGCCGGAGACCGGCAAAGGCTATGATTCTGAAAAATGCAAGAGTCTTTGGGAATCTCCATCATCAGCCCACTGCTGGACCGAAGCCTGTCCAATTACACGCCATTCAACTCTGTTCTCGGCAACTCTCATCCCGCTGCTACCAGCCACCCTTCGAAGACCGTCGCCACATAGCCTGAAAATGTCCTACACGTCTACCCCAAGTCATCTGTTCTACGGTTAATGCTAATATGGCCAGTCCATTGCCACTTAAGCTTGCTTGTTCTGTGAGTTATGTCGGAAGTCCGCATGATCAAATTATCATACTCGCGCAATGCCATGGCGTATGAGCTCCTTCACATTAAGCTAATTGTCACTACTTAATATGTAGGTACTTATAAACCTGATAAAGAATTAGTAATTATCTTGTTACATAATAATTAATCAGGACGTTCTGGTACCTGCAGAAAGTCCAGAATATTGTGAAACTTATAAAGAGTTTCTCAATATCTCCTCAAGCTGGTATTGTAAGCCCTCTTCAATCCCTGTTATGTGTTCTATAAATGCCTAATAATATTTTGTAGCAAAGCTACAATATGCTTACGACCGAATTTCAGCCAATCTAATTAACTATAAGTAGTGCACAAGTGTGGACGCAAACATAGGAACGAGATTACTGAACTTTGGTTTTTGATCATTAAGTCAGTTTCCAGATAAATCAAAATGTAATACTTCATCGCCATCGCCCTTATCGCCGCCGTGGCTTCGGCTGCCGTCAAGCCCACCTCTGTGAGCGCTGAGATCGCCGAGATCCAGGAGATCATCGCCGCCATCCAAAGCCCCAGCACCAACCCTGCCACCGCCGCTGCCCTCGAACAGATGCTTCTCGATTTCTACGGAATACCGGCCGTTGCTGTCAGCCCCGCAATCATCGAGTCTCCGATGGAGGGCATCGCTGTTGGCCCAGCCTTCATTCCCTTCCCACTTCCCGATGGTGGTCTCGTCAGTCAGGAGCCCGCTGTCATCCCCGCCCCCGTGGTTGTTGCTCCCAACCCCGCCCCCGTGGTTGTTGCTCCCAACCCCGCCCCTGCAGTTGTTGCCCCCGCAGTGGTTGCCCCCCCTGCCAGCATTCCTCTGGTCCAGATCATCCTGAACATCAACCAGGCCGCCGCTGACTTCACCCCAGTCTCCGTCGGACCCGCCGTCGCCCCCGAGCTCATTGGAATCAAGCCCGGGCCCGTCCATGTTGTAGAATCCGCCTCTACGCCCGTGCAGGTTGTTGAGGCCGCTCCTACGCCCGTACAGGTTGTTGACGCCGTTCCTGAGACCGTGCAAGTTATTGAGGTCGCTCCCGTGCCCATTGAACCCGTCCAGATCGGCGTCCTCGTCATCCCCGAAGCCGCTGTTGCCTTCCCTGAGGAACTCAACTAGTGATCTAAACAGCTTACCTATATTATTTTTACAAATACTTAAATGCAAAAAAAAATTCAATACAATCAATAAACATTATTTGTTTTCTCGTAGGAACGAACTGATTCCGATTTCGATTTGATTCATACTTCTTAAATTAGAAGAACTAAGCTCCAGAGTGCACTCCCATACCTAGTGATCTGTAAAATAAATTGAAAAAGTCGAAAACCCGTCTGCAACTAAAAAAAAACAAAACAAGCCCACTTTTCAAGCAGTCCGATGCAGTTAGTGACAGTTATTTCAGATCAGTCTCAGATTTGATGTCACCAACTTCTTCCTTGAAAAGTGAGTGTTTTGAAGTTTTTGGTTGCATTCGGGTTTTTAGGCAATATTTTTTTTTCAACATTTTATTATGTTAAGTTTTTGGAACCGTATTAAAGGAATTTTCGTGGTGCATTTATAAATGAAAGATATACTTTAAGTAATTATTATATAATGCGAATAGAGGTTAGATACATGAAGGAACAAGACAGAGCAGCAGCAGTGACATCTACGGCAAAAATGCACATTCACAGAGGTTGCGTTCTACATTCTAACACGTATCCTCAAGCCATTTATTTTGATACATGGTCAGGGCACAATTTGTTCTTTTCAAGACTACCTTTTGACTTCTAAATTCTACTACTGCGCGATGGTGATAGCCTATATTTTGTTTTTATAAAATCATAAAAACAAAACATAGGCTATCACCATCGCGGGACATAAACGAGTCGAAAACACCTCATGCATTAAAAAAGGCAGAGGTGATAACTGTAGTGATTATAGTACGTCCACCTTTTGCCGGTAATTTTTAAATCCTATGTCATAGGGGGCCAGACTATTGATATAAACCGGGCACTAATACAGACCCCTGTTGCCCCTGTAAGTTGCTGCGTTTATCGCTTTCCGTATTGTCTCTCCCTTAGGGCGGGCAGATGAGTGTCACTTATTTAAGCGCTTAAACAACTAAATCATACACAGTGTGTCCCTCTTAAGGTGAAAAATTGTATACGTGTTTTCAGCCACAGCAAATGATAGGATACAGTCGAATTACAGAACTAGTAGGATATTTGTAACGATGTCATCATCATCATTGGCAGCTACGTTCCATTCATTGCTGAGTATAGGCCACCTTGCTCAGCTGTATCAGTGCAGGTTGCTCCTGAACCCTCACCCATCATGGCAGCAATCCTATTGCCGTGAACCTCATCGGTGTTGTCGCTCCTGAGGTTGAGCCCGTCCAGATCAGCGTACCCGTCATAGCTGAAGCCGCCGTCGTGCTCCCCGAAAAAACTGAACTGGTAAAAGAATTGTCGTAACTTATTGACCTAAAACATATTAAGATACTCCATGATACCTGCCATAAAATAGTCATAAATTATTTAAACAATAATGTTTTTCATTATCCTGATTTTTCTACTATTCTTTTTTGAAACATATAACTCTATTGTGCGACAGATTTACCACATTTGCGTCTTAATTGTGGACACTTATTAAATTCGCAAAAACGCAATTTCCCTTAAGATGCAAATAACCACTGAGGCACTGGCTCTGTGTATTAGTGTCTACACACAATACAACTGTAGTGATTTTTATTTTATTTTAGGCATAGGTGATAACTGTAGTGGTTATAGTATTAAGTTATATAAAATAGAATAGTCTTTAACATCCTCATCATTTGAGTGGTTTTAAAATTACAGTTTTATTAATTTAAAAGTTATTTACAGTTAGTTCACCAGATGTTTGGTTGGGACTTGGATGTCCTCTAGTTTTTATATTTTTACTTTACTTTGGACATAATAAAGTCTACCTGCATAGCTATTCACAACGGTACGATTCGCTACCGTATCGACAACGGCACTTGTTCGATAACCTGATTTCTAAACCGAAGGACTGGCAAAACGCTATTCACAAATCCGTGTGGAAACGATTTTTTGAAAACCGATTGTAGGTGTGTTTATGGGGAACGGTAGAAAATGGTAGTAAATAGAAAATTGTGGTAGAAATGTAAAGTTGTACATAAATGAGTTTTATAGGTTATTTAATTATGTGCAACTATAGAATATGCATCGAGTAAGTATTAACCAAAAAAAGAAACAGTAAACAATGATTTTAACTTAAATAAAATTTACCTGATTTCTAATACACTTGCTTTGTAAACTTCAACTTTGAGTTCATTTTGATATTTGAATAATTTCTAACAAAAAAACTCTGACTAGTTTATTAAAATGGGTGTGGGTATTTTATCAGTATGTATCAATTACTATTTCTTTTTAATTGCTCATTTTCATGTTCTAAAACGTAGTAAAAAATAAAAATGCATATTTGCAGACAAGATTGTCAGGGGAGCAGCGGCAGGTGCTCATTGGATTCATGCAAGGGCATTTTAGGGGGGATGCGCTAAGGCAGCCCACGGAATTTTCATTACAACTCTCTAAGTTCAAAAAATCCTACTGAATGATAATTTCTGAAATAATCATTCAGTAGTATTTTTTGAACTTGAGAGTTGTAATGCTGATTCTAATGATTATAATTCTGTAAATCCATATTTTTATGGCCGCGAATCATATTTAGATCAACATACAACCTGTTACTGACCTGCAAATTGCAAAAAACGTAAGATAATTTGAATTTCACGGGCTATCCCCCATGTAACGGACAAATGTAACCACCTAAAATTGTAATATCTTTGAAATATAATTATTATAAATCAAATATGAGTAGAAGCATGTTAAAATACTCCAAGAAGTAAATATGAATCAAAATATTTTTATCATTAAAAATCTAAAGTGGTAAACATAGCTTGGATCTATTCAGCGGTCAAAACAATAAGAAAAGTTTATGAACCTACATTGTGTATCGGTACTTACTTCAGATAGTGCCTAAATTAGTTTTTTTTAAACAATATTTATTGTTCGATATCACTTCCGACAGCAAATACCTGTCGGAAGAATCGATGTGTTCATACCGTATTTGAACTGTCAAAATTGTACGGTTTCGGATTTGTGAATAGCGTTTGGAGGACTTCGTCGATAACACTGACGTTCAATACGGCACGAAACCGTATCGTACCTTTGTGAATGGCTATGCTGATGCAGTAATATATTAATTAATATTTAAATTTTATTTTTTTAAGTTTAAATAAATAAATAAAATGCACATACGTAGTATATTTCAGATTGCACACATCCTGCTAAGATAGTATAAGTAATAAAATTTAAAGGACAGGGCTGAGAATGTAACCTTCTGGAACACTGTCAGGGCTGTTTTGTCACTAATGCGCTAAGGGCTACAATTCGTGTCTGTGCTGTTTTACTCTTAAATCTGTAAATCATTAGTGGAACCTAGAACACTTTATACCCGACTGCGCGACAGCAAAGACAGGGTTATGTTTTTCATGCATATTTATGTATATTTGTATGTGGAATTCTTTATAACCTTGAAGCATCCTAACAGCTGGATGGATTTCAATGCATGAGGTGTTTTCGACTCGTTTATGTCCCGCGATGGTGATAGGCTATGTTTTGTTTTTATGATTTTATAAAAACAAAATATAGCCTATCACCATCACGCAGTAGTAGAATTTAGAAGTCAAAAGGTTGTCTTGAAAAAAACAATTGTGCCCTGACCATCTATCAAAATAAATGGCTTGAGGATACGGTTCCAAAAACTTAACACAATAAAATGTTGAAAAAAAAAAATATTGCCTAAAAACCCGAATGCAACCCAAAAGTTCAAAACACTCACTTTTCAAGGAAGAAGTTGGTGACATCAAATCTGAGACTGATCTGAAATAACTGTCACTAACTGCATCGGACTGCTTGAAAAGTGGGCTTGTTTTGTTTTTTTTTAGTTGCAGACGGGTTTTCGACTTTTTCAATTTATTTTACAGATCACTAGGTATGGGAGTGCACTCTGGAGCTTAGTTCTTCTAATTTAAGAAGTATGAATCAAATCGAAATCGGAATCAGTTCGTTCCTACGAGAAAACAAATAATGTTTATTGATTGTATTGAATGTTTTATTGCATTTAATTATTTGTAAAAATTA
The DNA here is from genome assembly GCA_948098905.1 of Tiliacea aurago. Lineage (NCBI taxonomy): Eukaryota > Metazoa > Arthropoda > Insecta > Lepidoptera > Noctuidae > Tiliacea > Tiliacea aurago. Next base: position 18,675,557 of record OX402593.1, read on the forward strand.
ATATAGGTAAGCTGTTTAGATCACTAGTTGAGTTCCTCAGGAAGGACAACAGCGGCTTCGGGGATGACGGGGACGCCGATCTGGACGGGTTCAACGGGCACGGGAGCAACCTCAACAACTTGCACGGTCTCAGGAACGGCGTCAACAACCTGCACGGGCGTAGGAGCAGCGTCAACAACCTGCACGGGCGTAGGAGCGGCCTCAACAACCTGCACGGGCGTAGAGGCGGATTCTACAACATGGACGGACTCGGGTTTCATTTCAACGAGCTCGGGGGTGACGGCGGGTCCGACGGAGACTGGGGTGAAGTCAGCGGCGGCCTGGTTGATGTTCATGATGATCTGGACCAGAGGAATGCTGGCAGGGGGGGCAACCGCTGCGGGGGCAACAACTGCAGGGGCGGGGTTGGGAGCAACAACTACGGGGGCGGGCATGACAGCGGGCTCCTGACTGACGACACCACCATCGGGAAGTGGGAAGGGAATGAAGGCTGGGCCAACAGCGATGCCCTCCATCGGAGACTCGATGATTGCGGGGCCGACAGCGACGGGCTGAAGCTGTATTTCGAGGACTTCGATGAGCATCTGTTCGAGGGCAGCGGCGGTGGCAGGGTCGGTGCTGGGGCTTTGGATGGCGGCGATGATCTCCTGGATCTCGGCGATCTCAGCGCTCACAGAGGTGGGCTTGACGGCAGCCGAAGCCACGGCGGCGATAAGGGCGATGGCGATGAAGTATTTCATTTTGATTTATCTGGAAATAGACTTAGTGATCAAAATCCAAAGTTCAGTAATCTCGTTCCTCGAAAGGTTTTAACAGACAAAATGATACGACATACGACACATATTATATGATTAAATCAAAATAAAATTATTTTATTTCACATAAACCTACACGGACACTTCTGAAACGTCCGAAGCTAGGGGCACGGTTCCAATTGATCGTTTCCTATCGAGAAGCACTCTTCTCGATAGGAAACTCCACGGATAAATCCATGAGATACATAAAAGTGTGAAAAAACTTCAAAAGATAAACCCAGGGGTTGAAGTTTCCCTGCGTTTAAATTCGCCCCAAGAGCTATAGAATAGAATAGAATAGAATGCATTTATTTGTCAGAATATTGTACAAAGTTGTTATGTGCATTATGTATTACGATCATAATATTCTGCCGTTGCCGGCGTACCTACCTACGAATATTGTTTGTAAAAGTGTGGGTCATTATTACATTAAAATTAAATTATGAAGCATTAGAATTAGAATTACAAATAATTTAAATAAATTGAAAAATAGTTGTATAACAGATTAATTATATAAGTCAAAGTGCATTAAGGCCAAGGAGATAAAAATGATGATTTAGACGCAATCATGTTTAATATTTTGGTACATTTTTCATTCATAAAATCTTCAGTCGAGTAGTAACATTTGCTTAATAGAAAGTTAAATAATTTACATTTAAATGTTCTGAGGCAGTTATAAACAGTAATGAACATGCATGCATGCATTATTAGAAAACAATTTAATTCTACGCCTAGGAACATTAAGCATATTTAACATTAAGAACATAATGCACTTTGCGGTTGCGTCTGGATAAAACATCATTATACAAGTCAAATTCATGTCTGTATATGTGTACAAAGATACAAATTTCAAAAATGTATAGTGCTGGAAGTGGCAGTATTTTAAGTTTTATAAATAGTGGCACACAACTGTCTAGTGGGTGCGCTCCACATATTGAGCGTACGCATTTTTTCTGAGCTCGAAACACTCGTTTAAGGTCAACCGAATTACCCCATATTATAATATCATAGCGCAAAATTGATGACACATAACCTTATAGGACATTAGGTATTATTTTAAAATACTCAAAACTTCTAAAACGAGTGTTGGTACTTACTTTTGTCTACTTTTAACACGACTGTGATCATTATTGGTTTTCAGCAACTTTTTATATTGTTGTTTATCTATTCATTTACAGTGTAGTAGAACATTATCTTAGTTCAGACGAGATTGTTATTTTAACTATTCATATTTACAACCGGCTTGGATTAGGATTAGGAAATTATTTTTATTGGGTTCGTAAAACTTGTATTGTATTCCTTATTGGGTTCAAATAGATGAGGTAGTTTAATATCTATAGAGATACTCGTTAACATCTAGGCAGCCAAATATATCAGCAGGGAGGTAAGTGTTGCTGGGTTTTTCCAATAGGAATTTCTCTGTACAAAGTAGCTCGGAGTTAAGGAAGTTTGCAGTGTGTTGTCACCCCCGTGTGTCGGAAAACAAGGAGCCTAAAATGGACGCTTTGGCAGAATCATGCGTGCAATTCATACAGCCCGCAATTCATCTGTTTGACAGCTGCTATTTAACATTAGACTTCACTATATTAATTCTTAATTTGTGGACCATTTTACGAAACTCCATACACAACTGTCAAACAGATGAATTGCGGGATATGAATTGAACGCAGATCATAATATGATTCTGCGAAAGCGTCCATTTTAGGCCCCCTGGTCCTACGCTCGATCCTTCTTGATTCTGCCTGGTCATGTTGGATTATCGGCTTTTCGGACTATGACAAAGAAAAATAGAATTGAACCTATGTTTGCTCCCACACTTGTGCACTACTTATAGTTAATTAATTAGATTGGCTGAAATTCGGTCGTAAGCATATTGTAACTTTTGCTACAAAATATTATTAGGCATTTATAGAACACATAACGTCGCCATAATACGCAAAACTTGTAACTCCATTTTGACCAATTTTACAGGAGCCCAAAAACTGATTTAAAAAATAATGTTAGTAAATTGGTATTAATTATGAATTTAATTTGCAATTTATGAATACTATAAAGTATATAAACAACTGAATATTCAAAAAAAATAACAAAAAGCCACTTTTTCTTAAAAAAAAGGAGTTACAAGTTTAATTCATGAAAAATTGAAATAAAAATTGGAGAACTTACGAGGTTATCTAGTACCTAGACCTCTACTATATGTCTATTTTATCGGTTTCATTTAGGGTCAGTCTCCAATAAAATTTTATGGTTCCAGTATCATCAGCAGTAGTGTCATTTAGTAAATCTATGAACTCACGAAATCTTCTAAACAAGGCGGATCATCTCTCGGGGCGGTGAGCGTTACATTCATACCATACTGTTCGGCAAATTGCACAGAAGACCGAGGAGTACAACTAGCTGCGGTTTATGGCATTTGTAGACTACGAGGAAGCCTTCGACTCCATTGAAATATGGGCAGTTCTGGCCTCTCTTCAACGATGTCGAATTTACTGGCGCTACATAGAAGTGTTGAGATGTTTGTATGACGCTGCCATTATGACTGTCCAAATCCAGGATCAGAACAATCAAGCCCCAGCCCCATTCAACTCCGCAGAGGGGTGAGACTGGGGGATGTTATTTATTGTCATCAAGACGCAGGATTGGACTGGCTATGGTATCAACGTAAACGGCGAGTACATCTCACCCCTTCGCTATGCCGATGATATCGTCATAATGGCAGTGAAGGTGGAATAGTGTTAGACCAGATGCTGCACAGCCTAAATGGAGCCTCTCGGCGGGTTGGACTCGGCATGAATTTGGCCAAGACAAAAGTCACACACAATTCGCACGTCTTACCGAGTCGAATCCACATCGAAGGGTCTTTTCTTAAAGTTGTTTAGGAGTATGTCTACCTAGAGCAAGTGGTCAAGCTCGGTAGATACGGTAGTCGGGTAAAGATTAAAAGTCATATAAGGAAACTTTGAAAGTCAAGAAACGGCCAAACATTCAGCTGATACTTCGGTTTATCGCTTCGGAGTAGGCCCCCGGGAGTGGAGACCGTGTATCGGCAAGCGTAGTGTGGGACGTCCCCTAACTAGATGGACCGACGACCTTAAGAAGGTGGCTGGGGTAGACTGGATGCGGAAGGCGGAGGTCAGGACCGGTGTTGTGGCGCAGCCTGAGAGAGACCCATGTCCAGCATTGGACTGCGATAGTCTAGAGTTGATTCAGGGGTGGGAGTGAGTGGGGTTGCTGCAATATTCGCTGATGTTTGTAATGTGTGTTTTGTTTGTGCAGAATAAATAATTTTTCTTTCTTTTTTTCTTTTTAAATTTAAGAATTTGAATTTTGGAAAGTGATTTACAGCTTTCAGAAGTCGCGCCTTGGAGGGACAACTTCAATATTTATAAGCTTTTTTTGGGACGTCATACAGTAACTAATCATCAGTTAAAAAACACATCTAAAACAACTTTTTCCTTAAAAAAATCAAATAACGACCATTCCCGCTACGTAGCCAACATTCTCAGAAAAAATATTGCAAGCAATACTTGTAACTCCCTTTAAAATTTTACTTTCCATTTACTGTGTTAATACTTCAAATAATGCGTTCAATCTTTCTCAAAACAATTCGACATGCTATTAATGTATAATAAAGATTCATAATATTTGACTGGAAACGTAGTATGTTCTGCTTAAAACCTAAAAGTATCACGCCGCGCGCCGGTCTGCACACACAACTCACGGCATTACATTGCCATAGTAAAAGACGTTACCAAGGGAGTTACAAGGTTTGCTTTTGAAAAAAGTTGACGGTGAAGTTTGACATAAACTTTTACCGTCTTATTACAAAAAAATGCTTAAGTACTGTTTTATACCAAGACCACAAGGTCTAGGATTGTTACGGTATTCAAGTTAATATCAGGCTCAAAACGTGTTCTTATTACAAAACGAAGACTTTTCGAGGATCAGTTAGTACCAAAGAAGGAAGAAAGAAGTTCCACAGATAAAAACAAAAATGGCATTCTTTCATTCGTTCATTCTGCATCTATTTGAAGCAACGTTTCATTTCTCTAAATATTGATATTATAATAACATTTGAAATGCATAAATAATTATTAATCAATACAAAAATATGTCATAAATCGTTCTTTGTTTAGGTTACAATATAATGAACAAGCACAACTTGTACTTTTGACGTGCTTTTTATAATCAAGTTATCATATTTTTTAACACCTCTAGCGTGAAGTGGAGTGCATTACTTATGTACGGCGCGGCACTCGTAATTTGAGACGAATGTTTATGTTTCGTCCATAAATAATAAATCTTAGTATTAGGTACTGTTGATAATATGTGGATTGTTCGTGAGTTGTGTCTGGTTAAACCGTTGAAGATAAACTTAGTAAAACCCTAAGACGACCCACTGACCAAAACATGGATTTTTAATTAATATTAGGTAAGCAATGCTTTGTATCATCTTATTTCGACTGCCTAACGCGAATGTTCATATTATTATAGGAAATATTACGTCGTACTACGTATGAATGACGATGTAAGATCGCCGAGACGTCTCCAGCTTAATTATCCAAATCTTCCAAATCCATCAAGTCGAGTTGTAAATAAAAAGCCACACAATAACAATAAACGCTAACCTCAAATAAATGAGTACCGAAGTTAGTCCATAGAAAAACTAGGGGTCTCGGCGGACTAACTATAGTACCATAGCTTGTTCATGAACTAGTGATAAACTTAATTTTATAATAACGTTTTATTTAGTCATGGTGACAAACCTAGTAATTATCCTAGTACTAAATTTAGATCGTGTTTTGGAATAAGACGGTACGTGTTCCCAGAGCACAAAAAGTATCGATGTTTAAAATTAAAAATTCTAATTTTTTTTACTCAGCTGTTGCCATCTAAATGTCAATTTTGATGTTTGGTGGAGTTGCGAGGTTTGCGTATTAAGGTGACGATAACAGGGATTGAAGAGGGCTTACAATACCCGCTTGAGGAGATATTAAGAAAATCTTTATAAGTTTCACAATATTCTGGACTTTCTGCAGGTACCGGAACGTCCTGATTAATTATTATGTAACAAGATAATTACAATTTTTTTGTCAGGTTTATAAGTACCTACATATTAAGCAGTGACAATTAGCTTAATGTGAAGGAGCTCATACGCCATGGCATTGCGCGAGTATGATAATTTGATCCGCATGGAGACTTCCGACATAACTCACAGAATAAGCAAGCTTAAGTGGCAATGGACTGGCCATATTAGCATTAGCCGTAGAACAGATGACTGTTGGGGTAGTGGTATGTTGGTACGAATAAAACGCAACCGTCTTGCTCCAAAGCTAGTTTATTACTACTGGTACCCTCACATTTAGTTTCCAGGTTATGGGTAGGTAGGTATCTCACCATAAATATCAAATTAATAGTCTTAAGTATATGGACAATTAGTTGCTAATTTGTTGCAGCGTTCTAAAGGTACTTACTAAATAAAAGCGTGTTACATTGTGATTATAAAATAAAAAAAACCGGTCAAGAGCGAGTCGGACTCACGCACCGAGGGTTCCGTACGAATATATGACGTTGATAATTTCTGAAAAACTGTGCTATTTAGAGACATCGTTTTATTTTTCCTGTAATCTTTACATAAGCTAATATAGAATAATTTCAGATTTTTATCTCTGCAAACTTCGGAGATAAGGCCCCCCCCCCCTTATCGGCCGAAAACTCTGTCTGATGCCCAACACGGTTTTCGGCCGGGTCGCTCTGTAAATTCGAATCTATTGATTCACGTAGACTACATTTCGAGTGGCTTGGACATCGGTTCACAGACTGACACTCTGTATTTCGATTTCCGGAAAGCATTTGACAGAGTTGATAACGATGTGCTTTTGACAAAGCTGGGGGCCATCGGTTTCTCGTCCGGTCTTCTTCACTTCTTTTCCGACTACCTGCGTGATCGTAAGCAGTTTGTCAGACATGGCTGCTTCGAGTCCAAGCCTTATAACACACGCTCGGGCGTGAGTCAGGGATCAGTGTTAGGGCCGCCTCTTTTCCTGATTATGATCAATGATCTCATAGCAAATGTTAAGTTTGCCAAATGCCTTCTTTATGCCGACGACCTAAAGCTTGTCGCACACATCAGAACAGACGAAGATTGTAAACTCCTACAAATGGACATTGACGCCGTCGTCGAGTGGAGCATTGTGAACAAACTATGTTTCAATAGTAATAAGTGCTACGTCATGACGTACGGTAGAGGGCTGCGACCAATCCATTATGACTACAGTTTGGGTGGTGAAGTAATTACTCGTGTCACCAACATAAAGGACTTGGGAGTAACTTTTGACCGCTGTCTTACTTTTAGAGATCACGTCTCTACTCTTGCAAAGGAATCTTTCAGGCGCCTGGGATTTCTTTTGCGAAATGCTCGTGACTTCCGCAAACCAAATGTTATTAGGCTCTTGTACACCGCTCTGGTTCGAAGCAAACTCGAGTCTAGTGCCTGTGTTTGGCATCCCTATACCACGACGCAAACGCTGATGCTTGAAAAGGTCCAGAAAACCTTTCTAAGATTCCTCTTCCAAAGGTTATACAATTTCTTTCCATATATGTACCCTACCAACTATCTTTTAGGGATGTTAGGGTTTAACTCATTAGAGGTGAGGCGAGGCCTTGATCAGCTCACGGTGGCCTGTAATACCTTACGGGGACATATAGACTGCCCAGAGCTCCACGGCCTTTTCTGCCGACTATTTGTGCCCGACAAATACATCGAACGCCGTCCGAGCCGCCGGCACAATCTGTTTGCGCAGCCTTCATCCAAAACTATCGCCAGAGCTGAATCCCCAGTGTGTCGTACTTTGAAGATGCTCAACGCCCTTCTGGCTGCCAACCCTGAATGTGATGTGTTTGCGGATGAATGGAGAAAAATTATGCGTATATGTCTGGTGTTCTGTGAGAGAAAGTATGCAAGGGAGTCTCCAGGGAGTTCCATGTTAGTTTTAATAATGCAAAATTAAATTAAATTAAATTGAATCTGTATAACATTTATACAAAATATGTTAATATTAATATTTTTTTGTGCTTCTATGTTAATTAATGTAATTGGTGTTGTACCGTTTTGATTAACTAAAAATAAAATAAATAAATAAATAAAATCACCGACCGGTATTTTTGGTATTTTTTTTTACATTTCATCAAAAGTCGGAATCTATGATGCCTAAAAAAAAAAATAATGTTTGATAATGTGCAAACAGCATTCTTTCATATGATACCCCACATGCCCTAGTAGCCCCACTTCAAATTTTTAAGACCCTCTTTTGCAAAAAAGATTTTTTTAATTTCTTTCTTGCTTGCAAAATAGTTGGGTAAACGTCATCTAAAACTATTCTAAATTTCAAGTTGATAGCACTAGTAGTTCTTGAGATATGCAGGTGTGACAGACAGACAGACAGACAGACTTAGTCTCACCATAAGGGTTCTTTTTTACCATTTTGGTACGGAACCCTAATAATGAAGGTGTAAAATGCTTAATGTTCAACCAAAGGCTTTACATGTTTTTCGACGCATGGGGGTCTAGGCTACTAGGTACTGAGAAATTCCTATTGGAAAAACCCAGCAACACTTACCTCCCTGCTGATATATTTGGCTGGCTTGATGTTAACGAGTACCTCTGTATTAAACTTGGTTGCGCGAAGCAATCATTAACGATGGATTTCAAAATTGGGTTTACGAAAAAAAGATGGATGAACGATTCTGCCACTGATATAGGAAGAACACTGGAATTCAATCAGTGGCTGTTTAAAGGAAGGTTGCACGATACCTTATTAGCGATGCGATGATGATGGTCCGGTCTGTCCAGCAAAAAAACAAGCGATTTCCACGAATTTTCACTTGATCGAAAAACGAACGAGGCACACACTCGCGCACACGCGGAGGTTCGGAGCAGACAAATCGCCATATCTTATTTCTTCAAATGTCTTTACGCGGCTGGCGCTAATTGACGTAGCCCTCTCGCTCACACCCGGACGAAAGGTAATGTGCGGGTAAGGGACAAAGGATAAGGAATGTAGCAAATCCAATTTAATCCCATCAATTCGCTTTGCCAACACGAAAACGAAAAAAATGACATGACTTACTATAATTTTAATCGAACAGTGCAATCAATATTATAAATTGCTACAAATTAATCAGATGGCGCAACCATCTTCCCGGGTTTGAAGGGATGCCTTCAAAATCTATCAATTAAATGCAAGGTTGAACTAAAACTAACTAGTTAAATGGTATGAAACCGACCTAAAGCTAGCTTACTAATACCCTAACCTAACCTAAAGGAAGCATACTTGAGCTACTGATTAGGTAAAGGACATAGCCGTACGACTGGACGCAAGTACGATCCAGTTGCTGTTTTCACCCGAGCTATACGTGTTACTCCCGTGGAATCAGGGAAAACTTCCTCCACGATACCTAGCGGCCAATGGAGTGGAGGTGAATTCTCAGTTAAAAGAATCACGACGGTACCAACAACGATTGGATCGACTGGCGTATTCCATTTACGACGCGACTGTAGAGTGTGGAGGTAACCTGTCCTCCAACGCCTCCAAAAAGACTGAACTAATTTGTCCAACAAATCATATCTAGAAAGAGTATTTAAATTTTCATCGATTTCTCCAGCGGGTAAATACTTTAAAGGAGTAAGATTCAAAAAGTGCGCTGGAGTTAAAGCAAGAGGTTCTGAAGGATCGCTGGACAACGTTCTACATAGAGGTCGAGTATTCATCACAGATTCAATCTGAGCAAGCACTGTGCTTAACTCTTCGAATGACAAAATTGTTTCACCTATCACGCGGTATAAATGAGTTTTTAAGCTTTTGATATTGGTCTCCCAATTCCCACCAAAATGGCTAGCAGCCGGGACATTAAGGGCCCAATGTATGCGATTTTCGGCTAACATATGACCGAATTCAGTACTATGATGTTTTGAACTTAACAACGCGTGAAGTTCCGAAAGTTTACGTTTAGCACCTATATAGTTGGTTCCATTGTCGGAGTAAATCCTACCAACGGAACCGCGTCTCGACAGAAATCGCTTGAAAGCGCCAATAAAGCTGGCTGTGCTCAGGTCACCTGCCAGTTCTATATGTACAGCACGCGTGGTCAAACAAACAAATAGGCACACGTATGCCTTGGTTGACCGAACACCTCGGCCACGAGTCATCGTAACCTTAAACGGGCCAGCGTAATCAGTGCCCGTGTGTACGAACGGTTTAGCTGATTGCACGACACGGCAGGAACGATGATCCGCCATTTCAGGAAAAGTTGGCTTAGGGCGAAGCCGAAAGCACGGAATACACTTATGGATCCTATTCCTAATAAGGTTACGTGCAGAAAGTATCCAATATTTCTGCCGTAAGAGCGACAACAGCAGGTCGGGACCTGCATGACAGTTCGACTTGTGATGGTAATCAGTCAACAAATTCAAAACCGGATCCTTACTAGGAAGAAGGATTGGATATTTAGAATCATAATCTAAATCAGAATTCCTCAGACGACCTCCGACTCTGATGAGTCCGTCTTTAAGAAATGGTTTAAGATGTCGAAATGGACGGCTACAAATACCGCCTTCCTCAAGCTTAGCGTACTCATTTGGAAAATAAAAACGTTGAAGTTCACGAAGGACTAATAGTTCTGCGAAATCATAATCTGACGCTGAAATACGATAGCAACGAGGTAACAGCTTAAGGAATCTGCACAAGAAAATTACACAGCGCAATAGTTTTGTCCAAGACGAAAAATAATGGCCTAACGATAATATAGGTGATTTTTCTGGTGGTAGTGAGGTAAGCAACGAATGTTTCCTTTCCTCTGGCGTGTTTGACACTGCCGAAGGGTTAAAGGGAACAACAGGCCATTGTGAGACATCTGAGCGAGTCCACGTGGGTCCTGTGAACCAAAGCGGATGATCGATAATTTGCGAAGGTGTCAACCCACGTGACAGACAGTCGGCTGGATTCTCAGTACCGGACACATGAAACAAATTTTTAGGCGATAAATCATTTTGTATTTTCGACACTCTGTTGGCCACAAAGGTGTTCCACCGATGCGGCGACGCATGTGCCCAACAAAGCGCAACTGTTGAGTCCGAAAATGCAAATATATTACTAAAACTAATGCGAGTTTGACAAGAAACGAGAATATTTTTTATAAGTTGAGTGAGTACGAGAATAGCACAAAGTTCGAGTCGAGCGAGTGAAACCACCTTTCGAGGAGAAACCTTCGATTTAGCTGTAATTAAGCTTATTGTGTTACCACCACTGTTCTGCACGTGAAAATAAACGACACCACCATATGCCTTTTCGCTAGCATCTGCGAAACCCAAGATAGTAACGACACTATCAGTGACGATGCCTACGTGGCGTGGGATCTTTATATCAGCAAGCAAGGGGAGTTCTTCCCTGAAGCGGGTCCACAATTTGACAATATCTTCTGGTGGGGTTTCATCCCAATCACACTCGCACAACCAAAGCTGTTTAATTAGGAGTTTAGCATACAATACGACAGGTGCAACAAATCCCATTACGTCCCATATTTTTGCGACACATGATAATATGGTGCGTTTAGTACAAATATGAGAAGGTGTACCAATTTTCATTCCAAAAAAATCAGTTGTGGGTGACCAACACAAGCCAAGTACTTTGTGTTCATTAGACTCATCAAATTCTTTGACAGCTGGCAAGCGGTGAGATGGCGGAATCGAATCTAGAACCGTTTGAGAATTACTCGTCCATTTAACAAGTTCGAATTGACCAGCCTGCATAAGACCGATCATTTCAGATGCGGTGGACATGGCCTCACCCTCGTTTTGTACCGAATATACAAAATCGTCCATGTACAGACTAGTACCAACGATATCTCTGGCCTTAGGGTAAGTGTCACCTTCATCAGCTGCCAGCTGTTTTATAGTGCGTAGCGCATGAAATGGACTGGACTTAAGTCCAAACACTACTCTATTAAACTCGAAAACCTGTAAAGGTTGTAGCGGGGAAAAACGATACAAAATGCGTTGAAAACGTCTATCACATTCTCGAACGCCAATACTTAAAAACATTTGACGAATATCAGCGGAAAGTGCTATCAAAAACAAACGAAAATTGACTATAATATTAAACAAGTTTCCTTGAAGATTTTGACCACTATACAAAAGGTCATTAAGTGAAACCCCATGAGTAGTCTTACAACTACCATCGAGAACAACACGCAATTTTGTAGTGATCTTGTCCTCTCGGATAACTCCGTGATGTGGTATAAAATACGACTGAGAAGTTTCTAAATCTACAGGTACAGGGGAAATATAACCCTTTTCTAAATATTCACGAATTACACTATCATATGCCACCCTTAATTTTGGTGACGCTTGCATTTTCCGTTCCAAATAATGAAAGCGTCGTTCGCTTGCTCGTCGGGAATTACCCAGCGAATGTTCATCACCCTTAAAGGGAAGAGCTACAACATAACGACCATCGCTATCACGAGAGGTCGTGTGAGAATAAAATTCTTCACATATTTTATCATCTGGGCTGAGTACCGGAGGGACGATCACTTCCTCCAATTCCCAGAATTTTCGCATAGCTGAATCCAACGGATCAGCTGTACAACAATAAGACACGGTCTCGATTCTATCGACGCAGACCGGAGCATCGCCTATAATGACGTAGCCAAGAACAGTTTCTAAAGCGAGAGGCGAAAAGTGCGGGAACTGTCCTTGGACCTTATGCGATAAAAGCAAATGCGGGAAAAGCGAGGCACCGATCAGTAACTGAATCGGGCCAGGGGAAAAGTAAGTATCGTCAGCTAACGGTAAATTAATAAAATTCGACAGATGTGAAGCATTAACCGCGACAGTCGGTAAATGTTCAGTTATTTTATCAACTACTAACGACTCGATACTATAATTAATATTACAATCAAAACGAGAATAAAACTTCAGCTTTACGGAACCCTGAATGTGTTTACTTGAACCACCTATTCCCTTTACTACCGAATAACCTGGTCTAGTATTTACATTTAAACCTAAACGTCGACAACAATCGCTGGTAATAAAGTTACTTTGAGAAGCGCTATCTAACAAGGCGCGTACAGTATGTTCAAAACCACGACTGTCTCTAATAACAACAAGCGCAGTTGCTATTAGCACGGTGGTAGACCTGTTATCTGATAACGCGCAAAGGGATACGTCATCAGTGTGAGCGGAGCTCGCGGAAGCAGTAGTCGCGTCACTATGGTCCGCAGAAGGCGGAGCCGCGGCTACAAACGCGCGCGCCGCAATATGCGAGTCATTCACAACGGGTTCACTAGCGAAACACAATAAAGTATGGTGTTTAGAATTACACCTCCTACACGAAGAATTAGACACACATTCAGAAACACGATGACCACTACTCAAACAATTAATGCACAAATGATTTGTTTTTGCAAATTTAAAACGATCATTTGGTTTGTAACTTTTGAATACTGAGCACTTATAAATCTGATCGTGTTGATTATTACACAAAGGACACGAAGTTGTCTCCGAACTAGATGTGGCATTCACATAAGCGCACGTAGCCGACTTATGCAACTTCGGAGTTGTATCCATTTTTCGAGGATTAATTTTTGTAGCTTCATGCTTTACTGACGAAGTACGCTGTAATATTTTAATGTGATCGCGCACAAACGAGATTAGGTCCTCGAAAGATGGCATTTCACAGCCACGTCTGTGAGACTCAAACGAGCGTGCGGTATCAGAGTCTAATTTCTTAAACGCAATATACAAAAAAATAAAGTCCGAGAGGTCATCGACCTTTAAATGTTTCAAAGCGGCGACAGATGAAGCGAATTTATCTAAGAAAGCTTCTAGATTGTTAGGGTTTGCAGACGAGATAGGTTTAAAATCAAATATTTGGTCTAAATATGAAGTGGCCGAATGTCGCTTATCTTCATATTTAGCTGTAAGCAAATCAAATAACAGCGAATAATTTTCTGAACTAGGTGTGATCCCAGCGCATATAGAGCGCGCCTTACCAGTTAATTTACCTATTAAATAATACAATTTCTCAGAATCCGTGAGGGATACGTTATTGTGAACAGCATTCTGAAAGCTAGCGAAAAACAAAGGCCAATTTTTTATATCACCGTTAAACTCGGGAATCTCAATTGGAGGTAGTCTAAGATACTTATGTTGGCTGGATGACTTGCAGTCATCGCCAGTACGCGAGTTCGATTTTAATTTATTGGCGGCTCGTCTCACGCAACCTAATAGGTCTTCAAAGGACGAGAGCGACTGGTAATTAATGACATAATCGGGATTTAATTTTAATTCACTACATGCTATATTATCCAGCACACTTTCAAAATCCTCCCGTAATGAATCTACGGTTTCAATTTCACATAAAAACTTTTCCAAGTTTGATTCTGTATCGATTTCCCGAGCTCGATCACAAATATTTTGCATACGAGAAAATATCCTATCTCTCTTAGCGTATAACAATTTCAAAGTTACAGACATATCAGTAGGTGCCATTTCGGTGGAACGATATCCACCAGGTATCTACTCGTACAATAACGAAACAACGACAAACGAAACGAAACGAAACAACGATTTAATCTTAATAGATTGGTATGTGTTGGAGAACAGAAAACCTCAAAATATGTAGGTAGGCGTTCAACAGGTTACCCACTTCTACTTTTTATTAAGTAGGTCACGTATATCTCCTTTACGAAAGAATCTACAATAATATTCTATGAATGTACCTAACTTCCTAGTATCCAATCATACGCGGGTCGAACGAAATAATGTAATAATTAAATACTATTCAGATTAGGTATTACGAACAAAGAAATGATAACGAATGTTTTACACTAGCTTATTCACTTGATGCGGGTTCAACTACAAGAAATATTACAAGTAAATAAGTTTAGGTAATGCGGTTTTAGCGAACGAGAACGATATTTTACAATTATTATCTACGATTTAGATAATAAGAGGCGGTTGAAACGACATTAAAAATACCTATCCACCGACACAGCGTATACGATCCGACGCGCGTGGAATGGTATTTACGAACTAATTGGAATTTACAAATATACGAGTATATATTGCACTGATTCGACTTCAATTACAATATAATAAATATCCGGCTCGAAGGACCAGAAATGGTTGCGCGAAGCAATCATTAACGATGGATTTCAAAATTGGGTTTACGAAAAAAAGATGGATGAACGATTCTGCCACTGATATAGGAAGAACACTGGAATTCAATCAGTGGCTGTTTAAAGGAAGGTTGCACGATACCTTATTAGCGATGCGATGATGATGGTCCGGTCTGTCCAGCAAAAAAACAAGCGATTTCCACGAATTTTCACTTGATCGAAAAACGAACGAGGCACACACTCGCGCACACGCGGAGGTTCGGAGCAGACAAATCGCCATATCTTATTTCTTCAAATGTCTTTACGCGGCTGGCGCTAATTGACGTAGCCCTCTCGCTCACACCCGGACGAAAGGTAATGTGCGGGTAAGGGACAAAGGATAAGGAATGTAGCAAATCCAATTTAATCCCATCAATTCGCTTTGCCAACACGAAAACGAAAAAAATGACATGACTTACTATAATTTTAATCGAACAGTGCAATCAATATTATAAATTGCTACAAATTAATCAGATGGCGCAACCAAAACTACTTCATCTATTTTCAAGCAATAAGGAAAAGAATACAAAATTTACAAACCTAATAAAAGTAGTTTCCTAATATTTAATCCAATCTGGTTGTAAATATGAAAAATTTCAATCACAATCTCGCCTTGATTAAGATAATTTTCTATTCCACTGTAAATTAATAGATAAACAACAATATAAAAGTTGACGAAAACCAAAAATTATCACAGTCGTGTTAAAAGCAGTCAAAAGTAAGTTTCTACACTCGATTTAGAAGTTTTAAGTATTTTAAAATAATATCTAATGTCCTTTATAGCTCTTGGGGGCGAATTTATTCGCAGACAAACTACAACCCTTTTTTTATTGCTTGGGTAATTATCAAATAACGCCTCCTGATCTGGGCGGAACGAGAGGGTTGTCAGACTTTTACTGACTAAACCCCACCCGTGTTTCTTCAGTTGCCTGTGTGCCAGGGCCACGATACTGCGGACAAACTCGCAACCCTGGCTACTTCAACCCCTGGGTTTACCATTTGAAGTTTTTTCTCACTTTTATGTATCTCATGGATGTATCCGTGAGTTTCTTGCTGGCTCTTCTCGATAGGAAATTACCAATTGGAATCGTGCACCTAGCTTCTGAAGTTTCATAAGTGCCCATGTAGGTTTATGTGAAATAAAATATTTTGATTTAGATTTAATATTATAATTTGTGGCGTCTGTCGTATCATGCTGTCTGTCAGTCAGTCAAGGACTTCTATAGATTTTTAAAACCTTTCGCGGAACGAGATTACTGAACTTTGGTTTTTGATCATTAAGTCTGTTTCCAGATAAATCAAAATGAAATACTTCATCGCCATCGCCCTTATCGCCGCTGTGGCTTCGGCTTCCGTCAAGCCCGCTCCTGTGAGCGCTGAGATCGCCGAGATCCAGGAGATCATGGCCGCCATCCAAAGCCCCAGCACCGACCCTGCCACCGCCGCCGCTCTCGAACAGATGCTCTTCGATGTCCTCGGAGTACATCCTCAGCCTATCGCCGTCGGCCCCGCTATCATCGAGTCTCCGATGGAGGGCATCGCTGTTGGCCCAGCCTTCATTCCCTTCCCACTTCCCGATGGTGGTGTCGTCAGTCAGGAGCCCGCTGTCATCCCCACCCCCGTGGTTGTTGCTCCCAACCCCGCCCCTGCAGTGGTTGCCCCCGCAGTGGTTGCCCCCCCTGCCAGCACTCCTCTGGTCCAGATCATCCTGAACATCAACCAGGCCGCCGCTGACTTCACCCCAGTCTCCGTCGGACCCGCCGTCGCCCCCGAGCTCATTGGAATCAAGCCCGAGCCCGTCCATGTTGTAGAATCCGCCTCTACGCCCGTGCAAGTTGTTGAGGCCGCTCCTACGCCCGTGCAGGTTGTTGACGCCGCTCCTACGCCCGTGCAGGTGGTTGACGCCGTTCCTGAGACCGTGCAAGTTGTTGAGGTCGCTCCAGTGCCCGTTGAACCCGTCCAGATCGGCGTCCCCGTCATCCCCGAAGCCGCTGTTGTCCTCCCTGAGGAACTCAACTAAATATTAAATACTGATAGTGATTTAAACAGCATAGCTATATTAATTTTTACAAATACTTAAATGCAATAAAAAATTCAATACAATCAATAAACATATTTGTTTTCTCTTAGGGACTGATTCCGATTTCGATTTGATTCATACTTCATAAATTAGAAGAACTAAGCTCCAGAATGCACTTCCATATCTAGTGATCTGTAAAATAAATCGAAAAAATCGAAAACCCGTCTGCAACTAAAAAAAAACAAAACAAGCTCACTTTTCAAGCAGTCCGATGCAGTTAGTGACAGTTATTTCAGATCAGTCTCAGATTTGATGTCACCAACTTCTTCCATGAAAAGTGAGTGTTTTGAACTTTTGGGTTGCATTCGGGTTTTTAGGCAATATTTTTTTTCCACATTTATTATTGTGTTAACTTTTTGGAACCGTATCCTCAAGCCAATTATTTTGATACCCCCACATGGTCATGGCACAAACCTTAATTTTTTTAATAAAATTATAATTTAGGCGTCTAAAATCTGCTATTTTGATTTTATAAAACAAAATCTAGTGTGTGCCGAAAACACCGCATGTAATAAAATCCATCCAGCGGTTAGGATGATTAAAGGTTATAAAGAATCTCACATACAAAGATACATAGATATGCATCTTTGCTGTCGTGCAGTCGGAGAGGCCTTGGAGACGTGTCGTATGTGGTGGCGATCCTCAGCATTGACGGAACGACGAAGAAGAAGAAGTCGGGTAAAATGTAATGACTCATAATTGACAGGTTATAGAGTAAAACACCAAAGACAGGAAATTTAGTCATTGGCGCATTAGTGATAAAACAGCCTAACTTTGGTTAAAACAAGGGGTCCACAAGGTTACATTCTCAGCCCCATCATTTTCGTTACATAGATAGTCTAAGCAGGATGTGTGCACTTTATTAATTAATAGTAAATAAGTGCTAGTTCATAAATGCATCAGGTAGCCTTTATTATGCCCAAAGTATATGAACAATATCAAAACTAGAGGACATCCCAACCAAAGATCTGGAGTTGGTGGAACTAACTATATGGGGAAAGCTGATGCCGTGGTCAAAATATTAGCCAATCCACAAAGTGGAAGCGTGACTGACCATCCAGGGTGCGCCAGAATAGAAGTAGAAGTAGAAGTAGTATTGCCATTCGCGAAGGAAAAATATTTAAAACCCATCAACTGATGAGGATGTTTAAAACAATAGTTATATTTTATATAACTATTGTTTCAATTTTAGGCTGAGGAGGTAACTGTAGTGATTATAGTACGTCCACCTTTTGTTAGTTATGTTTAAATCCTATGCCATAGGGGCCAGCCTATTGAAATAAACCGGGCACTAACAGATCCCTGAGCTGCCGCTGTACCCTGCTGCGTTTATCGCTTTTCGTATTCTGTCACTCCCCTAGGGCAGATGAGTGTCACTTATCTAACGGCTGAACCCAATAACCTGTCTATCACCAGTTTTGGCATACTGGAGATAGAAAAACTCTCTCTCTATCTATCGATGGGTTTATCGACCCAATAATCTATCAGACAATATGGAATCTTACCGGCCCACGCTATCTACTGATGGGAGGGTGTATGGCTTACGACACCACGCGCCACGCCGCGCGCTAGTTATTTGTATGAAAATGCTAAAGTATGCGTCCCAATAACCTGTTGACATCTATTTGTTTCACAGGACAGTTACTAAAGATGACAGATTGGTCTATTCCCAGATGCAGGGATAAACGTATTTATTTACGCATTGTTTACTTACATAAAAAAATAAAACTTTATAAAAATAATCATATAAAACATGTCCGATTCAAGTAAAAGAAAGGAAAATAATTTTATTTGTCACAGAAAAGACGTGCGTACGAAAACATAAATGTAATAAACTCGAAAGTTACACAAAACAGATCTAAGTACTATCACAAACAAACAAATAGTCGGAAGCTGCACGTCATGACTCAGCATGATGCTGTGCTACGGGACCCACAGCACAGCACTGATTCATCGTACGTATTTTTCAGGTGATCAGTGGTCACCTGAAAAATACGTACGGAACCCAAGTCAGGTTTGATGAGTTGTACTTGTAAAAAACAAAAAAAAAAATATAATGCCTATACAACCAATTATAAGAATAAATATTATTAAATAACATAAAATTAATTATTATTACACGAAAATATCCATTGTTTTGTCTCGCTACGTTTTGTAAGTACGTTCTTCTTTTTTTTTTTTGGGTGGGAAATTATCAAATAACGTCTCCCGCTTTGGGCGGAGCGGGAGGGGGTGTCAGACTTTTACTGACTAAAACCCACCGTGTTCCTTCAGATGCCTGTGTGCCAGGGCCACGATATCCCTTTCGGACAGACTCGTAACCCTGGCAGGAAAAAGCCAACGTCACGCGGTGTGCCCAGGCGGTCACCCATCCAAGTACCTACTGACCGCGCCCGATATTGCTTAACTTCGGTGATCGGACGAGAACCGGTGTATGCAACGTAGTATGGACGTTGGCGTAAGTACGTTATCTGGAGGTGATTTTGAAAAGGTAGAAGTTATCGACTCGGAAAGTGATTTTTGAGTTCAATTACTTTCACAGAGAACTTATCTTTATGTGCCGCATCGACCGTATGAGCAACATAAGTCGTTATTAATTTAAATAAAGCAGCAGTGGGTAATTTAAGGTGAATCCCCAGCAGTAGCCCGCGCGAAATTCAAATTTTCTTACGTTTTTTGCAATTTGCAGGTCAGTGTCAGGGTTTATCTTGTTAAGGCGACGATAACCGACTTTTAATGATTTTATACTGAAGATCACGTCTAAACGAGTAGTGTTAATGATTTGAAAAAAAAATATGTTAAGTTAGAGCATTTTCTCAATAATTTAATATGTGAATATTTTAGATTATGTTTATATTACATAGTGAAATTAATTTGTAAAGTTATGTCTAACGCGGATAAAAAACTGAGAATGAACAGAGTAGTCAGTTACGAAACGCCGACCTCATCTAGTTTATTTTTATTTTTAAACATGATTGACGTGTAAAAGTGTTTGTACAAACCTACTTACAGAAAATAAATCATTTATCATTTATCATAATGGCGCAAAATCTAACAAGCGTATTTTTCTGAAACCTTCACCAATTTACAGATAATTTAATTATTGATTTTAGTATACGCGTTCTATTAAAATACCTTTTGTTTTGTGTATAATAAATTCGAAGACATGTGACATCTACCAACCCGCACTGGGCCCGCGTGGTAGATTACAGCCCATAATGCGTAAAATTGGGGACAGCGCTCCTTGATGGGCGAGTCCTATTACTGGCTGAACGTACGACGTGTTGCGTGAGCTCAGTACAGAACACGCAAGCTAACCACTCAAGGTCACTGGCATAATCTGAGTCTTAATTACCGTCCTTTTTTTATTTTTAGAATAGTTTTTCACCCCACAACTAGTTATTAAGCTTTTATGTGTAATTGCTGATTCGATGAAGCTATCGGCTCCTCATTCGTCCAATCGCTTAGCATTCTGATTGGCCTACTGATGGGCACACTAACGTCCTCACGGAGGCGATCGGCGGCGGCAATCTCTCGCGTCCAGCCCTGGTTCAGGCCATGGTTCGGAGCGAGAGTGCATGGGAGGCCGTCACCTCCTTCTGCGAAACTGTAATGCTCGCGAAGGAGGAGGCGGAACGCGTGAGGGAACAGCCCTGTGGATGGAGGTGGGAAAGATTAGACGTGTCATCACCACGTCCAGTAGTGACCTACCCACTTCCATTTCAAAGCCGCTACCCGTGGGTTGACATCTCGGACCTTTGCTCACTATCGTTTACACAAAGTAAGGGAACATATTATTTACTACGTGGGAAACACAATCAATAAGGAAAATAATACATACAAGTTTTATGCACTCAAATAAAACGATAACCAATCAGGGTTGTAAATAAGGAATAAGTACCTCAAAACTTGCAGTCAGATAATTGCACGACTCATAAAAGCTAAGCGTTGAGGTTGTGCTCTACACTCACTCGACATTTAAAAAAAAGCAGTTTTCTCGATACGGAAATCGATTTTTATTTATTTATATCGCATTTACAGGTTAATATGAGTGTACCAATATCAAGTCAAATAATTTGTCAGACACATAAAATATAATTCAATAACAATAATTTTGTTTAACTAAATAATAACATTAAAAATGATCTTTCCTGGACGTCCGTGTGTTTATAGATTGGTGTATGTGGCAGGGCAAATGGTCGAAAAAATTATCGTACCGGTATATTTTTTTTTATTTTCTAAAGTAATACTCTACGGACTTTCTCAATTAATATGAGCGTTCAATTCACTGTCGTTTAATTATTATTCATAAAAAACTAATATAGGACTGTGTATTTTTTTGTATATCTATATTTTATTATAGTATTTTTTATCCTCATCTTATAATTATGGCGCCATAAAAAAAATACAAAAAACTCTGCTATGGTTTAGCATAGCAGTTTTCTGTTTTTTTTTTATAAGTATTGTTTTTTGTATTTTTTTTATTATTATTTATAATTGTTTTTTATTTTATTTCATTTGATTAATTATCTTATTGTTAGCAGTAATAAGAAAAAAATTACGTTAACGTTATGAGGCGTGCACTTTTGGACTTTCCAAATTTTTTCTATTACCCTGTAAATGAATTGATAAACAACAATATGAAAAGTAAAAATATCACAGTCGTGTAAAAAGCAGACAAAAATAAGTGCACTTGACCACGAAATATTTTTATACGTTACGGAGAATTCAAACTTATCTATAAGTACAGACCCCAGCAGGTCAAGCTACCCGAAAGTGTCAAATTTTACGAATCAACCTTGAACCTTATGTTTTAGCGATAAAGTTGAAAATCTTTTAAAGAAATTTGACAGATTGTAGTTGCTTGATGTGCTGGCGTCTGTACATATATCTTTAAATGGTTATTAGCTTCTGCTTTTTTCACATTCAAACTTTAACCTCAATTTGAACGTTTCTTGTAATAATGATTCTCATTATTTTACTCAGAATCATACGACTTGTGACCAAACAAATCAGTAAGACACAGAAACTTCTGGTGCACGAGATTATTGCTAACTTAAATGAATTACTGTATTTCCAGATAAATCAAAATTAAATACTTCATCACTATCGCCCTTATCGCGACTGTGGCTTCGGCCGCCACCAGGCCCACCCCTGTAAGCACTGAGGCAGCCGAGATCCAGGAGATCATCACCATCATCCGGAGCCCCAGCACCGACTCCGCTACTGCCGTCGCCCTCGAACAGATGCTCCTCGATGTCCTCGGAGTGTCTGCGTTGGAGGAAGCATAGCTGTGGGTCCCGCCATCATTCCCTTCCCCCTACCTGAAGGTGGTGCCATCGCTGAGGAGCCCGCTGTCTTCCCCACCCCCGCAGTTGTCGCCCCCGTCCCAGCTGCCAGCACCTCTGGTCCTCTTGTTCAGATCATCATAAACATCAACCAGGCCGCCGCTGAGTCCAGCCCCATCCCCGTCAGCCCCGCTGTCACCCCCGAGATCAAGCCTGAGCCCGTTCACGTTGTGGAGTCCGCCCCTGAGCCCGTGCAGGTTGTTGAGGTCGCCCCTGTTCCGGATGAGCCCGTCCAGATTGGTGACCCCATCATCCCCGAAGCCGCAGTCATCCTCCCCGAGGACCTCAACTAAATTTTTACATTGTAATCCACTCAGTAAACAATAAAAACTTATACTTAAAACAAAGAAGCTTTTAAATCATCTTTTATACTAATACTAATTTGTATATACTTATTTAATATTGTGTGGGACCATATCTTGGTTTCGACAACCAATGCTGATAAACTTATGAAATAGAAGAGCACTTTCTTATTGCTATATAACAAACTTTTAAAACAGCACAGAAATATTGTTTACCTGAGTACTATTCTTCTTTGAACATTTATTCGAGGAAAAGCGCACTTACCAAGATTATTTCAAGAATAACGTGCATGATGTCACAGTGTCTATTTAACTCATCTGTAAAAATAATAGCAGTCAATTAAATATACCTACTATGGCTAAATGAGCGTAGATACCCCAAGGTGCCATGCTTAATTCTCTCATTTCTACCTGCCAACTAATTTATAATCTAAGATAACGTATCAAGCACATCTTATTTAACACAATAACAATAAACACCAACCTCTTTATTAATAAATGCCGAGTTAAGTTCCATCCAGATTAACCATACATTCTTCAACATTTTAGTTTGAAATAACTTTAATCCGCGTTTATTAAAGGGGCAACAATAAAAATAATTATTATTACAAAGCAAGGCACTAACATTTTAAATATGCGGCTATGCCCATGAACATTTCTGATGTACTAGTTTACAAAATTTAATTTAAGGAAGTACTATAAACAACACAATAGAGCTAGATGCTCTTTGGATTGAGACTGTAGAACTTATAGGCTGAGGGCAGGACATCTACACAGTGCACGCTGCTCTAATCTCCACGCTACTCCAAACGCGCCGTTTCCAATCTGCACTGCCGAACTGCACGCGTAGCTGAACCACGCGCCCCTGCATACGGCCTGCTATCACTGCAAGCCACTTGAGGTCCTGAGAACGCTGTACCGGCTCTTTCTGAACCTGTGCTCGCAGCCTTCCTGCATCTCGTGCCACCGAGGATGGCACCCTTCTTAATCTTAAGTATGAAAGTGCTCGGAGCAGTGAAACAGAGTGACCTTACCCGCGACCTAGCCAACTACTGAAGAAATTATATGTATGAACTTTACATAAAATGTTTCATTTATCTCTTTAATACTCAAACTCAAAGCATTTATTTCAATTCAACCCCTTACAGGCACTTTTGAAATGTCAAGGAGTTGGTCAGTTAGAAATATAAAGCTAGTTGCCCATTCCAAAGCGTAGTCAATGTACTCGTACATATGGAAAAGAATGGGTAAGAAATTTCATCGACTTTCGTTTAAATTATAATGTTACAAAAATATTCTTCCATTTTTAGTGTTGAATTTATAACTAAATGTGAGGACGATAATATAACAAAAAAAAAACGCGTCCATAGTACAGCAATTATAGACAAATAAAAAAAATTACAGCTCCATTCAGCTCAACCATTTTGAAGGGAGCTCTATTATCCAACACACACGCCACCATCAGCGAGACATCTGAGTGAACATGACTTACTCTCAGCCGCCAGGGCACATTCAAGTCAATGAAATAATTTATTAATAATCGAGTACATCATACATATCAATTTTAACGGTGATCCCCAAACTAGACGTGAGTCTGTATCTTGGGAATCAGAGTTGTACATTTTCGTTTTATCCAAAAAGATCGTACACGGTGATTATTAACAAAATCAAACTAAAAGTTAAGTTAATGAATTAAAGTTAATTAAATAAGATAAATAAGTGAATAAAAAAGTAAAAAATAATATTATTGGCAATAATAATCAACACAAGATTCAACTTAAATGTGTGAGTGCGTTGTGTCCGTGTGTGTGTTTGTTGTGTGTGTGTGTGTTTGTTGTGTGTGTGTGTGTGTGTCAGTGTGGCTCTGAGTGAGATTAGGAGTTATGAAAGACATATTACCCGGTAAATGGTAGCTCTATTGTACATAGTACTCACACCTGTGCTATGCAATTATATAATACTTACCTGTTAGTTAGCGGCCTGCGCTACATAACTAAACGGAACCCATAGAGGATCACTCGTGCGCCTGTCTGTCTGTCTGTCCGTCTGTCACAGCCGATTTGCTCCGAATCTACTGGACCGATTAAGTTGAAATTTGGTACACATATGTCTATATGTGTACCAAATTTCTGTGACCCAAATACGGACGTGTAACGTAAATAAATGAATATTAATGTGGATGAAGCAAAAATATGCTAGGTGACGGTAGACACTGAAATTAATCAATTCTTTTCAGTATATTCATAAGGGCCTATAGAAAATCAGTAATTGTTGAAGAGATAATTATACTGTAAAACAAAACAAAGATGACTTCACAGAAAAAAAACTGAAATGATTAATAAATAATAATCAGCAGGTAATATATTTGTTTATTATCTGAAAGGATTTGAAACTTCGCACTAAGCTACGCAATTACGCAAACTTAAATAACCATGATAACTTATAGAATGTGTTGGTTGTCTATATTTCTAAAAAACAGCGACAAAGTTAATCCCCACGACCACGCAAAAGACGATGAAAGATGAATCTAATGGATGTCTCAGCCAGGAGTGGAAAGCACACAACCGATGCCGATGGTAAAATAGGAGAAAGGCGAGATCTCGAGAAGTAATAACAAGTAAAATTTGGTAATAGCAAAGTGCCAAAATAAAACTGCCCATGTTTAAAATCCTCATAATATTTGAATAAAAAGAACAAACGGTTCGCCTGAATTTCAATATTTTAAGTGACTGCTATCTAAACTTTAAATTCTAAAACCGAGATTCTTAGCCTGAATTTCGGGCTTCCTTCCATTTATTCGTACATGCAAGGAAAAAATTGTAATATGCTTGTCATCCTAAAGAACCCAGAAATTGGGTACACCCAAACAATCTTTTAATTCTGCAAGTCACCATTATGATAACGTTTTGCAGTGTAATCTCCATGTTATGCACATACCGACACAAAGAGCCTGTAAACCTGACAACTAATATAAGCCAGGCATGTTGGTTCATAGTATAACCTGCATCAGAGATTTAGACTCACAGCCTCATTTCTGAACATACGAGTATCACCTAGTAGACGGTAAGACGGCTAGGTATGCCGAACTATAGGTTGATGGACTAATAACACTAAACAAAATTATGATTAACCGTTTCAATTCAATAAATGATTACTTATCTTTTTAGGATTGTAAAATTTAAAACCCCTGCCACTATCATAAAGAAAGATAATCCAAATTGCAATATATATTCGTAGATAAATTTCAATATAAATACTGTACAAAAATTGTGCAAGGCAACTCGTCTTCGAAGCGCGTCTCAATAAGTAAGTACGGACATTTTTAAAACTGAAATCTATATACATATTTTTTCCGTGTTTAACGTTGCCTTCCTCAGCCAGGATTTTCGTAGTTATATTTATTTATACAAACGTTGCACTTTCAGATCCATCATGATGAAATACTTCCTGGCTATTGCCCTTATCGCCGCTGTGGCTTCGGCCGCCATCAAGCCCAGCCCTGTGAGCGCTGAAATCGCTGAGATCCAGGAGATCATCGCTGCCATCCACAGTCCCAGCACCGACCCTGCCACCGCCGCCGCTCTCGAACAGATGCTCTTCGATGTCCTCGGAGTACATCCTCAGCCTATCGCCGTCGGCCCCGCTATCATCGAGACTCCGTTGGAGGGTATCTCTGTTGGCCCCGCCATCATTGACTTCCCCCTTCCCGATGGTGGTGCCGTCGCTGAGGAGCCTATCATCCCCAGCCCCGCAGTTGTCGCTCCCGTCGCCCTGCCTGCTGCCAACGCCCCCCTTGTTCAGATTATCCTAAACATCAACCAGGTCGCTGATTCCAGCCCTATTGCTGTCGCTCCCGTCGACATCATCGCCCCCGAGATCAAGCCTGAGCCCGTCCATGTTGTGGATTCCGCCTCTGAGCCCGTGCAGGTTGTTGAGGTCGCTCCTGAAGCCGTGCAGGTCGTTCCCGAGCCCTCACCTATCAGCCCTCCTATTGCCGTGAACCCCATCGGTGTTGTCGGTCCTGAGGTTGAGCCCGTCCAGATTGGCGTCCCCGTCATCCCTGAAGCCGCTGTCGTGCTCCCCGAAGAACTTAACTAAGAAGTAGCAGAAGCATTGATCGACTTATTGTATCTATAAAATGTTTATTTCTACATGTGATGCAATAAATGAGATCTACGAAACAAAAACATATTGATTTAATTTAATTAATTACGGAAAATACTTGAGCTATAAACAAAACAGTGGTACTTGTTTGTTTTAATCAAAATCTTAAAAGTCATAATTATAATGGGAATTATACTTAATGAACATAACATAAAATCAAGCCTATTTTCCCCGAAAGGTTAGGCAGAGGAAGACTAAATTAAAACCATTAATTCGTATTTCAGGATACGATTGTAACGTCTTTTATTTTTTTTTATTGAATCATGATCCTCAATTTCAACATCAGAAACTCATGAAAATGATACCTATACAATATGTAACATAAACCCTGTTGTTCCTTCTACCTACGTTTTAAGATAGGTCGATTAGGAGTGTAACACGGGTAAAAGAAAACTTCCCGTGGTACTACTGGATCGCTTGGTAGTTCTACGGGTTTTTACTACTACCAGTAGTACCACGGGCAACAAACGACATTTTTGACACCAGCACCCTGTAAAACTGATCATAAAAAAAAGTATAAAGTTTTTATTGTTTCTTTTTGAAACAGAAACAGAAACAGAAATCATTTATTTGCTAATAATGTAGGTATACAGATATGATGGTAATTTCAATTAGAGTCCCGATACATTTTGCCATACGGCATGCAAAATTATTAAACATAAAACATTAATTATACAAACAAAAGCCTTCAATTCATTAAGCAGCAATAATCATAGCACTAATAATCATAATAAGACAAACATAAATGAAAAACAAATAAAAATGTCAATAACTTAAACTCCAAATGTATGTTGATCAATTGAATTAAAAATGTCAGAAAATTAAATTACCAATGTCAATAAATTAAACAAAAAAAATAATAATAATAATAACATTAGAATTGTAATAATGACACTAAAATGTTTTGTCAGTGAGAAAATCTTTAATTGTATAATAACACTTGTCCAGTAGCAGTTTTGTTAACTTTTTTTTAAAAACTTTGATGGGTAATTCTCTTAAATGTAACGGCAGTTTATTATATATAATAGGACCCATGGTTAAGATGTTGTTTTTAAGTAAAGCCGTTTGGTAACCACCTGTATAAAGTTGACACAAAATTGAGGCTGCCCCGGTAAGTTATAGGACCTTCTATTTTAATCCAGTGATGGCCCAGTGGAGAGCAGTGGCGGCCCAGTGGTAACGGCCTCGACTTACGAGTAGGGGTCGAACGCAGAGAGACGCTTTACTTTGTGTAAATTATTTCATCACCACTGCTCTTAAAACGGTGAAACGGGGTTCATCTCCTAAAAGGGTGAAACGGGGGATGGAAGTTGTCTTGGAATTATGTGAATTTTGAATGTGATGAAATTGGAAAAAGTCAAATTTTGTGTTTAGGCTGATGGTTGAAAAAAAATTTACACTTTTTTGATAATTCTACCCCCGAAAAGTTAAAAAGGGGGATGAAGTTGTATAGGAAAAGTCCTTAATTTTCGAAGTAAAAATCAATAAATTTATTATCTAGGCGTATGGTTGGAAGCTAACGCAACGGTGTTGTAGAATTTCAACTCTTAAGGTACTTTTTATTTTTAGGGTTCCGTACCCCAAAAAGAAAAAACGGAAACCATATAGGATCACTTTGTTGTCCGTCTGTCTGGCTGTCAGTCTATCATGACCCTTTTCCTTAGGAACGCGTAGAGGTATAAAGTTCAAATTAATATCAAATACGTACGTCAACGGTCCCTTGGAGCTCTAAAAAAATCAAGCTTCTAAATCAGCTCTATAAAAAATACGGTGATTTATGCGATATATTTTGATACTCGCAAATAAATCAAAACCCATAGGGTACCTTCCCGTTGACCTAGAATTATGAAAATTGGCATGAAGCAATGTCTCATAGCACAAGTAAAGGAAAAAGTCCGAAAATCGTTGATTTGTAAATGATAAATAAATGATAAATGATTTTATTTCTGTAAGTAGGTTTGTACAAACACTTTTACACGTCAATCATATTTTAAAAACTAGATGAGGTCGGCGTTTCCTATCTGACTACTCTGAGAAGAAAGGCCGAAACAAACTCAGAGGTCATAGTCTCTTTTAAAGTCCAGACATAATCTTGGTCAGATCATGTGAAGACCATGTAGATTGGTGTCTGAAATGGTCTTTTGAGGAAAGAACCACACAGGTTGAGTGGACCTGACCAGTCAGTGCACGCATTTGTCAGTAATCGTGCAGCTCTACTCAGAATTTAAGGAGCTCAACGATGCGACGATCAATACCAAAGAAAGGACATTTGGGTAGGCCACTTATATGACTCAAACTGCCAGACCATGATTAACACTAACTGAGAATAAAAGAAAGGGAAAAAAAATATTATGCAATAACCCACATAGTCTTCACATTCACAATAATTAAAATAATATAATACTTTACAAGTAAATATTCATGTCAGTGTGTATAAAATAATAATTAAATGTCGCTGTTTATAAAATAATAAAGTTAGCAAAAACAAACAAAAAAACAATAAAAATAAACTACCTCAATATGTACAAAAATTGGAGCAGCTCAATCCCAAGCCTTTTTGTCCTCAATATAATCTTTAACAGTATAAAAGGCTTTCTGGCACAACTTACGTTTAATGAATGATTTGAATTTATTAAGGCTTAGATCTTGAACGTGGCTTGGAAGTTTATTATAAAAGCGTATCGTATATACATTGACATCGGATCGAGCCACTGTATTTTTTAAACGATTTTATATTTTTATGGGCATATAATAGATTTTCAAAAATATACTGAGAAGGCACAGTCATTACATTAATCTCCTTAAATTTCTCTCTGAGAGAGTGTCTTGGACTTAATTTATAAATTGATCGAACAGCTCTTTTCTGCAAAACAAAGATAGTCTGAATGTCGGCAGCATTTCCCCATAACAGAATACCGTACGACATTACACTATAAAAATAGCTAAAGTACACTAAACGGGCTGTCTCTATGTCAGTTAAATTACGAATTTTTCTAACAGCATATGCTGCGGAGCTTAGCTTTTTTGACAGTTTATCTACATGTGGGCCCCACTGAAGCTTAGCATCCAAAGTCAAGCCCAAGAAAACTGTGCTATCTTCAGGATTCAATTCTTCGCCCTTTATTAACACATTAGTTTTCACCTGCCTAACGTGAGGTAGCGTAAACTTAATGCATTTGGTTTTTTTTTCGTTTAGAAGTAAATTATTAACATTAAACCAGTGAACTACTTTTGAGATCGCGCTATTTACATCGTCAGTAACCAGCTGCTGACGTTTAAGTTTAAACAAAAGTGAAGTGTCATCTGCAAACAACACTATATCATGATTATCCTTTATGAGGTAAGGCAAGTCATTAATATAAATAAGAAACAAGAAAGGACCAAGAATTGAGCCCTTTGGGACTCCCATTATTACTATAGATCCGGGAGATCTTTTCCCATTGACGTCAACGCTCTGAATCCTATTACTCAAGTATGAAATAAGAAGATCCAGAGCGGTGTTCCGGATCCCGTAGTGGCGGAGTTTCCTGATTAACGTTTCATGAAAAACGCAATCGAATGCCTTGGACAAATCACAAAAAATGCCCAAGGCATCGCATTTATCTTCCCATGCATTATAAATATGTCCTAACAGTTCAACACATCAGTAGTCGAACGGCCCCTTGTAAAACCGAACTGTTTGCTATGTAGTAATTTATGTTTATTAAAAAATCTTTGCAATTGGTCTAAAATTAATTTCTCAAAAATTTTACTAAAGGTAGGTAGTACTGAAATAGGTCTATAATTTGAGGGGTCTGATGTACTACCTGATTTAAACAACGGTATTATTTTACTATTTTTCATAAGGTCAGGAAACTCCCCACAGTCAATACAATTATTAAAGATAAGAGCTAAAGTAGGTGCTACAATGTCTATAATAGAATTACCCCACAGATCTGCAGTCTTTTTTACA
Organism: Tiliacea aurago; assembly: GCA_948098905.1. Taxonomy (NCBI): domain Eukaryota; kingdom Metazoa; phylum Arthropoda; class Insecta; order Lepidoptera; family Noctuidae; genus Tiliacea; species Tiliacea aurago. The sequence continues at coordinate 18,706,414 of OX402593.1, forward strand.
TTTAAAGTGTGAAAGGTTTTTATTATATCTCTACAGGTAATATGTTCAAAATGAAATTCCGACTCGCAAACATTAACATTTTCCTTAAGCAAAGACTCAGCAACAGAAGGTGATGAGTTTAGGGATTTAGTAGTTGAAACGGGAATATCTGAAAAGAAATTTTCAAAGGCCACGGCGACTTGTGAGTCTGATTTTATTATGTTGTCATTAATTGACAGGCTATAGTCAGTATTTCGGTTACTAGACCTTCCCGTTTCACTACTAATAATATTCCAAGTCGTTTTAATTACATTACTACTATTTTTAATCTTCGAACTCAAATAACGCGACTTTGCCATACAACAAACTTTTTTAAATAATTTTGAATAATTTCTAACATACAAATTGAATTCATCAGTGTTTACATAATACCTTTCATTGTACAGCTCATAAAGCCGTGTTCTACTTTTATGAATACCAATGGTAGCCCAATCACTGAAAGATGCGTTACTATTAACCGAGATAGTCTTGGGAATAAACGTGGAATTAAATTGTTGACAGTAAATATAAAAAAAATCATTATATAGATTATTATGATCAGCATGCATAAATGAAACTGGTAATTTGTTACTGAGTTTACCTTTAAAAGCTTCCAAGCGCCTTGCAGTTGTAGTTTTATCACGTAAAAAAAAAAAAATTTTTGTTATAAAATTGACTGTAGCGTATATCGATGTATGGAAGTATTGGATATCTAGGTTCTACACTTCAATAAAACGAGTTATAGGCTTTTTATATGGAATAGATTATTATTAGCCAATTAAATTCACTAGGAACGTTATACGTCCGTCTTACAAAACAAGAAAAGGTAAAGTGACATAGATGGCGGTCGGCTTCCGTATTCCTTTTTTTTTAAAGTACATACGATGTATCGATTATTACAAAACATACGATATATCGATTATTACAGAATCGATTAAAGATTGATTTTTGTAAATAAGTAAATCAAATAAATCAACAGGAAGGACATGTTTTTCAACTACAATATTAAGTTTGTTTTTGGGATAAATTCATTTCAACTACGGAACCCTTCATTGTGCGTGGTCCAACATGCACTTGGCCGGTTTTTAGGGTTCCGTACCAAAATGGTAGAAAGGAACCTTTATAGTGAGACTAACTCTGTCGGTCTGTCACACCTGGATATCTCAAGAACTACTAATCAATTTGAATAGTTTTAGATGACGTTTGCCCAACTATTTTGCCAACAAGAAAGAAATTAAAAAAATATATCTTTTTTGCAAAAGGGACTGAAAGGGGGTCTTAAAAATTTTAAGTGGGGCTACTAGAGCATGTGGGGTATCATATGAAAGAACGCTGTTTGGAAAAAATCCGTTCTCCCCACCTTTATCTCCGAAGTTTTCATAGATAAAAATCTGAAATTATTCTATGTGATAGAAGTTTATGTAAAGATTACAGAAAAAATAAACCGATGTCTCTAAATAGCACAGTTTTTCAGAAATCATCAACATCATATATAGGTACGTACGGAACCCTCGGTGCGCGAGTCCGACTCGCTCTTGACCGGTTTTTTAAGTTAAAATCACTAATCGTCGTTTCGCACCCGTCTACGGGAGCCTTTATATTTTTACTAGGTACTTACATTGTTCCTGTTGTATAACGATATTTTTTTTATTAGTTTAAGCTCCATTTAAAACTGAGTGTGTGAGATGTAGTCAGTGTTCAATGAGAAGATTTTGGTTCTTATTCAGATGTTTTATACCTATTCCCTGTAAATGTATTTAATAACCAAACATAGTGTATAAATAGTAGGATCTTTTGCTGTTCTAATTTTATTGTTAATAAAATTAGAACAGTATTTTTAGTATCTATCTATTTTTATTTATTTTTTAGTATCTACCAAAAATCTATTATTTACAGAAGTTTTGGGCGACAGGTCCTGGCCGAGTTCCACGCATAAACAATGCACCATCTCCTTGCTTGTTTTATAATTCTACAGGAACTCACTTCCCGGGAGATCAAAGGCTCCTAAACAAGCAAAGCAAGCTCTTTAATAGTATTTTTTTCCCATCTTCACTGAAGTTATTCTTTAAAAAAAACTTAAATAAAAAGCGCGATTTGAACCCAACATGTTAATTTCAGCCTAAACGATAAAAGTAAAAAGGCACCGCCTTAAATTACTCCTCATACAGAAAAAACAACTAAAGAATCTTTGTCTAGGTCATTTTATATGTAGACTATTTCGGAAGAAAGGTTTCTATCCCAAACTGTCAAAAACGGAGAAAAATTGTACATCGTGCTAGACGTTGTAGACAGTTGTCTAGGGTAGAGAAGACAAGTCTCTTCACATTTGATTTTGTAATCACCGTGCTAAGGACAATATACAACTTTCTGTTGTCTACACAGAAACGTCATTTTTGTCTAGATTCTTCCGTCGATCTGTGTTTGAATATTTTTTGGCTAACTGTAATATTGTTTTTGAACGTTCTGACATGTATACCTGTATAGTTGGAGATTTTAATCAGGGTGGTGTGGATTAGAACCGGCTGAGTGAACCCTCTTATATTTGCTTGGTACCTGCTATGGGTCAGCTCTTGATCGATTTCATGAATGTGAATAGACTGGCCCAACATAATTATGTAACTAATAAATCTGGACGTATACTCGACCTAGTAATTACCAGCTTACCATCCTGTAATGTAAATGAGGCTTCTGGTGCCCTTAGCACAATTGACAGGTTTCATCCTCCTCTGGAAATACACATTCCAGTTTTAGGTGAAGTAAATCTTTCTTATAACACTCATAACGTAAAATACAACTTTTATAAAGCAGACTATGACCAAATTCACAAGTATCTCTCAGATCTGGACTGGAACAGAATATTTGATGGTTTAGTTAATGTTAACGAAATGCTCAGCATTTTCTATCGTTATATTGAATTAGCCATTAAAAGCTTCATACCTAAAAGTGCCAAAAGGCGTAGCCATTTTCCTCCTTGGTTTGATCGTAGTCTTATAAAAATGCTAAAGGAAAAATATAAACTTAGGATGCGTTGCAGGAATTATAAAAATCCAATGGATGAAATCGAATTAAAACTCGTGCATAAGCGCTGTTCTAACATGGCCAATGTGTGTTATCGCCAGTATGTGTTAGATTTGGGGGATAAGATAACAAAAAACCCCAAGTTTTTCTGGTCTTATGTTAAGACAAAGCGAGGGGGACTGAGCTCATATCCAATAGTAATGACCGATGGCACCACAACAACTTCAATAGGGTCAAACATTTGCGAAATGTTTGCTTCATATTTTTCATCAGTATACACACAAAAAGACAATGTTAACTCTGACGTGAATAATTCAGATGTTTTAAGGAACTTGGACATGTATAGCCTGAACATAACATCACCTGTCATAGAGCACGATAAACTTCTCACAAAGCTGGAGACACTGGACTGTGCTAAGGGTGCTGGACCCGACGGAGTTCCACCATCTTTTATATCTGCCTGTGCAAAATTTTTGGTTGTACCTCTTTTGATGATTTACAATAAGTCTTTAGAGACAGGAATCTTTCCACATTTGTGGAAGGTTGCTAAAGTTGTTCCCATCCACAAATGTGAAAACGATACTGTGGTGAGTAACTATAGGCCAATCTCGATCTTATCATCTTTTGCCAAAATTTTCGAATCATTGGTGTGTCCTCACATACAAAACCACCTCAGAAAATATCTCAGTGAGAGCCAACACGGATTTGTCAAAGCAAGATCAACTTGCACCAACCTGGTTGCTTTCACTGAACTTGTCACTGAGGCATTGGACTCCGGCAAACAATTCGACGTAATATATACAGACTTCAGTAAGGCCTTCGACCGAGTTTCACATAAAATACTTTTACAAAAGTTATCAGCATATGGCATCACCGGCACCTTGCTGATGTGGCTAGAATGTTACCTCAAAAAACGTACTTTCTTTGTTGTGGTGAATGGCTTTAAATCTAGTGCTCGAAATATTACGTCTGGTGTGCCGCAGGGCTCCCATGTCGGCCCGGTGCTTTTTAATGTTTTTAATAACGATTTGCCAACATGTTTTCCATTCTCTGTAAGTTTCATGTACGCAGACGACTTGAAATTTGGAAGAGTGATAGATTCAATTAATGATACAGTGTGTCTGCAAAGCGATCTCAACAGTTTGATTGTTTGGTGTGAGCGTAACGGCATGCAATTAAATGGCAAAAAATGCTTTCACATCAAATTCTCAAGAAGAGTTCACCTAATTGAAGGTTTATACCGTATTGGCAATGAAACTATTGAAACAGTAGAACAAATAAGGGATCTGGGCGTAGTATTTGACCGTAAGCTCGCCTTCCTCCCGCACCTAGAAAATACCGTTAAAAAGGCCTCTAAATGTTGGGTTTCGTAATTCGGAACGGAAAAATCTTTCGCAAAAGCAGACTTTGGACTATTGCAGCGTGGTATGGAGGCCACATTATGCGACACATTCACTTCGACTGGAAAGGATTCAAAAACGGTTCATGTGGCACTTTCTTTACTTCCAGCAGAGTAAAGAAAAAGGCATCTTACTCGGATAAATTGCCGGAATTTGGCATGACTTCCTTGTCTAGTCGAAGAGAATTGTCGGATTGTCTATTCATGTATAAAATGTTGAATAATATGATAGACTGTCCTAAGTTCCTGAGTAGGATTAATTACAGGGTTCCCTGCTAGATATCCCCGCATTCGTATCACCCCTTTCTATCCCCCGCGCCGAAGAACCGTGTACGGAGCAAATTCCCTACTGCCAAGAATGTGTAGGCTCATGAACGAGTGCAGTGATTTCGTAGATGTACATAAGGACTCACTTGGACTCGTCGGTTCCGATATAAACTTCTTGATTATTTGTCATACAGGTTATAATAATTATAGTGCGTTATTTTATACATTTTCAATTTTTTTTGTTAATTTTTAAGTTATGAGACGGCTGTATCTTTTTTTGTTTTGTTTTATACAAATAACAGTTGGCTTCTGTAATATATGATTGTTCACCTAGTAGGTGATAATAGGAAAATGCTGTGTTTACCTATAATTGTTTGTTATATTTAGTTCTCTATGTTATGTTGTATCCTGTAATTTCTGTAGTGTATACGAACGTTGGTAAATCTAAATAAATAAAAAATTTCAATATGAGATTCTTTTGAGTTATGATAATGATTGTAATTTGCTATTATTTAACATTGTAAAGATTAGCCAGTTGGTAGGATTATTTTAGGTTGTATAACTACGGTTGGCACTCCATTTAATAACGTCGAGGGTTCCTTGGACCCTTCCTCTTTGAGAAACATCACCTGAGGTGTGGGAGCAATGCTTAATGTTCAACTTCTGTGACAGAGTTTCACTATTATTTTGCCAATGTCATGTATATACTATATATATGTATATACTAGCTGCGCCCCGCGGTTTCACCCGCGTAAGTATCGATCCCGTGGGAAAACCACCCTTAACACTTAGGGGTATAAAAATAGATAAAACGAGTAGCCGATTCTCAGACCTATTGAATATGCATATAAAACTTCATAAAAATCGGGCAAGCCGTTTCAGAGGAGTGTGGTAACTAACGTTGTGACACGAGAATTGTATATAGAAGAAGATACATACATACATACTATATTTCGTACAAACACTTTAACACGTCAATAAAGTTATAGACCATCAAAGTCGGAGTTGCTTCAGTGAGAAGTTTGACCGATAAATAGGAACAAGGATGTGACACGCTAAAAGCAGTAATAAAAAAAACAATATTCAAAACGGTAGTCCCATCATCATTACAAAACTACAAACAATTACAAAATTTAAAGGACTTCGCACCACCAAATCATTATCATAATACAATACACCGATAGCGTAATGATAAAACACACAGTTAATTTATTACACTGTAATTTGTGGTCCGATAAACTCAGGTTAATTCGGCAGGTATTAGAAGGGCTCATAAAGCGATAAATTCAGATTAATATATGGTCTACCGTGACGTCACGGCTGCCAAAAACGTGATCGTAATCTTTTGCTTTGTGATTTTTTATAGGTGTACCTACAGAAAAATATGTAGAATCATTGTATCAAAGGTCAAAGTCTGCTGGGACAGACTGGATGTGGAAGACCGGATGTTCTGGCACATCTAAGGAGAGGTCAGTGTAGATTGGTACCTACGAGATGTAAATACTCCTTGAAGCTTTGTTTAATACAGCTAAAACAGTTCTCTTCTGTCCATTAATTCTGACTATCCATATTCTTTACTTTAAATATTTCCAAAATTGCTATAGGTACGTACAATTTTGAAACAGACTAGCCCAGGGCCCAGAATCAAAACAGAGTGAATCAAGGGAGACCCCGGGAATGTTTCGCGACTACCCATAAACTTAAGCTCCCTTATTACAAAAGAAGGTTTATGTTCAGACCCAGGTTTAAAACATGTAGCCATTATTGAATTTCGAACTTTATTTCGACTATGGTAAAGTTCCTAAACACAAAACTGACAACTTATTACCAAACTGAGTTTTCAGTTTTGTTTATAGAACGGTATTTCAATCACTGTTACGTTCTTATTACAAAAACTGGCTTCATGGTTTAAGCCATGTCAAAATATAAATCCTGTTTTGTAATAAGGCGGAAGGGGAATATTAAATAAAACCATGGCAGGGCCATCTATGTGATATGGTAAAGGATGGTTAGCCACGAGAGAGATGAATCAATGAATGAAGATTGCACGCAGCTGAGGTGACCGATAATTTGTATGAGAATCGTTTGCCATTTTATTGGTTTCTGATATGGAGGAATAAGTGACAAGTGATGATAGATGTTTCAGTAATATTGATGATGATAATAGTGGAGAAACTAAGAAAAAGGTTGGAGATTGGCCGTTGTGCGTGTGAAAGATTCAGATTAACATTTTTAGATAGGAGTGAATACTGAGATGACGGTAGTTGGAGAAGTGTGGAAGAAGGAGGATGTCTTTTATTTTATTTGCAGAATCACCATCATTTCACCCCCCCACCCCTGCCAGCTAAATGGTTGGTTTTGGATATGTGAAAAAATTCATGGCAATAGTATATGTAACGAAATTAAAAGGAAAACTATCACAGCTAAGTAGGCTTCACAAGTTAACGAGTAATAGTCGACCAACTTAAATTTGCAGTTGGAGAATTGACCGTAACGTATATCAATGTATGGGAGAGCATGTTTTTCAACTACAATGTTAAGTTTGTTTTTGGGATAAATTCATCCCAACTACGGAACCCTTCATTGTGCGTGGTCCGACATGCACTTGGCCGGTTTTTTTCATTATTATCTATGACTGTATTGTACACGCAATATGCTTTATTGCTTTTGTATCGTTCATCAATCATTGATGTTTATAGTGCATTTATTGCACTTCTTTATCTGTTTCCTTTGGAATATGCTCCCTTGATAAAGATATTGTATAAAATGGTCTAAATTCGTCAAAAACAGTGTATTTGTTGTCTGACCCAGAAAACAAACAAGTGTGTAAGTTGTTTTTTTCGGAGTAATATTTTTTAATTTTATTTTTTGGTTTAAGATTATATTGATTAATTTTGATTTTTAACATTATCAACTTACCTAAGAACTGCGTGTTAACCAGTGAATTTGTGCTTGTGGAATTTTCAGTGCATTGGTGATATACCAATATAAGGCTTTCAATTAAATCTACAAACCCAACTTAGTCAAGCTAAAGTGGATAGCTTAGCAAAAGTGTTCCAATACCTCAATTCCAATGATAATTATTTTCTCACAGAAAACATGAAAATCCTGCTACTAGCCACCCTGGTCGCAGTGGCTGCTGCCAAGCCCGGGCTAGTACAGCCTGGCGCCGCCGGCCCTGCTCCTGCTCCCAACCCTGAAGATGCGTTCTATCCCATCGCCATCGGCCCCGCCATCATTGACTCTTTCGAGCCGGTTGCTATTGGACCCGCCATCGTTGACACCTTCGAGCCCATTGCCATTGGACCCGCCATCGTTGACACTTTCGAGCCCATTGCCATTGGACCTGCCTTCGTTGATACCTTCGAGCCTATTTCCGTAGGACCCGCCATAGTCGACACGCCCGTGCCTGCTGTCTCCTCTTCAGCTGCTCCTCTCGTGCAAATCATCCTTAACGTCAACGCTGCTGCCAGTGCACCCGTTCGGCCTGTAAGTTAGAATTTTCATATAAACTGTAAACAACACATTTTTTCAGCATTCGAGCACGTTAAGTTAAATGTGTACATATTTTGATTAAGTCACGAAGCACACAAAATTATTTGAGTTTTTCATAGATCGTATCATTTTAAAACTATTACAAATGTGCTTCATGAAAATGAGCTGCAATAATACTAACGCAAAGAAAGAATAAAGATTATTTTCAAAAAGCAATTACTGTATTATTATTTCCTTGGCTCCTACCATACGTATATATACCCTCTATTGTAATGAATTTAAGTTGATCAAGTTATTTCTTTGTATATTTTAGCCTCAAGGTATTTTTATTATTTCTTAATTAATAATCTTTTTATGTTTTAGTTTGTCGCCATAATCTGAAACGGTATGTAGTATCTACAAGACTTACGTTTATCTTAATAACAAGTTGTAAATAATGGATAACGATAATTCGCTATTATTCATGATTGCCTTGATACTTGGGTCAGAAGCTATTTACTACCTATACTTTGTTTGACTATTCAACAATAATAATAATAATCGGCGGTGGGGGGTCCCACTGCCGTATCTCTACGTTGACGTAGTGGTGGGACTTGCGCACTCCGAACTCTAGGTCTGTGCCGGTAGATTTTACTTTGCCGGAACAAGTCTAGGGTTAGGAGCCAGACCAAGAGAGATAGAAACACCGCAGGAGACAGAGCAGGGCAGCATGTGGCGAGCTGTTGGGCAGTAGCGACCCTACGGACCCTATCTCCAGGGAGAAGTCTTGTTCCTCATCTCTGGCTTGCCTTTATTGGCTGGCCGGAGTGAACACTGACGAGGAACAGAGCTCCCACCTCTTTCTTGCCTTTATTGGCCAGCTTGAGTGGAGATTCACAAGAGCAAACGTGCTCGGAGGGAGGAAGTATTCAATCCCAGCGGGCTGGATATATTTATGTTGAAATCGTGTGAGAAAACTCCGACTCCGGTTCCGGAGTCGTCCTTTGATCCGTCAGAGTATACTCTCATCTCTTTAGGGCCTGAGTAGTCACAACGTTTCTCTATGAGTATAATGTTGTAGTGCTTTTGGAGCTTTGCCGCAGGGTGATGCCATCATCGGTTGCCATTTTATTGCAATTTCCTTTATGCGAGTATGCTTGACCCAGAGTCTTTGCTCAGGGTTCCCGATATATAGAGCCTGAAGGCGGCCAGGGCTGCCTCCTCTCGCACGATGAGGTATAGGGGTGTAGTCTAGCCACTGCAGTTTTTCGAGGTATTTTTGGGCTGTGCTTAGGTCCGTCCTGGGCCACCAGACCAGTGAGCCATATGTGATAATTGGTCCAACGACTGTGGTGTATAGCCAGTGGGTGACCTTGGGGCTGATACCCCAATTCTATCCAAGCAGTCACCTGCACCCCTCCGGCCGTTTTCACAACTGGGATTCGCAACCAGTTGCGAATTAAGAATTTTTATTCTTTCATCACAACCAGTTGCGAATGAAGAAAACTTTTTCCTTAACCGCAACTAGGCATGTGCTAGGCATCCTGATGATTAAGTTTCGTAACCAGTTACGACAAAAGATTTTTTTAAACCAAAGCCTCTGGAGAAAAGCTAAGGCTCTGCAAATAAAAACAAGGCCAAAGAAAGGTCGGTTACCTAAAAGCTTTATTACTGCTGGATATTATGATTACCAATACGTGATGGCCAAATGTCCAGTTGGTGAAGAAATAAGAAAACTTTACAGATATTTTAATAAGCAATGGGTTAAAAAGGACGAAATATGGAATTATTGTTGCTGTGAAAATGAAAAAATAATAACATATAATCATTTAGAAGGATGGCATACAAAAATAAATAAATACATAGGTTGCATAAACCGAATCTAGCTCACCTACTGGATGTTTTAAACACAGAGTCTACGTGCTTTGATTTAAGAAAAGTCAGCAACAAAAAGAAAAAAGAATAAGAAGAAATAGACGCGGAAATCGATTCGGCAATAAACGACCTGAAATCCGGAATCATTAGCGTGGGGCACTGCATAGAAATTATTTGCCCGTATGCGATCTGAATGAGAGCCAAGAAGGGTAGAAAGGCCCGTCGAACAATTATAATTTAATTTTGTAAGTAAGAAAGAAGATTATTTTGTTTTTTAAGTTTCATTTTGTTAAGTTTTTATGTTTTTGTTAAGTGAAATATATATATACTTAATTAAGAAGATAAAAAAAACTCATTATTTTAGCTACATAATCCACCTATACTGTACCCACTGCTGGGACACAGGCCTCCTGTCTTCGAGAGGGAGTGGGATCTAGGTGGATCATGTCATGTCTTCGAATTTTTGGTTCTAAGACATGCCAGTTTCCTCGCGATGTTTTCCTTCACCTTTTTGAGAGCAGTGGTGATGAAATAACACAAAATAAAGCGCCTGTCCAGGTTCTTAGCTACGAGTGCTACGACCTACAACTCGTAAGTCGAGGCTGCTACCAGTGGGCCATCACTGCTCATGCTTTTTTTTGCTACTGGTTGCGAATTAAGAAATGCTTTTCTCGTTAACTTTCTAAGTTCTTATTCTTTGTTCGCAACCAAGTTGCGGTTAAGGAAACATTTTTCTTTATTCGCAACTGGTTGTGAACAAAGAATAAAAATTCTTAGTTCGCAACTGGTTGCGAATCTCAGTTGTGAAAACGGCCGGAGGGACCTGCACTGTCCTATGACAGTGCAGTTGACTGCTTGGAAAGAATCTTGAAATACACCAACTATATCACCACAAAAGCCAGCATATCCCTATGGATATGCTGGCTTTTGTGGTGATATAGTTGGTGTATTTTGCACAATTCAGCTGTTGTAAATTATAATAATTGACATTGTATGACTTTATTATTATGTTGGTAGTGTTGGTACTTGCCATCTCTATTGTATTTTTTTGTACTTTTGCATACCTTCTGGCTAAGTATGGCTGTTGTTAATTATATTTTTTATGTCACCGTGTTTTTGTACCCTTAGTTGCGAAATAAATATCTTATCTTATCTCTCATTTTGAGCATGTTGGTGATCCAGCCGCTCAGGGTCGAGTCTATATAGTGTCTATCTAGAGCCATGTTAATGCTGTTGAACATGGTTTTGTCAAAGGCGCCCTCGATATCAATGAAGGCGGCCAGTGATGAGCATTTGTGGTCCACTGCGCATTACATTTTAGAGACCACGCTGTGTAGCGCGGATTCTGTTGATTTGCCTGTGGAGTTACGCATGCTGTTGTTTATGGAGTGGTACCCGAAGATGTCCGTCTCGAATTTGTCTATCACAGAGTCTCTCCAGAGTTTTCAGTAGGAAGTATGTGGGGCTGATAGGCCTGTAAGCCTTGGGTTGTGTATAGTCGGTTTTGCCTGGTTTGGGTTTGAAAATTACTTTCACTTCGCGCCATGCTAGTGGTATGTGTCTAAGTGCTATGCACGCTTGATAGATCTCCACCAGCCTCAGTGTCAGATGATCTAGCCTTTTTGTCACAGTCATGACGTGCAGCTGCCGACTAATTGTTTTTTTTATTTGTGCTCGTGATTATATTGTAATGTGTTTTGTGGATTTATTCCAGAAATCCCCACCTACAAATCCCCACTGGTGGGGATTGTTACTTTTTTTTCCAAAAATCCCCACTGGTTAAATAAACTCAGCCTAGTGGGGATTTTTGGAAAAATGAGTAACTATCCCCACCAGGTGTTGTTGTATGTAAATAATTAAAACAAAAAATGCGTTAATCAATACCTACGATAAGTAACTAATTATGTCAATATTATAATAACCAACTTCCATTATAAATTGTTTGCATTGAAACGAAACTCAATTGACTAGATTCAAACAAAAAATATTTAAACATTATAGAGAACGACACGGTTGGCGCAGTGGTTAAGCAATTGGCTGCTGCGCTGCGTGTCGCGGGTTCGATTCCCGCACGGAACAAATATTTGTATGACCTACAAGTAGTTGTTCTGGGTCTGGCTGTTTGTGTATGTGAGTTTAAATGTTTGTAAACGCACCCACAATACAGGAGAAACTCCTAGTGTGGGGCAAAGTTTAAAAAAAAAAAAAAAAAATGAGAATGAGAATTTATCTCATTCTTTCCAAAAAAAATGGCACTGTAATGCTGCCACGCATTAACTCTAGTTGAGCATCTAAGATGAACTGATCTTTTTCTTTGCTTCTTTGTGATCGCGGGTTCCGACGGTGACTTTCGTTAGCACTTCTTTCATAAAACAAAGCGTCTTCATGCAAAAAATGTAGGAGTTTCAGTAAACTGCTACCGAGATTACCATGTACTGTATAAAGTTGATAAAATGGATTTGAATGTCGATTTTAATTCAATTCCTTTTGAATGTCCTATTTCCAAAAAAAACGTTTATCGTTTTCATGCGACTACGAGCGTTTTTGGTAGCTAATAATAATATGCGAGTTTTATAATCATTAAAATCTGCTATGAGCAATGATTAAATTTTAGAGGAACTGTAACTTCTGCGAGGTTCCTGACTTAAATTTTTTTTAACTGGTGCCGTTTTATTTCGGTGGATAAACAAAAAAAGAGGAAATTGTGACTCACTCAACTGAAAACCTGAATCATTGTACGATGCTGCTGCCGAATTACATGCTGTCGAATTGAAGGCTGGTTCTATGTTGCCAGCCAAAGCCCAGACAATCAAAACAGTGACAGTTTTCGCCAGTATATGTTAAGCCAATGGATAAAAGAAGATTTCATAAAAGTATTATGTGTTTACGGAGAGAGGCACAGAACGACAAACATTTTGGAAGGGTGGCATAATAAACGTAATGCAGCTATATCGAAAAAAAGACCAAGTTTACTGAAACTCCTACATTTTTTGCATGAAGACGCTTTGTTTTATGAAAGAAGTGCTAACGAAAGTCACCGTCGGAAACCGCGATCACAAAGAAGCAAAGAAAAAGACCAGTTCATCTTAGATGCTCAACTAGAGTTAATGCGTGGCAGCATTACAGTGCCATTTTTTTTTAGAAAGAATGAGATAAATTCTCAACCACGATTTACGTGATCCTATAATGTTTAAATAATTTTTGTTTGAATCTAGTCAATTGAGTTTCGTTTCAATGCAAACAATTTATAATGGAAGTTGGTTATTATAATATTGACATAATTAGTTACTTATCGTAGGTATTGATTAACGCATTTTTTGTTTTAATTATTTAGAAACAACAACACCTGGTGGGGATAGTTACTTATTTTTCCAAAAATCCCCACTAGGCTGAGTTTATTTAACAAGTGGGGATTTTTGGAAAAAAAAGTAACAATCCCCACCAGTGGGGATTTGTGGGTGGGGATTTTTGGAATAAACCGTTTTGTGTAATGTTTACCTACTCAAGTTTATGTTTTCGTATGCACGTGTTACTGTGACAAAAAAAAAAATTTTTCTTTCTTTCTTAGCTATTCCCCATGGTAGCAAAGCTGGGAAGATGCCATTCAGCCCAGCGGACTTAAATGGCTGAAACGTGTTGATAGCCCACTTTATACGATCTTCTGTTGCTATATTATCCATTCATTCTTCGTTCATCGTTGCAATATTGTCCATTCTGGCACAACCTCCCACGTCCTGTCTTCCAGGAGTTTGCAGTCCGGGAAGTGAGTCTCAAGAAGGACCTTGCTGGTTTCATGGTCAGTTGTTGTATATGAGTTGTGTGGGTTTTATGGGTTTTTTTGCGCGCCAAGAGTCCGGTCCTGGTCAGTATATAGGATCTTCCTCACCCTTGCGGCTTCATTATTTGTCTCTATGGATTCACAGAATTTCCGCAAAGCTGTTCTCCTGGCAGTCCTGATCTGTTTTCTGTACAAATATTGGGTTTCTTTGTATAGCTCCCAGTCATCCGAGAGTCTGGTGTTCTTGGCTCTGTTGAATTGCTTACGTAGTGCATCTCTGCGTTTACTGAGTTCGGCGTTTCACCAGGGGTTTCTGTCAGTCTTGGTTTGTGATGCCCTTAGTTTGCAGCATGCATGGTCTAGATTTTGGTTATATATTCTGATAACTTTGTGACAGTGTATTCTAATTATGCAGGATCTGTTAAGGTTGTTAGTGTTAGGTGCCTAACTAGCAGTAAGGCTAGGAGGCGCTTATATCCCAGCACATTGTTGCGCCGAGGATTTCGTCTCGGTATGGGTTTTTTAATGTTGGTTGTTAGTGTGAAGCAGATTTTTCTATGGTCTGAGCAAGGAGGCTAGTCCGACACGTGCAGTTGTAATAAAGTTTGTCGCGTTTTCTGTAGAAAGCGTTAGGTCCATGTTAGGTCTATGATCGACATCGTTTGTCCTCGGGCTGTGACCCAAGTGAGATTCGATTTGTACGCCGATATACTTGCGGCTAAACATAATTGGACTGAAACGACTGTAATATCTTGCATGCTCTTGTATGTATACAATGTTTAAACAAATAAAGAAATCATCTTATGTTAAGTCGGTGGCAAAAAACGAGAATGCAAAACCAAAGACACTGACTCCCGAAATAAAAGTTATTTATCACATTTTAGTATTTTTTTAAAGAGTCAGTGATCCTGGAAATTCATCCACGGTCCTGCTACCAGTACCACCTTAATGGTTAACGTTTAACCACGCCCTTTGTTTAAGATAAGATAAGATAAGATTCATTTATTTGTATAAACATGGTAATAAACATACAACAGCATGCATGATGATAATAAATTACAATAATGTCCAATCATGTTTAGCCTTATAATATATTGGCGTACAAATATTTTAGTCACATTAATTATAAAAAGAAATTAACCAAACTGCTATGTCAAACTTACAACTATATTATAATAAAATTAATGTCAGACAAGTTTTTAGACAAAAAATTCAGACACACTTTATTATGCTTTTTGCGATAAAAACACTATCAACTGACATTTGAACGCCTTGATATTTAGCTCCTTCCAACGTTTAGCTAGCTTGTTAAATATAGTTGGAGCCATGCAGATGATACTTTTGCGCATGAGTGCAATGTTCGCAGGATATACGCGAATTATGCTCATATCCCGTCTATTACGTGGGACAGCGTCCTGTAAGCGTGGAAATAATTTGGGATTCGCTTTAACAAACATCACAGTTCCGAGGATATACAGGCACGGTAAATTTAATATCTTGTATCATATAAAATACGGTTTACAAGTATCAACAGTCTTTAACCTAAACATTGACCTAATGCATCTCTTTTGGCCCTTGAATGCGATGTTGAAATCAGTAGAATTTCCCCAAAAGATGATGCCGTATCTTAAGTGAGACGCAGCTATCCCGTGGTAGGCCACAATTAAGGTACCTATCTACATTCACGACTGCAGCTAGGGAATGTAAAGCAAAAGCAGAACTACTAATTTTATTTATGTCATGTTCGGGTACGGGCGCCGTCAGTAGGGACGGGTCATTTCTTAGCTAACTAAGGTATTTTAATTGTTTTTTGTTTTTTATATTTTTATTACGGACGCTTTTAACGTGCACTTCTTTCTACATTGTTCTCACATGTATAATTTCAACATCTAAGATGTAACCAATACTATGTAACACTATTTTGATTTAAAAGAGTGTCCGTGGAGTTTCTTGCCTGTTCTTCTCCATAGGAACCTACTACGCTCTGGAATGGGCAACTAGCTTCATCTCTCTGACTGACCGACCCCTTGACAATTCAAAAGTGCCTGTAATAGGTTTATTTGAAATAAATGCTTTGAGTTTGAGTTTGAGTTGAATGGGAGTGGGTCTTAATCAACTACGCGGGCCTAGTGCGGGTTGGTAGATGTCACATTTATGGTCACAGAGCTCATTAGAGCCACCCGGCACTCACTCCGCACCGCCTCGCCTCCTGCCGCTAGTATTCTTTATATGGACTTGTATGGGTATGCGCTCACTATATGAACTCCGTAGTAGCCGCACCGCCTCGGTCGAAAGCCCTCCACGCGCGGACGGCGGGTGGACCACTCGGTGACAACTCGCTGCTCGCATGCTTGCCTTGCGTTGACTGCGCGTTGCCAACGCGTGGGTCCCGAGTGGACCGCGCGTTGCAATTGTTAACAGACTATTCGAAAATTCGTGGATCAAGCGACGTCCACTCGTTGACCGCTCGGCGTTCACTCGTTGACCGCGCGGAGTCCACTGGTTGACCGCGCGACGTTTATTGGTGATAACGCGGCGTCCACCCATGGACCACTTGTCGACAACGAGGGGACGCCGTGCGACGAGGCGGTGCGGGGTGGGTGCCGGGTGGCTCTAATGAGCTGGGACCTTTATATGCCTTCGAATTTTTGGCTCTAGGACATGGGACACCGGTTTGCTCACGATGTTTTTCTTCACCGTTTGCATCAGCACTTCGATCAATTGACATTAACAAGACAGTCATGAACCGATAATATTGACGGGTGCCATAAATTAGCTTAACTATAATCAACAACTTCCTTGTAATTATCTGTGGGTGTAGGCGCAGAGTATTATCTTATATGATTACCAAAATTAAAAGTTTGAGTATTTTGATTTGATAACAATTTCATATAAAATAGCGTGTATTCTAATCGACGAACATACTTTGTATTTTGCAAGTAAACTAAACACAAGTAAGGCTTACTTTCACTACTTTATTTTTATAATTGACTTTATATATTTACTTTCATTCCAGGAAGTCTATTCCCTAAATAATATTTCTGTGTGTGTATTTACTCAAAGTTATATTTTGTTGCCAGAAATGAAATTCTTGTTGTCTGTTGCTGCCGTCATCGCCGTGGCCGTCGCTGTGCCCACACAGCGCGGTCTAGTGGCCGTTGGACCTGCTGGCCCCACCTTCGCCCCGGAGCCTATCGCCATCGGACCTGCCATCATCGACTCCTTCGAACCCATCGCTATCGGACCCGCCATCATAAACCCTATTGAGGGTATCGCTGTCGGACCCGCTATCGTCGATGGTGTCGAGCCCATCGCTGTCGGACCTGCCTTCGTTGAGGGTTTAGAGCCCATCTCTGTTGGACCCGCCATCGTCGACTTCCCTCTGCCCGACGGTGGTGCTGTCGCTGATTCCATCATCGCCCCCGCTCCCGTGTCTGTCGTTGAAGGCGTCGCCCCAGCCCCCGCTGACACCACTCCCCTGGTCCAGATCATCCTGAATATCAACCAGGCCGCCGCTGTGTCCAACCCCATCTCCGTCGGACCCGCCGTCGCCCCCGAGTTCGTCAAGCCTGAGCCTATCCATGTTGTGGAGTCCGCTTTCGAGCCCGTGCAGGTTGTGGAGTCCGCTCCCACCCCCGTGCTGGTTGTTGAGGCCGCCCCTACGCCCGTGCAGGTTATTGAGGCTGTTTTAGAGCCCGTCCATGTTGTTGAGGTCGCTCCCGTGCCCGTTGAGCCCGTCCAGATCGGTGTCCCCGTCATCCCCGAGGCCGCAGTCGTCCTCCCCGAAGAACTCAACTAAAAGTCTACCATCGCGAGGAAGCCACTGCGCATGACAATTTAACATCCAAAATTGTTTGAACTTAGATTCCTTGGATTTTCTACCAACACCTTGAAACGCTTGTATGTCCACCATATTGAAATACATTAAATGATCTAAAATGTGGAACTCAACTAAACTATAGTTACTAAACGTTATTATATTTAAGAAGAATTACCTGAAGTACTTTTGTTGACATTCTGCTGCCAACATGAAACGATCGGTACATCCTATGAGAGACTAAAATACACGATTTGAATCATCAACTATGCTTTTGTTTCTTTTATTTTCCTAATATTATTATGACCTCTATGGATATTTTGTATTATTTAGCATAAGCATAGCATTATCAGCCTATAATGTTCCCACTGCTGGGACACAGGCATCCTCTCTTCGAGAGGGACTGGGCTGTAATCTACCACGCGGTCCCAGTGCGGGTTGGTAGATGTCACATGTCTTTGAATTGTTGGTTCTAGACATGCCGGTTTCCTCACGATGTTTTCCTTCACCGTTTTGTATTATTTACTACATACAAAAGAGTATTAAAGAAATGCAAATCGTGGAAGTCGTAAGACACCACAATATACTAAAGTAACAGCCACATTGTTATAAAAAACGGACAAGTGCGTGTGGGACCACGCACAATGGACCCTTCCATTTCCGTAGTTACGATGAATTTATCCCAAGGACAAACTTAAGATTGCAGTTGAAAAACATTCTGCCATACATTCCAACCGCTAATGTAATGTTGTACACACAATAATGAGAGATTTACCGTGTTATTTTAACAACATGGACTTCTTATAGGTTTTCCTGTAATCTTTATGTAATGAACTATTTTCTGTATTTTTTTTTCAAAATTTTAGGCTCAGTAGTTTCAGAGACAAGCGGGTCGATTTTCATCTATTTTCATAAATAACTTTAAAACAATTTATATTAAAAATTAATTTAAAAAATATGTTTGAGACAACAAGCCCTTTCATTTGATAAGTCACACGATACAGTTTGCTTAACTTTTCTTTTCTTTTTTCTAATTTGCCCCCCAAAAGGGTCCCTCACATTTAAAAAAAACTATTTCTTTACGTTACACGTCCGTATTTGGGTCACAGAAATTCATCATCATCATCATTTCAGCCGAAAGACGTCCACTGCTGGACATAGGCATTGGGGGAGCCCAAGCACCGCCACTTCGACCGGTTCTGTGCTTCCCGCATCCAGCGGATACCTGCAGCCTTCACAAGGTCATCGGTTCACCTTGTAGGAGGCCTTCCAACGCTACGTCTTCCGGTACGCGGTCGCCACTCCAGAACCTTTCGGCTCCATCGGCCATCAGTTCTGCGAGCAATGTGCCCAGAAATTCATATACTTACCTAAGTATCAAATTTCAACTTAATCGGTCCAGTAAATTCGGAGCAAATCGGCTGTGACAGATGAACATACAGACAGACACACGCGTGATCCTATAAGGCTTCCGTTTTTTCCTTTTGATTTACGGAACCCTAAAAACTGCTTCGTTGGATGGTCTATTGGTCGCAAGCGCTATTGTTGAGCATGAGGTCCTGGGTTCGATTCTCGGATCAGTCAAATTGTTATTGGGTTTTCCATCTGGAATTTCTCAGAAACAGTCCGAAGTCTGGATAGGCTCGTCCCCTACAACATGGGACCTAAACATAAGTAACTGGTGAAATGTGAGTGTCCTATAAGTCAAATACCATACAACCTCGACTGTACCTACAATATCATACTTTTCCCATCCTGCATATATCAACTAGCCCCTGGGCCTAGAAGGCTGCTTGGGCGCGAAGTCACGTTTATGTTTCGTGTCATGCCCCGGAAAGGGGAGAACTAACACAGAGGGGACGGTTCATCTACAGACAGTTACTGGTCCGTATGCCGCAAGGCCGGAAGGACCACAGAGGAGAGGCGGTGGGAATATAGCCCCTGGACCATCGGCTGGCGACGCCCTTGCTTCAAGCCTATTACCTCCTTCGTCACTATGGTATTGAAGCAACAGAAAGACAAAGTCTCGTGCAGACTGGCGCGATATCGCGACAGAGATATTGTGCTACTATTGTCGCGTCGCGCCTGCGATATCGCGCTAGTTTGCACGAGCCTTAGGGCGCTGACAACAGGTAAACCGCTGTCACTGTCAGATTGCATACAAAAAAAAGAGATGCGCGATGACAACGTATGGCGTAAAAAATCTATATTAACTATTAAAATATTAACTATAAAATTAGATGTTAACTAATTAATAAAAAATAATCCATCACCGGATGCAGTTCGGCATTTGCAATTTATTGATATGTTTTTAATTATAATTATAACTGTTAACGAAGGGATAGACAACTCTTAATTATTTTTAAAGCTTTTAAAAATAATAAGAGTTGTCTTTGAACATTTTTTTGATGTATTAAATTATGTTTAATTATGGTTTAAGTTCCATCACCGTATGCACAAAAGACTTGAAAATATCATATTGTTTTTGTTTTGGACAAAGTATTTACGGTTTAAGAGATACACTGCTTTACAAAATCACATTTTTGACCATTTTCAGAAATCTCCGCCTTAAAGAGAAAACGCGGTCACGTGGTCGTTGGCTTTCATTCCATACTAACGTATTCGTCTTCCTAACCCTTCGGGGAATATAGGCTGATATTATGTTATTTTTATAAAACTTAGGGGAGTTTTATAAAAATAATATAGCATCACGTAGTATAGAGGGGTATACTACGTTTGTAGTTTTGGAGTCAACAGCCAAAATATACAGAGACTCAGGACTGGTAAATGATAAATGATTTTATTTCTGTAAGTAGGTTTGTACAAACACTTTTACACGTCAATCATATTTTAAAAACTAGCTGAGGTCGGCGTTTCCTATCTGACTACTCTGAGAAGAAAGGCCGAAACAAACTCAGAGGTCATAGTCTCTTTTAAAGTCCAGACATAATCTTGGTCAGATCATGTGAAGACCATGTAGATTGGTGTCTGAAATGGTCTTTTGAGAAAAGAACCACACAGGTTGAGTGGACCTGACCAGTCAGTGCACGCATTTGTCAGTAATCGTGCAGCTCTACTCAGAATTTAAGGAGTTTAACGATGCGACGATCAATACCAAAGAAAGGACATTTGGGTAGGCCACTTATATGACTCAAACTGCCAGACCATGATTAACACTAACTGAGAATAAAAGAAAGGGAAAAAAAATATTATGCAATAACCCACATAGTCTTCACATTCACAATAATTAAAATAATATAATACTTTACAAGTAAATATTCCTTCATTGTGTGTAAAATAATAATTAAATGTCACTGTTTATAAAATAATAAAGTTAGCAAAAACAAAAAAAAACAATAAAAATAAACTACCTCAATATGTACAAAAATTGGAGCAGCTCAATCCCAAGCCTTTTTGTCCTCAATATAATCTTTAACAGTATAAAAGGCTTTCTGGCACAACTTACGTTTAATGAATGATTAGAATTTATTAAGGCTTAGATCTTGAACGTGGCTTGATTGTTTATTATAAAAGCGTATACATTGACATCGAAACGAGCCACCTATTTTCTTGAGCCTTGTTGTAGGTACAACAAATTTGTGTTTGTTCCTAGTATTTATATTATGGATATCACTGTATTTTTTTTCAATAATTTTATATTTTTATGGGCATATAATAGATTTTCAAAAATATACTGAGAAGGCACAGTCATTACATTAATCTCCTTAAATTTCTCTCTGAGAGAGTGTCTTGGACTTAATTTATAAATTGATCGAACAGCTCTTTTCTGCAAAACAAAGATAGTCTGAATGTCGGCAGCATTTCCCCATAACAGAATACCGTACGACATTACACTATGAAAATAGCTAAAGTACACTAAACGGGCTGTCTCTATGTCAGTTAAATTACGAATTTTTCTAACAGCATATGCTGCGGAGCTTAGCTTTTTTGACAGTTTATCTACATGTGGGCCCCACTGAAGCTTAGCATCCAAAGTCAAGCCCAAGAATACTGTGCTATCTTCAGGATTCAATTCTTCGCCCTTTATTAACACATTAGTTTTCAACTGCCTAACGTGAGGTAGCGTAAACTTAATGCATTTGGTTTTTTTTTCATTTAGAAGTAAATTATTAACATTAAACCAGTGAACTACTTTTGAGATCGCGCTATTTACATCGTCAGTAACCAGCTGCTGAAATTTAAGTTTAAACAAAAGTGAAGTGTCATCTGCAAAAAACACTATATCATGATTATCCTTTATGAGGTAAGGCACTTTATGGTGATGCGAAAGCAAGCGACGCAGTATCTAGTAGCAATTTCCCACTCAAACTCAAACCCCCTTATTACAAAACAAGGTTTATCTTCAGACCCAGGTTTAAAACATGGAGCCATTATTGAATTTCGAACTTTATTCCGACTATGGTAAAGTTCCTAAACACAAAACTGACAACTTAGTACCGAACTAAGTTTTCAGTTTTGTATAAATTAAGAACGGTATTTCAATCACTGTTACGTTCTTATTACAAAAACTGGCTCCATGGTTTAAGCCATGTCAAAATATAAATCTTGTTTTGTAATAAGACGGAAAGCATTTATTTCAATTAAACCATTGACAGGCACTTTTGAATTGTATGAAGTCGGTCAGTTACAAATATGAAGCTAGTTGCCCATTCCAAATAGTAGGTTCCTATGGAGAAGAACGGGCAAGAAACTCCACGGACACTCTTTTAAATTAAAATAATGATACAAAATATTGGTTACATCATTCATATTGTAGTTAAACATGTGAGAACGATGCAAAACGTCAGAAGCGTCCGTGATAAAAAGATAAAAAACAAAAAAAAAACTAAAATAGTTAAAAATAAGCCGTGGCAGCAAAGAGATGACCAGTCTCAACTGACAGCGCCCGTTCACGAACATGACGCATGGATCAGCACTATTCAGCTCAACCATTTTGAAGGGAGCTAAATGATCCAACACACACGCCACCATCAGCGAGACATCTGACTGAGCATGACATACTGTCAGCCGCCAGGGCACATTCAAGTCAATAAAAGACATATTATTACCCGGTAAATGGTAGCTCTATTGTACATATTATATTATAATACAAAGGAGATTGAGTTTATACAATGAAAAGATAGTCTTACAATCTTCAGCAGCATTTTCAAATATTAATCAATTAGTTGTGGTTGTGGAGCTGGACCAGCAGTGAGCCAAGCATTTCTATGAGTGATGTAATCCCTCAACCTATAATATGCCTGCTTGCCACAGCTTGCGAAGTTTTTCTTTTTTGTGAATTAATGTGGAATGAGGCTTAAAATGGACGCTTTGGCAGAATCATAATTATGATCTGCATACAATTCATACATCTCGCAATTCATCTGTTTGACAGCTGCTATTTGACATTAGACTTCAATACAGCAATTCATAATTTGTGAACCATTTTACGAAACTCCATACAAAACTGTCAAACAGATGAATTGCGGGATATGAATTGTACGCAGATCATATTATGATTCTGCAAAAGCGTCCATTTTAGGCCTCTGTACTAATGTCACAACACTGATACACTGACTGATGCATACTTAGAGATTATTTCTGACGAACAGCTATCACATAAAAAACTTTTTGTACAAAAAAAATAACCGTCTTCCAAAAAAACACTACAAAGTGAAAAATAACTTTAATTTCGGAAGTCGGTGGCAATAAACTAAAATACAGATCCAAAGACACCGACTTCCGAAATTAAAGTTATTTTTCACTTTGTAGTGTTATTTTTGGGAGTCGGTTATATTTTTTTGTAAAAAGTTTTTTTTATGTAAAGAATCTATGTACAAAATTTCAAAACTGGAAAAATCACAAAGTTATGAGGTTGTTATGTTACCGGGTTGTCCGTACAAAAACAATGCTAACGGCGGCGCCCCCGCGCCTCCAGGGTCGTCTTGCGCTCATTGATAATAATTTGGCAGTAGGTACCTAACCGTACGGCGATTGTATTGTAAGTAATTAAATGGTGATAACATTTTCCATCACAATTAAATATTTTTTTGACAAAATATACCATGGTGTAGAAATTATTGAAATAGATTCAGTTCCTTATTCTGAACAAACTATATTCAGGTTTCGCATATAGGTAGGTACTAAAAATAATATTGTAGTGTTTTTTTTTTTTTTTTTTTTTTTTTCTGGCTTCGCACGGTTTGTGCATTTAGCCAATGTCACGTTTTAGTTCTTGTATAGTATTGATGAAATGAATTATAAATGCATGATGATGATATCCCCGCCCACTCCCCTTGAGTTTCAGTAAATATGTGGCACTTTACTGAGACCTCACGCGGACTTCTTGAGAGAACTTGAAGCGAAGTTGCACTGTTTTGTTTCATTTGCCTACACTAATGCACGTTCACAAACACTTAATGGTTAATAATCCACCATTATTACACATTATAAATTCGGCTAAACACAAATTTTGGAAAATTAAACAAACTGCTGAACATGACGCTTCACTTTCCCGCCAAGAAGTCATTGTATAGTGTTTTTCTCAAAAGAATGCAGAGAACGTAAATTATTTATAAATTCCAAATTCAATGACGAACAACGATAATTTTTTACGCGCCAATGTGTTCATTTGTTTTTTTTTCATACAGCTTTCTATTTGCAAGCCAGTTCGAAATTTAAATAAAACCTTTGATAAGTTACCTCCTTGGTTGCCATTTTTCAGAGTAAAATATCGTTCCATTTTTAAATTACACGATAGTAAAGAGTTTTCTATGTAATTTATTTGGCCGCTAAACCACGACACATGTAATGGGTTTTCATACAACTTTTGGTGGCCGCTGCTCGCATGTATTTGGCCAGTACAGCAATTTCGATTTATCTCGAAGAAGGTTGTCAAAATAATGCTCGAATTTCCAAGAATGTTTGAGAAAAGAGTATTTAATAACCCCAGCACGCCGCCGCCGTTTCATACAACATTGCTGGAGCGTTGTAATGTTCCAAATTCAGAAATGCTCCTGCAATGGATTTCATTTTCTTTGACCATAAATGCGATACTTCGCGTGTTCTTTTTTCAAAGTAAAAAGAAAGCTAGTTTGAGAAAATAACTTTATCACAGTAGATTCCTGTCTGTTAATGAAAAATGCCGTGTGTTAATGAGAAACACATGGGATTTCTCATTAAAAAAACATCTCACATTCACCTTACATTTATATCTATAGACTACCCATGGCCAACAATGTAGACTGGCCAAAAATTACCAAAATTTGGAACAAATATTCGCGTTATAATTTTATTTGCTTTGAGAACTGAATAGAACAGAACTTTAATAGCAATTGATGCTTGTGATTTCTGACATTCTGAGAAAAAAATAAGGACCTTAAAATTTACCTTAAATAATTTAGAACCTACAAGAATATAGAAAGTCGAAAAGCTGACAAAAGTATACACATGTTCCGTTATCTAATTTTCCTAATCCCCGACCGCAAATAGCCGTCCGAAGAATAGTGGTCGTCCATTTAGTTTAAACTGACAAAATGTTTGGGTTTCGGATTTGTGAACAGCGTACGAGTATCATACAACGTAACATCAACCAATGTTATCGAAGGAGTCCTCTACTCCTTCGATAATGTTATCGAAGGAGGTCTCTACTAATGGTTGATGTTCGTTTCGGTACGAAAGCGTATTGAATGGTTGTGAATAGCTATGCAGAGGATAATTATATAAATAAATACTAAAGATCGTAATTATGTTATATAAATTAATACTACACCATTTAAAGGAGTTGGAGGGGGTGCTAAAAGTAGGGGAAGGTACGAAATACAAGCGAACGAAGTCGTGTCCGTCGACTATTATTATTATTATCATTTTTTTTCAGAATAAATTTACTTTCCATACATTATAGGTGAGCCCTAGAAAGGGGTTTTTGAAAATGGGATCTTTAAAGGGGTGAAAGGGGACTTAGATTAAAGAAAAAACTTTTTTTTTGAGTTAATAAACTTGGGACGGAGCGAGAATAAAATATAATAAATCACGTTACAAAAGAATTTTCGGGAGTGTTAAAGTTTGTATGAAAGAATCTTAACGCACGTTTCGATTAACTCGAAACTGGGTGCTCATACATTTGACAGAAAAAAAAGAAATACGATTATATTGGGTTTTCGAGAATCGGAAAAAGGGATTACCCCTTTTTCGGGGAGAATTTTACTGCGTACTTCGAATAACTAAAAAGTTGGTATTATACATAAAATAATCTTTAAGAATAAAAACGTAAAAAAAAAATAGTAGAAAATCTGAAAATAATAACATTCCCACCACTATGTATCTATGAACTACCATTAGACATCTATACGTATATATTATGTACCTATACATAATAATATAATAGTAAAACTGAAATGTGTGTCAAAACTGTACATTGAACATAAATTGAAAAAAGTAATAGAACGAGTCTGATGCCCGAAATATAGTTTTAAGAATTTTCGTCTGTTTGTCTGGATGTATGTTTCGTATTGGCACAACAACGGCTGAACGGATTTGGATACACATGTAGTTGATAATCTGGATTTAAAACGCGCGCTACACGTGTAGCGTTTGAAATAATAACAAAAGTTCTTATGATCATAATATGACCTAATTTCATTTAATATATTTTTTTTAAAAACCGGTCAAGAGCGAGTCGGACTCGTGCACCGAGGGTTCCGTACGTATATATGATGTTGATGATTTCTGAAAATCTGTGCTTTTTAGAGACATTGTTTTATTTTTCCTGTAATCTTTGCATAAACTTCTATCAAATAGAATAATTTCAGATTTTTATCTATGCAAACTTCGGAGATAAGGGGGGGGGGCGGTATTTTTTTTTACATTTTTCATCAAAAGTCGAAAACTATGCTGCCTAAAAAAACAAAAAATGTTTGAGAATGTTCAAACAGCGTTCTTTCATATGATACCCCACATGCCCTAGTAGCTCCACTTCAAATTTTTAAGACCCCCTTTCAGGTCCTTTTGCAAAAAAGATATATATTTTTTTATTTTTTTCTTGTTTGCAAAGTAGTTGGGCAAACGTCATCTAAAACTACTCTAAATTTCAAGTTGATAGCATTAGTAGTTGTTGAGATATCCAGGTGTGACAGACAGACAGACTTAGTCTCACCATAAGGGTTCCTTTTTACCATTTTGGTACGGAACACTAAAAAGAAGGTTACTTATTATGAAATATAACATTAGGTCACATAAAATTAGGTTTGTCATTATAGCATATGAAAATGATATCATGTGAACGTTATTTCAACTGATTTATTATACTATCTCTTATTATGGCATATATTACACACCCATTTATAACATAGGGTAGTTTTGTTCCCGGGAGTACCTACGTTTCCGTGAGTTTTTTTCCGACATCCACGTGGGCGAAACCGCGGGAAAAGCTAGTTTTATAAATATAACCAAAGTTGGCTGTGTAGTTAAAGTTCTTTCACACCTCTTTCTCAGCCTTTAAACAACCATAAAACTTGTATCTAACAATAAAACGTAATCATTTTATCATCTAGTCTGATAAAAATTTAGTATAAATGTCGTGAATTCTAGTCGAAAATCAATAGATACTTTGTATCTTGCAGCTATAAACAAGCAGCATAAGTAAGTATCTACTGTATTATAATATTTTATTAGTTTCTGTCAATTTTCTAACAATCCACTTCCCATAGAGATTTCACATGATACTATTTACTGTTTTTACCATAATATTAGAAACCTAAAACTATCAACCATAATTATAAATTCAAAAACCCATATAATTTCTAACATAATGTTCTGTTTCCAGAAATGAAATTCTTGTTGTCTGTTGCTGCTGTCATCGCCGTGGCCGTCGCTGTGCCCACACAGCGCGGTCTAGTGGCCGTTGGACCTGCTGGCCCCACCTTCGCCCCGGAGCCTATCGCCATCGGACCTGCCATCATCGACTCCTTCGAACCCATCGCTATCGGACCCGCCATCATAAACCCTATTGAGGGTATCGCTGTCGGACCCGCTATCGTCGATGGTGTCGAGCCCATCGCTGTCGGACCTGCCTTCGTTGAGGGTTTAGAGCCCATCTCTGTTGGACCCGCCATCGTCGACTTCCCTCTGCCCGACGGTGGTGCTGTCGCTGAATCCATCATCGCCCCCTCTCCCGTGTCTGTCGTTGAAGGCGTCGCCCCAGCCCCCGAAACCAGAACTCCCCTGGTCCAGATCATCCTGAACATCAACCAGGTCGCCACTGAGTACAACCCCATCTCCGTCGGACCCGCCGTCGCCCCCGAGTTCGTCAAGCCTGAGCCTATCCATGTTGTGGAGTCCGCTTTCGAACCCGTGCAGGTTGTGGAGTCCGCTCCCACCCCCGTGCTGGTTGTTGAGGCCGCCCCTACGCCCGTGCAGGTTATTGAGGGTGTTTTAGAGCCCGTTCATGTTGTTGAGGTCGCTCCCGTGCCCGTTGAGCCCGTCCAGATCGGTGTCCCCGTCATCCCCGAGGCCGCTGTCGTCCTCCCCGAAGAACTCAACTAAAAGTCTACCATCGCGAGGAAGCCACTGCGCATGACAATTTAACATCCAAAATTGTTTGAACTTAGATTCCTTGGATTTTCTACCAACACCTTGAAACGCTTGTATGTCCACCATATTGAAATACATTAAATGATCTAAAATGTAAATATTTCTTTGTTTTTTCCTGCCTTTTAATATGAGTTATATGCACAAATTAATAATTCGAAGGGCCTACAAATAAAGCATAAAAAAACAATTTTACCTTGGTCTGTTTACCAAGATAAATAGTTTTTTTTAATGCAACTGCAACACTCACAACTCATTTAACAACTAGACTTTCAATTTTTTGCTCTACTGGCACTCATGTAGAGCGAGCGTGTATAAGCAATATTATTTATCATGAGTCGTTAAAATATTTTTGAGTAATCTATGACCTAGAAAAACAATCACGCATTTTTCTGCTAAATTAGAGATTTTCTTTAGTGAATAACACTAATTATGATAATCATTTAAGAATTAAGTATGTCATATAGTGAAAACTGACCTCGGAGTATCCCACCACCAAGCAGCCCTGCCAGCAAACCTCAAATACCTAACTATGCTGCTGACGGAAAAATTCAGGCAGTGGACACTAGTGACATTAGTAACTTGTTGAAAATGGAAGCAATCAGACTGGAAAAATTGCAGAAACAGAGGAGTTAGTATCTCAAAAGGAAGGAAACTGGATAACAGTAAATAAGAAAAAAAGTAGATATTCAAACACTGAAGTAAAAAGAGGTGCGAGCACGAGTGCAGTAGACATAATGTGAACTGAACGTAAAAAGTTTTTGCATGTAGCCATACATCGCCTTCGTAAGGAAACTACAGTAGAAAACTTGGAAAAATACGTGAAGAATATATGTGGATCGTTGGTACCAGTCACGGTAGAAATAATAAAACACAAGACTGAAAGAGATTATGCTTCTTTTATTATTGGTGTACCTGAAAGCAGTTATAATAGCTTATGTCAATCGGAAAATTGGACAGTGGACATTGAATTCTGTGAATGGGTGTGGTTTCGTAAAACAACCAAAAAACCATAAAATAACTAGCACATCTATTGAGATTTACTACCAAAACGTGAGAAGTTTGCGTACA
This sequence comes from Tiliacea aurago, assembly GCA_948098905.1. Taxonomy (NCBI): domain Eukaryota; kingdom Metazoa; phylum Arthropoda; class Insecta; order Lepidoptera; family Noctuidae; genus Tiliacea; species Tiliacea aurago. Next base: position 18,735,718 of record OX402593.1, read on the forward strand.
AAATTGGAAGAGTTCTAAGTCAAAGTCAAAGTCAAATTGTTTATTTCAAATAGGCACATAAAAGGCACTTTTGAACGTCAATATTTACAAAAAAATAGAATTGCAAATAGGCTGCAACAAATCTATTCATGACGCAGAAATAGTGCCACCTGGTTATACAATACTGCGCTGCGATCGCGCGGACGGACGAAAGCAGGGCGGCGCATGTCTCGTGGCCACACCGCGTTTAGAGCTGCGGCGAGTGTCCGGCCCGAGTGACGTAAACATTGATGATAAGGTGTTCGAACTGGTTTGTGCTACCGTTTATTTACAAAGTAGACTTTTATTTTTATTGTGTGTTACTTACAGCTGTGAGAATATGATATTGTTTAGTATTATAGAACGGCTGTGTAGTAAATACGAGTATAGTAATATCGTCGTAATTGGTGATTTCAACTTGCATTCTGGTTCGATAAACGTTTGTAATTATTTTGAATACTTTCTATCATTTTGTGGATTTACTCAGTGCAACACGATCGTTAATTGTAATAATCGATGTTTGGATTTAGTGTTAAGTACGCTTCCGAAGGGAGAGAGTGTGAATGTGCGCGGGGCAGGGGCGCCCCTCGTGCCGGTGGATGCGTAACATCCGCCGCTCGACGTGTTGGTCGAATTGCGGGCGCGCCGGGTTACGGATTCAATGGCGTACGGGTATACTGTATCCACAGGTTGGAATTTTAATAAGGCTGATTTTTTAACATTGTACTCATCAATTGCGGCAATAGATTGGACTGATATCTACGACCTTAATTTAGAAATGAGTTTAAATTATTTTTATGAAACAATTAATGCGACAATAGATGACTGTGTTCCCAGAAAACGGCTAAGTCGTGTAAGCTCGAAGTATGTTTACCCCGAGTTTTACACTGCTGAAATAATTCGCAACATACGTTATAAGGCCATTCAACACAAACGGTACAAGGCAAGTAAGAGCCAGGATGATTACGAGGCGTTTGCTCTTTGTAGGGCTAAAGTAAAACTGTTAATCAAATTAGCGCTAGAACAACATAGCAACAGGGTTCAAAATCAACTGCAAAAAGACCCAAAATCATTTTGGAACTATGTAAAGTTCAAAAGGGGTAGTCGAAGTCCACAAAGGATTTTAAAAAACGGGGAGGTTTTGTCTGGTGAGCAATGTGTGAAAGAGTTTGCGCGGTACTTTCACTCAGTCTATAGCGCGAGACAGCCCGAGTTGAATGTTGCTGCGGCAATAGAAGAGGCGGGTGGTGAGAATGGAGCGGCGCAAATTCATTTGCAGGAATTGCAGTTGAAGGATGTGCAAAGTGCACTTGAACAACTTAAGCCGAAGAGATCTGCAGGACCGGACGGTATTCCGCCTTACATACTCAAAGACTGTAGATCTGTGCTGGTTGTACCGTTGCTCCATATATTTAATAAGTATTTGAAGGCAGCGGTGTTTCCAGAGCGATGGAAAACCACTCGTGTCGTGCCGGTACCGAAAGGAGGGATAAGTGGCAACAATGTTAGTGGGTACAGACCTATTGCAGTACTGTCGTCACCGGCTAAAGTGTTGGAGTGCGCTATTCATAAAAGCATTTTTATGCAAGTGAGAACGCAACTCTCAGATGCACAGCATGGGTTTAGACCAATGAGGAGCACCACCAGTAACTTACTGAGTTACATGGCTCATGTGTTGCCGATTGTAGACAGTAGAGTGCAAGCTGACGCTGCTTACTTCGATTTCAAAAAAGCATTTGACCTGGTCAATAATGACGTGTTGCTCAAGAAGTTAGCAGCCGTTGGTTTCACTCCGCACCTACTTCATTTCTTCGCCAGTTACATGAGGGATAGGCAGCAATACGTAGAGTACGAGGGACACAAGTCAGAGCCGTACTTTACGTGGTCTGGTGTAAGCCAAGGGAGTAACCTCGGACCTCTGCAATTTATAATTATGGTAAACGATTTGCCCAAAGCCGTTAAGGATGCGAATTGTTTATTATTTGCAGACGATCTAAAGTTATCCATGGCAGTGAGGGGTGATGAGGACTGTGAACGCTTACAGAAGGCCATAGATAGCGTAGTTACTTGGAGCAAGGAAAACCTTCTGGAATTCAACGCCCAAAAATGTGTCACCATCACTTTCTCGCGTGCACGTAGTTATATTGTACATAATTACAACATTGATGGGATGCCGATGATCAGGGTTACAGAGGTTAGGGACTTGGGAGTTAGTCTTAACGCAGGGCTGGCGTTTCGTGATCATATTGTCAAGTGCTGTAAGAAGGCCTACCGAAATTTGGGGTTTATGTTGCGTACTGTTCGTGGTTTCGCAAATTCGATTATCGCTTTATACAACACTTTGGTGAGAAGCCAATTAGAATGCAACGCAGTCATCTGGGCCCCACATGAGACTAAATATAGTCTCATGTTGGAGCGAATACAAAATAAATTTGTAAGATTTTTATATTTGAGACTATATGGAGTATATCCTTTTTACCCGCTTATGTATCCAACCTTGTTTATATTAGGCATGGTTGGATACAATGAGCTGAGAGTTAGGCGTGAGTTTGCAGTTGTCTCATATTTATTTAAATTAATTAGAGGCAAGATACATAACGCAAACATACTACAGTTGGTGTGTTTGAGTGTGCCCGACAGATATGTGTGGCGGCGGCGGCGGCGGCCTCAGCTGCTGGCTGTACCTCGTGGCCGCACTAATCTGGTAAATGAGGCGCCCCTGACGCGGGCGCTTCGCACTCTTAACCTTGTAGCAGAGGATATCGATATTTTTGCTTGTACACGGAGTGAATTCACAAGGATAACATTGTATGTAATAAGTTTTAGAAAATAAGTGTTATTATTAAGTTGGCTTCACTATTGCATTGGGTTTTACCTGTAAAAATAGTTGTAAGTGAGTATATAAATAAATAAATAAATTTAAGTCACAAGTCAGGTAAAAAGCCCTCTTTTTTACCTACGTGAAACTTTATTTTTGAAGTAACTGCTAGCCTATGAAAGGCGCTTATAAACCAAAATCGAGTGTTCATTAATTGGACATCCTGCCCAGTGAGGGACTTCACACTTGTGACCAGGTGGTTTAAATGTCAACAGTATGGACATGCTGCAAAGACTTGTGAGGCTACCTTTACGAGTGGATATTGTGGAGAAGATCATCAGGTGAATGAGTGCACCAAACATTCTGAACCGTCACATTGTGCAAAATGCTTGCGATTTAAAAAACCGAGCAACCACAAATCAGGTGATCAAGAATACCCAGCAAAGAAAATAGCTGAGACAAGATACATCAATTTTATAGATTATACTGAGGTTGCGTAAGAGCGCCACCTCTTGTCGTTAATGTTATACAATATTAGTACATAGTACTAATATTAATATTGTAGTAGTAGAAGTAGTTTTGAAGTTTTGTACATAATGCGAAACCCGAAACACGTGTCTAGTATTTTTACGTGAAGAATCTATGTACAAAATTTCAAAACTGTACATGAAAAATCACAAAGTTATAAGGTTGATGTTACCGGGTTGTCCGTACACAAACATGCTAACGGCGCCCCCGCGCCTCCGGGGTCGTCTTGCGCTCATTGATAATAATTTGGCAGTAGGTACCCTAACCGTACGGCAATTCTATTGTAAGTAAGTAATTAAATGCTAATAACATTTTCCATCACACTTATATATTTTTGGGACAAAATATAACATGGTGTAAAAATTATTTAAATCGATTCGGTTCCTTATTCTGAACAAACTATATTCAGGTTTCGCCTTTACTAAAAATAATGTTGTATACTTACTCTAATATTTACAAATCGCATTGTAAATAAACATGCAATCTTTACTTTTAGTTGACACGGCAAAATTTTACAGAAAATTTTGCCAATATGTGTATGTATTTTTTTTTTATGTTACAATGCAATAATCATAATAGAAGTAGAACATGGTTACAGCAAGCGGGGCCCGCCAGCTAGGCGGGCATGCGCCGGGAGGGTTGTGGATGTAAAGGCTGGGCCGGTTTCCCATGCCCTCCCATCACGGCGATGTGGGAACACCGCTGAGTTTTAATGGGTATACTGTCATTACTAACAGGAGTCCCACATACCCCGACTCGTCCCCCACGTACACGTACGTAATGGCTTCTACATACCGGGGCGACTTGTCGCGCGACGCGACACAAAGGCACCGCTCGTCCCGCGAAACGCGGGGCATTTGTGCCGTGTCGCGTCGCGGGAGAATGCGCGCTGGTATGTAGAAGCCTTAATGCACTTCTCAGCGAAAAAAAGTTGCGAAGCGAGCGTGCCGTGGCAGCGGCCGCCGAGCACCAGGTTCCCTCTATTCTCGGTGAATCATTTGGGTTCAATGAGGTTGTAAATATGAAAATTAGGTCAAATATGAAAAGTAGGCTTCTCATTTTGTATTTTAAGTAACTCAAATTAATGTTTTTAAGGTGCTGTTCTGTTGATTTCTCGTCAATCGCAGGCAGTCGCTCACTTAGTACCTAATAATATAACGTAAATGAATTATTTTTGTCACTTAAAACTTTAAATTAAGGTTACTCGTTTAAATACTACCCTAATGATTTCTGAAAAACTGTGCTTTTTAGAGACATCGTTTTATTTTTCCTGTAATCTTTGCATAAACTTCTATCACATAGAATAATTTCAGATTTTTATCTATGCAAACTTCGGAGATAAGGGGGGGGGGACGGTATTTTTTTTTTACATTTTTCATCAAAAGTCGAAAACTATGCTGCCTAAAAAAAACAAAAAATGTTTGAAAATGTTCAAACAGCGTTCTTTCATATGATACCCCACATGCCCTAGTACTTCAAATTTTTAAGACCCGCTTCAGGTCCTTTTGCAAAAAACTTTTTTTTTTTTCTTGTTCGCAAAATAGTTGGGCAAACGTCATCTAAAACTATTCTAAATTTCAAGTTGATAGCATTAGTAGTTCTTGAGATATCCAGGTGTGACAGACAGACTTAGTCTCACCATAAGGGTTCCTTTTTACCATTTTGGTACGGAACCCTAAAAAGAAGGTTACTTATTATGAAATATAACATTAGGTCACATAAAATTCGGTTTGTTATTATAGCATATGAAAATTATATCATGTGAACGTTATTTCAAGTGATTTATTATACTATCTGTTATTATGCCATATATTACACACCCAGTTATAACATAGGGTAGTTTTAATCCCGGTAATACGTTTCCGTGAGTTTCTTTCCGACATCCACGTGGGCGAAGCCGCGGACAAAAGCTAGTTTTATAACAATAACCAAAGTTGGCTGTGTAGTTAAAGTTCTTTCACACCTCTTTCTCAGCCTTTAAACAACCATAAAACTTGTATCTAACAATAAAACGTAATCATTTTATCATCTAGTCTGATAAAAATTTAGTATAAATGTCGTGAATTCTAGTCGAAAATCAATAGATACTTTGTATCTTGCAGCTATAAACAAGCAGCATAAGTAAGTATCTACTGTATTATAATATTTTATTAGTTTCTGTCGATTTTCTAACAATCCACTTCCCATAGAGATTTCACATGATAGGTACTATTTACTGTTTTTACCATAATATTAGAAACCTAAAACTATCAACCATAATTATAAATTCAAAAACCCATATAATTTCTAACATAATGTTCTGTTTCCAGAAATGAAATTCTTGTTGTCTGTTGCTGCCGTCATCGCCGTGGCCGTCGCTGTGCCCACACAGCGCGGTCTAGTGGCCGTTGGACCTGCTGGCCCCACCTTCGCCCCGGAGCCTATCGTCATCGGACCTGCCATCATCGACTCCTTCGAACCCATCGCTATCGGACCCGCCATCATAAACCCTATTGAGGGTATCGCTGTCGGACCCGCTATCGTCGATGGTGTCGAGCCCATCGCTGTCGGACCTGCCATCGTTGAGGGTTTAGAGCCCATCTCTGTTGGACCCGCCATCATTGACTTCCCTCTGCCCGACGGTGGTGCTGTCGCTGAATCCATCATCGCCCCCTCTCCCGTGTCTGTCGTTGAAGGCGTCGCCCCAGCCCCCGAAACCAGAACTCCCCTGGTCCAGATCATCCTGAACATCAACCAGGTCGCCACTGAGTACAACCCCATCTCCGTCGGACCCGCCGTCGCCCCCGAGTTCGTCAAGCCTGAGCCTATCCATGTTGTGGAGTCCGCTTTCGAGCCCGTGCAGGTTGTGGAGTCCGCTCCCACCCCCGTGCTGGTTGTTGAGGCCGCCCCTACGCCCGTGCAGGTTATTGAGGGTGTTTTAGAGCCCGTTCATGTTGTTGAGGTCGCTCCCGTGCCCGTTGAGCCCGTCCAGATCGGTGTCCCCGTCATCCCCGAGGCCGCTGTCGTCCTCCCCGAAGAACTCAACTAAAAGTCTACCATCGCGAGGAAGCCACTGCGCATGACAATTTAACATCCAAAATTGTTTGAACTTAGATTCCTTGGATTTTCTACCAACACCTTGAAACGCTTGTATGTCCACCATATTGAAATACATGATCTAAAATGTAAATATTTCTTTGTTTTTTTCCTGCCTTTTAATATTAATTATATGCACAAATTAATAATTCGAAGGCCTACAAATAAAGCATAAAAAAACAATTTTATCTTGGTTGGTTTACCAAGATAAAATAGTTTTTAGGGTTCCGTACCAAAATGGTAAAAAGGAACCTTTATGTTGAGACTAAGTCTGTCTGTCTGTCTGTCTGTCACACCTGGATATCTCAAGAATTACTAATGCTATCAACTTGAAATTTAGAATAGTATTAGATGACGTTTGTCCAACTATTTTGCAAACGAGAAAGAAATTAAAAAATATATATCTTTTTTGCAAAAGGGACTGAAAGGGGGTCTTAAAAATTTGAAGTGGGGCTACTAAGGCAAGTGGAGTATCATATGAAAGAACGCTGTTTGCACATTCTCAAACATTCTTTATTATTTTTTTAGGTAGCATAGATTCCGACTTTTGATGAAAAATGTAAAAAAAATACCGTCCCCCCCCCCTTATCTCCGAAGTTTGCATAGATAAAAATCTGAAATTATTCTATGTGATAGAAGTTTATGTAAAGATTACAGGAAAAATAAAACGATGTCTATAAATAGCACAGTTTTTCAGAAATCTTCTACATCATATATACGAACGGAACCCACGGTGCGTGAGTCCGACTCGCTCTTGACCGGTTTTTTTTTAATGCAACTGCTACACTCACAACTCATTTAACAACTAGACTTTCAATTTTTTGCTCTACTGGCACTCATGTAAAGCGGGCGAGTGTATAAGCAATATTATTTATCATAATTATGTCGTTAAAATATTTCTGAGTAGTCTGTGACCTAGAAAAACAATCGCGCATTTTTCTGCTAAATTAGAGATTTTCTTTAGTGAATAACACTAATTATGATAATCATTTAAGAAATAAGTATGTCATATAGTGAAAACTGACCGAAAGAAAAGTGGGTTGACGAAATAATAAGGAAAGCCGGTGAAAATACCTACTCTACGTGGAATATTAACATAATTTAAAAAATACGCAAAAACAGTCTCTCTTTCAGGAATTATTTATTATAATGTAACATAGTAAATAGTTAACTTTAAATAATATTAATCAGTTTCAGTTACACATAAGGGTCGGGGGGGGTTTCAGGTACATATTATGTTTAACTATACAGAAAATCAAAAATGCTTTTAAAAATTGATTATTAGGTAACTTTACTTTTCCCATTTCTTCCCGTGGGTGTTGTAAAAGGCGACTATATTATTATTATTATAGCCTCTTTATTTCCATAATTAATGACTTAAGTATAAAAACAAATTTATCATTTGATTATTATAAATGTGCATGCATATAATAACATAATTATTACAGTTCATATCACACAAATCATTTCTAAATTAATATAATCATAAAATCAATAAAATCATTTCTTTCTAAAATATTAAATAAATTCAATTTTCAATATAATTTCATTTTCAATATGGACCCCTCAACGGGTGGAGGCCTCCTCCATTTTACTCCACTTTTGTGTGTCCTTTGCCTTTGTGATCCAATTTTCACCGGCTTTCCTTATTATTTCGTCAACCCACTTTTCTTTCGGTCAGAGTTCACTATATGACATACTTAATTCTTAAATGATTATCATAATTAGTGGTATTCACTAAAGAAAATCTCTAATTTAGCAGAAAAATGCGCGATTGTTTTTCTAGGTCACAGATTACTCAGAAATATTTTAACGACATATGATAAATAATATTGCTTATACACTCGCCCGCTCTACATGAGTGCCAGTAGAGCAAAAAATTGAAAGTCTAGTTGTTAAATGAGTTGTGAGTGTAGCTGTTGCATTAAAAAAAAAACCGGTCAAGAGCGAGTCGGACTCACGCGCCGTGGGTTCCGTTCGTATATATGATGTAGAAGATTTCTGAAAAACTGTGCTATTTAGAGACATCGTTTTATTTTTCCTGTAATCTTTACATAAACTTCTATCACATAGAATAATTTCAGATTTTTATCTATGCAAACTTCACAGATAAGGGGGGGGGGACGGTATTTTTTTTACATTTTTCATCAAAAGTCGGAATCTATGCTACCTAAAAAAATAATAAAGAATGTTTGAGAATGGCAAACAGCGTTCTTTCATATGATACCCCACTTGCCTTAGTAGCCCCACTTCAAATTTTTAAAACCCCCTTTCAGTCCTTTTGCAAAAAAGATATATATTTTTTAATTTCTTTCTCGTTTGCAAAATAGTTGGACAAACGTCATCTAATACTATTCTAAATTTCAAGTTGATAGCATTAGTAATTCTTGAGATATCCAGGTGTGACAGACAGACAGACAGACAGACTTAGTCTTAACATAAAGGTTCCTTTTTACCATTTTGGTACGGAACCCTAAAAACTATTTTATCTTGGTAAACCAAACAAGATAAAATTGTTTTTTTATGCTTTATTTGTAGGCCTTCGAATTATTAATTTGTGCATATAATTAATATTAAAAGGCAGGAAAAAAACAAAGAAATATTTACATTTTAGATCATTTAATGTATTTCAATATGGTGGACATACAAGCGTTTCAAGGTGTTGGTAGAAAATCCAAGGAATCTAAGTTCAAACAATTTTGGATGTTAAATTGTCATGCGCAGTGGCTTCCTCGCGATGGTAGACTTTTAGTTGAGTTCTTCGGGGAGGACGACAGCGGCCTCGGGGATGACGGGGACACCGATCTGGACGGGCTCAACGGGCACGGGAGCGACCTCAACAACATGGACGGGCTCTAAAACACCCTCAATAACCTGCACGGGCGTAGGGGCGGCCTCAACAACCAGCACGGGGGTGGGAGCGGACTCCACAACCTGCACGGGCTCGAAAGCGGACTCCACAACATGGATAGGCTCAGGCTTGACGAACTCGGGGGCGACGGCGGGTCCAACGGAGATGGGGTTGTACTCAGTGGCGACCTGGTTGATGTTCAGGATGATCTGGACCAGGGGAGTTCTGGTTTCGGGGGCTGGGGCGACGCCTTCAACGACAGACACGGGAGAGGGGGCGATGATGGATTCAGCGACAGCACCACCGTCGGGCAGAGGGAAGTCAATGATGGCGGGTCCAACAGAGATGGGCTCTAAACCCTCAACGATGGCAGGTCCGACAGCGATGGGCTCGACACCATCGACGATAGCGGGTCCGACAGCGATACCCTCAATAGGGTTTATGATGGCGGGTCCGATAGCGATGGGTTCGAAGGAGTCGATGATGGCAGGTCCGATGGCGATAGGCTCCGGGGCGAAGGTGGGGCCAGCAGGTCCAACGGCCACTAGACCGCGCTGTGTGGGCACAGCGACGGCCACGGCGATGACGGCAGCAACAGACAACAAGAATTTCATTTCTGTAAACAGAACATTATGTTAGAAATTATATGGGTTTTTGAATTTATAATTATGGTTGATAGTTTTAGGTTTCTAATATTATGGTAAAAACAGTAAATAGTATCATGTGAAATCTCTATGGGAAGTGGATTGTTAGAAAATCGACAGAAACTAATAAAATATTATAATACAGTAGATACTTACTTATGCTGCTTGTTTATAGCTGCAAGATACAAAGTATCTATTGATTTTCGACTAGAATTCACGACATTTATACTAAATTTTTATCAGACTAGATGATAAAATGATTACGTTTTATTGTTAGATACAAGTTTTATGGTTGTTTAAAGGCTGAGAAAGAGGTGTGAAAGAACTTTAACTACACAGCCAACTTTGGTTATTGTTATAAAACTAGCTTTTGCCCGCGGCTTCGTCCACGTGGATGTCGGAAAAAAAACTCACGGAAACGTACTCCCGGGATTAAAACTACCCTATGTTATAACTGGGTGTGTAATATATGGCATAATAACAGATAGTATAATAAATCACTTATCTATATATATACTTCATAATAAGTAACCTTCTTTTTAGGGTTCCGTACCAAAATGGTAAAAAGGAACCATTATGGTGAGACTAAGTCTGTCTGTCTGTCTGTCTGTGACACCTGGATATGTCAAGAACTACTAATGCTATCAACTTGAAATTTAGAATAGTTTTAAATGACGTTTGACCAACAATTTTGCAAACAAGAAACAAATAAAAAATAAATATATTTTTTTGCAAAAGGACCTGAAAGGAGGTCTTAAAAAATTGAAGTGGAGCTAGTAGAGCATGTGGAGTATCTTATGAAAGAACGCTGTTTGCACATTCTCAAAAAAAAATGTTTTTTTTTTAAAGTAGCATAGTTTCCGACTTTTGACGAAAAATGTAAAAAAAAATACCGGTCCCCCCCCCCCCTTATCTCCAAAGTTTGCATAGATAAAAATATGAAATTATTCTATGTGATAGAAGTTTATGTAAATATTACAGGAAAAATAAAACAAAGTCTCTAAAAAGCACAGTTTTTCAGAAATCATCAACATCGTATATACGTACGAAACCCTCGGTGCACGAGTCTGACTCGCTCTTGACCGGTTTTTCCCTATAACCTTCATTTCATTAAACCATATAAAGTTAGGGAAAATTTAATTATATCAATAATTAATTATACCATTTCATCATTATATTAAAAAAAACAAAATTAAATGAAATTAGGTCGTATTATGATCATTAGAACTTTTGTTAATAGGTATTTAATTTTAATTTACATTCGTTATAAATCCAGATTATCAACTACATGTGTATCCAAATCCGTTCAGACGTTGTTGTGCCAATACGAAACATACATCCAGACAAACGGACGATAATTATTAAAACTATATTTCCGGCATCAGACTCGTTCTATTACTTTTTTCAAAAATATTCAATGTACAGTTTAGACACACATTTCAGTTCTACTATTTTATTATATATTATGTATAGGTACATAATATATACGTATAGATGTCTAATGCTAGTTCACAGATATTATCAACATAAATTAATCTTTAAGAATAAAAACGTAAAAAAAAATACTACAAAATCTGAAAATAATAACATTCCCACCACTATGGGAATGTTATTATTTTCAGATTTTGTACTATTTTTTTTTACGTTTTTATTCTTAAAGATTAATTTATGTATAATACCAACTTTTTAGTTATTTAAAGTACGCAGTAAAATTCTCCCCGAAAAAGGAGTAATCCCCTTTTCCGATTCTCAAAAACCCAATATAATCGTAATTCTTTTTTACTGTCAAATGTATGAGCACCCAGTTTCGAGTTAATCGAAACGTGCGTTAAGATTATTTCATACAAACTTTAACACTCCCGAAAAACGAATTATGACAAACATTGTAACGTGATTTATTTAAGAACGTATTCTCGCTCCGTGCCAAGTTTATTAACTCAAAAAAATTGTTTTTTCTTCAATCTAAGTCCCCTTTCACCCCTTTAAAGATCCCATTTTCAAAAACCCCTTTCTAGGGCTCACCTATAATGTATGGAAAGTAAATTTATTCTGAAATAAAATGTTAATAATAATAATAGTCTACGGACACGACTTTGTTCGCTTGTATTTCATACTTTCCCCTACTTTTAGCACCCCCTCCACCTCCTTTAAATGGTGTAGTATTAATTTATATAACATAATTACGATCTTTATTATTTATTTATATAATTGTCCTCTGCATAGCTATTTACAACCATTCAATACGCTTTCGTACCGAAACGAACATCAACCATTAGTAGAGCACTCCTTCGATAACATTGGTTGATGTTACGTTGTATGATACTCGTACGCTGTTCACAAATCCTAAACCCAAACAATTTGTCAGTTTAAACTAAATGGACGACCACTATTCTTCGGACGGCTATTTGCGGTCGGGGATTAGGAAAATTAGATAACGGAAAATGTGTATACTTTTGTCAGCTTTTCGACTTTCTATATTCTTGTATAGTCTACCTTAAGACGGAGATATATGCCAGTGACCTTGAGTGGTTAGCTTGCGTGTGCTGTACTGAGCTCACGCAACGCGTCGTACGTACAGCCAGAAATAGGACTCGCCCATCAAGGAGCTCTGTCCCCAATTTGACGCATTATTAATTTATTATACACAAACCAAAAGGTATTTTAATAAAACGCGTATACGAAAAGATCTATAATTATCTTTAAATTGGTGAAGGTTTCAGAAAAATATGCTTGGGAGATTTTGCGCCATTCTCAGTTTTTTATCCGCGTTAGACATAACTTTACAAATTAATTTCACTATGTAATATAAACATAATCTAAAATATTCACATATTAAGTTATTGAGAAAATGCTCTGATTTAACATATTTTTTTTTTTTTAACTCTACTCGTTTAGACGTGATCTTCAGTATAAAATCAATAAAAGTCGGTTATCGTCACCTTAAGGAGTTGTTTGACAACCGGGAAGTAAGGCTCGAGGTCTGCTTTGTGGGCAAAATGGTATCGTTTGGAAGTTGTAATATATCTTAACTCAAAAAAAACCTCAAAACTCAAAGCATTTATTTATTATATTTTTTTATTAGAATTTTTGATAAGAGGGTTGTTTTGGTATCGAGTGGCAAACAAGTAACCGGCAACCTAATGGCAAGTGATCACGGGTAGTCTAAGGAAATCGCCAATAAAAAAGGTATCTACCGCCGATGTTTTGCCGACCCAGAGACAAAGTTGTAATGTATCATAACTCAAAAAAAAACTCAAAACTCAAAGCATTTATAATTACAGGCACCTTTGACCCCTTGCCCATTCCAAAGCTTAGTAAGTACCTATGGAGAAGCAGAACGGGCAAGAAACTCCACGGACACTCTTTTAAATTAACATATTATGGTAACAAAATATTTCTTACATCATTCGTGTTGAAATTATACATGTGAGAACGATACAAAACGACAAAAGCGTCCGTAATAAAAAAAAACAAAAAAAAACAATTCAAAAATTAAATTAAATGAAAATAAGCCATGACTGCTAAGAGATGACCAGTCCGTACTGATGGAGCCCGTTCACGAACATGACGCATGGATTAGCACCATTCAGATCAACAATTTTGAAGGGAGCTAAATGATCCAACACCCGCCACCATCAGCGAGACATTACTACTACATTGACATACTCTCAGCGCCTTAAATGCTTGTCCTCATTTAGTACAGAAATGCGTAGAAAACAAAGTTTACTAATGCAAAATTCCAGCACGATTTAGAAATAATAAATTCCCAAAACAACGTAGTAATTCACGTGATAATATCGTTTACTATCGCCACAACATAGGATAATATTTCGCAATCAGTCTGTAATATATAGTGGTTGAATTATAAACTTTACTGGCAATCGCTTACTCTGATAGCTTCAAGGTTTATTTATTACCAGTGCGATCAAAGTGATTAAATTTAGGCACATGCTGATTAGGTATATTTACTTGATGCTTACTCGTTTTACCTATTGTGAACATAGTTTATAATCGCAACCTGTGTCGACACCCTTGCGCCATCTCATTTTCCAAGCACGGCTGGCTGTGCTGGCTCCGCTGCTGCGGCTACTGAGACCCTCAAGCGGCGCAAATACTGTAATCTTATGGGTAACTACAGTTTTGAGCCGTTTAGGGTCGAAACGCTCGGGTCATGGGGCCCGAGTGCGCGTCTCCTTTTTAAGGAAATTTCTCGCCGACTGATCGACACTTCACGTGACCAGAGGGGTGGCTCGTTCTGCGGCCAAAGAATTAGCATTGCCATTCAACGTGGCAATGCTGCCAGTCTTCTGGGCACGTTTCCGGATGACAGCGATGTGGACGAGTACTTCGACGCTTAAGTGTCTTTTTTTTTATATTTTTCTTGTTGTATTTTTTTTTTTCGTAGTTAGTGTAGTAGATCTTCTTAGTGTAAATAATTAGCTGTGTATTTGTAATTAGTAAATAACAAAATAATGTTTATAATCTATCTAGCGAGGTTATAAACTATCCAAAAATTGTGAACCGCAATAAACCATTTATAAATTTAACGATAGTTTATTTATTTATTCTCAAGGCAACTACAACAAGTAACAATCACAGTATATCAGTGGGATCACATTATAGGTTTTGACCTGATCGTCACCCAAAGCGTAATCGCACAACATGACCAGCAAAAAAAATATTATTGATGACAACTAAAATAGTAAAAAGAAAATTACACAGTTCACAAAATTACAGATACATATTCTGTGCGTCTGCGAGTGGCTTAAAGACAATAACCTCACCTTAAATGTAGACAAAACTAAGTCCATGACCTATGCGTATGTTTCATTAAAATCGGTTCAGTCATTTCGAAAAACAAGGGCTTGAAAGTTTGTATGAAATGCCGTACGTCGTAAACAACCTTGTTTTTTTTTTAAATACACCGGCATGAAATTAGTGGTTGCTTGGGTTCTTCTTATATTGGTATTATAGGTACGGTCAGTGCTCTGCATTACCTGGCCCCTCTTTCAAAGAAGGAGAGGGTCAGGTTATGCAGTTTACTGACTGGTCAAACTAGGTACATTAAGACGGAGATATATGCCAGTGACCTTGAGTGGTTAGCATGCGTGTTCTGTACTGAGCTCACGCAACGCGTCGTACGTTCAGCCAGTAATAGGACTCGCCCATCAAGGAGCGCTGTCCCCCCCAAGTTGACGCATTATTAATTTATTATACACAAAACAAAAGGTATTTTAATAAAACGCGTATATTAAAAGATCAATAATTAAATTATCTTTAAATTGGTGAAGGTTTCAGAAAAATACGCTTGGTAGATTTTGCGCCATTCTCAGTTTTATGTCCGCGTTAGACATAACTTTACAAATTAATTTCACTATGTAATATAAACATATTCTAAAATATTCACATATTAAATTATTGAGAAAATGCTCTAATTTAACATATATTTTTTTCAAATCATTAACACTACTCGTTAAGACGTGATCTTCAGTATAAAATCATTAAAAGTCGGTTATCGTCGCCTAAAAATGTTTGAGCCAAGCAGTCTAAATTCTCAACTGAGTAAAAAATAGGAGCTATTGTACTCAAACAAATTCCATGATAATTTTGCTATTTTAATAAAGTTATGTGGACTGTCCAATAATTCCAACACAAAATTAAAAAGATTTTTTTTATACCCAACTAGGATGACAGTCTTCCCTGGTTTAATTTCTGTAAATATCTTATCTTTTTAGTTTTTTTTAGCACTACTTAATATCCACAGTCAACTTGTATAGTGAAATATTCTCAGTAAGTTTATTTGGATTTATTATTACTAATTAAAACCGTCTAGAAAGACTACTGCCATTCTGAACTTTGCTTCAAGTTTCAACAAAGGTTACAAAAAACAAAAAAAAACTTCACCATAAACTCAACACAAATCCTCATAAATATAAAAAATCTTTTAAGAATTTTACCCAAGTCAGTGAAGGAGAGCAGACGGCCCTCCGACAAATAAAATAGAATTGATTCTAGTCGCCCCTTCCAAAAGGTAGTTTCGTATGGAGAAGAAAAAAATTACTATACCACAATAGTTAATAAAAAGAGTTGATACTGTTGACGACAGAGTCGCGATCCGCCCGTCTTTTTAAATAATTTGTAATCTATTGTTTAAGTAATTTGTGTTTAAAGTATGTTTTTATATGCAGTTGTATTTTTATTCCTAAAAATTAAATAGAAGGCTATCAAGAACGGACTGCACACGGGCGCTCTCATTGGTCAATCCGCGACTCCCTCACCCCGCCTACCGCTGCGGCCGCCATTGCAATGGCTGAGGACATCAGTGCCAAACAACCTCGCGAAGACTCCACGCGTTTAAAAGCGCGCCCGCGCATTCCGTCCTTGGTGGTCTAATTTTCCAAAAAGTTTTCGTTTCCTTTCTTTTTCATCACCAACAACTACCTAACGACTACAGATACCATCGCGTTCCAGGACTCCTCGCTGCCGACCATCGACTCTACCACGGCCAGCAGCGACAGGTCACTACCTTCTTCTGAGATGAGGGCACGGCGTGGTCACAGTTCTAACCTAACCTGACCCATTGGTCGGGGTGCCCTGGTTTAGTTAGCTTTCTTTTTTGTGTGGGAAATTATCAAATAACTTCTCCCGCTCTGGGCGTGTCAGACTTTTACTGACTAAAACCCAACCGTGTTTCTTCCGTTGCCTGTGTGCCGGGGCCACGATATCCCTTTCGGACAAACTCGCAACCCTGGCAGGCATTGGCCCTAATGGACCCCGTCAGTTGGTACTGACATCTCTTTGAGGCGCGCGTGAAACACAACGCGCGGTCGACCCGGGCCTAGTCCTTATCGGACGGCGAGCTACCCATCGCTCACCGTCCGCAGGCCCGCGCCTACGGTGGCCGGAAATCAGCTTGCGACTCCTGACGCCCGGGGTGGTTTAGTTACCTGCGACCAATTTGGCTACAGCTAAAACCTACCAATCAAGGACGGTTCACAATTTACGGGTGATAAAATCGGACAGATTATGAACCATGTCGATAGTGCGTTCGTTCAACATTTGACATTAGATTACAAACTACCGAAAATAAATGCGTTCTATTCACAATTATTCTATAAGTAGTTTATAATTTCACTAGATAGATTTTATAAACTAACGGTGCTCACAATCTAACGGTGGAATAAGGGTGGCATAATAAAAACCACGGCATGTGAATATAAATCCTTACCGTCTTATTACAAAACAAGGTTTATCTTCAGACCCAGGTCTAAGCTATGGAGCCATTATTGAATTTCGAACTTTATTCCGACTATAGTAAAGTTCCTAATACAAAACTGACAACTTAGTACCGAACTAAGTTTTCAGTTTTGTATAAAGAACGGTATTTCAATCACAGTTACGTTCTTATTACAAAAACTGGCTCCATGGTTTAAGCCATGTCAAAATATAAATCTTGTTTTGTAATAAGACGGTTACAGTCCTATATGTTATTTTACCTCTGATTTTGCATTACTGTCAAAATCACAGTGACCTTTATAATAGTTACTATATTGGGTTGCTGCTGTCAAATGCAAAATTTTGTGAAATGTGACCTTGCGCGGAGAAGGCTATTTGCTGCTACTTGGTATGTGTACCTGCCATCTTGCTGTCATTATTTTAGACCTTCTTCAGTACTTAGTTAAAAGGCAACAGGTGTAAGGTTTATGGTATGGGAGCCCATGACCAAAATTTTTGCCTCATCGTTTTACGACCAAAACCGTACCCGACTAACCGATTTGGTTAATATTCTGAATTCCAAAAATCCTAATTTCAGAAATTTTCCGCGTCTCGTCAGACTTGACCGCATTTTCAAATAGGTATGTAAAAAAATAACGAACTGTGATAGCTATCTGTCTGATTTTCAGATTGTAGTTGAACGATAGATTTTAGATACCGAAAACACAATTTTCTGAAACTAGTAGCGTCACACGTATCAATCAATCAACTCAGCCTATAGCAGTCCACTGCTGGACATGGGCCTGTCCCAGGCTTCGCCACAACACCCTGTCCTCCGCCTTCCGCATCCAGTCTGTCCCAGCCACCTTTTTAAGGTCGTCGGTCCACCTAGCTGGGGGGCGTCCCACACTACGCTTGCCGATACGTGGTCTCCATTCCAGGACTCGTCTGCTCTGCGTCACACGTCTCGTTTGAGAAAATTAAAAATGAGGCAAAAAATATAACCCATAGCAACTCGTCTGAAAATCTTGTTTTCAGGTGAACATTGGTTAGTTGATGCGAATAAATCACTTTTCAGAAGAAAGTGTGAGCATCTATGTGTTGAAACCGTTTTGAACGTGTTGAAAATTTTTACCAATCGGTAACATAGCATTCTGTCTGAAAACTGTTGGACACGATGATAAAAGTTGACAAATGTAGAAAAAAAACCGGCCAAGTGCGCGTTGGACCACGCACAATGAAAGGTTCCGTAGTTAGGATGAATTTATCCCAAGAACAAACTTAACATTGTAGTTGAAAAACATGATCCCCCATACATTCCAACTGAAAATGAATGAAAGTTTGTACGCACAATATTGAATGATTTATCATGTTATTTTAAGATCACAGACTGCTTAAGGGTTTCCTGTAATCTATAAGTAAAGATCTATTTTCTGTATTTTTATCAAAATGTTAGGCTTAGTATTTTTGGAGATAAGGGTGTTTGGGTCACAGAAGTTCATATGTGTACGAAACTTAGACTTAATCTGTCCAGTAGATTCGGAGCAAATCAGCTGTGACAGACGGACACACGATTGATCCTATAAGGGTTCCGTTTTTTTTCGTTTTGAGGTACGGAACCGTAAAAATATATCAGTCAAAAGAGTAGCACCTTATTAATCAGACAACGATTCCACACTAGACCGCACAGCACATGGCTGGCAATATAACCTTACAACGCTATTTTTTTTAAATAATATTTTAATGGCCTGGTTACTGGGACCTTTTAGCCAAGTCTTTATTTAGTTACAAAACTTGTTTAATATTGATGAAATGAATTATATTCAATGCATGATGATGATATCCCCGCCCGCTCCCCTTGAGTTCCAGTAAAGATGTGGCACTTTACTGAGACCTCACGCGGACTTCTTGAGAGAACTTGAAGCGAAGTTGCACTGTTTTGTTTCAAACTATCGGGAAACTGAGGATTTGCTGACTGGCTTCACTGGCTGATCTACATAATATCACAGACACCTTAAAGCACACATCTGCAACCAATCAACTCACACACATACACGCTCTCACACTACACTCACCCTTACACTACACTCACCGTACACTAAATTCACTTCTTCACACACACATATTAAAGCAGAGATAGAATGGGTAACATGAAGTAGATATTCATTCTCAATTGTTAGCATCAAAAAAAAAAACTTTAATTATTTTAACCTAACCTTCAAGTATTTAAATAACACTATAAATTTAATACTTTTATTTTTAAGCTCTCAAACAATAAGTTTGGCTTCACAATATGCCTGGTAGGAAGGAACGCTGACACCTGAGATACAGGATAGGTCCTAGTTTGGGTGTCAGGAGTTTCACAAAATCGAGCATGTACATAGTCTAATTACTATAAGGATCTAAGTTACATAATATTAAAGTAATACATTGTTAACCCTTTTTCTCTCCTTATGTATTAGGCTTATATGAAATAAATTTATTTATTATTAAATAAATTAATTTATTTATTATTTGCCTACACTAATGCACGTTCACAAACACTTAATGGTTAATAATCCACCATTATTACACATTAATATTCGGCTAAACACAAATTTTGGAAAATTAAACAAACTGCTGAACATGACGCTTCACTTTCCCGCCAAGAAGTCCGACGCTTGCGCTAGTAGTGAAGCAAGGGAATAGGGATAGGATCATAACAAGCACTGAGCGTTTAGCGGGCGTCTCCGAAACGTTATTTTGATTTTTGGAATTATAGGTTACATTTAAAATTTCCGAAAACAGGTTTTTGGTAACCCCGATAACTTATACAAAAGATATAAAAAAGAATTAACCAGGTAGTTATGAGACAGATCGTAGAAATATTTTGACATCTTTGAAAATGCGCGCAGGCTACATGTGACGTGCAAAATGTCTGAAAACAAACTTTTTCGTAATTAAACTACGAAACCTATGTACATTTTTAATATCAGACATATTGTGATGAAACCGACTACCTATTTTTTTATTTGACATAGCAGAAATGGGCTCCCATAAAACTGACGTTTCTGACCGGTACGGTCGGCCCACCGAGTCGGGTTCAGAAGTATCTAAACCAAAGGTGTTCAACCCGCGGCCCCCTAAAATCGCCCACAATTGCCGACCCTAAAACTTATAATCCCATAGCAATAAAAATACAGCAGGCAATCTCCGACGCCAAACTTCAAGGCAGAGAAATTCACCTCTTCTGGGTCAAGGCACAAGCTGGTATACCCGGAAATGAGAGAGCAGATGAACTCGCTAAGCACGCTGCTCTACGTAGGAAAACTGCCCCAGTCTATGACAGATTCCCACTGTCCTACGCAAAGCGATCCATCAGGGAGTCAACGCTAGACAGCTGGTAATCCCATTACATAGCCGAAAAAAAACGAGGACAGAGGTATACGACTGTTCTTCAGTGACATCAGGAAGGCATACAAGGAAAAGTTAGGGACACCCAATAATCTCAGAGCCCAACTGTTTACAGGTCACGGGGGAATCCGCGAATACCTCCATAGATTTAAGTTGTTAGGGGCTCCAGCCTGTATTTGCGATGATGCCTCCATTGAAACAATAAAACACATCCTCATGACTGCATAGGTACACACGGGAAAGGTACGACTGCGTGCAGAGGCTGGGGCGTTCGTTAAATGTGATCGAGGACTTGATTGGTGACAACAATTGCCGGACCCAGCATGAGTGTGGTTTTAGCCGGTAGGAGTCCGGCATTGCCCAGACTGGCTCATGAATGGGTCAGTCTGGGCGTCCATGAGGATTTCCCACTCCTGCCCAAAAAAAAAAGAAAAACCCGTGGCCTCCGGTCCGCCTGCGGCCCGCGGTGGCTTCCTTGGCGGCCGGCAATTATTACTATTCATGTCTAGAAATTAAAACAAAATACACAGATAATTACGAGTACACTAACGCACTGAACACAATTTGAGAATTGCAACAGCTGGCTATTGGGACAGATATTGATAAAATTAGTTAAGACTAAACAATGTCAAACATCTCATTGATTGAATTTTATTAGTATACAAACACAAAGCATGCAAGATGTTAAGTATATTGCAGAAAGGATCACAGTCATGTTTTACCTTAACGGCGTACAAATATGTTGTGCAAGTTTAATCCATGGAGCCATTATTGAATTTCGAACTTTATTCCGTCTACGGTAAAGTTCCTAATACAAAACTGACAACTTAGTACCGAACTAAGTTTTCAGTTTTGTATAAAGAACGGTATTTCAATCACAGTTACGTTCTCATTACAAAAACTAGCTCCATGGTTTAAGCCATGTCAAAATATAAATCGTTTTGTAATAAGACAGTTTTAGTTTTTTCTTAAATAAGTGAGCAACAGTTATATCAAATAATTGCAGCATGGTTTGAAAAAGCCCTACACGGAAGACATCGAGCCGTCCTGAGCCAGCCACACGTCGACAAAGTTTAGTCGAACGAATGGCTCAAACGAGGCGAATTGATTCCCGAGACCGAGGGTTTTCGAGGGTCATACAGGATCAAGTAGTAGGTAGTCGCTGCAATTATACACCAACAGTTAGCATACAAATATAAACTCGTTAACGAAATGATACCTTATTATAAATATAAACCAGAAATAGTATTAGAAAGTCAGGACCAGAAAATTTACTGGGATCGAACAATTTTTCAATATTTTTAAAATCAAGAATAATATCCTTCTACATGCGGCCCTGGTATTACGCCTAGATTCCGATCTCTGATAATAATAAGTAAACTCACAAGCTTACAGTATAGATTGTTACTTTGTAGTACCTATATTATAGATATTAAGTATAAATATAATTTCCGAACTCACTAGCCATGTATAAGCCATCAAAGGCTTCTGTGGTTTTTAGCATAATTATTAACTCTGCGAAATATATATTTTTTTGAACATTTATAAAAAAAAAAAATATGTAATAACAGATAAAACTATTCATTACAATATACCTGACATTACCGTTCACGACAAAACCAATAAAACAGTTTATTTATATAGCAATACCTAACTCACACAATACGAGTATTCAAACCACAATATCCGCAAAAACTCAGTAAGTATCAAGATCTCGCCATAGAAATTAAAACTCAATGGAAAGCACAAACCGTGCACATTGTCCCCATTGTTCTTTCATCTACTGGTGTAATACCAAAATCTCTCTCACAAAGCCTTAACACCTTACAGATGCCTACTCACACACTTTACATGCTCCAAAAAGCCACCATCCTTAACACTTGTCGCATCACCCGAAAGTTCGCACGTCTGGGAGTGGCGCGAGGAGGCGAAACGCCGGGGTGAAACTCCGCTGCCGCGAGAAATCACGGCACAGCGGACAGAGCTCCGGCGGGGTCTTATGGCGGCATGGAGAGTGCGATTGTCGCAACCCAGCGCTGGGCACGCCACAATTGTGGCGACAAGACCCCTCTTTGAGGAGTGGCTAGAGAGACGCCACGGCGTCCTCACCTTCCGCCTGACACAGGTCCTCACCGGACATGGTTGTTTTGGGAGGTTCCTATTCAGGATAAAGCAGGAGGAAACGCCCGGGTGTTACCATAGTGTGGATCGCCGGAGGACACGGTGGAGCATACGGTGGAGGTCTGCCCAGCTTGGGCGGAGCACCGCCGTGTCCTCACGGAGGCGATCGGCGGCGGCGATCTCTCGCGTCCGGCCCTGGTTCAGGCCATGGTTCGGAGCGAGAGTGCATGGGAGGCCGTCACCTCCTTCTGCGAATTAGTAATGCTTGCGAAGGAGGAGGCGGAACGCGTGAGGGATAGGCAAGGTTCGCGCCCTCGCGCCCCTAGTCGCCGCAGGAGACGCCCCGGGCGTCGGGAGTCGCAAGCCGATTTCCGGCCACCGTAGGCGCGGGCCTGCGGACGGTGAGCGATGGGTAGCTCACCATCCGATAAGGACCAGGCCCGGGTCGACGGCGCGTCGTATTCCATGCGCGCCTCAAAGAGTTGTCAGCACCAACTGACGGGGTCCGCTAGGGCCAATGCCTGCCAGGGTTGCGAGTTTGTCCGAAAGGGATATCGTGGCCCTGGCACACAGGCAAATGAAGGAATACGGGTGGGGTTTAAAAGTCTGACACGCCCTCCCAGCTCCGCCCAGAGCGGGAGAAGTTATTTGATAATTTCCCACCCAAAAAAAAAATAAAAATCACCCGAAAGTTCCTGACTTCTTCAACACTGTCTAAATTTTGCCTTACATACTTGGTCCCGACCCGTGTGTAAGGTTTCTTACCCTCCCTTAACTTCTCGTTTAAGGGAGGGTAAGAAACCTTAAACATAAAGAACCAATAATAATAACATAATAATAATATTTTATTATTTAGTAAAAACGTTTACAAAAGGTGTACTTATAGCCAATAATAGTATAAATATCATAGACAATAATAGTGCCTAATCATAAACTAAAGCTAAAATATTTTTAATTACAGGTGCAAGTAATGATAGTTTGGAATTAGAATGTTAGCTAGCGACCAGCCCGATCTAGGTTTATTCAAACCTGTGTTTCAGGCTATCACTTTACGTTTCAATTACATTGGACATTTTTTTTTTTCAAGTAAAAGTGATATAAAAATAATCTAATAACAACTAAGAGAAAAAGCATATTGATACATTAATACCTAAATCTAGCCTATGTAAAATATAATTATAATATACAAAATTACTACTAGTAGATACTTACGAGGGAATAAATTATCATTATGACAAAACTTCTAGAAGTTTTTCTGTGTCTGTGTAATTGAGTAACGCTAAATATTCTGATAACATTGTACTACATTTTTATAACTTACACTATAGAGGTTTAGTACCTTGTTAAGCCTATTATACAGAAAAGGTCCTAAAAATACATAAAATCGATTAACAAACTCTTGTGTAATTTGAGGCTTTATGCAAACCAAGTCCTTCCTTCTCTTGTCGGAAGGTACTGGGTCAAACGGAAGTGCAGTGTGCTGGTGTAGTACTATGCTTAGAATGAATAATTGCCGTACTGTTAGCACATTACATGCTATGTAAAGCTGGTGCGTAGGAAATCTAAAAGGGCGAAAGGTAGTAACTTTTAGAACTGCTCTTTGAGCGCGCTCTACGGGGAGTACAATGGTTTTTGCAGCACCACCCCAAGAAGTTATGCAATAGGTAAGAATTGATTGACACTAAGCTAAATAAACCTCTTTAATTAATTTATAGTCGATTAAAACTGTTATCACTTTTTTTTTGATAATCTGGTCTTATAAAAGGTATCGAATCCAATCAAAAATCATAATTTGTGTTTTCAACAAGAAGCAATTACAAGTCAGTAAGTTTTATTTAATTTTGATTTTTTTTTAATTCCTTATTTTCGGCAAGAGTTATTATAACTATTATGGACTATCAAATCATCCCATCGATCTTTTTTGTTGATTTAAAGTTCAGTGTCCCATTTTAAGAACCAAATTTCACATATTTTTGTATATTATGTTATTCAAATAACATAGTCTCATCAGAAAATAAAAGCTAATACAAATTACACTTATTGCTTGTTCCAGTTATGAAATTCCTTTTGTCTGTCGCTGCCATCATCGCCGTAGCCGTCGCTGTGCCCACACAGCGCGGTCTAGTGGCCCCCGGACCTGCCGGTCCCGCCCCTGCCCCAGAAGAGTCCTTCGTGCCTATTGTGATTGGACCTGCCATCATCGGCTCCTTCGAGCCAGTTGCTATTGGACCCGCCATCATCAACCCCGGTGAGGGCATCGCTGTTGGACCCGCCATCATCAGCCCAATTGAGGGCATCGCTGTCGGACCCGCCATCGTCGACTTCCCCCTGCCTGATGGTGGTGCCGTCGCCGAGGAGCCCGCTATCATTCCTTCCCCCGTGTCCGTCGTTGAAGCCACCCCCACTGAGATCGCTTCTGGCACTCCTCTGGTTCAGATCATCCTGAACATCAACCAGGCCGCCGCTGATTCCAGCCCCATCTCCGTTGGACCCGTCGTCGCCCCCGAGTTCGTCGAGATCAAACCTGCTGAGCCCGTCCATGTTGTGGAGTCCGCTCCTGAGCCCGTGCAGGTTGTCGAAGTTGCCCCCGTACCTGCTGAGCCCATCCAGATTGGCGTCCCTGTCATCCCCGAAGCCGCTGTCGTCCTCCCCGAGGAACTCAACTAAATAAATAAATATAACACCTCTGATATAGAACTACTGAAATGTTATGAAAATTAATGAAAAAATAATGAACTGATGTTCATAAGAACTATGTCATGCCTATGTACTATGTAATATCTACCAAATAAATTAACAAATATATCAGATCTGAATGAAAAACATTTTGTTTACTCTGAACTTAAAAATACTATAAAACACACATAGGAGTCCTTGAAGATTTTTTCCTTAATTATAAGAAAAAAGGAGAGCCGGAGGGGG
Source organism: Tiliacea aurago (assembly GCA_948098905.1). Taxonomy (NCBI): domain Eukaryota; kingdom Metazoa; phylum Arthropoda; class Insecta; order Lepidoptera; family Noctuidae; genus Tiliacea; species Tiliacea aurago. Next base: position 18,761,303 of record OX402593.1, read on the forward strand.
GAGGGGGGGGGTCGTGGAGAAATTCTCCATTATTAAATGGAGAATTTCTTGAATGGAGAATACGTGACTTCGACTTTATCGCTTTGAAATTCAAATGTAAAATTACTTGTAGTTGTATATTCAATCCGTAATATAATTATGCGGTTCCGAGTTAGGTACATGGTTATAATGTTAGTAACCCTATTTAAACTCAGTTACATTTTCATCTGGAAGGAAAAGACCATCTCAGACAATCATCTGAGATGGTCTATTCATATGAGCAAGTGAACACACAGATTTGAGTGGATTAAAATGATGAATATATGTTTCAGGATTAAAAAGAAACGGTGTTTAATATATATAAAACTCTTTATTGTGTACACTATATAAATCATAGATATTAAATATAAAATAGGGTTTTACATTTTAATGATTATAGACGCCTATATTTAATTTATAGCAATATATAAACAGTAGGCGCATAAAATAACTTTGCCTTGCAACAATCATCTTATCAATAATATTGTCAACATTTGATCCTCAACAAGAACCTTCCTATCCATTAACTTTACTTGCAGATTATGGAGTACCATGGTGGTCCTGACATGATCTGACCAAGATACCCAGAATGATCAAGATAACTTGAACCTGGCGACTGGGATTATGTCATGCTCACTCAGATGTCTCGCTGATGGTGGCGCGTGTGTTGGATCATTTAGCTTTCAAAATGTTTGAGCTGATACTAACCCATGCGTCATGTTCGTGAACTGGCACCGTCAGTAGGGACTGATCATCTCTTAGCTGCCACGGCTTATTTTAATTTATTATAATTTTTGTTTAGTTTTTTAAGGGTTCCGTACCTCAAAAGGAAAAAACGAAACCCTTATAGGATCACTTCGTCCTCCGTCTGTCTGTCAGTCCGTGTGTCTGTCTGTCAAGACCCTTTTTCTCAGGAACGCGTGAAGGTAACAAGTAGGAATTAATATCAAATACGTAGGTCTACGGTCCCTAGATGCTCTTAAATTAAGCTTCTAAGTAAACGCAATAAAAAAATACGGTGATTTAAGCGACTTATTTTGATACTCGCAAATAAATCAAAACTTAAAGGGTAATGTAGTCACATAGAGAAGTAGTCGGAATGAGAAATTAGCTATTTGAAAAGTAGACCTCTGGCGCCTGAGCGATCCCGTTGGCTTAGAATCATGAAATTTGGCAAGAAGCAAGGTGTCAGCTATGAGCAAAATAACGATTTTCGGACTTTTTCCTTTAAGGCTTCTACATACCGGGGCGACTTGTCGCGCGACGCGACGCGACACAAAGGCACCGCTCGTCCCGCGACACGCGGGGCCTTTGTGCCGTGTCGCGTCGCGCGACAAGTCGCGCTGGTATGTAGAAGCCTTTACTTGTGCCAACAAGTAAAGGAAAAAGTCCGAAAATCTTTAATTTGTAGTGTTATCACACAAAAAAGTTGGTTTTGCGATTACAAACTTACATTTGCAGTTGTAAAATTGACCGTTGTGTACATATCGATGTATGGAAGAACATGTTTTTCAACTACAATGTTAAATTTGTTTTTGGGATAAATTCATCCCAACTACGGAACCCTTCATTGTGCACTAGTCCGACATGCATTTGGCCGGTTTTTTTAAGTTTTGTACATTTTCATGAGTAGTAACACCCTATTGTTACAGATCTGAGAATTGTAAACTAACGCTTACTATCCTCATTTTGTAACAAGTAGTAATTCGCCAGCGCTTGCTCGTATCGCCCTTGCAAAAATGACCGCCCATTGTATTCTAACGTTAGCTAATCAGAATCGCGCATCATAGTTGTTGTGATCTATGCCTATCATTGTATTCTTGTGTTTGTAAGCATGACATAAGTATCGCTTGATTTCTCATCTTGAAACTTGGCTTTGATGAATCTCTCACTATCAGCTAGTGTAGATGTCGTAAGATTCCATACCTTCAGAGTTTGAAAGGGCAATTTGAGCCTTGATTATTTTAGATTTTAACCCGATAGTTTAGGTAACAACCAAGTTCTGAGAAATATGTTCAAGAATAACATTTATTTTTTCCGCTACCACAAACTATATAGATTAGGCAATTTTTTTTTTAAGACAAGCCTATTTTTATCATTTGCCTCTTGCCAGCGCCTTAAGGCTTCTACAGACCGGCGCGACACACGATGCGACACAAAGGCCCCGCGTGTCGCGCGACGAGCGGTGCCTTTGTGTCGCGTCGCGAATGGCGCTGGTCTGTAGAAGTCTTTATGAGAGAACTTTGTTGATACCACAAACTATTAGTGTGATTTATTATTACTGAACTAGGTAACAATTTAACTGTGTGTATTCAAAGGGCGAACTTTGCGTCCCGGGAATTGACGACGTCTGTATTGACGTCACAAGTAACAAAGACAGCGTTCATCAAACTAGGTAGTTAAAATATTGTGATATTAACATATTTAATGAAACATAAATCATTATAAGAAAAACATTTATTAAAAATGTTGCATGTTGTTTGTTAGATAATCGGAAAGGTGTTATGTTCACTGCTCAAGAACTTAGTTGAGTTGCTCGGGGAGGATGACAGCGGCTTCGGGGATGATGGGGACACCAATCTGGACGGGCTCAACCGGCACGGGGGCAACCTCGACAACCTGCACGGGCTCAACGGGAATCTCAAGATCGCCGACGGGCACAGGCCTACCGATGGGCTCAGGCCTAACGATGGGGGAGACGGGCTCAGGCCTGACAATGGGAGACACGGGGATATCAGCAGAGACCTCAGAAGTAGCCTTGTTCACGTTCACGATGATCTGGACCAGCGGAGAAACACCATCGGGAATTTCTCCAATGACAACGGGAGAAGAAGCATCGGGGGCGGTGACGGCGGGTCCTACGGCGATGGGTTCGGGTCTAACGATAGCGGGTCCGACGCCGATGGGTTCGGGACTAACGATGGCGGGTCCGACGGCGATGGGTTCGGGTCGGACGACGGGGACCATAACAGCAGGTCCGGGGGCGATTATAGCAGGTCCGACGGCGATGGGGTTAACAGCGGCGATGATGTCGAGGAGCTGTTCCTCGAGGAGGGTGGCGGTGGCGGGGTCTGTGCTGGGGCTGTTGATGGCGGCGATGATGGCCTCCAGCTGGGCGAGGTCAGCGTCCACGGGCTTGCTCAGTGGGACGGCTACGGTGAGGGCCACGAGGGCAGCGAAGGCAACTAAGAATTTCATTTTTCGGTTTTTTGGGTCTGAAAATGTCGGGAAAATCACATATTTTAATATATAACTCTATTCCAACTTAACACTAATTCAATTTATTAGAACATAACGTCATTATTCCCTAAAGGGGTACCACGTAGGTACACCCACATCACCATACCCAATTAGTAGTCCCTTTTCATTGAGAAGCACACATCCAAACCCCGTGATGCTACTTAGAAAATTCTTATGGTAAAACCAAACACGGGAATCAAACAGAAGAATTAAGTCGCTAAGTGACCACTTGAGCAAAGATGCAATCATAAATTAGATACCTACTATAGATTGAATAACAATTTATATACTATTGCAATTTCTAATTTAAGATTTTTAAATTATTTTATATTTAAGTAATAGAAACTTCAACTCACCTTTGTTGATTGCGTCGATCAAGAAGATGCTTTAACAATCATGTCTTTGAGTATTTATACTTCACGTTTTATACCAAAGTGTTATCATATCAGAGGAACTAAAATAAATAATTTATGGTTCAAATAAATTGATAATTAATGTGATGCACCATTCCTTTTTATTATGGTCGTAATTGGTATCGATGAATTGCTTATCATTTACGTTAAATATGTATGTGCTTACTAAATAAACGGGATTACCCTATGGAACGTCTTACTTAAGCAGCTATAATTTCCATTTCATTTTGCCCACTACTGGGAGTCGGCCCTTCTCTCTGTGAAAAGGAGAGGGCCGCCGTAATCCACTACAAGGATGTAGTATGGATTGACGATACCCGCTAAATGTCACCATACCACTAAAGCTTAGGACATAAAACCCTAGTGTTTTCGATAAGACACTACTGGGAGTCGGCCCTTCTCTCTGTGAAAAGGAGAGGGCCGCCGTAATCCACTACAAGATGTAGTATGGGTTGACGATACCCGCTAAATGTCACCATACCACTAAAGCTTAGGACATAAAACCCTAGTGTTTTCGATAAGACATACATCTTCATTATCTAGAATTCTAGAGTCTCAGAAATAGATGGGATCTTCCGTTTTATTAAGGGTGAACAGAAACCTTAGTACGAACGCGTAAATCATTATCAAATCAAATCAATGCTGTAGGTGCCTCTATGTACTATATTTTGTATTTAATTAATGTTATGAATTAGCTATTAGTATACTTTTAGGCTTCTCGCGTGCAATTTCAGAGACCTCATAAAGTTTTGCACGTACTGTACCTGCGTTCCTAGTTATGCTCGGTTCCTATTTATAAATTAAAACGAATCACTTTACACAGCTTACCATTGGTAACATTTTTTATTGCCGAACTGGGCATAAAAATAGATTAGTAAAGCAAATTTTACCTGTGATAGCTACTTCCTTAAGGGAGGGTCTACTATGCAAAGCTATGATGTCTTTGCTTCACTATTGGTAAAGATAACAAGAGTCTTAATTTTATCCAATAACGGTTCGTATCTGTAGGAATCGGCCATTAGACTTCTAATGACGTTTGGATGTCCACTTTCAGGTTAAGACGCTGACAACAGGTGACCAAGATAACTTGAATGTTCCCTGGCGACTGGGATTATGTCATGCTCCCTCAGATGCCTCGCTCATGCTGGCGCGTGTGTTGGATCATTTAGCTCCCTTCAAAATGGTTGAGCTGACTGGTACTAACCCATGCGTCATGTTCGTGAACTGGCACCGTCAGTAGGGCCTGGTCATTTCTTAGCTGCCACGGCTTATTTTAATTTATTATAATTTTTGTTTAGTTTTTTAGGCTTCCGTACCTCAAAAGGAAAAAACGGAGCCCTTATAGGATCACTTCGTTCTCCATCTGTCTGTCTGTCTGTCCGTCTGTCTGTCTGACCCTTTTTCTCAGGAACGCGTGGAGGTATCAAGTTGGAATTAATATCAAATACGTAGGTCTACGGTCCCTAGAACGTCTTAAAAAAATTAAGCTTCTAAATAAACGTATTAAACACACACACATAATACAGTGATTTATGCGACATATTTTGATACTCGCAAATAAATCAAAACCTATAGGGTTACTTCCCGTTGACCTAGAATCATGAAATTTGGCAAGACGGAAGGTCTCAGCTATGAGCAAATTAAAGATTTTCGGACTTTTTCCTTTACTTGTACTAACAACAACAAGTAAAGGAAAAAGTCCGAAAATCTTCAATTTGTAGTTTTATCACACAAAAAAATTGTTTCGCGATTACAAACTTACATTTGCAGTTGGAAAATTGACCGTGGTGTACATATCGATGTATGGAAGAACATGTTTTTCAACTACAATGTTAAATTTGTTTTTGGGATAAATTCATCCCAACTACGGAACCCTTCATTGTGCACTGGTCCGACATGCATTTGGTCGGTTTTTTTAAGTTTTGTACATTTTCATGAGTAGTAACACCCTATTGTTACAGATCTGAGAATGAATCTCTCACTATCAGATAATGTAGATGTCGTAAGATTCCATACCTACAGAGTTTTATGAAAGGGCAATTTGAGCCTTGATTATTTTAGATTTTAACCCGATAGTCCAAACAATCTGTGTATTTTACGCTGGTAGCACACCCCCGCCGCGAAACCATAGCAGCGAAACCACAGTAGTTAATCGCGTCATGTTCCGCTACTCGAATCGGATGCGAGTAGCGGTAGTACGTTAGTACTTATATCTCGATGCGCGAACCAGTACAATTGAACTACTGCAGTTTCGCTGCTATGGTTTCGCGGCGGAGATGTGCTATCAGCGTAAATTACCTGGCTACTACTCGTACCACCTACGAGTATAATCGATGTGTCTCATGTATAATATCTGAAAACCAATACATAAGCAGTATAGCTGTTATAGAATGAAACTATACGGTTCTTTTAAAACTATTTGGTGTTGGTTTATTTAACTTTATTCATTTCACTTGGACATATTATAAAAATGATACTAGTTCATCGTTTTTTGCGTGTCGTGCGTGTGTCTGTTACTGTACCAATACTTAAAAAAAAAAGAAATCTGCCTGACAGGTAAAACCACAGATAATCCAACATTTGCATTCCGTAACATCCTCCCGAGGGGCGGACTGAATTTACATACTGTCAACTAAGACTTTAATAAAATTAATTATACTATGGCATTACATCTGCTTAGAATTTCAGATAGATACACTTTAACACCAAAATGAAAATCACAAGACTGTAATGCAACTTACGGCCGAACCCAATAACCTATATATCACCAGTTTCGGCCTACTGGAGATATAAAAATATATCTATTGATGGTTTTAACGTCCCAATAATCTATGAATCATACCGGCCCACACTATCTACTGATGGAAGAGGGTATCGCATACAACAGATATCTCTTTGTATGAAAATGCCAAAGTATGCTTCCCAATATACGATTTGTTTGACAGGACAGTACTACAGATGGCAGATTTGGCTATTCCCCGAATTGCAGGGATAAACGTAAAGTAGCCAAGCTAAAATGAACTCTTTAGTACTTGCAATAATTAATTGAAATTCAAATATCTCGAAAACGGTGCGCCTTAGGCAAAAAATAACAGAAATTTAACCCCCCCCCTTACTAACACCCCCGTGCAAGCACCATTCCAACATGAATTTAAGTTAAAAAAAAATAACAGTAATGCGCTAAGGTAGCCCACGAAATTCAAATTTTATTACGTTTTTTGCAATTTGCAGGTCAGTAACAGGTTGTATTTTGATTCGCGGCTTTAGCAAATATGGCTCTACAGAATTAAATCTTAATCCAGTAACTTATTTAGAAAGTCTAAGAAACAAAGAAGTTTTAATACAACCCTAATTACACATGTTGTTTTTTAAAGTGATGTTGGTTGTAATGAAACGCACGGGCGGGCGAAGTAGAGAAACCTACTTATTGTTTTCGTTAGATAGATAGCCTATATCAATGATAGTGAGACGCCATCCGAGCATAGATATAATTATACTGTCTATCATCATTAGCGATCTGTCTTTAACTGAAAATATGTTATTGGGTTCAGCCGTAAATATACACAGTATCATTCGGGTAGATGACCATAGCAACTTAAATAAACTAGTAACGCCTCTGCTCTAATAAAAATATAATAAAATCTGCATTGAATTTTTATTAATAGAGACATAACATTTACCTGTAATTTTATTCAAGGTAATTCGTTAGGTTTTTACTAAAGAATAATATTATAGAATTCCTTTACAATAGTAGGTACCTACTATCTATCTAACATACTGACAAGTCCAGACGAAACATCAAGTTCTATATCCAAAAAAATCTGGATCGTAGTTTAATAGAACGTCCCGATCTAGTATTGGCTGGTGGCATGGTTATCAGCTTTGGTTCTGTATCATCAGCAGGCACAGAGACAAAAACACAACCAAGTTCCGCATACAAATAAGACGTTCTTGTTATTAATTAAATACCAACCGTACGTTGATATTTATTAAAGATATTTTGGATTGAAACTCAAAGTAAAGGGTTAGTTACCGTTGATTTGTATCGAGATTTTTTTTCCAAACGTGTTTTGGTAACAACCAAGTTCTGAGAAATATATTCAAGAATAACATTTATTTTTTCCGCTACCACAAATTATATATACAGAAAGGTTACTAGAAATGAATTCGTTAAAAGAATAAATTTGTGTATCCAAGAGAATGGAGCCCATTTCGAGCAACTAATTAGTTAGTTTACCATTTTTTGTAAATAATTAAATTAATTTAAGATTTCCTGGTTTTCCTTTCATTTAATTTATCATGTTTGTTAGAGAGATTTCATCCTTATAATTGACCTTAACGATCGATGCAATAAAAGTACAGGGTATAATTTTTTCAGATTTTAGCCGGTTCGATTCCCGGGTGTGGGAGAAGAGAATTTTCGAAAATCTTTGAATGCAGTTTGCTTTCTATTCAAAAATAAAGGAATGTTTCCTTTGAGTAAAATTTTCTATCTGCAGTATTAAGAGTACTTTCCTTCCAGGTGGCATTACAAAATTCCACCCTGTATAAGGCAATTTTTTTGTTAAGACAACCCTACTTTATCATTTGCCTCTTGTCAGCGCCTTAAGGCTTCTACAGACCGGCGCGACTCACGACGCGACACAAAGACCCACGTGTCGCGCGATGAGCGGTGCCTTTGTGTCGCGTCGCGAGTCTAAATGAGAGAACTTTGTTGATACCACAAACTATCAGTGTGATTTATTATTACTGAACTAGGTAACAATTTAACTGTGTGTCGGTGTGTCCCGGGAATTGACGACGTCAAACAGTATTCATCAAACTAGGTACTCGTAGTTAAAATATTGTGATATTAACATATTTAATGAAACATAAATCATTATAAGAAAAACATTTATTAAAAATGTTGCATGTTGTTTGTTAGATCATCAGAAAGGTGTTATGTTCACTGCTCAAGAACTTAGTTGAGTTGCTCGGGGAGGATGACAGCGGCTTCGGGGATGATGGGGATACCAATCTGGACGGGCTCAACCGGCACGGGGGCAACCTCGACAACCTGCACGGGCTCAACGGGAATCTCAAGATCGCCGACGGGCACAGGCCTACCGATGGGCTCAGGCCTGACGATGGGGGAGATGGGCTCAGGCCTGACAATGGGGGACACGGGGATATCAGCAGAGACCTCAGAAGTAGCCTTGTTCACGTTCACGATGATCTGGACCAGCGGAGAAACACCATCGGGAATTTCTCCAATGACAACGGGAGAAGAAGCATCGGGGGCGGTGACGGCGGGTCCTACGGCGATGGGTTCGGGTCTAACGATAGCGGGTCCGACGCCGATGGGTTCGGGACTAACGATGGCGGGTCCAACGGCGATGGGTTCGGGTCGGACGACGGGGACCATAACAGCAGGTCCGGGGGCGATTATAGCAGGTCCGACGGCGATGGGGTTAACAGCGGCGATGATGTCGAGGAGCTGTTCCTCGAGGAGGGCGGCGGTGGCGGGGTCTGTGCTGGGGCTGTTGATGGCGGCGATGATGGCCTCCAGCTGGGCGAAGTCAGCATCCACGGGCTTGCTCAGCGGGACGGCTACGGTGAGGGCCACGAGGGCAGCGAAGGCAACGAAGAATTTCATTTTTCGGTTTTTTTGGTCTGAAAATGTCGGGAATATCACATATTTTAATATATAACTCTATACCAACTTAACACTAATTCAATTGAATAGAACATAACGTCATTATTCCCTAAAGGGGTACCACGTAGGTACATCCACATCACCATTCCCAATTAGTAGTCCCTTTTCATTGAGGAACACACATCCAAACCCCGTGATGCTACTTAGAAATTTCTTATGGAAAAACCAAACACGGGAATCAAACAGAAGAATTAAGTCGCTAAGTAACCACTTGACCAAAGATGCAGTCATAAATTAAAGATTGAATAACAATTTATAAACTATTGCAATTTCTAATATAAGATTTTTAAATTATTTTATAAAATTTAAGTAATAGAAACTTCAACTCACCTTTGTTGATTGCGTCGATCAAAATGATGCTTTAACAATCATGTCTTTCAGTTTCAATACTTCACGTTTTATACCTACGTGTTATCATATCAGAGGAACTAAAATAATTAATTTATGGTTCAAATAAATTGATAATGCGATGCACTATTCCTTTTTATTACGGTCGTTATTGCTATCAATGATTTGCTTAACATTTACGTCAAATATATATGTGCATACTAAATAAACGGGATTATCCTATGGAACATCTTACTTAAGCAGCTATAATTTCCATTTCATTTTGCCCACTACTGGGAGTCGGCCCTTCTCTCTGTGAAAAGGAGAGGGCCGCCGTAATCCACTACAAGGATGCAGTACGGGTTGACGATACCCGCTAAATGTCACCATACCACTAAAACTTTGAACATAAAACCCTAGTGTTTTCGATAGGACATACATGTTCACTATCTAGTCTCCGATTTAGATGGGATCTTCCGTTTTATTAAGGCTGAACAGAGACCACGCGTGAATTCAATGATTGAATCGAAATTACTAACTAATATTTAATGCATTGTGGTTTAACAGCACAATTAGTAGGTCCTATCTATCACCCAAACCCGGATATGATAAAAGTTCATTAAATTCAAACTTTCTGCGTACTACCATGGGAAAAAGGTGTTAGTTTATGTACTTATGTCATCATTTCAGCCGAATGACGTCCACTGCTGGACAAAGGCCTCCCCCAAAGGGGGGATTTGCCATAATCGCCACGCTTGGCAGGCGGGTTGGCAATCGCAGTATGGTGTTAAATTCAAATTCAAATTCTTAATTGAATAGAGAACGCTGGGCAGAAATAGTATGTACTTATGGAATACTAAATAAATGTCATGTAGGTACACATGCCTACATATCTAGCTGTATTATTCCAGTATAAGCTGACCTCTCATTGTACGGCAAACCTATACAATGTGAGATCAGCTTATACTGGAAATTCTAGCTTGATATATGTATTGCCGTGTTTACGAAACGGGTACCTATTTTCTATTTTAATTTAATTCATTTAAATTTAATTTAAGGAATTTACGTTACGTTGGCGCACTGGTACAGTACGCGCAAGACTATGAGCGCTTGGAAGTTGGACGCGAGTGTCCAAATATATTATATTATTAGTTAATTATTTTTGTGATGAACAAATCAATGCTGTCCTCTATGTACTATATTTTTGCATGCATTTTTTTTATTTATTTAGATATTATTATTAATTAGCTATTAATATACTTTTAGACAACTCGCGTGCAACTTCAGAGAGCTCATAAAGTTTTGCACGTACCTGGGTTCCTCGTTATGCTCGGTTCCTATAAAAGTAAAAACTAAAACGAATCGTTTGGCTTACCATTAGTAAAAAAAAATTATTGCCAAATTGGGCATAAAAATAGATTCGTAATTCTAGTTTTACCTGTGATAGCTACTTCTATATGGGAGGGTCTACTATGCAAAGCTATGATGTCTTTGCTTCACTATTGGTAAAGATAACAAGAGTCTTAATTTTATCCAATAACGGTTCGTATCTGTAGGAATCGGCCATTAGACTTCTAACGATGTCCAGTTTCAGGTTAAGACGCTGACAAAAGGTAAACCGCCGTCACTGTACTGCATACAAAAGAAAGAGAAGCGCGATGACACAACGCTTGTAATTTATTGCAAAATATGAAGCAATTATTTATTTACTCAAAAATGAGTTGAGTAATCGAAAATAAAAAAACAACCAAGTTCTGCATACAAATAAGACGTTCTTGTTATTAATTAAATACCAACCGTACGTTGATATTTAATACAGATATTTTGGATTGAAACTCAAAGTAAAGGGTTAGTTTACAGTTAATTTGTATCGAGATTTTTTTTCTAAACGTATTTTTGGTAACAACCGAGTTCGGAGAAATATGTTCAAGAATAACATATTTTTTCCGTTACCACAAACTATATAGATTTGGCAATTTTTTTGTTTAAGACAAGCCTACTTTTATCATTTGCCTCTTGTCAGCGCCTTATAGAGGCAATAGGCTAACCTATAAACCACATAGTATTGTCCAGTTAACCTATTTTGGCAGTAACCAGTTATTTTATAGGCTGTACCTACAAACTACTGACTGAACTTAACTATGTTGATCTAGAAATAAAATAAACCAACAAAAACTGCGTGTCATTCAAAAAGCCCCTGAATTGTACAGGTTATCGTAAAGTATTTAATTTAGGCAGGTGTTTATTAAAATTTATTATTCCTACTTACTGCATTGAATGCAATTAACTGATAAAAAGGCCAAGATACGGTGATATGGTGCTGATATTCGTTTTCAATAGAAGAGTGGTACGTATTATAGTTGCGGCATACAAAACTAAACAGAAGACGGATTATTCCAAAAATCCCCACCCACAAATCCCCACTGGTGGGGATTGTTACTTATTTTTCCAAAAATCCCCACTAGGCTGAGTTTATTTAACCAGTGGGGATTTTTGGAAAAAAAAGTAACAATCCCCACCAGTGGGGATTTGTGGGTGGGGATTTTTGGAATAATCCCAGAAGACAATGTTGTTACATCTAGACCTTGATAAGCTGAAAAGATGCAACGGTACTTCCGTGTTCGATATAGTCCAACGCCGATGTCGAATTCGATGTCCACTTCATTGTGGCGATAAGTCCCCTCTTTGAGGAGTGGCTAGAGAGGCGCCACGGCGTCCTCACCTTCCGCTTGACGCAGGTCCTCACCGGACATGGTTGTTTCGGGAGGTTCCTGTTCAGGATAAAGCGGGAGGAAACGCCCGGGTGTCACCACTGTGTAGATCACCCGGAGGACACGGTGGAGGTCTGCCTGGCTTGGGCGGAGCCCCGCCGTGTCCTCACGGAGGCGATCGGTGACGGCGATCTCTCGCGTCCGGCCCTGGTTGACGCCATGCTTCGCAGCGAGAGAGTATGGGAGGCCGTCACCTCCTTCTGTGAAGCAGTAATGCTCGCGAAGGAGGAGGCGGAATGCGTGAGGGAGAGGCAAGGTTCGCGTCCTCGCGCCCCTAGTCGCCGCAGGAGACGCCCCGGGCGTCGGGAATCGCAAGCCGATTTCCGGCCACCGTAGGCGCGGGCTTGCGGATGTTGAGCGATAGGTAGTTCGCCGTCCAATAAGGACCAGGCACGGGTCGACGGCGCGTTGTGTTGTGAAGTGATGTCAGCACCAACTGACGGGTCCTCTAGGACCAAGGACTGCCAGGGTTGCGAGTTTGTCCGAAAGGGATATCATGGCCCTGGCACACAGGCAACGGAAGGAACACGGGTGGGTTTTAGTCAGTAAAAGTCTGACACGCCCTCCCGCTCCGCCCAGAGCGGGAGAAGTTATTTGATAATTTCCCACCCAAAAAAAAAAAAAAAAAGCCTTTGGATGCTATTTCGGCTGGCAAACTTGGAACGGCGTTGGACTATATCGATCACAGAAGTGCCTTTACATCTTTCCAGCTTAACATGGTCTAGATGTAAAGTAGAATGTTTCCGCAGCACAGCGCAGGCCACTGTCTCACAGTCAATACTTTCAGCTTCTGAATAAAGTTGATTAGTCGATAAGTCCAATTGTAAAAACATAACATAACATCACGCCTGTAATCCCTGAAGGCTTAGGCAGAGGTGTACCTACAGTACACCCACATTTCCACAGTTATGTTTAAGTCCCATGTAATAGGGGGCGGGCCTAATGCCATCAACCGGGAACAAATCCAGACTCCGGACTGCTACTGAGAAATTCCTAATGGAAAATCTCAATAACACTTTGCCCGACCTGGGAATCGAACCCAGGACCTCATGCTCATCAGTAAGCGCTTGCGACCACTAGACCAATCTGTCAGTCAATTGTAAAAAGACCAGCCGTAAAGTTAGAATATTGTAGATATACTTAGAATAGATTTAACATTTTAAATGATTATCATCGCGCTATAGCTTTATGGAGTTAAGCAGTCAATCATGACATATACAAAATGTCCCAGAATTAACGCGAAACCTCTTAAGGGTTCATTGTACTCATCAGTATGAACAACTTTTACTATGGACCAAACCTGAAATCGCGAAGAAAAAATCTGCTGTTCCCTAATCCCTGTTTCCGTTTTTTTTTTTTTCACAAATTCAGGTTTGGTCCCACAGTAAAAGTTGTTCATAATGTCCCCTTAAGAGGTTGTGCGTTAATTCTGGGACATATGTACAACGTATAACGGCTATTTTTGTCGATATTGAACAAAGCAATATAGCTTAGAGGTTTCACGACTGCTTTGCACATCAGCATAGCAACTCACAACTATTCGGCAAGTTGTATCGATAATGGCACATTTTCAATAACTGATTAACCTAGCCCCCGACCGCGACAGCAAATAGCTGTCGGAAGAATGGCGGTTGTCCATTTGATTTCAACTGACAAAACTGTACCGCTTTATTACAAAACAAGATTTATATTTTGACATGGCTTAAACCATGGAGCCAGTTATTGTAATAAGAACGTAACAGTGATTGAAATACCGTTCTTTATACAAAACTGAAAACTTAGTACGGTTAGTACCGTACTAAGTTTTCAGTTTTGTATAAGTCAGTTTTGTGTTTAGGAACTTTACCATAGTCGGAATAAAGTTCGAAATTCAATAATGGCTTCATGTTTTAAACCTGGGTCTGAAGATAAATCTTGTTTTGTAATAAGTAAGTGTTTTGGATTTGTGAACAGCCTTTAAATGACTCCTTTGATAATGATACGAGCTTGGGGTTCGTGACAATAAAAACTGCCGATTTAATAACTAAACAAATAGACACTTTAATTAAGAACACCAATTTAAACACACTACTACTTTAAACACAATTAAAAACACAATCACTTAATGTCACTCTCAAATATCGTTCAGTTGTTCCCGCTTTTCTCGTTTTCAAAAATAAACTAACTCCGTCGCGGCCCATACCGGCCTTATATAGGGCCTCAGATAGTTCCCGAAACATCTAGAACATTCGAGTACATACCGGCCCCGACTGACCGGGTGTCGATAGTTCTAGAATCTAACTTTCTGGAAGAATCTTGACTACTAGTTCCGCTATCTGATACTAGATGGCGCTAGTAGTAGGCTTTTTGGTTGTGCGCGCAACAATAACATAGATTTATGCTCGTTTCGGCACGGAAGCGTATCGAACGGAATAGCTAAGCTGATCTGTTTGTAAGTACGATTCCCAACTATTGATAATTTACGTGATCCTTTTTTTATACCATTTTGTTGTATGGATAGTTCGTAGAACGTACACAGAAAAACATAAAGTTTAGGCCTCTTCTCTCATCTATGGTTATACAGGGTTACTGGTAACTCGACGTATTCACAATTCACAATTCTATATTGCATTCCATAATGTTAGTAAAACAGGTGGTAGGCTTAAAATTAAAGACACAATTATGGACCCTGTCGGGCACAGCATAGTAGGAGAGAGGAGGAAGAGCGCTTATTTGTGTTTATATTATTAAGGTACATATTCAAGTAATTGTATTTATATTTTATGACCATTTTTTTCTTCTAATATTGAATTTGTTCATGCACCTATAAATTCCTTGCAGGACGTCATAGTAGGCTATGACGTATAGGTGCATGAACAAATTCAATATTAGAAGAAAAATTGCATTTTAACCCTAGTTAAAATGCAACAAATTAAGCCACCAAATGATCTACCGAAGTTCAGTAGTTTTTGAGCTAGTTACATTTTCAGTTTTTTTATGAAAAATCCCAGATTAAATCATTTGGAGTCAATTTAAAAATGATTTACAGCGCGACTGTACTGAAATTTAAGTTAATATCATAGTTGATGCCGTAACAAATCTTTTTTAATAATTAAAAGTTCAAAAATGCCTAAAACCTTGGCAAATATCACTAATCAAACATTTAATGTTTAGTATTTTTTGCTATTGCTCCATATAAAATTTAGTCTAGTGCAAAAAAAAATACTACGCCTGATGTACAAATTACTAGGTTATGGACTACATTATGTGCGTCTCACAAAAAGGTGATTATTCGGGAAATCAAATAAACAACGAAATCAAATAAAAGAACATTTGGTGGCTTAATTTGTTGCATTTTAACCCTACTATGACGTCGTGCAAGGAATACGTCGAGTTACCAGTAACCCTGTATAACCAATTAACCATCCCCCATCCATGGTATATAGCCATCTTTGGTCATTATATCTATGGTTAGTGGGCTGCGTGTTTTTACAATCTACGGCTATACTATTTTAGTGATAGCCATTCGTCAGTGTGTTACGCCATTAGTTAGTAGTAGGTATACAGAGAAGTTTTATGCTAAAACTTCTATGTGGCTGTTTTTTAGTATACCTGCCTTAATTACGACTTCCGCGCGAACGAAGTCGCGGCCAGAAGCATAGTAACATATAATTTGCGTCTGCGTCTGCATTGCGCCTGTTTCCCCGAGGGGTTACCCAGAGGAAGTACTTACACCATTTAGTACTTACCACTTACATTTCGCAGTATTAACAATCCGAATAGGATTATTATTTATAGTAAAAATATAAGTGCTGGTAGGGATCTTGACCATCTTCCGGGCTCTGGGATTGTTCTGATTGCCGTGGAATACCACTCCACTCCTCAAGCACCTCAGGATATATTGCCCCCTTGTTGCTACGTTACTAAGTGCTAGCGACAGTTGCCGGGGGGGCCATTATTGAGTGTGCAAGTGACCCCCTGCCATTTTTTTCCGTGTATATAATAAAACAGTGATCAGACAGGGGCCACAGATTTTCTATAGTCCTATCAACCAATTCACTTTTCCACCCAAACCCATAACCCAATAGCTTTGTTTCCTGCCATAGTCCTATGGATAATCGTCGATTGGTTATGCCTCGTTTCATTAAAAACTTCACAGGCCTTTGCGAGTTGGCTTTGGCCCCTGGTACGACTTCCAAAGATCCGGGACCCCAGAGTCCCGAGATATGTCAGATACCATTTATTTCAGGCGACACAGGCCCATAGAAAAATAAATACCTTATCCTAAACATACATATTTTAATACAAATAAAAAGGCTTAAGGCGACAATAACTGACTTTTAATGATTTTATACTGAAGATCACGTCTAAACGAGTAGTGTTAATGATTTGAAAAAAATATATGTAAAATTAGAGCATTTTCTCAATAATTTAATATGTGAATATTTTAGATTCTGTTATATTACATACTAAAATTAATTTGTAAACTTATGTCTAACGCGGATAAAAAACTAAGAATGGCGCAAAATCTACCAAGCGTATTTTTCTGAACCTCCACCAATTTAAATATAATTTAATTATTGATATTTTAGTATACGCGTTTTATTAAAATACCTTTTGTTTTGTGTTTAATAAATTAATAATGCGTCAAATTGGGGACAGAGCTCCTTGATGGGCGAGTCCTATTACTGGCTGAAGGTACGACGCGTTGCGTGAGCTCAGTACAGAACACGCAAGCTAACTACTCAAGGTCACTGGAATTTATCTGCGTCTTAAGACTATGTTAGTAGCACTTCACTTTGCAATAGCTTGACTTTGTGCTGTCCTGTGGAACTTGTCCGCAGAACCGACAGAACAACATGTCCTGCGGGCAAACGTCTTCTTCCATGTGGTGGATAACAATTCGGTACACGCACGACGAACGCCTTGAAGTTCAAAGTCAAAGTCAAATTATTTATTTCAAGTAGGCTCAAAGGAGGAACTTTTGAACGTCAAGTTTACAAAAAAAAAAATAGAATTGATTCTAGTTGCCCCTTCCAAAAGGTAGTTTCGTATAAAGAAGAATGGGCAAGAAAGTCCACCGTTACTCTTTTAAAAAGGTTTTACAATATTTTGTAGTTGACGTTCCAGTGCGATTCCAATAACTGCACCCTCGACGTGTACCTCGTCTTTTGGCGCACGTACTCCACGATGTCCTCCGCCTTAGTGGTGTAGTGCAGGCAGCAGATGTACACCGGTGTGTTTGGCTTTGAGGTTTATTCTATCCTACTTATCCTATCCTAATTATCTATGGTATCACTTGAACCTTCTAACGGCCGAACCCAATAACCTATATATCACCAGTTTCGGCCTACTGGAGATATAAAAATATATCTAATACGTCCCAATAATCTAGGAATCATACCGGCCCACGCTATCTACTGATGAGAGGGTGTATCGCATACAACAGATATCTCTTTGTATGAAAATGCCAAAGTATGCGTCCCAATATACGATTTGTTTGACAGGACAGTACTACAGATGGCAGATTTGGCTATTCCCCGAATTGCAGGGATAAACGTAAAGTAGCCAAGCTAAAATAAACTCTTTGGTACTTGCAATAATGATCATAGATGTTTTTTTGTTATATAAAGTAATAAAAAAAAATTGAAATTCAAATATCTCGAAAACGGTGCGCCTTAGGCAAAAAATAACAGAAATTTAACCCCCCCCCCCCTTATTAACACCCCCCGTGCAAGCACCATTCCAACATGAAATTAAAGTTAAAAAAAAAAATAACATTAATGCGCTAAGGTAGCCCGCGAAATTCAAATTTTATTACGTTTTTTGCAATTTGCAGGTCAGTAACAGGTTGTATTTTGATTCGCGGCCATAACAAATATGACTCTACAGAATTATATCTTAATCCAGTAACTTATTTAGAAGTAAGAAACAAAGAAGTTTTAATATAACCCTAATTATTACACATGTTGTTTTTTAAAGTGATGTTGGTTGTAATGGAACGCACGGGAGGGCGAAGTAGAGAAACCTACTTATTGTTTTCGTTAGATAGATAGCCTTTATCAATGATTGTGAGACGCCATCCGAGCATAGATATGATTATACTGTCTATCATCAATAGCGATCTGTCTTTAACTGAAAATAAGTTATTGGGTTCGGCCGTAAAACCATAGGTTCTCAGCATGGGCGATAACGCCGTAGTAGTAGTGGACGTTTGAGACTTTCAGGAGGCAGTAGAAGGCCCAGAATTAGGTGCATTGAGATGGGGCAGAGAGGGCGTGGGCAGGTAAAAAAAATATGTAGTAAAAAAAACTCGCTAATCGAGTACTAAATTAAGTAAACTTATTTTTTTTTATTTAGTATTGTAAACATATTTCAGTAGTTCGGGAAGTGGATGAAAATTGTTCTGAAAGATTCCATTACATTCAGATCTACATTAAATTGGATGAAACGAAAAGTTTTATTTGCGCGATATATCTCATCAAGGAACGACATTGCGTAGGTACTTGACAGACCTGTATAAATTGTTTAATGATGTCAATCTCCAACTTCAAGGCGACGACGACAATAGCGTTGCTGCTTTTGTATCCAAACTGATATTATACAAAACAAATATCGGCAGACTGGAATTCAATAACTTCCTTTTTGCACAATGGCGAGGAAATTGTTTATGTTATTATTAAGCGTCTACTTATGTCACCGTGATAGATACCGACGAAATAATTTACTAAGTTTTATCAAATCAACCTTATGGCCTATCGATGTCTGGCAAAAAAGTCGTCATAATTGTCATAAAAATGCCTATGGCATTAAATCCGCCTCTGTACATTTGTGTGCATCTAAATATATAATTAATATTATATTAATATTTAATAAAATAAATAATTGAAAACTTAACTGACTAGTTTACTGATGATAAAAAATAATCATGGCGTAGTTTTCTTTCTTTTTTTTTTGGCTCAGCATTTATTTATTTTGGCTTGACTTCATGACTTGTTGTTGCCATGTTATAAAAATCTTGGTCAAGTTACTTATGCTTTGATTTACGTATTGTATATAATATAGATAAGAAATACATTTTTGCATCAGAATAAAAACGAGAAAAAAAAATTGTGCTAAGAATATAGTGGTCATCATTTTTAACTTTTTTTTAATATATACATGAAATCGGCAACGTCGCGTAGCCAACAAAAAAAATCATGACATTTTTTTGTGTTTTCCATAATGTTTCCTGATTTTCTACTTTAGCGACTGCTTCTGTTGATGGGTGCTGAGACTTATTGTTTCCTGTGTGACTAGTGCTTGCCTACGGATTCTGATTATTTGCCTATAAGACGACATTTTTCTGTGACTGGATTAAGATTCTGCCTGATACCTTAGATATTGTTGTGTATGCAATGTGTGCATCGATTTGTTTATCACGATGGAAAGCCGTGGAAGGCCTTCGCTCATCATGTGTGTCCTTCGACCAACAATACCAACGTGTCAACTGGAACTTAATGTATCAATAAATTGTGCCAATACCTAGCTTTGGCACTTGACTTAAGTCACTGCTGTAACCTGCAGCTGGTTAGACTCTCGAAATATACCATACAATTTGCCTGCGACAAAATATATGTATAATTATTATAATTAGCAAATAATGTGGGAAAGGAACGGAAATTTTTAAAAGGAGTAAAGCAAAAAGGCAAAGTTAAATTAGAGAGACAAGGAAGACCTTTCGAAGTACGGTCCGACAAGGTGACCCGATACCACCGAACCTTGTTACTGCTCTTCTCGAGACCATTTGCCGTCACTTAGAATGGGACTCTGTGGGGATCAACATTAAGGCGACGATAGCCGATTTTTAATGATTTTATACTAAATATCACGTCTAAACGAGCAGTGTTAATGATTCGAAAAAAATATATGTTTAATTAGAGCATTTTCTTAATAACTTAATATGTGAATATTTTAGATTATGTTTATATTACATATTGTAATTAATTTGTAAAGTTATGTCTAATGCGGATACAAAACTGAGAATGGCGCAAAATCTACCAAGCGTATTTTTCTGAAACGTTCACCAATTTAAAGATAGTTAAATTAATGATCTTTTAGCATACGCGTTTTACTAAAATACCTTTTGTTTTGTAAATAATAAATTAATAATGCGTCAAATTGCGGACAGCGCTCCTTGATGGGCGAGTCCTCAAGGTCGCTGGCATATATCTGCGTCTTAATGGAGAAACATTGAACCACTTACGCTTCGCAGATGACATCGTACTAATCTGCGACAACCACACACACCTAGAATACATGCTGCAATATTTAGATAGAGTAGAAAATGTCAACAAAAAGAACATGGAACAAAACGTACCCACCTTGTAGCAAATTGAGACTATATTTGTCACAAAATAATAAGCCCGTTTTGACGTTTAACTTGAATCGATTTATCGTGAGTATCGAGTACTGAGTCGTTTCGAGTATCGACTAGTTACGTCGCGATAGTCAATGGCGACGTAACTATGAAAGTAACCATTCGAAAGGTCTTTAAAAATACATATACAATGTTTTGTATGGCGATAACGCCGACAACTCTGTATCTCACGGGAGAAAAAAGTTATTCGACGTTGCAATATGATGAAAACCCTTTGTGAATTTACCCCACGCGCCATTCAACGATCGCGTCTTCGTAATTTTTAGGGTTCCGTACCCAAAGGGTAAAACGGGAACCCTATTACTAAGGCTCCGCCGCGCGCCGTCTGTCTGTCTGTCTCTCTATCCGTCTGTCTGTCCGTCTGTCACCAGGTTGTATCTCATGAACCGTGATAGTTAGACGGTTGAAATTTTCACAGATGATGTATTTCTGTTGCCGCTATAACAACTAATACTAAAAAGCAGAATAAAATAAATATTTAAGGGGGCTCCCATACAACAACCGTGATTTTTTTGCTAAATTTTGCTCTATATTGATAACGGTAACAGGTAGACGCTTGAAATATTCACAGAATATTTAGTTATATATTCACTTTAAAAATAAATAATTAAATTAAAATAAAACAAATATTTAAGTCCGGTAAGTTAGTAAAATCCCATACAACAAACATGATTTTTTGCCATTTTTATAGATAATGGCGAGTCCGACTCGCACTTGGCCAGTTTTTTTAATTTGTTATTCGAGCTACTTATCCGTATGAGACACGTGCAAGCAATAATAAGTAAAGACACAACCCTGTGCTCATACTGTTAGCCTTATATGGTACTTAGGTTCTGGCAGGCACCTAGATAACTTCGTAGGTTCGGCAAATGCTTGGGATGGAATAATCATCAAAAGCAACAATAGTAACAATACCATTTAGAAATTATGTTTATTTTTTGTACCCTAATAAATAAACAAACTGTACTTAATTGAATTGATAGCGTTTTAATTAATATTTTCCGTAGCAAAAAGAAAATATTAGGAAGCGGGTCAGTCTTCTCTATTCATTGGGCCTATAAAATAATTAATATATCAACACATATTATGATTGAAAATGCTAAATATAAGGGATCATAACTTCGGTCTCCCACTCATTCATTCATTTTCGAGTTGTTCACTTAAGCCTCTTCTAAATGACACCTTTATTGAAAATTTGAATTCTAATAAAATTACTTACTTATCTTTAAAAACATTTTATTTTTCATTTAATTATTTCTAAACAAAATAAGTGAAACAAATGTAGTGGCATCATCATCGCCACATGCAAACAACGCGTCACACTGACGTCACGCAAAATCCTGCATCGCGCATGCAAAGTTTACCGCGCGACTAGCATAATATACAACATCCCGACATCAACCGTCCGGCAGTTGCCCACCAGACACAAACCCGTCTGGTCGGAGGATCCTCCCTTTTCTATGGAGGATGTGTGAACTTTACACCCTGTTCCTGGTGCCTCTAAACCAGGGATGCACAGACCGCGGCCCGCGGGCCACATGCGGCCCCCCGGCTCTATGCCAGTGGCCCGCCAGCAAAAAGCTGAGGTTTACAAATAATATAAAGAATCACGGTGCGCTCGCTGTGCGGTGCATGATGTGTAATCGGAAACTTTTTCTGTATTGAATAATAATAAAACAAAAAATTGAAACCGCCTTGCAAATGAAAGTTTGTAAGCCATTTTGCGTGTACACAAGTACACGTGTATACAAGTAAATTCGAGCCAAATGTTAAAAAGATTGTAAGTACAATGCAGTGCCACGCTTGAAACTAGTACTTTTTTGTTTTTTATTAATGTTTTGGCTATTTTTATGTTTTTATTTGTGCTGGTGGCCCGCCACTAGTTCATCATTTGCCCAAGTGGCCCATGGTCTCATTAGTCTGTGCATCCCTGCTCTAAACACAACATTCTCACAACAATCACTTCTTTTCTTTAGTAATACGATTTTTTTTTTTTGAAAGATTACTTATGCAAGAGTTGTACAATACTTTAAATATATTGAAAATGATGTAATTACACAAATTACCTGGTGCAAAGCTATCCTCCATCGGCAAGTAATACCCTATCAATTTCGTTAATGCATAACCTCATAAATTTTATCGTGTAAAGATTCGGCTATCATGAGTAGGTACTGCCTGCCCAACGCACTACTATATCATAAATAAATAAAATAGTGCCACCAACTACTTGGACATCTAATGATCTCTTTTTAAAAGAATATTCTGAATAATCATGAATAGGTATAGCACTTCTCCAATTAGTATTCGCTTTCGATATTCATTTAATACCCCTTTTACTTTCTTCCCCCCGTTTCTTATCCCCACAATTAATCGTATTAGGCTAGATTAAATTTTTTTTTTCATTTTTTTTTTTTTTTCAAAAGTGCACTATGCTAACTTGTAAGTAACTTATAGATCCATATTGGACGGATGGATGACCCCTGTTACACAGGTTTTTCCTAGCATGGGGGTCATTGATCATTTATTTTGTACCACGCTATTTCCATGCTTAAATTGTGTCACCTGTATAAATGTACTTTTAAGTCAAATAAAAAAAATAAATATATTATATTATGGGTCCAGTTAAGCATAACAGTGTTTCAAAATCTTCACTAGAAACCCTCAAAAACACTTCAAATTTCGAACGAACAGTTCCTTGGTTTATGTCATCCATTCTGAACTCTTCAAGCATTCTGGAAACATCAAGCCTATTTCGAAGACTTGGTTGAGACCAAGTCTTCGAAATCCAAAATCTTCTTTTGCTATTTTTTTTTCTTTTTATGACAGAGAATATACACCAAACTTGCAGCAGCAATTGCGATGTTATCGTCCATTTTTGCCTCCTGTATCTGCTACTTCACCAAAAGTCACAAGATAACTGAAATATCGACTCACAGCCGCACTTGCCGGCTTCTGCCGGCACCTCTTGCCAGCGGCTTTGCCGGCAGTGCTGTGTGGATCGACCATAACACCAAAAGTCACTTCGATGCTTTCCATTGCTATAACCGCAAAATCAAACGCAACATGGTCGAGTTCCAAAAGTAAAGTGACTATTACTACTTAGCTAAGAATTCTAACTTTTGACAGTTCTAACTTCAAAAATTACTAAACTATAGAATAAATCATTACTTGAGTATTTACTTTTACTGAAGTATTATAGGTAATCACTTTTACTTGTTTATAAATACGGGTGTTACAACATGGGTACGGGTTCCAACAAAATTACCCATTGTCCTTTGTTTGGGAGTTTGCCATTGTTCTATAACAGCAATAATTATCATACAAGAACGACGACTTGCTGGTTTCTGTCAACACTTGGAAAACCTCCACAGTAATTTCAAAGAACGATTCCCGAATATTTTAAACATAGCTAGGTACATGGACATAACAAGTGGCGCAAAATATGTCATAGTGTGAATTTGCCATAATTTTTGCAAATGGAGTCATAATATCATTATGATTTGATACTTTTATCGTAGATTTATAGAGCATTAGTCGACAATGCAATGGAGCGATAAACACAGCTCAGGCAACGATGGAGATTTTGAAACACTGGTATTTCCGGGCCGTGTGATCTCCCGTTTTGGCCATTTGAACTGGCTGATCTGCAGTGCTATTCTGTGAAAACTTAGATGAAGTGAGCGTGGAGTGAACTGTCAGTGAGGGATTGACACTATTAACAGCTCACTTCAAGCTCACTTCACTTACGTTTACACGGTGAGATTTTTTCAGAATAGATCGGCAGATCCGAGAGAGATCAGAGACCAGAGAGCTCTTTGAAATCTCGCGTTTACCACAACAAACCACAAACCTTGCAAGTCTTGTAAGCCAACGTTGAAGAAGAAATCACCAATTTTGAGCCAGATGTTTTGCGAGCAACAATCTAAAATGCCGTAAAACGAGCATAATTAATGTGCATTATCTCAGGAGGTGGTCATTTGACCGATATAATTATTTCTACTTTTAATCGAATTTTACACCTTTACACAAACTTACCGTGACAACACACCCCATTTTTTAACCGACTTCCAAAAAGGAGGAGGTTATATGTTCGGCTGTGTTTTTTTTTTTATGTTTGTTCACCAATATCTCCGTCAATTATGGACCGATTTTAAAATTTTTTTTTTGTTTGAAAGGGTATGCTCCCATTGCCACAAAATCATAATCTGAGGGATCTTATGGAAATCGAGGGGAACCCTCGAATTTTATAAGCAAACCAATGGCGATTTGGGTATTTTTTATAGTAACTCGTGCATTTGCTCCCGAAAATCACCATTTGGTGAAGTGGAACTGATGATAGAGATGGCCACATATGGCCACCGGAACAACATAATAATAAGTAATTAACGGGTTGCGATTCGATTAGGTACTTTAATATGGTTGCTAAGTAATTTATGCTCGTCACAATGCATATGGTGAGTAGCTGTTCTCCTGGTTCTTACCAGGAGAACTCCGCAACAATTAACGTCCCAGCATCGGGAAAAGCAATATTTTGTAAAAGGTGATGAGCAGTTGACTTTAGGCTATTGTAACTTAGATAAACTAAAACTGACCCCCTAAAAAGTGAAAAATAAAAAACTTTTTGTAAAAAAAAAATAACCGACTTCCAAAAAAACACTAAAAAGTGAAAAATAACTTTAATTTCGGAAGTCGGTGGCAAAAAACTAAAATACAGATCCAAAGACACCGACTTCCGAAATTAAAGTTATTTTTCACTTTGTAGTGTTTTTTTGGAAGTCGGTTATTTTTTTTTACAAAAAGTTTTTTTTGCTTTTACATCAAAATGTAGCCAATTCACATTATGACATTGCTTTTGCGCCACCTCAAGTACCAGACTGGATTTTGGTTCCTTTTTCAAATCTCCACATAGCAGGGTCATCCCAGTTAGAAGAAGAACTATCGAACTGACGACAAATGAGGAATTAAAAATTATATTTAGATTAAGAATATAAAAAACAATTAGGTAGCCAGTTTTTAGCCAATTTTGGCTGCAAAACGGCTTCTACATACCGGGGCGACTTGTCGCGCGACGCGACACGACACAAAGGCACCGCTCGTCCCGCGACACGCGGGGCCTTTGTGCCGTGTCGCGTCGCGCGACAAGTCGCGCTGGTATGTAGAAGCCTAAAGGCGATTAACAAATTATTTTTTTTGGAACTAGTACGTAAGCTTTTTTTTTTTGGGTGGGAAATCATCAAATAACTTCTCCCGCTCTGGGTGGAGCGAGTGTCAGACTTTTACTGACTAAAACCCACCGTGTTCCTTCAAATGCCTGTGTGCCAGGGCCACGATATCCCTTTCAGACAGACTCGTAGGCCTGGCAGACTAGTACGTAAGCTGGCTTCGTATTTTATTGAAACTCCGTAGGTACTGCGCCAGGCCAGCTCAAGATCAGAGTTACGACTGAACTAATAATTTAACTTTAGTAGAAAAAAATCTATAAAAATTTCCATGATGTTTTTATAGATTTTTTTCTACTAAAGTTAAATTATTAGTTCACTGGAGTTGACATGTTCTAGCTGTCACATTGTGTAATAAAATGCTCTTATTTATTGTATTCTAGAATTTTACATTTATTTTACACTTAAGTAGATATATAAATCGATTAAACTAAACGCATCACCATTACAATAAACATGACCATTTTATTACAAAAAGTGACAGCTAGCATATGTCAGATTACTGCAGTGAATTAATAATTTGACTTTAGAGTCGCATTACGCGGGTTACTGTACACTCGCCACAAAGTAAATTCGTCACATTTTTGTACACTCCATACATTGAAAGTGTATTCGCCACTTGCATTAAAAATATGTGTAAATTCGTCACAACCACAAGTCTTCATTTTAGGCGCGTACATCATTTTTGCATAAAATACTGGTAGCAAGCAAAGTTCTTGGTTTTTAAATAAATAAATAAATAACGTTTTTATTCTACTTAGTGTTTGATTTTTCTGCTGTCTGTGCGGAAATAAACAATTTGACGAATTTACAATAATCAAAATTAGTATACTGTGACGAATTTACTTCATGAAAATAGATCTGTGGCAAATTTACACATACTTTTTTCCGTGGCGAACTTACTTTGTTGCGAATGTACAATAACCCCATTAAGGCTTCTACACACCGCACCGGGGCGACTTGTCGCGCGACGCGACGCGCCACAAAGGCACCGCTCTTCCCGCGACACGCGGGGCCTTTGTGCCGTGTCGCGTCGCGCGACATGTCGCGCTGGTATGTAGAAGCCTTTACGCCTGCCTGCGGGAGCCTTGACGTACGGTCGACTATACCCACCGAATTCCCAACAATATTATACAGAACACAATAAGTAGCTGGTTAGTATCATGCCTGATAAGTGATAACGCACCTATCCATTTACGGAATAATCCGATAAAAAAGAATGTTTGATTTTGATAACAACAAACATTTACCTACCCATTGAAGTAATTCGGTAAGTAATGGCTATGGTAATATAATTATGTACCTACCTACAGCGATGACATAGCAGGAATCGTATTATTTATATTATAACAACCTACAGAGATTAAACTGAAACACGCAATTGAATAAAACGGTAATACAAACATCATAATCATAATATTCATAATACGAGAAACAAAGTGCGTACCTCTTTTTTGCAGAGACTTTGAGCGATACCTTGATCTTTGGTTGAAGATTAGCATTGCCATTCAACTTGGCAATGTGGCCTAAGATAATTGCCTAAAGCAAGACGATTGGTAGGTCTTTGCATTCTCCTGTTACGAGTACATCTAATATAACAAGGCACCAACAGTGGTCACAATGGGCATCACAAGTGCTTCAGGGCTAGAAGGGGTTCAAGTGTTCAACTGTGGAGGTTTACTGTCAACAAGATTAGCAGCAGTTGACTGCTCGTGTATGATATTAAAAGTCATCATGATAACCCTCCAGCGCTTATTCATAATAACAGATTGAAATTGTGCAGCCTCTAATGATGCAGCCACATCGTCGCATTAAGGCAAGCTCCGTGTCTCCGACACGTCTCGCTGAGAAACAGAGAGCACGTGAATTGTAGTTCGCTCTACCACGACCATGTAGCCGTAGCACAAGCGATTTCATTTGCGTCTGATCCAAATTCCAAGACACATTTCTGACGTCACCCACAAAAAGACAGGATGTCCTATTCTTATCACTGATAGGTGTCTACGTCACATCCTGTTTTCGCCCAACAATATACAGGAACAGCACAATAGGGAAGAATACTAAGCCGACTTATCTAGATAAATGGCTTTGTATTGTAAAGATTATCAGCTTAAGTGAGTTCAAACAGTAAGGCCAATCGCTCTCGGTCATCGGAGTCATTTAATATCGACGTGCTAGTAGCAGGGTGTCGTGTTATGTAGTGCTCTGTATCTTTAATTTAAACATCCTTTATTTAGCATACATTAAGCTTAGTTCCATTTGCATTTCCGATTTGACGAACGTATTATTTTTGTTTTAAGACGCTGACAACAGGTAAACCGCTGTCACTGTCAGATTGCGTACAAAAGCAAGAGATGCGCGATGACACAACTTAGGTAGGGCGTAAACTGCAAATAAAATCGTATAAAATTAGATATTAAAATCGGCTTGCGGTAGGAGTTGACTGGCAGAAATAGTAAGGAAAAAGCGTTATGCGGGGTTCTATGCGACTTTCTCTTTCTATGACTCTTTTTCCATTATACATAAGTGAGTATATGCATGCGAGTAATCGCGTAAGGAACTGACAGGTGTCCCCCATTCGCACACTTTTTTTTTAAGCTTATCAAACTATTTATTTTTCAAGAAATAGTTTTCTTTTACAATTTGCGGTTTTCTAGAGCTGTTTACACTCATCATCAGCCATGCTGCTACAGTGCTGCCGTAAGCAAAAGGGGCCGCATCTGAGGAAAACAATCGTTATAGAAAAATAAGCGTTATCTACTATACCCAAACCATTTTAACGTGGCAATTAACGGTCATTGTCCTTTCCGTAATATCTCTGAACCCAAAAACTATGTAAGTATATAAATAGGTTTTTCATGATTGGAACATGTTGAAGATCACGATATATTGATTCAGGACTATAGATGCAAAACAGATTTTAAACGTATTAAACCATTTGGTTTTAAACCGTTTTTTTGGTTTAAAACGTTTAAAACCACACTTAGCGGCTTAATAATGGTTAAAAATGTTTTTTTTTTTTGTAATATAATGCACTGAGACTACACACGAAGTGATCTAGACAACACCTACACCCTGATTTAGCATATTGACTTATTCACAAAACTTATTAAAAAAAAACACGCTCATATACCGTTCGGCCCGGCTAAAACAATGTGAATACTAGTAAACATTCACAATAACAATGCAACGAGTAATCACACCTGGCTGCCCCCTCTGTCCTCATACCTACGTTGCCATTTTGGGAACAAAGTGCAAAATAAAAACGCGAAGTTGCCGTTCCATAAGGCAAAGTTCGTTATAATATAAATAAGAAAATATAATAACGTTACAATTACATGACTTCACCTAAATTAAAAAAACCGGTGAATGATTTCAATTAGCCTTTTTAACTTAAATTTTAAAGTAATACGAAATCAATATACTTACAGTATTGTATGACCCACGTGATCGTCTTTTTAAACCGTTTTAAATAAATTTAAAACGGGTTTTAAACCATTGATTTTGGTTTAAAACGGTTTATTTACAACTATATTCAGGACTTTAACGGACTTTGATGGCTAAAGTCCGTTAACTCCCTGATTCATTAACTGGGTTCCTACGGAGAGATATTAGGAAAAGAGCAATGACCGCTATTGTTACAATAAAGCGGTTTGGCAATAACGGTCATTGACCCACGTCAACGACCGTTATTGCCACGCTAAAGAGATTCGAGTATAGACAACAAGGCGGCTCGCGGCGTAAGAAGCGACTACATTAATCAATAACATAATTAGCAGGTCAATGTCTTTATTTTGACTAGTTAATATAACCTAAGTACCTACTGAATTAACCAGTCTTAATAAAGACTTTCCTAGAGGTTATCAGAGGTGCATAATAATAATTACCTATTACTCATTATACTTAGTTATCATCATATTATTACCTACAGAGTACCTACCTACTGACCTACTGCGACCGCTATATGTACTGCAATGACGCATTTCCAGATTTTCATTTATTGCAACCCGAAACTGTCAAATTTTCCCAATCAACCTTGAACCTTATACTTTAACGATAAAGTTGAAAAACTTTTAAATAAATTTGACAGATTGTAGTCTGTCAAATTTATTTAGCCAGCCAGGTCTGTCAGCCGTCACGGTATCATTCACTCCCTTCTCTTAATACTTATGTCATAAATACTCATTTCTTACTTTATCAATTTTCGTCACTCCACCCACACATCCATCTCAACATTCTCATGTCAGTTGCATGCACTCTTTTCAACCCTCGGTCTACTTCGGCATCCCCTTGGACAAGCGACCAAAGGTCGAAAGGATCGAAAGTCGGAGCAGATCGGGTAGAGCGTTCCGGCGAGAGATATGGGCACAGGAATGGAGAGACCGCCAAAGTCATTACACGGTCCGCCAAAATCAAATTAATCGCAATATTTTATATTTTAAACGATAGGCCTAATGATTTTCGATTAAATAAACGTTATATCCAATAACGTTATACGAAATAAGTTTTAGAGTAGGTATATAAATGTTATATCCAAAGAGATTATATCAACAGTTGGTATAACTCACGTTTATTATATTATTATCTTGTGAACGTTATTGAAATGAAAATATACCAAATGACTTTATATGATATGAGACGCACCCATGTAAATTATATCATTATGTAACGTTATTTCAAGTCATATACTATCTGTTATTATTCCATATATTACACACCCCACGTTATAAGCGTCCTTAATAAAAAGGTAAAAACAAAAAAAAAAAAACAATAAAATTAAGTTAAAAAATGAAATTAAAAATTTAAAAAACCCACAACGCAAAAAAGAAAGCAACGTTTTAAAAGTCAAAAATAATACCTATCCTTGAGCCATCTTTGATTGAGGAATACCTATACAACATATCCCAGAATTAACGCACAAACTCTTAAGGGGTCATTGTACTTATCATTATGAACAACTTTTACTATGGGACCAAACCTGAAATTGCGAAAAAAAAATCTGCGATTTCATACATTTAATCTCATAACTCGTCAAATGTAGGGAACAGCTGATTTTTTTTTCGCGATTCCATTTTCTCATGATCATGCATAAACAGCCTATAATGTTCCCACTTCTGGGATACAGGCCTCCTCTCGGTCAGAGGAAGTGGACCCACCCACCACACGGGCCCAGTGCGGGTTGGTAGGTTCCTACTTTGGTAGATCATGTCAAATGTGTTCGAATTGTTCTAGGACAGTTTCCTCACGATGTTTTCCTTCACCGTTTTGAGAGCAGTGGTGATGAAAATAAGTTTCACAAAGCAATCGCCTGTCTGGGTTTGTACCTATGACCTACAACTCATAAGACGCGGCCGTTACCACTGGGCCACCACTGCTCTCGTGACCAAAGAATACTAACTATTGTAGCGGCATCAACATCGCCACATGCGAACTACGCGTCACACTGACGTCACGCAAAATCCTGCATCGCGCAAGCAGAGTTTACCGCGCAACTAGCATATATACGAGCAACGTTCCGACTTCAACCGTTGGGCAGTTGCCCACCAGACACAACACCCGTCTGGTCGGAGGATCCTCCCTTTTCTATAGAGTATGAGTGAACTTTACACCCTGTTCCTCATACCTCTAAACTATTACGTGACTAATCGTGCTTTTAATTAAGAACATTATCTGCGGTCTCAGATCTTCTGAATCGTGGGATTAAACACGTTTGGAAAAGATGAACGTGCAACTTACAATATTTCTTGCGTGAAGGGATCGGATCTACAACCCTTTTTAGGGTTCCGTACCAAAATGGTAAAAAGGAACCCTGGTGAGACTAAGTCTGTCTGTCTGTCTGTCACACCTGGATATCTCAAGAACTACTAATGCTATCAACTTGAAATTTAGAATAGTTTTAGATGACGTTAGCCCAACTATTTTGCAAACAAGAAAAAATAATAATAATATGTTTTTTGCAAAAAGGACCTTAAAGGGGGTGTTATAAATTTGAAGTGGAGCTACTAGGGCATGTGGGGTATCATATGAAAGAACGCTGTTTGCACTTTCTCAAACATTTTTTTAGGCAGTTTGGTCTCCGACTTTTGATGAAAAATGTTAAAAAAAATACCGCCCCCCCCCCCCCTTATCTCCGAAGTGTGCATAGATAAAAATCTGAAATTATTCTATGTGATAGAAGTTTATGTAAATATTACAGGAAAAATAAAACGATGTCTCTAAATAGCACAGTTTTTCAGAAATCATCAACATCATATATACGTACGGAACCCTCGGTGCGCGAGTCCAGCTCGCTCTTGACCGGTTTTTTTTTTGGGTGGGAAACTATTAAATGTCTTCTCCCGCTCTGGGCGGAGCGGGAGGATGTCAGACTTTTACTGACTAAAACCCACCCGTGTTCCTTCAGTTGCCTGTGTGCCAGGGCCACGATATCCCTTTCGGACAAACTCGCAACTCTGGCAGACAACCCTGCGAGCTCTACTCAATTGTCTAAATAATCGCGATACGAAAAATAGTGTATGACGTTCGAGAGGAATGTTTTGAGTATGAATGTCGATGGCTTTATGAGTAGGGCAAGACCAAAGATACGATGGATTGGACTGAGTGAAGGATGATACGGGCAGAAACGGGGTGAATACCAAGATGACGACTAGTAGAGAAATATGGGACAAAGGGACATGTTGCGCCGACCCCAAGTAAATTGGGATAAGGGCAGGAGAATGATCCTTATTATTAATAATCGTGTTTAGGTAGGTAAGTACTGGCAATTAATTAAAAGTGTCCGTGGAGTTTCTTGCCCATCCTTTCCATAGGAACCTACTAGAATGGGCAACTAGCTTCATATTTGTAAATGACCGACTTCTTGACGATTCAAAAGTGCCTGTAAATGGTTTAATTGAAATAAATGCTTTCCGCCTTATTACAAAACAAGATTTATATTTGGCATGGCTTAAACCATGGAGCCAGTTTTTGTAATAAGAACGTAACAGTGATTGAAATACCGTTCTTTATACAAAACTGAAAACTTAGTTCGGTACTAAGTTGTCAGTTTTGTGTTTAGGAACTTTACCATAGTCGGAATAAAGTTCGAAATTCAATAATGGCTCCATGTTTTAAACCTGGGTCTGAAGATAAACCTTGTTTTGTAATAAGGGGGAAAGAGTTTGAGTTTATGTACAGACGCCAGCAGGTCAAGCTACCCGAAATTGTCAAATTTTCCCAATCAACCTTGAACCTTAAGCTGTAGCGATAAAGTTGAAAATCTATTAAAGAAATTTGACAGATTGTAGTAGCTTGATGTGCTGGCGTCTGTACCTAGTCTCAGAACTTGCTAGCAGCCTGACTCGGAACTTAAATTTATCTGGCCTGTACTACCTATACTCCGTTGGTTTACTTAGGTAGTTAAATATAGGTAAACAAAAAAACATGTGACGAGAGCTGTCAAGTACCCGACTAAACGTAATACCTGTCACTTCAGTTAACATGCTACGTCACAGGTGTACTCTTCAATTTAGCAACGTTTTATTTCGTTGACGTTTAGAGAATCTGTCTTTTTGGGCTCTTTAAAATAGACAGATTACAAAATATTATAATATTATTATAAATCTAACAAAAAAATTGTGCTCAAGCAAACACATCTACGAAAAGTAGTTTAATAATAAATAATAAAGTTTAACATACAGTAATAAAAGAGGAAACTATCGTAAAAATCAAAAATAAATTTAATTTGGATATATTATTATGTTACAACGTATTTTTAAACAAGAAAGTGTCTACAAAAACCCTTTTTATGATTTGTTTACCTTTATTTATCTACCTAAACCAATGGAGTATAGTACTTCTGTGTGACGTACTCATTGAGTAATACTAGATCAAGCGTATAGATTTATGGTACTTTACCTTCGATCAATAACAATTGATCGAAGTACTTTACTGTAGTCTGCTGTACCATCTACTTCGGCATAATATGTAACTCTCTGCTTAGGGTCAACAATAGAGAGTTCCCACCTCTACCGGAATTCAGACTCCCGGCCTCCGAAAGGAATTTCAATAAACAAAACTCTCCCGGAATTTAAAATTCAGAAGTGTCACATACTTGTCAACTGTTGTAAACGGAGTTGGGGACACATTGAAGAAAGCAGAGTCATACGTTTTGTCCATCCACCTGCGAGCGTGTTGTTAGTATACTAGATATTCGATACTTATTATATGGACAAAAGAAAAATACCGCTTAAATGAAGAACATGTTACGGTAGAAATTGAAACGTTTAGACTGCAGAGTTTTTTTAAAGTTAGTTCTAGATTCAAGACTATTTTGAAGTCAGAAATTTTGAAGTCTGTAGGTACGTTCAAATGGAAAATATAAGTTTAAAATAATATAAAAACTAAAAAAGCCGCTTTTTTTGTCTCCCGAATTTAGACTAACAAGAGGTGGCAACCCTAGTCAATAATGATCACATATTTTTAATTTTAACTTACCAAGTTACCACCTAAGTACACATTGTTGAATGCATAAAGTATTGAGTACACCGTTTGTTTATATTTCTAGGGATTAAAATAGAACCAAGTACAGGCGCGACTCGACACCGCACCGGTAGAACACCGTGATTTTTTTATAGAAATTGTTCCACCAGATTCGCGTCGCGCCTGTCTGCGCCTTTACACTAATCTCTCTACAATTCTGATGTAATGGGGGCATAGTACGAGCTACGAGCATTCGTGGCGATAATTGGATTGATATTAGTAGTCGAATCATGCATGCCATACTCTGGCCCAAGCATACATTCCTCTGTAACTAGCCAGGCATTCCCGGTAATTGAGAATAGCTAGGTACCTACCTAATCAACTACACTGTACCTACAAATATTGTAGGTACTAGTTTTCTTTGAAAATTAGGCCTAACCTACCAACTTACTTTGTTGTTGAGATGATAAACATTTAGGTAGGTAGGTACCTACTTAACCTACCTAAATGTTTATCATCTCATCAACAAAGTAAGTTGGTAGGTCCCCCCAAAAACAAAACAAAAAAATAAATTATTACGAATGTTCTAACCTTTCGGAAGCAAAATGCTAAAATTTTTCCAGCCCGCGTCGCTTGTTATTGTATAAAAAGTTCAACTTTCTGGACATTTTATTTATACTGAATTTCCTAAATGGCTTCGGTATGGTGGGGCTCAAATGTCAAGTGCCTAGGGGCCCGAGGTCTCTTAAGTCCCTTAATATAGAACGTCACTCAATACCTTGAATATTTTTTAAATATAGATTTATGTTTCAGTCCCATAATAATCCAACAAGATCTACATTGTATTCAAATGTATCAATCACACTTGTTTTCTCAACTCACTTTAGACATTGGCAGAATAGTCGACACCGGCTTTGCTTGCCATTCAACAAAAATAGAATAGAATAGAATATAGATTAGTTAAGTACTTAAAACTAGTTTCAACCAATCAAATGGTTAAGTAATGCTTGAGTATTGAGTGACGTTCTGTAATACGGGCCTAAGTCCATGCCTGTGTATGCAAGTTCTAACTTAGTTTTGAGTACTTTTGAGTTCACTTAAATCAACTTAATGTAAGTATTGTTTAATTCAATTCCGAGTTTCCGACTCTTAAGGCCCTGTCACTGTCAGATTGCATACAAAAGAAAGAGATGCGTGATGACACTGATGACACAACGTATGGTGTAAAAATGCAAATAAAATCGTATAATATTAGATAATTATATTAACTACTTAATAAAAATTAATCCATTACCAGATGCAGTTTGGCATTTGCAATATTTTGGTATACTTTTAATTTTATAACTGTTCACGAAGGGATAAACTCTTTGAGTATATAAACTCGATAAACTGCTTTTAAAAATAATTAAGAGTTGTCTTTGAAGATTTTTTTGATGTTCTTTGAAGATTTTTTTGATATATTAAATTATGATATATTAAATTAATGTGTTTTGAGTTCCATCACCGGATGCACAAAAGACTTGAAAATATCATGCTGTTTTTGTTTTGGAAAAATTATTTACGGTTTAAGAGATAATACTGCTTTAAAAAAACACATTTTTGACATGTTTTTGACCATTTACAAAAATCTCCGCCTTAACCGACAAAATGCGTCATCATTTTGAAAATATGATAGGGTGCAACAAAAACCGGCCAAGTGCGTATAAGATCACGCCTCAGATGATCACGCACAATGAAGGGTTCCGTATTTGGGACGAATTTATCCCAAAAATAAACTTTAACATTGTAGTTGAAAAACGTTTTCCCATACATCGATATCGGTATACCTACACCACGGTCAATTTTCCAACTGCAAATGTAAGCAAAAAAAAATTTATTTAAGTGATAAAACTATAAATTAACGATTTTCGGAGATTTTCCTTTACTTCTGCTGTGCTGTAAGACCTTACCTCTTGCAAAATTTTGTCGGTGCTCCATGGACCAATTGAAATTTGATCAGTTGGTCTATGGGGAAAATTACATGTTTCCATCGTCCAATTACCAACTGGGCTATGGATAATTGAGAAATGTTCCGCTGTCCAGTTTAAAAGTATAGTAAAGACTAGTCCATATTAAAAAATAATTTGTCATATTTTTTTTTTGAAACTAGATTCTGCGTTTGTGAACCACTGCTGCAAGGTATCGGCCGGGTCTGTTACCTTGCAGCAATGATGCCACAAATTGTTTCTGTGTTAATGTTTTACCAACATAGTTTGTAAGTAGGTATATGGTTGCTAACACTATCCCCCATATTCCAAAACACGGTTTATCTTCAGACCCAGGTTTAAAACATGGAGCCAATATTGAATTTCGAACTTTATTCCGACTATTGTAAAGTTCCTAAACACAAAACTGACAACTTAGTACCGAACTAAGTTTTTAATTTTGTTTATAGAACGGTATTTCAATCACTGTTACGTTCTTATTACAAAAACAGGCTCCATGGTTTAAGCCATGTCAAAATATAAATCTTGTTTTGTAATAAGGCGGAATGAGTCCTGTTGCTTGAATTAAATGATTAAATTAAATTAATAATAAAGTATAGCAAAAGCTTCTTTGAACCTAATGTATAGACTGGTGTGAACTCAGGGTTATAATGTTACAATGGAACATAGTTTTTGTTTACTTCAAGTATTCTCCATAGCCCAGTTGGTAACTGGACGATGGAAACATATAATTTTCCCCATAGACCAACTGGTCAAATTTCAATTGGTCTATGGAGCACCGACGCAAAATTTCATGATTCTAGGTCAACGAGAAGTACCCTATTGGTTTTGATTTATTTGCGAGTATCAAAATATGTCGCATTAATCGCCGTATTTTTTTATTGCGTTGACTTAATAGCTTGATTTTTTTAGAGCTCCTAAAGGACTGTAGACCTAGGTACTTCTATGTTCTATGTTAGCGGGTTTGGTTTCCGCACTTAGTCCTTCATGTGGACCATTGTGCGTGGACCTAGTTACTTATTTAATATTAATTTCAACTTGATACCTCCTCTTACTACTTGGTGCTCCTAAGAAAAAGGGTCTGACAGACTGACAGACAGACACGGACAACGAAGTGATCCTATACAGGTTCCGTTTTTTCCTCTTGAGGTACGGAACCCTAAAACACCACAGCAGCTAGATTGATTGCACCCAATTTTTACTTTATGTTACTTGATGGTACTGCTGTTCAGCAGTGACTTGCTTTAATGACTACACAGAAACTATATCCCCCCCCCCCCCTCTAACTCACTATTTAATAAACATGAGAATCGAATCTTGACCTCCAAATTTGGCAGACGCACATACGTGCGAACTGTATGAATAAATCTTTTGATAAAGTTATACTTACTCCATTTGAAATAAGATTAGAAATTTAAATAAACTTTTTTACAGTCCGTTTAACCGATTTTGACTTCTATTCCGTAGGCTTAAGGATGGCATTAAAAGCAAAAACATGGTTATAATACGAACTGTTTAATACAGCTGCCATTTAGCATGCCACCAATGCAATAGAAGTCAAAATCGGTTGAACAGACTGTAAAAAAGGTTTATTTTTTCTAATCTTATTTCAAATGGAGTACCTATAGCTAACATGATTGTAATGAATGAATGAAATGCACCGACCCCAGCGCGAGTGTGGTTTGACAGGACTCGATTGCTCGAATGAACCCAAAGATTCACACTAGCCCTTGGAGCCTCATGTTTCATGAGACCACAGAGACCATTGCAACCTATAGGTAACATGATTGTAACAGTAAAAAAGATTAAAACAAATCTTTGAATTCTCAATATATTTATTGACAATATGCAGTGTAATGGTCCATTTCATGGAATCGATTTTACGATTTTTATGAATAAGTAATATTTTATAATTGCACTATTATATGAAATACCCACTTAATAAATAATATCCATACGAAATTATTAAAAAAACATTTCTTATGTTGTTATAGGTTTTATAGCTTTGGTGTGATGCGAATTGTATATATTTGAGCTTTGCACATACTATACATAGGAAATAAGTTATTGAAAGTGATAATTACATTATAAAAGGGAACATCAAGGACTTTAACACTCATAACTTAAACATAATTGTTTCTTTATATCATTTACCCCTCACATACCATTTAAATATAGCCATAATCATAATTTATAATAAATTCAAATCCCTCACAATTCATTTCTACATTGTGTATTCAAAATACATAATAAATTACTAAGATCCCGACACTATAATTATACAAGTCATATATTTTATTGATTTTGTGTGCAAATGTACAGTACAAAGTACACTTGCTTCCTGAAGTTGATGTCTTATTACGAGGTGAATAGGTCACAATAATATAAACATTGTTAATTAGCAGTTAGGAGCAGAGTGTTTCACAAACATAATAGCAAACTAGATAGATAACAGTCTCAATTTCTAATCAATCTACAAAATAATAAATTTAAAAACGACAACACCGAATAGCTCCTGCACCAAGACACACAAAATTTATCTAATAATAAATAATTACTTCAAACTTTCCTTGCATAAAAACGTCTTCTTAGTTCATCAATGTCAATGAGGTAGTACGTACCGGGGAACAATATGTCTATTGAGCCCGAAGGTTGATAAGGAGCTGTGTGATAGTTCATAGTTCTATTGTCCATGATATCAGAAAACTTGCTAGGTTCCACACACTGCCTCTCATCCAACAGAGAAACAG
The DNA here is from genome assembly GCA_948098905.1 of Tiliacea aurago. Classification (NCBI taxonomy): domain Eukaryota; kingdom Metazoa; phylum Arthropoda; class Insecta; order Lepidoptera; family Noctuidae; genus Tiliacea; species Tiliacea aurago. The sequence goes on from OX402593.1 coordinate 18,800,579, forward strand.
TTTCATTCAAAGATTTTAATAATTTTGCCAATTTTGAACCAACACTCATGTCATTGGAAATATTTATAGAATACATTGTAGAGGCAAGACCTGATCCATATGAGAATAGTCCAAACTTCTTCCCAATCAGCTGTTCAGGAGATTTACTGATGAGGTATGATGCAAGGCCTCCATACAATGATGGAGTGTACATATTGCCTACATTCTTTGCTATGTACAGTGATGGCTTGGTCTTCTCATCAAATAAAGCTTGGCTGTATGTCATGAATGCTTTTTCAACATCTCGGTCAAAGTATGTTTCTTCCAATTTGTAGGAACTAAATTCTGATAAGCCTGGGAACTGCTTTTCACGTTGTTCTGGTGATGCATTAAGGAAATCATTGAAGCATACTCTGGCCAGAGACTTCTGTACTAGTTTACTGTAAGGACAGTGGAACAACATACCATCTAAGCTCAATAATCCTCTGAAGTCGGGCTCAATCTTTCTCATCTTCTTACAATATAAGTTGTAACAATTATCTAAAGCACTGAGGTAGCATTTGATAGAGAGCTTCCCGTCCACAAGTGGGAATTCTGAAGACAAGTCTGGCTTGTAGAAATCATAAGCATGTGTCATATATGAAGCACGAACACCGCAGTCCAGCACCAGAGGAGCACCGGGGCCTATGAGCATGGCCACTGCTCCTGCACCTCCTGTAGGCCTGGCTGGGCCTTTACCATACACTGCAATGTCTCCTGCCACCACTATTGCCTTCCTGCCATCCCAGGAGGATGACTCCACCCAGTTCACAGCATTAAACAGAGCTGCAGTACCTCCATAACAAGCATTCGTTGTGTCTATACCTTCAATGTCTGTTGCTCCTTTCTCAGCAAATAATGTCATGAGGTAAGTCTTTACACTTTTACTTTTGTCTATGATTGTCTCAGTACCAACCTCCAGCCTTCCAACATCATGAAGACAGATGTTGTTTTTCTCTATCAGTCTGTGTAAAGCTGTCATGCAAATTGAGTTTATGTCTTCCCTGTCTGAGCAAAAGCCCATTTTGTGCTGGCCAAGGCCAACCGTGTACTTGCCGGTGGACACTTCATCGTATTTTTCCAGTTCCGTTTGGTCTACGTATTGTGAAGGGAAGTACAACTCCATGGCAAGTATGCCGACCTGTTCTACTCTTCCGCCCATCTTTGTTAATAACTTTCACGCTCGAGATTAGTGTTCGTCGACCGTTAGATTGTCGGTACGTGTTACCCGAGCGATGTAACCGGCGCAAACTGAACTGATGGCCGCTGGTCCGCGCCTGCCGTCTCGTACGTGCCGACGTCAGCACCCAGCCTCACGTTACCGGCACGAATACACCATTGACCTAATACCAATAGCCAGCTTTCTTTCGCTCTTACGCGAACGTCCGATAACAGTATTTACGTTACGCCGTGCGCGGCACCGATTAATACTACTTTATAACAATGTCACGATCAACTTGTCCGCTTTGTGTTTACGTTTATTTTGGGTAAATCTTACGAAAATTTTACTTATAATTTAGGCCGCTTGCATTTTCTTCCGGATTTCAGATTTCTAATTTGACACAGTTTTGACAGCAAGCAAGGGCAATCATGTGGTTACGTCAAATAGATTACAATACGTCATGTACATGTATTACTACTATCGTTCGGGAATTTGAAAAAAAAATATCTCATTGATTAAGTTGTCACCTGACGTAGCAAAGTATCCTAAATAATGTCTTTGATGTCATCATAAAAATATTAAAATTGTTATCTGATTTAAATGGATTACTCTTTCTATGTGTAACTGTGACCTAAAGATTGATGAAAATAAAAACTTTCACTAAAAATAACTGTAACCTAGAGCTTGAATGAGCGACATACCAAAGAAAACTGGTTTTCGAAATAATGGTGATGGGTAGGGTATGAAGTACTCGCTCACATATGAGTCCATAATACCTCAGCGCAGCGCCTCACTCTTTAAATCGCTCGCACACTACTGCTCGCGGTCACGTGAGGTAGCGAGACAGGGCGGCAGAGAGAAGTCTTCAAGGCGCCGATAGTTAAGCCTTTTTACGGTGAAAATAAAGGTAATACAAATAAAAAATAAACATAGAACTTCAGATATTTAGTTCAGTTTTTTTTTTGTTTTAGGTATTATGGCGACGATAACCAACTTTTAATGATTTTAAACTGAAGATCACGTCTAAACGAGTAGTTTAACACTACTCGTTGATTTAAAAAAAAAAATGTTAAATTAAAGCAATTTTTCAATAATATAATATGTGTGTGTATTTTAGATTGTGTTTATATTACATAGTGAAAAAGACAACGTCACCGTTTTGTAAAGTTATGTCTAACGCGGATAAAAAACTGAGAATGGCACAAAATCTACCAAGCGTATTTTTCTAAAACCTTCACCAATTTAAAGATAATTGAATGATTGATCTTTTCGTATACGCGTTTTATTAAAGTACCTTTTGTTTTGTGTATAATAAATTAATAATGCGTCAAATTGGGGACAGCGCTCCTTGATGGCCGAGTCCTATTACTGGCTGAACGTACGACGCGTTGCATGAGCTCAGTACAGAACACGCAAGCTAACCACTCAAGGTCACTGGCATATATTTGAGTCTTAAGCAAAGTTTCATGATCTTATTTGAAGAGTTTTTTAATACAAAAAACAAGGATTATTATCCGGTTTGGAGGTAACTTTGTAATGTTTTTATTTCGATAAAATTTTATGGAATCGTGTTTTCGTCAAACATAGTATTTAACACTTTACCACATATTTATTTCAAAATTAATGCTGCAGTATTTTCGATATAACGGAGGATCATGCTAAGCAATTTGAGATACTATGGACTCTTAAATATGTATATAACAGAGACTATAATCTATCAAAATATTATTCAAGTATTGACCCGAATATAGGCCAGGGGGCCTAAAATGGACGCTTTGGCAGAATCATAATATGAAACTGCGTGCAATTCATATCCCGCAATTCATCTGTTAGACAGTTTGTATGGAGTTTTGTAAAATGGTCCACAAATTATTAAGTGCTATACTGAAGTCTAATGTCAAACATCAGCTGTCAAACAGATGAATTGCGGGATGTATGAATTGTACGCAGATCATAATATGATTCTGCTAAAGCGTCCATTTTAGTCACCCAGAACGCCTGAATTCGGTACATTCTTATATCATATTTATGTAATTATGTTTCGTAAGTGTCGTAAAATGACTTGCAAAAAGATCCGATAAAAACCTAAAGATAGATGTCCCAAGTAGCATTTGAAGCTGTGAAGGGTACTCCCTTTCTTCTCCTAAAGTTGTTTGTCCGAAAATCATTATCCATAACACGTTTGCTATAAACTTCAGTAACCATAATGTTCAAAAATTCGAAATTTTGTTTTACCTACATCATTGTCTTTACTTCTAAAACTATTCTGTCTTATTATCGAGTACTTTAAGAATCTCATAATAAAAATTTGCATGAAATAAAGTCTAGTGTCCTAAGTATATACAACATTAGTTTTTGTTTATACTAAACCCGAAAAGGGGTCATTGTACTCATCATTTTGAAAAAAAAATTCTATGGGACCAACCTTGAAATCGCGAAATAAAAATCAGCTGTTCCATACATTTTGTCGATGTATGTGAACACAAATGTAGGGAACAGCTGATTTTTTTTCGCGATTATAAGGTTGGTCCCATATAAAAAAAAATTCAATATGAAGAGTACAATGACCCCTTTTCGGGTTTAGTATAAACAAAACTAATGATGTATAATGTTACGTAGTACTATTACTTATTCTGTGCTTGTAGTCGGGTAAGGACTAAAAGTCAAAAAAGGAAACTTTGGAAGTCAAAGGCCAAACATTCGGCTGATACTTCGGATTATCGCTTAGAATCAGACCCTCTGACCTCGCTCGGTTGCCATGCAGACACGGCCTACACAACAAAAACGTAAGTATGTAAGACGTAGATAAGTACGAAAATTAGGTACAGTCACCAGGTAAGTTACCACAAACTGCCAAACTTTCAAAATTTTAAGGTTTAAAATCATTTGGAGAAATTTACAGTTTGGTATAACCTGATGTGCTGGTGACTGTACGTTATTTCCTTACCATATTATATCGACCGGCAGCTTCAACCTAGATATCAATTGAACCAAACATTGGTAATTGTGAGAAACTCAGATTGGAAGTGCCAAATTCTAGAACTGCCAAGGTTGAGCTGAGAGAAACTGCCCGAGCGAAATTTATCAACGCGTTCAGCAGGCTTTGCACGAGAACCGTTGAGAAGCGTTTTGTCGACGGAAGAGTAGATAAAAATGACGTTTCCTAGACAGTAGAACATTTTCGGTAGACAAGCGATTTAAATTCTATAGTAGAGTAGAAAATAGAAAGCGTCATTGACATAAACACCTATCCCTATGGACTTGCCATACCTAGGTACAAAATTAGCGTGACTACCTACAAAAATCAAGCATTTAATATGGCCGCCTTTCGTAGGATTACTGCGAGCGCGAGAGAGAAAACAAGCAACCGTTTGACAGCACATTGCCGGGTTTTGTACAAAACTTGGCATTAAACATGGCGGCCGGTCACGCATCTCCATAATATTCCTACCTCAATCATTGGAATACTCTATGGAGAGGGCTTATTCTACTTTATGAAGAATAGATATACAAATATCTATCATATCAATACAGTCATGTCAAAATGCGTCTTGTTTCTTTCTAACTCATCAAGAACTACGTATGAAAACCGGTCAAGAGCGAGTCGGACTCGCGCACCGAGGGTTCCGTATGTATATATGATGTTGATGATTTCTGAAAAACTGTGCTATTTAGAGACATCGCTTTATTTTTCCTGTAATCTTTACATACACTTCTATCACATAGAATAATTTCAGATTTTTATCTACGCAAACTTCGGAGATATGGGGTACGGTATTTTTTTTTTTTTTTTTGTCAAAAGTCAGAAACTATGCAGCCTAGAATTTTTTTTTGTTTGAGAATGTGCAAAGCGTTCTTTCGATACCCCTTATGCCCTAGTAGGGCCACTTAAATTTTTTAAGACCTCCTTTCAGTCCCTTTTGCAAAAAAGGTATATTTTTTTTAATTTCTGTTTTGTTTGCAAAATAGTTGGGCAAACGTCACCTAAAACTATTCTAAATTTCAAGTTGATAGCATTGGTAGTTCTTGAGATATCCAGGTGTGACAGACAGACAGACAGACAGAAAGACTTTGTCTCACCATAAGGGTTCCTTTTTACCATTTTGGTACGGAACCCTAAAAAAAGAGATATCTAAATGTTTGTCAATGACTAAAGGCAAGACTTTTGTGTGACGTCAAAATCTGTCTATGCGTGACCGGTCGCCATGTTTAATTCCAAGTTTTGTGGTACAAAACTCGGCAATGTGCTGTCAAACGGTTGCTTGCTTTCTCTCTCGCACTCGCAGTAACAACCCTGTATATGGCAGAAATTTTAAGTACTCGATTTTTGTAGGTTTATAAGACCATGACCTCAATGGCCTGCAGCACTAATGTAAACCGCGTTCAAGAGCTGTCAATGTCAAAATTGTTATGGAATATTGACACTGACAGCTCTTGAACGCGGTCTCTATGTGCTGATTGCGTTCAGGTTCATTGGTGAAATCAGCACAATAGAGTCTAGTCTTACCAAGTGCTTCTGCTATGCATTCTAAGCGACATCTACCTTGCCACTAAACATGCTTTAGAAAAGTTAAAAGTGGCAAAGTTTCGGGCTTAGGTCTAACTCGACCCATCGACATAAAGAATAGACCTTCACCAATACTTCTATTTATTTACAAGCACTGCAGCATTGCTGTGTCTGCCAACATAAATTTTGCAAACGGATCTTGGTGTCGCTATACTTACTAGTAGTGTGATATGATAACTCACACACGTCACACGTATACCGTAATTATTTTGAAGTTTTATTAGCACACAAATATAAGAAAAGTTAAAAGTACAGTCGAGTTCTTTAATATATGAGCATGTTCATTAATCAAAAATATATAAGCAATGGTAAGTTTCATAAAACACTAAACAGCTTTGCCTTACAATAAATTGTAAACAATCTGTGACATCATAAATATGTGACTACAATAAATCAATAATATTTCTACAGACAAAGACTCTAAAAATTGTGCGCAAGCCCTTGTTCATATTATTTAGCGCAAAATTAGGATCACAAATATCTATGCAATTTTTAGATGAAAAATATCTTGACAATTTGACATGACTCGAATTGCTGTCTTAAATTTTTTGGACAATCTCTTTACGGAAGTATATCCTATTGTAATCTTGTATCCTATTGTAAGTGGCCACATTTACTCGCCGCTAGCGGGGGGCGCAGGACAATACCTTCCAGTACGGAAAACCGGCTGTTAAAAACAGGCAGCTCCTGCCGCACTAGGGTCAAAACCCGGTCCTCCGCCGGCAAGGGCAGGCAGTGCCCATGCTGCGCTCCCCCCTGGGGCCAGCTCCTCAAAGCCGGGCCAGGTCCACCCGGAACTCTACATTCTCCTTTCGGAAAAGCTCCATGGCGGCTGTCAAGCGGCCGTCCTCCGCCCGCATCTTGGATATTGCGTCCGACGGAGGCCCAACCTGAAGGGCCCTCGCTGCCGCCATAATGGAGGCCGTGGCAGCGGGTACGACCTTATCTTTAAAGGACTGAATTCTCTTTAAGGCCACACCCCTGATTGCGGCTACCACGACCTCCTCAAAGCTGCTGGCCACTCCTTTCACCTTGGACCTGCCAGCGACGTCCGGCTCACCACCCGATGACTCAGAGGGCGCCGCCCTTTTATTTTTTTTTGATTGGGAACTTATCAAATAACTTCTCCCGCTCTGGGCGGAGCGGGAGGGCGTGTCAGACTTTTACTGACTAAAACCCACCCGTGTTCCTTCATTTGCCTGTGTGCCAGGGCCATGGGCCAGGGCCAGGGCAAAGGGATATCCTTTCGGACAAACTTGCAACCCTGGCAGGCATTGGTCCTGACGGACCCCGTCAGTTGGTGCTGACATCTCTTTGAGGCGCGCGTGGAACACAACGCGCCGTCGACCCGGGCCTGGTCCTTATCGGACGGCCTGGTCCTTACGCTTCGGAACATAAATATCTAAATACTCTAGATTTCAATATATTTGGTGCAACCTAGGATTCGTAAATATCCATACAGCTTTGAAAATTCAACTAAATGGCTTTTACTATTAAATTTATTTTTGCTTGCCGGAGCAGAAGTACCTACGAGTAATAATGCAATGTTGCCGTTCGTAATAGGACTGTATCAATCTGACAACGTTGCGTAGTATTTAACTGTAATAATCGATTACCTAGGTACAGGGGGTAACCCTAGGATTACTTTTGTGGCCTTGAAGAGAATTCAGTCCTCTAAAGACAAGGTCGTACCCGCTGCCACAGTCTCCATTATGGCGGAAACGAGGGCCCTTCAGGTCGGGCCTCCGTCGGACGCGATACCCGAGATGCGGGCGGAGGACGGCCGCTTGACAGCCGCCATGGAGCTTTTCCGAAAGGAGAATGAGGAGTTCCGAGCGGACCTGGCCCGGCTTCGAGGAGCTGGCCCCAGGGGGAGCGCAGCATTGGCAGGGCCTGCCGTTGCCGGTGGAGGACCGGGTTTTGACCCTAGTGCGGCAGGAGCTGGCTGCTTTTAACAGCCGGTTTTCCGTACTGGAGGGTATTGTCCTGCGCCCCCCGCTAGCGGCGAATAAATGTGGCCACTTACAATAGGATACAACATTACAATAGGATATACTTCTGTAAAGAGATTGTTCAAAGAATTTAAGACAGCAATTCGAGTCATGTCAAATTGTCAAGATATTTTTCATCAAAAAATTGCATAGATATTTGTGATCCTAATTTTGCGCTAAATAATATGAACAAGGGATGGCGCACAATTTTTAGAGTCTTTGTCTGTAGCAATATTATTGATATACTGTAGTCACATATTTATGATGTCACAGATTGTTTACAATTTATTGTAAGGCAAAGCTGTTTAGTGTTTTATGAAACTTACCATTGCTTATATATTTTTGATTAATGAACATGCACTTAAATTAAAGAACTCGACTGTACGTGTGTTATCTTTGTTCTCAAAGCTATACCTAGTAAGTTGTATGCAAATAAGAGGGTCAGAGTTTAGAAGATTCCGTAGAAATTAAAAAAAATACGAGCCAGCCTTACAGTATGATGTGCAACATCTGACATCTCACCTTGATAATAAGCAACTGCAGAAATTAACCTCAAAATTTAAAAAAGCTAAATACTTACTGAAATATTTTTTCGTGTAATTATTCATTATTAGTGGTCGCCCACTGTTCGAAATTCGGTCCCTCTACTTACAATCTATTTAAACTTACTAATTCCATGAGTACACTAATTCCATGCTATTATATAGTACTTACTAATTCTATGCTCAAGCTGTCAGTTCCTGTTAAATCCTTCCGTCCCTTATCACGAAATCATCATCATCATTTCAGCCGAAAGACGTCCAGTGCTAGACATAGGCCTCCCGCAAAGGGGGCTTGGCCATAATCGCCACGCTTGGCAGGCGGGTTGGCGATCGCAGTATGGTGTTACAATGCATAGAGAACGCCCCCTTCTCTAGTAAGTCCCTTAGTCGCCTTGGAATCTTGGAGTAACTTAACTACGAAACGATGAGGATAAAAAAATAAAGTCACAAAAGTATAAAAACTTTAATTTTATCCTTATCTTGGGATTCTTAGATACCTACCTATTTCATTATTTATGCCTAACATAACTTACAAATATCTCAAACGTATAAACTAGCTCTTGTTCAGAACAATGCTGACGACTGCATCAGACACTGAACTGCTTTCACTCTTGGAGTAGGCTTTGACTGTCGCACTCGGCGTCTTTAGAACAAACTTGTAGAATTTCACACCTGAAAAACGAATAACGTTAATTTAATGACTGTTTATCTGGGAAAACATGTAACTAACTTAGTGCCAATTTCACCAATCAAACTGAACGCGATCAGCACATCTAAACCGAGTTCAAGAGCTGTCAGTGTCAATATCACAAAGAAAATAATGACAGTGACAGAGGACCTAAAATGGACGCTTTGGCAGAATCATAAGTACAATTCATAACCCGCAATTCATCTGTTTGACAGTTTTGTATGGAGTTTCGTAAAATGGTCCACAAACTATGAATTGCTATAGTGAAGTCTAATGTCAAATAGCAGCTGTCAAACAGATAAATTGCGGGATGTATGAATTGTACGCAGATCCTATTATGATTCTGCCAAAGCGTCCATTTTAGGCCTACAGCTCTTAAACGTAGTTTATGTGTTGATCGCGTTCAGTTTTCATTGGTGAAATTCGCCCTTAGTGCCAATTTTACCAATCAAACTGAACACGATTAGCACATCGAAACCGATTTCAAGAGCTGTCAGTGTCAATATTACAAAGAAAATAATGACAGTGACAGCTCTTAAACGTAGTTTATGTGCTGATCGCGTTCAGTTTTCATTGGTGAAATTCGCCCTTAGCTTTTAGTTTAATGAGACGCAGCCGACCTGGGGGTTTACTCCGAAGATAAATCCGAAATATCGACCGAATGATCAGCCGTTTCCTGACTACGGCAGAGTATGGGACTATGGGTGACTAGGGTGAAAAAAAAAACAGCAGTCAAAGAGATGAGTCAAAATTAAAAATGTGACTTGAAGTCGGGTAAGAACTCAAAGTAAAAAACCGGCCAAGTGCGAGTCGGACTCGCACACGAAGGGTTCCGTACCATTATCTATAAAAATGGCAAAAAAATCACGTTTGTTGTATGGGAGCCCCCCTTAAATATTTGTTTTATTTTAATTTAATTATTTATTTTTAAAGTAAATATATAACTAAATATTCTGTGAATATTTGAAGCATCTAACTGTTGCCGTTATCAATATAGAGCAAAAATGAGCAAAAAAATCACGTTTGTTGTATGGGAGCCCCCTTAAATATTTATTTTATTCTGTTTTTTAGTATTTGTTGTTATAGCAGCAACAGAAATACATCATCTGTGAAAATTTCAACTGTCTATCTATCACGGTTCATGATAGGCAGGCAGGCAGACGGCGGAGCCGTAGTAATAGGGTTCCCGTTTTACCCTTTGGGTACGGAACCCTAAAAAGAAACTTTGGAAGTCAAGAAACGGCCGATACTTTGGATTATCGCTTTGGAGTAGACCCCCTGGACAAATAGGCTGATGACGGGTTAGTGCAAAGAGCATGCGCTGTGTACAGGGGGCCTAAAATGGACGGTTTGGCAGAATCATAATATGAAACTGCGTGCAAATAGCAACCCTATTCTAACGAGCATAAAGATCACTGTGATTTTGACAGTAATGAAAAATCTGAGGTAAATTATAGAATAACATATAAAATATACACAGGGTCAAATTTAATTAGGTAGCGAAACTCTGCAGACGTGATGGGTATCGATATCTAAACACGATAAAATTAAAATAAAAAGTTTTTGAAGTAAAACTTCTTTACGCACGTTTGACTTGGGGAGTAAGCTGGTGATTGCGTGACGAGAGCGTTACGATTTTGATCGGAAGAGGCGACCGGAAGTTGTTTAAATTTTAAACATGGAACACACCACGTCACCGCCGCGGGCCGTCCCGCTTAATAGGTATTTTTTTTTAATTCACACTGGCTGTTTATACACTCACATGACCATAGCTTTTTTGAAGTAAAACTTCTTTTGCTAGCGTTACACGAACGGTGATTTTTGTTTTACTTCAGTCTAAAGCATACTCCTTTTTTTTGGATTTTCACGACAGCTGGTTGTTTTGTTAAGTACTTGAAGCATGAGTTGAGAAAATCTGTTTTCTTTTATTTTATCGTGTTTAGGTATCGATACTAATCACGTTTGTGAAGTTTACCTACACAAAAAAAAACTGATATTTCAAGCGACTACACGAACTGCGGTCGATTGATCCCACAAAAAAAAACAATCTTAGACTTTTAAAAAATAATCATCAAATTATTTTTATTTTTTTTATCGATACCAATCACGTCTACGGAGTTTTGGTAGCTAATTTAGAATAACCCTGTAGAATAACAGAGGACTGTAGCGGACTGTAGCGTAGATCCATCATAAATTCAAAACCCTTTGCCATAACATCTTGCAGTGAGGTCATCGTAGTGAGGTCCGGGGCCTGGGTGCCTACTCTCTAAAGCTGCGTCTACGCTAGGCGAACCCATCACGAGCCAAGCACGAGCGGAGCACGAGCCGAACACAATTCGTCTAGGGACCGACTCGAACGAGCGCGCTGCGAGCATTTCGTTCATACTCGGCTGTGCTCCGCCAATTGTCGGTTTTTTGATGAACACAAAGGGATTTGCTTCGCGTTCGAGGACAGTGATCGTTGTAGGTTCGTTGTACGTCCACAGTTGACGCCACGAAGAACGAAACCGAGAACGGCTCCGCTCGTGCTCGGCTCGCCTAGCGTAAACGCAGCTTAAGCCCGTCAGCGAGGATACGGGCCCATCCGAAAGTAATTCGAAACTTCGGAGTGAACTCTACACCGAATAATTAACTTTTGCCCCCCCCCCACGCTCCTTTTTTTTTTCTTTTGTAACTTTTTTGGACGAGCTAATAAACATCGCAGGAGTAAAGACAACTGTCAAATCGTGATGTTATTCATTCTTAGGTCGGGCCCAAGGAGATATGTTTTTTTTTTACTAAGTAAATAATGTAATGTCTTTGGTCGGGCCCCAAACTAATCTCATGTCCGTTGGTGATACGGATTACGAGCCACACGTTACTTGGCCGAAACTGCGGATTTCGTGCTTAGGGAGTAGATCTCCTGTCGCGATGTCATTTGGAAATAGCATTTGAGATCCACTACGTGGCTGTTTTCGCCCTTAGCTCATCCAAAATTCGTTGATGGCACTGGTGAATTTATAGGTTCCATTAGGTAATCTATTACAAACCTGATGGATTAATCCGCACTTCAAACTCTTGCTCCGAGTTCCAATGCCGTACTCCTTCGTCTTTGTAGAGATCCTGAAACAAATAATTATGCTCTCGGTCATTATTAAATATTAATTAATCAGTAGGGACTTCTAGGTAAGTAAAACTCAGATATACTATCCTCCATACCGTATGTCCGTAATGTTTAAAAGATCTTTATTTTTATGGAGGCAAACATTGACGAATGCGTATTTTTTGCTCATAGAAATCCAACCGGCGCGGTACCGAAATATTATAACTTATTTTTCTTTTATTTTATGTTCCTTTTTAGGGTTCCGTAGCCAAAGGGTAATACGAGAACCATATTAGTAAGGATCCGCCGTCTGATTGTCTGTCTGTCTGTCTGTCACCAGGCTGTATCTCATAAACCGTGATCGTTTTATATTACTACTTCGCAAGATTTTTATGACTTGACAAGACAACAAGATTTCTTTATTATAATAATATGTTAGTTTAATATTAATCCTACATAATAAATTCTCTACATTATGGTGAACACCGCATCAAAATTCGATGCATAATTTTGAAGAAAAACACGGTCACAGACAATACGAAAAGCTATAGATCTATTACTTACATGAACTTCATAGTCGCCATTCTGTGGCATCTGTAAAGTAAAGTTGGTGGCGTAGGGGATGCCGTCGTCGCGCTGACTCACGAAGGCCAGCGCGTGCGCACCGTCGTGCAGCTCACGACACCAGACCTCCAGACGAGACCGCTTCAAGAGAAAAAAAGATTGCTATAAATAAGAAATACAGTAAATTGATCATACGACATTCATCAGGGCCCCAGTCATTACAACACGATCCCATTGTCATTTTGCTAAAAGTTCGTAATCTGCTAAATTCATAATGGTCGATCATTGGTCGGTCAATGTTCTCGTAATAGAATTGTGTTACTTATAATGGCATTGTCGTATTGCCATTATTTTTAAACCCATTAGTAGAAATGTCATTAATTTGTCATTATGTCCGAGATTACCAATAAATGCAATTTCTTTCAATGTAGTGTCAGTGGCCGACCATAGGAAAGTACCAAACTTGTCAAAATCAACAATTATGAAATCAATGATCGACCATTCTGACACTATTGTAATAGTAGATTACCAAACTTGTCAAAATCAACAATTATGAAATCAATGATCGACCATTCTGACACTATTGTAATAGCAGACTTGAGGCCCTAGTCTAGCACACCCCGGGGTCCTTCAATCTTAGCCTTGGCTGCGGAGCATGTGCGAGAGTCCAGAGATATTGTATAATACTTAGAGGTAGGTAGTATGTGAATAGTACGGGAAACTTGGGCGTCTTTAGTCAGGAAGGATCCCATGAAGATATCACCATGGAAACAAGGCACTGAAAGGCCTAGCAGAGCCAGTTATATAGAAACCACTTTTACAAAAATGACCTTAAAAGAGCGTTTACGATGTACTGATGTACGACATTTCACACAAACTTTCAAGAAGGGCTTGAAACTTCACAGGACTGTCCAATATTTCTCATCCAGTTGCTTATCAATTAAATTGCTTAGTCAATTTAAGAGCGTTTACACCTTACGGCATTTCATACAAATTTTCATGCCCTTGTTTTTCGAAATGACTGAATCGATTGTAATGAAACTTCATACGCATAAGCAGGATACAAAGGTTGAAAAAGTTAGTTAAGAACATTTTCGAAATGTCTTATTTAAAAACAGATAACTGGAAATCTCTGTTTCTATGGAAAATTTAAAATCGGTCTAATTTGGCTGTAACACAATTTTTCGAACATGTTCGTAACTAACTTTTTAGACTTTTGTATCCTGCTTACGCGTATGAGGTTTCATTAAAATCGGTTCAGTCATTTCGAAAAACAAGGGCTTGAAAATTTGTATGAAATGCCGTAAGGTGTAAACGCTCTTAAATTGACTAAGCAATTTAATTGATAAGCAACTGGATGAGAAATATTGGACAGTCCTGTGTCCAATTTCCCGCCTGCAGTGGAATGTTAAAGGCTGATAAAACCTTAAAATTAAGTCTACTTACAGATCCGCGGTCCGTCTTCATCCACATCCTCATCCCCTGCTTCCCCATGGGGTCCTGGTTGACTGCAATGATGTCCTTATTCAGCAGGATCTCCTTGAACTCCGGCCTGATGGTGGCAAGGTCTACGCTCATGAGGAGAGGAGCCGCTAGGATCGACCAGATTGCCATTTGTACTCGCGCCTGGTCTATTGTGAGCCCGAAGTTACCAATCAGCAGCTGTTAACAAAATAAATCAAGGTTATTTTGTCTATGTTCCGTTTGGTGCCGGACGTTAAGAATAGCACCATCCTATTTCTTCCCGTGGATGTCGTAAAAGGCGACTAAGGGACCTACAGAGAATGGCCAGCAGCGTTCTCTATGCATTTTTAACACCATACTGCGATCGCCAACCCGTCTGCCTAGCGTGGCGATTATGCCAACCCCCCCTTTGGGAGAGGCTTATGTCCAGCAGTGGACGTCTTTCGGCTAATATGATGATGATTTTGTCTAAGTGTACCTAAATGTAATGCCGAATTATGAAATGTAATGCATATGGCAGCCGAATTACGTTCGTCTGTTGCCTACTGATTATTATTTATTGGGACGATCAATAGCGACTGACACAATCTACTGCAATCTAGTTGCACCTTAACAGGGTTAAGGGTGGTTTCTCACCATATCTGGGTCGTTCCAATGTCCTGGGCCAGCGTGCTGAGCCAACCTTTCCTGGTTGTCTCCGAACCAGTCCATAATCTTGGTGAGTGAGGCCCAGGAGTCCTCGATATCATCCCAGTTGCGCCACATATTGCAGTGCTCGGCTATCGATCCGTAGTCGGGCTGCGAAGAGTTCAGAAGGTACAACATTATTTTTAGTATAATTATGCGAAACCTGAATATAGTTTGTTCAGAATAAGGAACTGATTCGATTTCAATAATTTTTACACCATGTTATATTTTATCCCAAAAATATTTAAGTGTTATGGAAAATGTCATTACCATTTAATGTGATGACATTTTCCATCACACTTAAATATTTTCATTTAATTACTTACAAATACAATCGCCGTACGGTTAGGTAGGTACCTACTGCCAAATTATTATCAATGAGCGCAATACGACCCTGGAGGCGCGGGGGCGCCGTTAGCATGTTTTTGTACGGACAACCCGGTAACATAACAACCTTATAGCTTTGTGATTTTTCACGTTACAGTTTTATTTATTTAAATCACAATTTGAAATTATGTACATAGATTCTTTACATAAAAATACTAGACACGTGTTTCGGGTTTCGCATATACTAAAACTAATATTGTATAGTTATTTCAGCCTGTAAAGATTAGCCAAAAAACCGAGAAGGAAAATCATAATATGAGAGTGACTAATGTGCGTATGGATTGAGAGATCTTTTCGAAAAACTCTTCCAATCCCAACCAAATTATAAGAGGATTTAGGAAATAATTGTGAAAACTTCATGGTAAGGTATAAAATTTTTGAAACCTAATAATATTCTTCAGTTGTCCAGATTGAGAGATCCAGTTAATGAGTTCTAACTTTCTTTGTTTAGGTTTCACAAATTTTATACCTTAACATGAAGTTTACACAATTATTTCCTAAATACTCTTATAATTTGGTTGGGATTGGAAGAGTTTTTCGAAAAGATCTCTCAATCCACACGCACATGAGTGACTAACATAATTGTGACAGGCATGTGCGAAAAGGACAAAATATGTACGTAATCAACTAAGGTTTTTTGAGGAAAACAATCCTCTGCAATGAAATGTTTTCAAACCTGTCAATATCCTGAGACGCAACAATGCGGAAAATCGGGTAACACGGCATGTCGACCGAAGGTTATCAGTTAGGCAAAGAATATGCTTACAGCTTCTTAATGGCAAAGAGGATAATGTAACATTGGTTTAGTTTCACAATCATAGTTGAGTTGGTTAGCCTTTCCTACAATGATAAATACAATGGTTTTTTTATGAGTTGTGTTGCAATATCTGGTTAGCTAGCAACATCGACAATCGATCATATTATTCTTGCCTGAGCAACCGGCAGCAAGTTCGTCGTGCTCCCTTAGATGTCACTGCTTGCGGTAGCGTCGGGGGTTGGGTTGCCTCCTTTCCTCAAATATAGCGAGGAGGGTGATGGCTGATCTTTGCGTTATGCTCGTGAACGGGTGCTGCTTGTGGTGACTGGTCGGCTTGCTGATTGCTGGTTTTGTTATTGTTATTATTGATTAAATATTTATTTATTTTAGTTCGATAGTGCTAGTTTATCATTCGTGACTTCGAGTTACAGCTTTATGTAAGCGGGCACGCCCTTTATGCCTGAAGGCGTTTTTTTTATTTCTGCTTGAGTATAGTTTTCGATTTTGTTTTGCTGGTCAATTGTCGTGTGCTAGCTAATTATATTATGTCAAATAATTCAATATAATGTTTTATGTTGCGTAATGAACATTATTTTACATACTATTCCATTGAATGAAGTTTTTCTAACTGAACAGACAGCTGTGCTGCTGGGGAGTTTGTTGCGCCACGTCTTCTTCCCAGCTAAAGTACTAAGAAGTGGTGAAGGGCGAGCGTTTTTGGGGGACTGTCTTATATAATTTTTACTTTAAAAAAATGCTGATTCTCAGCCTAGAACATCGAATAAATGAATTTTGATTTTACATACATTTTAAGACATTAAGTTTACTTCCCCGATGCATTGCGTAAGTAAAATTATTCTTCGTTCAATAAAACGCGATAGAAACTGACTTATCACTTCTTCCTGATAGTTTTTCTTTCTTGCTGGATTGGTACCGAGATTGGTACAGTACAGGAAATATTTTTTTAATAAAATCCGTGATTTGGATACCCCAAAATAAGACCAATTAATGAGATACTTACAAGAATTTTAGCGTCTTCCTGATAGGCCGGCCAGCTGCACGAGTAGAGTATAGATCGACCAGTTTCATTCAATAGTTTCCCGAAAGACGGGTATCCTGAAACATGCAAAAAAGGAATTCAATAGAAATGTAAAAATTATATTATGAGTATATATGGTATATTTGATTTAGCCTTCATTCAGTATTAAAATTTAGAGTCGCTTTAATTTGTGTAAATAGTTTCATCACCACTGCTCTCAAAACGTAGAAGGAAAACATCGTGAGGAAACCGGCATGTCCTAGAACCAAAAATTCGAAGACATGTGGCATTTACCAACTCAAACTGGGAACGAGTGGTACATTACAGCCCAATCCTTCTCGAGAGAGGATGCCTGAGTCCCAGCAGTGGGAACATTAATAATAAATAAGCTTTATTTCTATAAAAAGTACTTAGATTACATCACAGCTAAGTGCTATGATAAAACAAAAGTCGTAGTAAGTACACAAAAGTTTTAGCAACTGGAGCCGAACTAGGAGGACCTGTATTTCGGCTAACAGCGCCAATCCCTTGAGTTACATTAGATTAGAGTTCTTAAATGCTAGCATTTTACAAAACATTACATTTTACAAACAAAAAAAAAGTCTTAGGGTGTAAACAACTTAAGTGTCTGCCAATAAAGGCTAATTATGTAAGTATTTAGTCTTCCATCAATCTGCCTGCCTTTTCTCAACTGTTTTGGGGTTGGCATCCAGTCAACCCGGATGTAGCTGAATACCAGTATTTTACATGGCACGACTGCCTATCTGACCTCCGCCACCCAGTAACTGGGTAATACGATACCCCTTGGTAAGACTTGGTTGTCAGACTTTCGGGCTTCTGACGATCCGTAACGACTGTCAAAGACCCAAGAAAGACAGCCGGGACCTATGGCTTAACGTTCTTTTCGAAGCACGGAGGAGTCTCGGTATGTAAAAATATTGGAAATGGTCATCCATCCACGGACTAACCCCAGCGAGCGTAGCTTAACCTGATGGATTGACCTGTAAGTATTTAGTCTTGTAAGGAATAATTGCAATTTTATTCAAATCTAATGGATATACAGGGTCAAATTAAATTAGCTAGCGAAACTTTATATTATATTTTTTTTTCGAAAAAAAATAATAAAAAAAAATAAGAAAAATGTTCGTTGTGTGTTTGTTTGTTTTGTTTTGTTGCTTGTGTGTGTTTTGTTTGTTTGTTTGGTTGTGTTTGTGTTTGTTTGTTTTGTTTTGTTGCTTGTGTGTGTTTTGTTTGTTTGTTTGGTTGTGTTTGTGTTTGTGTGTTTTATCCATGATCGTTTCTTTGATCTTCCCCTATAACTTAACATAAAATAATTTTCTATAATTATTAACACCTACCGGCATCCATTTCTTTAGGCTCGATGTAGCATCCATCAAGCTTGAGGTAGTCGATCTCCCAGTCGACGAAGGTCTGGATGTCCAGGCGTTCGTTGCCCAGCACTCCAGGGTAGCCAGCACAAGTCAGGTTGCCGTAGTCCTCGTACATGCCGAACTTCAAGCCTTTGCCATGGATCTGGAGATCGAGGCATGATCGCCATTTTAAACAATTTAGCAGCTTCAAAGAGAGACTGCCTCCAGCCACGTTGGTCTATTGATCGTAATCATTAATTGAACATGGGGTACCTATTATTATAAGTTTAATTCCCAGATTGGGGTGAAGTGTTCATCGATTTGCCATCAGGAATTTCTCAGTGGCAGTAGCAGTAGATAATCAGATAATCCAGTAACAGTCTGGAATTGTGCCCATTTAATGGCAATAGACTCGTTATGTAAAATGGAAAAACACCTATCCATTTTCCATTCCACAACTGGCAAAATGTGGGAATGTTGGGATGGATGTCCGAAGTGACGAAAATGGATAAATTAAGAAATCAGTATACAACGTGCTGCTACAATGGTGACATTAATTTAACACACGGGTAGGGCTAGTGACCGGTAATCATAAAAAATATAATAAGATAAAATAATTCGTACATTGAAAAATTAAAATTTTCATACAAACTAAATAATAAAGCTCTCTCTTTCCTTCAATTCGCCTACTCTTTGCACGTTATTCGTTTTAATTTCACACCTATAAGGTTTCGCGTTTTCGTTCTATGAAGATATTTTAATTTTATTAAACGTTATTATTTATATAACTATTAACAATTTTCTAAAATAGCAGTTTGGAGCAACCTGTACTTAAAGAACAGTAGCGCAGAGGTCATTTGCCGGGGATCGCATAACATCGGATCAATGAAATTAAAACGAATAAAGGCTTCTACAGACCGGCGCGACACGAGACGCGACACAAAGGCCCCGCGTGTCGCGCGACGAGCGGTGCCTTTGTGTCGCGTTGCGAGTCGCGCTGGTCTGTAGAAGCCTTATCGTGCAAAGAGTAGGCGAATTGAAGGAAAGAGAGAGCTTTATTATTTAGTTTGTTTGATAATTTTAATTTTTCAATGTACGAATTTTTTTATGTTATTATATTTATTATATGGTATTAAATTAATGTCGCTACTAAAGCGGCACGCTGTATAAGGGGAAGTTTGAAAGTGGCGCCAGTGACAGAAAAGTTGAAAGGAAATCGTTTGGCTTGGTATGTGATGAGGAGGGAGGAAACATGGGACTAAAAGAGTGTTGAATATAAATGTTGATGGGTGGAGAGGGAGAGGAAGGCCAAAGAAAAGATGGATGGATTATGTGGGGAATGACATGAAAGAGAAGGGGGTGAATGATAGCGTGACGGCTGACATGGGAATAGAAGAAGAAACCGTGAAGATGATAAACTGGTGAAATGTGGGTGCACCGCCAAATACACCGTGGCATTTTAATTGTCTTACAACGGCAGCCCACTTCATGTATCCAATGACTAATAATCCTTACTAATATTATAAATGCAAAAGTAAGTTTGTTTGTTTACGCTTTCAGGCTAAAACGGCTGAACGGATTTGGATGAAATTTGGCACATAGGTAGACCATGAGCTAGATTAGGACATAGAGTAATTTTTGACCCGATATTCCCACGGGATCAAGACTTACGCGGGTGAAACCGCGGGGCGCAGCTACTCATTCATAAAAGTAAATTTGTTTTTTTATTAACATTTGAATAATAAAAAATAAAAAAAAATCAATAAGACGCAAGCCGTAGTTTGCGACATCATGTTACGAGCGCGGTGTGAGCCTTGCGTTCCAAGGGCAGCGTGGAATGGGGGGGACGATTTTTCGGCGATTTTCTCGTCGATTTTTGTCAGAAAGAAATACATTTACACAAAAATCGCCGAGAAAATCGCTCGTGGGTGAGCACCCTGGAGCGCAAGGCTCGCACCGTACTCATAACAGGGAGTTTCAAACTACATCATGCGTCTTATTGAAAAACATTACTATAAAATTAAAAAAAATGTTATATAATATATTATTTTTACCTTTATGAATGGTTAGTAGTCATTGGATACATGAAGTGGGCTGCCGTTGTAAGACCATTGCCAATGCCACGGTGTATAAATGACAGGAACACCTCTACCTTCTCTCTCGACGATAACAGGCAGGATCTCAAGATAATAGTTTAAAGGTGATCAAAAACACTTACATAATCGGCAACAGCCTTCATTCCATTCGGGAACCGTTCCTTGTCAGGCACCATGCGACCGTCTGGTCCTCTTTTCTTCTCCAGCCAGCAGTCATCAATGCCCAAGTATTCGTAGCCAGCGTCCAGGTAACCCTCGTCAACCATGAGGTCGGCTGTCCGCTTGATTAGGTTCTCACTGTAAATGTTTTAGAGGAAATTCAGAACTGCTGCTCAGATACTCAGTCATCATCATGGAGATACTACACAAATGGTGAAGGAAAACATTGTGAGGAATCCGGCATGTCCTAGAACCAAAAATTCGAAGATATGTGACGTCTACCAACCCGCACTGGGCCGCGTGGTAGATTACAACCCACTCCCTCTCAAAGAGAAGAGGCCTGTGTCTCAGCAGTGGGAACATTTAGGCTGAATACTTTTTCTTAAATCAGCATCTGCGGTCGCTATACAATATGTAACAAAAACCCTGTTGTTCCTTCTACCTACGTTGTAATAATCGGTATACATACGTAATAAAGCAAGTCATTTATAAAAACTGTTCAACAAAAATAATTAAAATAAATATTTAATTATTAATATTTGTAATGTTTAACTGATTTCTTACCTCTTTAGTTCTTTGATTTTGACTTCTCGACTAGCCAATGCTTATTTTTTTTAAATTATAATTCCACTAATGTTGTGCTTGTAGGTTAATGTATACGTCCCTAAAAGGAACTACAGGGTTTTTGTTACATACTGTATACAGGGTTAAATTAAATTAGCTAGCGAAACTCCGCAGATGTGATGGGTGGGTATCGATATCTATCTATAAACATGATCACACAAAAAATAAATTAATTTGACGAGTTTTTTTTGGGGTCTGTAACCGCAGTTAGTGTAGTCACTTAATTTTTTTTTTTTGTGTACTTTACTGATGTGATGGGTACCGATATCTCAACATTATGAAAACAAAAGAAAACAGATTTTTTTCAACTCATACTTCAAGTAACAACAATAACAGCGGTACGTTGACCTAAAAAAAATATTTTGTCCTTTTTAGACATCGGTACCCATCACGTCTGCGGAGTTTCTCTAGGTAATTTAATTTGACCCTGTAGAACAGAAAATTTACAAAAATTGCGGAATTATAAAACGCGTTTATTTGACGATCCTTATAATTCAACTAAGTAGGTACCTACTCGTAGGTGTTTGCAGTTCTCAACACCCTCTAGGTAATGTTAGGAATATTAATGCTGGGCTAGGTGTAATGTTTATGCATGATCTGTTCTATAAATGCCGTTAAGCATAGAAAGAACAGATCATACATAAACATCGCACCTAACTGTAGAACGAATACATTTAACAGTAGTTCGACAGACTCTAAAATTAGCAACACTCTCAGCATGTTTCAAACTTAAAGAAGGAAAATAAGTTAAAATTAGGCCTTTTTTTGGGTGGGAAATTATCAAATAACTTCTCCCGCTCTGGGCGGAGCGGGCGGGCTTTTACTGACTAAAACCCACCCGGGTTCTTTCCGTTGCCTGTGTGCCAGGGCCGCGATATCCCTTTCGGACAAACTCGCAACCCTGGCAGGCATTGGTCCTAACGGACCCCGTCAGTTGGTGCTGTCATCTCTTTGAGGCGCGCGTGGAATACAATGCGCCGTCGACCCGGGCTTCTTATCGGACGGTGAGGTACCCATCGCTCACCATCCGCAAGCCCGTGCTTACGGTGGCCAGAAATCGGCCTGCGACTCCCGACACCCGAGGCGTCTTTTGCGGCGACTAGGGGCGCAAGGACACAAACCATAGATATCTATGGCGCAAACCTTAGATTTTTCCAATGGGAGTCCCCAAGTCATGATTTCATGAGAAAGTCATTCAATGGAACAAATCTAACTTAGAGAGTTGTATTAATGATTCTTAAGATTATAATTCTGTAAATACATATCTGAAAAAGTCGCGAATCATATTTTGATCAACATACAACATGACACTGATCTGCAAATTGCAAAAAACCAAAGACATTAAATTATTTACTACGAGTATCCTAAATCTCTTTGCAAAAAACGTAAGAAAATTTGAATTTCGCGGGCTGCGGTAGAATCAGAAGACCGTGCATAAAGATTGGTATTGAGCTATACACAATTATTTTTAGTATATGCGAAACCTGAGTATAGTTTGTTCAGAATAAGGAACTGAATCGATTTAAATAATCTTTACACCACGTCATATTTTGTCCCAAAAATATTTAAGTGTGATGGAAAATGTTATTAGCATTTAATTACTTACAATACAATCGCCGTACGGTTAGATACCTACTGCCAAATTATTATCAATGAGCGCAAGACGACCCTGGAGGCGCGGGGGCGCCGTTAGCATGTTTTTGTATGGACAACCCGGTAACATAACAACCTTATAACTTTGTAATTTTTCATGATACAGTTTTGAAATTTTGTACATAGATTCTTTACATAAAAATACTAGACACGTGTTTCGGGTTTCGCGTATACTAAAACTAATCGGTTGTAATAGTCTTCCCCTATAAAAACAAATTACACTGCTAACACGTTTGCCTCACCTGATGCATTCATTGGGATACTTCTTACAGTCTGTGATGCATCGGAACCGTTCCCACGTGAGCCAGCCCATGGGTGGAGTCAGGGCTAGCCCGTTGTTCAGCGCCAGGGTCGAAGACACCCCCACCAGCAGTATGAACGTCACCAGCATCTGCATTAGTGAGATAGAGATAGATTCCTTATTACAATTTCATT
The DNA here is from genome assembly GCA_948098905.1 of Tiliacea aurago. Lineage (NCBI taxonomy): Eukaryota > Metazoa > Arthropoda > Insecta > Lepidoptera > Noctuidae > Tiliacea > Tiliacea aurago. Next base: position 18,823,864 of record OX402593.1, read on the forward strand.
GAGTCATAGGTACTTAATCGAACCCCAAATAATTCTATCTCCCCAAATTTATTTTACTCTACAACCTGTGTAAAATAAAATCTATTCAAACATTCCAACTAAAAAAATATTTTATTACTATACAGGGTCAAATTTATTTAGCTAGCGAAACTCTACACACGGAATGGGTATCGATATCTAAACACGATAAAAAAAAGAAAAAAGAAAGATGTTTTTTTTTGGGGTCTATTGTCACTGGTAGTGAAGTTACTTGAGAAAATTCGTGTTTAGATATCGATACCTATGCCCATCATGTCTGTGAAACTTTCACAGAAAAAAAAACTGGTTTTGAAACTGATATTTTAAGTAACTACAGTCGTTGACCCAAAAAAAACAACAATGAACCTTTTTTTTAGGTAATTAAGAAAGACAGTTTTTTTTTGTTTTATCGTATTAAGATATCGATACCCATCACATCTGCGAAGTTTCGCTAGCTAATTTAATTTGACCCGGTATATCGATACCCAACACGTCTGCGAAGTTTTTCTAGCTAATTTAATATGAACCGGTATATCGATACCCATCACGTCTGTGCAGTTTTGCTAGCTAATTTAATTTGACCCCCTGAGAGATAATTAAATTAGCTAGCAAAACTTGCTAGACGTGATGTCTGCTAAGTTTTGCTAGCTAATTTAATTTGACCCGGTTTATGTAATAAAATAAACTTATGTTAATGTCAAGTAATATAATCATTAAATAAGAATACACATAAAACCATTTTTGATTATTTTAGGACTCCGTCAAATATTTCGTTTCCCGAAAGGGTTCCATCGCCAAAAAAGTTTGAGCGCCACTGCTCTAATATCAAAACTGCGCCTCTTTTTGTGAGCCTCAAATACATTGTCCTTAAAGTACCAACTACATACTTAGCTAAGCAACCGCGAGCCGACACACTCGGATGTAGCGCGATTATCACAGTTCTAACATAACCTAACCTATTTGGTCGAGGTGCCCGCTTAGCTTGCGACCAACTTTGAGAAAAGGCCAAAAAGTTAAAAAGGGGCTCATTTATCAAAAAAGCGCACATCATTAGAAGGCCAATAAGTTTTTAGTGGATCAACTAAATGTGTTAAAAAACTTCCTAAAAACTGAACAGAGTGCGCCCCCGTAAACATGACACATCGTCTTTTTTGTAGAAATAAATTGGCTTTGAGCGTCATTTATTTATGACAGAGAAGTCGATTTTATATGTTCGAAGCGACATATTTTACACACTGCAGATCACTTGAGAACACAGAAATAGAAAACAGCACTTATCAGGTAAAATCAATCGAGTATTATTAATTACTCGATTGATTTTACCTGCCAGGTGCTGTTTTCTACGAAATATTTATTTGCCGATGATTTTTTTTATCGAGGAAATAATAATTCGACAAAAAAAGATCATCGGCGTATTAATATTTCGGACATAGGCCTCCACCAAGGGGGGGTTTGCCATAATCGCCACGCTTGGCAGGCGGGTTGGCGATCGCAGTATGGTGTTAAAATGCATAGAGAACGCTGCAGCCCATTCTCTAGTAATTCCCTTTTACGACACCCACGGGAAATAATAATAATAAAAACCTAATTTACCTATTCAATACTCTAATCTGGCTAATCGTCTATCAAACTCACACAATAACAAGCTAACAATTACAAATAGTCACCGTCTATTTTTAGTGATAAATAGGTACATGTGCCAGATAAAACTCTTTATTGAATCTGTAAAGTCATCGACCCCGCTAATAAGTACCACTATGGACAGCTGCAGCTGTGTCAACCACCTCTATCGAAATATAACCAGTATTGACACTATTAAAATAAGCCGGCCAACTGCGTGTCGGACCACGCACAACGGAGGGTTCCTTAGTTGGGATGAATTTATCCCAAGAACACATAACATTGTAGTTGAAAAACATGATGCCCCACACATTCCAACTACGAATGTAAGTTTGTACGCACAATATTGTGTGATTTACCATGTTATTTTAAGATTACAGACTTCTTATAGGTGTTCCTGTAATCTATTAGTAAAGAACTATTTTCTGTACTTTTTTTCAAAATTTTAAGCTCAGTAGTTTCGGAGTTATGGAAGGGGAATTATCAATTTTCATCTATTTTCTTAAATAAGTTTCAAAGTATTTATTTTAAAATTATAACAAAAATAGATATGAACAAGTACTTTCATTTTACTTTCTTTTATAAAATTAATTTATTTATGTAACACGTCCGTGTTTGGATCACAGAAGTTCAAGTGTACCAAAGCAAATCTTTTGTGACAGACGGACAGACAGACAGACACACGATTGATCCTATAAGAGTTCCTTTTTTTCCTTTTGAGGTACGAAACCCTAAAAAGCGTCCGTTTTGCATATTACACACACACACACACTTGGACATTCAACTAATGTTAATTATTGAAGAAATGCTAATTTTAAAATAATATTCTTTACTTAGAGGTTCCAAAATGGGAAAGTTTTCAACAAAATTACCAAATGGAGAACACACTTTACACATTAGGTAGGTACTTAACCCCTGCCAGGATTGTTGGTTTGTCTGAAAGGGATATCGTGGCCCTGGCACACAGGCAACTGAAGAAACACGGGTGGGTTTTAGTCAGTAAAAGTCTGACACGCCCAGCCGCTCCGCCCGGTTATTTGATAATTTCAAATACAAAAAAATGGTAGGTACCTAATGCGAAAATAGAATTTTACCAATCCATATTAAATATTATTTTAAGTCAGGATTATTAGAATAATAATAAAATGCGAAAGTAACTCTGTCTGTCTGTATGTTGCCTTTTTAGGCTTAAGGCTTAATAGATTTGATGAAATTTGGCACACAGATAGACTCTCTAGATATTTGCGTACTTAACACATTTTGAATCCTAATCCGAGAGTTTTGAAGGATATTGCTAATCCACTGCTTTGAAAAACTCTTCTGCTCAACAACGTAAATAACGCAATGAACGTGAAAATTAGACCGAAGCCCCCTTATTACAAAACAAGGTTTATCTTGAGACCCAGGTATAAAACATGGAGCCATTATTGAATTTCGAACTTTATTCCGATTATGGTAAAGTTCCTTAACACAAAACTGACAAATTAGTACCGAACTAAGTTTTCAGAAAAAGAACGGTACGTCAAATATAAATCTTGTTTTGTAATAAGGCGGTTTGTGATCAATTGTCATAATTATGTGTATTATGCAATTATCCCACGGGTTAGGACATAGGATATTTTTTATCCCGGTAGTCCCGTGGTATACTTCCGACATCCACGCGGTGGAAACTAGGGCAAAAGCAACGACAACAAAACAACAACAATTAAGAACAACAACAACAACAGTAAAAATTGTTTATTTTTCGTTATAGAAATCTAGATTGATGTCCGCTGTAGTTTCTGGCCATAAACTGATCCAATGGCTGCCAACACTGTGCCGGACTCATCACAAAAAGAATGTGAATGGGATACCATTGCGTTTGTAATTATGATTTACTAGTTACGCCCCGCAGTTTCACCCGCATAAGTCTCGATCCCGTGGGAATATCGGGATAAAAAGTATCCTATGTCCTAATCAAGGTCATGATCTACCGATGTGCCAAAGACACTTCCAACGTCAAAGTCAAATTGTTTATTTCAAATAGGGCCATTTTAGGCACTTTTGAACGTCAATATTTACAAAAAAATTTAATTGATTCTAGTCGCCCTTTCCAAAAGATAGTTACGTATGGAGAAGAATGGGCAAGAAACTCCGCATTTATAATAATTGTTAGGATGTCTTTGTTAGGACTATGGTAATGTGCTTCATGTTATTTAGTTCCCGCGTCATAGTTCCATGCATAGAAATCCGAACGATATTTTATCGCTGGTATTTCACCGGTGGTCTGCTAAAATAGTTTATGTTGATAACTTGTCCCATTAAAAATTGATGTCATGGTATTGATATTAAAAAAAATACTATAGATAAGCCTAAGAATTTTATCGTTTTTATACGTTCGTCTAAAGGCTCGTTCAGATTGATGCGATATCGCGGGCGGGACGTGACACTATAGCACAATTTCTATGTCGCTGCCTGTCACGCCCGCTATATCGCGTGAGTCTGTAATAGCCTATAATAAAAAAACCGGCCAAGTGCATGTCGGACCACGCACAATGAAGGGTTCCGTAGTTGGGATGAATTTATCCCAAAAACAAACTTAACATTGTAGTTGAAAAACATGCTCTCCCATACATCGATATACGTTACGGTCAATTCTCCAACTGCAAATTTAAGTTGGTCTACTATTACTCGTTAACTTGTGAAGCCTACTTAGCTGTGATAGTTTTCCTTTTAATTTCGTTATACGAGTATATACTATTGCCATGAATTTTTTCACTTATCCAAAACCAACCATTTAGCTAGCAGGGGGGGGGGACACTTGACTCTAACAAAAAATAGCACTTTAAAGCTTAATATTACGCAAACGGATCCCTTAATTGAAAAATGGTTTTTGAACGGCCTATCCAACGATACCCCACACCATGGAACAGACGAGAAAAAAAATTTCATCCCCATTTCACGTGTAAGGGAGGTACCCTAAAAAAAAATGTTTTTCATAATTTTATTTTACCATTTTTTCGGCATGATTAATATGTATACCCATGCCAAATTACAGCTTTCTAGGACTAAGCGTCTCTGAGCTAAGCTGGGGACAGACGGACGGACGGACAGACAGACAGACAGACAGACAGACAGACGGACATGGCGAAACTATAAGGGTTCCTTGTTTACTACGGAACCCTAAAAAAGGTCACCCATTTTTACAAACTACTAGGTTTCTTCAAGGGAACTGAGTTCTTCAGCACTATCGAATCCACTACATAAAAAGTTACCATATGTCCATAAAAATGTACAACGACATAGATTCCAAAACGAATAAGGGTGCTCGCCCACGAGCGATTTTTTCGGCGATTTTTGTCAGATATACATTCACACAAATATCGCCGAGAAAATCGCCGAAAAAATCGCTCGTGGGTCGAGCACCCTAAGACAGTGGCATATCAAACGATACCCCACACCCATCCCACACCACACCATGATAAAGACGAGAAATAAAAATATCAACCCCATTTGACGTGCAAGGGATTCGAGGCAAACTACAACAATAAAATTTTCAAGTGTTTGTTTTACCTACCGTCGGCGTGATATGTATGGTACCCATGCCAAATTACAGCTTTCCAATACCTACTGAGAGTGTCTGAGCTAAGCCGGGGGACAGACAGACAAACTGACATGGTGAAACTAGGGTTCCTTGTTAACAATGGAACTTTAAAAAGAGGTCGCTCAAAACCAGTGCTGGAGCTCTGTCTCACCTATGGTCCCAGAATTATGCTGAGCGATGACCGTTTTGTGTGGATGTGACGCATATTTTCTCCCAAATTATTCTTTTCGAGTTTGTGCTCTTTGCGTCATGTTTACCGAAAATAAACGTAATTTCTTTCTTTTCTTTTTAGGTTACACCTGCTTATTAAAATATCAGCTAAGTTACACAAAATGATGTGTCATTATTAGCATTTGGTATGAGTCATAAAAATACGAAGTGTCCTCCAATTGGTTGAAAACTTTCCATTTTCTATAAAGTATAGTTTAAGAGCTAGATGACCAAAATATTACAGACATGACAATAATTGTTACCTTTTCTTGACAATGGCTTCAAACTGTAGCTAATTAACCTATTGTGATGGAAATGAGTGTTGCGTTTGGACACACTTCCAAAAATACATTATAATATAAACAAGGTCAAATTAAATGAACTAGCAAAACCGGCCCCCGGGTGGCCCACAAATCATTAATAATACTTTTAAACATACCCCAAAAACATCCCAAATTTGTTAATTTATAAACAGTTTGGAGTTGGGAGGCCCTATACGTATGCAAAATATAAATGTAGAGTACTTACTAAAAAAACATCCGACTTCAAAAAACACTACAAAGTGAAAAAAAAAAAAAATCTGAAGTCAGTGTCTTTGGATCTTTATTTTAGTTTTTTGTCACTGACTTCCAAAATTAAAGTAATTTTTCACTTTATAGTGTTTTTTGGAAGCCGGTATTTTTTTTTTTGTATGAAGGGTTTTGTTTTTAAGATTTTAGTGGGTCAATTTGAAATTTATCTAAGTTACAATAGCCTAACGTCAACTGCTCATCACCTTTTACAAAATATTTATTTTCCCGATGCTGGGACGTTATCTGTTGAGGAGTTCTCCTGATAACCAGGAAAACTGCCACTCTCCATATGCATTGTGACAAGCATACATCTCTTAGCAACCATATTAAACGCAACCCGTTAAATACTTATTATAATTAGTAGGTAAGCGACCGGTGGCCATCTGTGGTCTTCATCATCAGTTCCACTTCACCAAATGGTGCTTTCCGAGATCTATAAAAGAGTTACTATAAAAAATACCCAAATCGCTATATGTGTGCCTATAAAATTTGAGGATTGCCCTCGATTTCCATGAGATCCCCCCATTAGATTCTGACTTGGTGACAAAAGGCGAGAGCATTAAACCCTTTCAATTAAAAAATAATTTTCAAAATCGGTCCACAATTGACGAAGAAATCGCAGAAAAAAATTAAAAAGAACATATTTACATACAGACAAACATATTTTATACCTCCTCCTCTATGGAAGTCTGTTAAAAATTATCTAGATCGCTTTACCAATCCGCCCCTGAGTCCTAAGTTGACCCACTGACCCAAAAATCGTGTCATTATGTTTGCTGCAAAATTTTACTAGAAATACATAAACTGTTATGACAGGGAGGCCACTACCCCGGGCCCCCGGCTGACTTAAGTCCGCCACTGGTCTACTGACTATCAGCTGTTGATAAAGTTAAAGGTAAACGGTTATCGCAGAACATATAGGTAACTAAGCGACGACGTTATGTGGGTATGTACTACCAGAAAAAGTAAATACTGGAAGAAATTTATGTACCTATCTAAATAAATGTCTAGCTAAAATGCTAACATTTGCTAAGTTATGCTAAATTAAAGAATTTACAAATAAACAAAAATGTTATATTTAATTTTGTTAGGTGGTATGTACAATATATCTAGGTACAAAAAGTAAACAAATAGATACCTGATAGGTAATGTACGAAACATCGCATCGAGTATTTATTTGGGTGAGACTTTCATTCAACTGATTGTGTTGGGTTGGTTGTTGATCTTTTAATAAAAGCTTCGAACTTCGAAACACTCCTTAGCTTATTTTACAGTAGCTTCATAAACGAACAAAGAGTGATTGATTAAAAAAATACAATTACTGCATTGTATTTTTTTTATCAATCCCTCTTGGTCTCACAACAAAACGGATTTAAATACAAGCAAGAAGAAAACAATATAAAAATTAAGCACATCGTACTTACCGCGCCAAATAATGTTTATTCGAAATTTGAATGCAAACAATTTTTTTTAAATTGTTATTCACGCACTCACTAAAGTATTAGGTCTATGTATCTATGGCACTAGTTGGACCACGAGCACACTCAAAGCGTCAATGTAGAATGGCGCACCCAACAACGATTGGACGCCGAATGATTAGGATCAGCTTGTTGTCAATGCAATCAACACAGCTTAGCATACCAGGGTTAACTTGTCCGTGGAATTTTAATAAGGTTCCTGAAACCGTCAAGTTGGTAGAGGTTGCATTCATAATACTTTTTTATGACAAAGAAATACATATCTGAATGTGCTCGGCCCGTAACTTGAAACTTAACAAAAATAAACCAAATAATGATGTTGTAGCATCAAATTAAATGCCTAACTGAATTAATGTAACCTTTGTGTTTTATCAAGAAAATGTGAATTTGACGACAAAAAAAGCTAAGTATAGATAAAGTGTGGATATTACAATACTTAAGTAGATGTTAAAATTTATTTTCAAGTATATTGCGCGCGTTTGAAAATTTGGCATAAAATAAACCACCTCATAAGGGTGTTCGCCCACGAGCGATTTTTAGGCGATTTTCTCGGCGATTTTTGTCGGAAAGAAATACATTCACACAAAATCGCCGCAAAACCTAAAATAGCTCACACGCAGTACGTTTTGCTAATAATAAGTTTTTATCCATACCTACTTTTAAACATAATATATGTTTTAATTTGATGATTACTTACTCATTTCTCAGTTTTAAGGCCTAACGCGCACTGCGAAATCTCGCCCTGCGATTTTTATTTGCACGGTTTATAATGAATTAATGAGTGTACGTAAAGTTCGTTTTTGATGTGTAATATCTTTCCTCTCGATTTCTGGGGGAGTTCAAAACTAAACAGACTTAAAATAAAAATAATAATATGTACAAGTATACAGTATGTAACAAAAACCCTAGGTTGTTCATTTTAGGGACGTATACAATTTACCTACAAGCACGACATTGATGGAATTAAAATTAAAAAAAATAAGCATTGGCTAGTCGAGAAGTCAGAATCAAAGAATTGCAGAGGTAAGAGATCACTTAAACATTACAAATATTAATAATTAAATATATTTGTAAATTATTTTTGTTGAACAGTTTTTATAAATGACTTGCTTTATTACGTATGTATACCGATTCTCAAAACGTAGGTAGAAGGAACAACAGGGTTTTTGTTACATATTGTATAAAAAAGGAGGGGAAATAATCATAGGTCAACAAAAAATTCTTCCGCATCGCTGTCAACAGTAAAAGTGCCCAACAGGCTGGCAGCATTGCCACGTTGTATGGCAATGATTAGGTTAACAGCTAAATAAGAATTAGAAAGAAAGAAAAATATTTTATTTGGGACACGCACAAGAAATACAAAAAATCGCATTTTAAAACTAACAATATACTTACAAAAACAAAACAATCAAGACTTGTGCGATGGCAAAAAGGCTCCTCATCATCATCATCTCAGCCGAAAGACGTCCACTGCTGGACATAGGCCTCCCGCAAAAGGGGGGGGGGGGTTGCCATAATCGCCACGCTCGGTAGGCGGGTTGGCGATCGTAGTATAGTGTTAAAAATTTAAAATGCATAGGTACAGAACGCTGCTGCCCATTCTCTAGTAAGTCCCTTAGTCGCCTTTTACAACACCCATGGGAAGGAATGGGAGGGTGCTATTCTTTACGTCCGGCACCAAACGGAACTAAGAAGAAAAGGCTCCTATCTCAGCTTAATGCTGCGATTTTTCAAAAATAAATACCACAGCGTTGGTATTCTGATAGGGCTAGGGGGATCTGATAGGGGTATTAATGTATTAGTACCTCGGAAGGCACGTTAAGTCGTTGGTCCCAGCTGTCGTTCGTAGATGTTTGACAGTCGTTACAGGTCGTCAAAAGCCCGAAAAGCTGACAACCAGTCTTACCAAGGGGTATCGTATTACCCAGTTATTGGGTTGTGGAGGTCCATAGGCAGTCGCTTCATGTAAAATACTGGTGTAGCGGCATCAACATCGCCACATGCGAACTACGCGTCACATTGACGTCACGCAAAATCTTGCATCGCGCAAGCAGAGTTTACCGCGCGACTAGCAATACAACATCCCGACTGCATCTGGTTAGACTGGAAGCCGACCCCCACAGACTTGGGAAAAGGCTGGGCAGATGATGATGATGAATTCAGTAAGAGGTCCTAAGTATACTTACTACCTCTTAGGTACCTACTGAATTAACCACTTTAACCACATAAAGACTTTCCTAGAGGTTATCAGAGGTGCATAATTATAATTACCTACTACTCAGTATAGTTTTTTTTTTTTTCTCTTTATTTATTAGGGACTTGGAACCTATAAACAAGTCATGTCAGCCTCATCATTTCCATAACAAGTTACTTACAAAATTTTCTTAATACTATTAAATATAAACTTTTAACTACTATTATATAACTACTACTAAACTTATAGTTATCATCATATTATATGGGCGTCATGACTAGATTCGGTATCTAGAATAGTCAATTGATATTATTAAGGATTAAAAAAATATCCAAAAACTGGCACATTTTTTTTTAAGTGATTAGATTAGATTAAATTAGTTTTATTTATTTCTCAGTATATGGTACATTTAGATCTTACATTAAACATTGTTTCACACATACTACCATTGCTGGTGTAGAAATATTAAATAATAAGCTAGGTACATGCAAGTCAGAACTACACATTATAATAATATTATATGTATAAAGTAATGAAATTTTGTATTAAGTTTTTAAAATAATTTTAATGACAAATTAACATTAATCTAAAATGCATTATTTATAATGTCTTTTAAATTATAAAAATCATTACGTCGAAAATGTAAATCATAATGTTAAAATATAAATCATAACGTCAAAATAAAAATTTAAAATGTCCATGAATTCATCATAATGTTAAAATACTAATGTCATTTAATAATCTTAATTACAGTATCAAAAATTATGATTTAAAAACTCATTGACGGAATAAAAACACATGTCTAAGAGCCAGTCAAACATTTTACATTTAAACTTATTAATTGGTAACATTCTCAGGGCAGGTGGTAATTTATTATAGATTTTAACTGTCATACAACTGACATTTCTACTGTACAATTGCAATCTCTGAGCGGGTACTAGTAATTTCCCGGCATTTTTTTTGTTCAGTCTTTCGGAGACTTGTTCTTGTGAAAACTTCTTTAAGCGCGTTGAGCACTTTTTGGGTTAACAAAAATCATGGAACTCGCGTCATCGTCACCGAACGCTTTCCATGAGCTATACGTATACTGTTTTCACTTCTATCGGCAGTCTCCAAAGACTTCCCCCATTGACTGCCCCGCATGTTTTTTTATCAGACATTTGCAATTGAAACTCTGAAAAAGCTTGATTTGAGAAAAGGCGCTTTCTAATTCACTGGTATCTTATTACTAAACTTTTTTCTTAAAATTTCTGGTACCTAGAAACATCATTGTAATATAGTCATTTACTATATGAACTTTTAGATAATCGAGCATTAAAAATAATAATCAATAAAAATCGCGAAATGCAATTTTTTCACCCAAGGTTACAAAACGGCGGACAACTTTATATCTCCGAAACTAAATGCCGAGAACTGCTGGACCCTTTTTGCTTGGACGCCCACATATTATTATCTACAGAGTACCTACCTACTGCAATGACGCATTTCCAGATTTTCTAATGAAAATCAAGAATGAATCAAGATAAATTAAGATACCTAAGCTGTTGTGCAATGAATCATCATTGCACAACAGCTTATCTTAATTAGTACTTATTTGTAATTTTGCTTTTAATATGGTAACCCTATAGGAACTTTTATTAATTAAATAGGCTTATGAATTGATCTCTTTTTTTTAATTTAAGATTACACTTCAGCCATCTATGCATAGCTACATAACAGTTATACTGTTAAAGTGTTAACATTAGCATCTCGGTAACAGGAACCCATAAGTTCTGCCCTTACCAAAAATCGCTCAACAACGTGCCTAAAGAAGTTTTTACTTCTAAAATATCTTGTAATGTTTGTCAATACTTGACATCCATACAAATTATTTGATAATCTTTAACTTTCCTTCAAAACCATTTTCCTTTCTTTTAAAAGTGTACCGAAATTCTAAGGTACACAACAAAATCTTCTAAATGCTACTTGGTAGGACGTACTTCGATGACATGGTCTGACTTATCATTGTGAGGGAGGAAAACTTCACAAAATCTTCAGCTGATACAGCTTCGACACACGCGTGTCTCTCATGAGTTCTAGGAACTCCCAATGATTGAGTTAGACGGGAGTTGAAATTATCTAACAGTCATACGAGTACAACAACAACAGCATAATTATCTCTCTTTGTTTCTATGCCAGGTCAAATTAAATTAGCCAGCGAAACTTCGCAAATGTCATCACATCTGCGAAGTTTCGCTGGCTAATTTAATTTCGATATCTTAATACGATAAAACAAAAAAAAACTGACTTTCTTAAATACCAAAAAAAAAGGGTTCATTGCTGTTTTTTTGGGGTCAACGACTGTAATTACTTGAAATATCAGTTTAAATATCAGTTTTCATTTTGTATAAAGTTCACAGTCATGGTGGGTACTATGATCGATATCTAAACGCAATAAAACTGACAAAAAAAACTGATTTTCTCACAACCAGTGATCATTGACCCCAAAAAAAACCATCTTTTTTTATCGTGTTTAGATATCGATACCCATCACGACTGCAGAGTTTCGCTAGCTAATTAAATTTGACCCCGTATATTTCTGTAGCCATTATACAACATAAAGGATTACAAACAGATTACAAAATAATTTAAATAACGGCTTCTGCTACCGTTCGTGGCCTGTTTAACAAATCACTGCCGGAGCGTTAACCCCGACTGGTTTCTGATTAGATTGGATTATTGATAAATTGGCTCCTGGGGCCTGACTCGCTACACCGGCCGATTGAAAATTAAAACTCGTTCCTGGTAGTCAAAATACTTGTATTTTTATTTATAAAACTAACGCCCGGTTTTCTAAAAAGCGACTTATGAACATTAGCTGAGGAATTGTCAAACTCATGTCAACTGCGAATCACAGATTGGGTGTCGGTAATAAATAACACACACACTTTTAATTTCAACAAGGTTCTAACTTTTATTATTTTAATCATACTTTATATTGTTTTTTTTGTTAATGTGAGGACGTTGTAGGCTTAATAGACTGTAGATCTGTAGACCATTTTCTATTTTGATAAGTACCTGGTACTTTTGACGGGCCTACGCTGTCCTCTCATACTTATTAACACTGTAATTTGAAAACATTGTAAAAGCCATTTTTTTTAAAATAGTAACCGTGGAGTTTTTTGCCGGCTCTTCTCCATAGGAAACGACCAATTGGAACCGTGCACCTAGCTTCTGACGTTTCATAAGTGCATGTAGACTTATGTAAAATAAAAATATTTTTGATTTTGATTTTCAACACAGCCAATCAAATCACAACAACGCCGCAACCAAAACGAAATACTTACCTTAGTTTTGGTGTTGGTCGTGTAATATGTCACCGTAACAACCATTAGTGTATTTATCATCTATCGGTATTATTTCCGTTAGATTATAAACTGCCAAAAAGTTGTGGGTTAGGTCAGGTTAGAACAGCTGTGACCGCGAGCCGACCGAGCGCTACTTCCAAGTTGCTCGCAGCTAGGCAGACTATTTAGTATTAGCGCCAGATGCGTTACGTCGCACACAAGTTTGATACCAGTTCACAATTTGTCAGTTTGCCACAGATAGATAGAATATAATGCGTTAAATTGTAAATGGTTTGTTCATCATCATCATTTCAGCAGAAAGTCCATTGCTGGACATTGGCCTCCCCCAACGGGAGGGGGAGTTTCCATAATGGCCACGCTTGGCAGGCGGGTTGGCGATCGCAGTATGGTGTTAAAATGCATAGAGAACTCTGCTGACCATTCTCTAGTAAGTCCCATAGTCGCCTGTTACGACACGCACGGGATGAAATAGGATGATGCTATTCTTTCGTACGTCTGGCACCACACGGTTGCAGTTCAAAGTTTTTGGACAGTTTAGAATCTAACGGAAATAATAGTGCGTATAGTGATATAGTAAACTATATCGCTTGTGCTGGAAAAAATCACGCAAATAAAATAAAAATTGTTTCATTTCTGGAATTAATAGTGCACCTTGGATACGTCATTGGTGCCTGTATGATAAAAATCTAGAACAGTCACACATGTCACAAGTGTAACACAATAATTTGTAGCCCGCATACATTGTTGGGTAGATAAGAAACCATTGATTTATAGACATTCTTCATTGTCGAATGGTCGAAAGCGCGACTGCTGAGAATCCCGGGTTCAATTCCCATGCAGTCGGGCAAAGTATATATTATGGGAGCTGCATCAGGAACTTCCCTGTAGTAACCCGGAGTCTCTATTTGGGCCACTTCTTCCCTTCTTAACAGTAATGGGCTTGCCCACATTACATGGAATTAAACGTGGACGGTACCTATATTGTTCTATATTAAGATAGCCCTGGATCGAAAGGGCTGGAAGTCATGGGGAGAAGCTTTTACCCAACAGGAATAATAAGCCTTTGGCATTTTTCCTTAGACATTCTTCATTGTCGAATGGTCGAAAGCGCGACTGCTGAGAATCCCGGGTTTAATTGCAACTCGGAAGTTTCTGATGCAGGTCTCATAATATATAAAGTATATAAATGTAATGTAATGTAATGTAGGCAAGCCCATTACTGTTAAGAAGGGACCCAAATAGAGACTCCGGGTTGCTACTCGGAAGTTTCTGATGCAGCTCCCATAATATATAATATAAAGTATATATTATGGGAGCTGTGTGAGACTATTCTAGATTTTTATCATACCTTGCACCAATGACGTACTTAGCAAAATTGCACTAGGTATATTCCAGAAATGAAACAATTTTTATGTTATAAAATGCCCAGCACAAATAGTTAATCCTGACAGGCGATATAGTTTATAATCTATTACTAAACTTCCGAGTAGCAATTAAACCCGGGATTCTCAGCAGTCGCGCTTTCGATCATTCGACAATGAAGAATGTCCAAGGAAGAATGCCAAAGGATCCCTGCTGGGCAAATAGAAGGAAGTTTCTGATGCAGCTCCCATAATATAATTATACTTTATATATTATGGGAGCTGCATCAGAAACTTCCGAGCAGCAACCCGGAATCTCTATTTGGGCCCCTTCTTAACAGTAATGGGTTTGCCCACATTACATGGAATTAAACCAGGACGGTACCTATATTGTTCTATATTATGATAGCCCTGGATCGAAAGGGCTAGAAGTCATGGGGAGAAGCCATTGCCCAGCAGGGATAATATGCCTTTGGCATAACTCTACTCCTTCAGGAAAAACACACGTGTGTAAAGTTTTTGAAGTTCTACTGATGAATAAGCATAATCAGCCTATAATGTTCCCACTGCTGGGACACAGGCCTCCTCTTTCTGTGAGAGGGAGAGGGGCCGTAATCCACCACGCGGGCCCAGTACGGGTTGTATGTCTCATGTCTTCGAATGTTCAGTTCTAGGACATGCCGGTTTCCTTACGACGTTTTCCTTGACCGTTTTGAGAGCAGTAGTGATGAAATAATTTACACAAAATAAAGCGCCTGTTTGGGTTGGGACCTGTCCCAACCCACGACCTACTTACTCGTAAGTCGAGGCCGTTACCACTGGGCGACCATTGCTTTGATGAATAAAAAGATATATTGGTAAAATATGATTTACAATAAATTGTTTATTTAACTTCGTTTCCACTCGCAGTGTCTTCTCCACATTTTTTCGGGATGAACTTGTAGAATTTAACACCTGAAAAAACATATATCACATAAAATATATGAGTATGTTTCCTAATCGACAAGTCTCTCAAGATTGCAAACCTCATTTATTCAAAAACCATGAAATGTATAGTCTCTAACAAACCTGTCGAATTTATTGTCACTTTAAGATCTTCTGCCGCTCTTAGATTCCTTTCATCTTCTTCTTTATAAAGGTCCTGTAAAGTAAAAAAATACTTATCATACGATTCAGGTCAATTAAAGGTCAGTGCAACATTTGTTTTTCTCCCGTAGGTACAACTCCTTTGCAGTCATCTCAGCACATTCTCTTTCTAGCAAATCATCTTTCACACAAATCCACCCTTCTTTTCTTTGGACTGCCAATTTTCTTACTTACCTATAGGCTTCGACTTTCACAGTCAATACTTTTCTTATACCACAGCCTACCTGTACGATATAGTCCAATAACGGCAGCTTCATTTGTTCATGTGTGTATGACACGTTAGATGCTGTGTCTCGAAGGTTCACGAACGCCAGCGCCCGCGCACCGTCCGATAATTCTCGGTGCCATATCTGTTCAACATCAATAAACGTGAAAAGTGTAACTTCACGCCTTTATCAAAAGTTCCGAAGATCTCACATTTGGCCAGTTAAGCTATGTGCTTTTCCATAGTAGCACCCCGGAATCTGTATTTGTGCCAATTCTCATGAGAAAACAAAATAGCAGTCATTTAAAAATACATAGATTATTAGCCTTTATTTGAAATCTCAGTAACTATCTACTCTTTAATTTCAAAAAGTGAAATTTTTAAACTGGTGGTTTCATGATGAATATTTTGTGAACCATTGTAGTTTTATAAAATCTTTCTACAACTGACTTTGTTTATTACCTCATCTTTATCAACGCCAGTCCAAATCCTCAGACCTTGTTTGCCCAGTGCATCCTGGTTCACGGCTATCACGTCCTTATTGAGTAAAATCTCCTTGAACTGGGGCTGGATACTGGATATTTCAGCGCTCATGATAAGAGGAGCTGCCAGGACCGACCATACTGCCATCTGCACCCGAGCTTGATCAACTGTTAGCCCAGAGTTACCTATGACAAGCTAAAATGAGGCGTTAACTACGGCCCTTCGTACACACACGTCTTCCTTGACGTCGCGCGTTGTCAGTGTTGTATGGATCAGTTAGAGCATTTGAATGGAAGCTTGTTGACGGACACGTTAGGACGTGGTCGTCAGGTAGTTATACGCCGGACCGTAAAGAAACCGTGCCGTGTACAAAGGGCCTGAAAGTACGTGGATGTTAGCCGACCTACTTCTACAACACGATGTGCCTGGGAGAGTTGTAGGATACTGCACAAAGTCCGTATAGTTAGAAGTCTCCTCCGGGCCCGCCAGTCATCTCAGGCGACTCGCCCTATATGCTCATGTTCGGAAGAGAGGTAAGAACGAAATTGGCAGCCAAAATTAGATCTCCACCAGGCAAGGCACTACATAGGGACAAAAGAGAAGGAGTGAGAGAGTTTGCAGTCGGTAGCAGAGTGCAAACTCGCAACTACCCTGTGTCAGGAAGGAAGTGGGAGTTTGGTACAGTGACCCGTCGACTGGGAAACCTCCACTATGAAATAGAGACCGACAGTGGACGCACCACCTCGACCAGCTACTCCCTTCACCTCTGATTCCGACTAAATACGTCTCGCTTGGTTAGCTCATAAATTTAAAGAAAAAGTCTGACTCTGTATGGCATCTGACTATACGGCGTCGTTTCTGTCAGTGTCACAATTATATCATGTGCGAATAACGCCCGGGTACTGTTTAATCCGCTACACGCGCGCTTTTAGCGATAAGACCGCCCATTGTGTCACCCTATGTAAAATTTAAACATTTATATCTGTAACTTTTATGGTGTACATAATAAAGAGTATTCTATTCTATTCTATTCTAATCCGTATTTTCTCTCGAACTATTATGTAAGTACCATGAAAGAACTAAAAATAGTGACCGCTAACTAACATTCGGGTCCGTGGCTTAGGCCCCCAGTGGTCGACGCACCTGTGGCAGACGCCCCCGATACGATTAATTTAATTCAAAATTATTTTTGATCAAATGTACTGTCAGGCACAAAAACTGTTTTACAAAAATATTAAATATACTTAATATTGATTGTAAGTATATGCATAACATTAAATCGTAATTATATTTATAACATAGAAATGCTTTTATATTAGAGGTATGTTTTGAAAAATTAAAGTCTTAGTAATTTTTCATTATTTATTTATATATCTCGATAAGAAATCTAGTATTTTTTTTTATATAAATCACAGTTTTCATCACCTATAATCAAGAGAATCATTTAACTTAATTATAATAATCAGTCTCAAATGTAATAAAATAAGATAGTAATTTTAAATAATCAGTCTTAAAAATTACTGGAGAGCAACTAACTTTTTACATAATGAAATGTTCTTTTATCTTTGTAACAATAATAATTAAACATATTCAACTGTGAAACAAATGAGAATAATTTTACCTACGAGTAATTATATCAGTCAGTTTCAATAGCAATAACACAACAAAATAATCAGGCTTAAAAAACAAACGTACTCGTAGAGTAACAAATTTTTTACATGTGAAATGTTATGAAATTTTGCTAGCATAGAAATAATCAACTGTAAAAACTTAAACAAACATAAAAATTTAAATTTCAAAATTTAAAACTTAAAAATAGTATACAAGCAAAATCATCTCTTTTCATTATGTAAGTTAAATTATTACTTTTTAGGACGAACTGCCACATATGGGCGGATTTGTTCTAAAAACATGATTATGCTAATTTTTTTGTTTTCATACTGTTCAGTTAAATTGGCAATCATTTTTTCATTCTTTCTTGTGTTGTTCTTTCTTCTGCTCACAGGAATTTTTTTGTTTTTCAGTCTGAAAGAAAAAACTAGGTAAATATCTTAATAAATTTATTTTAAACTACAATTTTTTTTGTAATATTTTAAATTGTTTTATATATAAGTAAAATAAATAATATTACCTCGCTTGTGCCGTGCCGTAGGTAGAAATATCAATCCTAACCATTTCTAAAAACGACAATAAAGACGGGTTCGTTCCCAGGTGCTTTTTTAAACGGTGATTCCAGGCCTCTACTAAATTAGTGGTTCTATGTTTTTCCTTATAACAACACCACTTTGCGATCATATCCGCAGGCTCAAGCCATTGTTCAACAAAATAATCATTGAACTTAGTTACTTGGTCGTCCGGAATACTGAAAAGAAAACAATCGATCGAATGATTGTGCAAAAGTAAAAATGTAAGGAATAGACAAGCTTTAATAAAGTGTAAAAAATACTTAACTACCTGTTTTCCATTATGGCAAGCCAGCCGTCTTCAATTTCTTCTTTTGGCAGATACGCAAGGCAGATGCACAGTTTTACGTACTGTGTGGTCTCCTCATATTCTAATAATTTGAGAGATTTTGCCCGCCTATATACAGCATTTTGGAAATGTACAAAACACCCATGAATTTCAACAGTCGGAAATTCGTTATTTATTGCGACTATTGCTGACATTTCAAAATCCAATGTGAATTTTAACGGTTTGAAATCTGGCAAAGCTTCTTTGATTTTTTTGAACATCATTTCATGTCTCTTTTTCTTTATTAACCAGCAGCCCGTAAAATATGGGCACAATGTTGGTTTCATCCGAATTATTCCCAATATCTCCGTGGATAGTATAAATCTGTTTGAAGGGACAGGGGCAGCAATCAAATGTACCGTCACAGAAGAAGTGGTGCACATTTTTAATTTCATCCGAAGCTATGTCTGATGCAAATACGATGATCCTGTTGCCATCCTCATTATAATCAAATAACAAATGTTTTTGAAAAATTTCAGGTATAGTAACTTGAGCTGGATCCTTGAATCGTATTTTTTTTACCTTCAGGGCTGTATATCGGCTTCTGTAAATCGCTTTTTTAATATTGTTGTAGATTGGAATTTCATTACTGTACTTTTCCCTCTGTAATTTTGCAATTTTCGTTTCATACATTTTTTGAATGGAGCCAAAATTAGTTGTGACTTCTCTCTTTAAGTCATTCGTAAGAATTTTGATGTCGTTTTTTAATAAATTCGGCTGACACTCAGGCTTATGTCCTTTTATCATTTGAACGTTGTCACTTTCATTTATCAATTTAACTGCACCACCACACTGGCCATGTCTTTTATTCACACACACCCACACACTAGAGTTTTGATTTTTTCTATGAATATTATACGCAAATCCAGCGTGCAACAATGTTTTTCCATTAAGTCTATTTTTAACTATATCGTAATTATTTCGCACGAGCCCTTGCGAGGGACCTTCGCTCGTCATTGTGAGATGACACACTAAACTTTCTTATCAGTTGCATATTGCAATATTCAATAACTGGGCTCAGGTGTGAAAGAGATAGACATAATATCTATTCATACTTCCTTATTGTTTTCAATTTTGTAGACAAAAAGACGGACTTTTTATTGTTACCAATAACTGGTTTGGCTCAGTTAGTTGACGAGTGGGTTGAAGTTGAAAGATAAAATTTCCGTAAGGTAATTTATTATAAATGTATATTATAAACATTCACTAACATTTTAAATTAAGTCTTTTTGATTTTTTGGATGTTTGTACATAATAAATATGCTTCTAATGGGGAAAAAGGTGTGTAAGGATAAGGTTAAGTGGCGATCTATTCTGTCTGCTATTTGATAGATAACTTTTGTTTAGCAAGGAAAAATACTTTATTAATAGGGTGAAACACTTTTCTCATTTACTGTACTAAGTGAAAAAGCACAAAAAAATAAAGATATTAAATTAATCGTATCGGGGGCATCGGCCACAGGTGCGTCGACCACTGGGGGCCTAAGCCACGGACCCTAACATTCAATGATTACTTACCATGTCAGGATCATTAAAGGTCCCTGGGCTGAACTGAACGAACTCCTCCTGTTTTTCTCCGAACCAAGCCATGATATTCACCACAGAATTCCAGTTGTTCTGAATGTCGCCGTAGTTCCTCCAGATGTTGCAGGCCTTCGCTATTGCGGAGTAATTAGGCTGGAAATAAAACATTAACTGAATCTAATGTAATTAATTTTAAAAGAGATTTTAAGATTTTAAGAGTAAAATTGAGGTATAATGTATGATTATAAATTAGACATTTAAGAGTTCTTCTGACAAGGGCTCCTCCGAGAACAATGTCGCACCCGTCAGTATTGCTGCCTGCAACATGCAACTTTTCATCGAGCATTTCTTTAGCATTGTCATTCAGTCAAAAGACATACACTGCTGAACATTGACCGGTAAGCAGTACAATGACTGGTCCTATGCTACCAGAGGATTCCTGCGATCTTCAACTGGTCGATGGGCACCTGCCCGCGCAGCCAGTTTATGTTGTATATGGAAAATAAAAACTTAGGACTTAAATAATGAAGTGAAACTTACATGACTTTGATAAGCTGGCCAGCTGCAAGAATATATTATTGGTCGACCGGTTTCATTGAGCAGTTTCCCAAACATTGGATAACCTTAACAAATAAGAAATTTCTTAAGAAATAAGCATTACCTTTGTACTAAAATAATAATTACGTCGTATCTCTTTGTATTCTACTGTGTGTACATAAATAATAAAATAAATAAATAAAGAATAGACATAAAATTAGAAATATTATGAACCACAGGAGCTAATGCCACCTTACAAAATATAGTAACATGCACAGTATTATTTCTAACAACCATTGGTTCCATTGGAACCATCTTCCTTTGATTAAATAACACAAAAAGCTTTACGAAATCTATTCGAACCAGTATTTGGGTCAGGAGCACCACAACCGTCCAGTTTCACATAGTCCACCTCCCACTCGGCAAACGTGGCCGCGTCTGTAGCCTCATGGCCCAAAACACCTGGATAACCAGCGCATGTGAAGTTTCCGTAGTCCTCATAAATGCCGAACTTCAAACCTTTGCTTTGGACCTAAAAAAAAGCTTCGAGTGCGATTAACAGATCTTTTTTATGTAAATGTGACCACCAGCAAAAATTTGAACAGTCTTTTCGGTGGGTTAATCGGGTCATCTGCCATCTCATCTACAATTCCGTATCATCATCATCATTTCAACCGAAAGACGTCCACTGTTGGACATAGGCCTCCCTAAAGGAGGGGTTTGCCATAATTGCCACGCTTGGCAGGCGGGTTGGCGACCGCAGTATGGTGTTAAAATGCATAGAGAATGCTGCTGCCCATTCTCTAGTAAGTCCCTTAGTCGCCTTTTACGGCACCCACGGGAAGAAATGGGTTAGTGCTATTCTTTACGTCCGGCACCAAACGGACAATTCTGTATACTCAGTGTTATTTAGGCTAAAGAGAGGTCGCAATATAGTTTCGATTCGATCCCGTGGTAAAACAGACAGTGATTATTGGTTTTCAGTAGCTGCCCGGAATCTAGATTTTTGGCCCGGTTAATGGCAAATAATCGAACCCTATTAGATACCACTACTACGAAGCGTTAATCCGAACTATCGGCCTTCGGATGTTCGGCCGTTTTAGAACTTCCATAGTTTCCTTTTTTGACTTTGAATCCTTACCCAACTTAAAGTCACATTTTTCACTTTGGCTTATCTCTTTGACTGTCGTTTTTTTTTGCCGTAATCAGCCATAGTTAGCCGTAGTAAAGCAACGGCCGAACATTCGGCCGATACTTCAGATTTATGTTCGGAGTAAACCCCCAGGAACTTTGGCGAAATGTGGGCTTACGTTTCGTCACTCCCTACTCCTCCGGTAAATTCACATTAAGTGTTCTAATATAGATTTTACGTACATATCGGGAGAGCGCCAACATCCCACTGGGGAAGCGACCATGATCAGGTACTAGGTGTCCGTCGGGGCCACGCTCCTTCTCCGGCCAGCAGTCGTCGATGGTCACGTACTGGTATCCAGCTTCCAGGTAACCCTCGCTTGCCATCGCATCCGCTGTCCTCTTTATTAAGTTTTCACTGAAGAAATTCTCATATAGATACTCTTTTTAGGGTTCCGTACCAAAGTGGTAAAAACTATCCCTTATGGTGCGACTTAGTCTGTCTGTCTGTCACACTGTCTGTCTGGATATCTCAAGAACTACTAAAGCTATCAACTTGAAATGTAGAATAGTTTTAGATGGCGTTTGCCCAACTATTTTGCAAACAAGAAAGAAAGAAAAAATATATCTTTTTTGCAAAAGGGACTAAAAAGGTCTTAAATATTTGAAGTGGTGCTACTAAGGCATGATGGGTATCATATGAAAGAACGCTCTTTGCACATTCTCAAACATTTTTTTTTTTAGGCAGCATTGTTTGCGACTTTTGATCAAAATGTAAAAAAAAATACCGTTCCCCTTTATCTCCGAAGTTTGCATAGATAAAAATCTGAAATTATTCTATGTGATACAAGTTTAAAACGATGTCAATAAATAGCACAGTTTTTCAGAAATCATCAACATCATATATACACGTACGGTACCCTCGGTGCGCGAGTCCGACTCGCTCTTAACCGGTTTTTAGGGTTCCGTACTAATATGGTAAAAAGGAACCCTTATGGTGAGACTAAGTCTGTCTGTCTGTCTGTCACACCTGGATATCTCAAGAACTCCTAATGCCATCAACTTGAAATTTAGAATAGTTTTAGATGACGTTTGCCCAATTATTTTGCAAACAAGAAAGAAATTTTGAAAAATATACCTTTTTTGCAAAAGAGACTGTAAGGGGGTCTTCAAAATTTGAAGTGGGGATACTAGGGCAAGTGGGGTATCATATGAAAGAACGCTGTTTGCACATTCTCATTTTTTTTTTTTAGGCAGCATAGTTTCCGGCTTTTGATGAAAAATGTAAAAAAATCTACCGTTCCCCCCCCCCCATTATCTCCGAAGTTTGCATGGATAAAATCTGAAATTATTCTATGTGATAGAGGTTTATGTAAAGATTACAGGAAAAATAAAACGATGTCTCTAAATAGCACGGTTTTTCAGAAATCATCAACATCATATATACGTACGGAACCCCTTGGTGCGCGAGTCCGACTCGCTCTTGACCGGTTTTTTTTTTATAGCAAACAAGCTGACGTCCGTCCTACTGGAAAGTCATCACGGCCCCCTATGGCCACTGCAATACTAAGGCATCGCGAATGCGTTCACCCCAGAAACAGGGTTGAAAGGCCTCATTATGCCTTTAGATTTAAATTAGACTGGTACCCAGTCTCTACAAACTGGAACACCAGTGCTGCTTGGCGGCAGAAATATGTACATATAGGTAAAAATTGCACTTTTTTCAGTTATTGAATATACATAAGTTTAATATACAATAACGCACAACCACTTAAGGGGTCATTGTACTCATAATTATGTAGAACTTTTACTATGGGGCCAAACTTAAAATCGCGAAAAAAAAACTCAGCTGTTCCCTATATTTTAGAGAATTTCAGAATTTACCTGATACATTCGGTCGGGTATTTTTCACAGTCGGTAGTGCAGTTGTATCTCAGCCACGAGAGCCAACCCATGGGTGGGGTCAACGCAAGCCCATTGTCCAGAGCCTGACTGGACCAGACCAACCCACAGAAGATAAACAGTAATGGTATGAACATCTATAAGTTACGCAGTTTTTATAAATTATTTTGATTGCAGAGAACCGTCAATCAAATGGAATGTTTGATTTGATGGGATTAAAAATAGACTTTGGACGAGATAATACTCGTATGGAGAGTAAGCATATAAGCCGAGGGAGCAGTGGACAGTAGAACTGATTCAACCCCCAACGAGTTTTGTCAGCATGGCACAGGAGGAGGGACGTTGACATGAGATCCCGGACACCCTCTGAATGTGCAAGGACTTGATTTTAGCAGATTAGAGTCCTAACTAATAATTCATGGCTTATTCATAACTCTTCGCTATAACTGACAGAGGTTATGAGGATTTCCCGAATAAGATAATTATAAGGTCCACAAAGAAGGACAATAATGCGTTAGATTATTTCAGATTGAGACGTACAAGTAGAGACTTTTAATTAAAAAGGTTGATCATGAGTAAGATGATGCAGAGAAAATTATGATTTTACAAAATAAGAATGGAAATTAAACAAATTACCTTAAAATATCACAGAGATTAGAATAATTAAAAATTTGCATGGCCTTTTATATCTACTGAAATACATAAGAATGTGGAATATTTGGGTCGTACTCACGATAGTACTAGAATGTTAGTGTTGATTGATTTACGTTATAAGTACTACGATAAACACATTTACATAATATAGAGGTGTTTAAAAAATACATAGTTGTCTCCAGTCAGCTTAGAATTTCCTACCTGGGAGTCGAACCCAGGACACCACTCTCAGCAGTCGCTCTTGCGGCAATAAAATTTAACAACGAAGCCCGATTTGCGACAGACTTTCAAAAACACGAAGAGTTCCGTACTACTGTAATATTTAATACGTAACCATACCGTAAGTAGTAATATAGTGTTTCAAAAAAATATGTAGTGATAAATATCACTACATATTTTTTTGAAACACGTTTCTTGTATGAGGACTCCCTTTTATTTTTACTTTTTTTTATTTTTATTATTTGTTGTTACCACAGCTGTGGTTGTTACAGCGGCCAGCTATTTCATAGGAGTACAATGTGGATACAACTCATCTATCCTGAACAAAAACACAAAAACTAGAGTTAATGACAATGTCTGTGCAGTATTAACTGTGTGGCAGACACCGGCGGCGCCTTCCTCCTAAGTAACAATCTAAACCGTGACATAATGATTTGTTATAGTAATAATTAATATTATAATGATACAGATAGTTCTGGTACAAATTAAGTTACGCTTATTTAAGTTTAATTAAAATAATACAAATTTAATACTATAATTGAATGAAATTAGATTGAAAATTATATATTTTTATTTTAAGGCATGCAGGAAATACGTGAATGTGTGTGTGAGTGTGTGGGTAAGGGTGTGTGTCCGGGGGTACGTAGGGGTAATTTGTGCGTGTGCGTGTGAGTAGTGACGTGTGGGCGGGAAAGACTCATAGTAATCGCTTCCCTCTCTAGGGCGGGAATGAATTTAAAAAATAGAACTATATTTGGTTAGGTAGTCGGCTACAAAAAATGTTACATACTTAAGTAATAAAAAAAAACGATTCAAATAAAAAAAATGCTGCGGTCTTGTGAGTGGCAACCAATGTGAATTTAGAAAAATATAACCCTTCCTTGGCAGTCGGGTAAAAATACCTATACTGCGGTACGGCCCGCGGCGGTGACATTCATATTTAAAATTTAAAGAAGATGAATAAATTGGCGAGATACTAACTCTGTAAGCTGCACCGAAATTCAAAATCTTGGTATTATGGACTCATATTTGACTAATTAATAAAAATGAGTTCAAGCGATTCTGAAATTTTGACCCCAGATTCGGTTAAAGACGATACAAATACGGTAATCGAAAATCTTTTGCCAGAAATTTCAAAGGAAAGATATTTAAACTTAAATACATACAATGATTTTATGAAGTGGCGATCAAACAAGAAAATAAAATATTAAAGAAAAACTATTTTTTTTTTACTTTCCTCATATTCAAAATGAAAGTAGAGTACTTATTTAACACGGGTGAAAGTCACCAATTCCTTGCGACCCTTGTATAACATTAATCTACTACTAAATACTTACAATGATTTTATGAAGTGACGATCAAACAAGAAGATAAAATATTTTAGAAAAACTATTTTTTTTTTAGTTTCCATAAATCCTAAATTTAAATAGTTAAAAATATTATAAACGCGAAAGTTTGTAAATATGGATGGATGGATGGATGTTTGTTACTCTTTCACGTAAAAACGGCTGGACCAATTTTGAAAAAAAATTGTATCGAGGTAGCTGACATATAGGCTACTTTTTATCCCTATATTCTTATGGGATCGAGACTTACGCGGGTGAAACCGCGGGGCGCAGCTAGTTCGAAATAAAAAGTATATTCGAAATGAATGTACACGGGTGAAAGTCACCAATTCCTTTCGACCCTTGTATAACAATCTACTATTCTATCGTCCGAGACAATGGCGAACTCGGAAGTGTACGTACACACATACGTGTGCGTGTGTGTGTTATGTGCTGACGCTACTCGTCTTCACGCACACATTCACAGCGTGTTTGTACACTTGGTAAACACAAGTAAAGCACACGTCGCTTCGTGAGATAAAAATACTATATTCAGCTCTGTCACGTCAGTACTTATAGCAGGTAGGGATGCAAGAAGTGCCAAAAAGTATCGATATCAATCGTATCGATATTAAAAAAAAAATTATATTGATTCCGATATATCGCAAAAAATATATCGATAAGTATATCTCGAAATTTTCTAAAAAGTATATAATGTACTTTATTAAATTGTATTGTTTGTTTTTTATTCATAGAAATATCAAAATAGAGACATCATTTCTGATGTAAAAAACTAATAAAACATTGATAAAAATAAGCTCACTTTTTTACGGCTCTGAATTCTAGCGGGGGGAAAATGGTTTTGCTATTGGAGATATATCGTATTTGATACATTTTCGATACCTACTTGATATTTTATATCGATATATCGAAATAATAGATATCGCCGAAAAATATCGATAAATCGAACAAGCCTAGTCAGTGGGCCCACTATAAGGTTATCACAAACAGCTGTGCGTATGGTTAACCCCTTGGATAAACCTCACTACTTATTTAGTTTCCATTTAATAAGACCACACGTATCATAACAATTTTAAGTATATACAAAACTTATTTTTAACGTGGGTTAAATTCAGTGGGTATAAGTAATCTAGATCCTCTCAAATCTATCGAATTTATCGTATAAGTTTGCACTCGTAAAAAACTACCTAGTGAAGCGAAGCGTGTCGTTCTTTCCAGAAATGTCGATGTCACCAACACTATGTATCATCTTGTGTGGACTGCTATTCTCCACCCACGCTTTGGACAATGGGTTGGCTCTCACACCCCCAATGGGCTGGCTCACTTGGCTGCGATTTGGCTGTACCATCGACTGTGATGCTAAGCCTAAGGAATGTATCAGGTAAGCAGCGTTACCAGACGTCCCGATTATGTCCGGCGGGGGACAGGCTCAGTCCCTCCTTTCGGGGATAGAAAAAATAATTAGTAATTCGTAAGTAATGTATTAGGTTACGTTTGGTGCCGGACGTAAAGAATAGCTCCATCCCATTTCTTCCCGTAGGTGTCGTAAAAGGCGACTAAGGGACTTACTAGAGAATGGGCAGCAGCGTTCTCTATGCATTTTTAAAACCATACTGCGATCGCCAACCTGCCTGCTAAGCGTGGCGATTATGGCAAGTCCCCCCCCCCCTCCCTATTTGGGGGAGGCCTATGTCCAGCAATGGACGTGAAATTATGATAATGATGTTATTTATATTCCTCTGAAGACGTATTTGCCTTAGATATAGGGCAAACCAGTCAGTTATTATAAGTATTGTAAGGTAACGTATATTTATTAGAATACATTTTCTATTTCATCATTGTAAACTTAATTTGAATAGGTACTTTTTTGTAGTAAAAAAACCAGATTATTTATGTTTTCATATTAAGTATGTCCCGCTTTTGACGACAGAATCCCGCTTTTTTTACTCAAATGGTTTCAGAATCATCCGAAAGTAAATATGGCAACGCTGTAGGTAAGTCACATTAACATTACATCCATCGCGCCTGTAATCTCCGAAGGGGTATCCAATAATAGTGTACCCTTACATATAGTACACCCACATTTCGCCAGATATCTTTAGGTCCCATGTCATGTAAGAGGGCGGGCTTATTGTCATCAACTGGCTACAAATCCAGACCCCGGACCACAGATTACCAGATAAATCACTCCACGTACTTACGCGCGCTAACTACCTACCGGCGGCCGGGTCGCACGTGACCCATTTCTCAGAGGGTTGCGACAGCAGCTAGGCGCGCGCTGCGCGGCCGCGGCACGCAGCTACAAAGCAAAACTCACTTTACGCTTGTACACGGTACATTTTCGTTCTCAGCTTCTAGCGACATGAAGGTGTAGGGCTGTAGGCTATTATAGCAGTAGGTATTGAACATTTTGTATGGAGTGATTTCTCTGGTAATCTGTGCCCAGACTGCAACAAACTCAAACTAAAACCCCCTTATTACAAAACAAGGTTTATCTTCAGACCCAGGTTTAAAACATAGAGCCATTATTGAATTTCGAACTTTATTCCGACTATGGTAAAGTTCCTAAACACAAAACTGACAACTTAGTACCGAACTAAGTTTTCAGTTTTGTATATGGAACGGTATTTCAATAACTGTTACGTTCTTATTACAAAAACTGGATCCATGGTTTAAGCCATGTCAAAATATAAATCTTGTTTTGTAATAAGACGGAAAGCATTTATTTCAATTAAACCATTTACAGGCACTTTTGAATTGTCAAGAAGTCGGTCAGTTACAACTCCACGGAAACTCTTTTAAATTAAAATATTGATACAAAGTATTGGTTACATCATTCATATTGAAATTATATATGTCATGTGAGAACGATGCAAAACGTCAGAAGCGTCTGTGATAAAAAGATTAAACACTACTGCAAACTGATCCAATCCTATGCTCAACAGTCATGATTGCGGAGGGTTTAGGCAGAGGCCTCAAACCTTCGGGCCTTCGGGGTACACAGATGTGATGTTCTGCAAAAAAAAACCTATTTTTCAGTGAAAACTTAATAAAAAGAACAGCTGATCTGATGGTGAGCGAAGGTTACCTGGCGGCAGGATATCAGTACATCACGATCGACGACTGCTGGCTTGAGAAGACACGAGATGCCGAAGGCCGCCTAGTGGCAGACAAGAGGCGGTTCCCTAATGGAATGAAGGCGCTTTCTATGTGAGTATTATCAAGTAGATAGGTACTCCGCCCTTGCATCGAAAATCTCATCAAGTTACTACGGCTAAAAAATATAATATTACGTTTGTAGATTATTGATATCCACTCAAGAACCCCATTGGCATCGGCTCCACGGCTAATATACCATGGCCACTTCAGCTTGCTTATTCTGTAGGCTATTTCAATTATGTCCCATGTTGTTAATCTATCGTACTTACGATAAAACTTTTCTAAGGTTCACAGCAAAGGCTTGCAGTTTGGAATGTACGAGGACTACGGCAATAAGACCTGCGAAGGATACCCTGGTATCCAAGGACACGAGCTCTATGACGCTGATACCCTGGCCAGTTGGGGGACAGACTATCTCAAGCTGGATGGCTGTGACGCTGACGTTCACGGAATGGGTATAGGTACTGACTTAAAAAACGTTTTCGATGTATAGGTGATAGCGACGATAGGTCTTTGTGGAGCAAAATTAAAGATGAGTGGAGATGGGTATCATGTATAATGCAAAATAAGAGGAAAATTACAAACAACTGTGTCGATTGACAAGCAAACAAGAGAATAATTTTAAGGACGTTAAAAATGCGTTAGCGCAGCGTCCATGCTTGAAGGCGTGCAACAGCTGACTGTGTGTCGCGGGGGACCGCGCCCGGCCGTGCGGCCGCCCGGCCGTCTTGCTCGCCGCTGCCGCCGCACCCCTCGTTCACTGCCGCCAGCGCACGGCGATGTTGAGGAAGGCTCTCAACAATAAGTCTGTTTTTTCATGTAATGGTGGAAAAGTAAAAATCCCATACACATTTCACATTTCGTGGTTTTTGCCGTCATCAAATTAAAATTAATTTATTTGCGCCAGAATGGAGGTTTACAACGCAAGGGCGTCGCAAAGGGGGTGTGAGGTGCAGCGCTGATTAAATGGAAACGAAGCGAACGCATACCTCATAGCCGAGGAAAAAGTCATTGACTCCTAGCGCTGCACCCGCCGCCGTCAACCATAATTATTTTATTACGCGTAATTTTGAATCTGTGATATATTTTAATTAAAATATTCATTTCAATGTTAAGATGTAAAGGCATATTTTAATCTAAATTAAATGCCCAATTTAAATATCATATTTTATAGCTTCGGAAATAACAAAGATAAAAATGGTTACTGTGGGTCATCCTTACAAGATAGACTTATGCTACCGCGGACTTTTTTGTTGAACTTTTTAAGAATTCCCTCAATCAACTCAGCCTATAGCAGCCCACTGCTGGACATAGGCCTCTACCAGGCTGCGCCACAACACCCTGTCCTCCGACTTCCGCATCCAGTCTGTCCCAGCTCCCTTTTTAAGGTCCTCGCGGTCCATCTAGCTGGGGGGCGTCCCACACTACGCTTGCCGATACGCGGTATCCACTCCAGGCAAGCCCACTGCCACTTCAGCTTGCGACTCTGTCGGTAACTAAAGTATTTACTTGACCCTACCTAATCCTGTAGAACAAATTGTATGTATCTTTTACAGCTTACGCGGCGCACGCCTGTAGTAGCTCCCAGTTGAGTCGGCATGATTTTGCCGACATCTGCGACAATAATCGTCATATTTCATCCAATTTACACAAAACCTAAATTAGTTATAGACTTGAACGTTCCTCAAGGATCACTACGTCCATTGGTGAAAACCGTTTGAAAATCCATTAAGTAGTTTTTGAGTTTATCACGTTCAGATAGACAGACAGATGTGGCGGGGGGGCTATAATGTAAGGATTTATGTACATCTTAATGTTTAAACAACCAAAAAGAAAAGAACAAAATACGTACCTACAAAGGTGATGCTTGTTTGTTCCAGGCTATCCTGCATTAGGGCGACTTCTGAACGCGTCTGGCCGGCCGATTCTATATGGATGTAGCTGGCCCATGTTCCAAGAAGTCAACGGTATTCACGTTAGTAGACTGTAAATCGAATGAATGAATGAAATGCAACGACCCCAGCGTGGTTTGACCAGACTCGATTGCTCGAATGAACCCAAAGATTTACCCTAGCCCATGAAGCCTCATGTTTCATGAGACTACAGAGACCATTGTATATCAGAGAGTAGACCGGGGGGCGCGGTAATGGTAGGGAAGACGTGGCTTTGCGATATGGAAGGACTATTAGAGCCTACCGGATATGCATCCTTGAGCAAGCATAGGAATAGTGGAGAGAATAGAATAGAATACTGTTTATTATGTACACCATAAAAGTTACAGATATAAATGTTTAAATTTTACATAGGGTGACACAATGGGCGGCCTTATCGCTAAAAGCGATCTTTTACAGACAACCTTTGGATGGATTAAAGGGAGCAGGAGAGACAATACTGCAGGTAGTCAGTGGTGTACCATTAACATATACAATAAATACATACATACATACACAAAGCATACACTTATCTAATACGACGACGAGAGACGGGTTATATATATCTACGGGTGGCATACTTTAATCGTGCTGACTGCTGCATCGAGCTTCTTGAATGATGAATCTTGTGGCGGGGTTGAACTGCTGTCTCCACGCTTTTCTATGTCACTGCTGTGCTGTTTGCTGTTGGTGTCACCGAGGTTTCTGGTTTTTTGGTGTAGTAGAACGAAAAATGGCGTATACTTCACATGTAGCTAAATATAATACCGGCGAACTCACCAGATTGGCTTGGACGGAAGACGGTGCGGCAGGCGCAATTAGTTCCATCCATAGTTCCATACTTAATATTATAAATGCGAAAGTAATTAAGAAAATTTTAATTTCGTGGGTACCACTGCAGATCCACCTTAACGGAATTCGATGAAAGGCACACAGTTAGACCATGACCCGGGTTAGGACATGGATGCTTTTTGTCTTGGTATCGGTAGTACATACCCGTGGTATAATTTCCAACCTCCACGCGGGCGACGCTGCCGCCGCCGAGGGCAAAAGCCAGTAATAAATATGCCATTAACCTTGAACAGTCCAACTACAGTGCGGTTGCGGAGAGCTGTAACATCTGGCGCAACTGGGTGGACATCAGGAACTCTTGGTATTCAGTGCTGAGCGTGATGAAGTGGATCGGCGACCACCAGGACCGCCTCGCTCCATTTGCTGGCCCTGGACATTGGAACGACCCTGATATGGTGGGGATATTGATTATAACAGTGTCCAAGTATTATTTTGTTCCCTTTATAGAGATGTGTGATTTGAGTTCCGTACCTCAAAAAAAAAACGGTACCCATGTAGGATCACTGTGTGTATGTCTATCCGTCTGTCACAGCCGATATGCTCCGAATCTACTCGACCGATTTAGTTGAAATTTGGTACACATGAATTTCTGTGACCCATACACTAACGTGTAGCGTAAATAAATGAATTTTGAATACTTATGGGGCTCAATTTTGTGTGGAAAATTATAAAATAAAATAAAAAAGTAAAACTGTACCGTATATGACAAGTGACAATTCAAATGAAAGGATATGAGGATTTCGGATATATACTTTTTCTATAATTTTAAAATAATTCGTTTTAAAGTTATTAAAGAAAATAGATGAAAATTGACCCGTTATCTCCGAAACTGCTGAGCCAAAAATGGTGAAAAAAATACAGAGATTAGTACGATACTTATAGATTATTCAGTTCCACCAATAAATGTTTATTCCAGCTGGTAATAGGCAACTCGGGGCTGACAGTAGACCAAGCTCAAGTACAGATGGCTGTCTGGGCGATCCTGGCAGCCCCTCTGATGATAAGCGTGGACCTGGCGGAAATACAGCCGCAATTCAAGCAGATTCTGCTGAACCGTGATGTCATCGCAGTGAACCAGGACAAGCTGGGCAAGCAGGGCTGGAGGGTTTGGAAAAGTGGGAGGATTAGTTGGGTGAGACAATAAATCTAAGGTAAAAGACAGTTGCAAACGGGTTAAAAGCGTTATCACTCTTCCGCCCCCTTTTTACCCTTATTTTTTTGGGGAGAGTACTGAACTGAGGCTCGATTCGGTTTGGGGTCTCTTTCTTCCAAACATTTCTATGAACCGTCATCTCATCATTCACCCCTTTCTAATCATATTAACTTTGACACAATCCATCCATTATTTTATGGTATTTCCCTACCTAGGTATTCTTATAGCCACTAGCCATCTAAAAACTTTTCGCACAACATGTGCTTCGTACTTCTGTATCGCATGCGCCTTCATTTCATTCCCAATTCATGAATTCCGTTTGATATCAACAGCGACTACACAAAGAGATCTGGCACCGCGAGTTGTCAGACGGTGCGCACGCGCTGGCGTTTGTGAACGGACAAAAGTACTCCGTGACAATTACCTACACTCACCACGAAATGAAGATGCCTCAAATTGAATACGACATACAGGTATTCTTGAATTGGTGCCATTACCTTTTGTGGCGTTTGTTGTATGACTATTGGGCCCCTCATGAGCCCCTCAATCCGAGCTTTGAAAGGTTTATAAATGTCTAAGGTATAAAATAAATAAATGTTTCAGGATCTTTATAATTCTGGGATTGGGATTGAACAAACTTTAAAACCGAACAAATCATTAACACTCCGCATCAACCCTACAGGTCAGTGTAAAATTATTATTTCATGCACTCATTATTACAAAAAAAAAAGTTCACATTCAAAATCAGAAATATATCTACTTATTACCCTACCTATGTTTTTCCTTTTTCAGGTGTGAAGTTTTACAAGTTCACTCCAAAGAAATGCTGACGTAGGTGATCCTCTACCCGAGTAAAAAAAAATACGAATATTGCAGTTTTACTGTTCTCTTGAAATATAATCTTCAAATTCTCACGACTACGACGCATGCCTGTCTTCATTGTCTTCTGAAATGAAAATCCACATTATTTTTGTTATGATCTGCTAGCTACTACCGACCGATTTTATTTTATTTTTAATAATTTCAATAAATAAATTTGAATTTGACTATTGTTAAAATCATTAATACAGAGCCATCTATGTTTCATAGTGCAAAATAAAAATGTCAATCCTATTGGCTAATTTAGCAGTAATTAATTAAACAAGCCTAATCTTAAAAAACATAATTAGGATGTTATTACTATAAAAATACATAATACTATAATAATATAACATACTTTCACTGTGTTTATTTTAAAACGGAACGCAAAATCCTGGTAATGTTCGGCAGCTTCTGCTGTGGTGTGGCGTCTCGGTCTATAACTTTGTACGTGAAAAGGAACGTCAACCAAACGTAAACAAAATAATCCCAAGAGCTTGACGTTAATTTAAATATTTTTTTAAAACAAAATAATGAAGTTAGGTGTGGGTTTTAACGTCGGTGTTACGATAATAATATGAGGATAATCGTTATCGCTGTGTTTTTGATAAATAGTTCCAATGCCAATATTCTTGTTGTTGTTACGTAGCCGAGGCAGGAAACACCAAAGGAAATGAATACAATTTAGGAAGTCGATGACTAATACATACACAGTTTGCTTTCAAAAATCATGGGTACAGCGTACAAAGAGATTTTCAAGCTATACGATATAATTCAGAATGGAACTGAAAGGTACGTAAAACTTTATTATAAAACTTTTTTGCTAAAGTGCTTCCTAAAGCAGTATTGAAAGTGCGAACACCTGCCGCAAAACCAGAATTTTGGAGTGAGTAATAAGCCTTTGTGGTAACAAACATCTGCTTCTATCAGTGTATACAAATTTACTTTTAATCATTGTATAATTAATTTAAGAATTTACAAACTACTCAGTTTATTAATATTTTTTGATACCCCCCACAGTGATAAAAATTGCACCACATCTTAATTTAGGTTGCAACTTGAAATATAGTTTTTCTTTGATATTGCGTAATATTATGAAGTTTGGATAAATTACAGTGCTTCAAATTAGGTTGAAAGATTTGGTATAAAAATACTGTTTTGTAAAAGTTAATTCTAGATGTTTTAAAGCAAATCTAATGCAACTAAACTCACAACCATGATACTTATGAAGCATGAGGAATTAATTTAATATAGATGCACCATCTTCCACTCCCACATTGTTTTTTTTGTTTATTAAAATCCTAAGTAACATGCACTGTGCAGTACAAGCTGTTAATCACTCGTAATAATCTTGTAAACCCATGGGGCTGCTGAGATATGCTATGAGTCAGTTTATAATTCAAGTCACTACTTACCAGTCTGGCACTATATCCAATGGATACAATTACAATTTAAATTTAAGATTACATAGATTCAAGATTACAATTTAATTTCATTCATCCCTTTTTGAAAACGGAAAAATATTTTATCAGTATTATGCATTTTTTCAACAATGATTATTTATTAATGTTTCCAGGTGTTTGGAAAATTTTCTGAAAGAAAACCCAACAGAGATCAATCAGATCATACCATGCAAGGGTATCGGAGTCCTGCACCTTGCCGTGGGTATAGAACCAGAGGAAAAGTCCAAGAAGTGCACCGAGTTACTCCTGAAGAATGGGGGAGACCCTAATTTATGGTAGAGTTTTATATAGAACAGTATTTTTTTTATTTCCTTTTTTTTACGATTTCATTATCAACACCTATGAAAAAAAAAAAATTAAGAAGAAAAAAAAGATAAATTAAGAAGATACTATAGAAGTTGTAACTATACAACTTCTATAATATCTTCTTAATTTATGGAGATCATAAGAACAGAATATTATTAGATCCAGTTAAAATGAAATAGTCTTTATGCACTAAGTAACTATTTAAATATTATTAATTTCATAATCAGCCTATAATGTTCCTGCTGCTGGGGCACAGGCCTCCTCCCGGTGAGAGAGAGTGGACCGTAATCTACCATGTAGGCCCAGTGCGAGTTGGTAGATGTCACATGTCTTAAATTTTTTTATTC
The DNA here is from genome assembly GCA_948098905.1 of Tiliacea aurago. Lineage (NCBI taxonomy): Eukaryota > Metazoa > Arthropoda > Insecta > Lepidoptera > Noctuidae > Tiliacea > Tiliacea aurago. The sequence continues at coordinate 18,859,974 of OX402593.1, forward strand.
TAGGACATGCTGGTTTCCTCAGGATGTTTTCGCTCACCGTTTTGATTAAACATTATTAATTATAAATTAATAAAAAAAAAAAAATTAAAACAAAAGTTATATTCTAGTAAAGTTATATTAAAGCAAAATCCGCGCTTGGACGTGGTGTTGCGGACACCAGCCCGTTGTACAGACGCCAGCACATCAAGCTACTACCATCTGTCAAATTTCTTTAATAGATTTTCAACTTTATCGCTATAGCTCAAGGTTCAAGGTTGATTGGGAAAATTTTACTGTTTCGGGTAGCTTGACCTGCTGGCGTCTGTACTATACTATACTAAGTTATAATCAAGAAATAGTAATTAGTATAAACAAAGTCGCTTTTCGTGTCTGTCCATACTTAAATTTAGCACAAAATTTGGTATTTTGACGTGTCGCTCGCTACCGCCACACTAGTAATAAGAAAAGATGAGAGTGCACCTGTGCCTACGCACACACGTCTTGTGCACTATCCTACTAATATTATAATTTACGTGAAAGTTTGTAAGTATGGATGGATGGATGGATGGATGTTTGTTTGTTACTCTTTCACGTAAAAACGCCTGGACCAATTTTGATAAAATTTTGTATCGAGGTAGGTGACACCCTGGATTAACATATAGGGTACTTTTTATCCCTATATTCCCACGGGATCGAGACTTACGCGGGTGAAACCGCGGGGCGCAGCTAGTACTTAATATATCCCGCGCCGAAGACTGGTCTCCGCTGAGATTGGTCGCCATGGGCAAAATTCGCTCTGGACGCAGTGGCGTAGCTAGTCCTACAGGGGCCCCGTATCAAAATTTGCCGAGGCCTTTTTACCCGCTGCGGAAAAGTTCAAAAGAAGTATTTTTTTTACAAAATAATTTAATAGCATCCTGACTCGGGAGTTTAGGCTGTTATTGTGACCTTAATAAGAAAATGCAAGAGCGACCGAAGCAATCAAGATAATGCAACAGCGCACACACTGCACAACTGCGGGCACATTGCTCGCAGAACTGATGGCCGATGGGGCCGAAAGGTTCTGGAGTGGCGACCGCGTACTGGAAGACGTAGTGTTGGAAGTCCTCCTTCAAGGTGGACCAGTGACCTTGTGAAGGCTGCAGGTATCCGCTGGATGCGGGAAGCACAGAACCGGTCGAAGTGGCGGTGCTTGGGGGAGGCCTATGTCTAGCAGTGGACGTCTTTCGGCTGAAATTATGATGATTCTGACTCGAATAGCTAAGATTTTCTGTGTGATTTTATTAAATGAATGGCAACGGCTTGAGAATTGCATTACGAATTTTTGCTTACGCACTTCGGGAGGTCCTGTAGCTTGGGAGCCCCATATACGATTGATTACGATACGGCTGATACCATTATTAATATGTAATGTTCAACACAATGTTCATTGTAAATGAATAAATAAATGATACCGCGGAAGGGACTATTATTTTATTTAATAAAAGAAACAAAAATACATTGATTGTATGCAGTAAATTGCTCCCGTGCGAAGTACCTAAGGTGAGTCTAGTTTTTTTCATTCGTCATTGGCATCATTCAGTACCTAAAGTGAAGCCGTGTCCGCTGCGGCATGTTTTCGTGTTTTAAAAACACCTGACATTGTTAGCTAAACGATTTTGGGGGCACGGCATAAATAAAAAATATAAATCCTCTCTCCTACTTTTTGCTGTGCCCGACAGGGTCCACAATGATCATATTTGTAAAACCTACCACCTAAGTTCACATGTAGAAGCAATAAATATATTGAGTATTGAGTAAAAAAATTGAGCCGTCACGGGACGACTGGCAGATGTGAAACATCTCACTACACACACATTTACACACTACTACATAATAATACGGCACGGTTGGCGCAGTGGTTAAGCGATTGACTGCTGCGCTACGTGTCGCGGGTTCGATTCCCGCACGGAACAAATACTTGTATGACCTGCAAGTAGTTGTTCCGGGTCTGGCTGTTTGTGTATGTGAGTTTAAAAGTTAGTAAACGCACCCACAATACAAGAGTAATTCCTAGTGTAAGGCAACGTTTAAAAAAAAAATATATATAGACTGTATAGTGGCCGATCGCCACGCAGCATGCGTCGCCCCGCCGGCAATCGGTTTTACGTGCGCTTAAAGATATTTCACATCAGAAACACAAACATTAAACAGAACGTGATTGCCGCGACGAACGGATAACATCACCAGCGTTCGCCTGCGGGTAAGAAAGACGAAGACGTTTCGTGGCATTTTTAAGTTTTAAAATGTATATTAAGTATGATAACAGGTCTTCAAAATCGCTTTCTCGGACACCGAATCTATTTCTTCTTTGTAGAACTAAATCTACTATTGCTAGAACAGCAGACACGTCTTCCTCGTCGGAACTCATTTTTGAAAACAGGTTTTCTTAACAAAAACATTGCTCCAAACAAAAACACTCTTCGCCGCGGACCCGGTTTGAGACTTTCTTGCCTAGATACGTAGGCCACGTCCTAACGAAACAAAAGCGATAGTCGCGCGAGTACGCGATCGTCACGCGGGTACGCGATCGTCGTGCTCTTTTTATGAATATAACATAATCGCGAAATCAATTAAGTCGCGTTTGTACGTCATAGGGGTCGGTTCACATCTGACGGAAGATACGGCGCGTATTATTGGTCGCGTAACGCCAGAACAGACAATTATATGAGAAAACATTCACATTCACACTTAACCGATGATGCGTTAGTGCGTCGAGCGTACAGCGTCTATTCCGTTTCCGTCAACGCTTTGTCGGCCTAATCGGAATAAATTTTGAAGGATACTCTCTTAAAGTTGCATATAGACCAGGGATGCACAGACCGCGGCCCGCGGGCTGCATGCGGCCCCCCGGCACTATGCCAGTGGCCCGCCAGCAAAAATATTCCCTCGTACATTTTGAAGGAAAAATATTGCTGAGGTTTACAAATAATATAAATTTCAATCGCGCGCGTTACTAAGTGCGTTCAATGTGCGGTGCATGATGCGTACTCATGTGACCTCATGCGACCTTATGCAGTTTCACTGTATATTCATAACACACCAAGAAGCCCTCTGTTAAAAAAAAGTTGGATTTGAAAATGTTAATGAAAGTGGTGGTTTCGACTGTAAACTTTATAAAATCCCGCGGTCTTAATCACAGACAATTCAAACAATTCTATACAGGCTACTGGCTATTTTTATGTTTTTAATTTGTTCTGGTGGCCCGCGATTTGTTCATCATTTACCCAATTGGCCCATGGTCTCAATAAGTCTGTGCATCCCTGATATAGACAATTAAATTGGCCAGTTGATATTCTTTTAGTATTTAAAGGATGCACCCAATGTCATCGTATCCTTTTTCGATCTTGTTCTATAATAGCTATTATTTCGATGGGCTTCATTTTAGAATTCATTATCACACAACACAACCGCTCTGTAGATGCTGAATGCAGAAACTGAATAGACGCGAAATAATGTGGCAAAACGAAGTTACGCCCGACGCATCTTCCGTCAGATGTGATCCGACCCTTAATGTTTATACGAAGTTACGCCCGACGCATCCTCCGTCAGATATGAAAACACCCCATTTGACCGAATAGACGCGACCGATGATACGCTCGGCGCATCTTCCGTCAGATGTGAACCGACCCTTAATTCATAATTCATACAATTAAACGATCGATCGCGTACTGGCGCGACCATCGGTTTTGGTTACGACGCGGCGACGCGGGAATAGATAGACTGGTAAACATAGACTCTGCCACCAAGCTTGCTCTAATGACTTTTCTCTGGATTGCTCCAGTAAATAAAAGAAAAGTAGTAGGAGTATATGTTAATTTTTTGCATTAGGTAAGTACTAATATGTATAATTAACATTTTAGCGTTTACGACGTACGGCATTTCATACAAACTTACAAGCCCTTGTTTTTGGAAATGACTGAACCAATTTTAATTAAACTTCATACGCATATGCAGAATACAAAGGTCTAAAAAGTTAGTTAAGAACATTTTTGAAAAATAGTGTTACAGCCAAATTAGACCGATTTTAAATTTTTCATAGAAACAGAGATTTCCAGTTATCTGTTTTTAAATAAGACATTTTGAAAATGTTCTTAACTAACTTTTTAGAACTTTGTATCCTGCATATGCGTATGAAGTTTCATTCAAATCAGTTCAGTCATTTCGAAAAACAAGGGCTTGAAAGTTTGTATGAAATGCCGTGCATCGTAAGCGCTCTTTAATGATTTTATACTGAAGATCACGTCTAAACGAGTAGTGATAATGATTTGAAAAACATATATGTTAAATTCAAGCATTTTCTTAATAATTTAATATGTGAATATTTTAGATTATGTTTATAGTACATAGTGAAATTAATTTGTAAAGTTATGTCTAACGCGGATAAAAAACTGAGAATGGCGCAAAATCTACCAAGCCTATTTTTCTGAAACCTTCACCAATTTAAAGATAATTTAATTATTGATCTTTTAGTATACGCGTTTTATTAAAATACCTTTTGTTTTGTGTATAATAAATTAATAATGCGTCAAATTGGGGACAGTGCTCCTTGATGGGCGAGTCCTATTACTGGCTGAACGTACGACGCGTTGCGTGAGCTCAGTACAGAACACGCAAGCTTTTTTTTTTCTAGGTAGGTAGAGCAGGTAGGTAGGATTGGTAGGTAGGTAGGGTAGGTATTCTTTTACCCATAGAAAGCCACGTTATTTGTGAGTGTCATAGAGTAAAAATGTTTACCGCCCAACGGAGTGGGCACGGGTCAGCTAGTATACATATAAATGCGAAAGTGAGTTTGTTTGTTACGCTTTCACGCTTAAACGGCTGCACTGGTTTAGATGAAATATGGGTAGACCGTGACCTAGGACATAGTATACTTTTAACCCGGTAGTACGTACCCGTGGGATTATTTCCGACCTCCACGCGGGCGTAGCCGCGGGCAAAAGCTTGCACTCTTTCACGCTAAAACGACTGAACGGATTTGGATGAAATTTGGCACATGAGTAGACCATGATCTGGATTAGAACATACGATACTTTTTGTCCCGATATTCCCACGGGATCAAGACTTATGCGGTTGAAACCGCGGAGCGCAGCTAGTAAAATAAATACTTACTTAAACAAACATTTCTAAGGCTGGCTTGCAGCAACTCATCACCTTCATTCTCTTGCCCATATCCAAATTTATTTAGGATCGACACAGCATGCCTTCCTTTCCACACTTCTTTATTGGTCGTTAGTCGTCAAACTTTCTGTACTACAATGTTGAATTTGCAAAATGTTGACTTCGCAAAATGATGAATCCGAAAATATTAAATTTGGAAACTTCAGAAATATAATTTTTACTAAATAGGGAAGTAACTGCGACCAACTTGGATGTAGCGCTCGCCGGCCGCTATCGCGGCACCGCTTGCTACGCTCGCTCGGCTCGCGCGCGTTGATCATACTTCTAACTTAACCTAACCTAACCCATATGGTCAATATTTTGCAAATTCAACATTGTGGTCCGGATGGGCATCTCGGTAGTCACCCCCCCATATCATCTTTCACACAGACCATCCATCGTTTCTTTGGTCTTCCTCTACTCTTATAGCCACACTCATACTCAAAACTTTTATATTTTTCCTCAACAACCGATTGCTGAGGAAAAATGTGAGGCCTCTCAAAATTATTACAGTAATTACCTGTATGTCTATGTAGGTACTAAACCATTTTACCTTATTCAAATTTTCAGCAATGACGATGGAGTAACTCCAGTCCACATAGCTGCTATATGGGGCCGTGTAGAGAACTTGAAGCTCCTGATAGGATGCGGAGGGGACCCCTCTCAGCGAGACTTGGATGGACACTCCGCTTTTGACTACGCTACCCAGGAGGAACAATGGGAGGTGTTTGACTACCTACATAATGTTGTAGATGTAACTGACGACGGTCCCGCTAACAAATGTGCTTATACATTAGATTTAGGTAAGGAGTATTTTTGTGCTTATATTAGTATCTTCTTATATTATAGTTTAGAGGGGCTCGTGGCTAAATGTTAACAGCTGCACAGGTTGATCGAAGGTTTAAGCTACGCTTGCCGTGGTCGGTTCGTAGATGTGTGACCAAGACCAGGCAGTCTAAATCAAATTTCCTTGCAAACTCCGCCCCCATGCTCCCCCCCCCTCCCCCTCCCACCCCCTCCCACCACTCCGTTATGTGCTAAACGCTAACACATCAGGTATAAAGTTGAATATCGCGTGCACTCTTTGATCGTGTTCGAGCACGAAACTAAATAGCGTAAGTCTCAATTCTTATTTCGTTTATAACTAAAGTCAGAATTGATCTAGAGAAAAGTATCTGGTGTCTGGATAATAAACTATAATTTCTTGCTATGAATATTTTAGACATAAATGATAAATGATTTTATTTCTGTAAGTAGGTTTGTACAAACACTTTTACACGTCAATCATATTTTAAAAACTAGATAAGGTCGGCGTTTCCTATCTGACTACTCTGAGAAGAAAGGCCGAAACAAACTCAGAGGTCATAGTCTCTTTTAAAGTCCAGACATAATCTTGGTCAGATCATGCGAAGACCATGTAGATTGGTGTCTGAAATGGTCTTTTGAGGAAAGAACCACACAGGTTGAGTGGACCTGACCAGTCAGTGCACGCATTTGTCAGTAATCGTGCAGCTCTACTCAGAATTTAAGGAGCTCAACGATGCGACGATCAATACCAAAGAAAGGACATTTGGGTAGGCCACTTATATGACTCAAACTGCCAGACCATGATTAACACTAACTGAGAATAAAAGAAAGGGAAAAAAAATATTATGCAATAACCCACATAGTCTTCACATTCACAATAATTAAAATAATATAATACTTTACAAGTAAATATTCATGTCATTGTGTATAAAATAATAATTAAATGTCGCTGTTTATAAAATAATAAAGTTAGCAAAAACAAAACAATAAAAATAAACTACCTCAATATGTACAAAAATTGGAGCAGCTCAATCCCAAGCCTTTTTTTTTTAAAAAAAGAAAGAAGAAAGAAGTTTCATAAAAGCCGAACAATCTTGTTTGTTTTTATAATTATCCTTAAAAAGACATGATTTTCGAATAAAAAATGTACCAAGCAAAAATATTACAATTACGTAACTGTCTTCAACATGGAAAGAAAAAGATCCAATAAATCATATACCTACTAAAGTTTCCTATTTGATTATATGTGTGACTGTTTCATAATATTCATGCAAATTAACATAAAAATAGGGAGCCTCCTCTTAAGCCGTTGCTCCCGGCTGTTAGATCTTTGACAGTCGTTACGGGTAGTCAGAAACCAAAAAGTCTGACAACCAGTCTTACCAAGGGGTATCGTGTTACCCAGTAACTGGGCTGTGGAGGTCAGATAGGCGCTCACTCCATGTAAAATACTGGTATTCTGCTGCATCCGGTTAGACTGGAAGCTGACCTCAACATGGTTGGAAAAGGCTGGGCAGTTTAAAGCTTCGGCCAAACCTGAGCGACTACAACGTGGGAAGCGGGGACGAAGCGGGAGCGTCAACAACGTGGGAAGCGGGGACGAAGCGGGAGCGTCAACAACGCGAAACGAACGCAGGAATTATCGTGGTGCACACCTGTGCGACTACAACGCGAACAGCGAACATCATTTTGTTTAGTGAATAGTCACTTTTTAACCGACTTCCAAAAAGGAGGAGGTTATTACGTATGTTTTTGTATCCAGGATTTTTCAGATCGTATAGAAGAGTATGTTCTCTTTCTTTTTCGATAAACATCTCTGTATTATGATCGCCCGTCATCGTGGAGTTAAAATAATGATGAATGTACACACGTCTGACCACTAGACGCGTGTTTCTCGCTCACTCCCGCTTTCCGTACGCGGTGTTCCCGCGACGCGGTCGTGTAGGTGTGCAAGGCGCAATATACGAGTAATAGCATGAGCTGCGTCCGCCGCTCGCTTTCCGCCTCCCGCGTTGTGGTCGCTCAGGTCTGGCCGAAGCTTCAGTTCCAGCAATCACTAAACTGGCTTTGAGCTAAATTTATGAAGTGTATTTTGAACTCATTAAAATTGTGTATCACAACTTACGTTAATATTGAAATTAATCCTTTTCCAGAGAGAGTATTATTGACAACAGACCAAATAGTTGCTGAATACGAACCTATTGTTGACGATAACCCACAAGATAACGCTCCCAGTGTCCGGAAATCAGAGTTAATCAACGATTGGTGCGAAAAGAACACTTTAACTTTAAACAAACTATACCCCACTATAATAGGCGACACATATCTCATAGACAACGAATCAGCTCCATGGAAAAGTACCTGTTTAGACTTCACAGAAAACATCACACTCGATCTCACTAAAGATAGGATATCCAGTGACGCAAACACTAGCTTTAAATCCTGCATCTCAAACAAATTATCAGACGTACAAATTAGTGGTATACAGCCGTTGGAGTTTGCCTCAGACGAGAACAGACAATCTAGTGAACCTTCAAATGTTATGAACCAACGCATCAGCGTATACGAAAACTTTTCATTACCTGGCTCACCAAGTAATATAACTCATAAGAATTATAAAACAAAGACTAGTTTGAAGAAACAAAGGTGTAAAAATATGAAATGTAATATAAATACAAGTAGTTTGAGATCAAGTGATTGTTCACAAGAGTTGGACAGAGTTCTAGCGGTGGTTCAGAACAGGACGAATGAGTGGTTGTGTACGAGTATTGGCGAAGAGGCTGGGAATACCAGGCGATCATCAGCCAGCAGTGGTGTGAGCAGTAACTACTCGGGCGGCAGTATTGTGATAGCGAATGTACACGAAGAGTATAAGTATGAGGATAAGGAGCAAGATGTGGTGCTGATTGAAAAGAGGCTGCTTGTGTCGCCTGTTGTGTAAGTAGTTTTCTATTAAGACGCAGATATATTCCAGTGACCTTGAGTGGTTAGTTTGCGTGTTCTGTAGTGAGCTCACGCAACGAGTCGTACGTTCAGCCAGTAATAGGACTCGCCCATCAAGTAGCGCTGTCCCCAATTTGACGCATTATTAATTTATTATATACAAAACAAAAGGTATTTTAATAAAACGCGTATACTAAATGATCGATGAGTAAATTATCTTTAAATTGCTGAAGGTTTCAGAAAAATACGCTCGGTAGATTTTGCGCCATTCTCAGTTTTTTATCCGCGTTAGACATAACTTAACAAACTAATTTCACTATGTAATATAAACATAATCTAAAATATTCACATAATAAGTTATTGAGAAAATGCTCAACAACATTTTTTTTTTCAAATCATTAACACTACTCGTTTAGTTGTAGAAAATGTTCATAACTAACGTTTTAGACCTTTGTATCCTGCTTATGCGTATGAAGTTTAATTAAAATCGGTTCAGTCATTACGAAAAACAAGGGCTTGAAAGTTTGTGTGAAATTCCGTACGTCGTAAACGCTCTTAAAAATTCATAAATATCGACAAAGTAGACCGGCTAATGTCGACGAAGGGAATAAATTAAAATATGTATTTTTTTTTAACTAAAAAACACGCTTTTATCACGCACCAAAAATTATAAAATAATTAAATTGACTTGTAAGTATTAGTAAGTAATACTTACAAGTCAATTTAATTATTTTAGTTTAGTTACGATATAAGTACTTACCTACCCATGCGGCTTGTCACTTCTTTTATATTCAATGATTAATTCAAAAACTATGGTGCGCTTTGTTTAAATTCATTAAAAGTACTGGTTGTGTTGTTTGGTCTTAAGTCTAGTATATTCTTCATTTAGTTAATAACAACACAACCAGTACTTTAGTTTTCCACTATCCTGGCCTGATGTCAGGATAGTGGAACTCTTCAGTGGCTCCTAATAAACCGCTCAAGTCATAAATTCGTTTTCGTCATCAGCTTCAAGATACCAAATTATAGTATTGTCTAATTGTCTACTGAACTACATAATTATATGTACTATCGCGGACACTGCCGCCTGACCACTTTTCAACCTTATGCTCCTAGTAATAAGGTTGAAAAGTGGTCAGGCGGCAGTGTCCGCGATGGTACATACAAAGTTTCATTTCGATACACAATAAAGAAGTGTTGATTAATATAATATACGTACAATTTAGTGTAGTGGGAACGAATTGCGTCATAGGCATAAAATAAATAAATATAATTAAAATAGGTGCCTACATAAATTAAATAATAATTAAAATTAAGATACATAATATGTTTAGTACCGTCAAGGGGAAAGGTTGGTTAAATACTTTGCGCTAAATACGAATACATTTTTTTTAAGCTAAATTAATAATATTTTCAGCATAGTTTTTAAATTGTACCTATATTTTTGTCCTTGACTGTTGTCAGCATAAATGTTCAACTGGAGGCGAATCCCGATCGGGATGCGCCTCGGGCATCTTATCAGTTGTCTGACGTCAGTTTCTTATCATCATTACCTAATCACTTCTCAGTATCGCCACTAATCACCATTGATTATGGATATCGTTATCATTTAATGGACAGGCGCAAAACGTATATATAGCTAATTAGATAACACTAAATAACATTTTTTATAGTTAATTTGGCTACACATCGAGCTATATTGCACAATAGCTTCTGACGTTTCATAAGTGCCCATGTAGGTTTATGTGAAATAAAATATTTTGATCTTGATTTATACATTTCCATTAAATATGCTGAGCTCTCATTGTACGGAAATCCTATACAATGTGAGATCAGCTTATACTGGAAATGTATAGATGTGTAGCCGTGTGTACCTACAGGATTGATTTGTTCAGCACAAAAATAATTAGCTATTAATGTACTTTTAGGCCACTCGCGTGCATCGTCAAAGAGCTCATAAGTTTTGCGCGTACTATATTGCATTGTTAAAATATTTATAGTCTCAAGTACTTAAACAGATAACCAGGAAAACACTCTGGAACTCGGTCTCGGTTCTTTGTCAACCATAAATACGGAGTTTGTTTTTATTATAATATTCATAATTGGGAATAGGGTGACTGAGGTTTTTACACTGTTATTTACCGAATTTTAATAATAAATTTTGTGTCATTCTAATTGGGGACTTTCTGAAAGGTTGTTGTATTAATTTGGCAAATAGAGTTGTCTCTTGCCACACCCAGTCAGAGTCAGTGACAGCTTAGGCTCAGGTCCCCGTTTCTACAGTAAAAAACTCTTGAAAATAATATAACAATGTACCGACACCGCAGGCTTCCCGTGTATGACGACTCGGAACTATATAGTCATGACCAGACGATAGTCTCCGTAGCCTCGTCCCTGCCAGCCTCCGTAGACTACGATGACAGGACCCTCAGAGCTGAACTGATCCGGCTTGGCTTCACCCCGGGACCCATACAGGCTTCCACTAGAAAACTGTACTTGAAAAAGCTGCAGGCGCTAAAGAAAGAACCTAAGAGGAGGGAGGATGATGTGGACGCATTGAGCAGTAGTCTGCAGGGTCTTGCTGTGAGCAGGCAGAAGGCACTTGCTATTAGCAGCCAGAAGAAAAGTGAGTATTTTTTTAATTACTTTATTATTATTAAGATTGTGTAGTCTTTTTTTTTCTAGTCTGCATGGGTACGTTCTAAACTACAGGTCATAGAGAAAAACGCTGAAAGGAAAACATGAGCTCAATTTTAAATAAAGAAAATTAAAAAGTGATACTTTTTTATTTGTATTTTTGAATTTAACTCACTTTTTTTTATTTATCTGAATTGCATTATAAAATTAGATCATGTAACAATCAGAGGACAAAAGTTGCTAGAAGTTATCTTAAATAATAATTAACCATGACCGTATAAACTATTTGAAGTGTATCATTTCATGTTCTGAGCACATCTTTTCTAAGGAAAATGTGCCACATAAAAAAAAACACTTCAATTTTGTTTGGTTGTTTTTAATTTTCTTTAAAATTTAGCCCATCGTTCCTTTCCGCGTTTATCTCTAGGATTTATAAATATGTATAAAAGATCAGAATAATTTCCCAAAAACGGGTTGAAAAAAAAAAATCAACCTTTAAAAGTATATCAATTTATATTTGAGTTTTTCCCCGTCGTTACCTCAATCCCGAGGATCGCGACTACATAGTACGCGTCTCCAGTAACTACCAACCTGAGGCGAAATTGCAACTCAAAAACTTTTTAACATACGCTTCGGCAGTTCGGCTTAGAGCGGGGGCACACCATGCGTTGCGGCGCCGCACCGCAAAGATTTCACCGTATCAGCGGGCACACAAGCGGTGCGGCGCCGCAACGTTGTTATGTCGCAACGGCGCCGTAGCAGCGTTGGATGTTGGAGAAAATAAATCGAAACGAGCGAGCGTGTATCCTTCCTTGTGACGCATAAACAACTGAACGGTGCCGCTCCGACGTCGCAACGCAATCACCCCTCCCCGCTTCGTCTCGGTGGTTGCAAGTCCGGTGCGGCGCCGGAGCGCATCGTGTGTTACATGCCACAGATATTTCTATGTAAGACGACGCAGCGACACCGCTCCGGCGCCGCACCGCCGCCGCAACGCATCGTGTGCCCCCGCCCTTACGTCGCAGATTATTTTAACACAGAACTCAAGGGGTAACCCTAGTCATTATTCTCAGGGGCTAACTGCACCCTAAAAAAGCCTAGGTCCTGCAGTGGTATCATAGAGTTTTAATTGTAAAGTTATTTGCCTTTTTGCTGTATACTGATGATAGATATGAAAACTTATTGAAATGATCCTTTTTATTCTCATAAAAAAGTAATAACAATTGGACAATAGTCATGTCAATGAATTTATTAAGATAACATTATTTTTTTATAAACTAATTTATTTTCGCAATGGTTGTAAAACTAAAATTACCAAGTAAAGAAGGAGTTAAATTCTTCCTGAAAAAAGGTTATAAATTCTTCAGTATTTGCGTCTTGTTGACTTTGGTTTTAACTTTGATTCTTGGTGCAAGTTTATTTCATTTGCACATTAAACTCGAAACATTTTTTCGCACAACTACACAAGACATAATAATGACTAATAACTTAGGTATCTAATAAACTCGATAAAAAAATAGAGTCCTTGTTTGGCCTTAGGGAATCAAGAATATCCTGTAGCACTAATAATATATTGAGATCGGCTTTTAATTTGCAAAATACGGCCGATATTTGCCCTGCGTCACCCACATACTGGGAAACAAATACCTACTGATATCTCAGTGTTTAATGAGGTCATATTTGCGGGCTTTCCGATACAATTAAGAAGGTATTTTTTATTAAATCAGCATCACGATGTTTGCGGTTTTACACAAGGTAAAATTTTAGGACGATAGGCGAACATTGTCTGCGTCACAAAACTGATAACTAGTAAGTAGGTAAAACTGTACCCCAAGTGTAAGTTTGCAAGAGAGTAAACGTAACCTATTTCGTTTGCGTTAAAATGTGACCGATAGATCATAATGCTAAGAGTATAAGAGTGCGCAGTTAGTTAAGCGATTGGCTGCTGCGCTGCGTGTCGCGGGTTCGATTCCCGCACGGAACAAATATTTGTATGACCTACAAGTAGTTGTTCTGGGTCTGGCTGTTTGTGTATGTGAATTTAAGTGTTTGTAAACGCACCCACAATACAGGAGAAATTCCTAGTGTGGGGCAACGTTTTTTAAAAAAAGAAAGAAAGAATAAAAATCTTAACGCAAACGCGCTAGTTACGTTGACTCTCTTGCAAACTTACATTTGGTGTACAGATCGATCAACATAGTGACAATGTAACTTCAAAATGTTCTTTAGGACACCGAAATATTTCTCTCTCTTGTGATAAACTAGCTGCTATCGGTCTGTCAACTAAAAACTCTTTAATTTCCAGCATACAGTATAGAAATAGAAAAAACTCTGCGTAATAACAACTGGTTAAAAGATCTCACAATTTACGTGGATTTGGAAAGCCAGGCTCGGGCTAACTTCAGCGACAAGACTAAGGATTGGCGTGAAGGAACCGCGAAGACTTCCTTCACATATTTGTTATTGGATCCCAGAATAACTAATAATCTACCTGTGAATGCGGGGAAACAGGATAAACACGCATCTTGGGTTACTTTTGTTGACTCAATATTTTATGTCGGAAAAGGTAATTATTATGTTAATTACATATACATACATACATAAACTCACCCCTTCTTCCCATGGGGGTAGGCAGAAACTATAGAACGCCACTTGCTACGCTCCTTACATACTCCTTTTGCTTCGCCTACGTTCATACATCTAGTCATACACGCACGCCGGTTGCGAGTACTACGCACCTGACCTTTCTGAAGAACATCACTAATTTGGTCACTATTTATGTCCTTCTAGGGCGTTGTTAATTATAAGATAGGACTCCGTTTGGCTAGGTTCAGCGATGATCTTCGCAGGGTGGCAGGTAGCAGCTGGATGACTGATTGATTTCTCCAAAATCTACTGACCGATTCGTCTGTCGTTAATCCGATTTTATTGTCATTGACGAAAAACCCACCAAATCTCATAGTAGAATCCTAGTCTCCAATGATTGGTCACAATAAGCTGTAACACGCCTTCTCTTCCAGGAAAACGCTCCCGACCGTACGCACATTTATACCAAGCACAGACATTATGGAAGACAGGTTTCAAAACATCCAGAGACAAGAAGATCCAGCACATCCTAGACATCTGGTCTGACAGAGTCGGTGTTGTGTGTCTTCATATATTTCAAAACGTTATACCAGCTGAGGCTTATACATACGAAGCTTCTATGATAGATGCTCTAGGGTTGACGTGTTTGAAGAACCTTAAAGTTGGGAATTATTATGGCGTCGTCGCCTCCTGGCCGCTGAAAGAAAAGCGCATGCTCGGACTGTATCTTCTTTACAAAGCAATGCTCATCTTCCTAAGCGAAGGAGAACGACAATTGAAACCTGAAGACCTATAGACTGAAGTAGGAGTACCTACTAATTTTTACATTGGTTGTGAAATTCTTGCGTTAAATTAAATGAAATTTAGTAGTATTTATTTTCGAAGTTATCTCAATTGATGAAATTTTCTATTTTTAAGTGTACTGTAGTGTATATTAAGCTTTAATGTATTATTTTAGTACTTACATTTTACCACAGATAATATTGTAACTGTTACAAACCGGAGGCCAAAGAATTTTACAAGAATAAGAGGGAGCTACCAGTTGTTGCTGAGCGGAACTCATTATTTTCATTACGAATTTATTTTACCTTGGGTAATGACCAATTATTTTAAAACACTTGAGGTAGTCAAAATACGTAGAAAATACTCATTGACCTTGCTAGGATTGTTTTATTATTTAGATATGGAGAAATCAAGCGTTCAAAAGGTATCTAAGCTTTAATATTTAATGTAGCCAAATAATAAATATTTATTTTACATGACTTAATAATAAATACCAATGATTCTGCATAACTGTTAGCTCCACCTTAAAACCAACGAAACAATTGTAATAATGAAGTTTGCTATAACTCAACGAGTTAGCACTTGACGTTTTTATGGGTCCACATAAATTATTTTATCACATTTCGCATAATTTTAGATTTACATTAGTAATCAGTATTTTGAATAATTTATTCGACATTATAAGTAGCTTTAACTTATTATAACTTGTGCATATTATATTTTAAGTTACCACACTGCACTTTCCATGTATCTCGCACAGTTTTAATTTGAAATTTAGTTGTTTTTTACATTGCCTTGTAGTACCTGTATAAATATGCAAAATGTTCGTATTTTATAGTTCTGCACTCTGTTCCTAGTCATTAATACAATACCATGTTAGCTTAATGTATTAATCATGACAATAAGCTTTTATAACATTAATTTTGCTAACATTTTAAGCAGGAAATAAAACACATTTTTTTAAGAAATAATTTATCTTTATTATTCCTTTTTTCAACGTCTCGAATTCTTTTCTAAGTAAAATCAAACTTGGCTTTAGTAACATCAAAAAAATACACAAATGTTCATTTATATAATTGATACATTATAAATACAATGATCAAGTTTTATACCAAGTCGCGACTGGTACAAAATGAATGAAAGCGTAATTAATGTCCGTGGTCGAACGGGGTTAGAAACAATAGATCGATCAGTCTATGCGTCGACAATGCTCCGAGCGCTTGGCGTATGAGATCACGTGAGCTCCTGTCTGTGCCTGCTCTCCTGGTAATTACAATACAAACTACACGCGCGAACCGAGCGCTATACGACGCACGAGTCATTACAAATCAATCACTAATACAATGATTACGCATCCTGACGTACCATGCGGTGCATCGCATGCCCTTGTCTATTTACTAAATGATCGCGTCTCGGCTAAATCGATCCTAGTTGCCGCATCGCATCGCCAAATACCGCATACTGCTACATAGCCCTAACTGAATGAATACTCGGGCGGTGACAGTGGATCCAAGAACCTCCTTACACGAATGCCAATCAACATAACGCTCTGATTGACCACTCTGATAATCCAAAATAGCGTTAATCACAGCTGATTATCACGATCTTGTTATGATTGCTTGTAAGCAGGTACACTTCAGAACACCTAATGCTCGTTTACAGTTTTGTGTTTAGCTTTCACATTCTCTCTTAATGATTCATCAATTTAGAAAATTTATTTTCGAATTGATTCAAGTTACAATTTTCTTTTCGTGACTACATAGAATTTGACGGAGCATATAAATATTCATATCTATTAATCATGAAAGTGAGCGTTGTAACAAAGAGTTTTTCCTGCAGACATTCAATAACAGTCATATTAGATGGTTGATTGATGATTTTCAACATTATCATTCAATATAATTATTATTGTTATGGCTCCATAATTTGTCTTTCGATCATTTTGCCAGAGTCAGAAATTACACTGGTTGGTCCATCCCATTCTAGAACATATTCAAGTATTTTTTTGTAATGAAACCATCTACTATTCATAATATTGGAATCAATTAATATTTTATAAATCACAATCAACTGACTAATAGTCCCGTATCAACTTATGCAGCTCAAATTATAAAATAGTTAAGTAGATATTTGATTTAAAACAATAGTATTTAATAACAAGAGTTTGAAAGTCACTGGTTGTCCAAAATTCCTTGTCACAGACTTGATTCACTTACACCATATAAACTAAGGTATTAGGCCCCGCATTTTCTACAAAATATTGTTTTTTTGTTAATTTCATATGAAACAGGTACGCGCGTACATTGACTAAAATGTCGTGAAAATAATACCATATCACTACAAATATTTTATGTAATTCTCTAAAATGTGTTTATAAATGTTTTCTCTACTAAAGTTGAAATGCAACCGACATGTTGTCTCCGTCAGCGGAGTCCTCGAACCCCACACCGCACCGCACATGGTGTACGGTTACGAGTTAAATAACAAACATCTCTTCAGTTAATATTAAATACAAAATAGATGCATCAACACAATAAGATTTCCCCACGTTAACCAATTGGAAGACTACTTGACGAAACAATAGATTACATTCCCGTTGAGACAATCTAATAGGAAGTCAATGGTATTTTAAATGCATGGAAATAATAGTCGTCGTCGAACACAGGAGAACACTTATCTAAGTGCAGTACAGAAACCCTAATCCCTTGTATTGAGACATATCGGACTATGATATTTTTATAGTTATGATTAAAAGCCTGACATACATACACGCACAGCGATGTTCAAACACTCGACGAATCTATAGGATGCTCTCTACGTTATATAATAATAAGTCATTGTTCACTATATCGAGACAGTACGATTTGTGCACACTACGACTCATATTGTAATGATCACATTGACGCCTTTAAACTTACACTAAATTACTTAAAACTTAACTAACATTATACTTTAAAACTAGATACGCTCGCTTTCGTTTTGTGGAATGCAGATATCATCATAAATAAAGATCTTACTAGGCTGTATTCGCAATGATATAAATTTTAGACACGGGGCTTCAAACATCAGTACAATGCCCAGAGGGAGAATCGGAAAATTCGATGTTTATATTACATAACCCATATGGGACACTAACAATCGTAGGGTACTTTACACATAACACTAATATGTACAGAACTAGTTTGTGCTTTCACTAGTAACATTTAAAACAAGGTAGACACTGACGGGCGCGCAGGTCCACGCGCGCTCCGCACAAACGTTCACAACATCCATCGAGGAGTCTTCACAACACAACACTCTCAACTATAAAAGGTAACTATCGGTCCGGACACATTCTATAACATTCAAAGCGCACATCACATACACATTTTGTGGGTTACGCGAGATCACAGTGTTTAAATTATGGCTACTGGCATAGAGATAAAGTTTTCGATCGGAGTTCGATCTTCACGGAGTCACAGTCTGTCCGCGCGGCGCGCTCTGTGCGCGAGTCGCGCGGTCGCGGGACGCGGACGCTCCGCGTGCGAGTCGCGGGTCGCGGGCGCGGACGCTCCGCGCGCGGGTCACGGTCAGCTCACTACACGTCATGGCGTCTCTCTCATTTGGGCGGCGTCGGGAACGAGTTGACTACGGCCTGCGTGCTGGCCAGCACGGCCGCCGCTGCAAAACATAATCTTCCATTACTGTCTCTGTTCGACATTGTACCGGCCTCGACTATCGTCTCTCTACGATAGCTACGGTCGGGCGGGGCTCGCCCGCTCGTCCGTCGTGTGCTATCGCGCCCCTGCAACCAAGCACATCACATTATTAGCTACCGAAGGCGGTCGCTAGGCCGAGGGGTGTAGAGTGGACGTAATCGAAATTCGGCTAAAGCAAGCACACAACAAACTCAAGGAGAATATAAATAATGTTGGGAGTCAAAAGATTAATTATCACTAGCATGCTCCACGGAGTAGGAAGCACCAATATTTTCCGTATTTTCGCCTCTCGACGGTCGAGAAACTCGCCTTGTTTGGCTTGAAGCCTTGTTTATATGAGTCCTCCGTGAGTAAGGCTGTGCAGTGTCGTGCTACTGACCGGGATAGGGCGGCGGGTAGAGCGGGTAGCCGAGGCCCACGTGCGTGTGGTGGTGCGTGTGCACGTGGCGCTGCGGCGGCGGCGAGCGCGGGGAGCGCGGCGCCGGCGCCGGCTCCTTGGGCGCGTCCGCGCGCGGCTTGTTCTGAGGAGATTTGGCGTGCTCCTGCAAAATTACGTTAATTAATATTAGTAGCAAGTTGGTATTAATAATGCATGAAGTGGCCAGTTTAATCAAACCTCGTTAGATTTGAAGGAGGTTTCCTCTTTACACTTCTCTTAACCGCAAGGTTTACACTTTTTGTTTTACGCGAGTCATACGGGAATGAACGGCTTTTTGGTAGGAAAACATAGTGTTATCTATAACTTTTTTAGGTAGCATGTGCTAAGACACACACAGAATAAATCAAAATAAAGATTTATTAAGCAGAAGTTCAGCACTTATTGAACGTCAAAAATAATAAAAGACAAGTCCTAATACGCCCACTCTTCACCGTGTAGTCATCTCGACCGCTAAACATGGGATCCTAACTAAAATTCTCAGGTCAGGCCATGGTATTTTTTGCATTGGATGTTTTGGTTCAGGAATCTGAATTTGTGATACTGATGGTACATTTTTGTTCAGTCCAAGATATCTTTTGTTGTCTATACATAAGTAATAGCTAACCAACCTGTAACTCGTGTATTTTGTGTGGAGCGCCGCCATAGGCGAAGTTTGGGCCGTGTCCACCTCCAGGGCCGCCCACGCCGGGCATGAGGTCCAGCTTGGCGGCGCCGCCCGGCCGCGACAGGTCCTCGGGCGCGTGGTAGCGCGGCACGGCCCAGCCGCCGCCGAAGCCGCTCACCAGCATGGGGCTGAGCGGCGCGCGGTACACGGGGTCGAAGGGCAGCGCGCCGTAGTGCGGCGGCTGCATGTAGGGCGGCAGGTAGTACTGCGACGTGGGCGGCGGCGGCGGGCCCTGCGTCTCTGTGGTCGGCTTCTGGCCTTCTTGTTTCACCTGCAACAGAAAACATGGGTTAATACGAGCTAGCCAATGACACATCCAGTAATGGGGTGACTTTATAATACGTAACGGGCGTGCCGATCCATTTTGTAAAAATCACTGTTAAAGGCTTCTACAGACCGGCGCGAC
This sequence comes from Tiliacea aurago, assembly GCA_948098905.1. Classification (NCBI taxonomy): domain Eukaryota; kingdom Metazoa; phylum Arthropoda; class Insecta; order Lepidoptera; family Noctuidae; genus Tiliacea; species Tiliacea aurago. The sequence goes on from OX402593.1 coordinate 18,880,115, forward strand.
ACAAAGGCACCGCTCGTCGCGAACACGCGGGGCCTTTGTGTCGCGCCGTACTGTAGAAGCCTTAAAACTGAGGTGAAGTGAGATGCAATGGTGTCAATAGAGCTACCATTTACCGGGTAATATCTCTTTCATTGACTTAAATGTGCCCTGGAGTGTCCATGGAATTTCTTGCCCGTTCTTCTCCATAAGCTACTATTCTTTGGAATGGGCAAGTAGCTTCATATTTCTAACTGACCAACTCCTTGAGAATTCAAAAGGGCCTGTAAATGGTTTAACTGAAATAAATGCATTTGAGTTTAGAGTCAATCCCTAGCATGTGGGGAATGACAGCACACTTCAAACTCAATTCACCTTCAAGTTTTCACAGTGAGATTTTACAGAATACATCAGCTGATTCATAAACGTGCTTTACCACGGTCTTGTTGGGTCGTCGGTAAAGCTAGCTGGCCAGGTTATCGCCAGAACTCGTTATTGTGAGCTGCATTGCTCAAAATATAACTGCAGTAGTCTTTACCGCAAGCTTATATATAAATCGCTCGTCAATCAGGCGCTTAACGTTACAGGTCGAGGCTACCGTGCAAATCGATCAAACTACGAAGTTAAGTAACGGTTGCAGAGGTCAAATCTTGGATCGGTAGCCATTTAAGCGATAGCGGCGCATGCAAGGTGTATCTAAAATTCTAAATGTCACGCCACACACTGCTGCCACGGTAAATGCAACCTTCATTTCAGCCATAAGACGGCTACTGCTGGACATAGGCCTCCCCCAAAAAGGGGGGGATTGGCCATAATCGCCACGCTTGGCAGGCGGGTTGGCGATCGCAGTATGGTTTTAAAAATGCATAGAGAACGCTGCTGCCCATTCTCAAATAAGTCCCTTAGTCGCCTTTTACGACACCCACGGGAAGAAATGGGATGGTGCTATTCTTTACGTCTGGCACTAAACGGAACAACGCAACCTTAAGAGGCAGATAATCGCCGTTGACCTTGGCCATACAAATGCGCGTCGCGCTCACGCCGCGCCACCATTAACTTTCATAGGGAATATTTATGTTTAGTAACGAAAATATGAATATTAGAAAAAAATCACAGATAGAATTATATATAATAAAACAGCCTATTCATACAAAAAAAAAATCATGAAAATATCTTAAGTAGTTTGGAAGTAATATCGTTTTTTATGCTTTGGGTAGACATTACTTCCTGAATTTATTTCGTAAAGTATTTTACTACAATACTTAAATATTCACATATAGAATTGATGTGTATGCATTCTAGTTTAAGTTACATTTTTTGCATAACTTGTTTGCATTAAATGAAGGCGTAATAACAGATTTAAAAGTCACTAAAATGATATATCTGCGCCTTAACATTTCGCATCGAGTTCCCTCGTCGTCACGTAAAATCTAAAAGTGGTGGTATCTGGTATTTGATATCTAACCTTAGGGTATCGGTTTCTGCCATAGAGTGGGTAGTGCTGGTCAGGCGGCTGTTGCTCCGTCTAAAATTAGGTTAGGTTAGCAGGCAGCCGGAGCCAACGAGGTTGGGGAGGGGCTAGCCTGGTGATGTTATGTCACAATGTGATACAACGTTGCCAGATAAAGTAGGTAGTAATTATTTGGAAGGTGCCAGCACCAATCCGTATTTATAGGGTTCCGTACCTCAAAACGAAAAAACAGAACCCTAGGGATCACTTTGATTTCCCTTTATTGTTTATGTTAATTTGTTTTTTCAATAAATTCATTTTATTCCTGGCAACTCTGTATTCACAACTCATAGTAAATCAGTTACCTTGACCTCCTCTTTGGGCTTATCTTCCTTGTCTTTGGAGGGCTGCTTGTGTGCGGGCTGCGGCGGCGGGCGGGCCCCCGTGCCCCCCGGGGTCCCGCTGCCCCCTGGCGGCATCCCGGGAGGCTTGGGATCGCTGCCCCCCTCTTTTCTTCTCTGATCTAAACTCATGTAATATCTGAAAACAAAGCGGTAGGGTATTTTAATTGGGTAACATAAATTGTAAAACTTTTTGTGGACTCTACATATCAAGCCTGAAAAGGAAGAACATCGTAAGCGACATAATGTAGGTATTTTACTTTTTTTTTTAAACTCAATAAAATAATCAATAAAAAACTTCTCCTGTATATTTTAATTTATGTCGCTTACGATGTTCTTGCGTTTTGTTGCGCTTGTGCTTCTTTATAAAAGTACTTATTTTCAAAATTAAATGAGACATAAGGCCCGTATTTATAGAGCGTTACTCAGTACTCAAGCAATACTTAGGACTAGATTCAAGCCATTGGATTGGTTGAAACTAGTCTTAAGTAATGCTTGAGTACTGAATAACGCTCTATAAATACGGGCCTTATGCCTCATTTAATTTTGAAAATAAGTACTTTTATAAAGAAGCACAAGCGCAACTTTAATGGGGTCAGTTCTGTCTAATTTCTGACGACTTATGGCGAATGCGTCAGGATAGACTACGAAATTCAAATTTTTTTACGTTTTTTTTTTAATTTGCAGGTCTGTTTTAGGTTGTACTCGTATGTTTATTAAAAAATGATTCGCGACCGTCACAAATATCGCTTTACAGAATTATAATCATTAGAATCAGCAATACAACTAACTCTGTATTCCTATCCAATAGGATCTGTATCAGGTTATAAGTTGATTAAAATATGATTCGCGGCGGTAACAAATATGACTTTAAGGAATTATAATCATTAGAATCAGCAATACAACTACCTAACTCTCTTAAAAAAAAACCATATTTCTTACGGCCGCGGATTATATTTAGACCGACTTACAACCGGGGCCTAAAACGGCCACATTAAGCAATTCCTATTGAATGACTATTTCATGAAATAATCATTCAATAGGATTCTATGAACTTAGGAGTTATATTGCTGATTCTAAATTAATGTTTATAATATCAACATACAACCTGTTACAGACCTGCAAATTGCAAAAAAAACTTAAGTAAATTTGAATTTCGCGGGGTAACTTATGGCATCTCCCTTTAGCAATTAAATTGACCATGTCGTCTCATTAAGGCGACGATAACCGACTTTTAATGATTTTATACTGAAGATCACGTCTAAAAGAGTAGTGTTAATGATTTGAAAAAACAATATGATAAATTAGAGCATTTTCTCAATAACTTAATATGTGAATATTTTAGATTATATTTATATTACATAGTGAAATTAGTTTGTAAAGTTATGTCTAACGCGGATAAAAAACTGAGAATGGCACAAAATCTATCAAGCGTATTTTTCTGAAACCTTCACCAATTTAAAGATAATTTAATTATTGATCTTTTAGTATACGCGTTTTATTAAAATACCTTTTGTTTTGTGTAAAATAAATTAATAATGCGTCAAATTGGGGACAGCGCTCCTTGATGTGCGAGTCCTATTACTGGCTGAACGTACGACGCGTTGCTTGAGCTCACTACAGAACACGCAAGCTAACCACTCAAGGTCACTGGCATATATCTGCGTCTTAAGTCTCTTTTATTACAGTGTCTTCATTAGTCATCAAATTATAACACATACCTTCTCAATTCCTCTTCTCTGGCATGCGGCGGTCTCTGGAAGGCGTAAGGCCCCATCTGCGCCTTCATTTCGATACTCTCTTTCAATATCTGATGGTTATCATTGGGCCGCGCTGGGTTTTCCTTGCCATCCGGCGGACGCTGTTGCTTGTTCTTGTCTAGAGGACTAGGGGTCGTCTTCGAACGGTCACTATCCTTACTCTTGTCTTCTAAAGGAGGGCCTGGTGGAGGCCCTCCCGGTTCAACGTTGTAAGGGAAGTTTGGAACATAGTTGTAAGGGTAGAAGTGTTGGGGTAACACTTTTTGAGGTCCATTGTCGGGTTTGCCGTCCTGGGAAAGGTGAAATAGGTAATCTGTTATGTGACTTGAATAATACTAAATGACAGCGATTCTGCAACGGCACTAGATAGGATCAACGAATTCTGTGTTAATCTCTCAGTCGGAATGGTTTTTATCATAACTTTCAGAATATTGGAATTTAAGCTCTTGCCCTTTAGTAATAAGAAGCATATTCTTCTTCCAACCATAATCATTTGCAGGGGAATAAGCTGACAGTTTACAAGATACAAAATCTCGTGACTCTTCACTTATCCATATTGTCCTGCCGTAAGTATTTGGAAAGCCCTAAGTACTCACTTTCATGTCGCCTTTGGGGTCTCCTTTGGAGAGATCCTCCTTGCCTTTGTCGGACGACTGAGGAGGCACGGGAGGGGGGTGCGAAGGCGGCATGTACGACGGCTGGCCGTAGAACTGAAATAATCAAAACAAATGCGATATTAACATTATTTTGTTATGAAAGAGCAAATGACTGGCATGATTATGGCTAAGAAAGATTTTCCTTTCCGAGTACCGGTTGTTTCTTTAACTCAGTTCATCCTTATCATCATCGTCATTTCAGCCGAAAGACCACTGTTGGACATAGGCTTACCAAAAGCGTCGCCACATCGACCGGTTCTGTACTTCTCGCATCCAGCGGATTCCTGCAGCATTCACAAGGACAACGGTCCACCTTTTTTGTTTTTTTTTTTTTTGTTCTGGCTTCGCACGGTTTGTGCATTTAGCCAATGTCACGTTTTAGTTCTTGTATAGTATTGATGAAATGAATTATAAATGCATGATGATGATATCCCCGCCCACTCCCCTTGAGTTTCAATAAAGATGTGGCACTTTACTGAGTCCTCACGCGGACTTCTTGAGAGAACTTGAAGCGAAGTTGCACTGTTTTGTTTCATTTGCCTACACTAATGCACGTTCACAAACACTGAATGGTTAATAATCCACCATTATTACACATTAATATTCGGCTACACACAAATTTTGGAAAATTAAACAAACTGCTGAACATGACGCTTCACTTTCCCGCCAAGAAGTCCAACGGTCCACCTTGTAGGAGGCCTTCCAACATTTCGCCTTCTGGTATGCGGTCGCTACTCCAGAACCTTTCGGCTCGTCTCTTATTACAAACGGTGATTTCATACCTGATGATAAACGGGGAAGGGTCTATGCGCGGGGTCATCCGGCGGCGCATCCGGTGGCGCGGCGTCATCCGATATGTCGGAGTAGGCTGGCGACCGGACACCCGGCGTCGGCGAACGCCGCGCGCGCCTCTTGCCCGGGGACTCTTCTGCGGGAGATTCCGTCGACTTGCGCTCCTCCGCCATTAGTGCTGACCGAGGCTTTACCTGGACAACAATATAGGATTATCGATTTGTGTTTTGAAACGTTTTTTCCACGACTTGTAGATGGCCCTACTTGGTAATGTAATATAAGAAAATCTAGTAAACATACACAAGTAGGTTCTGAAGTTTACCTTAAACTGTGTAGGTTGTAGCGTGGGCAGAACATCAGGCGGCGTGGCGGGCGGCGGCGGCGGCGTCTGCGGCCGGTCCACCACCGGGGGCGGTTCTGACGCTGTGATGAACTCCTCAGCGAACCGAGGCTGTTCCAGTCGAGGCGACTCAGCGTCTACTTCAGGCTTCTCCGGAGACTTCTCCGGTGACTTGTCAACCTTGGTATCAGGTGATTTGCCCGGCGTTGGTGACTTAACAGGCGTAACTGGCGTCGCCGGCGCGGACGGCGGCCGAGCCGGCGAGGGTGGCTCAGTCGCCGGCTCCTCTTGCTCAGAACTTGAGCCGTCCTTCTCATCGTCGTCAGGCGAGCCGTGTGCGTGTGATCGGTGGTACTTGAGACCGTTCGCGTGTTTGTACTTTTTAGAACAGTTCGGCTCTGGACACTCCAGGAGGACGGGATCAGGGGGAGGGGAAGACGGTGTGGGAGGCGGACGTTTAGCCTTCGGCGTCGGAGGTCGGTCCTCCGCGTCCGAAGTGCGTTTTCTTTTCGAGTCAGGTCTAGGAGGCGTGAAGGGTGTAGGAGAAGGCAGTGCTCTTCGTCCCTTGGCGCCACCATTCCGTAGCTTGCTATGTACCGAGGACCGCGTCTCGGTGAAGTTCGTCATGTCAGTCGGCGCAGCGCCACGACCACGCTTCGCTCCTCGACCCTTGGGCGTCCGCGCATCCAACTCCTCCGTTGGGGAGTCGCAAAACCTATGGAAATATAATATAACATTTAACCTTACGACGACCGAATCGGCAAACTTATGGAAACCCATGAATATCAATGGCGTCATTATTTACGAAAAAGATATTCCTGGTGTTTCTCTATTCAGGAATTTCTGCTCACGTTTTTGCGACTCATTTTAGACATACGTGACTGAGCACGTCCATTACACAGTGTTTGTAACAGATTGAGCCACTTCTTGTGAGCTCGCTACGCGTTATTCCCGGCGGCATTAGTATTCCCCGTTCGTGTACATTAGAATTTGAGCGCACAGTCGCATAAATACTAACCGCGGTGGCGCCCAGTCGTGTCGCGTGCAGTCCAGTAATGTTCCTACGTAAGTCTTCCCTCGCCACGTCACATTCACTACTAGTACACCTGTAACAATATCACGGAACGATAAATATATGGCTTCTTGTATATGTGTTCTGTCGATCGTGTAATGGGATTAGTTTTAAACTGTGTAAGAAGATACGGCTTTAACGAAATTGGTGCAGTGAAGTTATCAGCGGCGGCGGCAGCCTCGGATCCAATTTGTCACGCGGGAGCACTCATTTGCATATTGGGGATGCAGGAGACGCGCGGCGCGGACGTGACTCCGCCGCACATTCAGCCGCGCCCGCAGGCCGCCCCGCACCGCCCCGCGCCCCGCACTGCCTTACCTCGCCCGCTTATCGCGCTAGCGTGCCAACTTATGCAAATTTAATTATTCAATTTCACCCCTCTATTCGCGACATTTTTTCGCCTATAAAGGACATTCCGCCATCACAATTTTATTGTACAAACCAAAGGCTCATTTTGAATTTATAATGTCACCTACCGCGGTTTAGGACCTTATTGTAATTCAGAGCGATTTAATCTTCTCTTTGTCCCCAAAATGTTTTTCGTAAACAAGAGTAACAAATTGAGATAAAAGTGAGAGCCCCGGACAATCCCTTTTTAATCCCTAGCGAGCTTTTTCGTTGACTCGATTTTATGTAGCGGTCTCGTTGAATTGTAAATAAGTATATAAATGTATTTAAAACGACGCAGTAGTATAGTATAAAAATATTTGTTGGATGCCTGCAGATGCAGACATCTGTTCACAAATTCACATATTGTATTTAGTTTTATATCGTAAAATAGGTTCCATACAGCGGTACGCCATATTTCTCGGGTGCCAACAACAATTTCAGAGCAGCGGAGTATCCGCGCAGTGCGCGTCTCATAAGTTATGATCTCACATAGGTACTACTAACATTGTTTGCAGCATATTAATACATTTTTATAGCTTGGCCGCGTTGTTGCACGAATTTATGATGTACACTGAAGAAGTTTACATTACTCTACTGACAGAGACACATGATAAACATACTCAACTACGTCGACGATAGTAAACAAGAACAACTATCACAATACATCCATAATTCCGTAGTTCGCTTTCAATACATTTGGGTGCGTAAATACCGTTGTTAGTAAATGACTGTGAAATCTGATTTATGATCGTAACGATGGCGATGATACTCTGGTGAGCTGTTTCAAGTTAAATGCATCACTACGGCCACATACGCTATTGTGAAGCCAACCTGAAGCGGCCATTTTTGTGTAGAATTACGTGATAACGAAATTGGCCGCACATTTAGTCGTAGCGCTTACAGCAACGATTTGTAAGTTGGTCATTCATCACAAAAATACATTTTAGTATTTCGTTGTGAATCCCAAATTAGTTAGAGGCTCAAATAAAAAAAAAACAAATCATAAAAAGAATTGTCATTCTGCTTCGTTGTAATGCCAAACATAAACGACATAAATACAGATTCACGCATTTTGAATTCGAGTTTTATTATACTAAGAGACGCTTCATTAAGTTTCAAAAACATTATCCCAAATAAATTGATAGCGAGCTTCAAAAATAAAGTTGTTTCGTGGAAAAATAAAATGTAAATGTGTAACAAGATTGATAAGTGACCCGTATAACGTGAGTACAAGTGCTCCATGGCTCGCAGTTATTATTTATTGTTCCACAAAACAATGAACACATAAAGCATTTCTCTATAAGCCATTAGCATTAAATGGTGGAGTTATTGTAACAAGGAGACGTGCTCGGTGACTAATGAGACAATGGAGGCGATCATTAGTTTATTATCAAACAACCGTTATGCTACCACTTTGTCTACGGTTATTTATGTTTAAAATCTCGTGTTTGCTTTCTATTGTGAACACGTAAATCATTTAAAACGTTCACACGCTACGTGTACGATAAATTCTTGTGTAAAAACACCGCAATGTGTTGTGTGAATATAAAAACTTGCGCCATAAACAAATAACAAATACGGAAACCATCGTACGAAGCCGACTAATAAAACGAAGTACCAGGTTGTCAGAAATATTTAAAAAGTAGCTCGGAGCAGATGGTGCGCAACTTCCTAGAGGAAATCGTTGGGCGCGCTCCGCAGTTTTATTATTTAGGGGTGAAATCCCCTTGTAAATTGTTAATACGGCCGACCGGTCACGGAAAAGTTAAATTAGAGATCGTCGGTCCACTATTTGCCTGCGTGTAATCGGTTCGATTTGTTGGAACGTCACTAATGGCTCAACCGCGTGCGGCCTGTGCCTGCTGCCTACCTACTTGTTACAGTTTGTTAACGACAGGGGGACGTCCAAATTGCTTGTACATCAATATTTTTTTGTCATACATACGCGATATTAACGTTTTAAAACATGCGATGACGATCGTTTTGTAACAAAATTGTAGTTTATATTCTAATATGTTATGGCAGCCATACACAATAGATTAATATCCCTAATCCGCATTGTTGAACGTGTTCCGAAAATGCAATAAATATTAGAGGCAATAGGCCGTACACTTTAATCGGCTTCCTTTTTTTTATATTTATTAAAATGATTTACTTACTTAATTAAGAAAAAAATTATCGACATTTTGTCAGAAACCGAACTATTTAAATAAGATTTTGGGCCCAATCACCCTTTGCAAAAATAGATGACGTTTTTAATGCTTAAATAAATCAATAATAATAATAATAAAGACAGGTATTACGTAAGTCGTTTTTACAAAAAACTTATTCCATCAGTTTACATTAAATTAGCATGTGAATTAGCCTCAATCCTAACCATAAATAAATATTCAGCATAAATAATTTCAGTTTACATTTTAAACCACAGATTATCCGGCTATAGTTTGATTAAGTCACTGATCATTTTACCAGGAAAGCAGTGAGCGAAATAGGTTCATTTAGGTGGTGCTAATTACACCTCGGCCGCGGTAATCGACGGCCTAATAGTTGTCGTGCCCTCGCCCCCGGACCCCGCTTTGCCCCTGCCCGCCGCTTTCCGGCTTTGTTCCCGACACCCCTACAACTTCGTCGCTCACAAATCTCTACCTCCGTCAATATTTGTGTAAGTCGCACTCCACGAAGTTAATCTTAAACTTGGAGATTAAACTCTATACCTTGTGATTTAAACACGCAATATTTAATATCGCGTGCCTTGTAGGCATGTAAAAACAAAAACCCAAACTTGATTGTTTTGCTTTTTCTTACCAGCCAGCATTCTTTTGTTGACTAAATCGATTGAGTTAATAACACAAAATAGTGGAGTGGGCGTCGAGCACGAGGGCAAAGTGGCAGGCGGGCAGCGAGCATCGCGTTGGTCCGGGCACGGCACTAATCAGGCTCGCCCATTGTTTCCCACACCGAGACAAACAAAGTTCCGACGATTTCATTTACATCCATTCAATGGTCCCGACCTGATAAAGTAAACTTTTCCCTCTTAAAATGGTAGGTAGTCCAACAACCACATTTGGAATGATAAAACCCGTTTAAATGTTCCTCTCACAAAAAAGTTGTGGATTATTATGTGTCGGATACGAAATGCTCCATAATAAGCTTCACAAAAGAGACATAAACCGAAACTCGAAAACGAAGCATAAATATTAAAATACGTCCACTAATTAATGGAATGGAATGCAACGCGGCGTGTACTGGGCAGCCTCCGCTTAATTGTTAGCACGTACGTATACTACACAGACTACACTGTACAATGTACACTGTGATGTGTACCGAGGTACGGATGAGCCTCGTAAACCTGTCTCTGACTCTGAGGACATTCCTTGAGCGGTAGCCGAGCACCAGACGCCGCTCGATATGCCGACAGCTCGACTTTTAGACTTATGGAGAATTTATTCGACGAGGGAGGTACAACAGCCCGTGCTCGTGTAAGTAAATGAGGAAACTTCATAACTCGATTATTTTACACGTGAGCTCGTAATAAAATTATAACGTGGTCGGAGTCGCACAGTAAACAGTATTTAATTTCCGTAAGCTCCTCGGCGCCATTAGCCGAAAATAAATAAGCTTGAAGAGGAAGGGCGTGAATTGCCTCCCCCGCGGCCCGCTTTCCGCTCGCGTCCATCGCCCGGATAAATTTGGAAAGTGGCAACAGAAGCGAGCAGATGGTGATTTATTACCGTGTTTTATAATAATTACGAGCGGCTACGGGGGAGCGGCATTGTGTTGCGTGCTCTGGCCCTCTAATGGCGCTCGGGACGTGTGCTCTCGAATTACATTGTCTGTTTTATTTTCATCTTAATGATGGACGACCACATCTTATGGATAAGCATTAAATTGATCCCATAATGATGTTCGAAATAAAATAAATCATGCAAACAAATTAAACAAGCATTCATAAAAGACTCCAGTATTGGATCCTATTCGGTGAGAACAATCGAATTGCTCCGACTTGGAATTAAATGCCAGAATACCAAAAATAAAATAAGTAATAAATAAAGACTCGCAGTGAGAATTGATTTCATCGCAAACATAATAATAATTTATGTAAATGAGATTACCGGCCATTTTGGAATTTATTTACTTACCCTAAAGAGTTGCGAGGCATTTTATTACCAGACGAGCATAAAAGGTGTAAAGGCCCTCGTATCGGTTCGGCGGGTTATTAAATATTCCACGATGCTATCTCCGGCTAATAAGCGCCCAGTAATTATGTAGGGAGTCTCATTGACTCCACTGTTTTATGTGCGCCATGAATATTTTAATATTAATAGCCAGTTCGGGATTGTGAGGTAGAAATAAATATAAAACACTGAGAAAGGACGAGATGATTATGACCGTCGTGAAATACGAATGACGAGCGACAAAAAGCTGTAGGGAGACGTACAATCGGTAATCATAATCACCGAGGCAGGTGTCGTAAATAAATGAATATTGCTTCTGTAAGTGGACTTCTTAATTGTAACATGCTTTATGGAGGTTTTATTATTTCTATATTGACGTTAATGACGCACATGTTATATTTTATAAAACCTCCAAGCTTTTATTTCTACTTTTTCGTAAGATTTTTCTCAGAATGTTTTTGGTTATAAAATAATATTAATAGCGTGCGTTTTATCAAAATTGAATTTGACACGAAATAATCGTTGGTTATACATTATAACAGGAAACACATAAATATTTATTGCCGGCCTAAATTTCCGACGTTATTTATTGCCAAACCCTATTTCTCCGAATTCATTATGGCTTCACACCATCACCACCATGTTTGTTTCGTCATCCATTGCTCTATTCATACAAGATGATTTAAATGACGTTTTGCTTGTCCATCGATGAACATCAATTTATATTCAACATGAACAATTATTTTTGTCTTTTATCTCAAGCGTCACTAAGGCAATTTTCAAGGATTATAAATCTCTCTAAAAGTTAATCAATATATTCAATGTATAATTAAAGAATTAACGTAGAACTTTATAAAAATCGAAATGAGTGAATACGACGAGCTTAAAAATACTTATTAAAGATAATCATAGAAAGATTGTTCGTTAAGGCTGCTACATACCGGGGCGACTTGTCGCGCGACGCGACGCGACACAAAGGCACCGCTCGTCCCGCGACACGCGGGGCAATTGTGCCGTGTCGCGTCGCGCGACAAGTCGAGCTGGTATGTAGAAGAAGCCTTTAAGCTAGATTCATAAATAATATGCTATCTTTACAAAAACGTCAAAAACTAAACGTTTTGTGTTGACAAAATCCTGTAAAGGGTAGAGACGGCATTAGTAGGGTTAGTTTCTGAAGCGAAAACAATAGAAATTTTCTATTTATTTAAACTTGTAGGCATCCTAATTTAGTTTAGGAAATATAATATGTTATCCCTCCGATGTGAAAATAACGACTGCATGAAAAATAACGATCGCGATGGTGAAAATGTTTCGCAAAGCATGAACATATACTAGGCGTGCAGAAGCGTGCAGAGTGTATGGGATGGGCGCGCTACGGTGCTTTGCGTTCGTGCGCTAGTAACAACTCACCACCTTCCGTCTCGTGCCACACGATGCCCTCCAGGGTGACCGAAGTACCAGGCTCGCAGGGGCCGAGGCAGTCTGGCTCTGTAATGGTGCCCACAGACGTGCCGACGCATACTTCTGCGGTTTCCTGTGGACAAAAATTTACCTGTTAGTATTTCTTTAATTCACACATTTTTACTGGGTATTTCCTAATTCCTCTACCGATAAAATCTATTTCGAAAATGCCGTGCATGTTAATATCAACATGTTAAAGAAAACAGGATTAAACGTCACGTTTTATTTGTGCTAACAAAAGAACTTCAATACGTTTATTGTCAATTATCAACGTCCGATATCTAAATACAATTTATTACTGTTCGTCAAAAGGAAACAATGCAGTGAAAACAATTCATACTGACACAAAGTACACAAAGCATGAAATGTAATTATTAAACATTAATTACGAACGTATGTAGGTACCACTCGAAATAATAATGCTACCGCAAACATGTTAACATGTTTAAAAACGTTAATTTATTGGCTGTGCACACATTTCACATTGCTGTGTAAAATATAGCGAAATAGGGTTAAATATCCAATTGTCGGTCGACCGCATTTAATTCAACATTATAATAAGAGAATTTGGAAGCCTTTGGATAATAATATGATCAGTATTCATCTGAATTTATTATGTTCTGCGAATTGAAGTACAAAACAACACAGTGAGTGAGTGAGTGAGTGTTGTGAGTACTTACTTACATTTTCTATCTTTCATAAAAAGAAAATTGTTGGTACACACGGCTACACATCAAGCTATACATTTCCAGTATAAGCTGATCTCGCATTATACAGGATTACCGTACAATGTGAGGTCAACGTATACTGGGAATGTAGACCTTGATGTGTAGCCGTATGTACTAGACTAGAATGTCTGCACGCAAAAGGTGATAGAATTATAATAAGCGTTAAGGCTCCCGCAGACAGGCGCAACGCGACACTAGTAGCACAATTTCTATGAAAACTTAATGGAAAGTGTCTCGCTGCGCCAATATGTCTAGATAGTCAAAGCTGTGAACTCGTCAAAAAATATGGCGTCAAACTGTTGGCTGCAAAATGCACGCACACTAGCATAATGACGTGGCGCCAGTGTAAGACGTACGTAGCTGTCACGCACACCAGTCTATAAAATTTGGCCAGTTTGTTTTAGTTCTTTTGCAGCGGGACAATCTATCTAGACATGTAAATAATTAAAACCAAATTCAAAAAAGAAATTTTCAGAGATTAACGCGTTCAAACAAACTCTTCGGCTACGTTCTGTAGTGAACTAGTGCATCAGGCATGTTTGCGGAGGCCATCACCGACTGCTTTAGTGCAATTATAGTGCGCAAGAGAGGCCTCCCTGATGCGTCGTGTGCGGGGCAGCTCCAACGTCCTTCTAAACATATTCCGCATTATTACAAAACAAGATTTATATTTGACATGGCTTAAACCATGGAGCCAGTTTTTGTAATAAGAACGTAACAGTGATTAAAATAGCGTTCTTTATACAAAACTAAAAACTTAGTTCGGTACTAAGTTGTCAGTTTTGTGATTAACTTTACCATAGTCGGAATAAAGTTCGAAATTCAATAATAGGTCCATGTTTTAAACCTGGGCCTGAAGATAAACCTTGTTTTGTAATAAGGGGGATTGTGTTTAGAAGGACGTTCGGAAAGACAACGGAAAGGGTTGAGTGTCCTATTGTGGGGCACTGGAATAAGGTACACAGCTCTGCGGGCCGAGCACGGGCGGAGCGTGCCAAGACGTTTATGAGAAGACATGATTAATTATGTCATGTTAATTTGTACTAGCATTTTATGACAAAACAGTTTTATCGCTCAAACTGTGATAAAATGTGTGACTCAAGTCATGTCACAGTAGGCCGTGCTCGCCCCGCTGGTGGACTTTTTAATGTAAGATAAATAGATTAATTTAATTGAATGAGTAGGTATAAGAACTAACATAGTTTTAACTTCACTAACAATTTTATATGGAATTTATGTTCTGAATTAATCTTATAAATAAAAATATCTATAATACTAGTAGTATAACTATAATGTACTTACTAACAAATAATTATGTGTATGGTAAACCAAGGCTCATAATAATTATATAGGGTAATTGACGTTACAGCTGGTTCCCGGGAAATCGGCATGTATCGACAACGATGTTAAAACAGCAGTTCAATTAATTGATTCATCAAATTGAATGCAATGTGCCGTAAAATATGAAAGCCTAAATTGCTTTCATTGGCAACACTGGGCAATAATGTGAAGTGGTACACATACATTATGTTAGATGAAATGTTAACAATATTATGTTGTTATCATTAGGTACGTAGCTTTAGGATTTTTTTAAAACAAAAATTTTTACAAAAAAAAAACAACGGACTTCCAATAAAAAGTGAAAAATAACTAATTTCGAAAGTCGGTGGCATAAAACTAAAATACAGATCCGAAGACACCGACTTCCGAAATTCAAGTTATTTTTCACTTTTTTTTGGGTCAGTTTGTAATTTATATACTTAAGGGGCCGGCGTAGCATGCGTAGTTCATACAAACGTAATACCAAAATAATGTTTAAATCAAACATATTCTTAAGGGAGTGTTATTTCGATTGGATTACAGAATATCTATGTTCCCAAATATATATTTTTAAAGGACAATGATATAAAGACGAGATATGAGGAATTTAAAATTTCTATAGAAAACTTATTTTTCTCATAACTCTTGTTGAAATCAGTGTCCATTCAAAATATATATTTGGGAACCTAGATATTCTGTATTCCAATCCGAATAAAGACACACTATGTTTGATTTACAAATTATTTTGGTATTACGTTTGTATGAACTACGCATCCATCGCGGACTTTTAAGTTACAATAACCTAATGTCAACTGCTCATCACCTTTTACAAAACATTGCTTTTCCCGATGCAGGGGCGTTAATTGTTGAGGAGTTCTCCTGGTAAGAACCAGGAAAACTGGACCTGGTGGTGATTTCACCATAATATATGCATTATGACGAGCATAAATTGCTTAGCAACCATATTAAAGTGCCTAATCGAATGGAATCGAATGGCAACACGTGAAACACTTATTATTAAGTAGTTCCGGTGGCCATCTGTGGTCTTCATTATCAGTTCCACTTCACTAAATGGTGCTTTCCGAGTGCATGAGCTACAGTAAAAAAACCCAAATCGCTATAGGAGTGCTTATAAAATTTGAGAATTTCAATCTACTTCCATGGGGATCCCCTCATCAGATTCTTGGGGTCACTGGGACCACCTCGAGAGCATACCCTGGATTTGGACAGCCGTTAATGAGTGACCCTTCATACCTTTCTTAGGAAACCAAAGCCAACCAAAGCAAATTTAACAAGATCTGCGTTTCAATATAATAAAGACAGGCGCGATGCGACGGTGCGACGCGATTCCGAACAAATTCCATGAAGTTTTCATAGAAATTGTGGTACTAGAGTCGCGTCGCGGCTGTCTGCGGGAGGCTTAAGTGTAGTAAGCCCTTCAGAAGTTTTCACTGAAAATACCTGCCACACGAGGGCCTCAACATTGCCACTCGTTTGATGAACGAGAATGAATGGTAACCGATGAGTGAATGTTGAACGGTGAATGTAAAGTGAACGACTGAACGTAGCCTTAATAACGGGCTATTGATTCTGACAGTTTTGTTGTATTAATATCGTATCCGTGTTTCTACAATAAATCAAAACTTGTTAGTAGTTTTAATTCGCTTTTGTTGAAAGCTATGACGCAATGTTTTATAGATTATTTAATTAATAGTGAAGTGTCGAAGAGAAATGTATGTTTTAGTTGAGTAACAAACTTCTTGCATCACGAAGAAAACTTTAGGGTAGCAATAATTTAGAGCAGACAGACCTAAATATTTATTTATTAAACACTAGCTTCTGCCCGCGACTTCGTTCACGTGAAAAATCTTGTTTTGACATAAAATATAAAATATCCTATGACACTTAGCAAAACCGTAGCTTCCCATGAGTGAAAGAATTTTCGGAATCGGATCAGTAGTTCCGAAGATTACCCCCTACATACAAACTCACAAATTTTATCTCTTTATAATAATAGTGTAAATATTTTTTTTTAATTGTGGCTGTCAATAAAATAAAGTACTTACTTAAGACTCAGATATATGCCAGTAACCTTGAGTGGTTAGCTTGCGTGTTCTGTGCTGAGCTCACGCAACGCGTCGTACGTTCAGCCAGTAATAGGACTTGCCCATCAAGGATCGCTGTCCCCAATTTGACGCATTATTAATTTATTATACACAAAACAAAAGCTATTTTAATAAAACGCGTATACTAAAAGATCAATAATTAAATTATCTTTAAATTGGTGAAGGTTTCAGAAAAATATGCTTGGTAGATTTTGCGCCATTCTCAGTTTTTTATCCGCGTTATTAATTTCACTATGTAATATAAACATAATCTAAAATATTCACATAATAAGTTATTGAGAAAATGCTCTAATTTAACATATATTTTTTTCAAATCATTAACACTACTCGTTTAGACGTAATCTTCAGTATAAAATCATTAAAAGTTATCATCGCCTTAAGAATGCGCTAAGGTAGCCCGCGAAATCCAAAACTCCTTACGTTTTTTGCAATTTGCTAGTCAGTGTCAGGTTGTATGCTGATTATAATATGATTCGCGACCGTAACAACATATGGCTTTACAGAATTATAATAATTAGAATCAGCAATACAATACAAAATTGGCCTCAATGTCATGATTTCATGAAATTGTCATTCAATAGGGAAATATGAACTCAGTGAGTTGAGTTGATGATTTTTATGATTATAATTCTATAAAAAATATTTGGTATGGCTGTGAATCATATTTAGATCAACATTTAATCTAATACTGATCTGCATATTGCAAAAAACCTAAGAAAATTTGAATTTCGCGGGCTACCCTAACGCATAACAAAAAGCTGGTAATGTACCACCGCGAACGTTCCCGGTCGACCACTTTTCGCCCTTATGCCCATAGTAATAAGGTTGAAAAGTGGTCGACCGGGAACTTGGGTGTAATGATATACGTTTATCCACAATGATAACTATGAAGCCTCGTACAGACTGGCACGATATCACGGTTGCGACGCAACATAGCACAATTTCTATGTCGCTGCCTGTCGCGCCCGTGATGTCGCGCGTGTCTGTATCTGTACGAGCCTTTATAAGTAAAAAGAGGTAGATAGGTTATACACGCTCCGCAATACTCCGCATGTGGCATATCAAAACTTGGTTAATTAGCCACAATTTCTTCGTCTTGTCTCTTGTTCGCTCCCGAGATTTTTTTACGACATGCCGTCCTACTCCCACGTGTCATCTAATCGTGTGGCATTGTGGCGTTTTTAAAGATCGATTGTTTACTCAACATTCGAACTTCAAAAACGGCGACTTGCGGAGCGTGTATAACCTATCTACGTCGTTTTACTTATAATCAGGGACCATTTTGTTTACCCATTGAAAGGGTTTTCGATAGGGTTTTTCTAAAATGGTCCCTGGGTAAAATAGAGATAGAATTGGTCCTGCTACGCGTGCTGGGCGGATATCGAAATAACATAATTAATATTATGATTTTTTCATGTTACTGGGTTTCAAGCAGGGACCATTTTGGTTACCCATTGAAAGGGTTTTCAATAGGGTTTTTCTAAAATGGTAACCAATATGGTCCCTGGGTAGAATAGAGATAGAATTGGTCATGCTACGCGTGCTTGGCGGATATCGAAATAACATAATATTATGATTTTTTCATGTTACTGGGTTTCAAGTAGGTATAGAACCCCTTGAATGGGTTATCATGTAACCCTTTCACTGGGGTTCAAGTATAAAACCCATTCAATGGGTTATCATGTAACCCTTTCAATGGGTTTCTACTACAAAACCCTTTCAATGGGTTACACCATGATAAAGGTAACCCATTGAATGGGTTACCCCTTCGAAAGGCTTAACTCTTAACCGGGGTTGTACGGTCCTTGGTTTCAAGTAGGTATAGGTAGAACCCATTGAAATGGGTTATCAGGTAACCCTTTCACTGGGTTTCAAGTATAAAACCCATTCAATGGGTTATCATGTAATCCTTTCAATGCGTTTCTAGTATAAAACCCTTTCAATGGGTTACACCATGATAAAGGTAACCCATTGAATGGGTTACCCCTTCGAAAGGCTTAACCCTTAACCGGGGTTGTACGGTCCCTGCTTATAATATCATTGCGTATCCATCTAACGTAATAAACTACCAAGTTGGATAAGGATACTTATCTTGCACCTGTCAGTACCTACATAAAAAGCAAACTTTAAGAAGGTTAGCACATACAATTATCATTGTAAAGGTTACAAGTATATCCAATCACTATTAAATTATCACATGTTAGCTGTGTCGTATTATTATTAATCAATTTGATATCGAATAGCAACGCTCGCGCTCCCCCCGCCTCACCGCTTCGCAGGCTCGCAGCACACCCAAGTGTTATTAATTAAAACTTATTGTTCCCGTTATTAATTTGATACTGTTCGCATGAATTCTGTTGAAATTACTTCACAAATGTTACTATTGAGGTAAATACATTTGTAATTAAATGTTAATGGCTTGTTTGCACGAGTAATGGCGGTATGTACAAATGAACAATGTAGTTTACGTTGCAATTACACTTTGTCTTTGACTGAGAATAAAATTTACAATTAGCACCTGTTTCGTTTACTTAATTTGAAAAAATAATATAGGTTTACGAAAGGAAGCTAAATACTAATGTGCCCAAAATATATTGATTTCCGAGGATATTTCCTAAATTCTAAAAATACCTCATACATTTTATTGAAGCACCAGGTACGATAAGTACAAACAACGAAATGGAAAAATAAACCATCGAAATGAGAGTCATCTGAATATTATAATTATTATTTTTTCACCGATCTCTCCAGAAAATCGTAACATTTGTCGAGTCGACCGCGGTACCAAGTCGCCGGGATTGCATAAATTCAAAGAGCGTTTACGGCGTAGAACATAATCAAATGAAGCCATTTACATTCAGCGCCCGATATCAGAACGGTGCGACACCATCGCCCCTCTCGTTCACGCACACGGTTAATGGCATCACAAATTGCGAACTAAAGCACTCCAGCGTTGAATCCGAGAGATGTCGTTCCAAAGAGTACTTTTGGAAAAATAACAAAATTTTATGTTAACCGATATTATAGTCTAGCAATAATCTTTTCACGTTTCAGTTTCTAACAATGACGAAGTGGATTGAATCAATACGCTCCAATAACGATACGATGATTGTAATCTTCGTAACTCAATTTTATAGCTCCGTATTCAAGTACCTGTGCAAAATAAATTGAAATCTGTTGTTCAAATAACTAGTCAGTTATCAAGTGCAGCATCTAATTCTTGCTATATTAATCCGATCTACGATGAAGTCATACCGTCTGAATATCTCAGCGCTAACAGCAAATAATCGATTAAATCATGCCCACGCGACGCCTATAAATAAAATTAAACGCTTTATTGTTAGTCGAATGACAAATGTGCGATAGTCTTACGCCCACCGAAGCGACAACGTCGCGCTGCGGCATCGGCGGCACTCGACTTCGAGTTCACTCGACCGCAGTGCGCGACCGCTACGCACGCCCGGAGACAACAGACAGACAGTACTATATAGTTTAGAACGATAATGCCACAAACATATTAATATTTCGACACACCGTATCGCCATTAAATCCTTTAGGGAGACGGCGTGAATGTTACACGTTGAGCCAGTCGAGAGGGAGGCATTGTGCACGACTCGGAGGGGTCGCCCAGCCGAAGTTATGAACGCTGGCTCAATGCTCTCCCGCTAGTTGACTGCAAACAAGAGGGGTCGGGCCCGACCAGCTGCCGTTTTATCTTGACAAACGAACTCGCCTCACGAGCAGAAACTTAGAAAAAAACTTTATTACCGTGACTCGGGATTTACATTTCAATAAAAGCGAGGTGAAGCACACGCCAACGGGCTTATCGAGCGCAATGAACAGTCGGAGGTGTAGCGGCATGGTGTGGCGTCGGAGCCGCATGCCAGTGCAGCCACAACACACAATAGCGAGTAAATCAATTCACAACCGACAGGAACAAAAGAGCGTGCCGCGCGTAGTGTAATGAGCGCGTCGGCATGCCCCGGTACGATTAAGACACCGAAGGGAGTCGTTTGAAGATCTTCTATTGCGGCTTCGTAGGAACTAATTTGTAGTCGCACCGCCGATAAGCTCCGAAAAAGGAAAGCGCTTCGACGAGCGACACCATCCTACATGCCTAATGACTTGAAACAATGTCCCCTCTGCCCCTCACACTGACTCATAACAGTATCGTTCCCAAAACTTGTAACAATTTAGTTTCCGCGCGGTCGACCGTGACAAATCACGGCTAAATCTCGCAAACTGGTGAATATTTGGCAACGGATACGTATACTGGAGCACGGGAAGCGATTCCCAACTGTGTAACCGAATTACAATCCACTAAACCGAGGGAACATACGTCATTAAAATAATTTAGGGAAATGGCACGTTTTAGTGCTCGCGTTTATGGCAGCCTGGTGGATGGGCCGCTCGCGGCGTGCCAGAAGTAATAAATACCGGGGCGGAGCCACCCACCATCTTGTTTATACACCACCTACCCGAGACGGAACATTAATTTTCTGCTATGCGAATAAGTGGCGACAAAGAGTGTTCGTGTCAGCTAATGGGCTAGAACACATCAGTGTTACGACTTATAAGAACTTTGCCAAGAAAAGATGCAAAGGAAATTACGGATAAGGCTAATTGTACCGAGAACTGCGAGGAAATCTGCAGCGCCTTAACCCTTTTAGTAGAAGAAATTATCATTTAAATGAACTTTCAAAGGTAAAGAAAGCGGTCCGTGAGCACTGGAAATAATTATCATGCCGTTTTTCTCGTGTTCTCCTTTGTGGCTTCGTGTTTTCAATAAATTATGTAAATCAAAGAGTAAAATATTTATGAGACAAATTACTTGAATAACCTCGGTGGTGGTAATGTGTTTCTGCTTATATTGGATTCATAAACAAAATGTATACTTGTTTATGTTGAACGTACAGTTCCATAACCAAAATATGACTAGGCTTTATGGACTATAACAATAGAAGTTTATTAGCATATGTAATAAAATATTATTTATCTACTTTTTATGCGATTACGTGTTAAAAAAGTACGCATGCATAGTTCCAGTAGCATATCAGAAGCGGTAACGAGCTATAAATAATAATTAAGCAACACAATCAGGCGCGGAGCCGGACGGACTGTCCGCGCGTAGCGGAGGGTCGTGGGTACCCTACTCAGGGCTGACACCGCGTAATTAACTTTGTACAATTCGATTTGATGCGCAACTGTTTCAATATTCGTTCAACCCTCGATGTTATGCGAACTTTTTAATTTATTCATTATTTTTGGAACCGTCAAAATTGCACGTCAACTACGTTTTTAAACATCAAGCTGAATAACTTTGTGGATAATGCGAAATTGCGAAACAGCGTAACTAATTTACAGAATCGCTAAAAGGGTTCTGAAAGATATGCATTTTCACAAAGATACCTTGTGTAGTATAAATAAATTATTTTGCTAGTGAACAAAGCAAGAGGTCACTGCTTACCTCACCAACAGAAAAATAAATTATAAATGATTGTGTTACTTACTTACAATAAATACAAAGTTACATTTTCGCTAGTCAGACGGATTAATTAAGCAGTTCAGAGTCCAAAAATTAACGGAATATTCTTTATTAGCCTCAGTCCTAATCCTCGACTAACGAAAAGGATAATATAACATCATAATCATAACATTTCAGCGATATTTTTTATAGTTTCTGAAAAAAAAATCCGAAAGAAAGGAAATTAAATGATTTTTAGGGTTCCATTTGAAAAAACAGAACCCTTTTTTCATAATTATGGAACCCTAACTTTAACCGTCTTATTACAAAAAAATGCTTAAGTACTGTTTTATACCAAGACCACAAGGTCTAGGATTGTTACGGTATTCAAGTTAATATCAGGCTCAAAACGTGTTCTTATTACAAAACGAAGACTTTTCGAGGATCAGTTAGTACCAAAGAAGGTTCATGGTTCCACAGATAAGAAACAAAAATGGCATTCTTTCATTCGTTCATTCTGCATCTATTTGAAGCAACGTTTCGTTTATCGAAATATTGATATTATAATAACACTTGAAATGCATAAATAATTATTAATCAATACAAAAATATGTCATAAATCGTTCTTTGTTTAGGTTACAATATATTGAACAAGCACAAATTGTACTTTTGACGTGCTTTTTATAATCAAGTTATCATATTTTTTTAACACCTCTAGCGTGAAGTGGAGTGAATTACATAGGTACGGCGCGGCACTCTTAATTTGAGACGAATGTTTATGTTGCGTCCAGAAATAATAAATCTTAGTATTAGGTAAAGTCCATTTCACGAAAGAAGTCCCGCAGACGTGGCGCTGCAGGCTAGGGTTATTTTAGGAATGTTGTTAACTTAGCGTATAATAATAATTAGTTCCACTTATTTCCGCGGGACTTCTTTCGTGAAATGGACTTTACTGTTGATAATATGTGGTTTGTTCGTGAGTTGTGTCTGGTTAAACCGTTGAAGATAAACTTAGTCAAACCCTAAGACGACCCACTGACCAAAACATGGATTTTTAATTAATATTAGGTAAGCAATGCTTTGTATCATCTTATTTCGACTGCCTAACGCGAATGTTCATATTATTATAGGAAATATTACGTCGTACTACGTAAGACGATGTCTGTAAGATCGCCGAGACGTCTCCAGCATAATTATCCAAATCTTCCAAATCCATCAAGTCGATTTGTAAATAAAACTTAGACTTAAATTTATCCTAATGTAAATTTCTAATTTAAGATTATTATATGATATATTGATTATATGATAGGTTGATTATTATATGATATTTAGTGTCGTTAGATTGCATAAAAATATAACTATATTTTTATGCAATCTAACGACACTAAATATCATATAATAATCAACACTAATAATCAACTTATTTAATTATACCCGTTTTTGACTACATTCATTAATGTTTGCATGCCTAATCTAAGGCAATAATCCAAAATCTCGTAGTAGTGTTGTAATTGGGGTCTATAATTTTAAAATAAATAGTTTCTAAGTTATTTAAGAAAACAGATAAAAATTGGCCATCGACCCTTATGCCCGAAACTACTCTTTTTCTTTTTTTTTTTTCTTTTTATAAAGTGTCACAGCTGGTGATACCTTATTCACATTACAATCTAGCCTATTCGCTAATGAGTAATTTAAATATAACTTAAACTGCTAAGTAAATATATTATATTTATATTTACTTAGCAGTCCGAAACTACTGAGCCTAACATTTTTGAAAAAATATACAGAAAATAGTTATTTATGTACATAAAGATTACAGGAAAACTTTATGAAATCAATGGTCTTAAAATAACATGGTAAACTTCCGAATATTGTACGTACAAACTTACATTTGCAGTTGGAATGTATGGGAGAACATGTTTTTCAACTACAATGTTAGTATGCACTTGGTCAGTTTTTTTCCTGTTATTAGATCTTTCAACACACTTTTAAACGTATTTATTTTTGGAACTAGATGGCGCTACAGTTCAGTTAACGCTTTCATTGCATCTATACTCCATTTGAAATAAGATTAGACATTTAAATAAAGTCGTTTACAGCCTGTTCAACCGATTTTGACTTCTATTCCGTAGGCATAAGGATGGCATTAAAAGCAAAAACGTGGTTACTGTACCAACTGTTTATTACAGCTATCATTGGTCATGCCACCAACGAAATAGAATTCAAAATCGATTGAACGGACTGTAAAAGAGTTTTATTTAAATGTCTAATCTTATTTCAAACCGAGTATACTATCAACTAGTTTATTTCCTTGTTTGGGCAACTCAACTATTCATTATTGTGAAGATGAAAAAACTAATTTAAGTTACTGTTGGCAGTACGTGTGAGTTCGTTAATATTTTTTTTTGTAAAATGTTATGCATGCCCTTTAAATTACGATGGGTTTTTATATGGACAAAATGTTCCCACTACGTACGAAGGAGAAATAAAATAGAGCTAAGGTGTGTATTGTATTTCTACCATTGTATAGTCCAGTTTCCAGTAGATCCTACTTAAAAATAAATATTATTTGCAAGTTATATGTTTTGATGTTTGTTACTCAATCACGCAAAAACGGCTGAACGGATTTGACTGAAATTTTTAAACTGAATTAACGCATAGGGTACTTTTTATCGCAGTAGCACGTTCCCGTGGGATTTTTTTTCGTCCTTAACGCGGGCAAGAGTTAGTGGTTAACCGGCCAAGTGCGTGTCGGACCACGCACAAGGAAGGGTTCCGTAGTTGGGATGTATTTATCCCAAAAACAAACCTAAAATTGTAATTGAAAAACATGTTCTCCCATACATCAATATACTCAAGGCTTCTTCATACTGGCCCGACACGCGCCGCGACACAAAGGCTCCGCGTGTCGCGCGACGAGCGGTCTGTAGAAGCCTTTACGTCGCGGTCAATTCTCAAACTGCAAATGTAAGTTGGTCGACTATTACTCGTTAACTTGTACAGCCTACTTACTGGGATAGATTTCCTTTTAACTTCGTTATATACTACTGCTATGATTTTTTTCCTAAATCCAAAAACAATCATTTAGCGGGGGTGACACTTTAGACTCTAACACAAATGAGCACTTTAAGGCTTCTACGTACCGGGGCGACTTGTCGCGCGACGCGACGCGACACAAAGGCACCCACGCGGGGCCTTTGTGCCGTGTCGTCGCGCGACAAGTCGCGCTGGTATGTAGAAGCCTTTAAAGCTTATTATTACGCAAACGGTAAATTCCTGAATAGGAAAATGGTTTTCACAGACCCGCAATACTTTTGAACGGCCAATCCAACGATACCCAACACCATGGGATAGACAAGCAAAAAAATATCATCTTCGCTGTACGTGCAAAGGTGCAAACCTACAAAAGTTTTATAATTAATTTTTCAATATCTTATTTTACCACTTTGCGTGATTAATATGTATACCAATGCCAAATTCAGTTTTCTAGTACTAAGAGCCGCCTCTGAGCTAAGCCGCGGACAGACCGACAGACATACAGACAGACCGACAGACGGACATGGCGAAACTATAAGGGTTCCTTGTTGACAACGGAACCCTAAAAATAGGGTGATAGGTTTGTCCTTCACGATTTATCGTAATAAAAATCCAAAAAGCTTTCATTTCTTTCGAATGAAGAAAAAACAATCATACTTTTTGCTAAACGCGGAGAATCTACAACGCAAGACTTCAGCTCCCAAGGTCTATTGATACAAAAACAAAGGCGACATTTAAAAAACGAAGTGGTATAGAAATACAATCAAATGCCATTTCACATTGGCGCGCTCTCACTCGGAAATTCGAACGAGATTAATTAAAAATAAAATCTCCCTGCCATCCCCAACGCTGTAATTAAAACAGGAATAAATGAAAACGAAATTCAAGTTTCAATTACAATTAAGGCTGAAAGATGGGTATTAATGTACTTTAATCTCCGTATTTTAGTTTTGACGGTAGCCCTTAATAAAGAGGGGCCTGTGGCGTGTGGCCTGTGGCTAAGTAATAACAGCAATTAAGCTACGTTTGCCGCTGTTGGTCCGTGGATGGGTGACCATCTTTAAATACCAAGACCCCTCCGTGCCTCGGAAAGCACGGTAAGCCGTTGGTCGGGCTGTCATTCGTGGATCTTTGACAGCCGTTACGGGTCGTCGTGTGAAGCCCGGATGTCAACCTATAGTAAGTAACTGGGTTGTTGAGGTCAGCTCCATGTAAAATACTAGTATTCTGCATCCATGGTGGCCCTAAATAAGAGCCCCAGTAATTAGCTTTTGAATTAGGCACCGCAAGCAAACAAATTAGTTATACTTACACAATACACAATGAGATTTTACTGTCGCATAAATTTTACTTAGCACGAAACATGCATTTACAGCCAAAACATGTGAAGAATGAAGATGTATGTTGCACAAGGGACGTTATTCTATATTTGTAGAAAAATTTGTGTTTCAGGGTAGAAACCATTTTTGAAAAACGAAAGAATTTTCAAAATCGGTCCTTAATTGACGGAGAAATCGGTGAACAAATATGTAAAAAAAAAACATACAAAAGAACATAATTAACCTCCTCCTTTATGGAAGTCGGTGATGAAAAAGTCTGCGTAAAGGGAATCGATAAAGGTATTTTTTATCGCCGCAGCGAATCTGCAAAAAAACAGTTTTTCACAGTTACTATAGTTTCAATTTTCAACTACAGAACCATAGTCAAAAATGTGACGTGTTGTAGTTGTAAGCCATGTGATGGTTATTTATTTCACTGGGACGATAACCGACTTTTAATTATAATTTGCGCCCTGGCTGGAGGCTTTAAGATTAAAAACCTTAGGGCAGCCACAGGAATATCCGGTTAAGTAGCAACGACCTCTCTAGGTCTGCTACGAGATGCCATACATAAAAAAAAAAAAAAACCGACTTTTAATGATTTTATACTGAAGCTAAACGAGTAGTGTTAACGAATTGAAAAAAAATATATGTTATACTAGAGCATTTTCTCAATAACTTAATATGTGAATATTTTAGATTATTTTTATATTACATAGTGAAATTAATTTGTAAAGTTATGTCTAACGGGGATAAAAAACTGAGAATGATGCAAAATCTACCAAGCGTATTTTTTTGAAACCTTCACCAATTTAAAGATAATTTAATTATTGATCTTTTAGTATACGCGTTTTATTAAAATACCTTTTGTTTTGTGTATAATAAATTAATAATGCGTCAAATTGGGGACAGCGCTCCTTGATGGGCGAGTCTTATTACTGGCTGAACGTACGACGCGTTGCGTGAGCTCAGTACAGAACACGCAAGCTAACCACTCAAGGTCACTGGCATATATCTGCGTCTTAAGGCTTCTACATACCGGGTCGACTTGTCGCGCGACGCGACGCGACACAAAGGCACCGCTCGTCCCACGACACGCGGGGCCTTTGTGCCGTGTCGCGTCGCGCGACAAGTCGCGCTGGTATGTAGAAGCATTTAATTCGGTTGCTGTAATTGTAATGCAATGCAGTTGCAATCATTATCGTCTTTTGTTTAAGTTATGTTTATCAATCATTGGTACAAACTTTAATCGTTTGACCTGTAAACCGCGATTATCAGAAAGAGTGTTTGTTTATTTAAGTCGTAAGTCACGACATTATTATGATAAAACTCAAATAAAGATAAACAAGAGTCTTATAAATACAGTATTTCATTCCCCATACATAATAATAAAACTAGTCCTTGAAAATGAAAAATTACAGAACAAAAGCGCACCTATAGCAAACTCGTAAATAAATAAACTTTGAGCAAAGAAAATGCAAGGAAAATATTTTTTAATATACCGGGCGGCGCTTTGAACCGCTCTCTTTTATTCAAGGGGGAAACTCCCTACCTAAATAGGAATATAAAAGGAGCCATAGATTTTATGAAATAGGAAGGCAGCCGCTGCGGCCGTAAATAGAGCATTTACAGAACCGGTCCAGTACCCTACCTCGCATATATTGACACCCATATAAATAACATCGGCTTTTATGAGATCCAAATAAACGAGATAATAATTCAACATCATGGGCGCTCATGACGTCACAAAAAAAAATGTTAAAACTGACTACCATTGAAACGGAA
The DNA here is from genome assembly GCA_948098905.1 of Tiliacea aurago. Lineage (NCBI taxonomy): Eukaryota > Metazoa > Arthropoda > Insecta > Lepidoptera > Noctuidae > Tiliacea > Tiliacea aurago. Next base: position 18,908,366 of record OX402593.1, read on the forward strand.
AGATTTGCATAAATTACCTTTTATGAGATAAATTTAAGTGCAATGAAAATGAAATGCTAATCGAGCCGAGCTCGCTTCTCTCCTTCTCTCAAAACAAAGAGTTTATTCATTACAAAAGACTCGGTAAAAACCTAAGTAGGGTTGTGCAGCGATTCTTGTCGGGAACTGCCACGACTAAAAGAATGCAACTTTGTTCCAAGGCGGCCTTTGTAAATGAGAAGCGAAACGCGTAAAGCCCAGCCTCGCCTTGGCTGGCTGGCGGAAGCGCACGATGTGACACGGAATAGCGACACTGACACACGACGAAATTGCATTGAATCTGGAACGCCTTTATCGTTGCCAAAGGGACTTTTATATTTCCAACCTCCGAGCGTGCATGGGTTCCTGGTATGTATTGAAATTAAATTCACTCAAGTTTAACGCGTTCGCTCTTTGATAAAAGTGATGACATGGAAACGATTCAGTACCACGATAATCGAACTTTAAAATCCGTGACCGAATAAATAACATACGATGTTGAATAAAACATGGTGTTAACATATTTGTTCAAAAGAAATATCTTGAATAATTTACATGTAACGGAAGCGGCTAATGAGTTCATAAAACACTAATGTCAATATGTTATAGCCTCAAAGTATAATCATTTAACACGATGGGAATTAACATTTAAACATAGACATACATCAAAAATTTAATTCAATATTAAATCAGCGCTCAGTGAATAAATACGACCGGTTCTCAAAAAGCAATCAAATAAAATATCACGAGAAATAAAGCAATAAAAAAGAAGGGATCGTGATTTGGTCGCCGTTTATATTTGGAGGTTAATGGTTTATGAAATAATATAACTGAGAATGACTGGTTCAGGTGTGTCTATGAAACTAATTGTAGGTTGAATTGAATTAGGTATTATGTCTTGAAGAACTCCGATACAATACAAATAGATAACTGAATTCATCGTTCAATATTATCATTGCGTAGGCACTGGCTCCGGGGCTCACCACAGCGCACACATTTGTATACAACAGGTTTATTTCTCTGATCATCTCGAAAATAAGAAGATAAAACAAGAATTTATGGTTAACAATCTATGTTTACACAATTTGAATTTTATTACGTGTGGTTCGCATTTGAGGAAACACTTGTTGAGGCATGTTATTGAAAGAGAAAAGAATAAATCATTGATTTAACTAACAGTGAATTATATATTATTATTATTATTTCACTTATGAATGAATCGTGCAATTTTCAACAAAATTGAGCCAAAAAAAATTCTGGCATCTGCATGTTACTTAATACAATATTCCGTGATGTTCCACAGAAGAATGAACAACAAAATAAAAATGTTTGGAAAACATCGTAATTTTCGTCCAAAGCCATTTAATTTAAGCACAGTGGGCTGCGCGGGAGAGTAATCTGATTTATATCTCTAGGCCGTATTTCTTCTTTATACGCTCTTTCACACTAGCCGACGTAATTTGTTGAAAAACACGCAAATTCAGTAAAGTGCTTTATTCAATTTGCGATGGACTTTTTATGGGTGGTAGGTATTTTATTTATTTATAACCTTAGTTACTGTTATGTACTAAGTGGTAAATTTTACACTCTGTTTACTTACATTTAAAATAGCATAAAAGACATTTGATTTCATGTTTAAATAATCATTCACTTTTGATACGCTCGCGCTGTTGCTGTATTTTATATAAAGGTTGTTTTGATTATTTTCCTTTAAAACTACCTACTTATGAGGGATGTACCAACAGACACTAAACAAAAAAAAATTTCATAAATCACTATCTGGTTGCATATTTTGAGTAAAGGCTTCTACCGACCGGCACGACTCGCGACTCGCGACGTGACACAAAGGCACCGCTAGTCGCGCGACACGCAGGGCCTTTGTGTCGCGCCGGTCTGTAGAAGCCTTAAGTATTAAGGCTTCTACATACTGGCGCGACTTGTCGCGCGACGTGACACCGGTAGAACAATTTCTATGAAAAATTCAAATAAATTGTTCTACCGGTGTCGCGTCGCGAGACAAGTCGCGCCAGTATGTAGTAACCTTAATTGCACAAAGGACAATATACACACCGTAGCTCTAGTTTTGTAGTTTATACAATGTTCAGGGTGGGACGCAAATATTTGTGTTTCACCCTCCTCTTCCCTCGGGGTATGTTACTGAGCTCCGAGCGATACAGATGACAACTTTGGCAACAGATATCGCCCTTATATTATTATTCTCCCAAATTAAAAAATCGACATGGTTCAACCCTCTGAAACATACCCTCCAAAATGATAACAGTCTAAAAATGTGTAAGTAGTTTATTTATTTAAATAGGAAACAACAACGTAATACAATGGATACAGAAATTTTACTAAGGGCGCATTAACGAGTGCAGTTCGCAAGTAACCCGTGCTCGCTCGGCCCCCCCCACTCGGCACAGTCGGCACACGGCCCGACGACGTGTTATTTATCCCCGTCCAAACGCCCTTTACGAGCACAATATCGACGCTCGATTTTCATCCCGCCTCGGGGAGAGATAAAAGAAGCTTAACGTCCGACGGCTTTGTGTGCGTGTATCTCTTCCCGCCGCAAATAAAACTATTAAATTAAATAACGTTACGCAGCCACTCCACAGAGTAATCCTTGTATTTTATTAACAGCGAGAGAACCTCTGTCAAAATTAGCTCTTTTTAAAACCGTGGCCGCTGTGTAAATAACTAAATATTCATGATCCGCGACTCATATAAATATTACTCGAGACACTCGGCACGTTAATGAAACAAGATGCTAACTCCGTGGGGTGGGGCTGGGAGCTTAAATTATTCCAGCCGCGTCTCGCTCTTGTCTTTGTGCCGTTGCTATTATTTCAAATTATTTTTAATTGAGTAAAAGCAAGCGAAAAACACAATAACAACCCTCCGAGTTAATTGCCCTCCCGACAAAGCGTTCTAAAAGCTTTTCGAGACGCTACAGTGTAATACAAACGTTAAACTGCATGAAAAAGTGTTAGTGCTTTAGTAATTCTTAAAAATAAAATGGAACGTGAAAATCATAACGCAACAATGGACCGTAATGAAATCTCATTTTTACGGCTCACGGCTATGTTGGGGCCGTGCAATTTTAACCTCGTTTTCATTGAAATTCACATTTCATCCGAGCAACAAAAGGGTTGGCTCTTTGCGAAATGTCAATTGTGAGGAGGGTAGCGAGCGGCCCGCTACCGCCGATGTTATCCTGGTACTGGCGGACACATGTACGCGGCCGTGACAAACACACAACATCATACGGATGCGTGTGTATACCCACCGGCTGTTCTGAATAATGCATGAGAAGCCAACGAATGCTTTAAAAAGTTAACAAGGTTTTCCGAGTTTTCCTTTGTTCCGCTGCTTACTGTACAAAAACAAATTGCTTCCACTGGAACTCAGTGAAAAATTTGATTTATCTAGTTGCTTCCATACCTTTTATGTAATAAGCAAAACAGTGGATGGAAAATGCTAGGACTATTTCCAGAACTACAAACAAACGTTCACAAGTTCTGGTATACAATAAAACCAAAGAAGAAGAAGAAGAAGCTTCAAATTCCAGTGTGCTAACAAAACAACTTACCATGTGCTTACTACAAAGAAGAACAATCAAGTGTAGGGGATGAGAGAGAAGCTGTGGCTGGTAAAAGTTGTAGTGTCGACCACGGCCTCGGCCCGAGTTACGGATACCTAGCCGATAACAGGATTAACGCGCCCTCCCGTGTTGTTACCGGCTAATTCGCACGCAAACTTCCCACACGCCACACTTTCGACACGATAATGTTCTCCTAGTAGTTCGCCTGATATTCACTTATTACTTTCACCGTTCGCGTTAATATACTACTCACGCCATTTAATTAATTAGATTTTCTGTTAACATACCTACATTACGCTGTGTTATTTATTAAGAAAGCTTATGTTTGGAATAACGTATGCTTTATCTATAACATGTGCACAGAACGTGATAATTTGGCCTGTTTGGTTACCGGATTATTGCCGGATCAAGTCATATATTGAAGTTCAGTTCAATCTACTACAAAGACAAAGAGCGAGTTATATAAATGTGAACACAGTCTGATAAACATTCCATTTAGATTTTATACGCCTTTAATATCATCAATAAGAGCCCCATTTTATCTCTCGGGTAATGTGCGTCTTTGTTGATAGCATGTAAACACGACAGATTTGAACAAAAAATAACTCTGATTAAGCTAGATATTTTTACGATCTCTCGACGGATTAATGAACATTTATTATTAAACTCGGCTACTCAAATATGATTTTTCGTTTATCTTATCCAATCAAAGTTAATTGAACGCTCGATCAAATCACAACACTATTCAGTTTAATATTCCCGAACCTTTCTTCGTCTTTAACTTTGAATACTTCCCAAGTCAATTGAGAATTTTAATTTTGTAATTATGGCAAATAAACTTTTAACAGTTGACGGCAGTCATGAAACATTTACGACAATATAAAATCGTAATGGATTAACTTGATCGCCACAGTCGGCGTTTAACGACCGACCTGGAGTAACTTCCTCAATAAAATTATTCTCTGTCATCTCCTATATCGTGAGTTTGACGATACAAACTACGTATTTGAGAAGAGAATCTATACACCACCCTAATTATATAATGAATGACTTTATTTATTTATTGCTTACTATTTTTTACGCTAGAATATCGTAACATTTCTTCGTCACTTCTAAATTGTGTTGATAGTGTACTAACTTCTGTTTTATGTGTCTCTTGTCTCGAATATCGAATGAAGCGATGGACCTTGTACGACAGATTGAAGTGACATCAAACGGGTGCCTTTCTCTAAAACAGCATTATTATTGTATGAGGTCAAACAAGGACAACAAATGTAACGAAATAGGGTTCCAATCTCATTTTCTTTCTCATATATGTGAGAGAATCAAGTTATTTCCAAACGTTTTTGGGAATAAAATAAATATCGAAGCAAATAGGCAATAGGAAAATGTTAGCAAAATTGCCAAGTTCTTTGAAACGAAAAAGATGCTATGAATTATAATAAATATAATTAACAGGGTGACGTGCTGTAATGACACGAACAAGATAGCTCTTCTTTGAAGTTTTACTTTGTACCTAATCATTTTAAATCGTACACGCTGAAGAAAAAGAAAATGTCCTCATTTCTTTGCAAAACCGGAATTGATTTTTAATACCTAGTCAACCAGTAAATTGACAAAAAGCGCAAAGGTGAAAAGTTAAAAGGTATACATGGGCCAACAGCGAGTCAAACGTCAATACTTTTAATTGGGTTGGTTTCTAATTATCTACTAAAATATTAACAAGTTATGTATAGTCAGAGAGAAGCAGGGATTCGTAGAGACAGTTATACTCTCCTCATCTTATCGTATACCATTCGTAACGTAGGTAACATTAAAGGAAACTTATTAATTATTACAAATAAAACTTGGTCGACTCGTAATTAAGAGTCCATTTTGTGACAGCCTCTTAAAATTCACTCCACGAGCGCTGAGGGAGGCTCAAAGGCAAAATAATTAAAGCGGAGGGTATAAGAAAATGTCGGGGAGGGAGATCAAAAGAGAGAATTTACCCTCGGGTAAATAATATAGCAGTCTCGCGCCGGATTTGGGTATTTGCTAAGGTTACAATATACCTGTTGGTAGTGGTATTGACATGGTTTACCTCAATCCAAATTAATTATTTAATGAACGGAACTAGAGGAGGAGCTGGGGCAATGGAGACAATTACCGAGCAATAACTCGGAGCGTAGGCCCCTGGGAGTCAATGAGCTATGTAGGTATGTCGAGCTATGTCGGCTTTTAAACGTGTGACCTATCTATTTCAGGTTTATTTGTTTTTCATCGCCGTTTATGGGGGTGTGAGAAAGTTTATGTACCAACGCGAACGGTACAGTGACTTTATAAACGGCCGATTTGTGACTCCTAAAAGCTTGGTTAGCCTTTCTTTAAGACGCAGATATATGCCAGTGACCTTGAGGGGTTAGCTTGCGTGTTCTGTACTGTGCTCACGCAACGCGTCGTACGTTCAGCCAGTAATAGGACTCGCCCTTCAAGGAGCGCTGTCCCCAATTTAACGCATTATTAATGTATTATACACAAAACAAAATGTATTGTAATAAAACGCGTATACTAAAAGATCAATAATTAAATCATCTTTAAATTAGTGAAGGTTTCAAAAAAATACGCTCGGTAGATTTTGCGCCATTCTCAGTTTTTTATCCGCGTTAGACATAACTTGACAAATTAATTTCACTATGTAATATAAACATAATCTAAAATATTCACATAATAAGTTATTGATAAAATGCTCTAATTTATCATATATTTTTTTCAAGTCATTAACACTACTCGTTTAGACGTAATCTTCAGTATAAAATCATTAATAGTCGGTTATCGTCGCCTTAACTGCTCCGTAGGTAAATAGGTACTTTATAAACACAAAATCTTCAAAATTTTCTTGTCTCAAAAAACTTGTGCCTTCTCTACATATTCCATTACAATGGCAATGGAATTACTATAAGTACTCGGCATAAGTCCACCATCTTTGTTTTATTTATATGTTACGTATTAGGTTCCTCAGCTTTTTGTATTTTTAAGCCAAATTATGATAAGTTCAAAGAAACGTACCTATTAAGGAAAATCGCGTGACAATCCTTGAACGTCTAACCTTGGTAAAAACATGAGCCGAATGAAATTTTCTAAGTACTCTACCTTACTTACTAACATTTTCACGTAAAACTTTAACCAATAACCGCCTTATTACAAAACAAGGTTTATCTTCAGACCCAGGTTTAAATCATGGCTCCATTATTGAATTTCGAACTTTATTCCGACTATGGTAAAGTTCCTAACACAAAACGGACAACTTAGTACCGAATTAAGTTTTCAGTTTTGTATAAAGAACGGTATTTCAATCACCGTTACGTTCTTATTACAAAAACTAGCTCCATGGTTTAAGGGCGACTTGCAGCTTTTACTTAAATCTCGATTTAAACACGACTTGGGCTTAAACTTAATTTAAAGACTTGCATGTCATCGCGATTTAAATAAACGTCAAAGTTAAACCGGCATCTAGGCCGATTTAGAGTTGGTAAATCTCGATTTTAGAAACAGACAATACAGTGGTATTTTAAATTCCTCTTTTTATTTGTGAAAATAGATTTCTTTTCGCTTAATCATGATGATTGGTTATCGGATGATGAGGAGATCGAAAAATATTTAGACAATCCGTTTTTCTCTCGTAGAGTGGTACATTAGAAGCGATGTATTTAATACATTACGAGATGACGAATTTTTGAAACGGTTCTGTTTAAGTAAACAGAGTACAAAGCTCATTTATGATAAAATTATCCTTAACTTTCCACGCGATTTTAACAGGTAAGCTTTCTTCAGCTATGCAGATAGCACAGAGTACTATTTATTACTGGTACGCTAACGAAAACTAGAAAATAACACGAGACTACAACCAATTTGATTGCGATGTTTCACATCTGTCAGGCGTCCCATTACGGTTCACATTTTTTTCTCTATACGCAAAACTGAGTTGCCATCACTTTTTATTTGAAAACTGAACGCAAAGACTGAATGGTGAATGTAATAATGACTAATCTCTGTTTAGTTAAATCGAATGTGAAAAGTGACCGTGCAAGACATGCCTAATAAGATTTAAGTTAAGTCGAGTTTAGGGCAAAATCGAGATTTAATTAAACCGAGATTTGTATCATTTTGATGCAAGTGGCCCTAAGTCATGTAAAAAAATATAAATCTCGTTTTGTAATAAGACGGTAAAGGTATAATAATAGTACTTAGATAATAATATAGTCGCAATAATAACGTGTCTATGACATATTCTTCTCACACTCGCATAATGACGTTTGATGGCAGTCAGGCATAATCCATCATTTTGCATAATCACTCGATGCCTTCACTTTCAAAGGTTACTGAAAACATTTAATTATGCAAAGTCAACCTGTACTCTTAATGCCTTTATGAATATTAATATGAGTGAATAAATTCAAATATTTCTCGCTTTACCATTTTTTTGCACTTACTTGTATGTGGGTGGAAAATTACCCAAGATTGGAAGAACTTCCAAATCGTTTCGAACCCGCAAACTTACCTGGAAAGAAAAGAGTACTACAATAAAACGTAATTCATGTTCAGTAATTGATAAATAAGATATTTGTATTCACAAAAGGAATATTGGTTTGGGTTTCATTCTGCGAATTCTTGTTTTATATATTTTCGATAAAATACGTTGAATAACTCTGGGACCAAGACTGGATTTGTTAGACTCTCATTAATTCACAGTACACGAGTGCTAACAGTATACTTTAATCGTAAAATGGCATTACAACGTCAACCTTTACAGCTGCCATTCGAGTGCAAATCTGAAATGAATGAGCTACAGACGAATATTACAAATTCACCAGACGCGCCTCAACTCATAACAAAGTCACTAAACAGTCTTAAATTGTTAAAAATTAACATTCAAATTGGGGGAGCGCTGTTAGTGGAATTAGTACGACTTTCTCTCATAAATCGTCTGGAGAGGGTGGCGAGTACGCCGGTTTATTGGCTCCACGTCGACATTCGCCTGCTAATAAATGAAGCAGAAAACTTCTACAATTTCTACATAAGTAGTGTGCTGTTTGTCGAGGGCGGAAGACATCACCCGCAAACTTATCTAACCGAAAAATGTGTCTACACAGAGCGTCGTAGAGCTCAAACTTCGACGGGAACACTTTTATAACTCTGCCTCTCCTGCTTGCTCGTGAGGAGTGCGAGTAGGATGCAGCGACCGCATTATGGGTTTATGAAATGAGCTCCGTTGCCTCATGTTACCCCGACGAAGAAAATGAAATTATGACCGTAGCCGCGCAAAGAAAGCGGCCATGACATCTCTAATTTTTTCTTGTGCAGCTTTTACGAGCGAACGAGACTCGGAGCAAAATGCTTGGATAAATTGGAAAATATTTTTGAAATAACACAATTTTATTATTTACGTAGCAGACTAGCAGTACTCATAAAATATTTAGATGGCCAATTTCTTTAGATAGCTACTGCATGTATTAACTACTTAACTACATTATTAAGGGCGTACTTGAACATGATACAGGAATTATAGGTATTTCTGCGTAATCGTATCTCAAACATTAGACAAGGTAATTAGGTTCGCTGCGAACGCCGAACGCACACAAAGCTCATTAAGCATCAGTTCCAATCTAATCAAATTGTGATTAAATCGAGAGAACCCTTTGATGTCACGGGCGTTGAGCGTCGATGGCGCGCGCCGAAATTACTGGCATATGCTCACGTTGCCCGCAGGCGCAGCTACCCCATGCATAATTTATATTGCATTAGCTTCCCCAATTTGGGGTGTTTGTTCATAAGTATTTTAAATCAGAGCTTGCATTGAAATGCTGACACTGGTGACAGTTTAGGTTGGCTTCAAAATTAAGCTTGTTTATTTAATATTCTGGTTTTGCTGGTGCTTTATGTTGTTTTGAATATTCAGGATTATATTAGTGAAAGTGAACACAATTCGTGTGTCAAAACTGTTTCATCGAAATTATAATTTCGCTGAATAGTATAATAATTATTATAATTAGGTAGGTTTAAAAACGCATTTGTAACATTATTCCATTATAAACGTCCACCAACAACGAGCGTGAGAATTCTAGGAAGCTATTGAGGTACCTACTGTATCTAATTGTGTATTAGTTCATTCATAGTAACAAGTATTTATGCCTTACTAGTAATTCACGGAATTCAGCAAGATCTGTAAAGGATAGCCAATGCTACGGCTACGGAACAGTCGGTAATTAATCGTCTATTATAAACTCAGCGGGAGACTACAGATTACTTCTTTGACCGCTGGCATCCTGGTAGGGAATCCTAAACGCGGGACTGCGCGGGCCCGCGTGGTGGATCATGGCTCATTACCTCTCACAGAGAGGAGGCCTGAGTACCAGCAGTGAGAACATTATAGGCTTTATAAAAGAAAGAAAAAGAAGGAAAGAAAGAAATTACGTTTATTTACGGTAAACATGACGCAAAAAAGAACATAAACACAAAAATACGCAAAACGGCTATCGCTCAGATACTGCGACCATTGCAAGACAGAGCCCCAGCGCTGTTTTCAGCGACAGCCGGCAATGAATTTATGCTATGCTATCCTGCAGGCTTAGCACGAGAACCCTCTCTACGCGTTTTGTCGACGGAAGAATAGACAAAAGTGACGTTTCAGTGTAGACAACAGAAAGTTTTCTACTGTCTGTAGCACGGCGATTACAAAACCAAATGTGAAGAGACTTGTCTTCTCTACCCTAGACAACTGTCTACAACGTCGAGCACGGCGTACAATCTTTCTCCGGTGTTGACAGCTAGGGATAGAAACCTTTCTTCCGAAATAGTCTACATATAAAATGACCTAGACAACGATTCGTTAGTTGTTTTTTTCGTTAATTCGAGTAATTATACGCGGTGCTTTTTTACTTTTATCATGTATTAAGCTGAAATTAACATGTTGGGTTCAAATTGCGCTTTTTATTTAAGTTTTTTTATAGAAAAACTTCAGCGAAGATGGGAAAGAAATACTATTAGCGAGCTTGCTTTGCTTGTTTGGGAGCCTTTGATCTCACGGGAAGTGAGTTCTGTAGAATTATAAAATAAGCAAGGAGATAGTGCAATCAATGTTTATGCGAAGAACTCGGCTAGGACCTGTCGCCCAAAATAAATAATAGATTTTTGGAATTAACAATAAAATAAGAACAACAATATAAGTATCCTACAGTTTTTACACTATGTTGTCCCTTAACTTTGATTTATTAGATACCTACATTCACAGGGAATATAAAACATCTGATTATGAGCCAAAATCTCCTCATTGAACACTAAATTATTTATTTATGAAGTACTAGCTGCCGCACGCGGCCTCGCCCGCGTTGCATTAAGGCTTCTACATACTGGCGCGACACAAAGGCCCTGCACGTCACGTGACAAGCGGTGCCTTTGTGTCGCGTCGCGAGTCGCGCTGGTTTGTAGAAGCTTTTACTATGTAGTGATTATTATTTTCATTTACTAAATCTTACACACTCAGTTTTAAATGGAGTATTTACCTACTAATAAATAAAATATCGATAAACAACAATACAATAACAATGTTAGTACCTAGTAAAAACAAGGGCTCCCGCAGACAGGCGCGACGTGATAGCGCGACCCGCCAGTCTGCAGTACCCTTAAAGGATACTTCTTGCGTGACGCCATCAAAATAGTATAATTATGGCTCTTTATTTAAATAATGCCTGTACATTATATGCAATTACCAATATTATAAAGTGCTCTGTGTATGCAATACAAATGAGTTTTAAAACTTAGTGGCGCCACAGCCTATGATGTATTACCTATAATACGTCATTGGCTACAGCCATTTAACAATATTTTTAAAAGGGAGATGCGCTAAGGTAGCCCGTGAAATTCAAATTTTATTACGTTTTTTGCAATTTGCAAGTCAGTAACACGTTATAAGTTGATTTAAATATGATTCGCGGCCGTAAAAAATATTGCTTTACAGAATTATAATCATTAGAATCGGCAAAACAACTAACTCTCTTCAAAAAATCCTTAGAATTCAAAAAACGTTCGAAAATTTGAATTTCGCGGGCTACTCAGCGCATCCCCCTTGACCATTTGCGTTTTGTAATTGAAGAAATATTCGTTAAAAACACTTTTGCTTCATAGATTTGTTTGAGAACGAAACGCAAAAGTACGGTAAAATTGGGTAGTAATACACACCACTAGCGAATACCCCGTTGCTATGGACAAGTCACTGTCTACGAAGAAACCCGAGTCTAGGTGTGTCCTCGTGCTCGCGAAGAAGAGATAACGAGAAGTGTAGACAAGCTATGTCTATTCTATAGTAGAGTAGAGATCGAAAACGCCATGCTAAGCCTGCTGGTACATCGCGGTAGAAATTTAAGTATTATGACGTAATGTATGGTATATTTAGTATCATAAACCCAACCATTCATAAACATAAACCGTCTTATTACAAAATAAAGGTTTATCTTCAGACACAGGTTTAAACCATGGAGCCATTATTGAATTTCGAACTTCATTCCGTCTTTGGTAAAGTTCCTACTACAAAATTGACAACTTAGTACCGAACTAAGTTTTCAGTTTTGTATAAAGAACGGTATTACAATACAAAAACTGGCTCCATTGTTTAACCATGTCAAAATATAAATCTTGTTTTGTAATAAGACGGTGTATGCCTGAAGTCAATAATTTTAGGATGTTACAGTCAGGGATATTAATTGTTTATCAAATGGAGACACCTACATCAATCTGCTGTGCTAAAGCCATTTCACACAACTGTCATACGTATACGAGTAATTTAAATTGATAAGTTATGTAAGCAATATGCTAAACGATTAATTCTCCTGACGTTACCTACCAACTTCTACGATGGTGACTTGAAATCTATGTGATACACAGATTACTTTAAGATTAGAAATTTCGCAGAATGTAGGTTTAGCGAAATAAAAAATAACTACGGGATTCCCACATTGCAAAATGTTTTGAAAGCATCCGGTATATTGATTTGCGCCAATAAAAACAAACGATTTATATATCGTGGTGTGAGGTTATTGGTTCTATAATATCATAATTATAGCATTTCATTTATTTATTGCGAATCTTACGTGTTGAGCTGGTTAAATTAAATAGATGTTCCTACTTGAATCTGAATAAAAATTATTTCACTTGTGAGAAAATAATAATGTAAGTATCAAGAAAATGAACAAAGAAAACCATCTTTGAAGTAATTATTCAAAAATTTGCAAACAGTGCCTGCGTCCTAAATATGTAAGAATAAAAATAGATAAGTTAAATGTTCATAGGATCTCTAACAAACAAGTTTCATGTATGTAAACTGTACAACACATCATATTAGCACTGAAAAGATAATAATTTCTTTCAATCGACTCGAGTACTCAATAAACAAACCGAAGCTCGTCAATGTTCCACATTGACTTACAATAAACTAGTGCCACTAGTGCCTCACAAGCTAACGTTTATTTTATCAATTACCACACATTATGTCACGTATGGTCCCGAACACTCCGCTTATCAGTTTAATTCATCTCGCTCGCCCTTTATTTTAAAACACGCGACGCTAATGCTCACGTAAAAGCGGGATGGAATGTTTTTTTAGTGTGTGTGAGTGAGACGGTCGGGCCAGCGTTTCTCAACATGTCGCGTTTAGCGGTGTTAAGGTTAATAGCGCTATTTGTATAGCGAGAGATGTTATCGGCGGAGGCTGTGGCTGCGAGACCGACACGGACATTTTATTGTCTACATCGACACAGAATATTTCCAAACAACTAAACGATTCGAATGTACTTCAGCTTTAACATGTGTCGATTCTTCCGTGTTCCTAATGTCCGCGTGAAGTTTGTTTTAGCAGTATTTGTAAATAAACGGTTTATCTTTTGTCGGTGGAATACGTACAGTTTTCAAAGAATAAACGTTTGCAACGTTTTACAAAATGGTAGCTAAGTATAATGGTAATGGTATTATTTTTGTGCTAAAAAGCTCAAGCAAAATAAAATGTCATTTTTAACGAAGTCCTGTGCGTGAGCACAAACAATGCGGTATGGAATGCAAAAAACCACATTACAATGTAATTGAAAGTCAATCGAGCTGTCTCGTGTCCTGAACTCCTGACATTAAAGCGACGTTGATAATATTTTCAGTAAACTCATCATCCTGAATAAGGGTTCTCACAGACAGGCGCGGCTTATTATTTTTTGACAACTATAGTAGCACAATTTCTATGAAAACTTCATGAAAAGTGAAGGGAAAAAAAACCCTTTTTTCTCACTGCGCGTCGCGCTACCTGTCGAGCCCGCGATATCGCGCCAGTCTGCACGAGCCTTAAATAGTGAACCTATTAGAGGTAATATTTATTTCCATGACAGTTACAAACAATACCTACATACATTATACTCTTGTGAAACAAGTATTCAAAGTTTTTTACATAAAGAAGAGATCTGAGCATCATTCATCTTTACAATGTTAACAGATGTTTATAAAATACACTACAAGCGAGATACTGTAAACATGAGTTTTAAATAAATTGGACACGTGAAAACACGTAACTGTACTGTAACGTAATACGTAACTGTTAATTTCACAATAAAAGTTGTTAAAACATAAATAAATGTCATTATAAGCAACGGTAAGTGTTTATGCTAATACAACAAGTTGCTTAAAAGGTAATGACACCACAATTAGGTACTCGAGAAGTGTTATTATCATCGCTCGAACAAGATGAGCTCCGACGCAAAAAATATCTCTCGACTGAATAGGACGGAATGATTGACATTTCTGATGCCTCAGACAGAAAACCTGTTTGCAGCCACAAAAGCTTTTTGATTGTTGTACATACAATACAGAAACACATGAGAATAACACAGCGTTGAACACACAAACATCCTATTACGTTTCTCATTAGCAAGGAAAAATTGTGGAAAGAGGTTGGTATTTATTTTGAGGACAAACGCTATACGAAAGTCATCACCAGCGTTTAAATTAAATATCTGTCTCGTTTTATTGTATCAGGAACAAATAGAGCAACTTTACGTTATATTCAAAGCACCCAGGGGATCTTAGAGACTGTGTAAGTACCATTAAGCCGTCTGTAATACACCAAGTAAGTATTTGCATGAAAACGACAAGATATTTGCATATGCAAATTGCGTTCCGTCTTTATTTGGGCCGCGGACGTTAACTCTATGTCCTTATGTAAATGAGAGGCCCCGAGCTTTCCCGATAGCCGTATCTTGAAACTTCTATTGTTTAAATAGCCCTTTTAAATCAGTTACCGTGTCAATTTTTTCATCAACCTATTCCACAAAACAATTAACTTTTATGTCTAGTTGTCTACGAACCGGACAAAAAGTAGACATGAATAGAGCGTTAACAAGGCAAAAACTGTAGTCTATTACAGCGTTTAATAATGCCATTATAATGCAACCGAACCGGCTTCAAGAAATCGTTCGAAACGGCAGTACAAGACAAGAGCCGAGTGAACAATAACGACGGCACCGCTCATTTTTGTAGTCGCAAAGGAAAACAATAAAACAAAGAGAGCGCAAAAACGACACCGTACACGCAAGCGGGGCTCTCGAAAAATAGCAACGGCACACACGCGAGACGCGACGCGCCGCGATGCCATCCTCGCCTCGCTACGACCAGTATAAAGCTGCCACACATGCACGAATAAAAAACAGCCAACCGCACACGAGCACAACAGCGTGTAGCTAGAGTCGGCCGCTCAGCTTACCCTCGCACTCGGCGAGGCATTCGTGCGTGAACCCAACCGACTCGCTGTGTACACACATGGCTACGTACTTATTACCGGTACGTGTGTTGCGGACTGCGGTATCCATTACGCCGAGGAAAAAGCGCGCGAACCAACGGTGTGTGTAATTGATTAACAGTTTGAGAACCTGTTGACGAGCAGTGACGGACGCGCCGCTCAAACATCGCCGGAAAGCCTCGTTGAGCGTTTTAAAATCATAATTTAAATAATATGCATGTCATTTCACCTCCACTTAGAATAACCTCATAATAAACGGTGCGAAGTCAAGTTCAAATTACATTCCTTCGCAATGTAACTGTTATTTTAATAATGGAATTTAATTACACGTTTATTGAATGTTTTGTGCGTTTTATTGTTCAATGGAAAGAACTTTGAAGTCACGGTTTATACTTCCCTTGGCAAGATTTCAATTAATGTGTTTTATAGCTAGGATAAAAATTCTTATACATTACAATTACTTACGTGTAAATCAGCACAAAAAATAAATAACGGTGTATAGGTATTCAATGTGATGAAAGCAATAAAGTCAGCGAATTGTGTGATGTAGTAATAAAAGTGGCCGGAAAGAAAAATAATAATTTATAACAATAAAATGGTGTGCGGAGATGTCGCGTTTGGCCGCGTCTGCCTTCTGCTCCACCCTACATCAATAATTCATGCGACATCGCGCCATTGAGAAAGTGCTCTGTGATCGCCATACTAATTCAACCATTGAATCACTAAAACATTATTTGTGACACTCGATTCAATACATACGCACAATGACAAACTATACATTTCCTTGTTTGGATCTGGCACAGTGTTAGTAAAACGATAAATTAGTATGTAGTCACTAGCAGTAAAAAATAACAGTATTGACGGTATTTGTGGTTATAAATCCACAAATACTTGAATTTCTGAAATATTGACGCCAATTCCTGACATTGTAAACACGAAACATATTACATAGATATTACGTCCCAACTTCCAACAATGAAAAGGAACATTTTCATTGTATTGGACAGAAATTGCGACTTGTATAAATGTTTAACATATTAATTAATAGTTTCGCAGGAAAGGATTCAAAGTTTTTTTTTTTTCTAAACAGGATTACAGATTTAATCCTAAAAGGAGCCAGCTTGCTTGAAACGGTTTCGTAAGAAAAATATACGAGATGGGGTCCGTAAACACATTCATCCCGAGGGAAACCGAAGTAGCCGGCTGGATTAATTCGTGTAATTTAAACTCCAATACCAGGACAATATGAAACGGAGCAGATATTCAGCTCGCCTAACTTGAAACTACCAGTCCAGACGAGTAACTCCGTAACATACTATCAGCGGAAAATATAGATAGAATGCAACAGAAAAGCGGATGTAAAACAGGTAGCAAAAATAAACTGAAAATATTTGCTGCAAACACGTGGGAAATCAAAAAGTTTGTGATTTAAACAGAAAAATAAATGTCCGTTTCATTTCTTTGTTTTAACTACTCCAATAAAAATCTGTGTACGAGATGTGAATTTCCAAGTGGCAAGATGACGCTGCGTTTATGACGCTCGTGTGCACGAGCCCTGAGGGTGGCGGAAGGAGACAGCACTCCCGCCTTCCCTGGAGGTGTGAGGGAGAAGTGAATATTACATCGACTCCGGGTACAAAGATGGCAGACGTTTGCGGTTGATAGTTTATAGTTATTGCGAGCGAGTGCGACGTGTCCGGAGCCGCTTTATCACATTGTTAGCGTTGTTATCCGCGTACAGCGGATTAAGTGAAGATCACACTCGAGCCCTGACTCACCACTCGGACAATGGCTTCCGGTAATGGCTTTTAACATTTACACCGTCTTTTATGTGTTTTTACCCTTCTGATTTATTACGATGTGTATGTTAGCTAAACATAATTTTCTTGGTAATTATCATTTCTGTTCTAAACATAATAAAGTATTAAACTTTATGGCGTTTTAATTAAAAACAACGATGGAGCGCGGTAAGAATTTATTCCCCCCATCTAACAACTTCAAAGGGCGTAGAGGTGTCGCGCGTGAATATAAATCTCTCGCCGGGATAAAAGAGGGAAAGCTCGGGACGGATCTATATAAATGTTGCAATTCGTGCGAGTTCCTGTGATCGATTACTCTCACTATCGTCGCACTATTTCAAGTACAAGACATCTCATTTATACCTGTCATATTCAAAGCGTTTTTATTTTGCTTGAGGAATTTGCTCCGATAAAAAGATAGGTATGTTTTTATAAGCGGACGTGAAGTATTATAAACATCTGCGCTGTTTATTTTATATCTCGAGTCGAATGTGAGTGTATTTAAATAAAATGCAACGTAAACAGCGGTTGGAACTGTCGGCTGCCGCCGGCGTGGTTCACAGATGCGCACTAGTAGTACCAGGGGAGCATGAAGCTACGGAAGATACACGAGCGAGGTGTCGAGTCTTCCGCCATAAATCCGCCGGAGCAAAGAAAGCGTTAACTCTGATTTACCGACGTTCGCGTCATTCGTGAAGTCGTGACGGGATTCAATGCGCTGCTAACTTGCTTTATTACCTACAATGGCGTTAATAACCAATATTATCGTGTTAAATAACATTAAATGCGAATACAACAGTGAGATTTTCAAAGAAATGACGACAACTTTGCTGTTTTGTTTGGCAAGAAATTCTCGGCTGAATGTGAGCTGAAATAGCTATCGTGACGGATCGCAAAGCTCCGAGAATTTCTGTCACACGGACGGACAAAGGAATTGTGGACACGTGACCAGAGACTGCAGAGCGACAGACCAACAGCCACCACAAAGACACCAACTATTGTTAAGATTTAAATGATAATTATGTACTTTCTTTACAACAGCCAAAACATCTGAGTTGACATCTACCGAAAATTGTTTTTCAACAGATTCAATTAAAACTTTATTAATTTCACAAAGAATCTTCGAAGAAACTTCAATTTGTAGAAACGGTTACGTTGTCAAAGTTAAGAAAATTCAACTAAGTAATACAATTTATACAGAGATAAAACTTCAAAGTCGGCCTGCCCCGTTTCAGAGTATTCAGATGAGAATACTGGAAAAAACAAAAGATTCAGTTTTAATCCACTTAGTAAAACAGAACGAGAAAAGTAAATGCGTGGACTAATTTACGTTTAAATAATAAAATAATTATGCTGTTTATCAGTGAATTAAACGTAGGCTAGTTGTCAGTGGCGAAGGGTGATTTTATGAGAGGCCAGCCGGAGCAAAAAAAAATCGTTTATATACAAAATAAACTCGTCATGACATAGACGACATAAAGACAAAAAAAAATATGCACCCGTTTTGTAAAGTTTTAATTTTATAGTGTTTTAAATACCTACAGTGTGGCTATATTATTTGGCATTATTAAACACTACCTACTGAATGTGCCATTTTTCAATGACGATACAGTGCTAGACGGTGATATACAATCGTGCTATACGGTGCTTTCGCCCGTGCTAGTTGTAATGTATGTGGTAATGGAAACTGAAAATAAAGCGAGCGATTTGTACCCACAAGCGAGATATTAGTTAAAAGTAGAACTGTGTTAGTAATTAGAAGCATATTTTGCGGGGCCGCGGGCGCTGGCCGGCCGCGCGGCCATGTGGCGGCTCGGCGCCGAACGCGCCGCGCCGCCTTCATTAAATAATTAAAACGTGCTTCTCGTGTGCACTCACGCTAATAGCCGTTTTACCGAGGAACCGTGGAAAAAGTCATGGAAAACAAACACGGTAGGTAGGCAACGTGAATTACATCACTTCACTACAATACTAGGACGGCATGAACGGTTCGCAGCTCGCAAATTACAGTATTAAAAATTTAAAACCGCTATTATAAATGCTTTAGCTGTTGGACATTGTTGTTTTAGTGCCGGCTGCCGGCCGGATCATAAAACATTAATGCACATTCTATCCTGGGAGCAGACAATAAAAACTTTGTGTTGGTTCTTATATGGGATGGAAAAATAGGACTGGCCTTGACCGAGAATGTTCTAAGCCTTTACTTGGAGTACCACATTCTAATAAATTGTATTGTAGCTATCGGGATTACAAAAGTTTGTTTGACAGTATACAATATGGTGAGAGATCAATCCTATGTACGCACGGCTACTCATCAAACTATACATTTCCAGTATAAGCTAATCTCGCATTGTATAGGATTTCCGTACAATGAGAGGTCAGCGTATACTGGAAATGTATAGCTTGATGTGTAGCCGTGTATACAACATTAATGCACATTCTATCCTGAGAGCAGACAATAAAAAACTTTGTGTTGGTTCTATGGGATGGGAAAATAGGACTGGCCTTGACCGAGAATGTCCTTTACTTGGAGTACCACATTCTAATACAATTGTATTGTAGCTATCGGGTTTACAAAAGTTTGTTTCAGTATAAATTATGGTGAGAGATCAATCCTATATACACACGGCTACACATCAAACTATACATTTCCAGTATAAGCTAATCTCGCATTGTATAGGATTTCCGTACAATGACAGGTAAAGTGTATACTGGAAATGTATAGCTTGATGTAGCCGTGTGTACATAGGATTGATCTCTCACCATATTGTATACTGTCAAACAAACTTTTGTAATCCCGATAGCTACAATACAACCTTATTCAAACATGTTCAGTTTCTATGATAAGTTGATAACAAAACATAAATCTTCATCTTAACTTTTTATAAGAGTAACCGTGGAGTTTCTTGCCAGTTCTCTCCATAGGAAACGACCAATTGGAACCGTGCACCTAGCTTCTGACGTTTCATAAGTATGGGCCACATATACTCCATTTGAAATAAGATTAGACATTTAAATAAACCTTTTTTACGGTCCGTTCAACCGATTTTGACTTATATTGCGTTGGTGGCATGAGAAATTGCAGCTGTAATAAACAGTTGGGATTGTAACCACATTTTTGCTTTTAATGCTATCCTTATGCCTACGGGTAGAAGTCAAAATGGGTTGAACGAACTGTAAAAAAGTTTATTTAAATTTCTAATCTTATTTCAAATGGAGTTTAGGGTTATGTGAAATAAAATATTTTGATTTTGTAAACATCACGCCTGTATTCCCCAAATGGTTAGGCAGAGATGTACCCATAGTACACCCACCTTATCATAACACATATCAGTAGCAATGGGATACATTTTGACACTTCCAACAACATTCACTGCGTTATTTACGTTGTTGAGCAGACAGATTTTTTAAAACATGTGAAGCTACTTATATAGAAATATACTTCAAAATCATTCCGATTGCAATTGATAGTGTGTTACGTACGCAATTATGGTGCAGGTCACACAATCGTGACGTGAGGATAAATGGAGAGCTGCATAATTAATTATAATATGATTGATAGAATATAAGTCAGTAAATATGGTCACACATTATGATGACACTATTAATTAACCTTTGATTATGTATATGTCTAGAGTACAGTACCATATTTGCCATAAGGGCACACGAGGCCCATGCCCCATCCTCACGGGGGCCCGGATGGCCGATTCAACGCTCGCACTCAATAGCGCATATTTTTTCTACTTTTAGTTTAATTCAAACCTGCAGCATTTTATTTAATAGCGTACTACCTACCTAAAGAACTAAAACAAGTTTCTTATGCTGGTGTGCGTGATAGCTACGTCATACACTCGCGCCACGTCATTGTGTTATTCTAGTGTGCGTGCATTTTGCGGCTAACAGTTGGACGCAATTTTTTCGACGAGTTCACAGCTATGACCGTCTCCATCCATAGACATAAATTTATATCTTTGCTAATTAACCTTGCAAACAAACAAACACGGTACATACATGACCTAGTTAACAAATAGTTATGCAAATATTTAGCGTTAATTATAGTGATAATATGTTAATTGTGATTAGTAACAAAAACGTAGACGTAACAATCGTTATCGACGTGAGTATATGAATAATAATGATGCTTCACATAATCAGTTCAACAAAATATCGGATGACGTAGGCACCGTCTTTGATAATAAATACATTCTGTAATGGCTTCTACATACCGGGGCGACTTGTCGCGCGACGCGACACAAAGGACAATGCCGTGTGAACGAAGCCTTTAGGCACCGCTCTTCCCGCGACACACGGGGCCTTTGTGCCGTGTCGCGTCGCGCGACAAGTCGCGCTGGTATGTAGAAGCCTTGATTCTCTTTTCAATATAGTTGTTAAACATGGCGTACTTTCAGAGGCTATAATTATGATTGATCTTTTGCATAGGTATATTTCTGTGTTACGCGGTCGTGACTTTTGTTTACGAGCTCTATCAAGGCGTCTACATACTGGCGCTGGTCGCGTTGGTCTGTAGAAGCCTTCATTCGTTTTGCAGTTAAGTTTTAAATGTATAAGTCAATTTAAAAAGTTTAGTAGCAAGGAGTTTTCATACATAGAATAAAATGGGATAGATTTTATACGAGGAAAAATTAATGAGTCCGTACTCTTAGCATTGAATTCTCCAAAAGTCTTTTAAATGGTTCTTTAATATATTTAATTACCATTTAATTATTTTCACATAAACATTTGTCAAAAATCGAATAGGCTGTATAGGGCTGTTTTCGTTGTAAAAAAAATATGTCCAGTTGCAAAAACGCGCCATTTTCTGAAAATATTCCTTCTTTCCACCCTTGTATCACAATGTACTATTTCAGTCTCTTTGTATATTATTAGTTTATTACTGTTACAGCTCTCCAAATAAAATATAATAATGCGGTATAGAGAAAACAAAAGCAAAACGGAATGTAGTAGAATAATGATTTATTTTTCCGTTCGCCCGAGAGTCGGCCCACCCCGCACCGGTACAAAAACACGAATTCAAGAAATAACTCCACTCGCTATTAAAAGCTTCGCCACTGAGATAATTTCATGAGATAACTCCTAAGTAATAGATCAGATGGATCTTATCTGTTCGGATTTAACTAATTGCGTTTTGTAAGACATTATCGTGTTTTATCGCATAACACCGTTAAAATAGGTTTTGCAGAACAGTTGTATTTGTTGACATCTCACATTATGTAGCTCACAGCCTCGTTCATTACTTTTTGTTTAACTTGTAATGATTTGCGCAATAAATTAGTATAAGTATGACATTAATGAATGTCCCGTAGGATGGAAGTGGGCAGTTACCGTCACGGTGGCTTATAATCAGAGACTACTTAATACACCGGCGGAGTAGCCACGCGGCTCAGATAGCAATTTCCTGGACGGGCTGCAATGCAAATGGCCGATTTCTCCCTAACCAAATTACCTCCTCGTATTTATTTTAGTACCTCGTTTAATCAAACTGCACTGCAGACTCGTTTCTCAGAAATATTATCGCAGCAAATTGAATATTTTATCTTCATAGACCGACACAATAAGAGACAATAAATTTAACGTTTATCACTCGAATAAAGCGATACATCTACCACAAAAATACTTTATTTTAAATTAGAGCAATAAATATTGCAAAAGCCATTAGACGAGTAGACGTAGTCTAGCGCTTACAGCCCGACCTCTTTATATCCTTGACGAGACAATAAAATCTTGGGCAATAAACCCTGTCGCCTCACAACGTGACTTTATCTATACTAAAATGAATCAATCAGCTATCAACGGTTTACCTTCGGTTTATCGCCTCATGTTCATATTGGAACGATGAAATCACAGATTGTAGCTGCGATCATTACGCATACGCACCGAGTCGCCGACACCGCTCGGGCGAAATATCTCCACCTCCTTGTAGTCAGCACACTTACAAACAATTGGTGTCGGCTATTAGCCGCGTCGAATAGGTCAAAGCGGCAATAACGTCCAAGATAAGGATGTATCTCACGTCGCCCAGCGCCGGCTGTAATTTAATGTCGTTCAAAATAGCAGCAATAAATAGTAATTCGCCTCAGTCAGCCGTTATTGTTATGAGTGCTAATGCGCTAAGTCAGCTTTAATGCTGGCCTAATGCGCGGCTGGGTTCAGCTGAATGGACGCTGATGTAAGTCGTTTAGCGAGACCGCCGCGACAATGGCGCGGACATTAAAGTTCACACGCATCGTCGACTCCGCAAACAATGAGACGGTATAACTTTTTTACACCACAGCTCGTAATTTATAATAAATTTACTGCCGCGGAACCGTTGCTCAAGCGTGTAAATTTGCTTTGCGATAACTTAACTACTTGTGTAAATAAGTATGTCGCTTGTCGCATGCTCATGAAAACTACATTTTTGTGTTGTTATAACTGTTTGCGACTTGTTTCTAGCTCACCAAACAAGCGCGTCTAGTTTACTGCTTGTCTATGAACTGGTGATTTTTGTGACGTTTCGGTAAGAGGGTGGCGACTGGCGGAATGTGGTCGGCTGGCGCGTCGTTTGTCCGTGGACAATAAAGGCGGCCATAATAAAGTTCACACATGTCGCCCGCGAACCGCAAAGAGAATAAAACTCTCACCTGCCCGGCCAGTTCTGTCTTACCTGTAACAGATAAAATAATACAGTTAGTGAATGTTGCACTCTGGTAGCGTGAAATGTTTTTGAACATGTCTTCTAAAGTGCACCGGCAATGTGCCTTTGTTATCGTTTGATTAGGTAATCATGATAATTTTCTACAAATTTCTTTGTCGGTGCCTGTCGCGCCCGGGATATCGCGTGAGTGTGTAAGAGCCTTAAGAGCCTTGATCATCATCATTAATTTCAACCGGAAGACGTCCACTGCTGGACATAGGCCTCCCCCAAAAAGGGGGGGGGGGGGGATTTGCCATAATCGCCACGCTTGGCAGGCGGGTTGTCGATCGCAGTACGGTGTTAAAATGCATAGAGAACGCTGCTGCCCATTCTCTAGTAAGTCCCTTAGTCGCCTTTTACGACACCCACGGGAAGAAATGGGATGGTGCTATTCTTTACGTCCGGCACCAAACGGAACTGATGTGACGGACTGAGTGTGTAAGAAATAGCCTTGATGCTTGATTTGTTTTATAAACGATTGAAAACAAAAGCAGTTTGTACCAGGCGAACATAAAAACGAGCAGCACGCGGTAGTAGGGCCGCCATTTGCATGGCATCCAGGATATTGCGATCGGGCACAGCAGCGGCGCTCTGAGCAGCAGAAATAAAGCGGAACGCGGCGCCTTCCGTGCTCGCCGACAAATGGACCACCGTTAGTGAGCTTTTGTCACCCGGCACGACTCGCCCGCGCCCGTGCCACTATTAAACGTCTTTCGGAAAGTTACTACCAAGCCAAAGCAACGAGCGCACTGGAACCATTCTTTTTAACTGCGCTCGAAAATTTTATCGTTTAAAGATGAAATCAGCCAGTTTTATTTCAGAGCTGAAAAATTCGATACGTTGTAAAATTGTATTGTATCATGACGTCATCTAAATAGATTTGACGGTCGTTGGAACCATTCCAACTGAATAAAAACACAAATATATCTGTTTTAGGAGTCTTATTTGCGTTTTATATTCAACTGTCGTACTTATTTTTTAACCTGAACAAATGGAATCACAAAATACGTTATGTTTATCTCGATTTATTGTAATGGTTAAAATGGTTAAAATGGGTACGTAATACTAGCCTGTATTACAGTGAAGTCTTTATAGTTCTGTGTGAGCTGTGAAGACGTATTGAAGAGCGAAGTTAGCAGCTGTCACTTTGAAAACGGAAGATTTATCGGCACTTATACTAGGCGTGTTATGTTCGTTTTACGTTTGGGTTCCGTATGTTAGTCTCCAACGCGGTTTACGAGGCAAACGTGACATAAATGAAATGTCGCTTAGAAACAACAGCATTACAGCTAACAGGATATGAAACACTAATATTTTCGCTGACGAAATTACATACTGAATTACTGACATGTCTACACTTGAAGGCTCGTGTAGATTGGCGTGATATTGCGGGCGCGACAAGCAGCGCGATGCGTGTCGTGCCCGAGATATTGCGCGAGTCTTAGGGTGAATTTCACCAATGAATCTGAACGAGATTAGCACATCTAAAAATCTAAACCGAGTTCAAGAGCTGTCAGTGTCAATATTCCAAAGAAAATAATGACACTGACAGCTCAGTTCAGTTTTATTGGTGAAATTGGCACTTAGGGGATATCGATAAACCCACTTATTATATCGTGTGTATGTACAATGTTATAAATAAACTATAAATAACTCATCAACATTCTTAAATTTCATCTTTATTAACGCGTTCTTTATTAGTGTTATTTACAGGCGATAAAATTAATTGCGAAGCAAATAAACGGGGACACGTTATTTATAAAACACAGTCCGCTCTCGTAAGAAGTCAATTAATTAAAATTCATACATATATAACATACATGATAATAGATTTATTTTTCTCAAAGTAAAACAATTTAACAACTCATAAAAGTCATAAATTAAGTCCCTCAGATTTTATTTGTGGCGAATTTTTTTTAAATAAAATCTCTTTGTTGGAGAATGTTTTAAAATGACTGTGCTTGCTGTTGTGTAAAACTATAAAACTTAGTTGCGATAGTCTATGAATTGTTAAAGAAAGTTGCCGTCTTTTATGTGTAATTTATGGTCGTGTGTCAACGTCACTTCATTGTGTGCGAAAGCATGTTAATGATACGAGCATTCGAGTCACACGAGTACCTCTCGACCCGTCCAAGTGTTTAAAGGCTCGTGCAGACCGGCTGTACGAGCCTTAACTCATAATCGACTGAACTGACCTATTATAATAGACTTTCAGAAAAATACATTATTTATAAAACATTTCAATGGAAAACCATGTTTAGTAATGTCATGAATAATTTACGTGTTAAAGTATTACAAACGATGACCCCTGACTGCTCGCGAAAATGTTGTTTAAAAAAACTACAATGCTGCCTCTAGTTACATAGTTAATTTAATAGATTCTGTTATTAAATGTGACTACCTACTTTATCGTATTAAGGCTCTTTCAGACTCACGCGATATCGCGGGTGCAACGCGACACTAGTAGGACAATTTGTTTGTCGGTACCTGTCGCGCCCGCAATATCGCGTGAGTCTGTAAGAGCCTTTAGCTTGTTAGCTAAGGTTTATATTAAGTGTTATTATTATTAAGTATTTTTAATTATACTCAGGGTGCTCGCCCACGATCGATGTTTTCGGCGATTTTTGTGTGAATGTATTTCTATCTGGCAAAAAGCGCCGAAAAAATCGGTCGTGGGCGGGCACCCTTATTAAAACATACACCCATTCAAATAAAATACTTAAACATTAAGGCGCGTACAGCCTGGTGCGATATCGCGGGCGCGACGCGACACTAATAGTAGCACAATTTCTATGTCGCTGACTGTCGCGCCCGCGATATCGCGTGATTCTGTGAGAGCCATATATCACCTAATATTTACGCATTTGCATAAAATTTGGATACTTAGTAATTTTTGAAGTGAAAATTTCTTTAGCCGCGTTGAGCGATTTTTGGTAGGAGCAAAATGTATGGGTTGGCGTCACCGACATGCTAATGTGACGTGTTGCACCAGACTGGCGACGCGCAGCGGGCCGAGCACGGGCGTGCCACCACGTTTGTGACAAGACATGATAAATTATGTAATGTCAATTTGTACTAGCATTTTATGACAAAACAGTTTTATCGCTCAAACTATGATAAATGACTCAAGTCATGTCACAGTAGGCCGTGCTCGCCCCGCAGCAAGTGGCTCCGTTTAGTTTTGTTACGAAGTTACTGGAATCACCGAAAAGGTCGGTTTTGAGTGACACTG
Organism: Tiliacea aurago; assembly: GCA_948098905.1. Taxonomy (NCBI): domain Eukaryota; kingdom Metazoa; phylum Arthropoda; class Insecta; order Lepidoptera; family Noctuidae; genus Tiliacea; species Tiliacea aurago. Next base: position 18,935,519 of record OX402593.1, read on the forward strand.
GCTGGTGACAGTCACTGTAGCAGAGCGTCGCATCGATGGTTGCGTGCTGAGTTATTATTCTAAGGTGGCGGCTAAGAATAAGGAAATGGGTGGCACAGAGTACATTGTTTAATGGGTGGCGGCCGTCTTCTGATGACAGAAAATGTCAGTGGAAGCCGCTGTCGTACCATGTCCACGACGAACTGCTATATTCCGATTCCGGCACAGTCCTGATGATATTGAAGTTGCTGAACCACTAATACGATGATCACTTCTGGTGAAGGCTATCCTGCGTTATATTATTAAGACTAAGATATATGCCAGTGACCTTGGGTGGTTAGCTTGCGTGTTCTGTACTGAGCTCACCGAACGCGTCGTACGTTCAGCCAGTAAGTAGTAGGACTCGCTCATCAAGGAGCGCTGTCCCCAATTTGGCGCATTATTAATTTATTATACACAATACAAAAGTTAATTTAATAAAACGCGTATACTAAAAGATCAATAATTAAATTATCTTTAAATTGGTGAAGGTTTCAGAAAAATACGCTTGGTAGATGTTGCGCCATTCTCAGATTTTTATCCGCGTTAGACATAACTTTACAAATTAATTTCACTATGTAATAAAAGGTAGTGTGAAGGTGTCGTAAAAGGCGACTAAGGGACTTACTAGAGAATGGGCAGCAGCGTTCTCTATGAATTTTAACACCATACTGCGATCGCCAACCCGCCCGCCAAGCGTGGCGATTATGGCAAACCCCCCCTTCGGGGGAGGCTTATGTCCAGCAGTGGACGTCTTTCGGCTGAAATGATGATGTAATAAAAACATAATCTAAAGTATTCACATATTATATATTATTAATTTATTGTGAAAATGCTCTAATTTAACATATATTTTTTTCAAATCATTAACACTACTCGTTTAGACGTGATCTTCAGAATAAAATCATTAAAAGTCGGTTATCGTCGCCTTAAGCAACGCGAAATTAAAATTTTCTTAGGTTATTTTGGGTTTTTTTGCTATTTTGCAGTTCAGTGTATAAGGTTGTATCATGATGACATTGGGGAACATCAAATCATGACATTGGGGAACAAATCTAACTTAGATAGATGTAATAAACCTGTAACATGTAACATGATTCTAATAAGTAGCGAATCATATTTCGATCAAGATACAACCTGACACCTCGACATTTCGAGGAACACCGATAGCCAACACTATACTGAACATTAAGGCTTCTACATACCAGCGCGACTAGTCGCGCGACGCGACACGGCACAAAGGCCCCGCGTGTCGCGGGACGAGCGGTGCCTTTGTGTCGCGTCGCGTCGCGCGACAAGTCGCCCCGGTATGTAGAAGCCTTTATTTTGAAACTACAATCTGATGGAAAACACATAGTTCTTCAATGGATTCCATCACATAATGGAATAAGAGGCAACAGTATTATTGATTTACTAGCCAAACAAGCCATATGTGATGGAATTCCTGTTAACTTTTCTCCTTACTTTACTAACTTTATATCTAATATCAAACAGGATTGTTATTCGCTTTGGAAGGAGTACTTCAATAAAAGATCACTAGAAAATGGAATCTGGTACAAAACGATCCAACCGCATCCCTTGAACTCACCGTGGATAGATAATCAGCTATTGAACAGATGTGATACTGTTATCGCACTGAGACTTCGTTCCGGACACATCCCCTGTAATAAATTCCTATACCTAATGGCAAAATCAACATCGAATAAGTGTGATTTTCGTATTCATTCCGTTGATCATGTTCATCACATATTAACCGAGTGTGTCCGCAACGAGGAATTTAGGAATAGGTTAGATTGTAGGATTAGAGAGATAGGCTACTGTAATAGTGCTCTAGCTGTGCCACTTTCTGATGCAGCTAGAGTACTTTACAAATTAGCTATGCTAAGGTTATAATAGTAGTATGATTTTGTTAAAGCAACCAGGGCGGCATAATCGCATGTGCGACAAAGCCATTTATTTTTGAAAAAAAAAAATTAACCTGACACTGAACTGCAAATTGCAAAAACATAAGAAAACTGAATTTGCGGAGTTTTAAGGCTCGTATAGACAGTACGATATCGCGGGCGCGACAGGCAACAAAGAAATTGTGCTACTAGTGTCGCGTCGCGCCCGCGATATCGCACCAGTCTGTACGTACGACCCTTCAGTATCGCAAATCGTCGATTGCATAGCAATGAAAGAGAAGCGCGATGAAGCGACGCTCGTAACGTATTACAAACCTTAAAGGCTTCTACATACCAGCCCGACTTGTCGCGCGACGCGACACGGCACAAAGGCCCCGCGTGTCGCGGGACGGGCGGTGCCTTTGTGTCGCGTCGCGTCGCGCGACAAGTCGCCCCGGTATGTAGAAGCCTTTAACCTACAACCACAACATTGGTGGAATTATAATTAAAAAAAAATAAGCATTGGCTAGTCGAGAAGTCAAAATCAAAGAACTAAAGAGGTAAGAAATCAGTTAAACATTACAAATATTAATAATTAAATATTTATTTTAATTATTTTTGATAAACAGTTTTTATAAATTACTTGCTTTATTACGTAGGTATACCGTATACCGATTCTTAAAACGTAGGTAGAAGGAACAACAGGGTTTTTGTTACATATTGTATATGTTGAGTAATTGAAAAAAAAAAAACAACCAAGTTCTGTATTTAAATCAGGGACCATTTTGGTAACCCATTGAAAGGGTTTCCGATAGGGTTTTTCTAAGCGGTTAAACAAAAACCCATACGATATGGGTATCCCTTATGAACGGCTTAAATTAAATTTTGGTAACCCATTGAAAGGGTTTTCGATAAAAACCTATACGGTGTGGGTAACCCTTTTGAACGGCTTAATTTAAGCCATTCAAAATTACCCACACGGTATGGGTTTTTCTAAAATGGTAACCAAATAGGTAGAATAGAGATAGAATTGGTCATGCTACGCGTGCTGGGCGGATATCGAAATAACATAATATTATGATTTTTCATGTTACTGGGTAGTGGGTTTCAAGTAGGTATAGAACCCATTCAATGGGTTATCAATCATGTAACCCTTTCAATGGGTTTCTAGTATAAAACCCTTTCAATGGGTTACATCATGATAAAGGTAACCCAGTTGAATGGGTTACCCCTTCGAAAGGCTTAACTCTTAACCGGGGTTGTACGGTCCCTGATTTAAATACGATACGTCATTGTTACTAATTTTATCAACGTACGTTGATCAGTAATACAGATTTTCTTGTTTGAAGATCATTTTAAGAGGTTAGTTTACCATTTTCTTGTATCCAGAAAACTGTTCTAAAACGTGTTTTGATTACAACTATATTCCATTTGAAATAAGATTAGACATTTAAATAAACTTGTTTACTGTCCGTTCAACTGATTTTGACTTCTATTCCGTAGGCATAAGCATGGCATTAAAAGCAAAAACGTGGATACAATACCAACTGTTTATTACAGCTTTCATTGATCATGCCACCAACGAAATAGAATTCAAAATCGATTGAACGGACTGTAAAAGAGTTTTATATAAATGTCTAATCTTATTTCAAACGGAGGTTCGCACTGTTCGCAGAAATATGTTCAAGTTTAAGATATATTTTTTCCGCCGTCACGAACTGTATAGATTTGGCTAAAAAATTGTTTGAAACAAGCCTACTTGGGTCTTGTCAGCGCCTTAAGTTTTCACTTCTGCCGGCAGTCCCTATAAGACTGCCTATTTTTTATTTTTTAACCTTTTACCTAGTAGGTAGACAACTTGAGTACGATCACCTTCTTAGTCGCCGTCGAGCTATTGACAAACATAATAATTATATTTATACAGTCGGTTAAAATATTCCGTACTATCGATATCGCATAATTCAACATACAACAACATTGACATCGATCCATTGTTATGGAAATACTGTATTTTCAACGCTTGTAGTAATTTGTTTAAAAACAGTAATTTGTATAATAAAAAATATGAGTGTTTTTATTTAATACAATTTGTAAAAATGTAAATATTAAAAATTTAATTTCGTGTGTTAGCAAAATATTTATAAAAAAACCGGCCAAGTGCGGGTCGGACCAAGCGCAATAAAGGGTTCCGTAGTTGTTTTGGGATGAATGTATCCAACGGACAAACTTAACTTTGTAATTGAAAAAATGTTCTCCCATACATCACCGCAGACAGGCGCAACGCGAGACGGTGCGACGTAAAATATTTTATGTTGCATAAATAGCCGTATCTTTTGTTGCGTTAACCTAGAAGCTTTGATATTTGAAGCCAGACAGACAGACGGACGGCGGGACAACGAATTGATCGTTTATGGGTTTTATTCCGTTTTTTTCCTTTTGAGATACGGACCCGTAAAAAGCATAGAAATATAAAAAAAACACAACCTGCTCTGTTATTGGAATTTTGGCAAACTAAAATCAATCAATCGTTTAGACTAGGGCAGCAAAAGAGCATAGTCATTAGTGTCGAAATTGTGCAGTACTAGGGGTCCATCAAACGGAGAGGCAATCTAGGCGGACGCAGCGGCCGGCCGCGGGGCCGCGGTCACCGAGCCAATTACTGCGGCGCGTCAACGCTGATTTATGGTATAATGGCCAATCGCGGCCCCAACGCCGACGCCTACATTGTTTAAATGCCCCGGGACGGCTCGCTTGCTGACTAATGAGTATTTTATTAACGCTCCCCCTACACAAATAAATACTGATTGCAAAAAATCTATTCTCAAATATTTGTTAGCATCTAATTACGTTACGTAATCTGTTGATGTCTCAATACATTAGTAATGTTTATATTCATCAATCAATAGACGTTTATGATATTAAATCTGACATTAGACTACGGTTATCATGACGTTACGTAAGCTGATATTCGATCAATGATATCGTGGGATACAGCGGAATCCAGTGACCGCTATATACAGTAATTTAAGCGAAATTATGTATAATTATCAATACTACTTGCTATTAGTTTTTATCCGACCGGCCGCGGGCGTAAATGACCAGCTAGATATAATTAAGTGTTCAATTTATAAATTAACGGAGCAAACAGGTTTTTTATACGAAAACGAGTCGTATTCGTATGCGTCCGATCACCGAGACTTGACAGGAAATAAATAAACGTAAGTACTTACGTTGCACAGTAAACTGTTCATAATTATTACCGTGCGTAACTGTAAATAAAATTACGTCGTATTATCGATTTATGTTCTATGCACCCCATAAGTTAGATATCAGTTTATGATAACAGTAAGCGATAAGGGGGGAGAACATTGGAAACACATAAAATTATATGATTTATTCATAAATCGGCCATAAATACTGCGGGTCGGGAAGAGTTGAGGTTTACATTAAATTATGGAGTTGTCTCAGTTGTTACATTCTTACATTACATTCATAGATGGATAGTATACCTACGTCGAGATAAGATAAGATTATGAAATAATATTTAAGTACTTAAGTAATTACGCGTGCAAAGATACTATCTGTTTTCGAAGAACAAAAAATACAATCAGTTAAAAAAATGTAATAAGCGCCGCCACTGATTGGATTCCCGTCAACAATTTTACTATTGATTTTATGGCGCCCTAGTACAATTTTTTATCATTAATTAACGCCACGATGAGAAGATAAGATATCAGCCAATTTAAGGCTTCTACATACCAGCGCGACTTGTCGCGCGACGCGACACGGCACAAAGGCCCCGCGTGTCGCAGGACGAGCGGTGCCTTTGTGTCGCGTCGCGTCGCGCGACAAGTCGCCCCGGTATGTAGAAGCCTTTAAGTGCCACACCACTTCTGTAACATTTTAAGCAGCCGTAGATTAAAATTACGTTTATGATGAATTGATGACTCATCATTGCATAATGGTTCGTGCAGATTGGCGCGATATAGGGCGACGCGCGTCGCGCCCGGGATATCGCACCAGTCTGCACGAGCCTTTATTCGCATCATACAACATTAGGCTATAATCAAACTTTAAACTATAATGTAAATTTTAATAATAATAGTTCTAAATAATAAAATTGTAGCATAATAATTAAGACGAGCGTAGATAATGCCCGACTAGACAGACGTTTTAGAACCTACCTAATGCCTTGATCACACGTACCGAGTAGATGGGCGAGACAAAAAAATGATACTAGGCCTAGAGTTGTGTGGACGAGTAGGTGTTTACACGTATTTTTTAACATGGCACCGGGTCAGTCAGTCGCAAATTAGCAAGACAATGGAACGCAAAAAATAAAAAATATGCGGTAGCGTCCTGCGAGCGACGTGAGTTTGCAGAGTGGCGAGTACGCACCGAGTGCATGTTATTGTTTATACCTGCCGAGTGCGCAAGCGAGTTAGTGCGGAGACAGTGACTGTCTTGCTTGCCCTTTAACTCGGCCGAGCAGTCAGTGATGTGTTTACACGTACCGAATACTCGGCCGATAGCACTGTCTTACTCGGTACGTCTGATCAAGGCATAATTTTAAATTGAATAAACCGGTTTGTAGAATCGATTTGTGTAAAGAACAGGCTCTACCTTGCTGCTTACAGTCCGGCCGTCGAGGGAGTTCGTTCCTGACACCTGTCAGTTGGACAATTTCTAGTTGTAATAAGGATCAAATTCGCAAAACACATACTCGTTAGTATGAAACTGACAGCTTTCAAGAATGTATTCTCTCGACGCGCGACGGCCGGACTGTAGTTTGGCGATAAAATCCCTGATTACAGCGGAACTAAATTCTTTCTTCGACTAATTAGTGACTACAAGTCTTTCGGTGAGTTGCACCACAAAACTAACATTAGTTTGCCGGAAACTTTTAATTGATGCTGTCACATTCTTTTTGATACAAAATGTAAGGGACGGCATGAATTTAAAGTCTCCTTTAAACTAATGTTGGTATCGTGCAACTCAACGTTTGACAACATTTTGACTTTGGATAATACAAGGTGTTACAGAACGATTGACATTCCTATAAACCACGTAAAGAGTATCATGTTTTTTACCCGTATACAAAAAATAAATCAATACCAATGAATACAGGAAATTATTTTCCATTTTGTTATTTTTCAACATGATGTAGATCTGAGTCCGTTATAATAGGTAAACATTATGCATTAGTGGTGACTATGCACCACTAATGCATAATTTGCGTAAGTTCATTGGATTTTTTTTTTTTTTGTGTACGGGTGGAGAACATGATACTCTTTACGTGGATTATAGGATGTCGGTCGTCCTGTAACATCTCGTATATCAAAAGTTTCGAACTAAAAGAGAATAATCAGCTACGTAATGCCTGGGTTCCTCTAACTGGTTATATGATGTTTCTTTTTTATCAATTTGATTTTTGTATAGTCGATAAAAACTCCAATAAACATTCATATTAATCTGTTTTCGATTCCATTTTTTTGGCGATTAAATAGATTTTTTGCATCGTCATTTTAATTTCAAACCACTGCATTACAAATATTTTGATCGAGTATTCAAGTTCGTTGTTCAATCAAAATCTAGAATAACAGTTTGTAGCACTTAAAAATATAAATCGTAATATAACGCCTTGGGTCCCCGAAGGGTTGGGCAGAGGTGTACCTGTAGTACACCCACATTTCGCCATTATGTCAAAGTCCCATGTAATAGGGGGCGAGCCTATTGCCATCAACCCAGCACAAATCCAGACTCCGGGCTGCTACTGAGAAATTCCATATAGAAAAACCTAATATCACTTTGCCCGACCCGGGAATCGAACCCAAAACCTCATGCTCAGCAGTAGCGCGTGCGATTGCGACCACTAAACCAACGAGCATAATTAAAATTTCCTTACGTTTTTTGCAATTTGCGGGTCAGCATCAGGTTGTATGTTGATTTAAATAAGATTCGCGGCCATATCAAATATTTATTCTTAGAATTATAATCAAAAAGATCATCAATACGACTCTCTCCCCCTTATTACAAAACAAGATTTATATTTTGACATGGCCTTAACAATGGAGCCAGTTTTTGTAATAATAACGTAACAGTGATTAAAATAGCGTTCTTTATACAAAACTAAAAACTTAGTTCGGTACTAAGTTGTCAGTTTTGTGTTTAGGAACTTTACCATAGTCGGAATAAAGTTCGAAATTCAATAATGGTATGTTCATAGAATCCTATTGAATGACTATTTCATGAAATCATGACATTTGAGGCCAATTCTAACTTAAGGAGTTGTATTACTGGGCGGATTTCACCAATGAAACTAAATGCGATCAGCACATCTAAACTGCGTTTAAGGCGACGATAACCGACTTTTAATGATTTTATACTGAAGATCACGTCTAAACGAGTAGTGTTAATGATTAGAAAAAAAATATATGTTAAATTAGAGCATTTTCTTAATAACTTAATATGTGAATATTTTAGATTATGTTTATATTACATAGTGAAATTAATTTGTAAAGTTATGTCTAACGCGGATAAAAACTGAGAATGGCGCAAAATCTACCAAGCGTATTTTTCTGAAACCTTCACCAATTTAAAGATAATGTAATTATTGATCTTTTAGTATACGCGTTTTATTAAAATACCTTTTGGTTTGTGTATAATAAATAAATAATGCGTCAAATTGGGGACAGCGCTCCTTGTTGGGCGAGTCCTATTACTGGCTGAACGTGCGACGCGTTGCGTGAGCTCAGTACAGAACACGCAAGCTAACCACTCAAGGTCACTGGCATATATCTCCGTCTTAAAAGCTGTCACTGTCAGTGTTAATATTCCACAGCAATGATGACACTGACAGCTATTGAACGCAGTTTATGTGTTAATCGCGTTTAGTTTCATTGGTAAAATTGACACTTATTTATTCTAATGATTATAATTCTGTAAAACAATACTTACTTGTTACAGTCGCGAATCAGATTTTAATCAACATACAACCTGACACGGACCTGCAAATTGCAAAAAAGTAAGAAAATTTGAATTTCGCGGGCTACCTTAGCACATCCCCCTTAAATTAAGTAGTATAATTATTATAAATATAGGTACTTTCCCAATATCTGAAACAACTGAAACATTTATTATTTCCTTTGGACTTAATGACCGTGCCATTTATATCGACTTGACATTTTTATGGAACACATCCTAACCGATCGGTTCCGAGAAGCACAATATGTCATAATTTGATAACTTATTTATTTTTTGTGTAGTTGATCGGTTGCACGCGATGTGACGTGTCGGCCAGTCGGTGTTGCCGCATCTTAGCCGATTATTCACGCGATTTCAATTATCTATAAGCCAGTCTGTATAATTATTAAGCGCGTGTTATAAAAAGTTTAACTCCTATGTGTTTATGTTCGCCGTGTCGAGTCATGAGAGCCGTCTGCTGTTGCAGAATTAAGGCTTCTACATACCAGCGCGACTTGTCGCGCGACGCGACACGGCACAAAGGCCCCGCGTGTCGCGGGACGAGCGGTGCCTTTGTGTAGGGTCGCGTCGCGCGACAAGTCGCCCCGGTATGTAGAAGCCTTTACGCATATTAGCTGGGATAGGGCTGCCTTTTTAATTACGTTGTTATATAATGTGTACATTTGTGTACAACTACAAACCGATTACTTATGTATTTATATTTACTACCTAAACTCACCTTAAGGCTTCTACAGACCGGCGCGACTCGCGACGCGACACAAAGGCACCGCTCGTCGCGCGACACGCGGGGCCTTTGTGTCGCGTCGCGTGTCGCGCCGGTTTGTAGAAGCTTTTATTGTCAGTGGCAACTGGCAAGATCAAAAATAAAACATGAATTGCATTTTAACGATATGTTTTTTATATCTTGTAAAAAAATGTAACAACGACTTCTTTGTGTTGTTTTCTTTATAGCTGGAATATTTCTTGTCAAGATATAAATGAACCGTGAACTGTATAAATATTGTCATAACAAGTTTACAGCTCGGATATTATTAAATTGTTGCAAGAGTTGAAACAATATTAAGGCTTTTACATACTGACGTGACACCGGTAGAACAATTTCCTTCACTTTTTCATAGAAATTGTTCTACCGGGCGCGGGCGGAGTCTCGTCGCGCGACAAGTCGCGCCAGTATGTAGAAGCCTTTACTGTAGGCGCTGCGCTGTAGCCAAACCGATATCACTGGGCTTTTAAACTTTAGTATTCCAGTATCAATGCCGAACCTTTTTTGCGCTGGGTTATTTTAATACAATAGCTATTTTTTACGCATCCGTAAGCAAAAAAAATAGCAGCATGCAATATCCTTTTACAACGTTAAGGCGGCCGCAGCCAGGCGCGACGCGACGACGCGATTCTGGTAGAACAATTTCCATGAAGTTTTCATATACATAGAGTAGAGTAGAGAGAGTGAGAGAGAGAGAGAGAGAGAGAGAGAGAGTAGAGTAGTAGTAGAGTCGCGTCACGCCTGTCTGCGGGAGCCTTTATTAATTCGAGCTGTACTACCTTCGCGCACCCATTTTAATTTAACAGACTTTTGTTTATCTCAATTTGTGTTGTGGTTCTCAAACAGAAATATAATTACTGTGTTTCCTAATGTTGTAATAATCCTCAAAGGACGGCTTTAAAGCACAGTTATGCAACTTAACGATGTCTGAATTTGAGCTATTCCAATTTGCACGTCTACAAAGCCAGATTCTCGTAAATAGTGAAATGACAACCCTGTTCACTTGGTATTTTCATTAAAGAAGCCGTCTCATTAAAGACGTGCCATTCGGCTAAGCCCCTGGTGGCAATTATCGCGGTACAAAACTTTATTCAGTTGTCGCTTTGCCGCGAGCCGTGATGGCTGAGGAAATTATTCTCAGCCAAGCCGCGTATTGCGCGCCATTTGACTAACATCTCGCCTCGCTGTAACCCTGGTACCTATTACGTTGTATGACTCTTTTGCAGTTATTATAAAGCTGCATGCATTATAAAGGAAGCAGGATACTACTATCTATTATTTTTGTCTTCCATTCCTAGGCGGTGTATGTAGCCAGCAGTCTAACGGCTTTTGTGAGATTTTTTTAATGAAAACCTACGTCATCCATCATCTTTAGTTTTGTTTTTGCAAGTTCGCACAAAAGAAGCTTATCATTCTTAAAATCAGGCTATTAGTTCATTTATTTTATGAGATTGCTTCAAGGCTCGTATAGACTGGTGCGATATCGCGGACGCGACAGGCACCGACAAAGAAATGGTCCTACTAGTGTCGCGTCGCGTCGCGTCCGCGATATCGCACGAGCCTGTACGAGCCTTCAGTCTCTCAATCATACAACATTAAAGAGACACACGGCTCCGGAAATGTTTGAATGTAGCCGGTAAAAGAAAGTTAATGACATTTTACCCTACCTACACGAAGTCTCATTTCATTTTATTGTAATAATATCACCCTCCAGAATCCCACATGTCTTCACCCCTTCCGATTTAAGGCTTCTACATACTGGCGCGACACGCGACGCGATAGGTACAAAGGCCCCGCGTGTCGCGCGACGAGCGGTGCCTTCGTGTCGCGCCGCGAGTTGCGAGTCGCGCCGGTCTGTAGAAGCGGTAGAAGCCTTTACGATTTACCGTACTTCTGAACTTTAGGTAGGTACACGCGGCTACACATCAAGCTATACATTTCCAGTATAAGCTGACCTCTCATTGTAAGGAAATCCTATACAATGCCAGATCAGCTTATACTGGAAATTTATATAGCTTGATAGGTAGCCATGTGTACAAGTTTTTTTTTAGTTCAAGCCCCATTGATAGACAATCATTATATTAAAATATACAAATTATATGCATTTTGAGCAGACTTATTAGGACCTCTCGTTTAATTTAAACTTGATTTAAGGCGCGTCCAGACCGGCACGATATCGCGGGCGCGACAGGTAGCGTGACGCTTGTCGCGCCCGCGATATCGCGCCAGTCTGCACGAGTAAAATCCAAGAGTCGACTAAAATTGTAATATCAAAATGATTAATTGTATTCTAAAAAGGACAGTCAGCTCACGCGGTACATAAAATACGTAACTACCTTGATGTGCTCCATCGCAGAGCTGTTATATTTCATGTATTATCTTTATCAGATATCCCGTCACAGTTCGCGCTGCAAGCTTGATAAAAATAAAATATCGGTTTATTTTTATCCACGGACGAAATATGAACGGCACTGTAATACACTTAAGCTACGCTACAGCGATGTATTTATTTCAACAAAAAATCTACAGCAGTTCTGTGTCATTCGAAACGATAATTGAAAAGAATTTTGCTGGCAGCATAGATTGTTTTCTCATGAGCACAATATTAAATTAAAACTTTAGCTTTGTGCATCTTATTAGCAACATTGCAACGTGTATATTCTGTAGTTATTTACTTACTTACTTAAGTAGTGCAAGTATTGTACTTAAGAGGCAGATAATCGCCGTTGACCTTGGTCATACAAATGCGCGCCGCGCTCACGCCCGCGCCACCATTAACTTTGATAGGGAATATTTATGTTTAGTAACGAAAATATCAATATTTGAAAAAAATCACAGATAGAATTATAGATAATTAAACATCGTATTCATAAAAAAAAAAACATGAAAATATCTTAAGTAGTTTGGAAGTAATATCGTTTTTTATGCCTTGGGTAGACTTTACTTCCTGAATTTATTTCATAAAGTATTTTACTACAATACTTAAATATTCACTTAGAAAATTGATTTGTATGCGTTCTAGTTTAACATTACATTGTTTGCATAACTTACTTGCATTATATGAAGGCGTAATAACAGATTTAAAAGTCACTAAAATCATATATCTGCGCCTTAAGTTTCAAACAGATTCTCAAGTGACGCCAGCATGTACTGCCGATGTCTTAATATGGCGACTACGATTGTCCTAGAAAACGATATTATTGTGCTAGATTCTCCGATTTCTATACTAAAGTCCGACCTACGTACGAGTCGCTAGATAGATTATCGTGTTATCTCAATTAGCGTCTAAATCTAACATCAATGTCATTTATTATTAGCGAAGGCAAGTGGGACGGACGTCAAGCGGTGTACAGTTTTAGTTAAGCAATCACTCGTATCGATGTGCTCGCAGTACCTAGTACCTACTAACGACCGCTGAAAAATCTAAATGGATCGTATATTTCAATGTTGGCGTACAGTTTTCTTGTCAACAAAATGATGTAGTAGTATGTATATACATCGCTTAACAGCCAAATGATACTTATTGCAATAGTCATACGAACTAAAGTCGCATCTTTCTGAAAACTCAGCCGCGGTGTAGAAATAGACGTCTGCTGTTGCGTGGGCGACCATCACATCTAAATATTATGGATACAAACATTCCAAATTAGCCACAGACGTTAGGTGGAATGTGTACTTCAATAATATATTTTCCCTTAATACTCTAGCTGTCAGCGTGTCGTTTTGTTTACGATAATTATGTAAACACGACGCCCAAAGTATAAATCAACAAAATTTCAATTGAAATGTTTTCTACGATGTAAATTGATACACTCAAATATTTACCCACGCTCCTAGACCACAACTTGCTCGTTATACGTAGGCAAGGCATCAAATAAATCCCTTCATTCTAGGGTTGCCTATTAATATTTACTACAATAAAATATTCAAACCTTTTTCATCAGATAATGTTACCTGTTATGAATACAATTATTAAAATTAGAATGAAATTAACATCACAAGTGAGAGAAGAGATGCTCATGAATCATTTACGACGTATAGCATAAAATGTTTTAATTTTTATAGCATTTACGTGATGAAAAAGCCTGGAGACCAGTGTATATTTAAAGTTTCCCGGTGGCTATGAAACTGCGCATCTGACGGGCAGATTTCGGTAACCCTAAACTCCGTGTCAACTGATAGATAGCCCGGCTTTGCGGCAAACCGACCGAACGAGCCGAGAATCCGTGCTCACTAATACTAGGGGAACAGAGCACCGCCGAAAGTATGGAGTGCACATCGCAAACACACACAGCGGAACAAAGCACTGAATCGATACGGGAGGCCGCCACCCCGCGTCCCATTGAGGGGATGAATTTAAATTATTCACAGCGGGTATAACTGCGTGCCGTCTTTAACAAACAAATTACGTATGCGCACCTAATAACGCGATACACGAGGCTCCCGGCTTCTGGGCCACCGAGCTTTCAATTATAACTTGGTAGGATAAGCGACGCGGGTTGGATTTGTAATTACCTCCGACCGATGGCTGCTCCGCGCTCGGAATTCACTAATTAGTTCAACTATGTCGTAATTACGAGCTCTGTGAAATCGTAAACGGTATTAAAAGCTTTTAGCTCACTCAGTCACACGTAGATTGTTGAATTTTCTTAATTAGTGTTTAAGAGTAATTTATTAGCGAATTCATCGTCGTGATCATTAACCAAGGATGGTTCAGCTCATTAATTTAGTAATGCTCTATAGAACAAAGTTCAAGGATAACTAATTAATTGAAATGCTAATATTTAGACGAGCTACTGCTTAATAAAAACGTTAGCGATGATAAATTGCTTTTATCGAGTAATAAATTCTCGATAAAACAAATGTCGTGACGTCTGTTCAACAATTACTCACAAGTCTGAAGCAATATCTCTTTGAAAAATATAATGAAAACATCAATACGCAATACAATCTCTAGTCTTCAAACAAAAATGAACGAGACACATTTAGGAAGGCACAATGCGAAATGAAATACCAGACATCGATTAAAGAAAAGGGAAATGCTCGCTTCAATCTCAATCATCTGCGCTAAACGCCGACACAAAGTAAGAAAGTAGGGAGAGCGTATAAAACGTCAAAAGAGATTGAATATCGATTGTCGAGTCGACAGCAATCTCGAGCTCTCGACTAGGAGACCAGAGACGCGAGGAGGCGCAAGGAACGCGCCCCGGCGCGGAGGGAGAGCGGGCCACTTCCGACCACCCGTGACAATTTATGTTATTGGCACCGCGTTGTCCACCAGCCGCCGGTGATACCCGACCCTTACATGTAATTGTTAGTTGGATACCGCAGGATATTGGGGAATTAAACGAGAGCGTTGATTGATTAACCACCGATAACGATTACGGATATTGCGGCGAGTAAATGAAAAATGAAGGGGAAAAAGGGGCGCCTCGCGCGGTTTAATAAAGCAGAATCGGTTTAAAAAACAAACGTTGACATCGAAATTCGAATTGAAAGTGAATCGAAATGCCCGTAATCGGCCCGCTCTGAACGAAAATAAAACAAAAACACGACGCGCATGCATGCGGCACTCGTCCATTTACAGATTAAGCCGAAAAATCAACAAATATATTATATTTTAATCCGACCCAACAGCATTCTCGCATTTCCGGCGGCAAAAACTCGCTCACCACGACACATGGCAAGAAAAAAATCGAGTTATTATCTTAAGTCGAACCCAACAGAAACCATTAGTAAACAACACGGGCACAAAAGAGGGCAAAATAGCGGCTTATAAAAAAAGTAACAAAAAATCGGCTTTTGATCCCAAGCTCCCCTATATTTTGTTTGTGAAGGTTTTATTAGTCGACGAACTAGTCGAGCGATCCGATTTGTTTGTATAGCTCCGAAATCGTGTAGTTTTATTGGGTTCTGTCAAATGGGTTTTTTCATCGTTTCATTCTGGCGCACAGCCGCAGATTGCTGCACAGCGTCAACAATAAAATTATTTTAGAGGAGTCGACGTTTTGTAGTGTAGGTAACATTTCTAGTCACTCAATTCACTCATAGTCAAAATTAGCTACTCCATTTGCAGTGCTTAGCTTTGTTCCAAAGATGAATTCAAGCCATTCTATGTCGTTCGTTGTACGCCTTTGAAAACGATGTGTGATGCGACAAATCTGTTGGTCGTTACACTCGTCTCTGTCGCAGTGAAACTCTACTGAACAAAGAGACGCGCAGGTAAACGCCAGCTGCGGATTACTGCCGTGACCGACAAAACAATCGACTCGATCCCGGATCCGGTCGACTAAATATGAAACGACTCCACAGTCGACCCAACACGCTCCTACAACCAGAATACCGTATAAACTAACTTAAATGGGTTTATGACAACTAAGACGCGGGGGAATTTATAACGAGCGAATGCAACCTCATGCGTTATTCTACTGATGACAGATTGAGTTTTGTGTTAATTGAAGTAATAATAGGGGACGTTCGACAAAACTCAATATAGCAGCTGTCAATTGGCCAGCAAACATTTCAAGTGGAATAATATTCAGTTACTCAGCCAAATTGCAAAACCGTTAAATAAGTAACTGTAAACATAAACTGTGCACGCCGAGAACGGAGTGGAAGCGAGCGGAGCGTGAATCGTGATAACTTACAGATCACTGCAATTAATGTTGAATCAATTTGCTTTGCAGAAGCGAATATTTATTATCGTTTCAATTGTTCATGACATAATAAACGAGGACGTAACAAACCGCAGCCGAGTATAATGCGAAGCGGAAATAATAATGGCATTTGTTAGAGTGGAGCGCTGTCGGCGCCGCGGGCCTTGCCCGGCCTCACATCCTAATTACGCCAATAATAATTACACAGTAGCCGCCGGCAGCTGGCAACTACCTCCTCGCACCCGCTGCTGTCTTGATCAATAGCTTAATGAACTTCCAATGCAGGAAAAAACAATTAGGTACTTGTCTAGTTTACATTCATGTCGGGAATTAATTTATAATAACCAGTGATCGGAAAAACGTGAGCTAAAATACCTAAAGTTCGAAAAAGAACAGAGACAAAGTGGATAATCCTTACGATAATTTTTTTTTTCGGGACTAATGTCCCCGGGTTTCAAAACATTAATTAAGTAAAACTAAAATTACTTAATAAAGTAATACAACTATCGAATTCATTTCCTGTTTCTGTTTAAGAAAAAATAAAGGTAATCTAATAACACATTTCAATTTTATATGACGGCTGTATGCCCCGCCCCGTACATGAGATCAAAACGATTTACTGGAGTCTAGTATGAAGCAGACAATTATAAACCTTTAAAACAGCCAGCTCTCCATTGCGTATGTTGCCGACACGATCGCTGTGAACGAGTAAAATAATGATGGTGGTGCGTTTATAGTAATTATTGCGACTCGTTCCGCGGTCCTACGAGGGAGTTATGGCGCAGCCCGATAGCCCATTTATTTTATCGCATCAATCAATTACTCCGTGTACTTATAGGTTATTAAAATTTTAATTCACGGCATAAAGTCATGGAGTTTGGCTGAAGCAATAACGCTATTTTAAATGAATGATGACACGACCGGGGCAGGTAACGCGATACGTACATTGTACGTTCGACGTATCAATAAAGTTGTTGAAGCGCAAAATTCATTGGAATTTATCACTCACGTCAGAGATGGTTCAATTTTGCTGATTCCACTCAATACATTATGCACTATCGTGAGTCGCTGCTCTTGGATTTAAGGCTTCTACATACCAGCGCGACTTGTCGCGCGACGCGACACGGCACAAAGGCCCCGCGTGTCGCGGGACGAGTGGTGCCTTTGCGTCGCGTCGCGTATGTAGAAGCCTTTATTTACATGGCACTCCGAAATTATACCTACCTCGATGAATGTCTGGGTTAATAACATGCATGACGGTTGAGATGCATACCCATACCGGTTGATAATAGCAGTATAAGTCCAAGAATATAAACCCGTGCAATCAGTGGCACAAGTGCACAACACAGAAATTGATTTTACAATTGGCGTGACTTGCGGCACAAGCTCCAACATATTTATTTAATGTAAGCGGTGAGCTTGGCAGCCAGTTAGCAGTTAGTTTAGTGAGAACACTGATCAGCGGGCAATCAACATGTAAATTTATTCAGAGCGATCGGTATAATCGAGCGCTGCGGTGCTATTAACCTCATTTGTGACGACATAATACATGTTAGATATCATGCTCCCCTGGTCACTTTGATAGAAATTATATTAATTTATCACGTTTGCCATGGCTATAGATTAATTCTTCTGATCTCTTTTTTATTGGCTTTTGAAAATTGATATTTATTTTGACATCTGATTTATCGAATAAAAATGACACTGAGATATTAATTAATTTCGATTAGTAGTTCTTATTATTTCATCTAAACTATAAAGCGTGAATTATGTTAGCTATTCTCCTCGTCTTTGTCTTATCTTTATTAGACCGTAATTATACAAGTTAGTACATCAAATCAAACTGAGTCTAATCTTTTCATGTAAATATTAAAAAGACTTATTTGACCAACTCACACGGAATTATTACCAGCATTATATACAGACGCCAGCACATCAAGCTACTACAATCTGTCATATTTCTTTAAAAGATTGTCAACTTTATCGTTAAAGCATAAGGTTCAAGGTTGATTGGGAAAATTTGACAGTTTCGGATAGTTTGACCTGCTGGCGTCTGTAGTATATACATATTACGTGTCAAACTTGATGGCAACTCTGAACTCTGAAGTGTGCTATTCTTGTAGCACACTTCAGAGTACGCTGCGTAGTAAAAATGCCCCTCACCCGGCTGACACATGAATTTGTTACTTTAAAAAAAAACCAAAATCAAAATCTTTTATTTCACATAAACCTACATGGGCACTTATGAAACGTCAGAAGCTATTGTACACGGTAGAGCCGGCAAGAAACCCCACGGTTACTCTTCTATAAAGAATGGGCTTTTACAATGTTTTCAAGTTACAGTGTTAATAGGTATGGGAGGACAGTGTACTGTGTAGGCCCGTCCACAAGTAACACCAAGTACTGCGCAGTGACTCGCCTCCAAAGATGTTAAATTATTTACTTAACAATAGACGGGACATAGCGAACAAAGTCGTAATTCGATACATTTGTCCTAGTGGGCAAAAGTCGCTCAGTCTAGGTTGGTACGCCTGTAGGTCAAGTCGCATTCGTGTCCACAAAAGAAAAATATTTTCTAAGAAAATATGCCGAGTTGCGCATTACGATATTGCAAATCTCGTTATGATAAAAAGACTGGACCTAACTTCGGTTTATTTAGTCACTGAGAAAGGGCATCACAGTTTTTCGCATCATCATCATCATTTCAGCCGAAAGACGTCCACTGCTGAACATAGGCCTCCCCCAAAGGGGGGGTTTGCCATAATCGCCACGCTTGGCAGGCCGGGTTGGCGATCTCGCAGTATTGTGTTAAAACTGTGGAGTTTCTTCGCGTAGCCTAAGAGATTTCTTTAGAAATAAGCGTCACCTTTTTACGTATTTTTCTGTTCCTAAAGTAAGTATCTTAAATCTCTTTGCTCGCCTCATATTCTGAGCCGCAACGGACTGTACTTAAATCAATCTCGCCTATATTATGTATGACACGTATCAAACTCTAATTTTAATATAAGCCAAAACTTGAATCATGAATGAATTTTATATATTTTAGTTTTCGCTTATCTTCCACCTCATTAAACGTTAACAATCAACATGAACATCAATGGGGAAAAAGCTATGAAATGCGTTTTGTCAGATTAAAAGGGACATAACTGCAGCAAGTACGTTTGAACGAACGAATTGAAAGTCATTGACGAGGGTATCACCCCTCATTCGAAGCTTTGGTCATAATAATAGTGCATTATACGACAGTTTAAGTGCCGCGAGAGCAGACAATGGTCTGGGGCACACAGATACTGTAAGCAAATAAAGAGGATTGACTGAATATAGCCGGCTTTCACATCACGGAATTAATAGTATTATCGTGTGAAAGAAATTGAGAATGCCAACAGCAATTAAGTATCAGTTTTTTACTCTACAATAAAATTGATCGTTGAGTGCCATGAAAAAACGTTCATTGTAATATCAAAAACATTTCTAAGTTATTTCAAAACAAATTGGAATCCGCCTTTGAAGACTTCAAAAGAAATTCAACGTTAAAATGTTTCTTACGTTTAAATTTTTTATTATGCGATCACATTTTAATAAGACTAAGTGGATTAAATCTTTGAACATTGTTAAACTAAGAGACTTCAAAATTGATATCTCGTCTTTAATTATCACGCTCACAAACTTTCCAAGTTAAGGGGGCGAACGTTAAATTGATTCCACAGGCACTTTGGAAATTTTTAGAGCCCCCGACAGTGATTAATGAATGGAATTTGGGAGACGGCGATGTGTTCGCAACCCTCGAGCGAATAATAACAAGAAAAGCAAAAGGGAGCGATCCCTTCAACTTAGATTCACCCTATACATTTATGCCGCGCAGTAATCTTGCTTGTGTCGTAAAATATTGCGGACGCGGTATTGCTCAAGCAGCTGTCGTTGATAAAACTTTAATGTAACAATCTAACCATAATTTGATGTGGTTGAGCGCGATGAGTTCATACGAGACGCGGTTTGCATAAACCTTTGGCAATAGCTCGGAGTCACGTCTCCATGATTAATGATGCGTGTCGTGCATTCGCTTAAGCATTGTGAAAGATGTTCATTGCATGCAGGTGCACAAGCCGACGAGGATTCTTCACTGGAGGTATTTTATTAACGGAGTAACTTAACTATTTTATAGGAGGCAGGGAAAGCGGCCGGTGATTACCAAGAGTTAACGAGCCGATCCCCATTACTTATACTGTTCTCTATGTGTACCGCGCACGACAACTTGCAACATTAAATTCTCAATATACGGCCGGAGACCAGCTTCGCATTTGTACCTATGTGATCACTTTCTAGACACGTTTTCTCAATTATTCATTTCGATGAAGAAAATGGTAATGCCGAGGGGAATCTTTAATCAGATTGAATGTTGACAGTTAACAATTTATATTTAAGTAACAAATCTTGAATAGAGATCAAATTATGGAACAATGCTCGACTGTGAATTCAAGTGTTGGTAGCTTTGTACTGTATAATTTAGCTTCAGCAATTCTGCATCGAAGATACACAGTCTTATTTGCCACGGAGGCCACAATCGCATTAATTTGTGGAGTGCAGCGGGTATTGTGACGTCGGGATGAGGTGCGGTGCGCGGAGGGAGAGGAGCGGCCCGCTGGGGTGATTTAATGAACCGATGCGGCAGGCGACAGCCCCGGATTACACCCCACGACCGTTTGCACTCAATCAAGCTCGCAAACAGCCCTAAGCCCGGACAATTAAATACACTGTTCCGAAACAATCGGATACACACGCGATAAGAGCAATCGGACGATTAGCGCGCGATTATCGTTATCAGCGACGGTTGGGTGATCGATAGATTACAAAGAGTGAATTCATTTCTCTATTAATATAATGCTCATATCATTCCGTTAACGCTTAAACTCATTAGGTAAGAGATATAAAGTTTGCAGTGGTGGAGGTCGAAAGTCATAAAATACTAAATGTCTACGAATTATTTCTAGGCTTTGCTTAAGTTTGTTAATTGTTTGGCATTAAGTCCTTGGTATCAAGTGGACCAGTGCCCCTGACCTTCCAGACATTCTTAATTGTTCGGCCAGCTATGCTAATGCTCGTTTTCTAACTTTCTGTTTCAAAATCTTAAATTATTCGAAGATAAATTCTAGTTGGCAACCAACATGATGGGAATGTCTTGCAGAATCAACAAGGTAAAGGGACACTGACAGTATCTGTGGAAAGATAGATGGCTGCTGGAGCAGACGAATCCTTGAAGCCGCAATAAATGCTTCCCGGTTTTACGGCGAGGAGAGATGTCCCGAAGAAGCAATGGATGGGTTTGTGTTACGCGCGTAGCTTCAACTCAATAAAATAACTCATCTCTTTTCCGCTTTGATGGAAAGTGAGGGTTTACTCCGATGATAAATCCAAAGTATCCGCCGAATTTTCGGGCGTTTCCTGACTACGGCTGGCTATGGCTGACTACGGTGAAAAGTAAAAAAAACGACAGTCAAAGAGATAAGTCAAAATGTGACTTGAAGTCGGGTAAGGACTCATAGTCAAAAAAGGAAACTTTGGAAATCAAGAAACGGCCGAGCATTCGGCCGATACTTCGGAGTAGACTCCCTGGGCCTTAGCGTGGGTCTTGGACCAATGTCCCGGGTACTACTCGTATAACAAAGCAGTTGGGTAGAGCCTAGCCGGTTTGAGCTAGACGTAGGTAAGCCAACCCACGATGTTGATAGATTTATTTAGTCTGGTGGAGAGGCTCAAAGCATTTGAAAAGCAGCAATGAATTCTGAGATAGAGAGCTCACGTGAGCTGCTGATGCCAGTCAAACAAAAATCAACGTAACGTCTGGCGGTTCACGGTTTAAGCTATCCACATCGGGGCTCAGGCTTATCGATCTGCTTCAAGTCAGTTATAAGTTGAAAATGTACCTTATTAGATTCTGTTTTTTGTTTCTTGGCTGGTGGCTGCGAACTGTGCGTTTCTTGCCGTGAGTCGTCAGGTTCAGGTTTTGAAGGTGTGGAGGGTGCATGCGTCGCATGCGAGGTATGGTGCGCGTGCGGCGGGTGCAGCGCGGGCGCCGGCGCTGGTGGGGGCACAGGCGCGGGGGCCGTGGGCACAGGGGGCGCAGGCGCGGGGGGCTTATTTTCTAAAAGTCGCGGCGCGGGCGCGGGCCGCGGCTCCGGCTTGTTGACGGGCGCGGCGTGCGGTGCATGCGGGGCGTGCGGCGCGTGCGGCGCGGGCGCAGGCAGCGCGGGCGGGTGCGGCGGCGGCGGCGCGGGCGGGCCGGGCGCGTTGGGCGGCGGCGGCACGCGGGCCACGCCGTTGACGTCGTGCGGCGCGTGCGGGTGATGGTGCTTGTCACGCGCCTTGTCTCTCCGGTGCCCTCCGGAGCCGCGCTTGGCGGCAGCGGGCGGTCCGGCTTGCGCGGGTACTGACGCTTTAGGTTCGCCGTTCATTTCGTTCGACTTGACGATCTCGTGCTTGGCTTCGGAGCTCTTGGTGCCAGGCTTAGTGCGCTTGATCTTCATCTTGAGCGCGGTGCGCTGTGCGTCGGGTTCGGCGCGCGCCGCCATGCCGCCCGCCTCGTCTGTCTTCTCTATGTCGGCATCGAGGTCTATAATGAGGTCGCCGATGCCGATGTCCCACTCGTTGTCATCGTACTCGAAGTTGGCGGGGTGCGCGTGGGGCGCGGGGCGAGCTCCGCCGGCCGGCGCGCCCTCCCTCATTGGCGCCGCCATGCGCGCCGGCTGCCCGCGCCCGCCCCCCGCTGCCCCGCACACGCACACACCATTGTAGCCCTGCAACAATTACATCATCTCATCCACTCTTCGACAACAAGTGCAATAACACAGAAACAACCAGATCAGAACCTAAAATCAGTGAAGTTTCCCCAAATCCTTAAAAATAGATATATACATAAACGACATCAAAGTATAAGTAATGAATACTGCCATATCTGATACGATAATCAACGTTTTAATAATGATTCTGTGAAATCGAAAAATATTGATCTATTATTGGCGACAGACTAACGACTGATCGAAGTATCAAATCAATAACTAATTAAATTCAATCGACGTATATAGCCTCACATCGGAGTCTGCAATAGAAGATGAAATTTAAATAACAGCATGGCGAGCTCACCGGGCCTGGAGCTATAAAAATTAATACAGCGCTGTAAAAACCACTTAAATGAACATGTCCATTTAAAATTATTCCTTTATAGAAATTTCATATCGTACGAAGTTATAACCAATTCAAAGGGGCAATAATCGTAAAATAGTCATAAAACAGCGTAGATAAGCCCGGTTACTCTCACAAAGCGTAACATAAACCCGGACTAGGTGCGTACTTAGTGCCACAGCTATGCGTATTCATTGCAATTTACAACTGTGAGCATTAGATTAATAGAAGATGCAAACGGCCACGGGATTAGCGTTTGCACCACGCTTATGACTAAAACATTTCAAATTTACGCAAAGCCCTGCTTAAACCCACTAGTTTATGACGAGAATTTTAAAAGCGAAACGAAATGTACGTTTCGTGCCAGCGTGCCATTTAGAAATCCATTAACGTGTTATCTATAGAACTGGGACTATTTTATTTTATCACACACCCTTCTAACACCCGAACTCAACATTTTATGGTTCTTCATGACAAATAACGAATCTACATAGGCCATAACTACGTAGAATTTATGTTATATGAGCAACGAGGCGACGACAATAACTAAATGTCTTATTTAGCGTAATACAAATATTTTAGTCATGCATCGTGTACTCTGTTCACATTTAATTTGATCGATAAATCTTCAAATTAACTGTTCACTTACTGATCGCTACTATTCAGCAAAGCGCACTTTGATAATTGTAATAAATTATGATGTCCTCATAAACAACATCTTTGATTAACTGTTTACATTAATGTGAGGCGCATAATTTAAATAGCTTTAAAAACATGGCTGGCTTTATGTTTGAATGGAGCAATTTCTAATTTAATAGGGAAACAGAACAGCGCAACAGGGATGTTATTATTCCAGGGTTGACGAATTTTTCTCAAGTATATGAAACATTACTGGATTTGTTTGATGAAGTGATGTAAACCTTGGCATACTTAACCCATTAAACACATGATAATTTGGAATTGATGAAATCTTATTATATGAACGACAACCTCGACTGACTACCGATGACTCATATTCTGTGAGGAAAGTATAATAAAACATTCTGAATCAATAAATAATTGCAATAAACTGATATATTACTTCACTTTACCTAATAATACCATAACCTCCAGTTGCGTGAACACTTTGTATAAGTAGCAAGTACAGATAGCACACAAGATTTCCTTCCTAACATTTTTTCTCAACGATATCGCTATGTCCCCAAGCACTTTTCGAAACTTCTAAGTAGTGTGGAAAACTTTGTATATGGCAGGCAACCCTACATAGACCGGGCAGTTTATAGCGATGGCGACGATGCCGGCTTTACTGCGCCCTTTTGATAACTCCTCGTAACTTTTTTATGACGCGCGTGCTTATGCGAGCCTGGTACAAACGCTTCAGAATTTACTCGAGAAGTATCTTGGTGATAAAACATATGCTTAGAAAATATCCTGGCATTTTGTTTCAAAATACATGTCAATTATGTTACAAGAATTTGAAGCTCTACGAATTTTAATACAATGAAACCTAAAAACATCACAATCCCACATCTCATGTGGATGAGGTGTCGTATAAATCCTTCTTCTACAATGTCAAAAATAGGTACAAGTTCTTTTGTCTAAACGGCAAAAGCCCAATTACTCAATATTATTATTATTACCCAGTCACGGCATTGAATGCCAATTGAGGGGTCGTTGTCAATTCAAGTCTCAATATGAATTTATTGTGGACTAAACCAGTGGCTTCAAGCAAGTTTAGATTAGTCGGGAGATGTTAGCGAGAATATTAGTTACGAGACCCTCATTCACCTCTTACGAGTTACGACGTCCGCGGGGAGTAATGGGGCGAACTCTGATTTAAGATCTTGAGATTTACCGTGGGTTTCTCGAACATATTCTATACATATACACAACAAATACATGTTATACTTAGACGACATCGTTATTTAGCATATCTCTGAAAGAAGACTGTTACTCGAAACTAACGTGTATTTCCTTTGTGTTTCACAGAATTCGCAGTTGTTACTCAGTATTATGTTTTCATTAACACATTAACTATGTGAAATACCTGGGCATTTAGCAAAAAAAAAATTGCTTATTATCATCTTCACGATTCCGAGTACCAATACTTCTCATCCTCTTTTTAACATTAAAAACGCATTGAATGTACAAAAAAGCAGTTTAATCGTTACTATGTCGTTTAAAACACGTTTGTAAAGGGTAAGCATCGGCCACAACACATTACGACGAAGCAAATTGTGTAGCAAATAACGCTTGCTATTTTCGTAATACCCGAACCAATTACACTGGCACTTAATTAGCGGTTCCAGACGTGAACTATTAATACATAATTATTTGACTTTCTTGGAACTGAAAAAAGGGGTCCTTTTTTAGTTCCAAGAAAGACAAAAAATTTAAATAGTATATGATCGCTTTAATGGATAAAGAGTGTTATCTTTACACATTAAGTGTTACTTTGTAGGCGCTATACACTGGAATACGTGAGAGTGGAGTGCGAATTTTGACATTGCATAAGATAAAGTTAAGAATTCAGGTTCCTGATAATAGAACCGACGATTTTAACAGGACTTTTTCACGCAAACAATGACGATAAAATTAAAATGATACAAGCATTTAACGTATTTCCTTTCCAATTATAGCACTTTTATAATTCCAGTCATGGGGGACTCTCGAAAGTTTCCCCTCCTCTTTATGCGTTGAAAAGATCTCGATTCGTGGGGAAATGTGAACCCCGCAT
This sequence comes from Tiliacea aurago, assembly GCA_948098905.1. Taxonomy (NCBI): domain Eukaryota; kingdom Metazoa; phylum Arthropoda; class Insecta; order Lepidoptera; family Noctuidae; genus Tiliacea; species Tiliacea aurago. The sequence goes on from OX402593.1 coordinate 18,961,736, forward strand.
ACCTTCCGAGCGTACCAACAGCGATATTGTGCGATGGGGTTGAATGAAGAATTTGACGATCCAAATTGAATACAAATAATCCGCTTATGCTTTCCCATGCTTGTGGTTATTATGAATACGAACAATAATCTCTTTTTATTCATCTGTTTTAAATGTGATGTTGTTTATTTTGATCATACATTCTAAATATGAAAAGGACGCGATAAATTGCGCCTTGAAAGCTATTTCATAATTATTATAACCATAAAATAAACGTATAAACTACATAGTTCCCTTTCAATATAGCTATTTAATACATTATAAGATGATTTTAATAGATTTAGTCTGATACGAAACCTGTCAGAGCGCTATTCTTTAATGGCTAATAGAAAAATTGAAACACACCTTTTGATGTTGAGTAACAGTGCTATTAATCAAAACGGAATGCTATTCATATCTTCTAATTATGCATAACGTTATTATATTCTTTTGCAATTAAATAGATTGTTTGACGAAACGAATTAAATAATTTCGTTCGATTATCAAATCAAGACAACTTTTGCGATGGGAATTTACTCGTAGATTACCTATTACTGGATAGGTATTTAAATATCTGGGGACATTTTTAAATTAAGTAATAAGTGTTGGACTTTGAATTTGCATTGCTGCTGCAGTTCAATAAATTAGCGACTATATTTCCACTACAGGCAGTCACGGCCTTTGCAGAACTTAATTATTAAAACCAATTAAATTTCCAGTTCTTGGGATGAGTTGGGAAACTATAATTAATTAATTCAAGTTTTATTTACTTTTAAACAAAAAAATATCTTGACCTTTCCGCTGATTGAGTATGAAAAGAAGTTAAGTGAGTAAATAAGTGTTAAACGTGAAACTATCATGAAGAAGAAACTACTTAAAATAACGTAATTCTGCTTATCTTTTACAGCGGTTTATTGTTCAATTGGGCACTTAACTGCCGTTTATACATTAATTGACAGTTGGAATATAAATTAACGAACAATTAAAAAGGTTACCCATTCTACTGAAGTACCAGGATTTCATAGGGTAGAAGAAGTGTCTGTTGCAAGTGAAATCTAACGCATCGTGTTGAGGAGCCGTGCACGAAATCGGTTAATTTTGATCAATTTTGATCATTTGGTTGTGAGTCTTGTGAGAAAGAGAAAAATAATTTAAACAAAATTATTTGTGATTTAAAAAGTTGAGTTCTTTGTTTTGCATGTGGCTGGGATATTTCAAATAAATTAAGTATTCATGGAAAATCACTAATTTCGCAACAAGTTTTCCGAAAAATGACGCGTGACTGACGTTTGTTCATATTTAAAAAAGAAACTACTTTTGGTTTTATACATTAAAAAATATCATCAACATTATTAATGGCCTACTTGTATTTGGCTGAAGCACTTTTTTCAACTTCGATACAAAATATAGTAGAAAAATAATGTTGAAAAATACCAATATTTTTTTAAAAACCCAGTCGGTAATGTATTTTTTCCCATTATTTAGCAAACCATATCAAGAAATTTAAAAATCACACACTAAGTTCAGCTATCCTTGAGATAAAATCAAAATTTTATTTTATGATTATATACCTAATATTTTCATTATGTAAATCAAAGGCGAAATAAACTATATTTTCGAGAGCGCAAAAGTGATAAAACTATTAACAGGCACTGAGACTGACACGAATGGTTTAGCACCATGAAAACTGTAACTTGTACCTACTTTTACACAGACATAATTTTTCAATTATTTCAAGCTTTCTCACAATTAGTACATTGACGAAAAAGGGTTTTTTTCGTGCACGGAGCCTTAACTTGGTTTAATAACATCCAAGCTGAGATTCGGAGAATGCAACTGGCGCGTCACAGTCTTAGATCAACGTTTTCGATTGTTATCATTTGTTGGAATCACTCTTCAGGCAGTAGCTGTAAACGCCAAACAAACAACCAACAATCAAACCACATAATTATGTATGTACCTAGCTACTTTTCTAAGTGTTTGCCATATACATGGGCACATGGCAAGCCATTAAAAAGCTAAACATAATGCCACCAATGCACCACTATCTCATTTGTATTACAAGCAAGTTTCTGTCTTATTGCTCAGTTTGTAAAGATCAATGATAGACTTAAAAAACAGCGAGACTAAACAAAAATCGTGTACCTATATAAAACGATAACCAACTAAAATTAAAAGGAGTTTAATGGCAAGAATTTCAAACAATCCCTCTCTAACTGATTAGAACTCATAAATAAACCTATTTTAGTATAATTATAGCCGTCAACTAATATTAAGAGAATGTTTTCAAAGGAAGAGATAGATTGCTCAGTGGTAGATAAATCGCGACGGATTCCATTATACTCCAGCCGTATGTTTGTCAATAGGGCGGCTGATTGGGAGCTCCTCGACGCGCTGCGAGCCTGGTACGCGCGGGTGATTTACCGACCCGCCGCGCTACTTGGCGCGCTGCCCGAGCATCGAACCCGGACCAGAGGTGCACTTTACCCGGAGCAAAATTGCTTGTTGGGCGGAAATACGTTGCAATATACCCGACATTAGTTTATTTGTTGAAATCAAAAATGTTAGCAGCCAAAATTGGTATGCCCTATCCGTATCCGTATTAAGGCTTCTACATACCGGGGCGACTTGTCGCGCGACGCGACGCGACACAAAGGCACCGCTCGTCCCGCGACACGCGGGGCCTTTGTGCCGTGTCGCGTCGCGCGACAAGTCGCGCTGGTATGTAGAAGCCTTTACCCTACCCATAAAGTAGCCTGGGAAAATATGCACATAACAATGGTTCAATTTGAGGAAAATTAATGAACAAAAAAGGTCTCGTTTCCAACAATGAAAGCCTGTAACATTATGAATTGTCAGAGGCAATAAATAATACGTGTGTCACTGTCAAAACGTCAAGTTCACAACCATTTAACGTTCTACGTCGGCTACGAAACGTTTTTCAATTTTTCTATGTACAAGCTTATTTCGCGCAACTTTATTTAATCACACTTTTATTGAAAACTAATCACAAAATGAAAACTCGTCATGTCATGACAAGAAGGAATTTGACCCTAAACCTGATTTGACCAAGAGGCATTCTTACCGGGGTTATTAATTAAAGTAATAGGTAACTACAGACCTAGTTACTCGTAACATTAATCTAACATGCAAATAAGTAATTTGTAGTTTGAATTTAATCTACATTCATGAATAATAATAACAACGCTTGATCATAATTACCTTTTAGCTTATAGATTAAAGATGTAAATTCGCCACTGGAATAATATCCACGGTGCTAATGTAGCTTTATGAGTTATTACTTTATTATCTATGCCTGTTACTAACTGCACATAATTGGTACACAATTTAGTGAAGTTATAAACATGAAATCGGTTCTCGTGATATAAAGCCATTCACAGAAGACAAGGGCGACATTCTTGCTCACATAAAATAAAAACGAAGAGAATATAAATGTCGCATTAAAGCATCATAAGTCTCGAAAAATAATGGAAAATAACATTCATATTATTACACCAAGCACTCCAGTAAAACTTATAAATTGTTATTTTATTATTAGTCGAACATAAACTTGGTTATTGTTTATTGCTACATAATGCCAATTTTATAATCGTACGAAGTATTAGGTACAAAATGAGAACATGATTTCTTGGCAATGAGCTCGAGGTTCATTCACCGAATTAATAATCATAAATCTATGCGACAAAATGGAGTAGTTCTTATAAATTAAATAGTGACACTAGAAGCTTCCCCAGTGTTGCCACATTACGTGAAATAACAGAACTCGAGTTAATCCGACATGAATCACGATGTGTAACGTTAATGTCGCTCAAGTAGGGTTACCGCAGCTCACAAATCACAAGTAAACACACTTGTCGATCGCCAAGATTCATTTTGACACCATTCATGGTTTCTTTCAGATTTTCAGTTACATTTTATTCAACAGGACAGTTTTTATGTATTCATCTATTCTATCCTTGGTTATTTGGATGAACTTTTTCAGTTTTCGAGCACTTTACAGAGCTCAGTTGCAATAATGGAACTAAAAAAACCGTCTGAACTTCTGTAAAAAGTTAAATTGCACTGCGAGGTAAATCCGTAAAATTAGTTTTAAATTCAGATCAAGCAGTGGATTTAAATCTGCTCCCAAAAAAAAAAAGGATCACGTTCTAAGTTATTCTAACAGCATTTTTTTACGCAAGAATTCAACAAAGCATTGACTATCTAATCTATAGCTTGAGTTGGGGTCATTTTCACCACTATTTTACATTATTCCGCTTTCTTAGTAATCCATTAGAAAACCCCATCTCTCAAAAATAGAGACTGTAATTACGAAAAACCGGCCAAGTGCGTGTCGGACCACGCACAATGAAGGGTTCCGCAGTTGGGATGAATTTATCCCAAGAACAAACTTAACATTGTAGTTGAAAAACATGATCCCCATACATTCCAACTGCAAATGTAAGTTTGTACGCACAATATATACGTATATATTGAGTGATTTACCATGTTATTTTAAGACCACAGACTTCTTATAGGTTTTCCTGTAATCTCTGAGTAAGGAACTATTTTCTGTATTTTTATCAAAATTTTAGGCTCAGTAGTTTCGGAGATAAGGGAATGGTAATTTTTCATCTATTTTCTTAAATAATTTAAAAATTATGTTTTTAAATTATAAAAAAAAAATTAAAGCCTTAAAACAAACCCTTTCATTTGATATGTTACACGGTACAGTCAGCAAAACTTTATTTTTTAATTTTCTAATTTGGCCCCCAAAAGTGACCTCCATATTCAAAATTTATTTATTTACGTAACACGTCCGTGTTTGGGTCACAGATGTTCTATCGAGGAATTTCATATCTAACCAGTTTCAAAACAAAATCCCGTGAACACGATGACCACATCTGTTTTACGCCCCTTTTTGCATCGACGAAACTTTACAATGATCACAGATGTCTGACTACGGATATGGTGACCCTTTCTCGACCACTAGGAATAGAACAAAAGAAACCAAACTGAGAAAGTTTTTAATTTTAATGTTTTTATACTTTACATTTTGTTCTAACGCATTTCATGGGTTCAGTTGCAAATTTGCAGAGCTTTCGGTAACAACTAACGTTTTTACGTAGCATTTCTGAAACATGTCTTCGTACCGTCTCACCACACAACAGAGGCATGAAATCTTGTTTCTTGGATTAAACATCAGTCAAATCCGAGCATACTATACCGAAACGATACCGCGTTTTGCGCTTTTAAAGTATTATGGAAATTTTCCGCCTCTCACCCAAAAACTGCTAATTGTGAAACTACTCAATTCTATACGTAATTTTATATTATACTTTTCTGAGAGCATAGCAAACCCACTCTTAAAAAAAAACCCATAAACTTGTCCCAAACGATCTCGAACTACGACCGAACGAGGGTTCCCATTGAAATTGTTTCCATTGAAAAAATATGCACCACCTCAGCTGGTTTTTTACTGTCTTTTTTTTTCATTTACAAAAACAAGGGTCTCATCAAAAATCTGATGGTGCGATGCTATTGGTTGATGAGATTTCTATAGCGGCCGAACGCTGCAACCAAAAATAGTCCTTAAGGTGTATAGATATGAAATTCCTCGATAGTTCATACGCGTACAAAATTTTAACATAATCGGTCCAGTAGATTCGGAGCAAATCAGTTGTGACAGACGGACAGACAGACACACGAGTGATCCTATAAGGGTTCCTTTTTTCTTTTGAGGTACGGAACCCTAAAAATTAAATTACTTGAAAGATTTATCTATAGAGAGCGTTCCACAATTTAATTCGTACCAAGAAGTTCAGCAGCCCTATCGCCTGGAGATAATCTCACGCCTACTCCTAATGGCGTAACTATTCGTATACAAGTAAAATTGTTGTGCGTCTAAATTGCAGTGGTTTATACGAAGCAATAATGAGTGCTGGTAATGAACCCCTGTGCATCATCGTGTTAAACATTTGAGAGGTAATGATATTATTAAGGCGACGATAACCGACTTTTAATGATTTTATACTGAAGATCACGTCGAAACGAGTAGTGTTAATGTTTTGAAAAAAAAAATATGATAAATTAGAGCTATTTCTCAATAACTTATTATGTGAATATTTTAAATTATGTATAAATTACATAGTGAAATTAATTTGTAAAGTTATGTCTAACGCAGATAAAAAATTGAGAATGGCGCAAAATCTACCAAGCGTATTTTTCTGAAACCTTCACCAATTTAGTATACGCGTTTTATTAAAATAGCTTTTGTTTTGTGTATAATAAATTAATAATGCGTCAAATTGGGGACAGCGCTCCTTGATGGGCGAGTTCTATTACTGGCTGAACGTACGATGCGTTGCGTGAGCTCAGTACAGAACACGCAAGCTAACCACTCAAGGTCACTGGCATATATCTGCGTCTTAATGTACTGAACCAAAGATCTTCTACAGATGTTCAGACATAAAAATATGGACGCTACAACTTATTATCATAGATGCAAACCGATTTATCATTAAATTCAATGACGAACTGAATTGTAAATCTGATTTGCGATGCATTGAAACCACAACATTCACATTGAACAAGACGTTAAACGCTCTAAGAATACACTGATCGTATTTAATTAACAAAGACAGATACTCAATTTGTCTAGCTAACTATTAATAATGAATTTATAATTAGTATTTCGTTCAAAACCGATTATCTCTTAGCGACGTCGGCCATGACATCTTCCATGTTCGGAAGATTTAAATAATTAACGGCCGAACCCAATAACCTATATATCACCAGTTTCGGACTACTTGAGATATAAAAATATAACTATCGATGGTTTTAACGTCCCAATAATCTAGGAATCATACTGGCCCACGCTATGGTGTATCGCCTACAACAGATATCTCTTTGTATGAAAATGCCAAAGTATGCGTCCCAATACACGATTTGTTTGACAGGACAGTACTACAGATGGCAGATTAGGCTATTCCCCGAATTGCAGGGATAAACGTAAAGTAGCCAAGCTAAAATGGACTCTTTAGTACTTGCAATAATGATCATAGATGTTTTTATTTAAAGTAATAAAAAAAAATGAAATTCAAATATCTCGAAAACGGTGCGCCCTAGGCAAAAAATAACAGAAATTTAACCCCTCCCCTTACTAACACCCCCGTGCAAGCACCATTCCAACATGAATTTAAGTTAAAAAAAAAAAACATTAGTGCGCTAAGGTAGCCCGCGAAATTCAAATTTTATTACGTTTTTTGCAATTTGCAGGTCAGTAAAAGGTTGTATTTTGATTCGCGGCCATAACAAATATGGCTCTACAGAATTATATCTTAATCCAGTAACTTATTTAGAAGTAAGAAACAAAGAAGTTTTAATATAACCCTAATTAAATTACACATGTTTTCGTTAAATAGATAAAATAAGTTATTGGGTTCGGCCGTAAAAGCTACGTCATTACGCTGTATTCATTTTGGATTACGTTTTTGTACGGTAAAAACAACAATATCAAGCCGGAAAAGGAACAAATAAACATTCTAATGGTGGCAATTAAAAAACCGGCCAAGTACGTGTCGGACCACGCGCAATGAAGGGTGTCGTAGTTAGGATGAATTCATCCCAAAAACAAACTTAACTTTGTAGTTGAAAAACATGCTCTCCCATACATCTATATACGTTACGGTCAATTCTTCAACTGCAAATTTAAGTTGTTCGACGATTACTCGCTAACTTGTAAACCCTACTTAGCTGTGATAGTTTTCCTTTTAATTTCGTTATATATACTACTGCTGTGTTTTTCATGGTTTTATTTTACGATTTTCTTGGCGTGATTAATATGTACACCCATGCCAAATTACAGCTTTCTAGAACTTAGCGTCTCTGAGCTAAGCGGGGGACAGACGGACGGACGGACAGACAGACAGACGGACATGGCGAAACTATAAGTGTTCCTTGTTTACTACGGAACCCTAAAAAATATCATTCAACAAAAACAGTGGTTACAAAATAAATCTCGGAACTATGCCAAAAACCAAATGAGAGACATAAAACCAAAACAATCGGCTATTAGATAACGTACAATGTTGCCAGTTACATAAATAAACACACTTTCTTCAACCACAACTCCACAAGTCTGATTACAGGTTTGAAGGAAAAAAATATATGTCCAACTGCTATCATTAACATAACCGTTGATAATCGTGCTAATTATGTTTTCCTGTTAGCTTTGTAATTGAAACGTGTTTTTTGCACATTTATTTACTTACAGCGAATTATATTATATTAAGGGGACGATAACCGACTTTTAATGATTTTATACTGAAGATCACGTCTAAACGAGTAGTCTTAATGATTTGAAAAAAAAATATTATAAATTAGAGCATTTGTTCAATAACTTAATACGAGTATGTAATACCTTTTGTTTTGTGATAATAAATTAATAATGCGTCAAATTGGGGACAGCGCTCCTTGATGGGCGAGTCCTATTACTGGGTGAACGTACGACGCGTTGCGTGAGCTCAGTACAGAACACGCAAGCTAACCACTCAAGGTCACTGGCATATATCTGCGTCTTAAACAGATATGTTATACACTCACAAAACAACCGACAAAAGCATGCCGCGCAGCAGCGGCAGCACACCCCCACTTTTCATTCATTTTACATTTCACTACAAGTAAAATACGTCCCAATTAGGACGTTTTCGAGTCTTCACAATTGCGCGCTCACAACGCGTGCCCTGGTTTGAGGATACCAGTTTAAGTAGGAGTTATGTTAGGTTAGCATTAAGACTGCGTTCTGGGCACTATCCATCGGCAAAATTTGCTTTCCTAATGCGAAAGGTAGGTCACATCACCTTTTTTTTTTTTTTGTGGGAAATTATCAAATAACTTCTCCCGCTCTGGGCGGAGCTGGAGGGCGTGTCAGACTTTTACTGACTAAAACCCACCCGTATTCCTTCATTTGCCTGTGTGCCAGGGCCACGATATCCCTTTCGGACAAACTCGCAATCCTGGCAGGCATTGGCCCTAGCGGACCCCGTCAGTTGGTGCTGACAACTCTTTGAGGCGCGCGTGGAATACGACGCGCCGTCGACCCGGGCCTGGTCGTTATCGGATGGTGAGCTGCCCATCGCTCACCGTCCGCAGGCCCACGCCTACGGTGGCCGGAAATCGGCTTGCGACTCCCGACGCCCGGGGCGTCTCCTGCGGCGACTAGGGGCGCGAGGGCGCGAACCTTGCCTCTCCCTCACGCGTTCCGCCTCCTCCTTCGCAAGCATTACTAATTCGCAGAAGGAGGTGACGGCCTCCCATGCACTCTCGCTCCGAACCATGGCCTGCACCAGGGCCGGACGCGAGAGATCGCCGCCGCCGATCGCCTCCGTGAGGACACGGCGGTGCTCCGCCCAAGCTGGGCAGACCTCCACCGTATGCTCCACCGTGTCCTCCGGGCGATCCACACAGTGGTGACACCCGGGCGTTTCCTCCCGCTTTATCCTGAACAGGAACCTCCCGAAACAACCATGTCCGGTGAGGACCTGCGTCAGGCGGAAGGTGAGGACGCCGTGGCGCCTCTCTAGCCACTCCTCAAAGAGGGGACTTATCGCCACAATTGTGGCGTGCCCAGCGCTGGGTTGCGACAATCGCACTCTCCATGCCGCCATAAGATCCCGCCGGAGCTCTGTCCGCTGTGCCGTGATTTCTCGCGGTAGCGGAGTTTCACCCCGGCGTTTCGCCTCCTCGCGCCAAGGTCACATCACCTAATTGTGAAATATGCAACAAAATTGAAGATGTGCAATATTTGTTGATGGAGTGTGTTAGGTAGGAACAAGAACGAAAGGGAATCAATGATCAGAGATTTTAAATTGAAAATTTTGGACGTTGGGCTAAATCATAACGCAAACCCTAGATCGGCGATTGCAAAGCACACAACCTTGTGTGGCTTGGTGAAGATGCCTAGTCAATGATTCCATTTCAATTACAGTAGTATTATGTCGATATAGTTGGACTTTATTTTAATCAATGTTAAATAGTTGATAAGGTACGATGGGGTTGGCATATCCGTGTGGATAAAAACCCCTTTTACTTTAACTAATAAAGAGAAAAAATAAATTAAAAAAAAAAACATATCTGTTTAATAAAATATCATTGCTTTTTTAACCACATATTTAGTTAAGGATCTTTTATAGTCAAATATTTGACCGTTCGGCTGAGCAAGGCCGTTCTTCTACAAAATATGTACAGGTGATTAGTATTCTCGATATTCATGAAGAATTTGGATGATGTCAAGATCTTTTGTTTGCCAATTTTAATGACAATCTTAGATAATTATGTGTTAGAAAAATGTGCCTAGGTGATAAATTAGAGCTGTCACCTTAAATCATCTCCCCACCTGTTGTTACAGGCTGATGTTCGGGGACGTGTTATTATCATTTTTAATTTATACACACTATTTAAAAAAATTGAAAATTGTCGTGGCACATGACACCCTAGGTTTAACATACATATTTGTGGACCATTGATAATCGACTACAGTCATCTACAACTCTATTTGAAATAAGATAGACATTTAAATAAACCTTTTTTACAGTCAGTTCAACTGATTTTGACTTCTATTGCGTTGGTGGTATGACAAATGGCAGCTGTAATAAACAGTTGGTATTGTAACCACGTTTCTGCTTTTAATGCCATCCTTATGCCTACGGAATAGAAGTCAAAATCGGTTGAACGGACTGTAAACAAGTTTATTTAAATGTATAATCTTATTTCAAATGGAGTATAGCATATTTTTAAATTTTTAATAAGACGTGTAATAGTAATTATGATAGCCTATTTACAGAATAAACGATTTCATTTCATACTTCGATAAACTACATCACTGTATTGAAGTACTGTAGGACTCCGACAGGTACTCTAATTACGACGACGTTGCCGTCAAATAAAGGTTCCCGTAGACAAGCGCGACGCGATACTCTAGCAGCACAAATTCCATGAAAACTGAATGGAAAGTGTCTCGCTGCGCGTCCCGCTGCCTGTCGCACCCGCGATATAGCGCCAGTCTGCACGAGCTTTATGAAGCAATACTGAATTTTAGTCTTCTTCTAAAACAAACAATTCTTTAAAAAAAAATGGACCTTCCTAAATTCGCTTGAGTGATCGAATGCAACAATAAAATCAAATTCAAATCTTATAATTCAAGTAACAGACTAAAAGAATCGAATTATTTTTCGAATTAAGTATTAGGTACTTAATCGAGAATTATTTTAACTATATCGCGCCAGTCTGCACGAGCCTTTAGTCTTAACATTTAGGAAGATCGTTTATCTTACTTCTGACGTATCGTCACATCTTGCATAACACTTGCTTATAAAGACTGCAGATTCCAACGTATGCGCCTGCGCCGATTGTTATCACCACATTATAATCAAAGAGATTTGCTCACAGAAGACATAAAAACGCATGTTCCTTAATGAAGTGATATTTATTTATTACTATTTTATAGTATTTATTACTGTTTTATAATTATGCAGGTATTTATGCACGGACAGTTTTATTGCTCGGTTAATTGGTTCGGCATTCAAGTTGGGGCAATTAGTGTTTTTGAGGGCACTCATGTGTGAGAATATTGAAATACATGAAACAGATGCTTGTTAGGGTTCCGTACCCAAAGGGTAAAACGGGAACCCTATTACTATGGCTCCGCCGCGCCGTCTGTCTGTCTGTCTGTCCATCTGTCACCAGGCTGTATCTCATGAACCGTGATACTTAGACAGTTGAAATTTTCACAGATGATGAATTTCTGTTGCCGCTATAACAACAAATACTAAAAAACAGGATAAAATAGCTAATTAAGGGGGCTCCCATACAACAAACGTGATTTTTTGCTCTATATTGATAATGGCAACAGGTAGAAATATTCACAGAATATTTAGTTATATATTCACTTTAAAATTAAATAGTTAAAATAAAACAAATATTTAAGGGGGGCTCTCCCATACAACAAACGTGATTTTTTTTATAGATAATGGTACGGAACCCTTCGTGCGCGAGTCCGACTCGCACTTGGCCGGTTTTTTTTGGTCCATTGTAGTTAATTAAAACGGGAAAAAGCTTCGAATATGTATTCAAGAGCGAGATAAACTATCAGAAGGAAATACATGGTTAAATTATGTACTCGTAGCTTCGAGTATGTACACACGGCTACACATCAAGCTATGCATTTCCAGTATAAGCTAATCTCGCAATGTATAGGATTTCCGTACAGTGCGAGATCAGCGTAAACTGGAATTTTATAGCTTGATGTGTAGCCGTGTTTATCTACTCGAAGCTACGAATACATAATAAAAATGTATTTGTTCTTATCACGTTATCGCATCATTATTTACTAAAAGTACTTAACACACAACGAAACAAACAGAGTGACACGACTCAGATTACAGAATGAATGATGAGCACATAATCCAAACATGAGCACCTCAGGATTATCAGCACAATACGTATTGAAAACACTATTCACATAACGTTTTATAACTAAAGGCTCGTGCAGAACGGCGCGATATGGCGGGCGCGACAGGCAGAGCGACACTTTTCATGAAGTTTTCATAGAAATTGTGCTACTACGGCCGCGTCGCGCCTGGTTGCGGGAGCCTTAAATCAGTCGAATCTAAAAGGTGTAATAAATTACACCCTATCCCTTTCATTTCACACACTTTTCACGAGAGTAAAAGAGATAGGGCTATGAGATAACGCCCGCAGGCTTCTTGACTATTTTTTTCTTTTAAAGGTGAACGTAAATTGATTCAGATGGATTGGATCCGTCACCTTGTAAGCTGATATTAATAATAAGTGACGCATTCAAAGAACCCACATAATATAAATAAATGGGCTAGGCTTCACCAGGCTTCACAACTTTTAAAATATCACCTTTAATGTGAGGTATTAGGGAGCTCTTAATCTTTTTATTTATAACGCTCATATTTTAACTGAAAATTTAACTGTCAACCGCTATTTCAAATACTAACGATAATAGTCTACTACAGGAAAATATTGAAATATAATAACCTAAACTAACCTATGTATGTACTTGTGCACCTATTTTATTTATCATTAATTATGTTATATTTTAATATTATTATTTTCTCTCAATCACAGCACCCGCCATTTTATCTCTTCACCACCCTTGGATGACTGGTAGAGAATGCTTAAGGTATTAAGTCCGCCTTTGTCTGACGCCAGCACATCAAGCTACTACAGTCTGTCAAATTACTTTAATAGATTTTCAACTTTATTCCTACAGTATAAGATTCAAGGGGTTATTGTACATTCGCCACAAAGTAAGTTCGCCACGGAAAAAAGTATGTGTTTGCCACAGTTCTATTTTAATGCAGTAAATTCGTCACAGTATATTATTTAGATTACTGTAAATTCGTCAAATTGTTTATTTCCGCACAGACAGCAGAAAAATCAAACAGTAAGTAGAATAAAAACGTTATTTATTTATTTAAAAACCAATAAATTTGCTTGCTACCAGTATTTTAGGCAAACATGATGTACGTACCTAAAATGAAGACTTGTGGTAGTGACGAATTTACACATATTTTTAATGCAAGTGGCGAATACACTTTCAATCTATGGATGGGAATGATTTGATTTGATTTTGAATGTATGGAGTTTACAAAAATGTGACGAATTTACTTTGTGGCGAATGTAAAAATTTGACAGTTTCGGGTAGCTTGACCTGCTGGCGTCTGTACCTTATTGTGTGCGAGAAGTTTAAATAAATAAATAAGTTGAATGGAATACGATAATAGTAACAAAAAATTACAGTAACCTTGAGACGTTTTATGGCTCGTGCAGACTGGCGCGACAGGCATCGAAAAAGAAATTGTGCTACTAGCGTCGCGTCGCGCCCGCGATATCGCACCAGGCTGCATGAGCCTTACAACGTCGCAACGAGCCTATAGGCTTCTACATACCGGGGCGACTTGTCGCGCGACGCGACACGACACAAAGGCACCGCTCGTCCCGCGACACGCGGGGCCTTTGTGCCGTGTCGCGTCGCGCGACAAGTCGCGCTGGTATGTAGAAGCCTTTAAGTTTCCATAAAAAATGTGCTTGCTACAAGTGTCGCGTCGCGCTCATCTGCACGACCCTTTACTAAGGCAATAATAGTAGAGATAACGGTTACTACGACGGAAAAAGTAGAAATAAAACGAGTAATTACTTTATGACAAGTGAATAGGATTGTAAATCATTGCTTCATCGACTTCTTCCCACATAACCTGTATCTAGAAGCCGTGGAGACACCACTAATGTTCTATTGTGATTTAGAAGATATATTTATGAACGATAAAATCAGTTAATACCACTACCGAGCCCATTCAATTTATAATTGAATCCATTAACCAATAATTGATTAAAACACTCATAAAACTTGTTATCTTTCGCGCTTTGAATATTGTAAAATATTATAATAAAATTCGTACAAGAGATTCGGAGCCACGCCAAAAGAACATAAATTGTTGGAGTGTTCAGTGTACCATTTTTTTGGTCGAGTCGATTAGATCACTCGAGTAGCTGAACTCGAAATGAAATTGTTTATTCTGTAAATAGGATAAGTATCGGCATCACTTTTACAAGCCATATAAAAAAAAATAAGCTAGATGGAGTCGGAAATTTCCTATCCGACTCCTCCTGAGAAGAAATGGCGAAACAAACTCAGGGATGTATTTAAAATCCAGACAGAAGAATCTTGGTCAGATCATGTGAAGACCATGTCGATTAGTTTCTGAAATGGTCTTTTGAGGAAACAACCACACAGATTTAATAAGTGGAGCAGTTCAGTCAGTGCAAGCTTTTGCCAGTAATCGTGTAGATGAACTCAGAACATAAGGAGCTCAACGAATGGTTCTCAATCAAGTCTCTGTAGAATAGACGTAGCGAATTAAGGCTTCTACATACCAGCGCGACTTGTCGCGCGACGCGACACGGCACAAAGGCCCAGCGTGTCGCGGGACGAGCGGTGCCTTTGTGTCGCGTCGCGTCGCGCGACAAGTCGCCCCGGTATGTAGAAGCCTTTACTTTAGTAACCACGTCTGTACGGAGGTTATCTCAAGTTTACAAGCAAATAAGAAAAACGTTTTGTACTGCAATTTCCCTTGAGAAACAATTTTCTTAGTCCCTCTTGAAGATGTGGTGGAAGTTCGAATATTTGATGGAATTGCCTTACATTCCTGGTTGTTTTGTTAACGAATTAGAATAATTTATACGTTGTTTAAGTTTTTATCTTTAATGTTAGCAAAATATGTACATTATTAGAGATTCTACGACGCAATTTGAGCTTATTTATTATAGTAATTAAACGTTTATAAACAATATTTTTATTTTATCTGCGTGGTGCCGGACGTAAAGAATAGCACCGCCCCATTTACTCCCGTGGGTGTCGTAAAAGGCGACTAAGGGACTTACTAGATAATGGGCAGCAGCGTTCTCTATGCATTTTACCACCATACTGCGATCGCCAACCCGCCTGCCAAGCGTGGCGATTATGGCAAACACCCCTTTGTGGGAGGCCTATGTCCAACAGTGGACGTCTTTCAGCTGTAGGTAATGATGATGAATGATGATACAATATTTAGTGAAGAACATCATCTACTAATATAGTGCAAAATCATTTTATACTCAAGTTGTAGAAGGTGATTCTATGGAAACTGAGTTCGTGAATACGAAATACTTGCCTAGTGTAATTTGAGAGGTATTCCCAGCCACCGTTGCATTCACAATGAATACACGATTGTATTACGTAGTTCCACCATTGCTGGGACGGAATATTTCCGTTTGCGAAACGAATTTTGATGAATTCGCTTGCGGTAACCGACAATCAGTCTATTAGTAATACTTGTCATGCTTACTTTAATGCTAATTTATTTTTATTATATATTTTTGCGGCGACGCTTCTTTTTATTTCAATCGCAAGCAAGTTTTAAGTGGCACACGTCGAACTGAGAACGAAATTGAATGAATGTAAACGCAGCATGAAAAAATCCATACTCACGTAATTCAAAAGTAGGTAACTTAACTACTCAGGTATTTCCAAACCAATATTTTATTTAATAAGTATTTAATGTTTTTTGCATAGTTGATGATACCTAGCAAATTTCCAATAAATGCTCGGTTAAAGGCTTCTAAATACTAGCGCGACACAAAGGCCCCGCGTGTCGCGCGACGAGCGGTGCCTTTGTGTCTCGTCGCGAGTCGCGCCAGTATGTAGAAGCCTTAATAATCCATAAGTACCTACTCAGTACCTAAGTATAATTTAATGGCGATACTCTTCGTAAAATGCACGTGTTCGTATGGTTTTTCTCTACTATTACACATGTTTACGTGTCTACTATTACTAAATGTGCACATATTTCACTTCAAGAATATATCATAAGTTTACATCGGTATGTCGAACGGACGTTCGGCTACATAAATACAGTTTTGTAAAAACCTGGCCTGATGCGTGTTCAGCGAACATTATACTGGTATTCCGTAGGTATGAAACTGAATAAGTTTTTATACTTCATTTATATTTCCAAAACCATACTCCGTTTGAAATATGATTAGACATTTAAATAAATCTTTTTTATAGTTCGTTGAATCGATTTTGACTTGTATTGCGTTGGTGGCATGACCAATGACAGCTGTAATAAACAATTGAACGTATTGTAACCACGTTTTTGCTATTAATGCCACCCTAATGCCCACGGAATAGAAGTCAATATCAGTTGAACGGACTGTAAAGAAGTTTATTGAAATGTCTAATCTTATTTCAAATGGAGTATAGTGTTTGGTAAAATATAATTTAACTAAGTAGGTAGCGTTAAATTAATACTTTTACAAGAGCACATAATAAAACGGCAAGGAATCTTTGTTCAGTAAGTAACTTCTACGGGCAGTGTCGATTAGTCGGTTTCTACTTGAAAAACGTAAAGTAAATTCATAAGCGTACCTTCCTATTTAACTATCATCTCACAAAATAAAGAAAAAGAAATTAAATAAAAAAAAGAAACTGTTTTCAAAATCAATTCCATTAAAAGTTATGCGACTGGGACCGCTTGTAAAAGTTGAGGCGTCATAAAAAAGCTAATCCAATTAATACTATCAATAAATCGATGAATATCAAACAAATTAATTAATTTATCTTCAGACAAGTTCTTTATTTACCTAATTAAAGTTTACGCAACGCAATGAAAGAAATTTTTTTTTTTTTCTTTTCCTTCTGGCTTCGCACGGTTTGTGCATTTAGCCAATGTAAAGTTTTAGTTCTTGTATAATATTGATGAAATGAATTATAAATGCATGATGATGATATCCCCGCCCACTCCCCTTGAGTTTCAGTAAAGATGTGGCACTTTACTGAGTCCTCACGTGGACTTCTTGAGAGAACTTGAAGCGAAGTTGCACTGTTTTGTTTCATTTGCCTACACTAATGCACGTTCACAAACACTTAATGGTTAATAATCCACCATTATTACACATTAATATTCGGCTAAACACAAATTTTGGAAAATTAAACAAACTGCTGAACATGACGCTTCACTTTCCCGCCAAGAAGTCCGAAAGAAATTTTTTTTTTTTTTTTTTTTTTTTTTCCTTCTGGCTTCGCACGGTTTGTGCATTTAGCCAATGTCACGTTTTAGTTCTTGTTTAATTAATATTGATGAAATGAATTATAAATGCATGATGATGATATCCCCGCCCACTCCCCTTGAGTTTCAGTAAAGATGTGGCACTTTACTGAGACCTCACGCGGACTTCTTGAGAGAACTTGAAGCGAAGTTGCACTGTTTTGTTTCATTTGCCTACACTAATGCACGTTCACAAACACTTAATGGTTAATAATCCACCATTATTACACATTAATATTCGGTTAAACACAAATTTTGGAAAATTAAACAAACTGCTGAACATGACGCTTCACTTTCCCGCCAAGAAGTCCGAAAGAAATCTTAGTCTGAAGAAATTGCTGCCAGCCACAGATTAAAAAAGTGTCAGTCCGCCAAGTACTCTATAGTACATACTAGTTCCATGCCGCCAAGTCTTATTAGGGTCAATTTAGGTGTCTATGGTCGTGCTCGTGGTACTTTTCCTTTTCACTACGGTACTGCCCTTTCACGTCGGTATACACTAAACCATAATGCGTTCCGACCCTCCTTGATGTCTCAAAATAAACAAAAGGGTCCGTTGTTGACGTTCCGGCGACGAAAATATAAGTAAGCTTTTTATGTGCAAGTTTTATTAGCTCCTGGGTTTAAAACACCTACTGGAGACGCTGTCAAATATTTGTATTGTCATGTTTTTAGGGTTCCGTAATCCACAAGGAACCCTTATAGTTTCGCCACGTCCATCTGTCTGTCCGTCCGCGGCTTAGCTCAGAGACTCTTAGTACTAGAAACCTGTAATTTGGCATGGGTATACATATTAATCACGCCGACAAAGTGGTAAAATAAAATATTGAAAAAAAAAATTGTAGGGATAACCACTTGCACGTAAAGTGGTGATGATATTATTTTTTCTCGTCTTTCCCATGGTGTGAGGTATCGTTAGATAGGCCGTTCAAAAATATTGCGTGTCTGTGGAAACCATTTTTAATTCAGGGATCCGTTTCTGTACCTATTGTGTTTGGATAGGTGAAAAAATGTATGGCAGTAGTCTACTTAAAAGTTGGAAGTTAAAAGGAAAACTATCACAGCTAAGTAGGCTTTACAAGTTAGCGAGTAAAGGCTTCTACATACCGGGGCGACTTGTCGCGCGACGCGACGCGACGCAAAGGCACCGCTAGTCCCGCGACACACGGGGCCTTTGTGCCGTGTCGCGTCGCGCGACAAGTCGCGCTGGTATGTAGAAGCCTTAATAGTCGACGACGACTAACTTACATTTGCAGTGCAAGAATTGACCGTGACGTGTATCGATGATGTAACATGTTTTTCACCTACAATGCTAAGTTTGTGGAATAAATTCATCCCATCAATGGAACCCTTCATTGTGCGTGGTCCGACACGCACATGGCCGGTTTTTTAGGGTTCCGTATCCAAAGGGTAAAACGGGACCCTATTACTAAGACTCCGATGTCCATCCGTCTGTCACCAGGCTGTATCTCATGAACTGTGATAGTTAGACAGTTAAAATTTTCACAGATGATGTATTTCTGTTGCCGCTATAACAACAAATACTAAACAAACAGAATAAAATAAATATTTAAGGGGGCTCCCATGCAA
Organism: Tiliacea aurago; assembly: GCA_948098905.1. NCBI lineage: Eukaryota > Metazoa > Arthropoda > Insecta > Lepidoptera > Noctuidae > Tiliacea > Tiliacea aurago. Next base: position 18,981,019 of record OX402593.1, read on the forward strand.
CAAACGTGATTTTTTGCCGTTTTTATAGATAATGGTACGGAACGTTCCTTCGCGAGTCCGACTCGCACTTGGCCGGTTTTTTTTATATACGTGGATGTCTTAATTTTAATGCCGGGTCGATATTACCTAGAGCAAGATTTGGAAGGTTACCTTTCCTATTATGATTTAATAAAAAAATATTATTGATGATGTTTATTTCTATAGGTAGATCTTCTAAGACACTTACACGTCAATCTTTCGGTCAATATTTTAAAACTAGATGGTGCCGGCAGTTCTAGCTGATTGATACCTGAGAAGGAATGTCGAAACAAACTCAGTCTCTTTTAAGGCTCGTACAGACTGGCGCGACAGGAAGCGCGACCTTTGTCGCGCCTGTCGGTATGAGCCTTTAAAGTATTTTGTATGTTGTCGTCATGCAAATGTTTTTCGTTTTGAGTTAATGTTTGCATAATATTGTCTAAAGGCTTCTACATACCGGGGCGACCAGTCGCGCGACGCGACGCGACACAAAGGCACCGCTCGTCCCGCAACACGCGGAGCCTTTGTGCCGTGTCGCGTCGCGCGACAAGTCGCGCTGGTATGTATTTATTTATTTATTTATTTATTTATTTATTTAAAACATGGAGGACTTACAGCTACTAAAAACAGACAAAAATAAAGAAACCTTAGTCACTAGAAAGCCAATTACAAATCCTCACTTATAGACTTATAATAATAAATTATGGTGTGAGCAAAACAAAAAAACAACACAAAAAAGCACATCGCCTTAAAATGTAAGAAGCAATATAAAACATACATAATATACATTACTTGGTTAGCAATTAAATTATATAACAGAGAAAATATTATGAAAAAAATAAAAAATAATAAACAAATAATAAACCTACTGCTACTTGAAAAATTTGAGGCTTAAGCACCTTCTGGCCGAATTCACACTAATTGTGAATGGATCAAAATCATATTCCTTGCATATATCATTGAAATTTCTGCTTGCGCGCACAATATAACTGTTTTGCCTATAATTCGAAGAGGTATGAGGTACACGTATGGGTGGATAAAAACGAAATGCTTTACTTGGCACATTAAAATAAAATTTTGACAATAACTCAGGGTTATCAATATTGTTATTGAGGATTTTCAACAAGAATAAACAGTCTGCAATTTTACGTCGATCTACCAGTGGTAGCAGATGATACTTCTTACAGAGTCCAAGATAATCAGTTGACTGATATGGAATCTTTTGATGAAAGCAAAGATATTTTATGAACCGTCTTTGTATGTTTTCTATGCGGTCAATGTATTTATGATAACGTGGATTCCATATCTGAGACGCATACTCAAGCTGACTTCTTACAAAAGTGCAATACAATATTTTTAGTGTTTTAGCATCAGTAAAACACTTAGACAGACGTATAATAAACCCAAGCAGTTTAGAAGCTTTTTTGACAATTGCATCAATGTGCGTGTCAAAAACTAACTTACTGTCTTGATGAACGCCCAAGTCACGAATAGTATTGCATCCTGACAAGATCTGGCCCGCCAAAGTATAAGTAGTGGCTAGGACTGCACGTTTTCTAGTGTAAGTGACCACCGAACACTTGGATGGGTTGAGATCTAGTTTATTAGCCCGACAATACTCTTCAAGCCGATACAAATCAGCCTGAAGTGCTAGACTATCTTCGAGCGTTGAAATAGTGGCAAATATTTTCATGTCATCGGCAAAGCATAATAGTTTGGATGACTGGAGGCACTGATCGATGTCGTTCACATAGACTACAAATAACAGAGGACCGAGCAACGAACCCTGAGGCACTCCGCTGGGGATGGTTACCCAACTAGACATATAATTATTGAGCACTACTGCTTGTGACCTGTTATCAATGTAAGAAGAGAACCACCTTAAGAGATCCCCACGGATGCCCATGTAGCTTAGCTTCTTTATCAGGGTATCGTGGTCGATCCGATCAAATGCCTTGCTATAATCTGTGTAAACCACATCGACCTGCTTACCATTATCCATAGCATCCGCAATGAAATCATTAAATAAAATCAAGTTAGAAGTGGTAGACCGTCCTTTCAAAAATCCGTGCTGAAAGTAGTTGAACGAGCTAGCAAAGGCGGAATATAACTGGTTATAGACAATCCTCTCAAATATTTTAGCTATAATACACAGCTTGGATATAGGCCTATAATTGGTAATCTCCGTTTTAGACCCCTTCTTATGTACGGGTGTAATAAAAGCAGATTTCCATACTTTGGGGACAACACCTTGAGTCAAAGACTTGGAAAACAAAATTGATATAGGTAGGGCAATAGAAGGCGCGCATTTAATTAGAAATTTAGATGACATATTATCAGGGCCAGCACCTTTAGTTGGATCCAAGTTACGAAGCAAACCGGTCACAGCATCAACATTCACTTCTATGTGACAAATATCAGATGAAGTTCTGTTAGTATCAAAAGAGAAGCCAGGAGGTGGGCTGGGAGTATTAGACGAAGTGGGGTTGAGGAAGGTCGACATGAAATAAGATGAAAAACCTTCACAAATTGAGTCTCCAGTGAGTAATGATTCATCGTTATACTTTAATGTATTAGGTATAGAATTAGAGTTGTAGCGATTTTTAACAAAGGTCCAGAAGTGTTTAGGGTTATCTTTAATGGATTTTTCAGTTTGACTAAGATAACATTTATAACAAGAAGCTTCCATAGTCTTGACTCTGTCACGCAAATATTTAAAAGTTAACTCGTCAGATTTATTGCCGTAAATCTTGAATTTTTTTAGATATTTATATTTTTCTTTAATTTGTTTGACGAGCGATGAGCTGAACCATACTGGGTATTTATTATTACATACTAGCTTTTGTGGTATATACTTGTTTTGAAACTGTTTTAAAGTGTCTATAAAGTACTCAACCGACTCATCCAGTGATCGGATTGAAAACTCATGTTCCCAATTAGTGCTAGTAATCTCGTTATTTATAGAATCAAAATCGCCTTTGCTATAGATATATCGCAACCGCGGCGCATGGTCAAGGGGAGGTATTTCAAAGATGTCAATATTGATTAACAACGCAGGATGATAGGGATCAATAGGCACTAGAGGGTCAACACACTCACTAACACAGGCTAACTTATTTGAGAGGACTAAGTCCAACAGTTTTCCGTACCCATTAGCTACCCCATTATACTGTCCAAAGTCCAGCGTACATAGCTCGTCCGCGAACAAACATTCATCACTAGTGGTGGGACTCACTGGGACCAACGAAAGGGTATTCGATGGAGCCCACGTGATTCCACTCATATTAAAGTCACCTAAAACTAAAAACACATCTGAAGTTTTATTCAAAGCTGTATGATTTAATTTGGCCAGGAAGTTATGAAGTTGTTCCGAAAACGAAAACCCTTTGTTTTGTTTACACAAGTAAACAGTGCAAATAAATAGGTTCACGTATTCACGTGACTTCGAATTTTTAATCCGTAAGCTGATCCAGAGATCTTCCGCCGAGGACTGCAGGAATGGTTGCGGAGTGACAGGTAACTCCCTACGCGTCGCTATAAGCACACCACCACCTCTTGATTGACCAGTCATAGCATAGTCCCGGTCACGGCGCCACACCAAGTAACGATCATCAAATAACTCTGAGTTTAACATGCCATCCATTAACCACGTCTCCGTTAACACAATAACATCGTAAGAGTTCTGTAGAACCTGACGGTAGAACGAGTCAGACTTTGTTCGCAATCCCCGTACGTTCTGATAAAAGACAGTAAGACACTGTTCACTGTTGTTAGGCATTGCACTTAAATCCATCAATAATTGAATAAGCATCAACAACAATATAATAAAATAAAATTAGCCAAATCATTTCGACACAGTTACTAGTTACGCATAAAAGAGGTATGAATTTATAATGTGGGTAAAAATAAGTAAAGTTAGCAAGAATGTGTAAATCATACGATGTTAGGCCAGACATGACTGTGCGAGCAAGCCAGCAGCAATATATCACACGCGTATGCGTAAGCGAGACAAATATGTAGTTAAGTATTGGAACTCGAAGATGAACAGCGCGATAAGGAATACAATGGAAGGTCATTAGCAGTGCAGAGGTGCTAAACCTTTTACAAAAACAAAGCAAATAACAATTGATGTGCGAACTTCGATACATTTTAAAAGTAGAAAAGCAATAAATTAAACTTGGATGTAAATAAAAGCGGTTTAGACAATTTTGTTTAAATCAAATTCCTTTCTTATTATAAAGGTTTTGCAATTAACATCCTTGCGCACATGAATTTTACCATGTTTCACCCAGACGAATTCATAGTGTTTCTCTTTAGCGGCGATTTTAGTTAAATTCAGTAGTTTTTTGGATTCCACACTCAGATGGTCGTTGACATAAATACGTTGTGGCGCTCCTTGAAAACCTACGTCAGAGGTGGAAAGCTCCTTATCAGCACGTGCAGCCGCAATAAAGTCTTCTTTTATATACCGGTTGAGGAAGCTCACTATCACTAGTTTTTCCTTGGAATTATGGATAGGCACCCTCGAAATGTAGTTAATCTGGGTCTTAGAACACTTGTAATTGATTTTGCTGCTGATGGCGTCAACGATTGAGAATAAGTTCTCATCCTTCTTTAGTGGGACACCCTTAATCTCCACATTGTTTAACCTGGATCGCTGATCAAACGAAGAAAGCTCAAGCTTAGTTGAAGCTAATTCTGCTTGCAATGAAGAGACAGTGTCCTGAAGCTTCTCAAACTCGGGGGTTTTTTTTTCTAGATCAGCAAGTCTGGTATCGAATTCATCGAGTCTACCACTAGAGAAATCGCAACTTTTCTTAAGCTCGGTCAACTCATCTTTAATCGATCTAATGTCGCTGACTAAGGTTGGTAAGCTCTGCAGCTGCTGCTTCAATTCGCGAATCTCACCAAGTACCGTATCCAATGAAGCAGAAGGTTGCGGTGAAAGCAGAGCAGGCGACGATTTACAAGCAGGACATTTCCATTGCGCTCTTCGGTCGGGTCCCAGTTTTCTCCAACCCGCTTCAGACACACTTGCACAAGAGAAATCCAAGAATTTCTTGCAGTTTCCACATTGCACCCCGTCATTAAACTGATCATTGCAAATTGCACACGTCTTCATCGTGACTAAAATAATTATTAGGAGATATTTATAAATGCAACTTTATGGAATCGAGAAAAAGGTTGACGATCTATTTTTTTTATCGTAAGCGTACTGTGCTAGTGCGTGCTCACACCGTTTATGTAGAAGCCTTAATAACTACAGTCCTACCAACTTATCTGTGAACTAAAAGAGGACGGCACCGTCGATTCAGTGTTGCTAATTTTCGTAGATAAAAATAAATTAAGCTAGCTAAATTTGGTAGTTCCAATTTTCGCCATTTCACAGATAAGTTGGTAGTAGTGTTAGTACCGTAGTCGTGACAGTTTGAATATTTTTTTTATTCAAATGAAGAACAAAGTAAAGTTATTAAAAGATCATACGTCAAAAATGCGCATTCATTGGCGTCATTCGGGTATTGTTTGTTAGCTTTGGTGATGAAACAAATGAGACTTTTTTATGAGACTTGAGATTTGATTTGTTTTTTCGATATTCCGTACATATTTGCATAAGATCGTATTAGCACCATGCAGGTATTATAGTGGCATTAATTAATATGATAGCTGCATACTTAGTGATGTCGACCGTAACAATTTAACGTTGACAGCGCCTTTATTGCATTGCAGTAGGGGCGGATTTCGTGGTTCAAGTGTTGCTGATATTAGTATTGCTGCTTTACTCCTGGTACTGACATTCAGTTCAACTTTTTAATGCTGGATGATCCAATTAGGTACTTGTGAAGTTGTGATGGCAGAGTAGGTAGGTATTCCAATAAAGATTTTTGAAGTAGTACTTCTTTAGGCACGCTTGACTCCCAGTAAGCTGGTGAATGCATGACGAGAGCGTTACGGAAGTATAATTAGTATTAATATTTGTAAGTTTTACTTCAGTCGTGTCATGGTGTGGTCTTAAGCACACTCGTTTTTTTTTATTAATTCGTACTCGACCGCTGTGGCGCTGTGCAAGTTAAAGGAAACGATTGCCCCTTTTCACTAGTCCTAGGCGACAGCTAAACGAATGCCTAAATAAAACACGCGGTTAGATTTTAAACTTTTGGCGCTGAGCCGAGCGTTTAAAATCCAACGCGCTCTGTTATTCAGGTATTCGTTTAGGTATCGCCTAGTGCCAGTGAAAACCAGAATAAAAACGGTAAAATTTTAATTTTAAACCTTCACGGCTGTACTGCTATTTAGATGTTGTAGGTACTTTGTTTGTTTGTCTATCTACTTTAGTAATAAACTAACCAGTTTAGTATGTAGCGTACCTAAACAGATTAAAATTAGGATAAATTCATGTAAAAGCTTTGCACTAAGTACGCATCCCGTTCGGGTCTAAAATTGTATTTTGACAGACGTTATCTTGCCTAAAAGTCATAAAGGGCGTGTAATAAGGTGCGCCCCTACTGTGACACGGCACTTGAGCCGTCCCCAAGCTTTACTGCCACGGAAATGGGTTACCTAGGAATTATCGACACTGATATAATAACTCCGTAACTAAATATCACTGTGTATTGAAGATAACAAGCAGGATGTATTGATAATATCTTCTATTCATTTATGTAGTTATTTAATAGCTAATAACTTCGCTAAGTCAAGAACTCGAAGACTTCCTGCTTGTTTTAATTTCCGAATTATCTACAGGGAGGATAAAAGTTAACCGAAAGTTATTCCAAGCATCTCAAAGGTTAATAAATAATTTGTTACAATCTTACATTATCTTAACTATGCACCAGTTGATACATTAAGCAAACAACACGTAATTATAATACATTAACTCTTAAACAAATAAACTAATTAAACTTAAATACATAGAGCGTGATAACGCGTCTGAAAACTGAACAAATAAAGATGTCTTAATGGAATGTCTCACCGTTCCCAAGTTGTTCTATCGATGACTCTCGATGGCAATCCAAAAGACACAATCCATTCAACACTGTGATGCACTATAGTGACACTACACTACGGGCCCGGCACGATCTCACACTATCACTACTAGATACGCTGGCATCCCGGTAGCGATCCTCGGCTGTGGCTCCGTGCTCGACACACCTACGGAGAGTCAAAGGAAGCTATCAGCACACCACAAACACCAAAACATGAATTTTGTTGCCACTCGATACACGGCAGAGGTGGCACGGGGACGCCTAATAGACGGGCGTCGTAACCGCACGCTACACGAATACTGACTTGGGAGTTGGACAGCAGGCAACGCAACGACTCACAACGAGCGGCCGCGCGCTCGACTGCGGAATTCAAATTTCAAATCGTGATGTTGAGCGCGCGGCAACAATCATTTCACACTTCACTAAGTGGAAGAGTAAAGTGTAAAATCACACGCAAATACTAACATGTATTTACGCCTATAAAGATGACAACATTTTGCAATTTTAATCACTTTGAAACTTGTGGTAATATTTTTCGCAACCACGTACGAGCTATCGAATAAGAGGCATTGGAATTGAAGTGCGACGAACGCGCTCGTAAAGTTTCCTTATAAAGAATGTGATGAACCGGGCGTCACAGCGTCACTCGTAGCGTACCGTATTCACAAAACTAAAGTTAGAAAGAGAAATATGAACCCTGCAATGCAACGTGGCACGGGAGGCGAGGGGCGAAGGGGCGACGTTGGAACACCGCTTCCAAAATATTACAAAAACATTTATGCATGAAGGGATAACAAAATACCGGCGCTATTATGCCGCTCTGATTTATACATACCTACTGTATTATAATGATGGATCACGTCGACCACTGACGGCCTTAATGGACAAATTATTGAGCACCATGTAATGAGACCGCGTGCTCGTTCACGGGCGCGCGGTAGGTGGTGATAAAACATTTTTTCCCGTGTGTGCGTTGAAGAAAACATGTGAGATAATAAAAAGTTATGTTTAAACGTTGGAATCGTAAAGTTTATTTGTGTAATACATTCTTTAAACAAACGGATAATTACAAAGCGTTTTATGGCAAGTTACAGCGCTCGTTGGAACAAATAATTTATTTCAATGAATTGCCTCTAAATAATCAAAATTAAGATGGCTACGCTGTCGTTACGGCTTTCCTCGAAATTCATTTGTGGTTTTAGCGAAATAAACGCTAGTCAATGCCTAAGGCCACTGAAGAGCTGTATAAAATATCAGAACATTTAAAGAATGTAATTATTGGTTTCCAAACATTCAAATTACAACTTTTACAAATTCATTCTGAAGAGTTTGAAGTATCTCCCGTTTAATATAACAAAAGACTTCAGTGAGTTCAGACATATAAATAAAAAGAAAAATACAACGAAGCATATTTTACGACAAAAACAATCTTTAAAGTACAATTCAGCGTAATAACTGTAATAAGTCGAAAAAGTATCTGTAAGACAGAGGGCTCTTTAAAATAAATTATCCTGCCGTAGACGAGGGCTTTTGTGTCGCAATACAAGTTACTGACAACAAAGAGACCTTTGGAGCGGAAGAAATTTAATCAGAGCATCTGGGACTTAAATTATGAATGGGCTTCGTCTATCTTCAAACTAAACACACGGCAAACTAGCAGATTAGATAAAACTTTCCATAAAACCCCTGGAGATTTCAGAAACAGTATTATTTGTGTATATTTCTCGGATATCAACATTTACATTCATGCCTTTGCCTTTGATAAAATACAGATTTTAACTGGGTATTCGAGAAGCAAGAAATATTTTCCAATATAACCGAAGTAGTGATGCGGTTCGGATTGTAGAGGCGCAGATATTTCTCATATTCTTTTGTTAGGATCTCTCCAGCCGGCTCTTTGTTGTTTGAGTTATAGGAAGACTTACTGAATAAGAAAAACTGAAGCATTATTCAAAAGTCACCCTCACAAACTGGAATACTTTGAGATTCTTAACTATGGAACTTTGAACTGGTATAAAATAAGATGGATAAAGATTTGTAAAGAAAATTTTATGGATTCGCAAATTAAGCTTTTATTTGTATGGATGATGTTGTCCAAAATTAATACTTTTACAGATTTTATGCCTGTATAGGGTTAAAAATATCAGTACAGTACGTGTAGCTTTTTATACTTATGTGTAACAAGTAATTACTAATTATATAGGATTTGCAGAGCAGTGATACGGTCAGTGGGGCTGAACTCAGTTTGAATACATTTCGGATAAATATCATTTCTTTCTAGGAAAAGCATGATGCACAAAATTTCGTGGCCATTGGCATTGTCTAGAGAATTGCTAAGTACTCGTTATCTAAAGAATGTTGTTTAAAAAGATGAAAGTTCCCAACCAAGCGAGCGATTCAATAGCCGAAACGTCTATTGACATTGTAATCTTAACCCGGCGAGACAGGGAGCGTTGGGAACGCCAGCTGGCTTTCCGAGAACCAACCTTATAGCCGACGGATGAAGCCGAGCTTTCACAGCCCCGGTCGACAACAATACACACAATGGAACGTAAGAGATACCGGAAACTATAATCGATATGGGCTTACTTTTAAACGCGGGATTGTCACATCCTTTACTTCTACTTGTAAACCTGTCCTCACAGTACTAACGCGATCGTTATTATCAACTTCTATTCGAGTACCTCCGCTCTGATTGGTTACGGGCTGAGCTGGGATTGCGCGATTCGATTTTTTTTTCACGATTTATTATAGTTTACGCGTTATTGTTACACCGGGTATTATGTTTGCCGCTCCGCAAGCATTCCATCGACTTTATTCATACGGTTGTGTGATTGTTGAAATCTATTTTGCTTTTTATTCATTCGTGTTTACGTACGAGTCGTACATTGTTAATCAGTGGAGCGACAGCAATTTGTAGCCGATAACCACAACTGCAACGTGACACCCGTACACTCGGCCAGCCCACTCACTCCAAAGTGATTGATGGCGCGGTGTCAATTTCATGTTATCGCTGGCACCCCGAACCCGCGGCCGCCTCGATGAGATTGTTGCATAAATTTACACGGGAGATAACACTACGGGCCTTAGTTAATAACTTGTACAAACATTGCACTGGCGCACCGCCCGCGCCGAGCTGCGGGAATCACTCGCTATTTCTCTTCTCCATTCTTTTGTTCTTTGTGTAATGTAAAATGTTGAAACTTCTTTGAATTTAATGTCTTTGTCTTCATTATTTAAAACAACGGCAGTGCATCATTCTGACATGTTTATAATATCACTTAGCTAATATTTATCTACTTACTTGTTTTTTATCTCTTTAAACATTTTATAAATATAAGCCATTAGCATCGATGAATCGATATTCATATTCGATAAGATCGGAACGGAGATAAGTAGGCTACAAAAAATAATCCGAGCGCGTGGGATAATCGATTCAATGAACAAAAGCAACAACTCTGATTAGGATCGTGTTTGTGTCTTATTTTATATTTGTAACATTGCGCATTTTGCTTATTATGGTGACCAATTAAAGTCCCTTGACAATCATTACATTATTATATTTTTTTTTTGCTTGGCTAATTGGTGGTAGGTATTTATTTAATACAAGTAGAAGTAGAAAATAAAGCCAATACATTCAACTTTAACGTCTATAACTTACTGATAAGGTGAAACCATTGAAGTATCGCTTGAACATAAAATGTGAAATCCTTCAATTCTTTTATAATAATCTTGGATATCCAGCACTGAATGTTAGTACAAGACAAGGCAAATAACAAACACATATTTGGCCTAGAATTTGAAGACGGAGCCTCGAGTGGTACAATGTTTTCCCCAGTCTCGGCGCAAAACAAATACTAAAACTAAGTAAAAGCTTTGCTGGCTTTAACGTATGGCCTTTGAGCTCCTCGTGTAGAACTTAATCAATATAATCGCTATCACAATGTTTATTCTCTTTGTCATACAACAACGATATTATAATTTCAATTTAGCGTTTGGTTACTGTAATTTGTACAGTTATTTTATTGGCAAAGTGACGGAATCGGCATTAAGTCGTTGTTTTTAGCATTTATACAGACAAACCCATTGGATTGATCTCATTAAAAAACAACATGAGTACAGCAGCAAAAAGAAACCATAAATTACATAATGTCACCTGCACTATGCTAATGTTACCCTGCCGCTAAAGTGTCCGTGAGTACTCGCGTGCACATTGCATGTAAGTCGCTCGTTATTTCATTTATTACCGCGTAAAAAATAACGATGTTTCGTACACACATAAACATTCCCCTCTTTTGATTATTTGAAATGACTACGTACTTACGTACCAACCTACACGACTGTTACTCATGTTCATAATCATTTACGCCCGCCTCGAAAAGATCCGGCTCAATTATTTTATGAAAATAACGCTAACGTTCTCACAATATCGTAGATTTATTCCGTGTTTTTATTTACGAGTTTAGATATAAATAAACTACTGAGAATATAATATCACCCTATTGAAGTTTTATAATAATTGAGAGTTGTTTCAAAATTAGCTGTTAATCATCTAGGCATCAGATGTAACTATGTATATGTAAAACGTTCTACATGTATGTAGATAAAATTATTTATCTAGTCACTACCAACATGTTTGATGCTGGGTGTTTAACCAGTTAACATATAAAAGTCGTAATAATGTCAACAACAACGTCCGCTCATGTTAATTTGTTTAAAAATAATAAACAATTTACAACAAATATGACAGCGGAGACGTAAAGCTCCCACGCTATTTCGTCCGGAGCCGTCGTAAAACGTATTACCTATATCTGAATTCTGTATTCATGTTAGATTACAATATTTCCGACGCGCCGCTACGCCCGCTACATCGTAAGTCAACTCATAACATCAATACGGGGACTCGATAAAAATCCCTCACCGGTCCCTGTTCCCCCTACTCACTCCTGCGACTCGAGTTGTTCGCGGTCGTTCGCTCTCATATTCGCGAACACTTTTGATCTTATTTTTGATATAATATAAATATTTTTTTGCCTCTAAGGCTAAATCCATTTTGAGTGAAATGAAATACGAGAGAGAGTTAGAAGCCCTTTATCCGAGACGGTCGGTGGTCCCGCTCGGCAACCGAACTTGAATAATCACGAATTCGCCTCAACTTAATCTCACTTTATTGATGTGAGTGGCTCTTTAGTTTTAATACCACGTATTTCATACCATGGTTACTTTCCTAACGGGTTGTCCGATGCGTGGGAAAATTTTGATAGAAGTAGGTATCATTTCGCACTACGTATGAAACAGTTACGTGCGGTCTATGGGTACCTACAGTCACAATTGTACAGACTGCTGTTGATCAACTAACTAAAATAAATAAAACCGGCCAAGTGCGTGTCGGACCATGCATTTCTATGAAAATATCAAGGAATTTGTTCTACCGGTGTCGCGTCGCGCGACAACCTTCGCCAGTATGTAGAAGCTTTAAGGGCCTGTACACACCACGTTTTTTAAACGCGCCGTTGACGCGTTTTATAAACGTGCGTTCGACGGCGCGCTTTTATCCTACAGAGCGTGGGCAAAGGTCACACTACCGGCTGCGTCTGACTCGCGCCCGCGTGCCTATCGCGTCTGTATCGCTACAAAGGCGCGTCAACGGCAACGGCGCGTTTAAAAACCGTGGTGTGCACAGGCCCTAAAACTTACTTAGCTGTGATAGTTTTCCTTTTAATTTCGTTATATATACTACTTAAAGGCTTAGATTATAATTAATTATTAAGAACCTAGTTCTTTTTAATAAAGGATTTAAAAAAAAGATATGTATACTTCTGCCATGACTTTTTTCACATATCTAAAATCAACCATTTAGCTGACAGGGGGAGGGAGGACACTTGAATCTACCAAAAAATGCACTTTAGAGCTTAATATTACGCAAACGGATCCCTGAATTGAAAAATGGTTTGCACAGACTCACAATATTTTTGAACGGCCTTTTCAACGATACCCCACACCGTGGGATAGACGAGAAAAATATTATCCCCACTTTACGTGCAAGCCCGGTCCTAAAAAAATGTTTTCAAGGTTTTATTTTACGACTTTGTCGGCGTGATTAATATGTAAGTACATACCCATGCCAAATTACTTACAGTTTTCCTAGCACCTGCTTATAATCTCTGAGGTAAGCTGGGGACAGACTGACAGACAGACGGACATGGCGAAAACATAAGGGTTTCTTATTGACTACAGAAACCTAAAAACGGACGAAGTAGGTACTTTATGTATCTACAAGTCTACAACAAGAATGTCTTATTACAAACCGTCTGCACCAATACTATTAATACAATACAATGTAGGAGGAACATTACAATACATTAACGTTTTATTTCCTTTGGCTCGTCTACAAATGATACGTCTTCTTAGTTTTAAAAAGACTCAAGTTTCCAATACATTCCCAGTCTAAATATTGAGAAAGAAAGCGATCGTTTTGACAGCATGTACACACGGCTACAAATTTCCAGTATAAGCTGATCTCACATTGTATAGAATTTCCGTACAGTGCGAGATCAGCGTAAACTGGAAATGTATAGCTTGATGAGTAGCCGTGTGTACCTACGCCGCGACTGCCGTGAGTGCACCCACGCGCGTCAAATGAGCCACAAACGACATTATTAAGCCAAATCGTTCTCTTCAGTTTTATGCCCGCCTAGTACCCAACTAATAGATGCGACAGCGGTACATAGATAACACACATAAATATTGTGTCTATCTCGACCATAGATAAAAGAAAAAAGTTGTGCTGTTTTTTATATTTTCTATGATCTCGACACAGATAAAATAAAATAAGAAACGAGCTCGCATGTTTGATAAACGGTAACCTTGTTTCTTTTTTTCTATTTCAATAAGATTAGATACGCAGCTTTATAAAGGATACACTTATCTGAGATGCATGTTTTACAGATACAGCTCATAAATACATTAAACCTATCTTTTAACAAAATCATAAATCATTTAACAAAAAAAAAACATTATTTTCGCATTATCATTAATAATGTAGTCTCCGCTCATCACCGCATTATTATTTTCATTGCAAGCATTGATGTAAAATATACATCAATGATTGCAAGCATTGCATTTGTTGTGTTATTGATCGCCTTCCATATTGCTCTATTCAAAGCAAACACAGCTGCACTATGGACTAGGGGTCCTCCGAACCATCGGATTACCAAGACGGGCAACACTATTGATTTTTTTGTTACAATCCTCCGTTATGGCAGGGGATTGGATTCGGGTAAATAGCAATAGGTTCGCACCTCATCGCAAGGGATGGGTCCCGTCCTAATTTGGCGAACAGTGGGTAATACGTTGATAATACCTTTACTTGACCCTTCTGGGATTACAGGCGATTTAGAGTTGGTAATCTTTGTACTGTGTCGAAGTCGAAACCAACACAGTATGAAGATGCTTACTGCTAATACAATAAGTGTAGCTTATGTATAATAGGTAAGCTACGAAATGTAATGTACGACTGTACGAGGCACAAATTATTTACAGGGGTTATTCCCAAAGTACTCCATTCTTTTGTTCTAAAAAGATAAGAATCTCATATTGAATTATTATGATTTAAAAATACTTATTATTTTGTTCCCATTCTGCTCCATAAGTATCTGGAATTATTCTCAGAGTACTCCACCGATTATTCGTTATCAATTCTCAAACTGCTCCATCTTCTTAATTACCTATAAAATACATAATATTTCATTAGAGTCAGTAACAAAAATTCTTAAAAGAAAGATTAAAGTTTAGCATTTTTTTATAACGTCTTAAATTAGCTCTTTGATTAAAATGGAGTGGAGTACTTTGAGAACATTTTAATATTATCATGGAGTAGAATGAAACCTAATTACAAAATATTATATTTATCATGGAGTAGTTTGAGAACTCTTTTTGGAGTACTTTGGGAATAACCCATTTACAGATTAATTTTACAAAATATATTTCAACTACAATCCATTTTGAGGGTTCCGTAGTCAACAAGGAACCCTTATAGTTTCGCCATGTCCGTCTGTCCCCGACTTAGCTCAGAGAATCTTAGTACTAGATAGCTGTAATTTGGCATGGGTATACTTAATATACACGCCGACAAAGTCTTCGAATCAATAATAGTGATCGAACGACAAAGTGAAAATTTTTTTTAGGGTAGGTACCTCTCTATACAACATGTCCCAGAATTAACGCACAACCTCTTAAGGGGTCATTGTACTCATCATTCTGAACAACTTTTATTATGAGACCAAACCTGAAATCGCGAAAAATCTGCTGTTTCCTAAATTTGACGAGTTATTCGAAAATAATGTAGGGAACAGCTGATTTTTTTTGCGATTTCAGATTTGGTCTCATACTAAAAGTTGTTCATAGCGATGAGTACAATGACCCCTTAAGAGGTTGTGCGTTAATTCTGGGATATTTATTTATTTAGGTTAGCCAACAATTGTTTACTCAATACACTTACAATAATTTCTTTAATAGTAGATACATTTATAAGTGCAACAATCACTTACAGGCTAACACAACATGCACCATTTTATGGTTTTACATAATAATACAAAGCCAAAAAGGATAACATATTATACAATTATTATTAAAGTTATTCAATAATGACATGTGACATGTTGTTGTGTTGTTGTTATTGACATGTATGTATTTTTATTGATATATATTTTTCTCGTCTGGGATAATGTGGGGTATCGTTGGATAGGCCGTTCAAAAATATTGAGGGTTCGTGAAGACTATTTGTCGATTCAGGTATCATCCATTTGCGTAATATTAAGCTTTAAAGTGCAAATTTTTGTTAAGAGTGAAGTGTGTCAAGAATTTATTTGGCACCCCAGCTGCCAAATTGTTGTTTTTGGTGAAAAAATTCCTGGCAGTAGTAGGTACTTATATATAACGAAATAAAAAGGAAAACTATCACAGCTAAGTAGGCATTACTTAACAAGTAATAGTCGACCAACTTACATTTGCAGTTGGAGAATTAACCGTGACGTATATCGATGTACGGGAGAACACGTTTTTCAACTACAATGTTTGTTTTTGGGATAAGTTCATTCCAACTACGGAACCCTTCAATGTGCGTGGTCTGACAGTTCTGACACACACTTGGCCGATTTTAAACTTTGATTCCTAGTACTAGTTAATGGCATAATCAGAGCCCACACGATGTTCCCACTGCTGGGACACAGGCCTCCTCTCAGTGAGAGGGAAGTGAGCTGCTGTAATCCACCACGCGGGCCCGTGCGGATTGGTATTTACTACACCAAGTAACTAACTGTACCTACAGGTTTAGTTAAGTACTAATAGTTAAAAACCGGCCAAGTGCGAATCGGACTCGGGCACGAAGGGTTCCGTACCATTATCTATAAAAATGACAAAAATATCACGTTTGTTGAATGGGAACCCCCTTAAATATTTGTTTTATCTTAATTTAATTATTTATTTTTAAAGTGAATAAATAATTAAATATTCTGTGAATATTTCAAGCGTCTACCTGTTGCCGTTATCAATACAGAGCAAAAACGAGCAAAAAAAAACACGTTTGTTGTATGGGAGCCCCATTAAATATTTATTTTATTCTGTTTTTAGTATTTTTTGTTATAGCGGCAACAGAAATAAATCATCTGTGAAAATTTCAACTGTCTAGCTATCACGGTTCATGAGATACAGCCTGGTGACAGACGGACAGACATACAGACAGACGGCGGCGGCGGCGGAGCCTTAGTAATAGGGTTCCTGTTTTACCTTTTGGGTACGGAACCCTAATAAATGAATGAAATAGGTTTAGTTTAAATAATAAACATGATCTGCAATGTAAAGTTCTCTGTAGAAAGAAACTGCTGAAGAATCTCATAATTAATTCAAGAGTCGTATCTACTTGGCGCACCTATCTATAATTCTATGTATATCTCACTACTTTCTGTAAGTACCTATCACTTACAAAGAAAACTTCAGTGCGCGTCACCTTCGTAACACTTAACGCCACTAGAAAAGGTAAAAGTTACAAGTAATAACGAAGAGAAGTTGTTCATTGTAAGTCCATCAGCAGAGAACCACAATAAGAGGGCTATAATTCTAGCAGGTTCCATCACAGCACGTTCCCGCCGAACAAAAGCAATTTGTGTCCGCACGAAGTGGCTTTGCACGTGCGTAGCGTCGTAGGTGTTTATTAGCGCCCTCTAGCTATGTTAATACGTACATGTACTTGGTATCGTGTACGCGGTCGGCCGCTTGCCGGCTGCCGGCTCACCCCGCGACCCTCTGAGGTCACTCGATATCGTTTCACTGATCACGAATTCCCGCCAACACGTGCTCCCATGACCGTAATGCCACTGCTCCATCCCAATTACAATTTATAGCCCAATTATTAACTTCTAGAACTTTCTAATCTAAGCACTTTCCCAGCAGCACTAATTCGATTTACATAATTACTCATACCATTGTTAATTTAACAATATTCAGTGTATGAGGTACTCGCAAGTCTAGCTAAGATACCGAAACCATATTTCGATTAAGGCAGTTATGAATACTTGGGTAGTTGGAAACAAAGTAACATTGGCGGAAATCCAACGTCATTTACAATTCTGATTTAGTTTACTGCATGAACAATTTAAAACGTTATTCGAAATTTTGCGGTAGGCGAACGAATCTCTATTCTATTTAACAACACAAGTAAATAAATGGTGGTTTGTTTGACAACGGTACAAAGTAATAAATGAAGCAGAAGTGAATCACCTCGTGCCGCGTAAAAAGGTTTTCTTTAGAATGTTTGTGGAAGTGTCTGTAACGTATCTGGCGACGATCCAAGAACACGCTCATCACAATCACGCAACACGCCGACATCATTTAACGACAAATTTACTGTGTCACAGAAACTACCCATCGTGATAGCTATTCACTGTTCTAAATGAGCCAACGTATGATGTCGTATTTTATCATAAAATACGTATAATATATGTTCCGCTCCTATTCACATGTATTAATAAAAGTGCGCTCTCGCAATCCGCCACGTTCACTGTCAATTTTAACGATTGACGAAATATCGACAATAAAATAAACCGCCGAAGAGCTCCGTCGGTTTTGATAAATATCCTTTCAACGCTTTTCCATTATTCGGGGAGAGACAAATGTCCCGTTCGGTTTACTCGAGTCGAGTCGGCATCACGGCATTCTCTCATTAAAATGTCCCCGAGCGACTGTGGTCCCCTCGGCCGCGAGCAATTCGATACGATAATCGATTTTATTGCCAATCGCTATAAAATCTCTCAACTTATTTGTTTTAGTTCTGTTTCTGTCACACATTCCACGTCGCGAATCAATCACTGTACTATTTAAATAGCGAGGTATTCATTACGGACGGTAAAGTGAATAACTGCTCTAATTTGTTGGCAATACGAGCGAGAACTTGTAGAATCAATGTCCGATTGTTGTGTAAAGCGGAACCAATCGACGTCGAGCGTATTGCAGCCATTCGATTGAAATAGAATTTTGTTTATGTTCAGAAGGTTGTTGATCCTTTTTTTCCTGACGTTATACGTATTATACTTACTAAAATCGTTATTCCATTACATTTTGCTTTTATACGCGCACTTCCAAGAATAAGATTAGCCAATTATTGGCAATTGACACCTTTTGTCAGTCACGATAGATAGAAACGTGATTCGCAGAGATTTAAGTGCCGAAATTACACTGATGATTAGATTATCCCGTTTCATAACTACCTAGGACGTAGGTAAGTATAAAATAAAAGTACCAAAGTGGTAAGGGACGTCCAATCTAAACCTTTAATTAATTAAAAGGTCACAAAGGATGTTCAAATATCGTTCAATCAAATCGTGCTAAATCGCCCGCCAACGTTGTCGTAACGTGTAGGTACCAATTTGCAAACAAGCTATTATAGGGGGCCGCAGTCAAAAGCGCGCCAATAGAATTAAAATACTATTACGGCAATACAAAGTTGATTCAGTGGAGGCGAGCGTGCGGCGCACGGACGTCTCTCGCTCGCTCCGCTCCGCTCACCGCTCGCCTGCTCGTGCTCCTGTAATTTGATTTGGAGTGGAGCGGGGCAGCGCGGGGCGCCGGGATCGATACTGCGCGGGAGGGGGGACAGGGGGACAACCACCAGGCGTGTTGTTATGGAAACCGTAGCTACCCTCGTGCCTCCAGATTTCGTCGGTTGTACCGGTAAATTAAACAAAGGAGATCACCTATATTATTTTCAGGTACTCTCCGCATTTTAATGGATCAGATTTATGTTAAGAACTTTTATTAAATTATACTAAGCGTGTATTTTGTATACTTACAGTCATATCTCTGCTTTGATATTTAAGAGGATATTAGTAGTAAGGGTATGTACCTACTTTATTGCCGACATCAATGGCGTCGTCGTAAAAATGGTAATGGGTGCGTAAAGTATTCAATTGCAACTCTTAATAAGTCCAAGTGGGTAACTTACGTACTTAGATGTTTATGTTATACGTATGTCTATACAAGTTATATGAGAACAGTACGTAACGCGCCTTTGTTATGTAAGTACAAATAAATAAGCACCAGTGACATTATGTACGCTTACTTTGTAAACATACTAAAGCAGTATTCTGTGAAATACAGCGTTATTTTCTGAAGTGTAAAAGAATAAGCGTTTAGAATTGCTTACGTAACATGAACCATGTCGCTTTCAGGCGGACAATTTACGATAACTACGAATCTGAAAAGATACTACGTTTGCACACAATAGTTGTTTGATACTAAACCAAGATGTTTTAACTTTTTAAGTGTTTGCAATTATGTATACTTTTAATTCTTTCCCGTAAAGTTACAACCAGTTTATGATCTTCATCTTACTTACATTTTTCGCGGTTTACGTCTGGCATAACTTAACTTTACGCATTTATTCAGAATATTGGTTGTGTTATGGGTCAGTAGGTAATGAACGGTTGCCATCTGACAAAATAATTCCCACCCTCACATCTGCTCCTATTTAGGCCTATGACCGAAGTATATCACTAGGTACTTAATTGGTTTACTGATCCTTTAAAAAGTACAAAGTCAAATACATACACAAATTAACTGCGGTCATACAAACCACAAGTAGAATAGCTGTATTGTAGTATTTGTAGAGTAGTTGTAAAGTAGAAACTAACTTCAAGTATTATCGTTGTGGAGAGCCATTATCTTGTTAAACGATATGAAACACGTAGACTCACTAAATAGCCAGCTATTATTATTATAGTTTTATGTTTATTAGAAACAACTCCACACTTGCAATAGTAATCGAACGAATATTGAATGGGATGACGTTTCATAAGTAGGTTTAAGTGAAATAAAAAGGTTACCTATTCCCAAAGTACTCCAAAAATAGTTCCCAATCTACTCCATGAAAAATATAATATTTTTAATTAAGTTTCATTCTACTCCATGATAATATAAAATGTTCTCAAAGTACTCCACTCTATTTTAATCAAAAAGCTAATTTTAAGACGTTATAACAAAATGCTAAACTTTAATCTTTTTTTTAAGATTTTTTGTGACTGACTGTAATGAAATATAATTATAATATGTATTTTATAGGTAAATAAGTAGATGGAGCAGTTTGAGAATTGATAACGTATAATCGGTGGAGTACTTTGAGAATAATTCCAGATACTGCAGCAGAATGGGAACAAAATAATAAGAATTTTTAAATAATAATAATTCCTTGGAGTAACTCGGGAATTAATGTATGAGATTCTTATCTTTTAAGAACAAAAGAATAACATTTTTGAATGGTTGTTTATTTTATTATTATTCTCTTTATTTCACTTAAGTACATACAAATTATATTTTTAAATATTAGAATATAAAAAAAAATATATAAAAACATTTAAAAATATAAAACATAGTAGCCCACCGGTATCGGGAACAGGGTCATTATTATTATTATGTAAGTACTTAATAAAATAAAACGAGGATTTGTAGTTGAAGTGGACAAAAACAACACTTAACCATTAGCATTCGCATGCCAAAACACGAATATTGTAAATCAAAGATTAGATTAAAAAGAAAAATAGGTACCTATCGATAACGTAAGCCGAATCTTATTCGGCAACAAATAAAAACAAACTAGCTCTTTTTTTAAACCAGTTTAATGACCCGTATCAAATAGGATGATTTTTATTATATTTTATGAATAAACCAGGGTGCTGTAGGTACGATACAATTCAATAGGCCCATTTAGATCGCCTAGACCAGGAGATAAGCAGACATGAAAGGGCGGGTGATGATGCTAATACAGTGCACTTAACCTGGCCCGCGGCACCTTGCGGCCGCGTCCAGCTAAACTGGTTTCAACGTCGACCTTCGTGTCGTCTCGCTCTGCGCGCCTATGCTGCCTTGGTACCGCCGATCGCTGTGCTTGATTGATTTTGATTCGATTTTATTACAAATCGATCGGAAACTTATCGCTCGCGGTAGGTTAATAAAGGTTTTATAATACCTACTATATCTTTTAACCTACCTACCGATAACTTAGAAAGATTGAACGTAAGTAATAAATTAATAAAAAAAAATCCTAAGTTGCATTGTATGTGTAAAGGCTTCTACATACCAGCGCGACTTGTCGCGCGACGCTACACGGCACAAAGGCCCCGCGTGTGGAGGGACGAGCGGTGCCTTTGTGTCGCGTCGTGTCGCGCGACAAGTCGCCCCGGTATGTTGAAAGCCTTAAGTTGTTTGAGTGGTCATAATATATATTTTTTTAATTTTATATTTACATAATTTAAAAACTAAACAGACTTAGTGATAGTGGTATACATAGTGGTCATAATAATATATTGAATTTACAGGTTTGATGTTATTGGGTTTTATTTTTACGATGATGTTAATTTAATTTACGACAGATAAGAATAATAACAGTAAAGGCTTCTACATACCGGAGCGACTTGCCGCGCGACGCGACGCGACACAAAGGCACCGCTCGTCCCGCGACACGCGGGGCCTTTGTGCCGTGTCGCGTCGCGCGACAATTCGCGCTGGTATGTAGAAGCCTTAATACGGTAAGTATGTATTTATTTTCAATTACATTTATTGACATATATTTAAATACAGAATAATACATTCTAACCGTAAAATATTTACCTATAATTATGTACAAGTAGGTATAGCAAGGAAAAAAAAATCAAAGGGAGAAGAGCAGCTCATTGGGCATAAAAAAATCGTACGTTTTTTATACGGTATAAAATATAATTAATTATTTTAGGAGCAATTAAGTGGGATTTTACTCCTTGATAATTGGTAACTTAAAATTCATACTTATGGTACAACTACTTCAAAAGGACTTTTAAATTTTTGAATGGCATTTAATACAATTACCGATACCTACTTCATATCTTTTTTGTTTTGTAGCAGTGGGTAGAAAGCAAGAAGTAAGTAAGTTTCATCGTCGCAAACTCGGAACGATGAGTATATTTTCCAAGCCCAAGCGTAAAACGGTCCGTTGAGAGTTAGATCGAACTGAAATGACAATCAATTTGTATTCACGATAAGCAAGCGTGTTATCGCGGCAATCTCTGAACAAGCCCTTGTTTTTATTACTGTACTTACGTAACTTTAACTACTATGTAGTCTGCGACCCTGGTATTCAATTAGACATTTGGTTGTCTACTGAAATGAGTTTACAAGCTCATTTTATACTATTTATTACACAGGTTTTAAACATCTTCTGAGATGAAGGAGGCGCAATATTTTTGCCGTAATTGCACCTACATTTGTAATTTACCGAAGCCGGTACTCATAATGCGACTCGACGATTAAATTCATCCACGGCCGTGGTCATTAAGCTTTCGAACATGGAAATGGCATGGCAATTCATGGCATGCTAATGAAAGAGGCGTCCTCTCAAAATGGCGGGGTTATCCGTAAATCGCGACAATATAATCGCGTGAAGACTATAATTGGGCTTAATCAAGCGAGATGGCGTGCACCAGTGCTGTGCTCGACCAATTGTATCGGCAAGAATTATGTATTTGATCTCCAATGCCTAATAATTTGTGGACAGCTATAGCATATTTTTTTATGTAGCTATGTAGAATCCATTCATTAACTCAATAGATTTTAGAAAACGACAAAAAAATCACAGCGCTGCCGTTGTTTCCGCGAAAGTTAAAGTCGACGGAGATGACAAAAATCTTTATACTTGATGTGTTTTGTATATATAAGAATAAAGCGCTTTATGCTTTGCGGAAATTTATGAAAATGTAAGAATACTAGCAATTCGCGTGAAGCCGGGGTAATTGCTCGTTACGTCATACGCCGCGCGGTAATGTCGCTAAGAAATTTCTCTGGGGAAATGGGAAAACAAATGAGAGAGCTCTTATCTACGCATTACCGCCGCGTTCAGTGATTTACGATCCGGCTACCTACTCCACACATGCGAGGCTCACTCCGACTTACATTATACCGGTTTTACCGAGCGAAAAGACATAACCTGGTTGAGAAACAGACGTGAATTGAGTGTTAAACATGCCAGTTGAGACGTTGCATAAATGGTTAAACATAAACAAGATTGTCGGTTGATCGGCTGTCATACGAAATGGCGCGCAATCGTGATTATAATAAACGCTGAGTGGTTCCCGATTATTATCTGTTTCTTAGCGTGAATATCAAAAACTTTTCGATTTCTGAAACCCATTTGCCATAGGTACCTACTTAAGACGGAGATATATGCCAGTGACCTTGAGTGGTTAGCTTGCGTGTTCTGTACTGAGCTCACGCAACGCGTCGTACGTTCAGCTAGTAATAGGACTCGCCCATCAAGGAGCGCTGTCCCCAATTTGACGCATTATTAATTTATTATACACAATCCAAAAGGTATTTTAATAAACCGCGTATATTAAAAGATCAATAATTAAATTATCTTTAAATTGGTGAAGGTTTCAGAAAAATACGCTTGGTAGATTTTGCACCATTCTCAGTTTTTTATCCGCGTTAGACATAACTTTACAAATTATTTTCACTATGTAATATAATCATAATCTAAAATATTCACATATTAAGTTATTGAGAAAATGCTCTAAATTAACATTTTTTTTTTTAAATCTTTAACACTACTCGTTTAGACGTGATCTTCAGTTTAAAATCATTAAAAGTCGGTTATCGTCGCCTTAAATTAATAAGCAACAGACAAATCGGAAGTTCAACATTGCTTGTTGAAAGCGATAGTAACGCTACTCATACAAACCTACGTCACACACAATGACTTTTTCAAAGGCATGTATGACTAGTAGGAGCGGTGTTTCCGGGAAGATCCATTATAGTTTCCGCAGGTAGGTTCACCCGAAATCAAGGGCACCATGTGTGGCTGTGTGGGACTCACCAAATCACGAGGCACGAATATTATCGTTCATTTACCTACTAATATAAACCAGCCAAGTACGAGTCGGACTCGCGCAGGAAGGGTTCCGTACCCTTACCTATATAAACGGCAAAAAATCACGTTTGTTGTATGGGAGCCAATTTAAATATTTGTTTTATTTTAATTTAATTATTTATTTTTAAAGTGAATATTTAACTAAAGATTCTGTGAATATTTCAAGCCTCAACCTGTTGCCGTTATCAATATCGAACAAAAACGAGCAAAAAATCACGTTTGTTGTATGGAAGCCCCCTTAAATATTTATTTTATTCTGTTTTTTAGTATTTGTTGTTATAGCGGCAACAGAAATACATCATCTGTGAAAATTTCAACTGTCTATCACGGTTCATGAGATACAGCCTGGTGACAGACGGACAGACAGACGGCGGAGCCTTAGTAATAGGGTTCTCGTTTTACCCTTTGGGTACGGAACCCTAAAAAAGTGTCACGATAAAAATAAGGAAACCTTTATCATATTAGTTCATTAACATCTTGAACACAAGTAAGAGCAGCAATTAAAATGGCGCAACAACGAAATGATCAATTTTAACGCAGTCTTCCTGTGAGTAGAACGCTTTAATAATAATAAAACTAATCACCTAATAAAGTTGCTGCCACAGACGTCTCATTGAAAGTTTGAAATTAGCCGTGGGCTGTGATCAAATGGAGCCCCATTACATTAGCATAGCGTTTAGTTTGAGATCATGTCTTACAGCTCGCTGTGAGCCTGTGAGTGCGGCTGTGCGGCGCGCCGCGGGCGGACGGCAAATTGCCAGTGGGCGGCGGCGCGCCGTGATCCCGCGACCCCAGCGATAAATATTCTATCGTGTAAGATCGTGTACGTTCCACCACGAAAAAATAATACTCAACCACTTTAGAAGATATTTGATAAGTTGATAACTTTCAAACATAAAATACCTATTCAAAGGAAATAAAAAGCACAAATATTGGAAGGAGTCTTTGAATTCAAATTAAAATTAATCCACCCGGAAAACAGAAGGACATGAAAAATCCAACAAAAGGGACAAAGGAAAAAATACGAAAACGAATCGGACGAGAGATGAAAGTACAAAAAGAAATAAAGACGTCGTCGTCGGAGCGTTCTCGTTCGGCGGCCCCGGTTTGTGTTGTGCAGCGTGTACCAGGCGTGCATACCACGGCTGGAGTGTTCAATTAAACCGCGCTGAGATCTAATCAAGTGTGATTTTAATAGAGTGCTGCTCTGATCAAGCAAGCAGCAGCCCCCACGATTGACTTCAGAATAGATAACGGTTTAGTTAACAATTTATTAAATTAATACCTACAAAGTCCGTAGCCGATATCATTATCCAATCTCGTCGAAGACCGTTACAACTGATAAACGCTGATGATAATATTGGTTTTAATAGAGCTAAAGAAATAAAGATTGCGCAGTTAGCTATAATTTTGGTAGATAGCAGTGTTAAACAAGCGAACAATAATAAAGGCATGTTGGAATAGCTTGCGGGCTATCGCAATTCTATTCCTGAACAACATTTGTGCCACAAAGAGCAAGGAAATAAGTACGGTGTACAATAACCAATGCCATGAAAGGGAACAACGTAGTTCGTGCACAAAGCGAGCAGTGTTTCGCGGACCGCCCGCAGCGGCTCCCGCGGCGCTGCAAGCGTCCAAAAAACTTACAAATTGGACGCGAAGAGCATGCCACGAACACCACTAACGAGCGACAATGTTTAAAACATTTGCTCAACTTACCACTTGCCTCGTCTTGAATAGCTCATTGTTCCAAATCATTTGTTAGAACCGTGGAAATGAGACTGTACAGTTATACCTATTCTATTAAATTTACATTTGGTGTGTGAAAAATCAATTTTATGATATTTTTCGTATTACGTAGTACGTACTTACCTCTACCTACCTAGCAAGCATTGACTGCCATTATATTGTAGGTACTGTACTAATGTACTAACAATTAGATCCGTGTTGCTTACCAACAGTAACTTTTCTCGCGAATATTTTTTTATATTCTTATAAAAAAATATTCGCGAGCTTAAAGTTACAAAGAGAAATTGTTAGGGCGTGTTTAGAATATAGTTACTCAACGCTATTCATTGCCTTTACTAAAGTCGATAAACACAGATAAAGTGGGAATATGGTCATAATAAATCCGGTTTTCTATTAGCATTAGCAAGCACGCGCGCGACTTCGTAAAACACGCTTTTGAGAAGCAATTTGTCATTAGTTTTGTTTGATCGTAAACGATACTGAAATGTTGAGCCGCGTTTATCAGCTTCAAACGAAAATTACATTGAAGTAACTAATTGGAAAGTTTGATTTGATTGTTTTTTAACTGGTACTTTACGTTTATTTGTAACTGAGACTTTCGAGTTCAAAATAAATATCAGATCTTGGGTTATTGATGCCTAAGTGCTGCAGTGAAGCCTGTTTATTGTAAAAGGAAATGAGAAAATTGTAGATAAGTACGAGTAAGTACATGCGAGCCGCGCATAGCATGCCGCGTGCTCGGTACTCCGGTCAATCTGTCGTTACCGACACACCCTCGTAATTCTTAACCCCATCGAGTGGGATGAAAACACGTAAATGTCTTTGTTTACATAAATCTGTTTTGTTACATCTTTCAAGAAGGTAGGTGGTGGGTGTTTACTTATCATTCTTAAGTGCCATTGAGCTCGACAACGTAGTTTAGGGCCCTCGAGGCACTTCAATGTCCCTTTGTGAATCGTCGCTTTAATGTTTTATAGAGATTTTGTGTGGTGCCTTGTTGCCATAAAGTTGTTTAGGAAAATTTACTAGCCTTGTTTCGAATTTTGCCTTTTAGAACTAAAAGAATATAATTTGAATGGCCCCGCATGTCCCTTGCCATACAATTCTAAGCTATATATTTTTGTGATTGTCGAACCTTGCCTTATCGGCACCTTTGCCGACCCTGTGCGTCTCAACTAAATGGGAAAGCAAACAGTCGGACGGTTGTTGACACAGCGCGGTTTCGGCCGCTTTATAAATATTTCGAACTTCGAACGCCGGCGAGCAGCGGCCCGCCATTATCCCATTAGGGAAGGGCATTAGTCACTCAGAATGTGAAGCTATTAGGCGCTGTTCACATCGGCAAGCCTACCTACACAACGGATCAGTTGCAGTTGGTTGCTTCGACGTCATTGATAACAGGCTATGTTGACATGGTGTAGTATTCGATTCGACAAATAGTAAATAATAGGTTTCTATATTTACCGATGGAAACAATTCGTTTGAACATAATATAAGCTTCTGATTTATTTAACTTATCATTTGAGTAAGTATGTAATACCGTATGTAGATACTTAACTCTTATTAAACACAACCAATATATTTTTTTAAATCCTTGCAATCTTTTTGTACCCGACTTCGCGACAGGAGACAGGGTTATGCTTTTTTATATCTGCTGAATTGGAGTAATGGAAACTAGCAGTAGGTTAATAAGTATACAGATTGGTAGTGGAATAGTGGCACAGGCTCGTAAGTCGGTAGTAACTGTTGAACTACGAAAATCGCCCTAATGTCCGGGATACACGAGGCTAGTTTTTCAAGCTAGAACCTCTGTAAACTATCCTGGCCTTGCTGTCATGGCTTGGCACAAGCTTGTGCTGTTTACAAACACGATGTTAGTAAATTATAAGGTAAGTAATACCTAGCATTGCGGTGACTTATGACCGTAATCCGTAAAGTAAAATGATCCGATTGGGTGCTATCTTCGCCAGCCACACGAGGCTAGTACACAACTTTACACAAGCCAGGAAAGTAAAATCGGTGGTGGGAGGGGCGCTACTAGCTCAAAAATAAAACCTCATTCTAATAAACTATCCTAGCTTGAGACGCTAGCTTATTAGCCTAGAAATTAAGCTAGTTCTTTATAGGTACATGAACCCAGAGTTACTAGCTTACTAACACTAGTGTAGGTACTATCCTAGCTTAAACTAGTCTTGTGTGTCCCAGGCATTAGTGCCACGACATAAAAGGGCTGTTTGCTACTATGGGCATGCGGTTGACTGTACAAGAATCGTTTGCAAAATACTGAGCTAGAGCTAATACCATGTTCTATGTAGGTATAATTCAATAAAATTGACATGCATGTGGGTATAGTCAACCGTAAGTCCATGGTAGCAATTTGACATTGACAGCGCTTTTATGTCGTGATAGTAAAGGCGATTTTTGTAGTTCCAGTGTTACCACTGACGTGCGGTTGACTGTACTTTATGATTGAATATAAAAGTGATGTAAGTAAATAAATTGAACCCTTAATCTAAGACTGAACCTTTCTGTTTTCGACTAGAAAAGTCATAATGAAAAATATCGTGATCTTTCTTTCAACACTAAAATGCTGCTCTCACGAAGCTTTACAGCACGTGCTCTTTATCAAAGGAGAATCCTATTAACGCCTCGAGTAATACTTACCTATGTGGGTATATTAACGAATTGACAGTGTTTTTTAATATGTATAACCCGCTGTTCTTGTTATTAAGAAAGTTAGCTGCCCAAGGGTTATTTACTGACGTTTATCCCGGTCGTTGGTTTACTGGTTATAGCTAGTCTGTGGCTCGATGTTGGCCGTGCCGCCGCATCCTCGCGCCGGCCGTCTACGTTAAATTACTTACATGGCCAAGCCGTACCATTGCCACAACGTAATGAAAACACTCTTTCATCACTCACCTATCGCTGCATCGGCCTCCTCCACGCCACAATAACAATCCACCGCTTTGTCTTTCAATATACGATCGATACGCACCGACCCTCAACACCGTAAAAGCAAAGTAAATTACTTTTAATCACCATTCAGCACATAAACGAGCACGGCCGACCCGTTTCACAATAGTATTCGCTTCGGCTCTCACACAAACACGTCCAGTACACTAAACTGCTAACGGCAGATCCAGTAAGCGATGTGGTTCAATCCTTGGGCTATGTTATAAAATATAAACAAATAACACTGGTGATTTCACTGTAGAAACACAAAATTGTTGTAAGAGCGTAACGCACGTCAGCGCCGCTAAGAGTCGGCGGACGACCGCGGAACTGGCTTCGAGCGAGCAAAGCTACGTGTTCCCCCTGTGAGCGTGTGCGAGCGAGCGAGACGCACAGGCCGACCGCATGCGAGTGCGAGGGGGAGATCGTGGTTTACGAGGCGGGCGGCATAAAAATGTGAGAAGGGCGCGTACATACAGAACGGAGTACGATCGGCGTCGCCACGACTACTGCTATCTTGGATTGATCCACCGAGTGAATAGATAATGATTGTTGTAGCGTTTGAGGCGGCATCAGCACAGCCGCCCATTCATTATAATAATTATCCGACAATTAAACATTGCGACGGAGGTCGTTGCCGTTTAGTTCTGTTACTGTTACACTTAACTGCCGCCGCAGTAATATACTCTGCTCGAATAGCTTAGTACTACTTTTTCTATTGTTTTATAACTTCCTGCATTCGGATTTAATTTTATGATTAAAGCTTTGATTTAAAGGTTTGATATTCAGGTTGAAAGAATATGATTATTCCGTCACAGCTCGGTCGCCGCAGCCTTAATTAAGATTGTCGGTATTTTGCTATTATAAAATAATGGTGGAGGAAAGGTGTGAATAATAAACTATTAAAATGCAGGACAATATTTACATTTATTATTGAATGACAATATCTTATCCTTACATTCTTAAATTTGTATCGCACTGTAGTCTACAATGTCGATAACCACCTCAATATTATAATACAAGTACACATTAATTATCACCTTAACTACACCTTAGTTATAAATAAATTAAAAACATTCTCAGAGTAGCATTAGAAAAATTAATATTATTCGGTAGTAGTATTGACTCAGCAACATGGACTTATTAAGGAATCATTAGTTTGAATACATAAATCATTAGATCGAAGATTTATTGAATCGAATCATTAACAATACATACATTCAAAAGACCAATCACAGTTTGTTTATCGAAATCGAAACATCACTGTTGCTAAGGCAAATAATATTAACAGTAAAAATTAACCAATTTTCAAAGAGGACATTGTCGTGGGTTTAATAATTAAACTAAATTATACTATATAAGGCAAAAAAAAAATAGCTAACGAAACTCCGCCGACGTAATGTATATCTTTATCTAAATAAGTTAAAAAAAATAAAAAATTGACGAGTTTTTTTGGGGTCATCAACTGCCAGTAAGTGCATTTGGAATAAAATGGTTCTAACTAACAATTTGAGCATAATTTATATTATGATTATGATGCAAAAAGGTTATATTTGCTCCAAATTTTATTTATTTCAAACACCCAGTGCCATCTGTTGCGTAATTTTTTAACTAGTCTACAGTAAAGGTTCCAAAATTCCAAGTGAAACCCATTTAAAAAAGTTTTTTGCGGTTTTCTCAAAATGTATGTTGGAGCACTTGCAACCATTTTATTCCAAAAAAGCACGAGTAGTGTGGACATTTCACAGGCATGATGGGTATCGATAAATCAACACGATCAAATAAATACTTCCAGTAACACACTACTAGGGGTCGTTGACCCAAATAAAATCATCAAATCTTTTATTTTTTCGTGTTAAATAGCGATAACCATAACGTCTGGGGAGTTTATCTAGCTAATTTATTTTGACCCTCTAGATAATGAGTTAAGAGCATTTGAGTCTAACAAGAAATTCTTGTACGATTGCTGGATTTGAAGCAAAAAATATTCATTTTTATAATCAACAAGTTGCATCCATGAAGAAATTTCTGAACAGCTTTCAAGTGTGACACTCAGTCAACAATAAAAGCTTTTTATCACTAAAAGGATTATTACATAAAAAAATTGGTTTAACATAAGTACTATGTATTTACATTTCAACTGTCGTGAGCAGCTACAAGTGTAGAATTAAATAATTTGGTAAAAATTAAATTTAATGCAAATCGAATAATAATAATGGTTGACACTAATCTCACGTTCGTCTAAGTGACACTAACTCACATCAACATTATTAGGCTAAATAAATGATGCTATATACAGATGGAACTAGTGAATGCAATCTTTAGTCGATATTGCAAACTCGAGATGCTAAGTCTGGTTTCGAGATTGGCCATTTGAGATCGAAATTTCTCGCCTAGTTTTTAATGAACGCGTTTTTTTCCAATCAAAAATTTATAAACATTTTTTTTTTTTGTTAGGATGGGTTTGCTCTTGACCTTAGTCTAGGGCAGAGGTGACAGAGACAAAGTCGACGATGGAGTGAGCTTACCCAGAAGATGCCTGTTTACTCTAACTTCGAAGAGTGAAGTTGTATGCGTTCGGAAACACAGACGCAGGTAGAGAGTTCCACTCTTTTGCTGTACGCATTATAAAAGTCATTTGGAAACGCTTAGTGCGAATTGGTGGAAACATAATTAAAATGAAAACTGAACCTACTTAGGGTAATCCTGATTTATCTCTAAAAAACAAAATTAATGGCTAAATGTGTTGCTAAGCGCAAAACTTGAGAACGGCTGGACCAATACGGTTTTTTTTATTTTTCAAATATTCGTTGAAGTCCGAGCAAGGTTCATAAAACGAGAAAAATTGTCGGGAAAATTCGGGAAAACTGAAAGTGGGAATTTTGTAATTTGTATGTATTGAAATTTGGACAGGACGTCTGTGGGGGTCAGCTAGTTTTGTACATAAAAAGGCTCAAGATCTCGCGAGATCGAGATTGCATTCCATAGGTGGAACTGTTGCACTGACATGGGATCACTATTGCAGTCGCAACAGTCTGCCTGTGTCAGCCACACTCCACAACACATAGGTATCGCAGGTACACTTGTCTTATGAGATGATTTCGAGTTAACAACATACATTTATGTTTGTCTAAAAGCATAATTTTTCGTCAGTGAAATATGCATTCTGTCTAAAATCGAAATGATCGCAGTCCCCATGACTGTCTATTTTCTTACATACTTGCTTGACATCCGTAAGTACAGCTCCAAATAATCTCGTAGAATTATATTTTGTTTTGTTTGAATTACCAAAATAAAGACCATATCAGAGCTAAAGCTAAGTAATTCATTTCTATTTAAAACGATGTGTTCAAAGCAACAGATAATTCGTTATTTGAATGAAGAAAATGGATAGCCGTTACACGACATTCACTACCTGAAAAAATACAAAATTACGAAATACTTGCGCATTCAAAAGTTTGAATCCTAAGGCCTTCTATTTAAATTTTATAACTATTTCACAACTGATCTCATTCACACATCAAATTCACATCATATTCATACTTGAACGACTCATTGAGACACATACAGCTCATGTAATACAAATACTAAAACTATAGTTTGTAAAAATGATTCTATATTACACTATGCTCTTCGGATATTTAAACAATTTTGATATTTATCATGACAGACATCTGCACTAGTGAATCGTCAAATCAAAGCCCTTACAGACTAAACTATTTGATCTCTCTAGCTTATTCTGCAATACTCAAGGAATTATTTCACAGATTTACACATATTTGGTGAACAAAATGCACGTTAGTCACAATAGTAGATGTTAACGTGGAACACGGAGGGTCCATGTGGGGTTTGAGCAGAAAGTCAAGTGGAATGTGACTCCCGCGGTAACACTCGAGCGTCAGACTTTATGTACAGTGTGTAGCAGCCTGCTTGTGTCCACTGGAAGATCTGCTTTGGCAGGGGAGGTGCAAGCCGCACGCGCGCGCTCCCTTCGTCCCG
Source organism: Tiliacea aurago (assembly GCA_948098905.1). Lineage (NCBI taxonomy): Eukaryota > Metazoa > Arthropoda > Insecta > Lepidoptera > Noctuidae > Tiliacea > Tiliacea aurago. The sequence continues at coordinate 19,014,166 of OX402593.1, forward strand.
GTGTGCCGCGCGTGACAGGTGACGGCGCGTGTCGTGTGACGGCGCGTGTCGTGTGACGGCGCGTGTCGTGTGACGGCGCGTGTCGCGTGACGCTCTACGGCGGCGGCAACAGCGGCACCTCTGGGTACGACGCCTCCGGGTCTTCCTCTGAAGAATGGTCGCTGGTATATGAAGTGCGGCCACTCTTCTCCCTCAGTCAGTATCTGGATAGAGGAATTACATTTTGTTAGATGTGGCTATTAAGACCGGGGACCATTTTGGTTACCCATTGAAAGGGTTTTCGATAGGGTTTTTCTAAGTGGCTAAACAAAAACACATACAATAAGGGTAACCTTTATGAACGGCTTAAATAAAATTTTGTTAACTCATTGAAAGGGTTTTCGATAAAAACCATCATCATTAATGAACCTACTGAAGTTTGTGAAGATACTGAAGATCAGTGTCTAAATTAGTGATTGGTAGTATGAGTTTGCTTAGCATCTGGCCATATATGGTCTGGAGCTCACGTTGAAGAAGCCCTCTTACATTTCGGCGCTGCGCTAACTTATTTATTTTATTTTAGTCAAAAATAAATTATTATTTATTTTATTTTAATCCTTGCAGCAAGCCGTTTCCAGACTGAAATATTTGGGGAATGTTCGCGTTTTCTTGGAAATTTCAAATAGCACAGCACAAGCAGCAGGTTTTTTGCAGCATTCAAAAAGGCTACAGGGTCAACAAACGATGTAATGTCAGTTCCAAAGTGTAAAGAAACCCTGTTCAGGTTAAATTCTTACGCAATTACTCACTAACGGGAATTAGTAACACATTCATCTATATGTATTAGGTTGGGGAAAAAGTCTTTTCGCATTATAGTATGTATGAACTTGTAATAAAATCTCCTTGGCTATACTATTTGTATCTGGCTGGTTTTGGTATCATTGAAAGTTTCAATTTTAAAGAACATAATTCCAAATTCAAATTAGGAAAAATGTGTGATTTTCATTTGTTTTTCGTACTGTCAAGATGAGTGAATCTAATGAAGAAATTCGATACATTTTAAAATTGTACTACAAAAAAGGTAAAAATGCAACGCAAGCCGCGAAAAAAATTTGCGATGTTAATGGACCTAGTGCAGTGTCTGTGAGAGTAGCACAAATTTGGTTTAAGCGTTTTCAATCCGGAAATTTTGATGTCAAAGATGCACGTCGCTCTGGTCGCCCTATCTATATAGACTGACTGATATATCAACGCACAGCCTAAACCGCTGGTCCTAGAGACATGAAATTTGGAGGGTGTGTTCTTTGTGAAGAGTAGGTATCCACTAAGAAAGGGTTTTTCGAAATTCTACCCCTAAGAGGGTGGAATAGGGGATGGAAGTTTATATGAAAGTCCGTCAGTTTTAAAGTTAGAATATTAAAATTTTGTGTTTAGGCTGACGATTGAAAATGAATTTATACATGACTCAGCGTTTTTGATAATTCCACCCCCGAAGGGTTAAAAAGGGGAATGATGTTGTGTATGGAAAGTCCTTAATTTTCGAAGTAAAATCATTACATTTATTGTCTAGGCTTATGGTCGGAAGCTAACGCAACGGTGTTGTTAGAATTTGAACCCATAAGGGGTGAAAAAGGGGATAAAATTTTATTTTTAATGAAATTTCTTTTTAAGTTGAAATCACTAATATTTCGGCTTATTGTTGGAAACTATAGGCATCCGCTAAGAAGGGATTTTTCGAATTCAACCTTTAAGGGGTGAACAAGGGCGATAAATCTTATTCCTGGAGTTAATAAACCTGAAACTTGGCACGAATACTAACCTAAGTAAATTATAAAGAGTGACATTTTTGTTTTTTATTAAACTTCTCCATATTGGGGCATTTGAGGATGACAAAGTTTGTATGGAAGAATTTTAACGCGCGGTCCGATTACATCGAAACTCAGTATTTATACTGTAAACCAAAATAAATAAAAGAATTTATAATTTTCGAAAATTTACCCCTTTTTTTGCGTGGGTAATAAAATTATCAAATAACTTCTCCCGCTCTGGGCGGAGCGGGAGGGCGTGTCAGACTTTTACTGACTAAAATCAACCCGTGTTCCTTCCGTTGCCTGTGTGCCAGGGCCATGATATCCCTTTCGGACAAACATGGCAGGCCCTAACGGACCCCGTCAGTTGGTGCTGACATCTCTTTGAGGCGCGCGTGGAACACAACGCGCAGTCGAACCGGGCCTGGTCCTTGTCGGATGGCAAGCTACCCATCGCTCACCGTCCGCAAATCCGCGCCTACGGTAGCCGGAAGCCGGCTTGCTACTCCCGACGCCCGGGGCGTCTCCTGCGGCGACTAGGGGCGCGAGGGTGTGAACCTTGCCTCTTCCTCACGCGTTCTGCCTCCTCCTTCGCGAGCATTACTGTTTCACAGAAGGAGGTAATGGCCTCCCATGCACTCTCGCTCCGAACTATAGCCTGAACCAGGGCTGGACGCGAGAGATCACCACCGCTGATAGCCTCCGTGAGGACACAGCGGTGCTCCACCCAAGCCGGGCAGACCTCCACCGTATGCTCCACCGTGTCCTCCGGGCGATCCACACAGTGGTGACACCCGGGCGTTTCCTCCCGCTTTATCCTGAACAGGAACCTCCCGAAACAACCGTGTCCGGTGAGGACGCCGTGGCGCCTCTCTAGCCACTCCTCAAAGAGGGGACTTATTGCCACAATTGTGGCGTGCCCAGCGCTGGATTGCGACAATCGCACTTTCCATGCTACCATGAGATACCGCCGGAGCTCCGTACGCTGTGCCGTGATTTCTCGCGGCAGCGGAGTTTCGACCCTGCGTTTCGCCTCCTCGCGCTACTCCCAGATGTGCGCGAGGACTTTTGCCTCCAGATCCCACGGCGGCAGTCTGGCAAGGAGGCTCGCCGTCTCACGGGAGACCGTGCGGTAATGACCCTTAACAGGGTGAAAAGGGGTAGTCAATTTTACAAGAGAGGATTCTACTGTGTGGCTTGATTAACCCCAAATTATGACGTGGGCATCAGGGGTTTTTGGAAATTCAACCTTTAAGGGGGTGAAAAGGGGGATTTTAATTTTATGAAAAATCTTATTCCTTGAGGTAATAAACCTGAAACTTGGCACGAATACTAACCTAAGTAAAATATAAAGTTTGTCATTTTTTGTTTTTTTTAACTACCCCCAAAAGGGGGATTGGAGGATATCAACATTTTTATGGAATAATTTTAACGCGCGGTCAGATTAACTGGAAACTCAGGATTTATACTGATAACAAAAACTAAAGAATAACTTTTATCCGGTTTTTATTAAATCTGCCCCTAATAATGGGGTGAAAAGGGATAGTCAATTTACAAGAAAGGATTCTACTGTGTGGCTTGATTAACTTGAAAATTGGTATAAATAATCTATAAATCCAATAATAGAAACGTCAAAAACGATGTTTCAACAATTTACCCCTTTGAGTGCGTAAAAAAGGGCGATATAGTTTGTATGAACAGAATCTTATTTGTTTTGATATATAAACTTTAAATTTGGCCCCGAGTACTTATTTACATAACATCACGCCTGCAATCCCCAAAGGGTTAGGTAGAGGTGTATCTTTAGTACACCCACATTTCGACAGTTTTGTTTAAGTCCCATGTAATAGGGGGCGAAACTATTGCCATCAACCGGGCATAAATCCAGACTTCGGGCTGCTACTAAGAAATTCCTAATGGAAAATCCAATAACACTTTGCCCGACCTGGGAATCAAACCCACCCCTCATGCTCAGCAGTCGCGCCTGTGACCACTAGTCTAACGAGGCAGTCATTACTTAAATAACAAAGTTTGTCATACATTTTGCGTTTTTCAAAACTACCCCTCCAAAGGATTTTAGGGAGAGTTATGGTTTGTATTTAAAGAATCTTAATTATAATATATTGAGTTTTCGAGAATCGGAAAAAGGGGTACATAGTTTTCGGGAGAATTTTACTGCGTACCTTGAATAACTCAAAAGTTGGTACATCAATTTTTATTTAAGAACAAAAAAGTAGACAAAATAAACAATACAAAATTTCTTACAAATAGACTTAGACATGAAATGGAGGAGGACACGTAGGTATATTGAACAAGTATGTACAAAACGAAGTTTGTATTTATATGCTATAAATATCCTTCGTAAAGTTGTAAATCAAACTGCACTCCTATCTGCTTACCACGCTTACGTTGGTTCCAACTAAGATATGGTATAATGTTTTGGGGGAATGCTGCTGACAGAGAAGCTGCTTTTTTTTCGACATCCACGCGGGCGAAGCCGCGGGCGAAAGCTAGTTACTGATAAAATGGATGCCATTTTTGAAAAAGTGGAGCAAGATCGGCATATCAGTAGTTACGACGTAACTGAAGAACTGGGAATTGACCACAAAACAGTTTTGGCACATTTGAAAAAAACTGGTTACACAAAAAAGCTCGATATTTGGGTACCTCACGAGCTCACTGAAAGAAACCTAATGAACCGTGTACTCATTTGTGATTCTTTATTACGACGTAATGAAACCGAACCATTTTTGAAGAAGCTGATAACTGGTGATGAAAAGTGGATCATGTACGAAAAAGGTCGTGGTCAAAGGCCGGTCAGGCTTCACAGATTGTGGCGAAACCCGGGTTAACTCGCAACAAGGTGATGCTGTGTGTGTGGTGGGATTGGAAGGGCATTATTCATTATGAGCTGTTACCACCAGGCAGGACCATCGATTCTGAACTCTACTGCGAACAACTGTTGAGATTAAAGCAAGAAGTTGAGAGAAAGCGGCCGGAATTAATCAACAGAAGGGGTGTGGTTTTTCATCAAGATAACGCTAGACTTCACACATCTTGTTAATGCATCCGCCGTATAGTCCTGACCTTGCACCTTCAGATTTCCACCTGTTTCGGTCTCTTCAGAATTCTTTAGGCAGTGTCAGGTTAACATCACGAGAGAACTGCCAAAACCACTTGTCGTCGCGGTATTTTGATCAGAAGTCCCAAAATTTCTATAGCAATGGGATCATGTCCCTACCTACAAGATGGCAAAAAGTTATCGAACAAAATGGCACCTACATACTTTAGTTAAATGTAAACAAACTATATTAAAAAATGTTTATTTTCTTAAAAAATACGAAGAAACTTTTCCCCAACCTATTATTTATATCTCACCACTTTTTCCAACAATTATTGTATGAATAACATGAATAAATTGTAATTGAAAAATCATCGACGAAAATTGAAGTTATAAAATCAATAGTCAAATGAAAAACATCCATATAATAGTGATTTTAAATTAGAATTTCGGGTTTAATTGATCAAATAATCAAATCAAAGCATTCAATTTGTACAAATTGGCATCCACAGATACGATTTCTGAACCATTTGTTTGGATTTTCATTAGATATCTTATTACTTTTGCATCAGACATTAGATAGTATTGTGACCTGATGAAATACTCACTTCCTAAAGTTATCATCCCGTTCAGTTTCGGCGTAGGGCGCCCAATGCGCAGGCGTCGCTTCGCCCTCGTCGCGCTCGGCGCCCGTGCTCGAACCTGAACCAGCACATACGAGTATAAATACACTTAAAATATAATACGATGCAAAGAAACAATCTATGGTAAGATGCATGAACTGTTTCGAACAGCTTGTGTGATTTTGGACTATATTACGGGCTCGTATGGCAAAAAAAAAAACGTAATTAACTAAGAAGAGTGTCATATTATGTCTTGAAAGGCTGAGGAATCCTTCGAGTGTTAGATTGTCATATCGGTCCTAATTTCTATGGGAAAATTTATAGTAGAGAATTGCATGTTTCAAAGAGAGCTTTGCGTTATGCTCGTGAACGGGTGCTGCTTCTGGTGACTGGTCGTCTTGCTGACGATGGTTTTGTTATTGTTATTTATAATTAACAGTTTATCAATTGTGACTACGAGTTACAGCTATAGCTTCATGTAAGCGGGCACGCCCATTATTCCTATAAGGCTGTTATTTAGGTACGTTCTGTTTACGTTTTCAGTTTTTATTTCTGCTTGAGAATAGTTTTCGACGATTTTTTTATTTTTTTTTGTTGGTATCGTGGCGTGTGCTAGCTAACATAGGGCAAATCATTTAATTTAATGTTGTGTGCCATTTATTTTACATACTATTGTATAGAATAAAGTTTTCTAACTGAACAGATAGCTGTGCAGCTGGGGAGTTTGTTGCGGCACTTCTTCCCAGCTAAAGCACTAGGAAGTGGTGAAGGGTGGGCGTTTTTGGGGGACTGTCTCATGTAATTTTTGATGTTCGAAAAGTGCTGATTCTCAGCCTAGTTTGAATAAATGACTTTTGATTTTTTTTGAGTACATCATCATAATAACATCACGCCTTGTACCCCCGAAGGGATGGGTAGAGCTCTACTGCTTATAGTACACCCACATAATAAGGGGCGAGCCTATTGCCATCAAACAGGCACAAATCCAGACTCCGGGCTGCTACTGAGAAAGAACTGGGAATCAAACCCAGGAACCCATAGTCAGCAGTAGCGTTTCTACCCACTGGACTAACGAGGCAGTAGAAAGTCTGGCAGTTCACAAAGTAGTCTACATAGGTTGGATATGTGTATCCCTGCTTCCAAGCAGGTGGAACGTTATAGGCCAGGGGTCGGCAACCTGCGGCTCTTTCGATGTAAAGTTGTGGCTCTCCAATGCCATACGCAAAAAAATATTAATATTCAATAACTGTGGTATTATTGGATTAATTATTATATTCTAGCAGCTAGTTAAAATGCTTTTATATGTTTTTTGCTAAAAACATTTTAAAGTTTAAAAGAATAAAGTCGTTTATTTTAAATCAAAAATATATAAGCAAATAATATAATATTGAAACAATTTTTTTTGTCAATCAACTCAGCCTATCGCAGTCCATAGCTGGACATAGGCCTCTCCCAGGCTGCGTCACAACACCCTGTCCTCCGTATTCCGCATCCAGTCTGACCCAGCCACCTTCTTAAGGTCGTCGGTCCATCTAGCTGAGGGGCGTCCCACACTACGCTTGCCGATACGCGGCTCAAATTTTTAGTGGCTCTTTAAAAACTGGGAAATTTTGTAAATTATAACTTTTGGCTCCTCCGTCTCAAAAGGGTTGCCCGACCCGTGTGTTGCGACGCAGCCCGGCCACAGTAGATTTCGTTATTTATAGATGTATCAATTAAATGTTCTTTTATTGTTCTTGAAGTACCAATGAATAGATTAAATGTACCACAAATATATCTTGTCAAAAAAGCACTTGTTTGCGGCCACGTATATATTTTCTGGTAGGATTGCTCAGAATGATCTAAAATATAAACCAAATAAATGTTCCTTTTACGTTCTTTATTTTTTTCAATGAAATATACCAAGAGAAACGCTTACATTAACCAAACATTAATTCAAATAAGAATTTACACTAAGCGCCAGTAGGACTAAAATAGCACGTCTGCTTATTTCTACAAATTTGCTAACGCAATCTTTAGGAGCAATTCTCTCGGAAAAACGGATAATATTGTGTAATGAAAATAACATTTTGTTTGTAAAACGATTGTGTATTTTGCTCTATGATAAGTAAAGTAAAATGTTATTTGTTTAAACATGGTGTACATGATATATACATTGCATGCAAGATAATATGAAATACAGAAAGTTCTAACATGTTCAGCCGCATATCGTGGCGTACAAATTGGTAGGAAGAGATGGTGCACAAACCGTGATAATATTCATCAAAATTAAATTATAGAAATTATAAAATCATCATTATTAATTTAAGATTAAGTATCATTACAATTCAGCAAGCATATTTTTTAGATAAAATTAAATGTCAAAGTAGTCATTAAATAAATTAGTCAATAAAAAAATATTAATTACTATCATACAAAATTACAAACTATAATTATTTCACAAAAATACAATAGATTACAATAACATGTCAATAAAATACAACACCGTCATCTCAAAATCGAAGATGATGATGTATTATTATTATAAACAAAGTAATTGTTAAGATGTTACATGTATCTATGCTCGGACTTTTAATTAGCTGCAGTAAAATTACACTTTAATGTAAATATGATTTCGGGCATGTGGCCACCGCGGCCACACAATCTCCTTAATTAAAACTACTAAGTATTCTTCTTGCATTAGTTAGATTTTGACAAGCTTTCAAGTAGGGTGAAACAAAGTTGCTGCCGAAGAACTGATGCAGATATTTGAAGATGTAAATAGGCAGTTACCGTCGCTAGTAATGTTTGTTTCATGATGCAACAAGGCGTTTGGCATTGCACATTCGTTGGAAACAGTGATGCCAACTTAGCAACTTTATAGCTAGATCTAGCTATTATTTGGTGACAGACAGCTACAATTTAATGAAATTTGTAGCTAAACTTTTTAGCTACTTTTTTTTAGTAACTTTTCATTTCATCGTGCGTCGTGAGGCTGAGGCTATAAACTAAACGCGAATCTATGGTCATAGATGCTATGGTAGGTACAGGTCGGCGTTGGCCGGGAATTCCCCGTTTACTGCTGCGCTACCACAGAATTCTTACAAAATAGTACGCGCTACTCGTATTCTACCTTACCTTGGGTTTGTTTTGTTTTATCTATTATATATAAAACTAATGCTCGCTGTTTTAATTTAATTTGAAAATGGATTTACTTTTGAAAAAGAAAACGTACGCACAGAAATACAGACCGGAGTGGGAAAATATGGACGAATATAAAGGTTGGTTAAACGTACACAAGACATTTTTCACTCTCTTGTTGGAATTAATGAAAATAAAAATGATTGTCAGAAATTGTCATTTTATTGTAACCTACTTACATACTTTATGAAACATTTAACTACTTCTAGCAACTTTTTGGGGTAAAAAAAACTGGCATTCTAGCAACATTAAAAAAAAATCTAGCTACTGGGTAAAGCTAGCAGTTGGCATCACTGGTTGGAAAACTTAAGTCGCCTCTGGTGCTTGTTGGAAGCGGACGTGTTGACTAATTATTGAGAGAAATATTACGTTTAAATAAATACAAAACATTAGAAAGTGATTCTTAGTGTCATAAACTTACAAGTTAAAGTGCGAATTAACTTAAAACCTTGTGTTTCGACGCGACACCACACACCGGCGAGTGCGCAGCACCGCTTAGCCCCGCGAGTAACAAGGACCTCTGCTATCTTTCATCCCACTCACACCCGTACGGAGAACGTTCGAGCAAACCGTACACAATGAGTACGCAAAGGACACCACCTACACCGGATACCAGGGTGATAAGCGACAGCGGAAACACTAGCGGATCTGTACCAAACTTACCCCTCCTACTGCGATGATGATAACTATAGAAATATAAACACATTTAAACGAAAAGAGCGTACTGAGGAAACCGAGTATAAAAAAGATTTTACAAATTTTCGCACAGATATAATGAGTTTCTTAAAAATTTTTGGAAAAACCCAAAATTATAGTCTAAACTACATAAAAAACGAAATATCTGAGATTAAAAATGAAATAAAACCCATGAAATCAAATACTGAAAACTTTACTCAACGACTCGATCAAATAAATGGTGATATGGAATACATTAAGGCTAATGACACGACAACACAAAACAAGATCAAACAGATAGAAGAAGTAATAACCCAATTAAAAAACCAACAGCCAGAATGTACGCCAAAATCGCCCGTCTTATGCCACCAAAACCTCATCCGCGAGCTAAAAGCCCGATGCGAGCGCGAGAAAAACATCGTGATTGTGGGTATAGCGGAAATTAACGAAAGAAACAAAGTCCAGACAAAATCACGATAATAATGAGACTATGAAGATAATTACAACACTGTATGAAGACTGCCTTAAACCAATTAAAACCATCAGACTGGGAAAATATATCCCAGACAAAAACAGACCATTAAAAGTCTGCTTTAACAATTGCGAAATTCCAAAATACCTACTCAGAAATAAAAAAAACCTACAAGACAATATACAGATTTACGCAGATATAACCCCAGCTCAAAAGGAGTATTTACAATTATTAAAACTGGAGCTCAACAAACGCATTGAAGACGGCGAAGAGGATCTCATTATTAAATACATAAAAGGAATACCGACAATCACACTGAACAAAACCAACCAAAAAAACCAATAACCGACTTAATACAAAATGGAAAATACACGGACAGACTAAACCATCAACTAGTAAGTAGATACGAAGATATACCACACCACCCGTCCTCGTTACGTTTCTTTTATGCGAATTTACGTAGTATCCGCAAGATTGGCAAATTAGACGAGATAAAATGCATAATAAAAGCAACACCGATGACGATACACTTACTGATTTTTACTGAAATGTGGATTACTTCGGAAGCGGACGCAAAATTATATCAGCTACCACACTATAAGCATGTTTATAACTACAGGCAAGATCGCAAAGGCGGCGGTGTATCAATTTATGTACACGAAAGTATCAAACACGAAATAACAGAAGAAATATGCGAACTTGGTAACCACTACCTATGGATACACAGATAAACTGTCATTAGACATAGGAGCGATTTACAAACTAGGTGATTTCAATATAAACAACTTCTTAGAAACATATATCTCGCAATTGGAACGGCGAAAGAGGGCGGTTGTTTTCGGAGACTTTAACGTCGATCTACTAAGTAAGGACAGTCACATCACAAGATACCTAAATGAGATTAAAGGAACAGGATATGAAATATTAAATAAAATACATAAACTGTACAGTACCCGTGAAACCAGCACTACAAACACTATACTTGATCACATATGTACGAACATAAACAATCACGCGTTTAGCATGACTATAATTGACTCATGCCTATCAGATCACAAGCAGATATTTCTTGAGATAGGCAGCCTGGCACCAAAGATAAACAAAAGGATCCAATACAAAGCACTTAACTATGAGAAATTATACAATAGTGCCCTAATAGCAAACTACACTAATAACGAAAGTAACTACTACTATTTAGAAAGATTTATCTCAGAACAAATAAAGAAGATAAGACCAAAACTCTAAACCTACCTCAAGAAGACTGGATAAACCGAAATATTATAGACTCAATCAACTTACGAAATAACTTATGGCAACAAACAAAATCTTACCCGAAAGACGACAATCTACGGAGGAATTTTAATGGAGAACAGGACAGAGTAAAAAACCTAATCAAGACAGAGAAGAAAACCTACTACCACAATTTATTTCATAACAGCTACAAACAACCTAAAAAAATGTGGGAAATTATTAATAACTTAGGAGCGAATAAAATCAAATACAGCAATGCCCCCCCCCCCCCAAACTAATTTGAAACTCAGAATGTATAAAAAACGGTAATGAAATTTGTAACGTACTTAACTCATTCTTTGCATCAATAGGCGCAGACTTAGCTAACGAAATACCTAACATGTACCACATCAGCACAGGTAATATTCTCATGTACGACAGTAGTTACACACTTGACATAACTTTAGACGAACTTTCCCCATGTAACACAGACGAAATATCAAAAATAATTGACCACCTTGACTCCAACACTAGTACAAGTTTAGACGGTATCAGCACAAAAGCTATTAAATGCCTTAAAAATATAATTGTAGGAAGATTAACAAACTGTATAAATGTTTGTTTAACACGCGGCACTTTCCCCGACTCACTTAAAGTTGCAATGGTCAGTCCAATTTACAAATCTGGAAGTAAACTGACCCGGGCAACTATCGACCAGTATCGGTCTTACCCGTTATTTCGAAAATATTCGAACGAGTGTTATACAACCGTCTAAACGAGTATTTGACTAAGAAAAAAATCCTAATCGATCAGCAATATGGCTTCCGTCCTAGATCAAGTACTCTCACGGCCTCAGTAGATTTAATAACGAAACTAAAAACTCATATTGATAAAAAAAACGTTGTGGTAGGTATTTTCATTCATTTAAAAAAAGCGTACGATACGGTAAGCCATCAAAAGCTACTACAGAAATTAAACAACATAGGTATTTCAGGCAGCGCCCTCAGTATGTTTACCTCATATTTGCAAAATAGACAGCAAGTCGTTAAGATAGATAACTGCACCAGCTCGATACAAAACATAACATATGGCTGTCCGCAAGGCTCAATTATTATTTCTAATTTACATAAATAACATTGATAAAATAGGGCTGACAGGACACCTAACGTTATACGCGGATGATACCTGCCTTTTTTACTTCGATAAATCTTTACAGAACATTATAACCGATGCGCAAAAGGCCTTGACCTGCTCAGTGAATGGCTGAAATATAACTTACTGACTATTAACACCTCAAAAACATCGTTTATGATTTTTGCCGCGAAAGTAAGCCATTACCGGAGTTCCCACCACTTACGATTAACGGAGATACAGTCAAACGGTCTAGTCAGGAAAAATATCTCGGACCGTGGGTAGATGACAAACTTAGTTGGACTACACATCGATCACGTCAAAACTAAATTAATATTTAATATCACTATTAGGAGCGTTACGAAAAATTACAAAATGTATCCCGAAAAAAGTACGTCTAATTATATATAACTCTCTAGTAAAATCAAACCTTGAATACCTAATCGAAGTGTGGGGATCAGCCGCTAAATCTAATCTAAATCCACTACAAAGAATACAGAACAAAATTATTAAAGTACTATTTCACTACCACTATCTATATCCAACAAAAAAATTATACGAAAAAACTAAACTACTAAACCTCACACAACTTTACACATATTACACCTGCATTCTCATAAAAAAAATCACCACGAACTCTGTGCAATCAAACATACAACTACATAAAAAAACAATAACATACAACACAAGAAGTAAAAAAAAATTCCAACTGATGAGTGCACGTGCACGGACTAATTACGGCAAAAAAACAGTATTAGTGGAGTGAGCACAACTGTTCAATGAATTACCGGAAGACATAAAGAAATGTAATAATATTAACTTATTTAAGAGGAAACTCAAAACACACGTATGTACCCTATAACGTCACTATCGCCCCAGAGGCAAATATTGTATAAATGAAGAAACTTTGTATCTCATTATAAGTGAACTGTTTGTTATTCATAAGTTCTTATGAGAAATAAATATCTTTAAACCCAAAACTTGGGACTTATTATTTCCTGAGCTTCATTCTTTGATTTTGTGTCAGCTCATGTTTTTATGACTTTTTTTTATTAATAGATACAAACACTTTGTAATTTTTCTCTCTATTAAACTAAATCATCATCATTGAAGCCGAAAGACGTCCATTGCTGGACATAGGCCTCCCCAGGCACCGCCACTGCGACCCTTTCTTTGCTAACTAAATGCCTAGCCAATATTCAATAATAGGAAGTTGTTTATTTTCTATTTGTTTATGACGTCCGCCTAGTATAATGTGTTTGTCACTTCCCTTCAATGTCATTATATGCGGATTCTACTGTAAATAATAAACACTAGAATCACATGTACCTACATTAAACATATTATGCAAACAGTAAATACTTGTATCAAGTTATACAATTTTATTAACTTACTTTTCTAAGTTTGTAATCTATATCTACAAAAATCAATGCAACTTTTCGTTGTAATTTTCAGTTTCTACCAGTCAAACCTACCAGTCCTACCGCACGCCTCGCACATATTAAAGCCGTGTTAAGGAACTTAGTTAAAAAACCCGGCCAAGTGCGAGTCGGACTCGCGCACGAAAGGTTCCGTACCATTATCTATAAAAATGGCAAAAAAAAAAACACGTTTGTTGTATGGAAGCCCCCCTTAAATATTTGTTTTTTTTTTTTAATTTAATTATTTATTATTAAAGTGAATATATATCTAAATATTCTGTGAATATTTCAAGCGTCTACCTGTTGCCGTTATCAATAAAAAGCAAAAAACCGGCCAAGTGCGAGTCGGACTCGCGCACGATGGGTTCCGTACCATTATCTATAAAAATGCCAAAAAAAAAACACGTTTGTTGTATGGAAGCCCCCCTTAAATATTTGTTTTATTTTAATTTAATTATTTATTTTTAAAGTCAATATTATATCTTCATCTGTGAATATTTCAAGCGTCTACTTGTTGCCGTTATCAATATAGAGCAAAAACGAGCAATAAAATCACGTTTGTTGTATGGGAGCCCCCTTAAATATTTATTTTATTCTATTTTTTAGTATTTGTTGTTATAGCGGCAACAGAAATACATCATCTGTGAAAATTTCAACTGTCTAGCTATCACGGTTCATGAGATACAGCCTGGTGACAGACGGACAGACAGACGGCGGAGCCTTAGTAATAGGGTTCCCGTTTTACCCTTTGGGTACGGAACCCTAAAAACGAGCAAAAATAAAATCACGTTTGTTGTCTGGGAGCCCCCTTAAATATTTATTTTATTCTGTTTTTTTTTTGTATTTGTTGTTATAGCGGCAGCAGAAATACATCATCTATGAAAATTTCATTTGTCTAACTATCACTGTTCATGAGATACAGCCTGGTGACAGACAGACTGACGGCGGATCCTTAGTAATAGGGTTCCCGTTTTACCCTTTGGGTACGGGATCCTAAAAACCGTAGTTTTTAGTATTAACTACAGTGATCTTACAGAGCACGTTATTTAAAAAACAAAATTTGAAATGATATGTTTATTTCTGTAAATAGATTTTCAATTCGTAAGACACTTTTAAAAGTCATGTTTTGGTCAATATTTTAAAATTACATAAACATAACATCACGCCTGTAATCCCCGAAGGGTTAGGCAGAGGTGTACCTACAGTACACCCACATTTCGCCAGAAAAAAATTAAATGAATGATGATTATGATTTTTTTTAATTAGATGGCGCAATATATGATTTAAATGATTAGTGTAAATGTGTGTGTATAAATCAGATAATGATATTTACCAATAAGATGCGCCGAGGCCGCAGGTGTTGCGACAGGCGTGATGGACAGATGCGGGCCATCCGTCAGGACGTCGTGTGGAACTGCAGCGGCCAGGCGGGAGGCGGCAAGGGGCAGAACATAGCAAGGTCAGTTAGAGTGGAAGTATTAGCCAAGCATCGACACCAGGTTAGATAGAGGGATGATTTAGTTTACCTAAATCCAGCGGCGAGGGCGAAGATGGCGCTAGCAGCGAGATGGATAAGTGCGGCATCTTGCGCAGCAGATCTGAAAGGTGGCGGGCGGCGACGTGCTTTGTGTAATCATACTTTATGATGCAGTTTAAAAGTGAATGATTGTTTACCTGTTTGTCAATGGCAGATTGGTATAGGAAACTGCCTGTCTTTGTGGTCGTCATCTGGTCTCTTTGGCCCTACGGGTTTTACCTGTTCCCTGGTGAAGTCAGCGCGTCCGGCAGAAGGTTTGGGTAGCTATGCATAGTATGCGAATAATACGGCACATGGAGATTTAGAAAAAAAACAAATCGGCTTTGAAGAACGTCGTGTCTATAAAGGTGCATCCAGACCGAGGTAGACTCACGACTAGGTAACATTATTATGAGATCAGAATAAGAATAAATTTATTTGTTCATTGTTATAAAAATGATCTTACAACTATTGTAATTATTATTTTATCTGTACTTAACTATTTTCAAAATTAAGTTCTTTAGATGGTGGTACCCAAACCACAGATTACCAGATAAACCACTGCATACAAAATCTTCAATACCTACTGCTATAATAAGCCTACACTTTCGAGTCGCTAGACGCTGCGAACGAAAATTTACCTAACCTTACAAGCGTAAAGTGAGTTTTGCTTTGTAGCTGCGCGCCTGTCGGCAACCCACTGAGAAATGGGTTGTGTGCGACCCAGCTGGTAGGTAGTTAGCGCGCATAAGTACATGGAGTGATTTATCTGGTAATCTGTGCCCAAACTTTTACCAGTTTAGAATTTGTTTATTTTAAAATTTATTTATTAGGAACAATTTAGGTATAACTTAACAAAAGACACGAAGATAGCTGCCAAAGTAAAATACTGTGGCGCAGCTATCAACGCCCCACAGAACATACATGGAAGACATTTGTTCCAGACACACAGCTTTAAGGAAGTCTTATAGTAAAACTAGCTTTTCTCAGCCCGGCTACGCACGGGTAGCGCTAAGTAACTACCCTACCTACCTAAAAAAAAATAAAACTTCACATAAACCATCTACTAAATAGTCCGAACAAAGCCTAAACATTTGGTTTGGATAGGTGAGCCCGTTCTTGAGTTATAAAATTACAACGAAAAGTGGCATTGATTTTTATAGATATAGATTAACAATTACAAAAGAAAAATTCACTCAGTTAGTTACCAGTATCTTGGGGACATATTTTTAGTCTATGGTTGACCTCGGTTCGGTTGCACCTTTACTCATAGATGTGTGACAGTCTCCTAATAACTCAAATGTGCCGCATTCCCGTGTGGATGATAAGCGTAATAATATGGATTATATGGACAGGCCAGGCGTGTACCTATGTGGTGCGGCGCGGGCGCGGGCGGCGGCGCGGGCGCGGCGGGCGTGATGGACAGCTGCGGGCGCTCGGGCGCGGGCGGGGACGGCGCGGGCGGCGACGGGCTGTCCAGCGAGATCACGCCGCACGCCGCGCCCGGCACGCCCGGCGACCGGTAGCCGCTCGATGATACTGCCTCTGCCGCTGGCGGGACAAACATATTCAATTAAACGTTAATAACATAAAAACAGGGCCTCAAGTCTGCTATTACAATAGTGTCAGAATGGTCGATCATTGATTTCATAATTATTGATTGTAATCTACTATTATAAAGGCGTCATTATGACTTTCCAATGGTCGGCCACTGACACTACATTGAAAGAAATTGCATTTCTTGGTAATCTCGTACATAATGACATTTCTACTAATGGGTTTTATAATAATGGCAATACGACAATGCCATTATAATAACACAATTCTATTACGAGAACATTGACCGACAAATGATCGACCATTATGAATTTACCAGATTACGAACTTTTAGCGAAATGACAATGGGATCGTGTTGGAATGACTGAATTTATAAAAATAGCAGACTTGGGCCCCAGGACAGAGTGTTGTGGCGCAGCCTGGGAGAGGCCTATGTCCAGCAGTGGACTGCGATAGGCTGAGTCGATTGAACATAAAACCCTTTTTGAATAATTTAGTTTTACAAAAAACTGGGAAAAACTCGCTCACCCTGATTTCAAATTAAAATTGATAATATAATTACATGGCAAAACTGTGCTAATCCATTTTTAATGTGTTAGCTTATTTCATAGCGATTCCAACAATGTAAGTTTTATAAACAGCTCCAATACATCAATCCAATCATTTTTAGACATAATCGTTATTCGTATTATTATTATACGAAATATTTTGACAGTTATTTGTTTTTTTTTTGTAATGCCTGTGACACAGGAGAGTATGATCCTGACCGAAATTACGTCTGACTGCCTGTTACGACTGAACCAAAACGGCAAAAACGAAGAATGACCATGTTATTTTAGTTTATTATCTATAAAAACGGCACAACAGCGGCGTTTGTTGTGTGGGAGTTGCCTTAAATATTTATGTTTATTCTGTTTTTTAGTATATTTTGTTGTTAGTGACAACAGAAATACATCATCTGTGAAAATTTCAACTGTCTAACTATCACGGTTCATGAGATAAAGTCTAGGGGTCTACTCCGAACATAAATCCGAAGTATCGGCCGAATGTTCGGCCGTTGCTTGACTACGGCTAACTATGGCTGACTACGGCGAAAAAAAAAAGCGAGTCAAAGAAATAAGCCAAAGTAAAAAATGTGACTTTAAGTCGGGTAAGGATTCAACATCAAAAAAGGTAACTATGGAAGTAATAAAACGGCCGAACATTCGGTCGATATTTCGGATTAACGCTTCGGAGTAGAGCCCCTGGTGGCAGCCGGACGGACAGCGGATTCTTAGTAATAAGGTCCCGTTTTACCCTTTGGGTACGGAACCCTGAAAAACAAAGTGGTGGACTTACCGCTAGACGAGGAGTAATTGTCGTCGCTCTTGACGCTGGAGTCGGAGGGCGGCGGCGTGGGCTTGGGCTGCGCCAGCTTGCGCTTGAGCGGCACGTCGTCGTCGGAGTCCGACGTGAGGTCCACCAGCACGTCGGCCGAGCGCGGCGCGCGCGCCTCGCCCACGGCCGCGCGCTTGGCCGCGCCGCTCTCCACGGGGATCACTTCTGTGCACACTCAATACTCTTAGCTAACTTGTTTACATACATACATTACCGCTGGTTTTTTTATTAATCAGCAGTTGAAGGGATTTTGACCTGATCAGGTTTGTCAACAGTTAGTCAATTCTCAACTGTTAATTAACAATTCCAAATTGGACACTGCAAGATTACCGGGAAAAAACCGGTCAAGAGCGAGTCGGACTCGCGCACCGAAGGTTCCGTACGAATATATGATGACGATGATTTCTGAAAAACTGTGCTATTTAGAGTCATCGTTTTATTTTTCCTGTAATCTTTACATAAGCTTCTATCATATAGAATAATTTCAGATTTTTATCGCTGCAAACTTCGGAGATAAGGGGGGGAACAGTATTTTTTTTTTATCAAAAGTTGAAAACTACACGGCCTAAAAAAAAAAATTGATTGAGAATGTGCAAACAGCGTTCTTTCATATGATATCCCACATGCCCTAGTAGCCCCACTTCAAATTTTTAAGTCTCTTTTAGTCCCTTTTGCAAAAAAGATATATTTTTTTAAATTTCTTTCTTGCTTGCAAAATAGTTGGGCAAACGTCATCTAAAACTATTCTAAATTTCAAGTTGATAGCAATAGTAGTTCTTGAGATATCCAGGTGTGACAGACAGACAGACAGACTTAGTGTCACCATAAGGGTTCCTTTTTACCATTTTGGTATGGAACCCTAAAAATAGTGGTTGTGAGTCTTCATAAATTTATTTTATTAAAAAGGTTTAAAGCCAAATTACAAAAATTAAAGACACACTTTATTTAGACACATACACACAAAAGAGAAAATATAAAATCATAAAGTTGAGGTAACAAGTTACAACACATTCATAAATTCCTCACACAGTACTTCTGTCATACCAATAAAATCTTCGTCCATTCCTCCACAAACAGATAATTTATGAAATTTCGCAAGAGCCACAGAATCGGTCGATTTGACGATGCTTAGGGTTCGCTGTCTTATATCCAGGAGTGGAAGTCTTTCGGCTGAACGAGATTGAATACAGAAGGAACTGTCTAGATCCCCAAGACACAGACACTTTTACTGCTAAGTACTTAAAATGCATACAAATTAGCATGCCTTATAATGTGTTAAGTATGTAAATCTATAACAACCCGTGTACAGTACAGAACAGAACTCATCTATAGCTTCGTATAGCGACGACTCAGATGCGGGTGGTGGGCACACAAACGAATTTTATTTTTCGACCCATATGCTGGGTACTTGGCATTAAAAGTGTGTATTTTGACACTCACTGGCAAATAATAATTTGTTACCTGTCATCCTGTGTTTAATTTAAGTCCCTGCTTACTGTAATACGTGGATATTAAACTAGTTCTACTTTCTACTTCAACTGACCGAGATCATCGGAGATGAGCGTGACGGGCTCGGCGGCGGGTTGCGCCTGCTGCGGGGCGCGCGCGGGCGGCGCGTGCGCGGACCAGTTGCCGTCCGCGTGCAGCTGGATCTCGTTGCAGTCGCTCGACAGCCGGCTCGAGGTCAGCACCTCTTGGAAGTACCTGGACAACCACCGTAAGTGTTATTTATGAATAGGGTATTTTACTCTATATGAGAAAAAATCTAAAAATATATTATTGAGATAGCTTAGGCAAAAAGCAGTCGGAAAACGTTAGTTTTAGTTCATAAAATAGCCAACTAAATTTTAAAATTCAATTCAAAGGTTTCAGCTTTTTTAATCCGTTTCATAACATTAAATAGTAGTCGCCATGTTATTACGTCATACGGCTATGTAAACTTGAAGTGTCAACTATCAGCGTACCAAAATATCACTGCATTTGTTTACATAGCCAACTGACGTCATGATCACAGAGCAATATGGCGTCCATTGCGTCCAGCGTTTTCGTCAAATTAGCGCAAAATTTAAAAATAGAAAAATTTAAATGCATTTTTATGCCACATATCGCCTGAATAAAAATTTTGTGAATTTTTTAGTGGTTCATTAACACTATAGAATCTAATTGAGACACTTCAAAAACGGGCGTAATACCCTATTATATTTTATTTATATGTCGTGGATAGATGGCGCCACAGTACAGCGGACACCGCCATCTAACAATTTGATTCGTAACGAATAATCATGTGATCGGAAACGCAAGCGAATCCTACTCTCCGTGGTCCTACCGCTTGGACACGATTGTCGGTGGAGGGGATGCAGCGAGGACTGGAGTCTTATAGTACTCTTTGACTGGAGGAGGGACCGAGTGTTACGACCGTCGAGCTCGGACGGTCTTGGCAAACGCTCAGTATCGACGCAGGGTTCGTTAATTTATTAAAGTTATTTTAAATTCGAATTATCTCTTCGTTCGAGGACCCACTGCAGTGCCCACACCTATTTGAACTATGTCGGATCGTGAATAAGAGCCGATGTTTCGCATCTCGGCCACCCACGATGCGACATAATGTTATATTAGTGAGTACTAAGGAAAGATTTTAGATAACTCATCTCTAGAGACCGGATATTCGGATGTATATTTACCTAAAGTACGTTTTTTTTCCGGCAAAGGATACAAAGTATGGAAACTGCTTCTTAAAATATATTTTTTCTGGGATCACGGGGTTACATTAATGTAACCCCGTGATCCCAGAAAAAATATATTTTAATAACAGTGTGTAGAAAATGTTGTATTCCTAAGCATAACAAATATTTCTTATATATTTAGAACTAGACAAGAATTTTGTGGAAAACATAACACTTAAAAAAATACTATTAAAACTACAAAACTTTTAAATCTATAATAAAATTTATTTATTAGCCCGCATACACAGTACGAAAGAGTAGTTCTTAAAAATTCGGCCGTCCTGGAAACCGCCACTTTTCCCGTACCGAAGCGCACTCTATACTAGTCAACTCTCAAACTTTAGGTAAATATGCATCCGAATATCCGATCTCTACTCATCACTTAAAGGGAAAATAGGGGATGAAATTGTATAGCATAATCAGCCTATAGTGTTCCCACTGCTGGGACACAGGCGTCCTCTCTTCAAGAGGGAGTGGGCTGTAATCTACCACGCGAGCTCAGTGCAGGTTGGTAGATGTCACAATGTCTTCGAATTTTTGTTTCTAGGACATGCCGGTTTCCTCACGATGTTTTCCTTCACCATTTTGAGAGCAGTGCTGATGAAATAAATTTACACAAAGAAAGCGCCTGCCTGGGTTCGAACCCAAGACCTACAACTCGTATGTCGGGGCCGTTACCACTGGGCCACCACTGCTCTGCGAAATTGTATGGAAGATGTCATTTTTCCCTATGGGAAATTCCATTGAACCTTATTTCTCAAGAAAATCCTTCAAAATCTAGTCTCTCTTACCCATCAACTACCAGGGAGTCATAAGGCGCGGGACGGTCGCACACGGGACACAGCCAGGTGGGCTTCCTCTCGTTCATCTGCAGGAACAGCGAAGCGTCGAAGCACTGCAGGTGCGGGCAGTTGGCGGGTCGGCACGGGCATGACATGCGCATCTTGCCGAGTGGACACATCAGTGACACGCGGAGAGAGGTCGTCGCGATCTCGCTGTCGTAGTCCTCTGACAGCTTTTCTTTTACTGTTGAGTAATGGGCATTTTAAATAATGGTTAATCCTACTAATGAAATCTTGACATTATTGTAACTACAACTAAGTCATTGTAAGAAGCGCAATTAACCGCACACCTTTAAAACAAGAACAGGTGGTCTACATGGCTGCCTCTGCAGTTCTCAGACTCATCTGAGAAGTTTCTGTTACAGCAGTGCTGACAGAACTGTTTTCAATACCTTTAAAACAAGAACTAGTGGTCTACATGACTGCCTCTGCAGTTCTTAGACTCATCTGAGAAGTTTCTATTACAGTGCTAACGGAACTGTTTTCACAGCACACAAAGTACAAATTGTCAGTTGCGTTCATGTGCATTTAGAAGCATTTCAATATAAACCAAGTAAAAAAAAAACAATGAAACACTACATGATATATAAGAATAAACACGGAGTGCCTGAAGACGGGTGTCTTCGCCCAGGCAGGGCTGTGTAATGCTGGACGATCTGGACTCGTTCTTGCCTGATTGGCTCGAGAAGGGAAAACATAAGGAGAACTGGAAAAATATGGGGGACACCTTTGCCCAGCAGTGAGACGCCATAAGTTAATAAAATAAATAACTGGGCCACCAAGATACAGGCTGTGCCTAGTTTGGGGCCCACGGCTATATCTACGTAAGCAGTCCTTCAATTAAAATTCTTCCTATTTATAAATGCTTCCTAACTTGTGTGTCAATAAATTGTTTTTTTTTATTAAAAAAAAAAAAGAAAAGAATAACTTACTGAGTGACCGCGTGTAGTCAGGATTCTTGGTGCCTTTGTTCTTCAGCCGCTGCAGCAGTTCGGCTGACGTTAGCTTACGCACCATGAACACGCTGAGCACGTACGCACGCGTAAAGTCCGCTGCCCATGTCACTTGTATCGTGTTGGCGACCGTGGGCGACAGCTTTACTAACGACGAGATGTTCACTGGGCGCGGTGGCCGCTTTGGCTCTGGTGTTGGCTTGTTCGTTGGTATTGGGTTCTGTTTAAATTAATGGTTACTTAAGTACACTGCTACAGGGATATGGCGCTCAAATGACGTTGACAGTAGTAATCATTTGTGCAATTTTGTTAAAAGAATGGTGAAGGTCGGGCAAAGCTAATTGTAGATGGCGTGACCTTAGCTAGGGCCCTACGGCCTACAATAAATTTTACATTTCGTTCATTCATTTAGTTCCGTTATTTTCGATGATTGCATTATTTTAAATGAAATATGTGACATGGGAAGTGGCAGAATTTCAAACCTTAAATATTTCTTTGTAATCACTTTCTTTAAAAAAATTACGACATAACATCGAACTCTGTTAAGTAAAAAAAAAACCAGCCAAGTGTATGTCGAACCACGCACAATGAAGGGTTCCGTAGTTGGCATGAATTAATACCAAAAACAAACTTAACATTGTAGTTTAAAAACAAGTTCTCCCATGCATCAATATAAATCATGGTCAATTCTTCAACAAATGCAAATGTAAGTTGGTCGACTATTACTCGTTAAATTGTAAAGCCTACCTAGCTGTGTGAATAACGCACAACCACTTAAGGGGTCATAGTAAAAAAAAAAAACTAATGTTCCATATATTTATGTTCTCATAACTCGTCAAAATATCAAAACGAAGATTTTTTTTCGCGATTTCAGGTTTGGCCCCATAGTAAAAGTTTTGCATAATGATAAGTACAATGAAAACTTAAGAGGGGTGTGCGTTATTTTATTACATCTTGTATGCTACTGCCATGATTTTTGTCACATATCCAAAAACAACCATTTAGCTGCCAGGGAGGACACTTGACTCTAACAAAAGATAGCACTAGGAAAGACGAGAAAAAAAAATCTTTTTAATTTTTTTATTCAAAATTTAATTTTACAACTTTGTCGGCGTGATTACTATGTACTCCCATGCCAAATTACAGCTTTCTAGTACTTAGAGCCTCTGAGCTAAGCCGCGGACAGACAGACGGACATGGCAAAACTAAAACCCCCTTATTACAAAACAAGGTTTATTTTCAGACCCAGGTTTAAAACATGGAGCCATTATTGAATTTCGAACTTTATTCCGACTATGGTAAAGTTCCTAAACACACAACTGACAACTTAGTACCGAACTAAGTTTTCAGTTTTGTATAAAGAACGGTATTTCAATCACTGTTACGTTCTTATTACAAAAACTGGCTCCATGGTTTAAGCCATGTCAAAATATAAATCTTGTTTTGTAATAAGGCGGTAAGGGTTTCTTGTTGTCTACGGAACCCTAAAAATCTCTGCGAATAGCTTTAAGTCTGGTCTGAAATCTGCTGAATTTTAGGGTCTTTCGGGAAGTGGTGGACTGCAATTTCGGAGAATTTAAGAAAACAACAACTCATCGTTTTCACGAAAACTAAATAAAACCACCTCCTTGTTATTATTAATTTGTGTTGGGAACTATACTCCGTTGGTTTAGGTAGTTGAATAACGGTAAATAAAAAAAAAACACGTGACAAGAGAGCTGTCAAATAACCGACTAAACGTAATACCTGCCACTTCAGTTGTCATGCTACGTCGCAGTTGTACTCTTCAATTTAGCAACGGTTTATTTCGTTGACGTTTAGAGAACCTGTCTTTTTGGGCTATTTATAGTAGACAGATTACAAAATATTGTATTATTATAAATCTAACAAAAAAATTGTGCTCAAGCAATTATATCTACGAAGAGTAGTTTAATATAAATGAAAAGTTTTACATACAGTAATAAAAGAGGAAACTATCGTAAAAAAATTAATAATAATAATTTGGTTATAAGTTACAACGTAGGTATTTTTAAACAAGAATGTGTCATCTATAAAAACCCTTTTAGTGATTTGTTTACCTTTATTTAACTACCTAAACAAAGTCAAATTTGTTTATTTCAAATAGCCACATTTAAGGCACTTTTAACGTCAATATTTACAAAAAAATAGAATTGATTCTAGTCGCCCCTTCCAAAAGGTAGTTTCGTACCAATAGAGTATAGTGACGACAGCGCCATTTTGACAGTTGCCTTCTCCATCGAAAAACAAAATGGCGGCGTTACTCACGATTTTCGCCACGCACCAAAATAACCTTGTCGCTGTTTATGGTTTTGTTATTAGTCTTAAGATCTCGAGAGTGGTTGCAAAACCTTAACCATCTGGAAGTGTTTCTTGTTTAGATCAGAAGCACATAGTTAAGCTTGCGTGAGCTATTTAGTCCCCCAAACTAAAGATTCCTTTTCAAATATAAGGAGTCACCACGTCTGTCTGATCTTTACCATAGCTATAGGTATGATGATCTATTATTAAGTACTAGCGACCCGCCCCTGCTTCGCACCTTCCTCCTGAATCACTCCGACCATTGGTGAAAACTGAATGAAAATGTCAGTTCGGTAGTTTTTGAGCTTATCAAGTTCAGACATAGAAACGCGGCGGGAGACTTTGTTTTATAATATTATGTAGTGATACTTACTGGCAGTGGACACATTTTGTTGTTAACTTTGACATTAACGCTAGGCGGGAAGTGGTCTTCTTGTTCACATGAAGTTTCTAGGAGACAAAACCGGAGTTGTGCCTGAGAACAAAGTTTATTACATTTAATTCGACGGCACGGTTGGCGCAGTGGTTAAGCGATTGACTGCTGCGCTACGTGTCGCGGGTTCGATTCCCACACGGAACAAATATTTGTATGACCTACAAGTAGTTGTTCCGGGTCTGGCTGTTTGTGTGTATGTGTGTGGGGCAACGTTTAAAAAAAAAATGAGTGGTTGTAACTGTTACGGGCTTATCCATCAGTTAATTCTCATTAGTAGTAGTCCGGATTTGTGGTCAGTTAGAGGCTGGTAAACTCAAAGCATTTATTTCAATTAAACCATTTACAGGCACTTTTGAATTTTCAAGGAGTCAGTTAGAAATATGAAGCTAGTTGTCCATTCCAAAGCGTAGTAGGTACATTATGGAGAAGAACGAAAAAGAAACTCCATCGACACTCTTTTAAATTATAATGTAACAAAAATATTGTTACATTGACTGCTGCGCTGCGTGTCGCGGGTTCGATTCCCGCACGGAACAAATATTTGTATGACCTACAAGTAGTTGTTCCGGGTCGGGCTGTTTGTGTATGTGAATTTAAATGTTTGTAAACGCACCCACAATACAGGAGAAATTCCTAGTGTGGGGCAACGTTTTCATAAAAATAAATAAATAAAATATAAAAAAAAGTGGATATATTATACACCTCTGCTTACCCCTTTGGGAAATACAGGTGTGATGTTATATGAATAAACTATTAACCGATCATGTATATGGGAAGTGTGTGTATGACGTAAACATGCAATGTAAATGTCAAGGCTAACGGTTTTGTGGGGCATAGTTCTAAGTATGTCTCCTGTAAACATATAAATAAAGAAACACAAACTTACATAATAAAACAAAAATGGCGTATTACAAACCTGTATGACATAATCTAGTTTGTTGCTGGTTCCGACGAGATCTTTGCCTGATGCTATCTCGGTCGCTTGCTGTGGCGTGAGGTGGAATACGTAGGTGCCCTCCTGCATGCGGCCCGCCTGCATTGGCATCATTGTGGAAGGCTTCATAAGTTCCGCTAACACGTCGTAGAATGGTAATCTGAGGGAGAAAACCAATTTAAAACACGGATTGTTGAGTGGCGGAGGGTTTATTGGCTATATGGGCTAAATATTGTACCTTAGATATAAAATATAATGCGTGTGAATTGAACTCGTTTATTCTGTAAATAGGATATTATAATCACTTTTACACGTCATATAAAAAAATTTATGCTAGATGTAGTCGACATTTCCTATCTGACTACCCCTGAGAAGAAATGGCGAAACAAACTCAGGGGTGTCAGTCTCTTTTAAAGTCCAGACACACCTAATCTTGGTCAGGTCATGTAGATCCGTGTCTGAAATGTTCTTTTGAGGAAAGAACCACACAAAGGACGATGGGAACTGGCATCCCCAAAATTGAAACTTACTCAACAGACTTGAGACATATCGCATTTAAAAGGCCTTGGCTTACTGATCATTCTTTACTATGGTGACGATCGTCAAAAGCACGGGGGTTTTCAGTAAAATTAATAGAATAGATTACATCGCGACATTTAACATAAATTGCGAAATGTGGACTTCTTCTTCTCTTCTGCCTACTCCTTCGTGAATTATAGGCATGATGTTTTATTGTTTTATGTTCCATATTATATAAGTCGGTAATTATTATGCTTTATCTCTAGTATTGTGATGAAAAATAGAAAACAAACATCTATATTTTCGTTAGATAAATGAAACTCATAGATGTTTTTTTCTGGAAACCCCATATATTTCAGACTTGAAACAAACAGTTTGTAGGCCTTGCGGCCTACAAAATAACAAACTGAAAAATATGAGGATGAATATAGGCCTGAAAAATATGAGACAAAACTAAGTCTGTTGGAACAAAAAAAAATATGGGGACGAGGTCCATAGTAGATAGCCCATCGTCCTTTGAGTGGACCTGTCCAATCAGTGCAAGCATTTGTCAGTAATCGTGCAGCTCAACTCAAAACTTAAGGAGCTCAACGACTCGGCGAACAATACCAAAGAAAGGACATTTGGGTAGGCCGCATAAAGCCCTCAAAATGTAACACAATTATGATAATATTATGTGCAGTGCTATTGCTATGGTGCGCTAAAATCGTTTTTGAGTTCAAAGGTGTCTTTTTGTGAAGGCTCCCCACCCCTCTTGTGTTTTTGAAATAGAGTTTGGACGGTGCGCCGCGCCTCCATGCCGAGTTTTTTGTTGGGGTCACGTTTTATTAGTTATACGTTCTGAATAGTGTACATAATTACTTTGAAATATAGAACTATAAAACGTTTGTGACAATTGTAGTGGTATTGACTGCTCAGACTTGATTAACCACGCTAGGAATAAACCAAGACAAAAGTAAATGCATGAAATCTTGAGACGGAAAGACCGTAACCAAAACGCATCAAGAAACACAGGATGTGCTATCTCGTACATGTTCAAAGGCGCCGCGAACCACAACTATGACATGCAGCAATGCAGTACAATGCCAAAACCAAGAAAGTCGGCTGACCTATTTACACATGGAATGACAACTTAAAACAGGACATGACTTAGAAAGGAAATACATTTTTGGATGGACACGGCCAAAGACCAAGATAAGATCAAGAAAGCTGCTCCGACCTCAGACGATGACTGGAATCAGCAACATGTAACACAGCATAGCAGTGACAGAAAAAAGTCGAGAAAGCAGCTGGACCTGAGCCAACCTACCTGTCACCCACGCTGTTCAAAACTACCCACACCATATGGGTTTTTGATTAACTGCTGAAAATGATAACCAAAATGGTCCCTGGGTAGAATAGAGATAGAATTGGACATGCTATGCGTGCTGGGTGGATATCGAAATAACATAATATTATGATTTTTTCATGTCACTGGGTTTCAAGTAGGTATAGAACCCATTGAATGGGTTATCATGTAACCCTTTCACTGGGTTTCAAGTATAAAACCCATTCAATGGGTTATCATGTAACCCTTTCACTAGGTTTCTAGTATAAAACCCATTCAATGGGTTACCCCTTCGAAAGGCTTAACTCTTAACCGGGGTTGTAACGGTCCCTGATTTCAATTAGTTTTAAGGTCGCGAATCATAATTACATACTGTGAACCCAGTAATTTTTATTTTTTTTTACTTTGTTGCATATTGTAATGAAATAAAATAATCTAACATAACATCACGCCTGTAATCTCCGAAGGGTTAGGCAGAGGTGTACCAATAGTACACCCACATTTCGCCAGTTATGTTTAAGTCCCATGTAATAGGGAGGGAGCCTATTGCCATCAACTGGGCACAAATCCAGTCTCCAGGCTGCTTTTGAAAAACTCCATTAACACTGCCTGATGTGGGAATCGAACCCGAATGCTACTGAAATTCCTGGTGGAAGAACCCAATAAGGGAAAATAATATAAATAAAAGATAATAAAGATCATTATAGTACTCACTTCCTAAACTTAACATCTGGATGTACCGGAAAAGGCGCGAGGGGCGCCGTCGGCGAGGGCGATGGCATGGGAGCGAGGGTACCGCCGCCGCCACCACCGCCGTAGCCGTGATACATGCTGCTCGGGTATATCGGGTTCTGCCGTGCCTGAAAGTACCTCAACTACTCTCACTGTGACTTTATATGGCGGCTTCAATAAAGCCTAGGTCATTAATCAAGCCTTTAGGGCCCAACAGCATCAGCTCGATGCAAGTTTGCAACGCGTTCTAGTACCTACTTACAGGCGTTTAAGCGCCGACCTCGTAGATATGGCGATGTGACGTCGTGTTGTATTTTAAAGTTTTTATCATTAAAAAGCTTGTTAACGTTTTATCGTTTGCTTGCTATTGAATGTAGGGGCTGGCCAGCACTGCCTTCATGCCTTGGCCAGGAGCCTTTTTTCGCGCTTATAGTGGAATGCATGGCCCCCCAAATTCAGAACACAGTCGTTTTCGCGATAAAATAACCAGAAAAGTTCTAGGTACATTTTTCATCACCTACCGAGATACTGGAGAATTATTTGACTAAATCAAATATTTGCTATGTTAGCTGTATTAATATACTGCACATGAATACTGCTCGTGAGCTTTAAGTCGTGTAGCTGCAAAATTACCGAGACAGGCATGTTTTGCCCGCGTGAATCCTGAGTGTTGTAGCCGCTGACCGCGGGGTGCTGGTAGAGCGCGCGCGAGCCGGGCAGCGCGGGCGCCAGGGGGTCCTTGCCCTGTGACCCGCCGCCCGGGCCCACGCTGCCGGACGACAGCGACTGATTGTTCCTACAAAACCATCAACACTTACACTTCTCACCCTTTTCACCAAAACAGTAATCAAACAATTACATCTGGACATTTATTCAGGTATGAACATCATGCAACAAATGACTGCACATTGGTCACTAACATTAAGTTGAATTGCTAACAATTATTTGTTCATAACAGGAACCATCACCCAAAGCCCCGAGACTCATGCTTCAACTGCCTCCGGCTCTCCACAAGTAACGACTGCAGTAGCAAACAGAAACGACAATGGTGACTGTTGGACAGAAGTGGGTTATCATGCTAGCAACTATGCTTGAGGCAAACGCGACAAGAGCTGAAACTTGCCTAGTTTGATTGTAGGGCCTTTGTGAGCGGTGACCGTTCTCAGTGGTTTTGAGCCGCGATCTAAGTTCGGGAGAAGTTCCATTTTCGGCGAGCGCACTGGGGGCCGCGCTTCCTACCCTCGCTGAAGATCGTGTTTTAACCATTGTTGACGACCGACCATCTCATGTCAACTGAAATTCACGAGTCCATAAATGGACAAACTAACATCAATTATCTGTATAAAATTGAAGAGATTTCTGGAAAATTTCTTCATGTCGTGAATGAAATGGCACCACGCGGACTTTTACCTTATTTCTCTTACATAACAGACTGGAAACTGACAGGGAAAGGGGCAAGAACTAATGAACATCTGCAATTGAATAATTATCCATTTTAGTCATCAATGGTTAAAACATGTCTTACAGCTTTAATTTAATAACTAGATAAACCATAAAAGTACTTAAACTAAGAAATTGTTTTAAAACAATTGTTGGTGATCCTTTTAGTTTTAAATAATTGGAGAAATTATTCCACTGCAGCTGTGAACGAGCATCGCTAGAGGGGGAGAAAAGTACATTACCAATTTGTTAACATGAGGAACCCACGGGTGTAGAGAAGACATAAACTGGTTGGTAAGAGAAATAAGGGGTGTCCCGTTTATGAAATTTTCCAGAACATTGACGACAATTATTATTAAATAATATAGAAAACAGGAGGAAACAGGACCAATCCATCTTACTCATTTTTAAGAAATAATGCATCATTGTAGCTGTCTCAATACAATATAAAATAAACTAGAGATATGCACATTTAACAGAAATGTTTACTCTTTCAGACTTACTATTATCTTCATTGGAATAAAGTTATTGTTTCTTTTATTAAAAATAATGCATTGTGAATGTTTATCCATGCTAGCATTTTAAATACCTATATAGGTATGTATGGCATATACATGGGTTAACAGTAACTATCATAGCTTTATTTGAAGGGCATTTCAACTTATTTTGGATGTTTGTGAATGAAATGCTGATGTGTTTATCAACAACCGAAAACAAACAAAGTGTCTGGATTTATCAAGTTGTAAAAATAAAGTCATAGGTACTTATATATTGGAACTTTTCCCTATTGAATACCCAGGTTCCGGGAGCTTTAGTACCTACCTTTATAAAATCGATAATAGCCTACCAATTACATTCATTAGTGGGGTTAACATTTGCTACATTTTGTCTTAACTCTAATGGCAATGACAATCCTTCCAAGTACATATTGAAAGCGAAAGGAAGACTTGATTTGGTAAGTTCAACTACTTATTTTACGGCAAAAACCACGTTAAAAACGTAGGTTGGAAACTCAGTTAAATTTAAAAATCCCGGTTAATACAAGAACATTATGTTAAGGCCAAAAGTATTAGCTACCCATTGGTTTAACAAAGTTTCGAGTTATTTGGCTATATCGTTAAATAACGACATTATTAAGTCCTAAAAGAAAAACGTACACAAAATCTCAAACAATATGGTTGTCATCACTACAAATCAAAGTTTACTCACCATGATATCGCGTTACCGTAATCGTAATATCTACTCATATTAAATCTAATTTATAAAAGTTACACTGACATTTAATTACAATTTAAAATATTTACGTGTTTTTCACAAAACGCCATAGCTTGACGCTTACAACTACACGGCCGCCACGTTGACCATAGACTAAATTTATTTTTACTAACGTGTGTGTATGCCTTTACATCATTTCTACGTTTTATTTATCAAAATTCTAGAAATTTAAGATCTTCTTTATTTAATTATCATAATGCTCATATTTAATATTATTCAATCTCTTAGGAAATACAAAAAAATATTGAAAATATGTTCAGACAAAACAGATGCGCTATGACAAAAAATATGAGTAATTGTAAAGCTGAGTACACACCAGCGATACCATTACGTATGAAACGCAACTTCCGTTTCCTAGTTTTGTGTGCTGTGAATTTTTTTAGTTTGGATATTCTCTAATCTGTGAGCTCAAAATATAATCATACGGGTTGCATATTGCATGCTCTAAAGTTGCTGCATCAGAAGTAGGCACTTATGCCTGAGCATGTAAATGCTTCAAGATCTCAACTATGTTCTACATGGTAGATTTCCCCTATTTTCATCACAACCATTTTTATTCGTAACTTTTCAAAATTAGAATTAGATAAAAAAAACAGTATGAACCTGTGCCCAGGAGGCGACGCGCAGTGTCCCATGCGCGCCTTTGAGGGAGGTTGTGAATTGTGCGGTCGTGGGTTGGCTGCACTTGGTGATGGTGCCCGGTAGGAATGGCGGGTTGGTACCAGTCAGAGGGGCGCGCGAATGTATGTAAGAGTATCTCCCGGGTCGTTAGGACTCCGACATAAGTCTCCGTTCTGTCCAGATAGAAGGTATGTATGAGGATTTACCCAAAATGCCACAGCAAAAAAAACATTATGAACCTATGTAGAAACATTCGTTGGATACTGGTAATAAATGTATTTGAAAGCACACATGGTTGCTTCATGGTGTTACCGGCCGTCTTCTGATCTCAAAAGATAGACTTCATCTTTCATTAGTAAAATAAGGCGGTACGCACAAAGAGACCGTGGACCGCAATAGTGATAAGTATAAAAATAAATTAATAGGATAGCATAACGGGATATTCGGGTTAAAGATTCAACAAACTACTCTAGTTAAGAATTATTAAATGTATCCGAACGTGAACAGGTTCAGATACTTAGAAACTTTTATTTTCAATATGAAGATTGTTAACTGTTGTTGTCCTATATATTATCAGCGCATTGAGTTTTAATTTATTTATACTTATTTACTAATTCTTTACTGTTGAAACCACTTCAGACTACAAACCGACATCTTATAAATAATAACAATGTCATTACATATTATTGGATTTGCAAATTTTTAAGTTTCAGAACGCATGTTAAGTGGAAGCTTCTTGGAAACGGAAAAATGTTTGTTTATGATTATGTTTCCGTTTCCTAATTCTTTTAGATGTACTACACCTTAATTTATCGACGTGATCTTTTTATCGATGCTCTCTAGTAGCCGATGTGAGGACCTCCTTACATCGGTTAAAGCCCTCCTACCTCACTCCGTCGAAATCTAACCGTAACCACAGTTAGCTTGTGTCTTATCACCTACTCTACTGGCGGAGGATAATTTATTAGTGCTAGGTGTACGTTTATTTTTTTTTACTTATAAATGAAAACAAAGTTATTATAATACAACATATCAAACTTTTATAAATAATGGTAAAAAATACAAAATGTTCTGACAACCTTGACAACGGAGGTATTTTGGTTAATTAATTAATGCATAATGAGCGTTCCAAAACTACTAACTTGCATCTTCGGTTTCATGAAGTTGAATTGTGTGTGATTAAAGCAAAAGAAGTCCAGCGCATCGACGCAGAGGTAAGCGGAGCGGAGAGGAGACGTGCAGGAATTGAGGAAGCAATCATATTGGTAGAAATCAGTATCTCCTCTCCGCTTCAATGGAAACAGTCACAGGCCAGCACTCATAGGGGATCAGAAATATTATATCAAACTATGACTGTATGGCATGCGAGGTAGCGTGGAGCGAAGCGCGGCGTTGAGGAGCGAGGTATAGCTTTACAGATCCACTAGCTTCCGCTTCAGTGGAAACACCACCTCTTTGCACAGCTCCGCTCCGCTCATCTTTATGTTGATAAACGTCTCAGTGGAAACGCACCCTGAGGGCAGCAGGATCAAGGATGATGTGCTGACCTCATTGGTCCCCACATGGAAATGAGTAGATGTATCTCAGTCTTTGGTATGTTACGTACAAGAGTTACACAGCCTCATCCCGAAGTTTCATATATAAGTAGGTAGGTAAATAAACTTATTGAGGAATTAATCACAGAATTAAAAAATCTAAGTATGGATTCATCAAAAATGTTCAGTTCGGGCATTTTTCCGGGTGGTTGATAATTATATAATGTTTTTAATCTGGTCATCAAACCTAGCTGCAGGTAAGTGTATTTTGTGTGCACCACATAGACCATAACGGAGAAGGCTGCATACCGCGTGCGATGAGCCGGGAGCGGTGGACGTCGAGCCGTGCGTGCACGGGGCGGGTGGCGCCCTCGGGCCGGTCGGTCCACAGACGCTCCGCCAGCGCCGCCGCTCGCGGCCATGCGCGCGCTATCAAGCCTCCTTCACTCAGTAAGGACGACCATACCGTAGCCTCTCCACCTTCTACGATACCAGAGGCATGTTTGACCCATGGACGATGTTCGTACACTCGTTGCCATGAATTGTACGGCGCACCACTGTTTTCTTCATACCACGCTCCGAATCCCGTATTCAAGTCCCACGCATCCTCATGGGATATAATTGTTCGGAGACCGCTGACATATGGTTGAGCCCATGCAACGTTTCGCACCTGAATGCCTATAAGGTGAATGTAATCTCTTAAATCAGCTTTAAATCGTTCACCGAGGTGAGACATCCAAAAAATTATAAGATTGGGTAATGTTCCGGTCCGCTTTTCTAGGCGTGTTAGTAAAGTGCGCGTAAAATGCAACCAGAGGCCCATGGTGTCATTTTGAGTGTTATTATATTGTTCTTCCCAGCATCGCACGGAAATTTCATTACCTCCGAGGTGAACAATGTCTTCGACTCCGGTTAGACGCAAGATGTCGACAAAAAGGCGCTCAAACAAGTCGTACACACGCGCATTAAGTGGGTTTAACTGTCCACACGGTGGCTCGTCGCAATATTGAGTCCAATGGTGGACATCAAGGCAAAATGCTAAGTCCCCCTGCCGTGCAGCAGGTCCCCAGCTCCATGCGTGGCCGATGTGCGCGGGTGCGTCTATTTCCAGCAGCACTCGGATCCCCCGCAGCCTCGCCCTGCGCACGACTGTTCGTACGTCTTCAGGGGTGTAAACGTCTCCGGGGGTGTGCGCACCATAATTTGCTAATTCCGGAACACTGTTCGTATGCAGCGGAAATGCTTGGGAGTCGCTAATGTGCCAATGAAATGTATTTAATTTAGAAGCTGCCATGGCATCTATATTCATCATCAGCTCTGCAATAGGGAAATAATTACGCGCTGTATCTACAAGTAACCCTCGATATCGAAATCTCGGTCCATCGTCTATCCTTGCTGCTTCTAATATCAAAAGAGTTCCCAAATACGGGTCCAGCCATATTAGTTGGGAAAGCGTTTCCATAGCATGTCTAGCACCACAGAATGAGCGTGCAGCAATATCTGCCATTAGTGCACCGACGGTTCCGTCTACTGGTCGTAAGGACAGACTGTAACTTTCATCAGTATCGATACGCAGACGTGGATCTCCGCTGCCGTTGACGACGATGCGCACAGATACACTGCGCCACTCTTCAAAGCCCCGCGCTCCATGTTCTAATATCCGCAAGTCGTCGCGGAGCAACAAAAATGCATCTTGAAGAAGTTCATGAACTATCCTGGATGGAGCCTGGATCATTTGTAGCTGAACCATATCCGCACGCAGTGGCACTGCGGTGGTAGACAGACTAACCGTCCCGGTTGGTTGTGGCCAAATCTGCATCGATGAGCAAAGCATATTGCATGTTTCCAGGGACTGCAACTTTGATATGTGAGTTGCTTTCAATGGTAAACACTTCTCATTTATGCATTCCCAATTCCATAGTGGCAACGAATTTCTAAAACAAACAGATTACTTACTTTTTTAATAGGCCCACATTATTAGATAGTTAAATGAATATACGTCGATGGTTAAAAAAGCTGCTTACCTCGGAAAAGTTGTTTGACAAACGCTTGTTTTTAAAGCTAATAGACTCACTATGAGTAGTATGTTGTCAGGTAAAACTTGCATTACCAGCCACATTACTTCTTAATTTATATTTTCCTATAAAATAATCCATGAAAAGGCTACGAGTACACTTTCAAAAACATTTATGTATATCAATAATTCCCTCTTAATTATTTTGACTTGTTTTGACGGTTCTGACTCTACGTTTGACATTTTATGTATCAAACACAAGGACATACCAACGAAACTGAGAACCAAGGAATATACTACTCTATAACTGAGAACGAAACAGAGTTTCCATTATGGTTTTCATAATTATTCTAAGGTTTTCATCAAAAATTGCGTTTGTGGTTGGTTTGTGAATGATAGAATGGGTCACAGGAATGGATCTTAGATAGTTGATCTATTTAGATACTTAGGCCTGAAACTGCGTTAAGCGGGCGCCCGCGACGGGCAACCGTCGCGTGTCTACGCGCGTGGACACGCGGGTGGGCTCCGTGGGAACGCAACGGTCCCCGTCGCGGGTACCCGTCGCGGAGACCAGATTATTTTATTTACGCTGTGTCGCTAGTTCAATTTAACTTCAGTCTGTCGGTCCGCCTGTCACCAGGCTGTATCTCATGAACCGTGATAGTTAGACTGTTGAAATTTTCACACATGATGTATTTCTGTTGCCGCTATAGCAACAAATACTAAAAAACAGAATAAAATAAATATTTAAGGGGGCTCCCATACAACAAACGTGATTTTTTGCTCGTTTTTGCTTTACATATAATATTGATAACGGCAACAGGTAGACGCTTGAAATATTCACAGAATATTTAGTTATATAATATTCACTTTAAAAATAAATAATTAAATTAAAATAAAACATATAATTAAGGGGGCACCCATACAACAAAGGTGATTTTTTTTTGCCATTTTTATAGATAATGGTACGGAACCCTTCGTGCGCGAGTACGACACGCACTTAGCCGGTTTTTCCATATTGAACTCTCAATCTAAGTACATAATCACCTACGATAAAAATGTATTCTCAGAATGCCTCTTTTACATGAATCATGTTACCGGTCCGCTGGCGGGCACCGCGCGTGCCCCCGCGACGGGTTCCGTCACACGGAGGCGGGCCCTGTTGCGTGGGTGCGGGGCGCGCCTCCCCGTGACGGACGCCCGCGCGGGTCCCCGCGACGGAGCACTTTTGTATGAAACCGCGCGGATGCCCGCTTAACGCAGTTTCAGGCCTTAGGAATTAGGATGATGTTATGAGAACATGACGTCCACAGTATGTAAAAACTTTTTTACCATCTAAGAACGTCCAATAGATGTACATACGGCTAC
This sequence comes from Tiliacea aurago, assembly GCA_948098905.1. Classification (NCBI taxonomy): domain Eukaryota; kingdom Metazoa; phylum Arthropoda; class Insecta; order Lepidoptera; family Noctuidae; genus Tiliacea; species Tiliacea aurago. The sequence continues at coordinate 19,051,234 of OX402593.1, forward strand.
ATATCAAGCTATACATTTCCAGTATAAGCTGACGTCTTATTGTACGGAAATCCTATGCAATGCGAGATCAGCCCAAACTGGAAATGTATAGCTTGATATGTAGCCGTGTGTACCTAGGTCCCGTGCAAGGAACTCACCTACGGCGAGAGTCCCGTGTCAGTTAAAGAGATAAATAATACTATTATTATAATAGTTGATCGCTGACTGTTCATGGCGCAAGCCGGCGAGAACTCTCTCCACAGACTAAAGTATTAAGGCTTCTACATACCGGGGCGACTTGTCGCGCGACGCGACGTGACACAAAGGCACTGCTCGTCCCGCGACACGCGGGACCTTTGTGCCGTGTCGCGTCGCGCGACAAGTCGCGCTGGTATATAGAAGCCTTTACTCTCTCTATTGAACGTTTCTTGAGCGAGAAGAAATTCGATAAGTAAGATAAGATAAGATAATTTATTGAGGTAAATAAAGATTTTGATGCTATAGGCAGTGGCGGACTAAGCCCGTCAGAGGCCCGGGGCGGCAAAGCTGAATGAGGCCCCCCACTAGACATTGTTTGTTAGTTTCTCGATTCTATTGTATATATATCTATAACGAAAGAATCGAGAAACTTTACATTCTGCGCTCGAAGCTCGCTGCGGAAGGACGTGTGTTGCGCTGCTCTCGCTGTGCCCCGCTCTCCCGCTGCTGCTCTTTCGTGCTCGGTACGTTACGCTCGCGTAACGCTCTCGTAGTCGCCCCGACTACAACCGATCGTCGATTGATTAGATTGATTAATTTATTAATTAATTTAATTGAAAGACAATAGATCAAAAAAAGTGCCTTTTTCAAGGCAAGCGTTTCTTTAACAGTTTGTTCAGAGAGTAGCTTCATTAGGCCCCTTCTGGGCAAAACCACAGTTTCGTGGTCCTCGGTGGAAACCTTACGGTGTTAACGAAACCGAGTGGGGTGTTGACCCAAACGCACCCGCCGAACCCCTTCAGGGGGAGGCAGTAAATTGGACGGGTCCCAGAGTTAACCGGCCTTGGGGGATCTCCTAGTCGGCTCTGGTGGCAGTTTTCCTTCCGCAGCTACTCACCTAGTGTCTCTAGGGTGTGTCTACACCCTTCGCGCTAGACTGGAAAGGGCCCCCTTGCACAATAAGATTGGCAACGGGATCACAAGCTTAGGGCTCACCAATAGGCTACACATCCTCCCTGTCTGCACCCGACAGGGAGGGAAACACATCCCCGGGCCAATCCACCCGGGGAGCTAGGTATAGGGAAAGATAGGTAGAAGTTTAGTGGAGACGGCTCCAAAATTCCTCCCTATTAGGAACCACCTTAAAACCGCTATGGAGGACGCCATTATTTTGGCGTTCTTCAGAGAGGTCCTTTTTAAGGACCCAGCCTTCTTGCAACGATATGGAGTACAGCTCGCTCAACTAAAGAGCCAGCCTTCTGCTGGCATCGATAAGTTCAGCGATGTACTCGCGAACCAGCAGGCGGAAGAGGACTTCCAGAGTCCCTCCCCTAGTCCGATCGTGTCTATGGACACCTCCGCACCCGCGGACAATCTCGCGCCAAGTCCGTGCACGTCAGACTCCGAAGAGTCCAGCTCTTCCTCCTCGTCTTCTTCTCCCTCTGCCAAGTCAGGGGTCCTAACCTCTGGACCTGGCAAGAGGAAGAAGTCGAAGAGTAAGTCGGGCCAGGCGTCCAAGATAGTGGCGTACGAGCCTCCCTCGACCCCTATCCCTTCTGCCCCCGTGGCATCCACCTCAGTGGCCCCTACCGCGGCCCCTCCTACCGTTACTCCGTCACCGGTCCCGGCGTCTTCCACGCAAGACCAAGACGGTTTCACTCTTGTTTCTGCCTCTAAGAAGGCATCCCGTCCTCCGCCCATTGTCATCCAGGACAAGGGTAAATGGACGGAAATTTCTAAATGGTGTGTTGATCAGCGGATCAACTTCACCAGCGCGGTCAGTACCCAACCGGGTATTAAAGTTACAGTTCCCACTTCTAACGATTTTAGGGAACTAACCAAGACACTTCGGGTGAGAGGCATCTCATACCACTCTTATACCCTCCCCGAAGAGCGTCAGACGCGTGTGGTGATCCGTAGGATCCCCAGTGAGATTGCCACCGCTGACATAAAGTCGGACTTAGAGCGACAGGCTATTCCTGTCCTCGAAGTCCACAGGATGCACCGCTCTAGAGGCGGTTCACCATACGACATGGTTCTTGTCGTATGCTCTCAAGTTGAAGGGCATCACCCTATTTTCAAGGTCGCTTCGATCTGCAGCCTCAAAGGCTTTGATATCCAGAAGCCCCATAAATCAAGCATTATCGGACAATGCCATCGTTGCCAACTATACGGTCACGCGCAGAAGAACTGCTTCGCGAAACCCAGGTGCGTCAAGTGCCTGGGTGAGCATGGCACGTCTGAATGCTCGCGACCAAAAGACCGTGCCCTCTGCACCGAACCTCCCAGTTGTGTTCTTTGCGGCCAACAAGGCCACCCAGCCAACTACCGTGGCTGCCCTAAGGCACCAAAATCAACTTCCTCGAAGTTGACCAAGCGTTACGACGCGAGGCAACAGAGAGACAACCAGGGGGGATTCTCCTCCTCTCTGTCCCAACCTCCGCAACGACTGAGCCCCCAAAGGTCCAGTCCGTGGAACTATTTTAACCACCAGCAGGCCTTCCCTGCCTTCGGCCAATACATGGCTCCTCCCCCCCCTCAACCTATCCCACGGTTGATGGACCCTCGACTTCGCGCTCATAGCGCTCAGCAACAACAACCTACCGCCGCCGGTAGGAGCGCGCCTCTCGCGCCCCCAGTGGCCCGCGTGCCAGAGCCTGCTTCCAAAGCCGCTCCCCCTCTCAACACTCGCGCGCCTCCTCAACCCGCGGCCACCCCAGTGGTCGCATCATCACCTAACACCTTCGATGCGTTTAATGTGATCTCGAGCACATTCAACATCTTTCTTTCGCCCCGCGCCAAGAAAATGGCCAGCGAAATAATCGTAGCCCGTAACTCCTGCGATCTATCGGAGATCCAGCGAATTTATCACGCGTATCCCGAGATCACGCAAGCCCTAGAGTCCATCGCGTATAGGAAACCATAATGTATAATACGGCCCCCGCGAGAACTAAACTCAGATCATTAAAGTTAGGCTTTTTCAATGCCAACGGCATTAGAGAACAACGCGACGAAATCGCTGTGTTCCTCCGCGACCATCGGTTAGATATTCTCCTAGTACAGGAAACTTTCCTCAAGCCTTGTCATCGAGACCCGTCAATTGCGAACTATCGCGTAGTTCGCAATGACAGGACTCGATGCCACAGGGGCGGCACCCTGATTTACTATAGGACTCCTCTCCATTGCATCCCGCTCGATGCTCCGACAACTCTCTCGTGTCTTGAAGTGTCTGCATGCAAAATAGCAATGTCAGGTCATCAACCGATTACGATAGTTTCGGCTTACATGCCGCCCACCGCGACCACGAGCCCAGACGGTCTTCAAATGCTGTCTCGCGATCTTTCGATTCTTTTCGGCCTGAGTGAATCCGTTATCGTAGCGGGTGATCTCAACGCCAAACATCCGTCCTGGAATTGTAATACCACCACGTTTCGAGGCCAACATCTGTTTGACCTCACCGCCGTTTTAAATTTCGATATCATCGGCCCGATGAATCCTACTCACTACCCCCATATCCCCAGTCAATCCCCGGACATATTGGACATAGCGCTCCTAAAGAATATCAACCTACGGTTGGATTCGATAGAGGCGATGGACGAACTGACTTCTGACCACCGGCCGGTCGTCTTAAGACTGGCCCCTCGCGACGGACTCCTTGACCCTGACCAACCCCCCCTCACGAAAGTAGTCACGGACTGGCGGAAAGTAAGCGACCGACTGAAATCCACCACATCCCCGATACTGGATTCTATCCCCGATCAGTTTGACTCGATCGCCGACACGACGGCCGCGATCGACTCACTCACGGAACACGTACAATCAGTCCTGAGCGATTGCTCGAAGCAGGTTCCGGCGATGGACCCCCATCGCCGAAAGCTGCCGGACGATGTGCGTGAACTGCTGACTGAGAAGAACGCGGCCACTCGTGCATACAGTGTCTTTCCCTGTGACGCTAACAAAGTCTTCATGCGCCAATTACAGAAATCTGTAAGGAAGCGAATGAAAGAACTGCGTGAGGCTAACTGGGACAAGATGCTGGGCGAACTAGAGCCCACTCATCTTGCCTTCTGGGAGCTTCAGAGGAAACTCAGATCCCCGCAAGTAGCTTCAATGCCCCCTCTGACACGACCCGACAGGACGATAGCATTCGACGACACCGACAAGGCTGAATGCCTGGCTGACACTCTCGAGACTCAGTGCTCGCCCAGCTCTCAACCAGTAGACCAAGCTCACCTCGCTGAGGTGGACGCTGAAGTCGAACGTAGGGCGAATCTCCCTCCGGTCGAAGACCCTGATTGTCCTCTGGCTCCCGTCACCCCAGACGAAGTGCACGACATTATCAAGGGTCTGAAAACCCGTAAATCTCCCGGATCAGACGGAATCACCAACAGGGTGCTCCAGCTGTTCCCCGCTCACCTGATCATGCTAATGACCACCATCTTCAATGGCGCTCTTAGCAACAACATTTTTCCTCAAGCTTGGAAAAGTGCCACGGTCATCGGTATCCCGAAGCCCGGCAAACCTAAGACCGAACCTTCCAGTTACCGACCCATCAGTCTGCTCAACGTCTTCGGCAAAGTCTATGAGAGGCTTATTTATAAGCGTCTCAGAGACTATGCCGAGACGAAGGGCCTCATCCCAAACGAACAGTTCGGGTTCAGATCCCAACATTCGTGCGTACAACAGGTCCACCGTATCGTCGAGCATGTAAGCGCTGGCTTCCAGCGCGGGCTCATGACGGGTGCTGTGTTCTTCGACATTGCGAAAGCGTTCGACAAAGTCTGGCACAACGGCTTAATATATAAGCTCTACAAACTCGGTGTGCCCGATCGTCTCGTGCTCATCTTACGAGACTTTTTGTCGGACCGCACCTTCCGCTATCGCATCGAGGGTGCGCTATCCTCCCCCCATCCGCTCCGCGCAGGCGTCCCTCAGGGCGCTGTGCTGGCACCGCTGATATTCACTATATTCACTAGTGATATCCCCAAATGTAGAAAGGCGCAGTTAGCTCTGTTCGCAGACGACACGGCCATCTACTACTCCGGCCTCAGGCAAGACAACATCGCCCGCATCCTTCAGGCCGAAGTCAACAGACTCGCGGCCTGGTTCAGGAAGTGGAGGATTGAAGTCAACCCTGATAAGAGCCAGGGGGTCCTATTCTGTAGGCCCCGGCGATCACCCGCCCTGCCCCAACCGATCACCATGTTCGGCAAGCCTATCCCTTGGGAGAAGCGAGCCAAATATCTCGGTGTGGTCTTAGACCATCACATGACGTTCGGCGAGCACATAAAACAGGTGCGCTCGCGCGCCAGTTTTGCTCTCGGCCGACTACACTCCGTACTCAACCCGCGCAGCAAGTTGTCCCTTAAGTGCAAATTGCGTATTTACACCGCGTGCATTCGTCCGATCATGACTTACGCCTGCGTAGTCTTCGCTCACGCAAAGTCATATCACATTCATAAGATGCAGACGCTTCAAAACCGATTTCTCCGTAGAATTACGAAAGCTCCTTGGTTCGTTCGGAACGAACAACTTCACGTAGACCTTAAGATGCCTACCATCAAACAGTTTATGAAGCGCCTTGCAAAGCGCTTTTTCGAATCCGCGGAACGTCATCGCAACCCCTTGGTTGTGCAGGCCGCTAGTTACAGGCCTTCTGCCATTAGTCAGACTCGCCGACCGAGGCACACTCTCTTAGATCCGGATGACCCCATCACTCTCCTTCAGGAAAGCAATAGGGCCACGAGTACAGTGCACAAATTACACAAACCGACCTTCCGTCCTCGCCGCCGAGGTACCACGCGAACTTCCCGAGTAAATGGTAATAAAAGTCCTCCCCCCCGTCCCTTGAATGTCGATGCGCCAGCCGCCCGGTTAGAGGCTGAGAGCGCCGTAGCAATAAATATAATATCCCCTGATAATAATCATGATCAAAATGTTGATCCAGCCCGTCCCCAAATTGTTAGTAATCTTGTGATCCCCCAACGACGCCCTGAGCCGAGGTCCGTACCCCACAGGGGGTGCCCTTAGTGCGCTGTCGTTTAGTTTTTAATATATATAATTTGCGCCCTGGCTGGAGGCTTTAAGATTAAAAACCTTAGGGCAGCCACAGGAATATCCGGTTAAGTAGCAACGACCTCTCTAGGTCTGCTACGAGATGCCATACAAAAAAAAAAAAAAAAAAATCGAGAAACTTTACGAAACTTATTGGTTTTTTTTTCTAGAATACCTAATTACAAAGCCAAAAGCGTCTTGGTGAATTTTAGGGTTTCGTACCCGAAGGGTGTGTGAAACTTCTGTTTAACATTGTACTGTTTGTAGTCTTTAATTTTTTTAAAAAATAAGGGTGATTTCCGGCAACTGCAAAAAACAACTTTAAATTTCACAATATCATGAATTCATTATGTTGGCAATTTAAAAAATTTAAGATGAAATTTATTCTTCTTTCAGTATTTTCTTAAAACGGAACTAAAAAAATATGACTGTCAAATAACGTAAATAAATAACTGTATTCACTACTGATATTTATTTACGATATTTGACAGTCATATACAACATTAGTTTTTGTTTATACTAAACCCGAAAAGGGGTCAAAAAAAATCAACTGTTCCCTACATTTGTGTTCACATAAATCGACAAAATGTATGGAACAGCTGATTTTTATTTCGTGATTTCAAGGTTGGTCCCATAGAAAAAAATTTTTCAAAATGATGAGTACAATGACCCCTTTTTGGTTTAGTATAAACAAAAAGTAATGTTGTATATTATTGATGGATGTAATTAAATTAGACAATTACTTTACATACTGATATAGCGCTCCTCTTGTTTCTTTTACGAAAGTAAGTGTTAAATCTTGTACGATATGGTACGGAACCCTTCGTGAGGGAGCCCGATTCGCACTTGGCCGATTTTTTTTCCTGAAGGGGGATGCGCTAAGGTAGCCCTTGATATTCAAATTTCCTTACGTTTTTTGCACTTTGCAGGTCAGTAACAGGTTGTATGTTGAGCTATGGTTCGCGGCCATAACAAATAATTATGGCTTTACAAATTATAATCATTTGAATCGGCAATACAAAGAAAGAAAAAACAGGAACTCGATATTCGTTATAAACGTTTGCATTGGTTACTGGGAAGGAAATCCTGTTTATCAATACATAATAAGCTGATAATATACAAGCATATTCTGATGCCAATTTGGACGTATGGTATCCAACTTTGGGGCTGTACTAAGCCAACCAACGTCAAAATAATTCAACAGTTCCAAAATAAAGTACTCAGGGCTGCTGTAAATGCACCCTGGTACATAAGAAACGATGACCTCCACCGTGACCTCGACATGGAATTCGTCACCACCATCACACAAAAATTTGCTGAAGCCCACGAACACAGACTCCATCGACACGTGAATGTTGAGGCAATCCAGCTGTTAGACAACACAGGCATAGTGCGTAGACTAAAGAGAACTAAACCATTTGAATTAGTGTAGTGTAAGTGAATCAATAATAGTAACAATGTTGTGCTATTTATATAACACATGAACAAAGTGTTTTATCAATTTTACCAGACTCTAAGGAAGTGTTACGAACGTGTGTAAAAGTGCATACCTAATTATGGACACTATTCTTAGCATTAACATAATTTATAACGTAGCATAATAAGTTAGATTTAAATTGTTTATTAGTCTTCTTAGGCTAGATTGCAATTAACTAGTAAGAACTTGGTTCTTACTAATAAGGAAAAAAAAAAAAAAAAATACAATAGGATTGTGTATATACTTCAAATGGTGAAAGTTTAAGTATTTCAATGACGATAGGACAAATTGAGTAAAACACCATCTATTGTAAAGCTAAACTTTATAATTCTGTGGGTTCGAATTGCAGTAAATGGCTTAAATTATCTTTTCCGTTGAAAATACGTGATGTATGAGTGTAAATAGACAAATCAACATTAAACAAGGAAGTTATGATTTTGACTAATCTTATTTCAGCCATAATCTGCCGTTTAATGCTTTTAATGATTATTATTTTCATAATTGTTACCTATGCTGCCATCTATTGAATTTTCTTCAAGACTAATTATAATTTGACCATGAATGATCAGGGAACCTAAAATAGACGCTTTGGCAGAATCATGCGTGCAATTCATACAGCCCGCAATTAATCTGTTTGACAGCTGCTATTTAACATTAGACTTCACTATATTAATTCTTAATTTGTGGACCATTTTACGAAACTCCATACACAACTGTCAAACAGATGAATTGCGGGATATGAATTGTACGCAGATCATAATATAATTCTGCGAAAATGTCCATTTTAGGCCCCCTGAGGAACGCAAAGGCATTTGGGGGCCCCCCAAGACCGGAGGCCCGGGGCGGGCTACCCCTTCCGCCCCACTGCCGCTGTTAGTCCGCCACTGGCTATAGGTATTGGGTGGTTGGACCGTTGGAATCTTGTAGACCTTTTTTTAAGAAGTTAGGATTCTACAATCGTACAGGTACATCTATTAAACAATGTACAGACTAGGACTTGGCTTATTAGTTTAGAGCTCGGAGTGCTTTTTGTTAAATTAAATTATAAGCAAAATTCCAAATATGTATGAGTTATTAGAATGTAATTGTATAAGACATGGTCTTAAATTAAATACCTAGTAACAATTGATCAAGTGTTTTAGTAATATTTTATTTTAAGGTATTTTTTTGCATGCTGAAATATGTAAGCAAAATATGTAGACCTACTTTGACTTACTAATTAATATTTAAGACCTTATATGTAGGTACTTAGATCCATTCTGGAGTCTGTGTGGTGCCGAACGTAAAGAATAGCACCACCCTATTTCTTCCCGTGGGTGTCGTAAAAGGCGACTAAGGGGCTTACTAGAGAATGGGCAGCAGCGTTCTCTATGCATTTTAACACCATACTGCGATCGCCAACCCGCCTGCCAAGCGTGGCGATTATGGCAAAGCCCCCCTTTGCGGGAGGCCTATGTCCGGCAGTGGACGTGTTTCGGCTGAAATGATGATGATGTAGATCAATCAATCTGCCTACCCTTTTCCCAACTATATTGGGGTCGGCTCCCAGTCTAACCGGAGGAATACCAGTATTTTACATGGAGCGACTGCCTATCATCTGTTCAATACATGATTGAAAATGAATGGCAGCAAAGCTGCATTATATTTTTAATTAGTGACAACATTTGGTCTTCTTAGTTGTCATCTGCCTGGCAACACTCAGTTCCAAAAAAGCCATTTTTCTTGACTCAAAAAAGTTCAGCAAAGCTGGCTAAAAATATTGTTTTCAAGTGTATATGCTATAATAAACTCATTATAATTCTACTCTTGTTTATTTATTGAACATCATCTACGAATAACACAACATTTCAAAAGATAGCATAATGTTCTGCGATTTCGCTTTTTCGTAACCACCTAAACTTGGTCGGGTTACCTCGGTCATTCACTTCCTAATGACTTTAATCGTATTATCTCATTAATTATCCAATGTACTACGCTGAAATTTTACTGATATACAACTGAACTAAACAACTAATAATTGACATAACATTCAGTTCATATATCCAATCCAGTGGCCAAATAACACCGCGCGCATCAAGACCGTGCTCGTGAAGAACTGAATATCATCATAACTAAACTTGTTAAATACTTACAGGATACTAATGAAACTTCACATACATTTGAAGGCATTTACAAGCTTTAAAATAACGTTTAAAGTAAGTCTTTAGACCTCTTATTGAGAGTGCTGGAACCAATTGAAGTGTTATTCTATTTAATGAAATAACCTTTAAACTATGCATTATTTTGGTTTTTTTATTGCAGAACAAATTTAAACTAATTCCTAAGAAGTCATGTACAAAATATGATAAGAATCCGCTTAACCGTTTCAAAGATCTAGCAAAACCAAAAACGTTACCCCAGCAAAATCTCGAATAACTTCGCAACCGATGAAAGAACAAATACAAAATAAGGCACAACATTTACTTCATCGAGACAACTAATTTTATAGCTAGTATTTATTTAAATATTCCCATTAGAAAGAAAAAGGTCTGGCTGGGATAACGTTACCCCAGCAGGAAATGTTTTTGTGAAATAATTAAAAAACTATAAGCGCTACAAATTTAAAAATGTGCGCAACAATTACAGAAGCCGCAAAACTAATTATCTATTAGATTCAAATGACCATTTTCGACAACATCTGGCCTGGGTAACGCACACGTCTTTGACATATCTCGGGACCCTGGGTTCCGGACCTTTGGAAGGAACACGAGGGGACGAGGCCAACTCGCAGCGGCCTGTTAGACGCTTTTATTGAAATGAGGCTCCCACCGACCCTGTACGCAATAAGCAAGTGCACCAAAGGACAACCAGCTGTAGGACACAGCTACACCAACCGGGCTTATTGCAGGTTATAAAACAAAGATATTGGAATATGTGTTTGGATGGCTAAAGCGGACTGGTTGCCTAGAACTATGAAAGGACTATGGCCCTGCCTGATCAATGATTTATTATACACGGAAAAAATGGCAGGGGGTGACTTAAATTGCATAAACTCAATAATGGGCCCCTGGAAACTGTTACTAGCACTTAGTGACGTAGCGACAAGGGGGCAACATAATGCTGAGGTGCTTAATGAGTGGACATCAATTTAAGCCGGCCAATAAAGGCAAGAATGAGGTGGGAGCTTTTCTTCGTCATTCTTCACTCCAGCCGGTCAATAAAGGCAAGCTAGAGATGAGGAACAAGACTTCTCCCGGGAGATGGAGTCCGTGGGGTCGCTACTGCCCAATAGCTTGCCACATGCTGCACTGCGGGTTTCAGTATCTCTCTTGGTGTTGGTCTGGTTCCTTACCCTAGACCCGTTCCGGCAAAGTAAACTATACCGGCACAGACCTTGACCGTGTGTTATTAATTAACAGGATAAACGCTCGTACAGACTGGAGCGATACCGCGGGCGACAGGCAGTGTGACCTGTGTGACCCTTGTCGCGCCTGTCTGACTGTGAAGAACAAATTTAATAGATATCCGTAGACCGCACCTACAATCACCTCTTGCATAAACTTGTTCTTAGTTAGAATTCTACAATAAGTAACAAAAACCCTGTTGTTTCTTTTAGGGACGTATACATTGACAAGCACAACATTGGTGGAATTTTAATTAAAAAAAATTAAGTATTGGCTAGTCGAGAAGTCAAAATCAAAGAATGAAAGAGGTTAGAAATCAGTTAAACATTACAAATATAAATAATTAAATATTTATTTTAATTATTTTTGTTTAACAGTTTTTATAAATGACTTGCTTTATTACGTATGTATACCGAACGTAGGTAAAAGGAACAACAGGGTTTTTGTTACATAGTGTATACGGAAATACGTAACAAAAAGCCTGTTGTTCCTTTTATACCTACCGTACCAGACTGCAAGTCCTAAATTATACTCTTAAATTATGAGCGGCCAACCCCGTCATACTTTTCATACCTTTGCGTATTTAAAAGTTTCATTCACATCACGTTGTAACACCTCTTTTTTTATCATTATTGAACTAAGAGGTATCTTCTGCACTATATCTTTATATACTTACCGTAAAACGGGGTGAATAGAAATGCAGGGGTGGGCAGAGGTGTACCTGTAGTACACCCACATTTAATATTATATTTAATTAAATTTCGGAAGTCGGTGTCTTTGGTTTTGTATTTTCGTTTATGGCCACCGGACCGGACTACAGGTACACCTCTGCCCAACTCTTCGAGGAAACAAGGCGTGATGTTATGTTATGTGCTTCCGAAATTAAAGTAATTTTTCACTTTTTAGGCCTGAAACTGCGTTAAGCGGGCGCCCGCGACGGGCAACCGTCGCGTGTCTACGCGCGTGCACACGCGGGTGGGCTCCGTGGGTACGCGACGGTCCCCGTCGCGGGTACCTGTCGCGGAGACCGGATTATTTTATCAAATCAAATCAAATCAAAAATATTTTTATTTCACATAAGCCTACATGGGCACTTATGAAACGTTAAAAGCTAGGTGCACGGTTCCAATTGGTCGTTTCCTATGGAGAAGAGCCGGCAAGAAACTCCACGGTCACTCTTTTAAAAAAATAAACTTGGCTTTTACAATGTTTTCAAATTACAGTGTAAATAGGTATGAGAGGACAGCGTAGGCCCGTCAAAAGTACCAGGTACTTAACAAAATAGAAAATGGTCTACAGATCTACAGTCTATTAACCCTACAACGTCCTCGCATTGACAAAAAAAACAATATAAAATATTATTAAAATAATAAAAGTTAGAACCCTGTTGAAATATAAATTGTAGGCATAATAATGTCAAATAACAAAAACATTATGTCAGTGAAGTTTGTAAAAAAAGATAAAATTAAATTAAAAAATAACTTCGTAATTTAGGAGCTGTTAATAGACATTTACATAGTTTTGCCGTTAATGAGGTACCAGGGAAGCCACATGTACAGAAGGAATTAATGCCAAACTTCCTTATCTTCAACGTAGTCCTTAATCTTTTAATATGCTTTTTTGATAAGGGCTCGTTTAATGTGCGTTTTGAATTTTCCATCACTAAGTTCAGTAACCGATTGTGGCAACTTGTTATAAAAGCGGATACTGTTTACAAGTGTAGCGGCATCAACATCGCCACATACGCACTACGCGTCACACTGACGTCACGCAAAATCCTGCATCGCGCAATTAGAGTTTACCGTGCGACTAGCATATATACAACGTCCCGACATCAACCGTCGGGCAGTTGCCCACCAGACACAACACCCGTCTGGTCGGAGGATCCTCCCTTTTCTATGGTGGATGAGTGAACTTTACATCCTGTTCCTCATGCCACCAAACTGGTGACCCCGAGTATGAACGTCAGCGCAGCCTACGTGCAACTACTTCAGCGTGACGTCATCATCATCACTTCCTCAAGCTTTCGAGCGGCGAGTCACACAACCAGCCAGCACCCACGGCTTCAACGGGTATCCTGACCACCAGCATGCAGCGGACGCGCATTCCTGGTCATCACCCACAGCCTCATCAGCAACCTTGGCACAGCACACTGCACTTTCGGCCGGTACACACCGGCCACAACCCAGCGCTGTACTACATCCAACGCACTGGAGCATAACGCAGCGCCACCCCGACTCACTGGGGAATCACCGCAGACAGTTCCAACTCACCGAGAACTATGCGGCACCAGGTTCCGACTCACTGGAACCCTCAACTGGCACTGGCAAGTATCGCAAGATACACGACTCAGCCCACTATCGACCTCCGGTCTCCGGAGGGGAGTGATGTAGCGGCATCGACATCGCCACATACGCACTACGCGTCACACTGACGTCACGCAAAATCCTGCATCGCGCAATTAGAGTTTACCGCGCGACTAGCATATATACAACGTCCCGACATCAACCGTCGGGCAGTTGCCCACCAGACACAACACCCGTCTGGTCGGAGGATCCTCCTTTTTCTATGGTGGATGAGTGAACTTTACATCCTGTTCCTCATGCCACCAAACAAGAAATGACTTGCTTGTACTTGAAATTATTTATGCAGTGTCGCTAGTTCAATTTACCTTCAGTCTGTCTGTCTGTCTGTCCACCTGTCACCAGGTATCTCATGATCCGTGATAGTTAGACAGATGAAATTTTCACACATGATGTATTTCTGTTGCCGCTATAGCAACACATACTAAAAACCAGAATAAAATAAAAAAATTAAGGGGGCTCCCATACAACAAACGTGATTTTTTTGCTCGTTTTTGCTCTACATATAATATTGAAAACGGCAACAGGTAGACGCTTGAAATATTCACAGGATATTTAGATAAATAATATTCACTTTAGAAATAAATAATTAAATTAAAATAAAACATATAATTAAGGGAGCTCCCATACAATAAAGGTGATTTTTTTTTGCCATTTTTATAGATAATGGTACGGAACCCTTCGTGCGCGAGTCCGACTCGCACTTAGCCGGTTTTTCCATATTGAACTCTCAATCTAAGTACATAATCACCTACGATAAAAATGTATTCTCAGAATGCCTCTTTTACATGAATCATGTTACCGGTCCGCTGGCGGACCCCGCGCGTGCCCCCGCGACGGGTTCCGTCGCGCGGAGCACTTTTGTATGAAACCGCGCGGGTGCCCGCTTAACGCAGTTTCAGGCCTTAGTGTTTTTGTTGGAAGTCGGTTGTTTTTTTTTGTAAAAAAGTTTTTTATTTTTCACTTTTTAGTGGTACCCCCCACCAATTCGTATACTACTACTTGCTATGAAAACAACAGAGACAGGAAGTTTTATTTTACACCCCTTAAGAGGTTAAATCTTCAAAAATCTGTTTTTAGCGGTTACCTACGTCATAATAACTATCTGTGTGCCAAATAGCCCAATCAATTCAGTGATTTGAGCTTTGTGTTGATAGATCAGTCAGTAAGTGAGTCACTGTTTCCTTTTGTATGTATTAAATCTATAGTGTAATTCGACATGTTACGACGACCCCAAATAAATTGGGATTAGGGCAGGAGACTGATGATGAAGTATTCAGGCTAAGTTTCAAGTTAATAGATCAACGAAAGAAGATTTTTTTCATACAAACTGTATCCATCCCCCTTTACACCCCCAAAGAGGTTAATTTTTAAAGTGGTTTGCGACTTTTCCATTATTTGTTAAAGGTTATACCAATTTTCGAGTCAATCAAGCCACGTAGTAAAATCCTCTCTTGTAAAATTGACTACCCCTTTTCACCCCGTTATGGGTAGATTTTCGAAAAACCCTGATACAAGTTATTCTTCATTTTTGGTCTTATGTATAAATACTGAGTTTCGAGTTGATCGGACCGCGCGTTAAAATTCTTCTATACAAGCTTTGACATCCCATCCGTTGAAGTTAAGTTAACAAAAAATATAAACTTTATAATTTACTTACGTAAGTATTCGTCCAAGTTTCAAGTTTATTAACCCTAGGAATAAGATTTTTCATGCAAACAAAACCCCCCGTTTTCCACCCTTAAAGGTCAAATTTCCAAAAACCCCTTCTTAGCGGATGTCTACGTGCCAAATTTCAGGCCAATCTGTTCAGTGGTTTGAGCTGTGTTGATAGACCAATCAGTCACGGTTTCCTTTTATATGTACATATGGCTAGATATATATGTATTGAGAACCTCCTCCTTTTTTGTAGTCGGTTAAAAATCATTTATAGCCAGAGTGCATCTCATGACAATTCCAATAAGACCAAACACGGGTAGGATACATTGTTTTTTAACGGAGTTCCAGTGCCTACCATCCGGCTTCATCATGAGATCAGTTTGATGGTACCATTTTGATCAGAACTATTTATTTAAATTTGCTTCGCTTAACTATCTTAATCCAGATATTATCTCATCGCCACCCGTGAATTACGTATCACTGAGAAGTTCCTGTGGCCATCTGTGGCCTTCTTCATCTGTTCCACTTCACCAAATTATACTTTCTGAATGCAAATGATTGACTTGTTGATGAAAATATAAAAATTGCTATAGGTATGACTATAATATTTGAGGAGTTCCCTCAATTACTCATGGATCCCAACATCAGAACTGGATTTTGAAAAAAATGGGACCAATCTGGAAGTATATCCTTTTAATTAAAAAAATAATTTTCCAAATCGGTTTATAAACGACGGAGTTCTGAGGTAACAAACATTCAAAAAAAAAAAAAATACAGACGACTTGCGAACCTCCTCCTGTTTGTAAAGTCGGTTAAAAATATGTTTCTGGCACTCGCCGGCCGCTGCCGCGGCACCGCTCGCTACGCTCGCTCGGCTCGTGCGTTGTGTGGTCACAGTTCTAACCTAACCTAGCTGTTTCGATTTAAAAAAGGTTTACTTCGTACGATAAGGGGACAACGAGAAATAAATTTAATCACGTCCCGCTGTCCCCGTGACAGGGATATCGCAAACGGGGACAACGGGAATACACTCTAATAACAGCTACATTGCAATGAGAAGCGCGCGAATCCAACTTCGGGCGCTGTCGCCTGCTTCGGCCCGCACGATTTATCCCGAACATTTACGAACGCGCTAAATCAGTACGGATTTGTTTCGAATAGACAGGTTAAAAACCGTGTTCAATTCAATTACACACTGTTATGTAAAACTTCTTTTAACGTTGCTTGATCGCAAAAGCGTGCTCAGTTGACGCGAATTGAACACGGGATCGTAGGATTCCGTAGTAAAACAAAAGCGTGTAGATTTCGCGAGACCGGTGTCGCCAGTTGAACACGGAAAGGGAAATACGCGTGAGATATCAAACGAAAGGGCTTGTTGTAAGGATTTCAAATCCTTTAAAAAAAAATTAAGAAAATTAACCATTCCACCCTTATCTCCGAAACTAATGACCCTACAATTTTAAAAAACAATACAGAAAATAGTTCTTTACTTTTAGATTAGGTAAAGGAAAACGTTTAAGAAGTCTATACTTAGTCTTAAAATAACATGATAAATCTCTCAATAATGTGCGTAAACCTTACATTTGCAGTTGGAATGTATGAGGGAACATGTTTTTCAACTACAATGTTAAGTTTGTTCTTATGATAAATTCATCTCAACTACGGAACCCTTCATTGTGCGCAGTCCGAGACGCACTTGGCTGGTTTTTATACTTTGTGGGCTGTACGGTAAATAAAGGCTTTAGTTACAAGTATAACTTCTAACAGCGACATCTATCGGTTAGAATAGATACCGCTGCAGCACTGTTGCTCGGCTAAATTAAGAAGACTTTTCTCCACGTGCAACCCTAGCGAATCAAAAACCACTTTATTTTGGTAGGTTTGCAGTAAGAAATTATCTTGAATGTTTTTTCTACACTCTCTTTCGTCGCCTTTCGAGTACTTTCGACTACTCTCGAGTGTCGAGTGAATAAAATTTACGCCTTAGTTTCTTAAAAGATCCTGGCTTATTTGGCCGCATTATATGCCTTTTGCTAGATACGTTTG
The DNA here is from genome assembly GCA_948098905.1 of Tiliacea aurago. Classification (NCBI taxonomy): domain Eukaryota; kingdom Metazoa; phylum Arthropoda; class Insecta; order Lepidoptera; family Noctuidae; genus Tiliacea; species Tiliacea aurago. The sequence continues at coordinate 19,068,393 of OX402593.1, forward strand.
ATAATAGCTCCAACCTGCCATTGGAAACGCCATCGGTCGGCCATATTGTATTTAGTGACAGCCTCAGCTTAGTGATTGTTTACGAAAACATGGAGCGTATATTTATCGAATGTGTTAAAAACCACCCATGTTTATGGAAAACGGACACGGAAGATTATAAGATAAGTGCACTGAAGGACGAAGCTTGGAGAAAAGTAATAGAAGAGAGCGAAGTGTCAGAGAACGGTATTAAAACTGGTAAGTTTTAACAATAGCGAACGTCCGAATCCAATGTCCGAATCGCTAATAAATAATAGTAGTCTATGGTCCGAATGAAAAGAAGGCACTCTAAACTTCATCAAGTGTGACGTATATTTTTTATTGTTAAAGTGTAGTACAGTGCGCCAAGTATTTAAGTAATGGAAAAAGGGATCACAAATTATCTAGATTTTCGAACAATATTTTGGTTATTTAAATGTTTGGATGTGATGTGTTTGGCAAACGTATCCCAACCAAATAATTCGTAGTGAGTACGTAATATTTTATCTAGTAGTTTCACAGTTATTTTACCTCTGTTTTTTAATCACCTTGATATCTTTATTCTCAGTCCTATAAAGTGCTTCAAGGATGTTTTGGCACTTGAATGACGTGGGGGTGTTCGTAAACATTATTTTGTAAAATTGTTTTGAAAAAATATTGTGGCGTTAGTTCCGATTTTGGCCACGGGCCAATAGATCCTTGTACAACATAGGTTGTTGCTAAAGGTAAAATAAAGGAATGTTAGACTGGGAGATGGTGATAGATTTATTTGTTACAACTATGGTAAGCCTAAGGTTGCCAACCATACTTTAGTATATAAAGGCCTGCGCAGACGGACTTTTGTCCGCGGACAATTTGGAATCGTAAGGAAATTAACGCGCACGTGGACAAAATGCCGATAGGATTTCTATACGATTCCAAATTGTCCGCGGACAAAAGTCCCTCGTCTGCGCAGGCCTTTAACGTATCCTACTTTATTTTGTTCCATTATACTTTAGAGATAACTCTAAAAACCTATCGAAAATACTTTATTTTGACATAAGCGTGGAATCATACGAAAATAAACTATAATAAATAAAAAGAATGATAAAAAATTTCTTTTATCAATCTGATATAAGTAGGTACCAAAAAATACGTTTTCAAACATTTAAATAAATAAAGGAAAATACTTTATTTTGTTTGCAAATACTTTTTTATATTAGTCAGTTATGCAACATTTATTTGGCTCTGTGGATGTAGACCACAAATAAATTATTTTGTTTTCCCTTTTCGCATTTTGTATAATACTTCCAGTAAGTAGAGTGAGGGATATAATAATTTGCATAATTTTCATTCCTCGGCAAAAAAGCATGTTTGCATCGTTAGAAAATCGTGAGTTGAACCTTGAAATAATGTGGTGAGTTCTTATATTTTTTTTATTAATTTTTTTTGATAAGAGTATTTCGTGGGCTACCCTCCGTGGAGAACCTCTGCACGCCACTGGCTGGAAGACGTTGCTGAAAATCTGTTTTCCGGGTATGGCACCACTATGGCACTTCACCATAAGTATAATGGCATAATTTTTCCGAAGGATATTTTCTTTTTAATTTTCGGAAAATATGTGCTAGATGCCTAGCTAGATGGACCGACGACCTTAAGAAGATGGCTGGGTCAGACTGGATGTGAAAGGCGGAGGACAGGGTGTTGTGGCGCAGCCTGGGAGAGGCCTATGTCCAGCAGTGGACTGCGATAGGCTGAGTTGATTGATTGATGCCATTCTGTAACAATTCGTTTTTTCGTCACATCATACAGCGAGTATGACAGTGTTCAACTCCGGTCACGGCATTGCATCTTTTTTTTAGGTAAAATCGTATTAAAACAACCTAAATACAATAATGCCATACTATAACAAATAAGTTTACGTCTTAGAAAATATTAAAAAAAACGTAAAAAAAACCGTTTTCCAAGTACGGCACCACTTTTGCACTGTTCCATGAAATTTCCAAGATTCAAGTGCCATACTGTATCAAATCGTTTTGCAGGTATTGCCGCTATTTGGACCTGTCGTAAATGTATGGTATGATGATTTTCGTGAATGGCTAGTCGTCGAAGATGGTTTATGTTAAAAAAAAATAACCTGTAATAAATGTTAGGAAAAAAAGAAAACTTGAGGTGTTATAATTAGTATGGCGGGCGATAAGCCCCACCAGATATGTATGGCATTATTTTAGGCTAGCACCTGATTTATTTTTTATCGACTACCGGAAAATACAAAATGTTTATGTAACAAACCGTTTGGATCCCTTAATTTATCCGACAAGTTCGATTAATCGTCCTGCGACAACGCCCCCACCCGCAGCCCCATGACCATTTTCTTTCGTTCCATTCATCACATATGATTCGACCACACTAGGCTTGTCATACTGTAACAAATTAATTAGTGCAATCTGCCAACATCTCCCGGTCTATGTATGGTATTCTGATCTAATAAGAACCGGCTTAAGGCGTGTACGCACGAACGAACAAAACATGGTGAACACGAACACAACATTTGGTTCGTACGTGTGGACGTAAATTAGCAACGAACACAGTTGGACCCGCCCCGTTCTCTTTAGTTAATAAGTAGCCATGGTTTCGCCGTTGGAAGTGGTACACTGTTGGATAGGTGGCTGAGAAGTTCTCAGCCACCTATCCAACAACCGAACTCGAGGGATGAGCGCCTGGTGGCATGGGGGCATCACGCACGAGTGAGGCGCAAACAATGGTGCATCAAAGAACACCGTCCACACAGAAAATTGGATCGCCACGAACATTTTTGACGATCATTGTTTGATGTTTGTTAGTGGTACAATCATCACTCATAGAAATATAAAAAAACAGAATTCTTCCTTTACTACTCGTACTACTAGGTACTACTACTTTACAGATAACTTTATTCTTATATCTATGGGTACACTAATGCGAACAAAGTGTTCGATGTTCGTGTTCACCATGTTCTTGTTCGTTCGTGTTAATATGGAAAGGACGCAAAGATCTTCCAGCCAGTCTGAAATGGATCTAAAATTAATTGAACGTGAAAGGTGCTGTTCTCCAAATAACTCAGTACTAAGATTCTTCTATCCGTGTTAATATCTATCACTTAAAATATTGTTATAATTTGTGTTCAAATACCTACCTATTAATTTTTTTAATTTATTTACAGTTTTATATTTGTCCGATGAGATAAGGTGTAAATTATAGAATATACAAAATTGGTAGATTTTTGGGTAAAATATGCAATATCCTGCGTTTGCCAACATATATTATGTAAATGCATATTGCAAACATGCATTTGCATAAAATCTACTATAAGTAGTTCACGATTTCGCCACGTTCATTAATTATATCCTTTTCGCACACTTAGGTACTATACGATAAAATTCTGGGCGCGCTGTACCTGTAATGTATCTTGCCTACGCAAGCTTTCAAGTTTTGATTATAAACTATCTTAAGTAGGTCTACTTGTACCTACTAGCTGAACTTGCGTAGTCAACTTGCGCAATAAAACTTAGGTACTTACCTACTTACTATAATACTTACGGATCTCCTGCCTGCAATAGTCAAGATTCTTAAAGTTTCCATAAACGCGATTTATAAATATTTCCACACTTCCGGTGATAACAATGATGCAGAGACCGAGAGTTCAATAGTTTGCCTTGATTTACTTACCATTCTGTACCGTACCTACTTAAAAAATATTTACTTTGACAAATATTCACATTTTAGTGAAAGAAGCGAAATACTTTTGGAAAAAATTAAGAGATATGCATCGACAATCAGTAACCAGACAACGAAAAGATATGGGGACAAAGAAATGGAAACACCAAGATCAGATGGAATTCATACTGCCTTACTTGAAACGGCCGAATGAAAGTAGAAATTCTACTGCAGATTCGGATATTTTAAAAGATGACACTGAAATTGATGATAACGCAAGTGGCAGTACGACTCCTAAGCAGCCTCGGAAGACGGAAAATGTATTTGTTAATGAATTTGGTAGAGAAGACAGTGATAGTAATACTTTGGGCAGAAATCAAGCGTTCGATGATACACGAGTAGTAGATGTCTCTTTTTCACCAAGACCAGCTCTGGAGAGCTTCTTCGCCAGCATGTGTGAGATGACGAGTGCTTTACCAGAACTCATACAAATAAGAGTAGAAAGAAAAATATTTGATGTAATCATGGAAGCGCGAGAGGAACATTTGCAAAATCAGACCTACTTTAGTTCATAAAAACTTTTTCTAGTTTATAATAAAATTTATCACATTGCTTTTGTGAAAGCAAGCGACTTCCGACTTCTAACTTTAGTCGAAGCTCAAACCTTCGAGCCAGTTATTTTGTTTTCATTTTTATTCCGGTGAGCTAAAAAGCTGACTTTGGAACCGAGTGAACTATTGGTTTTATTATAAAGTACTAGTAGTATTGTATTTATTTATATTTATTTGTCATAGGTAGTGAGTTTCATGATTAATATATGTAGTCGGCATTTTTGGATCAAGACCTGACTGTGTCTGTCAGTTATGTTACAGTCGGCGAGGCCTAAGCTGAGCTTTGCATTTGTGTGAGTTGTCCGCCTTTGTACAGTAATTTTTTACTTGTGCATAAAGTTTTAATAAATAAATAAATAAATTTATTAAATTACCAAAAGTCGTTCATTCCCCACGACATTAGGGCCACCCGATACAAAAACGGTTTAAACCAAGCAAAGGACGCGTCGCGCTCTAGTCCGACGTCACACCTACACTATCTATGTATATGTGCACTCACACAAATGCAAAGCTCAGCTTAGGCATCGCGGTCTGTACTGTGTTGTGGAAATACTGGGTATTACTGATGTTATCAGCAGATATTTACTTAATGACTTGTTCCAATGTAGCAGCACCTCCTTTAGGAACTTGGTATGTATAAGTATTAAATATTATGTATTATGGTGATTCCACAGCTGTAGCCGCGAAATTTAAATTTTCTTAGGTTTTTTGCAATTTGCATATCAGTGTCAGGTTGTATCTTGATCCAAAATGATTCGCGACTATAACAGATATGTATTTACAGAATTATAATCATTAGAATCATTAATACATCTCTCGGAGTTAGATTTGTTACATTGAATAGTCGCGAATCATATTTCGATCCACATACAACCTCACAATGATCTGCAAATTGCAAAAAACGTAAGAAAATTTGAATTACCTTATACACATAAACCGAATTAATTCTAAATGATGGTGAAAATGAAAACGAAGGAAAGGACACAGTCACAAACACACACACACGAAAAATGCGCTAGTTTTATACTATTTACACATTTAAAACAATGTACTGTTTAATTAAAACGTATTTCAAGAAATTGTACGTTTTATTTCAAAATCAGATCACAATACCTTTTAACAAAACAAAAAATACTTCAAAAAAATCCCTTGTTGTTCGGAGATTGCTGAGACAGAATTCGTATATGAATAAGATAACCGCAATGTGATACACCAAAGACAAAAGAGGTTAATCCTAGGCCTAGGATGAAGAGGTCTATGTACAGGTAGAAGTTACTGTAGCCGTAGTTATCAGGATACCTCAGGCAGATATCCATTAAAGCTGGGAAAACCAGTTGCAACATGGTGGTGCAAAGATTTCCCACAAATGCTATGAGCGGTCCTTGGAACGGTACTAAGTAGCTAATTATAACTGAAAAGAAGGAAATGTTGAAAGTTAAATTTTTACTAATATTATAAAGAGAGATAGCCAATTTTGTGAGATTGTGTGGAAAATAGTGAAAACTAAATTCAAATAGAAGCTGTGGTTCCGAAGATTACAAATCCTCGGAACCACAGCTTCTATTAGTTTTTTTTTTTTCACTATTTTAAAGTTACATTATTCCAGATGGGCATAGGCTATAAGTATACTATGTAAATATATACAAATAGAAGTACTTAATAGTACTAATGAAACACAGTGACATAGATGTGAGTGGCAGAGATGACGCTCTACAAAGAGACTGTGACACAGGTATGAGTGGCAGAGATGACGCCCTACAAAGAGACTGTGACACAGGTATGAGTGGCAGAGATGACGCCCTACAAAGAGACTGTGACACAGGTATGAGTGGCAGAGATGACGCTCTACAAAGAGACTGTGACACAGGTATGAATGGCAGAGATGACGCCCTACAAAGAGACTGTGACACAGGTATGAATAGTAGAGATGACGCTCTACAAAGAGACTGCGACAAAAGTGTAAATTGCAGAGATGACGCTCTACAAAGAGACTGTGACACAGGTATGAGTGGCTGAGATGACGCCCTACAAAGAGACTGTGACACAGGTATGAGTGGCAGAGATGACGCTCTACAAAGAGACTGTGACACAGATATGAGTGGTAGAGATGACTCTCTACAAAGAGACAATGACACAGATATGAGTGGCAGAGATGGCGCTCTACAAAGAGATTGTGACACAGATATGAGTGGTAGAGATGACTCTCTACAAAGAGACAATGACACAGATATGAGTGGCAGAGATGGCGCTCTACAAAGCCGCGCTACTTCTAAAACTCGATGTGTCATATTAATTGCCACGTAGGTGGCCGCTCACCTACCGATGTACAGTCCGACACGGATAACGACATACAGAAAGAAAACACAAGCGCACACAAGCAGCGCCGCCGACGCCTTCCGCATTCATGTTATTCATTTAGAGCCATGTCGGACTGAGTGCAGCAGGCCCATCTGCGGGTAATATAATAACACACATATAATGGAAATTTCAATCGCCCGATGTCTTTCATTTTGACAGTGCAGACTAATTTTCCAACCCTATTATGTAATGGATGACAAAATGAAAGGCATTGCGATCGATTTCAATTTTATGTGTGTTACGCAATGCTGGCTCGGAGACGGCAGCCCTGTCGGAGAATAAAAAATGACAGATCCTGTAAATTTTGTATATGGCCAGTAATTATTATGCTTGCTGCACTATAAAAATAGGTGGCTTCGATTTTAGTCATTGACAATATTACATTATTCGTTTTAAAAAAAAAAAATAATTTACATACGACTACTAGCTTAATGTAGAATAGATATAAATAAATTTGTACTAACAAGTTAAGGTGACGAACAAAGGCCTGGCAAAGGCTTGAAGTAATCCAAGTGTTCTTTCGGATGGACATGTCATCACGTCGTGGTACTTAACGACTTCAACAATCGTTGTTATAGCTGGGTAACATTGGAGCGGGTAAGAAAACGCCACTGCTATTAAATATAAGGAGATTGAAGCCATCGATGTGCTATAAAAGAAAACCATAAATGTCCCTAATGTATAGAATCAGCGGAGTAATTCCGTAACACATATACATAAAATGTAAATCGATAGCAATGCCTTACATTTTGACAGTTCAGTCACGTTCATTGCGTAACTTACGTTGTTGAGCAATACAAATGTACTCTGTGGTTGAGCAAACGAATTTTTCAAACTTATGCAATGGATGTCAAAATGAAAGGCATTGCAATGGATTGAAATTTTTTATGTGTTATAATAATAATAGATTTATTTCAGGCATCTAAGGCCCATGGACAAAATAATGAATACGCAACGCGCGCGCGTGTATGCAATTACTCCGCTGTTGAGGTATTTGCCATACTTCAATGATTCTTGGCCACTACCATGTTCACATTCAATGATTCACGGCCGGGGCGTAGGTACCTAATGTACTTACTCTTCATCGTACGGCAAAACTCTAAGTACATTTTCTTCCATTATTCCAAAAGCGTAGTATCCTAGGGATCCGAACACAATCCCTAAAATAGTTGGGCAGATTATGCCCACATTGAGAACACCAAATGTAGCCGTAATTTTTCTCGGGTCCACTAACTCTTTATCTATTGACAAGATCTGAAATGAAGAAACCTTTATGGATTTACAGTTTTTTTTCCTTTATGGACATTACGATCAAAATTTCTCAGGGGGAAATCCGGTCCGTAGAGTGACGGCCGCGGAGGGAGACGGGACTCACCATAACATCCTGGCGCCTCTATCTGAAGATTAATAAATGCGTGCGCGCGCCTGCCTCCCGGCCAGAGATAGTTAAAAGAACATCGTCTAATTTGAGTCAATAAGGGTTTAGGCCCTTATTGACTCAAATTACACGATGTTCTTTAACAGACATCTCCGTGAGTAAGGTGTACCTACTCTGTGCACCGCTAAACGATGGTATATGTAATAATTTAGAGGCATGAGGAACAGGGTTTAAAGTTCACTCATCCTCCATAGAAAAGGGAGGATCCTCCGACCAGACAGGTGTTGGGTCTGGTGGGCAACTGCCCAACGGTTGATGTCGGGATGTTGTATATATGCTAGTCGCGCAGTAAACTCTGCTTGCGCGATACAGGATTTTGCGTGACGTCAGTGTGACGCAAAGTTCGCAAGTGGCGATGTTTATGCCGCTACATCACTCTCTCCGAAGACCGGAGGTCGATAGTGGGCTGAGTCGTGTATCTAGCGATACTTGCCAGTGCTGGTAGAGGGTTCCAGTGAGGCGGAACCGGGTGTCGCATAGTTCTCGGTGAGTCGGAACTGTCTGCGGTGATTCCCCAGTGAGTCGGGGTGGCGCTGCGTTATGCTCCAGTGCGTCGGATGTAGTACAGCGCCGGGTTGTGGCTGACTGCTCGCGTCGACCAGGAGAGGTATAATGTTCTCTGCTTGTGGACCGGCCGACAGTGCAGTGTGCTGTGCCAAGGTTGCTGATGAGGCTGTGGGTGATGACCAGTGATGCGCGTCCGCTGCATGCTGGTGGTCAGGATACCCGTTGAAGCCGTGGCTGCTGGCTGGCTGTGTGACTCGCCGCTCGAAAGCTTGAGGAAGTGCTGATGATGATGATGTCACGCTGAAGTAGTTGCAGCACGAAGGCTGCGCTCACGTTCATACTCGGGGTCACCAGTTTAGAGGAATGAGGAACAGGGTGTAAAGTTCTCATCCTCCATAGAAAAGGGAGGATCCTCCGACCAGACGCGTGTGTTGTCTGGTGGGCAACCGCCCAACGATTGATGTCGGGATGTTGTATATTATGCTAGTCGCGCGGTAAACTCTGCTTGAGCGATGCAGGATTTTGCATGACGTCAGTGTGACGCGTAGTTCGCATGTGGCGATGTTGATGCCGCCACAATAATAGCCTTGAGAGTAGTGGTGGCACAGTGCCCGCGACTTACAGGTTGTAGGTTCGAACCAGGACCAGACCGGCACTTTGCTTTGTGTAAATTATTCCATCATTCACCACTTCTCTCAAAACTCTGAAGGAAAACATCTTGAAGAGACCGGCATGTCCTAGAACCAGAAAATCGAAGCCATGCGACATCTTTCAACCCGCACTGGGCCCGCGTGGTAGATTACGGCCCACCCCCTCTCACCCCGGGAAAATTTATAGGCTGGTTATACTAGGTACCTAGCAAAAATACGAAAACACTAATTAGGAGAGTCACTGTCCATAGATAAAAAAAAAATAACAATGCACGTGACCGTGTGAAGTCATTAAAATTAAAAACACTAAGATGTAAGAGGTATAAAAACTTTAGTTATACAGTATGTAATAAGAACCCTGTTGTTCCTTTTATGGACGTTTACATTATCCTACAAGCACAACATTGGTGGAATTATAATTTAAAAAAAATAACCATTGGCTAGTCGAGAGGTCAAAATCAAAGAATTAAAGAGGTAAGAAATCAGTTAAACATTACAAATATTAATAATTAAATATTTATTTTTGTTGAACAGTTCTTTATTACGTATGTATACCGATTCTTAAAACGTAGGTAAAGGAACAACAGGGGTATGTTACAAACTTCAAAAAATATTGACATAACAAATATCAATCATTTTTGAAGCTTAGTTTGTTTGAACGCACTAATCTCTGAAAATATCATCATCATAATCATTTCAGCCAAAAGACGTCCTCTGCTGGACAATGGACATTGGACATAGACCTCCCCCAAACAGGGGGGGTTTGCTATAATCGCCACACTTGGGCCTTGGCAGGCGGGTTGGCGATCGCAGTATGGTGTTAAATTAAAATGCATAAACGAACGCTGCCGGCCATTTTCAAGTAAGTCCCTTAGTCGCCTTTTCGACACCCGCGGGAAGAAATAGGATGGTGCTATTCTTTATGTCCGCCACCACACGGACAACTCTCTGAAACTATAAGGGTTCCTTTTTGACTACGGAACCCTAAACCGGTGCAAAAAGAGACACTTTTCGAGTAACTGTGTTGAAAAATTATGTAGAATCTTACCACACCGACGTTGTTTAGATTAAACAGTAGTACACCAAAACCAAATAGAACAGCCAGTATAGACGTGTCAGTAGTCATTTTTTCCCCATTGTTATCAGTGAACATGTGCACGTAAACTATAATCATTCCCGCCAAATTTAAAAAATTACCTGCAATCAGAATTTACATTGTAGAGTCTGGCAAACGAAAGCGTGATCTGAGAAAACCCACCAAATTAAAAAAAATCTATAAGTGGTATTACTAACTATACATATTTGAGTATTTTTAGAGTTCCGTACCTCAAAAGGCAAAACGAAACCCTTAAATAGGATCACTTCGTTGTCCGTGTGTCCTGTCTGTCTGTCTGTCAGTCTGTCAAGACCCTTTTTCTCAGGAACGCGTCGAGGTATTAAGTTGAAATTAATATTAAATGCGTAGATCTACAGTCCCTTGGAGCTCTAAAAACTCAAGTTTCTAAGTCAACGCAATAAAAAAATACGGCGATTTATGTGACATATTTTGATACTCGCAAGTAAATCAAAACATATAGGGTACTTCGCGTTGACCTAGAATCTCGAAATTTGCCAAGAAGTTTAAGTGGTAAGTCAACTATTCATATTTCACCGCATTATTTACCTCAGTTTGTCATAACAGGCAGCAGGACGCCGCCTCCTTCCTGAGGGCCTAAAATGGATGCTTTGGCAGAATAATAATATGATCTGCGTACAATTCATATCCCGCAATTCATCTGTTTGACAGTTTTGTATGGAGTTTTATAAAATGGTCCACAAATTATGAATTGCTGTAATGAAGTCTACTGTCAAATAGCAGCTGTCAAACAGATGAATTGTGGGGTATTAATTGTACTCTATGCAGATCATATTATGATTCTGCCAAAGCGTCCATTTTAGCCCCCCCTGCTAATAACAAACTGCGGTGAATTATCTCTCCCAAGCCTCAAAAGAATTGTTGATTTAAAAGGTCTCAAAAGTGATAAAAGTTACATCAAGTAAGTAATAAAAAAATGCGATCACCGGACATTGCAACATAGCTGACAATGGACAAATCTTGCATGAAGAATTCCATGATCAAATAAGGAATATATAACCAAACCAGGGCCGGCTCACTGCTCTGCCAGTCCATTAGCTAGAAAGAAGAAAAAATATGTTCGTGCGCGGTTCTAAATCGACTCGTTTCCGCCGAGTCTGCAAAACCGGGTGCAGCGCAACGGGCCGAGCATGGGCGTACCCAAGACGTTTCAAACTCAAACTCAAAGCATTTATTCCAAATAAACAAATTACAGGCACTTTTGAATTGTCAAGGGGTCGGTCAGTCCAGAGATGAAGCTAGTTGCCCATTCCAAAGCGTAGTAGGTTCCTATCGAAAAAAAGAGGCAAGTAACTCCACACATGTCATTGTGAGAACAATGTAGAAAGACGTGCACATTAAAAGCGCACGTAATTAAAAGATAAAAAAAAGGGGTTAAACTAAGCCGTGGCAGCTAAGAAATGACCAGTCCCTTAACTGACGGCGTCCGGTCACGAACATGACGCATGGATCAGCACCATTCAGCACAAACATTTTCAAGAGAACTTAATGATCCAACACACACGCCACCATCAGCGAGACATTTGAGTGAGCATGACACACTCTCAACCGCCAGGGCACATTCAAGTCAATGAAAGACGTACCCAGTAAATGGTACGTACATAGTGCTCACACATGTGCTATGCAATTATACAATACTAAGATATATCTATGAAATCATCATGTACGTAAGGAAAAATCTAAATATTTTCTCTTTTTATTACGGACGCTTTTAGCGTGCACGTATTTCTAGAATTTCTACATTGTTCTCACATAAATAATTTCAACATGAATGATGTAAATGTAAACCAATACTTTGTAACAATTTGTTTGATTTAAAAGAATGTCTGTGGAGTTTCTTACCCGTTCTTCTCCATAATATAGGAACCTACTACGCTTTGGAATGGGCAATTAGGTTCATCTCTCTGACTGACCGAAACCTTGACAATTCAAAAGTGCCTGTAATTGGTTTATTTGAAATAAATGCAAAAAAAATTAAATTGAATTTATACAATTTATAGATAGACAGTATTTACAATTTTCAGCAGCTCCAACAATATTTTAGAATCCAACAATTAATAATCAATTAATAACAGCGCAGACCAGAGTCGCAAACAGAGCTAAGATTGGAAATTTATTAAGTATATTATGGGTACATATAAATGATAAACTGATTTGAGTTCCACTTGTTAGAAATAACGCACAACCAGGGCCGGATTTAGAGGTGTGGACGCCCTGGGACAACTAAGAAGTGGAGGCCCTGGGGCAACTAAGAAGTGGACGGCCCAAAAATGTATTTAGAACAGACAAAAAAAAACAACATAAAAAGGTACCTTGTGAATGTGAACATTTTTTTCTTTGATACACAATCAATCTGCCTGCCTTTCCCAACTATGTTAGGGTCGGCTTCCAGTCTAACCGGATGCAGCTGAATACCAGTATTTACATGGAACGACCGCCTATCTGACCCCCACAAAACGATACCCCTTGGTAAGACTGGTTGTCAGACTTTTGGGATTTTTTTTCTTTGATACACAAAAGAGACTCGTTGAACGTCCCAGCGTCGAATAACGGAAAAACCGTCAACGACCCATCCCAACAAATGATGTATTTTCTTTCTTATCTAAAAAAATCAAATTGTGGAGGCCCCTTTTTTGTGGAGGCCCAGGGCTAGAGCGCCTGTTACCCTGCCCTACATCCGGCCCTGAACACAACCACCCAAAACTGATAAGGGTGCTCGCCCACGAGTCATTTTTCTCAGAAAGAAATACATTCACACAAAAATCGGCGAGAAAATCGCCGAAAAAATCGCTCGTGGGCGAGCTTAGCTTAGGGTTTGCTTGTGATCATCAACTCCAGCGGTTAGCCCGGGAATTCAGCGAGACGTAGACATAAAAAATATGGGTGATAGACACGGCTGGGATCGAGAGATTTGGGTTAGCATTATTTCAGACTAGTGTACTTAGGTAATTCGGGATACGGAGAAACAATTTACAATAATAATTAAGTAATATATAGCTTTACTGACATCTCTCAAACAGTCTGTTGTAAAAATAACTAACACCGCGCAGGTTCCGAGCTGACTGGCAACCATAAAGATGGCTATGATTGTTCTGAAAAGAAACTAATTAGTAGCGTCTTTTAATTTTTCGAACCGTCAATCAATTATTTTTTATTTCAAAAATTATGTAATAGGTACTCACGGACCGCGTCTTCCTATCCAATGAAATACAGGTGGGCCATGAAGAAGAGCTATACGGAACCCATATCGATACGATATGTAAGGTATTTTCAACTGCCGAGCGATCTCACACAGTGAGTTTAACTGAAATCATAAGTAAAAATTAATTTAATGCTCGCGACCTAAAGCTGTGGAGGTAATACGTTAACCATTAACCATAGCCGTTAACCACAGAACAAATAAGTAAACTCTAACGAGACGTTGAGACTCATTGAGGTAGGACTATTATCTTTGTCAATGTTGAGACTTGAGTCATTTAAAGGGTGCTCGCCCACGAGCGATTTTTTCGGCGATTTTTGTGTGCACGTATTACTTTCTGACAATAATCACCGAGAAACTCGCCGAAAAAATCTCTCGAGGGCGGCCACCCTAAAGTTAACGAGTAGGGGAAGGGACCCAAATATCGGATACTTTTGAAAAAAATGGTTTAAAATATACAGGGTCAAATTAAATTAGCTAGCGAAACTCCGCTTTATATAAGTCAATGTTGAGACTTGAGTCATTTTAAACTTAATTTTATAAATTGATATTGTACCAGCAATTTGTGTGTGCTAACAATTAGGAATCCGGTGGCCAGAGTAATGATTGGTCCCACAACGATGCCCATTTGACTTATAACAAGAGGCATCCCCAGCATACCAGGGCCGCATATTGATCGCAAAATGTTAAAGTAAGCCATCCAGAGCCTGCACAATAGGTACAAGAAGACAGTAATGTAACATGGATTATCTGGAATAATGAAGAACTTAAACATGGAATAATGAAGAACTGAAACAATTTCACGAGCCGATCGAGTGGAGCGCGCTTACCTACGGGACGAGCGAAGGGAGCGCTCCCCATAGACTAGGTACTATAATTTTCAGTAAGTATAGTATAAAGTACTCTATGACTATAGTATATTATAGTATGGTCTATGGGGAGCACTCTCACCACATGAGCCTTCTTGCCGTTCCACCGCGCGTTGCCGTGGCTGCTCTTGCCGTTATCAGCTCATCAGCGCGGGGCGGCGCGGCGCGGCGGCGTGCGGTAGGAACAAATATATACAAAAAATGTATGAAGCACGCTACGAGGCGCCGCGCCGCCGCCGCACGCAGCGGCTACGCGAGCGGTACCTATTTGCCGTAAAGCCGGTCAAGTCGTACTAAAGCCGGCCGCGTCGGTCGCTCAGATTGTCACTAGCGACGCGACGCACGCTCAGATTGTGCCTTGTGACTTGCGACGCGTCCGGCCTCAGTAGGACAGTTGGAGTTTCTTGCCCGCGCCATGTCATTTTCACTTGTTACCCGACTGCGGCGAAGCCAAAAAAGGGTTATGTGTGTCTGTCCCTATGTTCCCTCGTAATCGTAACTAGTAAACGGCTGAACCGATTTTGATGAGTGATATGTCGTGAGATTCGTCTTTATTGCGCGAGTGTCATAGGGTATGACACATGGTAGGGTATGGTAATGATTAAAAATCAAAATGGTGGATTTTTTGCGCCAAAAGGTTTGTTTTCGAAAAAAAAAAATCTCCCAAGCCTAATCGAGTGGGGTATCAAAATGACGGGTTTTAAAAGGTGATTACAAAAAAATATACTTATTATATGTTTAAAAGTAATTTAAATGAGAAATTATAAAAAAAATATCCCAAACTTTTGGAGTGAGTGAAGAGGTCGTTATCACCCGATTATAAGTGAGTATATAACCTAATTTACCGTCTTATAATCCTAACTAAAAAGTATAAAATAAAAAAAAGTTAATTAAAAAACCAAAAAACCCGACTGCAAAAACATGAACTGAAAAGATTGAAACAAGATGAAAAGAAAAACGCCTCTACGAGTATGTATGTACCAAAAATAAATAAATGCAGTCGGAGGCAAATTTTAAGGTGTTCGTAACATCTTGGATGCCTCCGACTGCATTCATCTTGTTTCAATCTTTTCAGTTCATTTTTTTGCAGTCGGGTTTTTTGTTTTTTTAATCTACGTTTTTTTTTACTATTGATATTCAACTCTCTACTCCTCCTATTGAATGGGTTATCATGTAACCTTTTCACTGGGGTTCAAGTATAAAACCCATTCAATGGGTTATCATATAACCCATTTAACTTTTTTTTTTACATCATGATATAGGTAACCCATTTAACTCTTACTCTACTCGATACTGAACCTACCCCTAACCTACTTTAACACCCTGTAGATAGTCAGCCCAGAATTTGGCTACGAGCGTCGAGCTTGGCACCTTCAGTAGCGTCTATCAGCTCCTGTGGTGTGCAGACAGTAGAACACGCAATACGTACTTAATTTCGTGTAGAGGCTTCCTGTGGTCCCTAGGATTATATCCGTCTAAATCGGGCCTGGTGGAAGGTAACTGAGCCTGTCTGATGTCAATCAGCGATGCTGCTTTATAAGGCCGGACATGAAGTGCACTGGGATTGATTCTCTCCCTGTAATAAATACCATCAAAATTATACATTGTTCGGGTTTTATCGTCGTTGACGGATACCCCGGTAGATATTGGAGGTGGTTAGTTAAGTTTCACCAAACCACTGTTAAGTTCAATAGTTTATTGGTGAAAACAGAGGGTTACTCCGAACATAAATCCAAAGTATCGGCCGTTTCTTGACTACGGCTAACTACGCCGAAAGAAACAAAGGAAGACATTCGAAGAGATAAGCCAAAGTCAAAAATGTGACATGAAGTCGGGTAAGGAGGACTCAAATTCAAGAAAGGAAACTTTGAAAGCTTCGATCAATAATAGCACTATAGATACTATTTAAGATTTTATTGATCGAAGTTTGGAAGTTATAAAACAGCCGAAAATTCGGCCGATACTTCGGATTAGCGCTTCGAAGTAGACCCTCTATACGTTATGTTTGTTTAGATATCTGAGCCGCGGGTCCATATTGGCTCAACTAAAGTTTTTTTACCCGAAATTGTTCTTCCTAACGATTTGTAATCCGAATGATCACTCTTCCTAAAATTTTTCATCCTAAAGTTTTCATTCATACTATTTGTAGTGCTACCGGCGATGTTCATAACACTCATGTTTCCGAAAATTGTAATTAATAATATCATTAATGTAAATATATTTAAACTCCTACTGTTTTTTATCATAACGCTTTTATCCCTAAAACTATAACTATACATGAGATAATTATGTCTAAAAAACCAACTGTTTAGAATGATTTAAGGTCGTTTCACAGATTTTTGTCTTAAATGAATGAAATTCAGGTCAGAATGTCGTCTTGGGGGCACTATAAAAAAATACTTATAAAAATTTCGCGACCAATTTCGAGGTAGCGCTCGCCGGCCGCTGCCGCGGCACCGCTCGCTTCGCTCGCTCGGCTCGCGCGTAGTTGGTCACAGTTCTAACCTAACCTATGGATATCTTTGCAGGTACACACCGCTATAAATAAAATTAAAATATGACTTTGAATAATATTGTAAAAGATGGTTATGTTGAGAAAATATAGGAAAACAAATAAAAGTCTATTAGATGTTTATTGCTACTGACATTATGAAGTTAAATGCTTCGGAATTATGAACATTAGAGACAGAGTAGTTAGGAATTGTGATTGTTAGGATAAAAAATGTTAGGAAGAACATTTTCGGATTTCCAATTATCGGAGTTGAAAATTTAGGTGAACTTTGGCGCATCCCTGAGCCGCACTTGGATATGTAACTACTTATATTGTTGTTATTAATCGAACCGCACATTGCCGCGTGAAGGCTTCTACATACCGGGGCGACTTGTCGCGCGACGCGACACTACACAAAGGCACCGCTCGTCCCGCGACACGCGGGGCCTTTGTGCCGTGTCGCGTCGCGCGAGAAGTCGCGCTGGTATGTAAAAGCCTTGGCCTTGACGGAGTTTTGGTTAGGTACTACTGAATTGAGGTAGGTACGTATTGGGCACGCCACAATTGTGGCGACAAGTCCCTTCTTTGAGGAGTGGCTAGAGAGGCGCCACGGCGTCCTCACCTTCCACCTGACGCAGGTCCTCACCGGACACGGTTGTTTCGGGAGGTTCCTGTTCAGGATAAAGCGGGAGGAAACACCCGGGTGTCACCAATGTGTGGATCGCCTGGAGGACACGGTGGAGCATACGGTGGAGGTCTGCCCGGCTTTGGCGGAGCACCACCGTGTCCTCACGAAGGCGATCGGCGGCGGCGATCTCTCGCGTCCGGCCCTGGTTCAGGCCATGGTTCGGGGCGAGAGTGCATGCAGGCCGTCACCTCCTTCTGCGAAGCAATAATGCTTGTGAAGGAGGAGGCGGAACGCGTAAGGGAAAGGCAAGGTTCGCGCCCTCGCGCCCCTAGTCGCCGCAGGAGATGCCCCGGGCGTCGAGAGTCGCTAGCCGATTTCCGGCCACCGTCGGCGCGGGCTTGCGGACGGTGAGCGATGGGTAACTCACCGTCCGATAAGGACCAGGCCCGGGTCGACGACGCGTCGTATTCCCGCGCGCCTCAAAGATTTGTCAGCACCAACTGATGGGGTCCGATAGGGCCAATGCCTGCCAGGGTTGCGAGTTTGTCCGAAAGGGATATCGTGGCTCTGGCACACAGGCAAATGAAGGATTACGGGTGGGTTTTAGTCAGTAAAAGTCTGACACGCCCTCCCGCTCCGCCCAGAGCGGGAGAAGTTATTTGATAATTTCCCACCCAAAAAAAAAAAGGTACGTATATACGTACTTTTGCTGTATGAGCGTTTGGCTCGCATACATGCATATCATGTACTTACATAATTCAATCTGCCCAGCTTTTTCCCAACTATGCTGGGGTCGGCTTCCAGTCTAACCGGATCCAGCTGAATACCAGCATTTTACATGGGGCGACTGCCTATCTGACCTACCCAGTTACTGCAGGGTTGTGGAGGTCAGATACCAATTGGTAAGACTGGTTGTCAGACTTTCGGGCTTCTGACGACCCGTAACGACTGTTAAAGATCCACGAATGATAGCCGTGACCAACGGCTTAACGTGCTTGCCGAGGGACGGAGGAGTCTCGGTATGTAAAGATGGTCACCCATCCATGGACCAACGGCACGGCAAGCGTAGCTTAACCTGATGGATGGACCCGTGTTATTACTTAGCCACGAGCTCCTCACTAACATGTAAAGTATGGCGAGTTAAAAATTATATGAAGACGATGGGCAGCGGGCAGCAGCATAAAACATTCTCCATGGGCTATGCTTACCTACGTATGCGCACGGTATGCCATGTCCAGCACTCCAGCGCACGCTCGCATCTGTTACACCTTCCTGCCTTTTTTTTTGGATGTGAATTTATCAATTAATAACTTCTCTCGCTCTGGGCGGAGCGGGTGTCAGGATGTCAGGATTTTACTGACTAAAACCCACCCGTGGTCTTTCATTTGCCTATGCGCCAGGGCCACGATATCCCTTTCGAACAAACTGGCAACCCTGGCAAGCATTGGCCTTAATGGACCCCGTCAGTTCGTGCCGACATCTCTTTGAGGCGCGCATGGAACACAACGCGCCGGGCCTGGTCCTTATCGGACGGCGAGCAACTATCGCTCACCGTCCGCAAGCCCTCGCCTACGGTGGCCGGAAATCGGCTTGCGACTCCCGACGCCCGGGGCGTCTTCTGCGGCGACTAGGGGCGGGAGGGAGAAAACCCTGCCTCTCCTTCACGCGTTCCACCTCCTCCTTCGCGAGACCACCTTCCTGCGTAGTTATTATATTTTTACATGAGTTTTATCATGATATAACCTATAGAAATTGAATAAGAAACAGCATTCTGTACGAAAGCAATCAAGAATTACGCCGCCAAGGGTGTTTTTGGATAAATTTACTGCAAGAGGTATGTATTTTGAGATCGTACATTTTGAAGTCTGTATTCTCCGGTAATTTTAGGTTAGACTTATAAAATCCACTTCAAATTTTCTTCACGCTCTAAGGTTTCATTGCAATTATCATCAAAATTTATTTTCTTTAGTACCTAATACAAAAAACCGATGATCAAACCTCAACATTAGTGAAAATGAAGACAACTCAACAGTGATCGACATTGACCACAGAGTACTTTTTATTTAGGGTCCGATAGTCAACAAGGAACCCATAGAGTTTCGTCATGTCCGTCTGTCTGTCTGTCCGCGGGTTAGCTCAGAGACTCTTAGATTCATAATACTAAAAAGTTGTAATTTGACATGGTTACCTACTTGTATATATTAATCACGCCATTTTTGTAGGGTACGTGCCCTTGCACGTAAAGTGGTGATGATATTTTTTTTTCTCGTCTACCCCATGGTATCGATGGATAAGCTGTTCAAAAATATGGAGTCTGTGAAAACCATTTTTCTATTCAGGGATCCATTTGCGTATTATTAAGCTTTAGTGCTATTTTTTTGTTAGATTCAAGTGTGCCAGCGAAATGGTAGATTTTGAATATGTAAAAAAAAATCATGGCAGTGGTATACATCATTATTTTTAATATAGGTATGCGAAACCCGAAACTCGTGTCTAGTATTTTCATGTAAAGAATCTATGACAAAATTTCAAAACTGTATCATGAAAAATCACAAAGTTATAAGGTTGTTAAGTTACCGGGTTGTCCGTACAAAAACATGCAAACGGCGGCGGCGCACGGCGCGGGCGGCGCGGCGCGGCGCCCCCGCGCCTCCGTCTTGCGCTCATTGATAATAATTTGGCAGTAGCTATCTAACCGTACGGCCATTGTAATATTTTTGGGACAAATTAAAACATGGTGTAAAAATTATTGAAATCGATTCAGTTCCTTATTCTGAACAAACTATATTTAGGTTTCGCATATATAATTACTAAAAATAATGTTGTTTACACACAACGTTATAACGAATTAAAAAGAAAACTAGCACAGTTAAGTAGGCTTTACAAGTTAACGAGTAACAGTCAACCAACTTAAATTTTCAGTTGGAGAATTGACCGTGACGTAGGTACGGGAGAACATGTTTTTCAACAACAATTTAGGGACAAATACATCCCAACTACGGAACCCTTCATGGTGCGTGGCATATTCTCTAATAAAAACCGGCGAATTCGATCAAAAACTCTTTGTCCACACAATGCTAAAACAAAGATTTTTTCATCGCCAGTTGCACGTAATTGTCCATTAAATTCTCCATTAAAAATAATGCTGTTTTTATCTAACGGAACGTATCAGAAAGTGACAGCATTACTTTTAACGGGGAATTGCAACTGCAACGCAACTGGCGGTGAGGTAGGTATACAATGTACCTATTTTTATTTTACTGTAAATAAATCAGTTTCTAGCATCTGAGAGTAAGATTGGAGGTACTGATTATAGGCTTAGGAATATGAAGACCCCAAGCTTGTAAAAACTTCTCGGATAACCCAAAAGCATACTCCAACTTTCATTTAGCAAAGCTTACCTCGTATTTACACCAGGATAATAAACTTACCTATTCTATTCTTTATAATGTGTATACTGTATTCCATTATCTTTTTACCAAAACATGTCTGAAACAACGTCACGACATGTTTGCGAACAAGTCTTTTACAAGACTTGTCGAAAACAATTTTCATACACACACCTAAAACTGGGTGTAAAATGGTCTACGTTGTAAACCCAGGGTTAGACATCTTTCGTGTCCATATAGTAAAACGTACTTTGTAAACTATGTAGACTGTGGGTTGTTGACATGTTGACAGCTGGTACAGAAAGTGACAGAAACTCTACCTTGTCTTTGTCTATTAGTAAAAATGACAGCAGCAGCTAGGTACACAGCTAGGTAGTGGAGATTGTTGGGTGGAATTGCTGTATTTCGTTAAAATCGTTTCATGATCTTTTATTTTATATCTTTAAACTAAAGTCTTGAGTATGATGTCAACGACTGAAGGCGAGTTGGATGTTGAAGTTGCCCTTGAAAGGGAAGACGGGGAGGTTAGAATGAACTTTTACTTTGAACCTTTCATTTTAATTACATAGCAGTTTTTCAATGATGCCTTGCCATTCTAGACATTAAATGTTCTTAAAAGACCATTTAAATGGGTGAAGTGACTCTAACTCTTACTTAAATCTGCTATAAAATTATTTTGAAAATGACTTATGACGTCTTAGGGCGTACGTGATACGTGATAACCAGAGATTTTATTGCGTTGCAGTTAGAAGATTCGGATGTGGAAGAGGGTACTTATATTCCCCTGGCGCGGCCAGAGGCGTTTAACCCTCCTTCGTTAGTGAACATGCAGATACAGGACGAGCCGAGCGATGAGGGGTCACCGCAGGAGTCGTCGGGCTCGGAGTCGGACGATGAGCCGCGGCGCCGCCCCAAGCGCACCAAGCTGCGGCCGCGCCGCCCGCTGCCACAGCCCGAGAAGAAGGACAAGTACAACATCTGGTGCAAAGCCTTAGAGGTTTATTTATTTTTTATAAAATTATTAGGGTTAATAAGTCTATTGGCATATTCATCATAAAGCATTTCTAGTTTTTTGTGTGTTAACTCTTTTCTATTGTAATTACAATACTTTTCCAAGTAACAAAACCTATGTATTTGAAACACTACTTCTACCTGTTGTCATGGAGATTGGCGGATGGCCTAATATTAATGTATTTGTTTGCTTTTATTACAGGAAGACTTGTTAACAGAGGATATGGTCAGTTGTGATGTATCAAAGAAAAGCAGATATGGCGTTGAATCTTATGATTATACTATTAAGTATAGATTAGATAATGAGTATATATCTAAGAAGAACATCTTTACCTCTAATGATGATTATGTTGATAGTGAACGGTTGTCTAATAAGCGAAAACATGTGGATCGGTCAAACGTGAAGTTAAGGTTGGGGAAAAGAGCAAATAGTCACCATTATGATGATAAACTGAAGCCTAGAAGCCTTCGTGATCTGATAGTGAATGGTGAGGACACTGTGGAAAATGTAGCAGATGATATTGCGGAAAGTCTGTCTGAAGATAAGAAGGAATTACTGGGTATGTCATGTTCCTTATGTTTGTTAATCCTTCTGTTAAGTCTAGAGTATGCTATTCTGTAAAGCATCAGTGCCCATGGGGAGCATTTTGCTATTCATATTATCATATAATTATAAGTAGGAATAGTACAGTTAAATTTATTAATTTTTTCAGGGTTTAACTGAAAAACAAACAATTCATAAGAATATAACATTTATGAAAAAAATTATAAAGGAATATTTTTTTTAAAGTATATTTTGTTGGACTTATTTAACTTATCAATTAACAATTTATCATAATATTTTTTATTTTTTTTAATGTAACAAAATTATGAATTTTCTACATCTTCAGGATATACTTTAGCGTCAGTTTTTACAAAAATACATGCAATCCCCGTTGCACAGTAATTTTGAGCATATTGATGCCCTTCTTTCTTTGTTGGACATATACTGTAGTTGCCCTCCTTATTTGTGGGTGGGGATTCTTTGAATAGTACAAAGCTCAAACACTAAAAAGTAAAATAATTTACATTAATATGTTGACATTACATTTTACATTAACATAAGAGGATGTCAAAAATCCTATTTTATTTGGAAAGGGCTATTAAATTTTACAAACCTAAAAACAACCTCTTTTTAATATAAAAGCAAACAAAAATACGTGTTTAGGGTGAAATATTAATTAAGTATTTACTTATCTAAAAGTCCATATTACAACTTTGCAAAGAAAAAATATTAGAGAATTTGTACTTACGTGAGATGACGACTAAAGTGGAATCAACTACTAACAACCCTAAATTTAACGCGCTAATATTTATTACATACTTACAAAATATGTAGGTATTCATGTTTTTTGCCAGGGGCGGCAAAATGCTCATAGCGCGCCATTCTAGGGTTAAAGACCAATACAGATATTAGGGTTCCCTAAAATACACTGCAATCGCCTTTTGTAATCTTCTTTATAAAAATCTCACTCAATGTCAGGCAATGCACAGCCTAAACCATCAGCTATCAGGATTTAGCTACAAGCATGAAACTATGTGACCCTTATATTTATAATGAAGGTGAGCACAGAAGGACTTTTAAAAATAGCTGATGAAAGTTTGTATTGAAAATCCTATCAGGCACACGGCTTGTCTACCTATAAATACATATTATAAAATTTTACTCTACCATATCTATATTGGACCATAATAAAATTGGCCAACCACTACCACAAAATAATGTTTAAGGCTCAATGCACCATAAATCACTGTGTACAGTCAACAGCACATCAGGTCATACAAAACTGCCAAACTACAAATGATTGTAAACTTTAAAATGTTGAAATTTGGCAGTTTGATGTGCTGCTGTGTACAATGAAATTCCCATAAGATTTTGAAAAAATTAGTCTTTTCAGGTCGGATTGTTCAAGTTGTTGGTGCTAACAAAGCTATAGAAATATACAAAGAAACACAAAAGGTGGAAGCAGAAGGTGGCATGCTTGTCATGGTAAGTGGAACTGTCAGATTAACGGCAAAACTATGTAAATGTCTATTAACTGCTCCCAAATTACGAAGTTATTTTTTAATTTAATTATACAAACTTCACTGATATAATGTTTTTCGTATTTGACATTAATAAACCTACAATTTAAATTTCAACAAGGTTCTAACTTTTATTATTTTAATCATATTTTTAACCGACTTCACAAAAAGGAGGAGGTTCTCAAGTCGTCTGCATTTTTTTTTTTTTTTTTTTTTAATGTTTGTTACCTCTGAACTCCGTCGTTTATGAACCGATTTGGAAAATTATTTTTTTAATTGAAAGAATATACTTCCAGATTGGTCCCATTTTTTTCAAAATCCAGTTCTGATGTTGGGATCTATGAGTAATTGAGGGAACTCCTCAAATATTATAGGCATACCATAGCAATTTTTATATTTTCATCAACAAGTCAATCATTTGCATTCATAAAGTATAATTTGGTGAAGTGGAACAGATGAAGAAGGCCACAGATGGCCACCGGAACTTCTCAGTGATACGTAATTCACGGGTGGCGATGAGATATCTGGATTAAGATAGTTAAGCGAAGCAAATTTAAATAAATGGTACCATCAAACTGGTCTGATGATGAAGCCGGATGGTAGGCACTGGAACTCCGTTAAAAAACAATGTATCCTACCCGTGTTTGGTCTCATTGGAATTGTCATGAGATGCACTCTGGCTATAAATGATTTTTAACCGACTACAAAAAAGGAGGAGGTTCTCAATATATATATATATATATATATATACCACCCGCCACCCGTGAATTACGTATCACTGAAGTTCCGGTGGCCATCTGTGGCCTTCTTCATCTTCTTCATAAAATCATTTATAGCCAGAGCCATATGTACATATTTTAAAAGGAAACCGTGACTGATTGGTCTATCAACACAGCTCAAACTACTGAACAGATTGGCCTGAAATTTGGCACGTAGGCATCCGCTAAGAAGGGGTTTTTGGAAATTTGACCTGACCTTTAAGGGTGGAGAACGGGGGGTTTTGTTTGCATGAAAAATCTTATTCCTAGGGTTAATAAACTTGAAACTTGGACGAATTAAATTATAAAGTTTATATTTTTTTGTTAACTTACTTCAACGGATGGGATGTCAAAGCTTGTATAGAAGAATTTCAATGCGCGGTCCGATCAACTCGAAACTCAGTATTTATACTTAAGACCAAAAATTAAGAATAACTTGTATCAGGGTTTTTCGAAAATCTACCCATAATGAGGTGAAAAGGGGTAGTCAATTTTACAAGAGAGGATTTTACAACGTGGCTTGTTTAACTCGAAAATTGGTATAACCTCTATGTCAAATAATGGAAAAGTCGCAAACCACTTTAAAAATTAACCTCTTTGGGGGTGTAAAGGGGGATGGATACAGTTTGTATGAAAAAAATCTTCTTTCGTTGATCTATTAACTTGAAACTTAGCCTGAATACTTCATCATCAGTCTCCTGCCCTAATCCCAATTTATTTGGGGTCGTCGTAACATGTCGAATTACACTATAGATTTAATACATACAAAAGGAAACAGTGACTCACTTACTGACTGATCTATCAACACAAAGCTCAAATCACTGAATTGATTGGGCTATTTGGCACACAGATAGTTATTATGACGTAGGTAACCGCTAAAAACAGATTTTTGAAGATTTAACCCCTTAAGGGGTGTAAAATAAAACTTCCTGTCTCTGTTGTTTTCATAGCAAGTAGTAGTATACGAATTGGTGTGGGGTAGGTACCACTAAAAAGTGAAAAATAAAAAACTTTTTTACAAAAAAAACAACCGACTTCCAACAAAAACACTAAAAAGTGAAAAATAACTTTAATTTCGGAAGCACATAACATAACATCACGCCTTGTTTCCTCGTAGGGTAGGGCAGAGGTGTACCTGTAGTACACCCACATTTAATATTAAATTTAATTAAATTTCGGAAGTCGGTGGCCATAAACGAAAATACAAAACCAAAGACACCGACTTCCGAAATTAAATGAAATATTATATTAAATGTGGGTGTACTACAGGTACACCTCTGCCCTACCCTTCGAGGAAACAAGGCGTGATGTTATGTTATGTGCTTCCGAAATTAAAGTTATTTTTCACTTTTTAGTGTTTTTGTTGGAAGTAGGTTGTTTTTTTTGTAAAAAAGTTTTTTTATATTGTTTTTTTTTGTCAATGTGAGGATGTTGTAGGCTTAATAGACTGTAGATCTGTAGACTATTTTCTATTTTGTTAAGTACCTGGTACTTTTGACGGGCCTACGCTGTCCTCTCATACCTAATAAAACTGTAATTTGAAAACATTGTAAAAGACAATTTAATTTTTTTTAAAGAGTGACCTTGGAGTCCTTGCCGGATCTTCTCCATAGGAAACGACCAATTGGAACCGTGCACCTAGCTTCTGACGTTTCAAAAAGTGCCCATGTAGGCTTATGTGAAATAAAAATATTTTTGATTTTGAGATTATAGCCCGGGGACACGCCTAGTCAAGCAAAAGGCTAATTTACTTGTATGCATTGAAAGATTAATTTCAAGCAATGATTTTTTTTCACTTATCATTTAGGTTAGTGACAGGGGAGTACCTATGTTAAACTATATACCGCGAAAAGTTTATCCCCGCGTGTTCGTTTTTAGGGTTCCGTACCCAAAGAGTAAAACGGGAACCCTATTACTAAGGCTCCGCGCGCCGTCTGTCTGTCTGTCCGTCACCAGGCTGTATCTCATGAACCGTTATAGCTAGACAGTTGAAATTTTCACAGATGATGTATTTCTGTTGCCGCTATAACAACAAATACAAAAAAATATAATAAAATAAATATTTAAGGGGGCTCCCATACAACAAACGTGATTTTTTTGCTCGTTTTTGCTCTATATTGATGACGGCAACAGGTAGACGCTTGAAATATTCACAGAATATTTAGATATATATTGACTTTAAAAATAAATAGTTAAATTAAAATAAAACAAATATTTAAGGGGGACTCCCATACAACAAACGTGTTTTGTCATTTTTATAGATAATGGTACGGAACCCTTCGTGCGCGAGTCCGACTCGCACTTGGCCGGTTTTTTTTAAAGAAAATATCTAATTTCAATTTTACTTGGTACAAAAAATATTAATAGACATGTTTGTATGGCGTCTTTATCGAAGAGATTAGGTATTACAAGTAGGTCAGTAAATTAAACATTTTTGACCTAAATTCTTCAACAATCCTTTTACTAGGTTTGTTACTTGTTGTATGGCTTATAAAATATGCCAGCAAAAGGATAAAAGTTGTTTATGGTTTTGTACCCCAATTGATAACGGCTGCAGCATAGCAGCTGCCAAAACTTATAAGAATAAAGAAACTTGATTTCAATACATTTCGTGGCATGATCTTGTTTTATCAACTGACTGCCTTGTTTGTCTACTCATCTACTGTCACCATGCATGGACGTCCAGTTGACTGTACATCTACAACACTGCCTATCCCTTCGGGGAAAACAGTCTTATGAATTACTAGCTTTTGTCCGCGGCTTCGCCCGCGTGGATGTCGGAAAATATCTCACGGAACGTACTACCGGGATTAAAAGGAAACAAAGCGATCGCATACATCATAGCCGAGGAGAAGGTCATTGACACCTAGCGCTGCGCCCGCCGCCGTCAACCATAATTATTTTATGCTCAATTCAAATAACATTTTATTGGATAAGGTTCATATAATACCGGTTAAAATAGCTTCGGAATTAAAACTGACATTTTTAACAAAAACTAAATGGTTAAATGCTATCGCGGACTTTTTTGTTGAGCTTTTTGAGATGTACAGACGCCAGCAGGTCAAGCTACCCGAAACTGTCAAATTTCCTCAATCAACCTTGAACTTTATGCCGTAGGGATAAAGTTGAAATCTATTAAAGAAATTTGACAGATTGTAGTAGCTTGATGTGCTGGCGTCTGTACAAACCTTAGAACATACATTTTATGTATCTCGTACGGTTTACGCGGCGCACGCCAGCGGGGCAAACACGGCCTACTGTGACATGGCTTGAGTCACACATTTTATCACAGTTGGGGCGATTAAACCTATTGTTAAACCTTTTATTATAATAAATTAAAAATGCGTCCGATGCGGGTCGTCGGCGCGGAGATGGGTCGTCAGGTCCGCCCAAACGCTCAAGGACATTGGTGTGATTACAAGCCTTAAGCCAATATTTTAAGTATTCTTTAAGCTGTTAGTGTACTTATTGAATAAATAAATAAATAAAAGTATGCCAACGCGTATAAAACGATGTTTTTCAACAAACTTGTAAAGCTCCCAGTCGGCATGTTTTTTCCGACAACTTCAACAATAATTGTCATATTTCAGCCAATTTACACAAAACCGTAATGAACTATACACCTAAACCTTCCTCATGAATCACTTCGTCCATTGGTGAAAACCTTATGAAAATCCGTTCAGTAGTTTTTGAGTTTATCGCGTTTAGACAGACAGATAGACGTAGTGGGGGAACTTTGTTTTATATTATGTAAGGATGACCGTGTAGGTATTGCACGTTTGTATGAAACAGCTGTTCCGTTCCGTTCCGTAGTTCCGTTTGGTGCCGGACGTAAAGAATAGCTCCATCCCATTTCTTCCCGTGGGTGTCGTAAAACGCGAGTAAGGGACTTACTAGAGAATGGGCAGCAGCGTTAGATATGCATTTTTAAAACCATACTGCGATCGCCAACCCGCCTGCCAAGCGTGGCGATTATGGCAAACCCCCTCCCTGTTTGGGGGAGGCCTATGTTCAGCAGTGGACGTCTTTCGGCTGAAATGATGATGATGATGATGATGAAACTGCTGATTTATCTTGAATAATCGACAAAAAAAAAAAAACTGAGGGGTGTAAAATCAAATGCTGAATTCATGATAAAAGCGCGTCGAAGTCCCTTACACCGTGTATATGTTTCATAGAGAAAAACAATTCTTAGAATGGCGCGCGTCGTCGCACCCCTGGTGGTGTTTACTTCTTCTTGCTGAAGCGCGATGGCGACGTGTCTCTGGACATGGTGAACCAGATCTTTACGGAAGACCGAAAGGAGACGCAGCGCAAGGTCAAGCGAGCGCGCGCCAAGAGTCGCCAAACTGTCATGGAACAGCTCAAACAGAGTCTCACAGGTTTGTCATGATGATCTGTCAATGTAATGCCCCTTTTCACTAACTCTAGTCGACACCTAAATAAAATCACGCTGTTGGATTTTCAACGCTCGATTCAGTGCCGAAAATTGTAAATCCAACAGCGCACTTTTATTTAAGTATCCAATTAGGGGTCGGCTAGTGTAGTATCAAATATAAGAGCACTTTTACACACAGCTACAGGTAGTTTGTCGTCTGCGACGGTGACACTGCATTGACGTGTTGTGATACTTTCTAGTTTATGTCGTAGGGGTAATTCTCTGAATTATAAGACAACTGCTGGTTATTGGCCTCTCCTAAGTTGCGCCAAAACAGTCATAGAAACTCTCAACATAGTTTGCACCTAGCGTGTTGAACAAATTAAGTTAAAAAGATTATTCTGATCAAATCTTTTGTCGCTATGGCTTATTATCAACTCCCAAATCTGGAATAAACCACACGCAATCAGCAAGAGTGATGACTTTTCCTTTCATGTAAGATAATATAATATATCAACGAAATATTCCTTTCAGATTCGGAACTACCATCTCTGTTATCACGCGGCGAGGCGACGGCGACATCGGAGCATGGCAGCAACCCGCCGCCGTCGCCCGCGACAGACGCGCGCGACTGCTCGAGCGACACTGACGCGCACACTGACGTGCCCGCCTCCCCCGCGCGCCCCCTCTCCCCTCTGCCCGACCGGACCGACCCGCACGATGTGACCCGCGCCGACCCTCGCCGCCTTCACGACTACGACGACGATGACTTCCTCGAGGTCATGTGCAACGATGACATGGACCTGTTCTAGACACAACGTCGCACTGACCACGGATACGCGTCACTTTCAGCGAACTGCCAATTTAGGTTAAGGTCGCCGGTCAATCCAAAGTTCTGTACTCGAATAAGCGCTTACTCGGTGAGGTCCGGTGTGACCTGTGTTTGCCTCTCGATGAGGCTATGCCTGGTGCTCGTCTCCTTGCCCTATCTAAACGTCATTGTTTTATTCCTAAGGGCGATTGAATAGGTTATGTAAGTCGTATTAGTCGAGTAATTGTAGTTATACTGCAACAACGACAAATTTTAACGTTTTTCGGTGGATCCTACACATAGCAATTCTAAAGTAAAGGGGAGTATATAATCACAAACATTAATATATCTCAATTGGAATATTCGGAAAATATCTGTATGGATTTAAAAGCCAATTGATCTAGTTTTACACAATGTATCAACAATTACAGACAACCCAGCTGAAGAAAATCTTGCTTGTGGTCTCACTGGTAATGCAATTACGAAATGATTAGATAAGCTCCTTTGAACTCTGTGTAATGATTGCAAGAGTTCGGCAACATGTCCTTTATTTACGGATTACACATTTACATCTTCCCGCAGTGTGTCCTCAGACTAATGGATAATAAAAGTGAGACCTTTGTGTCAGCTAAGCCTGCTCAATGCAGATTGTGTGGCAGCCGTTAATTACAAACTTTTGTATTAGCTGTAAGTACGTAAACTGCCAATTTTTAAAGATAATAGTGTACTACTTTACTCTGAGAGCTCAAGAGTTATGTCTTATGGTGCAAAGAAAAACATAGAATGGGTTTAGTTCCTCGGTACTGAGTGCTTACAAGGTGTTCGGATCTTTAAGATGTTTAAGTGAATCAGCGCGTTATCTCATTACTGAAATAAAAACTTTTAAATTCCCTCATTGGACAGTATTAGGTACTGTAATATAAACTTAAATTCGGAGTAAGACAGTTCGTTTCTGTTAATTTTTGGCATAACAAAAAAAAAACGTCAATTTGTAGCTTCAGGAATAAGCAAAGGAAATGAGGTTTTATGAGAGTCATATCACATTAGATTTTCATGATGCACCTCAAGCGTGTTGATAGTTTAAATATTATTGTTGTTAGATTTTAAAGTGTGGATTATAGATACCTTTCAAATAGCAGTATACTTCACACGGTGATTTTCTAATATTTATTCTCTTTTTGGCTTTATTCTCCGTGACGTAAAATTACCTACTCTTAGCCTCATTTAAACAAGTCAATTGATGAACTACTTTTTTTGCAATAATGTAAATGATTACAAAAAACGTGTTAGTAATTAGATTGTTTTTGTAAAATCTTGGTTAAATGATCATAAGAAACAAATGTGAGTAAGTGAAAATAAAATGTTTAAAATAGTAATATTAAATCTCAATTTAATTTCTAAGCAAGAAATGATTCTTGTTTGTTGGTTTTAGTAATTTCGTAGGGCATTTTAAATTTTCTAGTATATTCTGCTAGTATTGCAAATGGAGTTGAGTTTTTGAGGCTTAACCCTTTGTTATGTGATATTTAATTGCATGTATCTGTGTGAAAAGCGCCTAAATAGGTATAAAGCTATCTATTTTGAGTATTCCTTTCGACTATCCTATAAAACAAATAATTATTATAGTTGATTTTTCTTTGATCTCAAAAACTGAGGAGGAATTGGTTATTATTATGTATAAAAACTGTACTTAGCAGATTTGAAACCTATAGAAGCATACTAACGATAAAAACGATTCGATAATATAAAATGATGTATAAATAAATATAAAACCTGGGCATTGTGGTGTTCATATCCGCCTATAAAAATATTTTTGTTACTAAACTGATTGTCTCTGGTTTAATAACTGGGTTGTTTAATAGTTGTAGAAGTAGACAATAAATAGCTTACTTTTGGTTAAGGGCAATCAATTTCAAGAGTGTGGCAATACTTTGTTACTGATCCAACTACTGTATCATATTGCTGTTCCTCTTGAACATGCCTTTATTGCCAGGAAATGCAAGTATTATAGGTACTTGGGTATGTTACAGGTTGACCACAACTTTTTATGTAAATTGACTAAAATTGGGCATAATCTAGGCAGGTCAACACGAATAAATAGGTATGTATGATAAGATTCTTGTTGGTTAGCCCGTTATGGATTTGTCCCAGTTGTTAACAATAGGCTTCCCCCTATTGGGACATGGGACTTAAATATAAGGCGACACATTTCGGAGCGGCATGATCCGGCAGAAACGGGCGGCAAAATATACATGTGATTTTGTCGCCAAGCCTGTGCCGAACCATGCCGACCCCAATAATTTGTAGCACCATTATCTGACGTGGGTGTGCTATGGATACGCCTCTGCCTAACCTATAGTGGTATATAGGCGTTATGTTAGGTATTCTTG
Organism: Tiliacea aurago; assembly: GCA_948098905.1. Taxonomy (NCBI): domain Eukaryota; kingdom Metazoa; phylum Arthropoda; class Insecta; order Lepidoptera; family Noctuidae; genus Tiliacea; species Tiliacea aurago. The sequence goes on from OX402593.1 coordinate 19,100,773, forward strand.
TTGGTCTAACTGTTTGATACAACTTGTGTAAATTATAGATTGTTGTGTTAAATATCAATCAATATGTATGTATTGCCAAAATATTAATTGAAAAGGTCTGTGCGATTGAGGTACTTGAAAGGTACTGACTGTCTTTTTTACAATGAAGATGCTTTGATGTGTTGTGATGTTGAAAAATGTACAGTTATCTGAATGTTACTGATAGACGGACTCTCAGAAATACTTTGTATAATAAAATTGATGAAAACATATCTTGTTTTGTTTAAAACCTCTATTATTGCATAAGGGGGCCTAAAATGGACACTATGGCAGAATCTTAATAGGATCTGCGTACAATTCATACACTTCACAATAATTCATCTGTTTGACAGCTGCTAGACATTAGACTTCAATAGAGCAATTCTTAATTTGTGGACCGAAACTCCTTAATAAACTGTCTAACAGATGAATTGCGGGGTTGGGGTATGAATTGTACCGTTGTACGTGTTATGATTCTCCCAAAGCGTTCATTTTAGGCCCCATTGTCTTGCCAATCAGTGTTTCTATCAGGAAATACTTGTGACTAGTAATGAATGAATATTATGTTGCTTTTAGGTGGGCGTGTACCGTAGACGGCGTGTACCAATGTTATCCGAATCATCATTTAGATAACAATAAAACAATTAGTCAATAGACAATTATAGTGATGTGGGTAGCAAGTAGAAACTAAACACATTTTTAGGAATACTTTTTATTGCTTTCATCAATTCATAACAACCAAATTATTAGGATTAGATAACTTTGTTCCTAACACATTACAATTTATACATCTAGTGAACAATTTGGAAGAAATATTAAGAAAATATAGTCTTTATTTTTATATGAAATGCATGAAGCTAATACTTAGAGAGGTAGGAATGGGCAAAGCTGCTTTTGGCATAGCAAGCAAGGATCCAAATTAAAACTTGTACTATAATAATGAGTATCAGAGTACATGATCTCCATAAATAATAAAGGGGTTCCAAATATGCTCTTAGGGAAAGTCCAGCATCTGTAATAAAAAAAAAAACTATTACAGTTCTTGGGTTTATAGCATATTGGGAGACTTGTGTGAAACAGGTATGAATGACAGAGATGATGTTCTGCAAAGCTAAACTTTTACATAATATGTACAGTCACAAGTATAAACATATTACTATGAACAGCTTGGTATTAATATCTGATTGTGTGATTCATCCATTAATATATGACAGCAAATATATGTGATAATTTGAGGAAGGCATAAACAACTGGCAGCTCAAATATTTGACATCGAAGAAACAACAAAACTATCTGGCGAGACAAGCAATGCAAAAATATAGGATGCTGCTTCAGCTTCAAAAATGTGTCAATGCAATATTAATGGACATGTCTTGCATCATAAATATCTGCCTACTCAGTTAAATTCATAAGATTGAGATACCTCATTGATCGAAAATTTCTAATATCATTTTGGCAGCATAATTATATTTATGCTTGTGACATACCTACTTTGTCAGCAATACTTATGTACATTCAGGAACACAAGTCGCTGATTACTTTCCAATTTCGATAATTCAATATTTTAGAACATAAGTATTATTTAAAAGATAACAAAAGTATCCCCTACTCTTCAGTAATTAGTTCGAGCAATTATTTCCTTTCATTCATAAAACTCTTTTATGGACTGATGACTTCTTGTAAACTGAAAAGTGCCATAAATGCGCCTAATTGAAATAAATGATTTCAGTTTGACTTTGATGTCTCTTAGGAGTTAAAAAAAATAATTACCAGCTGTGGCAGGCACTTCTCAATGTGTTCGATGTCTACTCTATCGCAACTCTCGCGGAGAGCGTGGCTGGAGGCGCGCAGGCAAGTCTCTGTCACCAGACATTTTGCCACCTCCACCACCAGTGACAACGCATCGTTGCCCAGCTTTGTTTTATTGTCTTGGAATGAACCGTTTAGAAGCTCTTTGATTACTTCCTGGGAATAATGAAATTTAAGTTTGTTTATTTACACTTTTTTTACCATACCTATGAATAAATTGGTATTGAATTATTAGCCTTCTGAACTTTGAAAGTTTGAACATACTATTTACACGTTCCTATTAGAACAATAACATTAATTCATTTCAGAGGTAGGTACTTGAATAATAGCCCTTCGCGATTAATTAAATTATTATGGCTAATTTAATGTGTAATACTTACTTGCTTTAGAGTGTTCTTCACATTCGAAGTTACAGACGCGGGGTCAATATTGTCCTCATCATTCTCGTTACTATTACGAGCCATTTTCAATGTGTTTTCACTCACGAATTTCGGTAATTATTTCTAAATACATAAACGCAAACTTCACTAGTTCACTCTGATTATAATCCGCTTAATAAAATAGTCCATAGCAAAACTGCATAATATCTATAGCATGGTCTTCTCTTACCTAACCGTATCGTAACGTGAATACTCCGCTCTGGCAAATGAGAGGATAAATCAGAATCTGGATAAATGTTACCTTTGAAAACCTGGAACGCAACCAGAAAATTGACATCTCTTGATCAGTTTAGGAATCAAGTTTTACGATCTTTCGCCCAGTTTATGGTACCTTACTGTTAACTCAATAGGTACCTACCACACTATTGTGGCGTAAGGGTACTTGTACTTGCATACACGATCTACGAAAAGAAACGGTTACCTTTCTTTACGTGTGAGCGCATAAGTTTTTGGGGTCATAGGTGGAGGGTATTCCACCTGTCTCATCTTACGTGCATTGGAGGTGAAGTTGTAATCGAAGAGTGAAGTGAAACTCTCAACTTGCAGTAAAGTTATTATAATTGTATTGTCACACACGTTAAAGTTTATAGTAAGGCACACTGTTAGTACATATGGCTAGTAGCCAGTAGGGACAAAAAAACGAATGACTTAAATCTAGTCCGTGTCCCGCGACGGTTGACAATCAAGAAGCCACAACAAGAAACACAAACCACGATACAAATGTACTCTGTGACGCCAAGCACCTGGGACCATAAAACGCTACGTTTATGGGACGCTATGGGTGGCGTCCCGGATCATAGCTTAGTGTCGCTACCTAATAAGCGAGCGTTCCTAACTACAGGCGAGTCCACGTATTATAAGGGGCATTTACAAATGCACAATACATAGGTGACGCCACAAGACAATACGGGGCTATTTTACCCACTCGATCGGTACCGTCTTTATCGGGAACCCGTGTCTTTAGGCCAGCACCCTAAGAGAAGGAGGATTTATCATGAGGTAGCAGCATACTCATGGGCGTACCCGGTCCCCGTCAACAAGGAACCGTGTATTCCCGTTGTCCCCGTCCTACGGGGACAGCGGTACTTCAATTAAATATTTAAAAATACTTCCCATTGTCCCCGTGGTTTGGTTTTACATTCAAAAATATGTTTCTGGCACTCGCCGGCCGCTGCCGCGGCACCGCTCGCTTCGCTCGCTCGGCTTGAGCGTTGTGTGGTCACAGTTCTAACCTAACCTAGCTGTTTCGATTTTAAAAAGGTTTACTTCGTAAGTTATAGGGACAACGGGAAATAAATTAAAAACACGTCCCGCTGTCCCTGTGACGGGTATATGTCATACGGGGACAACGCCATGTCTGTCTGTCTGTTCCCGGCTTAGCTCCGAGACTCGTAGTATTAGAAAGCTGTAATTTGGCATGGGTATTGTATACAACATTAGGTTTTGTTTATACTAACCTATCCATAGAAAAAATTGTTCAAAATGATGAGTACAATGACCCCTTTTCGTGTTTAGTTTATACAAAAACTAATGTTCTATATTAATCACGCCGACAGAATTAAACAAAAACTAGAAAAAAAAGGGTAGGTACCTCCCTTACACGTAAAATGGTGATGATATTTTTTTTTCTCGTCTATCCCATGGTGTGGTGTATCGTTAGATAAGCCGTTCAAAAATATTGCGAGTTTATGAAAACCTTTTTTCGATTCAGGGATCCGTTTGTGTAATTTTAAACTTTAAAGCAACTATTAAGTGCTAATTTTTGTCAGTCAAGTATCCCCCCCTGCCAGCGCATTTATACTAGAGCCATGATTCAAAAATACCCATTTATTGTTGGATCATGGCTGTAGTATAAATGGACAACAAAATTAAAAGGAAAACTATCATAGTTAAGTAGGCTTGCAAGCTGACGAGTAGGTAATAGTCGACCAACTTACATGTGCACACATTACACGCTTTTGGCGAGAAGACCGCCTATTCTGTCACCCTATGTAAAATTTCTACATGTATATCTATAATTTTTATGGTGTACTTATTAAACAGGATCAAATGGAAGTTAAATAAAACTATGTAAAATTAAATAAATAATTATATTATATCGTAGAGATGTCACATCATTAATAAAGCCGGATTCACACAAGGGAACTAAGTTGTAAAAAAAAAAATACTATTTACATTATCGATGTTTACTTTTTTGTCGACTGCACCGAAGGAGAAATTATTGAATAAGCGAAATAAGTTCAATATTTAATCGGATCGAGTGCTAGCGTTTATATTTGTACCCTTGACACGTATTCTAGGAGAATAAAATAGACAACGCCGGCGATGGTTTTTCTCACACATGGCTCAACACTTACCACTTTACTATAAAGTTATCGTATTACTAATTGCTTATGCTAGGAGTAAAGCAGCAGCAGCACGTGCAGCCTGTGGGTTAACTACACACTTGGATCATACAATGCCTTGCGTGTTCAATATAACAACGCGTTTAGGGTGCTGCTGGGGCTACCACGATTCTGCAGTGCTTCGACTATGTTTGCAGAAGCGCACACTGATGGGTTTCATGCTCTTATAAGGAAGCAGTGTGCGTCGCTGCTGAGTCGTGTTAGGTCCAGTAGCAACAGTATAATAAGCGTGTTCGTGGACAGGTGGGACTCTCCACTGCTGCGCCACTGGATGCGTTTGCATACTGCATTGTGAGTAGTGGACAGTTCCGGGACTAATGTGTCCTTGACTGCTTTTATTTTGTGTGTGTTGTTTTGTTTTGTTAGTTTTATTTTGATGTGAATTAGTTGTTTTTAAAATGTGTGTGTTGAAATATGGATTTGTTTTGAAATAAATGTTACTTACTTACTTAAAGCCATGATTTCCTAGAAGAGCGATAGCCGCCACATAGCGTCCGCCATTTATCGGCGAATGACGTCACTAAAACGTGATTTATGAAAGTAAGTTTGTGTGTATTCTTTTATAGCGTTTTTTGACACCGTAAAGTCAAACTCCGCTGCCATCATTTTCACTTCTAGGAACCCGAAGCTTTGGATTTAAAGATTCTTTATTTATTCTAAAAAAACATACTGGGGGCCTAAAATGGACGCTTTGGCAGAATCATAATATGAAACTGCGTGCAATTCATATCCCGCAATTCATCTGTTTGACAGTTTGTATGGAGTTTCGTAAAATGGTCCACAAATTATTAATTGATATAGTGAAGTCTAATGTCAAATATCAGCTGTTAAACAGATGAATTGCGGGATGTATGAATTGTACGCAGATCATATTATGATTCTGCTAAGCGTCCATTTTAGGCTCCCCACCACTCCGTTAAGTGCTAAACGCTAACACATCAGTAATAAAGTTGAATATCGCGTGCGCTCTTTGATCGTGTTCAAGCACGAAACTAAGGGCGAATTTCACCAATGAATGACACTTGACACTGCTCTTAAACGTAGTTTATGTGCTGATCGCGTTCAGTTTTCATTGGTGAAATTCGCCCTAAATAGCGTAAGTCTCAATTTTTATTTCGTTTATAACTAAAGTTATAATTGATCTAGAGAAAAAATATCTGGTGGCTGTTTATTAAACTGTATTTTCTTGCTGTGAATATTCATTTTAGACAAAGCCGAACAATCTTGTTTTTTTTTTATAATTATCTTTAAAAAAGACATGATTTTCGAATAAAAACTGTATCGAGCGAAAATTGTACAAATACGTATCAGTCTTGTACATGGAAGGAAAAGATCCAATAAATCAAAAGTTGAAAAAAAAAAACAGAAAACAAGTGTAAAGTAGTGTAAAGTTTCATTTTGATTGTATGTATGACAGTTTCAGAATATTCATGCAAATTAACATAAAAATAGGGACCCTCTTAAGCTCGACACTCGCGTGACCCGGCTACAACCTAACAGATTTGTAATAAATACAATATGCGCGTTCTGATTTCGTCTTTAGATTTATCTGTCATACTGTCTGATATCATGCCGATAATATTTTTCTCGTCTACAATTTCTAAGATAGTTTTGTCTTGACGTTCTTCCGGGGTCAGCTGCTCCTTCAATATTTCTAGTATAAGCTTATCTTCGTCTCTTTTCCACTCGGGTTTCTCTGTCTTGACTATTTCGTCTTCGAACATGATCTGCATGGATGAGTTGGAAGACTCACTGAAGTCTTGCAGCTCAGTTTTGCTAACTGTTACAACTAGTGATACACTTTCAGATGTTGGTGTTACATATTCCACTGTTGTGTTTTCCTGAAATTAAAGCAATAAACGTAAATAAAACGCCATAGGCTAAAGCATATGCCAAACTCAAGTACATTCAGCTGCTGCTGAATAGGAAAATAAATATTTAAGTTGGAAGTGTACGGGCTAATCCGTTGTTTTCTTTCCCCTCTTAAGGATGCGTTCAGACAACACGCGCCCACTACACGCACCCCACGCGCCCGTCCCGCTCGCTTTGAATTTTTTTGTATATAAAATGAGTCCTATGACACATCAATAGATCTCAAATTGCATTTATGAAGTCAACCCGCACAGGCCACGCGCCCGCCTCGCGCTCACCCCGCTGAAACACGCCTTGTGCCCGCGCTTCGGCTAGTGCCGTATTAACTGTGATCAAGGGCGTCTTTTGATTAAATAATAAGTAGTTTAAGGGGGTGCGAGGCGGGCGCGTGGCATGCGCAGATTTTGCGCGTGGCGACCGCGTGTGCAAGGAGGGCCCAAATCATGTGCGGGGCGTGCGCGTGGTCGGCGCGGGTTATCTGAACACGGCCTTTAGGCTGCCTGTCCACCGGAGCGGAGCGAGACTGCGGAGCGGAGAAACTGAGAAATATTTACCAATAGGATTGCAAGTGGGCAGGGATTTGCAATCCTATTGGTTAATATTTCTCCGTTGAAAAACCCACATTAGGCTGCCTGTCCACCGGTGCGGAGAAACGGGAGAAATATTAACCAATAGGATTGCAAATCCTAGGATTGCCAGTGGACAGGGATTTGCAATCCTATTGGTTATGTGGGTTTTTTACGTTTCTGTATCACGTGTTTACTCGTGGGCCCAGATATAACGGCCCCGACTTTAAATCGTGGGTTGGAACCCAGGCAGGCGCTTTACTTTGTGTAAATTATTTCATTACCACTGCTCTCAAAACGGTGAAGGAAAACGGAATAAAACATCGAAGACATGTGACATCTACCGACCCGCACTGGGATGGTGGTAGATTACAGCCCACTACCTCTCTAAGAGAGGCCTGTGTCTCAACAGTGGGAACTAGTGATGTACCGACTAGTGGCCAACTAGATGGAAAAGCCGACTAGTGGCCAACTAGATGGAAAAGCCGACTAGTCGGCCTTATTTGTAGTCGGAGACTAATCGGCAAAAACCGCCGACTAATCGGCCCATTTTTACTCGTATTAATATGCTTTAAAATTTAACTTTAAAACTTTCAATTTCAATAAGGTAGTTCCACTACTAATAAAACAATATACACTGTGTTAGCCTATGACGTATTATATATAGACACGTTATCAACCAACATCTCGGCGCTTAAAAACGGCGAAAATACTAGATAACTACCTACTTATACGCGTAAAGAAAGGGAAAGAAAATATGACACCGTACGGCGGGATGTCTGTTGCTAGAGGGAGATAAATAAACATCTTCAGTTACGTCACAGGATAAGTAATAGTCAAATTACATGCTCATTGGTCGAGCGCATGAGTGACGTACCTATCTTCATGCGCCGGCCGCCATTAGACACAGCGTCGTACAAAATAAAATAAAATAATGTAGTTTTGTAAACTTACGCGTGAAATGACACATTTTTGTCTTTAACTTTTGGGGTATAATTTGTACATCCTCTGAAAACACACGACGGCATGTTTTCTTTATGTTTTGCACAGGTTTTCACACACGATATAAATTTAAAACAAACATAGCGTCGCGCGACAGGTTAGTGCGTGACTGAGCGCAATGTGGCCAATTGGCTTCATTTCATGTTGCCATTTTAGAGTGCGGACAACGTATCTATAGTTTTATACATCATTGGTGTTAGCTACGTTATTCAACTTTGTTTTAAATTAAAACACAAAAAAAAACGCGGGCTCGCACGTAAACAATGATAGAAAAAATGCAATGTAAACAAAATCATGTCGACAAGTCGGCCGGGGCACTAAGCGCGCATCTACGAGCCGAAAGCGTAGTCACGAACATTGCCGATGTCACCCGAACTCAACCGAAAGCAATGATTGGCTTGGCCGACTAGTCGGCCAAAGTCATAGTCGGCCCATCTCTAGTGGGAACATTATAGGCTGATTATGACACATCAATAAATCTCAAATTGCATTTATCGAAGTCGACCCGCACAGGCCACGCGCCCACCGCGCGCCCGCCCCACGTTCACCCCGCTCATGCGCTGCATACGCCTAGTGCCCGTTTTTTGCGAACACAAAACAATAAAATGCACTAGAAGATCAGAAGCACCGGCGCAGTATGTCATTACTATAACACACAAGAGATGCCTGTTGCCGATCCTCTTGACATAATCCTTCAGGGCGACTAAAGGATTTTACGATTTAAATGGGTTGAGACGAGAAGGGGACCATACTATACAATATCCCCCCCTGTGTCACCCCCGTGCAAGCACCATACCAACATGAATTTAAGAAAAAAAAAAAAAAACATTAATATAAATAAATAAAATTGTCGTAAGGAAGTCTCCACTTTGTCTCCCGATCCGATCTTTGGTTATTATACAGAAAAAATGCGTACTTCTTTGATAGGTCGACAAATATCCTGATTATTCTCCGAATCAGAATGGCTCTTACTTCCACTGTTGTCTTCATCCTCACTGCAATGATAGAAAAAACACAAAAAGTCTTTATCAGTACGCGAACAATGCTCATTTATTTTTGCATAACGTTCATAAATGTTCACACTGGGTGTTTTTATTAAACTGGGACGGACAGTATGGGGAATGTTTTATGAAGGCATCGAGATTACGTACAAATAGTATGAAAACATATTTTATTGATTTTGACCTACTTCTGCTGTGCAATTTTTTCTTCCATTTAACTTTAGTTGATAAGTACTAAAAAAAAAAACGACAAATTTTACTTATTTTTTTTGGACAACTCACACTTGACCAAAAAAGAAGTATTACAAAAAAAAAACATGAAAAAAGCATTTAATGGTCCTGAGTTACTTTCCCCTGATTCCAGTAATAATATTCACTTTGTTTAGGTGCATGGCAAAAAAAAAAAAAAATGGTATCGACTCGCACAGTCGACAGCACGTTCATGGTAACAATTTATATTGACAGCGCCTCTATTTCGTAGCAGTAAGGAGCGGCTTTCTTAGTCCAAGTGTTACTACTGTATAGTCTGTTCCAAAAGTATCTGATAAAAAGGTAAACAAATAAATCAAAAATATTGAGACGTCACGGGACGACTGGCAGATGTGAAACATCGCACTACACCCACATTTACACACCACTACATATAGACTATATAAGTGTATAGTGACCGATCGCCACGCAGCATGCGTCGCCCCGCCAGCAATCGGTTTTACGTGCGCCTATAGATGTTTCACATCAAAAATTGACTGGTGGATGGCAATTTGTAGTGCAACTTACAAACTGAGTGAATAATCAAATCAAAGCACTCATTTAGTTACCCGAAATTCTAATTATAAAAATCACCTTAAAGATGTTTTTCATTTGACAATTGAGGTTAATTTTATAATCTCAAATTGTATCCATAATTTTTCAATAACAATTGGATAATGTTATCAAAAGAAAAAAAGTGATGACATATAAAGTTGAAACCTATTTACATATGAATGTGTTACTCTTACTAATTCCTTTTAATGAGTAAATGTGTAAGAATTAACCCGAAGAGGGTTTATTTACACTGTCGTCAGATACTTTTGGAACAGAGTATAGTTGACTTTGGCCGTACCTCATAGACAAGTCGGCTTCATAGTCTGCTATAGGTTCCACTACCGCATTAGTGTCGTTACAGTGAGTCTCATCTGAAGGTTTCTCTGCCGACTGGGACACTTCCTGTGCTGGCGACGTTACTTCTGTCTGTTCCGGGCTGCACATATAAAAAAATTGCTAGAGCTCGTCGGCGCGTATAGGAAGTTACACAGGAAATTAAAGCGTCTGTTTAATAATTAAAGTTCATATTTGCATATTATAAAGGGTAGATTTTTGAGACGAGGCAGTACCGGTTGGCCCAGAAGTCTTTTAATCCTTATAGGAAACTGGATCACATAAATAAAATGTGAGAATTGACGTTTTTCTAGTTTCAGTTAGCAATTACTCCAAGTGTCCTAAGAACGTTTTTCTGTAGCTACAACGGTTAAGGTACTTTACTGCTCCATCTACAAAACTCACTCTGTCGTCATAATACGTCTAGGAACCTCGGTATGAATGAAATAGACTGATTGCGATGCTGCAACGCTATTGGTCGCTAAGAAGACGCTACGTTCACGTTCTATCGCGGTGCCACCCGCGCCGATGCTCTCGTTCAAGCGGGGATCGTAAGACATTGCACAAAATTATTGCTAAGATTATCGATCAAACTACAGATATCCCATGAAAAGTATGCGCTTCAGACATCATCGTATATCTTCGTAAATACGAACGTCTGATTATGAAATCTAATATACAGCTGTTACAACCATGGAAGTAGAGATAAACTACGATAACATGGCGCGCCCCTCCAAAATTCAAAACGTTTGAAAGTATATAAGGCAGTATTTACAAAGCGCTACCAAGACTGACAACGCATTGTGTGCGTATACTGAGACAGCCATCAAACAAATATAAATCCAATTATTTATTTATTCGTAAGGATTTGACTACATACATTGAAACAGTAATTAGGAAGGGCGCGCCATGTTATCGTAGTTTATCTCTACATGCCTATTTTGTATTACACAGATTAAAAAATTGTAGCAACTCTATACTGCGTTCACTATAACTTGACGCGTTGCGCGATTGGTAGCACTTAATTTTCCAGTCATGTGATTGGTAGTTCTGTTCTGTCAGTCACCATTTTGAACTCTATTGGTATTGAAACTAAGACTGCAAGATTCAGTGTTACCAATGGCATAACGCGTCAAGTTATAGAGAACGCACAGTATGCGAGACTTTCCAACAGTTTTGAGTGGCAGATGACGTTCTGTGACCGGAGTAGGGCCCGTATTTATACAGCGTTACTCAGTACTCAAGCATTACTTAAGACTAGATTCAAGCCATCGGATTGGTTAAAACTAGTCTTAAGTAATGCTTGAGTACTGAGTAACGCTCAATAAATACGGGCCTAAGTATCCCGACCGAGAGAAAACTTCATAAAAACTCGCAATGACAAGTGCTACAAAGCGTGGCAATACAAAACAAAGAAGCTTTGCTTGTGGGAGAGTTACTCTGTGGTACGATGTTCGTGCCAATTCGGAAACACGAAGATAACCGAAGCGCATAGGGGGATGGGCTAAGGTAGCCCGCGAAATTCAAATTTTCTTACGTTTTTGCCAATTTGCAGGTCAATAACAGGTTGTATGTTGATCTAAATATGATTCGCGGACGTAACAAATGGCTTTACAGAATTATTATCATTAGAATCAGCAATACTAGACTATTTCATGAAATAGTCATTCAATATGATTGTACGAACTTAGAGAGTTGTATTGCTGATTCTAATGATAATAATTCAGTAAAGCCATACTTGTTACGTCCGCGAATCATATTTATTACAACCTGACACAGACCTGCAAATTGCAAAAAACGTAAGAAAAATTGAATTTCGCGGGCTACCTTAGCGCATCCCTCTTAACTGATTGAACTTACGTTTTCTCCTTTATATGCGGGAACAAAGAGTGTACATATTGCGCAAGCGCAGGGTACCCTTCTAATGTGCACAGTATATCTGTGCAGATCTCACAAGCCGTCGAAAAGTTCTTAGAAAACAAACTGTTTAGCTCCGTTAGAATTACATGACGTTTCTCTATGTCTGTCACTTGTTCCTGAAAATTTAGGTATGATTTAAAAAAAAACACTCCGTAACATGCCTGTGTATTTTTTACTTACATACATGTAAGTAAAGTTTATACAAATATTCACTTGTAGAAATTTTACTTTAAGCCAATAAGGATATATTTTGTACTGGCCAAACAACGAAAACATTTGATCCAACTACGCCAAGTGTAGTGCCAGCAATAAGATAAGATTTCTTTATTTGTTTAAACATTGTATAAGTACATACAAGAGCATGCCAGATATTACATAGTTTAAGTGCTTGGCCACACTGGCAGCGCGGTGCGGGTGCGGGAACACGCGCGATTGGTCCTGTCCGCAGAGGACCGCGCGGCAACGCGCGCGGTCAGCTCGAACTAGTTCGAGATCCCCGCTCCCGCGCGGGTTGTCGCTTGCCGCCTGCGCACTCACTGCGGCCACTTGTATGAACGAACTATGGAGCGAGTTGCCCGCGCGCTCCCCGCGCCAAGTACCCCGCGCTCGCGTGCCCACTATGGACACTCAAATGAAGTTCTTATGTACGAGTTCGTCGCGCTGCGCCCGCCCCGCGCCCGCGTTTGCAGTCTGGCCTCACACTTAGTCCAATCATGTTTAGCCGTAAGTATCAGCGTACAAATATTTCCATAACATTGAAAAGAATTAACAATAAGAAAAAACGAAAAATTAGTTATACTCCGTTGGTTTAATAAAGGTAAACAAAAATAAAAATAAACTAGTGTGCTTTTGACTACACGACTGAAGTAAAACTTACAAATAGTAATACTAATTTATACTTACTTACAACAATAGGCCTGCACTGTGTCTTAGATATACGAAACGCAACTGGCTATGAGAGAAGAGAGAAAGAAAATATGTGCTCACACCTCTCTTTCTTGCCCGTACAGTAAATATACGAAACGTAACTCTCTCTATTTCTATATCTCCCTCTCAACTTCCGTTCGCTCGCTTCCGTAACGCTCTCGTCACGCATTCACCAGCTTACTGCCCAAGTCAAGCTTTTTTTTTTTGTATGGCATCTCGTAGGTGGCCTTGAGAGGCCGTGACTACTTAACCGGACTTTCCTGTGACTGCCTCAAGGTTAAAGCCTCCAGCCAGGGCGTAAAATATATATTATGACTAAACGACTGCGTACTAATGGCACCCCTTGTGGGGTACGGACCTCGGCATAGGGCGTCGTTGGGGATCACAAATTGGGGACGGGCTGGATCAAAGTTTAGATCATGATTATTAACTGGGGTTACTATTAATGCTACGGCGCACTCAGCCTCGGCGCGGACGGCTGGCGATTCGACGTGCAAGGGACGGGGGGGACATTTTAGTCGGGAAGTTCGCGTGGTACCTCGGCGGCGAGGACGGAATGACAATTTGTGCACTGTACTGGTGGCCCTATTCCTTTCCTGGAGGAGGGTAATAGGGTCATCTGGGTCAGAGAGAGTATGTCTTGGTCGGCGAGTCTGACTAACTGTGGAAGGCCTATAACTAGCAGCCAAGTCAAGCGTGCGTAAAGAAGTTTTACTTCAAAGACCACGTGACGAGAGAGCTGTCAAGTAACTAAGTAAACTTAATACCCATCACTTCGGTTGTCATGCTACGTCACAATTGTGCTCTTTAATTTAGCAACGTTACAATTCGTTGACGTTTAGAGAACCTGTCTTTTTGGGCTCTTTAATAGAGACAGATCACAAAATAATATAGTATTATTATAAATCTAATTAAAAAATTGTGCTGAAGCAGTTACATCAATCTATATTAGTTTAAGAATAAATGATGAAGTGCAACATACATTATTAAAAAAGGAAACTATCGTAAAAATCTAAAATAAATTTTATATGATTGAAGTTACAGCGTATTTTTAAACAAGAAAGTGTCATCTATAAAAATCCTTTTTAGTTGTTTACTTTTATTTACATTCCTACCAACTTATCTGTGAAATAGCGAAAATTGGAACGTCGAAATTTAGCTAGCTTAATTTAATGTTATCTACGAAAATTAGCAATACTGAATCGACGGTGCTGTCCTCTTTCAGTTCACAGATAAGTTGGTAGGACTGTAATTACCTAAAGTCCTAAACCAATGGAGTATAGAATAGGCACTTACAAAGTTTATAATTTAGAAAAGCCAATGCAAACTATTGGCATAACTGTTTTCCTTTCGCCAGAAATGTAATCTAGGTTATATGTTAGAGAATAATACGAGAAATCAATAACAATAAGAACCATGTCTATCCACCGTAACCGAACGGAGATACATAGGAAAGTATTGCTAGTATATTTTTGTCAGGCGGTACTTATTTTTCTTATTAAATTATAATTAGATTAAAATAAAATCATACGTGAAATTTTGAGTTTTCCATTGATAAAATAGATTACAAAACCAACAAAGTAAAATATGACATTAAACAACCTTCTTAATCTATAACAGCTGATACGAGTCACTAGGCCTCCGCCTGCCGCCTTCTTCCGCGACGTATGTGGAAGCGGGGTCACGGAATGACTCATTAGAGTTGCCGAGTAGTATTTAACAATGGAAAACTTAAAATATTACACACGGGAGTATTTTTATTTAAGGAAAAATAACGCCTGATAAAAAAACAATAGCAATCTACTACAGTGGCGAAGGGTGATTTTATAAGATAGTTAAGCCGGAGAAAAAATAATCTTTTCTACACAAAATAAACTCGTCATGACGTCGATTTTGTATAGAAATTGAACTCACTGAGTTATTTTAGAGCAAAATGTTTTGTTGTTGGGATATAAAGACAAAAAATGTAATGTAGACGTTTTGTGGTGTTTTAATTGTATGGAGAATTAAATACCTACAATGTGATTATTATAATATTTGGCATTATTAAACAATACTGACTGTGTACCATGTTTCAATAACGATAAGAGTAGTTGCGTTCCAAATTTCCGAAAGGAAGCCGGTAGGAATCGTGTTATACGGTGCTTTCGCCACTGATCTACTAAACACTCTCTAACTTGGTTCGGTTACGTTTGGTAGACCTAGTTTTTTTTTTATATTGATTTCTCATACAGTCCTCTAACATATGGCTTAGGTTTCATTATTGGCGAAGAGAAAAAAAAAATATGCCAGCTATGTATGGCAAGTTTCATTGCCCTTTATAAATTAGAAATATTTTTTTTGTCATAACGTCAAAATTCCCTATTCATATAAATTTTATATTAGTGTCAGGAAAAAGATAAAATTAAACAATAAAAAAAAACAATTAAGGAAACATTGTGTTATTAAGAGCGTTTACGACATGTGGCGGACACGGGTAATAAAACCACTTAAATAAGAACTTTAAAGTGGACTGTATTTAAATAGAATATGTACAAGGTACATTAATACTGGCAGATTGCAAATGATGATGACTGACATTATGTTCGTTCACTTGAACGGAACGAGTGAATTATTATGTATGTAAAAGTTAGAAGAACATTTTCGAAATAATTATCTTATTTAAAAACAGATAACTGGAAATCTCGGTTTCTATGGAAAATTTAAAATCAGTCTTATTTGGCGGTTACACTATTTTTCGAAAATGTTCTAAACTAACTTTTTAGACCTTTGTATCCTGCTTATGCGTATGAAGATTCATTAAAATCGGTTCAGTCATTTCGAAGAACAAGGGCTTGAAAGTTTGTATGAAATGCCGTAGGTACGTCGTAAACGCTCTTAATGGGTGATCACTGGAATAATGTAAACTAAATACTCACTTCAACTCTCTCAACCAAATCCATGATACAATTCCTTCTGAAATAATCTTTGAACGCATCGATTTTGTCCGCTTGCTCCGGTGTGAGGAAACATAAGAACTCATTGTAGATGTCCACAAACTCGGTGCCACAAGCCTTCTCCACGTTAGCCACTAGTACTAGCGGGTCGTCCTCATAAGGATTGAACTTAGCTAGGAGCGCGTAGACTTTTTTCTTTGTCCGCGAGTAACTGGCTTCTGACGTCTTTGAAACGAGTTTCAGTTGAAAATTTGTTACGTACACTGAAAAGTGAAAAGGAATTAGGGAAGCAGAGTTGGCCAAGCGCAGCGCGCATTAACAAATATCAATCTTGAGCTGACCCCTTTGAATCTTGAAATGACCCCTTTTCGGGTTTAGTATGAAAAAATTATTGTTAACAAGCCAGACTGTCCTATACAACGGCACTGGGTGGAAGTAGCTATAGGTACGCGTAGATTAGTTAGTTCATCACATTACGTCCCCTGTGATTCCCGCTGTACCTATGGTGCTACATTGAGCCTCGAGGGCGGGCGCAGGCAATTTAGCTGTGTTTGTGTCCCTACTAACAATACTAATATAGACTATAAGTACTTTCTGTTACTAACTCATCATTAAACAATCTATGGACTGTTCATGTACCTATATGTGTCTGAAATAAAGATTTTTATTTTAATTTTAAAAAACAAAACTAATGTTGTATAATAAAAATAAAATGCCTGTTCGTTGGTAAGCGCATCACTTTAGAACAGAGGGACCTATTTAGATATTTTTTTTTGTTTAAAATTATTCGTAGTCCGAATCAAGTTCATACGGTAATATTTTTTTTCGTTAGTTGCCTACATTTTCAGTTTTCCTGAAGTTGGACAGGACAACGTCTGTCGGGTCATATAGTTTGAAATAAAGTTGGAGAAGAAATAATCTTACATTCGTCCGAGAAAGCATCAACGCAGACAGAGGTATGCGGTTAAGGTTATTTAATTTCGACTTTATTTTGTGAATCGAAATGTTGATATTCGTTTGGCAGGGAAAACCGCGAGTTACGACGCTTCGAGCTGTTGTTAAATCGGCCCACAGCAGAGAGTCATACAACGTTTAAAACAAAAGACTAACAGCTCACGCGCTTTTTCAGGTATTTTATTTTCGACTTTATTTTAAGAAACGCTATGTCGATATTTATTTGTCAGAGAAAACCGCGAGTTACAGCGCTTCGAGCTGTTGTTAAATCGGCCCGCAGCAGAGAGTCATTTATTTATTATAAATTACAAGTTACAACACTGAAACAAAGCACACAATTAGACCTCTGGGGTCTGTCTTAGCATGCCATGACCTGAGATTTGATCAACGCGCTATTAACTATTATGTTATAATCGAATCATATAACGTTAAAACAAAATACTAACAACTCACGCGCTTCAGGTATATTTCTTCAGGCTACAGGATAAGACCTACAATTTTAATTTCAACAAGGTTCTAACTTTTATTATTTTAATCATATTTTATATTGTTTTTTTTGCTGTAGATCTGTAGACTATTTTCTATTTTGTTAAGTACCTGGTACTTTTGACGGGCCTACGCTGTCCTCTCATACCTATTAACACTGTAATTTGAAAACATTGTAAAAGCCAATTTTTTTTAAAAGAGTAACCGAGGAGTTTCTTGCCGGCTCTTCTCCATAGGAAACGGCCATTTGGAACCGTGCACCTAGCTTCTGACGTATCATAAGTGCCCATGTAGGCTTATGTGAAATAAAAATATTTTTGATTTGATTTGATTTTGACCTCAAAGTAACCAGCCTGCAATATGACACATGGAGCTTTAGAAGGAGACTCTCACAACACGATTGATTGACAGAGACGAAGCTCTACAAAAAGAACTAATATGTAACTCGATGCCTGATTAACGGTCGGGTGATTGGGTGGTCCCGTGTGGTGCCGGACGTAAAGAATAACACCATCCCATTTCTTCCCGTGGGTGTCGTAAAAGGCGACTTAGGGCCTGTGCACACCACGTTTTTTAAACGCGTCGTTGACGCGCGTTTTAGAAACCGTGCGTCGACGGCGCGGTTTTATCCTACAGAACAGACTCACTCGCGTGCGTATCGCGTCTGTATCGCTACAAACGCGCGTCAACGGCGCGTTTAAAAAACGTGGTGTGCACAGGCCCTAAGGGACTTACTAGAGAATGGGCAGTAGCGTTATCTTTGCTTTTTAACATCATACGGCGAACGCCAACCCGCCTGCCAAGCGTGGTGATTATGGCAACCCGCCCGCCCCCCTTTGGGGGAGACCTATGTCCAGCAGTGGACGTCTTTCAGCTGTAATGATGATGATGTTGATGATTGTGTGGAATATACATAAAGATTTATTTGATGTGTAACCTCTTTCCTCTCATAACGAAAAAAAAAACGGACGGAAGTGCGTAACTGGAAGTGAAAGCTTGAGCGTAGAACTTTATAATAGCATGGAAGTAGTAAGTACTTTATAATAGCATGGAATTAGTAAGTACTTTATAATAGCATAGAATTTTGGCATCATAAGTATAGATCGTCGAATTTAAAACTGCACGCCCCTCCACTGCTTCTTGCATACACATTTCTAATGTTTGTATAGTAATTAAAATAATTTATTTCCTCTTCACAAACAATGACATGATAAATATTCAAAACAAGCTTAGGAGTAATTGTAAAGAATTACACGATCACTACGCCTTCTTTTCGACCGTTTTCCATTATTTACGTTTACAATAATATAATACTAAATAGCACTTACCGATATCATCTAAATCACTGTTCTTACCAGTATCACTTTCAATCAGTCTTAAATTATCTGTTTTGGCTTGCTTTAAACGATCAATCTTCATCTCCAGCTCTTGCAACGCTCGTGTATAATTATACTTATGATTATTAGCCAACAGCATTAATCTATTTGATATGTTTGGGTACGTTTTTTCTTTACAACTACATATCTTTTCCTTTCGTTTACCAAAGTAATCAGTAATTACTGTTTGTCTTTGTTTGCATATCCTTCTGAGTTGAACACAACAAGTGCAGTGTTCCAATTTCTGCTCATTATTCTGCGATATTTTTGATGTTTCTGGCAGATTGTTAGCAATGCCAGATTCCATTTCTGTTGGCGTCGTAATTGGTCCGGAGTTAGCGTCAACTGTCATAGTGGAATTAGTAAAAGGTAGTAGGTATGCACCAGTGCTCGTCTCGACAAACTTATAGTAGTTTAATGTTTGTTGTTGTGAGATGTTTGTTAACTGTATGTCGAATTTGTCAGCTTGTTTTGCAGGCTTTACGGCGACCGGTTTGGTGAAGTTTATGGGTAGCCCCGCCTTGCTGGGCTCGATGACTGCCTGTCCCATTTCTATGTCCACGCCATTAGCGGGCAGGCCTACGTTTCGTCGATATAAGAAACTCTGAAAGTAAAGGGTAATAAATAGTAATAATGTCTCGTTAGTCTTTTGGATAACAAAACAAAAAAAAAAGAAATGTAATTAAATTATAATAATAAAATTTATTTACTTCAAAAAGTGTGGTACAGTCTGTTACACAAATATGATTTAACCATTTAGGGAAAAATATTAAAGAGCGTAAGTAACAACATCTGGCGTCTTAGCTAGGTTACATGGTAACCTGTACTAAGGTTCGCCAGCCCAGGTTCCCAAAGGAGTACAAAAAATTAAATAGAGAATTCTATTATACAATTATAATTATTTTAGGTTTTATGTAACGATTGTACAGTGCTTCTATTTTCTTAATGTTTCTCGGCAATCATCACAGTTCCAAGTACAAAGGAATGCTAATTTCCATGTCCATCAATTATTATTTTATATCTATTTATTTATTTATTTATATTAAAGTATTTTATATGTTCGCAAAAACTTAGGACTTTTCAAAATAAGAAGCGATTTCCATAATATAAATACACGTAGTAAACATGAAATTGTGATACCCAAATTTAGATTAACTAAAACAAGCAAATCATTTCTTATAAACAGTATCCGCTTTTATAACAAGTTGCCAAAGTCGGTTACAGAACTTAGCAATGGAAAATTCGAAACCCACATCAAACGTGTCCTTATCAAAAAAGCATATTATAAGATTAAAGACTACGTTGAAGCCAAGGAAGTTTGGCACTCATTCCTTCTGCACATGTGGCTTCCCTGGTACAGTGGTACCCAATTGATAAGGCGCGTCGTGAATCTTCGTTCGCACAGAAAAGAAAGCATGGCCCCGAAGATTAACGAAAGAATGCTTAAAACTTACAACCAACCTTAGGTCACTATTATAAGGTTCATAATACACTGGAGCTGCTAGCGTGCACTCGATCAGAAGTATGGCGGCTGACAATCATGCCACGCGGCGCGCGCTAACATGGCGGCAGCTGCCGACCTATAGCGGTACAGGAAAAAGAACCGCGGTGCGTGGAGCGTGCCGATTGGTCAATAGCATTTCCCGCACTTTTAAAATTCACCTTCTGCGCAGGTACATCGGTAAGCCATATCAATTGGGTACTACTGTACCTCATTGCCGCTTACTTTTGCTGGGCGATCAGCAAATACGTATTATAGTCAAACAAGCAAATAATAATATATAATAATAAAATATTAATATATAATAATAATAATAAATTCTTTATTTCACCAAAAGAAAGTCATCAAAGTACAAAGACTAAAAAAGGCTTATAATTTTTTAATACTCTGACTCCTAAACTTGGTGTATGTGCCTGTGCAACAAACAAAGCCACATTATAGTAAAACAGGACGTTTCAACAGTATGCAAATGGTGTAAAATAATTTATGAAAAGAAAACACAAAATGAAAAACGTTTAACTGTGTGGTGTGGTGAATAAATGTAATGTTTGAGTGTGTGTGTGTGTAGTGAGTGAGTGTAGGATGTAGTAGTAATAATACGTAGTAGTCTGCTTACCCGGAACCGCTTGCTGGTCTTCGCGAGGTAGCGCACCCAGATGCGAGGTACTTCGTGCTCCGGCTGCTCGTACAGCGATAACTTGGGGTTGTACGGCAGCAACTTGTGCTTCACAGGCGTCACCGTGCGAGTGTACAGGTATTGCTGAAAATTGTACAAAGTACGTTAAAGTAAGTTAAAAACAATCATCATCTACCTATACTCCATTTGAAATAAGATTAGAAATTAAAATAAACTTTTTTACAGTCCGTTCAACCGATTTTGATTTCTATTCTGTAGGCTTCAATGGTAAAAAGGAACCCTTATGGTGAGGCTAAGTCTGTCTGTCTATCTGTCACACCTGGATATCTCGAGAACTACTAACGCTATCAACTTGAAATTTAGAATAGTTTTAGATGTCGTTTGCCCAACTATTTTGCAAATAAGATTATTTTATTAAATAAATATATTTTTTGGAAAAGGCACTGAAAGGGGGTCTTTAAAATTTGAAGTAAGGCTACTAGGGCATGTGGGGTATCATATGAAAAAACGCTGTTTACACATTCTCAAAAAAAAAAAATTATGCAGCTAAGGTTTCCTACTTTTGATGAAAAATGTAAAAAAAATACCACCCCCTTATCTCCGAAGTTTGCATAGATAAAAATCTGAATGTGATAGAAGTTATGTAAAGATTACAGGAAAAATAAAACGATGACTCTAAATAGCACAGTTTTTCAGAAAGTGAGCGGTGCGCGAGTCCGACTCGCTCTTGACTGGTTATTTTTCAATCATTTACAAGCACTTGCTTTCTATTTGCAAGCCAGTTCGAAATTTAAATAAAACCTTTGATAAGTTAACTCCTTGGTTGCCATGTTTCGGAGTAAAAGATCGTTCCCTTTTTAAATTACACGATAGATATGAGTTTACTAGGTATGTAATTTATTTGGCCGCTAAAGCACGACACATATGGATTTCCATACAACTTTTGGTGGCCGCTGCTCGCATCTATTTAGCCAGTACAGCAATTTTGATTTATCTCTAAGAAGGTTATCAAAATAATGCTCGAATTTCCAAGCATGTTTGAGAAAATTAAAATAACACATTCATAATTTTATCGTAATTAACAAAGACATTTGCAACAAAGTACATTTTAGAATAACTACGGAATGAGAAGTATTCCGTAGATATTCTAAAATGAACTTTGTTATGTTAAACAGGCTCAAATTAAATTAGCTAGCGAAACTCCATAGATGTGATCGATATCTAAAACATGATAAATAAAAAAAAAAACTTATTGAACTGTCGTCGACCCAAATATTCGACCTTGTATAAATTATACAGATCACTTACCCTATGGGGTAGAAAGTGACCTGTATAATTTTAACAAAAAAAACCGGCCAAGTGCGTGTCGGACCACGCACAATAAAGGGTTCTGTAGTTGGGATGCATTTTTCCCAAGAACAAACTTAATATTGTAGTTGAAAGACATTTTCCCGTTCCCTCATACATTCCAACTGCAAATGTGTAAGTTTGTACGCACAATATTTAGTGATTTACCATGTTATTTTAAGACCATAGACTTCTTACAAGTTTCCTGTAATCTATAAGTAAAGAAAAAAATTCTGTATTTTAAACAAAATTTAAGTTCAGTAGTTTCGGAGATAAGGGTGAAATGGTCAATTTTCATCGATTTTCTTAAATAACTTAAAAGTTTTGTTTTAAAATTATTAAAATAATATATCGTCACTGGAAAGGATAAAATGCTCAAGCGCCATTTCGACCAAAATAAGTTATACAGGGTCAAAGTAAATTAGCTAGCGAAACTCCGCAGACGTGATGTGTATCGATATCTAAACATGACAAGAGCAAAAATAAATAAATTTGTCGTTTTTTTTTTTTGGGACTCCGACCGCTTATTTTATTAAAGACTTATCAGTTTAAAATATCTGTTTTTTATGTAAATTTCACAGACGTGATGGCTATCGATATCGAAACACGATAAAACAGAAAAGAAACGGATTTCTCAACTCATACTTCAAGTAACAACACTACCAGAGGCGATGATTCAAAAAAAAAAACCTTCAAGTCTTTTATATTTTTTTGTCATGTTTAGATATCGATACCCATCACGTCTGCGGAGTTTCGTTCGCTAGCTAATTTAAGTTGACCTTGTATACAACATTATTTTTAGTTTATGCGAAACCTGGATATAGTTAGTTCAGAATAAGGAACTGAATCGATTTCAATCATTTTTACACCATGTTATATTTTGTCCCAAAAATATTTAAGTGTGATAGAAAATGTTATCACCATTTATTTTAAGCAATCGTTAGCAATTTTTCTTTACTAGATTAACACGGTCCGAGTTACTTAAGCATTTTTTGTTTCCAAGAGAAGTGGTTTTTACCATTTATAAGTATTTTTCGAAGAATTCGATTCATACATTTGAAGTAGATTAGCAATTTTTTCCTTAAATTTTTTACTTTTGCTAAAGCGCTTACTATTTCGCGAAATAGAGATAAATATCATAAATACTTTTTACATGTAGGTACAACATATATTTTAATAATTTTATATTTTTAGATTAATAAAATCGGAATAAAAATAAAACAACAAAGACACTTTTAACAAGCCTCATTTCTCATTTTGGCGGTTTAGCATTTTAACCTTTCCTCTGACAATATCTGAAATCCTTACATTAAGCCTTTTCAATTGATATCTCACATGGTAACAATCAGCAAAACGATTTTTTTCTTCAAAATTTGCCTCCCAAAAGTGACCCCTATATTCAAAATTCATTTATTTACGTTACTCGTCCGTGTTTGGGTCACAGAAATTCATATGAGTGTACCAAGTTTCAACTTAATCGGTCCAATACATTCGGAGTAATCCACCGAGTCAATCGTCCTGTCTCTGTCTTCGTCAAACGATTAACAGAAACAGAACGATCTTTTGAATACGTTTATCGCTAGACGTATTTAGTGATTTGTGGTGCAAGCGGGCCTTAGATTCGGCTTTAAAATCAGTTTATATATTTAGAACTTTAACGTTCTCGGAATACAGTTCAAAATACGAAAACTGACTCGATGGTTTAAACTTTAAACCATTGTTTAAAGGAATGCCTTCTTTTGTATGAATATACCTACATTAATAGGATTTTCCTTGTCGTGGTTCTTCCTGACATGCTGCACGTGGGCGTGCAGCACCTTGAAGGGCAGAAACGGCAGCAGGTGCTTGATGACGAGATGCAGCACCGTGCTGATACCCGCACGCCCGCGACGCAACACGGGCTTGAACAACTCCGGGTTGTCGTCCATGTACTTCCAGAACTGCTCCATGCCTGTGGCTATGAGTCTGTTGGAGGTATGGAGAACCGCGTTATAAGAACAACTTGCCCCAAAAATAGCTAAATACATAACTTCACGCTTATATTCCCCGAAGAGTAAGGCAGAGCTGTACACATTTCAGGAGTTATGTTTAAGTAATGTAATGGAGCGAGCCTATTACCATCAACTGGGCACAAATTCAGACTCCGGCCTGCTTTTGAAAAATTCCATTAAATCTGCCTGATGTGGGAATCGAACCCAGGACCATATGCACAGCTGCACCAATCACTAAATGACTCATTAGTCATTTAGTGATTGGTGATGCAAGCGGCCCTAAATATTACTTATTCGAAAGCGTTTTTTTAGGGTTCCGTACACAAAGGGTAAAACGGGAACCCTATTACTAAGGCTCCGCTGTCCGTCCGTCTGTCTGTCTATCTACCCGTCTGTCACCAGGCTGTATCTCATGAACCGTGATAGTTATACAGTTGAAGTTTTCACAGATGATATATTTCTGTTGCCGCTATAACAAAAAATACTAAAAAACAGAATAAAATAAATATTTAAGGGGGCTCTCATACAACAAACGTTTTTATAGATAATGGTACGGAACCCTTCGTGCGCTTGGCCAGTTTTTTTTTTTAAAGAATTGTCTAGAAGAAGTCTTATTGTTTGATTTGGATTAAATTTGCCAATATCCTGTGTAGGATATAGGATAAGTACCTAAATCTAGAAGTCCAAACATCAATTAAAAATCATGTTTTGGAACAACAAACTCAACGTCGTACATGATAAAGTTCGATTACTTTGCAACCAAATCTGAAAAATCAATACAGAAAGCTAAAGTAGATAGTTGAGTTAAATTGTAAGTGAATAAAAAAAAAATGTAAATTATCTACGATTCTAAATTCAAGTATCTAAATTACATAATAAGTAAAAATAGTAGTAGCAACTCTTTATACTTCCAAGTCGATTAAGAGCGTCTGGCCTGCACTAAGTGCAAAGGGCAGCTGATAGAAATCCGACGTACGACGAAACTCGAACTGACACGAAGTTTGTCGAGAGTCATTTAGAAAATAAAAGTACTGTACATTGATATTAAATTTACATATAAGGCGTAAAAACATGCGAAGCAGGGGGGGGGTCACTAGTTATGAATTAACGATACTCACGCGTCCTCAGAACGCAGGTAGCTGAACCGTCGTGGGAAGTCGGGGCGGTACGGCATGAACGGCAGTAAGTACGGGTACAGGAACACTGGACTGTTGGCTATTACCTTATTGAAAGTCTCGTGAAACTCGCCTACGTAGAGGTGCTTGTGGAAGCCGCGGCGAAGGCTAGCAATAGGGAATAAACACGTCATTCAAAATGTATCCATTATTTTAATATGCATTGTGTAGGAATCAAGAAACAAATTCCTATTTATTTTAATTTTTTTAATACATTCAGAGTTATTTCACAATTAATTAATTTATGTTGCGTTTTTTGTGGAACGGAACGCAAACTCAAAACGCGTCCTCTTCGAAAATGCCGGAAGTGACGAACAAAAACATGTGAACAAAATCTATTCTTTACTAAGTGCTTGAAATCTCACTAAGGTAAATATGTAAGTGCGATTTCTACTTGAATAAAGCATAATTAAACAATAATTTAAAATATATGATTTGGGGCTAAAAAACAGATGTAAACAAAGCAGTTTACTGGATAATGACGTCACATCATGACCGCGACAGAAACGGACGTTTGAACTGTAGTAGAATATTGTTGGAGTTTCATAATTTTTTTGAGCATCAATCAGTACTTTTATATTTCTGTCTATTATTGATTTAGTAAAAAAAATAAATATACATGCATACTCATTCCCTATTTCAGGGATATCGACTATGTTCTCGCTCAAGAAACGTACGACGTTGGCCCTGCATCAGTAAAAGAGATACATATAAAATGTGGATTTTTGATAAGGGGGCAGTACCTTAACCGTTTTAGTTAAGTACAACAAAACGGTTGTAGAAGATTTTCCTTATTTATTTTGAGAAATTTTGAAAACAAATTACAGTCAGCAAGAAAACGGTAAATTTTTACAAAAACTTTTTTTGATGCTAATCAATCCTGTTTCTTACAAGGACCAAGAACTCTAAATCTCAGTAGGTCAGACTGCTGAGGTTTGAGTACTAAAAAAGTCACAAATCGCAAATAACCTATCCCACACATTTTGTAGGAAGCAGTAGACTCCCACCATTATTTTTTGGATAAACTAGCGTTTTTTTTAAAGAACATTTTTTTGTATTTGAAAACCCCGAAGTGAGCAACACCATAGGGTACCGAGAAAAAATCTTTAAATATTTCTTTCCGGGTTGGTGGAATAGGGGAAGTATAAAGGGTGGGGAAAATTATTTGGCGAGACAAAATTTGTTTCCAAGCAATAAGGCGTAGTCGACGGTATACAACATTATTTTTAGTATATGCGAAACCTGAATATAGTTTGTTCAAAATAAGGAACTGAATCGATTTCAATAATTTTTACATGTCCCAAAAATATTTAAGTGTGATAGAAAATGTTATCACCATTTAATTACTTACAATACAATCGCCGTACGGTTAGGTAGGTACCTACTGCCAAATTAAATGAGCGCAAGACGACCCTGGAGGCGCAGGGGCGCCGTTAGCATGTTTTTGTACGGACAACCCGTAATCATAACAACCTTATAACTTTGTGATTTTTCATGATACAGTTTTGAATTTTGTACATAGATTCTTTACATAAAAATACTAGACACGTGTTTCGGGTTTCGCATATACTAAAACTAATATTGTATATCGGGACCAGGGACCATTTTGGTTACCCATTGAAAGGGTTTTCGATAGGGTTTTTCTAAGCGTTTAAACAAAAATCCATACGATATGGGTAACCCTTTTGAACGGCTTAAATTAAATTTTGGTTACCCGTTGAAAGGGTTTTCGACAAAAACCCATACGGTGTGGGTAACCCTTTTGAACGGCTTAGTTTAAGCCATTCAAATTACCCGCACCGTATGGGTTTATGATTAACTGCTAAGAAAAATCCTATTGAAAACCCTTTCCATTGAAAGGGTTTTCGAAAGGATTTTTCTAAAATGGTAACCAAAATGGTCCCTGGGTAGAATAGAGATAGAATTGGTCATGCTACGCGTGCTGAGCGGATATCGAAATAGCATAATATTATGGTTTTTTTTATGTCACTGGGATTCAAGTAGGTATAGAATAAAACCCATTCAATGGGTTACATCATGATAAAGGTAACCCATTGAATAGGTTACCCCTTCGAATGGCTTAACTCTTAACCGGGGTTGTACGGTCCCTGATCGGGACCCGGTATATATCGCAGTGATGGGTAACTCTTCAATTTTATTTGAGGTTGAGAGAGTACATCACTTTACCTCGTGAGGTCCTCACGAGATACCCCTTATTTGAGGTGAGGAATCGTACAACGGCGTTTTTACCTCACGACTCTTGAGCCCGAGCCGAACTCAATCGAAGGTCCGAGGGAGCGAGGCAGTTGGTTCATTCGCTTACTGAGCTCACTCAATACTTACTCGCGACTCGCGGGTACTCGCGAGTCTAGAACTCGCTCGCTTCGCCCCTCGCCACGATTTCATATTATCAATGCCAACTTCTTTTTAATTTTATTTAGGATGGTTTTACTCTTGACCTTAGTCTAGGGCAGAGGTGACAGAGACAAAGTCGACGATGGAGTGAGCTTACTCAGAAGATGCCTGTTTACTCTAACTTTGCGGTAACGCACTCGTTGTCGCGTCCTCGATGTCGAAATTCGAGTAACTCTTTCAATTTGCGATTACGAGTACCTCAAGCGAGTGACCTCACGAGTGAGGGACATATCACTAATATAACGGGACCCGGTAATAAGGGTTTAAAAAAAACCACGATGGGCATGGCGGAGTCCTTGTTGTATACGCTAAAAAATATTGGAGCATCTAATGCGCGGGCGCAGAACTACATTGGAGCCTGTTTTGTTATTTTGACTTACCATCGATCCGATTCGTTTTGGATAAATCTGTAAAAAAAAAGTTATCTATAATAACACTGCCGGGAACAACAAAGACAAAGCTTAAGTAAGGCCCGGCGCCCATTAGCCGCACGGCATGGCAAGGTATTTTTAAGCGACAAATAAAAATGACTTAATATCGCTGGTTTGCGAGAACACCGACGTAATTAAAAATCATCGATTTTACACTATGGCGTTTTTAAATTTATTTATAGATACTTTAAGACTAACTTTACTGATTAAAATATAATATAGAACAGTAATAATCATTATTCGCAATAAAATATATCAGTGATGTTGGTTCGTTTTGTATAATTAAATTTCAAACAATTTTGATTTGCTTCGTTGTTCTCGCAAACCAGCGATATATGTATAGTCTGTTCCAGTATCTAAAGAATATGTAAACAAATGGATCAGAAAACGTACGAACTGTGGATGCTTTGTAGTGCCACTTACAAATTGAGTGCTTTGATTATTTGAATACTTAAACCTCGACGTAGATAGCGATCGCTTTACGACCGAATTCGATCGCAAAGTCGTAATGGGATCTCTAGACGGTCAAAATTGTTTGATAAGCACGAAACAATCACAAACTTGTCAAGCATTTTTGACCGTCTAGAGACTCCATTAGGACTTTGCGACCGAATTCTGCCGTAAAGTGATCGTTATGTATGTCTAAACGCTGTTCACCAATAGAAAACCCGAAAGTTTTGTCAGTTTTAATCAAATGACGATGACGATCGCTATTCTTCCGACAGCAAACTGCCGGGAGCAAGGCACATCAGGTAATCGAAATGTAATTTTCGACACGATCGATAGCCTGTCGAATTTCGGTTGTAAATAGCTATGCTGAACAGTTCAGAGTCTGAAAAGGAAGAACATCGTAAGCGACATAAATTAAAATTTACAGGAGAAGTTTTTTATTGATTATTTTATTGATTTTATTGAAATATTTATTGAAAAAGTAAAATACCTACATTATGTCGCTTACGATGTTCTTCCTTTTCAGGCTCGAGTTGTTTAAAGTTGGAACAGACTATTAGTATGTAAATGTATGACTCACTCGATCATCTCTCGATTCTCAGGCGTGTTCTCCGACATGGTGTTCTCCCACGTGGTGACCAGCTCAAAGGCTGGCTTCAGGTTGCAAACGTTCACTACCGACTTCGGGTTTGAATCCACCATCTTGACAAACGCTTCCTGAATATGAACATTTGGTAGTATAGTATTGCACAGTACCCATATGTTAATGTGACACATCGACCAAGTTAAACTTTTTTAATAGTACTAGTCATTCTGAAATCAACTTAATTTCTACAGTCATAAAGTTGATTTTCGTTTAAGTTAAAATAACATTTCGTTTTGTAGTGTTTAATTTATTTTTTGTTATGTATTTTTTTTATGTTACATGTATTTATTTATAACATAACATAACATCACGCCTGTAATCCCCCAAGGGTTAGGCAGATGTGTACCTATAGTTCACCCACATTTCGCCAGTTATGTTTAAGTCCCATGTAATAGGGGGCGAGCCTATTGCCATCAACCGGGCACAAACCAGGCTCCGAGCTGCTACTGAGAAATTCTTAATGGAAAAACCCAATAACACTGCCCGACCTGGTATTCAAACCCAGGACCTCATGCTCAGCAGTAGCGCTTGCGACCACTAGAACAATGAGGCAGTTTATTTATTTATATAAAGTATATAATATACTAGCTTTCGCCCGCGGCTTCGCCCGCGTAGATGTCGAAAAAAAAGCAGCTTCTCTGTCAGCAGCATTCTCCCAAAACATTATACCATATCTTAGTTGGAACCAACGTAAGCGTGGTAAGCAGATAGGAGTGCAGTTTGATTTACAACTTTACGAAGGATATTGTATATAGCATATAAATACAAACTTCGTTTTGTACATACTTGTTAAATATACCTACGTGTCCTCCTCCATTTCATGTCCAAGTCTATTTGTAAGAAATTTTGTATTGTTTATTTTGTCTACGTTTTTGTTCTTAAATAATAATTGATCTACCAACTTTTGAGTTATTCAAGGTAGGTACGCAGTAAAATTCTCCCGAAAACTATGTACCCCTTTTTCCGATTCTCGAAAACTCAATATATTATAATTAAGATTCTTTAAATACAAACCATAACTCTCCCTAAAATCCTTTGGAGGGGTAGTTTTGAAAAACGCAAAAGTTATGACAAACTTTGTTATTTAAGTAATGACTGCCTCGTTAGTCTAGTGGTCACAGGCGCGACTGCTGAGCATGAGGGGTGGGTTTGATTCCCAGGTCGGGCAAAGTGTTATTGGATTTTCCATTAGGAATTTCTTAGTAGCAGCCCGAAGTCTGGATTTATGCCCGGTTGATGGCAATAGGCTCGCCCCCTATTACATGGGACTTAAACAAAACTGTCGAAATGTGGGTGTACTAAAGATACACCTCTACCTAACCCTTTGGGTCTTGATGTTATGTAAATAAGTACTCGGGCCAAATTTCAAGTTTATATATCAAAAGAAATAAGATTCTGTTCATACGAACTATATCGCCCCTTTTTACGCACTCAAAGGGGTAAATTATTGAAACATCGTTTTTGACGTTTCTATTATTGGATTTATAGGTTGTTTATACCAATTTTCAAGTTAATCAAGCCACACAGTAGAATCCTCTCTTGTAAATTGACTATCCCTTTTCACCCCATTATTAGGGGCAGATTTAATAAAAAACCGGATAAAAGTTATTCTTTATTTTTTGTTATCAGTATAAATTCTGAGTTTCAAGTAATCGGACCGCGCGTTAAAATTATTCCATAAAAATGTTGATATCCCCCAATCCCCCTTTTGGGGGTAGTTTAAAAAAACAAAAAATGACAAACTTTATATTTTACTTAGGTTAGTATTCGTGCCAAGTTTCAGGTTTATTAACTCAAGGAATAAGATTTTTCATACAAACAAAATCCCCCTGTTCACCCCCTTAAAGGTTGAATTTCCAAAAACCCCTGATGCCCACGTCATAATTTGGGGTTAATCAAGCCACACAGTAGAATCCTCTCTTGTAAAATTGACTACCCCTTTTCACCCTGTTAAGGGTCATTACCGCACGGTCTCCCGTGAGACGGCGAGCCTCCTTGCCAGACTGCCGCCGTGGGATTTGGAGGCAAAAGTCCTCGCGCACATCTGGGAGTGGCGCGAGGAGGCGAAACGCAGGGTCGAGACTCCGCTGCCGCGAGAAATCACGACACAGCGAACGGAGCTCCGGCGGGATCTCATGCTAGCATGGAGAGTGCGATTGTCGCAATCCAGCGCTGGGCACGCCACAATTGTGGCAATAAGTCCCCTCTTTGAGGAGTGGCTAGAGAGGCGCCACGGCGTCCTCACCGGACACGGATGTTTCGGGAGGTTCCTGTTCAGGATAAAGCGGGAGGAAACGCCCGGGTGTCACCACTGTGTGGATCGCCCGGAGAACACGGTGGAGCATACGGTGGAGGTCTGCCCGGCTTGGGTGGAGCACCGCTGTGTCCTCACGGAGGCTATCAGCGGCGGCGATCTCTCGCGTCCAGCCCTGGTTCAGGCTATAGTTCGGAGCGAGAGTGCATGGGAGGCCGTTACCTCCTTCTGTGAAACAGTAATGCTCGCGAAGGAGGAGGCAGAACGCGTGAGGGAGAGGCAAGGTTCGCGCCCTCGCGCCCCTAGTCGCCGCAGGAGACGCCCCGGGCGTCGGGAGTAGCAAGCCGGCTTCCGGCCACCGTAGGCGCGGGTTTGCGGACGGTGAGCGATGGGTAGCTTGCCATCCGACAAGGACCAGGCCCGGTTCGACTGCGCGTTGTGTTCTACGCGCGCCTCAAAGAGATGTCAGCACCAACTGACGGGGTCCGTTAGGGCCTGCCATGTTTGTCCGAAAGGGATATCATGGCCCTGGCACACAGGCAATGGAAGGAACACGGGTTGATATTAGTCAGTAAAAGTCTGACACGCCCTCCCGCTCCGCCCAGAGCGGGAGAAGTTATTTGATAATTACCCACGCAAAAAAAAAGGAGTCAATTTTCGAAAAATTTATAAATTCTTTTATTTATTTTGGTTTACAGTATAAATACTGAGTTTCGTGTTAATCGGACCGCGCGTTAAAATTCTTCCATACAAACTTTGTCATCCTCAAATCCCCCAATATGGAGTAGTTTAATGAAAAACAAAAATGTCACACTTTATAATTTACTTAGGTTAGTATTCGTGCCAAGTTTCAGGTTTATTAACTCAAGGAATAAGATTTATCCCCCTTGTTCACCCCTTAAAGGTTGAATTTCGAAAAATCCCTTCTTAGCGGATGCCTATAGTTTCCAACAATAAGCCGAAATATTAGTGATTTTAACTTAAAAAGAAATTTCATTAAAAATAAAATTTTATCCCCTTTTTCATCCCTTATGGGTTCAAATTCTAACAACACCGTTGCGTTAGCTTCCAACCATAAGCCTAGACAATAAATGTAATGATTTTACTTCGAAAATTAAGGACTTTCCATACACAACATCATTCCCCTTTTTAACCCTTCGGGGGTGGAATTATCAAAAACGCTGAGACATGTGTAAATTCATTTTCAATCGTCAGCCTAAACACAAAATTTTAATATTCTAACTTTAAAACTGACGGACTTTCATATAAACTTCCATCCCCTATTTCACCCTCTTAGGGGTAGAATTTCGAAAAACCCTTTCTTAGTGGATACCTACTCTTCACAAAGAACACACCCTCCAAATTTCATGTCTCTAGGACCAGCGGTTTAGGCTGTGCGTTGATATATCAGTCAGTCAGTCAGTCAGTCAGTCAGGACTTTGAATTTTATATATATAGATAATCTACAA
The DNA here is from genome assembly GCA_948098905.1 of Tiliacea aurago. NCBI lineage: Eukaryota > Metazoa > Arthropoda > Insecta > Lepidoptera > Noctuidae > Tiliacea > Tiliacea aurago. The sequence goes on from OX402593.1 coordinate 19,133,938, forward strand.
TTGGAAACAAGGATTTGAATGGACCTTAGTTGGTGAACAAAAGAATCGGCGCCACTGTTCAACTGTCTATTAAGAGCGTTTACGACGTACGGCATTACAGAAAAACTTTTAAGCCTTTGTTTTCGAAATGACAGAACCGATTTTAATGAAACTTCATACGCATAAGCAGGATACAAAGGACTAAAAAGGTAGTTAAGAACATTTTCGTAATGTCTTATTTAAAAACAGATAACTGGAAATCTCTGTTTCTATGGAAAATTTAAAATCGGTATTTATCGGTATATATATGTATATTACTATTTTTCGAAAATATTCTCAACCAAATTTTTAGACCTTTGTATCCTGCTTATGCGTATGAAGTTTCATTAAAATCGGTTCAGTCATTTCGAAAAACAAGGGCCTGAAAGTTTGTATGAAATGCCGTACGTCGTAAACGCTCTTACGCTGACACATCTCCGCCGCGCAACCATAGTAGCAAAACCGCGGCGGAGGTGTGCTACCAGCGTTAAGGTGACCACAATTTAGAGCCGTATCGAGCCGCAGCGCATCGCACTCCAATACAAAAAAAAACCCGGTGCTGTTCGTCTGCAGTGCGCGGTCGTTTATACAAAATGTACGAAAGTGATGTAGGACGACTTTTGCGTTGTGGTGCGGCCCGGCAATCGTTTTTGCAAGCTTATATTATTCTTTATGGGGGATGCGCTAAGGTAGCCCGCGAAATTCAAAATTTCTTGAGTTTTTTGCAATTTGCAGGTCAGGTCAAATGTTGATTAAAATATGATTCGCGGCCGTAACAACTACGATTTTACAGAATTATAATCATTAGAATCAGCAATACAACTAACTCACTTCGTACAATCCTATTGAATGACTATTTGAAATATTCATTCACCAAGATTCTACAAAGAGAGACAACATACGAACTGATTCAGACCTCATAATTTCAGCCGAAAGACGTCCACTGCTGGAGGACATACGGGGTAGTTGCCATAATCGCCACGCTTGGCAGGCGAGTTAGCGATCGCAGTATGGTGTTAAAATGCATAGAGAACGCTGCTGCCCATTCTATAGTAAGTCCCTTAGTCGCCTTTTATGACACCAACGGGAAGAAATAGGATGGTGCTATTCTTTACGTCCGGCACCACATTACCGGATTCAGACCTGCAAATTGCAAAAACCGTAAGAAAATTTGAATTTCGCGGGCTACCTTAGCGCATCCCGCGGTAACTTACTAAGTATTCCTTGTACTTGGAGGCGTAACTCCAGTGTGTGGGATGCACGTACAGCTGGAGGTAGGACGACGTCGCCACTTGCACGTGCTGCCTTAGTTGCTGCTGCAGTATCTGGACTTGTTCAGGGAGCATCTGCACAAATTCAAATTGTTTTATTAAACTTATGATATATTTAACAGCGGGTCCCAAACTAGGCACAGGCTGTATCTTGGTGAGCCAAACACCACACAAAGTTAATAATTTAATTAGATCTGCTAGCGCAAGATTTATAATGATAATTTAGTGAATAAAAAAAATTATGGAAACTTCTTGGTGATATTAACTTCTTGGATTTGCCCTGTATCGTATTGTTAAGAACTACAATACAATTGTTACGACGTGTACGAAGAAAACGTGTTATAATGTGATTCTATTTTTAAATTTCGGTATTGTGTTTAAAGTATGTCAATATATACTCGTTTTGAAGTTGTTAATTCGATTTTTACGATATGAGAGTAGATCAAATCACATATTTAGCGCCACTCCCCCGCATACGAACATCATGAACCAATGTGGGCCCGATCTTACAAAAAAACCTCTTTATTTAGGTTTGTTCAAAGTTTTGTGCTATCTGCCTAATCTTTATTGTTTTGATCCATCGAAGACATTCTTGAGTGACATAATTTGAAGTGTATCTTGGGATTTTATTGTATCAATCTATCAATGGCCGTAGCCCTTTATTTACTTGTAAATAGCTGTCAAATATTTTTCAAGCCCTCTGCACCTACATCTACACGATATCGATAGTTTTAACGCTGGGGGCGTTAAAACTATCGCTATATACAGGGTTACTGGTAATTCGACGTATATCCGTCAGGGGCTGATAAGGGGGCCAAAATGCAACAAATTGAACCCCCCATATGTATGGCCGAAATTCAATAGTTTTCGAGATATTAGAATTTTAAGGGTTTTTCGATATTTACTAAAAATTTGACATTTCATTCCAAATAAAAAAAAAACTACATATTTGAATGGGTACCATTAAAAATGATGTTGTAGCTGGCACTTCAATTAAGCTATGGACATAATTAAAACTACTTAATTTAACAAAATAATGAAAATAATGAGCGATATAAGAATAATATCTTACCAATATTTTCATTTTACGCTTCAAAAATGTTGTCTCGTCACAAAAATTTCTATGACATTAATCGTAAAAATAACTAAAACAACTTGCTTATTCTGTAAGCTTTCCAGAAAGGTATAAAAGTCAATTTTAAAATACATAATTCGTGCCAAGGCATGTGTTTGAATCGGCGCGGGGAGAGAAAGGGTCATTTGTATTTGTATGAAATAAAATGCATAAAAAAATGTACATCAAATTTTATTACAAATTTTACACATCTTGTTCAAAATGAGCCCCTCGATTACGAATGCAGGTTCGAATTCTCTTCCTAACTTCGGGTTTCGTCACTCTTGATGTGAACGTTGTTCTCATCTGTTGCGCCGCGTTTATTATTCGCTGTCGAAGTTCTTCGACTGAATTTATTGGGGTCACATAAACTAATGCCTTCATATGACCCCAAACGTAAAAATCAAGTGGTGAGAATTGGCCCTCCCCTCCCAATCCATCGGTTTGGATATCTCTCGTCTAGCCACTGTCGGACAGTAATCCGGTAATGTGCTGGGCAACCATCATGTTGAAACATGAGGTTGTTTTTTATTTCTTCGGGAACATCCGCCAACAAATCGTCTAGGTTGTTTCTCAAAAACTCCTCGTAATTTTCGCCGTTCAAATTATGGGGCAAGAAATGAGGGCCCACCAAATAATTATCAACGACACCCATCCATACGTTCAGGGAAAATCTCATTTGCGACGCAGTTTCTTTTACTTTTTTTGAATTCCTGCCTGCTTTAGGTGCCCAAAAATGTAAGTTATGGTAATTCGTTATTCCATCCCGGTCAAACTTTGACTCGTCAGTCCACAAAATATTTCTTAGGAAATGTTCCTGGTCAGCGTCAGCGTTTAACATAAACCGAGAAAATTCGAGTCGCCTGGCAGGATCTCCCTCGTGCAATGTTTGAACAGGTTGATAATGGTACGGGTGTCTACCTGATAGATGTACTACCGACCACACTTTCCACTGGGACATACCGAGCTGTCTTGCAACAATGTTCGTTGAGATGTTTGGGTCATCAATAAAACACTGAAGAATGGTGTCCTCTTCGTCAGCCGTGTACCGTCGAGGTCTGCCAGCGTTGAATTGTGCTCTTTGAACACTGCCAGTTTCAGACAATCGTCGATAGGTGCTCCCGAAAACAGTAACGTGGGGAAGTCGACGATCGGGAAAGCGGCGTTGGTATTCTCGCCGAGCCGCAGCCGCGTTTCCATCGGCAAAACCATAACAAAACATTATGTCTGCGTATTCGTTATTAGGATACGAAGCCATGTTATCCGAAATAACAATGATAACAAAAAGAATATCAAGAGAAACAAGAATTAACAATAATGATCGATAACAAATTAACGGGATGAGAGATTGGTAGCAAGATAACAACACACGTGCTTGCGCGGCGGAGAGTCAAAACTTACTAAGGAAGGCGACGCAAGCGCAGCAGACGCCGTGTACTCCCCCGCCCGCACACCCCGCCCCATCGCGAAGAATTTCGCCAGGAAAATCGCTTGTTTTAGCGAGGATCATAAACTAAAACCACAGATAATTTCTCTCCCCGCGCCGGTTCAAACACATGCCATGCCACGAATTATGTATTTTAAAATTGACTTTTATACCTTTCTGGAAAGCTTACAGGATAAGCAAGTTGTTTTAGTTATTTGTACGATTAATGTCATATAAATTTTTGTGACGAGACAACATTTTTGAAGCGTAAAATGAAAATATTGGTAAGATATTATTCTTATATCGCTCATTATTTTCATTATTTTGTTAAATTAAGTAGTTTTAATTATGTCCATAGCTTAATTGAAGTGCCAGCTACAACATCATTTTTAATGGTACCCATTCAAATATGTAGTTTTTTTTTAATTTGGAATGAAATGTCAAATTTTGGGTAAATATCGAAAAACCCTTAAAATTCTAATATCTCGAAAACTATTGAATTTCGGCCATACATATGGGGGGTTCAATTTGTTGCATTTTGGCCCCCTTATCAGCCCCTGCCGGATATACGTCGAATTACCAGTAACCCTGTATATACACACCTCTATTTTAAGAATATCTAATCGTAACGAAAATATAAAGATAAATATATATAATTGGATAGGAGCGATCATCAGCATTATACGTAATACATAAATTGAGTCTTAATTATATGTCGTGAAGACTCAAAGTGACAAGACATGAGTAACACAATTTTGTCGAGTTACATGCGAGATCTGACAGATTCCCTGACATGTGTGTTGCAGTAGTAATGTGAACTTACTTTGTCAGCTTGGTGGACCTGTATGTGCACGACCTCGGAGGTGCATGGGACGGCTTTCATGTTTTCCTGTATCAATGGCGGCGCGGTCTCTAAAGGGCTCGACGCATCCTCGTCTTGTATGGTCACCCTCACCACCGTAGACGCCTTTCTGATAACAAATACATCTTAAACATCGAATCTCCTATTGCCCGACGTCGGTTCCTATGGATACGCGCCATTTATCGGGCTTTCTACGAGTATTTACAAAATATTACAAAACTCGTAAACCAACCAACCAGCTCTCAAACTTTTTTGGCAACGGAACTCTTTTGGAAAACGAAATACTTGACGGAGCCCTAAAATAATCAAAAATGTTTTTATGTGTATTCTTTATTAATAATCATATTACTTGAACTTAACATTTGCATATTTTTGATTATTTTATTTTTGATTGAAAAAAATCCAGACTCCAGGAAGCTACTGAAAATATCTTAAGGCGCTGACAAGAGGCAAATGATAAAAGTGTTTGTCTGAAACAAAAAAAATGCCAAATCTATATAGTTGTAGCGGAAAAAATAGGTTATTCTTGAACATATTTCTCAGAACTTGGTTGTTACCAAAACACGTTTAGAAAAAAAAATCTCGATACAAATTAACGGTAAACTAACATTTTTACTTTGAGTTCAATCCAAAATATCTGTATTAAATATCAACAAATGGTTGGTATTTAAGTAATAACAAGAACGTCTTACTTGTATGCAGAACTTGGTTGTTTTTTATTTTTGATTACTCAACTCATTTTGAGTAAATAAATAATTGCTTCATATTTTGCAATAAATTACAAGCGTTGTGTCATCGCGCTTCTCTTTCTTTGCGTATGCAATCTGACAGTGACAGCGGTTTACCTGCTGTCAGCGTCTTAATTTAAACACGGAATATCTCTTCGCCGGACCTGGGGATCGAACCCAGTATACGCTCTGTAATTGCGACGACTGTACCAACGAGACCAATAAGGCTACTAAGGCCCACTTGCAGCGCACCTCGCTAAATACATTTAACGCTAGCCGAATTTAAAACATAATTGTGTTTCACATAATTGTATGAAGAGGACAGAGTGATGTTTAAATACGTTTAGCGTTGTATTGATTGGTGGTGCAAGCGGACCTTATTCTTATACTCACCTAGGCACTCTTTTTTCTTCTGCCTTCTTCTTTTCGTTATTGGCATCCTTTTTGGGACGTATTTCTTGCTCGTTCACTCTTGCTACCTCTTTGTCTTTTGGGTCAGAGACTCTTGAGTAATTCTTCTTTTCAAACGTGATTCTATCAGATAACTTCTGCCCGCTTCCATTTTTAACCCGCAACGAAAAAAGAGGGGTGTTATCATCGTCTGAAATTGATTCTTGTTTGCCTTCCCAGTGAGTGGACAGCTGATTTGAAATATATTTTACATATTATTTAAGGTATATCTGACTTATAGTGACGAAATTGATTTAATGAATATTTACTCCTGCTTAAAATTTAAGGTATTTTTATAGGTTATCGCGCACCTTTGCGGCTTTCAAATTATTTAAATGTGAGTTTTATGTCGTGTTATATACAGAATATATTTTTAAATACTCGGCTAGCATTACCCTTCGTTTCAGTAACAAACGTGACAATAAAAATCATCGACATAAAATACAACGCTACAAGGTTATTTCGGCGCGTGGTCAAAACCAGAACTAACACGAACACCATTGTTGTAAAAAAATCATAAATGTTTCCCAACAACGCCGAAATTCTGGACTGCCATTATAACGCTGATTTCCTAAATAATTGGGTTCATATGGTACATTTTAATATTTCTACTCCTGTGAAGATCAGTGTAGTTTGTAAATTAAATAAATCGTAAACGAAAACAGGCTGATTCATAGACAATACACCGTTCTGTAATTACCGTTCTGGAATAAGACCGATGCTACTGAACTGATTCTGTACTTATACAGCAATCGACTGATTGACGATCAAACTGGACTTGAGGATCGTTCTGTAATATGGACCTAAGAGTGGTAGATCCGACTCACTTCAAAAATTAAAATGTTACTGTAGTTTACATTAAATAAAGCTCACATTTCAATGCTTTACTTTAAGTCGAGTTTGTGTTCATCAATTAACGTATACGATGGTCAGTACCCCGAGTGTAAGTTTGCAAGTTAGTAAACGTAACTAGCGCGTTTGAGTTAAGATTTTTATTCTCACTCTTATACTCTTAGCATTATGATCTATCGGTCAAATTTTAACGCAAACGAAATAGTTACGTTTACTCTCTTGCAAACTTACACTTGGGGTAGTGGTCAGCCACAATTAGTAAGTATAAATAGTAATAAGTTTGGGTCGTGAGAGTCGAGACACGGGCGCAGGATACAACCAATCAAATAATCTGTCCCTGGTTACTTTAAATCACAATCAGTCTTATTAAACAAGATTTAAATTTTGACATGGCTTAAACCATGGAGCCAGTTTTTGTATTATGAACGTAACTGTGATTGAAATACTGTTCTTTATACAAAACTGAAAACTTAGTTCGGTACTAAGTTGTCAGTTTTGTGTTAAGGAACTTTACCATAGTCGGAATAAAGTTCGAAATTCAATAATGGCTCCAGAAGCCGTCACGATATGACAACACGAAAATGTGAATATGGCTTAACAAAGTACGTACCTCTCCCTGACTATGTTCAGTGAGCACGCTGTTGGTCAGGTTATCGGCCATAAGTTCCTCCTCCGTAGCCGTCTCAGGAATTATGTTGAACAGCTCCGTCACCAAATCGTTAAGCTCCTTTTTAGATATCTTGATGATACTATTGCCTAATGACTCTTCGTCTTCATCGTCTACAAATGGAAGGGAGTTAGTTTATACAGGAGGTTTTTGAATAGATTTCTATGTCAATTATGTGAAATGGTCTTTCAATCATTTTAAATGCATTATTCTACGTATTTTGCGTGTTTGTAGAAGCAAACTAACGTGTCGAGCATTTCGTGTTGCGTTCTGTTGCAACGAACAGTGTACACACGGCTACACATCAAGCTAGACATTTCCAGTATACGTTGACCTCTCATTGTATGGAAATCCTACACAATGCGAGATCAGCTTGTACTGGAAATTTATACGATAAGATATATTTAATTTTCAGAAACACGTGTAGGTTTACAATCAAAAAAAAAAAGTTTCAACATGTTTTGCCTAGAAAGGCGTACAAATACAATAATAATATGTATGTATTATATTCAAAGTACAAAAATCATAAAGTTACGTCTAATTAATATCTAAAAATAATAATAAAAAAAATGTCCAAAATACATCATTTAAATAATCGTCAACATTATAGTAGCATTTATTTATTACCAGATGTATGAACGTAGGCGAAGCAATTATGTAAGGAGCGTAGCAAGTGGCGTTCTATAGTTTCTGCCTACCTTCTACCATGGGAAGAAGGCGTGAGTTTATGTATGTGTATGTATTTATTAAAAACTTCTTCATGCTTTTATTAAAACTATTATTATCCAATCTACTTTGTTGTATAATTTTGGGGCCATGCAGAATACACTCTTTACACATGAGAGCTGTTTTAGCACTAGGTAAGCGAAGTCTCCGATTATCACGTTGTTTTCTTTCGGAACCATCTGAAGGACATACTAATCTGTCGTGTTAACTCGTGTTGGGCACGCTCCGGCGTAATTTCTAGAATATAAAGGATAATTTGTGGACGTCCAAGCAAAAGAGTTAAGACTAGATTCGGTATCTAGAATAGTCCATTAATAATAAGGATTAAAAAGAAGGCACATTTTTTATCAGAGATTATGTTACCGAAGTCGGTATCTCTATTATGGAATGGCCAGCAAGAAGCCCGGACATGAATCCGATTGAACATCTATGGGATGAATTAAAGAGACGAATTCGTGCAAGAGATCCTGCCCCAGAAACACTTAGACAGCTGCAAAATGCAATCCAAGAGGAATGGAATGGAATGCCGCAACATTTGATCGTGACTCTCATCCGATAGATGAAGAACCGTATGGAAGCAGTAATAAGAGCTCGGGGAGGGAATACAAGTTATTAAATAAACGTTTCTTAGATTTTTTTTTCATTTATGTGTGTTGTTTTATCAATTTTCTTCATACTCCATACAGGGTAAAAATTACTTGTTAAACAAAATACGAAACCTATTCAAGTTTAATTTGAATTTAGAACATTAACTTTAGGATTTGAAAACCTCATATTATTCGCTATTAAACGACATTTGACACATATTCCTAAATATACACATTTTTCAGATAATCCTTACAAAACATAAACTTGCAAGGTGTTTCGATTTTTTTGATGAGAAGTATATTTTGACTTATTCTAACATAATCATCGAATGTTTGTCAATCTACAAAAGTAACAATAAAATAGAATCATTTTTAATAATTTTCTTTAATAAAAACATCTTTTATGTACGAACTTACGAAGTTATGAACAATCAAGCGCCCAAAGTTTCTCCAGACAATATATAGGTACGAATGAAAACTTGCTGCACGTTTTCCACAAATGATCGAAAAGTATACATTACTTTGAAGATACTCAAAATTAGGTTCTATAATCAAAATTCCAAAATGTTTATCGAGGTTTGTAGCTGATTAAACACCCCTATGTGCACACACGTACGCTGTCCTTACATCTTTTTGTGACGCCATCTAGCGCTTGCGCATGCATACCTCAAAACTGATTGTAGTATTCGGCTGATAAAAGCTGACGTTTCAGTCAGCTTATGTAGCACCTTGGCAGTAGTTGTCGAACAACAAAGCCGACTAGAAGCAATTACTGCACATATTCAGCTTTCATTCAGCTCGTGCCGATCAGCAAACTTCGTTCGGCATGTACCCTCTGTTAGGTCCGGTTTCCACCAAAGCAGAGAGGAGAGAAACGACCAATAAGATACCGTTACCCGTACCATCGCATCGAAATAACGATCTCCAAAGGTTGTCTGTAAAAGCTCGCTTTTAGCGATAAGACCGCCCATTGTGTAAAATTTAAACATTAATATCTGTAACTTTTATGGTGTACATAATAAAGAGTATTCTATTATATTCTATTCTATTCTTAATCGTGTTCGGATCGGCTCAGCTCAATTCGAGCTAAGCTGAGCGGCTTTTTCTCGAACATATTTGATGTTGCCGCTTGCCTGTGCCGAATCATGCCGAGTCGAACATGGTGTGAAGTGTATCCATTAGAGTCTAAGTCTTAGACGCAAGATGAAGATAAAAGCGCACGAGAGTGGACATTGACATACCTATTGTACTCACGACATCAAGCTACACACTTCCAGTATAAGGTGACCTCGCATGGCTTTCCGAACTATGAGAGGTCCGTAGTACACAGACACTTACCCCTTTATTCATAAACGTTGTTAAAGTTAAGAGGCGTTTATACGTCAAAAATTCATGGTTATACAGTCGCTAATCATTACTTAACTTTAAGTAACGTTTATGAACAACCCCCGCAATCTTAGATAGGTACATAGTTTAGAACAAAGTCGCTTTTCGTGTGTGTCCGTATGGCCTTTTAGATCTTTTAAATTACATCATGGATTTTGATACAGTTTTCATCATCGTTTAGGGCATTTACTCCGGAAGGTTAATATGTATACATGTATTTTGGTGAAGTAGGAATGTATTTCGGTGATGGAGGCGTGTATGTTGGTGTTTTGAGGGTGTAATCTGGTGATAGAACGTGTCTAGGTGTTTGGAAGTGTATCGGTGATGCGGGCGTGTATGTTTACATGTATGTCGGTGATGTAGGCGCGTATGAAGGTGAAGTAGGAATGTATGGCCATGAGGTAGGCGTGTGTGAAGGTGAAGTAGGAATGTATGGCGGTGATATAGGCGCGTATGTTGGTGAGGTAGGACAATTAGACGGTGAAGTAGCCGCGTATTTTGGTGAAGTAGGAATGTATGTCGGTGATGTAGTCGCGTATGAAGGTGAAGTAGGAATGTATGGCGGTGATATAGGCGCGTATGTTGGTGAAGTAGGACAATTAGACGGTGAAGTAGCCGCGTATTTTGGTGAAGTAGGAATGTATGTCGGTGATGTAGTCGCGTATGAAGGTAAAGTAGGAATGTATGGCGGTGATGTAGGCACGTATGTTGGTGAAGTAGGACAATATTACGGTGAAGTAGCCGAGTTTTTTTGTGAAGTGGGAAAGTATGTCGGTGATGCAGTCGCGTATGAAGGTGAAGTAGGACTGTATGGCGATGATGTAGGCGCATTTGAAGGTGAAGCAGGAATGTATGGCGGTGATGTAGTCGTGTATGTTGGTGAAGTAGGAATGTATGGCGGTGATGTAGCCGCGTATGTTGGTGAAGTAGGAATGTTTGTCGGCGATGTAGCCACGTATTTTGGTGACGTAGGCATGAAGGTAGGTGTTGTAGTCGTGAATGTTGGTGAAGTAGGCATGTATGTTGGTTTTGTAGTCGTGTATGTTGGTGAAGTAGGCATGCATGACAGTGTTGTAGTCGTGTATGTTGGTGAAGTAGGCGTGTATGTTGGTGAAGTAGCCATGTATGTCGGCGGTCGGATTGAACGTGTGTGTGTGACTGAGTGATTGATGTGACAGCGGTGGACCTAGGGCTTGCTGAAGGCCTTTCATCCATTGTAACAGACGGAGATTCGGGTGGGAGCACAATACTAGATCTTGGGTTCCTAGATTCCATAGAAGGACACCCGAAGTTCTCTTCAATGTCCCAGGGCGCAAAGACTGCCGCGACTGGTCCTCTTGTCTTGTATCTTCTTTGTTTTATAACACTTTTTTTTTTTCGCTGGGTTTTTCTTTCGTTTTTGCATTTTTTTACTGTAATAAAATAGAAAGAATTACTTCTTTCTTTTCAGTTTTTTTAGCTACTGGAAATACTTTTTGACCGTTTCGAGATTTTTTGCTCGCGACTTCGTCTGCGTGTATTTCATATTTTTTATACAAATATCCAGGATGACAAAAAATCTTATAGCCAAATGCTACTACAGCTTATCAGAGTTCCTAAATGAGCGAAATTAAGTAAATTAGGTATGTAAAGTATTTTTCAGGTATGTTTTTTATATTTTTATTTTAATGATATGAGTATTTGAAACACATAATTTCATATTTTTGTTTTTACATGCTGTAGTTATTTTTATATATTTTTTTAAAGTATTGTTCGTACTGACGTCACTAGTAGCTGAATAGCTTAGGATCTTTGCCACGTTTAACACTTTTAAAACCAAAATTCAGTAAAGTCAAACTGTCAAATTTGACAATTAATTTGTTTACATTTCATACTTTAGCGATTTCCGTACTTAAAGATAATAAGATATGGCATATTAATAAAATGAATGGATTCAAAGACTACTTCTGCTAAGTTCTTCATATCGTCAAGTATAAACACCACAACAAATAGACGACACAAATTGATTGTTAGTAAAAGAAACCTTAAAAAGGAAATGGTGCGAGGAAGTAAATGTTTAGTACAAGTCTGGGCGGCGACTGTTTTATTGTGAAGATCATTTTAACGTAAGTTAAGTTTTCCTGAGGCGATACATCGATGTGATTCGACTTGTACTGTCCGCCGCTGGTGAAAAACTACACTATTTACTTATCTGAATAGAATAATAATAAGTGCTTCATGTAAATTTGACGTTGGCATGACACTTGACATATAAAGAACAACTTAATTACAAGAGGCACTGAAAGTTTCCAATTCAGGCTGCTTTGTGACGTCATTTAGAGGTCAAATAAAAGTCAAGTGATTTTAAGTATTTTTGTGAAAATAAATACGATCTTATAATTTTAAGACCTATTAATAGAAAAATAAGTCTTAGAAGTTTAAAATCTCGAAATGGTTTTGGAATCGGCATAGGTTAATTTTTACTTTACATACCCAAATTGCGACATTTCTCCTATTTTACTATTGGTAAATAAACTGTTGTATGTTAGTTAAGCTGTTTCTAAACTGATCATAAGCATGGTAACAATAAATTCTGTATTTTTTGTACGTTCTAAATGGCAAAACATGTAGCTCCTTTTTATATATTTTGAATTCCATCCACAATGCACATGTATTGTACTTCTCATGTTCTCAACAAAATTAAAATTGTTTTTATCTTTGACAAGCAGCAAATATGGGCTATATTTTATATATTGTTATATTATAGGCTACCCCGGATTTAAATATTAATTATTATTCATGTTTATTTATCCAGATTACAATGCGGTCTACAGTGTTAGTAACAAAATAGCTTAGCCTATGTCAGTACTTAATAAATAAAAGAGATCGTGTGCGGTTTGCAAGCCCTACACTAGCGGGCTGTCTGCCTGGGCGGCTATCGATTGCAGGATAGTGATGGGACTGCCACGCAACGTACGGAGTAGCGAGGCAGATTTCTTATGCCACAGCGGCATCAAATCCGTCAGTGCGTGCGTCTGCAAACATTGCCGAGGCACTAAGGAATCGCAACAATGCCCTGAATGCGTTATAAGTATTTGTATTGGATAAGCCGAGCATTGTAAGCCTTTTGGGTATATGTGAACCACAGGGCTCCCAAGTACAGTGCAGTATGCCTTCAAAAGGGTTATTAGGGTTCCGTACCAAAATGGTAAAAAGGAACCCTTATGGTGAGACTACGTCTGTCTGTCAGTCTGTCTGTCACACCTGGATATCTCAAGAACTACTAACGCTATCAACTTGAAATTTAGAATAGTTTTAGATAACGTTTGTCCAACTACTTTGCAAACAATAAAGAAATTTTAAAAAAGATACCTTTTTTGCAAAAGGGACTAAAATCTTACAAATCAAGTCTTAAAAATTTGAAGTGGGGCTACTAGGTCATGTGGGGTATCATATGAAAGAGCGCTGTTTGCACATTATCAAATATTTCTTTTTTTTGGCAGCATAGTTTCCGAGTTTTGATGAAAAATTATAAAAAAATACCGTTCCAGACCGTACCCCCGTTCCCGGAAAAATAAAACGATGTCTCTAAATAGCACGGTTTTTCAGAAATCATCAACATCATATATACGTACGGAACCCTCGGTGCGCGAGTCCGACTCGCTCTTGACCGGTTTTTTTAATTGCGTCTGTACATCAAGAAAATTTGTGGGCCAACATATTCGCCCCTAACTGACAATGCTCTGCGCTCCCTCTCTAGATCCATGTCATCTTTCAGGTCATCAGCAACCAGATGGCCCCGGTACAGGACAACAAATGATTATTAACTTAGATTAACAAAACATAACACCACGAATATATTCCCCGAAGGGAAAGGCAGGGGTGCAACTATAGTACACCCACATTTGTTTATGATTATGAATTTAGTGTTAGCAAAGCACAATGAGCCACGCAACTGGCCACCACGACACGTGACACGACAAACGCGCCACGACACGAAAAACGGACTCTAACTATACTAAATGTATGACGCTGGTAGCACGCCTCCGCCACGAAACCATAGCTGCGAAACCCTAATGCAACTCAACTGGCTCGCGTCATGTTCCGCTACTAGAATCGGATGCGAGTAGCGGAACATGACGCGAGCCAGTTTCGTGGCGGAGGTGTGCTACCAGCGTAAACCCGGCTTCGACACAACACGACACGACACGTTAGCTTACAGATTAGATAAGTTAAAGATGTTTCGGGACAGATGGATAGATATGAAACAGTATTTATCAACTCACGCGCATCCTGATCAGCAGCTACATTATACTCTGGATCAGTCTCATCATCATCTTCGTTCTTCGAAGTAGAGGCTGGGTTTAGGCACTCATTTAAGAACTCGTTCCAGAGGTCATCGACCGCAGGCATCGGAAGATCGTCGGGAGGGAAGAAGGTACTCTCAATGTGTTCTATAGATGTGGCCGACAGACTGAGTTTGGATCGAGTGCGGAGTGCGATTGTCGCTTCTTCTTCAAGTTCCAGTTTCCGTCGTGTGGGAGTTGATATGTCCTGAAAGTAACGTAAAAAATCTTCTCATTAAGACGCAGTCTTCTCATTAAGACGTAGATTTATGCCAGTGACCTTGAGTGGTTAGCTTGCGTGTTCTGTACTGAGCTTACGCAACGCGTCGTACGTTCAGCCAGTAATAGGAATCGCCCATAAAGTAGAGCTGTCCCCAATTTGACGCATTATTAATTTATTATACACAAAACAAAAGGTATTTTAATAAAACGGGTATACTTAAAGATCAATAATTAAATTATCTTTAAATTGGTAAAGGATCCAGAAAAATACGCTTGGTAGATTTTGCGCAATTCTCAGTTTTTTTATCCACGTTAGAAATAACTTTACAAATTAATTTCACTATGTAATATAAACATAATCTAAAATATTCACATATTAAGTTATTGAGAAAATGCTCTAATTTATCATATATTTTTTTTAAATCATTCACACTACTCGTTTAGACGTGATCTTCAGTATAAAATCATTAAAAGTCGGTTATCGTCCCATCTAATGGATGGGAAAAGAGAACATTTATTTTTGCGATGCCGCACTGACGCGCCAGCCATATGACGGCTATACTGACACCGCAGGCGCGCACCCGCGCTGCTCCTGCCCTGCGCCTACGCTGCGCGTCGGCGCAGTTTGCCGGCGGGCCCGCGCTCAAACTTCATGTGCCGTGATTCATATGATTTCTTATAATACAACTTGCCCGGGCCTGACATCAACCCGCGCTGCTACTGACCTGTCTGTTCAGTCCGAAGTTAGTTTTTTTGTTTGCAAATTTATTTTTAGACCTAGTAGCTAAAGAAATAGAGCTTATTTTTCAATAAAAGCGCGGTCCATAGACACTAACAGCCTTACTAATAAAAATATTTAAAACACATGTTTAACAACTGTATACTTATACATTGTATAAGCTATGGGTAAGAGTTACACACTCCCTCTACCAATAATGGGTGTGTAAGCATTGTATAGTTATAAATTCGTTATAACAAAAGTCACTCGGAAACGTTTTGAAACTAGATTACCAAATTTTAGAGACATTTACAAAACCGTCTAAACAACATAAAAAATGTTTACTTTTAATAAATAATACAAATTGTACCCAAAATATTGTTTCGAAATGTATTTACAAATAATTGGATGTTTTTTAGGGTAAAACGAAAGAAAGAATTAAACATACTTTATAAGTTCGTCATTGAGTTTTAGGGCCTTATCATACTAGCGGTTTGAAAGCGGCTGTGGGGCGAAGCGGACGCGCAGCGCATGCGTCGCGAACACGCCGCGGCTGCGCAGCGAGGACGTCGCGGATGTGAGGAAGAAGAAAGTGAGGCGGGGCGGCCGGGCTGGCGTTTGTACGAGAAGGTATTCACGGCGATCTGTTGCGCGTCCGCAACGAATTCGCTGCGCAGCCACGGCGTGTTCGTTGCGCGCCGTGGCTGTCCATATCACTTCTAACTAACTCAACTATTTTCCGTACATACATTTTACTGAATCTATATTTCATTCTAAAGTCTGTGTCTTGTAAAGTAAAAAGATCGAAACTATTTTTGTAACTTTTTCTTTTTCTTGGTGGTTCTTCACGGTCCATTTCGTCAAAAATATCGAAACAATGCAAATAATCCATCATTGAGATTTGCCAGATGTCCGGTTACGACGGTTACGCGCTCACTAAACAAGGGTTGAGGAGGGTATAACAGTTGCGTAATTTCTCATACAAAAAAAACGAGTGTGCTTTAGACCACACGACTGAAGTAAAACTTACAAATACTAATTATACTTCCGTAACGCTCTCGTCACGCATTCACCAGCTTACTCCCCAAGTCAAGCGTGCCTAAAGAAGTTTGACTTCAAAAAAACTCCCGCTATACTTACCAGATGTGTACACGTTATAACTCCGGTATACGTCGTGTGTAATAAGTAGTATAGAATAAAAACACACACACTACACCACACACCTCATCACACAGCACACGAAAACACCTGCCTCACTACAATCCACACTACCCCACTCCACACCATACACTATACACACTACATCATACACTATACACATCACACCACAACATATACCCACATCTTTTATTAATAATAAGTGTACCCCTAATGTCACAGTACACTTTTTTCTTTTTTGTAACTCATAGTTAATATAACTATACTCCGTTTGAAATAAGATTAGATATGTAAATAAACCTTTTTTAAAGTCCGTTCAACCGATTTTGACTTCTATTGCGTTGGTGGCATGACATATGGCAGCTGTAATAAACAGTTGGTATTGTAACTACGTTTTTGCTTTTAATGCCATCCTTATACCTAAGGAATAGAACTCAAAATTGGTTGAACGGACTGTAAACAAGTTTATTTAAATATCTTATCTTATTTCAAATGGAGTATAGTATAAGTATACGGCAATGTTATGGATGCGCGGACTCTCCTAATACAGGCACTGTTTTGCTTAAGAGGCCATGGATGCGTAGTTCATACAAACGTAATACCAAAATAATTTGTAAATCAAACATATTCTTAAGGTAGTGTGTATTTATTTCGATTGAATTACAGAATATCTATGTCCCCAATTATATATTTTGAATGGACACTGATTTAAACAAGAGTTATGAGAAAAAACAAGTTTTCAAAAAAAATTAAATTCCTCATAACTCGTCTTTCGTAGAACCAATCTGTACCCGGCATTAGGGTGCAACCAGACCCTCGTCGATCAATAACATTTTAACATACTTTGAGACTTATAATGCAAAAGGTTACAAATTTTAAACCGACGGTCCACGTCATTCAGCCTAGGTCTGTTTGCACCCTTATACGATGGACTCTTATAAGACAGCGAAGACAGAAGTGTCTTGGCTGTCTTACGAATACACATAAAACATTCATACCGTTTATATGGGCAGGCTTATGATCTTACCTGTGGTACTTTAAAGGGTCCATCTTTAATGACTTTAGGACTGGTGGAGTGTTGGCTCCGAGGAGTAGCCGGGGTTCTTGGCTGGGAGTCCAAGTCACTGCACGACTCAGTCAGTTGGTCATCATCACTCTGAAAATGACAGTCATCATAATCTATATACAACATTAGTTTTTGTTTATACTAAACCTCTTAAGGGGTCATTGTATTCATCATTATGAACCACTTTTACTATGGGACCAAACGTGAAATCGCGAAAAAAAAATCAGCTGTTCCCTATATTTAAGTTCGCTGAACTCGTCAAAATGTAGGGAACAGCTGATATTTTTTTCGCGATTTCAACTTTGGTCCCATAGTAAAAGTTGTTTATAATGATGAATGCAATGACCCCTTAAGAGGTTTAGTATAAACAAAAACTAATGTTGTATAGGGTGTAACAATACCCATCTCATAGCCGTTATAAACGCAGGCTTTACATCAAACTCAGGGACCATTTTGGTTACCCATTGAAAGGGTATTATTCGATAAGGTTTTTCTAAGCGGTTAATCAAAAACCCATACGATATGGGTAACCCTTTTCAACGGCTTAAATCGGTGAAGGAAAACATCGTGAGGATCCTCACGATGTTTTCCTTCACCGTTTTGAGAGCAGCAGCATGTCATAGAACCAAAAAATCGAAATCATCCACCAACCCCCACTGGGTCCGCGTGTTGGATTATGGCCCACTACCTCTCAGAGGGAGGAGGCCTGTGTCCCAGTTTGAACGTTATAGGCTGATTATGCTTATTTTTAAATCGTCGAAATTGAAAGCTTACTTTTTCTGCGTACCGGAAGACGTAGCGTTGGAAGGCCTACAAGGCTGCAGGTATCCGCTGGATGCGGGAGCTCAGAACCGGTCAAAGTGGCGGGGCTTGGGGGGGGGGGGGAAACCCTTTCAATGGAAAGGGTTTTTCTAAGCAGTTAATCAAAAACCCATACGGTGTGGGTAATTTTGAATGGCTTAAACTAAGCCGTTCAAAAGGGTTACCCACACCGTATGGGTTTTTATCGAAAACCCTTTCAACGGGTTACCAATATTTAATTTAAGCCGTTGAAAAGGGTTACCCATATCGTATGGGTTTTTGATTAACCGCTTAGAAAAACCTTATCGAATACCCTTTCAATGGGTAACCAAAATGGTCCCTGAGTTTGATGTAAAGCCTGCGTTTATAACGGCTATGAGATGGGTATTGTTACACCCTATACAACATTAGTTTTTGTTTATACTAAACCTCTTAAGGGGTCATTGCATTCATCATTATAAACAACTTTTACTATGGGACCAAAGTTGAAATCGCGAAAAAAATATCAGCTGTTCCCTACATTTTGACGAGTTCAGCGAACTTAAATATAGGGAACAGCTGATTTTTTTTTCGCGATTCCAGTGATTCGGCAACACGCGGACCTAGTGGGGGTTGGTGGATGATTTCGATTTTTTGGTTCTATGACATGCTGCTGCTCTCAAAACGGTGAAGGAAAACATCGTGAGGAAACCCTCACGATGTTTTCCTTCACCGTTTTGAGAGCAGTGGTGATGAAATAAATTACACAAAGTAATATGCAGGCGCCTTTGTTTGAATCCACGAACTACGGACACATAAATCAGGGCCATTACTGCTCTGTCAATTCGAATACTAGTTAAATACTAACGGGCACATCATCATGGGTAGGTTCATACTCTTCATCATCCTCGTCTTCCGGCAACTCCTGGGCAATGAGAGCCTTCACTTCAGGCCTGGTCTTCACCGGGATGTGTTTGATGGGAGTCAGCTCCAAGTTCTCCAAATTCCAAGCTGAAGCGGAATGCGTTTTTGGAGATACTTTCATTAGCTCCCTGAAACATATTTTTGTGAAATGATATATAAGGCGATCTACTCATTACCTACTCATTCATCTATTATTGGTATCTTTCTAAGAGTTGAAGTACGCACTCTGGTAAGGAAACGCACCAGGGACCAACATCGCAAACTATGGTCGAGTGCAGGCAGGCCAAGGAAGCAACCCCTATAATTGATGGCCGCCTCACGAAACAGGTTCTCCGACTAACTAAACAACAGCTGCGTACAGTTACAGCAGCTATAAGTGCCCATGGGTCATTTAATAAACACCTCTTTGTCATAGGAGTCACAGGCAGTCCGCTGTGCAGGTCCTGCATGGAGGACGACGAGACAGAAGCTCATGTGCTACTAAACTGCCCGGTGGTCGCCACATACAGGGCAACTTACTTTGGTAACCCAGGAACTCTTCGTGAGATTGTCAGTAACACCAAGGCATTGCTGGCCTTCCTTGAGGAGCTGGGGTGGATCGAATAATTCAACTAGCAATTCAGGCTGTACATTGTTCATCAATGAATGAATTTAAGATTTTTATTAAGTTGATCTAGATAGTTTACATACCTGACTTTAGCTCTGGTAAGTTTTGGCCGTAGGTTGTTTTCATCAGGACCAGAGTCTTCTTCTTCCCTCATCTTGACGAGGGCCAACACACGGTCATTTGTCACCACTTTCTATAATAAAAAACACATACATGACGTCACATTAGATCCTGAGATCATTCTTCTCTTGTATTGGCACAAACTAAACATTAATATGTTCATGAAATGGTAAAGTATTAGCCAGTCAGCAAGACGTTAGCGAGGTTGACTATCCAGTGTGTCATGTGTCTAAATCAGGGACCATTTTGTCGGTATTTGGTCGATAGGGTTTTTCTAAGCAGTTAATCAAAAACCCATACGGTGTGGGTAATTTTGAATGGCGTAAACTAAGCCGTTCATAAGGGTTACCCTTATCGTATGGGTTTTTGTTTAACCGCTTAGGAAAACCCTTTCCATTGAAAGAGTATTCGATAGGGTTTTTCTAAAATGGTAACCAAAATGGTCCCTGGGTAGAATAGAGATAGAATTGGTCATACTACGCGTGCTGGGCGGATATCGAAATAACATAATATTATGATTTTTTCATGTTACTAGGTTTCAAGTAGGTATAGAACCCATTGAAATGGGTTATCATGTAACCCTTTCACTGGGTTTCAAGTATAAAACCCATTCAATGGGTTATCATGTAACGCTTTCAATGGGTTTCTAGTATAAAACCCTTTCAATGGGTTACATCATGATAAAGGTAACCCATTGAATGGGGTACCCCTTCGAAAGGTTTAACTCTTAACCGGGGTTGTACGGTCCCTGGTCTAAATAAGCTGCACGATAATTGGCAAATGCGTAGACTGACTGGACAGATTTGAGTGGTTCTTTCCTCAAAAGACCATTTCATACACCTTAGGAGACAACTTTAAGACGTTGTGTGTTATTTATATTACATATTCTTTATACAAAGACATGAATATTTTCATTGTTAAGTTTTATATTATTTTAATTATTGTGAACGTGAAGAGTATGTGGATCATTGTTTTTTTTTTAGTTAGTGTTAATCATGGTTGTCTAGCAGTTGGAGTAATTTATGAGGCCTACCCAAATATCCTTTCTCTGGTATTGTTTGTTGAATCTTTGAGCTCCTTAAGTTCTGAGTTGAGCTGCATGATTAATGACAAATAATTATTTAATTTATGAATATCTGTGGAGAATAGATGTAGTAAGAAATAAAAGAGATCCTTTTGAGGAACTAATAATAATTACAGTTGTAAATTATGGATTTAAAATTTATGAATGTTTTGTTTTTATAACAACCTAGAAATCCTGCTCAGAAGAAAGTGAGTTAAGTGTATGTGTACTAAAGGCAATGATACTAGGAGAACTTAAGATGCAAGAGCGAGCGAAGCGAGCTCGGGACTTGTGGCACCCCGACTCGGACAGGTTAGGTTCGAAGGGGATGGCGGGGTCTAGTGAGCCATCCCCTTCGAGGTTATTTTTTTTAAACCATTGAGCCCCGCGCGGGGCTCCCCCGACTACGCCTTTTAAGCAACTTTAAAGTGTTTTCAGGTTAGGTTACAATAATTAGTTTTTCTCAAGAACGGTGCGTTACCTTTTCATGGGAGTAGTACAGGGGAAAGGGGAAACATCCCCCTACCATCTCCCACCTCTCTTTCAGTTTTTATTTAGTGCCTAAAAAATATTAGGTATTATGAAAAAAGACATTCTTTATTGTATTCCGGGGATCGTTTCCCAGGTTTTCTAAAGCTTACGTCCGTTATGGCCGGAGTCCTATACAAAAATAAAACGTCTCCTTTGGCACACAGATAGTTATTATGACGTAGGTAACCGCTAAAAACAGATTTTTGAAGATTCAACCCCTTAAGGGGTGTAAAATAAAACTTCCTGTCTCTGTTGTTTTCATAGCAAGCAGTGGTATACGAATTGGTGTGGGGTAGGTACCACTAAAAAGTGAAAAATAAAAACTTTTTTACAAAAAAAACAACCGATTTCCAACTTCAAACACTAAAAAGTGAAAAATAACTTTAATTTCGGAAGCACATAACATAACATCACGCCTTGTTTCCTCAAAGGGTAGGGCAGAGGTATACCTGTAGTACACCCACATTTAATATGCTTAAAGGTATGGCTTCGCCGTTTCGCTGCCGTCGTGGTGGTGATGCGAATATTTAGTTTCTGAAGTAAGTAACGCAACAGCCAAGCCATACATTTTTACTGATATGTAGAATTTGTGAAGTTAGGGTCGGTAGAGTTAGGCCGTGTAGATTCAGAAGCTTGGCTCTACATGAGATCTGATATCTTTTTCACAGGGCAAACCTTATGTGGTCGTCTTGGCAACATTTTACATGAAATGTTTTTGGTGGGATTTCAGTTCTTTTTGTAAGTTACTAGGCAGTTATTTTAGTGTTTATTTTTTTCTTCTTTTTTTGGGGTGTATTTCTTGCACATCAGCAGTGCCGGTTTTCATAGCCCATTCTCTGTCTTTGCCTTTTTTCTTTAATGGTTTTTTGAGCGATAAATCAGGGCGATATTTTGCTCTTAAGCGATTATATTCAACTATAGCTGACTGTTGAATACTAGCAAAGTCTATATATTTCGGCTTCCTAGCACTTCAGGAAGTACCCTAACATTTTGAAGTCTCATACAAACTTCCACCCCCCCCATTTTAGGGGATGGGGGGCGAAAGTTATAAGTTCATGATTTTTTTGTTGATTGTATACTAAACTTAGATTACATACCAAATTTCAGCTTTCTAGCACTTCAGAAAGTAGCCAAACATTTTGATGATCATCAGTTTGTCAGTATATCAGTGAGAGTGTCAGTGACGAAATCGGTGTATTTTAGATATAAATAAAATCTAAAGTATTAGAGCTATTCAATTGAGACTGTGTTAGTCTATTATTGACATCATATCCTGAGAATATGAACTATCTGGTACATCGGAAACCAACTCTATGAGGGTTCAAAAAAACGACGAAACACTTCGAGAAAAGGTAGGTAGTGCCCTTGCGCTTCGCTTGGCTCGTCTTGGCGGGGGTACTACCGTGCCCCCAGATAATCAGATGTGGCATGCTAGGGCATTATTAATGTAAACATAGTTGAATAACGCAGTTTGTTATAATAACAATAGAATGATTAGCATTCTAAATGCCGAATAAGGTAGACAAAGGTCCTTTAGTAAGCAATCAATTGTTAGAATACTTAAATTTTGTAAATTACAGCTGCTATCACTTGAAACGTTAATAACTGTGTAACCCTGGCATTTAGAGTAAATTGAAGTAGACATCTGACATATGTGAGCCATCAGCAGCCTAATTAACATATTTCCCCATCGCATTGTCATCTAGGTAACTAAAAATAATGCGAGGTAAAATCATAACAAAGGATGTAGTTTCAATCTTACGCTGTACGCAATAATATTGTAGATTGCGTAATACTAACCAATGTTGCATCATGATTTAGATACGAGTATGGCGTCATGTTTCAGGGCCACAGCATACTAGACGCAGTTATGTCTTAGAGATTTGTATAGAAGGATAACTGAAAACTTCCAGGGCCCTCCCGCTACTTGAGCCTACGGCCAAAACTATATCCCCCTTATTACAAAACAAGGTTTATCTTCAGACCCAGGTTTAAAACATGGAACCATTATTGAATTTCGAACTTTATTCCGACTATGATAAAGTTCCTAAACACAAAACCGACAACTTATTACCGAACTAAGTTTTCAGTTTTGTATAAAGAACGGTATTTTAATCACAGTTACGTTCTTATTACAAAAATTGGCTCCATGGTTTAAGCCATGTCAAAATATAAATCTTGTTTTATAATAAGGCGGTATAAGTATAAAGCAAGAATTCAGTCAAATTAAGTTCTAATTTTTTCAGCAAGTTTAGTCCTCAAGAAGTCTCCGGTGAAGCAACAGCTCCTCATACCTGTTGGCTTCACGAGTCGCGAATACTCTCTATAAATAGCTCAGGGCAGTCAAGTTTAGGCGGCGAGCCTCCTTGTCGGACTACCGCCATGGGATCTGGCGGCAAAAGTCCTCGCGCACATCTGGGAGTGGCGCGAGGAGGCGAAACGCCGGGGTGAGACTCCGCTGCCGCGAGAAGTCACGGCACAGCGGACAGAGCTCCGGCGGGATCTCATGGCGGCATGGATAGTGCGATTGTCGCAACCCAGCGCTGGACACGCCACAACTGTGGCGATAAGTCCCCTCTTTGAGGAGTGGCTAGAGAGGCGCCACGGCGTCCTCACCTTCCGCCTGACGCAGGTCCTCACCGGACACGGTTGTTTCGGGAGATTCCTGTTCAGGATAAAGAACGCGCACCGTTTGGTTTTAAAATGGTTGCCCATTCGTCAGCGCAGAGAGTTGAGGGCTCTGTCTATGTTGTTTTCCATACTCGACAAACCCACTACTCCTTCTTACCTAACTTCTCGTGTTCAATACTTGTGCTCTGCCCATAATAAAAATCTTCGTTCCACCAACAATCGTCTTCTACGATGTCCTTCTCACCGCTCTGGTTTCATACACTCTTCATTTTTTGTCCAGGTGGTTTTTCTTTGGAATGCGCTCCCTCTGAGCATCAGGATGGCAACTAGTAGGTTAACATTTAAGGTAAAGGCACGGGAATATATTCGTAAGAAGTTGGCAGAATCTTCCCAGCGCTGATCGTTTTCTCCTCCACCGATCGTTATTTCTCCTGACACTTTTTATTTTGTTTAAAAGTATGTATGTATCTATGTATATATTGTTGTTTTTCGAGTTATCTATCCCCATATTGCACCTACCATGTTTTGTCTCTGCATCACCCTAAGGTTGACTGGTAGAAAATGCCTCAGGCATTAAGTCCGCCTTTGTACAGTAGTTTTTTTTACTTGTGCATAAAGTTTTAATAAATAAATAAATAAAGCGGGAGGAAACGCCCGGTGTCACCACTGTGTGGATCGCCCGGAGGACACGGTGGAGGTGGAGTGGAGACTTGGGTGGAGCACCGCCGTGTCCTCACGGAGGCGATAAGCGGCGGCGATCTCTCGCGTCCGGCCCTGGTTCAGGCCATGGTTCGGAGCGAGAGTGCATGGGAGGCCGTCACCTCTTTCTGCGAAGCAGTAATGCTTGCGGAGGAGGAGGCGGAACGCGTGAGGGAGAGGCAAGGTTCGCGCCCTCGCGCCCCTAGTCACCGCAGGAGACGCCCCGGGCGTCGGGAGTCGCAAGCCAATTTCCGGCCACCGTAGGCGCGGGCTTGCGGACGGTGAGAGATGGGTAGCTCGCCGTCCGATAAGGACCAGGCCCGGGCCGGCGGCGCGTTGTATTCCAAGCGCGTCGTCAGCACCAACTGACGGGGTCCGTTAGAGCCAAGGCCTGCCAGGGTTGCGAGTTTGTTCGAAAGGGATATCGTGGCTCTGGCACACAGGCAAATGAAGGAATACGGGTGGGTTTTAGTTAGTAAAAGTCTGACACGCCCTCCCGCTCCGCCCAGAGCGGGAGAAGTTACTTGATAATTTCCCACACAAAAAAAAAACCAGCCAAGTACGTGTCGGACCACGCACAATGAAGGATTCCGTAGTTAGGATGAATTCATCCCGAAAACAAACTTAACTGTGTAGTTGAAAAACATGCTCTCCCATACATCTATATACGTTACGGTCAATTCTTCAACTGCAAATTTAAGTTGGTCGACGATTACTCGTTACTTCCCTACTTAGCTGTGATAGTTTTCCTTTTAATTTCGTTATATACTACTGTCATGAATTTTTTCACATATCCAAAACCAACCATTTAGGTGGCAGGGGGGGGAAACTTGACTCTAACAAAAAATAGCACTTTAAAGCTTAATATTACGCAAACGGATCTCAGAATACAAAAATGTTTTTCACAGACCCACAATATTTTTGAACGGCCTATCCAACGACACCCCACACCATGTCATTGTATTAGACGAGAAAAAAAAAATATCATCCCCGTATTACGTGCAAGGGAGGTACCCTAAAAATAATGTTTTTCATGGTATTATTGTACGACTTTCTCGGCGTCATTAATATGTACACCGATGCCAAATTACAGCTTTCTAGAACTTAGCGTCTCTGAGCTAAGCCGGGGACAGACGGACGGACGGACGGACAGACGGACAGATGGACAGACAGACAGATAGACAGACAGACGGACATGGCGAAACTATAAGGGTTCCTTGTTTACTACGGAACCCTAAAAAGGGCAGTCAAGTTTAACCTATGCTTAGGATTATTTTACTTTCTATTATCGTGCATTTGTGTGATTAACCGTGTACTCTTTGATGATCCTTTGTATTTACTGACTGCATTTCTTTGTCTTGTGTATTTTAACTATTAACTTAAGTATGTGCTTCTGTGTCTGTGTAATAATCGTGTGTGACTGATTACCAAATATAAAAGTTATCTCGATTTAAAAGTGGTGTCCATTCAATATTCCCTCGTCAAGGGAACATTGTCACCCCCGTCTACAATACCTGACCCCCCTGAATAACACACATTAACCTACTAACTACTGCCGACAAACTGTTTTGCAGTTTGGCAGACTTTATGTATGTTATTGTTAACACAGATTTTGAATAAATAAATTAAAAAAAAAAACGAATTTACATTAGTTACCTGTCTAATTACCATGTAAATGACCTGAATCAGAGCTAGTTGAATAAACAAAGACAGTACTTACTTACGAACTGACGCAATAACATTGTAGATTGCGTCATGTTTATGTAATAAGTAATATTATACATTGCATCATGTTTACGTAATAATAATGTGGATTGCATCATGCTGCTTCCCTGGGAGAATCCCTTCTTGGTAGTTATGCTTGGATGGTCAACCAAGTAGCTTATTAGATCACCACGCTACTTGCGCCCATGACCAAAAGTATGACGCAGAAGCCAGTGTTGCCGTATGAAGAAAAAAATATGCACTAAACCCTTATCAAAACTACGCTATATTTTACGAAAATCCTGTTTCTAAGTTCCACTAAATTCCACTAAGTTTTGTTCTGTGTTTTAATGGAAATAAAAAAAAAAAAGCGATCATTTAAAGACATCTTCGCTTATTGAACAATCATCGTTCTTTTGTAGAGCGCTATCTCATTTTTGCAAATCATGCCTGTTGGCATTGGCCGCTATGATGAGCTATGAAAGTTGACTCCCCCTGGAAAGAGAGCCGTCGCGTCCGTCGCTAAATCAGGGAAAATCCCCTGCAAAAGTGTAGCAAAGTATTGTACTAAAGCGTTTTGTTACTTCCCACGTAGCTGCGTTTTGTTCTGCGGTAAGTATTGAAAAATCATCGCCGCATGATCGCTATTTAGTGTTAGATTAAGTGAGAAGTGCTTGATAATTCACTTTGATTGATCTAACACCGAAACTGTTGAGTTGGGAACAGTGCCGGTCTGCGTCGTGGGATTTGTTTTAGGGGCTGAGGGTGCCGTTTGCTTAAAATTTTTTTTTTTTGTTTAGCGAGCAGCACATCTGTGACATTTTCGATCCTTTTAGTTTCATATTTCACATTTTGGTAGGTAACGAAAAAGAGCGGGAGACAAAAAAAATTAACAAACCAGCTCCTTTTTTTAAATCACATATTGGGTTGCCAACTAATATTCAATTTTCCGCCAGATTCCACTAGATATTTTTTAGCGCTTAGTCATGCGCTGTAGACCCTAGAATTGCACTAGATCTGGCGCCAAATGCGCTAAAACGGCAACACTGGTCGCCTTTCGACCGAGTCTTTAGCAACCCCAATCCCGACACCCGTGCGAGCCAGCCTGCGCTGCTGAGCCTGACATTTATATTCCGATCCTACCTATCACTTACTGTCCTCGCCCAGCGACGCCCGTGTATTCGCTTACTTTGTAAGATATACCCTGGCCGGAGGCCTCAATTTGTTGAGGCTTCAAGAGACTTGAGATAACCCCTAGGTTGACCTGCAAGACGGCCCTCATAAAAAAAAAACGAGTCTAGTCTTCATCTGAATCGTCTGAAAGTAACTAGTCCTCAAGTGATAGAAAGTAGGGAACCATAGTCTGTCCGTGCATCATCTAGTGCTCCTAGCTTACAGTAAAGTCTTTATAACACACTAGCTGCTGCCCGCAGCTTCGTCCGCGTGGCTTTTTCTAAACATATAAACCTTCCTCTTGAATCACTCTATCTATTAAAAAAAACCGCATCAAAATCCGTTGCGTAGTTTTAAGGACGCTATCACATTTTTTCTCAAATATCAGTGCTTTTCAGGTACTATTTTAATGAATTAGGAGTCACAACTGCAAGAATATCATTGTCTCAAATTAAAGATAATATATTCATCTTCAGAAAAGGCCCATAACCCATTTGTATAGTACAAATTAGCCTAGCCCCATACAAATTTTTCACACAAATACGTTTTAACAATCACAATAAAACCAAGAAATCAAAAAAGATGAGGTCCGAATAGGAACCCATAAAGCTGAATCCACTGCATAGTTAAACATAAAAATAATAACAAACTGTTGGTTATATAGTCCTCTATACGGCCCATAAATATTTTGTAAGTAAATAAATAACTTTTTTATTTATGATTAAAATAAGAAGCGCCCTCAAATTTCAGTTCGCCATTCCGCGCTCAGACGCGCTTGTGGAAGCACCGGTGTATCGATTTTTCGGAAAAAAATATTTACCTACAGAAGTGTGTGCTGTATTGTATACTGTGGGTGGACGAAGTTGATACTTTTTCGGACCGAAATAAAAGTAAGTACGATTATTGGAATTTGTTTTAAAAATAAATACATAGTTCTAATTTTTTGTATAAATAATGGTTGTAAATTATTAAATTAAAATATTAAAAAATTGTAAATAATTATATTATCTTTAATCAAATTGAAATGGCGGAAATATTTTTTTTTGTTGAGATATTCGATACATAGTCAATTTTGGGGTTTTTGGGGTTGTATGTAAGTACGTATGTCATATTTTTTTTAATCCAAGATGGCGGGTGTATTTTTTAAAATAAATATTCGACATACTTATCAATTGTGGAGGTGTTGAAAGTGGTGTTTACGAATATACCAACCAATTTTTGATTGACGTCGGATGTACATTTTGGTGATAAATCGACTTAGTTGTCAATTCATAAAAATAAAAATAATAAAATAAAAATCGTTTAATTCAGAAATTAAACCCATAGTAAAATTACAAAAATAAAACAAAATTACAATCCATTATAAATTTAAATTAAATTACATGCACCAAATTAAATTAAATTACAATAGATATTGAAAATTAAATGAATTCCATTAAATTAAAATACAGCGTCTTAGCATGTACACACAGCGAAGTGTTGCAGACACTATTTGATTCGTACATGCACATAGTCGAGTCAGGAAGGATGCCTTGAGTTTCCTCAAGAGCCCGTAAAAATCGGTAACTCGGTTCTCAACGAACATGCCAGACGCACTACACCGCCAAGGCAGCTTTAATATAGCTCTAAAGGCGTTATTATATTGTACACGAAGAGTGTTATAAGCACTCTTCGTGTACGTGTACCAGAGCTGACTGGTGTAGAACGACTGACAGTAAGCCTTGAACAGAGTTATTTTAGCTTGGTTGGAGCAGTGAGAAAAGCGTCTAGCCAACATGTTGCTTCGACATGCGATACTACGCCTCTGTCGTTCCAGATCAGCATCATCTGCTAAATCATCCCGAATTATGTGTCCAAGATATTTAAACTTACTAACAATGTTTAGGGCAGTTCCACACAACTTGATCGGTAAAATATGATCAGGACCTTTACCGTATTTAAATATCATAACCTCCGATTTCTTAACATTATAGGTGAGATAATGTTCAGCTGCATATTTCTCGCTCATAAATCCAGAATAGTATATGGTTATAACTTTCGACACCAAGTATGGTTTTTGATTGTGGTGTGCATTGCTAAAATATTTACATTTGTTAATACAGATACCACGAATTCGGAAACTTGGATAAAGGACAAAAAAACCGTACACGTATCAGTAAACAAAAGTAATGAATCTTTGTATTTTCATTCAGAAATCACAAATTTACTCTGGAGTTTTGTTACAGACGTTGATATACGTCTGTTGGTAATTTGTTATATTTGATGTACCTTAGGTACTTACTAATGTTGTCTTTTTAGGGTTCCGTACCAAAATGGTAAATAAAGAACCCTTATGGTGAGACTAAGTCTGTCTGTCTGTCTGTCACACCTAGATATCTCAAGAACTACTAATGCTATCAACTTGAAATTTAGAATACTTTTAGATGACGTTTGCCCAACTATTTAGCAAACGAGATAAAAAAAAAGAACCTTTATTGCACCTACTCAAAAAAAATTTTTTTTGTCAGCGTTGTTTCCGATTTTTGATGCAAAATGTAAAAAAAAAATACCGTTCCCTTTATCTCCAAAGTATGTATAGAAAAATCTGAAATTATTCTATGTGATAGATGTTTATGTAAAGATTACAGGAAAAAAAACGATGTCTCTGAATAGCACAGTTTTTCAGAAATCATCAACATCATATACGTACGGAACCTTCGGTGCGCGAGTCCGACTCGCTTTTGACCGGTTTTTATTTTCAGGAGCAAGAAGGCGCAGTAAGAAAATATAAGCCAAAAGGCACAAAAACAATCGAGATTGATTTCCTTTTTGAGCAGCTAACCCTTGTAGGTAGCCCCACTTCACTTTTTGAATGCGGCGTGAAGTATCTCATCATGAATGAAGAAAAAACAAGGGTTAACAAGATGCTTATACTGTGAAAATTTAAAGACTGTAGCTTCAACCGTTTGGTTGTAAAACCTGTATGATAGATGGACACGTGAGTGACAGCAATAGTGCTCCGCTTGGACCCTTCGGGTACGGAACCCTAGAAAGAGCTGGCCTTCATTATTTTGAACTTCTTAGAAACATGAAATGAAAATATACTTTTTACTACCTACTTTGGTTTTAATTTTTATCAAAAGTACTGAAATCGCGCCCCAGTTTCTGTACTATTATAATACTGTTTTCATAAGGCAGTGTTTATTTTTAAATATCACAACGAAAGTCTACGATAAACTCCCAGGCTAGTATTTGATTATGTAATGCAAACATTTGCCAGCAAATATAATATTTACAAGTACCTACTTACATCTTTTCTAACTAATAGTAGCCTGGGGAATAATCGTAGGTGTTCCTTGTAATAGTAAAATGTTTAGGTTATTAGTTTATGTGAAAATATGGTATTTAATCCATATGCCCAGCGCTTGAAATTTTTGGGTACCTACGTACGCTACGCTGATGAATTTTAAAAATACTAAAAACATAATCATCACGCAGATAGTATTTAGCCACAGTTACTAAAATTCGATTGCAAACTTACAACTAACTTTATTCAATCAATACCAGTAAAATCTAAAAAAATATACCTTCAAGTACCAAGATTAGTTAAGTTACGTATAAAATCGAGCGATCAGCGGTCAGCGTGCGCGTAATGTTGTTGTGTTGCGATTCAGATACCTAAACTCGAGCGACTTCAAAATGTGATAGCGTCCTTAAAGATCTAAGCATACATAGGGACATACAGGAAGCGGGAAGCGACTTTGTTTTATAATAAGTAGTGATTGTTAATAGTGGGTAAGGTTGATTGTATTTGAAAGTGTTTCCTAATTTCTCTATTTTGTGTGTATTGAACTGTTGTGTATTTTCTATTATTGAACTGTAATAACTTAATAAGTAACTATTTGTGTGTGATTTAAAAATGTTTTTTATTAAAGTTGTGTAAACCAATCAAGCCGCTATTTATTTCAACAAGCATTTTACCCTGCACCTGAAATATCCTACAGCACTGACTGGACAGATTCACTCAGTCTATGTTGTTTTTTCCTCAAAACACCATTTCAGACACCAATCTACATGGCCTTCACATGATCTGATCAAGATTATGTCTGGACTTTAAAAGAGACTGTGACCTCTTGAGTTTGTTTTGGCCTTTCTTCTCAGAGTAGTCAGATAGGAAAAGCCAACCTCATCTAGTTTTTAAAGTATGGCTGATATGTAAAAGTATTTGTAAAAAAAACCTACTTACAGAAATAAAATAATTTATGAAAGACTATGAAGTTGCAGGCAACAGCTAGTTATTTAAAACCGGCCAAGTGCGAGTCGGACTCGCGCACGAAGGGTTCCGTACCGATATCTATAAAAACGGCAAAAAAAATCACGTTTGTTGTATGGGAGCCCCCTTAAATATTAATTTTATTCTGTTTTTTAGTAATTGTTGTTATAGTGGCAACAGAAATACATCATCTGTGAAAATTTCAACTGTCTAACTATCACGGTTCATGAGATACAGCCTGGTGACAGACGGACAGACAGAAGGACAGACAGACGGACAGCAGAGCCTTAATAATAGGGTTCCCATTTAACCCTTTGGGAACGGAACCTTAATAAGCATAGGTTATGTATAAGAATTGAGTTCAAGTTTACATACAAATACTGGTTTCTACTTTTCAAGTCTTTAATAATGAATAATAAACAGAATGCATACCTTTATAATTTTCCTGACACTAGTTTCATCTAAATTATTTTTAATGGCGGACGCATGGAGGCTTCTGTCCACCTCCACAGAGTTCTCTGCGAGTACATCCTCATTTTCACTGCTACTGTCACTGTTGTGACTGAAAAGTACAGATGTTAAAATTATTTGTAACAAAAAAAAAATTGTTTTGTGTTCCAAAATCCATATTTTGTTGGGAATGCTGCTCCTAATACCTCATAGCATATAATACAACTCTTGGTCAGTGGGTCGTCTTAGGGGCTTACACTCTGGCCCTAAGACAACCATCTGATCAGTTTTTATACATGTAAACTTATGTATCCCTATCCATTACTGAATCAATTTCAGTACCTGTGTACTTTACTAAATTACGAATTTACTTTTAGCAGCAAAAGCCATTCAAGGCGAAGAGCGCCCTACTTGTACGTTCTCTTTTAGGATTTAGAGATATTATGGAGAAACAAAGACCATTCCGGGTCGGAAATTCAGTAGAAAATATCAGATCAGTGGGTCGACTTAGGGGCGGAGTTGTCCAGCGTTGTTGTTATTAAGGATGGTAAAAACATACCGTTTTCGTTTCTTTCCGCGACTTTTTCCTTTACTCTTCACAGAAGTATTTTCCTTGCTAGTACTTTCGGTCATTGCAGGTTTATCGTATTCTTCGTTTTTATTCATGTTGTCTAAAATCTAATAAATCCTGCAACAGGATTTAAATCGAAGAAAACAAGTGCAATGTAACGATAATAAACAGCAACCACTGGCAACCAACATTCAACAACCATTAAAATATTACCGTTCAAATGACAGGTGACAGGCTGACACTGACAGCAAAGCAACAACTAACGGTGCGTTCCGAGTTGCGCTGTAATCGTTTTGAGCGTGCTTTCATCCTTTCACGGGAATCGTCATAGATGACGTCATGACATTCGCCATCTTGGGATAACACCGACCATACCCTAAATTAATATCACCGTAAGCGCTTTCAAAAATGACAGTTGTGCTGTTTTGGTTTGAGTCGCATCGTATCTAATTCGCGTGACATTTTCGAAATTGTGCTTCTGGCTACAGGCACCATCTAACCAAAGAAGAAGAAGTGTACAAATGTGTATGTGTGGTGTATACACAAAGAAATACTGTAATCCAACCGTGAGCGCGTTCACGACCGTTCCGATTTTCCGAATTGTTGGCTGCTATCAGCTTTAACTAAATCGGAACGGAAATTATTGCTGTGAGCTATTATGGTCTAATTCGGAACACAGCATAAGGCACATTCCGAATTATATCTATAATTTTATTATTTACAAAAACGGGTGCCTGAAAAATCTGATTTAACTTTAATCGAGTAGCTATAAATAAGCTTTCTAATAAGGTACATCCTTTGGGTACATCCTACTCAAAGGATACATCACATTAGCTATTCAAAATCTTCGGAATATTATACCATTTTGAACCTATCCTTTTTTTAAATTTCAGACCACTGAAGAATTATGTTTTTCCATTGACATTTTGACAATCATTATTAAACATTTAAAAAAATCCTATTCAGGTTTCGTCTAATGTAGTTATCACAGAAAACATGATAATAGGAAAGTCAGGGTCAAGAGTACAGTGGCACCGAGTGGGTGCGGCCACTACGCAGTTACATTACACAATCGTTACGCAATTAATGGCATAATCACATTAAAATCTAATCTTGAACAATTCTCAAATATAGTGAATAGTTATTCCCTAACCTGTCCACGACACGAGATAAACATAAATATTGTGAGCATAAATGTACAGCTATGTGTATGTCTCTGTGAGGCGCGCTGCGCAATCGGCGCAATTAAAACCCAACCCAGTCCCTGACTTCTAGTTCACGTTGACAATTCGGTGAATTCGGTTTGGCAGCGGCACCGATACATAAATTATTAACTTTACGCGAATCTTCAATGGACATTTTTGGTCATTATTAGGAGCTCTTTAATTAAGTGTTACCTACTCGCAATTTTTTTTGGTAAGTAGGTATTCATACAATGTAGCACTACAAGACTTACAGTACCAATTTTTTTCAGGCTCGTTACTTTAATTTAACTTTTTTTTATAATAGAGGAAGCAACAACATCCAAGATGCGTGACCAACCAAATATAGCTGTAATTGGAGGAGGAGTGGTCGGCATAACAGTGGCTAAACTGTTCCAGGATCGACTCAAGAACGCAAAAGTAACAGTTCTCGCTGAAAAATACACAGAAGATACTACTAGCCACATTGCCGCTGGTATCTTCAGGCCGGGAACCAGTTTTAAAGGACCCACAAAGGCAATTACGAAGAAATGGCTGAGCGAGTCCTGGCTGTTCTGGCAAGATATACTCAAGACACCTGACGCTGAACAAATTGGTGTTATGACCTTAGGAGCCTACATATTTTCAAAGGAGAACTACCATGTCACTAGAAATCATCTTATTGAAGATTTAGTGCCAATCTACCGACCAGTTGATAATGAGGAATTAAAATTAGGTCCTCAAGGTACAAAATTTGGATCTTACTTTTCAACATTGAAAGTTGAATGCGAGCGCTATTTGCCATGGATGGGAAAAATAATAGTCGAAAAAGGCGGTGAGTTGATAAACAGAAAGGTGGAGAGTTTTGTCTCCCTATCAAATTATGATCTAGTTTTTAATTGTGCCGGTTTAGGTGCAAGATATTTGTGTAATGATTATGATATGGTGCCGATAAGAGGTCAAGTGATAAAAGTGAAGGCACCATGGGTGAAATCAGCGTTTTATGGGGATTATGATACGTATATTATACCGGGGCTTAATGGGGTGGTTACATTGGGTGGCTGTAGAGGATATGACAGTTATAATATGAATTATTGCAAGTATGACGCAGCGTCCATAATGGAGCGTTGTTGTGAATTTCTCCCAAAGTTGAAAAGTGCGGAGGTCATCGCACATAAGGTTGGTCTGCGCCCTCACAGAATGCCAGTTCGTGTTGAGCCGGAGCTGATTGATGGTGTAAAGGTGGTACATTGTTATGGGCATGGCGGTTATGGAGTGATGACTGCCCCCGGCACAGCCATCGATGCGGTCGAAATGGGTCTCGATTTCTTACGTAGCAACGTTAGAAATAAATTGTAAACACATATTACGTACATTTAAATTATATACGTGCATTCAAAGATTAAAACATAACTTAGTCCATTAATATTTACTTGGATTAATTAAATACTAATTTAATACTAAACTACCTATCTACTTTTATTTATTCCTTGATCATACCAATTAGGTATTCTAAATTAGACCAACATAATTGGTATGACGACAATACATTAAAAAACGGCCAAGTGCGTGTACCGACACGCACTTGGCATCGCAAATTGCGATGAATTTATACCAAGAACAAATTTAACATTGCAGTTGAAAAACATGTTCTCCCATATATTCCAACTGCAAATGTAAGTTGGTCGACTATTACTCGTTAACTTGTAAAGCCTACTTAGCTGTGATAGTTTTCTTTCGTTATTTAAACTACTGCAGGCTTAGCACGAGAACCGCAGGGAAGCGTTTTGTCGACGTTTTTAAAAATGACGTTTCCGTGTAGACAGTAGAATTCTTTCGGTAGACAAGCGATTACTATTCTACAGTAGAGTAGAAATAGCATCATTCTAAGCCTGCTGCCGTATTTTATCACATATCCATGAACAACCATTTAGCTGGCAGGGGGGAGGGGGAACTTGACTCTAACAAGCTTATATGCTCGTAGTTTTTGTTTTTCAAATAACGAGAGTAGATATTTACAATTTTAATTGCATTGCATTGTGCAAATTAATAAATTATGCTATCATTTATGGTACACCGCACCGCTCTAATATGGTGTAATGAAATATGAAGAAAATAATTAGGGGTGGCTCTCCTACATAAAGCCAAGGGATGAAAAAAATAATTCTATGCAATGGATCCCATAATAAAAATATTAGAAATAATTGAAATTGTTTATTGAAATAATTGGTTTACAAAAATAGGGCCTTAGACTAGAAGTTAAGGTAAATAATAATTGGATTCTACCTGAACTAGGAATAAAGGCTTCTACATACCGGGGCGACTTGTCGCGCGACGCGACACGACTCAAAGGCACCGCTCGTCCCGCGACGCGCGGAGCCTTTGTGCCGTGTCGCGTCGCGTGACAAGTCGCGCTAGTATGTATCTCAGGTATCTCACTCAAGTGCATAATTAGACATAAGTGCTATGTGCTATATACGATTCCAAAAAATTGTAACTGATTTATCTACCTACTATAAATTATGTTTTTATTAAAATTTAGAGAAAATAGTACCTGTGCTGTTTTTTTTGCATAATCATAAGACATTTTTACAACCATGTTCTATTATGATTTTTGCAATGTAACATTTTTATCAAGGTCGCAAGTCTTTAACAGAAAATTTTGCCGTGTCAACAAAAAGTAAAGATTGCATGTTTGCGATCGATTTGTAAAAACTAAAACTATTTTTATGTGTAAAGGGCAATATTAGTTATTAAATACAAAATACTTACATTCATTAATAAAGACTAAACTTTATCGCTATTACGCGACCTCAGTATAATCTATAGAATTTATGTATCTTGTCTCAGCTATTTTCTTTGCAGGGCATTCTTGATCGCCTGTTTTGTGGTTGCTCGGTTTTTAAATCGCAAGCATTATGTTTGGCTACTTATTAATTTATGTTAATAGTTGGTGAGGTATGCGATGTTTTCGGTTAAAACCGCAGAAATAAAATGGTTTTTCATGGATTTTCCTGTACCTAGCAGTTGCGTATGGTTGGCATTGACGACCGGTTTCTTACTGATCTTTGGCGCCGTACAAGTCTCACGAGTAGTCATGAGTTTGATAACAGGCATGTTCGATGACCTGTATCCGAATGCGTCAAGCAGAGACGTGTGTGTACGTAAACTCCCCAGCTACGTTGTGCTGAATAGTGGGTGGACCTAGGGCAGATCCACCCCCATTACTAATTCACTGCGTTTAAACGAACTCGCTTTTTCTAGAAATACAAACTTATTACTGCTACTATTTGTCTGCATAATTACCTACTAATTCCTGCAGTGGGGTAAGCAGGCAAACAATAGTACCTACCTGAAGTGCTACGGTCCTTACCTACTCCCACTTTTGCTTGACCACATTGACTCATACATAGGATGCGCACCGGATAAGTTAGTCATTCATATTAAATTGAAGAAACCTTTTTTTGTACGCAAAGTATGTGCATTGATGTGGAGCTGCGGACACCAGGCCGTATTACCTATTGACTAATACTTCCAATCCTCTGCATTCTTGTATTCCCTGAAGGGGTAATATTGCAGTTCTTCAGGGAATACATACAATCATAATTATGTTAAGACAAAAGAAGAATTTGCAATTGTAAAAATAAAATGTCAACAATCAGGTAAATTATTTATTTACAATCATCCAATAATATATGAGATTGCATTCAAGGTATATTCACAGTAGTATTTCAACAAGACAAAACTGTTGCTTTCTCATTGAATTCAAGTAAAAGTTGTTTCATATCGCCATATCCTGATATTTCTTGTGCTTCTTTCAATGGGAGCCACTTTAGATCTTGATGCTCATCAGACAACAGAATCCTTGTATCTGGATTCCTTAGTTTTGCCAGCCAGTACACAACCACTTTTGGTTTACCCTTCACTTTATAGTGCAATACTTTTGAAACATCTTTGTAAACCTAAAAATATTTTTTTGATTTAGAAAGTATGAGAGACTTAAAATATATGCCTTTTGACTTACTTCTAGATCATCTTCAGATAATCCAGCCTCTTCTTTTGTTTCTCTTAAAGCTGTTACCCAGTCTGATTCACCAGGATCAACATGGCCTGGGCAATAAATAAAAAAATAGTTAGGTACATAGAAAAGTTTTGGCCAGGTAGTTTTTGGGACTAACTTAATAAGAGTAACTTAACAACCTATAATACTCAATTTACCCTTTGGTGGAGTCCAGTGATGTTCTCCGTAAGAAGTTTGTAACATCAAAAACTGAACTGCTTGATTCATATTCCTGAAGATAACGAGCCCAGCAGCCCGCTTAGCAGACATTATTAGAACAAACCGTGGCTTATATATACAGTATGTTCCACAGGTTTTCTTTACTTATTTACAGGTACATTTAATTAAATTATTACAGTTACTCGTTTTTTCGTTTTGTTATTTTGACATTGTCATCTGATGATCTGACTGTGTTCTGTGCATCTGACACATGTCCCACACATGTCTCACTGACAGACTGACAGTGACAAAAAAACAGACAAAAAATCAATCATAAAGCAGTCAGTAAAAAAAATTACAGCTGTCGTCCAGAAAAAATATTTCTATTGGTTTTCTGTTAAAATATCTCAATTTCCTTTTTAGTTCCATAGTATACAAATTATAAATTTTTGTATTCATCAAAGATTTTTATGCTTTAGTTTACGTATTTTTTTTTTATTGTATCAAGCCGCTAAACTCTGAAGAAAATATTGACACTAAATTCCGAAACCAACGGCGACAGGGGATGAAAAAAAAAAATTGGAATTCAAACTGCAACGGCAAACAACATTCATTATTTTCATTGAATGAAGAAACGACAGTTACGAAATTGTTTATTTATTAGTGTTTTCGTTGCATATGTGCATGTGATTTATAACAGGGCTTCAAAAAATAAAAAAGTGGGAAAAATAAAATAGTTTGTGTACCCTTTAGCATACCATGTTACAAAAATGGAAACATATTATTAGAAACTGGGTAAGTAGCAGATGTTTTTCAAATGTCGTTGATGATTATTTGGAGATTCGTTACTTTTAGCTACATACCTATTGTTTTCTTGTCTATTTTAGATAAACTGTTATTTCAATGAAAGCAACCAAGATGAGC
Organism: Tiliacea aurago; assembly: GCA_948098905.1. NCBI lineage: Eukaryota > Metazoa > Arthropoda > Insecta > Lepidoptera > Noctuidae > Tiliacea > Tiliacea aurago. The sequence continues at coordinate 19,173,343 of OX402593.1, forward strand.
GGTCCGTTAACATAGAGTCGTTACTAAACTTAATAACTCGTTTACATGAGAATCTGAATTTAGACGAATCTAAGTCGTCTATACTAGAAGCGCATACAGTGGAAGAGTTCGTTTTGGAGAAGTATCCAGAATTTAAATTTGAAAATGAAACAGTTGAGGCATCCAATGAGGATGAGATATACCTTGTGGCATCATTGCTACTTTTCTTTGTGTGCGTGAATTCTAAGGATGTGGGCTTAAAGAGTGCGATGTGCAGCAAGCTGAGTGGTGATGACCAGGAGACCATACTAAAGTTCAGTAAGAGCCTACTGGAGTGCTCCCCTATCACACGTAGGGATGTTCAAGCAGCTATTGCAGGTAACCTTGAATAATAATTATTGGATTTACATCCTACCTAGAACTTCTTTCCAGGAATCCTATTATTGTTACATAGATAAGGCAATTTTCAAATAAAATGCATTTACAATTTTTATGCTAATGTTGAAACAGCTGTCTCTTTGAAAGTAGCAGCTGTTATAAAGGGGAGGGCAACATCCTACTTAAGAAGCAACAAAGGAAGTTTGCTAATAACATTTGTCAGTCACTATTTGGAGCGTAATATATTATTAATTAACCAGTTACCATAAAATAACAAAATGTTAAATAAACCCTTGTCAATTTTTTTCACAGAGGCGTGTGGTATAGAAATGGCTTCTGGACATGCCAAAGTGGCGGAGACCCCCCCAGCACTGCGTTCATTGCATGGAGAAGTGCGGAGACTGCAGGCCTCTCTAGATGCCGAGCGATTTGACCGTAACTATCTGCAGGAAGAACTGGCTAGAACTAACTTGAGGATGGATAAATTGTGTATGTATTTTGTCATTGTTTGTAGGGATTGTTTATAATTACAGTCAACAATAGAGGTAGGTATACAGGCAAAAATATTAATTCTTTCACTACATGGCCAATTGTGTTTTTTCCTGAACATAATAACTTTTTATATTCACATGTAAGTGTTTGTACAAACCTACTTACAGAAATAAAATCATTTATATTAAAATGCATTCTCAAATAAAAAGTGAGAAAAACCTAATTTCATTTGTCAGGTAACTTTGATCTCCAGGGTGTTAGTTTGACATATTTGTTTTAGAAAAGCTTTTTATTGGCCCATACTGTCCCACTAGTAAGTAGCAAAGTGTTTCCAAACTCTCCTTCCACAACTTACAGTTAAGAACTGCCATGGACCAATCTTTTTTAGGATTCCATATTCAACAAGGAACCCATAAAGCTTTGCCATGTCCATTTGTCCCCAGTCTAGCTCAGAGACTCTTAGTACAAGAAAGCCGTAATTTGGCATGGGTGTACATATTAATCATGCTGACAAAGTACTGAAATAACATCTTGAAAAAAAAAAAAATTGGGTACACCTCCCTTTCACGTAAAGGGGGGATGATATTTTTTTCTCGCGTTTTAGACTCAAGTGTCCCCCCCCGCCAGCTAAATGATTGTTTCTAAAAATCATGGCAGTAGTATAACGAAATTATAAGGAAAACTATCACAGCTTTGTAGGCTTTACAAATTAAGGAGTAATAGTCAAACAACTTAAATTTGCAGTTGGAGAGTTGACCGTGACGTATATTGATGTATGGGAGAACATGTTTTTCAACTACACTGTTAAGTTTGTTTTTGGGATAAATTCATCCCAACTACGGAACCCTTCATTGTGCGTGGTCCGACACGCACTTCGCTGGTTTTTAATTAAATGAGTTTATAGCATGGATACGCTCAAAAGGCTGCCCAACTAAAATGGGACTGGGCAGGACATGTCTGCCGCACCAACCGTTTGGGACCAACTGTGGGCCCAAATGGCACAGAATTGGTGCCCTGAAACAGTGCGACGGGGTCGCGGCAGACCACGTAGGAGATGGCGGGACGAATTGGATAGGTTCTGGCAAAACTGGAAGGAGGACGCGCGGGCTCGTGAAGGATGGAAGAAGTGGAGGGAGGCCTTTGCCCAGCAGTGGGACAGCATAGACTAGAGAATAAAAAAAAATTGCATGGTCATGGAACTTCCAAGTTACTTCCAAGAATGTTGTATAGTGACACCAACATAACAATGAATGCTTGTTTGTCACAAGTGAAGTCTAAACAAAAAATTAGGGTGTTATTGATTTCACAATAAGATTTGATTAAAATGGTTTATTGTACTTGTAACTAGACTTAAATAGTTACCTTTTTCAAGGTGAAATAGAGTAGGAAAACTTTGTTTTTGTACCAGACTTGAATTTAAATAGTTTTTGTAACACAGCACAGGAAATATGTAGGTACTTTATATAGTTTTATGATCACTTGGTTGGTCAATCAAATTTGTATTGTTTAGTATATTAATAATGATCATTATTTAATTCAAGTCTCGCCTTCATTGTGTCCTCGATACGCGACGCTATATTTTTGATGATCTATTTCATTTCTACCTAAGCTAAATACTTACCATGTTTTTAGGGTTCCGTACCCAAAGGGCACGCGGGAACCCTATTACTAATAGTAATAGGGTTTATTACTAAGACTCCGCCGCGCCGTCTGTCTGCCTGTCTGTCCGTCTGTCACCAGGCTGTGTCTCATGAAACGTGATAGTTAGACGTGAGAGTGGAAATTTTCACAAATGATGTTGTAAGGTCCAGAAGTAGTAGGCACCTTACACTTGTACAACAAGTTATAGCCCGCTCACTTGAAGTAGTTAAAGTTAGTTTAGGTGAGTTGACGGAAACCACGGATTTAGTAACACTTGAAAGTTTATTAAGTAGCCCGATTTACAAGTAAAGATTTGGATGCTAATCCGCAGCGCTCGCGCTAGTAGTAATTTGTCGCTTTCGGCCGCCATGGCAACTGAGTTTCACAACCAGTTGTGAAAAAGGATTTTTTATTCCTTTTTGGCAACTAATTGCGATGGAAGAATATTTTTTCTTTATACACAACCAGTTGCCAACAAAGAATCCTTTCGGCCGCCATGGTAACTGAGTTTCGCAAGCAGTTGCAAAGTGGGAAGTTTTATTCATTTGTTGGAGGATGGCATGCAAAAATAAATAGATACTTACAGAGGAAGAAAATATCCAACATTGCTACAACTGTTGGATATTTTGTCAACGGAAAATAGACCATTCGATTTAAATGTCAAAACTATAAAGAAGAATATAGAGTACAAAGCAATCGACGAGGAAATTGACCAGGCATTGAGTGAATTGAAAGAAACAAAAATAACTGTTGGTGCTTGGAGATAATTAGCCCTTTTGCAATTACGTTTTAACGAAATAATATAGTTTATTATAAGATCTAGTTATTAAAACATTTAAGTTACACAGTCTATACACACTGCGACTTTTGCAGTGCGTTTACATCATTACGAACGCTTGATAATTGCTAAGTGTCACTATACTATCGCGCGTTTGCATCGCTTCAATAGTTGCAGATATAGGCTCTTAAGGAAATCGTTTTATTTTTTATTGTCAGACCTATGATGTCTAGCGGTCTCAAGTCTGGTAAATAACCAAATTATTGGTCTTCGTAGTATTTCGATAGTGTTTCAATAATATAGAGAATACTGAATGACAAAAATATATTCTAATGAGACCCAATTGAAACACTATTTAGACTGTATTGATGTGGTGGTTATTTATTAGGATCGGGGTTCTGAGTGTACGCTTTCTTTGTTAGCTTAAGTTTAAAATAAATGAACACTATTATTATTAAGTAGATTAATTATTTGTTTCAATATTCCTACCAGGGATAGTACCTGAACTAGGCATCTACCTAATCGTGAAAAACGGTGTGACGGAACGGTCCATTAAAATTGAAATAAAGTTATGGATCTGTGTTTGCACTAAAAATAATTATATTTTATTAGATGAGGGCTACATTACCATAAGGTAGCGTAAAAAGAACATAAATTCTTCTATTGAAACTAGCGTTTTTGAAAAATTCTTTGTTGGCAACTTGGTTGCGTATAAAGGAAAAATAATCTTCCATCGCAATTAGTTACTAAGAAAGAATACAAATTCCTTTTTTCACAACTGGTTGTGAAACTCAGTTGCCATGGCGGCCGAAAGCAATTTGACAACTAACTTAATAATATGTTTAACGCTAATATAAGTGAATAAAGTAAGTAGGTTGCTGCGTATGCAGTTTAATACATTGTACGTGAACCGTACAGATGTATTTTTGTTGCCGCTATAACACCAAATACTAAAAAACAGAATAAAATAAATATTTAAGGGGGCTCCCATACAACAAACGTGATATTTTGCTCTATATTGATAACGGCAACCGGTAGACGCTTGAAATATTCACAGAATATTTAGTTATATTATATTCACTTTAAAAATAAATAATTAAATTAAAATAACACAAATATTTAAGGGGGGCTCCCATACAACATACGTGATTTTTTTTGCCCTTTTTATAGATGATGGAACCCTTCGTGCGCGAGTCCGACTCGCACTTGGCCGGTTTTTTTTTGTTCTTGTTTATCAAGTAGGTACAATATACTTGCAATAGTTTTCCACGAGTAACTATGGCAGAGCCAGGCCATACAAAACGTTGAGGCGCCGCACCGTAATGGTTTCGCCGAATGGGGTGCCACATGGGCGGTCAAAAAATCAAAATCATTTATTTGCGCAAATAAGGTACAGAATGTTCTTAAAGATAAGTATATTGATCTCTTATTCTGCCATTAATTTCGGCGTGCAAATTTTACATAATTATTTACTATATAAAGAAAAACTAATTAATTTAGATTGTGCATGCATTAAATAAATTTATTAAATTAAATTATTTTAAATTAATTCTAAATTGACTGTCAATCATGATTCATGACACTACACTTACAACTTATAATCTAGGAACTCAAGTACACTATAAAAACATTTATCAATTAATATTTTTGTAAGAACACTCTTGAATTTAAAAAATGGGAGTGTCGTAATGGTACTTGGAATTTTATTATACAATTTTATACACATAATATAACTGTTGTTCGATGTGAGTGTGAGATTCGTCTTTGGTTTATATAACTTGTTGGTATTATGAGATCGAGGGGCATAGTAGCTTGTCGCTTGCTGAAAAAGACTCTTATGCTTGAAAACAAATAAACAGGATTCCAAGATATAAATGCACGGTAAAGTCAGTATCTTATATTTTCTAAAGTATGGGCGCCAAGAATCTATTTGTCTCAAATATAGCCCTTAAACACTTTTTTTGCATTACAAATGCTTGATCGATTTCTACACAGCGACCCCAAAGGATGATACCATACCGCAAAATGGAGGATATATAGCTGTATCTCGCCACTAATACGCCTCAGAGGGTAGACAAAACTATTAATTTTACCGCAAACGTAGATGCAGCGGCGACCCTGGCTTCAATCTAGTGTAAGGCAGTTTATTATGGAAAATCGCACGACGTCTCAACATAGCGTGTGCGTGTGGTGTGGCATGTCACTTTGATTTATGTACACACGGCTACATAACAAGCTATACATTTCCAGTATACGCTGACCTCTCAAAGTCAAAGTCAAATTATTTATTTCAAATAGGCACATAAATGGCACTTTTGAACGTCAAAATTTACAAATAAAATTGAATTGATTCTAGTCGCCCCTTTCAAAAGGTAGCTTCGTATGGAGAAGAATTGGCAAGAAACTCCACCGTTAGTCTTTTAAAATGTTTTACAATATTTTGTATCATATGGTACATCAATTATATGTATAATTACGAGGGGTGATCCAAAAGTAATGATAATCGGATATTTGTAGAGCACGTAAAAATCTGAAAATATTTTTTTTTGTTTCTTCATATATCAACTAAGACATCATAAAAAAAAAATCACTTACGATTACCAGAGGTACATTCATTTTTAACCGACTTCACAAAAAGTAGGAGGTTCTCAAGTCGTCTGTATATTTTTTTTATTTTTTTTTTGTTTTTGTGTGTTTGTTACCTCAGAACTCCGTCGTTTATAAACCGATTTGGAAAATTATTTTTTTAATTGAAAGGATATACTTCCAGATTGGTCCCATTTTTTTCAAAATCCAGTTCTGATGTTGGGATCCATGAGTAATTGAGGGAACTCCTCGAATATTATAGGCATACTTATAGCAATTTTTATATTTTCATCAACAAGTCAATCATTTGCATTCAGAAAGTATAATTTGGTGAAATGGAACAGATGAAGAAGGCCACAGATGGCCACCGGAACTTCTCAGTGATACATAATTCAGGGTGGCGATGAGATATCTGGATTAAGATAGTTAAGCGAAGCAAATTTAAATAAATAATTCTGATCAAAATGGTACCATCAAACTGATCTGATGATGAAGCCGGATGGTAGGCACTGGAACTCCGTTAAAAAACAATGTATCCTACCCGTGTTTGGTCTTATTGGAATTGTCATGAGATGCACTCTGGCTATAAATGATTTTTAACCGACTACAAAAAAGGAGGAGGTTCTCAATATAATTATATACAGGGTGTTTGGCAGAACGTTGAACATACGAAAATGGTGGGTAGGTGGGGTCATCTGCTACTTACTCAGCCCTAATTTATTTGGCCCTGGCCGACTGGGTATTTTTAAAAAAAAAAAAAAAGTTTTTTTCTTGTTTCACCACTTTCCTAACTTTAAAGTGTATTTTTTTTATTAAAAATGGGCAATAAAACAGGCAATTTTTTTTTTTTTAATCTTTGATGTTGGCAGATTCTTATAAAATTATTGCTTTGTTCAGATGTTAGCTAGAAAAAAAGTTATGAGTCCTCAAACTTACAGAAAGATGTAAAAAATACTTGAATGTTAATTTCAACTTGCATTAAAAAAAAAACAAAAAATGATTGAGGAGTTCCAATTCTAGCAAAACATCCCTAGTGTGTGAGCTTTCTAATGGTATGTAATTTGCTTTTATAAAAAAAAAACTTTAAGAGTTATTTCATAATTTTATCAAGCAGGAAATTTTTGACGAAACTCTACCTTTACGGAAAGTTAAATGTTTTGCGAAATTTAATACTGCAAAGTTGGTAAAAATTATGGATCGACGGCTTGCCAGTAGCAGTGGTGCAAATTGACATTCACTATTCCCTTGAGATGGTTACACAAAGCAGGTAGAAATTTTGTTTCACTCTTGCGCAGTCATAGCGTATTTTTGCTCTCTTTCGCTCTCGTGGCACCGTGACGCGTCAGAATGAATTCTTGACGAAACTCTACCTTTACGGAAAGTTAAATGTTTTGCGAAATTTAATACTGCAAAGTTGGTAAAAATTAAATGATCGATTGAAATTATGCTGTACCAGTTAGGTGCGTTAATGAAACAATTAAATAATTTTAAATAATTTATTTAAATAATAAATCATATTAGATGTTCAAATTGACGCCCTTCATTCGCAATACAGGTGCGGCATCTACGTCTGATTTCTACAGTTGTTGTGCGCAGCAGCATCTCCTGTCGCATAACTTCGAAAGCAGCATTAATTCGATTTATCAAATCTTCCCGACTTTCTACTTCTGTAGTGTAAACTAGTTCCTTTGCCCTTCCCCACACGTGAAAATCGAGCGGAGTGAGGTCGGGCGATCGCGGAGGCCAGGGAATTGGTCCTCCCCTGCCAATCCACGAATTTGGGAAACAATTATCCAAATGCTCACGTACAACTAGACTAAAGTGAGCTGGGCAACCATCGTGTTGAAAGACAATAGGCCTGTTTATGTCTACTTGGAACACTTCTTCCACTAATGGTGGTAAATCATTTATCAAAAAATCCAAGTAGTTGTTCGCGTTGATGTTGTCGGGCAAATAATGAGGCCCTATTAGCTTATCGCCAATCACTCCTGCCCAGACATTCACACTGAATCTCCTCTGGAAGCCTCTTTGTCTCTTCACGTGTGGGTTTTGATTTTTAAGTGCCCAATGGTGAAGATTGTGATAATTGACAATCCCTTCTTTGTCAAATTTGGACTCGTCTGTCCACAAAATACTTTTTAAAAAGTTAACGTCGTCCACATCGGTATGCAGCAAATGGCGACAAAATTGCACACGTCTCCCAAAATCACTGTCATCGAGACCTAGAACAAACAAAACATGTCTAAGAATTGATTTCAATACTGAATCTTTTCTTCCTCCGAGTTCAAACTCTACAATTATCCAAATTTTTCATCTTCAATTTTTAAGTACACTAATTGGCTTTATGGCTTAGCCATAAAGACGTAAGACCAAATTCACAAAAGGGCGTGCGACTTTCCAATTTTGTTCTAAAAAGGACCCATAAGTGCTGGCAAGTTTACCTACGCTGACCACCTGCGCAAACCGAATCCGAAATCCGAATCCTGTAAGCGCTGGCCGCCTGATTATTACGTGAATGCGGCCGAATAGGAATAGTTTATTGAATTTAATTTGAAATTAGAATTGAATGCGCTAAAAACAACATGAGGCAAAACACCTAATAAAGAAAGTGACGAAATCAAGGTTAAATGGAACGATCAATTGAACTGTCTCATAATTTACTACATTCCACAAAATCGTATCAGATGCAGTGCATAAACGGCTTAATCTTACCTTGCACTGGAGTGTAGTGAAAAGCATGTCTACCATCTTGCCGGAGAACAGACCACACTTTCCATATGCTTAAGCCAAGTATTGAAGCTATCTGTCTAATGCTTTTGGTAGGATCCGCGTCAAACTCGGCAAGAACTTGTTCGTCAATGGTAGCATCGGGTCGTGCTGCGTTCACTCGTGGTTCTTGTAAGTTCAGGTTACCGGTTTGTCGTAAACGTCGGTAAGTACTCGCAAACGTCTGATGACTGGGTACTCGGCGGTTGGGATAACGCTCTTGATAAATTCTTCGCGCTTCACGCGAATTTGTATTAGCGCTTCCATACGCTAACAACATGTCCGCGTATTCCTCACTGGTAAAAGCAGCCATTTCTTTACCAATAACAACAGGTAACAGTAATAACAAAAAACTTAACAAACTTAAACTTAACTAGTGATAACAATAAAAGAAAACGAAGTGAACAAAAACAAACGTAAGCGTAACGGGCACGTGAGATCGCAGAGGCAGTTAAGTCTCGACTGAATAAAAGAAAAGAATTCATTCTGAGGCGTCACGGTGCCACGAGAGCGAAAGAGAGCAAAAATACGCTATGACTGCGCAAGAGTGAAACAAAATTTCTACCTGCTTTGTGTAACCATCTCAAGGGAATAGTGAATGTCAATTTGCACCACTGCTACTGGCAAGCCGTCGATCCATAATTTTTACCAACTTTGCAGTATTAAATTTCGCAAAACATTTAACTTTCCGTAAAGGTAGAGTTTCGTCAAAAATTTCCTGCTTGATAAAATTATGAAATAACTCTTAAAGTTTTTTTTTTATAAAAGCAAATTACATACCATTAGAAAGCTCACACACTAGGGATGTTTTGCTAGAATTGGAACTCCTCAATCATTTTTTGTTTTTTTTTTAATGCAAGTTGAAATTAACATTCAAGTATTTTTTACATCTTTCTGTAAGTTTGAGGACTCATAACTTTTTTTCTAGCTAACATCTGAACAAAGCAATAATTTTATAAGAATCTGCCAACATAAAAGATTAAAAAAAAAAAAATTGCCTGTTTTATTGCCCATTTTTAATAAAAAAAATACACTTTAAAGTTAGGAAAGTGGTGAAACAAGAAAAAAACTTTTTTTTTTTTTTAAAAATACCCAGTCGGCCAGGGCCAAATAAATTAGGGCTGAGTGAGTAGCAGATGACCCCACCTACCCACCATTTTCGTATGTTCAACGTTCTGCCAAACACCCTGTATATCTAGCCATATGTACATATAAAAGGAAACCGTGACTGATTGGTCTATCAACACAGCTCAAACCACTGAACAGATTGGCCTGAAATTTGGCACGTAGACATCCGCTAAGAAGGGGTTTTTGGAAATTTGACCTTTAAGGGTGGAAAATGGGGGGTTTTGTTTGCATCAAAAATCTTATTCCTAGGGTTAATAAACTTGAAACTTGGACGAATACTTACGTAAGTAAATTATAAAGTTTATATTTTTTTGTTAAGACCAAAAATGAAGAATAACTTGTATCAGGGTTTTTCGAAAATCTACCAATAACGGGGTGAAAAGGGGTAGTCAATTTTACAAGAGAGGATTTTACTACGTGGCTTGATTAACTCGAAAATTGGTATAACCTCTATGTCAAATAATGGAAAAGTCGCAAACCACTTTAAAAATTAACTTCTTTGGGGGTGTAAAGGGGGATGGATACAGTTTGTATGAAAAAAATCTTCTTTCGTTGATCTATTAACTTGAAACTTAGCCTGAATACTTCATCATCAGTCTCCTGCCCTAATCCCAATTAATTTGGGGTCGTCGTAACATGTCGAATTACACTATAGATTTAATACATACAAAAGGAAACAGTGACTGACTTACTGACTGATCTATCAACACAAAGCTCAAATCACTGAATTGATTGGGCTATTTGGCACACAGATAGTTATTATGACGTAGGTAACCGCTAAAAACAGATTTTTGAAGATTTAACCTCTTAAGGGGTGTAAAATAAAACTTCCTGTCTCTGTTGTTTTCATAGCAAGTAGTAGTATACGAATTGGTGTGGGGTAGGTACCACTAAAAAGTGAAAAATAAAAAACTTTTTTACAAAAAAAAACAACCGACTTCCAACAAAAACACTAAAAAGTGAAAAATAACTTTAATTTCGGAAGCACATAACATAACATCACGCCTTGCTTCTTCGAAGGGTAGGGCAGAGGTGTACCTGTAGTACACCCACATTTAATATTATATTTAATTAAATTTCGGAAGTCGGTGGCCATAAACGAAAATACAAAACCAAAGACACCGACTTCCGAAATTAAATTAAATATAATATTAAATGTGGGTGTACTACAGGTACACCTCTGCCCTACCCTTCGAGGAAGCAAGGCGTGATGTTATGTTATGTGCTTCCGAAATTAAAGTTATTTTTCACTTTTTAGTGTTTTTGTTGGAAGTCGGTTGTTTTTTTTGTAAAAAAGTTTTTTTATACGAGCAGTCGGAGGGAACACATCAAAATGGAGAAAAACGAAATCAGAGCTGTCATCAAGTACCTCTATTTGAAAAATATTTTTACCAAAGACATACACTGCGACCTAGTGGAAACATTGGGGGACTGCTCCTCCATACTCCACAGTTGCACGCTGGGCAAAGGAGGCTGGGTAGAACATCCACAGAAGATGAACATCGTGAGGGGCGCCCAACCACGTCCATCACTGCAGAAAGTGTGAAAAAAGTCGAAGACGTCGTGTTGACAGATCGAAAAGTGACCATAAGGCATGTAGCTGAGGTCACAGGGATCTCATATGGCAGTGTTCAAAGAATCTTCGCGAACGAACTGCATATGAAAAAGGTCTCTGCGCGTTGGGTGCCGAGAATGTTAACTGATGAGCAAAAGAAGAAACGAGTCGACATTTCGAGGGTCAATCTCGAAAAAATCGTAAGGGATCAGGACATTTTTTTGGTTCGATTCGTGACCATGGACGAGACCTGGATTCACCATTTTGATCCGGAAACAAAAAAGCAATCACTGACTTGGAAACGAGCCTCTTCCCCGACGCCATAGAAATTCAAGGTGTCAAGTTCGGCTGGAAAGGTTATGGCGTCCGTTTTTTGGGACGCTGAAGGAATTTTTATGGTATAATACTTGGAAAAGCGAGCCACTATTACGAGCTCTTACTTCGCAGACCAAATAAGAAGATTGCGACAGGCCATCAAGGAAAAAAGACTAGGCAAACTGCGAGCTGGAGTGTTGTTTCACCAAGACAACGCATCGGTTCACACAGCCGCCGTTGCGATGGCTGCCATTCGAGCAACAGGATTCGAATTGGTTGAACTCCCACCCTATTCGCCAGACCTGGCCCCCAGCGACTTCTACCTCTTTCCTCGGCTCAAGAAACACCTCCGAGGCATAAAAATTGATGACGATAGCGAGGTGATGACTGCTGTAGAGGCGTTTTTGGAGGGTCAAGACAAATAATTTTTTTCTAAGGGAATTATGGCTTTAGAAAAAAGGATCGACTTGTTAGCAGACTATGTAGAAAAATAAATTTTATTTGTAGCTAAAATCCCCCTATTTCATATCGATTATCATTAGTTTTGGATCACCCCTCGTATACCTATGTGAAGACGATGCACCTAGAATAAAATTACTTTATCACAATAGGTAAAAATAATGAATAATGAAGCAATGACAGATAAATTAATTGTGTGATAGATACATGGTGCTCACATATTCACAAACATTGGAAAATAAAAAAAACGTTTTCCTAAAAAAAAATTAAGTAATATCAGTGTGTGAGTTTAAGGTAATCACAGAATGTAAAATAAATGTCATACAAATAATAATAATAAAATCTCTCTCATTGTACGGAAATCCTACTCAATGCAAGATCAACTTATACTGGAAATGTATAGTTTGATGTGTATCTAGCCGTGTGTACGACGAAACATCACAACGCATCATGCGGGTTTTATTTTATACTAGCTTTTGCACGTGACTTCTACGATCCAGGATGAAAAGTAGTCAATATCCTTTTCCAGGTCATGTGCTAAATTTCATCCAAATCCGTTCAGCCGTTTTAGCGCGAAAGCGTAATAAACAAACTCACTTTCGCATTTAAGTGATATAGTATCAAAGCCATCTCCAGCATGATATTAGTTTTTTTTTTTTTTTAACGTTGCCCCACACTAGGATTTTTTTCTGTATTGTGAGTGCGTTTACAAACATTTAAATTCACATACACAAACAGCCAGACCCGAAACAACTACTTGTAGGTCATACAAATATTTGTTCCGTGCGGGAATCGAACCCGCGAAATCGCTTAACTAACTGCGCCAACCGTGCCGTCTAACGGCCGAACCCAATTACTTATTTTCAGTTAAAAAGACAAATCGCTATTGATGATAAACAGTATAATTATATCTATGCTCGGATGGCGTCTCACAATCATTGATAAATGCTATCTATCTAACGAAAACAATAAGTAGGTTTCTCTACTTCGCCCTCCCGTGCGTTCCATTACAACCAACATCACTTTAAAAAACAACATGTGTAATTAGGGTTATATTAAAACTTCTTTGTTTTTTACTTCTAAATAAGTTAATGGATTAAGATATAATTCTGTAGAGCCATATTTGTTATGGCCGCGAATCAAAATACAACCTGTTACTGACCTGCAAATTGCAAAAAACGTAATAAAATTTGAATTTCGCGGGCTACCTTAGCGCATTAATGTTATTTTTTTTTAACTTAAATTCATGTTGGAATGGTGCTTGCACGGGGGGTGTTAGTAAGGAGGGGGGTTAAATTTCTGTTATTTTTTGCCTAGGGCGCACCGTTTTCGAGATATTTGAATTTGAATTTTTTTTTATTACTTTAAATATAAAAAACATCTATGATCATTATTGCAAGTACTAAAGAGTTCATTTTAGCTTGGCTACTTTACGTTTATCCCTGCAATTCGGGGAATAGCCAAATCTGCCATCTGTAGTACTGTCCTGTCAAACAAATCGTATAATGGGATGCATACTTTGGCATTTTCATACAAATAGATATCTGTTGTAGGCGATACACCCTCCCATCAGTAAATAGCGTGGGCCGGTAGATTAAGAGATTATTGGGACGTTAAAACCATCGATAGATATATTTTTATATCCCCAGTAGGCCGAAACTGGTGATTTATATATGTTATTGCGTTCGGCCGTAAGTTCATCTCCAGTATTGGTAAAAAAAAAGTTAATGATGTAATTATTTTCTCCATGGTCAAATTCGCTTCAAAAGCGGCATACTTGCATATAAAACGCGGTCGGACAAAATGTTGGTATCAAAATCGGCAATGTCCTTGTCCGTTACCCGGCCCCTTTTCCGAAATTTACGTTTCTAGATCGACTTGTTTTCAGAGAACCCACCATATTTAAATTCGTAAAAAAATATATAGTACAGATACATGTTTGATCTCAATGATGACCTTTAGATGCGTTACCCGCGCTCAATATTGGCAAAGTAAATACCAGGCAGTTGCCTGACATGAAATTAGTCGCGCGCCATCCATTGACGCGGCTACACATCACAATCACTCGCAATTCTCAGCAATTATTTGTGAAGAAAATGCCTTCCCGTGTCTATACACGATGTACAAATTACACTACTACTGTGAGAGTACGGAAAAACGTTTCATTTCATGCATAAGTACTTATTGTATTTTTTTATTTTAAGAAAACGTTTTGTTTTGTACTTGTACAGCCAGTCAGCCATTTTTCCTGACTGCTGCGACCAACGCGTACGCGCCAATGAACACGCAGCAGCTAGTGACGTAACTAAATATGTAATAAACTGTTAAGCCTTACTAAACTAGAACTCATAAATTAAAAAAAAATCAATTTCAATTTATTATAAAACAAAAACGTTTTACGTTGATAACTCAAATTTGTGACAAGTGGAGTTTGCCTCGATTTTGACTTCTATTGCGTTGGTAGCATGACCAATGACAGCTGTAATAAACAGTTGGTGTAACCACGTTTTTGCTTTTAATGCCATCCTTATGCCTACGGAATAGAAGTCAAAATCGGTTGAACGGACTGTAAACAAGTTTGTTTAAATGTCTAATCTTATTTCAAATGGAGCTACCGTGTCGTAAAAGGCGACTAAGGGACTTACTAGAGAATGGGCAGCAGCGTTCTCTATGCATTTTAACACCCGCCAACCCGCCTGCCAGTGCCAAGCGTGGCGATTATGGCAACCCCCCCCCCCCCTGGGGGAGGCCTATGTCCGGCAGTTGACGTCTTCTACGATGATGATTATACTAGCTTCTGCGCGCGAATTTTCTTATTTTATCACAAAATATATCATCGTTTCGCCCGCCCGCGCTTTTACTTCGTTTTATTTTTGCTTGGCTCCTTAGGGTCGTAGCGTGATGTTAATAACCTATATACTTCCACCCTCATGAAGTGGGCTATCAAATGCAAAAATATTTTATTAAATCCGACAGGTAGTTTCAGAGATCAGCGCGTTCAAACAAAATAACAAACTCTTCAGATTTATTATAATTATTAGTATTAAGATTAATGGTCTGTTTACAGCAAAGGACAAAGAACAATACAAGCTGGAGATAGTGAACCTCAAGGCGAAGATATCGATGTGTTGCGGTCAGGAGCACGATTCACGGGGGGCGGAGGCCGAGGCGGAGTCCTCGGGAAAACTGCTGCGACAGCTGCTGCAAGATATGGAAGAGCGCTTGGTCCGCACAGAGGAGATGCTGGATGACGCGGCCTACGAGAGAGACACTTACAAGACTAAGGTATGAAAATCTCTTGTGTTGGCACAAGTATTACGAGAATCTACATATTATAAACTAGTACTTCGTCCGTGACTTCGTCCGCGTGGATTTTGTACCTTCGCCTACAAAGTTCAACACTCTCGTCTAGAAGATAGTTTCCGAAAACTAATGAATGATTGAGATCTTTTTATTTATTACCAGCTTCTGCCCGCAACTTCGTTCGCGTGAAATTTCTTAACATAAAATATATCCTATGACACTCGCCAATACTGTAGCTTCTCGTTAGTGAAAGAATTTTCAAAATCGGTTCAGTAGTTTCGAAGATTACCCGTTACAGCCTCTCAAAGTATACCTCTTTTTAATGTTAGTTTATATACTTAATAATTATTATGATTATGACAAACTTTATTATTTATTACAATCTACTATTCAATTGTTTTCAGTTTACAAAAAATTAAAAGTGTAAGTTACGAATGGACTTAAGACGCAGATATATGCCAGTGACCTTGAGTGGTTAGCTTGCGTGTTCTGTACTGAGCTCACGCAACGCGTCGTACGTTCAGCCAGTAATAGGACTCGCCCATCAAGCCGCGCCGTCCCCAATTTGACGCATTATTAATTTATTATACACAAAACAAAAGGTATTTTAATAAAACGCGTATACTAAAAGATCAATAATTAAATTACATATCTTTAAATTGGTGAAGGTTTCAGAAAAATACGCTTGGTAGATTAGATATTGCGCCATTCTCAGATTTTTATCCGCGGTAGACATAACTTTACAAATTAATTACACTATGTAATGTAAACATACTCTAAAATATTCACTTAATAAGTTATTGAGAAAAAGCTCTAATTTATCATATATTTTTTTCAAATCATTAATTACCACTACTCGTTTAGACGTTTCAGTATAAAATCATTAGAAGTCGGTTATCGGCCCTTAAGCGTAGGACACAGCGGTATTTTTCTTGCTTTTAGCATTTTTATACCCGTCGCGTCGTAACTTCTAAACGAAAGGTGCGATTCGAAAAATTTTGAGAGGAATTTACATTTACATATTCAAACTTGAATAAGAAACTATTTAGTTGGATATTAAGGATTAATTTAATGATACGAATGTCATCATATTTCGATTAACTATTTAGTTGGAAACTATTTAGTCGGATATGGATTAATTTCATGATACGAATGTCATCATATTTCTATTATTATCTCTATCTTTAATTTAAATTTAACTAAATTAACTATAGTTAATTTAGTTTCATTAGCATGACTTCATACGTTTACGTCGCACGTTCGGCATATAGGGCAAATCAAATCAAATCATTTATTTGCTTAAGGTGCATGCATAAACAGATGTTACAAATAAATATAAAGTACACTGTATCATTACCTAACAAGGTGTGCAAATATTTATATTATTGGCTATATCATTAAATAATTATTAAAATAACATCACAAAATTATTATACTCAAAAAGAAAAAAAAAAAAAACAAATAAAACAATAAAATAAATTCAGAACACTGCAAAAGTCGTTCTGTAACTATGCTCAAAATAAAATCAAATCATCTATCCATGCAGGTGGACGAGCTAAAGCAAGATCGTGACAAATGGCTGTCACTGAGCCAGCAAGAGAGTGGTCGTGCCACGCAGCTGTCCGAGGAGTTGGAGATGGAGCGGCGGCACATGCTCTCACTCAAGGAGCTGGTTGCCGAGCTTCGACAACACAACCATCGCAATGGACTAGACACCAGCCAGCTGGAATGTGATGACCCTGATGCTAGCATACAGTCCTTGCAACAAAATTTATGTATGTTAAATTATCATAATTTTTATCTATACATGTCCACTGTCTTGTGTGAACGTTCAGTCATGGCCGAATTTAGAGCAGGGCAACAGGGGCTCTAGCCCCGCGCCTCCGCATGGAAGGGGCTTCCACAATTTGCTTTTTTTTTGGTACATCCTTTGCGTCCATAAAAGAGAAAAAAGTTCACATTAACAAGGTACCTTTTTTAATTTTCTCTTCATGTCCTACGTTGATAGTCTTATAAATGATACTTTGAATAAATTTGATCCCAAAACCAAATTAAATCAATCTTTCGATGTCAATTTCACACGCACGACGCGGGTGGCATCAAAATATTCCTACAAGTTGGAATCTAACTCAAACTCAAAGCATTTATTTCAATTAAACCATTGACAGGCACTTTTGAATTGTCAAGAAGTCGGTCAGTTACAAATATGAAGCTGACTAAAAAACCTACTATTTGCCCATTCCAAATAGTAGGTTCCTATGGAGAAGGACGGGCAAGAAACTCCACGGACACTCTTTAATCGACTTCGGATGTTGTCGGTACTCCCATAGGCCTCCGAAATGTGGAGTATATGCAGGTATGAAGGAAAAGTTTATGCCAGGGTCGATGTTGTTTAATTGTAAGTCTTGTGAAAGCAGCCTGGCCAACTCATTGAAAGCGCCGACAAAGGTTACGGGGTTTTCCTCTTCGAGCAATAAAGCGGTTTAGTGCAGCTAAGAAGGCTTCTTTAGTAAGGTCCGACACAAGCTCGAGGTGGATGGCTCTCGTAGCTAGACAAACAAACACACAAATGAAGCATTTTATGAGCCTACATCCTCTACCTTTCCGGCCAGCTATCATGATGGGACCGGCGTAGTCTACCCCTGTATCTAAAAATGGAAATTCTAAATGTAGACGCTGCTCTGGGAGATTACCCATGATAGGTTGAATAGTGCTGGCCTTGACCCTGCAACATTTTACACATTGATGTGTGATCTTTTTAGCCAGATTCCTACCTCCAATTGGATAGTAGTGATGACGAACAGTGGCCAATAAAAGCTGTGGCCCAGCATGCAAAAGGCGTACATGAAACATATTGAACAAGAGAATGCAAATTATATGAGAACTAGATAATAGAATTGGATGCTTAATGTTGTAATCATAAAATGAGTTGTTTAGTCTTCCTCCGACACGAATTAGATTACAAAGAGTGTCAAAGAAAGGAGACAAAGATAATAGTTTGTTCTTTGCTGGTAATTGTTTACCTGATTTAAGTAAGTGGTACTCTTCCGGGAAAGATTCCATTTGACTAAATCTTAACAACAAGTTTAAAGAATTGTTAAGTTCAGTAGAAGTTAGTGAACCAGACTCAAGGGATTTCTTATTGCATTTAGACGTGAATCGCATGACATATGCCGCCACACGCTGTAATGTGCTAAAGTTTGAAAATTTTGAAAATAACGCAGTAATAGGATTTTCAATAATAAGATTAGAAACATGACATGCAGAGACTGTTTTCGGTAAACAAGAATGATTATGATGAGATTCAGGGAACTGAGGCCACAAAGACATACCTTTTTGAAGAAATTGTGGTCCTGACCACCACAATGAAGACGATAACAACCTGTCAGTTCTAAGTCCACGCGAAGCGAGGTCAGCGGGGTTTTCAGCTGACGGAACATAGTGCCAAGCCTCTCCTCCTACAGTTTCCTGAATTTCAGACACACGATGACGAACGAATGTCTTTAGCTGGTTTGGTGTGGTAGATAACCATCCCAAGACGATGGTCGAATCACACCAACAATGTACTTCATCAAAATGTAAAGTAAGTGACTGACGAACCTTTGAGTACAACCTTGAACCCAACAACGCACCACACAACTTGAGCCGCGGTATGGTTGTAGGTTTGATTGGAGCTACCTTGCTTTTAGCGGTAAGGAGATGTATGGTAGCCTTGCCGTCTCTCGAAACACTGCGAACATAAACACACGCGCCATAAGCTTTTTCGGATGCGTCAGTGAATATATGCAGCTGTAGAAAGGAAGCAGATCCACACAACACCCACCGAGGTATCTTGAACTCGTTTAAAAGGTGCAGGCTATTTTGAAATTCATTCCACGCATACTGAATATGCGTGGGAAGAAGCTCATCCCAAGAACATTTGGCCAGCCATAGATGCTGCATGATAATTTTGGCTTCCACTATGCATGGAACGACCAGGCCAATGGGATCGAAGATCTGTGCTATAGTTGACAAGATATGACGTTTAGTAGCCTTGTCAGTGGAGTTTAAGTTAATAGTAAAAGAAAACGTATCACTTAAGCTCTTCCACAGAAGCCCCAGAGTCTTCGACTGCTCGCTGTCACTCAGGTCAACAACATCAGAAACGTCGTGTTCACCGCTAAGCGCCTGCAGCACCTGACTGGAGTTGGACCACCATTTCCGAAGGTTGTACTTTGCTGACCGAAGAACATCGTCAACACGGCGGCTCATTTCCAACGTTTCTGAAACAGATGATCCACCGGACAAGTAATCGTCCACATAGAAGTCACGTGCTATCGAAAACTTTGTTGATGAATCTGAGCACTCTTCAGCCAGTTGAAGCAAACACCTAGTAGCTAAAAAGGGCGCTGATGCCGTGCCATACGTCACGGTATTAAGTGTGTACTCCTTTAACGGATGAGTTGGTTCTGCCCTCCAAAGGATTTTTTGTAAAGAACGATGACTGTCGTGAACCAGAGTTTGTCTATACATTTTTTCAATGTCCGCGCTTATGACAATTTTATGCTGACGGATTCGAAGCAATATTGACAACAAATCATCTTGGATAGGGGGACCAACCATCTGTATTTCGTTAAAAGACTTACCTGATGCAGTTCTGGCGGAAGCGTCAAAAACTACCCTTAACTTGGTGGTAGTTCGTGACTCCTTCAGAACACCATGATGTGGTAAATAGTTAGAACATGTTGAGTCGAGTGGGCGCCTAGTAGATTCAGACATGTGTCCCAGCTCTATGTACTCATTAATAAAGTCAACATATAGGCTTTTAAGGCGAGGATCTCTACCCAAACGACGTTCAAGAGATAGGAATCGCTGCTTAGCCATCATGAATGAATCACCCAATACGTCCATTGACTCTTTGAAGGGAATACTTACCACAAATCGCCCATAAGAACTACGATATGTGGTATCTATGAAATGTTGCTCACAGGACCTCTCTTCACCAGAGTGTTTATGTATGGACGACACAGAATCTAACTCCCAAAACGATCTAAATCTACTTGTAAGTTATTAGTATGCATACAAACATGTGAAGAAGAATCCGATTGATGATATGCACCCGAAATGAGCCAACCTAATTTTGACTCAAGCAAAGTGGGCTTATGGGTACCTAATGCGATACGGCCAGTGCCTATGATACCCCAAAAGACCTCCGCACCGACAAGGACGTCGATCGAAGACGGAACATAATAAGTGGGGTCGGCAAGACGCACGTTCGTAGGTAAACGTATGTTGCTAGTACGAGGGCGGCATTGAAAATTTCGGGAATCAAGGAAGTGACACAACATTACTATTTAAAAATGTATTTATTGCTTTTCGAAGTATTCTCCGCGAAATTTTACACATTTTTCCATACGATGGAACCAACCATTGAAGCAACCATTCCATTCGGAAGTTGGGGTCTCCAAAATGGCCGTTTTGTAGGCGTCCACAGCTTCTTCAGGTGATGAAAATCTCTGTCCACGCAATTTATTCTTTATTTTAGGGAAAGTATAGAAATCATTAGGGCTTAGGTCGGGGCTGTACGGCGGATGGTCTAATAATTCTATGTTTTCTTGCTCTAAAAACTCTTTTGTTCTGTGCGCGGTGTGAGAACTCGCATTGTCGTGATGGAGGATAATGCGGCGGTTGCAGTTCTCTTTACGGAGTTCAGAAACGACCTGTGGCAAACAAATGCTAGCATACCATTCTGCATTAACCGTTCTTTGTCCCTCAAGAGGAATAGTCGTAACATGGCCGGTTTTGGAGACAAACGTGGCCACCATTTTTTTTGCAACACTCCGTGAACGAACAATTTTTGTTGGCTTTAACTCATTTTCGAACACCCAAACTCGTGACTGGTTTTTTGTTTCGGGTTCGTACGCGTATATCCAGGATTCGTCACCTGATACAATGTTGTATACAGCATTTGAGGATCCTGCGTGGAATCTTTCGAGAGTTCTGACGCACCAAGTAACGCGAGCCGCGTTTTGCTCTTCACAGAGCGAATGCGGTATCCATCGGGAAAACAACTTTTTTACACCTAATTGTTCATGCAAGATTAGCAAGGTATTTGAGTCATGCCAATGTCTAAAGTTGCCTGAATTTCGCGGTATGTCACATGTCGATCTTCCTCAATCAGCTTACGCACAGCATCAACGTTTTCTTGGGTGACTGCAGTTTTTGGACGACCTTGACGGGGATCATCACTGAGCTTGACACGTCCACGTTGAAATTCAGCAAACCAGCGATAAATTGTGGTTTTGGATGGGGCTTCACCACCAAATGCAGAAATCATCCGGTCAACACACTGTTTTTGTGTTAAACCACTTCGAAAGTCATAATAAATCATCGCTCTTGAATTTTCTCGAGTCAATTCCATTTTCTCAACGACTAAACAAGTTTGACAAAACCTTGTGACAAGACCGAGAATCTTTTTTTAAATAAATAAATGGTATTCGATTTTTAAAACCAAGGAGTTTTCAATTAAAAAGATTTTAATATGACAGGAACAGTGGAAATATTCCATTCCCGATACTTTTAGTGCAGCCCTCGTATCAACATAAGTATTAGGAACTGATGCTGATACTTTTGGCAATACGAGACAGTCAATGTTCAGTTCGTACTCACTGTCATCAACTGACTTTAATGACACTGAGCACCCCTGAGTACAACTAGAAGTTTGAAAGTTGATACCTGTTACCTTTGACTTGGTAATGTAGGTAGGAATACGCAGTTTACGAACAAAGTCCTCCGAGATGAAATTTGTTGTACTTCCACTGTCCAGCAAGACCCGTGCTGTATGGTGGTTACCGTCAGCGTCGGTCACCCTCACGAGCGCTGTGGAAAGTAAAATTACTCGAGATGTAAACGATTGACTAGCTGATAATGCAGTGTTGTGTGCACTAGGAAGAATATTGTCACTATCGATGTGTAACAGAGTGTTGTGTTTTTGACGACAATATTTACAATGACCTAATTTGCATTTGGAAATGTCATGACCTGGACGAAGACAATTCATACATACATTTGAACCCTGAGCCTTTTTAATACGAGCCTGTACTGAGAGACTTTTAAACTGCTCACATGCAAAAATAAAATGATTTTGATGACACATGGGACATGACAAGGGTTTTAACGATCTCTCAGGTAGCACAGAACTGCTCTTTGGTTTAGTCGCAGGTGTGGTTTCATTTTTAGCTGTTGCTATAGGCTTAGACTCCTCAAGTGTCTCCAGTAAGTCAGCTCTGCTACTGATGAAGTTAGTGAATGCAGATAATGTAGGAGGTTCGGAAAAAGAGTTTCTGTGCTCTTCCCACTGACGATTTGTAACGTGGTCGAGTTTACTGGTCATAATGTAAATAATAAGAACATCGACGAAAGTGTTTTGAACTGGTTGCCCAAGAGTTGCCAAAGCTCTAAGATTTTTATTTGTTGTGTCAATTATGTAACGTAGCGACTTACTTGACTCTCTATCTATACGCTGAACATTAAAGAGTGCTTGCACATGATTGTTGACAAGCAATCTTTTGTTGTCATACCTCTCACAGAGTAACTTCCAGGCAGCGTCGTAGTTTTCTGACCTGAAGTCAAGGTTATCAACAACAAGAGAAGCACTACCCTTTAAGGAAGCACGCAGATAGTGTAATTTATTGATTTTATCTAATGTTTTGTTGTTATGTACTATAGAAACAAAGGTATCTCTAAATTCCAGCCAATCATGATAGCTGCCAGAAAACTTGGGTAAATCAATTTTTGGTAAACGAATTGAATTGTGTATACTAGTAATACAAGATTCCACCTCGGTTGCGGAGTCCCCCTCAAAAAGCTTGCGAGCGCCGCTGATCAGCTGGCGAGCCGAAGCCACCAAACTGTAGTACAGCTTCTCAAACTCCTCGCGTTCCGCATATTGCTCGCTGGGGTCATCCACTAATGCCTCCAATTCATCCTGTAATGCATCATATTTCTCATACAAGCTTTCAAATATATTAAGTCGATATTCGATTTCGATGACTTGTACCTCACTCAACTTTTCGCAAGACTTAGAAATATTTAAAAAAGAAGTAAATTGTGTAAGCTTAGCTTTAATTGAAGCTCGCTTCTTAATATAGCCTTTCATGTCAGCCATGACTATGAAAACTTAGCAGAAGCAGCAAGAAAGAGAAGATAAAAAAAGAAGTCGTTATTTTACAGTTACTGACAATAAACGATTAGCAATAAGTTGCGAAGTAGGCACGCGAGCTGTAAGCAGTAGGAAATGAGATTGCTTTTACAAAAGCGTCAGGCGTTTCCGATCGAAACGGCTGAGTAATGCTAAACAAAATGATGCAATAGTAACACAAAAATATAAACTCAATTAAATTCAACTAAATGGAACGATTAAAAATATATCGATTGTAAATGGCAATAAATATGATTTTGAAATAAAAAATGGCATAAAATAATGGAATTATTGACACACTGAACAAGTAACTATTGTCAAAATACTCAAGTAACTATTGTAAATCGTACTGTTTAAAACAAAAGAAACTGTTTAAACAAGCTGTAGGCTGAAAATCATGTGGGATTACTAACTGAATTGTAACTACATAAGTTCAATTATTTGAAAATGATTTTGGATAGATGTTGGAACAAAGGAATTGGAACGTTCTACGGTTTTATGCTGTCAACCTCTGACGATGAGCTGACGAACTGTGCCTTCTTGTCCCGAAGTCTCGACGATCTTTTCTTGCGCCGCCCGTTGGTTTGAACTCGATGAAGACAGCTGATGCCGTATCGACGTTCACGACGACCAAATGCAGACGATGACGCGTAGAAAACGAAGACCTCTTGTGAAACTTGAACCCGAAGATGAAGTCCTTTGTTCTCCAACCGACGAACCGTTGCTTTTTAAATTTCGAAGATTTCCGTTTTTTCTTTATCGGTTCAAACGTTAACGGTAGAAGGACCAATGTTCGCGACGATAGGTCGTAATGAGAGCAAACGAAAGGAGTGGACTGTATAAACATGTATATTGTAAATTAAAAGGAAAATAGCTGTGTCGGTTAATAAGTTAACAAGAATAACAACGGACGACAATAAAATGCGTGAGCGCAGCCGTGCTTGAAGGCGCGCAACAGCTGACTGGTGTGTCGCGGAGGTCAGCGCCCGGCCGTGCGGCCGTCTTGCTCGTCGCTGCCCCCGCACCCCTCGTTCACTGCCGCCAGCGCGCGGCGATGTTGAGGGAGGCTGGTCTCAACAGTACTATACGCGCATTTACCTACCTACGTTTAATTCGCCAGTATGTGCGCTCTCATAGTAAGCACTTGAAGGATCGGTGTCGTTCATGCGTTTTCGAACGTGGTTTTCGTTTTTCGTACGTTTGCGCTAACGTTGACGGGTATCGATGTCAACGTGTCATGGCGCAACACAAAAAGTTGATGCCAATTGATCCTGTTTTGTATACGGATAAAAAAACTGTTAGACCAACTGAGGGCTATCTATCATAAAAAACCGGCCAAGTACGTGTCGGACTTCGCACATTTAGGGTTGCCAAATGTAGAATATAAGACGTCCGAATGGCAGAATTATTCATAAGCAGTAGGTGTGTGACCTGTCCCGTAGCAGTGGCGTGCCGCCGCCCACATACTTTCTGTGTTACGCATTTAATCGCAAATTCAAGTCGGTTATATATATTATAATAGGAAAAACGAGGAAATTTCAATGAAAAAAATCTGATTTATCAATATATTGGTATTTGTTAGTAAAATATACGTAATAATAGTTCATAATAGGTCAATGGGAAGTTAAAAAAAAATCGGGACAAAATTTTGTAACAAAAGCTGACATTGGTAGCTTCTCATTCCTTTGTTTTCCAATATTATTTTAAACAAAAAAATACAGTATTTATCTACCCAGCGAGCTCTAAACAACGATACCCCACTCGATGGGTTAGGTACATTTTTTCCTGCCCCCTTTGTCTGCATGGGAGCTTAAAAACATTAAAAAAAAAAAAAATATTGTATGACTTTGGGTCAACAAGATGCTTATACTGTGAAAATTTGAAGACTGCATCTCCAACCGTTTGGCTGTAAAACCTTTGTGACAGACGACAGACGGACACGTGAGTGTCAGCAATAGGGTTCCGTTTGAACCCTCCGGATTCGGAACCCTAAAAAGTAAGTTTGCGACTCATTTCTAACGAAATGTATGGGAAAAGTTTTTGCGATTTCTTACTTTTATAGTACTCAAATCTCAGTTGATTCTATAGAGATTTTTGATCTTTATATGAATCAGGATCGATTGGCTTAAAATTAAGTTTTTGTGATGCGCCACGACACGTCAACGTAGAGACCCGTCAACGTCAACGCAAACATGTACACACGAACGATCCCGATCCTTTAAGGATCGGCGGGGCGCACAGTGGGCTGAAAATCGGCTTTCATAGACATTCGATTTTTTTTTCGAATTGGTCAAATTTTTTGATTGGAATTGTTTAAAACAATTATGACCTTGAGGTATAATTGGTATGACGTCATAGAACATAGTGGAAGATAGACTTTTGATTTTTTTTCAAAATACTTGTATGGGAATTATCATAAAATCTTCAATATCTCAGCTATCGCATATTTGCGCAAAAGAATTCTTTCACACAAAAAATCTCCTATTTTTTTGCTAATTTTTGATATATTTCACTTTTATGGCAGAGGTGCGATGAAAAAGAAAAAAATTAAAAATAATTTTATTATTTTTATTTCTTCATTTATAACGATTATAAATGAATTGTATTACGCATTAGAATAATATAACAAAGAATATATAGCAAAATAGTCTAGGCCATCGTGAGCCGCTTTTTTAATAATTGATTTTTAAACTACCTAGCAGAAAAACAGCATCTTATACGTAAAAAAACTATTCTTAAATTGTTGACAACAAATACTCGACTTTATCGGAAGCCTGACCCTTTTAGCCTATAACAATTACCGAGAATTATTGCTAATAGGTACCTACCTATTAACTAATAGGTAGATGATCACTGATCACCTAATTTAAGTTTTATTATGACAATGAAGGGTTTTTAGGCTGATTACTAATCGTTCTCCAGAGGTAGAACTTACAGAATCACTGTGCCTAATGGGTTATTATCATTAGGGTATAATAACAGTTAAACATATAATATACAACTACAAATATGACTTACATTTAAATTTTAAATAGTTTTATATAAAAAAAAATAGAACAAAAATAGTACCTAAATCTAAATACATTCTAAAAATAAAATTTAATTGATTATTTACAGACATGCTCTAAATTAATACTAACAAAAGTAAAACTAATAAAAAGTTAGTAAATAAACAAAAACATCTTAACCTACTGTTAGTCACAATCACTACATTCTGATTCTGATTCAGATTCGGAATCTAATTGATTTATATCGCAAAATTCGACATCGGGTTCTTGCAGGTTATCCAAAAGATCCCGAGTTTCAGCGAAGAGAGCTTTCCTGTTCTTTACATCCATAATTGGTCTAACTGAAGAAATGAGAGGGTCTGAAGTGAGAAGAAGCATGTTTAGAATGTCTTCATTAGAACATTGTCTGCTCTTTTTTCTTGAATGATGACATCTAAATCTTCGAAAGTCCTTATTACGAGCCTCTGATGCTTCTTCTGAAAGACACCCAATTGGTACTACTGCATTACAAGCTATAATATCTGCCCCATGTACAAGTAACTTGTGCACAGTTGACGACATGTAATACCAGTTATAAAGTGCCAAATACCTCTCTGCTGTCTTTAGGCAGTACTCTTTAAATTTTTCAATATATATATTTTCTTCTGATGTAATAGCCTGTAAAATAACAGCAAATCTCCGAATCAAATTCTCATCCAGACCCGTAATGGCTGCGGTTTTTTCCGGAAATTCAAAAAATCTCCGTGCTGTATTTCCATCGTTGGTTGTTCCTGAGCCTTGTTTAACCACACCTATGATCAGGTTCAGTTCCCGCTTGAAACCGTCTTGGATTGTTTTTTTCCTTGCCTGCAGAATAGCTTTATCTTCTTCCCCTTTTGCCATCCATTTTTTAAGATCTTGTCTGTAAGAAATATTTAAAAGGCATTCCATGCAATTGATGCGTGCATGTAACGAAGACAGCCCAAATTCGTATAAATTCTCAGAAACAGGCCTTTTTAACACTTCCGTTAAATTGTTCATCTCTGAAGGTTTTGCCAAACATAAATAGCAAACTGAGCTGGCTTTGGCTTCAGAGATGTAAGTGCAGACCTTGCCATCGATCATGGTCATCTTAAGGTCATGGGTGACCTTGTTGCTGCCACTATCTGTCGGTCTCAACGCTTTTATTTCTTCTTTCATACTGTCTAAATGCTCATTGACAACCAGTTTGCTTTCTTTCATGAAGCTAAATCGCACGGGACGACAAAATGATGAAGAACAGGGTTTCGGGTTTTTCCATATGGTGTCACTGCCATTGATTAGTTTCAATGGAACTAATGATGTCATGAAGACACTAGAATCATCATTTTCACTGTCCATGGTCTGTTTATATCTGCTCTGGCTAGACGCACCGTCAAATCCCCATTTCGATATTAATATTAACTGTTTCTGTTCTACGCACTCAGGTAAACTGTCGAAGATTCTTTTGACTGTTAAATCTAATAATCCTTGAAGAGAAATTTTTGCTGATGAATCCGTCACTGTTATTGTTTGTTTGGAAGGATAACATTGTAATTTCGCCTGTTGAACTTTGTAATAAGATGGATACAAATCTTTTACGCCTTCACGTATGGCTGTTTCTCTCAATGTTATATATTGCCACTTAGATAATTTTAAAGAGAGAAATATGCCAAGTGCCTTCTCGGGTGTGAAAACTTGCTTGGCCGACGATTGATGAATTAAATTATTGAACTTATCAGCAGCTCCTGGATTTGTCAACATGAATTCTAGTGCTGAAGCAATATTCTCCTTTCCTTCTTGTCTCATCTTTATGATAGCAGCATATGCTATCTCACTGGACTCACAATTTTCTTGATCTGTAATTCTCCTTCTTTTTTGTTTCTTTCCTAGATCTTGAAATGGTTTACGAGTTGGTGCCTTTCTTTTTGTCATTGTTCCAACTGATATTGCTGCTGATGTAGATGTGGAAGGTTGAGGAGATATGGCATTTACTTCAGAATCCACAATGCCTGAAGCAGCAGGTACTTTTATGCAACTAGGCCAATCAATATCAGTCTCAAGCCAGTTTTTGTGTTCCTTTAAGAAACACTCCAGTTTTCTGTTGGCTTGCTTCCATTTCCTTGTAATAGCTAGTGTAATCCTTCTGCAATATTCTTTTAATGTTAAATTATCTTCATCGGAGAGATTTAAGTTCATACGAGAAACTACAGCATTATATAGTGCAAGGCTGTCACTGTACTTCCCCGAATTCTTCAAAATCATGAAGAAATCTAGGTAAGTAGATAAACTCTCCATTTTTTGCAAGCACAATTTCACTGTTAACACAAGGGGAAATCAATGTGAACTGAATAATTGTTCCCAATACTGCACTTTAAATACCTGTGAGATATCTGTACAGAACTAAATTAACCCTAATGATTATAACTCATTAGGCACCTGCACAGTGATTCTGTAAGTTCCTCTGGAGAACGATTAGTAATTAGCCTAAAAACCCTTCATTGTCATAATAAAACTTAAATTAGGTGATCAGTGATCACCTACCTATTAGTTAATAGGTAGGTACCTATTAGCAATAATTCTCGGTAATTGTTATAGGCTAAAAGGGTCAGGCTTCCGATAAAGTCGAGTATTTGTTGTCAACAATTTAAGAATTGTTTTTTTACGTATAAGATGCTGTTTTTCTGCTAGGTAGTATAAAAATCAATGACTAAAAAAGCGGCTCACGATGGCCTAGACTATTGTGCTATATATTCTTTGTTATATTATTCTAATGCGTAATTAAATTCATTTATAATCGTTATAAATGAAGAAATAAAAATAATAAAGTTATTTTTATTTTTTTTCTTTTTCATCGCACCTCTGCCATAAAAGTGAAATATATCAAAAATTGGCAAAAAAATAGGAGATTTTTTGTGTGAAAGAATTCTTTTGCGCAAATATGCGATAGCTGAGATATTGAAGATTTTATGATAATTCCCATACAAGTATTTTGAAAAAAAATCAAAAGTCTATCTTCCACTATGTTCTATGACGTCATACCAATTATACCTCAAGGTCATGATTGTTTTAAACAATTCCAATCAAAAAATTTGACCAATTCGAAAAAAAAATCGAATGTCTATGAAAGCCGATTTTCAGCCCACTGTGGGGCGGGTCGCTAGCTTATATTATTATTCTCATTTATTTCGGATCACACATCAAAATACACGTGTTCCATATATATAGTAACGACGACTTAAAAACAATGTTACTAAAACTTACAAACTAACCTAACAATTAATAGCTACTTGGTTTTTTTTTTTTTATAATGTTTTATTGGTCTGGTTGCTGGGACCTTTTGGCCAAGTCTTTATTTAGTTACAAAACTTGTTATAATTGATGAAATGAATGCATGATGATGATATCCCCGCCCGCTCCCCTTGAGTTTCAGTAAAGATGTGGCACTTTACTGAGACCTCACGCGGACTTCTTGACTTGAGAGAACTTGAAGCGAAGTTGCACTGTTTTGTTTCATTTGCCTACACTAATGCACGTTCACAAACACTTAATGGTTAATAATCCACCATTATTACACATTAATATTCGGATAAACACAAATTTTGGAAAATTAAACTAAACTGCTGAACATGACGCTTCACTTTCCCGCCAAGAAGTCAGCTACTTGGTTCAACACAATACATGTTGGCACGTGCCTCCGCACCCAGTGCCTAATAAAGGAGCTGTCCACCGTATCATAATAATGTTTATAGCGACCCCCTCTTGCTTCGAACGGGTGCAATTTACTAATGTCCGTACCGTCATGACAAAACATCGATTTCTGTTTAATATTATACGACTACAATTTTGGTAAAAGGTGTGTGTATTTTCGTGTTGCAGCTGTTTGTAGCGAGGCCTGCGCTAATGTTGTCGAGGTTCAACTGTCGGAAGAAAGAGCTAAGGTGGACGCTCTTAAACAGCAACTACAAAGAATACAGGTAAGTAACCAAGTATTAGTCGGGAATAGATCAACATATTGCTCTAACCTGAATTTTAGTTGTATGCATCACACCCTCCTATGTATTCACGTGCTCCCTGAGTAGTCAACTGTGATGTGCTGGTGTTAAACTTGTTACTCACCATCATAATTTTATTCTAGGATGACATGAATGAACTCCATCAGAAATCTGAAAACGATAAACATAACTTGGAAAAAGTGCTGTCAGAGCGAGAAAATGACATTTTTAATCTGAAACACCGCATCAATGAGGAAATTGAAGAGAAAAATAATTTGAAATCTTATTATGATGATGCAATTAGTAAATTGAACAATGAAATTAATGAACTTGAACAAAAGATTAAAGAAAACAATGATTACTCACTAGTAGTAATTGATAAAAAGATTCAAGAAATTGAAACACTACAGGAAGAAAAGTTGTCTCTTCTGCAAAGTCTTTCTAATGAGACTACCAAGTTGGAAAACATAATAACAGAGCTCAAAGCTGAAATAGCCACAGAGAAGCAGGCAAGAGTTAACATGAGAACCGGCTATGAAAACCAAATGATGAAGTTAAATGAAAAAGTATTGAATAGAAACAATGAACTGGTTGAGCTACAAAATACCGTTTTGGAAAAGGGTGAGATGATTGAAACTCTTCAAATGGATTTGAGAAACGAGAAAGAGATTTCAAACAAGTATCACATAAATGTGCGTCAACTGCATGAACAGAAACGCGAAGTTGAAAATAAAAATGAAGAAATGACTGCAATGCAACTAAGCCTGGAACAAAATATTGCATCTGTGTTGAAAGATATTGAACATTTTAAGCTTTTAGTAGCTAGCTTGCAAGGTCATTGCAGGGATTTGGAACAAAACAAAGCACAGTTGGAGGCAGAGATAAACAACCAAACTACTAGATTTGATGAAGTTCTTAAAGAGGCCGAAAATGTTAAAAATACTTTTAGTGAGGAATTAGAAAAACTTAAATTTGACTTGGATGAAAAAAACGCAATTATAAATACATTACAGACACATTTACATGACGAAATACATCATAAGATTGGATATCAAGAGGAACTACAGAAACTACAGGCGAACAAACTACATTTGTCGGAAGAGTTAAACAAACTGACTGTCGAGTTCTCTAAACAAAGAATAGAGTTGACCGGCAAGGAGAGAACCATTGAGTCACTGGAACTGTGCTTGAAGGAGGCCAAAGATACCATAGGAAAATTGCAAGCAGACAATGATAATCTAAATCTGGACGTGTCGAGACTCTCTGATGAGATTGATCTCAAACATAAAAATATTGAATTACTCAACACTACACTGGAAACCACTAAAAAGTCTTTGGAGGATGAGCTTTCCGATAAGATTGCAACT
The DNA here is from genome assembly GCA_948098905.1 of Tiliacea aurago. Lineage (NCBI taxonomy): Eukaryota > Metazoa > Arthropoda > Insecta > Lepidoptera > Noctuidae > Tiliacea > Tiliacea aurago. The sequence goes on from OX402593.1 coordinate 19,205,269, forward strand.
ATTGATTTTAATATTCATAAGTTAGCTAATGTGACTGCTAAGAAACAAGCTTTGCAGAGCGAAGTAGAGTTAATGCAAACAGAAAAGATTAAACTGGACCGTGATCTTGTCGACAAATCTAAACAAATATCTCAGTTGCAGGCAGATTGTGAAAAAATGGCAAAAACTATTAATGAGAACAAGAAAGGTATTTATAAGTATTATATATAACACATTTAGATGTGATGGCATCGCGTAGTCTAGTTAGTTCTAATTTTATTTGTTTTGTTTCAGCAATCCGAAGTTTGGACCAGAACATGACTAAGGAAAAACATAAATATACAGCACTTGAGAAAACCTTTGACTCAGAAATGTCTAAACTAATGGGGAAACTGAACGAAACTGAAAAGACCATAAAAGAACTAAGCTGTACTTCTAGGAAAACGATTAAAAACAAAGACCATCAAATTCATACACTTAATAGCGAAGTTGAAAACCTCAAAAGAGCTTTAGATATTGATATGGAAAATTTGAGATTAGTACATAAGGAAAAAGAGGCGTTGACTCAAAATTTGAATGAAGAAATTTCATTTAAGAACAAAATTGAGAAAGCATATCAGAATCAGTGCACGCAACTAGAAAACATCACATCTCAACTAAATGGGGAAATATCTATCAAGAATAATGAAATAATATCATTAAAAATGGAACTTGAACTAGCCATGAAAACCGTTGAAGGGAAATGTAAAGGTAAGTGTTGTGTTCATAATTAAATAAACTTTTGTGGAACCTAATATTTTAATAGAACTTATATTAACATTATTTTCTTTTAGAAATCCGAATCTTAGGAGAGAGTTTGTCCAAGGCAGATCATCTAATTAGAGATTTGACTCACCAGAAAACTGTTGAGACCAAAGATTTACAAAAAAGGATTAGTCAGTTACAATTATTAAACCATGAATTGGAACAAGAAGTCAAAAGGGAATACGATTGTAAGAAACAAGCAATAGAGGCATTGCAAAAAGAAAATGAGCAATTACACTTTGCCATTGAAGAGGATAACAGTAGCCACGAAGTGATACTGAGAGAGAAGGACTGTATCATTGACAGACTAGAAGGGCAACTGAAAGTGCTTAATGTTCAGTTGGAATCCATCAGGAAAGATTACGAAAATATTACATTAACTTGGGAGAAATACAAGGTGGAGACTAAAGAAAATATTGAAGCAAAAGAAGAGCAAATAAAAAAAATTACTCAGGAGATTGTAACGTTACAGCAAAATCTTTCTAAAGTTAAAAACGAAAGAGATGAATTTATTAAAAAAATTGAAGTGATGGCTCAAGAAATGAAAGATACCGAGACAAAGAACAGACAAGAAGTAGATAAACTTGTAGAGACAATAGCTCATGAAGAAATGAAAAGTGCGGTTACTTTGAGGGAAAAGGAGGTTTTACAAATCCAGCTAACCGAAGAAAAAGCTATTAGAGACAGTCTTCAAACAGAAAAGAAACAGCAAAGTGAAAATCTGAAAGTTCTTGTTGCAGATAAAAACAAGCTTCTAAATGAGAAGATTGAACTGACACAGCACCTTGCAGAAGAAAAAAATATTAATAAGATTTTTGAAGAAGAAAAAAATGCACTTGTATCCGAGAAGACAACACTTGAGAGAAAACTATTGGAACAAGTGACAATGACGGAAACTCTACTGGAAAATAAAGAATGTCTCACGCAACAGTTTGTCGAAGAGAAATCCGCGAGAGAACTAGCGGAGAAAGAAAAGGAGAATCTTTTATTGGAGAAACATCTTATAGAGCAGAAGATAACAGATGTAGAAAATAATAAAGAAGAAATGAGTCGAGAAATAGACCATCTTCTTCAAAAACATTCTTTATTAGATCAACAGTGCATAAAAGAGAGAACTACCAGCGAGATTTTACAAGAAGACAAGATACACTTGGCTCAACACTTGACGGCACAGCAGACATCCAATGATGTGCTTCTTAAAGAAAAGGATATTCACATTGCATATTTAAATAGTGAAGTTGAAAATCTGCAACATGAACTGCAAGACCAAAAAACAGTTCAAGAAGTGCTTATAACAGAAAAAGAACTATTACTTGCTGAAAAAGAAGGACTTGTGAAAGCTTTGGATGTTGAAAAGTCTGCTCATGATGAAAAGGAAACGGAGAAAGATCAAATGATCACGAAATTGTGTGAGTTGAATGAAACTTATTCATCTAAAGCTAACAGTGTACAAGCAGAGCTTGAAAAAGTTACTCAGAAAATGAATAGTTTACAAATGGATATTAAAAGTAAGTTATTAATATCACATTTAATATATTACTTATTTGTTGTTAATTACAGATGAGAGTATCGGGCGCAAAAACTATTGTTGGATAATAATTGTATTATTTCAGATCAAGAAGAATTGAACAGCCAAATAACGACAACTTTAAGTGAGGGACTAGAAAACCTTGTGCAAGAACTTCAAAAGAAAGGAACTGCCAACAAATGTTTACAAAATATATTGCAATCTGCCAATACAGATAGTCAAGCCAGGGACAAGTGCGATATGCTTATAAACATTGCTAACACAATATTCACTGAAATGGAGATGAGACAGAATGTAGAGAAAGCACGTGAACATAGTAATACCTCACTGGCAGAGCTGAAGAACGAGTTGAAGCAGAAAGAGACACAGTTGTTTGAACTTCAAACTGAGGTCAAACGCCTCCAGCAGGTGGTCAATGAGAATAAGATTGGTGCGTAATGAATTTAATATCTATACGCAGTGTTCAGCTAGAATGCCCTATTGGGGACAAACACATTTCAATAGTGTTCCTCAATTTTACCCAACATTGTTTTACCTTAAGACTAATTGATCTTCTTTCTCAGTATACCACATACTTGAATAATTTTAACAATTATGCATGACAATTGCAAGTAAAGCTTTGGTCAACCACTGCTATATAATGTGTAGTAATTATCTGTGAACTTTGCAGCGCTCATACTTGCAGGGGACAGTCGTGAGAGCTGCAATGTTCTCAAACATTTATATGTGCTCGTTTAACTAACCATCGCGACTCCGATAGCGTGGATCTTTCAACTGGATACTAAACATTCTTCGAACTATCAATTAACTTTCATTTTTCAGCATCTATATATCTCATCCTAGCCTTATCCCTGCCTGTAGCCGGGGTCAGCTTTATAAAGTCTTCTATTTTGCTTTAAATTTGTAGCGCTATCTTCGTCATAATGTTAGAATTACATATTTTATTTGTAGAATTATCAAAGCGAATTGAGACTTTCAACACTACGTTAGATAACAAAGTAAGAGAAATGCATGCGATACAGGAAGAGAATCAATCTCTTACTAATGATCTGAACGATGTCAAACTTCAGTTAGAGGTCAAAGTCCATTCTCTAAAGGAAAAACTTATTGACAACGAGAACTTGACAGACAAACTGAAGAGCACTTATGAATGTCAGATAGATAACTTGAATGTTATGATTACTAAACTGACGAATTATTTGAAAGATAAAACCGCGGAGTTAGACATGGCCAGGAAGGAGAAAGAACGGCTTATGCAAAACATTGAAGAAAATAGCCAAGGTTTGTTTGTTGTTACTTATCGTTTGTTGCTACAATTGTTACTTCTCTGTCTTATTCAATTATGTAATAAAATTAATACTCATTTAATAATTTTTATAAAGAAATTAATATTTTTTTTAGATTTTATTTTCTCTTATGCATTTGATTGCATAGGCAACAATATCAAGACAAAAGTTTCTTTGCAGCATGTTACTAGTTATTAAATATATCTATAAATATCATTAGAATAGTATTTAGAGCGCAGTTCACAAAATTTTTCGTTTTCTTGGAGTATATTGTGCCTTCCTAGAGAGGGTTTCCTCAGGGTTCCATACTAGGGCCGGTAATACAAAACCTCATTTAAGACATTACTTAACGCTAGTTTAAATCCTGATAAAAGATTGGTTGAAACTAGTTTTAAGTAATGCTTGAGTCTTAAGTGAGGTTCTGTAACCCTATTTAAAAACTGTAGGTACTATTTAAAAACACAAACATGATTTTGATATTTTTACGAAAACATATGCACAACATATTTTGTATGAAATGTTAATTTACAGCGATAAAGGCGTTAGAAGAGGGAGTAAAAAGTGAAATACAAAACCAACAAAAATTGCTCAAAGATTTTGACTCTGAAAGACAGATACTTAAAAACATGGTGACTGTGACAGAATCTATTATGGAAGACCAGAAGGTAACACTAAATAACATTATATCAGAACATGTGCGAGCCAATGAGATATTACAAGAAAAGACTAAAACTCTCTCGGAAGAGTTGGAGAGCGAAAAGAAACATTTTGAAGCAAAACTTCAGGAAAAATCAACTTCCTTGGAGTCACTATTTAAAGAAATGTCAGATATCAGACTTGAAAAAGAAAAGTTCGAAACAGAAATAAAGGCCCAACAAGTAGCCTTCGAAAAAGAAAAAAAGACATTAGAAGCAAAAATAGAAGAAAACGAATCTGCATTAGAATCAGTATTTGAAGAAATACATGACAAAGGGATTCGACCCAAAGGAGAGAATATAACTACAGACATAAAAAAACTGAAATCTGAGTTGCAAACTAAAATGGTTGAATCTAAAAAATTGCAAGAGGAGAATAGAAATCTATCAACTACCGTACAACAATATATATGTGGTAAGTAGATAATGTATTAGGATTCTGTTCCACAGCGTTACAATCAGTGCGTACAAATGGTGGTCGTAACGCGACCCAGAGCCTCTACTTTTAAACATCTTTATCATAAATGGCCTGCAGAAAGTTAATATTTTGTCAATTGTAAAAAAATAAAAAATAATATTGTTCGCTGGCTCCGCGATTATAATTTTTTTCTTGATTGCAGTTATGGATTCAATGGAAAAACGAAATCAAGAGCTTGCCGCCACTGAAATACAATTACGAGCCGAAATTGATGAATTGAAAAAAACATTACAAGAACTAACAGAAACGAACAAGGACTTCGAATGTACACTCAAAGAAAAGACTGAAAATATTAAAGAAATGGAAGAAAAAGCCCAGTTACTTCACACGCTAATAAAAATGCTGGAACAAGATAAAATAATTTTAGAAGAAGAGAAAAATACTTTAATATTGGAGAATAAAGGAACCGAATCTAACATTTGCTTTATGGAATCAAATATTACTACATATGGTGACGAAAATGCTAAATTAAATATTGAAAACCTAAATTTAGTAAAAATCATTGAAGAAAATACAAATAGTAGGTGTAATAGTGTGTGAAGTTGTATTATTTTTGCTATTCGGGTTTAAGTCGACCATCCAGCATCCTAAGATACTAATTTCAAAATTTTGCTTTTCAGTGGTATCGAACCTAAAACAACTCCTCAAAGAGGCCCAGGAGCAGAATAAAAATCTGCATGATGAAATCAAAAACGACAAACTAAATCTTGCCAACAAATGTGCCATCCTACAAGAATATCACGACAAGGCTGAGATAGAACTCGAAGAAAGACGGAAAGATATTATATCTACACAGAAAGAGCTTAACAGCTTGCAGTGTAAAGTGGATTTATGTGAAGAAGACTCTAAAGCCAAAGACGCGATCGTATCTAAAATGAGTAAAGAGAAAGATGCTGTCATTGCTTCAATAAGCAAGGAGCTACAAGACACAAAGGAAAAGTATGAGACGGAAATACAAGAAAAGATGACGACTATTTACGAATTGAAACATAATTTAGAGGAAATTAACAATCAGAGAGAAGCATTGCAAATTCTGAGAAAGGAAAACGAGGAGCTGATCAAGGCTGTTGGACAGAGAGAGACATGTATGTTTAACATCATTTATTCATAAATGTAGCTATGTATATTACAAGCAGTAAAAATATATATATATTTGTGGTTATATTGAGATTGAGCTTTATTAATTCAAACATTCAGTTGTAAAAAACAAAAACTAATTAACGTGTATCTTTCATAGTTGCAGTCGCACAAAGCCTAGAAAGGATGTCGAGCCAAAAGCAGTCGGGTCATGCGGAGAAGGAGCTCCGCGACCTCCAGCATCAGGTAGATAACACATCCTCAGACATGTTACACTCATCCACGGAGAGCCTTAAAACCATCTCAGACTTAGAAAAGATCATCCTCGACAAGAACCGCTCGATCACGACGCTGCACAGCGACGTCACCTACCTCAAGACGTTGTTGGCAGAGTCCGAGACTAAACTCCTCGACGTCACCAAGGACCTCGAGCTGAGCAAGGAGAACTGCCACCAACTATCCACTCAGCTCAAGAAAATTGTGTACCAGAAAAACGAGGAGATCGCGGACCTCAAGAGACAGGTGAGCAAAATGAGCATCAACGAGAACAGAGCCACGCAGATCATTAAAGTGTCCGCCAAGTACCAGGCGATCATACTCAAGAGAATCGCCGAAATAAAGACCAACACTGTCCTCAAAGAACTCACCAACTTTGGCAACTCGAACAACTACGATACCGAAGTAAAACGCAGTCTGAGTGCTGGAACTGTCACTATGGAAGACTTGGAGAACTTCCTGGAGACCACAGACAGACATCTGAGAAAGTGCTCAGAGAAACAATTAGCTCTACAGAAAGAGCGGGACCGACTGACGGAAGTGAACAGGATCCACGAAACGGAGATCTTGAACTTGAAGAAGATCCTGAGCGAGCAGTCAGTCAACTTTAAGACATTGTGTTCTTCTCGGGAAGCGTACGTGCAGAAGCTGAGCGCAGTGACGTCTCTGCAGCGCACGGCGCGGCGTGAGATCCTGCGTGTGGAGAGCGCGGCGGGCGCGGCCGGCCTGGCGCGGCTGGAGCGCGCGCACGCGGTCGCCCTGCAAGACCTGGCCGAGTGCGCGCTGGCGCTGGAGCGCTGGCTGGAGCGCGGCATGCGCCGGGCGCTCGGCCAGGGCGGAGCGCCCGCGCCCGACGCCGCGCTAGACGTGCAGCTGGACGAGCTGGCGCAGAGCTTCGCGCGCCTGCTGGATCAAGTAGCGCGCGCGAGCGAGGCCGGTGACGCGCGCGACACCGTGGCTGAGGTGCGCGCCGAGTACGAGGACAAACTCGATCGCATGAAGAGCAAAATGGTCAGTATCCTCCCCATACTGTTGTTGATAATGCTATACCAGCTGGTGTGGTGGTGTTACCTTCTCATGGATCACTGAGTGTGGCTTGTGAAGTCGATAATTTATTTACTTATGTTGTTTTCAATAAACTGTTTTAATGGATGCTTTTGTTTTATTTCAAGTATTTTTTCGCTAGAGTGTTCATTAAAACATAGTTTTAGTAGTTTGCTGATTCGCAAGGTAATATGTTTGTATATATTTATGTATGCATGGCCTGCTGCACGCCATGAAATGGATGCATGTGCTTTGGAGCTCGGACGCGTGTTGACTGGTGTGACCGTTTTCAGAAACAACTGTACAGTGAGCAGATCGCGGTTTTCAAGGAGAAACAGCGTTCGGAGATGAGCGCGCTGGAGCGAGAGCTGGAGCGCGCGCGCGACAAGCTGGCGCAGACGTCGCGCACGTACGAGACGCACATCCGCGGGCTCACGGCCGAGCTGTGGCGCGCGGGCGAGAAGCTGCTCGTGACGCAGGACGAGGCCGACTGGCTGCGCCGCACGCAGCGCTCCGGCAGCCTCATGTCGCTGCAGCACGTGCACTCTGTACGTACCACACACACAATCATCCAAGTAAACATACGTCGTACGCATGGAACAATCATTGTCTGTATGATACGGTTAAACACATAAACGTTTTGTGTTGACGCATGTAGTTGTAAAGTGTACTACTCACTCTCACTATAAAAGTATATGCTATCAGCTATTATTATGTATTTATAAGTTTAAATCAGAACATAAATTCCATATAAAATTGTTAGTAAAGTTTAAAACTATGTTATTATTTATACCTACTTTTTTAATTAAATTAATCTATTTACCTAACATTAAAAAGGACACCACCACCAACATATAACATCATTGCTCATAAAACTACTAATACGCAAACTTCAGATGGTATTCATTCAGCTAACATACTTGCCACCGCATAGTGTATTGTCGCCCGCTATAATAACGTCATATTTCGTTTGCAGTCCGGTCTCGTTCCGTTCCAAGAAGAACCGGCCCGTCCGTCCGACTCGCACTCACTGCGGTCTCTCCCTGTGAACAACAATGGGGCTAAACGAGGTAAGACAAGCAAACAAATGCGTAAGAATGACACATGGACATACATATTCAGCCTATAATGTTCCCACTGTTGGTACACTGGCCTCCTCTCTGTGAGGCGTCTATGTAATTAATTAATGTAATTTTTGCAACATATCGTGTCAAATTTTATGAAAAAAAAAAAAAAAAAACTGCTAATTATTTTCTTCAATGTAATGAAAATTGAATAAAACAAAGTCGCTTTTCGCTTTGTGTGTTCTTCTAAAAGTACACATGGATTTTGTTACGTTTTTCAGCAGATTTATGTGCATTTAGTACAGAAATCTCGATGATTTGTCAAGTCGTACATAAGTATCTTTTTAGTTATTTTGGATGTATGTCGTCAGAGGGTCGCGCGATGCACATGTCGGACGAGGAAGGTGAGGTGTTTGACAACCGTTGGCTGAAGGAGCTGTCAGCCACACCGCGCCGCGAGTCCGGCGCCCCAGGGGCCCGGGAGCCCGGCGGCCCGGGGGCCCGCGAGTCTGGCCCGCCCGGCCTGCGCCTGTCCGAGCTGCGCTGGCGCAACTCGCTGTGTCCGCCCCACCTCAAGAGCTCCTACCCCGCTGAGACGCAGTTCACGCAAGCCATCGATGAGGAAGACATCAAGGTAGGTTTGAATGACTTTTCTCTGAGTAACGCACTCGGAGAAACTGCTACTACTTTGTCAGTATTTGAGTAAGTAAGAGGATTGACTCTATGGAAGTTGCTACTCTGGTAAAGTGTATCTAGCATCGAAAAAAAACTTCGTTAACAGTTGGAATAACTGATAGACATCGTCACGGTGGAAGGAGCTCTTTTGTCTTTCTCTTTTTGGAGCCGTCAATATTAACAAAAAAAAAAATTGAGCGGTCGCACACTTACTATATTATTATGTAAGTGTGCGACCGCTCAATATTTTTTTTTGTTAAATTTCTGTGCACCATATTATAAATATTCGACGCCTGAATGATCTCCGTAACGAACATTTGCCCAAGGCTGTCCGCCACTTGCGGATTGAGCGATGACAAGAATTTCCAAAAAAAAAATATTTACCTAAAACGTCAACGGCAACGGGCCATTTGGAAAGCCTTATCCTAGCGACGTATTCCTTCCGGTCTATTCTGTGAAGAACTCACCGTGACCAAGGTGAAGTGAGTGTCATTCCACCTGATACTAGGGATGTTCCACCTGATACTAGGGATGGACACTATAACTCGCTTTTTCACGGTGAGATTTTTATAGAATAGATGACCCCGTCTAAAATAATAATGGTAAATGTTGCAGTGCGTTGGCGCGGCGGGGCCTGGCCCTGTGAAGGCGCAGCGCAAGGAGGTCGGCATCACGGCCTACAAGAAGCCCGGCCCGCCCACACCCAGCAAACAGGCCGGGAGACTATCCGCTACCGTGAGTTTTAACAGTTTTTGTATTTTATAGCATTTATGCATCTTGTCTTCAACACATCGTTCAGTGTGGTGCCGGACGCAAAGAATAGCACCATCCTATTTCTTTCCTTGGTTGTCGTAAACTCGACTAAGGGACTTACTAGAGAATGGGCAGCAGCGATCTCTATGCATTTTAACACCATACTGCGCTCGCCAACCCGCCTGCCAAGCGCGGCGATTATGGCAACCCCCTCCTTTTGGGGGAGGCCAATAGTGGACGTCTTTCGGTTGAAATGATGATAACAAGGCAGACAGTGAGTGGGAACGCCGAGACCCACGCTATAGAAGGACATAATATAGTGACCTAATTGGTGATCTTTTTGGAAAGGTCAGGTGCGTAGTAGTCGAAACCGGCGTGCGTGTATGACCAGATATATGAACGTAAATGAAGCAAAAGGAGTATAGTATGTAAGAATCGTAGGAGGTTCTGTGCGTTGTGGTTTCTGCCTACCCTCATGGTGAGTTTATGTATGCATTATTAATCTCATTCATTGTATATTGACATTATATTCTAAGTACTGTTTTTTTACTTTATTACCTATTTGTTTAATCTACACGTACTTACAAATCTTTAAACCTGACTTGGTTTCCGTACGTCGTTTTCGGGTGACCACTGAGAATCAGCGCTGTGTGGAAGCCTTGGCACAGTCACCTGTTCAGCTGGCACTTGCAGCTGCCGACTATTTCTGTTACGAGCGTGAATACTCGTAATTATAGACGTTTGTTGTATTTTTATTCGAATTGACTTATCTTTTTTATAAATGCACGTGTCTGTGACAAATAAATCTATTTTTCTTTCTTTCAATTAATCAACCAACTCAGACTAATATCGCTGTTCACTGCTGGACCCCTCTTCAACTTGTCCCACGACCCCCGGTTCTCTGCCTTCCGCATCCAGTCTGCCGCAACCGCCTTTTAAAATATCGAGACTATAAATTTACGCCTTATGTCCTTTCACAGTTATATTAACTCACGATTTTGCATCACTGTCAGAATCACAATGATCTTTATTGTCGTTATAATAAGGTTGCTGCTATAAGATGTAAAATAACTAAAAGGACTGTTGTGACAGATACGATGCTTTATGGTGCTGTGCTCGGGTGCAGAAATATTCTCGGATTTCCTGAAGGTTCTTCTTGTTAGCGTGTCAATGGCAATTTGCAATATAATGGAGCCACTCGAGAACTCTGCTACGTATATTAATATCAAGGACAGTACCACCCCGGTTAAGAGTTAAGCCTTTCGAAGGGGTAACCCATTCAACGGGTTACCTTTATCATGATGTAACCCATTGAAAGGGTTTTATACTAGAAACCCATTGAAAGGATTACATGATAACCCATTGAATGGGTTTTATACTTGAAACCCAGTTAAAGGGTTACAGGATTAGGATAACCCATTCAATGGGTTCTATACCTACTTGAAACCCAGTAACATGAAAAAAATCATAATATTATGTTATTTCGATATCCGCCCAGCATGCGTAGCATGACCAATTTTATCTCTATTCTACCCAGGGACCATTTTAGAAAAACCCATACGGTGTGGGTAATCTTGAATGGCTTTTGGGTTACCCACACCATATGGGTTTATATCGAAAACCCATTCAATGGGTTATCAAAATTTAATTTAAGCCGTTCATAAGGGTTACCCATATTGTATGGGTTTTTGTTTAACCGCTTAGAAAAACCCTATCGAAAACCCTTTCAAAGGGTAACCAAAATGGTCCCTGATTAATATACACACCAATCAATATGCCTAGCCTTTTCCTAACTATATTGAGCCAGCTTCCAGTCTAACCGGATTCAGCAGAATACATGGAGCGACTGCCTATCTGACTTCCATTACCCAGTTACTCGGTAACACGACACCCCTTGGTAAGAATGGTTGTCAGACTTTTGGGCTTCGGACTACCCGTAACGACTTTCGAAGATCTACCGAATGATAGGCGGGACCAACGGCTTTCCGAGGCACGGAGGGGTTTCGAAATGTAATGGGTGGGGTCACCCGTCCACGAATCGACCGCGGCGCAGCTTAATCTTCGATCGACCTGGTGCTAAGGGTGCAATAAATTGTAACCTTTGTTCGCAGGACTCCGAGCTGCGCGAGTCGCTGCGTGTGGAGGCCGAGCCGCAGCCGTCCCGCAAGACTAGCACTCCGTCCCGGATCCGGTCACTGTTCCGATCCAATAAAAACGATACCGCCGAAGTGAGTTCAAATCTTGTCATCTTCCTCCCCTTGTCCCATGTTACAGACCGCGAGGCCTAAGCCGCGCACCTTCCACACTGAACCTTTTCACTCACACAAATGCAAAGCTCAACTTTGGCCTCGTGGACTGTACTTGTGTTCGGTGCAACACGTTTTCTTCTTCCAACCCCCCCCCCCTGTCAGCCGCCACGCTATCATTCACCCCCTTCTCATCATATCATTCCTCACACAATGCATCCACCTTTTCTTTGGCCTACCTCTCCCCCCAGCAATATTTATATTCAACACTCTTTTAGTCACATGCGTTTCCTCCCTCCTCATCACATGTCCATACAAAGCCAAACGATTTCCTACGTAATTAGATTACGCTAAGACCCGTTTGCACCACAAAACCCTAGCACAAATTAGCGCTTTAAAAAATAATGTGTTTTTTAGAAAAATTACTTTGATACCCAGACATAAAGTACACTTTCATGTTTCTTGAACTACTAGTAATTATGAAGTCAATTTAGTTTACACTTGCGTAGTTTATATTTCTTTGAGTGAAACTTACATCAATTTGGGAACCAGGATTTAAATATGGAATAGGTCTGGTATTTATGACTATTTTATGTTACACTTAAGAGCCAACTAGTCGCGGGCTCGAACTCACTGGCGGGCGCGGCCAAAAAGCACGCTGTCTCACCTAGCATCGTGTCCGACAGTGATAGCACCAGTGATGAGCAGCTAGAAGCTAGTCTACACGCATAACGTCTAGTCGCACGCACACAAACAGTGCACGACGATTCATGCTAAACCGTGCGCGTAAAAATATACGAAAACTCCTTTGGAAGGTGGGGTTTTATGAAAAAACTACTGCATAAATCAATTACGAATAAAGTTTATTATAATCTTCGACAATTGAGCTTTGTCGGAACGAGCATTGTTTTTGAGATTTTATACTTCTTTTATTACTTATTTACGCCCAAAGTTGCGTTAAAATTAGCAGGAAAAACTAATCTTTGTTGGCTCGTAACTTTTTAATGCCTTTGTTTTTTACTATTCTGCTTCTGTACAGACAAAATTAATAATAAGACAAAACGATATCATGTTTTACTTTAGATGTACAATGTGTAACAGTGTAGTAAAACCCCCCCGAAATTTGTATGGAAAAAGTATCGACTAGTTGCGCCTTAAGGCATTCGATTCTCTGGAACATAGTGCAATCACTAGTGGAACAAGGAATATACATAAAATGTGTAGGGCTACTCCATAGCATTTATTCTAATAATTCCGAAAAAGAAGTTGTTTGAGATAGCAACCCTTCCATCTCTTACATATAGAAGCCTTAATGATACCTCGTAAAGCCCAAACAACCTAATTTAATGACAAAAATACAAAAATAAGGGGGCAGGGTAGGGTTGGGCCTTACGAGGTGTGGACTTTTAGTGGGTGATTAATGAGTCATTTTTAATCATTCCAGGGAACCCCACGAAGCAGAAGGCTGAGTAACATTTTTAGAAAGAAATAAGTAATTTTATTTTTACGAAATTTGATATGTCAACGAAATTGTTAATAAATAAATTAATTTATTGCTTTTATAAGTCCTTGTTTTTTAAGCCCCCTTCCCCACACTGAAGTAAGATTAAAAATAATAGTGCTTTATGAGGTAGTGCTAGGCCCCCAGAACACACAGAGGTACAGGAGTGAAACAAAACTATTTATTAATTTCATATTTTCTTTAATTCATAGAAGTACACCACGAAAATCACTATAGCACCAAACATTACATACAAAATGTACAAAATTGTGCCAGTTTACTCATCACATTTATCGGGGGAATGAAATCTAGCTCATTAACACAATGCGTTAAGCTTATCATCTATCTCGTATTAAAAGACATTTTCGAATATAAGGGAAATCTGCAAACTTATTTATTAGTTATTTTGAAATTCAGTGATAGTAAATTTTACTAAGGGTAAGACGACCGTTGCAACCGCTGCGAGTTCCTGGAGTAATGTCCAACAGAGAGTATCACGCAATCTGGCTGTGACAGGCCACTACTGCAAGGCGTTTACGTGAAGCTCACTCTCATTGATTAAGTACGTTGCACGCGCCGCGGTCGCACACGGCGATCATCAGTCACGCATGTAAACGAGCCAGATGGAACACAGATTCATAATTGAATATAGATTTTTATTAAGGTAATGAACTTAAACTACAAAATAAATAAAACCATAAATATGATCGTAATATACAAAATAAACGATTTATTTACAAAAAAATCTCAATAGTAAAATTATTTATGACTTTTCAAAATGATATTAGAAAAATAATGATTAAATGTGTAAGTAAATGTAAAAATATTGTTGACTTCTGATTAGGTTCAGCATTACATTGTATGAATAGCAGACGGGTAGGTGCTCTGTGCTCTCATTTAGCGGAAATACCACGACAAAAATTTAATATCTCTACAAAAGTTTACAAGAGTAGATAAGAATGTAATTATGAATTTTGGTTTATAGTATATTTAACGGAACCGCATACGATTAGTCCCCGTTAACATAGCAGATTCATACAAATTTATACCACTTTTTAATTTATTCGGTGATTAGTGGCTATTATTGTGATAATTTTCCATACTTATGTGAAATAGATGACTAATGCTGAACTGTATTTTATGCAATTATACGTTAGACAAGTGATTTTTTGTCTAGCCTATATGGAGAAGTTCTAAACTATATGTCATAGAGAAAAACGCTGAATTTATTGTCGAAAATATTTAACGTGTTTTAAAAATAGCTTTTCGTTTATATTCTGCCTCTACATCACAAACAAAATTATGTAAAATCACAGGTCAAAAGTAGCTAGAATTATCTAAAATATAAATTTACATTTGCCTTGACCATGATGAACTATTCGAAGTGTCCACAATTTCTTGTTCTGAGCACATGACGTCACTTAAAAAAAAAGTTGTGGGCCGTCACGGGACGCCTGGCAGATGTGAAACATCGAAAAAAGGTCAGGGACCGCGCGCGCGGTGTGAGCGTTGAATCGCCACGCGGCATGCGTCGCCCCGCCAGCAATCGGTTTTACGTGCGCCTATAGATGTTTCACATCAAAAAAAGTCAATTTAATCTTCTTTACGTTTTTCTCTATGTTAACTGGGTTGAAGCCAAACTAGATTGAATCAATTCTCCTGTATAGGCTGTCTAGGGTCTACGACTCCGCACACTATAGATACGTCATCATGGCTGACGGACTATAATGACCTCAAAATAAGATTAGTATTGACCTTCAAGTCGCGTTCTAACCAAAACCGATCGTCGCTTTCATAAATATGTAAGTTTGTGGTCGCGGCGAAAGAGGGGCGCGGCTTCGGTTTTCAGAACAAAAAATGGTAATGTCAATACGATCGCGTATATTTGCGTGACGATCGCTTTTGGTTAGGACGCGGGGTAACGCCATATTATACAGTTTTTGACTGTCAAGCTAACTTCTCTAACCAACTTTATACCATAAGTAAACGCGGGGTAAGTACGACCCAATTCAAGTTCAGTCAGTTTTATTTTCAGCATAGTAACTTTATTTAGATGTTGTGTCCCAACATTGGGTTAAATTGACACTATATATCCTAAGAAGTAATTGTAATTGGTTTAGTATAATATATGCTGTTGGCGTACCTATTTTCGCCCTCCGCGTCCAGTTCAATAATGCGTTCAGGGCGGTGTTGGGGCTGCCCCGCCACTGCAGCGCCTCGGGCATGTTCACGGAGGCGCGCACCGACTGCTTTCAAGTCTCTAATACAGTCCTGGTGATGATCGCCAACAGACTGGATTGCCTTTATATCCGGCAATGCTATAGCAGACATATTGTTACCTTGTGAGCGTTTTTGTCTGTGCTTGTTGTTTTGTCTGTGCTTGTTATCTTGTCTGTGCTTGTTATCCTGTCTGTATCCTTTTTATGTATCTAAGTTTAAATTTTGTATGTATACTTATGAGTCTTGTTACTTAAAATAAACATTTTTTTTTAACTATATAAATAAGAACGAAGTTCACATCAGCACATCTAAACCGCGACCAAGAGCCGTCTGTGTCAATATTCAACAACAATGATGATACAGACAGCTCTTGAACGCAGTTAAGACATGCTGATCGCGTTTAGTTTTGTTTGTGAAAGACGCCCTAAATCTTTTTCATAGCGGTTTTATGTAATAGTTAATTTTCGTCGTGGGTTTTCGGTCTTGAACATCAAGTTAACAGTTCCTACTAAAAACATATAATTCTCAAGTTATTATATATACGCACACAAATAACGCAAACATCCAAAGTATTCCATTTTCTATGCATCTATTAACTTACTATAATAATAAAACAATTCAGTACTTAATAAATTGTCAACGTATAGCCTGTGCGTTTACGTCATAATTTAATTGTTATTACATAACGCACCTCCGCTTAAATAGTGTCATAAGTTAAAAAGCAACAATGGTTTTTGATGCTCTACAAAATCACTATTTTGTAGAGCTTAAAATCCATTGTAACCTAAGTACTAAACAACTAAATCTGCATTTTTTTTAGTTTTTAAATTAAAAGCCGAAAAGTGAAAAAATAATGAAAAACTTTCTCGATATTTTGCTTTTTTGACTTATGACACTATTTGAGCGGAGGTGCAATATATCAACACAATTGCTGAAAGCTTTGCAAATCAAAGATGCGTGATACATGTAACGTTTTGTTACTGTGCAATAAAACTAATCGAAATTCTCACAGAGCACGGAGCACCTCGGCGGGCGCGGTTACTCTGTGCTGTATGGACATTCTAGTCAACTAAAGCTGGCTCCACACACTATAAATATCGCATTGTGTGTCATACAGTTATAACATGTGCGCAATAAGTAATAGCGTAATACAAGTTGTGTAACATGTTGTGGTGTGTGAGCCTACCTTATGATATGCCATACCAACAAAAGTTAGCAAAAATAATGTGAATTTGATAAAATTCAATTTTGGTGCAGACATTTCATTTAAATGTGGTTAAAGCTACACAGAATGAACAGAAAAAAAAATACTGAACGCTGCATGAAATAGTGATAATAATTTAAATACATTTGATCACATAATTCATTGCCCAGGGGGCCTAAAATGGACGCTTTGGCAGAATCATAATATGAAACTGCTTGCAATTCATATCCCGCAATTCATGTGTTTGACAGTTTGTATGGAGTTTCGTAAAATGGTCCACAAATTATTAATTGCTCTAATGAAGTCTAATGTTAAATATCAGCTGTCAAACAGATGAACTGCGGGATGTATGAATTGTACGCAGATCATATTATGATTCTGCTAAAGCGTCCATTTTAGGCCCCCTGGTTTGTTACATTAAAATATTAAAGCACAGCTGGTAGAGCACTGACTAAACAATCATTTAAAACTTATCAGTAATTTCAGTTATTAACAATAGTCGATGTTAATGTTCAAAGACAAATTTCTAAATTTTATTAAAACAACAATTGATTACAGAAACAAAGCAACTTTTATAGAGTCGTTATTATTAAAAGAGAAAGCTCAACACGATATAAAATGCGATTTAATTTAAAGGAGTGATTCTATATCACCATCCGCTGCAGGTAACCAATCTTCCATCTCGCGAACATTCGTTACTATTTTCGCCTTAATTAATACATTTTAATAAGTTATAGTCTCTTACCAGTTATCACATACATCATCAGCCTAGCTATGTAACACGTTTCATTATGTACCTACTTATAAAGTCGAACATTAGTGATCGAATACTTGTGACTCGATGGCAGTAACTCTCGTCGCGGTGAACACAACAATCGTATCGATACGTATCCGGGCCCGGGGGCGAGCTAACTCATCAAAACGATAACAAAAAGCGCTGTACAATTACTAGCTACTCGTGTACAGTAAGGATGACTCGCCACTATGAACAAAAGAAGTACCTCCGGCCGGCTACAGGCGCTCCAGGCGCTAGAGGCAGGCGTGCGGGTTGTGGCTGCACCAGCGCGGCCACAGCGGCGCCGCGCCCACCCCGCGCGCCAGCAGCCGCGCGCGCTGCGTGTCCAGGCGCAGGTACACGTCCGCGCCCGCGCCCTCCGCGCGGTCCGCCCACAGGCGCTCCGCCAGCGCCGCCGCGCGCGGCCACACGCGCGCGTCCAGCCCGCCCGGCGCCAGCTGCTCCGTCCACTGGCACGCCGCGCCGCCCGCCACGCGCCACGCCGCGGCCGCGCCCCCGCCCGCGCCCCCTGCCGCCTCCTCCGTCCACGGCCGGTGCTCGTACATCTGCTGCCACGAGCGGTAGGGCCCGCAGTGCCCGTCCGAGCTATCGCGCCACGAGCCGAAGCCGCAGTCCAGGTACCAGGCGTCCACGTGCGACAGTACGGCGCGGAAGCCGGCGTCCAGCACGGCGCGCGACTCAGGCCAGCGTGACGAGCCCCACACCTGCACGCCCACGTGCTGCGCGTCCAGGCGCTCCAGGTAGGGCGTGCGCGTCAGGCGCGACGACCACAGGAGCACCAGCTCGGGCGCGCGCCCGCCGTTGGCGCTCTCCAAAGCCTGCAGCGCGCGCCGCGTGAACTCCAGCCACAGCTCCATGGGGTCGGTGTCGTTGAAGTGCTGCGCCCAGCAGCGCTCCGACACCTCGTCGCCGCCCAGGTGGAACAGGTCGTCTACCTCCGTCAGCTGGATGATCTCGGCGTAGATGCGCTGCAGCAGCTCGTACACGTGCGGGTTGCGCGGGTTGAGCTGTCCGCAGGGCGGCTCGCCGCAGTAGGCGGCCCAAGGCTCCATCTCCACGCAGTGCGCCAGTTGGCCCAGCCCGGCGCCGGGCCCCCAGCCCCAGGCGCGGCCCACGTGCGCAGGCGCGTCCACCTCCAGCAGGACGCGCACGCCCCGCAGCTTGGCGTGGCGCACGACGCTGCGCACGTCGTCGGGCGAGTACACAGCGCCGGGCCCGTAAGCGCCGTGCGCCGCCAGCTGCGGCGCGCTGTCCAGACGCAGCGGGAACGACTGCGAGTCACTCACGTGCCAGTGGAAAGTGTTCATCTTGCACGCGGCCATGGCGTCTATCGTTCGTATAATCTCACCCGTAGGGAAGAAGTTGCGCGCAGTGTCGAGAAGAAGGCCGCGGTAGGAGAATCGTGGTGCGTCCACCACGGTGGCCGCCTCTAATATGAGCAAGGAGCTGGCGTAAGGGTCCAGCCAAACTATCTGCGAAAGAGTTTCGAAGCCGTGCCGGGCGCCGCAGAAGGAATGCGCGGTGATATCGGCCACTAGAGTGTTCCTGGCGGGGCGCAGCGTGAGCTTATAGCTCTCGTCGGTGTCGAGGCGCATGCGTGGGTCGGCGCTGCCGTTGATAGCGACACGTACGACTACCTCACGCGGGGAGCCGTAGTCGACGGTGCGGTGCTCGGGCTCGCTGCTGCGCTCCAGCACGCGCATGTCCTCCTTCATAAGCTCAAAGGCCTCGGCGAGGTGGTCGGACACGTCGCGCGAGGGCGAGGCCAGCACCTGCAGCGTGAAGGCGTCGGCGCGCACGGGCTGCACGGCCGTGGCGAGGCTCACGGGCCCGGTGGGCTGCGGCCACAGCTGCGTGGAGTCGCACAGCATGTTGCACGTGGGCAGCGACTGCAGCGTCGACGTCTCCGAGGCTAGCAGGCGCTCGCAGCGCAAGTTGCGGCAAACCCAGCTCCATTGCGGCTCGACACCTCTGTAACAATTATAAGGAATAGTAACTAAAGGCCGTAGGACTTATTTAGAACTGCTGGCTTATTAGCCCAGACTTATCTTCGACGTGTATATGGTGAATACATAATGAGGAAAGCCTTAGAAGAATGGGAGGGACGCGTCTCTGTCGGGGGAATAAAGATCAGCAGCCTGAGATATGCGGACGACACACTCTTTGCATCTTCAGATATGGAGCTAGCTGATCTTTTTCGCAGAGTATATTACGAGAGTGGACTGGTTGGACTCACTATCAATAAGTCGAAGACAAAGGTCATGCTCACCGACAGAACCGGTCAACTCTCCAGAACGGGAAAACTCGCAGATCTAGAATTTGTCAGCGAATTTATATACCACGGATCGCTACAAAGCGAACGAGAGATCAAGAGAAGGACTCAAATGGCCAAAGCTGCACGTATTTGGCAGGACAGGAAGGTCTCCAATGTCGCCAAGATGAGACAAGTCCGGATCCTGGTTTTCTCGATATTCCTTTACGGCTCAGAGTCGTGGACGATTCGGGCAATAGAACAGAAAAATATAGAAGCTTTTGAGACGTGGTGTTGGCGAAGAATGCTCTGCATATCATGGACCGCCAAGGGAATGAACAAATCTGTCCCCAAACATCTACGCATAAGAGATAGAAAATCCACGATCTGTTACCAAAGGATTCTCGGTAACTTTGGTTACATTTAGCCCGTCGTAACCAGAAATCCTTGAAAAGTCGGTGGTGATGGGCAAAGTGAGCTCAATGGACACTCTGTTACGACCGCCCTGACAGAAGCCGAGAACCGAAGGAAGTGGAAGAACATTATACGTCAAGCCACGAAGGCCTTTCAGGGACACAACCTTCAGTAATGAAGTACGCGAACAAGAAGATGGGCATGATTCTTATTTCCTTATTGTACACAACTTCCTGCACCCTCAAGGATTTAAATGAGGCAAGCGAAAGAGCTGCCCAGGTCGCGGAGAGAAAAGGGACTTGAGCGTTTTTAGCGTCTAGCGGATTTATTCACGCACGGGGGGGATAGACTCGCATGCGTAGCACCCGCCAGTAGCAAGTTTAGTAATGAATAGGTTTCTGGTGTCTGTACGTACTCGTTTGATTCGATTCAGCCTGTCCTTTGCTGCCCTCCCCCCGCCCTAAGCCAAGGTCAGTATCCCACAGGGAATGCCCTTTGCCCTTAGCGTATTAGTCGCTTAGTTTAGTTTTATGCCTTGGCTGGAGGCCTTAATTTATAACGGCATCCACTGGATAGCTCGGTAAAAAGTACATACGCGTCGAGCGCGTGCAGCGGGCGGTGCGCGCGGTCGTCGCTCTGCTGGCGCCAGTACAGCAGCGCCGCGGCCGTGCACGCCGCCGCCGCCAGCAGCAGCAGCGCGCGCCGCATGCGGGCCACGCGCGACAGGTGCGCCGACGCGCCGCGCCCCACGCCCTCGCCCCACCATTTCATCGCGATGACTAGCTAAGCACCTGGAAAAAACATCATCATTTAAATATCTTGAAAACTCGAGTGAATTAGTTAACCCCGTAATAATAATTAGGAAATATAAATTAAGTAGAACATAGGATGAAACTACATGGGTAAGTAACTTTAAGGTGAATCGCCACGCGGCAAGCGTCGCCCCGGCAGCAATCGGTTTTACGTGCGCCTATAGATGTTTCACATCAATAAAGACTTAATTCATTAATTCATTCACTGACAATACAGTCTAAACCGCTGAGTCTAGGAGCATGACATTTTGCATACGAGTATGTTTCACATCAATGAAGACTTCAATTCATTCATTCATTCACTGACAGTACAGTCTAAACCGCTGAGTCCAGAAACCTGACATTTTGCATACGAGTATGTTTCACATCAATAAAGACGTCAATTCATTCATTTATTCACTGACAGTTCAGTCTAAACCGCTGAGTCCAGGAGCATGACATTTTGCATACGAGTATGTTTTACATCAATAAAGACCTAAATTCATTCATTCATTCACTGACAGTACAGTCTAAACCGCTGAGTAGGATTTCCTAAAGGGGTTTAATTAGGGGAAGAAAGTTTGTATGCAATTTCGTCGAGGAAATGTTGCACAAGGATTGTCAAATATAAAAAAAGGAGGATAATTTTTACGTAATTTTATCTTTTTGTTTGTTTCAGTCCAGTACTAACCCCACAAGATCTAAATTAAGACCCAGATATATGCCAGTGACCTTGAGTGGTTAGTTAACACTACTCGTTTAGACGTGATCTTCAGTATAAAATCATTAAAAGTCGGTTATCGTCGCCTTAAGTTCAACAGTAATAACAAAAATTTTTATCATTCAATTTTGTTTTTTACTTACAACAATGCACACTTGCTTTTCCAATGCACTATATACATTGGCAGAATAGTCGACATCGGCTTTGCTTGCCATAATTAAAAACTAAAAATAGAATAGAATTGTTGTGCGACTGACAACACAACGTAAAGCTATCGGAGACTTCTCGAGATCTGTTTTATACATCCGTTTTTTTATGCCTAAATAACTAGCAATTGTCCTTTATCCGAACTTCGGCCGCCTGTAGGTTCGTAGGTTCTGTAGTAAGAAATAGAAATCAAGGACCAGTCCCAAAACAATTACTTTACAATAGGTAACGTCACACATCGACCTGCAGCATTTTCAGTAACACATGAAAAGGTCATTACATGTAACTGTAATTTAAACAAAACCTTGCAATCTAGACCGGAACTATCTTTTGTCAATATATATATTTTTTTTTTACCTCCCAAAACAGTTTCGTTGTAGCATTACCGGTACTCCACTTTCGTTCCGATCTTAGATTACAAAACCTTTTTGATCGTTGCTAAAACGGCAAGGGATTAACCGGGATCCCTTCCGTTTTTATTTGCCTGTAACTGATAAGTTTTACAGAACATTTTCTGTACATTTTATTTTATGAAATGAAATTCTACTACGTCAAAATTTTTGAATAGCTACTTTTGAGGAACACAAGCAATGAAGTATTATAAATAGACGCGTCATACACGAACATTAGTGCACTCAAAAACAGCGTAAGCCCTGATTGTAGCTACATACTTGCATACAATCATACAGCGCGTGAAGAAAAGGAAAGACCTATACCGATATCTGTTAGAAAGAGATGAACATACATATTTAGTTACGTCACTAGCTGCTGCATGTTCATTGGCGCGTACGTAATAATAATTATTGTAAATGTCGGGCAATTGCCTGACATTTACTTTGGCCATTATTGAGCGCAGGTAACGTTCATCTAAAGGTCATCATTGAACACAAGTATTAGTCTTGTCTCCTAATTTCAGGCAGAGAGCCAACGTGGTTTTCTTAGAGCTTCTAGGGTCCACGACACTCACAGAGAACTTTTGATGACACTACAAGATCATTCTAGCTGGGACACAACACAACAGGTAGAAAAGACTGAAAAAGAAATTGATATTATATTTGCGTTTCAATCTTAAAATAGTGTTTGACACATTTCAAATTTGTATCAAAAAAATTATAGTCAAGTGCGAGTCATATAACTTTTTGAATAAAGAAGTTTTAATATGACACAGTTTTCTAAGACGAAAATATTTAATCATTTATTCTTCCATAGTAATAATTCTCCGTAAAACTGCGGTCACTGCTATCATCTCTTATCTACATTGATTACAATTTGATTGTGTAAAATGTGGTGTCTTTCATAATATTCCCTTATTCGTTGAACGGTTCTGTTCACAAGCTTTCCCTAGTCCGCTTTATTTACATGTTCTCAGGCTTCTTCTAGGAAATAGTTTTAAAATTTGTAGTGGTAAATGGAGGTTTTGTGTTGTCTTGCAGCCTCTTGCAGCATACCCATAATTTAAGCCCACAAAGAAATATTATAGTGCACAAGTGTGTCCACTATAATCATATAATGTGTCCCAAATGTGTGTGGGAAAGATGCATTCCCTCTTCTCTCACTAGAGTAGGCAAAAAAAAACAAAATTAATGTTGGCGTCCTAAAATTCGGTTCGATAAATTACAGATAAGTATACCACCTTAGATACCACATCAGTGTATTACTATTAAAGAATAAAGTAGCTGTCAATATTTACGAATCTTAAAGCGCAGGCCACACCGCCAGCTAGCGGGCGGGTGGGCTAAACTAACAAACATCGTTTCACCTCTTTACATACTTCGGTTCACACCGCGAGCTACCGACTAACCATGTAAGTAGGTGAAACGATGTTCGCCCGCCTAGCCCGCCCGCCCGGTAGCTGGCGGTGTGGCCTGCGCTTTATGATGCTACGGCTACATTGTGCCATTAGCTTACCTCGATTACTAGTGAACACTCTGTGAAAGTAGATATCTAGGTCGAACCCATTTTAGGACCTGATCACACGTACAACCGTCACATGGACCACATTTGGCCGTCAAAATCAACCGTGTGGGTGATACCAACAACATCAAGGCCACGTCGTAGCCACAACGCAACCACCAGCGAGACTGCGCACTAGCGCCTGGCCACATCGTAAACACAACGTTGCGTGGACGTGACGACACTATCACAGCCGGATTCGATCTGTCTGTCTGCAAACACTAGCCACAACTGCAACGTAATCACATCGGAACTACTAGCGACAACGCAACCACATCGACATTTTGTAGTTACCACAAAGCAACTGCAAGAAGTTGCAGCAACATTATTAAGACGTAACCACTGCTTGTCCACATTTTGTCGCTGCGGTTGTGGATCATGTGATCGGGCCCTTAGAGTAGCACTACGGCACTTATCACCAGGAAAAGCGGAAAATGCAAATTAGACTTCTTGGCGGGAAAGTGAAGCGTCATGTTCAGCAGTTTGTTTAATTTTCCAAAATTTGTGTTTAGCCGAATATTAATGTGTAATAATGGTGGATTATTAACCATTAAGTGTTTGTGAACGTGCATTAGTGTAGGCAAATAAAACAAAACAGTGCAACTTCGCTTCAAGTTCTGTCAAGAAGTCCGCGTGAGGTCTCAGTAAAGTGCCACATCTTTACTGAAACTCAAGGGGAGTGGGCGGGGATATCATCATCATGCATTTATAATTCATTTCATCAATATTAAACAAGAACTAAAACGTGACATTGGCTAAATGCACAAACCGTGCGAAGCCAGAAGGAAAAAAAAAAAAATGCAAATTAATCAAGTTGGCTAAGTCATAAAAGTTAAGATACGAGTAATCCATCCTACATTCCTCTGGATTAAAAGCTGCATGTTTAAAACTCTCTAAAACTTATAAGGAAGAATAACAATACCCGTCGTAAAACTAGTTGATGCTGTTAAAACAATCCTCTCCGGGCATTGGCATTCGTTTTACGAGACAGCGAGGTGTCTATTTCGAAAGCGAGGCGACTTAAAAGGCGCCAGACGTTCAGCTTTTAGGTCACTTCACTCTGGGGGGCGTATATAGGGCCTTAGGTTGCTTCTTGCTTCTGATGTTGTATTTACAGATGAGGTGTACTATGTAGATTAACTGTGTACGTTTATATTGCGGACGTCACAAAGACATTGAATTATTTACTAGTATTTATCTTAATATCTTTGGGACGACACGAGCTTTCAAGGCCGGAGGAAGTTCTCTGTGGTCGAAGGTGGTTGCTTGTCATAATTCGAATTCGGTTCAATTTCGTTTGCGTCAACTTTTGCGATTTCCGTTGCAATATCCTAAGATCATGTGTCTGTGTGGTGCCGGACGTAAAGAATAGCAACGCCCTATTTCTTCCCGTGGGTGTCGTAAAAGGCGACTAAGGGACTTACTAGAGCATGGGCAGCAGCGTTCTCTATGCATTTTTAACACCATACTGCGATCGCCAACCCGCCTCCAAGCGCCAATCGCCCCAAGCGTGGCGATTATGGCCAACCTTGTTCCTTGGCCCTTTAGTAGGCCTATGTCCAGCAGTGGAACGTCTTTCGGCTGAAATGATGATGATGATCCTAAGATCCCACGGAGTTTTCCTATCATTGATTGTTTATACAGAACTTGTTGATGATCGAACTGCCATCCTGATTGTGTGCGCCATTATTGTTTACACCTTAAACAATCACGAGCATAAATGTAGATATTACTATACTTTTTTATACGTCCATGTGGACAGCTCATAAATAATATCTGATTTCATGATTCATCCATTCATATTTGTCGTCAAGATGACGGTAAATATACAGGGTGCTCACTGCTCGGTAGTTCGATGTATTCCTTGAAAGGGGTTATACTAAAGGTCATTTCCAACCAATTAAGCCCGCCAACTAGGGGTCGAAAATTAATGGTTTGAACGGAGGTTTTTAGATAATTGTTCAAATTTTCAGACTGGTCACCAAAAACAAATAATATAAAAATAAATACTTCTCTCGCGACACATATTTGCTATTTTTCGGACTAATGATAAACGAGTGCTCATTTGTAAAACAAAAAATACATCCCCTACATTCCCATAATTGCAGTAATAAAAGGTCTTGAGTGCAAAGGAAATCTTCTTCGGCGAGGAGTCCTGATTTAACGCCTTGCGATTTCTACATTTGGGGTCACATGAAAAACATGGTTTATTCCACTCCAGTGGCAACCCGTGAAGAGGTGAGAGAAATAATTTTAACAGCCGCACAATAATAATTTTTCAAGTAAAACCAAAGAATAAGTAATAGTAGGTACTAACGTTTACTATGTTAGTACCTACTATTACTTATTCTACTAACACGTCTAAGTTTCAAAAATTATAAAATATAGAAGGTTTTCTTTGCACTCAAGTCCTTTTATTTCTGAAATTATGGGAATTTAGGGCAAGTTTTTTTTAAAATAAATGAATACTTACCAATTATCATCAGTCAGAAAAATAACAAATAAGTGTGTGTGTGTGTGGGTGTGTGTGTGTGTGTGGAGTAGTTATTTTTAAATTATTTGTTTTTGGTGACCAGTCTGAAAATTTGATCAATAATCTAAAAACCTCCGTATTTCGGAAACCATTCATTTTCGACCCCTAGTTGGGCTCAATTTGTTGGAAATTACCTCTAGTATAACCTCTTTCAAGGAATAGGTCGAATTTCCGAGCATCCTGTATGTGATCTTTTGAGAAGGCATTTACAAGTGGCGTTGCCGCACAAATTATGTGGCATTAAAGGAACACGAAATCTATTTGGCGTGACAAGCGACCCCAAAATATAGCATACCTAAGCATCGCATCGGCTTCAAAAAGATGTGTGATGTGTTAAATCACCAAGATGTAAAAATCTGTAAGTTGGTACTATTTAATTCGTCTATTTATTGTTGCATTAGGGGATTGCAGACCATAAACCTTTATCGTTTAAAAATCTCCCTTCTTGTATTTGTGTGTGTATTTAATTCCCTCTATTTCAGAATGTGTTATTGCGCATTGGTGCGCATAAACAATATAAATTGACAACAATGATGGATGCAACTCATACAAATGACGAATGCTTATTCAATACACATTCAATGATATAATTAATAATTTAATTTAATTATTATTTTCATTTATTACTTTTAAACATACATATTGATTATATTTTTTATAAAAAACATTAAAAAAGAAACACATTCAAAAATACAAAAAACAGTAGTCCATCGGCATCAGGAACAAGGTCCAAGCTGCCGGTGGTTAGGGCTCTAGAGAGAGGAACCTCCTCACTATGCGTGCCGTGTCGAGGAGTACTGCTTTCTGAATCAAGCCCTTGACCCAGCCGCGTAATGAGAGCCTCCTGAGGTGTTGGTCGAGGCTCTTCGCTATTAGTAATAATTATTATTATTATTACAATCATAAAAAAATTATTGCGCAGTTTCTAAACGTAACAATGTGTAATCCACATTATTATAATGTATCATACTTAGTGTGTTTTTTGTGAAAAGTTGTGCGGAAATATGTCGTCATGGTACGGGCATGTGATGCGGAGGAATGAGGAAAATGTCGTGAGGAAATGAATGTCGATGGCTTTAAGAGTCAGGGAAGACCAGAGAAACGATGGATGGACTGTGTAAAAGATGATATGGCTAGAAAAGGAGTGACTACCGAGATGACGACTAATAGAGAAGTGTGGATGAAAGGAACATGTTGCACCGACCACAAATAAATTGGGATAAGGGCAGGAGAATGATGATGATGAGTGTGTCGTTGGCATCCCCCGCTACAAATGGAAAGCCACAAAAATTAGGCCAAAGTGGCAGACGTTAGAGTAAAAACAAGAACACTGAAATGAAAATCGGAGGGCTCAAAGAGCTGTGTTAAAAGTACTCGCGAGGAAACCTATTCGATTTCCGACTACTGAATATATTCACTTTGTGAGGTCCTCGCAGTAAGACAGCTGTACGTACTACACACAGTGCTTAAGAAACACCACCTTTTGGTTTACGACCCTCAGTACCTTACTAAAAAGCGACGCGGCGACGGTCTGACAGAATCTGTAAAACTGAGCTCTGCAGGTTTGCGTTGGTAGGTCGCCACTTCAACCATATTAGCTCTAAGCTTTATAATAATATAAATAGAAGAGTCAAAATCTACCCATTAACAAAAAAATTACTGAAAAAAAAATTTACAGACTGGCTTAAATCTATGTCCTATGATGCAACTGAGCAACTTTTAGTATCATAAATAAACTCTCATGCTAGCATTCTCTCATAATAGACTAATTGCACATCTTACTCACTCTCACACACTCACAAACACTCTCGCCCTCACTTCCACTCTACATCATTACATACAAACTTTGGAGTGAATTTTTCTTTTGTAATTGTTAATTTTATTATAAGACTTCCTTATAGCTGTGTGTTTGGAACAAATGTCTTCCATGTATGTTGTATGGGGCGTTGATAGCTGCGCCACAGTATTTTACTTTTGCAGCTATCTTCGTGTCTTTTATTGAAAAAAAAAAAAAAAAAAAAAAACAAAATTAAATGGACGGGTCATAAGATGAGAGCCGAGCGCAGACTATCGGAAGTGCCGTACTACAGGTATGTGCCCGACCCAGTCTCGAAAATGTAATGTATTGGAATCGAACCATCATCACTGACAGGACTATTATAGCCAATAAGCCTGATACAGTGGTGGTGGATCGAATAGAGCGGTGAGATTTTTGACATAATGGTCCCGCTTGACGGGAACCTCGTGAAAGCCGAGAAAGATAAACAAATCATCTTGACTTGGGTCGCGAGGTTGTCGACATGTGGGATGTGGACTCAGCGGTCATTGTGTTGATAGTCGTGACAGCCAATGGTTTAAAAGAGCCTCGACCAACGCCTGAGGAGACTCTTGTTGCTCGGACAGCTGGATTAGATTCACAAAGCGGTACTTCTGGACACGGCTCGCATTGTTAGGAGCCCTCTGGAGCCCTGTCCGCCGGTGGGCAACATTTTTTTTATATATTTTTAATTTTTCTATTATAATATTTAAAAATGTTATGATAAGTATATGAAATAAAGGAGATAATGATACGAAAAACAGTTTGCGAATGCAGTTTTTTAAAGCCAGGTGAACATTACATGGTTCCGACATCCTATTTACAGAATAAACAATTTCATTTCATTTCATGTTGTTTTTACCGAATTTCTAAGTCTATACCTAAATTCTAGAAATACAAAGTCAAAATTGGTTTGTATAGCTGTTGCGAATTGAATAGTTTGCGAGTGGAGGCCGAATGAAAAACGGGCCTCGGCTAGATTTTATTCAAGAGCACATTTGTAGTTGGTTGCACTTCCGCTCTATATAGATGGCTTCCTCAATGTTGCGGAGATTGATACGCCAATTCGTTATACGATGTGGCACGTGTATGTGATTCTGATAGCATTTATACTATTGCTATTGGTTGAAGCTTTATAACTTTTCTCGGAACTAAGAAGTCTTAGTGACGCAACATTCACGTGAACTCTCAAAAATGTATGGGAAAGTTCAGAATAATGCATTTAGTCAGAATCAACAAACAATATATAAAAATAGAATAGAATACTCTTTATTATGTACACCATAAAAGTTACAGATATAAATATTTAAATTTTACATAGGGTGACACAATGGGCGGTCTTATTGCTAAAAGTGATTTTTACAGACAACCTTTTGATGGATTAAAGGGAGAAGGAGAGAAATATACTTAATATAACATCAATCAATCAATCTCTCCACTATTCCAATGCTTGCTCAAGGATGCATATCCGGTATGGCTCTAATAATCCTTCCTTATCCCAAGGGCACGTCTTCCCTACCATTATCGCGCCCCTGGTCTACTCTTTGATATGCAATGGTCTCTGTAGTCCTATGAAACATGAGGCTCCATTGCAAGGGCTAGTGTGAATCTTTGGGTTAATTCGAGTGATCGAGTCTGGTTTAACCATGCTGGGATCGGTGCATTTAATTCATTCATTCACGCCTGATTTCCCCGAAGGGTTAGGCAGAGGTGAAAATAACTACATTCAGAAATGTGATAATAATAATGGCAGTGAGCAAATCAATGCAAGTTTAGGCAAGTACTACAAGGAAATAGTAAGCAGTGGCTACAAGAAAACAATCAGAGATTCTTGTTCATTTTCTTGTAGCCAGTAAAATATTGGGAAATGTTCTGCATATCCTATAAAGCACAATCTTGATGATACATTGTACTCTTCTATCCCATCTCAATTCTGCCACACAGTCGTTTAATTCCGAGTTAAGTTGGAAACGTGTAGGTATATATGTGAATTTATGTATAACGCTTTATATTGTATCACGGACTCTCGGTGCGTAATTATACTAATTATACAACACTACTGTGGTTAGTTTCACTCTGTGTGATTCAAGAATCCATGTTAAGGTGAATCCACAGCTGTAGCGAAATTCTTACGTTTTTTGTAATTAGCAGGTCTGTGTCGAGTTGTATCATGATCAAAATATGATTTACAGAATTATAATCATTAGAATCATTAATACATCTCTCTAAGGTAAATTTGTTCCATTGAATTACTTTTTCATGACATCGGGGAAAAAATCTAACTTAAGACGCAGATATATGCTAGTGACCTTGAGTGGTTAGCTTGCGTGTTCTGTACTGAGCTCACGCAACGCGTCGTACGTTCAGCCAGTAATAGGACTCGCCCATCAAGGAGAGCTGTCCCCAATTTGACGCATTATTAATTTATTATACACAAAATAAAAGGTATTTTAATAAAACGCGTATACTAAAAGATCAATAGTTAAATTATCTTTAATTTGGTAAGGGTTCAGAATAATACGCTTGGCAGATTTTGCGCCATTGTCAGATGTCTTAATGATTCTAATTCTGTAAATACATATCTGTTATAGTGGCGAATCATATTTGAATTTAATTTATTCAAATAGGATAGTAAATTATAAACAAAAAAATATCTTAAAAGAGCATATACTAACAAAAATTCGACAAGACATCTGTGTCTGAACTAGATAAATAAATATCTGTATCTCAGACAACAGCGCTCTTCCCTAAAAATATACATTTAACAGCTTACAGGGTCAAATTTGATTTAATAATATTATATATATGACGTTATTTTTAGATCAACTACAAATACAGTAAATTGAAGTACCTATAGATATTGGAATAGTGACCTCCTTTTGAGTAGAATGTAGATGAGTGAGTGTGTGAAACTATTTTGATCAAGATACAACTTGACACTGACCTGCGAATTGCAAAAAAATTAAAAAAAATTGAATTTCGCGGGCTACCGCTGCGGAGTCACCTTAATCGCTTTTCATTCGCGCTGCTGACTGCCACATGGGCTATTATCATCCTGAGAAAGTTCTAAAGCGTTTTTAAGAGACGTTGTGAACTTGTTACTTCACTACTGTAGCGGCATCAACATCGCCACATGCGAACTACGCGTCACACTGACGTCACGCAAAATCCTGCATCCCGCAAGCAGAGTTTACCGCGCAACTAGCATATATACAACATCCCGACGTCTACCGTCGGGCAGTTGCCCACCAGACACAACACCCGTCTGGTCGGAGGATCCTCCCTTTTCTGTAGAGCATGAGTGAACTTTACACCCTGTTCCTCATGCCTCTAATCTTCAAAACATAGTAGAGTGAGATCATTAAATTTAAATTCTTTATTTCAGACATGAGTCCATAGTGTTAAATTATTTATTAAATTAAATTAAATGTTCACCAGCGCGCGTGTAGTTCAAAAAATCCAATCAATGTCGTTTATTTGCATAAAATGTGGTGGGTACAAAAGATGTTTTAAATAAAATTCAGTGCAAAGACACATTCCGCCATGCACTAATATTGAATGGATGTTAGTCAGTTAAACAGTAACATACAATAATATATAAAAAAAAAAAACAAGTTTTAGGTATTCAATTCGAGTTTTAGCTTAAGAATTCTATGAACAAAAAGAACAATTTATTCAAGTCAATACCAATTTGAATTAAAATTTTAAACACAGTTTAGGTACATATTTAAATAGTAGGTAATGTACGAGTAAGTAGAAAGCGACGAGGTAACTAACTTAGTAACCAAAGTAACTTAAATACTTAAGACTTTAGGTTAACATAAAAAGGCATTTTAATCAACCAAACAAGTAGATTTTTAACAAAGAAAGCTTTGATAAACCTTCTATACAGGGTCAAATTAAATTAGCTAGAGAAACTTTGCAGATGTGATGGGAATGGTTATATAAATACCTTAAAATAAAAAATAAAAGATTTAATGTTTTTTTTTGTTGGGTCCACGACCGCTGGAGTATGAATTTAGAAAATCTGTTTTCCCACCATCACGTCTGTAAAGTTTACACAAAAAAAATATTTTTATACTTACTAATATTTCAATTTTCAAGTGACTAATAACTGTGATGACCCCACAAAAAATCAAATTAATTATTTTTTTATTTTGACATGTTTAGATAGGTATCGATACCAACATACCATACCTTTGTGGAGTTTCTCTAGCTAATTTCAATTGCCCCTGTATATTCAACAATTTCAAACAAACTGAACGTAAATGGAAGAATAGCAAGCAATAAATTTATGATAACAAGGATACCAACAGAGACCGTCATACCCAGGGGGCCTAAAATGGACGCTTTGGCAGAAGCATAATAATGATATTATTATTATGAATCATATTTAAAATTCGTAAAATGGTCACAAACTGACAATTCATAATATGATCTGCGTACAATTCATATCCCGCAATTCATCAGTTTGACAGCTGCTAATTGAAATTAGATTACATCAATTGATAATGTGTTTTGATTTGTGTTGTGTTGATTTTACGAATCTCCATACAAAACTGTCAAACAGATGAATTGCGGGATATGAATTGTACGCAGATCTTACTCGTACATATTTATGAATTGTCAGTTTGTGACCATTTTACGAATTTGAATATGATTCATAATATTATCATATGATTCTGCCCATCGATTATGCCAAAGGATCCACTTTAGGTCCCCTGTTCTATAATACACAATTCCATCATTCCGTTTGATTAAACTTTTCATACAGTTCGTACTGTCGTGAAACGATGACTGCATGTTATATTTACTTGTCTTCCGAACATATCGCTCCAACTATTACAACATTCGGGAACGTTGCAACATTTTCAACATTTGCAATTGGTATAAGTGGTTTGGGAGAGTCTACGAAGTTGCATATTTGATATCCGAATTCACTGACCCCGGCCCGCGCGGGTCCTCTCTGCTAACTTGCAAGTACCAACTGCGCAACGAAACATCAACCTTATTCCATCGTTATAAGAATCATTGTATGCAGCGTCTGACATAGGTACGTTTGTAGCACTTAATTCAATTTCCTGTAATAGGGAAATAATCTGTACAAAATTATATACAGAATGGACATTATTAAGTTTGTTCGTGAACTCTGCTATTTTCGTTACCAGAATAGGGTAGGGCATTGTTTATGCAATCATAATTGGTCCGTTGTAAAATTAGGGGCATTCTTGGTTAAAAACCTGAAAAGCATTTCGCCTTCTACATATTTAAAGTATTCCTTTGAAAGTGTGTGTTACTTGCTATTTTTTGGGGAAATGGGGACTGAAGACTCTTTTAAGTTAAACTTTCCATGAATACATCAACCCCTTTTCATTCTCTATTATAATGGGGTATTCATAGGTTTTCGTGAGAAAGTTACCAGGCGTAGCTACATTAAGTATGCAACGGTAGCAAGAAGGTAGGTTTCACGAAGTGACGTAGGACGCTTATAAAATGTATGCTAGACCCAGTTTATTGCGTTTGGCAGGTTTGTAAACCTGCAAATACAAGTATTACCTGCATTGAAATTGTCATAAGTTATAAGAAAAGAATCAATGGTGGTATATACAGGGTGTTTGGCAAAACGTTGAACATACGAAAATGGTGGATAGGTGGGGTCATCTGCTGCTTACTCAGCCCTAATTTATTTGGCCCTGGCCCCCTGGATATTTTTGGTTTTTTTTTTTTGCTTTCTTATAGTTTCATTCTTTTCTGATCACTTAATTTTTACCAACCTTGCAGTATTAAATTTCGCAAAACATTTCACTTTTTGTAAAGGTCGAAAATTTCCTACTTGATAAAATTATGAAATAACTCTTAAAAGTTTTTTTTTATAAAAGCAAATTACATACCATTAGAAAGGTCACACACTAGGGATGTTTTGCTAGAATTGGAACTCCTCAATCATTTTTTTGTTTTTTTTTAAATGCAAGTTGAAATTAAGATTTAAGTATTTTTTACATCTTTCAGTAAGTTTGAGGACACATAACTTTTTTCTAGCTAACATCTGAATAAAGCAATAATTTTATAAGAATCTGCCAACATTAAAGATTAAAAAAAAAAAACAAAAAATATTGCCAGTTTTACCCATTTTTAATAAAAAATACACTTTAAAGTTAAGAAAGAAACTAGAAGAAAGCAAAAAAAAAAAATCAAAAAATATCCAGGGGCCCAGGGCCAAATAAATTAGGGCTGAGTAAGTAGCAGATGACCCCACCTCGTTTCGTATGTTCAACGTTCTGCCAAACATCCTGTATTTCCGCGTGTGGTTGGACTTGCGGCATTTTAATCAATCGATAATGACCATAGCTAAGCAGAAGTTTGATTTAATAGTTATTGATGTTCATAAAACAGTACCAGGAATAGAAGGGCATGGAAGCATCAAAGCCGATGCGTACTCACGTTGTTGTGACTATTTTATTTATACGGCTAGCCATGACGCAGGGAGCCCAGCCTGGCACCTCTCTAGGGAACCACCACCTGTGTTGCCACTCAATATATTCAAACGGTTGTTTGAGCCCCTGACATATAGGGAATACAAGTTTGGCAATATGCTCAAACTATCATGAAGTAAAACTTAATTAAACATAAGTTTTCAAGACTTTGAAGAGAATTTACGGTCGGTGACATTAAGCGTAATCTAACGTGTTTGCTGTAGTTTTCAGCCTTTAATGTACCTACAGGAGGAGAAGCCCACATGAAACAATACATAACCTAAGTAAGTGCCGTATCTCTAGCCTGCAGTGTCCTAGTGCAGGAGTAATGCCTCCCTCTTCATCTTTCTTTTCCGTCCACGAACGACTGCAGTCGTTTCAGTATGTCATACAGACAATAAATACACTTAGAACATAAAGAGTGGTAGTGCATTTAGGGGTCTTGTATCTAATCACTTAAGTAATAGTATTTGTCTATAATAAGAATTTCATAGTTGTTGGTGACATGTATGAAAGCAGTTTGTTTCCACCAATCGCGTGTTACGGCGGGTCGCCGGTCGACTTCACAAGAACGTGGCCCAACGGGATTCATCGCAAGCTCTTCTATAATTCAATAGAATCGATCAAGTGCCAAGACTTTATTACTAGTGCTACGTCATATACACTCGTTGTTTTGTTTTGTTGTTTTAAACTTCCGGAATGTTTACATTACTGTTATCCAAAAAACCGGCCAAGTGCGTGTCGGACCACGCACAATGAAGGGTTCCGTAGTTGGGATGAATTTATCCCAAGAACAAACTTAACATTGTAGTTGAAAAACATGATCCCCATACATTCCAACTGCAAATATAAGTTTGTACGCACAATATAAAATTTTAGGTTCAGTAGTTTCGGAGATAAGGGGGGGTCATTTTTCATCTATTTTCTTAATTAATTTCAAAGTATGTATTTTAAAATTATAAGAAATATATATATAAAATCCATAAAACAAGCCCTTTCATTTGATATGTCACACGGTACAGAATAAAGAAAGTAGCAGACTGGCTCCAAAAGATGAATTATCAGGAGACTGAAAGTTTACTCACATTTATATCATGATCCAAAATTAATACGTACTGTGATCCATACTTATGTTTCCCCTTCTTACACACATTCAAAGGTGCGAACATAAAAAGACACTAATACACACGCCCACCCCCTCTCTCTCATCACACACATACACGCTCAGACATACTCACAACTCTGTTGTTTTACCGTGTTTTAATATTTTAGTTTTTCCGTTAATAAGTCTTATGTTTTAACCGTCTACTGATACTGATTTGTTTTATATCTTGACACTTGACTGTCAACTATGTAGTGACCCTTCTCCACGATGTTTTAAGAGCAATAATAGAGCCCATGGCTGAACGCTGAACCTCAAAATACAGGTCCAGGCCTAGTTTGGGGGATAGGATCAGATTCTGTGCAATACATTTGTGTGCTATATTATTTCGACCTACTTGTTTGTAATATGTATTTTAAGTGTCAAATAAATGTTTTTTTTTTTTTATTTACTTAACACGTTCGCGGACACTTTGCTTGATTTTGTAACCCTATCTTGACACAAGATTTTTGTATGAAAGGCTTTAGCCGTACTGTCACCGGTAAAAAAGACAAAGTATTTAAATAAGACAGCACCGGCCATAGCCTTCGCCTGCTCCAAACGTTACGTCACAGGTATGTAGTCTTTGACTATATAAATAGGACGTACAAAAAAATATCGAAGGGTATAACCGGCGCGTCATTCTGCGCAAGTTCCTAATGAATGTCATAACCGGCGTGTCCGTCAACGTGTTAATCGGTCCAGTAGATTCAGAGAAAATCAGCTGTGACAGACGGCCAGACAGACAGACACACGAGTGATCCTATAAGGGTTCCTTTTTTCCTTTTGAGGTGCGGAACCCTAAAAAGTATTTCTATTAACGAGATCTGGCAAGAAACTCTGGATTATTTTAAACCTCAGTAGGTACGCAATATAGGGTGCAGTAGACGGTTCAGTTATTTGTCGGTAAAACAGCTAAGTTGTGGCTTTTCTAGAAGATTACACGTAAAACACACATGTTACGAGCTTGATGGAGACACGTGCAAAAACTAATATAAATAGATACATTAACAGCTACGTGGCCATGCTTATACGCAAACAGCTTCGTTGGCTAGGAGGATTGCAAAGTTATGTTCACAATCGGTTTTAGATCTTTTTTGACGGTTTATGCGAAGAATCAAAGGACCAATATGTGTCAGCGTAATCTTATTTTTTTTAATACTTCCGCCACAGATTACCAGATAAAACAGTCCATACAACATTTTCAATACCAACTGCTATAATAGCCTACACCTTCGAGTCGCTAGTCGCTGCGAACAAAAATGTACCTAACCTTACAAGCGTAAAGTGAGTTTTGCTTTGTAGCTGCGCGCCGTCCGCCGCCGCGCCTCGCGGCTGTCGGCAATCCACTCAGATATGGGTCGCATGCAACCCGGCGGCCGGTAGGTAGTCTAGGTAGTTAGCGCGCGTAAGTACATGGAGTGATTTATCTGTAATCTGTAGTTACGCTTACAAGAAAATGGTACCAACAAGAATTCTGTCGTCTGTTGCTTTCCTAATTTATTAAGCTTTGGTTTCCTGATAGGTCACACAATAACGGCTGTTCAAATACAGAGCGTTTTTGACTCCTTAATCTCAAATACTCGTGCATAATCAGCCTATAATGTTCCCACTGCTGTGAGAGGGAGACGTCAATGTAACCTTATAAACTTGTATTCTTTTGTAATAAATTTCAGTATTGTATCAGCATTAATTGTGTCATTTACTCATAATATCGCTCATCCGTACAACTGGGACACAGGCCTCCTCCCTGTGAGAGGGAGTGGGCCGTAATCCACCACGCGGGCCCAGTGCGGGTTGGTAGATGTCACATATCTTTGAATTTTTGGTTCTCACGTCGGTTTCCTCACGATGTTTTCCATGACCGTTTTGAGAGCAGTGGTGATGAAATAATTTACACAAGCAAAAGCGCCTGTCTGGGTTCGAACCTACGATCTACAACTCCTAAGTTGCGGCCGTTACCACTAGGCCACCACTGCTCAAATACTGGTGAAAATTAGGGACTTTCATGACGGCCGTTATAATATGACGAAACTGTTCTTCTAGGTAACCATAGCTATATGCCAGTGACCTTGAGTGGTTAGCTTGCGTGTTCTGTACGTTCAGCCAGTAATAGGACTCGCCCATCAAAGAGCGCTGTCCCCAATTTGACGCATTATTAATTTATTATACACAAAACAAAAGATATTTAAATAAAACGCGTATACTAAAATATCAATAATTAAATTATTTTTAAATTGGTGAAGGTTTCAGAAAAATACGCTTGGTAGATTTTGCGCCATTCTCAGTTTTTTATCCGCGTTAGACATAACTTTACAAATTAATTTAAATATGTAATATAAACAAAATCTAAAATATTCACATATGAAGTTATTGAGAAAATGCTCTAATTTAACATATTATTTTTTTCAAATCACACTACTCGTTTAGACGTGATCTTCAGTAATAAATCATTAAAAGTCGGCGATCGTCGCCTTAACACTACATAACTCTGTTATATGGTGTTTTCAAAGAAAGTTTTGTATGTCCCTATGACGTATGTACTTGTACTTCCACCCTTTTTTATCGTCTCGTTTCGTTAGGGTCCCTATTACCGGGCTTCCGGCACTTCTGAGTTATTTTAGGCCATATTGAAACCTTTGAAGTTCAACAAAATCTTTCTATATAAGAGACAAAGGAGGTTTCGATGCCGGCATTATTATTTTTAGTTACATTGCCAAATATGTACATGATAAACGTTATGGAGATAAATAATTGACGCCATGCAACGCTCTGTGAGTCTGTGTTAGGGTTGCATAAAAATTGAGTCGGGAAACTGATTGAGGCTCCGTGGTCTTATTACTCCACAAGCACGATGTTACCTTTAATTTACTTGAACTTGTAGAATCAATATAAGAATCGAATTGTACTAACTTTATTCTTAACTGAAAACGAAAAATTGAAACTTATTCCGATAGATAACGTCACAATTTGCGGAAAGAGCAATTCTATTCTTATTTCGGCTTTTCGTGCAACTTCTGAGGATAATAAGTTTTTAACCATATTCATTGTATTTCAGTGAACATAAAGGCTTCTACATACTGGCGCGACATGTCGCGCGACGCGACAACGGTAGAACAATTTCCTTGAATTTTTCATTGAAACTGTTCTACCGGTGTCGCGTCGCGCGACAAGTCGCACCAGTATGTAGAAGCCTTAAGTCCGTATCTAATAAAATATGTATGAATGAATACGGTCATCGTACTCATTGCACTATTTAAAAAAAATATATATAACAAAGGAATTGCCGTTATTTGGCTGATATTAATGATAGTAACTAAACTACTACTAAATACTTCGATCAATATTATTGATCGAAGACTAAATACAAAATTATTATTGTAAAATTAGTTTAAGACGATTTGAATGCAGATATCTAAGTTTCAAATATGAAGTGGAATAATCCTTTAATAATGATTGGGTACATTCCCGCATTGACACCGTTGGACATTTTGCCTCTGAACG
This sequence comes from Tiliacea aurago, assembly GCA_948098905.1. Taxonomy (NCBI): domain Eukaryota; kingdom Metazoa; phylum Arthropoda; class Insecta; order Lepidoptera; family Noctuidae; genus Tiliacea; species Tiliacea aurago. The sequence goes on from OX402593.1 coordinate 19,244,699, forward strand.
GTTTATTCTATCTAAATTTTGACATGTAGATTTATGTTAGGGACGTGTCATATTGATAGCGGCTCTACCTACAAGCACTGTGCAAGGATTACATTTTTTAGTCGACGTTCTCCAGCTGTTTCGGTCTTTTCGATGTGATTCTGTAGTTATTTCTTTTAACCACAACGGGAAATCTCTTGGGTTTCATCTTACCTGATAGTAAGTGATGATCAGGCCGAAGGTGGAAGCGAGCTTTACCCAGAATGCTCAACCACAGAGGAACTGGCTATGTTACCTCTAACTAGTTTACTTATAAGCGACGGGTCACTGGACCATACAACTGTTCCCTACGAGTTATGCGAACATAGATGTAGGGAACAGTTGAGTTTTTTTTTTCGCGATTTCTGGTTTGGTCCCATAGTAAAAGTTGTTCCTAATTATGAGTACAATTACCTCTTAAGAGGTTCTGCTTTATTTAAGTTAGAACTTGTATACAACATGTCCCAGAATTAACGCACAACCTCAAGGGGTCATTGTAATCATCCTTATGAACAACTTTAACTCTGGGACCAAACCAGAAATCGCTAAAAAAAACTCAGCTGTTCCCTACATTTTGACCAGTTATGAGAACATAAATGTAGGGAACAGCTGATTTTTTTCGCGATTTCAGGTTTGGTCCCTGGATAGTAAAAGTTATTCATAATGATGAGAAAAATGACTTCTTAAGAGGTTGTGCATTAATTCCGGGACATGTTGTATAGCAACAGATACACATTTAATGTGTATCTGTTGCTAAATAAATAATTTCATTTCGTTCATGTATTCCATTTCTATGTGCCATATTGATTGTTGGTAATCAATTTACTAATTGGATTAACAAGTTTCAAATTACGTCTTCGAATACTCGTGATTTCAATCGTGAGTGTGAATAGAGTAGTACCTATATCCATTTGAGGTTATTAGGTGTTCGTTCTGTAGTATTGTGAACGACAAGTCGTGTTAGATCTGTGATAAACTCGTGAATGTGTAATGAATCCGCCACCATAGGGCTGTTACAAGTCAATCTGTGTTATGCATTGTGTAAATTCAACATATGTCTACTTTCAATATAATGCATAACATCCAGAACCTACTGATTGGAGAAGAAACTGGTTCCTATAACTCAGGTGCTTCTAGCTGGCGCAGGAGTCAAGACTACACTTTGTTTGTAAAACATTAATTAATTTATAATTAATTATAAATGTTATAATCATAGATCTATGTTTGTTGGTTTTATGCTACGGCGCTACAATGCTACGAAATGCGTGCTAAGAAAACTGGTATTCAATTATACGTATAATAGTTCATTTCAAAAGGTAGGATAATGTAAAACTTGAATTGTTAAGTAAGAATTTTGGGCTACACAGGCAAAACGGAAATGACGCCGCCCTTTCCGTTCCTTGGCCAAGATGTCCTTTATTTGTACGCTGCTATTCACAATTTCTTTTTTAGTATTACAAAGGCCTTTACGTATGTTACATTATGTAATATATGTAGCCCTGACTGACAGCCCTGCATGAACCTTAGCAAATTGGCTCGCGTGACGCACGGGTGTCGTCGCCCTGTGTCGTTGACATGCATTATACAAACTATACAAATATTATACTTATTATTGTGATTTTTGTCGGCCAAAACCTGTATATTGTATATTTATCAACTTATTAGCATAAGTATCGAGTAAGACTGTGTCGTATTCGAAATAACGGCTTACAAAAGGAGTATCATTGGAATGGCGATGGCGTCATCAAAAACGGTTGTTTTCAAACGATGTGTACGTAAATACCTTTCTGCAAGCATCGTGTCTGGCTCATAATGGACCTTACACGATCAAAAGGCACGGCAGGTTAATTAGGTTAATTGTCTGTCGTCTACCCGCTAGCACTCAAAAAGTCAAAGTAGCTTGACTAGTCACAATACAGTCAATTAGATGAACATGTTTAACCCTTAATTACTCGCATGGGGTTACCGCACTTTCTTGTGACGAAAAAAGTATTTGTATTGGTTGAAACTTCCTGGCGCTTCACAATGTGCCTCAAATATTATAAGTACTTAAGCACAAATTAGCCAGCTGTAGTTGGAAGATGCGTCGCTGCTCTCTTGAGCCGTGAGTGCCGTGACCCTATGCGAGTAGTTACGTAACTTCTTTGAGCAAGGTATTACTATTTTGACTATCAATTTATAGTATTTTCACATTGTTGTATAAATTAATTATTTTATTTACTTTTTACAAATCTAAGACACATTTACGCAAAATTTAGACATTTACGGAGATTTCCTTCATCCCTCAGCAGTACAAGAGACGGGAGAGTGTTGTAAAAGGGTGTTTGGAATTTTTTGTTGATGAACATTATGTTGGAGGCTCAGATTCTGAGTGATCACTAGACTAATAGTGGAAAGTATACAAGTATCATTTTCTGCCAAGAGTATGTGGTGTAATACTTGTCCGAGGAAGAACGACCGAAAAGTGTTGACAAAAAGCAGTAAATGCACAATTGCACAATCACAATGCACAATCCACAGAATCCCATAATCAATCCCAATCTCAATGTATGTGAATACACAATCTGTGAATGACGTAGATTCACAAAGCACATTATTATGAATTAAAATATTTTACGTTTGGTCTCATACTGTTCCAAAACGTGCCTTAAATTGTAAGTTTTTGTTTTATTGGGTCTAGAAATATTTTAGTTCAAGTTGTACTTATTATATTTTGTTGTTTAAATATAGTATTTTAATTAGGCTGATAAACTATTACAAAGTCCTTACAAATTGGGGTCTGAAGTCTCTACAGATCCCATACGAGAAGTTTCGTGAATTTCTTTATGCGAGTAATTAACGGTTAAAAATTTAAAATAGTGTTTTTGTAGTGTGTGATAAAAACTAAGCAAACCTACATTCAAAATAGTTTCAGACGCCGCAAGAATAATGTTTGGGGGAAAATGTTTAAACGTGTCCTAGACAAAATGTCATCTAAAATCCTGGTTACCACCGGGTTTAAATCTGTCGTTACATTATCTCGCAGTCGATTGCGGGTAATACGAGATTTATGTAGTCACTTCACTGCCAAGCCTTTGTGTCTCCACTGTGTTGGTACATAAAACATTATAAGGGTGCGCCCTACCCTACGACACTAAATAAATAGGATATAGAAGGTCTACTTACCTACTATTTATTAACAAACTGTAGGTTTTGACCGCAGCTTCACCCGCGTGGAGTTCGGGAATTATCCCAAAGGAAAATACTACCGGGATAAAAAGTTCCCTTGTTTTAACCCAGGTCATGGTCTACCCATGTGCTAACCCAGGTGTGAAAAGGTGCGAATACACTGGCAGCAGTGTGCCGTTTGGGAGGAGCCACGCCGTGCCTTCATCTCAGGAGTAGGCAGTGACCTGTCGCTGCGGTGGTATTCTTCTCCGAAACAGTCGTGTCGCAGAAGGAGGCTGCGGAAAGGAAGCGGGAGATCTCTTCCGCTCGCCCGGCCCGCAGCACGCACACTGGGCGTCGGCAGAGGGCAGATAATGCCCTCTTCCGGCCCCCCTAAATGGGTTCAGGGACGGCGGACTTGGGGAGGTCCACCGCCCCCTATCACACTGGACTGTAGGGGGCCCGCAGACGCGGGCCGGCACTAGCCGGGGATTGCGGAAGTAATACTAGATTCCAAGATCCCCCCGGTGCAAGTGTGGGAAGGGAACACGAGTAAGAGTCTGATAGACCCCCCGGAGGACGAGTGGGGACGAATGAGGATTTTCAACCCCGGAAACAAAAATAAAAAGTTGTGAAAAGGTAACATACAGAGTTACTGTTGCATTACAAAATATAGGGTTAAATTGTTAACTTAAACATACGACTTGAAGAAGCCAGTCTGGAAGACTAGATTTGGTAAACATTAATTGGGTATTTTTTTATAGTTAAAAATGTACTTGATCCCTAGACACTTTTGATGTGTGCAGTTTATAGCATAGTATGTTGGTGAACGGGTGCCGTCAGTTCATACTGGTCATCTCTTAACTGTCACTGCCTTATTACAAAACAAGGTTTATATTTTGACATGGCTTAAACCATGGAGCCAGTTTTTGTAATAAGAACGTAACTGTGATTGAAATACCGTTCTTTATACAAAACTGAAAACTTAGTTCGGTACTAAGTTGTCAGTTTTGTGTTTAGGAACTTTACCATACTCGGAATAAAGTTCAAAATTCAATAATGGTTCCATGTTTTAAACCTGGGTCTGAAGATAAACCTTGTTTTGTAATAAGGGGGTTTGGGTTTATTTTTGATCCTATATTTTGATTTATTTATTTTATTTTTTTATATTGTTCTCACTTATAGAAGCAACAAGAATAATGTACCCAGGATTTTGTAATATCTTGATTTAAATGAGTGTCCTTGGATTTTTTTGACCGTTCTTCTTCATAGAGATCAACGGTTTGGAATGGTAACTAGCCTCAACTTTCTGACTAATTGACCGACTCTGACAATTCAAAAGTAAATGGTTTAATTGAAATAAATGCTTTGAGTTTGAGTTGAGTTTATGGATCATATAATGCTATGGATAGTACGGATATAATCAAGGAAGAACCGGCCAAGTGCGAGTCGGACTCGCGCACGAAGGGTTGCGCATTAACTATAAAAATGGCAAAAAAATCACGTTTGTTGTATGGGAGCCCCCTTAAATATTTATTTTATTCTGTTTTTTTGTATTTGTTGTTATAGCAGCAACAGAAATACACCATCTCTGTAAATTTCAACTGTCTAACTATCACGGTCCATGAGATACAGCCTGGTGACAGACGGATAGACAGACAGACGGCGGAGCCTTAGTAATAGGGTTCCCGTTTTACCCTTTGGGTACGGAACCCTAAAAATTATTGAATTACCCTACGCCAAATACTGTAGCGAATGTTTATGGTAACATGTTTCAATTGAATTTTATTTAAGGCTACGAAAGGAGTGTAATATAAAAGTATAGTTCATTTATTTGTCAGAATACCACGATGAGCCTTCTTTACTTTCTTTTCGTGTACAATAAGGGCGTGAACCTAGGACATGACGGATGACGTCATATAGATGAGTTTAGTTGGAATTTTGGCTACAATGCTACAAAGAGCCAGTGTTGATAAATAGACCCTCATTGTTCAGAAGTGTCATAATAACTTCTATGAAGGAATCAAGTAGAAAGTTACGGCATATTTCATCATTTATTTCTCTCACTGGTTTTCATTTTCTTTGATGAGTTAGGTAAACTTAGCATGCCGATTCGTTCGTCGACCGATGTAATATGTCTTCTGTAGGAACGGTTCAGTGATTGCATTGTTTTTTCAGTCTTTTGCACTTTATTACAATGAATTAGTTATACACAAAGCTGCTGCAGCAAATTGTATGCAAACGCGAGATTAAAACAGAACATCAACAGCGTATAATTCACGTACAATTTGATGTTAAACTTAACATTATTTCTGTACAACACTCAAGGTATTGGACACGTCATTACGAAGGTAATATGTACGTGTGTCCGTAGTTATCTTTTGTGCTTAAATGAATGTGTTGTGGATTCACGTTTCAATTAACATAAGACTGACTCGCTCTCCGGACCCAAAAGTGGCGTCTGAATATGCCTGTATGTTACCGCGGTATATTTAGGACGGTTCATTAGAATATCGTGGTGCTTCAGATAAAAGAATAGGGTAAAACTGCCTTTGTTAATATTATTACATTTCGCTCGTCTTTTGATACACACTTTTTTAAATTACCGATTTGAATGAGGTATTCCACTCAGAGCACTGATTTCAACAGCACTTGTCCGAACCGCACCTGAGCACTTCCGCTAACCGCACTATGGCTCGCCCATAATTCAATGGACACGATCAAAAAAGCTCACAGGACAGTTATGATCATAATAGTGATACCATAATTTAGAAATGGAGTAAAAAATTACACAAGCATCGAGTTATAGGCACAAAAATTACCGAGTTTACATTAAATAAAGGCTTTTACAGACCGGCGCGACTCGCGACGCGACACAAAGGCACCGCTCGTCGCGCGACACGCAGGGCCGTTGTGTCACGTCGCGTGTCGCGCTGATCTGTAGAAGCCTTAATACGTTTATTTTAAGGGAATTACTAGAGAATGGGCAGCAGCGTTCTCTATGCATTTTTACACCATTCTGCTTTGGGAGAGGCCTATGTCCAGCAGTGGACGCCTTTCGGCTGAAATTATGATATGAATACATTTATTTATATGTTTTGTCTTTGACGCTTTCAACTTTTCTCTCACTCACTTTATACCGAAACTTGGAGATATGGAGGCATAACAAACTCAAAACATTTATTTCAATTAAACCTATTACAGGCACTTTTGAATTGTCAAAGAGTCGGTCAGTTAGTCAGAAAGTTGAAGCTATTTGCCCATTCCAAAACGTAGATCTCTATGGAGAAGAATAGGCAAGGAACTCCAAGGACACTCTTTTAAAGCAAGATATTACAAAATCCTGGGTACATTATTCTTGTTGCTTCTATATGTGAGAACAATGTAAAAAAAATAATTTGTTTATTTAAAAAACAATTTAAAATATAAGATTAAAAGATTACAAATAAGCCCTGGCAGTTAAGAGAAGACCAGTCTCAACTGACGGCGCCCGTTCACGAACATGACGCGTGGATCAGCACCATCCAACTCAACCATTTTGTAGGGTAGGGTTAGGTATAGATAGTACATAAGATAATACGTAGGACTTGTATATGATTTCGCTTGCGTGAATCTAAGGTTTCGTTACATCTCCTGGGGCTCGTGGGCCCCTAATAAACGCGAGATGCTGCCGCCCGCAAAATGAGTTACGTGAAAAATTTCAGACACATCCGTCAATCCCCGATATGTAAATAAATAATAATTTTTGAATAAACCTACGAAGTTACACGTAAACTAGAAGGAATGAAGAAACAGAGACCTTTTATACAAGAACTAGCTGCGCCCCGCGGTTTCACCCGCGTAACTCTCGATCCCGTGGGAATATCGGGATAAAAAGTAGTCTTATTATGTGAATCCAGGGTGTCAGCTAACTCCCTACAAAATTTTATTATAATTGGTCCAGCCGTTTGAGCGTGAAGAAGTAACAAACAAACAAACACACACACACTCACAAACTTTCGCCTTTATAATACGAGTATTAGTGTGATTACTTGAGGCATGTTGCTAGTGGCAAACAATAAGTAATGGACGTGGAAAAATCTATCGTAAGTATCGATTGCATTCTGCATTGTCCATCTGTGTTGACAACCTCAGTAAAAGCACTATACAATTTTAATTGGCTGACTTTCACAAGTTAGTAGGTACCTAGTACCTATCCGAATACAAGTCAACTGAAACTTAAGGCTCCGTGCACGAAAAAAATCCTTTGACGTCAATTTCTTATCTAATTGTAAGAAAGCTTGAAATAATTGAAACATTAAGTCTGTGTAACTATAAAAGTACAGTCTTTTTTGTGCTAAATCATTCGTGTCAGTCTCAGCACCTGTTGATAGTATCATCACTTTTGCGCTCTCGAAAATTTTGTTTACTTCGCCGTTGATTTACTTAATGAAAATATTGTAAATTCTAAATTTTTTTTTTAATTTTTTCACAAGGATAGTTTAAGCCTAGTGTGGGATTTTTAAATTTCTTGATATGGTTTGTCAAATAATAGAAAAAATACATTACCGATCGGGTTTTAAAAAAAATATAGGAGTTTCCAAAACAATATTTCTGCTATATTTTGTATGGAAGTTGCTGCAGCCACATGCAAGTAGACCATATAATGATGATGATTATATTATTTTTTGTTCAAAATCAAAAGTACTTTCTTGTAAAAAACATGATCAAACTTCAGTCTCGCGTAATTTCGGAAATCTTCGTGCAAATATTAGTGATTTTCCATGAATACTTATTTGAAGAATCCCTTCTAGCCACATGTAAAACAAAAAACTCCACTTTGTAAATCTCAAATCCCATTGAACAAAATTGATCAAAATTAGCCGATTTCGTGCACGGCCCCTTAACGCAGAACGTACTAGAGAAGAAAAAAAAATAAGATTTTCAAGGTACTTATATTGTTTCCATTATGTGTTTTATCGAATGTAAATCTATACAAATAAAATGTATGTTTGTAATGTTAAAATAACAGCTTTTTACTAAATGCATTATACAGTACATAAATCAAAAATGAATATTTTTATTTTTGTCTAGACTGTTCCGGCTAATCTCCGAAACGGCTGGACCGTTTTTGACGGGACACTGGCAGATAGCTGATGTTATAAGGGGTAACTTAGGCTACTGTTATTTTAGAAATTACCACGCGGCAGCAGCTAGTGGAGCCTAAAATGTAATGTTTAAAATTAAATAGAAAATTATACAGTAACATCTTTACATTTTATCTTTAAGAAGCCATGAAATTTTTTGTACAGACACAGATAACCAGTGATTGTCCCATGTCCGACATAACTTCCATAAAAATCAATAAACGCCATTGCCACGCCGCACACCGCGCCGTGCTAACCGTATTGTTTAATCTTTATTAAGTTGTCCGGTTAAATTAGTAGGTAACGTACGTTTCAATATGAACTCGGTTAACTGACTCGAGTAAGTTCAAGTTGTTTGAGGTTATTTCAAGCTGTTTTGACAGGTAATATAACTACGCTCAATTTTGGTAAAGGATTTTAAGAAAATTGTGGTTCTATTAACTGTATTAACTATTATAGATATGACAATTTCTAATACATTAGTTACGTTAAAAATATACATATTTCAACTGAAAAGTACTTAATCAATCTATCATTCTAAATGTAGAAATCTTGATGCAATAGATCGATCATAATTTAATGTCTATTACGGTTCACGACATTTCGCTTCCCGCGAAAAAGTACGGATCAAAATTAAACAAAAAATGAAATGTCAACGAGTGGCCTTCTATGAAATACCTTTAGCATAAGGTGCAAATTCGCGTGACAAATAACAATAAATGAAATGTACGAACCTGTTGGCGGCGTGACGGGACGAACACGGTCAAGGGAGTGACGGGAAAGACCCAATATTGGCCCGCTAATGTCATTAATGTTGGACCCAACGTTGGGCTTAATTGGCATTTGGATTGTTTTTGTTTTAACATGTTTCATCGGGTTTTATAAATGTAAATCTAGTAGGCACATATGTTTCATTTACAAAATCAATTATGTGATATCTTTAAAGTGCCTACGTGTACCAGTCACGGGTAGTACATATTCATTAAGACAAATAAATGCGTAAATGTATTTTTCTTGTCATATGAAGACATATTTTATTTAAGATTAGGCTGAGCAGTGACAAGGCATATTTGTTCTGAAATCGTATCTAGTGCCTTTTAGCTTATATTTACCTCAGGGCCTAAAATCCCAGATTTCTCAAGTAGAAGCTAATGCTAAACAGCAATGAAAGCTACAGCAAATTGCCTGTAAACGTTTGTATAGTACACAAGAATCAATTCCAAATAACGAGTCAATAAGTAGGTACCTGAAAGCTGTCACAATAAACTCCTCAAGTATGTTGAACGCCACACGAAATTAACGTAGCTTAGCACCGAAATCGCTATGTCCACTGCAAACAAACCGCACACAGATGTAGTTGGAAAACCGATAATAACAGTTGGGGGAAGTTTAGGGCCATGATAGACTGAGCTGGGTTGGTGTGTGTGGCCAATGTTGGGGCTAGGGCGGGCAGTCGAGCCTCCCTTCACTCCACGAGCTGACGTCGGGGGCTCGCGTCGTGTCCTCCCGCCCAGGACAAACTTATCACGCGATCGATGTATATTGTGTCTAAATTCAATTATTGTGAACTAAACTGCAGTGAAACTGATAAATAATACTAGTTTCGATAACGTTGATGGTTAGCGGAAGTTTGACGTACTTTGTAAGGTATGTTGACGCGTGATTTGTTGAAATAAGTGCTAAGTTTAGATAAAACATACATTTTGAAAGTTTTAAAAGTTACATCTTGAAAATCTACTTCTCAGTTTTATTCATAGTGAAATTAAATTGGTTTCATGTTTTCAAAGTTGAAATGTGACACAGCAATAGATTTTCCATTAAGTTCAACCGCTTTATAGAGGACATGCTGATTGTCTCTATATTTTTTTTTTATTTGACTAAATTTTAATATTTTTAACCAATATTATAGTATACTTACTAGCAAAGACTAAATTTATATTATTACGATTGCAATAATTGGCAACTGATGAATTAAAAAAACTAAAGACCTTTTCAGACTTTTTAACTTTAAATGAAAAAACCAGGCATTAAACATGGATTTATACATTTTTAAACATAACATTTTTGCTATTCAAAGGACACAGTAGTTCTGAGACTTCGCGAAGCACATTAATTATTCTCATGTCTATTACTGCTACGACAATGTGCTACGGCGCTACGCCAACGGTCTACGCCGCGTAGTTCGTAGCCAGTCTACGAATCGACATACGGAAATAACTCCAAATCAAACTATTCAACTGACGGAAGTTAAATTAAAACCGGTGTTTGTTTACCCAATTATTTTTGAAGTTGGAAACGGTCTACAGATTTAGGTAGGCACAATAAGGGCACAATATAGTATGTAAGTTCACGAGATGAAAGAAACTCTGAAACGTAAAAAGGCTAAAATTCAGTAAAAAATTTCTTTACGTCGGCATGGAAATAAGATTCAATACGCTTGAAAAAGAAAATATGCCAACTAAATTAACTTACCAGTTTTTGTTATGGTCCGTTAATAAATTAAATGGAAATACAAAAAACACATATTTATTGTTTCAGATGTGCCACGGCCACTATCTCCAAAATATGCCCAGCTGATAATATACTTGAGCATTCAATGAACACTGGCTGAATAGAATATTATGGTGACATCCACCTAATACAGCCCGGAATAGAGAAATAAGAATTGAAACAAAGTTTGAACTAAGAACGCACAAAATTTGTGGCGGCAGTCGCGCAGGCGGCGCCGCGTGGTGCGGTGGTGGCTTGCTGGCGCCGCTGGTGGCTGGTGGCAGGCGCGGGCGCTGCTAGTGCTCAGCGCAGCCCACTCGGCTGGGCAATGGGCAGCTCGCAGCGACTGGCCGCTGTGGCGGCCGTCTCGCACGCGCGACGCTATTACAATCACACGCAGCCCGACGTACAGCACACGGAAGCCTCCTCTTACAATATCAATATATTCTTCGTCAGGTAGGTTTGCCTTGCCACATTGAAATGTTATCTGCTAAGGTAATTTCAAAAGCTAATAGGACTTGGTTACATAATCGCAACGAATACTCAGTCATAAAACGATGTCAAGCAGAAACATGACATGTTAATAAACTGCTCCAATATCAAACCCTATAGGAGAAGAGGTCGGAATAACATTCTGTTATAAATTCTAAGGTCATAAAAGCGAGCTTCTACACTCCTCGTGATTGAACCGTAATTTAAACTATAACGCGTATATGAGTAGTAAAGCCAGAGTTAAAAGTACGTCGTAACTGGTTTATGGTGATAACAAGACTTCACCACCATATTTCAATCTCTGATAACGGCTGGTCACCTTTAAAAGTTTCATGGATGCACTAAAGATTATCGGTCTACACAACGAACCGTTTTTATGAATATGTGACAACATGTGTTGACAACGTGTTAGATCATTTAGCTCCCTTCAAAATGGTTGAGCTGAATGGTGCTGATCCATGCGTCATGTCCGTGAACGGGCGCTGTCAGTAGGGACTGGTCATCTCACAGCAGCCACGGCTTATTTTAATTATTTTAGTTTTGAATTGTTTTTTTTTTATCGTTCTCACATATTTTCAACATGAATGATGTAACCAATACTTTGTAAGTATCAATATTTTAATTTAAAAGAGTGTCCGTGGAGTTTCTTACCCATTCTTCTCCATTGGAACCTACTACGCTTTGGAATGGTCAACTAGCTTCATATTTCTGATAAAGAGTCTCCTTGATAATTCAAAAGTGCCTGTAATTAGTTTAATTGAAATAAATGCATTGAGTTTTGAGTTTCATGTGTGTTGATGTAAGCTGTTTACTTATTAGTTTATATTCACTGAAATTTTAACAGAAATCATTATTACTTACAAGTTGAACGAACTTTTTAAACTGTAATTCAGGATTTATGAAACGCTCAAGTAAAAGGGTAAAGTGGGGATAATTCTGTATCATTTTGATGTTACCGAGCAGGTGGGACCTGCGACCTTTTACAATTATACTTTTAATACAAGAGAGTTTTTTTTGTTGTTGGATTAAGTGGACTTTCCATGATTCATATCAGGGATGTTGAAGCACTTACTTGATTATTTATTGCTGAAAATTGTATTTCTTTTTACGAATTATTGTGAGGATCTTAACAATTTTAACAAAATGCTCCTCATCCTGCAAATGACACATTTAGCCGTCTTAAATCGGGAAACCCTTCCTTAAGCATTCATACCTCGTTTTACTAAGATCTTGTAAGAAATAATTCATGTAAATTCGACGACTCATCGTTTGGAGAAGAGTAACTTTATATAATATAATTTACAGTACTTATATGAGTAGTAGTAGTCCCGCGTATCGTTTACGATGTGTCGCCTAAGGGATTACCTCTCAAACTTAGTTTCAGTTCTACATCGGACGGTGCCTTCTAATTTAACAGGTGACACTAACACGTCTGACACTTTAGTTAATAGATACCGACTTGATTTGATATCAGCCGATATGAAATCTTATTACCACGATATCTTCATCAAAGTAACCGATAATGATTTCTTTCTATTTATAGGTAACCACATAATTGAATTTCACATCGCTCTTTATTATGAGTGAATTTGGAACGAGTCTCGATGATCGTATTTTAATTGGTTTCTTAATTTACGAAAATGATCGGTTCGTTAAGGCTCGTAAGTCGAAGCACATAAATTAAAGTATTAATAGAAATAGTTTTGACATAATTACGACCTACTTTTAGCAAACAGACGTCAAAAAGACGTAAACGCTCTAAAGCTATATAAAGGATGTTTAAAAATAAAGTACCATAAATAAGTTATGTAAAAGTGCTTTTTTTTTGGGTGGGAAATCATCAAATAACTTCTCCCGCTCTGGGCGGAGCGAGAGGGAGTGTCAGACTTTTACTGACTAAAACCCACCGTGTTCCTTCAAATGCCTGTGTGCCAGAGCCACGATATCCTTTTCGGACAGACTGTAAAAGTGCTAACAACTACATCTTGTGTAGTAAATCTACGAGGGATAAATATTAAATACACGTTCAAGAATATATCGCGGGGTCCGTATATTTGACATGTATTCCCCGGATACATATTACAGCATACAGTATAAACTAAATCTAGAAAAATATAACGTGTACTTTTTTATTTACGTACGGTGTGTGCTAATAGGATCCATTTGCACTACCCGGCAAAGCGAAACGCAGGAATTTATTAGAGACGTTAAGGGGATAATTCTTACAATTAATTTGTATAATTTAATGAAATTAAACAAAATGTTTTGCGGCTGCATTAGTCCTGCCGTGTAATTGTATTAATTGTGTTGAGATTGCAACAAGAGCTTTTCAGGAAAAACGTTACAAACAATCGAAATAAATTACAGTTCAGTGGAGATAATAATATTAATAATGTGGGTATAAACTGTCTGTGTTGCCGGACGTAAAGAATATCACCACCCTATTTCTTCCCGTGGGTGTTGTAGAAGGCGACTAAGGACTTACTAGAGAATGGGCAGCAGCGTTCTCTACGCATTTTAACACCATAGTGCGATCGCCAACCCGCCTGCCAAGCTTGGTAATTATGGAACCCCCCCCCCTTTTGGGGAGGCACCTATGTCCAGCAGTAGACGACTTTTGGCTGAATTGATGACGATGGTGATGAATAATATTAATAACTCTTGAAGACAAGTAAATAGAATAGTACACACGGCTACACATCAAGCTCTTACGCTGACCTCTCATTGTATGGAAATCCTACACACTGCGAGATCAGCTTATACTGGAAATGTATAGCTTGATGTGTAGCCGTGTGTACAAGAGAATGTAAAGGCCTCTGTAACTTCCATTTTCTTTCTTCTTAGTTTTCAGTACATTACAGATACGTAGGACAAGGTCGCAGTGAAGTGTGCCAAACTAAAAGATATTTCGGGACGCAACTTGAAGGCTTACAAAATTGAATACTTTGTAGTTCGTACATTGTTTCCAGTTTAGGTTAATTAATACTCGTAATTATAAGTTTTATAACTAATAATTTTATTAAACTATTCTGGGTATTTTTACATACCATAGAGTTTCGAATAGATACGAGTGGGAATAGATAATATGAGTTTGGTGGGTATGATATACAATGAATAAATATACTACAATATGTCCCAGAATTAACGCACAACCTCTTAAGGGGTCATTGTACTCATCATTATGAACAACTTTTAGTATAGGATCAAACCTGAAATCGCAAAAAAAAAATCTGCTGTTCCCTACATTTTGGCGAGTTAGGAGAACATAATTGAGATTTGTAACTGCTAACAGGTATTTGGTATCTACCGTTGAATGGTACAGTTGTTTTCATTTTAGTTGTACCTAAATGTATAGACACACACTTTTATAAAACTTAAGTTTCTTAACGAAACACCAGTTTACAGTTCGATTAATATCTGTAAGTGGATATACTTGTATGAATTAATTTAATTTAAAGTAAATATTGATTTAGGTAACTTCCTTGATATGTTTAACAGTTAAGCAGTATACTTGCTGTACATAGTTAAAACAAAAATTTATGCAACGGTTGTATTTTTCAAGGGATAACTGCACTGCATACATAATAAAATGCATAGACGTGCTATGTAGGTCTAGGCTGCATGGTGCAAAGCGCAATCATAATTTAAAATATAACTTTAAAATAGAATGACGATAATTTTGTAGCTATGAATAAGTCACGTAAGCACAAACATGGACATAATTAGTATATTAACTTATTTTCAGACGTACAGAAAAGTCCACACAACGGTAATTACCGCGAAAACTACGAAATTTTCCAAGATAATCAACATACAGCACCGGACTCTTAAATCGAGCCTCCGTGCATTTTTATTTATAGGTATAGATGTAAAACATCTAATTAATGATTAGTCAAAGAAAAAGTTTTTATGCAGTTTTGAAGCTGACGTACTGGCTATCATTTCGGTTTCACCATATAATATAATATAAAAGATGCAACAAGCTTTGATTAGAGCATCTATAAGTCAATAGTTATTTCGTTATTTGTTTTTCCTTATTTTTTCATCCTTATTGACGTTCAAATTATGGATGCTGCTTACTGTCCACGTAAACCGCACGTTATGCGCACGCTATCGGCAATTGACGATTGCTGGCATCTTGCATAGAAACAATCAAAACTGTGTCCACGGAGCGGCAACGTCGCGTCCGCCTCTCGTCTTGCATTCGTCATGACTCGACCGACTCGCGAGTCGCGAGACGATTTTTGGTACGTATTTTTAGTCATTCAGTAAAATGATTGAAATACAGAATCATCTGCTGATAACTCTCGGGCAACAACAATCTACAATTTATATTTCTTTCGATGTATGGATGATGGATGGAGATGGGTACATTCCTCGCCTGTTTAGTCGTCTTCTAATAAAGTTGTATGCTATAATCACATCATCATCATCACTTGACATTTTCCCAACGAAAATACGTGCTTTTGCAATGCTACTTAACAGAAAACTGAGAAGTGTTGTAGCTTGTAGCGTGATTGACGATAGCATGTAGATAGCGTGGTCATAACAAATATGCAAAATACGCCTATCGTCATCTGTAGGTTGCGTTCATTCGTCAAATGACGCGATCGTGGACAGTGGGCCTTAAGTCTGGACTAAGTCAACGTAGCGTATTCCGATTTCAAAATTTGGAACAATGACAAACGGAAATGATAGTGAGTGACTGGCTTCTTCTTCTTTGTACTACCATTATTTAAAAAGATATAGGATCTTTTGATGGTCATGTTAATTAAACTATCGCGAGCTATGGACAGAAATAAATCTACTTCAAATAAATCAAATAAAAAAATAAAAAAAATATTTTTATTTCACATAAGCCTACATGGGCACTTATGAAACGTCAGAAGCTAGGTGCACGGTTCCAATTGGTCGTTTCCTATGGAGAAGAGCCGGAAAGAAACTCCACGGTTACTCTTTTAAAAAAAAAATTGGCTTTTACAATATTTTCAAAGTATGAGAGGACAGCGTAGGCCCATCAAAAGTACCAGGTACTTAACAAAATAGAAAAAAATCATAGAGGCGTAAATAAGATCCACAAATTAAAATACCGCAATAAACTACCAAAATTTCCGACATAATCAGCTGGTAACATACAAATATGACGAGTAACCCACCGATATAACACACTCCATATATAGTTTAGATAGTCATGTTAATTAAGCTATCGCTAGCTGATCGAGCCCGATTTATCTCCCCCTGTAATCTACGCCGATGTCGGAATTAATTTACTCGCGGAGATACTGCGATTTTTTTAATTTACCTCTCTAATTATGTGAAAGTAATTTATTTTATACTTGAGGTAACTCCTGACTTAAATTAAACAATTTAGCTACCTGAATTCGTTTTGTAATTCAATTTTACATAATAATTATAACATAACATCACGCAGCAGCTCACGCAGCAACTCACGCAGCAGCTCACGCAGCAGCTCACGCAGCTTTTATTTTATCTGGTGTATATTTATGTGCCTTTTAGTCTGTGCTAAATAAATGTATTTTCTTTCTTTCTAAATTGCCTAAGCCCGCCCTCGGCTCAGTGTGGTAGCACCATAGGTACATCTACGCCTGTGTCAACTCGCCTATATTAGCAAGTTAGCTCGCAACTCACCGACGCGCAGCATGGATTTCGGCCGACTTCTAGTCGCCCGAAATCCTACTAAATACTACGAGCAATTTACTTCACACACACACAACATGACTCAATAACCTCTGCATAATTATAGGTAGGTATTTTTTATTGTTATTACTACTTCTTTTATTTGTATTAAGGGCGTCCATAGTCTCAGTGACCTAGAGCATCGAACAGTTTCTTACCCCACCGACCTTTCCCGTCCTTCTCTGTATTTACGTAAAATTTGCCATCTACCGGTCCTTGCTAATACTAAAGTTCCCCGTGTGAAGGCTGTGAGCCGACTGCCGCCCGTCGCCCACGCACGGACCTGCCGCTTGCGTTCGCGTACAAATATACATTATTTTAACTTTTTCACGTAATATACCATAAAATAAAAAACGGCTAGATGAAAATAAAGAATATATGATTATCTGTTATACAATAAAAAATTGTTTAGCCAGATATAGTATTCACCTATTTATAACGAGATTCATTTCATGAATAGACCTTTACAAAGTTTTAATATTCTCGTTAACTACGCATTTTTTTTAAATTCTGGTTGATGAAAATGAAGAACATATATCAAACTCTTACATATATTTTTTTTAGATTTTTCATCTATCTTTAAAACGTTGTTATTCTTGGTTGAAATTCACTATTTTATTCATGGATGCCCTTAAGCATTTTTAACTCTTACGTTGTTTGTATTTTTGTTATGCATATTCTTTAACTTCAACTCTTGCACGGTATATCTGTAAAAGCTGATTCTAGCCGTGTAGGGGGCCTGGTGACCTGTAACACAGGTTTTTCCCAAAAACCTATATCAGGCACCAGTCTCTCACAAAGGTGGAATGCAACTGAGACTTTTTTGTACACACTAGCTATAAGTTACCTTGTGAAGAGAGAATAAATAAAAACTTATTATTATTATTATTACTTAGCTACATGGCGGAAGTGGTGCCGATAGTGGACGGTGGGAGGCAAGCTGATGCTGCATACTTCGACTTTAAAAAAGCGTTTTATTTAGTCGATAATGACGTATGACTGAAAAAGTTAGCAAGGGTAGGTTTCATTCCGCATTTACTTAAGTTTTTTGCGAGTTATATGAGTGATAAGCAACAGTATGTTGACTATGCGGGATACCAATCGAAGGCATACTATACTAGATGAGTACCCCAAGTGTAAGCTTGCAAGAGAGTCAACGTAACTATTTCGTTTGCGTAAAACTTTGACCGATAGATCATAACGATAAGAATATAAGGGTAAGAATAAAAATCTTAACGCAAACCCGCTAGTTACGTTTACTCACCTGCAAGCTTACACTTGGGGTACTGGTGTAAGCCAGGGAAGTAATATAGGGCCCCTTGGGTTTCTTTTAATGATAAATGACCTACCAAGTGTTGTACAAGATGCTAAGTACATACTATTTGCCAACGACCTCAAACTTTCTCTCCCTATAACAAACATGGATGACTGTGAAAGACTGCAGAGAGATAGATACTCGTACGAGTAGTAAATTGGAGCAAGAGTAATCTCCTGCAGTTTAATACATATAAGTGTGATCATAAGTTTCTCGCGCATCATACGGTGACATAAACATACTTATTTTTCTACATGACGGCCTAGCCAGTTATTACGTTAATAATTTTTCTGAACGAACTGATTATAAACTACAATTATTATAGGTCTATAAAAATGCCGGTTCAATTTTTCCGTCGGATACAATGTTGGAAGTTGTAATTAAAGTCATTATCGCTTTTATAACCGAAGCCTAGAGTTTTGAAGAGAGGACTATTTGTTTATTAATTAAGAGCATCACATATTTATGTAGGTATAGGTATGATTCTGTTTGTAAATACAGCTTAAAACATCGGTGTTACAAACCTTACAGACGGTTTAGTAAATTTCTTCTACTAAATTATACGGCAAACCTGAATAATTATAACCAACAAAAACAACACAAAACATTCTCATATAAAACTACAACGTCCTTTAACCCCGTAATATATCATGGTGGTTTTTAATTTTAAGCACGTATTAAGAGTCGCCATAATTATTGTATTGAGTTATCAGTGCTTATCGCTTTCAAAAGTAATGAGCAGAGACGAAGATAGTAAACCAGGAGTAAGGGGGGATGATAGATTACAAAATATTTAATCTGTGACCCACTTTAGACAATACCTTTAAGTTCGCGGAAGGAATTTCGAGTTCAAGTCACGATAAGTTTCGCTGGAAGCCAAGACATATTTTATTCTTACCGGCCTTTTGTATCGGGTCTATTGGAGCGATACTTTAATGGAAGGCATCCGGAATATTCTAGCCCTTTTCTGAGAAGAAATTCCAAGAGAATGTAATGTTTTAAAAAATTGAGTCAACATGCCTTTCTTGTTTAATTTAGTCTCAAATTCAAACTCAAATATTTTAATGCACTCATGTGGTAAGTTGATGTTACATTCAAGGGGTCCAGTACCTGACATGAGCCCTCTAAGGGCACAGCAATTTACAAAGTATTAAAAATATAAAAAGACTAATACAGAGAAAGAGCCTAGTATCTAGCAGATGAGAGATTGCGTTCCTGACAGCTGTCAGCGTGATTTACGAATTTAAACTTTGGATTGGGCGCATTCCGATTTCCGCTCTAATCGATTTAAGCGTGCTTACACCCATTCCGAATTAGCGTGAGCGCGATATCGATGTCCCGTGAATCGTCATAGATGACGTCATGACATGCGCCATCTTGCGATAACGCCAACCATTCCATATATTAATATCACCGTGAACGCTGTGAAAAATTACAGATATGCTGTTTGGAGTATCGTATTAGTTAGCGTGGCATTTTCGAAATTGTGCTTCTGGCTACAGTCGCCACGTAAGTTCACGTAACCAAAGAAGAAGAAGAAATGTGTGGTGTATACACAAAGAAATACTGTAATCCAACCGTGAGCGCGTTCGCGAGCGTTCCGAATCGTTGACAGCTCGCAGCTGTCATAATCGTGATATCTAAATCGGAATGCAAATTATTGAAGTGAGCGCTGTCAGCGATTATGGCCTAATTCGGAATGTAGCCTTTAAGCTTTAATAGTTCCTAATCGTGTCAAACTGACAGATATCAGGAACGCATTCTTTCAGCAGTCGAAATATAATTAACTAGTTCAACTAGTTCTAAATATTTATCTTCTTGTTATCAATTGCACTGAGTACGATTTCTCTGTTTATTTCTATTAAGTTTTAGGTTAGTAAAGATCTAAGGGTAATATCCTAGTCGTAACAGACTTTTCTTCTTCCTCAGCGTTACGCTATGTGGCGTTCTGGTGGCGGTCTGTGCGGCTTGCTGGCGACGGGCGCCAGCGTCTGACAAACCTGAGGACAGCACCGAATGCCGTGGGGTATACACCGTCAGCGCGGACTCCAGGCTGCATCAGGTCAGTGACAGTAGTGGACTTCATGATGATTGTGGCCTTGACTTAAAGATTACCAGTTTTCCGGTACTTACGGTAAAAATATGTCGATTTACCAGGCTTTTTGTGAACGATGGAAATAAATACAGATTAAGCTTTAATACAACGCTTAGGACAAGCTTTCAAGATTTTATCGCTACGCTAGCGAGTTTGGTGATAAGGATAACTATAGAAATATAAAAAAAACAAGAGAAGTGGCAAGGGGGCGTGTCTGTGTCTTCGCGACATGATCGCAACGCTCATGTACCAGGCAATTGGTCGTATCTGCGAACTAGTGCGCTTTCGACCGCGGTCGTGACAACATTTAATAGTTTTTGTTCATACTAAACCCGAAAAGGGGTCATTGTACTCATCCTTTTGAGCAATTTTTTCTATGGGACCAACCTTGAAATCGCGAAATAAAAATCAGCTGTTCCATACATTTTGTCGATTTATGTGAACACAAATGTAAGGAACAGCTGATTTTTTTTTACAAAAACTAATGTTGTATGTTTAAATTTTACATAGGGTGACAAAGTAAGGGAGTAAGTGAGGTTAAGTAGCTGTTTTATGTGATCATAATATTATCTTCAGTGGTAGAGAAAGCCACATAAGATGATTAATGATTGATCATTGACTTTACTGCAATAGGCACAAGCCATTGTTATTTAATTTAATTTTTACCCCTTTTCGGGTTTAGTATAAACAAAAACTAATGTTGTATTATATATGAATGCGTGATAACGATACTGTTTACCTAGACTGATTTATTGAGTTTTCGTCAGCATTCTAGCTATTCTAGGGTACAAACATCTGGTTTCCGCTTTGTACGTTCTAAGCCCTTTTAAGACTGTAAAAGAAACTTCTTATAAACTCGCTAGATCGAACACCTTTAAGGTGCATCCGCAGCTGTAGCCCGTGAAATTAAAATTTACTTACGTTTTTTGCTATTTGCAGGGCAGTGTCTGGTTGTTTCTTGAACAAAATATGGTTCGCGACTATAACAGATATGTATTTACAGAATCAGAATTCAGAATCATGACATAGTCAAATCTAACTTTGAGAGACGTATTAATCAAATTATCTCCAAAACAAACAAATCTATTTTTTTTTTTAAATACCTAAAATAATTCTTTACTTATAGATTACAGGGAAACTTTTATGAAGTCTATGGTCTTAAAATAACATGGTAAATCCCTGAATATTGTGCGTACAAACTTACGTTTGCAGTTGGAATATATGAGGGAACGTGTAATTCAACTACAATGTTAAGTTTGTTCTTGGGATTAATTTATCCCAACTACGGAACCCTTTATTGTTCGTGGTGGTGGTATTTATATAATTTTTTGGCTCATAAGCACTTTTAAAAGCATTTTAAAATGTTCGTGTCCGCAAAAAACTCCACTTCAAAGCGGGTATTTTGCGCACGAATTTGAAATGACTTGGTTTGGAAGAAAATTCTGAGAACCGACTGAACATACACATTTTTACTAAAACTTTAAAGTTATTATGTTCAGGCATAAATATGACGAAATAATAACATTACAGCCAATATCAACATTTCAGTTATAGGTATATTATGTACTTTCTTCTTGATCCAGTAAAAAACCAAACAACAACACATCAACTTATTTAAATTCATTTGAAATACATTTTAATATCGTTCAAACTTCAGTCTTCCTTCATAGATGGCTTCCCCATTATTGCCGCTCCCTGCCGCAATTCCTTTGTGATCGGCATAGATTGAGATGTACCTTGAAGCCAATACATTCGCAGTCGAATGCCGGGAGCGTATGCGAGATCAACACAACAATGCATTCTGACAAGTCAATGTATACCTACGTACACTTGCATAGCCATCGTTTGGATGCAAACATCTTTGTACCAGATGGTAATTGTCTCAAATAACTTCTCCCGCTCTGGGCGGAGCGGGAGGGCGTGTCAGACTTTTACTGACTAAAACCCACCCGTGTTCCTTCAGTACCCCAAGTGTAAGTTTGCAAGAGAGTAAACGTAACTATTTCGTTTGCGTTAAAATTTGACCGATGGATCATAATGCTAAGGGTGTAAGAGTGCCGCAGGAGACGCCCCGGGCGTCGGGAATCGCAAGCCGATTTCCGACCACCGGAGGCGCGGGCCTGCGGACGGTGAGCGATGGGTAGCTCGCCGTCCGATAAGGACCAGGCCCGGGTCGACGGCGCGTTGTATTCCACGCGCGCCTCAAGAGTTGTCAGCACCAACTGACGGGGTCCGTTAGGGCCAATGCCTGTCAGGGTTGCGAGTTTGTCCGAAAGGGATATCGTGGCCCTGGCACACAGGCAAATGAAGGAATACAGGTGGGTTTTAGTCAGTAAAAGTCTGACACGCCCTCCCGCTCCGCCCAGAGCGGGAGAAGTTATTTGATAATTTCCCACCCAAAAAAAATAGGTATAAGAGTGAGAATAAAAATGTTAACGCAAACGCGCTAGTTACGTTTACTAACTTGCAAACTTACACTCGGGGTACAGTTGCCTGTGTGCCAGGGCCACAGTATCCCTTTCGGACTCACCCGCAACCCTGGCAGGAGGTCAATGTCAGGTTTTATCTTAATCAAAATATGATTCGCGACTATATCAGATATTGTATTTACAGAATTATAATAATTAATACATCTCCCTAAGTTAGATTTGTTATCATAATTATATTGAATTACTTTTTCATGAAATCATGACATTGGGAAACAAATCTAACCAGACAGATGTAATGATGATTCTAATGAGTCATCATCATCATAATTTCAGCCGAAAGACGTCCACTGCTGGACATAGGCGTCCCCCAAAAGGGAGGGTTTACCAAAATCGCCACGCTTGGCAGGCGGGTTGGCGATCGCAGTATGGTGTTAAAATGCATAGAGAACGCTGCTGCCCATTTTCTAGTAAGTCCCTTAGTCGCCTTTTACGACACCCACGGGAAGAAATAGGGCGGTGCTTCTTTACATCCGGCACCACACGGAACGAGATTCTAATGAGTAAAGTCTAGTGGGATTCTGTAGATACATAATACATCTCTCTAAGTTAGATTTGTCCCGTAAGAAGTTTTCCATAAGACCTTAAAATATTTAAACATACTGAATGACTTTGCTAAAAGTAGAATTTTTTGTAGAAGCTCTAGAAGAGAGATGTTTTAAGAAAAGTCTCATTCGTAAAAATGCCGCGATTTTGAATTGCTTTTCCAACGCGATAAGAGCTTTGAAGTATTGCCATTGTGAACCTTATGTCCAGCAGTGGACTGCTAAAGTGTAAACAGATTGGTTAAAGTATGCGCTAAGGTAGCCCGCGAAATTCAAATTTTCTTACGTTTTTTGCAATTTGCAATCAGTAACTTCATAATTTCACTATGAGAAGATTTTACAGTAGTCAAATAACTTTCAACGAAAAAATTTATATGTCAAAGTCAAATTATTTATTTCAAATATGCACATAAATGGCACTTTTGAACGTCAAAAATTACAAATAAAATAGAATTCATTCTAGTCGCCCCTTCCAAAAGGTAGCTTCGTATGGAGAAGAATGGGCAAGAAACTCCACCGTTACTCTTTTAAAATGTTTTACAATATTTTGTATAGGTACATCAATTATATAATTATATGTGAAGACGATGCACCTAGAATAAAATTACTATACCACAATAGGTAAAAATAATTAATAATGAATATGACAGTTTGATCTAAAGTCCGTAGGTATCTACGTAAGCTGTCAAACCGCAACATTTATTCCTCATGCAAGTTTTCTGATTATTGAAAAATCTGTCTTAATATTAATAAATTAATAAAAATGCTGAATTATTTGACGAGTATTTGCGGCGGTGTCAACATCCAGAATTTACAAAATATCTAAAAAAAATTTAGGTAAACATTGACGATTTATCACTAATAATAAGTAATGGTCACGCGAGTCATGTGCATTCGTTATCGCAAAGTTATGTCACCAAGAGTCATTACGAACGTAGTTAATTACCTATTAAGATAACCTTAATTTTGCTGTCTACGCAGTTGTACCGATAACGCATTTGTTTTAATGATTAGCATTGTGGTTTGCACTTTACTAGCATTACTCCCTCATTCCAACAAAAAAGAAAAAAATAGGTAAAGAAAGAAAAGAAAGATTAAGCTATTAAGGTGGATCCGCGACTGCAGCCCGCGAAATTCTCTATGTTTTTTGCCATTTGCAGGTCAGTTTCAGGTTGTATCTTGATCAAAATATGATTCGCGATCGCGTCTATAACAGATATTTACGAGTACGTACTGTATGTATTTACAGAAATAAAATGATTCTAGAATCATTAAGGCGGAGATTTCTAGAAATGGTCAAAAATTGGTTTTTTAAAGCAGTGTATCACTTAAACCGTAAATACTTTTTCCCAAACAAAAACAGTATGATATTTTCAAGTATTTTATGCATACGGTGATGGAACTCAAAACATAATTAAACATAATTTAATTAATCAAAAAAATCTTCAAAGACAACTCTAATTATTTTTAAAAGCAGTTTATCCCTTCGTTAGAAGTTATAATTAGAATTAAAAGTATACCATAAAATTGCAAATGCCAAACTGCATCCGGTGATGGATTAATTTTTATTTATTAGTTAATATCTAATTTTATACGATTTTATTTGCATTTTTACGCCATACGTTGTGCGCATCTCTTTCTTTTGTATGCAATCTGACAGTGACAGCGGTTTACCTGTTGTCGGCGTCTTAATAAATCTAAGTTAGATTTGTTCCATTGAATGACTTTTTCATGAAATCATGACATTATTGGGGAACAAATCAAACTTAGAGAGATGTATGAATGATTCTAATTATAATGATTCTGTAAATACATATCTGTTATAGTCGCGAATCATATTTTGATCAAGGAAAAACCTGACATTAATATGAAAAATGAAAAAAAAAAAACGAAATAAAATTTGGCTTCAGCTGCTGAATCACTTTAAGGCGACGATAACCGACTTTTAATGATTTAATACTGAAGATCACGTCTAAACGAGTAGTGCTAATGATTTGAAAAAAAAATATGTTAAATTAGAGCATTTTCTCAATAATTTAATATGTGAATATTTTAGATTATGTTTATATTACATAGTGAAATTAATTTGTAAAGTTATGTCTAACGCGGTTAAAAAACTGAGAATGGCGCAAAATCTACCAAGCGTATTTTTCAGACATCTTCACCAAGTTTAAAGATAATTTAATTATTGATCTTTTAGTATACGCGTTTTATTAAAATACCTTTTGGTTTGTGTATAATAAATTAATAATGCGTCAAATTGGGGACAGCGCTCCTTGATGGGCGAGCCCTATTACTGGCTGAACGTACGACGCATTGACGCGGTGCTCAGTACAGAACACGCAAGCTAACCACTCAAGGTCACTGGCATAAGTATATCTCCGTTTTAAACTAAATATGTGTTATGTTATGAGTGGATTCTCATCAGTACAGCACCGGGTAGGAATCGAACTTGAAGTTTTTGGCTATTGCTATTCTCCTTTGAGATTACTCGAATCGAAACAGAACAAAACTAAAACAAAACACGCAATGATAAAAATACTAAATTGTCAAGTCACTGTTGACGGTTCGGGAAGTAATACAAGTGTCGTGTCGTGAATGGGGAGACTAGACAAGTCTACAGTGAATGGCAAGACGCGGTGCGGCACGTAATGCGTTTAGCCGGCACTCCGGCAGCCGGCGGCGCGCGGTGGTTCCGGCGCGGGATTGTTGTTCCGGTTCCAATTCCGTTCCCCGGCGCACTGTCAATAGGCCTCCAATAAACGTTTTTTTTAAATCACATTTCGAGTTAAGCATCTTGATTTGTAAGAAGTGTTTTATTCGACTGCCGTGAAGTCAAAATAGCATTTGATTTCTAGGGGAAATAAATGACAAAATTAGGTCTGCAGACAAATCTTTGCAAACTTTAGTTTCATATCACTTCCTCAAAATTCTAATTACTAACTGGGCCTCACTTCATATGTACAATGCGAGTAATCTGCAATTAGAAATAATGTGCTGTTGACGCACTCGGACGCAATAAAGTGATTTTATAGGTGTTTAGCATCGGTTTAATTAGTTGACGCCCGTTTTATTAACCCTAGCCGGCCGCTAACGCACTGTTAATTATGAGTATCGCTTCGCACAAACGTATGCTATATCGCCTCTGAAAACATTTTCTAAAACATCAAATTATGGCCGACGTGATCGCAACCGGCAATACATTATCAATAAAATAATTGCAGTCTATTTGAATGTATTATGAAACTTTTAGCCAAATAGAATACTGATTTTATCGAGAACATTGCACGTTGTGATATTTCATATTGAAATTATTTGCGAGATATTTGCGCGAGTTTTGAGTTTTTCTCGGTATCTGATGATCATGATCTGACGTAGAATCGATATAATCAGCCTATATGCTGTCCGCACCGCTGGGACACAGGCCTCCTCTCTGTGAGAGGGAGTGGGCTGTAATCCACCACGCGGGCCCAGTGCGGGTTGGTAGATGTCACATATCTTCGAATTTTTGGTTCTAGGATATGCCGGTTTCCTCACGATGTTTTGCTTCACCGTTTTGAGTGGTGTTGAAATAATTTACGCACCTATAATAATTAAAATTGAAGTGCTTTAATAATTAAAATAATAATTAAAGCACTTAAAGCACCGTGTTCTTGTGTTCCGTGTGGTGCACGACGTAAAGAATAGCACCGTCCCATTTCTTCCCGTGGGTGTCGTAAAAGGCGACTAAGGGACTTACTAGAGAATGGGCAGCTGCGTTCTCTATGCATTATAACACCATACATACGATTGCCAACCCGCCTGCCAAGCGTGGCGATTATGGCAACCCTCACCCCTATTGGGGGAGGGCCATGTCCAGCAGTGGACGTCTTTCGGCTGAAATGATGATGATGATACAATTTTTTTTTTTTGTTCTTAGCAAAATCCGCCTTCATCCTCTCTCCTATTAAAAAATTACTTTGCTGTGCCCGACAGGGTCCATAATTGATTCGATGTTTTAACATACCAACTGTTTTATGTACACATTATGGAATGCAGCAAAGTATTGAGTATGATGACTTAAAACACCTGTCAGGGTTCGAACCTTCGAACCTACGACCTACAAATCGTAAGTCGCAGCCAATACCTCTGGGCCACCCATAGGATATCTAGGGAGCCACCACTGCTCTAGAATCTATATTTAAATCGAAGAAATAACAAATTGTTGTTTCTTTAATTTACAACAACTAACGGGTTGCCTAGTTGTTCAGAAGCTGAATCTTGAATTACCCTTAAGTCCCCTAAAATTAAAATTAGGCCCTTTTTGTAGCCTTTCTTGGCCGACAACTATAAATGCCTTTCTCATTTATACACAGAAATGTCAATAAAGACGAACTATGTTACGAATTACTTTGAAGGTTCATTTATTATTAATCTTAAGGCTATCGTTGTACGGAAGCGTGCCACACCACCACACGTCAGTGGCCGCTCCTGTAAGGGCCTCCTATTTGTATTGATTAGGAGCAAAACTATAGTTATGAAAGAGTACTTGAGTCACACAATGTTTATATAAATATGACTGTTTTATTTTATTTCTGGCGTTGTAACATTTTGCACATTCATATTATCCTTAAAAGCTGTACTACTGTTCAAGGCTAATTATATTTATTAAATGGTGTTTAACAATTTACCCGACAAACTTTAAGTAGTGCTTTAGTTTCGACCACCGAACTGAATAACTTTTAATATGGGACTAAAATTGAAGTCGCGAAAAAATAATCTGCTGTTCCATACTACACACATAAGTTTATACCAAAGACATTAAACTATTGACTTAACAATAGAAGGGACATTAGCGAACAAAATCGTATTCCGATACATTTAATTTTGTCCTAGTGGGCAAAAGTCGCTCAGTCTAGTGTGGTACGCCTGTATATCAAGTCGCAATCCGCATTCATGTCCAACAAACGAAAATTATTTTCGGAATTGTGCAGTATGGTATTAAAAGTGTAACGTGTCAAACTTAGCTTTTATTGAATTTTGCTTTATTACGCTAAATGGCGTCACTGAGACACCATGATCACACTTTTTCTATGACATTACTTCTGGTGGCCTCTATACAGGGTCAAATTAAATTAGCTAGCGAAACTCCACAGACGTGATGTGTGAAGTCTAAACGCGACAAAAAATAATACAAAAGATTTAAAAAAAAATAGGCTCAACGGAGCGCTGTTAATGTTGTTACTTGAAGTATGAGTTGGTAAAATCTGTTTTCTCATGTTTAGATATCGGTACCCATCACGTCTGTGAAGAATACACGAAAAAAACACGATTTTTAAAGTGACTATAAAAACAGCGGTTGAAGACCCAAAAAAACACTCATCAAATGAATTTCTTTTTGTTTGATCATGTTTAGATTTCGATACTCATCACGTCTTCGGAGTTTCGCTCGATAATTTAATTTGACCCTGTATAGTATCTATCTTAAATCTCTGGTTTATACCTACTTTCTAAACGGTATGGGACAGCTGTTTTTTTTTTTGCGAATTCATAGTTGGTTTCATAGTAAAAGTTATTCAGTTCGATGGTCTAAGCACTCCTTAAAGTTTGTAGGGTTAATTTTTAAATAACTTATATAATTTTGCTGGCTGATTGACACGGTACCCTACATTTCCTGTGGCATGCCTTAAGTTGAATCAACAATGTGTTTAGACGATGCACGTTATTTTGTTGTTTTATTTTTATTGTATGGCAAGCAAGAAACTTGCATCTTTTTTGATTCAACTTAAGGCATGCCACAGGAAATGTAGGGTACCGTGTGAATCAGCCAGCAAAATTATATAGCTTTAAGAGGCAGATAATCGCCGTTGACCTTGGCCATACAAATGCGCGTCGCGCTCACGCCACGCCATTAACTTTCATAGGGAATATTTATTTTTAGTAGGTAACAAAAATATGAATATTTGAAAAAAAAAATCACAGATAGAATTATAGATAATAAAACAGCCTATTCATACAAAAAAAAAACATGAAAATATCTTAAGTAGTTTGGAAGTAATATCGTTTTTTATGCTTTGGGTAGACATTACTTCCTGAATTTATTTCATAAAGTATTTTACTACAATAATTAAATATTCACGTATTGAATTGATGTGTGTGCGTTCTAGTTTAACATACATTTTTTGCATAACTTACTTGCATTATTTGATGGCGTAATAACAGATTTATAAATCACTAAAACCATATAGTTGCGCCTTAACCTTGATACTAAAGTAACTAAAACATAGGCTAATGGTGCTTTAGAGTTAAATTTATCAGACAATAGACTCTTAACAACCAAAAGTAAATTACCAAATGTAATATAGATAGTTTGTACTACTAATCAATACTAGAATTAAGTTAAGTACTGAACATGGGGCAGTAGTTAACGAGCAATGAAGACGTATCTTCGCAAACGAGCCGTAATTCGTTAGCGACAATAACAATATATTCCAGTTGACGATTTATTGTACAGAGATAATGTCCCCACCACTGCTGGGACACAGGCCTCCTCTTTCTGTGAGAGGGAGTGAGCCGTAACCACGTGGGCTCAGTTCGGGTTGGTGGATGTCACATATCTTCGATTTTTTTGTGCTAGGACAAGCCGGTTTCCTCACGATGTTTTCCTTCACCGTTTTGAGAGCAGGGCCTCAAGTCTGCTATTACAATAGTGTCAGAATGGTCGATCATTGATTTCATAATTGTTTATTTTGACAAATTTTGTAATCTACTATTATAATGGCGTCATTATGACTTTCCAATGGTCGGCCACTGACACTACATTGAAAGAAATTGCATTTATTGGTAATCTCGTACCAATGACAAATGAATGACATTTCTACTAATGGGTTTTATAATAATGGCAATACGACAATGCCATTATAATAACACAATTCTATTACGAGAACATTGACCGACCAATGATCGACAATTATGAATTTAGCAGATTACGAACTTTTAGCAAAATGACAATGGCATGACAATGGGATCGTGTTGGAATGACTGAATTTATAAAAAAAGCAGACTTGGGTCCCAGTGGTGATGAAATAATTTACACAAAGTAAAGCGTCTGTCTGGTTTCGAAGTCAAGGCCGTTACCACTGGGCCACCACTGCTCAAGTGTGAACATGATTAATGATAATGGACATAAAAAGGAAAAGGTAAATAGAGTAATTAAATTTTGGGCCAATCAGCAATAAACCAAATTGGCATTTTTATATCGAACCCACTTTACGAGCGTCATTTAATTTCTCATCTGTTGATCTTTCTCGGCATAAAAGTGGATTATTTTCATGTTCGTATACATTTATTGTGTTTGCTATACAATAAAGAGTGGTCGTAAAGTGTGTGAACTGGCTGAACTACACGCGAGTGTCCGAATAATCGCAGCCGGTCCAATTAAGGCTAATGCGATTTTTATCAGCGATGATCCCATCTCGCGGGACTGCCGGCGCGAGTTATCGTCTAGATTGGGAAATCTTACACGATAGTTATTGGAACAGCGAACGCGGCACGGAATAGCAATGAGCGGTGTTTCTTATTGTTTTAGAGATGTGTAATCTCGCTTGCTGAACAAGTATTCTTCAGGCAACGTACAGTTTCTGAGTAAAAACCGGCCATGTCGGAACACGCACAATGAAGGGTTCCGTAGTAGGGATGAATTTATCCCGTGAACAAACTTAACATTGTAGGTGAAAGACATGCTCCCTCATATACATTGTATATATTATTATTTTAAGACCATATACTTCTTATAGGTTTTCCTGTAATTAATAAATAAAGAACTTAGTAGGCTTAGTAGTTTCGGAGATAAGGGAAATGGCCAATGGGGAACAAAAAGTGAAAAAAAAAAACAAAAAAAATGGGAAAATGGGGGATTATGCCAATTTTCATCGATTTTCTTAAATAACTAAAAGTATTTATGTTAAAATTATTTAAAAATATTCATCAAATTCTTACAACAAGCCCTTTCATTTGTTATGTCACACGGTACTGTTCCCAAAACTTTTTTTTTTCTATTTTGCCCCCCAGAAGTTACCCCTATATTCAAAATTAATTTATTTACACTACACGTCCGTGTTTGGGTCACAGAAATTCATGTGTGTACCAAGTCTTAACTTAATCGGCCCAGTAGATTCGGAGTAAATTAGCTGTGACAGACGGACAGACAGACAGACACACAAGTGATCCTATAAGGGTTCCGTTTTGTCGTTTTGAGGTACGGAACCCTAAAAATACTCAATTTGACAACTAGAAATTTCCAGCATCAATGCGGTGATGTAATTAAAAATCAAGAAGTTTATAAAAGCTGTTATTTGACTTAAACTGTGTCAAATTGTCTGGAGACGGCACAATGGATTTTTACAATCGCGAAGAAAGTTTGTATCCGAAGTACAATCGCCAGCACATCAAGTTACCACAAGCCGTCAAATTTTTACAATCGATTTTGAACTTAACCATAAACATTTTAAGGCTTAAAATCATTTGGAGAAATTTGACAGTTTGGTATAACCTATGCTGGCGATTGTACATCGTTACAATAATTCGCTTCGACAATTTACATAAGATGGAACTGAGGATTGTGGGATAGTGATTTTCATTGTGATGCAATCTTTACTATAAATCTAAATGACAATAGAAAACAATTTGCTTTTTTGCAATTTGGTCTATGTCAGGTTGAACTTTAATTAAAATATGATTAGTGGTCGTAACAAATATGGCTTTACAGAATTATTATCATTAGAATCAGCAATACAACTAACTCTCTTCATAGAATCCTATTGAATGATTATTTCGAAATAGTCATTCAATAGGATTCTATGAACTTAGAGATTTGTATCGCTGATTCTAATGATTATAAAAAACATGAAAAAATTTGAATTTCGCGGGCTACCCAGCGCTTTCGCCTTGAATAATTAAAACTGCTTCTAATCATAGAAAGACATTTGAATTAAGCAAACATTTATACAAAATAAATTTTAATGAAAATAGTAATGTCTATTCAGAAATACTTAAGACGCAGATATATGACAGTGACCTTGAGTAGCTTGCGCGTTCGGTACTGAGCTCACGCAACGCGACGTTCAGCCAGTAATAGGACTCGCCTATCAAGGAGCGCTGTCCCCAATTTGACGCATTATTAATTTATTATAGACAAAATAAAAGGTATTTTAATAAAACGCGTATACTAAAAGATCAATAATTAATTATCTTTAAATTGGTGAAGAAAAATACGCTTGGTAGATTTTGCGCCATTCTCAGGTTTTTATCCGCGTTAGACATAACTTTACAAATTAATTTCACTATGTAATATACACAAAATCTAAAATATTCACATAATAAGTTATTGAGGAAATGCTCTAATTTAACATATATTTTTTTCAAATCATTAACACTACGCGTTTAGACGTGATCTTCAGTATAAAATCATTAAAAGTCGGTTATCCTCGCCTTAATGTGGTCGGCTTCCAGTCTTACTGAATGTAGGTGAATACTAGTATTTTAAATGGAGCGACTGCCTATCTAATTCACAACCCATTTACTGGGTAACACGATACCCCTTGGTAAGGCTGGTTGTCAGACTTTCGGGCTTCTGACGACCCGTAACGACTGTCAAAAATCCTCGAATGACAGCCGGGACTAACGGCTTAACGTGCTTTCCGAGGCACGGAGGGGTCTTGGTATCTCAAAGTCAAAGTCAAATTATTTATTTCAAATAGGGACATAAATGGCACTTTTGAACGTCAAAATTTACAAATAAAATAGAATTGATTCTAGTCGCCCCTTCCAATAGGTAGCTTCGTATGGAGAAGAATGGGCAAGAAACTCCACCGTTACTCTTTTAAAATGTTTTACAATATTTTGTATAGGTACACACGGCTACACATCAAGCTATTATATTTCCAGTATTCGGATTTCCAGTACGGAAATCCTACACAATGCGAGATCAGCTTATACTGGAAATGTATAGCTTGATGTGTAGCCGTGTGTACATCAATTATATAATTATATGTGAAGACGATGCACCTAGAATAAAATTACTCAAAACTCAAACTCAAAAACTCAAAACTCAAAGCATTTATTTCAATTAAACCAATAACAGGCACTTTTGAATTGTCAAAGAGTCGGTCAGTTAGTCAGAAAGTTGAAGCTATTTGCCCATTCCAAAACGTAGATCTCTATGGAGAAGAATAGGCAAGAAACTCCAAGGACACTCTTTTAAATCAAGATATTACAAAATCCTGGGTACATTATTCTTGTCGCTTCTATATGTGAGAACAATGTAAAAATATAAATGATTTAAAAAACAATATAAAATATTACAAATAAGCCCTGGCAGATAGGAGAAGACCAGTCACAACTGACGGCGCCCGTTCACGAGCATGACGCGTGGATCAGCACCATCCAGCTCAACCATTTTGTAGGGAACCGAATGATCCAACACACGCGCCACCATCAGCGAGACATTTAAGTGAGCATGACATACTCTTAACTGCCAAACTTTTTTAAGTCAACATACATCATAACATAATAAACGGCTCCATGGTACTCACATTTACAAAAATTGAAAAAAAATGCTTTTAAATTATACAAAACTATAGCTTGCAATGCATTTCAAAGATCAATAAAATTTTACTAGCAAAAGGATAAACATAATTACCTATTGAAGTATTCAACAACTACAACTTGATTAAGTACATTTTATATAATAAATATGATTGTAATGTCAGAAATAAAAAAGGGGGGAAGTATCTCTTCCAAATATTAAAATTTTAACAAGTGAGCCCAAGTGGTTGTGGAGCAGGACCAGCATTAAGCCAAGCATTTTTATCTACGATATAATCATCCAACCTATAATATGCTTGTCTACATAGTGTGCGTTTAATATAATAATACTATACCACAATAGGTAAAAATAATTAATAATGAAGCAATGACAGATAAATTAACTATGTGATAGATACATGGTGTTCACATATTTACAAACATTGTAAAATAAAAAATAAATAAAACATTTTCCTAAAAAATAATAATATCATTGTGTGAGTTAAGGTACCGGGTAAAACGGGGAGAATAGAAATGCAGGGGAGAATCGAGACGCAACTTTAAAATGGATTTTAACGTTGAAATAATATATTTTGTTGCCAAAAAGGACTATAATGTGTTACCTGTACTATAATTAACGATTAAGTGACCTTGTTGGCAACAAAATATATTATTTCAAGGTTAAAATCCATTTTAAAGTTGCGTCTCAATTCACCCCTGCATTTCTACGAGTATTCAACCCGTTTTACGGTAATCACAGAATGTAAAATAAATGGCTTATGTTAAGATGGATGGAGGTCACCCATCCACGGAACAACCGCGGCAAGCGTAGCTCAACCTGATCGATCGACCCGTGTGGCTATTATTACTTAGCCACAAGCCAATGTGTTTCCTTTATGTATAAATAAATTAAATTACAATAACAATTTGAAGGTATTTGTGTTGTTTATATTTGTTCAGTGGCCATGAGGAAACTTGAAATTATAATGAGTTAGAATTGAATAATGTTGAATCACTCGACATAGCTATGTATTTATTCCGTTCTAATACCAATTACTAATACCACTGGTATTTGTTTCAACTCATAAGTATTTTCTATTCCGAACGGATACCATTGTTAAAACTAATACCAAACAAGTTCAAAGGCATAATATGGTACAGTCAGTAAAAATCATTTGTAAGTAATTATAAGACCTTTAATTGAAAACTTAATCAGTTAAATCATCAAAATACATAAAAATATCAGAAAAAAAAATTATTTGACTAGTTTTGACTGAGCTGACTGTACCAAATTCAAGTTGTTAGTATTCGTTCGCACAATACATTTGATTATTTAAAGAGTGGTATCCGTTCGGAATAGAAAATAAATATGAGATGAAACAAATACCAGTGGTATTAGCTGTTGGTATTGGAACGGAATAAATCGATTATTTGTTTAGTAACTTACAGATTACTCAAAGAATAAAGGCTCGTGCAGACTGGCGCGATAGCGACAGGCAACGCGACACTTTCCATGAAGTGGTCAAAGAAATTGATGTGCTACTAGTGTCGCGTCGCCGGGAGCCTTAAGATCTACGAGATTATATATTGTTAAGAGTACTCTGAGAAGTTTATTTATAAGCATAATAATTATTATTTTGCTCACTTTTAGTACGTTTACGGAACTCGTAACCATGACCTTCATTTGATACAAAATGTCGGCCAAGGGC
This sequence comes from Tiliacea aurago, assembly GCA_948098905.1. NCBI lineage: Eukaryota > Metazoa > Arthropoda > Insecta > Lepidoptera > Noctuidae > Tiliacea > Tiliacea aurago. The sequence goes on from OX402593.1 coordinate 19,280,382, forward strand.
AAAAAGGCCCCTTGAATGTCCTTCTTCTTTTGTTTTGTTTTCTGACATTAACACTATTTTTAGCACAGATTTAGAGTACGAGTAGTAGTACCGCATGTTCGTATGAAAATCGAGCATGTCATCTTTTTTATACCTACGATGACGTCACCCCAGCCATTTAGTGATGTGCTCAAAATAAACATAATCGTTTCGTTTCAATCGCTAAGCGCGTCTGTGAGCTTAAAGACTTCGTCAGGAGTGGACGTGCCATGGTCATTTTTCATTTGACATTCAATAGGAAGTCGCATTAATGCCCGAAGTTTGTGCACACCACAAACTTCGGGACACGCTTGGTCGGACGGCTTGTGGTATCTAGCCCACTCTAAATCTGTGATTTTTATGATTGCGTGCTCAAAGGGTGCCAACGGATCCCTATTACTAAGGGCCTATGCACACCACGTTTTTTAAACGCGCCGTGACGAGCGTTTAAGAAACGTGCGTCGACGGCGCGCTTTTATCCTACAGAATAGACTGACTTGCGTGCGTATCGCGTCTGTATCGCTACAAACGCGCGTCGACGGAGCGTTTAAAAAACGTGGTGTGCATAGGCCCTAAGACTCCGTTGTCCGTCCATCCGTCTGTCTCAGGGCTATATCTTTTGAACCGTAATAGGTACAGACTTGAAATATTCACTATGGCCTAACAACAAATAAAATAAATAAAGTTAATAAATAAGGTCCCCAATTCCCCATAAAAGAAACGTGTTTTTTTTTTTAATAATTCTATACATATATTATACGGGGGTACGGAACCCGTCGTGTGTAGGTCCGACTCGTACTTGGCCGCTTTTAACTATAACAGCATAGTACAAACAGGCTTCTACAGACCAGCGCGACTCGCGACGCGACACAAAGGCACCGCAAGTCGCGCGACACACGGGGCCTTTGTGTCGCGTCGCGTGTCGCGCCAGTATGTAGAAGCCTTAAGTTTGTTTTGTCTCATATTTTTAAATGCAATATATCTTTATAAAAAGATCTCCATAACACATTAGCTTATTCGAACGCAATAAGCATGTATTTTCAAAAGGGCTAAATCTCGCGAACGATATATTTTCTGTCTACGTGCCTTGTGTGATAACACCCCTTCATATACGGAGGATATCTAAATTATTGCTAATAAATTACCCTAAATTATTGCACCCTATAAAATCTGAAATGTTGGGTATGTTTATTGAGAGTTCATGAATTGAATTTAGTCTTCACTTTCGACTATTTTTTGGGTATTCGTAGCTCGTAGCAATCTTGTAGCGGCGTAGGCGTAGCCCGTAGCCCACTGCCTACGAGCTACGCTTTGTACCGTCTTGTCTGGATCATGCATTCGTAGCATTGAAAATATCTGTTTGACGTTACCGGTGCATTCTCCAATAGCTTTATGCATTATGCAAGACAATAAAATAATATACCGTAATTAATGTAACGTTAAGTCAAATTTTAAAACTTCTCAAAATGTATTTTTCTCGGAACTAAAGACTTTCTTCCTGAGTTTCATAAATCCTTTTTTACCCTTTATATTAAAAAAAGCCCAAAAAATAATGTCAATATAATTATGCATAACGACTGAATTTTAAAACGTCTTAGTCCGATATAGTGGTTCCAGTGTTGTTCGCGGTCACTTGCCACTCCAGAATGCCCATGAGTGCAATTATGTAAATAACCCCCCCTCCCCCCACTGACATCTCTCTCGGGTCTTCAGCTGTCGTGGTGGACGCTAGCCGTTCGGGAATGGAACTTAACAATTTTCCTATTAACGGTCTTACGGAAAAAAGCTTGGAATACTTGAACGTGAGAACAGAGTTTTTTTTTTTATAAAATTGTAAAGGCAGATATAAACCTTTTATTAACTTTGTGCAAAAATAATCCCTTATTTGAATAAAAACAAAATCAAATGATTTATTTCAAATAGGCACATAAAAAGCACTTTTAAACGTCAAAATTTACAAAAAAAATATTTATTATTTATTTTATCACAAACACTGCTATCATTACAGGAAAAACACCAAAGCATTGAATTGGATTGAATTGATTCTAGTCGCCCCTTCCAAAAGGTAGTTCCGTATGGAGAAGAATGGGCAAGAAACTCCACCGTTACTCTTTTAAAATGTTTTACAATATTTTGTATAGGTACATTAATTATATGTGAAGACGATGCACCTAGAATAAAATTGTATAGTAATTTTATTACACAATTTGTAAAAAGAAAAAAAATAAGCAATGACAGATAAATTAATTATGTGATACATGGTGCTCACATACTTACAAATTATGTAAAAATATAGGTTTTCCTAAAAAAATCAAAGTAATCACAGAATTTAAAATAAATGTTTATAAAAATAATAAATTATTTAATTAAAATAACAACCGGTTTGATTTCGTCTAGACTCTAGATTGCCCTATGGAGCTGGACCAGCATGTTTTCAAGCATTATTATCTTGGATATGATCCTCTAATTATATAATAAAAATGGGTGCTACTCGTATAATCCAATGAAATAACACCTCTGGAAATTCCTGTCCATTTGCCCCGACTCCTAGGTATTGTATAACTCTCAGGTTGAAGTGGCATGTTATCCCGGGGAGTTCAAGTTGCGCCCACAAACCCTATAACTCAGTCAAAACGCTCACAATTCTGGCAGTGTTAATCTGTTTGCGTATTTACGTCGGCTAGCCATTGGATTGCAACTTGGCTTCATCTGCCGAAGTTCGACTGCACTTACACCAGCTATATTCTATTCAATATGCTTTGCTGTTTAGTATTTTTAACAGACTTCCAAAAAGGAGGCGGTTATATGTTCGGCTATCACCGATTTCTCCGTCAAATATGGACCGATTTTGAAAATTATTTTTTTGTTTGTAAGGGTATACTTCCGAGGTGGTTCCATTATCACCAAGTCAGAATCTGATGAGGGGATCCCATGGAAATAGAGGGCAATCCTCAAATTTTATAGGCACACCTATATCGATTTCAGTATTTTTTTATAGTAACTCATGCAATGCATTTGCACTCGGAAAGCACCATTTGGTGAAGTGGAACTGATGATGAAGACCACAGATGGCCACCGCAACTATTTAATAATAAGTATTTCACTGTTGCGATTCGATTAGACATTTCAATATGGTTGCGAAGCAATTCATGCTCGTCACAATGCATATGGTGAAGTCGCCATCAGTTCCAGTTCTCCTGGTTCTTACCAGGAGAACTCAATCTCCTCCTCAACTCCTCAACTATTAACGCCAATGCATCGGGAAAAGCAATATTTTGTAAAAGGTGATGAGCAGTTGACATTAGGCTATTGTAATTTTGATAAATTGAAAACTTACCCACTAAATGGTGGAAAATAAAAATCTTTTTACCTATTTATTTTTTTATTTTTCACCATTTACCGGAAGTCGGTTATTTTTTTTTTTTGTAAAAAGATTTTTTGATGTTGTCCCGTGGTTAGAATTAATGATTGCTTTGTGACTGCCACAGGGCCACATGTTTAGACATTATTTCTTCTCTTTTCTGTATCATAACTGTCTACGGCCTGTTATAGAACTTTGTATGCGTTTTTCGGAATTTGTGTTGCCTGGATAACGTATCGTAACATCACGCTTGTATGCCAGGAAGGGTTGGACAGAGGTGCACTTAAAGCACACCCATATATCGCCAGTTATGTTTCAGTCCCATGTAAAAGGGGGCGAGCCTATTGCTATCAACCGAGCACAAATCCAGACTTCGGGCTGCTATTGAGAAATTTTAGATGGCAAAACCCAATAACACTGCCCGACCCGGGAATCGAACCCAGGTTCTCACGCTCAGCGGTAACTCTTGCGGCCACTAGACCAACGAGGCAGTCACGTACCTAACTATGCATCAGTGCCTTTAAAAGTTGGTACAGACGCCACAGGTCAAGCTACCCGAAACTGTCAAATGTTGCCAATCAACCTTGAATCTTAAGCTGTAGAATAAAGTTGAAAATCTATTAAAGAAATTTGACAGTTTGTACTTGTTACCTACTCAACTCTACTCGTATTAACTCGTAACCCTATGTAGCCTCTAGTATTACGTAGAGATCAGCTAGAAGTGATAATAATTGGTAATTAACACGCTTGCGTATCTATTCCCACGTGCGGAAGCAAACAGCTGATTCATACTCTTCGCTAAACAATCGAAGAACATTGTAATTATAGTCATTGTCTTAGTCATTTATTGGATAGGGATTCTTCCAAGTCATTAAAATAAACACATCATCATTTACATAAACTCAAACTCAAAGCATTTATTTCAATTAAACCATTTACAGGCACTTTTGAATTGTCAAGGAGTCGGTCAGTTAGAAATGTAAAACTAGTTGCCCATTCAAAAGCGTAGTAGGTACATAATATGGAGAAGAACGGGCCAGAAACTCCATCGACACTCCTTTAAATTATAATGTTACAAAAATATTGTTACATCTTTAGGCTGCGTTCAGACGACACGCGCCCGCTACGCGCCCGCCCGCCGCTTTGAAATTTGTTGTATATAATTTGAGTCTTATGACACATCAATAGATCTCAAATTGCATTTATCGAAGTCGACCCGCGCCCGCTCCGCGCCCGCCTCGCACCCGCGCTTCGGCTAGTGCCGTATTGACTGTGATCAAGGGCGTTTTTAGATTTATATATTTTTTTTTTTCAACAAATCATTAAATGACAATAACATAAACCCAAGAAAAGTATTAAAAGATAAATTCTACTACTGATTGTTGCTCAAAACGACTTTGACTTTTGGACTTTTGACCTCATTGCAGTCACTAACTACCTTTTGTATCCATTAATTGTGTAATTTTACTCAAGTCTTTTTATTGTCAAAGTTTATGTTTTCTGAATATGATTTTTTTTATTATTATTTATTCTTATTACTACAGTTCAAACGTCCGCAACGGACGTCGCGAAAAAAAAAAATCAGCTCTTCCCTACATTTATGTTCGAATATCTCGTCAAAATGTAGGGAACAGCTGATTTATTTTTCGCGATGTCATGTTTGGTCCCATAGTAAAAGTTGTTCATAAGGATGAGTACATTTACACCTTAAGAGGTTGTGCGTTCTCGTTTTAATTCTGGGACATGTTGTATATTTATGTAGTTATAAATGGTTTTAATTTCTGTAAGTAGGTTTGTACAAACACTTTTACACGTCAAACATATTTTAAAAACTAGATGAGGTCGGTGTTTCGTATCTGACTACTCTGAGAAGAAAGGCCGAAACAAACTCAGAGGTCACAGTGTCTTATAAAGTCTAGACATAATCTTGGTCAGATCATGTAGATTGGTGCCTGAAATGATCTTTTGATGAAAGAACCACACAGATTGAGGGGACATGTCCAGTCAGTGCACGCATTAGTCAGTAGTCGTGCAGCTAAACTCAGAACTTACGAACAATACCAAAGAAAGGACATTTGGGTAGGCCGTATAAATTACCCAAACTGCCAGACCATAATAAAAACTAACTGAGAAAAAAAAACAAAATAATCAATAACCGACACTTACTAATCAACTTCACAAGCCTCTTTTCGAAGAAATAACATTCCCTTGGTGTGGTAGCTAATATGTTGGTAACACGACTGTGTATCATTCCTAGAAACTAATGATGATTGAATTGCATTTTTTTGTTATCTGATCTATTTCCTTATAAAATCGATTACGTGTTTATTATATGACTTCATAGAGTTCTTAGTATACACAGCCTGTTTTGTTATTTGGTAGAAAAATTCTGGAAATTATTGATTTTGTTTAAGTTACCACTTTTGGCTAAGAAGGTATACACGGCTACTTAACAAGCTATACATTTCCAATATAAGCTGACCTCTCATTCTACGGAAATCCTATACAATGCGAGATCAGCTTATACTGGAAAGTTATAGCTTGATATGTAGCCGTGTGTACACCGTTTGGAAATCATTGAAAATCATTATTTTCTTGTCAAAAGTTATATTGAAAAAATTGAGATTATAAATAAAAAGATGAAAGTAAAAGCAAAATCCAAGATCATCTAAAACTGTTATAAAATATTACGTTATTTAATCACAGGCAATACGTGTCACTTCAGCATAAACTGGAAAATTCACATCTTTTTCTGTTAGAACCAACCATTAGGTACGCGAATTGACTAAGCTGGACCCTCTGTCAGTAAGGGTAGCAGTTAAACTGTCAACCATTTAAGCCTGTGCAAATAAACAGTGGTCCAATCGGATGGTCACACCGAAAGCCTTTTAACTTGCTGCTATTTGCCATTTGACTTGAATTTAAGTTACAATTTACAGCTTAGAGACTTACGCTAGTTTCCAGCGGTAGAAAAGTTGAGAATTTTCAGCTTATATTGTGGTAACGTAATTTATGTACTGTACTGTAATATGTTCCAATTATTATGCTTTCCAGGAAATAAGATAGAATCGACAACTGATTAAAATCAGATAATTACATATGTGTACATGTTTTTTTAAATAACTATTCATTGTATGATTGTACAATAACATGAAAGTACCGAATATATACCGTGCAGTCGGCTTTAATGAAAAATAAAAACAACCCTTTTTCGCAATTCGGGCAAAAGTTACAAAGTTATCCGAACTTTTCCGGTAAAAAGCTGTGCGGCATGCACTTGTAAAATTGTTTTTGCACAAGTTTTTAATAGAAAATAAGTGAAGTCAGCGTGTACACTTCCTTTAGTAAAAATACGAAAAAGGACTGTGTATTCATTCATCTAGTTTCTAGTACCATGATTCCATTGCTGTGTCCACTTATGCATGATCTCCGTTGCCGCCAACACCAATCAGTGTCTTTTTCATAATCTTAATCCTTCTTAAAGTCCTAGACGTGATCCAAGTCAACATTGTCCTTCCTCCTGGATAGGACAATGTCGACTTTGATCAGAATCTTCGGACTAGACGTAAATTGTACCTGAATATTTTACCGGACCATACCAAGACCTCTTAGCAAATTTGACATTGCTCGGGTCAAGCTATCCTGGCACATCCTGTGAACTTTTTGTCGCAGACATCTTAATAAATAATATTACTCCCATTGATCGTCTTAACGCCAGAAATCACATCACATCGATATGTCTTATTTTGTTCTGCCCAATCACAATTTGGAGCATCGAAGAGGGACCCCACGGGACTACAGATTCGTTCTCACCGGATTTAATGGGCGCCGTCGACTGCCTAGAAATAAAAATCGCATTTGCGATAATTGGTTTCGGGCCGGCCGGCGAGCCGAACTGAGCGCGGTTTTACATGCTCGACTAGCTAAATGAGCGATCGTATCTGATTTTCTAGTCGTTAGATGTTATTTTTATCATAGTTTTAGTTTTGACGGGAAAAATACTACCAGGTTAATCCTGTTATTCAAAGACCTTTACCGTTATCTACGAGGACTTGCCAGACGCCTTCGTTTCTGCAACCATTTTATAAGTTTGCTATAATCTGTTTCTATTTAATTTTTATCTATTAAAACACATTAAGCCAAGATTGTGTAAGAAGAGGTATAGAGTCTTGCTAATTGAGACAAATGAACCATCTATTGATTTTTATCGAATACAAGTTGCAAAGCACGATTACGACAGCAATCGAGATGTGCTCAATTAACTGCAAATAGAGCTCGTTTTCCAATCCTGCAGACTAACGTAGTGGGAATAATTAGAACCTACAGCTTACATGCTGTTGAGAGTCTTGAGCTAGTTCCAACGAATACCGAGCTGCATTCGATTACGACGAGCCATGCGACTCGAGTTCAGCTCCAGTTGGCAGAATTAACTATCGAAGACAGAAAATAATATATCACTTCGTTTAAAAGTTAAAACAGATACTGCTGCAGATACCTGTTGTTATGTATGCATTATTATTATTGTAAGATGGTGTAGGTACATATAATCGTTGGGTGAATCGCTGCTCTCCTAGCTAGATTACTGAGTAATCTGTATTTAGGAGAGACGAACCGATCGTCGAACGATGTCTTAAAACATTACCGTCGGGTACATTACATACAAGCTAATACTGGCGAAGAATTTTAATTTGCGGCAAATCATTAGTAACTTAACCACTAATATTCAGATGACTAGCTACACAAAGCACATTAACAGAATTAATCATTTCATCAATGACTGTCACAGCCAGACAGTCCATTACTCGAAAACGTCGGACCACAAAATTAGGAATATTTCACGATTCACCGAACATTAATGTGTACACAAATAACTTCACTAGGTATATCAGATTCCAATTGTATTAAATAGTTCGTCATCGTCGATCATTCTGTTCGCGTTGAAATCTATTTGTGAACAATATTGGTCTACGTGACCCTATTAGAGTGAACCGCTATATTTAGCATGAACTTTTAGATGTATCCCACAAGATAGTGCGACGTGACGTCATTGCAGCGTCTAGAGGCATTTTCGTTAGTTTTTTTTGTTACGCAGAAACTTGGGTTCGAATCGACAATATGTTTAGCACTTACGAAGGGTAGATTGATTGGTTACCTGCGATATCTTTCAATTAATGAAACAGACTCTCATTTCTCTTTCTTTTCTTTTTCTTAAAAAAAAACGTTGGCCCTCACTAGGAATTACTCCTGTATTGTGGGTGCGTTTACAAACATTTAAACTCACATACACAAACAAACAGCCAGACCCGGAACAACTACTTGCAGGTAATACAAATATTTGTTCCGTGCGGGAATCGAACCCGAGAGACGCAGCGCAGCAGTCAATAGCTTAACCCCTGCGCCAACCGTGCCGTCAAACCAGACACCAAGAGAGACTCCAAGTTTAATGTTTACAAGCTAATGTTTTAACCTCATAATAGTTATTAGTAATCCGCTGTGGCAGGATATTTATGTTAGCTATTGCTATGCATAATATTGTCTGTTTATTTCATGATGTTATTTTACAGCGTAGCATAGTTTAGAAGGTATTTCCACAATGCCACATTTATTGTTTATTGAAATAAACTTACCATTACATTTATATCATACAACTTCAATGAGGCCTGGTGACAGTCTTCACATTTGCTTGAGCATCTGAAAAAGAAAAGTAATACTGTTGAACACGCTTTTGAAATTTGCTACCAAATGCAGCTGAATACGAGTTTTTTTTTTCGTTTTGTCGGATTTAGATATCGACATTGGATAATTATTCATCACATCTGCGAAGTTTCGCTAGCTAATTCAATTTGACCCTGTAGATTCTTTCGAAACAAAAACAAAAATAAACAAAACACCATCTGGTAATAGAAAATAATTTCCCCGTTGCCTTGGTAACGCTACGGGCGGCGTCGATATGAAAACAAAAGTGTTTCAGCTATAGTACTTGTATGTCTGTAACTTAACGACTTGCTAGGTTCCCCACAGGCGTTCAATTAGCCTAACAATAGTTGTTTTAGGGGCTTCAAACCTTGTATTTTGATAACGTATATAATGTCCATGTTTATGTCCCTAAAGTAAACTAGAATTTAAATGGTTTTCTTCTGTCCTTTCGTAATTTTCATTGATTTTTATGGCTCGTACAAACCGGAGCGACATGTCGCGCGTCGTGACACCGGTAGAATAATTTCTATGAAAATTTCATGGAAATTGTCTGCACGAGTCTTTATGAAACGAGATACCTAATTTTTCGTAATATTTTTTATTCACTGGAACGTACTACTTTATAAATAATCCAATGTCCTAAGCTAGGTCATGGTAAATCTGCGTGATTGAGTAACCACATAACATAACATCACGCCTGTAATCCTCGAAAGATTAGGCAGAGGTATTCCCATAGTACACCCACATTTCGCCAGTTATGTTTAAGTCCATGTAATAGGGGGCGAGCCTATTGCCACCAACCGGGCACAAATCCAGACACCGGGCTGCTTCTGAGAAATTCCTAATAGAAAATCCCAATAACACTTTGCCCGACCTGGGAATTGAACCCAGGACCTCATGCTCAGCAGTAAGCGCTTGCGACCACTAGACCAACAGGCAGTCCAAACAAAACATACAAACTTTCCACATTTATAATATTAAGTAGGATTTAATTGGCTTAATGATACCATTTAAATGGACAGATCCATACGGTGCAATTCGCTATAAATATGCGGAAATTGGCGCATCAGCAGGTATCCTATAGAATTGTTGTGAGTATTCATTCGCTGGTGCGTCACTATTAAGGCGACGATAACAGACTTTAAATGATTTTATACTGAAGATCACGTCTAAACGAGTAGTGTTAATGATTTGAAAAAAATATATGTTAAATAAGAGCATTTTCTCAATAACTTAATATGTGAATAATTTAGATTATGTTTATATTACATAGTGAAATTAATTTGTAAAGTTATGTCTAACGCGGATAAAAAACTGAGAATGGCGCAAAATCTACCAAGCGTATTTTTCTGAAACTTTCACCAATTTAAAGATAATTTAATCATTGATCTTTTAGTATACACGTTTTATTCAAATACCTTTTGGTTTGTGTATAATAAATTAATAATGCGTCAAATTGGGGACAGCGCTCCTTGATGGGCGAGTCCTATTACTGGCTGAACGTACGACGCGTTGCGTGAGCTCAGTACAGAACACGCACGCTAACTACTCAAGGTCACTGGTATATATCTCCGTCTTAAGTTCTACCCTAGAGCTACCTAGTTACTGAACTCTCTAAGGCGCAACGCGACACTCGTAGCACAATTTCTATGAAAAATTCATGGAAACTGTCGCGCTGCCTGTCGCGTCCTGCCCGCGATAACGCGCCATTCTGCACGAGCCTTTACCCGGAACTGCTTCTGCTCAGCTAGCATTATAATAATAATAAAGCCTCTTTATTCCTTAATTAAAGAAATTTACAAAGTATAAATAAAAAGCAAATAATAAATAAAATAAAGTAATTAATTAAGGACCCCTCTTTGGGTAAAGGCCTCCTCCCTTTTTTGCAACTCCTTTCTGTCCTGTGCTGCTGCAGGCCAGTTCTGGCCCGCTACTTTTTCGATCTCGTGGACCCATCTTTCTCGGGGCCGACCTTCTTTACGTTTTCCTTTTGCGCCCGCCCACATGGTGGTTATTTTGCTCCATTTTATTTCTTCGGAGCGTGCTACATGCCCCGCCCATTTCCACTTCAGTTTCTGCGAGTATTGTAGGGCGTCTATCACTCTTGTCTTTTCGCGAATGGTTGTGTTTTTTTGTTTGTCTTTGAGTTTGATGTTTAATATGCTTCTCTCCATAGCGCGCTAGCAGCTAGCATTACTAAACCATTTTCCATTTTGTTTGTTAAACGTTTTATTTTTCTTATGCAGGAGCAGGAGGAGATGCCAGGACCGCCACCAGCCTACGAGACAGTTGTCGAAGGACCCCCGAATATTAAGGACTGTCAATCACTAGAGGTGAGTTGATTTTCGGTGCATAAATAATGGGTTTATTTATAAACGTTTACGTAACTTAAAATACGTTTAAATGTTACAAAATATACAGTTAAGCCGACTGGTTAACCATAAATTTTGTGATCACTACGTAACTTTAATCAACGTTTATAAATAAACCCCTAAATGTCAAACCTTTGTACCGTCATAGTTACGTTATCTAGATATAAACCGATACCACGTGTAAATGAAAATCGATCAAATCGAATGCATTCGATCATATAATATAACATAGAACTAACGCCTCCCAGGGGGTCATCATCGACGTGCACTGCTGGACTAGGCCTCCCCCAAAGGGGGGGCGGGGTTTGGCATAATCGCCACGCTTGTTGGCGATCGCAGTATGGTATTAAAATGCATAGAGAACGCTGCCGCCCATTCTCTAGTAAGTCCCTTAGTCGCCTTTTACGACACACACGGGAACAAATAGGATGATGCTATTCTTTAACGTCCGGCACCACACGGACCCTTCCAGGGGGTTGGCAGAAACTATAGAACGCCACCTGCTACGCTCCTTGACCTCATTCATATTCCTCGCATTCGATAAATTGTATGGTAAGTCCATGTAAAATGGCAGAAAGCTGTCAACCGGTAATGGTAGTCCATCAAACCTGATATAGATGAAGACAGTGAAATAGAGCTGAAAATGGCAATTTTGTAAGGTTTTCCCGATCGATGTTTTATTTTTAGTATTTTTCTATTTCCAAATCGTTCCGAATCGGGGTTTCACATTACTGAAGGGGCGTTAGAACTCTGACGTCTGACTTTAAGTGGATATTAGACGTCAAACGTCGTTCTAAAACGGATTTGTGCTGTCACGGAAGCCAGCCCTACTTACAATAGTATGTGGAATTTTGATTTGGTGTAGTTTTTAGGATTCCATAGGGTAAAACGGGAACCCTATTACTAAGGCTCCACCGTCTGTCTGTCTGTCCGTCTGTCGCCAGGCTTTATCTCATGAACCGTGATAGTTGACAGTTGAAATTTTCACAGATGATGTGTATTTCTATTGCCGTTATAACAACAAATACAAAAACACAGAATAAAACAAATATTTAAGCTCCCATACAACAAACGCGATTTTTTTTGCCATTTTTATAAATAATGGTACGGAACCCTTCGTGCGCGACTCCGACTCGCACTTGGCCGGGTTTTTTATTCACGGCAGACCGTGACCCAATTGAACACGATATCTTACACCGGTTCACTTGAAAACTATAACTTTTAGTTCTTGCCGTCAAAATATTATTGTTTGTTCTTTTTATAAGCGATCTAACGAAGGGATTGAGTTACTGTGACCTACATTCGCTCAGTCGAGTTCATAAGTCGATGTCTTGGCTTCATTAATTAGACTTCATTGAAACTGTGTACAGTTTTAGATGATGATATAATAATGAAGTAGCGTTGTGCTCATTCTACATTGTTGACAAGTAGTGAATGGACATGAAAATAATGGACGTTGTCACGATATGCATAATATTGTATATGATAATTTGTGTTTATCATAATGATTGTATTAGTCACAGAAGCATAAGAGAGCAAGGACATTGTGTTACTTGTTTTACAACTAGTTCACAACTCAATGCGTTTTATAACTTGCTTATACAGCGGATACCTTTTATACATTTTTTAAAAACTTATTCAACTTTGATTACTTTATGTTAATTATTCTGTTCATCGTAGGTACTGGCTTAATGTCAATTTATTTGTAGTCGGTGCCAGCAGCATGCCTTTCTAATACATCTCGAACAGCCGTCATATCAGAGGGGCAATTGTACTAATTTTAAGAACGTTCACAGTCTGATCTCAGTCTCAATCTGTCAAAAATTCCTCTTATTTCCCTACATTTTGCCAATTTTTTGACGTTTGTTTGTCGCCAAGATGAGATTGCGACTAGATTTTGAACGTTTTAAATTACGAGAATTGGCCTTCAGTTGTATTCATTTCTGTCACAGCCATGTCACATTACCTACCCACAATCCTTCAATCGTTTTCTTGGTCTTCCTCTATTCTATAGCCATATGCCTGCCTACAGTGCTATTTTTAAAACGTCAATAACCTCTTAAGGGGTCATTGTACTCATCATTATGAACGTCTCACGTATCACGAAAAAAAATCAGACATTTTGACGAGTTATGCGAACATAAATGTAGGGAACAGCTGATTTTTTTTCGCGATTTCAGTTTTGGTCCCATAGTAAAAGTTGTTCATAATGATGAGTACAATGACCCCTTAAGAGGTTATTGACGTTGTAAAAATAACCCTGTATATGGCCATACATGTACGCAAAACTTTTCTATCAACATGTCCCTCATCTCTCCCCATGTCTTGTTCTTATTCTGCAAAACCAATTGACATTTTGAGACAGAAACTATATCATTATAAATATTCGTGTCTTGAAACAATCATGTAATTTTTCCAGGACGTGGTGTCGGAGCCATGTGCCCGATGCCAGAGTGACCCACGCTGCAACAGTGGCCTGCCGTCGTACGAGGCAGCCGTCCTCCTACGAGACACCAAGTTATAATGCCTTGAGGAAACACTGGGAGCACCAACATATATGGCCTTTAAGAAGCACCAAGTTAAGCCTTGAGGATCTTGTAGACCGTGCGTGGCTATGGCCTCTTGTTTATTATGTTATTAACCCATCGAAAATATTATTTTTAAGGAGTTTAGTCAGGCTGAAGTCTCGTATTAATCACCATCGGGGACATATGGCGTCAGCGTTAAATTCACAATATATTTTTGAAGCTCTAATGAGCATTTCAGAGACCGTATCAGAACATTACCTAAAGCTTTGGTTTTCTAAGAAACTAGACATCGGTCACACATAACGGCTGTTCAAATACAGTGTTTTTTTTGATACCTTAGTGTCAAATACTGGTAAAATGTCAGATTGTCATGAGGGCCGTTATAATATGACGGAACCGGTTTCCTGGGAAACCGTAAACCCACGGCCCCAACGAGGGTTTCGAAATTTAGGTTATGGAATTATGTTACATCGCACCATTTGCACGCTTGGGTTATTTGTATTGTATGAACTTATTGATTAAAGATTAAAATGTTTAATCCAGAAGCGTCAGTTGGTATCCAACCGTGTCATAGCAATTAACCTAATTAATTTTAAATTGGAAATTTGTTTTTCGATAGTTGTCGTAATATTTGATTATGTTCTGTTTGATCGAGCTGTATTTTTGTTATTAGTGAAGCTTTTAATGTCCTAAACAATTCATTAGTAAAATGTAATGAGACTTTTAAAAGGACTAATGTTATTTTCAAGAATAGATACAAAATCGAATATCACGACAATATTGAATAACAATGTTAATCTACATGTTGAGCTTCGGTTTGTCAACATTTTATTATTGTGATAAACACTTATCAGAATTGTTTTTTTCACAGAATATCTTGTCGCAAAATGGTATTACATTCTAGCTAGTTATCATTGTACTACAATGAAAAAGATCTGACGTTCTTGGAACAAAGAATGCTTTCACAGCTTCGTCGGCCCTTGACTCATCGTCCTACGGCTACGTGAACAACAAATGCGAAGCGAAAAACATTGTTATATTAATGAAACATAGTTATCTGTCACATATTCATTTCGCCTTCTTCCCATGGGGGTAGGCAGAAACTATAGAACACCACTTGCTACGCTCCTTACATACTCCTTTTGCTTCGCCTACGTTCATACATCTAGTCATACACGCACGCCGGTTGCGAGTACTACGTACCTGACCTTTCTGAAGAACATCACCAATTTGGTCACTATATGTCCTTCTAGGGGGTGCCCTCCCGGCGTTGCCACTCACCTCTGCTTTATAAATACCTAGAACCCACCTACACCTGTACCTACATATAGTGTTCTATATATTATAGAACACAATTGTAATATTGTATGAGATCCTACTTTATTAGCAACGACCCTTTGAACAGATAATTCTAAAGATGAAACTGAACAATTTCCTAAAGAAACTCAGAGAAAAATGAAAAATATTTAATTTTCTACACAAATTCAGAGATTTTCTACGAAACAAGTCAAATTATTTTTGGCTCTCAGTGATCTGGGGGCCTAAAATGGACGCTTTGGAAGAAAAGTGCAATCATAATCATGATCTGCGTACAATTCATACATCCCGCAATTCATCTGTTTGACAGCTGCTATTTGACAGTAGACTTCACTATAGCAATTCTTATTTTGTAGACCATTTTACGAAACTCTATACAAAACTGTCAAACAGATGAATTACGGGATATGAATTGTACGCAGATCATATTATGATTCTGCCAAAGCGTCCATTTTAGGCCTGACCTTATGTTTCAACATCGCATCGCGTTGTCATCCAGGACGAAAAACTATTTTTCAACGTCAGCCTTATCCTTCTTTGTCAGCCAGTGAAGGCTATTCAACAAGTGTAGGATTGAGTCCATTCTCAGTCTATTACATGCTTTCACTAATCTTCTTTTTTTGACAAATGGCTTATGTAGGTACGATGACCATGTTAAGTCTTTATCAAAGAGTAAATAGATGTTAATTTTAAAAACATGCGTTTTTTTTAAATCTCAAAGTTGGAAATGGAAGCTTCAATAATAATAATGAAAATGCTACGACCAAAGATGTATATAACTAGGGATGTAAAGATATCGATTCGCTTAGATTGTGAATAGTTATTATTTTTACATTGGCGTTATTCCCTCATTCGTAAAACAATACAATTGAACTATACTCCATTTATCGGCTACTTCCCATTTGGTAAACTTCCCATTTCGTAAACCTCAAACTGTACCTACTAAAAAGTTGCGTTTGGTAAACATTTCGTTACTTCATACATTTAATCCCATTTGGTAAACTTTGTTAGTATTGTTATTTTTGTACGGTACAGTCAGTGTCAAATTAGTATTAAATTAGAGATGTATATATTTTTAAATGCTTCAGTCTTGAGATAGTATCTCGACCATCAAAAAGAATGGCTGATCAAGAAGAAGTAAAAAAAACGTATTAAAGTCTGTAAAAATACCACGATGCTACTAAAAATACCACGTGCTTTTCCCGCAAAAGAAGCACCGAGCGGGTTCTCAGGTAGGGATTTATTGTCCTTACCATCGTTTTAAACAAAAGGTGTGAATGAGATAGACATAAGTAAGTATACGTAAATTATATCTATTACCGGGTTTAACTTATCAGTTCACTCGTTTTATGCATAGTGCAAGGTCGTTGCAATGTCGGGTGAGGGATCTTCTAGTGGTGCAGTGAATTTAAAAATTATTAATAGTACACGAGGCGGTGAAATTTTATTACGCGCTGGGCATCAATATTATAAACAGAAAAATAATAAGGACTCAAGTTGGTGGCGCTGTGTTAATAGAAAAGATGGATGTTCAGCAAGTGTAACTTTGAATTCAAATCGAAGCCATGTATTAAGAGAAAATGCTCACTGCAGTTCTTGTATTCCGAATTTTGAAAAAAATGAAGTGAAAGTAGCCATCGAAAAATGTAAACAAACTATATGTGAAGATCTGAAGCCGATTCCAGCTACATACAGGAAATGTACTAAAAAGCTGAAAGATAATGGTTATGAAATTATTAAAGAATTACCAAATTTTGACAAAGTTAAAAGCAGTTTGTATAGACACAGAAATAGACAACTAGGAATCACAAAATCTCAGCACTCTAACTCTACAGAAATCGTGATTCCTGACCGTTTTAAAGACAATTTATTGTTTGATGAGATTGACGGTGAAAATAGAATGATTGTGTTTGGTTCAAAGAGTGCAATTGCACATTTAAATGACGTCCGTCACTACTTTGCGGACGGAACGTTCAAATGTTGTGCAAAGCCGTTTCTTCAACTATACGTTGTACACGGAGACATAGGAAGTACAGAAACTGGGACAAATATTGTACCATTTTTTTATGCAGTGTTGACAAACAAAGAAGAAACTACATATGAAAGACTGTTTTACAAACTAAAATTTCATTTACCAGAGTGGACAGCCGATATTATTACCTTGGATTTCGAAAAAGCTCCAATAAATGCAATTAAAAAGACATTTCCAAACATAATTGTTAAGGGGTGTTTTGTTCACTTTGGCAGAGCGCTATTAAGAAAGGCAAAATCTCTTGGCTTATTACAACATGAAGAATCTCACTATCACGTCAAACTATGTATGGCTCTGGCACATTTACCAAAAGAAGACATAAACGATGGATGGCTATACGTTATGAGTCAAAAGTAAATTAATTTTGCAGTATTGAAATGAACGCGTTTAGTTCTGGATATTTCTTCTACCGCCATTTTCTACAGCCATTTTTATGCGTTAGAAACTAGGTAATATATGGTTTTTCGTATCATAATCTTCAACGAATTAATTCTGTTACAGTTTTGAAGAAAAAGCTATAACTGAATTCAATGATTACTTTGTGGATCAGTGGTTGGAAAATGAAGATATGATGAATATTTGGTGCTGCTACGCACAAAGACACCGCACTACAAACCTCATGGAATCTTGGAATTGGAGTTTCAATAGTGAAATTGGAAAAAGGCCATCAATTCTTTTATTTTTCGAAACGATATCAGGCAATATTAAACATTATGAAAATCTTCTGAAAAGGTACATATTTTTGTTTCAATGACCTGTATTTTTAGGCGACACATATGATAAAAATTATACATTATTACTTTAATTAATCATAACAATTTTTTACAGCTTTTATAATAATGGAGAAAGTATATCAAAACGAAGAAAAAAATCTATCCAAAATGATATACGAATTAACAATATTCTCGGCGATTACAAAAGTGGAAAAATATCATTGGAAAATTGTTTGAACGAATTATCAAGAATTGCTTGTATCACTTTATAATTTATTTATTGATTTTTAACTTTGTAGTGTAGGTAGTAAATTTTTTATGTTAATATTCCAAATCTGTGATTATATTTTATAGTTGATTTTGTGTGTAATTTTTAATGTTAATGTACCAAATCTGTGATTATTATTTGTTTTTATATTTAAAAGTTGATTTTGCATGTATTTTTTATGTTATTGTACCAAATCTGTGATTATTATTGTTTTTATATTTTATAGTTGATTTAGTATGTATTTTTTTACGTTAACGTACCAAATCAGTGACTGTTTATTTTTATATTTTATAAGTAGTTGATTTCGTATGTATTTTTTTATGTTAATGTACATTAACATAAAAAGATAGTACCAAATCTGTGATTATTGTTTTTTTATATAAGTTGATTTCGCATCTAGATTGACTTATGTTATTAAAAAAATAAAACTTGTCATCGAAATAGTCAAATCGAACTGTGATTTTTCTTAAATTTTTTGAAAGTTATTTGTACACCCCACTTTTTATTTCTGTTTTTAAATATCAATATGTGTAAATGGCATACGTACACATAATCCGACTATTGTACCTGTGATTAAAAATATTTAACAAAATAAATGACAATGTTATCATTAGTTTCGTTTTTCTTTTTTTACTTGACTGTACCCATTTCATCTGAAAGTTTACCAAATGGGATATAACACAAAAAAATATTGAAATGTTTTCGAAATGGGACTAAATGTATGAAATGTATAATGTTTACCAAACGCAACTTTTTAGTAGGTACAGTTTGAGGTTTACGAAATGGGAAGTTTACCAAATGGGAAGTAGCCCATTTATCATAGCATTAGAAAGATAACGGTAAAATAACGACAGTCATTGTGTAATATTGTTGAAATTACTGCACTTATTTTTTAAATGTAAATGGTAAATAGATTACATGGATTTGCATTTATCGTGATATAACGGAGTTTATTATATGTTTATATCGAAATAACGAAAGAGTGATCACCATTATTTTTCTAATGTTATAAATAACAGAGGGATTTGAACTTTAATTATTTTTAATATTTTTCCTCAGAACGTTAAAATGAAATTCATATTTTAAATAAGGAAAATATAGAAAACAATATTTGTAATCATATCATGTAGTGCACAAATAAACACATGCTGTAGCTAAAGGCCGATCTGCATGAATGCTCGGTACAGTCACGATGAAAACTGATTTGCTTTTGACGTTTTATGTATATTTTTTCGCAATTGTTGGTTAAGTACTGGCTTATTTAAAACTAAGATGGCCGAATAGACTCATGTCTACTGTAAGAACACGGTCTAAATGTAGGTAAGCCTTATTGTACCAGTATGTGTCATGTTCAGACGGGGTCTTATGAATAGGATAAGCTTAATACATAATTATGTATACAGATAGTAAATAATAAAATTATTGTATAGTCGTTTTATGCTTATCGAGTACTTAAACCGAGATTAGTCGGTCGTTTAAAGGATCGACCTACGAAAAACTAAGTATATAGATATAATAGCTATACACTGTGTTTTTAGTTTTTTTCGAAATATTTTGGAACAAAGAACTTTAGCCGTACTTTTGGACGAAAAATATACTTGGGTATTTCTTTTCATATTAAAATTAATTCTTGAAAATTATCTCTAAAACACAGTATATAATTATTTCAGTAGTATTATTATAAGTACCTATTGTTATCATAATTATACATATTTGCAGTACACAACTACATAACTGGCGAAATATGGGTACACCTCTGCCTAGAGCCTAACCCTACAGGGAAAACAGGCGTGATGTTATATTGTGTAATATTATATTTGCTGTATTAGATAGAACTCTAATAAATAATTGTACGGTTTTAGATTGTGTATGTTCTTTAGTAGGTTATTGAATAAAACAAAGTGAAGACCTTACCAAGATCCTAGTGTGTCGCTGTTAACGCTATTTTATATTATATAATTCACTGAGTTAGGAGAGAGCCCTAAAGATAGACTAATATAAGCAGATACTTAGGGCATTATACACGGTGGTGCAAATATAGGGTGTTGTTATAGTATCAATAAGACCAATACCGTAATTATTGTGTTGTACCTTTAATTTTATTCCCCCTTCATAATTTTATTCACATTATATCCTTTAACACTTCTACTTATTACGTATATCAAGAATATTTTATAAAGCACGTAAATGTAAAGAATAAAATAACTTTAAAGTAAGAACACGAATTTTGTAGTTGAAGTAACGCAAGTAAGGTAACCATAAAAGTAGTAAGAGATACCTATTTAACAAGAAAATGCTGTATTACTTACCTATTTAATAAGAAAATACTGTATTACTTACCTATCCAATAAGAACATTCTGTATTACTTACCTATAGGTATCTATTGTCAATTTTATTAATTACACATCCTTAGATTTGGTTTATTTAGTCATTTAAGGAATAGAGTCCTATTTATTTCAAGTTATATTTATGTTGAGTAGTCTTTTTCACTCGATTAATTAATTATTACATGTTATTTTTGGAAAACGCTATGTAAGCTATATTGAATAAATAAATGAGAAATAAATGTTCCTTTTCTTATCATAAAATTGAAAAATAGCGAACAATTTATTTTCATTGCAGAATTAATTCGTTTTCTTTTACCTACTCAATGAAAAGAGGTTGTTATCACTTTCACTAAAACCTACTATCTAAGGGTGAATATATTTGTGTGTCAAAGAATAACCTAAAAATAAATATAATAGAACCCATATTGGTTGATAAGCTTAGTATGAGGTAGACATGATATTATATTATATATATACGAATATAAGCTAAAGTTTTTTTTTTTGCTTCAACGCGCTAATCTCTCGTACTAAAAGTCAGATTTCAAAAAATTTTTTTGCTAGGCGATGATAAACGACTTTAAATGATTTTATACTGAAGATCACGTCTAAACGAGTAGTGTTAATGATTTGAAAAAAATATAAGTATGTTAAATTAGAGCATTTTCTCGATAAATTAATATGTGAATATTTTAGATTATGTTTACATTACATTGTGAAATTTATTTGTAAAGATAAGTCTAACGCGGATAAAAAACTGATAATGGCGCAAAATCTACCAAGCATATTTTTCTGAAACCTTCACCAATTTAAAAATAATCTAATTATTGATCTTTTAGTATACGCGTTTTATTAAAATATCTTTTGTTTTGTGTATAATAAATTAATAATGCGTCAAATTGGGGACAGCGCTCCTTGATGGGCGAGTCCTATTACTGGCTGAACGTACGACGCGTTGCGTGAGCTCAGTACAGCACGCGAGCTAACCACTCAAGTTCACTGGCATATATCTGCGTCTTAATTCTTGAGGTTATAGGCTATTTAACTTCACGCTACGACCCTTAGGAGCCAAGCAGAGAAAAAAAGTCAGAAAGAAGGCTTAGCGAAAACGAAGTAGATAAAAGTGCGGGCGGGCGATGCGACGCGATGCAGTGGGTCAGGGGAACAAGAAATTTCACGCGGAAGTCGTGGGCAGAAGCTAGTAGAGATAATAATCTACATAGCGAATATCTATGTACTTAATACAGCGTTATTCCGCGGTATTTGTGTGCTCACGCATGGTTCGGCAATTAAGCTTATTATGCTTGAGGATCTAACTACGTAGATAATAATATATTAATTATGGTATATCATATAATACCTTCAGCGTCAATAAGCATGACTACTAGACTAAGACGCACTACATTATGTACTTGTATCGATAATCCAAACTAGACAAACCGATTTCACAAAGCCACGGCAAAAATTATATTGATCTCACGCCGTAAGACAAACGTAAACGGTACCCAACATTAACCGATGATACAAATCTAAACCGCACCGCGCAATCGTTTGCTACAGACAGTCACACAAACAAATGAGATTCCCTTCCTCTCTTTCTAACTAACACATACCATAAAATTTCGCCAGTAAACCCCGAAGGGTTAGGCAGAGTACCTACTACCAATAGTACACCCACGTTTCGCGATTTATGTTTAAATCCCATGTAATAGGGGCGAGCCTCTTCCCATCAACCGGGCACAAATCCGGACTTCGGGCTGCTATTGAGGAAACGGGGTGCCTTTTTAATGATCGCTAATACAACCGAATAATACTAATAAAGACGATCGAATAAGCCGGAGCCACTCCTGAAATCGAATTCTAAAAACGATTTTGAAAACGGATTTCAAAATCTGAGAAACCGTTGTGTAAACTATTTCATCACCACTGCTCAAAACGGTGCCGGTGTAGGAAAACATCGTGAGGAAACCGGCATGTCCTAAAACCAAAAATTCGAAGACATGTGACATCTACCAACCCGCACTGGGCCCACGTGATGGATTATAGCCCATTGCACTCCCTCTTACAGAGAGGAGGCCTGTGTCCCAGCAGTGGGAACGTTATAGTCTAATTAGTTATGTAAAAATACAAAAAGGCCCATGTCTATTTTCTTCAATACTTCATCTTTTTTTTTCAATACCTGGGGGCCTACTCCGAAGCGATAATCCGAAGTATCGGCCGAATGTTCGGCCGTTTCTTGACTTCAAAAGTGTCCTCATTTGACTTTGAAATTTTAGTTTTAATTTTATTTTTATTATTCAACCCGACTCCAAGTCACGTTTTTGACTTATCTCTTTGACCATCACGTCGTTTTTTTTTTCTTTTGCCGTTGTCAGCCATAGTCAGCAAACGGCCGAATATTCGGCCGATACTTCGGGAGTAGACCCGCTGTTCATAAAATATACATTTTCCGCCTTATAACAAGATTTATATTTTGACATGGCGCCAGTTTTTGTAATAAGAACGTAACAGTGATTGAAATACCGTTATTTTTACAAAACTAAGTTCGGTACTAAGTTGTCAGTTTTGTGTTTAGGAACATTACCACGTCGGAATAAAGTTCAAAATTCAATAATGGCTCCATGATTTAAACCTGGGTCTGAAGATAAACCTTGTTTTGTAATAAGGGGGAGTCAGTCTGCTTTCCACAGTATCAAATTATACGAGTACAGTAGGTACTCCCAAATTCGAATCACATCAGCCCTTAAACAAGAAACTACATGAAGACCACGACTGCTCTGACAAGATTGCTACAGAGAAGATGGAAAAGCCGGCATCAGAACAATATTATTTTAGTACTGTATGTAGGTAAATGTGTAAGTCACTGCCTGCCTACTCCTCCAGGAATTACAGACGCGGTTGTATAATGAAACTGCGCTGCGATTTGTATATTATGATTGTTTAGACGAGCACACTTCGATGCTAGCACAATATTGAGTGAGCTGCGTTTAATTTACTAATGCGCGCCCTTATGTGCTCTGATGCGGTTAGCGTTTGCTCACCACTCGATGCACTCACTTTTTTCAATGATTGAAGTTACTTATATTAACACGATTCTAGTAAAATAGAAATTAAGCACTGAAGTTCTTCCGAGTTAAAAAAGTAAGTTTTAGACATCCTGCAGGGACCGTACAACCCCGGTTAAGAGTTAAGCCTTTCCAAGGGGTAACCCATTCAATGGGTTACCCTTTTCATGATGTAACCCATTGAAAGGGTTTTATACTAGAAACCCAGTGAAAGGGTTACATGATAACCCATTGAAAGGGTTTTATACTTGAAACTCAGTGAAAGGGTTACATGATAACCCATTCAATGGGTTATATACCTACTTGAAACCCAGTAACATGAAAAAATCATAATATTATGTCATTTCGATATCCGCCCAGCACGCGTAGCATGACCAATTCTATCTCTATTCTACCCAGGGACCATTTTGGTTACCATTTTAGAAATGGTAAAAGGTATTTTTTAATGGCTTAAATTAAGCCGTTCAAAAGGGTTACCCGCACCGTATGGTTTTTATATCGAAAACCCTTTCAACGGGTTACCAAAATTTAATTTAAGCCGTTCATAAGCAAAACTGGATGAGTGTTAAATGCGTACTATGTTAACATTTTACATAAACCATGACGCCTGTATTTACCGAAGGGTTAGGCAGAGGTGCACTTATTTCACCCACATTTCGCCAGTTATGTTTAAGTAATAGGCGGCGAGCCTATTGCCATCAGGCAGGCACAAATCCGGACTGACAGAGAGAATACCAATATCACTTTGCTCGACCCGGGAATCGAACACAGGGCCTCTTACTCAGTAATAGCGCTTGCGACCACTAGACCAACGAAGCAGTAATTTACCGTCTTATTAACAAAACAAGATTTATATTTTGCAATGGCTAAAGGGCCCTTTTTCCGAAATTTACGTTTCTAGATCGAGTTGTTTTCAGAGAAATCACCAAATTTAAATTCGTAAAAAACTATAGTTATAGTACAAATACATGTTTGATCTAGTGACTTTATTCGTTAAAAAAATCTTTTTCCAAAAAAATGGTGTCTTTGGATCTGTATTAGAGTTTTTGGCCACCGACTTCCGAAATTAAAGTTATTTTTCACTTTGTAGTGTTATATTTGGTAGTCGGTTATTATTTTTTTGGAGAAAGGTTTTTTATTTTTCACTTTTTAGTGGGTCAGTTTACAATTTATCTAAGTTACAATAGCCTAATGTTAACTGCTCATCACCTTTTACAAAATGTTGCATGTCCCGATGCTGGAACGTTGATTGTTGAGGAGTTCTCCTGGTAAGAACCAGGAGAACTGCCACTCACCATTATGCATAGTGACGAGCATAAACTGCTTAATCGCAACCCGTTAAATAGGTACTCATTATTATTCCGGTGGCCATCTGTGGTCTCCATCATCAGTTCCACTTCACCAAATGGTACTTTCGGAGAGCAAATGCACGAGTTACTATAAAAAATACTTAAATCGCTATAGGTTTGCATATAAAATTTGAGGGTTTCTCTCGATTTCCATGGGATCCCCTCATCAGATTCTGATTTGGTGGCAATGGGACCACCTCGGGAGTATACCCTTTCAAACAAATAAAGAATTTTCAAAATCGGTTCATAATTGACGGAGTAATCACGTAACAAACATACAAAAAAAAAAAAACAAAAAAAAACACAGCCGAATTGAGAACCTCCTCCTTTTTGGAAGTCGATTAAAAACAGGTTATTTAACATTTTGCTTGATAAAAAAAATCAGAAGTAAAGTCGATTTTGGAAGTATTTTAAGTTGTATGAGACGTGGGGGAACGCAATTTTTTTGAAAATTTAACTTTTAATTTACTAATCGGGTTTGACAGGGATATTATTGGATAGATTTATAATATGGCACTTTTTTTAATATTAAATAAATACATGAAAAAAGGCTCGCGCACACCGCGCCATTGCTATAGTGCTATCGCGACTGCTCCTGTGCAACGCGGGCGCAAGCTGTCTCATGCCTACACTTTCGGGAAGAGGGGCCCTTAAACCATGGAGCTAGTTTTTGTAATGAGAACGTAACTCAGATTGAAACACCGTTCTTTATACAAAACTGAAAACTTAGTTCGGTACTAAGTTGTCAGTTTTGTATTAGGAGCTGCACCTTAGACGGAATCTACCCAAGCTAGCCAAGGTCAAGCTACCCAAAACTGTCAAATTTTCCCAATCAACCTTGAACCTTATATTGTAGGGATAAAGTTGAAAATCTATTAAAGAATTTTGACAGATTGTAGTAGCTTGATGTGCTGGCGTCTGTACCACAGACTTTAAATTATTAATATAATAAAACTAAGTAAGCCTTCTGCTAGTTGATTTGCAGTCAACCTGTAAATAGTGAACAGACCTTATAATATAGTTATAGATATAGCTTTATTTAAGCGGGCACGCCCATTATGCCTGGAGGATTTTATTTAGATACGTTTTGTTTACGTTATTTGTGCTTGAGTATAATTTTAGACGATTATTATATATATATATTTTTTTTTTTGTATAGTGGTGTGTGCTAGCTAACATAAGGCAAATAACTTAATTTAATATTTTGTGTTGCATTTTACATTTTATTGTATAGATTCAAGTTTTATAAATGAACAGACAGCTGTGCTGCTGGGGAGTTTGTTGCGCCACTTCTTCTTCCCATCTAACGCACTAGGAAGTGGTGAAGGGTGGGCGTTTTTGGGGGACTGTCTCATGTAATTTTGACGTTCGAAAAGTGCTGATTCTCGCAAAGAGACGTCAGCACCAATTGACGGGGTCCGAAAGGGCCAATGCCTGCCAGGGTTACGAGTCTGTCCGAAAGGGATATCGTGGCCCTGGCACACAGGCATTTGAAGGAACAAGGTGGGTTTTAGTCAGTAAAAGTCGGACACTCCCTCCCGCTCCGCCCAGAGCGGGAGAAGTTATTTGATGATTACCCACCCAAAAAAAAAAAAAAAGCCTAGTTTGAATAAATGACTTTTGATTTTGATTTTGAATATTTTATGGGGTGTTCATTATTTACAGGTTGACTGAATCTGATACATTCAGTTGGGAATATAAGTTACAAGATGCCTACCCTCTTCTCAGCTATATTGGGGTCGGCTTCGAGTCTAATCGGATGTAGCTGGACACCAGTATTTTACATGGAGCGACTGTCTATCTGACCTCCACAACTCAGTTACTGGGAATGGGAACACGATATCCCTTGGTAAGACTGGTTGTCAGACTTTTGGGCTTCTGACTACCCGTAAGGGCGGGGGCACACGATGCGTTGCGGCGGCGGTGCGGCGCCGGAGCGGTGTCGCTGCGTCGTCTTACATAGAAATATCTGTGGCATGTCACACGATGCGCTCCGGCGCCGCACCGGACTTGCAACCACCGAGACGAAGCGGGGAGGGGTGATTGCGTTGCGACGTCGGAGCGGCACCGTTCAGTTGTTTATGCGTCACAAGGAAGGATACACGCTCGCTCGTTTCGATTTATTTTCTCCAACATCCAACGCTGCTACGGCGCCGTTGCGACATAACAACGTTGCGGCGCCGCACCGCTTGTGTGCCCGCTGATACGGTGAAATCTTTGCGGTGCGGCGCCGCAACGCATCGTGTGCCCCCGCTCTCACGATTGTCAAAGATCTATGAATGACAGCCGGCACCAACGGCTTAACGTGCTTTCCGAAGTACGGTGGGGCTTGATAACACATCAAGATATACATTTCCAGTATACGCTGACCTCTCATTGTACGAAAATCCTGTACAATGTGAGATCAGCTTATACTGGAACAGTATAGCTTGATAAGTAGCCGTGTGTACCCACCTCCCTTATCATTTAGCCACGAGTGCTTCATTTTCACCCCGTATATTCCAATTAATAATATCGATAACAATTTTAATTGTCGCACATGTGGCATGTCGTAACTTTTCACGTGCGCCATAGTTAAAAAACTAAAAAATTTTTTTTTATGAAAACGTATATAGCAATTTGTAAATTGAATATTTTATAACCGCTATTTCAACTTTCAATGCTTTCATGTACCTAACATACTGAATAGAATATTGACGGGCTGGAAAATATTCGATGTATTCGCTCATATCCTTCGAATCGTTTAATAAAATCTCCCATACTTACATTTATATTTCAACAACAAGAGTGAGGCTTAAGATTAGACTTTATCAAATAATTGAAATAGTTTATTTTGCTTCCAATAAATGTTTACCTACCTCTAATAATTTTATACATGTATAACTTCTGAAGAAGTGATTTTCATTTTTTTTTTTAAACGTTGCCCCACACTAGGAATTTCTCCTGTATTGTGGGTGCGTTTACAAACATTTAAACTCACATACACAAACAACCAGACCCGGAACAACTACTTGTAGGTCATACAATATTTGTTCCGTGCGGGAATCGAACCCGCGACACGCAGCGCAGCAGTCAATCGCTTAACCACTGCGCCAACCGTGCCGTGAACATTCTATGATATCTACATCAATAACTGATCTTATAATTGCTAGCATTTGTATTATTTACTAGCTGACCCGTGCCCACTCCGTTGGGCGGTAAACATTTTTACTCTATGACACTCACAAATAACGTGGCTTTCTATGGGTAAAAGAATACCTACCCTACCTACCTACCTACATACCCTACCTACCTACCCTACCTACCTACCTACCCTACCTACCTACCTACCCTACCTACCTACCTACCCTACCTACTTACCTACCTACCTACCTACCCTACCTACCTACCCTACCTACCTACCCTACCTACCTACCTACCCTACCTACCTACCTACCCTACCTACCTACCCTACCTACCCTACCTACCTACCCTACCTACCTACCCTACCTACCTACCCTACCTACCTACCCTACCTACCTACCCTACCTTACCTACATACCTACCTACAAAAAAAAAAAAAAAACTTCACATATTGGTATGCGCACCACGAACGCCTTAAAGTTGACGTTGCGATGCGACTCCAGCAGCTGCACTCTCGGCGCGTACTTCAGCCTTTGGCGCACGTACTTTACGATGTCTTCCGCGTCGGTGGTGTAGTGGTGACGGGAAATATATACCGGAGTATTCGGTTTCGCAGCACGCAGTTTTTCGTTTGGCTCCGTAGGAGACTTGCCGCAGCGGTTCTTACAGCTACTCTGTCGGCACTTCCTCCTTTGCACCGTCACAAAGCCGTCATCATCAGCCCGGTTCGTTTCCTTGATAGCCACGGGCTTTGCGGGGGGAGCAGTAGGGGCGTTCACAGTGACCAATGGGTCAGATGGTCGCGTTGATCGGGTAGCGCAGCGGGGAGGAGCTGCAGGGACGGGAGTGAGGCTACGACCCACACTCCTATTCCCAACTATGTTAGGTCGGCTTCCAGTCTTACCGGATGCAGCTGAATACCAGTATTCTACATGGGGCGACAGCCTGCCAGACTTCCACAACCCAGTTACTGGGTAACACGACATAAACTACGATAACATGGCGCGCCCCTCCTAATTACTGTTTCAATGTATGTAGCATTGATGTATTAAATAGGAAGATATGGTACGCGCTCCTCGACGTGGACCGCATAAATTAGGGGAAAGAACACAATCGACCTACATTATTCTCGGTTTGCGCGGAATACCCGAATCGTAGTTTGTTTCCGAGTTGTTATGGGTACGTAACAGTGACAATTATTCCTATCTCGTTCCCGCTATAGCCCGCGTAATATGTCTCTCTATTTCGGTTGTCGAGCACATGACCCAGGACATCGGGTCCATTTAATATTAACGTGATGTTAGAGAGTGGCCTATCTTTCTATTTAATCCATCAATGGTATGTAGTAAAATCCTTACGAATAAAAAAAAAATTGAATTTTTTTTGTTTGATGACTGTCTCAGTACGCACACAATGCATTGTGTGTCTTGGTGGCGCTTTGTAAATACTGTCACAAATACTTTCAAACGTTTTGAATTTTGGAGGGGCGCGCCATTTTATCGTAGTTTATCTCTACCTCTTGCTAGGACTGGTTGTTAGACTTTTGAGCTTACCTTACCTTACTACCCGTAACGACTGTTAAAGATCGACGAATGTCAGCCGGAACCAACGGCTTAACGTGCTTTCCGAGGCACGGAGGAGTCGGGTTGAACGACATTGGTCAAGTCTGATATTCGTCAAATCGGCAATTCGTGAAATTTGATATTGGTCAAAGCTGTAGTTCGTCAAATTGTCTGTTTAAATATTTAAATACGCTATTAGTCAAGTAATTTAAGTACAATCAACTGTAAAAATTAAAGTACTTCATGATATTTTTTTATGAACTCATTTATTCAATTCATATTTATTAGAATTCTATTTTGGCATATTTTATGATGTTGGATGTTTTCCTCTGCTTCTCATCTTCTCTTTTAGCTTATTTAAATAATATTTCGCTTCTTTTTTTAAAATACTAAGGAGTAGGTAACAATCGAAACAAATTAAACCCAGAATACTCAATTACTATTTACTACATTTTAATGATGTAAATAAGAACCTACAGCAGGCGGCTTTTCCTTTTGTAAGTTCCTACAAGTAAGATCTCGATACGTAATTGGATGGTCACCCATCCACGAACTGACTGCAGCAAGCTTAGCTTAACCTTCCATCTACCCGTGCGGCTGTTATCGCACCATCCTTATACACCGTGGCATTTTAGTCGTCTTACAACGACAGCCCACTTCATGTTCCTAATGACTACTAATCATTGATGAAAGTATTTTTTTTTATTAACATTTGAATAACAAAAAAAAAGATATATTATTCATTATTAATTTATGACGCATGATGTAGTTTGAAACACCCTGTTACGAGCGCGGTGCGAGCCTTACGTTCCAAGGGCAGCGCGGAATGGAGTGCACAAACTACATCATGAATTTTTACTTTGAATCCTTACCCGACTTAAAGTCACATTTTTGACTTTGACTTAAGTATCTCTTTATGTTCGGAGTAGACCCCCTGAGAGGTGCTTTACTTTGTGTACATTATTTCATCACCACTGCTCTCAAAACGGTGAAGGAAAACATCGTGAGGAAACCGGCATGTCCTAGAACCAAAAATTCGAAGACTTGTGACATCTACATGCCTTCACTTATGTTGGTGCTGCATTTATTTTTCTCGTTCATTTTAAAATTATTCCACAAAAAAATCGGCTTTTAAGGCTTCTACAAACCGGCACGACACGCGACGCGATATAAAGGCCCCGCGTGTCGCGCGACGAGCGGTGCCTTTGTGTCGCGTCGCGAGTCGCGCCGGTCTGCAGAAGCCTTTATGATAACGAGGGTGGGGCGCTCCTCGCTGATACCTATAAATAGCTTAGGTATTGGCTGCAACTCTAACTTGCAACTGTCTTAACTGGCCTATTTCTGTTGTAAACCATGTTTTTTACTTGAAGGTGCAAAAACTACTTAGTTTTATTTTATCTAACAACCCGCTCTGGTCGTGTGTGGATTACGGCCCACTCTCTCTCACAGAGAGGAGGTCTGTGTCCCAACAGTGGGAACATTATAGGCTGATTATATTTTTTATATAAAAAAAACAAGAATTAAAGACTAGAAATAAACCTAGTCAGAAAATGTGCTACGCACGTTCCATTTCCGTAGAATGGACCACTTTAGTAATGCAGTATGAATACAAATCAGCTGTTGTCGGTTACGATATTATTAATGGGTGAAAACTGCTCTTACAAATTGTTTCTTTAAGTCTAGAGTAGATTACAGTATGAATTAGTAGTTGATGTTATTATTGCTGTTAAGATAAATATCTGTATGCAAGAAGAAATCATTTGTACTCTTAAAGGAAAACAATATTGTTTTTGCATCTGAAATTATTGCATCGTTTGATTTGATCAGATCATGTCCTACTTGAATGTCCTAAGTGCCCGTTCACCATCACCTCGGATGACCTTACTAAAGAATTCCGCAATCAGCGTGGCCACCTACTGGGCTCAAGAAATATAAAAACAACGACGTACTCGTATATTTAAGGCGACGATAACCGACTTTTAATGATTTTATACTGAAGATCACGTCTAAATGAGTACCTAGTGTTAATGATTTGAAAAAAATATAAATGCTAAATAAGAGCATTTTCTCAATAATTTAATATATGAATATTTTAGATTATGTTTATATTACACAGTGAAATTAATTTGTAAAGTTATGTCTAACGCGGATAAAAAACTGAGAATGGCGTAAAATCTATTATGCGTATTTTTCTGAAACCTTCACCAATTTAAAGATAATTTAATTATTGATATTTTAGTATACGCGTTTTATTAAAATACCTTTTGTTTTGTGTATAATAAATTAATAATGCGTCAAATTGGGTGAGCTCAGCTGAGCTCAAGCTGGGGTGCGTTGTGTGAGCTCAGTACAGAACACGCAAGCTAACCACTCAAGGTCACTGGCATATATCTGCGTCTTAAGTCTAGAGTAGATTACAGTATGAATTAGAGTTGATTATTCTTGCTATTAGGATAAATATCTGTATGCAAGAAAAAATCATTTGATCTCTTGAAGGGAAAAGAACAAGGTTTTTATCGCAACGTTTCATTTGATCAGACTATGTCTTATTTGAATGTCCTCCTCCTCAGTGCCCGTTCACCTGCACCTCGTTATGACCTAAAGAATGCCGTTGCGGCCGCAATCAACGTGGCCATCTACTAGACTCAAGCAATATAAAAACAACAACGAAGAGTACCAATCAATCTGCCCAGCCTTTTCCCAACTATGCTGGGGTCGGCTTCCAGTCTATCCGGATCCAGGTGAATACCAGTATTTTACATGGAGCGACTGCCTATCTGACCTCCACAACCCAGTAACTGGGTAATACTATACCCCTTGGCTTAAGGTTGTCAGACTTTCGGGCCTCTGACGACTGTCAAAGATCCAATAATGACAGCGGGACCAACGGCTTAACGTGCTTCCCGAGGCACGGAGCAGTTTCGGTATGTAAAGATGGTCACGCATTTTTTTTTTTATAAACGTTGCACACTAGGAATTTCTCCTGTATTATGTGTGCGTTTACAAACATTTAAACTCACATACACAAACAGCCGGATCCGGGACAGCTACTTGTAGGACCAACCCGCGACACGAAGCGCAGCAGTCAATCGCTTAACCACTGCGCCAACCGTGCCGTCGAACCCGTCCACGGACCAAACCTGATGGATCGCAACGCCCACGCAACTGTTATAACCTGCGATGATCTCCTCAACGAGGAAGAGTACCATTGACACGAAAAGATCATTAAAAAAATACCATGCTTTAACAAGACACACACTTAAAGGCTTCTACATACTGGCGCGACTTGTCGCGCGATGCGACACCGGTAGAACAATTTCTATTAAAAATTCAAGGAAATTGTTCTACCCGTGTCGCGTCGCGCGATAAGCGATAATTTTTATTTTTATTTCTGATCTTAATTTTGTTTTTAATTTTGACCTTAATTCTGAATTTAATTTTGTTTTTAATTATGATTTTAATTCTATTATTTTGTATTATGACATAAACAATTTTACTATGGATATTTATCTGAAATAAATGATTTGATTTGATAAGTCGCGCCAGTATAAAGAAGCCTTTATGCTCAATGACAGTGTTACAAAAACATCGAAACTAATCACAGTATTTCCTGATCTATGTGGGTACCTATATGAAGGTAGGTCGTGCCAGTGAGTGGCACACCTCGATCCCTCTCGATCCACTCCAGCCTCAAGCACGCGCCAACAATGGTAGGCATCCGACACTTGGCGTATGAGACAAGTGTAAAGCGTCTTCACTTTTAAAACTACGTTTATATCTAGCTATTTATGAACTTAAGCAACTCTTTTCTTCAGAGCCGTTTCCAGAATTTGTTAAGGCTTGTGTCATATTTGGAAGAAAGAGAGAAAAATGCGTTAATTGGCATTACAGCAAAAAATACACCATAAAACTAACTCGCGCTGGTATGTAGAAGCCTTAAAGCCGGAAGGCGTGATAGATTATGCTAAAGCCTTGAAATATTCTCACGGTATTCCCATTCCCAGCTTGTCAAGCTTGGTTCGCACGTTAGTCTTTCCCATGCTTGACTTCTCCAAAGTTGTTATTATTACTCTAATGAGCCGACCACTTCACAACTTTTTTTGCACCACCGGCACCGCTTATCATATGTGGGATATAGAGGTTTGAAAACATATATTTTTCAGCCTTTTTGTACTTACCCACTGAAAGTTTCAGTTGGTTGGGATCCGATACAGGCTCGTCCAGACTCGGACGATATCGCGGGCGCGACACTCTCCATGAAGTTTTCATAGAAATTGTGCTACTAGTGTCGCGTCGCGCCTGTCTGCGGGAGCCTTACCTCGGTAAATAAATCGGCAACCAAATTACTAACATAAAACAAAATTCTATCTCTAGCGTACGGTGTCATGGGTGTACCAATCCGTCAAATATATTACATTTCTAGTAACACCAAAATGGCTTCACATCAAAAATCGAAAGAAAATAGATGGCACGGCGCGCGGGGGCGGGCGGTAGTACATGGGTACTAATCCGAATGGAGCCGGCATTGGAGTTCGCAACGCTGTTAGGAGCTACATAATACCGGACAACCAGCTATAGGGCTGATCCGCCCGGCACGGTATCATGGCGGGCGAGACAACCGACTCGATACCCACAACATGGTTTTCGAAAGCATAGGACATTCGGTTGTGTTTAGCTGATAAAGCAAAAGGCTTAAAACACTTACAAAAGTGTGATTAAGGAGGTATTATAAAAATTTATGCAAGTTTATTTGCGATTCGATTTTCCCTGCTTTCTTCTTTTTGACTTTGTTACCTCGCTAAGAAATACCATTTTGTTATCAGGATAACATCAGGTCATTAAGATAACGATAGAGTTATAGGTCTAAAAAATAAATAAACGCCTAAAATATTCTTCGTCACGTTCATTTTTTCGTTTCCCATGACTAATTTTCACTTTATTAATACTTTTTGCAATGAAAATATAAAGATTTTTAAGGATGTAGATTGAATTATTGAAAAACAGCGTAACAGTGCAACACACGAAGAACGAATGAAATTTGGGTGACAGTTGACAGACTAGTAAATTTTTTTTTAGTCTCTCAACAGTGTGCAGTGTAGACTACCATGTGAATTAAATCTCGAGGATGCAACATTGAAGTATAATATTAAATTATACAGATATGTTGCGAGCGCGCAATTGTGAAGACTCGAACACGTCCTACATAAGTGGGACGTATTTTTTGTTAGTCTGTTATGCCAACATTCGGTGATTGGTGGCCAGAGTAATGTTTGTTTACATTCTTGTTGTTTTTATCAAGCCATCTCATTTCTATCATTTTTACTTGTAGTGAAATGTAAAATGAATGAAAAGTAGGTATGTGTGCTGCCGCTGCTGCGCGGAACACTTTTTTCGGTTGTTTTGCGAGTGTATAACGTATCTGTTTATTCAAATATCATGCCCGGTGACTCCGCAGCTATAGCCCGCGAAACACAAACTTTCTTACATTTTTGCAGGTCAGTATCGTTGTATCTTGATAAAAATATGATTCGCGATCATAACAAAATATTTTAAGTATTTAAAATCCAAGTTAGAGAAATGTATTAATGATTATAATTCTGTTTATACATATTTGTTATGGTCGCGAATCATATTTTGATCAAGATACAGCTTATCACTGACCTGAAAATATTCTTACGTTAAAAAAAACGTAAGAATATTTTAATTTTGTGGGCTAACAGCTGCGAACTCACCAGCCCTTAGGGCTTTAACTAGTTTTTGGCTCCATTTTCAGTGTATTTCTGTGGTTTATCTCAAGGATGTTCGAGTCGAACCCATTTTAGATAATATTTTTTAATAATTTCTTTGATGGCATAAATAATTTTAACAGAATAGTGAGGCCCTGACTCCTCCGCTAGGTATAGCACCTGTGTTACCAAGCCAGTGTCTTCTCCCAATTACATAAGTCGAATTTTTATGCAATAAGAATTAATCTAAAACACATACAAATGAATATAGGTAATAATAAAATGGAACATTAAATGAAAAAAAAAAAAAAAAAA
This sequence comes from Tiliacea aurago, assembly GCA_948098905.1. Taxonomy (NCBI): domain Eukaryota; kingdom Metazoa; phylum Arthropoda; class Insecta; order Lepidoptera; family Noctuidae; genus Tiliacea; species Tiliacea aurago. The sequence goes on from OX402593.1 coordinate 19,316,153, forward strand.
TTATAAACATGTAAAACATTCGTTACGTGGAGTAATTTATAAGTGTTTGGTGTGTAGTGAATAATAGATATTAGTAACATATTATTATTGAAAAAATTATACATAGAAGACATTGCTGTGCTACCAAGTTGTAGGTAGCACAGCGATCTGTTTACAGCCACCTGTTTACTATAATGATAACTCATCTATTAAAATATCATACATATTCAGCAAACATTAAATTTTCAATTGCGGTTAATCGACTTCATAACTTAAATATTGGACGGGATAATATGACGTCATAATCGTCATAAATTAATACATTTATCATTATTTAAGTATATAATATTAAATTAAATGCCTACTATAACATGCGGCTTCCGTCCACATATTGAGTTACAAGCATCGATCAGTGTGGCTCGTGATTGTGGTAATTTGGGTAATACTCTAAGTGATATCAAAATAAACTAAATGGTAATGAATACTACCGGCTGCATTAAGTAATTATCTGGTAGCTGAAGCCCGCGGCTTCGCCCGCGTGGTTTTTTCTAATCAGAGGGCCTGGGGGTCTACTCCAGTGGCGAAGGGTGATTTTATGAGAAAGGTAAGCTGGAGCAAAAAAAAATTTAATTTATATACAAAATAAACTCGTCATGACGCCGAAGTAATTGAACACACGGCAAGCCGGACACGTGTACGAGTTATTTTAGAGCAAAATGTTTTGTTGTTGAGATATAAAGACAAAAAATGTAATGTATTCGTTTTGTAATATTTTAATTTTACGGCGTATTAAATACCTATAGTGTGATGATATTATTTGGCATTATTAACCCATCAACATTTCGACTATGCCATTTTTCAATGACGATAGAATGGTTGTGTTCCGAATTACCGAAGGGAAGCTGGTAGGAATCGTGTTATACGGTGCTTTCGCCCCTGGTCTACTTTGAACATAAATCCGAAGTATCGGCCGAATGTTCGGCCGTTGCTTGACTACGGCTTACTATGGTTGACTAAAGCAAAAAAAAAAAACAGTCAAAGAGATAAGCCAAAGACAAAAATTTAACTTTTTAATTCTGGTAAGGATTCAAAGTCAAAAAAAGAAACTATGGAAGTTATAAAACGGCCGAACATTCGGCCGATATATCGAATCGACGCTTCGGAGTAGACCCTCTGGATAAAGTAACATTCGATTAGCGATAACGCTAGTAGAATAGCCACAAAATGTATGGGGTTGACATAAGCTATCGAAATGTCACGTGAACATAGATCAACGAATAGAAATTAGCTAGACAATGTTATCATCATTCGATTCCATGAAACGATCGACAGCGTAGAACGATAAGTTCCATAGAGATGCGTAGCCAAGTGGCACTTTTTGACAAGCGTTATTGCTAGTTTTCGATTCGTATGAAGGAATTCGAATCGAAAACTAGCGATGTTTAGAGATGTAATTGCGAAAAAAAATCTGCTGTTCCCTACATTTATGTTCTCATAAAGGCTTCTACATACCGGGGCGACTTGTCGCGCGACGCGACGCGACACAAAGGCACCGCTCGTCCCGCGACACGCGGGGCCTTTGTGCCGTGTCGCGTCGCGCGACAAGTCGCGCTGGTATGTAGAAGCCTTAACTTGTCAAAATGTACGGAACAGCTGATTTTTTTTTTCGCGATTACATCTATGGTTTTTGCTTGAACCTCTTTATTTCAGATTTACATTCTCAGAGATAAGTCGTTTTTTAATATAAATTTTAATGTCCTTAATTCTTCTAGTAAGATTTTTTTTTAAATCATAAACGCACGTTTAAGAAACGTTTAAAAATGTTTTCTTATGCACCACTGAATTAACTTAAGTGTCACATTTGACCGTATTTTCTTGATTGTTTACTGTGTGTGAGGTAAATATTTACTGCACATACTAACAGGTAGTTGCCCTTGTTGATATTTGCACAGGTTTACAGTTATCAGCATTTATTTTTATAGTAAACATTCTACTATCTTTTGGTACTGACTAATCAAATCAATATTTATTTCAGACAATGTTTACACAATATAACGATTGTACAGTCCATATTATCAGAGATAATAGAATAATATTATAACATCAATTACCAGATTATAATTTATTACAGATATAGTTACACTACAGAATACGGTTATCTTAACAATGAGATCAGTTATCATCTGTTACATTGTGGCTAATAAGTAAGTTATAAATACTGAGTTTTGTGAAAAAGTGTTTTTTGGGTTTTTATAGCTTTTAATAGTATATATATAGCTTTAGATAGTTATACGTCGACTCAATCAAGAAACATAAATATGGGAGCACTAGCTGCGCCCCGCGGTTTCACCTGCGTAAGTCTCGATCCCGTGGGAATATAGGGATAAAAAGTAGCCTATATGTTAATCCAGGGTGTCAGCTACCTCTATACAACATTTTATCAAAATTGGTCCAGCCGTTTTTACGTGAAAGAGTAACAAACATCCATCCATCCATCCATACTTACAAACTTTTACGTTTATAATATTAGTAGGATCTAGTGCGCACGTGCCCAATAGTTCTTAATTGAAACTATCGGCCGTTTATCGTATTAAGTGTGGGCACTCACTAACAGTACTCCAGAAGTTAAGAGGCGTCCACTTGTAACTAATATGATTATGTAAGTAGGTACTTACTCGACACAGCAACTACATAGCGAACCATGTTTCTCAACATTTTACAAACTGGCAACAAATACGCCGAACTTATAAAAAAAATACTATTCCCTCGTCAAAATTATTCGGACTTGTTGAAGTTCACATCTTTGCCAACACCTGACTCGATACATTTTTAAGAGGTTCTCGATTATATCAGAGTATCGATGGGGTGGTTGGCTGCACTGCATTCCACTCGGATTGGCGCAACGTGCTCAAGAAACCTTGCGTACCTATATAACATTCAAGGGTTACCTGATGGTAAAATGTTGTATATTGACTTATGTCGAATTTGACGTCATTTATGTCAGTTTCGGTATCAATCGGTACTGTTACTTCGACTTGCTCAGTATCACCGTTATTTTTAAACGCAAAACACTTTTCCTGCTTGTTTAAAAAAAAATAAACTGGTAAGTACTATTCGGCGGTGTTTCTGGGAGGTGGTGTACTTAATGATAAGAATTTATACATAAAATCAATATAAAACATTTTAAGAAAAAGTATTTCCTGTTTTTGAATTTTGCTTATGAATAAAGGAATTTGTTTGTGCAAGCAAAAAGGGTCCAGTAGTGGGGTAATGAGTTAAGACTAAATTCGGTATCTAGGATAGTCAATTAATAATAAGGATTAAAAAAAATATGCAAAAACTGGCACATTTTTTTTTATCAAACATTTGATGTTGAAACTGAGAAAGCTTGATTTGAGAAAAAAGCATTGTCAAATTGACCACTGGTACCTTTTTACTAAAGTTTTCTCTTAACAGTTCTGGTACATAGAAACATCATACAAAGTCATTTACTATATGAACTTGATAATGATAATTGAGCATTAATTAATAATAAATTAAAATCGTGAAAGGCAACTTTTTCACCCAACTTTACAAAATTGCGTAATTATCTCGGAAACGAAATGCCGAGAACTAGGTAGACCCTTTTTGCTTGGACGCCCACATTATCAGCAGGAAAAACTATAAAAATACAAAAAAACCCGTAATTAGCAAGTATATTATTTATGTATGTTTTACTGATTATACTCGTAGTAGGTAACTAAGAACATACCACGTAGTTGCTATATAAAATATGGTGGTCAAAGTTACAAATATGACAATTTTTTAATAAAAGTATGAATAATAATAATAACACTTCTTTATTATAAAACAGTGGTACTCAACATTTTTTTCCGGATTTCAAGTCTTGCAAACCTTTTGCTACACTATCCGCTACTAATTGCACGTATGTCCATTAAATTTAATTCTCCATTAAAAGTAATACTGTCACTTTCTGACACGTTCCGTTAGATAGAGACAGCATTACTTTTAATAGGGAATTAAATTTAATGGACTTACGTGAAACTAGCTGTATGTAACTTACTATATTGACTAGCATTCCATAATATTATTGTTTCGAAATTCATTTCTTTAGGAATAAGCATCACTTTTGTACGTATTTTTCTGTTCCTTTCTTCTTGTCTGTTTATATTATATAAGTGTGTGTTCATAAATGGTTATAATAAATTAATAAATAATAATTGTCACAGGTAAAAAACGACAGGGAAGCTGCATAATGGATAAAGTATTTGTAAAATTTTGCAGTTTCAGTAGTTGTTATATAGTATACCTTGTTAAAAGGCATTTTTATATAAATAATTATAGTTTCAGTCTTTAAAACGTTGTTAAACAAAAGCTCCCATCTCCTGTCAGAAAAGAAACACCTCAAGTATCTCGGACATAAAGACTAGTTAGCATTTTGAGCATGTCTAGTGTCGAGTACTTTCTGCCGGTTCTAATTAACCACAGTGAAGGATAACGATGGGTTACAAACGACTTTTATGAATATTCATCTTCTAGTGATCGATTTTAGGAACATTTTCGGCTTTCGGCCTTCATTTTGAAGAAGCCCTGGGTTTGCTACCTCTGTTTTTATGCATAGAGTTGATTTTCTATGCAGGTGATTAACGTTTCTCATAAATTGTATGTATACTAGACAAAAAAACCATGCGTACAAAGACATACTCGTACTATGCTAAATATGGCAAGAAATTACAATAGCATAATTATTTCATAGTTAAGTAAATAGCCGACGCTACAGCTGTTTAAATAGATAACAGATTTCGTTATATTCATTGAAAAGACGTTCTTTTTTGCAATAGACATAAAGACCGATGCCCCTAAAAATGAGCTACAAAATAATACCAGCCTAGTATGGTCCCGCTGCAGCGCAAAAGCTTCTACTCATGTAGAGAAGGTATTGGTTACCACTCTTGCTCTAGACGGATTGGCGATTCCAGACTTAAGGCTTCTACATACCGGTGCGACTTGTCGCGCGACACGACGCGACACAAAGGCACCGGTCGTCCCGCGACACGCGGGGCCTTTGTGCCGCGTCGCGCCGGTATGTAAATCACTCCATAAAAAATGTTCAGTGCCTAATGCTATAATAGCCTACACCTTCGAGTCTTGTAATTCTTGACGTTCAAAAGTGCCTTTTATGTGCCTATTTGAAATAAATAATTTGACTTTGACTTTCTAGAAAATGTACCTCACCTTCAAGTGTAACGTGAGTTTTGCTTTGTAGCTGCGCGCCGCCCCCGCCCACGGCCGCGCCGCGCGCGCCTCGCGGCAACCCACTGAGAAATGGGTCGCGTGCGACCCCGGCGGCCTGTAGGTAGTTAGCGCGCGTAAGTACATGGAGTGATTAATCTGGGCTTATATTATACTCGAATGAACCCAAAGATTTACCCTAGCCCCTGAAGCCTCATGTTTCATGGGACTACAGAGACCATTGTATATCAAAGACTAGGCCGGGGGGCGCGGTAATGGTAGGGAAGGCGTGCATTTGGGATATGGAAGGATTATTAGAGCCTACCGGTTATGCATCCTTGAGCAAGCATCGGAATAGTGAAGAGACGGGTGATATTTATCTATGGGAGAGGCACTACCTGCAAATTGCATAAAACGTAAGAAAATTTGAATTTAGCGGGCTATTGATGCAGATTCACCTTAAAGGCTTCTACATACCGGGGCGACTTGTCGCGCGACGCGACGCGACACAAAGGCACCGCTCGTCCTGCGACGCGCGGGGCCTTTGTGCCGTGTCGCGTCGCGCGACAAGTCGCGCTGGGATGTAGAAGCCTTAACTGTGTTATTTTAATAGACAGATTCTTTGCAAAAGGAATACAGAACAAAGTTTCACGTTAATGTGTAAAAAATATGTAAATTAAGGTACTTAAAAAGTTGCGCAGTTTTGGGCCGTTCGTTGAGCTGAGCTTGGAGTTCAACTTCAAATTTACAAGTGCTAGCAGCTAAGGGTGGTGTTAATTTGCATCTGAGCGAGTTATAAAAATACATATATGTAGGTACAATCTTTATCTGCATGTTCTTTCAGCCACCTGACAGCAGCCTAACTGGTCAGGTCCACTCAATCTGCGTGGTTCTTTCCTCAAAAGACCATTTCAGACACCAATATACATGGCCTTCACGTGATCTGACCAAGATTATGTCTGGACTTTAAAAAGACCTCTGAGTTTGTTACGGCCTTCTTCTCAGAGTCTTCAGATAAGAAACGCCGACCTCATCTAGTTTTTGAAATATGATTGACTTGTAAAAGTGGTTGTACAAACCTACTTACAGAAATATAAAAGTCATTTATCATTTAGCTTTTTTTACTAAAGACTCGTGCAGACTGGCGAACAAAAGACATGCCAGTCTGTACGAGCCTTTAGGCTCTCACGCACAGTTGTGGTAAATTGTCTAACTTTTTGTAAAAGGAGCGAAGCATTACTTAGGAATACTCTCACTATTCCTTGGAATACAAGTTACGACCTTAGCCCATACTATAATGGTAATTATAAATTATGTGTCTTGTACTTACTATCTTAAATTTTGTAACAGAAATTGCCTTTCGATGTTCATCTCAAAGATATACCTGAAATAAAAGAAAACATTCTTATTAAAAATACAAATCTATCTACAATTTACAAATAACAAAGGTTACTGCTGCCGACTACTGCATATTAATAGAACTTTAAAAGGAATAGTAATAAAAAGATACAATAAGAGTTTTCTTTGTAAGTTGCATCTCGTCCCTCAACTCACGATCATAAAGTAGACTGCATCATTCAAATTGTATGTTATTCTAAGTCAAAGATATATAACTTGAGTCCTTCGAGTTTTAATAATAAATGTAGCATGTTTCTACCGAATTTAGAAGTACTAGCTTTTGCCCGCGGCTTCGCCCGCGTTGATGTTGGAAAATAACCTACTGGAACGTGTTAATCCAGGTTCCGCCGTTCTTACGCCAATTCGGAACATACATCCAGACAAACGGATAAAAATTCGAAAAACTATATTTTTGGCATGACTCATTCCCACGTCTCGTAGCAATTACTTTTTTTTAAATATTCAATGTACAGTTTTGACTTCGTTACTATTTTCACTTCGTTAATATAGTCTCGGAGACATTATTTAAGTAATTCTTTTGATACTTCATTGCATTATTATTAAGGGGCTGTGCACACCACGTTTTTTAAACGCGCCGTTTACGCGCGTTTGTAGCGGTACAGACGCGATACGCACGCGAGTCAGACGCAGCCTGTAGACCTTCTGTAGAATAAAAGCGCGCCGTCGACGCACGTTTCTTAAACGCGCGTCAACGGCGCGTTTAAAAAATTTGGTGTGCACAGGCCCTAAGAAATATGATTTTCGCAAAAAATTGCATCAATTTATATTCTTGTCAGTGTACACAAAAGAAGACTTTTGGGCGGGCGAATAAGAATGCGAAGAATAAAAATTATTAAGACTACTTTCAAGTTATTTTTGGTCTACCTCATTCAGAGGTAATTTTAGAACACAGAAGCTTGATAAATTACGAAAATATCCACAACCAGTCGGTACCTTCATCTTCTACCTGTGAATTAAATGTTACGTCTCTAATAATAGCGCCAACTTTGTTACGCACATCAAAACTGAATTTCATAAAAGCAAGCAAAAGGTTTAAGTACCTACTCGTATAAGTCTCAATAATTTAAAAATATCTATACTGCCATCAAGATAGATTGCCGGCATAACTTTTTAAAGAGCATCTTTTAATTAATTAAAATAAAAAATATCTTTAGACGCGCGATGTTCAGCAATGCGTCTGCAACATCCACCCGGATGCTTGACGAATTTGCTTCAAGAATGCGTTTGGCATCAAAGCCTTTAACGGCAAATAACTGGTACGACCTGGTATAAACCGGTTAACAAGTTGATGGGCCAAGATTTCTAAGGAAACGTCGACTGAGAGGGTTGAGGACTGAGAGATTTGGGAATATGAACTATATTTTGGGAGCCTAAGATGCCGTCTGTCCTAATTTGTGCAGACGGTAGGTATGCCGTCTGTCCTAATTTGTGCAGGCGGTAGGTATGTGAATAATTTGTAAGATTGCGGCGGCAGTCAATTAGGAAAACGATTGCGCGAGTTGAGAAAATGCTTTTATCATAACAATCTATACTAATTATTCTAAAGAGGTAAAAAGCCAATTACAAAAAATGGTGCAATTTAATTTTTTTCGCGGCTGTCTATCAAACATTATTAATTAGACGCAGAATAATATGACGAACAAAACATAACCTAACACCACAGTCTGAACCGAGTTGCAAAGATAATAAAAAATTAAAATAAACAATTTTTTTCTCCTTATTTATCATCTAAAAGCAGGTTACGCAAAATAAGCTCTAAGCTGTACACTTAGAGCTTATTTTTGACATAAAAAATCAAGTTCAAATATACACCTCGGACTGCATTTGTATAAAAATAGTTTATCAATTCATTTTTGTGATACGTTTTACCAACACCGACTAAGTTTCCAACGATGGCCGCGGTATAAAACCAAATGCACCACTTCCCGTGGTGCTTTGGTAATTGTCCTTTGTTTGTAAGTTGGGGGTAATCTCTGGAACTACCAGTCGGACTTGAAAATATATTTTTACATTTGATAGCCCAATTCTTGAAGAAGGCTATAGGCTAGACTCTTAGAAGCTGAGCAAACATAAAAAAGGCAGAAAGATCGCTAAGCGAAAATGAAGTAATAGCGGCGATGCAATATATGCGACGCAGTGGGTCGAGGGAACAAGAAATTTCACGAGGACGAAGTCTAGTAATATTATAAACATATAAAATTTGTGAGGTAGTATATAGGGGACTAGGGAATCTACCTTCCTATCTTCCGAACTACTGATTCGATTCCGAACATTCTTTTGTGGTGGCATGAACATCGCCACATGTGAACTACGCGTCACACTGACGTCACGAAAATCCTGCATCGCACAAGCAGAGTTTACCGTGCGACTAGTAGGTATACATGTATACAACGTCCCGACATCAACCGTCGGGCAGTTGCCCACCAGTCACAACACCCGTCTGGTCGGAGGATCCTCCCTTTTCTATGGAGGATGAGTGAACTTTACACCCTGTTCCTCATGCCTCTATACTTTCACTTATGAGAAGCTACAGTATTGCCGATAGTCATAGAATATATTGAATGTTAAAACAATAAATTACACGCGGACGAAGTCAAGGGCAGTCGCTAGTCTGCCATAAAACTATATGCTAAACCCAAAGAAAAAAATTAACGTCAAATGACAAGCGTACTGTTACATAGCAACACTACCGGCCTCGGTAGTCTATGGCAAAAGCGGATTTGGTCTATGTCAAGTGTTCTGTTCACGCCTAAGGTTCACGCATGTTCGCGACTGCCCGAAGCAGACTGCCTCAGTCTAAAGTAATAAACTGTTATAATTAATATCAGTCGTATTATTGGTTTGGTTCATCCTCAAGAAATAAACATAACACGTACAAATATAAAACTGAAAGGAAAATTAATACAGGCATTACCTTTGGAAGTCGAATAAAACCAACGGGGTTCGTTGACTTCCATGCCATGCCGGTGTTATTTAATTTGAGTTTGCTAATCAGTCAAGTTTGTAGTGATACCATAGCATAATCAGCCATATAATGTTATCAGTCGATGGAGTTTCGAGTGCGATCTACTTAGTTTCACTCTAAAACTAGCAATAAATCAACCTACTCGAACGGAAAGTCAGACATGTCGATAATTTTGTGCATATTTATAACAAATCAGAAGTCTTAGAGTTTGCCCTTTCAGACCACACAGCCCTGGGCACGCCACAATTGTCGCGATAAGTCCCCTCTTTGAGGAGTGGCTAGAGAGGCGCCACGGCGTTCTCACCTTCCGCCTGACGCAGGTCCTCACCGGACACGGTTGTTTCGGTTGTGTGGATCGCCCGGAGGACACGGTGGAGCATACGGTGGAGGTCTGCCCGGCTTGGGCGGAGCACCGCCGGCGCCGTGTCTTCACGGAGGCGATCGGCGGCGGCGATCTCTCGCGTCCGGCCCTGGTTCAGGCCATGGTTCAGAGCGAGAGTGCATGGGAGGCTGTCACCTCCTTCTGCGAAGCAGTAATGCTCGCGAAGAAGGAGGCGGAACGCGTGAGGGAGAGGCAAGGTTCGCGCCCTCGCGCCCCTAGGCGCCGCAGGAGACGCCCCGGGCGTCGGGAGTCGCAAGCCGATTTCCGGCGTAGGCGCGGGCTTGCGGACGGTGAGCGATGGGTAGCTCGCCGTCTGACAAGGACCAGCACCCTAATTGCGTAATACAGTTTGAATCGGAATCGGAATAATTTTGAAGTAAGTATATTGCTAATCCATAGCTTCGTAATAATATGTTAGAAAAATGTGTCTGCTCAACAACGTAAATAACGCAATGAGTGTTGTTGTACTGTCAAATTGAAACCGATTCCTACTGATAGTGTGTTACGCAACTAGCCTACATGCCGGGTCGACAGCGCGTTTTGTTCCACACGCGCCTCAAAGAGATGTCAGCACCAACTGACGGGGTCCGTTAGGACCAATGCCTGCCAGGGTTGCGAGTTTGTCCGAAAGGGATATCGTGGCCCTGGTATACAGGCAACGGAAGGAACACGGGTGGGTTTTAGTCAGAAAAAGTCTGACAAGCCCTCCCGCTCCGCCCACAGCGAGAGAAGTTATTTGATAATTTCCCACCCAACTGTTAGACGCAAATTTTATAGCAAGGAAAATACATCTAAATTTAAATATTGTTTAAGAAAAATGTATTTCGAAATGTATGAGACGGATGACCCGAACATTGCATACAACATGAAATATTTTCTTTTTTCTACAACCTCTGTTTTCCTAAGAATAGTTTTAGGAAAACGTATTAGTCTTAGGTTGTCGAAAAAAGAAAATAATGTAAGTATGTATGTGTGTGTGTAATCATAGGATTACAATAAATGCAATAACAAAGCCAACGTGGATATCTTAAGGTATAATTAAATCCTGTAGTAAGAAAAAACGACCACTTCTGTGGGCCTACAAATTAAAATCAAAAGAATTAAATATTAAATTATGACTGACACAGCGTTCACAAAATAACTATAAAATCAAAACATCACAATAAATGTAAAACCGCCTGGCAAATAATAAATCAAGGTAAATTGAATGTACCTTTTCTTTTTTTTCCGGGTTCCCACATTATCAAATAACTTCTCCCGCTCTGGGCGGAGCGGGAGGGCGTGTCAGACTTTTACTGACTAAAACCCACCCGTGTTCCTTCATTTGCCTGTGTGCCAGGGCCACGATATCCCTTTAGGACAAACTCGCAACCCTGGCAGAAATTGAATGTACCTAAAAATTATATTTTGAAAATTAAAATCAATAATGACAAAATCACGGATGCGAAACAAATTGCTAATCAATTTAATGACCATTTATTCATAAAATACAACTCATCCAGTCCAGTGATAATAAAACTACACGTTGTTTATGGCACCCTGTACACGACAGGCACATAAAAGCAGGCAGGGTTTTTAAGGTGTATTTTTTGCTATAATGCCAATAAACGCATTTTTCTTTCTTTTTTATAAAATTACTATGGCCTTAAAAAACACAAATAGCGTGGGGTACGATGGCATATCAACCAAAGTAAAAAAAGCTGTAGCATCTGAAATATGCGACCATTTGTCTCATATTAGAAATCTATGTCTTATAGCTTATGGCACGTTTCCTGACGCACTAAAGATATCGATCGTTAAAGCCATTATTTAAGAAAGAAGATAGAGAGCTCATGGAATTCTGCAGGCCTATTTCTCTGATTCCTATCTTCTAGAAAATATTTAAGAAATTCATTCAAAGGGAATTAAACGATTAGAAAAAAAAAAGTTATGTAATGAGCAAAAGGGATTTCGCGAAAATAAGACTATACATATGGCTATTTATACACTGTATTGATAAAACTGGACAAAAAACACCTTTATGTGCTATCTTCTGCGATATGACTCAAGCATTTGACTACGTAAATCATGACATTTTAATATAAAACCTTGACGCATATGGTATAGGAGGTAATGTTCTTAATTTAATTTAATTCTATTTAGACAATAGAAAGCAAAAGCCAGAAACCACAAGAATTAATGTAACCACTAAATAGGAAGAGATATATACTTATCAGATGAACGTCAAACTTTTTTTGGTGTTCCACAAGGTAGTGTATTGGAACCTCCACTTTTTACAGTATACATTAATGGCTTGCCAAAATCAATTCCACACCCTATGGCTTTTTTGCACGGTGACAATTTCTCGTAATAGCAATGACATGATCCGATATAAACTGAAGTTTATATCGGATCATGTCATTGCTATTACGATTGAATGATATTATTTACAATACCTTGACATCTATAATAGAATGGTTAAACAATAATAATTTAAAGATTAATTTAGGTAACACTAAAATCATACATTTTAGTCAACGATTAACTATAGAAAATATGGACATAAATATAGATAATAAAATTGTTAAAATCGTAAAAACTACTAAATTCCTTGTATAATTGATAAAAGTAGATTGCGGCCTGCCTACTACACCTATCATATTTTGGGGAAATTTTACCGACGCTAACAAGGCTCAAAAGAGATACATTAGATCTGTTTGAGCTAAAAACGGTTGATACATGTAAACCATATTTTAAAAGATACAAGATATTCACTCTTCCTTGTATGTATATCCTCGAAACCGCAATGTTTGTTAAAAAAAACCCCAATTTCTTTCCACGTCTACAGGACGTTATACCGCGTAACAGACGGGAAATGACCATTCTTCGGGTCTATCTAGCAAAAACGGCACTCATGCGCAAAAGTATAGTCTACATGGCACCTACTATATTTAACATATTGCCCAAACGTTGGAAGAAGCTAAATGGTAAGGCAATCAAGTACGAATTAAAAATGTTTCTTTCGCAAAAAGCATAATATAGTGTCTCCGAATTTTTTGCCGAAAAATATATTTTTGTATGAATAGTTTTATCTTTTTCCTGACATTAAATATGAATAAGGAATTTTGATATTATAACATAAAATAATTTCTAATTTATAAAGTTTCTAAATTATAAACTTTGTAAGTGCCTATTCTAAGTAATATTTCGATTTTTGTTGTTGTTCATTATTTTCAATGTTATGGAAATATTTGTACGCCAATACTTACGGCTAAACATGATTGGACTCAAACTTATCTTGCATGCTCTTGCATGTATAAAATGTTTAAACAAATAAAGAAATCTTATCTTATCTAATGTTCCCACTGCTGGGACACAGGCCTCCTCTCTGTGAAAGGGAGTGGGCCGTAATCCACGATGTCACATGTCTTCGAATTTTTGGTTCTATACCATTCCGATTTCCTCATGATGTTTTCCTTCACCATTTTGAGAGCAATGTTGATGCATTAATTTACACCAAGTAAAGCACCTGCCTGGGTTCGGACCCACGACCTACAACTCGTAAGTGGCGGCCGTTACCACTGCTCACAGCCGTTGTACTGATATGAATTGTCTAAATATTCTGCACGTAGAATATAATATGTCATTACCCGCAGCTAAAGTAACCGTCATGAGAAGCTATAAATACATAAAATTGCAAATTATACAACTATCAACTTTAAACTCAAGATATCTAAGTTGATTTATGAATGAATAAATTATCGCTAAACGTCATAAAATAATTTTAGTTGCAATGGAAACTGAACCATACGCAATTTCAGTTAAAGTTTTAAATCCCAAAGTATGAAATTTATATCGTCTCATGGCGTTGACTTTAGTCCCATTTAGCAGCAGGATAATAATATAATGTTAACGGTTTTTAGTAGGTACTAACTTGTTTTTTTTTCGGGTTTTACCACAGGGTTTCCGGACTATTTCCGAAGGTCTTCACAAGGCGAAGTCGCAAAACTAACTGTATAGTAGGCAATTACGAGTAGGTACTTATTTAGTAGGTACATAAAAAACCGGCCAATTGCGAGTCGGACTCGTACATGAAGGGTTCCGTACCGTAGGTACATACAATATTTAAAACTAAAGCAAAAAGAGCTCAATTTTTTTCTTTAACACTGAAAATTTCAAGTGTTTACCTATTACGGTTCTTAAGATACATCCCTGTGACAGATGGACGGATATACAGACGAACGGACAAACCGACGGAGTTTTGTCCCGTTGGCACCCTTTGGGTACGGAACCCTAAAAAGAACCGGGTAAACCTTATCGAAACATACATAATTTAACGTTTTCTATAATGTAGTAACTTGATAACACGTAGTTAATTAATATTCACCCGATCTTGTTTGTATTAGAAAGTCATTTTATATAAATAGACATGCAAGGTTTCCTCAATTTCGCGAGCTCCCTTGGAAGCGATTCCGTAGACCGGAAACTATGAGGATATAAGCAATTTGCAAGTTTATCAAATAAACTTAAACTCAATTAAATGTTATCAGGATTCACGTTCATGATTGAATCTCTACGTAGGAAATTCTGTCTTGTCGGGAAATCTTTTTTTTTTTAATTCTCTATTTCTAGTTTTGTTTTTTTCTTACCTACTTTGTTAAATTCTGTTATTAAGACGCAGATATATGCCAGTGACCTTGAGTGTTTAACTTGCGTGTTCTGTACTGAGCTCCCGCAACGCGGCGTACGTTCAGCCAGTAATAGGACTCGCCCATCAAGGAGCGCTGTCCCCAATTTGACGCATTATTAATTTATTATACACAAAATAAAAGGTATTTTAATGAAACGCGTATACTAAAAGGTCAATAATTAAATTATCTTTAAATTGGTGAAGGTTTCAGAAAAATACGCTTGGTAGATTTTGCGCCATTCTCAGTTTTTTATCCGCGTTAGACATAACTTTACAAATTCTTTTCACTATGTAATAAAAACATAATCTAAAAGATTGTTACGAGCTTGGGGTTCGTGACAATAAAAACTGCCGATTTAATAACTAAAAAAAATAGACACGTTAATTAAGAACACCAATTTAAACACACTACTACTTTAAACACAATTAAAACACAATCACTTAATGTCACTCTCAAATATCGTTCAGTTGTTTTCGCTTGTCTCGTTTTCAAAAATAAACTAACTCCGTCGCGGCCCATACCGGCCCCGACTGACCGGGTGTCGATAGTTCTAGAATCGAACTTTCTAGAAGCAACTTGACTCTACTAGTTCCGCTACTCGATAATAGATGGCGCTAGTAGTAGGCTTTTTAGTTGTGCGCGCAACAATATTCACATATTAAATTATTGAGAAAATACTCTAATTTAACATATATTTTTTTCAAATCATTAACACTACTCGTTTAGACGTGATCTTCAGTATAAAATCATTAAAAGTCGGTTAAGGCTTCAACATATCGTGGCGACTTGTCACGCGACGCGACGCGACACAAAGGTACCGCTCGTCCCGCGACACTCAGGGCCTTTGTGCCGTGTCGCGTCGCGCGACAAGTCGCGCTGGTATGTAGAAGCCTTTATCGTCGTCTTAACAGGCTTTGTATGTGTACACATAGTTATGTAAGAGGGAGGTCTTCTGTTACAGGTATCTCTATACTTAAAAGAAGGCCTCTACGACTTATTTGTTAAAACCTGTTGATTATGAAATAAAAAACTTATTATTATTATTAAAAAAAAAAAACAATCTGCCCAGCTTTTTCCCAACTATGTCGGGGACAGCTTCCAGTCTAACCAGATGCAGGTAAATACCAGTTATACCATTTTACATGGAACGGGTACCTATCTGACCTCCGAACACAGTTATTGACATATTATTCCAACTACCTACTTATAACTATGCAAACAAAATTTCGTCAATTTATATATTTTTCCTTGTAGTTAAGGAAATCCATATAATATTATTATGTGTTTGTGTGATCAATTATTACATAGTAAATAACCAAATTCACCAACGATTAAGCAGCTATTAAAAAACTTTTACTACGAATTTATGAAGAGTTAGATTATAGAGAGATTATTTTAACAAAACATGGAACAATCGAAACTACTAATTAACTGTAAGTATTACTATATTAGATACTGTTGAGGCTGCCGTGGCGATGTAGCGCGTCAAGGATGTTTGCGGAAAGGCATATAGATGGTTTTGCGGCCATCATACGTACAAGAAGCGCTTCTCTGCTTGCTCGTCTCCGCGGCAGTACCAACACTATCTTGAGTTTATTCGCAGATAGATGGGAGTCTCCAATGCTGCGACATTGGATGAAACTCCACACGGAATAAAACTTGTATATCTACTAACACTAGTTTTTAAGATCATTGTTACTAACACTATGGGCGTTGCCTGAAATAAATTATATAGGTAATAATAATTACGCTGGAGAAAACTTCGGAGAAAAAAAGAGGAATATTTACAACACATAACATATTATCACGGCTGTAATCCCCGAAGGGTTAGACAGAGAAGTAGTACACCCACATTTAGAAAGAAGAAAGAAAATACGTTTATTTGCGGTAAACATGACGCAAAAAAGAACATAAACACAAAAATAAGAAAAGGTTGGGGGAAACATGCCAGTGGTCGCCAGTTATGTAATTATGTCCCATGTAAACCGGTAGAACAATTTCTTTTAAAATTTCATGGAAGTTGTTCTACCGGTGTCGCGCCAGTTTGTACGAGCCTTAATAGGGGGCGAGCCCATTGCTATCAACCGGGCACAAATCCAGAACCCGGGCTGATACTGTGAAATTCCTGGTGAAAAAACTCAATTTAACACTGCCCGACCTGGGAATCGAACCCAAGACCTCATGCTCAGCGATAGCGAACAGTTTTTATTGTTTGTTTAATATTTTCCTTTATCACACAAACGATAAATAAGTATCTAAACATACTTTCAACGAACATAACAAATATTTGAGATCATTACTTCATTACGCTTAGATTATCTCAGCGTTAGAAAACAATGGATGATTACATCACAATGTTCAGCGGCTCCTAGTCTAGAGCCAAAAATTACAACAGACAGTATAAAATAAGAGTTTTTTTTTTGTTTAGATCTTTAACAGTCGTTACGGTTAGTCAGAAGCCCGAAAGTCTGAAAACCAGTGGTATTACATTACCCAGTAACTGGGTTGTGGAGCTCAGATAAGCAGTCGCTCCATGCAGTGCCGTAACTAGTCTCATAGGTGCCTGGTGCGAACTTCTATAACTGCGCCCTTGAACAAATGTTCTAATCCTACCTGGCAATAAAACTGACAAAGTCTATGTAAATATCATCCAAAAACAAAATTTCTCAAAAACTTGGTAGAATTATGAATAAAGTACTTATGTATAAATTAGGAAAAAAACAGAAACAAACGTTATTCGAAAATATTTGGCAAAATACACAATACAAAGCACAAATGACACCAAATGCTCGTTAGTAGAAATACACAATACAAAGCACAAATGACACCAAATGCTCGTTAGTAGAAATACACAATACAAAGCACAAATGACACCAAATGCTCGTTAGTAGAAATAATAGGTATTGTATGTCATGTTACTAACTACCATGTATGACCCAAACCTTGGTCATCTCTGCGCCCCTCCAGGGTCTGCGACTCTGTTCCCTGTGCCAGAGCACCGCTGGCACCACCCTATTTACGGCACTGGCTCCATGATGTAAAATACTGGTATTCAGCTACATCCGCGGTTTGACTGGAAGCAGACTGATAGAGCAGATGAGATGAGCCTGTCGCACGGCTGGGCCTAGTCCATCATAGTATTATTGTATAAAAACGGCTGAACCGATTTTGATAAAAAAAAATCTAAAAACCATCGCTAGAAAATCAAAAACACATCCAAATCGGTTCATCCGTTTAAGAGCTACGGTGCCACAGACACACGCACATAGCGGTCAAACTTATAACAACCCTCTTTTTGCGTCGGGGGTTAAAAAAATCTTTATCATTCCCAAATAGCGTAGGTAATAAAGTTTTTGTTTACACAATATACCTAAAAGCTGTTCTCAATTTTCGATCCGATGTCCGTTGTCCGGTATCTTCGGTGCATCGGTATAGAAAATTGGCAATAAGCGTCTGAACCAAGACTAGTGCGGACAATACCGGACTTACGAATTTCGAAATTTAAAAAAACTTGCCGTAAAAGAATACAGGCAGTTAAGAAAATAATGGCGGCGAATTTTGAATGCGACTGGCGTAGTTTACGAGTTTGGGAGTGTACGAGTGTATAATCTATGGTACGAATGATTGCTGACGGTGGTGGGATTAACGAAGTTTTCTGGAATCTGATCGACACGTGATTAAAAGTCCAGAAGAATCTCGTTCATCATAGGACTTTGTACACGAATACAGTTTTCAGAAATAGAGGGACGTGAACTATTAAACAGGTGTACTTAAAGTTTTTTGGAATTGGACGAGAATTATGAGTGAAATTTTAAGGAGACGTTACATTTACGCACATTTCGTTACATGAGAGAGTAGAAAGATTTAACTCTCTTTGTCTCTAACACTAAGGGCCACTTGCAGCAAAATGATACAAATCTCGGTTTAATTAAATCTCGATTTTGTCCTAAACTCGACTTAACTTAAATCTTATTAGGCATGTCTTGCACGGTCACTTTTCACATTCGATTTAACTAAACTGAGATTAGTCATTATTACATTCACCATTCATTCTTTGCGTTCAGTTTTCAAATAAAAAGTGATGGCAACTCAGTTCTGCGTATAGAGAAAAAAGTTGTGAACCGTTACGGGACGCCTGGCAGATGTGAAACATCGAAATCAAATTGGTTGTTGTAGTCTCGTGTTATTTTCTAGTTTTCGTTAGCGTGCCAGTAATAAATAGTGCTCTGTGCTATGTGCATAACTGAAGAAAGCTTACCTGTTAAAATCACGTGGAAAGTTAAGGATAATTTTATCATAAATGAGCTTTGTACTCTGTTTACTTAAGCAGAACCGTTTCAAAAATTCGTCATCTCGTAATGTATTCAATAAATCGCTTTTAATGTACAGTCTACGAGAGAAAAACGGATTGTCTAAATATTTTACGATCTCCTCGTCCTCATCCGATAACAAATCATCATGATTAAACGAAAAGAAATTCTGTTTCACAAATAAAAAGAGAAATTTAAAATACCACTGTATTGTCTGTCTCTATAATCGAGATTTAACAACTCTAAACCGACCCAGATGCCGGTTTAACTTTGACGTTTATTTAAATCGAGATTTAAGCTAAATCGATGACATGCAAGTCGTTAAGTTAAGTTTAAGCCTAAGTCGAGTTTAAATCGAGATTTAACTAAAAGCTGCAAGTCGCCCTAAATCTCTCTTATTCTTTTTTTTTTAAGCAGTCTCACTTCTATTACTTGTAGTACGGTGCTCACACCCAATTGTTTAAAGGAAAGGGGTCGTTACCCTACGGTGGGACAACACAGGCTGATTTATTTATTTATTATTATACCGTTATTTTTTTCATGTTCTATTAACTCTTGAGTATTTCATGGAAAACAGCGCACAATAGAGATTGTAAGCTCATTGTTCATTATTTATAAAGGCTATTATTTATTTCCGTTAGATGACATTCACGGCGCGAGGTCAGTAAATGATACTAATATTTTTATCTTTAAACAAAAATTGCAGATAATGAATATATCGAGATTTATCGATAAAAACTGGAAGGTTTGTTGGTGCAACATTGTGCCCCAATCTGAAAAGCAAACTAACTGGATCTTCGTGCGGTTAATGCCCGTAGTATGGCCCCGGGCCTGCCCTCGGGCATGGCATTGTGTGTTTTAAGCATCCTTATTTACGGGCAGACGCGAGTGCTTTCGCTCGGAACATAAGTACCACTTTTCGTGCCATACACGTGCTGTTTTTATGTTAAACTGCATTTAATTTTGCGAAGTTTATTTGCTTATAATGTTATTTGGATAGCGGTAGTTTAGGTGGCCATTTCAGCATACGAGTAGTTATAGATAGGCAGTTGGTCTATGTCAAATTGTCAACTGGTATTCAACTGCATACCATGGAGCCGTTTATTATTTATGATGTATGTTGACTTAAAAAAGTTTGGCAGTTAAGAGTATGTCATGCTCACTTAAATGTCTCGCTGATCGTGGCGCGTGTGTTGGATCATTCGTTTCCCTACAAAATGGTTGAGCTGGATGGTGCTGATCCACGCGTCATGTTCGTGAACGGGCGCCGTCAGTTGGGACTAGTCATCTCCTATCTGCCAGGGCTTATTTGTAATCTTTTATATATTGTATTGTTTTTAAATAATTTATTTTTTTACATTGTTCTCACATAAAGAAGCGACAAGAATAATGTACCCAGGATATTGTAATATATTGATTTAAAAGAGTGTCCTTGGAGTTTCTTGCCTGTTCTTCTCCATAGAGATCTACGTTTTGGAATGGGCAAATAGCTTCAACTTTCTGACTAACTGACCAACTCTTTGACAATTCAAAAGTGCCTGTAATTGGTTTAATTGAAATAAATGCTTTGAGTTTGAGTTCATCCGGTTGGACTGGAAGGCGACCCCAACACACATAGTTGGGACAGGGCTAGGCAGATTTGCCGGGAGGACACGGCGCGGCATACGCTGGCAGAGTGTGCCGCTTGGGAGGAGCCACGCCGTGCCCTCATCTCAGGAGTAGGCAGTGACCTATCGCTGCCGGCCGTGGACGAGTCGATGGCCGGCAGTGAGGAGTCCTGGGACGCGGTGGTGTCCTTCTGCGAAACAGTCGTGTCGCAGAAGGAGGCTGCGGAAAGGGAGCGGGAGATCTCGTCCGCTCACCCGGCCCGCAGCAGGCGCACCGGGCGTCGGCGGAGGGCCGATAACGCCCTCTTCCAGCCCCCATAAATGGGTCCAGGGACGGCGGACTTGGGGACGTCCGCCGCCCCCTATCACATTGGACCCGAGGTGGCGGCGCGTAGTGTTCCACGCGCGCCCCTAGCTGACGTCGCGGGGGGGTCAGACACCTCACCCCCCCCCCCAGACTTGAGGTGGCCCGCAGAGGCGGGCCGGCACTAGCCGGGGATTGCGGAAGGAATAACAGATCCCAAGATCCCCGGTGCAAGTGTGGGAGGGGAACACTGGGGTGGTTTTTAGTCAGTAAGAGCCTGACAGACCCCTCCGCCCGCCCCAGGGCGGAGGACATCCATGAGGATTTTCCACCCCGTGAACAAAAAAAAAAAAAAAAAGGGCTAGGCAGATTGATTGGCAATGTTCTTTTTTGAAATTCATAAAGATACCACGAATTGAGTGGTCCTAGGACATGCCGGTTACCTCACGATGTTTTCCTTCACCGTTTTAAGAGCAGTGGTGATAAAAGTATTTAGACAAAGAAATGTGCCTGCTTGCTTTCCAACTTTATTGCGATTTAATCATTACCTTGCGAGTCTTGCGACAGATACAAACACAATCAGACAATTTCCCGGTAGCAGCATTATTTTCCATTGCAAACAGTTCTTCGCTGTAGAGCGTGACATAACGACACTGATGTTAATTACAAGGCAACACAAATAACAATTCTGGGAACTATTTAAGACGCTAACAGCAGCTGAACCGCGGTCACTGTTAGACTGCATACAAAAGAAAGAGAAGCACGATGACACATCGCTAATAATTTATTGCAAACTATGAAGTAATTATCTATTTACTCAAAAATTTGTTGAGTAATTGAAAATAAAAATCAACTAAGTTCTGCATACAAATAAGACGTTCTTGTTATTAATGAAATACGAAACGTACGTTGCTATTTTGATACAGATATTTTGGATTGAAACTCAAAGTACGATTAGTTTACCGTTAATTTGTATCAAGATTTTTTTTTCTGAACATGTTTTGGTAACAACCAAATTCTGAGAAATATGTTCAAGAATAAGATAATTATATTTTTTCCGCTACCACAAATTAAATACATTTGGCAATTTTTTTATTTAAGACATGCCTATTGCCTCTTGTCAGCGCCTTAATGTTTAAATCGTATGTTTTTGTTCGTCATAAGGTTACTTGCGCAAGTTTACACAAAAAACGCCTTTGAGCGAACTCCATTTTTTGGCGCCTTGTTACTACAACATACATAACGTACGATAATGGTTTAGATTGCCTTTTAGTTAACTTTATAGCTTGTTAGGTCATCAAACAGCGAAGACTACAAATTGGTTAAAGATTGCACAAGAAATGAAAGATAACAGAAAGTTGAAAATAGGTGGCCAAACGTTTACTAGAGCCCGAATCTTTCCAGCTTCATATACAGGAGGTCTGTCTGTATCCATTCTTGGTTGTAATCTCGCCCGACTCATGAGATCATTTTACACAGAACGCCTTTAAGGCTTCTACAGACCAGCGCGATTCGCTACGCGACACAAAGGCACCGCTCGTCACGCGACACGCGGGGCCTTTATAAGTAGCCCGAAATAGAGAGACATATATTACGCGGGCTATAGCGGGAACGAGATAGCAATAATTGTCACTGTTACGTACCCATAACAACTCGGAAACAAACAACGATTCGGGTATTCCCCGCAAACCGAGAGTGATGTAGGTCGATTGTGTTTTTTCACCTAATTTATGCGGTCCACATCGAGGAGCGCGTACCTTATCTTCTTATTTAATACATCAATGAGTTTACCGAATAGAAAATAAATACCAGTGGTATTAGTGGTTGGTATTAGAACGGAATAAATCGAAATATGTGTGGTTGTCCAGTAATAATATTTTGTTATTGATACTCGTCACGTGATCTTAACTATACTCCGTTGGTTTAGGTAGTTAAATAAAGGTAAACAAAAAAAGAAGAGAGCTGTCAAGTAACCGACTAAACGTAGTACCTACCTGTTACTTCAGTTGTCATGCTACGTCACAGTTGTACTCTTCAATTTAGCAACTTTTTAATTCGTTGACGTTTAGAGAACCTGTCTATTTGAGCTCTTTACAATAGACATATTACAAAATATTATAGTATTATTATAAATCTAACAAAAAAATTGTGCTCAAGCAATTACATCTACAAAGAGTAGTTTAAGAATAAAGGAAAGTTTAACATACAGTAATATAAGAGGAAACTATCGTAAATATCAAAATAATTTGGTTATAAGTTACAACGTATTTTTAAACAAGAAGTGTCATCTGTAAAAAATCTTTTTATGATTTGTTTACCTATAATTAAGTACCTAAACCAATGGAGTATAATTTCGTGTGTGATGAGATTTCAGCGCAACCTACAGTGTGTTTTAAAAGTCACTGTAACTCCCCACGTCTCGAATACTTATCTACATCATATTACAAAGTTTCCGAGGCAACGCCATCTTTCTTTTAAAAGAGTCTGAATCTAAAAAGTAGTAAGTATCAGTCCCGCCGTCGAGTTTGATACGATGGAAGATGCAACTGAAGTTGTAAGTTTAATCTGATAAGCAATTCATTGGGCGAGGTTGTGAACTTGTGACTCGAGACTCGGCTCTCGTGAGTGCCAAACCGAAGTATCTGTTTTGCTGAAGATTTTTTATATAAATATTGGAAATGGAGAAGGAAAGTATGCTGCTCTGAGGCCATTCAATACTGCTGTTCGTATCCGACCCCACTTCTGATAACGGCGCAGGATAGCGAGTCCCAATAAATGCTTTTTCTTTCTTTCTTTCCTTTCCACCAGAAGTGATCATCGTATTAGTGGTTCAGCAACTTCAATATCATCAGGATTGTGCCGGAATATAGCAGTTCCTCGTGAACGTGGTACGACAGCGGCTTCCCCTGACATCTTCTTCTGTCATCAGAAGACAGCCGCCACTCAACCATCGACGCGACGCTCTGCTACAGTGACTGTCACCAGCCAGTATCACTCTTATCCGACCTTTTCGGTGATCCCAGTAACAAAAATAGACGGTACCACTTGCTTCGCCGTCACATTTAATAGATGGCATAAGCAAATCTCAATCTAACCAGCTCACAAATGCCAATGGCAAATAAATGTGGAAGGTTGTATGAATAAATAGCTATAGAGAGGCTCAGGGCATCCGGCCGTGGGCTCTTCACAGCCCATTCGCAAATCAAGCGGCAGAACGCTGAAGGGCCATTGCCATGAGTTTCGAAAAAAAAAGAATATATTCAATTCAAGTGCGGCACTCGCCGACGAGCCAAACCGAAGTAAATTGTAAATTAAGCAAATATTCCCCACGTTTGAGAACGGTTCATTTAGGGTTTTTGAACAGATAATAGTCTGCTTTCATAGTATGATAATGTTAGTCAAGGTTTACTTGTATTCTTTTAAAGAACGAACCGTTGAGATGTCGGAAATTCTGGACGAATATTAGGATTGTCTTCATTTTAATGTATGAGTTACTCATGATGAAAATTTATACCTACTTGAAGTCGGTTCCGTTTTTGGTAAATGTACTACTTAGTTAGATTAGTATTTAAGTAGTTAATTTGATTGTTAACAGGTATTTCAAGCATTCACGAGCTGATAGGTATTGTATTGTAATTGTTACATGATATGTGTAGTGTAGGTATTTAGGTACACGTTAAGTAAGTAATTAGTAATTACCTGATAAGTGACAGAAAATTCAAGTAAAACGAACGAATTTCAGTTTAATTTTCGACACACAGGCTGTGTTAAGTAAACACAACTTTGTTAAACATGGCGTCTTTACCCAGAAAAGATAATTTTGGAAGCTTTAAGTTTCCAAGCTTCGCGCAATTTATCATTAAGCAGTAAAATATCGTTAAAAATAGGAAATGGGATGTCACACTTGGTACGTAGAGCGCTGATAGCTGGTTAGTTATCCAGTTAATTAGCCATTAAAAGTTCTAACCGTCGTTCGCAGTTCCCGGGCCTGATTGCTGCTGACGCGACGCAAGCCTAATAAATGTACGTCGTACTAATTTCCTTTAGCAATCGAGGTAGTGCCTCCATGATATTGATGATTAATGAATAGGTAATTCGATATCATTTTGCTCTATTATATAAGTTTGCATAAAGAGCAAAACTTTTGATTCTGACGTTTACTAGCTTAAAGGCTTCTACAGACCAGCGCGACTCGCGACGCGACACAAAGGCACCGCTCGTCACGCTACACGCGGGGCCTTTGTATCGCGTCACGTGTCGCGCCAGTAGGAAATGTCGGCTATATCTAGTTTAAAAAAAAAAAAATATTTGACGTGTAACAGTGATTCTAATATCCTATTTACAGAATAAACGATTTCATTTCATTTCAGTATGAAGGAACCTTAAAGCTACGAGAAAAACGGTGGCAAAACTTATATTCTAAACAAATTCGTAGCTCAGAACTTGAGAAAACAAATCGTTAATTTCGTGCAGATAATAAAAAATAGTGCGGTCTTATTAATCGACGCTGTGAGCTGGAAGGGTCAACCTGTATGATATATGGCGCGAACCAGACTACCGTGCGAGGAGGCATCTCATTTTTCTCCTGTCACAGATCCATCCACCTAGCAGAGGCGCAGCCTCCATACAACCCGATTCCTATCGGCTTCCCTTCGGAACAACCAGTCTTCTTACAACTTTTTTTTTTTTGTGGGTGGGAAATTATCAAATAACTTCTCCCGCTCTGGACGGAGCGGGAGGGCGTGTCAGTCTTCTACTGACTAAAACCCACCCGTGTTCCTTCAGATGCCTGTGTGCCAGGGCCACAATATCCCTTTCAGGGAGGGGTCTTCTTACACCTGTGTGTATCACATCGATGTTCTAAACTGGTATTAGACATTTAATACCAGTTTAGAACATCATGAAGATTAAAAATATTCCAAAAACTGCCAATATTTTTTCACTGAACAACTAATACCATAGCTGGCGTAAATTTTTGAAAAATAAAGGAAGTACTAAAATTTTTGAGTTAATTAATTTTGACGTTATCTAGAGTTTATGAGAACTGAACAACTTTTTCTTCGGCTTACCTCTAACAAAAATTATAGCTTCGCTACTGCCACCCAGCCTTTTCCTATGTTGGGGTCGGCTTACGGACGTCTAACCGGATGCAGCTGAATACCAGCATTTTAAATGGAACGACTGCCTATCTGACCTCCACAACCCATTTACTGGGTAATACGATACCCCTTGGTAAGACTGGTTGTCAAACTTTCGGGCTTCTGACGACCCGTAACGACTCTCAAATATCCACGAATGACAGCCAGGACCAACGGCTTAACGTGTTTTCCGAGGCACCGAGGGGTCTTTGTATGTAAAGATGGTGACCCATCCATTGACCAACCGCGGCATGCGTAGCTTAACCTGCGGCTGTTATCACATAGCCACAAGCCCCTCTGCTCTGCTCTCAGCCGCAATGTCACAGATATTTATACAAATAGACACAACACAAGTGTGACTTCTTTCCCGAAAAAGAGTTCTAAGTATCAAAAATCAAAAATTCAAAGTAGGCAAAAAAAGACAGCCTCCAAAACAACCGCCCGTCACCACTTCCTTGTTTTAGCTGGGAAAATCAAAAGGAAAGCTTGCAATCAATTCAAAATATTTTATTTCACATAAACCTACATGGGCACGAAACGTCAGAAGCACAACACGGTTGCACGGTTCCAATTGGTCGTTTCCTATAGAGAAGAGCCGGCAAGAAACTTCACGGAGACTCCTTTAAAAACAATTGGCTTTTACAATGTTTTCAAATTACAGTATTAATAGGTATGAGTGATGCATTAAATTACCATAACTTATATAACACACACCTTCATATTAATAATGCATTATCTTTGTCCAGCATTGAAGTATTTGTTGGGATTGACGTTACGTTTAACCCTCAAGTATGGTTATAACGATCAATGAACTCTGTCATCTGATCTCTGTGTTCAACATTGAATCATATCGGCGGAAACAACAGGAAATAACTTCAATAACATTTATTGTTCTCGTATGGACGTTAACCCTGAACTACCAAGTTTAGAAACTACTTGTCGATGTGTCTTCTTCATGTATAAGTGTGTCCGCGAAGATTTCAATTTTCCCATAATCTAACCTACCTATCTATATTTTTCTTTCTTTCTTTTAATATCTTAAGTTGGTCTAGTGGTCGCAAGCGCTACTGCTGAGCATGAGGTCCTGGGTTCGATTCCCAGGTCACGCAGTGTTATTGGGATTTTCGATTAGTAATTTCTCAGTAGTAGTCCGGAGTCTGGATTTTGGGCTCGTGTTCACATGGGACTTAAAACATAACTGGCGAAATGTGGGTGTACTATAGGTATACCTCTGCCTAACCCTTTGGGGATTACAGGCGTGATGTTATATTATAACCTTCAACACCTCATTTCACCCTCTTTAGGCTGCCTTTCCACCAAATCAACCAAGCAATAGAGTAATTTGATTCACATTGCGTAACTTGGCTTCACTGCTGCTAGCTCTGGGAAAGGGTTCAACGAAGCTATGTTTTTTCCGCTGCGCTACACCACTTAGCTTTTTTCCGCTGCGCTACACCACTTTGCTTTTTTTCCGCTGCGCTACACCACTTAGCTTTTTTCCGCTGCGCTACGCCACTTAGCTTTGCAGGGTAATTCCGTAACTCACTATCAGTAGCAATGGGTTTCATTTTCACAGTTCAACAACATTCATTGCGTTATTTACGTTGTTGAATGAATTAATTAATGTTCCCGGTCGACCACTTTTCAACCTTATTACTATCGGCATAAGGGCGAAAAGTGGCCGACCGGGAACGTTCGCGGTGGTACCTTGAACATCACAATTCACAAACACCCATTCTGGTGGTGTATGAAAATCCTATCTACCGTGTTTCTGGCAAATAAATAACTTTGACTTTGGAAAGGCAGCCTTATAGTTTTTTTAAACATGCTTACGTCCTTCGTCATGGTTCAAGCTATCTTCATTTATATAATTTCAGGTCCTGTTGAAAATCCGCGTCAGGCACTAGTTATCTGGCATGTTTTGCTGAACTGGGCCTTTTTGGCGCAGCCGTGAGGCACACTTTCCTGCTGATTTCTTACATCGCACTTTACAATATTTATTTGATTTTTATTACTTTCTTTTTGTCTGCTGTTTTATATTGTGTGCTTTTTAGTCTGTGTTAAATAAATGTTTTTTATTTCGTCTTTCTTCTATAAACTATACTAAATATCATCAAACATACTTCGTGTTTTATTATATGTATTAGTATGGCTATATGGATTTCTTCCTTTTAATACACTTGGCTTATTGCTAAGGCTGTTAAAGATATTATTTAGTAACGTGCACGTTACGCTGAGCAGATGGCATATTTTATTATATTTGAAGAGTCGTAGGTATTTGCTATCGAGTGCCACCGGATATTACGAGCGGTAATAAAAGCGAGAAATTAATCTTCATATGTCTTTCATACATAGGGCTTCATCAATACCTACGTTGTAATGGGGAGTGAAAAGTTAAATTACTTAGTGGAGAAAATGTGCACAATTGTAATGAAATTTTCATAATTAAAGTTCAAAATATTTAGGTAAGAAGGTTTATAAAATTATAAGATATTTTATTTTATGTATAATAAATATTATTATCTTGTTCACTCTGGATGTGGGGGATGCGCTAAGGTAGTCCGCGAAATTCAAAGCCGCTAATCACGATCAACATACAACCTCAAATTGCAACAAAATACGTAAGAAAAATTGAAATTCGTGGGCCACCCTGTCACTTTCGATTTCGTTTTTAGGGTTCCGTACCAAAATGGTAAAAAGGAACCCTTATGGTGAGACTAAATTTGTCTGTCTGTCACACCTGGATATCTCAAGAACTATTAATACTATCAACTTGAAATTTAGAATAGTTTTGGATGACGTTTGCCCAACTATTTTGCAAACAAGAAAGAAATTTAAAAAAATATATCTTTTTTTCGAAAGGGACTAAAAGGGGTCTTAAGAATATGCAGTGGGGCTACTAGGGCATGTGGGGTATCATATGAAGAGCACTGTTTGCACATTCTTAATAAATTTTTTTTAGGCAGCATAGTTGCAGACTTTTGATGAAATGTAAACCGTTACCACCCCCCTTATCTCCGAAGTTTGCATAGATCAAAATCTGAAATTATTCTGAAGTTTATGTAAAGATTACAGGAAAAATAAAACGATGTCTCTAAATAGCACAGTTTTTCAGAAATCATCAACATATAACGGTAGTACGGAACCCTCGGTACGCGAGTCCGACTCGCTCTTGACCGGTTTTTTGTTAGAGTAATAGTCATATTCGTAACGTAACTAAGTTCTTGGAAATTGCTCTAACATTTTAAATACCTGACATGGTTTAGGTGCATAATTTAATATTCATAATTAAGATTTACTTTGCTCGCTCTTAGGTAAGTGCAACAAAAACTTACCATAAATCTTGCTTTGCTGTGACAGTGCATTTTAAAGGCGCCCCCTCACCAGGACGGGAGCATTCGCCTGTAATGTAACAATCCAAGATTCCACTGTAATGCTGGGGCCACACCAACGGTCACCGTCAATGCCCATCATCGCCTTTAACAACGCGGTAATTATTCCGATAAATAAAGCGATAAGTTCCTGTGGCCACACTTGAACGGTCAACGCTCATTTAGAAGTTCAAGATAGATGTGGTCTCTTTGATTTGCCAAAAAATACCGCCACCCGAGTTATCGCCTAACGTCAAACGGCAATGTGAATACCGTTGACAAACTATCGCGATAAGTTGTGGCTACGCATTCTATTTAACGTCCATTATCGCGATACTACCGTGTGCAATGATATTATAAACAGATATGTTATAGTTTATACACTCACAAAACAACCGAAAAAAGTGTTCCGCGCAGCAGCGGCAGCACACATATATTTACACTTTTCATTCATTTTACATTTCACTACAAGTCAAAATGATGGCTTGATAAAAACATCAAGAGCGAGTCGGACTCGCGCACCGAGGGTTCCGGTACATATATATGATGTGGATGATTTCTGAAAAACTGTGCTCTTTAGAGACATCGTTTTTTTTCCTGTAATCTTTATATACAGTACTTCTATCACATAGAATAATTTCAGATTTTTATCTATGCAAACTTCGGAGATAAGGGGGGGGAACGGTATTTTTTTTTACATTTTTCATCAAAAGTCGGAAACTGTGCTGCCTAAAATAAAAATAAAAAATGTTTAGGAATGTGCAAACATAGTTCTTTCATATGATACCCCACTTGCCGTAGTAGCCCCACTTAAAATTTTTAAGACTCCCTCCCTTTCAGTCCCTTTTGCAAAAAAGATATATTTTTTTTAATTCCGCCGTCTTGCACGGCTTTTGAAAGACGGTAAAGCGCTTTTCTTTCTGTATATTTATACAACAAAATTAATAGAATCATAAATTTTTATCCGCTAACACTACACGAATGTAAACTTAAAGTAAAGAACTGGCTCTTTACTCTTGATTATGAGGATATAGAGAAATTAATAAATAATTAATATAATTCTACAAAGGAACACATACATAGAATAAACCTTTCTTTCATACACCTACTCATACACAAACACGAACACACCCACACGCACACGTACACACCTCCATACACACACAGCACGATATGATAATTAAAATAAATTATATTTTTGATGTTTTTTTCTCATATACTTTTTTTCATACTTTTAATTTCTGTTAATGTATTTTGTTTTTACTTCTTTTAAATTTGTATTTTGTAGCACACATGTTTGTCGATTCCTATGTTGACATTATTATCTAAGCCAAATAATATGGGAGAGGGCGCTGACTCCTGACATACAGGTACACCTAGTTCAGGAGTCAGAGGCTTCAAACAAATTCTGTACTTATCCTATTATGTCAATAAAGAATTATTTGATTTGATTTGAATTTATTTCTTGTTTGCAAAATTGTTGGGCAAACGTCATCTAAAACTATTCTAAATTTCAAGTCAATAGCATCAGTAGTTCTTGAGATATCGAGGTGTGACAGACAGACTTAGTCCACCATAAGGGTTCCTTTTTACCATTTTGGTACGGAACCCTAAAAAGAGACAGCTAGTGTTGTCAATTGCGTGTGAATGTAAACAAAAATTATCCTGCATCAATTACCGAATGTTGGCATCACAGACTAACAAATACGTCCCAATTAGGACGTTTTCGAGTCTTCACGATTGCGCGCTCACAACATATCTGTTTAATATAGTATCATTGACCGTGTGGTATTAATTTCCGGAATCATCAGCCATACTTTGATAGCGAAATAAAATAGATAAAAATATAATAAATAAATAAAAATAGCCCGCGATTCTGACTGATTTTATATATAATAACCCTTCATTATGCGTAGTCCGACAAGTACTTGGCCGGTTTATTTTTTTTATTTTTTCGTGTTTAGATATCGATATCCATCACGTCTGTGGAGTTTCTCTAGCTAATTTAACTTGACCCTGTATTTAAACAGTTACCTTAGTGCAGTAAAAATAACTTTATTTACATTATGGAAATTAATCGCCTTTATTTTAAGCGTGGGCCAAGTTTTGAATAATCATGACGTGGTTAAGTGTTGAACGACGTATTTAATATAAGCTGCGGCCAGGCAAAGCAAAATTAATATTAGTACCTATACCGACCTACTTATGAAGTGTTCTCTAAAACTGTTTACTAAGCAAATGTGAAATTGCGAATTTTGATGCAGAATTCTGTTTAGCATCATGTTAAACGCTAGAGATACTTAAGCGGGCGTACAATGGTACACTAGCGCCACTCCATTAAAAAAGTATTATCTCGTGACTGAGAATGAGTTATGAATAACGGCTAAGCTAAAGGCTTCTACAGACCAGCGCGACTCGCGACGCGACACAAAGGCACCGCTCGTCGCGCGACACGCGGGGCCTTTGTGTCGCGTCGCGTGTCGCGCCAGTATGTAGAAGCCTTAATGAGGACCCTCGGTAAGTGTGTCTCGAATTTTCTAATACCTTTTATAAAGTTTCTGAATGAGACACGATCTAAAAAAAAACGGCCACATTCCTATAAACTCCATTTGAAATAAGATTAGACATTTAAATAAATCTTTTTTATAGTCCGTTCAACCGATTTTGACTTCTATTGCGTTAGTGGCATGACAAATGGCAGCTGTAATAAACAGTTGGTATTGTAACCACGTTTTTACTTTTTAATGCCATCCATATGACTACGGAATAGAAGTCAAAATCGGGTGAACGGACTGTAAACAAGTTTATTTAAATGTCTAATCTTAGTTCAAACGGAGTATAGCTAGATCGTATTTTGTTGCTTCATGTCCCAATATGAAACTTTATAAAAGGTATTAGAAAGTTCTAGACACACTTACTGTCTACCGATGGTCCTTATTAGCCGTTATTCATAATACGTTCTGTCACGAGATAATATTTTTTTAAAGGAGTGGTGCTAGTGTACCATTTGAACACCATACTGCGATCGCCAACCCGCCTGCCAAGCCAAGCGTGGCGATTATGGCAACCCCCCTAACCCCCCCTCTATTCGTGGACGTCTATGTCCAGCAGTGGACGTCTTTCGGCTGGAATGATGATGATGATTTCTATTGCCGAGCCGATGACCGTTGGGTTAGGCTTGTTCTTGAGTGGAAACCGCGAATCGGCAAACGTAAGGTAGGATGCCCTAAGGCTAGGTGGGGCGACGATCTTCGCAGGGTGGCTGGTAGCAGCTGGGTGAGAGTTGCCGAGAATCGAGCTGAATGGCGTTCAATTGGACAGGTCTATCTATGAGCTGATGATGATGATTTCTATTGCACCAACTCGTAAGCGACCCGGCGGGCCACGGTCAAGCGTGGCGATTATGTCAACCCCCTTCTTTTGGGGCCGGTTTATGTCCAGCAGTGGACGTCTTTCAGCTGAAATGATGATGATGAACTCGTAAGCAAAATGCATCAAGGTTAGCTGTGCGTCGGAAAACTTCCCGAAGATAACATCCTCACTAATACGCGTTCACGCTAAAACGGCTGAATGGATTTGGATGAAATTTGGCACATGAGTAGGCCATGACCTGGTGAAGGACTTAGGCTTTTTATCCTGGATCGCAGACAAGGTCGCGGGCAACAGCTAGTATCTATCTATAAGCCGGTTTATTCTGCAAAATCTCACCGTAAAACTTAGGTCAAGAGAGCTGTCATTTCACTTGATGCTAGGGATGGACATCACTATATTTAAGTTTACACGGTGAGATTTTTACATAAATAGATCGGCTTAAGACGCAGACATATGCCAGTGACTTTGAGTGGTTAGGTTGCGTGTTCTATACTGAGCTCACGCAACGCGTCGTACGTTCAGCCAGTAATAGGACTCGCCCATCACGGAGCGCTGTCCCCAATTTAACGCATTATTAATTTATTATGTACACAAAACAAAGGGTGCGTCTCATATATCGTATCGTATAAACTCATTTGGTCTAATTTCATTTTATTATCGTTCATAAGATATAATTAACGTCAGATATACCAACTGTTGATATAATTTCTTTACATATAACATTTATTTATTCTAAAAAGTTGTTTGATATAACGTTTATGTAATTGAAAATCATTTGGTCTAACGTTTAATATGTATATTGTTTATTTATTAGAAAATCATTAGGTCTATCGTTTAAAATATATATTATTGCGATTAATTTGATTGAGCGTGCTGCGGGAGCGGCGTGACAGAAACGAATCGCAGCAAAACCGACTCCACGTAGTCTTGTCTGCCCTACCCCTAGAGTGTTATTTAAAATCGCGTAGGCGCGTAGGGGCGAGGCGGCCCGCGAGCTTAGGAGCAGGTGGTTTCAACGCTTGCCGCCGCGGATGAGGATGGCCGGCAGAGCCGGCCAGCAATTCGAAGCCTCGGTGGTGGGCGTGAAACGCATCTGTGACGACAAGCTCGCATGAGACCGCTGGAGCCCTGCAGCGCCGGAGCCGTGACAGAAAACATGCCTGCTGCATGTTGCATGCTTGCTGCATGCTTGCTTGCTGCATGCTTGCTTGCTGCATGCTTGCTTGCATGTTGCATGCTTGCTTGCATGTTTTATCATATTAGACTAAATAGGTTTTATGTCTTTTGAGTGGTATATCAAACGATTGTATATTCAATGTATGATATGTCAAACGATGTTATAATTAATGTATGTTAAGCTTATAAAAGTTCGTTATTTTAAAATTATATCAATCGTTCATTATTTTAACTAATCGCTATATTAAATAAAATTATAGGTTCAGTTGTTATATCTTGTAAATATTAGAGATTTTGTAATTATATCAAATATTACTTACCCCAAAACAAAAGGTATTTTAATAAAACGCGTATACTAAAAGATCAATAATTAAATTATTTTTAAATTGGTGAAGGTTTCAGAAAAATACGCTTAGTAGATTTTGCGCCATTCTCGGTTTTTTATCCGCGTTAGACATGACTTTACAAATTAATTTCACTATGTACCTAAGTTATTGAGAAAATGCTCTAATTTATCATATTTTTTTTCAAATCATTAACACTACTCGTTTAGACGTGATCTTAAGTATAAAATCATTAAAAGTCGGTTAGGTGAATCCGCAGCTGCAGTCCGCGGAATTCAAATTTTCTTAGTTTTTTGCAATTTGCAGGTCGGTCAGGTCGTAGCGTTAACTTTGAATCCAACACCCTTCTGAGCCAACACCGATGTGAACTTGAACTCATTCCCTGCAAGTGGCGCCTCTTTAATCAAAATTCAATGCAGCCTCGTAGTCAACCATGGTCACTTTCCATTTGACACTGAACCGCAAAGGATTGTTGAAACTGCGCTCAAAACAAGTTTTATAATTTGCGGTCGCATCGCGGCACTACTTTTAGTTTAGGCACGCTAGACGGCGGCTGTCCGCAATTCTCATTAAACGCCACAACAACATGAGAACGCTGTTAAAGTTAAATTAGAAAATGGAACATAGTTAACGCTATACATATAAAGATCATAATATGTAGGTAGATTCATTTTGGACTCTTCGAAAAAGTTTGGGCTGACGCTCTTGATACTGAACACATTTTTGTTTTAAAGACACAGGCTTGAGATGGGTTAGTATGTTAGTATGTAGTACATACTATGATGATCTGACTATAAATGTTGCAGACCTGGGGGCCTAAAATGGACGCTTTGGCAGAATCATAATAATTATGATCTGCGTACAATTCATACATCCCGCAATTCATCTGTTTGACAGCTGCTATTTGACATTAGACTTCAGTAAAGCAATTCATAATTTGTGGACCATTTTACGAAACTCCATACAAAACTGTCAAACAGATGAATTCTGGGCTATGAATTGTACGCAGATCATAATAGGTTGGGGAAAAAGTTTCTTCGCATTTTTTAAGAAAATTCAAAACATTTTATAATATAGTTTATTTACATTTAACTAAAGTATGTAGGTACCATTTTGTTCTTAATATATTATATATTCTTAATATATTAGATAATTTTTTGCCATCTTGTAGGTAGGGACATGATCCCATTGCTATAGAAATGTTGGTACTTCTGATCAAAATACCGCAACAAGTGGTTTTGGCAGTCCTCTCGTGATGTTAACCTGACAGTGCCTAAAGAATTCTGAAGAGACCAAAACAGGTGGAAATCTGAAGGTGCAAGGTCAGGACTATACGGCGGATGCATTAACACCTCCCAGCCAAACTCTTAATTTTTGCTGAGTGGCTAAAGATGTGTGAGGTCTAGCGTTATCATGATGAAAAACCACACCCCTTCTGTTGATTAATTCCGGCCGCTTTCTCTCAACTTCTTGCTTTAATCTCATCAGTTGTTCGCAGTAGAGTTCAGAATCGATGGTCCTGCCTGGTGGTAACAGCTCATAATGAATAATGCCCTTCCAATCCCACCACACACAAAGCATCACCTTGTTGCGTGTTAACCTGGGTTTCGCCACAGTCTGTGAAGCCTGACCGGCCTTTGACCACGACCTTTTTCGCACGTTCTTGTCGTAAGTGATCCACTTTTCATCACCAGTTATCAACTTCTTCAAAAATGGTTCAGTTTCATTACGTCGTAATAAAGAGTCACAAATGAGTACACGGTAGATTAGGTTTCTTTCAGTGAGCTCGTGAGGTACCCAAATATCGAGCTTTTTTGTGTACCCAGTTTTTATTAAATGTGCCAAAACTGTTTTGTGATCAATTCCCAGTTATTCAGCTACGTCGTAACTACTGATATGCCGCCGATCTTGCTCAACTTTTTCAAAAATGGCATCCATTTTATCCGTAATAGGGCGACCAGAGCGACGTGCATCTTTGACATCAAAATTTCCGGATTGAAAACGCTTAAACCAAATTTGTGCTACTCTCACAGACACTGCACTAGGTCCATAAACATCGCAAATTTTTTTCGCGGCTTGCGTTGCATTTTTGCCTTTTTTGTAGTAAAATATTAAAATGTTATGTTATATTCACTCATCTTGACAGTGCGAAAAACAAATGAAAATCACACATTTTCCTAATTTAAATTTGAAATTTAAACTTAAAAATTGTTCTTTAAAATTTAAACTTTCAATGATACCAAAACCAGCCAGATACAAATAGTATAGCCAAAGAGATTTTATTACAAGTTCATACATACTATAATGCGAAAAGACTTTTTCCCCAACCTAATAGCACCTAATAGTATGATTCTGCCAAAGCGTCAATTTTAGGCCCCCTGTTACTAAAATAATGAATCTAGTATTATTGGCAACATCGTCCCTTGAGTCCCTCCCGTGTTTAGATCAAACTATTTTTAACAAAATGGACATAAAATGGAGTTTAAATTTAGGATTGACAACGCGATCAGTATTCAAGACGACCGTTAAGGAAGACAGAATTTATAAGCTTTCAATAAAAACATGACATGGACAAATAACTATGCGTTTGTTATTTGCGACAAATAAAAATTATTAGTCAGAAAGATGAAGCTAGTTGCCAATTCCAAAGCGTAGCAGGATCTTAACGAGAAGAATGGGCAAGAAAATGCACGGACACTTAAATCAAAGATGGAAGTTGGTTATCTGAACAGGTAGCGCCATCCAGTGACGTCATCCACAAGCTTTTCCTCATCGAAATAGAGTAACGTTGAAAGCTTTGGGAGCATGGCGGGTTTTCATCGCAACCCCGCTCTTGCCCGCCCTTCAGAGGTTCTTGTGAGCTGCGTATAGATGGCGCTGTAATTTTTTTTTACTGATAATAGGTTACCCACGGGGTTAACGTTTTTAATTAAATCTTCTAACAAGTTTTATTTTATTGATATTGTAGGTAATTATGTATGATAAGTGCAATCTTAATTTTGTTACAAACATCGAGCGCAGAAAAAAAAACATAGGCAATCATTTATTCACAGGGGCAGTTTAAGAATAAATGATTGCTTGTTTTTTTTCTCGACAGAAGTAAAATCTTATCGTTCAATGCACCTAAAATATTCACTTCAAAAAGAGAGCGTACTTAATGAATTCTGAAACAAGGGTTTCGTCGAGTCCAAATTATTATTGAGGTTCTATAAAAAAAGCCGCGTCCTAATTAAATAGTTTTCATTCGTATTTCAAGGTGTAACATAAATAACGCACACCCTCTTAAGGGATTAGAAATTGCGAAAAAAAAATCTGCTGTTTCATACATTTTGATGACATATGAAAACATAAATGTATGAAACAGCAGATTTTTTTTTGGCGATTTCTGATTTGGTCCCATAGTAAAAGTTGTTCATAATGATGAGTATAATGACCCCTTAAGAGTTTTTGCGTTATTTAAGTTACATATTGTTTATAAAACTACGAGACTATGGTGTTGTTCAAGAAATCGCTCCGTTTAGTATACCAACGTAGTGTTTACTTCCAGAAGCATAAAGGCGCGTACAGACTGGCGCGATATATGAGTAACAGCAATGCAAGCAGAAACTTAACAATAGCCCGCTGAGAAATATGAACAAATTTTAATGCTGTGGCTAGTGTTCTTAGAATTATGTTTATCATATACATAGCTACAACTAAATAATTATAATATTATATTATTATTATTATATTAATACTAAATAAAAGCGACAATATTTCACGAGGGGCTGACTCATATTTATGATTAGCGGTGCAAATACCCGGCCAAGTGCGTGTCAGACTACGCACAATAAAATTAAGGGTTCCGTAGTTGGGATGCATTAATCCCAAAAACAAACTTAAAATTGTAGTTGAAAAACACATCGATCGCCACGGTCAATTTTCCAACTGCATGTAAGATTTAAAGAAAGAAAGAAAGAAAGAAAAAACATTTATTGGGACTCGCACAGATCACAAATTAAATAAAACACACTCATAGAAACAAACAAAAAAAGAACAAAACCAAAAATAAAACAAAGTAAACAAAAAGAAAATAAAAACAAAGTCCTGTACGAGGCCAAAAGGCCCGTATCTCAGCATGATGCCGCGGCACTTAAAAATAAATGTCGCAGCGCTGGTATTCTGATAGGGCCCGAATATTTTTTATGTGATAAAACTACTGTTCGCTACAAACATGGCCCTAAGGAATCATAAAGGAACATACTTAATAATGGAGAGCGTCATTGGCGAAATGTGGATAAACAATCATACTCCTTGTCATTGTGGTTTAAATAACAATTTAATATTGACACACCTTCGCGTATCCCATAATAAAGTATTTTACCCCTATTTCTTAAGCAATAGATGTTGACTGGCCAATAAGATAACGATGATCTATTAACTAAAGATACAGCGACAAGAACTGCTACTCTTGCAAAATCTCGTGCGTGCCCAAGTGACGTCGCGCGTCGGGCTATTCTTAGATAAACGCGACTCTGTATCTGCACGAGAGTCACTCGTGTGACGGCCATGGGGAGTTAATCACAACGTAAATGATACCCGCCAATTAACGACCGAGCGTCCATTCAATTGCGGATAATTATCAGTAGGACTCCGGCCATCGGTGTTCAGATGAGCCACGTTGCTACTGCGCTGATAAAATAAGTTGATTTACCACTTAAGAGGCAGATAATCGCCGTTGACCTTGGCCATACAAATGCGCTTCGCGCTCACCGCGCCGCGCCACTATTATTTTTCGTAGGGAATATTTATTTTTAGTAACGAAAATATGAATATTTGATAAAAATCACAGATAGAATTATTATAGATCACACACACACCATATTGCACAGAAACACCATATTCATATAAAAAAAACATGAAAATATCTTAAGTAGTTTGGAAATAATATCGTTTTTAGGGTTCCGGACCCAAAGGGTAAAACGGGAACCTTATTACTAAGGCTCCGCCGTCTGTCTGTCTGTCCGTCTGTCACCAGGCTGTATCTCATGAACCGTGATAGTTAGACAGTTGAAATTTTCACAGATTATGTATTTCTGTTGCCGCTATAGCAAAAATTACTAAAAAACAGAATAAAATAAATATTTAAAGGGGTTTCCATACAACAAACGTGATTTTTTTTGCCATTTTTATAGATACGAGGGCGGCACTGAAAATTTCGGGAATCAAGGAAGTGACACAACATTACTATTTAAAAATGTATTTATTGCTTTTCGAAGTATTCTCCGCGAAATTTGACACATTTTTCCATACGATGGAACCAATCATTGAAGCAACCATTCCATTCGGAAGTTGGGGTTTCCAAAATGGCCGTTTTGTAGGCGTCCACAGCTTCTTCAGGTGATGAAAATCTCTGTCCACGCAATTTATTCTTTATTTTAGGGAAAGTATAGAAATCATTAGGGCTTAGGTCGGGGCTGTACGGCGGATGGTCTAATAATTCTATGTTTTCTTGCTCTAAAAACTCTTTTGTTCTGTGCGCGGTGTGAGAACTCGCATTGTCGTGATGGAGGATGATGCGGCGGTTGCAGTTCTCTTTACGGAGTTCAGAAACGACATGTGGCAAACAAATGCTAGCATACCATTCTGCATTAACCGTTCATTGTCCCTCAAGAGGAATCGTCGTAACATGGCCGGTTTTGGAGACAAACGTGGCCACCATTTTTTTTTTGCAACACTCCGTGAACGAACAATTTTTGTTGGCTTTAACTCATTTTCGAACACCCAAACTCGTGACTGGTTTTTTGTTTCGGGTTCGTACGCGTATATCCAGGATTCGTCACCTGATACAATGTTGTATACAGCATTTGAGGATACTGCGTGGAATCTTTCGAGAGTTCTGACGCACCAAGTAACGCGAGCCGCTTTTTGCTCTTCACAGAGCAAATGCGGTATCCATCGGGAAAGTTGCCTGAATTTCGCGGTATGTCACATGTCGATCTTCCTCAATCAGCTTACGCACAGCATCAACGTTTTCTTGGGTGACTGCAGTTTTTGGACGACCTTGACGGGGATCATCACTGAGCTTGACACGTCCACGTTGAAATTCAGCAAACCAGCGATAAATTGTGTTTTTGGATGGGGCTTCATCACCAAATGCAGAAATCATCCGGTCAACACACTGTTTTTGTGTTAAACCACTTCGAAAGTCATAATAAATCATCGCTCTTGAATTTTCTCGAGTCAATTCCATTTTCTCAACGACTAAACAAGTTTTACAAAACCTTGTGACAAGACCGAGAATCTTTTTTTAAATAAATAAATGGTATTCGATTTTTAAAACCAAGGAGTTTTCAATTAAAAAGATTTTAATATGACAGGAACAGTGGAAATATTCCATTCCCGATACTTTTAGTGCAGCCCTCGTAGTGGTACGGAACCCTTCGTGCGCGAGTACGACTCGCTCTTGGCCGGTTTTTTATGCTTTGGGTAGACATTACTTCCTGAATTTATTTCATAAAGTATTTTACTACAATAATTAAATATTCACATAATATAGAATTGATGTGTATGTGTTCTAGTTTTTTTAACATACTTTTTTTGCATAACTTACTTGCACTATATGAAGGCGTAATACCTGATTTAAAAGTCACTAAAATCATATATTTGCGCCTTAAATAACGTAAACGATATCTCTTTTCAAATAGGTAGGAGTTGGTTTGGTCTCGGATTGGGATGAGATCATTTATAATTTTACATGTCCGTCATCAAATTGTTTCGATCCAGTTAACCGTGGGTACAAAAATGCAATTTAGGTGAATATTTATGCATGAAATCCGAGAAACCCCTGCAATCTCCGGTACACGTTCTATTTGAGGTTCACTTGTGATGGCCAAACTTGCATTTTGCGTCCACTTTACAACAGTGAAGGACCCCAAAAGAGTCAATTTGTTTGTAGTAAGTATTAGTATTTATCCGTAAGTATTTTGTAAATCCTAACTACCTAATGAATGAATGAATGAAATGCACCGACCCCAGCGTGGTTGTACCAGACTCGATTACTCGAATGAACCCAGAGATTCACACTAGCCCCTGAAACCTCATGTTTCATGAGACTACAGAGACCATTAAATATCAGAGAGTAGACGCGATAATGGTAGGGAAGACGTGCCCTTGGGATAGGAGGGATTAGATCCTACCGACTGTGCAGCTGACTGCACAGCAACATCAACAGACTGAGCAAGCATTGGGATAGTGGAGAGACGGGTGATATTTATTTATCTATGGAAGGGGCATCTTTTAGTAGCTTCGCCGCCAGGTTGGGTCAGGTTCTCTCGGTTCTTGTCTGTTGTAAATCCTAACTACCTAATATTATAAATTCGAAAGTGAGTTTGTTTGTTTGTTACGCTTTCACGGTGAAACGGCTAACGGATTTGGATGTAATTTGCACATAAGTAGACCATGATCTGGTTTAGGACACAGGATACTTATTATCCCGGTAGTACGATTCCATGGCATAATTTCCGACCTCCACGTGGGCGAAGCTGCGGGCAAAAACTAGTTAATAATAATTATACATATTAGAACGCTAATTAAACTTGATACAATAAAGTTAGTAGTGTCTTTTTTTTTTTTTTTTTTTTTTTTTTTTTTTTTTTTTTTTTTTTTTTTTTTTTTTTTTTTGTGGGAAATCATCAAATAACTTCTCCCGCTCTGGGCGGAGCGAGAGGGAGTGTCAGACTTTTACTGACTAAAACCCTTTCGGACAGGCTCGTAACCCTGGCAGGCATTGGCCCTTTCGGACCCCGTCAATTGGTGCTGACGTCTCTTTGAGGCGCGCGTGGAACACAACGCGCCGTCGACCCGGGCCTGGTCCTTATCGGACGGCGAGCTACCCATCGCTCACCGTCCGCAAGCCCGCGCCTACGGTGGCCGGGAATCGGCCTGCGATTCCCGACGCCCAGGGCGTCTCCTGCGGCGACTTAGGGCGGAAGGGCGGGCACCCTGCCTCACCCTCATGCGCTCCGCCTCCTCCTTCGCGAGCATTACTGTTTCGCAGAAGGAGGTGACGGCCTCCCATGCACTCTCGCTCCGAACCATGGCCTGAACCAGGGCCGGACGCGAGAGATCGTCGCCGCCGATCGCCTCCGTGAGGACACGGCGGTGCTCCGCCCAAGCAGGGCAGACCTCCACCGTATACTCCACCGTGTCCTCCGGGCGATCCACACAGTGGTGACACCCGGGCGTTTCCTCCCGCTTTATCCTGAACAGGAACCTCCCGAAACAACCGTGTCCGGTGACGACCTGCGTCAGGCGGAAGGTGAGGACGCCGTGGCGCCTCTCTAGCCACTCCTCAAAGAGGGGACTTACCGCCGCAATTGTGGCGTGCCCAAAGTTAGTAGTGTCTTGACCTAGTAATTCGTTTTATCAAATTAAACTTGATCATACCCGCGATAAAAGTTCGCACAAGCGTAAATATCGATCGAGGAACCGGAGGAACAACCAATGAACACATTTATCAACCTTGAGTCACACCTAGTGAAGTGTAGCTTATCACGCAACTGACTGACGTTTAAAGACTTAAGGCTTCTACAAACCGGCGCGGCGCGACAAGCGACGCGACACAAAGGCACCGCTCATCGCGCGACACGCGGGGCCTTTGTGTCGCGTCGCGTTGACATAATTTTTGCTATATTGGAAATTAGAATCGATTGATGTTTTAAAACGACGATTATTAAAATAAAAAATTATATCTGAAATCCTTACAAGCCCTTTCAGTTAATATCACACGGTACAGTTTGCCAAACTTTTATTTTTAATTTTCTAATTTGTCCCCTAAAAGTGGCCCCCATAATCAAAATTAATTTATTAACATTACACGACCGTGTTTGGGTCACAGAAATTCATATGTACTGTACCAAATTTCAACTTAATCGGTCCAGTAGATTCGAAGCAAATCGGCTGTGACAGACGGACAGACAGACACAAGTGATCCTATATTATTATTATATATTATTATATTCTTTATTTTCGGACAACAATGATCCATGGTGTTAGTAAACAATAATATAACTTATTACTAGTGTTAGTAGTTATACAAAATACAATAGAGAAGAAGACAGTTTATTTATATAGTATTGTGAAAAGGACATCCCCAAATTAATTTGTAGTGATTGTCCTTCTCACAAAACTTTTAATAATCGGAGAGTCGATACTCTCCGCCAAAGTTTTTAGGTTTCAACCC
Source organism: Tiliacea aurago (assembly GCA_948098905.1). NCBI lineage: Eukaryota > Metazoa > Arthropoda > Insecta > Lepidoptera > Noctuidae > Tiliacea > Tiliacea aurago. The sequence continues at coordinate 19,359,645 of OX402593.1, forward strand.
CGTTTTACCCTTAAAGTTTCTATAAGGGTTCCGTTTTTTCCTTTAAAGGTACGGAACCCTAAAAAGTATTATGTCTAAATGGCATGATGTTGATTTATTTATTACTTTATGCACGAATAAAATTGCACAAAGACGAGCTTGGGCATTTTCTACTAGTCTACCTCAGGGTGAGGCAATGAAAGAACTTGGTATGGTTTCCTTTTTATCATGGATAGTAAATTGCACTAGGTTTTCACGACACCTACTGGATGCTTCCAAGTCGATGCTGCGATGGGTTAGTAATGACTAAAAGCTCGAGATGTTATTACGGATATTGGGCTAACCGCACATGGGGATTATGGCTCAGCATCCTGATTTTTACATAGTTTCCCGTTTTCAGGTGTTCTATCTTTCTTGTCAGCAAACTGCAAGCGAAACAGGCGATGTTTTGAGGGAAATAACTTTGGATCGCTTATACCTACATCCTTAGCACAAACACTGAAATGATTAAGTGCGCGGTGTAATGGACGCTTCCAAGCACTACATAATAGCCTGTCATATAATCAAATAGTTCAATCACTCATAATCACGACAGATGTCCAAGTGCGGACTAATAGAATTGTAAGAAAAGCATAAGCAGTAGCACAGAATAAGTAATAGTACTTGGCAGTAGCTACTACTCGCAGATTTTCTCTCATAAAATGCAGGGACCGTACAATCCCGGTTAAGAGTTAAGCCGTTCGAAGGGGTCACCCATTCAATGGGTTACCTTTATCATGATGTAACCCATTGAAAGGGTTTTATACTAGAAACCCATTTAAAGTGTTACATGATAACCCATTGAATGGGTTTTATACTTGAAACCCAGTGAAAGGGTTACATGATAACCCATTCAATGGGTTCTATACCTACTTGAAACCCAGTGACATGACAAAATCATAATATTATGTTATTTCGATATCCGCCCAGCACGCGTAGCATGACCAATTCTATCTCTATTCTACCCAGGGACCATTTTGGTTAACATTTTAGAAAAACCCTATCGACAACCCTTTCAATGGGTAACCAAAATGGTCCCATATAAAATGTCATAAATCAATAATTTCCCTTATCTATATATATAAAATTTAAAGTCCTGACTGACTGACTGACTGATATATCAACGCACAGCCTAAACCGCTGGTCCTAGAGACATGAAATTTGGAGGGTGTGTTCTTTGTAAAGAGTAGGTATCCACCACCATAAATTCCACCCATAAGAGGGTGAAATAGGGGATGGAAGTTTCTATGAAAGTCCGTCAGTTTTGAAGTTAGGATCTTCAAATTTCGTGTATAAGCTGACGATTGAAAATTAATTTATACGTGTCTCAGCGTTTTTGATATTTCCACCCCCGAATGGTTACAAAGGGGGATTAAGTTGTGTATCAAAGTCCTTAATTTTCGAACAAAAAAACACTAAATATATTATCTAGGGTTATGGTTGGAAGCTAATGCAACGGTGTTGTTAGAATTTCAACCCCTAAGGGGCGAAAAAGAGGATAAAATTTTATTTTTAATGAAACTTCTTTTTAAGTTAAAATTACTACACTAATATTTCGGCTTATGGTTGGAAACTATAGGCAGGCATCCGCTAAGAAAGGATTTTTCGAAATTTAACCTTTAAGGGGTGAAAAAGGGGAATAAATGTTATTCCTTGAGTTAATAACCCTGAAACTTGGCACGAATACTAACCTAAGTAAATTATAAAGTGTGACATTTTTTGTTTTTAGGGTTCCGTCCCAAAATGGTAAAAAGGAACCCTTATGGACATGGTGAGACTAAGTCTGTCTGTCTGTCTGTCACACCTGGATATATCAAGAACTACTAATGCTATCAACTTGAAATTTAAAATGGTTTTAGATGACGTTTGCCCAACCGTTTTGCAAACAAGGAAGAAATTTATAGAAGTTTATGTAAAGATTACAGGAAAAATAAAACGATGTCTCTAAATAGCACAGTTTTTCAGAAATCATCAACATCATATATATACGTACGGAACCCTCGGTGCGCGAGTCCGACTCGCTCTTGACCGGTTTTTTTTTAAACTACTCTTTAGGTGGAGATTTCCAAAAATGGTCAAAAATGTGGTTTATAAAGCAGTGTATCTCTTAAACCTAAATAAAACAATATTTTTTCCAAAACAAAAACAGTATGATATTTTCAAGTCTTGCATCGTGCATAAGGTGATGGAACTCAAAACATAATTAAACTAAATAATAATAATTGAATACTTCAAAAAAATCTGCAAAGTCAACTCTTAATTATCTTGAAAGCCTTTTTTATTCCAGTTTATACCTTCGTTAACAATTATAATTATAAGTATACCATAAAATTGCAAATGCCCAACTGCATCCGGTGATGGATTAATTTTTATTAATTAGTTAATCTCATAAATTCTGAGTTTATTTAATAATATTTGTGACCCATGAGTTCTACGCTGAGTTCTTTTCACTATTAAACACCCAATCTAATGACACTTTACCACTGAAGACTAAAAGTATTTATTCAAAGTTCGTATTTAGTGATTGGGCGACTCCAGGTATTCGTAAAAGCAGGGAAAAACTTTTTGAACTTTATGGCCTAAAGCAACATAATTATGAATAATACAAGCTTTCACGCTGCTGCCTTACTTAGAAAGAATGTAAAAGTATGCCCTTTGGAGTTAAGGTTTCAGCATACAAACCCCCAGGCAGTTATAAAAACTTTTAAAGATCTTAAAATTAAATCAACAGAAGATCTATGGGGCATGTCTGTAAAAGTCTGTAGATCTGTCATCGAAACCATTGCGCCCTATTTAGCTTTCATATACACCAGTGTGGACCAAGGAGTCTTTCCGGATCTTATGAAACAGAGTAAAGTAGTTCCTTTGTTCATCCGGAGATAGTAAAGAACCCAACAATATTATAGGCCCGTGTCAATTCTGCCAGTTCTCAGTAAGGTGTTTGAAAAGTTGATGCTCAATCAAATGTTACGTCACTTCAATAAAAATTCCATCTTTCATGAACAACATTACGGTTTCACTAAAGGTCGTTGTACCACTGACGCCGGTGTCACCCTAATAAAGAACATTTCTAACGCCTGGGAGGAAGTACAAGATGCCATTGGAATTTTTTGTGACCTCTCTAAGGCTTTCGATTACGTTAACCATGAGACACTTCTGCTGAAACTAGAACACTATGGGATTAGGAATACAGCTCTTGATTTACTTAGATCATACCTGAAAGTTATAAAGGTAGGGTTCAAGTAAACGGCGTGAACTCTGGGGTCTGAAAAAGCAATGGGCGTTCCTCAAGGTTAGATATTGGGTCCATTCCTCTTTTTAGTTTACATTAATGATTTACCCCAATTACTTCAAAATCAACCGGAGATGGTGTTATTTGCAGATGACACGTCATTGATCTTTAAAATAGACTGACGGTAACAAAACCTTGACAACGTGAATAATTCTATTCTTCAGGTCCAAGATTGGTTTACGGTAAATAATTTGGTTTTAACTTATAAAATAAGAAATAATCGGGTAAAGAAGTTTTCGGGAGAATTTTACTGGGTACCTTGAATAACTCAAAAGTTGGTATACATCAATTATTATTTAAGAACAAAAACAGTAGAAAAAATAAACAAATGAAGGAGGACACTTAAATTGAACAAGTATGTACAAAACGAAGTTGGTATTTATATGCTATCTATATTATTATCCTCCGTAAAGTTGTAAATCAAACTGGACTCCTATCTGCTTACCACGCTTACGTTGGTTCCAACTAAGATAATTATGGTATAATGTTTTTGGGGAATACTGCCGATAGAGAAGCTGTTTTTTTTTTCGTCATCCACGTGGTCGAAGCCGCGGGCGAAAGCTAGTGTCAGTATAAAATTTTCGCGCTCTTCCGACTTGTAAATTGATTGACAATTAACAAGTTATAAACTACTCTGGCTCAGAATAAAATCGATATACTCGTAGCTAGCGAAGTTTCCAAACAAAGGAAACTATTCAACTTTTATGAGGCAGATGAACATCGTCTATTTGTAAGAAGGGCAAAGTTGAGTCCGGGTATTATAGCTTTACTAATTGCCATAACAATGACCCAGTTATTCCTCATGTCAGTTCCAATTGAGTATACCGCTTTTTACATAAAATAGGTACATTGTTGACTCGATGACCAAATGACCATAAGATCACATCCTTATTAAGAGCGTTTGCACCTTACAGCATTTCATACAAACTTTCAAGCCCTTGTTTTTCGAAATGACTGAACCGATTTTAATGAAACTTCATACGCATAGGATATAAAGGTCTAAAAAATAGTGTTACAGCCAAATTAGACCAATATTAAATTTTCCATAGAAACAGATTTCCAGTCTGTTTTTAAATAAGACAATTCGATTTTTTCTTTTTGCATCGTTATAATGGTTGGGTTTTGGAGACGGGCCGGGCAGTAAGGTATATAGGCACCTTAACCATAGTAGCTAGTTAGCTACAGGATAACGTTTTTAGATGACTTTCCTTAACTTTTTGACTGGACTGAACTAATTACCTACTATGATGCCAATCGATGCCTGTTTTGTATTAAGGATTAAAAGATTCTTCTGAGTTGCTGCTAAAGAATCTTTACAGAAAGCCCCAAATCACAAAAAAACATTTCCCATACATTTCGTAAGCCGTAAGAGTATACAGTCCGTGTGGTGCCGGACGTAAAGAATAGCACCGCCCCATTTCTTCCCGTGGGTGTCATAAAAGGCGACTAAGGGACTTACTAGAGAATGGGCAGCAGCGTTCTCTATGCATTTTAACACTATACTGCGATATCCAACCCGCGTTCCAAGCGTGGCGATTATGGCAAACCCCCCCTTTGGGGGAGGCCTATGTCCAGCAGTGGCCGTCTTTCGGCTGAAATGAAGAGTATTCACGGAACTATCCGTGAATAAATTAAATTAAACTTGGGCTTCAAGTTGGGCTTCAAACAACACAATACATAATTATATTACCTAGAGTATTCTCATGGGAGTTAATGAGTCATTATTGTAATGTATCCGTGTGTATTAAAACACGGTGGTATCGAATTTGGCGTCGTATAACTTCAACAAATGGATATGTATGCGTGTGAAGCAGGAAGCGAGCCGCTTCGCGCGTATCTCTATGCGTTGCTCGACTAGCCTGGTTCGTACACACGAGATATCACACATCCTGCGAGGACCACGGAAAAACATTAACAAATAACTCTAAAAATTGTTTAAACTACAGCTCATTTAATAATCAGTCAATGTACGTTTTTCAGTTATTAAATATTTTGCAATAATTTATTCAGTGGCGTAGTTAGTCATACAGGGGCCATATAAAACAAAATTTGTTAGGGGCCCAAATGCGGCGAAGTTCCAAAGGAGGGGATTTTTGTTTTCAAAATAGCAAGAGAATGCAAGAGCGAGCGAAGTGAGCTAGAAAATTTTAGCATTCTGACACGGCATATCCTAGAACCAAAAATTCGAAGACATGTGATACGAGTATCTAGTAACCCGCACTGGGCCCGCGTGGTAGATTTACAGCCCACTCCCTCTCGAAGAGAGGAGTCCTGTGCCCCAGTAGTGGGAACATTATTGGCTGATTATGTGTGTGTGTGTGTGTGTGACTCGGATACTAGGTTGAACTGTCGCGTCGCTACGATTCTATTAAGAGAAATACAAGAGCGAGCGGAGCGAGCTCGAAAGTTGGAGTTAAATTAGTAGATTTTCTGTGTCATTTTACGAAATGAATGCAAGCATTTGTGAGCAATAAATAAATTAGGTACGTTAATTTTTATATTTTCAGTAGGTATTTACTTATTACAGGCTTCTTATCAATAAGAATTTGTGGTTTCGGATAATATTTTACGAATTTTTGGTAACGTACGTCGGGTCAGGGGGCCTTATAGCTTGTGGGCCCCGTATCATTGATAATAGCTACGCCACTGAATTTTTTTTTTCAGTAAAAACTTTTCTCCCTTTAAAGCAACTAAGCATGCCTAATTATTACGTCATTTCTAAAATAATATTACACAATTATTTAACTAGGAAACCTTAATAAATTTTAGTTAGGTACCATTCCGATTAGTAAATAGATGGATTATAATAATACTAGCTTTTGCCCGCGGCTTCGCTCGCGTTAATTTAGAATTTGACGATCAATTCGGGTTGTACACTGCTTGTTGTTTGGCGTTTGGCGGCAAAAAACTCTTCACAGGATGATGGGTTCAGTGGTTTAGGCGTGAAAGGGTAACAAACAAACTTACTTTCGCATTTATAATATTAGTTAGGATTGGCGTAGCGCCGCACGAAACAGTTACCGGTTATCAAGAAGGTCGCTATCAATGTATTTTATCGTTTGTGTTCAACAATTTATATTAAAAGTTATTATTACTCATAACTACTAGGTTTACAATTAAAGTAAGTATTTTTTATGGTATCATCTTTCCTCATTCCCATCTCGCGTTCTGTGGGAGTAATTTCGTCATCATGAAAAGGGACGGAAGTGTGTAACAGGAAGTGACAGCTTGAGCATAGAATAAGTAAGTACGTTTTAATTGCATGGAATAAGTAAGTAAATTATATGTATAGATTGTAGGTGAAGGTTTGTAAACATAACGGCGCTCCCTCACCGAGATCATCCGCCTGTAATAAAACCTTTAAACCCGCGACCTAGCCGGACGTGTCACTTCTACCTATTTAATTAACCTGATGGTTTCAATGTATTATCTCTATAAACTACTTAGCAGTTCACGGCCTGCGCAGTCTACTTCCAACGCCCAAATGTAAAGGTCCAATTGTTATAATTATTACAGTCGAATGTTCCAGGTGAGCTAAATTAATTATACGAATAGTAACTAAGGTGAATGCCCAGCTGTAGCCCGCGAAATTCAAATTGTCTTATGTTTTTAGTCTTTTTAGCTATTTGCTGGTCAGCTCAGGTTGTATCTTGATCAAAATATGAATCGCGGCTATAACAGATTATGTATAATTTACAGAATTTACATCTCTCTAAGTTACGTCAAGTACTCGCGAGTCGCGATGGCCTGCGTGCACGCTGTTTTGAACTCTATAGAAATTGCATTTAAGTTCATTATCAATTAATCAATGGAGACTGTTCGAGCATCTTGCCGCCCTGTGTGCGCTGACCCTTAGGAGGTTAACACAGAAGAATTATGGCTCCCGCAGAGAGGCGCGACGCGACACTGGCACAGTTTCTATGAAAACTATAAGTGTCTCGCCCGCGATTTCGCGCCAGTCTGAAAGAGCCCTTAAAACTGTTTTTTATTGTTATGGTATTACTTATACATAAATATGTAGATACTTACATGATAGTGTTTGCTGATGTGTATGATGAATGAAAAATCCTACCTTTCTGGATTTTATATTACTTAAAAAAATATTAAGAATTTCAGATAGGTAATAATTTCTGGAAACTTAACTAAGTAGACTGATATATTTTACCTACCTAACATTCAAGATGAGTGACTTAGGGCTTATTTTTCCAACTCCATAAATTTTTATCCAAGGAATATTTCGAAGTTTATAGTTTTTTTATGCACAATATCTGACATAAATATGTTTAATATGGATAAAAGCAGTATTTCCGATCTGGCGTTGGAAAAAAAATTAATGACTGACTTAATATCATAAATACTAGGTAGGTACCTATTATTGTTTATTTTGATCAAGTCCAGTAACATCTGGACTGGATATGTAATACCTATCAGTAAAATTTTAACCAAGAACAAATGTTACAATACCTCCACAAAGATTTCAAAACAGTCCATGTTAATTTGTAAATTGTTGACTCTTTGGCCTTGATCTTGTTAAAGGGCCATTGTCTTGTGTGTACAAGCAGTACAGGTTTTCAATAACATGGTGTTGCCATGTAAGGATCGTAACTTCCTAGTTGTAAAAATATTCTTATAATATCTATAGTATTGACATGACGTTGTCTACATATTTGTTTCAGCAGGCTGATTCAGTATTATGTTATTAGAAATCATTATATTAATACATGAAGCGACAACTTTGTAGGTAGAGAGGGCCAAATTTCGACCAGTGGGCGACCACTAGTTATATTTAATGCACCATTTACAGTAAGTGGTATTGTATAAAATCAATCTTGCACTAAGTTTTGCAGTTTTCCAAATATTTTTGTCATTAACTGTGACGAGTGCAAATGTTCAAATATCAGTAAGTAGCTACAATACCACCTCGGAAGTTTCCAGTCGGTTCAACCTTATTACTATGGGCATAAGGGCGAAAAGTGGTCGACCGGGAATGTTTGCGGCGGTACATTCATAACTGACAACATTTTACTGTTGTAAAGTTAAAGTTTTTAAATAATTTAAGTAATAAAGTATTTGCCTTGCTGCTTAGACTATTTAACCGACCTTGGTGAACATTAGATATAATTGTTTGTAAATTGGGTAATTGATGCTACACAACTTTTGTTTATAAACGGTTTATTGTAATATTCTATTAACTTAGGAATTACAGAGACATTTTGACATTATTGTGTGCAAGCCGGAAAGGGAGGAAGTGGGTGTTGCACAGATATAAAATATGAATGTACCACAGAGTATATAATCTAACAATAATGATCAAATCTTGAAATTGTTTGTAATGTTTAAATATATTGTAATTATATAAGCATGTTTTTTTATAGTTCTCATATTCAAGTTATAACTTAAGTTATAGGTACCTACACTCTGGACTTTAAAAGAGACCTCGCCTTTGTCTGAGTTTGTTTCTTCTCAGAGGTAGTCAGTTAGGAAACCAGCCTGAACTATACTTATGACAACTTTATGACAAGCAGTGTTCTAAGCAACTCTCTTACTGAATACAAACTTTAATCATGAATCAACAAAATAACAATAATTTTGCATTAACAACAAGTTGTTAAAAATAACAGATAGTTTTACATAGGTAGGTACAATGCAAGTACTGTTTATCATTTCAACAGGAAAATAAAAGACGAAAAGTCTGATTCAATTCTCCCCTAAAGTAGGTACCTACCGATTGAATTTGTGAGACCATTAATATTATTGTTCCCTTTATTACATTTACATACTTATTAATTACATTTTTAAATATTTTTATAAAAAACATTTGAAAATATAAAAAAATTTGGGCCATTGGCATCAGGAACAGGGTCCAAGCTGCCAGTGGTCAGGGCTGACCTCTAACCTCCTCTATACGTGCCGTGTACTCCCTACTAATAAAACTATTAGGGGTCATAATACTTTTATAATTTTATACTATACTCAGTTTGAAATAAGATTAGACATTTAAATAAACCTTTTTTTACAGTCCGTTTAACCAATTTGACTTCTATTGCGTTGGTGGCATGACAAATGGCAGCTGTAATAAACAGTTGGTATTGTAACTACGTTGCATAATGCCAATCTTATGCCTAAGGAATAGAACTCAAAAATTGGTTGAACGGACTGTAAACAAGTTTATTTAAATATCTAATCTTATTTCAAATGGAGTATAAGTATCTAGTAAATTAATTTTAACTGTTACTTTTGGCATGGTCTAAAATCAGGAAGAACATACATTGTGAGTACCTAATCTGAATGAGTGCAAATACTTCTAATATTATTATAATACGAAATTAAATACTCTACATAGGTTGTGGGTTTGAACCCAGACAGTTGTGACAGGTTATTTTGTGTAATACAAATTTCATCACCACTGCTCTCAAAACGGTGAAAGAACACATTGTGAGGAAACCGGCATGTCCTAGAACTAGCAATTCAAAGACATCTGACATCCACCAACCCGCACTGGGCCCATGTGGTGGATTATCATTCTCACAGAAAGAGGAGGCCTGTGACCCAGCTGTGGGAACATTATAAGCTGATTATGCTTATCCAGAGACTGATAAACAGATCCTAAGTATATAAAGAGTTGCTCCTAACTTCCTAAGGTGATATTTTATATTAATTGCATATAAAATCATGCACAATTACAATATTATTAATAGCTAGGTGATATGGTGATTTACGGTACTTAAGGTAACTCTTTGTATGTATAATGTAAGTATAAAAATGTAAGAATAAGTAATGTAATAATAAGATATCTTAGGTATATGGTACTGTACAGTACCATATACCTAAGATATCTTATTATTTTGTTACTTGCATTGCAGTGATCAACTGGTTACTTCACATTGTAATTGTTGTTTCTTGTTTTGGTAGTGTTATTTTTTTACAATAAGTACTTTTGCGGTTAACATCAGTAGCAACAACATATTACACTTTTGGTATGGAAGATTAAGGTCCGAGAAAGTTTAAAGGACATTAAGAAAGGAATCCAATGATACCGGTTTTTTTATTAAAAGGTACTTGGTTTTTTAACAATTGTTTTTATACCATTTTCAAGTCAAATGTAACCGTCTAATAACCTTGGAATTTTTGACAATATAATTTAATCAATAACAACTCTACATTCGTGTTTGCCATGATAATGTTGATACTATAGGAATATTCATCAAGTAAGTTGTTAAGGGATTTGTTCAGTGTTGTGCCAACTTGCTTGTGCATACACTTTACTTCTTAGGATACATTACCCAAGTGGCACTCACTGTGTAGGATTAAATCGTAAAATTGTATTCAAACTAACATTTTATTCTATGTTCTAACATTCAAACATCCAATGCAGTCTTATTAAGTAAAAATTATATTATATTTTCTATAACTTACCCTGTTGATACAGCTTTAATAAAATCCACGAACCCGTTTCTTTGATATTAAAAACGAATAACGATCACAGACACTTAAATCTCCACACCTACATTTGGTGAATTGTTATTTTATGTACAAGAAACAGAAGACGACGAAACACTCGATTTAAAAAATTGCAGAATTATCTCAGAACTCACAGATTTTGCACCAATTTTCACGTTTTGTATTTCGTTTTACAGTACATTATTTACATAGTAGGTAATTTAAGATTGTATTACAAATAAAAATAAAAATCACGGCTGTACATGGTCGAAAACAAAAATAGGTTTTGACATTTGACAGCGAGGATCCAACTGTAAAAAATAACTTTAGGACAAATCGCGTTGGAAAAGTGAAAGTAGCAAGTTTTATTATAATGAATGTCAAAGTAAAAATACAACACGAACACTGTTGCCACTTTTCATAAAAATAAACAATTTCTAAAATGATTATAGAGAAGATTGCAAGTACCTACTACGCGCACGCGAGCGCAATCGGTTTACAATTTTACATATTATTTTTTGCGTACAGTACGGACTGCGGGATCGCGAGACACAGGAGACAGTAAACACGCTCGCGCGAAGCCGTCAAATGACCTGCTGCTACTGGCAGACGGCAGTTAGGAAAAACAATACGGATTGTTAATTTACAAATAAAATGACAATAGATTATGATAACGTGACGTGCTATCGTTAGCGTACGATTATTTTGTAGATCAATTCAATAGAATAAAATAGAATTATAGAATAAATCATTCTTTTCTGAGTTTCTGGTTTCTCATTCTAAATCAAAATACCACCAAAATACGAAAGATGGAAGGAAGCGCTTCTTCCTTGCCAGTTTCAGAATATGATCTGTCAGTTGCAGTTGGTCCCGCCATGTATAGCAAGCCAATGCTCTGTACCAAGATTCGAGGCCTGCCGCGATATCACCCTACCGTCTCAGGGCCTCCAGCTCTGTGCTACTTTGGCCCAGTTTGTCCACAAATTGGATATGTAATAACAATATTTCGTTATTTCCAGCAGGTCAGTATCATCAGTTATATTTTCCTAGTTTAGTTTAAAAAACTACCTTTTTTATACATTTTTATTTGCCTGTGGAAATCCTCATGAATGTCCTGTCAGACATAGGACTTTATGTCTGTCAGATGAAAATGAAAACTAAACTAAACCACATGATGTTCTTCAACTACCTTTGGCTGGGAGCACTAGCGCAATTAGTCATGCTCACCCACTTAATTTATCTCAAGGTAAGGCCTCCATGATTTTCAATGTAGTTCAGACCCCGGGACCTCCGGTTTAATAATTTAGTCACATTGTAATGAAAATTGTCCCGCTTATTCACTACAAAATATACCTACCCTTCAGACATAAGTCTGACATAAAAAGGCTGCTTCAGCCGTCATAATCATAACTCAGCCAGCTTGGATAGATCTATCTAGTTGTACAGACGCCAGCACATCAACCTACTACAATCTGTCAAATTTATTTAATAGATTTTCTACTTTATCCCTACAGCATAAGGTTCAAGGTTGATTGGGAAAATTTGACAGTTTCGGGTAGCTTGACCTGCTGGCGTCTGTACTTGGGTAAATTTCGGCTAAGCTTGACCTAGGCGGGCCTAGGCCAGAGTTTTGATTTTGAATTAATTTTGATAATGAGGGCAAAACAATGGGGTTAAAAACTGAAAGCTCGTCTTAAGTGGCACCACAGTTGTCTGTCCACGAACCGCCATTGTTTTGTTTATGTTTACTTTTGGGTCGATCACAAAACGAAAACCGACCAAGTTAATGTCGGACCATGCACAATGAAAGCATTTTGCGTGGTCCGACATGTACTTGGTCGGTTCCGTAGTTAGGATGAATTTATCCCAAGAACAAACTTAACATTGTAGTTGAAAGACATGTTCCCTCATACATTCCAATTTATTGCAAATGTAAGTTTGTACGCACAATATTGAGTGATTTACTATGTTATTTTAAGACCATAGACTTCTTATTGGTTTTTCTGTAATCTATAGGTAAATAACAATTTTCTGTATTTAATCAACATTATAGGTGGAATTGTCAATTTCCACCTATTTTCTTAAAAAAAAATAAAAGTAGGTATTAATAAAAAATTATAAAAAAATATATTTATCCGAAATCCTTACAACGATCCCTTTCATTTGATATGTCACACGTTACATTTTGCGCGACCACCCTTTAACTTCGATAAATATAAGTACTACTGAATAAAAGTAATGACCATGATTTTTTTCAGTTATCTAAAAACAACCATTTAGCTGGCAGGGGGAGGGACACTTGACTAAAAAATATGTCTCTACAGAATTATTTATTTATTTATTTAATACTTTAAGCACACAAATGAACAGAGGCGGACTAACGCCATAGGCATTTCCTACCAGTCAACCTAATCAATCAATCAATCAAAATAAATAAAAAATCCATAAAAAAAACAATCAATCAGTCAATTATTATTATCATTAGAATAAGCAATACAACTCTCTAAGGTCTCGGTATCTAACTTCGTAGAATCCTGTTCTATAATAGGATTCTACGAGCTAAGAGAGTTGTATTGCTGATTCTAATGATAATAATTCTGTAAAGCCATATTTGTTACGTCTGCGAATCATAAATTTAGATCAATACAACCTGTTACTGACCTGCAAATTGCAAAAAACGTAAGAAAATTTGAATTTCGCCCTGAATCGAGAAATGGTTTTACAGACTCGCAATATTTTTGAACGGCCTGTGCAACCGTATCTCACATCATGGTATGTACATACAGACGAGAAAAAAAAATCACCCCCACTTTAGTCTGAGCTAAGCCGCAGACAGACAGACAGACGGACATGGCGAAACTACAAGGGATCCTTGTTGACTACGGAACCATAAAAAGTCCATTAATTAATTAGTCGTTTTTAGAATTAAAAAAAAAGTAATTGGTCAATAAATTACGAATGTTTTATAATTTATTTTGGGTTTGTTGACTTTTTAAGTTCTTTTTTTTTTGTTGAAGACGGACATACGACAGAAATAACCTGAAAACTTCAGAGATGTTAATTCTAGCACTGATCTATTATGAGAATACAAAACATACATTTTCCCCCGCTCGAATGCAGTTGGGAACTACAGTTCCCAAAAAAATAAACCGTAAAGTGCAGTTGGGAACTCTAGTTCCCAAAATAAAACACCGTAAAGTGCAGGCTGGGAACTCTGGTTCCCAGACGTCATTTTACGATTTAATTTTTTTTAGGGGGTTTTTTTTTTAATACTGTTCGGTCGGACCTAGTTTTCAAATATCTGGCGCTCGGGGACCACCCACGTGTTGATTATGTAATCTGACCTGGCACTCGGACGCCATCTTGATTTGATGACGACACTTAGCGGCCATATTTGTTTATTCTGAGTGGATAAAAGTCTTCAGGTTTCAAAAGGATGGCACATAGCCTCGAGTTCAGTCTCCAGGTTGCTACTCTAGAAACTCTGAAAAATCCCAATAATACTTCGCCCAACCTGAGAATCTAACCCAGGGAAAACTTCACGCTCAGTAACCACGTTAGCGATAGCTTAAGACAAAAAAAAATTATTTGACCCCAAAAATGGCAGGAACTTAATTAAAACCGAATGGTTCGTCAAACAAAAAAAAAAACGAGCGAGCCTCAGTAGTCGCTTAGGAGGTGTACTGGACCTGACATTCCTCCTTGGTTTCTGAGCAGTGACAGAAATAAACCACAAAATTAAAAAAAAAACAAATAATTAAAAAAATTAAAACGCCTGCCATATCAAAAAGTGAACTAAAAAATTAAAAACAAGTTACATGATTTTAGTGCTGAATAGCCAAAAGGTAGGTACTAAATAGATTATAATATTTACTGTGCAATTAACCGCCATTGTGCCCAAAAGTGGAAAACTGAAAATCAATCTTTTCATTGCAGTCGGGGGACTTCGGATGAATCGAAGGATCCGTCCCCCGACTGCAATGAAAAGATTGATCTTCAGTTTTCCACTTTTGGGGACAATGGCGTTACCTACCTTTTGGCCATTCAGCACTCCTTTTTTTGGGCAGTCGTGTTAAAAAGCTACTCCTGAAAAATAAGCTACTCACTTCCTGTTACACACTTCCGTCCCTTTTCCCGAAATCACTTCCACAGAAAGCGAGAAGAAACATGTTACACATCAAAAATAAGTCTTGAAGCTCTGTTAATGACAGACACTGACAGTAATACTGTTAAGCCGTTGTCCGCAGCAGCTAGTGGTTTTGCTGCGGTCTGTCATTGCGGTTGGGCGGCACTGCTGGTTCAGTCTGCCTTCGCCTTCGGAAGTACCCGCCGTACCCTTAGGGTCACCTCATAGTAGTAGTTAGTAAGACAAGACTGTAAACCTCTATATTATTATGTACAGTATAACCCAGCTAAAAAAACTTCATTTTTTCGTCTATGGCAACAATGTTTTACTTGTCATTTTTTGTCACTCAAGCTGCATTTCGAATTAGGCCTTCGCTCACAGCGCTCAAGTCAATAATTTGCGTTCCGATTTAGATAACACGATTATCACAACTACGAGCTGTCAACAATTCGGAACGCTCATGAACGCGCTCACGGTTGGATTTCAGTATTTCTTTGTGTATACACCACAAATTTCTTCTTTCTCTGTGACTGTTGCCATAAGCACAATTTCGAAAATGTAACGCTAATTAGTTAAGACGCGACTTAAAACAAAACAGCACAACTGCCTGTTGTGCGGGTGCTGGGTCGGCGTTATCACAAGATGGCGCATGTCATGACGTCATCTATGACGATTCACGTGACATCGTTTTCGCGCTAACGGTTATTCGGAACGGGCAAATCGATTACAGTGCAACTCGGAACGCACCCTCACTCATCTCAAAATGTCAATGTCAAGCACCGATGTCAATGTCAACAACAAACAAAGATTATTCTAATCTTAATTATAATAAAATTTAATAGCTTAATTATAATATAATTGGCAGTCAACAACACAGAGTACATTTGTGTCAACCATAACAATTGGTCAACAATTTACCAAAGTCAATAGCAACCAAGCCTTGGTTCTTCGGTAGGAAAAAAGTATCAAAAATTGTAACTTCTCTTGTCTGTAGAAGGCATGGACTTATGGTAGAAGGTTTAGGTTTTTGCTGTACTCCCGTCTTTGCAAGTCCGTGTTCGTAATTCATCTCTCTGCGACTGCGAGTGCGGATTGAAGGAGGGCATCCTGTATCACATATTTTTTGAATGCTTGAGCGACGTCCCAACTCTAGATTTATATAGCTGTCTAATTTAAGATATCTCATCCGATTACGTTCCCTTTCCTATTAACATATTCTACTCCAGAACTGCCTTTGGCGCTGATGATTTTCATAATATAATAATTATGATAATGATTCTCCAAATACAAACAGAAATTATATTGTTAAAATATTATAACTTATACTACTTATACATAAAAAGTTATAATATTTTAACAATATAATTTCTTATTTTTTATTTTTAGTCTATGTTGATCCACTGCAGGTTCGTGATTATTGAGTGTGCAAGTCACCCCCTGCCATTTTTTTTGTGTATAATAAAACATTGGTCAGGCAGGGGACATAGTCCAAACATAGTTCAAGGTAACCAATCCACTATAGCTTGCAATAGAAATAGAACTGCACCAACCAGGGGTTGTCCTTGGATGCACTTGCATAGTGCATGCAGGGATAATCGTCAGTTGGTGCCTTATTTTATTTAATATTGTCTAAGGGCGGCCTCTGTGAGTTAGCTTCAGCCCCTCGCATGCCTTCCAAAGGCCCGGGACCTGTCTGTCTGACAATCTGGCTGTCAATCTGAAATATGTCCAAAAAAATCAAATAAATGAATAATAAAATCTAATTACTCAATAATAATACAGTAAAATGAATCAAATTAAATTATATTCATTGGGCCTGGGTTGATTACAACGGGGAACAGAGAGAACATAATAGAATAGAATATTTATTTTCCAGAAACATGGTATGTTTACAAAGATGTTTGTATCATTCCATAGTGCTACATGTCTCACCGTTGTAACAGTGCAAAATCAATTTACAATAATTATTACATACAATCATTGAAGTGCATTCATTTTCAATGTACATTTTTTTTTTAAATAATAGTTTATCTACATCAATAGCTACCTTCCTGTTGCTAAGGAAATAATAAATATGTCTTTGTCTTCATAGAAACCCGAGTCTGCGGGTCGCCCTGTGCTCGGATAGAAGAGATATCGAGTTGGATAGAAAGAACTTTGTGTATTCTTGTTAGAATAGATATAGATTTGGCCATGCTACGCGTGCAGGGCGTCTCCTGCGGCGACTAGGGGCGTGAAGGCACGAATTTTGCCTCTCCGTCACGCGTTCCGCCTCCTTCGCGAGCATTACTGCTTCGCTGAAAGAGATGACGGCCTCTCATGCAATCTCACTCCAAACCATGGCCTGAACCAGGGCCGGACGCGAGAGATCGCCGCCGCCGATCGCCTCCGCGAGGACACGGCGATGCTCCGCTCAAGCCGGGCAGACCTCCACCGTATGCTCCACACAGTGGTAACACCCGGGCGTTTCCTCCCGCATTATCCTGAACAGGAACCTCCCGAAACTACCGTGTCCAGTGAGGCCCTGCGTTAGGCGGAAGGTGAGGACACCGCGGTGCCTCTCTAGCCACTCCCCCCTTTTTTATGTTCTGACATTACAATCATATTTATTATATAAAATGTACTTAATCAAGTTTTAGTTGTTGAATACTTCAATAGGTAATTATGTTTATCCTTTTGCTAGTAAAATTTTATTTATCTTTGAAATGCATTGCAAGCTATAGTTTTGTATAATTTAAAAGCATTTTTTCAATTTTTGTAAATGTGAGTACCATGGAGCCGTTTATTATGATATATGTTGTTGTTGTATGTTGACTTAAAAAAGTTTGGCAGTTAAGAGTATGTCATGCTCACTTAAATATCTCGCTGATGGTGGCGCGTGTGTTGGATCATTCGGTTCCCTACAAAATGGTTGAGCTGGATGGTGCTGATCCACGCGTCATGCTCGTGAACGGGCGCCGTCAGTTGTGACTGGTCTTCTCCTGTCTGCCAGGGCTTATTTGTAATATTTTATATTGTTTGTTAAATAATTTATATTTTTACATTGTTCTCACATATAGAAGCGACAAGAATAATGTACCCAGGATTTTGTAATATCTTGATTTAAAAGAGTGTCCTTGGAGTTTCTTGCCTATTCTTCTCCATAGAGATCTACGTTTTGGAATGGGCAAATAGCTTCAACTTTCTGACTAACTGACTTTGACAATTCAAAAGTGCCTGTAATTGGTTTAATTGAAATAAATGCTTTGAGTTTGACTCCTCAAAGAGGACTCTAAAAAAGATTTATTTAAATTTCTTATCTTATTTCAAATGGAGTTGTCTTGGGGCAGCTGTTTATATCGGAGGTACCTAGTGAAGCCTTTTTGGATAGGTAGGATTCCACACCTGGGATGTATAATCGAGTACACTTCTGACGAGGGTTAAGTAAAGAAGATTAAAGGTACGAATATACTTAAAGTCCTGACAGATACGCTTCAGGAATTCCAACATTTTATTTGCCTTTTTCACAATATTGTATAAGTGGGGAATGAAAGTGAGCTGACTGTCGAGGCAGACTCCCAGACCGTAAATTGTGACACTTCTGCACCGTTAATTAGACCATTCACCGAATACGAGGATGGAAGGGTATTTCGTTTTTTAGTGAAGGTCATGACTGTGTTGAATCCTTTTCAGCATTCAATTCTTTATTCCATTCGTACACTGAGTTAAGGTCCTCTTGCAGCAAGGATATATATTATCTCTGGGTGAATTTATTATTTGCTTATAGAATTTGATATCGTCTTCAAAGAGTGAACATTCACTGTGCTTGACGCAGTTCACTATGTCGTTGACAAATACTAGGAACAATATCGAACCCATATGGGAGCCCTGTGGAACTCCGGAAGTGAAATAGTAAAAGGAAGACTGATGCCCCGACTTTTTGTTTTCTGTCAGTTAGATAAGATTCTAACGATTGGAGAAACTGGCCGAATGCAGGTTTGAAAGTTTCTGTAAGTCAACTTGCGGGCGAGAGTAGATAAGTTTGCCGAAGTCATTGACTTATAGGCTGAGTGGTGGATCTTTGTGTGCAGAATCCATACTGTTGGGAAGCTAGCTCTATTTTGAAATGAGAAGTTAGAATAGGACACAATGATAATTTCAAAGACTTACAGATAAAATAGATATTGGCCGATATTTTTTTATGTACCTATTGAATGTTACCTTTTTTTTAAATGGACACTACCATGGCATTTTTACATTCAGAAGAGAATTGTGCTGTTTTGATTGAGTGTTTCAAAATGATTTTTAGCGGCAGGGCCAAGCTGTAAATATATATACAAAAAAGTGGCTGTTTAAGAACGAAGATGCGTCAGAAACTAGTATATTGTAGTAACCACACACTGCCAAACTCCCTACGATCCATCCAAGTTTAACTCCCAACAACGTAAACATAGGTACTGTCTGTTCCGCCATCAGCACAAAATGTGGTTTGGCCTAACATTGTCCCAGCAGCCACGTCTACGAGTAACAGGGTTAGTCACATTTTAACGTTATTTATAGTAATAAATAAAAGAACGGTCACAAATTGACTCCTTCAAATAGTTTATCATTTATATATAGTTATATTTAGGGGTTAAATTTTTGTGAATTTTGCTGGTTTTTATTAATGAAAAACTTAACGTTTGCCTCATGTTTTTCGAAAACGAAACATGAATGATTATCGTAGAATTCATAGTTTACTACATCACTAAAGAAAGAAAGAAAAAGCATTTATTGGGACTCGCACAGATCACAAATTAAAAAAAGAAATCACACAGAAACATAAAGAACAAAACTAAAATTAAAACAAAGTAAAAATTAAAATACAAACAGAAAGTCCTGTACGAGGCCAAAAGGCCCGTATCTCAGCATGATGCTGCGGCACTTAAAAATAAGTGTCGCAGCGCTGGTATCAAAGACTACTATAAAGTCCATTTCACGAAAGAAGTCCCGCAGACGTGGCGCTGCAGGCATGGGTTATTTTAGGAATATTGCTAACTTAGCGTATAATAATAATTAGTTCCACTTATTTCCGCGGGACTTCTTTCGTGAAATGGACTTTAGTTTAAGCTGGTATTCTGGTAGGGCCCGCTGTGATGTCACGGAAAGATCATCCGGAATTAAATAAAATGAAATATTAGATAGTGAAATAACATATTTAATAAAAATAAATAAACGATAATTATAATAAAATGATTGAAATGAAATGAAATGAAATCGTTTATTCTGTAAATAGGATATTAAAATCACTTTTACGTCATATAAAAAAATAAAATCTAGATGTAGCCACTATTCCTATCTGAATACCCCTGAGAAGAAATGGCGAAACAAACTCAGGGGTCATAGTCTCTTTTAAAGTCCAGACATAATCTTGGTCAGATCATGTGAGGACCATGTAGATTCGTGTCTGAAATGGTCTTTTGAGGAAAGAACCACGCAAATTTGGGCGGACCTGTCCAATCAGTGTAAGCATTTGTCAGTAATCGTGCAGCTCAACTCAAAACTTAAGGAGCTCAACGACTCGACGAACAGTAGGTACCAAAAAAAGGACATTTGGGTAGGCCGCATAAAGGCTTCTACATACCGGGGCGACTTGTCGCGCGACGCGACGCGACACAAAGGCACCGCCCGTCCCGCGACACGCGGGGCCTTTGTGCCGTGTCGCGTCGCGCGGCAAGTCGCGCTGGTATGTAGAAGCCTTAAAGCGCTCAAAATGTCAGACCATCATTAAAGAACCTTAAAGAGTATTCAACATAATAATATTCTATTCTATCAGAAGGTAGGTATCACCTTTGCTTTTTGCTTGAGAAAAAACAGCTATTGTAGCCGACTAGAACTGACCGTACTAGTCTAGTATCTTTTGGTCTCTTTTCTAATTCGCGTTTGTCTCATACCGCCTTATTACAAAACAAGATTTATATTTTGACATGGCATAAACCATGGAGCCAGTTTTTGTAATAAGAACGTAACAGTGATTGAAATACCGTTCTTTATACAAAACTGAAAACTTGGTTCGGTACTAAGTTGACAGTTTTGTGTTTAGGAACTTTACCACAGTCGGAATAAAGTTCGAAATTCAATAATGGCTCCATGTTTTAAACCTGGGTCTGAAGATAAACCTTGTTTTGGAATAAGGGGGATAATGTTATCAACCGCGTAGGTTAAATATGGCACAGCCAGCCAAAGCTTCTACAGGTAGGTGGGTAGGTGGGTGGCCGTTAATATGCACATCATGTTTAAAAAAAAATCTGTCACACATGAAGGATTGACATGGTTCAACAGCACTGACAACAGAGGTTGTCAGAGACACCTAGAGCAAGAAAACCTCTGAATTTCCTCTGCACCTGGAGAGTGGTCTGAAGCCTCGTTCTTCTTATTCGTTCCGGCTGTCTGTTATTATTTATGGGCCATTTTGAGTGTCTTCGTACTAAGTCGCATAGACGTGAGTTGTAATACACGCGGGCCCAGTGCAGGTTGGTGAACCTTTGGAATGTCTTTGTTCTCAGTTTTTGGTTCTTAGGCATCTCGGTTTCTTTGCGATTGTCCCTGAATCGCAATTCAAATTAAATTAGATATCCATCGATTTGTTTATCTGAAATTAGGTTTTTTAAAAAGAGAAACAGCACTCGCGTCTGGCATTCGTTTTACAGTTTTGAGACAACTCCGCACAGACGCGTCTTCGCTTGTTGTATGAAGCCGATTATCTGTACTTATTGTGTACTTAGGGTTGCCATGTCCGCTGATCGCGTCACTGGAATAGCAGTCGTATAGAGATCCGACCCTTTTTAGAAGTAATGCACTAGGCTGAGCTCATTGATGTTTATATCCTTTTTTTTTTCTTTTTTTTTTTTCCTTCTGGCTTCGCACGGTTTGTGCATTTAGCCAATGTCAAGTTTTAGTTCTTGTGTGTGTTCTTGTGTATTGATGAAATTAATTATAAATGCATGATGATGATATCCCCGCCCACTCCCCTTGAGTTTCAGTAAAGATGTGGCACTTTACTGAGTCCTCACGCGGACTTCTTGGGAGAACTTGAAGCGAAGTTGCACTGTTTTGTTTCATTTGCCTACACTAATGCACGTTCACAAACACTTAATGGTTAATAATCCACCATTATTACACATTAATATTTGGCTAAACACTAATTTTGGAAAATTAAACAAACTGCTGAACATGACGCTTCACTTTCCCGCCAAGAAGTCCCCTATATCCTTTTTAGCAGGAGTGCACTAGGCTGAGCTCATTCATGTTTTTATGTAGGTTTATCTTTTGCCAGTAGCAAAATTGATCAATGTATTCTGGTGCAACTTACATCATTTATCTAGTCTAGACTAAGTAGTTTGTAACGAGCTTAAATAAATATGTGAAAAATCTATAGGTACTAATATTATAAAGAGGTAAAATTTGTTAGTAAGTTTGTCTACAATAAGTAGGTGCTCCGAATCTTCTGTCAGTAACTTCGAATATTGTAGGTACGGTATCTACTATTTTTGGATTCAGTTACATAAGTCGTCATGGCCAAGGTGAAGATGACGGAGGTTACACGATTTGTGGTAGACTGTGTGGTGGCAGCCGGCAGTCCTCGCAAGCCTGCAGAGGAACTAGCTGCCCTGCTACTGGCGGCTGACAAATGCGGCCATCGCAGTCATGGACTGAACAGATTAGGTAAGCATACAATCATCATTATCAAGCACTAATATCATTTCTCGAACGACCACCACATCTATTTTTTCAGAATAGATTCAACCGGTTGTTTCATTTTATTTTACTCAAATAAAAATTTATTTGAGTAAAATAAAATGAAACAATAATATGTAAAAGAGTAGACATATAACTCAAAAATAATCATGAAGTCATTATAATAGTAGCTACTACAGGTAAATCAACGTAAGTGCTTCGGTAATCTTCGTGTTTCCGAATTAGCACGAACCGGCCACCACAGATCAAATCAAATCCATTTACATATCCATTTGGTGGTAAATGTGTATGTGAATGGGGGTGAAAGTGCAGGTAATTGTTTGAACACAAGTTTAGTGTTATTTAATAGAGTAGAGCAATTTCTCTGTGTCATCATAGGAAAGAGTTTTCAAGAAGTCGGTTACTTTTTGCTTACGACTGGGTTTGTTTAGTGAACTTTAGTGGATAAATATTTAGACCCTTGTTGATAACATTATAAAGATAATCCCTTAGATAACAGAAGAACCTATGGGACACACTTGAACAGAAAAAAGTAGTACTCAACACCTTCTTCACCTTTTCTTCGTTTATCTTTTAGATCCGAATCATAAACTAGCTGCGAGTGCTTTTTGAGGACTGTATGTAGAACGAGAGTCTGTCTAATGGGCAGAATATTCCACTCTTTTTAAATCTCACGACCATACAAAATTTTTTATCGCAATAGAGTAATATCAAAATCCGTGTGTGGATGTGAGATTTCCAGATAGGAAAAGTTGCCTTTACCTAGACAGGATAAGCAACTACTTCCATGGTTGTATAACAGCTCTATATAAGATATAATCGTCGCGCGTTTGTATTTACGAAGATCTACGATGATTACCGAAGCGCGTGTACTCTTTTTAGGATATCTGTACCTAGCTACTGGATGCCTGTGCAAAAACTAACAAGAGCAGCTTTATGTGAGCTTAAGTCTTACCTAACATTCACTGCAACTTTCACTTTTAATTGATTATTTGTACCTAATCAGTCATAATGAATGTCAAGAACGCTACATCCACGACATTTTGGCCGGGTTGTGCAATCCATTCAATACGCCGAAGATTATAAGCGAGACTGCATCGACTGCATGGGTTAGTGCTAATAACGTGCTGGGGGCCACAGCTGGCAACTTCGGCACGGACCTAGCCGTCAAGAAGGCCAAAGACACAGGAATAGGATGCATCTCATTGAAAGGTAACATCATCAGCTCAACTATTACTTACCTATGATGTGTCAAATCTACATACAAATCTCACCAACTTGATGGATGCTCTGATCTTGAAAATGTATGAAGAGTAATTATTTTAATTTTAATTTTACCACTAGATGGAAATGTTGATGAAACAATATTTTCAGCACTTCTTAGAATGATATTGATCTAGTCTCGTCCTACACACACTAATATCGTGCATTTTTCAGGGTCCAATCACTTCGGCATAGGTGGCTACTGGGCCAAAAAAATATCAGACAGTGGGATGATAGGCTTGATATTCACGAACGGTTCACCTCTAATAGCACCCACCAGGGGTACCAAGGTTAGTTCCACTAGCATAAACAGGTTACTTACAGGTTAGGTTTTATTTACAGAAAGTGCGAAGAGCATTTAGGTTTTTCTGTTATGTAGTTCTTTTCACATAATCACACGCTCTGAGCTCAGATTGGCAGCGCAACCAGGGTCGCGCTGCTGTCGCGTTCGCGATATCGCGGCAGTGTGTACTGTTAATTAGCAGGATGTGGGTCCCCAAAATGGACATATTTTGGATTCTCGTCTCCTGGTTTTTTGCAGACAGCAATGAGAGGTTTGTCTGTACATTTGACAAATCTAGGTTCCTTAGAACATTATTTGTGTGTACTCCTGGCATCTCTTAAATTGAGAGTACTAGCCTCGAAGTATGGAGAGGATGTACTTCTACTTTACATCCTAATAATGGCTCTCAACGCTGTAGATTTTATTTGTCTTCCTCATTTCTGAAAGACAGCATAAACATGTTCAGAGACTCCTTATTTTTTCCCTCAATTTATTTACTGCATCTTCAAACCTTTATTTTGCAAGTCCTCAATCATTCTCTCAGGCTCAATGAATGTTTTTCACCATAACTCTTATTCGCCTTTCCTTCTTGTTTTCGTATAAGTGCCAGAGAAAGTTATTTTCATCCAATAACTTTGTAATAGACTTATATGTCTTCGTTTACTGTATTTAATTTAACGCACTTCCCATTAAAAATTTTAGTCATGAATTTATCACCAGACTCAGACTTTGACAATAAGTCGAACAAGGCTTGGTATCGGTAGTGTAGTAGTGGCAACAGGCGGAGGTGGCGGAATCTTTTTGATGTTCTCTTTCTCGGATTGAGCAATGAGCAGCCTCTAGATGTTCAATGTTGGCAGTGTGAGTGGGCGATGCGTTTAATTTTCGTTTATTCTTCTCTTTTGCCTGATCCACTGAGTTTCCCTGGGTAGCTCCTCCTCGTCCGGACAGTATTTTGTGGACACTGTCTTGGACTTTTTATTGGCTCAGCTGGCTTACTGGTTGCAGCTGTACTTTGTTCTGCTTTATGTTGTAAATAATTCACTTGTTGTTGGAGGCTTTCTATTTGTTTTTCCATAAATAATAATGAACAGCTGCGTAATGTTATTTCTGGTAACATTACGCAGCTGTTCATTATTATTTGCTCTTTCTGCGCTGGAGTATTTGTAAAACAGTTGTTCATTTTCGGTTTTCGCCTTAATTTTGGGGGTCTAGCCATGTTAGTGGCGAGTGAATAAATAATAATTATAATTGGAATGTAGGTAAATTCTTACGTAATTATGTGTGACATCGCGGCGAGTGTGGTCCGGCCGGCGCGGTTGATATGCTGCTTCTGCACTTTGGACTTGAGTAGAGCACATGATCGACGCGACTAATCTCAACGAATATCAAAACACAATGGGTGATTTAAAAAAATCAAAAATTTCGGTTTCTGATTTGTGAACAGCGCGGTTAGAGCACTCCTTCCGAGATGACGACCTATGGAGAAGTAAAGGGCTGGAGAATGATAAATGATGATGATGTTTAGACGACGCCTTCGATAACATTGATTGATGTTGAATTCGGCATGGAAGCATGTCGCATGGTTGTGAATAGCTATGCTGATTCGGTGCCGAGCTGATATGTGTGCTATGTATTAAATTCTGGTGCAGAAAATTTCATAAAAAAATTGTTCCATTTCTAATTTATCTGGTGGATAGTGCCAAACCAGACTTTATGAAACAAGCCCTTAGCATTATTTTATCTCGTTGCAGGCTGCATTGGGCTCCAACCCCTTGGCAGTAGCGTGTCCAGGTTTACCCACAACTGGACCATTTTACCTCGACATTTCTACTGCTACCGTGGCTCTCGGAAAGGTAAAGTAACTACCTATGTAAGGGGCCGCCTCTACGACCGAGAGAATCGCGGTGATAATTATCGTCGTGCCACGTATTTATATACACTCTCTTAGGGGCCGTCTACAATATCACTATCCGAGAAAGGACTAATACAGATCTTACATAATATATATGGTCTTCACGAATTTTCAGCTAGAAATATGTCGCCAAAAAGGTATCAAGTTGCTACCAGGCTGGGCGCAAGGACCCGATGGAAAGGAAACACTGGACCCAGATTTGGTGGGTAACTAATACAACATCAGTTATCATCAGTAGCTATCCATAATTACAAAGTGCTAAAGATTCAATGCCGGTCGGCTTCGGATGAGGATACTATAGGCTGACTTTTTGAAGTAAAACTTCTATAAGCACGCTTGACTTGGGGAGTAAGCTGGTGAATGCGAGACGAGAGCGTTACGGAAATAGGCGAACGGAAGTTGTTTAAATTTTAAACATGGAACACAGCACGTCACCGCCGTGGGTCGTCCCGCTTAATAGGTATTTTTTTAAATTCACACTGGCTGTTTATACACTCACAAGACCGTAGCTTTTTTGAAGTAAAACTTATTTTGCTAGCGAACGGGGATTTCTGTTTTACTTCAGTCATGTGGTCTAAAGCACACTCGTCTTTTCGTTGGTGACAGTCCCATGGTTCATGCGGGTTACGGGAGATGTACAGCCGGGGCTGTTCACAAGTGTGCGGGCGGTCGGTAATACCGCCGAGAAGGAGCGTCAGTCACAGTAGTCAAGTAATACGTACACTCAGATACAGTGGCGAATTTCAAAATGCACACGATATTACTATATTTAAAAGATTATAAAAAAATATTAGTGGTTAAAACAACAACAAATTACCTACACATGGCAAATTTTAAATAAAAACATGCTCATCTGAACATAAAAATCACCAACTATGTATTAGCTACACGGTGTACACCGTTATGTAAGAAACACTAAATCTAAAAAAATACTGAATTGAAGCAGGATGAAATAACATTTCATACTGCTTCAATTCCTAATTGTTTAGTTTTTATTTTATGAAGTATATATATATATATATGTATAAGTATATATTTTATTATTTCCAGTCATTACTGAGTTTGTTTTATCGAGATATATCGCTTTGTTTACACAGGGGTCACAGCAGCGAACATGAATTTAAAATTGCTATAATTTGTTTTTCTTTATATTTTTAAAATTTTTACTCGTCCATAAAATTAAGCTAAGTTTCCCTTATTTCGTTATGTGCACATTATCAAGACTCGCACTGTATTTAAAATTGTTTTATGCCTGAAATTTAGTTCAGCGGTAGTAAATGACGAAATATTGCATAGAGAAATCTGCATACTCATCTTCAACAACGAAATACCTTGTGCGGTCGGGTACGTCTCATTTGTTTGTACCCCGAGAAAGTCGGCCTCCAGCGAGGCCGTAAAACTTCTCTGGAGATAGTTGAACCTTTTTTTTCCATAAGTTGACAAAGTAACTCTTCTATTTCTATAATTTTGAATGTTCAAAAGAATACCTAACCCATCCGAGGTGAGGTGCTGAAAATTTCGAGCTTGCTCGGGTCGCTCTTGCATCCTTCATTCTCGATACCACATTATTTTAAAGTACCCAGGGCCTCTAATATATAGATTACAGACGTCCCTGCAGATATTATAGTAGGTACCTATGTGCATGCTTCTTCTGTCCGATTTCAGGCTATAGAATCCGGGTCCCTGATGCCGTTAGGCGGCAGCGAGCAGACGGGTGGGTACAAAGGCTTCGGACTGGCAGCATTTGTCGATATGCTTTCTGGAATACTGTCAGGTTAGCACAGTCAAATTACATGTCTGCACGTCGTGGATGCGGTTGTGGTTGTTAAGGTTATTTAAGTCTGACCGGAAAGTTGTGGTCACACATTAGATGAAAGAACGCAGATGAAGAAGCTGCAGCAGTAACATTCGACGACGGTCCCAGATTAAAATGCAATGAACCAGAGAGTAGAATTGCCAGATTATAAAATCCATATGCGGAATTCTATAGTAGCCACGATCATGAAATATGCATTCGCCTAAGATGCTTTGCACGTTTTTCAATACGACAGCACCATCAGATCAGTTGTAGATATATACAAATCTAACTATTCGTTCTTTAATTTTGCACAGGTTCTCAATACGGTCATCACGTTCCCAGGTGGACTAAAAACGTTAAAACTGTGGCAAATATCGGCCAAACCTTTCTGGCCATCAACCACAAATGCTTTGCCCCAGGTTTTGAAGAGCGCGTCTCCGACGTTATACAATATTGGCGGAACATAACACCAGTGTGTATCTTATTTATTGACATTGTTATACTCTACAATCATCTTTATTTTTTTTCTTAAATTATTTTATAAACTTTCCAGGCAGATCCAAATCGTCCAGTGCTTGCTCCAGGAGACATGGAAAAGAAGGCAATAGCCGAAGCGGATTCATCCGGCGCGCTTGTATACATCGAGCAAATGTTCGAATCCTGCGACAAATTAGCCGCGAAGTTAAAAGTCGAACCAATAAAGAGGATAAAGGTGACATTTAAATGACAGTAAATGGTGACATTATGCTTACGGGTGCATGCAACGGTCGCGGGGGTAGTTCGAGTTTAGTTGTAACATTTAAACCCGTTTTCATAAAAAACGTCAAAACTGGCCTAGTAGGAACCAAAAAAATACCACAATGACGGGAAGAACACGTAACTCTCGGCTACCCATTATGACTAATTATAATTTATTTTTGACAAAAAGTTAAAAATGTATTTGGTTGTTATCCTGTATAACGTACTCATTAAGTTTGTTTGTGATAAGCTTTGTAATTTACTGTTTTATTTTTATTTCGTTGAAGCTGCCGCAGGTGAAACGGAAGTCACCGTATAAGCGCCCGCCCTCCAGCTTGCAATCAAATGTTCATAGTAACTTGTTAAACTATCTGAGGCGCGAGGGAAAAGAACCTGACAGCGACAAGTAACTTCAGACAGCTCGCACCATGGGAACCCTCTCATGGTGCTGTGTGGGGAGAGAATGGGACAGTGAATGTTTGCGGTTATTCTGTTCTAGTTTATGCCGGGTGTTTCGGTCAATAAGTACTGAATTTTAGTATTTATTTATTTTGGTATTTATATTCTTGGTTTTATGATTTTTGGTATTTTTATTCTTGTTTTTATGATTGTTGGTATTTTTATTCTTGGTTTTATGATTTTTAGTATTTAAATATCCTTTTTGGTGAAAAAGTAAATGTTTTTTTATCAATTGTGTATGCTCTTTTAATATCAATTCCAATACCAATACAAAACGGTCGTTTGTTGTTATACCGCTCGGGCGGACTCTATTACCCCTCAGTAATATTTCAAATAATTTATTATACATATACTTAATATATTTATTTTAAAAGGATTTTTGCGATGACCGAAGTGGAAGAAAGTAAATTAATCTAAATCGATGCCAGTATCTGTAGATCAAAATATCTGTAAGGAATTTGTAAAAACAAGGAGATAAGGTAGATACAGTCAGCATTTAAAAGATGTGTATGCCGCAGCCGAATTGTATAATACTACAAATATACAACATTAGTTTTTGTTCACTTAAATCGACAAAATGTATGGAACAGCTGATTTTTATTTCGCGATTTCAAGGTTGGTCCCATAGAAAAATTGTTCAAAATGATGAGTACAATGACCCTTTTTCGGGTTTAGTATAAACAAAAACTAATGTTGTATATAAAAAACGTCTAACCGAAATACATAAAGGCACTTTTGTATATTACGGCTGATTGACGTTCAGCCAAAACGTCGCGGCCAACCTTTAGCCCTATCGCCGCTTGTGGCACCCCGACTGAATGGTTAGGTTAGATTAGAACTGTGACCAACCGCGTGCGAGCCGAGCGAGCGAAGCGAGCGGTGTCGCGCCAAGCAGCGGCTGCTACAGCCAAGTTGGTCGCCGAAATGGAACTCAAAACTACAAAGCGACACGCCATATATATTGTATTATGGCGGAGCGTTCATTTTTGACATTTCTTAACATAAAATATATCCTGTTTTTCGTATTGTGAAAGAATTTTCAAAATCAGTTCAGTAGATCCTGAGATTACCCCCTACAACCTCACAAACTCATAAACTAGGTACCTCTTTATAATATTAGTATAGCTTTGTATAGATTATTACATTTTGACTGAACGTCAATCAGCCGTAATAGCGGTATGAGAGCCCACATGACTCTCATTAAATGTGCACACCGTGTGATCCGCGGGGCAATTGCGTAACTCACATAAAATGACAAATTGATCGCAATGGGTTTCATTTTGACAGTTCCCCCCACGTCCATTGCGTTGTAGAGCGGACGAATTGTTCAAACGTATGAAGCAATGGATTAGCAATATCTTTCAAAACTCTCGGATTGTGATTCAAACTGTGTTACACCATTAGGGTGCTGGATGCGATAACATACGCGGCGTGTTTGTCCGAAAAGCGACAAAGTCATATAAGTTGATTGTATGTACGTATTAGGTACTGAATTTGTTAAATTAACATCGACATACGAATATACTACCTAGATCGTCTTTTTGTGATGTGTCCTAACTGCGAACAAATTAGACAAAGCGCACGCCCCGCCCAATCAGCACAAGGTTGCCTATGAGCTATAAAGCGTTTATAATTGCAATTAGAAGCTGCAAGAGTCAGCTGCATAGCGCGCTATGCAACCCTTTTGCAGCTGCTATAGCTCTTAGCCTTATAGACCCTATTTGATAGATCCAGTAGAGTTGCATATTTTTTTGAAGAATTTCTTACAACCGCTATTTTCACTTTCTATGGGTGCTCCCATAAGAAGTGAAAATAGCGGTTAAAAGCTGATATTGACACTAATTAAATGAACGACTTTTCTTCTTTATTTTTAAACGTTGCCCCACACTAGGAATTTCTCCTGTAGGTATTGTGGGTGCGTTTACAAACATTTAAACTCACATACACAAACAGCCAGACCCGGAACAACTACTTGTAGGTCATACAAGTATTTGTTCCGTGCGGAAAACAGATAACTGGAAATCTCTGTTTCTATGGAAAATTTAAAATCGGTCTAATTTGTCTGTAACACAATTTTTCTAAAACGTTCTTAACTTAATTTTTAGACCTTTGTATCCTGCTTATGCGTATGAAGTTTCAATAAAATCGATTCAGTAATTTCGAAAAACAAGGGCTTGAAAGTTTGTATGAAATTCCGTACGTCGTAAACGCTCTTAATTTAATAGTGCAGCAGATGCGCAGATTGCGCAGTCTTCCTACATGTGACGGAAGAGGTTTACGTGGTGGAGATTAATGAGACCACGTAAATTGTCAACATAAAGTATATATATTTTTATAAGAGAAAGGGGATAGGTAAACAAAAATTCCTTCCATGGGAGTAGCGCAGTACTCTCCTGGCTCAGCCTGGTGTGACGAAGACCGCAGCGGGTGTGCCACGCTCCAGACGCCAGGGATGGTGACGGTCGGCGGATGGATTCGCCAGACCCATTGATCATTAAAATAGGTAATGTGTTCAGACGTACCTACTCAGTAAATGAAACAAAAAAAAGTACTGTGAAAAAATCGCTTGCTCTCATATGAACAGAATCTCATAAGGACAGATTCTCAAAAAGACAGATTCTCAAAAGGACAGATTCTCAAAAGGACAGATTCTCAAAAAACCGAAAATGGTACAGGTGCACACACAAATTAATAGAATGAAATATCTCGGACACAGAACAGAAAAAACAGATCTCAGACACTGTTTCCACAGTATAAATAAGTACTTTTTCTAAAATAACCTACCAGCTTGTACCTACTATGGATAACTGATAGAATACATAGATTTTTATAATTACATTAACTTAAAACTCCAACCAACCAACCTACTAAAGTAATTTTTTCTATATATTCTAGTAGTTTCAGCCTCTCGCCGGCCGCTACCGCGGCACCGCTGCACCGCTCGCTCGGCACGTGCGTAGGGCCTCACAGTTTTAACCGAACCTAACCTAACCATTTTTTTTTAGTTCGGTTCCGGGTAGCCTACTAAGAATAATGAATACAATAATTATTAGACTAAATGTTAATTGTCTAAAGATTGTTTGCTGTAATAAATCATTTGTCATTTATTTGCGTACGTGTACTCCTGTCCTTTGGAGAATCAGTCTTTTTGAGAATCTGTCCTTATGAGAATCTGCCCGAGATCTGCCCTTATGAGAATCTGTCCTTATGAGAAAAATGTATGAGAATGACGCTAGTAACAAAAAGTAAAACATAACCCTTCCTTGGCAGTCGGGTAAAAAGGAGGCAGAATGTATGTCTTTCTTCTGCTAAACTCATGTTTTGTGCATTTCTCAGTAGGACAGACATTAATTAACTGAGGGGACCCAGTTAAAGCGCCATAAATCTGTAACGTCATATTCTAGCGAGTTGGATATTTCTTAAAAGATTTAAGAAAATCTTAACTAATTTCTAAAATAAGAACTATAAACACAGACATAGTAGTACCTAGTTTTTGACATTTATGATAAAGGCGTCTAGATTGAGAGCCCAGTTCATAAAAGTTGTAATTCACGTTTAAGAAATTTATGGCCCTTTGCATCAAGATTTTACTATTTTTAACTAATTTCCCTATAAGTCTCAATTTGTTTCGGAAGGATATAAAAAATAGGCCCTCACTCCAGATGCACATCCAAAAACTAGAACAGAATAGCTGAAAACATTGTCCCATGGTGCGAGCTGACTGAAGTTACTTGTCGCTGTCGGGTTCTTTTCCCTCTCGCCTCAGATAGTTTTACAAGTTACTATGAATATCCGTACCCCGAGTGTAAGTTTGCAAGTGAGTAAACGTAACTAGCGCGTTTGCGTTAAGATTTTTATTCTCACCCTTCTAATCTTAGCATTATGATCTATTGGTCAATAACGCAAACGAAATAGTTACGTTTACTCTCTTGCAAACTTACACTTGGGGTACTGATTCCAAGCTGGAAGGCGGGCGCTTATATGGTGAATTCCGTCTCACCTGCAGCAGCTTCACCGACATAAAAATAAAACAGCAAATTAAAAAGCTTATATTTATTGTTATTAGCTTTACAAACTTAATTAGTACGATATAAAGGATAACAAACAAATACATTTTAAACTTCTTTTGTTAAAAATAAATCATAATTAGTCATAACGGGTGAGTAGCCGACAGCTACATGTTCTTCCTGTCATTGTGATTTCTTTTGTTCATACTGGACCTATTTTGACGTTTTTTATGAAGAAAGAGTTATAAATGTTATAACTTAACTCCAACTACCCGCACCGTTGCATGCAACCATAAGCATGCGTGTGTTACAATGCGCGCTACACTTTGCCCGACCTGGGAATCGAACCCAGGATCTGACGCTCAACGAAGCAGTTCGAAAACGGACAAAAAAGTGATGTGTGAAGGTTCCGTTTTTCGTTTTTAGGTCGGAACCTTTTAAATTCAGCTGATCTGTAAAAAAGTGCAATACTAACAGGATCAAAATGTATGGAACAAACCGCAGTTTTATTTTTTCACGTTTCTGAGTAAGTCCCATATTAAAAGTTGTCCATTTCCATGAGTCCGTTATGTCCCTTCTTTTACCTCATTATGTAAATATAAATTTATAATACGCCGATTTGAAAATATTCGCCAATTCAACTGTGTGTGCAAGACTCCATTTATTTAATTGTTTAAGATTAGGTACTTATTATTTTGTCTAAGATAAGGTACTGATAATGTGCCGTGTTATTATTGAATGAATAGTATTAATAGGTAGGGAAGGTCCAATGCATAATTATGTTAGTTTGTACGGCCAGTGGTAGTTGCTGTGCCGTCATCGGCACATAGGATCATAACTTTTGGCTAATTGTTTATTTAAAATGTCTAAAAACATGTAAAAACCATTAACTCCTAACCTTTATCTTTTTTATTGGTTCAACATTTAACTTCGCGGCTAATTTGTCGCAGGTATCGAACATTTGCTCGATGTAGACAAGCGCGCCGGATGAATCCGCTTCGGCTATTGCCTTCTTCTCTATGTCTCCTGGAGCAAGAACTGGACTCCTTGGATCGGCCTGGAAAGTTTATAAAAAAATTACTACTTATGAGAAATGTTATTTAAGACTAGCTGCTCCCCGCGGCTTGGCCCGCGTGGCTTTTTATAAACATATAAATCATCCTCTTGAATCTATTAAAAAAACCGCATCAAAATCAGTTGCGTAGTTTTAAAGATCTAAGCATACATAGGGACAGACAGGAAGCGGCAAGCGACTTTGTTTGATAGTATAATAATATAACAAAGGCGCTTCCCGCTTCCTGTCTAATCACTAGGACTACGTAGTATTAATGTATACTATGTAGCGATAGTGATTAGAGTAAAACAATGTCAATAAATAAGATACGCACTGGTTTCATGTTCCGCCAATATTCTATAACATCGGAGACGCGCTCTTCAAAACCTGGGGCAAAGCATTTGTGGTTGATGGCCAGAAATGTTTGGCCGATGTTTGCCTCAGTTTTAACAGTTGGTGTCCACTTGGGAACGTGATGGCCGTAGTGAGAACCTGTGCGAAATTAAAGAACGAATAGTTAGATTTGTATCTATAACTGATCTAATAGTGATGACGTAATGAAAAACGTGGAAAGCAACTTGGGCTAAAGCATATTTCATGATAGTGGCTACTATAATAATAATATATTCTTTATTTCGGACTACACATACATGTACACACAATCCATATAGTATTAGTAACAATGACTTACAAACTATGTTAGTAAATAAAATAAAAAAAAACGATAACAACTAATAACTACGTGGCCCAACACACGTTGGCACGTGCCTCCGTACCCAGTGCCTTACGAAGGGACTGTCCACTTTGTCAAATAATGTTTTTAGGATGCCGTTGGAGCTTCCGCGCAATCTACCCATTATTGACGCTGTTCTTTTCCTTATACTGGCATGAAAATCGTCAACACGGGCTTCCGCGAACATCTGCGAAGCGCTGCAGAAGCGCGGAAGCCCCATCAACATCCTAAAACCATTATTATACTGCACGCGGAGGACGAGAATTTTATAATCTGGCTATTCTACTGTCTGGTTCATTGCATTTTAATCTTGGACCGTCGTCCAATGGTACTGCTGCAGCTTCTTCATCTGGGTTCTTTCATGCAATGTGCCACCACAACTTTTGGGTCAGACCTAATTAACAGGGAATGTGCATTGGTTGAAATCTTCACAACGACGTGCAGACATGTAATTTGACTGTGCTAACCTGACAGTATTCCAGAAAGCATATCGACAAATGCTGCCAGTCCGAAGCCTTTGTACCCACCCGTCTGCTCGCTGCCGCCTAACGGCAACAGGGACCCGGATTCTATAGCCTGGAAAATGGACAGAAGAAGCAATGTAGGTACTATAATATCTGTTGGGACGTCTTCAACCTAAGTATAGAGGCCCGGGGAACTTTACGATAATGTGGTATGGAGAACGAAGGATGCAAGAGCGAGCGGGGCGAGCTCGAAATTTTAGCACCCACCTCAGATGGGTTAGGTATTCTTTTGAACATTCATACAGAAGAGAGTTACTTGTCGACTTATGGAGAAAAGGTGTTCAACCGTTGTCCAGAGATGTTTTATGGCCTCACTGTAGGCCGACTTTCTCGTTAGTTAAAGATCGATTGCATTGCCCTAGCGGGTGAAGGGGGACGCGAGAACACACAAGGCATTGCGTTGTCAAATATGAATCTGCAGCTTTGTCTATTCGTGATTTACTTGCGGTGAACTAAATTTCAGGCATAAAACGATTTTCAATATAAATTGAATAGCATTTCAAAAATGTTATATATACAAAACGATCTGTGCCCATAGCTCTGCAGGCGTCTATAGTAAGTATAAATATCGAATTAAATGAAGAAAAATAAAACTGCATATTTTGCGGGTTAGAAGAGAGCGGTGGTTTGGTTTTACATTCAAAAATATGTTTCTGGCACTCGCCGGCCGCTGCCGCGGCACCGCTCGCTTCGTTCACTCGGCTCGTGCGTTGTGTGGTCACAGTTCTAACCTAACCTAACCTAGCTGTGTCGATTTAAAAAAGGTTTACTTCGTACGTTATGGGGACAACGGGAAATAAATTTAATCACGTCCCGCTGTCCCCGTGACGGGGATATGGCATATGGGGACAACGGGAATACACTACGAGTACCACCCCCCGCCCGCACACTTGTAAATACGCTGTACGTCTCTCGTAACCACGGGATTGTCACTAACGAAAAAGTCAGCCTAGAGTATCGTCATCCGACGCCGACTGGCATTGAATCCGTAGCACTTTGAACATTATGGATGACTACTGATGATAACTGATGTTGTATTTATTACCCACCAAATCTGGGTCCAATGTTTCTTTTCCATCGGGTCCTTGCGCCCAGCCTGGTAGCAACTTGATACCTTTTCGGCGACACATTTCTAGCTGAAAATTCGTGAGAGAACATAACAATAATTTCCGATTCACACCTGCATTACCTGCATTTGGGTAACATACCTTCGATGGATGAAGGATGTTTCAAAAGTTCGTCAGGTCGACAACGTAAATATCGCAATGAATGTTGTTGTGTTGACTTGCCAAAATGAATGGCATTGGGATTGTGAGTGTGTTGAGACAAGAATCACAGTAGGTAGATGGCTCAATGAGCTAGAATGAGACTGACACAGGAATGCATGATAGAAACAGCCGAACTTTTATAAAACTAGGCCTAGGTCATGTACCTTAAATATACAGTTATTGTACCTTTCCTAGAGCCGTGGTAGCAGTAGAAATGTCGAGGTAAAATGGTCCAGTTGTGGGTAAACCCGGACCCGCTATTGCCATGGGGTTAGTGCCCAATGCAGCCTGCAACGAGATAGAAGAATGCTAAGTTTCATAATTTATAGATGAAAAAAAAAAACAGATAAATTAGAAATTGAACAAATTTTTTATGAAATTTTCTGCACCTGAATTTAATGCATCGCACAAATATTTTCAGCTCGGCACCGAATCAGCATGGTTATTCACAACAATCACAACCATTCCATATGCTTCCGTGCCGAATTGAACATCAATCAATGTTATGGAAGGAGTCAAATCTTCTAAACATCATAACCATTCTCATGCCCTTATCCCAATTTATTGGGGGTCAGTGGAACATTATTTTTTCCGAGGACTCCTTTCGAGACTTTTGTACTCGATCACGTGCTCTACTTAAGTGCTAAGTGCAGACGCAGCAAATCAACCACGCCGGACCACGCTCGCCGCGATGACAGACATAAAGAATTAACCTATATTCCAAATTATATATTTTTATTAATCGGCAACTAACATGGCTGAGAACACCAAAATTAAGGTGAAAACCGAAAGTGAACAACTGCTGTACAAATACTACAGCACAGAAAGAGCAGATAATGAACTGCTGCGTAATGGCGCGACCACGCACACCCTATTTCTCGGGAGAAGTATTGTTCCTCACCTCTGGCTTGTCTTTATTAGCCGGCAGGAATGAACACTGACGCGGAACAGAGCTCCCACCTCTTTGTTGCCTTTATTGGCTGGCTTGAGTGGAGATTCGCAAGAGCAAACGTGCTCGCAGGAAGTACTCAGTAAGACGTAGACGTAGACGTAGGAATCTTGATCATCTTCCTGGCTCTGGGATTGTCCTGATAGCCGTGGAATATCTCTCCACTCCTCAAGCACCTCAGGACATGTTGCTCCCTTGTCACTACGTCACTATTTGCTAGCGAAAGTTTCCGGGGGCACATTATTGAGTGTGAAGTCACCACTTTTGATGTGAAACATCTATATGCGCACGTAAAACCGATTGCTGCCGGGGCGACGTATGCCGCGTGGCGATTCACCACTCACTCCGCGCGCGCGGTTCCCCCGGCCCGCTACCCGACCCTTTTTTTTTTTTTTTTGGTTAGGAATTTATCAAATATCTTCTCCCGCTCTGGGCTGAGCGGGAGGGCGTGTCAAACTTTTACTAACTAAAACCCCCCCGTGTTCCTTCCATTGCCTGTGTGCCAGGGCCACGATATCCCTTTCGGACAAACTCGCAACCCTGGCTACCCGACTCTGACCTTTTTTTCGATGTTTGTTTGTTTAATTTCGGCATTTCACATCTGCCAGGCGTCCCGTGACGGTTCACTGTTTTTTTATACGTGTATATTACATAACATTGGTCCCCACTATAGCCACCTAAACCCATAGCTCAATGTTTTGTTTCCGTGTTTTGCAATAGTCCTTTTTTTGTGGTAACGGTTTGGAAATCCCCATGGATGTCCTCCGCCCTGGGATCTGTCAGACTAACTGACAAAAACCACGCCACCGCGCCGTGTTCCCTCGCACACTTGCACCGGAGGCTACGTGGGCACTTAAGCACTCTTCAACGCAGCCCCCGAGTGGTGCCAGCTCGCGTCTGCGGGCCCCGTTTGGTCAAGCAGGAGTGAGGTGCGCGTGGAAAATTACGCGCCACCACCTCGGGTCTTGTATGAAAAGGGGCGGTGGACATCCCAGAGTCCGCCGTCCCTGGACCCATTTATGGGGGGCCGGAAGATGGTATTATCTGCCCTCTGCCGATGCCCGGTTTTGCATTAGTGGGCGGTTTACCGGTAAAACTCAAAAGCCCAGTAGTAGACCATCAAACCGTCCATGGTTTGATGGTCTCCTACCAGATAAAACTATACGGTTCCTCCAGCTAAGTACCATGAATTGCCCTCCAAACGTGCACCCCGACGTTTGAAATACTTCTTACTACCTACAAATTATCTCGTATGTTCAGAGCGTGTGAAGTGTGATTAAGTGAACAGAACTGCTTAGGTACATAACAGAAAAATTTAATTGCTCTTTGCACTTTCTGTAAATAAAACCTTATAACCTGTAAATGACCGTTTTGTCACTAGTGGAACTGACCTTGGTAGCTCTGGTGGGTGCTACTAGAGGTGAACCATTCGTGAATATCAAGCCTATCATCCCACTGTCTGATAGTTTGTTGGCCCAGTAGCCACCTATGCCGAAGTGATTGGACCCTGGAAAATGAAGGCGGATATTAGTGTGTAGGATGGGACTAGATCAATATCATTAAAAAAAGTGGTGAAAATATTGTTTTATCAAAATTTCCATCTAGTGGTACAGAACCCTTAAGATAATTAGTCATACATTTTCAAGATCAGAGCATCCATCAAGTTGGTGAGATTTGTATGTAGATTTTACAGATCGTATGTAAGAACGTAATAGTTGAGCTAATGATGTTACCTTTCACTGAGATGCATCCTATTCCTGTGTCTTTGGCCTTCTTGATTGCTAGGTCCGTGCTGAAATTGCCAGCTGTGGCCCCCAGCACGTTATTAGCATTAACCCATGCTGTCGATGCGGTCTCGTTTAAGATCTTCGGCGTATTGAATGGATTGCACAACCCGGCCAAAATGTCGTGGATGTAGCGTTCTTGACATTAAAATTCATTCATTATGACTAATTAGGTACAAATAATTAATTAAAAGTGAAAGTTGCAGTGAATGTTAGTTAAGACTTTAGCTCACAAAAAGAAGCTCTAGTTAGCTTTTGCACAGGCATCGAGTACCTAGGTACAGTGGTACCCAATTGATAAGGCGCGTCGTGAATCTCCGTTCGCACAGAAAAGAAAGTATGGCCCGAAGATTAACGAAAGAATGCTTAAAACTTACAATCAACCTTAGGTCACTATTATAAGGTTCATAATACACTGGAGCTGCTAGCGTGCACTCGATCAGAAGTATGGCGGCTGACAAACATGTCACGCGGCGCGCGCTAACATGGCGGCAGCTGCCGACCAATAGTGGTACAGGAAAAAGAACCGCGGTGCGTGGAGCGTGCCGATTGGTCAATAGCATTTCCCGCACTTTTAAAATTCACCTTCTGCGCAGGTACATCGGTAAGCCATATCAATTGGGTACTACTGTACAGATATCCCAAGAAGAGTACATGCGCTTCGGGAATCATCGTATATCTTCGGAAATACAAACGCGCGATTATGATATCTTATACATAGTATAGAGCTGTTATTCAAACATGGAAGTAGTTCCTTTTTCTGTATTAGGTCAAAGCGACTTTAGTTTAGTTTTAGCGATTTGGAAATCTCACGTCCGCACAAAGGTATTGACATCGCAAGCGACAAATCGAATGTCAAAATCATTGTGTGGTCGTACTCATCGTTTAGGTCGTTAAGAAATGAATATGTTCGAGCTTGATAATGATGATTGTATGCTTACCTAATCTGTTCAGTCCATGACTGCGATGGCCGCATTTGTCGGCCGCCAGTAGCAGGTCGGCTAGTTCCTCCGCAGGCTTGCGAGGACTGCCAGCTGCCATCACACAGTCTGCCACAAAGCGCGTAACTTCCGTCATCTTCACCTTGGCCATGATGACTTAGTAACTGAAACCAAAAATAGTAGGTACCGCACCTACAATATTTGAAGATACTGACAGTTCGGAGCTCCTACTTAGTGTAGATTTTTTCACATATTACTTGGAGCTCGTTCAACAAACTACTTCGTCTTAGATAAATTATGTTGTTGCACCAGAATAAATTGATCAATTCAGCTACTGATATAAGATCTCTGACTCTCTGACTTCTTAAACATAAAGATATCAATTAACTCAGCCTAGTGGTCCTGATAAAAAGGATATAAACACCAATGGACCACCGTTGGAGCAGACGAGTCCTGGAGTGGAGACCGCGTATCGGGAAGCGTAGTGTGGGGCGCCCCCCAGCTAGATGGACCGACGACCTTAAAAAGGTGGCTGGGACAGACTGGATGCGGAAGGTGGAGGACAGGGTGTTGTGGCGCCGCCTGGGAGAGGCCTATGTCCAGCAGTGGACTGCTATAGGCTGAGTTGATTGAAACACCAATGAGCTAAGCCTAGCGCAGTACTGCTAAAAGGATCGGATCTCTCTATACCGCTATTCCAGTGACGCGGTTAGTGGACATAACCACCAAGCATAATTATGTACTCAATAAATACAGAAAGTGGGCTTCATACAACCAGTGAAAACCGCAACCGTCGGAGAAATCTCAAACTGTCAAACGAATGCCAGATGCGAGTGCTGTTTCTCTTTGTAAAATGGTTAATTTAGATATATAAATCGATGGGTAATTTTATTTGAATTGCGGTTCAGGCACAATTTCAAAGAACCCGAGATGTCCAAGAACCAAACATTCGAAGACATTCGAAAGGTTCACCAACCTGTACTGGGCTCGTGTGTAATACGGCTCACGTCTATGCGACTTAGTGCGAAGACCTCAAAATGGTCCAAAAATAATAACAGCCACAGGAACGAATAAGAAGAACAAGAAGGCTTCAGACGCAGAGAAAGTTCAGAAGTTTTCTTGGTCCAGGTGTCGCTGTCAACCTCTGTTGTCAGTGCTGTTGAACCATGTCAATCCTTCATATATGACAGAGATGTGCAATATTAACGGCCACGTACTTAACTGCAGAAGCTTTGGCTGGCTGTGCCATATTCAACCTACGCGGTTGATAACATATTATTATGAGATAAGCGCGAATTAGAAAAGACTACCGTCAGCTAAACTAATGTAAGGTAAGTTCACAGAGTATATTGCATGGGTCAGTTCTAGTTAGCTCCGATAACTGATTACGTGTTTTTATGCAAAAAGCAAAAAGTGATATCTTCTGCTAGAACCTTTGATAGAACAGAATAATTGTATTGAATACTCTATAAAGTTCTTTACAGTCTGTGCGGTGCCGGACGGAAAGAATAGCACCACTCTATTTTTTCCCGTGGGTGTCGTAGGCGTAAGGCGACTAAGTTGCGACTTAGGAACTTACTAGAGAATGGGCAGCAGTTTTCTTTATGCATTTGAACACCATACTGCGATTGCCAACCTGCCTGCCAAGCGTGGCGATTATGGCATCATGGTTCGATATGCATCATGCTTGATATGCATCATTATGGCATCATGGCACTCGCAAGCACACACACCTGTATAATAAAAAGAGAGAGAGAGAGAGAAAGTCGTATGGAGGGGCATGACGCTTTTTCCTTATGTGGCGATTTCTACCATTCAACTCTTACCTCGTATATATGGAACTTTGTTCCAAAAACTGTCTTCTTTTCGTTGGCACCATCTTCATTTTTGTTTTAGACCCATAATCGTTGTAAGCGCCCTCGAAAACCATGCAATACTCAATATATTTATTGCTTCCACATGTGAACTTAGGGCTAGGTTGGGTGGTGGGTGCAAACGACACCCATGACGAAATATTTGCAAATTTTTGTTGGCGCCATTATGAATTTTGATTTTGACTCCTTAGTCTTTGTCAGCGCCCTCAAAAACCAAGATACCGACACCATCTTGAATTTTGGCACCATCTTGAATTTTGATTTTGATCCAAGTTTTGTTATTAGTGACCATCGTGGTAATACAAATATCAAGGAACAATAAATACTCCTCGCACTCTATATTCTATTACTAGCTGACCCGTGCCCACTTCGTTGGGCGGTAAACATTTTACCGTCTTTTCATTTTTCGGATTAAATTACGGCCTTATGTTATGACACTCACAATATAATAACGTGGCTTTCAATGGGTAAAAGATTTTTCAAAATTGGTTCAGTAGATCCAGAGATTACCCCTACAACCTCACAAACTATAAAATATTTAATATAAGTAGATGAAGCAACGGTTTAGTAATATCCTTAAAAAAAAATACTCGCATTCTGTTTGCTCACTATAGGCAAGCGACTTGCGACAAAATCAATACCAGTGAATTGGGACTGGGATTGTGAATTCAACTGCACATTTACCGCTGAGTCGATGACGGTTGGTGATTCTTCAATTTTGCCAGCGTGAGGGGTCAAAAGATATTTTCTAGGGTTCCGTACCCAAAGGGTAAAACGGGAACCCTATTACTAAGGCTCCGCCGTTTGTCCGTCTGTCACCAGGCTGTATCTCATGAACCGTGATAGTTAGACAGTTGAAATTTTCACAGATGATGTATTTCTGTTGCCGGTATAACAACGAATACAAAAAAACAGAATAAAGTAAATATTTAAGGGGGCTCCCATACAACAAACGTGATGTTTTTTGCTCGTTTTTGCTAGATATTGATAACGGCAACAGGTAGATGCTTGAAATATTCACAGAATATTAAGTTATATATTCACTTTAAAAATAAATAATTAAATTTAAATAAACCAAATATTTAAGGGGGCCTCCCATACAACATACGTGATTTTTTTTGCCATTTTTATAGTTAATGGTACGGAACCCTTCGTGGGCGAGTCCGACACGCACTTAAAACATCAAAATGACCTTCATTAAAGTTTCCTGAGAATCGGATTATTTTGATTCCCTGCCGTGCTTCCCCAAAACCAGCAATAAAAATACCATCCTGAAACACCTGGAACTCAAATAAGAATAGTTCTGCCGCTGCCATTTTTTCTTATTTGGGTGGTAAATTATCAAATAACTTTTCCCGCTCTGGCCGGAGCGGGGAG
This sequence comes from Tiliacea aurago, assembly GCA_948098905.1. Taxonomy (NCBI): domain Eukaryota; kingdom Metazoa; phylum Arthropoda; class Insecta; order Lepidoptera; family Noctuidae; genus Tiliacea; species Tiliacea aurago. Next base: position 19,403,204 of record OX402593.1, read on the forward strand.
GGTGTGTCAGACTGTTACTGACTAAAACCCACCCGTGTTCCTTCAAATGCCTGTGTGCCAGGGCCACGATATCCCTTTCGGACAGGCTCGTTACCCTGGCAGGCATTAGCCCTTTCGGACCCCGTCAATTGGTGCTGACATCCATTTAAAATGGGAATAGTTCTCCCGCCTTTTTCCAACCCTTACAACACCAGCCTAAACCAAAGATACTAAGCAATAAAATTAAAATAAGAACGTAGGTATTCAAGGACACTTTTTCTAGTAAGAACGACTAATACTAAAAACTATTATAGTAATACCACAGTGTGAAATACCTACACAATAAGTAATTCGCAAAGAAATAGAAATAACAAAATTCCAACCCGGCAAAAGGTAAAAACACAATTATTATCCTCCAATTTAAAATTAGGAAGCGAAACAAACCAAAACGAAAACCAAACAACGATGATGAAAAATATTTCAAAGCAAATTATTAGTAAGTAATAACAAATATCGCAGAACAGAAATTTCGGTAACTATAGCTTGAACGTGTATCGCTTAGGTTTGTATTCTGTGATTGATACATGACTTCGTTTTTTGATACGATCGGCAAGCCGCGAGTAAGGTTAAACATTGTGAAGTTTTCCCCTTGGCATTCTCGACTTTAATGCTATAAATGCAACGTTCAAATTACCTGAATACCAATTAGAATCACATTTCATTATCTTTTAGCAGATGCCTGCATACTGAAAAATACTGGCCACCTAGAACTGGCATAAAAATTTTAGAACGCTATCACGCCTGCACTGAAACATACTGGCCACCTAGAAAAAAAACTAAATATAAACCTCAAGAAACTTCCAAAAATTCTTATTTCAATGTAAAATATGCATTAACGCGTTGTCGTAAAATTCAATTTAGATCTTTATCGGCCTCTGAATTCTAATTTCAATGTAAAGTATGCAATAACTCGTCACCGTAAGATTCAATTTGGATCTTAACAGGATTTGGTACATTTTTCATACAAACATTAAAAACCCTTATTTTTACCCTTAAGCGCCGAATTTTGTAAAATCCTTTCTTAGTGAGCACCTAGAAGTCGAAAGGAACAATCAGGCCAACATTCATGTCTCTTACTTTAAAAACATAGGACTTTCATACAAACTTTGACACCACTTTCCAACCGCTTAAGGTGCGAATTTATAAAAATCCTTTCTTAGTGCGCGCCTGCACCCCATAGAGAGTGCTTGTGCCAAATTTTAGACCTCACGGCCCAGTAGTTTCCGAGATTTCGTGATGAGTGGTCAGTGAGTGGACTTCTCTTTTATATATGTAGGTACGTGTATAATAGAATATTGAACGCCGTGTCTGTGAATTCTAAGAACTGTAATTTTTACTTGTATTCGTAAGTTGTTCGCCAGTTGGCGCTAGTAATACTTTACGAAGTATTGTAGAGGTGGGGTGCGGCAAAGAGGAAACGAATGCTCAAGGTTATTTGGTCAGGGAAAAGCAGTTCCGTCATTATTATAACGGCCGTCATGAAAACCTGTCAAAAACTCTCTGTATATTTGGGCTGCCGTTACTTTGTGATCGTTTACCGCTTTCTTAGGAAACCAAAGCTTGATGGAATTTGAATGAGACTTGTCACGGATGCAGCTGAATACCAGTATTTTACATGGAGCGGCTGCCTATCTGACCTCCACAAACCAGTTACTGGGTAACACGATATCCCTTGTTAAGACTAGTAGTCAGACTTTTGGGCTTCTGAGTACCCGTAACGACTGTCAAAGATCTAACCGATAGCTGAACAACGGCTTTCCAAGGCATGGAGGCGTCTCGATATGTAACGGATGGTCTCCCATCCATTAATGACCGCGGCAAGCGTAGCTTAACCTTCCGTCGACCCGCGCGGCTGTTATTAATTTGTAGTTTGACATTTGCACCTGTCAAATTAGTACCTGGGAATAAAAACGAACGTGTAGCGACAAAAACGACGTGCTTCTATGAATGCCACCGAGTGAGACAACCAGTGCAACCCTCATGTCGATATTTTTATCGATATTCTGTCTAGAATGAAATGGTCGATATAGACAACCATAATAATTAGTGTAGCCACGTCATGAGCCACGTCGACAAAATGATTCCGGTGCACAGCCTGTCTTACAGGATGGAAGTTCGGCGTGCTTACATCTACAATGCAAAGTACCTACACTACTTCATATAGGTACGGTCAGCATCAAAAGTCGATGACCACGTTCAAATTTTCAAAATCACTGTACATTTTATATTATTATTTATATTATTGATTTGGAAAATCTAAATGTGTCATCAACTTTTGATGCTGACCGTACAGTCGCCAGCACATCTGGTTAAAACCAAACTGTCAAATTTCTCCAAATGATTTTAAACCTTAAAATGTTGATTGTTAAGTTCAAAATCGAATGAGAAAATTTTACAGTTTGTGGTAAGGTAACTTCATGTCGTGCTGTCGACTTTACTTTAAAAAAAAACATTGCAGGCGTAAGACTTTCCCTGGTGCATGTTCCATAGATGTGTCGCTAGAGTTACATACTAAAATTATTATTGTTGCCTTTATCGACCATTTCATTTCTAGACAGAATATCGATAGAAATATCGACATGAGGGTTGTGTCACTCGGTGGCATTCAGAGAAACAAGTCGTTCTTTTTATTCCCAGGTACTAATTTGACAGGTGCAAATGTCAAAATACAAATTAATAGATAGTAGTCGTTCAAGATGGCTCTTGGTACTTGTCAGTGCCAACAAGACAGTTTAGGGTAACGGTATAAAAAATAAAAATAAAAGAACCACGTAATAGATTACATATTTGTATTAACAATAACATCATTCAATTATTAGGTACACTATTTTGTTAAGGTACCTACCTATTCAAACATCAAAATATAATTTCGAAGGCACTTTCAGTTGGTTATCACAGCTGTTTAGTCCCAAACTATATACCTAGGCCTAGGTACAGTGCTTCAAACTTGGTGCTTGGTGCTAGATGACATTGACAAGGGGGGGGCTTTTTGAGTAATCATTTGTGAAACTGGAATATTGAAGTGAAAACTTCATTAGGCACGTTTGGCACTTTTGGGGTGGGGAAAAGCGCTGAACTCGCGTGACAGGCACGCTCAGATACATTTGAATTGAAAACTTCTTTAGGCACGTTGGGCAGTTTTGGGGTGGGGAAAAAGCATTGAACTCGCGTGACCATCACGCTCAGATACATTTGAAGTGAAGACTTCATTAGGCACGTTGGGTACTTTTGGGGTGGGGAAAAAACATTGAACTCGCGTGACCGTTACGCGCAGATACATTTGAAGTGAAAACTTCTTTAGGCACGTTGGGCTCTTTTGGGGTGGGGAAAAAGCATTGAACTCGCGTGACCGTTACGCTCAGATACATTTGAAGTGAAAACTTCTTTAGGCACGTTGGGCACTTTTGGGGTGAGGAAAAAGCATTGCACTCGCGTGACCGTCACGCTCAGATACATTTGAAGTGAAAACTTATTTAGGCACTTTGGGCACTTTTGGGGCGGGGATAAAGAAATGAACTCGCGTGACCGTCACGCTCAGATACATATAAACAGATGTTTACAGGTTTGTAAAGCTAATAAGTTTTCACTTCTGACGTGCAGTCCTACGACAGTTTTTTTTTGTTATGAAATGTGATAAATTAGTTAGTTCCAATTTTTACTACGCGCCAGCTCCTCGTATAGTTGTAAAATAAAATCAATCACTACGTACGTTCAGTAATCGGAGAGTAAGAGGGGTCAGGTAATGCCTCTGCATGACCTGACCCCTCTTACTCCCATGCTTCTGGCGCGTAGCAAAAATTAGAACTAATTTATGATATTTTACAAATAATACAGTTTCACAAAATAATGTTTACTTAACCCTTGGTCAACGTCATCAAGCACGAAAAGATTCTCGAAGCACTGTACCTACTTGAATGAGAATGGAAGAGTGGTCAGGTTACGCAGGTCACTGAATGTACTATATGTAGCGGCATCAACATCGCTACATGCGAACTACGCGTCACACTGACGTCACGCAAAATCCTGCATCGCGCAAGCAGAGTTTACCGTGCGACTAGGTATATAAAACTGCCCGACGGTTGATGTCGGGATGTTGTATATATGCTAGTCTCTAACTCTGCTTGCGCGATGCAGGATTTTGCGTGACGTCAGTTAGACGCGTAGTTCCCATGTGGCGATGTTGATGCCGCTACATATACATAAGAAAACAATCATACTCTTCGTAAAAGTATTTACAATATCCGGCTGTAAATATAGCACATGGAGTTTTCAAAAAAGGTCCTCTTTGTAGAGCGTCTTCTTTGTCACTCATACCAGTCTCCTAGCGCCGGCGCACATCTGGCATTGTGAATTCTCAACTATACTTGATACTCATTCTCATGAGCAGATATCAAGTATAGTTCTCGCTCTCGCGCATGAGAAAAAAGGCCTCTGTGTATTCATTTTTATGGCCGCATCTTGTTTTTAGATTTTGACCTAATTTTCGGTATCAGCATCCCGATGACTTAAATATTATGTTGTGCTTACCAGTTAATCATTAAAAAAACAATAAGATAATATAAAAAACGCAATATCCTAAAAATAATCAACTTTCACGATTACTAGCATTCGTCCATTTCTACTTCCATTGGTTTTATTTTCAGTCTCTCAGCGAGCGCTGCGGAGGCGTCGATCTGCTGTTTGACGTACGTCACATATCCTCTAGCGTCGGTTTCTGCGGCCGCCTGCTTCTCTTTATCTCCTGGAGCCAACACAGGTAGCTTGGGATCCGTCTGAAAAGAGAGATTGCCATACGGTATCTGTTATTGACAAGGACTGATCTTCGAGACACGGAATCGTACAGTCAACCACACAATTTGTCATTGAGCGCCTTTATGTCGTAGTCTTAAGGGCGGTTTTCGTTCTTCAAGTATGTCAACTTACCGTAGACGTGCAGTTGAATTGCACTTGAATCATTTTTGATTCTGCATCCAAGGGTGGATCAGGGATTTATTTCTGGGAGGGGGCACAAGATCCAGACAGGTAAGAAGTGCCTCCCATATCTAGTATTGCACTATACTGTTTTTGGGATTCATTGTATTTTTAACCGACTTCCAAAAAGGAGGAGGTTCTTACCAGGAGAATTCCTCAACTATTAACGCCCCTGCATCGGGAAAAGCAATATTTTGTAAAAGGTGATGTGCAGTTGAAATTAGGCTATTGTAACTTAGATAAATGCAAATTGACCCCCTAAAAAGTGAAAAATAAATTAATATTAATATATTAATTATTACTTATTATATTATTATTTCCTTTATTTAGTGATTTACATATAAATTATATTTTTAAATATTAGAATATCAAAAAAGTATATAAAAACATTTAAAAGTATAAAAAATAGTTGTCCGCCGGTAGCGGGAGCAGGGTCCAAGCTACCGGTGGTTAGGGCTCCAGAGATAGAAACCTCCTCACGATGCGAGCCGTATCGAGGAGTACTGCCTTCTGAATCAGGCCCTTGATCCAACCACCTAACGAGAGCCTTGAGAGATGTTGATCGAGGCTCTCGGCCATCAGGCCATTGGCCGAGACGACAATCGGCACAATGATAGCCGAGCTCACATTCCACATGTCAACAACCTCGTGTGCTAAGTCGAGATATTTAATTTGTTTCTCTTTCTCAGCTTTCACGAGGTTCTCGTCATGTGGAATGGTAACATCGATAATCATTGCGCGGCGCGCTAATCGATCTATCACCACTATATCAGGCTTATTGGCGACAATAGTCCTGTCAGTGATGATAGACCGATCCCAGTACAACGTGACATGGTCTTTTTCGAGAACTGGGTCGGGCACATACTTGTAATACGGTACCTCAGAATCCACAAGTTTATATTTCAAAGCAAGTTGCTGGTGAATAATCCTGGCTACTTGGTTATGCCTGTGCAAGTACTCCCCGTTAGCCAGACGAGAACAACCAGAGATAATATGTCTGATGGACTCACCCGGACGGTGGCATGCCCGACACACGTCAACCGTCCCATCCTTCATAATATGTCTCCGGTAGTTATTCGTCAAGATAACTTCGTCCATAATTGCACAGACAAAACCTTCGGTTTCCCCGAAAAGGTCTCCAAAACGTAGCCAGGATACGGACGCTAAGAAATCTACACCGGGCTCATGTAGAGCCCGATAGAAGCGCCCGTGAAGCTCCTTGCCTTGCCATATCTTCTTGCGGTCATCGGTAGTAAGTATTACAGGTTTGCGCCAGTTCTCTTTAGCCATGGAGAGCGGGGTGAGCCCCTTGTCCACTGCGACCACATCATGATGCATACCAAGTTCGGTTTTAAAAAAATATTCCCTGAGACTGCACACCTCGCGGTTGTGGAGGGTCTTCGTATTTAAAAAGCCTCGACCCCCGCACTTCCGCGGGATATACAGTCTCATCACCGATGATCGTGGGTGATGCATCCGGTTTGCGGTCAGCAGTGTACGGACCCTCCTATCCAGGGCGTCCAGTTCGGTCTGAGTCCATTTGAGTATGCCAAAAGAGTATATCAAAACCGGCATGACCCAACCGTTGAAGGCGCGCACCTTGTTTCCGCCCGAAAGAAGGCTAATAAATTCCTTTTTTCAGGCGACCAAAGAAGCGCTCCTTCAGCGATTGCTTCATGTCAGCAACGTTGATCCCTAACGCTTCTGTTATACCCAAATACTTATAGCTTTCGGATGAGGAGAGGGATCTAAGGTGTATGGAATCCGAGAGTTGCGTTCCCTCGGATTCCACAATCTCCCCTCGTTTTACATGCATGACTGCACATTTATCCACACCAAATTCCATCCTGATGGCGCTACTGAAAGTTTCAGTTACCTTCAGTAACTCGGCAAAGAGTTTCAAGTCATCCATGTAGAGGAGGTGAGATATGACCTGACCTCCTCTCCTCAACCGATAGCCTAGACCTGAATCCTCCAGCAGTGTACTTAGAGGATTCAGGGCTAAGCGAAACCAAAGTGGACTCAAACTGTCGCCCTGAAATATTCCCCGCTTAATCCGCTCATCGTTCCCCTGGATCCGTCGACATCCTGGGTAGCGAAGGACCGTCCTCCATTGCCCCATACATGACATCAGGAAGGTGCGCAGAGTTGCATCTATCTTGTACAACTCCAGCACCCTCATGAGCCATGTATGTGGCACCGAGTCGAAGGCCTTCTTATAGTCTATCCAGCATGTTGAAAGATCCTTGCGGGATCGACGAACCTGTTGGCTTATGGCCATGTCGATGAGGAGTAGCTCCTTAGTACCGCGGGACCCATTCCTACATCCATTTTGAGAGGCAGACATAATCGAGTGACTGTCAATGTGCGTGTTAATTTTCACTCTCAAAATGGATGTAAGAAGTTTATAGACCGTTGACAAACAAGTGATCGGTCTATAATTCTTGGGTTCCACGGGACTACCTGACTTATGGAGCAGGTGGGTAACGCCTGTTGTTAGAAACTGCGGTAGCGACCCAGACTCTAAGGATGACTGGAACTGAGACGCCAGGCAAGTGTGTGAACTAATTAACCATTTCAACCAGAAGTTGTGCAGTCCGTCCGGTCCCGGTGATTTCCAATTCGGTAACGGACGGACCGCTTTGGCTACGTCTAATGGTGTAATCAGTACTGGTTCCATTTCTGGTATAGTCTCACACACTCGCTCGACTTCTCGCATCCAGTCAGCCTCAGCGTGACAGACGGGTTCCGACCAGATGCTGCGCCAGAATGCACTCGGGGCTGCATCATCCGGGCGGCACACGTCTGTCACATTTTGTTCAGGTCGCTCCCAAGCTCTATATACCCACCTTTCATCGCTCTGGGACATGCGATTTTGCATGTACCGATCAACCCGCCGCTTATACCGCCGAATACGGCTCGCCCATGCACAAACTTTCTGCTTCAGGAAGTCGATGCGCTCTGTGACATGGGACATGTATTCTCGAGGGCTGACTCCAGTTCCCGAGAATGCCCGCCTCACAAAGCGCATCACTCGTGGTCGTGTATTGCCCTCCCTGAAGCAGTATAGTTTGCCAATGAGTACCCTGGCCCCATCGATACGACGCTCGATCCTGCATTGCCAGGCTGGTACGGCTGGTTTTGGTTGAGTAGCTCCGTCCCAGTTTGGAAACTTGACGTTTGCTACACGACATGCCGCAACAGCCGCGCAATACAGGATCGAATGTGTATCAACGAGGTTCTCGCTGCTCTCGAAAAAATGTTTAAGCTGCGAGTCCAAGGCACACACCAGCGCCCTATTTTTTTTGTGCATGGGTAGGCGTGGTAATCGGGGTCTAAGTTCGGTCGGAGTGGACCTATACTCGCGAACCGCATCCTCCAGTGCGATCCTCAATCGGGCGTTGCACTGGCTACTTACTGTGGCAACCCTATCATCCTCCTCTTCAACACCATGATTGGACCGCGGCGGGATTGAATCAATAGTTGACACTTGTGCCGCGGTTTGTGCCGAAATTGAGACGATATGGTTGCTCAGTACCTCTGAGCGCAGCCTATCAAGTGCGGCATCGTCCAACCTATGATTGCGTTGGATGACCCGCACCTGATCCGAAAGTCGTTGGGCCGAGACGTTGACGGTTGGCTTTAGTTCCTGAAACAGAGACAGCATCCTAACACGGTACGCAGTGAGGTTAGTTCCTCCCTCTGTAGACCCGTAATATGCGCGCATGACGTTCTCGTTCATAGACTGAGTCCATCTCATGCGCTGCACACAACCACCGGCAGCGGGGACCCGGCTCGGGGCCGGTTGGCCCCTAAGTCCCAAGCTCCTCGGTGGCCGGCCTCTCCCCTGCCGACGTACAGGTGTTGGCGACGTCGGCGGGGAAAAATACTCGTCGCTCGAGCTCGACGCAACTACCGCGGCCGGTGTCGTCACAGCGCTCACGGTGGGGCTGGGTACCAGCGGCGGCGAGGCGGAGCTGAGCGAAGAGTCCGGAGGTGGTGGGCGTGCTCGTTTCGTAGCTGATCTCGTCAACATATTATTTTCTTTATTATGTAGTCTTCATGTTTTATCGGAGGTGACATGACAGATGTCACCTCCGATTCGGCAGTTTTTGATGAAACTCTTGGTTTATATGGTTCATTTTGTTATTTTTATAAATAGGTTGTAATTATTATATTATTATTATATATATAATAATTTTTATAAATTCAGTCATTCCAACACGATCCCATTGTCATTCTGCTAAAAGTTCGTAATCTGCTAAATTCATAATGGTCGATCAATGTTCTCGTAATAGAATTGTGTTATTATAATGGCATTGTCGTATTGCATTATTATAAAACCCATTAGTAGAAATGTCATTCATTTGTCATTATGTACGAGATTACCAATAAATGCAACTTCTTTCAATGTAGTGTCAGTGGCCGACCATTGGAAAGTCATAATGACGCCATTATAATAGTAGATTACCCAAACTTGTCAAAATCAACAATTAGGAAATCAATGATCGACCATTCTGGCACTATTGTAATAGCAGACTTGAGGCCCAGGACAGCTGTTTAAAGTTTGGACGCGCGACCGTGCTATCTTTTTATCATTGTATAATGTTATCCAGAAATTCTCTCACCGTCTGAGACTCTAGGCCGGTAATTGTTGACTTAGCAGTCCTCTGGCCCCGAATACGAACTGACTGCACCACTTTGAACCTTAGTAGTTACGTCACTGCTACTGAAGATATACAGAATTGTTACTCACTGGTTCCATCTGCCGCCAATGTGTTATACAGTCAGCGAGGCGATCTCCGAAGCAAGGAGCGAAGCACTCGGGGTTGACGGCAATGAAGCAGTGACCTAAGTTGGCTGGCCCACCCACTCCACTGTGTGACCATGATCGCACGTGGTGGCCGTAGTTGGCGCCTGTGCGGAATTCGACACGGATGAGTAAATTAAGATTGAGGTCTATAGAGGCAGATTGCTGGTGGCAAATTACGTCGCTGCTTACAATTAATTTGACTAAGGGGCGTCCTAACTGATTGTACTTTTCCTCCAATGAATTAATATTTTTACAAGCTGTAAATAGCTGTGTTAAACTACGTACATTCTTGCTCTACTAAAGTTGCGGATTTTGTAAAATAAAATTGGGCATAGCTGGCTGCATGTCCTTGATGGGCCAGCACATTTATCGGACATAGTACTAGTACATCATACTAACTGCATGGGCAAGCGCCGTGTGCCCGATGAGATTTCTCATCGGCAAAAATTACGATTTTCCATACAAACTTTCCCCTATAAATAGGGATTTTAATAAGGATTTTTTTTATTCTCAAATAAAAATCCTTATTGCTCACTTTCGTTATGGAATGAACTCTTGTGGTCATTTTCATCCATAAACAGTTCGGTTCTTAATCCCAGAGACTAATTTGACATTTCAAATGATTGTTGTTCGTTTTTCAATTTGGAGTTTGATATTTGCACCTGTCAAATTAGTATCTGGGATTAAAAAACGCACTATATAGAATGATTCATTGACTATACAGTGTGTCCGTATACGATGTGGCGAAAGTTAAGGATGTGGTACAGACCATCAAACTGAACAACTTCCTCTCGGACCAACATCGTAATCGTGATAAAAAAACCCGCCCAAGTGCGTGTCGGACCACGCACAATGAAGGGCTCCGTAGTTGGGGTGAATTTATCCCTAAAACAAACTTAATAATTACAGTAGTCGAAAAACATGTTCTTCCATACATCGATATACCACAGTCAATTTTCCAACCGAAAATGTAAGTTTGCAATCGCAAAAAAATATTTTTTTATGTGATAAAACTACAAATTAACAATTTTCGGACTTTTGCCTTTACTTGTGCTGTGAGACCTTACTTCTTGCCAAATTTCATGATTCTAGGTCAACGGGAAGTACGCTATAGGTTTCGATACTCGTATTTTTTTGTTGCGTTAACTTGGAAGCTTGATTTTTGTTAGAGCTTCAAGAGACCATAGACCTGCGTATTTGATATTAATTTCAACTTGATATCTCTACCCGTTCCTGAGAAAAAAGTTCTTGACAGACTGACAGACAGACAGACGGACAACGAAGTGATTCTATAAGGGTTCCGTTTTTTCCTTTTGAGGTACGGAACTCTCAAAATACCGTCGTCCCATACATTTAGTCGTGTAGGTATTGCAGCTTTGTAAGGGACGACTGATTTTTTTTTCACGATTACGATGTTGGTCCCCGGGAGGAAGTGGTTCAGTTTGATAGTTTGTACCACATCCTTAATTTTCGCCACATCGTAAACAAACACACTGTATACATTACATGTTCTAGACCCAGTTATAGTGCAGCAAGCTTATCTGGCCTGGTGGCTTTAATTGGAACTAACAAAATTACCATGAAAACTGCCAAGTGTGTCATTTTTTGGTCACCGGCAGCGCCACCGTCACCGGGTCAAATGGGCTTACTGCACTATAACTGGGTCTAGAACATGACATGTAGTGTACCTATGTGTATTCATTCATTCACTGGATGTGCGTTGTCAGTCATTGAATGAATGAATTCAAGATTTTTATTAAGTATACCTGATAATACTCCACAGAACAGCTCCACCATAGCCGCTAGTCCAAACCCTTTGTATCCCGATGTCAGCTCACCGCCACCGAGGGGCATCAGACAACAGGTTTTGAACGCCTGATAATGAATACAAGAAATTGATGATGGCTGTTTCTGTATATCTAATAAGGATTAAAAGGTCGTTGTTGAGGTTTCATCTCGTGGCGAAGTCGCATTATTGGTAGACAAAAATTATGTGGATGAAGCAAAGGGAGTATTAATTAAGGAGTTAAGGTTTACTCCCATGGAAACGAACTATTCTAGTTTTAAGTTGCAACTCTCTTTTGACAGTTTTTAACCAGACATTAAATTATTTACTTAACAATAGACGGGACATATCGAATAAAATCGTAATCCGATACATTTGTCCTAGTGGACACAAATCGCTCAGTCTAGTGTGGTACGCCTGCATGTCAAGTCGCATTCGTGTCCACAAAACAAAAACTATTTTCTAAGAAAATATGTAATAAGATTTCAGCTTGGTAGGCACAACTTTTAGAAAGAAACCAACAGAAGGATCCGGTTGGGTTGGGCAGCGTTTGGAAAACTTCGTCAAGTGTTCTCGTCGCCAATCCCGCAGTGTTTGAAGACTAAGGTCTTCAACCAGTGCGTCCTGCCCGTTATGACATACGGTGTCGAAACGTGGACACTGACAGTCGGGCTGGTCCACAAATTCAAGGTCACTTAGCGTGCTATGGAGCGGACTATGCTTGTAGTTTCTCTGAAGGATAAGATCAGAAATTAAATTATCTGGAAGAGAACCGGAGTTACCGACATAGCCTACAGAGTAAGCAGCCTGAAGTGGCAGTGGGCTGGCCATGTTTGTCGAAGGACCGATTGCCGGTGGAGCAGACGAGTCCTGGAATGCAGCCCGCGTATCGGCAAGCGTAGTGTGGGACGCCCCCCAGCTAGATGGACCGACGACCTTAAAAAGGTAGCTGGGACAGACTGGATGCGGAAGGCGGAGGACAGGGTGTTGTGGCGCAGCCTGGGAGAGGCCCATGTCCAGCAGTGGACGGCTAATAGGCTGAGTTGATTGAAGAAAATATGCCGAGTTGCGCATTACGATATTGCAAATCTCGATAAGGTAAAACGACTGGACCTAACTTCGGTTTATCCTAACTAATATTATAAATGCGAAAGTAAGTTTGTTTGTCTGTTTGTTACCTTTTCACGCCTAAACCACTGAACCGATCATCCTGAAATTTTGCATATACGTTGTCAGGTGTACAGAAATGGACATAGGGTACCTTTCATCTCGAAAAAAAAAATACTGTTCCCGAAGAAAACAACAATAACGTTCTTATGACAATAGATGGCGCCACGTGTCTTTCGAATCATGATTGAATTATATTATTTTTATTCCGGTAGTTCCCGTGGGATAAATTCCGACCTCCACGCGGGCGAAGTCGCGGGCATTAGCTAGTTTTGGATATATGCTAGATGGCGTCACTGAGAAATGGCATCACAGTTTTTCTATGACATTTCTTAGCATAGCCTCTACGCAAAGTAAGTATCTTAAATCTCTTTGGATTTTATCGTACAAAATCTGCAAAAATCAAACAATGGAGATACGTGTTGATGTTGCAACGTTTGTACGCTAGTGAGGCCATATATTAATTAAAACAATTCACACATCCCACACAAGCACACGTCTCTATTACATCACACACCACCGAACTACCTACATTACACACTCACACACCACAAACACTACACACCATATACACTATACATCAAACACTTATAAATTACTACACGTCAGGGCCGAAAGCACCGTATAACACGATTCCTACCGGCTTCCCTTCGGAAATTCGGAACACAACCACTCTACCTTCATTGAAAAATGGCATAGTCAAAATTTCGATGGTTTAATAACGCCAAATAATATAATAACACTTGGTATTTAATACACCATAAAATTAAAATATTACAAAACGAATACATTACATTTTTTGTCTATATATCCCAAAAACAAAACATATTGCTCTAAAATAACTCGTACGCGTGTCCGGCTTGCCGCCAGTTAAATTTCTTCGACGTCATGACGAGTTTATTTTGTATAGACAGGATTTTTTTTTTTTGCTCCAGCTTACCTTCCTCATAAAATCACCCTTCGCCACTGCTACACGTAAGGAATGTTTTACATGTTTATAATTTTCTTTATTATTTTCATTTTAATTTCCATTTTTATTATGACCTATATTAATTTGTATGTGTTTTAGATTAATTCTTATTGCATAAAAATTCGACTTATGTAATTGGGAGAAGACACTGGCTCTTGTAACACAGGTGCTATACCTAGCGCAGGAGTCAGGGCCTCACTATTCTGTTAAAATTATTTATGCCAATAAAGAATTATTATAATTATTAGTGGGTGAGTAAAAGCTGGTACAATACTATAGAATAGAATAGAATACTCTTTATTATGTACACCATAAAAGTACTACATAGCTACGCCAAGCGGTTTCATCCGCATAGGTCTCGATCCCGTAATCATATCGGGATCAAAAGTATCTAATGACCTAATCCTGGTCATGGTCTACTCATGTGCCAAATTTCATCCAAATCCATTTAGCTGTTTTAGTGAGAAAGCGTAGGTAATAGACAAACAACATCAGTTTCGAATTTATAATAATAGTTAGGATTAATTCATTATGAACATACCAGTTCAGCATCTTTCGTTTCATTTCCATCGGGTCCTTGCGCCCAGCCGGCTGGCAATGACTCTCCTTTTCGACGCTGCATTTCAATCTGGAAAATAATAGTAATAGGGATTACAAAAAGTTTATATAAAAATAGGGTTGCCATAATTGTATTTATTTTAATTCACACTGGCTGTTTATACACACACTCACAAGACCGCAGCTTTTTTGAAGTAAAACTTCTTTTGCTAGCGTTACGCGAACGGTGATTTTTGTTTTAGTCGTGTGGTCTAAAGCACACTCGTTTTTTGTTGTTGATAAAATCATAACATTTGGCACATTTAGATTAGCGTTCAGCAAGCACTGAGTCACAGAGCACTATATACAGGTTAAAATTAAATTAGCTAGCGAAACTCCGCAGACGAGATAGATATCGATATCTAAACATGATACAACGAAAAAATAATTAATTTGATGAGTTTTTTTGGGTCATCAACAGCCGGTTGTAGTAGTGGTGTAGTCACGTGAAATAACAGTTTAAAAAAATCTGTTTTTTTTTGTGTAAACTTCATAGACAAGATTGGTATCGCGAATCTAATCATCTAAACGCGATAAAATAAAATAGATTTTCTCAACTCATACTTCCAGTAACTACACTAGAAGCGGTGGTGGCCACCAAAAAAAAAACGATCAAATCTTTTTTATTTTGTTGTGTTTAGATATCGATACCAATCACGTCTGCGGATTTTCGGTAGCTAATTTAATTTGGCCCTGTATAATATTAGTACACCGAACGATGCGACATGACAATGCCTCACTCACAACGCGCACTGTAGTTCTTGCTCCCGCACCGCTCGGCGACTTCACGCGTATTAAAAAAAAAACGGGACATGTAGCAATACGGGACGTCATACAAATAGAATGACCGTCCCATGTGTATGGGACTTATGGCAACCCTAAATATAAAGAGTAAGCACGTCTTAAACGGACACTAGACAATAAAGTACCTAACTCTAAATATAATATTAAAATGAGAAATAACCGACAAGTGACAGTAACAAACTGTCTGAGTGTCCACACGCCCAGTGCGCTCACAGTGCAGTATTTCATGTCCAGATTCTATGTATACACAATTATGATACATAAATTATATTATAGATTTCTATCTCTGCTGGTCGCAAATATGTGCATTTGGGTATTTCCTCAAAAGTTAGGTTATGAGAAAAGATTATTGGCTTTTTTAAAATAAGAATCAATTAAACAGCCCGCAAAATAGCATATGACGGAGATTTCTGAAAATGGTCAAAAATGTATTTTTTTAAAGCAGTGTTGTATCTCTTAAACCGCAAATAATTTTTCCAAAACAAAACACTATGGTATTTTCAAGTCTTTTGTGCATACGGTGATGGAACTCAAAACATAATTTAAACTCTTAATTATTTTTAAAAGCAGTTTATCCCTTCGTTAACAGTTATAATTATAATTAAAACTATACCATAAAATTGCAAATGCCAAACTGCATCCGGTGATGGATTATTTTTTATTAATTAGTTAATATCTAATTTTATACGATTTTATTTGCATTTTTACGCCATAAGTTCTGTCATCGCGCATCTCTGTTTTTTGTATGCAATCTGACAGTGACAGCGGTTTATCTGTTATCGGCGCACTTAAAGCATGTGCCTTGTAGCAGTGTTGGCAGAAACTATTTTTAATAGAAATGTAGAACCACAGTATAAGTGCCTACAGTGGTTTAACGTGAGCGTTTTTACAGAGCAATCGTCCGTAAGTAGTCTGGTCAAATATAATGATGGGCTCTGAACCGAACCACTGTAGGTAGTTACACTGTGGTAGAACCGTAAAATTTTTCGTCCAATTACCTTTCCAACAGATACCGTAGTCGTAGCCATGTCGAGGTAGAAGGATTCATCCTGCGAAGCTGGAGCAACGCATGCTATAGGATTAGTGCCCAGTGCTGCCTGGAAACAGAGGAAAATACGAATATTAGGCTTTCTATTAAGTATTTATGTCATCAAACTCCTCATCATTTCAGCCGAAAGATGACTGCTGGACATAGGCCTCCCCCAAAAGGGGCGGGGGAGGGGAGGGGTTGCCATAATCGCCACGCTTGGCTGGCGGGTTGGCGATCGCAGTATGGTGTTAAAATCAGGGACCATTTTGGTTACCCATTGAAAGGGTTTTCGATGGGCTTTTTCTAAGCGGTTAAACAAAAACCCATACGATATGGGTAACCCTTATGAACGGCTTAAATTAAATTTTGGTAACCCATTGAAAGGGTTTTCGATAAAAACCCATACGGTGTGGGTAAAGGCTTCTACATACCGGGGCGACTTGTCACGCGACGCGACACAAAGGCACCGCTCGTCCCGCGACACGCGGGGCCTTTGTGCTGTGTCGCGTCGCGCGACAAGTCGCGCTTGTATGTAGAAGCCTTAACCCTTTTGAACGGCTTAATTTAAGCCATTCAAAATTACCCACATCGTATGGGTTTTTGATTAACTGCTTAGAAAAACCCTATCGAAAACCTTCTTAACACTGACTTAACTCACGCTTACGACGATTGTGCCCATACTCAGAACTATATGTATACAACATGTAACAGAATGAATGCACAACCTCTTAAAGGGTCATTGTACTTTAGAGACATGAGGAACAGTGTGTAAAGTTCACTCATCCTCTATAGAAAAGGGAGGATCCTCCGACCAGACGGGTGTTGTGTCTGGTGTGCAACTGCCCGACGGTTGATGTCGGGACGTTGTATATATGCTAGTCGCGCGGTAAACTCTGCTTGCGCGATGCAGGATTTTGCGTGACGTCAGTGTGACGCGTAGTTCGCATGTGGCGATGTTGATGCCGCTACAGAACTCATAATTATATGAACAACTTTTACTATGGGACCAAACTTGAAATTGCGAAAAAAAAAATCAGCTGTTCCCTACATTTATGTTCGAATAACTCTTCAAAATGTATGGAAGAGCTGATTTCTTTATCGCGATTTCAGGTTTGGTCCAATAGTAAAAGTTGTTCATAATGATGAGTACAATGATCTCTTAAGAGGTTGTGCTAATACTGGGACATTTTGTATATTAAAGCCCTGAACCAAAACCTTTTGGTAGTCACGAGTAGTCCTTATCTACTAGGACTTACCTCTTTACTCCTGGTAGGTGCAAGGAGAGGAGAGGTGTTCGTATAAGCCATCCCTATGAGGCCTTGGTCTGCTGCCTTTTGAGCCCAAAACCCAGCCATGCCAAAGTGATTGGAACCTGGAACAGATTTGGTGCGTTGTTGTGCTTATTTCTATTACACATAGCCACTTAAAATAGTTTAAACAGTCAGGAAAATAAGGTATCGTCTTTTTCATCGCATCGAGATCCTCATACCTCCATGGAATCATTTTCGCCCTGACGGTCTTGTGATACCTTTATCAGTTTTTGACGTCGTGGAGCGCTTCGTGTGGTTTTAGAGATTTGCGAACACATACGACTACGCATGTTTATTTATTATATTATCTTTGAAATTAATATCCTTAAGACGCTGACAACAGGTAAACCGCTGTCACTGTCAGACTGCATACAAAAGAAAGAGAAGCGCGATAACACAACGCTTGTAATTTATTGCAAAATATGAAGCAATTATTGATTTACTCAAAAATTAGTTGAGTAATCGAAAATAAAGAACAACCAAGTTTCTGCATACAAATAAGACGTTCTTGTTATTAATGAAATACCAACCGTACGTTGATATTTAATACAGATATTTTGGATTGAAACTCAAAGTAAAGGGTTAGTTTTCCGTTAATTTGAATCGAGATTTTTTTTCTAAACGTGTTTTGGTTACAACCAAGTTCTGAAAAATATGTTCAAAAATAACATATATTTTTTCCGTTACCACAAAATTTGGCAATGTTTTTGTTTAAGACAAGCCTACTTTTATCATTTGCCTCTTGTCAGCGCCTTAAGTGTGACTTTAAAAGAGTATCTACAGAGTTTGTTACCTTTGACTGAGACCCATCCTACGCCAGTTTTCTGTGCCTTCTTGATAGCTAAGTCCATACCGAAGTGACTGGCAGTAGCTCCCAGCACGTTGTTAGCATCGACCCACGCTGTAGCCTCGGTCTCTTTTAGCACCTTCGGCTCATTGTTGGGTTCGCATGCGCCGCTTTTGATGTCGTTCACATACATTTCTGGAAATTATTGAATTTACCTTGAGGATGGGGACAGAAAGGTCACTCCCGAGATAAGTGGAGCCTAATATCGGCTGGAATAGGTGACCACAACGGTATAACGTAAGTTTCAGTTTGCCAATTGTTCAAAATCAAAACCCTATTTTTTTTTTTGACAAACCTATTTGGGCACTTATGAAGCGCCAGAAGCTAGGTGCACGGTTCCAATTGATCGTTTCCTATGGAGAAGAGCCGGCAAAAAGCTCCACGGTTATTCTTTTAAAAATAATTGACTCTTACAATGCTTTCAACAATTAGGTCACTATTATGTCCTCCTAGGGCGTCCCCTCCCAGCGTTCCCACTCACCTCTGCTTTATAAATACCTTTTGTTAGTCGCCTTTCACTCATCCTCTAAAATCCATCTAATCATACTCTTTTCAATGAAGATAATTGCTGAAACGTCAGGTGCGTAGTACTCGTAACCCTCGTGCGAGTATGACCACTACCCCAAGTGTAAGTTTGCAAGAGAGTAAACGTAACTATTTCGTTTGCGTTATAATTTGACCGATAGATCATAATGCTAAGAGTATAAGAGAGCGAATAAAAATCTTAACGCAAACGCGCTAGTTACGTTTACTCACTTGCAAACTTAAACTTGGGGTACAGATATTATGAACGTAGGCGAAGCAAAAGGAGTATGTAAGGAGCGTAGCTGGTGGCGTTCTAAACTGTCTGCCTACCCCGATGGGAATAAGGCGTGAGTGTATGTATGTATGTACAATGTTTTCAAATTACAGTGTTAATAGGTATGGGAGGACAGTGTAGGCCCGTCATTACTTAACAAAATAGAAAATAGTCTACAAATCTAGTCTATTAAGCCTACAACGTTCTCACATTCACCAAATATAAAAGAATCTACTTACATAAAATGTTATTAAAATAATAAAAGTAAAAACCTATTTAAACCAAAGGTCTTGTTACCTGGGTTATCCTGCAAAACTCACTAGGTACTATTCTAAGTTCATCTACTTACCTAACCTATTAAGTCCATGACTGGGGTGTCCGAACCTGTCGGCTTGGATCAGAAGCTCGGCCTGCTGCTCAGCAGCTTTGCTTGCGGTACCGATCGCCTTCAGACAGTCCACCATGAACCGCTGAGCCTCTGCTGTCACCACCCTGCCCATCATTAGTTTGACTGCGACTGAAAGGGAGATAGCATTACGTTTATAGATGCCAGTATCATCAAGCCATCATTGTTTTCTTCTACTAGAACTATGATGGTTTTTCACTTTACTACTACTGTCGTCAAAATCAATCTGCTTAGCGTCTAATCGGATACAGCTGAACAGCAGTATTTAACATGGAGCGACTGCCTATCTGCCATCCACAACCCAGTTACTGGGTAACACGATACCCCTTGGTAAGACTGGTTGTCAGACTTTTGGGTTTCCGACTACCCATAACGACTGTGAAAGATCTACGAATTACAGCTTTTTTTTTTTTTTGTTTGCGAAATTATCGAATAACTTCTCCCGCTCTGTGCGGAGCGGGAGGACGTGTCAGACTTTTACTGACTAAAACTCACCCATGTTCCTTCATTTGCCTGGGTGCCAGGGCCACGATAACCCTTTCGGACAAACTCCCAACCCTGGCAGTTTCGGAAAAACTCGCAACCCTGGCAGAAACGAATGACAGCTGGGATCGTGCATTCTAAGGCACGGAGGGGTCTCGACATGTACCCAATGGATGGTCACCCATCCACAAACCGACCGTGACAAGCGTACCTTAACTCAAGCGGCTGTTATTATTTAGCCACGACCTTATACTCGTAGGTATCTATATACTCTCGTAATAACAGCTAAATGTTTCGAAAATGGCTACACGTTTCCACAATCCACAAAAATCAACTCAGCCTATAGCAGTCCACTGCTGGACATAGGCCTCTCCCAGGCTGCACTACAACACCCTGTCCTCCGCCTTCCGCATCCAGTCTGGGCGTCTACTCCCTAATCACGAAATCCGTAGTTTCGGCCGAAGTTTTGGGCGTTTCCAACTCCGTATCACTTACGAACATAAGATTAGTTCAGGGCCCGAATTAAAAATGAATGACAACATGATTTGATAGTGTTCCCTAATCCCGATGTGTATTTATCTGCTAAAAAAAATTAATTTGTCACTTGTTTTGATGGATCAACTACTTTCGTACGGCCCTGTATCTTCGTTGACAGACTTAATAGAGAGTAGATTCCCTGACCCAGCCACCTTCTTAAGGTCGTCGGTCCATCTAGCTGTGGGGCGTCCTACACTACCCTTGCCGATACGCGGTCTCCACTCCAGGACTCGGCTGCTCCTGCCAGGGTTACGAGTCTGTCCGAAAGGGATATTGTGGCCCTGGCACACAGGGATTTGAAGGAACACGGTGGGTTTTAGTCAGTAAAAGTCTGACACTCCCTCCCGCTCCGCCCAGAGCGGGAGAAGTTTTGTTGATAATTTCCCACGCAAAAAAAAAAAAAAAAAAAGGACTCGGCTGCTCCACCGGCCATCGGTCTTTCGACAAACATGGCCAGCCCTGCACTGCCACTTCAGTTTGCTTACTGTGCAAGCTATGTCGGTAACTCCGGTTCTTTTCCGGATAATTTCATTTCTGATTTTATCCTTCAAGAGACTCCAAGCATAGCCCGCTCCATAGCGCGCTGGGTGACCTTGAATTTGTAGACCTCGTGTCAGTGTCCCCGTTTCGGCACCGTAAGTCATGTTTGCACGCGATGTTCTAATCTAAATGGTCAAAATTGTATTTTAATTAAAATCGATTCAGTCAGTTCGAAAATGAAGGGCTTGAAAGTTTGTATGAAATGCCGTACGTCGTAAACGCTCTTAATTTATTTATTTTTCAGATAACAGAGATTGTACCAGTTGGTTGGTGACAATTATTAAATTAACTATTAAAATTAAGTCAGAGGTTAAAAAAAAATGTTTATTGCAAGATCAGTATAAAATTAAATAATATAATCCACAATCAAGTATAAACCAAAATCGTAATTAAGTATATTTTATCAGTTTGTTTACTCTAGATACTGTACTGTAATAAGAATTCAACCATCAAATAGGTAGTCAGACTAAAAACAGTACCTACTTTGCCGATATGCGGCACTTTACTGAGACCTCGCGCGGACTTCTTGAGAGAACTTGAAGTGATGTTGCACTGTTTTGTTTCATTTGCCTACACTAATGCACGTTCACAAACACTTAATGGTTAATAATCCACCATTATTACACATTAATATTCGGCTAAAGACAAATTTTAGAAAATAAAACAAAACTGCTAAACATTGGCTTTACTTTTACGCCAAGAAGTCCTCACATCTTCTTCTGTCATCAGAAGCATAGACTAAACACATAGATAAAGGAAGACAGAAGACAGCCGCCACGTACACATCGATGCGATGCTCTGCTAGAGTGACTGTCACCAGCCAGTGTCACTTTTTATCAGACTGCTGGTCCTAATGCTGGCAGAAATGCTGGTCCAGCTCCACAACCACAACTAATTTATTAACATTTGAAAATACTGTTGGAGCTGATGAAGATTGGAAGACTATCTTTTCATTGTATAAACTCGAATCTCCTTTGTATTATATAATTGCATATCACAGGTGTGAGTACTAGGTATATGTACAATAGAGCTACCATTTACCGGGTAATTATGTCTTTCATTGACTTAAATGTGCCCTGGCGGCTGAGATTATGTCATGCTCACTCAGATGTCTCGCTGATGGTGGCGTGTTGGATCATTTAGCTCCCTTCAAAATGGTTGAGCTGAATGGTGCTGATCTATGCGTCATGTTCGTGAACGGGCGCTGTCAGTTGGGACTGGTCATCTCTTAGCTGCCACGGCTTATTTATAATTATTTTAGTTTTGAATTGTTATCTTTTTATCACGGATGCTTCTGACGTATTGCATCGTTCTCACATGTTTAACTTCAATATGAATGATGTAACCAATATTTTAATTTAAAAGAGTGTCCGTGGAGTTTCTTGCCCGTTCTTCTCCATAGGAACCTACTATTTGGAATGGGCAACTAGCTTCATATTTGTAACTGACCGACTGACAATTCAAAAGTGCCTGTCAATGGTTTAATTGAAATAAAAAAAAACACAAAAATAAAATAAACTGACCTTTTTGTTGATTCCAGTAACTTTGTAACAAAATTAGATGGGGTTACTTGCTGCGCCGTCATATTTATTTTCCTATCTCTAGGTATATATATTTGACTATTCTGATAAAAATTAACAAGATATTATTCACTCAGTTGCAGAAAGCTCACCATTAACACTTCATTACATAAAGCAGCATTATCGCTAATGAATTCATTACTTTAATGAAGTTGCACAAACAAATTTTAGATAGCATTAGACATTTTTAATGCCACTTTAGTTAAAGAAGACTTTAAACAATATTGCCAGGAACAAATTACCATATTGAACGAAAAGAGTGAACATTTGCGTTCTGTTATTATCCGTACGTACAAGTACACCACAATTTTAGCATAAAATAAAGTAAATGTAGTTGATTTATGTGTATTCAGTGTACTCTGTGGTTTAATGTAGTTTAAATAATCTGGTTTAAGGGGGATGCGCTAAGGTAGCCCGCGAAATTCAAATTTACCAACGTTTTTTGCAATTTTTATACTTCTGATTCATATTCTAATGATTATAATTTTGTAAAGCCATATTGGTTATGGCCGCGAATCATAATTAGATCAACATACGTGTTACTGACCTGCAAATTGCAAAAAAACGTAATAAAATTTGAATTTTGCGGGCTACCTTAGCGCATCCCCCTTAACCTAATAATTTTAACATGTGTGCAGTCTAAAGCTCCTGCCACACGTGGAAATCCATCAATTTTATAAAAACCTGCAACTCTACGTAGTTCCGTCTGGTCTGGCATTTTAATATAGAGGTGGCTTAATTTTGCTAGCTCACGGGATACTTTTTGTATAAACAAACTGACAAACAACCCGACCCAACCTTTTTCCGACAAACTGTTGATTTATTTATGTTTATTAAATCACCCAATACCTACTTGCTGGAAAGATCCAGTGGCGAAAAATCTCAAACATATTAAAAGCTGTGTCAGGCCATTAATGGATTTATTTCTTTGCGTCACTGGTTCTAAATCTTAATCAAATAGGTTACAAATTTGAAGAACTGCCTCCTTGGAAATTCTATACCTTACACGAAACTCTTTTCCATCATGTTTTAAAAATGAATTCACTCGGTCTGGGATTCGACGGCGAGGTAAATCTACTAAATGAGAATCAGATAATGACGAAAGACTGGTTAAAGACATCTTTCAATTACAGAAATGCATTCAAGTACCGTAGAAAACACTAATGTCGCTCTTAATGGATGCTTTTCGGCCCATTAAAATTAAAAAATCTGAAATGTCAAACTTAAAGTTCACCACCTGCTAATGGGCGCTAATGAAGTTACGTGCAACGTAAAAGTGTTTAAAATGGCCGGTTTCATTAGGTTTGACATTTCATTACTTAAATTTAATGGAGCATTAAAATAAAATAAAAAATGGTTTTGTGCAATGATTTAATGCTACATTAGTGTTTAATTTAGTCTTTAAAATTTAAAGATCGTTTCTGCAACTGAGTGTAAAACTATCTCAGATATTTATTTACCGTAGATAACTAGATACGTCTTTAAAAGTAAGCGTGAGATCTTTGCCTGCGGTGGTTATAAAATAATTAGGAGAAATTGGTAACGCGATAGGTAAATACCCGTTAGCGATGAATAGGATTTCAATTTCAGTCAAATTTGGGTCCAAAATAGGATATGTCCAAATGATCCAATATGAAATTACTTATTTTTTAATAAATCCTAGTGACTACTTGAGCAAGCATCCCAGAATTCGCTGAATATAGGTAGGTACCAACGGTGCTAAATGAGGATATTGGTTTTGAAACTGAAACCCAAAGGTTGAAAATAATGACAGGCAAACCGCAAAAGGAAAACTTGTCGCCAAAATGATACTGCAGTCAAAATAACGCTCGCAAATGGGGATAATATAACTTGGAAAAAAATTATAATATGCAAACTGCACTGATAGAGCCAAATATATTGAAAAAGCGTTGTCTTTTCTTTCGTTCATTTGTTTAGTTTTTAGGGTACCATAGTCAACAAGGAAACTTTATAGTTTCGCCATGTCCGTCTGTCTATCTATCTGTGCATATCTGTGTCTATATGCGCATGAGTCTCTGAGCTAAGCCGGGGGCTTATCTCAGAGACTCATGCGCATGGGTATATTAATCATACCGACAAAGTGGTAAAATAAAATCTTGAAAAACATTTTTTTGTTAATGTATACGTAAGGTGTTATACGTAAAGTGGGGGTGATATTTTTTTTTCGTCTATCCCTTATTGTGGGGTATCATAGGCCATTCAAAAATATTGCAGGTTTGTTAAACCATTTTTCGATTCAGGGATCCGTTTGCGTAATATTATGCTTTAAAGTGCACATTTTTGTGACCGAGTTAAGTGCCCTCCCTGCCAGCTAAATGGTTGTTTTGATAAGGGGAAAAAATTGTGGCAGTAGTATATATATATTTAATGAAATTAAAAGGAAAACTATCACAGCTAAGTAGGCTTTACAAATGAAAGAATAATAGTCGACCAACTTACATTTGCAGTTGCAGAATTGACTGTGACGTATATATTGTTACGAGCTTGGGGTTCGTGACAATAAAAACTGCCGATTTAATGACTAAAAAAATAGACACTTTAATTAAGAACACCAATTTAAACACACTACTACTTTAAACACAATTAAAACACGATTACTTAATGTCACTCTCAAATATCGTTCAGTTGTTTTCGCTTGTCTCGTTTTCAAAAATAAACTAACTCCGTCGCGGCCCATACCGGCCTTATATAGGGCCTCGGATAGTTCCCGAAACATCTAGAATATTCGAGTACATACCGGCCCCGACTGACCGGGTGTCGATAGTTCTAGAATCGAACTTTCTAGAAGAATCTTGACTCAAACTCAAACTCAAAGCATTTATTTCAATTAAACCATTGACAGGCACTTTTGAATTGTCAAGAAGTCGGTCAGTTACAAATATGAAGCTAGTTGCCCATTCCAAATAGTAGGTTCCTATGGAGAAGAACGGGCAAGAAACTCCACGGACACTCTTTTAAATTAAAATATTGGTACCAAATATTGGTTACATCATTCATATTGAAGTTAAACATGTGAGAACGATGCAATACGTCAAAAGCGTCCGTGATAAAAAGATAACAATTCAAAACTAAAATAATTAAAAATAAGCCGTGGCAGCTAAGAGATGACCAGTCCCAACTGACAGCGCCCGTTCACGAACATGACGCATGGATCAGCACCATTCAGCTCAACCATTTTGAAGGGAGCTAAAGTCCATTTCACGAAAGAAGTCCCGCGGAAATAAGTGGAACTAATTATTATTATACGCTAAGTTAGCAACATTCCTAAAATAACCCATGCCTGCAGCGCCACGTCTGCGGGACTTCTTTCGTGAAATGGACTTTAAATGATCCAACACACACGCCACCATCAGCGAGACATCTGAGTGAGCATGACATATTCTCAGCCGCCAGGGCACATTTAAGTCAATGAAAGACATAATTACCCGGTAAATGGTAGCTCTATTGTACATAGTACTCACACCTGTGATATGCAATTATATAATTTGATAAAATGAAAATTGACTCTACTAGTTCCGCCATTCGATACTAGATGGCACTAGTAGTAGGCTTTTTATTTGTGCGCGCAACAATATGTATGGGAGCATGCCTGTATGGGTTAAAATTTTACGCACTTCGGAGTTTTTAAGTGTTTATATCTTTATGGTTTTTACAGTAATAGGATTTGCAAAGATTGGTGGTTAATCTTTCTACACATGTTTTTCAACTACAATGTTAAGTTTGTTTTTGGGATAAATTCATCCCATATACGGAACCCTTTATTGTGCGTGGTCCGACATGCACTTGGTCGGGTTTTTTTTATAAAACAGCCACAATGCGTTGTGTATAGTATTTTAGCAGTCTTACCATCTAAATAATACTCACGTGTGCGAGCATGATGACGTCAGAGATCAGTCTGTGAGCGGTCACAGGGGTTATTGCCATTAGCACTTTTGGAAGTATGTATGAAGTCAGTTTTATTTTAATACCGTAGGATAAAATACATTTGCGTTTTAAATTGATGGTACCAGGCTCCACCGGTAGAACAATTTCGAATGAAAATTTAATGGAAATTGGTCTACCGGTGTCGCGTCGCGCGATAAGTCGTGCCGACCCTTGTGGCATTATTATGCTGATTGATATGACAAAATGAAAAATCGCATTTTAATGTTTTTACCCGACTGCACAAAAGGAGAATAAAGTTTTTTTACATAGCGTACAACTTTAAAACAAGATAGTATTTTTTTTTGTTTCATAAATAAGAATCTACTAAAAGTCCAGTATTTATGTTAAAATATAGATAATTCCTACTTATTTATATGCCTCTATTTTTTTTTCTTGGTCCTAAGAATCACTATAAAATTAACAGAACTACAAAACCTACGTAAATATATCCGTCGTTACATACAGAATGATAAACATATTATCAATAATAAATATCACTGAATAAGTGCAGTGATTGGAGACATCAAAACAAACTCAAGGTAACAGTTGTTAGTGCAGTCGGCAGAAAAATCGATACAACATTATTTAAATACAGAAAAAGATGATATTACCGGATATGATCGTTTTTACATACATAATTAAGTAGATACGCGGCCAGTATCAACCAAGAAACATGTAACACCAGTGATAATACATAAATAATACTACTTAAAATCATTATTTACTAACACAACATGACCTTGTAACCTTGTATTCTTCATTTGAAAGCGTTTTATTTGCATACTTACATAAATAAAGTGTTCTGTCTTCGTGACAAACCTGTTCGGTGATAATGTTTTGTTAATATACTAATTAGTATACAATGTATTTGAACTATTTTATCATCACGGAATATTCGTGTGTTCGCGACAACGCGGGCCGGTAAACTAAACTCATCTATAGTGAGTTTGGTTGGTGGTCGCCGATGCGATAATAATGTTTGCAGTAGAATTTATAGCAAATTGGCCTACGTTTAAGTGTGCATGCGCAGACCAAAGTATTCCGGGAAATCTTGCATACGTTTTAGTAAATAATATGTCTGCTTTATCCTGCGCACGTTATACCAAAGAAATGTGTTGTTTCAGTGCTTGGTACTTACTAGCTATCATATAAAGTTATTCAGAATAGACTTTGTATGAACAGGTTCATCCAAAGGTTGTCTGTAAAAGATCGCTTTTAGCGATAAGAGTGAATAAGACCGCCCATTGTGTCACCCTATGTAAAATTTAAACATTTATATCTGTAACTTTTATGGTGTACATAATAAAGAGTATTCTATTCTATTCTATGAAGATCTTCCAGATAACTTAAACAGAACTCATCCAGCGGTGGTGACAGACTTTATGGAAAAATTAAGTTCTATTTTGTTCAAAATAATTATTTTAGGTACCTACTAATCGCAAAGAGTGGTTTGGTCGTTCCAAATGTTTAGTATAAATGTTTAGCATAGTCTCCAATTTATTTGTACAAGTTGTTTAATATTCATAAAAGTGTGTAAAAAAGAAAACAAACAACGCTGTTATTACTATTAGGTAACTGATAGCCGTTCATTGGTAACGTTGCGTTGCAATTACAGACAGCTACATCTCTACGATTTACTCAGATCGATTTATCTCTGATAAAACATGTCTTCTTACAGGAATGCGGTAATCAGTTAAATAAATGTGGGAATAAGGGCTTAGGTCAGAGGAAAAGTAAAGAAAATGTCACAAACTGGTTTATTCCTGAAATAAACTAGTAGAAATCATAAAAATACATCATAAAAATCGTCTTTTCTCCGTCATTCAAAAGTGTATGCCATTCTACCTTTTTAAATATTTTCCACGCCATCCCAAGCAGCAATCTGCAGCATACGTCTTTGGCACACGTCATCTGTCTCACTTAAACCTTAGCATTCAGCTCTTTCTCACGGTCATGCATTATTCAACGTTCGGCCGCATTGCTTTTGTGTCTGTCCCCAGATACTCTTTCATCATCATCATTCATCATTTCAGCCGAAACCCGAAAGACGTCCACTGCTGGACATAGCCCGCCCCCAATTTAGGGGGGTTTGCCATAATCGTTACGCTTGGCAGGCGGGAGACAATTCGTATCATCTCACAAATGCTCACATCATTACTTTCTATCTAAACTTAAAACAAACTTAAACAACATAAAAAACAACTTAAACACCTTATGATAGAACATAAAAAACTACTTCTTATATAAATAATTCAAAAACCATAAACAATATTTAAAAATTAACAAGTTCTTTTAAAACACCTGAAATCCTAACTCGCTTTTATTTTATCGTACTTGTTGTTATTTTAATTCATTTTCTGTTTACTTTTGTTTTTCTTATCAAAATAGTCTTTCTTCTTTATCAACACAAGTGGACTTCCTATAGGACTTAGAAAAACTTTCCCTGTTAATTCCAATTCATTTATATGCCATTCATCAACCTGTTTTTCTACAATACCCTGCTCCGTATAGATAAACGGCTATCGAGGTCGATGTGCCTGGTCTTTAGCATGTTCCATCCCTGGTTCCGTCTCACTCAAGTGTGCATTAGAACTGTCACGGTTCCCACAGGCGTTTTTTAAACACTTAAAATCTTTGTTTACGACTGCCTTAACCTCTGAATCTTCATTTAACGAGTTTGGCATTGACATCCCGTTGATAATGTTGATATCCTCATTTTCGGTGTCATGGCCGATTGGCCCTTGAGTTCGTCGTTTCAAATCCGAACATCACCGAATGCTGTTTTGCTGACGGCGACGGTGACTATAGATAATACACTATAAATACGGTGACGTTGTCCTTGAATAGGCCTATTCTTTGTCACTCGTACCTGCCATATTTCCAACACTGCGCATATTTATAACACCATCAGACCTGCATCATAATTGCGTAACACAGTTTGAATCACAACCCGAGAGTTTTGAAGGATATTAATAATGCTAATCCAAATATATCTAATGCCTATATATCTATAGCTAATGCCTCATAGGTTTAAATAAATCGTCCGCTTAACATTTTAAATAACGCAATGGATGTGGGTGAACTGTCAAAATGAAACCTTGCGATCAATTGTCATATATATGTGTGTGTTACGCAATTAGGTCCCTTTTCTTTTTGGATTTTGGTTGGGATATTATAAAATAACTTCTCGAGGGCGTGTCAGACTTTTACTGACTAAAACCCACCCGTGTTCGTTCAGTTGCCTGTGTGCCAGGGCCTCGGTATCCTTTCGGACAAACCTGCAACCCAGGCATCGGCCCTGACGGACTCCATCAGTTTTTGCTGACATCTCTTTGAAAAATTAGTTTTTTCTCCGTCATTCAAAAGCAACTGTTATATCCTCCACGCATGGAGTTAGTTTGTACGTCCTACGTGTATACAGTAAACTACATAAATACGAAAAACTTTATTCCGTCAGTCACAAATACGAATTTCAAAATACCGATTTTCATAATTCCGAATGGTTCGAAATTCCTACTACTATCAACTCCAATTTGTCATTAATCCTATTTTTATAATTCAAAATTTTTTATATTCTTAACGTTCATAATTACTATTCTTAAACTACCGAGTTTCAATCGATCGAATAAATTCGTAACATCCAAAATACGAATTCCGATTAATTAGAATTCCGAAATGAAAACGCCTTGTAAAACTGAATAGCAAGGCAAATAAACACAATTGCTCGTCAGAGAGTAGTATAATATATTATGAGGAGGTAGAATTAAGATACTAATGACAGACGCGTTTTCCTACTCACAATTGCTTAAATGATTGTTTACAGTTATTATCCTTGTGGTAAATAAACTATTATGATGAAGTACATTTTTTGCAGTGAGGGTATTGGTTCTCATTTTTTTTAACTCAAACTCAAAGCATTTATTTCAAATCTTTTCTTTTTTTTTTTAAAACGTTGCCCCACACTAGGAATTTCTCCTGTATTGTGGGTGCCTTTACAAACATTTAAATTCACATGCACAAACAGCCAGACCCGGAACAACTACTTGTAGGCCATACAAATATTTGTTCCGTGCGGGAATCGACCCCGCGACACGCAGCGCAGCAGTCGATCGCTTAACCACTGCGCCAATCGTGCTGTCAAATATACCAATTACAGGAAATTTTGATTTGTCAAGGGGTCGGTCGGTCATAAAAATGAAGCTGGTTGCCCATTCCAAAGCTTATGGGCCTATAGAGGAGAACAGGTAAGAAACTCCATGGACACTCTTCATTCATTCATGCATTATGAATGAAATACCACTCATTGTTTGTATCACATCACTAGCACCTTTGAGTTTGTGGTCGTAAGACAATTGCATAAATACGCTCAAAGTAAATCTGTGTGTGTGTTTGTAATTGTGTGGTATTATTTTTTCGTGCGTATAGCAATGGGAAGCATGTATCTGTTTGCAATTGTCAAATTTTCGTAATGTGCTGTATGTGTTTGCAAAAAGTGGTACAAAAAGTTGTTCGGTGATTCGCTGCTTGGTATCTCCGTAGGTAAATGCGGCTTATTCCGTTTATCCACCCTAAATCAGCCACCCTAGGGTGGATATTTGGAAACGCGAATTCATGTATCCACCCCAGACGGGATGGATAATCGGAATTCATATATTATTTTTCTACCGATTTTCCCCTTCGGCTGTGTACTGTCATTTAGACAAACATGATACTTAGTGAACATTACATACAATACAGTTATACAAAACTTTATTACGTCTACTCAATAATGTTATGTTGTTGTTGTGTAAATTAGTGTTTGTAATTTCCTGGACATATTGCAGAATTTATAAAATACTACCTGCCCCGCCTCAGCTTCGCACGGGTGTACTCTTTTTAGGGTTCCGTACCAAAATGGTAAAAAGGAACCCTTATGGTGAGACTAAGTCTGTCTGTATGTCTGTCTGTCACACCTGAATATCTCAAGAACTACTAATGCTATCAACTTGAAATTTAGAATAGTTTTAGATGACGTTAGCCCAACTATTTTGCAAACAAGAAAGAAATATAAAAAAATATACCTTTTTTGCAAAAGGGACTGAAAGGGGGTCTTAAAAATTTGAAGTAGGGCTACTAGGACATGTGGGGTATCATATGAAAGAACGCTGTTTGCACATCCTTAAACATTTTTTTATTTTGTTTTAGGCAGCACAGTTTCCGACTTTTGCTGAAAAATGTAAAAAAAAATACCGTTCCTCTCCCTTATCTCCGATGTTTGCATAGATAAAAATCTGAAATTATTCTATGTGATAGAAGTTTATGTAAAGATTACAGGAAAAATAAAAATATGTCTCTAAATAGCACAGTTTTTCAGAAATCATCAACATCATATATACGAACGGAACCCTCGGTGCGCGAGTCCGACTCGCTCTTGACCGGTTTTTTATTTATTTTAAGTTGGTAGATAAGCAATGACTTTTTTTGTCATGATTTTTAGAAATACAGCCAGACGTCAACAATCAGAACTGAATTCCCATTCCACCCCGTTCAGGGTGGATAAGATGGACACGCGTTTCCGAGTATCCACCTTAGGCTGGCTGTTTTAGGGTGGATAAACGGAATAAGCCGTAAATGCTCTAAGGATGTTACACATCATAATTATGCGACTAATGTAAGGGTCGCTGGTTTTTTCTTCTTCTGGTTGTGGGTACTAGATCTTCGAAACCTGAATGGTGTCATAAGAATCGGCAAAAAATTACCGTTATCCCGGTTTTTCGGTACTTATACCGAATACCCGTATCCATGCTCTAGTCGTAGTCCACTACATACGCGGGTCCAGTGCTGGTTGGTAAGGTTTATTTGTTACAGAAACAAGTGTACAAAAAGTTTGGTAAAAATAAACAGTAAAAAAAAAACTGAAAAAGAAATTGCTCTATCAACGCCAACGTCATCTGTCCACGATTTTTGTTTTGTCAAGTTCTTTACGGTTCTTCACCATCTATAAAGCAGTGACGATGAAACAAGTTTTATTAAGTAAAGTAAGGATCTGCCTGGGTTCAAACCTGAGGCCTATGACTATTGTAGGTCGGGGCTTGACCCACATTAGGTCATTCTCGCTAGATTGTTTTCGGCAGATGAGCGTCAGCGGTCTGCCACTTAGTAAGTAATGTTATGCGTTACATTTATTATAGTAGCGTCGACATAGACGGTCAAGGTCTAGGTGTTCCATTGATACTGAACTTGATCTTACAATACTGCGGGGTAATTGCGTAACACACAATAGATTGGGTTTCATTTTGACAGTCTAACAACATTCATTGCATTAATTACGTTAATGATCAGACAAATTTTTCGAACGTATATATGAAGCAATGGATTAGCTAATCCATTAAGAGTAGGAGAAAGAATTGAAAAGTCTCAACTGTCAGTAAACATGAGGCACCCTAATATAATTCCACAGCGCCATCCCTTCGCTACACCGCTCGTCAGCGAAGCTCACAAAACCACTTTTCACGGAGGTCCAACATTGATGTTAAGCTTTTTGCGCACACATTATTGGATACCTGCAAACAATTTTGTAAAGGCTTACGTACGTAAGTGGCATTCAGCGTTTAAAAAACAACTCATACATCCATTGCCGACCTGTAGTGTCTCCAGCCAGGCCGTTTTTGCATACAGGTGTTGATTTCACCGGTCCGATTAACATTAGGGTTTCTAAGGGTCGGGGCAATAAGGCTTACAAGGCGGTACATCTGCCTATTTGTGTGCATGGTCACTCGAGCAGTGCACATCGAGGCCATTAGTGAACTTATCTTACCGGTTTTATAGCCGGTTTCAAGAGCGATTTGTTGCTAGAAGAGGTCATTGCAGTGATATTTGCAGCTACAATGGTAAACATTGTGTACGAGTAGCCAAGGAATTGCAGAGATTAGTCGCTGCTGAACAGTCAGCGATCACTAACAAAATTAGGAGTTGGCTCAGTTGTAAAGGTGTCAAGCGGCATTTATCCCTCCCCATGCCCCAAATTTTGGTGGTCTTTGGGAAGCCGGCATGAAGTCAACAACATTTTACATGAAGCGCGTCATTGGTGATTCCACTCTTACCTACGAGGAAATGGCCACGTTACTTGAGCAGATTGAATTCAATTCAAGACCGATTTCTCATATTCCCCAAAACCCTGATGATCCAATGCCGCTTACACCCAGTCATTTTTTAATCGGCGAATTTCCGATTCATGTGCGAACATAATTACGAGCATAGCTCTGTGGGCTCGTTGAGGCGATGGGAACTCTTACATTGACCCAAGATTTCTGGCGACGTTGGTCTCGAGAATTTTTGGCATCGATGTTGAGAGTTGATAAATGATTTTTATTTCTGTAAGTAGGTTTGTGCAAACATTTTTACACGTCAATCATATTTAAAAAACTAGATGAGGTCGGCGTTTCCTATCTGACTACTCTGAGAAGAAAGGCCGAAACAAACTCAGAGGTCACAGTCTCTTTTAAAGTCCAGACATAATCTTGGTCAGATCATGTGAAGGCCATGCAGATTGGTGTCTGAAATAAATGGTCTTTTGAGGAAAGGACCACATAGATTGAGTGGAGCTGACCAGTCAGTGCACGCATTTGTCAGTAATCTTGCAGCTCTACTCAGAACTTAAGGAGCTCAACGTTATAAATGGTCGCAAAAAGAAATAGAGCCGAATATTGGCGACATTGTCCTTGTAAAAGAGGAAAACTACCTCCATGCTTATGGTTACTGGGTTGGATTTTAGAAAAGCATCCTGGCTCGGACGGGCTCACACGAGTGGTGACCATAAAGTGTAATGGTTCCATATTTAAAAGAACAATTTGTAAACTCTGCGTATTGCCAACCAGTGATTGATATTCAATTCAATTCAATTTATATATTTCGGAAATAAAAACATCCATATTCTGTTAGTATTAAAACTTAGAAAAATATTTAAGTAGCATAAAAATCGAAAACAAATTATTATTTCAATCAAATCCAAAAATTAAATTAAATCAATATCAAAATCAAATTCCAAAACAAAATTTAAATTACAATAATAAACAAAATCAAAATTAAAGTCAATACGTACATTAGAAAAAAAAAAATTACAAACATATATATGGTTATCGGTTGGAAATTACGCACTGACCCCGGTTTCGAAGGATTATGTCACGTTTGCAAGCGTAGACACCGCTCATTATTACACCCCAAGGCATCTTCAAGATCATCGTCTCCCAATAGCCATCCGGTAGAGGCAGTAGCTGTCAAATCAGCAGTGTCCACACTGCAAACTGCTTCCGGTAGTACCGCAAAAGAATCAGAATCTTCAACACACTTTTCTACAAAGGTGGTGCCAAATCGAGTTTTATTAGCGACCGCTCTCGTCGAAGCACAGGCTCGGAATTTTCGTTAAAAGCCTAAACCCATACAAATTGTCAAAAATATTTTTAAATATTTTTAAGGGCTCCACAGATAAAGGAGATCGAGTGGGGTATCATTATTTAGAGCTCGTTGAGTAGATAAATAGTGAGATAGGTCGTTAAAAAAGGTCGACTAGACCATTTTTCGATTCAGGGATCCATTGGCGTAATATTAAGCTTTAAAGTGCAAACATTTATTAGAGTCAAGTACCCCCCGCCCCTGCCAGCTAAATGGTTGCTTTTAGATTTGTGAAAAAATGCATGGCAGTAGTATATACAATGTGGAGACAACAATACGATAATAAATGAAAACAATGGCAATACTAATGCAGAAGAGTATTTTGGAACGCACAAATAAATTCTAGCATCGAAATTAAACAAGTGATTTTTTCAAATAAAGTAAATAGCAGTGGTGTGCCGACTATGGGTTTTGCCTATCTTTGACTAGCTATAGCGACTTAACTATTGGATATATTTGATTGAATTTTCGTGTGCAGACTGCGAACATCATTAGATATACGCAGTTTAATTTATTGTCATATTGTCGTCTCCACGTTGTATAACAAAATTAAAAGGAATACTGTTACAGCTAAGTAGGCTTTACAAGTTAACGAGTAATAGTCGACCTACTTACATTTTCAGTTGGAGAATTGACTGTGACGATGTATGTCGATGTATGGGAGAACGTGTTTTTCAACTACAATGTTAAGTTTGTTTTTACCCTTCATTGTGCTTGGTCCGACACGCACTTGTCCGGTATTCCTATTACAACCAACTTGATTTTGCGGTCAAATGCGTAGCACAAACAATTTTTTCTAGACTTTGATCAAGTTGTTCACTGGAAAGGAAAATTTCGAGGTGTGGCGATTTAATAATAATAAATCTGAGATGCAGCTGTTTCTACCTAAACAAAATGATTTAGTTTGTGTAGAATATTGTAAAGTGTGATATCATTGAGATAAACGCCGCATGATATGAGTGTAATGATATAATATAGGTAATTATAGATATTATTAAGTAGTTACACTGGCGGAGTGGAAAATCGTAGTATCGGATATGGCAATTTAATTATACCTATTTCATTAATGAAAATAACAATAGTAATATCCTTACTTTACTAGAACTAAAATATGGCGTCGAAAAATTCCTCCGCATCGCTGTCCACTGGTAATGTACCCAAGAGACTGGCGGCATCGGCATTGCGTTACTCTAAAATATTTTTGAAGTGAAAACTTCTCGGCACATTGGGCACTTTTGGGATGGGTAAAAGCACTGAACTCACGTGACCATCACGCTCAGATACATTTGAAGACAAAAGTTTTTAGGCACGTTGGGCACTTTTGGGATGGGGAAAAAGCACTGAACTCGCGGACCGTCACGCTCGGATACATATATGTATATGTATACAGATGTTTACAAGTTTGTGAAGCTAAGAAGTTTTCACTTCTGACGTGCAGTTCTACAAGTGACAGTTCTTTTTAAAACACTTTTAATAGTATTGTATGGATTATTGCCAGATCTACTGTAACTAAATTAATTCGTCATTCACCCACTTTGCGGAAACAGTTGACTTCGTGGTTGTTCCACCCAGCATTCATTAACCGACTTTTATGTATGTTCATCGGTATTTTCGTCAATTGTGGACCACCGACTTCCGAAATTAGTTCTTTTTCACTTTGCAGTGTTTTTTTTTGGAAGTCGGTGGTTTTTTCTTGTAAAAAAGTTTTTTTTTAGTTTTAGTTTAGTAATAGCAGTGTTATTTGTTGGTCTAGTGGTCACAAGCGCTACTGCTGAGCATGGGGTCCTGGGTTCAATTCCTAAGTCGGGCAAAGTTTTAACGGGATTTTCCATTAGGAATTTTTCAGTAGCAACCCGGGGTCTGTATTTGTGCCCGAGATGGCATGAAAACATGACTGGCGAAATGTACGTGGAAAACTGATCTGCTTCTTTTTCAACAACATAACATACCTATACACGGTACGGCTGGTCCATAAATTCAAGGTCGCACAGCGAGCTATGGAACGGGCTATGCTTGGAGTCTCTCTGAGGGATCGAATCCGGAACGAAGTGATCCGGCAGAGACAAGCTGAAGTGGCAATGGGCCGGCCATATTAGCCATAAAACCGATGACCGTTGGGGTAGACGTGTTCTTGAGTGGAGACCACGAATCGGCAAACCTAAGGTAGGACGCCCTCAGGCTAGGTGGAGCGACGATCTTCGCAGGGTGACTGGTGGCAGCTGGATGAGAGTTTCCGAGAATCGAGCAGAATGGCGTGCAATTGGAGAGGCCTATGTCCAACAGTGGACTGCTATGGGCTGATGATGATGATGATGATGATGAACATATACATGTCGAATCCGGTCATTAGTACGGACGCGTCACGAATCAAGCGCGCACTGGTGACATCGCGTGATCTACCCACACCTCTAGCGCGCTTCTACAGAGTCGTGATGTTTTGAGCCGATGGCGAGGAGGACATTCTAGATTCAGTATCCGGACACTGAATCTTGAATGTCTGGTCTGTGTGATCAGACCAGTCTGATCGCATCGGAGTTGAGACGTCGCGGAACTGTACTCCATTCGTTATGCTCGGTTATTGTGGTTATTATAATTTGTAGTCATGTTGTCGATTTGTGATTTCAATAAACGCTGTGTATCTCACCCAGTGTGTTTTCATTGCACGAAACTCAACTTCTGCCCACATGATGACCGAATCTAACAGAGTAAAATCCTGACGATCCGACATACATAACATATATATAAATAAATAAATAAACATCACGGCTGTAATCCCCGAAGGATTAGGCAGAGGTGTACCTACAGGACTCCCACATTTCATCAGTTAATTGTGTTTGAATTGTTGACACTAAAATTTTCTGATGTTATGAACAGAAATGCCCGAGGTAAAGCTAGTGGAAGTGCGGAGGTTCATGGAGGACAGCCTGAAGGCTGCGGGGGCTCCAGAGTCCGAGGCGAAGGCCCATGCTGACCTGCTGATACATGCAGACACCGTGGGACATTACAGCCATGGACTGAACCGACTTGGTGAGTGTTGGAAATATTTAAAGGGTGCACGAAACACTTCGATTATATACAAAAGCAACTTTATACGTTATACTTTGATCCCCAAATCTGTAATCCCCAAAGGGTTAGGTAGAGCTGTACCCTAGGTTCATGTTAGCGGGTTTGGTTTCCGCACTTAGTCCTTCATGTGGACCATTGTGCGCGGGCCATGGCGGCCGTAGTTAGTTACTCCAACCAGCCCACCTCCCTCCAGAAGCTGATCCTGGTCTGTTTAGGATTTCTGTGAAAGATCTGGGTGACCGGAGGGTTTCTGTTCTGATCTGGGGGACGCCGGTGCATTCAAAGAGCACATGCGCAACGGTTTCTTCAGCTTCCATACAAGCCCTGCACAGAGGGCTGTCCGTTATGCCTATTGTGTGAAAGTGCTTGTTTAGTAAGCAGTGTCCCGTGATGGTCCCCGTCACCAGGCGCAGGCCGTTCCTGTCCTAGCGTAGTAACCACTTGGTTAGCCTGCTATCTAAAGATGGCATAGCTTCCCTGGATTGCCTGCAGCCTGGTGTCGAGATCCACCAGTTCTCCGTTTGTGCGTGGGTGAACTCCTGTAGCCACCTGCGTAATTGGGTGAAGGGGATGAGTACGATAGGTTCGGGTCCACAGACTGACGCGCCGGATGCTCTCCTAGCATGTTCATCAGCTGCGTCGTTACCTAGTGATCCGCTGTGTCCTTTTATTCATTGCAGTGTCACTGTGTTACGGTTACACATCGTCACCCGTTCCAGTGCATTGTGACATTATAGTTAGGATAGAGGAGATAGGAGGAGGAGGAGACATATTGAGTTTGTGTTGAGTATTGAGTTTTGGGGGCTGGAGGTGATATATTTTTTTCCCTAAGGATTGTAGAACTGAGGCACTATCGGATAGTATACGTATGCGGGTCTCTGTAATTTTCCTGGCTTCTATGGCGTAAGCCGCTTGTATAATGCCCACACATTCCGCCTGGTAGCCGGTGTTGAACCATTCCAGCGGGCTGGATATATTTATGTTGAGATCGTGTGAGAAAACTCCGACTCTACCGGAGTCGGTCTTTGATCCGACGGTGTATACTCTCATCTCTTTCCGGCCTGAGTAGTTACACTGTTCTTCTGTGAGTATTATGATGTAGTGCTTCTGAAAGAAAAATAGTTTTGGGGCTTTGTCGCAGAGTGATGCCATCATCGGTTGTCGTTTGATTGCATCTCCTTTATGCGTGTGTGGTTGACCCTGGAGTCTTTGCTCAGGGTTAACCCACATTTCGCCAGCTATATTTAAATCCCATGTAATAGGGGCGAGCCTATTGCCAGCGGCGGCTTTAACCATGGCGAGGCTCCGGGCGGCAGATCTTTGCGAGGCCTTTGTCCTTTGCGTAGATTATGTGAATGTAAAGTAGGTATTTCTGTTTGATGATGTCTGTCTGATGATTGACGATAAATGAAAAGCCCACTACTCCGATATGCAAAAAAAAAAAATGAGAATGAAGGATGCAAAAGCGAGCGTAGCGATCTCAAAAATAGTAGCATCCCGCTTGGAAATGTTAGGTTTTCTATTAACCATTAATAAAAAAATATAATACTTGATTCAGCTAATGTACTTTAACTGTCCCTAAGAGTTGTGTGCCCTAAGCCAGAAAGCAAATTAACCACAACAAAAAAAACATGTGATATCAGCAAATATTTGAAAACTACCCAATTACGATTGTAATAAGGTATAAATTAATTATTACTCAAATGTACGAAACAGGGGGTTAGCTTATGTACGAAGGACACGGTGGAGCATACGGTGGAGGTCTGCCCAGCTTGGGCGGAGCACCGCCGTGTCCTCACGGAGGCGATCAGCGGCGGCGATCTCTCGCGTCCGGCCCTGGTGTAGGAATAGAATAGAATAGAATACTCTTTATTATGTACACCATAAAAGTTACAGATATAAATGTTCCATGTTGCACATGTTCCCCATGTTGTGTCCATGGTTCGGAGCGAGAGAGCATGGGAGGCCGTCACCTCCTTCTGCGAATTAGTAATGCTTGCGAAGGAGGAGGCGGAACGCGTGAGGGAGAGGCAAGGTTCGCGCCCTCGTGCCCCTAGTCGCCGCAGGAGACGCCCCGGGCGTCGGGAGTCGCAAGCCGATTTCCAGCCACCGTAGGCGTGGGCCTGCGGACGGTGAGCGATGGGTAGCTCACCATCCGATAACGACCAGGCCCGGGTCGACGGCGCGTCGTATTCCACGCGCGCCTCAAAGAGTTGTCAGCACCAACTGACGGGGTCCGCTAGGGCCAATGCCTGCCCGGGTTGCGAGTTTGTCCGAAAGGGATATCGTGGCCCTGGCACACAGGCAAATGAAGGAATACGGGTGGGTTTTAGTCAGTAAAAGTCTGACACGCCCTCCCGCTCCGCCCAGAGCGGGAGAAGTTATTTGATAATTTCCCACCAAAAAAAAAAAAAATAAAGCTTATGTACGAAACAGCCCGTACATAAATATTCCTTTGCTCCACAGAGTTTTACATAAACGACATCAGGTCTGGAGCTTGCGTGCCGACAGCTAAGCCCGAGATCCTGAAGGAGTCAGGTGCCACCGCCTGGGTGGATGGCCACAACGCCCTCGGCGCCACTGTGGGTAACTTTTGCATGAAAGTAGCCATCCAGAAAGCCAAAGATTGTGGCGTAGGATGGGTGGCGGCTAAACGTGAGTTTGTTTTATTATTACTTATAGCTATTGCCCGCGATGACCGTAACAACACGTCACACTCGTTTTTTTTTTCAATAGGTATTCCATCTTTACTTAACCGCCTAACAAAAACAAACGTGCTGTAATTTTTTGTTGTTCAGAGTCCCTTCACTATGGCATGGCGAGTTACTGGGTGCTGCAGGCACAGCGCGAGGGTCTCATCGGCCTGACCTTCAGCAACACTTATCCTTTAATGGTCCCCACCAGGTCTAAAAAAGTGAGTTTAAGTACTTCTTATTCTTTCGTATCGGTATAAAATTGGGAATCAAACGGCGATTTGAAATATAATTTATTAAACAGATAGTATTTCTTAAATACACGTATTACGTCCCGTTTTTTTAGAAATAAAATATATATAAGTACCTAATTATATATTACCTATTGAAGTGAAAACTTCTTTAGGTGCGTTGAGCACTAAAAGGATATGTGAATTAGGTAGACTAATTATTACAGCTTTGGAGCTGTTAGCTAGTGGCGGGTAATATAAATATAATATTATTTCAGAACGCCGTTCATAAAATTAGAATCAAGACTTCGCTTTAAATCGACCGCGCGTTTAAATCTTTGCATACAATTATTTTGCCCCACAAAATTCAGCACTCCCTCCCTCCGCCCCGTCGTTTTATTTATTACGAAAATATCCGGGTCATTTTCAAGTTTATTGATCAAAGGATCAAAGGAAACAATTTTGTTATAGACCGTAGTTCCTATCCCCCTTTTCACCTTGAAAAGAGTTTGTTTTGAAACGTGGGTGTGTCTATACCTACTGCCTATGTACAGTCGCCAGCACATTAATTTATTCCAAACTGTAAAATTTCTCCATATTATGATTTTAAACCATAAAATGTTGATGGTTAAGTTCAAAATAAAATGAGAAAATTTGACAGTTTGTGTTAGATTGATGTGCTAGACTGTACATTCTTTTAAAGTACCTATACCAGGTATATGTGTTATTATTATTGCCTTAAAAACAAACTACATATTTGTATTGTATGGCTACATTTACAAATAATTCGTCCTGTGACTTTTTCAACATGGTGTTATATTTTGAATTATGATCTACCTTATCAAGACCCGCGGTAGCGTGTCAGATAAAGAGCAAATAAAAAGAAACAAAACGTGGCGATATTTACAGGAACCATATTATTTATATTTTCGTAATCTGTCTGAATATTAGCCCCATTTGTTTCAGAAAGCCTTGGGAACGAATCCTATCGGAATGGCCGCTCCTGCTAGTGGTGGTGATAAGATGGTGGTCGACATGGCTACTACGTCAGTCGCTATGGGGAAGGTAAATTAAATAAACGCATTATGGAAATAAATATTCCGGCTTAAACCAGATTATGGTGGCAACTGTGGCTATCAAAATCCTTACTTCCATTCATTCAAAGTGCGTGGTAACGATTTTTTCTTGAAGTTCACATGTACGTATATGAAACTAGTAACAATCACGTTTAATTTCAGATTGAAGTACAAGTCAACAAAGGAGAGCCACTGCCCGAAGGCTGGGCCCTGGATTCTGACGGGAAGCCCACCACTGATGCCAAAGCAGTACGTATTCGACCGCCTGCAAAAATAGTAATAGCAAAGACGGCTTCAGACGCTTTGCTATGATTCGTGGTGATGATGATATTTGTTTTCATCTTTATTTTGGTGAACGTTTTTGACTTTTCCATTTAAATTGTTTTTACTTCGACTGCAATAAAAGAGTTCACACGCCACCTTGCTAAGTGTTCGTCGGGCGCATTCTGGGCAGTCAGTCGACCTCTACCTCTACCTCTTCGGTTAAAACGGGTGTCATGATGAATGACAACACAACACACATGACATGATTTATAAGAACTACTCGGACTTCAATCATCAATGATGATTGAAGTCCGAGTAGTTCTTATAAATAACAAGAAACCCTAATACTAATTACGTACGTTTTGTTTTAAAGACTTTTTTTTTGTATAAAGAAGAATTTGTTAAGTTCAGCTGTACCCCGCGAAATTTAAATTTTCTTACGTATTTTTCAGTGTTTATTGAATGAATTTTTCATGAAATCATGACATTGGGGAACAAAATCTAACTTATTGAGCTTTATTTTAAATTATTATAATTCTAAAAATCCATTATCTGTTATAGTCGCGAACATTGATATATAGTATATCATTGAGCTATTGACACGATTTTACGTTAATAATTTCAATAATTTAGTATTACTCATTACAATAATAATATACAACGTGCCGCTACAGTGGCGACATTAATTGAACACACTTATACAGTTTCGCCTTTACGTTTTATGAAAATATTTTAATTTCATTAATGAAATTATAATTATTAAAAATGGTAATGTTTTTTTAAATGAAATTTAAACATTACCATTTTTTTTTATGTTTGTAAACGCACCCATAATACATGAGAAATTCCTAGTGTGGGGCAACGTTTTTAAAAAAAAAAAAACTAAAAAAAAAAATCTACTATAAAGTGACTTATTTACAATTTTCTAAAATAGCATCTTGGAGCAACCTGTAATTACAGAACTGTAGCACAGAGGTAATTAGCTGTGGTCATGGATCATAACATCGAATCAATGAAATTAAAACAAATAACGTGCAAAAAGTAGGCGGCGAATTGAAGGAAAGAGAGCTTTATTATATATTTTTTTATTTTTCAATTTATAATTTTTTATCTTAATTATAATATTTATAATTTTAAATTTTATATACTTAATATTAAAAAAATAGAATATATGAAAATATAAAAAAAAAAAATTACATAAAATATAAAAAAAAAATACGATTACTGGCCACTAGCCCTACCAATGTGTCAAATTAATGTCGCCACTGTAGCGGCACGCTGTATAAAAAGATTCTGTTATAAGTTATCCTTATTTTTGTTTTAGTTATTTTCTTTTCTTTTTTTTTAATTTTAGGTAAATCGTTTTTAATTTGTGGAAGCTTTTAAATGGCAATTGTAAGCGCTATTGTACATAACTGACCTTTACAGATATTAGACTGTAAGCTTTCCGAAGAATAAATAAATAAATATATTCGTATTTACATTTCCAGGCGTTCGAGGCATGTAATCTACTGCCTTTAGGAGGAACAGAGAAGACGAGTGGTTTTAAAGGATATGCCCTTGCTGCCATGGTGGAAATTTTCTCCAGTTTATTATCAGGTAAGAATACTCACAATTTTTTAACTGTCCTATGTCCTAAAAATGGCTATTAGTTTAGGACAGGTGTTTTTAAAGGAATAAACCAGTAAAATTTCTTGAACCAAACTTTTTTATT
This sequence comes from Tiliacea aurago, assembly GCA_948098905.1. NCBI lineage: Eukaryota > Metazoa > Arthropoda > Insecta > Lepidoptera > Noctuidae > Tiliacea > Tiliacea aurago. The sequence continues at coordinate 19,447,301 of OX402593.1, forward strand.
AAACTTATACTTACATATTTTGGTGAAAAATTAACAAGAGGTGTGTCACCAGGTTATTCCAGTAATCCCCATTGACAATCCCCATCAATGGAGATATGTGTACTTTCCTAGCATAAATCCCCATTGCGGTCTGAGTTCATAATGGGGATTTGTGGAAGAAAAGTTCATAAATCCCCATTGATGGGCTGATTGTCATGGGGATTGATGGAATAACCCCTTCGTTCGCTCTTGCAGCTTAGCGAGTCTTAATTCTTAAAATTTTCTGTGTAAGTCGGGTATGACGGAGATATATGCCAGTGAACTTGAGTAGTTAGCTTGCGTGTTCTGTACTGAGCTCACGCAACGCGTCGTACGTTCAGCCAGTGATAGGACTCGCCCATCAAGGAGCGCTGTCCCCAATTTGACGCATTATTAATTTATTATACACAAAACAAAAGGTAATTTAATAAAACGCGTATACTAAAATATCAATTATAAAATTATCTTTAAATTGGTGAAGGTTTCAGAAAAATACGCTTGGTAGATTTTGCGCCATTCTCAGTTTTTTATCCACGTTAGACATAACTTTACAAATTAATTTCACCTATAAACATAATCTAAAATATTCACATATTAAACTATTGAGAAAATGCTCTAATTTAACATATATTTTTTTTCAAATCATTAACACCACTCGTTTAGACGTTATCTTCAGTATAAAATAATTAAAAGTCGGTTATCGTCGCCTTAAGAGGAAATGCGGGCGGAGAGACTTTTAGAGTAAAAAGTCATAAATCGAGGTACGGCTTTCGCCTATTTCCTCCTCCAATATTGGACCAATTTAAAAGATATTTCTTATACTGAATAAGAAGGATATATACTGTGTCCCTATGTTTTTCTTTTTTTATTAATAGTTGGCAAATTTGTACAATAGCCCTCTGTTGTCAGCGGTCTAAACAGGCAATTTTGAGCATTTTCAGATGATTCCAGCTCTTATAAAGATAATGTATCATCAAAAAGGAAAACATAGGGACACAGTATTTATCCTTCTTATTCAGTATAAGAAATATCTTTTAAATTGGTCCAATATTGGAGGAGGAAATAGGCGAGAGCCGAACCTCGATTTATGACTTTTTACTCTAAAAGTCTCTCCACCCGCATTCCCTCTTAAGTACTTAAAAAATTAAAAAATTCTGATGCAGAATGCTACAATTTTCGCGCTCACTTTGCTCCCTCGTGAGGTCTAGATTGGCTTAGTTGGTGTTAAGCTTTTCTGCATAAATCAGTCTCGCGCTGAATCTTGCAATCGAAAATCATGGCAAGAGTGCAAGACAATCAGATTAATTATGTCAAGACCATCGATTTTTTTTGCAGAACAAAAGGCTCGAAAGTCAAAGTCAAATTATGTATTTCAAATAGGCACATAGGAGGCACTTTTAAACGTCAAAATTTACAAAAAAAAGTAGAAGGAGGAGTAATATGTAATACTAATCTAGATCTATACTAATAATAAAGTTGAAGAGTTTGTTTGTTTATTTGTTTGAACGCGCTAATCTTTGGAAGAAGTCGGCTTTGAAAAAATATTTTTGTATTTGATAGCCTAGCCTAGATAGATGGTTATAGACTATTTAACACTTTTACTGTAAGTACATGTAATGTAATGCACTGAAGACGTAGACCTATACGTCCTTGCATGACATGTCCTAATGCATTTTTGAAAATGTTATGTAATGGTTATCTGAGGTGATGACGAAATTTCGCTATACGATAGAATTATTAAATTACCTTATAAAACATTACAACGTAATATTATTATTGGACGTATAGTGATAAGATTACCAATTACCCCGGGACAGTTAAAGTGTTAACATCACGCTAAGACCCTTAGAAACCGAGAAATAAAAAAAAGTCAGAAAGAACGCTAAGCAACAACGAAGTCAAAGTCAAAAACAAGCGGTGGGTCGGGGGCCGAACTGACGAAGTCATGGGCAGCAGCTAGCTCCTGCACTATCCTAATTAAAATAAATTTTCGATATGTCCACGCGTATTAACAAAAAACCGGCCAAGTGCGTTTCGGACCACGCACAATGAAGGATTCCGTAGTTGAAACAAATTCTTCCCAAAAACAAACTTAATATTGTAGTTGAAAAACATGTTCTTCCATACATCGATAAACGCCATGGTCAATTTTACAACTGAAAACGTAACTTTGTAATCGCAGTTCTTGTTTTTATGTGATAAAACTACAAATGAACGATTTTTTATCTTTTTCCTTTACTTGTGCTATGAGACCTGGCTTCATGCCAAAATTCATAATTCTAGGTCAACGGGAAGTATCCTATACGTTTTGATTTATTTGCGGGTATCAAAATTTGTCGCACAAATCGCCGTATTTTTTTATTGCGTTGACTTATAAGCTTGATTTTTAGAGCTCCAAGGGACCGTTAACTTACGTATTTGATATTAATTTCAACTTGATGTCTCCACGCGTTCCTGAGAAAAAGGGTCTTGACAGACTGACAGACAGGCACAGACAGACAGACGGACGGAAAACGAAGTGAACCTATAAGGATTCCTTTTTAGGTACGGAACCCTAAAAAGGGTTTAAAATAAGGCGTCGTCATCTTAAATTCGATGTGCCATACTGTTGTTAATGTCCCACATACTTTATTACAAGTTGCAAATGTCATGCTTCTAAAAATGTTTGTCTCAGAGCCAGACATTACTTTTTTCAAATGGTTCTCTCTGTCATCAATTACAGTGGTACCCAATTGATAAGGCTCGTCGTGAATCTTCGTTCGCACAGAAAAGAAAGTATGGCCCCGAAGATTAACGAAAGAATGCTTAAAACTTACAATCAACCTTAAGTCACTATTATAAGGTTCATAATACACTGGAGCTGTTAGCGTGCACTCGATCAGAAGTATGGCGGCTGACAAACATGCCACGCGGCGCGCGCTAACATGGCGGCAGCTGCCGACCAATAGCGGTACAGGAAATAGAACCGCGGTGCCTGGAGCGTGCCGATTGGTCAATAGCATTTCCCGCACTTTTAAAATTCACCTTCTGCGCAGGTACATCGGTAAGCCATATCAGTTGGGTACTACTGTACCTAGTTGATATACTCTTTTTAACGGGTCTCCCCGAACGTTTCAGGATCGTCTATGTCGCACGAAGTCCCCGTCTGGAGGAAAAACAGCGTTTCGGGTCCACCGAACTTGGGGCAGTGCTTCGCAGTTATTAACCCAGGCTTCTTCGCTCCGAACTTCGAAGATAGAGTCGCTAATTGTCTCAACAGCTGGAGGAATTTAGAACCTGTATGTATAAAACCTTATACAGCCCAGCGGGTCTACTCCGAACATAAAGCCGAAGTATCGGCTGAATGTTCGGCCGTTGCTTCACTACGGCTAACCATGGCTGCCTACGGTGAAATAAAAAAAAACGGCAGTCAAAGAGACAAGCCAAAGTCAAAAATGTGACTATAAGTCGGGTAAGGATTCAAAGGAAACTATGGAAGTTATAAAACGGCCGAACATTCGGCCGATACTTCGGATTAACGCTTCGGAGTAAACACTGCTCTTTAACGATATTGTAACGAACTACCGGTCATAAATATAAAGAAAAAGAAAGAAATAAATAAAATACCTTTATTTAACAGAGACTAAAAGGCACACAATATATTAAACAGCAGATAAAAAAAAAACAAGTAGAAAATAAAAATAAAAAAAGTAGTAAATAAATAAAGAGCAGTGGTGGCCCAGTGGTTAACGGCCCCGACTTACGAGTCATAGGTCGGTTCGAACCCAGGCAGGCGCTTTACTTTGTGTAAATAATTTCATCACCACTGCTCTCAAAACGGTGAAAGAAAACATCGTGAGGAAACCGGCATGTCCTAGAACCAACAAATTCAAAGACATGTGACATCTATCAACCCGCACTGGGCCCGCGTGGTAGATTACAGCCCAGTCCCTCTCGAAGAGAGGGGGCTTGTGTCCCAGCAGTGGGAACATTATAGGCTGATTATGCTAAATAAATAAAGTAGGGATGTACCAAACACTCTAAAACAGGTGGGCAGAAAGGGCAGTGTCACGCGTATTTATGCACATCACCTACCCTGCAGTGTTTTTTCTTCTCAAACTCAAACTCAAAGCATTTATTTCAAATAAACCAATTACAGGCACTTTTGAATTGTCAAGGGGTCGGTCAGTCATAAAGATGAAGCTATTTGCCCATTCCAAAGCTTAGTAGGTACCTATGGAGAAGAACGGGCAAGAAACTCCACGGACACTCTTTTAAATGAACATAATACGGTTACAAAATATTGATTTATATTAACTTGGGCAATCGGCTTGTATTATATCATACAACGGTTCTTCTCTTTTTCCAGGTGGACCCAGCACTACCAGTCTTGGCCCCCGGAGATAGGGAGCACCAGATTCGCACGGCGACCTTGGCAAGAGGAACCGTTAACTACCCTCAAAGACAAATCAAAGCGTATACCGATCTCGCCAAGACGCTTGGGGTTAAGCCTATACAGACTGTTTTTCCTATTTTAGCTTCATTATAGAGTATTGCAAAAAATACAGTCTGTCTGTCTGCAAAGAGCAGACCGGCGCGACACGTGTAGAAGAATTTCTATGAAAATTTCATACAAGAGCCTTATTTGGAAACTGTTGATTACACATACACACCAACCTGGGCCCCAAGTCTGCTATTTTTATAAATTCAGTCATTCCAACACGATCCCATTGTCATTTTGCTAAAAATTCGTAATCCTCGCAGATTACGAATTTTTCATAATTTCATAATGGTCGATCATGGGTCGGGGGCATGGGGGGCTATGGCCTTGGGTGGCGCAGATATAGCTGTATTGTCATCGGGACTAATAAAGGTACTTATTTAAGAAAACTATCAGGACAGTGGGACAAATGGAACTAGTTCAATAGACGTGACATTAGTAAATTAAGCCAATTAACGTGTCAAACTACTTTGGTGCGCAAAAGTGTCTACTGTATGGCCACAAATATATATAATAAATTACCAAGTGGTTGGAGAGAATTAACAACAGTGCAGTTTAAGAGTAGAGTACGTAAATTTTTAATGGATATGACGTACTACACAGTGTGACTGATTTTTTTACGGATTTTTTTTTCTGGATTGCTCTTCAATAATGGATTAGGTGTCTTTGGTTAGACTTTAATAATATAAATGTCGAATGGTGAATTAGTGTATCTTCTCACCTATTATGTATTACCCATATTTGTAAAATGAATGTCTATTCTATTATATAGAATTGCATGATATGACGTCAAAAAAATAAATAGTTTCCATATTATAATATATCATGTGCAGATAAATAAAGCTTAAGTTAATTTTAATGAACTTCAAGTTAGTAAAGGAAATGTTCTTAATACTTAACACACACTAATAAATTAATTTTGTTTTTTTTTTGAATTTTTAACTTTTTAGACCCTGCTTATGCGTATGAAGTTTCATTAAAACCGGTTCAATCATTTCGAAAAACAAGGGCTTGAGAGTTTGTATGAAATGCCGTAAGGTGTAAAACCCCGAAAAAATACACGTTTTTGGGTGGGGTACCCCCGTTTATTTTTAACTTTATTTTATTTTTATTATTTGTTGCTATAGCGGCAATAGAAATACACAATCTGTGAAAATTTCAACTGCCTACCTATTACGATTCATGAGATACAGCCCACTGACAGACATATGGAAGGACGGACGGACGGACAGCGGAGGGTTCCGTTTGGCACCCTTAGGGTACGGAACCCTAAAAAGTATACAACAATATTTTTAGTGTATGCGAATCCTGAATATATTATAGTTTGTTCAGAATAAGGAACTGAATCGATTTCAATCATTTTTACACCATGTTATATTTTGTTCCAAAAATATTTAAGTGTGATGGAAACTGTTATCACCATATAATTACTTACAATACAATCCCCGTACGGTTAGGTACCTACTGCCAAATTAAGATCAATGAGCGCAAGACGACCCTGGAGGCGCGGGGGCGCCGTTAGCATGTTTTTGTACGGACAACCCGGTAACAAAACAACCATATAACTTTGTGATTGTTCATGATACAGTTTTGAAATTTTGTACATAGATTCTTTACACGTGTTTCGTGTTTCGCATAAACTAAAACTATTGTTGTATATTGGCCGTATAATACATATACAATTAATACTTTACATGGGGGGACTAACAAGTGACACGCTCGCGATCTCAGGCAGTGTCATGTCAGTTGGCGTGGCCCTGGGGGCCCACGGGCGGAGGTGTCTGATGCTTCCAGTGTCCGCGCTTATGGTGAATACGCGGCTGTAGCCCGCAAAATTAAATTTGTTTACGTTTTTTTGAAGTAATACTTCTTTACGCACGCTTGACGCAACTTTAAATCGCGAAAAAAAATCAGCTGTTCCCTACATTTTAACGAATTATTCGAACATAAATGTAGGGTACACCTGGTCTTTTTTTCGCGATTTCAGGTTTGGTCCCATAGTAAAAGTTGTTCATAATGATGAGTACAATGACCCCTTAAGAGGTTATTGACGTTTAAAAAATAACCCTGTATACATTATAGGTAGTTACTTAGTGCCAATTTCACCAATGAAACTGAACGCGATCAGCACGTATACCACGTATAAGAGCTGTCAGTGTCATTATTTTCTTTGGAATATTGACACTGACAGCTCTTGAACTCGGTTTAGATGTGCTGATTGCGTTCAGTTTCATTGGTGAAATTCGCCCTTAGTTATTGTAATGAAACTAATTCATTAGTACTTATTAAATAAAGTATCTTTAAGTAGGTACAGTAATTGTGAGCATGAGAGTGGCTTTGTAAGAAAATAAAACTTAACAATATGTAAGTCTTTTTTTGGAAGTGAAGATCCCAGACACTTATTTCTTTCCGTAGATACGCCTATTAAAACACATAATATGTCGTTTTTGTCAATGATATTATATTAAACAGATATGTTATGAGCGCGCAATCGTGAAGACTCGAAAACGTCCTAATTGGGACGTATTTGTTAGTCTGTGATGCCAACATTCGGTGATTGGTGACCAGAATAATGTTTGTTTACATTCACACGCAATTGACAACACTAGATGTCTCTTTTTTTCTTGTTGTTTTTATCAAGCCATCTCTTTTCTATCATTTTTACTTGTAGTGAAATGTAAAATGAATAAAAAGTGAGTATGTGCTGTCGTTGCTGCGCGGAACAGTTTTATCGGTTGTTTTGTGAGTGATAAGTGATAACATAATTGCAAATTTAAAATGTCCTGTGTATAAACTAACATTTCGAGAAAACATTAAAAAACTTCCTAGCCCAAAATAGGCGCAAAATTGCAGTACTCGACGTCGGGTGAACACATCATAAGATATTTTTTTTTTTTTACATTAAACTGTTACCAAATACTGGCTTATTCCGTTTATCCACCCTAGAACAGCCACCCTAAGGTGGATACTCGGAAACGCTTGTCCATCTATCCACCCTGCACGGGTTGGATAATCGGAATTCACTTCTGATTGTACTTCCGACTTTCTACCCCAAGTACAGTCGACAGTGGAATAAACTTGCATCCTGTGTTTCTAAAAATCACATTTTCATTAAACAAAAAATAATTACATCTACCAACTAAAAAAAAATAAAAAAATAGTACACCAAAGTAAGTAAACAAAACTATTTTCAACACACTTCCTCGAAAACTGGTTCATATCGCACTACGATTAGGTGATTCACAATGCAATGTATTTCACGCGCGTGCGTTTTTTTATTTTCCAACACGTGTGTAGGAATAAAAATTGCCACAGATAACTTATACTTAGTCCAAATTGGTACAATGCCTCTATTCACACCGTCTCGCGCCAGACGGTCCTCTCTATTCGGAGGTGTTTTTTTTTTAAACTCGGCAAATATGCGTCTTTACGGCGCGGCGCGGCGTTGACATTTTTGGAATATTTATATAATGTTTATAAATAGAATACCATGATTATTACAATAAAAAAAACGTTTATGAACAAATTTATATTTATTTGTGTTCTAAACTCCAAAATATGTATTTTCTATTTTTCATATTAGGCTGTTTATCGGATTTATACCTTTGATTCTCCTTCAACCTGGCTAAAGTAAAGCGCGGAAAAAAAAAAGAAAATTAAATCATAGTTTCATTATTCATGATAAAAATATTTTTCGTTATTTTATTTTATTTCTTCAAAAGTGTATTGAAAAACGTCGTTTGATACACGTGGACATTTGTTATTGCAGTTCTCGGCTCAAAAACAACCTCGCCTACCGCTCAGGTGTTAATTCCGCCTCGAATGCAATATTAAACATTCTCCACTTGTATCAAAATGTACTATTTCAGCTTTGACTTTTCAAATAAGAAGTACCTATGTAGGTATTTCTAAGTATTTTAATGTTCACTATGTATCTTGGGCCAGTTTCTATCATGTTTCTCTAAATTACTGTACACAGCCGAGGGGGAAAATCGGAAGAAAAATAATATACAGGATGTTTGGTGCATCGTGTGCCAAATTGAAATGGTCGACTGAAGGAGTCATCCGCTAGCCTTTTAGACCCTTTAACACCCCTCATGCTCTGTGGATTTTTTTTTATCGACTTTTTATTGTTTTCCAAAAAAAAGACCCAAATTTTACATTCAAATACAGATTTAAAAAAATATATAAGGCGTAGACTCTGAATTTTATTTTTATTTCGATGTGTATTGTTTAAGAATACTTTTAAATACAAAATTAGTGATATTAGTCACCTAGTTCTTTTTTAATTCACTCGCAAAGATAAAACTTAAATTAAAGCTGTACATGTTACAGCTGTTTATAAGGCTACAAAAAAAAAATCAAAAGCGACCGGGATCTTCCAACTCCCTCATTAATTCTCCAGTCTATCCTCTTTCTAATGATGTGCCACATGCCATAAAAGTATTTTAACAACTTTGTGAATTCGCTAGAATTGTGAATCAAGTCACATAAAACTACATTCCAAATTCGAATGAAAAAATATTTATTGCGGAACTGTTACTTGAGAAAGAGGTAAAATTTGTTTTCTCACTCTTTCACAGTAAAATCTATCTTCTATCTCTTTCTTGCTAGAATTGTGAATCGAGTCACCTAAGGCTAATATTCAAAATTATGATTAAAAAAAAAATCTCTTAAATGAAAATAATGTAAAACCTATAAATCTGCTATCTCATTCTTATGGTTAGGTAAATTCGTGTCTCATATCTGTATCTTTCGTGGGATTTAATTGAAATAAAAAAAACAAAATTGCATTTTTAACATTTATTTAATCATTGTTACAAATCTTGCTCAAATTGTTGGCCTCTGTTGCGAATGCAGGCCCGACACCTGTTTCGTATTTCAACAGTTGTTGTACGAAGTCGTATTTCCTCCTTAATAGTATTGAATGCCGCTTCTATGCGTTGGACTAATACCTCCCTAGTTGGAACCTCCGTGGCATATACCAACTCTTTGGCACGTCCCCAGACATAAAAGTCTAACGGAGTTAGATCTGGGGAACGTGGCGGCCATGGAATAGGGCCATCGCTTCCAATCCATGCATTGGGGAACACATTGTCGAGATATTCCCTCACAGTCAATCGCCAATGCGCGGGACAGCCGTCATTTTGAAATACAATGGGCACACGTTCATTAAATACGGGCACATCGGTCACTAATTCGGGCAGGTCATTTTGTAGGAATTCCAGGTAGTCTTCGCCATTGAGATTATCGGGCAGGTAATGCGGTCTAATTACCTGATTCCCAATCACTCCTGCCCAAACGTTTACACTAAACCTTCTTTGAGAAGATTTCTGTCTTTTAACACGTGGGTTTTGCGTTTTCGTTGTCCAGTGGTGCAAATTGTGTAAATTGAGGATCCCATCCTTGGTAAATTTGGATTCATCCGTCCACAGTATTCTTTTTAAAAAATCAGGATCATCCACATCCGTGTGTAAAAGAAACCGAAAAAAGCCACTCGTCTCTCAAAGTCGCCACCCTCAAGACCTGCAACAAACAAAAAACTGTTTTAAATTTCTCTTGGGCAATAAGTAATTGCACAAGAAAGGACCCGCTGTTCGTGCTAATAGATTCACTACCTGGAAGTGACGCCATACCATACCCATTACCTGCTAAACAAAGGCAAGGTCAAACAAAGCTTGCACGGGTTTAAAGTTAGTTTAAAATTACGTACCTTGCACCGGAGTGTAGTGGAATGGATGCTTTTTGTTTTGACGAAGTACTTTCCACACTTTCCATATTGAAATATCAAGATGTGATGCCACATTTCTAATGCTTCTTGTAGGGTCTTCCTCAAAAAGTGCCAGTATTCTCTCGTCTACTTCAACATTATGTCGCACAATATGGCCCCTTGGTTCATTAAAAGTAACACTGCCAGTCTCGCGTATGCGTCGGTATGTGTCTTGGAAGACTCTGCGGCCAGGTAATCGTCTACCAGGAAAGCGTTCCTGGTAAAGTCGTTGCGCTGCACGAGCGACGCCATTAGCGGCTCCGTAAGCCATCATGATGTCCGCATATTCTTCGTTAGAGAATGTCGCCATTGCAATAACAAAAAACTCAAAGTTTAACAATAACAACAAAAATTAAACAAATGTAACAAGAACCAGCAAAACTTAACGATAACAAAGTAATAAAAGAATCGCGGAGTATGGTGAACTAGCACACACGTTAGGTAGCAGAGGCAGTCATGTCTCGACTAAAAAAATGGCGGGTCGGGCGGCGCGATTTGTTCAAACCGATTTAAGGTATGCAAGAAAGAGATAGAAGATAGATTTTACTGTGAAAGAGTGAGAAAACAAATTTTACCTCTTTCTCAAGTAACAGTTCCGCAATAAATATTTTTTCATTCGAATTTGGAATGTAGTTTTATGTGACTTGATTCACAATTCTAGCGAATTCACAAAGTTGTTAAAATACTTTTATGGCATGTGGCACATCATTAGAAAGAGGATAGACTGGAGAATTAATGAGGGAGTTGGAAGATCCCGGTCGCTTTTGGTTTTTTTTTTTGTAGCCTTATAAATAGCTGTAACATGTACAGCTTTAATTTAAGTTTTACCTTTGCGAGTGAATTAAAAAAAAACTAGGTGACTAATATCACTAATTTTGTATTTAAAAGTATTCTTAAACAATACACATCGAAATAAAATTAAAATTCAGAGTCTACGCTTTATATTTTTTTTTAAATCTGTATTTGAATGTAAAATTTGGGTCTTTTTTTTGGAAAACAATAAAAAGTCGATAAAAAAAAATCCACAGATCATGAGGGGTGTTAAGGGGTCTGAAAGGCTAGCGGATGACCCCTTCAGTCGACCATTTTAATTTGGCACACGATGCACCAAACACCCTGTATAAATTCCGATTATCCACCCCGTCTGGAGTGGATGCAAGAACTCGCGTTTCCGAATATCCACCATAGGGTGGCTGTTAAAGGGTGGTTAGACGGAATGTTCCGGCTTTTCCATATTATAATTATATTTTTCGGTTAAGGTCTGTTGTTGACAAGACATAAACCTCTAACTTTAAACTGAAATATAATTCCTGACTTCCTATAAAAGTATAACTGAAGACGAAACTGTTCAGTATTTCAAACAACACGACTTATCCTTAAACTCTGTTTAATTACCTAAATTTTTTTTACTCTTCGAATAGAGCTAGAATCTTCTAATTTTATGTCTTTCGGAAAATGGTGGACCGAATGAATCATTTTCGGAAAAATAAAACTCTCGCCATGTATTATTTGGTTGATTTGGTAACTCGCTACGACAGCGTCATTTTGACAGTTGCCTTCTCCATTTGAACAGCGCAGCCGTAGCTTTGTAGGTCCAAAAGAACCCGAGATACAGCAATGCATACATTGGCTATTTTTCACAAAAAAAAATAGTTTTAGCTCTCTTCCGAGCCCTACCATTACCATTCTGTAGGATTGTTGGACTGCAGCCTCATTGGTTGGGGGCAGCCGAGTGAGGTAGACTTTGGCGTTGGCAGCAGATCAATGTGATCAATTCATGATTAAATCACAACAATGACGTCATCATCGCTACTAATGAAAATTAACCTTAAAATTAAAAAACCCAAAAAGAATTAGTAGAACAACCAAACATATTTGCTTTGTTGGCATTTTTGTTGTTAAAATATCGAGGGAAAGGGAACTGAAAACCGAAACACAGGAATTGCCTAGTTCGGTTGCAGTGACTACACTCATTTTATTAGTAACTAATACTGCCAAACAATTTTCTGTAAACTAAGTGTATTACTAAGTTTTTTGAGAAATAAAAATGTATTATTTTTATTATATTACCTTACCTACAGGTTAATTTGTAATCACTATGATTGGCAAGCAGAATGGTTATCTTATTAAATACATACTAGTACTAGTATTAGCCTAGAATGTTCCCACTGCTGGGACTCAGTCTCCTCTCTGTGAGAGGGAGTGGGACGTTATCTACCGCGCGGGTCCAATGCTGGTTGGTAGACGTCACCTGTCCTCGAACGCTGTTGTAATTAAATAAGTTGCACAGAGTGAAGTGTGAAACTGACTGGGTTCTAACCCTTTTTTTTTATTTTGGGTGGGAAATTATCAAATAACTTCTCCCGCTCTGGGCGGAGCGGCAGGGCGTGTCTGACGTTTACTGATTAAAACCCACCCGTATTCCTTCATTTGCCTCATGTGTGCCAGGGCCACGATATCCCTTTCGGACAAACTCGCAACCCTGGCAGGCATTGACCCTAGCGGACCCCGTCAGTTGGTGCTGACAACTCTTTGAGGCGCGCGTGGAATACAACGCGTCGACCCGGGCCTGGTCATTATCGGACGGTGAGCTACCCACCGCTCACCGTCCGCAGGCCCGCGCCTACGGTGGCCGGAAATCGGCTTGCGACTCCCGACGCCCGGGGCGTCTCCTGCGGCGAGTAGGGGCGCGAGGGCGCGAACTTTGTCTCTCCCTCACGCGTTCCGTCTCCTCCTTCGCAAGCATTACTGTTTCGCAGAAGTTGGTGACGGCCTCCCATGCACTCTTGCTCCGAACCATGGCCTGAACCAGGGCCGGACGCGAGAGATCGCCGCCGCCAATCGCCTTCGTGATGGGTTTTAACCCTGGCCTATGACTAGTAAAGTCTGGGCCTTTACCACAGCAGGTCGCTCCCACTACATATAAGTTATCGGTAGATGAACTCACTGTCGCGTAGTAAATGTTATGCGTATAAATAGCGTCGACATTCACCTTGAGACTCTCAAGGTCTAGTCAGTTCCATTGATAATGAACTTGATCGAACAGTACTGGACTATCTAGTTTCTTATTCAATTTCACAGACAGACGAAGTAAACGGAATTCAAGAAAAGAGTAAAAACAGGTCCCCGTCTCTCTCTTCAGCTACAGTGCAACTGTGCAGTCACATCACAACGAAGAAGAAAATAAAAATAAGGTTTAAAAACTATAGTAAGTCGGGGCTTGAACCATAGTGGGTCGCTATCGCTACATTGTTATCGGCAGATGAGCCGGCTGCCGTTATAGCGTCGACATTCACCTTGAGACTCTCACCCCCTTATTACAAAACAAGGTTTATCTTCAGACCCAGGTTTTAAACATGGAGCCATTATTGAATTTCGAACTTAATTCCGACTATGGTAAAGTTCCTAAACACAAAACTGACAACTTAGTAGCGAACTAAGTTTTCAGTTTTGTATAAAGAACGGTATTTTAATCACTGTTACGTTCTTATTACAAAAACTGGCTCCATGGTTTAAGACATGTCAAAATATAAATCTTGTTTTGTAATAAGGCGGTCAAGGTCTAGTTAGTTCCATGGTTAGTGATCCTGCATAGCTATTCACAAGCGTTCGATACGCTTCCGTACCGAATCGAGAATAAATAAATGTTATCAAAAGAGTCCTCTATAAGCTGTTCACAAATCCAAAACACAGGGGGATGCGCTAACTTAGCGCATCAATTTTAATAGGCTTTAATACTACAAACAAGATACGCAAAATAGCTGGGTTTCTATTAATAATTTAACTATGGTCCATTTGAACTAATTTTATACGGAAGTGCAATTATTTTGATTATTGAATATTCAGAATCATTAAAACCTACTAATAAAGCTATTATTTTATGTGGTTCAAATTTGTTATCTGTAAGTTGATACGAAAGTAAAAGGAACTTGTTTATCCAAAAGTGACTTCGGTATCAGTCGTTCCTAATTATACATGTCCCGGAATTAACGCACATCCTCTTAAGGGGTTATTGTACTCATCATTATGAACAACTTTTACATATGACACCAACCCCAAATTCCCAAAAAGGCGGTTATTTTTTTTTATAAAAAGTTTTTTATTTTTCACTTTTTAGTGGGTCAGTTTTTAATTTATCTAAGTTACAATAGCCTTAAGGCAACTGCTCATTACCTTTTTACAAAATATTGCTTTTCTCGATGCTGGGACGTTAATTGTTGAGGAGTTCTCCTGGTAAGAACCAGGAGAACTGTCACTCATTACATGCATTGTGACGAGCATAAATTGCTTAGCAACCATATTAAAGTACCTAATCGAATCGCAACCCGTTAAATACTTATTATTATATTATTCCGGTGGCCATCTGTGGTCTCCATCATAAGTTCCACTTCACCAAATGGTGATTTACAAGAGCAAATGCACGAGTTACTATATAAAATACCTAAATCGCTATAGTTTTGCCTATAAAATTTGAGGGTTTCCCTCGATTTCCATGGGATCCCCTCATCAGATCCTGATTTGGACCACATCGGGAGCATACCCTTACAAACAAAAAAAAATTTCGAGATCGGTCCATCATTGACGGAGATATCGGTGAAAAAACATAAAAAAAAAAAAAAAACACAGCCGAACATATAACCTACTCCTTTTTGGAAGTCGGTTAAAATCAGCTATCCCTACATTTGACAAGTTATTCGAACATAAATGTAGGGAACAGCTGAATTTTTTTCGCGATTTCAGGTTTGCTCCCATAGTAAAAGTTGTTCATAATAATGATGCGTACAATGACCCCTAAAGAGGTTGTGCGTTAATTCCAGGACATGTTGAATTTATGTCCACAACTATACCTAGATACCTACTTAAAACCCGCTGAATGCCGAAATTGGCTACACGGCCAAAGTTGTTGTTGCTTGTCGCTTAAAACGGGTTTTTCTAGATTTGATAAGTTTTTAGAGGTATGAGGAACAGGGTGTAAAGTTCACTCATACTCTATAGAAAAGGGAGGATCCTCCGACCAGACGGGTGTTGTATTTGGTGGGCCCGTCTGGTCGGAGGATCCTCCCTTTTCTATATGTGAACTTTACACCCTGTTCCTCATACCTCTAAACTGGTGACCCCGTTGTGATTGTGTGCTGATTCTCCTTCTGACTGTTTTCTGTGTGTTGTTATTCAATAAACCGTGAGTACAAGAATAGCAGATTGACTTTTAACTACCTACTCTGCCTTCTACACACATCTTTAACAACTATAAGTTGTTGATTGGAATGGATTCAGCTGCTTTTACCTAACAATAAAGGATTTGGTTTGTGTAATGTTTATTGTACAGTGTGATAACATTGAGATAACCGTCGAATGATATGATTATGACGTAACATAATTATACATTAAATAGTTACACTGGCGGAGCGTAAAATGGTAACTAGTATTAAAAACGATAATTTAACTAAATACTGGGTCTGCGGGGTAATTGCGTAAAGGCTTGTACAGACTAGTGAGATATCGCGGCCGCGCCCGTGAAGTCGCACCAGTCTGTACGAGCCTTAACACACTATCAGAAGCAATGGGTTTCATTTTGACATTTCAGCAACATTAATTCGTTGTTGAGCAGACAAATTTTTCCAAGTTACAAAATCATTCAGATTGTTATTGATAGTGTGTTAAACAATGAGGGTGCTGGTCTGTGTCAGCTGATAAACAAGAAAACAATCAAGTTAGCTTACAATGCAATTAAAGGGGTACATTAAAATAGCCTTCAGGCGTGGTAATACTTAAATGTAACACTCTGCCAGTTCTGCCACGTTGGTCAGGCAGCCCCGCTACCATCTTGCTGACTGGCTAATATTATTACCACAGCCTAATTGCACCCCCGACCGAGTTAAATGAACATGGGCTTCATAGAGCAGCTCATGTTGAGCTTTCGTGAGAGAATGTTGCAAAACACAAAGATTAGAATAGCAATAATATTATTATGTTGAATAAAAATATAAAAAAATTGTGGCCCATCGGCATCAGGAACAGGGTCCACGCTGCCGGTGGTCAGGGCTCTAGAGAGAGGAACCTCCTCACTATATGTGCCGTGTCCAGGAGTACTGCTTTCTGAATCAAGCCCTTGACCCAGCCACGCAATAAGAGTCTCCTGAGGTATTGGTCAAGGCTCTCCGCTATTAGGCCATTACTGTTACAATTATCGGTACAATGATTGCAGATTCAATGTGAATAATAATATAATTATTATGTTGAATAATATTATTATGGACAAGGTAAAAATACTCGTACTTCGTAGGTGAATAAGACTGGGTCAGTATTGTCGCTCAATGTGTAACAATTTGCTATAAGTAGTAGATAAATAATTGTTTACAAAGAGAATGATACTAAACTATATTCTGATGAACTGGGGCAGTTAATCGTTTGTGTGTTTGTGTTGCGCTCGTCTCTTCTCTACTTTTATTAATTATATAGCTATAGTTAAACAATTCCTGGATATTTAAAAATAAGGTACCTTTTAATTTTTTTTCAACAGCTCTGTCGATTAGGTAAGCGCAGCGTCCACGCCGCGAATCGCCTACGCCACTGCTACGCGACCAGTGCGAAGAAACTCGTGTGTGATCTACCCACGATCTAGCTATATTTCGCTAAGTAGATTTGTACAAACTCTTTTTTACACGTCAATCATATTTAAAGAACTTAATGAGATCGGCGTTTCCTATCTCACTACTCTGAGAAGAAAGACCGAAACAAACTCAGAGATCACAGTCTATTTTAAAGTCCAGACATAATTTTGGTCAGGTCATGATGTGAAGGCCATGTAGATTGGTGTGTGAAATTGGCTTTTGAGGAAAGAACCACACAGATTGAGTGAACCTGTTCAGTCAGTGCACGCAGGGGGGGGGGGGCGTCGGGGGTGGTCCGCACCGGGTGCCACCTGATTGGGGGAGACACCCGACCGTGAAAAAAAAAATCTAAATATCAACGATACACCACTTAGGCTTGAAGCCAGTTTAACCAAGTTATCCAAAGTAAATAATTTAAATATAGCAAACAAGGAAAGGAAAAACACGGCAGTATTAAATAGATAACGAAATTAAAAGGAAAATTAGGCTTTACAAGTTAACTAGTAATAGTCGACCAACTTACATTTGCCGTTGGAATGTATGGATGAACATGAACATTATGGAAAACTTTTCTATGTACGATCTTTATACAACGTGGAGACGACTATATGACAATAAATTTAACTGCGTATATCTAATGACGTTCGCAGTCTGCACACGAAAGTTCAATCAAATATATCCAATAGTTTAGTCGCTATAGCTAGTCAAAGATTGGCAAAACCCATAGTCGGCACACAACTGCTATTTAGTTTGTTTGAAAAAATCACTTTTTTAATTTCGATACTAGAAGTTATTTGTTCGTTCCAAAATACTCTTCTGCATTAGTATTTTGCCAGTGTTTTCAATTATTGTCGTAATTGTTGTCTCCACATTGTATATTTTTTGTTACTATTCTTCTCCTCCATTCTGGATTCTCTAGTACGCGTCTGTGTCACGTCCAGCTTTTCCGAGTTGATTGATTTCCTCACTTTTCACAAAATTACTTAACACGACAAGGTCAATGCCTAATAGAAAAACAATTATTTTCCAATCAATGCAGTTTTTTCCAGTCTGCCATTTTGCCGGTTGAGTGCAAAAATCTCATATTTTTTCCGTGTGTTCTTATTACATTATATAAAACGGTTAGTTTTCCTGGTGATAGTTCAGTATCTTATTGTATCGTGTTACTGTTCCGTGGTGAGCTGAAACCTGATCATCGAATCCAAGCGGCGGCGTATCGTATCGTGCAAGTGTATACAGGCTGTAGCAAGAATGAGTTTAAGTAAGTGTTTCTTATTTAATTAAAGTATTATGAATGTCTCGACTTTTACTCCGAAATGCCTTGGCTTGCAAGACGTGTCATACAAATCAGCTACACCGCCGTTCCACTTAAAAGTGCTTATTGTGTTTAGACACACAACTTTTGAACCCCAATTTTTGTCTACATACTATACCCTAAGTCATCAATTCAGATAATTTATGTAAACAAAGGTGATAACAGATCAAAAAAATATCGTCATAATGGTAATTCACATAAAATGGCGGAAAACAAGGCTATATTGGCTTTTATGTACTGATTTTAGAAATAATAATTAAACAATTATCATACCGTGTTAATTTATATAAGTTTTCGGTTTTAAACAAAGTTATTAAAAAAAGAAAATTTTGTGGTATAAAAAATATTATGATACTGGTTATTTAGGATTACAACACTACAGGAGTTCCCAACATTCTCAAATTTCATTTGACATAATTTGCAAACTCGCGTCTTTTCAATACGTTCGTTTTCTTTTCTCCGATCATATTATTCGCTGCGTGTTTGTTAATTGTGCTTTGTTATCATCGTGTTAAGTGTTTCCATTTTGTTGTTAGTTGTTATATTTCCTTGTTTCTGTTGTGTTTTTGTTAAATTTGATATATGATAATATGTTTTGCAGCACTGTCCTGTCATTTTGACAGTGACATTTCTTTGTTTACTAAAATTATCTGAATTGATGACTTAGTGTATAGATAGGTAATAGAAGCAATTATAAAATACTAGCTTTTGCCCGCAGCTTCGCTCGCGTTAATTTAAAATTTGACAATCAATTCGAGTTGTACACTGCTTGTTGTTTGTCGTTTGGCGGCAAAAAACTCATAACACAATATTAAAGTTTCTATATTAATATATTTCGATCATGATTCCAAAGATACGTGGCGCCATCTATTATCATAAGAACGTTATTGTTGTTTTCCTTGGCAATAGTACTTTTTTTGCGGGATGAAAGGTACCTATGTCCGTTTCTGTACACCTGACAACGTATATGCAAAATTTCAGGCTGATCGGTTCAGTGGTGTAGGCGTGAAAAGGTAACAAACAAACAAAAACTTACTTTCGCATTTATAATATTACTAGCTGCGCCCCACGGTTTCACCCGCGTAAGTCTCGATCCTGTGGGAATATCGAGATAAAAAAATAGCCTATGTCTTAATCCAGGGTGTCAACTACCTCCATACGAAATTTTATCAAAATTGGTCCAGCCGTTTGAGCGTGAAGAAGTAACAAACATACACACGCACACACACACACACACACAAACTTCCGCCTTTATAATATTAGTGTGAAGTGTGATCTCACCTTTTTGGGTCTTGGGACGGATTTAAAAATCTTTTATCTATTAATTAATTAATTTATTAGATTTCCAACAGAGGCTACACAATTACATTCAAGTATACATAGAACAGGGACAAATACAAATGGGCGCTTCCAATTATAGGAGACCACATCAACTACTTATAATCTCGGTACAAACATCTAATGATAATCTAGGTAAAATAATAAATAATTATAATGTCAATTCAAGGACCCTGTATCTTCCACTTTCTACCAGCTGTAAACACAGCTCGGCAATGGATCACCCACCACTTTATATACAACATCTAACCATATCTTTCTTTACGTTTACCTTTAAACCAGCGATTGTTTCTAACGTGTTAACATCTCTTCAGAAGCATCGCACCCTCATCTTTGTTGAACTTAGTTCGTATTCTAATATGTATTACTTATTGTGTAGATATTATTGCCTGACCTGAAATATTGTGTCTAAATTCAAATTATCTTTACTTGATATTTTAGGCCTAACCCATAAATTGTGCATTACGACAGCATTTTGTTTATAATCGGTAGTTTCTTCTTCTTCTTCCTCGTTCTGGTCTTCTATTTCTCTTGTTATCTATATTATTTATTCATTTTCATAACTGTTTAGTCTGTCAATAGAAAAACTCTATGGTATATTTCGGTATCGTTTTTTCCGCTTCTCATTTATTGCAAGTGTTCAATATTGGTCGTAGGGTGTTAGCCTGAATTGGTAAAAAGTACGGGTGTGTGTATTCAACAGGTTTTTTTTGCAAAAGACATCTTTTTTTTGGCACAGTAGTTTGCGCTTTTCTTGATATTTCCCGAACTATACCGGGTCAAATTAAATTAGCCAGCGAAACTTCACAGATGTGATGGGTATCGATATCTTAATACAATAAAACAAAAAAAGACTGACTTTCTTAATTACCAAAAAAAAAGGGTTCATAGCTGTTTTTTTGAGTAAGTACATTATAACTTTACTTCGATAAATACAAATTTAATTAAAAGACGTGGATGAACATCAAAAGTAAAGCACGTGCGATTTCCAAATATACCCCTCCCCTGCCTAAGGCCTTGCTTAGTAGCAGTTGTCGTTTATGGTAATAGTAAAAAGTAATCAGCTCGTAAGTTGTGTCATATTTTCTGATGTTATGAACAGAAATGCCCGAGGTAAATCTAGAGGAAGTGCGGCGGTTCATGGAGGACAGCCTGAAGGCCTTGGGGGCTCCTGATTCCGAGGCGAAGGCCCATGCTGACCTGCTGATACATGCAGACACCGTGGGACATTACAGCCATGGACTGAACCGACTTGGTGAGTGTTGGACTTAATTATAAAGGGTGCACGAAACACTTCGATTAGATACGAAAGGCATATTATCTTTATACGTTGTACCTTGTACGTTATACTTATATACTTAGAACGTTATTCGTGATACGTTCAACTTATTTTTTACTGCTATAGCTAGGTACACGCGCCCGCGCACAGTCGTATTGCTGCGAGGTAATTGAGAAACAAATATACAATAACAATTGATCGCAATGTCTTTCATTTTGACAGTTAAGCCACATTCATTGCGATAGTTACGTTGTTAAGCAGACGAATTTATAAAAACCCTCGTATTGTGATCGAAAGTGACGTATTTAGAGTGCCTGAGAAAAAAAATTGTTGTACGTAATAAAAAATGCCAAGGGATTGTTAAATAACCATGAGCGGTGCAACAATTACAATCTGTCACATAAACTGTCTTATACACCATTTATTCCATTGCTCCACAGAGTTTTACATAAACGACATCAAGTCTGGAGCTTGCGTGCCAGCTGCTAAGCCCGAGATCCTGAAGGACGCAGGCGCCACCGCCTGGGTGGATGGCCACAACGCCCTCGGCGCCACTGTCGGCAACTTCTGCATGGAACTAGCCATCCAGAAAGCCCAAAAGTATGGCGTGGGATGGGTGGCGGCTAAACGTGAGTTTGTTTTTTTTAAACTTATAGCTATTGGCCACGATGGGGTCCTGTGTTTAAACCCCAGGTTGGGCAAAGTATTATTGGGATGTTTCATTAGGCATTTCTCCGTAACAGTCCGTAGTCTGGTTTTGTGACCCCTTTAGGCAGTAAAACATAACTGGCGAAATGAGGGTGGACACTCAGCGACAAAAATCGATAACCACTAGATATTAATTCAAAATTTAATTGTTGAGCTAAATATATATTTAACTAGCTTTTTTCCGCGGCTTCGCCCGCATGGAGATCAGAAATTATCCCACGGGAACGTACTCCCGGGACAAAAAGTATTCTTTGTCCTAAGGTCATAGTCTACCCATATACTAAATTACATCCAAATCCTCCAAGTCATTTTAGCGTGAAAGCGTACCAAACAAACTCATTTTCGCATTATCTTATTAGTTGCTTTGTTTAAAATTAAACACTGCCACTTCGACCAGCTCTGTGCTTCTCGCATCCAGCGGATGCCTGGGGTCTTCATAAGGTTAACCGTTCACCTTGTGGGAAGCCTTATAACGCTACATCTTATCTCCAGTACGCGTTTGCCACTCCAGAAGCTTTCGGCCCCACCAGCCAACTGTTTTGCGAGCAATGTTTCCTTTTCACTGCCACTTAAGTTTAGAAATTCTTCGGGGTATGTCGGTGTCTTTGGTTCTCCTACGGATGTCTTCATTTATGATTCGATCTCTTGGAGAAACTTCAAGCATAGCCCTCTCCATTTCCCTTTGAGTGACTTTCAGCCTTCTAATGAAGCCCATTGTGACGACCACATTTCAGTGCCATAGGCAATAGCAAGATTTTCATCTTGAGACACTGTTACGTAGCTTTCCAAACGCTAATCGGATTCGACGATTGACCTCTTTCTCGAAGTTGGACCTAACTAACTGGATGCAGTTTCTCTTAGGTAAACATAATCGTCCACAACTTCGAGTGTAGCGAGTCTCCGATCTACATGAGTGTAGGTATTACATGGGCAGTTGACATGACCTTAATTTTGTCCATGATCATTTTAACCACCCACTCTTTCGGAAACTACTGAGGTCTTCAAGCATTGTACTGAGGTCCTACATAGTCTCAGCCAAATCTACTATCCTCTCGGCAAACAAAAGATGAATGATGTACTTGTCATTGATGTTGATGCCAACCCCTTTCCAGTCCAGAACGTTGAAGACATCCTGCAGTGCAGCGGTGAGCAGTTATGGAGAGAAAACGTCTCCCTGTCTCACCCCGCTGCTGAAGGATAGGTTTCAAGGTCTGATCCTGGAGTCTGACTGGTATCGTTTTCATATAGACACTTCAGCACCTCGATGTACCGATAGTCAATCTGGCACCGTTGGAGAGACTGCAGTACAGAATAACTCTCGATCGATTAGACGGCTTTCGCCTAGTCTATAAACGCTAAGCAGAGAGGCAGCTTATACTCTTCGATCTTCTGTATAACCTGCCGCAGCGTATATATGTGTTCTGCGCTGCTAAAGCCTTTACGGAATCCGGCTTGTTCGGGAGGCTGGAAGTCGTCAAACCAGAGCGCGAGACGGTTTGTGATGACCCTTTAAAACAATTTGCAGACATGGTTCAGAAGTGAAATGGGCCTATAATTCTTAAGCAGGGCATTGTCCCCATTTTTAAAGAAGAAGTACCACCATATCTCTGTTCCATGCCTGTGACGTTTTATCTCGAGTTCTAAGCACTCCAAACGATTCTGAAGTTCGAGCTGAAAGTTATCGGGGTTTTTATTTGGATCGGGGAGCGTTGACTTTATTAGTCGAGATCTTTCCAGCTTGATATTTAGGCTCAATGTGCCTCTTACCAAGCCGTGATCACTTCCAGTTTTCGCCGCGTTGATCACAGAGACATCATTAAATATTTACTTCTTCGTCGACATAATGAAGTCAATCTCATTTTTAGTTGCACCATCAGGGCCGCCAGGACCACTTTCTGTACTCACGCTTTCTGAAGGATTCACTCATTTATTTAATTTTATTCAATCTTCTATTCGGTAAAGTTACAGCTTACCTACTTGTATACCTAGTGTTCTTAAACAATATGAAATTGAAGGTCATTTACAAAGTTCCACGGATGAACACTAAAATAAAAGTAACTAATCTTAAACTACCTGACCGTAGGGCAATCTTCAATACCAGAAATAAGTATGTCTTATCTGCAATGCGCATGCGCTCATGCACTATTAAGATTGATGGTGAGATGTGAAACCTTCATCGCGCATTTAGATAATACGTACCTACGAAAAAAAGGTTACGTTATATTTTGTTTTACAGGGAGCAATCACTATGGCATGGCGGGTTACTGGGCGCTGCAGGCGGAGTGTGAGGGGCTCATCGGCCTGGCCTTCACCAACACATCGCCTATCATGGTGCCGACCAGGTCCAAACAAGTAAGTCGGTTAGCTTCTTCCTCTTCTTTTGTATTGGTACAAACTGTGTATTTGAAGGCTGCTGCATACAATGCCGATACCGCGCCAAAATATTGCTGATTCTCAGTAGCAACCCGAAGCCTGGATATATGGCCAGTTACCAAGGCAACAGAATAGCGCCATATTTCAAGGGATTTAATAACTTAACTGGTGGAATGTGGGTGTGCCTACCTACTGACTGCTTACGTCTTTCCTATCATAGTAGGTATACCAGGAGTAATTTATTATTATATATATATATTTTTTTTCTTTATTTATTTAAAGGGGCTTTTACGCATAGCGTATGTCAGTCCCATCGTATCCTAAACAATAGTAGGTACTTCACAACACGTGGGCCATGAATTTGAACAAACCCTTCGCATCGTCGCCATTTGGTTGGGATAGAATTGTATAATTATTATAATCGCATTAAAAAAAAACTATATAGAACAGATGCACTGTATGGCTAGATTTACCAATCATTCTAAGGACATAATTATAATATAAGTGATTACTGTTCGCTTTTTCAACGTTGTGTAATACTTATTTAGAAATAAGATCTTCCTTACCGAGACCCGCGTTAGTGGGGCTCCGTGTTGTGCCGGAGCTCCGTGTGGTGCCGGACGTAAAGAATAGCATGATCCCATTTCTTCCCGTGGGTGTCGTAAAAGGCAACTAAGGGACTTACTAGAGAATGGGCAGCAGCGTTCTCTATGCATTTTAACACCTTACTGCGATCGCCAACCCGCCTGCCAAGCGTGGCGATTATGGCAACCCCCCCCCTTTTTGGGGAGGCCTATGTCCAGCAGTGGACGTCTTTCGACTGGAATGATGATGATGAATACTTCCCCTACCATATTAATATCTTTTTTGTAATCTGTATTGGTTCCATCTGTTTCAGAGGGCCTTGGGAACGAATCCTATCGGAATGGCAGCTCCTGCTAGTGGTGGTGATAAGCTGGTGGTGGACATGGCTTCTACGTCTGTCGCTATGGGAAAGGTAAATTAAATAAACGCTATAAGGAAATAAATATTCGGGCTTTCACAATATTATGGTGGAAAATGTGGCAATCAAATCCTTACTCTATTCGTTTAATGAAATTTGTTACACTTTTGTTAACAAATTTTCCTAGAAATCCACATGTATGTATAAGAAACTAGTAATAATCACTTTTATTTTCAGATTGAAGTAAAAATCCACAGAGAAGAGCCGCTGCCCCACGGTTGGGCTTTGGGTCCTGACGGGAAGCCCACCACTGATGCCAAAGCAGTACGTAATTCAACGCCAACACCAATAATAATAGCAAAGACTGTTTCAGACGCCTTGCTAAGATTCGTGGTGATGTTGATATTTGTTATCATCTTCATTTTGGAGAACGGGTTTGACTTTTCTATTTTAATAGTTTTTACTTCGACTGCAATAAAAGAATCCACACGAGTGACCTTGCTAAGCGTTCATCACGCGGGCAGCCTTCTGAAGAGGGGTGTGATGATGGATGAAGTCTTAGTAGTTATGATAACTCAGCAATCCCTTATATTTCACCAGGCGTTCGAGGCAGGTAATCTGATGCCTTTAGGAGGAGAAGAGAAGACGAGTGGTTATAAAGGATATGCCCTTGCTGCCATGGTGGAAATGTTCTGCAGTGGATTATCAGGTAAGAATACTCACATATTTTTACTGTCCTATGTTTTAATAACATTACTGAATGAGTACTAAGAACCATTCTAAGTACATGACGAGGGCATTGATATGGCAAACCGAGTTTTGAGGAAGAGAGTGTCACACAGATACTTCGATCAAGAATACAGAGATATGAGTAACAGAGACGACGCTGGACAGTAGGGGAGAGTCGTCGTCTATTTAAGATGGACCATATTGTTGTTATTATCGTGCCACGTACTTACTTTATTCCAAGTTAGAAATGTCTAATGTTTCCAAAAATGTCAGTCTCAGAGCCAGCCATGACTTTTTTCAAATGGTTCTGGCATCAATTACCTACTTTTTTAAAGGGTCTTCTGGAATTTTACAGGATCGAATATGACGCACAACATCCGTGGCTGGGAGCTGTCCAGCATTCAGGGTCCACCAAACTTGGGGCAGTGCTTTGCAGCTATTAACCCAGACTTCTTCGCTCCGGGCTTCGAAGATAGAGCCGCTGATTGTCTCAACACCTGGAGGAATTTGGACCCTGTATGTATAAAACCATAAGCAGCTCGGGTCTTTGACGATGCTGTAATCGAACTGTGTTCTGGGGGACCAAATTGACCTGTTTACCTTCAGCCGATTAATCATACATCGCCCGTCGCACTAACAACCTGTCGAACTTAAGAGCTGTAGATCTAACGACCTGTCGACCTAATGACATGTCGCACACTTTATTCTCGAACCTGTGGTAGACACTCGCGGAAAAGCGTGTCAAAATCCGTTACTTAATGTGGAAGAACAACGTGGTCGCTCAGACAGACGCGAAAAGTGACTTTAAGGTTCGCACGATATCGCGGGCGCGACAGGCAGTGCGACGCGCAGCGCGACACTTTCCATGCAGTTTTCTGTATTTCATAGAAATTGTGCTACTAATGTCGCGTCACGCCTGTCTGCGGGAGCCTTTAATTCTTTCTAATAAAATGCGAAGAGTGAGCTTGTTTGTAACGCTTTCACGCTAAGACAGCTGAACGGATTTTGATGGAAACTTAGCACATGGGTAGATTACCTGGATTATAATATATTAAGTCACGATCCCGTAAAAATATCGGGATAAAAAGTATTCTGACTTAATATATTATGATAAAACTTATGATATAGAAGTTAGTTGTATCATCGTTTACATGCAACTACAAACGTTTGATGACACAACTGATTTTCCGATAGGATTCCGATTCCGATAGGATTTCCCTTTTCCCTTCTCTGGATTTAAGACTCCAGAGAAGCTGCAAAAGGGAAATCCTATCGGACACTCGGCTTGTATATAACATACATCTTAAAATGGTTCTACTCCTTTTCCAGGTGGACCCAGCACTACCAGTCCTGGCTCCCGGAGATAAGGAGCACAAGATTGGCGAGGAGACCTTAGCAAGAGGAACCGTCAACTACCCTCAAAGACAAATCGAAGCCATGAACGACTTGGCGAAGAGGATCGGGGTTAAGCCTATACAGACTGTCTTGGCTTAGCCTGTTTTGTGTTCAGGATAGAGTTAAGAGAAGAACACAGACTGTCTCTGTGCAAAGATTTACACATTTCACACCTTCGCCACGAAACCATAGCAGCGAAACTGCAGTAGTTGAATTCAACTGGCTCGTGTCATGTTCCGCTACCCGCATTCGATTCGAGTAGCGGAACAGGTCGCGAGCCAGTTGAATTCAACTACTGCGGTTTCGCTGCTATGGTTTCGTGGCGGAGGTGTGCTACCACCGTTATCTGGAATCTGTTGATTTCACACATAGACGAACAGGGCTTTTGACCTCTTATAATTAAAAAGTATACCATTATATACAGTATGACACTGTATATAATGGTATACTTTTTAATTATGGCATGGAATCGGTCGTGTCCTTCAATTGCGTGAATGTGCTTAAGTGATACACACACACACACAGTGATACATTATATAAAAATCGAATCAATCAAAGAACAATGGTGAACTCCCAAACAAATTTTTGTTCAGTTATTTTTTGCGTCTGCCGATGAAAAATATGTGAAAGTATAGAGTTTTAAATACTGAACAGTTTTGTCTTTAGTTATACTTTTATAGAAAGTCAGGAATTATATTCCAGTTTGAAGTTCTAGACTAAGGGCCTTATTACAAAACAAGGTTTATTTTCAAACCCTAGTTTAAACCTTGGAGCAATTATTGAATTTCGAACTTTATTCCGTCTACGGTAAAGTTCCTAATACAAAACTGACAACTTAGTACCGAACTAAGTATTCAGTTTTGTATAAAGTACGGTATTCCAATCAGAGTTACGTTCTCATTACAAAAACTAGCTCCATGGTTTAAGCCATGTCAAAATATAAGTAAATCTTGTTAGGTAATAAGACGGTAGCGGTTTATGTATTGTCAACAACAGACCCTAACCGAAAAATATAATTATATGTAAAAGCCGCAAATATTAATTTTCTTCCGATTTTCCCCCTCGGCTGTGTACAGTCATTTAGAGAAACATGATAGAAACTGGCTCAAGATACTTAGTGAACATTAAAATACTTAGAAATACATACTTCTTAAAACTGAAAATAGTTTTGTACAAAATAAATAAAAAAGAGTACACCAAAGTAAGTAACTTCGGTGTACTCTTATTTATTTATTTTTAGTTGGTAGATGTAATGATTGAAAATGTGACTTTTAGAAACACAGGGTGCAAGTTTTTATTTGAATAGATAAGTTTATTCTACTGTTGACTGTACTTGGGGTAAAAAGTAGGAAGTACAATCAGAAGAGAATTCATTTCAACCCCGTGCAGGGTGGATAGATGGACACGCGTTTCCGAATATCCACCCTTAGGGTGACTGTTTTAGGGTGGATAAACGGAATAAGCCGAAAAACCTACTTACCACTTAAATTATCATTGATAGAAATGATTTTTTACAGCAAAAAGTGTAGCTGACCGCGACGTGTGTAGGTCTGCCACATGCGAAGTGATCGTAAATAAAGTTTATATGGAGCAGGAATGCAGAAAGCTAATATTTTGATGTAATATTTTTAGCAATCAGAAGCGGAGATGTTGAACGAAAATAACACAGCACATGAAATCACAAATATAGTCAATTTGTTACACACGTTTTCGTATTATTACAACCGTTACTTTTTTAGACAAGGAACTAAATTATAACCACTGAAACATACATAAATCTCCACCAATAATAACTAATAGGATTACGCTCTTGTATGCACACACGGTTTCGACCAAAGAGATAGCTAGAGAGGCCATCAGAAATAATGTCCTAGAAAAATTGTGATCGCATGTCTCAGTGACGCCATTTAACGTAATATAGCTAAATTTAATAAAAGCTAAGTTTGACGAGTTACACTTTTAATACCATATTGTACGTCCATGAATTAGACATTATACTTCGAAAATAATTTTCTTTTGGTGGACACGAATGCGAATTGCTGAGCCACAGAGTTAATTTGTGTTATGTGCTGTATTAATGTATCTCATAGTAAGTACACCTTGTGAGGGTATATCGAAATACTTGAGCAATAAACCAGACTGCTTTGAATCTCGGTGTTTCATTGTCACGAACATATCATTGGCGACGAGATAATTATTAATTATCTATTTTAACGCGTGTGTTTAAAGTTTTAACATGCCGGTCGGAAAATTTGAAGGTTTCCAAGTCGGAACCCAAAATTGGGACACTTATGTTCGTCGAATTAAGCAGTTTATAACGTTGAACGACATCGATGTTAAATTACACGTGGCTACAATAGTGACGTTGGTCGGTTCGGAGTGTTACGATTTAATGTGCGATTTATGTTCACCGGATCAGCCAGAGGATACAGGAGGACGATACAGGATACAGGGGATACGGGAGGGGGGTATATAGGAGGACTGAGGTCTGAGACCCTCTTGAGTATATATGTTCTGTGACTGAGACTGGACCTCAGAATTTCCTTATTCTGAGGACTGGACTGAGCGACTTTTGCCCACTAGGACAAATGTATCGGATTACAATATTGTTCGCCATGTCCCGTCTATTGTTAAGTTAGTTAGTTTTATTTCTTTGGTTTCGACAATCGAATATTTCAAAAATCGGCAAATATATAAAATTCTTACTGCTCTTTGAGCGATGTCGCCGCCACGAGCACAGATAACTATGTAGCGGCCCGAGAACTATGTGGCACCCGGTTGGAACCGGCACTGGAACCCTCTACTGGCACTGGCAAGCATCGCAAGACACTTGACTCAGCCCACTATCGACCTCCGGTCTCCGGAGGGGAGTGATGTGGCGGCATCAACATCGCCACATGCGAACTACACGTCACACAGACGTCACGCAAATCCTGCATCGCGTAAGCAGAGTTTACCGCGCAACTAGCATATATACAACGTCCCGACATCAACCGTCGGGCAGTTGCACACCAGACACAACACCCGTCTAGTCGGAGGATCCTCCCTTTTCTATAGAGTATGAGTGAACTTTACACCCTGTTCCTCATGCCTCTAAAACTACAGGGTCAAATTAAATTAGCTAGCGAAACTCCGCAGACGTGATGGGGTATCGATATCTAAAAAGGACAAAATAAAATAACAAAAGATTTGATGACTTTTTTTTGGGGTCAACGTACCGCTGTTATTGTATGAGTTGAGTAAATCTATTTTCTTTTGTTTTTCATCGTGTTGAGATATCAGTACCCATCACGTCAGTGAAGTATACAAAAAAAAAATTTCACGTGACTACACTAACTGTGGTTACAAAAAAAACTCGTCAAATTAATTTCTTTTTTGAGTGATCATGTTTAGATATCGATACCCATCACGTCTGCGGAGTTTCGCTAGCTAATTTTATTTGACCCTGTTTATACTTCCTATATATACTTAAGTGTATAATCTATGCTATATACTAGGTTAGGCCATAGTTTAAACACTTAGTACTAGGCTCTGGAATTTATTATAAGCTTAGAATAAACTAGGCTAGGCCAAGAAGGCCAAGACTGACATCTGACCATAGACTATTACTAAAGGGAAGATGACAGCACGTGCATTTTTTTATAGCAGACTTTAAATCTTCACAAGATTCTTCCTAAGAATAGACATTAGAAATATAGTAATAAAAAAACATTACATACACTGCCATGAGTTTCACACACACACACACACACATACCAGCCTAGGGCCTCTTAGGGCCTCATTGCTTTATTATTAATACTTATTGATGACTTGAAGATAGGTGACAGAAACAACAGTTTGAGCATGGAATTAGTAAGTACATATAGGTTAAGTAGAGGGGGGATCGAATTTCGACAAGATTATTTCGACCCTAAATACTCAAAGTTTCGACCTGAAGTTCAACCTTGTACTGCAGGGTAATTTGCAATACCTAATAATCACAACGATAGGCAGATGAAACGGCAATCTTATTAAATACATATCTAAGTAGTTGTACAGTACTATCCGTCTAGAATTTTTCCACTGCTGGTATTCAGACCTCCTCTCTGTGAGAGGTATTGGGTTTGATGGTAATACTGTAATTAATAATAAATATCTTTATTTCCCAAAAATACAGATAATAATTGTACTTTAAGTTTACAATTTTTGAAATTATGGTAGAGAACGTTTACATAAAACATTTGAGTATTTGGATGCTGCAGAAATCTGTGCACAATAGTACATTTTGATACAAGTGGAGAATGTTTGTTATTGCATTCGAGGCGGAATTAACACCCGAACCGTAGGCGAGTTTGTTTTTGAGCCGAGAACTGCAATAACAAATGTCCACGTGTATCAAACGACGTTTTTCAATACACTTTTGAAGAAATAATATAAAATAACGAAAATTATTTTTGTAATGAATTATTAGGAAACTATGATTTAATTTTCTTTTTTTTCCGCGCTTTGCTTTCGCCAGGTTGAAGGAGAAGCAAAGATATAAAGCCGATAAACAGCCTAATATGAAAAATAGAAAATTCAAATATTTTTGAGTTTAGAACACAAATAAATGTTAATTTGTTCTTAAAAGTTGTTTTTATTGATTTATGGTATTCTATTTATAAACATTTTATAAATATTCCAAAAATATTAACGCCATATAGACGCATCTATGCCGAGATTTAATAAAAAATCACCTCCGAATAGAGAGGACTGTCTTTGGCCGTTGAGTTGAGGGTGTTATTTCCCATACGAAAATCGTAAATTTTTCTGTTTTTTATATAAAATGTTCGAAACCTGAATAGTGTCCTAGGAGACGTCAAAAAATTCCCGGTATCACGGTTTTTCGGTACTTATACCGAATACCGGTATCCATGCTGTAGTCGTAGTCCACTATATAAGCGGGCCCAGTGCTGGTTGGAAAGGTTTATTTGTCACAGAAACAAGGTGTACAAAAAGTTTGGTAAAAAGAATAGTAAAAAAAACTGAAAAAGAAATTGCTCTCTAAACGTCACCCGTCATCTGTCCACGATTTTTGATACAGAATAATTTTTTATTTTCTTTTTATAAAGGTTTATTTAATTTTTTTACCAGTTTCTTATAAGTTCTTCACGGTTCTTCACCGTTTTCAAAAGCAATAGTGATGAAACAAGTTTTAAAAAATAATGTGGGGATCTGCTTGGGTTCAAACCCATGTACTATGACCATAGTAAGCCGGGGCTCGAGCCACATTAGGTCATTCTCGCTACATTGTTTCCGGCAGATGAGCGGTCAGCCACTTAGTAAGTAATGTTATCATCATTATCATTTCAGCGGAAAAACGACCACTGCTGGACATAGGCCTCCCCCAAAGGGGGGGGGAGGGGTTGCCATAATGGCCACGCTTGGCAGGTGGGCTGGCGATCGCAGTATGGTGTTAAAATGCATAGAGAACGCTGCTGCCTATTCTCTAGTAAGTCCCTTAGTCACCTTTTACGACACCCACGGGAAGAAATAGGATGGTGCTATTCTTTACGTCCGGCACCACACAGGCAAAAAAAGAAAAGTTAGGATATTATAATGATCCTAGTTTTCGGGAAAATTCGAATTATCAAACCATCCTTCGACATTATACAGGATGGATTTTTGAGATGGGGCAGTAAGGGCAGCTACCTTAACCGTTGTAGCTACAAGAAAACGGTTATCTTTTTGAAAAAAAATAATCTATCTGCATTCACAGATTTTGAAAAAAATTTACAGTCAGCTGGAAAATGGGCAATATTCACAAAATCCTTTTTTTATGCCAATCTCCAAAATTGAGTCTCATTTACCCCTCCCCCCCTATACTTAAACATAACTGGCGAAGAAATGTGGGTGGAAAACTAATCTGCTTCTTTTTCAATCACATAACATAACATCACGGCTGTACAGTAATCCTCGAAGATTAGGCGGAGGTACATTTCATCAGTTAATTGTGTTTTAATTGTTGACTCTAAAATTTTCTGATGTTATGAACAGAAATGACCGAGGTAAAGCTAGTGGAAGTGCGGAGGTTCATGGAGGATAGCCTGAAGGCTGTGGGGGCTCCAGAGTCCGAGGCGAAGGCCCATGCTGACCTGCTGATACATGCAGACACCGTGGGACATTACAGCCATGGACTGAACCGACTTGGTGAGTGTTGGACATGTTTAAAAAGGGTGCACGAAACACTAAGGCATAATACCTTTGTACCTTGTACGTTATACTTTCTACGTTATTCGTGATACGTTAAACTTATTTTTGCCTGACTGCCTCAGAAGGGGGGTTATATTTTACGAGTGTATGTATGTATGTTTCTCCTATATTTAACTATAGGTTAAATCCTATAGGTCCTCTTTCTTCTATATTTAACTATAGATTGTTGCCCGCGTACCGTCGGATCACTGCGAGGTAATTGAGTAACAAACATTACAACAACAACAACAAGCAACAATTATTGATCGCAATGCCTTTCATTTTGACAGTCCACCACGTTCATTGCGTTATTTAAGTTGTTGAGCAAACGAATTTTAAACTTATAAAGCAATGGATTAGAAATTTCATTCAAAACCCCGCGTATTGTGGTTGACTGTGTGTTACGCAATTAGGTTGAAAAAAATTGTTGTACGTAATAAAAAACCAAGGGATTGTGAAGGAACATTTGCTGTGCAACAATTACCATCTGTCACATAAACTGTCTTCAACCGCGGAAAGAAGAGCAAAGCACTCTCTGTCTCATGCCAGAAGGCGATGGCTCGATGATGTTGGTAGACCGTTGACTGTCATCCACAGGTCGTGTTTACAGGAACACCCACAACCACTAGTTCGCGACGTGATTAGATCCCGCATCCGCGTTGAGCTGCACGATTACCGACAAATGCTTGCACTGATTGGACAGGTCCACACAAATTTGTGTGGTTCTTTCCTCAAAAGACCATTTCAGACACGGATGTACATTGTCCTCACATGATCTGACCAAGATTATGTCTGGACTTTAAAAGAGACTTTGACGCCTGAGTTTGTTTCGCCATTTCTTCTCAGGGGTAGTCAGATAGGAAATGTCGGATATATCTAGATTATTTTTTAATTTTTTATATGACGTGTAAAAGTGATTCTAATATCCTATTTACAGAATAAACGATTTCATTTCCTTTTCATTTCAGTTCATCCGGCACGAAGGACCATTAAGATGTATGGTTTAGGGACCTTGCACCATGAGTTGATGCTGATTGATACACTGATTAGTGATTGATATGTATTTATTGATAAAAGTATGATTGCATGATAATTGAGTGCACGCGGTATGATTGCTATTCGTGTACTGAGTAGGCCGGCCTGGCGCAGTTTAAATGCTGACATATTGATATGAATTGAGCTGTGTTTGCACTGTACAATATGTATATTCCTTTGCTCCACAGCGTTATACATACACGACATCAAGTCTGGATCTTGCACGCCAGCAGCTAAGCCCGAGATCCTGAAGGAGTCAGGCGCCACCGCCTGGGTGGATGGCCACAACACCCTCGGCGCCACTGTGGGCAACTTTTGCATGAAAGTAGCCATCCAGAAAGCCAAGGAGTGTGGCGTGGGATGGGTGGCGGCTAAACGTGAGTTTTTTTTTAAACTTATAGCTATTAGCCACGATGAGGTATTGGGCTTAAACCCCAGTTTCGGCAAAGTATTATTGGCATTTTTCACATTTCTTAGTAAAAGTACCTACGTAATCTGGATTAGTGACCCCTTTAGACACTTAAACATAACTGGCGAAATGAAGGTGCAGAGTCAACGGCAAAAATCGATAAACACTAGTATTTTAAATCTTAATTATTGAGCTAAATATATGACGATGTCAGCGACGGCGCGCGGCGCGGCGGCGGAGCGATTAAATTAAAATTAATTTATTACAGACAACAGGGATCCATATTATGTTAGTATTACAAAAAAAACTTATATTCTACTGTTAGTAGTAGATATAGGTAGGTATAAAATAAAATACAATAATGCACACTCCACGCAGAGGATGACCAGGCAAGAAAACACGTTTCTTGCCTGGTCATCCTCTGCTTTACCTGAGCAACCTCCGGATAAAATGCCGAATATTTGGAGTATAGCTCTCCGCCACAGCTCTCGGCATATAGTTGCGACTACCTCGCACTCTGTTCAGCAGCGACGCGGTTTTTTTACGAATTATAGCTTGAAAGCCATCTGTGTGGGACGTGGGTCTCAGCAAACATTTCGAAGCGCTGTAGAAACGGGGCAGTCGCAACAACATCCTGAATGCATCATTTATATATTATACGCGCAGGGCATCCAGCGATCTCTCGGTGTAGTTGACCCATTAAACAAATAAAATAATTTAATTCTAAACGATTGCTATAAATGTTTTTATTTTTTTTCTGGGTTCCTTTATCGATACTGAACCTACTCCTAAGCTATGGCACGCAATTTCTTTAACAGCCTGTATATTTAACTAGCTTTTATACATATATATTTAATTATCCCACGGAAACGTACTCTCGGGATAAAAAAATATTCTTCGTCGTAACCAAGTTCATGGTCTACCCATGTGCTAATTTCATGCAAATCCTATTTCTCTTCTTTATTCTATTCGGGAAACTGACAGCTAACTTGTACAGTGTTCTTGAACGTGGTGCCAGCCTTGTGCTCCATTCTGTGCCGCCCTTGGAACGCATGGCTTGCACCGCGCTCGTAACAGGGTGTTTCAAACTACGTCATGCATCATAATGAATAATATAAGTATTTTTTAATTATTTCAATTTTAATAAATATTTTTTTTTACTTTATGAATGATTAGTATGAGTAGTCATTGGATACATGAAGTGGGCTGTTGTACCCATTTTAATAAAATATACACTTTAAAGTTAAGAAACTGGTGAAACTAGGAGAAATAAAAATATATATATATATCCAGGGGGCCAGGGCCAAATAAATTAGGGCTGAGTAAGTAGCAGATGACCCCACCTATCCACCATTTTCGTATGTTCAACGTTCTGCCAAACAGCCCGTATAGTACCATTTGAAAGAAGTACATCATATCTGCAATGCGTCTGCGCTCATGCAGTGGTGAGATGTGAAACCTCCTACATCGCGCAGTTAGATATTACTTACCAACAAAAATAACAGTTGTGTTGTTAGTTTGTTGTGATTAGTTTTTGTTTTACAGGGAGCAATCACTATGGCATGGCAGGTTACTGGGCTCTGCAGGCGGAGCGTGAGGGGCTCATCGGCCTGGCCTTCAGCAACACATCGCCTATCATGGTGCTAACCAGGGCCAAACAAGTGAGTCGATTGGCTACTTCTTTTTTTTTGTTTCGGTACAAACTATCAATGCTGATACCGCGTCAAACTCAACAAAATATTGCTGATTCTCAGTACCAACCCGGAGCCTTGATATATGCCCAGTAACAAGGCAAGTGGCTACAGAATAGCGCCATATTTCAAGGAACTTAATAACTTACCTGGCGGAATGTGGGTGTGCCTGCCTCATCATTTCAGCCGAAAGACGTCCACTGCTGGACATAAGCCTCCCCCAAAGGGGGAGTTCGCCATAATCGCCACGCTTGGCAGGCGGGTTGGCGATCGCAGTATGGTGTTAAAATGCATAGAGAACGCTGCTGCCCATTCTCTATTAAATTAAGTCGCATTTGACTACTCCCACGGGAAGAAATGGGTTAGTGCTATTCTTTACGTCCGGCACCGCACGGACGTGGAAAATGTGCCTGCCTACTGACTGCTGTTGAATAAAATATAAATGTATAAGATAAGATACTATAGATGTCTTCGTAAACGTTTTGTTAAAGGGCGTTTTCGCAAACGTACGCTGTTTTTTTTTTTCCTTTTTCTTTGCAAATTATTGGCATTTCGTTGTGCATAATAATAAATATCGTTAAATAGCGAGAAATCTAACGTGAGTATTATTGAAATATATCAGAAATCCCAATAGGTTATGGGCCCAGGCACATGATAAGTAAATATTTCAATAATAAGTCGAGTTAAGAGCAAGATTATTACCGGTGTAAAACTAACCTACGTAATGGAGTTTACGAACGCGATGAAAATTGAGAAGTTTGATGGCAGAAATTTCAAACAATGGAAATTTCAAGTTAAATGTGCATTAAGAGCAAAGGGATTAAACATAGAAAAGGCAAGACCCGTGGAAACCAGTTCGCAAGTGCAGTGGGATAAAGATGATGGCATGGCCATGTTCATTTTAACGTCGTCCATGGATCTGAACCAAATATCTCTTATAGAAAACTGCGAGACTGCTAAACAAGTCATGACAAAATTAGAAGCAATCTATGAACAGAAATCAGAATATAACAAAATGTTAATTCATGAGAAGTTCTACCAATATTCGTATAGTGCCAGTGATACGATGGCACAGCATGTGTCCAAGGTGGAAGGCTTAGCAAAGCAGCTACGGGAGACTGGTGAGAAGATCAGTGACACAGCAGTAATGACAAAGATTCTAAGCACATTACCATCAACATATCGTTCGCTTAGACAAGCATGGTTGTCACTCGATGAAGGTAGCCAAACTATTCAAAACCTTACTTCTCGCTTAGTAGATGAAGAAGCCAGCCTTGCCAACGATACAAGTAGTAGTGAGACTGCATTAGTGATGTCAAAAGGAAATTCCAAACCAAGTAATGGAAATAAACAGAATACTACAAATGATCAAAGAAAATCAAGTCATAGATTTGTATGCTACAATTGCAATAAAAGAGGCCATTTCGCTAGAGATTGCAGGATGCCAAAGAAAAAGTGCAATGATAAGAAACCTAACAATATGTTGGCATTCAGTGCTGAAGGTTACTCATCTGAACATGATGAAGAAGCATGGATACTAGATAGTGGAGCCTCAATGCACATGACCTTTAAGCGTGACTACTTCTATGAGTTGAATGAGTCTCAATACAACAATTCAGTTAAATTGGGTAACAAACAGACTATCAAAGTATGTGGTGAAGGAACTATACTGATAGATAAACAAGTTAATGGTACATGGGAGAGATGTACACTTGAGCATGTGTTATATGTACCTGATTTACGGAGAAATCTGTTTTCCGAAGGCGCTGCTACTAGAAGAGGATATATAATAGTAAAGAATAATGAAAAAGCAATGATAATGAAGAATAATGTTGTTGTTATGAGTGCACAATTAACAGAGAACAACTTATATGAATTGGATGTCAAAACAATCAAACAAGAAAATTGTAATATTGTGCAAACAGATATAAAAGTTTGGCATGAAAGATTAGGACATTTGAATGTCAAGGAACTTCAAAATATGTGTAAGAATGGTGTTATTCCAGTTACATTAAGTGGAAATCAGAATTTTGTTTGTGAAGCGTGCCAATATGGGAAGCAAGCAAGACGCCCGTTCTTGAAATCTACGCGAGGTCCAACACAGCCTGGCGAAATTGTGTACAGCGATGTGTGCGGTCCTATAGAAGAACCTTCTGTGTCGGGTATGAAGTACTTTGTTTTGTTCAAAGATGGAGCTACAAGCTATCGCTATGTTTACTTCTTAAAACATAAGAGTGAAGTATTTCAATGTTTTCTGAAGTACAATGCAATTGTGAAGAACAGATTTCAACGTGATTTGCACATACTGCATACAGATAATGGTTCTGAATATGTGAACCAAGAATTTACATCATTTCTGGAGAATAAGGGCATAACGCATGAACGTACTGCTCCGTATACCCCACAACAGAACGGGAGAGCAGAGAGAGAGATGCGTTCTATCATGGAATCTGCAAGAACAATGTTATATGCAAAGGAAATTCCCTTAAACATGTGGGCAGAAGCTGTCAATTGTGCAATATATTTGTTGAATAGAAATACATCAAGCCAGACGGGAGATTTTACACCATTTGAACTGTGGCATGGAGTAAAACCTAACTTACAACATATCAGAATATTTGGATCCATTGGTTATGTACACGTACCAAAAGAAAAGCGAAGGAAGCTTGCCAAGAAAAGTGTGAAGATGTTGTTAGTTGGATATGATCATGATAATTACAGAATCTTTGATCAAAATACCAGGAAGATTACAGTATCGCGGGATGTAAAGTTTGATGAATGTAGTACACCAGAAGAAAAACAAAGTTTTGTAGAAATGAGAGTTGAACAAGAAGAAAAAGAACGTTCTACAATGTCTACCCTACGGAGTGAGTTTCATCATCAACGCAATGTACCTGAAGAAATCTCTTCCGATGATAGTATGAAGAGTTTAGAAGATATAGATGAAAGTTATATCCCTCCAAAAGGTATACATTTGGAACAGGAGGAACAGAGAAACATCACATTACGTCCTCGTCAAAATAAAAAGTTAGAAGCTAATTTCACAGAGTTGGAAATACCTAACACTTATGAAGAAGCGATGAATAGTTCAAATTCTCATTTATGGAAGAAAGCTGTGGCTGAAGAGCTTCAGTCACATGAAGAAAATCAAACCTGGATACTGACTGATCGAACTGAGAAGAAGCCTGTTTCTTGTAAATGGGTGTTCACCATAAAGAAGAATAAAGATGGAGAAATAGTACGATTCAAAGCACGACTGTGTGCACAAGGATTCACACAAGTCAAGGGTTTGGACTATAATGAGACTTTTTCCCCCACTAGCAGGTACGATTCCATCAGGGTGCTACTTAGCATTGCTGCGAGAGATGAACTACAGATCGAGCAATTTGATGTGAAGACGGCCTTCTTGTATGGTGAGCTCTCCGAGGACATATACATGGAGGTGCCAGAGGGATTGGAATCTCAGTCTTCAAAAGTATGTAAGTTAATTAAATCTATATACGGTCTTAAACAATCATCGAGATGTTGGAATGAGAAATTTTGTTATTTTCTAACTACTTATGGTTTTAAACTGTGTCCATCTGATAATTGTGTATTTGTAGGATATTTTAAAGATGTCAAAGTAATATTAATTCTGTATGTTGATGATGGTTTATTATTGGCCAAAAGTAAAGTTATTTTGTCTGATATATTAAATAATCTTAAACAAAAGTTTGATATTAAGATTGCAAACTGTAATTCATTTATTGGTATGGAAATAAATAGAAAAAAGGATTGTTTATGTATAAGTCAAAAACAGCATATTATGACAATAATAAATAAATTTAATTTGTCAGATGCTAAAAGTAGTAGTACTCCTGCTGATGTAAATGTACATCTAACTAAGAATACAAGTAATGAGCCTATTAGTTTCCCATATAGAGAAGCAGTGGGAGCATTATTATTCTTGTCATCTGTATCTAGACCTGACATAGCATATGCTGTGAATGTTGTTAGCAGATATGTCAATGACCCAGGTCCTTCACATGTTACAGCTGTGAAAAGAATCTTACGTTATTTAATTAATTCTAAAAATATATCTATTGTTTATAAAGGTAACGTTGAATTGGTTGGCTACTCAGACTGACTTTGCAGGTGATTTGGACACTAGAAAATCTAATACAGGTTATATATTTTTAATGAATGGAGGTCCTGTCACTTGGTCTAGCCGTAAGCAAAATACTGTGGCATTATCCACAACTGAGTCTGAGTACATGGCTGCTAGTGAAGCTGCTAAAGAAATATTATGGCTTAGGCAATTTCTGTGCGACATTGGGGAGCCACAAGGCTCAATTACTTTAAATGTTGATAATCAGAGTGCAATCAAACTGATTAACAACCCTGTGTTTCATAGAAGAAGTAAACACATAGATATAAGATATCATTTCATCAGAGAGAATGTTGCAAAGAAAATTGTTGATATTAAATATGTTGAGAGTTCAAATCAGATGGCTGATTTCCTGACTAAAACTTTGCCTGTAAATAAATTTAATTCAATTAGAGATAAAATGATGAGAAATGTATAATGTGGCTAATGTTTGTGGATTAAAACCATGTTTAATTTCTATAATTGTTGAAACAAAAGATGTAAGTTATAAGTAAAACAATCTTAAAGTGATGAGATGTGTACCTTAAAAGTTTATAAGAATGTTTATTTTCTGAAATAAAAGAATAGTTTTAGTTTAAAAGTAAAAGAAATAATTATGTAGTGAATTGTTATGTCTACCTTATAAATTTAAGTGGGAGTGTTGAATAAAATATAAATGTATAAGATAAGATACTATAGATGTCTTCGTAAACGTTTTGTTAAAGGGCGTCTTCGCAAACGTAAGCTGTTTTTTTTTTTTTTTTTTTTTTTTTTTTTTTTTTTTTTTTCTTTGCAAATTGTCATTTCGTTGTGCATAATAATAAATATGGACTTCTTGGCGGGAAAGTGAAGCGTCATGTTCAGCAGTTTGTTTAATTTTCCAAAATTAGTGTTTAACCGAATATTAATGTGTAATAATGGTGGATTATTAACCGTTAAGTGTTTGTGAACGTGCATTAGTGTAGGCAAATGAAACAAAACAGTGCAACTTCGCTTCAAGTTCTCTCAAGAAGTCCGCGTGAGGACTCAGTAAAGTGCCACATCTTTACTGAAACTCAAGGGGAGTGGGCGGGGATATCATCATCATGCATTTATAATTCATTTCATCAATATTTTAAACAAGAACTAAAACTTGACATTGGCTAAATGCACAAACCGTGCGAAGCCAGAAGGAAAAAAAAATAAAAAATAATAATAAATATCGTTTTAAAGAAATCTAACGTGAGTATTATTGAAATATATCAGAAATCCCAATAACTGCTTATACAACATTATTTTTTGTTTACACTAAACCCGAAGAGGGGTCATTGTACTCATCATTTTGAACAACTTTTTCTATGGGACCAACCTTGAAATCACGAAAAAAAACTAATGTTGTAGACATAAGCAGTCAGTAGGCAGGCACATTTTTCACGTCCGTGCGGTGCCGGACGTAAAGAATAGCACTAACCCATTTCTTCCCGTGGGAGTAGTAAAATGCGACTTAATTACTAGAGAATGGGCAGCAGCGTTCTCTATGCATTTTAACACGAGCGAACTCCCCCTTTGGAGGTTTCATGGTAGGTATAACAGAATAATTGTTTCTTTATATCGTTTTAAAAAAAAACTACTTATAAAAGTTGCACTGTATGGCTAGATTTACAAATCATTCTAAGGACGTTTAAGTGATTACTGTTCGCTTTTTCAACGTTGTGTAATATTTAGAATTATGATCTACCTCATCAAGACATGCGGTAGCGGGTCAGACAAAGAGCAACAATGAAACGAAAGACTGTGACGCGCTGCGGTTATATTTACAGGAACCATCTCATGCATTGATATACAGGGTGTAAAAAGACACATCACAAAACCGTCAACTACGCATACTGTACATCTAACTAAGTAGCTTTGCGCAAAAATTATTGCTGGGAACCGATTTTTATTTTTAGGGATTAAAAAATTGCAATTTTTATTGCGCGCAATGTAACGCGAACCCAGGCAAACGGACTCAGTGCTGTTGTGTTAAGCCCCTCCCCTTCGTTCTACGCGGTACGCGTAGGTTCTTGTCGAATAGGTACGCGCAGCTATAAACGAAATTAATGTAAGAAAAATCGAAAATTCAGGTAAGGTTTGCTTGAAAAAAAGTTTTATAATAACACTTGGAACTCGTTTTTATAAAAAAAAAATGCGAGTTTGGCCTTCAATATCTCCAGAACCAGTGGATTCCCAGGTATGGTCTAGAGGAAAAAAACGATCCAAATAATGGGTAGAATATGTAGCTTTCGGCTTCGGAAAGGGTCTTTTTACACCCGATATTTAAAGGAGGAAGATACGTTACGCGCTAATATCGCAATCAGTAAACCTGGGGGTCTTCTCCGAAGCGTTAATCCGAACTATCGGCCGAATGTTCGGTCGTTTTATAACTTCCATCGACTCGTTTTTTGACTTTGAATCCTTACCCGACTTAAAGTCGCATTTTTGACTTTGGATTGTCTCTTTGACAGTCGTTTTTTTTTGTTCGCCTTAGTTAGCCATAGTCAAGCAACGGCCGAACCAGATTTATGTTCGGAGTCTCCTGGGCTCGGCGCAGTCTGTCTCGCAACTCGCGCGTATCGTGTCTCTCACTCATGTTTGTAATATCTATCTCGCTCGTG
The DNA here is from genome assembly GCA_948098905.1 of Tiliacea aurago. Classification (NCBI taxonomy): domain Eukaryota; kingdom Metazoa; phylum Arthropoda; class Insecta; order Lepidoptera; family Noctuidae; genus Tiliacea; species Tiliacea aurago. The sequence goes on from OX402593.1 coordinate 19,490,364, forward strand.
CCACTACAGGCATCACCTAGTTTGATAGGAACACATCACCTAGTTAAGTCCCTTAACTACCGCTTTTAATACATCAATGATAGCATGCAATATTTCCCCTACCATATTAATATATTTTTCGTAATATGTATTGATCCCTTTGTTTCAGAAAGCCTTGGGAACGAATCCTATCGCAATTATATTTACAGGAACCATCTCATGCAATAATTCCCCAACCATATTAATATATTTAGCCCAAGAACTCCACGACCTCATTTCACCGGCCCCCTTCTATTATCGGACATCTAGACGCACTGCAGTTTATCATCCCTTCCTGGTTGCTGTTCCACCAATTCGCGCTAAGCGTTTCCAAATGATTTTTATAATGCGCACAGCAAAAGAGTGGAACTCTCTACCTGCGTCTGTGTTTCCGATCGCATACAACCCTAATCTCTTCAAAGTTAGAGTAAACAGGCATCTTCTGGGTAAGCTCACTCCATCGTCGACTTTGTGTCTGTCACCTCTGCCCTAGACTAAGGTCAAGAGAAAAGCCATCCTAAAAAAATAAAATGGTAATCTGTATTGATCTCGTTTGTTTCAGAAAGCCTTGGGAACGAATCCTATCGCAATGGCAGCTCCTGCTAGTGGTTGTGATAAGATGGTGGTCGACATGGCTACTACTGCTGTCGCTATAGGGAAGGTAAATTAAATAATTGCATTATGGAAATAAATATTCAGGTTTTCACCAGATTATCGTGGAAAATGTGGCAATAAAATCCTTATTCCATTCATTCAAAGTGTAAGTGGAATTTTTTTCCTTTATATCCATATTTATGTATAGGAAACTAGTAATCCTCACTTTTATTTTCAGATTGAAGTAAAAATCCACAGAGAAGAGCCGCTGCCCCTCGGTTGGGCCTTGGGTGCTGACGGGAAGCCCACCACTGATGCCAAGGAAGTACGTAATCTAACGCCAACACCAATAATAATAGCAAATACTGTTTCAGACGCTTTGCGATTCGTGGCGTTGTTGATATTTGTTTTCATCTTCATTTTGGAAACCGTTTTTAGGGTTCCGTAGTCAACAAGGAACCCTTATAGTTTTGCCATGTCCGTCTGTCTGTCTGGTCGTCCGCCCGTCTGTCCCCCCGGCTTAGCTCAGAGACGCTTAATCCTAGAAAGCTGTAATTTGGCATGGGTGTACATAATTACGCCAAGAAAGTCATAAAATAAAACCATGAAAAACATTTTTTTTTAGGGTACCTCCCTTACACGTAAAACGGGGATGATATTTTTTTTTCTCGTCTAATACATGGTGTGGGTACCCCCCACACCATGTATTAGACGAGAAAAAAAAATCGTTGGATAAACCGTTTAAAAATATTATGGGTCTGTGAAAGACATTTTTCAATTCTGAGATCCGTTTGCGTAATATTAAGCTTTAAAGTGCTATTTTTTGTTAGAGTCAAGTGTACCCCCCCCTCTCCCCCTCTGGCTAAATGGTTGGTTTTGGATATGTGAAAAAAATCATGGCAGTAGTATATATGTATAACAAAATTAAAAGGAAAACTATCACAGCTAAGTAGGGTTTACAAGTTAACGAGTAATAGTCGACCAAAATGAAAAAAATTAATTTGCAGTTGAAGAATTGACCGTATCGTGTTAAATTCATCCTAACTACGGAACCCTTCATTGTGCGTGGTCCGACACGCACTTGGCCGGTTTTTACGTTTGTCTTTCAATATATCCGAATCATAAACTAGCCGTAAGTGCTTTTTGAGGACTGTATGTAGAACGAAAGTCTGTATTATAGTCAGAATATTCCACTTTTTGTACAAGTCGACTGTAGGAAAGCGGAAGGGAAGACCCGCAGCAACCTTACCCCACTAGTTTTCACTTCGACTGCAATAAAAGAATCCACACGAGTGACCTTGCTAAGCGTTCGTCGAGCGCATTCTGGGCAGTCAGCTTATAGTAACCGGCACGAGTCGTGAGCACAAACTGACACCTGCGCAGTAGTTAACTTTTCGGTCTCTTTGGCGGAATGAAGAAGTATTGACAAAAGTATGCTGGAAATTTATAAAAACACAGCGGAAGCGACTAACACCTCAGTAGCAACTGTACGGCGGATCGTTAAAGAAGCCAATGGTTCAGCATTTCTGATTTGAGTACCTATCAATAATTTTAGTAAAAAAGGGTACCTACTGAATAAATTTGGCTGAAAATGTACATGCGCGTGCTTGCCCTCACTACTGTCAATCTGTGCTCACGACTCGTGCCGGGCATTATACCTGCTGGGCTAGAACGGGTGTGATGAGGAAGTCTTGATAACTAACAACAAACCCTTATACATCACCAGGCGTTCAAGGCAGTTTATCTGATGCCTCTAGGAGGAGAAGAGAAGACCAGCGGTTATAAAGGATATGCTCTTGCTGCCATGGTGGAAATGTTCTGTAGTGGATTATCGGGTAAGAATACTCACATATTTTTACTGATATTATTGAATGAGCAGGAGAAAGAATAAAGCGGGAGGAAACGCCCGGGTGTCATCACTGTGAGGATCGCCTGGAGGACACAGTGGAGCATACGGTGGAGGTCTGCTCTGTATAGTATCTACATACTACAGACACTACATCATATACTTACACTTTGCATTCATTAATATTATGTATCATACTCTTCTATTGGTTTTGCATTATTATTTTGCGAATCGTTCTAAAACGATTAGTTTTCTTTAATTTTCATATTTTTCAATGTTATGACACTTACGTCAGGCTGTCAAGCTGTCATTACCTTTTCTTCTAATTTTCTCTCATAGTTTTCTTACTGGATTAGTCCATGAAGGTTACTTTTGATTTATATAATTTAAATTATTTTTTTCAATATGTTTAGCTTAATACTGTATTTGTAGATAATTATAATTGTTTACTGTATAATATTTGTATCCTAACTTACATTTATAATAATAATTGAAACGCTCTCAGAATTCATCAATGAGGTTTTTGGTACGAATATGTCTGGCCTTTTCGCACACTGAATTTTACAATTAATTCTGTAAAGAACAGAAAAACAGATGATGTGAAAAAATCACCCGAGACTCGGATATAAAAGGGATTTCTGACACATTCCCGGCAGATCTGATATGGTAGCGCTCAAGGAATCATCTCCTCTACAAAAGTCTTGCAACATACTCAGTCTTCTCGGAACTACATACTTGCCAAGAGGACCATCCACTATTTAAGAGACCTGGACTGGACTGGCAGTGATACTGGGAAGCGGATCTTCAGACCTCTAAGCTAACGAGGCCTGACGACTTCTACACTGCCTGTTGAACCTACCAAAATAACTGGGAAGCGGATCTGGATGCTTCTAAGCTAACGAGGCCTGACGTATCGAACCTGAACGCCGTACCGTACCATCTTTTTATAACCTCCCTTAACTTTTTCAATTATTTTCTGTATTTTTTAAATTCTCTTAATATATATAGTTGACTAGTCTACTTTCCCTTTTATTTTGTATAGTTTAGTAGATTTGTTACACCTGCATGGGCGGAGCACCGCCGTGTCCTCACGGAGGCGATCGGCGGCGGCGATCTCTCGCGTCCAGCCCTGGTTCAGGCCACGGTTCGGAGCGAGAGTGCATGGGAGGCCGTCACCTCCTTCTGCGAAACAGTAATGCTCGCGAAGGAGGAAGCGGAACGCGTGAGGGTGAGCCAGAGTTCGCGCTCTCACGCCTTAGTCGCCGCAGTAGACGCCCTGGGCGTCGGGAATTGCAGGCCGATTCCCGGCCACCGTAGGCGCGGGCTTGCGGATGGTGAGCGATGGGTAGCTCACCGTCCGATAAGGACCAGGCCCGGGTCGACGGCGCGTTGTGTTCCACGCGCGCCTCAAAGATATGTCAGCACCAATTGACGGGGTACAAAAGGGCCAATGCCTGCCAGGGTTACGAGCCTGTCCGAAAGGGATATCGTGGCCCTGGCACACAGGCATTTGAAGGAACACGGGTGGGTTTTAGTCAGTAAAAGTCTGACTTGCCCTTCCGCTCCGCCCAGAGCGGGAAAAGTTATTTGATAATTTCGCACCCAAAAAAAAAAGAAAGTGTAACCATTCTATGTACCTACATAACTAGGGTATTGATATGGCAAACCGATTTTTTGGAAGAGAGTGTCACACAGATACACAGATAGGACTGACAGAGATGACGCAGGACAGTAGGTAGAGCGTTGTCATCATTTTAAATTCGATGTGCCATATTATTGAGCCACGCACAGTCGGTGACCAGCATTGCCTAACCCCTATTACAAAGAAGAATAATGGATGAGGGGTCAGGTAATGCTGGTCACCAACTGTGCTCATTTTATTACAAGTTGTAAATGTCTGATGTTTCCAAAAATGCCAGTCTTCGAGCCAGACTTGACTTTTACCCGATTGCGGCAAAGCCAAATAGGAGGGTTATGTTTTCGACCTGTATGAATGTCCGTCCCTATGTTCCGTCGTAACTACCAAACGGCTGAACCGATTTTGATAAATGATATGTCGTTAGATTTGCCTTTATTGCGCGAGTGACGCTGAGTATATTAAAATCATAAAAATAAAAATGGCGGATCTTAGGAGCCAGGTCTGTTTTAAAAATAAACTCCTATACCTATCAAGCGGGGTATCAAAATTAAGGGTTTTAAAAGGTGATTACAAAAATATATAGTTACAAATTATATGTATGTTTAAAATATAATTAGGAATAAGCAAAAAAAAGTAAATTCAAATAACCCGACTGCGTAAAAAGTGAACATAAAAAAAGATGGAAACAAGATTTATAATATAAATTAATACTGTAAACAATCTCATGCAGGCGGAGGTCGTTATTGTTAAGAAGATGCCTCTTTTCGATGCCTCTTGAAGCTTCTTTCTCATTTTTTTAATTTTTAAATTTACTTTTTTATTTTACACTTTTTAGTTAGGATTATATGATGGTAAATTAGGTTATTCACTCACTTATGGTCGGGTGATAACAGCCTCTTTCTCACTCACTTCAAAAGTTCGGGATAGTGTTTTATCATTTCTCATTTAAATTACATTTAAACATTTGATGTGTATATTATATTTTTGTAATCACCTTTTAAAACCCTTCATTATGATACCCCATTCGATAGGCTTGGGCGGTTTTTTTTTCGGAAACACACCATTTGCCGCCAAAAATCCGCCATATTGATTTTTAATGATTTTAAATATCACTCATTAGAGAAGAATCTAACGACATATCATTCATCAAAATCGGTGCAGCCGTTTAGTAGTCACGCGGGAACTTAGGGACATACATACATACATACATCTTTCATTTCTTTTTTTTTTTCTTTTAAGAAAAACGTTGGCCCACACTAGGAATGTCTCCTGTATTGTGGGTACGTTTACAAACATTTAAACTCACATACACAAACAGCCAGACCCGGAACAACTACTTGTAGGTCATACAAATATTTGTTCCATGCGGGAATCGAACCCGCGACACGCAGCGCAGCAGTCAATCGCTTAACCACTGCGCCAACCGTGCCGTTAAAATACATACATACTTACATACATACAGGTCAAACACATAACCCTCCTTTTTATATAATTTATATAATTAATGTACCTATAAAAATATTGTACTAGATTTTAAAAGAGTACCGGTGGAGTTTCTTGCCCATTCTTCTCCATACGAAACTACCTTTTGGAAGGGGCGACTAGAATCAATTCTATTTTTTTGTAAATATTGACGTTCAAAAGTGCCTTATAAGTGCCTATTTGAAATAAACAATTTGACTTTGACTTTAGGGTTCCGTGCTGAAATGGTAAAAAGGAACCCTTATGGTGAGACTAAGTCTGTCTGTCTGTCTGTCACACCTGGATATCTCAAGAACTGCTAATGCTATCAACTTGAAATTTAGAATAGTTTTAGATGATGTTTGCCCAACTATTTTGCAAACAAGAAAGAAATTTAAAAAAATATACCTTTTTTGCAAAAGAGACTGAGACTGAAAGGGGGTCTTAAAAATTTGAAGTGGTGCTACTAGGGCATGTGGGGTATTATATGAAAAAGCGCTGTTTGCACATTCTTAAACATTTTTTTTGGCAGATTCGTTTCTGACTATTGATGAACAATGTAAAAAAAAATACCGTCCCCCCCTTCCTTATCTCCGAAGTTTGCATAGATAAAAATCTGAAATTATTCCATGTGATAGAAGTTTATGTAAAGCCTACAGGAAAAATAAAACAATGTCTCTAAATAACACAGTTTTTCAGAAATCATCATCATCTTTACTATACGTACGGAACCGTCAGTACCCGAGTCCGACTCGCTCTTGACCGGTTTTTTTTTCAAATGGTTCTAGCATCAATTACCTACTGACTTTACTTTTTAAAGGGTCTTATGGAATGTTACAGGGTCGAATATGACGCACAACATCCGTGGCTGGTCGCTGTCCGACGGTCGGACTTCACCAAACTTGGGGCAGTGCTTTGCAGCTATTAACCCAGACTTCTTCGCTCCGGGCTTCGAAGATAGAGCCGCTGAATGTCTCAAAACCTGGAGGAATTTAGAACCGGTATATACAACATTCGTTTTTGTTTACACTAAACCCGAAAAGGGGTCATTGTACTCATCATTTTGAACAATTTTTTCTATGGGACCAACCTTGAAATCGTGAAAAAAAAATCAGCTGTTCCATACATTTGTGTTCACTTAAATTGACAAAATGTATGGAACAGCTGTTTTTTTTTTTCGTTTAGTTAGTAAAGAACATTTTCGAAAAATAGTGTTACAGCCTAATTAGACCGATTTTAAATTTTCCATAGAAACAGAGATTTCCAGTTATCTGTTTTTAAATAATACATTTCGAAAAACAAGGGCTTTACAAACTTACAAGCTCTTGTTTTTTGTGTTCTTAAGAACGTTTGCTCTTAAGAGCAGTAGATCTAACGACCTGTCGACCTAATGACATGTCGCACACTTGATTATCGAACCTATGGTATATACGTACACTCGCGGAATAGCGCATCAAAATCCGTTGCGCAATGTGGAAGAACCACGCGGTCAAAGTGAGTTTTAGGCTCGTGCAGACTGGCGCGATATCGGACGCGACAGGCAGTGCGACGCACAGCGCGACACTTTCTATGAAGTTTTGTGAAGAAATTGTGCTACTAGTGTCGCGTCGCGCCTATCTGCGGAAGCTTTTAACCCCTACTAATATTATAAATGCGAAAGTGAGTTTGTTTGTTTGTTCGTTACGCTTTCACGCTAAGTTGGCTGAACGGTTTTGGATGAAATTTAGCACATAGGTAGACCATAACCTGGATTAGGACAAAACATACTTTTTATCCTGATATTCCTATATGGGATCGATACTTATGCGGGTATAATCGCGGGGCGCAGCTAGTTTATAATACACTCGCGAGCAATAAACTGGAATCACTTCATCGTCCGCTGCTCGAAACAAATTTTTACAACTTCTATGCAATGAACTATGGATTCTGGCATATCATTTGAAAGGAATCATATCATAACCAAAGATTATTCACCTTATGTCATGGGACGTAAAACAAAAACATAAATTTTTGAAACAAAACACCATATTGTTTGGCAGTTCCGAAACCCTATAAAAAGGGGTCGTTTATGAAAATTGATCATCAGTCCAATATTTCACGTCACTGCGAATACTGAAGCAAATGAAAACCACACCTATAGAAGCCGCTCAAGCCGTCATCCTAATCCAGCAAGTATTGTCTCAGCTTACGTACTCGATAGCTTCATTTGAGCCAGTCTTGTGTCTCGAAGGTATACCTACAAGAGGTTCAAGGAGACTGGAAACTTATTCCAGAGACCAGGATCTGGACAACAGCGATGCACTTCGGTGAAAGATGACCGATATATTGTCAACTCTTCCCTCCGAAATCGACAACTGACCGGAGTGGATGCCGTCCAGCAGCAGCTCAGAAAAGTTTGAGGGAGGGCTGTCAAAGTCTAGTCAAAGTCAAAGATTTATTTGCAAACTAAGTGTACATTTTGGTGTTATTTTATAATATAGGTGCTTACAACTTAGCGGCCTTTTCCAGGCATCGCAAATTTGAGGTTTATATTTCTATTGTCACGATTTTACAATAATAATTTCAATAATTTACTTAATCAACAGACAGTGAGGCAAAGACAAAGAAGCGAACTTGACCCTGAAAAGACCAGCCACGGGACCTAAATTGTCTCCAGCTCACCGACAAGCCAGGCTTCAGTTTCCTCGCGATCACTTAGATTGGGATATCGAGCAATGGAGGCGAGTCCTGTTCTCGGACGAGTCCTGCATGGTAGCGACCGTCAACAGAGAGTCTATAGGAGAACGGGGGAGCGATTCGCACAATGTTGTTTTGCGGAAACAGTGGCATACGGTGGTGGGTTCTGTATGATGTGGGCGGGGCATATCTATTTAAGCATAAACGGAGTTGATTTTCATACCTGGTTAAGGTCGGGGAGAGGGGTTAACCACAGAAAGATACATCAACGACATTCTGCTAGGCCATGTGCTCCCCTATTCCCGGTTTATTGGCGAAGGTTTCCTGCTAATGCACGATAATTCCCGCTGCCACACCGCTGCAGTGACTAGACAATATCTTGGAGAAGTCGGGATTCCCACATTAGTGTGGGAATCCGGACTTCAACCGGCTGGCGGATTTAAGTCAGGACTGAGGGCTGGCCAGTCTAGACTGGCCAGCCCTCAGTCCTGACTTAAATCCGATTGAACATATATGGGACGAGCTGAAAAGGCAGATACGAGGAAGAAGTCCAGCTCCGGCGTCAATAGAAAACCTGAAAACTGCTTTAGTCGAAGAGTGGCAGGAAATCCTACACGATTCCATCAGGAAAGTCATTCGGTCAATGAAAAACCATTTACAGGCAGTCATTAGGGTGGTCAGGGGGGGGTAACACAAAATATTAAGGGGTAAATAGCATAAATTGTAAATATTTTTTTTTAAATGTTATCTTTTCATATTACTTCCTATTAATATAGACGTCCACAACTTCGACCTATTGCAATAATTCTCTAAATTTAGGTAGAAAAATTAATTAATTTTAAATCTTTTTGTTATCATTTGAAAGCTAACAAAATTACCTTTTAGGTGATATACCAAAATCCACAACACATTGCATAGAAATTGTAAAAAATTGTCATAAGCAACGCGCAATGAAGTGATTCCAGTTTATTGCTCGCGAGTGTATATTATGATAACACTTATGTTATAGAAATTAGTTCTATCATCGTTTTTTGGAAACTTATCCAAAAAGAGTCAAAGACTCCAGAGAATTTGCCGAAGGGAAATCCTATCGGTTACTCGGCTTGTAACATATATCACACATGATACAACGGTTCTTCTCCTTTTCCAGGTGGACCCAGCACTACCAGTCCTGGCTCCCGGAGATAAGGAGCACAAGATTGGCGAGGAGACCTTAGCAAGAGGAACCGTCAACTACCCTCAAAGACAACTCGAAGCCATGACCGAATTAGCCAAGAAGATCGGGGTTAAGCCTATACAGACTGTCTCGCCTTAGCCTGTTTTGTGATCAGAATAGGGTTAAGAGAAGAAGACAGACTGTCTCTGTGAAAAGATTGATCTTATAACTAAAAAGTATACCAGTGTCATGAAATCGGTCGCGTCCTTCCATGGCGGGAATCTGTTTGAAATAATAACATTAAAAACTTATTTAAAATTATTTTATACTTTTCAGTTTAGTTTTCTATTAAAGGTTGTATTTTAGTTTTTTAAACTATTATTTATTTTCTACTTTTTTATTTGGTTTTGTATTAAAGCGTGTTTTTTAGTTTTTTTTTAACAATGTATTATTTATTTTCTACTTTTTAGTGTGGTTTTCTATTAAAGCGTGTTTTGTTAGTTTTTAAAGTATTATTTTATTTGTTGTAAACTGTTTTTTTACTTTAAAAAACTCTCTAGTTGATCCTGCCAATAGTGGTATGCTTGTCTCAAAGTTTTGAGTCATGTTTGATTGATTTTTCATATTGAAAAATCAATAATCCTGAAGACCCTGGTAAGCATACTGGGACAAACTTATTAAATTATTGTATTGTCATCGGTTATTGAAATACATTATTTTTAAGATAAACGAAAACTGAACATAGTTCGTTCAGAATAAGGAACTGAATCGATTTCAATATTTTTTACACTATGTTTTCCAAAAATATTTAAGTGTGATGGAAAATGTTATCACCATTTAATTACTTACAATACAATCGCCGTACGGTTAGGTACCTACTGCCAAATTATTATCAATGAGCGCAAGACGACCCCGGAGGCGCGGGGGCGCCGCCGCCGCGCCGTTAGGATGTTTTTGTATGGACAACCCGGTAACCTAATTAACGACCTTATAATTATGTGATTTTTCATGATACAGTTTAAAAAAAAAATTTTAAATCAGATATTTTGAAGTGGTCGAAAATCGAGTTCAAAGATTCCGTTACATACTATACATCTATACTACATAGACTAGTTACTGGGAAGCTAATCAAAGCGTGTTAAAAATAGGTATACTTGAAAAACCTTACATAAGTATTTCATCGAAATATAAAACTATATATTCATTCAATAAAAACTCAAAACTCAAAACCATTTATTTCAATTAAACCTATTACAGGCACTTTTGAATTGTCAAAGAGTCGGTCCGTTAGTCAGAAAGTTGAAGCTATTTGCCCATTCCAAAACGTAGATCTCTATGGAGAAGAATAGGCAAGAAACTCCAAGGACACTCTTTTAAAGCAAGATATTACAAAATCCTGGGTACATTATTCTTGTTGCTTCTATATGTGAAAACAATGTAAAATAAATTAAATTGTTTATTTAAAAAACAATTCAAAATATAAGATTAAAAGATTGCAAATAAGCCCTGGCAGTTAAGAGAAGACCAGTCTCAACTGACGGCGCCCGTTCCCGAACATGAAGCGTGGATCAGCACCATCCAACTCAACCATTTTGTAGGGAACCGAATGATCCAACAATCCAATCCAAACGAAAGGTCCAATAAAATATTCTAGGTAAGTTATTTCTTAGGAGAGTGTGTTGGGTATATTCAATGAGTTTGACGCAGATAAACAGTAAAAATCATTTATTAGACGTAAAAACACAGTACCAACATGGGGGACAAACAGGTAAACTGTAAGGATGCGTTCAGACGACACGCGCCTGCTACGCGCTCGCCACGCGCCTGCACCGCTCGCTTTGAAATTTGTTGTATATAATTTGAGTCTTATGTATGACACATCAATAGATTTCAAATTGCATTTATCGAAGTCGACCCGCAAGCCACTACGCGCCCGCCCCGGACCCGCCCCGCGCCCGCCTTGTGCCCGCGCTTCGGCTAGTGCCTGACTACTGTGTGTCTATTGACTGTGATCAAGGGCGTTTTTTTATTAAATAATAAGTAGGTAGTGTAACGTGTGGGCTGGTGGAAAATGTCCAGAAACGGTACCTCCAGTAATGATGAATGGTGTGCCGTTGTCAAGAGTGCACTCATTCAAGTACCTTGGGCATATTTTAACCATTAGCCTTAAGGACGATGACGATATTGAGAGAGAGCGGAGGGCGCTGTCGGTTAGAGCGAATATGATTGCCCGCAAGTTTAAACGTGGTAGGTTAAAAAAACACTTTTTAGAGCCTTTTGCTCATCATTTTACACCTGTGGCCTGTGGGTACAATTTACGCAAAGATCGTACAGTGCCCTTCGCGTGCAGTACAATAATGCTTTCAGGGTGTTGATGGGGCTGCCTCGCTTCTGTAGCGCATCAGGGATGTTTGCGGATTTGCGTGTTGATTGCTTTTATGCATTAATGCGTAAAAGATGTGCGTCCTTGGTGCGCAGGGTGCGAGCTAGTTCCAACAGCATCCTGGAAGTTATTGCTGACAGGCTGGACTGCTCTATAGTAAGTCGTTGCTCCAGTATTTCAGCTGGAATGCTGAAGCAGTGAATAAGTTGTTGTGTGTGTTTTGTAATTGTTATTGTAATTGTATTACTAACATAGTTGTAAGTTTATTTTATTGTTAGTAATACTGTATCCCCCTTATTACAATACAAGGTATATCTTCACACCCAGGTTTAAAACATGGAGCTATTATTGAATTTCGAACTTTATTCCGACTACGGTAAAGTCCCTAAACACAAATCTGACAACTTAGTACCGAACTAAGTTTTCAGTTTTGTATAAAGAACGGTATTTCAATCACTGTTACGTTCTTATTACAAAAACTGGCTGCATGGTTTAAGCCATGTCAAAATATAAAAATCTTGTTTTGTAATAAGGCGGTATGAGTCTCATGAGTTACTCCCAATAAAGAATTTAATTATTATTATTATTATAAACGGGTGCGAGGCGGGCCCAACGCGTGTGCTGGGCGTGCGCGTGTTTTGCTCGTGTCGTCCGAACGCAGCCTAAGACAACGATCAAGGAGTCTCATTACATCGTATCATACCAAGAGTAAAGTGTAAAAGGCGACTAAGGGACTTACTAGAGAATGGGCAGCAGCGTTCTCTATGCATTTTAACACGTGGCGATTATGGCAGCCCCCCCTCCTTTTGAGGGAGACCTATGTCCAACAGTGGACGTCTTTCGGCTGAAATGATGACTAGGTACTAATTTTTGATAGGTAGGTATATGGTTTGGAAAAGTAAAATAAATGCAGTGTCTATCTTTTAATCATTATTAAACGTTTAAACTTAAATCACGAAACTTGGTACTATCCTTTTTTTTGGTTGGGAAATTATCAAATAACTTAAATTCTCCCGCTCTGGGCGGAGCGGGCGTGTCAGACTTTTACTGACTAAAACCCACCCGTCAATAAACAATGTACTCTGTGCCACCCGTGTTCCTTTTATGACACATACTAGCGTGCCGCTACAGTGGCGACATTAATTTGACACACTGGTAGGGCTAGTGGCCAGTAATCATTTTTTTTAATTTTTTTTTATGTAAAAATATTTTTTATACATATTTTTTTTAATATATTATATTAAGATAAATAATTACAAATTGAAAAATAAAAAAAATCAAACAAACTAAATAATAAAGCTCTCTGTTTTCTTCAATTCGTCTACTCCTTGCACGTTATTTGTTTTAATTTCATTGATTCGATGTTATGATCCATGATCCCGGCTAATTACCTCTGTGCTACAGTTCTTTGCCAAGTTGCTCCAAGATGCTATTTTAGAAAATTGTAAATAAATGAACAAATAATAATGTTTAATTAAATTTATATATTTTCATAAAACGTAAAGGCGAAACTGTATAAGTGTGTTAAATTAATGTCGCCACTGTAGCGGCACGCTCATAATTATTAAATCATCAAACAATCTGCAAATATTGTAAACGAGAAAAAGCATTATTTTCAGCATTTTTCAGTGATTGTGCTTTTAGTTGTGATGACTATGGAAATTCTTTGAATAATTAATGGGTTGGAAGTTTGCTCAATTGTTTTCGGCCGAAAATGGATATTTCGATCGAAAGTTGGTCGGACTCCTTAGCAACCCATAATTTGTCAATTAAGCAAGAGTAACAAAAAAAAGTAGGTATTCAATTCTCCGTCATTCAGTCATCACCGATGCTAAATAAAAGTTATTTCTTTAAACCTTGTTTTGTATCAAGAAGATAGGCAGCTACAATAATAATGCGTAGGTAACTACTTATTAAACGATAAAGAACAAGGATACCATCGAGGAAAGTATTTTCCTATTGATTTAGTGTGACGTGGATCAAATTATGGGAATTCCAGTTAACAGTCTAAGGCAGGAAAGAACGTGATCTTTCCTTCATCATCATATTTTTTCTTTTGTGTAACATAGGTAGTGAATACAGTTCTTAAATTAAAGTTCATAAGTCGCTATATTATAATAATAATAATCGTTAGGAAATTTATGTAGTTAGACGAAAGTACACTCACCATAAAATTCACCACACGCTGCATTTACTTGACTTTGGCCCGTAAATGTAGCTTAAAACCAACATAAAAGCTGAGAAAAAAAAACTCCCGATAATAGTAATACCATATATTTCAGGCGACACAGGCCCATAGAAAAATACCTTAACCTAAACATAGGAACATATAATATTTTAATATATACAAAACTTTTGTTAATAAAAAGGCTTAAGACTATAATTATAGTCTTATGCCTTTTTATTGTCAAAGACGAGGAGATACACGCCGAGGGCGCAGTTACTGGAATTGCGCCGGAACGTCAATGTTCAGATGCAAAGTTGCTACTAATAATAGTAGCAACTTTGCACTAGCTTGACTTCGTACTGCCCTGTGGAACATGTCCGCGGAAGCGGCTGAACACCATGTCGTGCGGCCAAAAGTCTTCTTCCATGACGAGGGGCAGAAAACAATTCGGTACACGCACGACGAACGCCTTGAAGTTGACGTTCCGGGGCAATTCCAGTAACTGCAACCTCGGCGTGTACCTCCTCGTCTTTTGGCGCACGTTATACTCCACGATGTCCTCCACCTTAGTGGTGGCAGGCGGGAGATGTACACCGGTGAGTTCGGCTTGCGTTATGCCAAGAAGCGTAGAAATATGGTTGCATGAGAAATAAAAAAAAACATACATTCAGCCGAACATCATAATAACCTCCTTCTTTTTGGACGTCGGTTAATAAAATATTGATCATGCGCGAGCTAAACATAAATTATTTGGTAGGTACCTATGTCAAAATTAATAGAAGATGATAAATAAATAAAACAAAAATAAAGTAACTAATGGCGGAAAATACTCTGGGGGCAATCGATCGTCGTAACCAGTTGGTACTCAAAAGGACAAATGATTTATCTGAATAAGATACTGGATTCAAATGCTGGCTATATTAAGTAATAATACATATTCATAGTAATGTCCAGAAGACAGTCGTGGTTGTATGCCACTTTGCCCTAAAGATTATGATCGCTTACTACTGTTACAATGCAATGTGTTGTTTTGAATGATAATTAGGGCCCATACGCCCACGGCTGTCTTCTGGACATCACTATGAATATGTATTAAACAAAATACATTACGTGTAAGTTGTTTATTTAATAGACGATAAATATTGAATAGTTTCTACATAATAATTTCAGATGAGAATATTTTCTTGTTTCATACTTTTTAGAGCGTGATTTTTCAGTAGTCGGGTTTTAGTTTTTGAACTTATTTAAATTATTTTGGGGTTATAATTTCGTGATAAAGTATTTGCAGAGGCGCTTTAATTTTTTTTTTTGGTTAGGTTCATTGAATGAATGAATGAGGTGCACTCGGCACCTCATTCATTCATTAACTAGGTTTAATGTTTTATATGTACCTGTGTAATATACCAAACATATATAATATGGTTTTTGTTTGGAAATTTGAAAGACTTCTTAACCTTTCTAATTCCTGAAGAGATCGTGAGTCATGGGGATTTTTCAGCAATTTTTATGATTATCCGTCTATGGATCTGAGTCTGCTGAGGGTAAGATAGGCCTGTCCCTTAGCGAATAGTGACTTCCCTAAATCAATCCCCTGCAACTTGTGCACAGTAACTGCCCAAGTAAGGATTAATGGTAACATATTGCCATCAGGTCTGTAAAAGCCTTGTGCCAGTAAGAAGACGTGCCTTGTATATTCCTCATACAGATGTGTATATTTTGGATTAGGTTAGCCAGTAATATTACTGTTACCGCCTTCACCGCGTGGAGGCACTCCCATCTTATGTCATTATTATTACACACGCTTTGTTTTTTTTATTTATAAAATAGGCCACATTGAAATACGTATTTATTATAATATAATTATGTATTTTGTGTAGGTTTGGAGATAAAATAATATGTTTGTTGTTGCTTATGATTTCATAGAAATTATACCTAATTATTGGGTGCATGCAAGCAAAGCCATAAGCAACAGCTGATAAGATATATATTTTTGAAATGTGCTAATTAAGGCCTTTCATTTGATACCCAACACGGTATGAATAAACAATTTTATTTTTGTAGGCTTTGACTTTATGTCCGCTAGAGGGCGCCATAATTAGCCTATAACCAGCGGACGATCAAGACGCTTCCAACAATACCTCATTTGTCAAAATATGACAAGCAGTTTAGAAGTAATTAGGGAACAGATGAACATACATACATACATACATACCGGTCAAAATCATAACCCTCCTTTTTGGTTCGCCGTAGTCGGGTAAAAATACATCAGGCCGAATTTATTTTCTGCCGAAAAAAATAAACCGTTTTCGGTCGGACTCTACTGCTGATGCATGGGAATGAGAGGATGGATTTCCAATTCTCTGTCCAAGCTCATCTTTAATCACTTAATTAAAGACCCAACTTTTAAATAGCTCTGTTGTTAAAAAATACTGCTTTTTTTTTCCACTTGTAGGTATACTGGAGCAAGAAGAAACTAAATATCAGCCTGATTGTTTGCAGCGAGACTGAACAAAAAGTTAAAAGGCCTATTAGTTCGTATATGTAGGTACCTACTGTTAAGGTGAAGTTTTTTCTTAATTTCTACATACTTCAAGAAATAAACATACCTAATGTTTTTCGGTTCTCATGTAAAGGCTAGGCTTACTTAATTGGTCTTTTGTTATTTTGTCGTTCGGAAAATAAAAATGTTTTTCAGCCGTTTATAAAAGACTTTTTTTAGAACGTTATTTTAATCACTGTCAAAATAAAATTACAAGTAAAGCGTGTTAATAATACAAAACAAATGGTTAAATAAAGAATGTGTTGGAGAGTGGCGAAAAATCTGAACTAAAGCCGCCATCTTGTTTTCTCAATATCTACAATTTTTGTGACAATTTCCCAAATAATTTCCAACGACGCTCCCCTGTCAATGTCATTTATTTCCCAAATAATTACTAAAAACGCTCCCCTGTCAATGTTATTTATTTCACAAATATTTACCAAAAACGCTCCCTTGTCAATGTCATTTATTTCACAATTAATTACCAACAACGCTCCCCTGTCAATGTCATTTATTTCCCAAATAATTGCCAAAAACGCTCCCCTGTCAATGTCATTTATTTCACAATTAATTACCAACAACGCTCCCCTGTCAATGTCATTTATTTCACAAATAATTAACAACAACGCACCCCTGTCAATTTCATTTATTTGTCAAATAATTCCCAACAACGCTCCTTCTCAATGTCATTTACCTATTTCACAAAAATAATTACTAACAACGCTCCTTCTCAATATCATTTACCTATTTCACAAAAATAATTACCAACAACGCTCCCCTGTCAATGTCATTTAGGCACCAAAAGATCCTTGTATCACCCTTAGGTAATAATTTTATGGGATGACAGCGCTCTTTGGGACACACCACACTTGGGCTACACACAATGTGGATAGATTTATAAGTAACTTTAAATAAACATTGCCTGCCTCGTAGACTGCCTCGTGACCTCTAGTGGTCGCAAGCGCTACGGCTGAGAATGAGGTCTTAGGTTTGGGCAGTGTATTGGGTTTTTCCATTAAAAATTTCTGAGCATCCCGGAGTCTGTATTTGTGACCAGTTGATGGCAATATACATGGCAGTAAAGCCCGCCCCCTAAACTCAAACTCAAAGCATTTATTTCAATTAAATCCATTGACAGGCACTTTTGAATTGTCAAGAAGTCTGTCAGTTACAAATATGAAGGTAGTTGCCCATTCCAAAATAGTAGGTTCCTATGGAGAAGAACGGGCAAGAAACGCCACGGACACTCTTTTAAATTAAAATATAGATACAAAATATTGGTTACATCATTCATATTGAAGTTAAACATTTGAGAACGATACAATACTTTAGAAGCGTCCGTGATACAAAGATAAAAAACAATTCAAAACTAAAATAATTAAAAATAAACCGTGGCAGCTAAGAGATGACCAGTCCCAACTGACAGCGCCCGTTCACGAACATAACGCATGAATCAGCACCATTCAGATCAACCATTTTGAAGGGAGCTAAATGATCCAACACACATGCCACCATCAGCGAGACATCTGAGTGAGCATGACATACTCTCAGCCGCCAGGGTACATTCAAGTCGCCATGGGATCTGGAGGCAAAAGTCCTTGCGCAAATCTGGGAGTGGCGCGAGGAGGCGAAACGCCGGGGTGAAACTCCGCTGCCGCGAGTAATCACGGCACAGCGGGCAGAGCTCCGGCGGGATCTCATGGCGGCATGGAGAGTGCGATTGTCGCAACCCAGCGCTGGGCACGCCACAATTGTGGCGATAAGTCCCCTCTTTGAGGAGTGGCTAGAGAGGCGCCACGGCGTCCTCACCTTCCACCTGACGCAGGTCCTCACCGGACATGGTTGTTTCGGGAGGTTCCTGTTCAGGATAAAGCGGGAGGTAACGCCCGGGTGTCACCACTGTGTGGATCGGCCGGAGGACACGGTGGAGCATACGGTGGAGGTCTGCCCGGCTTGGGTGGAGCACCGCCGTGTCCTCACGGAGGCGATCGGCGGCGGTGATCTCTCGCGTTCGGCCCTGGTTCGGGCCATGGTTCGGAGCGAGAGTGCATGGGAGGCCGTCACCTCCTTCTGCGAAGCAGTAATAATCACAAGATTGTATATGGGATAATCACAAGATTGTATTATTCGCAGATGACACTTCACTCATTTTTAAAATCAAACGTCAGCTAGTTAATTTTGAACATGTTGACGATGCACTCTCTAAAGTTGTTCATTGGTTTAATGTAAATAATCATCTCCTGAACGAGAAAAAGACTATACTCATTAAATTTTCAATGCCAAATGTCAGGCAGCTAACTACTAATGTTCAACTTAATGGAATAGAGTTGGACCCTGTTGAGTCGACAGTTTTTCTTGGAATAACTATTGACGGTAAATTACAATGGGGCCCACACGTAGAAAAATTGTCAGGAAGGCTTAGTTCGGCCGCCTATGCTGTTAAAAAAATTAGACAGTTTACTGATGTAGATACTGCCAGAATTGTTTATTTTAGTTATTTTCATAGTCTTATGTCGTATGGGATCCTTCTCTGGGGAACATGTGCGGACATTAATAATATCTTTATTTTACAGAAAAGGGCTGTTCGAGCCATTTACAATCTAGGTCCAAGAGATTCACTTCGTGAAATATTCAAAGAAATAGATAATCTGACTGTAGCCTCTCAATATATACTTGAAAATATATTATATATACACAAAAATAAATCAAATTTTAAGAAAATGTCCGATATTCATAGTTTAAATACCAGGAATAAACACAATCTTGCTGTACATCGCACTCGCCTCCACATAGTAGGCAACTCGTTCATGGGTCAATGTATACGCTTTTACAACCAACTTCCTACTGACATTCGGAACTTACCCATTAAACGATTTAAAATCTGTATTAAAACTAAACTTTGTAAAAAAGGGAAAAAATGGGATAAGATTTCTGATTATTTAGAGGACAAAAAAGCTTGGGATTGAGCTGCTCGCTCTGCTAGCCTTGTGATAAAACTTGACATTTTTATTATTATGCATGATTTTATATACATATTGACATTGCAGAATATTGTATACAATTTTACATGAATGTTTACTTTGAAAAGTATTATATTTACTGCTTTAATTTATTGTGAATGTGAGCACTATGCGGGTCATTTTTTTTTTCTTTAAATGTTTTCCTTTCTTTTCTCAGTTAAGTTTTAAAGATGGTCTGACATTTTGAGCGCTTTATGCGGCCTACCCAAATGTCCTTTTTTTGGTACTGTTCGTCGAGTCGTTGAGCTCCTTAAGTTTTGAGTTGAGCTGCACGATTACTGACAAATGCTTACACTGATTGGACAGGTCCGCTCAAATTTGCGTGGTTCTTTCCTCAAAAGACCATTTCAGACACGGATCTACATGGTCCTCACATGATCTGACCAAGATTATGTCTGGACTTTAAAAGAGACTTTGAACCCTGAGTTTGTTTCGCCATTTCTTCTCAGGGGTAGTCAGATAGGAAATGTCGGCTACATCTAGATTTTTTTTTTTTATATGACGTGTAAAAGTGATTTTAATATCCTATTTACAGAATAAACGATTTCATTTCATTTCATTTTAATGGAAGGAGGAGGCGGAACGCGTGAGGGAGAGGCAAGGTGTGCGCCTTCGCTTTCCTAGTCACCGCAGGAGACGCCCCGGGCGTCGGGAGTCGCAAGCCGATTTCCGGCCACCGTAGGCGCGAGCTTGCGGACGGTGAGCGATGGGTAGTTCACCGTCCGATAAGGACCAGGCCCGGGTCGACGGCGCGTTGTATTCCACGCGCGCCTCAAAGAGTTGTCAGCAGCAACTGACGGGGTCCGTTAGGGCCAATGCCTGCCAGGGTTGCGAGTTTGTCCGAAAGGGATATCGTGGTCCTGGCACACAGGCAAATGAAGGAATACGGGTGGGATTTAGTCAGGAAAAGTCTGACACGCCCTTCCGCTCCGCCCAGAGCGGGAGAAGGTATTTGATAATTTCCCACCTAAAAAAAAAAAAAGGGCACATTTAAGTCAATGAAAGACTGAGTTTATACAATGAAAAGATAGTCGTACAATCTTCATCAGCTCCAACAGTATTTTCAAATGTTAATAAATTAGTTGTATAAATTGTTGTGGAGCTGGACCAGCATTGAGCCAAGCATTTCTATCAGCGATTTGGACTTAAACATAACTGGCGAAATATGGGTTTACTACAGGAACACCTCTGCCTAATCCTTCGGGATTATAGACGTGATGGTATGTAAATAAACACAACTATAACGATAGCACCCCCTTAAGGTATTAAGTAGATGGATTGGAACCATTGGTGTTTGCCTTGATGCCGCCTGACTAGACCGGCTAGATTCCGTGCCATTTAACGCACTTCGCCGCAGGCATAGAGCAAGCGGGCAACAGACTGGGCAGGTCAACTAACGTTGTGTTGAGTGAAGGCTCGTACAGACTAGTGCGATATCGCGGGCACGACGCAACACTAGTAGCACAATTTCTTTGTCGCTGCCTGTCGCGCCCACGATATCGCGTGAGTCTGTACGAGCTTTGACGCAATTTGTATGTGCGTTTGTGCAGACAACGTGGGTAGGTCATCATTTTAACCGAAAGACGTCCACTGCTAGACATAAGCCTCCCCCAAGCACCGCCAGTTCGTCCGGTTCTGTGTTTCTGGGATCCAGCAGATTCCTGCGGCCTTCTTATGGTCATCGGTCCACCTTGTGGCAGTGGCAGGCCTTCCAACGCTGGGAGATCTCGTCCGCTCACCTAGCCCGCAGCAGGCGCACTGGGCGTCGGCAGAGGGCCGACAACGCCCTCTTTCGGCCCCCCCTAAATGGGTCCAGGGACGGCGGACTTGGTGACGTCCGCCGCCCCCTATCACACTGGACCCGAGGTGGCGGCGCGTAGTGTTCCACGCGCACCCCTTTCAGACGTCGCGGGGGGGGTCGAACACATCACCCCCCAGACTTGAGGTGGCCCGCAGAGGCGGGCTGACACTAGCCGGGGATTGCGGAAGTAATAATAGATCCCAAGATCCCCGGTGCAAGTGTGGGAGAGGAACACTGGGGTGGTTTTTAGTCAGTAAGAGTCTGACAGACCCCTCCGTCCGCCCCAGGGTGGAGGCCATCCACGAGGATTAACCACCCCATGAAAAAAAAAAAAAGGCCTTCCAACACTACGTCTTCCGGTACGTGGTCGCGACTCCAGAATAGGTAGTTACTTTATTTTAAAGACTGAGAAATGCTGAGCTTAAAAGATTCATGTAGACCGGCACGATTTGTCGCGCGACGCGACACCGGTAGAAAAATGTCTATGAAAATTTAATAGCAATTGTACTACCGGTGCCGCGTCGCGCGACAAGTTTCGCCGGTCTCCACGAGCCTTAATTCTGCCAACTACTTAGATCAAAAACGTCTACCTAATGGGTGTTGGTTTGGACCCAAAGTTTCCTGGTGGTACCTTACGTAATTAGCAAACATAATATCATTTTAATTAGTTAAAATTCTCTATTGTTTGGGTGTCCACGGTTGCATATCATAATATGATAAGGGAAAATAACTCGAAGGTAAGGTAGTTAGTGAATTCGATAAACCTTTGTACATTGTCTTACCGAAGGGCACGAGCCCTGAGATTTGGGGCAAGATCACAAATTGACTTTTTTAAGTAAAATAAGCGTTTCATTCGATTCATACTGATATGACCCTTATTCTCATGTGTTTAATGTTCATGCGAATGATTGTTCTAATTACGTACGAATATCAACATTCAATTTATATGAATAAAGTTCACATTGGTATGAGACGCTTATAAGTGCAATCTGTGATTTTTGCCAAAGACAATAGAGCAACTTGTTTTTCTATTACATTTTGCTTCCGCGGGAAAATAACGTAAATATTTATTGTTGACTCAAGTTCTTAATTATGATATAAGATCCCGTAATTTATACCATTACCTACCTATAGTTATTTCAAAATTAAAATTATTGTAGTTTTGCATAAAATAATTCAGATAAATTACTTTACGTCCTGAAAAAACTTACACTTAATTGCAATAATAAGTTATCAGTTACAACTTTACCTCCATGAAATGGAAATACCATTTGATCTATTTCCATATTATCTAAGAAAATCCAAGAATAACATTATTAGTGATGAGTTGATGGCTGATGAGTTAATACTCAGATTATAGAAAGAAGCAGATAGACCGCGCGGAACACCGAGAGTGCGGCCAACAAAGCAAATACAAATTCAAAAGCGAATACAACCTCGATTCAGTACAGCACGAAGCGTCGCATCGTTAGTACGTCACGGGCTCTAACAGATAATTTCAGAATAATGCCGTCTAGTATTTTTAACATTGTAAAAACTGTTCCCAAAAACAAAAGAAATAAGATGGAGTATCTTTCATAGGTAAAATATTAATTATTTGTCTATTTGGATTTATTTTACGTGTTTATTGTTATTGACATCTTGAAACACAAAACCTTAACAAAAATCATTCGGTGTTGCTACTTTATTTTGAAACATTTACGCCTAAGTTAGGAAATAAGTATAGGATACAGGAATATCGATTTACAAAAATATTTATTTGATAATAGTGTTTTATTTATCGCCTTTTCTGGTTGGTATGTTTATAAATAAATAAGTATGTATGTGTCTTCGTAAGTGTAACTAGTTAATGGATTTTATAATACTTATTACATCAGTCGATTTGCTATATCATGGGTTATATGACGTCACCATAAAGTAAATATAGCTACCAAAAACAATAAAATGTTGGTGTCTCAAAATAAAAATATATCGCAAATGTATCGTTTATATGGGTATTGTTAATTTGACATATACTGTTAATAAAAACAACTGATTTAAGAAAGAAAAATCTTTTTTTTTATCATGTAATGAAATATTATGGGTAATTTTTTCATTATCCTGGCAACCGTACACACACATAGAGGCACCTGTTCTTATAGTGCTGTCACGTGGCTATAACGCACGCACAAACGGGCCTCACTTTATTGTTCCGCGCGGTCTATCTGCTTCTTTATATAATCTGAGAGTTAATACTTATCATTTTCCGCTTGCTCTCATAGGGACAGATTCTCAAAAAGACAGATTCTCAATAAACCGAAAATGGTACAGGTGCACACACAAATTAATAGAAGGAAATATCTCGGACACTGTTTCCACAGTATAAATAAGTACTTTTCCTATACTAACCTACCAGCTTGTACAGTACTAAAGATAACTGATAGAATACATAAATAGATTTTTATAATTAAGTACATTAACTTAAAACCTACAACCAACCAACCAACCTACTATAGTAGATTGTGTCATATGGGACCAAAATAATGTCGTGCGGGCGAGGCGAGAGCGATTGTTTGAATCCAGAGTGAAGCGAAGGATTCTAGAGTAGAATCCCAAGCGTAGCGAGGGATTCAAAGTACGTCGCTCGAGGTAAATTTTAATTGGTTAACCAATGCCGCGTCGGCAAGCGCGCTTTTTTTATAACCAGCCAGGACTTTATCGAAGCAAATTGCGTCCAAACTTTTCATTAAATAGTGTTCTAAATTCAAAACTTATTTCGTCACTGTTATTAAGTACGCCGGAATGACCCATTTTGCTCACACCTATCGTGGAACCCTTCGGCTCTTTTCGAATAGATAGGATGAAAAAGTATTTTTTTCTATATATTCTAGTCGTTTCTGGCACTCCCCGGCCGCTGCCTCACAGTAGGGCCGCACAGTTGTAACCTAACCTATTAAAAAAAAAAACTTAACCTAATCTAACTAGTTCGGTTCCGGGTAGCCTACTAAAAATAATGAATACAATTATTAGACGAAAATGTTTATTGTCTAAATATTGTTTGCTGTAATAAGTAATTTCTCATGTATCTGCTTACGTGTACTTCTGTTCTTTCGAGAATCTGTCCTTTTGAGAATCAGCTATTTTTTCTTTAGTATTGACAGCAATCGTCAGATTATTTTCAATGAATAACAGCCAGTTTTAATTAAAATGTCAATAAGCAAGAAATCGGTGACCATACATAAAAAAGCATACAGTGGAACATAATAACCTCCTCCTTTTTGGAAGTCGGTTACAAATTACAAGTCACCCTGGTTCCGTGTGGTGCCGGACGTAAAGAATAGCACCATCCTATTTCGTCCCATGGGTGTCGTAAAAGGCGACTAAAGGACTTACTAGAGAATGGGCAGCAGCGTTTTCTATGCATTTTAACACCATACTACGATCGCCAAAGCGTCTGCTAAGCGTGGCGATTATGGCAACCCCTCCTTTTGGGGGAGTCCTATGTCCAGCAGTGGACATCTTTTTGCTGATATGATGATGATGATGACAAGTCACTCTGTATACTTACACATCTGTCAACTTTATCTATGGCGTCACTGCATCGCATTATCGCGAATCGAATGGCATTTAACGCATTTATCTTGTTTTAACGCTCGTTATATGGTCTTGGCAGTGGCTTTATGTTACATAGCTATTTAGTTACTGACATTTACATTTGTCCTTTTTCTAATGCCCGATCACAGTGCCCGATACTTTAAATACGTGGGGTACCTACTTTGTATACACCTCTGTGTAGGTACCTACTCCATAGGGGAAAACTACTGTAATTATATATAGTTCGTTCACTTTAACTAGACGCATGACGCGATTGGTAATACTGAATTGTGCAGTCTTTGTTTCAATACTAATCATATACTAATAAAGTTCGAAATGGCAACTGACAGAACAGAACTACCAATCACATGACTGGGAAATTCAGTGCTACCAGGCTATCAGTAATAGTGAACGCACTATATATAGAAGAAGTTGTTGTTTAATATTAGCAAAGGCAGCGTTATGATATGGACGAGGGTTGAGACTAATAAAATACGATTATTATTTGGGGGGTATAGTGATCACTGGTGTCACCAGCGTTAAGGTCTTAGGAGTGACTTTCGACCGCAGTCTGACATTTAGAGACCACATGTCTGCCCTTGCAAACGAATCCTTCAGGCGCCTGGAATTTGTCTTGAGGAACGCTCGTGAGTTTCGCAATCCCAGTATTAGTAAACTTCTATACATCACTTTGGTTTGGAGTAAACTCGAATCCAGCGCCTGTGTCTGGCATCCACATACTGCGTCTCAGACACTGATGCTTGAGAAAGTTCAGAAAACCGTTCTGAGATTTTTGTATCAAACCATTACTTTCCATTCATGTACCCAACGAATAATTACCTTCTAGGGGTGTTGGGTTTAAATTCGTTGGAGGTAAGAAGGGGCTTTGATCAGCTCACGATTGCCTGTGAAACCCTAAGCGGTCGTATTGACTGCCCTGAGCTCCACGGACTTTTCTGCCGGCTATTTGTGCCCGAAAAATACCTTGGGCACCGTCAAAGCCGCCGTCATAACCTGTTCGCACCACCGCTATCTAGATCTGTTGCTAGGGCCGAATCCCCAGTATGTCGAACCCTAAAGATGCTAAACGCCCTCCTGACTGCCGACCCTGAATGTAATCTGTTTGCTGATGAATGGAAGAAAATAATGCGTGCTTGTCTGGTGTTTTGTGAGGGACAATATGCAAGGGTGTCCACTGTTACATGTTAGTTTATGTTAGTTATGATGTATTTAATTTATTTAACCATTTACTCAAATCTATATCTATAAAAATCAATGCCACTTTTCGTTGTAAATTTATAACTCAAGAACGGGCTCACCTATCCAAACCAAATGTTTAGGCTTTGTTCGGACTATTTAGTAGATGGTTTATGTGATGTTTTATTTTAGGTACGTAGGGTAGGTAGATAGGGTAGGTAGGTAGGGTAGGTAGATAGGGTAGGTAGGTAGGGTAGGTAGGTAGGGTAGGTAGGTAGGGTAGGTAGGTAGGGTAGGTAGGTAGGGTAGGTAGGTAGGTAGGGTATGTAGGTAGGGTAGGTAGGTAGGGTAGGTAGGTAGGGTAGGTAGTTAGGGTAGGTAGGTAGGGTAGGTAGGTAGGGTAGGTAGGTAGGGTAGGTAGGTAGGGTAGGTAGGTAGGGTAGGTAGGTAGGGTAGGTAGGTAGGGTAGGTAGGTAGGTAGGTAGGGAAGGTAGGGTAGGCAGGTAGGGTAGGTATTCTTTTACCCATAGTAAGCCACGTTATTTGTGAGCGTCATAGAGTAAAAATATTTACCGCCCAACGGGTCAGCTAGTAACTATAAATAATTGTATCCACGAATTGTATATCTTTGAATTTGAATTTAATTTTTGTATTGTATGTTATTTGAATGCTTTTTATTCAAATTTTTATAATTCTATGTTAATTAATGTAATTGGACCTGTGCCGTTTTCATTAACTATAAATAAATAAATAGAGTAGTTTAAAGGTAAAAGTCTCTCAGTCTCTGTAGTGGTCTAGGTAAAAGTTTGAATACGAATTTAGAGCAATAATTCATCTTAACACAGAAATTCACCCTAACACCCTGTATAACTCAAGACGCAATACAGATTCAGTACCACATACAGAATATATATTTGTAGTTACCAAAATTCATCTCGTAATCGAAAATTTCATATCTTTGGTCTCTTTTCTAATAATCCTAGGCTATTTCGCCCGACATAAATATATTGTGTACAGTGAGGGCAAATCGATTTAAATATTTGCAGGGAAGTCTCTCATTAATAAGCGAGCGTTCATAATCAATTCCAATCAAATATAATATGTTTATGTAAGTACCCTCGGTATTATGCACCTACAAGTCAGTTTGTCCGATTAGTTATTTAATAGCTTTCAAGTTTGTTATTTAATATTCAAATTCATACCCAAATCATTGGCGAAACCTATTATTATAATTGGTCGAGGAAAACAAAGTACCCATAAAGATTTAAATAAAGACGGGAAAATCCACACATTATAAAGGCTACCGTAGACAGGCGCGACGCGACTGTAGTAGAACAATTTATATGAAAAACTTAATGGAAATTGTTCTACAAAAGTCGCATCGCGCTTGTCTGTGGAAGCCTTTACAGGTTCACTTATTAGCTTTAATCGTTGCTTAGCTGATAGATAAGTCTTTTTTCATGTGTTTATATTTTATGGTTTTTCCTAAATCATACAGAAAACAGAGCTTTACATAGCGTGTAATTCTATGAGGTTAATTAAATTATTGATTGTAAGAGCAAATGAATAAGCTTTGCCATGTAGATAGGTAAGTAGAGCACGTTACTCCAACGTACGTAACGTACGTAGCTTAAGACGCCGCGCCGACAACAGGTAAACCGCTGACACTGTCAGATTGCATACAAGAAAGATATGCGCGATGACAACTTAAGGCGTAAAAATGCAAATAAAATCGTATAAAATTAGATATTAACTAATTAATAAAAAATAATCCATCACCGGATGCAGTTTGGCATTTGCAATTTTATGGTATACTTTTTAAAACAATATTATAACTGCTTAAATAAAATAATTAAGAGTTGTCTTTGAAGATTTTTTTGAAGTATTATGTTATGTTTTGAGTTCCATCACCGTGTGCACAAAAGACTTGAAAATATCTTAATGTTTTTGTTTTGGAAAAAATATTTACGGTTTAAGAGAAACACTGCTTTAAAAAACCACAATTATGACCATTTTCAGAAATCTCCCCCTTAACCCAATGTACTCTATACCATCCAATAAAAATCAAGCGCCCTCAAATTGTAAGTTTTATTTTGGTGTGCGATCATTAGTTCTTAAAAAAGTTTTTGCTTATGTTAGTTAATTAAGTCTGTTTTTGTATTTACCTACAACGATATTTTTTTATGATACCTACATAATTTAAGTTTATACGATATAAGCTACCGGCAGTAATAAAATCATAAAGCCGAGTCTAGTCTGGAACATTCTTTTAATGCCTACACACTGACTGATATTCAATCTGCCAGTATTTTACATGGAGTGACTGCCTAATTGCAGTGGCGCAGGTTCTGACTTGGTGGTCATCCCATGGAAATCGAGGAAAATCCTCCCAATTTTAAAGGCACACCAATAGCGTTTTAGGTATTTTTATATTATATATTTTAAAACTTTTTTTTTAATATTTTTATATTATTGTATGTTACTATTATTTTATTTTGATTTGAATGATTTTAATTCATGTTTTCATAACTAATTATGACTTGTGTCTTGCTGTGCTGTGTCACGCTGAAAAGTCATTAAATCAATCTGCCTTTTCTATCTATACGAGTATTGGGCCACCAAGATACAGGCTGTGTCTAGTTTGGGGCCCACGGCTATTTCTACATATGCACTCCTTCAATTAACATTGTTCCTGCTTACAAATGTTTCCAAATTTGTGTGTGTCAATAAATTGATTTTATTCTATTTATTTAATTTTTATAGTAACTCATGCATTTGCACTGCACTCGGAAAGCACAATTTGGTGAAGTAGAATGCCATTCTGATTTTATTTTGTAACTAGCTGCTGCCCGCGGCTACGCCCTACAAAAAAGTTACGCGCTTTTTCAAAAATAAGAGTAGCCTTATTTACAGCATCAGCTATCTGCCAGTAATAGTGTGGTCAACCTAGGTCCAGCCGTTTCGGAAATAAGCCGGAACAAACAAACAGACAGACAGACAGATTAAATTTTATTTTTTTGTTACACCGTAACCGTTTATGTTTTCATAAGCATTAAGTAAAAAGTTGTTATTTTGAAATTACAAACATTTTGAAAATTTTACAAAAGACACTTCATTTTTTTTTACTTGTTTAGAATCAGTAGGTTACCTTAAAGTAATGAGTTAACATTAACATGGAATATCATGGAATATCAGACAGAACAGAAATCTATAGTTTTTTTCCTAGCATCATACAACATTGCAATTGTATGATAAATGACTTATTATATGTTAATAATGTAATTATAAAATAAATTAATTAACGGTTAGGATTCCTATACACCGTTTAGTCTGTTGTTAATACAATAGTAATTACGAGGAAAATTCCAATTCCCGGTTTACATAACCTGGTCACAAGCAAGAAGAGATATCCTAACTATGTCACAAGCAAGAAGCTAGACACAATTATAAAAACTTACGGAAGGATTTATATAGTTTTGACGGATTTACCGTATAATTATTATAGTTTTATTTAATTACTATTGCTATTAAATAAAACTGTAGATATAATAAATACAATTACTTCACAAATAACGCTTACAGACCGGATTGGTCGGTACTAGCTCAAGATCGGGAGGTAACAATGAGAAAGCTTTTATAAACACATACACGTACATGCATTTATTTTTTCCTGCGAACTGCCTTGGTGAAGGTCCCAGGAACCGCTGGATGCGGGGAGCACAGGACGAGTCGTTGTGATTGCTTGAGGCCCAGTGCGATAAACAAACAACAAGCAAATATGGGTATGCAGTAGGTACACGGTGATATAGGGAATAGGTCCAGCCATATGTGTTAACAGTAGGGAAGCAAATGTTACAAAATTATAAACTAATCCACTAAACTTTAACAAACAAAACAAAAAAAAACAACATAAAACCAAACATAATTCTTATTTTACATTATAAACAGTCTAATAGTTTCAATTCTTGTTCTCTCAAGAATTCTGTTACGCTACAGTATGCTTTGACTGTCAAAATGTTTCAGACAAAGATACCCTGTCATAGACAGACGGACTGATAAGCGTCATTACGCTTCTACTAGGGTCCCGGCCGTTGCCGCTATACGACTACGGAACCGGCTAAAAAACTAGGTATATGCACGGTATATTTTATAAAAACTTAATAATAAATAAAAAACTTGTACAAAAGTAAGTGTAAAACCTTTTAAACAGCAAATGGGAGGATTTTAAAATAGGTCGACCTTGGTATGTCAACTAGTAAACACGTACATATTGTAACATACATGACCGTAAGTACAGCCAGCCCCAAGAAGATATAAACAAGGACAAGGAACCATTATAATGTCAACAACCTTTGTTCCATAACATTGTATCCACCGTATAGGTACAAGACATACACAGACACAGAGTTAACATTAATTTATTTTCCAAAAGGTGTATCTATAGATGTTTTTTTTTATTTGTTTTGTTAAAACAATTTGTAGAATACTCTTTCTTCTATGATTCCTAAAATTTTTTTACTGTGTACTTTTTCTATAGTTTGAACATTGTAAAAGTGCTTTGTGATTTTAGTTTTTTGGAGGATAATAACTAAATTGTTATTGTCAAGCCACTTTATCAAATTACTAACTGTATTGTTAATGACATTTACAGATGATTCTATATTGATACATGAAGCAATTGATGTCCAAATAATACCATAGGATGAAGTAGATGACGTGGCAGGTCATTATATACAACCTGTTTTTTTTGATATTCCATAACTCTAGGGTTATATTCTGTAGGTCAAAATAATACTAAAACTCCTAGAATAGGTGGTCCAAAAATGCATCGTTTCGGAGATATCATCAATCATAATTAAATTAGGTCAAAAATTGTCACCAGTATGACGAATCTTTACTTTTGCGAGGTTGCCAAACATCGCAGTAGTGTAGTAAAATAAATAGTAAAATGAAATATGTAGGTATGTTGGTATCGGGGCTTCCCGGCGGCAGCTAGTGAAGGGAAAGCTACCTTGTCGACGTTGTCATATTTCACGTAAGGGTGTTTTACATAAATAATCGTGACTTTGCCGAATTATTTTGTATGAAAAATGAAAAAAAAAAATAACGAAGGATTGGAACATAACTCATATGCCAGTTGATTCTTTGATATGGCCTCAATCATACCCTAGAGTTATGGGATATCAAAAAAAACACGTTGTATAATAAAAATAATAAAGGTCCGAGGACGCTGCCCTGCGGGACACCATATTTTATTTCTCTAAAAGACGATATAGATTTTAGTTCCTTTCTAGATCCTAAACACAGGCTCGATATCTCCGTACATTGTCTACGACCTTTTAGGTACGTTTTTATTAAATTAAGGGCATTGCCACGAATACCGTATGCGTGAAGTTTGGTTAGAAGGATAGTATCGTGATCCACACAGTCAAAAGCCTTCGACAATGGAACAATGCTTGTAGACAATAAAATGGTTCCTTGTCCATGTATACTTCTTTTTGTGGCTGACTGTACTTGTAAACCTGTCAAAAGAATGATACGATCCGATAATAATGACAACTCGTCATTGTCATTCAAGATAGGTACAGTCCTACCAACTTATCTGTGAACTGAAAGAGGACGCCACCGTCTATTCAGTGTTGCTAATTTTCGTAGATAACATTAAATTAAGCTAGCTAGATTTCGTAGTTCCAATTTTCGCCATTTCACAGATAAGTTGGTAGGAGTGTACAACATCTTAACACCTAATTGTTTATTTTTATTTTTTACAATGCACACTTGTTTTCTCAACTAACTTTAGACATTGGCAGAATAGTCGACACCGGCTTTGCTTGCCATTTAACAAAAAATTTAAAAGAATAGGTATACAATAGGAATAGTTACAACATCACTTTTTTAAGAAGTCCGCGTGAGGACTCAGTAAAGTGCCACATCTTTACTGAAACTCAAGGGGAGTGGGCGGGGATATCATCATCATGCATTTATAATTCATTTTATCAATATTATACAAGAACTAAAACTTGACATTGGCTAAATGCACAAACCGTGCGAAGCCAGAAGGAAAAGAAAAAAAAAAACATCACTTTTAGCTACCTATTTTAAAATAATATTTCGGTTAGGAGTTAATTAAAATAAGTATAAAATATTATGAAACTAATCTGTATCATTCACGATGCATCATAATCATAAACTACTTATTTCTAGTTTTTATTTTTATGCAGATAATTTTATAGTGTAAATATCAAGTAGGTCGCTTACTTATTTATAAATACTGCAGTTTTTATTAAAGGTCAAATTGTCTGGTTCGTGTTAATAACTTTTCAATTCAAATTAGAGGAGCTATGGGTCAAATTAAATTAGCTAGAGAAACTCCACAGCCGTGATGGGTGTCGATATCTAAACAAGAAAAAATAATAAAAATATTAATTTGATGATTTTTTTTGGGGTCATCAACCGCAGTGAAGT
Source organism: Tiliacea aurago (assembly GCA_948098905.1). Lineage (NCBI taxonomy): Eukaryota > Metazoa > Arthropoda > Insecta > Lepidoptera > Noctuidae > Tiliacea > Tiliacea aurago. Next base: position 19,522,899 of record OX402593.1, read on the forward strand.
GGAAATATCTATTTAAAAATATGTTTTGTGCAAACTTTACAGACGTGATGGGTATCAATATCTAACCAAGATTAAACAAAAAAAATCGGTCGTTGACCCCAAAAAAAAATCTGCAAATTGTTTAATTTTTATTTTGTCGTGTTTAGATATTGATACCCATCACGTCTGCGGAGTTTCGCTAGCTAATTTAATCTGACCCTGTAAATGACAAACCATTAACAAAACGTCTATATATGTATATTAATATATTAACATACATATATAGAAACACATTCCAATGAAACCGCGCTATAATTTAGCGGTGGTAGGAGTAGGATAATCCCTAACAGCCTCAAGTTTGCTACGATCAATCTGTAGACCCTTTTTATTTCTGTTATTATATCTCACACACACACTTTTATAGAAATCACTTTTTTAGGTTGATAGATAAGTAGCCCAGCTTCCTTGAGACGATTTCGTACCTTCGGATTTAAATTAGGAGAATTGATTTTTATATGAAGAATAAATGTGACAATTTGACACATTTTCTATAAAAAAGCAGTCAAACCGCAATACTATTCCTCAGATTGAAAAATCGACCCTTACCTAAACTACGTAAAGTAGGTACAGAGTTAAGCAACCAATTATATAATGATTTAGATTTTACATTTAATTCCCCTGAAATAGGTTATAATAACTCCCAACCTACACTCTTCGGCTAATTCAGGTTCATGTTGTTATATGTAATAATTATTAGACATAGGGTTTCACCATTGTGTTGGCATCGTACCTAATATGTACTTTCTTAGTTATTCACAAGGAGCTTCTATATGGGAGGTACCTACTTTAATCCAAATTCCGTGATAATTCATAAGAAAACTGTTTGGATTTCTTCAATATAGGTATTCCTAAAAATCAAGTCCACAGAATAAGTATGTTTTCAGCATAATCAATTAAAGAAGGTTCAAACATATTAAATTACGAAAATAGTTAAAATGATACAAAACTTTGAAAGTTATCCCTTTTGAGAAAAAAAATGAAAAAAGAGTACTATGCGTTTCTCTATCTACGGTACTATGGCATCTAGCTGGCATCACATTATTATTTTGACAACAAACGGTCAGTAACTGTCAATCATTTATGTAGGACTTGCATACTTTATTACTAAAAAGTTTGAATTCAAATTCGGGCAGACTTTAATGGGAAGAATAAAAATTTTGAAAATCCAAAAGTGCACACCTCACAGACAGAAACATGTTGACGATACATTTTATGGAAAAAAATCTAAGAAAATTAATCTATTTGTTGTTAATATCTTTTGAACTGTTACCTATGAGTTTGATAACGAAAATCAATAGGGCTCATCTGAAGGATAAAAGAAAACATACAAAGAAGATTTAGATTAATCCATTGTGTCATGATTTTCAAATATTAATAAGATTCTGTAGTGGATTTTAAAATACTAACCCCCATATTACAAAACAAGGTTTATCTTCAGACCCAGGTTTAAAACATGGAGCCTTTATTGAATTTCGAACTTTATTCCGACTATGGTAAAGTTCCCAAACACAAAACTGACAACTTAGTACCGAACTAAGTTTTCAGTTTTGTATAAAGAACGGTATTTCAATCACTGTTACGTTCCTATTACAAAAACTGGCTCCATGGTTTAAGCCATGTCAAAATATAAATCTTGTTTTGTAATAAGGCGGTTAATATTTAATGTGTGAAAGTATGTGATTTGCCTCAAATGATTTTTGTATCAGTGTAGTCATGAAGTTTAAAAGTATCTCATTTGACAGTTATTTTAAAAAGTACGGGTATTTTAATGGAACGGAATGGAAACATGACGTTTGGGGTGTCGCGTAGTTGCTAGGTTAATTCTCATGGAGCTCGAAATCTAAAGGTTGTCTTCAGCCTATACTCATTATTATATTGAGTAGCTAATTAAATAGTTCGTTAAATATTGCTGTGTACCAAGTTTGTATGTGTTCAAGAGGTTCTATACAGAAATGTCCGTAATGAAAAGGAGTTTCTTTTCAATTGTGTGTAACGATGTGAATCGTGATGACAAGTAGACTCACTTCCCAACGGAAACACTACTTACACGTAATTTTTATATAGCTACTATTAGTTTTTAAAACTTCCCTGCTAATATGGATTCCATGTATAATTTTAGAGTAAATAAACGATTTTATGATGGAAAATTTTGACAAGGAGATATATCCTTAATATATTTAGTATACAGGGTGGAAAAAATAAATTGGCCCTGAAGGGAAACCACTTTAAATTCATAAGATAATAAGATTTTACTTAAAGGAAACATTTTTTAAAAGAAACAAAACTGTATTCACTGATTTCTCGACAAGCTTACCTAAACCGGGAATCGAACCAGCTAAAAATTAAAAAAATAAACACTCGCTATTTTATTTCACTAATCGATACAGTCAATGTTAAAGATACTATTTATTAAGTAAAATAATCTATCTTAAGTATTTACAGTGGTTTTCCTTCAGGCCCATTGATTTTTCCACCCTGTATATACTGCTAGCTTAGTAAACCACTCTCACACGCTGAAGCGTTATGAGGCGTGCAATATGGTGGTTTAACACATTTTCTACACCTGCAAAAGATTTCAAACCGCAATTACTAGGTATTCCTCAGATATTTTTTTCTGAAGATTGAAAAATCAACCTTTAAACTACCAACTTATACAAGGTACAATACCAACTTAAACAACGCACAACCTCTTAAGTGGTCATTTTACTCATAATTAAGAACAACTTTTACTATGGGACCAAATATGAAGTCGCGAAAAAAGCATTCTCCGCCTTATTACAAAACAAGATTTATATTTTGACATGGCTTAAACCATGGAGCCAGTTTTTGTAATAAGAACGTAACAGTAATTGAAATACCGTTCTTTATACAAAACTGAAAACTTAGTTCGGTACTAAGTTGTCAGTTTTGTGTTTAAGAACTTTACCGTAGTCGGAATAAAGTTCGAAATTCAATAATGGCTCCATGTTTTAAACCTGGGTCTGAATATAAAACTTGTTTTGTAATAAGGAGGTTGGTGCTTCCTACATTTTGACGAGATAGGAGAACATAATTATAATAGGTATGAAACAACAGATTTTTTATTCGCGCTTTCAGGTTTTTTTTTCCATAAAACACTTGCGTTTCGTTGTCAATTGACATCCCATACTCATGACCCTCCCGTTAAAGGTAAATAATAATTATTATCTATAGGGTATCACACATTGTGTTGCCATGGTAGGTACAAATACCAACTTAGTAATTTATAAGGAAACTGATTAGATTTCATAAGTAAGTACCTAGTGTTAGACAAATCAGAAGTTAGGTTTCAACTAGATATATTTTATTGTGTTTATCTGTTGAAGCTCAGATTATATTCTATAATCTGAGGTCTGAAGGAACATAGTAAATAAAACGTATTGTAAGGTAACCTTCAAATCACACATTTAATAATTATCATATCATGATTTCTCATAACCTCTTTACTTATTTTACAATAATACTTAGTATTCTTGGAATATAAAACATTGTACATACTTGCTACATAAATTCCACAACTAGCAGTAGTTACACAATAGAATCTAACATTTATAACAAAATAACGGCCACAGTTTATAACTTAGTATTAAATTAAATCAGATTGACTTACAGTAGGTCATTGATACTATTACCACTTGTTCCCTTGGTGCTCCGTGCTATAATGCGCCGGAGCCCAATGTTTTCAACCTCTTGCGAGCGTTGAATCAACAGACAAATTCAAAACTATCGTTGTCACGTGACAGGCAAAGGAAATATAGTCAAACAGTTAGTATGATTTTAACAAAATTAAAAATGTAGTAAACTAAATGTACTTCTTGTTGAAAAGTGATAAAATACAATCTTAATTATCTAACAGACGGCCGTCCTGAGAAAGCAATGACCCTATTGCTTTCCGGCCATTCGAGTATATTTGTGTGTCTCTATACAAATTGGATACACAATCAGCTCAAGAACCTAATTAACACAACTGTAAATGTATTAATAAATGTGCAAGTACGCTTTCAAACTAATACTATATGTAGATAACTAGTATGAAATAACAAAATAAAAAAAATAACAAGTAAAAATTGAAAATAAACTACTAATACAATAACTTCTAACTTAATCACAAAGATCATAAAAGTATATTAACTCTGTAAATGTATTAATAAATGTGCAAGTACGCTTTCAAACTAATACTATAATTAAATAACTAATATGAAATAACAAATAAAAAAAATAACAAGTAAAAATTAAAAATAAACAACTAATACAATAGCTTCTAATTTAATAACAAAGATCATAAAAGTATATTAAGAATGTAAATGTATTAATAAATGTGCAAGTACGCTTTCAAACTAATACTTTATGTAGATAACTAGTATGAAGTAACAAATAAAAAAAAAAACAAGTAAAAATTAAAAATAAACAACTAATACAATAACAACTAACTAACTCTAACTATATTAAGTATACTTACTTATACATGTCTACTCAATTCCAAGTAAGTATTCTTAATTCCTTAAGTAATAGGTACATAGGTAAATCAAGGAGACCCCGTAAAGGTCGTATCAAATAATAAAGAGGACCAACTAATACAACAACTTCTAACTTAATAACAAAGATTGTGAATATAAATTATAATAACGTAACTAATACATTGTAACAATTCAAAATTGGTAAAATTCTTTAAGTAATAGGTGGGTACATGAATCAGGGTGATCCCATTAATGGTCATACATAAGAGGACGGGAGCTAGCATCGGATCATCATCGCCACGCTTCATCTGCTCCTTGTCAACCTGCGTCTCCCGAGGTGTCTACGTAGTGACGCGACGGCGCGGTGCGTGGCGCGGGGCGCGGTGTGGTGCGTGGCGCGGTGCGCGGCGCGGGTAGGTGACCACAACAACACGCTTACGGCTGGGCGTCGCGTACGTCTGCGCAATGAGCCCCGACATCATTATGTAGGTAGTGTACATACCGAGAAAACAAAAATATATAAGTAGAGTTCTGCTGGGATTAGTGCAAGACACATGACGCGACGGCACGGATAAGTGATCATGACAACACGGCTGGGCGTCGCGTACGTCTGCGTAATCAGCCCCAACATGATTATGTAGGTAGTGTAGATACCTGGAAACCAAAAAAAAATATATTAGTAGAGTTCTACTGGGATTAGTGCAAAACACAATGATTCATGGTTCAATTACTGATAAAAATTAACCTGAATAAAGAAAAGATTAGTCAAGGGGGCGTGAACACCGCTTGTACTTCGGTCTCTGTCATTGTTACTGACTACCGCTTGTACTTCGGCCTCGGTCCACTTTTTAGGGGGCGTGAACACCGCTTGTACTTCGGTCTCCGTCATTGTTACTGACTACCGCTTGTACTTCGGCCTCGGTCCACTTTTTAGGGGGCGTGAACACCGCTTGTACTTCGGTCTCCGTCATTGTTACTGACTACCGCTTGTACTTCGGCCTCGGTCCACTTTTTAGGGGGCGTGAACACCGCTTGTACTTCGGTCTCTGTCACTGTTACTGACTACCGCTTGTACTTCGGCCTCGGTCCACTGCTAATTATTCCAGGCAAGCAGCTCTAGAGTAGCCAGATGCAGCCCGTTAGTCACGTAAGATCTATTCTGTAATCATACAATGGGAACGATTTGGGAAGGAAAGTCAGTATTTAACTCTGTCAACAACTTCGTTGCTCATAATGTCATTGTGTTCGCCACCTCTTTTGCACCTAACAAATGGTCCTAGATGGTCCATGTGAAGAGTTTGAAATGGGGCATTACCTTTGGGGATTGGTTGTAATGTAAGTAACCAGTGGGTTTACTAGTACATATATGATTTATTGTATGCATAATTAAGAAACGAAACGTTTCATTTTTGGAAACCAATAGTCTTGTTTTATTTTAGTGCTCCATCTCATCATGACATAACTGACAAATTCACCATCGTTCCCCATTAGGTACATACAGTGTCAGTATGTGGTAACCCCTCAAGTTTTAAAATGTTACGCTGCTACAACATTGAATTCGTTACGTAAAAGGATTCATTGTATCGACTTGGATTCGAACCATCCATCGCATCACCGAACGTCGTCTTACTCATACCGGCAGTTTGCCTAACTAACCAGCGAGCCCATATGAATTGCGTTGAAATTATCATCTACTATCGTCCGATTCACTTAATCTTTAGGTCTCTGTCTAATCGATAGATGATACTTGAAGGCATCCATTAATTCTACTTACGTTTTATTTATAAAACCAATCCATACCCTCAAGTTACAACTACAACGTTTGATGTACGTTGAGCTACGTTCACTTAAAACGACGAAGAGTAAACGAATACGATTTACTCACTATTATTTAATGATTTCTAATTATATATTATATCGTTTGCGTTAGTAGGATGTCACTTGTGCGGGACTAGGGACACTTGTCTAGGGATTGTGTCAGTTGGCAAAATATATGTACCTATATTATAATAACTGTACTGTGTGTAGTAAAATAACTTCAAAGTTTTGTTAAATAATAGCAATAGTAAATTAAATAATAGCAACAAAGTTTTGTTAAATTATATGCCCATAAAAATATAAAATTATTTAAAAAATACAGTGATATCCATAATATAAATACTAGGAACAAACACAAATTTGTTGTACCTACAACAAGGCTCAAGAAAATAGGTGGCTCGTTTCGATGTCAATGTATACGCTTTTATAATAAACTTCCAAGCCACGTTCAAGATCTAAGCCTTAATAAATTCTAATCATTCATTAAACGTAAGTTGTGCCAGAAAGCCTTTTATACTGTTAAAGATTATATTGAGGACAAAAAGGCTTGGGATTGAGCTGCTCCAATTTTTGTACATATTGAGGTAGTTTATTTTTATTGTTTTTTTTTGTTTTTGCTAACTTTATTATTTTATAAACAGTGACATTTAATTATTATTTTATACACAATGACAGGAATATTTACTTGTAAAGTATTATATTATTTTAATTATTGTGAATGTGAAGACTATGTGGGTTAATGCATAATATTTTTTTTCCCTTTCTTTTATTCTCAGTTAGTGTTCATGGTCTGGCAGTTTGAGTCATATAAGTGGCCTAACCAAATGTCCTTTCTTTGGTATTGATCGTCGCATCGTTGAGCTCCTTAAATTCTGAGTAGAGCTGCACGATTACTGACAAATGCGTGCACTGACTGGTCAGGTCCACTCAACCTGTGTGGTTCTTTCCTCAAAAGACCATTTCAGACACCAATCTACATGGTCTTCACATGATCTGAGACTCATGAGATTATGTCTGGACTTTAAAAGAGACTATGACCTTTGAGTTTGTTTCGGCCTTTCTTCTCAGAGTAGTCAGATAGGAAACGCCGACCTCATCTAGTTTTTTAAAATATGATTGACGTGTAAAAGTGTTTGTACAAACCTACTTACAGAAATAAAATCATTTATCATTTATAATAATAAATATTATTAAACGATTATTAAAATATTTTAGTTTTCTTGACTTTTAAATTCTGTATAAATATTACTAAAACAAAATAGATAAATACTTTATACAATTTATAATGCATGCATACAATACAAAGCTCATTCCGTGTTTGAATCTCCAATCATATGCACGGCAAGCGGTCTTGAAACCTCTGGTCTATTTAGACGTTAAATAACTCTTCCTAAATGTTAAGCGTATTATTGACTGTCGAGTCAACGCAATAATAAAAGTATTAACATCAGAACCTATTTTTTTTTTTGCATGTCCATTATCAGGGTGTCAGGATCTTTGTCGATAGGTTTGCCAACTGTCAATTTGTGGGCCCCTAATTTGTTAGGATTTTGGAAATCGCCATGAATATCGAGCATGATCGGTAATAATTTAGCCCTTGCAATAGCTTTCCCGTATGCAACACATGCTTATCCCCAAATACCTAAGTTTAAAACTAGTCTTTTTCCTAAGCCATTTTTTTTAACTGGATATAAACCTTGCGGTATTATAATTGCTTAAAACAAGTGTTTCCTGGTAAATATATTAGGCCCGTGTAATTATTTCCTAAATATATATCTACACCGACTAGCCCATTAATTGCTACATCTGATGTAAACTTCACATTTCTCTGCTTCGGCCACTACTGAGTTTAACACCAAAACTAAACCAGCTGCAAAGCCTTTTAATACAGGCAGTCCCCTTGTTGAGGTATCTAATTTTAATTCGTCCGCCGTGCTGTTTGTTAAGCGTGCACTTGCTACCAAAATCTACAAATGCAGTTTTAGGTATGCTGTTTATCTATATATTTTAGGGGTCTACCCTTATATAGCAGAACTTTTTATATCATAATATTATTTATTTTGCCTATCAGCAGGTAGCATAAATTTCATTTCGCAGAAAATCGCTTGGAAAACACTCATTTATAATACATTCAAAACTCATAATTTTGTAAGTCCGAATCATCTTTATAGGCATACATTTCTTATCCATAATAATATTAATTAAGATCTTATCGCAGAACGTTCACAGTCAGAATCGTCTTTTGGCTTACATTTCATAACCATAATAATTGGAAGACTCATCCATCACATTATAGAAAACTATGCATGCAGCAACCATGCAGGCACGGTTTTTGTCACGGCTCAAATGGCTTGTAGCAGATAGTCTCAACGCTCACCACCCGCTCCTCAACTCGCGGGCCGCCTTGGCGCTCCACGCCTACGCGGACCTAAATAAAATTATAGGGGTGGGGCAGACAAGACTGAGTCGGTTCTGCAGCGATTCGTTTCTGTCACTAACTTTTGTAGCACTACGCATTGACTTTTTAAGACAATATTTTAATTTTAATGAAGAAAATGCTATTTTATAGAAATGGCAATAAGCCTTATAAAATAATTCCAAATTAAATTCTGCCATCTTCATAGTATGCCAAATAAATTTCGGAGCATCAAGACTGCCAGATAGATCCCGGGAACCCATTTTTTAGCGCTAGCGTTTTTTTTATGATCATAAGCAGACGTGAGCGCGAATGTCCCCTGTACTTTGGACGATTGTGAATCTGTGCTACATGACCGCCCAATAGAACGAGAAGGTCTTATACGGTGCTTTCAATTTATTACTATAACGTGAAGGTTTAGCATAGGAGGAGGCCAATGTTGAGCTCCTAGAGGTGTCCCTACGTATGGTTGACTGCGAACGTGTCTGGGGACGTTTGGCGCCGCGAGATCGAACCCACGTGTTCCTCCCCTTAGATTTCCTATCCTCGACTACACGTGGAGGTGTTAAGGCCCCTCTAGCAGACATTGTCACAATCTTTTATTGATGTCTAAAGGGAAGGGACAACTTAAACATGGAGTAAGTACTATATTGATTGTAAGTAGAGGGGTCAAATTTCGACCAGTAGGCGACCATTAGTAATCAATAATTATTCGAATCAATATTTCAGTATTTAGCTTCTTTAAATTTTGAGGTTATGTTCTGTCGCTGCTCAGTTGCTTATTACCAAGGTGAGATGTCAGATGTTACACATCATACGCTACGTCAAGTCACGGTCAAATGAGAATCGAGATAGTAGGAAAATATTGAAATGATTAGAATAGTATTCTTATAACCTTAGTACATGTGAAATATTTATGACACAAATAATGGACTAAAAGAATATCATATTCTAAAAAAATCATAGAAGTAAAATTTTCAGCAATTCAATAAACATAGTTATTATATTAATTTTCATTCGATTAATCATTAACATCATTGTATTGAATTCCTTTACTGTTTACATATCCTCACGCTTCACAGTGTGCCTAGGTGCATTACCGCCATTCGGAACGAAATATTATATAACGAACAGCAAGATACAGCAGAAAACCCATGCCACACACTATTTGGCGGAAAACTCCAAAATAAATACATATTTAACCAAAAACAATATCCACGCCCATCCCGGAGTGTAGCCCCGGCAAGGTGACAGAGGACATCTAATCTCCGCGGTGTTCCTACTTGTACCTCCATAGAGTAGCCATGGCAAAGTATTTGCAGGAACACCCCGCAATGAAAAATATGTATTTATTTCCATAGAAAGATGCATGCATGGTGGCTATAATACCATTCCGGAAAACCTGTGTGTATCCCGGAGTGTAGCCCCGGCAAGATACAAAAGGCCCTCACAATCCATGCCTACGTCTCCATAGAGTAGCCATGGCAAGACGCATGCATGCTTATTGGAACATCATTACACCGCTCCGGAAAACATGTGTAGTAGAGAGTAGCCCCGGCAAGATACACAATGCTTTCACCATCCATGCCTACATCCCCCTAATATAATCATTTGAACATAAATAAAGTACACAGTGAAACATGTAAGTATGTATTTCATTCTTAATTTCCTTTACCCAACATGTGACCGTTATTTTATTCAAATAGCAGGATGAACATTATTTAACTCTAAAATTATATTTGTATTAAATATGGGCGCTGAATAATCCCACTTCTGATTTGTTAGACAAATCAGAAGTTAGGTTTCAACTAGATATATTTTATTGTGTTTATCTGTTGAAGCTCAGATTATATTCTATAATCTGAGGTCTGAAGGAACATAGTAAATAAAACGTATTGTAAGGTAACCTTCAAATCACACATTTAATAATTATCATATCATGGTTTCTCATAACCTCTTTACTTATTTTACAATAATACTTAGTATTCTTGGAATATAAAACATTGTACATACTTGCTACATAAATTCCACAACTAGCAGTAGTTACACAATAGAATCTAACATTTATAACAAAATAACGGCCACAGTTTATAACTTAGTATTAAATTAAATCAGATTGACTTACAGTAGGTCATTGATACTATTACCACTTGTTCCCTTGGTGCTCCGTGCTATGCGCCGGAGCCCAATGTTCTCAACCTCTTGCGAGCGTTGAATCAACAGACAAATTCAAAACTATCGTTGTCACGTGACAGGCAAAGGAAATATAGTCAAACAGTTAGTATGATTTTAACAAAATTAAAAATGTAGTAAACTAAATGTACTTCTTGTTGAAAAGTGATAAAATACAATCTTAATTATCTAACACTAGGTACCCGCATAATTATCAAGTTAAGGATGCGCATCTTCTCGATAAATATATTGTACTATCAACTCCATTATTATTACCTTAGGTGCATAATAATGCATGCCAACGAGTATTTATTAGTATTATTGTCGCAGATCTAACGCTAAATCATGCGCAGGAGTTTCCTTGTCTCCATATTATTAAATAATTAAGTAAACGTTTGCACTGTAATTAGTTGTGTATCTTGTAGGTAAAAAGGTATTATTGAGTCTATTATTAATTATTCATTTAACTTTGTACCACTAATTGTGGTTAATAATAGTTTAATGACAGCAAAAAATGGTAAATTCACGGTTAGGTAAGTAAGACGGATATCTAAGGTTATTTCTTGGTCAGCAACAAAAAGAGGTAAGATCTAGGAAATACCAAAACTTTTGCTTTAGTAAATAAAACAGGATCTACCTACATTTTGATCCAGCTTGTTTGTTTTCGTCCGTTGTAATCGAGTTCTTAATAATTTTCAGTAAACCGACCTGGGGCCCTAAAATTGACGCTTTGGCAGAATCATAATAAGATCTGCGTACTTTTCATACATCCCGCAATTCATCTGTTTGACAGCTGCTATTTGAAATTAGACTTCAATATAGTACATTTCTATTGTACTTCATAATTTGTGGACCATTTTACGAAAGTCCATACAAAACTGTCAAACAGATGAATTGCGGGTTAAGAATTGTACGCAGATCATAAGATGATTCTGCCAAAGCGTCCGTTTTAGACCCCTTTTTCTTTTTTGGTTGGGAAGTTATCAAATAACTTCTCCCGCTCTGAGTGGAGCGGGAGGGGGGGGGCGTGTCAGACTTTTAACGATTAAAACCAACCCGTGTTCCTTCCGTTGCCTGTGTGCCAGGGCCACGATATCTCCCTTTCGGACAAACTTGCAACCCTGGCCACCTGAAATGGCTCAGTAAAACTGTAGTAGTTACTTGTCTGACTACTTATACTCCATTTGAAATAAGATTAGACATATAAATAAACGTTTTTTACAGTACGTTTAACCGATTTTGACTTCTATTGCGTTAGTGGCATGGCAAATGGCAGCTGTAATAAACAGTTGGTATTGTAACCACGTTTTTGCTTTTAATTTCATCCTTATGCCTACGGAATATAAGACAAAATCGGTTGAAAGGACTGTAAGTTTATTTATGTTTAATCTTATTTCAAATGGAGTATAGTTTTCGGTATACAACATGTCCCGGAATTAACACACAAGCTCTTAAGGGGTCATTGTACTCATCATTATGAACAACTTTTATTAGGGGACCAAACCTGAAATCGCGAAAAAAAATCAGCTGTTCTCCCTACCTTTTGACGAGTTATGAGAACATATACGTAGGGAATAATTCACTATAAACTTAATTTCAGTTTTGTTTCTATAGTAAAAGTTGTTCATAATGATGAGTAAAATGACCCCTAAGAGGTTGTGCGTTAATTCTGGGACATAATCTCGTATATTATAAACTTTATTTATCCAGACGAGATATCATCTACCACTTGTCTCAAAGGCATTTTAACGAGGTGGAAATCTTGATGGATATATCCTTTGAGCCACAGGGCGATGAGAAGGGATACACATAGATCTGCAGGCAGTTTAAGTATGACAATATATCCGTCCGAATATACAGGGGGAAATTTAAAAAACACGATGAAACAAAAAAAACATCGTGTTTCGATATCGATACTCATATCGTCTACACGGAGTTTCGCTAGCAAATTAAAATTTTCCCTTTTGTATTTTTTCAAAGTCTAATTACTGGCACTTTTGAATTGTCAAGGGGTCGGTCAGTGAGAGAGATGAAGCTAGTTGCCCATTCCAAAGCGTAGTAGGTACCTGTGGAAAATAACGGGCAAGAAACTCCACGGACACTCTTTTAAATTAACATAATATGGTTACAAAATATTAGTGACATCATTCATGTTGAAATTCATGTGTGAATGATGCAAAACGTCAAAAGCGTCCGTAATAAAAATATTAAAAAAAACAATTAAAATAAGCCATGGCAGCTAAGAGATGAACAGTCCCTACTGACGGCGCCCGTTCACGGGTATGACGCATGGATTAGCACCATTCAGGTCAGCCATTTTGGAGGGAGCTAAATGATCCAACACACGCGCCACCATCAGCGAGACATTACAGTGAGCATGACATACTCTCAGCCGCCAGCGCCCACATTCAAGTCAATGAAAGACGTAAGTACCCAGTAAATCCTGCTAGGGTTACGAGTTTGTCCGAACTATCGTGGCCCTGGCACACAGGCAACGGAAGGGGAACACGGGTGGGTTTTAGTCAGTAAAAGTCTGACACGCCCTCCCGCTCCGCCCAGAGCGGGAGAAGTTATTTGATACCTAATATCCCACCCAAAAAAAAAAACCCCAGTAAATGGTAGCTTTATAGTATTCTAAATAGATAGTACTGACACATGACGTGCTATGCAATTATTTATAATACTAAGGGATTGAATATAAACAATGCAAAGATAGTTTTTTTTTTTCCTGTATTGCTCTCTCGTGTTCGAGAAGATGTCGCTGTAAAAATATTTGCATTCCTTCCATAAAACAAAAGAAGACAAGGGGATAGCACCATTCAATGAATTTACGATAGTGTACTAGGACTGCACGGTATGCGTACACATCGCCGGCGACCGGAACAGAGAGAGCCGCTTGAATGCGCACACGCCTCTGTACTTTCACTGCAAATGTTTACATTGCCAATTTTGCACGTGAACCTTTATATCGTTGGCATTTGGTATGTTCTCTTGATTAAAAGTACGAGACGTATGAAAGCATAGGTCAAGCGGCCAGGGTGTGTCAGACTCGTCAAGCATCACGATGCAACCTTGACCTTGGGCATACGCATTGGATTAGACTAGGCCTTGTTAAAAGCAGGGACCATTTTGGTTACGCATTGACAGGCTTTTCGATAGGGTTTTTCAAAAACTCATACGGTGTGGGTAATTTTGAATGGTTTAAATTAAGCCGCTCAAAAGGGTTACCTACACCGTATTTTTCTAAAATAGTAACCAAAATGGGCCTTGGGTAGAATAGAGATAGAATTGGTCATGCTACGCGTGCTGGGCGGATATCGAAATAACATAATATTATGATTTTTTCATGATACTGGGTTTCAAGTAGGTATAGAACTCGTTGAATGGGTTATCATGTAACCCTTTCACTGGGGTTCAAGTATAAAACCCTTTCAATGGGTTTCTAGTATAAAACCCTTTCAATGGGTTACATCATGATAAAGGTAACCCATTGAATGGGTTACCCCTTCGGAAGGTTTAACTCTTAACCGGGGTTGTACGGTCCCTGGTTAAAAGTACTGAAGCATGAGTAAAGTGGTAAAGATTATCAGTAGTACGGTTGTTGTTTTACTCTCTTGCAAACTTACACTTGGGGTACTGAACTAATAAGGAGTGCGTGTTGGACCACGCACAATAAAGGGTTCCACAGTGAGGATTAATTTATCCTAAGAACAAACTTAACGTTGTAGTTGAAAAACATGTTTCGTCATAAATTCCAACTGCAAATGTAAGTTTGTACGCACAATATTGCGAGATTTACCATATTATTTTAAGACCATAGACTTCGTAAGGGGTTTCCTGTAATCTATAAGTCAAGAACTATTTTTTGCATTTTTTTTTTATTTTAGGCTTAGTAGTTACAGAGACAAGGAGCCAATGGCAAAATTTTCATCGATTTTCTTAAATAACTTTAAAAGTATTTATTAAAAATGATTAAAAAAGTTTAACTGAAATTGTTATAACATGCCCTTTCGTTTGTTAAGTCACACAGTACCGTTTTTAAGTCACACAGTACCGTTTCCAAAACTTTTTTTAATATTTTCTTATTTGTCTGCAAAATAGACAAAAAATAAAAAAAAATCACATAACACCATATTAAAAAATCATTTATTTACGTTAGACGTCCGTGTTTGGGCCACAGAGTTTCATAAGTGTACCAAATTTCAACTTATTCAGTCCAGTAGATTCGGAGCAAATTGGCTGTAACAGACAGACACGACTGATCCTGTAAGGGTTCCGTTTTTTTCCTTTTGAGGTACGGAACCCTAAAAAGCACAATATAATCTAAAAGAAGAAGAAGCTGGCTGGTGTAGAAAAACTGTTTGAATGGGAAGAGCTAAATCGAGCCCGTTAACCGGGGATAAGTTGACATTTGCTGTGGCGAGCAAGTCGATGTTTTAAGAAACATCTATCTACATTCCTCACATAAAGAAGTCTATGAATGTGTTCATGGACCATTATTTATTACCCATGACTAATATGATAAAAACTGTCAAGTAATAAACGTTTTTTTCAGAAGGTACAGGACATACATACAATGTCTTAATCATTGCTATTTTTGAACGAACGTAATAAAAAGGTTTTTATTGTGTAACACAAATACACAATGATGTTGTATGCAATTTAGACATACCTAATTACAGTAGGTACCACCGCGAAAGTTCCCGGCCGACCACTTTTCAACCTTATTACTATGGGTATAAGGGCGAAAAGTGGCCGACCGGGAACGTTCGCGGTGGTACCTATGTTTTGTTTAACTTTAAACGACCTTCGTTGTTTATTAAGACAAATACTAAATAATACAATCGAGCTGGATTGTGAAGGTTACATAATCATTAAGGCACTGACAAGAGGCAAATGATAAAGGCTTCTACAGACCGGCGAGACACAAAGGCCCCGCGTATCGCGCGACGAGCGGTGCCTTTGTGTCACCTCGCGTGTCGCGCCGGTCTGTATAAGCCTTTATCATTGCCCTCGGTGTGTGAGTCCGACTCGCTCTTGACCGGTTTTTTTTTATGCAGTCTGACAGTGACCGCGGTTTATCTGTTGTCAGCGTCTTAAAGGCTCGTACAGACTGGGGCGATATCGCAGGCGCGACGCGACAGTAGCACAATTTCTGTGTCGCTGCCTGTCGTGCCCGCAATATCGCGTGAGTCTGTAAGAGCCTTAAGTGATTAGACAGTCTAATTTTGAGCATTTCCTACTCAGGCGTTCGTAGACAGTTTGGGGCATTGAGATCTATTTTCAATTCAATTCTATTCAAGTCTACTTCACTATTCATACAATTCCATTCCATACCATTCTTGGATGCGAGATGCGAATCATCATTAGCAAAAATTTCGTCAAAAGTTTGTAACCACCAAAGCAATCGTGAGAAACTTTATACATACATTGAGCCTGATATAGGAAGAACATCGTAAGCGACATAAATTAAAATTTACAGGATTGATTATTTTATTGATTGATTATTGATTATTTTAGACAATGATAGTTGTATGGGAGATTTTAATAAATAAATAAATTTTATTTTATTTATTTTTCTTAAAGTGAAATACTTACATTAACTCGCTTACGATGTTCTTCCCTATCAGGCTCGATATTATTGTATATGAAATATAATAGGGGAGGGGCTTGTGGCTAATTAATAACAGCCCCACGGATCTATCGATCAGGTTAAGCTACGCTTGCCGCGGTCGGTCCGTTGATGGGTGACCATTTTTACATACCAAGACCCTTTCGTGCCTCGGAAAGTACGTTAAGCCGTTGTTCCCGACTGTTATTTGTAGATCTTTGACAATGTTGTTACGGGTCGTCAGAAGCCCGAAAGTCTGACAATCAGTCTTACCAAGGGGTATCGTGTTACCCAGTAACTGGGTCGAGGTGGGGGATAGGCTGTTGCTTCATGTAAAGTACTGGTATTCAGCTGCATCCGGTTAGACTGGAAGCCTACCCCAACATACCTATACTTCATTTGAAATAGATTAGACATTTAAATAAACTTGTTTACAGTCCGTTCAACCGATTTTGACTTCTATTCCGTAGATATAAGGATGGCATTGAAAGCAAAAACGTGGTTACAATACCAACTGTTTATTACAGCTGCAAGTTTTCATGCCACCAACGCAATAGAAGTCAAAATCGATTGAACGAACTGTAAAAAAGGTTTGTTTGAATGTCTAATCTTATTTCAAACGGAGTATAGATGGGAAAAGGCTAGGTAGATAATGACATACGAAATATATATGCAGAGTGGTTTATAAGTACAGACGCCAGCACATCAAGCTACTACAATCTGTCTTTCTTTAAAAGATTTTCAAGTTTATCGTTAAAGCATAAGGTTCAAGGTTGATTGGGAAAATTTGACAGTTTCGAGTCGCTTGACCTGCTGGCGTCTGTAATCTATCATATAGCCTAAAGGGAAGATGGTTATCAAAATAAGATGGTGTTGTGACAAAGATTTATTAACTTACACCATATACTTTGTGTCTGCTACTAGGTAAAAGAAAACGTGTTATGAAATAGTTTTAGATGTACAGATAGACAAGTCTTACGGAGTTGCTTGACGTCATAATCATATACATTATGTGGAAATGCATGTAGGAAAGGTTAATGATCTGCTTATAAGCTTTCGCAAAAGGACGGTACCTATCCCTGATCTGCAAAATGCATGGCAGCCGCAACGAAATCTTGAAGACTATAGCACATAGGATCTCATTCCCGCTTTGAAGATCCTTTATTAAATCTCATAACTAACTTCTTATCTTATGTTCCATGTTTGTTGTTGTCTTCATTTCCATGTCTGTATGGATAATGATATGCAGGATTAAAAATATTTTTACTTAATTTAATGCGAAAGGTCCTCTTTTACTCGCTGACTAAAGGCTTCTACAGACCGGCGCGAATCGCGACACGACACAAAGGCACCGCTCGTCGCGCGACCTTCGGGGCCGGTCTGTAGAAGCCTTAAATAGATGAATGAAATAATAATTGTCATTGCCGTCGGAGGACCGTTCTGTGGAACGCTTTTAATCTAAGAGGTCCTCCGATTCCAATGATAACTTTATTTATCTGTTTAGTCAAATGTGTGAGTGACCTTTCGCTTTGTAAGTATATAAAGATTAACTTATACAACTTGTTTTATATTATTTACTTTTTAGTCGTGTTTTTAATTTTTTGAACATAAACACAACTATATTGCTTTTAAAGGGCGAGCCATGGTTTATGAAAAAAACGGTAATAATTTGTTTTTTCCATGAAAATTTGACTACGTATACTATCATCGTCTAGATCTTGCTTATTAGTACATAACAAAAATATATAGTAGTAGTATTCAATATAAATTCGTTCACTAATAACAAAAGAAATTGAGTAAATATAACGGTAATATTCAATAATCTTTCCTAACCCAATAACATTTCATGTAAAATGTTGCTAAGACGACCACATATGGTTTGCCCTGTGAAAAAGACATCAGATCTCATGTAGAGCCAAGCTTCTGAATCTACACGGCCTAACTCTACCGACCATAGAAATATTCTTCTTTCTTAAATCTATGCTACCGACCCTAACTTCATTAATTCTACATATCAGTTCTACGTACCAAAAGTGAAAAACTGAAAATCAATCTTTTCATTGCAGTCGGGGGACGGATCCTTGGAATAGTTCTGTACAGGTCCCCCGACTGCAATGAAAAGATGATTTTCAGTTTTTCACTTTTGGGAACAATGGTGTTTTAATTGCACAGTAAATATTATAATCTATTTAGTACCTACTTTGTGGCCATTCAACACTAAAATCATGTAACTTGTTTTTAATTTTTTAGTTCACTTTTGAATATGGCAGGCGTGTTTTTTATTTTTTTTTATTATTTGTTTTTTTATTATAATTACACTCCTTTAAAAAAACTGTCTGCTCAACAACGTTATTAACGCAATGAATGTTGTCGGACTGTCACAATAAAACCCATTGCTACTGTGTGTTGCTCAAATTGCTGATTCTGTATTTTAATTAATTAGATATTATTTATAAAAATTTATTAACTCATAATTACTATCATTACAGGAATTAGGTACCTAATTCAATAGTGTGGCCATAATTACTGTTTTATTATTTACCATACTATATTATGTACAGACGCCAGCAGGTCAAGCTACCCAAAACTGTAAAATTTTCCCATTCAACCTTGAACCGTATGCTTTAAAGATAAAGTTGAAAATCTTTTAAAGAAATCTGACAGATTGTAGTAGGTTGATGTGCGTCTGTACATCGTGGTTTTTGTGAACTCACTCAGAGAACAAGTAAAAGTAACTATGCTGTCTGCTACGTCACTAAGTACACGCAAAGGTACGCGCTAACCTCTTCTGAACCAGCCTATTTGGCGCGAAAAAGGGTGTGCGCCACGAACAAACAGAATCAGTCGGACTGAATCAGACCGATTGGCGAATCTCGCATAATTAACATCGGCCTCATCGGCCTCATTGAGGCCGATCGGCAAAAGAGAGGCTATAGGGGCTTTACTCAGTAGATTGGTCCTACTACTGGGCACCGCCAATAGACGTGGCCGTCGCCTTCGCAATACATAATTGTCGGACACACACAGGTTTACCTATTTCTTTGTTTGAATTGTCAAATAACTTCTCCCGCTCCGGGCGGAGCGGGAGGGCGTGTCAGACTTTTACTGACTAAAACCCACCCGTGTTCCTTCAGGTGCCTGTGTGCCAGGGCCACGATATCCCTTTCAGACAAACTCGCAACCCTGTCAGGCATTGGCCCTACCGGACCCCGTCAGTTGGTGCTGACATCTCTTTGAGACGCGCGTGGAACACAACGCGCTGTCGACCCGGGCCTGGTGCTTATCGGACAGCGAGCTACCCATCGCTCACCGTCCGCGAGCCCGCGCCTACGGTGGCTGGGAATCAGCCTGCTACTCCCGACGCCCAGGGCGTCTCCCGCAGCGACTAGGGGCGTGAGGGCGCGAATTTTGCCTCTCCCTCATGCGTCCTTTGCGAGCATTACTGCTTTGCAGAAGGAGGTGACGGCCTCCCATGCACACTCGCTCCGAACCATGTCCTGAACTAGGGCCGGACGAGAGAGATCTGCGCCACCGATCGCCTCCACCGTATGCTCCACTGTGTCCTCCGGGCGATCCACACAGTGGTAACACCCGGGCGTTTCCTCCCGCATAATCCTGAACAGAAACCTTCCGAAACAACCGTGTCCGGTGAGGACCTACGTCAGGCGGAAGGTGAGGACGCCGTGGCACCTCTCTAGCCACTCCTCAAAGAAGGGACTTATCGCCACAATTGTGGCGTGCCCACTTTCAATATCCCTGGGTTTCGAAGCCTTGCCACGCAAGACCCGCATAATCATGCATAATCATAACGTTATACGGATATTCATTTAGAAAATGAATTTTTAGAACTTTTCTATACAGTGATTACGTGACTGAATGCAGAAAACATAGACCAGAAAGTACCG
Source organism: Tiliacea aurago (assembly GCA_948098905.1). Lineage (NCBI taxonomy): Eukaryota > Metazoa > Arthropoda > Insecta > Lepidoptera > Noctuidae > Tiliacea > Tiliacea aurago. The sequence continues at coordinate 19,543,335 of OX402593.1, forward strand.
CCGTGATGATTCAGTTTAATGGCGTTTCATAGTAAGTACCGAAGTACATTAGGTATAGGAACAATAATGACTATTTATTAATCGTATACCTAAAGCAACAATGCGTTAACGTTAATAAATGCAGGTGTTCAGAATATATTATGTTCTTATTTTTGCAACAGGGTCTACATGACCTTAGGGTTGATCTGATAGTGGTGTGCATTGATAGAAACTGATAAGCGTGTTCAGTGTGTAGGGTACATTTGGTAATGAGAACTTATGACATTTTGTTTTGTTCGCATTAAGTAAGAGATTATTAGCTGCGAACCATTTCGAAAGAACAGCTAGACTATCGTTGACGTGTAAGACATCCGTATGTTTTCTATCTATTTTAAAAATAAGAGAAGTGTCATCAGCCAATAGAATTATATCCGATAAATTATTCATCATGTAAGGAAGAAGATCATTTATATAAACTAGAAATAAGAAAGGGCCAAGAATCGAACCTTGAGGCATGCCCATCTTTACTAGAGATCCCGAGGACGTCACCCTGTTAACGCTTACTTTTTGCTGCCTGTTTGATGAATAGAAAAGATCAAGATCAGCAGCTTGTCCACGATACTTTCAATTACTTTGCATAGCATGTTGTCAATAGTAGGGATGTTACGGAAGTAATTTTACCAGAAAACTCCATTAGAGTATAGGTGTCTACATCACTAGCTTATAAATTGAGATCAATGATGTCATATCTAGGTATATCACCCATAGATGCAGGAAAGGTGGCATTTTCTTAACCGGGAGGACATAAACAATAAGGTAAATATAAATAGTTCTGTTATTATAACCAATGATATTATAAATAAAAAGACGTAGGTAGATCTCTTTGAGTATTTAAGGTAGATCTAGGTTACCTACCCAACATTCGATCTTCAAAAACGGCACATTGTCTCAGTACTAGATGGCACGTGGAAATAGGACGGCATGTCGTAATTATCGTGAAAGAAACAAATAAAAAACGAAGAAAACTTGCCTAATTAGTCAAGTTTTGACGTGCCACTTTTATATTATAACAAAACATAACTTTATACAACGTGTTTTTTTTTATATCCCATAACTCTAGGGTATGATTGAGGCCATATCAAAGAATCAACTGGCATATGAGCTATGTTCCAATCCTTCGTTATTTTTTTTTTTCATTTTTCATACAAAATAATTCGGCAAAGTCACGATTATTAATGTAAAACACCCTTACGTGAAATATGACAACGTCGCATTTTAGCTTTCCCTTCACTAGCTGCCGCCGGGAAGCCCCGATACCAACATACCTACATATTTTATTTTACTATTTATTTTACTACACTACTGCGAAGTTTGGCAACCTCGCAAAAGTAAAGATTCGTCATACTGGTGACAATTTTTGACCTAATTTAATTATGATTGATGATATCTCCGAAACGATGCATTTTTGGACCACCTATTCTAGGAGTTTTAGTATTATTTTTACCTACAGAATATAACCCTAGAGTTATGGGATATAAAAAAAAACAGGTTGTATAGACACATAACTTATTAAGTGAAATTGCTAAGATAATGCAAAGGCAGTAGGTTGATTGTATGTGCAGATAAGAATAGGTACGGAAACAATTCTACTAATTGAATAGTGTTTGTAGTTCTATAAACATACACACATATAGTTATTAAAAACCCCAATTAAAATATTAGTGTCAAACCAGGAAACTAATCAACAAACTTCGTTTATGTGATCAAATGGGTACCAAAAGTACAAATAGAAAAGAATAAAGTAAGCATGGAACATACACAATTGACTATCGATTAGCTTGCACGCGATCTTACCTAACTAACTACAGATTATACAGGAGAACATCGGCTACAGACGCGCGCGAATATTTCTGAATATGAGTGAATAATTTAAAAATCTGACAATGTAAAGTTTATTAATTAAATTATTCGCAGTATTTCAAAAATGTTGCTCGTAATAGTCGATTTATTCCAAAATGAATCAATTTATTCTTCTTCGTCAAATAAATTATTGATTGTCTAAACCGGTTCTTCAGTGTCGTTAAATTATAATGCAAAAATTTTATTGGTCGTAAGTATAGATAAATCTTTTAATTCCTACTGCAATTTTAAAAGATCATTTGATTACAGCTAATAAAAACTGATATCCTGTTTGGAACAAGTCTTGATATTTTGGAGCTAAAATTCGCATAACAACAAGACAGATCGGTCATGTAACACAGGACTTGGTGGGGCCAATAATCGATTAATCTAATAAAATGTACAGAACTTTGATAAACAATTATTTCTGACGATACTTCTCACAGCTGCAGCGGTCTGAAATCAGTAAAACCCTATCTGAGGGCTTCAAGTTCGTTTTTTAGGGTTCCGTACCCAAAGCGTAAAACGGGAACCCTATTACTAAGAGGTAATGTTCTGAATTTAATTAAATCCTATTTAGACAATAGAAAGCAGAAGACAGAAATCACTAGAATTAATATAACTACTAAAAAGGAAGAGATATACTTATCAGATGAACGTCAAACTACTTTTGGTGTTCCACAAGGTAGTGTATTAGGACCTCCACTTTTTACACTATACATTAATGACTTGCCAAAATCAATTCCACACCCTATGACTTTATTTGCAGATGATAGCACGGTGACAATTTCTAGTAATAGCAATGACATGATCCAATATAAACTTGACATTCACAATACCTTGACATCTATAATAGAATGGTTAAATAATAATAATTTAATGATTAATTTAGATAAAACTAAAATCATACATTTTAGCCAACGCTTGACTATAGAAAATATGGACATAAATATAGATAATAAAATTGTTGAAATCGTAAATACTACAAAATTCCTTGGACTAATAATTGACAAAAGACTTGACTGGAAAGCAGAAATCGAGAAACTCTGCAAAAAAAATTGTAGTTCTGCATTTGCATTTCACTCTCTAGCTGCAGTTGTGAATGTAGATACCCTGATTGCGGCCTACCATGGCTTAGTTGCGTCTCACCTAAGATACGGCATCATATTTTGGGGAAATTCTACTGACGCTAACACGGCATTTAAGGCTCAAAAGAGATGCATTAGATCTATGTTTGGGCTAAAAACGGTTGATACATGTACACCATATTTTAAAAAGTACAATATATTAACTCTTCCTTGTATGTATATCCTCGAAACCGCAATTTTTGTTAAAACAAACCCCAATTTGTTTCCACGTCTACAGGACGTTGTACCGCGTAACAGACGGGATATGACCATTCTTCGAGTCTATCCAGCAAAAACGGCACTCATGCGCAAAAGTATCGTCTGCATGGCGCCTACTATATATAACATATTGCCTAAACGTTGGAAGGAGCTAAATGGTAAGGCATTCAAGCAACAATTAAAAATGTTCCTTTCGCAAAAAGCATATTATAGTGTCTCCGAATTTTTGACCGAAAAGGATTTTTTTTTTTTGAGTGAATAATTTTAGCTTTTTCCTGACACTAATAATACTAATTAATTACTAATAATTTATATGACACTAATATTAAATGTATATGAATATGGATTTTTGCGATTATAACAAAATAATGTCTAATTTATTAAGTTTCTAATTATAAACTTTGTTAGTTCTAGGTAAATTTTCGATTTGTTTATTGTTAATTATTTTTAATGCTAAGGAAATATTTGTATGCCGATACTTACGGAAAAACATGATGGGACTCAAACGATGACTGTAATATCTTGCATGCTCTTGTATGTATACAATGTTTAACAAATAAAGAAATCTTATCTTATCTTATCTTATCCGCCGTCGCGTCTGTCTGTCTGTCTGCCTGTCCGTCTGTCTGTCTGTCCGTCTGTCACCAGGCTGTATCTCAAGAACTGTGATATATTTCTGTTGCCGCTGTAACAACAAATACTAAAAAGCAGAATAAAATAAATATTTAAGGGGGCTCCCGTACAACAAACGTGATTTTTTTGCTCAATTTTCCTTTATATTGATAACGGTAAGTGGTAACAGGTAGACGCTTAAAATATTCACAGAATATTTAATAACATATTCACTTTAAAAATAAGTAATTAAATTAAAATAAAACAAATATTTAAGGGGGGCTCCCATACAACAAACATGATTTTTTTGCCATTATCTATGGTACGGAACCCTTCGTGCGCGAGTCCGACTCGCACTTGGCCGGTTTTTTAAATCCCAGATGGTAATTTGACATTTCAAATCTTTGTTGTTAGTTTTTTTTTCAATTTGGAGTTTGACATTTGTACCTGTCAAATTACTATATGGGATTAAAAAACGAACTTTAGACAAATATACATTTTATCAGCGATAATGATTATGGAAAAGCATGGAATTAGTATGTACTGTGAAAAAGTAAAAAAAATATTAGATTGAAATAAGCTACCGAAAAGCATTAAGTCAATCCTGTTAAAAATCGTTGTATGATTGGGTTATTCCCAAAGTACTCCAAAAAACGTTCCCAAACTACTCCATGAAAATTATAATATTTTTAATGAGATTTCATTCTACTCCATAGACTCCATATTGATTGCCACTTATCTATGCTCGTGTGTTAGCAATTTCTGATTCTAAAAATAATATATCTAAAAGTGAAAAATATGTTTGTTTTTACAATAAATAACTTACAAAGGCTACTTAGGATTAAGGATATCATTTCTGTTACATTATCTAAACATCAAATTTTCTTGGATTTTCTTTTAAACATTTTGTTATAACCCGACTGCGGCGGAGCCAAAAAAAGAGGGCTATGTGTTTTTTTACTAATAAATGAACAGCTCGGGTAAGGAGCTCTACGGATTTTCTCTCAGTTCCCTTAGGATTGATGTTAAGCCCAGCAGATCGGAGTTTTGTCACGTTCCAACTTAAATCTAACAGCGATAGGCTTTTAGGTTTGTCGGTCATCGGGTGTGTAAAAGGACCTTGGCATTTGAGATGTATAACAGATACATAACTATGTTGTTGAATATGAACAGGAAAATAATTTAGAAGAAATCACTATTTTTAACTAAACAATCTTATACAGCATGTTAGGTTAAATGAGGACATACTTTAGGGCAGTGAAGTTCCTACCCATGAAAATTATCTACTGAATTATGGGACCAACTCTGAAATATGAAATAGTAGATTGTTATACTAGGGTCGAAAGAAATCAATTCCATACGAGGTATTTAGATTAGGCTATAGTCCGAGTAGGAATTGGTGACTTTCACACGTGTTAAATACTCTACTTTTAATTTCGAATATATGGAAAGTAAAAAATTTTGGTTTTACTAAAATTTTCTTGTGTATTTAAATATCTTTCCTTTGAAATTTCTGGCATAAGATTTTCGATTACTGTATTTGCCTCGCCTTTAACCGACTCTGGGGTCAACATTTCAGAATCGCTTGAAGTAATTTTTAATCAAATATTAGCCTATAAAAAACCCAGATTTTGAATTTCGGTACAACAGCTTAGAGAGTATTCATATTCCGTCAAATTATAGTTCTTTTTTAAATATGGAAGACACCGCTTCACCGCCACAGGCCGTCTCGCTTAATAGGTATTTTTTTTAATTCACACTGGTTGTTTATACATTCACAAGACCGCAGATTTTTTATATAATCGATATTTTTATGTAAACATTTTCGTAGACAACTACCTAAGCAAATTTAGTTCTATTTTTTAAATTCATTCCCGCCCTAGGGAAGGAAGCAATTACTGTGAGTCTTTCCTGCCCAAGGGTGGGAAGCAGCGTTTTCCATCCGCTACTCAGATCAAACAAACACTACTTTCCAGTGGCGAAAGCACCGTATAACACGATTCCTACCGGCTGCTTCCCTTCGGAAGTTCGGAACGCAACCACTCTATCGTTATTTAAAAATGGCACACAGTCAGTAGTGCTTAATAATGCCAAATAATATAATAACCACATTGTAGGTATTTAATACACCATACAATTAAAACATTACAAAACGCCTACATTACATTTTTTGTCTATATATCCCAACAACAAAACATTTTGCTCCAAAATAACTCAGTCCGCCTTATTACAAAACAAGATTTTATATTTGATATGGCTTAAACCATGGAACCAGTTTTTGCAATAAAAACGTAACAGCGATTGAAATACCGTTCTTTTTACAAAACTGAAAACTTAGTTCGGTACTAAGTTGTCAGTTTTGTGTTTAGGAACTTTACCGTAGTCGGAATAAAGTTCGAAATTCAATAATGGCTCCATGTTTTAAATCTGGGTCTGAAGATAAACCTTGTTTTGTAATAAGGGGGCATGAGTTCAATTTCTATACAAAATCGACGTCATGACGAGTTTATTTTTTATAGAAATTTTTTTTTTTTGCTCTGGCTTAACTCTTTTATAAAATTACCCTTCGCCACTGCTACTTTCCGAATATGAGAAATGAGAAAAATAAAACAGCTGTTCCCTACATTTTGTCATGTATGGAGCAGCTCTTTTATTTCAGTATTTCGAATTCTGGTTTGGTCATAGTCAAAGCTGATCATTTTCATAATTAATTCAGGTTGGTCCCTCGTTTAACCTAACAATGTACCTGTCTAAGTACCTACTTCTTTATCCGCAGGTCTCGCCAAAAAATTATCTACCAGTGGGGTAATTACGTAACACGCTATCAGTAGCAATCGGTTTCATTTTGACAGTTCAACAACATTCATTGCGTTATTTACGTTGTTGAGCAGACAAACTTTTCGAACATATGAAGCAATGAATTAGCATTAAACTTCAAAATCATTCAGATTGTGATGGATAGTATGTTACGCAATTAGGTTTCAGTTGTTTAATTTGTGAACTTTTTATTGGCGATAAAAACAGGCAAATGTTATCCTTGAAAGGCTTTCTTTCAGCCTGCACCGCGTACGTCTTACCACAGAGTAAACATACAGAGGGTTAGCTTCATACAACCGCGCTGTGATAGATACACTACTACAAGCATGAGGCGCGTCAACTGGCGGTTTCGTCGGTACGAAGAGAAACCGGCATAGATCGGCTGAGCCAGTTGCCTCGCTCAGGATGGTGCCGTCAGTTGCCCACACACACGCGCCTCATGCTTGTAGCAGTGTACCTATCATAGCGCTGTTGTAAGAAGCTTACCCTCTGTCCGTTTTTTACTCTGTGGTCTTATTGGTATATCTTAGCAAAATACAAAATATAATCAAGTAATATACTCACTTCATATTATTATTATCTTCTTTTATACGTACATTAGCACCGCAATATGTTAAGGCGATATACCTAATATGTAATTTACCTGTCTGGGAATACTGATATACCAAGATTAATAGAAAACTAACACAAATAATACAATTTCCGTATATTATAAAACGTAGAAAGTGGAAATGTTGCCAGCCAATTATTATATCATGCATGAGTCGTGTTCCTGACCAGTGACCAGTTTTCCTTCGGTATAAACTTGTACGTAGATATATAATTAGGTATCTATTTAATTTGATACCAGACACTAGATACTTAAGACGCTGACAACAGGTAAACCGCTGTCAGTCTGCATTCCAATTCCAATTTTAAAGTAATGGCTCCATCGTTTTACCGATGATTCTGCCAATGTCAAGGTTGAAGGAAACAAAGTGTATTCGCAGAAGTTGACCGGTTGTATTGCCTTTTACTTAATTTTGGATCCGTTTGAGTAGCCTGTAAGGACAACACAAAATATTTGTTAGTAAGCACACATTGTTAGTAAGTAGACAACACAAATTAACTTTAAATACTATGAACCACCATTAAGAGTTGGTATGTTAAACCTTGATGTTATTTAATAAAATAAATTTTTGGAGTGTTTTAAGTAATGGGGTATCAACGAGTGTCAAGAGGAATGGTATATTAATAGGTCTGGGAAAATTAGGGGGGAGCATATCATATAGATGTACCAATCTGACGGCACGGTTGGCGCAGTTAGTTAAGCGATTGACTGCTGCGCTGCGTGTCGCGGGTTCGATTCCCGCACGGAGCAAATATTTGTATGACCTACAAGTAGTTGTTCCGGGCCTGGCTGTTTGTGTATGTGAATTTAAATGTTTGTAAACGCACCCACAATACAGGAGAAATTCCTAGTGTGGGGCAACGTTTTAAAAAAAAAAAAAAAAAATCTGCCTTCAAAAGAAAGAGATGCGTGATGACACAACGCTTATAATTTATTGCAAAATATGAAGCAATTATTTATGTACTCTAAAATGAGTTGAGTAATCGAAAATAAAAAAACAACCAAGTTCTGCATACAAATAAGACGTTTTTGTTATTAATTAAATACCAACCGTACGTTGGTATTTAGTACAGATATTTTGGATTGAAACTCAAAGTAAAGTGTTAGTTTACCGTTAATTTGTATCGAGATTTTTTCTAAACGTGTTTTGGTATCAACCAAGTTCTGAGAAATATGAAAATCAAGAATAACATAAATATTTTTTCCGCTACCACAAACTATAGATTTGGCAACTTTTTTGTTTAAGACAAGCCTATTTTTATCATTTGCCTCTTAATTGTCAGCGCCTTAATCATGGATAGAATGACGTACCTAGGTACCTATATTTACTTAAGCGGCTACCTATTATGAAATAGATAATTATATAGTTAATATTACTTGATTTTATTAGTTTCATGCGTGTTACATTGGTACTCAACGTCATCGGGGGTAATTGGTAGGTACTTAGGCTAAGTACTAATTGCCAATACTAAGTAAGTACTAATTGCTAATAGTTTGTGCCGTCACTTCGAAACCCGAATCGCGAAGAGTTGGCTTTCAAATTGCGCTCAGTCACTTGAGTTAATGTCGTGAGGCGACACAAGACTTCATGATAAATTCGGATTTAGTTTGTCAAATGTAGCATAATCAGCCTACAGCGTTCATTTCGCTGGGACACAGGCTTCCTTTCTGAGAGAGGAAGGGGGTCAAAATCCACCACGGGGGCCCAGTGTTGGTGGATGTTGGTTCATGTCTTCGAATTTTTTGGTTCTGGGATAGGGGCCTGCTCTCCAAATGTTTCATAACAGGACAAAGAGTAAACTGATTCAAAAGTCTTATTCACAGACACAGTGTGAACACAGAGTGATACGTAAAAAATCAAAACAAACATAGCAAACTGGGCGGGCTTAAGAAAGTGATGACAGAGTCAATTACTTCCACATGTGAAAAAATAGAGCGCAACCTCAGATTATAGAACGAAGAATCTGAGTGCGCAACAATGCGCTGGAGTAAAATAAAACAACGTAAGAACGCCAAACCAAATAAAATTTGTTAAAATAAATTAAGCTTGATGTATCAACATTTTTTTCAGCCAGAGTTTTCAATTAAGTACCTAATTTTGAATGCAATTTTGCAATGAAATTACTAATATTACAGTCACAGAAAAAATATAAAAAAGTAGAGGTCTTTTCGGAATTTAATTCTATTGATGAAAGCTGTAATAGTTAAATAAATGGTTACGAAAAAGCTGAAACTGCACGGAACTCGCATTTAGCAGAACGCTAAACAAGCATAACACCATTTCAATCAAAAACATAATTATTTCGTTTTGCACCAAAATTGTTATAGGAACTAGGTACACGGATATAAGTTAGATAATCGCAAAGTTAGCGGATAATTACGTCACAGCGGACACCCGAACCGGGGAAAGTTCGCGGATCAGTGCACTGTTACTTTGTGCACCCGGAGACATAGCGGTGTTAAGGCTTCTACATGCCAGCGCGACTTGTCGCGCGACGCGACACGGTACAAAGGCCCCGCGTGTCGCGGAACGAGCGGTGCCTTTGTGTCGCGTCACGTCGCGCGAAAAGTCGCCCCGGTATGTAGAAGCCTTTACGTCACGACTTGAGTTGTGTTCGGCGAATTATTTGCTAAATCACCACTCATTAGTTACGTTAGGTTAACATAATTATGTTACCCCCTGGTGGGCAACTGTCTCCCCATACTTTTTCAGTTTTCCTTAACTTGTGCCTCGGTGATGACGCCCGTCTTCAGGCACCCACACTCTGTGACAATCCTGGCCTATACTTTTACCATAGAACTATTAACACCAAGTTAACTAGGTGCTATTTTGGCATAACTGACTGACCACCATTCGTTCTTTGTAAAGCTAACTTTCTGACAGATCATCTAGTTCACATATTACATGATAACATGACTAACTTGTGGAGTTGAGGAATCCATTTACTTAGTTCGATTAATTTTAGAAAACAGTAGGTACATGCCAACGTCATTATGTCTTACTCTTAGTACGATCGCAATCGCATGACACGATTTTATCAAACTAATAATTGTCACTGACACACTAATTCATAGTATGTATTAAATTTATACATTCATTTGTTTAAATATAGCTTTACAGCTCAGTTAATTTTTAAACTAAACAAATTGAAATAAACATTTTTTTTATAATATTTTAATGGCCTGGTTGCTAGGACCTTTTAGCCAAGTCTTTATTTAGTTACAAAACTTGTTTAAATATTGATGAAATGAATTATATTCAATGCATGATGATGATATCCTCGCCCGCTCCCCTTGAGTTTCAGTAAAGATGTGTCACTTTACTGAGACCCCACGCGGACTTCTTGAGAGAACTTGAAGCGATGTTGTACTGTTTTGTTTCATTTGCCTACACTAATATGCACGTTCACAAACACAATGGTTAATAATCCACCATTATTACACAATAAATTATTCGGCTAAACAATTAAATGCTGTCCACTCGTATCGATAGATGGGGTGCGCCAAAGTTAACCTAAATTTTCAACTCCGATAATTGGAAATCCGAAAATGTTCTTCCTAACATTTTTTATCCTAACAATCACAATTCCTAACTACTCTGTCTCTAATGTTCATAATTCCGAAGCATTTAACTTCATAATGTCAGTAGCAATAAACATCTAATAGACTTTTATTTGTTTTCCTATATTTTCTCAACATAACCATCTTTTACAATATTATTCAAAGTCATATTTTAATTTTATTTATAGCGGTGTGTACCTGCAAAGATATCCATAGGTTAGGTTAGGTTAGAACTGTGACCAACTACGCGCGAGCCGAGCGAGCGAAGCGAGCGGTGCCGCGGCAGCGGCCGGCGAGCGCTACCTCGAAATTGGTCGCGAAATTTTTATAAGTATTTTTTTATAGTGCCCCCAAGACGACATTCTGACCTGAATTTCATTCATTTAAGACAAAAATCTGTGAAACGACCTTAAATCATTCTAAACAGTTGGTTTTTTAGACATAATTATCTCATGTATAGTTATAGTTTTAGGGATAAAAGCGTTATGATAAAAAACAGTAGGAGTTTAAATATATTCACATTAATGATATTATTAATTACAATTTTCGGAAACATGAGTGTTATGAACATCGCCGGTAGCACTACAAATAGTATGAATGAAAACTTTAGGATGAAAAATTTTAGGAAGAGTGATCATTCGGATTACAAATCGTTAGGAAGAACAATTTCGGGTAAAGAACTTTAGTTGAGCCAATATCGACACCCGCTAAGTATACGTATGTATCTGCCAGATACACGAAATGGTTTTTATTGCATTTTTGGCATCTATATACCTATGTTTACCACATACAAGTTTATTTTATTTTTTCAATTAACCCAACAGACTTTTTTCTCAAACGTATAATTGTTTATCTGCATAAGCTGACAAATAAACACAGCGTACAACCATTTAAGTTCCAGTTACATACTTTGACGCGGGGGAAAACGGCCGCGCGGTGCGGGTAACTGCCGGTCACTCAGTTCTTCGGCGGGCAGCGAGTTGTGCGCGCGAGTGTTGCGTTGTTTTTTACCATGTCGAGTGAACGTTATACATTTTTAACTACATCAAGGGAAGATGCAATTAAAAGACCAAAAAATGCTGTGGACCAAATAATAAGCGTAACATCAGACCAGAATCAGATAGACTCGCCATCGAGGCAAGGTAAGTAATATTATTAACTAAATATTTTATAATTATTAAAGTATATATTTTAAGTGCACCCATAAATTGAGATTTCTATCTATACTGTAAATATTTGAACACGTCCTAGAATAAAATTCTCAGTCGTCATGACGACATTACTGCAATTTATTCATTCCCGATGCATAAGTATGTAACTACTCAGTTACACATTTTTACGTCAGAATTTAGTTTGATTGAAAAATGTATCTAGGCACTTACTTAATTATTCTACGGAATGTGTTTAAAATTAAATCAGTTAACTAACACATATATTGTTTTACATTGGATTTTAACTTGATTATTAATATCTATCTGAATAATTACATAGTATTACTTTTATGAAATGATGTTGATTCTCGTATAAAATCGAGTATTTTATTGTGGTTCAATTATTTCAGATACTCCAGTACACTTCTCAAAATATTTCACTGATGAAGACTTGCAACAAATGACGGAATTCATAGAAAACAGTGAAGAAGAAACAAGTGCTGCACAAAACCATCTTAAACCCTCAGAATGTTCCAGAACACATTTCCCAATCGTCACAAGTCATACAGCTTCACTTATTGAGTAATAAAATTGCACGTTTTAATTTATCATTAATGACTTATGACCACAACAGTAATCAACCTAATCAGTACAGAGATCACAAGATGACTTCTTCATTCCTCTTCTTCGTCTTCTTCATCTTCATTGTCATGTTGGTTCTCATTGCTGCCCTCTATCAAACTCATGTAAAAGTCATGATAAACAGATGGTATAACATTATTTCGGCATCAGTACTTCAAATCCTGAAGTTTAGCCTCGGGTATTGGTAATTTCCCCTCGTAAGCTTGGCTCCATGTTCTTGCTAGAGGGGCTGGAAGTGGACTGTTGTCTAATCTTATGCGGTTCCTTGATCTGGTTTGGGAGTCTCTAGTGCATTATTTACAATAATGCATTTGAACTCATGGTCATAAAAATCTGTTTTATACTGTATCCTGTCAGAGAATTGCGGCCATATTTCAAACTGTCATAGTTGAGATCAGAAAACTCGTTCTCTGCTTGTATTTATAGTCCAGCTGCATCCAGGGAGCAGTGCTTTGAAATTCATAAAATTTAAAGGAGTCATTTCCTGGACTAAGTAAGGGTTTCCATCTTGTTTGGCCAACCTTATGAGGGCATACCATTTTTCGGGGGTGTACACCATTTTATTCTTGGCAGTTCTCTCGGTAAAGGCGTGTACACTATCACCCTCATTTTGTGTATGGCCTTTCTCAAAATATTTATGAGTTATAGTGACTTCAAAATGTTTTGCAATTCGTAAATAGGCTGCAAAAACGATACGATTGCGGTTTTGTCCCCCACAATTGTCGGACCAAACGTTGAATATTTTTATGCCTTTTTGGTGATGTTGTATAACTCATAAATATTTTGAGAAAGGCCATATACAAAATGAGGGTGATAGTGTATGAATTTTATTACTCAATAAGTAAAATATAGAATAAAACCTTGTTAAAATCATTATAAGTAAACAATGATAGTTTAGTAATTAATATAATATTAAATTTGATCTCAGTACAAGAATGTCCAAATAGCTATATGAGACGACTGATTTATATAATTGATAAGTAATAATTTTATATAGGTATTCATTCTATTTAGAATTAACATTACGTTATTTTGAGAATTTATTTTGAGACAAACCCCATACTTTTTACGAAATGAACACAAACTGTCTTTAAGGCAATTTTTTATAAAGTTTAAGAATATTTTTATTATTGGATAGTTTTACATTGTGATTTCCAGTTCAGTAAGAAGTTATACCTACTAATAACACGAGAGAAAAGTCTGATTACCAGTAGGTAGGTAGATGCCATTTTTAATTAATGTTACATTAGATCTTCGGTGTTATAAACATACAACATATTATTAATAATAATGTTACTTTTTGACACGTGAAACGTTTGATATTTATATTTTTGTGTTTTGAAAATAAACATTAGATAATACAAATATATCCATTGCTTTTATTTCATAATGCCAAAACATATGATGATTTTTACAAGTTTGGAATTCAGTTACACTTGTATGCACAATAATATAATTGCGGTGGTAAATTATGTAAGTATCAGTTACACAGGATATTTCAATTGACTATACCAATGATAAGTACGTATCTGGCAGTTAAAGCAATAAGGTGCCTGAATATTCCAATTTATTCAATATACACATTTCGTGTATGTGCCAGTTAGCATATTTTGATTGTGTTTTACAACGCAGTAAAACTATGCATGTGTGATAAAACAAAAACTTGAAGATTTAGAAACAAAATATACTCTTAATTATAAATTCCACTTAAGTTTAAACCCGCTCACCAAATATTATACTTTAATTCCATATAGGGGCTTAGCTACGGCGATTAAAAAAAAAAAAAATCTTCAATTCGCTCTTCTATAAAATTTGCATTTGTCAGTTACTTAGTTGTACTTAGGAGGTGTCGATATGGACCCTGTGATTTAAAAATATGAAATAGGTTTTTCAGGTTTGCGAACCTCTCGATCGATGTGTCTTGATTAGTGAAACCCCTTTATGAAGCCCCCAAAAAGTGTTATTTTTGCTCTATCTCGCTTCTTTCATAAGATATAGCGGTTTTTGTGTTTTTTTTGAGGAATCTTGGTACAAATTTTTTATTTTGAAATTGAAACATCGTTTTATCGATAACATTGTTAAAATGATACGACAGGACAGCATATATAAATGTCAAAGCAACTGTCACCTGTCAACGGGGCTGACGTTTAAGGAGGAGCACTCTATCAGACTATAACCGGTTTAACAGGCCAGGGTCTGAGTGAGACAGCTTGGTGCTTAGTGCGCAGGCGCGGCGTGACCACTTCACCTGACGCGATTCCGGTTACCATGACTACACCACTTCCAAGAATTGTATGCGTGAAGTATTTTTTTTTTCCGGCCAAAGTGAAGGCTATAGTCTTTCAACTATACCTCCTCGTCTTCCGTGCAGCGAATTTCTTACGTGGCATAAAAAAATGATTTTCGTTTTTAGAAGAATTTTCGGGTACGTGAAGTGAACCAAGGGCACTCGCTGTCAGTTGGAATGTTGAATTTTGTAATAGTATTGATGACGATGATTTGATGAATATTCTTTTGTTAATGGCAACGACTAGTTGGGTACTTATGTATCTATCTATATTTGTACATAATGGACGTGTGTATTGCATTTTCATAATGTTCTTAGCGCTCATACGTGATGCGTTACAGGTTAATATCGTATAGGTAGGTACTGAGTTTTTAAATGTACAAAGACGGTTGGATTTAGACATTGAAATACCATACGTCTAAAAGCATTGAAATAAATAGGTACTAATTATTGTCTGAACACAAATACGAATAAGCGTATGGCCATTGCCGTCAATGATGGAAATTAAAAAAAACTTAATGCGATCTATGTGACCTAGCGCCGAACGCGCGTGACGCGCGGTGTGTTCACTTCACTTTCACTCCACCCGATTCTCGTAGTCATGGCAACGCCACTTCGTCTGGGTGAAGTGAACCTAGCCGCAGCCGGTGCGCGTGCTGCGCTAGTGTCAGTTGAGGTGTTGTATTTTGTATAGCACCGATGACGATGATTTGATTAATATTCATTCCGCACGTATTTTTATTTAAATGACATACCTATGTATGTACACACACATCGTTTAGGTAGGTTCCCACTTAATTGTGTGGGGATAAGTTCTATGGTCCATCAACCAGACACTTAGCACTCGATCACTTGTGGTTATCTCTTCATAGTGAATACATTTGGTTTAATAACAACGTCGCGCACAAGACAGGGGTCAGGGTTAAATTAGCTAGCGAAACACCGCAGACGTGATGGGTATCTAAACGCGACAAAATAAAATGAGATTCAATGATTTTTTTTTGAGGCTAGGACCGCTGGTAAAGTTTTTAGTTTGTTACTTGAAGTGTGAGTTGATAAAATCTGTTTTATCGTGTGGAGATATAGATACCCATCACGTCTGTGAAGTTAAAACAAAAAAACTGATTTTTAAACTGATATTTGAAGTGACCACACTACCGGCAGTGGATGACTCTAAAAAAAATAGATTATCAAATTAATTTATTTCTAGTTTTGTCATGTGAAGACATCGATACCATTACGTCTGCGGAGTTTCGCTAGGTTATTTAATTAGACCCTTTATATAACATACGCATTTCTAACAAAAAAATAGAAACGGTAAAGGCTATTTTGAGCTCACAGCTTTCTCTTAAGCTTGACAAACATTCTTCATGTCCTTAATCTCTTTGTACATGCTTGTATTGTCAAGATGTCATACATTGGTGAAGTATTCGATAAATGCAGCTATATTATACTTTCTTATTAACGAAACAGATAGTAGGTAGGTAGTAAATATATTATGTCGAATCGTCAGGATTTACTCCGTTAGATTCGGTCATCATGTGGGCGGTCATCACGGTGGGTTTCGTGCAATGAAAACACACTGGGTGCGATACACAGCGTTTATTAAATTAACAAATTGACACAATCACTACAAATTACAATTACCACAATAACTGAGCACAACGAATCGAATACCTACAGTTCCGCGACGTCTTAACTCCGATGCGATCAGACACTGGAATGTCTTCCTCGCCATGGGCTCAAAACATCACGACTCTGTAGAAGCGCGCCAGAGGTGTGAGTAGATCACGTGATGTCGCCAGTAGTGGCGCGCTTGCGATCCGTTTCTTGTCCGTACTAATTTTTTTTATTTTTTTTGTATGGCATCTTGTAGCAGACCTAGAGAGGTCGTTGCTACTTAACCGGATATTCCTGTGGCTGCCCTAAGGTTTTTAATCTTAAAGCCTCCAGCCAGGGCGTAAATTATATATATTTATTAAAACTAAACGACAGCGCACTAAGGGCACCCCTTGTGGGGTACGGACCTCGGCTTAGGGCGTCGTTGGGGGATCACAAAATTAGTAACAATTTGGGGACGGGCTGGATCAACATTTTGATCATGATTATTATCGGGGGATATTATATTTATTGCTACGGCGCTCTCAGCCTCTAACCGGGCGGCTGGCGCATCGACATTCAAGGGACGGGGGGGGAGGACTTTTATTAACATTTACTCGGGAAGTTCGCGTGGTACCTCGGCGGCGAGGACGGAAGGTCGGTGTGTGTATTTTGTGCACTGTACTCGTGGCCCTATTGCTTTCCTGAAGGAGAGTGATGGGGTCATCTGGATCTAAGAGAGTATGCCTCGGTCGGCGAGTCTGACTAATGGCAGAAGGCCTGTAACTAGCGGCCTGCACAACCAAGGGGTTGCGATGACGTTCCGCGGATTCGAAGAAGCGCTTTGCAAGGCGCTTCATAAACTGCTTGATGGTAGGCATCTTAAGGTCTACGTGAAGTTGTTCGTTCCGAACGAACCAAGGAGCCTTCGTAATTCTACGGAGAAATCGGTTTTGAAGCGTCTGCATCTTATGAATGTGATACGGCTTTGCGTGAGCGAAGACTACGCAGGCGTAAGTCATGATCGGTGTCCGTACTAATGACCGGATCCGACATATATACAGGGTTATTTTTAAAACGTTCATAACCTCTTAAAGGGTCATTGTACTCATCATTATGAACAACTTTTAGTATAGGACCAAACCTGAAATCGCGAAAAAAAAATCATCTGTTCCCTACATTTTAACGAATTATTCGAACATAAATGTAGGGAACAGCTGGTTTTTTTTTTCGCGATTTCAATGTTGCCAGAATTTTAATAAAATGCGTATACTAAAAGATCAATAATTAAATTATCTTTAAATTGGTGAAAGTTTCAGAAAACTACGCTTGGTAGATTTTGCGCCATTCTCAGTTTTTTATCCGCGTTAGACATAACTTTACAAATTAATTTCACTATGTAATATAAACATAATCTAAAATATTCACATATTAAGTTATTGAGAAGATGCTCTAATTTAACATATATTTTTTTCAAATCGTTAACACTACTCGTTAAGACGTGATCTTCAGTATAAAATCATTAAAAGTCGGTTATCGTCGCCTTAAGAGCCTTTATTATTGTTATTTGTAAACATTTTATATTGCAGCTGTTTATTGTCCCATAATAAATAAAATAAAAAATAAAATGTTGAAATTATAAATAAATCCTACTAATATTATAAACGCGAAAGTTTGTAAGTATGGATGATGGATGTTTGTTACTCTTTCACGTAAAAACGGCTGGACCAATTTTGATAAAATTTTGTATCTAGGTAGCTGACACCCTGGATTAACATATAGGTTACTTTTTATTCCTATATTCCCACGGGATCGAGACTTACGCGGGTGAAACCGCGGGGCGCAGCTAGTAAATTATAAATCTGAAAACGATGCAAAACATCAAAAGCGTCCGTGATAACTTTGACTGTATAGATAAACCTAATTATATCTTTGGCACAGACAATGCTTCCTGTCAAGTCGTTGCATTTTACTGAAATAGGACTATACGAGTGCACAGACTAAAGGCTTCTACATACCAGCGCGACTTGTCACGCGACGCGACACGGCACAAAGGCCCCGCGTGTCGCTGGACGAGCGATGCCTTTGTCTCGTGTCGCGTCGCGCGACAAGTCGCCCCGGTATGTAGAAGCCTTAAGTAGTACTAGGACGTGCAACAAAAGAAACGGGAATGAGATAGTGGCAATTTGCTAGCAGATATATTTTTTTGTGTTCTCTTAAACGCTGATCAATCATAATAACAAATTGATTTGGATGTCAGGTGGCTGTCAGTACATGTTTAAATTTAGTTTAAATAAAACAACGTTATTGATTATAAGCTTTTAAAACAGTTAATACTATACATTCATGTAACAAGACATTAATTTAGGCTACAAAAACATTAAGGTTATTAACCTCAAGCATAAATAGCTAAATTACCACCAACATTTTTTATTCTTCAAAAATATATAGCGAATAATATAAAAAGTATTCATAATTTAACTGCATCTAGGTATTATAAGTAGGTAAATCGATCATTTTGAGCATGCATCCTCAATCCGGCCATACATTGCATTCGTGTAGTTAATGTCTTTGTAACGGGACTTAACGGTTGTGTCATTTATTATGTCAAGAAATGGTACTTAAGAGGTTTTTACTTGTATTGAAACCTGTACTTGTAGGTCGAATTCATCAATTAGACCAACACAGTATTTTTTAGGTAAGTATGTAAAGGAATTGAAGGCAAAACGGATCACTTAAGCAAGAACTAATGTACAAAAAAAACTAATCGGTTCATTCAACATTTTAGAGTCTCTTAGACTCTACACTACTTATTAGTTTAACTTAAAAATCTTCGTTACGGGTCGTCAGAAGCCCGAAAGTCTGACCACCAGTCTTACCAAGGGGTATCGTATTACCCAGTTACTGGGTTGTGGAGGTCAGATAGGCACTCGCTCCATGTAAAATACTAGTATTCGGCTGCACCCGGTTAGACTGGAAGCCGACCCCAACATAGTTGGGAAAAGGCGGGCAGATGATGATAAATGGAGATGTAGATGATTTCGAAAAGCTTAAATTGGTCCGTTCTTCCTTCATGAATGAGGCAAAACGGACCACACAGCAAGGGAAAATAGACTCGCATAAAATCAGCTGTCAGAACAATTTGTTCAGACCGAGAAACATTGCCTCATCATCATCTTCGTCACAACCAGCGCAAGCACAATTTAATGTACCCACTATGTGCGTGGTCCGATACGCACTTAGCCGGTTTTTAAATCTCTTTTATCACTATTATTTCTTGTTCTTGTTTCCTTTTCTAACCAAAACATCTAAGAAAAGCACAATATACAACCACTAATTGTGTATTGTGCTTTTCTTAGATGGTTTTGGTTCAGTGATGTCACATACTGAACTTTTTTTTTTTCTTTCTAAATCTCTTTTTTATTTCTCCGGTTTGTTTTGCCTTTTGGCATAACCCACATTACCTCTTAATTTCTAGATAATGCGTATCGATAGCCGTGGTGGCCCGATGGTAACGGCCCCGACTTACGAGTTGTAATGTTGAGTTAGGTTTAAACCCAACCAGACGCTTTACTTTGTGTAAATAATTACATCACCACTGCTCTCAAAACGGTGAAGAAAGGCATCGTGAGGAAACCGGCATGTCCTAGAACCAAAAATTCGAAGACATGTGACATTTATCAACACGCACTGGGCCCACGTGATGGATTACGGCCCACTCGCTCTCGAAGAGAAAAGGCCTGTGTACCAGCAGTGGAAACATTATTGGTTGGTTATGCGTATCACTATCGTCCACATCATAGATATAAGAAAGAAGGTCCACATATTAGTTTGATATTAGTTCAATCATTACCATAATCACTTTGCATACAGAGACCATAATTACCTTAAGCCAAAGCAAACTGTAGGTCAATTGAAACACGACAATTATTTATACATCAAAACATGGAAAAACAAACTTTCCTTGCTAACTGTGTTGAGTACGCTAACCAAGAGAGTGAGCATGAAGAGCTTCCTCGTGTCATCACTCATTCAGATATTGCGTTATTCCTTTTAAAATTATTAAGGAGGGTCTTTAAAGGGTACCTTTACAGGGTACTTAAACACTTAACCGTTGCGGGGTTTATTCTGCTAACCCTACTCTTTTACTTTGTTTTTAGGACTCAGTACTTTGTGATTATTTGAAATGAGATTATGATGATGAGATTGTCTTTGTGATGATTTTAGATTCGTAACTTGAGTGTGCCCTGGTGGTCATGTTGATGCTCACTCAGATGTGTTGGATCTGCTGATGGTGGCGCGTGTGTTGGATCATTTAGCTCCCTTCAAAATGGTTGAGCTGAATGGTGCTGATCCATGCGTCATGTTCGTGAACGGGCGCTGTCCGTTGGGGCTGTAACATGAAAAAATCATAATATTATGTTATTTCGATATCCGCCACGCACGTGTAGCAACCAATTCTATCTCTATTCTACCCAGGGACCATTTCAGTTACCATTTTAGAAAAACCCTATCGAAAACCCTTTCAATGGGTAACCAAAATGGTCCCTGTGTGCCATCTCACATGGGTTGCCACAACGGTTATCCACTACCATTTGTTTGTTTTTGTGAAGTGTCAGTTCTTACTAATATAGTTGTAAGTCTTACTAATCATTTTTGAGTTTAAGATACTTGATTAAAGAGAATTCTACTCTATTCTATAATACGAATTTAAACAACAAAAAAAGAAAAGTAGCAACTTTCCAATATTGCGACCAGTTTAGAATGTCTTTTCGAATAATAAGAAATTAATTCGTCAAGGATAATAAATTACACAATGCTTGTGGAAATTAAATTGACTGCATCTATTTGCTATAAATAAACTCATACATATTAAAACTATGCACATAAAAATGTGTTCTTAGGCGATAATTATCACCAGACATGATAAATTAGCCACCGGATGCTAATGACCATTGCTTGCATTTACAACTAGTATCTACATGGTCCCGTAAATGATTAATTTAATTCAAACGCTGCTACGAGTTTCAAAGTGAATGTCCTATAATTATTTATTTATTTAACCATTTATGTACGCACATACATGTTTATACAGACAAGAAGGAAATAAGAAAATAATACGTACAAAGGTGCATGATGCTGTGATGGTGTGCCTAGAACAATTTCTAGGAAAATGTCATGGAAATTGTTCTACCGGTGTCGCGTCGCGCCGGTCTGCACGAGGCTTTAGGCTGTTACCTTAGTAATTAGTTACGGTAAATGTGGTAAACAATTAAAAATAAACATATTTTCCTTTCATATAAGAGCATAGATGATGGCGTATCATCACGAATTTCCCTCGGTACCTAATGGGAAATTCCCAATGAAAAGTGGAGTTTCCAATGATGATACTCGATACTGCGTTAATCACAATGTATGGCAAAATGATTCCAATTCCAATTTATTTATTCAGTAACATTGCGTTTGAATATAATCCAGCATGAAACATAAGTTTGAGATGGTGATTATCGAGTATCATCATTGGAAACTCCATAAAAAAAATACATGCAACTCAATAAAAAAAAATAAGAGAAATATTAGTATGCGTTAAAAAAAAACATAAAAATTATAGAATGCTATTTAAACTTAAATTACAAAACCCTAATAAGTCAATAAATTAATAGCAATTTAAACGAAACAATTATCAAAAAATAAGTCTTTATGAACACAATGAACACATTTGGTGTCAAACTGTGTTTATCACAGTTTGACAGTCAAATTCAGATAATTTATTTTACAATACACTTCCTCGAAAACTGGTTCATATCGCACTACGATTAGGTTCACAATGCAATGTATTTCACACGTGTGCGATTTTTTATTTTCAAACACGTGTGCAGGAAGAAAAATTGCCACAGATAACTTATACCTATATTTAGTCCAAATTGGTTCAATGCCTCTATTCACACCGTCTCGCGCCAGATTTTTTTTTTTTTTTTGGTGGGAAAACATCAAATAACTTCTCCCGCTCTGGGCGGAGCGAGAGGGAGTGTCAGACTTCTACTGACTAAAACCCACCGTGTTCCTTCAAATGCCTGTGTGCCAGAGCCACGATATCCCTTTCGGACAGACTCGTAACCCAGGCAGGCATTGGCCCTTTCGGACCCCTTCAATTGGTGCTGACGTCTCTTTGAGGCGCGCGTGGAACACAACGCGCCGTCGACCCGGGCCTGGTCCTTATCGGACGGCGAGCTACCCATCGCTCACCGTCCGCAAGCCCGCGCCTACGGTGGCCGGGAATCGGCCTGCGATTCCCGACGCCCAGGGCGTCTACTGCGGCGACTAAGGGCGGAAGGGCGGGCACCCTGCCTCACCCTCATGCGTTCCGCCTCCTCCTTCGCGAGCATTACTGTTTCGCAGAAGGAGGTGACGGCCTCCCTTGCACTCTCGCTCCGAACCATGGCCTGAACCAGGGCCGGACGCGAGAGATCGTCGCCGCCGATCGCCTCCGTGAGGACACGGTGGTGCTCCGCCCAAGCAGGGCAGACCTCCACCGTATGCTCCACCGTATCCTCCGGGCGATCCACACAGTGGTGACACCCGGGTGTTTCCTCCCGCTTTATCCTGAACAGGAACCTCCCGAAACAACCGTGTCCGGTGAGGACCTGCGTCAGGCGGAAGGTGAGGACGCCGTGGCGCCTCTCTAGCCACTCCTCAAATAGGAGACTTACCGCTGCAATTGTGGCGTGCCCAGCACTAGTTTGCGACAATCGCACTTTCCATGTCGCCATGAGATCTTGCCGGAGCTCCGTCCGCTGTGCCGCGATTTCTTGCGGCAGCGGAGTTACACCCCGGCGTTTCGCCTCTTCGCGCCACACCCACGTGTGCGCGAGGACTTTCGCCTCCAGATCCCATGGCGGCAGTCCGGCAAGGAGGCTCGCCGCCTCACGGGAGTCGCGCCAGATACGATCCTCTCTATTCGGAGGTATTTTTTTTTTAATCTCTGGAACAGAGAACACAAACAAATTAACATTTATTTGTGTTCTAAAGTCAAACATATTTTTATTTTCTATTTTTCATATTATCGGCTGTTTATCGGATTTATACCTTTGCTTCTCCTTCAAACTGGCGAAGGCAAACGCGGAAAAAAAAGAAAATTAAATCATAGTTTCCTAATAATTCATGACAAAAATATTTTTCGTTATTTTATTTTTTTTATTCATAAGTGAATGGGAAAACGTCGTTTGTTAATTCCACCTCGAGTGCAATAACAAACATTCTCCACTTGTATCAAAATGTAGTATTCTCTTCACAAACAATGACACGATTATATTTAAAACAAGCTTAAGACGTACGTGACAAAGTTTGTGAGAGACTGCAAGATGTCTGCACTAGGAAAACCTGTACAGCAGATCACCAGGGTACCACCAGATGGAGAGTAAACATAATTAGTTATCAGTAAAAGTGAAGGAGCTGAGCATAACAATATAAATCAAACGTAAATCAATAAAGATACCATACCGTCTGTGTGATACCGGACGTAAAGAATAGCACTCCCCTATTTCTTCCCGTGGGTGTCGTAAAAGGCGACTAAGGGACTTGCTAGAGAATGGGCAGCAGCGTTCTGCGTTTTGGCAACCTCCCCACCCTTTGGGGGAGGTCTATGTCCACCAGTGGACGTCTTTCGGCTGAAATAATGATGATAAATAAAAACTAAAACGAAGTGAAAAAAGAGAAAACTATAAAACACAACAAATAGAGAATTGGAAACATTTGTGAAATATTATGTTTGGCGAAGTTAGCAGGATGGACTATTTTGGATGAGTAAGTAATTCCTCAGTTGCTTTATAGTCTAAGGCTCGTCCTACTTAAGACTAGATTCAAGCCATTGGATTGGTTGAATTTATTCTTAAGTAATGCTTGAATACTAAGTAACGTTCTATGGCCCGTATTACAGAATGTCACTCAATACTCAAAAAGTGACGTTCTGTAATACGGGCCTATAAATACGGGCCTTCTTTTTTTTTTTTGGGTGGGAAATCATCAAATAACTTCTCCCGCTCTGGGCGGAGCGGGAGGGAGTGTCAGACTTTTACTGACTAAAACCCACCGTGTTCCTTCAAATGCCTGTGTGCCAGGGCCACGATATCCCTTTCGGACAGACTCGTAACCCTGGCAGGCATTGGTCCTTTCGGACCCCGTCAATTGGTGCTGACGTCTCTTTGAGGCGCGCGTGGAACACAACGCGCCGTCGACCCGGGCCTGGTCCTTATCGGACGGCGAGATACCCATCGCTCACCGTCCGCAAGCCCGCGCCTACGGTGGCCGGGAATCGGCCTGCGATTCCCGACGCCCAGGGCGTCTCCTGCGGCGACTAAGGGCGGAAGGGCGGGCACCCTGCCTCACCCTCATGCGTTCCGCCTCCTCCTTCGCGAGCATTACTGTTTCGCAGAAGGAGGTGACGGCCTCCCATGCACTCTCGCTCCGAACCATGGCCTGAACCAGGCCCGGACGAGTTCCATAGTCTCAAGTTCCATGGAGCCATATAAGCTGATTATGCATTAACAATGTACAGACGCCAGCAGGTCAAGCTACCCGAAACTGTCAAATTTTCCCAATCAATCTTGAACCTTATGGTGTAGCGATAAAAATGAAAATCTATTAAAGAAATTTAAACCAGAGTACTCTTACATGCCTTTTTAGTTAGGGGATAGATCGTGGTAATGCGGTTTTGTACTGCACTATTTCACAGTATGCTATTTTTTTTCCATCCACAGTCCAACAAATAAGGTACCTACTACTACTAGATTAGTAGTGACGTCATAGAACCAGTTAATTGCAGTGGCAACACAATAAATTGCTAAGCAGCACTGACAGGTGACGTTTGCGTCGAGATAATGTTAACAAATCACCGCTTCCGTCCATCGCGCTCGAGTAAACATTACTTGTTTCAAGTTTATGCTAGTTCAGTTTCTTTACTATTTTATTACATAAATCTTGCCGTTTTTTAGGGTTCCGTACCTCAAAGGGCAAAAACGGAACCCGTATAGGATCGCTCGTGTCTGTCTGTCTGTAATAATGAATGTTGACTGTTTCAATCAAAATAAACTACGTGCAATCTATTGAAGAACATATTATTATAATATTATTAGGTACGGAACTATAAAAACGTAAAAAAAAGAATTTCGTGGGCTACCATTACATGGGTTTAAGGTGGATGCGCAGTGGTAGCCCACGAAGTTCATTCTTTTACGTTTTGAGGGTTCCGTACCTCAAAAGGCGAAAACGGAACCCTTATAGGATCATTCGTGTCTGTCACAGCCAAATTGCTCCGAACCACTGGACCGGTTTGGTTGAAATTGGTACACATATGAATTTCTGTGACCCAAACACGGACGTGTAAAGTAAATAAATGAATTTTGAATATGAGGGTCACTTTTGGGTAGTGTTGCCCAAATTCAGTCTTGGTCTTGCAGTCTTGGTCTTGTTCTTGCGTTTTTGCAAGACCAAGACCAAGAACAAGACCGCGTATTTTTAGCAAGACCAAGACCAAGACTGACCGTGCAAGACTTGAGCAAGAACAAGACATAGCCTGCAAGACTCTTGCGTCTTGCAGCTAGGACTTAGCGCTATTTCACTGAGTAGTTAGGTGTAACAGTTCGGTGTATAGGTAGGTACGCTTAGGAATTCTATGAGAGGTTATTTTCTAAAGCATCATTAGTAATTAGAAAACATAGAAATAGGTTAAGTGATGAGTCAGCCAGATGGTTACTTTGTATTAATTCTTGGTCAAAAAAATTGATATAAAGTATCATAACCTAATGATAAAGCTGTTGATTTGTGTTGTATTTTATTTTTTATTCAAATAAATGATAAATCGTAAAACTCTTTTATTAAATTTCTTATAAGTTGAGGGTTCAATCTCTTTCTAGACAGATAAGTATTGTTCTTTAAAATACAGTCAAGTTATTGTAATTAATTTGTTTTTTTACATGTTTTAGCAAATGTAAGCTTATAAATCATACATGTTTATTAAGAAACAGTTACTTCCATGGAAAACGACATATAGGTCAGTTGATTTTTCGAATTTCTTATCAAATCTTCAGTTATTTATTAATCTGCTTGATCTTTACTATGGCTATGTTAATTCAAGCTCACAATGTTCCAATTCTAATACGTTTTTCTAAGATTTAAAGTAAACTTTAATAAATAGTAATAGACTAATAGGTAATTGCAAGACTTGCAAGACTCTTGCTGCAAGACCAAGACCAAGACTGGGAGCGCAAGACCAAGACCAAGACCAAGACCAGGTGTATTGGCGCAAGACCAAGACCAAGACTGGCTAAGTCTCGTCTTGTTCTTGCATTTGGGCAACACTACTTTTGGGGGATAATAAAAACAAACTATACTGTGTGACATATCAAATGGAAGGGCTTGTTGTGAGGGTCGAATAAATGTTTTTTTTTCGTAATTTTGAAAATAAATCGTTTTAAACTTATTTTTAGAAAATATATAATAGTTGGATTAATAATAATAATTGATAATTTGATTCGGGACGAATTGGACAGGTTCCGGCAAAACTGGAAGGAGGACGCGCGGGCTCGCGAAGGATTGAAGGAGTGGAGGGAGGCTTTTGGCCAGCAGTGGGACAGCATAGGATAGAGAAAAAAAAATACACGAAAATTGACCATTCCTTATCTTCGAAACTACTGAGCGTATTTTTTTTTAATACTGAAAATAGTTATTTACTGGTGTTAAAATAACATGGTAAATCTCTCAAAATTGTGTGTACAAATACAAAGTTACATTTGCAATGAAAAAAATAAAAATTTGCAAATTTGTTAGAATAAAGGGGAGAATATATTTTTCAACTACAATGTTAAGTTGGTTCTTGGGATAAAAAACATGGTAGATAACATATTCATTGTAACGAACCCTCCCCACGCGAGTTCAACTCGCACTTGCCCAGTTTTTTTCGTTGTTGACAGTTGAACATATCTGTCTTTTTACTAACATTACTATCATTTTATTTTTCACTAGCTCTTGCCCGTGACTTTGTTTGCGTGGAAGTTAACTACACTATTAAACAACCCTATGGCATTGGGCAATCAATTGAAGCTTTCTGTCAGTGCAAGAATTTTCGAAATCGGATCAGTAGTTCCAGAGATTACCACCTACATTCAAACATAAGAAAATATTTGTGTAGTTGACAATGAAAGCTCCGAAGCACTGCAGTAAGTACAGCAGGTACTAGGGGGGGGGGTTGCCATAATCGCCACGCACGGCAGGCGGGTAGGCGATCGCGGTATGGTGTTAAAATGCATAGAGAACGCTGCTGCCCATTCTCTAGAAGGTCCCTTAATCGCCTTTTACGACACCCACGGGATATGACAGAAATAGGATGGTGCTATTCTTTACGTCGGGCACCACACGGAACAACAGAAACTGTACGTACAGCCAGTTTATCAATTTTCCCAAGCCCAGAACTATGTCGTGATTGGTGTCTGAAATTGTCTTCTGATGAAAGAACCACACAGATTGAGTGGACCTGTCCAGTCAGTGCACGCATTTGTCAGTAATAGTGCAGCTCAACTCAGAACCTAAGGAGCTCCACAATGCAACGAACAATTCCAAAGAAACGACATTTGAGTAGGCCGCATAAATGACTCAAATTGCCAGAATCGCTGTGAACCATGTAAATAGAGGTAGTTCATTCTCAAGACAATGAAAGTTTGTAATAGCCATTAGTACGATCTAGAAACAACATCTCCATAAAAACAATATATCTATGGAAATGGTAACGTTTTCGTAACGTTAATAAAGAAACTCGATTGCTGTTTGTTGCGTAGTTTAAGTAAACGCAAATTATGCGCGTTGTATGTTACGATGCAAGTTATCGAACTTCACGCCTCACCGTTTATGTAAACTGAATCGGTTAGTGCTTGCAACAGACATAAATATATCAGTTCGATTTTGCAATTTTCTACCTATCCCTGCTTCCCACAGTTTTTAGGACTGACAAAATATGAAGATTTCTGTACTATATCACAGAATAAGTAATACTATATGTAAGTTCTTTTTTATTTTTTTATTTAGGATGGGTTTGCTCTTGACCTTAGTCTAGGGCAGAGGTGACAGACACAAAGTCGACGAGAACTTACGAAGACGAAGTTTAAAATTAATGTAAGTATTGTGTACATAAACCTTCCGGAATAAATTCTCTAAGTTATGGTGAAAACCGCATCAAAATCCGTTAACGCGGTCACACAGACAGACACGGAAAGCGACTTCAATTTATATATAATAATAATAATATGTAAGTATAGATACATACACTAAAATAAAATTAATAAATAAATAAAATAAG
This sequence comes from Tiliacea aurago, assembly GCA_948098905.1. Lineage (NCBI taxonomy): Eukaryota > Metazoa > Arthropoda > Insecta > Lepidoptera > Noctuidae > Tiliacea > Tiliacea aurago. Next base: position 19,572,184 of record OX402593.1, read on the forward strand.
TAAAATAAATAAAGTAATTAAAATAAATATACCTTCCTAAAACATAATATTCACGCCTATATTCCCCGAAGGATTGTGCAGAGGTGTATAGTGTCACCCACATTTCGCCAGTTTTGTTTAAAGGCTCCCGCAGACAGGTGTGACGCGACGCACAATTTCTATGAAAACTTCATGAAAGGTTCCTGTCGCGTCCTTGATATCGCGTCATTCTGCACGAGCCTTAAGTCCCATGTAATAGGGGGCGAGCCTCTTCCTATCAACTGGGCACACATCCAGACTCCGGGCTGCTCCTGAGAAACCTAATGGAAAAACTCAACAACACTTTTCTGGAATTGGAAATCGAAGCCAGGGGGTTTACTCCGAAGCGTTAATCCGAAGTATCGGCCGAACGTTCGGCCGTTTTATAACTTCCATTGTTTCCTTTTTTGACTTTACTTCCGTACCCGACGTAGTCACATTTTTGACTTTGGCTTATCTCTTTGACTGTGGTTTTTTTTTTTCTTGCGCCGCAGTTAGCCATAGTTAGCCGTAGTCAAGCATAGGCCGAACATTCGGCCGATACTTCGGATTTATGTTCGGAGTACACCGGGGGACTTCGCACTCAGCGGTCGCGCTTGCAACTATTAGACAACATAATTATAATAATAATGTGATAAATCATAAGTACCTACGTAGCTACATAAAATAATTTTTTAAATTGGGCTCAAAAATGCATTGTAAAGCTTTTTGTACACATTAATTACATTGTGCTTCATTAAAATTCCTGACTACTATTTAACAAAGACAATCATTTTCTATTATTTCGAAATGCTATGCTATGCTATTGTAAATAATTACAATGGATTGATCTCTTGCTGGAAAAATGTCGTACCTACTTTATGTGATCACGTAAGTTTGCAAAAAAAACCGATCAAGTGCGTGTCGGACCACGGCTTCCGTAATTTGAATCAATATTGACGCATGCACAATAATTTTCTAATTCATAGTATTTTTTGGAAAATACAAGGTCGATGAGCTCGTGGCAAAGTAACAAGAACCGCACTGGTCGATCCATCAGGTTAAGCTACGCTTGCCGGGGTTGGCCCGTGGATGGGTGACCAGCTTTACATACCGAGACTCTTCCGTGCCTCGGAAAGCACGTTAAGCCGTTAATCCCGGCTGTCATTCGTGGACCTTTGACAGTCGTTACGGGTCGACAGAAGCCCGAAAGTCTGACCACCAGTCTTACCAAGGGGTTATCGTATTACCCAGTTGCTGGAAACCTAAAACGCTCTTTAACTGCAAACACAGTGACGTTCTACATCATGCTTACATCCGACTGAATGAAATTTAGTTCCTAGAATGCTCGATACAAAATTCGTTAAAAATGCAGTCAAAAAGTTCAAGGAAATGGAATTTTTCGAAATATTCACATATTATTATATTTTTTTCATATGACTAGGTATTCATTATTTTTTATATCACGCTCTACGTGTAGAAAAGTATGGAAAGAATTTGCAATAATCGTTGGGTGAAATTAGTTTGCGAATAACTCGAGCAGGTACAGTCGACTACAAAGATATGTACACATTTGAAGTTACACAAATATACATATATCCTTTAATGATGTTGTCATTGTTTGTTACAAATACTATTAGACATGATGTATGACAGATTTATGTTTCAATTAAATATGCCAAATTTATGTATACAGCAAGAAGGACACTGTAATGTGTACGCTCTGAAGCGTTAATTTTTAATATATCAATATTTACATCGTATAAAAACTTACCGACTTAAAATAATAATATATAAGATATACGCTAACAGACTTAACATAATAGTGTATGTAAGTACATGTATAAAAAAAAAATTAAATTAAAAAAAAAGGTGGGGGACAAATCATAGGGCATCTCTCAACAGGAAAGGTGCCCAGAAGGCTGGCAGCATTGCCACGTTGTATGGCGATGCTGATTATTTGTCCGAAAAATAGACCAGCCTTCTGGTCACGTGAAGAGACATGTACCCATTGAAAGAAGTGTACATACCTACTTCGTTAGAAATAATTATACACATGGTATTAACGATTATTATGTGTTCACTCAGAACACATAATAATCGTTAATACCATGTGTATAATTATTTCTAACTAACTTTAGGGGGTATACCTCTCTTTGTAGTCGACTGTACACACGGCTACATATCAAGCTATCCATTCCTAGTATAAGCTGACCACTCATTGTACGGAAATCCTATACGATGCGAGATCCGCTTATACTGGAAATTTATAGCTTGAGATGCAGATGTATTAATGATTATACTGTTAGTCGCGAATCATATTTTGATCACGATAAGACCTGGCACTGACCTGCAAATTGCAAAAAAGGTAAGAAAATGTGAATTTCGCGGGCTACAGCTGCGTTTTGTTTCTTAAATTCTTAAAAATACATACAGTACCTATTGGTAGGTAGGTACTTATTATAGGAAGTGTCACGTGCAAACTCAAACTCAAACCCCCTTATTACAAAAGCTAAAATATCTCTGTTCAAGGCTTACTGTCAGTCATTCTACACCAGTCAGCTCTGGTACACGTACACGAAGAGTGCTTATAACACTCTTCGTGTACAATATAATAACGCCTTTAGAGCTATATTAAAGCTGCCTTGGCGGTGTAGTGCGTCTGGCATGTTCGTTGAGAACAGAGTTACCGATTTTTACGGGCTCTTGAGGAAACTCAAGGCATCCTTCCTGACTCGACTATGTGCATGTACGAACCAAATAGTGTCTGCAACACTTCGCTGTGTGTACATGCTAAGACGCTGTATTTTCATGTAATTCATTTAATTTTCTATATCCATTGTAATTTAATTTAATTTTGTGCATGTAATTTAATTTAAATTTATAATGGATTGTAATTTTGTTTTATTTTTATTTTTGTAATTTTACTATGGGTTTAATACCTGAATTAAACGATTTTATTTATTTATTTATTAAAACATGGAGCCATTATTGAATTTTGAACTTTATTCCGACTATGGTAAAAATCCTAAACACAAAACTGTCAACTTAGTACCGAACTAAGTTTTCAGTTTTGAATAAAGAACGGTATTTCTATCACAGTTACGTTCTTATTACAAAAACTGACTCCATGGTTTAAGCAATGTCAAAATATAAATCTTGTTTTGTAATAAGGCGGATAGCATTTATTTCAATTAAACCATTGACAGGCACTTTTGAATTGTCAAGAAGTCGGTCAGTTACAAATATGAAGCTAGTTGCCCATTCCAAATAGTAGGTTCCTATGGAGAAGAACGGGCAAGAAACTCGACGGACACTCTTTTAAATTAAAATATTGATACAAAATATTGGTTACATCATTCATAATGAAGTTAAACATGTGAGAACGATGCAATACGTCAAAAGCGTCCGTGATAAAAAGAGAAAAATTCAAAACTAAAATAATTAAAAATAAGCCGTGGCAGCTAAGAGATGACCAGTCCCAACTGACAGCGCCCGTTCACGAACATGACGCATGGATCAGCACCATTACGCTCAACCATTTGAAGGGAGCTAAATGACAATGAAAATGCTTAACTAGTCTATCTGGAGCAAAAAATTTTTAGTAATCGATTAAGTACAGATTGAATACAAGAGTAACTGGCCCTTAGCGGACAAAGGACAAATAAACTATACCCTAAGTCATCAATTCAGATAATTTATGTAAACAAAGGTGATAACAGATCAAAAAAATATCGTCATAATGGTAATTCACATAAAATGGCGGAAAACAAGGCTATATTGGCTTTTATGTACTGATTTTAGAAATATTAATTAAACAATTATCATACCGTGTTAATTTTTATAAGTTTTCGGTTTTAAACAAAGTTATTAAAAAAAGAAAATTTTGTGGTATAAAAAATATTATGATACTGGTAACACTACAGGAGTTCCCAACATTCTCAAATTTCATTTGACATAATTTGCAAACTCGCGTCTTTTCAATACGTTCGTTCTTTTCTCCGATCATATTATTCGCTGCGTGTTTGTTAATTGTGCTTTGTTGTCATCGTGTTAAGTGTTTCATTTTGTTGTTAGTTGTTATATTTCCTTGTTTCTGTTGTGTTTTTGTTAAGTTTGATATATGATAAATTGTTTTGCAGCACTGTCCTGTCATTTTGACAGTGACATTTCTTTGTTTACTAAAATTATCTGAATTGATGACTTAGGGTATATGTGATGCATTGACCTCCATATTATATCTATGGAGGTCAGTGATGTGTTGCCATTAGAATTTTGTTTTTAATATATCTTATTTTTTACGACAAATGGCTAGCGTAGAGTTTTCGCAAAAAATCAACCAACCTGTTTAATTCTATTACCTGATAAGTTGATAACCTTTATAATTATGTAGTTTGTTTTTTTTTTATTAAGCTTCCTCATCCATCATACACCTACTTATGTACAGGTACCTACTTAGGTACTTAAAACTTGGTCATAAATCTTTGTCTCTTCAGAATCTTTTTTAACAAAAATTAAGCAATAGTTTTCAACAATATCCAATCAATGTTCACAAAATGAAATTGTTCTTAAATTATAATGCTTATTCAAGTCACAAGCAGGTCATAATATTCACTCGAAAAAAGAAAAGAAAACTTTTAAAAAGGCAAACATCTTTTACGATGCACATTCTTCGGAAGTGAATGTTTTAGCGACACTTAACAACTTTCCTCCCACACCGCTTTTGTATTGTATTAAAACCAATATGTGACTTTGAGTTTTGATGTTTTGACGCCATGACAGTTCGGCGCCATCTTGGTCTCTTTACACTGTAGGTACCTACAAATTAATGTGTTTGGGCATCTGATAATAAATATGTGTTATCATTTTAATGTTGTACCTACCGTCACCATACAGGATGGCCCTTGAAACGAAGTCCAAAGCAAAATTTTAGACGCCTCTCTCCAAGGGCTTCCCGAAACACCCCCAAGTATGTTCAGCGATATTTATAGTTTAGGAGCTAAGGGTTTTCATTATTTTTTAGAGAAATTCTTACTTGACTTCAGATCTTTTTATTTTTGAATCAAAAATACATCTTGGAGGTTTACGACATGCAAGTGACATTCAACCTTATGATTGTAAAGTAATAACGAGTTCGACTTTAACTACATTTCGACATGTCACTTTGAGTTTGAGATGAGAGCCTTTAACGAACCCAGTGATGGGGGGAGCTCATCGGGTCAATAATATACTAATCAGCATAATAATTAAAATCATTTCGCAACCAGAGAGGTACCCACTTACGTGTTATCTCAACACGTTCTGACGTTGACGTTCCAAAATTAAAACGCAGTATTGGTACATGTAGCTTGTAGAGGATACCCCATATAGAGGAGATATGCTTGGAGATGAAGTCTGCAAACTTCTTGCCAAGCATATCTTCTCAAATTTCACTCCTGCGATTGGTTCACCTGCTGTAAGTTATCATCCAGTTATCATCAACATGCTTTAGGTAGTCTTTACGGAACAAGACGTCCTGAAAGCACAAAAAGCAAAGGGCCTGCAAAGGGCCAGGTTTGCCGAAGCCAAATGTGCTACTACTCTATCATTACCGCTCAGAATAATACCTATTCAACCATTCGACTGCGGCATCACAGCTTCCGACGGAAAGGAAAATAAGATTCCAATGACGTGCAGAAGTACACTTCTCTTCACTTATCTTAGCTTTCACAAAACTTGAATCCCTGCCCATGAACCTTTGAAGCCATGGCCTTTACTTACGAAACATATTAATCCTCAGTTAGTTCCCCAACAACATGGTTTCTGTGTTAGTAAATTTACGATTACTAATTTGGTCCACGTCGTCAATGAAGTAAGTAAATTGATGGACTCTCGGACCCAGTGCGACTCAATTTACACTAATTTCAGCAGTGCGTTCGACAAGCTCGACCATAAAATCCTCTTAAAGAAGCTAGAAGATTTCGGCATATTTGGGTATTACTCCTTTGGTTTAAATCGTATCTCACAAAATGAAAACAACGAGTGGTTGTAAAGAGGTATGAGTCACCAGTATATTTATCTACATCTGGAGTCCCAAGGTTCGCACCTGGGCCCTATTCTCTTTCTGTTGATCTTAAATGACATAGTTCTCTCAGTAAAATACAGCAATCACTATTTTTTTCTGACGATCTATAAATCTATAAGGAGATAAACTCATCCGTCGAAGTCCATTTACTCCAGGCTGACCTTGACGCAGTTCACGATTGGTGCTTAAAAAACCGCATGTCCCTCAATGTGAAAAAGTGGTACCATATCACATTCTGGTCTGGGATCCCTATTATATTAAATATGATACTTCAATAGAGCGAGTTCAGCATAAGTTCCTCAGTACATTGCAGTACAAATGACGCATCGTACGTTTACCTTATAAAAACGCCTTGGATAAGTTTAGACTATTAACATTACGCTCTAGACGCTTGTTGCTCCAAGGAATGATGCTCCATGGTCTTGTACATAATAGATTTGATTGCTCTGAATTGATAAGTAAAATATGCTATATTGTACCTAGAACAGTAATGAGACGTGAGGCGCGCTCTTATCCACTATTTGCTACAACTCCCTGTCGTACAAATGCAGGAGAGAGAGCGCCGCTCCAGAGATTAGTTCAAGCTTACAATAATAATTTTAACGATATCGATGTCTTTGCCTTAACTAAACGTAAATTTAAAAAACAAATGATTAAGCGCCTTGCTCACAATTTTTAATTATTATGTAGTATTTTAGTATGTATTAACTTTTTGGTTTTAAGATAGCGAAATAATTGTATTGTTGTTATATGTTTATTGATTTAATTTAATTTTCCAAAACTGTATCTTTTATAATAGTAACATGTGGAAACGTAGTGGATTGTACATTTACTTATGGGTTAAAATCATTTAAAATGACCATTTTGATTGCAAAATTTGTCCACACCCGATATTTTATGAATCAGTTATTTTTACTATGTAAAAACTACCTATTAGTACTCTGATGTATATTATCTAACTATATAACACACACATCTATATCTGTTGAGCATAATAAATTCTTTATATTGCTTTGTTCTCATCAAAGTCGGATAATCTCCATACAAAATAATTTGTCCTCTTCACGGGCTACGTTACAAAAATCATCTGAATAAATTTATTAGCTACAGTATTTACTTATTCATGAACTTTTTGCCAAATCGTTGTTGATGGCCCTTGATTACGGTTAAAAATATTTTTTATTAATTACTTAAAATATTTAAATTTTGGGTTTAAAATAATGTCCATTATTTTGATCATTTTTGTTATTCATTTTTGTAACGCCCAATTTGGTAATATATAGAATTTGTAAAATGGCAACACTCAAACTATAACGAGCCAATCACATGCCAGAATCTAATATGAGTCGGCCATTTTGTCCTCGAGTGAAATTAGTGAATGACGTGTGTTTTTTTGTCGGCGAGAAAAATTCCAATTATAAATTATCTGTTTTGTTTTGTTTCTAACAACGCAGGTAAGTGAACACTTATATTATTAAATTAAGCAATTAGGTACTTTATTGTTGACATTTATTGAAATGCTAGGTGGTTGTAACTCATTGCGATTTCTGTTTGGCTTAACGTATTTGAAATTACTTTCAAAGTACAGCAGTTTTTCATTTTTGTTATGATTTAATTACGTTACAAAAATGAAATAACAAAAGTGAAATAAAGACGCAATCACATTGCTGATAAAATGTTATTAATAGCGCGTGATTTTAATGTTGTATAAAATATGTGAGTGAATTTTCGGTGTATATAATATGGGTCCGTATGTCTTTCTGTTTGTTATGTACAATGTCAAAATCTGTGATCAATAAAATAAAAAAAATGTGTAAATCAATAAAATAAATAACAGTCAGATAATAATGTGTATTGTATCCGAGCCCTAATATTTCATTTTTGTTATTTTTTGTTACGCGTTTCATTTTTGTTACATTTCCATTTTTGTTTCATTTTTGTCACAATGGTCATTTTAAATGATTTTCACCCTTATAGCATACTCTGTATCTAGATTTAATATACAATGTACGATTGTTTGTCTTCCCAAATAAAATTGATAAGTAAAAAAAGCCCTTTGATTTATGTTTTTTATAATAATTATTAGTGGCTTTACCCACCTACATCATAACATAACTAAGTAAAACATGTCTTCAATTTGGAACAGGTCTCAGGTAACAGTGTGTTATTTTGGGATGTAAAGTATCTGCAAGGTCCGGGTGTCCAAAAGATGTCTTGAATAAAGTATGTGTCAGATAGAAACGTTTCATTAATAAGAAATGAATATAAATAACCCAATCTTAAACGTCTTATATCTTAAATACCGAGTTTATATAAAAAATGCAAGAAAAAACGAAGATCACTTCGTTTGAATTTGTCTTGAATTTTTGGGGACAACATTTTTGTTAGGTGGATTGGTATAGAAAAGATTGTCTGACTGTCCATTGAAGACAGATTTGCTTGTGGTAGGTAAGGTATTGCGACGATAACAGACTTTTAATGATTTTATACTGAAAATCACGTCTAAACGAGCAGTGTTAATGATTTGAAAAAAATATATGTTTAATTAGAGCATTTTCTCAATAACTTAATATGTGAATATTTTAGATTATGTTTATATTCAAATTCAAATTCTTTATTTTTCAGACATTTGGTCCACTTTGTTAGTAACAATTTGACTTAAACACTATGTTAGTAAGAACTTAGCATAAATAGAAAATTATAAATTTAAAAATGCATTTAGGACGATTCATTTTGGTTTCGATCGAATATCCTACTAAGAGGTTATTCGATCAAAACCCGGACGAACGCCTTCATAATTGGAGAATCGAATTTCTCAGCAATAACCTGCATACAAGTTGCTGTTAGAACTACCGCGATATTACAAAGTGAAATAAATTTGTAAAATTAGGTCTAATGCGGATAAAAACTGAGAATGGCGCAAAATCTACCAAGCGTATTTTTCTAAAACCTTCACCAATTTAAAGATAATTTAATTAATGACCTTTTAGTATATGCGTTTTATTAAAATACCTTTTGTTTTGTGTATAATAAATTAATAATGCGTCAAATTGCGGACAGCGCTCCTTGATGGGCGAGTCTTATTACTGGCTGAACGTACGACGCGTTGCGTGAGCTCAGTACAGAACACGCAAGCTAACCATTCAAGGTCACTGGCATATATCTGCGTCTTAATGCCCATATTCACTAACACTAGGCGACACCAAATTTAATGCCTTAGTATTATTGCACTGTTGAAATTTCAAGTCCCGCGGCACCAAAAGTTTAAAATCTAAGAGAGCGCTTTTAATTAGGTATCGCTTAGTGTTCGTGAAAACGGGCATAAGTGACTGCTTTAATTTATGACAAGAAGTTGTAACAAATATCGTTAGTTTTTTGTTATTCGTGTATTTTCTTTACTTAAATTTTCGTCGTTCCAACTTTGGCGCATCGAAAATATTTATTTTTATATGACTTGCGAGCACATTGACCCGAGCATTTTACGAATCTCAATATTTATTCTCAATTCGAAAAGGACGTTTGTATTTTTAATACTCTTTTTTTGGGTCTGCCTGTATCCATCAATTAATATAATATCCAGTTAAAAATAATAAAATAAAACGCAATAGGTATAAAGTTAGTATGTATATAGATAGGTAGTAACCTAACACATCCAATTATTATTCATCATAGGAATAATAATAATAATGACTTATAAATCCTAATAATGAATGTTGACTGTTTCAATCAAAATAAATTACGAGCAATCTATTGAAGAACATAATATTATTAGGTACGGAACCCTAAAAACCGTACTCGCGCACGAAGGGTTCCGTACCATTATCTATAAAAATGGCAAAAAAATCACGTTTGTTGTATGGGAGCCCCCCTTAAATATGTATTTTATTTTAATTTTATTATTTATTTTTAAAGTGAATATATAACCAAACTAACAACGTCATGTTACGTTTCACCAATCTGTACCCGGACCCCGGCATTAGGTATCTTTAAGCACCTAAAAAGCCAGTTGTTATTTTATCAATTAAATTAAATAAAATTACATACTAGCTGAATTAGACGTGAAAAATAAAATAGATGCCATATACAACCTGTTTTTTTTGATATCCCATAACTCTAGGGTTATATTCTGTAGGTAAAAATAATACTAAAACTCCTAGAATAGGTGGTCCAAAAATGCATCGTTTCGGAGATATCATCAATCATAATTAAATTAGGTCAAAAATTGTCACCAGTATGACGAATCTTTACTTTTGCGAGGTTGCCAAACTTCGCAGTAGTGTAGTAAAATAAATAGTAAAATAAAATATGTAGGTATGTTGGTATCGGGGCTTCCCGGCGGCAGCTAGTGAAGGGAAAGCTAAAATGCGACGTTGTCATATTTCACTTAAGGGTGTTTTACATTAATAATCGTGACTTTGCCGAATTATTTTGTATGAAAAATGAAAAAAAAAAAATAACGAAGCATTGGAACATAACTCATATGCCAGTTGATTCTTTGATATGGCCTCAATCATACCCTAGAGTTATGGGATATCAAAAAAAAACACGTTGTATAACCTAAGCATAAAAAATAAAACAAAAAAGTAAGTATCTAATAGCTTTTGGACTGACCTCTATTAAATTGTATAAATTAGAGGTCAGTGGCTCTCTTTATGGCACACTTTTTTCGACTACTATAGCCACTTGCTTTTATATTCTCGCTCCTGCAGCTGACTAAAAAGTTTATACTAGACTACCCTAGACAAATACAGAGGCCTTCAAAACCCCATGGGGTCCACCCCAAACCCCATTGAAGGTCATCTTAATTAAAATTGTCTACAGTTCGTTTATTAATCCCAGATAGTAATATTTTGACAGGTGCAAATATCAAACTCCGAATTATAAAAACAAACAACAAAGATTTGAAATGTCAAATTAATAATGCAATCAGAAAAAGCGATTTATTCGAGGGTGTTAAAAACTTAAATCACGAGCGAAGCGAGGGATTTAAGACGAGTCCTGAGTGTAGCGAGGGATTTAAGTTCACCCAAGACTAAGACAGCTTTATCACCGAGGAAAATACTCTACTTTTCGTACCATTTGCGAAAAAATTAACACAATAATAATATGAGATAAGCATTTTAGAACATTAACTTATTCATAAAAATAAATTAAAATAAACTTAACGTTTATGTATTTGAAGAAAAAAAAACGCGGGAAATTCCTAGACTAATATTTTTTTGTCGGAAAAGCAAAGGCATCAAGCTCATACGGCCTCGTCGGTTTTCGTAATTTTATTTAATAATCATAACTGCATAATAAATGCGTATTCCTTTTTCAAAAAGATGTATAATGCTTTATATACAAACTCAATGGTGTAAACACAGATGTAGTTCAATATAAATTTCGGTAAGTATTCCAAATTTAAATCACATTCTCCCCCTAGAGGATGAATGAAATTCAGTACAATTTTCTTTCCCTGTTTTTAACAGCTTAAAAATGACTATTGTCACTTTTTTGAGCAAGTGGTACGAAAAATATATTTTATGTCAAAAGAAATTTCATGTAGATGAAGTCACGGGCAGAAGCTAGTGCAAAATAATTGCGTTTCTGGGTTTGCAAGTCAAAAACGAGTCCGCCATAAATATTTTGGTAAACAAGCCTTTCTTGACTAGTGTCGCCAACTTTCTAAAGAACGGAATTCTTCATTTACGACCAAGTGCTAAATGTTGTCGGCTTGCAAAGCTGATTTTAAGGATTTTTCGCGCCATAATAGGCCTACGATGGAAACATTTTCAACTGGCAACTTTTTGAGCCAGCAGTATATTCACTCTTTGTGCTTTTGAAAAAAGTTTTTAAATTCAAATAAATTAAATTAAAATTCATTCATTACAGACAACAGGGATCCATATTATTATTAAGTTAGTATTACAAAAACAACTTATATTCTAGTGTTAGTAGTATAGTGTAAGCAACTACAAAATAAATCTAGATATTTTAATGTGAATTTAAGATTTTATTAGTACTCAACTTGACTAGTAACTGTAATTTGTTTGTATCCATTTATGATGTTATTGTGTTTAAATATTATGTTATGATGAAATACGTAGAAAACAACTTCAATCCATGCATAAAACATTAATGATTAAAATAATAATAATTAGTTAGGTACCAATTTATATAAGTTTAACGTACACGTACTTTGTGACTGACTTACGTGAGTGAACGTGACTTAAAATTCGCGCGCTTTCCCCTACTTTGTAACGTGGACACAGAGCGGTCAAGTAAATGAAATAATGTTTTCGGAGTCAATATATTTTGGATTGCCGAGCTGTACAGATCTACAGGAGACTAAGTGAATTGTATGTTTGTATTTAGTATATTGTGATTAATTAAAAGGATTTACCATAGTATTAGTGACTTTGCTTTCAATAGGTAGGTATAAAATAAAATAAAATACAATGATGCACACTCCACGCAGAGGACGACCAGGCAAGAAAACATGTTTCATATCTGAGCAACCTCCGGATAAAATGCCGAATATTTGGAGTATAGCTCTCCGCCACAGCTCTCAGAATATAGTTGCGACTACCTCGCACTCTGCTCAGCAGCGACGCGGTTTTTAGGGTTCCGTACCTCAAGAGGAAAAAATGAAACCCTTATAAGATCACTTCGTTGTCCGTCTGTCTGTCTGTCTGTCAGTCTGTCAAGACCCTTTTTCTCAAGAACGCGTATATGTAACAAGTTGAAATTAATATCAAATACGTAGGTCCACGGTCCCTTAAAGCTCTAAAAAAATCAAGCTTCAAGTTAACGCAATAAAAAAATACAGCAAGCAAGCAAGCATTGATCTAAGCGACATATTTGGATACTCGCAAATAAATCAAAACCTATAGGGTACTTTCCGTTGACTTAGAATCATGAAATTTGGCAAGAAGCAAGGTCTCACAGCTCAAGTATAGGAAAAAGTCCTAAAATTGTAAATTTGTTGTTTTATCACATAACAAATTTGTTTTTTGCAATTACAAACTTATATTTGCAGCAGGAGAATTGACTGTGACGTATATAGATGCATAGGAGAACATGTTTTTGAACTACAATGTTAAGTTTGTTTTTAGGATAAATTCATCCTAAGGAACCCTTTATTGTGCGTGGTCCGACACGCACTTGGCCGGTTTTTTTACGAATGCTAGCAAGCTTGAAAGCCATCTGTGTGGGTCTCAGCAAACATTTTCAAAGCGCTGCAGAAACGGGGCAGTCGCAACAACATCCTGAATGCATTATTATACAACATTAGTTTTTGTTTATACTAAACCTCTTAAGGGGTCATTGTACTCATCATTATGAACAACTTTTACTATGGGACCAACCTTGAAATCGCGAAAAAAAAATCAGCTGTTCCCTACATTTAAGTTCGCTGAACTCGTCAAAATTCCCTACATTTTGACGAGTTCAGCGAACTTAAATGTAGGGAACAGCTGATTTTTTTTTCGCGATTTCAAGGTTGGTCCCATAGTAAAAGTTGTTCATAATGATGAATACAATGACCCCTTAAGAGGTTTAGTATAAACAAAAACTAATGTTGTATTGTACGCGCAGGGCATCCAGCGAACTCTTGGTGTACTTGACCCATAGATTGCTCGTATAAAAGCTCTGACAGTAGGCCTTAAAAAGCGTAAGGGCGACTTTTTAGTAGTGTTCATCAGGTTAAGGTGGTAGCCCGCGAAACTCAAGTTTTCTTACGTCTTTTGCAATTTGCAGGTCAGAGTCTGGCTGTATCTTGATCAAAATATGATTCGCGACCATAACATTATATGTATTTACAGAATTATAAATCATTAGAATCATTAATACATCTCTCTAAGTTAGATTTGTTCCCCAATGTCATGATTGCATAAAAAGGTCATTCAATGGAACAAAGCGATCTATTAATGATTCTAAAGATTATTTATTTATTTAATACTTTAAGCACACAAATGTACAGAGGCGGACTTAATGCCATAGGCATTTTCTACTAGTGAACTTTTGGGGGATGCAGAGACAAACAGTGGTAGGTGCAATAGCGAGAATTGTGGAATAAATATTATTTAAATATAAAGATATACATATCCCTATTAAAACTATAAATATAATAATATACACCTAATTAAATATAAATCTATGCACAAATAAATATACATAAATATATTAAAACAATTAAGACAAACAATGGGAAAACATAACCGTTGTAATGATACTGCCAGCTTCTTGCGAATGTGCTCGCGAACTTTAACTTTAAAGGATAATCGTGATTTCCTAGGGAAGATTACATATGATAAAGTCGAAAATCATATTTTGATCACGGTACAACCTGACACTGACCTGCAAATTGTATAAAACGTAAGAAAATTTGAATTTCGCGGGCTGCAGCTGCGGATTCACCTAAGACTACAAGATCCCCGGGCGTCGGGAGTCGCAGGCCGATTCCCGGCCACCATAGGCGCGGGCTTGCGGAGGGTGAGCGATGGGTAGCTCGCCGTCCTTTAAGGACCGGCACCCTAATAGCGTAACAGTTAGAATCAGAATGAATATTGGTAAACTGTCAAATTGAAACCGATTCCTACTGTACGTGTGTTACGCAATTAGCCCGCAGGCCCAGGTCGACACGGCGCGTTGTGTTCCACGCACGCCTCGAAGAAATGTCAGCTTGAACTGACGGGTTCCGTTAGGGCCAATGCCTGCCAGGGTTTCGAGTTTGTCCGAAAGGGATATCGTGGCCCTGGCACACAGGCTAATGAAGAAACACGGGTGGGTTTTAGTCGGTAAAAGTCTGACACGTCCTCCCGCTCCGCCCAGCGGGAGAAGTTATTTGATAATTTCACACCCAAAAAAATAGACTAAGTAACAAAATAGACTAGCAATGAGGTATAAAAAATATATTACATAATTTACATTATGGATGTTGTCGATTTGCCGTCAAACTAGTGTTGCGGTTTATATTTACCTAATTCCTACCTATTATGAATAATTTACATATGGATTGCATCTGTTATTAATTGAAAAAGGTAATAGCTACGTAAAAACCAAAATTACTTGTTTTTGGAGGAAAATTTTAGAAGACCCACACGTCATAAAGATTTAGTAACAAAAATAACTATTACCGAATACCTACCGATATGTCGACCAAAAATCATAAAGGTCATATTTGATTTATGCTAAATTTGCTATAATTTGGCACCTATGAATACTGGGGGCCTAAAATGGACGCCTTGGCGGAATCATAATATGATCTGCGTACAATTCATACATCCCGCAATTCATCTGTTTAACAGGTGCTATTTGACATTAGACTTCAGTATAGCAATTCATAATTTGTGGACCATTTTACGAAACTCCATACAAAACTGTCAAACAGATGAAATGCGGGATATGAATTGTACGCAGATCATATTATGATTCTGCTAAAGCGTCCATGGACGCCTTGGCAGAATCATAATTATGATCTGCGTACAATTCATAGTTTCTTAGATCCCACAATTAATCTGTTTGACAGCTGCTATTTGACATTAGACTTCATTAAAGCAATTCATAATTTGTGGACCATTTTACGAAACTCCATACAAAACTGTCAAAAAGATGAATTGCGGGATATGAATTGTACGCAGATCATATTATGAATCTGCCAAAGTGTCCATTTTAGGCCCCCTGCACTTGAACCAGTTGAAAGGTTAATATAAAACATAATCTATCAGTATCATGATACAAACAATTAATCTGTCACTTGATATACCAGCTAGGTTGCCAATTCAGATAAATTAAGACAATTATGATTGAGAGCATTTGGCTGGAGAAACAGCGAAGAGATTAGGAATACCGGCGATCCAGGATATTATTAAAATTTACTTTCAGGGTCCTTATTTTCGCTATTTCCACAGATTTGTGCGGATCCCTGATATTATAAGATAAAAAGATTTAAAAAGAATCTCCATGTTCTGTTAGTAAACGAGTGCTACTACTCTATAAAAGACTTCATATCAGACAAGTCACTTCTCCATTACTGACAGTCCCCCTCAGTCGTGATACGTTCAGTGTCCCACTGATGTGTACCTACCTTAACTCGTTCCGTTTTATTGTTATCTTATTATTTTTATATATTTTATGTGAAATTTTAATAATAATGTTTTTCTATGTAGGTAACTATTGTGTGCCCTAACACTGGGTGTGTGTGTGTCAAACGCATGGTAGTGTGTGTAATGTTTTTTATTAATTTAATTTATTTCTAATGCATATTTTATCAAAATACTAGCTTTCGGCACTACTCCTTTATTATAAACTTTAACTGTGCCAAATTTCATACTCCTCCAATCGCGTATTTTTTGTAAAAAGGGATACAAAGTTTTCGCTTCACGTATTAAGGCTCGTACAGACTGGTGCGATATCTCGGGCGCGACGGCGACGACGCTACACTAGTAGCACAATTTCTATGTCGCTGTCTATCGCGCCCACGATCTCGCGTGAGTCTGTAACAGCCTTCAAGGCGACGATAACCGAGTTTTAATGATTTTATACTGAAGATCACGTCTAAACGAGTAGTTTTAATGTTTAAAAAAAAAATTATGTTAAATTAGAGCATTTTCTCAATAATATGTGAATATTTTAGATAATGTTTATATTACATAGTGAAATTAATTTGTAAAGTTATGTCTAACGCGGATAAAAAACTGAGAATGGCGCAGAATCTACCAAGCGTATTTTTCTGAAACCTTCACCAATTTAAAGATAATTTAATTATTGATCTTTTAGTTTACGCGTTTTATTAAAATACCTTTTGTTTTGTGTATAATAAATTAATAATGCGTCAAATTGGGGACAGCGCTCCTTGATGAGCGAGTCCTATTACTGGCTGAACGTACGAGGCGTTGCGTGAGCTCAGTACAGAACACGCAAGCTAACCACTCAAGGTCACTGGCATATATCTGAGTCTTAATATTATAATGATTACGGGGGGAACCAAAAATATTGCGATGCCTCTGCCTCTAACTCTTTAAAAGATGATGGATGTTCCTCCGAACACGAGGTCGTAGTTTTGATTTATGGCATAGTAATTGTTCAAGTGTAATACTCGTAGACCTACAAGTGCCTAGCAGGGGCCCACTTATAAAACTACAACCGGCTAACCAGAATCGGCGATTTATTCCGTTCTAATACCAACAAAATATGACCACTGGTATTTGTTTCAACTCATATTTATTTTCTATTCCGAACGGATACCACTCTTTAAATAATTAAATGTAATGTGCGAACGAATACTAACAACTTGAATTTGGTACAGTCAGCTAGTCAAAACTAGTCAAATTGAATTTGTGTTCTGATATTTTTATGTATTTTGATGATTTAACTGATTTATTTTGCAATTTAAGGTCTTATAATTACATACAAAGCATTTTTACTGCCTGTACCATAAACATTTGAACTTGTTTTGGTATTAGTTTTAACAATGGTATACGTTCAGAATAGAAAATAGTTATGAGTTATGACAAATACAAGTGGTCAATGACGTATTGGCTGACTGGCTGTACAAGTACAAAACAAAACAACGTTTTCTTATATTAAAAAAGTACAATAAGTACTTATGCATGAAATGAGATGTTTTTCTGTACTCCCACAGTAGTAGTGTATGTACATCGTGTACATACGCGGGAAGGCATTTTCTTCACAAATAATTGCTGAGAATTGCGAGTGATTGTGACGTGTAGCCGCGTCACTGGATGGCGCGCGACTAATTCCTCTTTGGGCAATTGCCTTGCATTTACTTTGCCATTATTGAGCGCGGGTAACGCATCATCATTGCCAGTGGTAATTAGTAATTGTTATTAGAACGGAATAAATCGAATCGCCAAATGTTTTTTCTTAGGACAGCCACATAGGACTGCTCCCATTTCCTATTTCCAGCTGACGTTCAGACACAGTTCTATCACAATGTAGGGATCTGTTGAAACGTCCATACATAGCCCATACTAGCGTAATGTATGTAAATATATGCGGGTTCCGTACCGCTGGTCGCGGACAATGGAGCTTCCTTGTCTAAGTGTTTTGAAAACGGTGCGCATACGCATCTGCGATTTAGCGATAAATAATCAGCTGAGATTGGATCGTAGCAATCTTTTTTGATGTGGAGCTGTCGTTAGGTATGTACTCGTAGGTACTTGCTATACTTGCTAGCTTCGGTTAAATCAGAAGATTAACGATTAGTTTATTTATTTTCTTTCACAATGGTTTTGTAGCAATTAACAGTTTTGAACTATAAAAACCGGTCAAGAGCGAGTCGGACTCACGCACCGAGGGTTCCGTACGTATATATGATGTTTATGATTTCTGAAAAACTGTGCTATTTAGAGACATCGTTTTATTTTTCCTGTAATCTTTACATAAACTTCTATCACATAGAATAATTTAGATTTTCATCTATGCAAACTTCGGAGATAAGGCCCCCGGAACGGTATTTTTTTTTTAATTTTTCGTCAAAAGTCGGAAACTATGCTGACTCAACAAAAAAAAAAATTGTTTGATAATGTGCAAACAGCGCTCTTTTATAAGATACCCCATATGACTAGTAGCCCCACTTCAAATTTTTCAGTCCTTTTTGCAAAAAATATATATTTTTTGAAATTTCTTTCTTGTTTGCCAAATAGTTGGACAAACGTCATCTAAAACTATTCTACATGTAAAGTAGATAGCATTAGTAGTTCTTGAGATATCCAGGTGTGACAGACAGACAGACACACAGACTTAGTCTCACCATAAGGGTTCCTTTTTACCATTTTGGTACGGAACCCTAAAAGTCACATTGTGAGAGCTGGTGCCAGAAGTAGGTTTAAAAAAAAACCTGTATTAAAGTTCCCCAGGCCCCCTTAGTGGCATCATACTAATAAACAGGCAGGTAACAAAACAATAATGCAAGTCTTTTTTCCTCTAGTTTAATAAATAGTAAGTATTATAATTATCTATCTATAAGTATTGATCTAGATCTTCAAATCCCTGGCATAGACATGTTTGACAAACACCCAGAAAGTTATTTAAATCTTCAACTTTCATACATCATTTATTTGGAAACATAATCTGCACCACAATTTCATAATTTCTATAGATATGAAATATTAGACCTAAGAGATTTTTTTGGCTTTCTGGTTTCTACACTTATTTATGAAATGAAATGAAATCGTTTATTTTGTGAATAGGATATTGGAATCACTTTTACACGTCATATTAAAAAATAAGCTAGATGTAGATTTTTCGACATTTCCTATCTGACTACCCCTGAGAAGAAATGGCGAAACAAACTCAGGGGTCAAAGTCTCTTTTAATCTCCAGACATGATCTTGGTCAGATCATGTGAGGACCATGTAGATCTGTGTCTGAAATGGTCTTTTGAGGAAACACAAAGTTGAGTGGACCTGTCCAATCAGTGCAAGCATTTGTCAGTAATCGAGCAGCTCAACTCAAGATTTAAGGAGCTCAACGACTCGACAAATAAGACCAAAGAAAGGACATTTGGGTAGGCCGCACTAAGTGCTCAAAATGCCAGATCATCATTAAAAATAACTGAGAAAAAAAAATACCCGCATAGTGCTCACATTCATAATAAATATTTTTCTTTCAACTACGTAGAATGATATCATTAATCACTACAAAACCGATCACAAAGCACGTATTTTATGCTTAGCTTCTGCACTGTTTTTATTTTTTATTTAGATATTTTACCACAGAGGTTAAATATAAAATGTAGATAAGCATTAGAGCAAAAAGATACTGGCTGAAAATAAAAATTGGCTAAATAAAACCGACTTGGTGAAAAACTTTGTTTTCATTAATTTGAGTTTGTATTTTGAGTAGGAAAATTTATCGCGATAGGTAGATTGGTAGTTGAAAGAAAAGTAGATTACGCACCTTGCTAAAGTGAATAATTAATGCACTCGTGCTAATTTAGTGCCCTCGCATGCGCTTGGGCACCAACAGGTTCGGGATCTCTAGTTAAGATGGGCGTGCCTCAAGGTTCAATTCTTGGCCCTTTCCTATTTCTAGTTTATATATATGATCTTCCTTACATGATGGCTAACTTATCGGATATAATTCTATTCGCTGATGACACTTCTCTTATTTTTTAACCGACTTCCAAAAAGGAGGAGGTTATATGTTCGGTTGTATGTTTGTTCTTTTTTTTTTATGTTTGTTCACCTATTGCTCCGTCGATTATGGACCGATTTAAAAAAATATTTTTTAGTTTGAAAGGATATGCTCCCGAGGTGGTCCCATTGTCACCAAATCAGAATCGGATGAGGGGATCCCATAGAAATCGAGGGAAACCCTCTAATTTTATAGGCAAACCTATAGCGATTTAAGTATATTTTATAGTAACTTGTGCATTTGCTCCTAGAAATCACCATTCGTTGAAGTGGAACTGATGATAGAGACCACAGATGAACAACTTATTAATAATAAGTATTTAACAGGTTGCGATTCGATTAGGTACTTTAATATGGTTGCTAAGCAGTTTATGCTCGTCACAATGCATATGGTGAGTGGCAGTTCTCCTGCCAGGAGCACTTCTCAACAATTAACGTCCCAGCCTCGGGAAAAGCAATATTTTGTAAAAGTTCATGAGCAGTTAACATTAGGCTATTGTAACTTAGATAAATTAAAAATTGACCCACTAAAAAGTGAAAAATAAAAAACACTACAAGGTGAAAAATAACTTTAATTTCGGAAGTCGGTGGCAAAAAACTAAAAAGTTTTTTTTAAATAGATAGAAAAGATACGGATGACTTACACGTCAACGATAGTGTAGCTGTTCTTTCGAAATGGTTAGCAGCTAATAATCTGTAGCCCTAGTAAAGTGCCGGCTGTTATTTGTAGATTTTTGACAGTTGTTACGGGTCGTCAGAAGCCCGAAAGTCTGACAACCAGTCTTGCCAAGGGGTATCGTGTTACCCAGTAACTGGGTTGTGGAGATCAGATAGGCAGTTGCTCCATGTAAAATACTGGTAGTCAGCTGCATCTGGTTAGACTGGAAGCCGACCTCAACATTGTTGGGAAAAGGCTGGGCAGATATAAAATTAAGTACTTATATAAATAATATTTTAATTTGTCATTAAGATATTCCTTCTCAGAATAATTACGCCTTGTCATGCATTAGATCAAAAAGATACTGGCTCATTTAAACAGCTTTTTTTTCTTTTTCATCACCGTTCTTTTCTTTCTTTCTTTTTTAAAAAACGTTGTCCCACACTAGGAATTTCTCCTGTATTGTGGGTGCGTTTACAAACATAGAAACTCACTGTATACACAAACACCCAGACCCGGAACAACTACTTGTAGGTCATACAAATATTTGTTCCGTGCGGGAATCGAACCCACTACAAGCAGTGCAGCAGTCAATCGCTTAACCACTGCGCCAACCGTGTCGACAGCCGTGTCGCTGATAGAATGTTAATTTGCCCTCTGCACACTTTGGCTGAGGTCACAATCTCAGCCAAAGTCACAATTTCGGTGAACTACATAGCATTGAAAATTAAATTGATTTCTGTGAATCAGCATCAGTACCTACATCTCCGTGTCAGTTACCATATTGTACGAAAGATACCTCTCGTAAAAGCTTCGAAAGGAAATAACAAATTAACGGAACATTTAATGAGTAAGACTGACGATATTTAAGTACAAAATAAACAATTCTCAAAACTCACCGCCCCGTATAAGCGGACAATGTCACTGATTTGGAATAAATTGACAAAAGATGTGAATTTAAAACTTTTATTAAATGTCATTTCCGGCCGGAAAAGCATTCTGTAAAGCACGATGTACACGTATTCGCAGAAAAAAGAGAAATCTTTATTTAGTGACCTTTTTATTTGTTCTTGAAATAATTAATACTTAATTCGAAACTGAGTCAGCGTTTTCTTTGATTTTTTATAATTGGCGTAGATAATTTTGTACTTACTTATTATTTATGGTGTTAAAAAATTTACTTTTTTATTTTATTTTCGTTATTTTTTATTTCGTGATTTCAAATTGGTCCCATAGTAAAGTTATTCAGTTCGATGGTCTAAAGCACTACTTAAAGTTTGTCAGGTTAAATTTTTATCACCATATTTATACAGGGAAAGATAAGATAAGATAAGATAATATATTTATTTGCATAAACATGTGTACACATACAATAGTAGAGATATGCATGCAGGATTACAAAGAAAAAAATAAGTTCAGACATGTTTGCCAATTATTAAGGCGTACAAATGTAATAGTTAAGATTATTAATAATTGATTCCAAGTCAATATCAATAAATTAAAGTGAATTCAGCATAAAATGTCAACAGTAAATAAAAAATAATTCACAAATCATAAAATATCTAAAAATCTACGTCAAAAAAAAAAAAAAAATGCTTCAGTCAGATTTTTCTAATATTATATACCTATACTTGACCTATATATTATAGAATTTTATCATGAAGTCAAATTAGAATTACTTAAAACAATTATTCAGATAATATTAAATATGTTATCGTTATTATTGTTATTATTTATTTCGCAAATATGGGTACAAAAACACGGTGACCTAAAAAATATAATTGTCAACAGGATATTTAGCCAGAAGGCATGCAAAAGTACAAAAAAAAACAATAGAGATAGCAAGTAGGTAGTGTCAATTATCATAATTTAATTATGAAGTACTTCAATAGTTATTTATACACAATTCTGCTGCAGTCAAAATAAAAAATAATTTAAATTAAAAATTAAATGTCTATAAGTCAATATTTTTCTAATTTGTAAACATTATAAAAAGTAGGTAGGTAAGTAATTAAGATATTTCTTTCTCCATTAAAAATTCCGTAAATACGCTTTGTCTACTAAAAAATGTCAAAGCTTTTTTTTTAAATAAAGTCAAGTTTAATTTCTTCTCATATTTAAAATTTTAATTATGCTCTTAATTCCCTAAGCTTGAGTGCAGATTTCCGAGCTTCCTACTCGTACAATACTGCTAGACAATGATGCTTCATTGTCTAGCAGTATTGTACGAGTAGGAAACTAATAGCTGTAATATGAAATTGTAATAATATCACCAGGCTTAGTCAAGCAAGACTAGTGATCACAGTATGTTAATGTCCAAAAATTTGGCGGATTCAGCCGTTCATCTCCTTGCCTTTACCCCCTGGAGAATTTTTGGTATTTTCGGTGCGATATTGCGGGCGCGACAGGCAGCGCGACCTTTGTCGCGCCCACGTCATCGCAACAGTCTGTAGAAGCCTTTACGAACTCTATTTAGACTCAAGATGAGAAGACTTATTTTTCAGTACAAAAACAAAGGCTTGGACAAGAAAATAAGAAAATGGGCTTTTTTTTTTTGGGTGGGATTATCAAATAACTTCTCTCGCTCTGGGCGGAGCGGGAGGGAGTGTCAGACTTTTACTGACTAGGAATCATCTTTATTTAAGGCGACGATAACCGACTTTTAATGATTTTATACTGAAGATCACGTCTAAACGAGTAGTGTAAATGATTTGAAAATAATATATGTTTAATTAGAGCATTTCTTCAATAATTTAATATGTGAATATTTTAGATTATGTTTATATTACATAGTCAAATTAATTTGTAAAGTTATGTCTAACGCGGATAAAAAAATGAGAATGGCGCAAAATCTACCAAGCTTATTTTTGTGAAACCTTCACCAATTTAAAGATAATTTAATCATTGATCTTTTAGTATACGCGTTTTATTGAAATACCTTTTTTTTGGGTATAATAAATTAATACGAGTAATGCGTCAAATTGTGGACAGCGCTCCTTGATAGGCGAGTCCTATTACTGGTTGAACGCACGACGCGTTGATTGAGCTCAGTATAGAACACGCAAGCTAACCACTCAAGGTCACTGGCATATATCTGCGTCTTAAATACTTCATGTATTAAAGTGTTTCCATGTTTTTTTTTTCTTAAAACTTCTAAAGCACACCTTGAAAAATAACCCGTTTGTTTCAGAAGTGCACCAAAGAAAGCGTCTCGATCGTCGCATGCGCAGCTTTACCTTATAACGACGGCAGATCTCCCGCGCGGATCACAACAACACGCCAGTTCGGCGCACGCGCACGCCTCCGCACACCAATTCGCGCCATTTTCTTTCAAGATTCGATTATGTGAATGAGTTTTTTTTAAATAGTTTGAATAGTAAATTAATAAAAATAATTTAAATAAAATAAAATAATTTAAAATGCGTGCAGTGTTCTTTATGTGTGTTTTTGTGTATGCAGTGGTGGGACAAGATGTCAATGATATGGTAAACATGCCGAAATACGACCAGAGATATGATTACTTGGACTTGGACGCGATTTTAACTAATAAAAGACTAATTAGGAACTATGTGGATTGTTTGATCAATGCTGTCCGGTGCACCCCTGAGGGAAAAGTGCTAAAACGTAAGTTGACATTTTCTTGTTAAAAAACTTTAAGCTAGAAAGGCTAGAAACATTAGGATAAATCCTTAACATATGGTGAATCTGCAGCTGTAGCCCTATTGAATGACTTTTTCATGAAATAATGACATTGGGGACAAACTTAGAGAGCTAAATTAATGATTCTTATGAATCTCCGCCCATTGTGTCACCCTATGTAAAATTTAAACATCTGGTCTATTTTTAGCCCAAAGAATCAGCATTGCCATCCAACGTGGCAATGCTGCCAGCCTTTTGGGCACCTTTCCCGTTGACAGCGATGCGGACGAATTTTTTGATGCCCAATGAGCTTCCCCCCCCCCCCCCCCCTTTTATTATTTTATTCTGTTTTATTTTAAACTTGTACATACTATATATATTTTACTGTTAACATGTATATTTTAATTAAGGTTTCTTGAATAAATGTACGTAATACAACATCTGTAACTTTTATGATGCACATATTAAAGAGTACCTATGTTATTCTATTCTAACAATTTTGTAAATACATGTCTGATAAAGTTGCGAATCATATTTTGATCAAGATACAACCTAATACTGACCTGGAAATAGCAAAAATTAAGAAAATTGAATTTCGCGGGCTTCAGCGAAAGAGAAAGGGCTCTTCGTAGAATCTCTGGACTATTTCATGAAATATTCATTCAATAGGATTCTATGAACTTATAGAGATGTACACAGAACACAGACACACACACAACAACAACAACACAAACACTGACTGAACACACACACACACACTGTGTGAACATAGTCTTTTTAATAACACAAGTTTTGTTTTGTTTACAATAAAAATATGTATGTTCAGGTTAAGGTATTTATCTATGGGCCATGTTGCCTGAAAATAAATGGATTTATCGTTATTATTATTGCTGATTGTAATGGTTATAATTTGTGTGGGACAATATTAAAAAAAAAAATGTAAAACCATATTTGTTACGGCTGCGAATCACATTTTAATCAACATACAACTTGACACAGACCTGCAAATTGCAAAATTCGTAAGAAATTTTGTTTCGCGGGCTACCTTAGCGCATCTCCCAGAACAAAACATAATTATGGTCGCACTCACAGGCGTTATTGAACGTTAATGAACCAAATAGCATTTGTCTTGTTTAGCACTTTGTGGTTAGCCTGTTCCATTCACTTTTAAGTAATTTAGTGCATCTCATCTGGTGCAAGCATGTAAGTGGGTGTTTCACCTTAACATTATTCGAAAGGTCAATCAAATGAATATATAGCTTGAATTATTAATTTAGTAATTACAAGGTGAAATTCGCAATTTTGGTGCGAAACGAGCAACACGATGTTTTAGAGAAAAATACTGGAAGGTTATTTTTTTTAATATTTTAAATATTTAGATTGCTCTTATTGATTGAATTGGGGTGGAATTAAAATAAATTAAATTGGTAAGTGAATTACCTAATTCAGCATTTATTATACTGTCACACCGTGTCCGTGTTATTTGTAGGTACTGCTCTCTTGAACAATAAAGTTTTTTATTATTATTATTATCATTGGTTCTTTATGTTTCTTCTCGTTTAAGATAGGTTAAGAAACCTTACACACGGGTCGAGCGAGACCAAGTACGTAAGGCAAAATTTATATTATTATTATTGGGTAAAGGCTTCTACATACCGGGGCGACATGTCGCGCGACGCGACCACGACGCGACACAAAGGCACCGCTCGTCCCGCAACACGCGGGGCCTTTGTGCCATGTCGCGCTGGTATGTAGAAGCCTTAAAGTTTTACGTACAAACATTATTTTATTAATTATTTTAATTACAACTAAGTTGGCGCCGCGCTGCACCCGGCTTAATTATAATTATCAAAACAAAAAAAAACCTCCTGATTATCAACAAAACATCAGTTTTTCACGTCATAACGCTTGACCTCCGATTATATCATATATGATAAGAAACAGATGGTAATAAGAGTTCGTTATTGTCTTAACCTATGTATCTACACGCTAATAAGCAATTAGAATACACAATAGAACAAAGAACAGTACCTTTTAAAGATATAGGTATTTAAAACTTCTATAAATAGCTTTATATAATTATTTATTTCGCAATAACGGGTCACTGTCCTATAAAATAAAAATAATGAACTTGCTAATAATTTGTCTAGCCCGGGTGTAAGTTTGCAAGTGAGTAAACGAAACTAGCGCGTTTGCGTTAAGATTTTTATTCTCACCCTTTTATTCTTAGCATTATGATCTATCGGTCAAATTTTAACGCAAACGAAATAGTTACGTTTACTCTTTTGCAAACTTACACGTAGGGTACAGTATTGTAAAATTTTCACCGTGAAAACATTTTTTTTTTTTTTTCGTACATACGTAGAAGGGAGGATTATGTGAAGTGAGCTTCAAGTGATTGACCACAGATTTAGAGTAGGCTAGATACCACAAGCCATCCGACCAAGCGTGCCCCGAAGTTTGTGCTGTGCACAAACTTCAGGCATTATTGCGACTTCCTATTGCATGCTGTCAAATGAAAAAATGTCAACGCGCGTCCACTCCTGACGAAGTCTATTAGCTCACAGACGCGTTTAGTAATTGAAATGATTCTGTTTATGTTGAGCACATGACCACTAAATGGCTGGGGTGCAATGATATTATTTTAAACAGATATGTTGTGAACGCGCAATCGTGAAAACTCGAAAACGTCCTAATTGGGACGAATATGTTAGTCTGTGATGCCAACATTCGGTGATCGGTGGCCAGAATAATATTTGTTTACATTCACGCGCAATTGACAACACTAGCTGTCTCTTTTTTCTTGTTGTTTTTATCAAGCCATCTCTTTTCTATCATTTTTACTTATAGTGAAATGTAAAATGAATGAAAAGTGGTTATGTGTGCTGCCGCTGTTGTGCGGAACACTTTTTTCGGTTGTTTTGTTAGTGTATTATACAACATATCTGTCTAATATAATAATTATCATTGCTGGGGTGATAGAAAAATAAATAAGTAATTCTTAATTAATGTATTACTTGTTTTTATAATAAATTCCTCTGAAGACTTAACTGATGCCAGGTTAAACCAAACAGTTATTGTTATTAGTACAGTAATGTAACGTATTAAAATACATTTACTTAATTTAAATAAAATAAAATAAAACTACTGATTTATACAACAAAAAAGCTATAATATCCAGCATTCATAGATCCATATCATAAACAAGGACCCCCTTATTCCAAAACAAGGTTTATCTTCAGACCCAGGTTTAAAACATGGAGCCATTATTGAATTTCGAACTTTATTCCGACTATGGTAAAGTTCCTAAACACAAAACTGTCAACTTAGTACCGAACCAAGTTTTCAGTTTTGTATAAAGAACGGTATTTCAATCACCGTTACGTTCTTATTACAAAAACTGGCTCCATGGTTTAAGCCATGTCAAAATATAAACCTTGTTTTGTAATAAGGCCGGGAGTGTTTACTTATACATGCCGTTTCTAATATAATCTGTGTTCTTCCAGTCCCCTTGTGAGTGCAAGTGAAATAAAATTACCGCTGTGGCCTAAAAAAAATCTTCAACTCTGATTTATGCTGGCTTTAGCAACGTGCGTGAGAAGGTTACTTCAAAACATAATCTACTTTTGTTACTTGTCTATGGTTGCCTATACATATGTCACTATGTCAGTTGTTGTAACGGTTTCGACTCTCTGTCTAGTATAGTTAGTTATCTGTGGTTTCGACACCAAAAATGTATTGTTTTTAAAGGGTCTACTTATTTTATGTGTAACGTAAAGTGTCTCTATAAAAACGTATGAAAAATGATCATAATCTATCCTAGCCTTTTCCTATGTTCCGGTCGGCTTCCAGTCTAAAGTAACCGTCATGAGAAGCTATAAATACATAAAATTGCAAATTATACAACTATCAACTTTAAACTCAAGATATCTAAGTTGATTTATGAATGAAGAAATTATCGCTAAACGTCATAAAATAATTTTAGTTGCAATGGAAACTGAACCATACGCAATTTCAGTTAAAGTTTTAAATCCCAAAGTATGAAATTTATCTCGTCTCATGGCGTTGACTTTAACCAGATGCATCTTAATACCAGTATTTTACATGGAGCGACTGGACGATCTGACCTTCACAACGCACTGGGTAATACTTTCCCGGGTAATACAACCCAGTTACTTTTTCCTAATGAGCCTATACATCTTAAGTTCTCACTAGTTTAGTTACTCTACGGGTCACAGGCCACAGCAATGGGGACCCCACTATAATACAGTATTGCAACTAGTACGGGGGGTATTGTGACTTTTACTATCGGCCTTATAGAGGGTGTTAAAGATACTGCGTGCCATAGCTTAGGGGTAGGTTCAGTATCGATAAAGGAACCCAGGATAAAAAAAAAAGACATGATAACATTAAAAATATTGCAAGATCAACCTATTTTAGTACCTACTAACTTAAAATTGCAATCGTTTAGAATTACAATCATTTTATTTGACGGTCCTAAGCCCGTTAAAATACGACGACTTATTTTTTTTTTATGTTTAATTAATTTTTTTATTAATGTATTTTTGATTTTTTTTCCTGGGTTTCTTTATCGATACTGAACCTACCCCTAAGCTATGGCACGAAATTACTTTAACACCCTGTATATTGTAATGTCAATATTATCTATATTTAAGGTAATAAATTGAGCACTATAAATATTTTTTTTTTTTTTTAAAACCATGCGATACCTCATAATAAGGCAGCAGGTTCTCAGACTTTCGGGATCTACAAAGCAATCACAAATCGATCGATCGATCTATTGTACAAATGTCAGCCAGCCGGCCCCAACGCGGCAACGGTTCAACGAGCTTCCGAGGCACGGAGGGTTCTCGGTATGTAATGGATGGTCACATTGGTCACCCATCCACGGAGTAACCTCGGCAAGAGTATCGACGAGTGCAGCTTTTAGCTACGTGCCCCTCGAAACGTATAAAATAATAAAAAAGACACGTACAGATTTAAAATGTTTTATACAACTTGTCCCAGAATTAACGCACAACCTCTTAAGGGGTCATTGTACTCATCATTATGAACAACTTTTACTATGCGGCGATAATCAGCTGTTCCCTACATTTTGACAGTTATTCGAACGTTAATGTAGGGAACAGCTGATTTTTTTCCGAGATTTCGATGAGTACAATGACCCCGGGACATGAGTAACACACTGCAATACAAATCTAAGAACTGAAATCGGTACACAATGCGGAACATTCTCTCTCAAACTAAGAAACCTGTATCTTGAGAGACAGTATAAGTATAAAACGTACATTACGAAAAAATATAATACCACAAAATATTTAGAGAATTTAGATTAAGGTTCCCATAGTATTTATTGTTATATCATCTCAGAAACTGCCGCTACTTTTGGCAGTCATTACGTAACATCATATTCTCACAGCACACTGTCACTTCTGCCAGATATTGAGATAACAGTGAAAGTTTCACTCAAATCTGTCCAGGACTTTCAAATTGAACGAGCGAACCTGTCAACTTGTTTTAAGAAAGAAAGAAAAGTTATTTATTGGAACTCAACACAGGAGATCACAAAATTAAACTAAAAACACACTCTTAGAAACATAAAAAACAAAAACAATAAAAAAAAACAAATTAAAATTTAAAAAAAATGGCCAGGAGCGAGTCGGAATCGCGCACCGAGGGTTCCTTATATATACATATGATGTCGATGATTTCTGAAAAACTGTGCTATTTAGAGACATCGTTATATTTTTCCGGTTATCTTTACATAAGCTTCTATCATAATAGAATAATTTCAGAATTTTATCTCTGCAAACTTCGGAGATAAGGGGGGGGGGTTTTACTTTTGAAGTACGGAACCCTAAAAATGGCCGAGTAGTCTGATGTAAAGATGTAAACAAAGGAAACAGATAATTATGATAATGTGTGAAGATATTCCTCGTAAATTTCGTCGTTTTTATAGCAATATGTGCATATATAAATAACCCACACCTGCAAGTCTTTGCAGGTGTTATCTATCGTCGCACGCGCATATATTTAGCATTAGAACATAAGTATTTATTTAATAAATTGCTTGAGTTTTGCATAAATTAGAGATATAATCATATAAGTACTTATTGATTATAAGTGTTGCTGGTTAGTTTAGCTACAAAAAAATATAAAATTGCCAGCGTGTAATTAAGTTCGACAATTTTCTGAAAAAGGTCTCATTGCTAAAATCCACGTAAAGGCATCTACATACCGGCGCGAAATTATTTGATAATTTCCCACCCAAAAAAAAAAGAAAAAAAATGGTCTACCGACTACATCCTCTTTTCTCTCCGTTGAAAAACAATTCCAATTCTTACCTGGACATATCATCAACATCACCAGCCACAGCCTATTCGTCCAACAGAATAAGTCGAGAAGGCTTAGTCAGCTAAAGAGGCTGTTCGGCATTCAAGCATTCTTTACTAGAAACTGAGTAATATTCACCATAATCCCTCGACAATGCAGCGCATTTCGCTCAAAGCGACCTTTTTGCGGTAAGTGTGCAATTTTCTTAAGTCTGTCAGTATTACGGCAGCTCAGTACGGCAGTATAAGTATCAAAGGCCGGTACCACACGGCCGAGACCCTATTCCATAGCTTCCCTTCACCGATATTATATTACCTACGGTATCTTAGATACTTTCCGACTACTTATGTCTTGAACACACCTAGTTTTGTGTTGTTAATTTTAATGTAATTGCTTCATAACTTCATAAGATTTGCATTTCAAGGTCTCTTTACTTCAGATATCTTGTAATTAAGTTTGAATGCCAATTAAAATCTGTTTTTGTTTTTTTTATTGTTACATTTTGTATTTTAGAATGATGCTCAAGCGTGATTCTCGATTCAAGAACCAATTATAATGTAGTGTAAGATATTTTTTATGTTTGATATTATTTCACTGAACCTAACGAAGCCAACTTAGGGCATGTAACGTACTCTTTTGTTATAAAAACAAACACCAGAGTACATTGTAATTAAGTGGTTGTAACCTAATTTAATTTAAAAGCCTGAAATACAAGGAAATATAGAACAACAACTCAATAACAAAACATTAACCATTAGGAAGTCTGAGCGCTGTATTTAAATTAAGAAACTAGTTTTTTTTTTTATTATTCCTAAGTGTGGGCAGTTAAAAAAGAATAAATAAAAAGTTTTTGACAGCTACTGATTTTTCTTTTTTTTTAACGAATCATAGTGTGTGCGAATTCTATTCTATTTTGTTTATGAAAGAAGCCAACACGGTCGTTTAGACATTAGCACTCAGCCCGTTTGATTAGTTAATGATAGACTTCCGATATTGCGATCTGATGGTTGTGTATGGTAATTTGCTGGAGACGCTATAAATAGTCATTGGTAAATACCTAGCTGCTTTTAATCATGGCTTTGTAGCAATGGAAAACATTCTAGATTTTAATTACTAATACCTAGGTTGTGTAAACAGGACAGGCGCTTATTATTTTTTTTATCAATCTTTTATGCTTAGACGAACAATCAACAACATGTGTATATACGGTTCTTAAAAAATAATAAAATCCCTTTTATGTAAAAACTGAAAAATTAAGGCGTTAGGAATTTTATAAAAATGTGAAATATTCAAATGGTTTTCAACTTTTGTGGTTTGTTAAATAATAATGCCTGTGTGTTATGTGATGCAATGTGATAAAAACTAATAATCATTGTTCATTGACAAAAGACTGTTGTGTGCCCCTCGCTTAAATTGTTGTTATACAAAGACACCTACACACCTACGGTCTACTAGGTACCTTTTTTTTTTTTGTACCTACATACAGTTATTTCTTTGTGAAGAGATAATTTATTTAAAAAGTTGGCATTTACCTACAAGCCTACAACCTACAATAGACTGACTTTTCTTTTGGCCCATTGACGTTCTTAGTGGAATTAATACCTACTTAGAGTCCGCATTCCACAATATTTTGTCTGCTGCAAAAATATATGTTAAGGCTTCGACATACGCGTCACCGGTAGAACAATTTCGTTGAATTTTTCATAGAAATTGTTCTACCGCCGGTGCCGCGTCGCGTGACAAGTCGCGCCAGTATGTAGAAGCCTAGGCATAGATTTTACTAGTATACTTTGATGCTAAGAGGATATACAAAGGAGTCAATTAGGATCCCCCAACTCAGAAAGTTCTTCTGTAGGATCCTTCAGCTTTGCAAAGGATTTTTCATGACTTTATGAATATTGATAAAATTATCAAGAAACCACAATTACAAAGTAAACAACTTTTTACGGGAGACACTAAATTAAAACTAATGAACACGCGTAAATTAGCGATTAGACACAGTGCTGCACTGGTAGAAAATTACGAATCATGCAAATCAAAACATCTGTACGACTACGAGTACGTACGATGAATGACACTGTAGTTGCGCAGTAGCAATGGGGTTCATTTTTAACGACTTCCAAAAAGGAGGAGGTTATATTTATGTTCGGCTGTATGGTTGTTTTTTTTATGTTTGTTCACCGATTGCTCCGTCAATTGTGGACCGATTTAGAATTTATTTTTTCTGTTTCAAATGGTATCCACACATATACCACTCCCGAGGTGGTCCCATTGTCACCAAGTCGGTGGCAAAAAACTAAAATACAGATCCAAAGACACCGACTTCCGAAATTAAAGTTATTTTTCACTTTGTAGTGTTTTTTTGGAAGTCGGTTGTAATGTTTTTGTAAAAAAAAAAATTGTCATGAAATTTTCATAGAAATTGCGCTACTAGTGTCGCGACGCGTCGCGCCTGTCTGCGGGAGCTTTTCATTGGAATCGTGAGCACGAGATATCTGTGGACACTGGTTATATTTAATTAGGTAAAGGCAACTATAAGTTCGCGAGCACATTCGTAAGAAGCTTTTTTTTTTTTTTTTGGGAAATCATCAAATAACTTGAGCGAGAGGGAGTGTCACACTTTTACTGACTAAAACCCACCGTGTTCCTTCAAATGCCCTTTCGGACCCCGTAATTGGTGCTGACGTCTCTTTGAGGCGCGCGTGGAACACAACGCGCCGTCGACCCGGGCCTGGTCCTTATCGGACGGCGAGCTACCCATCGCTCACCGTCCGCAAGCCCGCGCCTACGGTGGCCGGGGATCGGCCTGCGATTCCCGATGCCCAGGGCGTCGACTAAGGGCGGAAGGGCGGGCACCCTGCCTCACCCTCATGCGTTCCGCCTCCTCCTTCGCGAGCATTACTGTTTCGCA
Source organism: Tiliacea aurago (assembly GCA_948098905.1). Taxonomy (NCBI): domain Eukaryota; kingdom Metazoa; phylum Arthropoda; class Insecta; order Lepidoptera; family Noctuidae; genus Tiliacea; species Tiliacea aurago. The sequence continues at coordinate 19,605,948 of OX402593.1, forward strand.
GAAGGAGGTGACGGCCTCCCATGCACTCTCGCTCCGAACCATGGCCTGAACCAGGGCCGGACGCGAGAAATCGTCGCCGCCGATCGCCTCCGTCAGGACACGGCGGGGCTCCGCCCAAGCAGGGCAGACCTCCACCGTATGCTCCACCGTGTCCTCCGGGCGATCCACACAGTGGTGACACCCGGGCGTTTCCTCCCGCTTTATCCTGAACAGGAACCTCCCGAAACAACCGTGTCCGGTGAGGACCTGCGTCAGGCGGAAGGTGAGGACGCCGTGGCGCCTCTCTAGCCACTCCTCTGGCAGTATCATCACAACGGTAAAGTTTTCCCATTGTTTGTTTGGTTAATAGGTAGGATATTCGTGTATTTATTTGGTCTTATATTTATGTATAATTTGGTATATATGTTTTATTTAAAGTTTTTAATAGGTATATGTATGTATATCCTTATATTTAAATAAATATTGATTTCACAATTTTCGTTATTGCGCCACTGCTTGTCTCTGCATCACCCAAAGGTTGACTGATAGAAAATGCTTATGGCATTAAGTCCGCCTCTGTACATTTGTGTGCTTAAAGTATTAAATAAATAAATATAATATATTAATTTATATTATAATGATCATTTTTTTTTGAACTTACATATAATATTTATTTTCTTAGGTAGGTGTTGGTCAGTGCATATTACCTAAATGTTTTTTTTATAGGTAGTATTTCAAATAAACTGTAAAGCCACTTAATTATACCAAAAGTATGAGTACAAAAATAAATGTAGTGACTACAGTATTAATTTCGAATTATTCTTCAGTATGAGCTAGTTATTTTTTTTTTGCTAAGTGAATTTAGGCCAAACTTTTCGCCAAATTACAGTTCTACCTATAACATTTTGTGATCGACCTTGTTATATAAAAGAGCGATATAAATCTGGCGATAATTGTGTTCAAATTAAAAACTAAAATTGGAATATTAAATTTGTAACAAAAAAAATACAAAAATTATTTATTTGAGTAGCAAAATAAACCAACGTGTACGTCATCAGATCTATGAAATGAAAACGGTCTAAAAATATCTTCAACTGTACCTATTTGGTGATTCACAACAATAAAAAAACGCAAAACCGGTATTTGCCATATACTGTGGTCCTACGTGACAGACATTGAGGATGTTCCAAATTCAAAACAATAAGTTTTTTTAAGTAACACGTCATTATGGGGCAGGGCAAAGATCAGAAGAAGCTCTGTTTCTTTTTTGGGAAATTTATAAGATTGTAAAATCTCAAATTGTCTAGGTAAGTGTAATTTGTGTCTTCGTGACGTAAACGTGACATAAAATTGGTAATTCGTAGTAAACAAAGCAGATGTCGAAATTATAGTTTCGGTTCGTAGATTACAATGTCTACCAAATTAGATTTGTAAGTAATTAATTCACAATTAACATGTTTTTAATTTGTTTTACAAAAAGTTATATTATTAATATATCATTTTTAATTCTCAGGATAGGTATACAAATATTCTTAACTGTCGAATAATAGTATGAATAGTTTAAATTTATTAGTAGTACAAAATAATAAGTATTTAAATAATAATATAATTGAATACATACAAAAAAGTTTTTATTTGACACATTTACGTTTATTGACAGCTTTAATAAATTCGTTTTTATATAATAATTAATGGAAATGTAGGTGCAGCCTGTTATTAGTACAGATAAAATAAATACTTTTGTAAAAATGCCATGGCGATGGGGGTTCCGATGTTATCCGCACGCGAACAACACATATTTTGCAGATAGCTAACAGTAATTTATTGATGTAGGTTGACTTTAAAAAATAAATACCTAAATGTACCTGATGACACCGAAAAACCAATCCGTCGATAAAAAATGGGGTTTCTAGTTATTTTTTAAGGATTTATACCTAATCTGAAAACCCCAGTCTATTTATAATTATTATGTTTTATGGATATTTTTCTTTTGCGAATGTAATAGGTTTTTTTACCTTGCGAAGACAACATCTGGTATCCGTGTTCCTGATTCATGTGAACCATATTTCAAAGAATTTAAAATATTAACCTTTCCAGCAATCTACATATATGAAGTAGCCGTATTTATAAAAACAAATGAAAATCTATTTGATAAACTTAAATCGAAAAGATATATGTTAAAAATATCTAATGTAGGTACCACATAAAACGGCTCTATTTAATAAAAGCTTCTTTGGCATTGCATCAAAAATTTATAATAAAATACCTATTGACATTCTGAGCACTAAGGAACTTCCAGTATTTAAAAATAAATTACGAAACTTTTTAATTGTTAAAGCATACTACACAATCCAAGATTTCTTGAATTATTGATTGATTTGTTGACCATGTTTTAATTTCACTGTTTTTTGATATTTTGACATTTATAATAACTTTTGGCATGTAAAATAATTTTAAATTTAATGCCAATACATAATTATTGTATGCCTATTATGCAGGACATATTGGAACTTTAATTTATTGTTAAGATCTTGTAACAAACATATGCCCACAATAAAGATATTTGAATTTGAATTTGAACATTTTTATTGCGTGTTTTTCCTATAATACTTTTCACAAGTTCTTTTTAATATTATAGGTAGGTACCTAATTAAAAATTAGGTTTAAATAATGAAAATTTATAAAATGTAGTTAGTTAAATTATTATAAACAAGTATTTTCGGAGCAAAAGTTTCTGCCTACCCCCATGTAAAGAAGGCATGAGTTGGATAATTCAAACATTAAAGGATCCCGCAGACAGGCGCGACACGACAGCGTGGTTCGATACTAGTAGCACAATTTCTATGAAAACTTCATGGAACGTGTCGCGCTGCCTGTCGCGCCCACGCTATCGCGCCAGTCTGCACGAGCCTAAACAGTATTATTAATTATCACTATTTTTAATACTGGTAAGCAGGGCCTCGAATCTGCTACTACAATAGTGATCGATTGATTTCATAATTGTTGATTTTGACAAGTTTGGTAATCTGCTATTATAATGGCGTCATTATGACTTTCCAATGGTCGGCCACTGACACTACATTGAAAGAAATTGCATTTATTGGTAATCTCGTACGTAATCTCGTAAATGAATGACATTTCTACTAATGGGTTTTATAATAATGGCAACACGACAATGCCATTATAATAACACAATTCTATTACGAGAACATTGACCGACCAATGATCGACCATTATGAATTTAGCAGATTACGAACTTTTAGCAAAATGACAATGGTATGATAATGGATCGTGTTGGAATGACTGAATTTATAAAAATAGCAGACTTGGGCCCCTGGTCCTATGATCTGTACCTATACCTAAAGCTAAACAAAAGCGACAACACAATAAACATGAAAGGAAAAACCCAACAAAGTTTTTGTTATGGTTGCCAAAATTAGATAAAAACCTGTCTCATTTTATTATCATTTAGGCATTATTATGTCAATAGCTCATCGTTATATAAAATAACATAACAAAACAACTGTCTGCTCGTCTGATATTTAATTAAAAACAGCAGTTAAAATTTTATTATGTCTGGCACAAAAACGTAAACAAAAAGTGGTCGTCTTCGGGCGATTACTAGAATTTTTATTGAAGTTAAACTGTTTCCTGTATCTATAAGTTATTGAATAACAGGTAAACTACATACATGTGTCGTTAACGTGTCTTCGATTGAAGACACGTTAATGTGTACTTAATAAAAAGAAAAATTGTTTATGATTTCAAACATAATTTGAATTCTTCCTGAATAAAATTTAATGGAATTGAATCACACATCGATAGTTATGAATATAATAATATGTACGCCAGATTTTGCAAAACCCCAACTTAAAGACTCCCGCAGACAAGCAGGACGCGACATTATGACATGACAGTGCAACGCGATTCTGCCATATACATACAGAGGTCAAATTAAAATGCTAGCAAAACTTTATCCACGTTTTGGGTAGCGATATCGAAAAATAAATTAAATAAAAATAAAACATCGTTCGAACGTTGTTCAATAACTTTAAATGACACTATGACATGTAAACACGACGGCTGTTATGATTTAAAAAAAAATTCTAAGTTAAACCATAAAAAAATCATCTGACATGTCGTGCGGCAAGCCGCGTCCTTCTGCGGGAACCTTAAGCCGTAGATTTCAATAATTATGGGCAGAAGTTTTAATTGAAGTTTTCTCCTTTCCTCTTATCGTAGGCCAATCAAAGTTTATTAGATGTTCTTGGTCCTTTTCAATTGTCTTTAGACAAAAGATGCAGTAAAAGTACAACGCAATTTCAATCATAAGGACTAACAGTGGTCAAGGTTGTTGCCAAGTACACGAGGCATAAGTATCATAACCTCCTTGCGGTTTGCAACTGAAATCTTGGTTTATGATTTCCTTAACTTTATAGACGTTAGTCGTAATAATAATCTGCTAGACGCTGGAGATTTAAGACGGAGTTATGTGCCAGTGACCTTGAGTGGTTAGCTTGCGTTTTCTATATTGAGCTCACGCAACGCGTCGTACGTTCAGCCAGTAATAGGACTCGCCCATCAAGGAGCGCTGTCCCCAATTTGACGCATTATTAATTTATTATACACAAACCAAAAGGTATTTTAATAAAACGCGTATACTAAAAGATCAATAATTAAATTATCTTTAAATTGGTGAAGGTTTCAGAAAAATACGCTTGGTAGATTTAGCGCCATTCTCAGTCTTTTATCCGCGTTAGACATAACTTTACAAATTAATTTCACTATGTAATATAAACATAATTTAAAATATTCACATATTAAGTTATTGAGAAAATGCTCTAATTTAACATACCTATATTTTTTCAAATCATTAACACTACTCGTTTAGACGTGATCTTCAGTATAAAATCATCAAAAGTCGGTTATCGTCGCCTTAAAAGGTCACGCAAGACCAAACATAAAAGAACATTACGGACGAAACCGAATTGCCAGAACAGTAGGCAAGAAAGTGAAAATGAAAATGAATGAAATCAAAAATCAAACAATGACATACTATGACTACGCACCTAATTTGGTACGAACAATGTGTGACACAGGTGCGACCTGCGTATTTTCGGAAAGTGAAATCGGTCCATCCGATTTAGTACCGTTTTCGCAAGCTACCGCACTTTTTGAGGTCTACTCCAAAGATAAATCCGAAGTATCGGCCGAATGTTCGGTCGTTTCCTGACTACGGCTAACTATGGCTGACAACGGCGGAAAAAGACTTCTTGGCGGGAAAGTGAAGCGTCATGTTCAGCAGTTTGTTTAAATATTAATGTGTAATAATGGTGGATTATTAACCATTAAGTGTTTGTGAACGTGCATTAGTGTAGGCAAATGAAACAAAACAGTGCAACTTCGCTTCAAGTTCTCTCAAGAAGTCCGCGTGAGGTCTCAGTAAAGTGCCACATCTTTACTGAAACTCAAGGGGAGTGGGCGTGGATATCATCGTCATGCATTTATAATTCATTTCATCAATACTATACAAGAACTAAAACGTGACATTGGCTAAATGCACAAACCGTGCGAAGCCAAAAGGAAAAAAAAAATAAAACGGCGGAAAAAAAAACGACTGTCAAAGAGATCCAATTCAAAGTAAAAATTTTACTTGAAGTTAGATAAGGACACAGGACACACAGGACTGGATGCGGAAGGCAGAGGACAGGGGGGTGTTGTGGCGCCGCCTGAGAGAGGCCTATGTCCAGCAGTGGACTGCTATAGGCTGAGTTGATTGAAGGACTCAAAGTCAAAAAAAGAGACTTTGGAAGTCAAGAAACGGCCGATACTTTGGATTATCGTTTCGAAATAGGGTGTCTACTCCGATGCAAATGCCGAAGTATCGGCCGAATGTTCAGCCGTTTCCTGACTACGGCTAACTGTGGCTGACTAAGGCAAAAAATTAAAAAATAAACCGGCCAAGTACGAGTCGGACTCGCGCACGAAGGGTTCCGTACCATTATCTATAAAAATGCCAAAAAAATCACGTTTGTTGTATGGGAGCCCTTATAATTATGTTTGTTTTCTTTTAATTTAATAATTTATTTCTAAAGTGACTATATAACTAAATATTCTGTGAATATTTTAAGCGTCTACCTGTTACCGTTATCAATATAGGAGCCCCCTTAAATATTTATTTAATTCTGTTTTTTAGTATTTGTTGTTACAGCGGCAACAGAAATACATCATCTGTGAAAATTTCAACTGTCTAGCTATCACGGTTCATGAGATACAGCCTGGTGACAGACGGACAGACAGACGGCGGAGCCTTAGTAATAGGGTTCCCGTTTTACCCTTTGGGTTCGGAACCCTAAAAACGACAATCAAAAAGATAAATCAAAGTCAAAACTGTGGTACTGGGTTTTAAGCGTAGAACCCATTTAAGGAGTTACATCATGATAAAGGTAACCTCATATACGGCATACCCCTTCGTAAGGCTTAACTCTTAACCGTGGTTGTACGGTCTCTAGTTTAGTTATCGAATTATCGATAGCCATCACGGCTGCAGAGTTTCGCTAGCTTTTTTTAATTTGAGCTTTTGTGTTTTTTTTTTTGCAAATTTGAGACATTCGCTGCGGGCCGAGCACGGGCGTGCCAAGACGTTTGTGACAAGACATGATAAACTATGTCATGTCAATTTGTACTAGCATTTTATGACAAAACAGCTTTATCGCTCCAACTGTGTGACTCAAGTCATGTCACAGTAGGCCGTGCTCGCTCCGCTGTCTATTTAGCATCTTGTGAGATACTCACTTCCATGCTTGACACGATTTCTCACCGGCTATTTGCTCTACTAATGTGTGAGAGTCTTCTATATCATGACAAACGTCACTTTTAATGATGTGGGAAGCTTCTATGAGACGGCAATTAATGTCACTTGGGTATGCGGTTTGTTATTATCTTCTAGATCTTTCTTGTATTATGTAAGCAACATAACACAAGAAAGATCATTGGTTATCTACACAGCAATTACTATTGCCGCATAGAATCGTAATATACAACCTGTTTTTTTTGATATCCCATAACTCTAGGGTAAAAATAAGGTAGGGCATATTCTGTAGGTAAAAATAATACTAAAACTCCTAGAATAGGTGGTCCAAAAATGCTTCGTTTCGGAGATATCATCAATCATAATTAAATTAGGTCAAAAATTGTCACCAGTATGACGAATCTTTACTTTTGCGAGGTTGCCAAACTTCGCAGTAGTGTAGTAAAATAAAATATGTAGGTATGTTGGTATCGGGGCTTCCCGGCGCGGGCGGCAGCTAGTGAAGGGAAAGCTACCTTGTCGACGTTGTCATATTTCACGTAAGGGTGTTTTACATTAATAATCGTGACTTTGCCGAATTATTTTGTATGAAAAATGAAAAAAAAAAATAACGAAGGATTGGAACATAACTCATATGCCAGTTGATTCTTTGATATGGCCTCAATCATACCCTAGAGTTATGGGATATAAAAAAAAACACGTTGTATAGAACTAAGAACCGTGGTGGTCTTGGAAGATTATTAGGGTGGTAATAAGAAGCGGTGGAGGTCCTACCTTTTTAGTTAGGGCTATTTTGTACCGCCTCTTGTTCAGCCAATTTTAAACAAATGTGATTCGTTTTTGAGAAACAATCTGCCTAGTCTTTTCCCAACTACGTTGGGGTCGGCTTCCAGCCTAACCGAATTTATTATAGAGGGTGGAAGGGACATCGACGCGAATCCGTTTACCATGGATTCAGTATATCATTCTTGACCCCCCTGCATTAAAATTTTGCTGTTCCATAAATTTGACCGAGTAGGTATTGCACTTCTGTAGGAAACAGCAGGTTTTTTTTAAAATTACCGATGAGAAATTTTAACGCAGGGGAGTCAAGAATGATGTACTGAATCCATGGTAAACGGATTCGAGTCGGTGTCCCTTCCACCCTGTATTTGGTCGAATAACATCTTAGTAGGATATTCGATCGAAGCCAAAACGAATCATCCTACTTGTAATTTTCTATTTATGCTCAATTTCCTACTAACTTAGTGCATAAGTCAAATTGTTACTAACAAACTGGACTTTGTCTGAAATAAAAAAAATATTATTATTATTATACATGGAATGGAGCGACTGCCTATCTGACCTCTACATCTACAACGCATTAATTGGTAGGTAAGAGTCAACATAAAGTCTGACAACCCGTAACGACTGTCAAAGATCTACGAATGACAGCCGAGACCAACGGCTTAACGTGCTTTCCGAAGCACGGAAAGTCTCGACTCTAAGAAGCATTTTAAGGCGGAGATTTCTGAATATGGTCAAAAATGTGGTTTTTTAAAGCAGTGTATCTCTTAAACCGTAAATATTTTTTCAAAACAAAACAGTATGATATTTTCAAATCTTTTGTGCATACTGTGATGGAACTCAAAACATAATTAAACATAATTTAATACATCAAAAAATCTTCAAAGACAACTCTTAATTATTTTTAAAAGCAGTTTATCCCTTCGTTAACAGTTATAATTATAAGTAGGTACCTATACCATAACATTGAAAATGCCAAACTGCATCCGGTGATGGATTAATTTTCATTAATTACGAGTAGTTAATATCTAATTTTATACGATTTTATTTGCATTTTTACGCCATATGTTGTGTCATCAGTTCATCACTCATCAGTTCATCACGCATCTCTTTATTTTGTTTGCAATCTGACAGTGATAGCGGTTTACCTGTTTAGCGTCTTAAGACTCAGATATATGCCAGTGACCTTGAGTGGTTAGCTTGCGTGTTCTGTACTGAGCTCACGCAACGTGTCGTACGGTCAGCCAGTAATAGGACTCGCCCATCAAGGAGCTCTGTCCCCAATTTGACGCATTATTAATTTATTATTCACAAAACAAAAGGTATTTTAATAAAATGCGTATACTTAAAGATCAATAATTAAATTATCTTTAAATTGGTGAAGGTTTCAGAAAAATACGCTTGGTAGATTTTGCGCCATTCTCAGTTTTTTATCCGCGTTAGACATAACTTTACAAATTTATTTCACTATGTAATATAAACATAATCTAAAATATGCACATATTAAATTATCGAGAAAATGCTCTAATTTAACATATTTTTTTTTACAAATCATTAACACTATACTCGTTTAGGCGTGATCTTCAGTATGAAATCATCAAAAGTCGGTTATCGTCGCCTTAACGATTAGTATCACATTCCGTTGTGTCTATCTTGGCCAAATAATCCTTTGTTTACATTTCCGCCGGTCATATAGCGACCGTTGCGTGACACACTTGCGCGTAAGGTCGCAGACGTGTTACGCATACGCGTCAGTCGTCACGCTACCGGTTACCCGATCATTGGAGCCGATCATTGATCGCACGCGCATGTCAAATATGTGCTATTAGATTAAAGCTGCTACCGACTAAGGATGTGCTGGTTGTGTAAAAGGTATTTATGGTAATTACCTTCAAGAATACTTTAACTTTCTGTAAAAGAATTTTGTGATTAATTATTTGTTTGAGTTTTAAGGGGCTTTGTGGTATTCAACACATTTTAAGAAAGAATTGTTCATGATTTTGACATAAGCATCAAAGCATGCAGTCATTCAGCATAGAACAATCTATTCATCCTAGAGTGCTCTCATAAACTAAGAATGCAAGGTCGTCTTTATAATTGTTGAATGGAATGGCAAGATAATTAATTATGTGCCCATTAATAATTCAAATAGCCGTAAAAAGGCGTGACTCGCGACGTACTAAAACTAATAATACGTATAAAACTGGATTTACATTTCTGACACTTTCGATCACATTTGCAGCATCACTGTACACACAGCATATTAATTTATACCAAAACTAGCTTGTTAACGGTCGGGTAAACGCCATTGACCTTGGCCCATAGAGATTTAAGATTTTAATTTAATGTGTGTGCCTTGGCCATAAAAATACGCGTCGCGCTCACTCTGCTCTGTCGTTCGGTTTCAAAGGGAATATTTATTTTCAGTAACGATAATATGAATACTTATTTGAAAAAAATCACGTCATACAAAAAAAAAAAAAGTATCTTAAGTAGTTTGAAATAATAAAAAGACAGCTCGAACAGACTGGTGCGATATCGGGGGCGCGACGCTACACTAGTAGCACAATTTCTATGTCGGTGCCTATCGCGCCCGCGGTATCGCGTGAGTCTGTAAGAGCCATAAGTTGTAATATATAAATTTGAGTTGTAATATCGTTTTTTTATGCTTTGGGTAGACATTACTTCCTGAATTTATTTCATAAAGTATTTTACTACAATACTTAAATATTCACTTATAGAATTGATGTGTACGCGTTCCAGTTTAACATACATTTTTTGTATAATTACCTGGCATTATTTGAAGGCGTAATAACAGATTTAAAAGTCACTAAAATCGTATATCTGCGCCTTAATGATAACACCTGTGAAAATAGAAATAAAAAGCTTTGCATTGCTCTCTAAGTGCCTTTCAACATCTCCGGCAGGTTTTTTATGAAAATTCGTTTACAAAAAAATATGTAAGGATTCTGTCTAGTTTAGCGTGGAAACAGTCGACCAAAATCACTTGATCTTTATGACCTATCCTATCGCCTGTAATCCCCCAAGGATAAGGTCCTATTGAACACCCACATTTGGCCATGTAATAGGGGGCGAGCCTATTGTCATTAACCGAGCACAAATTCAGACTACTCTTGAGTCCTGCCTAGCTATTCACAACCATTCGATACGCTTCCGTGCCGAATCGGACATCAATCAATGGTATCGAAAAAGTTCTGTAAACGTTGTACACAAATCGAAAACACGAAAATGTTGTGAGTTTAAATCAAATAGATGACCGCTATTCTTTCGGCAGCTGTTTGCTGTCTGGAGGTAAATCAGGTAATAGAAATGTGTCATTTTCGACATGATAGCCTGTCGAATAGTTGTGAATAGCTAGGCAGGAGTAGTCTGAATTTGTGCTCGGTTAATGACAATAGGCTCGAGACAATCTTTATAACCCACTTTTCAAAATATCAGCGTAGTGATTTAACAAATACCAAAGTACAGCTATAAAAATGAAAGTGACAAGAACGTGCCATGGAAGTGAATTTTCTAACGAGGTAAATGATACATACAGTGGAAAGTGGATCCTGTTGGCAGTCACCCAAGCTTTACACGGACATTGTAACATAGGATTTCACCCGAATTTAATCCAATAAGTTGCTTAGTAAGTTTTGTTCACAAAGTAACTGCACGTAACTATACTCCATTTGAAATAAGATTTGACATTTAAATAAACCCTTTTTACAGTCCGATCAATCGATTTTGACAAAAAAAAATCATAGAAATTGTGCTACGAGTGTCACGTCGCGTCGTGCTGTCGTGTCGTGCCTGTCTCCGGGAGCCTTTAATGTTTGAATTATCCAATTAATTTATAATAGGACCTGAAACACACACATACATAAACTCACACCTTCTTCCCATGGGGGTAGGCAGAAACTATAGAACGCCACCTGCTACGCTCCTTAAGCATTACTCCTTTTGCTTCTAAAATACTTGTTGATAATTATTTATCAAAGTACCTTTTATAAATTGTCATTATCTAAAACATTCTTATTTAAGTACTTACCTATAATATTAAAAAAAAAACTTATGCACAGTAGTATAGGAATTACACGCAATAAAAATGTCTTCGTAAGGAAAAAAAACTAAAACATTTGCAAAAAAAAGTATCCATTTAAGATAATAATTATAGGTAGACTGGGGTTTTCAGAGTAGGTATAATTTATTCTTTAAAACCCAATATTTCTTCGACGGATTAGTTTTTTGGTGTCGTTACATTTAGGTATTTATTTTAAAAGTCAACCAGCTGCAATAAATTACTGTTATCTGCAAAATGTTGGTTGTTCGCGTGCGGGTAACATCGCCATGGCATTTTTACAAAAGTATTCAATTTTATCTGCACTAATAACAGGCTACACCTACATTTCCATTAATTATTATCTAATTTATAAAAGCTATGGGCTGTCAATAAACGCAAATGACGTGTCAAATAATAGTAGATTATTAACCAAGGGTAGCCCGCTTTGCTTTTCCGACAAAAAAATATTAGTCTAGGAATTTGTCGCGTTTTTGTTTTCTTCAAATACATAAACGTTAAGTTTATTTTAATGCTTATCTCATATTATTATTGTGTTCATTTTTTCGCAAATGGTACGAAAAGTAGAGTATTTTCCTCGGTGATAAAGCTGTCTTAGTCTTGGGTGAACTTAAATCCCTCGCTGCACTCGCGATTTAAATCGACATCCGCGACAGAAGACACTGCTTTATCCCCTTGGTTAATAATCTACTATTTTCCCCCTTATTACAAAACAAGGTTTATTTTCAGACCCAGGTTTAAAACATGGAGCCATTATTGAATTTTGAACTTTATTCCAACTATGGTACAGTTCCTAAACACAAAACTGACAATTTAATACCGAACTAAGTTTTCAGTTTTGTATAAAGAACGGTATTTCAATCGCTGTTACGTTCTTATTACAAAAACTGGCTCCATGGTTTAAGCCATGTCAAAATTTAAATCTTGTTTTGTAATAAGGCGGTTTGTGTTTATTCAATTATGCACTGGATCACAAAAATTCCGGGTCGCTAATAAATAGCGTGATAGTTTCTTAAATACGTAAGACTAATTATATTTGCGAAACTATAGTATAATTATTGTACATGACTGATTAATATACCTATATAAAAAAATGTGTAACACGTTTTGTACACTATATATATAACTTTAATTAAATACTCATGACAACAAAAATACACTTCGCAGTAAATCTTAAAAAATAAAAGATTTTTGTCAATTTAATATTTTAATTTTTTAATACGATTTTCGGCTATGTTTGTGCATTCTTCCACTAGCGCATTCCATAACTCGTGTAAGATAACGAGAGCAGGAGAGCGTTGTCTCACGCATCTCCGGAGCTCGTCCCATGCATGTTCTATGGGATTTAAGTCTGGGCTGCGAGCTGGCCACTCCATGCAGGTAATACCGACGTCTTGAATATACATATTGACCAAACGAGCAGTATGTGGTCGCGCATTATCGTGCAAAAAAATGGAATTTGCGCCCATATTTACTAAGAAAGGACCAGCATGCTCATTTAAAACCTCTTCTATGTATCTGACAGCAGTCGGGAATCGTTTTCTATGATCACTAACTCCGTGCGATCCTCTGAAGATATCCCAGTCCCCGCCCAAACCATTATTGATACTCCACCGAATGGCACTTTTTCTTCAAAACACGCTTGATGATACCGTTCTCCTGGTCGTCTTAATACTCTTCGTCTCCCATCGTACGTAAATAAACAAAATCTGGACTCATCGGTAAACATAACCTTGGACCAATCTTCATCTATCCACCGAATATGATGTCGAGCAAACCGTAACCTGGACTCGATGTTCTCTGAGCAGTTTGGGTCCATTTGCTGGTCTATAAGGCTTTCTAACAGCTTCACGAAGACGTCGCTGAATCGTATCAGAGCTCACATTATTGTGGTGAATTTCTTGAAGACTGTTTCGGACCTGAACAGCCGTGATGATGTTGTCGATTTCTTAACATAGTGCTCACGATGAATCGGTCTTCTCGTGTAGTTGTGTACCTTGGCCTGCCATTTCCTGGTGTCTTGATGTTCATGCCGGTCGCTTGAAATCGCTGGAGTACCTACTCTTTGGACCGTTGATAAAGATAACTCCTACTGTTCTAGCAGTGCTACGCTGACTTCTTCCTTCTTGTACTCGTATCATGGTAATAATCCGTGTACATTCTTCAGGTGTTAACGACATGATAATGCACTGAATACTCTGATCAATCCAAGGAACCATTTATAATGACAGCTCGGTTTGAAACAAAGGCAGAAAAATATTATTTTCTTAATTTAACATTTTGACACATAAACATACATAACATCACGCTTGTAATCCCCGAAGAGTTAGGCAGAGGTGTAGGTACCTATAGTACACCCAATTTTATTTTTTTTATTTTAGAGCAGAATATGTTTTTAAATCTGTAACTTGTACATACAAATGAAACCTCTTTAGAGATTTAGAACAAGCATTAGTAACCTGCTTACTACATATTATTCATTATAGCGATCTAGGTATTATAATTTATGGAGATAATATTATCACGGTTTTTATTAGCGACCAGGAATTTTTGCGATCCAGTGTATTATTATTTAAATATTATTTTTTACTACTAATAAATTAAAATTATTCTTATATTATTCGACAGTAAGATATTTTTATACCTACCGGGAGAAATAAAAATGATTTACTAATAACGTAACTTTGTGTAAAAAACTTTTTATAATAACATGTTCATTGTGAATGCGCAATATCTGTACGAGCCATCAACGCTCGTACAGATTTGCGCGATATCGCGGGCGCGACAGACAGCGACAAATAAATTGTGCTACTAGTGTCGCCTCGCGCCCGTTACTAGTCTGTACGAGCCTTTATGCCATAGACAACAAAATGTGAGCACAGGAAAAGACTATCATAAGCCAAGGTCGCCGGATTATATTTTAGTAAACTTGACATTGCCGCTGTGAAAGGAAAAGTTTAAAATAAGACAATGAGGTGATACGCGTAAAAACTTAAAACTTAAATTTGTTTAGGACGCTTAGATTATGTCTAGATAGAGTGTCGCGCTGCAAAATAACTAAAACAAACGGGCCAAGTTTGTTATGCTGGTGTGCGTGACAGCTACGTCTTACAGTCGCACCACGTCATTGTGCTGTCATTGTGTTATTCAAGTGTGCGTGCATTTTGCGGCCAACCGTTGGACGCAATTTTTTTCGACGAGTTCACATAGCTTTGATTGTCCATCTAGACATATTTATATCTTTGTTAGGACGTATATGTATTTGTTTGTAGGTCATTAATAGCCGTTTCCCATCTTGATACCTAGGGGGTTTTCCAAATTGACTATCATTTAGGTAGGTAATTATATATTAGGTACCTATCGGACCTTAGTATCGGACGTTTCGTGGGTAGGTACAAAAAATATCACAATTTGTAAAGGAAAATTAATTAATAATTCAATGGTAAGATGCTTCAAAATATTTAATTTAATTTTACCTACCTAACAAAAAACTAAATTGTGGCACAAACAGTTTTTTGTTATTCAAAAGTGCTATGTTCAAATTTTTTCTTATTTTGGTAATTAGAATGATTTAAAATTCACAAATAAAATACATAGGTAGCATGTTTTTAAGGGATACTTAGCAATGCTGATATTTTTTTTTTCTTTGAAAACCTCTATGTACCCAGATTCTTTATCAATCGTTTTTTATTAAGGGTCAGATAATCGCCGTTGACCTTGGCCATACAAATGCGCGTCACGCTCACGCTATGCCACCATTAACTTTCATAGGGAATATTTAGTTTTAGTAACGAAAATATGTTTTATTATCTATAATAGAATTATAGATAATAAAACAGTGTATTCATACAAAAAAAGTATGAAAATATCTTAAGTAATTTGAAAGTAATATCGTTTTATTTTTGCGTTGGGTAGATATTACTTCCTGAATTTATTTCGTAAAGTATTTTACTACAATACTTAAATATTCACAAATTATGTGTACCTATGCGTTCTAGTTTAACATAATTTTTTTGCATAACATACTTGCATTATATGAAGGCGTAATAACAGATTTAAAAGTCACTAAAATCATATACCTGCGCCTGAAGAGTAAGTACCACAGAAGCTATTATTGCTAAAGAGATTGGTTATGGTCTTTTCTATGATTGATTGATACTTTGTCTTGGCTCAGACTACCTGAGGTAGCCGAGAATCGTGGAAGGCGCACAAGTTCCCATGATGCCCGGTCCGAGTGTGGGAAGGGACTCCGGAGTGGTTTTTAGTCAGTAAGAGTCAAACAGACCCCTCTGCCCGCCCCAAGGCGGAGGTCCTCATGGAATGGAATGGAAAATCCCCAAGCACAAAAAAAAGGCTAACAGACCGAACTTTAAAAAACAACTTTTAACAGATTGGTAATTATTTTCAAGCTAGCGGTTCTTTATAGGAAAAATTGGAACTGGAAATAACAAAACTGGGGCAAGGATGACATTATATGCAATGCAATTTTTCTAGAAAATTACAGTAGAGCTTAACAAGAATTACTTGAATATTATTATAATTTGCATACATTTGAAACATGTCTTCTTCAGGTCAATGAGAGAAGGTCAGCAAGTCTTCAACCAACATTTATTTTTATTTTTAAGATTTATGATTATTTTGTATAAAATAACGATTTCTTCATCCGTCCACAATTTATCGTAAGTAGTTTTGTTATGATACAAGCACTACTTATCTTCTACCCTGCCGCCCCATATTTTCTTGATAGATACTCTTCTAGCCTGCCGCCCCATACAAAATAAAATAAAACGACAATTTAAAAAAAAGTTTTTGTAAACATCTTTTTCAAGCTTAGTATATTAATTTATCATGTACTACATGTAATACATAACCTAGATACCTATTAATCATACTAAATGTATTATATAAAACTATAAAATTTCGTATGATTCCTTACCGTATTCTGTCAGCGCGCTTAGTACATAATTTATGATATATTAATAAAAATGAAAATGGAAAGGGGTGGGATCCTGGTGTCCTGAAACACAGGCCGCGAGCCTAGCTTAGGCACCAGCCTTCCAAATATACAGGATGTAAAAAGACACATCACAAAGCCGTCAACTACGCATACTGTACATCTAACTAACTAGATTTGCGCAAAAAATATTGTTGGGAACCGATTTTTATTTTTAGGGATTAAAAAAATGCAATTTTTATTGCGCGCAATGAAACGCAAACCCAGGCAAACGGACTCAGCTTTCGCGGTTCCGTTCTACGCGGTACGCGTAGGTTCTTGTCGAATACTCGCGGCTATGAACGAAATTAAATCGAAAATTCAGGTAATGTTTGCTTGGAAAAAAGGTTTTAAAACCACTCCGAGCCATAAAAAAGCGATAAAAAATACTTCATGGTAAATTATAACGGGGGACGCGCGCGCGCGGAGCTCCTGTGAGTGGATAATAACACTTGGAATTCGTTTTCATAAAAAAAAAAAATTATGTGAGTCTGACCTTCAATATCTCCAGAACCAGTGGATTCCCAGGTATGGTCTAATGGAAAAAACTGATCCAAATAATGGGTAGAATATGTAGCTTTCGGCTTCGGAAAAGGTCTTTTTACACCCGATATATTATACTTACCTGAATTTGTGTATCATTGTTGACTCTGACCAATGTAAAATGACATAAAATTGTAGTAAGAAATAAAAAAAAAAATATAAGTTGCTTGATATCGATAACGAGGTAGTCCCTCGAACCCAAATGAATATAAATAAAAAATCTTAAGTTTAAATAAAATATAACTCTTAAATTAAAACCAGCTCCAATTTTCGCTACACTAATTTCAAAATCTCTTAATTTTGGGATTTTCTATGTACAGTCGCCAGCACATCAGGTTATAATTTTTAAGGTGTACATAATAAAGACTATTCTATTATATCAAACTGTCAAATTTCTCCAAATGATTTTAAACTTTAAAATTTTAATGGTTAAGTTCAAAACGAATGAGAAAATTTGAAATTGTTGTACCGGTGTCAGAGTTAGGCTTCTACATAGTCGCGCGACAAGTCGCGCCACTATGTAGAAGCCTAACTCTGACTGTTTTCAATAACATTAAAAACCCCAAAACACCCAAAACCCCAAAACAACTTAAACTAAAAATAAATTAAAAACTAAGACATTATCAAAACGACATCAATTTCTAATCGTTTCTTAAATATATCTTTCATCGTTTTTTAAAAACGTGGTGTGCACAGGCCCTAGCTGCCCAAAATCGCAAATGGAATGTATCAAGTATTTTCCTAGTCACCTCACAAAGCTGGCCGGAAGCACTGAATACTTCTTTATTAGGTCACAGCAGTTTGACGTTACTTGACTGAATCATACTGCCTTATCCGACGGTGGTGCTAAGAAATCCCGCAAAGATCGCCACACTATGAATACTAACACATATCGTTTTCTATGGAATAGGTTCTTTATCTGTACCGTTTGGTGCCGGACGTAAAGAATAGCACCATCCTTTTTCTTCCCGTGGGTGTCGTAAAAGGCGACTAAGGGACTTACTAGAAAATGGGCAGCAGCGTTCTCTATGCATTTGAACACCATACTGCGATCGCCAACCCGGCACGATTATGGCCAACCCCCCCTTTGTGGGAGGCCTTGTCCAGCAGTGGACGTCTTTCGGCTGAAATGAGGTTCTTTAGAATCTAGGTATGCATTTGGCATATTTGGCATATTAAACTGATCCTCTTAGCGTCTAATTATAATACACTTTTTAGGGTTCCTTAATCAACATATTATAGTTCCGCCATGACCGTCCGTCTGTCCCCGGAGTAGCTCAGAGACTCTTTAGAACTGTTGGCGCCACTGCTCGCCAATTTGACGCTGTCAATGTCAACAGCGTCAGTATCACCCATACGTCAAAAAGAACCGCGCGTACCGGCTGGTTCTCACCATTCAGTTTAAGAAAATACCAAGTGACATGCGTTACCGTGTCATCTATCATAATTTTTCGTTGTATTCTCTTCTACTCATTGTATGAAAGATTCATTAAACAGTTAATCATCAAACACCAACAGGAGTACGTTATTCACCTCCCAAACAAGTACTATAGAAAGCTGTAGTTTGGCATAGACACAGAATTACGCCGTCAAAATGGTAAAATAAATTCTTGAAAAAAAAATTGGTAAGTTGTGTGTAGGTCGTAGGTTCGAACCCAGGCAGGCTTACTTTGTGTAATTTATTTCATCATCACGGCTCTCAAAACGGTGAACGAAAACATCGTGAGGAAACCGGTATTCGTCCTAGAACAAAAAATTCGAAAACATGTGACATCTACCAACCCGCAACGGCCCGCGTGGTGGATTACAGCCCACTCCCTCTCACAGAGAGGAGGCCTGTGTCCCAGCAGTAGGAACATTATAGGCTGATTATGCTAAGGCATGTCTAATACATACTCTAAATACCCAGGTATTCATCATCATCTCAGTCGAAAGACGTCGGGACATAGACCTCCCCCAAACACCGCCACTTCGACCGGTTCTGTGCTTCCCGCATCCAGCGGATACCTGCGGGCCGAGCACGGGCTGCCCAAGACGTTTGTCACAAGACATGATAAATTATGTCATGTCAATTTGTACTAGCATTTTATGACAAAACAGTTTTATCGCTCAAACTGTGATAAAATGTGTGACTCAAGTCCTGTCACAGGCCGTGCTCGCCCCGCTGCGGTATTTCATTTACATGTATTTAAATAAAAACACAGTAAGATATATATATATATATATACAGATATACCTACTATTTGGTGGAAATTTTCAACACACAATAAAAAAAAATCGTAGAAAGGCTCCCGCAGACAGGCGCGACGCGACAGCGAGCCGCGACACTAGTAGCACAATTTCTATGAAAATTTCATGGAAAGTATCGCGCTGCCATCGCGCTCGTGCTTTCGCGCCAGTCCGCACGAGCCTTTACAGTTACGTAGGTGAACACTCCATTTAAGTATAATAATGACCGATTTGTTTTTTCTTAATGGTGCTAAAATATATAAACAAGAATGACTCATTTTCACTTACTTTAGGTAGGATCGTGATATAATTTATGTCGTTGTACCGAGAACATAGTTTTTGTAGTAATATATTAGAATAGAGATAAATGAATCACTATTGTATCATTTGTGACCAATTTGTGACTTTGTACTGAGAACGTATTTTTTGTAGTTAGTATTAGGTAAGTACCTATTTCTTAGTCTAATGAAACGGTTTTACAGCGTGACTTGTGTTAAGGGTCGGGCAGCACGACGCCTGTCACGCCCGCGATATCACGCCAGTCTGCAAGAGCCTTTGTTGTGTTATTTCATTCCATTGATTGATTTTGAAAATATATTTTCAAAATCAATCAATGGAATGAAATAACACAACAAAGGCTCTTGCAGACTACACAGACAGATATTTTCAAAATCAAAAGTTCACTAAAATTGGTTATCAAATTAATAACCAATTTTAGTGAACTGTTTTCAACTTTAGCGGTAGATCGGAATGGAATTCAATACCATACTTACCTACTTCTCTCTTTTCATTCATTTTAATTAACACGCTTTTATTAGCTCCATACGTATGCTAACATACTTATGAAGCTATTAAAAGCGTGTACGTATGTACCTATGTATGTAACGGAAACTTTGAACTTGATTTTCGACCACTTCAAAACGTAGAATTTATTTAAAATTTTGACACTTATCAAGGACCGATGACAATACAATAATTTAATAAGTACCTAAAAAAATTTTTTAAATTAAGTATTTAAAAATTTTTTTTTCTTAATATTTATATTTTTTTTATTCTTTCACCCTAAAAAGTAGAAACTAAAAAAGTAGAAAATAAATAATAGTTTGAAAAACTAAAAACACGCTTTAATAGAAAACTACACTAAAAAGTAGAAAATAATTTTAAATAAGTTTGAAATAATAATGGTGATTAACAAGAAATGTATTTTATCGTAAAAAAGGCGTCAGGTGCTTTTTAAGATATTTTCATAATGATTATACTTTTTACCAATATCTGTCAATAAAATATTTGCAAGAATTTACACCAAGCACGCTTTTTATGATAAAATAAATTTCTTGTTAATCATTATTATTATTTTCTACTTTTTAGTTTAGTTTTCTATTATAGCGTCTTTTTAGTATTTTAATTTTACTATAAATGCAAGGTTTTCGTTTTCCAACAATAACAGTCACTGATTAGTTAATAGCAAATTCGTTTCGTTTTCCTTCCTTTGTTTGTTAGGGTTAGCAGTTTAGCAATACGGTTAACAGCAAAAGACTCGGCTAAATATTTACACATTATCGATTCTACCACCGTTCTTATGTATCAAGCAGTTCCCATGAACACGGTGTCGGATCTTTAGTAGTCCATATAAGGAAATACAAGGTGATATTGTGTACATGTCTACAAGTATGCATGTCAGGTACATAAGTATGACACATAAGACGTCAATAGATTGAATAACAAAAAGTATGGGTAAATAGAGTTTATGTCATAAAGAATAAAGGGTAAAGGCTCCCGCAGACAGGCGCGACGCGACACTAGTAGCACAATTTCTATGAAAACTTATTGGAAAGAGTCGCGCTGCCTGTCGCACCCGCAATATCGCGCCAGTTTGCACGAGACTTTATCTTCACTAATTAGATGTAGTAGTGAGTAAGGAAAAGTACGGAAATTGTGTGTAGTTTCGTGTGCTACGCACGTTTTTGTAGTGCGGACGTAACACGGCGAAGCATAGACCAACAGGTAAACCGCTGTCACTGTCATATTGCATACAAAAGAGATGCGCGATGACACATAGTATGGCGTAAAAATGCAAATCAAATCTAATAAAATTAGATAAACTAATCAATAAAAATTAATCCATCACCGGATGCAGTTTGGCATTTGCAATTTTATGGTATACTTTTAATTATAATTATAACTGTTAACGAAACTACTTTTAAAAATAAATTAATAGTTGTCTTTGAAGATTTTTTGATGTATTAAATTATGTTTTGAGTTCCATCACCGTATGCACTAAAGACTTGAAAATATCATACTGTTTTTGTTTTGGAAAAATTATTTACGGTTTAAGAGATACACTGCTTTAAAAGGGTTATTGTACATTCGCCACAAAGTAAGTTCGCCACGGAAAAAAGTATGTGTTTTGCCACAATTCTATTTTCATGAAGTAAATTCGTCACAGTATATTAATTTTGATTATTGTAAATTCCTCAATTATTTTTATTTCCCCACAGAGCAGAAAACACAAACTTTGCTTGCTACTCTGCTTGTATTTTATGCAAAAATTATGTGATCCTAAAATGAAGACTTGTGGTTGTGACGAATTTACACATATTTTTAATGCAAGTGGCGAATACACTTTCAATGCATGGAGTGTACAAAAATGTGACAAATTTACTTTGTGACGAATGTACACCTTTAAAAACCACTTTTTTGACCATTTTCAGAAATCTCCGAGAGCTCGTCCACGTACTACTTTTTGTAGCTCCGATAATAGCTGCAAGTTTTTGGCATCGCGTTTATGACCCGACTTTTTGTAGCACGTGCGCGTTTCAGTCACTAACTCTGAATGTCTTATATTCGGCGACAAAATAATCGCTAAAAGAAGATGTAGTGACAACGATTGAAAAGAGTATGCTTAGATGGTTTGGTCATGTGGAGAGGATGAGTGAAAGGACTAACAAAAGGTATTTATAAAGCAGAGGTGAGTGGAAACGCCGGGAGAGGACGCCCTAGAAGGACATATAGTGACCGAATTGATGATGTTCTTCAGAAAGGTCAGGAGCGTAGTACCCTCGCAACCGGCGTGCGTGTATGACTAGATGTATGAACGTAGGCGAAGGAAAAGGAGTATGTAAGGAGCGTAGCAAGTGGCGTTCTATAGTTTCTGCCTACCCCCATGGGAAGAAGGGGTGAGTTTATGTAAAATAATCTAAATAAATAATAAGTGTATGTGTATGTAAAATAATCGCTCAGCGATTGCCGCTCGTGCTATAATTCAAAATCCGTGGCTCGTATAAACGTGCCATTTTTTGAACCAGACAAGGTCTAGCAAAACAGACCTTTTTTGAAGTCAGCCTTTTACGGTAATGGCTGCCATTATTGTCTCCAACCAGCTTTAATACAACGTGATTGCAAAAGGAAGGTCCCCCTGTTTAGAAAAGGCCAGGCCCGATCATGGGGGACAAAATTAAATACTCAATCCCCCTTATTACAAAACAAGGTTTATCTTCAGACCCAGGTTTAAAATATAGAGCCATTATTGAATTACGAACTTTATTCCGACTATGGTAAAGTTCCTAAACACAAAACTGACAACTTAGTACCGAACTAAATTTTCAGTTTTGTATAAAGAACGGTATTTTAATCACTGTTACGTTCTTATTACAAAAACTGGCTGCATGGTTTAAGCCATGTCAAAATATAAATCTTGTTTTGTAATAAGGCGGAATAAGTATATTTATTGCTCCACATGTGAACTTAAGGGGACGATAACGGACTTTTAATGATTTTATACTGAAGATCACGTCTAAACGAGTAAAGTTAATGATTTGAAAAAAAATATGATAAATTAGATCATTTTCTCAATAACTTAATATGTGAATATTTTAGATTATGTTTATATTACATAGTGAAATTAATTTCTAAAGAAAAAAAAAACAAAAAACTGAGAATGGCGCAAAATCTACCAAGCGTATTTTTCTGAAACTCACTAATTTAAAGATAATTTAAATATTGATCTTTTAGTATACGCGTTTTATTAAAATACTTTTTGGTTTGTGTAAAATAAATTAATAATGCGTTAAATTAGGGACAGCGGGCGTAGGCGAAGCCAAAGGAGTATGTAAGGAGCGTAGCAAGTGGCGTTCTATAGTTTCTGCCTACCCCCATGGGAAAAAGGCGTAAGTTTATGTAAGTATGTACGTATGTAAAATGTACTTAAATAATTAAAAATTATAAAAATAAATTTACGCGTTTACGGCTGTGAATTCCAGCAGTTTTAGTTAGGTGGGGCTAACGGCCGTGTTTCTATTGGAAATCTATCATTTTTATATCGATACATCGAAATAATAGATATCGCCAAAAAATATCGATAGGTATAGCGATATTTTTTCTATAAGCCTAGCGCACACCACTCTTCGTTGCGCCTACGCAGATTTCTGCACTCAGCCAGTTTGGTCTCCTAATAGATAGATTCATTTCAGGTTTTGGGTAAAGACCCAAGACGAATGTAATATGGGACTTTAATGTTCCAAATTGTAGAAAAAATATTCAATTAAGCTTTATGCAGCAGATGATGACAGTACGAGTATCATAAATTTAAAATATCTTGATTCAGATTAATAATTAAGTTTGTTTTTTATTTCCATTTAAGGAACTCTATCATTTTTTAATTGCAAGAAAATTACCGCAATACCTATGCTATAACTAATTTAATAACGACATAATGTTACAAAATATCAGAAGTTTCATACAAAAAGAGTTTATTAATAATTACAAATAAGTACATAATAATATAAATCCATAACCGAGTTGACCTTTAAGAATAATAAAATGGTAAATAAATGTTAATTTGCGGTTAAGCTAGACGTGGAAATGATTATATAATTATTAAATCATAGTAGGTAATCTAATTTTATAGCCCGACATTCGGGGATATTACCGTAATTAAGTAGGTAATTATTCCTTTTTTTGTAAACAAATCTTTTGAATTAATGCAAATTGGTCACAAAATCAATTTTAGATTCTCTTTTTGTTGTTAATCAATTTAATTTAACATAACGCTTACTTATTGTATTAACATAATCGTAAATAAGCAGGTACTAAAAATAACACAAAACAAGGAAGCGGTGATGCCGGAAAACACCCTAAAACGCCTTTTTTTAGGGTGTTTTTTTTTTATTAATTGGACTTTAAATAATAAATAAGTGTAGGCTTGAAATCGCTAATCCGTCTTCGGAACGACCGATCCACCAATGCGGCTATTATAATATCTAAACCTCGAGCCCCTCTCCCAGGGCCTCAAGTCTGCTATTACACAGAATGGTCAATCATCGATTTCATAATTGTTGATTTTGACAAGTTTGGTAATCTACTATTATAATGGCGTCATTATGACTTTCCAATGATCGGCCACTGACACTACATTGAAAGAAATTACATTTATTGGTAATCTCGTACATAATGACAAATGAATGACATTTCTACTAATGGGTTTTATAATAATGGCAATACGACAATGCCATTATAATAACACAATTCTATTACGAGAACATTGACCGACCAATGATCGACCATTATGAATTTAGCAGATTACGAACTTTTAGCAAAATGACAATGGCATTACAATGGGATCGTGTTGCAATGACTGAATTTATAAAAATAGCAGACTTGGGTCCCAGATCATGACATTAAACAGTTTAATAACAAATACGAATTAACTCTTGAATAAATCACAATTATTATGATAAATGTCGCGGTTACATCAGTATACTAGTTTATTGTGTGGGGCTAACATTATTGCTGTAATTTAGCTGTTGCCGATGCGCATTCTGTGGTTACACTATAAATAATCTGTGGTTAGCTGTCAGCATTACTTACGTCTGATAATCTTCACTAAGGAGTTCAAGAACATAATTATAAAAAGGTATGCCGTATGACGGGTCTTTGAAAAATATGCGGTCTTTTTCTGGTTTAGGGTGCCCGCCCACGAGCGATTTTCGCGGTGATTATTGTCAGAACGCAATACATTCACACCAAAATCGCCGACAAAATCGCTGAAAAAATTGCTTGTGGGTGAGCACCCTTAATGTTGAAAAGGTACTTAGGACCTACTTATGCACACAGGAACCAATCCAGACACATGCCAAAATCGATAGAAGCTACAAAAAGCTTTCAAAAATGCACAAATTATTTTGTACAATTATGTACTTATATAAACTTTATGCAAAATAACAAACAATTATAATGTATTTTTTTTTTAATAAATTCGGACTTTTCCCAAAACTGTCATTGTGTGGGTTCCGTTTTGCGTAAGCAGGTCCTTTATAACTTAGATTGACAGTTAGACCTTCTAAAACCACCCGATTGTGTCTACCCCTATTTTTAACTGACTTCCAAAAATGGGGAGGTTATATGTTCGGCTGTTTTTTTTGTATGTTCACCGATTTTCATCAATAAATTAATTGTGAGCGTCCACAAGCAAAAAGGGTCCAGTTGTCGGCATTTAGATTCCGAGATATACCTACCTACGCAGTTTTGTAAAGTTGAGTGAAAAGATTGCATTTCGCGATTTTAATTGATTATTAATGAATGCTCAATTATCTACAAGTTCATACACAGGTAAGTATAGCTTTTCTCAAATCAAGCTTTTTCAGTTTCAACATTAAATCACTGATAAAAAAAAAATTGCTAGTTTTTGAATATTTTTTGGGGTTCCGTACCGAAAGGGTAAAACGGGAACCCTATTACTAAGGCTCCGCCGTCTGTCTGTCTGTCTGTCCGTCTGTCTGTCCGTCTGTCACCAGGCTGTATCTCATGAACCGTGATAGCTAGACAGTTGAAATGTTCACAGATGATGTCTTTCTGTTGCCGCTATAACAAATAATACTAAAAAATAGAATAAAATAAATATTTAAGGGGGCTCCCATACAACAAACGTGATTTTTTTGCTAGTTTTTGCTCTATATTGATAACGGCAACAGGTAGACGCTTGAAATATTCACAGAATATGTAGATATATATTGACTTTAAAAATAAATAACTTAATTAAAATAAAACAAATATTTAAGGGGGGCTCCATACAACAAACGTGTTTTTTGCCATTTTTATAGATAATGGTACGGAACCCTTCGTGCGCGAGGCCGAATCGCACTTGGCCGGTTTTTTTTAATCCTTATTTTCAATTGACTATTCTAGATACCGAATGTAGTCTTACTTAACTCAATACCCCACTACTGGACCATTTTTGCTTGGACGCTGTGGGCGTTACCCGACTTAAAGTCACATTTTTGACTTTGGCTTATCTCTTTGACTGTCGTTTTTTTTTTCGCCGTATTCAGTAATAGTTAACCGTAGTCAAGCAACGGCCGAACATTCGGCCGATATTTCGGATTTATGTTCGGAGTAGACCCCCTGTTGGTACTGTTCAGTTATTTTTATGTGAAAAAAAAAAAAACCGCCGAACATAGGTATAACCTCCTCCTTTTTGGAAGGCGCTTAAAAGTAACTTTAATTTCAACAGTCGGATTTTGCATTTTCGTTTTTGCCACCGAATGTTGCATTGTTGGTGTTTGTAGGCATTAAGTCCGCCTTTGTACCTTATTGTGTGCGAGAAGTTTAAATAAATAAATAAATGTTGTGACCAAA
Organism: Tiliacea aurago; assembly: GCA_948098905.1. NCBI lineage: Eukaryota > Metazoa > Arthropoda > Insecta > Lepidoptera > Noctuidae > Tiliacea > Tiliacea aurago. The sequence continues at coordinate 19,633,002 of OX402593.1, forward strand.
CCTGAAATCGCAAAAAAGAATCAGCTGTTCCCTACATTTATGTTCGAATAACTCGTCAAAATGTAGGGAACAGCTGATTTTTTTTTTCAGGTGTGGTCCCATAGTAAAAGTTTTTCATAATGATGGGTACAATGACCCCTTAAGAGCTTGTCCAACTGCAAATGAATGTAAGTTGCTCCTCAATCAACCATTTAGCTGGCACTTGACTCTAACAAAAGTTACCACTTCTCTGATTCTCTCTCTCTGATAGACGAGAAAAAAAATCATTCCCACTTCACTTGCTAGGAACCCTTGCTAGGAAAATAATATTTCAAGATTTTATTTTACCACTTTGTCGGCGTGATTACGTTTGTATGAACTACGCATGCGCAGGCCTCGCGCATGCGTAGTTCATACAAACGTAATACCAAAATAAGGCTTCTACATACCGGGGCGACTTGTCGCGCGACGCGACGCGACACAAAGGCACCGCTCGTCCCGCGACACGCGGGGCCTTTGTGCCGTGTCGCGTCGCGCGACAAGTCGCGCTGGTATGTAGAAGCCTTTATCTATGTTCCCAAATATATATTTTGAAAGGACAATGATATAAAGACGAGACTAGAGGAATATAAAATTTCTAGAGAAAACTTAGTTTTCTCATAACTCTTGTTTAAATAAGTGTCCATTCGAAATATATATTTGGGAACCTAGATATTCTGTATACCAATAATATAAAGACACTATCTCCTTAAGAATATGTTTGATTTATAAAAATTTGGTATTACGTTTGTATGAACTACGCTTCCATCGCCGGCTTCTTAATATGCCCCATGCCAAATTACAGCTTTCTAGTACCTACTAAGAGTCTCTGAGCTAAGCCGGGAACAGATAGGCGGACATACCGAAACTAAAACCCCCTTATTACAAAACAAGGTGTATCTTCAGACCCAGGTTTAAAACATGGAGCCATTATTGAATTTCGAACTTTATTCCGACTATGGTAAAGTTCCTAAACACAAAACTGACAACTTAGTACCGAACTAAGCTTTCAGTTATGTATAAAAAAAAATCAATCACTGTTACGTTCTTATTACAAAAACTGGCTGCATGGTTTAAGCCATGTCAAAATATAAATCTTGTTTTGGAATAAGGCGGTAAGGGTTCCTTGTTGACTACGGAAACCCTAAAAAGACGAACACAAAACCTCCTCCTTTTTTGAAGTCGGTTAAAAAAATACAATATTATTTGAATGTGTATTGTATAGCCACTTACTACTTCTAAAACATTGCACATCCTGCAAGATAACCTTTAGATTTATTAACCAACACTTTAAGTAAGTCTATAATAACAATAGATGTAAGAATTGCAATAATCTAAGATATACGTTAGTACTTATTTGACCCTACAATAAGCACTCTGTGGTTTCCTAAGGCTATTTATTGCGAAATAGTATCTAAGTTTTTGTAACACGCAAATGTAGGCAATTCACAATAAAATTATTTCATGGCTAATAATATTCCGCATGGTAGCTGTGGTGCTGGACGTAAAGAATAGCACCATCCTATTTCTTCCCATGGGTGTCGTAAAAGGCGACTAAGGGATTTACTAGAGAACGGGCATCAGCGTTCTCTATGCATTTTAACACCAAACTGCGATCGTAAACCCGTCTGCCAAATGCCAAGCGTGGCAATTATGGCAACCCGCCCCCCCTCTTTAGGGGAAGCCTATATTCAGACGTCGAGGTTGTCAGTTTTTCAGAGATTTTACATGTGGATTACATTGGTTTTATTTTTATTTAAAACGTTGACTCACACTAGGAATTTCTCCTGTATTGTGGGGGCGTTTACAAACATTTAAAGTATTTAAACTCACATACACAAACAGCCAAACCCGGAACAACTACTTGTAGGTCATACAAATATTTGTTCCATGCGGGAATCGAACCCGCGACACGCAGCGCAGCAGTCAATCGCTTAACCACTGCGCCAACCGTGCCGTTTTGGATCTATCACATTACTATAACACTAGCTGCACCCCGCGGTTTCACCCACGTAAGTCTCGATCCCCTGGGAATATCAGGATAAAAAGTAGCCTATATGTTAATCCAAGGCGTCAGCTACCTCTATACAAAATTTTATCAAAATCGGTCCAGCCGTTTGACCGTGAAGAAGTAACAAACATCCATCCATCCATCCATCCATCCATACTTACAAACTTTCGCGTTTATAATATTAGTAGGATTCACGCCTGTATTCGCCGAGGTGTTAGGCAGAGGAGTACCGATAGTTCACCCACATTTCGCCAGTTATATTTAAGTCCCATGTAACAGGGGCGAGCCTATTGCCATCAATCGGGTATCAGCACCCTAATTGCGTGTCACACTCAATCGCAATTCGAATGATTTTGAAGGATATTGCTAATCCATTGCTTCATAATTACGTTCGAAAAAAAAAAAAAACTCAGAACTTGAGAAAACAAATCGTTAATTTCGTGCAGATAATAAAAAATAGTGCGGTCTTATTAGCCGACGCTGTGAGCTGGAAGGGTCACCCTGTATGATATATGGCGCGAACCAGACTACCGTGCGAGGAGACAATATTCATTTATCTCCCACAATGTCACAGATCCATCCACCTAGCCTTTTCCTATGTTTGGGTCGGCTTACCGACGTCTAACCGGACCCAGCTGAATACCAGTATTTTACATGAAGCGACCTGACCTCCACAACCCAGTAACTGGGTAACACGATACCCCTTGGTAAGACTGGTTGTCAGACTTTCGGGCTTCTGGCGACCCGTAACCACTGTCAAAGATCCACGAATGACAGCTGGGACCAACGTCTTAACGTGCTTTCCGAGGCACGGAGGAGTCTCAGTATGTAAAGATGGTCACCCATCCACGGACCAAACCGGCAAGCGTAGCTTACCCTGATGGATCGAGCCGCGCGGCTGTGGCTGTTAGCCACGAACATAAATAACGTAATGAATGTAGTTGAACTGTCAAAATGAAACTCATTGCTACTGTAAATGTGTTAGCAATTACTCCGCTGTTCAGAATATTGTCCCCTTGCGAAATCTTTAAGCAATAATTGATTAATCCAAACTATATATAAACAAAATAGATATAAATAACAAACTATATAGATATAAATAAAAACACTGGCAATACTAATGCGACGATAACCGACCTTTAATGATTTTATACTGAAGATCACGACTAAACGAGTAGTGTTAATGATTTGAAAAAAAATATATGTTAAATTAAAGCATTTTCTCAATAACTTAATATGTGAATATTTTAGATTATGTTTATATTACATAATGAAATTAATTTGTAAATTATGTCTAAAGCGGATAAAAAACTGAGAATGGCGCAAAATCTACCAAGCGTATTTTTCTGAAAACTTCACCAATTTAAAGATAATTTAATTATTGATCTTTTAGTATACGCATTTTATTAAAATACCTTTTGTTTTGTGTACCTATAATAAATTAATAATGCCTCAAACTGGGGACAGCGCTCCTTGATGGGCGAGTCCTATTACTGGCTGAACGTACGACGCGTTGCGTGAGCTCAGCACAGAACACGCAAGCTAACCACTCAAGGCCACTGGCATATATCTGAGTCTTAAGAGTATTTAGGAACGATTAAATAAATTCTAGCATCGAAATAAAAAAAGTGATTTTTTCAAACAAACTAAATAGCAGTGGTGAGCCGACTATGGGTTTTGACAATCTTTGACTAGCTATAGCGACTAAATTATTGGATATATTTGATTGCATTTTCGTGTGCAGACTGCGAACGTCATTAAATATACGCAGTTGAATTTATTGTCATATTGTCGTCTCCACGTTTTATAATGTTCGCACTGCTAAGACTCCTCCTCCTGTTCCTCTTTGAGAGGAAGTGGGCTGTCATCCACCACGCGGGCCCCGTGCGAGTTGGTCGCAAATACTTAATCGAATTCGAGTTGGTCGCGAATTCTTCATGGTGCATAGATGGCAATCTTAACGGAGTCGGTCCAGAATTGGAATACAATCCACCACGCGGGCCCCGTGCGAGTTGGTCGCGAATACTTAATCGAATTCGAGTTGGTCGCGAATTCTTCATGGTGCATCGATGGCAATCTTAACCGAGTCGGTCCGGAATCGGAATACAACTTTGGCGCCATCAATAGCTTCCATCAGTTCCTGTAACGTACAGACAAAAGGACACGGACACGACATTAGGGTGGATGGATCCGCAGCTCGCGAAATTCAAATTTTCGTACGTTTTTTGCCATTTGCCAGTCACTGACACGTTGTATCTTGATCAAAATATGATTCGCAACTTTAAGAGATATGTATTTACAGAATTATAATCATGAGAATTATTAATACATCTCTCTAAGTTAGATTTGTTCCCCAATGTCATGACTGCATGAAAAAGTCATTCATTGAAACAAACCTAATATTTATTTTAAAATTATGAATACAAAATATATCTAAAATCCTTAAAACAAGCCTTTTCATTTGATTTGTCACACGGTACAGTTTGAAAAACTTTTTTTTTTTGCCTATTTTATCCCCCAAAAGTGACCCCCTATTCAAAAATTATTTATTTACATTACACGTCCGTGTTTGGGTCACCAAATTTCAACTTCGGTCAAGTAGGTTCGGACCAAATCTGCTGTTACTGACGGACAGACAGACAGATAGACAAACACACGAGTGATCCTATGACGGTTCCGTTTTTCTTTTGAAGTACGGAACCCTAAAAATCAATTCAAACACTTCTTCTACAAAAGAATAAGTAAAAAACATGCACCTTGCTAGACAAACCTAACGTGCCAATAAAAACTTCAACGGAAAATCAGCGCCATACAACAATGGAAGTTTTCGCGACATTGCTAATTTTAATACAATGCTTTCTCGTGGTGATTGTTTTCCATGGCTAATGCCGCCATTAAATGCAGGAGATTGTATATAAGTGCGTAGTTCATTGATTTACGTCCTTTTTTGGATTTATTCCAGAAATCCCCACCTACAAATCCCCACTGGTGGGGATTGTTACTTTTTTTTCCAAAAATCCCCACTGGTTAAATAAACTCAGCCTAGTGGGGATTTTTGGAAAAATGAGTAACTATCCCCACCAGGTGTTGTTGTTTGTAAATAATTAAAACAAAAAATGCGTTAATCAATACCTACGATAAGTAACTAATTATGTCAATATTATAATAACCAACTTCCATTATAAATTGTTTGCATTGAAACGAAACTCAATGGACTAGATTCAAACAAAAAATATTTAAACATTATAGGATCACGTAAATCGTGGTTGAGAATTTATCTCATTCTTTCTAAAAAAAATTGCACTGTAATGCTGCCACGCATTAACTCTAGTTGAGCATCTAAGATGAACTGATCTTTTTCTTTGCTTCTTTGTGATCGCGGGTTCCGACGGTGACTTTCGTTAGCACTTCTTTCATAAAACAAAGCGTCTTCATGCAAAAAATGTAGGAGTTTCAGTAAACTGCTACCGAGATTACCATGTACTGTATAAAGTTGATAAAATGGATTTGAATGTCGATTTTAATTCAATTCCTTTTGAATGTCCTATTTCCAAAAAAAACGTTTATCGTTTTCATGCGACTACGAGCGTTTTTGGTAGCTAATAATAATATGCGAGTTTTATAATCATTAAAATCTGCTATGAGCAATGATTTAAATTTTAGAGGAACTGTAACTTCTGCGAGGTTCCTGACTTCAATTTTTTTTAACTGGTGCCGTTTTATTTCGGTGGATAAACAAAAAAAGAGGAAATTGTGACTCACTCAACTGAAAACCTGAATCATTGTACGATGCTGCTGCCGAATTATATGCTGTCGAATTGAAGGCTGGTTCTATGTTGCCAGCCAAAGCCCAGACAATCAAAACAGTGACAGTTTTCGCCAGTATATGTTAAGCCAATGGATAAAAGAAGATTTCATAAAAGTATTATGTGTTTACGGAGAGAGGCACAGAACGACAAACATTTTGGAAGGGTGGCATAATAAACGTAATGCAGCTATAGCGAAAAAAAGACCAAGTTTACTGAAACTCCTACATTTTTTGCATGAAGACGCTTTGTTTTATGAAAGAAGTGCTAACGAAAGTCACCGTCGGAAACCGCGATCACAAAGAAGCAAAGAAAAAGACCAGTTCATCTTAGATGCTCAACTAGAGTTAATGCGTGGCAGCATTACAGTGCCATTTTTTTTAGAAAGAATGAGATAAATTCTCAACCACGATTTACGTGATCCTATAATGTTTAAATAATTTTTGTTTGAATCTAGTCAATTGAGTTTCGTTTCAATGCAAACAATTTATAATGGAAGTTGGTTATTATAATATTGACATAATTAGTTACTTATCGTAGGTATTGATTAACGCATTTTTTGTTTTAATTATTTAGAAACAACAACACCTGGTGGGGATAGTTACTTATTTTTCCAAAAATCCCCACAAGGCTGAGTTTATTTAACCAGTGGGGATTTTTGGAAAAAAAAGTAACAATCCCCACCAGTGGGGATTTGTGGGTGGGGATTTTTGGAATAAACCCTTTTTTGTTGTGTAAATATTTTTTTTTTTTTTTTTTTTAATTAGAAATAGATAGATCTTTGACAGGCGTTACAGATCGTCAGAAGTCCGAAAGTCTAACAACCAGTCTTACCAAGGGGTATCGTGTTACCCAGTAATTTGGTTGTGGAGGTCAATGTCATTTATTTGCAGTAAATGCGGTACAAAAAATGGTTGATAAATAAATTGTTAGTGCGATGACACATTTCGCCATAAATTGGCATGCAAATATTAAAGTACCTAGCAAGATGCTAGTTTCAATAAGCAACCTTTACACAAATGAACACAATAATAAATTCAACATTAAATTATTTAAAGGAAATTTTAAGCTTCTTAGACTCAACATCTATAAAAAATTGGTATTTCTATTACAAAAATACTCAATACTTTATTGCATTCCGTAATGTGTACATAAAACGGTTGGTATGTTAAAACATCGAATCAATTATGGACCCTGTCGGGCACAGCAAAGTTAATTTTTAATTCACACACATGGACACAACATAAAAAAAGCCTTTTTTACAAAAAAACAACCGACTTCCAACAAAAACACTAAAAAGTGAAAGAACTTAAATTTCGGAAGCACATAACATACCATCACGCCTTGTTTCTTCGAAGGGTTGGGCAGAGGTGTACCTGTCAGTAGTACGCCCACATTTAATATTATATTTAATTTAATTTCGGAAGTCGGTGTCTTTGGTTTTGTATTTTCGTTTATGGCCACCGACTTCCGAAATTAAATTAAATATGAGAAAAAAAGAAAAAAAAATACAGACGTCTTGAGAACCTCCTCGCCTTTTTGTGAAGTCTGTTAAAAACACAAGTAAAATGCAGTACGTACAGTAACACTTAATAACAAGATTATCTACTTACAATGCATTTCTGTAATGATAAGATTGACAAGAAGTTTTCTTGAAGAATTATTTTGAAGAATTTGAGGATTTTTTTTTGAGGAGGTCAGATAGGCAGTCGCTCCATGTAAAATACTGGTATTCAGCTGCATCCGGTTAGACTGAAAGCTGACCGATCGTCCGATAGTTGGGAAAAGGCAGATGATGATGATGATGAAGTAATTAGAAATAGATCTTGATACGTTCAGCTCTTGTAGCAATTTGAAGAAGCTTCTTGCATCCGCTATTTCAAAAACGTTGCTGTTTTAAAATTCGCACTTCCATTACTTGTTTGCCCAGATTCACTTTTATTTCGCGTTCGTTTGCAAGGATAGCGTACAAGCAACTCTGCTTCGTAATAATTACCTACCCACCTTTAAAATACCAGTTTAGTCATTAAAATACTTCACTTTATTCTGTTTATTTCTGGCTGACTTGCTTATCTACTTGTAGTGATCAAGCAAGACTTCGCTGAGACTTAAGAAAAACGGGCAATAATAAGGTTTTTATTATTTCAGGCACACCCATTAAAAAAAAGTCATAATTTATTATAAAATATTGGTTAGTTTTATGACTATAAGTAGACATCGAATGATTTTCTTTTCTCGAATGTAACCTTTTTTAATCTGCAGGCTGACATTTAAGGAGGTTTAAGGTCAACGCACTCGTCTATATTGCGTGTTCCAAATCTGGGTTATAAACAAAGAGATTTAAGATCTATTACTATACTTTATAGAGGTTATTAGAAGTAGGTAATGTCATAGAAAAATATTGTGATCCCATGTCTCAGTTTTTTTTTTTTTTTTTTTTGTATGGCATCTCGTAGCAGACCTAGAGAGGTCGTTGCTACTTAACCGGATATTCCTGTGGCTGCCCTAAGGTTTTTAATCTTAAAGCCTCCAGCCAGGGCGCAAATTATATATATTAAAAACTAAACGACAGCGCACTAAGGGCACCCCCTGTGGGGTACGGACCTCGGCTCAGGGCGTCGTTGGGGGATCACAAAATTACTAACAATTTGGGGACGGGCTGGATCAACATTTTGATCATGATTATTATCAGGGGATATTATATTTATTGCTACGGCGCTCTCAGCCTCTAACCGGGCGGCTGGCGCATCGACATTCAAGGGACGGGGGGGAGGACTTTTATTACCATTTATTCGGGAAGTTCGCGTGGTACCTCGGCGGCGAGGACGGAAGGTCGGTTTGTGTGATTTGTGCACTGTACTCGTGGCCCTATTGCTTTCCTGAAGGAGAGTGATGGGGTCATCCGGATCTAAGAGAGTGTGCCTCGGTCGGCGAGTCTGACTAATGGCAGAAGGCCTGTAACTAGCGGCCTGCACAACCAAGGGGTTGCGATGACGTTCCGCGGATTCGAAAAAGCGCTTTGCAAGGCGCTTCATAAACTGTTTGATGGTAGGCATCTTAAGGTCTACGTGAAGTTGTTCGTTCCGAACGAACCAAGGAGCTTTCGTAATTCTACGGAGAAATCGGTTTTGAAGCGTCTGCATCTTATGGATGTGCCATGTCTCAGTGACGCCATCTAGCGTAATATAGCAAAATGCAATAAAAGCTAAGTTTGTCACGTTACACTTTTCCCAACACCAACCTTTGATTACGAACCGTCAAATTTGAAACATCTTTGAAAATTATATATTTTATCAAAATTCCGGATAAATTAAAAAATATTAACAAAAATAAACCGTGGTCTAGTCGTTTTATCACTACGAGATTTGCATGTATGAAAATAATTTCTTTTGGTGAACATGAACGCGACTTGACATGCAGGTGTACCAAACTAGACTGAGCGACTTTTGTCCACTAGGACAAATGTTATTACGATTTTGTTCGCTATGTCCTGCCTATTGTTAAGTAAATAATTGAATGTCTTTGGTTATAAATAAATAGCAACAAAGGCAAATTAACGTCACGTCCGTATTCGTCAAAGAGGGAGGCAGAGGTGTTGATTAGTACCTATAACAACATTTCACACGTTAAATACATATGTTGAAAACCCATGTAATGCCCAGTCTGGGAGCCTAAAATGGACGCTTAGCAGAATCATAATATGATCTGCGTACAATTCATACATCCCGCAATTCATCTGTTTAACAGCTGATATTTGACATTAGACTTCACTATATCAATTAATAATTTGTGGACCATTTTACGAAACTCCATACAAACTGTCAAACAGATGAATTGCGGGATATGAATTGCACGCAGTTTCATATTATGATTCTGCCAAAGCGTCCATTTTAGACCCCCTGGACTGCTACTTCGACTAAATTATTAATGGAATAACCCAAAAACACTTTGTCTGTCCTGGAAATCGAATCCCGGACATAATAATAATAATAATAGTCCTTCAGGCCGAATTTCGGCCATGGCGACGAATCTCAGCAGAGACCAGCCTTCGGCGCGGGAGATATTATAGTGCACAAGTTTGTGCGCAGACACAGGTGCACTCTCTCTTCCCCCACTCTCATAGTCCGATGGGAAAGAAAAAAAAGAAAGAAAAATAATTTTAATTATCACAGAAAAACGTGCGTACGAAAACATAATAATTATGTAATAAACTCGAAGGTTACACAAAACAGATCTTGGTACTATCACAAACAAACAAATAGTCGGAAGCTGCACGTCATGAATGTGACAAGAAGGCTTGCACTCAGCATGATGCTATGCTATGGGGGACCCACAGCAGAGCCCTGATTTCAGTGGTCAACCGAAAAATACGTACGGAACCTAAGTCAGGTTTGATGAGTTGTATATACATAAGTAAATAGGACGGCAATCCGACACGACCGGAGAGAGATCAGGCGCAGGGCCAACGGCTTAACGTGCTTTCCAAGGCACAGGGGCATCACACCGCCAACTTCCAAACTCCGGGCTGTCACTGAGATATTTCCTATTGGAATAACCCAATAACACTTTGCCTGACCCGGGAATCTAACCCAGGACCCCACGCTCAGCAGTCACGCTTGCGATCGCGAGACCAATGGGGCAGGACATACCTAGGTAGAGATCATCCAATATAAAACTGCACGCTCCTGCACTAAAATGTTTATACAAACATTTAAAATATGTAGGTAATGCAACAAGCAGTGGATTGGCGTGCAGTTTTAAATTAGACGCTCAGTAGTTGCAACATATACATATATTTTGAATTACCTTCGAACAATATGGTCTGTTATGTAAGTAAATAACTACCTAATGTTGTTATAATTTGTTGGAAAATTGTTACGTTCCGTAGTTAGAACTAAAAGTGATATTACATCACCATGCTCGTATAAATTCGCTAAAAACATGAAATTGTGGCTTATTTGTCTCATTATGTAACTTTCGGTAACAATTTATTCCCTGCCAGTCCGTGTCCTAGGTTACGCCTACTTGCACAGCTTTGAATTTTTTGGTAAGTAAAGCATATACCTTTTTCTTTTTTTTTTCTCGGTGGGAAATCATCAAATAACTTCTCCCGCTCTGGGCGGAGCGGGAGGGAGTGTCAGACTTTTACTGACTAAAACCCACCCGTGTTCCTTCAAATGCTTGTGTGCCAGGGCCACGATATCCCTTTCGGACAGACTCGTAACCCTGGCAGGCATTGGCCCTTTCGGACCCCGTCTATTGGTGATGACGTCTCTTTGAGGCGCGCGTGGAACACCTTTTCAGGGACATAGCTACCTCACTGGTAATTTTTGCCTAAATCTGTATAAGAGTCTGCTAGCCGTGAACAAAAAAAAGAATCTATGCTACTTATTAAATTTTTGAAAACTTATTCACTCTTCGCGAAATTATTAAAATATCATATCGAACACACATAAGATTTTGCACGCCTCTAGCGTGTGAGAGTGCTCTACTCTCGATTTACTTATCGCCTTGTCAAACGTTTCTTGTATGGGGATTCCCCTTCAATTTGCAACAGAAATACACAATCTGTGTAAATTTCAACTTTCTACCGATTACAGTTCATGAGATACAGCCCGCTGCCAAACATAAAAAATAATAATAAAAAAATTACGTGTAGTGCTTTCCGCTGGGAAGTGTGTCTGTTTGTTGTCTCGATTCACGTCATCACACACATTGGATTAATCTAAATCTTCTTCTTTAAGTTTTATTTCGTGCTTCGGATGAGCCCTATTGATTTTCGTTATCAAACTCTTAACCGTTCAAAAGATATTAACATTCGTATAGTTCATCGTTCTTCGTCATAGTTGCTTATTATATATTTATTATTTTATACTTATATTTTAGTTATATTTATTTTAGAAGTACCTATGTATGTAAGTATATGCTATTATTGTATGTTTATATTTAAATTAGTGATTTGTTTATAATATAATACTAGCTGCGCCGGAAGTCTCGATCCCGTGGGAATATAGGGATAAAAACTAGCCTATATGTTAATCCAGGGTGTCAGCTACCTACAAAATTTTATCAAAATTGGTCCAGCCATTTTTACGTGAAAAAGTAACAAACATCCATCCATCCATACATCCATCCATACTTACAAACTTTCGCGTAAGTTTTTTTTTGTATCTCTTTGTCTACTTTCCTATCGCAGGTATGCTGGAAGAGATTTCTTTAGTAATATGCATTTATCTACGTATTTTTTGTTCCTTTCTTATTGTCTGTTTATATGTTTGTACATAAACTGTGAAATAATAAATAATAACAAAAACGTACAAAAACCGATGAATCCATAAAATTTATCGTCGACATGTTTCTGTCTGTGCACTTTTGGATTTTCCTTGTTTTTGTTTGATCTTCTTTTGCCCTCAGATAACCTGTTATCTAATGGCAAAGTTGCCCTTGCAAGGGCATCGTCAATGTCGATTTTTATGTAAGAAAAACAAAAAGCTCAAGTTTACTATTTATATCAATGATAATTATATAATAAGTAAAAAGACATAGATAGGTTACCTACTCAACATTCGACGACACGGTTGGCGCAGTGGTTAAGCGATTGACTGCTGCGCTGCGTGTTGCGGGTTCGATTCCCGCACGGAACAAATATTTGTATGACCTACAAATTGTTGTTCCGGGTCTGGCTGTTTGTGTATGTTCGTTTAAATGTTTGTAAACGCACCCACAAGTCAGGAGAAATTCCTAGTGTGGGGCAACGTTTAAAAAAAAATATATTCGATCTTCAAAAACGGCACAAAGTCACACTATCAGATGACGTGTGGAAGTGGACGGAGTAGACGTAATTATCGGGAGCGAAAAAGAGAAGACGAAGAAAATGTGGCTAATTAGCCATATTTTGACATGCCACTTGCAGAGCGTGTATAACCTATTTGATCTACCTCTTCTTACTTATAATCATAAAGAACTAAATATACTCGATTGCAATAAATTAAAATTAAAATCTAAGGTTATGGAATGGCTACTTGAACAGGACTATGCACAAACTGAATTACTACTCAAATACATTGCCTAATATTGCATTTTTATCACTTATATTCATCACGTATTATATTATATTCACACTCACTACTCTCATACAAAAACTCACCACGCATACATCATAAATACAATCCCCACACACATTCACCCATTCATATTACTTAGGTATTTAATTGTTATTTTATATTTTTATTTTATTTTTCCTTTGTCTTAGAATATAATATGTTTAAAAGTTAAAGTTAAAGTCTGACTTTTAACACTAACAATAGGTTGGCACAGTCCGCAGTTGTATAACCCTTATTTTTAAGTAACCTCACAGCTGAACACTGTCTCTTAAGATACAGGTTATCCTAGTTTAAGAGGCAGGGCTCACAATATCTGTATACAGACTTCTGCAGCGTAGTTAGCATCTTGTTAATCAGTGTATACTAATGTATGTTTCTTTGTGACAATAAACTATTATTACTATTATTATTTATATCTATTTCGCTACAAGAAGCAGGTTACCCTTTTGTTTTTAATAAACAAGGAAATCATCAGCACATACCGTCATCGAGCAAACGTGATCGAATGACCATAGTCTATAGAATACAAATCGTTTATTATGTTCAAATTCTTTATTATCTATGGAACATCACCGACCGCGACGTTTATAATCTACAAACTGATAAAATTATGCAAGCATGCGGAAATAACGTTCGTAATTCGCGTGTGGCATTCGTAAAATATCGTAACATATGTAATAGATTGCTATGCTCGGAAATGTAACTCGTAGCAGTTTAAAAACGTTCTAAAAATCCATTTTCACACCATCCGCTCAGTAATGTAAAATTTTATATCATGCAAACCGAAAGTTCCTGTGGTGCGTACCCCGCATTAAGGCTTCTACATACTGGCGCGACTTGTCACGCGACGCGACACCGGTAGAACAGTTTTCATGAATTTTTGTTCTACCGGTGTCGCGTCGCGCGGCAAGTCATGCCAGTACGTAGAAGCCTTTAGAATGTCGGATGTGGGCATCTTATTTAGGATATATTTATTGTGTTTTTGATGAAATTGCAGGAGTTTAGATAAAATAGTGCATGAAATTGCACATAACTAAGTATTCCCCGATTATTTAACAGTTTCATAAACTACTAATTCGAAAATCATCACACTGGTTTTTATTAGCTCGCAGTAGGTGCGAAAAGTTGACTATTCTCCCCGGGATAAAGGTGATGTGACCTTCGTCTTGGGCTAACTTGAATCCCTCGCTGCACTCAGGATTCTAGACCCCCATCACTGCGTTCGAGAGCCTTCGTTACGTTCGGGATTCAAAATAGCGCCCGTGACCTAAGACACTGGCTTCTGTTAAAGCTACCCAATTTTCCATTTTCAATTTTAAATATCGATCGCTATGAGTAGTTTTCAAGAGTAGGTAAAAATACATTATCAAAGTGAATGAGGTACTTATGTCTTTAGCTAATTTTAAGTTTATGCTTACAGGTAATTGAATACAACTTAGCTCTCAGCTTAAGTAGGTACCCAAAATCAACCTCTAAAATAATGACCAATAAAAACAGTTCAAAACTATAATTAGGTTTTATAAAGTGCCTGCATCCACATGTAATTAGGAATAAGGATGCCATAACATGTGATTTAAAGAAGGCTAAAATTAGCCTTAGTAAAAAATTTGCCTGTTCAAACATTTCCATCTTTTTGAGCTATAAAAAAATTGTGAGATCAGACATTGAATTTTAAAAATAAATTAGCTTCACTTACGACTCCTCATATAAAATCGATTAAAGGACAGCGTTTGATGTATTAAAACAGTAAGTATAAATAAATCAAAATACGGAGTTTTTATAGCACTCTCCAAATATTATAAAGCCGAAATTACATTACGAAACAAGTGGCGAAAAACGTAGTTATAATAGTTCGTATAGTCAGCCGTTTTTGTTTCAGAAAAACTTTTTACAAAAGAAAAAGGAATCGACTTCCAAAAAAACACTTAAAAGTGAAAAATAAATATAATTTTGGAAGTCAGTGGCAAAAAAACTAAAATACAGATCCAAAGACACTGACTTCCGAAATTGAGTTAATTTTTCAAGAAGACATCGGATGTTTTTTGTAAAATGTTTTTTATTTTTGTTTTATTAGTGGATCAGTTTGTAATTTATCTAAGTTACAATAACCTAATGTCCATCACCTTTTACAAAATATTGCTTTTCCCGATGCAGGGACGTTCATTGTTGTAGGTTAGAATCAGGAGAACGCCACTCACTATTATGCATTGTGAGGAGCATAAATTGCTTAGCAACCATATTAAAGTGTCTAATCGAATCGTAACAGTGAAATACTTATTATTAGATAAGTAGTTCCGGTGGCCATCTGTGATCTTCATCATCAGGTCCACTTTACCAATGGTGCTTTCTGAGAGTTGATGCATGAGTTACTATAAAAAAAAATACCCAAATCTCTACATATAGGTGTGCCTACAAAAATTGAGGATTTCCCTTGATTTCCATGGGATCCCCTCATCAGATTCCGACTTGGTGACAATGCAACCACCTCGGGAGCATACCCTTTCAAACAAACAAAGATTTTTTTCAAAATCGGTATACAATTGACGCAGAAATCGGTGTACAAAAAAAAACATACAGACAACATATTATAAATAAACTCCTCCTTTCTGAAGTCGGTTAAAAAAACGTTGACCTTTTACTTGAACACAAAAATAACAATAACTACCTTTCTAAATAACAACTAAAGTAAATAAGTAGGTGGTACCTATAGTTTAATTGACAGCAGACATGCATCAGTGACAGACCCGTTTTGAAAAGCACCGTTGTGGTGAACATTAACATACACAGACTTAAAGTGAAGGGCGTCCTTCATAATTTAAATACAATGCCATTGCCAACTTGTTCTACTGAACTCTAGTTGAAAAAACTTTTTACAAAAAAAAAATTATCGACTTCCAAAAAAACCCTAGAAAGTGAGAAATAACCTTCATTTTGGAAGTCGGTGTCTGTGGATCTATTTTATTGTTTTGCCTTCGAAATGAAGGTTATTTTTCCCTTTTGTTTTAAGTCGGTTGTTATTTTTTTTTTTGTAAAAAGTTTTTATTATTTTTCACTTTTAGTGGGTTAGTTTGCAATTTATCTATGTTACAATAGCGTGGAACTGCTCATCACCTTTTACAAAATATTGCTTTTTCCGATGCAGGGGCGTTAATAGTTGAGGAGTTCTCCTGGTGAAAATCAAAATCAAAAGTCATTTATTCAAACTAGGCTGAGAATCAGCACTTTTCGAACGTCAAAATTACATGAGACAGTCCCCCAAAAACGCCCACCCTTCACCACTTCCTAGTGCTTTAGCTGGGAAGAAGAAGTGGCGCAACAAACACCCCAGCAGCACAGCTGTCTGTTCATTTACAAGAGGTGAGAACCAGGAGAACTGATGGTGACTTCACCATATGCATTGTGACGAGCATAAATTGCTTAGCAACCATATCAAAGTGTCTAATCAAATCGCAACAGTGAAATACTTATAATTAAAAAAACAAACAAACATACAGCCGAACATATAACCTCCTCTCTCTCCGGGCAAAGACCCTTTCCTCACACAAAAAAGGAAACATAATTATCTGGGCCAGTACCATACCTCATTCTACCTTATCATTTGCAGACTTGGCAGGAGCAGTGGTGGCATACTGGTAACAACCGCGACTAACGAATTGTAGGTCGTAGGTTTGAACCAAGGGAGGTGCTTTAAAGTAAATTGTTGCTATTCCACCAATTCGCACTAAGCATTTCCAAATGTCTTTTATAATGCGCACAGCAAAAGAGTGGAACTCTACCTGCGTCTGTGTTCCCGAACGCATACAACCCTAATCTCTTCAAAGTTAGAGTGAACAGGCTTCTTCTGGGTAAGCTCACTCTATCGTTGACTTTGTCTCTGTCACCTTTGCCCAAGACTAAGGTCAAGAGCAAACCCATCCTAAATAAAATAAAATTAAAATAAAAAAAAATCATCACCACTGCTCTCGAAACGGTGAAGGAAAACATCGTGAGGAAACCGGCATGTTTCTAGAAACAAAAAATCGAAGACATGTGTCCTCAACCCGCACTGGGCCCTCTTGGTGGATTACGGCCCACTCACTCTTACCGAGGGGAGGCTTGTGTCCCAACAGTGGGAACATTATAGGCTAATAATATGATATTTGCAGGCTGCGTCCGGTTGGGTAGTTAAAGAGCAGGGCAAGCCAAGTTGGAAGTTAATACTTGCACCGCACATGGTACTTAATCGCTTGACACTTCACAATATGATAGTTCAATTTATTGTAATTATGTCCAATATCACACTAATATTTTAAAGGCGAAAGTTTGTGAGTGTGTGTGTGTGTTTGTTACTTCTTCACGCTCAAACGGCTCGAACAATTTTGATTAAATTTTGTGTGGAGGTAGCTGACTCCCTGGATTAACATATAGGCTACTTTTTATCCCGATATTCCCACGGGATCGAGTCTTACGCGGGTGAAACCACAATATTGGGATTAAAGTATTCTATGTTCTAAACCAGGTCATAGAATATCCATGTACCAAATTTCATTCAAATCCGTTCCGTAACAAACAAACAAAGAAACTCACTTTCGCATAGATAATAATTATACAGGGTTATTTTTAAAACGTCAATAACCTCTTAAGGGGTCATTGTACTCATCATTATGAACAACTTTTACTATGGAACCAAAACTGAAATCGCGGAAAAAAAACCAGCTGTTCCCTACATTTATGTTCAAATTATTCGTTAAAATGTAGGGAACAGCTGACTTTTTTTTCGCGATTTCTGGTTTGGTCCCATAGTAAAAGTTGTTCATAATGATGAGTACAATGACCCCTTAAGAGGTTATTGACGTTTTAAAAATAACCCTGTATAAGTGAGTTAAGATATCACTACTCAGACCAATAAAACGGTTTGAAATACCTACAGTAAAAGCTATAAAAAGTTCTAAAACACATGTCTTCTTTCCAGAATTACTTCCCGAAGCATTAAGAACGAAATGCGTCAGATGCACAGAGCGACAGAAGAAGACAGCGGTAAAGGTTATCAGACGGCTGAAAAACGACTACCCGAACGAGTGGACCAAGCTGTCCTCCCGCTGGGACCCCACCGGGGACTTCACCAGATACTTCGAGGAGTTCCTCGCTAAAGAACAATTTAATACAATCCCTGGATCAGGTAATTAAAACGATATGAGCCGAATTCTAGGCTGACTTTATTTAAATTGCCTCGACACGCTAACTATATATACATATACAATATTATTTTTAATATATGCGAAACCCGAAACACGTGTCTAGTATTTTTATGTAAAGAATCTATGTACAAAATTTTAAAACAGTATCATGAAAAATCACAAAGTTATAAGGTTGTTTTGTTATGTTATGAGTACCGGGTTGTCCGTACAAAAACGCGGCGCCCCCGCGCCTCCAGGGTCGTCTTGCCCATTGATAATAATTTGGCATTAGGTACCTAACCGTACGGCGGCGGGCGATTGTATTGTAAGTAACATAATTAAATGGTGATAACATTTTCCATCACACTTAAATATTTTTGGGACAAAATATACCTAACATGGTGTAAAAATTATTGAAATCGATTCGGTTCCGTATTCTGAACAAACTATATTCAGGTTTCGCATATACTAAAAATAATGTTGTATATGTTTGTTTTGCGTCTGGCCGCCAGATTTCTATATTTGATGGAAGACGTATGCTTGCCATATTATTATTATAACTATATTAGCTAACTAATTTAATTAATATTACAGAAAAATGTGGCTTTGTTAAAATAATAAATGTAGCAACATTTATTATTTTAACAAAGCATCAAGATCTGCCAAACCGTCAAAACTTTAAAACCTTACCAATTATTATTTATTTTTTGACGTTTGTACGAGTACCTACAGACTTCTTGAGTGATGATTATGATCTAGTATTTAATTTAACAACCTGTTAAACGTTTTTATGTCTTACAAAAATTGATTACTTTAAATTGATTGATGAGTGATCTTAGTACTGATTTACATTACATTGAGACAAACGGTAGAGTATTTATTTTACATCCTGAAATCAGTGGCAATAAGCAGGCAAGGTTAATAGTTTTTTTTTTTTGTTTTTAAACGACAGATCACATAAAAAACGAAAAAGCCTCCTTAAAGAAAGAATAACGACATCTTAAAAATAATAAACAATACAAAAATCTTCCAAAACTAATGACGCAAAAACAAAAAGATTTAGCCGTAGATATTCAAGAACCAGTCTCAAAAGGTTTTGGCTAAGTTTTTGCCGTGTCGTCTTCCTAATGACCAGCTAAAGAAATAAAATAATATAAATGTGAATCTTTTGATTTAAATGACGACTATTAAATCTTAAATCTATGAATAGATTAGACCTGCAGCCATCATTTGTGGCATATGATCTGTCAAAGAAATCCTATTGTTGATGCGAACTGTCGTGGTTACCCTTGAGGAAGCTTGAGCAACCTGTATTGGAGTTTAAATAAGTATTGTGCACGAGTTGTCACTTGCATTGATCTTTACGTTCTTTGTAAAGGCTTAGAACTTACGAGTTAGATCTTAGAGGTCAGTAAAGACATTTCACACAGATCTCCGGTAATAATTTAAGCCAAGGAAAATAGAATTTAAAATTATTTTATTTGGTCGTTGTGGAATTTGAAGCTGTTGCGCGACCAATGCAGTAATTCCCAGTTTTGTGATCCTTGTGCCCAATTTGACGATCAAAGTGACGCTTTTTTATAAGATGTCTCAGTAACATCGAGAGCCAACTTCTCTTTTAGCTCCTCAAACTTACTGTTCTGTAGGAATTGAATACTTTTCAAATCCAACTGCACCTTTATTAAATCAAAATCTTAAAAACCCACAGGGAGCGTAATCCCCACATCATCGCCTCTGGTGCCGCCCCGGATCCCCCCGATACCTCCGACCATCACCATACCGGCTCCTAGACCTACGGAACCGACGCCACCGGGACCTGTTTTACTTAACAGGTAAGCCACATTATCTTGACTAATAGCAAAAATAATCTTTTTGGCGTGTAACACAACATACAACAGACGTGTTATAAAAAAAATCGGTCCAAACGAAATACCACCCTCTTTTTTTTGGGTGGGAAATTATCAAATATCTTCTCCCGCTTTGGGCGGAGCGGGAGGGCGTGTCAGACTTTTACTGACTAAAACCTTAATTTGCCTGTGTGCCAGGGCCACGATATCCCCTTTCGGACAAACTCGCAACCCTGGCAGGCATTGGCCCTATCGGACCCCGTCAGTTGGGTTGGTGCTGAACAACTCCTTGAGGCGCGCGTGGAATACGACGCGCCGTCGACCCGCCATTGTCCTTAAACAAAATACCACCCTGAGTACCTGAATTAGTTTATTTTTTGTAATTTTAGTTTTGCAGTCTCAAAGAGGCAACTAGTTTAACTGTCGGCAATATCAACTTTAATTAAAAAATAACCTAAATGGTCCATAATAATGGTATATAAAATAATGGTATAACCTTATATAATGGTCATACCGAATGCTCAATATACTGGGGGTCTATTTTGAAGATAAATCCGAAGTATCGGCCGAATGATCGGCCGTTTCCTGACTACGGCTGACTAGGGCGAAAGAAAGCCGGTTATAGAGATAAGTCAAAGTCACAAACGTGACTTGAAGTCAGGTAAGGATTCAAAGTCAAATAAGGAAACTTTGGAAGTCAAGAAACGACCGAACATTCAGCCGATAGTTTGGATTAAATTATCGCTTCGGAGTAGGCCCCCAGGATGTGCTTAGTTTGGGAATTTTAATGTTGAACTATACGATTTTTACTTTACCAAGGAAACGACTATCAAAATGTTAATTAGTCACAAAATGGTAGTTAGTTAAACTGTGCTATTTAGAGACATCGTTTTATTTTTCCTGTAATCTTTACTACACTTCTATCACATAGAATAATTACAGATTTTTATTTATGCAAACTTCGGAGATAATTGGGGGGGGGGAACAGTATTTTTTTTTACATTTTTCATCAAAAGTCGGAAACTATGGTGCCTAAAAAAAAAGTTTGGGAATGTGCAAACAGCGTTCTTTCATATGATACCCCACATACTCTAGTAGCCCCACTTCAAATTTTTAAGACCATTTTTCAGTCCATTTTGCACTTTTTTTTTTGCTTTCTTGTTTCAAAATAGTTGGGCAAACGTCATCTAAAACTATTCTAAATTTCAAGTTGATAGCATTAGTACCTAGTTCTTGATATATCCAGGTGTGACAGACAGACAGACTTAGTCTCACCATAACGGTTCCTTTTTACGATTTTGGTACGGAACCCGAAAAAGCCCTCTAATATTACCAAGAGTAACTACAGAAAGGCATACCAAACCAGTGTGTCTACTGGCTCCTTCGGATTGATCAGCTCCTTCGGATTGACTTTATTTTTTGTATACAGGCCGAACACAAAAAATAAAGTCAATCCGAAGGAGCTGATCAATAAATAGGCACAGGGAACTAATAAATTGAATGTGTCCACATTCATGAACTAGATCATATTATAAAATAAAGGCAATTTAATGAAATAGATAACACCTACAACGCAAGCTAAATTGCGTGTGAAGCCAATTGTGAACGTAACATTACATATCGATGTTAGTTAGGTTACGTTATTGGTTGGTTTTATACTTGGTATATCGCATATAGTAGCAAGCCGGTGCAATAAACTCATAAAAACTTTAATTACTAGTATTATTATAACATCCGTATTTGTGGTTTATACAATATTAGTTTTAGTATATGCAAAACCCGAAACACGTCTCTAGTATTTTTATGTAAAGAATCTCTATGTACAAAATTTCAAAACTGTATCATGAAAAATCACAAATTTATAAGGTTGTTATGCTACCGGGTTGTCCGTACAAAAACATGCTAACGGCGCGGTGCCCCCGCGCCTCCAGGGTCGTCTTGCGCGATAATAATTTGGCAGTAGGTACCTACTCGTACGGCGATTTTACTGTAAGTAATTAAAATAATGGTGATAACATTTTCCATCCCATTTAAATATTTTTGGGACACAATACAATTATCATGGTGTAAAATGAATGAAATCGATTCAGTTCCTTATTCTGAATAAACTATATCCAGGTTTCGCATAATATACTAAAAATAATGTTGTACACATGATAAGTGGTAGGTATTTTATTATTTGGTAAGTATATAAAGAATCTCGTTGGTAATAAAATAAAAAAACAAAATAAGTCCAAAATTGGTCATTTTCTGTTTTTACATCTCCCATACTCAATTTTTTTTTGTTCTTTCGTTTGGTCTATTCTTTGTAAGTCTGTTTCTGCTATAAGTACCTACCTACATGTAACAGTTTGATCAAAAACTGTAAGATCATAAAAAAATCTCGTTTGATGTTAATATAACTTAACATGACTGCAACACCAAATATGTACTAAGTATATGATGATATCTACGTATCTTACAACTGTATACTTATCACGTTTTGACCAATATTTTTTTTTTACATGATAATTTGTATCATAAGCATTTTTATTTAAACGAGCTTCTACAAACTTTATACTAATTTATCCAAATGCATTAAATTCTTAGTTTAAACCTTCCGCGATGTTGTGCGATTGGTCGAGTCGCTCGTCTGGGTCGCTGGCTGGAGGCTCTTGATTGGTTGAATCATTTAGATGTGATTTGGAAGCCGGTTGCAACTTGTATCGTGTAATTGCAATAAAAAACCTAAATAGCATAAGGAAAAGGCAAAAAAGTGAAGGGTTGATGTTTGTTTAAACATTGATAATTGCATCATTTTGTTTAAACTTAATTTTTCCTGTTTTGTTGTTTCATCTTATAAGTAACACAACTTATAAACTATAGCTATATGTGTTTTATAAATATATATTTTTTATTCGTTATATACATTATATAACATTGTTATAAAGTTTCAAATGCTCATAGTGTAAAATCAGATTTTTGGACATATCACGTAATGTCACGTAATCATTTAAAAAATAATCTTTAAGAATTATAATAATGACAACAAAAGGTGTTGTGCCAAATTACGTAACACGTTCATTAAATCTCTTTGTTCGCGTGTTCACACAAATAATATAATCGATGTTTCGTTAACTCTAAACACGGTTTCCGATGGACTAGTTCGGTCTGAGACCTGATTGCAGACTTAATTGCTCGGTAACAATCGATTACATGTGTTGCAACGATTTATGGTAATCGACCCACCAATATAATTGATAGATTCGTTTAGTCCCGATGATGTTGAAGAATCGCAAAAACGTCCCTTAGAGAATAACCACCGGCTTCGACGGCTTGGTGATGGTGAATATGGGCGAAAACGTTAGGCTGGGGAAGTTTAGAGGTATGAGAAACAGGGTGCAAAGTTCACTCATACTGTATAGAAAAGGGAGGATCCTCCGACCAGACGGGTGTTGTGTCTGGTGGGCAACTGACCGACGGATGATGTCGGGAAGTTGTATAAATGCTAGTCGCGCGGTAAACTCTGCTTGCGCGATGCAGGATTTTGCGTGATGTCAGTGTGACGCGTAGTTCGCATGTGGCGATGTTGATGCCGCTCCAGAAGTTCTATATTTAAGAAGAGCAAGAGACGATAATGAAGAAGTAACATAACAAAACATCACGCCTGTAAAGGGAAGGGTTAGGCAGTGGTGTTCCTATAGTACACCCACATTTCGCCAGTTATGTTTAAGTCCCATGTAATAGGGGGCGAGCCTATTGCCATCAACCGGGGACAAAACCAGACTCCGGGCTGCTTCTGAGAAATTCCTAATGGAAAATCCGATTGACACTTTGCCCGACCTTGGAATCGAACCCAAGACCTCATGCACAGCAGTAACACTTTTTATTTCACGATTACTAGACCAACGAGGCAGTCCAATGAACAAGTAGATATAGTACAGAAAACGTTAAACAACGAAGAACAGCTGCATCTGTAACATCCACAAGATTATCTGCTAAATTCATGCAAGAAACTAATGCCGATGATGTTAGAGTAAAAATAGAAGCAGTAGATAATATTTTATAAATATTAAAAATAAAACACGAAGGGGTTTATATATAAACGTTGATTAAAGTTAAGATACGTTTAAACGTCAAAAATGTACGGTTAAGCAGTCGTTAACCATTACTTAACTTTAAGCAGCGTTTATAAATAAATGGGTGAATACCGTGAATGTCTATTTATAGATACCCATTGTCAGAGCTCACCATTCGAGCACATAATGATTGGCCTGTCATTCACATAATTAATGCCAACAATAGCTGATCGAATTAATGAAAACGCGAAACAGCGATATATTATCGTCCACTTTGAATCGCCACTTATTGTCGCATGAGCCTCTTAATTATGTTCCTAGTAATCTTGTGATTATCGCCTATTTCGCAGATTAATCGTCTATAACAATGCACATAGCAACTACCACTTTCCCATGTATACGGAATATGATTATCTTGTTAGATTTACGTGGAGAGATTTCGCGTTATTCTGTTTTTTGCTCATTATTTTGTTTTGCTGCAGTACCTTCTGATACATAGCTACCATATGTTTTCCCTCTACAGGGAAGATATAGTAAATGATAGAAAGATAGTTTGTAACAGTTAAAATTGTAAAAAAACGTTACTTTTAAAATTAAATCATCAAAATGGCGTCTTATTCTCTTTTTAAAGTCCCTCTTATAATATCATAGTTCTACTTTTATTAGTTTACCATTCAAATAAAAGAGGTTTTGAAATCTTCGACTGCATCAAAATCTAAAATAAGTCTTAACAACATCAATAAATCTAAAAATATTTGCACCTTGAAATTCTAGTCCCAACTTTTTCATTGACTAGCCATGACCATTATTGGCTAGACTCCAAATTCGTAACGGCATTTGAGCTAATATGCGATAACCATTGAGAAAGGCGTCCACACGGTCGTGCCTTCGTAATCTTTAAGGTCATAAGGTTATTTACCATTTTAGAAATACCTTTCATACTTGTGGCTTCTTAATAATAATATTAACTAAAATTGTCAAAAAATAATAGGCCCGTTTTGACATTTACCTTGTATCATACCATACGACTCGGTACTCCATACTCACGATAAATCGAATCAAGTTAAATGTCAAAACGGCCTATTATTTTTTGACAACTATGATGGTCGCCCACTGGTCGAAATTCGACCCCTTCTGCTTACAATCTAATATAGTACTTACTAATTACATGCTCAAGCTGTCACTTCTGTCACCTATCTATCTTCAAATCATGAGGCCTTGGTCCTATGTGTGTCAAACGCATGGTAGTGTGTTTAATATTTTTTTATTTATTAATTTAATTTATTTCTAATGCAATATAAAAAAAAATAGCTTTCTGCACTCCTCCTCCGTAGAATTTTTAACTGTGCCAAATTTAATAACCTTCCGTCCACGTAATTATCGTAAAAAGGGGTACAAAGTTTCACTTAATAATAATATAATTATAATACGCTGATTCCTACGGTTTTCAATCGTAACTTTTGACGATCCCTGAAGACATCTCCCTGTCTTAGTATGGACGATGATAACGGAATAGTTAACACATTAGGTGGTAGGTACCTGTGGACCCTGTGGTAGTACCTATTGGTGCTAGTAGATCTTCTTCTAAACCTTATTCTTGCTTGAAATCACAGGTAGTTAAAGCCTTTTAATTTTGGCCTTTAAGGTTTTTATTAATGTAGTAGTGGGTAACAATTTTTCACACAAAACACCTTTCTCCTTCCTTTTTCTTCCTTCTTTTTTTTTCTTTCTTTTTTCTTATTTTTTTGCATTTTTTTTGGCACACGTAACATCACGCTTGTTTTCACCGTAAGTAACCTTTAAATGGTGTACTGTCTAATACACCCACATTTCGTCAATTATTTGTCAGATAACTGGGTTACTGTGTAATGCTCTGCGTAATTTTACTTTTGTTTTAGTCCATAAGCTCCATTATACGGTGCAAGTTTGTTGCCCGTGGCATACCATAAAATTGAAGGACAACTAACTAGCAACGTCTAAACAACATGTACAATATTGTTGCACGATACGGGCAATTTAGTTGCCGTTCAAGAAGTACAGGTGTAAACAGCACGTGCAATAAAATCGCATGTAACTCTACAAGCACGAACGAATGAAACAAGTTAAAAAAAAATCTTGAGAAGACATCCAAATAAAATGTTAATGAAATATTTGGCAGCGCAAATAGGGCAATCCTTGAATCAATTGTACAAGGACGTGCAACTTTATACTAGGACGAGACAAAACTTGCAGGCAATAATCGCCTTGCAATAAAATTGCCTTGGTGTAAAGACTTTTACATACCGGGGCGACTTGTCGCGCGACGCGACGCGACTCAAAGGCACCGCTCGTCCCGCGACACGCGGGGCCTTTGTGCCGTGTCGCGTCGCGCGACAAGCCGCGCTGGTATGTAGAAGCCTTAAATCGCATGCAATTTTATTGAACGGAGAGATTCAATTAATTGTATGCCATTTTATGGAAATCGCACAAGTGTTTGACTTGCATGAAATTCTTGAATGGCAATAAAATTGAACAGCATATTGCAAGCGATTATTGCTCTTGAACGTTCCAGAAACTTGCACCGTGTCAATGGGCCTTTAAAATCATAAAGGGGGTCATATTTACAGTTGTCATATTATCATGTCCGTTATTTGTGTAGGTATTAAGTACCTACCTACGTTGAAGAAAGTATCAATTTTTAAGTACTTAAGTGGCCTTCTCAATTACACTGTGTACCTACGTACACATTTTGTCGTGACATCATTAACTTTCTTAAATATTTTGCTACTTACCTACCCTATACTTTTGTCTTTTTAATGGGCACTCGACATCATGCACTAGTTAGCCGTTTCTCATACTGACATAACTTCTGTTTGTAGAAGTAATGCCTGTAAAGGCTTCTACATACCGGGGCGACTTGACGCGACACAAAGGCACCGCTCGTCCCGCGACACGCGGGGCCTTTGTGCCGTGTCGCGTCGCGCGACATGTCGCGCTGGTATGTAGAAGCCTTAATGGAGTAAAGGTTGAAGATGGAAAAATCCGAAAATATTTCACCCGGATAATGCCCGGCCATATCCGGGTGAAATATTTTCGGATTTTTCACACCAAAAAAATCTGCTGTTCCCTACATTTTGACGAGTTATTCGAACATAAATGTAGGGAACAGTTGATTTTTTTTCGTGATTTCAGGTTTGGTCGCACAGTAAAAGTTGTTCATAATGATGAGTACAATGACCCCATATGAGGTTGTGCGTTAATTCCGGGACATGTTGTATAAGATGTCAAAACTCCGTCCCGTGTGCGTTGGTGTGAAAAATCCGAAAATATTTCACCCGGATATGGCCAGGCATTATCCGGGTGAAATATTTTCGGATTTTTCCATCTTCAACCTTTACTCCATTAAGGCTTCTACATACCAGCGCGACTTGTCGCGCGACATGTTGTATATAAGAATATTTACATAGTACCTATACTCCATTTGAAATAAGATTAGACATTTAAATAAACTTGTTTACAGTCCGTTCAACCGATTTTGACTTCTATTCCGTAAGCATAAGGATGGCATTAAAAGCAAAAACGTGGTTACAATACCAACTGTTTATTACAGCTGTCATTGGTCATGCCACCAACGGAATAGAAGTCAAAATCGTTTGAACGGACCGTATAAAAGGTTTATTTAAAATTCTAATCTTATTTCAAACGGAGTATAACACAAAAGGGATTGTAAATATTTCTCTTAAAATCTTAGGGAGAAAAGAGGACCTCGTGGCTAAGTAAGAACAGCCACATGGGTCGATCCATCAGGTTAAGCTACGCTTGCCGGGGTTGCTCCGTGGATGGGTGAATCTTTACTGTATACTGAGACTCCTCCATGCTTCGGAAAGCACGTGAAGCCGTTGTTCCCGCTGTCATTCGTGCATCTTCGACATTCATTACGGGTCGTCATAAGCCCGAAAGTTTGACAACCGCAGTCTTACCAAGGGGTATCCTATTACCCAGTTACTGGGTTGCGGAGGTCAGATAGCCAGTCGCTTCATGTAAAATACTGGTATTGTTGCATCCAGTCCTTCACGGAAAAACAGATGCCCCTGAATTGCATGACCAACTATAACCGTAGCAGGAGGCACAGATTGTTCGCCGTGCCTTGGAGTTGAACCGTCGTCGGCGTCGCTCGAGCCCAGTCTCCTGTCCCTCGCACACTCTGTGCGCTCAACGCTCTCTTGGACGCTAAGTCTCACTGTGTCTGGAGTATTGAGAGATGAGCGTATGAATGTCGAGTAGCTGTATTCTTTTGTTTTTGTACTATATATTGTGTTGGGTCTTTAATTAAAGTAACTGGCCTTTGGCCGTTTTATGTTAAAGTACTTAAAATAAATAAATAGACTGGAAGCCGACCCCAACATAGTTGGGAAAAGGGTAGGCCGATTGATTTAATCTTAGGCAGAAAATAAATAGTAGATAACATATATAACATCCTCATAATAATTATCAGCCTAGCAGTCCACTGCTAGACATGGCTTCTATGATACTGACTGTTCATGAATAAAAAGCATCCGATGTCCCAAACAAGGCCAGGGAGGCCTACTCCGAAGTATCGGCCGGATGTTCGGCCGTTTTTGACTTCCAAAGTTTCCATAATTGACTTTGAATCCTTACCAGACTTAAAGTCACGTTTTTGACTTTGACTTATCTCTTTGCGCGTCGTTTTTTTTTCTTTCACCGTAGTCAGTCACTGTCAGCCGTATACTGCGGTATACTTGTCAAAAAATAACAGGCCCGTTTTAACATGTAATTTGAATCGATTTATCGTGAGTATCGAGTACCGAGTCGTATGGTTACTTCACTACTTATTTAGTTAGATTGACCATCGCGATTCAAGTTAAATGTCAAAACGGACCTATTATTTTTTGATAACTTTAGTCAGGTAACGGCCGAACATTCGGTCGATACTTCGTATTTATCTACGGAGTAGACCCCCTAGTAAAAGACCGACTGAAAGACAGCCAGAGCTATTTTCGCATTTATATTTTCCACCAGGCTTTTCACTGAGCCCCTTTACTCTACGTTCCAGGTTCGGAGAGGATGGTGAGCTGATGCAGGGAAGTCCATCATCAGCGGGCATAACGCCGAGACCGATGACGCAGGGCACCACCAGGCCTACGACCACCACCAGGCCTACGACCACCATGAAGCCAGCTAACACAAGGCCTGTTCCACCAAGGTAAACATAATTTCTAAACAGCATAGCATAATCTGCCTACAATGTTCCCACTGCTGGGACACAGGCCTCCTCTCTGAGAAGAGTGGGCCGTAATTCCACCTCGCGGGTAAAACGGGTGTTGGTGGATGTCACATTTTCTTGTTTTAATCTGGTTGTGCTTTTGCTTTTGGCATTCAAGTTTCGAATAAGGTTAAACAACAACAAATTGCTATTTTTGGAACATATTGAAAGTAGTTCCTTCACGGATTTTATCAACCATTGTGTATATTAATTATTTAAACTCAAGTTTATTGGAGCGAGGTATAAATAATTTTTATGAATTTAATTTAAAATTCATATGTCTAGAGTAGTCAACAGAACTTAGATAGGTAGGTAGGTACTTATTACAGTTCTTTGTAGAAAAGGGATTGGTTCGTCAAACAGCTGCGGTGCGTTATTCCGGTTTGGCATGAGTTGAGACATGAGACATTTGAACTTACACGCGCGCCAGGAATCGATTACATTGCCTTGCTATGGGCTATAAGATCAATTTTCACACAAATCAAGTATTTGTAATTAAAGCCTCTTATACACGATGCAAGTTTCTTGCTTGTGGCCAGGGCTTGAAACCGGTTAATTGGTATTTCCATACCTACTACATACATACTACATATTTTTTCATACAAATTATTTTTGATACAATTGATATTAGCTTCAAAGATTGCTTCATCACATTAAGTTCAGCATTGATTTTGTAACAAAATATTAAATAATTAACGAAATATGTTCGAAAACCTTTATAAAATAACGGTTAAGGTAACCATAAAATTAAGCCAAAACAAATTACTTAAATCGTCTAAAGCAGTGGTTCTCAGACCTTTTTGGCGACGGAACACTTTTGGAAAAATAATCATTTGATGAAGCCCTAAAATAATCAAAAAGGGTATTATGTGTATTCTCTAATAATAATCATAAAATATTACTTACTTTACTTTATGTTGGAACATTTAGATATTTTACTCAGGTTGCAGAGTAAAATAAAATACAGGGTGGAATGGGCCATCGACGCGAATCCGTTTACCATGGATTCAGTAAGTAACTACATCACTCTTGACCCCCCTGCGTTAAAATTTTTCGTCGGTTATTAAAAGAGAATGATGATGAAATAATGATGTACTGAATCCATGGTAAATGGATTCGCGTCGATGTCCCTTCCACCCTGTATAGTATTATACTTTAAAAGTGTTTTATTTTTCATTGTGACCAGTATTTCCGCGGAGCCCCAGAAGCTTTGCGGAGCCCTAAGGCTCCGCGGAGCACACTTTGAGTAAACACTGTATAGTAGGAGCAACTTTTATCGTTGCTTCCTTTGCTTCAGCTTATGGTACTTGTCACAGGCAATTAAATAGCACCGTGTAAATCAGGCTTGAGGCGTTAGTTATTTCAGGTCTAGGTATTATGTAAAATGCGTCTACGTGCGGTGCGGGGACTAACTGTGTACTCTGCAATCATTAAATAGGTCAAACGTTCTATTACCCACACATAACTATTTCACAATTATTAATAGTTGGAAATAAATACATTTAAATTTTTTCCACATAAATTTCAATAATTGTAGCATCATTACTTAAATGAAGCCAAAGTGATTAATTCAAAGTCAAATTATTTATTTCAAATATGCACATACAAGAAGGCACTTGTGACCGTCAATATGTACAAAAAAATTAAAATATTTATATGTTTAATGTTTGTTGTTAGTCTCTGCGATTTAATTAACAACGAACTTTAGGCTCAAATTGAATCTGTTTTTGTCATTTATACTTAATTTACTCATATTGTCACCTATATCATTCCTCTACAATTTATTATGCTTTTGCGCATGCATGGGCACGTAAATTACCATAATTAAATGCATAAAATGATAAAAAATCAGCAGTCCCAGTGCATCATACATCGCATTAAAAAGGTGACTTCATTTTGTATGCCATTGCATTGTGCACTTATAAAAAAGAGTTGAATAATGGAACACGGCGGTATAATAAGTTGTGTTATCTGCATTTTATTGCAATTAGTTGCAATCATTTGACGCATACATACATGGGTGTAATTTATTGTTTACTGTAACAAAGTGATCGACTACAAGTTGCTGCAAAACATAAATAATAGTACTTATGTACTATAATAATAATAATTATAATACACACTATAATAAATACATATATTTCTAATAGAGTTGATTCTACTTCAGAGCCTAATTTGACGTTCAAACGATTGTTGTTCGTTGTTTCAATTTGGAGTTTGCCATTTGCACCTGGCAAAAAACTTTCCCAAAAAAAATACAACAGACTTCCAGAAAAAACATCACAAAGTGAAAAATTACTTTAATTTCAGAAGTCGGTGTCTTTGGATCCGTATTTTAGTCTTTTGCCACCAACTTCCAAAGTTATTTTTCACTTTGTAGTTTATGTTGGGGGTCGGTTTTTTTTTTTTTGTAAAAAGTTTTATTTTTCACCTTTTTTTTGGGTCAGTTTGTAATTTATCTAAGTTACAAAAGTGTTACAATAGCCTAATGTCAATCTGCTCATCACTTTTTACAAAATATTGCTTTTCCCGATGCAGGGACGTTAATTGTTGAGGAGTTCCCCTGGTAAGAACCATCAGCTCCACTTCACCATAAATGCATTGTTCCAGCATAAATTGCTTAGCAACCATATTAAAGTACCTAATCGAATCGCAACCCGTGAAAAACTTATTATTAAGTAGTTCCGGTGACCATCTATAGTCTTTATCAGTTCCACTTCGCTAAATGGTGATCTCCGAGAACAAATGCTCGAGTTACTATAAAAAATACCCAAATCGCTATTGGACTGCTTATAAAATTTGAGGATTTCCCTCGTTTTTCATGGCATTATCATTAGATTCCGACTTGGTGACAATTGGTCCCATTGTCATCAGCCTATGACTTGGTGACAATTGAGAATCTGATGAGGGGATCCCATGGAAAACGAGGGAAATCCTCAAATATTATAAGCAGACCTATAGCGATTTGGGTATTTTTTATAGTATCTCGTAAAGAAAAAAAACCACGAGAACATACCCTTTCTAATAAAAAAAGTATTTACAAAATCGGTTCACAATTGACGGACTAATTGGTGAACATTCTGTATATGTATTAAAAAACAACATACAGACGAACATACCTAATTATAAACTCCTCTTTTTTGGAAGTCGGTTATCTAATTTGTATCTGGGATAAAAAAAAACGAACTATAAGTAGGTACGTATTTACTTAATTTTTTCTATATCTGCAATCTGGGTTGCAGATTTTCAGAAGTCAGAGGACAGTATCCAT
Source organism: Tiliacea aurago (assembly GCA_948098905.1). NCBI lineage: Eukaryota > Metazoa > Arthropoda > Insecta > Lepidoptera > Noctuidae > Tiliacea > Tiliacea aurago. Next base: position 19,665,535 of record OX402593.1, read on the forward strand.
AATGCTGTACCTGATGCAGGGACGTTAATTGTTGAGGAGTTCTCCTGGTAAGAACCAGGAGAACTGATGTAAATGCAGTGTACCTAACGCTGAAAGCCGACCATATTTGGAAAGCAACTAGGCAGATGAAACGACGTATTAGGCCCGATTTCCACCAAAGCGGAGGAGAGGAGATGTTTGTAAAAGGGTCTAATGAAGCGTTTTATTTTGGCTATAGATTCAAGTTTTTTATGTGAACAGACAGCTGTGCTGCTGGGGAGTTTGTTGCGCCACTTCTTCTTCCCAGCTAAAGCACTAGGAAGTGGTGAAGGGTGGGCGTTTTTGGGGCACTGTCTCATGTAATTTTTGACGTTCGAAAAGTGCTGATTCTCAGCCTAGTTTGAATAAATGACTTTTATTTTATTTTTTTTAATTGGAAAATTGAACCAACTAGCACGATTAGATAATTAAAGTATAATTTAATAATACTTTCATGTTTATTCTTTCCAGACCAACTATGACGACATGGGCGGGTGCAGCATCCAACACGCAGCCGACGCGTTTTCCACTGGTTCCCGTTTCGGACCTCCCGTCTCCTTGCTCCACAGCCATTACACTCCTTGATCAGATTGGCTACAAGTTGAGAAGAACCACAGAACTCGTCACCGATATACTAAGAAACACAGTTAAGGCCGTCGTCGGCCGATAGAACAACAGTGGAAAACTACATTTTGCAATAAAACGTGTTAAGATTTGGCTTACATTGCCAGTGATAAAGTGACTTTTTGGAAACAAAATTCGATATTTCAGTGTGGAATTTACGAAGTGAATTTATTCGAAAGGCTGTACATATTTGCTAAATATAGTTTGAAATAATAACACCCAGTGATACCTATCTTTAAAATTGATGACTGTACATAGTGCAGTTAGATTGCAGCAAATCAGTTACCTAGTATATAAATTGTAAAGCAACGTGTTAAACGCTCTTCTCGTTGCGCAGTTCCGCAGTAAGTTGTCTAATTTATATGCGATCAAAATGTAATCAGGTAATGTAGACATGTTGCAACCTCTGGATTCTTCCCGTTAATGGACAATTTAAACTCTGTCCGTATTATTACAAAACAAGGTTTATCTTCAAACCCAGGTTTAAACCATGGAACCATTATTGAATTTCGAACTTTGTTCCGTCTATGGTAAAGTTTCTAATACAAAACTGACAGCTTAGTACCGAACTAAGTTTTCAGTTTTGTATAAAGAACGGTATCTCAATCACAGTTACTTTCTTATTACAAAAATTGGCCCCATAGTTTAAGCCATGTCAAAATATAAATCTTGTTTTGTAATAAGACAGTGTATGTCTTATAACGTAAATCGTACCGCAGGCATGCAACTGCATTTGGTGTATGCCAGCCTTTAGTAAAATTATAATTGTATACACGTGGAAAATATAGTGTCATACTATATTACGATCATAGGTATCTACTGAGATGATTGTTAACTTAAAATATATTTAGGTTTATTAGATCGTTATAAATCAGCGGTCTAAACTTCGTTGTGGAAATACCAACAACTTTTGGAGTCAAAAGAAAATACATACCTAAATAGCTTCTTAGGGCTTCTACAGACCGGCGCGAATCGCGACGCGACACAAAGGCACCGCTCGTCGCGCGACACGCCGCCGTGGGCCTTTGTGTCGCCACGCGTGTCGCGCCGGCCTGTAGAAGCCTTTACTGTGAGATTATATTAAATAAGAAATATGCCACATAAGTATAACATATGTAGGTAATAATTACGATCTAACTTAGGCCTACTGTAATTACGATCTAACTTAGGCCTACTGTAATTACGATCTAACTTAGGCCTACTGTAATTACGATCTAACTTAGGCCTACTGTAATTTTGTCATTAATTTTAAGTGTTAAATTATTTATACTTAGGTCGATAGAATAAGTAATTAAGCTAATTACATATTGTGATTAAGCAATAAGCTTTTGTACTGTATAAGTCAAACTGTGGCTTAATAAATGCTTTTTATTTATAAACATTTCGTTTCTCTCTAAATCCTTTACCAAGGAAGCCTTAGAACATAATAATAATTGTAACACTAACCGATAGTTAAATGTAGGTACGGTATTTTTATAACATCAGTGTTTAGCCTATTTAAAAATACGGTGATGTCCTATAATATGGCATAACGACCACACATTGCAGTATTCCCAGAGGACTGGGTATAGTACAGGGTACGTGTAATTTAAATAGCCTCTATCAATTAAAAAAATAAATCAAGAACTGCTGAAAATAAAAAGCTATTGTTAAAATATAATAATGATAGATGAATAATAAAGGAGTTAGTTGTATTGTATGAAGAGCACTGTACCATTCAACAGCGCCTGTATGATAAATAATAGCAAGCTGCAATGACCAATATGTAAAGTAAAATTAAGACGTTGTGATTCCAGCATTATTAACCTACATCCAAAATCGTTCACTGAAGTGGCGTATAATCTCAATGACCATGCTCAAGTGATAAGTAGTGGAAGTCAGACAGGCTGGTAATAATTATGATGTTCACCGACGCCAACGATAAACGCAAATCTCGTATTGACATTTGATTGCTAATCTTTTCCGTAAGGCGCTTGCATAAATTAAATTATCCTGTACACAGTATTGAATTAGGAATACTTACCTACCAATAAAGATTTGACACAGAATATTATTTAGATTTCAATAGGGCTGCCTATTATCTGTTTGCATCTATCTAACTTAAGAACAAAAGCGAGCGTACGAGGGACCGGATCCAACTCGCAGCGGCCGTAAAGACACCCAGACAGTGAAATGAGGCACCAACCGACGATTATCCCTGTATGAACTATGCAAGTGCACCCAAGGACAAGTACATCAAACCATCTTTACTTGGAAAGGTCCATTGTCTGTCAGTCTGCTTTCACTAACAACTTTTGCAGTGATAAGATCGACCTATTTACGTTACTTTCCAATGAGCTGGTAAGTGAAAATAGGTTTTAAATGATTTCGCAATAGATACCTACTTAAACCAAAACTGGATCTGTAACACTCTTATAACCTGGATTATTTTTACGTAACAATAACATTTTACATGCCATACCTACGTAAGAATCTGTACCTACTCACCTACCTATAGAAAACAATATAGTTAAAGGATGTAGGTGTAATTTATAAATTTATGTAATCATAAGTACCTACATATGTATTTTTCTCAACTCGCGAACAGTAGGAGGTGAACCATTATCATGTTTTCAATTAAGTACTAGTTATTCATAGGAGAAATATTACAATTTTGAATGTTAAAAATACTTGAAAAGACGATTTTCTTCACAAAACTCAACATTTAAGTACCAAAAAAAATACAAACTAAGAACAGGCAAAACATGCTTGGGTAATACCAATAAGAGTAAAGTGATTCATGCAAAATGTCCCAATTCTGGGTAATGTGGGATTTACCTTACTCAGGTACCTGAGTAAGGTACCTATACCAACAATGTTTGCTCAATTTTGTGAGCAAACATTGTTTCCCAAATTCTATAGAGATATTGGTGATTTGATATGAATTATTGCACACCGCATATACGTATTATGATAATATACCTAGATATCAACACACTAGGTAATATCTACAAAATAATAAAAAGGCTAGCTTGTATTAACACTCGTTACCCGTGGTCCCGGTGGGTCGACCCATTACCGGGTCCATGGGTAATTTTAATTACCCGTGGTTCTATGACAGTAGGGATTGTTTCCTGGACTTCTGAATGTATCGATGAAAAATACAAATCCATAATAACAGCATAATAAGTATGTCAAAAGAGATCACATACTTTTTCCTGTATTAGTCATAGTCATAATCCACCTTATTACAAAACAAGATTTATATTTTGACATGATAAAACAGTACTTAATTATAATTCAAGTTAGGTACTTGTTGCATGTTGAGAGGAGGTTGTGGCTATGTAATAATAGCTGCACGGGTATCAGGCCAAACCACCCAGGGGCCATCAGGTTAAACTACGCTTGCCGGGGTTGGTCCGTGGATGGGTGACCATCTTTACACACCGAGACTCCTCCATGCCTCAGAAGGCACGTTAAGCCGTTAGTCCCGACTGTCATTTGTGTCAGTCTTACCAAGGGGTATCTTATCGTTATCACCCAGTTACTGGGCTGTGCAGGTCAGATAGTCAGTCGCTTGATGTAAAATACTGGTATTGCGCTGCATATGGTTAGACTGGAAGCCGATCCCAAAATAGTCGGGAAAAGGCTTGAAAGATTGACTTGTTGCATGTTGAAATTTTTTAATATTCATTCATATCAATAAAGTATAATTGAGTAAGTAGATAACTTGTTCCAAGTGACCTCTACAATCAGTAATGAACCATTACATCAGAAATTAACTAAAAAACAAGTTCAATGCTTCCACATTTAATAATAGTAGGTATATTTTTAAATATCACATAGATTATACTCTGATACATTCCACATGTTGTACATGACATGACATAACTACATACATACACTTTGAGATTGCCGTTCTTATTGTCTTAAATTACTCAGTTTTAAAATTTATTAAGTGGAAGAAAGCATATTTTGAAATGCTTAGAAAACAATTTAAACAAAAACCATGATATTAATGTGTGTAGTATTAATATACTAGATTTCTTAAATAAATGCAGCAGAACAAAACAATTAAGATAATGATGAACATTAAGTACTTTTGATACCAAAAGATTTTCACAACAGAGCAATAACTTCACAATTCACTTATCAACTACATTATATTTGAGACAACATTCACTTATTTTTAAGTTGGCAAGTTTACTGGACAATCAGCTCAGTGACACTGTCCTTAGTCACGAGGGCAACCAGGCTGCCACTAGCAGGGCGCTCATCACCCTTGATCCACTTGTCAAACATCTGGGCCACGAAGGTCAGCGGTGTCCAAGTACCAAAGTCAGCTTTAGGCATCCACTTACGGTTCATCTCTGTATCCAATGTCACAGGAAGAATGGCAACAGCCAGTGAGTTCTCTGGCAGACCAGAATCTTTGGCACCAAGGGATTTTGTGAGTTGGTGAACTGCTGCTTTGGCCATACCATAACCAATCATGCCAGGTGTACCTTCCAAAGCAGCGTTAGCACCAGTCAAAGCCAGCAGTCCTCCTGCAGAGAGGTACTTAGAAGCAACAGTGGCTGCAATAGAGGAACTCCACACAGATTGGCGCCACATTAGATCCGCCTGTTTGCTGAGGTCCTTAGCGGCGTTTCCGCCGGCCCAACCACCGGCCACACAAATAACAGCATTCACTTTCTGACCTTGCAGGGCGCTGGCTAGTTCATTTACGACGTGTTCCTCTTGCTGGACCCACGAAGCGTCTTTAGGCACTGTAATGTTGAAATCAGCTTTTTCATTAGGGTTTAAGTCGATATTCGCGACCCACCAGTTCGCTGACTTGAAGTAATTGACGCACGCAGCACCGAGGGCGCCTCGCCCGCCATAAACAACGATCTTTCCGCTTGCCATTATAATCACGTCTTTCCACTATCGAGGCGTAAACTCAACTGAATGAATGACTTGGTTAATAAGTAAAAGTAAAGCTAGCTATAACTTGCGCGGCACGGCAAGTCGTCAACCGTGCGGCAACCTCGACCTCTTACTTTTTGTCGTTCGCTATGAGACAATTGTTTTCTGGGTTAGTATTTACGCAAGATACAATGAATGATGGAGAATGTTTTCTGAGTTACGTTAAGTGCTGGTGCTGCTTACTAGCGAGTAGCGTCGCCCGTAATAACTTTTTCCTAAAATATTAGTAAATTTCGCTACGTGTTTGACATACGTTTGACGTTTTTGCTTTTGACTTTGGCCGCATTCCGAATTAAGACCATAACCGCTGTAATCGATTTAAGCGCGCTAAACGGTAATAGGGAACGCCGAACGCGTAATAAGCACGCTAAAATCGATTACAGCGATTATGGTCTTAATTCGAAATGCGGCCTTTGACCGACTTACGTACTTGCTTACTTACATACATATTATGTACTTGACCTGACTTGACGCGTGACAGCAGACAGCTGACTGTCAGCTGTAACAGTGTGCTCTGCATTGACATATAAACCCATTGAGATAGGAAAACTATGGAGATGCCCCATTCTACTATATGAAGAATAGTTATACAAATATCTATCATATCGACACACACATGTCATAAAGCGTTTTGTTTCTTTTTAACTAGTCAAGAACTGCGTAAGAAAAGAGAGACGTATATATGTTTGTCAAGAACATCATTTGGCAACAATTTTTGAGACGTCAAAATCATGTGTATGCGTGACCAGTCGCCATGTTTATTGCCAAGTGTTGTGGTAGATGTGCTGTCAAACGATTGCTTACTCAAAATATTTTTATTATTTTCGAGAGAAATACGTCTATAAACTAAGTATTTTGGTGTTCTGAGGTTTGCTGTTAATAGGAAAACCATGCCCTCGTGTTGCATAAAACAGTGTGGTGCGAGAAAAAATAAAAATCAGCCTAATTTGTCTCTGCACAGGTTAGTAACTAGTTTTCACTAATCCAGTTGAATATTGTACAATTTTGTTTATTATACTGTTACAAGATGATTTTTTTGATAATTATTGAAACCTGTGTCTAGTATAAATTGCTTAAAAGATAAAACGTTTGTTATTTTCTTTATTTCTTTGCATTTTTTTTTTTTTTTTTTATGAATGGCATCTCGTAGCAGACCTAGAGAGGTCGTTGCTACTTAACCGGATATTCCTGTGGCTGCCCTAAGGTTTTTAATCTTAAAGCCTCCAGCCAGGGCGCAAATTATATATACCTATTAAAACTAAACGACAGCGCACTAAGGGCACCCCCTGTGGGGTACGGACCTCGGCTTAGGGCGTCGTTGGGGGATCACAAAATTAGTAACAATTTGGGGACGGGCTGGATCAACATTTTGATCATGATTATTATCAGGGGATATTATATTTATTGCTTTGGCGCTCTCAGCCTCTAACCGGGCGGCTGGCGCATCGACATTCAAGGGACGGGGGGGAGGACTTTTATTACCATTTACTCGGGAAGTTCGCGTGGTACCTCGGCGGCGAGGACGGAAGGTCGGTTTGTGTATTTTGTGCACTGTACTCGTGGCCCTATTGCTTTCCTGAAGGAGAGTGACGGGGTCATCCGGATCTAAGAGAGTGTGCCTCGGTCGGCGAGTCTGACTAATGGCAGAAGGCCTGTAACTAGCGGCCTGCACAACCAAGGGGTTGCGATGACGTTCCGCGGATTCGAAAAAGCGCTTTGCAAGGCGCTTCATAAACTGTTTGATGGTAGGCATCTTAAGGTCTACGTGAAGTTGTTCGTTCCGAACGAACCAAGGAGCCTTCGTAATTCTGCGGAGAAATCGGTTTTGAAGCGTCTGCATCTTATGGATGTGATACGACTTTGCGTGAGCGAAGACTACGCAGGCGTAAGTCATGATCGGTCGAATGCACGCGGTGTAAATACGCAATTTGCACTTAAGGGACAACTTGCTGCGCGGGTTGAGTACGGAGTGTAGTCGGCCGAGAGCAAAACTGGCGCGCGAGCGCACCTGTTTTATGTGCTCGCCGAACGTCATGTGATGGTCTAAGACCACACCGAGATATTTGGCTCGCTTCTCCCAAGGGATAGGCTTGCCGAACATGGTGATCGGTTGGGGCAGGGCGGGTGATCGCCGGGGCCTACAGAATAGGACCCCCTGTCTCTTATCAGGGTTGACTTCGATCCTCCACTTCCTGAACCAGGCCGCGAGTCTGTTGACTTCGGCCTGAAGGATGCGGGCGATATTGTCTTGCCTGAGGCCGGAGTAGTAGATGGCCGTGTCGTCTGCGAACAGAGCTAACTGCGCCTTTCTACATTTGGGGATATCACTAGTGAATATCAGCGGTGCCAGCACAGCGCCCTGAGGGACGCCTGCGCGGAGCGGATGGGGGGAGGATAGCGCACCCTCAATGCGATAGCGGAAGGTGCGGTCCGACAAAAAGTCTCGTAAGATGAGCACGAGACGATCGGGCACACCGAATTTGTAGAGCTTATATAATAAGCCGTTGTGCCAGACTTTGTCGAACGCTTTCGCAATGTCGAAGAACACAGCACCCGTCATGAGCCCGCGCTGGAAGCCAGCGCTTATATGCTCGACGATACGGTGGACCTGTTGTACGCACGAATGTTGGGATCTGAACCCGAACTGTTCGTTTGGGATGAGGCCCTTCGTCTCGGCATAGTCTCTGAGACGCTTATAAATAAGCCTCTCATAGACTTTGCCGAAGACGTTGAGCAGACTGATGGGTCGGTAACTGGAAGGTTCGGTCTTAGGTTTGCCGGGCTTCGGGATACCGATGACCGTGGCACTTTTCCAAGCTTGAGGAAAAATGTTGTTGCTAAGAGCGCCATTGAAGATGGTGGTCATTAGCATGATCAGGTGAGCGGGGAACAGCTGGAGCACCCTGTTGGTGATTCCGTCTGATCCGGGAGATTTACGGGTTTTCAGACCCTTGATAATGTCGTGCACTTCGTCTGGGGTGACGGGAGCCAGAGGACAATCAGGGTCTTCGACCGGAGGGATTTCTTTGCATTGTTTACATTCTATATTTATATTGGTAGTAAGGTTAGTGATGTGTGTGTGATGCTCGCATGCGATTCGAAGTATCGATAATATTTGTTTAGTGTGTAAACTACATTGCAATGATGTTTTAATCCACAGATTTCCTAAAAACGAAATTTTAAAGAAGAAATGGATAGAAGTTATTGGTTCTGAAAACATAAACCCTAGACATAAAATGTGGCATATCTGCTCCATGCCAGTGAAAAAATATTATATTTGCCGCTGAACATGGAACATAACACCACCCACAGGCTGTTGCTTGTTAAATCTATAATTAAAGCCTATATCGATTGAATTAAGATTCCGTTATCATGTAAGAAAACATTGTGATAAAATTTCATATAGAAATTATTTGAATAAATTAATTTTGTTCAGAAATGAATAAATTACTTTTATACATAAAAAATTGTTATTATGTCATAAAAGTTGTTCGAAAAGTAGGAAGTTAACAAAATATTATTATTTATTTACCACCCCGTTGGTCTAGGTGGTCGCAAGCATGTCTGCTAAGCGTGGGGTCCTAGGATCAATACATATACAACATTAGTTTTTGTTTATACTAAACCCGAAAAGGGGTCATTGTACTCATAATTTGAAAAAAAAAAAATCTATGGGACCAAACTTGAAATCGCGAAAAAAAAATCAGCTGTTCCCTACATTTGTGTTCACTTAAATCGACAAAATGTATGGAACAGCTGATTTTTATTTCGTAATTTCAAGGTTGGTCACATTGAATTTTTTTATGTGACGTATTTTTATTTATATGTGAAGACGATGCACCTAGAATAAAATTACTATACCACAATAGGTAATAAAAAGAGTTAAGAATGAAGCAATGACAGATAAATTAATTATGTTGGATGTATCCAATGACTACTAATAAAAAAAAAAAAGTTTTTTTTTTTTTATTAACATTTCAATAAATACAAAAGCCTAACTTTCTTATTTCAGCCGCAAAGCAGCAATGCATCCACTATCGTGTTTCGGTTTTAAACCGAAACACGATAGTGGATGCATTGCTGCTTTTGCCCTTTAAACTTTAAAGGGAAAGAGAGCCAGTGTAAGAACAGGCTATGATAAAACACACACAACTTCTAAAATTCTTATCATTTCACCTGCATTACATTTACGAGGCTAGTTTTCCTATCTCAATGTGTTGCACGCAGTTACGACCATATTTTTGTAGGTATGCACGCAAATTTTGTAGGTAGGGCGAGTCCATAGGTTTATATGTCAATGTATAAACCTCTACATTGACATATTAGTTTTCCTATCTCAATGGTGCTCTGTGTAATAAAGCGATTTATCAATATACGGGGCACTCTGTACCAATGTTGCAATTTTGATCTAAAAATTAACATGGTTTTATTACTTTGAATATCTAAAAGGTTTATTACGTCCATGGTCGTCACTATCGTCCTAACCAACTGTTAAAATTCCTGCCTTGAATTCATACCGAAATTCAAAACACTTGCGAAGTCATTTGTACAGTTCTTTTAGAGACAAAGTCAAAGATACGTATTTTATACTTTTTATTATTGATAATTAATATTATTATGTATAAGTATATATTTTTTTAAGTGAAAACTTCTTTAGGCGCGTTGAGCATTTTTTGGGTGACAAAAATCATGGAACTCGCGTCTTCGCCACCGAACGCTTTCCATGAGCTATTATGTGTGAACACACAATTAGTATTTAATAATAATGTTAATTACAGGGCGCCGAGCGGTAATCACTTTCAGGACTACATAGCCATATTGGGGGTGGGGCAGGCACAATCACTTTCGTGATATTGTCTTTTGTGACGAGCTCAACTAGGCTACCGTTCGGTGGACGCTGGTCAAACGTGGCCTCACTCCACGTTTCTAATAACAGGGCCACATAGGTCAGCGGTGTTTAGTAAAGTCAGCCTTAGGCATCCATTTACGATTCATCTCTGTATCCAATGTCACAGGAAGAATGGCAACAGCCAGCGAGTTCTCTGGCAGACCAGAATCTATGGCACCAAGGGACTTTGTGAGTTGGTGAACTGCTGCTTTGGCCATACCATAACCAATCAAGCGAGGTGTGCTTTCTAAGGCACTTTTGGAACCAGTTAAAGCTAGGAGTCCTCCAGGAGACATGTATTTGGAAGCAATAGTGGCTGCAATAGTGCAACTCCACACGGACTGGCGCCACATCAGATCCGCCTGTTTGCTGAGGTCCTTAGCGGCGTTTGCACCAGCCCAATCGCCGGCTACACAAATAACAGCTTTCAATTGTTCATCCTGTAGAGTTGTTCCCAGTGGTACATAACATGTTTCTCTTGTTGTAAAGACGCCAGCAAGTCAAGCTACCCGAAACTGTCAATTTTTCCCAATCAACCTTGAACCTTATGCTGTAGCGATAAAGTTGAAAATCGATTAAAGAAATCTGACAGATTGTAGTAGCTTGATGTGCTGGCGTCTGTACCTACCCATGACCCCTCCCTTTGGGAGAGGCCTATGTCCAGCAGTGGACATCTTGCGGCTGAAATGATGATGACGACCTACCCATGAAGCATCTCGAAGCACTGCGATATTGAAATCAGCTTTAACATTATGGATAAAGTCAACATTTGCGACCCACCAGTTCGCGACTTTGAAGTGGTCGACGCACGCTCATAATAAGCTTTTATAAAATTAAAAAGGAGAAGAAACAAGCAAGTATTTTTTGGTATGTCTTTATTAGAAATAGAGAAAAAAATTACATAATAAAATACCTACCTACCTACAAAAAGATCACCTCTTTCCAATGATATTATAATAAACAGATATCTTGTGAGCGCGCAATCGTGAAGACTTGAAAACGTCCTAATTGGGACGTATTTTACTTGTAGTGAAATGTAAAATGAATGAAAAGTGGGGGTGTGCTGCCGCTGCTGCGCGGCACACATTTTTCGGTTGATTTGTGAGTGTATACCATATCTGTTTAATATAATATCATTGCCTCTTTCATAATTAAACAGTGTTTCAAAAAAAAAAAATACTAAAGTAACATTACAGAATTTAAAACTTGAACTAATATTGCTAGAAGCTAGAACTTCTTAGATAAAATTGCTTTTTAATAATATTAATATTCACTATTACATAACTACCTACACATGTACAGACGCCAGCAGATCAAGCTACCCGAAACTGTAAAATTTTCCCAATCAACCTTGAACCATATGCTTTAACGATAGAGTTGAAAAATCTTTTAAAGACATTGGACAGATTGTGTAGCTTGATGTGCTGGCGTCTGTACCTATAGGTACATGTACATAAGCACCTATCTACAGGGTCATATAAAATTAGCTAGCGAAACTGCAGACGTGATGGGTATCGTTACCTAAACAAGATAAAATAAAAAGATTTGATGTTTTTTTTTTTTTGGTCAGCGACTGCTGGTTATGTTGTTACTTGAAGTATGAGTTGAGAAAATCTGTTTTCTTTTGTTTTATCGTATCGGTAACCATCACGTCTGTGAAGTTTACACAGAAAAAAACTGATATTTCAAGTGGCTACACAAACTACGGTCCATGACTCCACAAAAAAAAACTTTAAATTAATTAGGTACTTTTTCTTGTATCATGATGTTTAGTTAACGATACCCAATATTACCCATAACCTAAATTTACTTTGACCCTGTATGAGAGCATTTAATTTAGTAAAATCATAGGTATTCAAGTAAAACAATAGCACAAATAATGAAATAGTAAGCCACATATAACTAAAGAGATTTTATTAACGTACGATCAAAATATGCATGATTTGTTTTAAGGCACATTTGCATCTTAAATAGAAAGATGACAGAGACAAAATGATTTCTAATAAAATCTGACCATGATAGCAGTCTAAGAAAAAAAGCGGCTATTAAAAAAAATTATGAGCTGTCACCCTTGCTATACACTCTTTAAACAGAGTTGGTAATAAAATAATACAAGAAATATTCTGCGATACTTACCTACGAGTAGGTATTTCATGTTTATGGAATTTAAAGCAAGGGTTGACAGCTCTTGATTTTTTAAATTGCCACTTTTTTCTTGGGCAGTTTTCGTTGGTCAGACTCTAAAGTCCATTTCACGAAAGAAGTCCCGCGGAAATAAGTGGAACTAATTATTATTATACGCTAAGTTAGCAACATTCCTAAAATAACCCATGCCTGCAGCGCCACGTCTGCGGGACTTCTTTCGTGAAATGGACTTTATGTTTGCAATTTGCATTTTCAGTTTACGATTTGTGGTGCAAGGAATTTACGGTGTGAGTAAGCGTGCATCCATATCATCTATTTGCATTGAATAAAATATGCTGATAATGATATTAACGGTAATGCTGAAGACTTTGAACATCAAACTTATATTGTTTAATATTTCGGCTCTCCGATGGTCCGGCTGATGGTTTATGTTGAAAATAAAGCTGAGAACTACTGCCACTACTGCTGATATAACCTATGGATGAAAAACGAGAAACGAATATAAATATAAAAGCAGACAAAACACATTCATAAAACAATTAAAAAGCATAAACACATATTTATGTACCTAACTGACATCACGTCTTATTGTTATAGGCTCGTCCCCTATTACCTGGCAAAATGTGGGTGTACTATAATAGGTAGGTATACCTCTGCCCAACCCTTCGGGGAAACAAGGCGTGATGTTATGTTCGAAAAAACATTGTCACGCAGTAAACGATTTAAGCTGATTTCACCTACGGATGAATCTAGATCTAGATCTAATTAAATATTGAATACTGTAAGTACCTAAACGATAAAAAGCAGACAACATTCGAAAACATAATTAAATACAAAACAAAATTATAACGCAAAAAACAATTCACAAAATTAAAAAATAGAGATGTAAAAATTCTAAAAGAAAAAAAAACAACTGTCCTCCGATCTTTGACCAAGGTGACTATTATGTGACCATTTTAAACATTTATTATTTTGTTTACCCAAAAATTCGACTTGGTTTGACTTGAGGAAATAGGTACCTAGTGGATCGTGTTGGTAGACTTTGGAAAAAATCACACAACGCAGGTAAAGAAGTTTTAACTTCAAAAATACATAGATTTGTACTGCGTGAGCAAGAAAATGGCTAAATAAAGCAAAAGGATATAAATGTTATTTTATTTAGGTATATTATTATCATAAAAGATGGTTACAATTTTCTGTCTATAATACCTACTCTATAGTAATAAATTGACCTATAATTATAGCTTATCGAAAAATCTAATTCAAAGTTCGTATGGCACTTGACTGATCCTAGGTAGACGAGATACCAACTTAACGTGGGTTATAGATAACCGGTAACCCTTTAAGGCGCTGACAAGAGGCAAATGATAAAAGTAGGCTTGTCTTAAACAAAAAAAAATTGCCAAATCTATATAGTTTGTGGTAGCGGAAAAAATATTATGTTATTCTTGACCATATAAAAAAAAAAACTTTATTTCACACAAAAACACATACATGAACAGTCCATAGGTTGTTGGTTGTTGTTTGGTAACTTGGTTGTTACCTAAATAGGTTTAGAAAAAAGATCTCGATACAAATTAACAGTAACCTAACCTTACTTTGAGTTTCAATCCAAAATATCTGTATTAAATCTCAACATACGGTTAGTATTTTTATTTAATAACAAGAACGTCTTATTTGTACGCAGAACTTGTTTGTTTTTTGTTTTCGATTACTCAATTCATATTTGAGTACTTAAATAAATAATTGCTTCACATTTTGCAATCAATTACAAGCGTTGTGTCATCGCGCTTCTCTTTCTTTTCTATGCAGTCTGACAGCGACAGCGGTTTACCTGTTGTCAGCGTCTTAATGAGTATCATTACCAACCCTATAAAACGTGTCATACAAACTCGAAGTCTTATTCCCAAGATAGTCTTGCAGAGAAAGCGCGGGGTCAAGGCCAAAGGTCATTTTGATAACGTCACAGAATACTACACCGGTCATCATACCGACTGACGTGTGGTACAGCCAATCAGCGATCTTCTTATGTCTGTGGCTGGCGTCACCATCCAAAGAGGAAATGATTAGGGCCAGGACTCCCGCGCTTGCCTGCGTAAGCAAAGATAGTTGTTAGCAATGTTTTTTTTTAAATATTTTAGTATCTTAGATCGATAAGGACTCAGTCCACAAACACAATGGGTAAGTATCGATATCTAAACATGATCAAACGAAAATTAAAGATTAGTTTATATTGTGGGGTCAATGCAGTGTAGTTACTTGAAACAACAGTAAAAAAAAAATACTAAGTAAATACAAAAAACTTTTTGCAAAAAAAATAACCGACTTCCAAAAACCACTACAAAGTGAAAAATAACTTTAATTTCGGAAGTCGGTGTCATTGGATCTGTATTTTAGTTTATTGCCACCGACTTCCGAAATTAAATTCCTCATAACTCGTCTTTATATAATTGTCCTATCAAAATATATGTTTTGGAACATAGATATTCTGTAATCCAATCGAAATAAATACACACTAACTTAAGAATATGTTTGATTTACTTACAAATTATTTTGGTATTACGTTTGTATGAACTACGCATGCTACGCCGCGCCGCCGCCGGCCCCTTAACGAACGCTCATGTAGGTAATCAGCCTTTTAAAATAGGTCGTAATTATCTCTTGTAAATCAAACCACCTAGACACGGCTTTTCAGTTAAATAAATAACAATTTATACCTAATACATTTTTTTTTTATAAGGAAATTACTCAATGTCGGTTAATTAATTAGTTTAATTTTTTATTTAACTATTTAATTTTATACTTCCTATTAAAATAACTAATGTATATTTGCCGCAATGCATTCAGCATTGCGGCAAATATACATTAGTTATTTATGCACGTATTTTTCTCTCGGTCATTGCTTTGGCTTTGCTAACTAATCCTTACGTTGGTACTTCCCTCACATCTGTTCTGTGTCTCATTCCCTGGTAGAGTCTATAAAGGGTACCTTTTGTATACTTACCTACTTCTACTCTAGAGTGCAGTCAAATTACCCTTTCTTAAATATTGATTATTAATATAATTTAGCCGTTCTAATACTAAGGGATTATTCGAATACTCTATGCCGAAAGCGGAAACGACGATATTAACGACGGAAATGACGAATATGAATATTACAATGATGTCATTGAGAATCATTGCTGACGGTTGATCCTCATGATCGTTCAGGTCCAAGCCACCGATTACCACGAATAGCAATCCAACGAGAAGCTAAAACAAAAATGCTGAGTTTATTTAATTGTTTTTGAAAACTGCCTGCTTCTAAAAATATCAGGCTGAATCACCAAATAATTTTCAGTCTCAATGAAAAAGTAATTAGGTTAATCTTGAACCTGAATAATAAAAAGCCTTGTGGCCTTGTCCGAGTTACTTATAAATTTGTGTCTTTCACAAAAAAGTAGGGCCGGCAAACTTATTTTTCAATCTACCATACGTCTAGGTAATAGGTAGTTAAACATGAGGTTTCCGTTGAAAAACTGACTGAACTGAAGGTAATTCGGAGCTCTTTCCGTTCAAAAACCTTGTTCCTATTAAGTTTGATAGGCTTATTTATTATTACCTAAATAAATGATTACAAATCCACCGAAATTTCTGGGACATCTATGAAGCTAATAGTACTTAACAAACTTAACTATGCGGGTTAGAGTCGGGGACATTGGCTGTTAAAGAATGCTATTATAATTAGCTCTCGCCAAACAATTGGGGACATTGGCTATTATAATTAGCTCTCGCCAAACAATTGGGGACATTGGCTATTATAATTAGCTCTCGCCAAATATTTAATGTCACTCAAGGTCGTTAAGCTGTACCCGGCGCTAAGGAAACCTCTGCACTTTAACAGTCTGCCCACAGTTCGAGTTTGAAAGGAACATGCCTTTTGAGTATTCAAAGCGAACTCTAAGGCTCACTTGCACCACAACCACAAGTGACTAAATGTATTATTTTAAAACTGCATTCTGTTTCTGTCATCTTCAAACGATTGATAGAAATAGAACGATATTTAAAAATTCGTTTAGCGCAAAATGCATTAGGGAGTTAGGTGCAAGTGAGCCCTCATGCCCATAATTACCAAATGACAACTCGGGGTTCACAAGTCGCAGCCTAATCATCTTAATCTAGGGCTTGGTATCTAGCAAGCGAGGAGTCGAAGGCAGAAACGAGGACGTTCAGCACAGTCACGATGAAGGCTGCACCGGTGGTTCCGTAATTAATGTTCAGGGCCGAGGTCCGGTGGCGCGGCCGGTGGAACCAGCAGTCTCGCCACAGGTTCAGAGACAGGAGCACGAAACCCATCGCCACCTAAGAGCCTGGATGTTGCTTGAGGAGTTTTAGGAACAGAATAATGTTGGAACTGCTATTTATTTAATATAATATAAATGACATTACTCAAGTTCCTGATAAATCTGTGACCATCAACGACGGGTGTGCACAGACTGCAAGGAAGAATTCTGGGCTCCATGTTTTGAAAAGTTCGTGGTGCTGCCCAAGACTCCGCGTATCACTGGTTAGTTTCCCTCAGTCGTCAGTTTATTTAATTCGCCAGTTTCGTTGATTAGTCAGTTTCACTGATAGGTCAGTTTTACCGATTAGACAGATGCGTTAACTCGACATTTTCCAGTGTTTGTCAGTTTTCGTCGATTCGTCAGTTTTATTCAACTCGTCAAAACTGGCAAACACTGGAAAATGTCAAGTTAACGCAACTGTCTAATCGGTAAAACTGACCAATCAGTGAAACTGACTAATCAACGAAACTGGCGAATTAAATAAACTGACGACTGAGGGAAACTGACCAGTGATACGCGGACTCCTGCCCAAGCCTCTATTCAAACACGATCAAACCAGATCGCATGCCGTATGAAATAGCAGTAGTTCACGTTACACTAAACCTCTTTCCTTTAACTTTTAAATTAAAAAAAGAAGACTAAGGCCCGCGTGCACTGCAAAACATTTAACGCAAAATTAATTAATTTAAAATATCGTTGTGTTTCTTTTAATCGTTTGAAGGTGATATAAACAGAATTATGTTTAGCGCTAATGCCCGAGATAACACGAGCCTAGTTTTTCAACGCTAGGAAAGCAAGCTAGAACATCATGTTCGTGAACGGGCGCCATCAGTAGGGACTGGTCATCTCTTAGCGGCCTTGGCTTATTTTAATTTAAGTTTTGAATTGTTTTTTTTTTTATATTTTTGTTACGGACGCCTTTGACGTTTTGCATCGTTCTCACATGTTTAATTTCAACACGAATGATGTAACCAATATTTTGTAACCATATGTTAATTTAAAAGAGTGTCCGTGGAGTTTCTTGCCCGTTCTTCTCCATAGGTACCTACTAAGCTTTGGAATGGGCAACTAGCTTCATTTTGATGACTGACCGACCCCCTTGACAATTCAAAAGTGCCTGTAATTGGTTTATTTGAAATAAATGCTTTGAGTTTTGAGTTTTGAACCTCTGTATACTAACTTAGCTTGCTGTCCTGGCCTTGGCACATGCTATTTCTGTTTACATGATGCCAGATAATTTTAAACCTGAACAGTCAACACATGGAGTCAGAAAAACAAAACGCGTTGTCACTGTACACAAGCCATTCGAATACTAGCTTCGCTGGCCATATGCAGCTAGTACGTACCTACTGTACTAGCTCAAAAACTAGAACCTCATCCCTAGCTTTCTTACTAACTTACTAGCCTAGAAATAAAGCTAGTTCTGAATATACGAAGCCAGAGTTACTAGCTTAGCTTACTATCCTTGGCTTGAGAAACTAGCTTCGTGTATCTCGGGCATAAACGTATTTATTTATTTGTGGTGCAAGCGGGTCTAACTATTATCGTCTCTCACCTGAAGAACGATGGATATGGAAATGAGCACCACCAGCAGCGTGTAGAACTCGTGCTTGGGCCCCACTTGCAGGACATACTTCAGCTGCGATGCGTTTGACGTCAGCAGGGCGATGTCAAGCATACCCTGCGCCACCGTCTTCTTTGTCGCATACCGGTTCGCGTCCAGGCCTTTGATCTGGGGGGAGTATGTTGGAATAAGGTATCGAAATATTTAAGGAAATTATTATAATCCTGCTGCATTTATTCCCAATCTTTTGAAGGTCGTTGCCGACATGCTGCTTACTTCGTAGCATGATTTCTTCCAGCGGGGCGAGCACGGCCTACTGTGACATGACTTGAGTCACACATTTTATCACAGTTTGACCGATAAAACTGTTTTGTCATAAAATGCTAGTACAAATTGACATGACATAATTTATCATGTCTTGTCACAGACGTCTTTGGCAGCCCGGGCTCGGTCGGCAGGAGTAGGTAAATTATAACACGAGAAGAAAATGGGATCATTAAGTGGACCTAGTTGAGACTATAATAAGATTTTTGTTATGAAGAAATTCAATTGGATTAATATATAATATGTCATAGGATTATAGATATAATATGTACAAGAAGAGGGTAGGAAATAGGAAACCACTGACAATTTACCGGAAGAGCTTTTACAATAAAAAACTAAGTATGTCGTAATAAGCCCGGTAGACATTTATAAAACTAATAATATGCACCTAACTCTTTATTTAAACACACCGTATCGTAATTAAAAGCATTTTAGACATCGTTGTTTGCAACTTATATGTAAATTAAACGGTATCGGTTAAAAGAACAATAGTTTCAATATTTACATCATCACACACGATGTCAGTCGGGGCATCCTGCTCCTTGGTCACAATCTCTTCACTTAAGTGATCCCGATCACACTGATCACTGCCCCCATTCTCCTTGGTTCCCTCCTCCATTTTTATTAAAAAATAACTCAACACAAAGCGATCAATTTTGAAGTGCTGTTGAGATCGCGTGCGGATGGCTACTGGTAGAATGGAACGATTGTAAGAAACCGTAGATTATTTGGTATTTCCTTCAGACAAGGCCAGAAGAATAGACATTTGATTAATAACGTGTGTTTAAGTCTTCTTAGAAACGCACTCAAGAGATATTTGCCATTGCCACAGGATATCGGCCGTCAGCGTTTGTAATTGATCGGTGATGTATGTGAAATCGATTAAAAAAATATTACTCTTCACAAGTTTCCTGAATTTTTAACTCTAGAGTTGACCTTTCTGATGACTGTTATCAGTTACCGATTCATTATCTATTAATGTTGATCGACCAACCGCCCACCGACCTGGCTTAATTAGTTACCTAATAGCTTTGAGGACTAATGAGGACATAAAAAGAAGCATAGTAAACAAGAACTATTTCCTGAATTTTTTTCAAAATTTATGTCTCAGTAGTTTCGTAGGTATGGGGGGGAATGGTCAACTTTCATCTGTTTTCTTTAATGAATTTAAAAGTATTTATTTTAAAACTATATTAAAAATATATCAGAAATCCTTACAACAAGCCCTTTCATTTGATATGTCACACGGTACAGTTTACATTTTTTTTTTACTTCTATTTCGCCCCCCAAAAGTGACCCTTCTATTTAAAATTCATTTATTTACGTTACACGTCCATATTTGGGTCATAGCAGTTCATATGTGTACCAAATTTCAACTTAATCGGTACGGTAGATTCGGAGCAAATCATCTGTGACAGACGGACAGACAGACAGATAGACACACGAGTGATCCTAGAGTTCCATTTTTCCTTTTGAGGTACGGAACCCTAAAAACCGTTCAAGTGCATGTCGGACCCCGCACAACCAAGGGTTCCGTAGTTGGGATGAATTTATCCCAAAAACAAACGACATTGTAGTTAAAAAACATGTCCTCCCTTAAATCGATATACGTCACGGTCAATTCCCCAACTGCAATTTTATTAATGTAAGTTGGTCTCGTTAACTTTTATAGCTGTGAAAGTTTTCCTTTTAATTTCGTTACAAAATAAACAACCAGGGGCCTAAAATGGACGCTTTGGCAGAATCATATAATATTATGATCTGCGTACAATTCATAGATCCCGCAATTCATCTGTTTGACAGCTGCTATTTGACATTAGACTTCATACCAATTCATAGTTTGTGGACCATTTTACGAAACTCCATACAAAACTATCAAACAGATGAATTGCGGGGTAAGAATTGTAGGTACGCAGATCATATTATGATTCTGCCACAGCGTCCATTTTAGCCCCCTGATGGTTGTTTGTTTTGTAACGTTGATTCTAACAAAAGCTTAATATTACACAAACGGATCCCTGAATAGAGAAATGGTTTTCTACTTTTCACAGACCTGCAATATTCTATAATCATCATATAATTTTGAACGGCCTATCCAACACTATGGTATAGATTTATTATTTTTATTTTGGTAAAAACATGCACAACAAAACAGGTAAAACTAACAAATAACAATCAAATAATATTGGCACCTCATCTTTCGTCCATCATCTCACAGAATCTCGAATATGCATGACATACGTCTGTCATCTCGCGGCAAATAAATTACACTCCCTGTGTTGATGCCAGTAGAGCATTCAGCTTTGCGAGCGCGCGAACCAAAGGTGAGTTAGAATGCGAAACTGTGCGTGCTGGCGGAACAGCCAACAATCCGTGTCGCCGTGGTCTAAGTTGGAGATAGAGGAATAGTGGATTGTTATACAAGGGTCGAAAGGAATTGGTGACTTTCACCCGTGTTAAACACTCTACTTTTCATTTCGAATATACGGAAAGAAAAAAAAAACAGATTTTCTAAAATATTTTATTTTTTTGTTTGCTCGCCACTTCATTAAATCATTGTATGTATTTAAAATTTTAATATATTTCCTTTGAAATTTCTGGCAAAAGATTTTCGATTAAGTTCTGTATTTGCCTCGTCTTTAACCGAATCTGGGGTCAACATTTCAGAATCGCTTGAACTCATTTTTATTATTTAATCAAATATTAGTCCTTTTAACCAAGATATTGAATTTTGGTGCAGCTTTTATGAGCTTACAGAGTTTTTTTTTTTGTTTTGCTTCGCACGGTTTGTGCATTTAGCCAATGTCACGTTTTAGTTCTTGTTTAATATTGATGAAATGAATTATAAATGCATGATGATGATATCCCCGCCCACTCCCCTTGAGTTTCAGTAAAGATGTGGCACTTTACTGAGACCTCACGCGGACTTCTTGAGAGAACTTGAAGCAAAGTTGCACTGTTTTGTTTCATTTGCCTACACTAATGCACGTTCACAAACACTTAATGGTTAATAATCCACCATTATTACACATTAATATTCGGCTAAACACAAATTTTGGAAAATTAAACAAACTGCTGAACATGACGCTTCACTTTCCCGCCAAGAAGTCCGCTTTTTTTTTTTTTTTTTTCCTTCTGGCTTCGCACGGTTTGTGCATTTAGCCAATGTCACGTATTAGTTCTTGTATAATATTGATGAAATGAATTATAAATGCATGATGATGATATCCCCGCCCACTCCCCTTGAGTTTCAGTAAAGATGTGGCACTTTACTGAGACCTCACGCGGACTTCTTGAGAGAACTTGAAGCGAAGTTGCACTGTTTTGTTTCATTTGCCTACACTAATGCACGTTCACAAACACTTAATGGTTAATAATCCACCATTATTACACATTCATATTCGGCTAAACACTAATTTTGGAAAATTAAACAAACTGCTGAACATGACGCTTCACTTTCCCGCCAAGAAGTCCGCTTACAGAGTTACGAGTAAATCCCAAAATATAGTCTTTTTTTTAAATTTTAAACAGGGAAATGGAACACACGCGTCACCGCCGCGGGCCGTCCCGCTTAGTAGGTATATTTTTTTAATTCACACTGGCTGTTTAAACACTCACCAGACCGCAGGATTTTATTATTTAAATCGTTTTTTTTTTAATTATGTAATATTTTTCGTAGCTAACTACATAACCAATTCTAATTCTATTTTTAAAATAATTCCCGCCCTAGAAAGGGAAGCAATTACTATGAGTCTTTCCCGCCCAAGGGTGGGGAGCAGTCTTCCACCCGCTACTCGGATCAAACAAACACTACTTTCCTAGAATGGACAAAGTAAAAAAAATAGTAAAAATAATATTTATCGGCGTGATTCATATGTAAGTATATGTATACCCATGCCAATACAGATTTCTAGTAGGTACTAAGAGTCTCTGAGCTAAGGCGGGGAACAAGCGGACACGGCGAAACTATAAGGGTTCCATATTGACTGTGGAACCCTAAAAATGTGCATAAAAAAATAAAAAAAAATTGCCTAAATTCAATTAATTATTTCAGTACATGTGTGTGCATATTGTTGACAATCCCAAAGGTACTTATATGGGAACCACACGAAATACGTACCACGAAACAATGAAGACACGGACCGACGGAAACTGCTCGTTTTTGTGCATCCTTGATGCAAGGCTACAGAGTCATAACTACTACACACGCCTAATTAAATCATAAATATGTAAGTACCTACTTAAGTAGTTAATTACTGTTATTAATTATTATACATAAATTAAATTAAGTATAATTTTTAAAGAAAATAACTAAAATAGACTAAACGGGCTGTATCAACGTCAGTGTATTGTCTTACTTTCCTGACGGCGTATGCGGCCTAACTGTGCCTTCCCGCTAGGCTTGATATAATATATGTGATCCTCACTGAAGTTTGGCATCCACTGTTATACCCAGAAACACTACCGAGTCTACAGTTTCAAGCACCTCTTTATCTAAGACGATGTTGGGACCTAAATTTCTAACATTCAGTAAGGCGAACTTTATACATTTCGTTTTTTTGGCATTGACTACTAAGTTATCTGTCGTAAACCAATCCGTAACCATTGAGAGTGCAATGTTTACGTCGTGCAAACCCAGGTTGTTTTAGGTTAGCAAATCTTTGTTCCGAATCAAACAATGCACAAAGAATTATATAAAAAAATAGGGCTTAGCAAATCTTACCCCATTTCTCAATCCAGTCGGCAGAACCGCAGCCATGGTTAAAAAAAAACTCGTGCAATCACTATCTCATAAAAACCATAATTTTGTTTGAAAAACGAATCCCACTTTCGAAAACGATTTTCCGAGCGATTTTTTCCGAGCTGTGGACGCTACTGTGTTCAGCCAAAGAATAATAAAATCGATGGCGTTACCTGACGACGGATAACACAACAACTATTGTCTGTAGTATCAGCAACAATGACGTATTTACTTGGAAAATGAATGTCTGCTGACACACCGATTTAGTTTTGAAGGTCTGAAATACTTACTACGACTTTTCGATGAGTTGTCGAAACGTTAAACAACGGTGATAAAACTCACGCAACGTTTACCGCAATCGTACCTACCGTAATACTTTCGTGGTAAGTAATTAGGTAAGCCGTGGTGAGTTACTAACTAACGTAAGTTTTCACAATGATGTGAGTCGATATGATGTCTAAATTGTAGGGCTAATAACTGTGCCTAACATTATGTACCAATTTTATTTTTGTTTAAGTGTGTAAGTAATTAAAGTATTTCGATGGTTGACGAAATAAGCTGGCGACTGTATACGACTTCGCACTACAATAATATTGCATGAAGATATGATTCACTAGCTGACCTTGAAGAGGTTATTCTGTCCGAATTTCACTAATTCATACAAAATTCCCAAAGAACCCATTTTCAGTTTTCCCGAATTTTCGAATTTCCCAACAACATTTCAGTTTTTCTCAAATTTTGCTCTTCCTCGAACTTCAACGAAAACATATTTGAAAAAAAGGGTGATTTAGTACAGCCGTTCTCGAGTTTTCCGTTTAACAACAAACCATTCATACGGCTTAAAACTTCATCTTCTATACAACATATCCCAGAATTAACGCACAGCCTCTTAAGGGGTCATAGTACTCATCATTATGAACAAATTTTACTATGGGACCAAACCTGAAATCAGCTGTTCCCTACATTTATGTCCGAATAATTCGTCAAAATGTAGGGAACAGCTGATTTTTTTTTCGCGATTTCAGGTTTGGTCCCATAGTAAAACTTGTTCATAATGATGAGTGAAATGACCCCTTAAGAGGTTGTGCGTTAATTCTGGAATACGTTGTATAATAAAATACAGAAGATGAAGTTTTTCGTAGTACTAGATCGTTCAATAAGTCCCGAGAGTAACTCGGAGATGGCCGCATATATTAAAAACTCTTGATTTTTAGAAAGTACTGGCCATCAAATGATTTATATCAATTTTTTTTGAAAATCGAACAATAAAATTTCTAGTTGCAGACATTTATGTGACGCTACTTTTGTAATTCTGAAAATAATGGAACAAAACGAGTTTCGTGTGTTGATTAAACATTGTTTTTTAATAGGAAAAAACACCGTTCAAGCACAACAGTGGCTTATAAAGTATTATCCGGGATCAGGGAGCCTAAAATGGACGCATTACATACGCATAATAAGAAACTGCGTGCAATTCATATCCCGCAATTCATCTGTTTGACAGTTTGTATGGAGTTTCGTAAAATGGTCCACAAATTATTAATTGCTGTATTGAAGTCTAATGTCAAATATCAGCTGTCAAACAGATGAATTGCGGGATGTATGAATTGTACGCAGATCATATTATGATTCTGCTAAAGCGTCCATTTTAGGCCCCCTGCTCCGTCTAAACCAACCATTTGTCGGTGGTATGCCGATTTCAAACGCGGTCGTATGGACACAATTGATGCTGAACGCTCTGGTCGTCCAAATGAAGCGGTGACTCAACAAAACATCAACCAAGTCCTGAAAATCGTGAAGGAAGATTGGAAGGTAAAGGTGCGCGAAATTGCTGAGATAGTGAAGATTTCAACTGGTAGTGTATTCACTATTTTACATCAAAATTTGGCCATGAAAACCTTTTTTCCAAATGGGTGCCGCGTTTGCTAACAGCAACAACGTGTTAATGATTCAGGGCGCTGTCTGGCTCTGATTAATAGAAATAAAAAGGATTTTTTACGTCGATATGTGACAATGGATGAAACATGGATTCACCATTTCACTCCGGAATCCAATCGGCAGTCAGCTGAGTGGAGAGCGGCCGGTGAAAGCCGCCCGAAGCGGCCTAAGACACAAAAATCTGCCGGCAAGGTCTCTATATTTTGGGATGCGCACGGAATACTCTTCATCGACTACCTTGATAAGGGAAAAAATATCAATAGCGAATATTACATGGGATTATTGGAGCGATTAAAGTACGAAATCGCGGAAAAACGGCCTCAAATGAAGAAAAAAAAGTGAGCTTTCACCAGGACAATGCGCCGTGTCACAAGTCCATGATAACGATGGCCAAACTAAAGGAATTGGGTTTCGAATTACTTCCCCATCCACCTTACTTTCCAGATCTGGCCCCCAGTGATTACTGGCTGTTTGCAGACCTAAAAAAAATGCTCCGGGGTAAGAAATTTGACTCAAATGGTGAAGTAATCGCAGCAACGGAGGCTTATTTTGAAGCCAAAGATAAATCGTTCTACACACATGGAATTGAAAAGTTAGAAAAGCGTTGGAAGGACTGTATCGCAGTTGAAGGAGACTACGTTGATGAATAAAAAATTATTTAATCAAAAAACCTTTGTCTTGTATCGGGACTTATTGAACCGCATGTTATGTTCATGAAGTTTTAAGCCGTATAGCTGTAAGCGAAATGTACCAATGAGCTTCGTCCACTTCAGTCTGATCTCGGCCTTGCGCCGAGTGGCACCGCTCGTATTGCTGATCATAGAGCAGTTGGAAAGCACTACCCGTAGCACTGGGCTCGCTATATTGACTGTCTCTACTTTCCTTCAACAGCTGGAGTATTTATTTTTAAAACGCCTGTTGGATGGCCTACTGAAATCCTTTCCGGTCAACATGGTTCGGGAAGCTGGGACCAGTCACGATGACGACGTGTGACGCAGTTATGGGGGATAGAAGAATACGTTTGGCACAGGGAGGCTAGACTTGATTTTCAGTTGTGATTTGAGGCAGGTAAACCACTGGGAGGCCGGGGTTATGATAATAAGTTACACAAGAAGGGTATTTAAATCTAAATTGAAATGGTGCCACGACCATCTAGAAAAAATTGTTATCAAGATAGCGTGCCTACATTATACTAATAATTTTAAAAACTTCTGGAAAAGTACAAATAGCTTGAACCATAAGTCTAGCTTTCCTGTTAGCGTTGAAGGTCTTACTGATACGGCGGAGATCTCAAACCTGTTTATGACTTGTTTGGGCTCGTCCTCAGATTACGGTGAACTTGAGCGGCCTAAGTCACAAAGCTTTACAATATGGTACACAGCAGAAGAAGTAAAGAATGAATTGATACATATGAAGCGCAATAAGTCAACGGGACACGACGGGCTCAATGTGGGGCACTAAAAAGAACGCTGGTATCCATTACTGGCATTATTTTATAACTGGTGTGTTTCACACGCTTAACTGCCAAAGGATTATGATGAAAACTATTGTAAGTAGTTCCTATTGTAAATTAGAAGACTAGTGAAATATCGGGTAAAGCGAACTACATACCAATCTTCTTAGCCACGAATGTGGCTAAAGTTGACCCTTTGTTGAAGTCTAGAAGTTTCTAAGAACTGTCGGCATTGGTAAGTCTCCAGTTGCTTCCAGTAATGACATTGACGTGTGTGTTCTTCCAAAAATTTCTTCCATCGGGGTGTTACGTTGGATCCGCACGTCAATTGTAAAACTGTGTTCTGTTCCCACATACAAACCGTGAAAACGGTTTTGCGGGGCAAAGTCCTTATGTAAAGATTTGTTGTAAACGTATTTAATAAATAAATAAATCCTGTCCAAAATTAAGGACTCATGTCCTGGAGTGGAGACCGCATATCGCGAAGCGTAGTGTGGGACGCCTTCCAGCTAGATGGACCGACGACCTTAAAAAGGTGGCTGGGACAGACTGGATGCGGAAGGCGAAGGACAGGGTGTTGTGGCGCAGCCTGGGAGAGGCCTATGTCCAGCAGTGGACTGCTATAGGCTGAGTTGATTGATTGATTGAAATAAATAAATAATAATAAATCAGTTTAATTTAATTTTTGTTGTTTACTTTCATGTTTGCCAATACCGCAGTGCCATTTCGAGATAAGTCCTGTAGGTGAAAGTGAGGTCACAAAATCTATTTGTGCTACCATCTCCCCCTTTATAGTTGATAATGAACATTTTTGCTCAAGAATGATTTCTCTTATTCCCCACATTACTTCCCATCTTGACCCACATTTTTACTTTCTCTCATTTTTTTGTCAGATTATTCCTTAGGCACCAGTAGTACCTAGGTAAGTAGGTATCTACCTACCAAACGATCAAGTTGGTTGCTTGTAAGCTGCCATGCCCAGGTATCTATTAATAAAACAGCAATTTCCTTTAATATTTGACGACTATCATGAGAATGTGAACAACTGCTTCCTAATTGTGTAACACACTATTAGTAGGAATCGGTTTCAATTTGACAGCACAACAAAATTCATTGCGTTATTTACGTTGTTAAGCAGACAAACTTTTCTAACATAGGAAGGAATGGATTAGCAATATACTTCAAAATCATTCCGATTCCGATTCAAACTGTATTTCGCAATTAGGGTGCTGATTATGCATAGTTTATAGGTAGAATGTAGATCTAAACGACCGAAAACTCGAACCACTGAAATATTACATTATTACGGCATGTTTTGATAATGGCACAATACGCCAAAAAAGCGATTGGAAAATTAGATTTGTGAAAACATTAACACTGATCTTCCCCTCAACAACAGTCAACGGGTGTCCCCGTATTTAACGATTTACCTAACTTTCACATAAATATTATTAAGAGCTCGTTCATTCTGTGTTTTTATAAACTTCTGGGGGCCTAAAATGGACACTTTGGCAGAATCATAATATGATAATATTATCAGTCATATTAAAATTCGTAAAATGGTCACAAACTGACAATTCATACTATGATCTGCGTACAATTCGTATCCCGTACCGTAATTCAACTGTTCGACAGCTGCTATTTGACATTAGGCTTTAGTAAGCATTCATAATTTACGAATCTCCATAAAAAACTGTCAAACAGATGAATTGCGGGTTATGAATTGCACGCAGATATTAACATAATTAATAAGATTCTGCCAAAGCGTCCATTTTAGGCCCTCTGAAATACGCAACATATCCATTAATAGTATTAATACATAACACTTGTAGCTGTGTTTGACCTTCCGTCACAGGTACGATTCTTACCTACGGAAACAAGATCGACTTTCTTCACCCATCTTACTTTGTTGAACCGAAAAACCACTGCTTTTCCCGATTAGGTACCTACTGATATAAGTAGGTGTAGCAGCAATTAATAAAAATAGTTAGGTATATCTCTATAGGTATTTACTTTTTCTATACAAATTACCTAAATCGTAGTGAAGTCAGAATTGTATAATATATTGAATATTGATTTTAAAAAAAATTGCTATGAGGTCTGGGATCGATTCTAATACCGAAAATATAGTTTTTTGAATGTTTGTCTGTTTGTCTGAATGTATGTTCCATACTTACCTGGCATAGGGGAAACCGTGATCAAATAGGCGGTTCCCCCAGGGCGAGGCCTTCCCATTTCACTGCGGTTGGGTGGACCCCTGCGATTATCCCTAATGTGGATAACTTGGATGCGTAAGTTTTGGTAGTGGGACTAGTGGGGACTGCGTACGCGCCGTCCCCCTCTTACCTGCCAGGGTTACGAGTCTGTCCGAAAGGGATATCGTGGCCCTGGCACACAGGCATTTGAAGGAACACGGTGGGTTTTAGTCAGTAAAGGTCTGACACTCCCTCCCGCTCCGCCCAGAGCGGGAGAAGTTATTTGATAATTTCCCACCCAAAAAAAAAAAGCATCATGCAAATTCTACCAGATAGATTCCGTTCAAATTTTGTTCAGATTTAACCTTTTAAATGATTATCATCACGCTATATCTATAAGGGGCTAAGCAGTCAATCATCATGACATACCTACAGGCTGGATTTTTAAGATTTTGAAGTGGGTATCTAACTACACGAAATCGGTCCTAGGATCCTTATCTTTTTGAGACATTTTGATCTGCATACACTGATACAAAAAAAAAATTACAGTCTGCAATCATTTTTGATGCCTACATCCTGCGTCTTATGAGAGAGTTGCGGAAGTAATAACAGATCCCAAGATACCCGGTGCAAGTGTGGGAGGGGAACACTGGGGTGGTTTTTAGTCAGTAAAAGTCTGACAGGCGCCTACGCTCACCTCAGGGCGGAGGACATCCATGAGGATTTTCCACCCCGTGAACAAAAAAAAAAAAAAGGTATAACGGACCATCAGTTGGTCCGTTAAACCTCAGTTGGTTTAACTCGGTCCAATCGGTTTAAAAAACGGGACCCTTACAGGATCACTTCATTGTCTGTCTGTCCGTCCGTCTGTCTGGCTGTCAAGACCACTTTTCCTCAGGTACGCGTGGAGGTACCAAGTTGAAATTAATATGAAATATGAAGGTCTACGGTCCCTTAGAGCTCTAAAGAAACATAAGAACCTTTTGTAACATCCTCTGAACCTGTTTTATGCAAATAAATGATTTGATTTGATTTGATTTGATTTGAAAGCTTCTAAGACAACGCAATAAAAAAAAATGCCCATATGCGACATATTTCGATGTGATAAATTTATCCGCCCAACTCCGGAAGCCTTCATTATGCGTGGTTCGACACGCACTTGGCCGGTTTTTTAATATTGAATAAACTGGCCGAAAGCGTATGATAGGGTACCTCCGGATGTGTTGTGGTGGGCCTTGAAAGAGAAAGGTTTGCCCGGGAAGTATGTAGAGTTAATTCGTGCTATGTACAGTCAATCTTGTACACACGGCTACACATCAAGCTATACATATCCAGTTTAGGCTGATCTCGCATTGTATAGGATTCGGAGACGGAGACTGAGAGGCCAGCTTATTCTCTTATGTGTAGCCGTCTGTACCTACTTCCGGTCGGCTGCTGGCGATACCGATGAGTTCAGTGTGGCTGAAGGCTTGCACCCAGGGTCGGCTTTAAGTCCTTACTTTTTCCTGTTGATTATGGACGCTCTGACGGCGGACATACCTACAGGAAGAGGCACCCTGGTGCATGCTGTTTGCCGATGACATTGTTCTTGTCGGTGAAGATGGAGCAGAGATCCAGATCAGATTGGAGAAACTTTTCCCATCAAAATAGTTTATTTGCATAAGGTGTGGTGGGTACAAAAGGGATTACTTAAAAAGTTCAGTGCAAAGACATAATATTCCACCATGCACTGATGGCTTGCAAATATTTTAATGGACGTTAGTCAGTTAAACAGTAACATACAAATTATTTATTACGAGTCGTAGGTCGTGGGTTCGAACCCAGGCAGGCGCTTTACTTTGTGTAAATAATTTCATCACCCACTGCTCTCAAAACGGTGAAGGAAAACATCGAGAGGAAACCGGCATGTCCTAGAACCAACAATTCGAAGACATGTGACATCTACCAACCCGCACTGGGCCTGCGTGGTAGATTACAGCCCAGTCCTTCTCGAAGAGAGGAGGCCTGTGTCCCAGCAGTGGGAACATTATAGGCTGATTATGTTAAATTATTGACAAATTCATAAAAAAATAGGTATTAAACTGGAGTTTTGACGGAACAAATTATTCAAGTCAATTCAAATCATAACAATAGACACCCATACAATAATATTATAATAAACAGATATGTTATACACTCATAAAACAACCGAAAAAAGTGTGCCGCGCAGCAGCGGCAGCACACCCCCACTTTTCATACATTTTACATTTCACTACAAATAAAATACTTACGTCCCAATTAGGACGTTTTCGAGTCTGCACAATCGCGCGCTGACAACAATATCTGTATTGCCCCCATACTTAACGTTACATACATACTAAACGTTATAAATTTTTGAGGTCCTAATTTTATTTATTTATTTATTAAAACTAGCACAAGTAAAAAAAACTACTGTACAAAGGCGGACTTAATACTTGAGGCATTTTCTACCAGTCAACCTTAGGGTGATGCAGAGACACAACATGGTAGGTGCAAAATGGGGATATTTATCTCGAAAAACAACAATATATAGACATACATACTTTTAAACAAAATAAAAAGTGTCAGGAGTAATAACGATTGTTGGAGGAGAAAACGATCAGCGCTGGGATGATTCTGCCAACTTCTTACGAATATATTCCCGTGCCTTCACTAATGTTAACCGACTAGTTGCCATCCTGATGCTCAGAGGGAGCGCATTCCAAAGAAAAACCACCTGGACAAAGAATGAAGAGTGTACGAAACCAGAGCGGTGAGAAGGACTTCGTAGAAGACGATTGTTGGTGGAACGAAGATTTTTATTATGGGCAGAGCACAAGTATTGAACATGAGAAGTTAGGTAAGAAGCAGTAGTGGGTTTGTCGAGTATGGAAACAACATAGACAGAGCCCTCACATCTCTGCGCTGACGAATGGGCAACCATTTTATAACTAATCGGTGCGCGGACACAAGATCATACTTACGAAGATAATAAAAAGTAAAAGTAATTAGTAGTGTAGTAATTTTCTTCTTAGAATGCAACTAAAATTATATGGTGAACTATTCAATAGAGGTGACTATTATTTAAGTGATAGCCGTTCTACAGGAAAAATCTGTAAGAATGCATAAATCAATGTATCAGTGTTGTGACATAAACCTAATGTCACAACACTGCTATATTGATAACATTATTTCACTAAAAACGAAAAACTTTGCAAGCAATGGGGAATTGCTACTGAAGACTGTGCCACTGTGGATTAGCTCAGGACTAACTGCTTCTCAAATTGTACGTCACTTGCTCCCGCGCCAGCAGTCCTGAGTCTGTATTTTCGCTGCTGATATCAAAACTACAAACGTAATTTTTATAAAAAGTAAAAATAACACACAGTTAAAACACACACAGTTAAAACACACACAGTTACAGTTAAAATTATAAAGGACTCTTTGTGATTTATTTTTTGATCATGTTAAATAATTTTTTCGCTGTTTGAAACACATTTTTATTAATATTTATCTTTAAATACCTACTGTTTTTACTCTTAACACTGTCTACCTTCTCAAATATTTTTTGTTTTTATGCTCTCTTCTATCTGTGAAAACTTTTAATTGGCCTTATTTTAATTAAGTACTCTCAATCGTGCAAAAGTGTTTAGCTGTAAGTTTTCCAAAAACTGTAAAATAAAAGAAATAAATAAAATAACTTAACATCCCCGAAGGGTTAAGCAGAGATGTAAGTACCTCCATCCAGATCCATTTATTTAATAGGCGGCGAGCCTATTGTTACTAACCGGGCACAAACCCAGACTTTGGACTGTTACTGAGAAATTTCAGATGGAAAACCCAATAACACTTTACCTGACCCGGGAATCGAACCCAGGACCTCATGCTCAACAGTAGAGCTTGCGACCACTAGACCAACGAGGCAGTTTTCTGTAAAAATGTGACTGTTATTTTAGTATGTGATATCTTACGACTTCCACGCGAACGAAGTCGCGGGCAGAAGCTAGTTTATTCATAAAAATTATGATAAACCTAAAATGTGTGTACCCACCTCAACTGACTTATTTAATTAACTAACTACACACACACATTAGATCTCTACACAATATACAGTTCTTGGCGAACTTTAGAATACTTTTATTAACTTTTGACGCAGGCAGCATGCATGAAATAAACTGTAGGTATAGGAATCTTCGTACCTATTTAAAAACTTAAATGTAGCTTACATCAAAATTATTTAGTATTATAAAGTTCTATAGAAATCAATGTTGTACTGTACCGCTGTACGGGAAGAGAAAATTTATTGCAAACTGCAAAATGAAGAGCGAAACTTCAGAAACAGACCATTCACTTGATTCACTGTTAACTTTCTTAGCTGGCTTTCATTGGATAACATGACTTTACCTATTTTAGTTATAAAAATTTAGAAAATACACTCCACTATCTATTAAAGATTTATTTGTATTGATTTTTAGCACAAAAATAAGCTAAAATATATTTATAAAGTTTGTTTAGAATTTCATAAAATGAAACGTGCGCGCGCTCCGCCCGCCCGATTTCGCGTCGTCGATCTGTCAAAAATGTTTCCATTCTTTCGATGGCTTGTGTTGTTTGGCTAAATTCAAAACAATAATGTACTTTTTAACAGTTAATTCTTAAATTATTTTTGTTTATAGTGAAGTTCATATCGTGTTTTTACCGTGTTTAGTTTGTGAGTTATTAATCATGTGAAGGATCTGCGTAGCCGTGGTACTCTGCTGTTGCGATTTCTTGGACGAGAAGATCGTACATCTTCCAGATGCTGCCTTCTATGCCCATTCTGTTCTCGAGGGAGAGTCAGGATGCTTTTGGGAACAAAATTGAACCAAGCACAAGCTTTTTCAATCCAAATTCTTTTCCAAAACCTGTTATCAATCTAGAGGTGAGTCAAAGAACGTAGATGATGATTTTATGTAATTCACGTCAGCTATCGCAACTTGTACTTCAAAATAAATATGTTGTAGTTGTTGTTATAGTTTTTAGAAGGTGTGCATGCAATACTCTTGTGATTGGTCCCCAGGATTATCATAAATACCAAGTGTAATGTCTGCACGAAAGGCTACATAAAACTGTGTCGCCATGTTTATAGGATGATGATCTATTTACATGACCTTATGATGTTGTTGTTTCAGCCGCCACCACAGAGGGTTGCCCAGGAGGTTACGAATGTAGTACAGAAGCAATCGAAGACCAAACCTAATGCTAAGAAAAAAGTTGATCCGCCTAAAATAGATGACAATGTTTTAGAGACAGGTAAACACTACAGTAGATGACAGTCCATTTAGCAGCATTTTCTCTTATGTAATCTTTAATATATTTTTTTGTGGTATTTTGAGAGATAATTCGGTCGGAAAACTAATTTTAGATAACTCAATTCAGTATGCCATCAGAAAATTTAGTTTAAAAGATCTAATTTTGAATAATTACTAGTAATTTGGGCTCTATCTACTTTCATGGTATTATCAAGATTCTCGGTGACAGTTCCAACTCATCATTGTTTTTTTTAAGAGTTTAGTTTAAAAACAGTTTAAACAAAAACATAATAAATACATGATTTTAAATTATGGTGACATGGCATTCTTGGGGTTTTGGGATTCTTTATTTGTCTATATTCTCTAAAATATTATTTTATAGGAAATATTGTTCTCTTGCAGCTCTAGTTAGATCCTACTATACGAAAGTACAATCAAGATTCTCTTCCAACACATCGGTGCCTACCAACAAGTTTGTTCAGTTCCAAAGTATATTGAAGTCATTTGATCCTACAAAAGAGACGCCTGTTGATTTATATAAGAAAATAGAGAAAGTGTTCGGTGAAGAACACAAGGATATTGTGGAGGAATTTCTCTTGTTTCTGAAGCCGGGACAAGCAGCAGAGATTGGACGATTCATGGACCATTTCATGTTAGTGCAAATGACTGGTTTCATAGAATTGTTGCAAGTAAGTATAGTAATGTTTATGATGCTTTGCGATTATTTAATATTGGTATTTTATTATCTGTGTAAGTATTGAGTAAAACCTACCACACCACAAACAGAATACAACTCAATAAGTTGTATTCTGTGTGTGGTGTGGTAGATTTTACTTTACTGTAGTCATGTGGTATTTTTTTTTCCTGTTTGTGAAACGCTCTTATTAAACCTGTTTCATCTAGGGACATTGTTAGTACTCTGCATTAAAATTTATTTACAATTCTACATAATGTATTTCATATTTCAATCAGAAATTTAATTTGGTATTTTGTTAATAAAAACTACCATTCAGTAGTAGTATTTTGTCCTACTTTTTATTTGGCAAATTGTCTATTATAAAGTGGGTCATGTTCTCGTCATGTTAATGATAATAGACAATAGTTACTTTCATGAATAATTATTGTTTGGATAGGAGCCAAATGATTTTAATGCATTATCAATATTCACTCATTTATATTTATGAAATGAAATTTAAAACTAACAGATTGCTTGCGGTAAAGGCGGTCAGGAAACCTAACCACAACCTGAAGATTTTGTTTCTTACCTCGTCCTCAGCAAAGTCATACATTTAAAATTAAAACCACCAATTTTACTCTCAGAACACGCTATCCCGCAAGCCGACAGTCCTACGCAAGGTGCTACGCGCGATAACAAGCGGGATTAACAGCGGCAGCAGCGATGAGATGCGGACACGCGTCTTGCCGCACCTCCGCTCCAACCCGCGTCTGGCTACCATGTTCAAATCGCTGTTCCCTGATGAAAGGCCGCCTGACAGGTAAGGAAAAGCGTTCATTGCTTTTGACCAGGGACAAATCTAAGCAGATTTATACGACATTAGTTAAAATCACGGAAAATGTTAACTTGCTCGCTTTAAGCAGCTGAATTATGCTCAGAATTTTTTATACCCATCACTGAATTAACTACTCTCAGAGCACTTCACTAAGATAAGACCTTGTTCAGAAAAGGCGAATTTCGAAAAATGTGCGTGTTTTAAAATACATAGTTAAAGTAACGCTTTTCAAAGCTTACTGTCAGTCCTACACGTGCAGCCTGGGGGTCAATTTCACTCACCGGGCATACAGCGACCTACGCGTTCAATATAATAACGCACTGAGAGTACTGCTGCGGCTGCCGTGGCGTTGTAGTGCGTCAGCCCGTCAGGGATGTTTGCGGACAATAACATTGATGGTTTTGCCCGCCATTATAAGAAAAAGATGTGTATCCCTGATGTCGCGTGTTCGCGGCAGCACCAACAGTATTCTCCGTGTGTTCACAGATCAGTGGGATTCCCCGATATTGCGAATTTAATTGTTTTGTTAATCTTTGTCTGTACTAACACTAGATGATAAGTAAAATTGTTACTAACTCTATGGACATTTGTCTGAAAATAAAAGTATTCTATTCTAATACGGGTGTAATTCGCGCGTTCTGGATGAAACGGACTGATGTATTGGCCATAGAGCACACCGTCGCGGGTATAGACTCGGGTGTGATGATCCTCGCGGGATGTACCGTGTTTTTTTTTTTAACTGAATAAAGTTTTTTTTTTTATTTTTTTATTCACCCTCTCAATAAGCCAACTGCCCAACTGGTATCGGAAAAGGATTGCCCAACTGGTATCGGAAAAGGATTGCCCTATTTCTAACTCGCTGATTTCGCATTTAGGTTCTAATGTTCATGGTCTGGCAGTTTGAGTCTTATAAGCGGCCTACCCAAATGTCCTTTCTTTGGTATTGTTCGTCGCATCGTTGAGCTCCTTAAGTTCTGAGTAGAGCTGCACGATTACTGACAAATGCGTGCACTGACTGGTCAGGTCTACTCAATCTGTGTGGTTCTTTCCTCAAAAGACCATTTCAGACACCAATCTGCATGGCCTTCACATGATCTGATCAAGATTATGTCTGGACATTAAAAGAGACTGTGACCTCTGAGTTTGTTTCGGCCTTTCTTCTCAGAGTAGTCAGATAGGAAACGCCGACCTCATCTAGTTTTAAAAATATGATTGACGTGTAATAGTGTTTGTACAAACCTACTTACAGAAATAAAAATCATTTATCATTTATCAATGGTCGATTAATCCCTGCAGTGCATACGAGACGGGTACCGATACCATAGACGAGAGCTTCCTGACCAGCGACAAAGGCTTTGACGTGTGGGAGTTTGAAGAGGAGAGCGATAACAAGAGGAAACTCGAAGTCAAGGAGAGTCTAGACACAGTGGTGAGTCCGTATTTTTACCCTAGTGCACGACAGCAAAGACTAAGTTATGTATGTATTTATTTATGCTTCGGCGAAAATCTACATTACCAAAGTCACGGCGAAGTGGGAACGTCCGTTTGGGTAGCAACACATCTGCCGATATTTAATAAAAATTATGCGATTGGAAGTTTGCCCTATTCACGCGTGCAATGCTTTTTAAATTACCTACCTGTGACAGGCTGAAATTACGTCGCGTAATTTTTGCCCGGTGTGTCGCTACGCTTATAGCGGATCCGAATTCTTTGTGTCTATCTTGGTGCCAGTTGAACAGTTTAAAATCAGTTGATTTCATTACTGTTCAAACTTCCATTTCCTTTGCTGAAGTTATAAATAAATTGTACTGTGTGCATTTACTGTACAGCACAGACTCAAGAATCTTTTACACAAGCTTTGAAATTAAGAAGTATACTTCTGATGCCTGCCCTTGAAATATTTTCCTCTACAATATTCCCCTGTAAAAAAAAGAAGCAATCTTAGAAGTATACAGACAATAAAAATCAAAAGCTGAGTTGAAATTAGAATAAATATTATCGAAGCATGTAATCATCCTAAATATATAATAATAAGTTAACAGCCATTAACGAACGGGTACATTCGCCACAAAGTAAATTCTTCACATTTTTGTACACTCCATACATTGCAAGTGTATTCGCTACTTGCATTCAAAATATGGGTAAATTCTTCATTTTAGGTGCATACATAATTTTTGCATAAAATACTGGTAGCAAGCAAAGTTATTGGTTTTTAAATAAATAAATAACGTTTTTTAATCTATTTTTCTGCTCTGTGCGGAAATAAAAAATTTGAGGAATTTACAATAATCAAAATTAATATACTGTGACGAATTTACTTCATAAAAATAGAACTGTGGCAAATTTACAAATACTTTTTTCCGTGGCGAACTTACTTTGTGGCGATTGTACAATAACCCAAACGAACATTGGGAGTATGCCCTCGTCGTCGTACCCACGAGCGATTTTTTACGCGGCAATTTTTTATCACGCCCTGATTTTCAAGGTACTGAGTAGAAAATTCAAAAGTGCAAGTTTTTGACGCGCTTGGGTGCAGTCTGTTGGATTCTTAATGCTCGTCGCTTTTAAAAATGGCCCGTGCGACCTGCGGGCTAATTGCGTACAGTCCGCGAGGTCTAAGCTGAGCTTTGCGTTTGTGTGAGTGGTTACCAAAGGTAGAGTCAGACAACCGGTTTAAACCAAGCAATGGACGCGTCGCGCTCTAGGCCGACGTCACACCTACACTATCTATGTGCACTCACACAAATGCAAAGCTCAGGTTACGCCTCGCGGACTGTAACACACTATCAGTAGCAATCGGTTTCAATTTGGTAGTTCAACAACATTCATTGCGTTATTTACGTTGTTGAGCAGACAAATATTTCTAACATATGAAGCAATTTATTTGCAAAATACTTCAAAATCATTCCAATTGTGATACAAACTGTGTTAGGCAATTAGGGTTCTGGGCTAAAGTGCTGTTCCTTCCGCAGTACCTACACGGACGCGTGTTCGTGCAGCACGGCCGCCTGCTGCGCGGCGCCAGCGTCACCTACCCCTACAGCAAGGAGCCCTACCGGGTGCACGCACGCCGCCTCGCACCCACGCACACGCTCCTCTCCCCACCCGACTCCGAGGATGAACGAGCCTCCCCCAAACGAAACGCCAAGAACAACTCCAAAATAGGCGGGAAAAAACAACCTAAAAAACAGCTCAAATCTCCCACCAAAACCGTCAAAGATGTCAACGACAACACTAAACATAAAGACGCCGTTAACCTAATGAGCCCTAAACCAACCAAAAAGTCTCAAACTAACAATAAAAGTAAAACGTGTAAAAAGGAGCCAGAGAACAAAACGGACAACTTGCAGAAAAGGGAGAGGAAGGACAGTAAAACTCACACGTTTCAAAAAAAAGATGAGGGTTCTAAAGCAAAGCAGCCGAAGATTGAAACGGTAGTCAGGATGAGTATAGAACCGAAAAAAGTGGAGAAGAAACAGAGGAGTGGTAGTTGGACGAGGGAAGAAGACAAAACTATGTTACAAGTCCTGAAAGGTGAGCCGGGCTCGGAGCAAGTGTTCGGTCGCATACGAGAACTGCTGCCGCACCGGTCCGCCTCCGAGATCAGAGAGAGATTCTGTCACGTCATGACGTTGTTACAACAGATGGCTGTTGGTGAAGTTACTTAGTTATAAGAAGAACTGAATTTAGTAATTAAGCGAAATAAAGTATTTATAATTTTGTATAAATAAAAATATATTTTTGATTTGTAATGCTTTGTTTTATTGCCGTTGCACAGCATCCATAATAAGGCGACAATAACCGACTTTTAATGATTTTATACTGAAGATCACGTCTAAACGAGTAGTGTTAATGATTTGAAAAAAAATTATGTTAAATTAGAGCATTTTCTCAATAACTTTATATGTGAATATTTTACATTATGTTTATATTACATAGTGAAATTAATTAGTAAAGTTATGTCTAACGCGGATAGTAAACTGAGAATGGCGCAAAATCTACCAAGCGTATTTTTCTGAAACCTTCACCAATTTAAAGATAATTTAACGATTGATCTTTTAGTATACGCGTTTTCTTAAAATACCTTTTGTTTTGTGTATAATAAATTCATAATGCGTCAAATTGGGGACAGCGCTCCTTGATGGGCGAGTCCTATTACTGGCTGACCGTACGACGCGTTGCGTGAGCTCAGTACAGAACACGCAAGCAAACCACTCAAGGTCACTGGCATATATCTGCGTCTTAAGCACATTCACCTGAAGGTAACGAGATGAACCAGCAGTGGCGTATTTTAGGTTTTGGCACCCCGGGTCCGGGTTTGCCGCCTCGTAATTTAACAAATATGTTTTATTTAACGGTGTTATAAATACATTTATCAGTAACTAGCTTCTGCCCGCGACTTCGCCCGCGTACCGAGAGACTATGACGTTGGAAATTATTTCGAATTATTTAAAAACCTTCCTCTTGAATAATTATCTATTAAAAAAAATCGCATCAAAATCCGTTGCGTAGTTTTAAAGATCTAAGCATACAGCGGGAAGCGACTTTGTATTATACTATGTAGTGATATGCGAGAACGAGCGAATAGATTCGATTTTCTTTTGACAAGGCTTATACAAGGTGTATAACCTCTTAAGGGGTCATTGTGCTCATCATTATGAACAACTTTTACTACGGGACCAAACCTGAAAAAACCAAATAAAAATCAGCTGTTCCCTACAGTTTGACGAGATAAGAGATATTTTTACCCTGATGGTTCAAACTGATTGATTTGATTTTTTAAACTGATATTTCATGTGACTATATTAACATTAACTGCAGTTCCCCAAAAAAAACTTCGACGGACTTTACTTGACTTAAGTATACCTTCATTGACTTAAATTTACTTTCTTTGACATTTATCTATTGTCACTGTCTCATGTCGCCTCTTTTTAACTTTGTCGTTCTTTTCTTTTGACTTTGACTTTTGGTTCAAGTCTTTTTTATTTAATCGCGTTTAGATTTCGATAACTATCACGTCTGTAGAGTTTCTCTAGTTAATTTAATTTGCCCTGTAGATACAGACGTTGGTTTGTCGACTTATGCATAAAACAATGAAGATTAAGAAAATTCGAATTTTTTGGCACCCCGCCATGGGAGGCGCTGATGGTTTTTTGCATTTTATATAACATGTGTTTGCGTTTACATCGTGTGTTACATCCTTATCCTTACATAAATTTAAAAAATATAAAACAGTCCCCCCGCCGCGGCTGTCTGTCTGTCTGAACGCGATAAACTCAAAAACCACTGAACCGATTTTCAAACGGTTTTCACCAATGGACGGAGTGATTGACGATGAAGGTTTAGGTGTATAATTAATTAAGGGTTTATGTAAATTGACTGAAATATCACGATTGTGGTTGAAGATGTCGGAAAAATCATGCCGACTTGGAGCTTTACTAGCGTGCGCCGCGTAAACCGTACGAGATACATAAAATATATGTTCTACAGGATTGTAAATCTTAATAAGTGCAACAAAAAGCCGGCGATAGCATATGTCTATATTCTAAGGACGACCCACAGTAACCATTTTTATCTTTCAGAATTTGATAATTATTTTACTGTTATTTCCGACACAATTTTCACTGATAGTGTCCAGTATTATATTAATCCTTATGCAATAAAATATCTTTTTAAATTGGGCATTTAATTTAGATTAAAATATGCCGTTATATCATATCATTTATATGAACACTTTAAAAGATAACACCGATTCAAAATTACGCATAACAAAATAATTATGGTTGATGGCGCGGCAGCGGGCGCTAGGAGTCAATGACCTTTTCCTTGGCTGTGAGGTATTCGATCTTCGTTTTAGGCTTCGTTTCCTTTTAATCCCAGTAGTACTTTCCCGTGGGATACTTTCCGATATCCACGCGGGTGAAGCCGCGGGTAAAAGCTTGTGGCGGCATCCACATCGCCCCATGCGAACTACGCATGACACTGACGTCACGCAAAATTCTGCATCAGGCAAGCAGAGTTCACCGCGCAACTAGCATAAGTATACAACATTCGTTTTTGTTTACACTAAACCCGAAAAGGGGTCATTGTACTAATAATTTTGAACAACTTTTTCTATGGGACCAACCTAGAAATCACGAAAAAACAAAAAATCAGCTGCAGTCTGTTGTCTGTCCATTTAAGTGAACACAAATGTATCAAAATAAAATCAAAAGTCATTTATTCAAACTAGGCTGAGAATCAGCACTTTTCGAACGTCAAAAATTACATGAGACAGTCCCCCAAAAACGCCCACCCTTCACCACTTCCTAGTGCTTTAGCTGGGAAGAAGAAGTGGCGCAACAAACTCCCCAGCAACTCGAAGTCACAAATGATAATCTAGCACCATCGAAGTAAAATAAAAACAGTTAATTATTAATAACAATAACAAAACCATGGTCAGCAAGACGACCAGTCACCACAAGCAGCACCCGTTCACGAGCATAACGCAAAGATCAGCCATCACCCCCTCGCCATATTTGAGGGAAGGAGGCAACCCGACCCCCGACGCTACCGCAAGCAGTGACATCTAAGGGAGCATGACGAACTTGCTGCCGGTTGCTCAGGCAAGAATAAAGTGATCAATTTGTTAAGGTCGCTAGCTAACCACTTATTGCAATACAACTCATAAAAGAACATTGTAATGAGTAGATTTTGTCACTAATAAATTAAAATAAATTGACTTAGACAGTCAAATAAAAATAAACAAATATAGGAACTCATATAACCTGTCAGTAGGGAATCTATCTGGAGAAAGAACATGAACATTGTCTTGAGTTAATCACAGCGACCAACTGTTCTTATCGTTTAAGTAGTCGTTGATAGAATAGTATGCCTTTGAACAAAGATTGGATTTAACTTTAACTTTAAACGCATTAAAAGGCAAATCTAGCAAGGAAGAGGGTAGCTTGTTATAAAAAGTTACACCAAGTCCAACAAATGAGTTGTGAACCTTATGAAGCCGGTGAAATGGAGCACGTAATTTGTCCTTATTTCTGGTATTAATATTGTGGAGATCACTGTTTTTAGTGTATAAGTGTAAATTTTGCCTAACATATAAGATGTTGGCGAAGATGAATTGTGATGCCACCGTGAGAATACCAATATCTTTAAAAAAATCTCTAAGAGAAACTCTGGCACCCAGCTGGTAAATTGCTCGAACAGCTCGTTTTTGAAGTACAAATATATTTTGAATGTCAGCGGCTTTACCCCACAGCAGAATACAGTAGGACATAACGCTATGAAAATAACTAAAATAGACTAAGCGGGCTGTATTCACGTCAGTGTATTGTCTTACTTTTCTGACGGCATACGCGGCCGAACTGAGCCTTCCCGCTAGGCTTGATATATGTGGTCCCCACTGAAGTTGGGCATCTACTGTTAAACCCAGAAACACTACCGAGTCTACAGTTTCAAGCACCTCTTTATCTAAGACGATGTTGGGACCTAAATTTCTAACATTCGGTAAGGCGAACTTTATGCATTTCGTTTTCTTGGCATTGAGTACTAAGTTATTGGTCGTAAACCAATCCGTAACCATTGAGAGTGCAATGTTTACGTCGTCAAAATCTTGTCTATTCCTTTCTACTTTAAAAATAAGAGAGGTATCATCTGCAAACAGTACAACGTCACACATACCCTTTATATAGAATGGTAAGTCATTGATATATACCAAGAATAAGAATGGACCCAGTATTGAGCCTTGAGGTACACCTAACTGAACTGGTAGCTCCTAGTAGTATGGAACGGCTGATTTTTTTTGTTTCCTTCTGGCTTCGCACGGTTTGTGCATTTAGCCAATGTCACGTTTTAGTTCTTGTATAGTATTGATGAAATGAATTATAAATGCATGATGATATCCCCGCCCACTCCCCTTGAGTTTCAGTAAAGATGTGGCACTTTACTGAGACCTCACGCGGACTTCTTGAGAGAACTTGAAGCGAAGTTGCACTGTTTTGTTTCGTTTGCCTACACTAATGCACGTTCACAAACACTTCCCACCACCATTATTACACATTAATATTCGGCTAAACACAAATTTTGGAAAATTAAACAAACTGCTAAACATGACGCTTCACTTTCCCGCCAAGAAGTCCTCTTTTTCGCGATTTAAAGTTGGTCACATAGATTTTTTTTTTCAAATGCACATCAACCGTCGGGCAGTTGCCCACCAGACACAACACCCGTCTGGTCGGAGGATCCTCCCTTTTCTATGGAGGATGAGTAAACTTTACACCGTGTTCCTCATACCTCTAAAAGCTATCATCGTTCTATTGCTATTATCGTTCGTCGTACTATCGATGTTTCATTTGATTTTTGAACGCATGTGCAATGTGTCTGATGTCCCACTGCCAGGGGAATTGCCGTCGTCGTCATGTCTAGAAAAAGTCTTCTTCTTCTTCCTAATTCCTAACTTCCCCGATCACAAAAAGTTCCAACCAGTTTAATTTGTGAGTTTAAATTATTAGTCTCATGCCCCGGGGGCATCGTAGATC
This sequence comes from Tiliacea aurago, assembly GCA_948098905.1. NCBI lineage: Eukaryota > Metazoa > Arthropoda > Insecta > Lepidoptera > Noctuidae > Tiliacea > Tiliacea aurago. The sequence goes on from OX402593.1 coordinate 19,710,030, forward strand.
TGAGGGGCTGCTAATACTGACCGAAGACGCTGGGAAGAGCAAGACGCTAACATAAGATTATTTAAAACCTTTTCAACGATGAATACATTCATAAAACCTGTAAATCCTTGTCAGTGTCTCAATGCGATGACAGACAAAGTGTATGAATGTTTTCATCACAGTTTTCGTCTTTGACAGAGAAGAGCATTTTTAGGGTTCCGTAGTAAACAAGGAACCCTTATAGTTTCGCCATGTCCGTCTGTCTGTCTGTCTGTCCGTCCGTCCGTCTGTCGCCAGCTTAGCTCAGAGACGCTTAGTCCTAGAAAGCTGTAATTTGGCATGGGTATACATATTAATCATGCCAAAAAAATGGTAAAATAAAATTATGAAAAACATTTTTTTTTAGGGTACCTCCCTTACACGTGAAATGGAGATGATATTTTTTTTTCTCGTCTATTCCATGGTGTGGATAGGCCGTTCAAAAATATTGTAGGTTTGGCAAAACCATTTTTCAATTAAGGGATCCGTTTGCGTAATATTAAGCTTTAAAGTGCTAGTTTTTGTTAGAGTCAAGTGTCCCCCCCCCCTGCCAGCTAAATGGTTGGTTTTGGATATGTGAAAAAATTCATGGCAATAGTATATATAACGAAATTAAAAGGAAAACTATCACAGCTAAGTAGGCTTCACAAGTTAACGAGTAATAGTCGACCAACTTAAATTTGCAGTTGGAGAATTGACCGTAACGTATATCGATGTATGGGAGAGCATATTTTTCAACTACAATGTTAAGTTTGTTTTTGGGATAAATTCATCCCAACTACGGAACCCTTCATTGTGCGTGGTCCGACATGCACTTGGCCGGTTTTTTATTGATGACATGACGACATATTTTAGTCATGTCATGTTGCTAAGTAACATTTTTAATAAGTCTCACTGAATTTAGTTGAAGTTGAAACATATACAATGTTGAATTTAAGCGAGAACTATTATTTAAGAAAATGCTTCTTGCGACGGGAACAGGTACCGACTCAAGGAATGATGAGAGAAAAGATGTCGCCTGCTCTTGCTGCCATCTACTTCAATTCTATGACTCCCAGACATAAACCATTAACCAGGAGATTCGGGATTCAGTGGACTTCATGAACAGCAAGTTTGAGGAGATGAGACAGCAGATGGATAGCTTGAAGAATGAAAACCAAGCCTACAAAAATTGCATAACCAATCTCGAGAGAAAAGTCGAAGATCTACAGCTGTCGTCTCGTTCATCGGATAACGACATGAATGACAAACTATCCGGACTGGAACTAAAAATTGAGTCACTGGAACAGCAAGCCCGACTCAATAACATTGAGATTTGCAACCTGCCTGAGAAACGTGATGAAGACCTTCTTGGGCTCGTCGAAAAGATCGGTGCTACCATCAGGTGCTCAATTTCCCGTCAAGATGTACTAGCCGTTCACCGTGTGCCCCACGCACGTACTCAGGAAAGTAACAAACCCAAGAATATAATCGTAAAATTAGCCTCACGCACCCTTCGCGATAATGTCATAAGTGACTATCGTCTATCTAAAAATGTTACGTCCGACCTAATCGGTATGTCAGGTATCCCCTGTAAAATGTATATTAACGAGCATCTCACTCTTTATAACAAAAACTTATTTCGTTCATGTCGTGAGATGGCTAAGAAACATAACGTTAAGTATGTCTGGATTAGAAACGCTACTATACTTGTTAAAGCTACCGATAGCTCTAAAACATTTGCTGTACGCTGTCAAAATGATGTCAACAAGATTGCGCAGTGTAATCATCAGAATGAATAGCTTAGTTGTTTGTTTTGTTTACTTATATATCTATTTTAAGCCACTGCTTGCACAGATTTACTGTAAGAAAATGTTTAAAAGTCATATCGCTTGCCTTCAGTGTGTCCTAGTTGTCACAGTCACGAAAATCAGTATTATATCATTGTTTTGTTATATTTCTCGCATTTGTTGTTATACTGATACTGCCCTAGATTATATACCGAAAATAATAATATCAGTATTTTGTCTACGGAACTTGTTATATAAAACTCGCTCATTAGCTGTTGTTATTACTCATAACCTTGTACTAGTATGTAACTCAACTTTATACCGCTACCTACTACGAACAGAATCCAAGTTTTTAAATATACCCGAATCTAAAAATATTTGCTTCACTTTTTTTTGTTGTTTACTCCTTTTTTTACTTAATTACACGCGTTGCTCAGTAGCAATGATTTGTCAATATTTTATCAAAACTGTAGAGGGATCCGCACTAAATTGCACACACTTTACACCAACATTCTTTCCTTGTCCTTTGACGTGATCATATTATCTGAGACATGGCTAACACCTAACATAATGGACAAAGAATTCATTGATGACCGGTACTTAGTTTTTAGAGACGATCGTGACCGCATTGCTTCAAACAAGCGCGAGGGCGGGGGTGTTCTAATAGCCGTGCTGCGCGGGCTTCGGCCTGCGAGGATATTAACGTGTCCCTCTCCCACTGGCATCGAGCACGTTATGATCCAAGTGCCCGCATCGCGGTCCAACACTCACCACGTCATTAGCGCTTCCTATATACCACCACGCACACAGGACGATGTATACTTGTCACATCTGTCCACATTAGAAAATATTCTTACGGCTCCCTGTATTGAATCATTTTATATAGCCGGTGATTACAACCTGCCCGAAATTGTATGGTCAGGCAGTGCTAGTCATGTGAGTACTCAGTCACAAAATAATGTGGGTCGAACTTTATTGGATTTAATGGCTATTACGAATGCTTCTCAATACAACACAATTAAAAATAGTCTGGGTCGTGTTTTGGACTTATTCATTAGCAATACTGAATGTCTGTTACAGTCCGACATTTTACTGCTGCAGCCTGACAGTTACCACCCTCCATTTTCTGTTATAACCTCCCTGGAGACATCATTTACACCCATGAGGCGTCATTCTACAATAAAATACAATTTCTTTAAAGCTAATTACCAAGAAATTAATGTGGAACTAAAGAAGTTGAACTGGGATGAACTGTTTCTTAATCTCTCCAGTGAACAGGCCGTAGATGCTTTTTATGACTATATATATGGAATCGTCAGACTACATGTTCCACTGTCACGTCATAAATCAACTACCTTTCCCGTTTGGTTTAGCGCTTCCCTAATTAAAACTTTCAAAAATAAAGAACGCGCGTGGATAAGATGGAAAAAACTGCGCAACTTATCTGATTATGAAAAGTTCTCTATTCAGCGTAAACGTTTCAAACTACTCAGTGTACAGTGTTACAATAAGTACATGCAAACTGTTGAAGAAAGCATACCTATTAATGTCAAACACTTCTCTAACCGAAAGAAAGGTTCTGGAATCCCAACTAACATGCAGTACAAAAATATATCATCTAACTGCCCCGCTGAGATATGTTCACTGTTTTCTGCCTTCTTTAACTCGGTGTATGAGCCCTCAACATTTGACCCTAACACCTGGACACCCCCAGAAACCTTTGACGAGAGTTCTGTATGCATTCCGGATATTTACCTCGAAAGGAGTGTCATACTTAAGGCACTTAACTCATTAGACTTAGCTAAAGGAGCTGGTCCGGATGGCCTGCCCCCTTCTTTCTTTAAGAACACTGCGGAAACTATGTGTCCCCCGTTACACATAATATTTAATAAATGTCTCAGGGAAGGGATTTTCCCTTGTGTTTGGAAGAGGGCTTTCATCACGCCCATTCACAAAATTGGTGACAAAGGTAATGTTGAGAATTATCGACCCATATCTATCTTGTCCACCTTGTCTAAACTTTTTGAGGGTCTAGTGCACAGTCACTTATTTCCACAGTTAAATCACCTCATTATACCCGAACAACATGGCTTCGTTAAATCCAAATCCACTACCACAAACTTAATCATTTTTACACAATTTTTGTTTGAAAACATGGACATGCGCACGCAGGTTGATGCTGTATACACCGATTTTCAGAAGGCTTTTGACAAGGTGGACCACAAATGCTTCTCGATAAAATTGCTTTCAATGCCATAAGAGGCAATTTACTCAGATGGTTTGCTTCATATATATTTCATAGGACTCAAAAGGTTGTTATCAATGGATTCGTATCTGATTATGTGGTCGTCGAATCAGGTGTGCCTCAAGGATCTGTCTTGGGCCCATTGCTTTTTATCCTGTTTATAAACGACATAAAATCCTGCATAGTCAACTCCAAATTCCTAATGTATGCCGACGACATTAAAATCTTTAAGGCTTGTGCGAACTCTCAGGATTGTTTGCTACTACAAGAGGACTTGTGCAGGCTTTCTTAATACTGTCTGGTCAATAAACTTAATCTTAGTCTTCCAAAATGTCACTTCATTTCTTTTACTAAAAACATAAATACTATTAACTTCCCATATGCTTTGAACGACATACAATTGAATAAAACTGAGTGCACACGTGATCTTGGCGTGCTGCTTGATTGCCAATTACATTTAGACACCCATATCGACAGTATAATTAACAAAGCCTTTAAGATGTATGGTTTTGTTATGCGGTCTTGTAAAGACTTCAAAAAGCCTTCTACTTTTCTCTTCTTATACAAAACACTAGTCCGTTCTCAGTTGGAATACGCGGTACCCATCTGGTGCCCGTATTATGATAAATATAAGCAAGCAATAGAAATGGTTCAGAAAAAATTTCTTCGTGCGACGCATTACAGGTGCTTCCGTGCAAGGATTCCCTATGCAGATTTGCTAAAGCATTATAAGATATTGAGCTTGGATTCCAGACGTTTACTAATCATGGTTGTGATGCTGTACGGTATATGCAATGACAAATTTAATTGTACTGAGCTCTCCAATAGACTATGTTACGTAGTACCTAGAACTGTTATTCGGCGGGAGGTGCGCGCACCTCAACTATTCTACACTGCACGATGTAGAACGAAGGCTGGGGTGCGAGCCCCTCTCCGCCGACTTTTAGAAACCTATAACACACATTTCATTGATTTTGATATTTTCGCGCTATCGCAATCTAACTTCAAAAAAATGGTTTCACAATCTCTTGCAAGTCGCCTTTAAGATGGATGCTCTTGTCATTCGCTTCTTTCAATTCGCAGGTTTTTCTTCTAAATTATGCAAAAAAAAAAAATGGTTTTAAACATGCGTTCGTTTTCATACACCGATATCATTTCGTGGACAATAGTGTGGGTTATACGTTTATCCGACTGTACTAAAACGACTTTTTGTAAATGCTGTAATGTATAACTGTTTTTTGTCCCAAATAAATAAAATAAAAAATAAAAATAAAATAAAGAACTTGCGGGACTAGAACCTAGACTTGGAAGGCGCAGGAAACAATTGTTTCGTACCGCCAGAAGAATTACTTGAGGGCCGAGTAGTATTGAAACCAGTCAGAAAAGAGGTACTTTCCAAATTAAACAATATCGGTATCGAAACCATTGGACAAACTTTGTTCCAGAAGCATCGAAAACAAATGGATTTAGATTAGAGACAAGCACTTTTAGATTCTGATATTAACTGGAGAAATTATGTCACAGCCACTACTCGTCGGCTATGGGATGACCTTGTCGTAGCGGCGACAAAAAGGAATTCAGAACATATAATTAAAGACTTTCATGATTTCATGTATTTATATAAGCAGTCCATAGGTAAAATTGAAATTTTATTTCATGAATCAGCTGTAGCAGAAATAAAAAATACTAGAGAAAATGCATTACATGAAATGCAAAACAAATACACAGCCAGTTTGAAACACCAAGCAACTTTTCTCTACGATGAATACGACAAAAAGCTTATGGAGGAAAAAACTAGACTTAAATTTGACTTAATGCAAAAGTTAGAAATTAACCGCAAGGTCATGGCCGACAAAATCCATGATTTAAACGTTGATAAACATATAGCTGTAGAAAAATTAAAACAATGTCTTCATTGTCAAAATCTAGCTTGTGGAATTTATGTTGCTTTAAAAGAACGAGAAGAATGCTTAAAAGAAACAGAAGAGTCAAAACATAAGCACAAGAAAAAAGTTAAGTTAATTTCGGATACAATACTGATTAATGACTTTGAAATTCGTCTTGCAGAAGAGAAAGATAAGAAGCGACATGAGTTCTGGAAAATTTGGCAGAAGAAAGTCTGTCATGTCGTGAAATCGTTTCAAATGTTTGTGTCGTATTGTCTAAATATGCTTCCGGAACATGCAGAGTTCTTTATAAACATGTAGAAATTGATGCTTTTACAATTGAACGAAGCCCTGGAAGACCCGACTGCAGCCAGTATCATTGAACTAGAAAGGGAACAATTCCATACTCCTGTTCCACGACCTAAACCTTTCTATCTATTCTGCGACAGAGGTTACAAAACTAATGTGGAACAGGATTTATGTCCAAAACATAGTGGTACTTCTAGTGCTTCGGGATTACCAGTGATGATTATTAATAAGCGATGTCTATATGCCGCCTGTGATAATTTCGATCAGTTCACTAACAAAATTAACGAGTTTATCCATGGTAATCGTGGAGATGATGCTGATTTCAAAGATGACCTTGTGTATGAACACTTTGTTCCGGTGAAATATGGATCGCGCCAGCGACTGTTAGAAATAAAATTAGAAAGTTCTTTACTACAAGTACTGCAACAAGAAATGGCAAAGACACAAACAGACGAGAATAAAGTACCTATTAAGTGTAGGGACTGCGAGTTACCTTGGTGTTCCTGCCCTCCGCGTCTTACATCGGTAGATGGCGGTGAGAAAACTAAACTAGCACCTTCGTTGGTAACATCTTCCAGGGCATCGCACCATAAATTGCAATCGGTCGGCAGAAGCATGGAATTGGATCACGAGAGAGAACTCAAATGGGACAGTTTCTGTACGCACATCTAGCCCAAAAAGTGTAGCTGTGCTAAAACGGTTAAGAAGCACTTAGCAGAACATTTACCCGTGTATATGAGACACATGCGATATGGGCCACCGCAAATACCAGGCTATGAAATGTGCTCGATCGAGGAGCTTAAAGCCTTGGTTAAAGAAGCAAGAAAAGAAATCCCTCTTCTTGCGGTACCCCCGGCAGTCCCATCTAGAACCAAAGACATGAGCACTCAATGTAATGATCAGATATTCGAGACGATGTGCACTTGTTATTCTGATGATGAGTTCAGGAATTTTATTAACAATATAAAACATACTGGTTTTCCAAAAAATAATGTTGGTTTGATGTCGCCCTCGTTCATGGCACAATCAATCAGTTCGTTCGCAGCGGCCAGAGCACACTCTTTGAGAAATCTCGTCGAGGATCGATTCGGAACTTAAACATATATTTAAGAAGGACGGTTGTGATTTCGAATAAGTATCGTTTATTTCGATAGTACTATTTTTATATAAGTTTGGATAGGGTACATTTTGAACGTAATAGTTGTTTGTTTGGTTGTACTATCTTAATATATATAAATCTCGTGTCACAATGTTTGTCCTCAATGGACTCCTAAACCACTTAACCGATTATAATAAAATTCGCACACCATGTGCAGTTCGATCCAACTTGAGAGATAGTAGGTAGGTAGGTAGGTAGGGTAGGTAAGTAGGGTAGGTAGGTAGGGTAGGTAGGTAGGGTAGGTAGGTAGGTAGGGTAGGTAGGTAGGGTAGGTAGGTAGGATAGGTAGGTAGGTAGGGTAGGTAGGTAGGTAGGTAGGTAGGGTAGGTAGGTAGGTAGGGTAGGTAGGTAGGTAGGTTAGGCAGGTAGGGTAGGTATTATTTTACCCATAGAAAGCCACGTTATTTGTGAGTGTCCTAGAGTGAAAATGTTTACCGCCCAACGGAGTGGGCACGGGTCAGCTAGTTTAATTATATTTTGTAATAAGTTTATGGAGGGTATGTTTCGAACGTCATCTAGGTTTTTCTTCTAAATATAACTTAATTACTTATTATATTTATTTATTTAACCCGTACACACAAATGAGAAAAGAACAGAAAAATACGTAAAGGTAATGCTTATTTCTATAGAAATCTCTTCCAGCATACCTTCCTGCAATATGAAAGTAGATAAAGAGATGTAGACACCGTGTGTAAGAGAAGAGTAGAAGAGAAAATAGAATACATCAAATCAAAAACAATATTCACTTAATAAAATAAAACAAATAATATGAGAATATACTTAATATACATACATACCTACATACTTCTAAAATAAATATCACTAGGATAAGAATAATATTATCTATAACTAGCTTTTCCCGGCCCGGCTTCGCACGGATAGCGCTAAGTATCTACCCTACCCAACCTACCTACCTACCTACTCTACCTACCTAACAACCCTACCTTACCTACCTACCTACCCAACCTACCTACCTACGTACCCTACCTACCTACCTACTACCCTAGTAAAAAGTATGAAAAAAAGTAAAAAAAAAAGTATCCTATGTCCGTCTGCTGGTTCTAAGCTATCTCCCCAGCAATTTTCAGCCAAATCAGTCCTGCCGTTCTTGAGTTATAAATGGTGTAACTAACAACTTTCTTTTATATTTATAGATGTAATTTAAGGCGACGATAACCGACTTTTAATGATTTTTTATTGAAGATCACGTCTAAACGAGTAGTGTTAATGATTTGAATAAAAAAATATAATATGTTAAATTAGAGCATTTTCTCAATAAATTGATATGTGAATATTTTAGATTATGTTTCTATTACATAGTGAAATTAATTTGTAAAGTTATGGCTAACGCGGATGAAAAACTGAGAATGGCGCAAAATCTAGGTACTACTAAGCGTATTTTTCTGAAACCTTCACCAATTTAAAGATAATTTAATTATTGCCTTTAGTATACGCGTTTTATTAAAATACCTTTTGTTTTGTGTATAATAAATTAATAATGCGTCAAATTGGGGACAGCGCTCCTTGATGGGCGAGTCCTATTACTGGCTGAACGTACGACGCGTTGCGTGAGCTCAGTACAGAATACGCAAGCTAACCACTCAAGGTCACTGGCATATATCTGCGTCTTAAAATAATAAATACATACGCAACCAAGACGAAGTGGAAAGATAGTTGTGTTACTCTTCTTTTTTCCACAGCAGTTTTGCAATTTGCAGGTCTGTATCAGGCAGGTTTTATCTTGATCAAAATATGATTCGCGACTTTAACAGATATGTAAATATTTACAGCATTAGAATCATTAATACATCTCTCTAAGTTAGATTTATTCCCCAATGCCCTGATTTCATAAAAAAGTAATTCAATAGAACAAATCTTACTTAGAGAGATGTATTACTGCGGGCTAATTGCGTAACACACTATCAGTAGGAATTGGTTTCATTTTGACAGTTCAACAACATTCATTGCATTATTTACGTTGTTGAGCAGACAAATTTTTCTAACACATGAAGCAATGGATTAGCAATATACTTCAAAATCATTCCGATTCCGATTCAAACTGTGTTACACAATTAGGGTGCTGATTCTATTAATTATAATTCTGTAAATACATACCTATCTGTTATAGTCGCGAATCATATTGATACCGTAAAATAAACGAAATAAAATTTTATTTTCTAAAGGCTAAAGCTGCGGATTCACTTGACATATTGCATTAGAGGCGGTGCGGCGGGGTTGTCTAAGTGAATTCCACAACCGCACCGCGTGTACAGTGAAGGAGTAGGAGTAGAAGACGGTGGCGTGGCGTTTTAGGATAGTTCACCTAGGACTAGGAGGTTATTTAAATAGCAGACACAATATCCTAGAGTTTCTGCGAAGTCGAATAGGGAGCCACTTGAGTATCTTGCGAAAGTTAGAACGCGGTCATCCAAATCGAACCACCAAGGACTATTCCTGCTTGCAGCGCTCTGCCAATAGCATCGCCGCATCAGATTTTTGCTGAGCACCTTGTTAAAAAACCGGATAAAGGGTGATCATTGTAACAGCCTAGGGCCTGAGAAATTATTTAAAAAAATATTGGTCGACGCAAAAAGGCGGTAAACAGATGTGGAAATAGTGAGCATGGGATTTTGTTTTGAAAGTGGTCCGATTTGGGTGCCCGCTACAAAGGCTGCTCAGTTGTCTGAATGTCATACTCAAATCTTAGAGGTGTTGCACACACAATCATGGTCGGGACGGCACATTCGATTCGGCAGTAAGTATTTGTTAAACAACAAAGCCGCCGCGACCCGAAGCAATTACTGCACATACCTCCTATTCGACTTTCATTCGGGTCGTGCCGATCGGTAGGTAAACTTCGTTCGGCATCTATCCCTGCTGATATTATTTATGTTCGGGAACATTATATTGGATTTTGCCAACCGGCTGTGCCGAATCATGCCGACCCGACCAAGTGTGAAGCACGCCTAAGGAATAATCAGATAATAATTTGACCACTATACAATAATTTCCACCTCGGCCGTGCGAGGAAAAGTGCAGCAAGCATATCTGGCCCGGTGGCTTTAATTGGAACTAACAAAATCACTATGAAAATTGACTAGTTCTGTAATTTTTTGGGCAGCGCCACTCACCGGGTCAACCGGTACAATTGCAATGTATTTCATTTTGACAATAATAATTCAACAACATTCATTGTGTTATTTACGTCACCGAGCAGGCCAATATTTAAATATAATATACGTAGCAATAAAAAAATAAAAAGATTTCACATACCTACTTACATGGGTACTTATGAAACGTCAGAAGCTAGGTGCACGGTTCCAATTAGTCGTTTCCTATGGAGATGAGCCGGCATGAAACTCAACGGTTACTCTTTTAAAAATAATTGACTTTTACAATGTTTTTAAATTAAGGGAGGACAGTGTAATATACATTTATATAGTTTTGCCATTAATGAGGTACCAGGGAAGCCGTACGTGCAGAAGGAATAATTGCCAAACTTCCTTGTCTTCAACGTAGTCTTTAATCTTATAATATGTTTTTTTCCGTTTGGTGCCGGACGTACAGAATAGCAGCATCCCATTTCTTCCTGTGAGTGTCGTAAGACGCGACTAATGGACTTACTAGAGAATGGGCAGCAGCGTTCTTTATGCATTTTTAAAACCATACTGCGATCGCCAACCCGCCTGCCAAGCGTGGCGATTATGGTAAATCCCTCCTGTTTTTGGGGGAGGCCTATGTCCAGCAGTGGACGTCTTTCGGCTGAAATGATGATGCTGATTTTTTGATAAGAACACGTTTGATGTGGGTTTTGAACTTTCAATCCCTAAGTTCTGTATCTGACTTTGGTAACTTGTTATAAAAGCGGATACATTAACTAAGGGATTATTAGCTGTGAACCATTTAGAAAGAACAGCCAGCCTGTCGTTGACATGTAAAACGTCCGTATCTTTTCTATCCATTTTAAAAAGAAGCGAAGTCATCAGCGAATAGAATTATATGCGATAAGTTAGCCATCATGTAAGGAAGATCATTAATATAAACTATAAATAGGAACGGGCCAAGAATTGAACCTTTAGGCACGCCCATCTTTACTAGAGACGCCGAGAACGTCGCCCCGTTAACGTTTACTTTTTGCTGCCTGTTTGATAGATAGGAAAGAACAAGATCAGCAGCTTGTCCACGAATTCCGTAGTCCTGTACTTTACAGATCTGTGTATTGTGGTCAATGCAGACAAACGCTTTTGAGAGGTCACAGAAAATGCCAATGGCATCCTCAAATGTTAAATTCCAAAATGTGACTGATGAGATTTGCTCAGTAAGGGTGCCCGCACACGAGCTACTTTTTGACGCTCAGAAAATCGCTGGCGATTTCTCAGCGATTATTGCCAGTGACTTTTTGAGCGACTCAACGCACACGTGCGATATTTTGTCGCTGGCTATCGAGGGATGTACTCGTCATGGATTAACAGATATCGATGTTTAACCAAAAATTGAAATTCTTTCTTCGAAGAATAGTTTTCATCCGAAATCATAAGTTAAAAAGTACTAACGCTTTAATTATTATAACAATTAGAATGACCTACAATTTTAGTATAAATACATAAGTTTTAGTATAATAACATTAAACTCTTTTATAAACTCATCTTAGTATCTACCTAGGTAGGTATGTATTTACCTCTCTATCACTTTCACACCTAAACCGTATAGGTACTTACAAAAAATGAATGCGTAAGTAGGTACTTATCTAAGTAAAAAAAACTTATACATCGATATCCATCGGTGAGCAATGACGCAACGTCCTTCCTTAGCAAAGAGTACGCGGGCGATTGTCGCTGAGCCGTGTGCGTTAGCTAGTACATTTCCATACGTTCCATTCTGCAGCGACAATCGCTACGCCCGGAATCCAGCGATTTTGTTGGTAAGCGACTTTTAGTAGCTCGTGGGCGTTACTGCATTGAACTCCATACGTTCCATTGGCGACACGAAAATCACTCAGCGATAAACGTCCGTGTGCGGTCACCCTAAAAGTCTGGCGACTATGTAAAATCCCATTTGAATTAAAATATGACAACATCTGATCTAGCATGATTTAGCAATAAATTAGGTATTTCATTTAAAATCCTTATGATGGTGAAAGAAAGTGCTAGTCTGTTCGGGCGACGGGCTCTTGTTCGTCTAATGATTTAAACTGCTACTAGGACCTTTTGGCGCACGAATGACGTTAACGGTGTGGGGCGCTGTTGGTAAACATTTGTGCATATGTTTTGTGAAAAACACGATGGCAGCATTAGTTCCGATTTTCGCCACGCGCCAAAAGAACCTTGTTGCGCTATAGCAGGCCTCAATCTCCTCATTTTTAGGGTTCCGTACCAAAATGGTAAAAAGTGTGTGAGTGCAGATTATGTTTCCAAATAAATGATGTATGAAAGATGAAGATTTAAATAACTTTCTGTGTGTTTGTCAAACATGTGTTTATCAGGGATTTGAAGATCTAGATAAATACTTATAGATAGATAATTATAATACTTACTATTTAATAAACTAGAGGAAAAAGACTTGCATTATTGTTACCTGCCTGTTTATTAGTATGATGCCACTAAGGGGGCCTGGGGAACTTTAATACAGGTTTTTTTTTAAACATCTACTTCTGGCACCAGCTTTCACAATGTGACTTTTTGGGTTCCGTAACAAAATGGTAAAAAGGAACCCATAAGGTGAGACTAAGTCTGTCTGTCTGTCACACCTGGATAACTCAAGAACTACTAATGCTATCAACTTGAAATTTAGAATAGTTTTAGATGACATTTGCCCAACTATTGCAGACAAGAAAGAAAAAAAAAAATTGCAAAAGGGACTGAAAGGGGGTCTTAAAAATTTTAAGTGGCGCTACTAGGGCATCTGGGGTATCATTTGAAAGAGCGCTGTTTGCACATTCTCAAATATATTTATTTTTTTTTGGGGACCTTACTTTCAAAAAATTATTAAAAAAAAAAAACCGCCCCCCCTCCCCCCCCTATCTCCGAAGTTTTCATAGATAAAAATCTGAAATTATTCTATGTGATAGAAGTTTATGTAAAGATTACAGGAAAAATAAAACGATGCCTCTAAATAGCACAGTATTTCAGAAATCATCAACATCATATACGTACGGAACCATCAGTGCGCGAGTCCGACTCGCTCTTGACCGATTTTTTTTAAATATATCATATGCAATCAACAACTGTTGAGGAAAAAAAAACCTTGGATAACTTTTGCCCACGACTTCGCCTGCGTAGATTTTCGAAATTATCCCACGGGGACGTACCGTACGTTACCACGACTACCCGGAAAGTATTCTGTCATAACGGTAGACTACTGAATTTTTTTTTCAGAAATAATCATTCAGTCAGTATTTTTGAACTTAGAGTTGTAATGCTGATTCTAATGATTGTAATTCTGTAAAGCCAAATTTGCTTTGGCCGCGAATCATATTTAGATCAACATACAACCTGTTACTGACCTGCAAATTGCAAAAAACGTAAGAAAATTTGAATTTCGCTGGCTACCTTAGACCACAGAGTACATTTCCTTAGACCTTAGCGCATCCCCCTTATGGGTTAATTGTCTAATTTTGAAGACTGAATTTTGTCGTAGAGTTGCTAAGCAACTTATTAATTTATTTAGCATAAAAATAATTCAAACGTTTTAGTATGTTTCTGGGTTTACTTTGTAGTTTTATTATTATTACATATTTCGGAAAATATTTTTAGAAATCTATTAGACAAATATTCGTAATGTCTAATTTGAGTGAAAACTATTATTTAAGAGACTACTACTTCCAACGAAAACAAGTACCGACACTAAGTATGATGACGAAAAAAATGACTCCTCCTCTTGCTGCCATCTATTTTAACTCTATGAAACCGAGACTCAAAATACTTGCGGGCTTGGAACCTTCGCTTAAAGGTGGAGGAAGTGATTGTTACGTACCGCCAGAGCAATTACTAGAAGGCCGAGCAGTATTGAAACCAGTCAGAAAAGAGGTAATTTGTAAATTAAACCATCAAGGTATCGAAACCATCGGAACAACTTTGTTCCAGAAGCATCGAATAGCAATGGATTTAGAAATAGAGCAAGCACTTTCTGATTCTGATGTTAACTGGAGAAATTATGTCATAGCCACTACTCGTCGGCTATGGGATGAACTTGTTACAGCAGCGACAAAAAAGAATTCAGAACATATAATTAAAGACTTTAATGATTTCGTGTATTTATATAGGCAGTCCATAGGTAAAATAGAAATTTTATTTCATGAATCAGCCGTAGCAGAAATAAAAAATACTAAAGAAAAAGCACTACAAGAAATGCAAAATAAATACGCAGCCGCTTTAGAACACCAAGCTACTTTGCTCTACGACCAATATGAGAAAAAGCTTATGGAGGAAAAATCTAGACTAAAAATTGACTTCATGCAAAAGTTAGAAATTAATCGCACGGTCATGGCCGAGAAAATTCATGATCTAAACGTTGATAAACATATGGCTATAGGAAAACTAAGGCAACATCTTCAGTGTCAAAATCTAGCTTGTGGAATTTATGTTGCTTTAAAAGAACGAGAAGAATGCTTAAAAGAAACAGAAGAGTCAAAATATAAGCACAAGAAAACAGTTAAGTTAATTTCGGATACAATACTGATTAAAGACTTCGAAATTTGTCTTGCGGAAGAAAAAGAAAAGAAGCGACAAGAGTTCTTCAAAATTTGGCAGAAGAAAGTCTGTCTTGTCGTAAAATCGTTTCAAATGTTTGTGTCGTATTGTCTCAATATGCTTCCGGAACATGCAGAGTTCTTTATAAACATGGAGAAATTGATGCTTTTACAATTGAACGAAGCCCTGGAAGACCCGACTGCAGCCAGTATCATTGAACTAGAAAGGGAACAATTCCATACTCCTGTTCCACGACCTAAACCTTTCTATCTATTCTGCGACAGAGGTTACAAAGCTAATGTGGAACAAGATTTATGTCCAAAACATAGTGGTACTTCTAGTGCTTCGGGATTACCAGTGATGATTATTAATAAGCGATGTCTATATGCCACCTGTGATAATTTCAATCAGTTCACTGACAAGATTAAGGAGTTTATCCAAGGTAATCGTGGAGACGAAGCTGATTTCAAAGATGACCTTGTTTATGAGCATTTTGTTCCTGTTAAATATGAATCATCCCAGCGACTGCCAGAATTAAAGTTAGAAAGTTCTTTACTACAAGTACTGCAACAAGAAATGGCAAACATGCAAACAGACGAGAGTAAAGTTCCTATTAAGTGTAGGGACTGTGAGTTGCTTTGGTGTTCCTGCCCTCCGCGTCTTACATCGGTAACTGACGGTGAGAAAACTAAACTAGCATTTTCGTTAAAAACGTCTGCCAGGGCATCGCATCATAAATTGCAATCGATCGGCAAAAGCATGGAATTGTATCACGAGAGAGAACCCAAATGGGAAAGTTTCTGTACGCACATTGAGCCCAAAAAGTGTAGATGTGCTAAGACGGTCAAGAACCACTTAGCAGAACATTTACCAGCATATATGAGACACATGAGGTATGTGCCATCCGATTTACCTGACTATGAAATGTGTTCGGTAAGAACGCTAAAGACCTTGGTGAAAAAAGCAAGAAAAGTTTCTCCTATGGCCCCAGTAGAATTCCCAGCTAAGACCAAAGACATGGGCACTCAGTACATTGATTCGGAATTTGAGAGATTGTGCACTTGTTTTAGTAATCCTGAATTAATTAGTTTGCCTATTAATCCAACAATGCTGGACTTTACGGAGACGGATGCGAGTAAAGATGGTGGCGTATCGTCCTCGTACCTGACAAAACGAGCGAGTTCGTTTGCAACATCCAGAGCACACTCATTGAGGAATTTTCTTAAAGAATTACCTGAGATTAAAGAAATATTTTCTAGAAAAGATTGTGCATTCTAATAGTTAGAGGATATATTTATTTTTAGTATTTTTAAGTAGGTTTAGAAATAAAGTTTTGAAGCTTATGTTTTTCTTATTTGTCTATTGTTAATTTAATAAAGATTTAAGTCTATAGTACTTTAATTATCTTATTTTGTGGTTTAGCGATAGTCGTCACTCATTGTCGTGTAGAAATGTAAGTTAACGGGTGGTGTTCTGAATGGCTGAAATAGCCTGTTAGGAAAAAATCATAGTACATAATACATACTACTGTGCTAATGAAACTAGATAAATATCAGGCCTCGAATGCATGCCACAGCGCCCTGCGGGGCTAGCACGGTCGTACCCAAGACGTTTGTGACAAGATATGATATAATGTATCTTATCTTACAATTTATATTAAATGCTAGCACGGGTCAACCATGTGATATAATCTAGAGGCGCGACATGCTTTTCTTGTTGCAAGAGCGAGCACGGCCTACTGTGACATGACTTGGCTTGTCTTACATGCTAGCACGGCGGCGTGAGATAATTTCTTGACGTGTGACATAAATTCTTGACGTTTAGTTGGGACTCTATTAAGTCTTATTTGCTAATACGGGCGCACCCATTTTGTTACAAATGTTACATTTTGACAGACGACTAAGAAAATTTTATCACGTTCGTTCGGAGGGGGTGATAAGATTTAAACATTGAAAAAAAAAACAATTTTCCTGCTAGTTACTGCACTAAATAGCAATAAATTATTATAATTATGTTCTTACCCGAAAGCAAGAGGCCCAAAGTAGAAAAATATTTCGAAAAAAACATTCGGGATTCCTAAATAACCCATTCGAGTCGTATTCGCCGGCGAATACCACCGCGGAATAGAGTAGTTAATAACTCACCCCGTCCCTTCACCCCGCCCGCCCGTGCGGACCAAGTAGTTACAAATATTATCCCTAATAATAATAACAATTCGACGCTGCAAGTCCCCTCTTGTTCAGTAACCAGTAGCGCCCTAAGCCGAGGTTCGAGTCCCATTAGGGGGCGTCCCTAGGCCTGCTACTTAAAATCCTATATAATATAATACACTAACCCGGCGAGAGGCCCCTCAGGCCCCGCCAAAGTCCGGTGAAGCAGCAAAGGCACTCCGGAGCCACCTGCAAAAACTTCCGAATCAAAAAAAAAAAAATTGTTTTGTGTGAGCCTTTGTAACAGTATTTACTTATTATTTAAAATAATATACTTTAAAGACACCGATTTGTGTTCAATTATTTACTGCGCCCATAAAATAAACGGCCCGAAAAATCAGTTTACTATACCACACTATGAAGTCAGCAACAAGAAAAGCATATCACGCCTCTAGATTATATCACATGGTTGACCCGTGCTAGCATTAAGCATTTGTGATAAAACGGTTTTTTCACCCAAATTGTGTGATATAAGCCATGTCACAGCACAGTAGGCCATGCTAGCCCCGCTGAGTGTGCCAACTTATATAAGGAAGTACGATATTATCACGGCTTCATGCGCCTTGCGACCCACATGTCATGCAATTTCTTGTTTTTTGCTTTTCAGTGCGTTTTTCTTCAAGTCGGGTTTAAAAAACCCAACTTTTCTCTTATTCTTCTCTTTCATTATTATTTACCTGTAACCACATACCTTTGGAATGTAAATGCGAAATAGCTGCAGTAGCAAGCACTGGTCGTGTACTCGTGCTGTGTACGGCGGTGGCGGCGACATTATTATCTGAGGTTAAGAGCTTGTGTCAAAGGGGTTAAAAACTGAAAGCTCGCTCGTGTGATGGCAGTACTGTTGAGTGATGTAATTTTGTGTTGTTATTCAGTTTAAAAGACAAATTAAAATTATACGATTAAAATGTATTAACCTATTAATTTATTCGCATTTAGCAAATTGGACGACATTCTGAAATCAGCCATAATTCCACATGTCCGGGGCAGTGGTCCAACTGCTCCGTCCAACTAGTTGCACCATGGGTCTTTACTAGAGGCAGTTGTCCAACTTTAAAAACAGTTAACCACGGAACTCTCAAAAGGTGCTGTGGTCCAACTATTTTTAAAGTTGGACAACTGCCCCTAGTAAAGACCCATGGTCCAACTAGTTGTACAGACCAGTTGGACCACTGCCCCGGAATGAATTCCACAATGTCTGAAGTCTCTCTATAACCAGTGTGTTCTGCTCACCATGACGTACGGTGCTGAGACGTGGAAGCTCCCGCAAGATTCTGTCTTCAGGGCGAGAGTTGCACAGAGAGCCATGGAGCGTTCCATGCTTGGCATAAAGCTTATAAACCGAGTCCCAAACGTCGTGATCCGCAGACGTACGAAGGTTTTCAATATCGGAAAACGAGTTTGAGGAGTTGAGCAGGACACCTGGCAAGGCGCAGAGATGACAGGTGGAGTAAGGCAGTAACCGAGTGGCATTCAAGGACTGGAAGACGAAGTGTCGGTCGTCCGGTGGCGAGATGGACGTATGACATTGTTACCATCGCGGGTAGAGCCTGACACAAGAGCGTGGGGATTGGCACAAGGGAAGAGAGACCTATGCTTAGCAGTAGGTGAAGTCAGGCTGTGGGTTATAATGATGAACCTATTAAAAGTTGAGCTAAGAAAAAGAAAAGAAGTGCAGATTTAGTGGAAAACTACTGGTTTTAATTTTTTTTTGCAGAGCTTTCTCTTTTAATAACATCGTTGGGAAATAAAGGAATTCACATCAACAGTTACGGGACAGGACGGGTATCGATATCTAAACACAAAAAAAAACAACAAAAAAAATCATTTAAAAAATCATCAAATTAAAATAATTTGATGATTTTTTTTTGGGGTCATCAACTGCAGGTAGTGTAGTCACTTGATATATCAGTTTAAAAAAAACTTTTTTTTTTCTGTGAACTTCACGGATGTAATGAGTTTCGATATCTGAAGTTCTGAACACGATTAAACAAATAAAAACTGATTTTCTTAACTCTTAACTCAAGTAACATAAATCGTTTTTATTTTCTTTTATCGTGTTTAGATATCGTTACCCATCACGTCTGCGGAGTTTCGCTAGCTAATTTAATTTTACCCTGTATAGTTAGTTATCTGTGGTTATAATAATACAAATAACTGATTATTAGATCGCGTTTCTATTCATGAGAGAGAGACTAAACTACTCGTAATAATTGTATCATTGTCGGCGTGATTAATATGTTTACCCATTCCAAATACAGCTTTCTAGTACTAAGAGTCTCTGAGCTAAGCCGGGGACAGACAGACAAACAGACGGGCATGGTGAAACTATAAGGGTTTCTTGTTCACTACGGCCAAAAATCAAGAAACCAATCAACTACTGACAAACCCTTTACAAGTATACCATGAAAGGACAAAAGACATGTGCGTCAGGTGATCGAAAAAGAGCTAGGATTAAAAATGGAGAACAACCAATCCGACATTTGCTGGAAGGCTGTGTCTATGGAAAGGTGCACAGGCATTCATTTGGAACAAGTGTTAGAGCCACTAAATCTGAAGAACTAATCCATACAGATGTATGCGGATTGCGGACCACTTCCATATTCGATTTCCAAGTTTCGATAATACATTCTGTTCAAGGACGACTTCATACGACATCGTCACATCTACTTTCTTAGACAAAAATCTCAAGCAGCTTCAAAGCTAAACTTCTTTAAACGAAGTTAAAGCAACAGGATATGTCATTAAAGAAATGTTGAGTGATTACGGAGGAGAATTTGTTAGCTCGGAATTCAAAAATATCCTAACTGAAAACGGAATTAAGCAAAGATTCACAATGCACCACACCCCAGAGTTAGCAGGCTGCTCGTGAAAATTGGACGGTAGTAGAAGCCGCTCGCAAAGTCATCAGGAATTTCACACCCATCAGGAAATTCAGTTACAGGCTATCTCTACCCACAAGCGTGGGTAGAGGTAGTGAATGTGATAGGCTACGTCTTGAATTGCACAGGGCCAACCAACGTGCCAAGCAAGTCTCCACATGAGCTCTGTTATGGACAGAAGCCAGCGATCAAACATCTTAGAATCCTTGGTTGCACCTGGTATGCCCATGCTTGCATGGTGATACGCGGACTCGTGCTAAGAGTCCGCGTGTCACTGGTCAGTTTCCAGCAATATGGAGGTCAGTGAACGAGGTATAACGTTTTAAATATGACGTTAAGAATCTGACGTTTGTACTCGTACCGTAGAAGCGTAGTGCTAATGTAAAAAATGTTTTGACAATGTGTTGTATTAAGGTTGTATTGTAATGTAATAATAATAATCCTAAAACACTTTTTTAAATATTTGAAAAAATATTACTTTTGTAAATTTATCTGCTACTATGACTGCTAACTACATGAGTGATAACTATCGTTCAAGGAAACACTTCTTGAGAACACAAGAGGTTCCGACACAGAGCCTTATCAAGAAAAACATGTCGGAGCCACTTGCAGCTGTATATTTCAATTCCATGACTCCGAAGCTTAAGTTGATGGCAGGGCTTGAACCTCCAATGAAAGGTGGTGGAACTGTCTGGTACGTCCTACCTAAAGACCTTTTGAAAGGCAGAACGGTGTTAAAGCCTTTAAAAAAAGAGTATATGTCCAGATTAAATTACCTTGGAATTGACGCTCTTTGTACAAAAGCGCTTGAAAACCGTCGCAAATGCTTGATATTACAGACAAACAAAACTGTTTCTGAAAACGATGAGAAATGGAAAAAAAATATTGAAGATAAATGCGAACAACTTTTTAAAGACATTTCTGGGAAAGCGGCGAACAAGAACAGTGCCCGAATTATTGAAGAATGTAAGGAATTTTCAAACTTATACGTTGTATCTGTCAATACTATTGAGTCTGTACTGTTTGATGCAGCATCTATTGAAATTAACAGAATACAAAATGAGATATTTCAAAAAATGAAAGAAAAGTACAAAAGCTCGGTAAAACAGCAAGCAGCTGCACTGCATGATACATTCACAAATAGACTGATTTCAGAAAAGTTAAGACTAAGAGGTGAATTTGTTCAGACGTTAGCAAAGAATCGCGTCGAACTGGGGAATAAAATACATGATCTCAAACTAGAGAAACATGTAATCATCGAGAAATTTAGACAATTTTGGGAGTGCCAACGCCTGGCTTGTCAAGTTTATGTTGCTTTGAAAGAGCAGGAACAATGTAAAAAGGACATTATGCATTCTGATGACATGCACAAGAAAAAAGTTAAGATTTTATCACACGAAATAGCTATGAAAGACTATGAGATTACTGGCCAAGCAAGAAAAGAAAATTTGCAATTAGAGTTCGTCACAATATGGCAGAAGAAAGTTAAGTACGTCCTTAAGCATTTCCAAATGTGTGTGTCCTATTGTCTGAATTTGCTACCAGCATATGCAGATTTTTTTATTAATATGGAAAAGCTGATGCTCCTACATTTGAACGAAGTCCTAGAAAATCCGAGTGCTGAAAGCATATTTAAAACGGAAGGGTCTGAAGGTCCTAGACCTGACCCACATCCTTTCTATCTTTTCTGTGATAAAGGTCACAAATATGTACTTCCTCTCGAAAAAGATCTTTGTCCGAAACGTTGCACATCTAGTGCATCCCATATGCCAGTCATAGTTATAAATAAGCGGTGTATGTACGCAGCGTGTGATAATTTCGAACAGTTCACCAACAAAGTTAAGCATTATGTACTCGGTGACCGTGGAGATGATATGGATTTTACAGATTACCATGTGTATGAACATGATGTGCCTGTAAAGTATACAACGTCTCAACAATTGTCAGAACTTCAATTAGAAAGTTCTTTATTACAAGTATTGCATCAAGAACTTCAAACACCTTTCGTATGCTGTGTCTGCAAACTGCCTTATTGCCTTTGCACCAATCAACCGGCCCAAATCATAGAAACAAAGATTGAAACACATGAGCAGCAAAAAGGACCACAACTAAATGTTTCACATTCGACGTCTGCTGGCAACGCCGTCTACGAACATCGTAGAATAGAACCGACAATGGAGACTTATTTGAAGTCCATTGAGCCTAAACAGTGGACATGTAGTAAAACTGCTAAAAAGCATTTGATGGAACAGTTGCCAGTTTATATGAGAAGACTGTCAGTATTTTACCCACTTAACAATTTGCCTAGTTACGAAACATGTTCGCTTGCTACTCTAAAGAAGATGGTCAGAGAGGCTAGAGGAAGCGTTGCTTTGCCGATACAAGGGAGTCAAGTCAAGACCAGAGACATGGCCACTCAATATATTGATGAACAATATGATACCCTGTGTAATTGTTTCTCAGATGAAATTATTCATGATTTGATGAAAAGTCAGTTAGCAGAATTGTCAAAATTTTACCACCCAACAAAAACGGCCACTAATTTCGAATTTTTAGATTATTCTGGTTCACCAACCATCGTTTCCAGGGGATCTACTCCGAAGCGTTAATCCGGAGTATCGGCCGAATGTTCGGCTGTTTTATAACTTCCATAGTTTCCTTTTTTGACTTTGAATCCTTACCCGACTTAAAGTCACATTTTTGACTTTGGCTTATCACTGAATGTCGTTTTTTTTTTCGCTGTTGTTAGCTATAGTCAAGCAACGGCCGAACATTCGGCCGATACATCAGATTTATGTTCGGAGTAGACACCCTGATTCCGGTTCTGGTTCGTTGGCAACACGAGATAATTATAGCTAATTTTGTACATTGACGGCGAACTAGAACTTAAATAATATTGTTTAAGATTGTAAGTAGAGATGGGCAGGCTGCGCACCGAATAGTCGGAAAAACCGAATATTCTAGTGATGTTTTCTTGTCTAAAAAGCGGCCACGTGCTAGTTGGACTCGCACACGAAAGGTTCCGTACCACCGTACACACGGCTACACATCAAGCTATACATCTCCAGTATACGCTGACCTCTCATTGTACAGAAATCCTATACAATGCGAGATCAGCCTAAACTGGATTTGTATCGCATGATATGTAGCCGTGTGTACCATATTTAACACTACATATTTTTATTATTTGTTGTTATAAAGGCCACAGAAATACACACTCTGTGAAAATTTCAAGTGTCTACCTATTACGGTTCCAAACACCGTAAAGTCCGCCTGTCTGTGATAGACGGACGGATAGCGAAGCCTTAGTAATAGGGTCCTATTACTAAGGCTTCGCTATCCGTCCGTCTATCACAGGGCTATGACAGGCGGACGGATAGCGAAGCCTTAGTAATAGGGTCCCGTTGGGACTACCCTTTGGGTAGGAACCCTAATGAATTAACTACTCGAAAGGATCTACAGATCTGACAATTATTAATATAGATGATGAGCAATGCATAACCAGTTCTTGACTTGCAGATTTATTACCTTGTTTGATGAAAGGTCGCGCACAAAATTACAGTGAATCTCTTTGAATGGCATGATTTTGTAAATTTTCTAAAAACTTTTGGACGCGTGTTGTTCGGAAATTATCCAACGGAAATATACTACCGGGATTAATTTATCCCATGTGTTAATCCGGGTTATCTGTGTGCCAAATTTCACCCATGTCCATTCAGCCGTTTTTTCTGTCGTGGTAATAGCAGAGGAAAGGGTCATTGACTACCTCGCCGCCGTCAAGCATAATTATTTTATTACGCGTAATTTTGAATCTGTGATATCTTTATTAATTTAAATGATAGGACAAAAGCATATTTGAATCAAAATTAAATGCCCAATTTAAATAACATATTTTATTGGATATGGATTAATATACAGGGTTATTTTTAAAACGTCAATAACCTCTTAAGGGGTCATTGTACTCATCATTATGAACAACTTTTACTACAGGACCAAACCTGAAATCGCGAAAAAAACATCAGCTGTTCCCTACATGTTAACGAATTATTCGAACATAAATGTAGGGGACAGCTGGTTTTTTTTCGCGATTTCAGTTTTGGTCCCATAGTAAAAGTTATTCATAATGATGACTATAATAACCCCTTAAGAGGTTATTGACGTTTTAAAAATAACCCTGTATAAAAGGTCCCATTAAAATAGATGGACAAATTTTAACACAGCGTTCAGTAGGTCTAACCAAAGATATCCAAGCAAACAAAAACACTGAATATAGTGATTTTATTTAGACCTAAATTAATAAATTGCCGGCGCACTAGAATAAACACATCCATTATGGGTACGTACTAACACTCGCGCCCCGTCCCGCGCGCGTGCTCGTAAGTAGGTATACCCTGTCAGTTCTGTTATTAACATCATTCTGTATTTAACCATAGTAACTTTCACATCAACTTTTTAGGATACCTAATGTTGTTACACTTGTTACGATAAGTAGAAGATAGTACCTAGGTAATTATGCGCAACTTGCGAACTGGTACGATTGGGAGTAAATAAACTTTCCTTGAACACACATGCCTATGAACCGTCTAGGTACTTATGAAAATAAAAGATTCTAATTTCCCATCACACCTTTACCAAGCTTTGGTCTAATAAATTGCGTGCTGAAAACTGTTATCAAAATATCAAAGCTATTGCAGTATGTTGTAAACAAACAAGCGCGCAGTGGGTACAGTGTAGTGCTATGAAACATTTTTATTTATTTAAAGTTCGATAACAGTAAAACACTGAATGAGGCTTGGTTAAAAATTAGAATCAAAATTAAAATTTTCAGTAATTAATTAAAATACTTCTTACTTTACGCCGCGCC
Organism: Tiliacea aurago; assembly: GCA_948098905.1. NCBI lineage: Eukaryota > Metazoa > Arthropoda > Insecta > Lepidoptera > Noctuidae > Tiliacea > Tiliacea aurago. Next base: position 19,735,060 of record OX402593.1, read on the forward strand.
GGTAGCGGTAGGTGGATACCTATTTACATTAATTGTTGAACGTGCCTACCGTTTTGTTCTAAGCACTTGCGAGCGCGTCCGTGTCTTTGCACTTTCTTTCCTTCCAAATCTTTCTCGATAAAGGATTTGGGCTTGTCGTAAGCTTTCGTTACGCTCACTATAACACACGGCCATTTCCAAGTATTCTCGGTTGCTGTACGTCGTAATAAGGCATTGTTCTCGATTGTGATAAGTTGATAAAGTAACTACGTAACAACACACACACATTTCATTCACAATACACACACGTTCGTGCAACATGTTTTACCGGCTCGGTTGCGCGACGAAAACTGAAATTGCGTCATTGTCTGTCGTCATTTACGTCAAGCGAGCGGTGCGGGCGGCGGGCGCCCGCGCCTGCGGCGAAGGGCTCTGTTAGAGTGAGATGGCATGAGTTGGACAATGTCAATGAACGCGGCGGGCGCGGGCGGCGACGATGTGGTCACGTGCGCCTGCACATTATTTTGTAGTAGGTATCAGAATGACTTATCAAAGACGTGGATGTGTTTATGCATTGGGTAGCCAAATTTTTTTGTGTATTTTCGTTAGCGAATTATTTTTGTTGTATCTAATGCGTTTTTCTTATTATTTTTTTTACCATTGTCCTTATTTTGGTGGTCTGAATGTTTTCTAAAAGTTTGTCCACCTATTTTAATGGGACCTTATTTATGGATAATTATGTATCAAATTCTGAAAGATAAAAATGGATAAGTGGGTCATCCTTAGAAGAAATACATGCACGGTTTACGCGGCGCACGCCAGTAAAACTCCCAGTTGGCATGATTTTTTCCGACATCATCAACAATAATCGTCATATATCAGCCAAAATGAACAAACCTTAATGAACACCTAAATCTCCCGAAATCCATTGGTAAAAACCGTTTGAAAATCCGTTTGGTAGTTTTTGGGTTTATTGCGTTCAGACAGATGTACTCGGTGGGGAGTTTTGTTTTATAATAATAAAGGATACTTTTTACGTTGTCAATGTACATACGTGGTCTCATTTATCTCCACCACGTAACGTAGGTAAACCTTTTCCATCACGTTGTTTTGTTTTTTTTTTTCTTAAAATTTGGCATTACCTGGGGGCCTAAAATGGACGCTTTGGCAGAATCATATTATGATCTGCGTACAATTCATACATCCCGCAATAATAGGTAATAGGTAATACGGGCTGGTGTCCGCAACTCCACGTCAATATGCGCGTATTTTGCGTACGGGTGGGAAAATCGATTATTCGATCCAGCCCAGCTCCTCAAGGAACGCCAGCATCGCCTTGGTGTTACTGACAAATTGACAATCTCACAGAGGTTACCTGGGTTACCGAAGTACTTTGCCCTGTATGTGGCGACCACTGGGCAGTATAGTAGCAGATGCGCTGCTGTCTCGTCATCCTCCATGCAGGCCCTGCACAGCGGACTGTCTGTGACTCCTATGACAAAGAGGTGTTTATTAAATGAAACGTGGCCAGTTATAGCTGCTGTCGTTATACGCAGAGCTGTTGCTTCGTTAGTCGGAGAACTCGTTTCGTGTTAGTACATCCCGCAATTCATCTGTTTGAGAGCTGTGGGCCTAAAATGGACGCTTTGGCAGAATCATATTAAGATCTGCGTACAATTCATATCCCGCAATTCATCTGTTTGACAGTTTTGTATGGAGTTTCGTAAAATGCTCCACAAATTTTGAATTGCTATATTGAAGTCTAATGTCAAATAGCAGCTGTCAAACAGATGAATTGCGGGATGTATGAATTGTACGCAGATCATAATATGATTCTGCCAAAGCGTCCATTTTAGGCAACCTGCTATTTGACATTAGACTTCACTATAGCAATTCTTTTGGACCATTTTACGAGACTCCTTAAAACTGTCAAACAGATGAATTGCGGGATACGAATTGTACGCTATGATTCTGACAAAGCGTCCATTTTAGACCCCTGGGCAACTGATTGGGCAATTAACTAACCTAGTCGGCTGATCCGCAAAACCCATAGTTGGCCCATCACTATTTATAAAGAACTAGAAAATTGGATTATGATTTTTATAATACCTACTTATAATTTTATATAATTTACATTTTTATACTTCTACATAATAGAATGTATTTAAAGCAATGTTGAAATGCGAGCTAGGTTAGTACTTGCGCACATTTGGGTAGTGTTCGACCGAAAGGTTGTGTAGGCAGTGTTTTGAATTAATTTATTAAAGTATGTTTTAAATTTTAATATTGCTTTACATTTTATTTTTATATTATTATTATTTTTTAAATTTTATGTACATACCTATTAAGTAGGTATAGTTTATTTAATTTTTTAAAATAAATGTTATGTGATTGATTAGCAAAATTACTGTGCTTTTGATTTTTGAGCAAGCATATGCAGGGCGAACAGTTTATAGCTGAGTAGGTGCGGCATGACGAGAGCACTGAAAATATATTTAAAAAGTTTCAGATATGATTCCCATGGGCAGGACTCCACTTTCAGATTTCGAAAATAGACCAAAAATAACATGATCTTGATTTGGTTTTGGTACAATCGTGTGCGGGTTAACCCAAATCTGACGACGAAATTGTGAACTTCCCTAAATCGGACGAGAATGAAAACTCACTCCGAAGCGTTAATCCGAAGTAGATATCGGCCGTTTCATAACTTCCATACCTAGTTTTCTTTTTTGACTTTGAATGTTTACCCGAATTAAAGTCACATTTTTGACTTTGGTTCTTTGACCATCATCTTTATTTTTCTTTAGCCGTAGTCAGCCATAGTTAGCCGTAGTCAAGCAACGGCCGAACATTCGGCCGATACTTCGGGTTTATGTTCGGAGTAGACCCCCTGATTTGGTTTTTAAAAGGATATTCAGGGCGAATAAAAGTTATTCTGTGCTATAGTGCAACCTAACCTGATAGTGAATATACAGGGTGTTAAAGAATTTGCGTGCCATTATGCCATAGCTTAGGGGTAGGTTCAGTCAGAATAAAAAAAATAAGCCAAAATTGTAGTATAGTATTTAGTTGACAAGTAATTTTTTTTATTTATTGGACCACAGAACTCTCAAAAGGTGCTGTGGTCAAACTATTTTTAAAGTTGGACAACTGCCCCTAGTAAAGACCCATGGGTCCAACTAGTTGGACAGAGAAGTTGGACAGAAAATAAATATTCATTACCTATGCAAATGAACGGCGCACAGTGGATCGAAAATCGGCTGTAGAAGACATAGGATTTCGATTTCTTAAATGTTATTTTTTTTGCTGGAAATGACTTCTGCTGATCATTACTGTTCTATAAAATGTCATATGAAGTAATTGTGTGCACAAATGGAAGAGTTATAATTTTTATAAGAAAAAAATGTATGGAGCTGACTTGAAAAATGAGGATATCTCTGGAATCGCAAGGTTGGCCGTTATATCCTTGCACACTGTTATAGTACTATTTATTTGTGAATTTTTGACATACTTAATATTGCGGCATCACTTGCGATTTTTTTTTTAAAAATCGTCAAAAATTAAAACTAAAAAATGTTTATGATATGTACATTTTAATGCTTAAATATGGCTATACCAAGTGTAGCTTACAATATTTTTTATGCTTAGACCAAAACATTCTAAGAAATCACAAAGTCGTATTACCTACTTATTTGAAATGACATGGTAATTATGAATTACATAATATGTAATCTTGTCTAATGCCTCAAGTCCACATAAGCTAATGATTAATAAAACTTAATACCTATATACCTGTTAAAAGGATACGTACCATAATGAGGGTAATTAGATAAACGTGATCATTAGTCAATAACAATAAATGGTAAACTATTGTATGATTAAAAATAAATGCAAATTATTAAAAAAAAAAATTTACTTAACCTAACCTTCGCCTTTTATACTTCGTCACCATCAGAATCCACTTCAGAATCAGGCTCTACAATAGATATAGCTTCTAAGAACGCTGCCGGAGCTTCCTGATCCTGAAGTTTCAGTAGTTCTACTGTTTCCTTAAAGTATGTCTGCCTCTTGTGGGCATTTAATTTTGGTCTTGTGGAAGAAATTAGAGGATCAGAAGAGACGATAAGCATATTGAGGATATCCTCGTTTGATGCTTGTCTACTCTTTTTCCTCGAATGGTGTTCTCTGAACCTCCTAAAGTCTTTGTTTCGGGCCTCTGAAGCTTCTTCCAAAAGACTGCCAATTGGTACAATAGCATTTTCTGCAATTATGTCCCCTCCGTGAATCAACAATTTGTGGACGGTTGATGACATGTAGTACCAATCGTACAGTTCCACGTATTTTTCAGCGGTTGTTCTAGCGTATTCTTTAAATTTCGGCACGTCTACAATCTCTCCAGATATGATAGCTTGCAGAATCACAGCAAATCTGCGTATTAGGTCTTCATCTAATCCAGTGATCGCTGCAGTTTTATCAGGAAATTCAAAAAACCGCCTTGCTGTGTTCCCGTCGTTAGTTGTGCCTGATCCTTGCTTAACGATGTCAATCAAAAGGTTGAGATCATCTTTGAATCGATCTTGAATGAGTTTTTTTCGTGAATGCAATAACTCTTGATGACCTTCTCCTCTTGCAGACCACTTTTTGAAGTCGAGACGATACGCTATGTGTAGAAGACATTCCATCACATTAATGCGGGCATGAAGTTATGATAATCCAAACTCATACACACCAGAAGAAATGGTTTTTGACGCAATGACATTTAACTTATTCATTTCTGTAGGCTTAGCCAAACACAGGTAGCAGGCCGCATTTGACTTAGCTTCAGACAGATATGTACAAATTTTGCCGTCAATCATCGTCATCATTAATTTGTGACTAATTTCATGTCCTTGACATTTTGAGGGAACGAGAGCTTCAATTTCGTTATCCATTGCAGTTTTTTCATTTATGACAACGTCTTTGGTTTCTTTCACAAAACTAAACTGGACTGGACGGCAATACCTAGGTGAGCAGGGTTTTGGATTCACCCATACGGTATCACCGTCAGGTGTCAACTTTAATGGAACCAAAGAGGTCATAAATATGCTGGAATCATCTTGACCACTCTCTATGTTTTGCTTATATCTACTTTGGTTAGATGCACCGTCAAATCCCCACTTTGATATTAATATCAATTGTTTATCTTGTATCGCATCAGGACTACGAATAGTTTCAAAAATTCTGTTCACTGTTAAATCTAGTAACGCTTGTAGTGCAATCTTAGCAGATGAATCCGTTACAGTCACAAATGTCTTCGGAGGGTAGCACTGTAGCTTAGCTTTTTGCACTTTATAGTAAGACGGATATATCTCCTTTGAACCTTCTCGAATAGTCGTTTCCCTTAATGTGATATATTGCCATTTCGATAGTTTTAATGAAAGTAGCAAACCCAGTGCTTTTTCTGGTGAAAATATTGTTGAAGGAGCTGGTTTGTTCAACATTTCCTTGATTTTTGCTGCTGCTTCTGGATTTTGGAGCATATGTTCAATAACAGATGCAATATCCTCACGACCATCTCCTTTCAAAAGTGCTGCAGCTGAATAAGCTACTTCATTAGGGTCATCGCCTATATGTTCATCAGGTCGTCTCTTCTTCTGCTTGTTACTTAGATCTTCAAACGGCTTTCGAGATCTTTTTGTCATCGTTGAAGTTGATTTCATTGTTGAAGTTGATGGTACAGGTTCAGGTACAGGTTCAGTAGAAATATTTTCACTTGTTGATTCTTGAATGAGCAAATTGGTTTGCACGCAGTTTGGCCAGTCAATATTTGCCTCAAGCCAATTACTGTAATCACGTCTAAAAACTTAACTTTTCCTGTGGGATCGTAACCATCTCTTTTGAACTGCCCGTGTAAATCTTCGACAAAATTCTTTCACGGTAACACTGTCTTCATCTGAAAGGCTAGAGCCCAGTCGAATAACAAGTGTGTTGAACAATATTTCATGATCGAAAGACGAAGCATCCTGATTGCTCAGAATAACAAACAAATCCAAATTTGTAATAATGCTTTCCATTATTCACGATCACTGAGTAAAAAGACACGGTAGGATAGATGTTAGTATTAGAAATGCTCTAAATGAACTGAAGTTGTGAATCCAATGTTTGACTATTTATTGTTATTGACTAATGATGGTATCACATTTATCTAATTACTTTCATTAAGTTAATCCTGCACTAATTGCTAAATTAGCGAGTACCCCAAATTATTTTGGTACATATCCTTTTAACTAGGTATATAGGTATTAAGTTTTATTAATCATTAGCTAATGTGGACTTGAGGCATTAGACAAGATTACGTATTACGTAATAATACCATGTCATTTCAAATGAAAATCACAAAGTAGGTAATACGACTTTGTGATTTCTTACAATGTTTTGGTCTAAGCATAAAAAATATTGTAAATTACACTTGGTATAGCCATATTTAAGCATTAAAATGTATCATATACTTTTTTTTTTAATTTTGAAGATTTTTTAAAAAAAAGTCTCAAGTGATGCCGCGATATTAAGTATGTCAAAAATTCACAAATAAATAGTACTATAACAGTGTGCAAGGATATAACGGCGAACCTTGCGATTCCAGAGCTATCCTCATTTTTCATGTCAGCTCCATACATTTTTTTCTTATAAAAATTATAACTCTTCCATTTGTGCACACAATTACTTCATATGACATTTTATAGAACAGTAATGATCAGCAGAAGTCATTTCCAGCAAAAAAAATAACATTTAAGAAATTGAGATCCTATGTCTTCTACAGCCGATTTTCGATCCACTGTGCGGCGCGGCGGCGGCGCGGCGGCACGGCGTGAACGCGACGCGCATGGCGATTACCCGACCCTTAATTAAAATCATGGCGCAGGATTTGCGCAAGCTGCCCCCCGTCACATTCGACCACGTCGATGTCACCAGGCTGCTACGGGACATCAAAAGCCTGAGATCAAGCCTGACCGAGATGCAGTTGAAGTCGGAAGCATCGCAATCCACCATCAGTGATACACGTACCGAGGTAGCAGATTTACGCAACGCAGTATGTAGGTCACACGAGCCAGCCGACGGCGTCAACACACGTCACGGCGCATTCAATGCATCGCAGCTGAGTTTTGAGTCAGCAAAATTTGACTTGTCGCCGGCCGCCGTCACTGCGAGCGGTGCCTTCCCCGCGTCCCTCACCGTTGGGACGCCGACGAATATTAGCACGTCCACACCAGGACGAGCTTATTCGGCTGCCGTTATTGCAGCTCCAGCAAAACATCAGCGGCAACCTAAGCATATGACGGGTGCCCAGGGGCCCCCCGAACTAGTTCGAAGCACATTACCGCCAGTAACAATCCAAGGACAGGCAGCTATGGAAGGCTTCATACGTGTGGAGAAGAAGTAGAAGAAGCCTGCTTGTCACAATCAGTGCGGTACTGCATTGACTGGTCCGAACATGTTGCTGCGTCCCGCTATTCCATTGACGCACAGCTGCGTCAAAAAACCATTTAAAAATATACAAAATAGTATTATTATCTTTATTTCACTTAAGTACATAAAAATTATATTTTTAAATATTAGAAAAAAAAAATATAAAAATATTTAAAAATATAAAAAATAGTAGCCCACCGGTATCGGGAACAGGGTCCAAGCTACCGGCGGTCAGGGCTCCAGAGAGAGGAACCTCCTAACAATGCGAGCCGTGTCCAGAAGTACCGCTCTCTGAATCAGGCCCTTAATCCAGCCGCCCAACGAGAGCCTCGTTAGGTGTTGGTCGAGGCTCTTGGCAATTAAGCCATTGGCTGATACAACTATCGGCACAATGATTGCTGAGTCCACATCCCACATGTCGACAACCTCGAGAGCCAAGTCAAGATACTTGATTTGTTTATCTTTCTCGGCTTTCACGAGGTTCCCGTCATGAGGGACCGTGATGTCAATAATCATTGTGCGCCGCTCTATTCGATCCACCACCACTATATCAGGCTTATTGGCAACAATAGTCCTGTCAGTGATGATGGATCGGTCCCAGTACAATGTGATATTTCCATTCTCGAGAACTGGGTCGGGCACATACCTGTAGTACGGCACCTCAGATTCTACAAGGCTGTATTTCAAAGCAAGTTGCTGATGGATAATCCTGGCTACAAGGTTGTGTCTATGCAAGTACTCTTCATTAGCAAGACGAGAACACCCGGAGATAATGTGTCGGATTGATTCTCCCGGACGGTGGCATGCCCGACACACGTCAACCGTGCCGCCTTCACAATAAATCTCCGGTAATTGTTCGTCATGATAACTTCGTCCATAATTGCACAGACAAAACTTTCGGTTTCCCCAAAGAGGTCACCGAAACGCAGCCAGGCTACGGACGCTAAAAAGTCTACATCGGGTTCATGTAGGGCCCGGAAAAAGAGTCCGTGAAGCTCCTTACTTTGCCATACCTCCCTGCGATCGTTAGTGTCAAGCACGACAGGTTTGCGCCAGTTCTCTTTAGCCAAGGAGAGCGGGGTGAGGCCCTTGTCCACCGCGACCACATCTCGATGCATCCCCACGTCGGCTTCTAGGAAATATTCCCTGAGACTGCATATCTCGCGATTGTGGAGGGTCTTAGCTTTTAAAGAGCGTCGACCTCCACATTTTCGCGGGATATACAGTCTCATTACCGAAGATCGTGGGTGATGCATTCGATATGCAGTCAGCAGCGTACGAACCCTCCTATCCAGGGCGTCGAGTTCGGTCTGAGTCCATTTGAGTATGCCGAAAGAGTACATCAAAACCGGCATGACCCAACCGTTGAAGGCACGCACCTTGTTTCCGCCTGACAGAAGACTATTCAATATAGTATTATTATTATTAATCCTGAAAATCGCCTGATATACAATGTATCTACCAGTTTACTTTGAGCATTCCTTCAGAATGGCTAGACGTCTTGCCACACATCGAGAGATATCGGTTAAAACCATTTTATTGATCTGTTTTGTTGTCTATGCTCATGGGTGCTCAGCACCCACTATTTACTTCTCGTGTGAGCTGGAGCCCCCGAGCACCCACGGAGTCGGCGCCCCTGGTGCAGACGGTCGTAGTTACAATAAAACCTTGAATAGAAAAGTGTTACCACGTAAACAAGGCGTTAGTGTAATGTTTTCGATCTTTGTGCAAACAATTGACGGACACTTAAGAACAACTTCAGTTATTATTCTAAGACGGACACCTTAGAATATTTTTTTAAATGTTTTTCGAATAATTTGTTTGCTTAGTGAAACTGACGATGTTCTAAGTTTTCTACTTAACTCAATTTTATGGGAATTAAATTCCCATAAAATTATGAAGAAATTAAAAAAAAATATTATAACTCAAAAACGATCAAGATTCGCGACATTCCGGGCATGAGGAATCTATTTTTTGACGCCACTATTTGTGTATAAAAATATGTTTGTTCGTATTTTAACGTTAATCAGATTGTGATAAAACTGTCAATTTATTCCTTGCACTTGCGCGAAGGCATAGTACAATAAAATTACAAGAAATTTAACATCGTTCATGTTCGTGAACGGGCGCCGTCAGTTGAGACTGGTCTTCTCGTTAACTGCCAGGGCTTATATTTTGTAATCTTTTAATCTTATATTTTGTATTGTTATTTAAATAAGTAATTTATTTTTTGTTCCGTTTGGTGCCGGACGTAAAGAATAGCACCATCCCATTTCTTTCCGTGGGTGTCGTAAAAGGCGACTAAGGGACTTACTAGAGAATGGACAGCAGCGTCCTCTATGCATTTTTAAAACCATACTGCGATAGCCAACCCGCCTGCCAAGCTTTGCGATTATGGCAAATACCCCCCCACCCTTTTTTTGGGGGGTTTTATGTCCAGCAGTGGACGTCTTTCGGCTGAATGATGATAATGAATTTATTTTTTTACATTGTTTTCACATATATAGAAGCAACAAGAATAATGTACCCAGGAATTTGTAATAACTTGATTTAAGTGTCCTTGGAGTTTCTTGCCTGTTCTTCTCCATAGAGATCTACGTTTTGGAATGGGCAAATAGCTTCAACTTTCTGACCGACGAAAAGTGCCTGTAATAGGTTTAATTGAAATAAATGTTTTGAGTTTTAACAAGCACGAAGTCGCGGGCGGAACCTACTTCCTAATTAAATATATCTGATCATTTTGCCTCAACACCGACTGAGGCAGATCGTTTTGTTTGATTAGCTGTACCCATTGTTTATATTACTAAAAGTGTGCAGGTGGTTTTAATAAATAAAAACATAAGTCTAGTCTATAAAAATCTTTTATTAAAAAAATCACTGTAATATTGTGTTTAGCCGGCGAGGCTGCCGAGGCATCCCCACCGACAGCGCCTACGCACAGGATCTGGCAGATACAGTAAAGTTAACAATTACTCTATATCATATGATCTTACAGACTCGCCGCTGGGGCGAGCGGTACATACACAAACATTATTTATTCAATTACAACTAAACATAAGCAAATCGGAACAGAAACAAATGCTATCGAATGATTCAATTATAAAATAAATACATTTACATATTATTAGACACAGATTGGTAGAAATGTAATCGACCGCGACGCGCAGGGAGACGCACGCCGATTTATAATATTTTTTAGTCTCTCGAATGCGAGAGGGGCTGCCCGCTGGAACCATTCGCTCGCTTCCCGAGTCCGAAACACCCATCCGTACAACTGAACCGATAAATCTTAAGTAGTAAGGTCAGTCCTAGAGACCTGCGCCGCCGCGTCCGCCAGCTGCTTAGCTGTACAGGTCGTCGTCGCCGCCCTCCTCCTGGAACGTCGCCACGTCGCCGCCCGACGGGCCCGTGCCGCCCGCCGCGCCGCCCGACGCCGGGAACCTGTGTACACACGTTACTAACATCACAACATCTTCTTGGATAGGCTAGTTGACAGTTTTCGAGAAACCGATTAATTAATGTTCCTTCCTTGTGGTCTATTTAACTCAAAATCTGAATATTTCAGTAAAATAGACCATTTTTTAATTTTTATTTATTTAATTACGCTTTATTTTATATTAATTAATCTAAAATCATTTACAAAATTAAGTTTGTTTTTGATATTTTTATCTCGCTTCTACAATACAAAATTCAGATATATTTTTTTATTGTCAACTAGCCTATTACAAGTATAATTATTAGTTTGGCCCCTCGTATTCGTGAATCGATTGACAGAAAACATACATTGTATGCAAATCATCCCCAACAAACAACAGCTCCCTTCGCGACTATAAGCCCAGGTACACATGGCCATTTTTAACGCGACAATGTTTTATCGCGCACTGGATTTCCAACTCTAGGTGTTGAGCCGAGCATTGAGAATCCAACTGTGCATCCCAGCACATCGAAAACACTGTTGGATTTTGAACTTTCGGCGCTAAGCAGTGCGTTGAAAATCGCCTGTGGATACGAGTGCTCACTTGGTATCGTATTGGTGTTATTACCTGAAGTTGGTCCCGAATCCCCGGCTCTGCTGCAGCGTCTGCGCAAACATCTCGTACTTGCGGATGTCGTTGTCGGACACGGAGCGGCGCGCGAACTTCATCGCCTCCTCAAAGTGAGCGCGGCTGATCTCTGGGACGGGGTCCTCCTCGTCCATCTGTAAGTAACGATGTTTTGTATAATACTATGGAACTTGCAAAGGTGCTTTAATTAAGTGAAGACTAAGGATAGTAATGAGTGGTTTTTTTTCAGGAATCGCCGATGTGAGCAATAAATCTGCTAGGCTGAAGTGAGATAAAGCGGGCCTTGTATGTAGGATGCATCGGGACAGATGGGCCAAAGTCGGCACGCAGTCAGTGCCAGAAGATGGTCATCATCGCTGAGCGAGGCTTTGAAAACGCTGCCGTGATGACTTGGGAGTAGTTTATGTATAATTGGCCGCATAAGGCAGCAGTCAGGGAAGACTGGAAAGATGTGTGGGGAGACCTTTGCCCAGCAACGGGGCAGTACAGGTTAAAAGGAAAGTTAATGAGTAATAGTGGACCAAATTACATTTGTAGTTGGAGAATTTTCTGTGACGTGTATCGATGAATGGGAGAACATGTTTTTCAAATACAATGTAAAGTTTGTTATTGGGATAAATTCACCCCTACTACGGAACCCTTTATTGTGCGTGGTTTGATACGCACTTGACCGGTTTTAATTTATATAAATAAAAACCTATCTAAGATAGAGGAGCAGTGCCGTGTACGACTTACATCCATGACCGCGGCCGCGGGCTGCTGCTGGCGGGTGCGCTCGCGCGTGATCTCGGCCTCGATGGCCTGGCGGATGGCCAGCTTGCACGCGCGCTGGCAGATCTCCGTCAAGTCGGCTCCGCTGAATCCTTGTGTCACCTGCAAACAATATCAGAATAATGAATAAGGGATATTATGATTTGGGAGAACTGAAATAGGAGTCGAAATGTAAAGAAATATGTAGGATTTTGTGATGTGAAGCTTCCTGTCTGGTTATAATAAGAAGTTTACTCAGCAGTCTTACCAATGAAAAAGAATAATAAAAAAATGATCTGATCAAGATTATATAACATGTCCCAGAATGAACGCACAACCTCCCCCTCGCGTGTTTATGATGCACACGTGTGCATCATGTTATTTCAATGCCCCCAACTGTTTATGATACACCATGTGCATCATGTAAAATACATTTGAATTCACGCTGTTTTTTGATTGGAGCGTTTGGTTTTCTAATAGAAACGCAATACCAACCTCATGCCAATAATACTGGCTTCATTATTGGATATTTAGAAGCTGTTTGCGAACGGAACGAAAACTTAAAAAATAGACAGTTGCAATGACTCGCTCGTGACTAATGGCGGATTCGCGAATTCCATGATAGCGTAATTATTTTATAGTAAAGTAAATATTGTGTTTACAAGTGAAAAATGTATGTGAATGTATGTGGAAATAAATGTGTTATAGTGGGAAAAAATGGTGTAAGTGTATCTGCGCAGATTTCGAAAACACTTTGAAAGAAAGTTGGTAAGTTGCATGCATATTGCATAACCTAAAATTTTCTTCTTACACAATATTTTTAAAGAAAAATACAAATAGAAACTACAAAATATACACGTAATATGATAGTATATTTAATAACAAAGCTAACTATGTACACCGGTTTGCATAATTCGTTGTTATAGACCGACAATAACGGTTTCCGTAAAACAATAAATTTCATTGTTTATTTATCTAAAATTAACGACAGACAGGGACGTCCAATTATAGCGGGGGGCCCGAACATGCGAAAGGTAAAAGGTCATTGTACTCATCATTATGAACAACTTTTACTATGGGACCAAAACGAAATCGCGAAAAAAAAATCTGCTGTTCCCTACATTTTGACGAGTTTTTCGAACAGAAATGTAGGGAACAGCTGATTTTTTTTCGCGATTTCATGTGCCTTTTGATGTGAAACATTTATAGGCGCACGTAAAACCGATTGCTGGCGGGGCGACGCATGTCGCGTGGCGATTCACCAGTCCCCCCGCTACGCGACCCCGACCTTTTTTTCGATGTTTGTTTTTTTGATTTCGATGACTATTTTTTATTGTGCAATTTGTATCCAAATTTTCAGATGCATTAGCATTACTTTTTTTTTGTGTGAAACTACGTGCGTTGTGAGGTTTTCTTTCCAAAAATTTAATATAATAAAAATGACCAAAATTTCATTCCCGAGGTTTTTAGTCTAAGGCGACGGTATGGAAGTTCTTCATATTATTTTGTCAATGGGAAACCCCCCGGGCTCACGGCTGCCCTAAATCACATTAGTACAATGACGTCGGCACGTTACCTTAGCGATGTATGTGAGATCGACGTCCTTAGCGATGGGCGACTTGCGCAGGTTGGCGCGCAGGATGGCCTCGCGCGACTTCTCGTCCGGCAGCGGGATGTAGATCAGCTGGTCCAGACGGCCGGGCCGCAGGATGGCCGGGTCGATGATGTCGGGACGATTTGTCGCACCTAGACATGGAACAAGCGTTATTATGGCGCTGACAAGAGGCAAATGATCTAAGTACGCTTGTCTTACAACAAAAAAATTGCCAAATCTATGCAGTTTGTGGTAGCGGACAAAATATATGTTATTCTTAAACATATTTCTCAGAACTTGGTTGTTACCAAAACACGTTTAGAAAAAGTTTAGTTGACGTCAATGGGAAAAGATCTCCCGGATCTATAGTAAGAATGGGAGTCCCACAGGGCTCAATTCTTGGTCCTTTCTTGTTTCTTATTTATATTAATGACTTGCCTTACCTCATAAAGGATAATCATGATATAGTGTTGTTTGCAGATGACACTTCACTTTTGTTTAAACTTAAACGTCAGCAGCTGGTTACTGACGATGTAAATAGCGCGATCTCAAAAGTAGTTCACTGGTTTAATGTTAATAATTTACTTCTAAACGAAAAAAAAAAAAACCAAATGCATTAAGTTTACGCTACCTCACGTTAGGCTGGTGAAAACTATGTGTTAATAAAGGGCGAAGAATTGAATCCTGAAGATAGCACAGTATTCTTGGGCTTGACTTTGGATGCTAAGCTTCAGTGGGGCCCACATGTAGATAAACTGTCAAAAAAGCTAAGCTCCGCAGCATATGCTGTTAGAAAAATTCGTAATTTAACTGACATAGAGACCGCCCGTTTAGTGTACTTTAGCTATTTTCATAGTGTAATGTCGTACGGTATTCTGTTATGGGGAAATGCTGCCGACATTCAGACTATCTTTGTTTTGCAGAAAAGAGCTGTTTGATCAATTTATAAATTAAGTCCAAGACACTCTCTCAGAGAGAAATTTAAGGAGATTAATGTAATGACTGTGCCTTCTCAGTATATTTTTGAAAATCTATTATATGCCCATAAAAATATAAAATTATTTAAAAAATACAGTGATATCCATAATATAAATACTAGGAACAAACACAAATTTGTTGTACCTACAACAAGGCTCCAGAAAATAGGTGGCTCGTTTCGATGTCAATGTATACGCTTTTATAATAAACTTCCAAGCCACGTTCAAGATCTAGGCCTTAATAAATTCAAATCATTCATTAAACGTAAGTTGTGCCAGAAAGCCTTTTATACTGTTAAAGATTATATTGAGGACAAAAAGGCTTGGGATTGAGCTGCTCCAATTTTTGTACATATTGAGGTAGTTTATTTTTATTGTTTTTTTTTGTTTTTGCTAACTTTATTATTTTATAAACAGTGACATTTAATTATTATTTTATACACAATGACAGGAATATTTACTTGTAAAGTATTATATTATTTTAATTATTGTGAATGTGAAGACTATGTGGGTTATTGCATAATATTTTTTTTTCCCTTTCTTTTATTCTCATTTAGTGTTAATCATGGTCTGGCAGTTTGAGTCATATAAGTGGCCTACCCAAATGTCCTTTCTTTGGTATTGATCGTCGCATCGTTGAGCTCCTTAAATTCTGAGTAGAGCTGCACGATTACTGACAAATGCGTGCACTGACTGGTCAGGTCCACTCAACCTGTGTGGTTCTTTCCTCAAAAGACCATTTCAGACACCAATCTACATGGTCTTCACATGATCTGACCAAGATTATGTCTGGACTTTAAAAGAGACTATGACCTCTGAGTTTGTTTCGGCCTTTCTTCTCAGAGTAGTCAGATAGGAAACGCCGACCTCATCTAGTTTTTAAAATATGATTGACGTGTAAAAGTGTTTGTACAAACCTACTTACAGAAATAAAATCATTTATCATTTAAAAAAAATCTCGATACAAATTAACGGTAAACTAACCCTTTACTTTTGAGTTCCTATCCAAAATATCTGTAATAGATATCAACGTACGGTTAGTATTTTATGAATAACAAGAACGTCTTATTTGAACGCAGAACTTGGTTGTTTTTATTTTCAAATACTAAACAAATTTTTGAGTAAATAGATTTTTGCTTCATATTTTGCAATAAATTATAAGCGTTGTGCTGCTTCTCTTTCTTTTGTATGCAGACTGACATTCACATTTTCCTTGATATTTGAGTTTTGCATTCAGTACTCGGTATATGCAGTAACAAGTGTGTAGCGGGCATCAACATCGCCACATGCGAACTACACGTCACACAAAATCCTGCATCGCGCAAGCAGAGTTTACCGCGCAACTAGCATATATACAACGTCCCCAACCGTCGGGCAATTGCCCACCAGACACAACACCCGTCTGGTGGGAGGATCCTCCCTTTTCTATAAAGTATGAGTGAACTTTACACCCTGATCCTCATACCTCTAAAAGTGCTACAAAACCCGTTGAGTAACGACTTCCATTGCCATTAAAAATGAAAATGTTTTTTTCTAACTTAGCAACTGTCGTCTGCTCTTCACACCTCACCAGATTTGGACGAAATTTGAACACAAATAGACCATGACCTTGGTTAGTGGACATAAGATACTTTTTATCCTGGTAGTACATTTCCTTGGGATTAATATTATAAATCCGAAAGTGAGTTTGTTTGTAAAACACGCTAAAACGGCTGAACGGATTTGGGTGAAATTTGGCACATGGGTAGACCTTGACCTGGAAAAGGACATAGGCTTTCATCCTGGATCGCAGACGAAGTCACGGGCAACTACTAGTCTACTATAACTCTACCAGCAGATAGGTCTCGTGTAGGAAAAAGAACATGTTATAGTACCCGCTTTTGAGATCTATACTACTGCAACAAGGGATTAATTACAGCACTTTGTAGGTACTTGACTCTTCTGATCTTACCAAGATTATGTCTGGACTATAAAAGAGACTGTGACGTCTGAGTTTGTTTCAGCCTTTCTTCTCAGAGTAGTCAGATAAGAAAAGCGGACATCATCTAGTTGAAAAACATAATTATGATTGACGTGTAAAAGTGTTTGTACAAACCTACTTACAGAAAATAAAATAATTTCAAAAAGACATTTCAATTCGAATCACAATAATTGTCCCTTCATCACATTGAAGACTGAAAAGCGAGACAAAGACCTTTTCCTAACATCACTTATACAATAGGTCTGCCCACATCCAGCGGATTCTCGCGGCCATCACTGAGTCGTTACCCAATTTCTTGTATATAGACCTAGTATTTTTTTGTTAAGACTTACCAATAATGAAGACGTTCTTCTTGGCGCCCATGCCGTCCATCTCAGTGAGGATCTGGTTGATGACGCGGTCGGCCGCGCCGCCTGCGTCCGACACGGAGCCGCCGCGAGACTTCGCGATTGAGTCCAACTCGTCGAAGAACAGCACGCAAGGAGACGCTGACCGAGCCTGGTGGAATACATACGATTTAAGACACTTTATTTCACTCAAAAAGAATACAATTATTCACTTCTATGAGGAAACACATAATAATTATTAAGTTAAGCGACGGTTTCATCGGATGAGAAAACTAAAATTAAGTTATAAAAACAGTTAGGTTAAGTTATATAACTTAATCTGAACATTTTCAAAACGATGTTGCTTTACAGTAAAATATCGAATGTCTCGTCACAGCACCCGAATTAAAATTACTACCGTTATTATGTAACATTATTTTTTGAGTTTAGGCGAAACCTGAATATAGTTTGTTAGTATATTTTGTCCCAAATATATTTAATTGTGATGGAAATGTTATCACCATAATAATTACTTACAATACAATCGCCGTACGGTTAGGTACCTACTGCCAAATTATTATCAATGAGCGCAAGACGAACCTGGAGGTGCGGGGGCGCCGTTAGCATGTTTTTGTACGGACAACGCGGTAACATAACAACCTTATAACTTTGTGATTTTTCATGATATATTTTTGAAATTTTTTACATTGATTCTTTACATAAAAATACTAGACACGTGTTTCGGGTTTCGCATATACTAAAACTAATATTGTAGAATGGTATAGCATCCATACATACAAAATGAAAATGTATGTAAGAAATATAGTTTTTTGTATGTATGAACGCTATAGTCACTTTGTCGAGCGTTGTGTCCGCCATTTACACCCAGTGTGACAGTGACTTCCTAAAGCTTGATGTGCCATTTCCAACGGCCGCTTACTAGAGGTGGTAAAACGTACCTTGTCGAAGATGTCTCGCACGTTAGCCTCGGACTCTCCGAACCACATGGTGAGCAGCTCGGGGCCCTTCACTGAAATGAAGTTGGCCTGGCACTCGTTGGCAATAGCCTTGGCCAACAGAGTTTTACCTGTAGAAGGGAATTTGTTAAAGTCTAGACTAAAAGTTTAACATATAGTATAATATATACTTAGGTTAAGATATTAATCTATGGGTCTTGGTAACCTGAGAATAAATGGATTTATTATTTATTCAATCAATTGAATACACAAATGAATGAAAGTCAAAATACGATATCCAGCTTATGTTTACAGTAGACATTTATTTATTTGCCTGACATAATTAACTTTGGCTTTTATAACAAGGTCTGCCCTACTTACTGACAAATTATCTAATCTTTAATGCGGTATGAACAAATAAAACACAAGAACTTCTTCCTATATTCCATTGGTTTAGGCAGTTAAATATAGGTAAATAAATCGTAAAAAGGGTTTTTATAGATGACATTTTCTTGTTTAAAACACATTGTAACTTTATCCAAATTAAATGGATTTTAGATTTTTTCGAAAGTTTTCTTCTTTTATTAATGTATGTTAAACTTTATCTTTTATTCTTAAACTACTCTTCATTGATGTAACTGCTTGAGCACAATTTTTTAATTACATTAATAATAATACTATAATATTTTGTAATCTGTCTATTGTAAAGAGCCCAAAAATACAGGTTCTCAAAACGTCAACGAATTATAACGTTGCTAAATTGAAGAGCTTAGCTGTGAAGTAGCATGACAACTGAAGTGACAGGTATTACGTTTAGTCGGTTACTTCACAGCTGTCTCGTCACATGGTTTTTTTTGTTTACCTTTATTTAACTACCTAAACCAACGGAATATAGATTCTTCTAACTACAGATACATGAATTATCACATGTGTCCTATAATAAATTGGATGTACATACCGCAACCAGGCGGTCCATAGAACAGCACTCCCCTGGAGGGCTGCATGCCGAACTTGAGGAACTTGTCGGGGTGCTCCACGGGGTACTGCACGAGCTCCTGCAGCTCGCGCTTCACGTTCTGCAGGCCTCCGATGTCGGTCCAGGACACGTTCGGCACCTCCACCACGGTCTCTCGCAGAGCCGACGGCGATGATTTCGTCATCGCATACTGAGGAAGATAATTTATGTCAACGCTCGTGTCTAAATAATAAGGTTAAGCAACGCTTGCCAAGGTCGGTCTGTGGATGGGTCCATTACATTTATATCATTTATAAAATTCGGATAACGAGGATACTGTTATTTCTGAAGTAGTTCAGAAGTAATTGCTATTTATCACACAATTATTAGCAAATAGATCTAACATTATTACTTAGATACGCGCAAAGAAAATGTGTTGACAAATACTTGAAAAAATAATATTTGAATACTTAGTATTTCTTTTACAACCAAGTACACATGTTTCTTACCCGGAAGTTGTCCATAGACACGGCGAGTGAGTTGAGAACCTCCGCGTCAATCTGGTCATCCTCAAGATCGATGAGGTCCATCTTCTCACGGATTTGTTGAAGAGCCGCCTCTGAGCACAGCGAAGCCAAGTCAGCGCCAACGTGACCGTGAGATTCCGCCGCGATCTGTACAAGAGATAAGTAATGATTTAATTTTTCCCACATTTCAACAACTTACTCTACTTTTAAGGTCCTTCTAATGTGCGAGTGCGACAGCAATACAATTGTGCGCGAGCGATAGAGATAAGTAATGAGGGGTCATTGTACGAAATTCTTTCTACTTTGCGACCGGACTTTAGTAACTAATTAACAGGATAAAGAAAAACAAAATTATAAAGCTAAAGAACAAAACCTGAAATTATTACTTTAAATGCAAAAAGTAACATTTACATTTACTCAAACATATCTCACATTGATAACAAGTACCATTCATGTCGAAAAGAATAAGATTATACGAACTACAATTTAAATAACAGCTGTTAAAAAACTTCATACCTGTTCGAGATCAACATCATCACCCAGCTTCATGTTCTTAGTGTGGATACGCAAGATCTCCAGCCTGCCGGTCGCGTCGGGGATGCCGATGTCGATCTCCCGGTCGAAACGTCCGAACCGACGCAGAGCCGGGTCGATCGAGTTCGGACGGTTCGTGGCCGCCATTACAATCACGTGGGAAGACTTCTTCATACCTGTTGGGAAATATGATGACGTCATATTGAGCTTATAACCTTTCGAAATCCGCCGACTCTTAAGGCGACGATAGCCGACTTTTGATGATTTTATACTGAAGATCACGTCTAGACGAGTAGTGTTAATGATTTGAATAAAATATATATATGTTAAATTAGAGCATTTTCTCAATAACTTATTATGTAAATATTTTAGATTATGTATAAATTACATAGTGAAATTAATTTGTAAAGTTATTTCTAACGCGGATAAAAAACTGAGAATGGCGCAAAATCTACCAAGCGTATATTTCTGGAACCTTCACCAATTTAAAGATAATTTAACTATTGATCTTTTAGTATACGCGTTTTATTAAAATACCTTTTGGTTTGTGTATAATAAACTAATAATGCGTCAAATTGGGGACAGCGCTCCTTGATAGGCGAGTCTTATTACTGGCTGAACGGAACAGCAACAGAACGCAAGCTAACCACTCAAGGTCACTGGCACATACCTCCGTCTTAAAGGAAAAATGATGACGTCATATTGCGCTTTTAACCTTTCGAAATCCGCCGACTCTTAAGGTAGCTAGGAATGTTTCATTAGTCGACACTTGGTAAATTAAGACCACTTGCTGGACACAGCTTTTTATATCAAGGTTCATATTTTTTTTACAATCATGATTCAGTAATTGATCAAACATATATTTATAGGCTTATTTGATACGATAACATTGCTTGCATTCGACGGTCATTAAGTTGACTGTACAAATTATTTATAGCCTCGATATGAAAACGATCGATATGTATAGCTCATGGTTTAATTGGTTCACCGCTTTACAAGCACGAAGTTGCCGCGAATCAAACTGAATGATTGCATTGCTACGTATTTATTATCGGGAAGTCCCCGAAAGTCTGACAACGGTTATAACTAATGGTATAGGTTTTACCCAACATAAAGAGTACGTGAGTTTATCAGTTAGCAAACAATTGTAGCTTTGTATGTATTATAAAATAAAGCTGTGCGCGTGTTATTGACTTATGCTCACGTATTCATAAAACTTGACATGCATGAACAATACATGTGTACGTAATTGAAAAGAGTATGCTTAGATGGTTTGGTCATGTTGAGAGGCGACTAACAAAAGGAATTTATAAAGCAGGTGATTAGAAACGCCGGGAGGGGACGCTCTAGGACGACATATAGTGACCTAATTGGTGATGTTCTTCAGAAAGATCATGTCATCGTAGTACTCGCAACCGGCGTGCGTGTATGACCAGATGTATGAACGTAGGTGAAGCAAAAGGAGTATGTAAGGAGCGTAGCAAGTGGCGTTCTATAGTTTCTGCCTACCCCCATGGGAAGGCGTGAGTTTATGTATGTATGAGTACATAATATATAAATGTAATCAGTCAGTAAATTGCTCTTATAATAGACAAAAATAATTAAATATTTTCTTTGTTTTATTTATACCATGGATGATAGAATTAATAGCCCTAAATTCATTGTCCTTTGTAAAATAAATTATATAAAACACTCAGGTGACATGACATTGTATCCTGTTTCATTAAATCATTACTTACTCTATACTCTGCATCATTCTGAAGATCGGTTTTGGGAGAAAGTGCCTATACATAAAGCTTCATCATCATCATTTCAATCGAAAGACGTTCACTGCCGGACATAGCCCTTCCCCAAAGGGAGGGGGGGGGGGGGCGGGGGGTTTGTTTAATCAGATTTTTTTATAAGAAGTTTTTACTTTATGACGTTTCTAATTACACTATGATTTTAATATTTAATTTGGCTACCTGACTTATTCATTCGTTTATTTTAATCGAATTGGCATTTTGTTTATGCTAATCTATTGTTATATTTTGAAATTTTGTTTGATGTAATCATAATCATTTTTTATTGGTGTAAGTAGTAGTGAATAGAGTTCTTAAATTTAAGTTCTTAGGTTGCCAAGAGGCAACATTATTGTAATATTATTATTGTTTTATTTTTTATAATATAAAAGTTCACAAACAAAGTTATAGATAGTAAAACTCACCATCCATAAGAGTCAGCAGCTGCGACACGATCCTGCGCTCCACCTCTCCGTGAGTCTTCTCCCTCTTGGGCGCGATGGCATCCAGCTCATCAATGAAGATGATAGCCGGAGAGTTCTTATCGGCCTCCTCGAACGCCTTGCGCAAGTTGGACTCGGATTCACCGGCCAGCTTCGACATGATCTCAGGTCCGTTGATCAAGAAGAAGAAAGCGCCTGTTGCGAAATACCAAGGAATTATTATACTGTTTTTGGTAAAGAATAAACACTAGATTCTGAAATCACAATTCTGTACTGTAGCCAGGAAATCTCATAAAAGCTGTCGTAAGTGGAACAAAAGAAAAATCAATAAATCATCTAAAGGATTTAACAGTAGAATTGAATATGCTTTTAGAAACTCATGTTGTTAAATAGAATTATTCGGTTAGTACATCTGAGTTCCTTTGTAGCGGCATCAACATCGCCACATGCGAACAACGCGTCACACTGACTTCACGCAAAATCCTGCATCGCGCAAGCAGAGTTTACCGCGCGACTAGCTTATACAACGTATGAGCCAACAAACTCTAGGGTATGATTGAGGCCATATCAAAGAATCAACTGGCATATGAGTTATGTTCCAATCCTTCGTTATTTTTTTTTTTCATTTTTCATACAAAATAATTCGGCAAAGTCACGATTATTAATGTAAAACACCCTAACGTGAAATATGACAACGTCGACAAGGTAGCTTTCCCTTCACTAGCTGCCGCCGGGAAGCCCCGATACCAACATACCTACATATTTTATTTTACTACACTACTGCGAAGTTTGGCAACCTCGCAAAAGTAAAGATTCGTCATACTGGTGACAATTTTTGACCTAATTTAATTATGATTGATGATATCTCCGAAACGATGCATTTTTGGACCACCTATTCTAGGAGTTTTAGTATTATTTTTACCTACAGAATAAAACCCTAGAGTTATGGGATATCAAAGAAAACAGGTTGTATACAACATCCCGACATCAACCGTCGGGCAGTTGCCCACCAGACACGACACCCGTCTGGTCGGAGGATCCTCCCTTTTCTAAAGAGGATGAGTGAACTTTACACCCTGTTCCTCATTCCTCTAAACTAAACCTTAAACATAACCTTGTCATTTTATAAGAAGCCAAGCTAATTTGGTACTTATAACAAACTGTCAGTTCACTTTTTTACAGGTACCATTTTATAATATACTTAGATAAAGTCAAGTAAATACTTCGATCAATAATAGACTGATCGAAGAGTAAATACATTAAAATTACACTGGTAAAACAACAAACTCACCAGTCTCATTAGCCACAGCGCGAGCGACGAGTGTCTTGCCGGTACCAGGGGGCCCGTACATGAGGATACCGCGCGGGGGCTTGACGCCGATGGCCTTGAACAGCGACGGGTGGCGCAGCGGCAGCTCCACCATCTCCTTGATCTGCGCCAGCTGCTTGCGGCAGCCGCCGATGTCGTCGTAGCCGACGGCGTTCAGAGCTTCTTCTTCCTCCTGTAGATAACGTGGTGGTGAATTGGGGAAACTACATAAAGGCAATGTTTTGTAGGGCACTATCCAAGTGTCTACCAGTTATATTGATAATGTAACCGATTTTGTGTGAAATAATCTGTCACATAATTTTACTAGGTAAAACAAGCTATAGACCAAAGATATAAATAAGTCTAAATCTACAGTCAAAGGTGTGAACTAGTCGAAAAAAATTGCGTCCAACTGTTGGCCGCAAAATGCGCGCACACTAGAGTACACATAATGACGTGGCGCGAGTTTAAGGCGCAGATAAATGACTTAAGTGACTTTTAAATCTGTTATTACGCCTTCATATAATGCAAGTAAGTTATGCAAAAAATGTATGTTAAACAAGAACGCATACACATCAATTCTATATGTGAATATTTAAGTATTGTAGTAAAATACTTAATGAAATAAATTATGGAAGTAATGTCTACCCAAAGCATAAAAACCGATATTACTTACAAACTACTTATATACCTCTATTTATGGATCATGAAATTTATGAACAATCAAAAATCGTCACAGTTTATTTATTAAATTGTGCTAAATCTCTCTACCCACCCCACATATCCATGGTGACTGAAGTGTACGTGACGCCGTTCGAAAGCGATATTTTCATGCTTTTTTTTGTATAAGTGACTGTTTTATTATCTATAATTCTATCTGCGATTTTTTCAAATATTCATATTTACGTTACTAAAAATAAATATTATAAGGTAATGGTTGCGCGGCGTGAGCGCGACACGCATTTGTATGGCCAAGATCAACGGCGATTATCTGACCCTTAAGACGTAGCTGTCCTGTCACGCACAAAGTTGGCCTGTTTGTTCTTTTGCAGCGCGACACTCTATCAAATATTATAAAGGCGATAGTTTGTGAGTGTGTGTATGTTTGTTACTTCTTCAGGCTCAAACGGCTGGACCAATTTTGATAAAATTTTGTATGGAGGTGTAGTTGACACCGTGGATTAAGACATAGGCTACTTTTTATCCCGATATTTCCACGGGATCGAGATTTACGCGGGTGAAACCGCCGGGCGCAGCTAGTCTAGACATTTAAATAATCAAGCCATAATCACAGTTTGATGGGATATAGTTTGCAATCTAGTCTAAACAAACATTTTCCTAACTGCGCTGGTGTATACAACTCACCTTTGGCGATAGTGTCTGTTTCATTCATTCCTATTTTGCGAACAGTATGATACACCCTACAATGAATTACTGAACACACACTACATACATTGTCGTTTCTCCATTGACAAGGGTACCAAAGAACAATAGTTAACTCATGTTTATTTTTGGTCACAAGTATATAACTCTCACCTAAACAAAATGGCGGAAATACAATTATGAACAACGAAAACATTATAGGCGGACTTCAAATACGAGTAAAAATTCAATTGGCGGTTCCGTTGTAACTTTGAAGATATTATCGAGTACACTCACAGTATCAAACTACACTAAGATTAAAAAACTATGTTAGGTGCTGATAAGGAGAAACACATTGCGTGTTTGTGAGAAAAATGTTTGCTCTACGCATTCATTGAATTTTGTACGGGGAACTTTAATGAAAGAATTTAAATAGTCGGCACATTATCTAAAAATACTTACCCCAAATTATTCATTAAAAACAAGTTAAGTTATATATCTGTAAAACAGTTACTGCTTATGTGTTTTTATCTCACGAAGCGACGCGCGCTTTACTTGTGGTAACAAAGTGTACAAACACGCTGTCAATGTGTGTGTGACGACGAGTAGCGTCAGCACATAACACACACGAAAGCGAAGTCGGAAGTGTGTGTGTGTCACTCGCACGCACCCACTTCCGATTTCGCCATTGTCTCGAACGTACCGAGTACTCCTGCGTTTACACACATTCACAGTGTGTTAGTACACTTGGTAACCACAAATACAACGAGCGTCGCTAAAGCCGCTGCGCGATGTTTGCGTATTAGCAAACACAAAACATTGTTTGCTAACACGATTTGGGGGCGTGGCCTAAATCAAAAATACGGGGGGGAGCGGGGTTCACTCAGTTCGTGTTTAGTGCTCTCCAGACGAAGACGCTTCGCAACATTTTTTTAAGTTTGTGCCATTGATGATGGAGTGAAAAATTAAAATACTTTGTTTTTTATAAAACTTATTCAAGACCATAGTGACCATCACCATAAGCACCGCTAAGTACAAAATATTTTAAAAATAAATATAAAAGGCAAGATACTTTTTTGGAGACGTTATTTCTTTGTAAAACTATTTTTACTATTGCTAGAACAACAGACACGTCTTCCTCGTCGGAACTCATTGTTGAATAGAGATTTTCGTAACAAAAACATTCCTTCAAACAAAAACACTCTTTAGTCGCAGCGGACTGGCTGCATAGATGACATGTTTGCTAACGTGTTAGGAAACAAAAAAATATGGCGCAGCGGACCCGCCTTAAGGCTGCGTTCAGAACACGCGCGCGCTCCGCGCCCGCCCCGCTCGCTTTGAAATTTGTTGTATATAATTTGAGTCTTATGACCCATCAATAGATCTCATATTGCATCGAAGTCGACCCGCACCCGCTCCGCGCCCGCGCTTCGGCTAGTGCCGTATTGACTGTGATCAACGGCGTTTTTTGATTAAATAATAAGTACTATAAGCATGTGCGAGGCGGGCGCGGATTTTGCGCGTGTCGAACGCGGGTGTAAGGCGGGCACAACGCATGTGCGGGTTATGCGCGTGTCGTCCGAACGCAGCCTTAGTGAGATAAAAATACTGTAACAGCGCCCTAATTGCGTAACACGTTTTCAATCACAATCCGAGAGTTTTGAAGGATATTGATAAATCATTGCTTCATAAGTTTGAAAAATTCGTCTGCTCAACGAAAATAGGGATTAGGTGACCTGTCAGAATGAAACCCATTGCGATCAATTGTCATTATAAGTATGTTACGCAATTACCCTGCTTGATAGCATGTTCAACATTTACCAAGATTTAAATGTTCCCTACAATTGAACAAACAAGGACAATCTAGCTAGCTGGTAGGAATAAAACATCATCATTCCAGCCGAAAGACGTCCACTGCTGGACATAGGCCTCCCCCAAAAGCGGAGGTGGGGGGGGTGGGGGGCTGCAATAATCGCCACGCTTGGCAGGCGGGTTGGCGATCGCAGTATAGTGTTAAAATGCATAGAAAATGCTGCTGCCCATTCTCTAGTAAGTCCCTTAGTCGCCTTTTACGACACCCACGGGAAGAAATTGGATGATGCTATTCTTTACGTCCGGCACACTCGGAAAGAATAAAACATGAACAAGTTTAAGAATAAAACATGAACAAGTTTAATGAATTAAATAATAACAATCATCTTGATTTTCTCTTTATGCACTAGCAATAGTAACAAGCATGATGCAAGAAAACTACTAAGTTACGTTTGGATAAAACGCAAGCAGACGCGCTCTTGGTAATTTAGTTTTAAAATAAAACATTTATGCAGGAACTTATACTGCTGATTTAAATTCCTCGCAAATAAAATACGAAAGACCCGCCGGAAAATAAGTTTGAGCTAAAAAATCTTACAAATAAGGCCGGGAAATGTGACGCGTAAAATGCTCAAAGTGGAATACGTAAATAGTTGCCACAGCTCAAAACCCTCAGTCTCTTTCTCTCTATTTGAAAGTAACAACTACAGGTTAAAAAAAAAAATCTTCAGGCTGTTTATCAATACGCTGTAGTCAAACAGCGCAATACCAGTTGTTGTGTAGAAGCCTGAATATCCAACAGTATACGTTTATTGGCCGTTATGATGTCAATTTCGACATGGGCTGCGGACTACTCACCTCACGCTTAATCGGGTCTCCCTCGCAGTGTATGACGGTGTCTGGCGCCACAATGCAGTAGGGTGACGGGTCAGTCTCCACCACCTTGAACTCGACGGCGCGCATGCCTCCGCGGACCATGAACGTGTCATCGCGATGGATAGGCCGGTAAGCTTCCATGAAGTACGGCTTTAAGTATACCTCGAACAGGTTTCTGGGGACAAATAAGTAAATTATACAGTTTACATGACTCATTTTAGCTTAATAAATTAGCAGTAGCATACATAAATAAACATTCATAATTCAATAAATTAAGGAATTCAAAATTTATCGAACTTTAACCTGTATTTTAATTTATTAATTACCCTCAGTATAGCTGCTACATTGGTGTACCAAAAAAAAAAAGACTTATTTCTGATAATAAATCCAGACAGCTTTCAGTACAATAATTAATTTCTCAAGCAATCATTCACAATAATGTTGCTGCCAAATAATTTCATCAAACCATGAACTATATAGTATTTACTACGTCTCAAGTATAATTATTATACTTAAGACGCTAATATATGCCAGTGACCTTGAGTGGTTAGCTTGCGTGTTCTGTACTGAGCTCACGCAACGCGTCCTACGTTCAGCCAGTAATAGGACTCGCCCATCAAGGAGCGCTGTCCCCAATTTGACGCATTATTAATTTATTATACACAAAACAAAAGGAATTTTAATAAAACGCGTATACTAAACGATCAATTTCAGAAAAATACGCTTGGTAGATTTTGCGCCTTTCTCAGTTTTTTATCCGCGTTAGACATAACTTTACAAATTAACTTCATTATGTAATATAAACATAATCTAAAATATTCACATATTAAGTTATTGAGAAAATTCTCTAATTTAACATATATTTTTTTCAAATCATTAACTCTACTCGTTTAGATGTGATCTTCAGTATAAAATCATTAAAAGTCGGTTATCGTCCCCTTAAGTGTTTTCTTGTTTCAACTAAACTTACCCAGTCAATCCTTCAACAGAGTCATCAATGGGCAGTATATGCACACGTTTGCCGTACTTAACGGACGGGCAGGGCGCGATGGACACGACATCAGACAGGCGCACGCGGAGGTTGTTGCGTACTACGCGGTTCATGCGAATCTTCTCATCGGGGCAGTTGTCATCTGAGAGCACGATGCAGACAGTCTCCTTGCGGCGCTTGCCCTTCAGGAGAACGGTGTCTCCACGGAACAGTTGGAGCTGTTCCATTTTTGCCTGTAGACAAGTAAGAGTGCTGGTAAGTTTAAAATGTTCCTTTTTGATCCAAAGTTGATTGCAAGCTGAGCATGAAGTCTTGGGTTTGATTCCCAGGTTGGGATGTGTTATTGGGTTTTTTCCTTCAAGAATTTCTCAGTGGCAGCCCAGGGTATGGATTAGTGCCCGGTTGATGGTAAGAAGCTCCCCCCCTATTACATGGGACTCAAAAACAGAGCTGGCGAAATGTGGGTGTAAATAGACCACGACACGGTTGGCGCAGTGGTTAACCGATTGACTGGTGCGCTGCGTGTCGCGGGTTCGATTCCCACACGGAACACATATTCGTATGACCTACAAGTAGTTGTTCCGGGTCTGGCAAACAGGAGAAATTCCTAGTGTGGGGCAAATAAGCTTCTACAGTTCTACATACTGGCGCGTCTTGTCGCGCGACGCGACACCGCTATGAAAATTTCAAGGAAATTGTTCTACCGATGTCGCGTCGCGCGACAACACGCGGTAGTATGTAGAAGACTTATACCTCTGCCTAACCCTTCCGGTATTATAGGTGTGATGTTATATGTTATGTTTATGTAGTATCAAGTGGGTATCCATTCTAAATAAAAGGTGCATGTGATGAGTTGTACAGCAATAGCAAGGAGATGATTATCATGTATCTTTTTCTTATTTAGGTTATTTGTGAGCAGGGCGTTTTAAAGTACACTTTAAAAAATATGAGAACCTTTATAACTTGACTTTTTTTTCAAACAGGAGCCATTGCTATGTTTCAGGGAACAACTGTATATTCAATGAATGATACTGTTTGAATAGTATCAAGAGAAGGAAGGGTAGGTGCTTACCTAGTATCTTGTCATGTTTTAAGTGTAACTCCACAAAACATACTGTTAAATGTGTTTAAATATAGTTGGTAAAGATTTTACAATTATAAATTAAAAATAAATAAAAATCGTTTAATTCAGGTATTAAACCCATAGTAAAATTACAAAAATAAAACAAAATTACAATCCATTATAAATTTAAATTAAATTACAAGCACAAAATTAAATTAAATTAAAATAGATATTGAAAATTAAATGAATTACATTAAAATACAGCGTCTTAGCATGTACACACAGCGAAGTGTTGCAGACACTATTTGGTTTGTACATGCACATAGTCGAGTCAAGAAGGATGAAAATTGTGCAATCCTTGTTTAACTTGACCATTTTTCAATCAGGAGTCATTGCTATGTTTCGGGGAACAACTGTATATTAAATTAACGATACTGTTATAAATTTATAATATTATCAATATCAAGAGAAGGAAGGGTAGGTGCTTACCTAGTATCTTGTCATGTTTTAAGTGTAACTCCACAAAACATACTGTTAAATGTGTTTAATTATAGTTGGTAAAGATTTTGCCATTATAAAATTGTGCAATTCATGCTGATGTGTATGTTAACACTGATTATTCTTTAACTACTGAGGTAAATGACTCATTTTGAATTATTTTTTACTTGTAATAAAGGTTTCAGGTTTTCAGTAGCAGCCCGGAGTCTGGGTTTGTGCCCGGTTGATGGCAATAGGCTCGCCCCTATTACATGGAACTTAAACATAACTGGCGAAACGTGGGTGTACCTGTCTGCCTAGCCCTTCGGGGATTACAGGCGTGATGTTATATTTGTGTGTTATAAAGGTCTCATTGAGGTGACAATCTGTTGTATTTGATGGCTTAATTTTTTTTTTCAATTCAAACCAGAATCCTTTAAATGTTTTTTTTTTTATATTTTAACTTAGAATATTTAGGTTATTAAAGACTATAAAATGCAACTTGTCAATGTCATAAAACTATCTGTTGCAACTGGGAAACAATCATCATTTCAGCCGAAAAGACACCCACTGCTGGACATAGGCCTCCCCTAAAGGAGGGGTTTGCCATAATCGCCACTCTTGGCAGGCGGGTTGGCGATCGCAGTATGGTGTTAAAATGCATAGAGAATGCTGCTGCCCAATCTCTAGTATGTTGGGAAACAATAAATTATGATAATTCATGTAAAATATTTGGTTTGCTATTGCCAAACACACCATAGATATCGTTTTTATTATTATTATACTAATGTATAAATATATGGCTGTAATGGTGATGCTTGGTAGAGGCCTATGTCCAGCAGAAGAAGACATAATACGGCTGATGTGATGTCATTGAGTGTATTTAAAAGTACAACTCAAAATTTGTATTGTCATACATACAAAATGGAAAAATAATTAATGTATGTTTCACCATCATTAATAAAGGCAATACAGCTCGGACTTGATGTTATTTTCCAGATTGTTCTATTATATTCATTTTATCTTTTTAGTTTGTCATGTTTCTAGATCTTGTTTAATACATTCGGATTTGTTAATATTACATTATTCAAATAAAATATTTTATTTTATCTTCTTTATGTTTGGATCCGAGTTATATCTGTTTTTATAAACAAAGATAGACAATAATAAGGGGTCACAAATTGGTATTCACTTCATAAAGTACATTTTTGCAGAAAATATTTTTTTTAATTGCAGGAAAAGTAATTAGACCCAATGAGAGATTAATTCAGTAGATTTTCTTTGTCAAAATCTACTGAAGTAACTTTCAATATTCAAAACTTATCAGGTTATTAAACAAACAAGGTCATTGAACTATAAGTATAATGTCAATTGCCAATACATAGTCTGTTTTGGCAATAATTATTTACCTGTTATTATGATAAGTTATAACTAAAGCAAAAAAAACATTGTAAGGAAATACTTGATGATGAGCAAATTGCTTCCTGCTATGGAAGTATGACCATCATAATCATGACCAGAGATACTAACCAAGTGTAACCAGCATAAATGTGACAGTTTCATGACATTGGAGATGCATGATGGTGACAAAGCATTTTATGGTCACCATGAAATCAATGGAAAAATACGCTATCAGCGCCGCCGGGTAAAGACAAAGAGCTCAGACCTGTGACAGCGCCACCACGGAGTTATCATCGCTGACCGCCTCCTCCACGATGAGACGGTTGGGCCTGTCCTTGCGGCGCAGGATCGCGGTCGATAAATCATCAGGATTACTGCCGAAAAAGAAAAAATGTCAATCACCCTAAAAATAACCAAAGCGCTGTTCTAATATGACTAATTAACACCAAGCGACATCTTCATTTCGAATATCAATCTTATTATGCTCTGCTTGTAAAAACAAAATCCTATTCCTTAGTGAACTTGCAAAATTCGATTTCTGCGAGTCGGTTTGTAACTCACGACATGATGACAAGCCAATTTTTGAAGATTCGTTTGCAGTGTAGCGCATCGATTATTTGCAAAACTATACATAATCTATTTATGCCGCGTACTAGTATTTCAGAATTGCATTATTATAAACTCACCCTTTACTATCTGCCATTTTTAGTAAAAAACTAAAATTACAATTTGTAAATTTACTACTTTTTCAGAACGCCGAATGAACAATCACTACCACTTCAATCCGTGCGTGACGTTGCCGTATTTCATTTGTTCGCTGATGATCGTGGTGTTGCCAGCGTATTGTTTGTTGTTTATGGAAAAGTAGTATGTTTTCCTTTTCTTTCGGAAACTTACGGTTTTTTAAGAAAGATGTTGAATTAATTTTAAATTATTATTCTATTTATGTAAGGAATGGACTCTACAGCACATTTGTTACTAAACCACTGACTATCTGTTTTGGTATTTGTTTTCAGAACTCGAAAAAGAAAACAGTCGCCATGTGGTTAAAAAATCTGCCAAATTGCCAATAGATTAATAGATAATGATGAAACATAAAAATACTATTGAAATAAATCTGTGAATTAATTTAGTTTTCTCTTAATTTATTATCGTACGTAATTCCTTAATAATTTTATTCGTTTCTACTTTGTCTTGATTTTAGATCAATAAAATGGGCTGGCGTGGGGTGTCTTTTCAAGTGTATGCCTACCATAAGCTTTCTCATCAATCAAATCAATCAAACTCCAACCCAAAGAGTAGAGTAACTATTGCTCCAACCATTATTTTCATTAGACCTTGCTTCAACTTTCTTGTATAGGCGCATTTGAAGAATATTAAATGATATGTGCAGAAAATATTATAGATGTATCAAATTCAAAGTCAAATCATAGAATAATATTCTTCAACTTTCTTACAAAGGCGTATTTGAAGAAATTGAAAGAATAATTATAAATTCTATGTGCAGAAAATATTATAAATGTATCACATTCAAAGTCAAATCATAGAATAATAATAAAAGACACTATGAAACGTCAGAAATTACAAGAAATATAATTGATTCTAGTTGCCCCTTCCAAAAGGTAGTTTTGTATGGAGAAGAATGGGCAAGAAACTGCACACTTAAATGTTTTACAATATTTTATTATATATGTGAAGACGACGCCGACGTTACGTTTTATGAGGGATGCGCTAAGGTAGCCCGCCAAATTCAAATTCAATTCTTAAGTTTTTTGCAATTTGCAAGTCTTTTACAACAAACTTCCTAGTGACATTCGAAACTTACCCATTAAAGCTGTAATATAACCAAACTTTGTAAAAAAAGGGTAGGCACCGTAAAGGGTAGCGCTAAAGTGAGTAATTAATGCACTCGTGCTAATTTAGTGCCCTCGCATGCGCTCGCCACCAAC
The DNA here is from genome assembly GCA_948098905.1 of Tiliacea aurago. Lineage (NCBI taxonomy): Eukaryota > Metazoa > Arthropoda > Insecta > Lepidoptera > Noctuidae > Tiliacea > Tiliacea aurago. The sequence continues at coordinate 19,768,613 of OX402593.1, forward strand.
ATAACACTCGTGCATTGATAACTCACTTTGCGCTCGGTGCAACCGTGCAACAATCTACTATTGTTCTCTTTACTGTGTTTTTATCTCTTTTATTGACCCTGACACGGGAACCACCTCTAATAGACATGAGGTACTTACCCTACTTACCTAAGTATCTACGTTTCTTGACTTCTTGAGCGAGAAAATAGTCGATAGCTAGTCGCTTCCTCGTGGGCGGTGGGACAGGTCAAGTTTTAGTTGTTGAATACAAAACACACAAACAATAGGTACCTAATAATGATTTTCCATTTGCTAGTTTATTAATCATTGAAATACATTGCAAGCTATAGTTTTATATAAAATAAAAGCATTTTTCAATTTTGTAAATGTGAGTACCATGGGGCTGTTTATTATGACAGGATATTTGTTAAATAAAAAAAACCTGGCAGTTGAGACTATGTCATGCTCACTTAAATGTCTCGCTGATGGTGGCGCGCGTGTGTTGGATCATTCGGTTCCCTACAAAATGGTTGAGCTGGATGGTGCTGATCCACGCGTCATGTTGGTGAACGGGCGCCGTCAGGTGAGACTGTACTTACTTATTTGTAAGTAATCTTTTATCTTATATTTTTTTTTATATTGTTCTCACTTTTATAGAAGCGACAAGAATAATATACCCAGGATTTTGTAATATCTTGATATAAAAGAGCGTCCTTAGAGTTTCTTGCCTGTTCTTCTCTTCTTCTTCGTTTTGGAATGGGCAAATAGGTTCAACTTTCTGACTGACCGACTCTTTGACAATTTAAAAGTGCCTGTAACTTCTTTTCTATAATCTGAGGCCTGTAATTGGTTTACCTAATTGAAATATGCTTTGAGTTTGAGTTCAATCATTGCCAGCCAATCATTCGTTTGCGAAAGTACTTCAGTCAGTGTGACGAATAAAAGTTTAGGGTTTAGGCTCAGATTATAGAAAAGAAGGGTTTAGGCATCTAGTTTCACTACCTAGCTTAGACAAAATAAATGCAATCAAAAGTAAATTTTGTTCACTGAAGATTTAATAAGTTCTAAAAAAAAGTATCGTAAGAACTTAGGTAGTGGTGATAGGTACCTACTCAGCAGATCTGTAGGTACTGGACCTATCCCTTTAATGGTTATTCTTATATTCTTTAATGGCCAATTTCATCAACTTTTCCGCGGTCCTTTGTTCCTTAGAGCCTAATTTGTGAATACAGTTCACAATCATATCCAACAGTTTTCTGGTTTGTTCCTGGATAGTCACGAATAACAAATCACCTTTTGCGAGTGCTAGCAAATCGTGGATGTAATCATCGAATTGCAACCTATGTTGTAAATTAAATGCCTCTCTAAGTGCTTCGAAGAATTCCTGTCGCCCCGGTAACTTTTCGTCATATTCTCTTCTATATTTTGCCATTTCTTCGACGATATCATCACGACGCATTTTCGACAAGTATCTAAAATGTCTCGCTAACCGTTCTGTGTATGTAAAATCCATTTTCCTCAGTTCTTTCCTCATCATTCTACAATATTTTATCAGCTCTTTACCGCTTAACGCTGTCGATAACATGTCGAGGTAACTTTCTATGAATCTTTCGAAGATAGTTTCACTACCGAGAACGAATGTTTTTTGCGAGTTCGATTCATCAATTATACTTAAACAAGTTCCTAAACTTAAAGAACACGTCATGAATATAAAAATTGTATATATCGAACACATGTTACCAACAATGCTGTGTATCGTACTGTGACTTGTGATGAAAAATCATAAAATACATAAATCAATTTCACGGTTGACTTAATGTGAATTTAAACAGATGGCCCAACGTGAAATTAAGAGCAGTTCCATTTAATCTTTCCTCCCAGTATTCTACAACTGCCGATTTGAATTTTAATTCGATATCCCATTTAACATCTTCAGACTGTTGATGATATCTATCAAATATTATCCGCTCGAATACTCTTCTGGTGTTCTCTCCAATGTGCTTCGAAACACCTTTTCCGTAATTTTTGAGCAAATAAACATAATCGTCCATCTTCATGTCATCCACCACTGTATACAAAGCGTTCATTGCCTTGAAGTATTCATTCTTTTTAGGCTTTTCATCAGATATGAACACCAAGAAGTCATTAACTCTCACTTTTAGATTATTGCTATTGTATATGGAGTACTTTTTCAACCTCTTTCGAAATCTTCTTATCCACATCTCCTGTAAATAGTCTATCCCGAGACCATCGAGACAGTTGCTGAGTATTAAAAAGTATTTGCCGAGGTATTTACCCGAATATTTTGGAGACGTGAGGGCATTACAAATGTTGGTAAGGAAACCGAAGTAAGGTCCACGAGGCAAGATTGGAGGGGCTTTTGTCGCAATCCACGGAGCATAATATGACGTAAGTTCAGTTGGATACGGTATGGCAATTGCACTAACATCGCCACTCGAGTCTTCAGTTTCACTTATATCTCGACTGTTATCCTTGATTTTTCTAGGAAGCACAAAAACATCGCACAATATTGCATACACAAGAACATGATATAAATAAATACGCTGCATCATCAACTTGTCGTTATATGAGGGTTACTAGCGTGTCTTGCGTTTCGTTTTGTCTTGTCTTGTTATATTTCAATATCTGTTTTTTCTCTTTGATTTCTATTTCCAAACCATCTTCTTACTTGCGTCACCATCTGGAAATTGTAAAATGATTAAATTTTTGTGCAGTGTCCATGAAAAAGGAAGTTTTTTAGGAATACATTTTCAGGTTCGCGTATTTTCTGGTAGGTACTTATTAATGGATTTTAGAATATTGGGGTAGAAATAGAAAATACTAGTTTATGGATCAGCCCAATGCACATATTTTGAAGATAAAGCAAGACTGCAGTGTGCACGTGTGTCGATAACTAGCAATAGCGTGGTTAATCGCAGATTGATTGAGACATCCTCGGTTCATGGTTGAAATTGAAACAAATCGACGGATAATGGCAAAAAGAACTTTGGACATCTACCTATATATATTAAATTCAAAGTCCTGACTGACTGACTGATATATCAACGCACAGCCTAAACCGCTGGTCCTAGATACATGAAACTTGGAGGATGTGTTCTTTGTGAAGAGTAAGTATTCAGGGAATTCCACTCCTAAAGGGGTAAAATAGGGGATGGAAGTTTATATGAAAGTCCGTCAGTTTTGAAGTTAGGATCTTCAAATTTTGTGTATAGCCTGACAATTAAAAATTAATTTATACGTATTTCAGCGTTTTTGATAATTCTACCCCCGAAGGGTTAAAAAGGGGGATGATTTTGTGTATGAAAAGTCCTTAATTTTCGAAGTAAAAACACTAAATTTATTATCTAGGCTTATGGTTGGAAGCTAACACAACGGTGTTGTTAGAATTTCAACCCCTAAGGGTTGAAAAAAGGTTTTTTTTTTTTAATGAATGTTCTTTTTAAGGCGCAACTAGTCGATACTTTTTCCATACAAATTTCGGGGGGGTTTTACTCCACTGTTACACATGGTACATCTAAAGTAAAACATGATATCGTTTTGTCTTATTATTAATTTTGTCTGTACAGAAGCAGAATAGTAAAAAACAAAGGCATTAAAAAGTTATGAGCCAACAAAGATTCGTTTTTTCTGCTAATTTTAACGCAACTTTGGGCGTAAATAAGTAATAAAAGAAGTATAAAATCTCAAAAACAAAGCTCGTTCCGACAAAGCTCAATTGTCGAAGATTATAATAAACTTTATTCGTAATTGATTTATGCAGTAGTTTTTTCATAATACCCCACCTTCCAAAGGAGTTTTCGTATATTTTTACACGCGCGGTTTAGTATGAATCGTCGTGCACTGTGTTTGTGTGCGTGCGACTAGACGTTATGCGTGTAGACTAGCTTCTAACTGCTCATCACTGGTGCTATCTCACGATGCTAGGTGAGACAACGTGCTTTTTGGCCGCGTCCGCCAGTGAGTTCAAGCCCGCGACTAGTTGGCTCTTAAGTTAAAATCACTAATATTTCGGCATATGGTTGGAAGCTATATGCATCCGCTGAGAAGAGATTTTTCGACCTATAAGGGGTAAAAAAGGGGGATAAATCTTATTCCTTGAGTTAATAAACCTGCAACTTGGCACGGATACTAACCTAAGTAAAATATAAAGTTTGTCATTTTTTGTTTTTTTAAACTATGGTTTTTTAAACGGGGGATATCAAAGTTTTTATGGAATAATTTTAACGCGCGGTCCGATTAACTTGAAACTCAGTATTTTTACTGAAAACAAAAAATAAAGAATAACTTGAATCAGGTTTTTTTGACAATCTGCCCCTAATAATTGGGTGAAAGCTAGTCAATATACAAGAGAGGATTTTACTGCTTGGCTTGATTAACTTGAAAATTGGTATATATAACCTATAAATCCAATAATAGAAACGTCAAAAAGATGTTTGAACAACTTACCCTTTTGAGTGCGTAAAAAGGGGCGATACAGTTTGTATGAACAGAATCTTATTACTTTAAATATATAAACTTGAAATTTGGCCCGAGTATTTATTTACATAACATCATGCCTGCAATCCCTAAAGGGTTAGGTAGAGGTGTACCTTTAGTACACCCACATTTCGCCAGTTTTGTTTAAGTCCCATGTAAGGGGGGCGAGTCTATTGCCATCGCTAAAAACATAATTATAGTACTAGAAGTAGGGATCTATTTGCTTAACCAGGTTTCAGACTGGCAAAAGTAGACTCATCTTTCATGGGGTACTGTTTAAAATGTTATAATAAAATCCCTCCCCACATACTTCAACTGAATGAGACCAACGCTGCCACGGCTTATTTTAACTTAGGTGTTTTAGTTGTTTTTTTTATTTTTATTACGGATGCTTTTAACGTGCACGTCTTTCTACATTGTTCTCACATGTATAATTTCAACATAAATTATGTAACCAATACTATGTAACAATATTTTGATTTAAAAGAGTGTCCGTGGAGTTTCTTGCCCGTTCTTCTCCATAGGAACCTAATACGCTTTGGAATGGGCAACTAGCCTCATCTCTCTGACTGACCGACCCCTTGACAATTCAAAAGTGCCTGTAATAGGTTTATTTGAAATAAATGCTTTGAGTTTGAGTTTGAGTACAATAGAGCTACTATTTACCGGGTAATATGTCTTTCATAGACTTGAATGTGCCCTGGCGGCTGAGAGTATGTCATGCTCACTCAGGTGTCTCGCTTATGGTGGCGTGTGTGTTGGGTCATTTAGCTCCCTTCAAAATGGTTGAGCTGAATGGTGCTGATCCATGCGTCATGTTCGTGAACGGGCGCTGTCAGTTGGGACTGGTCATCTCTTAGCTGCCACGGCTTATTTTTAATTATTTTAGTTTTTTTTTTTGTTTCTTTTTTTATCGCGGACGCTTCTGACGTTTTGCATCGTTCTCACATGTATAATTTCAATATGAATGATGTAACCAATAGGTACTTTGTATCAATATTTTAATTTAAAAGAGTGTCCGTGGAGTTTCTTGCCCGTTCTTCTCCATATGAACCTACTATTTGGAATGGGCAACTAGCTTCATATTTATAACTGACCGACTTCTTGACAATTCAAAAGTGCCTGTAAATGGTTTAATTGAAATAAATGCTATCCCCCTTATTACAAAACAAGGTTTATCTTGAGACCCAGGTTTAAAACATGGCGCCATTATTGAATTTCGAACTTTATTCCGACTAAAGTTCCTAAACACAAAACTGACAACTTTGTACCGAACTAAGTTTTCAGTTTTGTAAAAAGAACGGTATTTCAATCACTGTTACGTTCTTATTACAAAAACTGGCTCCATGGTTTAAGCCATGTCAAAATATAAATCTTGTTTTGTAATAAGGCGGTTTGAGGTTTAGTTTGAGTTTGATCACCCGGGTATAAATCCAGACTTCGGGCTGCTACTGAGAAATTCATAATGGAAAATCCAATAACACTTTTCCCGACCTGGGAATCAAACCCACCCCTCATGCTCAGTAGTCGCACTTGTGACCACTAGACTAACGATGCAGTCATTACTTAAATAACAAAGTTTGTCATAATTTTTGCGTTTTTCAAAACTACCCCTCAAAAGGAATTTAGGGAATCAGGGGTTTTTTGGGTTTTTGGGGATTTCAGTTTGTATTTAAGAAGAATCTTAACGCGCGGTTCGATTAACTCGAACCTCAGTGCTCATACTTTTGACAGAAAAAAAAAGAAAAAAAAATGAGTTTTTGAGTATCGGAAAAAGGGGTAATTGAGTTTTCGGGAGAATTTTACTGCGTACCTTGAATTGCTCAATAGTTGGTATACATCAATTATTATTTAAGAACAAAAACGTAGAAAAAATAAACAATACAAAATTTCTTTCAAACAGACTTAGACATGAAATTAATGGAGGACACGTTTATTGAACAAGTATGTACAAAACGAAATTGGTATATACGCTATCTATAACCTCCGTAAAGTTATAAATTAAACTGCACTCCTATCTGCTTACCACGCTTACGTTGCAGTTGGTTCCAACTAAGATATGGTATAATGTTTTAGGGGAATGCTGCTGATAGCGGGCTAAGCCGCGGGTGAAAGCTAGTACTAAATAAAATAATACTTGTACTGTTCAACGTATTTTTACACACACACGCGAAAACACAAACACACATCATCTTTATTATCTATAATCGCTCAGGTAGAACGACACAGTCTACTTTATACATAAAGCACCATCTGAAACACTGTCTCTCAAGATACAGGTTTCCTAGTTTGAGAGGCAGGGTTTCCCATATTTTGTACAGATTACAGTTGCTAGATTTTTATTGAATTGTGTCACTACCATAGCTCATTTGAATTGTATTGATATAAAACATTGTTAAATCTGTATTTTTTTAAGAAATAAACTTTTTAATATTATTATTAAACTGTGCATGGGAATCGGGTGATGACATAACTTGGGACTGGCCCTATGTCCATCAGTGGACTGTTATGAACTGAATTATCTGACTCAGTATGTATCAGGTAGGTATCAAATGATATTAATAGGTCCTATGTTCCTTCGGGTCCCTCACCTTAGTTAGACCTTGTGGAACTTTCCGTATGCTCTTGACTTGTTTACTAAAAAAATGAGCTTGTTTACTCTAAATCCAATTTATGTATCTACCTAACTAATAAGTACTGTATCTTATATTTCAATGGCTTTGATTGCAATGCATTCATTGAATCATTTTAATTTTTGATCGCAATGAAAGAATTCGTATTTGAATATCCGTTTAGAAGGTTCTATAATAAAAAAAATTATATATGGTGTATCTATTCATACACGAAATCTCTTAAAGGGGTCATTGTACTCATCATTATGAACAACTTTTACTATGGGACCAAACTTGAAATCGCGTAAAAAAAATCAGCTGTTCCCTATATTTTGACGAGTTATGCGAACATAAATGTAAGGAACAGCTGATTCTTTTTTCGTGATTTCAGGTTTGGTCCCATATTTTCATAATGATGAGTACAATGACCCCTTAAGAGAGGTCGTGTATAAATAGATAGATACACCTTATATATACATTATTATGTTCACAGAATATCACGCCTGTATTTCCACGAAGAGGTAGGCAGAACTTTGTAGGATAATTACTTTCTCCTGCTATATTTAAGTCCCATAAACGCCCAGTCCCCCAAAAACGCCCACTCTTCACCACTTCCTAGTGCTTTAGCTGGGAAGAAGTGGCGCAACAACCCCCCGCACAGCTGTCCGTTCAGATATAAAACTTGAATCTATACAATAAAATGTAAAATAATTTGCATTACGCAACACAGAACATTAAATTAAATTATGTGCCTTATGTTAGCTAGCACACGCCACTATGCCAAAAAAAAATATGTATAAATAAAAATCGTTGAAAACTTTACTCACGCAGAAATAACGTAAACAAAACGAACCTAAATAAAAGCCTCCAGGCAAAATGGGCGTGCCCGCTTAATCAAAATCCAAATCAAAATCAAAAATATTTTTATTTCACATAAGCCTACATGGGCACTTATGAAACGTCAGAAGCTAGGTGCACGGTTCCAATTGGTCGTTTCCTATGGAGAAGAGCCGGCAAGAAACTCCACGGTCACTCTTTTAAAAAAATAAAATTGGCTTTTACAATGTTTTCAAATTACAGTGTTAATAGGTATGAGAGGACAGCGTAGGCCCATCAAAAGTACCAGGAACTTAACAAAATAGAAAATGGTTCTACAGTCTAATAAGCCTACAACGTCCTCACATTGACAAAAAAAAAAAACAATATAAAATATGATTAAAATAATAAAAGTTAGAATCATGTTGAAATTTAAATTGTAGGTATAATAATGTCAAGTAAGAAAAACATTATGTCAGTGAAGTTTGTAAAAAAAAGATAAAATTAAATTAAAAAATAACTTACATAAAGCTATAGCTGTAACTCGAAGTCACAAATGATAAACTAGCACCATCAAAGTAAAATAAAAACAGTTAATTATTAATAACAATAACAAAACCATGGTCAGCAAGACGACCTGTCACCACAAGCAGCACCCGTTCACGAGCATAACGCAAAGATCAGCCATCACCACCCTCGCCATATTTGAGGTTAATGATTAGACTTTGTACAAGCGTGGCGATTATGGCAAACCCTTTGGAGATGACTTATGTCCAGCAGTGGATGTCTTTCGGCTGAAATGATGAGACTTTGTGGCTAGAGCCTGCGGAGTAATTGCGTAACACAGTATCAGTACCAATGGGTTTCATTTTGACAGTTGAACCAAATTTATTGCGTTCTTTACCTTGTTGAGCAGACCTATTTTTCGAACATAGGAAGCAATGGATTGGCAATATACTTTACTTAAAAATCATTCAGATTTTTATTTTTTTATTTAGGATGGGTTTGCTCTTGACCTTAGTCTAGGGCAGAGGTGACAGAGACAAAGTCGACGATGGAGTGAGCTTACCCAGAAGAAGCCTGTTCACTCTAACTTTGAAGAGATTAGGGTTGTATGCGTTCGGAAACACAGACGCTGGTAGAGAGTTCCACTCTTTTGCTGTGCGCATTATAAAATACATTTGGAAACGCTTAGTGCGAATTGGTGGAATAGCAACAAGGAAGGGATGGTAACCTGCAGTGCGTCTAGATGTCCGATGATAGAAGGGGGCCGGTGGAATGAGGTCGTGGAGTTCTTGGGCACACTCACCGAAGTACAATCTGTAGAAGACCAACAAGCAGGTAACCTTGCGGCGATGGGCCAAGCTCTGAAGATTGGCATCCACCAGTTTTACGTCGCCAATGAGCCTCTTAGCTCTGCGTTCCACCGAGTCAAGCCCAGCAAGTTACTATTTTGCTGAGCCATCCCAAAGGTGGCTACAATACTCCATGCAGGATCGAACCTGTGCTTTGTAAAGGGTCAAAAGCTATCCAGGCGTAAAGTATCGCTTCACCCTATTTATGATGCCCAGTTTCTTGGCCGCAGTTTGATTGAGATTGATAGTCTGGTAGGTACGCAATTAGGGCGCACATCCTCGGCAGACTTTAGCCACAAGGCTGCTTACTTATTGACGAATTCCTGTTGGTAACCCCCAATAAGACTTTGTCCGATCTGGAGGTCGTACACAAGGCGCTTGCACCGAAGTCGCACTTGCAACCTCTACACCAAAGCAGCAGTGAATTATGGATATACCATTTATGTACAGTAAGCCGCACGTCAGTGGTAACAAAACCAGTTAAAGCTGGGCCTCTTATTCTATTGAAACTCCGTCCTACGCTCGGCCAGATCGAGGTCAAAGTGTTATCATCGACGTGCGGGCGATTGTACCTACGTGTATTTTTGTAAGTAGCTTGTTTATTATTAGTGGCAACATTATTCTCACCTGCCAAACTATGAGAGTAGCTAGTGCAGCCACCAGAGGGGCATCTGTTGCATTCAACACGCAACTGAAGAGCATTGCGTCAAATGTTGATAAGCTCCACTCTTCTCCCCACCTTAGAAACACATTAAAATTAACGGTAATAGAATAAAAGTTTTGAAACTACCGTCCTATGCCTTTGAAATAGATTTTGATTTTACTATAGCGAATAAGTATGCAGACAAACGCATTGATGTAAATTAAGGGAAGATATGGTACGCGGTCCTCGACGTGGACCGCATAAATTAGGGGAAAAGGACACAATCGACCTTAGTCACAATCGAACTGGCGTTTGTGGGTACGTAACAGTGACAATTATTGCTATCTCGTTCCCGCTATAGCCCGCGTAATGTCTCTCTATTTCGGTTGTCGAGCACATGACGCACGACATCGGGAAATGTAGTTGTGTGGGTGTGTTTACATGTAAGTGTTCTAGTCCATTTAATATTTACGTGATGTTAGAGAGTGGCCTATTTTCCTATTTAATACATCAATGGACAAACGACCTATTCTACCATTTAGAGATCACAGTACTCCGAAACGATCTGGGTATGACCCTGAAGCTGTTACCAGGTTTCTTCTAAAGTAGGTACCTAATGTGCGTATAGCAGACTTGCCAGTTACACTCTCTACTACAACTATTAAGGTATTAATCTACGAGTGACATATTACACACCTACCAAAGATTGCTTACCAAGTGACAGAGAAGCACGAAGGCATATTATCTTCAGGGTCGTACAACAGCGTGCTTGTGTTGCCAGCCTCCCTAGTATTAAGCTCCACGTTCAGCAGACGTTCAAGTACAGTGCGCTCGCTGGCAACCCAGCTGAGACCATCCAGAGCCTAAGAGAACATCATTTGGTAAAAATATTCATAGGCGACCCCTAAATAAAGCTAACGACTGATTATGCCCTGCTCGTATCCAGCTGATTCTCTCGACCATCATCAGTTCTTCATTCCAGTTTACGGAGAGAGCGTGGTCTAGGTACTTATGATAAAATTAGAATCTTACCCTTTCAAAGAAAGCAGCCAAGAATCGAGACAAAAGAGATTGACGAGTTTCGGTTTCTCCTAAACCTACAAAATAATTATTAATGTTAATCGTAAAATCAACGTACATACCTAGGTCATTGATGTATTAAATATGAAGATATAGCGTAATTAGGGGAAAGGATACAATCGACCTACATTACTCCCGGTTTGCGGGGAATACCCGAATCTAGTAGTTTGCGAGTTGTTTATATATATGGGTACGTAACAGTGACAATTATTGCGATCTCGTTCCCGCTATAGCCCGCGTAATATGCCTATCTATCTCGGTTGTCGAGCACATGACGCACGACATCGGGTCCATTTAATATTTACGTGATGTTAGAGAGTGGCCTATCTTCCTATTTATTACATCAATGACCTAGGTACTACTTATCATGGCTTGTTTTCTTTTAATTAGGTAGGTACTCGGTCTAGCCTGAGTACTTAATTAAAAGAAAACAACCTAATTTTTATTAGATACCTAAAAAAACTTCAAGCACTGTCGAGTAAATAGGTTAGACAGTTATTTAATACCTGGAATGGAGAGAGATAACTGCTTATAAACAACCCTGAAATTATACGAAAAAAAAATTTAAATTACGATACAAAATTATCTAAGTACCTATGTATATCATAGATAGGAAGACAAATATTAAGTGACATACCTCAGTTGCGGAGCACATACCACACGACAAGTAGCTAGGGGTCCTGGCATTGATCTCAAGTCTTTAGAGTCATCATTCCTAAGCAAAAATAAGTTAAATTAGGCAAGTAAGTGAAATGTTTCAATCTGACAAGTATGGCTAATTATAAAGCCTTTTGTCAAACTTGTTTTATGTTCGTATAGTTATAGTGACTACCCTTTTTTTTTTGCGAGGGAAGTTATCAAATAACTTCTCCCGCTCTGGGCGGAGCGGGAGAAGTGTGAGTGTCAGACTTTTACTGACTGAAACCCACCCGTATTCCTTCATTTGCCTGTGTGCCAGGGCCACGATATCCCTTTCGGACAAACTCGCAACCCTGGCAGGCATTGGCCCTAACGGACCCCGTCATTTGGTGCTGACAACTCTTTGAGGCGCGCGTGGAATACAACGCGCCGTGGACCCGGGCCTGGTCCTTATCGGACGGTGAGCTACCCATCGCTCACTGTCCGCAAGCCCGCGCCTACGGAGGCCGGAAATCGGCTTGCGACTCCCGACGCCCAAGGCGTCTCCTATGGTGAATAGGGGCGCGAGGGCGCGAACCTTGCCTCTCCCACACGCGTTCCGCCTCCTCCTTCGCAAGCATTACTGCTTCGCAGAAGGAGGTGACGGCCTCCCATGCTCTCTCGCTCCGAACCATGGCCCGAATCAGGGCCGGACGCGAGAGATCGCCACCGCCGATCGCCTCCGTAGGGACACGTCGGTGCTCCACCCAAGCCGGGCAGACCTCCACCGTATGCTCCACCATGTTTTCCGGGCGATCCACACAGTGGTGACACCCGGGCGTTTCCTCCCGCTTTATCCTGAACAGGAACCTCCCCAAACAACCATGTCCGGTAAGGACCTGCATCAGGCTGAAGGCGAGGACGCCGTGGCGCTGTCAAGAAACTCCTCAAAGAGGGGACTTATCGCCACAATTGTGGCGTGCCCATGTGTGTACCCTGGTGTCAGTTTTTATGCCGCCCATGGGCCTCTGACTTGGCTTCACATGCTGCCGAGAAATATCTCTCAGGCATGCTGATGATTTACTCACGATGTTTTCATTCACCGTTTTTATTAAAAATATAAAAAAATAAATAAAACTAAATGATTACTGGCCACTAGCCCTACTAGTGTGTCAAATTAATGTCGCCACTGTACCGGCACGCTGTATAAAGGACATGGGTGTACTTATTATGAAGCCACGGTCCCACAGCCTGTCGCGGCCAATGCCGAACATTCCCACCACACAGGCCTCATTGGCCATGTCAGCCTGCCCTGGCGTGATCTGGCCTGGGAGAAAGCAGACCGCGGGACCGCAGTATGATACTGATGAACTCTAACACAGTTTGACCGATCACCATGAAAGTGCCAACTTTCGTAGTTTTGTAAGTTCTGTATTTTCTGATGGAGAAGGTTTATATAGGGTTTTATTTCCGAACTCTACGCGGGTGAAGCCGTGGGCAAAAGCAATTTAAAAAAAAACACCCGGCCAAGTGTGTGTCGGACCTCGCACTATGAAGGGTTCCGTAGGTGGGACGAATTTATCCCAAAATCAAACATAACATTGTAGTTGAAAAACTTGGTCTCCCATACATCGATATACGTCATTGTCAATTCTCCAACTGCAAATGTAAGTTTGTAACCGCATTTTTTTAAATTAACGATTTTCCGACTTATTCCTTTACTTGTGCTATGACACCTTGCTTCTTGACAAATTGTATGATTCTAGATAAACGGGAAGTAAGTACCCTTTAAGTTTTGATTTATTTGCAAGTATCAAAATTATGTCGCATAAATCACCGTATTTTCTTATTGCGTTGACTTAGAAGCTTGATTTTTTTAGAGCTCCAAGGGACCGTAGACCTATACGTATTTGATATTAATTTCAACTATATACCTCCACGCGTTCGTGAGAAAAAGGGTATCTCGGCAGACGGACAGCCAGACCGAGAACGATGAAGTGATCCTATATGGGTTTCGTTTTTTCCTTTTGATGTACGGAACCCTAACAATTATTTAAAATAGCTACTGTATAAACAGGTGTTGTTAAATAATTATAATATTATATTTCATTAATGACTCTTTACCGTCCATGCACATAATGAGCATAGTAATCTTCCTCGAACACCAGCAGTGACAGTCCGACACTGGTACATATCCTCGACAGAGCAGCGGTCGGAGACTCTCGCAGTCTGTCGACCACCCATCGTGAAGATAGCAGCGTGATGTATGATGACCACCAAGCGATGGAGGCTACTGCCCATTGGTAGCTTTGGCTCGGCGGGAGGTAGGATTGCCAGGGAGATATGAGCTAATGGTATAAAAAAATAATAATCAGTTAATTATTGGTTTTTATCTACTCTCGTATCGTAAAATTCGAATTATAACTTCAAAACGAGTTTATATTGGCATACTATAATAAAAACACAATAACGAAATTTAAAAATAGAATCATAAATTATTCTATCACACGCTCTAACAAAATAATGATAAAAAAAAATGTCCAATACGATACTGGGCAAATCCGAGAAGTTAATATCACCAAGGAGTTTCCATCAATTATTTTTTTCTAATGGAACGCATAATATCTAATTGCAAATAGCCCCGACAACAAGTATGAGCACTTCTAATGCTAACGCCTGCCCAGCAATTCATATACAATTTCATAATTTGCAACATACAAAACTTGAATAATAATTATTCTAAGCAATAAACTATTTCTTACTCTTTTAACTTTGGTATTTTTTTATTTAATAGGTTCAATACCAAAGTATGAGAGTAGATAACGTAGGTAGTGTATGAAACTGCACATAACTAAACTCCATTTGAAATAAGATTAGATATTTAAATAAATATTTTTTTACAGTCCGTTCAACAGATTTTGATTTCTATTGCGTTGGTGGCATGACAAATGGTAGCTGTAATAAACAGTTGGTATTGTAATCACGTTTTTGCTTTTAATGCTATCCTTATGACTAGGGAATAGAATTTAAAATCGGTTGAAAGGACTGTAAAAAAGGTTATTTAAATTTCTAATCTTTTTTCAAATGGAGTATAGGTATTAAAACAGTTGTGTTATACAACACACTCGTGATGTAATACTACTCATTATGCAACAGTTCAATAAACTACTACCTATTAAGTATAATGATTTTGCTGCTATATTTTACTATCTGCAGCGGAAAAATCGAATTATTGAAAGAGTGACAAGAAATGACGCTCTATAAAGCCAAACTTTTTCGTTTGTATTCATAATGTAGTTTATTGGTTGGTAGGATAGATCTCGATTACCATGTTTCTGAAAGCTTCTGTCAGACCCTGTGTCAACTAGAATATTATTGAAATTTCGTCGTTATAGCAGCTGACAGATTTGACAGGGTTTGAATGAATTAGGATCCCAAAATCCAAGGGTTACAGCCTTTAAATACGTATATTGAACTAAGCATTATATTGTAACGACGTGACTTCTGCGAAATAGTTACTCTGGTAAATTAATAAATGAAGTTCTTAGCACAGCATAGCATAAGCATAATTATAGCAGTCTATAATGTTCCCACTGCTGGGATAAAGGTTTCTCTGTGAGAGGCAGTGGGTCATAATGAACCAAATGGATCCAGTGCGGGGTCTATCTAATTTAAATATTGAATATCCACAGCACAAACGAAGGTTCTAGGGAGTCTATTTTCATTTTGACAGGTAGAAATAAAAAGGCGAGTCAGCAATTAATAACTTCGTCATAGTTGCATAATGTATTCATTATTTTAAATAACAATATAATTATTAATATTCTAAGATCGTCCCATTTCTTGCCGTGGGTGTCGTAAATGGCGACTAAGGGACTTACTAGAAAGTGGGAAGCAGCGTTCTCTATGCATTTTAACACCATACTGTGATCGCTGTGGCGATCGCCAACCCGCCTGCCAAGCGTGGCGATTATGGCAAACCCCCCTTTTAGGGGAGGCCTATGTCCAGCAGTGGACGTCTTTTCGGCTGAAATGATGATGATGATGATTTATTTTAGAAGTATGTATGTGGGTATGTATGTTCGCATATTATTTGTTTTATTTTATGAAGATGAAGATTTTATGTATTTTATTTTCTCTTCTACTCTTACACACGGTGTCTACATCTCTTTTATCTATTTTCCTATCGCAGGAATGCTAGTAGAGATGTCTTTAGAAGTAATAAGCATCACCTTTGTACGTTTTTTCCTGTTGATGTGAAACATCTATAGGCGCACGTAAACGTAAAACCGATTACAGGCGGAGCGACGCATGCCGCGTGGCGATTCACTGCTCACACCGCGCACGCGGTCCCCCCGCTACGCGACCCTGACCTTTTTCGATGTTTGTTTGTTTGGTTTCGATGTTTCACATCTGTCAGGCGTCCCGTGACGGCTCACAGTTTTTTTTTCTTTTCTTCTTGTTTGTATATACAGCGTGCCGCTACAGTGGCGACATTAATTTGACACACTGGTAGGGCTAGTGGCCCGTAATCATAAACACTTTTTTTTTATACATATAATAATTTTATGTTTTTTTTATAAAAAGATTTTAAGATTAAATACTATAAATTGAAAAATAAAAAAATTCAAACAAACTAAATAATAAAGCTCTCTCTTTCCTTCAATTCGCCTACTCCTTGCACGTTATTTGTTATACTTTCATTGATTCGATGTTATGATCCATGACGCCGGCTAATTTGCTAACCTCTGTGCTACAGTTCTTTAAGTCAGAGGGCCTAAAATGGACGCTTTGGCAGAATCATAATAAGTTATGCGTACAATTCATACATCCCGCAATTCATCTGTTTGACAGCTGCTATTTGACATTAGACTTCAATATAGCAATTCATAATTTATGGACCATTTTACGAAACTCCATACAAACCTGTCAAACAGATGAATTGCGGGATATGAATTGTACGCAGATCATAATAGGATCCTGCCAAAGCGTCCATTTTAGGCCCTCAAGTGGCTCCAAGATGCTATTTTAGAAAATTGTAAATGATCATTAAATAATAATGTTTAATGAAATTAAAAAAATATATAAAACATAAACGAAAAAAATCGAATCGTTTTTTGAATTCAAATATTTTCATTAAACGTAAAGGCGAAACTGTTAAGTGTGTTAAATTAATGTCGCCACTGTAGCGGCACGTATAAGTATGTAGGTACAGTCGAGTTCATTAATATATTAGCCCTTTCAGGCTTCAAAAATATATGACCGTCAAAAAAAATCATAATATTGTGACAACTATAAGCATCATTAAATTGTGGTCAAGATTTCGATTCATTAATATGTGACTGGTTTTTCTCAGTAACATGTATACAGCCAAAAGCACATTATTATATGAACAACATTAAGATCATATTATCTGAACATTGTAGGATTCACAATTATGTATGCACACATGAATACAATAATATCTAAACAAGTAAATGTAATTCAAATTCAACCTTATTACTTACGTCATAAAGATAATTTTAATAGCAATCTTAAAATTACTGACTGGCTAGATTAACTTCAAATGACGTTAAATTTTTCTAATTACTGGAAGATAGTACTGGAAGCTAGTACTGGGAGCTAGTACTGGAAGATAGCACTGGAAGATAGTACTGGAAGATAGCACTGGAATATAGTACTGGGAGCAAGTACTGGAAGCTAGTACTGGGAGCTAGTACTGGAAGATAGTACTGGAAGCTAGTACTGGGAGCTAGTACTGGAAGATAGCACTGGAAGATAGTACTGGAAGTTATAACTGGAAGATAGTGCTGGAAGATAGTATTGGGAGCTAGTACTGGAAGATAGTACTGGAAGATAGCACTGGAAGATAGCACTGGAAGATAGTACTGGAAGATAGCACTGGTATATAGTACTGGAAGTTAGTACTGGAGATAGTACTGGAAGCTAGTACTGGGAGCTAGTACTGGGAGCTAGTACTGGAAGATAGTACTGGAAGCTAGTACTGGAAGATAGTACTGGGAGCTAGTGCTGGAAGATAGCACTGGAAGATAGTACTGGAAGTTAGAACTGGAAGATAGTGCTGGAAGATAGTATTGGGAGCTAGTACTGGAAGATAGTACTGGAAGATAGCACTGGAATATAGTACTGGAAGTTAGTACTGGAAGATAGTACTGGAAGATAGTATTGGGAGCTAGCACTGGACTATAGTACTGGAAGATAGTACCAGCACTATCTTCCAGTTATAACTTCCAGTACTATATTCCAGTGCTATCTTCCAGTACTATCTTCCAGTGCTATCTTCCAGTACTAGCTCCCAGTACTAGCTTCCAGTACTATCTTCCAGTACTATCTTCCAGTACTAGCTCCCAATACTATCTTCCAGCACTATCTTCCAGTTCTAACTTCCAGTACTATCTTCCAGTGCTATCTTCCAGTACTAGCTCCCAGTACTAGCTTCCAGTACTATCTTCCAGTACTATATTCCAGTGCTATCTTCCAGTACTAGCTCCCAGTACTAGCTTCCAGTACTATCTTCCAGTAATTAGAAAAATTTAACGTCATTTGAAGTTCAATCTAGCCAGTCAGTAATTTTAAGATTGCTATTAAAATTATCTTTATAACGTAAGTAATAAGGTTGAATTTGAATTACATTTACTTGTTTAGATATTATTGTATTCATGTGTGCATACATAATTGTGAATCCTACAATGTTCAGATAATATGATCTTAATGTTGTTCATATAATAATGTGCTTTAGGCTGTATACATGTTACTGAGAAAAACCAGTCACATATTAATGAATCGAAATCTTGACCACAATTTAATGATGCTTATAGTTGTCACAATATTATGATTTTTTTTGACGGTCATATATTTTTGAAGCCTGAAAGGGCTAATATATTAATGAACTCGACTGTACATAGATGGTTAAATAAATAAATACTAAATGAATTGTTGTTCAAAGCAACATTTCCTTCAATAAAGAACAGCAGTGAATACTTACATGTAGAACAAGCAGTGCCAGAGTGACAGTGTACCCTGGAGACACTCTCCTCATAGTCTGCATCCCACTCCACTCTCTGGCTAAGGTGGTAGCTCTCCAGCTGTTGTGCTTGTCAGTCGTCGATGCTCCTACAAAAGTGTTGATGATATTATTTATTTATAAAGGTACAGTCGAGTTCATTAATATATTAGCCCTTTCAGGCTTCAAAAATATATGACCGTCAAAAAAAATCATAATATTGTGACAACTATAAGCATCATTAAATTGTGGTCAAGATTTCGATTCATTAATATGTGACTGGTTTTTCTCAGTAACATGTATACAGCCAAAAGCACATTATAATATGAACAACATTAAGATCATATTATCTGAACATTGTAGGATTCACAATTATGTATGCACACATGAATACAATAATATCTAAACACAAGTAAATGTAATTCAAATTCAACCTTATTACTTACGTCATAAAGATAATATTAATAGCAATCTTAAAATTGCATGGTCAAGGAGTTTGCAACATTATTTATCACTGGCTAGATTAACTTCAAATGACGTTATGTTTTTCTAATTACTGGAAGATAGTACTGGAAGATAGCACTGGAAGATAGTACTGGAAGATAGCACTGGAATATAGTACTGGAAGTTAGAACTGGAAGATAGTGCTGGAAGATAGTATTGGGAGCTAGTACTGGAAGATAGTACTGGAAGATAGCACTGGAATATAGTACTGGAAGTTAGTACTGGAAGATAGTACTGGAAGATAGTATTAGGAACTAGTACTGGAAGGTAGCACTGGAAGGTAGCATTAGAAGATAGAACTGGAAGATAGTGCTGGAAGATAGAACTGGAAGATAGTGCTGGACGATAGTGCTGGAATATAGTACTGGAAGTTAGTACTGGAAGCTAGTACTGGGAGCAAGTACTGGAAGCTAGTACTGGGAGCTAGTACTGGAAGATAGTACTGGAAGATAGTACTGGAAGATAGCACTGGAATATAGTACTGGAAGATAGTGCTGGAATATAGTACTGGAAGTTAGTACTGGAAGCTAGTACTGGGAGCTAGTACTGGAAGATAGCACTGGAAGATAGTACTGGAAGATAGCACTGGAATATAGTACTGGAAGTTATAACTGGAAGATAGTGCTGGAAGATAGTATTGGGAGCTAGTACTGGAAGTTAGTACTGGAAGATAGTACTGGAAGATAGTACTGGAAGATAGTACTGGAAGCTAGTACTGGGAGCAAGTACTGGAAGCTAGTACTGGAAGATAGTATTGGGAGGTAGTACTGGAAGGTAGCACTGGAAGGTAGCACTGGAAGATAGAACAATACACTTACTGTATTAGTACAGTAGTAGTAGTACAGTACTTTCAGCACTATCTTCCAGTTCTATCTTCCAGGGCTACCTTCCAGTACTAGCTCCCAATACTATCTTCCAGTACTATCTTCCAGTACTAACTTCCAGTACTATATTCCAGTGCTATCTTCCAGTACTATCTTCCAGTGCTATCTTCCAGTGCTATCTTCCAGTACTATGTTCCAGTACTAGCTCCCAATACTATCTTCCAGTACTATCTTCCAGTACTAACTTCCAGTACTATATTCCAGTGCTATCTTCCAGTACTATCTTCCAGTGCTATCTTCCAGTACTAGCTCCCAGTACTTGCTCCCAGTACTAGCTTCCAGTACTAACTTCCAGTACTATATTCCAGCACTATCTTCCAGTTATAACTTCCAGTACTATATTCCAGTGCTATCTTCCAGTACTATCTTCCAGTACTATCTTCCAGTACTAGCTCCCAGTACTAGCTTCCAGTACTTGCTCCCAGTACTAGCTTCCAGTACTAACTTCCAGTACTATATTCCAGCACTATCGTCCAGCACTATCTTCCAGTTCTATCTTCCAGCACTATCTTCCAGTTCTATCTTCCAGTGCTACCTTCCAGTGCTACCTTCCAGTACTAGCTCCCAATACTATCTTCCAGTACTATCTTCCAGTACTAACTTCCAGTACTATATTCCAGTGCTATCTTCCAGTACTATCTTCCAGTACTAGCTCCCAATACTATCTTTCAGCACTATCTTCCAGTTCTAACTTCCAGTACTATATTCCAGTGCTATCTTCCAGTGCTATCTTCCAGTACTAGCTCCCAGTACTAGCTTCCAGTACTATCTTCCAGTAATTAGAAAAACATAACGTCATTTGAAGTTAATCTAGCCAGTGATAAATAATTTGCAAACTCCTTGACCATGCAATTTTAAGATTGCTATTAAAATTATCTTTACGACGTAAGTAATAAGGTTGAATTTGAATTACATTTACTTGTGTTTAGATATTATTGTATTCATGTGTGCATACATAATTGTGAATCCTACAATGTTCAGATAATATGATCTTAATGTTACTGAGAAAAACCAGTCACATATTAATGAATCGAAATCGTGACCACAATTTAATGATGCTTATAGTTGTCACAATATTATGATTTTTTTTGACGGTCATATATTTTTGAAGCCTGAAAGGGCTAATATATTAATGAACTCGACTGTACACCAACAACTTCTGTATAAAAAATATCAAATAAAAGTAGATACCAGTCATGGGCTTTAAAGTTGCCAATAACAGGTGAACCAGCATTCTCAAATACAGTGATAACCTAAGGTAAGAACGAAATTAAACAAAACATATTAAAAAAAAAAAATTGCTTTTGTTTGTTTTAAAAGGTTTTACTTTTTAAATGAATTGTTTGATTCGCTTATTTTGTTGTCTCTTTTGGTTTATGCTTATTATTAGAATTGTTCTCATTTTCGACAGAATCTGCGATTTGATCATGATTTAAAGGTTTGACCTGAGGATAGAATAATAAAATAGAAAGCTAGACCAAGTGATATTCTAGCAGCGATAACAGCTGATGATGGGAGAGTCAAAAATATATGGGCCTGACATAAGCTACCGAAAAGCTTATCATGTCAATCCCTTTGAAAGGTGTTTTTTATGAAATATGAAACGCTTTGAAAGCGATTCCCACTTGTCTAAGCCCTCTGGTGAAGGTCGCGGGAACTTGGTGGATGCGGTAGGCACAGGACCGGCCGTTGTGGTGTTTCTTCGGCCAGGAATATGTGTGCTGTTTGTTGAATATGATGATGATGTCCGTTTTCTAAATGGCATAAGTACCTACAGTGCGTGAGTAAATAATAATTACTCTAAGCCGGCGGCGTGTACATCGATGCCAACGGAACGGAATATTGCCATGTTAAATATTATATTTATTTAAACATTTAGAATTAAAAGTATTGTGTATTTACTTATTTATATATCACTAGCTGCGCTATAAAAAGTAGCCTATGTCAATCCAGGGTGTCGGCTACCTCCATACAAAATGTTATCAAAATTGTTCCAGCCGTTTGAGAGTGAAGAAGTAACAAACATACACACACACACTCACAAACTTTTTATAATATCAGTGTGAAGTGTGATTGTATGCTGCACCGGTCGACGTCATCACGTAACCACCGGCTGTCGCTGATAACCAGCGCTGGGCCTTTGTCTCGCATAGGGTCGCAGCATTATGCTGAGCGATGGCCGTTTTGGGTGGATCTGACGCATATTTCCCCCAACTTGTTCTTTTTTGTGTTAATGTTCTTTCCTTGCGTCATGTTGCCCGTGTTGTTTTTGGTGTTTAACCGCAAATAAACGTAGGTTTTTTTTTCTTTTTTAATATTGATAAAATAGTGTTAATTATATTTTAATATTTTTTCGGGATATCGTCAAGCGGTTGCTCGACTCTTCACGTGAACAGAGTACTGGCCTATTTTTAGGCCAAACAATCAGCATAATGTATTCAACGCGTGCAATTGACGAAAATTGGACGGACGAAAATTGTTGTGTCCTCAACGTCAATTGACGTCCCTAACGTATTGGGTAGTAACCAGCCCTATTAGGTACTTTTACATGAGAAAAGACGGTTATGAGAAAGGTCATTGATTCATTTAAAAAAAACTTAAGGTTGAATACATGATGACAGCATGGAGGAAAAACACTAACCGCCTTATTACAAAACAAGATTTATATTTTGACATGGCTTAAACCATGGAGCCTGTTTTTGTAATAAGAACTTAACAGTGATTGAAATACCGTTTTTTATACAAAACTGAAAACTTAGTTCGGTACTAAGTTGTCAGTTTTGTGTTTAGGAACTTTACCATAGTCGGAATAAAGTTCGAAATTCAATAATGGCTCCATGTTTTAAACCTGGGTCTGAAGATAAATCTTGTTTTGTAATAAGGGGGTAAAAATTTATTGCAGAATTGGTAATTCTACAAGTCTCAGCAAACCCTAGCTTTACCTTACGGCTGAATGGATTTCGATATTTGGCACACAGGAAGGCAATATGACATTTAGATACTTTTTATTCCGATAGTGTGCTCCCGTGGGATAATTTCCGACCTCCATGCAGGCGAAGCCGCGGGTAAACGCTCAACAACAATCTCATATCTCACTCACACCCCAAAGTACAATCACACTGAAATCCCTCAACACCTCCACCCGTCACACCAATCCTCCCCCCACTCACATCATAGCCTTTACACACACACATACACTCACTCACATATGTACACAGACATAGTCACACAAGCACACACGTGTGCGCGTGCACACTTGAATTACCCTCTTTTCATTTTGTCTTATGTTATTTAGTTTAGACTCCTTCTTTGAAATTGAGGATTTTTCTTTTATTAATTAAGTTCTATCATTCAATAACCTAAATACAATTAATAATGTAACCATTGGAAGGGCGGAATGTCCTAACACAAGCATTTATTTTGCTTAAAAGGACATTCCTAAAAGGAAAATGAACTAGGTAATTGTAAGTTTTTTTTTTTGAATTAGTGGGGTTTATGTAGTTAGTCTACTTACCTTTAAAAGGTGCATTATACTCCGACCAGTCCAGGAAGAACATGTCACACCGACATTGATTGAAATTGAACCAAGCTACCTTTACAGCCTGAAAAAAAAATACTATGTACCTTAGTGCTTTTAAATTAAAGTCTGAAATAGTTTGAACCACTGTCAGAATAGATAAAAGTTAAGTGGCATGAAGATAATAGGAAGAAACTTCTTGTATTGTTGTAGGTATTATGATCATTACACAGGGGGCCTAAAATGGACGCTTTGACGGAATCATAATATGATCTGCGTACAATTCATATCCCGCAAATCATCTGTTTGACAGTTTCGTATGGAGTTTCGTAAAATGGTCCACAAACTATGAATTGCTTTATTGAAGTCTAATGTTAAATAGCAGCTGTCAAACAGATGAATTGCGGGATGTATGAATGGTACGCAGATCATATTATGATTCTGCCAAAGCGTCCATTTTAGGCCCCCTGGTAATAGTTTTTCAGACACGAAAAATACAGTTTGGTTATTACTTCACGTAATAACTTAAAAATGTATTGATAAAAAATATTCGACCTCATTATTTTTCAGCATTGTATGTAATACTTAGTTAATATCTATTCTTTAATATATCGGCTCAAATTTTTGTGAATATTTTTGCTTATAAATAATATTGAAAACTAAAGAATTCGACTGATTGACTTGTGTCGTTGACCGAGCCAAGTCTACAAAATACAGACAGAGTTTTCTCTATTGGAAAACTCAGTTTCCAAGCACAAACTTCAGTGATAAAAAAACTACCCACATATCATAAAAAAAAAGTAATTTTAATTTAATAATTTTAAATTAAGTATATTAAAACAATGCTGTATTAAAATACGAATTAAACTACGAGTATCACCGGAACCACTGCAGTTGGTCGCCCGTCGCTTTTTTATAGTAGGTATTTTTTTTAGGTAGAATAGAGCATTTTTAGTGTATTTTGAAAATCCCAAAGTGTGCAAAAGCATATGTGCCGAGAAAAAAAATGGTTATTTCTGAATAGTTTAAAAAAAAATAACCACGAAGGGCTCACTCGACCCCGCCATCCCCTTCGAACCTAACCTGTCCAAGTCGGGGTGCCCCAGGTCCCAAGCTCGCTTCGCTTGCTCTTGCATCCTAAGTTCTCCTCCACATTGCCTTGCATTTGTCAAACACGTCACGGTCACTTTCCCTTACATTTGATTACGTTTCATTACCCACGATTTTTAAAAAATACATATAAGACTATTACTTTTATTAATTAATCATATTATTTGCTTCATAACTTAGTACATTGCGGTAGTAGTTACGTAAAAAGGAATTATAGTTAAAAAATTACATTATTAGTACTAAATACGCAGTCACTTACGTAAATAAGTTGAATTTTCTGAAACTTTAGATTTTTTGTTTTTCAAATTCTAGGCGTTTGCACAGTGTGAGATTTTGCGTAAGTGTTTTACACGAAGACATCTATACGCTATAAAATTGTGAAGCTTCGCCCGAGCGGGCGACCAACTGCAGTGGAGCCCTATCACCAACCTTCAATGCAACAGCCGTATAAATAAAAGTCTTGATGATACGTTCCTCTCCCTGTGACAGCGGCAGAGTTAACCCGAGTGTGCCGGCCTCCGCTGCCAAAGCATGGAGGGTTGAGAACCATGCGGCCTAGGACAACGTTATAGGCTAATTAATAACCTGACTGTGGGATGCCTTTGACTAAGGATAGAACCCAATATACAAAATCACATCGCTCGAGGCGTGAACCCGGCCGCGTTAGTTCCTGTTTTATAACTAGATGGCGTTGGTCGCGAATCAGAAGTGGCTATGGTTGCGTTACCGCAGCTTATATTAAACTGATATGCTGTAAATACTCCGCGATTGTGACTGGTATTGTCCAGTATTAAGGCTTCTACAGACCAGGGTGACACGCGACGCGACACAAAGGCCCCGCGTGTCGCGCGACGAGCGGTGCCTTTGTGTCGCGTCGCGAGTCGCGCCGGTTTGTAGAAGCCTTTAATATTTCTGCGGGGTAATTGTTTAACACACTGTCAGTAGCAATGGTTAATGGCTTTCATTTTGACAGTATAACAACATTCTTCTTAACTGCCAGGGCTTATTTGTAATCTTTAAATCATATATTTTGTACCTATTGTTTTCTTATAATTTATTTTTTTACATTGTTCTCACATATAGAAGCGACAAGAATATAATGTACCCAGGATTTTGTAATATCTTGATTTAAAAGTGTCCTTGGAGTTTCTTACCTGCTTCTCCATAGAGATCTACGTTTTGGAATGGGCAAATAGCTTCAACTTTCTGACTAACTGACCAACTCTTTGACAATTCAAAAATGCCTGTGGTTTAATTGAAATAAATGCTTTGAGTTTTGAGTTATGATTCATTGCGTTATTTACGTTGTCATCAGATCAGAGGGCCTAAAATGGACGCTTTGGCATAATCATAAGTACAATTCATATCCCGCAATTCATCTGTTTGACAGTTTTGTATGGAGTTTCGTAAAATGGTCCACAAACTATGAATTGCCTATATTGAAGTCTAATTTAGGACTTCTTGGCGGGAAAGTGAAGTGTCATGTTCAGCAGTTTGTTTAATTTTCCAAAATTAGTGTTTAGCCGAATATTAATGTGTAATAATGGTGGATTATTAACCATTAAGTGTTTGTGAACGTGCATTAGTGTAGGCAAATGAAACAAAACGGTGCAACTTCGCTTCAAGTTCTCTCAAGAAGTCCGCGTGAGGACTCAGTAAAGTGCCACATCTTTACTGAAACTCAAGGGGAGTGGGCGGGGATATCATCATCATGCATTTATAATTCATTTCATCAATATTTTAAACAAGAACTAAAACTTGACATTGGCTAAATGCACAAA
Organism: Tiliacea aurago; assembly: GCA_948098905.1. Taxonomy (NCBI): domain Eukaryota; kingdom Metazoa; phylum Arthropoda; class Insecta; order Lepidoptera; family Noctuidae; genus Tiliacea; species Tiliacea aurago. Next base: position 19,795,033 of record OX402593.1, read on the forward strand.
CCGTGCGAAGCCAGAAGGAAAAAAAAAAAAAAAAAGTCTAATTTAAATGTCAAATAGCAGCTGTCAAACAGATGAATTGCGGGATGTATGAATTGTACGCAGATCATATAATAATAAAAAAAAATAAAAAAAAAAAAATAAAAAAAAATAAAATAAAATAAACGTCTCCAAACTGGATCTTATAATTTTCATATTTTTTAGCAGTTTTAATAATTTTCGACTCAATATTATAGTTTATATGTGCTTTAAAAAAAAAACCCGAAAGAAGTCTGAAACCAATTTATCCCAAAAAAACACCATATTTTATTTAAGACATGAATAAAAAACTGCCGATTAAGAGATGACATCTGTCATACCATGCCACTGAAAAACAGAAAATAATAATGAAAATGTTATCGAGATGTTGACGAGATCAGCCGTAAGAAGTGCACGCCCACCACCTCCGGACTCTTCGCTCAGCTCCGCCTCGCCGCCGCCGGTACCCAGCCCCACTGTGACGACACCGGCCGCGGTAGTTGCGTCGAGCTCGAGCGACGAGTATTTCTCCCCGCCCACGACGCCACCACCTGCTCGTCGACGGGGAGGACGCCGGCCGCCGGATGGTTTAGGACCTCGAGGCCCACCGGCCTCTGATAGGGTCCCAGCTCCCGGCGGAAGTGTGCAGCGCATGAGATGGACACGAACCATCAATGAGAACGTCATGCGCTCATACTATGGGGCTACAGAGGGGGGAAACAATCTGACCGCGTACCGTGTTCGGATGCTCTCTCTTTTTCAGGTGCTTGAACCAGCTGTCAACGTTTCGGCACAACGACTATCGGATCAGGTGCGGGTTATCCAACGTAATCATATGTTGGATGACACTGTACTTGATCGCCTGCGAACTGAAATGCGGAATAGCCATGTCATCGCCCCCCTGTCACAGACTGTTGTGGTACCACCGCAGTCCCACACAGTCCAAGCTGACGAGGGGAATGATGACAGGGCTACAAACGTAAGTACCCAGTGCAATGAGAAATTGAGGAGTGCTTTGGAGGGTGCGATTCGGGAATATCGGTTTATGTCACCCGAACTTAGACCACGCTTACCTCGTTTGCCCATGCATAACAAAAATAGGGCGCTGGTGGCAGCTCTGGATTCGCAGTTGTCAAACTATTTTGATGACTGCGAAGACCTCACTGATACTCATTCGATTCTGTACTGCGCGGCTGTAGCGGCATGTCGCACGTCGCTCACGTAAAATTTCAAAATGACTTTATAGCTACACGACCGAAACCAGCCGTACCAGCCTGGCAGTGCAGAATTGAGCGTCGTATTGGTGGGGCCAGAGCGCTCATCGGTAAACTAATCTGCTTCAGGGAGGGCAATACTCGCCCAAGAGTTATGCGCTTTGTGAGGCGGGCGTTCTCAGGGACTGATACCAGCCCTGAGGACTATTTATCTCGTGTCACAGAGCGCATAGACTTCCTGAAGCAGAAAGTGTATGCTTGGACAAACCGTATTCGTAGGTATAAGCGGCGTGTGGACCGATACACTCAGAATCGCACCTTCCAGAGCAATGAAAGGTGGGTTTATAGGGCTTGGGAGCGACCGAATCAAGGTGTGACTGACACGCACCTGCCGGATAATGATGCCATGTCTTCTTTCTGGCACAGTATCTGGTCGGTGCCTGTCGGTCACACTGAAGGTGATTGGACTCGAAAAGTTGAGCGAGCCTGCGATCCAATACCAGAAATGGGGGCTATTACCATCTGCCCCCAAGATCCGCTCGTGCGGTCCGTCCGTTGCCTAACTGGAAGTCTCCAGGACCGGACGGACTGCACAACTTCTGGATCAAATGGTTTGTTGGGTCGCACGCTCGCTTGGCGGCTCAGTACCAGACTTCTTTGGAGTCTGGTTCGCTACCCCAGTTCCTAACGACAGGAATAACCCACCTGCTCCATAAATCAGGTAGCACCGCGGAACCCAAAAATTATAGACCGATCACGTGTTTACCGACGGTCTATAAAGTTCTTACATCCATTTTGAGAGCTAAAATTAACAAACATATAGACACTAGCTCCATCATGTCTGCCTCTCAAAATGGATGTAGGAACGGGTCTCGCGGTACTAAGGAGTTACTCCTCATTGATATGGCCATTAGCCAACAGGTTCGACGTTCCCGAAAGGATCTTTCGACATGTTGGATAGATTATAAGAAGGCCTATGACTCGGTGCCACATACATGGCTCATGAGGGTGCTGGAGCTGTATAAAGTAGATCCAACTCTGCGCACCTTCCTGATGTCATGTATGAGGCAATGGAGGACAGTCCTTCGCTATCCAGGATGTCGAAATATCCAGAGGAATAGCGAACCGATAAGGATCGAGCGAGGCATATTTCAGGGCGATAGTTTGAGTCCGCTTTGGTTCTGCTTAGCCTTGAATCCTCTAAGCACACTGCTGGAGGATTCAGGTCTAGGCTATCGGTTGAGGAGAGGTGGTCAGGTTATATCTCACCTCCTCTACATGGATGACCTAAAACTCTTTGCCCCCAACAATTTGCATCTGATGGAGCTACTGAAAGTAACTGAAACTTTCAGTAGTGCCATCAGGATGGAATTTGGTGTGGACAAATGTGCGGTCATGCATGTAAAGCGAGGGAAGATTGTGGAATCCGTGGGAACCCAACTTTCGGATTCCATAAACCTTAGAGCCCTCTCCGCATCCGAAACCTATAAGTATTTGGGTATGTCGGAAGCGTTGGGCATCAATGTTACTGACATGAAGCAATCGTTGAAGGAGCGCTTCTTTGCCCGCCTGAAGAAAGTATTTAATAGTCTTCTATCAGGCGGGAACAAAGTGCGCGCCTTCAACGGTTGGGTCATGCCGGTTTTGATGTACTCCTCAAATGGACTCAGACCGAACTTGACGCCCTGGATAGGAGGGTTCGTACGCTGCTGACTGCATATCGAATGCATCACCCACGGTCCTCGGTAATGAGACTGTATATCCCGCGAAAGTGTGGAGGTCGTGGCTTTTTAAACGCTAAGACACTCCACAATCGCGAGATATGCAGTCTCAGGGAATATTTCCTAGAAGCCGACGTGGGGATGCATCGAGATGTGGTCGTGGTGGACAAGGGCCTCACCCCGCTCTCCTTGGCTACAGAGAACTGGCGCAAACCTGTAGTGCTTGACACTAATGATCGCAGGGAGGTATGGCAAAGTATGGAGCTTCACGGACGCTTTTTCCGGGCCCTACATGAACCCGAAGTAGACTTTTTAGCGTCCGTAGCCTGGCTGCGTTTCGGTGATCTCTTTGGGGAAATCGAAGGCTTTGTCTGTGCAATTATGGACGAAGTTATCATGACTAAGAATTATCGGAGATTTATTGTGAAGGACGGCACGGTTGACGTGTGTCGGGCATGCCACCGTCCGGGAGAATCAATCCGACACATTATCTCCGGGTGTTCTCGTCTAGCTAACGAAGAGTACTTGCATAGACACAACCTTGTAGCCAGGATTATCCATCAGCAACTTGCTCTGAAATATAACCTTGTGGAATCGGAGGTGCCGTACTTCAGGTATGTGCCCGACCCAGTTCTCGAGAGTGGAAATATCACATTGTACTGGGACCGATCCATCATCACTGACAGGACTATTGTTGCCAATAAGCCTGATATAGTGGTGGTGGATCGAATAGAGCGGCGCACAATGATTATTGACATAACGGTCCCTCATGACGGGAACCTCGTGAAAGCCGAGAAAGATAAAGAAATCAAGTATCTTGACTTGGCTCGCGAGGTTGTCGACATGTGGGATGTGGACTCAGCAATCATTGTGCCGATAGTTGTATCAGCCAATGGCTTAATTGCCAAGAGCCTCGACCAACACCTAAAGAGGCTCTCGTTGGGCAGCTGGATTAAGGGCCTGATTCAGAGAGCGGTACTTCTGGACACGGCTCGCATTGTTAGGAGGTTCCTCTCTCTGGAGCCCTGACCGCCGGTAGCTTGGACCTTGTTCCCGATACCGGTGGGCTACTATTTTTTATATTTTTAAATGTTTTTATATTTTGTTTATATTCTAATATTTAAAAATATAATTTATATGTATATTTAATGAAATAAAGGAACATAATAATAATCCATTTATTTCAGGCTACGCAGGCCCATAGATAAATACCTTAACCTAAACATACATATTTTTAACCAAATTAAACTATAACTAAACACACGTTGTCGGCGTCGTGTATCGCTGCGTGGTGTCGCGTAACCGTCCTATTATGATTCTGCCGAAGCGTCCATTTTAGGCCTCCAGACATATAGGGAATATCTATGTAAAATTTGAACAGAATATATCCGGTGGTATTTGCGTGATGCTGGAGCATACATTCACGCAAACATATAAAAAGACAAAAATTCTAAAAACTATATTTTTGGCATTCGAATCGATCCCAGACCTCGTAGCAATTACTTTTACTTTCAATTACTATTTTAAAATATTCAATATACAATTTTGACTTCGCTACGATTTTATTTTATGTACCTATAGATGTCCAATTTTCCCCTGTGGCTGGAAATTTAAATTCACAATTTGAATTCGAAATACCTACCGACTCAATTAACTTTTATGTTTTGTTGTTCATTGCTAAGGGCACAGAGTTAGATATTATTTGCTACTAACTGCGCCCCGCGGTTTCACCCTAAGTCTCGATCCCGTGGGAATATCGGGATAAAAAGTAGCCGATATGTTAACCTGGATGTCAGCTACCTGCATACAAAATTTTATCAAAAGTGGTCCAGCCGTTTGAGCGTGAAGAAGTAACAAACACACACTTACAAACCTTTCGCCTTTATAATATTAGTGTGTTGATAACATTTCCTATTTTTATTTGTTCCGTTTGGTGCCGGACGTAAAGAATAGCACCATCCCATTTCTTCCGGGTGTCGTAAAAGGCGACTAAGGGATTTACTAGAGAATGGGCAGCAGCGTTCTCTATGCATTTTTAAAACCATAGTGCGATCGCCAACCAGCCTGCCAAGCGTGGCGATTATGGCAAATCCCCCCCCTTTTTGGGGGAGGCCTATGTCCAGCAGTGGACGTCTTTCGGCTGAATAAATGATGATGATGATGAATATTTCCTATACTTACAAAGTACAAGGTGTCAGCAATAGCCCCTGTAAGTAGCGGCACAGCAGAGGCATACACTCCTCCTCTGCGGACCATACCTCGCCATTGCACCATCGCGTACAAAGTTAGGAGGCAGCCCAGTACTCCGCCCCATATCTGGAATATACACTTTTGGGTCAATCTATTTACAGAGGAGTTTGTGGCTAAGATAGAACAACTGCACGGGTCGATCGATCAAGTTAAGCTACGCTTGCCGTGTTGGTCCGTGGATGGGTGACCATCTTTACATACCAAGACCCCTCCGTACAGCACGGTAAGCCGTTGGTCCAGGCTGTCATTCGTGGATCGTTGACAGTCGTTATGGGTCGTCAGAAGCCTGAAAGTCTGACAACCAGTCTTACCAAGGGGTATAGTTTTACCCAGCAACTGGGTTGTGGAGGTCAGATAGACAGTCGCTCTATGTAAAATACTGATAGTCAGGACCATCCGGTTAGACTGGTAGCCGATGCCAAAATAGCTGGGAAAAGGCTAGGCAGATGATGAGATGATGGGTGAATCTGTGTACAATTCTAAGGCGATTCACACGCATTACGCAGCGTAGCGCAGGAGTGCGTGTTCTTACGTTGCTTGAAAGTATCTCTCTTTGCATTGAAAACACGCGTAGTGCAACACAAGAACCGTATTCACGCGCAGTGTTGCAGGTCACGCGCGTACATGCAGAGAAACACGCGCCCTCGCGCGTGGGTGCGGGGCAAGACGCAAGGTATGGCACACCGAGTTCTGCAGTATGGTGCGTGTGATTTTGACAGAGCTAGACGTGAAGTAATATTTTAAAATGGATCTCGCTGTGAAATTAGTTTGTATGAGGCCTTTGGGCCACCGTATACTATACTGTCTGTGAGGTGCCGGACGTAAAGAATAGCACTCCCCTATTTCTTCCCGTGGGTGTCGTAAAAGGCGACTATACATATAAGGGACTTACTAGAGAATGGGCAGCAGCATTCTCTATGCAATTTAACACATATACATACTGCTTTGGAGGAGGCCTATCTCCAGCAGTGGACGTCATTCGGCTGGAATGATGATGATGATACTATACTGCAGTTCCGCGCGTTTGTGCGAAGAAATTTGCATGATGGTGCAAATCTACACTCCCGCAACGTGCGCGTGAGTTCGTCGCCACGCACCTCGCAGGGTATAGCGGGCCAGTGTGTGAAACGCCTTAAGGCTTCTACACCCCGGCGCGACTCGCGACGCGACACAAAGTCACCGCTCTTCGCGCGACACGTGGGGCCTTTGTGTAACGTCGCGTGTCGCGCCGGTCTGTAGAAGCCTTTAGAGTGAAGAAGTTATTTACCTAAATACCAACGCTTAAAAAAACAAAGTTGCGTACCTACTACAGTTCTTGATTATATTGAATCAGCTGCCACTTGTAGAGCAAATGGGCACGTGATTGACCACTGTGCTAATTACATGACAAAAACAGGAAAAAACAAAAAAAAATATTGAAGAAATGTTCTTATTCCAAAATTCATATAAAAACCTCCTTTTTTATGATAAAGTAAGACATTAAAACCGTCTCACTGCGTGTCGGACGGGTCGGACCACGCACAATGAAGGATTCCGTAGTTGGGATGAATTTATCCCAAAAACAAAGTTAACATTGTAGTTGCAAAACGTGTTCTCCCTTATCTACATCGATATACAGGATGTTAAAGTAACTGCGAGCCATAGCTTGAGGGTAGGTTCAGTATCTATAAAGGAACCCAGGAAAAGTAAACAAAAAAAAAAAATTAAAACACAAAATAAATTGCAAGATCAACTTAATTTAGTACCTACTAACTTAAAATAGCAATCGTTTAGAATTAAAATTATTTTATTTGACGGTCCTGAGCCCGTTAAAGTACGAAGAGACTTATTTTTATATTTTTTTAATGTTTAATTAAACGTTTAGTTTATGTATTTTAATTTTTTTGAATTTTATTTATTTTTTCCTGGGTTCCTTTATCGATACTGAACCTACCCTAAGCTATGGCTCGCAGTTACTTTAACACTCTGTATATAAGTCACGGTCAATTTTCCCAACTGCAAAATATGTAAGTTGCTCGATTATTACTCGTTAACTTGTGAGCTTACTTAGCTGTCATAGTTTTCCTTTTAATTTTGTTACCTATACACTACTGCCATGAATGTTTTCACATATCAAAAAACAATCATTTAGCTGGCAGGGGAGGGGACACTTGACTCACAAAATAGCACTTTATAGCTTAGTATTACGCAAACGGATCTCTGAATTGAAAAATGATTTTCATTGACCCACAATATTTTGAACTGCCTATCCAACGACACCCCACACAATGGAAAAGACGAGAAAAAAAATCGTCCCCACTTTACCTGCAAGAGAGGTGAAGATATTTTACCACTTTGTCGGTATGTAGGTATACCCATGTCGAATTACAGCTTTCTAGAACTAAGAGTTCTGAGCTAAGACTCTCTGAGGACAGACAGACATAAGTAAGTTTTTTTTTTCTCTCTTCACAAAGCAGACTTAAAAGTTAATGTGTACAATAAAGTCTCAGTTGTATTTCAGCTTTGTGAGACACAGACGGACATGGCGAAACTATAACCCCCTTATTACAAAACAACGTTTATCGTCAGACCCAGGTTTAAAACATGGAGCCATTATTGAATTTAGAACTTTATTCCGACTATGGTAAAGTTCCTAAACACAAAACTGACAACTTAGTACCGAACTAAGTTTTCAGTTTTGTTTAAAGAACGGTATTTCAATCACTGTTACGTTCTTATTACAAAAACTGGTTTAAGCCATGTCAAAATATAAATCTTGTTTTGTAATAAGACGGAAAGGGTTCCCTGTTGACTACGGAACCCTAAAAACGTAAACTGAACTGTTTTATGTTGGCGCGACCTTTTTTTATGGAACCAACTTTATGGGTGCCTGTAGGTTTATTGCCTATATTTTCATTTCCTGCTTTGGGTTGTTGCCGAGACGGTGCAATTAGTTATCTTGCCAACACCTCTAAGTGCGGTGAAATATTTTTATAACCAGTGCAAAGTAGGTACTAACAATTTCATAAGGATTGTAAAAACATACCAACGATTAGGTTAGGTACAGTTAGTCACATATCACTTAAAATGAAAACGACGACGACAACTCTCTTAAGATGCAGACATATGCCAGTGACCTTGAGTGGTTAGCTTGCGTGTTCTGTACTGAGCGCACGCAACGCGTCCTACGTTCAGCCAATAATAGGACTCGCCCATCAAGGAGTGCTGTCCCCAATTTGAGGCATTATTAATTTATTATACACAAAACAAAAGGTATTTTGATAAAACGCGTATACTGCTAAAATATCAATAATTAAATTATCTTTAAATTGGTGAAGGTTTCAGAAAAATACGCCTGGTAGATTTTGCGCCATTCTCAGTTTTCTATCCGCGTTAGACAGAACTTTACAAATTAATTTCACCATGTAATATAAACATAATCTAAAATATTCACATATTAAGTTATTGAGAAAATGCTCTAATTTAACATATATTTTTATCAAATCATTAACACTACTAGTTTAGACGTGATCTTCACTATAAAATCATTAAAAGTCGGTTATTGTCGCCTTAAGGGGGATGCGCTAATGTCTATTTCACAAAATAGTCATTCAATAGGATTCTACGAACTTAGAGAGTTGTGTTGCTGATTCTAATGATAATAATTCTGTAAAGTCATAATAACAAAATATTTTTTACGTCCGCGAATCATATTTAGATCAACATACAATCTGTTACTGACCTGCAAATTGCAAAAAACGTAAGAAAACTTTAATCTCACGGGCTACCTTAGCGCATCCCGCTTTAGGGTATAGTCTCTTTAAAACGTCAGATGCTGCTGTATTATACTCTTCTATTGGTTTTGCATTATTATTTTGTGAATCGTTCTAAAACGATTAGTTTTCTTTAATTTTCATATTTTTCAATGTTATGACACTTCCGTCAGGCTGTCAAGCTGTCATTACTTTTTCTTCTAATTTTCTCTCATAGTTTTCTTACTGGCTTAGTGCGTGAAGGTTACTTTTGATTTATATAATTTAAATTATTTTTATCAATATGTTTAGCTCAAATATTGTATTTTATAGACAATTATAATTGTTTACTGTATAATATTTGTATCCTAACTTACATTTATAATAATAACTGAAACTCTCTCATAATTCATAAAGAGGTTTTTGGTACGAATATGTCTGGCCTTTTCGAACACTGAATTTGAGAGCGATTCAATTATTATTATAGATGTAAACTAGGATACAAATATTATACAGTAAACAATTATAATTATCTATAAAATGCAATATTTGAGCTAAACATATTGATAAAAATAATTTAAATTATATAAATCAAAAGTAACCTTCATGGACTAAGCCAGTAAGAAAACTATAAGAGAAAATTAGAAGAAAAAGTAATGACAGCTTGACAGCGTGACGTAAGTGTCATAACATTGAAAAATATGAAAATTAAAGAAAACTAATCGTTTTAGAACGATTCGCAAAATAATAATGCAAAACCAATAGAAGAGTATGATACATAATATTAATGAATGCAAAGTGTAAGTATATGATGTAGTGTCTGTAGTATGTAGATACTATAGCGGTGACGTCACGACGGACGTCCGACACGCGGCGCCTGCGGTTACCAAAACCTCCCGACCATAGCATTTGATCGCCGTCGGTGACGGACGGTTACACATCGTCGGTCGCGGTCGGCATGTGGTCAGATAAACCGCAGCCTAAGATATTGCTCTGGGTAACTTACCTCTATACCACGATGAACGCCAGCGTTAGGCATAACATGCACCACTCTCAAAGTCATGACGACTGTCTCTGAGAGAGGCGACTTCGTGGCGTAGCTCGCTTCAAGCGCTATGTGCACTGATAGCGAGCTGGGACTGCTTTTATCTCGTTCAATCCTGGGTAAAAATAACCGTTTTTACCTTGTGCAAAGAACTACTGAACTACTGACTAGGTATTTCCATAATCAGCGGCTCATAAACTTGCACTGATGGGCATGAATACTTCAATAACACCATGATTATGTTTATGTGATTGTACTAAACGGAACTCAAACTCAAAGCATTTATTTCAATTAAACCATTAACAGGCACTTTTGAATTGTCAAGAAGTCGTTCAGTTACAAATATGAAGCTAGTTGCCCATTCCAAATAGTAGGTTCCTATGGAGAAGAACGGGCAAGAAACTCCACGGACACTCTTTTAAATTAAAATATTGATACAAAATATTGGTTACATCATTCATATTCTAGTTAAACATGTGAGAACGATGCAATACGTCAAAAGCGTCCGTGATAAAAAAATAACAATTCAAAACTAAAATAATTAAAAATAAGCCGTGGCAGCTAAGAGATGACCAGTCCCAACTGACAGCGCCCGTTCACGAACATGACGCATGGATCAGCACCATTCATCTCAACCATTTTGAAGGGAGCTAAATGATCCAACACACACGCCACCATCAGAGAGACATCTGAGTGAGCATGACATACTCTCAGCCGCCAGGGCACATTTAAGTCAATGAAAGACATAATTACCCGGTAAATGGTAGCTCTATTGTACATAGTACTCACACCTGTGATATGCAATTATATAATACAAAGTAGATTCGAGTTTATACAATGAAAAGATAGTCTTCCAATCTTCATCATCATTGGGAATCGCAATACCTAAGTTCTTTTTCAAGTCAGGTACAACAGCCCCTCTTTAAAAAAAATACTTAAGAATAGATTTTACGCACACCTTCCGTGTGCGTAAAATCTATACTTAAGTATTTTTTTTACATTGGGAACACAAAGTAAATACTTAAGGGGCCGGCGTAGCATGCGTAGTTCATACAAACGTAATACCAAAATAATTTGTAAATCAAACATATTCTTAAGGTAGTGTGTATTTATTTCGATTGGATTACAGAATATCTATGTTCCCAAATATATATTATGAAAGGACAATGATATAAAAACGAGATAATTATGAGAAATTTAAAATTTCTATAGAAAACTTATTTTTCTCATAACTTTAATCATTCAAAATATATATTTGGGAACCTAGATATTCTGTATTCCAATCGGAATAAAGACACACTACCATAAGAATATGTTTGATTTACAAATTATTTTGGGATTACGTTTGAATTAACTACGCATCCATGCCAGCCTCTTAAACAGATTGGGTCGTATCATATTCCAGGAACCGCACTGCGGTTGATTCCTACTTTTAAGCCTGTAGTTAGGGGTTAGGCACTGAAATGTATACATACGGTTGATAATTAACTTACTGTAGTTTTATCACCAATGTTCGTAGATAGACAGTGTTGGTGATGTTTGCGATCGTCGACAGGAAGTTATCCATTATGAAGTAACGCTTGAACTTACCCGATAACCAGGTACCCCTCTGTAAAAATAATTAGGTAATAGAGTTGAAATTAATCACTTTAATTAAGAAAATATACATAGCAAAAACATACTCCGTGTAGCGCCGGACGTAAAGAATAGCACCATCCCATTTCTGCCCGTGGGTGTCGTAAAAGGCGACTAAGGGACTTGCTAGAGAATGGGCATGAGCAGTGTTCTCTATGCATTTTAACACCATACTGCGATCGTCAACCTGCCTGCCAAGCGTGGCGATTATGGCACCCCCCCCCCCTTTTTGGGGGAGGCCTATGTCCAGCAGTGGACGTCTTTCGGCTGAAATGATGATGATGAAAAACAAACTATATTATGTGAAAAATGTCAATCTTCACATATTTAACTAAAACCCCCCCGGGGTTTTAGTTAAATATCCTTAATAATAATCCCTAATTCCGGCTTTTTTAAGTGAATTTTTCTTTAGGCGCGTTGGGCGGTTTTCTGGTAGGGGAAAAAATTATGGATTCGCGTCACTGATATACCCGTACCGACATGCTCTAGCAGTAGTAAGTGAAGTTAAATTGACCACGTGAAAAGTTTAATTTATGTAGGTATGCTGTGCATTGTTTAAATTGTGTTTTAGATAATCATTATTTTATTTAAGTGAAAACTTCTTTATACTCGTTGAACGATAAGTTTTCATTTCACTGTCGGCAGTCCCCATGGCTGCCTATGTTTTTTTAAAAGTACATCCAGAAGCCGCGAGAAGAGATAGGCCTGAGAAAATGTAGTTTTTATGAGTTATTTCATTTTTCTTTACCCTATGAAATGAAATGATATGAAATCTTTTATTCTGGAAATAGGATATAAGAATCACTTTTAAACGTTATATAAAAAATAAAAAAAATAATCTAGACGTAGCCGACATTTCCTATCTGACTACCCCTGAGAAGAAATGGCGAAACAAACTCAGGGGTCAAAGTCTCTTTTAAAGTCCAGACATAATCTTGGTCAGATCATGTGAGGACAATGTATTTCCGTGTGTGAAATGGTCTTTTGAGGAAAGAACCACACAAATTTGAGTGGACCTGTCCAATTAGTGTAAGCATTTGTCAGTAATCGTGCAGCTCAATGAATGTTTATACCTGTACAGTATTCCCGTTAGGTTTCCTCGGATAAACTGGTATTTGTACGAGTTTCCCGTCTGCATACAAATAGGGGGCGATTGTCTCGTTCAAATCATCGGTAAGCTTCGATACATTCATAATGCAATCGTGGCTGCAATAAAGACATAAATAAAACACTACGTAACATTAAAGAACAAAGATATTTGTCGTGTTTCTGTTTGTTTGGTTGAAAATTAACTTAAAAGTTTCGGTTGCTGGTATGAACTGTGCTTGCAAGCCAAATAATGGACAATGATAGTCTGAATTAAACCGTAAACGAACCCAATCTTTCATAATACCTACATACGTCTGAAAATCCTCTATCAAAAGACTGGGGGCCTAATCCGAAGCGTTAATCCAATGTATCGACCGAATGTTCGGCCGTTTTATAACTACCATAGTATCCTTTTTTGACTTTGAATCCTTACCCGACTTACAGTCACATTTTTGACTTTGGCTTATCTCTTTGACTGTCGTTTTTTTTTTCTTTCGCCGCATTCAGCCATAGTTAGCCGTAGTCAAGCAACGGCCGATACTTTGGATTTATGTTCCGAGTAGACCTCCTGGTTACAGAGCTGTTGAGACGACACGAGAGTTTCCCACCTTTTTTGTTTACGAAAACTTTTCATCTACACTGACCGTCAAAAGTAAGTACCCAGAGCAACATTTTCATACAAACGAGGTCATTTCGAAGCCTCCTTTCTCCGTCAGGTAACGATTCGGATGAGATTTGATATCGGCTTTCCGGAGTACGGATGGAGGAGGTCTAGAGCGCCTATGGCACCCAACTGATCAGAACACAAACTTAAAGCATTCATTTACAGGCACTTTTGAATCGTCAAGAAGTCGGTCAGTTACAAATATGAAGCTAGTTGCCCATTCCAAATAGTAGGTTCCTATGGAGAAGAACGGGCAAGAAACTCCACGGACACTCTTTTAAATTAAAATATTGATACAAAGTATTGGTTACATCATTCATATTGAAATTATAGATGTGAGAACGATGCAAAACGTTAGAAGCGTCCGTGATAAAAAGATTAAAAACAAAAAAAAACTATTCAAAACTAAAATAATTAAAAATAAGCCGTGGCAGCTCAGAGATGACCAGTCCCATCTGACAGCACCCGTTCACGAACATGACGCATGGATCAGCACCATTCAGCTCAACCATTTTGAAGGGAGCTAAATGATCCAACACACACGCCACCATCAGCGAGACATCTGAGTGAGCATGACATACTCTCAGCCGCCAGGGCACATTCAAGTCAATGAAATACATATTACCCGGTAAATAGTAGCTCTATTGTACTCAAACTCAAACTCAAAGCATGTATTTCAAATAAACCTATTACAGGCACTTTTGAATTGTCAAGGGGTCGGTCAGTCAGAGAGATGAGGCTAGTTGCCCATTCCAAAGCGTAGTAGGTTCCTATGGAGAAGAACGGGCAAGAAACTCCACGGACACTCTTTTAAATGAAAATATTGTTACATAGTATTGGTTACACAATTTATGTTGAAATTATACATGTGAGAACAATGTAGAAAGACGTGCACGTTAAAAGCATCCGTAATAAAAATATAAAAAACAACTAAAACACCTAAGTTAAAATAAGCCGTGGCAGCGTTGGTCTCATTCAGTTGAAGTATGAACAACTCCGGTATGAAATGTCGGTTTGATCAGTTGGGCGCCTTAGACCCTCAAGACCTCCTACATCCGTACCCTGTAAAGCTGCTATCAGATCTCATCCGAATCGTTACCTGACGGAGAACCGAGGCTTCGAAATGACCTCGTTTGTATGAAAATGTTGATCTGGGTACGTAGTTTTGACGGTCAGTGTAGTTTCTTAAATAACTTTAAAATTTTATTTTAAAATTATAAAAAATATATTATCTGAAATCCTTAAAACAAGCCCTTTCACTTTTTTTGACACACGGTACGCAAAACTGTTTTCTTTAATTTTCTCATTTCCCCCAAAAGTGACTCTCATATTAAAAATTCATTTATTTTCTGTCCGTGTTTGGGTCACAGAATCTCATATGTGTACCAAGTTAGAACTTAATCGGTCCAGTAGATTCGGAGAAAATTGGCTGGGACAGACAGAGAGACACACGAGTAATCTTATAATGGTTCCGTTATTTCCTTTTGAGGTACGGAACCCTAAAAAGTATTTGTAATAAACCAGAGCCATGTATACTTATTTATGTTAGCACAGCCTAGTTTTGGAGTAAGAACCTTAAGTCGTACATATTTCAGTCACTAAAGCCTTTCGGTTGTTAATAAATTCCGTCAGAAATACCTCGAAGGAACGTAGGCAATGCATGTTATTAAGTCCAGTTTAATCCCTTAAGAGCACTTTCTATCCATAGACTCGTCATATATTATCATGTCTTGAGCTTGTAAGCAAATATTTATTTCCACTGCTACTTTTTAGGGTTTCTTACCAAAATGGTAAAAAGGAACCCTTGTGGTGAGACTAAGTCTGTCTGTCTGTCACACCTGTTTATCTCAAGAACTACTAATGCTATCAACTTGAAATTTAGAACAGTTTTAGATGACGTTTGCCCAACTGTTTTTCAAACAAGAAAGAAATAAAATAAAAACTATTGCTTTTTGAAAAGGGACTGAAAGGGGTCTTAAATATTTGAAGTGGGGCTACTAGGGCATGTGTGATATCATATGAAAGAGCGCTGTTTGCACATTATCAAAAATTTTTTTTTTAGGCAGCATAGATTCTGACTTTTGATAATAATGTAAAAAAAAAATATGGCCGTCCCCCCTTATCTCCGAAGTTTGCATTGATAAAAATCTGAAATTATTCTATGTGATAGAAGTTTATGTAAAGATTACAGGAAAAATAAAACGATGTCTCTAAATAGCACAGATTTTCATAAATCATCAACATGATATATACGTACGGACCGCTCGGTGCGCGAGTCCGACTCGCTCTTGACTGGTTTTTATTTTTTTCTCTATAGGCACGACTAGGGTTGCCAACCCTACTATATCCTGCTATATTATAATGTAGGTTAATACTATATTTCTAAAGAAAAAATATAGTAGGCGAAACTATTACATTTTTATTTCAATATAAAATGGCGAGATGATCGTAACAGTATGAATCTCAGAAAAGCTGAATTAATGGTATTTTGTAACCTCAATTTAGAGTGTAAATAGACGAGACATAAAAAAAGAATCCATGCGATTTTTCTAAATATTCCATACATACACCAGATAGGCTATTATGGAAATATTTTAGGCCAGATTTAAACGCCAATCATTTTTTCATTCTGATTCGAGTTTCAATTTCCGGTCCCTTCTGACGATATCTCAAGGGAGAAAAGAAACAAAGGGTATTGGAACGCAATTTATTTAATTTATTCAAACAGCTTTTTTCTCTTTCTAAAACATAAATGTGGGTGATTATTTTGGTTTTGAATAACATAATACTTGGTTTAGTAAGTATTCATTTTATGGGGAATAAAAGAGATCTTTGAACTTTTATTAGTCGTTTCTGTTAAGAATTTGTCAGTAATTGTGTAGCTCAAGGGGACGATAACCGACTTTTAATGATTTTATACTGAAGATCACGTCTAAACGAGTAGTGCTAATCGTTTGAAAAAAAATATATATGATAAATTAGAGCATTTTCTCAATGACTTAATATGTGAATATTTTAGATTATGTTTATTACATGATGAAATTAATTTTTAAAGTTATGTCTAACGCGGATAAAAAACTGAGAATGGCGCAAAATCTACGAAGCGTATTCTTCTGAAACCTTCACCAATTTAAAGATAATTGAATTATTGATCTTTTAGTATACGCGTTATATTAAAAAAACCTTTTGTTTTGGGTATAGTAAATGAATAATGCGTCAAATTAGGGACAGCGCATCTGATGGGCGAGTCCTATAACTGGCTGAACGTACGACTCGTACGTTACGAATCGTATTGAATGACTATTTTCATGAAATAGTCATTCAATACGATTCTACGAAGAGAGTTAGTTGTATTGCTGTTTTATTTTTTTTATTCTTTATTAGTAAGGGTTTTTTATCCACACGGATACGTCAACCCCATTGTACCTTATATTCTATTTACACACAACTATACACTTGTAATTATACTATATTTTACTACACTACTAACCACCACCTCAAAACATAAATACTATGAAATAGAAAGGAGAATCATTGCCCAGGAGACTGCTGCATTCATCGAGATATAAGTACTAACGTACTAGAGAAGACACCGTAAATTCCTACTTTGTCTCGTTCAACTGCGGCGATCGCGCCGCACCGTCGCGCGTCGTCACTTTGTCGAAGAAAACGCGTAAGTGCCGTGATTTACAGACCTTTTTGCCGAGAATAAATACACTTCCGCAGCAAATCTAGCGCTGTGGTAAATTAGTTAACGGTTTAGACGAATTGTTATTATTTTATGGGTATGCCAAAATATTTTGGATAAGTCCAACATCCCACGTGTTCAATTTAAACTCCGTAGCCAAAGATTCCCTTTCATTCTTGTTCTTAGCACATTCCATCAGCAAATGTTGGACATCTTGCTGATTCTAATGATTATAATTCTATAAAGCCATATTTGTTACGGCGGCGAATCATATTTTAATCAACATACAACCTGACACAGACCTGCAAATTGCAAAAAGCTTAAGAAATTTGTTTTGTCAAGACACAATGATGCTACAGCCACGTTGTCGCGAGAAGATTCGAGTTGCGTTTTCGCAATAAAACTAAGTGTTCGATCTACAACGAACTATATTGGCCAAACTTGAAGAGCCATTTATGTCGGGACGTTGTTTAAATGCTAGTTGCGCGGTAAACTCTGCTTGCGCGATGCAGGATTTCGCGTGACGTCAGTTATGCGTAGTTCGCATGTGGCGATGTCAATGCCGCCACATTACCATCTTCACTCACTCAGTCACCTCACTTTTTTTCTGACATCTAATGTTAGAAGGGTGGGATACCATAGAGCACGGACCCCGTCGGCGGCCGCAGCTAGAGGTGGCACTGTCCATACAAACTAAGCTTGTTACTCGCACTAACCCTACGGCTCATTGTCGCGATAACGTGAACTCCACTTCGCACGCTCTCTTTCGCACACCGGTCGACATCTCGCTGTACAACAGAGAGCGCGTGAAATGTAGTTCGGGTTATCGCGACTGTGTAGCCGTAGCATAAGACACATCCTCTCATGCCGATTGACCTGAATCAGGCCGATGTCAATTATACCGGATTCGCCATCGATCTGGTTCAGACCGACTGATTCAGTTCGTAGCAGTGGCGCGAACCCATTTTCGCGCCAAATAGGCTGGTTCAGAAGAGGAGTGGAAACTGACGGGTTTGAAGTCGGTCCGTGACGCTACGGCTACATTGTCGTGATAACGCAAACTCCTCCTCCTCTCTTGCACATCGCTCGACGTCTCGCTGTACAACAGAGCGCACAAAGTTTAGTTTGCGTTATCGCGACAATGTAGCATGACAGAAGTTTTGCGCTCTTCCGACGCGACGCCATGAATTTTATTAGTATACTGCCGTCTCTAGACACAGCCAGCGTGGCGATCGTGAAGGGATACTGTAACCTTCTACAAACCACCTTTCACCGTTTCACTTTACCTAAACTTCAACCTACGCACAGATCGAATCTAAACGAACTTTTTCATGATTTTTTTCCTGTAACCTGTAACTTCCAGAAAATCGATGTTTCCTTTTAACAATTCAATATAAATGATGTATTTACTTTCCTTGTGGTTGTAACCTCAATTTTTTCAATAAAAAGATAGAGATTGAAAAGGTACTTATCCTTTTGCTTTGATCTGTACTTTTGATATTAAAAAAAACCAGTCAAGAGCGAGTCAGACTCACGCACCGAGGGTTCCGTACGAATATATGATGCTGATGATTTCTCAAAAACTGTGCTATTTAGAGACATCGTTTTATTTTTCCTGTAATCTTTACATAAGCTTCTATCATATAGAAATTTCAGATTTTTATCTCTGCAAACTTCGGAGATAAGGGGGGGGGGATGGTATTTTTTTACATTTTTCATCAAAAGTCGGAAACTATACTGCCTAAACAAAAAAAAATCTTTTTAGAATGTACAAACAGCGTTCTTTGATATGATACCCCACATGCCCTACTAGCCCCACTTTAAATTTTTAAGACCCTCTTTCAGTCTCTTTTGCAAAAAAGATATATTTTTTTAAATTTCTTTCTTGCTTGCAAAATAGTTACGCAAACGTCATCTAAAACTATTGTAAATTTCAAGTTGATAGCATTAGTAGTTCTTGAGATATCTAGGTGTGACAGACAGCCAGACAGACAGACTTAGAGTCACCAAAAGGGTTCCCTTTTACCATTTTGGTACGGAACCCTAAAAAGACTTTTCCATTTGATAGCGTCTTGACGGGGAAAAAATGTCTTATCAAGTTTCATATTCCGGGATTACTGTGAGTACGTAACTATATTTTTTACATACGTAGGTACAGTCTGCGTCAGTAACCCCTCAAGTTTTAAAATATTACACTGCTACAACATTGAATTCGTTACGAATAATATAAAGAATACTTCAAAAAGAGTTAATTGTTACGACTTGGATTTGAACCATCACATCACCGAACCGTCGATATACTCTACCGGTAGTTAAACGAACTAGCCAGCGATGAATGATTAATAAAATATTTAATTTTTCTTGATTTTTAAATTCTTTATAAATATTACTACTAATATTATACTACTATTATATATTATACTATATTTACTATATGTTATACTATCATACACTGTTAAATTGTGACCGTTTTAATCCCGTGGAGGGTCGATCCGGTACATGAAACACTATTGATTTGTAAAATCTAAATTAAAAAAAATATTTCTCGCATTAGTGAAAAACCAATGCAAACCATTTGTAGGTACCATTCGAAACTCATTTCGTACCATACGATGTGTGTGTGTGTGTGTGGTAGATAACATTCAAAGTGAACAACACTTACGAACCATTTCACAAAGGACGCGTACGCGCAGTCAACGTGGACTAACAAAAATTAGCCAATGCTAGACAAGCTCCGCTCCCAAACCCTATTTGATTGGCAACGCAACCCACCCCGCCCGCACCCCACGCGCTAAGGGCCGCACAGCACGTCCGCAGTCTCTAAAACGTCTTCGACGCGCGACGTATTGTTGTTTACAATCCTTGACTCGCGAAAGTAATAACGTATCGTAATTACGTGTACTCCAAACTGGAGTTCATTGCCATGGTGCAATTTTACGCGATCGCGAAGTGTAGCTCTAATTAGTGATAAATAATTCAGAGGTGATTAATTGTTAGGTTTGTCAATCAATCAATTCAGCCTATAGCAGTCCACTGCTGGACATAGGCCTCTCCCAGGCTGCGCCACAACACCCGTGAACACCCTTAGGTTTGTAACAGAACTATTTTCAATTCAATCGTGTACCTATCTAATTAGTAACTAGAACATTTTTCTTTTCAAATCGTAAATAATTTTGATTCCATATTTTTAAATACGCCTTAACTAAAAGGCGCATAATTATTTAAATATTATTATGTTTTCCGAAACCTAGGCATACAGCAATTACGTAAAAGGATTTTTTTTAATTTATTTCTACATGAACGTCAGCTGAGCGGGTCAATAACCAAGTTAATACCTAAAGTGCGCGCACGACGCGATGTAGGTAGGTAACTAACTCGTGGCGCTACTACTAGTTTCATGAATTTTGCGAATATTACGTTATCACTTCCATTCTTTTTTTATTTTAAGAGCTACAATGCTGTGTAAGTTGTTGATGAATAGTATTTTGTAAGTTAAACCACCCGTCCAATTTATTAAAACGATCAAAATTTAACCGTGTATATATATTATATATTATACTACTAATATATAATAATTACTACTAAATAAAACAAAATAGAAAAATACTTTACATTAATAAAAATATAATGCATGACAAAAAGCATATTTTATTTCGTTCCTAGGATTTGAACCTACAACCTTATGTACGGTAAGTAGCCTCGAAACCTCCGGTCTATTTGGACACTCATTAATTTTTCGTAAATGTTAACAGAATTATTTAACTGCTAGTCGTTGTACGCAATAATAAAAGTTTACCCAACCGGTGTGTTTTAAGCGTTTTATTGAAGAAAAAACAATATTAAAAACTGGTTTAAAAAAATACTACTTAACTTAAACTTATTTATTCACCAAAACAATACATTGATTATAATAAAATGTTTTTGCAAAATCCGAAAACCGACTTGGGCCTATCTCGGATTTGAACGCACATGTGTTTTGGGGGGGGCAAAGCACTAAATGGAGCAGTGTGTACCTAACCCTGTGCCTGAGAAGCATTTAACTGCAGGCTTAGCATGACACTTTCTATTTCTACTCTATTGTAGAATAGAAATCGCTTGCCTACCGAAAATGTTCTACTGTCTACACAGAAACGTAATTTTTGTCTTTTTCTCTTCCGTCAACAAAACGCTTCTCTACGGTTCTCGTTCTAAGGCTGCTGTAAACAACAAAATTCAAACTTTACAGTAGAAGGTTTATTCTCAAAAATAACTGTCAATCTTGACTTTAAGGAGCTTGGAAATAAAATGTGCAAACATTTTGGAGAACATATGAGCTAATAACTACATTATTCAACTTTAATAAGGTAACAATATTGAGATAAATTTGACAGTAAATTGGTACTTATTAAGGAATTAAAAAAAACTGTATCACATACAGTGATATAAGATCGCTGCGCCGTGCGCCACGTCATCGAAAGTGTAGCGGCAAAACAATGTAACTCCGTACATACAGTCAAATACAAATAAAATTATCATGTTATTCTTCGAAAATGTAGCGGCAATATAATGTAACTCTCTACATACAGTAACATTTTAATTATATTATCGTGGTATTTTAATGTATCCTCAGTTTTAAAATATTATG
Source organism: Tiliacea aurago (assembly GCA_948098905.1). Classification (NCBI taxonomy): domain Eukaryota; kingdom Metazoa; phylum Arthropoda; class Insecta; order Lepidoptera; family Noctuidae; genus Tiliacea; species Tiliacea aurago. Next base: position 19,816,709 of record OX402593.1, read on the forward strand.
CTTTAGTTATAAAGTTTCCTAGAAATACATTATAATACATTTTAGGAACTCTGACGTAAGCTTGATTTTATTAGTTACTGTATTTTGGCTTGGTAGAAACGGACACATAGGTACAGTCAGCGTCACGATGTGGTTACCCCCCTTAAAAGCTTAGCTTAGCTTTCAAGGGGGGTAACCACATCGTGACGCTGAGGATAGTGTAAAAAACGGAGTTACAGTGTTATGCTTCTCAGGCACAGAACTAAACTAAGTTAACTGAATATAGTAACCAGTAGGTAGGTAGTATCACAAAGGTGTTCTTGAGTCATCATCTGCCTAGGCTTTTCCCAACTATGTTGGGGTCGGCTTAAGGGGACGATAACCGACTTTTAATGATTTTATTCTGAAGATCACGTCTAAACGAGTAGTGTTAATGATTTGAAAAAAATATATGATGAATTAGAGCATTCTCTCAATAACTTAATATGTGAATATTTTAGATTATGTCTATATAACATAGTGAAATTAATTTGTAAAGTGATGTCTAACGCGGATAAAAAACTGAGAATAGCACAAAATCTACCAAGCGTATTTTTCTGAAGCCTTCACCAATTTAAAGATAATTTAATTATTGATCTTTTAATATACGCTTTTAATTAAAATACCTTTTGGTTTGCGTATAATAAATTAATAATGCGTCAAATTGGGGACAGGGCTCCATGATGGGCGAGTCCTATTACTGGCTGAACGTACGACGCGTTGCGTGAGCTCAGTACAGAACACGCAAGCTAACCACTCAAGGTCACTGGCATATATCTGCGTCTTAAAGTCTAACCAGACGCAGCTGACTATCAGTATTTTAAATGGAACGACTGCCTATCCGTTCTCACAACCCAGTTACTGGGTAATACGATACCTACCCCTTGGTAAGACTGGTAGTCTGACTTTCAGGCTTCTGACGACCCGTAATGACTATCAAAGATCCACGAATGACAGCCGGGACCAACGGCATAAAGTGCTTTTAGAGACATGGGGGGTCTTGGTATGTAAAGATAGTCACCCATCCACTGAGCAACCGCGGCAAGCATAGCTTAACCTGATCGATTGGCCCCTGCGGCTGTTAGTACCTACTTAGCCACAAGCCACAGGTGTTCTTGAGTGACATGCCATTACTTATGCCTAGGGGCTCTACTCCGAACGTAAACCCGAAGTATCGGCCGAATGTTTGGCCGTTGCTTGACTACAGCTAACCATGGTTGCCTACGGCGAAAGCAAAAAAAACGACAGTCAAAGAGATAAGCCAAAGTCAAAAGTGAGACTTTCGATCGGGTAAGGATTCAAAGTCAAAAAAGGAAACTATGGACGTTATAAAACGGCCGAACACTCCGGATTAACGCTTTAGAGTAGACCCCCTTGTACTGTACCTATCTAGATCTACTTTCTAATGTTAGTGAAAATATAGAGAAAGAAGTTCAGACAATTTATGCTGAATTTAGAAGGTTCTCCATAGCATTTGAGACATATCGATTCTAGACAATCAAGACCAGGCAGCCTAAATCAAATGTCCACGCAAGCTCCGCCCTATTCTCTCCGCCACTCCATTATGTGCTAGCGCTAACACATCTACACTAATATTCTATAGAGTAAAGATTTTTTTAACACATTTGCTCGAAAATGCATTTATTTACGAAGCCTGTATACATTGTTCGAAAGTTAAAAATTACGCACTATACAACGGAACGGGCGGTAAAATAGGTACTCTCACCTTAGTACATGTTTTACCGCCCGCTTCGTTGTATAGCGCCGTGCGTATCCTTTACGGTTTTTTTTTAAATTACCATAAATATTTTAAAAGAATTCCACCAAGGAGTTTCAAATTACGAGAATAAATAAGCCGAATGAGCGAACCTCCCTGGAAGCGCTTTTGCTCCATACGTTTATCTCACTTAATTATTAAAGAAAAAAACTTTTTACAAAAAAATAGTAACCGACTACCAAAAATAACACTACAAAATGAAAAATAACTTTAATTTCGGAAGTCGGTGTCTTTGGATCTGTATTTGAGTTTTTTGCCACCGACTTCCGAAATTAAAGTTATTTTTCATTTTGTAGTGTTATTTTTGGTAGTCGGTTACTATTTTTTTGTAAAAAGTTTTTTATTTTTCACTTTTTAGTGGCTCAGTTTTGATTTTATCTAAATTACAATAGCCTAATGTTAACTGCTCATCATCTTTTATAAAATATTGCTTTTCCCGATGCTGGGACATTGATTGTTGAGGAGTTCTCCTGCTAAGAACCAGGAGAACTGCCACTCACCACATGCATAGTGACGAGCATAAATTGCTTAATCGCAACCCGTTAAATAGGTACTCATTATTTTATTGTTCCGGTGGCTATCTGTGGTCTCCTTCATCAGTTCCACTTCACCAAATGGTGCTTTCCGAGAGCAAATGCACGAGTTACTATAAAAAGTTCCCAAATCGCTATAAGTTTGCATATAAAATTTGAGGGTTTCCCTCGATTTCCATGGGATTCCCTCATCAGATTCTGATTTGGTGGCAATGGGACCACCTCGGGAGTGTATACCCTTTCAAACAAAAAAAGAATTTTCAAAATCGGTTCATAATTGACGGAGTAATCGCGTAACATACATACAGAAAAAAAAAAACAGACGAATTGAGAACCTCCTCCTTTTTGGAAGTCGGTTAAAAAATGAGACGAAAGGTGTAGTACTAATTTTCACCATGTGCACTTGGCGCCATTTGCAAATTCGCGCTATCAACACAACAATCTTTGACATTTCTTATTAGAAATGTCAAAGATTGTTGCGACTTTCCGACTGATATTTACAAAATAATAATATGAGTTCAAGCTAGGAATCCGTTTTTATATGGAATCTACTACACCTGATATCTCGAATGAGCCGCCAAAATCGTGAGTGCTATTTAACCTAGCCACAGATAATATAATACTACGTACCCTAGCTTAGGTACTGCGACCAACTGTGAGATGAAAGAGAGAGGCCATTTACAAATCCGTACATCTAGAGAAGGTAAATATAGGTAAGTACTTAAGTTTTTACAGGATCAGTTAAATATTTCCCGTCGGTAACTAAACACCATTTGAAATAAGATTACTTAATGATTTTATATCATGGAAGACTCGAAGAAATACTCAATCATTCTCTTAAAATGTTTTGATGGCTTCTTTTATTACCTATTGTACTGTTTTCTCGCAAATGTGTTGAAAAACGTTGTATGACACACGCGCGGAAATTGGTATTTTCAACACATTTGCTTAAAAAATGCATTTACGAAGCCTGTATACTTTGTTCAAAAGTTAAAAATTACGCACCATACAACGGAACGGGCGGTAAAATAGGTAGTCTCACTTATGTACATATTTTACCGCCCTCTTCGTTGTATAGCGCTTGTGTTTTTTTTAATTACCATAAAAATTATATAAGAATTCTACCAAGGAGTTTCAAATTACGAGAATAAATAAGCTGAATGATCGAACCTCCTTGGAAGCGCTTTTGCTCAATACGTTTATCTCACTTTATTATTAAAGAGAAAATGAGACGAAAGATGTAGTACTAATTTTCATCATGTGCACGTCGTGCCATTTGCAAATTCGCGCCATTTTCTTATTGGAAATGTCAAAGATTGTTGCGACTTTCCGACTGATATTTACAAAATAATAATATTTGTTCAAGCGAGGAATCTGGAATCTACTGCACCTGATATCTTGAATGAGCCGCCAAAATCGTGAGTGCTATTTAATGATTTACAATAATTTTATATCATGGAAGACTCGAAGAAATAATCATTCTCTTAAAATGTTTTGATGGCTTATTTTTCTTATATCTCGAAAATGTGTTGAAAAACGTTGTATGACACACGCGCGGAAATTGATATTTACAAACTCGTGACTATGGTAAGCCCTCGACTTCGTCTCGGGCTTACATTCGTCTACTCGTTTGTAAAAACCAACCTACCGCACTAATATCATAAATAACTATTTTGTTTGTAACGAAAAGGCTTGGAAACTATTGAACCGATTTAAAAAAATATTTCACCAGTAGATAGCTACATTATTACGGAATAACATAGGCTATAATTTATTTACAAAAAAATTGGGGTTCCGTAAAAAAATTGCTATATTGTAACACAAGGTAGAAAACCCAAAATTGTGTTTGGCGTGCGCTGCGAAAACTATGAATGATAGAACAAAATAATAGGGTAATCTTAATATTTTAATCCCAGTAGTACGTTCCCGTGAAGTTTTTTCCTACATCCACGCGGGCGAAGCCGTGGGCAAAAGCTAGTCAATAATAAAGTTGAATACCACGTGCGCTCTTTGATCGTGTTCGAGCACGAAACTAAATAGCGTAAGTCTCAATTCTTATTTCGTTTATAACTAAAGTAATAATTGATCTAGAATTCTAGAGAAAAAAATATCTTGTGGCTGGATAACAAAACTATATTTTCTTGCTGTGAATATTTATTTTAGACATAATAGCCGAACAATCTTGCTTGTTTTTATAATTATCCTTAAAAAAGACATGATTTTCGAATCAAAAATGTATCGAGCGAAAATATTACAATTACGTAACTGTCTTCAACATGGAAAGAAAAATATCCAATAAATCATATACCTACTAAAGTTTCATTTTGATTGTATGTGTGATTGTTTCAGAATATTCATGCAAATTAACATAAAAATAGGGAGCCTCCTCTTAATTATCTTCCAATTTAATTGATAGAAATTGAACCATAGAAGTACGGAAATAAAAGCCGTATTAAAAAATCGTAGAAACTCCCTATCAGAATATCGAATACGCTGCGGTATTTGTTTTTTTTTCAAATATAGCAACATCACGCTAAGATAGGACTCTCTTTGGCCTCGCGCAGGTTTTGTTTTTTTTTTTCACTTGTTAATTTTAATGTTCTTTTTTATATTGTGGTAGGTATTTCAAACTCAAACTCAAACCATTTATTTCAATTAAACCATTTACAGGCACTTTTGAATTGTCAAGAAGTCGGTCAGTTACAAATATGAAGCTCATTCCAAATAATTGGTTCCTTTGGAGAAGAACGGGCAAGAAAATTTAAATGAATATATTGATACAAAGTATTGGTTACATCATTCATATTGAAATTATACATGTGAGAACGATGCAAAACGTCAGAAGCGTCCGCGATAAAAAGATTAAAAACAAAAAAAAACAACTCAAAACTAAAATAATTAAAAATAAGCCGTGGCAGCTAAGAGATGACCAGTCCCAACTGACAGCGCCAGTTCACGAACATGACTCATGGATCAGCACCATTCAGCTCAACCATTTTGAAGGGAGCTAAATGATCCAACATACACGCCACCATCAGCGAGTCTTCTGAGTGAGCATGACATGACTCTCAGCCGCCAGGGCACATTCAAGTCAATGAAAGACATATTACCCGGTAAATGGTAGCTCTATTGTACATAGTACTCACACCTGTGATATCATTTCCTGTGCGTGTCCCAAATAAAATATTTTTCTTTCTTTCTTTCTAGAAAGTATTTTAATTTTAACTCGTAAACACAAACAGACTCACAGCAGAATACAATTGTTTATTCACATATTCAAGGAAAGTGTTATATTTCGTTTGTTTTTCAGCCCAATAAAATGATAAGAACTTACGAGAAATCTCGGCCTATTCTTATTTGAACGGGCAGACGGCATGGATAGTCCTGTTGATCTATGTCTTTGATAAACTTATATCCACCATCAGATGAGAACACTGCTGCAACAACTAGTAAAAAGTCCTGCTGAAAAAAAATTTAAAAATGTCAAACATACTCATAAGTAAAACCTCACGTACATTTAATTTTGCATCATTCTGATGAAATATTGCTAAAAGAAAAAGTTTTATGTCAAATATTTCTGTAAAAGCCAAAAGTAAGGAAATACCACTCGAATAATTTTCTTAGCCTGGATATATTTCTGCCAGGGTTGCGAGTTTGTCCGAAAGGGATATCGTGGCCCTGGCACACAGGCAAATGATGGGAACACGGGTGGGTTTTAGTCAGTAAAAGTCTGACACGCCCTCCCGCTCCGCCCTGAGCGGAAGAAGTTATTTGATAATTTCCCAAAAAAAAGCCTAGATATATTTAATTACATAGTTATATTATTATATAGTTAGCCAAGTTTTTTTTTAAATAACTTCTCCCGCTCTGAGCGCAGCGGGAAGACGTGTCAGACTTTTACTGACTAAAACCCACCCGTGTTCCTTCAGTTGCCTTTGTTCAGGGCCACGATATCCCTTTCAGACCAACTCGCAACCCTGGCAGGTAATTAGCCCAGCTTAGCTCATTGCGAGAACTACACAAAACATTATGACACTAAAATATTATGCCAGAAACCTTCTTAACTATTTTGTGAACCAGTTAAGTTTTATTTTTATATCTCTTTCCTACAATATTTTGTACATCCTTCATTAAGCTTCAATTCGGTTGATCACAAAAGGTAGGTATGATCTATAAGAAAGTCGTACCTTTTTGCGTACTAAGTATGTCTCTCCGGGATTTTTGTCCTCCAAAGTTGATTCTACTGTAAGATGTGGTAAACCTGTAATAAAAAAAACGATATCGAGTTAGTTCCTTACCTATTCTATTTAACTATGGCTGATTTCATAAACATCACTTACACAAGATGTAACATAAATAACGTCCATCATTAGAACCATCATCTCTCTAAGTTAGATTTGTTCCATTGAATGACTTGTTTTATGAAATTATGACATTGGGGATTATAATAATAATGATTATAATTCTGTAAATACATATCTGATACAGTCGCGAAACATATTTTTATCAAGATACAACCTGACACTGACCAGCGGGCTAATTGCGTAACACCATTGATGTATTAAATAGGAAGATATGGGACGCGCTCCTAGATGTGGACCACATAAATTAGGGGAAAGGACACAATCGACCTACATTTCTCTCGGTTTGCGGGGAATATCGTATCGCAATCGTAGTTTGTTTCCGAGTTGTTATGGGTACGTAAAAGTGACAATTATTGCTATCTCGTTCCCGCTATAGCTCGCGTAATATGTCTCTCTATTTCGGTTGTCGAGCACAAGACGCACGACATCGGGTCCATTTAATATTTACGTGATGTTAGAGAGTGGCCTATGTTCTTATTAAATACATCCATGCGTAACACACTATCAGTTGGAATAGGTTTCAATTTGACAGTTCAACAGTTATTCATTGCGTTATTTACGTTGTTGAGCAGACAAATTTTTCTAACATGTGAAGCAATGGATAAGCAATATACTTCAAAATCATTCCGATTCGGCTTCAAACTGTGTTACGCAATTAGGGTGCTGTAAATAGCAAAAAACTTAAGAAAATTTGAATTTCGAGGACTACAGCTGCGGATTCACATTATGATGACGATAACCAACTTTTAATGATTTTATACTGAAGATCACGTCTAAACGAGTAGTGTAGATTTGAAAAAAATATATGTTAAATTAGAGCATTTTTTTCAATAACTTATGAAACGCTACCATTTTGAACCCATTGCCGTTGAGGCCATGGGTAGTTGGGGCACTGGGGCCAGGGACCACATTAGTGAGATAGGGCACAAGCTCCGTTTAAAAAAACCGGCTAAGTACGTGTCGGACCACGCACAATGAAGGGTTCCGTAGTTAGGATGAATTCATCCCAAAAACCAACTTAACATTGTAGTTGAAAAACATGCTCTCTTTTCCTTTTAATTTCATATATACTACTGCCATGAATTTTTTCACATAACCAAAACCAACTATTCAGCTGGCAGGGGGGGGGGGACTTGACTCTAACAAAAAATTTCACTTTAAAACTTAATATTACGCAAACGGATCTCAGAATTGAAAAATGTTTTTCACAGACCCACAATATTTTTGAACGGCCTATCCAACAATACCCCACACAATGTATTAGATGAGAAAAAAAAATATGAGTCCCGTTTTACGTGCAAGGGAGGTAGCCTAAAAAAAAATGTTTTTCATGGTTTTATTTCACGACTTTTTTGGCGTGATTAATATGTACACCCATGCCAAATTACAGCTTTCTAGGACTTAGCGTCTCTGAGCTAAGCCGGGGACAGACAGACGGACGGACGGACAGACAGACAGACAGACAGACATGGCGAAACTATAAGGGTTCCTTATTTACTACGGAACCCTAAAAACGAGTGACTCCCGCGCCAGCTCGTTCTTGATGCAAAGGTGGCAATGCAGCAAGCGTTATGGGCACCTTTGCGCCGGGAACAGTTAGGGGTGGGTTATTTGATTAAGTTTTTTGACGTGTTGTGACTTATGCATGTTTTTCAATTAATGTATTTGTATTTTCTATAACTTTTCCTAAATTAAACCAAATAGGTACCTACTTATAACTTAATATGTGAATATTTTAGATTATGTTTATATTACATAGTGAAATTAATTTGTAAAGTTATGTCTAACGCGGATAAAAAACTGAGAATGGCGCAAAATCTCCCAAGCGTATTTTCTGAAACCTTCACCAATTTAAAGATAATTTAATTATTGGTCTTTTCGCATACGCGTTTTATTAAAATACCTTTTGTTTTGTGTATAATAATTAATAATGCGTCAAATTTGGGACAGCGCTCATTGATGGGCGAGTCCTATTACTGGCTGAACGTACGACGCTTTGTGTGAGCTCAGTGCAGCACACGCAAGCTAACCACTCAAAGTCATTGGCATATATCTGAGTCATAAGGGGTCAACATCATCATTATGAACAACTTTCACTATGGGGCCAAACCTGAAATTGCAAAAAAAAATCAGCTGTTCCCTACATTTTGACGAGATACGAGAACATCAAATGTAGAGAACAGCTGATTTGAGGTTGTGCGTTATTGTGATAATATTATTATCGAATTTTTCAACACAATGTACAGTCAGCATCACGATGTGGTTACCCCCATTGAAATCACCTGACTGTACCTATATTGTTATGAAATAAATTACTTATGACTTATTTATGTTACATCTGTTTAGGTCCCCTCAGGTTTTTAGTAAATACTAAAACTAAAGGTATGAAAGAAAGAAGAAAAGAAAAAAATACGTTTATTTGCGGTAAACATGACGCAAAGAAAGAATATAAATACAAAAAGAACAAGTTGGGGGAAAAATATGCGTCACATCCACGCAAAACGGCCACCGCTCAGCTGCTCGCTCTACTATGAAATAATAGAGTGATCAAACCAGTAATTTTGCAAAATAATTTGACTTTTACGTGAAAAAAATTCATTTGTAATACAGTGCTATTTTTAAATTATGGAAGAAAATAAACCCAGTTACCATTATTCCTTCGCTCTGAGAGGCGTCCTTATTCCTTTTAGTGGCAAAAAATAAATAAAAACACGAGCTACTCGGGGTTTGTTACAGTTTGTAGCAAAAGGGACTTACTAATTAGCATAGTCCGTTTTCCGGTTCAATGGAATCTATACCTAATTTAACCCTCTTAGTTGAATTTATGATGTGTTTTTACAGCTTGGTAAAGTATTGACATTTCACTCAACCCTTTACTGATTCGGGTTATCGTCTTGAAACTTAATTGACCGTATACTCATTACTCATGTAGGTACTCGTATAATACGACATCTCAGATGTGTGAATGAGTGTCAATATACGTATGTCAGTTGTACCTACGTATTTTGAAACGATGATTGATTATCCAAATTGCCCTAAATTTTCCGCAAAATAATCCTATTTTTTTATGTCTTTCTTTGTATTTATGTATGATAAATGATTTTTATTTCTGTAAGTAGGTTTGTACAAACACTTTTACACGTGAATCATATTTTAAAAACTAGATGAGGCGTTTCCTATCTGACTACTCTGAGAAGAAAGGCTGAAACGAACTCAGAGGTCAGTCTCTTTTGAAGTCCAGACATGATCTTGGTTAGATCATGTGAAGGCCATGCAGATTGTTGTCTGAAATGGTCTTTTGAGGAAAGAACCACACAGATTGAGCAGAAGCATATGTGTGGTATGAGCAGACGGATGTAAAAACATTGCATGTAGCGAAGATGAGAATGTTTTGATGGATGTGTGGAGTGACGAAAATGGATAATTAATAATTTTGCATGGGTATACACTATGCACATATTAATCACGCCGACAAAATGATAAAATAAAATCTTAAAATAAATTTGTTTTTTAGGGTACCGCTCCTACACGTAAAGTGGTGACGATTTTGTTTTGCTCAGGTATCCCATTGTGTGGGGTATCGTTGGAAAGATCGTCCAAATATATTGCGAGTGTGTAAAAACCATTTTTCGATTCAGGGAACTGCAAATTTTTGTTAGTGTCATATGTCTCCCCTCCCCGCCCTGTTTCCGGCCGGTTTTTATTTACCTTTAGGTGTAGCCAAGTTAGATTGTATCCATAGTCTGCAGGGTCCCGCTGGGTCAGTGGAGTAGAGATTCTTGACGCATTCATTGGCCAAAGTGCGACAGGCTCGTAGATCATTTTGCTGTAAAATAAAAACTAGTTACAATATTTCATAGACTAACATAGGTTTACTTATCAATATCAGCAAACAAAAATAAAGAGAAAATAATTATTGCTAAAAATATTTATACTTTTAGAAACAACCTGTATCAATCTAAGTCACATTCCTCTACCACTTTTGTTTGAAGGACGGTTAAATTGGTCACCGATGTTCGCTCGTTTGTTTAATATTAGATAAATATTTCGCTAAATACCCTCGCTGTTATTTTTGTTGTTGTTTAATTTTTATTAGAAACTTAAGTTGGTTTATTCTCTAAATTATGTGGTCGATGATTTTGGTGCACGGTAAAACTCTAATGAGTTTATGTTTGCGCCAATTTTTAAGTATAAAATATAACTGTTTAACTGAATAAATAAATAAATAAATAAAGTAACTTGTAACATATAAAACTAACTTGTAATAAATTATTTTATGTATTAAAACTTGTTACACAATAATGGACAAAGGCGGACTTTATGCCTTAGGCATTCTCTAGCAGTCCACCAAGGATGGTGAAGAGATAAGATGGCAGGTGCTCTGTTTGGAACGATGTGAAATTTTTATTATAAATATGTCATAATTAATTATAAATAAAATAGGTACACAAGTACATAAATACTAGGTTATAAGTTATAAACTAATAATAAGTAGATATTAAATATACATAAATATACATATTCAGGGGAGAGAGGTGTTGAGATGAATCCACTCTATTATACAGGGTGTTTGGTGCATCGTGTGCCAAATTAAAATGGTCGACTGAAGGGGTCATCCGCTAGCCTTTCAGACCCCTTAACACCCCTCATGCTCTGTGGATTTTTTTTTATCGACTTTTTATTGTTTTCCAAAAAAAAGACCCAAATTTTACATTCAAATACAGATTTAAAAAAAAATATAAGGCGTAGACTCTGAATTTTAATTTTATTTCGATGTGTATTGTTTAAGAATACTTTTAAATACAAAATTAGTGATATTAGTCACCTAGTTTTTTTTTTAATTCACTCGCAAAGGTAAAACTTAAATTAAAGCTGTACATGTTACAGCTATTTATAAGGCTACAAAAAAAAAACCAAAAGCGACCGGGATCTTCCAACTCCCTCATTAATTCTCCAGTCTATCCTCTTTCTAATTATGTGCCACATGCCATAAAAGTATTTTAACAACTTTGTGAATTCGCTAGAATTGTGAATCAATCACATAAAATTACATTCCAAATTCTAATGAAAAAATATTTATTGCGGAACTGTTACTTGAGAAAGAGGTAAAATTTGTTTTCTCACTCTTTCACAGTAAAATCTATCTTCTATCTCTTTCTTGCATACCTTAAATCGGTTTAAAAAAATCGCGCCGCCCGACCCGCCATTTTTTTAGTCGAGACATGACTGCCTCTGCTACCTAACGTGTGTGCTAGTTCACCATACTCCGCGATTCTTTTATTACTTTGTTATCGTTAAGTTTTGCTGGTTCTTGTTACATTTGTTTAATTTTTGTTGTTATTGTTAAACTTTGAGTTTTTTGTTATTGCAATGGCGACATTCTCTAACGAAGAATATGCGGACATCATGATGGCTTACGGAGCCGCTAATGGCGTCGCTCGTGCAGCGCAACGACTTTACCAGGAACGCTTTCCTGGTAGATGATTACCTGGCCGCAGAGTCTTCCAAGACACATACCGACGCATACGCGAGACTGGCAGTGTTACTTTTAATGAACCAAGGAGCCATATTGTGCGACATAATGTTGAAGTAGACGAGAGAATACTGGCACTTTTTGAGGAAGACCCTACAAGAAGCATTAGAAATGTGGCATCACATCTTGATATTTCAATATGGAAAGTGTGGAAAGTACTTCGTCAAAACAAAAAGCATCCATTCCACTACACTCCGGTGCAAGGTACGTAATTTTAAACTAACTTTAAATCCGTGCAAGCTTTTTTTGACTTTGCCTTTGTTTAGCAGGTAATGGGTATGGTATGGCGTCACTTCCAGGTAGTGAATCTATTAGCACGAACAGCGGGTCCTTTCTTGTGCAATTACTTATTGCCCAAGAGAAATTTAAAAGAGTTTTTTGTTTGTTGCAGGTCTTGAGGGTGGCGACTTTGAGAGACGAGTGGCTTTTTGTCGGTTTCTTTTACACACGGATGTGGATGATCCTGATTTTTTAAAAAGAATACTGTGGACGGATGAATCCAAATTTACCAAGGATGGGATCCTCAATTTACACAATTTGCACCACTGGACAACGAAAACGCAAAACCCACGTGTTAAAAGACAGAAATCTTCTCAAAGAAGGTTTAGTGTAAACGTTTGGGCAGGAGTGATTGGGAATCAGGTAATTGGACCGCATTACCTGCCCGATAATCTCAATGGCGAAGACTACCTGGAATTCCTACAAAATGACCTGCCCGAATTAGTGACCGATGTGCCCGTATTTAATGAACGTGTGCCCATTGTATTTCAAAATGACGGCTGTCCCGCGCATTGGCGATTGACTGTGAGGGAATATCTCGACAATGTGTTCCCCAATGCATGGATTGGAAGCGATGGCCCTATTCCATGGCCGCCACGTTCCCCAGATCTAACTCCGTTAGACTTTTATGTCTAGGGACGTGCCAAAGAGTTGGTATATGCCACGGAGGTTCCAACTAGGGAGGTATTAGTCCAACGCATAGAAGCGGCATTCAATACTATTAAGGAGGAAATACGACTTCGTACAACAACTGTTGAAATACGAAACAGGTGTCGGGCCTGCATTCGCAACAGAGGCCAACAATTTGAGCAAGATTTGTAACAATGATTAAATAAATGTTAAAAATGCAATTTTGTTTTTTTATTTCAAGTAAATCCCACGAAAGATACAGATATGAGACACGAATTTACCTAACCATAAGAATGAGATAGCAGATTTATAGGTTTGACAGGTATCATTTAAGAGATTTTTTTTTAAATCATAATTTTGAATATTAGTCTTAGGTGACTCGATTCACAATTCTAGCGAATTCACAAAGTTGTTAAAATACTTTTATGGCATGTGGCACATCATTAGAAAGAGGATAGACTGGAAAATTAATGAGGGAGTTGGAAGATCCCGGTCGCTTTTGATATTTTTTTTGTAGCCTTATAAACAGCTGTAACATGTACAGCTTTAATTTAAGTTTTACCTTTGCGAGTGAATTAAAAAAGAACTAGGTGACTAATATCACTAATTTTGTATTTAAAAGTATTCTTAAACAATACACATCGAAATAAAATTAAAATTCAGAGTCTACGCCTTATATTTTTTTTTAAATCTGTATTTGAATGTAAAATTTGGGTCTTTTTTTTGGAAAACAATAAAAAGTCGATTAAAAAAAATCCACAGAGCATGAGGGGTGTTAAAGGGTCTAAAAGGCTAGCGGATGACTCCTTCAGTCGACCATTTCAATTTGGCACACGATGCACCAAACACCCTGTATATATTTTGAAAATAACTCTACAATTTCCGCTTAAATGCATCCCGACTGGTGGCCGTCCTGATGTCAAGAGGAAGTGCATTCCAGAGAAAAATGGAGAATGGAGATGGAGAAAAATTTTGCATTTATGTTGTCAGGTGGACAGAAACTGACATAGGGTACCTTTCATCCCGAAAAAAAGTACTGGTACCGAGGAAAACAACAATAACGTTCTTATGATAATAGATAGCGCCACGTATCTTTCGAATCATGATTGAATTATATTATTAAAGAAGTTTTAGTAGTGTGTTAAGAGTTTTTTGCCGCTAAACTACAAGCAGAGTACAACCCGAATTGATTGACAAATTCTAAATTTACGCGAGCGAAACCGCGGGCAAAAGCTAGTGAAAGGATAAATGAACAAATTCAGAAGTATGAGAAGGACAGAAAAGGAATTATTATATTTATTTATCAAATATATAATAAGTAACAATAACTAGCCCTTTATTCCATAGGAATTGAAGCCTCGGTCTGCCCCATGGGAAGACAAACGTAGTGTTCTGAATGTAATCTCCAGCCGATGAAAGAATGCGTTTCGGGCACCTGTCAGCTGATTACAAATGAAAACGTGTTTTACGAATTTGAACTTTATTAGTTCCTAATCTTGTACAGGATGGCGCAAAAGTAATGTCATAGTGTGAATTAGCTGCATTATATTGTAAATAAAAAAAAATGGGGTGTGTTGTCACTAAAAATTTGTGTAAAGGTGTAAAATTCGATTAAACGTCGAAAAAATTTAAGCTCGATTTACGGCATTTTGAATTGTTGCTCGCAAAAAGTCTGGGTTCAAATTGGTGATTTCTTCTTCAAAGTTGGCTTTCAAGACTTGCAAGGTTTGTGGTTTGTTGTGGTACACGCGAGATTACAAAAAGCCCTCTCTCTGGTCTCTGATCTCTCTCGGATCTAATCGGCCAGTTCAAATGGCCAAAACGGGGATCACACGGCTCGAAAATAATTGTTTCAAAATCTCCATCGTTGCCTGAGCTGTGTGCATCGCTCCATTGCATTGTCGACTAATTATCTATGAGTCTACAATATAAGTATCAAATCACAATGATATTATGACGCTATTTGCAAAATTACTGTGTTATAAGTTACAATAAAATACCTTGTGATATATATTGCAATTAAATGAAAAAAATATTAAAACACATATTAAACTACACTTTGTAAACAAGCAAGTTACAGGACACACACACGTACACGTACGCACGTACGTAGTTATAAGATTATATCCAGGATAGGAATTCTTGGAAACATGCTGGTCCAGCTCCATAGGACAATCTAGAGTCTAGACAAAATCAAACTGGTTGCTATTTGAATTGTATAATTTGTTATTTTTCTGACATTGATTTTACATTCTGTGATTACCTAAACTCACAGACTGACTTATTATTTTAAATTTTTTAGAAAAAAATATACCTACTTTTACGATGTTTGTAAATATGTGAGCACCATGTATCTATCTCATAATTAAGTTTTTTTTTTTATTACTTCATTTTTAATTCTTTTAACCTATTGTGGTATAGTAATTTTATTTTATTCTTGGTGCATCGTCTTCACATATAATCTTATAATTAATGTACTTAAACAAAATTTTGTAGGACATTTAAAAAAAAAAGTAATGGTTAAGTTTCTTGTTTTTATTCTCTATACGAAACTACCTTTTGGAAGGGGCAACTAGAATCAATTCTATTTTTTTTGGTTATTTTGACGTTCAAAAGTGCCTCATTTATGTGCCTATTTGAAATAAATAATAATGACTAATTTGACTTACGGCACATTCACAATATGACATTACTTTTGCGCCACCTGTTACAATTGAAAGTATCAGAAACGCATTTTCTCGGTGCCGGTGGCCGGAATATAACTGTTGAGTTGAAGGACAAGTTATTTGCTACGAAGTCGTAGCCGGCGCACCAGCTACTTCATAACCGCGTAGCAGTCCCTTACATTATGTATGCAGGAACTATAAACTTTATGTCGGAGTCTGAAACACTGTCAGTAGTGTAGGTGTTTATTAGTAAGTAAGTTACTGTGTCACACCCACTCTGCGTGGCACTGTGAAGAATATATTAATACCAAATTGAGTGGAAAAGTATGAAAAGGGTTTTTCCTATATAAAACCACGTTTAGGACGTTTTACGTCTTGATATATTAAAGATTAATGCTATCTTTTATCTGTGCTGCGTTCAAAGCCTTTACACGCTTTCCAATCTCCGGAATACGTAAGCAGGAGGCCTAAAATGGACGCGCTTGGCAAGATCATAATATGATCTGCGTACAATTCATATCCCGCAATTCATCTGTTTAACAGTTTTGTATGGAGTTTCGTAAAATGGTCCACAAACTATGAATTGCTATAGTGAAGTCTAATGTCAAATTGCAGCTGTCAAGCAGATGAATTGCGGGATGTATGAATTGTACGCAGATCATAATATGATCCTGCCAATGCGTCCATTTTAGGCCTCCAGGAATGCCTCCGCAACCCACATTGCCGATGCTTATCTTCATCAATCTCTAATAAAATATTGATGATAATTATGTATATTTCTTCTCTTGCGCCGCAACGAGCTATACTCGTATAGTGTGAGTCTTGATAATGTGCACATATGGAAATGAGGGAAACTTAGCTTAATTTTATGGACGAAAAAATATTTAAAAAAAATCTAAAAAAACAATTCAATTTTTATAGCATTTTTTAAATTTTTGTTCGCTGCTGTGACCCCTGTGTAAACAAATCGGTACAACTTTTAAACTAAACGATCTATCACGATGAAAAAAACTCAGTAATGACTGGAAATAATATTTTTTTTATCTTCATAAAATAAAAATTGAAGAAAAAACTCGCCCTCAATTGAGTATTAGGGTGACTTTATAACAAACATCTGATATTTTTTCATACATTTTTATAATAATTGTAAAATATCTCAATATAAGTCCCGATTACCTACCCTTTTTTATTACTTTAAATTATTTTCCATCGTATCAGTTTTCTAAAAGTAAAAATACCAAGTTTATAACTCAATCACAACGTTTCCTATCAACTGTTAAAGAAAGGCCTTGCACTCGGCTACGTACTATACTTTAGCAGGTAGAGACCTTATGAAGACTCACCTATATGTGGTGAATGAAGAAATTATGAATTAATGAATATCAGTAAGGTTGGTGGCAAACTCGAAGCTTTGAAATATAAACTTTTTTTTTTTATCGTGGTATTGACGGACGGTGTGTTATTTCTACTTAAGGCGCAGATATGTGATTTTAGTGACTTTTAAATCTGTTATTACGCCTTCATATAATGCAAGTATAGTTATGCAAAAAATTAATGTTAAACTAGAACGCATACCTAAACATCAATTCTATATCTGAATATTTATGTAATGTAATAAAATACTTTATGAAATAAATTCAGGAAGTAATTCAGTCTACACAAAGCATAAAAAACGATATTACTTTCAAACTGCAGAAGATATTTCCATGTTTTTTTTTTATGAACAGACCATTTTGTTATCTATAATTCTATCTGCGATTTTTTCCAAATATTTATTTTTTAGCTACTAAAAATAAATATTCCTTATGAAACCGAACGGGGCGCGGCGGCGGAGTAAGCGGCGTGAGTGCGACGCGCATTTGTATGGCCAAAGTCAACGGCTATTACCCGACCCTTAAATACTCCTAATACACGCCTCACAACATTATTACAATTATCGACATTTATTTTAAATTCTGTGATTACTTATTGATGATGATATTATATTTTTTTAGGAAAACGTATATTATTTTTTTTACAATCTTTGTAAATATGTGAGAAAGAAAGAAAGAAAGAAAGAAAAATAATTTTATTCGTCACAGAAACACGTGCCTAGGAAAACACAAACTCGAGCAAGTAAACATTAAAAAAAAAAAAAACCTATCTACATTATAATCAGGAGCACAAAAATAACAAATGAGCACCATGTACTCGTATCTTTCACATAATCAATTTATCTGTCATTGCTTCATTCTTAACTCTTTTTACCTATTGTGGTGGTATAGTAATTTTATTCTAGGTGCATCGTCTTCACATATAATTGTATAATTAATGTACCTAAAAAAAATATAGTACAACGTTTTAAAAGAGTTTCTTGCCCATTCTTCTCCATACGACACTACCTTTTAGAAGGGGCGACTAGAATCAATTCTATTTTTGTGTAAATATTGACCTTCAAAAGTGCCTTATATGTGCCTATTTGATATAAACAATTTGACTTTGACTTTGACAACCCATGACTGAAATTGCACATGTTACCTCATCGTCACTTTTAATTATAATTGGTTACCACCAAAATCTACTTACCATACACAAATACTCATGTTTCACCACATCCAATAGAGCCAGTGGATGCAGACTACTCTCCTCATACTTGGGTCTGGAGTTCACATAGCTCTTCGGTATACAGATGCCTCTGACAATGATCTGGCTCTTTGCGCAAGTGCAGGCCTCGCATCGAGTGCACACGTTGTTCTGTGCTTTGTAGCCACGCGCGCATTTGACGCATTGTACCTCTTTGAGCGGTGAGCCGTCCATGTTTTGGGTTACTGGATAGAAAAAATGCCTTTATAAAGTAAGTTTTTGTTGGACTGCTTCAATTGTGTAGTTGTCGCAAGTCCGACTGCTTAGCATTCAATCCTTAGTTCGAGTCCCGGGTTTGGGTTTAACCAGCAGGACTTTCTCAGTACCAGTCTGTATTCGTACCTGGTTGATGTCTCCGATTGCTTGGACTAAAAATACTGGCGAAATGTTGCTGTAGGTACTTAAGGCGACGATAACTGACTTTTAATGATTTTATACTGAAGATCACGGCTAAACGAGTAGTGTTAATGATTTGAAAAAAATATATGTTAAATTAGAGCATTTTATCAATAATTTAATATGTGAATAGTTCAGATTATGTTTATATTACATAGTGAAATTAATTTGTAAAGTTATGTCTAACGCGGATAAAAAACTGTGAAAGGCGCAAAATCTACCAAGCGTATTTTTCTGAAACCTTCACCAATTTAAAGATAATTTAATTATTGATCTTTTAATATACGCTTTTTATTAAAATACCTTTTGGTTTGCGTATAATAAATTAATAATGCGTCAAATTGGGGACAGCGCTCCTTGATGGGCGAGTCCTATTACTGGCTGAACGTACGACGCGTTGCGTGAGCTCAGTACAGAACACGCAAGCTAACCACTCAAGGTCACTGGCATATATCTCCGTCTTAAATCGTCAGCCTATCCCTTTGGAGAATACAGACTTGATCTTATAATAGTGTCTACAGTTCTGACGAAGTCTAGTAAAGCATCTCTTTATCTGTGTGAAAAAAAAAATCATTTCTTGTTTCTGTGAGCAAAATCTTACGTGTTATATAATCCCCAGGACACTTTCTGCAGGCAATCCTGCCAGAAACATTCTGGCAGCGGCGTGGTACGCACGCGGTACCGTCAGCAGACACCACTTCTGTAGCGTTGCATGGTCTGCAACGATCTATACCTGCAGGCACGCTGTGTTCTGCGCAGGAGCAGCCGAAACCTAGGAGATGGACAATAGTATCAAGTAGGACCAATGATAAACTATTATGACTTTTTTAAAGAACAGAAGCTCGATTAACGACTGAAAATCATTCTTGACAAACGATTTGGTAACTACCTACAACTGTTAGAACCCCTATCACATCGACAAAACTACAGCTTAAGGCTGCCTGACCACCGGAGTGGAGCGAGGCTGCGGAGCGGAGAAACTGAGAAATATTAATCCATAGGATTGCAAATCCCTGTCCACTTGCAATCCTATTGCAATATATCCTCCGCAGCCTCGCGTCGCTCCGGTGGTCAGGCAGCCTAATGTCCAGTGCTGGATATACCTATATCTCTCAAAAAGAATCAAGAGCTCGTGCATCTCATAATGACTATCAAAATGACAGTTCAGCGTTATGCAGCATCCGGTGCATTCCACTTTTGAACAGCTTTTTTCTAATATCTTATGACGGATATGTTGAAATAACAATCTTCAACCTTAAGGCCTATTTTATATCGGTCCCAGCTTATTTTATTTTTTCATTTTGTGAACCATTACTACTTACCATCTGCAGAAGTGATCATAGAAGCATTAACAGGACAGGTCATGCAGCTAAGGGCACTAGGTTCATAATAATGTCCTTGCTGACAGGTGCCCGGCATTTCTAGCTCTTTTGTATTCACTATTATCACATCTATTGCTAACCAAAACAAAATGTAATGACGTAACTCATTGATTTTCATAGCTTTAATTGAAGACTTAAATAGTCCTACAAATTTAGCCTCTAAATTGCTATTTTACATCAAACAATATCAATCTGAATGTAACATATTTGTCCTAAATCACTATATTAATAACACTCTCTCAAAATAAATGGGTCTGTTAAAATTAATTGCCACGAATCGTTGACCGAACGTTATTGTGACGACATATACGAGTACCTATGACGCAATCGTTGTCACTTGATCTTAGCTATAATAATTAGGTTAATTGGAAGAAAAACAATTTGGCGATGCTGGTTTGTTTACTGTTATGTGCGTTGTCATGGTGACTGAGGGGCGCACGCGCGCAGTGGTGCAGAAAGTTAAGGCGCTGACAAGAGGCAAATGATAAAAGTAGGCTTGTCTTAAACAAAAAAATTGCCAAATCTATATAGTTTAACAGAGAAAATATATGTTATTCTTGAACATATTTCTCAGAATTTGTTAAAAAAAATACTGTACAAAGGCGGACTTAATGCCTGAGACATTTTCTACCAGTCAACCTTAGGGTGATGCAGAGACAAAACATGGTAGGTGCAACATAGGGGATAGATAACTCGTAATATATACATTCGTATAAACAAAATAAAAAGTGTCAGGAGAAATAACGATTGGTGGAGGAGAAAACGAATCAACACTGGGATGATTCTGCCAACTTCTTTAACTTTGAGTTTCAATCCAAAATACCTGTATTAAATATCAACGTACGGTTGGCATTTAATTAATTAATAACAAGAACGTCTTATTTGTATGCAGAACTTGGTTGTTTTTTATTTTCGATTACTAAACTCATTTTTGAGTAAATAAATAATTGCTTCATATTTTGCAATAAATTATAAGTGTTGTGTCATCGCGCTTCTCTTTCTTTTGTATTTAGTCCGACAGTGACAGCAGTTTACCTGTTGTCAGCGTGTCCAAGCGCAACCGAGAATGATGTTAGTATCAGTAGTCTATACATAGCTATTCATATGTAGTACCTATGCATGTATTTACAGTCCACATTTCTTTAAATATTTTAGTGAGAAATAAACCGTCAAACAGTCCACACGAAGTTTTATTCCGAGTAATTCTAAAGGGCAAAAATCAACCTTATCGCCGTGTACATTTGGTCCTAATTCGAGCGGATGCTTGCCGTTAACCGGCAGTGGACGAGCGCGTCGCGAGAACAATAGAAAGCGATAAGGATTCTATAGAAGTGTTTTTTATTGCCCATATTAGTGAATGCAAAACTGTTGTGAACTCGTGATTTATAATAACAGTGGTAAAAACGCGAACATAACTAAGTACTTATATTATTCTGTGAGTGATCGGATTACGATTTTTATAAAAGACAAATAAGTGCCTAGTTAATAAAAAGTGCAGCATACCCTCGACGTGTGGACATTGTGAACATTATTTTTCTATTGATGAAATCGGTTGACTATTCGAGTTTTATTGTTGTGTGAAGTATATTATTGTGAATATTACCATGGAAGATCTTCTGGTTTATCAATATGAACTATTAGAAAGTTTAAAGAATGCAGAAAAGAACTTTAATAAGTCACCAAAAGATCGGATTAGAAAACCATACTTGGAAACGAGGCTAGAATTGCTAGAAGAGCTTTGGAAGAACTTTAAGGACGGACACAAAGGCATTATTTTGAGTCTAACTACAGATGAAGAAAGAAAAGATCCGTACTTTAAAGACAAGACATACGATTTATTTCAAGAATTGTATGTACTATATAAGTCAGCTATAAAGGAAGCTCTTCAGCCGTTTGTCGATTCAACGGTTCAAGCTACAATGCTTAGTGCTGCTGAAGGTCAAAGGTCATCAGACAGTAACGAAATTCAATTACCAAAAATTAAAATACCCACCTTCAGTGGCAAATATGAGGAATGGCAGACATTTTTTGACCTGTTTTCTTCCTTAATTCATAAAAATAAGAAACTGTCACCAGTACAGAAGCTACATTATTTAAAAAGCAGCTTATCAGGAGAACCAGAAGTAATATTGCGCAATTTTACAACAACAGATGCGAATTATGAGGACGCCTGGGAAGAATTAGTGAAGCGTTATAACAACAAGAGGTTTAATTGTAACGCAATTTTGAGAGTTCTTTTCACACAAAAATCTGTACATACTGAGTCTGCGGGTTCGATTAAGCACCTGGTAGATACAACTTCAACCTGTTTGAAAGCCTTGAAAAATGTAGGTGTTGTGTCTGACCAATGGGACATGATCATCAATTACTTAGTTGTGTCCAAGCTGGATCCCGAATCAATGAAGCAGTGGGAACAACAACTTAGTACGAACAATCGCGACCTGCCCACTTGGCAAGATTTGAGAAATTTTCTGGAGTCAAGGTTTAGATCGCTGGAAATTATCGAAAGTAATAATATAAAATCTTCGCAATCGAAACCAGCAGTTAAAGCTAAGGCTTTTCATTCTAATGTCAACAAGGATGGAAAAGAGCGCGAAACTAAGTGTGCAGTTTGTAACAGCGAGCACTATATCTACCAGTGCAAAACATTCGCCGATATGTCTACAAAGGAAAGACAGGAGTTCGTTCAGAAGTGTTTCAACTGTCTTGCTCCATCGCACTCGGTGAAGAAATGTCGACAGTCAACGTGCTGCAAAAGGTGTGGTAGGCGACATCACTCCCTTCTCCACTTCGAGAGAGAACAAACTACGGAAAAGTCAAAAGAAGAAGGAAACACGGCTACAGGTACCGTTAGTGAAGAGTTTAGAGGTAAGTCCACTACTTCTTCAAGTGATGCAATTGTTTCTTGTCATTGTGAGCATATACAAACAAATTCTGTGTTATTAGCTACAGCTAGTGTGTTAGTAAGTAGCAAGAACGGTTACAAACATATCGTTAGGGCCTTGTTAGACCAGGGGTCGCAAGCGTCATTTATATCTGAGGCGACCGTTCAGCTATTAAACCTTAAACGTATATCAGTGAGTGGTTGGGTGTCCGGTGTGGGAGAGGGGCAAACGAGGATAAAACTCATGGTTTCACTCTGCGTGAAATCACGCCACAATCCCAGAGAGTCAGTTCGAGTAAGTGCGTATTTATTGCATACACTAACAACGCTGCTACCAACCATTAATCTTAAATTGCCTGATTGGTCCAAACTTAAGGAACTGGAGTTGGCTGATCCAGGGTTTACAACACCAGGAAGAATAGATATTCTGCTTGGAGCTGAGGTATACGGCGACGTTTTGTTAGACGGCGTTATTAAGCACCCCCAGGGAAATCTATTGGCCCAAAACACAATCCTAGGGTGGGTGATATCGGGAAGGATGTTACAAGCATAGATGCTTGTAACATCTATGCTTGACCTCAGCAAGGAGACACGTCACAACCCTACATGCTCAAGTTAGGGAAGACGAGCTACTACGACAATTTTGGGAGATAGAAAAGGAACCAAATAGCATACGAAAGTTGTTTTCAAAGGAAGAAGAAAAGTGCGAAGAATATTATGAAGCTACAACAGTTAGAGACGAAGAAGGAAGATTCGTGGTAAGGTTACCGTTTCGAACTGAAGATCCGAAATGTCAATATGGTGGGATGAGGGAAATAGCAGCCAAAAGATTAAATTTTTTAGAGAAAAAGTTGTCAAAAGATCCTAAGCTTCGGGAAGAATACCATAAAGTTGTGGAGGAATATATAAACCTAAATCATATGGTACAAGTTAATTCTGCAGAGATTGATAACCCAAAGGCTGTCTATCTTCCTCACCACGCCATACTTCGAGAAGATAAGACTACCACAAAGCTTCGAGTAGTCTTCGACGCTTCGTGCAAGGGTTCGAATAACGTTTCTTTGAATGACGACTTATGTGTGGGTCCTCAGCTACAGCAGGAATTACGTCATACATTAATGAGATGGAGAACACACAAAATCTGCATTACAGCAGACATCATTAAAATGTACAGAATGGTTCGTGTAGCGGAAGAGGATACGGACTACCAGAGAATATTATGGAGGTCTGCACCTCATGAGCCAATAAAGCACTTCAAACTTTTGAGGTTACAGGTTCGGTACAGCATGTGCACCGTACCTTGCTGTAAAATCACTTCAGGCACTTGCTAACAAAGAGAAATCAAAGTATCCTATTGCTGCAAATATTACTGAAACTGACTACTTTGTGGATGATCTCCTCACAGGATGCGAGACAGAGAAAGAAGCTGTCGATATTTATAACGAGATGAACAACCTGATGAACTCAGGAGGATTTCAACTACAAAAATGGAGCAGTAATAGTGAGGCTTTGTTACATTACATTGGAGAAAATAAGCGGGATGACAATGAGTGGCCTTTTAAGATCAATAGTGTTGTTAAAGTATTGGGTTTGAGCTGGAATAGGGAAGCTGACACCTTTGAATATACTGTCAACCTGTCAGAACCTAAGCTGCCCATAACGAAACGCCATATTCTTTCCGAAATAGCTAAACTTTATGATCCTTTGGGATGGATAGCTCCTGTTGTGGTAATAGCAAAGATGATCATGCAGAAATTGTGGAAGACAGGTCTAGGTTGGGATGAGCCTATTGATGGTGCATTACAAGCAGAGTGGTTACGATATCGAGAGAACTTGACGCACATCAAAGGGCTAAATATACCACGATGGTTTTACTACACACGTGTATCAAGGATTGAGTTGCATGTATTCGCAGATGCGTCACAAGCCGCATATGGAGCAGCAGTGTACATGCGAGTCATCAGTAAAAAGCGAGTCTACGTAAGCCTAATATCCTCCAAAACAAAAGTGGCTCCAATCGAAAAGCAAGTTTCCATCCCTAGATTGGAACTTTGTGGTGCCGCATTGGCAGCCAAACTAATGTCGGAGACATCTCAAGTGTTAGGTGTACCTAAAGATCGCTTATTCGCGTGGACCGATTCCACTATTGTTTTGGCTTGGTTGAAAGGTGGACCAAGCCGATGGAGTACATTCGTGAGCAACCGAGTGTCAGACATACTAAACATTATAGATTACGAGCAGTGGGGGCACGTGTCTACAGATACGAACCCAGCTGACTGTGCGTCACGGGGCTTACAAGGTCCAGAGTTGTTAAACCATTCCGTATGGTGGAATGGACCGGTTTGGTTGTCTAGCTTAAACTTAAGTATTAGTGCTCCTAATATCGAAGATACACAAGAAGAAGAACGTGTGAGATCTTTGACTGCTATAAGTAAGATTAATGAGGAATTTATTTGGACTAGGTATTCTACTTTATCAAAAATGTTGAGAGTCATTTCTTATTGCAGACGAGTTATTAATTTTAAATTACCTAAAGATAAACGTGAATGTTTCTCTAAATTAATTACGCCAAGAGAAATAAAGGAAACTTTAAACAGTTGTATTAAACAAGTCCAAGCTATTGATTTCAAAGAGGAGATTAAGCAGTTAAAGTCGCAAGGCTATGTACCTAAAATAAGTAAGCTTCGCAATCTTTGTCCTATTATTGACAATAACGGTATTCTAAGAGTTGGCGGGCGCATCCAAAAATCTCAAACAGCCTATGATACTCAGCACCCTATAATTTTACCCGCTACGAGCCATCTTAGCGGACTGATAATTCAGGATGCTCATCATAGGACATTGCATGGCGGTCCTCAAGTAATGCTTAATTATTTGAGAACAAAATACTGGATTTTACGAGCCAAAGATCTAACAAAGAAAACTTATCGAGAATGTGTTACATGCATTAGGTATTCAAAACAGAATACCAGGCAACTGATGGGGCAGCTGCCAGAAGTGAGAGTAAAACCCGACCGAGCCTTTAAATCAGCTGGTGTGGACTACGCAGGTCCCATCAACATTCGTTTCTCACCGGGTAGAGGAGCTAAATCGTACAAGGGTTACATATGTTTATTTATCTGCATGATAACGCGTGCCATACATCTAGAAGCTGTCACCGACCTGACTGCGAAGGGGTTCATCGCAGCCTTCCGGCGATTCACATCGAGACGAGGTCATTGTAGCGATATTTATAGTGACAATGGCACTAATTTCGTGGGAGCAGATAAGCAACTCTGAGACATGTTCAACAGTGCCAAATCTTCGATTCCTGGTGAAGTAGCAGAGTTGTTAGTCCCGGAACGTACTACATGGCATTTCATACCTCCTCATGCACCCAATTTCGGGGGTTTATGGGAGGCTGGAGTGCGCAGCACAAAAACTCACCTTAAAAAAGTAATTGGTGATGCTACCCTCACTTATGAGGAACTAGCCACAGTTTTGGCACAAGTCGAAGCGTGTTTGAATTCCCGACCCATAACTGTGCTAAATGATGACCCTAATGACCCTCTTCCACTAACACCGGGCCACTTTCTGATTGGCGAGCCTTTGTTAAACTTAAGTGACGAAAACTATAGAAATTGTAATATTTCTAGTTTAGATAGATGGCGGCTAACACAAAAAATGGTCAACGATTTCTGGAACAGATGGTATAAAGAATACCTCGTAAATCTGAACCAAAGATATAAGTGGAATACCAAAACCACTGAGCCAGAAATCGATGACGTAGTGATTTTAAAGGAAGACAATGTTCCTCCAAGTAAATGGATTTTGGGCAAAATAATTGAAAAACATGTGGGCCCTGATGGCATTACTCGTGTGGTGTCAGTTAAATGTAAAAACAATGTTTATAAACGACCTACGAGTAAATTATGTATCCTACCTAAACAAAAGTTATAGTGTTAAGCTTAGTTATTAATTTTAACCTACTCTTATTTACCTATACCCACGTATTTTAAGAACTTACCTGTTTACCTTGCTTATGTAGTGAATAAACATGCATTCCTAACTTCGTACAACCTACCTACCTGTAGTACTCACTTTGTTACAAACGGATAATTAAACTAAAATGGAACGGTGGGCGGTTAGAAGTTGAGAATGCAACGATCTATGTACAAGTTACCTACTTATCTGTGAAAAATAATAATTACCCTAAGTGTTTACATTAAGCTATGACGTACCTACTTACATACTATTTCTAGTTGCGTAGCATATCAGTGATGTATGTACCACCTAACATATTATCCATAATAATACTTACGTTTAGTTACTTACCTTTAGTTACTTACCTTTAGTTACTTACCTTTAGTTACTTACCTTTAGTTACTTACCTTTCATAATCCTTTATATTTATGTTACGAGAAGCAAGAAGTGTAGTGATTAAGTTTCTTTGTTTCTGATTTCTTTTGTTGTTCAACTAACACCGTGTAATATTTTATTTATTGTTTCTTTTTTTTTATTGAAAGGATAGATCCTTTGGCGGGCGGTATGTCCAAGCGCAACCGAGAATGATGTTAGTATCAGTAGTTAGATAGCTATTCATATGTAGTACCTATGCATGTATTTACAGTCCACATTTCTTTAAATATTTTAGTGAGAAATAAACCGTCAAACAGTCCACACGAAGTTTTATTCCGAGTATTTCTAAAGGGCAAAAATCAACCTTATCGCCGTGTACACAGCGTCTTAACTGTCACCAGCTAACAAAACTCTACCCTACTAAAGATGAGGATAATGAATTCCATACAATACGCTGGTTCTCTTTTACCCTCTAAGTCTAAATTAAGGTTTCATTTCAGTTAATCAAAAAAGTATTCAATTTTAAAGTGGGACCGCGGCGCGTGGCCGTCTTTTGTTTTTATGTTGTATAATTTTGTCACAGAACAGAAAAAAAACAGAATTTTGTACCTATTTTTTTCTGACCCGCTACAGTGGGTATTGATATAGCTATACTCCATTTGAAATAAGATTAGACATTTAAATAAACATTTTTTACAGTCCGTTCAATCGGTTTTGGCTTCTATTGCGTTGGTGGCATGAACAATGACAGCTGTAATAAACACTTGGTATAGTAACCACGTTTTTGCTTTTAATGCCATTCTTATCCCTACGAAATAGAGGTCAAAATCGGTTGAACGGACTGTAAACAAGTTTATTTAAATGTCTAATCTTATTTCAAATGGAGTATAGTTACCTTACAGAATGTAATCATTTAAGGTAATAAAGTTTTAAGTCAAAGCGATTATTATTTCCTTCTAAATTAAAACTGTTTTTAATTACTATACTCTAAGGTGAGATCAAACGGAATACCACGCTCTTTACAATCAAATAATTGGCTATCAAGATTCAAGACCATTATTCTCTTCTATTATTTATTTGCCATGCGGGTATGCGACTCGCTATTGAATGAACGAATGACATTCCAAAGACAATTTATCACGCTTTAGAAATCCTTTTATATTTTTTACCTAATAACTGCATTAAAAACATGCATCGATCAAAATCTGAACGAAAGATGTCTGCACTGAACGCCAACGCAGCATTTAAAACAAAAGATGATTTATTACCTCTGATCGTCTATCAAAATCAGGCGCAGTCCATAAACTTTATACCAGAAGCAAGAAATGGCCCTTTTAATGAAATCTCCGTTGAAAATTGTCTATTTTCAACATGGTCTGTGATTTTCTAAAAATCTTAGTTTATTTTGCAATAGTTTACGTCAAAATTGTAACGTGTTTAGA
This sequence comes from Tiliacea aurago, assembly GCA_948098905.1. NCBI lineage: Eukaryota > Metazoa > Arthropoda > Insecta > Lepidoptera > Noctuidae > Tiliacea > Tiliacea aurago. The sequence goes on from OX402593.1 coordinate 19,845,573, forward strand.
TAAAGAAGATGTCATAAGTTGTGCTATAGGAGTAGCCAATTACAATTTTAATTATCGATTGTCAACTGTTATTCTATATCAAGATGTGGATGATAAACTTGTCACTGCTTTTTTACAAGCATACAAGGGAACTGTGATGATTGAAAGTAGAGGAGCCGACCCAGCGAAGCAAGTGGTCATCATTGTGGACAACTACACGTCTTTCATGAGACTGCTGAGCATGCTGAAGCCAGACCTCAGAGGAAGAAACCTATTTAACGGAGGAGCCAAATTCCTTATAATCATAAACTCAAACCGCAAGCAACTTGACCACATCACCAGCACTTTGTGGAGTTACTACGTCACCGACGTGGTAGTCATTACTAAACACAAGAAAAGCAAAGTTGCTTTGTACACCTACTATCCTTACAAAAACCATTTGAATTGTCAAAATACTGAACCTGTCCTGATCAACTATTGGAAACCAGATATGTCTTTCTATAACATGTATCCGGATAAGATGAGCAACATGCACGAGTGCCCACTGTATATATCTACAAACAAGATCTACCACCAAGGAGCCTCAGATAGAAAGATACCACTACAAATAATAAAGAAAGCTATAGTAAGACTACTCCGAGATATTATGAATTTTACTCCTATATTGACTGCAAGAGATTATATAAGTATCGATTCAGATCGAGCTAAGAACTGGTCTGATTCTTTAAATGATGTTATTGCAGGGTTTGCAAATATTTCAACTTGTACTATACCTTTGGGAGTAGATAGATTGGGCCTTCTGGATTACTCGATACCGTATTTTAGAATTCGTATAGCGTGGCTGGCTCCTCCAGTTGCTCCGGGACCGATGTGGTGGCGACTCCTGTCACCTTTAAACGGGTATTTATGGCTAATCCTCCTAGTGGTTACCTTTGTAGTTATATCCCTTCCTTTCGTGTTGAAGTTTAAACGTACAAAGCGGTTTTGCAATCGTTATTTTAGAAACTTCGACAAAGTTCAAGGAGCTGCATTCAGGGTATGGGGAGCCATGCTAGGTCAAACTATTAGAGTAGCTCCACGACGTTTCCGCGATTTCTACATCGTAGGAATGTGGTTGTGGTTTACTTTTGTCGTCAGAAATGCGTATCAAAGCGTTCTCATTGGGGCTCTCAAAACTGACACTCTGACTGGAAACTTTGCGAACTTGAAGGAAACTTTAGACGATGGCTACACATTTGGTGGTCGTGCTGGTATTTACGCTCATTTCGAATTCGATGATCTAATCAGGGATGGATTTGAAATAATCCCGGAAGTGAAATTCGAGGACGTATTCCTTGATATCCTGGATGGCAAGAAAAAATTCGTTTTAGCTACCTCTTTGGAGTATGCTTTTGCGTATTGTGCGGCACAGGGGAAGAAAGAGAACGAATGTGGTCACGTTTTACCCGACTCAATTTTGACTGTGCCATTGGTTGTATGGATGAGGATTTACTCCCCGTTTGTGAGGCCACTTGTAACATGGTTACCAAGGATGATCGAAAGTGGTTTGTTAGAAAGAGAAGCCGTAATGAAGACGACTTACGTGCCCACGATTACTTCTGATCCGTCGCCGTTGACTCAACACCAGACGCTCAGTTGTTTCCTCTGCCTCGGGTTTGGCTGTGTGATCTCTTTGATTATATTCTTTTTAGAGATTTTAAGGAAGAAGTCTTCTAACTATACCATTGTTAAGAAGAGTAAGTTAAATGCGCTAGAGCGAGAGAGTGAGTTCGTAATAGATTACAAAGAATAATATTATTATTTTGGTTGCTATTGTGCGTTTATTCCGATGTCCCCGTACGCCGTGTCTCCGTCCTACGGGGACAGCGGTACTTCAATTAAATATTTAAAAATACTTCCCGTTGTCCCCGTGGTTTGGTTTTACATTCAAAAATATGTTACTGGCACTCGCCGGCCGTTGCCGCGGCACCGCTCGCTACGCTCGCTCGGCTCGTGCGTTGTGTGGTCACCGTTCTAACCTAACCTAACCTAGCTGTTTCGATTTAAAAAAGGTTTACTTCGTACGTTATGGGGACAACGGGAATTAAATTTAATCACGTCCCGCTGTCCCCATGACGGGGATAGCATACGGGGACAACGGAAATAAACTCTATTGTGTAGTTATTATGGAATTATTCGCAAGTAATTTAATTATGAGGATTATTAAGATCACTGCTTGTAATGGTGTTATTCTTAGGCTTAACTGTTTAGGTCAATTACTTGTCTAGGTTGTCTGCCCCATTAATAACTTTTCCAACACAAACAAGGTCGTTTATTCTTTATTTATGAACTAGATTCACCTAAAGTAACCGTCATGAGAAGCTATAAATACATAAAATTGCAAATTATACAACTATCAACTTTAAACTCAAAATATCTAAGTTGATTTATGAATGAAGAAATTATCGCTAAACGTCATAAAATAATTTTAGTTGCAATGGAAACTGAACCATACGCAATTTCAGTTAAAGTTTTAAATCCCAAAGTATGAAATTTATCTCGTCTCATGGCGTTGACTTTAGTCTGTCTTCATGCAATAAAACCACAATACAATTTTTCGTATTTTATTTTATCACCAAACATAGAAAATAATTGTAATTTTTACAATTAATTGACGTGAAATAAATAAAATCATCTATATTTTTGTCTTCAACATTCATACAAAAATAGACATTTAGGGACAGCGATATAGAGTCTATATTATAATATTAAGTATTATGTGTGGGATAATACAATATTAGATATGCAATTTTGGCACTATTGATGTCCGGTTCCAATATGCAGAACGGGTGGGTAACAACTATCTGTAACTATATTATCTACTGGTTCTTTGAAAATAATTTGAAGGCAATCTTAAATGAAAAGGTTCTAACCATTACAGTCTTAAAAGCTAAGTTATAAAGACTACGCTTTGACATCGAAAATAGGAAAGTGTTCGTTTTTGTATAATAATCGAGCGTTATATATTAATAATGAAATATACACCTTCTAATCTATCTCCATACAAAACAATATTTTTGACATGGTATCAAATTTTTTGTAACGAAATAGTATGATTATGAACATCGTTAGTTTATAATCTATCTAGCGAAATTAAAAACTATCGAAACATTTTGAACCGCTACAAAACATTTACAATTTAACGCATAATTTTGCGTTTGATACCTTGTCGGTTTGGCATGGATAGATTATAAACTAATCTATCCATGCCAATCAAAGTTGCATGTTCGACGAACGCACCTTGCACTAATTCTAAAAAGCCAAGTAACTGCGACCAACTTGGAAGAAGTGCTTGGACCGCTGCCGTGGCACTGCTCGCATCGCTCGCTCGGCTCCCCCGCTTTTGGTTACAGTTCTAACCTAACCCATTTGGTCGGAGTACCCTGGTTTAGTTACTGCGACCAATTCCGCTACCGCCAAGACCAGCCAAAACCTACCAATCAGGGACGGTTCACAATTTTACGGGTGATACGATCGGACAGATTATGAACCTTGTCATCGGACAGATCGGACAGATTATGTGCAGATTCGTTCACAATTTGACGATTTTAGATGGATAGAAAATAAACTACCGAAAATGAATGCGTTATATTGTAACGTTCACAATTTTTGATGGTTTATAATCTCGCTAGATAGATTATAAACTAACGGTTCTCACAATCTGACGGTGACATTACACGGCCCAATTTGTCTAGACTTTAGACAATAGATTCAAAGGCGAGAGGTCAATTACTTAAGAAATATTCTTACAGTTATCCTAACACGATAAACATTTTCTTACAGTAAACTTTACTATTTAATAAAATACACAATAAGTTGTACAGTTATAACATTTCCTAACACTCCCTATTTTTATGTTAATTAGCATGAATATTCTGAAACAGTCACATATACAATCAAAATGAAACTTTATTATATGATTTTTAATTTTAATATTTTCGCTTGATACATTTTTTATTCGAAAATCATGTCTTTTTTACATGAACCGTGATAGTTAGACAGTTGAAATATTCACAGATAATGTATTTATGTTGCCGCTCTAACAAAAAATACTAAAAAAAAGACTAAAATAAATATTTAAGTCGGGCTCCCATACAACAAACATGATTTTTTTGCCGTTTTTATAGATAATACGAAACCCTTCGTGCGCGAGTCCGTTTCGCACTTGGCTGGTTTTTTTTATTGTAATTTAGCAATACTGTTCCTTTACATAGGGTGAAATCTTCATAAATGTTAGAGTAAATATTTCTAACATTTAAGAACATTTCACCGTATGTAAGAACGAGCATAATTTAAACATATGCCTCCATTTGTCAGGCTGTGCTGATAAAGGGAGTGTAATCTTCCATGGAAAACGGGTTTACGCTCCCGAGAGAAGACACGAAGTAAATTACAGTAAAATTACTGCTCGTTTAAAAGAAAGGGGGAATTTTCTGTTGAATAAAGAAATTGGAATATATTATTAGACATTTTTTCGCAAATTTACGCAATATTTTGTAAGTTAGACTTACAAAAGTGATTTTCTTCTCAGAATTTGAGCGTAAAACATGTGTATTTTTCTGGGATGGTACTGTAACTCGGTAAAATATTACCTAACAGGCTGTTAGCCATGTTAGGTCGTATTTTAGAAATACAAACAATGAATCGTGTGGAAAAACTTTCGGCAGATGCCAAATTCGTAAGTGATTTATTTCGGAGCTCAGCTCAGCCTTTACCTTAATAATAAACTATTTTTTCTTTGTAGTGACTACAACCATTCCTAAGACTTCCAGCGCAAGATTTTTCCATCTTTTTTAAAATAAAACATTTACTATGTTTGCTAACATAATATACGAAACGGCTTAATCCCTTTTCAGTGAATTTGATGGCTAAACAAAAGGAACGATTTTAATGGAATTGACCATGGTGAATAAAGAAAACCGGCCAAGTGAGTGTCAGACCACGCACAATAAAGGGTTCCGTAGTTGGGATGAATTTATCCCAAAAACAAACTTAACGTTGTAGTTGAAAAACATGTTCTCCCATACATATATGTGACGGTCGATTCTCAAACTGCAAATGGAAGTTTTTTTTTTTAACGTTGCCCCACACTAGGAATTTCTCCTGTATTGTGGGTGCGTTTACAAACATTTAAATACACATACACAAACAGCCAGACCCGGAACAACTACTTGTAGGTCATACAAATATTGTTAATTAAGGTAATATTGGTAAGGGGTATATTTAAGTTAATAATTTAATAATAATAATTTAATAATTTATTTATTTCACCAAAAACAATACAGCGGATTACACAAACTTATAGGCTAGTAATATGGGAGTATATAACATGGAAGCATCTGTAGCCGAACTAGGACGAGTCCTGTATCTCGGCATACAGCGCCAGACCCCACAAAACAGACAATAAATATTAGCCCAAAAGACATGCAAAAAGATGCATCATTGAATGATCTTAAACAAGAAAAAGAAAAAATAAAAGAGAAAAAACTAAAACCATACTAAAACCATATGTGTGTATGTGCTTGTAATTGTGTGTAGGTGTAGAGTAGTGGAAGGTGTTGGGTAGTGTAAATACGTCTTACCGAAAAATAAAATAAAAATTGATTATTTGACAAAAGCATTAGCTATCTCGAAACAATGAACAGGTTCTCTGTTTCCTCATATGAAAGGCCAATTAGGTAGTTATGCACCTTCTTCTTACATAAAGATTTGTTGAGCGGATATATGTTGAGTTCTTTATTTATTTTATTGTAAAGAAAAGGAGCAATAACTGTGTAAAATCTCCTTATGAAAGATGTTTTGGGGTCATAGGATCGTGTACATACCTCGTGCTTTCGGCGCTTGTTGGTCAGTATTGGGTCATAAACGAGTTCGCTGTGTTTCTTCAAAACAATTTTTTCTATGAACAACTGCCTAACAGTAGAGACTTGGCAGTGTTGATAGAGTGTTTTAGTCGGGAACAATATCGGCTTAAAATTGCTCACTTTCAGTATCGCTCGTTGAGCAATTTCTAAGCTCTTCATGGTGGTTTTAGGAGTTCCACCCCAGGATAATATGCAGTATGAAATGATTGACTGGCACAAAGCAAGGTAAATATTTTTTAGTAGAGTCCCATCTGTGACGTGCCTAAGCTTTTTAAAGACGTAGATAAGTTTACGTACCCTAGAAGATAACAGCTTAATGTGTTCTTTAAAGCTGAAATGGCAGTCAACTGTAACACCCAGGTATTTTATTTTATCAACACACTCTAGCGGTTCACAACTGCAGTTTGCTTTGGAGACACATTTGTGTGCAGTAATGTGGTGCTCTTTATTGATTCCAGTTTTCAGACGGATAGAGAACGCTAGGTATTTTCAAGGTTAAGGGTTAGGATATTTCTATCTAACCACTCTTGAACCATATCGAAACCGACTTGGGCAGCATCGAATACTTCATTCCAATTATCGGCAGAAAAGAGAAGAGCAGTATCATCCGCATATGAGATTATTTCGCCTCTTGGTATACATAGGTTTGTGAGATCGTTGATATATACGAGAAATAAAGTGGGTCCAAGGATGCTGCCCTGTGGAACTCCGTACGACACAGGAAGTTCCTCACTGCAGTGGTTCCCCACCCGCACTCGCTGATAACGTCCAGTTAGGTAACTCTCAAAAAGCTGAAGCTGGATTCCCCTTATGCCAATCTTCTCTAATTTTTTTATAAGTACAGGGACAGAAATTGTATCAAAGGCCTTCGCGAGGTCAAGGAAGACCGAAATACACTTCCTACATTTATCCAACTGGGTTGTGATATAGCTAGTTAGTTTATGTACTGCTTCATCAGTGGATTTACCTGCACGGAAGCCGAATTGGTTTTCAGAAAAAAGTTCGTTTTGTTCAAGATATTTGACAAGTCTGGTATTAATTATTTTTTCAAGAATCTTGGACAAAGAGAGTAGAATTGAGATTGGCCTGTAGTTACTAAAACGGACTCGATCTCCTCCTTTATCTATAGGACGCACGACAGATTTTTTAAAGGCTTCGGGGAAGGTTCCAGTCTCAAGACATAGGTTGAAAATGGTTGTTAGTGGCGGGATAAGGAATTCTTTAAATTGCTTTAATAGTTTGTTAGAAATACTGTCCCAGCCTACCGAACACTCAGTTTTTAGTCCATCTATGTGACGAGCTACCTCCTCTTCATTTGTATCTTTGAGAAAGAAGGAGTATAATGTGGAATCATTTGCAGGGTCTGCTGAAAAGAGATTACCTGCGTATGTTTTACGTGTATGCATTATATTTTCAGCTAAAGAATTGCCTACATTTATGAAATAGCTGTTCATTTCACTCAGTTTCCTGAGGAGAGGAATAAATTTCTAATAATTCAGAAGGACAATTTTTGTCCTTTTTGGTGTTAGTGATGCTTTTAATGGCATTCAAAAATATTTTTGGGTCTTTACCAGCCAATTCAACTTGATTCTTATCGTAGGCTCTCCTAACTTTTTTTAAGATTAGGTTACAGAAATTTCTGTAGCGTATATATGTAGCTTTTAGAATTTCGTTTTTAGGTGACTTGTTATGGTCTGCATGTAATTGATCTCGGTTTCTCATGCATCGTAACAATCCCGGCGTGACCCACGGTTTTAATATTCTTTTGCGCCTTGACTGGGTAACTAATTGTGTGTTTTTTTCTAGTGACAACTGTATGCTATTAATAAGGTAGTCTGTAGCAACGTTGGGATCCTGTGTTAATAATATAGGATTTAGGTCAACGCTGAGAAGATCTCTTCCTAACCTCTCAAAATCGACTTTTGTTACAGCAGTTGTCGCGTAGCTACGTATGTGCTTAAGATTCATACAAAGGAGAACAGGATAGTGATCAGTCAAGGTAGTTTGGGGCACAAGGGTCGTGCACAAATTTTGGGTTTTGAGTAAGACGTGATCAATACACGTACCACTTACCGCACGACAAGTTGGTCGACTATTACTCGTTAACATGTAAAGCCTATTTAGCTGTTGAGCTATATAATTTTCCTTTTAATTACGTTTTATATACCACTACCATGAATATTTTCACATATCCAAAAATAATTATTTAGCTGGCTGGGGGGACACTTGACTCTAACAGTAATTTGAAAGCTTAATATTACGCAAACGGATCCCTGAATCGAATAAACTTCTTCAGAGACTTGCAATATTTTTGAACGACCTATCCAACGATACCCGACACTATCCGATAGAAGAGAAAAAATATCAATCCCACTTTACCATAAAAATATATTTTTCAAGATATTATTTTATCGTATATTTTGGCGTATTAAGGCGTGACAAACAGACTGACGGACAGACGGACAGCGTTTTTTTAGTTGTGCTATACGGATATAGCAAAACTATACCTAAGGGTTCCTTTTTAACTACGGGAAAAACGCTACGCTAAAAAAGGATACAGTTACTTTAAGGGTGCTATCACAAAAAAAAAACGTTTTTCGTCAATTTCTTATCTAATTGTGAGAAAGCGTGAAATAATCGAAACAATAAGTCTGTGTAACTATAAAAGTACAGTTTTCGTAGTGATAAACAATTCGTGTCAGTCTCAGCACCCGTTAATAGTTTCATCACTTTTGCGCTCTCGAAAATATAGCTTATTTCGCCGTTGATTTACGCCGTTATTTTACTTTTAAATAGACTATTTTATTTTTTTTCGAGCAAGGTAACATAGCTAACTTAGTTATTAAATAGTTTTTGTTTGAATTTGGATTTTATATTCGTAATAAAAAATAAAACTTCGGATGAAAAATGGTCAGTAACGCTCTGTTTTACAGAATTATTTTTGGTGAATTACTGTACGACATATAATAAATTGATTAAAGCGCTCCCAAGTATAAAATACAGTAGTACCATGGACATTTTTATAATTTCTTAAATTACGTTATCTTCGGTGTAAAAAAGCATCAAAAGATACCCAAAAGTAACATTTTATGAAACATCCTTTGCAGAGACAAGGTTTTTACTGATTTATGTAAATAAATTGAAATATTTATTTAAAGCGCTCCCAATATAAATAATTAAAGTTGCTTGGGCATATTTTATTTTTTATTTGATGGCTATATCTAAACCATAATCACACATCAAAACTCGAGTAAAACGCGCAAATTCAAGAAAAATTGTGATAGCCCTCTTAAGTACACTTGGACAAGGCCAGTGAATCACATTGCTATTTGTCTAAAGTCATTAATGCGAGCTATTCTAAATTATTCTCTCGTGCTATAATTTGCCATGCGTAGACACTGTCATATCATCATAAAGTTAGAACTTGCGTCCCAAGGGGCGCTAAAATGCAATTCAGATGCATCTGTACGTAACAAATGTCGCTCGCTTGTGTGGATCAGTTGCAAATCATCTCGTTAAACCCATTGTGATGTACAAGCTAGTAAAATGTAAATGTTATCGCTGACAAGTCATTAAATAGTGTAAGCGGATAAAATGTTCGTAAAATTAGCATTTGAGTTAAGAATCCCTCAGACGGGCGAGACGCGACGACGGTGCGACGCGATTCTGGTTGAAAAATTTCCATTAAGTTTTCATAGAATCTTTGTACTAGTCGCGTCGCGCCTATCAGCGGAAACCTTTAACGTAGCTGTTATTTTTAGTTTAACCCTCATATTTTACGTTTTATGGAGGTCTGTTTAATATAAATTGTAGACATTTATCATAGATATTGTTTTTTTAGGCTTGTATTTGACAGCAGGCTTGCTTAGTGGTAATTTAAGACGTGGTCTGACCAGGTTTATAACAAAAATCTTTTGGGTAGGTACCTAATACTTTCGTAGGTTTCCGAAATAGAACTTACGTTAACAAATAGAATACAAATAATGGTACTGTTTTTTAATACCAAACATCTACTAACGAACACAATAATTAAACTTTATACAATATTAGTTTTAGTACTTATATGCGAAACCCAAACACCTAGTATTTTTATAAACGAATCTATGTACAAAATTTCAAAACTGTATCATGAAAAATCACAAAGTTATAAAGTTGTTATGTTACCGGGTTGTCCGTACAAAAACATGCTAACGGCGCCCCCGCACCTCCAGGGTCATCTTGCGCTCATTGATAATAATTTGGCAGTAGGTACCTAACCGTACGGCGATTGTATTGTAAGTAATTAAATGGTGATAACATTTTCCATCACACTTAAATATTTTTGGGACAAAATATAACATGGTGTAAAAATATTGAAATCGATTCAGTTCCTTATTCTGAACAAACTATATTCAGGTTTCGCATAATAACGACTAATTCCTAAACGTAGGAAGCCCACTCATATGATAAGGACACAACTAATAAATGACAATGATCATGATTACGATCAGTCAAAAGTACTAACGTACCTACATTTAATACACAGCTTTTTTCAGCTTGAATATTAAGAGAGGCTTACAGAATCAGACCCATCCACCCTGAGAAAATTGTTTAAGCTTCTTTCTCGCTCTGATACTGAGCGACAGAAAAGGATGCAGTAACGAGAAAATGTGAATAGGTCTGTATCAGTCCATACTTATTTTTTTTCTTTCCAGGTTCAAATTTTGACAAAAACGCATCTGACTCTTCAAGCAGCTAACGTTGGGGGCTCCACAACTAGATAAGGAACTTGTAAAGACAAAGCAGGTTGTGGTAATGCAGGGAACAGTATGGGGTATTGTGGAGGAGGTTGTAGTCCTTGCGAAGGAGGCCTTGCTTCTGGCTCGGAGCAGTGCAGCAGCCAATGGGTGAGCATCCTCCCGCGACCCTTCAGTTCTACCTCGCCACGACGGTCGACCACGAAGGTGCCCCATTGGTCGAGTAACGCTCGTGTGTTTTCGCTTAAGTGGATGCGTAGTGCTGGAAGTATTCAAGGAATAATTTTTTGCTTTTAATATGGGGTACTGTGTCAAATGTAAAAGTACCCAATACTCAAAGCATTTATTTTATTTCAAATAGACCAATTACAGGCACAATTGTCAAGGGGTCGATCAGTTAGAAAGTTGAAGCTATACCTATGCCCAATCCAAAGCGTAGTAGGTACCTATGGAGACGAACGGGGAAGAAACTCCACGGACACGTCCACTTTGTAAACAAGCTTACGAATTAGAGGATTATATTCAAGATAAGAATGCTTGGAAACATGCTGGTCCTGCTCCATAGGACAAATCTAGAGTCCAGACAAAATCAAACTGCTTGTTAATTTAAATGTATAATTAATATATACAAAATATTGTAAAACATTTTAAAGGAGTAACGGTGGAGTTTCTTGAACATTCTTCTCCATACGAAACTACCTTTTGGAAGGCGCAACTCGAATCATTTCTATTTTTCTGTAAATGTTGACGTTTCCGTATGGTGCGGACATAAAGAATAGCACCATCCCATTTCTTCCCGTGGGTGTCGTAAAAGGCGACTAAGGGACTTACTAGAGAATGGGCAGCAACATATACTGCGATCTGCGATACTGCTGCTGCCATACTGCGATCGCCAACCTACCTGCCAAGCATGGCGATTATGGCATCCACCCCCTGCTTGCTTGAGGGTGGCCTATGTCCAGTAGTGGACGTCTTTCAGCTAAAATTATGATAATGAATGGGAAGCTACAGTATTGCTGAGTGATATATTTTAAATCTATTTTTCGAAAATGTTCTTAACTAACTTTGACTAACTAAAGACCTTTGTATCCTGCTTTTGCGTATGAAGTTTCATTAAAACGGTTCTGTCGTTTCGAAAAACAAGGGCTTGAAAGTTTGTATGAAATGCCGTACGTCGTAAATGCTCTTAAATAATTTCAAAAATATTAAATTATAAAAAAACACTGAAATCCTTACAACAAGTCCTTTGATTAGATATATCTTTTTCTCATTTGCCCCAAACAGTGACTCCCATATTCAAAATTCATTTATTTACGTTGCACGTCCGTGTTTGGGTCATAGAAGTTAATATGTGTACCATAACTTAATCGGTCCAGTAGATTAAGAGCAAATCGGTTGTGACAGACGGACTGACAGCCAGACAGACAAACACACGAGTGATCCTAAAAAAGGTTCCGTTTTTTTTCGTTTGAGGTACGGAACCCTAAAAAGGCAAAGATTCGTATCGAAAGAGAGCTAATTTCGAATGTAGTAGTAGGGGTTGTTCGTAAAATAAATGTAAATGCGTAGCTTCTGGTGACAGAGCAGTTATGTATATACTTCCAATAAAACTCAAATAAAGTAGAAATAAAACGTAGAATCCTTTGACCGAGCTTTATTTCTGTACTTAACTTTGTAATAAAGTTCGTAATTAACAAATCTGACTGTAAAAGTAATTCTTGTTACATAAATCTGCCTTATCCCGCCACGTAAATCGCGGTTTCATCTTATTTTCTTATCTTGTGTGAATAAATATAAGTCACATTTTATGCCCACAGACCTCTTATATCTTATCATCGTAATAAATCATAGTCATTAATGTAATGCGTATTTTTAAACACACCCAAGGACTCCACGAACCAGGCTCGACAAGCATTAATTAAGGCGACGATATCCGACTTTTAATGATTTTATACTGAAGATCACGTTAAACGAGTAGGGTTACTGATTTGAAAAAAAAAAATGTAAAATTAGAGCATTTTCTCAATAACTTGTGATACCATGATAACATGTGAATATTTTAGGTTATGTTTATATTACATAATGAAATTAATTTGTAAAGTTATGTCTAACGCGGATAAAAAACTGAGAATGGCGCGAAATCTACCAAGTGTATTTTTCTGAAACCTTCACCAATTTAAAGATAATTTAATTATTGATCTTTTAGTATACGCGTTTTATTAAAATACCTTTTGGTTTGTGTATAATAAATTAATAATGCGTCAAATTGGGGACAGCGCTCCTTGATGAGCGAGTCCTATTACTGGCTGAACGTACGACGCGTTGCGTGAGCTCAGTACAGAACACGCAAGCTAACCACTTAAGGTGGCTTATATCTCCGTCTTAAGACTAGATTCAAGCCATTGGATTGGTTGAATTTAGTCTTAAGTAATGCTCAAGCATTTTTACTGAGTAACGTTCTATAAATACGGGCTTAAGAGTGAATTTCGCCAATGAATCTGAACGCGATCAGCACATCTAAACTGCGTTCAAGACCAATCTGTGTCAAAATTCCACAACAATGATGACACTGACAGCTCTTGACCGCGGTTTAGATCTGCAGATCGCGTTCAGTTTCATTGGTGAAATTCGCTCTTAGTGTGGAGTTCATAAACATGAGTTCATCACTTCCTTTGCGTCTTCATAATCAGCCTATGCTGTCCCCACTGCTGGGACACAGGCCTCCTCTCTGTGAGAGGGAATGGGCCGTAATCCACCCCGCAGGCCCAGTGCGGGTTGGTAGATGTCACATGCATGAATCATCGAATTTTTGGTTCTACGGTCCTTACGATGTTTTCCTTCACCATTTTGAGAGCAGTAGATGAAATAATTTTGCGTCTTATACTACCTAAGTAACGCAGACTATATGGAAATAAGTAAAGCAATGTTTTTGGCAAACAAATATTATCATTATCAATTACATCGTCATCATTTCAGCCGAAAGACGTCCACTGCTGGACTTAGGCCTCCCCCAAAAAGGGGGGATTTGCCATAATCGCCACGCTTGGCAAGCGGGTTGGCCATCGCAGTATGGTTTTAAAAATGCTTAGAGAACGCTGCTGCCCATTCTCTAGTAAGTCCCTTAGTCGCCTTTTACGACACCCATGGGAACAAATGCAATTACATCGTACTATCAAAAAATTAAAAGGTCAGGTTTTTAGTACCTATATACGAATTTTCGTGAATTACTCACGCCGTGCATACGACTTGATATAAATGAATTTTCGTTACTCTCAAATACCTAATATGCGGGGAAGCAATGAATTTAAAAGTTGCTTAAACATTTTTTCAACAAATTCCATGACTATGTTACATCTATGCTGACCCGCTAAGACGCTGGCAACACTGTCGGCGTGCCCTCACCCCTGTCAAGCCCCTCCACGCACTTCAAGACGCCATGACGGGAAACGGTGCATAAATAAGCTTGCACGTCTCATTCTCGCTCTCTTTTCACAAGGACAACTGACCAGGGCGAACCTCTGTCAAATTACTATTTAATTTTACTTATCGCTGTTTGTGCTGACAATTAAAACCCGATAAGTATACCTAATCCCTTGATTTATATTTGACCTATTATAATGATGGTAGTTCAATATTTATGTTTAACTAGTAATTATTGATTGTTAGTTTGCTTTTCATGTGACTTAATTATAACGGATTTTAGTTCAAATAAGTAGCTGTGACTTCCATGAATAAGTAATTAAAATAAGTTGCTAAGGTTGTTTGAATTTCATTTATTATAAACCCTGTGTTTAATCAGTTGTTACAACTATGTACATAAGAATGATACTTACGCTGTCCAGTAGACTCCATTCGACTGGCAGTGTTGACTGTATCTCCAAACAGGCAGTAGTGGGGCATCTTGACGCCCACCACTCCCGCGCACACCGGACCGGAGTGCACTCCAATACGAACCTAATCAATTAAAGTAACCGTCATGAGAAGCTATAAATACATAAAATTGCAAATTATACAACTATCAACTTTAAACTCAAGATGTCTAAGTTGATTTATGAATGAAGAAATTATCGCTAAACGTCATAAAATAATTTTAGTTGCAATGGAAACTGAACCATACGCAATTTCAGTTAAAGTTTTAAATCCCAAAGTATGAAATTTATCTCGTCTCATGGCGTTGACTTTAGGTATCGAAAACTATAATATTTTCAGTTTCGGGTATAATACTGAAGAACACAATTATAGGTACTTATGTGGTTAGATGCTTTAACTTCGTTATTATAAGTTTTTTTTCGTTTAGAGGGGTTGAGGCGGTTAATACTTTTGAGAAAAAAACTTTTTATAAAAAAAAATAACCGTCCTCCAAAAAAAACACTACAAAGTGAAAATAATTTTAATTTCGGAAGTCGGTGTCTTTGGATCTGTATTTTAGTTTTTTGCCATCGACTTCCGAAATTAAAATTATTTTTCACTTTGTAGTGTTTTGTTTTGGAAGACGGTTATTTTTTTTCATCATCAGTTCCCAGTGGAACTGATGATGAAAAAAAATAACCGTCAAAAAGCACAATTTGGTTCAGTAAGAGCAAATGCACGTGTTACTATAAAAAAATACCCAAATCGCTATAAAGTGTGGCTATAATATTTAAAGAGTTCCCTCGATTTCTCCAGGGTCCCATCATCAGATCCTGACGTGATGACAATAGGACCAACTGTAAAGACCCTTTCAAACAAAAAAATAATTTTCCAAATCGGACCAGCCGTCTTCGAGTTATGCGCGAACAAACAAACTCCGCCTCCTTTTTTAGAAGTCGGTTAAAAAGGGGTTTCTATGCAACTCTTTCTACAGTTTTCAGGAAAATTGGAGACCTTGTATTTGGTATAAAAATGTATAATTTTATTACGGATGAAAGACAGTTTGTGACTATGGCAACTGACAACTGCATCAATTAACTTTTAATGTGTCGATTAATAAACTGTACTAATTTACAAATTCGACCCATGTGTTCCTCCATCTAGCAGAAAATTCCTTAAAAGTGCTTTTCTTTTTGTGTTCTTTTACAAGTAATAATTATTTTGTACCTCCAACCGATGTGTGGGCCGGTGTCTCACAACGAACCCCCTCACGGCTTCCACAATAGCCAGCGCCATGAGGCAGATCTCCCGCGCGTGAAGGTCACCGTTCCTTTCCGGGAGACCAGACACCACCATGTAAGCGTCGCCAATAGTTTCCACCTTTAGGAAATAAAACAAGGAATATTATTCACAGTTTAGCTAGGGATGGGCTGTAAAGCCTTTAGATTTATCAATCATCTTTTAACCCTTCGTATCCGGAACGTGGCTCCACGCGAGACACGATGGCTTTTTAACTGTTTCTGTTTATACCATACGGGTTGTTAATAGCCCGGCGATGGATGCGTAGTTCATACAAACGTAATACCAAAATAATTTGTAAATCAAACTTATATTCTTAAGGTAGTGTGTCTTTATTCCGATTGGAATACAGAATATCTAGGTTCCAAATATATATTTTGAATGGAAACAGGGATACAAAACAAGAGTTATGATAAATGAGAAAAATAAGTTTTCTATAGAAATTTTAAATTCATGATATCTCGTCTTTATATCATTGTTCTTTCAAAATAATATATTTGCGAACATAGATATTCTGTAATCCAATCGAAATAAATACACACTACCTTAAGAATATGTTTGATTTACAAATTATTTTGGTATTACGTTTGTATGAATTACGCATGCTACGCCGGCCCCTTAAACTCTATTGCTAAGGAACTCTGAAAGTGGGACTGTGCCATCATAGACAAACTTCCGAATCATAAATCAATTGTCAGAGACTAGGTATTGAGTTTCCTACATTACCAATTTTATTCATCAATGCCATTGATTATAGTTACAGAGTTCACTATGCCTAGAAGTTGATAATTCACCATTTGCCTTACCCATATACTAGCGATAAAAAATTAGGTACTTTGAAAGCCAATGCCAAGCCTTTGCCTTTTTTGTCAAGCCTTTGTGTGTTTGTTTGTTTTACAATAATGCTGTGTTAAACATACCTGACTTAGATATATTCAGCGACAAGCTACTGAGATTTTGAAAGAATATCACGCTATCCTTGCCAAGTTGTTCTTAATTTTTTTTGTTGTTTTAAATTGTTTTATTCTTAACTTTTTTTTTTGTAGCCGTCTTATTTACGTTAGTCTGTTTTAGTTTAGTTTAGTATTAAGGCAGCAAGATATTGTAACCAATGCTATGTACGCCGTAATTGTCATGTACATTAGTCCTTTAGTTATTAAGATTATTTCTAGCATAAGTTTAATGTATGTGATGTGGCTGTGTTTTTTAAATAAAAAAATAAGCCAAGGCAAGAACCCCCCTAAGGCCCGGTTTCCACCAAAGCGGAGAGGAGAAGAGATGTTTGTGAATAACCCAACATGATACCGATAAGATAACGTTGCCGTACCATCGCATCGAAATAACGATATCTTATTGGTCGTTTACAAACATCGCCCATTATGCCTGGAAGCTTTTATTTAGATACATTTTGTTTACGTTATTTCTGTTTGAGTATAGTTTTCTACGATTATTATATATATATATATATTTGTATAATGGTGTGTGCTAGCTAACATAAGGCAAATAATTTAATTTAACGTTTTGTGTTGCGTAATGCAAATTATTTTATATTGTATTGTATAGCTTCTAGTTTTTTATGCGAACAGACAGCTGTGCTGCTGGGGAGTTTGTTGCGCCACTTCTTCTTCCCAGCTAAAGCACTAGGAAGTGGTGAAGGGTGGGTCGTTTTTGGGGGACTGTCTCATGTAATTTTTGACATTCGAAAAGTGCTGATTCTCAGCCTAGTTTGAATAAATGACTTTTGATTTTGATTTTTATTTCCTCTCCTCTCCGCTTTGGTGGAGTCCGGGCCTTAATCTGTTCTGTCCCCAAAGAAACACTGACCTTATAAACGTCATAGAACCCAATGATCCTGTCGAAGGTGCTGTACAGGTCGTTCAGTAGATCCACCACCTGCATCGGAGTGGAGGCGGCGCAGAGTTCAGTGAACCCGACTATGTCGCTGAAGTATACTGTGACACACTCGAAACTTTCAGGCTGGACCACTTCACCTGCCATCAGCTGTTGAGCTACGGGCCTGGGTGAAGATAGAAATGCCTATGAAATCAGTTATTTCTAGAGAGTACGGTCACGAGCATTAATAAGTATACCCTTCGCAACTTTTATAAGTGATTTCTTCTTACTGTACCGATTGTAATCTTATGTTGTTACGAACATAGTATTGTTGTACCCATACTATTATGAAATAGGTCATATCTCAAAGTTGCAATCGTTATTCCACGAGAAAATTGCGAAAATCTAATTGGGCTGGTAACTGTACATTAGCAGATATCATATTGTATAAAAACAAAAGACGGTTTAACTAAAAGTAATAGAAATATCTTAAGCCCATTATATCATTACTTTTTAAGGCGTTCTGTCGGTTTTTTTTGGGTGGGAGGAACACAACGCGCCGTCGACCCAGGCTTGAAATAGTACATTTTGATACAAGTGGAGAATGTTTGAGTTAAAAATATAAAAAATCGCACGCGTGTGAAATACTTTGCATTGTAAACCAGTTTTCGAGGAAGTGTATTGAAATAGTACATTACGATACGTGTGACTTAAGTATTCCATTGTTGCACGGCGTGAACTTAGTGCCCGAGCGCAGCGAGGGTGCTAAACGCCACGGGTAAGTCAACGGTACCTCATAACGTCAATTTATTTTGACATTACTAGCACTAACCTAGAGCGTAGCGACTTAACTGTCAAACATCGGTGTGTTAAATATTTAACAGTTTAACCCTTGGTTTACCTCTAACTCTGGGTGGCGCACGATGAATAATTATTTGATTAACCCTGGGTTAGCTGTTAACTCCTAGTTATTTAGGATAACCCATGAACACGCAATTAGTGGGCCCAAGGCAAATTGTGTAACATTTTTACTCTTGGGCTAGTAAAAATATTATTATATGTTCTTTTTGTGATATTATGATTAAGTTTTTTTTTTTTAAACGTTGCCCCACACTAGGAATTTCTCCTGTATTGTGGGTGCGTTTCCAAACATTTAAGCTCACATACACAAACAGCCAGACCCGGAACAACTACTTGTAGGTCATACAAATATTTGTTCCGTAAGGGGATCGAACCCGCGACACGCAGCGCAGCAGTCAATCGCTTAACAACTGCGCCAACCGTGTCGTCAAAGTATGTAACTTATATGTTGATTACCCGAAATAAATAAATAATAATAATTACAAGAGGAAATTACCTGAGTTTTGAGAATGAATATAGTCACTATAGTCCGAATAATAATAAAGAATAAATAAAAATGATTATTTGCACCTTCAAAATTAACTTATATACTTATATACAGGTTAACAATAAATTAGGCCGAAAAGTAATTACTCGTACATTATTATACATGTTAGAGTTGCAACTACTACCTTAGCTAAAATAACTCAATATCTTGCAATATATGTATCAGTGCCCACCCTCATTTGAATTCACATAATATTAATAATACATTAGAGCCAAAAAGCTTAACTATAGTCCCAATAGTAATATCAACATCAGGTGTTATCCCGAAACAAATATTCAATAGTTTGAATGCACTAAATTTATCCAAATATACATACATATAACACTACAAAAAGCTGCCATATTAAACACATGCCGAGAACATTTTTATTACAAATACTCGTAGACTTGGATAAAATTTTCACTGCAGTAAAGAGCAATTTCATTATCATCGTCATCATTTCAGCCGAAAGACGCCCACGGCTGGACATAGGCCTCCCCCAAAAAGGGGGGGGGGATTTGCCATAATCGCCACGCTTGGCAGGCGGGTTGGCGAACGCAGTATGGTTATCAAAATACATAGAGAACGCTGCTGCCCATTCTCTAGTAAGTCCCTTAGTCACCTTTTATGACACCCACGGGAAGAAATGAGAGCAATTTACCTTCTCAAAATAATAACTAGAATCTCACCATGGTTCACACCCGTGAGATTTTGACTCCATCGACATGTGAGCGTCGAGGCAATTCAGCTGTTAAACAACACAAATATAGTGCGAAGACTAAAACGAACAAAACCCTCTCGGCTTTATTACCAAACAACGTTTGTCTTTAGACCCAGGTTTAAACCATCTTGTCATTATTTAACTTCGAACGTTATTTCGTCTGAGAAAAAGTTCTTAATACAAAGTTGACAACAAAGACTCAGGTTCTCAGCAAAAAAAAAAACAGTTTTTGTATTAAGAACTTTATCTCAGACGGAATCGGGAATACCTTGGAAATAGTATAAAAATTGTTACGAATAATTAATACACGATTACATTTTTCAAGGCTACATAATATTCATTCCATAAAAGCGACCCAAATACTAATAACAGTTCTCAGCAACTTCCATCTTCAAAGGAATTTTAAGATTCCTAGTATACTATAATTAGTTAGTGTAAGAACAAAACCATTGAAGAAGGTTATGCGAAAATTCTAGTAAATAGCATCACGAAGTTCTTACAATAAATTGATGGCGTAATGTACCTCACATGTAGGTACCTACTGTTAGCATCGAAACTGAATTATGAAAATTTGCTCGTCATTACTTTGTAAGAAAAATATGAATAAAAAAGTGCGACTATATTTTGTCATGTGGTGTTGTCAATGTGGTGCCGGACGTAAAGAATAGCACCTCCCTATTTCTTCCCGTGGGTATCGTAAAAGGCGACTAAGGGACTTACTAGAGAATGGGCAGCAGCGAACTCTATGCATTTTAACACTATACTGCGATCGTCAACCCGCCTGCCAAGCGTGGCGATTATGGCAAACCCCACCCCCCTGTGGGAAGGGCCTATGTCCAGCAGTGGACGTCTTTCGGCTGGAATGATGATGATGATATTTTGTCATTAGGTAGCTTACTGGTAAAAATGTTGGTGCACCATGCACCTCTGCCTACCCACTCAGGAAATATAGGCGTAATACTATTTAAGTACGCACGGCTACAGATCAAGCTATACATTTCCAGTATAAGCTGATATCGCATTGTATAGGATTTCCTTACAATGAGAGGTCAGCGTAAACTGTAAATGTATAGCTTGATGTGTAGCCGTGTGTACCTATTTTATAGTTAAAATTATAATCAGAACTTTGTAATATTCATAAATCTGTAAAATTATAGATTAAAAAAAGTTACCTTGGAAGGACTTGATATAATAGTTCTTCAGATCTCCGTTTCTCCATCGACAGTTGTTCAGTTTTCTCCTCGACCAGGGACTCGAGGTTATTCGCATACTGTTCCATGCGACGGAGGAGATCGTCCATCAAGTTGTCACAGTAGCCTCTAAATGAGAAAATATACATGTATATCATGTGGAATGTTATGATTATTTTTTTTCTTGTATCTGCACGAACTACTTATACGAGAATACGAGTAGTTCATGCTGTGCTATAAACTATTAGAAAGCAAACTGGCAGGCCAATGTCCGCAAGACAAACATTTAAGGCGAGGATAACCGACTTTTAATGATTTTATACTGAAGATCACGTCTAAACGAGTAGAGTTAATGATTTGAAAAAAATATATGTTAAATTAGAGCATTTTCTCAATAACTTAATATGGGAATATTTTAGATTATGTTTATATTACATAGTGAAATTAATTTGTAAAATTATGTCTAACGCGGATAAAAAACCGAGAATGGCGCAAAATCAACCAAGCGTATTTTTCTGAAACCTTCACTTAAAGATAATTTAATTATTAAACTTTTAGTATACGCGTTTTATTAAAATACCTTTTGTTTTGTGTATAATAAATTAATAAAGCGTCAAATTTGGGACAGCGCTCCTTGATGGGCGAGTCATATCACTGGCTGAACGCGTTGCGTGAGCTCAGTACAGAACACGCAAGCTAACCACTCAAGGTCACTGGCATATATCTGCGTCTTAAGTAACGACACATCCTCGTAAGTATTCTTTTTATAGAATTCCTCATGTGCGAAGTCAAGAACATGTTTATACAATGAAAACCTTTACATTACAGGTTTGCCAGGACTGATCAAAAGATTTCAGCACGACACTTAACATCCCTCATAAAATTTTGATTTAATTTAATTTTGTCATTATTTCAAGACTTGCAATGTTAAATATTGTTTTAAGAATAGTATCGTCCTACAATTACCATAGTATGAGCTCATGCCGCCTGTGATACAGGTTTATTCTAGTACAGGCATCTAACATTAAAAAGCCTTTGTAAATTATTTCGAAAATGTTATGCTAATATTTTACCAATTGTAATAAGTACTGAATAAATATTTATTATTATTATTATTCCTCATAATGCACGCCACGCGCGTAACGATATACTTGCATGACTTGCACAAGTATGCATTAACACCACAGCATTGTGCAAAAGTAAATTAAAAGTACACTTTGTAAACAAGCTTATTGCAAATTAGAAGATTATATCCAAGATAAGAACGCTTGGAAACATGCTGGTCCAGCTCCATAGAACAATCTAGAGTCTAGACAAAATCTAACTGATTGCTATTTTTATACGACTGCCAAAAAAAGGAGTGTTATGTTTTTAACTGTATAATTTATTATTTTTATGACATTTATTTTACATTCAGTGATTACCTTAACTCACACACTGATATTAATTTTTCTAGGAAAACGTTTTTTTTTACAATGTTTGTAAATATGTGACCAACATGTATCTATCACATAATTAATTTGTCTGTCATTGCTTCATTATTAATTCTTTTTACCTATTGTGGTATAGTAATTTTATTCTAGGTGCATCGTCTTCACATATAATAATATAATTGATGTACCTATACAAAATATTGTAAAACATTTTAAAAGAGTAACGATGGAGTTTCTTGCCCATACGAAGCTACCTTTTGGGAGGCGACTAGAATCAATTCTATTTTATTTGTAAATTTTGACGTTCAAAAGTGCCATTTATGTGCCTATTTGAAATAAATAATTTGACGTTGACAAGTCTAAGTTTGCGCAAGTATATCGTTACGTGTGTGGCCTGTATAACACATCATCATCACTCACTTGATATAATTAGCGTTGACGGCATCAAAGCTGGGCCTATCATCGGCCGCCTCTGCCCAGCACCTCTCGGCCAGGTCCAGCAGTTCCACAGCAGCCCCTCCTCCGCCACCTGCGGCCGCGCCCACCTCGCCCACTCCCACAACTGGACGAAATGGGGGGGACTCTCGAGCGCATACGTGGCCTACTATTTCTGTATAAAAATGTATTTTATTTTAGATTAGCTGTTGCCCGCGACTTCCAGGTCGAAGGCCTATCATGTGTTGTTCTCATTTATTTATCAGTCTATTCTATACTCCGTTTGAAATAAGATTAGACATTTAAATAAACCTTTTTTACAGTCCGTTCAACCGATTTTGACCTCTATTGCGTTGGTGGCATGACAAATGGCAGCTGTAATAAACAGTTGGTATTGTAACTACGTTTTTGCTTTTAATGCCATCCTTACGCCTAAAGAATAGAACTCAAAATTAGTTGAACGGACTGTAAACAAGTTTATTTAAATGTCTAATCTTATTTCAAATGGAGTATAATTTTGTATTTTGCAATTTTACTAAATATCACTCTTTGTATGTACATATTCGCTATTATTTTTATCTGACACAAATTTATTTTATTTATTTATGCATACACACGTTGCAGTAACTGATTTACATCCGTCACCTCACACTTTCAGGTCCACTTGAAAACCAGCGTCAGGCACTAGTTGTCTAAAATTTTTGCTGAACTGGTCCTTTTTGGCGCAGCCGTGAGGCACACTTTTCTGCTATATTTCTTTCATGGCACTTTTACACTTTTTACTTGTTTTATTTTTATTTTATCTGGCGTATATTTGTGTGCCTTTTAGTCTGTGCTAAATAAAGTTCATTACTGCAGCGGTCTGCAACGGGGGCATTGATGGACGAACGTGAAAGTCATAGACTATACACTGTGAAAATGTGTGCCGAGGCGAAGCCGAAAAAATTAAGTAAATTATATATAAATTCCAGATTTAATCACGAACAACGATATTTAATCACGAACAACGATAATTTTTCACGCGCCAATATGTTTATTTGTTTCTTTTTTTACTTTAAACAGCACTATTTGCAAGCCAGTACGAAGTTTAAATAAAATCTTTGATAAGCTACCTCCTTGGTTGCCATGTGTCGACGTAAACAGTTCGTTCCATTTTTTATTTATACGACAGATGGGGGGAGTTTTCATAGTAATTTATTCGGCCGCTAAACACGACAGATATGGATTTTCATACTAACATTGGTGGCCGCCTGCTCGCATGTATACCGGTACAGCAATTTCGATTTATCTCGAAGAAGGTTGTCAAAATAATGCTCGAATTTCCAAGCATGTTTGAGGAAAATAAAGAAAAGAAAGAAAGAAACATATTTTATTCGGGACACGCACAAGAAATACAAATATAGCATTTAAAACTAACTAAAACAATAAAAACAACCAAAACTTGTGCGATGCCAAAAAGGTCCCTATCTCAGCATAATGCCGCGATATTTAAAAAATAAATACCGCAGCGCTGGTATTCTGATAGGGCCCGCTGTGATGCCACGGACAATGTATTTTCTTTCTTTCAGGTTGAAAAACAGCCATGCCGTTCTCCAGGCCCCAGTTTACCTATCTGTCTAACAAAGATCGGTCCAGTAGTTCAGTAATGGCGTAAAAAGGTAGACGGAGAGAAGAATTTGCATTTATAATATTAGTATCTATTCATCATCAGCCTATAATGTTCCCACTGCTGGGACACAGGCCTCCTCTCTGTAGGAGGGAGTGGGCTGTAATCTAGCACGCGGGCCCAGTGCGGGTTGGTAGATGGCACTAACGGAATTTTTGGTTCTAGGACATGCCGGTTTCCTCACGATGTTTTCCTTCACCGTTTTAAGAGCAGTAGTGATGAAAGTATTTACACAAAGTAAAGCGCCTGAGTTTGAACCCACGACCTGTCAGTCGGGGCCGTTACTAATGGGCCACCACTGCTCGCTAATATTGAGTCCCCACCAATGAAACTGGCGTTTTTTTCTCATAAATAGAGAACCTCGTCACTTCTATGATTTAAAATATTTATCAATTGCTTGGTATTTTATCGAATAATGACCACCATAGACAACTACCAGTAGTAAAAAAAACCTTATTACTTGTAGTTTTCTAAACATAAAAAATACTTTAAAAATGACTCCTCATTTTGTTAGCAGAAATGACCACTATTTGTTTTTACTTAGCCAAAAGCGCTTGCGCTAGCGCTTAATCTAAGTGGCATATCGTTATCTTAGTTTTGAAACATTAGTGCATAATTTTTTTTAAACATTAGTGTTCATGGTTGTTATATAAATTGTTAGCATGAAAAATGCAACTTCTTTAAAATTCTCCATACAAAACGCTGATTTCGTAGGTCCGGACCTATTACTATGGATGGTAGCATTAGTAATGAAGCAGCTTATTGCCAGGAATTAATTGTAATAGCAGATTTACTCTGTTCCAAGCAAAAAACATTAAAAATACACGTGTTTCGAAGTGATAATTTCAAAATAAGCGTCAATGGTAATTCAATCCAGTAGGATTAGCAATTAATTAAGGAGTATTAAAGTTCATTTATTTGTTTGTTTTAAGCCTCTCCAAACATCTTTAAACTTTTAATTAATTTACGTTAAATATCCTACCCAGTATTTGGTCTGCTTCTATTTTAAATATAGCTTTCGTAAAGTTCGTGGAAAAAGTTATTTCAAATCAAACTGAATTGCCTGAAACCTATAACTTTACAATCACACAGTTCTAAAATTGAGTTCTTAATCGAGCCACACTTTCTAATATTGATAGTACGAGTATCTTATTGAAAAGTTTTCAATATTTGACCATAGCCAGCTTATTATTGACAGTAGCACTGATACTAGCTACGGCGTAGCAACAAGTAGCTACGACGTAGCGCGGCGTAGCGCTACGTAGTGAAGTCAATGATTAAAAAAAAAAAAATGTTAGTGGATTAACTATTATTCAATAATCATTGCTGTATTGGAACAGCAATGATTATTGAATAATAGTTAATCCACTAACATTTTTTTTTTTACCCCACACTAGGAATTGCTCCTGTATTGTGGGTGCGTTTACAAACATTTAAACTCACATACACAAACAGCCAGACCCGGAACAACTACTTGTAGTCACACAAATATTTGTTCCATGCGGGAATAGAACCCGCGACACGCAGCGCAGCAGTCAATCGTTTATTCACTGCGCCAACCGCGTCGTCCGCCGTCCGTAGACAATTAAGATAATGTACAATTTGAAATAGCAAAGATTTTTAGAACTATATAAACGAATTATGCGATAAATGACAAGAAAACTTGCAGCTTTCACTATAAAAGCATTCTTAAATAATATAAATTACAGTTCTTCCACTGCACTGGCCTACAAAGAAACTGCTTTTCCGTCAAATTCCATTAAAAAGTTTAAAGCCTGAAAGTTGTAGCTTTTTCTCTCATATTATTTAAAACCGGATATTTCAGCTTGCTGGAAAATGGCGGATACGGCGAGAACATGACCGAGTGAAGTAAATGTGAAAGTAAAGCGCCTGACTGGGTTCAATCCAAGTTAAATCAAATCAAAAATATTTTTATTTCACATAAGCCTACATGGGCACTTATGAAACGTCAGAAGCTAGGTGCACGGTTCCAATTGGTCGTTTCCTACGGAGAAGAGTCGGCAAGAACCACGGATACTCTTTAAAAAAAATATTGGGTTTTACAATGTTTTCAAATTACAGTAATGTTAGATAAGAGAGGACAGCGTAGGCCCGTCTAAAGTACCAGGTACTTAAAAAAATAGAAAATGGTCTACAGATCTCGTCCTCACATTGACAAAAAAAAAAACAATATAAAATATGATTCAAATAAAAGAAATTAGAACCTTGTTGAAATTAAAATTGTAGGTATAATAATGTCAAATAAAAAAAACTATCCCAGGACCTACTACTCGTAAGTTGAGGCCGTTACCACTGGGCTACCACAGCTCTCATACATAATATAACACAATCGCCAACGTTACTCACCTTTGTTAGACAAAGTAGACGTATAATTATGGAAGGGGCCGGCTCTTAGCACGATCTCTTCGAGAATGATGCCGAAGCTGTACACGTCTCCTTTGGGGGACGCCGCCGCTCCGGGGTATATGCTGGCCGCCACGAGCTCCGGTGCTGTCCATAGTAACTCTAAAAGAAAGCTTTAAATAAGCTACAAGAAAAACAAAATGGGTCTTTGGGGACTGCCGAGAGAAGTGAAAACTAAGTAACTTATAGCTCACGGAAACCGTTCGGTGACGATGACGCGAGTTCCATGATGTTTGTTCACCCAAAAAGTGCCCAACGCGCCTACAGAAGATTTCACTTCAGAAAATCACTATTAATGTTGTCAAAATATAATAGGCCCGTTTTGACATTTAACTTGAATCGATTTATCGTGAGTATCGAGTAGCGAGTAGTATGGTTACTTCACTAGTTACGTCGCGATTGACCATCGCGACGTAACAAGTTGACAACTTTACCTTAACCTATGTACTAAAGAATTTTATTATTCGAGTTATTCTAGAGAAAGATACGAGGTTTGATTTGGATTTCTCAACTTTTAGAGGTTTCTTACGCATAGAGAAAACCAACCAAAAAAAAAAGATACGACGTGAAAATTTTCATTACTTAATTGTTTATTTCTATACGTGCACTCGTAGGTAACATCTTTCTACTCGCTTTCTGTGAGAGTGAATTCGTGAAAAGGGACGGAAGTGTGCCGGAAGTGACAGCTTGAGCATGGAATAAGTAAGTACTTTTTAATAGCATGGAATTAGTAAGTACTATATTATAGATAATAAATTGACGGGGTCGGATTTACATCAGTGGGCGACCACTAGTAATGAATAATTATTCGAATAAATATTTCAGTATTTAGCTTTATACATTTTTGAGGTTAATTTCTGTCGCTGCTGAGTAGCTCATTGAGATGTCAGATGTTACACATCATATGCGACTACTGTAAAGGCTCCCTCCTTTTTTTTTAAATTCATCTGTAAGAAGCAATAAGTAAAGTAAAAATTTGTCACAAAACAAATTACGGACTTATCTATTTACCATTTGCAAACCATAAACTATCCAACATTAAAACTATTACAAAATCCCAAACAAACCAGTTACTAATTTGATTTACACCTGAACAGGGACAAGACAAAATAACATTAATTACTATAGTAATAGGTGTCATCCTTTATCAGGTCCGTCGGCGTGCACAGCGTGTTGAGTCCGTAGTCGGAGATCTTCAGCACGAAGCGTCCATCGATGAGGCAGTTGGAGGAGCGAAGCTTGCCGTGTGCACCCAGCCCGCCGTGGAGGTAGCACATACCCTGGACAACGAACGATTACTGTTTTTACTTATTTTTGACCACACCTGTGTTCAGTTTAATGGGCTCCGGGCACAAGCGGGCTAATTGCGTATTATACTAACAATCCCAATGCAATCCCGATGAGACCGTTCAGTGATTGGCCTTTCCCTAGCCTCGTGTTTCGTCTATGAATACATTTGAAGGCAGTTCAGTTCAGTAAGTCTTCGTAACTTACTGAACTGACTCGCTAACTGACTTCATGGCGCCCAAAATTATAATTTACTGGCTTTTGCCAGCGGCTTCATCAGTTTGTAAAGTATCGCACGAGACCGTACTACCTTTGTTTGAGGACGCTAATCGCTGGAACTACCAGTCAGATTTGAAAAAATATTATTGCATTTGATAGCCCAATTCTCCAGGAAGGCTATAGGCTATTTATTTATTAACATCCCTCTAGGATCCTTAAGAACCGAGTAAAAAGAAAAGTCAGTAAAAATGCTAAGTAAAAACGAAGTAACAGCGCGGGCAGGCGATGCGATGCGACGGGGTGGGTCGGGGGAACAAGAAATTTCACACGGATGAAGCCGGGGGCATAAGCTAGTAGTTTATACTATTATTTATTTATTTGTCAGATAACATGATCCATTATGGTTAGTAACAACAGGAGCTTATAAACTATGTTAGTATGTAAAGAATTTAAATATAAATAACAGTTAAAACATTTTATTTTACCGTCTCAACCACGATTCTTACCCATAGCGTGTGTATCGGATATTTACTCGAAACTATCCTCAGAATGCCGTTGCTGCTACTCACAAAAGAACGGTGTGACTACTCAGGCCCGAAAGAGATGAGACTATACACCGACGGATCAAAGACCGACACCGGAACCGGAGTCGGAGCTTTTTCACACGATTTCAACATAAATATATCCAGCCCGCTGGGATTGTTCAACACCGTCTACCAGAATAGAATAGAATAGATTTCATTATGTACACCTTATGGTGTACATAATAAAGAGTATTCTATTCTATTCTATAAGTAACAGATAAAAATGTTTAAATGGGAATGGGTTCCAGGTGGAATGTGTGGGCAATAAACAAGCGGCTTACGCCAGAAGCCAGGAAAGTTCCGGACAACCGCATACGTATACTCTCCGATAGTGCCTCAGTTCTGCAATCGTTAGGGAAAAAATATATTACCCCCAGACTAACACTAGATTGTCACAATGCACTGGAACAGGTGACGGTGTGCAACCGTAACATTCAACAGTGACACTGCAATGGATAAAAAGACACAGCGGATCACTAGGTAATGACGCAGCTGACGAACTAGCTAGGAGAGCATTCAGCGTGTCAGTCTGTAGACCCAAACCTATTGTACCCCTCCCCTTCAACCAACTACGCAGGTGGCTGCAGGATTTCACCCACTAACAAGCGGAGAACTGGTGAACCTCGACACCGGGCTGCAGATAATCCAGGGTAGCTATGCCATCCTTAGACGGCAAGCTAACCAGGTGGTTGCTACATTTGGACAGGAACGGCCTGCGCCTGGTGAGGGGGACCATCACGGGACACTGCTCACTAAACAAGCACTTCCACACAATAGGCATAACGGACAGCCCTCTGTGCAGGGCCTGAATAAACCGCGCATGTGCTCTTTGAATGCACAGGTGTCACCCAGATCCTTCACAGATATCTTAAGCAGACCATGAGACTTAATTAGCTTCTGGAGGGAGGTGGGCTAGTTGGAATAACCAACGACGGCCGCCATGGCCCACGCACAATGGTCCACATGAAGGACTAAGAATATGACGATAACATAGAATATGCCGTTGCTGCTGCCGCGTACTCTGCCCAACAGCGACGACACACGCTTACGTCTTATTGCGTAAAAGTCATCCGTCATGCGTATGGATTATAAGCATTAGCACTGGTGAATTAGGTTTATCAGATTATTTCTAGAGGATTTTATTAGCAGTAAAAGTTTCATTTGAAGTAAAATTCCTTACCTACATCACGTAAATATATGCCCTTGCAAGTTATATTAATAAAAACAGCGCGTCACAAACTCTCCTGTTACAAAAATACCAATAAATCGAGCCCCTAAAAAAGTTATAACTTGCTCGTATTTATTTTACTATCGGTGTATCGTAACTCCAAACTTTGCCTCCCAGAGCGGTATGGAATTAACACGTAGGTCGTATTTTTTACAACATTTTACACCGAATTCATATTAGTTAGGGAGCGCTATTAGAAAAGAAAAATGTATATCACTCTTCACACTAATATTATAAAGGCGAAAGTTTGTGAGTGTGTGTATGTTTGTTACTTCTTCACGTTCTAACGGCTGGACCAATTTTGATAAAATTTTGTATGAAGGTAGCTGACACCCTGGATTAACATATAGGCTACTTTTTATCCCGACATTCCCACGGGGTCGAGGCTTACGCGGGTGAAACCGCTGGGCGCAGCTAGTTTTGTTATAAAAACATTGGAATATTTTTATGAACGCAAGCATTAAGAGTTTTCCTCCATAAAAGCTGATACACACACTGCTAGTATTAGATAGTTACTTTGAATGTTAAGTTATGATTTAAGACACATTTCAAGAAAAGGGCACATTTTCATAGTCAAGATACCATTTTCTCTTTAGATTTTCCAGTCGGAAACCAGCCTCAGCATCATTTGCTTGCATGATGACTCCCATCAACCAAATGATGCTGACTGAGAAATTAAGATGTTTATTTTAATTTTATTTTTGTACATACTTCTTTGACATAATCTTTTTTTTTATTGGACATTATATACTTACAATTTAATTTCAACAAGGTTTTTACTTTTATTATTTTGATAATTACCGTAAAACGGGGTGAATAGGGATGCAGGGGTGAATCGAGACGCAACTTTAAAATGGATTTTAACCTTGAAATAATATAGTTTGTTGCCAACAATGACACTTAATCGTTAATTATAATACAGGTAACACATTCTAGTCCTTTTTGGCAACAAAAGATATTATTTCAACGTAAACATCCATTTTAAAGTTGCGTCTCGATTCACCTTTGCGTCCCTATTCACCCCGTTTTACCCGGTATATATATATTTTTTTAATATTTTGTGAAATCTACAGTCTATTAAGCCTACTACGTTCTCATGAACGTAGTAGGCTTAATAGACTGTAGATTTGTAGACCATTTTCTATTTTGTTAAGTACACATTTTATTTACTTATTAACCGTTTAATAAGTAAATAAAATTTGCCAACACTGTTCTCTCATACCTATTAACAATTGTAATTTGAAAACATTGTAAAAGCCAATTATTTTTTAAAAGAGTATAATAACCGTGGATTTTCTTGCCGACTCTTCTCCATAGGAAACGACTAATTGGAACCGTGCACCTAAATTCTGACGTTTCATAAGTGCCCATGTAGGTTTATGTGAAATAAAATATTTCGATTTGAAACACGCGGTCTAACGAAAATAAATAGGTAGGTAAAAAATGAATTTCTACAACAGACGCGCTTCTACCTTTAACCCCAACAATATTTTTGTTTTATTTTTCATGTGTTTTCACACATTTTATCCAGCTCATAACACACGTAGCCGTCTAAACATCTTTTTTTTTTGCTATTTGGAACCAGACTGTTGTATTATTTACCTACGCAGGTGACAAGATACTTAATTATGAACACGATGTCCCGACTGCCTATGTTTACCTGTGATTGTTAAAAATATTGTCATTTAGATAGGTTACTTGTAATCTATGCAATACATTCGGCACACTTTTACTTTGCTTTACTTTTGCTTTTTACTCTGACATTAATTACCGGGTAAAACGGGGTGAATAGAGATGCAGGGGTGAATAGAGACGCAACTTTAAAATGGATTTTAACGTTGAAATAATATCTTTTGTTGCCAAAAAGGAAATGTGTTACCTGTACTATAATTAACGATTAAGTGTCCTTTTTGGCAACAAACTATATTATTTCAAGGTAAAATCCATTTTAAAGTTGCGTCTCTATTCACCCCTGCATGTCTATTCACCCCGTTTACGGTATGTAATTTATATGTGAAGACGATGCACCTAGAAATAAATGTGGATTACCTCTGCCCAACCCTCCGGGGAAACAAAGCGTGATGTTATATTATGATGAACACAAAGCATCGTAAAGTTCTAGTACTTTCGTTTACTCGTGAATTTACAATACAACTGAAAGTTATTCGTTTTTATTGCATTAAGATCGCAAAGTCTAGAAGTAGATGGACTAAAACGTTCTTAGCATAAAACTTATTATACTGGATAGATAATAAATTGAATTTAGCTTTGTGAACTTCTTTGAGAAAATTCCAAGGTTTACTTAGGTGTGGATTATTTTTTTTACAAAAAGAATATTCGTTTCTAAAGAATATTTTCTTTATATTAGTTATTAGCTTTTATTTTAACGGACGCTGGTTAGATTACCACAAGAACTCCACGACCTCATTCCACCGGCCCCCTTCTATTATCGGACATCTAGACGCACTGCAGGATGGTAACCATCCTTTCCTTGTTGCTATTCCACCAATTCGCACTAAGCGTTTTCAAATGCCTTTTATAATGCTCACAGCAAAAGAGTGGAACTCTCTACCTGCGTCTGTGTTTCCGAACGCATACAGCCCTAATCTCTTCAAAGTTAGAGTAAACAAGCATCTTCTGGGTAAGCTCACTCCATCGTCGACTTTGTCTCTGTCACTTCTGCCCTAGCTTAGGTCTAGAGCAAACCCATCCTAAATAATAAAAAAAAAGATTGTTAAAAAAAGAATATTTTTCAATTTATAATTATTTTATCTTATTATATTTTTTTATGATTACTGGCCACTAGCCCTACCTGTGTTTTAAATTAATGTTGCTATTTTATCGGCACGTTGTATAAATTGGTAGTTGTTCTGGGCCCTCAATACATGTCATACAAAAAATAATAATCATCGTGTGAAATTACAGCGTTTAAAAAAAGCAACGCACGACTACAACGCTTTCTTGTCAAAGGCTACTCCGCCTTGGACATGAAAGCGTCTCGTAGCTGGTTTAAATAAAAATAATTAATTTAACGAACAGTTATTGTTTCGAGGAAACCTTTCACCTTTGATTATTGTTTTAATCAAGGTTTATAAAACCTTTTTATAAGGATAGCCACTGAGCAAGGGCCATAATTACATAATACAATTAGATTAGGGTAACTCTGAAAATCATTGAATTACATGCTTGGCGAATCCGTCAGTCAAGGTCGAAACAGGGCCCTTTTTTTTTTTGTTGGGTGGGAAATTATCAAATAACTTCTCGGCGAGCGGGAGAAGTGGCAGGGCATGTCAGACTTTTACTGACTAAAACCCACCCGTATTCCTTCATTTGCCTGTGTGCCAGGGCCACGATATCCCTTTCGGACAAACTCGCAACCCTGGCAGGCATTGGCCCTAGCGGACCCCGTCAGTTGGTGCTGACAACTCTTTGAGGCGCGCGTGGAATACGACGCGCCGTCGACCCGGGCCTGGTCGTTATCGGATGGTGAACTACCCATTGCTCACCGTCCGCAGGCCCGCGGCTACGGTGGCCGGAAATCGGCTTGCGACTCCCGACGATGCCCGGGGCATCTCCTGCGGCGACTAGGGGCGCGAGGGCGCGAACCTTGCCTCTCCCTCACGCGTTCCGCCTCCTCCTTCGCAAGCATTACTAATTGGCAGAAGGAGGTGACGGCCTCCCATGCACTCTCGCTCCGAACCATGGCCTGAACCAGGGCAAGGTCGAAATAGGGCCTACAGTGTGTTTCCGTTTTCCTTGTATTTCAAATCAAATGCACAGAATAGTTATTCGTATTCCTAAAAGAAGATAGACCGAAAATATTTTTTTCGTGCATAACTTCAATGTCAGTCAATCCCGCCATCAATCGTCAGCTCAAAATGACAAATTTTCTCCTTCGATTTTGAACTTAACCGTCAACATTTTAAGGTTTAAAATCATTTGGAGAAATTTGACAGTTTGGTATAACCTGATGTACAGCTGGCGACTATTGACACAAAGATTCCTAGTTTTGTTTATGTTACAAAGTACGTTACTTAATTCAAAACATTATAAAAACAGGCAGATTTCAAGATTCAAGAACAAAATCCCTGCCCGATGAGAAATATACGTAATGGTTCACTATTGTGTCTGCTTTGCGGACAGTATCTCTTAATTTTCTATAATTATGGTACTCAATAATATTAATAAGTTTTTTCTCAAATGCATGGAAATATTGTCATTATTTTCGAAAAAAGAACACGCGAAGTATCGAATTTACGGTCAAAGAAAATCAAATCCATTGTAGGAGCGTTTTTTGAATTTGGAACATTACAACGCTCCAGTTTCTAACTTTCGAAATGTTGCCACTACATAAAGCGTAAAACGTTCAAGGAGGATGATATTCTCACAGCATGTATGTCTATTTTTATTAATATTTCTGTTTAGTTTATTCTACCACTTATTTAAATTATATTATTTTTCTTTATCTATGATGTACCGGCACAGCGTCCTATTGATTGTTTGCTGCACGACGTCATTACGTCAGCGCCGGCTTTCGCTGAAAACCAGCGCTGGGGCTCTGTCTTGCATAGGGTCGCAGTATAATGCTGAGTGATAGCCGTTTTACGTGGATGTGACGCATGTTTCCCCCAACCTTTTCTTATTTTTGTGTTTATGTTCTTGTTTGCGTCATGTTTACCGCAAATAAACGTATTTTCTTTCTTTCTTTCAATGTTGTAATAAACGGCGTGCTGGTGTTATTAAATACTCTTCTCAAACATGCTTGGAATTTCGAGCATTATTTTGACAAACTTCTTCGAGATAAAAAACTAACGTAGAGCCGAAGTATTACGAGTGCGACATAATTCAGCAGTTCTTACCTGCACGATATCATGCACGAGTGAGGTCCTGAAGTTCCAGTCAAGCTGCAGCTCGTCATTAGAGAGGACATCCTTCAGCGAGCCCTTAGGACAGTACTCCGTGAGAACAAACACTAGCGGACAGTCCACGCACGCGCCGATGAACCGCGCTGTATTCTCGTGGGACACGTTGCGGGCCTGGGTGAATAGGACAGAGACATGTATAGACAGTTAACATGATTGTTGAGCATATTGACACAATCTATTTGCCATGTTATCGTCATTTTACACCACTGACAAAAAATATAACTGTGATTGGAATTTCTGGAAAGTTGATAGTTAATTTGCATATCAAATAAGACCATCATAGTAGCAATAGTTCCAAAAAAGTTTGAATGCCATATGGTAGAATTAAAAAAATCTAGCTTTGGTTCCGTTAGGTTCTCTGATATCAAGAATTACGTGCAAAGCAAGATATCCTATACCTACCAAGATGCTTTGTTCTTTGCAAAGAACTAACAATTTACTTAAACAAAAATCACGAAAACCCCAACAACACAACTTTGTCATTCAATTACAGTATCAATATACCTCTTATCAGAACAAAATCACCTAGAAACGAAGTTACAAAGTTACTATCTAATATCGGAGACATTGATTCGGATAGTCATCTGACCCCGTCACATCGGATTACCGCAGCTCGGAACTATGTGACACTTCTGTGACATTTCATTTGTATATATGTCACAGACATGTCACTCTCAAATCACTTGAGACATAGGGCTGAATTGAAACTGGGTTTTTGGGACCAATGACTCTTGATTACTTTAACCTTGTGTGTTTAACCTTCGTTGGTTAAGTAAATGTAACTATAATATCTACTTACAAAATATTTTTTGAAGTAAAACTTCTTTACGCACGCTTGACTTGGGGAGTAAGATGGTGAATGCGTGACGAGAGCGTTACGGAAACTGATCGGGCAGCGGCGAACGGAATTTGTTTAAATTTTAAACATTAATAGTATTTACATACATTTATAAACACATTATTAGTATTTTTTTTAATTCACACTGACTGTTTATACACTTCTGTTTTACGTCAGTCGTGTGGTCTAAAGCACGTTTTTTTTGACCTAATAATCTATGTTTAAATTTAGATAACTCTCTGTTTATAGGTATTTTTCCAGTTTTATTGGGGCTCGACGGCAACACTGTTAGTCGGGATATATGTACATATTATGGGCGCCAAACCATTATTTCTATGTAATTTGTAGAGGATTGATAAAGGAATAACTTCCTGAAATAAATGATTATTTAATTTAATTTAATTATTTGATTTTAATTTTAAGCTTATTTTGATAGTTTTGTACCTAATCTGACTCCAATTTTATTTATTGAATTAACACTTGTATTTCCGGTTAAGTCTATGTTAAGTTATTATTTTGATGTACCATTTAAATTAATGTGGTTTCCGGTTGAATTCATATAAAGTTTCTATTTTTTTACTTCCTTTTAATTTATTTAAACTATTGTGGTTTCCGGTTGAATTTAAATAAGGTTTATATTCTAAAACTTCCTTTTAATTTATTTAAAATGTTGTAATTTCCAGTTGAGTTTGTATTAAGTCACTATATTTATCTTGACACATCCGCTTGAATGATTTAAAATGTAATTTCGTGTAGAGTTAAGCAGACATAGACAACATTAGTTTTTGTTTTCACTAAACCCGAAAAGGGGTCATTGTACTGATCATTTTGAACAACTTTTTCTATGGGACCAACCTTGAAATCACGGAAAAAAATCAGCTGTTCCATACATTTTGTCGATTTAAGTGAAGACAGCTTAAGTGGTCGCGGCCTCTCAAGGCCAACTTCGAGATGCCATACAAAAAAAAAAATTATAGTTCGCTTCTCGTGGAATAAACCTGAGTTGAAGTAAGGTATTTTCTTTGTATTCTCTTAAACGTTTTCCTGCCATTTCCTATTGCTGTCTATTTGTTTGATATATTGGGGAAAACAATATGTCTGACTCCGGTAACGATGGCAATGCTGCGCTGACATACACCACAGGCTTCTAAAGATCAGCGCGACACGCGATGCAATGCGCCGCGACACAAAGGCCCCGCGTGTCGCGCGTTGAGTGGTGCCTTTGTGTCGCGTCGCGAGTCGCGTCGGTCTGTAGAAGCCTTAAGTGTCAGAGAGGAAAATGACGATTAATATCGATTTACTCTTTGACAGCTCTTTAAAAGTGCGGTCTGCGAGACTGGTTTACTAATACAGGCATAAATGGTTTCAGTTACTTACTTACTATACTGTGCAAACTTATACATAATATACAGCCTTTCAATCATCCATTTGCGAACAAAACATCCATCAACATAATTAGTAGTAATCTATTAATTGACGTTGGTATGGCGTCGCGGGCTTTGTGGTGTCACTAATTAGATAATGCAACACCTTTCATTGAATGTCTACGCTTATTACATGTCATGTGTTATACAACATGTCCCGTAATTAACGCACAAACTCTTAAGGGGTCATTGCACTCAAAAAAAATCTGCATTTCCCTACATTTTGACGAGTTATTCGAACATAAAAATGTATGTAGGGAACAGCTGATTTCTTTCTCGCGATTTCAGGTTTGGTCCCATAGTAAAATTTGTTTTTGCTGTGCGCATTATAAAAGTCAAGTATGTGGAAACGAGTGCGTGTGTTTTTTGTTTGAACGCGCTGATTTCTGGAACTATCAGTCGGGTTTGATTTTTTTTTTGCATTTTCTTTTTGCTCAATTTTTGAGGAAGATTATAGGCATATTTTTAACATCATGCTACGATTCCTAGGAGCCGAGAAAAATAAAAAGTCAGAAAGAACGCTAAGCAAAAAACTAATTAATAGCACAGACGGGAATTGCGATGCGATGCGGTGGGTCGGGGGCAGATTTCAAATTAAACGGCGGCCGAACCTGCGGAGCACAGCTGTGTGTTGTGATATATGGAGTATCATTATTAGGCACGGATAATTTACGTCCAATTATTTACTCATCAAAATAAAGATTTATGACATTTAAAGAGAAAAATGTTATTTTTCAAGAATTCGTGCGTCGATGTTTCTAAAGAATGTTAACACTAAGCCCCGTATTTATAGAGCGTTACTTCTAGTTTCTAGCTTCTACTACTTTCCACCAATCCAATGGCTTGAATCTAGTCATAAGTAATGCTTGAGTACTGAGTAACGCTCTATAAATACAGGCCTTAGTATTTGTATTTCTCTTCAATTTAAATCTGACAGTTCCCATATTGGAAATGTAAAAAAATATTTATAAGACATGTCTCGACAAAATAAAGCTTTTATTTTTATTTCTCTGTTAAACAATTTTATTGTTTTGTTACGGAAAATTATATCAATTTTCTTCCTACAAACCTGTTTAATCTCCCACAGAAGTTTCTTGTTAAGATCCAGCTTCTTCCTGTGTATCTTTTTAACGGCCACCCTGTTCCCTTTGTAGAGGCCGACAGTGAATGACGACAGGGTCAGCGAGGGGGTTCCCAGGGTCGAGGCTGCCCCGGTGCTGCTTCGAGTACTCCAGCCCAGAGAAAGCTAGAGTTTTGAAATAAGAATGTACACGTTAAACTTTAAACTACCTATACTTAGTATCGGTACAACTGCTCAAGAAAGACCTTGCCCGTTAGAGGTCTACTTGAAACATTTTTTTTTTCTACGAAATCTAAGCAGATAAGCAATCGAGACAGATTTAACAACTGCTAATTGTAGTAGAAAATGTTGATGACATTAGCGGATATTGCTTTAGTCACAGCGCTTAGCAGATTAATCAGCAATAATTAAAAGAGTGTACGTGGAGTTTCTGGCCCGTTCTTCTCCATAGGAACCTACTATTTGGAATGGGCAACTAGCTTCATATTTGTAACTGACCGACTTCTTGACACGTCAAAAGTGCCTGTAAATGCTTTAATTGAAAATTGAGTTTTGAGTTTGAATAAATTCATTCTTAACAAGTAATTTCATATTTTTAGTTTTAATTGAGTACTTTCTACCCGATACCTAAAACTTACAAAGGTACAATAAGGTATACAACAAAGTAGCATTTTGTGTCTGAATAACTTAGTAATATGATTATGTCTCACTCAGGAGCACTCTCAGAAAACGCGATCTTTTGAAAGCTCGTAAGAGAGGTGCTAAATGAGGTTAACTTACTAAGGCGACCTATTTAATAAGAGATTGAAAAATAAATAACAATCATATTATATATCATCGTATCATAACATCATATAGGGTCTGTGTGGTGCCGCTCCCCTATTTCTTCCCATGGGTGTCGTAAAAGGCGACTAAGGGACTTACTAGAGAATGGGCAGCAGCGTTCTCTATGCATTTTATTTTTTATGACAAACCCCCCTCTGGGGGAGGCCTATGTCCAGCAGTGGACATCTTTCGGTAGGCAAATCTTGTAGTATTCAAATTAATTTGTATATTTGTTGAACAGTTGCCAAAGTCGCTACCTTTGTTTGCGACGTATATATTTGAAAGTTCGACATATTCCTGATGAGGCTTTTTTAAATCCAAGCTAAAGTTTGCAGATTCAGATTCATTTATTTGCCAACAATATAGGTACAGGTATAAGATGGTACATCACTAAGAGTTCCCGCTACATACTACCTTACGGCCATGCAAAGTCATAAAAACTAAACGATACAAATACCATAATATAAATTAACAACTAATATCTCATTCAAATCTAATTATCTTTTAACTTATAAATAAATACAAAATTTAACAAAATTCACCCTCAATTATTGTATTGTTTTAACATTTTGGCGATTGGTGATTTTTATCAATACTTTATAATGCGAACGTGTACAGTAATAAATTAAATACAAATTGCTCCCATATTTGATTATAAGCTCCAATAAGTTCCAATTACTCTAATATTTCATGTATTACTGCCAAACAATTAATAAAACGACTCGAACAACGAAATAATTGGACGCTACAGCGAACAGAACGTTCATTAGTATTGTTTATTTAATTAATAAATATTATCGACCTTGAAAGGTCTGCGATATTATATAAAATGATGCGACATATTTTTGCTGTCGTTATACATTTTTGAGATATATTTGTTTGCGCACCAAACTACACCGTTTATTCACTTGTACATCTATGAATCAGGGACCATTTTGGTTACCCATTGAAAGGGTTTTCGATAGGGTTTTTCTAAGCGGTTAAACAAAAACCCTTACGATATGGGTAACCCTTTTGACCGGTTTAAATTAAATTTTAGTAACCCATTGAAAAGGTTTTCGATAAAAACCCATACGGTGTGGGTAACCCTTTTGACCGGCTTCATTAGCCATTCAAAATTACCCACACCGTATGGGTTTTTGATTAACTGCTTAGAAAAACCCCATCGAAAATTTTTCGACAGGGTTTTTCTAAAATGGTTACCAAAATGGTCCCTGGGAAAAATAGAGATAGAATTGGTCATGTACGCGTGCTGGGCGGGTATCGAATTAACAAATTATTATGATTTTTTCATGTACTGGGTTTCAAGTAGGTATAGAACACATTGAATGGGTTATCATGTAACCGTTTCACTGGGTTTCAAGTATAAAACCCATTCAATGGGTTATCATGTAACCCTTTCAATGGGTTTCTAGTATAAAACCCTTTCAATGGGTTACATCATGATAAAGGTAACCCATTGAATGGGTTACTCCTTCGAAAGGCTTAACTCTTAACCGGGGTTGTACGGTCCCTTTTATGAATACAGAACCTGATTATTTTTGTAGCCGATTCATTGGTAAAACTGTCTCATTATTGCTAAGATTAATAGTGCTAAGAAGTTATAATAATATTGAATTGGTTGGATTGCTACTTAGCCCTCTTTCTATCTCCTAATTTTGCTGTGCCCGACAGGGTCCATAATTATTGATCTTTTGCTTTGTTATACCATCTATGCAATACATTTATAGCGTGTTACGGAAAGGGTATATACATATACCCCCGTGCTTTTTTTAATGGCGTGATATGTTTATAACATTTTTTACAGTTTACTTTTACTTTTTATATTTGACATTTTAATTTTTGTAAATTTAGACATATTTTATTGTGGTAATTTTTTAATGATTGATTATTTTTATTTTACTTTATTAAATGAGTTGTTTAATGTTTAAATTTATTTGGTTGTTAATGTTATTTTGGGTTTTTGTCTGTTTGGATAGTTGTATGGTCTATTTCTATAAATTTTTGTTTGGCAATGGGTGTATTTACCTGAAATAAATGAATTTATTGTTATATCAAAGGCATAGATTCTATTGGTGATAACAAACTACGTGGCAACATTTTTTTAATAATACCTACATAATTAAAAAAGTTAAGAAACATTTAACTAATAAAAATCAAATGTTTCCAATTGAATTCTACACATCACTAGACCAAGTCAGCTGATGGGTACACGTTTTAATCCATTCGTTTGATCCCGCCGCCAATCGTACCGTCCGCGTCGCCGCGTGTCAGTGCGGCGCCATGTCGCAGAGCTGTGGCAGGTGTGTGTGGGCGCACAGACAAAGATAATTGATAATGACCCTCGTAGTCCGGTGACACGTTTATTATGATTTAAATTTAATAAACAATAGAAATAAAAAGTTATCAATCACTTTAAAAGTTATTCTTTTTGATCTGAAATTTTGTACAGAGATTCGGAACCAGATGTACTGTTCACCCTGTTTATATGGATATACCCTTTCCGTAACACGCTGTATACCTACATATGGAATGCAATAAAGAATTGAGTATTGAGCTATTAAAATCAAATTACGAAGCGCTGACTGTACCAGTCACCACAAAACTATTTATTGTAAATAATAGTATTTGTTCCGATTGACTTTCGCTTAAGAAAACTCCGTTAGCATTATTTCCCCATTTATTATAAGAAACAAAATATTTATTCGGGAGGGGACGCCCTAGAAGGACATACTCGTATAGTGACCAAATTGGTGATGTTCTTCAGAAAGGTCAGGTGCGTAGTACTCGCAACCGGCATGCCTGTATGACTAGATGTATGAACGTAGGCGAAGCAAAAGGAGTATGTAAGGAGCGTAGCAAGTGGCGTTCTATAGTTTCTGCCTACCCCCATGGGAAGAAGGCGTGAGTTTATGTATGTAAGTAAGTAACAAAATATTTTGTTCATCATTATACCGTAGTGGCCCAGATATTTATGGACCCACTTCAATCCAGGCTAAAGGCAGGCTAACTTAAATAAGTCAATCTGCCGGCCTTTTCCCGTCTATGTTGGGGTCAGCTTCCAGTCTTACTGGATGCAGCTGAATACCAGTATTTTACATGGAGCGACTGCCTATCGGACCTCCATAACCCAGTTACTGAGTAACACGATACCCCTTGGTAAGACTGGTTGTGAGACTTTTGGGCTTCGCACACCCGTAACGGCTGTCAAAGATCTATGAATGGCAGCCGAGACCAACGGCTTCACGTGGTTTCTGAGGCACGGAGTCTCGATATGTAAGGGGTGGTGATCCATCCACGAACCGACTGCGGCAAGCGTAGCTTAACTTCGCTCGAGCGAAATGTCATGAATATGTTGATGGAAAATATCGTGACGAAGCATGCAATTTTTTTTTTTCACGGGGTGGAAAGTCCTCATGGATGTCCTCCGCCCTGGAGCGGGCGGAGGGGTCTGTCAGACTCTTACTGACTAAAAATCACCCCGGTGTTCCCTTCTCACACTTGCACCGGGGATCTTGGGATCTAGTGCGTCTTCCGCGATCCCCGAAGGAAGCATGCACCTCAACCAACCTCAACGCTCAACACTACAGTCATGTTTTAGGATCCGATCATAGTAATCCATGGTCGTTCGGTATATAAAAAGGAGAACATTCATTTTGGGCTAAAGTATGAAAGTGCCAAACAAAAAAAGTTATATTCCGTCAGAACATGTTATTCTCTCCAATTTTCACTATGAGACCAAATCTTTAGGACCATTCCCTGCGAAAATACGAGTTTGAAACATACTGTTTTCGGTAAGTTTTAGTTAAAAGAATAATAGTAATCTAATTATAGTAATATCTTATGATAGCAATAGCTTTTCTGAATAAAAATCAAAGCCCGTATCAAATACATATGTATGAAAAAGTGATTTTTCGAACTCGTGTAACTTGACGGAGAATAACCCTACACATTTATTCATATAGTAAAAAACCGGCCAATTGCGAGTCGGACTCGCGCACGAAGGGTTCCGTACCATTATCTATAAAAAGGTAAATTGCGGTTTACGATTTATGACGTATTAAAAAAAAACTACTTACTAGATCTCGTTCAAACCAATTTTCGGTGGAAGTTTACATGGTAATGTACATCATATTTTTTTTTATCATTCTCTTATTTTGGAAGTTACAGGGGGGGGACCATTTTACCACTTTGGAAGTGTCTCTCGCGCAAACTATTCAGTTTAGAAAAAAAATATATTAGAAACCTCAATATCATTTTTGAAGAACTATCCATAGATACCCTACACTACACTTTGAATTTCAGTTCTAAGTACCTATGGGGAACCCCCAAAATGTATTGTTTTTTTTTCTATTTTTGTGTGCAAATCTTAATGCGGTTTACAGAATACATATACTTACCAAGTTTCAACAGTATAGTTCTTATAGTTTCGGAAAAAATTGGCTGTGACATACGGACGGACAGACAGACATGACGAATCCATAAGGTTTCCGTTTTCTGCCATTTGGCTACGAAACCCTAAAAATTGAGAGAAAGACGTACTCTTTCGGAATATAGTATAATTATGTATTTGGTTTTACACTTTCACAGCCCTAGAATTAGCCCTAAAATGTATGCACGGTGAATGATCTCCTTACCTTACCCCTACAGTCAACAGTGACAATCCTATATTTATCATTCTTATCGACCATATTATATACATTTTTAATTTCTTTGTATATTAACACATACCTTAAGTACCTCGTTGATGCTGTGCAGCGCAGGACTAGCTCCAATTCCTGTGCCAACCTCTACCAGGACCTCTTCAGGTCTCACTCTCCATGAAGTATTATTTAGCTCCGCGTCTATACGAGCTTGCCTGTGAAGAAGATGCACGACATTAGACAAGAAGAACACACGGTTAGGAAGAACGAGGGCCATGTTGCGGAAAAGTTTAATTATGAAGGATTGCTATAAATAATAGAGAAAGAGCAAGGAAACCATCGATGGATTGTGACGAAAATAAAATGGCTAGTATAAAAGATCAAGGAAACCATCGATGGATTGTGACGAAAATAAAATGGGTAGTATAAAAGATCAAGGAAACCATCGATGGATTGTGACGAAAATAAAATGGCGAGTATAATAAATAGGTTGGTTGCATTGCTAGATGAATGACGGCTGATATACAGGGTCAAATAAAATTAGTTAGCAAAACTCTGCAAACGTGATGGCTAAACACGACAAAATAAAAAGATTTGATGTTTTTTTTAAGGGTCAACGACCGCTGGTAGTGTTGTTACTTAAAGTATGAGTTGAGAAAATCTCTTTTATCGTGTTTAGATATCAATACTCATCACGTCTGGGAAGTTTACACAAAAATAAATAATTTTTAAACTGATATTTCAAGTGTCTACCTACACTAACTGCGGTCGATGACCCAACAAAAAAATCACAAAATATTTTTTTTTGTTTTATTTATTTTATTTAGATATGGATCACATAGATATGGACCCATCACCTCTGTGGAGTAAGAACAAAAAAACCCAATCTATCTATCTATTTATATTGGGATCA
Organism: Tiliacea aurago; assembly: GCA_948098905.1. NCBI lineage: Eukaryota > Metazoa > Arthropoda > Insecta > Lepidoptera > Noctuidae > Tiliacea > Tiliacea aurago. Next base: position 19,890,395 of record OX402593.1, read on the forward strand.
GTGTAAGAGGATCATCAAAAAACACAAGATTGAAAAGGAAAGGCACCAATAATAAAATTAGAACACTTATAATCGAAATGTATTAAAAACTCAAAACGATTAAATAAGAATAACTTTTGTCTGGGTAACCTTGGCCGTTGTTTTTATCTATATTGTCAATTAGGCTTAGGGGGGGGAGGGGGTAAGGCGTTAGGAAATTTATAACGCCAAGCTAAAGTAGAAGACGTCAATTTGGATTTAGAAGTTTATCAGAATTTGTGCTACAAAAGTGTTCAATATAAGGCGGGAAATAAAACAATAATTACGAACGAACAGTTGAAAAGCCTGTCGGTCGGTGATAAAATTGTTAATTAATTTCAGAACAATACGAGTGCCGAAGTTAAAATATTAAACATTGAACGGCCTCATTACGAAGAGTTTCAAGTCCAGTTGGTCCCTTATAATATAAACTAATTTAAATGCGCTTGTGGAAAGCATCGTGAGGAAAACTGCGTCCTAGAATCATAATCATAATCCGACCACATTCCACCGGCCCCCTTCTTTATCGGACATCTAGACGCACTGCAGGTTACCATGCCTTCCTTGTTGCTATTCCACCAATTCGCACTAAGCGTTTCCAAATGACTTTTATAATGCGCACTGCAAAAGAGTGGAACTCTCTGCCTGCGTCTGTGTTTCCGAACGCATACAACCCTAATCTCTTCAAAGTTAGAGTAAACAGGCATCTTCTGGGTAAGCTCACTCCATCGTCGACTTTGTCTCTGTCACCTCTGCCCTAGACTAAGGTCAAGAGCCAAACCCATCATAAATTTAAAAAAAAAAGTATAAAAATTTCGAAGACATGTGACATCTACCAACCCGTACTGGGCGCGCGTGGTGGATTGCAGCCCACTCCCTCTCACAGATAGGAGGCCTGTGTCCCAGCAGTGGGAATATTATAGACCGAGTTTGTAACACGTTGGGTAGCGTCGTGTATGACGGGCCATAGACTGCTCAGAATTTATTTGTCCCAAATTGTTTCATTAATCCTTGAGATATTCTTTAATATAACTTTTGAAAATTCCGACTGGGGATTATAAAGGCTTCAGACGCCCATCATTAATTATACAGGGTGTGCTATTTGTAGTTAAATAAGTCTGTAGGCTGTAAGTGATTGTTTTTAGGTATAGCCTAGTTGCTTGAGAAAGCCAGGCGGCCGAAGTTTTAGGAGCAATTTTGATTCTTGGAAATGTTTCAGCGAATTATTAGATAAAAACAATTGAAATAAGATTTTTTGAATTGCCACACCAAGTTTAGATGAAAACCTCTTTTTCCAATTTACGAACAAAACAGCATTTGTGATTTAAAAGCTGTTTCTCAATTCCAATATCGAGTAAAAGAGCATTACCTTTCCTCTCAATTGTCAGTATTTATACAACCTGTTTTTTTTATATCCCATAACTCTAGGGTTATATTCTGTAGGTAAAAATAATACTAAAACTCCTAGAATAGGTGGTCCAACAATGCATCGTTTCGGAGATATCATCAATCATAATTAAATTAGGTCAAAAATTGTCACCAGTATGACGAATCTTTACTTTTGAGAGGTTGCCAAACTTCGCAGTAGTGTAGTAAAATAAATAGTAAAAAAAAATATGTAGGTATGTTGGTATCGGCGCTTCCCGGCGGCAGCTAGTGAAGGGAAAGCTACCTTGTCGACGTTGTCATATTTCACGTAAGGTTGTTTTACATTAATAATCGTGACTTTGCCGAATTATTTTGTATGAAAAATGAAAAAAAAAATAACGAAGGATTGGAACATAACTCATATGCCAGTTGATTCTTTGATATGGCCTCAATCATACCCTAGAGTTATGGGATATCAAAAAAAAACACGTTGTATAATAAGAATAAATTGCTGATCTACAAAATGATATTTAATAAATTGCCTAAATCATGGAGATCATTAAATATCTCTGCTCTTAAAAGTAAATTGAAGAGTTTACTAACTGAAAGAGCATATTACAGTATAGCAGAGTTTATGAAAGAGGACAATTTTTCTTCGATTTTGAGATGACGATGTTGTATTTTATTGACATGTTATTTTAATCTATTGTATTTTTGTGAAATAATTGTAGTTTGTAATTTTGTATGATAGTAATTAATAATTTTTTATTGACTAATTTATTTAATGACTACTTTGACATTTAATTTTATCTAAAAAATTTGCTTGCTGAATTGTAATGATACTTAATCTTTAATTAATAATGATGATTTTATAATTTCTATAATTTAATTTTGATGAATAATAACACGGTTTGTGCACCATCTCTTCCTACCAATTTGTACGCCACGATATGCGGCTGAACGTGTTAGAACTTTCTGTATTCCATATTATCTTGCATGCAATGTATATATCATGTACACCATGTTTAAACAAATAAAATTTTACTTTACTTTACATGCTTGAGATATCATACTGTAGCGTAATTAAATAAAATAATCTATTACGATTTTATTAAAAGTGACGTAAGAGATTCTTATATTTCATTACGCCACAGTGCTGCTGCAGGTATAATGATATTTTTTTTGCATTATGCGTGCATGTATATTTGTAGAAAGTGCTTAAGAAATCAGCAGTATATTTTTACTAAAATTATAATTATGTCGTATCTCTATGTATTTTTCTGTGTGTACGTAAATAATAAAATATTTTTTTTTCCTATACTGATAAATCTACGAACTTACTTGTAAGCGACGCAAGCAGCAGTAACAGCAAAGGTAAGAAACACTGCCAGTCCGATGAAACAATAGATTATGACCGTCTGCGCCTCTGTCCGAGCAGCGTGGAACAAACGTTGTACATAGCAGTGATGCTAGTGAATACATACATCGCTGAAATACCCACATGGATGAAATGGATGGCAATGCGTAATAGCAAAGCCAACAGGAGCAATTGAGTCTGAAAATAGCATACTGATCCATTTTACCTTTTTCTGTAAAGCCGAGATCTATAAACGTTATCTAGCACCTAGACTCTGGCTTTGCGTTATTCCCGTAACTGTCAACAAAACTGTCAATCTACAAGTGCAAAATAGAAACAAGAATTATTTTTTGAGTAAAAGCACTTACAGTCCGCGAGGCCTAGCAAGTCGATTCTGTAACCATCTCACCGTTAAAACTTATGTGAAGTGTGCGAGGAGTGAGCTGTCAGTGTCAGCCCACCTAATGTTACGGATGGACCAAGTATTACATTTACAATCATAATCGAGATTTTAATAACATTTTGTATGCTAATTCTGTTGATTATTTTATATTATTTCAAAGCTGGTATTTAAGTCAAAACATAGTAACGTTTAAGGAAATAGTCTAGGATAAAAATGAAAAAAAAAAACAATATTGAGTTTCTGACTGAATTTTTGTTTTGCTATTTTAATTAGAAACCTCCTAATTACTAATGTTTAGACACTTAAATGCTAGCTTTGAAATAATAAATAAAATGATCAGGAGAATTAGTATAAAAAAATATTATTAAAATCTCGATTATGATTGTAAATGTAATGCTTGGTCAATCCCTAGCATCAGTGGGATGACACTGACAGTTCACTCCACGCTTGATTTCACGGTGAGATATATGCAGAATAGCACTGCTGAGCTTTGCATTTGTGTGGGTGATTAGAGTACAAGAGGTGAAGTGTGGAAGGTGCGCGGCGGAGTTGCGTAGCATATGAGAACAACGTAACGTGGTATAGTAATACCACGTTACGTTGTTCTTATACGTCACACCTACAATATGTGCACTCACACAAATGCAAAGCTCAGCTTAGGCCTCGCGGACTGTACTAAGTTACGTTTATAGATCCTGGTTACGGCCTTAGTCTTCTTCTCTCGTATCGTATTGGCATTTAAAACTAAAATTAAATAAGAATAGGTCATGCCATGACAAAAATATTTTTAAGTCAAGGTGGCAGGTAACTAGTCAGCTAAGTGTTAGTGAGGCTGCCTGCCCAGAGTACGCTACGCTTTTGTATCGCTGTTCGTGAAGCCAGAATATAGCCAGGCTATGTATAAAATTGAGTATTGCAAATTGGCTTTTGGAATCCAGAAACAATCTCAACATCTATTAACTACATACTAATGTCAATTCCAAAATAACGTTTTCTTCTTGCCTTCAAGGGTAATCAAATCCTGCCAGGATTGCGGGTCCTGTTAGAGTTGCGATTTTGTCTGAAAGGGATACCGTGGCCCTGGCACACAGGCAACTGAAGGAACACAGGTGGATTTATTCAGGAAAATTCTGACACGCCCTCCCGCTCCGCCCAGAGCGGGAGAAGTTATTTGAATCAAAGTACCTCAAGAATGTTGTGTATAAAATAAAATGAATAAACTTGTAGCTCGCAACACTTCACGGGAGACCATTACAAACTTAAAGTACTTAATTTAAAACTTTCAGTGTAAACCAGTCTCGGTTTAATTAAAAATGATAAATAATGAATAGTGGCGTAATTGAGAAATTGTTTGTTTGATGAAATTGTAGCAAATATTAGTCAGGTATGTACTAAGTGGGCTACATTAAGTTAGTTTAATAATTTCTAACTGAAAGGCGGAACGTTTATGATAAAATATCAAATAATAATTATATATAATAATTACATAACATAACATCACGCCTGCGATGCCCAAAGGGTTAGGCAGAGGTGTACCTATACGTAGTACACCCACATTTCGCCAGTTTTGTTTGAGTCCCTTGTAATAGGAGGCGAGCCTATTGCCATCAACCGGGCACAAATCCAGACTGAGGGTTGCTACTGAGAAATTCCTGGTAAATCTCAATAACACTTATCTCAATAACATATATAATAATTATTATATTATACAGCGTGGTGCTTTCATGGCGATATTAATTTAACACACTTATATGGTTTCGCCTTTAAGTTTTATGAAGATATTTTAATTTCATTAAATGTTGTTATTTATTGATTTATTTACAATTTTATAAAATAGCATCTTGGAGCAACCTGTACTTAAAGAACACGCAGAGGTTATTTGCCGGGGTCACGGATCATAACATCGCATCAATGAAATTAAAACGAATAACGTGCAAGTAGTAGGCGAACTGAAGGAAGGAGAGAGCTTTCTTATTTAGTTTGCTTGAAACTGATTTTTTTATGATTAATGGCCTAGGGGCCATTAATCATAAAAAAATCAGTTTCAATCAGTTTCTCAGCCCTATCCGTGTGTTGAATTAATGTAGCCATTATAGTGGCACGTTGTATACAATATTAGTTTTAGTATATGCGAAACCCGAAACACGTGTCTAGTATTTTTATGTAAAGAATCTATGTACAAAATTTCAAAACTGTATCATGAAAAATCACAAAGTTATACGGTTGTTATGTTACCGGGTTGTCCGTACAAAAACATACTAACGGCGCCCCCGTGCCTCCAGGGTCGTCTTGCGCTCATTGATAATAATTTGGCAGTAGGTACTTAACCGTACGGCGATTGTATTGTAAGTAAATAGATGGTGATAACATTTTCCATCACACTTAAATATTTTTGGGAAAAATATAACATGGTGTAAAAATTATTGAAATCGATTCAGTTCCTTATTCTGACCAAATTATATTCAGGTTTCGCATATTATACTAAAAATAATGTTGTATAATTTAACATATACAGGGTCAAATTAAATGAATTGCCGATACTCTGCATACGTGATGGGTATCGTTAATAAACAACATGATAAAACATACAAAATTGATTTGATGACATTTTAATACCCCTCTTTAATCTCATACTTCAAGAAACTACACTAACTAGCGGTCGTTGACTCCCTCAAAAACAAACATCAAATCCTGTTTTTTTTTATGTTCTTTAGATATCAATATTTATCACGTATGCGGAGTTTCGCTAGCTAATTTAACTTGCCAAACTCAAAGTCAAATTATGTATTTCAAACAGGCACTTAAACGTCAAAATTTACAAAAAGTAGAATTAATTCTAGTCGACCCATCCAAAAGGTAGTCGTATGGAGAAGAATGGGCAAGAACCTCCACCGTTACTCTTTTAAAATGTTTTACAATATTTTGTATAGGTACATTAATTATATAATGTCAATTATAAATGCCCAAAACAAAGTTTATGTTAAAATACCATTTACCAGCATAATTGCAGCTTATCGTACAAAATTAAAGCGCAATTTTCACACTCACGTTTTCAATGTCAGTTTGGTTTCAAAGTAAAACCACGGCTACAATCTACACAACCAAACTGTCGCATTGCCTACAAGGATCTTAACTAACTTTTTAGACCTTTGTATCATGCTTATTCGTATGAAGTTTCATTAAAATCGGTACAGTCATTTCGAAAAACAAGGGCTTGAAAGTTTGTATGAAATGCCGTAAGGTGTAAACGCTCATAATCGATTACCCACGGACCGTAAATCTAAAGTGCTACGCCGTAGCTGCTACGGCGTAGTGGCTACGAGCTACGGCAGTTATGACCACGCCTGTGATAATGAGATCTAGAAGACTGTATAATCAGATTTTCTTGTCAGCTTTTTTAATATTCCGTGTTTGTAGATTACTGTGTAATTTGATTGTCTAGTAATCAACTAACTACACAGTTAATTGGAACGGAAGTCATCAAGCCAAGGACATAGAGCTTTGTAAGTCAACAATATCTTTGTAATTGACGTTTAAAGTGATTCTTGTGGAAATGTGACTTTTATAACAGTTTTTACCGCACCAATTAAGTAGACATGACACCTGCAACAGTTTGATTATTCGAGCCTGATATGGAAGAACATCGTAAGCGGCATAATGTAGGTATTTCACTTTTTCATTATAACATACTGCTAAAGCAATTTAGGTCCTAATGCAAAGGCCCTTAGACCTAATTAATTATAAGTACAGCCCAACGTGTTTTGCAATATATACAAAAACCGGAGTTCTTTATGTAAACTATAAAATACCTCTCCTGTAAATTTTAATTTATGTCGCTTACGATGTTCTGCCTTATCGGGCTAAATATCTTAAGTCACCATAAAATTTAAATACTTACCACCCTGGCACATGGGGTCATTCCACAAGAAGCCACATCGTGGGGTATCAGGCGGTGGACCCCGTCGCCCCCCCGGCCAATGGATGGCTTTCCCAGCCACTGGCTTGTAGCTGCTGTTCAGTCCGTGGAAGAAGGCCACCACCTGGACAACGCATCAAGAGTATCATGATCATTTCGTCCTAGAATAAATTATGCCCAATGAGCTCTTCTCCTATTTTTGTAGTGAAAGCTTCAATTCGCGTCTCAGTTTTTATCTTTTTCAAAAATTTTCTTCGTTCTAATATGAAAAGTTTACGTCAAATGTGTAGTATTTATTGATAGATCAATTTCTCGCTACTTTATGAAAAAATAAGTATGCCATAGACTCTGTTCATACCCAATTTTTTTTCAAGACGGTAAAAAAAGTCATGCGATATTAAACAAAAAACAATACAAAGTCAATTGAAACTTCACTAAGGTTGAAAATACTCAACTGTCACAAAGACAAATGAACCTTGCCATGATAAGACGTGTAATTAGTGATATTCAACCTTAGGGTGATAGAGCACCTCTCATTTGCAATCAGAAACCGCAATTAGTGATTTGATGTACACATTCAGGATTCATTAAGAAATGTTTTCAATGCTAAAGGTTGCATCTTTCAAAGACACTCCTGACTTTCAAAGTAATTAGTTACTTAGTGCATTGCGTAGTTTCTAAAGACACTGTTTCTTTAGAAGAATTGAGATATTTAGATTGAAATATCTTAACAAACATATCGTAGACCATGACAAACGATTAATTGACAGATTGACTGAAGCTTAGAGAATCTGAATGACTATACAATGTGGAGACGACACGAATAAATGAAAACACTGACAATTCGATATGGGTAGCTCGTGAGCGAGTGATATAAAAGAGTATATAATACTCTTTACAATTGACATCGTTCTCGCTCACTCATTCGCTCGCAAAATGGCTCAGTTAGCTCACTCAGAATTTGACAATTACTATTGAGCGAGCCGAGTCGTTTCTTCGACGCGCGTGCGGCGTGAGTCAAATGAGCTAACAGTCGGTGTCTGAGTCACTGAGCTATAGAAGAGCTAGTGAGTAACAAAGAGTTCAAACTTCGAGCGAGCCAAGCCGTCTCCTTCGACGCGCGTGCGGCGGCGCCGTGAGAAATGAGCTAATAGTCGGCGTTCGAGTCACTGAGCTACAGAAGAGCTAGTGAGTAACAAAGAGTTCAAACTTCGAGCGAGCCAAGCCGTCTCCTTCGACGCGCGTGCGGCGGCGCCGTGAGAAATGAGCTAATAGTCGGCGTTCGAGTCACTGAGCTACAGAAGAGCTAGTGAGTAACAAAGAGTTCAAACTTCGAGCGAGCCAAGCCGTCTCCTTCGACGCGCGTGCGGCGGCGCCGTGAGAAATGAGCTAATAGTCGGCGTTCGAGTCACTGAGCTACAGAAGAGCTAGTGAGTAACAAAGAGTTCAAACTTCGAGCGAGCCAAGCCGTCTCCTTCGACGCGCGTGCGGCGGCGCCGTGAGAAATGAGCTAATAGTCGGCGTTCGAGTCACTGAGCTACAGAAGAGCTAGTGAGTAACAAAGAGTTCAAACTTCGAGCGAGCCAAGCCGTCTCCTTCGACGCGCGTGCGGCGGCGCCGTGAGAAATGAGCTAATAGTCGGCGTTCGAGTCACTGAGCTACAGAAGAGCTAGTGAGTAACAAAGAGTTCAAACTTCGAGCGAGCCAAGCCGTCTCCTTCGACGCGCGTGCGGCGGCGCCGTGAGAAATGAGCTAATAGTCGGCGTTCGAGTCACTGAGCTACAGAAGAGCTAGTGAGTAACAAAGAGTTCAAACTTCGAGCGAGCCAAGCCGTCTCCTTCGACGCGCGTGCGGCGGCGCCGTGAGAAATGAGCTAATAGTCGGCGTTCGAGTCACTGAGCTATAGAAGAGCTAGTGAGCTAGAAGAGTGATATAGTTCTTTAGAATGAACGAGTAAATCGCTCTTTTTCTTTTCAGTGAGCTATTTCGCCCATGTCTACTGGCAATACGAATGCATAGGATTACTGTGCGTTTATCACGCGATTGGTAGGTAGCACTGAATTTTGCAGTCATGTGATTGGTAGTTCTGTTCTGTCAGTCGCCATTTTTAACTCTAACCGCCTTATTACAAAACAAGATTTATATTTTGACATGACTGTTTTTGTAATAAGAACGTAACAGTGATTGAAATACCGTTCTTTATACAAAACTGAAAACTTAGTTCGATACTTAGTTGTCAGTTTTGTGTTTAGGAACTTTACCATAGTCGGAATAAAGTTCGAAATTTATTAATGGCTCCATGTTTTAAACCTGGGTCTGAAGATAAACCTTGTTTTGTAATAAGGGGGTATAAGTATTTAAGACTGCAAAATTCAGTGCTACCAATCGCGTCACGCGTCAAGTTATAATGAACGCACAGTGTTTTGAAACTATCAAATAAACCCAAAACAACGAAGTTAAAAAAGTTTTTTTATCAAACAAACTCATCATCATCATCATCTGCCCGCCTTTTTTCAACTATATTGGGGTCGGTTCCAGTCTAACCGGATACAGCTGAATACCTGTATTGTACATGAAGCGACTGCCTATCTGACTTCCACAACCCAGTAACTGGGTAATACCCCTTGGTAAGACTGGTTGTCAGACTTTCGGGCTTCTGACAACCCGTAACGACTGTCAAAGATCCACGAATGACAGCCGGGACCAACGGCTTAACGTGCTTGCCGAGACACGGAGGGGTGTTGTTATGTAAAGATAGTCAAATAAACTCATCATCATCATTCTCCTGCCCTTATCCCAATTTATTCGTGGTCGGCGCAACATGTCCCTTTCTTCCACACTTCTGTATTTGTCGTTGTGGACTGTAAGATACGCTGGTTGTAGATTGAATAATATGAGGTTGTTCTGTATGAACGGGGGTAGCCGTTCACCCAATCCAGAAACTAATTCAACAGAGAGATGACTGAGTACGATTCCCCTTTTCTCCTGCTGCGGCTGGCTCCCAATTGATCTGAGACGGTCTTTTGAGTGGACCGTCGACCACTGAGATTGGCACGAGTGACACCACACGGTAATGCACACTTTGTTCCTGTTTTATCTATTTTACACTCACGGAGTCAAAATTAGACTGTTCATTGGGTCAGTGGCGACGACAAGCTTCCTTCAGATGGCGCGCCATCTGAAGGAAGGGCGCGCGCGTCGCTAATTCACAATGATATCCAGCACCTCGTGGTGGCGCGCGCGTCGCTAATTCACAATGATGTCCAGCACCTTGTGGTTACGGCACAACCAATCGCGTGCCGACTTAGCGAGCGTATACAGACATTCACTGTTAAATACGTCCAATCATGGGTTATATACAGTCGTCATCTCGGTAGTCACTCCAACTAAACTAAAACGTAAACTATAATATGCAGGTAAATAGTGGTGTTGGGCAGACTATGGAATTTGCAGATCAGCCGACTAGCTGTAGTGACTAAGCCATTAGATATATTTGATTAAATGTTTCTATGCCACTGGAAACGTCATTACATATACGAAGTTTAATTGTCGTATTGTCATCTTCACCTTGGATAATATGACGGAGATCACAGTCTATCGTTATTTGCCTTGTGCGTAATGCTCTATTTATTCATTAATTAGACTAACTAACAGTACCTATCTAAAGTTCTTTTTTTTATCCCAGATATTAATTGGACATTTTAAATCTTTGTTGTTTGTTTTTTCAATTTGGAGTTGGACCATTATCTATAAAAAGGTAAATTGCGGTTTACGATTTATGACGAATTAAAAAAAAAATATTATCTTATTTTAGAAGTTACAGGGGGGCGGGGCACATTTTACCACTTTGGAAGTGTCTCTCGCGCAAACTATTCAGTTTAGAAAAAAATGATATTAGAAACCTTAATATCATTTTTGAAGACCTATCCATATCCCACACGTATGGGTTTGATGGGAAAAAAAAGAGTTTCACAAAATTATTGTTTTTTTTCTATTTTTGTGTGAAAATCTTAATGCCGTTCACAGAATACATCTACTTACCAAGTTTCAACAGTATAGTTCTTATAGTTTCGGAAAAAAGTGGCTATGACATACGGACGGACAGACAGACAGACATGACGAATCCATAAAGGTTCCGTTTTTTGCCATTTGGCTACGGAACCCTAAAAACGAACTTTACGTAGCTCTAGTTAAAACATCAAAAGCTATAAAAAAGGGGCTACAATTTATTTAAATTCAAGACTTTTTCATGAGCACTAACCGTTTCTAATTTAACCGCAAGTCGGTAAATTAAGGGCTGGAGCCAAGCTTGCCTGTCCCGGGAACCTAAAAAGTCTAGCTTTAATTCGGTTCACGTCACTTTTACTAACGAATTCCTTTTCTACTATACACGTTAAAGAATTTCGTAGCCATCCATACTAATATTATAAATGTAAAAGTAACTCTGTATGTCTGTCTGGTAGTTTTTCACGCCTAAACCACTGAACCGATGGTTATAAAAGACAGATAAATAGCCTGGAGTCTGGAAAAAGACATACGCTAATTTTGATTCTGGATATTAAGACGCAGATATATGCCAGTGACCTTGAGTGGTTACCTTGCATGTTCTGTACTGAGCTCACGCAACGCGTCGTACGTTCAGCCAGGAATAGGACTCGCCCATCAAGGAGCGCTGTCCCCAATTTGACGCATTATTAATTTATTATGCACAAAAGAAAAGGTATTTTAATAAGACGCGTATACTTAAAGATTAATAAATAAATTATCTTTAAATTGGTGAAGGTTTCAGAAAAATACGCTTGGTAGATTTTGCGCCATTCTCAGTTTTTTATCCGCGTTAGACATAACTTTACAAATTAATTTCACTATGTAATATAATCATTATCTAAAATATTCACATATTATGTTATTGAGAAAATGCTCTAATTTATCATATCAATTTTTTTTCAAATCATTAACAATACTCGTTTAGACGTGGTCTTCAGTATAAAATCATTAAAAGTCGGTTATCGTCCCATTAAATGAAAAAATATGAAATACTAAATATATATACGCGCACGAAGTCGCGGACAACAGCTTTTAAACTAAAACCCCCTTATTACAAAACAAGATTTATCTTCAGACCCGGGTTTAAAACATGGAGCCATTATTGAATTTCGAACTTTATTCCGACTAAGGTAAAGTTCCTAAACACAAAACTGACAACTTAGTACCGAACTAAGTTTTCAGTTTTGTAAAAAGAACGGTATTTCAATCACTGTTACGTTCTTATTACAAAAACTGGCTCCATGGTTTAAGCCATGTCAAATATAAATCTTATTTTGTAATAAGGCGGAAAACGTTTATAAAGTTTTTGGATCAGACGACTCATAATAGTTTCATGGACAGTAAATCTTCAGAATTAACCATCACATCCTCGACATTGTTCGCGCACAGTTAATAGTTTGGTTTAAATTACTTGTTCATTCCAACTTGTTTTGGGTCTCGAGAACTATAAATAGTTTGTAGCCGACAGCTGATATCGGGTACTCTAAGGCTCGTATTACAGAACATCACTCAAGACTCAAGAATTTCTTAAAACTAGTTCCAGCCAATCAAGTAGCTTTAAACTATTTTTAAGTAATGCTGAGTTTTGAGTGAGATTCTGTAATACGGTCCTTAGAATATTATATTACTTACAATCAAATTGGGAATCAAACAAGCTTACCTGTTAAGCGAAGTCTTGATTCTAATTTTATGAACGGCGATCTGGGGGCCTAAAATGGACGTTTTGGCAGAATCATAATAAGATCTGCGTACAATTCATATCCCGCAATTCATCTGTTTGACAGTTTTGTATGGAGTTTCGTAAAATGGTCCACAAATTATGAATTGCTATGGTGAAGTCTAATGTCAAATAGCAGCTGTCAAACAGATGAATTGCGGGATGCAATAATTATTATGATTCTGCCAAAACGTCCATTTTAGGCACCCTGAAATATAATTAAAGGTTTCCACTAACGATGCATTTATTACACTTTCTATCCCTTGGCATAATTGACTTTTTGTCAAAGATCATCATTTCAGTACTTACTGTAAACATATTAAAAATTTACAATTTGACGAGAGAGAATTTTTTCTTGCGATGTCATTTAAGCGCGCGAAAAGAAAAGTGAAGTTTCTGTGTTGCCACTTGCCAACGCTGAGATGAAATAATCCAACTTAAAAAGTATATATATTTTATTTATAAAAATGCGATGTTAATACGTGTGTGTAAAGAACACTACTCTGTTTAATTAATTATATTTCAGATCGCCGTGAAGTAAAATTATTCAATTTGATTACATAAATGTTCGCCATTCACTTTGAAGACAGGCTTAAAACAAGCAAATGCTATAATGATTTAAGGAGTCTTACCTCAAACTTCCCTGTAACTGGGTCCAGGTCTAAAATGGCGTAGTCTGCATCCCTGTCGCCAACGGCGTCTATCCGGACGTGGCCCGTTATACCTGTGATCATACCGCATTATCAATGTTTTTGATAAAACCTATCATCATCATTCATAATTTCAGCCGAAAGACGTCAACTGCTGGACATAGGCCTCCCCCAAATAGGTTTGCCATAATCGCCACGCTTGGCAGGCGGGTTGGCGATCGCAGTATGGTGTTAAAATGCATAGATAACGCTGCTGCCCATTCTCGATGAAGTCGATCCCTTAGTCGCCTTTTACGACACCCACGGGAAGAAATAGGGCGGTGCTATTCTTTACGTCCGGCACCACACAGAACGATAAAACATAGTTTTAAGGTAGGTCGTAGGTGTTTCTTTGTCGTGTGGTTAGTAAATAACCTGGAGGTTTAGATACTTGGGGGTCTAATAACTTCGAAGCGATAATCCGAAGTATCGGCCGAATGTTCGGCCGTTTTATATCTTCCAAAGTTTCCTTTTTTGACTTTGAGTCCTTACCCGACCTCAAGTCACATTTTTGACTTTGGCTTATCTCTTTGACTGTCGTTATTTTTTTCTTTTGCCGTAGTTAGACGTAGTCGTTCCGTGTGGTGCCGGACGTAAAGAATAGCATCATCCCATTTTTTCCCGTGGGTGTCGTAAAAGGCGACGAAGGGTCTAACTGGAGAATGGGCTGCAGCAGCGTTCTCTATGCATTTTAACACCATACTGCGATCGCCAACCCGCCTGCCAAGCGTGGCGATTATGGCAACTACCCCACCCCCACCTCCTTTTTGGGGGAGGCCTATGTCCAGCAGTGGACGTCTTTCGGCTGGAATGACGATGATGATGAGACGTCGTCAAGAAACGGCTGAACATTCGGCCGATAGAGTAGACCCCCTGGTGTCAGAGTTTTTATGCCGCCCATGGACCTCTGACTTGGCTTCACATGCCGTCTAGAAATATCTCTCAGGCATGCCGGTTTCCTCACGATGTTCTCCTTCACCGTTTTTTAAGCAAGTGAGAAGTATACAGGGTATTTGGTGCATCGTGTGCCAAATTGAAATGGTCGACTGAAGGGGCCATCTGCTATCCTTTCAGACCCCTGCCCTGTGGTTTTTTTTATTGTTTTATTAAAAAAATAATCAATTTTTACATTCAAATATTTTTTTTTAAATGGTATAAGGCGTAGACTCTGAATTTTAATTTTATTTAGTTATGTATTGTTTTAGAGTACTTTTGAATACAAAATGAGTGACATTAGTCATCTAGTTTTTGTTTAATTAACTCGCAAAGTTTCGGAATATACGAGTATGTAAAACTTAAATTAAAGCTGTGTCGTGTTACAGCTGTGTACATGGCTACAAAAAAAAAACCAAAAGCGACCGAGAACTTCCAGCTCCCATAAAAATTCTCTAGTCTATCCTCTTGCTAATGATGTGGCACATCCCATAAAAATATTTTAAAAACTTTGTGAATTCGCTAGAATTGTGAATCGAGTCACAAAAGGCTAATATTATAAATTATGATTTAAAAATATATTTTTGCTTAAATAATACCTGACAAAACTATCAGGTGGCACACGATCCTGTATAAAATACGCACATGAATCCGAAAACTCAAAGGTGCGTGCCTTGGGTTCGATCTCGAGACCTATGACTTGGCAGTCCGATGATCACACCACTAGGCTAACACTGCTGTTAGACCTAAAGTCAACGCCATGAGACGAGATAAATTTCATACTTTGGGATTTAAAACTTTAACTGAAATTGCGTATGGTTCAGTTTCCATTGCAACTAAAATTATTTTATGACGTTTAGCGATAATTTCTTCATTCATAAATCAACTTAGATATCTTGAGTTTAAAGTTGATAGTTGTATAATTTGCAATTTTATGTATTTATAGCTTCTCATGACGGTTACTTTAGGTTACTATTATAATCATATTGCACAACAGACTATTCTGGGTAAGAACATTATGTAGAAGGCTAACCGAACTTTCAACCGCATCGGATCGCAGCACATCACTTTGAGTGTAAAAAATCCCAAAGCGGCCTGCCTGTAGTGTACGATAAGAAATTTAAGGGATGAACTGGACGTCCACTGCTGGACATAGGCCTCCCTCAAAAGGGGTGGGGGGATGCCATAATCGCCACGCTTGGCTGGCGGGTTGGCGATCGCAATATGATGTTAATATGCATAGAGAACGCTGCTGCCCATTCTCTACTAAGTCCCTTAGTCGCCTTTTACGACACCCATGGGAAGAAAAGGCTATTCTTTACATTCGGCACCACATAAATTAGAAGTTTAGATTTATATTGTTATTTTTTTTTGTTTATTATAAACTAGCTGCGCCCCGCGGTTTCACCCGCGTAAGTCTCGATCCCGTAGGAATATAGGGATGAAAAGTAGCCTATATGTTAATCCAGGGTGTCAGCTACCTCTATACAAAATTTTATCAAAATTGGTCCAGCCGTTTTTACGTGAAAGAGTAACAAACATTCACCCATCCATCCATACTTACAAACTTTCACATTCACCCATCCATCCATACTTACAAACTTTCGCGTTTATAGAACTAGTAGTATAGGATAATTTAATTTAAAATAAAATATAACTAAGTGAAGTTGGAGAATTTTTGCGAGGCGCGGCCTGGCCAAGTGTGCGCTAGCCTATACAATGCAATGCAACAACGTTAGAAGTAATATCATCACTAGTACTCTAGCCGGCACTAAAAAACAGAACCGTCACACGTCATCAATGTAATAAATAACATACTGCTTCAAGAATCTGCGTTAAAACAGACTTCGACACACAAAACTTGATCATTAACGGCAAAACACAAAAGCTTTATTGATACATCAGTATTAAGTATTTACTCAGTAGGTACTAGTGACTAATCTTAAAAGGTTTTTGACAAACTTACTTATCGGCTTAGGAAATCTAGGCCTGAAGCTAACGTGAACATATACGTTAAAAAAGGATCCCTAGTATTGATTACATTTTGTTAAAGTATTCGGATTATGTAATAGTTACTTATGATATTAGTGCGGTAAGTTGGTTTTTACAAACGAGTAGATGAATGTAAGCCCGAGACGAAGTCGACGGCTTAAGTATAGTCACGAGTTTGTAAATACCAATTTCCGCGCGTGTGTCATTCAAAGTTGTTCAACACATTTGCGAGAAAACAGTACAATAGGTAATAAAATAAGCCATCAAAACATTTTAAGAGAATGATTGAGTGTTTCTTCGAGTCTTCCATGATATAAAATTATTGTAAAATATCATTAAATATCACTCACGATTTTGGAGGCAACCCGCTGCTCAAAAAATGTATTTACGAAGCCTATATACATTGTTCGAAAGTTAAAAATTACGCACCACACAACGGAATGTGCGCTAAAATAGGTACTCTCACCTAAGTACATGTTTTACTGCAACCTCCGTTGTATAGCGCCGTGCGTATCCTTCGCGGTTTTCTTTTTATTTCCATAAAAAATATATAAGAATTCCACCACGGAGTTTCAAATAACGAGAATAAATAAGATGAATGATCGAACCTCCTTGGAAGCGTTTTTGCTCAATACGTTTATCTTACTTTACTATTAAAGAGAAAATGAGACAAAAGATGTAGTGCTAATTTTCACCATGCGCACTTTGCGCCATTCGCAAATTCGCTCCATTTTCATATAAGAAACGTTAAAAATTGTTGCGACGTTCCGACTGATATTTATAAACAAAATAATAATAATATGAGTTCAAGCAAGGAATCCGATATTAATATGGAATCTACTGCACCTGATATCTTGAATGAGCCGCCAAAATAGCGTGAGTGCTATTTAATGATTTACGATAATTTTATATCACGGAAGACTCGAAGAAATACTCAATCGTTCTCTTAAAATTTTTGATGGCTTGATCTATTACCTATTTTACTGTTTTCTCGCAAATGTGTTGAAAAACGTTGTATGACACGTGCGGAAATTGGTATTTACAAACTCGTGACTACGGTAAGCCATTACATTCGTCTACTCGTTTGTAAAAACCTACTTACCGCACTAGTATCATAAATAACTGTTTAAACTCAACCCAAGGTCTTCAATAAAACTCATGTATATCGCTATAGAACAATATAATATAGTTCCACTTGAATACAGAATTTCAACAATAAAGTACTTTTTTTTTTTTATGTATGGCATCTCGTAGCAGACGTCGTTGCTACTTAACCGGATATTCCTGTGGCTGCCCTAAGGTTTTTAATCTTAAAGCCTCCAGCCAGGGCGTAAATTATATATATTTATTAAAACTAAACGACAGCGCACTAAGGGCACCCCCTGTGCGGTACGGACCTCGGCTTAGGGCGTCGTTGGGGGATCACAAAATTAGTAACAATTTGGGGACGGGCTGGAACAACATTTTGATCATGATTATTATCAGGGGATATTATATTTATTGCTACGGCGCTCTCAGCCTCTAACCGGGCGGCTGGCGCATCGACATTCAAGGGACGGGGGGGAGGACTTTTATTACGATTTACTCGGGAAGTTCGCGTGGTACCTCGGCGGCGAGGACGGAAGGTCGGTTTGTGTATTTTGTGCACTGTACTCGTGGCCCTATTGCTTTCCTGAAGGAGAGTGACGGGGTCATCCGGATCTAAGAGAGTATGCCTCGGTCGGCGAGTCTGACTAATGGCAGAAGGCCTGTAACTAGCGGCCTGCACAACCAAGGGGTTGCGATGACGTTCCGCGGATTCGAAAAAGCGCTTTGCAAGGTGCTTCATAAACTGCTTGATGGTAGGCATCTTAAGGTCTACGTGAAGTTGTTCGTTCCGAACGAACCAAGGAGCCTTCGTAATTCTACGGAGAAATCGGTTTTGAAGCGTCTGCATCTTATGAATGTGATACGACTTTGCGTGAGCGAAGACTACGCAGGCGTAAGTCATGATCGGACGAATGCACGCGGTGTAAATACGCAATTTGCACTTAAGGGACAACTTGCTGCGCGGGTTGAGTACGGAGTGTAGTCTGCCGAGAGCAAAACTGGCGCGCGAGCGCACCTGTTTTATGTGCTCGCCGAACGTCATGTGATGGTCTAAGACCACACCGAGATATTTGGCTCGCTTCTCCCAAGGGATAGGCTTGCCGAACATGGTGATCGGTTGGGGGAGGGCGGGTGATCGCCGGGGCCTACAGAATAGGACCCCCTGGCTCTTATCAGGGTTGACTGCGATCCTCCACTTCCTGAACCAGGCCGCGAGTCTGTTGACTTCGGCCTGAAGGATGCGGGCGATATTGTCTTGCCTGAGGCCGGAGTAGTAGATGGCCGTGTCGTCTGCGAACAGAGCTAACTGCGCCTTTCTACATTTGGGGATATCACTAGTGAATATAGTGAATATCAGCGGTGCCAGCACAGCGCCCTGATGGACGCCTGCGCGGAGCGGATGGGGGGAGGATAGCGCACCCTCGATGCGATAGCGGAAGGTGCGGTCCGACAAAAAGTCTCGTAAGATGAGTACGAGACGATCGGGCACACCGAGTTTGTAGAGCTTATATAATAAGCCGTTGTACCAGACTTTGTCGAACGCTTTCGCAATGTCGAAGAACACAGCACCCGTCATGAGCCCGCGCTGGAAGCCAGCGCTTATATGCTCGACGATACGGTGGACCTGTTGTACGCACGAATGTTGGGATCTGAACCCGAACTGTTCGTTTGGGATGAGGCCCTTCGTCTCGGCATAGTCTCTGAGACGCTTATAAATAAGCCTCTCATAGACTTTGCCGAAGACTTTGAGCAGACTGATGGGTCGGTAACTGGAAGGTTCGGTCTTAGGTTTGCCGGGCTTCGGGATACCGATGACCGTGGCACTTTTCCAAGCTTGAGGAAAAATGTTGTTGCTAAGAGCGCCATTGAAGATGGTGGTCATTAGCATGATCAGGTGAGCGGGGAACAGCTGGAGCACCCTGTTGGTGATTCCGTCTGATCCGGGAGATTTACGGGTTTTTAGACCCTTGATAATGTCGTGCACTTCGTCTGGGGTGACGGGAGCCAGAGGACAATCATGGTCTTCGACCGGACGGAGATTCGCCCTACGTTCGACTTCAGCGTCCACCTCAGCGAGGTGAGCTTGGTCTACTGGTTGAGAGCTGGGCGAGCACTGAGTCTCGAGAGTGTCAGCCAGGCATTCAGCCTTGTCGGTGTCGTCGAATGCTATCGTCCTGTCGGGTCGTGTCAGAGGGGGCATAGAAGCTACTTGCGGGCATCTGAGTTTCCTCTGAAGCTCCCAGAAGGCAAGATGAGTGGGCTCTAGTTCGCCCAGCATCTTGTCCCAGTGGGCCTCACGCAGTTCTTTCATACGCTTCCTTACAGATCTCTGTAATTGGCGCATGAAGACTTTGTTAGCATCACAGGGAAAGACACTGTATGCACGAGTGGCCGCGTTCTTCTCAGTCAGCAGTTCACACACATCGTCCGGCAGCTTTCGGCGATGGGGGTCCATCGCCGGAACCTGCCTCGAGCAATCGCTCAGGACTGATTGTACGTGTTCCGTGAGTGAGTCGATCGCGGCCGTCGTGTCGGCGATCGAGTCAAACTGATCGGGGATAGAATCCAGTATCGGGGATGTGGTGGATTTCAGTCGATCGCTTACTTTCCGCCAGTCCGTGACTACTTTCGTGAGGGGGGGTTGGTCAGGGTCAAGGAGTCCGTCGCGAGGGGCCAGTCTTAAGACGACCGGCCGGTGGTCAGAAGTCAGTTCGTCCATCGCCTCTATCGAATCCAACCGTAGGTTGATATTCTTTAGGAGCGCTATGTCCAATATGTCCGGGGATTGACTGGGGATATGGGGGTAATGAGTAGGATTCATCGGACCGATGATATCGAAATTTAAAACGGTGGTGAGGTCAAACAGATGTTGGCCTCGAAACGTAGTGGTATTACAGTTCCAGGACTGATGTTTGGCGTTGAGATCACCCGCTACGATAACGGATTCACTCAGGCCGAAAAGAATCGAAAGATCGCGAGACAGCAGTTGAAGACCGTCTAGGTTCGTGGTCGCGGTGCCCGGCATGTAAGCCGAAACTATCGTAATCGGTTGATGACCTGACATTGCTAATTTGCATGCAGATACTTCAAGACACGAGAGAGTTGTCGGAGCATCGAGCGGGATGCAATGGAGAGGAGTCCTATAGTAAATCAGGGTGCCGCCCCTGTGGCATCGAGTCCTGTCATTGCGAACTACGCGATAGTTCGCAATTGACGGGTCTCGATGACAAGGCTTGAGGAAAGTTTCCTGTACTAGGAGAATATCTAACCGATGGTCGCGGAGGAACACAGCGATTTCGTCGCGTTGTTCTTTAATGCCGTTGGCATTGAAAAAGCCTAACTTGAGTGATCTGAGTTTAGTTCTCGCGGGGGCCGTATTATACATTATGGTTCTTATACGCGATGGACTCTAGGGCTTGCGTGATCTCGGGATACGCGTGATAAATTCGCTGGATCTCCGATAGATCGCAGGAGTTACGGGCTACAATTATTTCGCTGGCCATTTTCTTGGCGCGGGGCGAAAGAAAGATGTTAAATGTGCTCGAGATCACATTAAACGCATCGAAGGTGTTAGGTGATGCGACCACTGGAGTGGCCGCGGGTTGAGGAGGCGCGCGAGTGTTGAGAGGGGGAGCGGCTTTGGAAGCAGGCTCTGGCACGCGGGCCACTGGGGGCGCGAGAGGCGCGCTCCTACCGGCGGCGGTAGATTGTTGTTGATGCTGAGCGCTATGAGCGCGAAGGCGAGGGTCCATCAACCGTGGGATGGGTTGAGGTTGAGGGGGGGGAGGAGCCATGTATTGGCCGAAGGCAGGGAAGGCCTGCTGGTGGTTGAAATGGTTCCACGGACTGGACCTTTGAGGGCTCAGTCGTTGCGGAGGTTGGGTCTGAGAGGAGGAGAATCCCCCCTGGTTATCTCTCTGTTGCCTCGCGTCGTAACGCTTGGTCAATTTCGAGGAAGACGATTTTGGTGCCTTAGGGCAGCCACGGTAATTGGCTGGGTGGCCTTGTTGGCCGCAAAGAACGCAACTGGGAGGTTCGGTGCAGAGGGCACGGTCTTTCGGTCGCGAGCATTCAGAAGTGCCATGCTCACCCAGGCACTTGACGCACCTGGGTTTCGCGAAGCAGTTCTTCTGCGCGTGACCGTATAGTTGACACCGGTGGCACTGTCCGATAATGCTGGACTTGTGCGGCTTCTGAATGTCAAAGCCTTTAAGGCTACAGATCGAAGCGATCTTGAAAATAGGGTGATGCCCGTCAACCTGAGAGCATACGACAAGAATCATGTCGTATGGTGCACCGCCTCTAGAGCGGTGCATCCTGTGGACTTCGAGGACAGGAATAGCCTGTCGCTCTAAGTCCGACTTAATGTCTGCGGTGGCAATCTCACTGGAGATCCTACGGATCACCACACGCGTCTGACGCTCTTCGGGGAGGGTATATGAGTGGTATGAGATGCCTCTCACCCAAAGTGTCCTGGTTAGTTCCCTGAAATCGTTAGCCGTGGGAACGGTGACTTTTATACCCGGTTGGGTACTGACCGCGCTGGTGAAGTTGATCCGCTGATCAACACACCATTTTGAGATTTCCGTCCATTTACCCTTGTCCTGGATGACAATGGGCGGAGGACGGGAAGCCTTCTTAGAGGCAGAAACGACAGTGAAACCGTCTTGGTCTTGCGTGGAAGACGCCGGGACCGGTGACGGAGTAACGGTAGGGGGGGCCGCGGTAGGGGCCACTGAGGTGGATGCTACGGGGGCAGAAGGGATAGGGGTCGAGGGAGGCTCGTACGCCACTATCTTGGTTGCCTGGCCCGACTTACTCTTCGACTTCTTCCTCTTGCCAGGTCCAGAGGTTAGGAACCCTGGCTTGGCAGAGGTAGAAGAAGAAGACGAAGAGGAAGAGCTGGACTCTTCGGAGTCTGAGCTGCTCGGACTTGGCGCGCGATTGTCCGCAGGTGCGGAAGTGTCCATTGACACGATCGGGCTAGGGGAGGGACTCTGGAAGTCCTCTTCCGCCTGTTGGTTCGCGAGTACATCGCTGAACTTATCGATGCCAGCAGAAGGCTGGCTCTTTAGTTCAGCGAGTTGTACTCCATACCGTTCTAGAAATGCTGGGTCCTTAAAAAGGACCTTTCTGAAGAACGCCACAATAAGGGCGTCCTCCATAGCGGTTAAGGGGGGGTTCCTAGTAGGGAGGAATTTTGGAGCCGTCTCCACTAATTTCTGCCTATCGTTCCCTATACCTAGCTCCCCGGGGATGTGTTTCCCTCCCTGTCGGGTGCAGACAGGGAGGATGTGTAACCTATTGGTGAGCCCTAAGCTTGTGATCCCGTTGCCAATCTTATTGTGCAAGGGGGCCCTTTCCAGTCTAGCGCGAAGGGTGTAGACACACCCTACAGACACTAGGTGAGTAGCTGTGGAAGGAAAACTGCCACCAGAGCCGACTAGGAGATCCCCCAAGGCCGGTTAACTCTGGGACCCGTCCAATTTACTGCCTCCCCCTGAAGGGGTTCGGCGGGTGCGTTTGGGTCAACACCCCACTCGGTTTCGTTAACACTGTAAGGTTTCCACCGAGGACCACGAAACTGTGGTTTTGCCCAGAAGGGGCCTAATGAAGCTACTCTCTGAACAAACTGTTAAGAAACGCTTGCCTTGAAAAAGGCACTTTTTTTGATCTGGTGTCTTTCGATTAAATTAATTAATAAATTAATCAATCTAATCAATTGACGATCGGTTGTAGTCGGGGCGACTACGAGAGCGTTACGCAAGCGTAACGTACCGGGCACAGCGAGAGCAGCGCAACACACGTCCTTCCGCAGCGAGCTTCGAGCGCAGAATGTTTTGTTTGTTTTGACAATAAAGTACAAAATTTCTAAACTACTTATGCTGTCATCGGTAACGAAACCATACCGCGATCTAACTCGACGCCAACGCCATCTAGTTAGAAAGCTGGTACTAAGTTTGCATAATCTTACTTACTGTAACTAAAAATGATTAAATATAATATGATATGGTTTGACAATAACTATTAACCGATTGTGTGTCCTCAAGCTTTGGAAATCGTTCCTCTGTGTGTTTTTAACCAAAGACACCTGCTTTAATAGCGAAAGTTATAACGACAACTAACAAATAGTATTTCCTGCAGGCTTAGCATGACCTGCCAGGGTTGCGAGTTTGTCCAAAAGGGATATCGTGGCCCTGGCACACAGGCAAATGAAGGAATACGGGTGGGTTTTAGTCAGTAAAAGTCTGACATGCCCTCCCGCTCCGCCCAGAGCTGGAGAAGTTATTTGATAATTTCCATGACGCATTCAATTTCTACTCTACTCGTACTATAGAATAGAAATCGTTTGTCTCCGAAAATATTCTACTGTCTACACGGAAACTTAATTTATGTCTACTCTTCCGTCGACAAAACGCTTCTCCACGGTTCTCGTGCTAATCCTGCTGAGAAGACATGGTGCGAGCATACTTATCGCATGTCTGCATGCCAATTTCTTTTTTTTCGTAAAGGACTTCATATTAGGGCCTGCAGTCTCGACATAGATAGCGATCGCTTTACGACCGAATTCGGACGGTCACAATTGCTTGACAACGTTGTGATTTTTTCGTGCTTGTCAAGCAATTTCAGTCAAAAAGTATTTAAACAAAAACCGGCCAAGTGCGTGTCGGACCACGCACTATGAAGGGTTCCGTAGTTGGGATGAATTTATCCCAAGAACAAACTTAACATTGTAATTGAAAAACATGATCCCCATACTTTCCAACTGCAAATGTAAGTTTGTACGCACAATATTGAGTGATTTACCATGTTATTTTAAGATTACAGACTTCTTATAGGTTTTCCTGTAATCTACAAGTAAACACCTATTTTCTGTATTTTTATTAAAATTTTAGGCTCAGTAGTTTCGGCGATAAGGCCCCCCTTATCTCCAAAACTACTGAGCCTAAAATTTTCCCGGGGGAATGGTTATGTTTCATCTATTTTCTTAAATAATTTCAAAAGTATGTATTTTCAAAACACAAAAACAAAATATATAAAATTCTTAAAACAAGCCCTTTCATTTGATATGTCACACGGTACACTCAGCAAAACTTTTATTTTTAATTTTCTAATTTGCCCCCCAAAGTGACCTCGTTAATCAAAATTTATTTATTTATATTATTTGGGTCACAGAAATTCATATGTGTACCAAATTTCAACTTAATCGGTCCAGTAGATTCGGAGCAAATAAGCTGTGACAAACGGACAGACAGACACACGAGTGATCCTATAAAGGTTCCTTTTTTCCTTTTGAGGTACTGAACCCTAAAAAACTCAATTAAGTACTATACGAAATGAAGCCTCGCTGTCCTCTGTATCTAAATAAATTCCCAGTAATTGTCACGTATCAAGTTTATTAAGATACTAGCTGACCCGTGCCCATTCCGTTGGGCGGTAAACATTTTTACTCTATGACACTCACAAATAACGTGGCTTTCTATGGGTAAAAGAATACCTACCCTACCTGCCTACCCTACCTACCTACCTACCCTACCTACCTACCTACCCTACCTGCCTACCCTACCTACCTACCTACCCTACCTACCTACCCTACCTACCTACCCTACCTACCTACCCTACCTACCTACGCTACCTACCTACCCTACCTACCTACCCTACCTACCTACCCTACCTACCTACCCTACCTACCTACCCTACCTACCTACCCTACCTACCTACCCTACCTACCTACCCTACCTACCTACCCTACCTACCTACCTAAAGAAAACTTCACATAAGCCATCTACTAAATAGTCCGAACAAAGCCTAAACCTTTTTTTTATAGGTGAGCCCGTTCTTGAGTTATAAAATTACAACGAAAAGAGGCATTGATGTTTTTGATATAGATTTACATTATATACCGTTTGTACCGTTGAGTTCTTGTTTTAATTGCCAGTCTATTGTTCTGTCCGTGTTTTCGACGACTCAAAGCTATTAATGTTGGTAAACATTGTTTAAACAATGGATAGGTAAGGGAGTCGTCAACCTTTTGTTTGAAATGAAACACCTATAATTATACATTTCAAAATTGAAAATACATTCTAATACGAGTAGTCGGCACGGTTGGCGCAGTGGTCACGCGCGCCCCTATCAGACGTCGCGGGGGGGGTCAGACACCTCACCCCCCCCCCCCTAGACTTGAGGTGGCCCGCAGAGGCAGGCCGGCACTAGCCGGGGATCGCGGAAGTAATAATAGATCCCATGATCCCCGGTGCAAGTGTGGGAGGGGAACTCTGGGGTGGTTTTTAGTCAGTATTATTACAAAACAAGATTTATATTTTGACATGGCTTAAACCATGGAGCTAGTTTTTGTAATAAGAACGTAACAGTGATTGAAATAGCGTTATTTATACAAAACTGAAAACTTAGTTCGGTACTAAGTTGTCAGTTTTGTGTTTAGGAACTTTACTATAGTCGGAATAAAGTTCAAAATTCAATAATGGCTCCATGTTTTAAACCTGGGTCTGAAGATAAACCTTGTTTTGTAATAAGGGGGTAAGAGTCTGACATTATCAATAAGCGCAAGACGACCCTTTAGGCGCGGGGGCGCCGTTAGCATGTTTTTGTACGGACAACCCGGTAACATCCGATACCAACCTTATAACTTTGTGATTTTTCATGATACAGTTTTGAAATTTTGTACATAGATTCTTTACATAAAAATACTAGACACGTGTTTCGGGCTTAGCATATACTAAAACTAATATTGTTTATACAATCTCCTGATATCAACCGTCGGCCCGTTGCCCACCAGACACAACACCCTGATCGGAGGATCCCCCCTTTTATATAGAGGATGAGTGAACTTTACACCCTGCTCTTCATACCTCTATAATATCCTACAAACTTACTACGGTGACATGACATCTAACGTGGAATACCGGATTATAACTTTTCACTACGGCAGCTACTTCTCGGTGATGGCCACCTACTTCCCTTACAACAATGAGGATAAGCACAATATAGCTAAGATATCTCGCAACCTCTGCTACATCCCCAAACTTACATCACATGTCAAGTCTGAAGTCAACTTAAAAGAGTTCTACAAAAACATTATATCTCATTGTTTATTTTTTTTTGTAAAATGTGAGATTTTGATCTTAACTGTAGGTATTTATTTTATAATTTACTTAGCACAATTAAGTTATAGCATATTAATTTTCAAAATTTGTAATCTAATTGGTAGACGAGAACTACTGCCGACAAACTGTTTTGCAGTTCGGCAGACTTTTTATGTTATTGTTAATACAGATATTGAATAAAAAAAACATACAATTTCAGCTCCACTTAAAGAAGATCTCGGAGACTCAGATTATGCTGAGAATAATAATAATACTAATTAATATTATAAATGAGAAAGTGAGTTTGTTTGTTTGTTACGCTTTCACGCTAAAACGGCTGAACGGATTTGTATGAAATTTGGCAAACGAGTAGACCTTGACCTGGATTAGGACATAGAATACTTTTTATCCCAATATTTCCACGGGATCGAGATTTGTGCTGGTGAAACCGCGGGGTGCAGCTAGTAATAAATATTTGTATTCACCAAAATAAGAACACGTATAAAAAAAAATTAACAATCACTAAATAATGGCTTAAAATTTGTAATATACAAAGTTTGGGACTATCTGCATCCGAACTAGTGGTAAACCTGTATCTCGGATTACATTTAATCCCCATAAAAAAGTTGCGAACATTTAGTAGTCATGTTTAAGTTTGTATACCTATTTTTTTTTTCTTTACACTTGCTCTGTGGCTATTTTAGATAGCCACAGTGTGCTTTTAGTCGGTAGAAGTAAAAAAAAAACCTCTACCTTACCCAGAAAAAAATCCACACGGTAAAAAGGGAACGTACCATGAAAGTCTCGTCCCCACATCCGCCTGGTGATGTTCCTGCCATCCCTGATGTCGCCACCTTCCGTTAAGGTCTCGTTCAGCGCCATGCCCAGTAAGTACACGCCGTCATAGAAGGCGCCGATGAAAAAGTTTACCTAAGAATAAATAGTTGATTGTTTTAAGACAGCATTATGTTTCGCATTGCCAAGGAAATATAAACATTACGCTTGTTGAAAAAACAAAAATATTATAGGCATACATATAGCGATTATATTAATAGATATTTTCATCAAGAAGGCAATCATTTGCATTCAGAAAGTATCATTTGGTAAAGTGGAACTGATGAAGAACACCACAGATGGCCACCGGAACTCCTGAATGATAATTAATTCACGGGTGGCGATAAGTAATCTCGATTAAGATAGTTAACGAAGCAAATTTAAATAAATAGTTCTGACCAAAATGGTACCATCAGATCGGCTCTTCAGTGGCAAATCAAATCAAATCAAAATCAAAAGTCATTTATTCAAACTAGGCTGAGAATCAGCACTTTTCGAACGTCGACAAATTACATGAAACAGTCCCCCAAAAACACCCACCCTTCACCACTTCCTAGTGCTTTAGCTGGGAAGAAGAAGTGGCGCAACAAACTCCCCAGCAGCACAGCTGTCTGTTCGCATATAAAACTTGAATCTATACAATACAATGTAAAATAATTTGCATTACGCAACACAAAACGTTAAATTAAATTATTTGCCTTCTGTTAGCTAGCACACACCATTATACAAAAAAAAACCATTATACAAAAAACGAAAATACAGAACCAAAGACACCGACTTCCGAAATTAAATTAAATATATGTTGGTGTACTACAGGTACACCGCTGCCCAACCCTTCGGGGAAACAAGGCGTGATATTGTTATGTGCTTCCGAAATTGAAGTAATTTTTCACTTTTTAGTGTTTTTATTGGAAGTTGGTTGTTTTTTTTTTTGTAAAAAAGTTTTTTTTTGAAGTCGGTTCGAAAAAGGATTTGGTGAAGTGGAGAAGCCAACCCGCCTGCCAAGCGTGGCGATTATGGCAAACCCCCCCTTTGGAGAAGGCCTATGTGCAGCAGTGGACGTCTTTCGGCTAAAATGATGATGATGATGAAGTGGAGAAAGAATGTGCATTCTCTTGTTTGGTCTAAATCGTAACGTAAATTCGAATGTTTTTTTAATCGAAAATACTACTATCCTACTTACATAGCATTGTTGGTTTTAATCTATAGATATGAATAAAGTCTTAAACTATGTAAATATTATGTGCGAAATGAGTAATTTCAAATTAAAATCGGTAAATATACCTACATAATATGATGTAGGTACTGTATGTTCAAAGGTCTAAGAATTTATTGATGTTCTGGCCTTGACCAATTCCGCCGTGTAAAATAAAGAGAATTTTGTAAGAGGCAGGAAAGGTATCCGTGGCTGGAAATCGTAAATTACAAATTCATTTGCTACACCTCCTTTTCCACAACATTTCTAAGAACCATGGATTTATGTGGTTCTGTAATGAGATTTCCGCTACATGTCACAATTTTGTTTTCTCATGACTTGCCATAAAGATGTATACATATTCAAAACAGCTGCTTAAAAAGTTTAAAACGCTGTTTAAAAAAAAAAACTTATTATGATATAACATTAAGGCTCGTGCAGGCCGGCGTGACTTGTCACGGTAAACAATTTCCATGAAATTTTCATAGAAATTGTTCTATCGGTGACGCGCGGGTCCGTACGGGCCTTCAAACGACCACCCATTGTTCAAGTATCTTTATTTCTTACACCTGTGGCAGCATCAACATCGCCACATGCGAACTACGCGTCACTCTGACGTCACGCAAAATCCTGCATCGCGCAAGCAGAGTTTACCACGCAACTAGCTCATATAATACCCCACATGCCCTAGCAGCCCCACTTCAAATTTTTAAGACTTTTTTCTCTTTTTGCAAAAAATACATATTTTTATTTTATTTATTATTTGTTTGTAAAATAGTTGGGCAAACGTCATCTAAAACTATTCTAAATTTCAAGTTGATAGCATTAGTAGTTCTTGAGATATCCAGGTGTGACAGACAGACAGACAGACAGACAGTCTCACCATAAGGGTTTCTTTTACCATTTTGGTACGGCACCCTAATACTAAAGTGGTACTATATTTTATTTTACTCTGCAACCTGACGAAATTAAAATCTATCTAAATATGCCAACATAAAGTAAAAAAAATAGCAAATGTTAATGTGAAGTAATATGATTTTAATAAAGAATACCATTTTTGATTGTCTTAGGGCTCCGTCGAATATCTCGTTTTCCAAAACGGTTTCGTCACCAAAAAAGTTTGAGAACCACTGATTTAGATAATATATTCCGGAAGGTTTATGTTCAAAATACATTATTATTAAACTTACATATCACAAAGAAATCTCGATAAATTATATTTTTTTCTGTAAATTGGTTTAAAAAAAACACATCAAAATTAAATTATGTTTTTAAAACTAGATGAGGTGTTTCCTAACCGACTACTCTGAGAAGAACAACATAAAACAAACTCAGTGGTCACAGTTTCTTTTAAAGTCCAGACTTAATTTTGGTCAGGCCATGTTAGGAGCATGCAGTTTAAGTCTGAGATGGTCTTTTGAGAAAAGAACCATACAGATTTGAGTGGACCTGCCCAGTCAGTCAGACATGCATTTGTCAGTAATCGTTTATTTCGAAATTTTGGTAGGCCGCATATATGTAGTAGGTACTCAAACTGCCAGATTATCATTAAAACTAACTGAGAAAAAAAACATCACCCACAGTCCACAATAATTAAAATAATCATAATATTTTAATACTTTACAAAGTAAGTATTTGACGGAAGCCATATTATTTAACAGCTGCGAGAGGCGGCGACTAGATGGTGCTAGTGGAACGTGCACCATAGACAAATCATTCATTCTATCGGATGTTTGACTTAAAAGACTTGAAGTCAATTGAGTGATATATTGTAACGTTACCCCCCACTAGCGGATCGCCTTTATAAGGAGGTGCGCTATTGAGTCGGTACGCATTTTGAACGGATGCGTCTTGGTGCACGGACCACTGTCTCTCGATAGTCAGTACTGCCCGGTTATTGGATATGGAACGCTGTCTCCGACAAATTAGTACTATCCTTATTGCGGTGGGTGCATGGACCACTGTCCCTGACAGTCAGTACTGCCCTATGTGACCGCCACTACCATTATTAGTTATTTAATTAATTCTATTTAATTTCTATATTCTCTCGATTTAAAACAACTGATTGTTCGATTGTAATATATTTCTGTATTGCCATATCTGAGTATTACTTCTGATGTCTGAACCTATCCCGACATGTTCATGTCGTTGTGTACATAACAATCATAAAATGTTAATTGAATAATATTTAAAAAAAA
Organism: Tiliacea aurago; assembly: GCA_948098905.1. NCBI lineage: Eukaryota > Metazoa > Arthropoda > Insecta > Lepidoptera > Noctuidae > Tiliacea > Tiliacea aurago. Next base: position 19,921,255 of record OX402593.1, read on the forward strand.
TAGTTAACAAAAAAAAACAATTTATTACAAAACAAGGTTTATCTTCAGACCCAGGTTTAAAACATGGAGCCATTATTTGAGGAAAATTTTATTACAAATATTTGCATGCTATATTAATTTAAAGAAAAGAAAGAAAAATATTTACATCATCTAAAAACTAACCGACTTAAAATAATAATATATAAGATATACGCTAACAGACTTAAAATAATAATATATGTACATGTATATAAAAAAGGAGGGGTACAGAAAAAACCCGTCCGCATCGCTGTCAACGAGCCATTATTGAATTTCGAACTTTATTCCGACTATGGTAAAGTTCCTAAACACAAAACTGACAACTTAGTACCGAACTAAGTTTTCAGTTTTGTATAATAAAGAACGGTATTTCAATCACTGTTTTGTTCTTATTACAAAAACTGGCCCCAGGGTTTAAGCCATGTCAAAATATAAATCTTGTTTTGTAATAAGGCGGTTATTGTGTAAAAATTAGAACAACTCAACCCCAAAGCCTTTGCCTTTGTGTGTTTTTGTAATTATAATAATAAGTTAGGTTAGAACTTTAGATAAGTACACTATCGCATTAGGTTACCCCTGTAATGATAGATGTAAATTGGAAAATAAATAAATAAATAATAATCTTCAACAGTATAAAAGATTGTCTGATATAACTCAAGTTTTATAAAAGAATTGAATTTATTAAGGCTTAGTTCTCGAACGTGGCGTGGAATTTATTATAAAAGCGTATACATTGACATCTAAATGACTCCTATTTTCTTGAGCCTTGTTGTAGGTACAACAAATGATGATTTGTCGTAGTCGTATAAACCGAGCGAAGCAGGGGCGGGTCGCTAGTTCGCTAGTAAAGGAAAAAGACCAAACTTACTTCTTCACCATCAGAGAAAGAGTAATTATAGTGCTGCTTGGCTCTCGCTCTGACGGCATCAGCGAACTCGTCGAACCGGTCGCCAGTAGGCAGCTTCAGGGAGACCCGGAGTAATGCTTCGTAAGCTGCGCGAGCGGCCGTGTCGCGTTCGTCGTCGGCTGCCCAACCCGTTTCTCCCCAGTACCCGCCCTGGTTTAAGAGAAGAAAATGTAGAAAGTGATAATTTAATTTCGATTTATTAACACATTTAGCTGCAAATATAAGATATTAAAACTCAATCTATACGCGTACCTATAAAAAAACATATTACTGAATATTTTTTTCTCAAAGCTGTACTTGAAATGTTTAAAATGCTTATCCCCTACCTTACCCGCTTCGGCCGTAAAGGAAACCGGGGTTTCGTAACTGGTTTCCATGAAGGCTTTTTTTATACGTCTACGTAACTGGTTTCCATGAAGGCTTTTTTTATACTACTATGTAACTGGTTACGAAGGAGTAATTATCCAATGACCCTTAAGCCGCCTACGAAACTGACTACGAAAGAAGAAAGCGAAAAAGTTACCAGGCCCCATAATTATAGAATATTTGATAAAAAAATAATTCATAATTATATTTACATATACATTAAACACACGCTATTTTCCCATAATAATAGTTTACTTCTATTTACAAGGCACTCATAAAATAAACATAGCATCAGCTGGTTAGTAATATGCTAAAAGTTACCTCAACAATCTTTTAACAAAGTACAAAATAGCAAATATAATTACAAACTTTGCGGACCCTACATCATCTATATGACTTATGTATGTTTACCCTTTTTCTTAAGCACAAACAAAAACATCATTTTCCTTCTGCCATTTCAATCCAATTTACTTGGAGTCGACGCAAGCCGTCTTTATCTCCCAGGCGTTAAAATCAGCACAAAAAGACGAAAAACAAAATCCCGATATATTTAAGCCTTAAGCTTTAAGATATACTTAAGGCCATCTCCCACGGTTCCACCACATTTGTAAAATTAATTTAAAAATACGGTACGATGAGGCACATGTTATGACGCCAGAGTTTCACTTGAAAGGATCAATTGTAATTGAATGAGATTGAACCATTCAGACCGTGAAATTTGAAAACTGATTGCAGTGACATGTCCCTGTTAGGATTAAGTATCCCCAGTTAAAGTCGAATGGAAATGTGTGTAGATATTGTTTTGGGGTAACAATGCAACATTGAAAAATATGGTATAATCAAAAATCAAAAAAAAAAACAAATATACTGTACTAATGTACTTGTCGCGTTTTAGCGTGGCAATACCGGTCATTGACCTACCTACATTTTCTAGCATAATTTATTTAAAAAAAAACGGACAAGTGCGAGTCGGACTCGCACACGAAGGGTTCCGTACCTACCAGTAACCTGTATACGTATACGCGACGAACTGAGAACCTCCTTCTTTTAATATATATATATATATATATATATATAAAATAAAAGTGCATAAAAAATAAAAGTTGGACTCATGCGAAGACTTGTATGGATGTTATAAAAGTTGGACTCTTGCGAACACACCCAAAATTTAACACTACATATTTTTTTAAATACTTTAGTAAAAAAGACCACGTTTCTTGTATATCCCCTTTAAGTTTTAACTTTATTTTATTTTTATTATTTATTGATAGTGCGGCAATAGAAATACACAATCTGTGGAAATTTCAACTGTCTACCTATTACGGTTTATGATATACAGCCCGCTGACAGACAGACTGACAGACGAACAGCGGAAGCTTTGATAGTTATAGGGTTCCGCTTGGCATTAACATCCTAAAACAATATCTATCGTGATCTTGAACATGTTCTATTATTGAAAAACCATACATAGTTTAATACTTGGGGTTCCCCCGGAGCTGTACTAGGGAAAGAGCAATGACCGCTATTGACCACTATACCTACCAGCAGGCTTAGCATGAAGGCTCGTACAGACTGGTGCGATATCGCGGACGCGACGCGACGCTAGTAGCACAATTTCTATGTCAGTGCCTGTCCCGCCTGCGATGTCACGTGAGTCTGTAAGAGCCTTGATGCTTTCTATGTCTACTCTACTGTAGAATAGGAATCGCTTGTCTACCGATTTTTTTTACTGTCTACACGGAAACGTTATTTTTAGGGTTCCGTACCTCAGAAGGAAAAATTAGGGTTCCGTACCTCAAAAGGAAAAAAAAACCCTTATAGGATCACTCGTGTGTCTGTCTGTCTGTCCGTCTGTCACAGCTGATTTGCTCCGAATGTACTGGACCGATTAAGTTGAAATTTGGTACACATATAAACGTCTGTGACCCAAATACGGACGTGTTACGTAAATAAATAAATTTTGATTAAGGAGGTTACTTTTGGGGGGCAAATTAGAAATTAAAAACTAGCGCTGGGGCTCTGTCTCGAATTGGGTCGCAGCATTATGCTGAGCGGTGGCCGTTTTGCGTGGATGTGACGCATATTTTACCCCTACTTGTTCTTTTTGTATCTATGTTCTTTGTTTGCGTCATGTTTACCGCAAATAAACGTATTTTCTTTCTTTCTTTTTTTTCTTTCAAATTAAAAATAAAAGTTTTGTTGACTGTACCGTGTGACATATCAAATGAAAGTACTTGTTTTAAGGATTTTATATATATCATTTTAATAATTTTAAAATACATGCTTTTGAAATTATTTAAGAAAATAGATGAAAAATTACCATTCCCTCCGCCTTATCTCCGAAACTACTGAGCCTAAAATTTTGATAAAAATTCATAAAATAGTTCTTTACTTATAGATTACAGGAAACTCTATAAGAAGTCTGTGATCTTAAAATAACATGGTAAACCACTCAATATTGTGCGTACAAACTTACATTTGCAGTTGGAATGTATGGGAATCATGTTTTTCAACTACAATGTTAAGTTTGTTCTTGGGATAAATTCATCCCAACTACGGAACCCTTCATTGTGCGTGGGCCGACACGCACTTGGCCGGTTTCTTTCTACTCTTCCGTCGACAAAACCCTTCTCTACGGTTGTCGTGCTAAGCCTGCAGTCATACAAACCAAACCTTGAAAACAAACTACATAAAACAGCTCACAAACGAAAGAAACTCCGGTATCACGTACATACAACATCACACGTTCTAATCAGTCGGAGGCCGAGAGTTTACCGTAGACTAAAAGGTCAGGAGAACCGTGTGTGGCATGCCTGATAACGGGACATGATCGAAGGGATGCGGTCTTGAATTAATGCATCGAGTTAGGGTAGCTATACCGCGTTGTGCTGCTTGTTTTGCGATCGTTCCTTGACTTGCACTGGATTGTGCCCGCGGCTTCGTTCGCGTAAATTCTTGTTTTGACATAAAATATGTCTTATGAACCTCGGCAATACTGTAGCTTATTTATTTATTTAATACTTTAAGCACACAAATGTACAGAGGCGGACTTAATGCCATAGGCATTTTCCCATAGCAGCATAGTAGCTTCCCATTCATTATTATCATTTTAGCCGAAAGACGTTCACTGCTGGACATAGGTCTCCCCCAAGCAATGGGTTGCCATAATCGCCACGCTTGGCAGGCGGGTCGGCAATCGCAGTATGGTGTTTAAATGCATAGAGAACGCTGCTGCCCAATATCTAGTAAGTCCCTTAGTCGCCTTTTACGACACTCCCGGGAAGAAAAAGGGTGGTGCTATTCTTTACGTCTGGCACCACATGGAATCTCCCATCAGTGTAATTTTGACGGAATCGGAGCTTCCCATTAGTGAAATAACTTTCGGAATCAGATCAGTAGTTCTGAAGACCCTAGGTCCTAATACGAACTGACAAAAAAAAGTGACAGTTTGCATAAATATTGTGTGATTTTATTTTTTTTTTCCTTCTGGCTTCGCACGGTTTGTGCATTTAGCCAATGTCAAGTTTTAGTTCTTGTTTAAAATATTGATGAAATGAATTATAAATGCATGATGATGATATCCCCGCCCACTCCCCTTGAGTTTCAGTAAAGATGTGGCACTTTACTGAGTCCTCACGCGGACTTCTTGAGAGAACTTGAAGCGAAGTTGCACTGTTTTGTTTCATTTGCCTACACTAATGCACGTTCACAAACACTTAATGGTTAATAATCCACCATTATTACACATTAATATTCGGCTAAACACTAATTTTGGAAAATTAAACAAACTGCTGAACATGACGCTTCACTTTCCCGCCAAGAAGTCTATTGTGTGATTGACACTCTTTAATTTGAATATCGAACTTCTCCCAAAAAGGTTTTATATATGCAATTCTAAGAACTTTTTGATTCACCCTGGTGCAAACCTAAGAACAAGGAAATATTATTCTAAGGTGCAAACTCACAAATGTTACCTCTTTATAATATTAGTTTAGATTTGGTACAAGAAAATGTAGAAAAGGGAACAGGCTGAGCCACATTACATTGTGTTAATAAATTAGCCCGAATTTGGCTGTCTTTTCCATTCATTTACTTTCATAAGTTGTTCACAAGTCCGAAGAAAATTAGCGGGGATGTATGCCATTGCCAAGGTATAAATAGAATATTAAATGAGACTGTTTACTTTGCTATGGATTACGTTATTTAGACTATACAACATTATTTTTAGTATATGCGAAACCCGAAACACGTGTCTAGTATTTTTATGTAAAGAATCTATGTACAAAATTTCAAAACTTTATCATGAAAAATCACAAAGTTACGAGTCGTTATGTTACCGGGTTGTCGCGCCTCCAGGGTCGTCTTGCGCTCATTGATAATAATTTAGCAGCAGGTACCCAATCGTACGGCGATTGTATTGTAAGTAATTAAATGGTGATAACATTTTCCATCACACTTAAATATTTTTAGGAAATAAAAAAAATACACGGTGTAAAAATTATTACAATCGATTCAGTTCCTCATTCTGAACAAACTATATTCAAGTTTCGCATATACTAAAAATAATGTTATATACAACGTGCCGCGACAATGGCGACATACGGGTATGGCTAGTGTTCAGTAATCATAAAAAATATAGACATCATTTCAATACTAGAAATAAAGATAAAATAGATCAGCCATGTTTTAGAATTTAGATTATCTAAACTAAAGTATATAAATCTTTTATGGGGTACTGTGTTAAATTTTACAACAAAATACCCAGTGATATATTGCAATTAAATGAAAGAAAATTTAAAACTCATATTAAAAGTACACTTTGTAAACATGCTTATTACAAATTAGAGGATTATATCCAAGATAAGAACGCTTGGAAACATGCTGGTCCAGCTCCATAGGACAATCTAGTGTCTAGACAAAATCTAACTGATTGCTATTTTAACTGTATATTTTTTTGGCAGTTATAGAGTAACGGTGGAGTTTCTTGCCCATTCTTCTTCATACGAAGCTACCTTTCGGAAGGGGCGACTAGAATCAATTCTATTTTATTTGTAATTTTTGACGTTCAAAAGTGCCATATGCCTATTTGAAATAAATAATTTGACTTTGACTTTTGACTTTGACTTTATAATAAGATAAAATACATCATACATTGAAAAATTCCAATTTCCAAACAAACTAAATAATAAAGCTCTCTCTTTCCTTCAATTCGCCTACTTTTTGCACGTAATTCGTTTTAATTTCATTGATGCGATGTTATGATCCGTGACCCCGGCAAATGACCTTTGCGCTACAGTTCTTTAAGTACAAGTTGCTCCAAAATGCTATTTTAGAAAATTGTTAGTAAATCAATAAATAATAACGTTTAAAGAAATTAAAATATCTTCATAAAAAAAACGCGAAACCGTCTATGTGCCTTAAATTAATGTCGCCGAGTGATTTGACTATACGCCATAAATCCGAGGCAGGATTATCCACTTTGGATAGTTTCTTATGGGACTTACTATATTTTTATTCAGCCCCATTCGCGTTTTTGGTCACACTTATATACAGGTCTGCTTCAATTATCAGCCGCATACAGCATCGTAAGATTGTGAAAAGGTCGCAACTTGTTGACGAGGAGTCGAGAACCATCTGTGTACAGCGCTTTTCCGCCACGCCTGAACGTGGACTGTTCCCGACTCCTCGTCAACAAGTTGTGACCGCGTACAGCCCTGAACGTGGCGGAACAGCGCTGAACGTGGCGGAACAGCGCTGAACTCTATCTATAGAATTCGCTTGATAAAAACACATTTGTCCTCATTTTATACCTGTTTGCTGCGAAAACTGAATAGACGTGGAAAGCTGAACGGATGCGTTCGCATCTCCGTACAAAAACGTTGTTTTCTATGGAAAAAAGCTGAATAGAGCTGAATAAGTGTGGTTAGTCCCTAAAGGGGCACCCTGTATGCATGGGGCAAGGGTGGGCAATGCTCACTCTAGAAACTTCTTTGCCCAACCTAGAAACGTCTACCTTCCACACTCTGAGTTATTTCCAACTCTTGCTTTTCGCGGTTGACATTGTCGGTAATGGCAGAAACATCGCACAACGAGAGCTAAAGGAAATAAAGCCTCAAATGCATATGGTCGAGAAACATGGACGCTCATTAGAGAGACTGTGGACATAGCCCAAGTTGCACAATGGGCTATGAAGCGCGCCATGTTAGGTCTATCACTGAAAGACCGAGTCCGTAACTCAGAGATCCGACGTAAGACTATGGTTCAGAAAACCAAAATGGAAGTGGGCTGGTCACTTCGTGGTTGATGGCAGGATGAGCAGAGCCCTAACGGAATGGTTGCTGAGAGACGGTAGAAGAAGCTTTGGCAGACCAACGGCCAGGTGGGTGGACGACCTACAGAAGATCGTGGGGAAGACCTGGATAAGACTCACTCAGACCAAGGACGCATGGTGCAATAGGGAGGAGGCCCTTACTCAACAGTGGGTGGAACACGGCTGCCGATGATGATTCCAACTTCATGTTTGTTTATAGGCGTCATTTAAAATATCTCATTAATGACTGTGGTTAGTTCAGCTAGACGGCTGCCCCCCTAGACAAAATCCCTAGCTACGCCAATGTGTATGTATATGGCATAAGTACACAACAACCTATTTATTCGCATAAACTCCAACATTCTACTCATGAACACAAATTCAATCAAACTAAGATAAATCTTTTAACGCACGTCAAAATCCAGTAACATTAACCATTGTGTCGTACTAGAAATCTATTCAACTTAGTTCAATATATTTTTGCACGTCTATGCTAGAGGTCGTTGGTGTCAAACTGTCAAAAAACCCCAATAGCAGTATTAATATCGAAAATCATTAGTTAAGAGATGGCGCGTGTCGATACACGAAAATGAAAAATATTTTCCCTCCAATGGCTATAGACACGGTAATTTCGTAAAATTGCTGAATGAAAATGGCGCTAAAATATTCTTATTAACGCTGGGTTCTTGCAGGTAAACATTTTTTTAATTAAAGTATAACCTTCAAACTATTTTTATTGATGAACTCGCGACGAGATATTTACATTTTAATTTTATTGACAACGTTTTATGTTGCAAATGAAGATTTTATTATGTACTTATTCATGCTGGTTTAATTAAAGGTGTGCAACGACTACTTCCCAGTTGTTGAAGACTTTGGCCATTTTGTATCGACAAACTTGCATCAGATCGTTTGATGTATGTTTGCCATACTTAGGTACTTATTTATTTATTTCAAATCAAATCAAATCAAAAATATTTTTATTTCACATAAGCCTACATGGGCACTTATGAAACGTCAGAAGCTAGGTGCACGGTTCCAATTGGTCGTTTCCTATGGAGAAGAGCCGGCAAGAAACTCCACGGTCACTCTTTAAAAAAAAAAATTGGCTTTTACAATGTTTTCAAATTACAGTGTTAATAGGTATGAGAGGCGTAGGACTGTCAAAAGTACCAGGTACTTTTTAAAATAGAAAATGGTCTACAGATCTAAAGTCTATTAAGCCTACAACGTCCTCACATTGACAAAAAAAACAATATAAAATGATTAAAATAATAAAAGTTAGAACCTTGTTGAAATTTAAATTGTAGGTATAATAATGTCAAATAAGAAAAACATTATGTCAGTGAAGTTTGTAAAAAAAGATAAAATTAAATTAAAAAATAACTTCGTAATTTGGGAGCAGTTAATAGACATTTACATAGTTTTGCCGTTAATGAGGTACCAGGGAAGCCACATGTGCTGAAGGAATTAATGCCAAACTTCCTTGTCTTTAACATAGTCTTTAATCTTATAATATGCTTTTTAGGGTTCCGTACCCAAAGGGTAAAACGGGAACGCTATTACTAAGGCTCCGCCGTCTGTCTGTCTGTCTGTCCGTCTGTCACCAGGATGTATCTCATGAACCGTTATAGCTAGACAGTTGAAATTTTCACAGATAATGTATTTCTGTTGCCGCTATAACAACAAATACAAAAAAATTTAATAAAACAAAAATTTAAGGGGGTTCCCATACAACAAACGTGATTTTTTTGCTCGTTTTTGCACTATATTATTACTATATTATAACGGCAACAGGTAGACGCTTGAAATATTCACAGAATATATAGATATATATTGACTTTAAAAGTAAATAATTAAATTAAAATAAAACAAATATTTAAGGGGGGCTCCCATATAACAAACGGTGTTTTTTGCAATTTTTATAGATAATAAACGGAACCCTTCGTGCGCGAGTCCGACTCGCACTTGACCGGTTTTTTGATAAGGGCACGTTTAATGTGCGTTTTGAATTTTCCATCACTAAGTTCTGTAACCGATTGTGGCAACTTGTTATAAAAGCGGATACTGTTTACAAGAAATGACTTGCTAGTTTTAGTTAATCTAAATTTGGGTATCACCATTTCATGTTTACTACGTGTTTATGTTATGGAAATCACTTCTTACTTTGAAAAGTCCTAAGTTTTTGCGAACATTATAAAATACTTTCTAAGATATAAAGAGAAGGCAGAGTTAGTACAGCAATTTCTTTGAATTTGTTTCTAAGGGACTCACGAAGAACCATTCCATAGATCGCGCGGATTGCCCTCTTTTGTAAAATGAAAATTGAATCTACGTCGGCTGCCGATCCCCACAGCAGAACGCCATAAGACATAATACTGTGGAAGTAAGCAAAGTACACTAACCTAGCTGTGGCTATATCTGTCAACTGCCTTATTTTTCTTACTGCATAAGCAGCTGAACTTAATCTACCTGAAAGAGCTCTAATGTAAGCACCCCACTGCAATTTGGAATCAAGAGTAATTCCTAGAAATACAGTTTCCGTAAGCATCTAGCTTCTTGCCATCAAGTTTTAAATTTAGACCTACTTGGGGTAAACCACCTCATTGTGATAGCAAAAACTAGCTTCTGCCCGCGACTTCGTTCACCTGGAAGTCGTAAGTTACACTACACAATATACTAAAACAACAGCCACATTTTTATAAAACTCTCTCGGCCCCGGATCCACCGCGTCGCATCGCATTGTCCGCCCGGGCTTATAACTTCAGTGTCGTTTTGCGTTCTTTCAGACTTTGTTTTGCTCGGCTCGGCTTTTTTTCTTTTTTTTTTTTGGGTGGGAAATCATCAAATAACTTTTCCCGCTCTGGGCGGAGCGAGAGGGAGTGTCAGACTTTTACTGACTAAAACCCACCGTGTTCCTTCAAATGCCTGTGTGCCAGAGCCACGATATCCCTTTCGGACAGACTCGTAACCCTGGCAGGCATTGGCCCTTTCGGACCCCGTCAATTGGTGCTGACGTCTCTTTGAGGCGCGCGTGGAACACAACTTGCTGTCGACCCTGGCCTGGTCCTTATCGGACGGCGAGCTACCCATCGCTCACCGTCCGCAAGCCCGCGCCTACGGTGGCCGGGAATCGGCCTGCGATTCCCGACGCCCAGGGCGTCTCCTGCGGCAACTAAGGGTGGAAGGGCGGGCACCCTGCCTCACCCTCATGCGTTCCGCCTCCTTCTTCGCGAGCATTACTGTTTCGCAGAAGGAGGTGACGGCCTCCCATGCACTCTCGCTCCGAACCATGGCCTGAACCAGGGACGGACGCGAGAGATCGTCGCCGCCTATCGCCTCCGTGAGGACACGGCGGTGCTCCGCCCAAGCAGGGCAGACCTCCACCTTGCTCGGCTCGGCTAACGATCGTAGCGTGATGTTAAATAGCCAATACCTTCCTCTTGAATGGGGCTATCAAGTACAAAAATATTTTTTCAAGGTAAGTAGTTCCAGATATTAGCGCGTCCAAACAAACAAAAATACAAACTCTTTAGTTTTATTATTAAGTAATACACAGCGTGCCGATTTATGGCGACATTATTTTGACACACTTATTTAATACGGTTTCGCGTTTTCGTTTTAAGAAGATATTTAACTTAGAAAAGAAGAAGGAAAGAAGAAAAATAGAAGAGAAGGGAGAAGGAAAGAAGAAGGAGTATGTAAGGAGCGTAGCAAGCGCCACTTGCTCTATAGTTTCTGCCTACCCCCATGGGAAGAAGGCGTGAGTTTATGTATGAATGTTTAAGATAGATATTTGGGCCATATCAGAATACCAGCGTTGCGGCACTTATTTTTAGTTGTCGCAGCATCGTGCTGAGATAGGAGCCTTTTGGCCTCATACAGAACTTTGTTTTTATTTTCATTTTGCTTCTTTTTTTTTATTATTATTGTTTTTTATTTCTAAGTGTTTTTTTAGTTTAATTTTATGATCTCCTGTGTTGAGTCTCAATATTTTTTTTTCTTTCTTTCTTTTAATTTCACTCGACTTATTTTTCCTGATTTATTTGCAATTTTCTAAAATAGCATCTTGGAGCAACCGGTACTTAAGAACTGTAAAAAGAGGTCATTTGCCGGGGTCACGGATCATAACATCGCATCAATGAAATTAAAACGATTATCGTGCAAAAAGTAAGCGAATTGAAGGAAAGAGAGAGCCCTATGTCGGCGAGCGTTTGAAAATTATATTTTTTCAATTTGCGATATATTTTATTTTATTATAATTTTTATGATTACTGGCCACTAGCCCTACCCGTGTGTTAAATTAATGTCGCCATTGTGGCGGCACGTTGTATAATATATAGATAGATATTTCAAATATGCAAAGAATGTTCCGCGATTATGCTCTGTAAAGACATTATTTTTAGACTGCGACGGAGCCCAAAAAGAGGGTAATGTTTTCCACAAGAACGAAGACTGAAATCATAGCATTATTAACTTTGTGATCTGAATAAAAATAAGGTTGGCCTTTACGCCGTAAAGCTCTAGCTGCCTGTCAATCTGATTGTTTCCAGTACGCCCCAATTCAAACCTGGTTCTATTCTTAGCGTAGGTACAGTAGACTCCCTTGAAACTTTTACATAAACAATGAAGAAAGGCTTCTACATACCAGCGCGACTTGTCGCGCGACCCGACACGGCACAATGGCCCCGCGTGTTGCGGGACGAGCGGTGCCTTTGTGTCGCGTCGCGTCGCGCGACAAATCGCCCCGGTATGTAGAAGCCTTTAAATAGAAGGACGGCAGGCCGCTCGTCAGTGGTAAGAAAAACAGTATAAGGCTGGCCTCTTATTATATTGAAACTCCGTACAATGCTAGGCCAGCACACTAATAGGGTATTTGACTGTTTTTAGGGTTCCGTACGCAAAGGGTAAACCGGGAACACTATTACTAAGGCTCCGCCGTCTGTCTTTCTGTCTGTCTGCCCGTCTGTCACCAGGCTGTGCTGTGAAAATTTCAACTGTCTAACTATCACGATAGTTAGACAGTTGAAATTTTCACAGATGATGTATTTCTGTTGCCGCTATAACAACAAATACTAAAAAACAGAATAAAATAAATATATAAGGGGGCTCCCATACAACAAATGTGATTTTTTTGCTCGTTTTTGCTCTATATTGATAACGGCAACAGGTAGACGCTTGAAATATTCACAGAATATTTAGTTATATATTAACTTTAAAAATAAATAATTAAATTAAAATTATTTAAAATAAAACAAATATTTAAGGGGCTCCCATACAACATACGTGTTTTTTTGCCATTTTTATAGATAATGGTACGGAACCCTTCGTGCGCGAGTCCGACTCGCCCTTGGCCGGTTATTTTATTATATAGATTTTTCGAAACCAGCAAAAAAAATTAAACCACGGTAAAAAATAATTGTTTCAATATCTCAAAAACTGCCGAAGTTGTATGCGTTTTGAAGTCTATTGTAGACAGAGACAGTATCTACAGCTGCGATCTGACGTCACAACACAGGAACGCCATAGTAACTTCGCGCCATTCAGTACAATGATCGTTTTGCGTGACAAGGATAGTAAAATAATTTAAAAGCGTGTAACTTCTCCATTTTTCCACCGTTTTTTTTTTACAAATCATCTTGTTTAGTAACACCTTTAAAAATAAGTATTAATTCATGTAAGTACCTATATTTTTGATAGCAGTCAAATACCGCGTTGCATAACACACTATCAATCGCAATCTGAATGATTTTGAAGTATATAGCTAATCCATTGCTCGAAAAATCATATGTTCGAAAAATTAGTCTGCTCAACAACGTAAATAATGCAATGAATGTTGTTAAACTGTCAAAATGAAACTCATTGCTACTGCTATAGTGTGTTAGAGATAAGCTACGATAACATGGCGCGCCCCACCAAATTACTGTTTCAATGTGTTTAGTCACATCCTTACGAAAGAGTTTGTATGTAGTTGTGAGTATTCGTCTTCGTATTCGTCGAATTTATTCATAGTTTTTGTGCAATCAGTACTCGTAACATCTCACTTATTACCAGATTTGTTGGTCAACTAATCATAACTAGCCGATCGCGCAAGACAACGCACGTGTCGTTTTCATAGAGTACGTCAGTGCAGCGCCATACTAATAATAATGAGCGATTAATGACGCCACTAGTCGAGCAACAAATCCGTGGATTTGGTTTTGTTCGACCCATTACGCTCACATGCGTTGTGAGTGTTGGTGGCGCTTTGTAAATACTTTCATACGTTTTGAATTGTGGAGGGGCGGGCCATATTATCGTAGTTAATCTCTACGCCGCAGTTTAAAGTCAAAATGTAACCACTGACGCTTAGCTACGGTACCTACCTACTATGTTCAGACAGGGAAACTTGATCATTGTGCAGAATGACACACTACGTCAGTTCGCCGAATTACAGCCATTACGACTGACAAAGAATCACGCTAAGCCATTGATGTATTAAATAGGAAGATATGGTACGCGCTCCACGATGTGGACTGCATAAATTAGGGGAAAGTACACAATCAACCTACATTACTCCCGGTTTGCGGGGAATACCCGAATCGTAGTTTGTTTCCGAGTTGTTATGTGTATGTAACAGTGACAATTATTGCGATCTTGTTACCGCTATAGCCCGCGTAATATGTCTATCTCTTTCGATTGTCGAGCACATGACGCGGTCGATGTTAGAGAGTGGCCTATCTTCCTATTTAATACATCAATGCGCTAAACTTATAATTTTATTTTTTGACAAATTACTTATCGATCAAGTTCCTTGCTTCCCATTTCCCAGTGGACCGTACCTGAAATATTTCCACGTCGAGGAAGGCCCAGTCACCGCGTGTCATGCCCAGCGCGTGCGCAGCCAACAGGAACTCACGCACCAGAGAACCGCGTACGCTCAGAATCACCACTGTATCACGGAAAAAGACATGAATTACTTCTTCATTTTTATGTTATTTAAATTGTAATGTGAAAATGAAATGAAATCGTTTATTCTGTAAATAGGATATCAGAATCACTTTTACACGACATATTAAAAAATAAGCTAGATGTATTCGACATCTCTTATCTGACTACCCCTGAGGAGAAATGGCGAAACAAACTCAGGGGTGAGATGTCCACAGGAGACGCCCCGGGCGTCGGGAGTCGCAAGCTGATTTCCGGCCACCGTAGGCGCGGGCCTGCGGACGGTGAGCGATGGGTAGCTCGCCGTCCGTTAAGGACCAGGCCCGGGTCGACGGCGCGTTGTTTTTCACACGTGCCTCAAAGAGATGTCAGCACCAACTGACGGGGTCCGTTAGGGCCAATGCCTGCCAGGGTTGCGAGTTTGTCCGAAAGGGATATCGTGGCCCTGGCACACAGGCAACGGAATGAACACGGGTGGGTTTTAGTCAGTAAAAGTCTGACACGGCTCAGCCCAGAGCGGGATAAGTTATTTGATAATTTCCCACCCAAAAAAAAAAATGGTTCAGATGTGTGAAACTTCATAATGGTTGGAAAATCAGTCTTTGTATCAATAAAGGTGCTCGCCTACAAGCGAATTTTTCGGCGATTTTCTCGGCGATTTTTGTGCGAATGTTCTTCTTTCCGACAAAAGTCGCCGAGAAAATCGCTGGGCACCGTAAATCAGTAATGTCGAGAATATTGACGAAGAGAAAGTTATTTTGTTTCCAAGTGTTGGGTAGATAATGCGCTTTTATTTTAGAAATCGGCGCAAAAAATATTAGTAAAAAATTACGAGTCGAAACTGTGAAAATCCTATAAATTTTTATTTACAGTCTTCATGGAACGACTAGTAATAGAAAAAGATCGAGCACTAGAAAATAAAAAGCGTAATAACTGTCAGTTTTCCAATTACCCACAAACTGTGGAGCCCAGTGGTTTGCACTTTCCAATAAAAGAATATCGGACGCATCGATTCTATGCTCTCATTATTTTCTGCTTCCACTCTGCGAACACGGAATAGTACCTACAGAAGGTCAGCTCCACGCAACGAGCGAAAACAGGCGCACGCACTCTTTAACGCGTACGTTCGTTTCATATAGCCGTAGGTACCTACGGCTATATGAAACGAACGTGGAAGTACTCATAAACTCGTACACAAGCGGCACGCGCCAACGGTAGTAACATAAAATCGAACGATTTTAAAATTGAAAATACTCATTTCGCACATTATAGGTAAGTATTCACTTAGTTTTAAGAGTTTCTATAATATACAACATTATTTTTAGTATATGCTAAACCTGAATATAGTTTGTTCAGAATAAGGAACTGAATCGATTTCAATAATTATTACACCATGTTATATTTTGTCCCAAAAATATTTAAGTGTGATGGAAAATGTTATCACCATTTAATTACTTACAATACAATCGCCGTACGGTGAGGTACCTACTGCCAAATTATTATCAATGAGCGCAAGACGACCCTGGAGGTGCGGGGCGCCGTTAGCATGTTTTTGTACAGACAACCCGGTAACATAACAACCTTATAACTTTGCGATTTTTCATGATATAGTTTTGAAATTTTGTACATAGATTCTTTACATAAAAATACTAGACACGTGTTTTGGGTTTCGCATATACTAAAACTAATATTGTATACGTCGCAGGCAATTTGTATGATTCCGCGTTTTACAAACGGCGTCGTCCGTTTAAAAACGCTCGCTGTTTTAAAATATGCCGAAGGCAAAATGTAAATTCCCTTGTAAATTGACTATATAATATGCCACAACATTTTATAGACAAATAAAACGCCGTTTATAAAATGCCGTTATTTTGTTATCCGGCACTTAACAAACGCTAATGTGTCCATGGAATCTGGTGCTCGGAGGACTCCTGCGAAATATTATTGGTACAAAAAATTGTGAACTGTAATACCTATTAAATAGCCTGCTTAGTTGCGAGCGACTTGGAAGTAGCGCTCGCTCGGCTCGCGCACGGTTGGTCACAGTTCTGACCGAACCTAACCCATTTCACCCAGTTCACAATTTTTCTAAAGTTTATAATGTACTAACGATTCCAACTGTTTTACGGTGACGTAATAGATACCTGATTGCTGGAATAAAGTCTAATTTGTCCAACCTGTGTTTTATGACGGTCACCCTACAATGACGATCAATGTCGGAATTGAACAATTGAACGAGTTGCCAATTTGCCTTCGGCATATTTCAGACCTGAGAGCGTTTGTAAACGTACGACGCCGTTTGTATAATGACGAATCATACAATCTGCCTGTTATACAGTATGTAACAAAAACCCTGTTGTTCCTTTTAGGGACGTATACATTAACCCACAAGCACAATATTGGAGGAATAATAATTAAAAAAAAATAAGAATTGGCTAGTCGAGAAGTCAAAATCAAAGAACTAAAGAGGTTAGAAATCAGTTAAACATTACAAATATTAATAATTAAATATTTATTTTAATTATTTTTGTTGAACAGTTTTTATAAATGACTTGCTTTATTACGTATGTATACCGATTCTTAAAACGTAGGTAGAAGGAACAACAGGGTTTTTGTTACATATTGTATACAACATGTCCCAGAATTAACGCACAACCTCTTAAGGGGTCATAGTACTCATCATTATGAACAACTTTTAATGTGGAACCAAATCTGAAATCGCGAAAAACCCCCCCCGCCCGAGCGCTGTCGCGAGCAGACGTGTTTTTGTGACTTCCCGTACATTTTATTCGAGAAAAATAGTTATAACCCAGTAAACAGTTGAAGAACTAAACTATATCGTGAACAATATAACAACTTAAAAAACAGTGAAAAAAACCATAACAGTGCATAATCAATTTATTGAGTTTTCATCGAAAACATTTTTATACAACTCAAAAGTGAACTGTGAGCGTTAAGTGTCTTTGTGTCACACGACTGGACCGATTAATGACCTTCAAAAACCGGTCACTAACACATTAAAAGATTCTCTTTTTTACTATGATTTTATACTTATTTTTTTTATAACCATATTTTTTCTTTTTTTTTTTTCGTATTTGTAACCAATTACAGTATTAAATTAATTCGTATTATTCTAGTTAACAAGATTGATAATAATGTATGTAATGTAACTAATGACTTGATTTAGGAGTCAACATTAGCATTCTTTTTAAGATTTTTATCGAGGGAGGCAAACTGTCTCTCCTTAACACAGGTTGCTTTGCTACCTAGCTAGGAGAACAGTAGTTCACCCCTACAGATATTTGTTAGTTTTACTACTACGCTTACTTAATTATTAAGCTCTATTATGTACGTACTACAAATACCTTTTATTCAATAAATAAATATTTGATTTGATTTGAGTTCAATGACCCTTAAAAAATTAAGAGGTTGTGCGTTACTTCTGAGAGTATGGTGATACTAATATTACTAATTGTGTTTGTCGCAAAAATTGTAACCAAAATACTAAAGGATAGTAATTTTATTTTTGATTTAAGGGCGTCCATAGTCTCAGTGACCTCGAGCATCGAACAGTTTCTTACCCCACCGACCTTTCCGGTCCTTCTCTGTATTTACGTAAAATTTGCCATCTACCGGTCCTTGCTAATACTAAAGTTCCCCGTGTGAAGGCTGTGAGCCGACTGCCGCCCGTCGCCCGCGCACGGACCTGCCGCTTGCGTTCGCGTACAAATATACATTATTTTAACTTTTTCACGTAATATACAATAAAATAAAAAACGGCTAGATGAAAATAAAGAATATATGATTATCTGTTATACAATAAAAAATTGTTTAGCCAGATATAGTATTCACCTATTTATAACGAGATTCATTTCAAGAATAGACCTTTACAAAGTTTTAATATTCTCGTTAACTACGCATTTTTTTTAAATTCTGGTTGATGAAAATGAAGAACGTATATCAAACTCTTACATATATTTTTTTTAGATTTTTCATCTAACTTTAAATCGTTGTTATTCTTGGTTGAAATTCACTATTTTATTCATGGATGCCCTTAAAAATCGTTCTTACGTCACGTGTACTCGCCGCCCGTGAAACGTGTGTGCGTGCGTTTTCGCTAGTTGCATATACTGAGGCCAACGATACGAGAATACATCAAATTGCAGCAAAAAAATATCAACTTAAAACTCAAATGATCTAAGTTGATTTTTGAATGAAAAAACTATCGCTAAACGTCATAAAATAATTTAAGAAACTGAACCTTATACAATTAAGTTAAAGTTTTTAATCCCAAAGCATGAACTTTATCTCGTCTCGTTGGCTTTATTATAGGGACGAACTTCTGTACCTAATCTATTTTGTGCTGCTAAACTAACATCCGAGTCGTGCCGAGCTATCGAATATTATTTCCAGGAACGTCTGTATGTATTTCAATTACGAATTCCGGGAAATTTAATTAGGATGTTGAAACAACGAAGCAATTTTACAGTTATTTGAGATCATATTTTACTAAAATTCTCAACGGATCGCGTAATTATTTTGTATTTTAATATCCGACTAAGTAATTCAAAAGTTTAATTAGGTTTAGCTGTGGGTTTAACTATCGGCTAACGGATAGCTTTGTAACAAGCTCCATTTATTATCGTAACTATCCTATTCCTAACTATCCTAACTAATATTATAAATGCGAAAGTAAATTTTTTTGTTACCTTTTTTTATCATTTATTTGTTAACATAGGTAAAGAAATACAGATGTTATGTTGATAAACAGACCGCTATGTTATGCCAGGAGGCGTACAAATATGGTGTGCAAATCTAGCTAAGGATTACAAGTTAAAATTTACTAATAGTACATTTTGATACAAGTGGAGAATGTTTGTTATTGCATTCGAGGCGGAATTAACACCCGAGCCGCAGGCGAGGTTGTTTTTGAGCCGAGAACTGCAATAACAAATGTCCACATTTACTTCTTTTTTCGCGCTTTGCTTTCGCCAGGTTGAAGGAGAAGCAAAGGTATAAAGCCGATAAACAGCCTAATATGAAAAATATAAAATTCAAATATTTTTGAGTTTAGAACACAAATAAATGTTAATTTGTTCATAAAACGTTTTTCTTTATTGTAATAATCATGGTATTCTATTTATAAACATTATTTAAATATTCCAAAAATATTAACGCCGTAAAGAAGCATCTTTGCCGAGACTAAAAAAAAAATCACCTCGAATAGAGAGGACCGTCTCTGGCGCGAGACGGTGTGAATAGAAGCATAACCAATTTGGACTAAGTATAGGTATAAGTTACCTGTGGCAATTTTTATTCCCACACACGTGTTGGAAAATAAAAAATCGCACGCGTGTGAAATACATTGCATTGTGAACCTAATAGTAGTGCGATATGAACCAGTTTCCGAGGAAGTGTATTGAAAAAATTTTTGAAAACCTTTTCACGCCTAAACATCGCGGATCGCCTAGCATCGATGAAGACTTCTGGCACTTTTGAATCTCTTATGATGAACTCACACCCTGACTTATTATTTTACAATGTTTAAGAAAACATATACTTTTACGATATTTCTAAATATGTGAGCACCATACCATGTACCTATTTATCACATAATTAAATGATCTGTCATTGCTTCATTTTTAATTATTTTTAGCTATTGTGTGGTACCTACTTAAATTGTATTCTAGGTGCATCGTGTTCACATTATATTATAATTAATGTACCTACTTAAACAAAATATTGTAAAACATTTTTAAATCGGTGGAGTTTCTTGCCCATTTTTCTCCATACGAAACTACCTTTTGGAAGGGGCGACTAGAATCAATTCTATTTTTGTAGATTTTATCGATCAAAAGTGCCTGTTTAAAAGAAATAATTTGACTTTGACTTTGCCTTTGAAAGTAAATACTCTATTGCATGATATTGGAATGAAGAACACACTTGTCTCGGATTTAACACACCTCGTCAAAAAAAAAAAAAAATTGATTTCACATAAACCTACATGGGGACTTCTTGGCGGGAAAGTGAAGCGTCATGTTCAGCAGTTTGTTTTAATTTTCCAAAATTTGTGTTTAGCCGAATATTAATGTGTAATAATGGTGGATTATTAACCATTAAGTGTTTGTGAACGTGCATTAGTGTAGGCAAATGAAACAAAACAGTGCAACTTCGCTTCAAGTTCTCTCAAGAAGTCCGCGTGAGGACTCAGTAAATTGCCACATCTTTACTGAAACTCAAGGGGAGTGGGCGGGGATATCATCATCATGCATTTATTATTCATTTCATCAATATTAAACAAGAACTAAAACTTGACATTGGCTAAATGCACAAACCGTGCGAAGCCAGAAGGAAAAAAAAAAAAAGAAAAAAAAAAAAAAAAAAAAAAAAAAACCTACATGGGCACGTCAGAATGAAAACGTCAGAAGCTAGGTGCACGGTTCCAATTGGTGTTTCCTAAGGAGAAGAGCCGGCAAGAAACTTTTAACGAGTAACTTTAAAGAGTAGGTAACTTTCAACCACGGTTACTCTTTAAAAAAGTAATTAGCTTTTACAATGTTTTCAATTTACAGTGATAATAGGTATGGGAGTACAGTGTAGGCCCGTCAAGAGTACCAGGTACTTAACAAAATAAAAAATGGTTTACAAAATAAACTACAGTATATTAAGCCTGCAACGTACTCACAATCATAAAATATTTAAAAAAAAACGACATACAATATTATTAAAATAATAAAAGTAAAAACCTTGTTGAAATTAAAATTGTATGTACCTATATAATGTCAAGAAAAGAAAAGATTATGTGAAAAATAAAATAAAAATATCATCGTACAAATCAATATCCATTACTAAGCCTTAATTAAATAATAGTATGTAATTTAATCTCAAAAATCCGATTATTTAAACAAATGCCAACTGAACAGTTTACCTCTCGCGTACATGCTGACATCTTTGAGGAGGGCCTCGCAGGACTCCCTCTCGTTGCCGTCCAGTTCCCTCACTGCCTTCAGGACACCTTTCTTCCGAAGACCCCACTCCAGGCTTTTACCTGCCCGTTAAACATAAAGGTTTATTTAAAATGGGGTAGCTTAACTCCGCAGAAGCGATGGGTATATCGATATTAAATATCGATACCCATCGCTTCTGCGTAGTTGATAAAACAAAAATAAATGAATATGATGTTTTTTTTTTTGGGCCGACCGCATTTATTGTAGTCACTTGAAATATGAGTTTAAAAAGTCAGTTTTTTTATTATTATGTACACGGTACACCATAAAAAATACGGTATAGTTAAGCGACGATGTCAATCCCATTGTGCTTTTACAAATAACCAACTTACTCCTAAACTAAATTAACTAATCTTAGTCACACAAAACTTAACTTAATCTAATTTCTTATCTAAAAAAGTATATAATATTTATGCTGCTTCAGAAGTAGCTTCAGCACGAACTGACTGGGTCTGTTAGGGCCAATTTCTGCCAGGGTTGCGAGTTTGTCCGAAAAGGACGTAGCCCTGGCACATAGGCAAATGCAGGACACGGGTGGGCTTTAGTCAGTAAAAGTCTGACACGCCCGCTCCGCCCAGTGCGGGAAAAATTATTTGATAATTTCCCACCAAAAAAAAGTTAAAATTCCTTAAGGAACATTCCAACATCCTTTACCGATAATTTCAACGAGTACCTATTATAAGACTTATATAACGAGTGTTAATGCTTTCCAATAGCCTATTAAATTTTATTTGTCGTCAAAAAGCTAACGTTTATCCATTACCCTTGGTCGTTGTAATTTCGATTAAACAATCAAAACAACAAGTATAAGATTTTACTTACACATTTACCAAGGAGGCTTTATCAGCATTTCATAGACCGGAGATTTACATTTCAGTGAATAATAATAAAAATTCTTACCATTCAAATCCTAGCTAATTGCATAAAGATTCAATTTTAAATTAAATGAAATTAAAAATTACAATCAGCCTTGTCATCTGCTAGAGTCAAAGTTCCCCGCGATAACTTTTATCTGCCTCAAGGAAATCTGTGGGATTTCCCTTGGATACACACATCTTATGGCCGATTCCTAGGCCCGATTTTTTATAAGTAACTAACATTGCGACATATTTGTCAAAAATAACATTTTCATGTGCCGTTTAATAAAGCAGAAAATGTATGCAAGAAACTTGTACAAGTATCGAATTATCGCCTGTACCCTGTCGGCTGTCGGTTTTATTAACTGGGGGTCTACTCCGAATCGTTAACCCGAAGTATCGGCCGAATGTTCGGCCGTTTTATAACTTCCATAGTTTCCTTTTTTGACTTTAAATCCTTACCCGACTTAAAGTCATATTTTGACTTTGGCTGATCTCTTTGACAGTCTTTTTTTTTTCTTTAGCCGTATTCAGCCATAGTTACACAGCGTGCTATGGAGCGGGCTATGCTCGGAGTTTCTCTGAAGGATAAGATCAGAAATGAAGTTATCCGGAAGAGAACCGGAGTTACCGACATAGCCTGCAGAGTAAGCAAGCTGAAGTGACAGTGGGCTGGCCATGTTTGTCGAAGAACCGATGGCCGGTGGAGCAGACGAGTCCTGGAGTGGAGACCGCGTATCGGCAAGCGTAGTGTGGGACACGCCCCCCAGCTAGATCGACCGACGACCTAAAAAGGTGGCTGGGACAGACTGGATGCGGAAGGCGGAGGTCAGGGTGTTGTGGCGCAGCCTGGGAGAGGCCTATGTCCAGCAGTGGGCTGCTATAGCCTGAGTTTATTGAGCCATAGTTAGCCCAAGTAAGACTCGTGTATCTTATATCGCACAGAATACCCTCACATACATTACGAAGCCTATAAACGCCCATTTGGGTAATAAAAAAAGGTACTGTTAGAAGCATTAGCAGTAAAACGATTATACGCATTACAGCCGGCCGTTTGATGGTAATTCTTTTTAATGATTGCTAACAATGTGAACCCGTATTACAACCCCTTAAATATATTACTTATTTTTCTGTTTACCCCTCCAATATAGCTATTTTTAGGACCAGGAGACTACAGGATTATGAGCTGTCGACCTCATGTTTCCTATATAAATGTCAATCTATTCTATATAAATGTCATCGTGACAACTTAGGTGAGCTGTCATTCCTCTTGATGCTAGCAATGATTTATAAACCTATGGACTTGCCATACCTACAAAATTAGCGTGCATACCTACCAGAATCGGGCACTTAAAATGACCGCCATTCGTAGGTTTGTAACTGCGAGTGCAAGAGAGAGAGCAAGCAACTGTTTGACAGCACATTGCCGAGTTTTGTACCACAAAACTTGGCACTAAACATGGCGATCGGTCACCCATAGACATGATTTTGACGTCACACAAAAGTGTTGCCAAATTTAGTACTTGACAAATATTTAGATGTCTCTCTTTTCATATGCAGCTATTGATTAGTTAAAAATAAACAAAATGTTTTATGACATGTTTGGGTCGATATGATAGATTTGTACCTTTAGCTATTCTTCCTATAGTAGCATATGCCATCTCCATAAAGCTTCCTACCTCAATGGATGCTAGGGATGGACACTATTGATATCTCACTTCATCTAAGTTTTCAAGTTGAAATACCTTTACAGAATAGACCGGCTGCCTGTCTGATTCATATGAGGGGGTCTACTCCGAAGCGATATCCGTAGTATCGGCCGAATGTTCGGCCGTTTTATAACTTCCAAAGTTTCCTTTTTTGACTTTCGAGTCCTTACCCGACGTCAAGTCACATGAATGTTTGGTTTTTTTTTGTACTCAGCCATAGTTAGCCGTAGTCAATAAACGGCCGAGCATTTATCCGATATTTCGGATTTATTTTTGGAGTAGACCCAGGACTTAGCCACTATGCTGTTCTCGTTCAAAAGTGCTGTATGGAAAGCAATTTCATACAACTTCAGTTCGTCACGCAGTATGAGGCCAATATTACACAACGAAGTATGTAAAAGTTCCGTTTTATAGAGAGTCGACCTACTCTAATAACTTAAACCTTTGTGACCGTCTCTTTTGAAATCTATGTGAAATTAACGGGTAAGTACTGTAGGTTACACGCGCTCCGTTTATGTAAACACGGCCTAAGTTAGAGGTTCTGTGTACTATAAGGGCTCCGCTCCCTTATATTATCGGGATGAATACATATAAGAGGTATTTGTGTATTAATATAATATGAATTATTACAAAAAAAAACGATTAAACGATTATGACAATTAACGACCATTAACGTGTTATTGGGATTTCTCAGTGGCAGCCCGGATTCAGGATTTGTGCCCAGTTGATGGCAATAGGCTTGCCCCCTATTACATGGGACAAAAAACAATAACTGGTGAAATGTACACCTCTGCCTAACCCTTTGGGGATTATAGCCATGTTATTAATTATTCCTAAAAACGATCCTGCTCATTTTTCTCAGTTGAGTCTTAATTTTATTCTAGTGGTCTAAATATGAAATAGCATTTATCTCAATTATTCATACTCGTACCATCAACTTATAAAATATTCGCGAAGGTCGGTTGTTAAAGCCAATCAGACAAAACCTCTGCAGTACCTTCATATTTACAAAAGGAATCCTACAACCGCTATAACGTCGAGTATAGGGTTACCACATGGAAAATCCGTCCGTACAAATACCGATTTCCATAGAAAAGTCCTGAGATGTTGTCAAAAACGTAACTTACTTATAACCAGTTGAAAAAAAAAATACAATATATAAAAAATATATAGGTATACTTTATTTACATTATACAATAATAATTAATAAAAAGATGGATAACAATGAAATTAGAACTAATATCAATAATCTTTTATGCTTAAAATTAACTTAAATTAAATTAAATAAGATTGTATTAACGTGCAGCCTGTGGGCAAAGTATACTCGTGCGGCATACAGCGCCCTCCGCGTCCAGTTCAATAATGGGGCTGCCCCGCCACTGCAGCGCCTCGGGCATGTTCGCGGAGGCGCGCACCGACTGCTTTTACGCGACGATGCGCAAGCGGTGCGCGTCTCTGGTGCGCAGAGTGCGGGGCAGCGCCAATAGGTACCGTCATGGTGATGATCGCCAACAAACCGGATTGCCTTTATATCCGGCAATGCTGTAGCAGACATATTGTTACCTTGTGAGCGTTTTTGTCTGTGCTTGTTATTTTGTCTGTGCTTGTTATCTTGTCTGTGCTTGTTATCCTGTCTGTATACTTTTTATGTAGCTATTTTTATTTTATTTTTTATGTAAACTTACGAGTCTTGTTACTTGAAATAAAGAAATTTTATTTTATTTTATTTTTTATTTATTAAACTAAATTGAAATAAATAAAAAACTAAAAACATAATAAAAAAACCGGTCAAGTGCAAGTCGGACTCGCGCACGAAGGCTTCCGTACCATTATCTATAAAAACGGCAAAAAAATCACGTTTATTGTATGGGAGCCCCCTTAAATATTTATTTTATTCAGTTTTTTAGTATTTGTTGTTATAGCGGCAACAGAAATACATCATCTGTGAAAATTTTAACTGTCTAACTATCACGGTTCATGAGATACAGCCTCGTGACAGACGGACAGACAGGCAGACGGACGGACAGTGGAGCCTTAATAATAGGGTTCCCGTTTTACCCTTTGGGTACGGAACCCTAAAAAGACACACAAAATAAAATAAAATAAACATCATTAAGCAAAATTAAAAGGTGTTTAAAAATTAACCCGACAAACTTTAAGGAGTGCGTAAAGCCGGATCTGCTGCACCGTGTTTTCGTGTTATTAAAACATCTAACATCGTGACCTAACCGATTTGGGGGCGCCAATTGGCCAAATCGGTTAGGTAACGTTGATAGATGTCTCTAAAACACGAAAACATGGCGCAGCGGACCCGGCTTTACGCACTCCTTAAAGTTTGTCGGGTTAATTTTTAAACACCTTTTAATTTTGCTCAATAATGTTTAGTTTATTTTATTTTGTGTGTCTTTTTAGGGTTCCGTACCCAAAGGGTAAAACGGGAACCCTATTACTAAGGCTCCGCTGTCCGTCCATCGAACTGAATAACTTTTACAATGGGACCAACTTTGAAATCGCGAAAATATATCAGCTGTTGTAAACTAAGTTTGTTTGTTTTTTTTTTTTTTTTACCTACTCTAAACTGTTCCATGGTAAAAGATATTCAGTTCGATGGTATAAAGCACTCCTTAAAGGTTTTCGGGTTAATCTTTAAACAGCTTTTATAGATAAGTAGGTACTATCCAAAGAAGATTATATTTTTGTTTATGTTGATTGTAACTTTCCAATAAAAAAATCTGGAAAACTAGGTACTGTATTTTAATAAAAAAATTGCAAATCCTGAGATTTTCTAAATCCAGCCGCAATCCTGCCTGGGGTCCTAAAATGGACGCTTTGGCAGAATCATAATATGATCTGCGTACAATTCATATCCCGTAATTGATCTGTTTGACAGTTTTGTATGGAGTTTCGTAAAATGGTCCACAAATTATGAATTGCTATAATGAAGTCTAATGTCAAATAGCAGCTGTCAAACAGATGAATTGCGGGATGTAGATCATATTATTCTGCCAAAGCCTCCATTTTAGGCACCCAGGAGCCTAAAAACCCTGACAAATCCTGAGATATGGTAACCCTAGTCGAGTAGGTACTTACCTACCCATTGTTGATTTGTTCGTTATTAATATAGAAATGATTCGCCTTTTATGAGTATCTTGTATTACTTACGAAGCTTAATTTCGGAGAGTAAAGGCTCGTGCATACTGGGGTGATATCGCGGGTGACACAAGGGTCACGTTGCCTGGCATGCCCGGGATATCACGCCAGTCTGCATGAGCCTTAAAGCTAATATTATGTAGCATGGATGGAATCTTTTCGCCATTACTAATGAAAGACCGGATCATAAAAGGCGGCTAAAAAGGTTAGCTGTAATGGACCAATACTAACTGGAACATGCTGCCATGAAATATATAAAGGAAAATATCGCTGGAGAAACCACTCTGCACTATAAAATCCAACAGCAAATATACTCATAGTCCAGGAACTGTTCGCAGAAGAACATAAGATAAAAAAAATATTAATGAAAGAGAATCAAATCCTAACCTAAAAATAATATAGTTAAGTTCAGTAAAATAAGGGAGAGGATTCGTATCATGTCATAACCCTTTAAACTCATCTTGATATAAAACATAATAGCCCAAATAATAATGATCAACATTACAGTGAATGTATGAACTTGGCTGCATCACATGGACAGCTGACGGCGCGGCGCGGGGCGCGGCGTACACATCTCCCATTATGGAAAACAACTGTTTGGATCATAGAGATTAACTACGATAATATGGCACGCCCCTCCAAAAATCAAAACGTTTGAAAGTATTTGTACGCATGTGAGCGTAATGAGACGACCGTCAAACAAAAACAAATCACGGATTTGTTGCTCGACTAGTGGCGTCATTAATCGCTCATTATTATTAGTATGGCGCTGCACTGACGTACTCTATGGAAACGACACGTCTTGCGCGATCGGTTAGTTATGATTAGTTGACCAACAAATCTGGTAATAAGTGAGATATTACGATACTTACAACTACATACAAACTCTTTTGTAAGGATGTGACTACACACATTGAAGCAGTAATTTGGTGGGGCGAGCCATGTTATCGTAGTTTATCTCTACCTACTATGATAAAAGTGAAAAGTTCAGTAGTCTCAGTTATATTGGATGCTCACGTTACCGACCACGCACCGATATTATTCTGTTTAAAAAATAACCAGAGTATACACACGACACATACACTTACCAAACTAACACTAGAGAAAGGCTACACTTTTTATTTATTTAAAAGTTTTATTTTTTATTAACTTTATGTTTTGTTCTCAACGATAGATACATACCCAATGTAACTCCGCACTAGTTCGTATGAATTTTAAAATGTATTACAGAGAGCCCTGGCACATACAACACAAGTTTAATCTTAGCTCCCGCCTTGGGAGATAGTCAGTGATTTATACAATATGAAAAACAATATTGTCCTAGTATTTATTAACCTATCGCCTTTTGTAAATTGTAAAATTAGAAATAAAGTTATTATTTATATTATTTATTTTTAAATCAGCTCCATGATTGTCTCACTTACAATGCATAGCCAAAACCACTGTAGTTCGAAAAGACAATGGGCAAAATTGGTACAAATGTCCACCACTAACATAACTAACATTTTTGCCCAATTCCCTTTGTGGAGCGTGTTGAAGTAAGTACCCAGTGAAACTCTAGGTTGAAGTATGAGAATCCGAAGAATCCACGGGTGCGACGTGGTTTTACTTTCTCTTTATATTGAAAAAAAACCTACCAAATTAAAATACCTGCCGGTCGCATATAAGGATTCCAAACCTGCGATGTGAGAATTCGCATCCCACGGGATCCTGCATAATTTGAAGGCATTCGGGCACGACGAATATAATTACATGTATGTGTGTAGATCAAAATTGTAAACATGAAAATGTGGCACTAATGTCTTTGAAATAAAATACCATATTATTGAAAATGACAGACAATATTCACGTCGGGTACTTAGATAGAAAATAGATGTGAACTTACCGACAGTAAGAGAGAAGAGGTCAGACTTGTCAAGCAGTAATGCGACGTGTGCCCAGCCGAAGCGCTCGAACACGCTGGTGAACACGCGTGGTAACCGGCACTGACAGTACGACATCCGTGTCAGAGTCGGGTACTTGCCTTTGTCGTTGAATAACGTTTGAGGCTAGGGGAAGAAACAAGAATATTTTATTTAAAGTCAAATATTTATTTCAAATAGGCACTTTTGAACGTAAAAGTTGAAGAAAATGGATTATGATATGGTTGGAGGGCAGCCGGCACTGAACGTGTAACATTACATTTACTCAGCTTTAGAGGCGGGATATTTAAAATGAGCCCTCCGCGAGGGCTACCGGCATCCCATATGCGGCTTGAGTGGACCCTCCAGGAGGGCTCCCGGCACTGAACGTGTAACATCACATTTACACAACTTAAGAGGCAGCGATAGAAGCGTACTTCATGCAAACGTAATACCAAAATAATTTGTAAATAAAGCATATTCTTAAGGTAGTGTGTCTTTATTCCGATTGTAATACAGAATATCTAGGTTCCCAAATATATATTTTGAATGGACACTGATTTAAACAAGAGTTATGGGAAAAATAAGTTTTCTATAGAAATTTTAAATTCCTCATATCTCGTCTTTATATCATTGTCCTTTCAAAATATATATTTGGGAACATAGATATTCTGTAATCCAATCGAAATAAATACACACTACCTTAAGAATATGTTTGATTTAAAAATTATTTTGGTATTACATTATTTTGTATGAACTACGCATGCTACGCCGGCCCCTTAACTGTTTTTGTTTTTATTTTATGTAAGTTAGCTTCTTTTTATAACTCACATTTTTGTAAATTTTATTAATTTATATTATTAAATTATCAATAACAATCTTGCACTAGCAGAACTCATTAAATTATTCACTTTGTGTGTTTGGGTCACCAAGATACAGGCTGTGCCTAGTTTGGGACCCGCTGTTAAATCTAAGTTTTCTGTTGGTTAAAATTTCATGCATAGTTATATGTTTGTGAACTACTTCTGTGTAAGTCTAATAAAAGAATTTGAATTAGAAATACCGCAATGAATTTTGTTCAACTGTCAAAATGAAACCCATTGGTCCTGTACAAAAGAGGTTGGAATTTGAAGGTTGTTTTAAAGCCACAGTATTATGCTCAGAACAATGAAAAGCAGTATTATGGACGTTCCATCATTCAAATTAAGGTTTTCTATCCTTAAACAACGTTCCGTGTGGTGCCGAGCCAATAATACAGAAGTTTAGTGAGAAATTGCGTTTTATGACATTAGAAAAATTATCACAATTTCACCCATAAATTCAAGTCTCCACGTAACGACAAAATAAAAAAACAAATGACACGCAACAAAGCCAGTTATACCAAACCATTTTCCTCAACCAATTTTTCAACAATATTATAAGAATAAAAAAATAAATCTCTTTCGATCCCCAAGAAACAATAGATTAGTTCACAAAACCAGTACATTAGTTTTGATTGTAACGGAGACTTTACAAAAATAAGACAGAACAAAATAGCAGCTGCATAGCCAAGGTAAGCCAGGCAGCACTGTATGGTGCTGGACATAAAGAATAGCACCATCCTATTTCATCCCGTGGGTGTCGTAAAAGGCGAATAAGGGACTTACTAGAGAATGAGCAGCAGCGTTCTTAATGCATTTTAACACCATACTGCGATCGCCAACCCGCCTGCCAAGCCTGGCGATTAAGGCATCCCCTTTGGGGGAGGCCTATGTCCAGCAGTCCTTAAACAAGACCTAACAGATCGGTCAAAATTATGGAATAATGACTATGACTTAGAATTGACGAAAATATGTAGTTTAAGATAGGTAATAGGTAATACGGGCTGGTGTCCGCAACTCCACGTCAATGCGTGTATTTTGCGTACGGGTGGGAAAATCGATTATTCGATCCACCCCGTGTAGTTTAAGATAATATTTGGTAGTACTCTCACCCTTGTCCCCTTGCGTAAATTTCTGAGTCGGTGCATGCGACTGACGACGCTTGCCGGGGCAGCCAGTTCACCCTCGGATGGAGGCTGAAACAACAAAATCTTGTCAAAAACAAAGAATTCGGTAAGTACTGACAGCTGTCCAAACATGTTAAATGATCGTACAGACTGGTGCGGGACAGACTATTGCGGGCGCGACGCTACATTAGCATAACTTCTATGTCACTGCCTGTCGCGCCCGCGATATCGCGCAGCGGGCAGCAGTCACACAGTTCTGTAGGCGATAATAAGGTTAAAATTTTGTATGTGCTTATATCGAGAATTTTAAATTCATACTTGAGTACCGTCCGATAAAATAAGGTTAAGAAAAAATCTATTGCGTATTTCTTCAGTCCATTTCAGCCTTTACGGCTATCGATTGTAATAAAATTATGATCAATTTCTCCCTGGAGCGCCTTCAACACGATCGCCGGCTGTACTTAATAATGGTTCCCAGAACCGGGAACATAGTCCATACATAATGAAAAGGGAACTCTTTATACGCGGTTTGGTAGGGATTTCTTATTTCATTTTATTATTCGATACTTGTACGGTATAAGCAAAATAAAAATCTATTTACTAGAAAAAGTAAATCATTTATACTAGTTAAATGTTAACACGCAAGATTATTCATAACTAGCCTTTGCCTGCGGTTTCACCCGCGTTCCGTCAAAAAAAAAAGTTCCGTCAAAATCGGTCCAGCCGTTTCGGAGATTACCCGGAACAAACACACCGACAAACATTGTTTTATTTTCTTTTATAACTTTTGTATATACCGTATCAGAATAACAGCGCTGCGCATTAAACAGATATGTTGTAAACACTCAAAACGTCCTAATTGGGACGTATTGACTTTAGTCTGCGACACGCATAGCGACGAGTAATACGTTTAGTAGAAGCAGCAAAAATTTAAAAAAAAATCCATCGTGTGTATTTAGAAAGTGTACAAATTATGATACCAAAGTTAATAAAACACAAGGGATCTCATACCACAATACCTATACTTCGATTTACTAATATATTTCAATTATTTTCCAAATTTTCTCATATTTGGAGGTTAGAAAAAAGAAAGAAATGAAAATACATTCTTTTTGTCGTGAGGACGACAAGGACGCATGCACTCCATGCACAATTTGTTAGTGTGTGATGCCAACATTCGGTGACTGGTGGTCAGAATAATGTTTGTTTACATTCACGCGAAATTGACAACACTATATGAAATGAGCTTAAACGTCAAAAAGTGCTACCACGTAAAATACACCCGGAAAAAGAAACTTACGGCTAGTGTATATCATGTGGGCCCTAACGTTATCCAAGAGGTGAATCAAATAAGGGACTTAGTTGTTTTTGACAACACCTTGACATTTGTACCTCATGTTGACGGCGTCATCAAAAGGGCTTCTAGAATGCTGGGATCCAGCAACATTCCTTACAACAATGTAAGGAATGTTGCTGGTTTTAAGCGCAGTCGGACAAAGATCTTGTTGTACAACTGTATCGTTCGTAGTATCCTAGAATACTGCAGTACAATTTGGAGACCTCATTACTCCACGCACATCCTTCGACTGGAGCGAATACAAAAGAGATTCCTCTGGCATCTGGTCTATGCCAGCGGAAATGCAAAAAGGATACGATCTTATGAAGCCCGACTATCTTATTTTAAGGTGGTCTCATTGGAGAAACGTAGAATAATCATTGACTCATTATTCCTATATAAGCTCCTCCGATGCAAAATTGATTGTCCCCTTTTACTATCCAAGTTTCAGTTTCGGGCCCCTGCTAGACTCCCTCGTGCTCCTGTTACTCCTTTATACCCTCCACTCCGCAGAACAATACTTGGTGCAAACTCTGTCGTTCCTCGTCTTTGTAAATTGTTAAATGGCTTCAGCGATCTTGTTGACGTGCATTTTGACTCATGTGCCAAGTTTCATGGAACAATTACTAGTAATGAATAATTTAATTTTTTCTCGATTTTGTTCTCTTTTTTTTTTATTTTGTTATAATTGAATTTTACTTTAGCTGTTTATTTTAGTTTTATATTCCATCACGTAATTATATTTTTATTTAAACTTCCTAATTTTAGTTATTATATTATATTAGTTTCATAGTTTAGTGCTTGTGGCACACCTAATATGTTTATGGGGCATGCGGTGCTAACCTGTAAGAAATTGTTACACTAACCTTAGATTATATTAGATATTACTTTAACTATTTACAGTGTAAACAATTGTTGGTTGGCCAATAAAGGAAAATAAAAATAAAAAAAAAAACACTAGCTGTCTCTTTTTAGGATTCCGTACCAACATGGTAAAAAGGAACCCTTATGGTGAGACTAAGTCTGTCTGTCTGTCTGTCACACCTGAATATTTCAAGAACTACTAATGCTATCAACTTGAAATTTAGAATAGTTTTAGATGACGTTAGCCCAACTAATTTTCAAACAAGAAATAAATTTAAAAAAATATCTGTTTTGAAAAAGGGACTGAAAGGGGGTCTTAAAAATTTGAAGTGGGGCTACTAGGGTATGTGAGGTATCATATGAAAGAACGCTGTTTGCACATTCTCAAACATTTTTTAATTTTTTTTAGGCAGCACAGTTCCGGCTTTTGATGAAAAATGTAAAAAACAATACCATAATAATATAAACATAATCTAAAATATTCACATATTAAGTTATTGAGAAAATGCTCTAATTTAACATATATTTTTTTCAAATCATTAACACTACTCGTTTAGACGTGATCTTCAATATAAAATCATAAAAATTTGGTTATCGTCGCCTTAAGTCCCATGTAATAGGGGGCGATTGCCACCTACCGGGCACAAATCGAGACTCTGGGCTGCTGCTAAGAAATTCGTGTTGGAAAAACCCAGGACTCAAACTATTATTTTGTAGATGGTTTTCGTTAAATGAAACACTTGCTACGAATTTCCTACAACGCTACGCTGTCGTAGCAAATTGCCGACCCTCTACGCATCAATCAATCTTTATCGAGTACCTATCGCTATCTTGTTGTATAAACTCAATATTCTTTGTACTATGTAATTGCATAGCACAGGTGTGAGTACTACGTACAATAGACAGGTCAGAATGTTGATTTTGTAACCATCTCATCGTGAAAACATAAGTGAAGTGAGCGTGGAGTAAGCTGTCTGTGTGGATAACACACCTGATGCTAGGGATGGACCAAATATAAGCATAAAAAATATTATTAAAATTCTGTTGATCAATTTATATTATTTCAAAGCTAGTATTTAAGTGTCTAAACATAGTAATGTTTAAGGACTAGTCTAAGAAAAAACAATAAATAGTTAAAATTAAGTTTCTGACTGAATTTCTGTTTTGCTGTTTTATTTAAAAACCTCCTAATTAGTAACGTTTACACACTTAAATACTAGCTTTGAAATAATATAAAATGATCAACACAATTTGTATAAAAATATTATTAAAATCTCGATTATGATTCTAAATATAATGCTTGGTCAATCCCTAGCATCAGTGAGATGACACTGACAGCTCACTCCACGCAAGATTACACGGTGAGTTTTTTGCAGAATAGCACTGCAGGTCAAAACCGATAATGTTATCCCACTGACAAACTGTGACAAACAACATTATTACCTATTGTAGTTGCCTTGTGAATAAATAAATAGAGCTACCATTTACCGGGTAATATATCTTTCATAGACTTGAATGTGCCCAGGCGGCTGAGAGTATGTCGTGCTCACTCAGATGTCTCGCTGATGGTGGCGTGTGTGTTGGATCATTTAGCTCCCTTCAAAATGATTGACCTGAATGGTGCTGATCCATGCGTCATGTTCATGAATGGGCGCTGTTAGTTGGGACTGGTCATCTCTTAACTGCCATGGCTTATTTTAGTTTTGAATTGTTTTTTTTTTTATCGTTTTATCACGGACGCTTCTGACGTTTTGCATCGTGCTCATATGTATAATTTCAACATGAATGATGTAACTAATACTTTGTATCAATATTTTAATTTAAAAGAGTGTCCGTGGAGTTTCTTGTCCGTTCTTTTCCATAGGAACCTACTACTCTTTGGAATGGGCAACTGGCTTCATATTCCTAACTGACCGACTCCTTGACAATTCACTGTAAATGGTTTAATTGAAATAAATGTTTTGAGTTTGAGTTTTTGTTTTGTATGTATATCATTCAACTCAGCCATAAACAATTTGAGATAAAGTGTCGCATACTCATGTGAAACATTTCAGTGTTTATTATATGTCACTTTAATGCCCTTTTTACACTGACCTCTATATATTTCACACTGGACAGGCTGTCTCCATACAAATGACAGCTAATTTTGTGTGGCAATTTGAAGCGCGACTATGATTGTCCCGAGAACTAATTTTGACGTATACTGCAAATTCGCTTGTGATTCACAAATTTTCATCGATAAATTGTTGATATTTAATACTTAAAGTTGATACAGCTCATGCTGATCCAGTAGTTGTTTCAAACCCGTTTTTCGACAGTGTGGTAGTATTATTTAATCGTAAAAGTAAACTGCTTTTTTCAATAAATATGAGTAGAATTTAAAAAAAACCTGTGTCAGTCCCACATGCTATGCGGGTCGATTTAGGGACTACTCACACTTATTCAGCTCTATTCAGCTTATGCCCATAGAAATAAACGATTTTGTACGGAGACGCGCATCCGTTCAGCTTTCCGGGTCTTCGCGGCAAACAACTATAAAATGAGGACAAATGCGTCAGAACGCGGCGTTACGATAGTGTTCCCTATCATGTGCCAATGTGTGCAGGATTTAGTAATACTTTGTCCAAAGCAATATGCAAATGTACACACTTCATCTGTGGTTTAATAAGATTCTTAAAATCGGAAGTTATTAAGAAAATGTACTTATTAATATCATTGATATGTATTATCATTACTACAGTCGATTTAAAAACATAACTAATTTTAGTTCCATGGACAATCGTATCTGCTCACAGCGCCAAAATGGCGATACTCAAATAGGCACAAAAATATTATGACAGCAGCCAGTCCAGTGTGAAATAATTATGGAGGTCAGTGCCTTTTTTAAGATTTTGAATTCAGAATTTGAACTTAATTTTAAACTTATAATATTAACATTCAACGAAACATAGCTGAAATTCATTAAGATCTTTATGATATATTACTCCAATTTGGGATGAAAATGGCAGCAGCTGCTTTATACCATAATTATGTAATTTGAATAATACAGTAGTGTAATGAGAAATTGCGTTTTATGACATTAGAAAAACAATTTCACCCATAAATTCAAGTCTCCACGTAACGACAAAATAAAAAACAAATGACACGCAACAAAGCCGAGCACCAGTTATAAACCAAACCATTTTCCTCAACCAACTTTTCAACAATATTATAAGAAGTAAAAAATAAATATCTTTTGATCTCCAACATACAATAGATTAGTTCACAAAACCAGTACATTAATTTTGATTGTAACGGGGACTTTACAAAAAAGAAGAAAAAAAATAATGGCAGCTTCTTAGCCGAGGCCTTAAATCAGGAGTCCTCTAACGTAAGAAAGTTTCCACATAAGTACATAACATACATAAACTCGAGCCTTTTCCCATGGACCCGGTAGACAGAAACTACATCACGCCACCGGCTACGATCCTTACTGCTTTTGCCTTTTATTTTAAATAATTCCGTTCAATGCTCTATGTAAATAGGTATTTTTAATTAAAAACGCTTACCTTTAATTTATGTGCATCAATTAACACGAGCATCTTCAACTTTTATCTAATTTTCTACGAAAACTTTTGTAACTTTTAACGCATCATAAATAAAGCTGTCTTACTCCGCAAAGCAGAAAGTAAAGTTATTTAATTGCCCATGATATTGCTCTGCAAATATATTGCTTGATTGCAGGGATTATCTACGAAAATAGGGCTATAAATGTCAATGGCACGCACCCGTTATGACTGGCTGACTCCATTTTCTTCAAAATGTATACTTTGTACAGACGCCAGCAGGTCAAGCTACCCGAAACTGTCAAATTTTCCCAATCAAACTTGAACCTTATGCTTTTACGATAAAGTTGAAAATCTTTTAAAGAAAGACATTGATGTGCTGGCGTCTGTAGATTTACAGGTAATTGTATACTCGACTGATTAATGTATACTTTGTATATTTACAGATATGCACAATTGCACATGCATACATTATGAGTTCGCTTTTAGACCTGCTAACGATGAAGTCTTATGATCACCCTACGGCAGTGGATATAAGTAATGATCATAAATTCATAACTCAGATCATAGAGGAGTATTCAATAAACGGCCGAATACTCATACACCATTTCATTTTAAAGTGCTGTACACGCTCAGTTAGTGCTCATATACACAAGCAGCACGTTACCAACGGCAGAGGCAACTGCAGCAGCCGACACTGGTCGGCGACTACCGTCGATGCGTCGGAGCGCGCCGTCGACGCGTCGAAGTGCGCCGTCTCGACGAGTGTCGCGCGCGCCAATGACGCGGACGTCGCGCCGTTTCGCGCGTTGGCAACGTGCCGCTCGCTTGTGTATTTAAGCACGTACTCAAATACTCGAGCGACACGTTGTCGACGGCAGAGGCAATGAGCGAAAATGGTGAATCCGCAGGTGTAGTTAGATTTGTTCCATTGAATGACTTTTTCATGAAATCATGACTTTGGGGAACAAATCTAACTCAGAGATAATGATTCTACTGATTCTAATTCTGTAAATAAATATATAGGCTTCTACATACCAGCGCGACTTGTCGCGCGACGCGACACGGCACAAAGGCCCCCCCGCGTGTCGCGGGACGAGCGGTGCCTTTGTGTCGCGTCGCGTCGCGCGACAAGTCGCCCCGGTATGTAGAAGCCTTAAATCTGTTATAGTTGCGAATCATAATTATTTTGAACAAGATACAACCTGACACTGACCTGCAAATAGCAAAAGACGTAAGAAAATTTGAATTTCGCGGGCTACAGCTGCAGATTCACCTTATGGCGAGTGTAGGTACTTTGAACTCGTGCTGTAGTACTTCTTTGTTTAATTTAGTTTTTGTATCCACTGATGTATTAAATAGGAAGATAGGCCACTCTCTAACATCACGTAAATATTAAATGGACCCGATGTCGTGCGTCATGTGCTCGACAACCGAAATAGAGAGACATATTACGCGGGCTATAGCAGGAACGAGATAGCAATAATTGTCACTGTTACGTACCCATAACAACTCGGAAACAAACTACTTCAATTCGGGTATTCCCCGCAAACCGTGGACCGCATAAATTAGGGGAAAGAACACATTCGAACTACATTTAGGAGTAGTCCACATCGAGGAGCGCGTACCATATCTTCCTTTTTAATACATCAATGTTTGTATCAAATTGATTTTTGAGATATTTTTACTAAATAAATATAGTTTTTTTTAAATGACGGTGTATTCATTATCCAATAGCATAAGTATTCAATAATACTTAAATAACATTTCAATTCAAAATGTCAAGAAACAAAAAGTTATAGATTTTTGAGATGGAACGCACCGTTTAGTCTTGCGTGTTCTGTACTGAGCTCACGCAACGCGTCCTACGTTCAGCCAGTAATAGGACTCGCGCATCAAGGAGCGCTGTCCCCAATTTGACGCATTATTAATTTATTATACACAAAACAAAAAGTATTTTAATAAAACGCGTACCTATACTAAAAGATCAATAATTAAATTACCTTTAAATTGGTGAAGGTTTCAGAAAAATACGCTTGGTAGATTTTGCGCCATTCTCAGTTTTTTATCCGCGTTAGACATAACTTTACAAATTAATTTCACTATGTAATGTAAACATAATCTAAAATATTCACACATTAAGTTTTTGAAAAATGCTCTAATTTAACACATTTTTTTTTCAAATCATTAACACTACTCGTATAGACGTGATCTTCAGTATAAAATCATTAAAAGTCGGTTATCGTCGCCTTAAGACCATCGTTGCCGTTTGAGTATTAGGTATTTCATAGCATTGTATTCGATTTGAGTATAATTAACATATGATATAGTAAACTGGTTTTTACATAGGTATGTCGTCATTTCGTTAATAATTTCATTCAGAAACGGGAACAGGTTATATAAAAAGGCTAATCCACTACGGATAGCCTTTTTATATAACCACAAATTTCAGTGATCAACTGATCATAGCCATTAAGTGTATGACCATCACTAATAATCACTATTCCCTGCATTTCATACAAATCTTTATATATATTTTTTAACTTTATTCATAGAAATCTTGTATTTTATGTGGTTCGGACATCATTAGTAAAACATTCATATTTCATGACCAGAATTACAAGCTTTCGCTTTCATTTACTTTATCAAAGGGTTCACCGACGTACCTAACTATAGGTACTCGTATTAAGTAGGTAGGTAGGTAGGTACTACCGCGAACGTTCCCGGTCGACCACTTTTTGCCCTTATGCTCATAGTAATAAGGTTGAAAAGTGGTCGACCGGGAACTTTCGCGGTGGTACATATGCGCAGCACCGAGGATTTTGGTGACCCACATTTTAATGAAGTGGGATATGAATAAGTTAGGCTTATTCCACCTGGATATTATTATGAAGATGTTATGTATATTTTTTATGTGTTTTAGATTTATTTACATAATGCTGTAAAACTGTAGATAATGTGGCAATGCCGCCAATCACTTGGGTACATTACCAGTCGACAGTGATATGGAGGAATTTTTTGACGCCATTTTTTAGTTTGTTAATAGTTTTATTTAGGTTTGGGTATCTATTATATTTTTATTTTAATATAATCTGTTAATGTGTTAATTTACTTAATTAGCATATTTGTAATTGAGATGAATGTAACTGATACAACGAATCACAATATGTATAACAGAAATCGAATAAAAATAATTGAATTTTTTATTGAAAATTATAATTTAATATTGTACCAAACTAAACTCGTCCAATATTCTTCCTCAATTTCAAAGTAATCTGAGGTTGTATCATAAAGGTTCTTAGATTACTTTCACGAGTACTACAACGATAAACAGTAAAACCAAGAAAACAGCATTTGCCTGGCTTTTAGATAACTGTTTCTATTCAGTTAGCGATTTCTTAAATTATACATTTTGACATTTATAATTTAAAATTTTATCAATACTTTGTGTGTGTTTATTAACTTTTTATTTGTAATTGTTAACCATTTGACATTAAATAATTAGTAAATTTTGACTTTTCATAAATAAAAAAATATAATTATACTTCTATAACTTGAAATTGTTTACTAATTACCTATTTGTATTTCAAAACAATTTATAATTATATTAATTTTACTTCAATTTTAATATTTCTACACCGGCAACGGTAGTATATGTGAAGCTGTATATTAATATTAAGATTTTATGGTACCATATACTCAGAAATAAATTCTATTATTCTATTATGATTATTATTTAAACATTACCTTTCAAGATCGGTTACACATCAAAATCAATCATACCTCAAACGCC
The DNA here is from genome assembly GCA_948098905.1 of Tiliacea aurago. Taxonomy (NCBI): domain Eukaryota; kingdom Metazoa; phylum Arthropoda; class Insecta; order Lepidoptera; family Noctuidae; genus Tiliacea; species Tiliacea aurago. The sequence continues at coordinate 19,961,932 of OX402593.1, forward strand.
GCTGTAATATTCGGGGTAATTAAGTAACACACATATAGTAATAAAAGGAAGTAGTAAGTAGTGTATTTTTTTTACCAGAATTTTAAAATGTTATATTTTCTTTTCTATGTGTATGTGTCTCTGCCTTTAATTAATGTAACTGGTTTAACCGTGTTAAATAAAGTTAAAATAAATAAATAGTAACAATGGGTTAACATTCATTGCGTTATTTACGTTGACGAGCAGACAAATTTTTCGACCATACGAAGCGATGGATTTACCAATATCCTTCAAAATCATTCAGATTGTGATTGATCGTGTTTTACGCAATTATGGTGGTGTTACTGTAGCGGCATCAACATCGCCACATACGAACTACGCGTTACACTGACGTCACGCAAAATCCTGCATCGCGCAATTAGAGTTTACCGTGCGACTAGCATATACAACGTCTTGCCCACCAGTCACGACACCCGTCTGGTCGGAGAATCCTCCCTTTTCTATGGTGGATGAGTGAACTTTACACCCTGTTCCTCATACCTACTAAATTACAAATACTATACGTGTATATTGCGACACAAGGTACAAGGTACAACTTAGTCAGGTCAGGTTGGGGTCGGATTACGAGGCGGCTTGCGTACTGGCCGGATCCCCGCCATGGGACCTCGAGGCGAAAGTACTCGCGTCACTGTATAGATGAAGCGAGGGCGCGGGGCGAGTGGCTGATGCAGCGACATGTGGAGTTGCGTCGGTCACAGCTTCGCGCAGCCCTGGTGGCGGAATGGCGGGACAGGCTTTCACGCCCTACCGCCTCACCACCATCGAGGCGGTCCGGCCATTACTCGAACCCTGGCTCGGGAGAAGGCACGGCTCTCTGTCGTTTCGGGTGCTCTCGGGGCATGGTTGCTTCGGGAAGTACCTGTGTCGCATAAACAGGGAGCCGGACGCCCGGTGTCACCACTGCGCCGACTGCCGGGAGGACACGGAGCGGCATACGCTGGCAGAGTGTGCCGCTTGGGAGGAGCCACGCCGTGCCCTCATCTCAGGAGTAGGCAGTGACCTATCGCTGCCGGCCATGGTCGAGTCGATGGCCGGCAGCGAGGAGTCCTGGGACGCGGTGGTGTCCTTCTGCGAAACAGTCGTGTCGCAGAAGGAGGCTGCGGAAAAGGAGCGGGAGATCTCGTTCACTCACCCGGCCCGCAGCAGGCGCACCGGGCGTCGGCGGAGGGCCGATAACGCCCTCTCCCAGCCCCCATAAATGGGTCCAGGGACGGCGGCCCCCTATCACATTGGACCCGAGGTGGCGGCGCGTAGTGTTCCACGCGCGCCCCTAGCAGACGTCGCGGGGGAGGCCGGCACTAGCCGGGGATTGCGGAAGGAATAACAGATCCCCGGTGCAAGTGTGGGAGGGGAACACTGGGGTGGTTTTTAGTCAGTAAGAGTCTGACAGACCCCTCCGCCCGCCCCAGGGCGGAGGACATCCATGAGGATTTTCCACCCCATTAACAAAAAAAAAAAAAAAAAAAGGTTGTGGTCGGATGTTGTTACAACAATACCTTGTATTATATTGCAATTAATTGAAAGAAAATTTACAACTCATATTAAATTAAAAGTACACTTTGTAACCAAGCATATTACAAATTAGAGGATTATATCCAAGATAAGAATGCTTGGAAACATGCTGGTCCAGCTCCATAGGACAATCTAGAGTCTAGACAAAATCAAACTGGTTGCTATTTTAATTATATAATTTATGTATTGATTACCTACCTTACAACTCACACTTACTATTATATATATTTTTTAGGAAAATGTATATGTTTTTTACAATATTTGTAAATATGTGAGCACCGTGTACCTATCTATCACATAATTAATTTATCTGTCATTCCTTAATTTTTAATTCTTTTTGTATATTGTGTAATAAAGTTACTATACAATTTTATTTTAGTGCATCGTCTTCACATATAATCAAATTAATGTAGCTGTACAAAATATAGTAAAACATTTTAAAAGAGTAACGGTGTAGTTTCTTGCCCATTCTTCCTCATATGAAACTATACCTTTTGGAAGGGCGACTAGAATAAACTCAATTTGTTTGTAAATATTGACGTTACGAAGTGCCTTTTATATGCCTATTTGAAATAAATAATTTTACTTTGACTTTGGTGACCCACAGTGCGACAGTGGAGCCACATCAGATGCCTCACCTCTTGTCGTGCTCTCTGTACCTCCACTACGGAAGAACTTTGCGAAGCCAACGACACCACTGTAGAAATGGTCGAATTCTGGTCTAAGCTTATTAAAAAAACCAGTCAAGAGCGAGTCGGACTCGCGCACCGAGGGTTCCGTACGTATATATGATGTTGATGATTTCTGAAAAACTGTGCTATTTAAAGACATCGTTTTATTTTTCCTGTAATCTTTACATACACTTCTATCACATATAATAATTTCAGATTTTTATCTATGCAAACTTCTTTTTTTTTATTATACAGCAGTATATTTTGGCTGCTAACACCAAAACTACAAACGTATTCCCTACATACAGCGACGTTTTATAAAAATGTGGCTGTTACTTTAGTATGTTGTAATGTCTTACGAGTTCCACGCGAACGAAGTCACGGGCAGAAGCAGTACGTAATAAATATTTATTTGAAAATTATTCAACAATTGTGTTCGTTTGTGTATGTATGTACTTATAGGAAAGTTCGTAATTATTTTGCTCGAAATAAAAACTAAAATTATGAAAGGACTATTGTGTTTTCAATTTAGATATTTTTACCATACCCACCGTCAAATAGTTAAAGTTAGCTCGGAAAATATACAACAAAAAATGTGCACACATTTGAGAATACGTGCGATTGAACAGCCATAACTCAAAATCAAAATCAAAAATATTTTTATTTCACATAAGCCTACATAGGCACTTATGAAACGTCAGAAGCTAGGTGCACGGTTCCAATTGGTCGTTTCCTATGAAGAAGTGCCGGCAAGAAACTCCACGGTCACTCTTTTAAAAAATAAAATTGGCTTTTACAATGTTTTCAAATTACAGTGTTAATAGGTATGAGAGGACAGCGACAACTGACATATAAATAGCCCTAGCAAACATATCATTTTAGTTTGTTTCGTAATTTAGCAAGGAGAAATTAGGCAAGTGCACAAGAAAATAAAACGAATGAACATTTTGTTCATTCATTCATGAAATACCGCTCATTGTTTGTATAGTTGGCTATAAATTTTTCGTGTGCATTTGTAGCAATAGGAAGCATGTATCTGTGTGCAATTGTCAAATTTGCGCTGTATGTGTTTTCCTCGCCTCCCGCAGAAAGTGGCAGGAAAAGTTGTTCGGTGATTCGCTACTTGGCATCTCCATCTGATACTAAATGAAAACTTGTTGAACATACAGGCCTTATTGTCCAACTAGATTTCGTTAGACATTTCTTTCGTTCAGATTATTTTCAATTTAGTCTGAGCTTACCGGAGCGTCATAATCCTTTTAATGTTTTTAATTCCGAGTTTCATTGCGTTACTTTACTGTTGGCACAGCTTTGGGTTTCCGTCATAATTTTAATTAATTACAAAACCAAGCTTCCTTAATTAAAAAGTTTTGCAGTGTCGAATTAAACATTGGCAACCGAAAGTAAATATAACATCTCTAATGCAAATGGCCAGTTTCTACCTCATTAAAAATAAGAATATAATGTTACAAAGTATTGCTGTCGTTATGATCATCATCTTTCAGCCGAAAGACGTCCACTGCTGGACATAGGAGTCCTCCAAAGGGGGGGGGGGCGTTTGCCATAACCGCCACGCTTCGCAGGTGGGTTGGCGATCGCAGTACGGTATTAAAAAACATAGAGAACGCTGCTGCCCATTCTCTAGTAAATCCCTTAGTCCCCTTTTACGACACCCACGGGAAGAAATAGGATGGTGCTATTCTTTACGTCCGACACTATACGGTACCGTAAGTATAGCTGTACTGGGTTAATTTGGCGTGAAGCCAAAATCGAAACTAATCGTCGATAAATCGCCGCCATCTTGATTTTTCAATAAAATTTCCAAAGATTTAAATACGTCTAGTTAAAGACAGTCAAGGCAGTGAACTCGTCGAAAATGTTGGCCGGAAAATGCATGCACACTAGAATAACACAATGGCGTGGCGCGCGTGTAAGACGTAGCTGTCACGCACACTAGCATAAATGATAAATGATTTTTATTTCTGTAAGTAGGTTTGTACAAATACTTTTACACGTCAATCATATTTTAAAAAACTAGATGAGGTCGGCGTTTCCTATCTGACTACTCTGTGAAGAAAGGCCAAAACAAACTCAGAGGTCTCAGTCTCTTTTAAAGTCCAGACATAATCTTGGTCAGATCATGTGAAGGCCATGCAGATTGGTGTCTGAAATGGTATTTTGAGGAAAGAACCACACAGATTGAGAGGACCTGACCAGTCAGTGCACGCATTTGTCAGTAATCGTGCAGCTCTACTCAGAACTTAAAGAGCTCAACAATGCGACGATCAATACCAAAGAAAGGACATTTGGGTAGGCCACTTATATGACTCAAACTGCCAGACCATGATTAACACTAACTGAGAATAAAAGAAACGGAAAAAAAATAACCCACATAGTCTTCACATTCACAATAATTAAAATAATATAATACTTTACAAATAAATATTCATGTCATTGTGTATAAAATAATATAATAAAAAGTTGGCATGTTTGTTTTAGTATCTACTTTTGCAGCGCGACACTATCTACACATTTAAATAATCAAAGATAATTTCACACAAATGTTTACCGATCCTTGTAACACTCTACAATCCGGCTGTTTGATCCATTGAGATAACAAAAAAAAGAAAATACGTTTCTTTGCGGAAACCTTGACGCAAAGAAAGAAAACAAATACAAAAAGAACAAGTTGGGGGAAAATATGCGTCACATCCACGCAAAACGGCCACCGCTCAGCATAATGCGACCTATGCGAGACAAAGCCCCAGCGCTGGGAGCGCAGGTAGGAATACAATATGAAGATGGCATATTCTACTATACAGGGTTATTTTTAAAACGTCAATAACCTCTTAAGGGGTCTTTGTACTCATCATTATCAACAACTCTTACCATGGGACCAAAACTGAAATCGCAAAAAAAACCAGCTGTTCCCTACATTTATGTTAGAATAATTCGTTAAAATGTAGGGAACAGCTGATTTTTTTTCGCGATTTCAGGTTTGGTCCAAAAATAATTCAAAATAACCCTGTATATGAAGAATAGATACAAATATCTATCATATCGACACAGACATATCATAAAGCGATTTATTTCTTTCTAACTAATCAAGACCTGCATATGAAAAGAGAGACATCTAAATGTTTCTCAAGGACTAAATTTGGCAACACTTTTGTGTGACGCTAAAATCGTGTCTATGCGTGACCGGTCGCCATGTTTAGTGCCAATGTGCTGTCAAACGGCTGCTTGCTCTCTTTCTTGCACTCGCAGTTACAACACTACGAAAGGCGGCCATTTTAAGTGCTTTTTGTAGGTATGGCAAGTCCATAGGTTTAAAAGTCAATGCCTTATAGTTATCTACTAGAAATTGTCCAATTGACAGCTGTAAGGAACGTATTTTCTCGACGGCCGGACTGTAATTACTACCATGGTGTAAATCTATTTGCAGTTCAAATTTTAGAAAGAGACTGTCACTCAGGCATGACAGAGACAACGCTCAACGCAAAGACGAACTTCTTCTAAAACTCGATGTGCTATTTTTACAGCTGGGTGTACACAATGTCCACATTGTCTGTTTGTGATAAACAAAAGCAGTTAGGCAAAGTTTCAGTCAGTGGGATATAGGCCTGACAATATAAATACTCATATTGCGTAATTATGACAAATGATAACATTCAGTCCCCAGCTGTAGAACAGTTTAATTTGTACACAACAATTTATTTGGGCCTCTTAGGTTTTCAGAACGTGTATATAAAGCTAATAACAAACATAGGTACCTATGTTTGTTATACCACCATTGAATAATATGAAAAAAGAGAAAAAAATAAAAAAAAGTTAAAGAGTATTCTATTCTATTCTATGAAAATGTTTCTATGTATCTACACTATCTTCTAAAATATATTGATAGTTATTTTTTCTTTTTAATCGAATAGGACATTATCAAAGCTGTAAAATAAAATAAACATTGAAAAAAAATTGTTCAGTTAGTCACTAGTCATCTCATTGTCTTACAAATCATCCAATAGAAAACAAAAAAGCTAAAGCCCCTCTCAATAAAGTCACATAAACCACAAAACAAATGACTACATCAACTAACCATCAACTAAATCTTCCATCAAATCAATCTCTTCACCTCACAGATAAACAACAGACCCTTCTGAAATAGAAGACCGAATGTACTAAACCATACCGTTCGCTGGCTCATTACATTCCAATCCAATCACACTTCCCTCCAATGCCAAGTTCGAGCTCTTTCATTGATTTGTTTGTACCCTTGACCATAAGGACACGTCGGTGATACACTTTTGATAAAGGGTATCACTTTTCAATCTTGTGTTCTCGAATAGAAACATTTTACTCTCTTGCGAAGGAGCTTTCCGGGGAAGTAGGTAGATAAACAACCACCATACCTATTTTTGCTTTCAAGCAGCGTTGCTTTGGTCCGGTGTACCTAATTAAGTATAAGAACATGAGACTTTTTTAGCTTTGAATCTGGGACAGCAACGTACCTACTTGAAGAAAGATCTTCGATGCCTGTATCCATAGACAGATGATCGTATACATAGGCTGCGGCGTGTGAGTATTAATAATGGCAACCGAATAGAAAAATCCGAGATGAACTAGGAGCTGATCTTACATTAAGTTAAAAAGATAGAATACTCTTTAGGGCGCTGACACATCACCACGGCACGGCGCCGCCACCGCAGAACGGTGCCGCGTACGGTGCGCCGCGCCAGCTAACGGCAGCAACCATCGCGCATCGGTTCAAACGTGTACTCAAACTTGCAGATTTGTCTAGATATGGACCGTGAAAGACGAATGAAGAAAAATCATCGCATCAGCATCGGTCGTATTTTGTACCGATAGTTGTTATCGTGAGCCGACGCGGTGCACCGTACACGGCACCGATCCGCGGCACGGGGACGACGTGCAGTTTCACGGTGGCGGCGCCGCGCCGCGGTGAAGTGTCCATGCCCTTAGTGTATGCCATAACGCTACCATAACGAATTTAAAATAAGAACTTTTGAAAGTTATTTAAGGTGATACAATGAAATGAAATGAAATCGTTTATTCTGTAAATAGATCACTTTTACACGTCATATAAAAAAATAATCTAGATGTAGCCGACATTTCCTATCTGACTACCCCTGAGAAGAAATGGCGAAACAAACTCAGGGGTCAAAGTCTCTTTTAAAGTCCAGACATAATCTTGGTCAGATCATGTGAGGACCATGTAGATCCGTGTCTGAATGGTCTTTTGAGGAAAGAACCACGCGAATTTGAGCGGACCTGTCCAATCAGTGTAAGCATTTGTCAGTAATCGTGCAGCTCAACTCAAAACTTAAGGAGCTCAACGACTCGACGAACAATACCAAAGAAAGGACATTTGGGTAGGCCGCATAAAGCGCTCAAAATGTCAGACCATCATTAAAACTTAAACTGAGAAAAGAAAAAGAAAGGAAATTATTTAAAGAAAAAAAAAATGACCCACATAGTTCTCACATTCACAATAAATTAAAGCTGAAAATATAATACTTTTCAAAGTAAACATTCATGTAAAATTGTATACAATATTCTGCAATGTCAATATGTATATAAAATCATGCATAATAATTAAAATGTCAAGTTTTCCAGTTTTATCATAAGGCTAGCAGAGCCAGCAGCTTAATTCCAATCCATGGGCCGTCTAGTGAAAGTAACCCAAAGTAATATGGATACATAATCAGCCTATAATGTTCCCACTGCTGGGACACAAGCCTCCTCCCTGTAAGAGAGAGTGGGCCAAAATCCACCACGCGGGCCCAGTGTGGGTTGATATGTCACGTATCTTCGAATTTTTAGTTCTAGGAACAGTTTCCTCAACATTTTTTCCTTCACCATTTTGAGAGCAGTGGTGATGAAATAATTTACACATAGCAAAGCGCCTGTCTGGGTTCAAACCCACGACCTACTTACAACTCGTAAGTCGAGGCAGAAACCACTGGGCCACCACTGCTCTCAAAAGTAATATACTACCTACCGATATTAATTTCATACGCGTCTGTTGGCGCCACTGTTTTCAGCGACCAAACATAGATAGTGCCAGTATCGCGAGGCAAGCGACGCACCGTGGGTCCAGTGTTGCCACCTGCGTCGCACCGGACGTTGGAACATTGCCGGTGAATCACTGGCTACCTGCATCGGCTGACGTGACTTCGGTGGGGATACCAAGTCTTTAAAAACCCCGAGCAAGCGGGCTGGGGGTTAGTTCACTCGCGCTCGCCGTAGAAACAACATCTCTATGGTTAATTAATAATTAGTAGTGAAATAAAAGTGATTTAAGTGTTATCCATCTATTTATTCGTGCTTTAAGTAGACACAACTTACAAGTCGGTTATTCATAAATTGACTGCTGCATACTTGAAGGAAAATCGTTCGAAAGTATTTTCATTAATACATAAGTAGTTGAACAAATATGCAGATGGATCTTCAGCCTCTATTGTTTCGCATGAAACCTGTTTTAAGTATATTGCAACATCAATTCTGCAAAAGACCCTATTTCCTTTCTAAACAACTATTTGGATGTTATCATACCAAGCCAACATTCACTCAGCCTAAATGACATTCAATACATCATACAAGATTGAATGTGAAACCCTTCGTCGAAGTGTTGCCAACATGCCCCTTTTTATTGACAAGATAGAGTAATGGCTACCGGTTTTTTAGTTTTTAAACGTTGCCCCACACTAGGAATGTCTCCTGTATTGTGGGTGCGTTTACAAACATTTAAACTCACATACACAAACAGCCAGACCCGGAATAACTACTTGTAGGTCATACAAATATTTGTTCCGTGCGGGAATCAAACCCGCGACACGCAGCGCAACAGTCAATCGCTTAACCACTGCGCCAACCGTGCCATCAAGTTATTATTGTACTTTACCTGGTAACGTTTTATTTTATGAAACTATGTTCACCGATTTCTCCGTCAATTTGTGGACCGATTTAGATTTTTTTTTTAAGTAGAAAGTTGTGATAGAAATAAAAAACGAGTAAGTCTTCAGAGTCGCTTAAGATGTGGAACATCTGACATCGCACCTTGATAATAAACAACTGAGCAACGACAGAAATTAGCCTCAAAATTTAAAAAAGGTCAATACTGTAATATTTATTCAAATAATTATTTATTACTAGTGGTCGCGCTCTGGTCGAAATTCAACCCCCTCTACTTACAATCTACATAGTACTTGTTATTCCATGAATACACTAATTCCAAGCGATTATAACGTACTTACTAACTCCATGCTTTTAAAAAGTATTTAGTTATTCCATGTTCAAGGTGTCACATCCTGTTACACACTAATTACGGCCCTATTCACGAAATCACTACCACAGAAAGCGAGAGGAAAGATGTTACACATAAAAAATATCAGACAATAACAATATAAATGATATTTACAATATTTTTTTATTATACATAATAAAAAATATTGTAAAAATCATTTATTTTAAACAAATGCTACAGGCCCCGCGCTTTACGGGGCCCCCACGCTTGAACGTATAGAAAAACAAGTCATGGTACTGATACCATCAATAGGTCCTATGGAACATTATGTAAAATGGACAAAACAAAATCTTTGCAAGGCGGGCTACTAAAAAAAAATCGAGCTCGCTCCGCTCACTCTTGCATCATAGAATCCTTTTATCATTCTTCAGTTTTTTAGCATAAATCGACAAGGCAATGCCTATTTCTTTAATCAAAAGAAATCTAATCTCTCTGAGGCGGGGTGCTCACTTCGCTCGCTCTTGCATCTTAGATAAATAGAAAAAAACAATAAACTTTGGGGGTTCCCTTTGTCGACAAAGTAGCTCCACAATGTATGAATAGTCAAAAGATAACCTAACCTACAGGCTCTCTTAAAAATATTACCATTCAATCACTAACATCAATCATGTAGGTTTTGCAAAAGTACTGTATGAATATTGTATTATTTGAAGAAAGTAATTTGGTTCGAGTTTTTACATTAAGTTACCCGGGCTAACCTTTATTATTATTATAAAATTACTATCTAAAAATATAATAGTTTTAGGCCTAGGTAACTAATTCTTGTGAAACGCACAGTGCTGAGCAGTCGTCCAATACAAAAACAATTTCCAAGCGGCCAAACACCACTGTTGGTCATCATGACATACAAGTTGCATAAGAAATGGGTTATCACAAGTCCCAGCAGGAAGCTTTAACCATATCGGAGCATCGGAGCATATAAAAACATCGGTCTTCTCCATTTTTAAAGTCGGTTAAAAACAATTACAGTAACTTATAAAATAGCGGGTGGAGTCACGGATTTAGCCTATTTAACTTTGCTCCGATTGTCCGGATGCTAATTTACATTTCGAATAATAGTTATTTATGATGTGTGTCATACAACGTTTTTCAACACATTTGCGAGAAAACAGTACAATATATAATAAACATGTAACACAATACAATATGTAATAAGTAATAAAATAAGCCATCAAAACATTTTAAGAGAATGATTGAGTATTTCTTCGAGTCTTCCATGATATAAAATTATTGTAAATCATTCAATAGCACTCACGATTTTGGCGGCTCATTCAAGATATCAGGTGCAGTAGACCATATTAATATCGGATTCCTCGCTTGAACTCATATTATTATTTTGTAAATATCAGTCGCAAAGTCGCAACAATCTTTGACATTTCTAATAAGAAAATGGTGCGAATTTGCAAATGGCGCCACGTGCACATGGTGAAAATTAGTACTACATCTTTCGTCTCATTTTCTCTTTAATAATAAAGTGAGATAAACGTATTGAGCAAAAGCGCTTCCAAGGAGGTTCGATCATTCAGCTTTTTTATTCTCGTAATTTGAAACTCCTTGGTAGAATTCTTATATAATTTTTATGGTAATTAAAAAAAACCTTAACCTAAACATACATATTTTTACTGTAAACAAAACTTCTGTTAATAAAAATGTTAGTAGAACTTCACTTTACACTAGCTTGACTATGTGCTGCTCTGTGGTACTTTGTCCGCGGAAGCGACGGAATGTGGTATCCTGCGGCCAAAATTTTAAAATCAAATCAATCAAATTGGTTCAAGTAACTTGAGTATAAAGAGCACCACGAAAAGACGGTCTTTGTTAGAAAAGTTGAAGTCAAAGTCAAATTATTTATTTCAAATAGGCACATAAATGGCACTTTTGAACGTCAAAAATTACAAATAAAATAGAATTGATTCTAGTCGCCTAGTTCCAAAAGGTAGCTTCGTATGGAGAAGAAAGGGCAAGAAACTCCACCGTTACTCTTTTAAAAATGTTTTACAATATTTTGTATAGGTACATCAATTATATAATTATATGTGAAGACGATGCACCTAGAATAAAATTACTAACAATAGTTAAAAAGAATTAATAATGAAGCAATGACAGATAAATTAATTATGTGACAGATACATGGTGCTCACATATTTACAAACATTGTAAAAAAAAAAAAAACGTTCTCCTAAAAAAAATAAAAAAAATTAATATCAGTGTGTGAATTTATGGTAATCACAGTATATAAAATAAATGTCATAAAAGTAATAAAATATACAGTTAAAATAGCAATCAGTTTTTGTCTAGACTCTGGATTGTCCTATGGAGCTGGACCAGCATGCTTCCAAGCGTTCTTATCTTGGATGTAATCCTCTAATTTGTAATAAGCTTGTTTACAAAGTGTACTTTTAATATGATTTTTAAATTTTCTTTCATTTAATTGCAATATATCACTAGGTATTTTGTTATAACATTTAACACAGTACCCCATAAAAGATGTATGTACTTTTGATAATCTAAAACATGGCTGATCTATTTTATCTTTATTTCTAGTATTGAAATGATGTCTATCACTTATTTTATTGAAATGATGTAGGTTTTTTCTTACGTACATAGCATTTTCATAAATGAATTGGCAAGGTACCGTCATAATATTAATCCTTTTAAAGAGTTCCCTAAGGGACTCTCGGCGACGTAGATTATAAATGGCTCTGACAGCTCTCTTTTGCAAAATAAAGATGGATTCAATGTCAGCAGCCCGACCCCACAATAAAATACCGTACGACATAATGCTGTGGAAGTAGCTAAAATAGACCAAACGCGCGGTTTCTACATCTGTTAACTGTCTTATCTTCCTAACAGCATAAGCGGCCGAGCTTAACCGCCCCGCAAGAGATGTTATATGTGGTCCCCATTGTAGTTTCTCGTCTAGAGTGATTCCTAGGAAAACCGTTTGATGAATACATTCCAGTTTTTCTCCATTCAATATGATATCACATTCACTACTTCTAACATTAGGTAGTTTAAATCTAATGCATTTGGTTTTTTTTTCATTTAGAACCAAATTATTTACCGTAAACCAATCTTGGACCTGAAAAATAGAATTATTCACGTCGTCAAGGTTTTGTGACCGTCGGTCTATTTTAAAGATCAATGACGTGTCATCTGCAAATAACACCATCTTTAGTTGATTTTTAAGTAATTGGGGTAAATCGTTAATGTAAACTAAAAAGAGGAATGGACCCAATATCGAACCTTGAGGAACGCCCATTGCTTTTTCAGACCCCAAAGAGTTCACGCCGTTTACTTAAACTCTAACCTTTCTATCTTTCAGGTATGATCTAAGTAAATCAAGAGCTGTATTCCTAATCCCATAGTGTTCTAGTTTCAGCAGAAGTGTCTCATGATTGACGCAATCGAAAGCCTTAGAGAGGTCACAAAAAATTCCAATGGCATCTTGTGCTTCCTCCCAGGCGTTAGAAATGTTCTTTATTAGGGTAACACCAGCGTCAGTGGTACAACGACCTTTAGTGAAACAGTACTGTTGTTCATGAAAGATGGAATTTTGAAGTGACGTAACATTTGATTGACCATCAACTTTTCAAACACCTTACTGAGAACTGGCAGAATTGACACGGGCCTGTAATATTGTTGGGTTCTTTATTATCTCCGGATTTGAACAAAGGAACTACTTTACTGTATTTCATGAGATCCGGAAAGACTCCTTGGTCCACACTGGTGTTAAATATGAAAGCTAAATAGGACGCAATGGTTTCGATGACAGATCTACAGACTTTTACAGACATAGATCTTCTGTTGATTTAATTTTAAGATCTTTAGAAGTTTTAAAAGTTTTTATAACAGCCTGGGAGTTTGTATGCTGAAACCTTAACTCCAAATGGCATACCTTTACATTCTTTCTAAGTAAGGCAGCAGAAAGCGCGGGTGAGGAACTTAAAGTTTCGGTAGTTTTAAGGGGAATATTAGCAAAAAAGTTTTCAAATTCCTGAGCTATTTCTACCTCTGAAGTGATGGGCCCATGTGCAGTCTCTAAATTAAATTCAGTATTACGCTGTTTTTTCCTACCTAATTCATTATTTATTATTTGCCAGGTAATTTTTATTTTATCATCAGTTGATTTTATTTTATTGCTAATATAAAGAGTTTTAGCTATTTTGACCACACTTTTAAAAGTTTTAGAATATTTTGCAACATATTGATGAAAGCTTGTATTATTCATATGTTGCTTTAGGCCATAAAGTTGAAAAAGATTTTCCCTACTTTTACGAATACCTGGAGTCGTCCAATCACTAAATACGAACTTTGAGTAAATACTTTTAGTCTTCAGTGGTAAAGTGTCATTAAATTGCGTGTTTAATAGTGAAAAGAACTCGGCGTAGAACTCATGGGTCACAAATATTATTAAATTAACTTTGAATTTATTAGATTAACTAATTAATAAAAATGAATCCATCACCGGATGCAGTTAGGCATTTGAAATTTTATGGTATACTTATAATTATAATTATAACTGTTAACGAAGGTATAAACTGGAATAAAAAAAGGCTTTCAAAATAATTAAGAGTGGTCTCTGAAGATTTTTTTTAAGTATTAATTTATGTGTAATTATGCTTTGAGTTCCATCATCTTATGCACAAAAGACTTGAAAATATCATACTGTTTTTGTTTTGGAAAAAATATTGTTTTATTTAGGTTTAAGAGATACACTGCTTTATAAACCACATTTTTGACCATTTTTGGAAATCTCCACCTAAAGAGTAGTTAAAAAAAAAACCGGTCAAGAGCGAGTTGGACTCGCGCACCGAGGGTTCCGTACGTATATATATGATGTTGATGATTTCTGAAAAACTGTGCTATTTAGAGACATCGTTTTATTTTTTCTGTAATCTTTACATAAACTTCTATAACATAGAATAAATTCAGACTTTTATCTATGCAAACTTCGGAGATAGGGGGGGGGGAACGGTATTTTTTTTTACATTTTTCATCAAAAGTCGGAAACTATGCTGCCTAAAAAAGAAAAAAAAATGTTTGAGAATGTGCAAATAGTGTTCTTACCTTGTGATACCCCACATGCCCTAGTAGCCCCACTTCAAATATTTAAGAACCCTTTTTAGTCCCTTTTGCAAAAAAAAATATTTTTTTAAATTTCTTTCTTGTTTGCAAAATGGTTGGGCAAACGTCATCTAGAACTATTTTAAATTTCAAGTTGATAGCATTAGCAGTTCTTGAGATATCCAGGTGTGACAGACAGACTTAGTCTCACCATAAGGGTTCCTTTTTACCATTTTGGTACGGAACCCTAAAAACAAAAATGTCACACTTTATAATTTACTTAGGTTAGTATTCGTGCCAAGTTTCAGGTTTATTAACTCAAGGAATAAGATTTATTCCCCTTTTTCACCCCTTAAAGGTTAAATTTTGAAAAATCCTTTCTTAGCGGATGCCTGCCTATAGTTTCCAACCATAAGCCGAAATATTAGTGATTTTAACTTAAAAAGAAGTTTCATTAAAAATAATATTTTATCCCCTTTTTCGCCCCTTAAGGGTTGAAATTCTAACAACACCGTTGCATTAGCTTCCAACTATAACCCTAGATAATATATTTAGTGTTTTTTTGTTCGAAAATTAAGGACTTTGATACACAACTTAATCCCCCTTTTTAACCATTCGGGGGTGGAAATATCAAAAACGCTGAGATACGTATAAATTAATTTTCAATCGTCAGCTTAAACACGAAATTTGAAGATCCTAACTTCAAAACTGACGGACTTTCATAGAAACTTCCATCCCCTATTTCACCCTCTTATGGGTGAAATTTCGAAAAACCCTTTCTTAGTGGATACCTACTCTTTACAAAGAACACACCCTCCAAATTTCATGTCTCTAGGACCAGCGGTTTAGGCTGTGCGTTGATATATCAGTCAGTCAGTCAGTCAGTCAGTCAGGACTTTGAATTTTATATATATAGATTATTATGAACCTTACTACTGTGGTCTGTAATGACTGTATTGTTGGCAGCGCTGATAATAGCCGAAAGCGCAGCGTAGCGCAGGTCCAGGCCAACACAGCGCGGTCAGCAAGGGCAGTAATGATCACCAAGCTTGAAGGCCGAGAGCGTAGCTAAGCTAAGCTCGAGGCCATCCTAGCGTTGCCAGCAATGCAGTAATTGCGGACCAAGGCTCGTATAGTGCTTTACTCAAACAATTCGAGTACTAATTTAAATAATAGACAATGTTAATTATACTGCTGTACCCACGGCTACACATCAAGCTATACAATCCAGTATACGCGGACCTCTCATTGTACGGAAATCCTACACCATGCGAGATCAGCTTATACTGGAAATCGTCGTCTGTACCAAAAAGATACCTTAAAATCTTTTCGCAGCTGACTATTTTTGAAACAAAACAATAATGAATTTTCAAAGGAAATAATTGCTGGTGGCTAAAACTCTCCAGCAATTAAATTCAATACAACTTTGCTGGCGCCTATTCAAGTAGCGCCGCAAGGTCATCTTTGCTAATAGAAGTTAATAGAAGAATAAATTGTCAAAATAATGACCACATTACAAGAATATTTGAGTAAAAGTACATTATGAACCCAATCTTTAACATCTGTTTGTTCTCATAATAAAAGCTAAGAAATAAAATCAGCCAAGTGCGTGTCGGACCACGCACAATGAAGGGTTCCGTAGTGGTGATTAATTTATCCTAAGAACAAACTTAACATTGTAGTTGAAAAACATGTTCCCTTGATACATTCCAACTGCAAATGTAAGTTTGTATGCACAATATTGAGAGATTTGCCATGTTATTTTAAGATCATTGAATTCTTATAGGTTTACCTGTAATCTGTAAAGAACTATTTTCTGTATTTTTTTTAAACATTTGTGCACAATCGTTTTGGAGATAAGAGCTGGAATCGTCTCTTATATCTTTTTAATAAAAATAATAATTATAAAAAAAAGAAATTCTTACAACAAGCCCTTTCATTTGATATGTCACACGGAACAGTTAGCAATTTTATTTTTTCTATTTTGCCTCCAAAGTGCCTCATATTCAAAATTCATTTATACGTTACGTTACACGTCTGTTTTTGGGTCACTGAAGTTCATAATTATGTGTACCAAACAACTTAATCAGTCCAGTAGATTCGGCACAAATCGGTTGTGACAGACGGACGAACAGACAGACAGACAGCCAGACATACAGATACACGAGTGTACTTAGCAGCTATAAGGGTTCCGTTTTTTTTTTCTTTTGAGGTACGGAATCCTAAAAATAAATAAATTATTAAAATAATGTACCTCAAATTAGCACCGCCAACAAAAGCATAATAAAAGAAAAATAACAATAAATTACAACGGTATTATCACACAAAAACATTAAAACAAAAGGTCGGGAACAAAACGGGGTAGAAGGTCAAAGGATTAGCGCATCCATTGGACGAAGAACATTAAGCTTCAAGGTACCCCAAGGTATTTCTAATTGTCCCCTACATTACTAGCAAATCGAGTCGTTTAACTGATTCAATCACTCAACAAGATGGCCCCTGCCCTTAACCTTTGGGTTTTCCTAAGAGACGAATGATTAGAAGAATTTAATTACAATAATGAGACTCGAAACCTTATCTCGAGCCTTGCGCTTAATCATGGCCAGCATGCGACCGTGAATTATGCTAAATTTATTTTAAATCCTGGGATTTGTAGTGAGTAGGAAGATTAGACTTTAATCTTATGGAGGGACGGTACTCCTATTAATTACTTTGAAATATATGGCGGTTTGACAGACTGAGAAGACAAAAGATTTTTTCAACACACTTGCTTCTGTAAAATTACTCTTATGGCAACGCATTTAGGATCATAATTCAGCTTATTAATTATATACACTCTTGTTTTTTTTTAGTTTACGTTACCACACAAGTGTTTTTTACTTTACATTTTTTTTTTTCATACTCCTCAAAGAGTTTTTGTGTCTAAAAACAATGAATATTTTAGTGAATAAACTATTTTAGGTTACGTAATGATAAATCAATCATCAAATTTTTCACTACATATTAACCTTAATTTGCATATTCAAAACATTGTTTAGTGTTTATTATATTTTTTATATAGGCTGTTTAGCAGTTTTGCCAGTGCTTTTTTACACCTGCGCGCGAAAAAACAAAACCAGCGCGCTATTTTCCTTAAAAAAAACGTACATTTTCGTTGTGTGGTTAATTATTATCAAAAATTTCGACTTCACGTAGGGAAGAAGAGCAATACGTAGATTTAACCCCGCCGGAAATACAATTCGAGGCACGAAACGCGACTGATAGCCTGTTGGCACCAAAATCTAGAGAGAAATACCTAGCGGCCTACGAAACTTTCATACAGTGGAAAAACTGTAAAAATGCCAACAAAAACTGTTCGGTATTAATTTGAGAATTGTACCTTTACTAACTGTCTCAATTAAAAGTTAATAACAATACGTGTCTGTTGTATTCCTCGCAAGTGTGTTGAAAAACGTCGTATGAAACGTGTCTGCATTGATCATTACACACTTGTATCATAATGTACTATAAATGTTGGCCCCAATTTCTTCAACCTATTATCAGAGAGGTTTGCCGCTGTATACCGAAACACAGGTTTTTCATCTAGTTCGGCTGCAAATCCTCCCATGTTGTATTATTTTCATCATAGCCTACAATTTTTTTACGCAATTTGGTGTCAATAAACAAATTATTACTTAATTATACGATATTATAGACATTCTTGGATTAAGTAGCCTAACTTAATCCAAGAATGTCTATAATATCGTATTACAACGTACCTACTTGGATGAAATACCACATGAAATATTTTCTAGACATATAAAGAACCTCAGAAATCATCTCATATTCGTAGGATTTTAGTTTTTTCATTTTAATAATAATGAAAGCAACATGTCACGAGTCTAGAAAGATTGAATGGGTCCATACATCAGAAAGTTTTGAAAACATTATAGAACTTCGGATTACTCGAAGCCTTTTCGAAAATAGTTACAATTTATTTTAGAAATATAAAAGTGTTTTGGATTTAATCCAAAATTCACTAGAATTTAAGTAAGAAAACCCAAATCATTTTAAGCTCTTTCTAATCTCTTACAAAATCAAAAACATTTTAGACTTATCGAATTGCTTTCTAGTCTTAAGTTTCATCAAAATAGCAATCAACGAAATATTTGCTTTGACAACGCAGGTTAATGAGTTATGAACTCTAAAATGGATTTGAAAACCCATTAGCCCTTAACTTAGCCCACTGATGGCGAACCTATGGTAAATTCAACAGTAAATTCTTGGCTCGGAATGTAATCAAAATACAGAGTATTTCTATTTGGAAGCTAAGTGCAAAGCCGGTGATAGTTGACACCATTTGGTGTATTTTGTGCTTGTTTTTATAAAGGTTTGTATGATTGAAGCAATTAAAATTTTCAAATTTTAAAAGCATTCTACGACTACAAAAGTATCTGGTATTTTTTTTCATTAACACAAATGCTTTGAACTTGGTTTATTAGGTTAGATTAGATGCAAATCAGATTAACGACGAAGAGTCTCATTTCCAACGAAATGTATGGGAAAAGTTTTTTGCGATTTATGACTTTTCTAGTACTCAAACCTCATTTGGTCCAATAGAGGTTTTTGATCCATAAAAGAAACAGATCGATTGGCATAAAAAAAAGTTTTTGTTAATATTGCCCATTTAACTGCTGACTGTACGTTTTTTCGAAATCTGTGAATGCAGATCAAAATTTCTCAAAAACTTAAGGACAGTCTCTTATGACCGTTTTCCTGTAGCTACAACGGTTTTTATTTTATGTGGGAAATTATCAAATAACTTCTCCGGGCAAGGGCGTGTCAGATTTTTACTGACTAAAACGGTTAAGGTAGCTGCCCTTACTGCCCCATCTCAAAAATCCACCTGTATAACGATGACAAGCCTTGACAAGTTTGTTTGATGTCTATTGATATATTTCCTCTCGCTTACTGTGGGAGTAATTTCGTGAAAAGGGATGGAAGTGTGCCACAGGAAGTGATAGCTTGAGCATGGAATAAGTAAGTACTTTTATTAGCATGGAATTAGTAAGTACTATATAAATGCATGGAATTACTGTACTCATGGAATTAGTAAGTACTATATAGATTTTAAGCAGTGGCGTAGCTAGGCGTGGGCGAAGTGGGCCCCCGCCCACGGCCTCACACTTAAAGGGGTCTCGTGAGGCCCCTTTAAATGCAATGCCCCCATGACTTTACCACAAATGACTAATTAATTTGATCACTTTTACGGTCGAAAAAGAACATCACTTTAAAAGCGTGTTTGTTTGAGGCCTCACAAGAATGCGTGACTGCGAGGCCCTTCAACCGCAACCCTTAGTTTGACGGAATACGAGACTTGTCAGGAATTAATAGCTATCAGTAAGCGTTTTTCGCATATACCATAGAAAAATTAAGTTAGGAAAAGTGCAAAGGTTCAAACTAAAACTTTTTTCAAATCTATATGCTTTTCAATATTCTCCCACCGCGCATTTATATTTTTTCACTATCAAGAGTAGGTATGTCGTGTCAAAGCAGTTTTGGTAGGATATATCTACTGGGTAGATCATAAGAACAAAAGAAAAGGGGCCTCGCTCTGGTGCGACTTCGCCCAATTCGTTCAATATCTATCTTCATACAGGCGTTCCCTATTTAAACAGTGCGAAGAGTGCACGTCTGTGTAACTCAAATTGGTTTGTTTTTAGTGTTCTGGATTTGGGTCTCTGGACACACTTTTAATTTTTTACACTTTTAATTTTTTACACTTTGAATTTTTTCTCTTTTGTCTCAAATATTCATATGTTAATGTCCTGCATACCTGTTACTTGCGTGGTTACTGAACTGCCAATTTTAGATGTTATTTAATTTTGAATTGTAAGTGACTATGCTGTTGGTGTGCTTATTATAAATAAATAGTCCACGCTACGCCTCTGATTTTAAGTTCTAAGAGATTCTAATTTCGATCGGTGGGCGACCACTTAGTAACGAATATTTTTTTAGCTTTTTTTACATTTTGAGGTTAATTTCTGACGCTACTCAGTGGCTTATTACCGAAGTGAGATGTTAGATGCGACTAGTGTAAGGATTGCTCGTGTTTTAGTTTTATTCGCTCGCACAGATGCAAAAAGGTTCACCATCCCTGCCTTAGACCTTTGAAAGGCTAAGTAAAGGCTGAAAGGTCAGTCAGGGATCAGATATGTCGAAATCAAGTCTTCTATTATCTGCGAAGCCTGCAGCTGATGTTCATCGGAGTGATTGCAATTTGATGCGACTTGCGATAACACTAAATGTGGGTAGAATTCTTTCTATTATTCGATATCGTTATTTGCAGTTGGTTTTAAGCAAGATTATTTTATTTTGAGATAAATAAAATTCCTTAAAAAATCTTCTATGTAATGAAATTGTTTACAATTTTTATACAAAATAATTCCAGACTTAATTTTCTAGACCTTTTCGTATAACGAAACTATTTAGATACAAAATTCAGCCACATAAAAGCATGTATAAAAACTAATAAACATATTATAAATATTTTGTGGACGAAAAAACAAACTTCAATCTAAAACTAACCACAAAGACACTCACAATGGCAAAAGGAAAAAACTTCTAAAACTAAATCCCGACTACTAAAAAATCACGCCCTAAAAAGTATGAAACAAGAAAATATTCTCATCTGAAATTGTAAAACTATTCAATATTTATCATCTATTAAATAAACAACTAACACGTTATATATTATAGTACTTACTCCTACTTCACATCTATAGGCAAAAACCTGGCTGCTACTATACTGACAAGACTATCAGAAACTCAGACATCCCTCTCTAGCAAGTATTCACCACCAAAAAGTTCACCCTTCTCCTTCTTTCTACACCCCACTGACGAAATAGAAATCTCAAATCTCATCAATCAGTTAAAAAATGACAGCTCCCCAAGTCCTGACAAAATAAGTGTAAGACTCATAAAAAAAACATAAAACTTGATTATAACGCCTTTAACCCACCTGATTAACCTCAGCCTAGAAACAAGTGTATTTCCCGAACAGTGGAAGGTTGCAGCAGTAAGCCTGATACATAAAAGTGGTCCCGAAGATCAACCTGAAAATTACAGACCAATAGCACTTCTCAGTATCTTATCTAAAATCCTGGAAAAAGTAGTAAATACCCGACTAGTAAATTTTCTTGAAAAACACAATCTCATTTCCGAGAGGCAATTTGGTTTTAGAAAAGGCAAATCAACCGAAGATGCAGCTTCACTGCTTACTAACTCAATATCAGCAAATATAGAAGAGGGCGAACGATGCTAGGCGGTCTTTTTAGACTTAGCTAAAGCCTTCGATACAATCTCAATAGATCTTCTTCTTAAAAAACTAGATGTAGTAGCGATAAAGGGAAAACCGCTTGAGTGGTTTCACATCTCACTAACCGCCGCGAATACGTGAAATCAGGCGAACACTCAAGTGGTCAACTTCCTATTAATTTTGGAGTTCCGCAGGGTAGCTTACTAGGCCCAACACTATTTATAATATATATGAACGACATATTGAACCTCACTCTCTCAAATGCGGAACTAATTTCTTACGCAGACGACACGGTCATCACGTTTCATGCCCGCTCCTGGAAACAGGTCTACAGTCTCGCTGAAGAAGGTTTAGGATCAGTAGCGCAATTACTCAACCACAACCTACTCACTCTCAATTTAAATAAAACAAAACTAATCATATTTTGCAAAACACATTCGTCTAGCCCTCCTCGCAATCTATCACTGAAATTTCACACTTGTCAGAACCAACTGAAAACCTCACGTGAAGACTGCTCATGCGAATGTATTAACCGGACGTCTTCAATTCGTTATTTAGGCCTACTCATTGATGAAAACCTATCTTTTAAAGCGCACATTCAACTTCTTTCTGGCCGAGTAAGAAAACTAATACATATAGTTAAAAAATTAAGAGACCGTAGTACAAAAGACATCCTGCGAACGGTTTATTTCGCAATATGTCAGTCCATCACACAATATGGCATATCAATTTGGGGCGGAGCTGGAAAAACGACAATGATAGAGCTCAAAAGAGCCCAGAGAGCTGTTATAAAAGTACTTTTAAAAAAGCCATTTTTCTATCCCACTGACTCTCTGTACAAAGAGTTTCATGTTCTCCACGTCCGCCAACTGTATATCCTCAATGCATGCCTAAAACACACAAAAAAATTTAAAACCAGACCAGACTACCACTCGTTAACTTCCAAACGCGTCTTCCACATTCCGCTACAAAGAACCACCTCTCTCCTAGCCAGACGATGTCCCGCCTACCTTGTATACAACAAGGTCATCAGTATTGCCCTATGACTCAAAAGATTTCTCCCACTCTATATGTAAAAAAGTGGTAAAAAATGGCTCTTAGATCTTTCATACGACGAATCGGAAAGCCTTCTCATAACATAACTCACACTTGGAATCTCACCAACACGACAGACACACCCACATCCCCACACACTACACTCCACACGAACATACACTCACACAGACACACATTATTTTAATTGTCAATTATTCTTTAGTTTTAATTTTAAGCCTTGACCAATCCTATTTTGTTTAATTGATAAGTTTTATATTTTGTTCAAAATAATTTAAGTTTTATTCTTTAACTTTGATATCATTTCAAATTTGAATTTAGATTTTTTATAATTGTCTGCAATTTATTACCCATTTCCATAGAAACCAATAAAAACAGAATGCATCAAAACTCAGGTCTCCAAAATACAAGCAGCGCCTAGTTTGGAGACCACCGCTTATAACAAAATGAATGTCACAAACAGTTACAGACAGAATTTTATGTAAAAATAGTTTTAAGGTAATAATTGTAACAATGTTTAAATAAATTTTATTATTATTATTATTTTTACTTAAATACATATTCATAGTGATGTTAAGATGATTTTTTTTTTAGTTCATCACTTTGTGTTCACTATAGGGTGCCATATTCAATTTAATCAAATCACATAGCCTATAACCAGCGGTCGATCAAGACGCTTCCAACGATACCTCATTTGTCAAATTATGATAAGTGGTTTAGAAGTTATAGGGAACAGATGAACATACCTACACATATACATACATACATACCGGTCAAAATCATAACCCTCCTTTTTGCTTCGTCGTATTCGGGTAAAAACTAGCACAAGATATAAGATAAAACAAACAGTAGGACGAGTAAGTAATTTAACAAGTTCGCCCTCACTAACATGATGTTTAGCTCTTCTACTAAACTTAACTCACTTAACTATTCTTGGACGTAATACGTTTACGTTACGTTAAAGTTTACACGTCGTTTTATAAGGATATATTGACCAGGGTTAGCCAAATAGCCAGGGTATGTTTAAATGATTGAAACTAAAAATTCTTATTGCTGTATGGCAGACAATTTGTTTTTGTGGTTCTCCAAAATTGCTCCGCTTTCGATACGTAGGTACTTGTTACCTTTACTAACCGACGAAAAAAAGAAGGAGGTTTTCAAGTCGACGCGTATATTTTTACAATACTAATATTTATCGAAATAGATATTTACCCCACAACCGGTAGTACAGAAGAAAATCTTTCAGCCATTGTGCTAATTGAGCAATCAAAACAATATTTTACTTCACTCGTCGACACAATCACATCACACCACACCACACCACACCATACCCCACCTCACCACACCACAGCATATCACATCACACTATACCACACCCCACCTCACCACACCATACCACACCACACCCCACCCCACCTTACCTCACCACACCACACCACACCCTTTTATAATAATAACCAGCTGCATCGAGAGGGCAATGCTACATGACGACCCAATGCAAAACTACAACCCAGTATCCCAGAGGCTTAAAAGCCGCAAAAGTTTTCTTGCGTGAGTCCAGACGATGGCAATCTCTCCAAAGCAAGATGCGACCTTTTACAAGAGCTGCTTAAAACCCCTGATAGAATAGAACAGAATACTTTTTATTATGTACACCATACAAATTACAGATATAAATTTCCTGATTCCTTTATTGGACTATCAGAGAGTCCCATCCGGACACAAATTGCCGTAGGCGACTTGGAAATAGACTTCGTACTCAAGACGGCCGCAGCAAAGAAAATCTCCACAAGTGGAGGTTCCGCTTCCGCCGTCAAGGAAACCGGGGATTCGTAACTGGTTTCCATGAAGGCTTTTTTTATACGTCTACGTAACTGGTTTCCATGAAGGCTTCAGATCTCCGGTGAGTATGCGGCGTCTCTCCACAGACAATTGCTTACCTCCCATCTTGCACCGCATGCCCTGTCACCTGCATACGTGAGCACCTATTGGCTGCGTCAGCAAACGGTATTAGCGTTGCTGAATTTTGGAGCAAACAAATTACAAAACAACCTACAGTTTTAATTTCAACAACATTTTAACATTTATTAAATATGTTAAACTTTTACTTATATTGTTTTTTTTTTAATTTTATGAATGTGAGAACGTTGCAGGCTTAATAGACGTACCTGGTAATTGTTGACGGGCGTACGCTGTCCTCCCATACCTATGAACACTGTAATTTGAAAACATTGTAAGAGCCAATTTTTTTTTTTAAGAGGAACCGTGTCGTTTCTTGCCGGCCCTTTTTCATAAGAAACGACCAATTGGAACCGTGCACCTAGCTTCTGACGTTTTATTATTATGTGAAATAAAATATTTTATTATTGAAAAAATATATTTTATGGTGTTATTTTGCCATCGACACACTAGGACCTAAAGAAAGAAAATATACTAAAGGGGGTCATTGTACTCAACATTTTTAAGAATTTTTTCTATGGGACCAACCTTGAAATCGCCAAAAAAAAAATCTGCTGGTCCACACATTTGTGTTCACTCGCTCTTCGCACTCACAAATCGACAAAATGTATGGAACAGCTGACTTTTTTTTTCGCGATTTCAAGGTTGGTCCCATAGAAAAAGTTGTTCAAAATCATGAGTACAATGCCCCCTCTTCGGGTTTAGGGTAAACAAAAACTAATGTTGTATACAACCTGTTTTTTTTTATATCCCATAACTCTAGGGTTATATTCGGGTCCATATTGGCTCAACTAAAGTTCTTTACCCGAAATTGTTCTTCCTAACGATTTGTAATCCGAATGATCACTCTTCCTAAAATTTTTCATCCTAAAGTTTTCATTCATACTATTTGTAGTGCTACCGGCGATGTTCATAACACTCATGTTTCCGAAAATTGTAATTAATAATATCATTAATGTAAATATATTTAAACTCCTACTGTTTTTTATCATAACGCTTTTATCCCTAAAACTATAACTATACATGAGATAATTATGTCTAAAAAACCAACTGTTTAGAATGATTTAAGGTCGTTTCACAGATTTTTGTCTTAAATGAATGAAATTCAGGTCAGAATGTCGTCTTGGGGGCACTATAAAAAAATACTTATAAAAATTTCGCGACCAATTTCGAGGTAGCGCTCGCCGGCCGCTGCCGCGGCACCGCTCGCTTCGGTCGCTCGGCTCGCGCGTAGTTGGTCACAGTTCTAACCTAACCTAACCTATGGATATCTTTGCAGGTACACACCGCTATAAATAAAATTAAAATATGACTTTGAATAATATTGTAAAAGATGGTTATGTTGAGAAAATATAGGAAAACAAATAAAAGTCTATTAGATGTTTATTGCTACTGACATTATGAAGTTAAATGCTTCGGAATTATGAACATTAGAGACAGAGTAGTTAGGAATTTTGATTGTTAGGATAAAAAATGTTAGGAAGAACATTTTCGGATTTCCAATTATCGGAGTTGAAAATTTAGGTGAACTTTGGCGCACCCGTTATATTCTGTAGGTAAAAATAATACTAAAACTCCTAGAATAGGTGGTCCAAAAATGCATCGTTTCGGAGATATTATTTATTTATTTAATACTTTAAGCACAGAAATGTACAGAGGCGGACTTAATGCCATCATAATTATATTAGGTCAAAAATTGTCACCAGTATGACGAATCTTTACTTTTGCGAGGTTGCCAAACTTCGCAGTAGTGTAGTAAAATAAAATATGATCACGCTTGACTCTAAGCTGCAGTGGAGTCCTCACTTAACATCACTTGCAGGGCGGCTAAGTTCAGCCGCCTACGCTGTTTGGAAAATTCGCCAATTTACAGACGTGGATACAGTGAGACTGGTCTATTTTAGTTACTTTCATAGCATCATGTCTTACGGTATTTTGCTGTGGGGACGGGCTGCAGATATTGTTTCTATCATTGTTCTGCAAAAGAGGGCTATCAGAGCCATCTACAACCTCCGCAGACGCGACTCTCTAAGGGAACTGTTTAAAGAAATTAACATCATGACGGTACCTTGCCAATATATTTATGAAAATATTATGTATGTTAGAAAAAACCAACATCTTTTCAGTAAGATAAGTGACAGGCATAATTTTAATACTAGAAATAGGAACAAATTAGATCAACCACGGTTCAGATTGTCAAAAGTACACACTTCTTTTATGGGGTATTGTGTAAAATGTTATAATAAAATACCACTCGATATTCTTCAACTAAATGAGAAGAAATTTAAAACATGCATTAAACGCACACTATGTAGACAAGCATATTATAGGTTGGATGATTATATCGTAGATAAAAATGCTTGGCTTAATGCTGGTCCTGCTCCACAACCACTTGGGCTCACTTGTTAAAATTATAATATTTGGAAGAGATGCTTCCCCCCTTTTTTATGTTCTGACATTACAATCATATTTATTATATAAAATGTACTTAATCAAGTTTTAGTTGTTGAATACTTCAATAGGTAATTATGTTTATCCTTTTGCTATTAAAATTTTATTTATCTTTGAAATGCATTGCAAGCTATAGTTTTGTATAATTTAAAAGCATTTTTTCAATTTTTGTAAATGTGAGTACCATGGAGCCGTTTATTATGTTATGATGTATGTTGACTTAAAAAAGTTTGGCAGTTAAGAGTATGTCATGCTCACTTAAATGTCTCGCTGATGGTGGCGCGTGTGTTGGATCATTCGGTTCCCTACAAAATGGTTGAGCTGAATGGTGCTGATCCACGCGTCATGCTCGTGAACGGGCGCCGTCAGTTGTGACTGGTCTTCTCCTATCTGCCAGGGCTCATTTGTAATATTTTATATTGTTTTTTAAATATTTTTATTTTTACATTGTTCTCACTTAAAGAAGCGACAAGAATATTGTACCCAGGATTTTGTAATATCTTGATTTAAAATAGTGTCCTTGGAGTTTCTTGCCTTTTCTTCTCCATAGAGATCTACGTTTTGGAATGGGCAAATAGCTTCAACTTTCTGAATAACTGACCGACTCTTTGAGAATTCAAAAGTGCCTGTAATTGGTTCAATTGAAATAAATGCTTTGAGTTTGAGTTTGAGTTTGAGCAGTGTTAATGATTTGAAAAAAATATATGTTAAATTAGAGCATCTTCTCAATAACTTAATATTATATGTGAATATTTTAGATTATGTTTATATTACATAGTGAAATTAATTTGTAAAGTTATGTCTAACGCGGATAAATAACTGAGAATGGCGCAAAATCTACCGAGCATATTTTTCTGAAACCTTCACCAATTTAAAGATAATTGAATTATTGATCTTTTAGTATACGCGTTTTATTAAAATACCTTTTGTTTTGTGTATAATAAATTAATAATGCGTCAAATTGGGGACGCGCCTCCTTGATGGGGAGTCCTATTACTGGCTGAACGTACGACGCGTTGCGTGAGCTCAGTACAGAACACGCAAGCTAACCACTCAAGGTCACTGGCATATATCTGCGTCTTAAAATACGAGTGTTTATGTGTACGTGAGAGGCAAACAAGGTGACGCTTATTTTTATTATAGAATACAGCTCCAAATAAATAGTAAGGTGTGCAGAGCTGTGCAATCTTTTCTGGGCTTTACATTGCTAAAAGACTTGGGTTTGAGTATTTTGGCATGTTTAGATTGTATCTGTAAATATACTTAAATGGAACGGAGTTTTAGTGGAGGGCACGGTTTATTTTAAAAAGCACCTATTTTTAGAATCCTTACAGAAATCTCTTTCAAATAGATAGATAGATTCATTTATTTGCGTGAAATATGGTATTTTACAGATTTTATAACACATACACAATAGTTCTTCATATTCCGCCTACTAAATTCGGCATGCAAATGTTGCGACAGTTATAATAATTCTAATTTATACAAAATAATTACATTTCAATGTCAAAAAAAATAAAAAGTACTATATCAAGAATTGTCTACATATCAAATTACAAATGTCAAAGAAAAATAATTAAATTACAAATTGTCTATTAGCAACTTTCAAATGACAACCAAAGAAATTAAAATTACAAGTCAGTCAGCTTATTAAAATAAAATAAAAATGTCAAATTGAATGTCATGCAAATGAAACATAACAACACATTTCATTTCAAACGATATATATGTTAAAAAAAAAATTTCTTATCGAACTGACCCTCAAAACACATAAAATTTTACTCTTTTTTTTTTGTTTGCCCCACACTAGGAATTTCCCCTGTATCGTAGGTGCGTTTACAAACATTTAAACTCACATACACAAACAGCCAGACACGGAACAACTAATTTTAGGTCATACAAATACAATACATTAGTTCCGTGCGGGAATCGAACCCGCGACACGCAGCGCTGCAGTCAATCCCTTAACCACTGCGCTAACCGTGTCGTAATTGATTCGTGTGCCCATTATCAAGACCTAAAATTATGCCAAAATATTGAATTCTACGTACAATCTCGAGAAAAATCTCTGTGACAGACGGTTAAAAAAGTATGTAATGTTATAAAGGATTCGTTTTTCCTTTAAGATGGGAACCTTAAAACCTACTCTACGCAAATAATTTCACGTAATTTTGCACAAAACATTTTAGTCAACCTCACAGTCAGTTGATCATTTTTGCGAAATACCTTTCGACCCTTCCTTCGTCCCCTTGTGGGCGTGGGTTCGACATAATACCGACATCCTAAATAGCATATATATACTAAAATAATCCGACTAATAAACCAAGAATTCTAACAACGCCTACGCGGGCTACGTGCTACGCGCTACGTACTACGTGCGTAGCATTTTGCTACGAGAGTAACAATTAGAGCGCATTAATTTAGATAAGTGTTTGTTAGGGTTCCGTAGCCAAATGGCAAAAAACGGGACCCTTATAGATTCGTCATGGCTGCCTGTCCGTCCGTATGTGACAGCAATTTTTTTCCGAAACTATAAGAACTATACTGTTGAAACTTGGTAAGTAGATGTATTCTGTGAAACGCATTAAGATTTTCACACAAAAATAGAAAAAAAAACAAATTTTGGGGGTTCCCCATACTTAGAACTGAAACTCAACATTTTTTTTTTCATCAAACCCATACGTGTGGGGGATCTATGGATAGGTCTTCAAAAATAATATTGAGGTTTCTAATATTGTTTTTTTCTAAACTGAATAGTTTGCGCGAGAGACACTTCCAAAGTGGTAAAATGTGTGTAACTTCCAAAATGCTGTAACTTCTAAAATAAGAGAATGATAATCCTAAAAAAAAATATATGATGTACATTACCATGTAAACTTCTACCGAAAATTGGTTTGAACGAGTACTAGTAAGTAGTTTTTTTTTTAATACGTCATAAATCGCAATTTACATTAGATAATAATTGTACAGAACCCTTCGTGCGCGAGTCCGACTCGCACTTAGCCGGTTTTTTCATTATATTATTATTATTGTAGGGGTTTGTGTTCAGTAATTACAGCAAAATAATTCACCCTGTACCTCCATAATGACATTTTAGTCACCTTTATAACCCCTGAAGAATTATTAAAGAAAGTAGGTATTTGTTGTGTTTCATTTTATGTCAACTGATCCGATGTTTTTTTTATTTACCACATTTTAAAGGAGACAACGATTTACATAAATTTACAGCATTGTTCAATATATTTATGTGTCACAAATAGTAATGAATTATTCAAAAACGATCATACAGAAAATAACTCAATGTTTTTTCCACGAATTTCCATTTCATTACTAAAGCGAAACGCGAAAATGTTCACACAAGGTTTTCCAATCCCCACAGAGTTACAAAAATACGCACAACATACATAGAACTAATTCTCAGTCTCGTTATCATATATAGATTGTATGACTCCCATGAGAACTTTCCCAGGATTTAATTGAATCGCTCATACATACTTACCTACTTTATTACCTGAGCGGTAATTATAACACATCAAGGTTTAGAAAGAGAGACGACCCTCTAAAAATATGTTTTTTTTCTAAACTCATTCCGCCTTATTACAAAACAAGATTTATATTTTGGCATGGCTTAAACCATGGAGCCAGTTTTTATAATAAGAACGTAACAGTGATGGAAATACCGTTCTTTATACAAAACTGAAAACTTAGTTCGGTACTAAGTTGTCAGTTTTGTGTTTAGGAACTTTACCATAGTCGGAATAAAGTTTGAAATTCAATAATGGCTCCATGTTTTAAACCTGGGTCTGAAGATAAAACTTGTTTTGTAATAAGGGGGATAGTGCCATATTTACAGTCAGTTCATCAATATCATTTATCATTTCAGGCGAAAGACGTCCACTGCAAGACATAGGCCTCCCCCAAGGGGGGAGGGTTGGCATAATCACCACGCCACGCTTGGCAGGTGGGTTGGCGTGGCGATCGCAGTATGGTGTTAAAATGCATAGAGAACGTTGACGCATTTAGTTGTTGAATAATTCATTAGGTAATAATGATTTTCCTTTTACTCGTAAAATTTTATTGATCATTGATGTACATTGCAAGCTGTAGTTTTGTATAAACTAAAAGCATTTTTTAAATATTGTAAATGTGAGTACC
This sequence comes from Tiliacea aurago, assembly GCA_948098905.1. Taxonomy (NCBI): domain Eukaryota; kingdom Metazoa; phylum Arthropoda; class Insecta; order Lepidoptera; family Noctuidae; genus Tiliacea; species Tiliacea aurago. The sequence goes on from OX402593.1 coordinate 19,993,457, forward strand.
ATGGAGCAGTTTAATAGGTTATGATGTACGAGTATAATGACTTAAAAAAGCTTGGCAGTTCAGAGTATGTCATGCTCACTTAAATGTCTCGCTGATGGTGGCGCGTGTGTTGGATCATTCGGTTCCCTACAAAATGGTTGAGCTGGATGGTGCTGATCCACGCGTCACGTTCGTGAACGGGTGCCGTCAGTTAAGACTGGTCATCTCCTATTCTGCCAGGGCTTATTTGTAATCTGTTAATCTTATATTTTGAATTATTTTTAAATAATTTATTTTTTTACATTGTTCTCACTTAGAGAACCGACAAGAATAATGTACCCAGGATTTTGTAATATCTTTATTTAAAAGAGTGTCCTTGGAGTTTCTTGTCTGTTCTTCTCCATAGAGATCTACGTTTTGGAATGGGCAAATAGCTTCAACTTTCTGACTAACTGACCAACACTTTGACAATTCAAAAGAGCCTGTAATTGGTGTAATTGAAATAAATGCTTTCCCCCTTATTACAAAACAAGATTTATCTTCAGACCTAGGTTTAAAACATGGAGCCATTATTTAATTTCGAACTTTATTCCGACTATGGTACAGTTCCTAAACACAAAACTGACAACTTAGTACCGAACTAAGTTTTCAGTTTTGTATAAAGAACGGTATTTCAATCACTGTTACGTTCTTATTACAAAAACTGGCTGCATGGTTTAGGCCATGTCAAAATATAGATCTTGTTTAAGGCGGTTTGAGTTTGAGTTTTGAATTCTCTAGTAAGTCCCTTAGTCGCCTTTTACGATACCCACGGGAAGAAATAGGGTGGTGCTATTCTTTACGTCCGGCACCACAAGGCACAGTCAGTTACTGTAGTTGAATCGCTCATTCTTTACTGTTTACTTAGGTTAACTCGCTTTAAAAGCGTAAATACGAACAGGCTTTATACTTACAACATGTAGTTTCAGTGGATAGTGAGTCTAACAATGTTTGAATACTAAATTAAATCACATTTCATTCAATATTTTTATGTGAGTTTGAGTTAAATATCAATAGTAAAAATGCCACAGCCCTGTTCTTAACGACTATTTCCCGTAAACTCTTGATCATAACTTTCTGAATATTTTCTTTTTATAAAATAAAATGTTTTTTAGAGTTCCGTACCGAAACGGTAAAAAGGGACCCTTATGGTGAGACTAAGTTTGTCTGTCTGTCTGTGTGTCACACCTGGATATCTCTAGAACTACTAACTAATGAACTTGAAATTTAGAATAGTTTTAGATGACGTTTGCCCAACTATTTTGCAAACAAGAAACAAATCTAAAAAATACATCTTTTTTGCAAAAAGGACTGAAAGGGGGTCCTAAAAATTTTAAGTGGGGCTACTAGAGCATGTGGGGTATTATATGAAAGAGCGCTGTTTGCACATTCTCAAACATTTTTTTTTAGGCAGCATAGTTATAAAAATACATACGTACGGAACCCTCGGCGTGCGAGTCCGACTCGCTCTTGACCGGTTTTTATTCTTTTTATGCCCATTCAGCTCTCACTGAAGATAATGACGAACGAAACCTGCGGCCTGTACCACAGACTAGGCTAACTCTAAGTGGGCCATGACAGATTAGGTAGTTTATTTATAGTCTGTGGCGCCCTGTCACCAAAAATATATCTGTGTGCAAGAGGAGTATATTTGTGTTCTATGTGTGCAAGTCACTTGACACGTGTAGACTGGGGTGACTTATTATTCTAAGGGTGAATTCAAGTGTTAGTAAATGATTAGACTGTTATTTATATTATGTCATGAGAAGGCTGGAATGAAATGAAAAATTTCAGGCTTTTGGCTTTAAGAAAAGGATACTTGAGACGTAAATAATCTAGCATGTCATCTGAGCATTAGCGAAACTTATCTTTTGTTAATGTAAAATATTTTATTTTTCTATGCCAATGTAGTTGTCTGAAATGGTAATGAAAAAGATAATCATATTTTTGTAAATAGGCGGCTTTGTTTGCCTTGGCCATTGATGTATTAAATACGAAGATAAGGTACGCGCTCCTCGACATCATCATTTCAGCCAAAAGACGTCCACTGCTGGACATAGGCCTCCCCCCTAAAGAGGGTTTGCCATAATCGTCACGCTTGGCAGGCGGGTTGGCGATCGCAGTATGGTGTTATAGAGAACGCTGCTGCCCATTCTCTAGTAAGTCCCTTAGTCGCCTTTTACGATACCCACGGGAAGAAATGGGATGGTGCTATTCTTTACGTCCGGCGCCAAACGAGACACCATAAATGGGTCCACCATGTGGACCGCATAAATTGGGTGAAAGAACACAATCGACCTACATTACTCTCGGTTTGCGGGGAATACCCGAATCGTAGTTTGACAATTATTGCTATCTCGTTCCCGCTATAGCCCGCGTAATATGTCTCTCTATTTCGGTTGTTGAGCACATGACGCACGACATCGGGTCCATTTAATATTTACGTGATGTTTGATAGTGGCCTATCTTCCTATTTAATACATCAATGGCCTAGGCACATACATTCTGATTTACCAAAAGTTTGTATAAGATGCAAATCTATAGGGGTTTTCAACAATAACTTTGTTTTTTAAAACGAAATAAAACAAACAATTTAGATGAAAATTATTCAAATTTTTATTGTAATAGAAAGAGTAAGGTTTGGCAATTATTAATGAAAAATGGTATCGAACATGTCCAGTTTGTTTCGCCATTTCTTCTCAGGGGTAGTCAGATAGGAAATGTCGGCTACATCTAGATTTTTTTTTTTATATATGACGTGTAAAAGTGATTTTAATATCCTGTTTACAGAATAAACGATTTCATTTCATTTCATTTCCACCACGACCACGCTCACAGATGTCGATTATTTCATCATGAATTTATTGCAAACCAAATTTCCCGATCGCATAATTTCATCCGATCGTGTGATTTAACTCCACTGGATTATTTTATGTGGGGCTATGTTAAAGATAGAGTCTATACCGAGCCACTCGAATCGATTGCAGCCTTAAAACTCCAAACCCGTGATGCGATTAACGAAATAGAACCGCCATATTTCCAAAAAGTGATTGAAGTCTTTGATGAAAGAATCGACATCTGTGAGCGTGGCCGTGGTGGACATGTCCGATATCACTTTTTATTCATAATTGCTAAACCTTACTCTTTCTATTACAATAAAAATTTGAATAATTTTCATCTAAATTGTTTGTTTTATTTTGTTTTAAAAACAAAGTTCTTGTTGAAAAACCCGTTATTTGGCTGTTTTTATTAAAGGTTTATAATTTGAGGTACTTTATTACATACAGGCTTTCGGAGAGCACAGGGGGGTTATATTTATCTATTATATTAAATAGAATAAAACATAGTCGCTTTTCATGTCTGTGTGTGTGTTCCATAGTTCTCCTAACCTACACAATGGATTTTGATGCGGTTTGAGAATTTATTCCAGAAAGTTTAAATGTCGTATAATGCTTTAATTTACGTTTATAGAAATCTCGATGTCTTCACTTTGAATTAGACATGGGTAGTTCGCGAACGATTGAAGGAAATGAACTACTTCATTTCACAAAATGAACTTATCATTCAATCACTAGTCATTCAAATGTGTCTCTACTTCATTTAGTTCAGTATATCTTTTCGCTCACAGCAACTGTGATTTCGATTTTCAAATACGCCAACTTATACAAAAAGGTCTAATTATACACATACAACAGAAAACATACTACTTCATGAAAATAGTTTTGCTTAGATTCATATTTCATGGTTGCAGTCCTAACTAAGCCTGTATTTAGTATGAAGGAAAATTGAGATAGAAGATAGGTATAAAACTGAACTAGAGAAGTACGTCATTCGTGGTAACTTATCATTCAGTCTCTCGTTATCGACTCGTTCTGATTTGCTGAACTAAATGAAGTACTGAAGTAAATGAGTGGACTACTTCGTTAAGCGAAAAGATATACTTCATTCATTTCTTTTTACTGACACATTTTGCGCATCTCTACTTTGAATGCACCCGTGCCAAGAAGGGGCGGGTCGCTAATCCTTACATCACACTAATATTATAAAGGCGAAAGTTTGTGAGTGTGTGTGTGTGTGTGTTTGTTACTTCTTCACGCTCAAACGGCTAGACCAATTTTGATAAAATTTTGTATGGAGGTAGCTGACAACCTGGATTAACATATAGGCTACTTTTTATCCCTATATTCCTACGGAATCGAGACTTACGAGGGTGAAACCGCAGGGCGCAGCTAGTATATTATTATAAAACAAAGTCTCCTGCCGCGTGTCTGTCTGTCTGTCTGAACGCGATAAACTCAAAAACTACTGAACGGGTTTTCAAACAGTTTTCACCAATAGACGGAATAATTAATGAGGAAGGTTTATGTATTTAATTCATAAAAAAATCGTGTAAATTGGCTGAAATATGACGATTATTGTTGAAGATGTCGGAAAAGTCATGCCGACTGGGAGCTTTACTGCGGGCCGAGCACGGGCGTGTCAAGACGTTTGTGACAAGACATGATAAATTATGTCATGTCAATTTGTACTAGCATTTTATGACAAAACAGTTTTATCGCTCAAACTGCGATAAATGTGTGACTCAAGTCATGTCACAGTAGGCCGTGCTCACCCCGCTAGCGTGAGCCGTGTAAACCGTACGAGAAACATAAAATGTATGTTCTACAGGATTCTACATCTTTAAAAGTACAACATAAAAGTCCCCAATAGCATATGTCTATCTTCTAAGGATGGCCTACAATAACCATTTTAATTCATCAGAATTTGATTAAAATTTCATCGTTATTTCTGAAGCTATTTAACCAGTATATTATTAATCCTTATCCATTAAAGTTCGTTATTTAATACATACATTTAATTTAGATTAAAATATGCCTTTACTATTATAAGATAAGATTCAAAATTACGCGTAACAAAATAACTATGGTTGGCGGTGACGCGGGAGTCAATGACCTTTGCTTCTGCTATTACTACGACAGAAAAACTGCTGAACGGATTGGGGTGAAATTTGGCACACAGATAACCTGGATTAACACATGGGATAAATTAATCTCGGTAGTATATTTCCGTTGGATAATTTTCGACCTCCACGCGGGCAAAAGTTAGTATTTTTATAAAACATTTGCACACAGATAGTTAATAACCTGGATTAACACATAGGATAAATTTATATCAGTAGTAAATTTTCGTTGGATAATTTTCGACTTCTACGCGGGCGAAGCCGCGGGCAATAGCTAGTTCATTATAAAACAAACCTATGCAGCTATGTGATGAGCTTGACTCCCGCCTAAAGGACCGGCACTAGCAAAAGACAGAATTGTGAGAAAGAGGTAGGTCTTTACCCTGCAGTGGGACAATACAGACTATACTCCATTTGAAGTAAGATATCAATAAACCTTTTTTACAGTCCGTTCAAACAATTTTGAATTCTATTGCATTGATGGCATGACAAATGGCAACTGTAATAAACAGTTGGTATTGTAACCACGGTTTTGCTTTTAATGCCATCCTTATGCCTACGGAATAGAAGTCAAAATCAGTTAAACAGGTTGTAACAAAGTTTATTTAAATTTCTAATCTTATTTCAAATGGAGTATAGTTAGATTAGATCAGAAACCTTACCTGATCCCCCATCCCAGTAATAATCGGGGTGTTCCAGTAGGCTGCCAGCCTGGCGACCGGCTCCAGGGCGAAGGCGCACGCTGGGCCGATGAAGGCGATCACGTCGTCTTTGAAGTGCATGTCCGCCGCCAATCCGGGAGCTATGGCCCCGGAACAGGACGGGTAGCTGCGGAAGAATTGAGAGATTCAATATCCTTACTATTCTGCAGAATTTTGCAGAGATTTCTTACATACATACAAACTTATACTCACGCCTTCCCATGGGGGTAGGCAGACGTTTCTTCAAAGGTCAAAATAAAAAATGTACATAATAAATAGTTATTTATGATACTAGTGCAGTAAGTTGGTTTTTACAAACGAGCAGACGAATGTAAGCCCGAGACGAAGTTGAGGGCTTACATTCGTCTGCGCGTCGCGTTGAGTCACGAATTTTCAACACATTTGCGAGACAACAGTACAATGGGTAACTAAACAAGCCAACAAAAAATTTTCAGAGAATGATTGAGTATTTCTTCGAGTCTTCCATGATATAAAATTATTGTAAATCATTTAATAATGTGCAAAATTATGACGGCACGGTTGGCGCAGTTAGTTAAGCGATTGACTGCTGCGCTGCGTGTCGCGGGTTCGATTCCCGCACGGAACAAATATTTGTATGACCTACAAGTAGTTGTTCCGGGTCTGGCGGTTTGCGTATGTGAATTTAAATGTTTGTAAACGCACCTACAATACAGGAGAAATTCCTAGTGTGGGGCAACATTTAAAAAAAAAAAAATATCTGCTCTCGCGATTTTGGCAGCAAAAGACAATTTTCTGCAATTTGCGCCTCATTCAAGATATCAGGTGGAGTAGATTCCATATTAATATCGAATTCCTCGCTTGAACTCATATTATTATTTTGTTTAAAAATATCAGTCGGCAAGTCGCAACAATCTTTGACGATTCTAATATGAAAATGGCGCGAATTTGCAAATGGCACCACGTACGGGTGGTGGATATTCACACAGGTACTTAGGTGAGAGTACCTACTTTACCGCACATTCCGTTATAAGTGCGTAGTTTTTAACTTTCTAACAATGTATACAGGCTTCGAAAATGCATTTTTTGAGCAAATGTGTTGAAAAAGTAATTTATTCAAACTAGGCTGCAAATCAGCACGTATTACATAAGGCAGTCCCCGAAAACGTCCCCTTCACCACTTCTTAGTGCTTTAGCTGAGACGAGGGGCGCAAAAAACTCCTCATCCCGGTCATCACTCAGTCAGGTCTCACACTTTCGCTAGGGGTCTGAATTATAGCCAGAAATTCTTTCTGTTCTACCGAATGAGCAGAAGGCAAAAAATGGAAGCTAGCCGTTGAGTTCAAAATCGTTGAAAAAAGGGAAGAAAAAAAATTACGGCAAGAGTACAATAGGTACTGACGGACACTTTTTTTATTACGGAACAAGGGCAAAACACCACGTCTTAACCTACGTTGTAAAAGCTTTGAAATAAACCTTGTGAAAAGATTGAAATAATTTCTTGACGATTTTTTTTCTCGCTTTTTAGCGTTTAAAAGCCAGCGGTTAATTTGGTGCCCGTGAAAAGTAGACGTAAACGTTAACAAAATAAGATGTGTTTCCATGGCACTTACAGACAATAGGCCTCAGATTCAAGCCCTAAAGTTGAAAAACACAGTGTGAGACGGGCAGACGTTAAAAGAACCTTAGAATGAAGATTATATTCTTTTAATTAAGCGAGGAAACGGTCATTAACCCAAGGGCAGATCCAGCCGTCGAGTTAGGTTCACATAGTCGTGGTCCAATCAGGACAGGCTCCAATCAGTAGCGGAGTAAGCCTGTCTGTCTGTTTGTTTTGTCTGTCTGTCTGTCTGTTTATTTGGCAAAATGAGCCCCACACCCGGTCTTCTCAGTTTATGTAGGTATTTATAGTAAAATTTTGCAAAAAATTTATAAAGACAAGAACGAAACAACTATAACGTGAGTACCCGTCGCACCCGGCAGGGTAATTTTTTCAGGGAGTTGCATTTTCTCCTCCAAAGTCAAATTCCTCAATAAACTATTTATGAAAAACAAGAATACAGGATGCAAGAGCGAGCGAGCATAAGCATAAGCATAATCAGCCTATAATGTTCCCACTGCTGGGACACAATACAACCTGACACTGACCCGCTTATTGCAAAAAACGTAAGAAAATGTGAATTTCGCTACCTTAGCGCATCCTCCTTAAATTTATCAATGAGATTAGAGAAATTATCAGTGGTCGTCCTAGACCCAGCCCAGGTCATGGCCCTGATGACCCCCCACCCCACCCCCCTGGATCCGCCCTTGCATTAACCTCTAGAGCACTCTAGAGGTTAATGCATAATAAGTTAAATAACGTTTTAATACTAGTATTAAAACGTTATTTAACTAAGTACCCGGGGGAACAAAATACGTGACTACTTGCACGACTAAGTACAAACGCTCTCGTGAAATTAAAGTAAACCGTAAACCCAGCTCGGTTATTAAAATTTAGAAAGAGCTTTGAAGAAAGATTTTATATTTAAACTAGCTTTCTTTTGGCTCCACTTGTGAAATATTTTATTTTTGTGGTATGAAAAGTAAGTACCTAAGTTTTCTATATGGTAAGCTACTTAATTTAATTAAGATTGATTCAATAGTTTGAGCACCTTCAATGAATTTAAAAATGTGCCTTTAGTATAAGAGTGAAGCTGTTATTATACCTACTGTTCAACAAAAACAAAACAAAACTATCCATGAAGAAGCTATTAATTATTTCAGCCGCACGACTTCCATTGCTGGACATATGCTTCCCCCAAACGTCACCACGTCGACCGGTCTTATTTTTAGTGCAGATCATTTTGTGAGGGGTATTTATTTATTTATATAATACTTTAAGCACACAAATGTACAGAGGCGGACTTAATGCCATAGGCATTTTCTACCAGTCAACCTTTGGGTGATGCAGAGACAAGCAGTGGTAGGTGCAATAAAGAAAATTGTGAAATCAATATTTATTTCAATATAACGATATACATACATATACCTATTTAAACTTTAAATATAATATATATACCTAATTATACATAAATATAAGACCAAATAAATACACGAATATACTACGAGTATTAACCAAACAAACAATGGGAAAACTTTACCGTTGTGATGATACTGCCAGCCTCTTACGAATGTGCTCGCGAACTTTAACTTTAAAGGTATCGTCGTATGATATTAAGATGCATAGAGGCCTCTGCTGCCCATTCTGTAGTAAATCTCTTAGTCTTACGACACCCTCGGGAAGAGAAGGAACCGTCAGTGTAAAATGTATGAATTTCTTTTAGAACAATAACAACGTTGAACATGAATTTCAGCGAGTATCGACACGTGAATACATCGATCAACACGCATCCATCACTAATATTAACACCCACTTGTTTGATATGTGATCTTTTATCCTATTATATATTTTGGGTCCTTGTAGCAAGTATCAGCTTACTACAATATCATTGACACAATTCAAATAGCACTCCTCTTTGATATTTATTAATTTTTATGATATATTGGCAAACACGCAAGCAGCCCACCTGATGATAAACGGTCACTCTACAATATTAAAACATCGCAGGTGCCGTGTGGTGGCGGCGGCGATATCTCACCTGCCGGCCCTGGTTCAGGATATGGTTCGGAGCGAGAGTGCATGGGAGGTCGTTACCTCCTTCTGCGAAGCAGTAATGCTCGCGAAGGAGGAGGCGGAACGCGTGCGAAAGAGGCAAGGTTCGCGCCCTCGCGCCCCTAGTCGCCGCAGGAGACGCCCCAGGCGTCGGGAGTCGCAAGCCGATTTCCGGCCACCGTAGGCGCGGGCTTGCGGACGGTGAGCGATGGGTAGCTCGCCGTCCGACAAGGACCTAGCCTGGGTCGACGGCGCGTTGTGTTCCACGCGCGCCACAAAGAGATGTCAGCACCAACTGACGGGGTCCGTTAGGACCAATGCCTGTCAGGGTTGCGAGTTTATCCGAAAGGGATATCGTGGCCCTGGCACACAGGCAACGGAAGGAACACAGGTGGGTTTTAGTCAGTAAAAGTCTGACACGCCCTCCCGCTCCGCTCAGAGTGGGAGAAGTTATTTAATAATTTCCCACCCAAAAAAAAATGCCGTCTGGTGCGTACGGACGTAAAGAATAGCACCATCCTATTTCTTCCCGTGGGTGTCATAAAAGGCGACTAAGGGACATACTAGAGAATGGACAGCAGCGTTCTCTATGCATTTTAACACCATACTGCGATTGTCAACCGGCTTATTCCGGTTATTAACCGGCGATTATGACAAACCCCTCCCCTTTGGGGGAGGCCTGTGTCCAGCAGTGGACGTCAATCGGCTGAAAACAAAACTGAAATGCATAATCCTGTAATTGCCTACAAAATACTCTTTATATTGGATAACAGTAACGCTCCTTAAGGCCTTAGATTTAAATTCAAATCTTCTTGTATAATAGTTATTTATATAATAGTTACAAAGTTCACATGGTCGACCACAATAATTTAACACAATATGAAACGTAGCGTGCTTTAATAATCAACGAAATAAAAATTAATTGTACGTACGTCATAATAAAAAAAATGGATATTTATTCAGTTATCATTAGAAAAGTAATCAATTTCCCGAATTTCCGAATTTGTCGAAGTTTGACAACCAGTCTTTCAAGGGGTCATCATTCCAGCCGAAAGACGCCCACTGCTGGACATAGGCCTCCCCTAAAAAGGGAGGGGTTGCCATAATGGCCATGCTTGGCAGGCGGGTCGGTAATCTTAGTATGGTGTTAAAATGCATAGAGAACGCTGCTGCCCATTCTCTAGTAAGTACCTTAGTCGCCTTTTACGACACCCACGGGAAGAAATGGGATGATGCTATTCTAATGCTATCAACTTGAAATTTAGAATAGTTTTTACTCTAAATTTCAAGTTGATAGCATTAGTATTTCTTGAGATATCCAGGAGTGACAGACAGACAGACAGAGAGGCAGACTGACAGACAGACTTAGTCTCAGGGTTCCTTTTTACCATTTTGGTACGGCACCCTAAAAATCAAATAAAACAAAAGTCAAAAAATAAATGTCTAAAAATGGTGAAAGTCATCCCATTTTGATGTCATCATTAAAAAAATATGACAGCGATGCGGACGAGTATTTCGACGCTTAAGTGTCTTTTTTTTTATGTTGTATTTTTGTTTGTAGTTAGTACCTTCTTAGTGTAAATAATTAGCTGTGTATTCTATGAGAAAATTAAAAAAATAGTTAAATGTATCGACCAGTAGTTTTCTGAGCTGTTTAACCCTCGTATAACCGCCATCCCCGTAATATTACGTGTTGTAAGAATAATACCTCAGTCGCCACGTCGGAATATTGCGTAAAAGTCGTGTCATTTAAAAAATGTCTCTCAAATCTTAGTATATTTCGTGTTATTACTTTATTTTTAACAGTACTAGATACATATTTTAGCTAATTAAATGAAATAATTAATAGTTCTCAATTCGTGATACGTCTTATTATCAACCTACTTCGCCGAACCCGTGATTTCACGCAGACTAGTGTTGTACCACATATGAAACTCCTGATGCTACATTAATACAAAACATCCTGTTTTTTATCAAACTATCAACTAAACATTCATTCAAATTTCATAGTTTATTAACGATTTTATTATTTATTCAAAACTCAATAAGCTTAAGTGCTATAATATGTAGAAATCAACAAGGATATATAAATTACCGACTTATGCCAGTACGTCACTAGTGCAGACGATCCGCGAACGCCGTCGCCGTAATTTTACGTGCGGCTCAAGATCAACTAAAGTCATATTTTGAATAAACGTCAGTTGCCGCAGTTGCGCTAGCGCCATCGCCATGATAACACGTGCTCTCTTTATTATTATTTCTAAGCTAGTGTCGAGAAGTTGTCGATAATGTTATATGAAGACGAAGAACTATTAAATATATTGCAGCAATCAATTAATGATATTAATAGTAGTGGCAGTTCAACGGATAGTGATAATGAATCGGTAAATCACTCTTTTGTTTTTCTAGTCTGTTTATTTATCCTACAGTCAAAAAGACAGCTAGATAATAATAATATGTGTATTTACCTATTTATTTTGTTTTAAAGAAAAAATTAAGTTCATTTAGTTATTTTATTTGTTGTTAGTATTATTTGTGTCCCAATATTTTAACACTTTATACATTAATAGTAATAAACAGATCAAATTTTTACATAAGTATATGTCATTTTTAAATGTCATGCTGTCATTTTTGTCCGCAGGATAATAGACTAGATAGATTCTCGCCACGGTGTTCTTGGCTAGCACGTGTGTTTAGAATTTTTTTGCTGTTTTTGAGTGATTGTTGATACTTTTGTGACTTGTTTTTATTTAAGTGTGTGGTCCTTGTGTTCGTAACCAGGTTTGTATTGTGATTGTCTTATTTTATACTCGTTTTATCCAAGATGGATGTAAACAAACCCCCCGATCCTGACCCCCCGGACATCCCAAGTTCCTCAACTCCTTTAACTCAGAATCCACTATCCCAATTTGCGGATGTTGTCTGTAGCATTACAGAGATGGATGTATCCCAACCAATACAAACTTCACGCAAACGTCCCAGTGACGAGGTAATTCTGTCACCTAGTCCTCCAAGCAAACAACAAAAGAGTCAAATTGGTCGTATTAAGTATTCTGTAATGGATAAGGCCCCTTATATTGTTCACGTATCCCGCATAGAGACCCAACCAAATTCAGGCACCACCCTTCACCCCGTTAATTTTGGAAAGTTTCTTCTAAATTACAACATTGCGAACATTGTTCGTGGTGGTGTTAACCGTGTTGGCAGAAACCGTGTGTCCGTAGAGTTTGCTTCCCCTCAGGATGCTAACTCTTTTTTAGTTAACCCATTATTGTCCAAATATAGATACTCTGTGTCAATACCAACATATAATATAACAAGAATGGGTGTTGTTACCGGGGTTCCCTCTGACATTACCGAAGAAGAGGCCATAACATATTTGTCTGTGCCCTCAGGATGTGGGCAAATTCTCAAAGTCCGCCGTATTAACCGAAAAATTCAGAAAGACAATATTAATGAGTGGAAACCCACTGAAACTTGTGTCATCACTTTGGATGGCCAAGTCTTACCCCAAAGGATTTACTGCTGCTACACATCCCTTCCTGTTGGACAGTACATATACCCTACAATCCAATGTCGCAATTGTTGCAGATTCGGACATGTTGCAAACATTTGCAGATCCAAACCACGCTGCAGTAAATGTGGCCACGATCACCCAGGTGATGGTTGCAACCTTTCTGAGGCTGAGGCGTTCTGTGTGCTTTGTTCGGGTAATCACTTCGCTAATAGCAAGTCATGCCCCGAGCATGGTAGACAGAAAGCAATTAAGACTGCTATGGCTGAAAAATGTATTCCATACGCTGAGGCTAACAAAATTATTCCAACAGCATCGCGAAATTATGCCAATGTCACCAAGACTCCAATTTCTCAGTCGTATCGGAAAACCGTAACTCTCAAGCCCAGGACCCATGCCCCCCTTTCCCCATCATATGATAAAGCTGCACATCAACAATTAACTAGTTCTCCCCAATCTTCACAGACTAATGGCTGCGCTCTCAATTATAATAATGACTCCTCTAACAATAGTACATCTTCTATTATTGACCTACTGATAAAACTCTTACCTATGCTTATTTCTTCTTCTACTTCTAATACTCAATCACCGTCCAACGTTGCCAACCAACTTATTACTCTACTTTTAGATATTAGAAATGGCGTCTCGCCAAGTATTCCTTCAGTGGAATGTGAGGAGCGTGTGGCATAAAAAGCACGACCTCATATTTCTTTTAAATAAATACAAGCCATTGGCTTGTTCCATAGCTGAGACTTGGCTCATCCCAAGTCTTAGCTTTCGTATACCACACTTTAACATCCTCAGATGTGACAGACCTGATGGCTATGGAGGATCAGCCCTCTTTGTCAACAATCGGGTTCCACTTTCGCCTTTTGCTTTACCTCTACTTACGGGTGATATGAGCATTGCCGCAGGAAGGGTTGAGGGCATCACAGTGTTTTCTATTTATATTGCTCACCCCCACCATGACTTTTTTATTATCATAAAAAACATTTTCGCTAATGTCCATGGACCGATACTGGTCATGGGCGACTTTAACTGCCATCATTACAGGTGGGGGTCTGAACGTTGTGATGCCTTTGGTGTAGCTTTGGTTGAGATTTTGGACGATCTGGATCTCTGCATTTTAAATAATGGTTGCCCAACACGCAGATCTCTCCCCGGTCAACAAAAGAGTTGTGTTGACTTAACCTTTTGTTCAATTGAGTTAGCAGCTTCGACCCATTGGGAATGTACAACCTTGTCGCATGGCAGCGACCATTACCCTATTGTCATATCTTTGGTTAATAAGACTTATTTAGAGAAAACTTCTCCTCCACTTTTGAAATATAACCTGTCCAAACCAGATTGGTCAAAATTTGTATCACTATTGGAGGATAAAATCAACATTCTTCCAAATTTAAATTCAAGTTTATTAGATCCTTCTGGTCACTGCCATGCCAAGAGCTGTTATGAGGGGTTTCTTACAGCCATCACTTCCAGTGCGGATTCCTGCTTTCCGTTGAAAAACAGTGCCCGAGACAAAATACCTTCGCCCCCGTGGTGGGACCCAGAATGTACTTCAGCAGTCAAAGATAGGGTTGAGGCAGAGGAATGCTACAATGCGGATATGAGCACTGAAAATCTATTGACATATTTGCGGCTTAATGCCAGAGCAAAACGTCACCTTCGAAAGAAGAAACGTGCGGGTTGGGTTAGGTTCTGTACCTCCTTATCTCCCTCTACTCCAATCTCGGTAGTCTGGAAGAACATCAATAGGTTTAGACGTGGATGCTCCCCATCAATCTCTTCACCGATCACTAGAGAAACAGCAGATTTTTTTTTTGACAAAATTGCCCCACCCTACGTTCCTTTCTCTTCTGAATGTATCAATATGCCCCTGCAAAATATTTCAGAGGATCCTCTTGATGTTCCATTTACTTTAGAGGAACTGAAGGTGGTGCTCAGACATGTCCGGGACTCAGCCCCCGGTATTGACGGAGTACCATATTCTTTTATCAGTCATTCTGGAGATAAGGCTAAACTCTACTTCCTCAATATAATTAATTTTTGTTATAGCAATGGTTGGGTTCCAGATCAGTGGAAGTTACAGATCATTATTCCCCTATTGAAGCCAGGCAAACATGTAGATGATCCGAACGGCTTTAGACCAATTGCTTTGTCCTCAGTCTTGGCAAAATTATTGGAACACCTGATTAAAAATCGACTTGAATGGATAGTCGAATCGAGGGATTTACTGCCGAACTACCAGTTTGGCTTCAGGAAAGGGCTCGGCACAATGGATAGTGTTGGCGTTTTAATTGCGGATATCCGCATAGCGTTCTCCAAAAATGAATCCGTTGTTGCCGCCTTCTTAGACATTACCTCTGCATACGACAACGTTCTTCTTCCCGTTCTCAGGCAGAAACTGCACCAGCTGAGTCTCCCGGTTAAGATGATCGAATGCATCTGTGCACTTCTTTTGTCTCGTTCTTTGGTTCTGAGAGTCCAGGGCGAGGATTTCGATGAAAGGCAGACTTGGAAGGGTCTACCGCAAGGATTCGTTCTGAGCCCCCTTCTATATAATTTGTATACAGTGGACATTGGCTCCTGTTTAAATAATAATTGTCACATCCTCCAATACGCCGACGACGTAGTCTTGTACGTGACAGATTCCTCCATCGTAGACGCTGCGTCATCTCTATGCCTCTCTTTGGACTCTTTGAACCATTGGCTTTTAAGCCATGGTCTGTCATTATCCGCACCGAAAAGTGCGGCAGTAATTTTCTCTCGCAAAAGACTGATCCCCCACATCTCAATCAACATTTTAGGGCAAAATATTCCACTAGTTAATAAAGTAAAGTTTTTGGGCGTCTTTCTAGATTCAAAATTAAATGGTAAACATCATATAAATTTATTAATAAAAAAATGTGAAAGGGTTGTTTCGATTTTAAAAGCTCTCGCGGGTGTTTGGTGGGGTGCCCACCCCTATACTATGAAATTAGTCTATAACGCTTTAATTCGGAGTATTTTAGACTATGGTACGTTCCATTTAGTTCCATGCAACAAGGGTGCTTTGTCTGGACTGGATAGAATTCAGTCAAAATGCCTTCGGATCATCTCTGGTTGTATGAAGTCTTCTCCCATTAACGCGTTGCAGGTTGAGTGTGCTGAACCTCCCCTGGCCCTAAGACGGCAGTATCTATGCTCCCGTTTTGTGGCTAGGTTATCATCTAGATCTTCCCATCCTCTTTTAGCAAGATTGAACGAGTTAGATACATTATGCAGAAGCTCAAATTACTGGAAAAACAAAGAAATTCCCTTAATTCTAAAAGCAACTCGTCAAATTAACAATTTGGAATGTCCAATAGAACAGTATCCCAGATTACCTCTTTTTAACTTTCCCTATGAAGTCCTATGTTTCATTCCAAAAATCTTCTTTGATGTTGGTATTTCCAAAAAGTCCCCTTCAGCGGATTCGGCTTTTAATGCGGCGTTGGGGGAACGATGGACTGGATTTCAGAGGTTTTTTACAGATGCTTCAAAATTTAATGATCTGAGTTACACTGGCGCTGCGGTTTTTTACCAAAGCTCCAGTATCATTTTACAGTACAAATGCCCTAAGGAGTCTTCTGTGTTCACGGGCGAGTGTGTGGCTTTATTGGAAGCTTGTCTTTTCATAGAGTCACACCACAATATTGACAAAGCCGTAATTTTCACAGACTCTCTTAGCTCTTTGCAAGCCTTAATACAAAACCCTTTCAAAAGTAAATTGCACAGCTCCCTTGTTTTAAAAATTAAAAAGTCTTTATTAACCTGTTTTAATAGTCAAAGAGAGGTTCAGTTAGTTTGGATACCTAGTCATTGTGGTATTAAGGGCAATGAGTTCGCTGATGCCTTGGCCAAAGATGCTTGCTCATCAGCAGTAGCTGATCTCACCCACAATACTCATCAGGGATATGACCTGTTGAGCCTTCCAAAAGTTAAGCTCCAATCTTCATGGCAGGAACAGTGGAATACCACTGGAAGAAGAAAGGGAAAGTTTTACTATGCAGTCCAACCAGTCATAAGAACAAAGCCTTGGTTCCACGGTTACAAAAAAGTCTCCAAAACCGTTATATCTGTTCTTTGTCGAATACGTTTAGGTTTTAGTTGTACTCCCGTCTTTTTGCGCAAAATCCGTGTTCGGGACTCCTCTCTCTGCGAGTGCGGGTTGGAAGAGGGCACTCTGGATCACATCTTCTTTGAGTGCTCGAACAACATTCCACCTTTAGATTTATATAGTCGCCTCCCTAAATTTAAGATCCCTCTTCCGACTAATTTCCCCTCCTTACTAACATATTCCTCTCAAGATCTACTTGTGGCGCTGATGACCTTCATCCGTCACAATAACATAAAATTATGAACTATTCCGTAAGTGTGGTTGTGGTATGCGTATATTTTATGTTTAATTTACCTTGTTTTAACAATTATAATATTTATTTATTTATTTTTTGTTTGTTTCAGTCCCGTACTAATACTACAAGATCTACATTGTATTCAACTGTATCAATCGAAGAGATAGATTAGTTCATCTAATTGTTTTTCTATTTTATTTTTATTTTCATGCACACTTGCTTTCTCAACTCACTTTAGACATTGGCAGAATAGTCGACACCGGCTTTGCTTGCCATACAACAAAAATAGAATAGAATAGACTAGATACGTTTAATGTTTTATTTGTTATATATATTTCGTATATAATAGGTACTAATCTAAGAAATTAACTTTTGATTAAAAATGAGTAAGTTTTATTTATTTCATTAGTTTGTTTATCGATAACTATATTTTACAACATTATGCAAAATTGTACCTAAAGGTTGCTGGCGCTAGATGCACTCCACGCGAATTATGACATGGCGGTTAAAGGGTTAACAAATATTTTATCATTTTGTGCCATTTTTATGTAGTTAGGTATTTTATTACATATTTTAATTGATGTTACATAAGGACTTGTGCTGTGTAATTTTAGCCTAGATTGTGGTACTACGAGCGTGTTTTCAAATCGTGAACGCGGTGCACGTCGACGAGGTTGGTCTGTAATTTTAAGGTAGAAGTGTGGACATTGTCTAACGAATTTAACTACCTTCACAGACAAGCTCACAAAGAGCTTCAATATTACTAAGTTGACAGAGATTCGACGAAACAACAGAGTTAAGACTCAGATATACGAGTATGCCAGTGACCTTGAGTGGTTAGCTTGCGTGTTCTGTACTGAGCTCACGCAACGCGTCGTACGTTCAGCCAGTAATAGGACTCGCCGTAATAGGACTCGCCCATCAAGGAGCGCTGTCCCCAATTTGACGCATTATTAATTTATTATACACAAAACAAAAGCTATTTTAATAAAACGCGTACACTAAAAGATTTTGCGTAGATTTTGCGCCATTCTCAGTTTTTTATCCGCGTTAGACATAACTTTATAAATTAATTTCACTATGTATTATTAACATAATCTAAAATATTCAAATATTAAGTTATTGAGAAAATGTTCTAATCTAAAATTTTTTTTTTTTAATCATTAACGCTACTCGTTTAGACGTGATCTTCAGTATTAAATCATTAAAAGTCGGTTATCGTCGCCTTAAGAGTAAAAACATTCCCTCCCCCTGGCAATCGAATCAATCAAAACTACCTCTACAAAGAAAACCGAAGATATTCAATCACGAAATACATAAAAAGAACTACCATAGGGCCTTACTTATCATATCATAATCAAAGAGCGATCCATCCAATGCCAATTCTCTCTACGAAAATAAAAATATACATTCCATACTCCGTAGTCAAAGGTTTATTGAACATCTGAAGGTAATAGACACTTTAAAGAGAAGCATAAGAGGAATGTCAAGGAGATGGGTTTTCCTGAAGACGTAGTTTACGAGCATGTAAACTTTAAAGACTGACGTCAGAAGGTTCTGAACGTTCAGACCAGTTTCATTTTCATTTCATAGTTTATAGTTTGATATGTGAAGTGTAGATGACAGTGCTATTATTTTTGCTAAACTTAGTCGCTCTTTCAATTACCGATTTTTAACCGTCTTCCAAAGGTTATAAGTTTGTCTATATATATATCAGGGTTCCGTACCTCAAAAAGAAAAAAGGAACCGTTCGTCCCGTTCGGGGATCACTCGTGTGTCTGTCTGTCTGGCTGTCCGTCTGTCACAGCTGATTTGCTCTGAATCTACTGGAACGATTAAGTTGAAATTTGGTACACATATGAACTTCTGTGACCCAAACAAGGACGTGTTTCGTAAATAAATTAATTTTGAATATGGAGGTCACTTTTGGGGGGCAAATTAGAAAATTAAAAAAACAGTTTTACTGACTGTACTGTGTGACATATCAAATGAAAGGGCTTGTTTTAAGGATTTCATATATATATATTTTATAATTTTAAAATACATACTTTTGAAATAATTTAAGAAAATAGATGAAAAATTACCTTCTCCCCCCCTTATCTCCGAAACTAGTGAGCATAAAATTTTGATAAAAATACAGAAAATAGTTTTTTACTTATAAGTAAAAAACTATTTTCTAATCTATAGATTACAGAAAAATCTATAAGAAGTCTGTTATCTTAAAATAACATGGTAAATCACTCAATATTGTGCGTACAAACTTACATTTGCAGTTGGAATGTATGGAAGAACATGTTTTTCAACTACAATGTTAAGTTTGTTCTTGGGATACATTCATCCCAACTACGGAACCCTTCATTGTGTTTTTTAATTTATTTTTACCGATTTCTCCGTCAATTGTAGACCGATTTTGTAAATACTTTTTTTTTTTGTTTGAAAGGGTATGCTTTCAAGGTGGTCCCATTGTCATCAAGTCAGAATCTGATGAGGGGATCCCATGGAAATCGAGGGAAATCCTCAAATTGTATAGGCACACCTATAGTTAGGCTAGGATCAAATACATAGCCGGGGATTGCGGAAGGAATAACAGATCCCAAGATCCCCGGTGCAAGTGTGGGAGGGGAACACTGGGGTGGTTTTTAGTCAGTAAGAGTCTGACAGACCCCTCCGCCCGCCACAGGGTGGAGGACATCCATGAGGATTTTCCAACCCGTGAAAAAAAAAAAGAAAAAGAAAGTCAAATACATTATTATACTTACTTTTAAAAATAAGGCTGGGGTGCTAAAAGGAGGTATAAATTTAAATTTGTTAAACAAGAACCAAGGGTTGAAGTGTACGTAACGGGGCACTGAGGAGAAAAGATATTTTTTTAAACAAAAATGTATTTTTTCTCTCAAATTAGTTAGTTTCTTGATTCAATCATAGCCCACCAGGCTAAAAGCATCTTGGTGTTTTCTGTCTCCGACCAGTCGTTTGTCGTAAAAATGATTTAGGAGGGATCCTTTTACAGAGGCGTTTGGGACGTATATTTATTTTTTATTTTTCGCTAATCGTTAGTTTCTCTTTTCTATCGTACAGAACACCTAGATATATATATATTTTTAGGGTGCCGTACTTGAAAAGTAAAAAACCAGCCAAGTACGTGTCGGACCACGCACAATGAAGGGTTCGTTAGTTAGGATGAATTCATCCCAAAAACAAACTTAACATTGCAGTTGAAAAACATGCTCTCCCATACATCTATATACGTTACGGTCAATTCTTCAACTGCAAATTTAAGTTGGTCGACGATTACTCGTTAACTTGTAAACCCTACTTAGCTGTGATAGTTTTCCTTTTAATTTCGTTATATATACTACTGCCGTGAATTTTTTTCACATATCCAAAACCAACCATTTAGCTGGCAGAGGGGAAGAAACTCGACTCTAACAAAAAATAGCACTTTAAAGATTATAATTATTACGCAAACGGATCTCAGAATTGAAAAATGTTTTTGACAGACCCACAATATTTTTGAACGGCCTAACCAACGATACCCCCAAACTATGTATTAGATGAAAAAAAAAATAACACCCCGTTTTACGTGCAAGGGAGGCACTCTAAAAAAAAATGTTTTTCATGGTTTTATTTTACGACTTTGTCGGCGTGATTAATATGTAAACCCATGCCAAAATACAGCTTTCTAGGACATAGCGTCTCTGAGCTAAGCCGGGGACAGACGGATGGACGGACGGACAGACAGACAGACAGACGGACAAGGCGAAACTATAAGGGTTCCTTGTTTACTACGGAACCCTAAAAACGGATCCCATATAGGATCACTCGTGTGTGTGTCTGTCACAGCCCATTTGCTCCGAATCTACTGGACTGATTAAGTCAAAAGCTACACATAATGAGCTCTACGAAAAGTGGGTGGAGTCGTTCGACTTAGCCGAATTTTAGATGCAAATTTAGTATGGAGCTGGGACTTGTAAAATTATTCATTTTTTATTTCCACATTGTGAAGCAAACGGGGCTCATTCTTGTTTGATTTTAAACGACGATTCGACATAGCTGTTTTTTAGAACGTTTTGTATATGGAACTGAGGTATATAATTGATTATCAGTGGCGAAAGCACCATATAACACGATTCCTACCGGCTTCCCTTCGGAAGTTCGCATCAACAATTCTACCGCTATTGAAAAATGACACAGCAGATAGTGTCTACTATTGCCAAAAAATATAGTTACACTACGGGTATTTAATTTACCATAACATTCAAACAGCAAAAACGCCTATTTTATTAGCTTTGAATTGAAATAACAAACATGAAAATTTTGTCTGTGAGTGATGAGTCTTTTTGGTTCTGCTACTTGACGATAGATGGTGTTAAATTCAGTAAAGGGAAGACTTACTTTTAGGTAAATTAATTAATTTTTACTATATTTAAGAAAGTAAGTTAAAATCGGCTTCGCTTCGGCTTTTCTCATACAAAAATTGACACCTTGCCGCTGTTGATTATTACCTACATTTAGAGTTTTAGGGGGCTGGGGGTTACTAAAGGGGGCAAACTTTTGACCCCATCATCATCAGCTCAGCCTTTTCCCAACATGTTGGGGTCAGCTTCCAGTCTTACCGGATGCTGCTGAATACCAGTATTTTACATGGAGTGACTGCCTATCTGACCTCCACAACCCAGTTACTGGGTAACACAATACCCTTGGTAAGACTGGTTGTCAGACTTTCGGGCTTCTGACGACCCGTAACAACTGTCAAAGATCTACAAATGACAGCCGGGACACGGAAATTTGCAAAATTTTAACACCGTTTTCCAGATATAAGCACTGATAAAAAACATACTGTTTTTGCTCCTTAGATAGCTGATGTGATAAGGAGTACCTGGGCTACTTTTATTTTAGAAAAAGCTATGCGGGTGAAGCCGCGGGCAACAGCTAGTCTAATTTATAAACTAGGTGATCCTTGACCTTAACTACACACCCATACCTAATTAGGAAGTAAAGTAAACATCCATTCCTAATTGACTGCTACGAGATGCTACGAAGCTACGAAATACTACGAAGCTACGACTTCCTACGAAGCTACGAACTATGAAGCTACGACATCCTACGAAGCTACGAAATACTACGAAGTTACGACATCCTACGAAGCTACGAAATACTATGAACCTACGACTTCCTACGAAGCTACGAATTATTGTGAAGCTGCGACATCCTACGAAACAACAAAATACTAAAAGGTACAACATCCTACGAAGCTACGAAAAACTAAAAGCTACGACATCCTACGTAGCTACGAAATACTACGAAGCTACGACATCCTACGAAGCTACGAAATACTACGAAGCTACGACATCCTACGAAGCTACGAAATACTACGAAGCTACGAAATACTACGAAGCTACGAAATACTACGAAGCTACAACATTCTACGAAGCTACGGAATACTACGAAGCTACGAAATACTAAAAGCTACGACATCCTACGAAGCTACGAAATACTACGAAGCTACAACATTTTACGAAGCTACGGAATACTACGAAGCTACGAAATACTAAACGCTACGACATTCTACGAAGCTACGAAATACTATAGCTACGAGGAACATTCGTGAGGGAATATTAATTGCTATAATGACATAGATTGGTGATCAAATAGTGTTGTAGGCCGCTCGCCTGTGCACAGTGGTAGCAATACCAGTATAAGCTGGTCTCTTATTCTATTGAAACTCCATACTACGCTAGGTCATCTCAAGGTCAAAGATATAGTATACCAATGATATCCGGCCTCCTGTACCTACATACATTGTTTTTGAGGCACAAAAATAAGACTCCGTGTATTTTCTTATAACATCATTTAAACACGCCCTCGATCGGTTGGGAGGCTTTTCTTTGTCAAGAAACATGATCAATTTACGAAGTTTGAGGATTTCCTTCCTGCCCCGTAATAATAAATAGGAGTTTATTTTATGGCAGCAAAGTAAATTGATTTCTTTCTCGCTTCAAAAACAATACAAAGACTTATGAAAAAATTAAATACGCATGTTCTTAAAAACTTTCGAGTTCCAAAAAACTTGTTGGGAACAATAAATTGAGTTTTCGACTACTTTGAGCCTTTATACAGTTTTCTTTCTTTTTTAACACGCTTTTATTAGCTTTGGCTAACTAAATCATTAAACTCGATTTTCGACCACTTCAAAACGTCGGATTAGTTTAAAATTTTGCACAAGTATCAAGGACTGATGACATTACAATAATGTAATAAGTTTGTCCTATTATCCTTCGCGGGTTCTTCAGGATTATCGATTTTTTTTATATTTAGAGACGGTAGAGTTTGTGCTACTGATACATGACTTAAACTTTGAGACAACATAAATATTGGCAGGATCAACTGGAGAGTTTTGTACACTCAACTAATAAAAACAAAATAGTTTAAAAACCTAAAAAACACGCTTTAAACGCGAAAACAAAACTAAAAAGTAGAAAATAAATAATAATATTAAAAACTAAAAACACGCTTAATAAAAAACACGCAAAATTATTTTAAGTAAGTTTGAAATTATAATA
Source organism: Tiliacea aurago (assembly GCA_948098905.1). Lineage (NCBI taxonomy): Eukaryota > Metazoa > Arthropoda > Insecta > Lepidoptera > Noctuidae > Tiliacea > Tiliacea aurago. Next base: position 20,017,220 of record OX402593.1, read on the forward strand.
ATAATAGTGTTAAAAATAGAATCATTATGAAAATATCTTAAAAAGCTCCCCACGCTTTTTAACGATAAAATAAATTTCTTGATAATCACTATTCATAATTCATTTATTGCAGATAACAAAGATCCAAATCCAGATCCAGATCCAGATTAATATGTCAAACTTATTTAAAATAATTTTCTACTCTTTTTAGGTTAGTTTTCTATTAAAGCGTGTTTTTTTAGGTTTTTAAACTATTATTTAATCATTTTATTTTATTTTGTTGCCTGACGCTCGAGTATGATGGGATGAACATGAGACAGATAATGTAACCTACTCTATATTCCATTTGAAATAAGATTAGACATTTAAATAAACCTTTTTTACGGTCCGTTCAATCGATTTTGACTTCTATTGCGTTGGTGGCATGACAAATGGCAGCTGTAGTAAACAGTTGGTATTGTAACCGTTTTTGCTTTTAATGCCATCCTTATGCCTACGGAATAGAAGTCAAAATCGGTTGAACGGACTGTAACAAAGTTAATTTATATTTCTAACCTTATTTCAAATGGAGTACAGTTAAGTGCTAGATTAATGATGTCGTTGCACAAGTAATTGCAAGATTTGTTTTATCGAGGTTCCTCATCTTATTCCCCTACCCTTGTCCAAGGATTATACGAGTAACCACCGCATTTTAACATTTTATGGTCATCTGCAGGTTACCTCATTTTACAATTTCTTGTAGTTTTATCCGACTGCGCAATAGCAAATATAGGGTATGTTTTACACGTTTTATTTTTGTATGTGGGATTTGTTACGATTATATACCCTCGAAGCGTCCTAACGGGTGGATGGATTTTAATACATGCGGTGTCTATTGACTCGTCTAGGTCACGCGATGGTTATAGGCTAAGTTCTGATTCTAGAGACGTCAATAAGGAACGTCTGGAAAAAATAGTACCCTGACCAGACCATGTCGGGTACCAAAATAAAGAGCTATTATTTTATATCGGAGACGAATTCAAAAATGTAACACATCGCAGTAACAAGACGTCCATTTCACAAGGTGTCGCAGTATAGAGTTGAAAGGTTTTCGAAGAAGCAAAATTCGATGAACGGCTAACGGAGTCAAGTAGGAATTCTTTAAAAGTATGAGGCGAAAAAAAACTTATATTTTAGTTCAATCTCAAATTTGATGCCACCAACTGCATCAGACTGGTTGAAAATTGAGCTTGTATTGAACTTTTTTGTTGCAGATGGTTGTTTTTTCAAAGTGTTTAGTAGACCGAATATTTGAAAGGCTGTGGGTTCAGAACCTAGCACCACTTTCAGGAGAGAGAAAACATCGTAAAGAAACCTAGATTGTGTGAAAACATGACTTCTCCATACAGTGGTTGGGTACAAACACAGGCTTATGTTTTATCACGAAAAGACTAAATCATATCACATACTTAGTTAATATATAGTTTTTATAGGAAAGTTTCATCACAAACCTGCCTTGCACCTTCTGCAGCTCAATGCCATGATGTGCCAAGAACTTTTCATTGACCATACTTAAGGCCAGGTCTACAGCAGGACCGCACCGCTCCAGGTCAAAGGGGGAGTCCAGACGAGAGGCCATGAGGACCCCTACTTTGTACACCACTTGTGACGTCAGGGAACCGGTTAAAACCGGTGCGAACAGGAACACAACGGATAAGTGCAAAATATGCATTTTAGTTTTTGTAATTTTGAGCTCCGTGCATATTTTTTTCCTACTAAGTTTTTGGAGTGTTCAGTATTCAGTGTTTAAAACTGACGGTGTCAAACTTCACTGATATTTAAATCTCACATTTCTAAAGGTAATGTTTCGTAAAATAAAACATTGCACACTGGTTGGTCTAATAGGTAATACGGGCTGGTGTCCGCAACTCCACGTCAATGAGCTTATTTTGCGTAAACTGGTTGGTCTAACTGAAAACTAAATTATTTACTTTCGAAACATTCTAATCCAAAAAACAACCCAAGATTCTAACAAGTTCAAAATATCGCATTTACAAATTGAAACTCAACATCGATTGTAATGCTTTCTATAACAATTGTTACTTCACCTAAAATACACAAATACTTTTTACTATTTTCGTCAGTAAAATATTTCGCGGTACCCGGGAGCGGCGACTGGGAGCACGTGCTCCCTGAACAACGTATCGCAAGAGACTGGCTCGGTTCATCTGTTGGCGGGAATGCTGGATCAACCCGTGATAAAGTAATAAAGGGAGGCTGTGGACGCAACAGGTCTATTTTCGCCCGCCAAATATACCCAGAGAGATGTAATTGATACGAATTCTGGAAACTGAAAGTTTTTAGGTAAAATTACAGAGAGATAAAGGGTTCATATTTCTTGGATTATAGCGAAGGAGTTATTTTTGAAATGGCTCAAAGAAAGGCACTTAGTTTTAAACAAAAGTTTTGCGTTTACTTTTTTTGAGATAATTTGTTTTTTTCACCTACCTACTTTGTATAGTTGATAGGAAATACTTTTGCACGCCTCTTAAGCGAAGCGTTGAGGTTGTGCTCTACTCTCGACATTTCAAAAAAAGCAGTTTTCCGAAACTGAAATCGTTTTTTTTATTTATATCGCACTTTCAGGTTAATATGAGTGTACTAATATCAAGTCAAATAATTTGTCAGACACATAAAATATAATTCAGTAACAATTATTTTATTTAACATAGTAAATAATAACATTAAAAATGATCTTTCCTGGACGTCCGTGTGTCTGTGTATGTGGCAGGGAAATTGGTCGAAAAAATTATCGTACCGGAATATTTTTATTTTATTATCTAAAGTAATACACTACGGACTTTCTCAATTAATATGAGCGTTCAATTCACTGTCGTTTAATTATTATTCATAAAAAAACTAATATACGACTGTGTATTTTTTTGTATATCTATCTATTTGTTATAGTATTTTTTTCCTCACCTTATAATTATAGCAGAGTTTTCTGTTATTTTTTTTTTATAATGGTTTTAGTATTTTTTGTTATTATTATTTATAATTGTTTTTTATTATATTTCTTTTCATTAATTATCTAATTGTTAGCAGTAATAAGAAAAAAACGGCGTGAACGTTATGACGCGTGCACTTTTGGATTTTACAAATTTAACAAAGCTATTCATATGTATGTGTCTTGAACTTTGAAACCTTTTTATTATTATAATGACTGGAAGAACTGGAATCACACTGACTAGGATCGAAGTCACGCCTAGGGGGTCTACGGCCGAACATTCGGCTTATCGCTTCAGAGTATGTCCCCTGGTACTCGTACGCACGGGCGATTTTTTAACCCGATGATTTCTTATCACGCACTATGTTTTCAACTGTTGTGCCGAGCATTGAGAATCCAACAGAGAGCATCCCAGCTTAAAAAAAAACTGGCCAAGTGCGTGTCGGACCACGCACAATGGGTTCCGTAGTTGGGATGAATTTATCCCGAAACCTAACTTAATTCAATTCTCTAACTGAAAATGTAAGTATGCAATCGCAACAAAAAAATGGTGAGTGGCAGTGGTCAGAACCAGGAGAACTCCTCAGCAATTAACGTCCCAGCACCGGAAACAGCAATATTTTGTAAAAGGTGATGAGCAGTTGACTTTAGGCTATTGTAACTTAGATAAATTAAAAACTGACCCACTAAAAAGAGACAAATAACAGACTTCCAAAAAAACACTACAAAGTGAAAAATAACTTTAATTTCGGAAGTCGGTGGCAAAAAACTAAAATACAGATCCAAAGACACCGACTTCCGAAATTAAAGTTATTTTTCACTTTGTAGTGTTTTTTTTTACAAAAGTTTTTTATTTTCCGGGACGAAAACTTCCTACTTATCTTAAGTGCTTGTTGTAGTAGATACGAAGATATGTGTGTTCAATAGTTTAACTTTAAAGATTATTTTTTTGTTACCTAAAGAAAACTATTATTTTAAGAATTTAAGTTTTGTTAGGTGTGTATATTTTATTGTAACTTAAAATGTATCATAATTTAAAAATCCTAATAGATATTTTCCTGTATCTTAGTAAAATAAGTATATATTAGGTATTAATGTAAAATAAATTTGCATGCCCTACAGGCAAAACATGGACTGTATTTAAACCACCAACTCTTACAGGTAACACCTATATTTTCAGCAAATAAATTATTCTTATTTCTTATGTAACACTAACACACACATACAATTACACACTACACAGAGCTGCTAATTACTTTATAAGTCATTGTATCTCTCTTAAAAATCAGTTCTTAAATGATGTTATTTTGTTCTTAAAAATCAGGTCTTAAATTTACGTTATTTTAGTTCTTAGTTTTTTTTTTTTTTTAAGTCTCAATAGTATTAAGTAAGGGAAGGAGCGATACAACCCCAACACAAGTATTATTAATTACTTACTGGGGCTGTTTTATTCACATTTTTGTCAATGTAACCGTTTGAGATACAATAAACATTTTTTTTTTAAATATATTTATGCCAGAAACCATCGAAATTGCTTTGACATCGATGTTACTAAGTGATAAAAATGGAGAAACACTTACAGGCAGGCTTTCAGGATAACGTTATGCGTTTAAGAACAGAATAAAGAAGGTAAAAATAATGCGATACGTAGGGCTACATTTTTTTAATACCTTTAATTTAACAGCACCCCTATCTTTCAAAGAAGAACATGACATGGCAGTGCTAATTCGGTTATTACTAGAGATCGGATATTCGGATGCATATTTAACTAAAGTACGTTTTTTTTCCCGGCAAAGGATACAAAGTATGGAAACGGCTTCTTAAAATATATCTTTATTCCGGGATCGCGGGGTTTCAGTAATAACAGTGTGTAGGTATACAATTTTGTATTCCGAAGTATAACAAATATTTCTTATTTATTTAGAACTAGGCAATTTTTTTTTGTGGAAAATAACACGTTTAAAAAACAGTATTAATATTTCTTTTAAACCTTTTATTCTAAAATGAAATATATTTATTCGGGGATACACAGTAAAAAAAGTATTTCATAAAAAAAAATCATTCCCGGAACCCGAATTTTTTTCCCGTACCGAAGCGCACTCCATACTAGTCAACTCTCAAACTTTAGGTGAATATGCATCCGAATATCCGATCTCTAGTTATACTTACCTTGGTTATTTGGTTGTATTATTATTATACATGGCTAGAAACCAAGAAACGGAGGAATTACTTAGTAGAGTACTTAGTGCTTGTAGAGGTACTTATACCTACTTCTCCGGACGAATTCTTCTCAAGGAGGTAACTTTTTACCCCGTCACAGGTGACGCCACAAAGAAAAGTTGATGAAATTAATCTTAACGTGATTTGTACCTAATTTAAATTGTCTCTGGTCTAACTCAGAAAGAAGGTTTATAGCCTAGCCTGCGTTGCTAACTGCTGTGACATAACTATTGTTAAGCGAATCTGCATAAACGTTTACATAGTATGAGCTTTAGAGCTCAGAGTTTATGCAGGAGACATTTACATTTTGAGATATCGGACATTATAATCTCTTACACTCACACTCAGTTGCAGAAACGATCTTTAAATTTTAAAGACTACATTAAACACTAATGTAGCATTAAATCATTGCACAAAACCATTTTTTATTTTATTTTAATGCTCCATTAAATTTAACTAATGAAATGTCAAACCTAATGAAACCGGCCATTTTAAACACTTTTACGTTGCACGTAACTTCATTAGCGCCCATTAGCAGGTGGTGAACTTTAAGTTTGACATTTCAGATTTTTTAATTTTAATGGGCCGAAAAGCATCCATTAAAGAGCAACATTAGTGTTTTGTACAGTACTTGAATGCATTTCTGTAATTGAAAGATGTCTTTAACCAGTCTTTCGTCATTATCTGATACTTATTTAATAGATTTAGGTACCTCGCCGTCGAATCCCAGACCGAGTGAATTTATTTTTAAAACATGATGGAGAAGAGTTTCGTGTAAGGTATAGAATTTCCAAGGAGGCATTTCTTCAAATTTGTAACCTACTTGATTAAGATTTAGAACCAGTGACGCAAAGAAATAAATCCATTAATGACCTTACACAGCTTTTAATATTTTTGAGATTTTTCGCCACTGGATCTTTCCAGAAAGTATTGGGTGATTTAATAAACATAAATAAATCAACAGTTTGTCGGAAACAGGTTGGGTCGGGTTATTTGTCAGTTTGTTTATCCAAAAAGTATCCCGTGAACTAGCAAAATTAAGCCACCTCTATATTAAAATGTCAGACCGGACGGAACTACGTAGAAATTGATGGATATCCACGTGTGGCAGGAGCTCTAGACTGCATACATGTTAAAATTAATATAACATAATAAGGGGGATGCGCTAAGGTAGCCCACGAAATTCAAATCTTATTACCTTTTTTGTAATTTGCAGGTCAGTAACACATTGTATGTTGATCTAATTATGATTCGCGACCATAACCAATATGGCTTTACAGAATTATAATCATTAGAATATGAATCAGAAGTATAAAGTTTGCAAAAAACGTTGGTAAATTTGAATTTCGCGGGCTACCTTAGCGTATACACCAGATTATTTAAACTAGACTAAACCACAGAGTACACTGAATACACATAAATCAACTACATTTACTATATCTTATGCTAAAATTGTGGTGTACTTGTACGTACGGATAATATCAGAACGCAAATGTTCACTCTTTTCGTTCAATATGGTAATTTGTTCCTGGCAATATTGTTTAAAGTCTTCTTTAACTAAAGTGACATTAAAAATGTCTAATGCCATCTAAAATTTGTTTGTGCAACTTCATTAAAGTAATGAATTCATTAGCGATAATGCTGCTTTATGTAATGAAGGGTTAATGGTGAGCTTTCTGCAACTGAGTGTCAGTTGCAGAAACGATCTTTAAATTTTAAAGACTACATTAAACACTAATGTAGCATTAAATCATTGCACAAAACCATTTTTTATTTTATTTTAATGCTCCATTAAATTTAACTAATGAAATGTCAAACCTAATGAAACCGGCCATTTTAAACACTTTTACGTTGCACGTAACTTCATTAGCGCCCATTAGCAGGTGGTGAACTTTAAGTTTGACATTTCAGATTTTTTAATTTTAATGGGCCGAAAAGCATCCATTAAGAGCAACATTAGTGTTTTCTACGGTACTTGAATGCATTTCTGTAATTGAAAGATGTCTTTAACCAGTCTTTCGTCATTATCTGATTCTTATTTAGTAGATTTACCTCGCCGTCGAATCCCAGACCGAGTGAATTCATTTTTAAAACATGATGGAAAAGAGTTTCGTGTAAAGTATAGAATTTCCAAGGAGGCAGTTCTTCAAATTTGTAACCTATTTGATTAAGATTTAGAACCAGTGACGCAAAGAAATAAATCCATTAATGGCCTGACACAGCTTTTAATATGTTTGAGATTTTTCGCCACTGGATCTTTCCAGCAAGTAGGTATTGGGTGATTTAATAAACATAAATAAATCAACAGTTTGTCGGAAACAGGTTGGGTCGGGTTGTTTGTCAGTTTGTTTATACAAAAAGTATCCCGTGAGCTAGCAAAATTAAGCCACCTCTATATTAAAATGCCAGACCGGACGGAACTACGTAGAGTTGCAGAAGGTTTTTATGAAATTGATGGATTTCCACGTGTGGCCGGAGCTCTAGACTGCACACATGTTAAAATTATTAGATTTAAGGGGGATGCGCTAAAGTAGCCCGCAAAATTCAAATTTTATTACGTTTTTTGCAATTTGCAGGTCAGTAACACGTATGTTGATCTAATTATGATTCGCGGCCATAACCAATATGGCTTTACAGAATTATAATCATTAGAATATGAATCAGAAGTATAAAAATTGCAAAAAACGTTGGTAAATTTGAATTTCGCGGGCTACCTTAGCGCATCCCCCTTTAAACCAGATTATTTAAACTACATTAAACCACAGAGTACACTGAATACACATAAATCAACTACATTTACTTTATTTTATTCTAAAATTGTGGTGTACTTGTACGTACGGATAATAACAGAACGCAAATGTTCACTCTTTTCGTTCAATATGGTAATTTGTTCCTGGCAATATTGTTTAAAGTCTTCTTTAACTAAAGTGGCATTAAAAATGTCTAATGCTATCTAAAATTTGTTTGTGCAACTTCATTAAAGTAATGAATTCATTAGCGATAATGTTGCTTTATGTAATGAAGTGTTAATGGTGAGCTTTCTGCAACTGAGTGTTAGTCTCTCTGGGACAAGGAATTATACGACTATCTCTACAATCTATTTACTAAGTACGCTGCACTATATATTTATAGATACCTGTTTTAAGTAATGCTTTTATGGCTACGTAAAACAAGTAATCTGCTCTGGTGAGCAGATTACTCGTCATAGTGCATTTATCAACCTTAAATAGGGACCATCGCACCTAACCATTTTTCAACCTTATACTCCTAGTAATAAGGTCGAAAAATGGTTAGGCGCCAGTGTCCGCGATAGTACATTAACATAGGCAGGTAATTCCCTTTTTTTTCTTTGTTCACGGGGTTGTAAAATCCTCATGGATGTCCTCCGCCCTGGGGCGGGCGGAGGGGTCTGTCAGACTCTTACTGACTAAAAACCACCCCAGTGTTCCCTTCCCACACTTGCACCGGAGAGGCCCGGCCCAGAAGGGCCAAAATAATCTGGAACAGCTCGACAAGGATCATAAAAAAAGTCGCGTGGTTTTTTTGTCCAAACGTTTACCTACCTAATGGATTGATCTCACATGAGTCTGCTAGATTTACAATGAACAACTTCAAAAAATCGGATTGATCGTCGGTCAATACCTAACGAGTTAGTAACGAGTGACCGGTGCGCGGAACAACTGAAACGCTACCAGCGTTTACAGCAGCTACCCACGCACAGTGCGGTCGCACGTCGCACCGCCCGCACCTGAGTCCATTGCTATGGCAGTCATCATTTCAGCCGAAAGACGTCCACTGCTGGACATAGGCCTCCCCCAAGCACCGCCACTTCCACCGGTTCTGTGCTTCCCGCATCCAGCGGATACCTGCGGCCTTAACAAGGTCATCGGTCCACCTTGTAGGAGACCTTCCAACGCTACGTCTTCCGGTACGCGGTCGCCACTCCAGAACCTTTCGTGCCAATCGGCCATCAGTTCTGCGAGCAATGTGCCCTGCCCACTGCCACTTAAGCTTAGCAATTCTTCGGGCTATGTCGGTTACCTTAAGATTTCCGTACAATCCGAGAGCTCAGCTGATACTGGAAATGTATAGCTTGATGTGTAGCCGTGTGTACAAGAATGAAATGAGTTTAATTACTTTCATTTGGAAATAAAATTTGGACGATTAAACAGCAAAGCGAATGCGAAAAATAAAACCAAACTAATACCTACGAATAGGTACCGGATCCCGATCGATTAATTGAGTCAGTAGGGTCGAATGGAATTCGAAGTAAGTATCTTTTTAATTACATTCCCTTTTCAGACCTTTTCACCCTCTATGGGTAAATACCTTCGTGCTAAGTTAGTCCTTCGAAATTCCTTTTCATGATGTGACAATACCTACTACAGAACCAACAGTTAGCAGTCCTCTAATGTAGGTATATCTTACCTACTTGTACTGAAAATGGGGCTTCCAATAACCGTTAAAATTGTTGGTAATCTAGGGTAAATTGCCATCACCACGCGCCGGTAGTCTAATTGGTGAAAAAACTCATCACAATTAATAGCAAAATAAGAACGCTGCTACTCAAACCCTTGAAATAAACTCCTCGTTTTACGACCCTCACAGGGTGAAGACCCCTGTAAGAGGCCTATTATTTGTCAGGAACCACTTACAGAGAGTAGTAAGTTTCTTTGAAGATTTCCAACCATTAAGAATCCCCTTCAGGAAGAAATTATAACGGTTTGTGAAGCGTAAAGATGTCAATATCCCTTCACTTTATGAGCTGTTCGAGTGATCATAAATTTTGAAATGGCGCGAGATTTACTAGGGCTGATATTTCTTCGTGTAAACACTAGATATTTCATGGATTTTTATTCATTATTGCAATTTTCGGAAAAGATAACTAGACAGTTTTATGTCTACACATGCACCTACTACAAATATTAAGGTACTAATCACACTTATTCAGCTCTGTTCAGCTTTTGTCCATAGAAAACAACGATATTGTATGGAGACGCATCCGTTCAGCTTTCCGCGTCTATTCAGTTTTCGCGACAAACAGGTATAAAATGAGGACAAATTTATGTGTTTTTATCATGCGAATGCTATAGATAAAGTTCAGCACTGTTCCGCCGCGTTCTGCGCTGTTCCACCACGTGCAGGGCTGTACGCGATCGCAACTTCTTGACGAGGAGTCGGGAACAGTCCACGTTCAGCGCCGAACGTGGCGGAACAGTGCTGTACACGGATGGTTCTCAACTCCTCGTCGACAAGTTGCGACCTTTTCACAATCTTACGATGCTGTACGCGGCTGATAGTAGAAGCAGAACTGTAGGTATAAGTGTGACCATAATCGTTCAGCGAATCGCGAATGGAGCTGAATGAACTGGGGGCCTAAAATGGACGCTTTGGCAGAATCATATTATGATCTGCGTACAATTCATACATCCCGCAATTCATCTGTTTGACCGCTGCTATTTGACATTAAACTTCAATAAAGCAATTCATAATTTGTGGACCATTTTACGAAACTCCATACAAAACTGTCAAACAGATGAATTGCGGGATATGAATTGTACGCAGATCATATTATGATTCTGCCAAAGCGTTCATTTTAGGCCCCCTGTAGATATAAGTGTGACCAAAATTGTTCAGCGAAACGCGAATGGAGCTGAATAAATGTCATTATTGTCATCATCATTTCAGCCGAAAGACGTCCACTGCTGGACATAGGCCTCCCCCAAAAAGGGGGGGGGGGATAAATGTAGTCAGTCCCTAATGTACGCGTGTATGTGCAAGGAGAGAGTACGTATTTTCCACGGTTACACATCAAGACCCACCAGAAGCTCGAAATTGGGACGACATTTCCATGACGAACTGATAACGACAATATTAATCAGTCCAAATAAAATACTAATATTATTGCATATTTTTAGCTAGAATTAAGAAAATGTCGTGAAAAAGTTTTGAGTATGAATGTGTATTGGTATAGAGTAGGGGAAGACCAAAGAAACATGGATGGACTGCGTGGAAGATTATAAGGCTAGAGGGGGTGACCGATATGACGACTAAGGCCCGTATTACAGAACGTCGCTCGATCAATACTCAAGCATTACTTAAAACTATACCTACTCCATTTGAAATAAGGTTAGACATTTAAATATACTTGTTTACAGTCCGTTCAACCGATTTTGACTTCCATTCCGTAGGCATAAGGATGGCATTAAAAGCAAAAACGTGGTTACAATACCAACTGTTTATTACAGCTGTCATTGGTCATGCCACCAACGCAATAGAAGTCAAAATCGATTGAACGGACTGTAAAAAAGGTTTATTTAAATGTCTAATCTTATTTCAAACGGAGTATAGTTTGAACCAATCAAATGGCTTGAATCTAGTTATAAGTAATGCTTGATACTTGAGTTACGTTCTGTAATACGGGCATAATAGAGAAATATGGAAGAAAAGGACATTGTAGCGCCGACCACGAATAAATTAGGATAACGGCAAGAGAATGATCATTGTTTTTTATAGAAACTGACTTGCCAACCGGTCTGATCGCATACCAATATTCAGAGGGTCTACTCCGAAGATAAATTCGAAGTATCGGCTGAAATTTCAGCCGTTTCCTGACTACGGTTAACTATGGCTGACTACGGAGAAAGAAAGAAAAAACGACGGTCAAAGAGATAAGTCAAAGTAAAAAACCGGTCAAGAGCGAGTCGGACTCGCGCACCGAGGGTTCCGTACGTATATATGATGTTGATGATTTCTGAAAAACTGTGCTATTTAGAGACATCATTTTATTTTTCCTGTAATCTTTACATATACTTCACACTAATCTTCACATAACTATCACATAGAATAATTTCAGATTTTTATCTATGCAAACTTCGGAGATAAGGGGGGGGGCGGTATTTTTTTTTACATTTTTCATCAAAAGTCGGAAACATGTTGACTAAAAAAAAGTGTTTGAGAATGTGCAAACAGCGTTCTTTCATATGATACCTCACATGCTCTAGTAGCCCCACTTCAAATTTTTAAGACCAAGGGGTCTTCCCAGTTCCTTTTGCAAAAAAGGTATATTTTTTTTTATTCTTGCTTGTTTGCAAAATAGCTGGGCAAACGTCTTCTAAAACTATTCTAAATTTCAAGTTGATAGCATTAGTAGTTCTTGAGATATCCAGGTGTGACAGACAGACAGACAGACTTAGTCTCACCATAAGGGTTCCTTTTTACTATTTTGGTACGGAACCCTAAAAATGTCACTTGAAGTCGGGTAAGGACTCAAAGTCAAATAAGGAAACTTTGGAAGTCAAGAAACGGCTGAACAATCGGCCGATACTTCGGATAATAATCCGAAGTATCGGCCGATTGTTTGGCCGCGCCGGAGTAGACCCCCTGGCTCGGGTGAGGATGATAAGTATACTTACATCATTTCAGCCGGATAACGTCCACTGCTGGACATAGCCCGCCACCAAAAGGGGGGGTTTAACATAATCGCCACGCTTAGCAGGCGGGTTGGTGATCGCAGTATGGTGTTAAAATGCATAGAGAACGCTGCTGCCCATTCTCTTGTAAGTCCCTTAGTAAAATCTGTCAAGCCTATCGAGTGGGGTATCAAAATGAAAGGTTTTAAATGGTGATTACAAAAATATATACTTATTATATTTTTAAATGTAATTTAAATGAGAAATGATAAAAAAATATCCCGAGCTTTTGGAGTGAGTGAGTAAGAGGTCATTATCACCCGATTATAAGTGAGTATGTAACCTAATTTACCGTCTTATTATCCTAACTAAAAAGTATAAAATAAAAAAGTTAATTAAAAAAATCAAAAGCCCGACTAACTTTTTTTTTTAAGCTATTATTTCAAGTGACTCCATTAAATGCGGTCAATACCCTACAAAAAATTATCAATTTATTTTAAATCATATTTAGGTGTGGCGCGATTACTCATCACGTCTACAGTTTCGCTAACTAACCTAAAGGTATTACTTACTAACCCTAGCTAAACAGTAAATCTGTGCCACATCACTAGTGTCTCCGAGTGCTGGCAGCCTCGGCCTCATAAACTTGTTTATGGCACCGTCAACAGAATGCCGTTAACTCGTTAACTGTTCTCACAGACCACTCGACGTGCACGTGTTATTGACACAGATTATGTCATTATTTTATGTCCTGAATAATACATAACTATACTCCATTTGAAATAAGATTAGACATTTAAATAAACCTTTTTTACAGTCCTTTCAACCGATTTTGACTTCTATTGCGTTGGTGGCATGACAAATGGCAGCTGTAATAAACAGTTGGTATTGTAACCACGTTTTTTGCTTTTAATGTCATCCTTATGCCTACGGAATAGAAGTCAAAATCGGTTGAAAGGACTGTAAAAAAGTTTATTTAAATGTCTAATCTTATTTCAAACGGAGTATAGGACTCACGGATACTGTTATGAGTTTTGTTATGTATCAGTTCCGTTTGCTGGCTCGTTGGGCTCGCGCGATTGCTGCCGACCGTGGTGTCGATCCCCGAGTCACGCAATGTTATCGAATTTTGCTATTAGGTACAGACAGGCCCGCACTTAGAGACCCAGGGCCCCTAGGCACTCGCCATTTGAAGCCCCCATCCCGAAGCAAAATTTAGAACCTCGTATAGGTTGGGTTTCTTTTGACTATTCATACAGCAATAGGAGTTAATAAGTCGATTTATGCAAGAAAGTTGAAGAGTTGAGAGTAACTAAGATGCGAGTGAAGCGAGGTCGAAATTTTTTTTAGGACCCCGCCTCGAGGGTTAGATTTCTTTTGACAATTTAAAACTGAAATAGGAATTCCTTTTTTGACTTAACCAGAAAAGCTGAAGAAATAAGAGAAGCTATGATGCCGAGCGAGCGAAATGAGCTCGATTTTTTTTTTACCATTGATGGATAATATTCCATTGGACCTACGGGTGGTGTAGGTACCATGATATGAGCGCGGGGGCCCCCCAAAGCGCGAGGCCTGTACCATTTGCTTCACTTCCTACGTGGTTAACCCGGCCTTTTCCGCCTACCGGTAGACAAGCTACATGGTCGCGGTAGCTGGGTGCGTGGGGCCCCTAGGCTGGCTGGGCCCCTAAGCTGGGTACACAGTAGTCCGCAGTCTGTATTTGCACCTGGTTAGTAACAACCTGTAGTAGCAACCTAACAAACTTGGTTGGTTCGTTGGAAAATATGCTTTTAGAAATGCCATAAAGCAGGGGAAAATTGGATAATCAACACGCAACATTTGAAACATTACATTTATTCAACAAAATCTCTACACACTGCTTACAATTCTTGCATTAAATATAAATACAAATCTGAAAGGTACTATTTGGTGTTATAAATTATTACACATAACAAAATAGGTAAATATCTAAATATGTATTTATAAATATATCGACCAAACAAAAATTATACAACAATTATCTCAACATATAACATTTTTGTACATAAAAACACGAAATATTTTTATTTATTATTGTTCAAATCACCTACTATAAGGTAATAATATACTCTCTTATTAACCATCTAAACTATGGAATATATCAATTAAACATTAAAATTTAAATACGTTTTAAGCGTCAATTTCAAATACATGGGTAGTGACTACGGGTTTTTGAACAGCTAATTAGTAAACGCTAATGAGTGCGCTCTTTACTGTGAGAAAACTTTACAAAATATACATATACAAGAATCTCTGTTAGTATTTACGATAACCGTAATGCTAGCACTGTCAGCCAGCGAGCTCACTGTACATAGATTAGTTAGGCAACGCGTAGGTTAACATCCTAAATGGAGAACACCCGGTCTATTATATAAAAAACCGTGGAAAACTTAAGTGAGGTGAGCTGTCATTATATCAATCCAAAGACATTTATTTATTTACTTAACAATAGACAGGACATAGCGATCAAAATCGTAATCCGATACATTTGTCCTAGTGGGCAGAAGTCGCTCAGTCTAGTGTGGCACGCCTGCATGTCAAGTCTATATAAAAAAAAAAATACTAGTTTCAAGCGTGGCACTGCATTGTACTTACAATCTTTTTAACATTTGGCTCGAATTTACTTGTATACACGTGTACTTGTGTACACGCAAAATGGCTTACAAACTTTCATTTGCAAGGCGGTTTCAATTTTTTGTTTTATTATTATTCAATACAGAAAAAGTTTCCGATTACACATCATGCACCGCACAGCGAGCGCACCGTGATTCTTTATATTATTTGTAAACCTCAGCTTTTTGCTGGCGGGCCACTGGCATAGAGCCGGGGGGCCGCATGTGGCCCGCGGGCCGCGGTCTGTGCATCCCTGCGCTAGATGGCGTCACTGATACATGGGATCACAATTTTTCCTTGACATTACTTTTGATAGCCTCTCTGTATTAATTTAAATCTCTTTGTATCAATCCTAGCATCAGGTGGAATGTCCGCTCACTACACCTAAATTTTAACTGTGATATTGTCACAGAATAGACCGGCAGGAGCGCTTAAGAGCCGACATTACGCTTGGCGTGTAGACAATTTAAATGACAACACCAGCTCAAATAAAATTGAGCACGCTTGTCATTGCAGAAAAATAGTCAACTTTTTGTTTTACCCATACAAACGAATGTTGCCAACATTAAGCAGCAAATATTAAAAGAGCTAAAATTCCGCGTATGAAATAAATAAATAGCTATATACCAATAAATACATACGACAGATATTACAAATTAGGCCAGTTATACTGTCAACTGATACCAAAGAACGGAATACGAATTTTCAAACTGGTAACATTCATGACGCTCATTCTCCAAAGCTCTCTGTGTTGCTGTCATATAAAACACGCAATAGGCAGTAAAATTATTAAAAATTCGTATTCCTAATAAGATTATTAGTACTCGTGGCAAAACTACTAGTGAACAACGAGGGTTTGTTCCAATTAACACTATACTACAATATTATTTAATAATATTGTGCTGGTTTACTGGTAAAATTGGCCGAAGTCTATACCCAGCTTGAATCGGCTAAAACTAGGTGAAAATGCATACAAGCTCCTTTCCCATATTTTGTTTTAGAGTTTTGTAATAGTCTTCTCTGTTTTCACATAAATTAAGCAAGGCGACTATGACAATATTAAATCTACGTTAACCAAGTTGGATTTAAGTCCATAATACCTCATCACGAACTCACTCTTTATCTCGCTCGCACACTACTGTTCGCGGTCACGCGAGCAAGGGAGACAGCCGCTATCGGCACCTTGGAGTCTTCTCCCTGCCGCCAGGCAGAAGGCTCCAAGGCACCGATAGTTTAGGTAAATTTTTTTACGGAGAAATCATTACAAATCATGCCATTTTCCAATAATTCTGTCGATTAAGTAATAAAAATGTTTGGTATCCATGGCACTATATACTTTCTAAGCAAATAAATTTATCAGATACCTTAAGTCGTGAGTTGCAGTGACGTCATATCGTTTTGCTCTCATTTAGGACCAAGAATTTCAAAGACTGGTTGCTTCAACAAACAGTTAATTCAAGAAAAGTAACTTAGTTTATGACATGGAAGAATAAGTTCATTTTATTCACACAAAATGACCAAAAAATAGGTCCTATTCACCAGCAAACCACCCATTATCAAGTTAAGATACATACATTACATTAAAATACATCTATTAACAGCTAAAAAAACAATAATGACTAGAGTTAGATCCTATTGATACGTTAAGAATACAAGAACAACACAATCAGTGATGATACAAATTAAATTGTACTTTATTTAAACAGCGTTAAGGTCTTAATTAGATAGTTATATAATCCCTTGTTAGGATAAGTAGGCTTTGTATGCTAAACGGCAAAGCTCGAGCGCTTTGGGGCCTCGAAACAAGCGATAACCGTGCGCGAATTGGCAATTTTTTGTTTGTAGATCTATATTTTCTTCGTCTTTGAAGAGCAAAGACGATGAAACTTGAGGGTGTGAGTTATAACTACATTTACATAGGTCGAATAAACTCCTTTATTTAAACGCATGGTTAGTCAATAATATCACATTACAATGTAATTATTGTGAGCTATAATTGAATGTGCGTTGCAGGATAATGTATATTAGACAAGTTTTTATATTGTAAAAGATAATTGTAATGTATCTCGTTGGTAATCCTTCCATATGATATCCACCTAAAGGGTCATTTTTAAAACGTCAATAACCTCTTAAGGGGTCTTTGTACTCATCATTATGAACAACTGTTACTATGGGACCAAAACTGAAATCGCGAAAAAAAACCAGCTGTTCCCTACATTTATGTTCGAATAATTCGTTAAAATCATAGAAATATAAAAAACAGGAGAAGTGGCAAGGGGGCGTGGCTGTGTCCGCGCGACATGATCGCAACGCTCATGTACCAGGCAAATCGTCGTATCTGCGAACTAGTGCGCTTTCGACCGCGGTCGCGACAACATATACGAATGCCGTGTTATTCAATGGTTTCTTGTAAAAACCGAAGTCAAACTAAGTACTTTAAAAATCATGGAATCACATAACATATTTATGTAAAAGTATTTTACTATTATTTGTCTTTAAAATCATGAAAAACATCAAATCGTAAAATATTCCTTGCTTGTACTACGTCACTCTTGTTTTCATATATCACAGCGACTGTACTATCTTTGCATGAAATACATTGCTTCATAGCCACTACCTAAATATGTCGTCAACTGGCTGGACTGTCAGTGTAAATATCACAAAACGATACTTTGTTTATGCGGATGCATCGCGTAGTACGGGCGCAGTATCTAGCGACGAGTTAGTGATGTCCTTGTGCAGATCCACTAACGTAGGCTATCGATGACAACGTCGATTGCTTAATGAATATATTGCTATTATAGTTTATTTTTCAATATGTCAACCGCGTTGTAACCCGATTGGAAGACCCATGAGGAAATAATGATTTTTACTCATTTTGTTGCTTATATTGTTTATTTTTTTTTATTTACTTAATAACATATTTTTTAGCTACATCATTGTTTATTTATATTATATTAGTATCAGTATATCATTTATTCTTTATTTTATTTTTATGACTCCACAAAAATTTTAATACAACGATAAATGTAAGGATCGATAACTTACCAATTTAGTCAATCACTAGCGTATATGTAAAATAAATGGCTTTTGCACAGCACAACGATAGCGGCTGATCTTTTCGTGTGAGTAAGTTGTACGGTGCATGGTAAATGCACGCTATGTTTGATGCGATAAGGTTTATAATTGATTGTGTAGTACGTTCTGATTTATTTTTTGCAAGTGTGAGCGCGACTTCGTATAGATTGCTTTTACTGAACTGCATGTGTAGTTGTGGCGAGTGGTAGGGGCAAACTGGAGACACCTGGTTCCGATACATTTTCAACTATCGGGGCATATCTCCTTCTTTCTTATATCTATGGTTAAAATGTAGGGAACAGCTGATTTTTTTTTCCCGATTTCAGGTTTGGTCCCATAGTAAAAGTTGTTCATAATGATGAGTACAATGACCCCTTAAGAGGTTATTGACGTTTTAAAAATAACCCTGTATAAATAAGTACCTAATTCTAAAACCCAAGAATTTAACAGTGTTTTTTTACATGACAATTCTTTACAGCAACATTTGCTTCACCCACAGTTCCTCACTCGTTTCGAAGCCACACGTGGAACGCGCCACTAAACGATAAATATCCTAGTTTGACACCGTCTTATTGCACTATAGTACAACATACGCAGTGCCACCCCAGTACGCAGCACTTAAGAGGCGGACGATGGATGCGTAGTTTCATTTGCATTGCCCTTTCAAAATATATATTTGGGAACATAGATATTCTGTAACCCAATCGAAATAAATACACACTACCTTAAGAATATGTTTGATTTACAAATTATTTTGGTATTACGTTTGTATGAACTACGCATGCCACGCCGGCCCCTTAACGTTCCCGGACGAAGCATTTGACAAACAAACTATATTAATAAAAACACGAGAAATACATCAAGATCTACGTTGAAACATCTTTAAGTGGGGGGTAAAAACCTTTTCTGTTACACAACTACTACCATTAACTATGAATTAAATGTTGACACAGCTAACATCCACATCACAATTAGTTACCACATTAGGCGTTTAATATTGCTCGTAATTAGGAATCTCTCTTTAATATTAATTATTAACCTACTCCTGTATGTCAAATGTTCCGCCGCGAATCTAGAACACAGACGAACACACGACCGAACACGTTACGACTACACTAATATTTGTGCGTATCGACCTAACATTATACAAATTCACACTTCTTCCCACAACACTAAGGGTACTTCAATAATACATACACCAATTATACACTAAAGTTATACATAAATATATTTTTATATAGTTTACTTCATATACTTATTGCTGTATCTGTTACACAGATAAAAGAAGAGCTCGACACATCTCACTTACATTACTCAATTGTACTTCAAGGTTTAAGAAAATACCAAAACTTTAACTTTTCAATAAAACTGTGCTTTGGTTGAGATACACGAATATGGCATTTGTATAATTGTATGCATAATACGTTTGGAATTTCGTTTTACCTACAAGGTCCCCTATGATTTGTATTAAATAGGTGAGTGACTATGAGTCAGTTTGAAAGCCAACTAGAAAATATGTTGCGTACAAAATTGTTACTCGCCTGTAATGATTTTTACACTACTCTTACCAAAAAAAGTTCTAAGAAAGAATGTTCGTATCGTCTAATCTAAAATCTTAGTATAGATTAGTCATAGAAAATGCCTAGATTAAGGTTTAATCCAGTAACTAACCACTTTATAGAGATTATTATTTAATGTATAATTTATACCTCATCCCTTAAGGTGGGTATTTGTTACACTACATGTTGCAAGACTGTGGACCCGACTTAATATATTTTACTGCAATATTTATATATACATTATACAGGCAAGTTGTATTAAGCATTTGCTACCTCATCTCTATCCGACTCCACCCTTCAATTTATAATTCCCTGACTTTAATCCACAACTTTTCAAATACCAATATTCATATACTGTGTACCTACTGGTATTTCAAATTCGCAGTATGTATACAAGGTGTTACAGGACGATTGACATTCCTATAAACCACAGAATATCTTGCTTTTTACCCATATACAAAAAATAAATCAAATCCAATGAATACTTTAGCCACAGGAAATTATTTTCCATTTTGTTATTTTTCAACATGATGTAGATCTGAGTCCGTAATAATAGGTAAACATTGTAAGGCGCGCCTAACGCGCCGCGCAAGGTCAGTAACTTTTCGCAGATATAGAGTGTTTACTTTTTATGCAGTTGATTCTGCTATTAATTTTGTTTGAAAGTTGCAATTTTTAAATTTTCCATTAACTACTAATCTTTGTGTTTTAAAATGTTTCGATGGACTAGTACTGTGCTCGTTTTAATTTAATGTCGTACATCCAGAGCCAGATTATATATATACGAAATACTGATATTTGAAATCAATATTTTCCAGTCGGCTCTCAGGCTATACCTACCTACATATCTACAATATTATCTAAACATTCAAACTTGCCTCAAAACATTTTAGTCTATGGCTCAAAAGAAAAGTAATGTAAAATAACTTCTACATTTACTTATTGCTTTCTCGGATCCGTTACTCGGAAGACATCTGGTCTAATCTATTAGGTACTGGAGCCCAAAGGTATACAAATACATATTATGTATTTAATGTTGTATACAAAAGAAGTATCTGGGGTATTTGAAGGCATTATGAAGGAAATGTACGAGAAATGGCACTAGATATGAAAATAAATGATTGAAAAGTAATATTAAGTACGCTTAATGCAAGTTATTAGCAATTAACATCCTTCAATATGGAGATCTTAAAGAAAAACGTATAAATAATAAAAGTCATAGAGTAAAACAGAGTTGAAACTCTTCAAAGGCGTGTGACATTGACATTATCAACTGCCATCAACTGTCACATTAAGGCAATATCATCTGTCATAAATAAAGTTAAACATCAATAGAAACAAATAATTTAGGCCTAGATTCCTTCTTACATAACCTACTATAAAAAGGGGTTATAAAGAAATTACTAATATATCCAATTATCTAATTAGGAATTGTTTAAGAGGTAGAAGACCAAGGTATCTTTGTTGAAGTAGCTTTGTTATGGCAAGGTTTATAAATGCATGTAGTAAAGCATTGTCATATGGCAACTAAATCATGTATGGCTTTTGAATAGCAACACCTGATCAAGGAAATCTAGAACTGGAGCAGTCAAATAGATTAAGAAGCTGATGGTAAATCAGTACGTTATTAAGCTCTAAGATTTTCCAAAATAGTTATCAATTCACGAAATCTGTCAATAAATCCTTTTTAAGTCGCAGGGCAGTGCCACCGCCAGGCATCGTTATATTTTTAATAATTTTAGAAACATTCATAGTTATTCAATGTCTTTGCATTTTATGAGTTAATTCAGAGACACCAATAAGTTCAAAACGTATAAACGTTTGAGCATCTCACTTTAATTTAGGCCTCATTTTAAAACTTTATTGTATCTTAATATTTTAATTGATTTTTTTAATTAAATAAAAAACTGCAAGATTAAGCAAACATTTAACAATGATAGTGCTCTTGAGCAATTATTTTGTACAAATTAAAACAGTGGAGCAAAGATTTTGGCATATTTGGTGCTGTTTACACTTGTCTTGTTAGTTCCAGACGTGATAAATGCATTGATAGCTACATAGACAATCAATACATTCACAACTTCTTCAATGCTGATCACGTTTCATTTAATTGCAACATACAATCCACTTATACTGTGTAAACAGCAAACATATGTCCAAAGACTCAATATCATTTAAACACAAAGTAATTAATTGTTTTTTCATGTTACCATAAATAATAGCATCATTTTGAGGTAGAAGAAGGGACATTAAAAATTCAATTGTTTTAATAAATGCACAAAAATTTCATTGGAACATCATGCAAACTCTATTTTTGGTAGATAATGAACTACATTATCAAAAGTTGTAAAATTTATATAGTAATTTAATGTAAAAGTTTCGTTAATCATAGAGGATAAAACCTTTTTAGAAGACATAGTGTTGCCAATTAAAAAAACAACTTGAATGTACGTACCTAATCCTTAATAAGTACGTTATTTTCTATTATATTTTACCAATATATTTTCGTCGTTATATTTTTTTTTACCAAAGCGTACATAACAAAAGTTATGTTTCTTGGTGTGTTTACTTTCCGTCACGTTTCATAGCTAGAATGCCAGCTGTATTTAATATACTTCACGTATATTTTCCACGTGTAAATATAAAGATCTTACTGATTGTTCAACCCTGGGTGGTTAAGGCGAGGTATGGTGCCTTCTTCTCCGTCGGAAGACCAGCGCGAAGATACTGCGAAGACGTCGCCACCGTCGGCGACCACCGCTCGTCGATATACCTGTCCCCAAAAGTGATGCCTGAAAGAAAGAATGAATAACATTTATTTGGACACAGTTCATAAAACACAAAACACAAAATGAAAAAGTGAAAATAATGTTCTAACAACAACAGTATGTGCCTCACGGCTGCGCCAAAAAAGATAAACAGCACTAATGCCAGACAGATGCTGGCTGATGCTGGTTTTCTAATGAACCTTTAGGGACAAGTGACGAGGAGTACAAAGAGTGTCAATTCAACATACCTAATACATAATTCTTATACTTATAAACAAAGATATTATATTAAACAGATATGTTGTGAGCGCGCAATCGTGAAGACTCGAAAACGTCCTAATTGGGACGTATTGACTGTAGTCTGCGACACGCCTGGCGACGAATAATACGCTTAGTTGAAGCAGCAAAAAAATTCAAAAAATGCCATCGTGTGTATTTATAAAGTGTACCAATTATGATACCAAAGTTAATAAAACACAAGGGATCTCATACCACAGTAAGTACGCAATATACTTCGATTTATTAATATATTTCAATTATTTTCCTAATATTCTCATATTTGGAGGTTAGAAAAAAGAAAGAAATGGAAATACATTTTTTTGTCGTGAAGACGACAAGGACGCAAGCACTCCATTCACAATTTGTTAGTCTGTGATGCCAACATTCGGTGATTGGTGGCCAGAATAATGTTTGTTTACATTCACGCGCAATCGACAACACTAGCTGTCTCTTTTTGTCTTGTTGTTTTTATCAAGCCATCTCTTTTCTATAATTTTTACTTGTAGTGAAATGTAAAATGAATGAAAAGTGGGTATGTGTGCTAGGCCGCTGCTGCCCGGTACACTTTTTTCGGTTGTTTTGTGAGTGTATAACATATCCGTTTAATATAATATCATTGCTTATAAATAAAAATTAAACTATACCTAAAAAGCCTTTTTTTATCTTTATTTATTTGAGAGGGTTTTATCACTTAGTCATAATATCACCCCCGTAACAGAAACATTCAACAAATTAAAACTAAACAATGGGTTGTAAACAGTTATTATTATAATTATGACCTACATAATAGTGTTGACCCTATTCGTTTTGGTAAATAACCACCAACAGTCGACACAACATCCTAGCCTCCTCTGACAAAGGGGACCAGCCCTTGGGGGAAAAGCCTTAGTAAAGCTTTTGCTTTTGGTTTTTTAGGGTTCCGTACCCAAAGGGTAAAACGGGAACCCTATTACTAAGGCTCCGCCGTCTGTCTGTCTGTCCGTCTGTCACCAGGCTGTATCTCATGAACCGTGATAGTTAGTCAGTTGAAATTTTCACAGATAATGTATTCCTGTTGCCGCTATAACAACAAACACTAAAAAACAGAATAAAATAAATATTTAAGGGGCTTCCATACAACAAACGTGATTTTTAGGGTTCCGTACCCAAAGGGTAAAACGGGAACCCTATTACTAAGGCTCCACCGTCTGTCTGTCTGTCTGTCTATCCGTCTGTCACCAGGCTGTATCTCATGAGCCGTGATAGTTAGACAGTTGAAATTTTCACAGATAATGTATTTCTGTTGCCGCTTTAACAAAAAATAAAAAAAAAACAGAATAAAATATATATTTAAGGGGCTCCCATACAACAAACGTGATTTTTTTGCTCGTTTTTGCTCGATATTGATAACGGCAACAGGTAGACGGTTGAAATATTCACAGAATCTTTAGTTATACAGGGTGATTGGAAGATGGGTGCAAAGCTTTAAGGCTAAGATAGTACAGGCAATTTAGAACCATTTAAGCCATGGTTGTCTTAGACGAAGTCTTACCAAATATTTTTAACCAAATTTTTAAGTTTTTTTTCGGAAATTCTCAAAATTTAATGTAAACTGCATAATTATGGCCAAATTGAATGATAAATGAATTCATTTTTTATTTATTTAATTAAAGTAATGTGTAAGCAATCAAGCAAAACATGTTTTAGGCTTCTGTGTCATTAGACATTTTTTTTACAGACATTTAAAGCTCAGAAAAAATAAAAATTTTGTACAATACGTCTTTTAAACCTTATTAAAAAAAAAAACGGAGGGTGCTTTTTTGTTCAAACCTTTTTGAAGACAAGCTTGATAATCGCTTTTTCTTTTGAGGTATCATTTATGCGGATATCTTACAAATTATTGAAATATATCCGCGAAAAATAAATAATTTTAATTCAAATGTTGTTTTAATTAGTCTGCCTAAAATAAAAAATTTCTACCTCAAATTGGTTTGTAGGCCCTAACAAACCAATTTGAGGTAGAATTTTTTTATTTTAGGCAGACTAATTAAAACAACATTTGAATTAAAATTATTTATTTTTCATGTTCAAAATGACGGCCGTGATTCCTAATACAAGCACGGCCCCGTCTTCTAACTTCTGTAGTCGTTATTTTCAACATCATCTCCTGCTTCATTGTCTCAAACGCTGAATTTATTCTTTGTATCAATTCTTCTCTAGTGTTTATTTCTATGTTGTTATACACCAGTTCCTTGGCCCGGCCCCACACGAAAAAGTCCAACGGGGTCAGATCTGGGGAGCGAGCGGGCCAAGGGATGGGTCCATCCCTGCCGATCCAGCTATCAGGAAAGCAATTATTGAGGTGTTCCCTTACATTTAAAGTCCAATGCGCTGGACAGCCGTCTTGCTGAAAGATGACTGTTCGGTCTCTTTCGAAGATCGGGACACCTGATTCCTCTACCAGCAGTGGTAAATCAATTTGCAGAAATTGCAAATAATTTTGCCATTCAATGGATCAGGCAAAAAGTGGGGCCCAATCAATGTTCTGCCAATTATTCCAGCCCATATATTCACAGAGAATTTCATCGGAAATGACACCTGCTTCTTAAAATGTGGATTGTTGTCTGCGTCAGCCCATTCATGGATGTTGTGAAAGTTTGTAATACCTTCCCTTGAAAATTTACTTTCATCCGTCCACAAGATTGATTTCAGAAACCACGCATCTTCGATGTCTCTGTTGAGGAGGAAACGGCAGAACTGAATTCTTCTTTGAGGATCTTGCTCTACTAGACCTTGCACACTCCTGCCATGGAACGGATACTTATCATTTTGGTACATTGTATGCCACACCTTCCATTGAGAAATGTTTAAATTTCGAGCTACTGCTCTAGTACTGGTAGTAGGATCCGCTTGAAATGCTGCTAAAATGTCTTCGTCGACGGCAGTTTCGTGTCTGCCCGGGTTGACTCCAGGTTCCACGCGGTAAAACCCATCTTGGGCAAGACGACGAAACGTGTTGTAAAACACTCGGACATTCGGTATCCTGCGATTCGGATAGCGCTCTTGATACATCCGTCGCGCCAAAGATCCATTGCCGTCTGCTCTACCGTACATAAATACGATATCCGCATATTCTTGATTGGAAAAAGTAGCCATAGTCACTTAACAATTAAGAAAAACCGGCCAAGTACGTGTCGGACCACGCACAATGAAGGGTTCCATAGTTATAATGAATTCATCCCAAAAACAAACTTAACATTGTAGTGGAAACACATGCTCTCCCATATACGTTACGGTCAATTCTTCAACTGCAAATTTAAGTTGGTCGACGATTACTCGTTAACTTGTAAACCCTACTTAGCTGTGATAGTTTTCCATTTAATTTCATTATATAAACTACTTCCATGAATTTTTTCACATATCTAAAACCAACCATTTAGCTGGCAGGGGGGGGAGACACTTGACTCTAACAAAAAAATAGCACTTTAAAGCTTAATATTACGCAAACGGATCTCAGAATTGAAAAATGGCTTTCACAAACCCACAATATTTTTGAACGGCCTATCCAACGATACCCACCATGTATTAGACGAGAAAAAAAAATATCATCCCCGTTTTACGTGCAAGGGAGGTACCCTAAAAAAAATTTTTTTTCATGGTTTTATTTTACGACTTTCTTTACATGGAAAGCATGGAGGCATGTACACCCATGCCAAATTACAGCTTTCTAGGACTTAGCGTCTCTGAGCTAAGCCGGGGACAGACGGACGGACGGACGGACGGACAGACGGACAGACAGACAGACAGACAGACAGATAGACAGACAGACAGACAGACGGACATGGCGAAACTATAAGGGTTCCTTGTTTACTACGGAACCCTAAAAACGGCGTAGGAGCGCACTAAATGTCAACTCAACACAATTAAGTCAAAAATCAACACGTGCAGGAGCGCGAGGCTACGACTGGACACGGTGAAACAAAAAAGTTCAAAACTAACGCAAACAACACGTGCAGGAACGCAAAGGGCTACAACTGAACACGGTAAATTGTGAATCAACACGACAACGTCCACTCACAAGGGCAGTAGTTTGACTAATAAGTAAAAGATGTAACGGCTTCATCACAGACCGACTGACCCTGACTAAAGAAAAACGACTTTGTTGCCTCAGTAACTAAGACCATTTTGCTGTAAAAACCAACTCTTATCGCTTTTTGCTATTCATTGGGCGTTCTACCTGGAAATGCCGTCGCACCGCGCTCGGTGGCCATTGTTTAGAGAATCCCCTCAATGGGTTCCCCTCAATTGGTTCCTGCATGTGCCAAAAATTCTTAGAATTGAACAATGTTATCATTTCGAGCACATAAAGTATTCTTTTAAGCAAAAATTTTGTGTTTAGTTAGACTGCCTAAAATTTAAAATTTCTCCCTCGAATTGGTTTGTAGGTCCTAATTTCAATAATTTGTAAGATATCCGCATAAATGATACCTTAAAAGAAAGAGCGATTATCAAGCATGTCTTCAAAAAGGTTTGAACAAAAAAAGCACCCTCCGTTTTTTTTTTAAATAAGGTTTAAAAGACGTATTGTACAATTTTTTTATTTTTTCTGAGCTTTAAATATCTGTAAAAAAAATGTCTAATGACACAGAAGCCTAAAACATGTTTTGCTTGGTTGCTTACACATTACTTTAATTAAATAAATAAAAAGTTAATTCAATTATCATTCAATTTGGCCATAATTATGCAGTTTACATTAAATATTGAGTATTTCCGAAAAAAAACTTAAAAATTTGGTTAAAAAAATTTGGTAAGACTTCGTCTAAGACAACCATGGCTTAAATGGTTCTAAATTGTCTATACTATCTTCACCTTAAAGCTTTGCACCCATCTTCCAATCACCCTGTATATTCACTTTAAAAGTAAATAATTAAATTAAAATATATATTTAAGGGGGCTCCCATACAACAAACGTGGTTTTTTTGCCGTTTTTATAGATAATGGTACGGAACCCTTCGTGCGTGAGTCCGACTTGCACTTGGCCGGTTTTTTTTTTTGCTACAACGTATAAGGTCCATCCGTCTCAAAAACCCACTCTGATATATTATTCCAAAATTTTAAGTTGCTCACTTCCGTCGGCAGTCTCCATTACAGCATTTTTTTTCTTCTTAGTTTCTTGTTCTTGAGCTCGGTCTCGCCTGATGGAAAGAGAATGATGAGGTCTATGGAACGGGCATCCCCAGAAGATGCCTGTTCACTC
The DNA here is from genome assembly GCA_948098905.1 of Tiliacea aurago. Lineage (NCBI taxonomy): Eukaryota > Metazoa > Arthropoda > Insecta > Lepidoptera > Noctuidae > Tiliacea > Tiliacea aurago. Next base: position 20,045,389 of record OX402593.1, read on the forward strand.
TTGCGTTGAAGGCTGGCGGGATATACGTGGTCCTATATCCAGAAACTTGTCAAAGACCTCCCATTTGCTTTGAAAACTTCTCTTTTACGCCGGGCGATCTAGATCTGCCTTCCAAACAGACCTAAGTCGCCAGGCTACCTATGCCTCATAAACTTATAAACAGAAGCATAATATACCTGTCTCTGTCTCTCCAACCGTCGTATTTCCCTGACGAGCGCGTGGAAGGCATCGTCTACGAAGTGCCGGAGCGCGGCCGACGTTTCGAAGAACGGACAGCCGAGCTGCGTCGCGAGTGCCTTGCCCTCCTCTGTCGTCACCTTTGCAAATATACATAATATTTATAACAAACCACGTGCCATATGGGATTTCCCATCGACAAAAATTACGAACTTCAATACAAATTTTCATCCTCTATGTAACCCCTTAAGAAGGAGCACGGAAGCACGCGGAATTAAAATTTTCTTATTTTTTTTGCAATTGGCAGATCTGTCTCAGTTTGTATATTGATTAAAATATGATTCGCGGCCGTAACAAATGAGGCTTTACAAAATTATAATTAATCATTAAAACTTGCCACTTGAGCTTTGTACGGAATTCAGAAGTGTGATCATATTTGCGCAGACCAAAATTAAATATAAATCATATGCAAAAGTTTGCAAAAATTAGTCATGTAATTAAGACCAGGCAGTCTAAATCAAATGTCCACGCAAGCTCCGCCCCAAGATAAACGCTAACACATCAGTAATAAAGTTGAACATCGCGTGCGCTCTTTGATCGTGTTCGAGCACGAAACTAAATAGCGTAAGTCTCAATTCTTATTTCGTTTATAACTAAAGTAATAATTGATCTTGAGAAAAACTATCTGGTGGCTGGAACTATATTTTCTTGCTGTGAATGTTTATTTTAGACACAAAAGCCGAACAATCTTGTTTGTTCTTATAATTATCCTTAAAAAAGAAATGATTTTCGAATAAAAAATGTATCGAGCGAAAATATTACAATTACGTAACTGTCTTAAACATGGAAAGAAAAACATCCAATAAATCATATACTAAAGTTTTATTTTGATTGTATGTGTGACTGTTTCAGGATATTCGTGCAAATTAACGTAAAAATAAAATAGGGAGCCTCACATGACGAGTGGGAGTACAGATGACGTATGACTCCGGTTATGCGAAAACTGATGCTATTTTGATACAATGTCTTAAGACGGAGATATATGCCAGTGACCTTGAGTGGTTAGCTTGCGTGTTCTGTACTGAGCTCACGCAACGCGTCGTACGTTGAGCTAGTAATAGGACTCGCCCATCAAGGAGCGCTGTCCCCAATTTGACGCATTATTAATTTATTATACACAAAACAAAAGGTATTTTAATGAAACGCGTATACTAAAAGATCCATAATTAAATTATCTTTAAACTGGTGAAGGTTTCAGAAAAATACGCTAGGTAGATTTTGCGCCATTCTCAGATTTTTATCCGCGTTAGACATAACTTTAAAAATTTATTTCACTATGTAATATAAACATAATCTAAAATATTCACATATTAAGTTATTGAGAAAATGCTCTAATTTAACATATATTTTTTTCAAATCATTAACACTACTCGTTTAGACGTTATCTTCAGTATAAAATCATTAAAAGTCGGTTATCGTCGCCTTAAACAAGACATTATCAAAGCTAACACATTATTATATATCAATATAGCATCAGTTTATACCTTTTTAGTTGGCGTTTTTGCCGTTTTTGGGTTTTAGGTTTGAACTTATTGAATTGAATACTTCTTTAGGCGCGGTGAGCGATTTTTAAGGGGAAAAACATATGGGTCCGCGTCACCGACGTGCCCGCGCCGACATGCTGTAGTAGCAGTAAAAGAAATTAAAGCGACCACGTGAAAAGTTTAATTTGTTACTGCACTTACATTATTTAAATTGTGTTGGAGATAATCATTATTTAATTGAAGTGAAAACTTCTTTAGGTTCGTTGAGCGATAAGTTGTACCTTCTGTCGTTAGTCCCTGTGACTGCCATTGATCTTTGCAAAGTGAATAGATTTTGTATAAATATTAGATACACGAAAAATTATTTCTGTAACTAGCAGTGTTTGAAAAATCTGCAAAAAATTACTTTCCAAACAAACCTAAGTATGTCATTCAATCGCAAACAAATTAAATTAAAATGTGTAAAATTAAAAATATTTATCCTACCAAGGTACGGAACTCTGGGTGCGTAACTCCGACTCGCTCTTTGCCGGTTTTTTTAAATCATGAGCGACGATCAAGTACATAATAGGACACTGAACGTTAATCGTTGTTACAAAATAATTAGGTGTGATTAAATTTAAATAAAAAAACATAATAAATCATGTTTTGTATTTAAATTTACACCTAATTATTATTTTTTGTTTAAATAAATAAATAAAATATTAAAATGATTACTTTACATGAAAATTTCACAAGAGGATGTCTCGGATCAGAGCGTGCTATTATACTTTTTCTTGATTTTTATATTTTCTATTATTTCACGTCACCCGACCACACTAGTACACACGGCTACACAACAAGCTATAAATTCCCAGTATACGCTGACCTCTCATTGTACGGAAATCCTACACAATGCGAGATCAGCCTATACTGGAAATGTATAGCTTGATGTGTAGCCGTGTGTACATGCAAATACCCCCAGTTACTAATTATAGCGGCAACATCCCGTGTAAACACTATTTTAATTCGTTTTTACAGTGTTTCATAACACGGTCTCAAACCTAATGCCGGTGACCCTCCTCGAGGGTTAACTTTAGCGCAAATGTAATGCCGGTGACCCTCCCGGAGGATCAACTTGAAATACGAATGGCGGCATGGCGTATGAGCTCTGTGAAATGTGAGTGAACTCAAAAGCGTTAAAACTAGAATTCCAGCTTTCATTATTCAAATAATCAAATCAAAGCACTCAATTTTGTAAGTGGCACTACAAATTGGCATTTTCCGATCCTTTTGTTTACATTTTAATCTGATCCTAGTAAAGACTTTATATAATAAAATACAATGACGTATTATATATAGACACGTTATCAACCAACATCTCGGCGCTTAAAAACGGCGACGATATAAATTAAAAACAAACATAGCGTCGCGCGACAGGTTAGTGCGTGACTGAGCGCAATGTGGCCAATTGGCTTCATTTCATGTTGCCATTTTAGAGTGCGGACAACGTATCTATAGTTTTATACATCATTGAATAAAATCATAAAATGTAACTTGTTTGCAGAAAATCTTGGGTTGTCCAATCGAATGAAATAAATAGGTCTATATTTGGCTGTAACACAATTTTACGAAAATGTTCTTAACTAACTTTTTAGACTTTTGTATCCTGCAATGCGTATGAAGTTTCATAAAAATCGGTTCAGTCATTTCGAAAAACAAGGGCTTGAAAATTTGTATGAAATGCCGTACGTCGTAAACGCTCTTAAATACCTGTCTAAACCGTGGCGCGAGATCCAGCTTATTCCCGACCAGCACAAGCGGCAGTCTCTCAGAGGGCCTCGCCTGCGCCAGCAGCCGCCTGTACTCGGCAGCGGCGCGGAACGAGCGCCGATCCGTCACCGAGTAGCAGAGCACGAAGCCTTCCCCGCACCGCATGTACTGTTCTCTCATCGCTGTGAACTCCACCTTGTTGGACAGGAAAGAATCACTCAATTATATATTTGTCTTTCTAAGAAGTAAGTAGGTATTCAAGCAGAGGTTTCCTTTTTTTAATGTGTACGTGTTTCTGTGACAAAATAGACTATTAGTCTTTTCTTCTTTTTTGATGTGAAACATCTATAGGCACACGTAAAACCGATTGCTGGCGGGGCGCCGCATGCTGCGTGGCGATTCACCGCTCACTCCGCGCGCGCGGTCCCCACACTACGCGACCCTGACCTTTTCTTTGATGTTTGTTTGTTTGATTTCGATGTTTCTTACATCTGGCGTCCCGTGACGGCTCACAATTTTTTCTTTCTATCTATCTGGTACGAAAAGGTGCAAAACACAAAGACTGCTAGATTATACAAATTGCATAAAAAAAATTGAATTGTATTTTTATTTTCAATATACCAAAAATAACGAATCATGTGGGGCAAAGTGGAATGAATAAAATTTTACAGTGGAATCTGCCCCACTAAATCGAAGTAGTGGGGCAGATTCCACTGCAAAATTTCAGACGGGGCTCGATGCCGCAAAGTGGAATGATTAAAAAAAACAACCATCCTACAAATAAAAATTCCATTTCTTTCTATTCTTAATACAAATTGATTTTTTGAATATGAATTAATTGTATAGAATGTTTTGTAGTCTGAATACCATTTATTTTTGCACACGCATCAGACCTACCTACATAACTTTTTAGTACAAATTATGATTAATCACTAAGTACTTTACTGCAGTGCTGTTCATGGTGCTGCTTGAATAATGAAAACGTTAATGCAACAATATCAGAGCAACAAATGCCCAATACTGACAAAGAGATTGACCATAAAATGACCCTACACTCTGGTGTTGGTGCTGGCAAGGAGTAGCTGTAGAGATTCAAAACAATAGGTGCTATTAACTGCCTCCTGGACTAACCTGTCCTGCTGTGTCCAGTATATCCAACAACGCTGGCTCCCCATCTATGACCGCTTGCTGTTGGTATGAGTCCTCTGAAAGTACAACATAATATCATCTTTATCATGATTCTCTTGCCCCTATCCCAATTTATTTGTATTTAAATTGACTAACTATTGGTTATATATTAGAGCAACACTACACATTAAGTATTTTACTAAAATCTATAGGCAAACTTCACTTTTCAGAAAAATATTTATGAATGTTTTGGTTCAGCAACATTTCTTAAATAAACATTTCTACACAAATTTACATATTTATACATATAATTTTTATAAAACAGATATGACTGTTCAACATACACTAACAGCTACTTACTGTAGACTAAACAAATACCAATTGACAGTACTAAACTCAATCCATATGGTAACAAATTGACCATCAAACATGAGTATTGTTCTCGTCAAATCTATAAGTGCTAGTTAATTTCGAATGTAAACAATGGTTGGAATGTGTTAATTCCGTCAAGTACCTATAGTAGGGTCATGGTAGTCCAAGAAGCTGTGACTGACGAACTGCAGCGTGACGGCGGACTTGCCGACGCCGCCGTCGCCCAGCACCACGATCTTGTAGACGCGGAGGCCGCGCGACATGCCCGCAGCCTCGCCCGCCATGCCGCCGCATGCCTGCGCCCGAGAGCCGCGCCCGCCACCTTCACACCGCAACCACCGCCATGGCCCGCCGCACACGCCCCCGCCGAACACTAACACCACCGTGCCGAATTTTATCACACCACCACACTAGCAACGCCCTTTCATTTAACAATGCACATTTTGGTTTATACACAAATAATTTTCCTTTTACTCTTCAATAAAAAATCGACAGCTGATTGAAACCGATTGACATTTCGATTTTGTTTTGATATGTTGGCCACTTTAGTAATGCGTTCAAATCATTTATTTTCAGTTGTACAACATTGATTTCATTGACAGTGATTTTATATTATTTGTAAATAAATCATGCTTTCTCAGAAACCTAAGACAAGCATGCAGTTATAATTTTTTATGTTATTTTCATAAAACGTTTACTACCTGTGCCAATAAACCGTAATTTTTGTTTTTTACGAGTAAAACCTGAACGCATTTAGTTTGAAAGTTTCTTAGAGTTGGTAGAGGTGTTTTATGTAAAAACGTTCAAAAACCTGATCACTTTTTGGAACCTAAAATATTCAGCTTTCCTAAATAATGTTTTATTCGTTCTTTCTAACCTACAAACCACTAACTCAGTTGTTAAAAAAATTACTCCTTTTAATTCATACAGCATTTATTATTACTAAAATATATAAAGTAATTTATAGATTATCCTTTGTGTCCAATGTTTGTTAATTTTTACTACACTTCCAAATGCACATGTCATTACGTTAAAAGTGTCAATGTCAAATGTCAACAAAAACTCTGTGGCCCCTGTGGGCAGCTTCTTCGTTTTTGTTTTCACATCACAATAAAATAAACAAAAATATAGTTCCTATCTGATAATGGCGCACATTCAATTTGTAGATGAATTAGTTCGGGAGTATCTACTGTACCGAGGATTTACATCAACGGTGAAAGCGTTTGACAACGATTTGAAGGCAGATAAAGACAAAGGTTTTAGAGTGGACAAAATAGTTGAGCAAATTGTACATTACATTAATGTTTCAGACCTAAATGGTTTAAAAGAGTATTGGTCACACCTCGACACTCTTGTATTCTCAAAATTGGAGAAACACGTTCATCCTGGTAAGTAGAAATAGTATCTTTTTCCAACTTTCTAGTTGATCATAATTACACACAAAATGTTATTATATTTTGTTTTTCCAGCTGTGCGGAAGCTGGAATACAGCCTGTACAAGTTATATTTAGTGACGGCAGCGCAAAGTACAGGTGGAGCGAGAAATGAGAGAATTGCTGACTTTCTATCAAAAATGTTACCTGAACTGAGAAGAGGAGAGAAAGAAGGACAGGCTGAGTGGAATGACTGGTTCAGTAAGTTTATTATTGTATTTCTAACTTACTATTACTTGATGTACAGCATTAGCCTGTGTTGATGAGCAAAATAAGATAAAAAACATTATCACAATAAAATTCATTGTCTTCCTGACTGTTGTTCAGTAGTTTTTATCAGGGACCGCACAACCCCGGATAAAAGTTAAGCCATACAGAGGTTACCTTTATAATAGAGTTAATTTTAGCTTGGCTACTTAGCCACACGGTATGGGCTTTTGACTAACTACTTAGAAAAACCCAATCAAAACCCGGGTAACCAAATTTGAATGGGTTATAAATTAAGCCGTTTAAAAAGGTTACCCATATGTATGCGTTTTTGATTAACCGCTTAGAAAAACCCTATCGAAAACCCTTTCAAGTGGGTAACCAAAATGGTCCCTGGTTTTTATACATGTATATGTCATGCACCTATAAAAATTGCTCACTTTTTCATATGCAAATCTATTATAAACCTTAGTATAAATATTTTTATTTTGTTTTTTTAAAACGTTGCCCCACACTAGGAATTGCTCCTGTATTGTGGGTGCGTTAACCACTGCGCCAACCGTGTCGTCAAATATTATGCATGTATTTTGTTATGGCCTTGACAGTAATCTTTTATTCCACTCCTTCCAGTGCTACCTTTCATCACAAAGCCAGAAGAGAATCCTTCATTCAGCCTGTACTTCACACGAGCATGGCAGGATAGCGTGCTAGTATCACTACACAACCTGCTAGCCACCGTGTTCCAATGCATGCCACAGCCCACACTCACCAGCTATGAAAGTGATGCTGCCATGGTTAAGAGGCTTCAGGACAAATTGGCTGCTGTTTCTGGCAAGGTAATAATTTTACCTTCTTGAATTAAACATATACAATGGTCCATCAGTGGCGAAAGTACCGTATAACACGATTCCTACCGGCTTCCCTTCGGAAATTCGGAACACAACCACTCTATCGTTATTTAAAAATGGCACACAGTCAGTAGTGTTAAATAATGACAAATAAAATAATAATCACATTGTAGGTATTTAAAACACCACACAATTAAAACATTACAAAACGCCTACATTACATTTTTATATCCCAACAACAAAACATTTTGCTCTAAAATAACCCAGTGAGTTAAATTTCTATTCAAAATCGACGTCAAGGTTAGTTTTTTTTCATAGAAAATATTTTTTTTTGCTCCGGCTTAACTCTCTCATAAAATCACCCTTCGCCACTGTGGTCCACCAACATTAGCCCTGAACCAAAATAGCTGGAAGTAAAGGGGGAAGCCTTTTCCAGCAGTGGGGTAACGGTGGCACAGTATGGTTACTGTGACAAACTGTGTACCATAAAACGGGTTGAATAGAAATGCAGGGGTGAATCGAGACGCAACTTTAAAATGGATTTTAACCTTGAAATAATATATTTTGTTGCCAACAAGGACACATTTATAGTCATTATAGTCCTTTTTGGCAACAAAAGATATTATTTTAACCTTAATATCCATTTTAAAGTTGCGTCTCGATTCACCCCTGCGTTTCTATTAACCCCATTTTACCCCGTATGTCAACTCAAATTTTTTGAGTTGACATACGGGAGAAGAAGAAGAACCTAGTCGAGATTATGAAGCCCATATTTTATTTATCCTGCAATGCGAATTGCACCTGCAAATGTTAGATTGTATTGTATGCTAAAACATTTGTTTTTTTTTTCGATTTAACTCCAGTTTGTAAATATTTTATTTGGTTATTTATTCATTTACTAAGGCACCAATCCCAATATACCAATCACAAGAACATTCTTAAAAAAAACTATATTGGTTCATCTGTTCAGGAGCTATGATGCCACAGACAGACACACAGATACACATTACAAACTTATAATATAACTCCCCTCTTTATTGTCAGGGGTTATAGATTAAAATAATTAACTACAAGATTAAAATGAAATACTTAGGTACATTAAAATTCATTAGATCATTAAAATAAAATACATTCAAATTCAATACAATCATTAAAATAAAATTTCATTACATTCTCAATAACAAAAAAAAAAAAAGTCTAAATCTTTATCGTCGGTTGGCACTCAAATCCTCACTAACGACCCTCAACAGTTGATTGGTCGATTTTCTTCGCTGGAAAACGATGCTATGCGCGATCGAATAACGGCATGAAAGGCTCAGCGCAGACAGAGAGGAATAATCCTCGCCCGGTCTCGGGCATTTTCTTTACGGATCGCGTATGATCCCGCGTATCTTCGAGGACGCGCGAGCATTTTTTGTCAGGTTCAAGCATTTATGCACTTTATTGTAATAAATTTAAAGTTTATTTTCAAGTGCGTTAATAAAATCCTCTCTGCTGCGCTCCGTTCTGTCTGCGCTGAGCCAAAGTCGCCGGCACTCTCGCTTCAGCGAACATGCTGGACGCGCTACAGTACCGCGAAAATTGCATTAAAATGCGGTAGGCATCATTGTACTGCACACGCATGGTACAAAGTGTCGTCTTTTTAAATTTTGTCCATTCCTGGCATGTGTAAAAACAAAGGCAATAGGCACTGTACAAAGTCTTTTTAACACACGTGCTACAAAGGGAAAATCTGCGTGCAAGCATATTGCACCTTATCGAGAGCGCCTGTCTTTCCCGTTCTATGTCGGCGTCATCTGTGAGATCGTCAGTGAGGATGTGGCCCAGATACCTAAACGTTCCTACAACCCTTACTGGTGAACCATAAATAAAAACTTCGGGAACTGTCTCCGGTCCTTCCCCAGCCCTCAAAACTAGCATTTCCGTTTTTATAACATTAGGTCATGCCATGAGAGCTGGCATACTGCTCGCAAATATCCACTAGTTGCCTGAGAGCTCTTATTGAGGGGCTCAAGAGGACTATGTCATCGGCATAACTTATATTATTAAGGCGACGATAACCGACTTTTAATGTTTTTATACTGAAGAGCACGTCTAAACGAGTAGTGTTAATGATTTGAAAAAAATATATGTTAAATTAGAGCATTTTCTCATTAACTTAATATGTGAATATTTTAGATTATGTTTATATTACATAGTGAAATTAATTTGTAAAGTTATGTCTAACGCGGATAAAAAACTGAGAATGGCGCAAAATCTACCTAGCGTATTTTTCTGAAACCTTCACCAATTTAAAGATAATTTAATTATTGATCTTTTAGTATACGCGTTTTATTAAGATACCTTTTGGTTTGTGTATAATAAATTAATAATGCGTCAAATTGGGGACAGCGCTCCTTGATAGGCGAGTCCTATTACCGGCTGAACGTACGACGCGTTGTGTGAGCTCAGTACAGAACACGCAAGCTAACCACTCAAGGTCACTGGCACATATCTCCGTCTTAAAGCACACGCCGCCTATGTGGCATCGACACTTGCCCTCCTCAGCTCCTCAATAAAACCATTCACGTAGATATTGAAAAGTTCCGGTTGATTCATCTTTTAAGGTTGCGCTAGCAGACGGCTCGAACTCGTTGGTGGGCGTGGCTAATATGAATGCTATTTAGTATATTTATTTAGTGACTTCGTTGCCCGCGACTTCGTCCGCGTGAAATTTTGGCCCCCGACCCACCGCGTCGCATCCCAACGCCCGCCCGCGCTATTACTTCGTTTTTGCTTAGCGTTCTTTCTGACCTTTTTCTTTTTGCTCGGCCCGTAAGGGCCGTGCGATGTTAAATAGCCTATAACCTTCCCTAAGAATTGGGCTATCAAATGCAAAAAGATTTTTTTTAATGCTACTGGTAGTTTCAGAGATAAGCGCGATCAAACAAACAACAAAACAAACACTGCAGCTTTATTATTACTAACTTTAATAGTTAAACATCATCGGCCTTTTTTGTGGGTAGTGATGAGTACTATAAACATGTAATACATTATTTTATGTATCAATTTTTGGCAATTTTTTTATACCTAGGGTTACATTATTGCAATATTAGTTAGAAATAGACGTGGATTTATAACTAAAACAAGGGAATACAATTTCATGAATAGGTTGTTCATGAAATTGTATGCGCATATTTTGCATTTCGGCGTATTATGTATACGCCCAAATGCAAAAAAAATATGAGTAAAACTACAGGATGTATATTAAAAATAAAAGTTATTTGATTTTTTTAATAAATGATCTATCCCTGTACGGTAACAAATTGCCACTTTTATACTCAGGGAGTTATTTATTTACGGCCAGATGCGTTAAAATGCTGAAATATGGAAGTTTCGACGCTCGTAGCAGTCATAACTATCAATCCAATTTTTTTCTGTTATTCTGTTTCCGCACGGGGCTCGATAATGACGAGACAAGTAGATATAATTTATAATGTAGGTACACTGTCAAACAGTGGAGTAAACTCCATACGTTATGATTGACGTGTAAAAGTGTTTGTACAAACCTACTTATAGAAATAAACATCATTTATCATTTGACGTTAATATGGAAGAATGACTGACTAGTGTAACCTTAAGCAAATTTTTTCTTTCTGTTTTTAGATCAAATAATTGTTACCCTTATTTCCAGAGCCAACCACAACAATCAGTAGAAAAGACCTCACCAATAGGACACCAGTCGCGGCTCTCGCAGTACTCCGAGCGGCTCAGCGGACCCCTACCTTTAGTTGACGACTTCTGCGCGGTCCCCTCCGAACATCTTGAGAGCGGGGTGCGCGAAGCTAAAGGCCTCCGAGGCCTTCTACGACAAATGGGAGGCAGCCCAGTCATGGGCAGAAAGGCCGGACGATCTCACAGCCAAAACTAAGTATTAAGTTATTGTATAATGTGTTTTAGACTTTAGTATTGTAAATAAACATTCCCTGTAATTGTATTTTGTGAGAGTCAAATTATGTGTTATTTTATGAATATAATGGTGAAATATTTTTGTTTTGTCATTTCTCACGTCAGGAATGCGGGAATTACAATTAGGTACTGAACTAAGTTGCAAGTGCCGCAATATCACAGAACACTTTTACTCAGAGAAACGCAATATGCCAATGTGCGTCGGCACTTCCTCGTACTCTTTTGAAAAATAATGTCGTAAATGCAATGATGATACGCTCAATAATGGCAAAGTAAATGCCAGGCAATTGCCTGACATTTACAATAATAATAATTATTATTACGTACGCGCCAATGAACATGCAGCAGCTAGTGACGTAACTAAATATGTATGTTTATCTCTTTCTAACAACAGATATCGGTATAGGTCTTTCCTTTTCTTCACGCGTTGTATGATTGTATGCAAGTATGTAGCTACAATCATGGCTTACGCACGCTGTTTTTGAGTGCACTAATGTTCGTGTATGACGCGACTATAAAGGTAAATGCATGAACTACTCAAGTTACATTCACACTTTCTGAACTTTTAGGACTTCTTGTGGATTGTGTAATGTTGCCTACATACATACGTAAACTCACGCCTTCTTCCCATGGGGGTAGGCAGAAACTTTAGAACGCCACCTGCTACGCTCATGTTACCTATCTACTCATTATTTCAATAAACCATTGATGTAAAATCCATTGAAATAAAAAATAAAAACATAGGAGAAGTGGTAAGGTCTGTCTCCTCGCGTCATGGTCATAATGCTCATGGTCGTTTCTGCGATCTAGTGCGCTGGCGACGGAAATGCCGTGTTCAGTGGTTTCTTGTGAAAACCGAAGCCAAACTAAAAACTTTATAAATCATGGAATCAGTGACGTAGCTAGCATGGGAGACACCCGGTGCGCATAATATTGTGTCACCCAAGAATAAAAACCGACCAAGTACATGTCGGACCACGCACAATGAAGGGTTCCGTAGTTTGGATGAATTTATCCCAGGAACAAACTTAACATTGTAGGTTTACTTATATTTTTTTAGCTACTTCATTGATTATTGTTTTATTAGTACCTATCTGTATAAAGTTTATTATTTGTTTAGGATTTAGGACCCCACAACATTTTGAATACAATAATGGAAGAATCTATAACTTTCCGATTTAGTCAGAACAATGAAAAGCACGTTATAAAATAAATGGCTTTGCACAACACAACGATAGCGACCAATGTTTTCGTGTGAGTAAGTTGTACGGTGCATGGTAAATGCACGCTGTGTTTGATGGGATAAGGTTTATAATTGCTTGTGTAGTACGTTCTAATTTATTAATTGCGAGTGTGTGCGCGACTTTGTATCTATTGCTTTTACGGAACTGCATGTGTGTTGTGGCGAGTGGTAGGGACAAATTGGGGACACCGGGTTCTGATACATTTTCAACTACATATCTCCTTTCCTAAATCTATGATAAAATCGATACAATAAACGAAACAATTAGTAAAACAAAATGTCACTCTCTAGACTGACACATATCACCTCAAGCAACCAATTTGGGCTCTAAAACATCTTCATCTCCCTGCCCTTAACCAAATATTCTCGAGGTACATACTTATTATCACAATGGCGCACGCCTTTTATGCGGATGCGGAGAAAAGGTTTGACCGACGCATTAGAATGTGGTACCAGAACAACTTGCTGCAAGTATTACAAGCATCTAAAGAGAAGCAACAGAGGGAGATCGATGTATCCATCGCGCTAGCCGAGGAACTTATCCAGGTATGTTTGGACTTTCGTATTCAGAATCAGGAACTTGGGCGATTCACACATTGCACCGCATTACGCAGCGTAGCGCAGGAGTGCGTGTTTGCATCTAGGCGCTTGAAAGTATCACTTTTTGCATTGAATACACGCACAGAAAACGCATTCACGCGCAGTGTTGCAGGTCACGCGCCTAGATGCAGCCAAAAACATGCGCACTCGCGCGTGGGCAAGACGCAAGGTATGGTACACCGAGTTCTGCAGCAAGGAATATACTAGTCTCTATGTTTATGAGTATGGTGTCTGTAAACAAAGGTTGTCTGTAAAAGATCGCTTTTAGCGATAAGACCGCCCATTGTGTCACCCTATGTAAAATTTAAACATTTATATCTGTAACTTTTATGGTGTACATAATAAAGAGTATTCTATTCTATTCTCATAAAAATAAGTAGTCCGTGGTATGGTGCGTGATTTTGACAGAGCTAGACGTGAATTGTAATATTTTGAAATGGATCTCGCTGTGAAATGAGGCCTTTGGGCCACCGTATGTATACGCGCGTTTGTGCGAAGAAATCTGCATGATGGTGCAAATCTGCACTACTGCAACAACGCGCGTCCTCGTCGCCAAGCACCGTAGTAGTATAACGGGCCAGTGTGTGAATCGCCATAATTATGCAGGTATGGTTAGATTCTCGTATTGAGAATCAGTAGCGATTGGCCACAGCCAAACGAGAAAATAAATCAGCAAGTAAAGTGGCTCACCCAAATGGTTGCAAGAAATATGAATAACTAGGCATACACTAGGTACTATTTACATATTAACTTTGCTACGCCAGCCGACCCTTAAACGCGCGGTGTTGTTTAAAAACGACCTACTGAAAACCACGTATTATTAGGAACTTCCTATGTTTTTTAATCGACTTCCAAAAAGGAGGAGATTATTATGTTCGTTTGATAACTACTAATTCTTGTTTCTGAACGTATATTTTTCGTAGTAGAAATAAATGGCAATAAAGAATGTTTTTTTTACTTTGACACAATTAAATATCGAATGTCACTATGAAGAGTTTTTTTTTTTTTTTCTTTTCCTTCTGGCTTCGCACGGTTTGTGCATTTAGCCAATGTCAAGTTTTAGTTCTTGTATAATATTGATGAAATGAATTATAAATGCATGATGATGATATCCCCGCCCACTCCCCTTGAGTTTCAGTAAAGATGTGGCACTTTACTGAGTCCTCACGCGGACTTCTTGAGAGAACTTGAAGCGAAGTTGCACTGTTTTGTTTCATTTGCCTACACTAATGCACGTTCACAAACACTTAATGGTTAATAATTCACCATTATTACACATTAATATTCGGCTAAACACAAATTTTGGAAAATTAAACAAACTGCTGAACATGACGCTTCACTTTCCCGCCAAGAAGTCTACCCTATGAAGAGTTTGAAGAAAAGGTTTGTTTTTGGCGCGAACCAAGTTTTGAAACTGTGTTTGGACTTTGACTGTTTGAATTTTGCGTAAGTATAAAAAAATCTTTTATATTTACTTCTTCTTCTACAATCTTCAATTATACGTATAAATTGTAAAATATTGAAAATAATTGATATCTTTGTATATAAGCACAAATCGGTTTGTTGTAGGAAAACTACAGTGCCCATTGCTGTATAAATAATTGCATGTTTAGAGAAGGGCTTTTTTTTCACGTTTCAGCATGCCGCGTTTACAAGAACGGGATATTTTATCGTATTTAGAAAATCTTGACGACTCCGAAGACAGATTAGATGGGTCAGACTCCGAGGTAGAAGATGAAGGTCAGTATTATCAGACCGTACAAGTTCTTCGAGACCTTGAAGATGAAGATACTCAGCCTGATTTGGTGGATCAACCTATCAACCTCTTGTAACCAACGATAATGACGATATTCAAGACTCTCCCATCCCTATTCCCCAATCCCATCCTGATCCTGATTCCCCATCTCGCTCCCCACAACCGTGCGCATATGCGAGCAGTACCAGTAGCTACCTACTTACAAACAATAGAATTATTTAATTATGTTATTGTTATTGACTTTTTCAATGTGAATGTAATTATTTTTTTCATGTATAATTTTATTTTAATTTTAATTTAAGTAGGTATAACTTTCTAACAATAATTTTTGCTGTGTCCTGGCAGGGTCTACAACGGTTCCTAGCTCTAAGCCTTTTGTTAACATCTTGTTTTACCTTGTGGAACGAAAAAAATTATATGAATATGAACTAAACGTGATAAAATAAAACATATTTTCTCAACTTATATTTTTAGCAACAAACACCACAAGCGGTTGTTGACCCAAAAATCAAAATCCTCATATCTTTTAATTTTTATATATTTTTTTGTATTTAGATATGGATACTACCCATTACGGCTGCAGAGTTTCGCTATTTATTGACCTCGTATATTGTATGGTCAGAAGGAAAAACACAATTCAAATTTTTCTTTCTTTCTTAATATTTTCGTTTTAGAAATTGAATGAACCTGTGGCAAAGCCGGTAGAAGTGCCAATGCCTAAGTTGAAACCGACTGAAGAAGACGCTGTGATGAAGCCTATCGAAAATAAAGTCCTGAACATACTCCACAAGGCGAAGGAGAAAGGCGCCAGCGAAAGATATTTGAAGGAGAGATACAAAAAATCGCCTGAGGAGAAGTAAGTAATTTTGATAGTCTAGGGCTGGAAACTGTACCTCACACCGACGTCGACCTATGATCTGAAATTCGAGCGTTACTTACATAGAATTTTTGAAAATTGTCTTTTGGCTGTGTCAAAATCATCATAACATTAAATAACCGTAGTCAGTCCTAATTCAGTATTATTATTTATTATTATGCAGCATGATTATAGCACAGATCTTTGAATGGAGAACTGACACCCGCGCTTACAGATTCCTTTACCGTGTAGTCACGAGCTGGGACTACGGCTGGCAGCAGAAACTAGCGAAGCAGCGCGCGCGTGACGTGAACTTCGGGCGCTGCCTCATCCTGCGCCACACCTTCTACCGCAAGAACAACCTCGCGCCCGACCCGCCGCACTACGCGCAGCCTGCCGGAGGACAGGTCTCCATTTGCAGCGAGTACACTTGTACCAACTACCAATAACAACCCAACATTCCCACGTTCTGGCTTAGCCTCCTCCTACTGCATGTGATGAACTCGAAAGATCCCAACTTGGGATACAAAATTCTTGTCAGTGTAATCCTGTTTCTCATAAAAACAGAAAATTTTGTTGCAGTAACAACTAAACTAGACTTACCAACCATAAAACGGTTATTATTCTGTTTGAATTGTTTAAATAACCAACATTGTATAGCAAAAAACATATATTTTATTATTTACAATAATTCAACTTTTATTTACATATTAACAACAGCAAGTGTACCCTTTGCCTAAGGCCACATCTACTGTTCGAAAGGGAATTACTAAAATATAAAATGTGTACAGAACTCTTTCAATATTGTTTTAAGAAAGATTGTGTGAATTAAGAGGTTGGTTGCGATCGATTTCAATAGATCTGTTTCTGGATAAAGGAAGCAGTTTTCTCTACTAAAATAATTACACAAATAATATGAACATGGAAAGATTCCAACACTTATTGTGACAGAATATGTATTATGGTGAAACAGTCTATTGAAACCGACTGTTACAATCAAATGCTATAAATAAAATTAATTAACCAGCATATCAACAACATCCGCTCACTCCTAACAAGTTACTAAGAACATAACTAATAAAATAAAAGTTAATAATAAATATGAGACGTTTTGTTCTTTCTCATGTTCATATTTTGACACATTATGTACAATTAATTTATATATCAGTCCGTATTATCTGCATAAACACTTTATTTCAAAATTTGACCACAATTCAACTGTGTATTGTGCAAAATAAGACAATTTATTATGCTCTCTCTCCTTTGGCGTGTTGTCTATGTTTACAGGGTAAAGCGAGTTAAGGAGCCCGGTCGTAATATGGCATAGAGCTTTAGAAAATGTTTGGCTTTGTAGAGCGTGTCGTCTCTGTCTCATACCTGAGTGACAGGCTTTCTAATGCTACGGCTACATTGTCGTGATAAAGCGAACTACACTTCCGCGCGCTCTCTGTTTTTGGGTGCTTTTCCTGTCATGCGTATTTTCGCCCCCGCGCGGATTTGGTCCGCATGCATCCTACCATTTCATCCATGTTATTCCTATCATGCGGGTAGCACGCGCGCGGAACGCGGATTGGTTGCAGACGCGTGCGTGCTAACCGGATACGGGCGGCGTTCTTCTGCCTTCAGTAAGATACAGAAAGAGCGCGACACGTACTACACTGCAGCGATCTTTGTCCTGCGTGTGGCCAGGAGCGTGTAATCACCCGCACGCGGGCGATAGTAAGCATGACAGGAAAAGTGCCTTTACAGCGAGACGTCGAGGGATGTGCGGGAGAGAGCGTGCGAGGTCTAGTTCGCCTTATCGCGACAACGTGGTCGCAGCGTTAAGCTCGATGTGTCATATTAATGCCCGGGTACTGTACAGACGTGCGGTATAATACTCTTATGAGCTATGGCCCCATCACACCGGTGGGGGAACACCGATGAATATAACTGTTACGATTTATTGCATCATCTGCTCTTAGTGACAGTGAACAAGCACTGCCACTCACTACCGTTACACAGTGTCTCTACCTGCTGAAGTAAAATACGTAGCCGAGTGCAAGGCCTTTAACAGTTGATAGGAAACGTGATTGAGTTATAAACAAGGTATTTTTACTTTTAGAAAGCTGATACGATGGAGAGTAATTAATCGGGCCTTTCACTGAGATATTTTACAATTGTACAGATTTATGAAAAAATATCAGATTTTTGTTATAAAATCAACCTAATTTTCAATTGAGGGCGAGTTTTTTCTTTAGTTTTTATATTATGAGAGCCCTATTATTTCCAGTCATTACAAGTTATTGTATGGAGGTAGCCGACACCCTGGATTAACATATAGGCTACTTTTTATCCCGATATTCCCACGGGATCGAGACTTACGCGGGTGTTTGTTTAAAGGGGTCATAGCAGCGATAAAGAATTTAAAAAACGCTATAAAAAATTGAATTGATTTTTTAGTTAAATATTTTTTCCGTCGATAAAATTAAGCTAAGTTTCCTTAATTTCGTTAAGTGCACATTATCAAGACTGACACTATAAGAAAGCAACAAAACAAAGTATGTCATAAGGAGTGTATACAGATCATAGACTACGCACAGTCAGTGGCGTAGCTAGGCGTGGGCAAAGTAGGCCCCCGCCCACGGCCTCGCAGTTAAAGGGGCCTCGCGAGGCCTCCAGACTTTACCACAAATGACTAATTAATTTGATCAATTTTACGCTAGAAAAAGAATGTCACAAATTTAAAAGCGTGTTTGTTTGGGGCCTCACAATAAGCCCCTCTTTAAGCGCGACAGCGAAGCCGTTGTAACTAACTTCAAAGACCGCAACTGTTAGTTTGACGGTAATATGGTCGGCATTAACAAGGGAGTAAAATCAAGAATATTAAACTATCAATCGAAGAGCATTCTTTACTCCTTGTGGTTGCCACAGTTAGAATCGGCATAGGGGCCTCGCTGATGCGACTTCGCCCACGTCTATATTAGTCCATACTACGCCTCTGCACACAGTTTGCTTTTAGTCTGACAGCATTATGATGGAGGCGGCTGCAATAGTTGATCACATTGAATGCGCCTTTTTCCTGTCACTCTGGTTTGCACCCGCATGCGTGAGCTTAGCGCGTGTGCGTGTGATTCTCCCGCAAACTACCCGTACCCCGCGTGCGTGTGGCGTGCATGACAGGAAAAGTATGTACCAAACGACATGATGCGGGCGGCGCGTATACGGGCAAGATACGCACGCGGACACAAATCAGCATGATAGGAAAAAGGAAATTTTCTTGTAGAGCAGTCACTTTGCTGCCAATGCAAACAACCCTTATATACTCTCACGACATAAAGAAGTACTGACACTGCCTTTTTGTATCTAAACCCCATAATAAAAAGAAACCATTACATATAAATGTCATTTGTTATTTTAATTTGATACTGATTACGGTAACTTCCCCCCTAACGACGCTTCCATGTGATGATTATAAATGAATGAGATCAGACATAATGAGAACCGATATAAACAAGTGTCGCGGTGTCCCGACACCGCTGCGGTGCAATCACGATACACCCAGACACATACTAGTCTGATATGATATTATTGTCACAACTTTATACAAACTCAACAATCACATAAAGATGATGTTATGTACAATACATAAGAAACCAATTCACTGTCATGCTATAATGATTCGTAATCGCAAAGAAATAAAAGTTGAATTTGGCTTCACAGTATCATTCTCTATAACTCTAGGAAATGAGGGGTTACAATTGAGCAATATTTAATTGCCATAGTGTACACACGGCTACACATCAAGCATTTCCCGTATACACTGACCTCTCATTGTACGGACATTCTATACAATGCAAGATCAGCTTATACTGGAAATGTATAGCTTGATGTGACCAGGATGACTGATAAACCCAAGCGTGAAGATTTACAATGAGGAT
The DNA here is from genome assembly GCA_948098905.1 of Tiliacea aurago. Lineage (NCBI taxonomy): Eukaryota > Metazoa > Arthropoda > Insecta > Lepidoptera > Noctuidae > Tiliacea > Tiliacea aurago. The sequence goes on from OX402593.1 coordinate 20,065,173, forward strand.
GATGTTAATTGACCGTATAAATCAAGCTTATTATAATCACTAAGTTAGTCGGGTCCCTTCGGTCCCGAGAACAGTCTCACAAACACGCACGTATTCACGTCATTTTCAGATCGTCTATAATTCACAATGCACTATCACTATCCGTTAAGTCACTGGCGTGGAATATCACTGTCTGGTAATGTTTTAGCCACACACAGTTGAACGTTTAAGTCGAGTAGTGTTGTAGTTGGTTGTGTCGCTGCGGGCGTGGCACTAGCCGTACGACGGCGGCAGAACGAAGGTGGACGGCGCGCCGCTGGCCCAGTGCACCAGCGCGTGTTGCGGCAGCTGCATGGCCTGGAAGTGGTCCTTAAGCAGCGCCTGCGAGAAGTTGCAGTCGGTTGTGTCGCTGCGGGCGCGGCACTAGCCGTGCGGTGGCGGCAGCGCGAAGGTGGGCGGCGGGCCGCTGGTCCAGTGCACCAGCGCGTGCTGCGGCAGCTGCGTGGCCTGGAAGTGGTCCTTGAGTAGCGCCTGCGAGAAGTTGCAGTGCATCTGGTACGCCTCGTTCTCTCGCTCCGTGTCGCCCGCCAGCCGGTACAAGTCTGTTATAGGGGGAAATAGTGTTAACTTTACACAAAAAGAGCATAAGATTACACGAGTTTTGAAGTCCCGATTGGAACAACAGACAAGCATGCACCATCGTCGACGCGAACTGATAATAGTAACCATCAAGTAAGATAGTGAGGAAATTTAATTTTAAAAACACATTTGCTACATAAAACAGAAACTATAATTTATTTTTTCTACCAAATATTGATAATCTAAAAAAAAATTAACTCTTCAAAGTTATTTAGGCGCGTGGTCAAAATCTGAACTAACCCCACCACCTTATTTTTTTTTTTAATTTTCAAGTGACATTTCACAATATTTTATTTTACCAACAGCACCCCCTTGTCAACGTCTTAGAGCGCCAAAATATCATTGAAGCAGTGTATGCAATATTTTATAGGTTCGTTAGTCAAATCACCTTTCAGTATAGCGGAAGCCCACAACTGCACATGCACGTCCGGTATCTTGCTGGCGAGCTGCATGGCCGGCGTGACCATGTTCATGCTCTCCCGCGAGTTGTTAATGGACAGGAAGATGTGCCCCAACAACACCAGGGAGCATGACGTCAGTCGGTTCAGGTCTTCTGCATTCGCCATCTTTAACGTCTCGCGGAGGTACCTCCTGCACACAGAGAAATCATTGTCAAGGGAATGACATCATTATCAGCCGTGCAGTCCAATGCTGGATATAGACTCCGAACCTAGGCTACTCCCATCCAACCGTTACCAGCCACCCTATCACAATCGACTGGCTACGGTCAGGCAAGATAAACTAAGGATACAGTACCCCAGTAGATATGAGCTTGAATCTATGCATGCGTATTTAAGAACATTTGTAAATGATAAATGATTTTTATTTCTGTAAGTAGGTTTGTACAAACACTTGTACATGTCAATCATATTTTTAAAACTAGATGAGGTCGGCGATTCCTATCTGACTACTCTGAGAAGAAAGGCCGAAACAAAACTCAGAGGTCACAGTCTCTTTTAAAGTCCAGACATAATCATGGTCAGATCAGTAAAGGCCATGTAGATTGGTTTCTGAAAAGGTCTTTTGAGCTTTTGTAGCTAAACTAGTTGGAGAAACTTCACAGACTTGATGGGTATCAATATCTAATTCAAATAAAAATATACAAGTCGTCCCGGAATTAACGCACAATCTCTTAAGGGGTCATTGTACTCATCATTATGAACAACTTTTACTATGGTACCAAACTTGAAATCGTGAAAATAAAATCAGCTATTCCCTACATGAAAAAACCGGCCAAGTGCGTGTCGGACCACGCACAATGAAGGGTTCCGTAGTTGGGATGAATTTATCCCAAGAACAAACTTAACATTGTAGTTGAAAAACATGATCCCCCCTACATTCCAACTGCAAATGTAAGTTTAAACTTACATTTGCATGTTATTTTAAGATAACAGACTTCTTATAGGTGTTAGTGTAATCTATAAGTAAAGAATTATTTTCTGTATTTTTATCAAAATTTTATGCTCACTTGTTTCTGTGATAAGGGGGGGGCGGTCATTTTTCATCTATTTTCTTATATAATTCCAAGTGTGTATTTTAAAATTATAAAAAAAATATATATCAAATCCTTAAAACAAGCCCTTTCATTTGATATGTCACACGGTACAGTCAGTCAGTAAAACTTTTTTTTTTTATTTTAATAAATTCATTTTGAATATGGATATTCAAAATGAATTTATTTACGAAACACGTCCGTGTTTGTAAATAAATTCTGTGACAGACGGACAGACAGACACACGAGTGATCCTATAAGGCCGGGACTCCACCAAAGTGGAGATGTTTGTAAACGACCAATAAGATATCGGCAATGGTACGGTATCGTTATCTTATCGGTATCATATTGGTCGTTTACAAACATCTCCGCACATCTCCGCTTTGGTGGAGTCCCGGCCTAAGGGTTCCTTTTGAGTTACGGAACCCTAAAATTAAAAAAAAAAATGTTCTCATAACTCGTCAAAATGTAGGGAACAGCTGATTTTTGTTTCGCGATGTCAGGTTTGGTCCCATAGTAAAAGTTGTTCATAATGATGAGCACAATGACCCCTTTAGAGGTTGTGTGTTAATTCCGGGACATGTTGTATACGTGATATGATTTTTTTAAACTCAACAACCCAACACGCCACACGTAAAAACAATCCTTCTAAAACTCTGAAAAAACATATTAGTCTATAAAACATAACAATAAGCATTTGTTCTCTACTACTATATACTCACTTCGCTTCGTTATACCGCGCCTGGAAGAACGCCTGCAGGCCCAACACGTAGTAGGACGCGGCCCGTAGTCCGTGCGCGTATGCAGGTAACGATTCTGGCCTTACCTGGGTCATAAGTAAGTTAAATTAATATACTACATAGGTCCATCTCTACCTTACCCTTTGGGGATTACAGGCGTGATGTTATGTATGTTTTAGTATAATGGATCTATAAATAAATAAATATAATCAATATTTATTTCAGAAATTAAATCCATAAACACCACCAAAATACACACCATAAATTATTACCGTAAGGTATTGTAAGTCTATACGTGACGATTTGTAATTGGCTTTCTGGTGACTTTGCTTTCCTTTTTTTTAACGGGTTTTATTACTTGTAAGTTCTCCATGTTCTAAATAAATAAATAAAGATTTTTGTTAGTAATAATCCTACCTATAAACTTAAGTTTTTTAGAAATTCAAAGCATAGTCAATTTGATCGGTTGCCAAATTTGTTCAGAATCAGAATTCATTTATTTGTAAGAATGTAGTTTTACACAGTATGGTTGGTGTTCATATTTGTTTAAGTTCTATACATTCTACCACAACAGTTGTACAAATATACAAATGTCATTATTATCTAAGAACAATTAATTAAAGATTTGTGATTCACAATAAGTCCAATAAAAATTAATAGTAATAATTAGGTAACCGTTAATTTAAAATTAAGTACAAATGTCATCTTGAATTTTTACAATATTCCATATATTCGCCAATGTCATAAAAACAGTTATCCAATAACCAAATGGTCAGCTTTTTCTTGAACATGAGGATGGGAAGTTCCTTAAATGAGATTGGTAACTTGTTATACACCTGAATGGCATTAACATATACATTCAGGTGGTGCATTGAATTCATATTTATACTTATTTCTAGCAGAAGCCTTTTTGTGGCTCACTTCTGATTGCATGCGAAAATAGTGTTGGTTGTTGGTTATCGTTGTTGGTCAAAAAGTCACTATGCTAACATCAGATCTAACGATCTGACTTTCCGAAACGATGTTTATTATCTGAATGTGCTAAGAACAGATGATCCCGATTAGTAACGACTCGGGACCTGACGTTTCCGATTCCGTACTGCATAGTAACTTACTTGTTCCATTAGTATTGTGAGTTCGCTATCTCTTCGCCCTCGTAAATATACAATAGCCAGGTTCAGCTTCGCGAACATCCATAAATCTCTTTCTTGTGACATCTGAAAGAAACCGAAATAAATTAATAATCTGTGACGTAACTGTTAGTGCTTTCGCACTGAGCGTAGGTGTGTTGCGTACGCGTAGGCGTCGCATCGATGGTCTATAAATGGATTAGCTGTTTAAGACGAAGATATATGCCAGTGACCTTGAGTATAGTTAGCTTGCGTGTTCTGTACTGAGCTCACGCAACGCGTCCCACGTTCAGCCAGTAATAGGACTCACCCATCAAGGAGCGCTGTCCCTAATTTGACGCATTATTAATTTATTAAACACAAAACAAAAGGTATTTTAATAAAACGCGTATACTAAAAGATCAATAATTAAATTATCCTTAAATTGGTGAAGGTTTCAGAAAAATACGCTTGGTAGATTTTGCGCCATTCTCAGTTTTTTATCCGCGTTAGACATAACTTTACAAATTAATTTCACTATGTAATAAAACATAATCTAAAATATTCACATATTAAATTATTGAGAAAATGCTCTAATTTAACATATATTTTTTTCAAATCATTAACACTATTCGTTTAAACGTGATCTTCAGTATATAATCATTAAAAGTCGCTTATCGTCGCCTTAAGCATTTGCTGTTGCCTGTTGGACGTGATTGTATCAAAATCTACGTCATCTTAACGCAGCGTTAAGTTAAACAATAGTTGTGTTAAGCCTCGTATTCATGGTAAACATTTGTTTAGCAACATGGTTGCATAAACATGTTTCCGAGTTGCTGTCAACATATTGCGGGCAACACTGTCTTGGTGTTGCCAGGGGGGGCACACTTAGCACTGTCATCAATTTCCATGGGCGACAGCGACATCTGGAGTTTGGTGGGTTAACAAAACTTGGCAGCCATCTTGTCTTGTTTGTCAAATTGTCAGACAAATGTCATTGTCGCCATTCGGCCATGGTCAGCTCCGGTTTTACCAAGGTTTTACCGGCGTTGATGCGCTTCCCGAGTTAAACTCACTAACTCAGCTATTTCTAATAATTGTTACTTGTTAGTCTTGTTACTGTTATTTGTTTTGTTTTTATTTCATATTATTGTTATCACTTTGTTTTTTGTTGTTTTGTTAATATGAGTGAACTCCGAAGAAGATATTGTATTTTTGGCTGTGATGCTTTAGGTGAGTGTTTATTACCATACCGTACCGTATTTACTAGAAGCAAGAAAACAGTTTTATGTTATTCCATAATTTCATTTTATTTAGTCATACTCTGATATTCATAAATTTCGTTACATTTTCAGTTGCATACGGTGTACCCCTTCACCGGTTTCCAAACCCTGAAAACCGACCTGATTTGTTCGCTGCTTGGATAGCGGCTGTTGGCAGCAAGGTTACAGAAAGGGACCGTACGAAGATATATATACAAGAACAAAAGAATATGTGATCACCATTTTGATCCTACATTCAAGACAACTGGAGGTCATCTTATTTGTTCAGCCATACCATCAGTTAATTTGAATCGTAAGTAGAATTAAATTAGCTCAATATTTGTGAGAAAATAACATTTATAACAATACCAAATTGATTCAGATTATCAATTTTATTGATTTGTTGTACTCGTCAGAGTAACATAAAAGTACTCTGAAAATAAAATTGTGGAATAAACAGGGATTTGGGATCTATTATTTTTGCATTTGAACCAAATCCCTGTAAGACTAGTGAGCTGCTGCTGTACAAGAGATTTGTCAACTTAACCTGTCAGGTGTCATGGCAAAACTTTGATTGCGTTTTTTTTGTTTAATAATAAAAAAGTTAATCTGAAGGTTATTATAATGAATGTAAGGGATCCCTGTTTTGCTCTATTAATACAGAAACCAATTAAATTATTATTTTATTTACTCAATGGTGGGTTTTCATTGGGATCAAAATAAAGGCACTTTTTGTTCCTTTACTTAAATTCTCTAATAAAAAAGAATTAAAAGACTTATTTCTCAAAGTATCAAAGGTACAAAAAGGCAACATAGATATAGTTTTAATATTTATGTTACTGAATTATAAACAACTATTTTACGTAGTAAAAATGGAACATCTTAGTTACTTCACACAGACTGAAGTTGCATCAAAACACAGAAATATCAGAAAAAAAGTAATTCAACTGATTATAATATTGCAATGTTATGTTACAGGTGTTCAGCAAACAATCAGTACTTTTGTGGAGACAGACCATAGCTACTGTCAACCTAGAAGACAATCTGGTCATGGCGGACCTATGATTGATATCACCAACGTGGCTGGGTCATCGGTTCAAACTAAACACCTACCTGGTCCATCCAGATCTGGACCTTCATCCGCTGTTGGTTCTACAGAATTCTCAGGGCCATCTGGATCTACCTGTTTAATGTCAAGTGAAAAGTGCCATGCTCCCATACCATTGACAAAATTTGATGCAGGTACTTTGTTTTTTTTATAATTATTATTATAAATGTGAACTGGTCTGTCTGCTTGTTTGTTATATATTCACATAGCACTACCTAACTGGTTTAATTTATCATTTGCATACATAATTTCTTTTCCAAATGGTGGGATGTTTTAGGCTGTTTATCCATTTAACATGATGTGTGTATTGTTAAGTTTATCCAAACTCAATTAATCTGCCCAGCCTTTTCCGAATTATGTTAGGGTTGACTACCAGTCTAACCATATGCATATATTACATAGAACAACTGCCTATCTGACCTCTGCAATGTTACTGGCTCAACACTATACCCCTTGGGTAAGAGTGGTTGTCAGACTTTTGGGCTTCTGATTATCCATAATAGATGTCAAAAATCTACAAATGATAGCCGAGACAGAAGGCTTAACGTGCTTTCCGAGGCACATAGGGGTCTCGGTATGAAATGGATGGTCACCCATCTACGGACCGACCACGGCAAGCGTAGCTTAACCTTTGATTGATTGACCTGTGCGGCTGTTTCCTAACCACGAGTCCCTCGAGCTCGAGTTTATCTAAACTTTTGGTAGATAAGGATAGTGCAACACTGACCTTGAGGTTTATTATAAGTCTCACATTTTAAATATGTATAATAATAAATATGGTGGTGGGCAGGCAAGAGCAGCAGTGGGAAACTGCACAAGATAGTGAAGTTTGAAAGGCAAAAAGGGAGGCCTTTGCTCAGCACTGGGACATACCATAGGCTACAAAAAACGAACAACTTTTTATTTCCATCCATTATACATAATTCATAGAATTTAACAAATCTTTAGTCTCTTACGTAAACAATTTTATCTAATATACCTGAACATCCTAAATATGTATGTTTTAAAATTTTAAATTTAATATTTCAGGTAAAACTGTCGAGTTTCTGCAGAAAAAGGCTGAAACGCAGTGTGCTAGAAAAGCAAGAAAAACGCAAAATGAAGTCAGGAGATTGCGCCAAAAACTTAAAACTTTCAAGTTGCGCATTAAACAAATCCAAAAGAATAGTGCGAACAGAGATTTTGAGAAATTAACTCGTAACATGTCCGAGTCGGCTAAATTGTTTACTCGAATGCAATGCATAGAAGGACGGAAGAAAAAGAAGGGGCATAGATTTACCCAGGAAGAAAAGATTTTATCGCTTTCAATTTTTAAGAAAAGTCCTAAAGCCTACAAGTTAATGTGTAAACATTTTACATTACCATCTAAGAAAGTCCTGAAGTCATTGCTTGCTCAAGTAAAATTGACTCCAGGCATAAATTAAATCGTTTTTAAAGAGTTAAAGTCCACAGTGTCGAAAATGTTGCAACAAGATCGTCTGTGTACGTTAGTATTTGATGAAATGTCCATATCTCCCCATATCCATTACAATGTATACACAGACGATCTTGTTGGTTTTGAGAACGATGGGAAATGTAAGATGCCAAATTTTGCCAATCATGTTTTGGTGTTCATGGTCAAAGGGGTGAGGAAAAATTACAAACAACCAGTAGCTTACTACTTTACCCAAACATTAAAGACATCAAAACTTAAAGAAATGTTAGTAGACGTTATAGCCAACGTACAAGCTACTGGTCTAAAGATAATCGCAACTGTATGCGACCAAAGCTCGGCAAATGTAAGCACTATAAATAGCTTAATCTCCGAAGCCAAAACTGCATATTTCCAAGCAGGAAAAGAATGGCGAAAGGACGTAATACGTGTTAACAAATATGATATAATCCCGCTGTTTGATGTTCCCCACTTATTAAAAGGAATTAGAAATAATTTATTAAATAAAGAAATGCATTATATGCACGAAAATGTATTAAAAATAGTAAAGTGGGAATACTTTCAGCGGGTTTTTGAAGCCGACAGGTCGCATGGAGAGTTGCGTATGCTACCCAATTTGACCAATGAACACATAGATCCTGGCAAAATAAAAAAAATGAGGGTGAAAAATGCGGCTCAAGTATTAAGTTATAGTATGGCAGTTGCTACTGATAATGTAATTGCAAGAGGAGATTGTCCCTCAGAATGTCGGGATCTAATACCGTTTATACTGCTAATAGACAAATTGTTTGACACATTTAACGCGTCATCTTTTACGCCGCCAAATGGAAAAATATACAGAGCTGCTGTAAAGCGAGATTCTCTTCATCATATGTTATGGCAAGATGCGTTGATAATGTTAAAAACTGCCAAATTTATGGTGAAAAAAGGTGATGAGAAAATTGAAAAGTTGTTGTTCTAATAAAATTATTTAAAGTTGGGACACCAACTTTAAATAATTTTATTAGAACAATAGAAGGTTTTAAATCGATTTGGCAATTATTATCAAAAAAATATTCCTTTGACGCGATGCTGACACGCAATTTTAACCAAGACCCACTCGAAAATTTCTTTGGATGTGTTCGAAGTTTGGGTGCGCGAAATGTTACACCCAACTGTGTGGGATTTGAGGGAGCATTTAAAACATTATTATTAAATAATTTCAGCACGAATCATTCAGTAGGCTCCAATTGCGAAGAGGATTCTAATGACTGTCTACAATCTCTCTCCTTTTTCCTTAAAAATAAGGAAAAAGGTAATGCTCCCTTGCAATCCCAAAGTATTGTAATTGATCAGCCCCTAAATGTTATGCAAAATACAAGAAATATTTCTGATTCAGGGGCTGATCAAAGAACTTATGTCTGTGGGTGGGCCTTGACGAAGTGTCTACAAAAAGTCGTCAAAGGTTGTAAAGATTGTAAAAGCAAACTACTGGGCAATTCGAACAATGAAATATATACGTGCCAAAGAATATTGCCAAAATAAGAAATGGCTTTGCTATCCCTCCGACTGCCTAGTAGCTTGTTTTCAAGAAATACAAGAAACAACTGTTGCATTTTTGAATAACGATTGCCACGAAAAGAACATCAAAGAAAGAATAAAAAGTTTCATTGAATTATTCACCGATTTTAGTTTTATAGACTGAAATACATCATGAAAAAGTAAAACAATGTTTTGTTGACACTTCCATACATATAATTATTTATAGTTGGTGCAGGTCTATAAATAGAATATTAGAAGGAAAAATCACCTACGAAGGTGGAGATGTGACAAAAAACGCAGCTCAGCTGTATTACAACAAATACAAAACGAAAAAATATTAAGTCGTTTGATGTTAATAAAATGACACTAATCTGAACATCTTATGTGTTTTTTTTAATTAGGTGAACCCACCCCCAGCTGACCCTAAACAGACTCGCTCTACAGATTGTCCTAATTTCTCAGTTTCTGGTACTTTTGACTTCGTTCACTATTGAAGACAAAAGTAATTTGTAAATAAGAGAAAAATACTAGGACAACAAGTTGAGTAAGATGTCTGTAAATTGAATAAGAATAATAAATCCTCATTTGTATACACCTACCTATAGGTATACATACTTATTAGTATACATACCTATATGTATATTAGAGCCTTAGTTCACCCACCAAACTCAAGGTGGCACCACTTTCCGTACATGCAAATTTTACCACAGAGTTGTTACTCTTTCCGTATATAGTTACTCTACTCTTTGGGTGTTGCGGAGTTGATCACGCCATGTTGCAGAGTTGACGCCCGGCGAGCGAAATTGCAACTGTTTATAAACATGGCGGTATTTTGGAGCAACGACAAAAACATGCAATTAATAGCAACACGCAACATTTTAACACAAGACTGGCGTGTGTGGCCAACCCATATTGATTTAAACAAAGTTTCCAGCAGCATTCTCAATATAATGAATACGAAAGTGAGTCTTTGTCTGTCACACTAAAACGCTTAAACGGTTGAACCAATTTGGATGAAATTCGGCACATGGTTAGAACTTAACCTGGAGAAGGACATAACCTACTTTTTATCCTGGATCGCAGACGAAGTCGCGGGCAACAGCTAGTCAAGTTATAATGGCGGAGACCATCTCTATACAACTAATTTAAGATTGTTCTCCTATGTTTGTCATTTCCTTTTATTTTAATATTATTTTATCTCTATGTTTAATGTGTTATAGATATGTATAGAGGTCAAACAAAGTTTAATTTCTAGTGTCGCCTACAACAGGGGAAGAGCGCTGATGTCTGAAATACAGATATTTTATATCTAGTTCGGGCACAGATGTTCATATCACATCATTGAATAAAATTGTAATATAGTGTATCACTTTAATATTTAAATGTCTGTATGTTTTTGAACTAATAAATTATTCTTAATCTTAATGGTACTCACATTAATAGCAGTGTGGAACTGCGCCTCGGCCGCCTCCATGCAGTTCATGGACATGGCGTACAGCCCCAGCAGGCAGTGCAGCTGCGGCGTGTGCAGCGCTGCCGTCGCCGCTGTCAACGTTACGTCATCATTACTAAACTGTGTTTACGATTTGAGATTTCGGAAAAATTACTTTAACTACCGTTAAAGTTTAGTTTCCGTTAAAATTTTAATACTTTTATTGTCATTTTGAAGATTATTCTGAAATAAACTTAATTTGCACTAATATAAAGTTGAAATTAGGTTGTAAAGGGAAATCACGTCCACTGGAAAAGAGGATTTGAATAGACTTTACACAAGCGAGGAATGCGAAATGATGTTAATAATACGCTTGTGTGCAGGAATGTTCCTACCATAAAGCGTTCGAAATAGTTGTTCAAAGCACCAGGCAATCACAGGGCTCCAAAGTGTGACAGAACTGCATGCGTGCTCCACCAGCGCCATGCGCAGGCGCACGCCAGGGTGGCAGAGTGTAGTGTATACTCACGCTCGGGCGCCTGTGTGAGCAGATGTGCGGCGCGCGCGATCTCGTGCAGCGCGTGCGCCTTGCCGCCCGCCACCAGGCGGCACAGCGCCGCATGCTCCACCAGCGCCATGCGCAGGCGCCACGCCAAGATGGCGCCCTTGCGGCTGCGGGCCTGCTCTCTCTCGTCTCGCTCAGACTTGTCGTCCTTATCGCTCGATTTTGCTGTATAGGAAACTTTAGTTCTAAAAAATTGCGAGGCTACTCAGCATAGATTGTAAAAAGTACACAAAAATCTAATTTAGTTTTTAGGGTTCCCGAATGGTAAAAACGGAACCCTTGTAACTTTCGTCATGTCCGTTTGTTCGTTCGCCGGATGTTAAATAACTATTTTACACGGAGACTATTTGCACTTTGAAGATGAAGATTGGAAAGAAGATGTATTATGTGCACATGCGCAAGCGCTACGCTCTTCCTGCTGAGAGCCTGCTCCCTCTCGTCTCGCTCAGACTTATCGTCCTTGTCGCTCGATTTCGTTTATGCTCCTATGAACACGAAAATCCAATGTCTATTTTTTTTGTGGAATTTGAAATCGACAGTCACACATAAGTTTTTTTTTTATCACACACATACACCCTACCTAGTTTTCTACAATGTGTAATAGAAATAACTGAAAACCTGAAAAGAGGACATTGTACTCATCATTACACTTACACAGCACAACTACATTCAACATAACAACTTATCCTACATTGTGTTCCACAGCTGAGGAAAGACTTCCCCATTTTCTGTATCAAACCACTGTGTCGTGTCGTGTGCGATCTTTGGCCATGTTTGCCAGATCGTTACACCACATTCGCCGGAGGGACCTCAACGCCGATGTCCTCCTTGACGATCTTTGACTACGACAATCATAATTCAAAGTTATTTTATCATGAGAATAGTAACAAAGAAAACTCACATGTAAGTTTATCGATCTGCGCGAGCGCCTTTTCGGTATACTTGTGTGCTTTCTCCATGTACCCTGCTTGCGCCGAGTGCATGACCGTGACCAGGTACACTAGCACGTACAGTTGCTGCCGGGACAGCCACACGAATAACTCGCCCTGGACCGTGCCGCATACCGCTGAGAAATGAGGATCAAATTGTAACCGGCACATACTTCCCAATAAATAATATGTTTGCACTAAAATAGTTACAAAGACTTCTGAACTTTTGCATCTTCCAATTAATAACATAACATAATCAGCTTATAATGTTCCCACTGCTGGGACACAGGCCTCCGGGTTGGTAGATGTCACATGTCTTCGAAATACAGGTATTTTTAGGCGACGAATAAAAATATAACTTACAAGTATGGAAATAAAGTTGAAATTTCAATGTTAACGGTCTATTTCCATACTATTAAGTTATATTTTTATTCGTCGCCTAAAAATAGCTTGCCAAGCCATGCCATGCCTCCAATGGGCGCCGGGCCTAAACCGCTGGGTCTAGAGGTAGAAACATGAAATTTTGCACGAGAGTTCCATACATCGTTCCATATAACGAAAGGCAGCACGAAGGAACTATTTTTTTTTCATTCGTGGGGCCTAAAGGGGATGAAAATATTGTATGGAAGTTCGTCATTTTGGCCTGGTGGGATTTCCCGTCGGGCATACAGCGTGTAGCAGTGTTAACGGCTCCGACTTAAGAGTTGAAAGTCGGGATTGGAACCCAGCCAGAGGCTTTACTTTGTGTAAATAGTTTCATCACTACTGCTCTCAAAACGGTGAAGGACTGAGTACTAAAACCAAAAATTTTACGATATGTGACATCTACCACCCCGCACTGGGCCCGCGTGGTAGATTACAGCCCACTCCCTCTCGAAGAGAGGCGGCCTGTGTCCCAGCAATGGGAACATTATAGGCAGTTTATGCTATACAGCTTGTATATCTACAGTTCACTGTACGGCGAAGACCAAAAGCCTTGTGTTCAGACCAGCCATCATTTTAAATGAGGACCAAATTCTCCTCTTGATAGTACACAGAGGAAAATCGTGAGCACAAATCATACTGTTTCTACACCTGAATGGTACAAATAACAGTAATATTGTTATTAGCAATAACTTTAAACAATATAAAAGCAGGGACCATTTTGGTTACCCATTGAAAGGGTTTTCGATAGGGTTTTTCTAAGTGATTAAACAAAAACCCATATAAGGTTAACCCTTATGAACGGCTTAAATTAAATTTTGGTAACCCATTGAAAGGGTTTTCGATAAAAACCCATACGGTGTGGGTAACCCTTTTGAACGGCTTAATTTAAGCCATTCAAAATTACCCACACCATAAGGGTTTTTGATTAATTGCTTAGAAAAACCCTATCGAAAACCCTTTCCATTGAAAGGGTTTTCGATAGGGTTTTTCTAAAATGGTACCTGGGTAGAATAGAGATAGAATTGGTCCTGCTACGCGTGCTGGGCGGATATCGTAATAACAGAATATTATGATTTTTTCATGTTACTGGGTTTCAAGTAGGTATAGAACCCATTGAAATGGGCTATCATGTAACCCCTTTCATTGGGTTTCAAGAATAAAACCCATTCAATGGGTTGTCATGTAACTCTTTCAATGGGTTTCTAGTATAAAACCCTTTCAATGGGTTACATGATGATAAAGGTTACCCATTGAATGGGTTACCCCTTCGAAAGGCTTAACCCTTAACCGGGGTTGTACGGTCCCTGTATAAAAGTGATACTTACTGTCATCGTCAGGCCAATTGGGGGCCATGATGGTCTGTATGCTCTGCTGCAGCTGCTTTAGACAAGGCTTCACACTCTTCACCTGCCCCGCCATTAAGTAGTGACATACCTGCCGAAAACAAATGGGTGAAGCGGATTGTTCAAAGAACAGATGACAAGTATTTATTCCCGACTACGATAAAGCCTAAGACGGGCGAAGCCGTTAGCAAAAGCTAGTTACTAATAATATAAAAATAGAAAATATTTTATCTACTCTCATTACGTAAAAATCGAACTTCAAAACGAGTTTTTATTGACATATTTTATAAACAGAATACCGAAATTTAAAAGTAGAATCATATTATAACACTTTTTCTTTAGCAAAATAATGATAACAAAAAATTTTTTGCCAATACGATAGAGGGCTCATCCAAGAAGTTAATATCACCAAGGATTTTCCATCAAATTTTTTTTTTCTTTAATTTTTTTAATTTATTTATTATTTGTCAGTGAGCCCCAAACTAGACAGTCTGTATCTTGGGGCGGGGTACGAATTCCAGAGTGGACTAGAGAGGTGATTTTAGGGCTCCCACACATAACTGCGAATTCGCAACGCATCGCAAATTTCTGCCAGCTCGTTTCTTTTTTTTAAACGTATTTACGTACTTTTTTTTACGTATTTCTGAAGGTATCGCATCGCATCGCGGTTTTGTGTGGGCGCCCTTAGGTATGGTATGGGTGTATGTTTAATGTTTGTGTGATGTGTGTGTGGTGTTTATGGTGTTTGGGGTGTGTGTATCATGTGCGTGTTTATGTGTGTGTGTAAGTGTGCGTGTTTGTTCTCATTGCAATTATTCGGTGTCAAGTCAGGGTCTTTATATTAATTGTTCCGAGTCACATAACCAGTTTTTAGCAACATTTTCAAAACTCAAACACGCGCACAACTTATTCATGCACACAGTCTTTTGTGCTATGACACTGATATATGATGGTGCTACACGAGATGTATTGTAGAGAGAATAAGCAAGGCGTAGTACTGCTTTTGCTCACGGGAGCGCTGCCTGCGCGGTGAATTGGGGATGCGCGGCGGTGGGTGTTCTCCCAAAGAACAGTAATAGATGGCGCGTAAATCGCGCTAAATTAATTTAATACCATGATGTTTTTTAGTTATACTTATTTAACATTTAGAAGGGCATGTATGTATGGGACTACAGGGTATGCAGAGCTTATTTGCATGTATGGAGTGCACGCCAGAGTGTAATTAATTACACATGACGTGTGGCTCCGGTTATACGAAGACCAATGTTATTTTTTTACGACTTTTTTATACCTTTTTAGTTGGCGTATTCGCCGTTTTTAGATTTGAGGTTTGAACTTATTTTTTTGTGTTTAGCTGCGGCCGTTTCATCACCATTAAAGAAACATATATTGAAAATGGCAGCCAAACACAAACACGACCTTTTAGTTGTACAGTAAAATGTGCGAGTGGGAGGGAATTATTAGCACCGCCATGTACTATTCGTTATTTTTAATGGCACGGATAATCGTTTTTTTTTTTATAAATGGTATCTTGTAAGTCAACCTAAGAGGTTGCCGGCTGCTTAACCGGACTATACTGTGGATGTCTTAATAAATGAAGGCGTTCAGACAGGGCATAAAACTTATAAACCAAGCTACTACACGCTAAGGGCACCCCCTTGTGGGGTACAGACCTCGGCTTAGGCCGTCGCTGTGGGCAGGGCAGCAAGGGGCAGACTGAATCAGATCAAGATTAATTAGGGACGAATTTAAAGCTACAGGTTCAGCAGCGCAAGCTGCCTCGAGCAAGGGTCAGGGCGGGCATCACGGACGAGGTGCGTCGCGGCGGGCCTCGGCGGCGACGACGGAAGGATGGCAGTCTGTATGTTTTTGCGAACGGTACTAGTAACTCACTCTTCTGAAGGAGGGTAATAGCGTCATCGGGAATGGTGAGAGTATGCCTCGGTCGGTGAATCTTTCCAATGCGGGATGAAATGCAGTGGGCGGCCACTGCAGTCAGGGGAATGCTGCAGGGGGGTGCTTTACAGCAGAGTCGAACAATCGCTTTGAGAGGCGTTTCATGAACTGTCGGATGGTGTGCATTCTGAGATCTAGATGAAGATTTTTATTGCGAACATACAAGGGGATGGGTTAGACGCAGTTGCCTACTTTGCCTTTAAGAAATTCTGGCGCCTCCAACAGTGGCCGTCTTTTGGCTGAAATGATTATGATGGTCAACAAAAATAAACAAAAATTATAATTACCTGTAGCACTAAGAAAAAGACTTTGAGGTACTCTTTTTGGTGATGACTACCACTCCAGGTGTCTACTAGGTGACCTGCTTGGTTCAGTAGTGGCAACACTTCTGTGATTTTCTTGTCTATTAACAACAGCTGGAACAAATGGGTATAGAGTTAAACAAGTTCATACTTCAATGCATTAACGCTTAAGCTTGTACTCACCTTTACACAGTCGTAAGACTGTGTAGAAATGTGTACAAGCTTAATTAAGCATTTTATAATGTAAGAATGTAACCATGCTTATTCTGGTAAAAATAACCCCGCGTCCTAACCAAAAGTGACAATCAAGTTTGGTTAGAAAGTGGCCTAATACTTAACGACCTAAGGCGAGTTTTAAACAAGTAAAATAATCCAAGACGAACCATAAATCTACAATATTAAAAAAAAAAACGAGTGAGCTTTGAAATGAAATGAAATCGTCTATTCTGTAAATAGGATAGTAGAATCACTTTTACGTCATATTAAAAAAAAAAAATCTAGATGTACCCGACATTTCTTATCTGACTACCCTGAGAAGAAATGGCGAAACAAACTCAGGGGTCAAACAAAGTCTCTTTTAAAGTCCAGAAATAATCTTGGTCAGATCATGCGAGGACCACGTAGATCCGTGTCTGAAATGGTCTTTTGAGGAAAGAACCACACAAATTTGAGTGGACCTGTCCAATCAGTGTAAGCATTTGTCAGTAATCGTGCAGCTCAACTTTAGCTCACACGACTGAAGTAAAACTTAAAAATATTAATACTAATTATACTTCCGTAACGCTCTCGTCATGCATTCACCAGCTTACTTCCCAAGTCAAGCGTGCCTAAATAAGTTTTACTTCAAAATATCGTATTGTTATTATTTTCCTTTTTAAGACTAAGATATTTTTAGCGTTTTGACAAACATTACAATCCGTTATGCAAAAATTTACAACTTTCGAAGGTTTTGGAGGATACTCTGTGTGTAAAGTCTTTTGGTGATTCCGTAGCACACAATTAGTAGCAATGGGTTTCATTTTGACAGTTCAACAACATTCATTGTGTTATTTACGTGGTTGAGCCATTGATGTAAAATAAGGGAAGATAAGCCACTCTCTAAGTCTAACATCACGTAAATTAAATGGACTAGAAACACATGTAAACACACCCCCACAACTACATTTCCCGATATCGTGCGTCATGTGCTCGACAACCAAAATAGAGACATAATATGCGGGCTATAGCAGCAACGAGATAGCAATACTTGTCACTGTTACGTACCCAACTCGGAAGCGAAATCGCGTTAGCAGCCGAAAGTTGGCCGAATGTTTACGATTAGGAACGACTTATGATGGAGCAAACATGAAATAATATTATAATTTTCAACAAATTAACATTTTTGTTTAATTCCGTGGGACTTGTTTTTGATTTTTGCACTATTTGTGCACAGTTTATAAACACAGTAAGGCATTGTTGCTGTTTCTTTAGACAATTACTGTAATTTTACTTAACATGCTACACAAACGCCAGTTCGATTGTGACTAAGGTCAATTGTGTTCTTTTAGCCTAATTTATGCGGTCCACATCGAGGAGCGCGTACTATATCTTCCTATCTATCTATCTATTTATTACATCAACGGGGTGAGCAGACAAAATTTTTTTCGAACATAGGAAGCAATGGACTAGCAATATACTTCAAAATCAAAATCATTCAGATTGTGTTCAAACTGTGTTACGCAATTAGGGTGCTGATCACAAAATACTGGAACAAAACTTGAAAAGATAAACAAAGAAAGTAGTATAAAGTTGACTTACCATAACCCTACTGAGTATGAAAAGGACGCGCGTGTAAGGCACATTGGATATCTGTGCATAATCTACTCCAACTCCTAGCAGGCTGCTTGCCACTTCATATTCTTTCTCCGTTGCGTGGATTTGCTGAAAATGTTAATATTATTAATTGTCATATTGGAGCTTTTAGACCTCGTACAGGCCTTTACACTTTATTTATGTGCTGTTTTTTTTATGTCATAATAATTGGTTAATATTCTTCTTGCTAGTCAGGGACCATTTTGGTTACCCATTCAAAGGGTTTTCGATAGGGTTTTTCTAAGCGGTTAATTAAAAACCCATACGATATAGGTAACCCTTTTGAACGGCTTAAATTAAATTTTGGTTATCCGTTGAAAGGGCTTTCGATAAAACCCCATACGGTGTGGGTAACCCTTATGAACGGCTTAGTTTAAGTCATTCAAAATTACCCACACCGTATGGGTTTTTGATTAACTGCTTAGAAAAACCCTTTCCATTGAAAGGGTTTTCGATACGGTTTTTCAAAAATGGTAACCAAAATGGTCCCTGGGTAGAATTGGTCATGCTACGCGTGCTGGGCGGATATCGAAATAACAAAATATTATGATTTTTTCATGTTACTGGGTTTCCAGTAGGTATAGAACCCATTCAATGGGTTATCATGTAAGCCTTTCACTGGGTTTCAAGTATAAAACCCATTCAATGCGTTTCTAATATAAAACCCATTCAATGGGTTAGATCATGATAAAGGTAACCCATTGAATGGGTTACCCCTTCACAGAGGCGTGCACAGAGATCCCAGACAGGGTATGCACGGCTAGACAATGCAAGGGAAACAACAATGTGTTTGTGTGTACACAACCTGCCAGCCAGTAATAATAATCATATATGTAAAAGTTTTTATGAAATACCGAGTACCTAGCATTAACTTTTTTTTAGTTAAATCCAATCCGGGTACACACCTTTGCAATCAATTTAACTTTATCCTCAAAAGTTAACGTATAAAAAGCGGCAGACTTTAAATTACCATACACACTTCGCCAGCACAGGTCTCACTGTGAGACCCGCAGGTGTAAGTTTCCATTTTTATTGACAGCAACCATATCATTTTCCATTGTTTATATTAAACTTACTAAATAATTACAGACAGTCAATGACTTGCGCCAAGAATAACAATCGAAACAGTATGGCGAAAAAACTTTAAATAAACGAACTAATACGAACGAATGAATTAGTCAGTCATTTGGTCAATCCGACAAAAAAAAGTCGTCCCTCTGCACTTACGGCTTTCCAATTTGGACGGGTTGCAATGTAAGCTATGCTTTCAAAACTCAAACACGCGCGTGTTTTACACATTATCACGCACACAGTCACATTTTTGCTGTGTACTACTACTACACGAGATGCGTTGTATGAAGAATAAGCAAGGCGTAGTACTGCTTTTGCTCACGGGAGCGCTGCCTGCGCGGTGAATTGGCGGTGCGCGGCGATGGGTGTTCTTCGAAAAAATAGTAATAGATGGCGCGTAAATCGCATTAGATTAATAAAATACCATGATTTTTTTTGAGTTATAGTTATTTATTATTTAGAGGGGGCATGTATTTATGGGACTGCAGGGTATGCAGAGCTTATTTGCATGTATGGACCGCACGCCACTGCCCCTTCTAAAGGCTTAACTGTTAACCGGGGTTGTACGGTCCCTGGTCCTAGTAGCTACTTTTTCTTTCTTTCTTTCATATTTATTTATTTACCATCTTGATTTTTTTATCAGTAACATTATCGTAATGTCTTATAAAAACTTTTTAAAGTCTCTTCCTCAAACAGATAACTGGAAATATTTGTTTCTATGGAAAATTTAAAATTGGTCTAATTTTCTATTACACTATTTTTCGAAAATGTTCTAACTTTTTAGACCTTAGTATCCTGCTTATGCGTATGAAGTTTCTTTAAAATCGGTTCAGACATTTCGAAAAACAAGGGCTTGAAAGTTTGAAAATGCCGTATGGTGTAAACGCTATTAACTCAATGCCCAGAAGGTCCGGAATGATTAACACAATCATTATTTTGTCTTACTCTCATAGAGATGTAAAGGATTCAGGCCCAAACTTTTTTGTGTGTGATAAGTTGATAACTTTCAAAACTTTGTATGAAATGCTGTAAGTTGTAAACGCTCTTAAGTTTTCTTTAAATACACCGGCATGAAATTAATAGTTGCTTGGGTTCTTCTTATATTGGTATTATAGGTACGGTTATTGCTATGCATTACCTGGCCCCACAGAAGAAGTAGAGCTTCAAAGGAGGAGAGGTTATGCAGGTTACTGACTGTACTTTAGTCAAACTAGGTACATTAAAATGTTTGAGCGAAGCAGGCTAAATACTCAACTAAGTAAAAAAATATGAGTAATTTTACTCAAACTAATTCCATGATTTATTTACTAATTTTGCTATATTAATAAAATTATGTGGACTGTCCAACTTATATTCCAACAGAAAATTAAAAAGTTTTTTTTTTATACCCAACTTGGAAGACAGTCTTCCCTGGAGGTGGTGGTGGTGTAGCTTTAATTTCTTAGTTTTTTTTAGCACTACTTAATATCCACAGTCAACTAATTGAATAGTGAAATATTCTCAGAAAGTTGATTTGGATTTAGTATTACTAATTAAAACCGTAGATACTCATAAAACTTTGCTTCAAGTTTCAACAAAGGCTACAAAAATCAAGAAAACATCACCATAAACTCAAAACAAATCCTCAAAAATATAAAAAAATCTCTTTTAATAATTTTATCCAAGTCAAGGTTAATAACAAACAACTAATTGAACTGAAAAATTATAGTAAAGATACTAACTAATTATGTGAAAATAATATTTGATTCTCATTGTGACATAAAAATCTATTGACACAAAACAATAACATTGAGACTTAAAAACAATGTTTGAATTAGCCGCAAACAACAACAAACTAAGAAAATATCTATTTTCTCTTATTCCTTAATTTTTTTAGTATGTTAAGTATCTAGATCAACTATGGCTGAGAAACATTAAAATAATATCTACAGTACTGTAACAAATTCAATTCAAACAATCTTAGATTAACAAACGTCAGGATTGTTTATCTTACGATTCACAAGTGGTACTGATAATCAAATAAACATTGGTATCATTCCCTATAGAGCAAAAGGTTAGGTAAATGACACAGAATAACACAGATTGTATACTTACAGCCAGCTGGAATATAAGTCTGCAGTGCCAGTAAACACTATGCTGTGACAACTCAATGGCCTTCCGTAGAATGGGCTTTGAATGTGATGGCTGGCCCTGGGCCTCAAACAGATCTGCGAGCACACTTGCTGCCTCGAACTTAACATCGTCGAACCCATTGATAGTCTGTGACATGCACCACTGAAACCACAACACTGTTTAATCACCATATGACCCACTTCAACTTTGTTTACATACTTTGAGAAAGTAGTATGTTCAAACCCACAAACATACATAATGTTGCAGGTACTCAATCAAATTAGCCCAACAACTGCTTCTTCAAAACACATTACGCTCCCAAACTATATGAATAACAACAAAAAAAACTTACACTCTGCTCTAAATGCGTTCTCGCCAAGTCGATGTTTTTGGTGTGTGTCAAAAGAATATTTCCAAGTTGTAAATGTGTCCTGGCTTCGACTCTTTGTGGTGGTTTGAAATTAAATACAGCTTGTAGGCACTGGATACAACTTTTTATGTCAGGAGGATTCGATGTACGGAAATGTTCTGCTAAACCAAGTAAAGAAATATACCAAGCGTCCTGCGTTGACGCCATTTTGACATTTCTGCTTGGAGGGAACGATGTTGCCAGACTTCTTGCTTGAATCACAGGGTTTTAATAAGAAAAAATAAAAAAAATTGCTCAAAACCTTAGCACAATAATTATTTAAAAAAAAACTTTTTTCAACAAAATAAACAACTGACATCCAAAATAACAATATAAAGTGAAAAATAACTCTAACTTTGGAAGTCGAATGGCAAAAAAACTAAAATACAGATCCAAAGGAAGGAAAAGGTATTATGATGTAAAACATCTATAGGCGCACACCGCGCACGTAAAACAGAGTGCTGGTGAGGCGACGCATGCTGCGTGGCGATTCACCACTCGCTCCCCGCGCGCAGTCCAACTGCTACGCGACCCTGACCTTTTTTCGATCTTTGTTTATTTGATTTCGATGTTTCACATATGCCAGGCGTCCCGTGACGGCTCACAATTTTTATTTTTTTCGCTTTTTAGGGGTCTTTTTTAAAAAAAAAGGTCAGGGTCGCGTAACGGGGGAACCGCGCGCGTGGAGTGAATGGTGAATCACAGAATCACCACGCGGCAGTGTCGCGCCGCCAGCAATTACGTGCGCCTATAGATGTTTCACAACAAAAAGCTGCGGTCTTTTGAGTGTAAAAACTGCCAGTGGGAATTTAATAAAATACCTTTTATGTGGGACGGCCCGCGGCACTGACCCGGTGTCTTCCATCTTTAAAATTTAAATAACTTCCGTTCGCCTCGCCCAATCACACTTTCCGTAACGCTCTCGTCACGCAATCACCAGCTTACTCAGCCAAAAATTTGTCCTCCTCCTTTTTGGAAGTCGGTTAAATAGTAAAACCCATTTCAATTTATTACATTATCGAAAAGATGAATGAAGTAGAGAGATAAATTATTCAAATCTTTAGAAAGAAGTACTATTTTTTGTCAATTATTACTAATTTCACCATATTTCCATCATGTTGGTAGTAGGCAGTACTTTACTTTCATCATGGACACCTCGACACGGGGGCCTAAAATGGACGCTTTGGCAGTAAAACTGGGGGCCTAAAATGGACGCTTTGGCAGAATCATAATAATTATGATCTGCGTACAATTCATATCCCGCAATTCATCTGTTTGACAGTTTTGTATGGAGTTTCGTAAAATGGTTCACAAATTATGAATTGCTAATATGAAGTTTAATGTCAAATAGCAGCTGTCAAACAGATGAATTGCGGGTTATATGAATTGCACGCATGATTCTGCCAAAGCGTCCATTTTAGGCCCCCTGCGTACAATTCATAGATCCCGCAATTCATCTGTTTGACGGCTGCTATTTGACATAAACTTCATATTAGCAATTCATAATTTGAAGACCATTTTACGAAACTCCATACAAAACTGTGAAACAGATGAATTGCGGGCTATGAATTATACGCAGATTATAGTATGATTCTGCCAAACCGTCCATTTTAGGCCCCCTGATCATCGAACTAGTAAAAATCGTCGACTTTTTGACTTACATCATTTTTGATGATAGCCTGGATCCGCAGCTGTAGCCCGCGAAATTCAAACTTCCTTAGGTTTTAATATTTTTTTTTGCAATTCGTAGGTCAGAGCGACTGTATCAGCATAGCTATTCACAACGATACGATTCACTACCGTATCGACAACGGCACTTGTTCGATAACCTGATTTCTGAACCGAAGGACTGGCAAAACGCTATTCACCTTTGCGTATATAACTCTTCACAGATCCGTGTGCAAACGATTGTGTGTTTATGGGTAACGGTAGAAATGGTAGTAAATAGAAAATAGTGGTAGAAAAACTTTTTCCAAAAAAATAATAACCGACTACCAAACATAACACTACAAAATGAAAAATAACTTATTTTCGGTTATTTTAAAGTCGGTGTCTTTGGATCTGTATTTGAGTTTTTGGCCACCAACTTCCGAAATTAAAGTTATTTTTCACTTTGTAGCGTTATGTTTGGTAGTCGGTTATTATTTTTTTGGAAAAAGTTTTTTATGTTTCACTTTTTAGTCTGAGGTGGACGCTGAAGTCGAACGTAGGGCGAATCTCCCTCCGGTCGAAGACCCTGATTGTCCTCTGGCTCCCGTCACCCCAGACGAAGTGCACGACATTATCAAGGGTCTGAAAACCCGTAAATCTCCCGGATCAGACGGAATCACCAACAGGGTGCTCCAGCTGTTCCCCGCTCACCTGATCATGCTAATGACCACCATCTTCAATGGCGCTCTTAGCAACAACATTTTTCCTCAAGCTTGGAAAAATGCCACGGTCATCGGTATCCCGAAGCCCGGCAAGCCTAAGACCGAACCTTCCAGTTACCGACCCATCAGTCTGCTCAACGTCGTCGGCAGAGTCTATGAGAGGCTTATTTATAAGCGTCTCAGAGACTATGCTGAGACGAAGGGCCTCATCCCAAACGAACAATTCGGGTTCAGATCCCAACATTCGTGCGTACAACAGGTCCACCGTATCGTCGAGCATATAAGCGCTGGCTTCCAGCGCGGGCTCATGACGGGTGCTGTGTTCTTCGACATAAACATTCTTCATTGCGAAAGCGTTCGACAAAGTCTGGCACAACGGCTTATTATATAAGCTCTACGAACTCGGTGTGCCCGATCGTCTCGTGCTCATCTTACGAGACTTTTTGTGGGACCGCACCTTCCGCTATCGCATCGAGGGTGCGCTATCATCCCCCCATCCGCTCCGCGCAGGCGTCCCTCAGGGCGCTGTGCTGGCACCGCTGATATTCACAATATTCACTAGTGATATCCCCAAATGTAGAAAGGTGCAGTTAGCTCTGTTCGCAGACGACACGGCCATCTACTACTCCGGCCTCAGACAAGACAATATCGCCCGCATCCTTCGGGCTGAAGTCAACAGACTCGCGGCCTGGTTCAGGAAGTGGAGGATCGAAGTCAACCCTGATAAGAGCCAGGGGGTCCTATTCTGTAGGCCCCGGCGATCACCCGCCCTCCCCCAACCGATCACCATGTTCGGCAAGCCTATCCCTTGGGAGAAGCGAGCCAAATATCTCGGTGTGGTCTTAGACCATCACATGACGTTCGGCGAGCACATAAAACAGGTGCGCTCGCGCGCCAGTTTTGCTCTCGGCAGACTACACTCCGTACTCAACCCGCGCAGCAAGTTGTCCCTTAAGTGCAAATTGCGTATTTACACCGCGTGCATTCGACCGATCATGACTTACGCCTGCGTAGTATTCGCTCACGCAAAGTCGTATCACATTCATAAGATGCAGACGCTTCAAAACCGATTTCTCCGTAGAATTACGAAGGCTCCTTGGTTCGTTCGGAACGAACAACTTCACGTAGACCTTAAGATGCCTACCATCAAGCAGTTTATGAAGCGCCTTGCAAAGCGCTTTTTCGAATCCGCGGAACGTCATCGCAACCCCTTGGTTGTGCAGGCCGCTAGTTACAGGCCTTCTGCCATTAGTCAGACTCGCCGACCGAGGCATACTCTCTTAGATCCGGATGACCCCGTCACTCTCCTTCAGGAAAGCAATAGGGCCACGAGTACAGTGCACAAAATACACAAACCGACCTTCCGTCCTCGCCGCCGAAGTACCACGCGAACTTCCTGAGTAAATGGTAATAAAAGTCCTCCCCCCCGTCCCTTGAATGTCAATGCGCCAGCCGTCCGGTTAGAGGCTGAGAGCGCCGTAGCAATAAATATAATATCCCCTGATAATAATCATGATCAAAATGTTGATCCAGCCCGTCCCCAAATTGTTACTAATTTTGTGATCCCCAACGACGCCCTAAGCCGAGGTCCGTACCCCACAGGAGGTGCCCTTAGTGCGCTGTCGTTTAGTTTTAATATATATAATTTGCGCCCTGGCTGGAGGCTTTAAGATTATAAACCTTAGGGCAGCCACAGTAATATCCGGTTAAGTAGCAACGACCTCTCTAGGTCTGCTACGAGATGCCATACATAAAAAAAAAATAAAGGTTTGGAGGACTTCGTCGATATCACTGGATAGGTGGTCCGTATATAGTTACTCTACTCTTTGATAGGTGGATACGAGTACACTGACGTTCAATACGGCACGAAACCGTATCGTACCTTTGTGAATAGCTAATAACATACATTTGAATGACTTTTTCATGCAATCAACAAATCTAACTTAGAGAGATGTATTAAGAGTACAATGTACCTAATCATAAAAATTTTAACAGTAGTCGAATCAACAATTTATTAACAAAAAAATTATCGAGCGTTATTAAGCACATTCTTTGCTTGTTTTTAGATAATGAATGTATCTTTTTAGTTTTCCCTGCAGAGATGCGGCTTTTGGACTTTTTTTGTTACGTCTGCTCTGTCAGTATATTAGAATGTACTCTGTGGTCTGCTCACAGAAGTAGGCTATACCTACCTTTATTTTTCTAGCTCGTCAAGGAAATAAGCTTGCCCTGAAGTTTGTGCACTCTAGAATAATTTCGTCATCCGTATAATGCAGCGTATAGACGTTAAATTTTTATTATTGCATTCTCCTTTCCTATAAATAACTATTTGTTTATTTATATTTAACAAACAAGTAACAAGACACAAATGTGTTAGTACATAACAATATTTCTTAATAACTATGTTAGTAAACTAAACTTACACACTTAACCAAATACTGCCCCATAGTTATGAGAATTCCTGCTACAATCTCAATACCGATGTGTAAAACTTGCAGCAGCGATTCACATGTAGCGGCATCAACATCGCCACATACCACGAACTACGCGTCACACTGACGTCACGCGAATCCTGCATCGCGCAAGCAGAGTTTACCACGCAACTAGCATATATACAACGTCCCGACATCGACCGTCGGGCAGTTGCCCACCAGACACGACACCCGTCTGGTCGGAGGATCCTTCCTTTTCTATAGAGGATGAGTGAACTTTACACCCTGTTCCTCATACCACCAAACACACACAAGCAGTCCAGTCTGCTCGCGAAGTCGCGACACACTGCACTACTGCAGTATAATGTTGGGGCTGGCCCGCAGCCGGCGCATCTTTTTCGCATCGTAGTGTAGAAGCAATCGACACCAGCTTCAACAAACATCCCCGATGCGCTACAGAAACGGAACAGCCCCATCAATACCCGGGACGCATTATTATATTGAATGCGAAGGGCGCTGTACGACTTTAGGGTGTAATCTACCCACAGGCTGCACGTGTAAAATGAGATGCAATATGCACGAAATAAGGTTCTTATAACTACCTTCGAACAACGTACAACAAACCTGCGAGCGATCATAATTAGCTCTCACCGACAGCGCCCTCCTTTTTCTTTCTATATCATCATCTCTGAGGTCAGCCTTTGAGGTCAGCGGTCAAAAGATATCTCAAGTATTTCACCATATATACCCTCACAAGCGCTATCCCGTTCAACCTGACTGGAGGCATAGGAACAAAATTTCGACCGCTGACACCAAAAACCACAAAACTATGCATAGAATAGAACATTACTAAACTTACAAAACGTGTTTTGGGAGGAAACATCCGTCAAACTACTTTTTAAAACTTTAAATTTGTGTATCGTCAGCAAGGAATATCAGCTTTCTGGGGATCAGAGTAGAGGAAGCGTTTTAATGATGCAAGTATTGAATACTACACCAAAAACGATACCCGAATCCAGATCATTACAAGCTCTGAATAGGTTTCTGTGAATTAATGCTAGTAAGCCCTCGTGCAGCTCGAGAAGGACTGGAGTTCTGAATACTGAAAGGGTTTCCATAAACGTGTTGCCGACACTACTTTCTTATAAGAGCAATAGGTACCTACCTATGTGAAGTAGCCTATCAGAATGTATTCTAATTTACCTATGATTCTCTTTAAATCTCTTTTTAGCCGTGCATTCTCTAGATATCTAATAAAGTAATAACCCCATTTGTACTTAAGCCTAGTGTGATGCCCTACACACTTCTTTACAATGATCGAATAAATGTGCATAAAGGCTACTCTCTATTCTAGCTAGCTCTAGAGTACCCATTAAAAGTTCTCAAGATCAATAATAAAATCTGAAGTGTCCTAGCTACCTAATAACTCCATTTGTACTTAGGCCTAGCGTGCTGCCCTAGCCACTTCTTGACAATAATCTAATAAATGTGCCTAGAGGCTACTCTCTATTCTAGCTAGCTAGAGACACTAGAGTACCTATCAAAAGTTCTCTAGCTAGATAAATAATAAAATCTGCAGTCTCCCTTGAATAAACATTCTACCTAGACTTGTTTGTGGTTGCAGACCAAGAGCTAAGTTAGTTTAGCTAGGCTCACATAGCTGACGTAAGCTAAACAGACTGAGCTTAGCTCTTGGTCTGCAACCAGCTTTTGCATGGGCAAAAATGGGTGAACCATTAGAACAATAATAATAATAAAACAAGAATTAGTTATACTTAGAAGTTAGGTTTATTCATCAATGGTAAGAGCACCAGTGTTGATGTCATTAATGAGGTCATGAGGAGGCCTGCCCTCAACTGTGCATCCGACGGACTGTGCGGTACCGAGGATCTCCTTGACTGTGCCGGAGAGGTAGCGCGCCATTGATCTGGCTTTCATGGTCTTGGCAATAGTGATCACATCTTCGAGGGTGATGTTGCCGTTGTGCTTGACTGGAATTAGGAGAAAATTATATTTTATTAGATAATTTTATAAAGTAATTCTTAGAAACAAATATTCTTTAACCTCCTCAATTAAGATATTTCTTGGAAGGATACTTTCGAGGTTAATATTTAAATTAATTTTATAGTTTTTAATTTTTTTGATATCTTGTTTAGGCTTTATGAATAGTTTAGGTTGTGAAAGAGAATACTAAACTAAAGTAAACTTGCAGAGGAAGCCCTAAAAAATCTTATCTTAAATGTTATGATTTGATACATACCGTTCTTCTGCTTCTTGCGGTCACGTGGGGGCTCCTTCAGGGCTCTGATGATAAGGGCAGCGGCAGATGGCACCACAGAGATCTGGGCCTGTCTGTTCTGTACAATCAGCTGCACAGTGATCTTGAGACCCTTCCAGTCGCTGGTGGCCTTGGCAATGTCATCACCAACCTTCTTGGGGGACTGTGAGTAGAAATAAATGTTAGTAAGACATTATGAAAAGATTAAATGCTTGTAAATAATGTAATTTGCAATAGATCTTCTCCAATTGATATTATAGATTTATACATTACACCATGTGGGCTCTTCACAGTAACATGACGTGACATGTTTTAGGTGCGTTTCATCCAGTAATAAATATTTAAGTCTCTTGGCTAGTTCCAAAGAAACTGCAATTCAATTTAAAAGATTATTGATAGATCTAGCAACTTAAATGCTTGTAAATAATGGAATTTGCAATAGATCTTCCCCAATTGATATTACAGATTTATACATTACCCCAAGGTGGTTCTTCACAGTAACATGACATGTGTTTAGGGTGCGTTTTATCCAGTACATTAATATTTATGTCTCTTGGCTAGTTCCAAAGAAACTGCAATTTAATTTAAAAGATAATGGATAGATCTAGCAGCTTCAAAATGTTAATGATATGAAATAGTAACTTGAACGTGAACTTACTCAATCCCACAAGTAGCTATAAACCTAGAAAGCATGGCAGTCACATTGCCTGGTCCGCGACTCCTTATTGGACATTCGGAGTAGCCGCGACAGGGAAAGTATCCTGAGTCGCGGGTTCCTTCCATCCGCCACCCGGAAGGACGCGCCTGGTAGGGAGGCACCCCCCAGGATGATCAAACTTTTATGCGAGACAACTAGATTTCAACTGACTCCATGGTGAGTAAATAATGTTTTTCTTCAGAAAAAGATTCACAAAAGCCTTGCAGCATGAGCATAATTATATCGAGTCGTCTCTGCGATACCATCAAATTATTGTATCATTTAAGGAATAGGTGTTCGGACTGCCATGCGAAGTTTCTAGGTTAGAATTTTGGAAACTTTTGCGAATATCTAAATATATGCTCACCAGACCAAGGGGACCGATTTTAGGGGCCAACGACGAAGTGGCACCAACTTCTCCACCGACGCATCGCAAGTTTACTGCAAAAATACACACACAAAATTGAAGAACACTATCACTTTAAAACCGGTCATGTTTTTCACTGGTATCAACTCTTACCGATTTTAACTTCATTAGGATCGAACTTAGGCGGCATTTTGCAGTATTTTTAAAATACAAATTAACGTATTTCAAACTATTCCAAAGTGATTAACTTGGATTTAAAAAGGCGAACTGCAATCAAACGTTCCGCAACGTTGACAGCTCACCGAAAAAGAAATTGTCAGATAGATTTTGACATTTTATGCCTTTGTCTTTGACTTGGTAGTTTTTTTTTTAATGGGGAACTTATCTATCGAGTAACAAATAAAATAAAGTCTTGTTTCAAAATAACACCTTCACTGACAAGAAACGGTAAAATTCAACACATTCGCTCTTAGATCAATTAACCGTTTCGCTCATCATTTTATGTGCCAATTTCGTTTCGATGGTTCGTCATCAATTTATCATCGAATCTTGAAAATTCACCATTTGAAGTAATATCAAAATCAATAATGTGGTAGGAACAGAAAATGAATTATAGACAAATTAGTATTAAATTTGAGTTAATAATTTAGCATTAAGAATTCTATGAACGAAAAAACAATCCAATCCAATATCCAAAAAATCAAAAACAATACCCAAGTTTAATTTTTTTTTTCACGGGTTAGAAAAACCAAAAACCTCATGGTCAAAGTAAAAGACATGATCCATCCAAGTCTAACTCTGTGATAAAAGTAATTATCACTGCGCAGACCGGAAGTGCTGGGTAAATATTGTGCTCTCAGAAACAATTCAAATATTAACTCTCTAACGATTTTGTTTAACTCTCAAACGATAGAAAAAAAAAAACAAACGTCCAAGTCCCTTTTTGCGGGAATGGGTGCCATCGACACACAAAAATTTAAAGTCGTTTTTACATAAAAACTACTAATAATACTACTACTAATGATTATAATTCTGTGAAGCCATATTTGTTATGGCCACGAATCATATTTAGATCAACGTACAACTTGTTACTGACAATTGCAAAAACGTAAAGCCGGCATTACACTCGCGTGTGACGTCGCGCCGTGAATTCACGCCGTGAATAACACTGTGATCCGCGTGCGAACTGTATCCCTCTACACTCGCAATTACTCGCAAAGCTTCGCAGTCTTGTTCGCGACTATCATGGACGACGAAGTGATTTCTGCTGCTGCTGTCTCACTCACTAGGTACTTGCAAGCATATAAAAAAGAGATGGAGAAGAAGACGTTGGTGGATGACACGAATCCATCGCAATGTAACATTCATATTTAAATCGCAATAATAATAAAAAGTCAATCTACAACGCACGCAAAACCACTCCCTACGCTGTCTTGTACGCTACTGCGAGTACTACTTAATCTGTGCATACTGCGGTAGGCTTGCAGAAAAATATCGATGTATCGATATATCGATATTTTTTGTTCGATATATCGATATTTTTCGGCGATATCTATTATTTCGATACATCGATATATCGATATAAAATATCAAGTATCGAAAATGTATCAAATACGATATATTTCCAACAGCAACACCGTTGGCCCCACTGACTAAAACCGCTAGAATTCAGAGCCGTAATAATGTAAACTTATTTTTATCAATGTTTTGTTAGTTTAAGATTTTACATCAGAAATGATGATTCTAGTTTGGTATTTGTATGAATAAAAAACAAACAATACAATTTCATATACCTAGTACCATATACTTTTTAGAAAATTTCACCGATATATCGATTATTTTTTTTCGATACATCGATATCGATATTATATTTTTTTTAAATATCGATACGATATATATTATTATCGATACTTTTTGGCACTACTTGCATCCTTATACTGCGGTAAACTGCGAGTGTGGATGTGTTCACATTCGCGCGCTGCAAACCCTTTGTCGCGGGCCAAAAAACCGACACTGATCGGGGAAGGGCCACGGCGCGGCGCGAAGCGTGAACGCGAAGCGCGAACAACATCTACACTCGTGATTCGCAGTTGTCGCGGGCTTTCGCGGCAGTTCGCGCCGCGACTCCGCGAGTGTAGAGCCGGCTTAAGAAAATTTGAATTTCGCGGGCTATCTTCAAAGGCTACCTTAGCCAAAGACCTTATCACATCCCCCAAACGATTTGGTATTTTATTTAGTCGATTTCATGAAAATCAATAATTAACATCTGAGATCTGACTATTTTGTTTGATGACATCACTGAGCTGTCTATGAACGATGTGATTTTCTGATTGTGAGATTTTCTGTAATTTTCTTCAATTAGTCGCTCTATTTCGTTTATTAACTTATTTTATTAATAATTAATCATGGCTAACGACGACGTAGTGCTTAAGCAGTATCTATCAAAATACAAACACCGCGACTACACGGCTCGTGAAGTGGTTAATTTGATTCAAGTGTATAGAAGTTTGACCTATCGTCTGGAAGCCTTTGTGTTCAACAACGGCGCCAGAAAAGACCTGCTGAACCTCGAAGGTACCATCCCCGTAAATTATAAGGGAGCGTACTATAACATCCCTGTGTGTATCTGGCTAATGGACACTCACCCTCAAAATGCGCCGCTGTGTTTCGTCAAACCTACGTCAGACATGTCTATTAAAGTCTCTAAATATGTCGATAGCAACGGCAAAGTATACCTACCATTTCTACACGAATGGACGCAAAACGGCTCCACACTACAGAAGCT
Source organism: Tiliacea aurago (assembly GCA_948098905.1). Lineage (NCBI taxonomy): Eukaryota > Metazoa > Arthropoda > Insecta > Lepidoptera > Noctuidae > Tiliacea > Tiliacea aurago. The sequence continues at coordinate 20,097,782 of OX402593.1, forward strand.
CATTCAATGCATGATCTCTGCGTTTGGAGAGCTGCCACCGGTTTATTCAAAACCTCGCAATGAGACCAGGGCACCCTATCCGGTGAATTCCTTCATGCCACAACCGGCGGGGTATCCATTCCCTCAAGGAGCCCCACAACCAGGGTATCCAACTCAAGCTCCCTATCCAACAGCATCAAATCTACCATATCCGAGCTATGGGGCTCCATATCCTGGTGCAGTCAGCACCAATGGCATGCCGTATCCACCTGCTGCAACAGCTACTCCTTATTCACCAGCAGCAGGCTATGGTGGTCCTGCTGTAACGGATGTAGCTGGTGGCACTATCACAGAGGAACATATTAAAGCATCTCTTTTATCTGCTGTGGAAGATAAGCTACGAAGGAGGCTCAAGGAACAGTCTCTACAGTCCCAAGCAGAACTTGAGACTCTTCGCCGCACACAGCAGGAGCTTCGTGAAGGGAAGTCTCGTCTTGAGGATATCCTTTCAAGACTGCAGAGGGAGAGAGCTGAGTTAGATAAGAATGTGACAATCTTGCAGGAGAAAGAGAAAGAATTGCACACTGCCATTGAACGCTTAGAGGAACAAGAGGGCATTGATGTGGATGAAGCTGTTGTGACCACTGCTCCGTTATACTCACAGCTGTTAAATGCTTTTGCTGAGGAAGCTACTCTAGAAGATGCTATTTACTACATGGGAGAAGCACTACGGAAGGAAGTGATTGATCTGGATACATTCTTGAAGCAAGTGCGTACCCTGGCTCGTCGGCAGTTCACCCTGCGCGCTCTGATGCACAAGTGTCGGCAGAAGGCACAGCTGGCCTGCTAATAGTGGTGTTGTTTCTGGCATACTACCCGTAAGTACTTGCCAGAAATGAAATACTCTGTGATTTGTATGCTATTGATGATGAGTCATAGTCAAATGAAGTTGCATCATGTGCTGGACTGACAGTGGGAAATTGAGGCTAACGCCTTCAGAACTATGATCCTACCTTGATAAACTTTTCCCTGGTCTGTAATCTTTATATAATTGACTTTGCTTTGAACCTATTGCATGTGTTGTGTAGAACATGCTTTATTAGACACTTTTGTAACTTAAGTAACAAGAGAACATCTGATTCAGGGAAATTAAATAATTTTATGTCTACTAACCAAACAATATTATTGCTGTTTTTGAGTCTTTTACTTCTTCATCTTAAAGACAATTACTCCATCTGTAAGGGCCTGTGCACATCACGTTTTTTAAACGCGCTGTTGACGCGCGTTTTAGAAATGTGCGTCAACGGCGCGCTTTTATCCAACAAAAAGTCTACAGGCTGCGTTTGACTCGCGTCTGTATCGCTACAAACGCGCGTCAACGGCGCGTTTAAAAAACGTGGTGTGCACAGGCCCTAATACAGATGGAGTAAAATATTGTAACTATGTATGAACAATAAAATGTAAATATAATTTAAAAAAATGTCTTTCAAATCCATTTTATTAGCAGCATAATAGATTATGTACAGTTCAACATAATGCTAAAAGTCACATCACAGGATTGACCAATATTTATTTACAAAATAATATTCATATAAAGTCATTGACTCATGTTTCATTAATCACATTGTATGTTTACGGTCATTTTCATTTGAATGAAAGTGCATAATTTAATGTTATGTACAAGTAATTACAACTATTCATGCACTATGTATCTAGGTAATTTGCATTTACTCTATAATCGTAAACTAGAACATTAGACATAACTTTTCACTTGTTATCCTCATTATCAATGTAGTATGTAAACAACGTTTAGGAAATAACAATGTGTAATCACAATTTTAGTTACATTTTGGAGGTAGTTGTAACATATTAGAAGTATGAGTCTGTTAATGTTAACTTGAGACACAAGCCTTAACTAAAATGACGCATTTACCCCAGAATCATTAAACACCACCTCTTAGAACATTCTTACTTAAACGTCACTACATGACTTTATTACTCTTTAGTGACAGAGTCAGCAGAAGTATCAATCTGTTAATTTCGGGTAGCTTGACCTGCTGGCGTCTGTACGTAGTATGTGCCGAAAGTGAATGTCGCGCGATACGCGATCGTGGCGCTCGTTTAGAGGAATTATGATGTACAGACGCCAGCACATCAAGCTACTACAATCTGTCAATTTTCTTTAATAGATTTTCAACTTTATCCCTACAACATAAGGTTTAAGGTTGATTGGGAAAATTTGACAGTTTCGGGTACCTTGACCTGCTGGCGTCTGTACTCGCGCGATCAATGAAGTAAAGTTAATTTTTTAATTCCAGAGACATTTCAAATGATTGTTGTTCGTTTTTTCAATTGGGAGTTTGACATTTGTACCTGTCAAATTATCTGGGATTAAAAAACGAACTTTAGCGTCTCTGTACGACTTAGGTCATGTAAAGGATCGCGTATCCGCGTATTCAGGCGACAGTTGCTTTCGGTTAGGACACGGTAAGACTTAGCAGAGACGATAATTGAATTATGATTAAGAATCTGGCTGTATAATGCAAAAGCACTTTTTATGATAGGCCAACTTAGGCTATATAATTATATTGGTTTGGTACTGTAACCTGCACCCTAATTGCGTATCACAGTTTGAATCAGAATCGGAATGATTTTGAAGTAAATTCCTAATCCATTGCTGCATATGTTAGAAAAAATTGTCTGCTCAACAACATAAATAACGCAATGAATGTTGTTGAACTGTCAAATTGAAACCGATTCGTACTGATAGTGTGTTACGTAATTAGCCCGCAGATTATGTGGATCCTTCCCAGGCTAATGGGTAGACTGACTAATGGTTTTGTGAGTCTCAAGTTTGTTCTTTTCAATTCGATGGTACTTTTAAAATTAGTTATGCCCAGCAGGTGGCTACGTTAATAGCAAGTCCTAGTCTCAAGTTAACATGCACATAGTAGTTTAATTTGAAATAATTTGTGTAGCTACCATTAAACTAATTGATATCGAGTAAGGCAAGTGCTAGGATAAAAAGTGAGTAAGGTAAGAAGAGGTAGACAGATACCTAGTTCATAAAATCATTAAATCTCTAAACATGTTTTTAGTAAAAGGAAATAGCTTAGAGAAAACAACTTGGCCTTAATAACATATTTATTTGAACATTAAACGAAATAATTAAATTTTTTGATGCACAAACATTGATGTATTAAATAGGAAGATAGGCCACTCTCTAACATCACGTAAATATTAAATGGACCCAATGTCGTGCGTCATGTGCTCGACAACCGAAATAGAGAGACATATTACGCGGGCTATAACGGGAACGAGATAGCAATAATTGTCACTGTTACGTACCCATAACAACTCGGAAACAAACTACGATTAGGGTATGCCCCGCAAACCTAGAGTAATGTAGGTCGATTGTGTCCTTCCCCCTAATTTATGCGGTCCACGTCGAGGAGCGCGTACCATATCTTCCTATTTAATACATAAATGTGCACAAATCAAATTTTAATCAATATTTATAAAGGTAATGAAGTTCACCTTGTAACTTTTGACTGATAATATTTACGACTTTTGCTGTTACGAAGTTGCGGGTTCATAACGATAGAAATCTTTTCTATAAGATATTTTAGTCGTAACTTACACCAACGCGGCTTGCTATGATTTACAGGCCTCATTAAGGCTTCTACAAACCAGCGCGACTTGTCGCGCGACGCAACACGGCACAAAGGCCCCGCGTGTCGCGGGACGAGCGGTGCCTTTGTGTCGCGTCGCGTCGCGCGACAAGTCGCCCCGGTATGTAGAAGCCTTTATGCATAAAAAATGGCGGATTGCAACCACTGATGATCTGTGAGTGGCAACTCATATCCAGGACATCCCAGACTTGCTAGGCTTTATAAGAAACTATAGGTACGATAGCTACCTTTACAAGAGCATTCTACTTTCGAGCAAATGCTACTTAGTAGCATTCAACTAGCATGTGTATACGAAAATAGAATGAGTATGTTACAGGCACAGAGAGCATACTACTAATGAGCATGCTACCTAGTAGCAATCAAGCATGTTTATTAATAGCATGTGTATTCCTGTTTTCCCCCGTTACATGGAATTTAAGCATAACAGGCGAAATGTCAGTGCAGTCCTATGCACCACTGCCATTGGGGAAAACAGACTTAAGGGGCCGGCGATGGTTGCGTAGTTCATAAAAACGTAATACCAAAATAATTTATGAATCAAACATAGTCTTAAGGTAGTGTGTATTTATTTCGATTGGATTACAGAATATGTTCCAAATATATATTTTGAAAGGACAATGAAAGACGAGATATTAGGAATTTAAAATTTCTATAGAAAACTTATTTTTCTCATAACTCTTGTTTAAAGGCTCGTACAGACTGGTGCGATATCGCGGGCGCGACAGGCACCGGCAAAGAAATTGTCCTACTAGTGTCGCGTCGCGCCCGCGATGTCGCGTGAGCCTCAAGAGCCTTAAATCAGTGTCCATTCAAAATATATATTTGGGAACCTAGATATTCTGTATTCCAATCTGAATAAATACACACTACTTTAAGAATATGTTTGATTTACAAATTATTTTGGTATTACGTTTTTATGAACTACGCAACCATCGCCGGCCTCTTAAGTACGCAAATCCCTGATAAGCCAGCGCCGTTGGTGTGCATTGCGCACAAAATGCAGGGTTATCTTGTTTAAGTGCTTGACAATAATACAAACATCATCGTCTGAAGTTCTTTAAGGCGTTGTGATCTGGTTGTTAATCATTGTGCCATGTTGAGGCAAGGGATGCATAGTAATGTAATTAAAAAAGATATAAATATGTCTAGATAGATAGTAAAAGCTCGAAAAAAATTGCGTCCAACTGTTGGCCGTAAAATGCACGCACACTAGATTAAAGGCTTCTACATACCAGCGCGACTTGTCGCGCGACGCGACACGGCACAAAGGCCCCGCGTGTCGCGGGACGAGCGGTGCCTTTGTGTCGCGTTGCGTCGCGCGACAAGTCGCCCCGGTATGTAGAAGCCTTAACACAATGACGGCGTGCCGCTAGTTTAATGCCGGCGCCACACATTGGCCTTGACCATTGGTCCAGGCTTGGCACCAAATCTAATGTTAAGACGCAGATATATGCCAGTAACCTTGAGTGGTTAGCTTGCATGTTCTGTACTGAGCTCACGCAACGCATCGTACGTTCAGCCAGTAATAGGACTCGCCCATCAAGGAGCGCTGTCCCCAATTTGATTCATTATTAATTTATTATACACAAAACAGAAGGTATTTTAATAAGACGCGTATACTAAAATTATCTTTAAATTGGTGAAGGTTTCAGAAAAATACGCTTGGTAGATTTTGCGCCATTCTCAGTTTTTTATCCGCGTTAGACGTAACTTTACAAATTAATTTCACTATGTAATATAAACATAATCTAAAATATTCACATATTAAGATAATGAGAAAATGCTGTCCCCAGCAAAAATCTGTAAAATCCTGTCCAATATCTGACCAAGCCCGATACACACACATTGGAGCGAATGCTCCAATGCTCAAATTATATCCAATGTGTGGCCCTGCGAGCGACGTAGCTGTCACGCACTGTTTGTTTTAGTTATTTTGCAGCGCGACACTATCTAGACATATCAATAATCAAAAGTAATTAATATTTATTGTTTTGTATCCTAATATTTTAGAGGCACTACACTTTGTGTGCGCACGAAGCAAATAGGTAGGTTGTGCTTGTGCAAGGCACAGTAATAGTTCTCCTAATTTGTAGTGTATGTCTATTCGCTTTTCAAAGGACTTTTCTCGTGAACAACGATATTTTATATGTGAAGTGTAGTGCCCTTTAAACATAATATTAATACCTATCATAAGTTAGTGGCACATTAATTACGCATTATATGTAGCTTGTAATGTGGTGTTAGAATAATATACGTTATGTACGCAAGATTCTTGTATTTGGTAATAGTACAGTCAGCAAAAGAAATAAGTATACAGGTAGCTTACTACAACTAATTATTTTGGACCTATTCGCGTTTTGAGTAGTTGAATCTTTAACATTGTTGCTTTGCAATAATATTGTGACGATACTTTAATGGACCCATCCAGCCATAGACGAATAAACTATCTACAATACTCAATCTTCTGCCTGGTTTGCGTACCCTCGACAGTCAGTCTCTCTACGAAGTTGCTGACTGGTTAATATTTTCATGCTGATTCCATGAATAATGTATCCTACTTTTTTTTTGTAGTACGTTGTATGTACAGACGCCAGCACATCAAGCTACTACAATCTGTATATTTTCTTTAATAGATTTTCAACTCTATCCCTACAACATAAGGTTCAAGGTTGATTGGGAAAATTTGACAGTTTCGGGTACCTTGACCTGCTGGCGTCTGTACCACCGCGAACGTTCCCGGCCGACCACTTTTCGCCCTTATACCCATAGTAATAAGGTTGAAAAGTGGTCGACCGGAAACTTTCGCGGTGGTACCTACTCACGGTCAGGATAATTACACTGTTCATGTCGTAGTCATGATGTCATCTATCGATCAAACTGCACATTTATACGTCGTCGTTAGGAAATAATTATTCTACTTATAACTGATCAATGATATTATATTAAATAATATCATTGTATCTGATGTACTCTATACACTTATATTATTGGAGTTGTGAAATGTGATGATGTTGGAGTTGACGGAAATTACAGGCAAAGCCTTACTATTCGTAAAAGTGACAATTTGTTTATCGTTCACTGGATTTTCAACTCTCTATGTTGAGCCGAGCATTGAGAATCCAGCAGAGGGCATTCCCGCGCATCGAAAAATACACTGTTGGATTTTCAGCGTTCGGTGCTAAGCCTTGCGTTTAAAATCCAATGCGCGATTAAAATCACCCGTGGGTATGAGGGCTAATAAATTGCAGGTTTAAGGCTTCTACATACCAGCGCGACTTGTCGCGCGACGCGACGCGACTCAAAGGCACCGCTCGTCGCGAGACATGCGGGGCCTTTGTGTCGTGTCGCGTCGCGCGACAAGTTGCGCCGGTATGTAGAAGCCTTTATGGGCTGTACATCGCAAATTAATGTTTGCGGTAACAGGGATTAGCACGCAATTTCTTTCAATGTCTGACCCATTGTTTCTCGCTTCTAATAACGAGTTACCCAAAAATGAATGTAGGGTTTTTGCACTACTAAGACTAAATAAGATCTTATTATAATATCTCAATATTACTCATTGAAAATTCTTGTAGTAATTTGGAGTTACAAATTGTTTAATATAGCGTTATTTCATATAATATTCTTGTTTATTGCCTGTATTAAAAAAAATAAGTCACTGTTTTAGGTAGAGTCTGTCTCACGAGAGAAGTCCCGCGGCAATAAGTGGAATTGAACTAAATCTATATCTTAAATACTACCTAATAAAAAATAAATGCCTATGGCATTAAGTCCGCCTCTGTACATTTGTGTGCTTGAAGTATTAAATAAATAAATAATATCTTAAAGCTGAAGAGAACACGCTAATATCTAGAACTACCAGTCGAAATGTAAAATTATTTTTTCAAACCAGTTTTGTAGTTTTAGTAGGTAATTCCTCGATGTGACGCGATGGATCAAACTCAAACTCCCTTATTACAAAACAAGGTTTATCTTCAGACCCAGGTTTAAAACATGGAGCCATTATTGAATTTCGAACTTTATTCCGTCTATGGTAAAGTTCCTAAACACAAAACTGTCAACTTAGTACCGAACTAAGTTTTCAGTTTTGTATAAAGAACGGTATTTCAATCACTGTTACGTTCTTATTACAAAAACTGGCTGCATGGTTTAAGCCATGTCAAAATATAGACCTAGTTTTGTAATAAGGCGGAAAGTATTTATTTCAATTAAACCAAACCTTTGAATTGTCAAAGAGTCGGTCAGTTACTCAGAAAGTTGAAGCTATTTGCCAATTCCAAAACGTAGATCTCTATGGAGAAGAACAGGCAAGAAACTCCATCCTCGGATACGAGTGAGTTTTATAAAAATGTGGCTGTGGCAGACATACTCAAAGTGTGCTACTGTGCTCCGAGGAGCCTAGGGCTACGCAAAGCCTCTGTGAGGGCTCTGCGGAAATACTGGTCATAATGAAAAAAAAATACTAATGGAGTAGGTACCTACTACTATATTTTATTTTGCAACCTGAGTAAAATCAAATCTAAGTACCTACTTAACTAAATACTCCGACATACAGTAAAAAAATTGCAAATGTTAATATCGAGTACTAATATGATTTTATTACTATAGAATAAACATGATTATTTTAGGGCTCCGTCAAATATTTCGTTTTCGGAAGTCTCCAAAGGTTTGAGAACCACTGCTTTAGTATATTGTCGCATGACTGTAGCTCTGCGTCTATGAGATTTCTTTCGTGAGACAGACTTAATGTACACTTTGGAAGTGTCGTAGAAACCATTGTCACGTTGTAGAAATATAAATGCAATTTATTTAATCATTTTTGTAACGTGAGGATTGCTTTGTTCCTTTTTTGTACAGTTTATGATTGTATCGTAATTTATGTAGGTATAGCCAAAAATTATACGGGATTTTTGCAGGACGAATATTTTGTTAAACACTGCACCGTTCGTTTTGGGAGTGGTTTTTAAATTGAATGCTTTTAATTAGTTGTCATGCGAAAGTCCCGTTATCAGGGGGACCCGTTTTGTGTATTGGTAAAGATGTTAATGATGTTGAATCTTTATAATATTTTCCTTCTTAGAGGACAGTGACAAATCTAGTCCAAATATTGAACTACCCACTCGTCAAAAAAAACAGCAAGGAACAAGCAGTTACTTACATAATAAAGAATAGTTCTTGAAGGTAGGTGTCTATGGTGTAGGTATGTCCTTTGCCTACATACAAACGGGTACCCACATTCTGAAAGATTATTGTTAATCATTTTGTATCTTGACGAATGTAAATAGTATAAGATTGCATTGCATATAATCGGCGTTGACTGATATTTGTCACAATAAAGGCGAAAATAGCAAGATGATGTTTTATTTAGCATTGTATACGTATGTCCTCGATTTCGACTATTTAGTCATGCCATGTAGGTACTCACACTCACTGTTAATTCCAGTGATAAGATTATTCTGTTCGTCAAATATTACACAACTTTGCTATCTATAATTGTTTAAGTACAATGGGTTTTTGTTGTAGCTAACTGGAATCGACTAAGGCCGACAGCAACAAATCGAGATAATACCTACCTTTGATTATTTTTATGTATGTCTTGATAGTGTCGCGCTGCAAAAGAACAATAAAACAATTTGTAATGCTAGTGTGCGTGACAGCTAGCCATGATTTAACCTTACTTTTAGCTTCCTTCATTATGAGTGGATTTATATTAAGCTAAATAAAATTAGCATAAAAGTAATCAACAACGGTAACCATGGGTATCTTTGAAAATGCATCATCCTGATTGAATTTCATTCAATTGGTAGTATCATCGACGGACTGTTTGACCCGCGCCGTCGTCGTTTTTGTACTTTTTAGGGTTCCGTAGTAAACAAGGAACCCTTATAGTTTCGCCATGTCCGTCTGTCTGTCTGTCTGTCTGTCTGTCTGCCTGTCCGTCCGTCCGTCTGTCGCCAGCTTAGCTCAGAGACGCTTAGTCCTAGAAAGCTGTAATTTGGCATGGGTATACATATTAATCATGCCAAAAAAATGGTAAAATAAAATTATGAAAAACATTTTTTTTTAGGGTACTTCCCTTACACGTGAAATGGGGATGATATTTTTTTTTCTCGTCTATTCCATGGTGTGGGGTATCGTTGGATAGGCCGTTCAAAAATATTGTGGGTTTGGCAAAACCATTTTTCAATTTAGGGATCCGTTTTTCGTAATATTAAGCTTTAAAGTGCTAGTTTTTGTTAGAGTCAAGTGTGGGGAGGACACTTGACTCTAACAAAAACTAGCACTTTGCCAGCTAAATGGTTGGTTTTGGATATGTGAAAAAATTCATGGCAATAGTATATATACCGAAATTAAAAGGAAAACTATCACAGCTAAGTAGGCTTCACAAGTTAACGAGTAATAGTCGACCAACTTAAATTTGCAGTTGGAGAATTGACCGTAACGTATATCGATGTATGGGAGAGCATGTTTTTCAACTACAATGTTAAGTTTGTTTTTGGGATAAATTCATCCCAACTACGGAACCCTTCATTGTGCGAGGTCCGACAGGCACTTGGCCAGTTTTTAGTTAATATTTACTAACTATCTCACAATGTTTTATAAACTATGTTTTAACTTTAGATTGCTAAGTGTTTCAACATCCGGACAAACCTATTGAGGTTTTTGTGATGTTTCTTTTTACAATCTGTTTTGTTCCTTATTTTTTTTTTTAACGTTGCTACACACTAGGAATTTCTCCTGTATTGTGGGTGCGTTTACAAACATTTAAACTCACATACACAAACAGCCAGACCCGGAACAACTACTTGTAGGTCATACAAACATTTGTTCCGAGCTGGAATCGAACCCGCGACACGCAGCGCGTCAAATAAAAAAAAAAAAGAGAAGCTGCTTTCTAGCTGATGCAGTTCGACATTTAATAAATGAACAGATGTTTCATAGGTACTGTGCGTTTAAAAAAATGCTTTTATTGTATGGCGTAGGTATTCTGGTGCTGCTTGATGACAATTTCTAAAATATGCATCTGCCGTTCTGAAAATACTTGACATTTCTCATAAAGTTATGGTGGGGAACCTGAATCGCCTGAATGTCATTACTTTAAGGACAGAATCTGTCCTTAAAGTAATGACATTGCTCAAAGATCTGATCTTTGAGCCCTATCAAGGCGAATCATATACCTACGCCTTAAACGCGCCACCCCAAACCCGAATACAGTATTGCGAGAGCTGGATTGTCCTAGTGCGTAATACACCGTGCGCCATAGCTCAAAATCAGCCACATCTAAGTCTCTTAAAAATCCAAACCAATTTTCTAATACGCGCGATGGCAAGGTCTATATGCTGGCGCCAGCTTAGTTTTCCGTCCAGAATAACCCCTAAATATTTTACTGTTACCGATTTCCCTAAAGTCAGACATGAACAGGTTGTATTATCCTGAGGTGAGTTACACAAATGTGATGTCAATATTTTTGGGATTGATCTTATAGTAACTGAACTGAATTTGTGTCGATTTCAAAGTCAAGGGATTGGCTCTAAGCTATTGATTGACCCTATACAGTCCTACCTCAGCGTTTTGTCTGACCTCATTCCAGGTCCCGCCATGAAACACAAGAGCTGTATCATCATCAACATAAGCCTCTCCAATTGCACGCCATTCAGCTCGATTCTCGGCAACTCTCATCCAGCTGCCACCAGCCACCCTGTGAAGATCGTCGCTCCACCTAGCCTGAGGGCGTCCTACCTTACGTTTGCCGATTCGCAGTCTCCACTCAAGAACACGTCTACCCCAACGGTCATCGGTTCTACGGTTAATATGGCCGGTCCATTGCCACTTCAGCTTGCTTATTCTGTGGGCTATGTCGACAACTTTGGTTCTCTGCCGGATCACCTCGTTCCGAATTCGATCCCTCACAGAGTCTCCAAGCATAGCCCGTTCCATAGCTCGCTGAGCGACCTTGAATTTATGGACCAGCCGTACCGTGAGTGTCCACGTTTCGGCTCCGTAAGTCATAACAGGTAGGACGGACTGATTGAAGACCTTCGTCTTTAGGCTCTGTGGAATACGCGACGAGAAGACTCGACGAAGCTTCCCAAATGCTGCCCACAGATCATATAAGTATATTAAGAATAGACTCGGGCCGAGGATACTTCCTTGTGATACGCCATACATAACCCGGGCATCTGAGCTAATGGTGTCCTCCAATTTTCACTCTGTGTTCTGTCGTAGAGGAAATCTCTAACAATCCCTAAAGCATTTCCCCGAATGCCAAGACGCTCTAGCTTGTCCACAAGAAAATGAATGGAGACGAAGCTTCCCAAATGCTGCCCCACAGATCATTTATGTATATTATAAGAATTTGAATTTGACTTTCCATACACAACTTCTTCCCCCTTTTTAACCCATCGGGGGTGGAATTATCATAAACGCTGAGTCATTTTTCATTAATTTTCAATCGTCAGCATATACACCAAATTTGAAGATCATAACTTCAAAACTGACGGACTTTCATATAAACTTCCATCCCCTATTTTACCCCTTTAGGGGTGGAATTCTCAAAAATTACTCTTACTTACTCTTCACAAAGAATACCTACACACTCCAAGTTTCATGTCTCTAGGACAAGCGGGTTAGACTGTGCGTAGATATATCAATCAGTCAGTCAGCCAGTGAGTCAGTCAGGACTTTGAATTTTATTTATATATATTAACCGGTTTCCGAGCCCTGGAAGAAACAAAGTAATATTCAACTCAAACAGATAACTTTGCCAGATACTAATGACAAAATATACTGCGATACGTCGACTAACAACGTACGACCGTATTAGGTATATTCCTTTCTACTACTAGGTATTTACCCGTTAGAAAAAATGAATTTGTCACTTGTTTTGATGGATCTACTTATTTCGGACGGGCCCGCTAATTCGTTGACGGACTTAGAGAGTAGACCCCCTTGAACGATGTGCACTTCGTTTCTCTCTTGTACCTGGCACCCTAATTGCGTTACACAGTTTGAATCACAATTGGAAGGATTTGGAAGTATATTGCTAACCAATTGCTTCATATGTTAGAAAAATTTGTCGGCTCAACAACGTAAATAACGAAATGAATGTCGACTCAACCGCTCATTGCGCTATTTACGTTGTTGAGCAGACTAATTTTTGAACTTAGGAAGCAATGGCTTAGCAATATCCTTCAAAATCATTTAGATTGTGATTATTGTGTGTAACACAATTAGGGTGCTGACTTGTCCAGAAACATACATACACAAAAAAATAATAGTTACTAAACATACTGACTTTCGACTGTTTTATCAATCATTCACTCACGTAGGCCCAGCACTATGCAAATCCTTACCCTGTACTGCGTTTGTGCTACCAACGTACCACTGTATTTTTCTAACGTGTGTTCGTTACTTGATTCATTTGTACAGTCTGTATTAATTCTATCTATATATTATATAATTTTGGTCAGAATCTAAACCTGCACGTATGTACTTTCAAAAGACGTATTATTTTTTATTTGACACATTTGTTCGTATCTGGGTGCACGGTAGTGCCCCCGCCAAGACGAGCCAAGCGAAGCGCAAGGGCACTACCTACTTTTTCTCGAAGTGTTTTGTCGTTTTTTTGAACCTTCATAGAGTTGGTTTCCGATGTACCAGATAGTTCATTTTCTCAGGATATGATGTCAATAATAGACTAATTAAACATACAAAGTCTCAATTGAATAGCTCTAATACTTTAGATTTTATTATATCTAAAATACACCGATTTCGTCACTGACACACTGATGATCAACAAAAATGTTTGGCTACTTCCTGAAGTGCTAGAAAGCTGAAATTTGGTATGTAATCTAAGTTTAGTATACAACCAACAAAAAAATTCATAAACATAACTTTCACCCCCCATCCCCTAAAATGGGGGGGGTGGACGTTTGTAAGAGACTTCAAAATGTTAGGGTACTTCCTGAAGTGCTAGAAAGCCGAAATTTGGTATGTAAACAAAGTTCAGTATACAAAAAAACACTACCGTGCCCCCAGATAAACTTATGACTTTCGCCCCCAATCCCCTAAAATTGGGGGGGGGGGGGGGGGGTAGAAGTTTGAATGAGGCTTTCACCAATTTTAATAAATATAGACTTTGCTAGTATTAAAGCACAACAGTCAGCTATAGGTGAATATAATCGCTTATGAGCGAAATATCGCCCTAATTTATCGCTTATGGTAATCAGTAAACCATCAGAGAAAAAAGGCAAAGAGAGAGAATGGGCTATGAAAACCGGAACTGCTGATGTGCAAGAAATACACCCCAAAAAAAGAAGAAAAAAATAAACACTAAAAAGACTGCCTAGCAATTTACAAAAAGAACTGAAATCCCACCAAAAACATTTCATGTAAAGTGTTGCCAAGACGACCACATAAGGTTTGCCCTGTGAAAAAGATATCAGAACTCATGTAGAGCCAAGCTTCTGAATCTACACGGCCTAACTCTACCGACCCTAACTTCACAAATTCTACATATCAGTAAAAATGTATGGCTTGGCTGTTTCGTTACTTACTTCAGAAACGAAATATTCGCATCACCTCCACGACGGTAGATTTCGGTAAAATATTCAAATTCAACTATGATAGAAAAAATGTTTGTCATTCAAACTTCTTTCTGTCACTAAACGATACTTCATTCCTGACACACCAAAAGAATAAAATATATAAAACAAGTGAGAAATCCTCACTTGTTTTATATTTATTCTGTCTGGCTGTGATTTTTTGATAGGCAAAATTTTTTAGGTAAGGTTTTTATTTTAAAATACAAAATTACCAGTTATTTCTGGAAACTATTGGCAATGGAAGACGACACTACGAAGGAAGAGAACCAGCCTTCCACGAGTAAGAGGACGAATTCTGGAAATGACTTAGATGATGAAAGGGGACGCGATGAAGTTGCGTCGAACAGTGAAACATCGGGATCTGCCACGTACTCTGCGAGGAGCCGCGTGGAAATGGTGGATGCCCGGCCAGAACCTCCTAAACCCGCTCTTGGTAAAAGAGAAGCCAAGGCTCCTGAGAGGAAAAAGAGAGCTAAAAGAAGTGGAAGAGTAGAAAAAAGACGACGATCATATAATCGACGTCAAGTAAGAAGAGCCCCCATGCGGAGAAAGCAAGTACGTCATCCCAGAGCAGAAGAAAGAAGAGTCCGCGAGCTGCATTCAATTTCAACAATGCTGTCTTCTCGGAGCGGCTCCAGAACTCCTGGCTGCATTCATTGTGGACACCGCTGCTGCCGCAGAAGGTAGATAATCAAACAATCCACTTCAAAATACAATTTAAAAATTTGAAATTTTATTTTGAAGTGGATGGATTTATTGATTTGTATTTTGAGTTATTTGAAATAAACCTTTTTGTTTTGAAATACTTGGTTTAATTTAAACTCTCCCTGAGTTAGAGCGAAGCGATTTGTTATCAGATACGAATATGAAGTGGTGAGATACGAGTATATAAGGAGGAGATGCACGTGCCGAAGACACAGAAATAAAAGAATGGCCAAAAAGAAGAGTGTGGGGGCTAAAAAGTTGAAGAAAAAGCCGGTGGTAAAATTATCCGCGCCCCGTTCTCCAGGTTAGGACACTAAAAATAAAATTATTACGAGCGGCCTGCAAAGTTGCAAACATCCAGAACGGGCCTGTAACAAGATCGTTTCCGACAAATCTTTGACCGCCTGTCAAAACATTGTGTTAGCCTGTTTGGGTAGTGCCTAATAAGTACTAATAACATCGTGTCGTGTTTGATGGTCCTTTGTTCTGAGTGTTTATACTCTGGCGCCAAAAGGTATCAGTTTGTGAAAATGGAAGCTCAAATAAACTGAATGATGTAGATCTCGTGTTATAGCTGAGAAAAGCCACCGTGGCTATAGTAGCTCATTGTGCATCAAAAGGATTGGTGGAGTATTGTACTGTGTGATAGTTACAGATATCATGTAAAACAAAGGGTTAGTCTCCAGAAATGTTGTTTCGGTGAGAGGAATAATATTTCTGTTCCTTCAAAGTAATAACAAATGATGTGGGCGTTGCAAGGCAGTCAAACCTTTAGTCTGAGGCTAGGGTAGACAGCGATTTGCGATGCGACTAGAAGAGCGAAACGAGATAAACATCGTATGGCTACATTAGAAGCGAAAATCCGGCGTATGGAAGGTGTAGCTACAGTCGCCGTCAGATATATTGTAGCAGACAAGGTGACCAAATACTTCTGAACAATTTAAAATGTCAATAAGTTCCATACACTAGAAGTTACCATTAATATCTGAGCAGCTGCTTGTCAATAATTTCTATACACACAACTAACCAAAAATATCTGAACACTTACGTCATTAGAAGCGAAAATCCGGCGTATGGAAGGTGTAGCTACAGTCGCCGTCAGATATATTGTAGCAGACAAGGTGACCAAATACTTCTGAACAATTTAAAATGTCAATAAGTTCCATACACTAGAAGTTACCATTAATATCTGAGCAGCTGCTTGTCAATAATTTCTATACACACAACTAACCAAAAATATCTGAACACTTACGTCTTTTTAATTTCATACAAAACCAAGATCTATTATTATTATCATCTATAATTATCTATCTTTTAAAGAAAGAAAGAAAATACGTTTATTTGCGGTAAACATGACGCAAAAAAGAACATACCTAAACACAAAAATAAGAAAAGGTTGGGGGAAACATGCGTCACATCCACGCAAAACGGCTATCGCTCAGCATTATTGCTTTTCATTGTATTTATACCTAGAACAGTCATTTGGTGTTCAAAAAGGGTGATATTTGGAATTTTATTTATTTTTGTCAAGTCGATAGTCGTTTTTTGTTCGTCCTTTAGATCACGCAGTACTAACAAATTAGGTAAGCTCAGTGTTTGTCTGCGTAGATACACTTGACGTTGTAAGTGTTCAGATATTTTTGGTTAGTTGTGTGTATAGAAATTATTGATAAGCATCTGCTTAGATATTAATGAACTAATGAATGTTCAGATATTAATGGTAACTTGTAGTGTATGGAACTTATTGACATTTTAATTGTTCAGAAGTATTTGGTCACCTTGTCTGCTACAATATATCTGACGGCGACTGTACTTATCATATGTTGATGTAGCCGATGCCGTGATTACAGTAATGTTGTTGCGATCGCTTAAAGAAATGAAAGGTCGCTATTATAGTTATACTTATTTGATGTACGGTGTAGCCATATACGTGAGCATTCATTTATTTGTTTTAATCGCTCATGTGTAGCAGGTCGCGTCGCGGTCTAATGTAGCCTCAGCCTCAGACCCATCAAATGAAGATCACATTAAAGCTATTTGGGTAATATTTACAGCTTTTTCAAAGGAGATTCAGACCGGCTCCCGCAGCCACATGTTTTCGCCTCTATTCATAAACACGAACTCGACTCCAGAAGCAGAGGTGGTCCTGCCAGCGCAAACGCATTGTGAGGTAAGCATTGTTCAAGCAATAAGAAGCTTTAAGGCTTCTACGTACCAGCGCGACTTGTCGCGCGACATGTCGCCCCGGTATGTAGAAGCCTTAAAACTAGTTCCGCGATTTGTCATTCTGATTAGATGATATTTTTACTACAACATTTATGTAATGTTGTTCGTGCCAGTTTAAAATAATTCTGGGTCAATGGTTAAAGAACATTTCATGTTAGACCCCTAGCGGCCAGTTACTTCTTCCGCGATTAAGAGCGTGTCATAGCGGCATTTCATACAAACTTTCAAACCCTTGTTTTTCGAAATGACAGAACCGATTTTAATGAAACTTCATACGCATAAGCAGGATACAAAAGTTTAAAAAGTTAGTAAGAACAATTTCGAAATGTCTTATTTAGAAACAGATAACTGGTAATCTGTTTCTATGGAAAATTTAAAATCGGTCTAATTTGCCTTTAACACTATTTTTCGAAAATGTTCTTAACTACCTTTTTAGGCCTTTGTATCCTGCTTATGCGCTGAAGTTTCTTTAACATCGGTTCTGTCATTTTGAAAAACAAGGGCGTGAAAGTTTGTATGAAATGCCGTAAGTCGTAAACGCTCTTAAGATGCTGACAACAGGTAAACCGCTGTCACTGTCAGACTACTTACAAAATAAAGAGAAGCACGATGACACAACCATTGTAAAATATGAAGTAATTATTTATTTACTCAAAAATGAGTTGTGTAATCGAAAATAAAAAACAACCAAGTTCTGCATACAAATAAGACGTTCTTGTTATTAACCTAACCTAACTTTTAATTAACCTAACCAACCGT
Source organism: Tiliacea aurago (assembly GCA_948098905.1). Taxonomy (NCBI): domain Eukaryota; kingdom Metazoa; phylum Arthropoda; class Insecta; order Lepidoptera; family Noctuidae; genus Tiliacea; species Tiliacea aurago. The sequence goes on from OX402593.1 coordinate 20,115,747, forward strand.
ACGTTGATATTTAATACAGATATTTTGGATTGAAACTCAAAGTCAATATGACCGCTTTGTGCTCTAGAAGAAAAGCTGCGGATATTGCATACTTATTTAAGTTGATCAATGCCCACGTAGATTGTGAAGGTTTGCTGGAGAGATTATTCAACTTGCTGTTCCACGCCAGAGCAGTCGTATAAGCAATAGGCGCACATTTGTGCTGCCTCATTGCAGAACAAATTTATATCAATATGCACCATTTTATATAATGTTTTCCAGCTGTGTGAGACTGCAATTTGATATTTTCTCCGGGACCTTAGCATCAGCCAAAATTAAAATTAGGATGAGCCTGTGCAACCATTCGACTAACAATAATTAGTCCAACGGCATTGGCTGCATATTATTTATAAGCTAATTTATAGTTATTTACTTTGAACTAGCTGATACATTGTGCATGCTGTGTTCACTATTTTAGGGCATGCATTGTGATGTGTCTCTTTAAGTTTGCCTTGTATATCTGAGTAATATTGTATTGCCCGATTTGTGAAACATTAAATAAAAAAATAAAAAAAAGTAAAGGGTTAGTTTACCGTTAATTTGTATCGAGATTTTTTTTCTAAACGTGTTTTGGTAACAACCAAGTTCTGAGAAATATGTTCAAGAATAACATATATTTTTACCGCTACCACAAATTATATAGATTTGGCATTTTTTTTGTTTAAGAGAAGCTTACTTTTATCATTTGCTTCTTGTCAGCGCCTTAATACAGGCGCGGGCCGCTAGTCGCATAATGTGCGCAGCTAATGGCCCGCGCATGCAAAGTTGGGCTTGTAGACTTTAGACTGTTGGGCTTGTGTGTAGGCTTTGCTTGGTTTCAATTCTCAGGCCGGGCAAAGTCTCGTGGGCTTTTCCATCAGGAGTTTCTTAGCAGCAGAGTCGAGTTGTGAGAGAGAAATGTAGTTATTCATGCTTAAGTTCATAAGTAGTTTATGTAGGTATATTCTGTTTTTCTAGGTGTCTCCGGAGATGATTTTCGAATCCCTGTGTGTCCTCAACTTATGGAAGCAAGATGTCCAGACTGTTCTGATCCTGAAATATTTAAGGGTTAGTTCAACTTATTTCTAACCGTCCTCAACTAAAGTCCACATAACCCAACCATCTCATGCTTAAGCAAAATTTCAGACATTTTAGGTTTTGTGTAGGTAGATTTTTATTTTTGTAGGCTTGATTTTTCTAGTTCTACGAGTATGGCAGTTTGAATAATACAAGACTATGTTATTGTTATGAACTCTAATGTTGTACTCGTAGGTATGTGTATTGTTGTAACTGAATTTTCTTCTGCAAGTGTTTGGTTGTGAAAAAATGCGCAGATACAGGTGTACCACATCCAAGTGCGATAATTTTAAGCATTAATTACTTCAATTCCGATGTTAATTAAATGACAAATTTTAATAACAGGATAATTTTTATACTTATTCATATTGTATGCTTTCGTATTTTAAGCTCAATATTAGAATATCGTAATGGTCGAATGTCATCACTGAATGTAACAATGTCGAATGTAACAAAATTGTAACTAAGAGGCATTTTTCTTGGTTACATTTTCTCAAATTGATTTAGTTGATCCAACTTGTGTTCTTTTATTTTGCATTAAATAAAATGTTATTGTTTATTTTTTAATCGCAGTAACAAACCTGACGAAATATCATTGACTTACCCTCTATTTTATTTTATTTCTCATAATTACGTGATTAATTATTGGTTTAAAGCTGGAAATCGTAAAATATAGAATTTGAGACAATGCAAACAAGTACAATCTCGCAAAAAAAAAGGAGGTGGAATTAGATAGGTACATCTTACTTCTTTTATAACTACTTATACATTTTTGTGAAAATGCCCACTTACGTAGGTAATTTAAATTAACAATTTTTTTTCGTTTTTTCAGAGAAACTATCCAGTGAATAATGTGGAGAATGAGCTGTTCGTCGAATTAAAGAAAAAATTAAGAATTGCTTCTTTTGTTGGTAAGATTTGTCAATTAGAACAAAGCTTTCATAGCCCAGAACTGGTCATAGAATTTTCATACGGGACTTTAGAAACAGTTCGAATAATAGTCACCGTAAATATTTACCACGAAACACGACTGGGATCAATATTGAAGGACACCGATTGGACCCAACATAACCCTTTTTCAATGCAGTGACCCACATTTCAGTACACACCGTTTTTCTAACAATTGTGACCGCTTCGGCATAGTGAAAGTGACTTAAATGGCTTGCAATTTGCAATGGTAACTAAATACTTTTAACATACGAAGTTACCATGACTTCACTTTGATAATGTCTCTTTCATCTCTTTCAATACCGTAGAGTTGTTACCAAGAAACCGCACAATTTAGCGGTTCCGTGTGGAATTTACACAACTTTTTCAGATTAAGCAGCTCTTAAGGGAACTTCATGACTACTAAGGACGGGGAGATTTAACCCCTTAATTCCGTAACCTGACTTTTTCTAGTTAATGCTACTGCTTTGTGACTGCGGGTGTCTACGCCTTCGCCTAACAATTTAAGGGAAACAGCACTCTAATTGTAACACAGTTTGAATCGGAATCGAAACGATTTTGAAGTATATTGCAAATCCATTGCTTCATACTCGTACATATGTTACGAAAATTTGTCTGCTCAACAACGTACATAACGCAATGGATATTGTTGAACTGTCAAATTGAAACCGATTCCTACTGATAGTGTACTGTTACTCAATTAGCCCGCTGGCTGGCTATTTGGACAAACAGCTGAACTGGGCCAAACACACCAACTACATCACCACAAAAGCCAGCATATCCCTATGGCAGTGCAAAAGACTGCTTGGAAGTCATCCGACCAATTATCACATATGGCTCACTGGTCTGGTGGCCCAGGACGGACCTGAGTACAGCCCAAAAAGACCTCGAAAAACTGCAACGGTTTGCTTGTGTAGCAATAACTGGCAGTATGAGGACTGCACCCACTGCCGCACTACAAGTAATGCTAGGACTGCCACCCCTACACCTCATGGTGCGAGAGGAGGCAGCCCTGGCCACCTTCAGGCTCCACATATCGGGAACCCTGAGCAAAGACTCTAGGGTCAAGCACACACGCATAAAGGAGGATGCAATCAAACGACAACCGATGATGGCATCACCCTGCGACAAAGCCCCGAAACTACACTTCTTTCAGAAGCACTACAACGTTATACTTACAGAGGAACGGTGTGACTACTCAGGTCCGAAAGAGCTGAGAGTATACACCGACGGGTCAAAGACCAATTCCGGAACCGGCGTCGGAGTCTTCTCACACGATTTTAACATAAATATATTCAGCCCGCTGGGAATGTTCAACACCGTGTACCAGGCGGAATATATGGGCATTATACAAGCGGCTTACGCCATCGAAGCCAGGAAATTTACGGACACCCGTATACGTATACTGTCCGATAGTGCCTCAGTTCTGCAGTCCCTAGAGAAAAAATATATAACCTCCAGACTAACACTAGAATGTCACAATGCACTGGAGCGGGTGACGGTGTGCAACCGTAACACAGTGACACTGCAATGGATAAAAGGACACAGCGGATCGCTGGGTAACGACGCAGCAGACGATCTAGCTAGGAGAGCATCCAGCGCGTCAGCCTGTGGACCCGAACCTATCGTACCCATCCCCTTTAACCAACTACGTAGGTGGCTACAGGAGTTCACCCATACACAAGCGGAGAACTGGTGGACCTCGACACCGGGCTGCAGGCAATCCAGGGAAGCCATGCCATCCTTAGATGGCAGGCTAACCAGGCGTTTGCTACGCCTGGACAGGAACGGCCTGCGCCTGGTGACGGGGACCATAACGGGACACTGCTCACTGAACAAACACTTCCACACAATAGGTATAACGGACAGCCCTCTGTGCAGGGCTTGCATGGAGGCTGAAGAAATCGTTGCGCATGTGCTCTTTGACTGCACAGGCGTCACCCAGATCAGAACAGAAACCCTCGGGTCACCCAGATCTTTCACAGATATCCTATGCAGACCAGGAGACCTAATCAGCTTCTGGAGGGAGGTGGGCTGGTTGGAATAAACCACTGACGGCCGCCATGGCCCACCACAATGGTCCACATGAAGGACTAAGTGCGGAAACCAAACATAGAACAACATAGAACATAGCCCGCTGGCTGTTTTATCTTTCTACAAATTGCTGTTTATTTTTAATTTAAATCTATAATAAATATTAACAAATGTCTGTACCTCCCACCATAATCTTAAAATGTATGATGTAATAGATTGATATAAATAAAAAGGCGGAAGCTACGCCTTTTTATTTAAAACATTACCCACGAACCTGGGGCAGTCGAATAAATTCGTGGGTAATGTTTTAAAGAATAGTTTCTTGTCGCATTACCTTTACGTTACCTTATAAGTAACGATTCCAAAACAAAGTACTCAGGGATATATATATATAGTCAACGCACCCTGGTACATTAGAAACAGCTACCTCCACCGAGACCTCAAGATGGATGTAGTAAACACTGTAATAAAAAAATATGCAGGAGCTCACGAACACAGACTTCATCATCACGTGAATGTCGAGGCGATCCAACTCCTTGACATCACTCAATTAGCACGAAGACTTAAGGAAGGGTAGAAGGTAAAACCTTCATTCGTTTTATTTAGCCATGGTTCATACCTAGCAATAATCCCAGTACTAAATTTATATCGTGTTTTGGAATAAGACGGTTTGAGTTAGTTTAGTGCAGTGTGAGTGAACTTAAACTGCAGTGCAAATGCTGACTAAAGAACATGTGACTGAAGTGTTTTCCCCTTAAAATAAAGTGAAAAAGAAAGACGATAGTGGACGATTTCTTAATTTTATATTTACTTAGCAGTTTCAGTTATATTTAAATTACTTAGGTATTAGCGAATAGGCTAGATTGTAATGTGAATGAACTACTTATCATCAACTGTGATAAGTACCTACTTTTAAAAAGAAAAAAAAAAGAAAGATATTACCTACATGTGCATCGTTTTCACATATAATTATATAATGAATGTACCTATAAAAATATTGTACTAGATTTTAAAAGAGTACCGGTGGAGTTTCTTGCCCATTCTTCACCATACGAAACTACCTTTTGGAAGGGGCGACTAGAATCAATTCTATTTTTTTGTAAATATTGACGTTCAAAAGTGCCTTTTATGTGCCTATTTGAAATAAACAATTTGACTTTGACATCTCAATTCTCATTAAGCAGTGAGAAGACAATATCTACTTTCCCATTATGTCTTTATGTGAACACAAATCTCTGTCTCTACTTTCCCATTTCTTCCCGTGGGTGTCGTAAAAGTCGACTAAGGGACTAACTAGAGAATGGGCAGCAGCGTACTCTATCACGCATTTTTAAAACCATACTGCGATCGCCAACCCGCCTGCCAAGCGTGGCGATTATGGCAAATCCCCCCCCCCTCCCCCATTTTTGGGGGAGGTCTATGTCCAGCAGTGGATTATACGTAGATATAGATAGGTATATTAATTTAATGTTTTTGCTAATATTGTAATGATTTAATAACCGCTTAATTGTGAACCTTATGATCGCTTAATTTTGAACCTTATAATCGCTTAATTGTGAACCTTATAATAAGAATGTTGTGAGACCTTTATGTGATGTATTTACACAGTAATGAAAATTCGTGATTACCGATTGTTAATATCCTTGTAAATTATGTCGTTGGTGTGGCTTATTAAATAATGTTTTTTTTTTTGTACAGGATTCGTGACTCAGACAAACGAGGACTATTGGGCCCTGGCCGGGGAGCTGGAACAACGCAAGCTGACCGCCAACCATGTGACGCTCTTCTGGAAAGCGTACGCCGACACACTCCGCCCTATACCCAAGAAGGAAGCGGTAAGGTGATCAGCCGAAGGAAGAGTGGACGGCTATGGGGAGAACTTTGACAATAACGTTTAACCACCCGGTCTATTCTATCCATCCAGTTCCACAAGTCAAACAATGACGACATAGTGTCCAATTCAATTTTGTCAACCGTGGCAAACAAATATAAGTCTCTAAATCAAAATCAAATCAAGTCATTTATTCAAACTAGGCTGAGAATCAGCACTTTTCGAACGTCAAAAATTACATGAGACAGTCCCCCAAAACGCCCACCCTTCACCACTTCCTAGTGCTTTAGCTGGGAAGAAAAAGTGGCGCAACAAACTCCCCAGCAGCACAGCTGTCTGTTCGCATAAAAAACTTGAAGCTATAGCTCTGATCTGCCCCAACGTTCAGAATCACTAAAAGCTGTACTTAAGCGAAGAGCAACGTGGCTTCGTGGAGTCTTGATCCACAATTACCAACCTGATACTGTTCACTGGGTTATTAACGAAGACAAAGGTGTCACATGGAATATTGATTGGTAAATTACGAGCTTAAGGTATCACCGGATCGTTACTTTCATGGTTGAGTTCGTATCATGTGAATAGATCTTTTTATGTGGTCAACAACGGTTTCCGATCAGCCCTACGATATATCTCGTCTGGCGTGCCACAGGTATCTCATTTGGGGCCAGTTTTGTTTAATTTCTTTAGTAATGGTGTTCCCAATTGCTTTCCATCCCAATTATTATGTTTATTTATGCCATCGACCTAAAATTAGTCAAAATAGTTTAGTATTTATCATTTAAGAATGTTTGCAAACATATCGGGATCATCCAGTGCGGCCCACGACTTCGCTGCTCACGTGGCTGGCAAACGATTGAACCGCGCAGTTGACGTAGGTAATCTCTCCGTGCGCATCCTACGTAGCATCGGACGATCGACTTTATGATCAACTTGCACTGTCGCTCTGCATGAACGCTTTCAAGTCACTCTTTGAAATCCATAGAACAAGCCCTTCCATTTGCGATATACGTCCGTGTTTGGGTCACAAATTTATATGTGTACCAAATTTCAGCTTATCGGTCCAGCATAGCTATTCACAACTATTCGACAGAATATCGTGTCGAAAATGAAACATATCGATTACCTGATTTGCCTAGCACCAGGCAGCAAACAGCTGCCGAAAGAATAGCGGTCGTCTATTTTATTTAAAATCACAAAATTTTCGAGTTTTTGATTTGTGAACAGCGTTTTGAGAACTTTTTCGATAGCATTGGTTGATCCGATTCGGCACGGAGGCTTATCGAATGGTTGTGAATAGCTATGCAGTAGATTCGGAGCAAATTGGTTGTGACAGACAGACAGACACACGAGTGATCCTAAAAGGTTTCCATTGTTCCTTTTATTTTATTTTATTATATAGGGACATAAAACAGTTACTTACACGTAAAATTTTAGTAAATAAAAAACTAGGATTTTGAGGTATGGAACCCTAACAAGAAGGCTTAAGTCACATTAACACACTATTAATCAAGGGTTACAATACAATATAATAATCAAGCTTACAAAAACCTCATGAATAAATATATATTATATAGTTTATCCAATATATTATTTTCAGAATCTTCGAAAAGAGAGATCAGAATTGCCGTCGGACACAAGAAAAGGGGCTGAATTCGGGGGTGACCTCATATAGCCACACGTTAACTTTTTCAGTAATTAATTGTTACTACCTACTTCCCTTTTCATTACCTACTTTGTTCGTGCAGTTCATTATTCGAATAAAACTTTATTATTTCGGAAGAGTATATTATTGCATAAAGTTGAAAAAAAAAAAAACTGAAACAGTTTTTCGGACCACGTTTGATACCGTAGGGACTTGATATCTCACTAGCTCAGCCCACTAGTATCATAATCAGATAGGATATTCGGATGCATGTTTACTTAAAGTTGAGGTGCCATATTATGGAATGCACTTTTGTATAGAAAAAATGTCCCGGGAACCCGGGAACAAAAAATGTTTAGTTCTGATTATAGCATCGAATTTATATTTACTTACGATTTCATAACATAACATCACGACTGTATTCCCCGAAGGGTTAGGCAGAGGTGTAAGTACTTAGAATACACCCACAATTCCCCAGTTATGTATAGGTAAGTCCCATGTCATCATCATCATCATTTCAGCCGAAAGACGTCCACTGCTGGACATAGGCCTCCCCCAAGCACCGCCACTTCGACCGGTTCTGTGCTTCCCGCATCCAGCGGATACCTGCGGCCTTCACAAGGTCATCGGTCCACCTTGTAAGAGGCCTTCCAACGCTACGTCTTACGGTACGCGGTCGCCACTCCAGAACCTTTCGGCCCCATCGGTCATCAGTTCTGCGAGCAATGTGCCTGCCCACTGCCACTTAAGACTGGGTGGATATACGGAATAAGCCCCTATTAAGTCCCATGTAATAGGGACTTATTCCGTATATCCACCTTAAAACAGCCACCCTAGGGTGGATATTCGGAAACGCGAGTTCATGTATCCACCCCAGATGGGGTGGATAATCGGAATTCATAATTATATTATTTTTCTTCCGTAAATCAGGCATAAAACGGAAAGGGATGCATCTTTTATTATCTAAAAGATGCATCCTTTTCCGTTTTACGAGTATGCCTGATTTTTTCAACTTTTACATTTTCTTCGCTGCCGCAGACGTTCTATAGGTACATGAGCTGTTAACTTTTCGATGGTAGTCTCTGGATACAACATCTATACTCATGTATAGATGTTTCTTTCGCTCCATGGCTTGCAGATCAAGGATACTTGCATTTTGACCTCTATTCACATTTTTAGATAACAGCTTAGATCTTTTCCGCCGTGTCCTCACGGAGGCGATCGACGGCGGCGATCTCTCGCGTCCGGCCCTGGTTCGGGCCATGGTTCGGAGCGAGAGTGCATGGGAGGCCGTCACCTCCTTCAGCAAAGCAGTAATGCTTGCGAAGAAGGAGGCGGAACACGTGAGGGAGAGGCCAGGTTCGCGCCCTCGCGCCCCTAGTCGCCGCAGGAGACGCCCCGGGCGTTGGGAGTCGCAAGCCGATTTCCGGCCACCGTAGTACATTTTGATACAAGTGGAGAATGTTTGTTATTGCATTCGAGGCGGAATTAACACCCGAGCCGCAACAAATGTCCACGTGTATCAAACGACGTTTTTCAATACAGTTTTGAAGAAACAAAATAAAATAACGATAAATATTTTTGACATGAATTATTGGGAAACTATGATTTAAGTTTTTTTTTCCTCGCTTTGCTTTCGCCAGGTTGAAGGAGAAGCAAAGGTATAAAGCCGATAAACAGCCTAATATGAAAAATAGAAAATTCCAATATTTTTGAGTTTAGAACACAAATAAATGTTAATTTGTTTATAAACGTTTTTTTTATTGTAATAATCATGGTATTCTCTATAAAAACATTATTTAAATATTCCATAATTATTAACGCCGCGCTGGAAAGACGCATCTTTGCCGAGATTAAAAAAAAAATCACCTCCGAATGAAGAGGACCGTCTCTGGCGCGAGACGGTATGAATAGAGGCATTGAACCATTTGGACTAAGTATAGGTATAAGTTATTTGTGGCAATTTTTATTCCCGCACACGTGTTGGAAAATAAAAAATCGCACGCGTGTGAAATACATTGCATTGTAAACCTAATCGTAGTGCGATATGAACCAGTTTTCGAGGAAGTGTATTGAAAAATATATTGAATCTTAGCACACAAATACTATTGGACATAGTATTGGAAAAAAAAATCCTTCATATTTCAGAATGAAAAATATAATCATAATCCTTTATTTATCTCAACATCATATTACAGGCACTGGTTAATAAAATGTACAATCTTAAATAGACAAAGGTGTCTGAGGTAGGAGGGTCCTGAGTTACAGATCACCCGGCTCTCATAGATAGGACATGTTAATTTACAAAAACAGTTAAGTCAAGATACTATAAGGAATAATAAAAGTCTGAAATTGCAATAAGTATGAAGCAGAATCTATAAAATTAAAGATATAGTCAGTTAAAAATGTACATAATGTTTTTGATTATCATGAAATTGGGGAAAATAGCATATTATTTATTGTCTGTTATCTAATTTGACTTATACATAATTATTTCTGTTTGTGAGAGTTTGTTTGAGTTTACAAAATTCAGAACATAAAATTAAAATTTAAAAAAATATAAAATCAAAGAAATGCAAATAACTAAAAATTCAAGGAAATATACAAATTATGTATATTATTATTTACTAATACACACTTAAATTATAATAATAATAATGAGCATAACAAAGAATGAAGAATGGAAATGCAGAAAATGAAGAATGTTATGTGTATTGTATGTTTGTAAGTGTAGGTGTGTGAGTGTAATTATGGTATTAAGACACTGGTTTTAATAAGTTTTCAGTGGCATTGTAATCTAGATTTAATAGCCAAATACGTAATTTTCTTTTACAAATAGCTTTTGTATGAGTGTAGATACATATTTTGTTATTAATTGAATTATAAAGAAAAGTGCCAAGAAAACAGAAAAACTTTTGGGAGAAACTAGTGTTATAACGGATAATTGAACAAACATTTCTTGATCGTCTATTTTGTGTTAGTAAATCGTGATTTAAGGGAACTTCAGTGTGTTTTTTTAGAACTGTCATGAGAATTAACAACTGCCGAACCGTTAGCACTTGGCAGTGTTGGTAAAGTTCGAAAGTTGGATAGAGAATTGGGAAAAAGCAACTAACTTTTAATACAGCTCTTTGGGCTCTCTCTAAATTTATCATAAAACTTTTAGATGTACCGCCCCAAGTAGTATTGCAATATACTAGCACTGCCTGGCAAAGTGCAAAGTAAACTGTTTTAATAACTGATGTATCAGATATATCTCTTAAATTTTTAAATATGTAAATCAACTTTCGGATTCTTTTGACTAGGGTTTCGAGGTGTTGTTGGAAGGTGAGACGGTAATCTATGATTATGCCAAGATATTTGATATAATTCGTTTTAATTAATACAGGACAAGTACAATAGTTGATGAAATTACATGAGTGGGCTTTCAAGTTGAAGTTTGGTTGATCCTGGGGTCTAAGGGAATATGTCATGTATTTTGTTTTATCGACATTGAGGGTAAGCAAATTGGAATATAACCATTTATACACCGTATCAAGACCTTGTTGAGCATAATTATAAACTTCATGCCACGTATTAGCATCGAATATCAAGGCAGTGTCATCGGCGAAAGTGATGATTTTACCGTTTTGCAGCTTGATGTCGCACAAATCGTTTATATAAAATAAGAATAATGTTGGGCCGAGGATGCTACCCTGTGGAACGCCGTACTGATTAGGAAGTTCGTCGCTAATCCAATTATCTACTTTAGTAGTTTGTGTTCTGTCAGACAAATAGTCTATGAATAATTGTAGTGGTATACTTCTTACTCCCATATTCTCTAATTTTTTAATCAAAATCGGAACAGATACTGTGTCAAATGCTTTAGCTAAATCTAGGTAAATGGCTAAGGTTTTTTTTTTATTATCTAGTTTGTTGACTATGTGGTCTGTCAGTTCGTGGACGGCTTCAGCTGTTGATTTGCCAGATCGAAAGCCAAACTGTGATGGATATAAAAGAGAATTTTGTTCCAGGAATTTAGTAAGTCTGGTGTTCATCAATCGTTCTAAGATTTTTGACAACGTTGGTAGAATAGATATTGGTCTATAGTTATTGACACAGTATCTGTCGCCGGGCTTGAATACGGGAACAATTTGGGATTTTTTAAAGGCACGTGGAAATATTCCAGCAGAGAAAGAGAGATTGCATATGTATGTAAGTGGAGGAACAATAATATCAGCAAATCGTTTTAAAAATGATCCAGATATATTATCAACTCCAACTGCACACTCGTTTTTTAAATTAATAATTAATGATCGTATTTCTTCTTCATCAGTAGGAAAAAGAACAAAGGAATTTTGAGAAGAATTAGTTGGCTGACTATTGGGTTCTACATTAAGAAAATTTATATTTTGTAAGAGTAATTTTTCTGACAATGTTTTACCTACTACTATTAATTGATTTAATAGGATTGCTGTTTAGCTTTATTTGTATAGGTTATAGTTTTAATTGCTTCCCAAAGTTTTTTGTTGTTTTTCCCTGCCTTTTTAATGATATCTTGCTCGTAACTTTGTCTAACTTTCTTTAATATATCATTGCAAAAATTCCTGTATCTTTTGTAAGTGCAAAGTACTACCTCATTATCTGGATTTTTAATAGTTTTAATATGTAATTGATCACGGTTTCACATGCATCTTATTAGGCCTGGCGTTATCCAAGGCTTTAAAATTATTTTACGTCTAGAAGTCGTGATTAGTTTTGTGTTATCATTTATAGCTTGACCTAGAGCGTGTATAAGAAAATTGGTTGCCTCGTTAACATCTGTCATACTGTAAATCTTTTCAAAATCTATGTTCATAACGTACGTATCAAGTCCTGCGTCATCTATTCGTTTAATAGTTTTGGGGCCATGGTTTTTGTTAAGTTTACGGTCTAAAAATAGTATAACGCTATTGTGGTCTGTAACCGAATTTTGAGCAACATAACAGAACGCTGATAATTTTGACTTTAACATTATTATGATCTAAGCACGTGCGACTATGAGTAGGAATCGTGTGAGCTGGAAGCATACCATGAGAAGCGATAAGGTTGAGATATGCGTAGGATCTATTATCTTGGGAATTTTCAATAATGTCAATATTAATATCGCCAACTAATATAATATTTTGAAAGGATGAGAGATTGCTTAGACAATCGTTGAGGGATATTAAAAAGTTATCGATATTTTTATGGCTAGGTGGTCGATATATAGCAACGATTACAGTGTTTGTGTTTATTTTTAAAATAAGGCAATTTGAGTCGACAATTTCCTGTTCATTAACACTGTACTGTTCTGAGTTTTTGCAGTAAATGACCACACCTTAATTTTGAGTTTGATTATTGCGTGTAGTGAATGAAATATAACCATCGAATTCAGGAACGGTAGGATTTCGCTGCAACCAGCATTCTGTTAGCACAATAATATCCCAATCAACTTTTGACCTTGCAAGTAACGTTTGATATTATTTTAAGCTTTCTTTACTACTTTAAGAGGTGGCAGCTGCTTCCAGGTCAATGGGCGCCGGCTTCACGAAGGGGATCAACTTGTGGTACTGCTCAGGCATCCATTGTTTTAGGGCTTCTGGGACCTGTGGTTACAGAAATAACGAAATTAGTGCCATAGAATTAAGGTTAGATTGCCATGGACGCAGTTAGCCGCTTAGAGATCTGCCTGTAAATAAGAAATATGCTCAGAATATTAAAATGAGCAAGACTGATATAAATATTATTATTTATTACCTAGCTAGCTAGGTACAATATGAAGCGGCAATAGCCCAGCGGTTAAAACGCGGACTGAATAAGTCACTGTAGGGAGATCTGGGGGCCTAAAATGGACGCTTTGGCAGAATCATGATATGATCTGCGTACAATTCATAACCCGCAATTTATCTGTTTGGTAGTTTTGTATGGACTTTCGTAAAATAGTCCACAAATTATGAATTGGTATGGTGAAGTCTAATGTCAAATAGCAACTCTACTAAATACTTATTATGATTCTGCCAAAGCGTCCATTTTAGGCACCCAGAAGTTCATTTTCTAACCGTTGCAATCACAGACTATTAGAGAACAGGTTGTTGCAATATCAATATCTATTCGCTTAACTTAAAATATTTTATCTTTGTTACAGGCAAGAACGTTTTCAGTAAAAAAAAAAATCCGGAACGAAATAGGTAGGTATGTTTCAAATTGTCTTCAATAAAAATACGTTCTTAAAATAGCCCTACCTAGCCTTTACCTTTCGAAGCCCTGTTCAATCTACTTGGGTACATATGTGTACCATAAGATGTGTCTTAAGACGCACACCAAGCAAGACATCCTCCCGGCCGAGTGCTCGGTACCTGTAAACACATCACTAAGTGCTCGGCCGAGCTAAACGGTGAAGGCTTCTACATACCGGCGCGACTCGCGACGCGACACAAAGGCACCGCTCGTCGCGCGACACGCGGGGCATTTGTGTAGCGTCGCGTGTCGCGCCAGTCTGAACAAGCCTTGAGACTCACTCGGACCCTGTTCTTTTTACTACTTAGACCGAGTGCTCACCCCCGCGCTCCGCGCACTGACTCGCTTGCCCACTCGGCAGTGGGATGAGATGCATGTATGGATATATATATGCATACATGCACTTTATAGAGACAATTTTTTTTTTGCGTAAAAGCAAGGAACTTTTGCCTCGTAAACTTACCATGATGCCCTCTGCAGTCTGGTAGATTTCAAGCACGGCGCAAATGACACGAGTCATAGCACACATGGTCGCGTTCAACATATGCACGTAGTCTGTCGCGGCGTTCAACTTCTTGGTCTGCCCATATCTAAAAGAAAAGATCATTAGGTACTGTTGAGTTATTTCAGCATAAGTTATTACGGAACAAAAGACGCGATTTTATAGAAATATAAATAATATTTATTTCCTTATATCATGGTGTATAAAGTTGTTTTAAAAATACATTAAAGAGAATACATGTTTTGCTTTATCATAGCATGCAAATGTTATTGGTTACATTACAAAATCTTTCCCGTCAGTAAATTCTTTCATGCTGTAAAAATATTTGAGTACTTAATATTATTTTAAACAATCTAAAATCTAAAGATTTTAAATCACTTGGAATTTTATTATAAATTCGAACACACATGGCTAAACAGCCTTTATTATATTTAGCCTTAGCAGTCTTGGTAAGTCATTTAATATAGGTAAGCCTGTGAGGATCTCGCCGTTTTCGAGGATATACATCCTCTGCCTTTTAAATAAGTCTATATGCATGCAAACATGCATCCTTCATAAATATATAGAGGGTAGTGGTAATAAACCAAGTTCATTAAATATTGGCCTGCAAGATTCATCAGGTTGAAGCCCGTAGGATGCACGAATACACTTTTTTTGTGCAACAAATACTCTATTTTTGTTACTATTAAGCCCAGATCCCCATGATCTGGGCTTAATAGTAACTCCCATAGCGTAGGTATTATTGATTCAACATAAGCATGATAGGTAGTGATACCAGTTTCAATGTTTGTTATATCTTTAACCTTTCTGAGTGCGTATACGAATTTATTTATTCTATTAGATATATCATCTACTTGTGCTTTCCAATAATTAATATAATACTAATCTTTATTAACTTATGTAATGCATACATTTTAATGAATTCCCTAGCTCCTGCGCTAGTATACACTGTATTCCAGGAGCTAGTGTTAACCCCTAGTTACATGATACCTACAATGTTCTTAATGGCATCCAAAGATTACAAGCAAATCAAAAGAAATAGAAATAATAAAATAAGAAGTAGGTAATTTGAAACAAAGTGAATTTAAAAAGAAATTAACTAATTGGATAAAACCACTTACCTATTGAAATTGTATATTGAAATAATTGATTTACAAAAATAGGGCCTTAGACTAGAAGTTAAGGTAAATAATAATAGGATTCTACCTGAACTAGGAATAATCCTGTATCTCAGGTATTGAAATTGAAATTGTTTATTGAAATAATTGATTTACTAAAATAGGGCCTTAGACTAGAAGTTACGGTAAGTAATAATAGGATTCTACCTGAACTAGGAATAATCCTGTATCTCAGGTATCTCACTCAAGTGCTTATACATATATACATATAGTGTTATAGTGTTCTATATATGTATATCGTATATATATATATATAGTGTTATCTAAGATTCAAAAAAATTGTAACTGATGTAACTACTATAAATTATCTTTTTATTCAAATTTAGAAAAATAGTATGCTGCTTTTTTGCATCATCGTAAGACATTTTTACAACCATGTTCTATTATGATTTTTGCAATGTAACGTATTTAACAAGGTCGCTATGACGACACGGTGGCGCTGCTGGCCTACACCCTATCAATGCCAGTCTCTCTGCCTTCTTACCTCACGCATACACTCAGCATGTCGATTCTGTAAACATCTCACCGTGAATTTTTGCGTGAAGTGAGCTGTCAGTGTTATTCTACTGATGCTAGGGATTGACCAAGGACATTTACAATCATAATCGAGATTTTAATAATATTTAAAAGCTAATTCTATTGATCATTTTATATTATTTTAAAGCTAGTATTTGTGTGTATTAACATTACAATTTAGGGGGATTTTATATAAAAAAGCAAAACAGAAATTTTGTCAAACTCAATAATGTAAAAAAAAAACAAAATTGAGTTTCTGTTCAAAATTTCGATTATGATTGTTAATGTAATCCTTGGTCCATCCCTAGCATTAGGCGTGATGACACTGACAGTTCACTCCACGCTCACTTCATCTAAGTTTTCACGGTGAGACGGTTACAGAATAGCAATGCTGATTCATTCGTGTTCACATTCACACACCCTCACTCTCTCTCATGCCTGCGTGCGTGTTGCATTATTAGCTTTAATTCTCTTTCAATTTTTTTTTGTTTTCTTATTTTTATTTAAGTTGAACGATCAAATAGGTACATTAGAATAAAGATAAGAGCTGTAACACACCCACGACTAGGCGTTTAGACCTTTGCATATAACAAGGAAATGGATCTTATTTAAGTTATGGCAGAGCGGAGTGTCGTAACACAGGCACATCTGTTTAAAAGGAGGCTTCAATCACTAGTTTTTAAGGTTTACTTGTTAAAATAAATATATATTTTTTTTTTTTCATGAGTAGTATAAATAAATTGAACAATAGAAAGATAAGAGTAATATAACTTCCAAAAAACATTAACCTAATTAATGCTTGATTAAGGCGTTTCTCATCTGCATGAGAACCCGAAGACACTCCGTTTGAGTCCAAAAATTTGTCGACATATTCCGAATAATTTACGTGAGTATCAAACATAAATTAAACAATTCTTAATCTATTTTAGTGTACCTAACAAGAAGGCTCCTAGCCTGGTAATCCAAACAGTTGCTGCAGGATACCAGCTCACGGAAGGCCCCCGAGCCGGGGAACCAGGCCTCCAAGTCGAGTTTCTTGGAGGCCGCGTGGTTGAGGGCCCCTGACACGATGTTCACGACGCGGTACGGGATGCCCAGCAGCTTGTAGAAGTCTTCCGCGTTGGTGATCATCTCGTCCATCATCTCCCATGAGGCGTTGTCGTGCGGGGAGGTCAGGACGAATTGTTCCACCTGAAGAAAAAGGTCAGTTCGGGGGTTAGGAATACGGTATATTGGTAATTGGGTATAGCTCATCTGCACTGTGTTGGGATCGACTAGATAAGTCCTACCTTACAAAAATACTTATGGGTTAATATAGTAAAGTTATATGACTAACCTTTTCAAATTGATGCACCCTGAAGATACCCCGAGTATCTCGTCCATGGGAACCTACTTCTTGACGAAAGCATGACGAAATACCTGCATACCTGAAAACAGAATTCCAATTTAAAATCGAAGAGAAATATAAAATTATTGGTAAGTACCTACCTTCTGTGACGTATGGTCTGAACAGTTTAGATTTATATGAATCTGAAAAAAAAGCATGATATAGATAAAGATATTTTTATTTTTGTAAAACATGAGTAAGTACAATACATGTACATTGTGGATGGAATTAAAAATTAATAAAAAGGACCTACATGTTTTGCCAGTTAAAGCGTACAAAAAAAAATACAGAACTTATTTTTACCATGCTTATATGCCTAACTACATTATCAATACATCAGTTTAGAAACAGCTTAACTAACTAGCACAAAACAGGGGGCCTAAAATAGACGCTTTGGCAGAATCTTATTATGATCTGCGTGCAAATCATACATTCCGCAATTCATCTGTTTGACAGCTGCTATTTGACATTACACTTCACTACAGCAATTGATAGTTTGTGGACCATTTTACAAAACTCCATAAAAAACTGTCAAATAGATGAACTGCGGGTTATTGTACATACGCAGATCATATGATTCTGCCAAAGCGTCCATTTTAGGCCCCCAGTTCATTAACCATTAGTAGATTAGAAGAAATGTCACAATTTACTTAATTTCGTTCATACGGTAGCATTTGGATACTTATAAGATTTTTTTTAAATGCAACTTAATCAAACTTATGGTGTGTTCTTAATACCTTTTTTTTCGTAGGTTTCCTTACCTACGTGGTAACGAAGCCTCAGGCAGCCACTCGTCCATGTGGTATGCAGCTATAGGCTGCTCAGAGGTAGCGATGAGGTACTTCTCCTCGACGGCACCATAACCTTTGTTCTCTGAGCTTTTTCCAACCACCTTATATAGCTCCTCGTCGAATTGAGCCAGTTGAGCTAATTCTTGCATCACCTGCAAACGGCACGTCGTATTGACGGCACGGTGTTACACGTGATTAAGCGATACCCTACCTACCTACCCTAGTAAAAATATATGAAAAAAAAAAGTATCCTATAACCGTCTGCTGGTTCCCCACCAATTTTCAGCCAAATCGGTCCTGCCGTTCTTGAGTTAAAAATGGTGTAACTAACAACTTTCTTTTTGTATACATATATAGATGGTCCGACTCCAAATTGGGTATGTAAAGTAAAAATTAACCTATGCCGATTCCAAACCATTTCGAGATTTTAAGCTTCTAAGACTTATTTTTCTATTAATAGGTCTTAAAATTATAAGATCCTATTTATTTTCACAAAAATTCTTAAAATCACTTGACTTTTATTTGACCTCTAAATGCCGTTACAAAGCAGCCTGAATTGGAAACTTTCAGTGCCTCTTGTAATTAAGTTGTTCTTTATGTGTCAAGTGTCATGTCAACGTCAAATTTACATGAAGAACTTAATACTATTCTATTCAGGTATTTAAATACGTAAATAGTGTAGTTTTTCACCAGCGGCAGACAGTACAAGTCGAATCACATCGATGTATCCCCTCAGGCAAACTTAACTTACGTTCAAATGATCTTCATAATAAAACAGACGCCGCCCAGACTTGTACTCAACATTTACTTCCTCGCACCATGTCCTTTCTTTTACTAACAATCAATTTGTGTCGGCTATTTGTTGTGGTGTTTCTTATACTTGACGGTATGAAACACTTAGCAGAAGTAGTCTTTGAATCCATTCATTTTATTAAGCCATATCTTTACACTAAAGTACGGAAATCGCTAAAGTATGAAATGTAAACAAATTAATTGTCAAATTTGACAGTTTGACTTTACTGAGTTTTGGTTTTAAATAAGTGTTAAACGTGGCAAAGATCCTAAGCTATTCAGTTCTACTAGTGACGTCAGTACGAACAATACTTTAAAAAAAAAAAAAAATAACTACAGCTTGTAAAAACAAAAAGATGAAATTATGTGTTTCAAATACTCTTATCATTAAAATAAAAATATAAAAAACATACCTGAAAAATACTTTACATACCTAATTGAAAAAACAAACAGCAAAGATTTGAAATGTCAAATTAGTTTCTGGGATTAAAATACGAACTTTAGATACTGTTAGTTAGTCTAACTGTTACTAATGAATATATAGAGCATTACGCTCAAGGCAAATAACGATAGACTGTGATCGTCAATTTGTTGGATCATGCGAGGTGATAATGGCAAATATCCCTAGCTCCGTCATATTATCCAAGGTGGAGATGACAATAAGACAATTAAACTGACACGGTTGGCGCAGTGATTAAGCGATTGACTGCTGCGCTGCGTGCCGCGGGTTCGATTACCGCACGGAACAAATATTTGTATGACCTACAAGTAGTTGTTCCGGGTCTGGCTGTTTGTGTATGTGAGTTTAAATGTTTGTAAACGCATCCGCAATACAGGAGAAATTCCTAGTGTGGGGAAACGTGTCTATATGGTTAGAAAAATGACATAATTATGGGTATAAAATGTGCATCTTACTTGCCACTTGTTGCTTAGTAAATATGATCGATTTCTGTTCACTCACATTGGCGATTTCTCTAATACTAAGGCATAGTAACTAAGCTCGTTTAAATGTTATTACTCACACTATGGTTGTTTTAAGAATAGAAATGTGTAGACTAAGACTATTTATTTTCCTTCCTGCCTTTTCGACTGTGTTTATTGCGAACTTTTATGTCATTGCCACATACCTCTTTCCTCATGAAGAAAGGAGTGTAAAGTGGTGTATAGCCTCTCTTCAGCAGCATCCTTAGAGATAGTTGTATGAGCGCCTGTTCCAGGAATACTAGGGCCCCCTTAAGGAAGTACCCGCGTCCTCCAGCTACTGCAATTCCTCGCTCGGCGTCCATACCTAATGATTCATTACTGATTGATATTACATGAGATAATAGCTCCTGGCCGCGAAGTTCGGTTTTGTCCGCTACAGCGTCAAAAAAGCTAGCGAAACTGCATATTACGTGATGGGTATCGTTATCGAAACAGGAAAAATTTAAGTGAAAAGATTTGATGACTTTTTTCGTGTGCTTGTTGTGTGCTAGTAGAATGAGTTGAGAAAATCTGTTTTTTTTTGTATCGTGTTTCGTTATCGATACCCATCACGTAATATGCAGTTTCGCTAGCTTTTTTGACCCAGTGGTGATGAAATAATTTACACAAAGTAAAGCGCCTGTCTGGGTTCGTATCTACGACCTACAAGTCGTAAGTCACGGCTGTTACCACTGGCCCACCACTGCTCTTATCAAAGTGACAACCTACTTACAGCCAGTTCATTCAAATGTCAAGGAATGACAGTAAAGATATGATTCGAATAAACGTTGTAGTTAAATGTCAAAACGGGCCTATTATTTTTTGACAACTTTAACCGCCGCTAGGAGTAATACCTAGTGTTCTGTGATATTAACTCACCGTCAATCATACAAATGAGGTCCACATGAGAGTACTTAGTCCTATAGGCACAGTCTCCGTGTGTCCTCTCCACCTTGTTGTGGTCCTCATCATCATCCACTGGAACGGACTCATGGAGATGGTTGCCTACTTCTCGGAGAGCATTTAAACGGGCCTTTTCGGCTACTATGAGTGCCTGCTCGTTGATTGTTAAAGCTGCATCTAATAATAAACTGACCTGAAAACAATCACAGCAAATTTTTCTAAAAAAATAAAAAGATGGTCATGAGCAAGAGCGAGTTGCATAATTTATTTATTTATTATTATTTTATTTGGAAATACCATACCGACATAATTATACTAGGTACATCTAACTGGTCCCCGCAGTTTCATTCGCATAAGTTTCGATCCCGTGGCAATATCGAGATGAAGAGTATCCTATGGTCTAACCCAGGTCATATGGTTTACCTATGTGCCAAATTTCATCTAAAATTGTTCAGCCGTTTTAACGTGAAAGTGTAACGTAACAAACAAACATACAAAAAAAAACGAATCTGCTTTAGACCACACTTTAGACTGAAGTTAAACAGAAATCACCGTTAGCGTAACGCTAACAAAAGAAGTTTTACTTTAAAAAAGCTGCGGTCTGTACAAATGTCGAGTGTACAAGCAGCCAGTGTGAATGAAAAAAAGTACCTATTAAGCGGGACGGCCCGCGGCGGGGACGCGGTGTGTTCCATGTTTAAATTTAAACAACTTCCGTTCGCCTCACCCGATCACACTTTTCGTAACGCTCTCGTCACGCATTCACCAGCTTACTCCCCAAGTCAAGCATGCGTATAGAAGTTTTACTTCAAAAATCGAATATTTTCTCTTTACAATATTTGTTTAGATGAGCAGTCATTAAACTAATTTGATTCGTTGACTAATTAGACACATCTAGTTTCGAGACTCGCCGGGAGTTTGGGTTGCAAGGCCAGCAAGAGTCTGTTCTTCTCTCGACCGCGAAGTTCTTTGTAAAACAGCTTGGTTGATGGTCAATCGCGACCGTCGCGATGGTTAATCGCGACGTATCTAGTGAAGTAACCATCCGACTCGGTACTCAATACTCACGATAAATCGATTCAAGTTAAATGTCAAAACGGGCCTATTATTTTTTTACCAGTATAAGTTCATATAATCCTATGGAATGACTTTTTCATGAAATCATGACATTAATTGAGGTCAATTCTAACTAGGAGTTGTATTTCTGATTCTAATGATTATACTTAATTCAGTAAAATCATATTTTTCACGGTCGCGAATTATATTTTAATCAACATAAAATCAGTTGCCCCTATAAATACTATATTATAGTCTGTGGCTGGTGCAAAAAAAGTAAGAAAATGAATTTTGCGGGCTATTTTAGCGCATCCCCCTCAATCCCCCTTAACTACGCAACAGACTTTGACGTGGGTTAGATCAATATGTACCAGAAATCTCGATGTTTTGACATGTCGCCTTAACAGTAGATTGTACCCGTGCGAAGCATGGACGGGTCGATAAAAGGTAATTAAAGCTAAACGTTTGTACCGTGATGTGATTGGATGATCCAACATTATCAAAGTAAATATGTGTGACAAAGTGTGTAA
The DNA here is from genome assembly GCA_948098905.1 of Tiliacea aurago. Classification (NCBI taxonomy): domain Eukaryota; kingdom Metazoa; phylum Arthropoda; class Insecta; order Lepidoptera; family Noctuidae; genus Tiliacea; species Tiliacea aurago. The sequence continues at coordinate 20,138,152 of OX402593.1, forward strand.
TCAAGTGTCGGAAGTGGACACTTCTATGTAGAAGTGGTAAATCAAATCCACTCAACATTGTTATTGATTTGACATTGTCTAGTCTAGGTAAAGGTTTATGAGCTACTAGCACTTAGCCCGCGACTTCGACCGTGCGGATTTCGTTGTTTCCCCTACGAACTTCAACTCCCCGTCCAGACCACTATTAGGTCTCCTAGGGGTCTGGAGGTAGAGTTGTAGTTATATGTATATAGATTTAGTTAGTTATATATAGATAGTTGTAGTTGTCACCCCCAATCAGGGGGCACCCGGTTCGGACCACCCCCAACGCCCCAGCCCCCCCCCCCCCCCCAAGCTATGCCACTGGCTGGCATTTAAATCGCACCGGGTAAATCAGGCTTTAAGGCGACGATAACCGATGAATGATTTGAAAAAAATATAATTATATTAAATTAGAGCCTTTTCTCAATACATAGTGAAATTAATTTGTAAAGTTATGTCTAACGCGGATAAAAAACTGACAGTGGCGCAAAATTTAACAAGCGTATTTCAGAAACCTTCACCAATTTAAAGATAATTTAATTATTGATCTTTTAGTATACGCGTTTTATTAAAATACTTTTTGTTTTGTGTATAATAAATTAATAATGCGTCAAATTGGGGCAGCGCTCCTTGATGGGCGAATCCTATTACCTACTGGCTGAACGTACGACGCGTTGCGTGAGCTCAGTACAGAACACGCAAGCTAACCACTCAAGGTCACTGGCATATATCTGAGTCTTAAGGGTCGATCTTCGCGAAATCCTTTCCTAGTTCACACCTTAAACTACACCTAATGTCCAAATTTAAAAATGCTTAGCGGTTTGGGGTGTGCGAGAATCTGAATCTGTCTACCCAGTTCTTTTATACTACGGGGTCAAACTAAATTAAGCTAGCGTAACTCCACAGAATGATGAGTAGGATCGAAAAAAATAAAACAAAAGAAAATGTGATGAGTATTTTAAAAAGTCATCGACGAATTGAAGTATTAGTTTAGAAAATAATTGTTCTAAACACAATAAAACAAAAAAAAAAACTGTTTTGTAAAAAAAACGTTTTTTTCTAAAAAAAAAAAAAATACACAAGTATTAGTTTTGAACGAACATATATTTACGTTATGGAAAAGCAAAGGGCTGTGGCGAAAATCTATAAAAAAAATATGTTATAATTAAATGTTCTCTGTTTAAATTACAATTCAAATCTTTTTTACCTTTTTGATCTGGTTAACAGTGAGAGGCTTCAAGTCATCTCCGGTCAGGTCAACCATCTTCTCCGCTACTTCTGATGGTACTGGCTGGTCTTCCGGCCCAGCCGGCTCCTTGCTCTTCATCTTGAGACCAATCTGTTTGCTACACACATTCTTCAGCTTGTTGTAATTGTCGGTTTCGTGGCGCAGTCTCCTCCAGAGTGTATCCTGCTCCACCACGGTGTCGACAAGGGCTACATCTTTGAACCTCTTGCGTTGGTTTTCGCGCATTTTATCTGGGTTGCCGCCGTCTTTGTCGGCACGGAATAAATCTATGTCTAACACCATGGTGTGGTTTGACGGACGCGTGTTTATTGTACGAAAATGTTTAAGAAATGGACTGCACGTAAGACCGCATGCGGTGTATAAAGAGCGAATTGATAACGTTGCATTTTGAACACAGGGTGAGCTTAAAATCCTGAAACGTTATTGAGTTGTGAATATAAACAATTCCACAACACCAACAACTTCCCGTCTACCTTGTGTTTTTTTTTTAAACGTAGCCGAGTTATTGTATTCGTGTCCACACTGCCTCTTAAATATATATTTTTTTTTTGGATTTGTTTTTAGAAGCGTTTACGGAAGATTGGTCGGAGAAGGCAACGCACAAAGAACAATGGAAAGCTATGGGGGAGACCTTCGCCCAGCAGTGGGAGAATATGGGTTGAATAAAAAATTAAAAAGAGAATTGTTATTGTGAACCACAAAATGCGAAATCCCCGTTTTCTAGAAAAAAATCCATTTAGTGTCCGACCGAAACGGGATTTTCAGCCGAAACCGAAACCCTCCCATATTATTATTATACTCTTTGCCGAAACCGTAACCGAACCTTCGGTCTTGGTCCCAGTTTCGGCCGAAACCGAAACTTATTTGAATTAATAAAGCATGTTAAATTTATTGTATTTTTACGCATACTTAATATTATAAAGACAGATAACACGAGTAAAAAAATAAAATGCAACAATTAAAGTATGTAACAAAAATAGTTCTTTATTTGTAAAATTAACAATTTAAATAGAAAAAACACAATCAGCATATTTGTCAAACTTTTTCAAAAATCAACATTAATTACTTATGTCTTAATGATTAGATAACTTGTGTTGTTGTGTAATTAATGAAGTTTAACTAGAAAACTTTCACGAACTACTGTACTACGCGTCCGAATTGACTTGCACCTCGCGTACTAAAGGGGAAAAAATGAGACATTACTAAAATAGTATTGAAGGTCATTCACGGTAATAGTTAAATCTCCGGAGGTAGTTGTGTGTGTATCGAATACGGGTACAAAATTTAATCCAACAACGATTACAAACAAATAAAGTAATGTTTGAATCAAACATCACAGGTATTTTCACACATCTTTTAAGTGTTACATTAGTTTCTACATAAATTCATATTGTATAGGTTCTAGGGAATAACTCAACAGAACCAAGTAAAATATCTAATGAGTTCTATTCTATTACAACTTACAACCTATTTATTTTCCACTGTAGGACAAGACTCTAATGAATGTCATAAAAATACATCATCATTAATCATAAGCAAAAACGAATACTTACCTAATAATGTTTGCGCGAGAAAAACCACACAACCTCAAATCATCACGATCGCGCCGGCTAGCGAACTCAACTGGCAATCACGTTCACTCGAAGTTAGCCGAATGATGCGCGACAATTCACGAACACCTAGTTTCGGTGGGCCGAATTCGGTTCGGCCAATTATTGGCCGAAGCCGAAACTAGCCGAAACCGAACCTTCGGTCAGTCCTTAATTATTATGCTACCGGTGGGATACTGCGATTATTCAGGATGGAAAAGAACACGCGAAAGGATTTTTTTTCCTAGTTACAATAGTGTCAAGGTCAAACATACAAAAGTACCTCAAAAAATCCTCACCCAAAGTTCAAGGTCATCTTTGATATCAAGGTCAAACAAATACAAAATAAACACGTTTTTAGTAGTAGTCTGGCCATTTATTTAAATTATATATTTTTTAAGCTTAGCGTAACAAATAAATAAAATGCTTCATGTGCGGGAATGAACAATTATTTTTGCTAGCAAAGTTACTTCTTTCCTTCTTTATTCTTGCCCTTCTTAGCGGCGGCGGCTGCTTCCAGGTCGATGGGTGCCGGCTTCACAAAGGGGATCAACTCCTGGTACTGTTCAGGCATCCATTGTTTTAAGGCATCTGGGATCTGTGGGCAATAGAAATAACGTGCTTAAAGTACATTTTTGCTTTTTAAGGTTCATACACTGTTAATAACTGATGTTTAAGTGCGCTGAAGAGTTTAGTGAATGTTATCGCTACGTCATTTTGAAGCCCTGTTCAATACGTTCATATTTAAAGCTAGTGCTATCCGTGAAGTTACCTTGATGCCCTCTTCAGTCTGGTTGACCTCAAGCACGGCGCAGATGACGCGGGTAGTAGCGCACATGGTCGCATTCAACATGTGCACGTACTCTGTCGCTGCGTTCATCTTCTTAGTTTGCCCGTATCTGGAAGAAATGGGCAAAGCATTTGAGCACCGTTTTCTACCTTCCGCAAAACTTTTTAAGAGAGAATGTTAAGTTTATACCAATCCATAATTTTATAGAAATGTAAACAGGTAGCTCATTGAGCCGATCGTGTATGGTTTGTGTGATACCAATTTAGCGTGAATTTTAAGCCGACAAATAATTAATTTATCAAAGAAAAGAATTACTAATATCTATTTATTTTACCTGACGAGCAGTCTCCTAGCCTGATACTCCAAACAGTTGCTGCAGGACACAAGCTCACGGAAGGCCCCCGAGCCAGGGAACCAGGCCTCCAAGTCGAGTTTCTTGGAAGCCGCGTGGTTGAGGGCCCCCGACACAATGTTCACGACGCGGTACGGGATGCCCAGCAGCTTGTAGAAGTCTTCCGCGTTGGTGATCATCTCGTCCATCATCACCCATGAGGCGTTGTCGTGCGGGGAGGTCAGGACGAATTGTTCCACCTGAGGGAAGATGAGGGTTTATTCAAGATACTTCGCGCCGTAGAAGTCAAAGAGTCAGCACTTTGACAACGATATTGCCCTGACAATATCTTTGCAACGATACGATAGGATTAGTTAGGCTACACCATCCAATATTGCGTTTGGGGTTATTAGGCAAAAATTACTTGAAACTGCGAACCTGGGGAGCGGAGTATAGAACAGCCCACTATTAAGGTCTATCCGCATACAACAGTGCCAACACGTGACCGACAGTTCCGTACCGTACAGTTCCGTGACGTGCTATTCATACATGTCAGTACCAACATGACGCGTGCAGTGATTGTTAGTAATCTGCAGCAGTTTCACGTGCTTGTAAAATGCCTCGATATTCAAGATCACAGTTAGCAGCGTTTGCTTCAATTCAATAACTTTTCGTCGTCCTTCTCATTTTCTTTATTAGCTTTAAAAGCTAATAAAGAAAAATCAGACTTAGGTTCAGATTCATTTATTTAATGTAAAACATAGGTACCACCGCGAACGTTCCCGGTCGACCAGTTTTCGCCCTTATGCCCATAGTAATAAGGTTGAAAAGTGGTCAACCGGGAACTTTCGCGGTGGTACATTATAAGTTCTTATTTGGTAAAACATTGAGGGCGCTATGTTTTGCCTTTAAGGCGTACAAAAATAGTAATATACTAATAGTATTTTAGAAAGTAAAATACTGTATGGGTACACAAATATCATGTTCCGTGCCGATATAAAATTAACTCACCTTTTCAAATTGATGCACCCTGAAGATACCGCGCGTATCACGTCCATGAGAACCTACTTCTTGACGGAAACATGTCGAGAGACCTGCATACCTGTAAATAGTTTATGATTAACTAGCTGTAATCTGCGGCTTCACTCGTATCCTAGGGAAACTACTACAAGTACCCAGGTACTTGTAGTAGTTTATACTTTTTATCCAGATAAAAAGTACCCTATGAAGATTTAGAGTATCTAGCCTTCGTGTATGCCAATTATCATCCAAATTTGTGCAGCTGTATATATATGAAAATATCCGATATTTATTAAACAGGGTAGATTTTTGAGATGGGCAGTAAGGGCAGCTACCTTAACCGTTGTAGCTACAGGAAAACGGTCTTAAGAGACTGTCCTTAACTTTTTGAGAAATATTGATCTGCATTCACAGATTTTGAAAAAACGTACAGTCAGCAGTTAAATGGGCAATATTAACAAAAACTTTTTTTTATGCCAATCGATCCTGTTTCTTATATGGATCAAAAACCTCTATTGGACCAACTGAGGTTTGAGTACTAGAAAAGTCATAAATCGCAAAAAAAGGAAATGAGATTCGAACTAAATTTTTTACTTAATGCAGATCAAAATTTCTCAAAAAGTTAAAGACAGTCTCTTCAGGCCGTTTTCCTGTAGCTACAACGGTAAGGGTACGGGTAGCTGCCCTTACTGCCCCATCACAAAAAACCACCCTGTTTATAAAATATGGGATATTTGTATATTATAAATATCGGACTTTTACGAACCCCCTTATTTATAAATAATATTCAACAGATTTACTCACCGGATAGGTAATGAAGCCTCGGGCAACCACTCGTCTCTGTGGTACGCAGCTATAGGCTGCTCAGAGGTGGCGATGAGATACTTCTCCTCGACGGCGGCGTCGCCTTTGTTCTCAGACCCTTTGCCAACCACCTTGTATAGCTCCTCGTCGAATTGAGCTAGTTGCGCCACTTCCTGCATAACCTGAAAAGTATAAAAGATCAGAAGATGTCCAGCCGATGTGTTCCGTAAAAATTCTTCCGTGAAAGCTTAGGTGAAGTGAACTGTCAATAGTGTCCATCCCTAGCATCAGCCGGTCGATTCTCACCGTAAAAATGAAGTGTGAAGTGACGTTGAAGTAAACTATCATCCTACCTCACTACCTGCTAGGCGGGTTTATTTATAAATGTTGCTTAAGACACTGACAAAAGGTAAACCGCTGTCACTGTCAGACTGCATACAAAAGAAAGAGAAGCGCGATGACACAACGCTTGTAATTTATTGCAAAATATGAAGCAATTATTTATTTACTCAAAAATGAGTTGAGTAATCGAAAATAAAAAACAAGTAGTTTAGTAAGTAAAGTTCTTGTTATTAATTAAATACCAACCGTACGTTGATATGTAATACAGATATTTTGGATTGAAACTCACAAGTAAAGGGTTAGTTTACCGTTAAATTGTATCGAGATTTTTTTTTCTAAACGTGTTTTGGTAACAACCAAGTTCTGAGATATATGGTCAAGAATAACATATATTTTTTCCACTACCACAAACTATAAAGATTTGGCAATTTTTTTGTTTAAGACAAGTCTACTTTTATCATTTGCCTCTTGTCAGCGCCTTAAGGCGCAGATCGATAAATGATTTCAGTGACTTTTAAATGTGTAACGCCTTCATATAATGCAAAAAAGTATGTTAAACTAGAATGGATACACATCAATTCTTTAAGTGAATATTTAAGTATTGTAGTAAAATACTTTGTGAAATAAATTCAGGAAGTACCCAAAGCATAAACCAATATTACTTTCAAACTACTTAAGGTAAATATCCTGTTTTTTTTTATTACATAGACTATTTTATTATCTATAATTTTATCTGTGATTTTTTTCAAATATTCATATTTTCGTTACTAAAAATAAATATTCCCTATGAAACCGAACGGCGCCGGCGGCGGCGCGGCGCCGCAGCGTGAGAACGACGCACATTTGTATGGCCAAGATAACGGCGATTACCCGACCCTTAAGAGCGTTTACGACGTACGGCATTTCATACAAACTTTCAAGCCCTTGTTTTTCGAAATGACTGAACCGATTTTAATGAAACTCCATACGCATAAGCAGGATACAAAGGTCTAAAAAGTTACTTAAGAACATTTTCGAAAAATTGTGTTACAGCCAAATTAAACCGATTTTAAGTTTTCCATAGAAACAGAGATTTCCAGTTATCTGTTTTTAATTATGACATTTCGAAAATGTTCTTAGCTAACTTTTTAGACCTTTGTATCCTGCTTATGTGTACGAAGTTTAATTAAAATTGGTTCAGTCATTTCGAAAAACAAGGGCTCGAAAGTTTGTATGAAATGCCGTACGTCGTAAACGGTCTTAATGTTAAGTTTTCACCGTGAGATTTTTACCTAACAGACCGGCTGAAATTGAGGTTTGCATAATTGTTGAGTTTTTCGAGAGTTGTCTACTTGGAATTTGATGTATTGGAATCATGAACTTGCTTTGTTTTTCTTAAGTACCTTTGTACAGTAAAACCTCATTTACCTAAATGAAAACGATTTGGCAACCGTCGTCAATAGGACCATACACTAAGGGAGACTCGTAGGCGATAATCGCGATGCTTAAATATACAGGGTCAAATCAAAATTGGTAGCGAAACTCCGCAGACGTGATGGGAATCGATATCTAAACATGATTTACCAAATTATAAATTGATTAGGATAACACTTTTTTGGGATCTACGACCTTATGTCGTGTAGTTATTTGAATAATCAGTTTTTTTTTTAAACTTCTGAGACGTAATGGTTATCAGCGGCGAGGTGTAATTTGTTGTATGAGGGAAGCCGAAACGAAGCCGGTTTTAACTTCTTAATTATCAATAAATATTAACTTAAAAAGAAGTCTTTCCTTTACTGATTTTAACACCATCTATCGTCAAGTAGCAGAACCAAAAAGACTCATCACTACACAAACAAAACTTTATTTTTTGTTGTTTCAACTCAAAGCTAATAAAAATAGGCGTTTTTGTTGCCTCAATGTTATGGTGAATTAAATACCCGTAGTGTAACTATATTTTTAGCAATAGTTGACATTATTGACTGTGCCATTTTTCAAAAGCGGTAGAGTTGTTGATGCGAATCACCGAAGGGAAGCCTTGAAGTGCTTTCATTGGTTATCAATATCTAAACACGAACAAACAAAAAAAAAATACTGATATTCTAAACGCATACTTCAAGTAAATACACAACCAGCAGTCGGTGACACAATTATTTTTTTGTTGTATTGATATTGATACTTACCTATCACATCTGCGGAAGTCTGCTAAGTAATTTAATTTACAAATAGAAAAAGACAATGACATGTTGCACCAACTACAAATAAATTGGGACAAGGGCACAGGTGTGATGATGGGTATCATTCATGATTCAATGATGATGATACCCTTCATCACACCTGTGAAGTTTCTCCAGCTAATTTAAATCCAAAAATAAACATGTCATTGGTATAGTTGCCAAAAAATATCACAAACCTACACAAAATGGACCAATTCAAATTAAGTTTGCATGATTTCCTAGTTGCAAAATGTTACTATTCAATTAATGATTAATTAAATGAAAGATGACTGATTTTATCTGAAATGGGACCACAAATGTAATGACTATTGAAATTTTGATTTGACTTATGTATTTTAACTTTTAACAGACTTCTAAAAAAGGAGGTTACTCAATTCAACCGTATATATGCTTTTTTGATTTTTATGTTTGTTCGCGCCTAACTTCGTCGTTTATGAACCGATTTTGATGATTATTTTTTTGTTGGAAAGGGTATACTCCCGAGGTGGTCCCATTACCACCAAATCAGAATCTGATGAGGGGATCCCATGGAAATCGAGGGGAACCCTCAAATTTTATAGGCAAACCTATAGCGATTTGGATATTTTTTATAGGAACTCGTGCATTTGCACTCGGAAAGCACCATTTGGTGAAGTGGAACTGATGATGGAGACCACAGATGGCCACCGGAACAATATAATAATAAGTATTTAACGGGTTGCGATTCGATTAGGTACGTTAATGTGGTTGCTAAGCAATTTATATCACTATGCATATGGTGAGCGGCAGTTCTCCTGGTTCTTACCAGGAGAACTCCTCAACAATTAACGTCCCAGCATCGGGAAAAGCAATATTTTGTAAAAGGTGATGAGTAGTTAACATTAGGCTATTGTAACTTAGATTAATTCAAAACTGACCCACTAAAAAGTGAAAAATAAAAACCTTTTTACAAAAAAGAATGTCGAAAAAAAAGTCGGTGGCAATAAACTAAAATACAGATCCAAAGACACCGACTTCCGAAATTAAAGTTATATTTCACTATGTGTATGTGTGTGTGTGTCAGTTATTTTTTTTGTAAAAAGTTTTTTTATTTTTGACATTCTATTTTTTAAGTAACTCAATTTAAAATGTATTCTTTATATTCAAGTTGCGATTAGTACCTATTAAATTAATTTGCACACCTAATTAGGTTATAAAACAATGTACCTTATACACCTGTAACACCTTTTTTAACTTGTATTATGCAAATAAATTATTTGATTTGATAGTTTCTGCCGATCGTGAGAAACACATACCTCTTTCCTCATAAAGAATGGAGTATATAGAGGGGTATAGCCTTTTTTCAGCAGTATCCTGAGAGAGAGTTGTATGAGAGCCTGTTCAAGGAACACTGCAGCTCCCTTCAGGTAGTAGCCGCGTCCACCAGCCACCGCAGTGCCTCGGTCGCCGTCCATACCTGAGTAGGAAACAATAAGTTGTGTATTGTTCAGGGGCCCATCCAAAAATTACGTTACACGTAATATAGGAACGAGGGGGGGGTGGACAACAAAGTGTGACAAAGGGGGGGACGGGGACGATTAATAAGCGAAGGTTTTCGGTAGCGTTAATGTTTACGGTTTTAATAAAGTATTAAAACTCTAAACTTCAAGTCAAACGAAAACTTTAAAATATTACGAACTCTATTCATCATCTGCCCAGCCTTTTCCCAACATTTTTTGGAGTCGGCTTCCAGTCTAACCGGCAGCTTGCAGCTGAATACCAGTACTTTACACGGAGCTACTGCCTATCTGGCCCCCACAACGCATACACTATTATTTCAAGAATAAATTTAAAATTGCATAATATGTGACGTTGACACACCAGGGTAGGGGGGGATCATGCAATTAGTATGACGGAAGGCCCCTTAGGTCCCATATACACATGGGACTTAAATAACGTGTACTGAATACCTCTGCCTAACTGAGGAATACAGCCTACAAACATATGTATGTCGTTTGGAGTTTATAGTGGGATTTTATTATAGAAAAAAAAATTATGACAAAAAAAATTGTATGCCTAATTCATAGTGTTTGAAAGGCTAATTTATTCTGCAAAATAAAATTGCTTGGTTTGTCCAGATCTAGAGTAATAGCTACAAATAATTTCATCATCACTAAGTGTTGACTCAATGGGCATGATTAAATAACTCATTGAAAACTTGAGGAAATCCTGATCAAGTAGAATCCAGTTTGTAGGCACGTTAACATAATACTTCATGACAGGGGATTATTAAGGCGACGATAACCGACTTTTAATGATTTTATACTGAAGATCACGTCTAAACGAGTAGTGTTAATGATTTGAAAAAAAATATATGTTAAATCAGAGCATTTTTTCAATAACTTAACTTAACCACTCAAGGCCACTGGCTTATATCTGCGTCTTAACAGAACCTCTTACTTATGTAGTTCTAGATAATATTTACACAAGTGTGCTTGAAAGAATACTTAGTTTACTACTTTGCATGTTGTATGATTGCATGTAATGATAACAAACTGACTTAATAATGATTACTATGATGCAATGGGAATCCCGTATCTATAATATTATAAACTACAGTTTATTTATATATTTTGTACTTTCCTCATTCAATATGAAAGGTCAAAGCCAGCTTCATACTAGTCTTTCAGATAGTTATTGCAAAAAAAATCTTGTCGTAATTAAAACAGGAGACATTGAGAATTTAAACAGATCGGAAAACCATTATTCCCTGATTTACATTCACTTTTGACCTTTCAAACTTCACGATGATCACAATATGAAAATTGTAATGGACCATAATGGATCAATGAAGCATTAGTAGCAATTGAACTTCATCTGAATAATATCTGATTTACGTTAAATGTTTACGTAAGATTGGGCACCTAGTGTTACATTAACGGATCGGGTTCGAAACAATACTGCGCTCCAATTCCAAACAAATATGACATAGACATGTCTGCCGTATGCCGGAGAAACTATGGCCACTAATAACACAGATGGTGACCTGAGACAGAGAGGCGGGGTCGCGGCAGGCCACGTAGGAGTTCTGTCAAAAGCAAAACTAGAAGAGGACGCGCGAGCTAGCAAAAGATGGATGGAGTGGATGGAGGCCTTTGCCCAGGAGAGGGACAGAGAAAGCTAAGAAAAAAAATTGGGCAATAAAGGAATTAATGATCAATGATCTTTCTTAAGATAAAGCATCGTCAATAAATGAAATACTCAACCTTTCACCAGTCAGTTACATAAATAAACTCACCGTCAATCATACAAATGAGGTCCACATGAGAGTACTTAGTCCTATAGGCACAGTCTCCGTGTGTCCTCTCCACCTTGTTGTGGTCCTCATCATCATCCACTGGAACGGACTCATGCAGGTGGTTGCCTACTTCTCGGAGAGCAGTTGAACGTGTCTTCTCCGCCACTAAGAGAGCCTGGTCATTTTTGGTAATGGCTTCATCTATTAATACTCTGACCTGAAAAATATTACAGAATTAAATAAAAAAATTAAGTTGACAATTAGTGTCCGACCAATTCTCGATTTTCTGCCGAATTCGAAACCGTAACCGAATATACGGCTCCCCTTCTAATTTCGGCCGAAACAGATACTTATAAAGTTAGATACAGGACATTATTTTCTGAGACCCATCGTTTTTCGAATGTTTGTAACAAATAATTTGATTACGGGTTTAAAGAGGATTTAAGAAGATTTAAAGGGGTTGAAAGGGTGTTCAAGTTCGAAGTAAAAAAAAGTACACACTCATTGGCGAAGAGGTAGAGTTCCTTGTCATACAAAAGTGACACTAGTAAGTGAAGAATTAAGATCGGATTTTTGAAAATTCGTCCTCTAAAGGGGTGAAATAGGGGATGACAGTTAGAAGGGAAGTTAGTAAATTTTGCCAGCGGGAAATTCTGTCGGGCTCATGACTAGTTGACTTTTTTTTTTTTCAGATTGGGGCACAGACGGCAACAACGTATAAGTGAAAAGAAAGGCAAAGGCCTTTGCCCTGTAACTATACACATAACATAATAAATGTTATTTTTTAAAGGCATTTACTATTCTCATTTTGGTGCAGAGTAAAGAAAGTGTTAAATTCAATTTTTAGCCAGTTTGTTTTAGAAGTATAATAATTTTGGCTGCTAAAAATAAAAGCTGAACAATAAATATTGGTGTCTTCTTCTAAAAATTAATTATCTTAACAAGATGAAAATTGTAATGGACCATAATGGATCAATGAAGCATTAGTACCAATTGGACTCCATCGGAAGACTTGAAGATAAAGTCACTTTGATGACCTTTAAATTATGTTCATTACTTTACTTTTTAAATAAAAGTAGTTAACAATTCACCGCAACTCTGGAGAACAGTGCATTGTTATTGATTTCAGTGAGTCTGAGTCACATACTTTGATAATATTGCATCACCCAAATACAGTACAAACACAGGCATAGCTTTCATTAGACAACTTTCAATTAATATTAACTATCACATGCACTACTACTACTCTTTCCCTTTTATTTAATTTCAATATCATCATTATTTTATTTTCAGTATTGCAATCAACATTGTTATTGATTTGAGATTTCTCTAGACATTTTTCTAGTTGTAAGTTTATGAATGAAACTGGGACTATTTTGCATTTTGGAGTACATAAAAGCATGGAATTTAAGACACAAAGAAGCTAGAAATTCATACAGAATGAATACAATGACCATAGTAATACGGAAAACATTAAACATGCATGAGCTTAGTATAAATTACTCCCAAACTTTCTCTTTCTCTACCTTTTTTATCTGGTTAACAGTAAGGGGCTTCAAGTCATCTCCGGTCAAATCTACCAGCTTCTCCGCTACTTCTGATGGAACTGGCTGGTCTTCCGGCCCAGCCGGCTCCTTGCTCTTCATCTTGAGACCGATCTCTTTGCTGCACACATTCTTCAGCTTGTTGTAATTGTCGGCTTCGTGGCGCAATCTCCTCCAGAGGGTATCCTGCTCCACCACGGTGTCTACGAGGGCTACATCTTTGAACCTCTTGCGTTGGTTTTCGCGGATTTTGTCTGGGTTACCGCCGTCTTTGTCCGCACGGAATAAGTCTAAGTCTAACACCATGATGTGGTACTGGGTGTGGCCCTGTGTTTATTGTAGAAAAAGGTAAAAAAGGCAGTATGGTAACTTATTTGGTGAAAGATCGGCACGTAATAAAAAAACACGTAGCATGCGGTAAAACTATTTAAGAGAAGGTGTGTTCAAAATCCTACGGCTACAACATTGACAACTAAAGCTGCAAGGTATTTTTTTTTTGTAACACATTGTGGCACGCTTGGTGTTGTGAATTAATTTATAAAACATAATTTTAACAATTATTTTATACTGCATAGAGTGCATAGGGGCTTTCTGAGGATGATTTATTCAAAATGAAAAATTTTATTTTCTAGTTTTTGAACGAACATGGGTTAGTTGTCGTAGGTGACGTTTGACTTCGTTAGACAGTTTGACACTATTAAAGGTGCGTTCCAGAGAATTGTTGCGTTCTGATTAACATTTTCATCGTACTCTGGATCATATCTTTTTCTCATGTCCTATCCTTTGACTTGTACCATAAGCTCTATTAACTTCCATTCCCTCTTGACTAACTTTTCTCCTAAACTTATCTAAGTTTTTTTTTTTTTTTTTTAAGTGAAATCAAAATGTAGTGGTAATAATAACTTTATAAATTTAAATGTCGGTTTGTGGTGTTTATGTATTTTAAATGTATATATAAAATATATCTATGTTTACTAACAAAAATTGTATCGTCCTTTCAGCTACTAACATAATATCTATCTACCACGAAGTGCAAAGTTCGACGGCTCACCTTGCTGCGTTGCGTTGCCGTCACCACATGACGCTGGCAGAATAGTTGACATCGGCTCAATTGCCAAACGGGGAAAAAATAAATCTCTCTTTCCCTTATATACATACTGCTCACGCCTTCTTCCCATGGGGGTAAGCAGAAACTTTTATTATCTCTTGCCCTATTGCTATTGGTGTAACATTTTACGTTCTGAATAATCTGATTCAATACAGATGTCAACACCGAGCCCGTAAGTTTTTTCTAATAACATCGTGATTCGTCATTGATTTTAGAAGTGAACACTTCTTTAGGCGCGTTTAGCACTTTTTGGCTGAACAAAAATCATGGATGTCGCGTCATCGTCACCAAACGCTTTCCATGAGCTATATGTATACTGTTTTCACTTTTAACGGCAGTCCCCAAAGACTGCCCCGCATGTTTTTGAAGTGAAAACTTCTTTAGGCGCGTTGAGCACTTTTTGGATGAACAAAAATCATGGCACTCACGTCATCGTCACCGAACTCTTTCCATGTGCTATAATTATGTATACTGTTCTATCGGCAGTCCCCAAAGCCATCCCTGCATGTTTTTTTCATGCAATCATGGCATTGGGGAATAAATCTAACTTAAAGAGATGTATGAATAATTCTGTAAATATTATACATACCTAACTGATACCCCCTTATTACAAAACAAGGTTTATCTTCAGACCCAGGTTTGAGAGGAGCCATTATTGCATTTCGAACTTTAATCCGACTATGGTAAAGTACAGACGCCAGCACATCAAGCTACCACAATCTGTCAAATTTCTTTAATTGACTTTCAACTTTATCCCTAGAGCATAAGGTTCAAGGTTGATTGGGGAAAATTTGACAGTTTCGGGTAGCTTGAGCTGCTGGCGTCTGTACCTAAACACAAAACTGACAACTTACCGAACCAACTTAACGTACCTAACTAAGTTTTCAGTTTTGTATAAAGAACGGTATTTCAATCACTGTTACGTTCTTATTACAAAAACTAAGCCATGTCAAAATATAAATCTTGTTTTGTACAAAACAAGGTTTATCTTCAGACCCAGGTTTAAAACATGGAGCCAATATTGAATTTCGAACTTTATTCCGACTACGGTAAAGTTCCTAAACACAAAACTGACAACTTAGTACCGAACTACGTTTTCAGTTTTGTATAAAGGACGGTATTTCAATCACAGTTACATTCTTATTACAAAAACTAGCTCCATGGTTTAAGCCATGTCAAAATATAAATCTTGTTTTGTAATAAGGCGGATGAGTCGCGAATCATATTTTTATCAAGATACAACCTGACATTTACAAAAAAACGTAAGAAAATATGAATTTCGCGGGCTACAGTTGCGGATTCATCGAGTCCGTTGCCGAGGGCGCCATGTTTTCGTGTTATAAAAATACCTAACGTCGTTACCTAACCAATTTGGGGGCGCCATTTCCACAAATCGGTTTGGTAACGTACGATGTTAGATATTTTTATAATACTATTTATATAATTCACCCATTTACTAAATGCATGATTATAATAAAACCGTTAATTGAATGACTTTTGTTTTTTTGTTAGGAAGAAAATCTGACGTCAACTCATTATTTATTTTGTACGTGGCCACACTGTTGAAATTGTCAATTTGTCGAACGATTGGTCGGTCCTTTCTCGAGCTCTTGTTCACATTTTTTACGTTTATTTGTATAATATGTGGCTCTTATCGGATACCAGCTGAAAGTATTGAAGCTTGTTTATCCACATACAGTTTGTGAGTATTTGCTCGATGCTCCTGTTGCCGGTTCCCGGATAAAAATGTGTTGCACAGTTCCTTGTTTACACGTATTCGCTATCAATGGTCTCCCGATCTATTTACAAAGGGGTGGATTGTTCTCATTAAATTTTGTTCAGGTTTCGTGAGGAAGGTTTATGTTGCAAAATATTACTATTTGTTTCTCTTGATGTCACTTGGAGACATCACTAGTTGGTGCAGTCCAGATTATTTGATAAACGGGTTTGTTATTGTAACCCAATTGTTCTTATTTCGTGCAATGTATTGCCGGTTGTGGTGATCTAATCACTGGCAATTTTTTTATTGAAAACAATTTGTTTACAAAATGTTTGTGTTATGTGTAAAACATAGCTATGAATGTATCAATGTTGCATTTTGTTGTACAAATCAGTGTGGATGCTGAACTGTTCCTTATACAGTAAGTGATAAGGACTCTGCCACCAAACTTGTCTGATAAATATAGTAAAAAAAAATATAGAATCGGATAAGTGTTGAATTTCTAACAAAAAAATGCATATTGTATTGCCAACCAGGATGAAGTTAAAGTAAATACCCATTAGCACATTTTATTCTTTGAATTAAAAATACTAATACCAACTACTTTTAATTACTTTGGTATTTTTCCAACTTTTGTTTTACTTTGGTTAGGTTACTGTTTACTAATAAATTAAATTTTTTAGTTGCCTACAATAATTCTTGATGTTTAGGATGATAATATTTTTAAATACCTTTATTATAATTGCTCTATTTAAAGAAACTTTAGGTGGCTTCACTGCTCCCTTACTTACTTTAATCATTCAAATATTATAGTTATTTAAACATTTTATTCTAATGATACCTGTTTTAATAAAAAGAGTATTTTAGGATATCCGAATAGCATTCTGTAATTTCTTAATGTCATAATGGTTAGTTAATGTTAAGTTAGATCTACATTTACTTCAAAATACAACTAGGCTGGATTATCAGTTTCATTTTGACTCATTGAAATGACTTTGTAATTAAGAATGATTCACCAAATGATAGTGAAAGGAACAAACTACATCACACATATAACTGCAGAAAGTGAAATTTAAAACAATGCAGTTAATTTAATTCATGAATTAGGTAAAACTGTTTTTAAAGCATTTTAATTATGTACTTAATCTTAAAAAGTAAATAATCTTTTGTACACAGTTGTTAAAATGTTAACTTCTCTCAAAATCCTTTCATTTGTAATGGAGTCTTTTTGTTGTTTTAATCCATTTATCTTTAATTTGTCTACAGGCGATGTTAAGATGATGCCGTTAAAAGATAACCAGGATGTGGCATCTTTCCTTGTCACCAAGCATTCATGGAAGGGCAAGTACAAACGGGTGTTCTCAATCGGCACCCATGGGATCACCACATACAACCCGGACCGTTTGGAGGTGACCAACAAATGGCTATACGCAGATGTAGTCACCATTGCGTCTTCAAAACATTCAAATTCAGCGGCAAACCATGACTTCACACTCGTCATGAAGAAGGATAAAAAAGTGGATTCAATGAAGTTTTCTTCCGAACACAAATGTATGATTCTGACTGAGGCTTTTAAGTACAGGCATGCATTCGCTGAGAAACCTAAAGATGTTTATGTAAGTGTTTTTGTTGTTGTGTAAATAAATGCAAGGCCTAATTAAAGATTAGAAATGTTGAGGTTTTTATGTTGAAAAGAACCGTAATCTCATGAAATTACTTGCTATTTTCATGTAATCTGTTTGATAGGAAACACAATGCATTTTTATTATATTCTTGTAAATGTTTATACATGTACCACCGCGAACGTTCCCGGTCGACCACTTTTCGCCCTTATGCCCATAGTAATAAGGTTGAAAAGTGGTCGACCGGGAACTTTCGCGGTGGTACTTTGTCGAAAGAATGTTATTTCACAGCTTCTGTTTGAAGGTACTTAATAACAGAGTTTTGTTTTTCCCCCTATTAAAAACATTTACTTCTTTACAGAGGTACCAAGCCTACAAACACCACTGGAGCGGAACACGCCTCCCCATAGTCCTGGAAGTTGGTCCATGTGCACTAGAACAACTGGACCCTTCTACCCACACACTACTAGCAAGCTATCCATACAGTGATGTGCAAGGAATACTCCCCGTTCGAGACGTACCTGGAGGGTTCGTACTAGCTGTAGGAGGATACAGCAGACTCCACCTGTTCTCCAATGCCATGGACCATCAGATAATCATCAATAAGATGCTGGAGATGGCAAGCTTAACGCTGAGCATAAGTATCAAGGTCCTGTCTACTATGATTACGTTGGATGATTATCATGACCAGAGATTTGGGAAGTATAGG
Organism: Tiliacea aurago; assembly: GCA_948098905.1. Lineage (NCBI taxonomy): Eukaryota > Metazoa > Arthropoda > Insecta > Lepidoptera > Noctuidae > Tiliacea > Tiliacea aurago. The sequence goes on from OX402593.1 coordinate 20,156,473, forward strand.
TAAGTTTTTGAAATGTATTAAAGTAGATGTTTTGCTTTCTGCTTTTAAACCTCCTAATAATGTTGGGTCATTTTAGTATCTGCTTTCTCAGAATCTTGAATAAATTAAACTACAAATATTATGAAAAGGCTTGTTACAAATAAATTAACACCTAATTATGTGGGCGTCCAAAAAAAAAGGTTCCATTAGTGGGGTATTGAGTTAAGACTAGATTCGGTATTTAGAATAGTCAATTGATAATAAGGATTAAAAAAATATAAAAAAACTGGCACATTTATTTTTTGTCAGACATTTGAAGTTCTGAAAAAGCTTGATTAGAGAAAAAGCATTTTTAAATTTGATACGTACCTTTACTGGTACTTACCTTTTTACAAAACTTTTCAAATTTCGGGAACTTAGAAACATCATATAAAGTCATTTACCATATGAACTTGTAGATAATTGAGCATTAATGAATAATGAAATAAAATCGCTATAAGTATGCAATTTTTCACTCATCTTTACAAAACTGCGTTTATTATCTCGGAAACTAAATGCCGAGAACCTGGACCCTTTTTGCTTGGACGCCCACATATACTTATATAATATGTTCTCTAGGCATTGTAGCTAGCATTGCGCCCGTGACCCAGAGCCAAGAAAATTCCAATTGTTAAGCTACATGAGCTACATCGTAGTAACACCAGAAATGCTTACTTCGTAACCTAATCTTTGACTGTGTATAAGTACCTACTTTTAGCCAAATAATAGTGTCATTGTCCCTGTAAATTAGCTGCAACTTAATTGGCGCATTTCATTCACGCATATCATTCTAACATTTGATTGTCCACGACTGATTCAGACGACCTTGAGTGTGAACTCATTTATCTAACGCGATACACTTGTTACATGTATCAAATTCTGTGCGATTAGTTCATCCATCGTGTCTATATTAGAAGATTTTACACTCATTTATGTAACGTCAATGAAATATGTCCAATAAAAACATAAGCCTGTTTTTGCTGTCGCGCAGTCGGGTAAAAAAGCGGTGGCCAGCGGTACTTTAAAAGGACGGGCGTCGAACCCTGGACTGTCAGCCAAGCTACAACCTTCTTACACCATTACATAGATCGTTCCTCGATAAGAGGGAAGACGAATCATGTTTTTATTTTAAAATGTTCGTAATAGTCTGAATAAGGATTTTAGGGAAAAAAAAAAATTGATAAAGTGAACATAATTTTTTTTTTCTTCTTTTTTTAAACCTTGCCCCACACTAGGAATTTCTCCTGTATTGTGGGTGCGTTTACAAACAATTAAACTCACATACACAAACAGCCAGACCCGGAACAACTACTTGTAGGTCATACAAATATTTCTTCCGTGCGGGAATCGAACCCGCGACACTCAGCGCAGCAGTCAATCGCTTAACCACTGCGCCAACCGTGTCGTCAACGATATGTGATTTTCTTATGAATTAAATATTGAAATTTTGACAGGACAACGTCTCTCGGGTCAGCTAGTTTAAGATAAAAATACGACTTTTAGATGCCTCTGCTAATGTAGGTTTCATGATAAAATACAACGGAAATCGATATATAGCTTTAGACTCTGTCATACAGGAAATTTTTTATTAATTTACTCGAATCAGCGCATTTACCACTAATCAATGATATTTCCTGCTTCATGCGTACCAGGAAAAATAAATAGATGCTTTGCTTTCCATCATTCACAACGCTTCAGCGTGTCAGAGTGCTCGACTCTCTATAATATGTCGCCTTGTCAACATTTTAAACATATCGTTCTGTACCTACTCTCAATTATACATAGAATTCATATTAGCAGGGGTTTTTTTTTAAAGATAGTTTATTTTTAGATATTTAATATACCTTGATATATTATATAACAAAAGCTTGATAAATGTAGCAACAATTTAAGCGTCTCATACCAATAATTATTATGAACATTATTTTAATAAATGTAATGTTCATATTCTTATGAAACGCTGAAACTTGTATACTGGAAATCAGAGCAATCATTTCCAGTATATAAGTATGAACATTATATGCATTAAATTAAGGTTCCTATTCGTAAGAACCTCTTAGCAAAGCAAAGTCAAAGTGCGGACTGTGAGCTTGCTAAGTTTACATGATAAACAGCAATAAAAGTTTATTTTCCTCCACAGTGGAGATCAGCACCAGACCTCACTAAGCGAGTTTATAGTACACAAAGTGAACCCAGCGCGTCACATGGAGCCGATGCGACGTACTCTCTGCCTCTCCGACACCTGCATACTTGAGAGGGATCCACAGACTTACTCCGTAAGTAATGCAGCTAATTATTTATTTATTTACTTGTTGGTCTATCTACAATCGTTACTCTGTTCAACCAATTAATACCAGCCAACATACAAGCCAAGTGCACAATATTAATCGATAAACACACCATGCAAAAACAATATTATATTGTATACAGGGTGTAAAAAGACACATCACAAAGCCGTCAACTACGCATTCTGTACATCGAACTAAGTAGCTTTGCGCAAAAATTATTGCTGGGAACCGATTTTAATTTTTAGGGATTCAAAAATTGCAATTTTTATTGCGCGCAATGTAACGCGAACCCAGGCAAACGGACTCAGTGCTGTTGTGTGAGTTAAGCCCCGCCCCTTCGTTCTACGCGGTACGCGTAGGTTCTTGTCGAATAGAATACTCGCGGCTATGAACGAAATTAATGTAATAAAAATTGAAAATTCAGGTAATGTTTGCTTGGAAAAAAGTTTTATAATAACACTTGGAATTTGTTTTAGTAAAAAAATACAAAATTTTGCGAGTTTGGCCTTCAATATCAGTGGATTTCCAGGGATGGTCTAGTGGAAAAAAACGGTCCAAATAATGGGCAGAATATATAGCTTTCGGCTTCGGAAAGGGTCTTTTTACGCCCGATATAAAAAAAAGAAAAGAACATAAGTACAGATAATTTTTACACAATTTTAACACAAATGGTTGACAATAGTTGAGAAATCGTGGGTTACATAAATAATGGTTATCTATTTTGGTACTTGACGCTTGAATTTTTGAAGTGACGCGCAACCAATATCAATACCTTCATCACAATTGTCTTAACGGCAGAGCGCGACCCTGAAACAGTTTTGCGGAATAGGGGGCGTAACAGGTTGATAGGGCAGCTGTAGCAATATGTGATCTTGTTCTCGGTGTAAATTTCTTACACCCGGTTTCTGCTTTGAGAATTAGAATTTGAGGACTTGTCAAACTCTATTTTAGCACATATACCCGCCAAATACAAAATTTATTGCATTTTTTGCAAATAAATGTTGGAATTTCGCAGGCTACATTGAAGGAGTCACCTTAAATAATACTAAAGTTATTGACAAGTTCTCAACTCAGAAACCGGGTATAAGATTCAGCGTAAACTAAAAAGTAGAACTCGGTTTTTTTGTGACACTAAATAATAACCCTTATTTTGACGGCCTTAAAGTGCAAAGAAAGGCGCACGAGGCCGCGATAGTCATTTGTTTCACGAGCGCTTATTCCTTCATTGTCGTCCGAATAATCAGAAAACTGGCTTCAACACAATAGATTTAAACTTTTTCGAGTGACGTCATACATTACAATCCGAATAGCGAAACTGCTCTTTATGTGCATAATATTGTTTTCAGGTGGTATGCCTACGTCCATTAAGCGATGTCTTTGCATTAGTGAGAGATACTGAACACCCTCAAAAGTTTTCCATTGAATACCTCAATGGACAAACGCGCACATACTTGGCTGGAGAAAGGTATGAATTAACAATATTCGACTTTCAAAACATACGACAATACACTGGGTCTACTCCGAACGTAAATCCGAAGTATCGGCCGAATGTTCGGCCGTTGCTTGACTACGGCTATGGCTGACTACGGCGAAATAAGAAGAGATAAGCCAAAGTCAATAATGTGACTTTAAGTCGGGTAAGGATTCAAAGTCAAAAAAGGAAACTATGGAATTTATAAAACAGCCGAACATTCGGCCGATACTTCGGATTAACGCTTCGGAGTAGACCCCCAGGGTCAAATTAAATTAACAATTGACAAAAAAACGCTAGACGTGATGGGTATCGATATCTAAACACAATAAAATAAAATAATTAAAATTAAAAAAGTTTTTTTTTTGTGGGTCAACGACAGTTGGTAGTGTTGTTACTTGAAGTATGAGTTGAGAAAATCTGTTTTATCGTGTTTAGGTATCGATACCAATCACGTCTGTGAAGTTAACACAAAAAAATACTATATTTTAAAACTGATATTTCAAGTGGCTAACTGCGGTCGATGACCGACTCTTTGACTAACTGACCGACTCTTTGACAATTCAAAAGTGCCTGTAATTGGTTTAATTGAAATAAATGCTTTGAGTTTGAGTTTGACCCCACAAAAAAATCAAATCAATATATAATTTCTTTTTTGTTTAATCATGTTTAGATATCGATACCAACACGTCTGCGGAGTTTCGCTAGCTTATTTTATTCGACAAACCATTTATAGCGTAAATTACATACTGGCAGAATAGAAAGGATACATAATTAAAAAAAAAAATATCCTTTACCATGTCACCTTTTCGAACTCATTCAGTCATTCATTCATAATGTTGGCAACGGGTGGTCGGAAATAAAAAATTGTCTGATATGTGTAAATAAAAACAACCGTGTAAAAAGTACGTGTCGGAGGACACGCCGGTTAAAAAAAAAAATTAAATCGTTCATCAGACTATTTTCTCACTTTTTAGTTTTATTTTTACTATTTATCACGCACAATGAAGGAATCTGTAGTTGGGATGAATTTATCCCAAAAACAAACTTAACATTGTAGTTGAATAACATTTTCTCCCATACATCGAAATACAATGGTCAATTGGTCTATATTCCAACTGCAAATGTAAGTTTGTAATAGCAAAAAATGTATTTGTATGTGTTTAAACTACAAATGAACGATTTTTGAACTTTATCCTTTACTTGTGTCGTGAGACCTTGCTTCTTACCAAATTTCATGATTCTTGGTCAACGGGAAGTACCTTAAAGGTTTTGATTTATTTCAACATGATACCTCCACGCGTTCCTGAGAAAAAGGGTCTTGACAGACTGACGGACAAACGGACAACGAAGTGATCCTATATGGGTTCAGTTTTTTTCCTTTTGAGGTACGGAACCCTAAAAATGATCGAAATGTGCTTAAACGTTTCATTCTGCGACTGCACAAAGACCCAGGAGTTTTGATTTATTTGCGAGTATCAAAATATGTCGCATAAATCGCCGTATTTATTTATTGCGTTGACTTAAAAACTTGATTTAGCTAAGGGACCGTAGATCTACGTATTTGATATTATTTTCAACATGATACCTTCACGCGTTCCTGAGAAAAAGGGTCTTCACAGACACACGGACAACGAAGTGATCCTATAAGGGTTTCGTGTTTTCCTTTTGAAGTACGGAACCCTAAAAATAATCGATATGTGCTTAAACGTTTCTTTCTGCGACTGCGCAAAGATCCAGGAGTTTTAAGTTAATAATGATAATGTAAACTCTTTTATACAGGGACGCGTTACTAGCCTCTTTGCTGGACGGCGTCAGGTCTGCAGGCCAGCGTGACGTGCACGTCCGATCTGTGCCCACACCGCGAGGGTACCGACTGGGGCCTCTCCACCAGCCTGTGGACGAGGAGACGGAGTCCAATCACCTCAGGTATGAATCAATCTACTCTAGCCTCTATGCTGGAAGGTCTAGGTCAGCGTGACATACAACGCGATGGCTTTTTCAGACGATTATGATTGCATTTTGAAAGTGTCCTTTAAAATTGGGCAGTCAGACCTGCTTCCAAGCCAAATCTGGCTTATGTTACTTACCCAAAATAATCTTGGTATACTAGAACTTCAGTCATAATTTCATTCTTTGTGAGAATAATCAGGGGGGCTAAAATGGACGCTTTGGCAGAATCATATTAGGTTGGGGAAAAAGTCTTTTCGCATTATAGTATGTATGAACTTGTAATAAAATCTCTTTGGCTATACTATTTGTATCTGGCTGGTTTTGGTATCATTGAAAGTTTAAATTTTAAAGAACATAATTCCAAATTCAAATTAGGAAAATGTGTGATTTTCAATTGTTTTTCGTACTGTCAAGATGAGTGAATCTAATGAAGAAATTCGATACATTTTAAAATTTGACTACAAAAAAGGTAAAAATGCAACGCAAGCAGCGAAAAAAATTTGCGATGTTTATGGACCTAGTGCAGTGTCTGTGAGAGTAGCACAAGTTTGGTTTAAGCGTTTTCATTCCGGAAATTTTGATGTCAAAGATGCACGTCGCTCTGGCCTTCCACCTGTTTCGGTCTCTTCAGAATTCTTTAGGCAGTGTCAGGTTAACATCACGAGAGGACTGCCAAAACCACTTGTCGCGGTATTTTGATCAGAAGTCCCAAAATTTCTATAGCAATGGGATCATGTCCCTACCTACAAGATAGCAAAAAGTTATCGAACAAAATGGTACCTACATACTATAGTTAAATGTAAATAAACTATATTAAAAAATGTTTGGAATTTTCTTAAAAAATGCGAAGAAACTTTTTCCCCAACCTATTAATATGATCTGCGAACAATTCATTCATCCCGCAATTCATCTGTTTGACAGCTGCTATTTGACATTAGACTTCACTCTATCAATTCATAATTTGTGGACCATTTTACGAAACTCCATACAAAACTGTCAAACAGATGAATTGAGGGATATGAATTGTACGCAGATCATACATTATGATTCTGCCAAAGCGTCCATTTTAGGCCCCCTGGATTTATTTCATTAGGTAACAAAAAATATCGACATCGGTTTATGTGGAAACTTAGGCGGTTCTATTGTGATATTTAGAAGCTTTTTGTAAAGATATAAATAAATAAATAAAGTTCGTTTTCTTGCAGGTTATTTCAAAACCCAGTGGGCATGTCTCGCGCCGAAGTGATAGAGCGATTCAACTCGAACGTCGGTTACAGCGGCCTCATATACTCAGTCAGCCAAGACGTAAGACATATAACAGTCGTATACTAGCTGTATAACTGCACTATATATACATGCGTACTTTATACTGTACTAAACGTTACGCTTAAGCTCGTGGCAGTTGCGGTCATGAAACGTGCGACTAGGACGGTTTAGTAGAAGGCTATCTCGCTCGCTCGTTTCATGACCGCGGCCGCCAAGAATTTCAGCGTATACTATAATTTTTATTAACAACTTCGGTTTCTCCTAACATTCCGTATTTTCATTCAGTAGGAGTATTAACAATAGTATGAATTTTGCAACTTGATGCACACTCTTGTAAAAAATCGAATCGAAATTACATAGTATGTTAGTAATATGAAGCTAGTCAGTCTGTGCATGGAAAAACTAGTTAAGTTTTGATGTATTTACGTAAGATTCATGTATGATTCATCATACCCAACCCGATTTTATTTTACTTTATGCGTTCGTACTAAACTTCGATCACATCGACTTTTAGAAAAAAATCAGCGTTGTAGAGCGTTGTCTCTGTCACTCATACTTGTGTGACTCTCTTTCTAAAACTCTAGTGTCCTATTTAAGGGGATGATAACCGACTTTTCATCATTTTAAACTGAAGATCACGTCTAAACGAGTAGTGTTAATGATTTGAAAAAAATACATGATAAATTAGAGCATTTTCTCAATAACTTATTATGTGAATATTTTAGATTATGTTTATATTACATAGTGAAATTTATTTGTAAAGTTATGTCTAACGCGGATAAAAAACTGAGAATGAAGCAAAATCTACCAAGCGTATTTTTCTGAAACCTTGACCAATTTCAAGATAATTTAGTTATTGATCTTTTAGTATACGCGTTTTATTAAAATACCGTTTGTTTTGTGTATAATAAATTAATAATGTGTCAAATTGGGGACAGTGCTCCTTGATGGGCGTGTCCTATTACTGGCTGAACGTACGACGCGTTGCGTGAGCTCAGTACAGAACACGCAAGCTAACCACTCAAGGTCACTGGCATAATATCTGAGTCTTAAGGTGGATCCGCAGCTGTAGCCCGCGAAATTCAAAGTTTCTTATGTTTTTTTTGCAATTTGCAGGTCAGTGTCAGGTTGTATCTTGATCAAAACAAAAAATTGAATTTCGCATGCTACCACTGCAGATTCACCTTAAGCGGGATGCGCTAAGGTAGCCCGCGAAATTCAAATTTTCTTACGCTTTTTGCAATTTGCAGGTCACTAACAGGTTGTATGTTGATCTATTAAATATGATTCGCGGACGTAACAAATATGGCTTTACAAAGTTATTATCATTACAAGCAGCAATACAACCAACTCTCTTCGAATCCAATTGAATTACTATTTCATTAAATAGTCATTCAATAGGATGCTACGAACTTAGACCCCTTATTACAAAACAAAGTTTATCTTCAGACCCAGGTTCAAAACATGGAGCCATTATTGAATTTCGAACTTTATTCCGACTATGGTAAAGTTCCTAAACACAAAACTGACAACTTAGTACCGAACTAAGTTTTCAGTTTTGTCAGATCACGGTTACGTTCTTATTACAAAAATTGGCTCCATGGTTTAAGCCATGTCAAATATAAATCTTGTTTTGTACTAAGGCGGAGAGAGTTCTATTGCCGATTCTAATGATAATATTTCTGTAAAGCCATATACTTTACGTCCACAATTCATATTTAGATCAACATTTAACCTGTTACTGACCTGCAAATAGCAAAAACCGTATGAAAATTTCTAGCGCTATCTTAGCGCATCGGGGGATTCGCTAAGGTAGCCCGCAAATTCAAATTTTAGAATATCATTTTATTTTAAGGCACAAGATTTGGATTTATTAACAGAGACCGTTACACATGATGTATCTATGACTGAGACGACACTCAACTAATACTCCTTTTTCTAAAACTCTATGCGCTATATCAACAGCCGGCTTTATTTATATATATTAAACATAGATTACATGAAGTACTCATTTCACGCTACTCTCATCAACGGTTCACCCTTGTTTGGTCGAACAATGTTTCGTCGAAAATCACTTCGGCGAATTTTAGTTGCAATAAAGTCATTTCGTAGAATTATTCATTTGACCGAATAATTCATTGGTAAATTTTTATTTAGCATAATTATTTATTTGAACTAATTTCATTTGAACAAATTTCATTTCACCGAACTTTCAAATGCACTAATTTTATTTAAACTAATGTTTCACTAGACTAAAATACTTCCCGTTGTCCCCGTGGTTTGGTTTTACATTCAAAAATATGTTTCTGGCACTCGCCGGCCGCTGCCGCGGCACCGCTCGCTTCGCTCGCTCAGCTCGTGCGTTGTGTGGTCACAGTTCTAACCTAACCTAGCTGTTTCGAACTTTCGATTTGTCCCCGTTAGCCGAATGTACGTTATGGGGACAACGGGAAATAAATTTAATCACGTCCCGCTGTCCCCGTGACGGGGATATGGCATACTTGAATATTCTATAAAATACATGTTATACCATCTGAACATTACATCAAATGAACATTATACCTTTTGATCATTAGCACAAATGTTGTTATAGCAAATAAATATTCGACGAACTGAAAATTCTGTTAAACGATATTATACTAAGTGATGATTTTCTTAAACGTTGTTCGATTTAGTAATATTGTATCAAACGTTGTTCGACCAAACAAGGGTGAACCCTCATCAACATACCACGCTTCTTTTTTTATTTATTTTTATAAAATTCCTGGGACATATTAATGTACATTGTCTGCCTTGTAGGCCCGCCCCCTGTTGTGGCTGTTTCTTACGTGGGATCTAGTAAGTCCCCTGTCAATTTATTATTTTACACCTTTACATTGCTATTCCTTATAAAGCTACACTCCATTTGAAATAAGAATAGAAATTTAAATAAACCTTTTTTACACTCCGTTCAATCGATTTTGACTTCTATTGCGTTGGTGGCATGACAAATGGCAGCTGTAATAAACAATTGGTATCGTAACCACGTTTTTGCTTTTAATGCCATCCTTATGCTTAAGGAATAGAAGTCAAAATCGGATGAACGGACTGTAAAAAGTTTATTTAAATGTCTAATTTTATTTCAAATTGAGTATAGGTAAAAAAAAAGCAATAAGAAAAAATCTTCAAAATCTTTTAAGTTTTTTTTCCATGGTTTGAAAGGCCCCATGGTCGAGGGATAAAATTCATCTGCATTACATGTTAATACCATAGTTTCTATGCGATGTTGCACTAACTATTAGAATGTTGTAAATTTTGTTGCATATGTATTATATCTGTTAAGTAAGAAGAGTATATCTTAAATACTTTCATTTGGGATGATTGGCGTCACTATTTGACAGACTGGGACTTTCGAAAATGGTGCGGTATCGAAATTACTGGGTAAAAACTTAATTAGTTAAAATCATCAACCGAAGTGTCTGTTCTATCTTTGCTGAATGTAAAACTGCACAATACAAAATTATTTTTTATAAAAACCCCTTTTTCGTCGGGGGTTAAAAATAAGTGTGAACGCAAACAACTGTTAAAATCAGTTTGCCATAAAAAATATGAGAATTCAATAGGTACTCCAATGCAGACATCTAAAAAGATTTTTAGGGGGTTTTTTTTTTGGGATTTTTTTGGGGTGTGTTGCGGTCGTCTGCGTTCTCTCTTGCTTCCAAATCTTGTGCTTATGGCGAAAGTGCCAGGACAGCCCGCGAAATTGAAATATTCTTACCTTTTTTGCAATTAGCAGGGTCAGTATTAGAATGATCAAAATATGATTCGTGACGGTGGCAAGTGTACATCCACATTTCGCCAGTTCGCGAAATGTGGGTGTACAAGTAGGTACAGTCGCCATCAGCACATCAGGTTATACCAAACTGTCAAATTTCTCCAAATGATTATAAACCTTAAAACGTTGACGGTTAAGTTCAAAATCGAATGAGAAAATTCCAAAGGTTGTGGTAATTTGATGTGCTGGCGACTGTACTTAAGTACACCTCTGTCTAAAACTTCGGCATTCGGGGAATACAGGCGGGATCCTATCCTATGTTATGTGTAACAAGTATTTATTTACAGAATTACTAGCTGCGCCCCGCGGTTTCACCCGCGTAAGTCTCGATCCCGTGGAAAAGGGGTATAAAAAATAGATAGTAGCCGATTCTCAGACCTACTGAATATACATATAAAATTTCATCAAAATCGGTCAAGCCGTTTCGGAGGAGTATGGTAACTAACATTGTGACACGAGAATTTTATATATAAGATAATGAGTAAAACCATCAATACAACTATCTAAGTTTAAATTACCTGATTGAATATCAATGTCAAAGTCAAATTATTTATTTCACATAAATGGCACTTTTGAATGTCAAAATTTACAAATAAAATAGAATTGATTCTAGTCGCCCCTTCCAAAAGGTAGCTTCGTATGGAGAAGAATGGGCAAGAAACTTACCGTTACTCTTTTAAAATGTTTTACAATATTTTGTATAGGTACATCAATTATATAACTAGAATAAAATTACTATACCACAATAGGTAAAAAGAATTAATAATGAAGCAATGACAGATTTATAGAGAATTAATTATGTGATAGATACAATCATGGTGCTTACATATTTACAAACATTGTAAAAAAAAACGTTTTCCTAAAAAAAATTATATCTGTGTGTGTTAAGGTAATCACAGAATGTAAAATAAATGTCATAAAAATAATAAATTATACAATTAAAATAGCAACCAGTTTCAATTTCATGAAATCGTGACACTTGAGGCGAATTCTAATTTCGAGAGTTGTATTTATGATGTCTATGATTATAATTCTGTAGATACGTATTTGTTACGGTCGCGAATCATAATTTTGATCTACATATAAACTGCAAGATTAGCAATTAAGCTTTCTATTTCTACTGTAGAATGGAAATCGCTTGTTTGCCCTTCTCGGTAAATGATAAATGATTTATTTACTGTAAGTAGGTTTGTACAAACACTATTACACGTCAATCATAATAAAATAAAAACTAATGAGGTCGGCGTATCGTATCTGACTAATCTGAGAAGAAAGGCCGAAAAAAACTCAGAGGTCACAGTCTCTTTTAGGGCCTGTGCACACCACGTTTTTTAAACGCGGCATCGACGCGCGTTTTAGAAACGTGCGTCGACGGCGCGCTTTTATCCTACAGAATAGACTGACTTGCGTGCGTATCGCGTCTGTATCGTTACAAACGCGCGTTTAAAAAACGTGGTGTGCATAGGCCCTTAAAGTCCAGACAAAACAAAAAAACGGTAAAAAACTGGTAGAAATCTGTCTACACGGAAACGTCATATTTGTCTACTCTGCCGTCGACAAAACGCTTCACGTTCACATGATCTGACCAAGATTATGTCTGGACTTTAAAAGAGACTTTGACCCCTGAGTTTGTGTCGCCATTTCTTCTCAGAGGTAGTCAGATAGGAAATGTCGGCTACATCTAGTTTATTTTTTGTATTTTTTATATGACGTGTAAAAAGAAAGAAAAGAAAGAAACAAAAATATTTTATTCGGGACACGCACAAGAAATACAAATATAGCATTTAAAACTAACTTAAACAACAAAAATAACCAAAACTTATGCGATGCCAAAAAGGTTCTTATCTCAGCACAATGCCGCGATATTTAAAAAATAAATACCGCAGCGCTGGTATTCTGATAGGGCCGAAAAAGGGGAAAAGTGATTCTGATATCCTATTTACAGAATAAACGATTTCATTTCATTTAATTTCTTCTCTACGGTTGTCGTGCTAAGCCTGCTGTGCTGAAACTGACCTTCAAATTGCAAAGAACTTTAAATAAATTGAACTTCGCGGGCTACGTTGGCGCATCCCTCTTAACAATAAAAGACGAAGTGCACTAAAATGTTGCATCGCAGCGATTGTTTGCCGAGAACAAAGAGAAGCTGATCACTGGCGCGCTGACGGCGCTGGTGAGCTCGGCGCCGTCTGGCAGCAGTTTAACGCCCCGCGAGCTTGAAGCACAGTTCCACGCGTTGAGAAGACTTTGTGCCAGTAAAGTTGGATTCGCTGCTTTTACTGCGTTACCTGGGTAAGAAATGTTTGTGTTTCTCTAATATCTCACGTGAAATAAAAAACTAGAATTTGTGTAATCTAATGATAAATGATGTTTATTTCTGTAAGTAGGTATAAACCTACCAACACTTATATTTTAAAACCTAGATGGACACTCCATAATTCCTTTACTCACCCATGGTTGAATGTCACTTGAAAGAAAGATAAATATTTTATTTGGAACTTGCATAGTTGCACGCCGAAGATAAATTCGATGTATCGGCCGAATGTTCGGCCATTCCTGACTACGGCTGACTATGGCTGAGTACGGCGAAAAAAAAAATACGACGCTCACAGAGATAAGTCAAAGTAAAAAACGTGCCTTGAAGTCGGGTACGGATTCAAAGTCAATTATGGAAACTTTGAAAGTCAAGAAACGGCCGAACATTCGGCCTATACTTTGGATTATCGCTTAGGAGTAGGCCCCAAGGTATATTTTTGCTCTCAAGAACAATGTGGCAGTTTGATAGCACCTTAGTGAAGTTTCAATTTAAATTCATTTAATAAAACGAGACTTATTGTCCTCGTCAGTTTCCGTGAATGGATTGGCACAGCAACTGTAGCCGCCCTCCGTCGCGGCTCGCCCGCGTGCGCGCACGCCGCACTAGACGCTGTGTGCGCGCTACTGCAGCCGATGCACGCCGAGCCAGATCTGAGGCAGGAGCAGCTGAACAAGGCCAGCATGTTGTCTTCGTCCACCTTCCTGGATGGCCTGCTTACTATGTGGGCGGATCACGTTGTGAGTACTGTGTGCTACTGCAGCCGATGCACGCCGAACCAGATCTGAGGCAGGAGCAGCTGAACAAGGCCAGCATGTTGTCTTCGTTCACCTTCCTGGATGGCCTGCTTACTATGTGGGCGGATCACTTGTGAGTACTGTGTGCTACTGCAGCCGATGCACGCCGAGCTAGATCTGAGGCAGGAGCAGCCGAACACGGCCAGCATGTCGTCTTCGTCCACCTTCCTGGATGGCCTGCTTACTATGTGGGCGGATCACGTTGTGAGTACTGTGTGCTACTGCAGCGGATGCACGCCGAGCCAGATCTGAGACAGGAGCAGCTGAACAAGGCCAGCATGATGTCTTCGTCCACCTTCCTGGATGGCCTGCTCACTATGTGGGCGGATCACGTGGTGAGTACTGTGTGCTACTGCAGCCGATGCACGCCGAGCCAGATCTAAGGCAGGAGCAGCTGAACAAGGCCAGCATGTTGTCTTCGTCCACCTTCCTGGATGGCCTGCTCACTATGTGGGCGGATCACGTGGTGAGTACTGTGTGCTACTGCAGCCGATGCACGCCGAGCCAGATCTAAGGCAGGAGCAGCTGAACAAGGCCAGCATGTTGTCTTTGTCCATCTTCCTGGATGGCCGGATCACGTGGTGAGTACTGTGTGCTACTGCAGCCGATGCACGCCGAGCCAGATCTGAGGCAGGAGCAGCTGAAAAAGAACAGCATGTTGTCTTTGTCCACTTTCCTGGATGGCCAGCTTACTATGTAGGTGAAACGCGTGGTGAGTCTAGTTAAACGAAAGTTACTTATTAACTTTGTGAGTCAATTTAGTTGTAAAACTAGCAAGTCGTTTTGCTGCGAATGTGGCAGAAGCCAGTTGCGGTCGTATTCTTTAGGAATAAAACTTGTTTGTGGACTATGTTTATTGCTTCCTCTCTTTGGTGACTCTCCTGTCCACGAGTAATACTTAAATGTTATCATTCCAGCCGAAAGACGTCCACTGCTGGACATAGGCCTCCCCCAAAAAGGGGGGATGGGTTGCCATAATCGTCACGCTTGGCAGGCGGGTTGGCGATCGCAGTATGGTGTTAAAATGCATAGAGAACGCTGCTGCCCATTCTCTAGTAAGTCCCTTGGTCGCCTTTTACGATACCCACGAGAAGAAATGGGATGATGCTATTCTTTACGTCCGGGACCACACGGAGCTTAGATACTTAAATGTACAATCCAACAAAGATAATGGTATCCAGTCAGCTAGCTTGCAACTACTCGGTCAGCACACTGGGTGGCCAGCCAACCCTTCTACTAATATTTTTACCATGACGAGCTATTCCCATACAGTTCGTGCCGATACGAGAGAAGATGGTCAACAGCTTCCTCTGTTACGGATTCAAATCCATCACAAACAGCGTCTAACCAAGTGTCTCCCCCTTAGTCCGGCTGCAGCGGTGCGCTAGTAGTGGCGGCCATGTTGGACTTCTTGACGTTCGCGCTGTGCGTGCCCTACAGCGAGACCACCGACGGCAAGCAGTTCGACCTGTTGCTGGAAATGGTTTCTAAGAAAGGACGAGTGCTGTTTAAATTGTTTGAGGTAAGCCTTTTGAGTCAAGTAGTAAAAAAAAACTGTAGAGAGGGTGTAGATTTTGTTTTATTGGCAATGATAAATCTCATTCTTCGTAGTACAAATTAGACGGCGGTCATTTGAACGCAAATAAAAAAAAACCGGCCTAGTGCGAGTCGGACTCGCGCATGAAGGGTTCCGTACCATTATCTATAAAAATGGCAAAAAAATCACGTTTGTTGTATGTGAGCCTCCCTTAAATATTTGTTTTATTCTGTTTTTTAGTATTTGGTGTTGTAGCGGCAACAGAAATACACCATCTGTGAAAAATTCAACTGTCTAACTATCACAGTTCATGAGATACAGCCTGGTGACAGACGGACAGACAGACGGCGGAGCCCTAGTAATAGGGTTCCCGTTTTACCCGTTGGGTACGGAACCCTAAAAAGAATATTAGGAAACCATTAGCAATTTTTTATAAATGTCTTGTACCCCTTCGGTCAACAAAATCCTGATCATGTATCTGATCACATACATGATTGGTTGAACGTAAAAATCGATCACCTCATAGAGATTCGCGAACACATTAAACTGAATAGTCTTTCAAAAACCAACAATAATAACGACTTTTACTTTGCAGCACCCATCGATGGCGATAGTAAAAGGCGCAGGCCTAGTCATGCGAGCCCTAGTGGAAGAAGGGGGCGAAGGGTTAGGCTCTCGCATGCAAACACTAGCCTTGGCCGAGGCGGCCCTACCGCGTCACTTGTTATCAGCTCTGTACGCGCCGCCGCGGTTGCATCACCGGCATCTAGCGAGGCATCTCGTGGCGCTGTGGCTGGTCGAGCATGCGCCTGCACACTCCCTAATGCGTAGGATTATGGTAAGTACTGATGAGTTTTATTTATTTTAAACTTTAATTTCGTGAATTAAAAGGCTTGAGAAATACTGGCTTGGTAGGAAATTAACTTTAGAAGGTACTTATCAGTTCTTTGCACGTCTGTTTGCGTTCTGTAAATATGTGAGCACATAGTACCGAGCAGTGGCGAAGGGTGATTTTATGAGAGAGTTAAGCCGGAGCAAAAAATATTTTCTATAAAAATAAACTCCTGACGACGTCGATTTTGTATAGAAATTGAAGTCACGGCAAGCCGGACGCGCCTATGAGTTATTTTAGAACAAAATGTTTTGTTGTTGGGATATATCCCAAAAGAAAAAAATTAATGTAGGCGTTTTGTAATGTTATTATTGAATGGTTTATTGCAACCCCTTGGAGGAAATGACGATGATGAAATACCGACAGTGTGATTATATTATTTGGCATTAATAAACACTACCGGCTGTGCAATTTTTCAATGACGATAGAGTGGTTGTGTTCCGAATTTCCGAAAGGAAGCCAGTAGGAATCGTGTTATACGGTGCTTTCGCCACTACTAGTACGAAGGTCAGTGTGAATTACTCTCTAACAACCATAATATTTGTACACACGACATGAGAACTTATGTTTTGTTTTTTATTTTTTCTTTATAAGTATTTGTTATTCTTATGGTTGTTATTGCGATGCTGGAAATAAATGTTTTTTTTTATGTATCTACCACATAATTAAATTATATTTTGTTGTAAAGAAAGAAAATACATTTATTCAGCACAGACTAAAAGGCACACAATTAAAAACCAGTTAAAAAAAACAAAATAAGACGAGAGTAAATTTTGACGCTCAAAAGTGCCTTTTATGTACCTAAAATAAATAATTTGACTTTGACTTTGCATGTCTTCTGAGTATTTTATCGTAACAACTAACAAATTACAGATTTTGACCCATGACACCATGTACTCTAGCCGCGTACAGGGTCGGGGTGCTTACTGCGAGCATTTATTTGTCTTTGTGATAAAAGTTGGCAGAGCGGCGTTTCAAAAGCGGGGGGGATCTACTCCGAAGCGTTAATCCGAAGTACCGGTCGAATGTTCGGCCGTTTTATAACTTCTTTTTTTACCGACTTCCAAAAAGGAGGAGGTTAAATGTTCGGCTGTACGTTTTTTTTTATTTTCGTTTATGTTTGTTCACCGATATCTCCGTCAATTATGGACCGATTTTGAAAATATTTTTTTTTTTTACTTTGAATCGTTACCCGACTTTAAGTCACATTTTTGACTTTGGCTCGTCTCTTTGACTGTCTCTTTTTTTTTTTTGCCGTATTCAGCCATAGTTAGCCGTAGTCAAGCAACGGCCGAACATTCGGCCGATACTTCGGATTTATGTTCGGAGTAGACTCCCGGGTGTAGGTCTCGCGAGGCTGCCACGTGAGCCAAACGCTCGTGTTAGGTTGGACGTGTACGAGCATTTTTGCTTTTTGTTCGGGGCTTTAGAATTTGGTTGATTTTAGTCTCTTAACTTACTAAACCCCACTTTCTTTTCACAGCCATCAGGCCTCCTAGCCTTCCTAGAATCAACAGAGGCTCCCCCTGCCGCCGCCCTAGCGAGTGTACTGGAACCCGAGCGCGACAACCTGTCGCTAGCGCAGGCGAGCGTCAAGCAACGCGCGCAGCACTGGGAGGCGCTGGAGAGACAAGTCAAATACGTTGAGAAGCATCTGGAAGTTAGTGTTACCTGTCTTGATTAACTATTAATAGTTTCTCTATTAAGTCTCTGGTAACAGTGGCCAAACGAGACAGAATTATACTCGGCTCTCGTTCACACACTCTCGAACTGGAGAATTCATAGATTGAGGTCGATGATATATGATTTACAATATTTAATTTCCTATTTCTTCCCATTGATGTCGTAAAAGGCGACTAAGGGACTTACTAGAGAATGGGCAGCGTTCTCTATGCATTTTAATATCATACTGCGATCGTCAACCCGCCTGCCAAGGGTGTCGATTATGGCAAACCCCGGTCCTATTGGGGGAGGCCTATGTCCAGTACTGGACGTATTTCGGCTGAAATGATGACAATATTTCATAATATACAGTAAAAAAAATCTCTTAGCATTCTCAGAGGGCAAACTCCGGTTAGCTCGACTGATCGTTAAGTACTGCGGATACCACTTCCTGTTATTGAAAAGAGATATTGTAATTTTTTGTTGTACTTTTTAATTTGTCTTCGTCTGTCTTAGCTTGTCAATTTCCGCAAAAAAAACGACAGACTATCATAAGATTTATTTCCACATTTGAAAATAATCCGTGTGCGAAATGATCGTTGAATGGTTAAAATCGAGCACCTTGCAATCTCTAGAAAAGTTCCATAAAACAAAACCTTACGATAAATTTTATCAACGTTATTTTCTTACAGCATTACGCCCAACTAGCCCTGCAGCATTGGGCAGCTCGTTTAGGCCGTGCATCAGCAGAACGTCGGGACGCGACTCGCGAGCGTCCCGTAGTACTGCGCAGACGACGGGAGCGCGTCAAGTCTACCGCCAACTGGCCGCTGTTCTACTACCAGTTCCACAAGGACCATGCCCTGCCGAACCTCATATGGAATCACACGGTAAGTCTTCATGATCATTTAGCCGTTCACTGGCTTGATATAGGCCTCCTCCAAGTATCGCTATAACGACTGGTACTGTATAATGGGACAGCGGACTGCCTAATTGATCGACTGCTGCGCATGGTCTTGGTTTCAAAACCCAAGATGGGCAAAGTGTGGTTTTCCATTTGGAATTTCCCAAGAGTAGCCGTGTCTGGATTTGAGCTTGGTTGGTGGCAATAGATTTGCCTCTATTATATGGCCTTAAACATAACTATACAGGTATGAGGAACTGGGTTTAAAGTTCACTCAGCCTCCATAGAAAAGGGAGGATCCTCCGACCAGACGGGAGTTGTGTCTGGTGGGCCACTGCCCGCCGATTTTTTTTTTCTATGCCATCTCGTAGTTGACCTTGAGAGGTCGTGATTACTTAACCGGACGCCCGACGGTTGATGTCGGGACGTTGTATATATGCTAGTCGCGCGGTAAACTCTGCTTGCGAGATGCAGGATTTTGTTTGACGTCAGTGTGACGCGTAGTTCGCATGTGGCGATGTTGATGCCGCCACATAACTGACAAAATGTGGGTTAACAGTACTGAGTACAAGCATAATATTACGTACTCATAGAATGTTAAAACTGATTACCAGTATTTTACATGAACTGACTGCCTATTTGACCTCCACAACCCAGTTACTGGGTAATACAATACCCCTTCATAAGACTGATTGCCAGACTCGGGCTGCTGACGGCCCGTAACGACTGACCCATTAATTTGACCCTGTATAAATGCCCAAAATATAACGTCTTCCTAACTTACCGACCACTATCTTTTCCTAAAGACACGCGAGGAACTACGCAACGCTTTAGAAAACGAGCTTCGCGCGTTCACGTCAGACCGCGAAGTGGCTGGTACTACTCTCACATCCTGGAACCATGCAGAACTGGAGGTCCACTACCAGTGCCTGCAGAATGAAGTCAAGATTGGAGACTACTACCTGAGGATACTGCTGGAACAGAGGGATAATGATGACAGTCCTATCAGGAAATCGTGAGTGAAGTGCAATTTGGTTTATGTTTCGTGATTTTTTGCTCTTTACATTTAATGTCATATGGCGACGATAACCGAGTTTTATACTGAAAATCACGTCTAAACTAGTAGTGTTAATGATTTAAAAAAATATATGTTAAATTAGAGCATTTTCTCAATAATTTAATATGTGAATATTTTAGATTATGTTTATATTACATAGTGAAATTAATTTGTACAGTTATGTCTAACCCGGATAAAAAACTGAGAATGGCGCAAAATCAACCAAGCGTTTTTTTCTGAAAGCTTCACCAATTTAAAGATAATTTAATTATTGATCTTTTAGTATACGCGTTTTATTAAAATACCTTTTGTTTTGTGTATAATAAATTAATAATACGTCAAATTGGGGACAGCGCTCCTTGATGGGCGAGTCCTATTACTGGCTGAACGTACGACGCGTTGCGTGAGCTCAGTACAGAACACGCAAGCTAACCACTCATGGTCACTGTCATATATCTGAGTCTTAAGGTGAATCCGCAGCTGTAGCCCGCGAAATTCAAATTTTCTTACGTTTTTTGCAAATTGCAAGTCAGTGTCAGGTTGTATCTTGATCAAAATATCATTCGCGACTATGACAGATATGTATTTACAGAATTATAATCATTCATTCAATCATTTATTTCATTTTCTGAAGTATTCATGATTAAGAAAATTTGAATTTCGCGGGCTATTGATGCAGATGTGGTCAGCGACTAACGTAGGATATTATGAGTCCCCGTCTCTCTTATGTACTAAATGACAGTCTTTAATTTAGTATAAACCCGAATAAGAACTCTCCTGAGTCCCTAAAAAGGGAAAAAGTTTTGACTAGTAGCAAAGTTATCACATACAGTCCACTCGCTGCACGTGGATTTATTCCAGACGTCATTGGTGTTTCTCACTTTGCACTAAAATGCTGCAAATCTAAAATGAAATTCGGCCTGAAAATGGAAAATGAAAGTTTTTTTTTATTATCGAATTTTCTTTGATAAAGTTTTAAGAAATGCTGTGTAAATCTTTTATTGAACCGTTTAAACTGAAATCCCACGGAACTTTATACTTTCCCAAAGACATAATTTAATAATAAAACCAAACTTTCTAATGATTATATAAGATTATATAATTCTCTGCATTTTCAGTCTAAAAAAAATAATTGCAGTCAGTTAGTAACAGTTAATTTTTTTACTTAGAAAATATTGTTTTTTTTTTCGCCCAAAAAGGTTAATTGCCGAAAAATAGTAAACAAATGTAATTGTCATCGAAAAGGAACGAGTATACAGAGTTTTAACTTGGTAGGCCAAGAGAGGGTGGTCCAAAATTACCTTGCAAGATTGAATCTGATTTATTCTTAGAATAGTTTACAGACATGCTTTTTTTTTTTTTTTTTTTTGGGTGGGAAATTATCAAATAACTTCTCCCGCTCTGGGCGGAGCGGGAGGGCGTGTCAGACTTTTACTGACTAAAACCCACCCGTATTCCTTCATTTGCCTGTGTGCCAGGGCCACGATATCCCTTTCGGACAAACTCGCAACCCTGGCAGGCATTGGCCCTACCGGACCCCGTCAGTTGCTGCTGACAACTCTTTGAGGCGCGCGTGGAATACAACGCGCCGTCGACCCGGGCCTGGTCCTTATCGGACGGTGAACTACCCATCGCTCACCGTCCGCAAGCCCGCGCCTACAGACATGCTGACAAGTAAAACTAAATACAAGCTTGTAATATCTCTTTCAGTTACGAGTTCTTCAACGACCTCTACCACCGGTTCCTATCGACGCCGAAGGTAGAAATGAAGTGTATGTGCCTACAAGCCATGAGTATAGTATACGGACGATACTTTGAAGACATCGGCCCCTTTGCAGACACCAAATACATCGTGCAGATGTTAGACAGGGTAAGCCAAGATTCTAGTCGAACGATTGCGAATGTCGGTGAGCGATTTATCAGATTTTCTCGATTTTGACGATCGTCCGATTAAACAAAATTGAGTTAATGGCACTATAATAGGCACCATGGACGTATAAAATAAGTCGGACGGAACTCCCGCTAAGACAAAATTGTGTCCCGTAATGGCGGCGACAATCTTAAGTGTGAATGAATTTAGGGTTGTCATGTTAGCCAAATTTACCCATATATTATTGTTTTATTTTAAGACAAATACAGGTCGTCAGACAAGTTTCTTGGAAATGTCGGCAGAATTATACTGTGCCATTTGAACAAGTTAATGGTATGAACCAAATCTCCTTATGAAAATATGTGCTATTAAAGACATTGTTAATAATTGGTAATATTTTAATTGTAAAAAATGTTTACTGTACTGTATGTGTAAACTGCAAATGACACTGTAAGTATTATTGTTTAGAAATCCAGTCATTTTAACAGTTACAATTTCGATTTTTTTTAATCCAATCATTTCTCCATACTTCATTTTCTTTAGGAAATCTAGTAAAAAGAATATTATTTATTTATTTTACTTTAACATAAAACGGCCAAAGGCCAATTACATTAGTAATATAAAATAACTAGTAATAAATGACCTACATAAATTGAACTGATTAAAAAAAATATAAATTTCCCTTATATTTAGGGTAATTTGCACACGTGAATATTGGCAACACTGGCCTTGTGATGAATTATTTTGTTCTGGTGAAATAAGATTGATTGTAATCTATAAAATCGGGAACTAAGTTGTTGAACGGGTGCCATCAGTAGGGACTGGTCATCTCTTAGCGGCCTTGGCTTATTTTAATTTAAGTTTTGAATTGTTTTTTTTTTATATTTTTGTTACGGACGCCTTTGACGTTTTGCATCGTTCTCACATGTTTAATTTCAACACGAATGATGTAACCAATATTTTGTAACCATATGTTAATTTAAAAGAGTGTCCGTGGAGTTTCTTGCCCGTTCTTCTCCATAGTTACCTACTAAGCTTTGGAATGGGCAACTAGCTTCATCTTGATGACTGACCGACCCCCTTGACAATTCAAAAGTGCCTGTAATTGGTTTATTTGAAATAAATGGTTTGAGTTTGAGTTTGAATTACCTATTCATTTACCTATGAAACGTGATTCCTGTTTTTTTTTTGCTTCCGATCGCTACGGTTTTGATACCATTTCACCACACAAGACATGCTTTATTTCAATACTTTTTTCCCATTTAGACGTGTCGACTGTGTTGACGTTTGCGCGCGTAATAGCTGAGGAGTGTGTGGATGTGTGCGTGCCGCCTGTACGTACAGCGAGCTGGCTGACTCTGAGTGACACAGTTTTTTGTCACCGAGAATCCGTCCGACTTTTTTTATACTTCCATGATAGGCACCTTTTGGGTCAACGCAGACAGCAGCCAAATGTTCTTTGCTGTCAAGTTTTCAGTGAAAATATGCGTGAGCATGCTCGAATCATCTCTTGCAACGGTATTTTGAACTTTCTTTATGTTGTGATTTAGTTCAATATCCTTTGTCGGTGTGAATCGGTCTTCGACTTTAAGCAACCGTTTGATGGCTGTCGTTACTAACTAAATGATTGTGTTTTGTTTCAGACCTGTGATAGAATGGAAAGAGATAGATTAGTACAGTTTTTATCAAAATTGATTTTACACAGAAGAAATGTTAGCGATATTTTAGAATGGAATGGTATTAGGTATGTAATTCTCTTTATAAGACTTTGTATGTTGTATATTTTGAGTCCTTCACGCCGTGTTAATAAAGCTTGTCGCTTAAACCTTTTTCGACGAAAATTGGGCCATAGCAATCGGGGAATTTCCAATATTGCGTTTATAAATCTTTAGGACAGACTTTGCTTTATACATTACCGTATCGTTTAAAAAATGTCTGATGAAAATGGTGTCACAGAGAATTGCCATGGCAAGGCAGAATTAATAAGTTTTATGATGAAAGGGGCATGTCTAACCATACAAATTTTCTCCCATTAGGATCCTCGTAGAGTTAATGACCCTAGCTCACCTGCACACCTCTCGAGCTACAGTCCCAACACAGAGTAACGTCATCGAAGGTCCGCAGCAGCAGACCGGAGGGGACCGTGAGTGGTACTACAACGTGGACACAGCTGACAAGGTGTTGAGGAAGGGACCCGTCAGCACACAACAGGTTTGTTAGCAGCTGTAACATTTAACAATAGTCCTCAAGGCCGAATTTCGGTTAGACGTGAGGCATAAACATTCGATTAGGTATGTTTAATTTAATTCACCAAAAATAACACAGCGGATTACACAAACTTATAGGCTAGTAATAGGGAGTATATAACATGAGAGCATCTGTAGCCGAACTAGGACGAGTCCTGTATTTCGGTATACAGCGCCAGACCCCTCAAAACAGACAATAATAAATATTAGCCCAAAAGACATGCAAAAAAAGCATAATTGAATGATCTTAAACAAGAAAAAGAATAACTAAGACCATACAAATATGTGTGTGTGTGTAATTTTGTGTAGGTGTAGAGTAGTGGAAGGTGTTGGGGTGTTGGGTAGTGTAAATACGTCTTACCGAAAAATAAAATAAAAAATTATTATTTGACAAAAGCATTAACTATGTGATAATGATAATTGATAATACATGAACTATCTATGTTGATAATTTTCTATGCGAGTACCTAATCCAAAGCGTCAAGGATTAGGTATGGCACAAAATATTCGTACACAGTCCACACAGAAGACCATGCCGTACCTACCTTAAAATGTGGGGATTAAGTTTCAAGTTTCATTAGCACTGCCGCCAGCGCCATCCATGTAGAATACCACTGGACTAAAGCTTAAAATTAAAAACAAAATAAAAATAAAGATCAAAATTTAAAAACAAAAAATAAACAAAATTATCAAAAAAGTTAACCAACAATTTAGATCACTATATACGTTAAAAACAAAAGTATTCACGTTGAATTAGTACCGTTTGCTCATAAAAAACGAAATATAATCCACCGTTCCACAATATATCAGAAACGGAACGTCCATACTCCATGCCGAATATTTCACCCAATCCACATACGATACATAATATCGGTAGCAGGCCAGCGGCTTTATTGAATAAATATTCGGATTAGGTAAATGGATTAGGTATTTTTAAATACTAGGATTAGGTGGGTTAGGTATCGATTTTACCTAATCCGACCCATGCTTCGGCGCGGGAGATAATATAGTGCATAAGTGTGTGCGTAGACACACACTCTCCTCCCTCTCACCTAGTCTGATGGGACGGCAATCCGACATTCGTAAGGTGGTTGTAGTAAAAATTAAAGCTTGTCAGGTATTAGGCAATCCAGTATCATGCATATGAGTTAAGTAGCGATCTCTGCGCTGCCACCGACAATGCCGTGGAAGTGGCGAAGTTTCGAGCCAACAAAATTTAATACACTGTCGTGCCATCGACACGTGGAAGAAGAATTTAAAAAACAGTGAAGACTAGTCAAGATCAGGGTTGTTGCGAACATCAGCATCCGCGGAACTTCAGCGTTATTTTCAACATCAGCATCAGCATCCGCATGGATCGATGCTGATTACTAATCTAGTACTAATTAATACTAAAGTAGGTACTTAATTTCATTCTATTTTCTATTAAAAGTCACAAAATTATTGAAACAATATTTTATTTCAATAACAAGGAAATGTGGGCAACTTTTAGGTTTAAATTCATAATGGTCAGCCACTAGTGATGTGTCCCTCACTCATGAGGTCCCTCGTTGGAGGTACTCGTGATCGCACATTGAAAGAGTTACTCGAATTTTAACATTGAAGCACCTCACCACACCTCACTCGTTCACACGTCCTCAAAATTTCACATTGACGTTATGAAATCGTGGCGAGGGGTGAGGCGAGCGAGTTCGAGACTCGCGAGTACTCACGAGTCGCGAGTGAGTATTGAGTGTCTGAGTGAGCGCATGATGAAAGATGAACCGACTTACAAATTGTTTACAGAATTCGAGAATGAGTGAGGTGACTGAGGTGAGGTCTGGTCTCGAAATTTTTAACACAGTAAAAAATAACATTATGCTTTGGTATGTACCTAATGAAATAATTTAGGTAATGATGTTTGTTGTGTCATGACATGTGTGTTGATAATAATGATGTTTGTTTTGTCAATTATATGGGCCTGCACCACTGTGTGAAAACGCCAAAATAAAGTGATAATGATTCGTTTATTTTGGCGGTCTAAAATTTATGAGCGAAAGAAAATGATGTGTGTGAAAGATGAGGGAGATGTAAATAATCGGACGGAGAGTCGTGATTTCGTGAATACTCGTGAGTTGTCGTCGCGCCCGCCCGCCTCGCCTCGTTCCCTCAGACGTTCGGCAGTAATCGGCAGAGTTCGGCTCGGGCGCACGAGGCGTGAGGTGAATACCGTTGCACGAATCCTCACCTCAAATGAGGGGTACCTCGTGAGGACCTCACGAGGAAAAGTGAGGTGCTCCCTCAACCTCAAATAAAATTGATGAGTTACCCATCACGGTCACTACTTTTTCCCTGCTTTTTTAAGAAAATAATTAAAATCAGCATCAGCATCCGCTGTTGTCAATGATAAAAAATATGCATCAGGAACAACACTGGTCTACATACAAGTGAAACGCTGACGCAAATGATTGCCTTTTGCTGCGGCTTTGGCCTGTAAATATCACACGAAACAAAGTCATAATAGAACTGTGCCTGTTTATTTGGTCAGAAATAACCAACTAATTTTCTTTCAGCTAAAAGATCTCTACAAATCAGGCGAGATCAACAACAAGACGAAAGCTTGGGCCAACAGTATGGAAGGATGGCGGGCAGTGGGCGGCGTGGCCCAGCTTAAGTGGACGTTAGTGGCGCGTGGCACGCCAGTGTTCGACGAGAGCGCGCTCGCTGCTACTGTACTTGACTTGCTTATTACTTGCTCTAGATATTATCCTAGCAGGTATACCATCAATTAATTTAGAATAGATATGAAGATAGTTAAAGTTAAGAAACAACATGTTTCCTATTTTGATGCCTTAACCAAATAAATAAAACAGATTAATTTTCTTTGTAAAGTTTTTGTGACTCTAAAACCTTCACTTACAGAATAAACTACTTTGAATCCCGATATTTTATCTTTTGATCCACTAAAATCATTTTCGTTTCATTAATTAAATTTCAGTCACGCGGTATAAACTGTATAGTTGAGGCAAGAAAAAGTTTACAATATAAATCTATTTTGCAGAGACGAAGAAGACGCAGTGATAAGACCTTTACCTAAAGTAAAGCGAATGTTATCAGAACCAGCTTGTCTAGCACACGTTGTACAACTTTTACTTACTTTCGACCCCATACTCGTAGAAAAGGTAAGATTTTACAATAGAGCTATCATCTTTATGGAATACAGTCGCCCAATTTGCACAAATAAAAAAAAATAACAAATATATAAATTACATTCATATCGCAACCCGCATTATTTTTTTTTCTTTGATCCTTCTTCATAAAATTAGTTATTGATCAAAATAAGAACAAACAATATTGGGTCAAATATTGAGCCCTGCGGGACTCCCAATATTACTACAGTCGTTTCTTTGGTAGCTGTGCCATATTTCAGTAACAAGTCAACTTTCTGGATCGTATTAGTCAACTAAGTACTAAAATTCAAAAAAATAACCATTCTAATCCCTTTGCGGTGCAATTTCCTAATAAATCTATCATGATTAACACAATAGAATGCCTTTGAGTAATCACAGAAGATTACTAATACATTTTATGAGTTCCAAAACAAACTCACGCCCATTTACTGTATGACTTTATGACTACAGAAATCTCACAGACTGTTTGTCAAATATGATGGTCAACTTTTCAGGTAGCCACACTCCTCTACGAGGTTATGCAAGACAACCCTGAGATCTCGAAGCTATACCTAACAGGCGTGTTTTACTTCATGTTGCTGTATACAGGATCAAACTTATTACCTATTGCAAGGTTCTTTAGATTAACACATATGAAACAGGCGTTTAGAGCTGACCAGGTTTGTGCAACAATTTTAATTGGCCTACAATTTTTCTCGAGTTTTTTGGGATTGTCTGACTATTTACGAGTTCTTCACATTCCGTATTCTTCGAAGAACAAAGAAAACCTTGATTACAGTGAAAACTTAATCATATTTTGTGATTAAAAAGTGTTGTCAAAAGTGACGTAATACACAAGTGATAAATAATGAGATTCATCAAGACAAGTTTGGAGTGGCAAACATCAAAATTTTTTCCTAAGGTGATTGTGCTAAAAACTAAAGCTTGTCAGGTATTAGGTAATCCTGCGGGCCGAGCACGGGCTGCCCAAGACGTTTGTGACAAGACATGATAAATTATGTCATGTCAATTTGTACTAGCATTTTATGACAAAACAGTTTTATCGCTCAAACTGTGACAAAATGTGTGACTCAAGTTATGTCACAGTAGGCCGTGCTCGCCCCGCAGTATCATGCATGTGAGAAGAATCGTACACAACCAAAACGACGAATGTTTCAATAGATCTTAAAAAAAATCTTTTGTTTTTAGTCAAGTTCCGACATAATGCAGCGGTCTATACTAGGACAGTTGCTACCTGAAGCCATGGTGTGTTACCTAGAGAATCACGGCTCGGAAAAATTCGCGCAAATATTCCTCGGAGAGTGGGACACGCCTGAAGCTATTTGGAACTCGGAAATGAGGTTTGTTGTTTTTATTTATGGCCGTGTTATCTTTTATATCTGACTAGCTTCTGCCCGCGGCTTCGTCCGCTTAAAACCACCGGCCACCGACCCACCGCATCCCGTCGCATCGCCCGCCCGCGCTATTACATTGTATAAGCGTTCTTTCTGACTTTTTTTCGTTTTACTCGGCTCCTAAGGGTCGCAGCGTGATGTTAAATACTTTATAACGCTTCTTAAGAATTGGGCCATCAAATGCAAAAACATTTTTTCAAATCCGGCTGGTAGTTCTAGAGATAAGCGAGTTCAAACAAACATCCTCATCAGCTTTATTTGCGGTACACATGACTCAAAGAAAGAACAAAAAGAACAAGTTAGGGGAAAATATGCGTCACATTCACCCAAACGGCCATCGTTTAGCATGCCGTGCTGTATGAGAAGAGACTTTTCCTTGCAGTGGGGTGGTTACGTGTGGTGCCGGAAATAAAGCATAGCACTATCCCATGTCTTCCCGTGGGTGTCGTCAAAGGCGATTAAGGGACTTACTACAGAACGGGCAGCAGGGTTCTCTATGCATTTTAACACCATACTGCGATCATTAACCCGCCTGCAAAGCGTGGCGATTATGACAACCACCCCTCTTTTGCGGGAGGCCTATGTCCAGCAGTGGACGTCTTTAGGCTGAAATTATGAATGATGGGGTAGTTACAGGCTGGTATGAAATAAAATTATTTTTTTATTCTGTAAATAGGATATCGGAATCACTTTTACAAATCATATTAAAAATTAAAAAATAAGCTAGATGGAGTCGACATTTCCTATCTGAATACCCCTGAGAAGAAATGGTGAAACAAACTCAGGGGTGTCAAGTCTCTTTTAAAGTCCAGATATAATCTTGGTCAGATCATGTGAGGACCATGTAGGTCCGTGTCTGAAATCGGTGCAAGCATTTGTCAGTAATCGTGCAGCTCAATTCAAGACTTAGGGAGCTCAACGACTCGGCGAAAAATACCAAAGAAAGGACATTTGAGTAGGCCGCATAAAGTGCTCAAAATGTCAGACCATCATTAAAACTGCCGCGGCACGGAATGGAAGCGAATTTTTGTCACGAAATTGGGTCAAAGCATAATTAACTTTATGTCAATTGTGTAACGTACAAACTAGATATAAGCAAAAAACAGGTCGCGCGTATTCCGGGGAATTATTGGGAGTTCCCGCAGTTAGCAGCTCGTTTCGTTATGTGTATAATTTAGACTTTAAGGGTTCCGTACCTCTATAGGATTTTAAAAACGGATCCCTTATAGGGTCACTCGTGTTTGTCTGTCTGTCTCTCTGGCTGTCTGTCTTCTCGTCTGTCACAGCTAAATTGCTCCGAATCTATTGCACCGATTAAAACGCCTTATTCACGATCCATCCCCGCTGTACGCTGAAAGGCCGCGGTGCTGGACGTAGCATACGCACTATCGTGCGCGCATCCAGCCTGCTAGATGTAATCGAAGGAATGAAATGAGTGCTCGTGTTTAATTCATTTAAAATGCCACCAGTTTTATTAAAACGCCAAAAAGTTGGAGTTCTTCTGATGTTATCTTTAGCAACAGAAAGAGCAAAAAAAAAATTGAAAGTAAGTTTATTTTGCAAAAGAGAGCTGTCAGAGCCATTTATAATCTACGTCGCCGAGAATCTCTTAGGGAACTCTTTAAAAAGGATTAATATTATGACGGTACCTTGCCAATTGGTTTCGTTTGGTGCCGGACGTAAAGAATAGCACTATCCCATTTCTTCCTATGGGTGTCGTAAAAGGCGACTAAGGGACTTACTAGAGAATGGGCATCAGCGTTCTCTATGCATTTTTAAAACCATACTGCGATCGCCAACCCGCCTGCCAAGCGTGGCGATTATGGCAATTCCCTCCCCCCCCCCCCCTTTAGGGGAGGCCTATGTCCAGCAGTGGACGTCTTTCGGCTGAAATGATGAATGATGATGATGACCTTGCCAATTCATTTATGAAAATATTATGTATGTAGGAAAAAACCCACATAATTTCAATAAAATAAGTGATAGACATCATTTCATTACTAGAAATAAAGATAAAATAGATCAGCCAAATTTTAGATTATCTAAAGTACATACTTACATCTTATATGAGGTACTGTGTTAAATGTTACAACAAAATAGTGATAGTGATATATTGCAATTAAATGAAAGAAAATTTAAAACTTATATTAAAAGTACACTTTGTAAACAAGCTTATTACAAATTAGAGGATTATATCAAAGATAAGAACGCTTGGAAACATGCTGGTCCAGCTCCATAGGACAATCTAGAGTCTAGACAAAATCTAACTGATTGCTATTTTAACTGTATAATTTATTATTTTTATGTCATTTATTTTACATTCTGTGATTACCTTAAACTCACACACAGATTTTTTTTTTTCAATGTAAATATGTGAGCACCATGTATCTATCACATAATTAATTTATCTGTCATTGCTTTATTAATTCTTTTTACCTATTGTGGTATAGTAATTTTATTCTAGGTGCATCGTCTTCACATATAATTAAATAATTGATGTATCTATACAAAATATTGGAAAACATTTTAAAAGAGTAACGGTGGAGTTTCTTGCCCATTCTTCTCCATAGGAAGCCACCTTTTGGAAGGAGCGACTAGAATCAATTCTATTTTATTTGGAAATTTTGACGTTCAAAAGTGCCATTTATGTGCCTATTTGAAATAAATTATTTGACATTGACGTTTTGTTTTTATGTCATGTAGTTTTGGTATGAAAAACTGCTGTAGCGTGCAAAGTAACGCTTGAATTAGACAGTCCTGACATGTGTCTATGTGACTCGACAAGGGACATATTTAAAGTTTAATTATAACATTATTCTGAAATAGAAACCATTTATTTGCTTATTATTTAGGTATACAGAAAATATGGATTTTTTATAAAATAGTCCTACAACATTTTACCTTACGGCATGCAAAATTGTCTGTAAACAATTTAATTGAGTCGTAGGCCGAGAGCTATAAACGTTACTTAGCTCGTCCTTTGACTTAAGAACAAATTTTTTATTGATACAACAACAAATTGACTTAATTACAATAGAAACGATGATAGGTACGTCAGTTAAAAAAACTGTGTCGCAGCTATCAACGCCCGTCTAAACATAAGAAACTCATTGTTCCAGACTTAACTGTGACATGTTCTGTTTGGTGCCGGACGTAAAGATTAGCACCATCCCATTTCTTCCCTTGGGTGTCGTAAAAGGCGACTAAGGGACTTACTAGAGAATAGGCAGCAGCGTTTGCTATGCATTTTTTAAAACTATTCTGCGATCGCCAACCCGCCTGCCACGCGTGGCGATTACGGCAAATCCCCCCCCTTTTTGGGGGAGTCCTATGTCCAGCAGAGTGATATAAATGATGATGAATGATAACTGTGACATGGGTACAGTTTAGCTAACTATGGTATTTAAATAAAAATCGTAAACATGCAAAAGTAAAAAATAAAAGACATGCAAACTTTGTATGCTGGTAGGTGTGGTGGAGTATGGATATGGTATTTGTAGTTTGAAAGTTGTACTACAGTGACAGGAATAACGCATAGCCAAAGTAGGTGCTAAGTAACGTTTATAGATCTCGGCCTTATTCCTTTTACAACTGTTACAAAACATACTCATTATTATTATACATACGTGTGACATAATTTTTTTTTTTCTTTGTTAATAACGTTGCCCCACACTAGGAATTTCTCCTGTATTGTGGGTGCGTTTACAAACATTTAAACTCACATACACAAACAGCCAGACCCGGAACAACTACTTGTAGGTCATACAAATATTTGTTCCGTGCGGGAATCGAACCCGCGACACGCAGCGCAGCAGTCAATCGCTTAACTAACTGCGCCAACCGTGTCGTCAATTAGTTATTGTACACTTGAAACGATAAGATATATTGTTTTTATTTAATTACCCAGTGTTTATGAGGAAAACAATCGTTATTGCTATCCCTTGAAATGAACTTAAAATTTAAAAAGTATTATAGACTGTACGGCCCATGCCGTCACGAGTTTCTGCCTCAGTATCCGTCATCAGGCTGTGATGGAAAATACCATAACTTATTATACAAAACAAAATAAACACAATAGCACATGACACTTCTATATCGGCTAAATATCGACGTCGTTGGACCAGACAAACCATTCTTTGCGTTCGAATAGCGGTATGTAACACAAAGAAACCGAACATGCTCGCTAACAAACAGACGTATCTAAACCAAATCGGAAATATCAATTTGAATGTACCAATGCAGGTGATCTCCATTACTACTGCTGGTATCGGGGACCAAATATAAATGGACAGCAAGATAAAGTAACGGGGCTGGAACAGAAATCGGCGGATAGATGAAACACTGGCTGATATTTCCAAAACCATAAAGTACCACTCTTGAGACCCAAACATTAACACAACCTGGTTTACTAAATGCAACGCGTAGGCACTTATCCACCATATTATTACTACTTCCGATTGCAAACACACTACTTTTACTAATAAAGAAAAACTTTCTGACAGCTTAAAAGTATCGTAATCTAATAGGAATAAACCCATTCTATGCAACAATCCTGCTATCGTCAGTTGTGTGAGAGTCTTCTGGTCCATCCTCCTTATCCCCGGCAGCTGTTTGAAGAGCAACAGTTGCAGTATTAAGCAAGCTGTTGACAGGACGATCCCTGAGATCCGTATATATGTTACCACCGGTTGGTCGTCCATTTCAAAATATTCTTCTTGGTATGCGTTCTAAATTGTTTATAATATTTATATGGTACTGTGCTAGCGGTGTTAACAATGCAACTGGACTAACTGGATTTTGAGTACGCACCACTTATGGAGATAGCCGTAAGTATCACACTTGGTGCGTCATAGGCCAGGTGGGACCTGCGCTATGACGCATCAAGTGCGATAAATAATACGGGATTATTCTGTTTAGGACAGATTCTGGTTAAAACCAACGTTTCGTTAGTTTCCAGCCATACGCCTAAATAATAAATTTTGTGATTTTTACTTTGAAAGTTGAAGGACTTTTCTTACACAACTTCATCCCCGTTTTCACCCCTTCAGGCCTTCGGGGTGGAATTATTAAAAACGCTGAGACACGTATAAATTAATTTTCAATCGACAGCTTAAACTCAAAATTTGAAGAACCTAACTTTGAAACTAACTGACTGTCATACAAACTTTCATCCTCCATTTTACCCCCTTACAGGCAACGGAAGAAACAGGGGTGGGTTTTAGTCAGTAAAAGTGTGATATGCCTCCCGCTCTGCCCAGAGCGGGAGAAGTTATTTGATAAATTTCCACCCAATAAAAAAAAAGGGTACCATTTCCAAAAATCCTTCCTTAGTGGATGTGTACGGGTTGTATTAGGTAATTCCGTACACGGATTTGTGTATCTTGGGTCTTTGATCAAGAATAAGGGAATCAGCTGTCGGACTGGTATGGCCAAAAGTGAAATGACCAGTCTAGGTAAAATTTAGAAGAACCGTGGCATCCGTCGGAATACCAAAATACGACTCACCCGTGCTCTAGTTTTTCCCATCTTTTCATATGGAGCTGAAACTTGGTGTATGAAAAGCCGCGAAAGCAGTAGGATCGATGGTTTCGAAATGTGTTGGGGGAGGCTACTTCTTATGCCATGAACCGCCATGAGAACGAATAAATCCATACTGGAGAAACTCAGTATCACCAAGCGGCTTTCTACAATACGCCAGGAGCGTGCCCTCAGCTTTTTCAGACATATGCGTTCACCTAAGCATGGTCTGGAAAAGCTTATGGTACTGGGCGGGATGGAACGAAAACGCGCTCAAGGCAGAGCACCAGCAAGATGGTCAAACGCGAACAAGAAGGCTGTTGGAGGTAGCATTTACCGAGCTGTCCACACTGCAGAAGACCGCATAACTTGGATGTGGTCGCGATCCTCAACATTGAGGGAACGACGAAGGAGAAGAATACAGAAATAAGGTTAATTTAGGAAAGATTCGGGAGCACTTTCGCAGATGTGAATATCTACGAAAAACAGCATGTTGTAAATAAAATGCTGTTGAAAATGTAAAAATAACTAATTTATTAAACTAGTACGAGTATAATGGGAGCACAATGTACTTATTACAAGGAAAATTTTGAACAACAAAAAAATTAAAAAAAAAACTAATTTAGGCCAAAGACAAACAAGTGGCCAGGCATAATCAAATAATTATAATATATGTTCATGTAGGTTGTACTGAACTTAGCTTCCACATTAATATTTTTTTATTTAAAAATGTTTTTGTTTTTAGAAGTTTATGCGGGTCGAGGGGTAAATACATGTTTTTTCACAGCCTTTTCCATTGTCCACAGACGCATGCTAATAATGAAAGTATCAGCCCACATCGGCGAGTTCACTCCCCGGTTACGTGCACACATAGCCGCTCGCTACCCGTACCTCGCCATCCCGGCCGTGTGCTACCCGCAACTGCAACACGAGCTGTTCTGTAACACGTTCTACCTGAGGCACCTGTGCGACACGCAGCGCTTCCCCGACTGGCCTATACCGGACCCGGTGAGTGTACAGTACCTACATATTAGACCCGGTGAGTGTCCAGTACATACATACTGGACCCAATGAGTGTCCAGTACCGTAGATATTAGACCTGGTGAGCGTACAGTACCCACATGCTGGACCCGGTGAGTGTCCAGTACCTACATATTAGACCGGTGAGTGTCCAGAACATACATACTGGATCCGGTGAGTGTCCATTATATACATACTGGACCCGGTGAGTGTCCAGTACCTACATATTAGACCCGGTGAGTGTCCAGTACGTACGTACTGGACCCGGTGAGTGTCCAGTATCTACAAACTGGCCCCGGTGTGTGTCCAGTGCGACTTTGTTTAATACTATATATTGTATAGATTAGTCATGCCTCTTCAACCCCCTCCAGCTGCGTCAGATTTTAATCTAATTTCTTTTGTTTTTCCTTCAGGTCGCCCTCCTAAAAGACGTACTAGACGCATGGCGTCGCGAAGTAGAGAAGAAGCCTCCATCCATGACAGCAGGGGAGGCCTACGCAGCCCTAGGGCTCACGACCGGACAACACGACGAGGCGGCCGTGCGCAAGGCGTACTACAGGCTCGCGCAGCAGTTCCATCCTGATAAGAATCCTGAAGGACGGGTAAGTGATTCTACTTTTGACCTTGAAGGGAGCTGTTGTTCATAGAAGCTGTCTAGAGCTGTAATAGTGTTAATGAGATCATAGATAGATGGGACGGTCAAAAATCATGAGAATCGTGATCAGGTGAAATACATTTACAATAGACTGCAAAAAAAAAAAAAAACATTGATACTTTGCTTTACTATTAATTATCTTCCATTATTTGTATTTCAAAAGTCGCCGATGAACTAAATATGGGCTAATGTAGATTCAATGATC
Source organism: Tiliacea aurago (assembly GCA_948098905.1). Classification (NCBI taxonomy): domain Eukaryota; kingdom Metazoa; phylum Arthropoda; class Insecta; order Lepidoptera; family Noctuidae; genus Tiliacea; species Tiliacea aurago. Next base: position 20,192,523 of record OX402593.1, read on the forward strand.
AGTTGCCTATAACAACTTTTAGGAATAACAAAACTATTTCATATCAGTATCTTTATCTGCATTCCATAATGTTTAAAGATAAAGATGTAAAGCTAAGGTACAATTATGGACCCTGTTGGGCACAGAAGAAAGTATAAAATTAAAAGCACCATTGAGTCTATATCAAATCACACAAATCTTGAGTGAGCTTACCAAATTGCCCTATATCTGTTTGTTAAGCACTACCTCTAACATATCCTTGACCTAAACATGTTTTATACAGGATCGTTTCGAGGCCGTGAACCAGGCGTACGAGTTCCTATGCAGTCGGAACGTGTGGACCGGTGACGGACCCAACACGAACAACATTGTGCTTATACTGAGAACACAGACTATACTCTTCCAGAGATATTCTGAAGGTAAGTTTATTTGCTTGAGTTTATTTGATTAAAGATTATGCTTTTTATGCGCAACATGACGTAAATGCACCTGCAATAATAGGAACTCATTATATGAATACACGGTTTGAAACAGCATATCTAAAAGCTATCTGTGTTGTTTTAATTGAACGAAATAATATAAATTGCTTCTATTTTCTTAATGTCTCTCGGCAAACTTCGTGCTTCGTCAGTCGTCGGACTTTTATAGTTCACAAGGAAATCAAAACAACAATAAAATACTTCGTTCTGAATTTAAATTATTTTACACGATAAATCTAATAATTGTTGGACATGGAAATTAGCATTCGTTTGTCATAAAGTACTTAGTTCTGAATTCAAATTATTACACAGGGTTATTTTAAAAACGTCAATAACCTCTTAAGAGGTCATTGTACTCATCACTATGAACAACTTTTATTATGGGACCAAGACAGAAATCGCGAAAAAAAAATCAGCTGTTCCCTACATTTATGTTCGAATAATTCGTTGAAATGTAGGGAACAGCCGATTTTTTTTTTGCGATTTCGGGTTTGGTCCCATAGTAAAAGTTGTTCATGCCTGTACCTGATGCTAGGGATTGACTCACTTCACCTAATTAGTTTTCACGATGAGATTTTTAAAGAATAAATCTGCTGCTTGTAGGCGATTTCTGGAATGCCATTGATGCCGATTACATAACTCGTTCAGGACCGCTAAACGCCCACAGACGTCATAACAATAAAACTTTCTATTGTGTCTCGTTCAGTGTTCTTGAAATTGTAGACGCTCTAAAAGCGCTACATAAATATGAATTCTACTACTGATACGAAGAGAAGACTCTCCAAAAATACTGTTTTAATCTGACTTTAATGACCTGTCATACATAAAAATCTTCATCCCCAGTCCTAGCCCCATACAAGTACGCGGGCTATCCTCAACTTCTCCGCACGGCGCGATTAGAAGCGGAAGCGGAACAGCTGTTCGCGGAAAAAGACGCCGCGCCATTACTACCGGCTGCGTGCGAACTGGCGCATGCTACGGTGAGGTGTTCAGCTTTGAATGCTGAGGAACTGCGGAGGGAAGGAGGATTGCAGGTTAGTACTATTGATTAAGGCGACGATAGCCGACTTTTAATGATTTTATACTGAAGATCACGTCTAAACGAGTAGTGATAATGATTTGAAAAAAAAATATGTTAAATTAGAGCATTTTCTCAATAATTTAATAAGTGAATATTTTAGATTATGTTTTTATTACATAGTGAAATTAAGCGTATTTTTCTGAAACCTTCACCAATTTAAAGATAATTTAATTATTGATCTTTTCGTATACGCGTTTTATTTTTTGTTTTGTGTATAATAAATTAATAATGCGTCAAATTGGGGGCTTGATGGGCGAGTCCTATTACTAGCTCAACGTACGACGCGTTGCGTGAGCTCAGTACAGAACACGCAAGCTAACCACTCAAGGTCACTGGCATATATCTCCGTCTTATACTTGATATTTCCTACACTGATGTTTTTTTTTTAATGATGTTACATCTTATTACAGGAGACCACATCATTTATAGGTAAATGATGTGGTCTCTTATAAATTGTAAGCGCTCACTTGTATTTGTCCCTGTACTATGAATACTTGCATGTAATTGTGTAGCCTCTGTTGGAGATCCAATAAATAAATATAAACAAATATTTTGAAAACATACAATGAAATAAAAAAAAATTAGGTTGATGAATCGGAGGGTGGTCAGTGTTCATTTCCAGATGCCTAGTTTTGCTTTTCGTGGATCTTTGACGGTCGTTACAGGTTGTCAGAAGCCCGAAAGTCTGACAACCAGTCTTACCAAGGGGTATCGTATTACCCAGTTCCTGGGTTGTTGAAGTCAGATAGGCAGTCACTCCATGTAAAATACTGGTATTCAGCTGTATTGGATTAGGTAGGAAGCCGACTCTAAGGTAATTGGGAAAAAGCTAGGTAGATTGAATCAGTTTTGCTGATGTATATACCCTGTGTTTTTGTTCGTAAATGGGAAAGTTATCAGCTTCCTTTTAGCTCTTCATGATGCCTTCAGACTGGGCAAAGTTTCGTCCGCTCTGAGAGAGAAAGAGAATAAGATTTTTGTGCCTAATGTGACGCATAGAATTAAAGATAAAGCGCAAACTAAAAAGGAAACAAATATAGAGGCATGACCGCATGAGGAACAGAGTGTAAAGTTCACTCATCCTCCATAGAAAAGGGAGGATCCTCCGACCAGACGGGGGTTGTGTCTGGTGTGTAACTGCCCTACGGTTGATGTCGGGACGTTGTACATATTATGCTAGTTTCGCGGTAAACTCTGCTTGCGCGATGCAGGGTTTTGCGTGACGTCAGTGTGACGTGTATTTCGCATGTGGCGATGTTGATGCCGCTACACAAACATGGGGAGAATTTGCGTCAAATACGCGCAAAACGGTCCATCCAAAGGTTGCCTGTATAAGATCGCTTTTAGCGTTAAGACCGCCCTTTGTGTCACCCTATGTAAAATTTTGAAAATTGATATCTATAATTTTAGTGACAAACACGACAACAGAGTATTCTATTCTAACGTAACATAATGCTGGGACTCATATGCGAAACAGCTTTACTCTTGATCTTTAGTTTGCATTGGTCGATAACACTATGATATTCAACCCAGGTCCTTCACGAAGCGATGTCCCGTTGCGTGCCCGTACTGTCAGAAGCCAGTAAGGCGGGCGACATCAGCGCGCAGGTGTGCGCACACGCCGCGCGCTGCTTCGCGGTGGCGGCGGCCTTCCCCGCGTGCCGCGCGCTGTGCGCCGGCATGCCGCAGCTGTGTGCCGACCTCGTGCCGCTGCTGAAGCGACCGGTGAGTTTCTACTACTAGTTTATTTTATTTGATTATCTATGTCATGTTTACTTTTAGTGCCGCGTGACAGACTGGTGAAACGTATCGTGAAATGTAACATGCAATGAAAGAATTTGCTGTCCACATTGTCGCAATGTATCATGCAATGTAACAGAATTCCCATAGTGTGGACGGCATCCGCGCACGAACCGTGCTCAATACGCGCACGAACAGAGCATATCAACTCGTGCGTGCCGCGATCCGCCATTTGTCGGTTTTTTCGCCGAACACAAAGGGGCGCGCAGTGTGCACGGAGCGTCAGTGTGGACGGGTTGTGTGTGTCTGTACTGCGGAACGCGCGCGAACTATGGAAGAAAGCTTCTCCGCGTGTTCTCGACAGACTGAGCTATGTTCGCCGCGCGCATGCCGGAAACAGATGTGAGTACGTACATGCTCGGTTCGTGCGCGCCCTACGTCAATACTTATGAAATGCTCCTTTCATGTCACATAGCATGCTAAGTTTCGCAAATCTGTAAGCGGCTTTACATAGATACTCTACTTCTGCCTGCTCTGCATACCTATTCACAATCGTACGATACGCTTCTGTGCCGAATCGAACATCAATCAATGTTATCAAAAGAGTCCTCTAAAGGCTGTTCACAAATCCAAAACCCGAAAACTTTTGTCAGTTTGAATCAAATAGTCGACCGCCATTCTTCCGAGAGCTATTTGCTGTCGGGGGCAAATCAGGTTAGTGATAATGTGTCATTTTCGATTCGACAACCTGTCGTGTGGTTGTGAATAGCTATGCTGGTCACAAGTTAGTGTTTTCTCTTTAATTTTCGATTTTAGCAGGTACCACATTATCTCTACTCTCCTTTATACTATAAAATATTTACTGTAATCGTAAGGTCACACACAACCTCTGTCCATAAGTTGATTATATTTTGAATTATGTTTGTTTGTTTTGAGAGCATAATATATTGTTGCAAATTAGACGAATCACTAATTCCGATAGTACAGGTTTTTCTAGTTTCGGAATCAGTGGTTGAATTTCACAGAGTCCCAACTCACTCTTGTAATTTTTATCCCAGTATCTTGTGTCCATAATACATAACATCTAGAGTAACACACTCTAGGAATAAGAGTATTGTACTTTTAATAAATAAATAATAATTTTTTCTTCCTCCCTTTTCATTTATTTTTATCGATCTTTTCTTTGGTCTCACTCTGCTCGTCCATCCATCCACATTTTCTCCTAGTCACATGCGTTCCCCACATGACAAATCAACTATCCAGTCACTATATTATTTATAGTCCAGATACTAACAACCACATTTACATTCCCCCAGCACCTAGGCGAGACGGCGTGCGCAGGCGCAGCAGCGGTGGGCGCCCTGGCCGAAGAGCCCGCGTGCCGCTCGCAGCTGGCGCGGGCGGGCGCGCTGCAGGCGCTGCTGCCGCCCGCGCTGCGGTACGACTACACGCTCGCCGAGTCGGGGCTCGATACTGACGCGCAGCTGAACAAACAGGTAAGATAAGAAAGAGACTAACGTCGATTGAAAGAAAAGTTGACATAAGTTGAACTAAGATTTACATATAAGATTAAGTGCCAATTTCACCAATAAAACTGAACGCGATCAGCACATCTAAACCGAGATCAAGAGCTGTCAGTGTCAATATTGATATGGAATACTGACACTGACAGATCTTGAACTCAGTTTAAATGCGCTGATCACGTTCAGTTTTATTGGTGAAACCAGCCCTAATTGGGTATATAAAGTAAAAATTAACCTATGCCGATTCCAAAACCATTTCGAGATTTTAAGCTTCTAAGACTTATTTTTCTATTAATAGGGCTTAAAATTATAAGATCGTATTTATTTTCACAAAAATACTTAAAATCACTTGACTTTTATTTGACCTCTAAATGCCGTCACAAAGCAGCCTGAATTGGAAACTTTCAGTGCCTCTTGTAATAAAGTTGTTCTTTATGTGTCAAGTGTCATGTCAACGTCAAATTTACATGAAGCATTTAATACTATTCTATTCAGTTATATAATTATATACGTAAATAGTGTAGTTTTTCACCAGCGGCGGACAGTACAAGTCGAATCACATCGATGTATGGCGATGTATGGCCCCTCAGGCAAACTTAACTTACGTTCAAATGATCTTCACAATAAAACAGACGCCGCCCAGACTTGTACTCAACATTTACTTCCTCGTACCATTTCCTTTTTAAGGTTTCTTTTACTAACAATCAATTTGTGTCGGCTATTTGTTGTGGTGTTTCTTATACTTGACGGTATGAAGCACTTAGCAGAAGTAGTCTTTGAATCCATTCATTTTATTAAGCCATATCTTTAAACTAAAGTACTAAAGTATGAAATGTAAACAAATTAATTGTCAAATTTGACAGTTTGACTTTACTGAATTTTGGTTTTAAATAAGTGTTGAACGTGGCAAAGATCCTAAGCTATTCAGTTCTACTAGTGCCGTCAGTACGAACAATACTTTAAAAAAATATATATAAATAACTACAGCTTGTAAAAACAAAAAGATGAAATTATGTGTTTCAAAAACATAAATAAAAAAAATAAAAAAATTAAAAAACATACCTAAAAAATACTTTACATACCTAATTGTCAGAACGTATCGGATCGGCTACTTAAACACGTTGAAGTTCAAGACGTTTAGAACCACAAACTTATCTGACTCAGTAACTTTAACTGTAACTCATGACACAACTATGAAATCTTTGTCAGATTTAGTTCCTGTCAACTGTCATTTGTTTAACACCGACTCGGTCAGATGGTCTTGTGGGACTGTAAAGTTATTGTATGACAGCACTGAGCGTCGCGAAAACGTTGCTGTGCGTTTCTCGTGCGCTATGTCTGTTATACTTGACAAAAAATAATAGGCCCGTTTTGTCATTTAACTTCAATCGATTTATCGTGAGTATCGAGTACCGAGTCGTATGACGTAACTCGGCACTCGATACTCACGATAAATCGATTCAAATTAAATGTCAAAACCTATTATTTTTGACAACTTTAGTAAAAAATAAAAATTTTGACCAATGTATTGTACAGTCGGCACATCAGGTTATACCAAACTGTAAAATTTCTCTAAATGATTTTAAATCTTAAAATGTGGTTAAGTTCAAAATCGAATGAAGAAAATTGACAGTTTGCGGTAACTTGATGTGCTGGCGGCGACTGCACCATGTTTTCTCTGCGTTCACACATAAAGAAGTCGCCTGGGGTATATCAAAAATGTACATAACTTTAAAATAACTAATCTAATTTACTGTTCTCATTTAGCTGGTGTATATTACCTTTTTGTTAACTCCTGTGTTTTCTATTAATTTATTTGTGATTTTTCAATTTTGATTTACAGGAAGTAGCGAATCAACTAGCCAAGCAGTGTATAGTAGCGTTGGCAGCGATGTACGGTCCGCACACGCAAGCGTCGCCCGACGACGATAATATACGAAACTCGTTGCATACGCTGCTAACGCCGTATCTGTGTGGAAGATTAGCTGAGCCAGAGCAGCATGAGGTTGGTTATAAGGACGAGTATTCGTATGAAAAATGATTTGATTACTGATTTTTTTTTTAAGAAAACCAAATCTAACTTAGAGAAAATCATGACGTTACGTTAAATACATTTTTGAAGCCGTTGATTTGCTTGTAAACTTTTTTTTTAAATCATCTGAAACTGTGTTAAGGTAGACCCGCAGCTGCAGTCCGCGAAATTTTCTTCTTGATCAAAATGTTTCGGGACTATAACAGATATGTAAAAAAACATAAGAGATTTTTAAAGCCCTTGTTTTTCGAAATGAGTGAACCGATTTTAATGAAACTTCATACGCATAAGCAGGATACAAAGGTCTAAAAAGTTAGTTAAGAACATTTTCGAAATGTCTTATTTAAAAACAGATAGCTGGAAATATCTGTCTAGTCTATTTTGGCTGTAATACAATTTTTCGGAAATGTTCTTTTCTCGTTTTAGTGGCAGATGTGAAACATCGAAATTATTTACACACTACTACATATAGACTGTATAGTGGCGTGGCGTCGCCACGCGGCATGCGTCGCCCCGCCAGCAATTGGTTTTACGTGTGGCTATAGATGTTTCACATCAAAAGTAAATTGAATGCCATTATACGCGAACTCCATTTTTCAGTTTCTGCCGATTGACCGTGTTAAAAACTCTCAATTTTAACTGCATTGTACTTATAGCTTAAATAACAATCCATTTTGTATGTCCTAGCTCTTAAAAACGCTAACCTCAAACTGGCGCACGCCGTACCTCGTCTGGGACAACAGTACGCGCGCTGAGCTAAAGGATGTGTTACGCAACGCGCGCGCTGTTATGGAAGAGGAGGGGCCCCTTATTGAGCCCTTCACGTACTCGGCGCACGACGGGCTCGTGGCCGTCGGGGGGGTTTATATCGATATCTATAATGAGCAGCCCGAGTTCCCTATTGAGGTAAGTTATAAATACAGTGTTACGAGGATCTTTTGGCCTTTTTGACATTGACAGGGTGTTAAACATTTGTTAAATTGTCGCAGAAACTGTTTTGACACAACAACATGGCGCTGTTCTGATTTTGCCCACGTGCCAAAACATCTTTGTAGCGTTGTAGTATTAATTAAAGAAATTCTATTTCAATTTTATTCTTACATTCTTACAAGAGGTTGTGCGTTAATTCTAGAACATGTTGTACATGTTCCAGAATTAACCCACAACCTCTTAAGGGGTCATTGTAGTCAACATTGATTTAAGGTTTGGTCCCATAGTAAAAGTTGTTCATAATGATGAGTACAACCCCTTAAGAGGTTGTGCGTTAATTCTGGGACATCTTGTATGTATATTTGTACTGGTATTACGCAATCGCAGTATTGTCACGTTAAATAAAACATGATGTATTTTTTTTTTGGGAAGAAGCAATTTTAATTGACAAAACTATATTTTTGCTTGCCAGTTTCCGTGATTCGTGAGTTTTATTAAATTCGTCAATACTGTCTATGCACCATGATGCTACGTCACACTATTGCTTCAGAGTCAATTCCACATCCACGGTAACAATTTGACAGCGTCTCTATTTCGTTGAACTAAGGGCGGTTTTCGTAGTACACGTATTACTACTGAGTTTACCATTGACCTTTAATTTCGTCTAAGGGCTGTTTTTTTTCTGAGGAATAAGTATGGCGGTTTGGCAGCTTTTTTATAGAAAATATGTCAAATTAATGCAATGCAAAACCAACCAAAAAAAAAAAATAACAAGCTTTTGTTTTTATGTCGTCTCATGGTATTTTTTTGTAATTTCTTCTGTCTAGAACCCTCAGCAGTTCATCCTAGACCTGCTGCAGTTCATTCAGGCGCAGACAGAGGGCGACATGACGTCAGAGAGAGTGCAGCACGTCACGTACGCACTCACGGCTCTCGCCAACGTCATCATCAAGAACCCAGGTAAGGGGCATCTTAGAATCAAACACTGGGCCTTAAAAGTAGGTTAAATTGGTTGAATAACAGGTGTGTTCTGTACTATGCACCCTTGAAAAGTACTTATTTCCATGATCTTGCTACTATTTACATAGCAGCCATGCTTTATTTGTGATCCAATATCCTATAAGTGTTAATTATTAAAACACATTCGAAATAAGACTGCGAGAACCCTTTAAAGAGCTGTCCCAAACTGCAATATGATTGATTACGAATACCTAATGATTGCTCTACCTTCTGTAAGAGTTAATAAATCATCACACTATAATAATATTATAAAGGCGAAAGTTTGTGAGTGTGTGTTTGTTACTTCTTCACGCTCAAACGGCTGGACCAATTTTGATAACATTTTGTATGGAGGTAGCTGACACTTTGGATTAACATATAGGCTATTTTTTATCCCGATATTCCTACGGGATCAAGACTTACGCGGGTTGAAACCGCGTATTATAAATAGACGCATCATACACGCACATTAGTGCACTCAAAAACAGCGTAAACCATGATTGTAGCTACATACTTGCATACAATCATACAGCGCGTGAAGAAAAGGAAAGACTTATACCGATATCTGTTGTTAGAAAGAGATGAACATACATATTTAGTTACGTCACTAGCTGCTGCATGTTCATTGGCGCGTACGTAATAATAATTATTATTATTGTAAATATCAGGCAATTGCCTGGCATTTACTTTGTGTGTATTGAGCGCAGGTCACGCATCTAAAGGTAATAAATACATCATTGGGCGCAGCTAGTTGTTAATAAAAAAGTGGAGAATTGGAGATTTCGTGACGTGTGCAAGCACCGCGATTTCACACGACCGAATCTCGGAGCCCTCTTAACACAGCAAACGACCCACAACTTTTCCACAAGTCCACAATGTAATTCTTTCTTTATTTATTTATTTAAACTTCTCGCACACAATAAGGTACAAAGGCGGACTTAATGCCTTAGGCATTCTCTACCAGTCAACCAAAGGTGGTGAAGAGATAAGATGGTGGGTGCTCTGATCTCTCTTTCTTTCATCATACCTCTCCTTCCAGGCGCAGAAATCCAATGCATAGGCCAGTTCGGCCTCATCTTCGGCATGCTGTCAGCTCGCCCTCACCCTGCCCTACAAGACGCCGCGTTACGCAGCGTGTTGGCCGCAGGAGGCAGCCGCGAGTGCGTGGAAGACATCGCCGCCAGCGCCGTGCTGGGCCACTTGCTGGCCTTGCTGGCTGACCGGCCGCCCCGCCCCGATGCGTTAGCAGCTCTGGCTGCATTGTCGGCTAACACTGCGTTAGTTAGAGAGGCGCTTAACAAAGGTATGAGTTTTGTAGGCAGCTAACTATAATGTGTAGGTTACTACGATGATACTCAAGGCAGGAGTTCTCATACCAAAACATAATGGTTGCGGGCTACAGCATTTATTTTTAAAATCTTACTACCTTATACGAGTTGAGGCTTTTAGGGCTCGTACACACGGCTACACATCAAGCTATACATTTCCAGTATAAGCTGATCTCGCATTGTGCAGGATATCCGTACAATGAGAGGTTAGAGTTTCTAGAATTGTATAACTTGATGTGTAGCCTTGTGTACAGGTCCTTGATTTGTGGCTTTACTAATGCCTGTACGAATTCGAAATAAATACGTTTTCTTTGGTTCTATTTGATACTCCTATAATGACTGATTCTCATATTCCTTTAGAATTACAAATATAAATAAATAAATAAAATACATTTATTTCAGGCAAGCTTTTTACACATACACCCATAGTTTCCGAAAATTATTTGAAATTAAATATGAAATAGATATTAAATAGATAGAGATATCATCGAGATGAAGTAAAATTATCATATGCTCTTTGTCCAGGTGCTGTGATATATCTGTTAGATTTATTCTGCAATAGTAAGCTGCCGGAGACGAGGGAGGCAGCTGTAGAGCTACTCGCTAGAATGATGTCGGATAAACTGCATGGTCCTAAGGTATGTTCATTATTTCAATCACATTTGTGTCAATTTTAGGTTTTATTTTTTCAAAATGATTTAAATATTTATCGTTTTTGTGTAACCTGATTTGGCATCATTTAAAATTAGCTTTCAAGATACAGATACAGGGTGGCCCGTGAAAAAAAGGTCCAAAGCAACATTTTAGAAGCCTCAATAATAAACAATCGCTGATCGTTAATGAAGGTGTTTTGGGAAGCCCTTGAATAGGGTTTCTAAAGTTTTTCTTCGGACCTCGTTTCGTGGTTCACCCTGTATAAGATTACAGCGTATGTAAAGAAGTGAAACTTGACATAACATACGCCCCGAAGGTCTACGCTTATAGCAAGATTTCAAATGCGTTCAGAACAGTAGGAGTATTTTTGTGCCATCTGACCCTTCAAGCAACTTCGAATGAAGTTCCCTTTTTAGGGTTCCGTACCCAAAGGGTAAAACGGGAACCCTATTACTAAGGCTCCGCCGTCTGTCTGTCTGTCCGTCTGTCACCAGGCTGTATCTCATGAACCGTGATAGTTAGTTGAAATTTTCACAGATGATGTATTTCGGTTGCCGCTATAACAACAAATACTAAAAAACATTATAAAATAAATATTTAAGGGTGCGTTAGCGTTTTTGCTTGATATTAATAACGGCAACAGGTTGAAATATTCACAGAATCTTTAGTTATAATATATATTCACTTTAAAAATAAATAATTAAATTAAAATAAAATAAATATTTAAGGGGGACTCCCATACAACAAACGCGATTTTTTGCTGTTTTTTTATAGATAATGGTACGGAACCCTTCGTGCGCGAGTCCGACTCGCACTTGGCCGGTTTTTTTATTATATTTTATCTATACTAATGATGAAGCTGTAGAGTTTGTTTGTTTTCTGTTTGTTTGTACGCTTTTTGCATTCGATAGCCCAATTCTTGAGGAAGCCAATAGGCTATTTAACATCACGCTATGACCCTTAGGATACGAACAAAAAAAAGTCTGAACGCTAAGCGAAAACGAAGTAATAGTGCGAATGGGCGAACAAGAAATTTCACGCGGACGAAGTCGCAGGCAGAAGCTAGTTTATTTATAAAGGCAGCTTTCGTATATAGTATCTCTTAAGTACTATATTTAAGGAGCAGTGGTGGCTCAGTGGTATCGAACGCGACTTACGAGTTGTAGGTCGTAGGTTTGAACCCTGACAGGCGCTTTACTTTGTGTAAATTATTTCATCACAACTGCTCTCAAAACGGTGAAGGAAAATATCGTGAGGAAACCGGCATGTCCTAGAACTAAAAATTCGAAGTCATGTGACATCTACCAACCCGCACTGGGTCCGCGTCACAGAGAGGAGGTCTGTGTCCCAGCAGTGGGAACATTATCATAGGCTGATTATGCCATTATGCTATATTTAATACTATTATAACTTACACAGTCACCAATTACAGATAAATTGTGGTCTATTCCCAGGTCCGTCTAACAATATCCCGGTATATCCCCGGCGTGTTCGCTGAAGCGATGCGAGAGTCCGGAGCGTCGAGTGCAGTTCACATGTTTGACGCTCAGCATGAGCATCCTGAACTCGTGTGGACCGACGACACGAGACGCCGGCTCGCGTCGCATATCGCGCAGTTGAGAGACAAGTTAGTATTATGATTCATCATTTCTGCCGAAAGACGTCCACTGCTGGGCATAGGCCTCCCCCAAACGGGGGAGTTTGCCATATTCGCCACGCTTGGCAGGTGGGTTGGCGATCGCAGTATGGTGTTAAAATGCATAGAGAACGCGGCTGCCCATTCTCTAGTAAGTCCCTTAGTCGCCTTTCGGTTTAAAGAACTTTATTCTCATTAAGACAATCGTCACTTACATGAGAACATTAAATCTTATTACTAATTATAATAAATCAGTGCGGGTATAAGAGAAAACAAAAAGCAAAAAATAATGTGTATCACTGCACACTGTCAACAAAATTGGAAGCGAGTTCACTGCATACCTAAGATAAGGTGGTGGCACAAGTTAAAAGATTTTGCCGTTTTAAACAAAAATAAACACAACACAATTAATATAGTGTTTTGTCGTTGTAAATAAAAGTGAATAATTTATTTTTAAATATGTTGAGTGAAGTCGCTTCTTTTACATCCTTTGGAAGTTTATTATAGAGCTGTGCTCCCCCATATGTTAGGTTATTTTTACCGTAGTTAGTTCTTATTCTAGACAATACTAGGTGACCAGCTCGACGAGATGAGTATTTACATATTTCCCCTTCTGTTGTGAATGTAATGCGTGAGTGAATAAGTTTGTGAATGATTTTATAGATAAGTATGCATGTGTTGTATACATAAAGTTGTTTGATGTTTAATAGCTTCGTGTCTTTGTAAATAGTTTTTGACGGTGTTAAGAAATCATAATTGTGTAGTATTTTGATTATTTTGTTTTGTAGAATTTGGATTGGTTTTAGATTAGTTTTAGATGAGTTACCCCATACTTCGATAACATATAATAAATGAGGTTTAACAAGGGAGTTGTATATTACTAGCCGAACCTTTTTTGGAATACATCTAACAATTTTATGCAGTGAGCCAACCAATGATGAAAGTTTGTTTTTAATGTATTGAAGGTGTGCTTTCCATGTCAAATTGCTATCAAGAGTTAGTCCGAGGTATTTTTCTTGATCAGCCTTTTACGACACCCACGGGAAGAAATAGGATGGTGCTATTCTTTAGGTCCGGCACCACACTGACAAGTATTATGATTAGCAGACATTTTTATTCTATTCTGTGTTCTTTTTCAGCAGATAAAAAAAAACTTACTTTTTACAAATAAAAAAAACTTAGGAAAATCCTCTTGAATGTTCTCTGATACAGGAAAGGGAAGGGATAGCTCAGACTTTTCCATTATCCATTGACAGTTACTATCTCTTTCTGACATATATAAGTAGTAGCTATAGCGCGCGGCGTCCCCTGCGTGGATGTGGGAAAAAAAAACCTATACATGAACCTTCTCCATGACCGACTTTTGTTTATCCTATTGCTTTTTACCACATTTTTATCCGTTAGTAGTAATTGTCTTTGACTCATTGTCAGTTTATCAGGGACATACATATAACGGGTTTTTTAACAAGAACTTTGTTTTTTAAAACAAAATAAAACAAAGAGTTTAGATGAAAATGAATCAATTTTTTATTGTAATAGAAAGAGTAAGGTTTGGCAATTATGAATGAAAATTGATATCGGACATGTCCACCACGACCACGCTCACAGATGTCGATTCTTTCATCATGAATTTATTGCAAACCAAATTTCCCGATCGCATAATTTCATCCGATCGTGTGCGTGTGCCACTGGATTATTTTATGTGGGGCTATGTTTAAGATAGAGTCTATACGGAGCCACTCGAATGGATTGCAGCCTTAAAAATCAAAACCCGTGATGCGATTAACGAAATAGAACCGCCATATTGCCAAAAAGTGATTGAAGTCTTTGATGAAAGAATCGACATCTGTGAGCGTGGTCGTGGTGGACATGTCCGATATCATTTTTCATTCATAATTGCCAAACTATTTCTATTACAATAAAAATTTGAATCATTTTCATCTAAATTGTTTGTTTTATTTTGTTTTAAAAAACAAAGTTCTTGTTGAAAAACCCTTTATAAGTGACATACATAAGTACAATACCATCGACATTTCGATAGTCGATAAATTAAAACATTCAATTCCTACCAAAAAGTGACGTCAGTGCAACAAGATAACGGAGTCTAGTATTACCCAGTAACTGCATTGTGAAGAATATAGATTTGAAGACCATAATCATTTAGATGTAGCAGGCTTTTATCTTACAGTAACAAAATACCATTAACTCTAAGGTTGCGTACAGACGACCCGCGCCCGATACGCGCACGCCACGCGCCCACACCGCGCCCGCCCCGCTCTCTTTGAAATTTGTTGTATATAATTTGAGTCTTATGACACATCAATAGATCTCAAATTGCATTTATCGAAATCGACCCGCACACGCCCCGCGCCCGCTCTGATTTTGCGCGTGGCGAACTCGGGTGCAAGGCCGGCCCAACGCGTGTGCGGGGCGTGCGCGGGTCGGCGCGGGTTATCTGAACACGGCCTAAAGGCACTACCAAACACTTCCAATAGCGACCCCTAAAACTAAAAACAACCCTTCCTCCTCCAGACATCAATCAGACCAGCTCCGCACTCCAAACGCGACATTCGAAGACCGTGAAACGCTCGAACGTGCGGCGGCTGGTGAACAAACGTGGGCGCCGCCGGGCGAAGTTGTGGTCGACGGAGTGTATCTCAAGCTTTATCTGCAGAACCCACACTGGAACCTACGGAGCCCTAAGCGGTTCCTGCAGGAGTTGTTGACTGAAACAATTGCAGCGTTGAACAAGGATTCTTCGGAGGTGAGTTTGTTTGGATTTTTTTGGAATGATGAATGTACAGTAGTCGCGCATAAATCGCTGGTCCCTAGTAAGAAAGTCGGATCTGCAAATATAACTTTTCAAGAGAGTGGTTTAAAGTTTGTTTTGTTGCGGACGTTTGAGTTAAAATCGACTTTATTTAGATTGGTAAATCTGTAATTATAAAAGCTAGTTTTCTTTTATTTATTGGTAAAAGATCTTTCTATTTAGAACCTAATAATGTAAAAAAGTGAAAATACGCCAAAATGTAGTTCCGACATTCTTAATGGGGACTAGTGAAATATGACACATCGACACATGAAATTTAGAAAGAGACAGGTATGACTGACAGTGACGACGCTCTGCAAAGCCAGGCTTTTTCTTAAACTCAATAATATACAATTTTCACACTAAAAATAGTAAATTCCAAGCAATCATTTTTGTTCAATCATAATCATTTTTTATTTGTTTAACATAGGTAGTGAATACAGTTCTTAAATTAAAGTTCTTAGGTCCCTATGTTATGCCAAGAGGCGTACAAATATGGTTGCATGCGAAATAAAATATTGATCATGCGAGAGGTAAACAAATTCAAATTCTTTATTGCATTCATGTGTACATTTAGTTGTTACAATTTAAGGAAGTTCCAACATGAAACCCGGTTAGGGCACGGCAACTAAACTAATTAATAATAAAAATAACAATAATAATTATTATAAGTATAAAATATAATAATTATTGCAATTATTATAGCATATGTTACTAACAATGTTACTTTGACGTACAGAACGCGTACTTGACGGCTATGTGATGTCTTTCTTCTTTTTAACCGACTTCCAAAAAGGAGGTTATATATTATGTTCGCCCGCATGTTTTTTTTTTCTACTTGATAATTGATTTTAAAGTCATCAAAAGAAAATTCGACTTAATACATGCTACTGTTTTTTTTTTAATCCCAAAAGGGAAGCCGGGGTGAAACATGCGCATTAGCCCTGAGCGCAGCGTTACGTGCGCGGCCGGCCTTAGGGGAGCTGTGTGCACAGCTAGGGGAGCTGCCGCGACTGGCGCGGCTGTTGGCGAGCGCGCCCAAACTAGCCGTACCTGTCATTACTGCACTTGCTCCTACGCAGGTAAGCATTTTGTTCGTAACGAGTGTTTATTACCGAGCTGGTAATAGTTTGAACTATTGACCTTGTGTGAACACTAATAGGGTTGAAAATAAAACCACAATTGTGTCCTGATCTAAGCTGGTATATTTCATTTAACCATTGCGAGATCTATTTCGACGCTAACGCCATCTATCGAGCTTGACATCAAACTTTTAACAAAAATTGCTAAGGTTTCTTCATGAACAACGAGTAATAGTCGACCAACTTAAATTTGCAGTTGGAGAATTGACCGTGACGTATATACGTTAAGTTTGTTTTTGGGATAAATTCATCTCAACTACGGAATCCTTCATTGTGCGCGGCCCGACACGCACTTGGCCGGTTTTTTATAATATTAGTTTAATTGTCATGTCATGCATCAACAGATCACCTCCTAGTGACTATAAGGTCTCTCAGATCTTATTATAATATCTATATCTTATCATAATCATAATTACTTAAGTTATTTATGTTTTTCTGTTTGTAATATTACATAATGTAGCTGTTTGTTATCCCTATGTAACAAAAAAAAAAAAAATGAGATTTGTAATTTTATTATGCATTAGGCCAATTTGAACCTTATGTCAGAGCCATAAGATCATATTGCTTTTATTTCAGGCATGCGTAGTGGCACTATCCCAGACAGAAGTGATGTCAGGTCTGAAGTCTGCGGTACAATCGTGCAGAGAGATCATTGGGAGCGCGTGTGAGGCGCTCGCGCTCATATTCTCTAGCAATGCTAATACGGATCGACTGGTGTTACAGGTTAGTAACTTATTAAATTAAAACTTCTTTACGCACGTTTGACTTGGGGAGTAAGCTGGTTAATGCGTGACGTGAGCGTTACAAAAAGTGTGATCGGGCGAGGCGAATGGAAGTTGTTTAAATTTTAAACATGGAACACACCGAGTCACCGCCGTGGGCCATCCCGCCTAATAGGTATTTTTTTTTTAAATCACGCTGGCTGTTTATACACTCACAAAACCGGAGCTTTTTTGAAGTAAAACCTTATTTTGCTAGCGTTACGCGAACGGTGATTTCTGTTAGATTTAGTCGTGTGGTCTAAAGCACACACGTTTTCTTTTAAGTTTCAACGGTTTAATCTTATCCATATTTTAAAGCTATTGTGCCTGAATTCTTTGCAAATCTTGGAAACTTATTAGTGGAAGTTAAGGACCCACCAGCATGTTGGAAACATAGCATGTCGACTGCTGGAAGTATTACCAACAAAATAAATAAAACGAGTGAGTCTTAAGAGCGTTTACGACGTACGGCATTTCATACAAACTTTCAAGCCCATGTTTTTCGAAATGACTGAACCGATTTTAATGAAACTTAATACGCATAAGCAGGATACAAAGGTCTAAAAAGTTAGTTAAGAACATTTTGGGTCATCATGGGCATGTGATATGTCATGACATGGAGAAATGAAAAAAATGTCGGGAATGAAAGTTTTGAGTATGAATGACGATGGCTGTGAAAGTAGGGGAAGACCAAAGAAACGATGGGTGGACTGTGTGAAAGATGATGACTAAAAAGGGAGTGACTACCGAGATGACGACTAATAGAGAAGTGTGGGAGAAAGGGACATATTGGGATAGATAGGAGAATGATGAGCATATGAATGAATTAATGATATTTATTTGCAAGAATATAGGTAGCTAACATAAGTGACAAGAGAGTGAGTGAGTGAAAGGTGGTCAGCCCCTTTATTAGGCACTGGGTGCGGAGGCACGTGCCAACATGTGTTGAGCCACGTAGGTACAGTGGTACCCAATTGATAAGGCGCGTCGTGAATCTTCGTTCGCACAGAAAAGAAAGTATGGCCCCGAAGATTAACGAAAGAATGCTTAAAACTTACAATCAACCTTAGGTCACTATTATAAGGTTCATAATACACTGGAGCTGCTAGCGTGCACTCGATCAGAAGTATGGCGGCTGACAAACATGCCACGCGGCGCGCGCTAACATGGCGGCAGCTGCCGACCAATAGCGGTACAGGAAAAAGAACCGCGGTGCGTGGAGCGTGCCGATTGGTCAATAGCATTTCCCGCACTTTTAAAATTCTCCTTCTGCGCAGGTACATCGGTAAGCCATATCAATTGGGTACTACTGTATTAGTTGTTAGGTTAGTTTGTAAGTTTTACTAACATAGTTTTTAAGTTTTCGTTACTAATTATAATGGAACATGTGTATTTTATGTGTGATCCGAAATAAATGAGAATATATATATATATATAAGTTCTTAAAATCTATGGGTTTCACCATATTCGGCATTTCAGCCGTGCAAATATTTAGATTTTATATCTTGGTTAAAATTATAATACCCTTTGCAACCAGGGACCGTACAACCCCGGTTAAGGGTTCCTTTCGAAGGGGTAACCCACTCAATGGGTTACCTTTATTATGGTGTAACCCATTGAAAGGGTTTTATACTAGAAACCCATTGAAAGGGTTACATGATAACCCATTTAATGGGTTTTATACTTGAAACCCAGTGAAAGGGTTACCTGATAACCCATTTCAATGGGTTCTATACCTACTTGAAACCCAATAACATGAAAAAATCATAATATTATGTTATTTCGATATCCGAACAGCACGCGTAGCAGGACCAATTCTATCTCTATTCTACCCAAGGACCATTATGGTTACCATTTTAGAAAAATCCATACGGTGTGGGAAATTTTAACCTCTTAGAAAAACCCTATCGAAAACCCTTTCAATGGGTAACCAAAATGGTCCCTGCTTATAATACCATAATACCCTTTGCAACAGACAGTCCTTAATTCTAATATCACAATCTCTACAGGCATTAGAAACAGACCTAGTTGGCGAACTCCTATCTCTCCTCGACACCCGTCTAGACGGCGCAGCGGCTGCCCAGCTGGTGCGAGCATTAAAAGCAATGTCTCGCTCCACGCTGCACGGCGAGCGAGTGAAGGCAGTACTGGCGCGCTCGCCCATATGGGAGCACTATGCCGCGCAACGGCATGACCTGTTCATCACTGCTGCGCCACAGAATAACTTGCTTACAGGTAAGAATTATAGATCTATATTTATTTATTTATTTTTAATGAAACTATACTGCACTACTTCCACCACCGCACCTACTACTGTACTTTACTGCTTTTTTTATATGAAATAAAGTTAGGCTGTTTCTTAAAATTATGCTCCGTCGTGGATCTCGATTAAATCAAATCAAATCATTTATATTTCAGGAATACACCCATATAAAATTTACACCAAAAATAATATTTATTAAAAACAAAAAAAAAAAATTACGATTAAATTAAATAAAAAAAATTATATTTTTATTTACTGACAGATTTTGTACCGATTTCTGTTAATCGAGATAATTAAAAGTGCATCGTTTTAGAAACCGAGACGTATTTGTAACAATTTTTCTTACGAAATTCTTCTGTTTGACATTGTAGTCTTATTTTATGTAAGTTGACCACGCTGACATTTTTGATTTATGTTTAATTTTAATTTTTTTTATTTTGATTTTGTTATTAGGAATTTTAAACATTTCTATGCCCATGTGTCGGTAAAATATGGAAAACTTTTTTTTTTTATAAAACACCTATGTACTTTACCCATGTTTGCAAAGAAATAAATGATTTGATTTGATTTGAAGGTTCACTCCATTAGAGAGAGACTTTACTTCGTCAGGTCCTCACGAGGTACCCCTCATTTGAGGTGAGGAATCGTACAATTACATTACATTACAAGATATTCACTTCACGATTCGTGAGCCCGAGCCGAACGTCCGAGGGAGCGAAGCGGGCAGTCGCGACGACGACTCACGAGTAATCAAGACTCTGACAAAAATTATGTAGAGATAATTTTTCTCTCACACATATTTTTTTTTTCATAAATTTTAGATTGCTTAAATAAACGAATCAAGTATCCTACCAAACATCAGTATCACACTCACCACACACATGACACAACAAACATCATTACATTATTTTATTACATACACCGGTAGATACCAAAATCATTATGTTAATGTTAGGTCCAGTTAATGTTTACTGTGTTGTAAAAATTTCGAGACCACCTCACCTCACTCATTCTCTAACTCTCTCTGTAATTTTTAAGTCGGTTCAATCGCTCACTGAGCTCACTCAATCACTCAATACTCACTCGCTACTCGCGAGGCTCGAACTCGCTTGCCTCGCCCCTCGCCACGATTTCATAATGTCAATATCAATTTTTGAGGAAGCGTGAACAAGTGAGGAGTGAGGTGGTCCAATGTTGAAATTTGAGTAACTCTTTCAATTTGCGACCACGAGTACCTCAAACGAGGGACTTCATGAGTGAGGGACACATCACTACACTCCATCGCTTTTTACTATTGTGTCAAATTGAGTCTTAATGGGCTGTTTAATTATAACCACAAATTAATTATTACATTATGTTGAAGATGTAGTTAGAAGCGGTAATACTAAGTGGTTATGGCTAAGTAATACCAGCCGCACGGGTCGATCGATCAGGTTAAGCTACGCTTGCCGCGGTTGGTCCGTGGATGGGTGACCATCTTTACATACCAAGACCCCTGCGTGCCTCGGAAAGCACGTTAAGCCGTTAGTCTCGGCTGTTATTTATACATCTTTGACAGTCGTTATGGGTCATCAAAAGCACGAAAGTCAGACAACCAGTCTTACCGAGGAGTATCGTATTACCCAGTAACTGGGTTGTGGAGGTAAGATAGACAGTCGCTCCATGTATATAGTAATAATATATGATACCTTACCTTATTAATCAGCTGCCTATATCATTAAGGGACAAAATAACTCATAAAAACATAAAGTACAAATTAAAGCAACATTTCTTACAAAATATAAATATCTAATTGTATATTAATATGTGAATAAAAATAAATGTTACAATTGAAAGATATTAAATAATAATAAAAAATAAACAAACATAATACCTATCAATATCATAGCAAATAAAAATAAAAATTTATTATTGCTAAAAATATTTATACTTTTAGGAACAACCTGTATCAATCTAAGTCACATTCCTCTACCACTTTTGTTTGAAGGACAGTCAAATCGGTCACCGATGTTCGCTCGTTTGTTTAATATTAGATAAATATTTCGCTAAATACCCTCGCTGTTATATAAGTTGTTATTTAATTTTAATTAAGAACTTATGTTTGGTTTATTCTCTAAATGATGTGGTCGATGATTTTGGTGCATGGTAAAACTCTAATGAGTTGATGTCTGCGCCAACTTTATATGTATAAAAATGTAACTGTATTACTGAATAACTGAATAAATAAATGTAAAATACTGGTATTCAGCTGGTATATATCCGGTTAGACTGGAAGCTGACCCCGACATAGTTGGGAAAAGGCAGGCAGATGAATAAAGATCTAGTTATTTTGTTCTGCTTTTTCCCTACAGCGGCTCCTCATACAGCAGGCTACCTGACAGCTCCGCCCTCCAACATCCCCGCGCAACCGCCACCTATCGACTGACCAAAGCACGCGACGCTCGCGACACACCCGACACTTGCGACACACGCGACAAATGCGACAGTCTCGACACAAGCGTGCAGTCGAGCCGCCTAACTATACATTCACGCTACGTTTCTGAAAGGAGAGTACAGCTGACCCCAGTCCGGAAGCTCATGTAAGTCCAATGTAGAATCTCTTATGAAAATTACTCGAAATTTTGGTATTAGTCAACATTTGAAGTAAAATTCTAGCATTATCTCACTTGTAAATATTTAATTGATAAAAAAGCCGTAATATTTAACAATGATATGCATCGAACGTCTGTCACAATTCTAAATTAAAAAAACATTTGCCTTAAATTGTAATAAATATTAGTGCATCACAATAATTATTAGATTACTAAATGTCGGAGTCGGCATTAATTATTCAAAGTTCAGCTTTGCACGCCTTTCAGAAACTAGCCGTGTCAGCGAATTTGCCTTGGCGTACTCCGCGGCCTATTACAGATATTATTTCGGTGTAAGATATTGCCTCATATTAATGTATTATAGCAATAATTCTAATACGCTTAAGTACTAATTTTGCGTGAAATCTTTCGTGGGGTTGTCTCAACTTGAGTGTTATGTTTAGCCATTTATTCAAGTACTAACAAGGCAAATTCATATTTGTACTTATGTAAAAACATAATTAAGCTGCTGATGTTTTACTCCTAAGTTTTGTATCGATGTCTCATTGTAAATTTTAAGTACTACGTTATTATTAACACAATGTCATCGCCAGTGAATGGTACTCTCGAAGTATTAACAGCCAAAGTTAAGTTTGTGTATGTATCCCTGTTGTTCGTCTTAAATAGAATTGTGTAGAAGTTTGATCTCTAACGAAAGGCATATTGTTTACATCATTCCTAAATACGTTAGCGACATAAGGTTTTTGTATTAGAATTCGCACTATTTTATGAATTTCGATTAGTGAGTTCTACAGATATTTTGCACATGTGTGCAAAACAGAAATTCATGTTTGAAATAAAATATATAAAATTGATTTATGTACTCGAATACCCGCGGTTTGTAATGCACATCAAGTTACCACAAACTGTAAAATTTTCTCATTCGATTTTGAACTTAACATTCAACATTTTAGGGTTGCAAATAATTTGGGAGAAACTTGACAGTTTGGTATTACCTGATGTGCTGACGACTATACTGCTTAAGAATAGTTGTGATTTAATGGCAATTTAAACTTAGCAATAACAATAATAGAGTGACTTGTCTATGGTCATAAATTAATGCTACACTGTGTTCTTTTTTAATGAACTCTACATCGAAATAGAAAATATACATTTCTAGAATCGTCGGGTAATTTGTGTTACATGTTTTAACGTTTTAACAACATGCTAGAATTCGCACTTTTATAAGAATTAGAATTTAAATATTGATATAATATGTATGTATAGTCTGTGAGTACATGACATAGTTTTCGTTAGTATCCGTTTTATGTGTGTATTCATTACATAAAGGCTTTCTTGCCATATTTAGTTATTGTATTGAGACTGAAAATCATTGAAAATACAATTTAATATTTTTATTTGAGTTTTGGCACTAAAATAAATGTTAGGTATACGAGGTCTTTGAGGCTTGTGTGTGGAAATGTCAAATATTAAACATCTTAGAAACAGTTTGCTTGATTCATTGGAATCGCAATAAAATCTTATAGAAATTGTAAGATAGATTTACTTCATAAATGGAATATTTTATAACATAAAAATTACTAATAATAAATTGAAACGTTACACAAAATATATGAAGCTTCTTTTAATTAATTTTAACTACTTATTTTAATCAAAATTATGTGTGATAATATTGTAAAGGATTTAAAAATGAATGTTTGGTTTAGTCATATCATAGAGTTTTAAGGCGTCTATACTTTATGGAAATTATGATGCTCTTATGTTCGCTCATTAATTATTGAGTACGTCCTAAAATATATGTATTATAGTTAAATTTAAAGTATGTTCCGACTACCGTGTTTAATCGATTACTCATATTTGCTTGTATTTTGTTTTATTGTGGTAATTTTGTGCTTTGTGTACAAAGTTTTGTCGTTTATTTTTTCTTATGCGCCTGTAGTCGAAATTGACGATTGATAGCGGTAGTTGGTACATCACTAGTAACAATAATGAAGGAATGTGGATGGTCGTGGTGTTTGTGTGTTCTGTAGTTTCTGATGACAAGGCTTAAAACGATGTTTGGTTATCATTATTAAAACTATCACTGTCCGGAAAGCAGACACAATAGTTAAATAAACGCCCAGAAATAGGAATATAAAAAAAACGCTTGGTAGTGTTCATCCAAACTTAGTTTTTTAACGTAACAAGTTCTACTTTTTTAGCCCTCGACGAAAAATAGGGGTGTTATAAGTTTGTAGTGTGTATCTCTGTCTGTCTGTGGCATCATAGCTCCTGAACGGATAAACCGATATTTTTTTTGAAATTTTGTTATAACTACATAATATCTGCATAGATACAGAACACACGTATCACGAATGGATATATCGATGGCACCATATTGGAAAAACGAGGTGTGATTATAGGGATATTTTTATATCTAGAGATAAGTCATATTGCTGTAAAATATACGAAGTTAATATATCAATCTATACAATTGTTTTATTTGTTGATGGGGTTCTAAAAAGATGAGAGAAAAGAAAGAAATAAATTACTTACTTACCTAAATTTTACCAATAAATTGAAAAGTTTTTAAACGAACCGGATTAAAGTCTGTTAATTTGAAATAAAATGCATATTGTTTCTTAATTTTTTTATGGACACAGTTTATGCGTAATTTTATTACATAATTTCTGAATGATTCTGAAACAGTATTATTCTTAGCTATAAATACACTTTAATATCTTACAAAAATATTATAATACATAGTTTGGAACATTACCTTTTCTGCAGTAGCATTTATACAAAAAATATAATACTAAATTATTATTACTGCTATTTCTATTCCCACTTCTTATATCAAACTTATCCTATAAATTCGTAATTTCGTTTTGTGTATCAAAAGCAGGTCGAAATCTCTTAGTTTTATCATGATAGCGCCTCCTGTATTGCATACAACATTAGTTTTACATTCTAAAAAACAAGCATGTTTTATAACTAAACTCAAATTATTCCCATTTTGCTTTCCTACAAGTATTATTGGTCTTTACAATATAATAATTGCGCTCCCTTTTGTGAACCTGCAATAATTCACGGCTGTACGCTGCCGCGGATTTTAAAAAAAAGGTCGATCATTTGTAGGTCAATAAGTTTTTAAAGCATCAGTTAAATATTTCCCTCAAAGAAATAAAACTTTATTTTCAAATTTTTGTCTGAATACAGTGGGATTGGCAACCTTTTAAAACTCAATTAATATTAATAATTGTCATTAAATTAAGAGATTACCTACTAATCTATACTAATATTATAAAGAGGTAAAGTTTGTGAGGTTGTAGGGGATAATCTTCGGAACTACTGATCCGATTTTGAAAATTCTTTCACTAATGGAAAGTTACAGTATTGCCGAGTGTCATAGGATATAATTTATGTTAAGAAATTTCACGCGAACGAAGTCGCGGGCAGAAGCTAGTGCATTATAACTTTATAACAGATACGTATCACAGCATTTTAGTATAAAGTTTGAATATAGTGCTGTTCTGCCAATATTTCACCGTGAAATCTTGCGTGGAGTGAACTGTCAGTGTCATCTCACTGATGCTAGGGATTGACCAAGCATTACATTACAATCATATTCGAGATTTTATAATATTTTTTATGCTAAATCTGTTGATCATTTTATAATATTTCAAAGCTAGTATTTAAGCGTCTAAAAATTAAGTGGTTTTTAAATAAAATAGCAAAACAGAAATTCAGTCAGTAACTCAATTTTGTTTTTTTTCTTTTTTTTTTCCTAGACTAGTCCAACACATATAATGCCGTACTAACAAATGACCTAACTGATTTTTTTTTTGTTGTAAAATACGTTCATGGAATGTGAGGAACGTCTCATGACACTATTTTCGTTACATTTTACATATTATAATAGTAAAATAAATAAATAAATAATGGTGGCTACCATATATGGCTGACGCGGCGCCAGTGTAATAAAATTCTCAATAGGGCCGCGTCAACCATTTTGTCAGCCATTTGATTTCAAAAGCGAAAATGAAAAAAATTCATTTTAAATGTGAATAAAAGCAATTAAAACATTTACCTTTACGTTTCATTTGCAAAAAACTAATTACTTTTCTCATCACTCTTTTGTATTCGAAAGTTACACTTACAAACTTAATATTTCTCAAAATGTAGGTAAAAGTACCGATGCCATCACTATAGTTATAATTTAACAGGCTTTGTCAGCCATACTACATACAGTTTAACATGAAAAACGTGGCTGACAAAGAAAAATCGCACTTTGAAAACAAGCATATGCGGCTCAGCCACATATGGCTGACACGGTTCAACTGGTTTGGAAAATGTCAGCCATATGTGGCTGACGAGGCATTATATGTGTTAAACATTACTATGTTTAGACACTTAAATGCTAGCTTTGAAATAATATAAAATAATCAACAGAATTAGCATACAAAATATTATTGAAACCTCGATTATGATTGTAACTGTAATACTTGGTCCATCCCTAGCATCAGGTGGGATGACACTGACAGTTCACTTCACGCTCACTTCACCTATGTTTTCACGGTGAGATGGTTACAGAATCGACAGGCTGCAAACATTAACATATTTTTAACAGACTACTGTCAAATAGTCGTTTCCCAAAAGTACAGGGTCAGCATCAAATGAAGGCCGAAATTACTAAAGAAATTAAACTTTATTTCAATGGTATAACGTTCCTGTCAGAACGACAGGTGTCATAATTATGCTGTGTTTATTCTAAAACACCCCTGGTGTCATTGAGGTAAAGTTTAATTTTCTTAGTTGTTCAGAACATTTAAATATTCATCGCGAAATTTTTGATGCTGATTGGACCTAGTTTATATAATTTTCCGTTGGGTTTCTTAATTGGTGTATTTGTAGATGAGCCCGTTGAAGACGTGTTGATGACGTCACACAGGATGTGCACTAAGCGAATCTGGTGGAGTTGTGTAGTGGTTGGTGTGTGGAGCCTTTAGAGGTCGCTCGTAGGTCTCGCTTCGGGTCCAGCCGCGCTTGCCTCTGCCGATATTATATAATTTTGAGTATTTGCATTGGGACAAGAATAGGCTGGTACTTATTATTATTTATGTCAAACACAATATCCTCGAAAGTTTCACCAAGGCAAGTTACACAATGAACCGGGGTGATTCCCAAAAATCACAACCTTTGTTTTTTAATGCAATGTACAACATTTTATGTCAGAATTGGAAGTTACAAAATTTCCTCCAATCAATTCAAGCTCATAAAATCGGAAAATCTGTGCAGAGCCCTATAGTGAGACACTTTCAGCCAGTTGGCCTGATGACCTGGGCCCTTTTTAATACATTTGTCAAAAATTACATAATTGTCACATTTTCACGACTGGTGATGTTGTTTAATGAAGCTGACAACTGTAAAAAACTTAAAAAAAAATTAGATTGCCGAATTGTCAATGTGTCGGTTTTATTAAGTAGGCCTCTAAAGAAATCAGTTTTTTTTTTGGGTGGGAAATTATCAAATAACTTCTCCCGTTCTGGGCGGACCAAGAGGACGTGTCAGACTTTTACTGACAAAAACCACCCGTGTTCCTTCATTTGCCTGTGTGCCAGGGCCACGATATATCCCTTTCGGACAAACCCGCAACCCTGGCAGGAAAGAAATAACTTGACTAACAAGTGGAATGGCTGACAAGCTTCCCTGTGTCCACTTTACAGTACACGGGCCATCAACTTGTATTTAAAAGAAGAAGCAATTTTTCAGCAAATGGAACTTGTTAAAAACTTCAATAATATCCTCACCTCATCAACATCTTGATGTATCTATGGTGCTTAGGGGTGGGTAGTGCATCATCAGCGTCTATCTCTAAAGAAAGGTACTGGTTGGCGCACGCGCTGTTCAGTAGCTCATCAAGACGCTGGTGTAGCTCTACGAAGTTCGGTCTGTCGCGAGGATGGCTCCTCCAGCA
The DNA here is from genome assembly GCA_948098905.1 of Tiliacea aurago. NCBI lineage: Eukaryota > Metazoa > Arthropoda > Insecta > Lepidoptera > Noctuidae > Tiliacea > Tiliacea aurago. The sequence continues at coordinate 20,220,426 of OX402593.1, forward strand.
GGACAGCATTATATCGTAGCTGTAGAGGAATCAAAAATGGAAAATTTAATTAAAAAATATATTTAATAACTTTTCACTTTTTCAGTATTCCCCATGCTTTTGAAGGACCCCTTCAAAAGTGTGGAGAATACGAAAAACTGGCCAAGTGCGAGTCGGACTCGCGCGAAGCGTTCCGTAACATTATCTATAAAAACGGCAAAAAAGTCACGTTTGTTGTATGGGAGCCCCCCTTAAATATTCTTTGTCTTTATCCTTATATAACTAAAGATTCTGTGAATATTTCAATCGTCTACCTGTTACCGTTATCAATATCGAGCAAAAAAATCACGTTTGTTGTATGGGAGCCCCTTTAAATATTTATTTTATTCTGTTTTTTAGTATTTGTTGTCATAGCGGTAACAGAAATACATCATCTGAGAAAATTTCAACTGTCTAACTATCACGGTTCATGAGATACAGCCTGGTGACAGACGGACAGAGAGACGGCGGAGCCTTAGTAATAGGGTTCCCGTTTTACCCTTTGGGTATGGAGCCCTAAAAGTGGAAAAAGGATACCGATGATAGGTATATTGAGGTGAATCCGCAGCTGTAGCCCGCGAAATTCAGTTTTTCTTACGTTTCTTTGCAATTTGCACGTCAGTGTCAGGTTGTATCTTGATCAAACAGCTAACAGATATGTATTTACAGAATTATAATCGTAAGAATCATTAACACATCTGTGTAAGTTGGATTCGTTCCCCAATGTCATGGTTTCATGAAAAAGTCATTCAATGGAACAAATCTAACTTGAGAGATGTATTAATGCAGTAGATTTAACTAGGTACTTTAATCGGGAAAGATTGATAATCGAATAACCAACTTTCGATTCATGTTATGCCACATTTAGCATGTGTAAGTAATTATGTAGTGCAATCATCATTAATTTGGCGGAGCTAATGTGATCCACATTAGCCCTGCATCGTCTCGAGCTGGAAGTCATGGAGAGAGATGCAGTGAGATGATGCAGGCTAACAGTTATCATCATAAAACTGAATAGGGAATAGTAATTTTCTTGCAGGTTATGTCCAATAGCCGACAGACAGTAAACCCAAAATGTGTTAGTACCGAATTTTATAGACAACATATATTATATAATATAATTATGTAGGTACTCACAGCTGTGGACTGCAGTTGTTAGGTTTGGGCATGCGGTACCCGCCGCGCAGCAGTCGCGGCAGACGAGCTGCCGGGACGGACGCGTACGGAGCTCCGCCCACTGTCGCTATCTCCCACACCACCACGCCGAATGACCATCTACACACATAAACATATACTTGAAGTTAAAAACTAGAAAAAAAAAACAGTTTGCCGTCGAATTTCACTTGATGATGAGGAACAGCGGTAATGAGTTGAAAAATTAAGACCACGTCCAACCATCATCAACCAAAACCATCGTCGAAACATATTAGTCCATTTTTTTGGGTTCTGTAAGTCCGAATGAAAAAACTGAACACATTTGGAAATTAAAAAACACTCTATGGTCTTAAAATAACATGGCCAATCTCTGAATATTGTACGTACAGACTTACATTTGCAGTTTGGGAGAACATGATTTTCAACTAGAATGTTAAGTTTGTTCTTGGGATAAATTCAACTACGGAACTCTTTATTGTGCTTTACTCGGCCGGTTTCTAACAGTGGGCTAATAAGTTGTCGCAACAATGTGTAGGTAAGTAGGTAGGTACTTTCATTTTAGTTCTACTTATGTATTGAATCTTAAGGACTTACACATCACTCTGCGTCGTATATATCCTCCTCGTCAAGGACTCCAAAGCCATCCACTTGACGGGCATCTTCCCATTACCTTTCTGCTTATACTGATTCTCTTCATACACATCTCTCGAAAGCCCGAAATCTGCAATCTTCAACGTCCTATCCGCCGACACCAATATATTCCTAGCTGCTAAATCTCTATGAACTACTCTATTAGCAGCTAAGAACTCCATTCCCATAGCTATTTGGCGACAGAAAGACAAAAGATCTAGAGCCGTTAGCTCTTTATCACAGATCTCTTGGAGATCATAGAGTTTGTTCACGACCAGTTTGGAGCTCTCCATTTGTGCTTTACATTTGAATAGGTCGTTTCTGTAGTCTGAAATATCTGTATTGTTGTTGTAATATTTCGCGTTGCGTTTGGATAACATTACGTCCCATGTGCATCTGAAAATATATAAATTCTTTGAGTAATATCCAAATAAAGAAGTATGCGACATACTCATAGAAGTCTTTATAAAGAGCGCTTCCACTAGGATGAGGACTAAGGGTCAGCGCAGACAGAGAGGAATAATCTACTAGGGAATCTACTAGAGGAATAATTTTCTTTACGGATCGCGTATGATTCCGCGTATCTTCGAGGACGCGCGAGCATTTTTTGTCAGGTTCAAGCATTTATGCACTTTATTGTAATAATTTTAAAGTTTATTTTCAAGTGCGTTAATAAAATCCTCTCCGCTGCGCTCCGTTCTCTCTGCGCTGAGCCTAAGACTTAGCTTTCAGATTAAATGTTCTGACCACTAGCATAAACATTTGAAGATAAATGTATACGGATCTCTACAGAACTTTCAGTAATGATGGGCGTTCCAGAAGGTTCCATTGTAGGTCCACAAATATAAATCACTGATATTTTTAGGACTTAGTTAAACACAGATTTGAAGTTATTAGGCTGTACCTTCAATTTGGGAGACATGTATATAATCAATCGGATTTTATGGTTCTTCCCAGTGTGACATACCTCAAGTAACTGAGCAGGTCTCCCCTGCTGCAGTATTCGGCGACGATGAGCGGCCTCCTACCGCTGCAGCATCCCACCAGACTCACGAGGTGCGAGTGCACGCCCACGCTCTTCATCAGCTCCATCTCCGAACGGAACGACCTGATTTCATCGAGCGATGGGAAGTCTGCAACAGAAGAGTCAGAGGTAAGAAATAAGTTTAAGATTACTGTTGGACTCACTCCACGGATATTATCAGTTTATTGTGTTGCACTGTTGTTAAAACTTTCATACAACTTTACAAGCTTATTATTTTCATAACGTAGCAAGTACACATAAGTTATAATATAACCGTTTTCTACTAAAATTTTCGGATATCAAACGAATTTGCTTACAAATTCAATTTGTCTACATTACTCTACGATGAAGAGTAATGTAGAAGAATTGAATTTGTAATATAATCATATCATCGATGAAGAGTAATGCTTTACCTTTCAACATCTTAACAGCGACTTGCACGGAGTGCGGCGCGAGCGTGGCTCTGCGCACGACACCGAAGGCTCCTTCTCCAATAACTTCGTGTAATACTAGCTTGTCTGCTCGCACTTCCCACCGGTCTTCTGTCTCGCTCCATATTTCTAGCACTTCTGTATCGCCGTCTTTCGAAGGTTTGTCGTCCTATTTAAGTAATTTGAGTTTTACTGGATGGTTATGTATAAGATGGTGAATTTCTAATTACAGACCGAAAATTAAGTGTTCTCGATCTGATTTGAACTGAGAACAAACAACTTTTGCAAGTAAAATCGGGCTAGAGACTGTGTTAGGAAGATTTGTTAGTTGTCTAGGACATAGTTACCGTTTTGTATAGTGGCACGGGAACGTGGTGTCTTCGTCGTCGATAGCGACACAGCAGCGCCAGAGCGGCGGCAGCCGCGCATCCCACACCGATGGCCGCGCCACCCGCTCCCCCCGCGCCGCCCGCGGCTGATCCTCCTTGCCCGTTCCCGTCCCATATGTCTGACCACGTGCAAAACTATACCACGTTATTCTCATTCTATTGTGGAAACCTGACGACTGTGTGCAGATACCTAAGTAATCTTCAAGACAAATACCATAGATCCAAACGACGAGTGAGGTGACAAAATTAAATGACGAGTCTCGACTCGGCCGTTATCAACTCGATTTAATCACAAAAGGGTAATGGTCTGGCTGTTTATTTAATGGTGCTGAAGGTATAGGTGTGAGACTTATTACGTACACGTAGGTAAATTATTGATATGGTCTAGAAAAAAAAATAAAAATATTTTTCGTACACCAATATTACTGTAGAAAATGAGTTTAAATGTCAGTCTATATGCCTGTTGCGTGCTGTTTGACAAAGATGTAAGTAGTTTCAGAGTGAACTAAAATTAATTAATGTAATAATGGGTTTTGTTTATATTGCTGAGACTGCAGTTACAGAGAGTTTAAACGTCAAAAATGTATGGTTTTAGCAGATGTTAAGCAACGTTTACAAATCCTATTATGTAGGTGTAGTGGAATCAGAATAAAACAAAGTCTTATGTAGAATGTCTGTCTTTAGATTGTTATATGTAGGTAAAATAAAATTAAGTTGACTGGTTTATTAAAACTTGTGCTTGTATTCGACATACCTACATACATTTTGTTGTACACGTATTTGGTTATTCGTGCCCAGGAACAGGTAGCGGTGGCGGTTTCTATTGTTTCAAAATATCTATTGTCACACAACTAAATATGATATGATTTTTCAAATGAATAATTTGTAACTACCTATACATAAAGTACCTACAATAAATAAATTCTGGGATTTAAACGTCATTATGATATTTCGGGGATTTTAGAGGAGGTATTATCCACTCTATGTTACTTCCTTCCTCGAAGTTTACGTAAATAAACTCTACCTCTGGATCTCTCTACCTCGATCTCTGGATCACGCAACCAGTATCGTTATCCACAAATGAATCCAAGTGGAAATATTTTTTGCAAGGTCCAAGCAAACTTAGAAAACAATTGTTTAACATAGATTAACTATTGTGTCTTGTGAAATACCGTGTAACAAACTGGATGTGTGAAAAAACAAAAAAAAAAACCGGCCAAGTGCGAGTCGGAGTCGCAATCGTCGGAGTCGCGTTTACAATAGCAAAAAAACACGTTTGTTGTATGGGGGCCCCCCTTAAATATTTGTTTTATTTTAATTTAATTATTTATTTTTAAAGTCAATATACAGGGTGTTTGGTGCATCGTGTGCCAAATTGAAATGGTCGACTGAAGGAGTCATCCGCTAGCCTTTTAGACCCTTTAACACCCCTCATGCTCTGTGGATTTTTTTTTATCGACTTTTTATTGTTTTCCAAAACAAAGACCCAAATTTTACATTCAAATACAGATTTAAAAAAAAATATAAGGCGTAGACTCTGAATTTTAATTTTATTTCGATGTGTATTGTTTAAGAATACTTTTAAATACAAAATTAGTGATATTAGTCACCTAGTTCTTTTTTAATTCACTCGCAAAGGTAAAACTTAAATTAAAGCTGTACATGTTACAGCTGTTTATAAGGCTACAAAAAAAAAAATCAAAAGCGACCGGGATCTTCCAACTCCCTCATAATTTCTCTAGTCTATCCTCTTTCTAATGATGTGCCACATGCCATAAAAGTATTTTAACAACTTTGTGAATTCGCTAGAATTGTGAATCGAGTCACCTAAGGCTAATATTCAAAATTATGATTAAAAAAAAAAAAATCTCTTAAATGATACCTGTCAAACCTATAAATCTGCTATCTCATTCTTATGGTTAGGTAAATTCGTGTCTCATATCTGTATCTTTCGTGGGATTTACTTGAAATAAAAAAACAAAATTTCATTTTTAACATTTATTTAATCATTGTTACAAATCTTGCTCAAATTGTTGGCCTCTGTTGCGAATGCAGGCCCGACACCTGTTTCGTATTTCAACAGTTGTTGTACGAAGTCGTATTTCCTCCTTAATAGTATTGAATGCCGCTTCTATGCGTTGGACTAATACCTCCCTAGTTGGAACCTCCGTGGCATATACCAACTCTTTGGCACGTCCCCAGACATAAAAGTCTAACGGAGTTAGATCTGGGGAACGTGGCGGCCATGGAATAGGGCCATCGCGTCCAATCCATGCATTGGGGAACACATTGTCGAGATATTCCCTCACAGTCAATCGCCAATGCGCGGGACAGCCGTTATTTTGAAATACAATGGGCACACGTTCATTAAATACGGGCACATCGGTCACTAATTCGGGCAGGTCATTTTGTAGGAATTCCAGGTAGTCTTCGCCATTGAGATTATCGGGCAGGTAATGCGGTCCAATTACCTGATTCCCAATCACTCCTGCCCAAACGTTTACACTAAACCTTCTTTGAGAAGATTTCTGTCTTTTAACACGTGGGTTTTGCGTTTTCGTTGTCCAGTGGTGCAAATTGTGTAAATTGAGGATCCCATCCTTGGTAAATTTGGATTCATCCGTCCACAGTATTCTTTTTAAAAAACCAGGATCATCCACATCCGTGTGTAAAAGAAACCGACAAAAAGCCACTCGTCTCTCAAAGTCGCCACCCTCAAGACCTGCAACAAACAAAAAACTCTTTTAAATTTCTCTTGGGCAATAAGTAATTGCACAAGAAAGGACCCGCTGTTCGTGCTAATAGATTCACTACCTGGAAGTGACGCCATACCATACCCATTACCTGCTAAACAAAGGCAAGGTCAAACAAAGCTTGCACGGGTTTAAAGTTAGTTTAAAATTACGTACCTTGCACCGGAGTGTAGTGGAATGGATGCTTTTTGTTTTGACGAAGTACTTTCCACACTTTCCATATTGAAATATCAAGATGTGATGCCACATTTCTAATGCTTCTTGTAGGGTCTTCCTCAAAAAGTGCCAGTATTCTCTCGTCTACTTCAACATTATGTCGCACAATATGGCCCCTTGGTTCATTAAAAGTAACACTGCCAGTCTCGCGTATGCGTCGGTATGTGTCTTGGAAGACTCTGCGGCCAGGTAATCGTCTACCAGGAAAGCGTTCCTGGTAAAGTCGTTGCGCTGCACGAGCGACGCCATTAGCGGCTCCGTAAGCCATCATGATGTCCGCATATTCTTCGTTAGAGAATGTCGCCATTGCAATAACAAAAAACTCAAAGTTTAACAATAACAACAAAAATTAAACAAATGTAACAAGAACCAGCAAAACTTAACGATAACAAAGTAATAAAAGAATCGCGGAGTATGGTGAACTAGCACACACGTTAGGTAGCAGAGGCAGTCATGTCTCGACTAAAAAAATGGCGGGTCGGGCGGCGCGATTTGTTCAAACCGATTTAAGGTATGCAAGAAAGAGATAGAAGATAGATTATACTGTGAAAGAGTGAGAAAACAAATTTTACCTCTTTCTCAAGTAACAGTTCCGCAATAAATATTTTTTCATTAGAATTTGGAATGTAGTTTTATGTGACTTGATTCACAATTCTAGCGAATTCACAAAGTTGTTAAAATACTTTTATGGCATGTGGCACATCATTAGAAAGAGGATAGACTGGAGAATTAATGAGGGAGTTGGAAGATCCCGGTCGCTTTTGGTTTTTTTTTTGTAGCCTTATAAATAGCTGTAACATGTACAGCTTTAATTTAAGTTTTACCTTTGCGAGTGAATTAAAAAAAAAACTAGGTGACTAATATCACTAATTTTGTATTTAAAAGTATTCTTAAACAATACACATCGAAATAAAATTAAAATTCAGAGTCTACGCCTTATATATTTTTTTAAATCTGTATTTGAATGTAAAATTTGGGTCTTTTTTTTGGAAAACAATAAAAAGTCGATAAAAAAAAATCCACAGAGCATGAGGGGTGTTAAGGGGTCTGAAAGGCTAGCGGATGACCCCTTCAGTCGACCATTTTAATTTGGCACACGATGCACCAAACACCCTGTATATCTACATATTCTGTGAATATTTCAAGCGTCTACCTGTTGCCGTTATCAATATAGAGCAAAAACGAGCAAAAAAATCACGTTTGTTGTATGGGAGCCCCCTTAAATATTTATTTTATTGAATTTTTTAGTATTTGTTGTTATAGCGGCAACAGAAATACATCATCTGTGAAAATTTCAACTGTCTAGCTATCACGGTTCATGAGATACAGCCTGGTGACAGACGGCCAGACGGACAGACAGACAGACAGACAGACAGACAGACAGACGGCGGAGCCTTAGTAATAGGGTACCCGTTTTACCCTTTGGGTACGGAACCCTAAAAAACAATGTGGTTTTTTATTTTCTATATATTTTAAACTGTGCGAGTGGGAATGCAAATATGTATTGTGTTGTAGAGAAGGAACTTACCAGGGAACTGAGCTCGTCCACTGGTGTTACCAGTTCTATTGCCTAATCTTGATTGTATCAACACGTTGAATATACCTTTGCCCGTCACCTCTTTGAATACCGCTTCTGTTGAATTCTGCACAATTTTATTGTCATGATTAATTACATCTTCAAGGTGTTCCATTTATAATTCGTATTTTCTACTTCTAATATTATTACAATAGTCTATCTTAATTAATTAAAGCGTAGTAGTGTCATTAGTTAAATTTGAGATCACAACTTAATTTGCATCTGATTGAATGACTGTCCAAGCAGGACAGTCATTCAATCAGATGCAAATTAAGTTAGTGGAAACTAAAGTAGGTATAATTTATTTGGCAGTACTTACTATAAGTACGAACTACTGCTCCATTACCTACTAACACAATATAAATAGTAGGTTTGAAGGCTTTAATTCTCTGGCCAGTAGCTATGCATGTGATAATTATCTACTGCCCAGGGAATTAAAGGAAACATTACACACATTTTAGTAGACGAGAATAAATTGTTGTAGTTGGTCACTAAATGTGGGCATCCAAGCAAACTGGGTCGGAAAGTAAATGCCGAGAACGGTACCCCAAGTGTAAGTTTGCAAGAGAGTAAACGTAACTATTTCGTTTGCGTTAGAATTTGACCGATAGATCATAATGCTAAGAGTATAAGAGTGAGAATAAAAATCTTAACGCAAACGCGCTAGTTACGGTTACTCACTTGCAAACTTACACTTGGTACCGTTCTCGGCATTTACTTTCCGAGTTATACGCAGTTTTGTAAATGTGATTTAGACGATTATTAATTGATGCTCAATTATCTACAAGTTCATATAGTTTTTCTCAAATCAAGTTCTTTCAGAGTTTCAACGTCAATTTATATTTTCAAAAAATAAAGTGTCAGTTTTTGAATATTTTTTTAATCATTATTATCAATTGACTATTCTAGATACCGGACCCTTTTTGCTTGGAAGCTCACAAATTGTGTTTCTAGGTTAGTGCCTAGAAATACAATTTAGTGACCAACTGATCCGTTTCCTAGCGTTCGAAACGTCACAAAACTTTGTAGTTTATTATTCAGGTAATACAATAAGCAGGTTCACAGATTAACACACGTTGACACAACATCAGAAGCAGCTTACAAAGTATTATTTGCCAATGAACCCCAAACTAGACTGCGCTTAATCTGTATCTTAATTGTTTTAACATCTATTTGAGAGGACTTCTTGGCGGGAAAGTGATGCGTCATGTTCAGCAGTTTTGTTTCATTTAAAAAAAAAATGAAACAAAACTGCTGAACATGACGCATCACTGCTGAAAATTTGTGTTTAGCTGAATATTAATGTGTAATAAATAATAATGGTGGATTATTAACCATTAAGTGTTTGTGAACGTGCATTAGTGAAGCCAAATGAAACAAAACAGTGCAACATCGCTTCAAGTTCTCTCAAGAAGTCCACGTGAGGTCTCAGTAAAGATGTGAGAGATTGAATATTATTCATTTCATCAATATTTAAACAAGTTTTCTATCTAAATAAAGACTTGGCTAAAAAGTCCCCGCAACCAGGCCATTAAAATATTATTAAAAAAAACATCTATTTGAACTCACTCCTGGTAGCACCATCGTCAGGTTAGTGCGAGCAACCAAGGTCAGAATGTAGGAGTCGGGCTGGTGATGCGGCAGCGGCCAACTCACGTTCACCTCAAAAGTGTCGATGGAGTCTTGAATCGCTTCGATATAAATGGGGTCTGGTATCTCCGGCTTTATCACCTCTGTTGAAAGAAGAATCATTAGGAGTTAGAAATTAAGTATTATGTTCAAATTTAGTTATGAGTAATCACTATCAGGTTGTACAAGAATAGATTGGATGGTAACCCTCAAACTAGGCATTTGGCTGTAACTTGGGGGTCGAATTGCGATAATTTTCAAGCTGTTTCTTTCTATGTCAGATTGGACAGATTTAGTACCTACTACACACTAGCTTCCATCTTCCACTGGCTGAATCTACCATTTTGCGCTTTTATAATTTCTAACGTGACGACATTATCGTGGTCGTCCACGGCATCACGATAACACAGGGAAGTAAAATTTATGGAAATATATGAAGACGCTTTTAAATTTCCGTCCACGATAAGATTATACGTGCACGTAACCTTATAACGTGCACGTAACTTTACAACGTAAACGTTACAACGTTACGTTTACGTTACGCACACATTTCCATACATTTTATGGAAATGACATCCACGATAATATCAGCACGTCAGAAATTATAATAGTGCACAATCGATATAATATCTTTGATCATGGTCCTACAAAAAAAAAGTATTGATAGCCTCCTACTACTCGTAATAGCGTACCGTGGTAGGACAGCGCAGTACCTACCTACTTACCCAAACTAAAGTTGTCAAAAAATAATAGGCCCGTTTTGACATTTAACATCATGAATCGATTTATCGTGAGTATCGCTCTTCGTATGCTTCAAGGCTTCTACATACCGGCGCGACACCAAGGGCCCGCGTGTCACGCGACGTGCGGTGCCTTTATGTCGCGTTGCGAGTTACGAGTACGAGCGTTACGAGTCGCGCCGGTATGTAGAAGCCTTTATCGTATTCACTAGTTACGTCGCGAAGTGAAGTAACCATCCGACTCGGTACTCGATACTCACGATAAATCGATTCAATTTAAATGTCAAAACGGGCCTATAAGTTTTTGACTAAGTATAGCAAATTTTCCGTGTTTTATTACAAAATCGTGTACGCAAATAAATAATGATACAGGGTCAAATTAAATTAACTAGTGAAACTCCACAGACGTGGTGAGTATATATAAATAAACATGATAAATAAAAAAAATATTAATCTGATGATTATTTTGCGGGGTCATCACAGTTAATGCAGGGGCTGACTACTGAGATGTCAGCTAATAGATATACCGCTGTGCCGACCCCAATTACAAAGATAAGGACAGGATAATAGTGATGACGATGATGTACTTACCCGGTGGACATTTGATTTCATCACAGGAAAGTGTGCTGTACATGAAATGTGTGGTTCCGTACAAGCCCGTCACATTGATGTGGCATTCATCCCCAACTGGCAGATGGTCAAACTTTACTTGGGGCTCGTCTTTGTTGTTGGGCTGAAATTAACAATTATGTAATAGTCTATTATTTTCGTTGTACGTTATAATAGTAGAGCTCTTTAAAGAGTATGCTATTCTGTTTGTGAAGATTCTTGACCGGACAATTGCCTAGCGGTGTCTATATTACTAAAGGCGCATGGTTCAATTCTCTGAAACTCACCTGCATGACTCTAGTATAAATTGTAACTACTTAAGAGCGTTTACACCTTACGGCATTACATATAAACTTTCCAGCCCTTGTTTTTCGAAATGACTGAACCGATTTTAATGAAACTTCATACGCATAAGCAGGATACAAAGATCTAAAAAGTTACTAAAGAACATTTTCGAAACGTCTTATTTAAAAACAGATAACTGAAATCTCTATTTCTATGGAAAATTTAAAATCGGTCTAATTTGGCTGTAACACTATTTTTCGAAAATGTTCTTTACTATCTATTTAGACCTTTGTATCCTGCTTATGCGAAAGACGTTTCATTAAAATCGGTTCGGTCATTTCGAAAAACAAGGGCTTGAAAGTTTGTATGAAAGGAAAAAGTAAGGAGTAAACGCTCTTAAGTCGGGCTCGGGCTGCTGCCAGTTTGTCACCTATAAGTATACTGAGCGAATCCATACGCTAACCACAGTATGGTGTGGCATAACTGACCTAAACCAGTCTTAAGTATAACCAAAAAAACCATAGGATTGTTAGTTTTGTGATATTTACCCATACTTTGGTGAACCTGAAGGTTTTTTCCTTGATGCAATAGTTTACAACGTCGAAACATACGTCGCCATCTAGAAAAAGAAGAGTTAAAATACAACTGCAATGGCAAATAATGAAAGAAAGGCTTTTGTGCCTTCACGCCTGACGAAGTGTGCACTAAGTTTGTGTCGACAATTAGTTGCCGAAGTCATAATTCTGACTGCTAGTCTTGCATACTCTTGGATATGGCTACATATAAGACTGCAATGATCAGGCTGTTAGCTGTTACAGAACTCCTGCGTCAGACTTTATTTTATTTAAAGTTGGACGTTGGACGTATTTAAAGTTGGAGTTTGGAATTGGTAGACTCCAACTAAAAAGTCAGCTTGATAATGTTCCACTTAAGACGCAGGTATATGCCAGTGACCTTGAGTGGTTAGCTTGCGTGTTCTGTACACTCACGCAACGCGTCGTACGTTCAGCCAGTAATTTAGGACTCGCCCATCAAGGAGCGCTGTCCCCAATTTGACGCATTATTAATTTATTATACACAAAACAAAACGTATTTTATTATAACGCGTATACTAAAAGATCAATAATTAAATTATCTTTAAATTGGTGAAGGTTTCAGAAAAATACGCTTGGTAGATTTTGCGCCATTCTTAGTTTTTTATCCGCGTTAGATTTTACAAATTAATTTCACTATGTAATATAAACATACTCTAAAATATTCACATATTAAATTATTGAGAACATTTTCTAATTTAACATATTTTTTTTTAATTATTAACACTACTCGTTTAGACGTGATCTTCAGCCTAAAATCATTAAAAGTCTGTTATCGTCGCCTTAAGTTTGAAACATCGATAAAACAAACTTACCACCACTGGTATTCCAAGTAAACTGACCAAAAACATCGGAGCCATTCAAACTAAGGCTTTGGGACTGCTTAATTTCGTATGTTCTATGAATCACAGACTTTTTGTGTTCTGGCACCTCGTCGCCTCCTCGCCACTCTACAGGTGATCCCTGCTTGAGTATTGCACTCCATAACGTGTAGTTTTTCCGAGGTGATCTGCTTATCTCACCGAATTCATCCATAGGATCTATTGTAATGTAGTCTATCTGAAAATAATGACCTTCTGTATAAATTCATGTTTGAAAACCTAAACAGTGTCCATTTCCACGTAGGATAAATGTCAAGGCCGATGTAAATTTTTCTGCGTTCAAAACTCGATTTTTGATTAGGTAGGTAGGTTTATCTTTACTTAACTTCCTAAACCAACGGAGTATAGGAAGGTTCTAGAGGCAATTTATACAATATGTAACAAAAACCCTGTTGTTCCTTCTACCTACGTTTTAAGAATCGGTATACATACGTAATAAAGCAAGACATTTATAAAAACTGTTCATAAAAAATAATTAAAATAAATATTTAATTATTAATATCTGTAATGTTTAACTGATTTCTAAACTCTTTAATTCTTTGATTTTGCCTTCTCGACTAGCCAATGCTTAATTTTTATAAATTATAATTCCACCAATGTTGTGCTTGTAGGTTAGTATACGTCCCTAAAAGGAACAACAGGGTTTTTGTTACATACTGTATATTGCCACTACCAAGCAAGCTGCCTCCCAAGTTGCTTCCTTAAAGCATAGTGACTTGCTTTCAAGTATCTGGGGCACTTGGTTTTCGAAGACCTAAAAGACTGGATATTGAGCGTGAGCGCAGGGCATTGGCTGTCCGTTGCAGATTTGCAAAATGCGCGACTGAAGTAAAGGCTGCACTATGTACAGCGTACTGTCAATTGTTCTATAAACTTCAATACATGCAGTCTGTGGGTAAACTACGCGCAGTGGGCATACAGCGATCTGTGCGTACCTCAGATTATAGAAAGAAGGCGTACAATACAATAATGCTTTCAGTACCTATGTTGATGGGGTTACCGCACTACTGCAGTGCTTCCGGCGTTTTCGCAGAGGCGAGAATAGATGGCTTTCACGCCATCATGCGCAAGCGTCGCGCTTCCATTATGCGCAGGGTATGCGCCAGCCCCATACTGGGACATTGGATACGCCTACATGCCACTGTGGCGTAGTAATGAATAGTTTATGTTGTTTTTCTGGTAGATGTAAGTACTAACACTAGTTTCTAAGACGTTACTAACGAAATGGAGTATACTTAGGGGGCCGGCGATGGATGCGTAGTTCATATAAACGTAATACCAAAATAATTTGTAAATCAAACATATTCTTAAGGTAGTGTATATTTTTACCGGCCTCTCAGGGGTCCGAAATAAAATATATTTTATTTTGATTTTTTTATAAACATGTATGCATAAAAATATGTCCTAAAAGTGTCCTGGACGAGGCATGTACACATGGTTTGTGTTTTTAATCGAAAACCTACAATATTATTCATGTTATTCACGTTGACGATTCTAAATCTGTAGTCAAACGAAACATATTCCGTCTTATTACAAAACAAGGTTTATCTTCCGACCCAGGTATAAATCATGGAGCCACTATTGAATCGAACTTTATTCCGTCTATGGTAAAGTTCCTAATACAAAACTGACAACTTAGTACCGAACTAAGTTTACAGTTTTGTATAAAGAACGGTACTTCAATCACAGTTACGTTCTTATTACAAAAACTAGCTCCATGGTTTAAGCCATGTCAAAATATAAATCTTTCTTTGTAATAAGACGGATTATGTCGGGCCCGTAGCTACACCTACTATAGTAATCACATGAGTTCTTCCCTTTTCCTGGAGCGGAGCGTTCGGTTAGCATACAACGGTAAAATCGATGAATGATACAGATTGTGTTAACCGCAAATTAATTCACTTTCGCGCCGGCTGCTCGTTATCAGCGTTCGAAACCCGCATTGACGAGCGTGTGCGGATAAATTGTTCAGATTCATGTGATTACAGAAATATTGGAACAGAGTTATGAGAATGTAGGTAAAGGAAAAAAGTTATGGGCAAATTAATAGGCTTATATAGGGCACTTCCGCGTCCCTAAAATATTAGGCATAACACAAGAGGGAGGAAGTCACAAGTGTGTAAAATAAGGTCGTCAATAATGATGACGATATGATACCATTCCTGGGAGAGAAGTCTACAATATTTCACGTAACACATAGCTAAAGATAGCAATGACTGAATTTACTAGTGTTATTTTAAAAACAGTTATGAGAATACAAAATTACAACAGTCAGCAGTTCACCCATATAGCGGTCGTGAACATACTTTAAGAATGTGTAGTCATGTGTCGTGGAACTCGGGATGAATGAATGTCGTGTTCTCGACTTCTTGTGAATAACGGGACGACTAATTAGATCACGGAACAGGTGCAACTGAACTGTGCAAGTCGACCTGTACGAAGAAAATGCGAGTGCCACATTACCAATTATAATAAATGCTTCCCATTGAAATGTACGTTTAAAGACTGATTCCTTGCTGTGTAATCATCATTAGCGCATGGGACGCTTGTATTCAAAATTACGAAGAAAAACATCTTGAGGAAACCGACATCTTCTAGAACCAAAAATTCTAAGACCGGTGACATCCACTGATCTGGACAATAGCACGCGTGGGGGATAAGGTATGGCCCATTTCCTTTCACAGAAGGTTTCAGACATTTCAGTGTGGTACAAGGGAAGGATGGAAAAATCAACCACAATTTGCGCACTGAAAAATACAGTGACGTAGATCGCTGGCTATCTTTAGGTATTTTTATCCGTAAAGATAACCGAATGTTAGTGACGTAGCTATACCTGTTAAATATGAATGGAGTGGAAGCAAACAACCCAAACAGAAAGACCAACCAAGCATGTTTAGCGTGTATCCCTTCGAATAAAATTCAGATGCTGGAAAGACTATTTGATGATGCTGAAAGAACCTTTAGAGTCAAATCAAAGAAAAAATGGACGGTTTGTGTGAAAATAGAAATTTATGGGTAGGAAGGAAAGGAAGTAAACTCGGAGATGATGGCTAAAAGAGATGAACTTATACCTACATAGATGGAATAAAGAAATTTGCTGCGCCGACTCCAAATAAATTGGGCAAGGGCGGGCATAAGGATAAAGATGACTAAGTTCTTATAAGTACTTACATCAGTAATAACATCGCTGTCGTTGGTCACGTGTGGCACTAACGCGACGAGCTGAAAGCTCTTTGAAGGGTGTATCTGGACCCTCATGCTCGTATTCGTCTGACATCGTATCCTTACGTTCGATGGCCGTTTTGTCATACTTATGTAGGGAGCTGGGGAGATGAAGAAATCTATCAGTTTTAAGGCTCTTAATGACAAAATATGTCGTGTATTGTTTCGCCGGCAACAGCGCGCGCCGTCACTGGATTTGACCAGACCTCGCTTTAAAATATACTTTATTTGAAATAAGATTATACGTTTAAATAAACCAAAGTTCACCAAATAAACCAGAAGTCAGAAACGGTAGACTGTAAAAAAGCTTATTTAAATGTCTAATCTTATTTCAAATGGAGTATAGTGTACAGACGCCAGCAGGTCAAGCTACCCGAAACTATCAGTTTCCCAATCAACCTTGAACCTTAGACTGTGGGAATAAAGTTGAAAATCTATTAAATAAATTTGACAGATTGTAGTAGCTTGATGTGCTGTCGTCTGTACATAAACAAGTTGAATTTACCAAGTGTGCTTCGCTATTTTAAAGCTTTCATTAGTTCAAAAGCAAATGAATTTATTTGCCAGAAATATGGTTTATAAGATAATGTTTATGTTTCAAGTTTAATAATGATCTCTCTTTTATCAGTGGCAGTTGATTATGGTCGGGGAGCCCAGAGGATTTATGCAGCAAGCATGGGCAGGGCGAAACGTTGACAGCTGAGTAAGTGTGGCATGATGAGAAAACACCGAAAATAATTATATTTTAAAAGTATCAGATAGGCGCCCCATGGTCAGGAGTCCACTTTCATATTTCAGGCAAAAGATCTTCAAAGCCGTTGATTTTGATATGATCGTGTGCGGCCTAACCCATAACGACTTAAATAGGCACATTGATGAAGCAATTTTGGGCTTTCCCTAAATCTGACGACTTTGAAAACTCGGACCGCTAAACGCCCGTAGGCGTCATATATAGCAATAAATCTTTCTATTGCGTCTCGTTAAGTGTCCTTGAGCTGCTACAAGGATATTCAGGTCAATTTTTTAAATGATATTCAGGGCGAATAAAAGTTATTCTGTTCAGTATAGTGTTACATGTCCTGATACTGATTAAACAACATTATTTTTAGTATATGCGAAACCTGAAGTTTGTTCAGAATAAGGAACTGAATCGATTTCAATAATTTTTAGACCATGTTTTATTTTGTCCCAAAAATATTTAGTGTGATGGAAAATGTTATCACCATTTAATTACTTACAATACAATCGCCGTACGGTTAGGTACCTACTGCCAAATTATTATCAATGAGCGCAAGACGACCCTGGAGGCGCGGGGGCGCCGTTAGCATGTTTTTGTTCGGACAACCCGGTAACATAACAACCTTATAACTTTGTGATTTTTAAATATAAAAATACTAAACTCGTGTTTCGGGTTTCGCATATACTAAAAATAATGTTGTATAAATATCTGACGGATTGATGGAGCCTTTTGGCAAATATGATGAAACATTGATTCAGAAAAGTACCCTAAAGTATAATTAATTATAATGAAGTAAATATTAATAAAGTATAATTTTGCATTTATCTCTAAATCAACGAAGACGAACCGAGTAGCTTTTTAAGTCATTAGAGTTTAGGCCGCATACGATCATACCAAAATCAACGGCTCTGAAGATCACGTAATTTTTGTCCATTTTCGAAATCTGGAAGTGGTCTCCTGACCACGGGGATCCTATCTGAAACTTTCAAATATAATTTTGGTGATACCTCGTCATGGCACACCTACTCCCTCTACTCAGATGTCAACTTGTCGCCCTGCATATGCTCGCTCAAAAACCCTCTGGGCTGGGACCCTACCTGCATTACCTACTTGTGTTTAGGTACGATCATGCATTCGTAATATTGATTGTAGGATACTGACCCCAGTAGTTATCGTTGCAGGTCTTCTCCTCTATCTGTAACAAATAAAGGTACGGCTAAACAGTCATGGTCAGAATCAGAATGCTTGGATGCTTTTATGCTTGCTTTTGCTTGCTTGCTTGCTTTTGCTTGCTTGCTTGCTTTTGCTTGCTTGCTTGCTGTATCTGGTCTTACTATTACTAACGCAATTCTTGTTTCAAGTTCTGTAGTACCTATTCTGTTTAAAGTTGTACTAAAAACATTAACACTATTGAGTTTTCAGACAAACAACTTTTGCCTCTTTCAGCAGTCATCATCTACGGCCTTTTATCATACATGAAATAACATCACGCCTTTTTTTCCACGAAAGAGTGGGCAACTAATTAGGCAGAGGGGAACTTTTTTATACTTATTGATAGCTTTGCACGAAACATGGCTTTTGAACAAGATTTGTATTAATTTGGTAACACACAATCTAATCTCGTATATACAAAAAAATATAATTGAACCTACTTCACGTTTAAAACTTCAGACATCGAAAATAAAAATCTAGCTCAGACTGATAAAAAATCCAGCAATATTTTTTTGTAATGTTCTGAAGAATTCAACACGCATTAAGATTTTTTTATGAAGTGGAGCGACTAGCAAACTTCCGGACACGAGGTTATTACCAAAATACGTCCTATTACGAAGTAATTAAGGTCTATTATCATAGATCAAGGTATGAAAGTGGAAGTGCTCCTTTGTTTGGGACGTAAAACGACACGTTCCAATATGCGCGATTGAATCATTGCCGCGATTCACAGTTTGTCAACAAACAGGAATACCACGAGGCAGCGAACCTAGGGGTAATAAAGGACATTCTAATTATAACTAATTAGACTAGAACGATACACTACCTACTACCGTAAAAATGTTATGAATTATCCACCCGAGAAAATGAACTGATCTTCGTAGACTAAGACTTATTTGAGGATTTGTTAATAGTAAGAATTTGTCTACGTGCCTAGAACAGTCCTAGGTATGCAGCCGCCGTAACTAGGACTAATTTTACAAGCTATAGTTTTGGCTTTGTTGTACCTATCGGCTAGTTGGCAAACTCACTGCCAGCTCCTAAATCTGCTTTAATTGTTGGTCACACATACTTCATACTTTCATGACCACAAACCTCGTATTTTTAGGGTTCCGTGGACAACATCCGTGGAACCCTTATAGTTTCGCCATGTGCGTCTGTCAGACTGTCCGTGGCTTAGCTCAGAGACTCTTAGTGTACCTACTATATAGAAAACTGAGATTTGGCATGGGTATACAATATGTAACAAAAACCCTGTTATTCCTTCTACCTACGTTTTAAGAATCGGTATAATATACATACGTAATAAAGCAAGTCATTTATAAAAACTCTTCAACAAAAATTATTGAAATAAATATTGAATTATTCATATTTGTAATGTTTATCTGATTTCTTACCTTTTTAGTTCTTTGATTTTGACTTCTCGACTAGCCAATTCTTTTTTTTTTTTTAATTATAATTCCACCAATGTTGTACTTGTAGGTTAATGTATATGTCCCTAAAAGGAACAACAGGGTTTTTTTTACCTATTGTATATCAATCAGACCGACAAAACAGTAAAATAAAATCTTGAAAAACAAAATGTATGTAGTGTACCTCTCTTGCACGTAAAGTTGGGATGATCTTTTTTTTTCTCGTCCACCACCAGGTTTTGGGGTATCATTGATAGGTCGTTCAAAAATATTTCAAGTCTGTAAAAACCACTTTTCGATCCATTTACTTAATAATAAGCTATAAAGTGCAAATTTTTGTTGACTCTAACAAAAATTTGCACTGCCAGCTAAATTATTATTTTGTTATATGATACGTGAAAAAAATCACGGTAATAGCATATAATTAACGAAGTTAAAAGGAAAACTATCACAGCTAAGTAGACTTTACAAGTTTACGAGTAATAGTCGACCAACTTATATTTGCAGTTGGAGAATTGACCGTGACGTATAATCGATGTATGGAAGAACATCTTTTTCAACTACAATGTTATGTTTGATTTTGCGATAAATTCATCCCGACTACGGAAGTTACGGGTTTAACCCTTCAGTGTGCGTGGTCCGAAACGCACTTAGCCCAGTTTTTTTTTTATGATCTGCTGACCTTTATTAGTATCGCTGCTGAGACCGCTGAGTAGGTTTCTTAAAGATGAGTATAGTGGCGGCTCTTGCACCACGGCCTACTCCAAATGAAATGAAATTGTTTATTTTGTAAATAGGATGACGGAATCACTTTTACACGACATATTACAAATAAAAAAAAAGAAGCTAGATGAAGTCGACACAAAAGAGAGATATGCCACAGAGTTAGATGTTGAAAATTCTTACACCCCACGCAATGTTTGTCATCGTTCATTCAACAGTACCGCATCGATAAGAGTCGTCTCTGACCGATAACCCTGATGTTTTACAAGTTGCTCTATACCTCATATTTAGCTGGGGATTAGGGATTCTTTCCTATACTCATCGATACACTGCACGTGTGCGTACATTTCACCTACATGATATAAACTCGCAGAGAAAGTACAACGTTTGTTGCATTTTCAATCGTTTAAAAAGTAGTTATTCAAACAGGTCACACTCACACCGTTCTACCTACCATTTGCCTACGCTACACGTTTCATTGAATGTTAGCCTGATCGGTCAGGCTTATGTATAGTCGCCAGTCAAGTTATCACAAACTGTCAAATTTCCTCATTCGATTTTGAACTTAACCCATCAACATTTTAAGGTTTAAAATCTGGAGAAATTTTACAGTTTGGTATAACCTGATGTGCTGGCTACTGTACCTAGATACATAATACTTAGTAGATTATTCAACGAGGGGATAAAACAATGTCTTCTGTCATGGACGCTAGATTGAATCCCGAGCGTCACAATGGATTTCAGTGTTCCCGAGCGATGCAAAGGTGTTAGTTGAATACTTATACTTAGTTAAGAGTAGAATCCTGTGTTCAGGGAGGAATTCAAGCTCGCCCAAGAGGAAGACACCTTTATCCCCGAGGAGAATACTCTGTTTTTCAAACCTTCTGTGAGGGAATAAAAAGCAATTCAATTTTAGAGTATAGGTACTTAACAATATCTTTAGTAAAAGTCATACCAAAGGAGAATGCCGACAAATATAGGGCGCCCTGTACCAAACGAAAAGTCCGCTGTCACAACCAACCCCAGTGTATTTGGAGGAGAATTCAATGTTCTGCCTATATTGTTAACTGTTTTTACATGGATTTCCGCAATTTGTATTTATTTGCCATTTACCTACTTAATATTTTGAGGTTAGGTTCGTAAAAATTACTGATTCGAAATGGTGGAGTTAATGCGTTAGTTAGTTAATGCGGTAAATACTAACAGGCGTCGGAGCAATCCATGATCTTAAAACACGAATCATAGCCACGAATATATTTTCTGTGTCATGTACTCTAAATTGTTCTAACAATACCAGTGAACATCGGCGACGACGACTTGCTTATCTGCTGCTGATATGCTTATGTCTTACTCTAAATAGGGGCATCGCTAAGGATTATCACACAAACACTACGTTAAGAAAAAGCACTTGAACGCCCGTTCTCGTTATTTTAATTATAATCGAATAGTTCATATGAAAGATTGAAAGTAACGTCATTCGTGACGGCGCCAAAAAACTACAGATAATAATTTAAATAAGCTAAAAAAACAAATGCAATACGTCACAATAAACACGACATTTCCTTTTTTGAATTGGGCCTCTTTTCATTAAATGCATGTGTTCCAAAATAATAATTTAAATTATTATGACGCAAGGCGTGACCTAAATAAACATTTTATTTTTGTCACACATATGTGTGACAAAAATAAAATGTAATGAATATAATAAAATGTAATGAATAAAAATAAAAATAAAATGTAATGAATATAATGAAGAAGATAATTATGTATCGTACTGATTTGCTTTTTAGAATACGTGATATAAGGTATTGTATGATATCATACAATACCTTATATCACGTATTCTAAAAAGCAAATCAGTACGATACATAATTATCTTCTTCATTTAAATGTTTGCTGGCAGGTACATACATATTGTTTTTTTTTACATAGTAGTACCTACGTTGTGCTATTACTTATTCTGTAGTATTCTGTGGTAGTAGCAACATTGGGAAATGAAGTGCAATGGCAGTGACATATACGTGAAAAATACGTACAAAGTAAAAAAAAAATACTTTTATTTTTGATCTCCGAAATCCGGGAATCTTTTTCATAATAAAAACGTAAATCTGATTTAAAAAATAGTAGTAATTTTATGAACTAAATTTGGTTGTGACACGCTCCCCCGCAAGTTGGTACTGCACAACGGCATTCTCCTTTTTATAAGGTTCCAAATTCAAATTACATTATTGATCAACAGGTTCTATTTAAATTCAGTAAAATATTATTGCCCGGCTAGACCCCAGGGCTATAATGATTTACTTTAGGTTAGGTTGGCATTCGGCGGCGTGCGCTCTGGCCGGCACCCCTCCTTGGGAGCTCGAGGCGTGGGTGCTGACCAGAGTGTACGAATGGACGGCGCGGCGTAAGGCGCTCGGGGAGCCCCCCGCCGCAGAAGAGCGGGAGGCCGTGCGGCTAGAGGCGAGGGACGCAATCGTCCTTCACTGGACGGAGGACCTCGCAACTGCCGTTTTCGGCCGCCGAACTCTGGACGCGCTCGGGCCAGTCCTGAAGGATTGGCTCGAGCGGTCCCACGGTTTCCTCTCTGTCCGTCTGGTGCAGGTGTTGTCCGGCCATGGGTGTTTCGGATCGCACCTGCACCGGATCCAAAGGGAGGAGACCCCGTCGTGCCACGACTGTGGCGCGGCGAAGGACACGGCTCAGCACACCCTTGAGGTGTGCCCAGCCTGGTCCGAGCTGCGCCGCGGTCTGAGCGCAGCGGTCGGGCAGGACCTCTCGCTTCCCAGCGTCGTCAACTCGATGCTGGAAAGCGAGGGGGCCTGGACAGCGGTCGCCTCCTTCTGCGAGGACGTAATGTCGCAGAAGGAGGACGCGGAGCGCGCGCTGGAGGACGACCCTCTCGCAGCGCCGCTCCGCAGTCGAAGACGGGGCATGAGAAGGCGATTGTACGATCGTCGTCTTATGCCCCCTGGTGGTGAACAGTGGGAGACGGGTGCGGGGGCGCCTTCTCCTGCATTGCACAGTTCACCATCCACGTCGGGCGGGAATGACAGAGCGCTCGCGGTCATTCCTGAGCCCCTACCCGACGGGGGGGGCGTGTCAGGCCCGCCTGCAAGGCGGGCGGTCGTCAGCGGGGGACTGGATGTTATGGCTCTGCCGGATTCCCAGTCCTCCTCCTTGCAGACGAGTTAGGAGCGCCGCTGGGTATACCGGATTTTCCGGGGAGTCCCACATACCCCTCCCATCTCCCGATGGGTGGGTATGCGTAATGAATTTTTCCCAGCGTCAAAAAAAAAAAAAGGTTAGGTTGGCATGACATATAATTTGGAAATTATCGAGTGGTGTAAAAAAAATTGCGTGCGTTCTGCGTTATCATAAATTTCGTGCATGAGTCACATTCAAAAGGATAGAGCACGTGGTGACTGTACACAGTCATCACGTGCCCTGCCCAGCTCGTGGGTACGAGCTCTGATGGGGTTCGAAAGTGTCGCACAATCCTGAACAATTTAATGCATAAGTAAGTCTAGTTTCTCATCTCTAGTCTTCATTCTAAGGGCCTGTGCACACCACGTTTTTTAAACGCGCCGTTGTTAGGGCCTGTGCACACCACGTCTTTTAAACACGCCGTTGACGCGCGTTTTAGAAACGTGCGTCGACGGTGCGCTTTTATTCTAGAGAAGGTCTACAGGCTACGTCTGACTCGCGTGCGTATCGCGGATACAAACGCGCGTCAACGGCACGTTTAAAAAACGTGGTGTGCACAGGACCTTAGAAACGTGCGTCGACAGCGCGCTTTTATCCTACAGAACAGACTGACTCGCGTGCGTATCGCGTCTGTATCGCTACAAACGCGCGTCAACGGTGCGTTTAAAAAAACGTGATGTGCATAGTCCCTAAACGAGACTACTTATGCATTAAATTAACTGTTTAATAATCAGAGTTTATCGACTTGCACGGGAAAGAATGCAGGTGATGCATTCTGAACTATTTCTGCTACTGGAATACAAAATTCCACTTACGAACGAACGTTCAAGCTTGCTCCGCCTCCACATTTTGGCCAGCTAGCAACGATAATTACGTTCATCATTACCCTTTTACATGACGGACGTATTTGCACAAGATGGAACATCGACGCGAAAACTGTTCTATTACTTAACTCAGCACATCATACTAGAACCCCCGTGAATAACAATATGACTTTCAAACAAAAAAAACGGCCAAGTGCGTGTCGGACCACGCACAATGGTGGGTTCCGTAGTTGGGATGAATTTATCCTAAGAACAAACTTAACATTGTAGTTCGAAAACATGATCCCCATAAATTCCAACTGCAAATGTAAGTTTGTACGCACAATATTGAGTGATTTACCATGTTATTTTAAGATCACAGACTTCTTATAGATTTTCCTGTAATCTATAAGTAAAGAACTATTTTCTGTATTTTTATCAACATTTTAGGTTCAGTAGTTTCCGAGATAAGATGGGGGGGGTGTTCATTATTCATCATTTTTTAAATAATTTCAAAAGTATGTATTTTAAAATTATAAAACAAAATGTATAAAATCCTTAAAACAAGTCCTTTCATTTGATATGACACGGTACAGTCAGCAAAACATTTTTTTTTCTAATTTGCCCCCCAAAAGTGACCTCCACATTCAAAATTTATTTATTTACGTAACCGTGTTTGGGTCACAGAAGTTCATATTTGTACCAAATTTCAACTTAATCGGTCCAGTAGATTCGGCGCAAATCAGCTGTGACAGACGGACCGACAGACATACACACGAGTGATCCTATAAGGGTTCCTTTTTTCCTTTTTTAGGTACGGAACCCTAATAAAAAGAAGTGTGCTTTAGTTTAGACCCCACGACTGAAGTAAAATAGAAATCATCGTTCGCGTAACGCTAGCAAATACTTCAAGTCTCCCTGTCAACTTCCGTTCGCCCGATCACACTTTTCGTAACGCTGATCTCGTCACGCATTCACCAGCTTACTCCCCAAGTCAAGCGTGCTTAAAGAAGTTTAACTTCAATAATCCAAGTGAAACTATACCGAGATATTCTCTACACATGTCATGTCTGTCACATGACATGGATCTGAGGACATGGCATTAAAAATAATGTCTGAAAACTCCACTAAGAACACAAGAGCAAAAAAATTTTAAGGTCACAAGTTACAAAAATAAGAAGGTAGTTTATTCTGCACGAAAATAGAATTCCTGTATCTACAAAATTCACGACCAACGACGTTCTTCTATGTCTTTGCCTTCATGATGTCGTCAATGGTATTCCGGGTGCGTTACATGACAGATCTCTGACATAACCTGCTCTTTTCCAAAGACAGAGCATCCATGAAGATAACCGTGATCACGTGCCCACCTCGTGGGTACGAGCTCTGTTGGGGTTCGAAAGTGTCGCACAATCCTGAACAATTTAATGCATAAGTAAGTCTAGTTTCTCATCTCTAGTCTTCTTTCTAAGGGCCTGTGCACACCACGTTTTTTAAACGCGCCGTTGTTAGGGCCTGTACACACCACGTTTTTTAAACGCGTCGTGACGCGCGTTTGTAGCGATACAGACGCGATACGCACGCGAGTCAATGAAGTGAGGACAGTTTTATGTATGAACGTGGATGACTATGAGTACGGTAAGTACAAAGACATGGCTGCATGAAAGATGATATGGCTAAAAAGGGGGTGACTAGTGACCAGGGTTGTTGCTGATGCATATTTTTTTATCATTGACATCAGCGGATGCTGATGCAGATGTTGATTTTAATTATTTTCTTAAAAATGCAGGGAAAAAGTAGGTAGTAAACATAAAAGTTGCACAGTTTTCCTGTATTTCCGGGCAATGTGATGTTATTGCCGGGAAATACGAGACAATGTTAAACTAATGGAAAATTTCCAAAGAGCAAGTCCATTGCATTATTGATCAAAACTCGCTAACGAAAACAACACGTGCTATTAGCCCCGCCCTCTTTGCGGTCACGTCACGACTCGAACTTCAGCATTAATAATCAGCATCGATCATTCAGCGGATGCTGCTGCTGATGTTGAAAATGATGCTGAGATGCCGCGGATGCTGATGCTGATGTTCGCAACAACCCTACTAGTAAATACCGAGATGATGACTATTGGAGAACTTATAGAAGAAAAAGAAGACATTATTGCCCCGACCCCAAATTAATTGAGAAAAGGGTTTTTTTTTAAACGTTGCCCCACACTAGGAATTTCTCCTGTATCGTGGGTGCATTTACAAACATTTAAACTCACATACACAAACAGCCAGACCCGGAACAACTACTTGTAGGTCATACAAATATTTGTTCCGTGCGGGAATCGAACCCGCGACACGCAGCGCAGCAGTAAATCGCTTAACCACTGCGCCAACCGTGCCGTCTATATTAAATTAATGATGAGTAAAAGGTATCGTATTCAAAGTCATGAGATTTTATCTTCTGAACTTGTAATAACAGACTCATCACACTATGTAGTATGTAGGCACGTAGGTAAATTTGCGTTATTTCCATTGTTAATTGATTTGATAGCGAAAAATAAAACAGTGTATTCAAGTTCAGTTCTTTCAGTGTCAATACCGACGTATTGTACAAGTGGTGTACGATAAACAATACAATATACAGAATGGAGTACACAAAGACTACTAATTTATTTAACCACAGGCGCAGGTCTTTGGTTTGCACCTAGTGAATGAAACTCTTCCCCCTGAATCCCTATGTAAAAAAATAAGGAATTATGAACTGTATTTCTGACGTCATGTTTCTGACGTCATCTGGGCGCAGGAGTTGCAGGTATCATCATCATCTGACTAGCCCCGACTATGTTGGGATCGGTTCGGTCGGGTCGGAATACCAGGAGTTGCAGGTACCTACCTATATGTCAGTATAAATCCCACCATAGGCTTTAAGTTCAGATCTTTCTCTTATTTTCAGAAATAAATGTTGTTGTAGAAATTAATCAATGTTTTTGTAGAAATAAATATATGTTTTTGTAGAAATAAATTAATGTTTTAGTAGAAATAAATAATTGTTGTAGAAATAAAAAAAAAAAAAATGTTTTTTAAAATATTTAAAGTATTTTGCCTGGTTTACCATTTTGGTCCAGCCTGTATATTATCAGTGTTATTACAATAAGAGGGCACTTACTGCAGTCAATATTTCGGCCTATTGATTGCGTGCTATCAGGGATATAGCCGTATAGCGACTACTCAGTATCCCAGTCTGCAGCGATCGGTGATAAACATCACCTTTAGCCTATGTTTGGGCTGTATCAGTCCGAACTATCAATAAAAATGTTTTTGTTATGCACTCACGAGTATTTGTGTCAGTAGATATAAATAGTGCAAGGATTATAAAATACGTTGCCTGTTATATAATATTGTAATAAAAAAATTGTAGATTATTGAAAAATACCTACGAAAGTATTTATTTTCGGTGTCCAAAATGTAATCTAATGACGATTTGATAGAAGATATAAAAAAATATGTCAACATCAAGATTTCAGGGCCGTTAGGGATTTAGGCACATTTTCAGTTGTAGGTCCGTAATTTATAACCCAGTTAATGTTGTTTTATTTTTCAAATACCCAGTGCACTTTGTTTGTAAAACTTCAGTACATATTCTAATCTCTATTAATTATACTGGTTCCAATAAAAAGCAATGAAAACAATCTTACCACATTTAAACGAAACTGCAACTCAGAACACACACTTTGCGCTAAATATTTTAACTGGTCGTCCGTAAACAATGAAGTTTTGTCACTGTCCGTCGGTCTGCCACTCACGTACAGTATCATTGTTATTTGTTTTATCAAACAAAGTAATATGAAGTGCTCTAACTTTTTGTAAATCATTTTAATTTGGACTTTTTCATAAACATGTAAGTATATTTAAAAATAATTTCTAATTTATAAATTAGGTCTGTACCACTAGCATTAAAAACCACTGATTAAATACAATATTTGCAGAATTCGACATTTCAATTCCAACTAATTCCTTTTTTTATGCATTAAAAAAATATATTTGCGATTGCTATGATATAAAAAATAAAATCTTTCCAAAAATAAATTGCGGTATCAATATTTAAAAACCGAACAGTTTGTTGCGATAGTACGCGTTCGTTCAGTCGCGTGCGGTAGCGCGACGCTGCGGTAGTAGTGCCTTCGCGCCGCCCCTCAAATCGTAACTGGGGCGCCAAGCCACTGAGTTTTACAAATATCCGTATCGCAGGGTGCTCCCAAAGCTCTCATATTAGAGTGGAACTTCAACCTACGTCATCCGGTCCATTCAAGTTATTCGTTCTTTTCGAACAAAAAATTGGTCCTTCGTGTCAAAAGATTAATTGCCGAAGGGACCAATCTTGTTTTGTGATTAGGTATGCATGATATCATGTCGTCGTGTTTTATAGGATACCTACTTTAATTTTGCCAGCGACTTTGTCCGCGTAGATTTCGGACATTCCCAAACAAATGGAAAAACTCTAGAAAATCATTTTTCAGGATTTAAAAAAAACTTTCGATTTTTCTTTGATTTTTCTCATAATCATTTATTTGCAATAGGTATTGGTACAGTGCTGGTCTTAAAGTCAGTACCTACTTAGGTTTCCTAAGTATTACATAGTCAGACATTTTGACATGCGACACTTATGTAAACGTATAACGTATGTCCAATATCATGTTTTAAATGCTAGTTTCTGTCATTCATTGCATTATTTATATTATACAATACTTACATTCAATATTCATAATCATCACAGTAAGTTATTTAAAGATTATTTAACATCCTAACTATCCCTAACTTAACATTATAAATATGAAAGTGAGTTTGTTTATTACGCTTTTACGAGAAAACGGCTGAACAGATTTGGATGAAATTTGGCACATGGGTAGACCATGACCTGTATTAGGACATGGAGTAGTTTTTATCCCGATATTCCCACGGGATCGAGACCTACGCAGGTGAATCGTGAAGAAATTAAATTCGTTAAAGAATGGCTTAGTAAATAAAGACTTTCAAAGTCAAAGTCAAAGAATCCCGTATTTTAACAAAAGTATTCTCCTTTTATGTTTCCGAGTTCAGTGTTTTAGGCTCTGCGTCAATGAATTAGTCAGAAGCAGAACAGGACCTTTCTTTTAGTCAAAGTCAAACTATTTATTTCAAATAGGCTTAAAGGAGGCACTTTTGAACGCCAAAATTTACAAAAAAAAATAGTACTGATCCTAGTTGCCGCTTCCAAAAGGTAGTTTCGTATGGAGAAGAATGGGCAAGAAACTCCACCCTTACTTACTCTTTTAAAAATGTTTTACAATATTTTGTTTAAGACAAGTACATTAATGATATGATTATAAATGTGAAGACAATGCACCTAGAATAAAATAAAATTAGTACTATACCTCAATAGGTAAAAATAATTAAAAATGAAGCAATGAAAAATAACTTAATTATGAGATAGATACATGGTGCTCACATATTTACAAACATCGTAAGAGTATATGTTTTTCGTTTTGGTGTTTCTGTAGTTTATCGTGTTTTCCTCATGCTAAACTAGTCCTGGCATTTACGCCTGCATTCCCTGAAGGAGTAGGTAAGCAGTTTCAGGGCGGGCGAACCTCCAATTGCCACTAATAAGGCACAAATCCTTCAACCGACGTTTCTTGGTGGATTTAGGGAAGTCTCATTTCAACACGAGAAAATGCGGAGACAACATTTTGTCTGATGTAGATCTTTGATTCGAAAAAAAAAGAATAACCGAGCGATCGCACAGGTCCCAACGTGTGTAATTCGTGTATCTTTGAAGATCATTTAAACTTTGATTTTTAGGGTTCTGTAGTCAACAAGGAACCTTTATAATTTCGCCATGTCGGTCTGTCCGTCCGTCCGTCCGTCTGTCCCCGGCTTAGCTCAAAGACGCTTAGTACTAGAAAGCTGTAATTTGGCATGGGTATACCTACATAATTAGTCACGCCGAGAAAGTCGTAAAATAAAACCATGAAAACTATTTTTAAACTATTTTCAAAAAAAAAATATCATCCCCATTTTACTTGCAACGGAGGTACCGTTGCATGTAAAATGGGGATGATATTTTTTTTTTCGTATATTCCATGGTGTGTGGTATCGTTGGATAGGCCGTTTAAAAATATTGTGGGTTTGTGAAAACCATTTTTAAATTCAGCGATCCGTTTGCGTAATATTAAGCTTTAAAGTGCTATTTTGTGTCAGAGTCAAGTGTCGTCGTCCCCTGCCAGCTAAATAGTCGGTTTTGGATATGTGAAAAAATTCATGGCAGTAGTATATATAACGAAATTAAAAGGAAAACTATCACAGCTAAGTAGGCGTTGCAAGTTACCGAGTAATAGTCGACCAACTTAAATTTGCAGTTCGAGAATTGACCTTAACGTATATCGATGTATGGGAGAGCATGTTTTTCAACTACAATGTTAAGTTTGTTTTTGGGATAAATTCATCCCAACTACGGAACCCTTCATTGTGCGTGGTCCGACACGCACTTGACCGGTTTTTTTACTTCCTGGCTTGGCGCTTGCGTGCATGAACTTGTGCAAGCAATACAGATTCGTCATCATTAAAATATTCTGTGACAAAAACCTTACCTTGACGATTCAACATGGGGTAACAAGAATGCCCATACCTATAATCCCACAATCACATTGTATTTGTGACCACCGCGGAGTCTTCACAGCATCAAGGGATTCAATCCATTGTCTTTAAATTATCCATAACCCGCATATTATGACACTCTTGGTAATAAACTTTTGGACTTGCTCTTCTTTGGTCCGGGGTCACAATATTTACATTCTTTATCAAAGTCTTTGGTCTAAAAATACATACTTAAGCATTATTACGCCACATTAACCAGGGCTATTAATAAAGTGATTCATTTTACAATTCGTAGTAAACGCGTCACTTATAAAATATTTAATGAATGTATCCGTCGATATTGTTACATGATCCGAATGTTGAATAAATTAAATCCCGCGGAAGTTATTGAACTATTGTAATTGCGCAATCCGAGGCAGTGTTCTTATTATTTAATTTAGTAAGTACATATACAATAAAAAATTGAGCAACAATAATTATATGGACACCAATTTAAGGCATCCTTCCCTCCATTTTGGGATAACCGGGATCCAAAGATGCTTCCATGAAGCTACAGAAGCTAGCTTCTTCTTTGGTAGATAGCCAAGTAAAGCTTTCGAATAGGGCTAAACTAAGGCTTGTATTACCGAACGTCACTCAATACTCGAGCATTACTTAAAACTAGTTTCAACCAATCAAATGGCTTGAATCTAGTTTTAAGTAATGCTTGAGTATTGAGCCACGTTCTGTAATACGGGCCTTAGTCCCTACTCGATGTAAACGATGGTACCTACCTACTTACTTGCTTTTTATTCAAGCAAGTAGTAGGTACTACTTATTTAAAAGTATTCGGGAATCTACGCGTAAACATGTTTTTGTTACAAGATCGCAGGTATATCTGGGGGCCTACCATAAACCTATAAAATATTTGAAAAAATTACCTGTTATAAGAGATTATGGTAGGCCCCCTGTTACCGGTCTCTTTTCTGTTGTGCTTAGCCATAGATAAAGATGAGCAACTTCTTCTGGACACCACTTGATCATTGGACGTATTTAGAGTGCTGTTGTGGTTGCCTCGGTTCTGTAGCGCATCATCTATGTTCTCTGAGGCACGTACCGAGAGCTTCAATGCTGTACCTACGGCGTAAGAGAATGGCCTCGTTGCTTAACAGACTCCGTGGCAGCCCCAACAGCATTCTACGTGCTATAGCCGGGAGACATGACAGCCCGTTGTTTTTTTCTTTTTTCTTCTGGCTTCGCACGGTTTGTGCATTTAGCCAATGTCATGTTTTAGTTTTATAAAAAGGTAGAGAAACTTAATATAAATATAAATTTTAACGGGATTTAGGATAGACGGGATAGGATCAGTATAATTATAAGTAACAAGGAAATCTTATGGATAAATGAGCAAATTACACTATAAAAAAAAAAATACAACTTCATATTATTTAGAGTAATGAATGAGACTATACATTTATATACAAGATAGCTATTTGTACAAAGTAAAGAAAGTATTGAAGTAGGAAAAGGAGTATGGAGGGATAAGAGGTTACTAAGAAAGGAAGAACGGTCATATAAGGGACAGGAGAAAAAAATGTGATCTAAGTCGCCTACATCTGTGCCACACAAGCATATGGGATCGTCGATGATATGAAGTTTGGCAAGATGCGCTGGAGAACAAACATGACCCAGTCTCATCCGTATTAGAATGGAGGTCTCCATCTTGCCAAACTTGGCCCTGCCAAACCACGGTTTTTCTGGAACGTCGGCGTCTGGTTGAATACGTGAAAAATAACGTCCCTTCGATTTGCTTCCGATATCCCAAGCCACCTTCCAGGTTTCCCGAAAAAAAGTCTTTGGTAACGATACGAGGTCATAACTAAAATTTGTATAAGGAACTAAGTCCCCACACTGCACCGCATCACCGGCAAGTTTATCAGCCACTTCATTGCCATGGATTCCAGCATGGGCCGGAATCCACACCAATTGTAGTGTATTACCCTCAGAAATGGTCCTGAACGCAAATTCTCTTATTAAATAAATGATAGGTAACTGCGATTTGTGTTCGAAAGCGGATTTATTGATGGCTAGAAGAGCACTTTGAGAATCAGTAAAAATTATCGTTTTTTTGAGCGTTAAAATACGGATATATTCTATGGCTTTAAAAATGCCGAAACATTCCCCGGTAAAAACAGAAGTCTACGGAGGCAGTTTTATTTTTTGTTCGATGTTGTATTGAGAATGGTAAGTACCTATCCCAACACAACCCGTCGGAGAAGGCTTGGCAGCATCCGTATAAATATGGTGGTACTCTACGTGTTCAGCCAGAAAATGATTAAAACTTAAATGGCAATCGGGATCTGATTTACTTACACAGTTATATTTTATAATGGGACTGAATTGTAAACTCTCATAACTATTGCTAAATATGGGAAGTTTATTGGAACGGTGAATAGGAGAAGAAAGTGAAAGGAATTTTTTATAACTTACAACTAAACAAGGAGCACGTCTATGGGACCAGTAATCTGACGATTCAATCTGCAACACTAATGTGTCCAGTTTAGGAATGAGAGGATGAGTTGAGAATTGAAGAATCCGGAACAAATATTTGTCAGATAGGAATTGTCTTCTAAGATATAAAGGAGCATCCCCGCATTCAACTTGGAGTGCATTAATGGGACTAGACTTCATTGCACCTGAAATAATGCGTAATGCTTTAGACTGGATGTTTTAATTTTGTTAATGTTATGCAATTTTAAAAGGCACGATGGGGTTGGCGTATTTGTTTTGATAAAAACCCCTAAACAAATACCTAAACAGAAATTAAAAACCTCATTTCTCACCTTGAGTACGTAATATTTTTTCGTATCTAACCAACTACTTTCTGTTTTTACATCAATTAATTTTAAACTAACTTTCGATTACGGTTTCGATAAACCTTCGGTAATGCTTTGATTTATTAATATTTCCGTAATAAAAACACTGGTGAAAGCAGTTTTTATGTTGGACGTATAAAACTATTTAAAACAGACTTAATTCTAAACATTATGGTATGTTTTTTAAGAAATTAGTATCTAAACGACATGAGGTAAGTACACAGCGTATTAAAAAAAAAAACAAATTGGACTCCACGTTGTCGTTTTGAATTAATTTTTCAGATTTTCTTGTCCTAACTTTCTGCAGTGTCTCTCATTCACTAAACCACATCGCATCAACCTCATTATCATTTAACCATCATCATTATCATTTCAGCCGAAACACGTCCACTGCTGGACATAGGCGTCCCCCCAAAAAAAAAGGGGGGGGGTGGCAGGTGGGTTGGCGATCGCAGTATGGTGTTAAAATGCATAGAGAACGCTGCTGCCCATTCTCTAGTAAGTCCCTTAGTCGCCTTTTACGACACCCACTGCAAGAAATAGGATGGTGGTATTCTTTACGTCCGGCACCACACGGAGCATTGCATTGTTGTGGTATTAAGTACCAAGATATTATCTTGTATTATATCTACAGGGTCAAATTTAATTAGCTAGCGAAACTCCGTGGACGTTTTGGGTATCGATATCTAAATACGATAAAACGAAAAAAGAAAGTTTTGATGTTTTTTTTTCCGGTGTCAATGGCCACTGGCAGTGAAGTTACTTGAAGTACTTAAGTTTTTGTTTTAAGTGTTTAGTTATCGATACCCATCACATTCTGTGAAGTTTACACAGAAAAAAAAAACTGATTTTAAAACTCATATTTCAAGTAACTAGTCGTTGATCCCAAAAAAATACAATGTGTTTTTTTTTTTTTTCTTTTTATCGTATTTAGATATCGATACCTAACACGTCTGCGGAGTGTCGCTAGCTAATTTAATTTGACCCTGTATATGGATACCATTATGTAGGTATCTAGCAAAAGCCTTATCAAAATATCGTGTTCTCAGCGAAGCTTTGGTCATATTATTATGATGCTAGGTACTGCCATCCAAATAAAAAACTAAGCATTATATTATATTCATTCGTTTTTCCTTTCCATTTGAAGCGTGTAAGTTGCTTAAGGTCGTTGCACATATAATCATTAACTCGGACTGCGGGCCCCTTCACACCTGTGTGGTCATCTAGGATAGAGGCAGAAAGATCGTCGCGGTCACCTTCAATTAAGTCGCATTCCACCTTCTAGTATTAATAATTTTGATAATGTCAATAAATCTTATTGACATTTAAACTGCTTATACCTAGGTATTATTATATAACCACCCATATTTCTTTAGGATATCATGGGTTCACGGATGGAAAAAAACTGGTCCTCCGAGTTGTGCGTCCTTAAGTCCTTTAGGTACGTGTGAATTAACACGCAGTGCCTTAAAAATAATAATAATAATTGCCCAATGGCGTGATGGCCGAAAGCCTCGATCAACATCTCTCGAGGCTCTCATTAGGTGGTAGAATCAAGCAGTACCTACTCCTCGATCGGCTCGTATTGTGAGGTTCCTGACCATTCCTGTCTCTGGAGCCCTAACCACCGATAGCTTGGACGCGACTCCCGATACTGGCGGACCACTATTTTTTATTATTTTATATGCGTTTTATATTTATTTATAAAAAAAATTAAACATTTATTTAAAAAGTTTGAAAAAAAAAATAATAAAGTTTACATCATCATCATCATCATTTCAGCCGAAAGACGTCCACTGCTGGACATAGGCCTCCCCATTTGGGAGGGGGGGTTGCCATAATCACCACGCTTGGGGTTGGCGATCGCAGTATGATGTTAAAATGCATAGAGAAAGCTGCTGCCCATTCTCTTGTAAGTCCGTTAGTCACCTTTTACGACACCGACCGGAAGAAAGTTTACATAATTAGCCTATAATGTCCTCACTGCTGGGACACAGGTATCCTCTCTTCTAGAGGGAGTGGGCTTGTAATCTGCCACGCCGCCACGCGAGCCCAGTGCGGGTTGGTAGATGTCACATGTCTTCGAATTTTTGGTTCTAGGACATGCCGGTTTCTTCACGACGTCACGATGTTTTCCTTCACCGTTTTGAGAGCAGTGGTGATGAAATTATTTACACAAAGAAGCGCCTAGGCAAACCTACGACCTGCAACTCGTAAGTCGCAGCCGTTACCACTGGGACACCACTGCTCTCTATAAAGAATAGAATAGAATACTCTTTATTATGTTCACCATAAAAGTTACAGATATAAATGTTTAAATTTTACATAGGGTGACACAATGGGCGGTCTTATCGCAAAAAGCGATCTTTTACAGACAACCTTCGTATGGATTAAAGGGAGCAGGAGTGACAATACTGCAGGTAGTCAGTGGTGTACCATTAACATATACAATAAATACATACATACACAAAGCATACACTATAAAGCTAGCTATATAAAGTTTATTAAAGGAAATAATAATACCAGACTATTACTTACACTTCGTAGGAGGCCTTCCAACGCTACGTGTTTCGGTACGCGGTCGTCACTCCAGAACCTTTCGGCCCCATCGGCCATCAGTTCTGCGAGCAATGTGCCCTGCCCACTGTCACTTAAGCTTGGCAATTCTTCGGGCTATGTCGGCCCGAAAAATTGGCAAGAAGTGCCGATGACCTTGTGAAGACTGCAGGTATCCGCTGGATACGGGAAGCACAGAATCGGTCGAAGTGGCGGTGCTTGGGGGAGGCCTATGTCCAGCAGTGGACGTCTTTCGGCTGAAATGATGATGATGATGATTACTTACACTTCCTAGAGAATGGGCAGCCAGCGTTCTCTATGCATTTTAACTTTTTAACTTTGATCGGCCACCCGCCTGTCAAGCGTGGCGATTATGGCAACCCCCCCGTTGCCATAATCGCCACGCTTGGCAAACTCAAACAAACTCAAACTCAAAGCATTTATTTCAATTAAACCATCGACAGGCACTTTTGAATTGTCAAGAAGTCGGTCAGTTACAAATATGAAGCTAGTTGTCCATTCCAAAAAGTAGGTTCCTATGGAGAAGAACGGGCAAGAAACTCCACGGACACTCTTTTAAATTAAAATATTTATACAAAATATTGGTTACATCATTCATATTGAAGTTAAACATGTGAGAACGATGCAATACGTCAAAAGCGTCCGTGATAAAAAGATAACAATTCAAAACTAAAATAATTAAAAATAAGCCGTGGCAGCCAAAAGATGACCAGTCCCAACTGACAGCGCCCGTTCACGAACATGACGCATGGATCAGCACCATTCAGCTCAACCATTTTGAAGGGAGCTAAATGATCCAACACACACGCCACCATCAGCGAGACATCTGAGTGAGCATGACATACTATCAGCCGCCAGGGCACATTTAAGTCAAAGAAAGACATAATTACCCGGTAAATGGTAGCTCCATTGTACATAGTACTAACACCTGTGATATGCAATTATACAACCTGTTTTTTTTTATATCCCATAACTCTAGGGTTATATTCTGTAGGTAAAAATAATACTAAAACTCCTAGAATAGGTGGTCCAAAAATGCATCGTTTCGGAGATATCATCAATCATAATTAAATTATTGCCAAACTTCGCAGTAGTGTAGTAAAATAAATAGTAAATAAAATAAAATAAAAATAAAATTGTTTATTCATCATCAAAAATACATATAGATAGTTACAGAAACAATCAGTGGGTAGGAAGTTATACAGGTAATTATGTTTGTTGTAAAATCTGTTCAACTATTTTTAACACCCTGCCTCTCAAACTAGGTTATAACCTGTATTTTGAGAAACAGTGTACGGCCACTAAATTTTTATACACTATAACTGTTACAACATTTATTAACGAACGGTGTCGTTCTACCGCTGCAGTAATTTATGTGATTGTATGTATATGTGTGTGAGGGTGTATATGCATGTAGTGAAAGGTAAGTATTGTGTGGGAGTGTGTGTATGTGTGATAAGGTGGGGTGGGAGGAGGGTGCGTGCGCTTATATTGTGTGTATGTTAAAGAAATCAGGGTGCGTGAAAGATTAGGTGATGTATGTAAGTAGAGACTCCGTATAGGCATAATCCCTCTCTAGTAGCCACTCTGTTACTTTAGTTTTTACCTCGTGCGTTTTGAGATTTAGGATTTTTAAATTTTTATTAATTTTATTGTAAATGTTACTACTAAGTATTTAAAATTGATGCGTTGCGAAAGTGGTTTTATGTTGAGATCCAGTGATGAGTTGTAATCGCTTATTTAGATTTGGCGGCGGCAGCTTAGCATGAGTTCTTAAAGTCGATCGAAGCACAAAAAGCTGACGTACCGTAAGGACTTTGCAGTTAGAGTATAGTTCAGTTGTTGGGAATCTGTAGGGTTTTCTAGTCATTACTTTAAGTATTGCTCTTTGTGCTCTTTCTACTCTTAACATTTTAGTTTTTGTTGCTCCACCCCATGCAGTAATACAATACCCAATAACAGATTGGCAAAGGGCATAATACACCATCTTCAGAGTGGTCAGATTGGCCAACTCTCTCAGTGACTTAAAGACGTGTATAAGGCGCATTGTTCTTGTGGTAAGGGCGTCAATCTGTTTGTCCCATCTTAGTCCATCGTCAATCTGAACTCCGAGATATTTTATATTGTCAGATCTAGTAAGAGTTAGACAGTCACAAGATGGTACTGGATTTGAGCATGAGTGAGCTGTAATAATAAAGGTATGTGACGATTGCGAATGGAATGTAAGTGGTTTTGGTTAAGTTGAGTGTCAGAAGGTTAGAGTTCAGCCATTTCATTATCTTGGACAGGGCTGCTTCTGCAGTAGTCTTCACCATGTCCCAAGAAGGTCCGTAAACGAGGATCGCAGTGTCATCTGCGTACGCGTAGATGTCACAATTAGGCAGGTTCATCTTGCAAAGGTCGTTTACGTAGATTTGAAAGAGTATAGGGCCGAGTATACTACCTTGGGGGATGCCATATGTTATTAGCTCCTCGTCACTATAATATGCATTCACCTTGACAATCTGCGTTCGATTATTGAGGTAACTTTTAAAAATTTGAAGTTGTATTCCACGCACTCCAATACTTTCCAGCTTGTCAATAAGTTTGGGAACAGAAACTGTGTCAAAGGCTTTAGAGAGGTCCAGACAGATCCCCAGACACTTTGTTTTACTGTCGAGCTTCCCGGCAACCTGTTGCGTAAAATCTAAGACTGCATCTTCCGTCGACACTCCTGTACGAAAGCCGTATTGGTTTTCGGCAATGATGTGGTGTTTGTCCAGGAAGTTCCTTAGAGAATTTGCCAGGATTCTCTCCAGTATTTTGGAAAGGGCAGTCAAAACAGAAATTGGCCTATAGTTACTAACACAGCTTCTGTCCCCTCCCTTGTAAATTGGGTGTATTATTGCCTTTTTCAGGACATCTGGAAATATACCCGTTTGGAGGCTGCGATTACAGAGATAGGTTATAGGTGGAACCAATACATGTCGGCATGTTTTTAACAACATTGACGATATTCCATCCCAACCAACGGCGCAGTCATGACGTAATTGCAAAATGAGAGATTCCACTTCTGTTTCATCCACTTCCAACATGACAAGAGAACTGATAATTGGGTTATGAGGACTGTTTTTAATTTGATTAGAAGGACATTGATCACTTGGTGCTGTTGTCTGTCCAGGTGCCTGTGACACAATATGTGCAGCCAAACTTTTGCCTACATTACTAAGGAAGCGATTTACCTCGTTTAAGGAAGATTTAGGATCTTCTCTTAATTTGAGCAGCTCTAAAGGGCTGGTATGGGTTTTTTGTGTGTTTGTTATTTGTTTAATTGTATTCCATAAGATTTTAGGATTATTTCTTGCTTTTTCTAATTCTGTCGTTTCGTAAGCTATTTTTAATTTTCGAAGTAAGTTATTACAGAAATTCCTGTAACGTGTATATGTTGT
Source organism: Tiliacea aurago (assembly GCA_948098905.1). Taxonomy (NCBI): domain Eukaryota; kingdom Metazoa; phylum Arthropoda; class Insecta; order Lepidoptera; family Noctuidae; genus Tiliacea; species Tiliacea aurago. The sequence continues at coordinate 20,260,153 of OX402593.1, forward strand.
TTTCAGGATTAGGTTATCAGGAGCTTTTTTTGTTTTGATGTGCATTTTGTCTCTATTTTTTATACATTTTAATAGACCAGGAGTCATCCATGGCTTAATTGTGCTTTTTTGCCTGGGAATTTTAACCTGTTTCGAATGTTTTGTAATTACTGATCTAACAATATCCATAAATTTATTCGTGCAAACGTTTACGTCATCAATTTGGTATAGTATCGTAAAGTCCGTGTTTTCTAGCTCAACAATAATGGCTTCGTAATCTAGGCGGGTGATAACATTATTAGTTTTCCTTGTTGGGCTAACGTGAGCTATGGATAAAAGAACAGGCTTGTGATCTGTAACATGAGATTCCAATACAAGTGTGGTAAATGATAAATGATAAATGATTTTATTTCTGTAAGTAGGTTTGTACAAACACTTTTACACGTCAATCATATTTTAAAAACTAGATGAGGTCGGCGTTTCCTATCTGACTACTCTGAGAAGAAAGGCCGAAACAAACTCAGAGGTCATAGTCTCTTTTAAAGTCCAGACATAATCTTGGTCAGATCATGTGAAGACCATGTAGATTGGTGTCTAAAATGGTCTTTTGAGGAAAGAACCACACAGGTTGAGTGGACCTGACCAGTCAGTGCACGCATTTGTCAGTAATCCTGCAGCTCTACTCAGAATTTAAGGAGCTCAACGATGCGACGATCAATACCAAAGAAAGGACATTTGGGTAGGCCACTTATATGACTCAAACTGCCAGACCATGATTAACACTAACTGAGAATAAAAGAAAGGGAAAAAAAATATTATGCAATAACCCACATAGTCTTCACATTCACAATAATTAAAATAATATAATACTTTACAAGTAAATATTCATGTCATTGTGTATAAAATAATAATTAAATGTCGCTGTTTATAAAATAATAAAGTTAGCAAAAACAAAAAAAAAACAATAAAAAACAAACTACCTCAATATGTACAAAAATTGGAGCAGCTCAATCCCAAGCCTTTTTGTCCTCAATATAATCTTTAACAGTATAAAAGGCTTTCTGGCACAACTTACGTTTAATGAATGATTTGAATTTATTAAGGCTTAGATCTTGAACGTGGCTTGGAAGTTTATTATAAAACACCGAAACGAGCCACCTATTTTCTTGAGCCTTGTTGTAGGTACAACAAATTTGTGTTTGTTCCTAGTATTTATATTATGGATATCACTGTATTTTTTAAATAATTTTATATTTTTATGGGCATATAATAGATTTTCAAAAATATACTGAGAAGGCACAGTCATTACATTAATCTCCTTAAATTTCTCTCTGAGAGAGTGTCTTGGACTTAATTTATAAATTGATCGAACAGCTCTTTTCTGCAAAACAAAGATAGTCTGAATGTCGGCAGCATTTCCCCATAACAGAATACCGGTAGATCGATAGGTAGATTTGAGGAGAAGGTGATCAATGCAGTGCTCCAGTCGAGTAGGGAATAAGTGGGTCGGCATCAGCCCATAGGAGGCGTAAAATAAAATATGTAGGTATGTTGGTATCGGGGCTTCCCGGCGGCAGCTAGTGAAGGGAAAGCTACCTTGTCGACGTTGTCATATTTCACGTAAGGGTGTTTTACATTAATAATCGTGACTTTGCCGAATTATTTTGTATGAAAAATGAAAAAAAAAATAACGAAGGATTGGAACATAACTCATATGCCAGTTGATTCTTTGATATGGCCTCAATTATACCCTAGAGCATCGAGATATAAGTACTAACGTACGTAGAGTTATGGGATATCAAAAAAAACACGTTGTTTAATACAAAGGAGATTCGAGTTTATACAAAGAAAAGATAGTCTTCCAATCTTCATCAGCAGGCGGGGGGAGGCTTATGCCCAGCAGTGGACGTCGTTCGGCTGAAATTATGAATGATGATGATGACCTACTGCAGGGCAAAGGTCTCTTCTCATACAAAGAAGGCATGAGCATTGATTAGCACGCTTGCTGAAGGATGGTTGGCGATTTCAGACTTAGCTACATTAATAATACTATAGTTTCTACCCGCAACTTCATCCGCGTGAAATTTCTTGTTATATGACGCAGACAACTGCTAAAGCGCGGTCACTGTCAGACTGCATACAAAAGAAAGAGAAGCGCGATGACACAACGCTTGTAATTCATTGCAAAATATGAAGAAATTATTTATTTACTCAGAAATGAGTTGAGTAATTTGAAATAAAAAACAACCAAGTTCTGCATTCAAATAAGACGTTCTTGTTATTAATTAAGTATCAACCTTACGTTAATAATTAATACATAGTATTTAGGATTGGAACTACAAAGTATTTTTTTTTGTAACGTGTTTTAGTAATGTAACCAAGTTCTGAGAAATATGTTCAAGAATAACATAATATTATATTTTTTCCGCTACCACAAACTATATAGATTTGGTAATTTGTTTGTAGACAAGCCTATTACTAGCGCTGACAAGCCTCTTGTCAGCACATATATTCTATTACCTTGTGCCCGCGACTTCGTTCGCGTGGAAGTCGTAAAACACGTCTACTCCGAAGATAAATCCGAAGTACCGGCCGAATGTTCGGCCGTTTTTTGACTACTGCTGAGCTGACTACGTACTGAGTTTGTAAATACCAATTTCCGCGCGTGTGTCATACAACGTTTTTCAACACATTTGCGAGAAAACAGTACAATAGGTCATAAAATAAGCCATCAAAACATTTTAAGAGAATGATTGAGTATTTCTTGGAGTCTTCCATGATATAAAATTATTGTAAATCATTAAATAGCACTCACGATTTGGGCGGCTCATTCAAGATATCAGGTGCAGTAGATTCCATATTAATATCGCATTCCTCGCTTGTACTCTTAATATTATTTTGTAAATATCAGTCGGAAAGTCGCAACAATCTTTGAAATTTCTAGAAAATGGCGCGAATTTGCAAATGGCGCCACGTGCACATGGTGAAAATTAGTACTACATATATTTCGTCTCATTTTCTCTTTATTAATAAAGTGAGATAAACGTATTGAGCAAAAGCGCTTCCAAGGAGGTTTGATCATTCAGCTCATTTATTCTCGTAATTTGAAACTCCTCGGTTGAATTCTTATATAATTTTTATGGTAATAAAAAAAACCGTACAGAATACGCACGGCGCTATAGAACGAAGTAAACGTAAAACATGTACTTAGGTGAGAGTACCTATTTTACCGCCCGTTCCGTTGTATGGTGAGCAAATGTGTTGAAAACGTTTTTTTGCGATTTCTGAGGCTGGCACACAGGCAACTGAAGGAACACGGGTGGGTTTTAGTCAGTAAAAGTCTAACACGCCCTCCCTCTCTGCAGAGAGCGGGAGAACTTTTTTAACAATTTCCACCCAAAAAAAAGGGTCCGATTTTTGATCCTTATAAGGAACAGGATCGATTGGCATCAAAAAAGTTTTGGTGAAAATTAGCCATTTTCTTGCTGGCTGTAATTTTTTTTCTAAATCTGTATACATGCATAATCAGCCTATAATGTTTCCACTGCTGGCACACAGGCCTCCTCTCTTCGAGAGGGACTGGGCTGTAATCTAACACGCGGGCCCAGTGCGGGTTGGTAGATGTCACATGTCTTTGAATTGTTGGTTCTAGGACATTTTTTTGCTGGTTTCCTCACGATGTTTTCCTTCACCGTTTTGAGAACAGTGGTGATAAAATTATTTACACAAAGTAAAGCGCCTGCCTGGGTTCGAACCCACGACCTATGACTCGTAAGTCGGGGCCGTTACCACTGGGCCACCACTGCTCTAAATCTGTGAATGCAGCAAAATGTTTCTAAAAGCTCATTATACCGTTTTATTGTAGCGACAACGGTTAAGGTACCTGCCCTTATTGCCCCATCTCAAAAATCTACCCTGTACACCCGGCTACACATCAAGCTATACATTTCAAGTATAAGCTGACCTCACATTGTATAAGATTTCCGTACAGTGAGAGGTCAGCTAATACTGGAAATGAATAGCTTGATGTTTAGCCGTGTGTACATGTTATGTATGATTTACTGCTTAGCTCCATAAAGGTATAGCGTGGTGATAATCATTTAAAACGTTAAATCTGTAACTATCTGCGATATGCTAACCTTTTGGCTGCTATTTTTACAGTTTGCGGTAAACTAAAGCAAATATAATGCGATACTGCTCATCCCTTATAGCAAATAGCGTGATAATTTATACCCTAAAAACTATATTTTCGGCATTAGACTCGTTCCTAGACCTCGTAGCAATTACTTTCTTTTTTAGGGTTCCGTAGTAAACAAGGAACCCTTATAGTTTCGCCATGTCCGTCTGTCTGTCTGTCCCCGGCTTAGCTCAGAGACCCTTAGTACTTGCTAGAAAGATGTAATTTGGCATGGGAATATATACAATATTAATTTTAGTATATTATATGCGAAACCCGAAACACGTGTCTAGTATTTTTATGTAAATAATCTATGTACATAATTTCAAAACTGTATCATGAAAAATCACAAAGTTATAAGGTTGTTATGTTACCGGGTTGTCCGTACAAAAACATGCTAACGGGCGGCGGCGCCCCCGCGCCTCCAGGGTCGTCTTGCGCTCGTCGATAATAATTTGGCAGTAGTTACCTATCCGTACGGCGATTGTATTGTAAGTAATTAAATGGTGATAACATTTTACATCACACTTAAATATTTTTGGGATAAAATATAACATGGTGTAAAAATTATTGATAAATGATAAATGATTTATTTTCTGTAAGTAGGTTTGTACAAACACTTTTACACGTCAAACATATTAAAAAAAACAAAACAAAACTAGATGAGGTCGGCGTTTCGTAACTGACTACTCTGAGAAGAAAGGCCGAAACAAACTCAGCGGTCACAGTCTCATATAGAGACCATACATAATCTTGGTCAAATCATGTGAAGACCATGTAGATTGGTGCCTGAAATGATCTTTTGATGAAAGAATCACACAGATTGAGGGGACCTGTCCAGTCAGTGCACGCATTTGTCAGTAGTCGTGCAGCTCAACTCAGAAATTGAGGAGCTCAACGATTCAACGAACAATACCAAAGAAAGAACATTCGTGTAAGCCGCATAAATTACTCAAACTGCCAGACAATGATGAAAACTAACTGAGTAAAAACAAAAATAAACAATAACCCACATAGTCTTCACATTTACAATACTTAATTAAAACAATATAATACTTAACAAAGTAAATATTCATGTCATAGTATATATAAAATTCATCAATGTCAATTTGTATATAAAATACGGATATAATCTTGGTCAGATCATTTGAGGACCATGTAGATTGGTGTCTGAAATGGTCTTTTGAGGAAAGAGCCACATAGATTTGAGTGGATCTGTCCAGTCAGTGCACGCATTTGTCAGTTATCGTGCAGCTCAACTCAAAACTTAAGGAGCTCAACGATTCGACGAACAATACCAAAGAAAGGACATTTGGGTAGGCCGCATAAAGTACTCAAACTACCAGACCATCATTAAAACTAAGAGAAAAATAAAACAAAAACCATGACCCACATAGTCCTCACATTCATAATAATGAAAATAATATAATAATTGAAATCGATTCAGTTCCTTATTCTGAACAAACTATATTCAGGTTTCGCATAACTCAAAATAATGTTGTACCTATACATATATTATAATAACCACGCCGACAAAGTGGTAAAATAAAATCTTGAAAAACAAAAAACATTTTTAGGGTACCTATACTTACCTCCCTTACATGCTAAGTTGGGATGATATTTTTCATTTTATTTTCTCGTCTATGTGGGATATCATTGGATAGGCCGTTCAAAATTATTGAGGGTCTGCCAGCTAAATGGTTGTTTTTGGATACATATGAGAAAAAGTTCATGGCAGTATATGATAACAATGAAAAATTTTACCGAGACGTTTATCGATTCATAGGAGATCAAGTTATTCAACTACAATGTTAAGTTTTTTTTGGGATAAATTCATCCCAACTACGAAACCCTTCATTGGCGTGGTCGGACACGCACTTGCCCGGTTTATTTTTTTGTATGTACAGTTTTGAATTTGCTACGATTTTATTATACTTATGTATAGATAATTCAAGGTTTCTTCACGATGTTTTTTTTGCCTTCACCGATCAATGAGGTCAAAGATAAACTTAAAAAGTACTTACATCATCATCTGCCTAGGCTTTTCCCAGCTATGTTGAAATTTTGTTCAAACTAAGTAGTAAAGTAGTAAAATAGTTTTGAAGTTGAAAAATTGCTATGTCAAAGTCAAATTTATTTATTTATTGCTATGTCAAAGTCAAGTTTATTTCAAATAGGCACTTTTATGGCACTTTTGAACGTCAATATTTACAAAAAAATACAATTGATTCTAGTCACCCCTTCCAAAAGGTGGTTTCGTATGGAGAAGAATGGGCAAGAAACTCCACCGTTACTCTTTTAAAATCTTGTACAATATTTTTTATAGGTACCTACATTAATTATTTAAATATATGTGGAGTCGATGCACCTACTATAGAATAAAAGTACCATACCACAATAGGCAATAAAAAGATGTAAGAATGAAGCAATGACAGATAAATTAATTATGTGATATATATGACGGAAGCCATATTATTTAACAGCTGCGAGAGGCGGCGACAAGATGGCGCTAGTGGAACGTGCACCATAGACAAATCATTCATTCTATAGGATGTTTGACTTAAAAGACTTGAAGTCAATTGAGTGAAATAGTGTTACCCCTCACTAGCGGATCGCCTTTATAAGGACGTGCGCTTTTGAGTCGGTACGTCACTCTCTTAGATCCGGATGACCCCATCACTCTCCTTCAGGAAAGCAATAGGGCCACGAGTACAGTGCACAAAATACACAAACCGACCTTCCGTCCTCGCCGCCGAGGTACCACGCGAACTTCCCGAGTAAATGGTAATAAAATTCCTCCCCCCCGTCCCTTGAATGTCGATGCGCCAGCCGCCCGGTTAGAGGCTGAGAGCGCCGTAGCAATAAATATAATATCCCCTGATAATAATCATGATCAAAATGTTGATCCAGCCCGTCCCCAAATTGTTAGTAATTTTGTGATCCCCCAACGACGCCCTGAGCCGAGGTCCGTACCCCACAGGGGGTGCCCTTAGTGCGCTGTCGTTTAGTTTTTAATATATATAATTTGCGCCCTGGCTGGAGGCTTTAAGATTAAAAACCTTAGGGCAGCCACAGGAATATCCGGTTAAGTAGCAACAACCTCTCTAGGTCTGCTGCGAGATGCCCAAAAAAAAAAAAAAAAAAAAAAAAAAAAAAAAAAAAAAAAAAAAAAAAAAAAAAAAAAAAAAAAAAAAGTCGGTACGCATTTTGAACGGATGCGTCTTGGTGCACGGACCACTGTCTATCGACAGTCAGTACTGCCCGGTTATCGGTTATGGAACGCTGTCTCCGACAAATTAGTACTATCCTTATTGCGGTGGGTGCATGGACCACTGTCCCTGACAGTCAGTACTGCCCTATGTGACCGCCACTACCATTATTCTGATGTCTGAACCTATCCCGACAGATACATGGTGCTCACATAGTTGCAAAAATTGTAAAAAAATAAACGTTTTCCTAAAAAATAACAATATCAGTGTGAGTTAAGGTAATCACAGAATATATAATAAATGTCATAAAAATAATAAATTATACAATTAAAATAGCAGCCTGTTTGATTTTGTCTAGATTCTAGATTCAAATCAAAAACAAATCAAAAATATTTTTATTTCACTTAAGCCTACATGGGCACTTATGAAACGTCAGAAGCTAGGTGCACGGTTCCAATTGGTCGTTTCCTATGGAGAAGAGCCGGCAAGAAACTCCACGGTCACTCTTTAAAAAAAATAAAATTGGCTTTTACAATGTTTTCAAATTACAGTGTTAATAGGTATGAGAGGACAGCGTAGGCCCGTCAAAAGTACCAGGTACTTAACAAAATAGAAAATGGTCTACAGATCTACAGTATATTAAGCCTACAACGTCCTCACATTGAAAAAAAAAAAAACTATATAAAATATGATTGTAATAATAAAAGTTAGAACCTTGTTGACATTTAAATTGTAGGCATAATAATGTCAAATAACCAAAACGTTATGTCAGTGAAGTTTGTAAAAAAAGATAAAATTAAATTAAAAAATAACTTCGTAATTTGGACTCTGAGCTGTTAATAGACATTTACATAGTTTTGCCGTTAATGAAGTACCAGGGAAGCCACATGTACAGATGGAATTAATGCCAAACTTCCTTGTCTTCAACGTAGTCTTATAATATGCTTTTTTGATAAGGGCACGTTTGTCCTATGGAGCTGGACGAGCATGTTTCCAAGCATTCTTATCTTGGCTATAATCCTATAATTTGTAATAATTATGTTTGTTTACAAAGAGTTGTTTTAATATGAGGTCGGCTTCCAGTCTAACCGGATGCAGCTGGATACCAGTATTTCACATGGAGCGACTGCTTATCTGACCTCCACAACCCAGTTACTGGGTAACACGATACCCCTTGGTAAGACTGGTTGTCTGACTTTCAGGCTTCTGACGACCCGTAACGACTGCCAAAGATCCGCGAATGACAGCCGGGACCAACGTCTTAACGCGATTTCCGAGACACAGAGGGGTCTTGGTATGTAAAGATGGTCATACATCTACGAACCAACCGCGGCAAGCTGATCGATCGACCCGTGTGGCTGTTATTACCACAGAACTATTATCTATTAACGCGCAACCCCTTAAGGGGTCATTGTTCTCATCATTATGAACAACTTTTAATATGGAACCAAACCTGAAAGCGCGACATAAAAGAATCAGCTGTTCTCTGCAGTTATGTTCTCTTATCTCGTCAAAATGTAGGGAACAGCTGAGTTTTAGGGTTCCGTACCAAAATGGCAAAAAGGAACCCTTATGGTGAGACTAAGTATGTCTGTCTGTCTGTCTGTCACACCTGGATATCTCGAGAACTTCTAATGCTATCAACTTGAAATTTAGAATAGTTTTAGATGACGTTTGCCCAACTATTTTGCAGACAAGAAAGAAATTTAAAAAATATACCTATGTGCAAAAGGGACTGAAAGGGGGTCTTAAAAATTTGAAGTGGGGCTACTAGGGCATGTGGGGTATCATATGAAAGAGCGCTGTTTGTACATTCTCAAACATTTTTTTTAGGCAGCATAGTTTCCGACTTTTGAAAAATGTAAAAAAAATACCGTTCCCTCCGAAGTTTGCATAGAGAAAAATCTGAAATTATTCAATGTGATAGAAGTTTATGTAAAGATTGAAATGATTGAATTTTATTTGCAGATTACAGGAAAAATAAAACGATGTCTATAGCACAGTTTTTCAGAAATCATCAACATCATAAACAACATTAGTTTGAACTAAACCCGAAAAGGGGTCATTGTACTCATCATTTTGAACAATTTATTCTATGGGACCAACCTTGAAATCGCGAAAAAAAAATCAGCTGTTCCCTACATTTGTGTTCACTTAAATCGACAAAATGTATGGAACAGCTGATTTTTATTTCGCGATTTCAGGTTTGGTCCCATAGTAAAAGTTGTTCATACGATGATGATGAAAGTTGTTCATAATGATAAGTACAATGACCCCTTAAGAGGTTGTGCGTTATTTATATTACGTCTTGTATACTCAAGTTATTACTTAGCATCTAGTACCTACATACGAATTGAAAAATTAACATTGGTACTTGCCCGGATTTGAAACCTTGTGCATAAGAAGCGAAATTTTATAACCACTGGGCCTAACATCACGACTTATGTAATAGTAATGATAAATTAAAATGTGATATTTGGACAAGTCCCATGATGGATCATCTTAGGGCCTGGGCACACCATGTTTTTTAAACGCGCCTTTGACGCGCGTTTGTAGCGATACGCACGCGAGTCAGTCTGTGCTGTAGGATAAAAGCGCGCCGTCGACGCACGTATCTAAAACGCGCGTCAACGGCGCGTTTAAAAAACGTGGTGTGCACAGGCCCTTAAATGTGTACAGGAATGCGACGCTCTAGCTAGCTAGATCTTGTATGGAATGAGAATAGCAACTGACTAAGCTCGAACCTAAGATCGTCGACGCGTTTCTTCAATAAAACTGCGTCGTGAGCTGTGGGTGACATCAGTGCTGTAACTAGGGCGGTGCCAGGCACAGGGCGCAGACCCTAGAGGGGCGCAGAAATGACCAAGGTTTGGGTCATACATGGTAGTTAGTAACATACATACAGGCTATTATTTCTACTAACGAGCATTTGGTGTCATTTGTGTTTTGTATTGTGTATTTTGCCAAATATATTCCAATTAACGTTTTTCTTTAGTTTTTTTCCTAATTTATACATAGATAGATACTTTATTTATGATTCCACCAAGTTTTTTGAGAAATTTTGTGTTTGGGTGATAGATTTAGGTATTTACTTAAACTGTCCATTTTATTGTCAGGTAGGATTAGAACATTTTTCAAGGGCGCAGTTATACATAGAAGCTCGCACCGGGCGCTTAAGAGACTAGGCACTGGGTGACATGAGAGAAGTTGATACTAGTCTTAAGATCAGTGAAAGATCTAGACGCATCACAGCACGCATCATGTATTCCCCGAAGGAGTAGCCAAAGCGTATAACCTAGCAAACCCATAATTTAAAGGGTAGCTGACATAGTTGTCAGAATACCACGCTGTGGTTTTTTTTTTAATACCCCAGTATTATGCTGAGATAGGAGCCTTTTTGACATCGCACAAGTCTTGATTGTTTTTTTAACCGACTTCCAAAAAGGAGGAAGTTTTATGTTCGGCTGTATGTTTTTTTTATGTTTGTTCACCGATTGCTCCGTCGATTATGAACAGATTTTGAAAATTCTTTTTTTTTTTGAAAGGGTATGGCTCCCGAGGTGGTCCCATTGCTACCAAATCAGAATCTGATGAGGGGATCCTATGGAAATCGAGGGGAACCCTTAAATTTTATAGGCAAACCTATAGCGATTTAAGTATTTTTTTTATAGCGAAGAGTTACTATAAAACATACTTAAATCGCTACAAAAACACCTGACTTCCAAAAAAAAACACTGCAATGTAAAAATTTCTTTAATTTCGGAAGTCTTTAGATCTGTATAATTAGTTTTTTGCCATCGACTTCCGAAATTAAAGATATGTTTCACTTTGTAGTGTTTTTAGGAAGTCGGTTCTTTTGTTTTTTGTAATAAGTTTTTTATTTACAACTTTTTAATAAGTCAGTTTTGAATTTATCTACGTTACAATAGCCTAATGTCAACTGCTCATCACCTTTTAGAAAATATTGTTTTTCCCGATGCTGGGACGTTAATTGGTGAAAAGTTCTCCTGGTCAGAACCACGAGGACTGCCACCCACCATATGCATTGTGCCTTGCATAATTGCTTAGCAACCTTATTACAGTACCTAATCGAATCGCATCCCGTTAAATACTTATCTATTGTTATGTTATTCCGGTGGCCATCTGTGGTCTTGATCATCAGTTCCATTTCACCAAATGGTGCTTTCCGAGGGCAAATGCACGAGTTATTATAAAAAATACCCAAATCGCTATTGGTATTTGAAAAATACGCAAGGTATAGAAGTTTAAAGCTGTTTCATTTTTTGCCATCTGTGTCTTAAATTTCCCCCATTATTGAGAAAAAAATTAAACACATACTTTGTACACAAAACTATATGTCGTGGATAACGATATTGTTTTAATAAAAGTTGCTCAATTGATTAATATAGTAGAGGGGCAAACGCCGTGACGTTATTTTGTAATGGCGGCACGTGGACAGAGTCGTTTTGGAAGGTGGGGATTGTCGAACGGGCAATCTGTGAAACTGTTGGTTTGCCTAGTTAAATTATTATTACTTGTTATTATCTATCTAGTTTTCTGATTAAAAGTGAGGTAATATTACACTTCGTGTTATAATTCAACGACACCAATGAAATGGACCCTTTACCGCTGAATCAACATGGTGACGACCCTATCGCTCCGCCGTCGCTGACGTCGTCATCAGAAGTGGGATCTGGATCTCACTGGCGCACAATGTTCGAGACCCAGCAGCGGAATATGATGCAGTTGATCGAGGCTATCAGAACAGCAGCTTTATCATCGAAGATCGCTCTGCCAGAAATCAACCCAGATTACCCAGATTCTGATCCACGTGCCTGGTGGGCAACGTTTGACGTCTGCCTGGATGAACATCCACTGGAGGGAGCATCGCTCATCATAGCTCTCAGCAAGGGCGGCGCGTCCTCTGCGGGCCATACGGTCTGTAGCAGCGGAAGAGGCACCGTAGCCGAACGGCGCGTCGACAACTGCCAAGTGGCAGGTGTTTGCGAGCAATTGCAACAATCTGGGGAGTCGTATTATTTTTATTCCGGTGCCGAATGCTCTCTTGTCAAGCAATCTGTCAGTCGTAATTTCATTGGTGAACGTACATTTGCGATGGTACGTATACAGGGTATACGAACATTATTGGTTCGAGCATATGGCCAAATAGTTCGTAAATTTGTCGATGGATGCTGACGGATGTATAACTTGTAAACTGTCAAAATCACATTCAGGTCGTGTACAAGCCAAGCTTCATCCAATCCCTAAGATTAGTATACCGTGGTATACTGTGCAAGTTGACATAACTTACAAACTTGGTGGCAAAAAGGATTCAAAAGAGTATGTCATAGTTTTAATCGATGCGTTTACTAAATTTGTCCTTATGTACCATGCTCTTCGAATTAAATCTGGTCTCTATTTGGAGCTCCGGCTCGAGTTATTGCAGACCAGGGTCGATGCTTTGCCAGCAAGGAGTTTAAAGATTTTTGTGAGAGTAATGGTGTTTCTTTACATTTGATCGTTTCGAGTTCAAGTCGCGCCAATGGCCAATTTGAAAGGATGATGAGCACTTTAAAAAGTATGCTTACGGCTGTAGAAACGTCAAATAGGTTTTGGCAAGAAGCGTTAGAGGACGTGCAACTAGCTGTGAATTCCTCTGTCAATCGTGTAACAGGAGCGAGCCCACTTCAGCTTCTGATAGGACGTGTGGCTAGACCATTCAATCTTCTAACTTTGGATGATACTGAACCAGAAATAGACATTGACAAGATAAGAGAGCAAGCGGCTACGAACATAGAAAAGTGTGCAAATTTATGAAAAATCTAGATTTGAAAAAGTAAAGCTAAAGTAATTAAATTTTATGTTGGTGATTTCGTTTTAATTCAGAATGTAGAGAGAAATCAGACGAAATTAGACCCGAAATACAAGGGACCATTTAAAATTGTGGTTATTGCTTGATGGTGATTGTTACCTATTGAAAACTTTGAATGGTATTATAGAACCTACAAGTACGCTCACGATCTTATACGAAAGATGCCTCTAAGTAATGTTCCTAATGAGTTAAACGAAGAGGACGGTGATGAAAGTACCTCCACCGAGTAGTAGACACATACCATGGCTATTTGGTCGCACCGTACGCACTAGTCTGTAGTCGTAACTGCAGCTCACTTGTGAGCTGTTCAGGGGGCGATGGGCAGCTGGTGGTACGGCGGGGACCTGGGTCTCAATGGAGACTATTGTTGTTTTGGTCTTGTACTGACCTGGGAGTCGCAGACTATGTGATGTGTGTGGTCGTATCACATGAGGTGATGACGATATGGGTGGCATAAGTGTCACTAGCTGCTGCGGCAGCTGGGCCATGAGCGTTGTATGTGATCGAAGTTGATTTAGTTGCTGAGTAAATATGATGGAGACTTAGAGGAACCTTCTGTGTTGAAGTTGTTAAAATGATTTAGAAGTTTGTTTGGTTGTTGAGACGTGAGTATTGAATAGTTATTGTAATTAAGTTACGGTCAGGTTGGCCGAGTGCTCAAAAATGCTTCAAAGTTGGTTATTTTGTTACAGATTCACACGAGGACGTGTAACTCGTCAGGCTGGCCGTGTCGTGGATAACGATATTGTTTTAATAAAAGTTGCTCAATTGATTAATGTAGTAGAGGGGCAAACGCCGTGACGTTATTTTGTAATGGCGGCACGTGGACAGAGTCGTTTTGGAAGGTGGGGATTGTCGAACGGGCACTTCGCATCGAGACGCGGACCAAGTCACTTCTCCAAAACGAAACTGTTGGTTTGCCTAGTTAAATTATTATTACTTGTTATTATCTATCTAGTTTTCTGATTAAAAGTGAGGTAATATTACACTTCGTGTTATAATTCAACGACACCAATGAAATGGACCCTTTACCGCTGAATCAACATGGTGACGACCCTATCGCTCCGCCGTCGCTGACGTGGTCATATATATCTAGGCCAATTATCTTCAATTTAATAGTTCCAATTTGACAGTTCAACAACATTCAGCGCGTTGTTTACGTTGTTGAGCGAACAATTTTTTCTAACATATGAAGCAATGGATTAGCAATATACTCTTCTGACTGTGATTCAAACTGTGTTACGCAATTAGGGTGCGGTTTAAGGCCCGTATTTATAGAGCGTTACTCAGTACTCAAGCATTACTTAAAACTAGTGTTTCAACCAATCAAATGGCTTGAATCTAGTTTCAAGTAATGCTTGAGTATTGAGTAACCTTCTGTAATACGGGACTGATGGCCGTTTTCACCATCGTTCCTTAAATTTAGGGAGGCACCTAAAACATTTTAAGTGTTAGTTTCGTTTTCACCATCACATAAGGGACACCTATGGTCCTAAGGGGTCCCTTAAAAATAGGGGCCCGATACTTGGCATCTTAGCGCTAAGTGACACTTTATTGGTTTGAACGAGAATAGTTGAGACGAAATGGAAGATTTTATTGACAGTTTAGAAGCTATCGAAACTGTGGATTTAGTTACGAATCAAAGTTTATTCAGACGGCCACATATTTATCGCGAAAGACCGGATTTTTTCACGAAATATGACCATGAGGACTTCTTCAAAAGATTTAAGTTATCCATGGCCAGTGTGTTGTTTTTGTTAGAATAAATAGAACACTATTTAGAATACACATGACATGATTTTTTTAGCTACCTAATATCTACATATAAAGTATTTACTTGTTTACTTCTATGTGTTTTAAACACAGGTACCTACTTACATAATACACTGGTGATTATTAATATTACGATTCGCAATACCAAATTTTTATGTATTTAATATTTGCAGGAATAAGTCAGTACCTCCGATATGGGTTAGAGCGTAGCCTTTAGGGGCACAATGGCGCGAAGACTTAAAAAAAATCTTTGTTTTTTCTTTCAAAATTCTACCAATTTTATTGCAGTATCGGGTTAACCTTGACTATAGAAACCATTTAGGTTCCGAGACGCATGGCCCTATGACGCACCGTTTCCGAGATAAGGGCTTTACATTTTTTATTATATTATATAATAAACGATCTATATTTCCAAAATGATAGCTCGCATGAAAATCTTTTCTGGAAATAAATTGTTGCTCTAGTCGAAAACCATGAGGTGATCTAAAAAAACCCAGCAAAATCTTACTATTTTACATTAATCTACGTCGGACTCCTTGTTTAAAAAAAAACTGTCACTTATCTAAGTGGTCCTTACGTAGGAGGCCTTAAATCTGGTGAAAACAACATTAGGTAAGGGGCTGATTTAGGGAGTCTCTTAGGTTAAGAGACCCTTAGTAAGGAAGGGTTTGAGGGAACTATGGTGAAGCGGCCATAAGACTCACTAAATAATCTTTAATGCCGTCAAAAATGAAAAGATTTGTTTTTCGTCTCATATTAACCCCGCTTGTCACTACTTTGAAAAAAAAAACAGACGAACATATCGATGGTAAAAAGGAAGTCACATTTGCCTTTTCCTTTGCCTTGCCTTTGCTTTACCTTGCCTTTGCCTTGCCTTTGCCTTGCCTTTGCCTTGCCTTTGCCTTGCCTTTCCCTTGCCTTTGCCTTGCCTTTGCCTCGCCTTTGCCTTGCCTTTGCCTTTTGCTTTGTCTTTGCTTTGACTTGCCTTTGCCTTGCCTTTGCCTTGCCTTTGCCTTGCCTTTGCCTTGCCTTTGCCTTGCCTTTCCCTTGCCTTTGCCTAGCCTTTGCCTTGCCTTTGCCTCGCCTTTGCCTTGCCTTTGCCTTGCCTTTGCCTTGCCTTTGCCTTGCCTTTGCCTTGCTTATGCCGTGCCTTTGCCTTACCTTTGCCTTGCCTTTGCCTTGCCTTTGCCTTGCCTTTCACTTGCCTTTGCCTTGCCTTTGCCTTGCCTTTGCCTTGCCTTTGCCTTGCCTTTGCCTTGCCTTTGCCTTGTCTTTGCCTTGCCTTTGCCTTGCCTTTACCTTTGCCATGCATGCACTAAGCATGCAGCATGCAAGTAAGCATAGCATGCTGCAAACAAGCGACCATGCAGTATGCAAGCAAGCATGCAGCATGCAAGCGAGCATGGTTTCTGTCACGGCTCCGGCGCTGCGGGGCTCCGGCGGTCCCACGCGAGCTTATCGTTGCAGATGGTTTGAGCTCTGAGCTGAGGCTTGCGGCCCGCCTCGCACCTCCGCGCATACGCGGGCTTAAATTACACTCTAGGGCCCGTATTAATAGAGCGTTACTCAGTACTCAAGCACTACTTAGGACTAGTTTCAACCAATCCGGGATTCCAGGGAAATCCAGGGATCCGTTCTTGGTCCAATCTTTTTTATTATATTCCTGAATGATTTAGTTGAGTACATCAAAAAACGTATTAATGACGCACAACTAATTATCTTTGCTGACGATACAAATGCAATAGTTTCGGCAGACAATACACTAGAATTGGAATGTAAGATCAATGCTCTTTTGAAAGCTTTCGAAATCTGGTTTAGCACAAATAATCTGAAACTTAATGTAAGTAAAACAAAATGTGTCTTATTTAAGCCCACTGTACGGAATGACATTAAGTTGGACATTGTTTCTTGTGAAAACAGTGTGGAAATAGTTGATAGTGTCAAGTTCCTGGGTGTACACATTGATACATTATTAAATTGGAAGGTTGAGACATTAGCTTTGACTAAATCAGTTAGCTGAGAGAAGTTTTAACGTTGCCTCAACTTAGAAGTGTGTACTTTGCTTTGGTAGAATCCAAGCTCAGATACAGCATCGAATTTTGGGGCAACAGTTACAAGTACAATGTTCAAATGGCATTTGTCATTCAAAAAAGAGCTCTTAGGACAATGCTCCGCATGAAACAGACGGAATCATGTAGAGAGCATTTCATAAGACTAAATATTTTAACAGTGCCATGCCTCTATATATTGGTTTTACTGACTAGCTTTGTTAAAAACTTGAACAAAATTGAGACCGATGAGCAGAGAATTACTAGAGCTAGTACACGTAGGAAAGATGTGCCCAACAACATTCAACCGAAATTGCAAGTTGTGCATCACAGCCCACGATATCAATCAGTAATTTTATACAATAAGTTGCCCATAGAATTGAAAAGTATTTACAGTGTCAACTTATTTAAAAATAAATTGAGGGCCCATTTATTGAGGAAAGGCTATTATGGTATCAATGAATTCATGGAAGACATTTGACATTGTAATATTATTGTAAAGTTGTATTTGATATAATTTAATTTGACATTTATTATTTATAATCTTATTGTATTTGAATTCTCAATTGACTATTAGTGTTTTTATTTATTGACATTTCTAAATATTTTAATCTGATTTAATTATAATGTTTTATGTTATGTAATTTTAATCTGATTTCACTGTAATTTTTTATATTTTGTTATTATTGTAATTTTAATGTAATTTAATTGCCATGTACTGTTTTATATTTTCAACGTTTTTGATGTATTTTAATGAATTTTGATCCGTTTTAATTGTTATTTTTAATTTAATTTCATTGCAATTTGTTATTTTTATATTATTTTCAACACAATGTTTCCATATTGTTATGAAATAAATGACAAGTATGACTTATGACTTAATCAAATGGCTTGAATCTAGTCTTAAGTAATGCTTGAGTACTGAGTAACGCTCTATTAATACGGGCCTAGGTGTAGGGCAGACAAGACTACGTGGAGTCGGTTTTGCAGCGATTCTCTTCTGTCACTAACTTTACATGAAAGACAATGAAAGGAAACGAATTATGAATGAACTGAATACTCGATACGATCTTTCGACTAAATAATTATTAGTCTAGTGAAACATTAGTTTAAATAAAATTAGTGCATTTGAAAATTCGGTCAAATGACATTATTTCAAAGAAATAAATATGCTCAATAAAACTCTACCAATTAATTATTCTGTCTAATGAATAATTATACGAAATGACTTTATTGTAACTCAAATTAGCCGGAGCGATTTTCGACAAAACGTTGTTATATACCAAACAAGGGTGAACCGGTCCATCTAGCTGGGGGGAGTCCCACACTACGCTTGCCGATACGCGGTCTCACTCCAGGACTCGTCTGCTCCACTGGCCATCGGTCCTTCGACAAACATGGCCAGCCCACTGCCACTTCAGCTTGCTTACTTTGCAGGCTATGTCGGTAACTCCGGTTCTCTTCCGGATAACTTCATTTCTGATCTTATTCTTCAGAGAAACTCCGAGCATAGCCCGTTATATAACCCGACTGTCAGTGTCCACGTTTCGGCACCGTATGTCATAACGGGCAGGACGCACTGGTTGGAGACCTTAGTCTTCAAACACTGCGGGATTGGCGACGAGAAGAGTTGACGAAGTTTTCCAAACGCTGCCCAACCCAACCGGATCCTTCCGTCGGCTTCTTTCTCAAAGTTGGAAAACTTGCTCTAGGTAAACGTAGTCCTTCACAACTTCGAGAAGCGACCCTTCGATGTGGATTGGACTCGGCAAGACATGCGAATTGTACATGACTTTCGTCTTGTCCAAATTCATGCCGAGGCCAAGCCGCCGAGAGGCTCCATTTAGGCTGTGCAGCATCTGGTCTAACTGTTCCAGCGTGTCTGCCATTATGACGATGCCATCGGCAAAACGAAGATGTGAGATGAACTCGCTGATTACGTCAATACCCTGTCAAGTCTAGTCCAGCGTCTTAAAGACTACCTCCAACGCAATGGTGAACAGTTTCGGGGATATCACATCCCCCTGTCTCACTCCCCTGAGTAGTTGGATGGGGCTGGTTTCCTTATCCTGGATCTGGACAGTCATCATTGCAGCGTCATACAAGCACCTCAACACTTCGATGTAGCGCCAGTCAATTCGAGATCGTTGCAGAGAGGCCAGAACTGCCCAAATTTCGATGTAGTCGTAGGCTTTCTCGTAGTCCACAAATGCCATACACAGCGGCTGATTGTACTCTTCAGTCTTCTGCACAATCTGCCGAACAGTATGGATGTGGTCTACGGTACTAAAGCCGTCTTACCTGCAAGAAATCTTACCTGCTTTGCGCCTGATGCTGTAACAACTCCCCTCACCACTTCTGCCCCAGAAGTTGAGTCAAATCTTCGTTCTAGTTCTGCAACGGGCACCGAGATGGACGTTTCATCTGCCACCAATGAAAATTCTACGCCAACAGTCTCAGAAATAAGTCTGCCTCCTACATTGGAATTGTCTCGAAGTAATAATAATTCACCTTCAGTAAAATTGGCTAAAAAAATAAAAATACTCGAAAATCGAAGCAATGCGTTGACGTTCGTCCAAGTACATCATCGGCAACCGATGATATCACAAATGCTCAAGCCTATACATTGAGAACAGCCCATCCTACAAAGAAGTCCGCTTATTTAGATTTACATGTCCGATGATGAGGTAGCTTTGTTAAGTGCCTTTGGCGATGTTGGAAGCTCTGACGAGTGGAAACCGGAATTAAATGGCAAGAAAAAAGAAGAAATTATCAGTTGACCCCGAAGAAGAGACTGTAGGTGATAGAACAGAAAAGAAAAAAAAACCGGCCAAGTGCGAGCCGGACTCGCGCACGAAGCGTTCCGTACCATTATCTATAAAAATGGTAAAAAATCACGTTTGTTGTATGGGAGCCCCCCTAAAATATTTGTTTTATTTTAATTTAATTATTTATTTTTAAAGTGAATATATAACTAAATATTCTGTGAATATTTCAAGCAGCTACCTGTTGCCGTTATCAATATAGAGCAAAAACGAGCAAAACAATCACGTTTGTTGTATGGGAGCCCCCTTAAATATTTATATTATTCTGTTTTTTAGTATTTTTTGTTATAGCGGCAATAGAAATACATCATCTGTGAAAATTTCAACGGTCTAGCTATCACGGCTCATGAGATACAGCCTGGTGACAGACGGACAGACGGACAGACAGACAGACAGACGGCGGAGCCTTAATAATAGGGTTCCCGTTTTACCCTTTGGGTACGGAACCCTAAAAAGGTGAATAAGTGAAAAGACACTTCTCAAAAGCGAATATTTGGACAGAGTTACACAAAATCAAATGGAAACGTTTGTGAAGAAAAAAAAGTTCAACCAAACCCTTGCGCTGGTAAAAAATGTACAAATACAACATAACAGATGGTGAAACTCATAGACAAGTCCTATTTTATAAGTAATACCCGTTGTAACTCTTATCCTGATGAAGGATCGTGTTGGTTGCGCTACTTAATTGTTTTTGGGGTGTCTTTTCATCCATAGACTCACGCAATGCCAAATGTTGATTATCCTTCTTTTCCTGTGCTTTCAAGCGACACGACAACGTCACTAATGTTATATCTGGTATTGTTTTGAAAGCCGACTGTTTCTTGTGCTCTATTATCTTATATACAACCACTGTGAAAAGTACCTTATCCTTCTTTTCCTAAAACACTTATTGAACTATCTAGTCTCTTATCACCTTTTACCTTGCGATGTGTGAAATCGGTATGTCGCTTAAACTTCATATCCTTTAATATTTTATTTTGTCATTTGTATGTTATGCCATATTTCTTCATTGGAAAATTAAAAGCTATTGTTATAAGCGACAAAAACCACTTTAAATAGCGTCAAATCATTAAAACTAAAACTGCTCCTTTTTTTTCTGATTTTATAATTGTTTTAGTTTTCACGATATCTTCATAGACGACAAAAATACGTCAGTTTTTCTACAATTTAAAACTTTGAACGGCTCTCCTGAACATTTCATTTTTTGTCGGTTATACCCTATTTCCTTTTAACCGTCGATATACAGGGTGTTTGGTGCATCGTGTGCCAAATTAAAATGGTCGACTGAAGGGGTCATCCGCTAGCCTTTCAGACCCCTTAACACCCCTCATGCTCTGTGGATTTTTTTTTATCGACTTTTTATTGTTTTCCAAAAAAAAGACCCAAATTTTACATTCAAATACAGATTTAAAAAAAAATATAAGGCGTAGACTCTGAATTTTAATTTTATTTCGATGTGTATTGTTTAAGAATACTTTTAAATACAAAATTAGTGATACACCTAGTTTTTTTTTTAATTCACTCGCAAAGGTAAAACTTAAATTAAAGCTGTACACGTTACAGCTATTTATAAGGCTACAAAAAAAAAACCAAAAGCGACCGGGATCTTCCAACTCCCTCATTAATTCTCCAGTCTATCCTCTTTCTAATGATGTGCCAAATGCCATAAAAGTATTTTAACAACTTTGTGAATTCGCTAGAATTGTGAATCAAGTCACATAAAACTACATTCCAAATTCTAATGAAAAAATATTTATTGCGGAACTGTTACTTGAGAAAGAGGTAAAATTTGTTTTCTCACTCTTTCACAGTAAAATCTATCTTCTATCTCTTTCTTGCATACCTTAAATCGGTTTGAACAAATCGCGCCGCCCGACCCGCCATTTTTTTAGTCGAGACATGACTGCCTCTGCTACCTAACGTGTGTGCTAGTTCACCATACTCCGCGATTCTTTTATTACTTTGTTATCGTTAAGTTTTGCTGGTTCTTGTTACATTTGTTTAATTTTTGTTGTTATTGTTAAACTTTGAGTTTTTTGTTATTGCAATGGCGACATTCTCTAACGAAGAATATGCGGACATCATGATAGCTTACGGAGCCGCTAATGGCGTCGCTCGTGCAGCGCAACGACTTTACCAGGAACGCTTTCCTGGTAGACGATTACCTGGCCACAGAGTGTTCCAAGACACATACCGACGCATACGCGAGACTGGCAGTGTTACTTTTAATGAACCAAGGGGCCATATTGTGCGACATAATGTTGAAGTATAAGAGAGAATACTGGCACTTTTTGAGGAAAACCCTACAAGAAGCATTAGAAATGTGGCATCACATCTTGATATTTCAATATGGAAAGTGTGGAAAGTACTTCGTCAAAACAAAAAGCATCCATTCCACTGCACTCCGGTGCAAGGTACGTAATTTTAAACTAACTTTAAACCCGTGCAAGCTTTGTTTGACCTTGCCTTTGTTTAGCAGGTAATGGGTATGGTATGGCGTCCCTTCCAGGTAGTGAATCTATTAGCACGAACAGCGGGTCCTTTCTTGTGTAATTACTTATTGCCCAAGAGAAATTTAAAAGAGTTTTTTGTTTGTTGCAGGTCTTGAGGGTGGCGACTTTGAGAGACGAGTGGCCAAATTGAATCCAAATTTACCAAGGATGGGATCCTCAATTTACACAATTTGCACCACTGGACAACGAAAACGCAAAACCCACGTGTTAAAAGACAGAAATCTTCTCAAAGAAGGTTTAGTGTAAACGTTTGGGCAGGAGTGATTGGGAATCAGGTAATTGGACCGCATTACCTGCCCGATAATCTCAATGGCGAAGACTACCTGGAATTCCTACAAAATGACCTGCCCGAATTAGTGACCGATGTGCCCGTATTTAATGAACGTGTGCCCATTGTATTTCAAAATGACGGCTATCCCGCGCATTGGCGATTGACTGTGAGGGAATATCTCGACAATGTGTTCCCCAATGCATGGATTGGACGCGATGGCCCTATTCCATGGCCGCCACGTTCCCCAGATCTAACTCCGTTAGACTTTTATGTCTGGGGACGTGCCAAAGAGTTGGTATATGCCACGGAGGTTCCAACTAGGGAGGTATTAGTCCAACGCATAGAAGCGGCATTCAATACTATTAAGGAGGAAATACGACTTCGTACAACAACTGTTGAAATACGAAACAGGTGTCGGGCCTGCATTCGCAACAGAGGCCAACAATTTGAGCAAGATTTTTAACAATGATTAAATAAATGTTAAAAATGCAATTTTGTTTTTTTATTTCAAGTAAATCCCACGAAAGATACAGATATGAGACACAAATTTACCTAACCATAAGAATGAGATAGCAGATTTATAGGTTTGACAGGTATCATTTAAGAGATTTTTTTTTAAATCATAATTTTGAATATTAGCCCTAGGTGACTCGATTCACAATTCTAGCGAATTCACAAAGTTGTTAAAATACTTTTATGGCATGTGGCACATCATTAGAAAGAGGATAGACTGGAGAATTAATGAGGGAGTTGGAAGATCCCGGTCGCTTTTGATTTTTTTTTTGTAGCCTTATAAACAGCTGTAACATGTACAGCTTTAATTTAAGTTTTACCTTTGCGAGAGAATTAAAAAAGAACTAGGTGACTAATATCACTAATTTTGTATTTAAAAGTATTCTTAAACAATACACATCGAAATAAAAATAAAATTCAGAGTCTACGCCTTATATTTTTTTTTAAATCTGTATTTGAATGTAAAATTTGGGTCTTTTTTTTGGAAAACAATAAAAAGTCGATAAAAAAAAATCCACAGAGCATGAGGGGTGTTAAAGGGTCTAAAAGGCTAGCGGATGACTCCTTCAGTCGACCATTTCAATTTGGCACACGATGCACCAAACACCCTGTATAACCTCCTCCTTTTTGGAAGTCGGTTAAAAATATCACCGTGCAAAACTTAGGTACGGATTGACAGGTCACTTCACCTTCACCGCCCAGCTGTGAGATTTTTACAGAATAGACCGGCAGGAGTAAAACTGCGTACACTCCTGAAAATGTATATTCAATCAGAAACAATAGTGCCGTTTCGGGAGTAGCTACAGCACCGCATGACCTCTCGTGACCGCCATAAGCAGAGTTCAGTGCCGGCTAAATATGGCTGCCCTACGGTCACCATAAGAATATCTGAATGAATTTGCCTTCATCATTACCCAGGAAAAAATGCATGATGTTATTTTTACGTTGAAGCTGAATTATATATAATATTTACAAATACAACCCACGTAGGTAGGTATAGGTACTGAATTAATCTCAACGCAGTGCCTGAAAACTGAATTTCGATTTGCAACGTCATTTCGATTTGCAATTTTAAGCAAAAGTTTTTAAATCATTACGTTGGAGTATTTTTAACCGACTTCCAAAAAGGTGTAAGTTATATGTCCGTCTGTATGTTTTTTTTTATATGTATATTCACCGATTTTTCCATCAATTGTGGACCGATTTTAAAAGTTATTTTTTTGTTTTAAAGGTGGTCCCATTGTTGCCCCTGAGTTTGTTTCGCCATTTCTTCTCAGGGGTAGTCAGAGGAAATGTCGGTTACATCTAGATTATTTTTTTATATTTTTTTATGACGTGTAAAAGTGATTCTATTTACAGAATAAACGATTTCATTTCATTTCATTGTCACCAAGTCAGAATCTGTTGATGCAGATCCCATGGAAATTGAGTTGGAAATCGAGGGAAATCCTCAAATTTTAGTCATAGCGATTTGGGTATTCTTTATAGTTACTCGTGCATTTGCTCCCGGAAAGCACCATTTGGTGAACAGGAACTGATGATGAAGACTAAAAATAATCTAAAACTGTTTAATTTTGACAAGAACGAGCGCCGCAAAAACAAGTTAATCCTACCAGCACCTAGATTACAAATGCACAAAAATAGCCCAGAATACCGAAGCATACAAATCTACAATAAATTACCTGAAAATATACGGTCCACAAAAACAACATGTGTATTAAAGCTAGGATAAAGGCATTGCTCTTAAAAAAAAGTTACTACAGTATCCAAGAATTTATGGAAGATAACATGTTAAAATAGAGTTCAAACATGTGTCTGTGTGTTAATTATAATATATAATATTTTACTTATAAAAGTAGATATAAGTATATACTTAATTAGTATAAGTCTATAAAACTAGATATAGATAATATTTTAAAATGTAAAAGTTCCTAACCTACATGATACTCAGAGGGCCTAAAATGGACGCTTTGGCAGTATTATAAGTACAATTCATATCCCACAATTCATCTGTTTGATAGTTTTGTATGGAGTTTCGTAAAATGGTCCGTATACTATGAATTGCTATAGTGAAGTCTAATGTCAAATATCAGCTGTCAAACAGATGAATTGCGGGATGTATGAATTGTACGCAGATCCTAATATGATTCTGCCAAAGCGTCCATTTTAGGCCTACTGTACTAGTTTTTTTAAGTTATCTTGCTGCGCCCTAACAGGGTCATGTACTCACTAGTTTAAGCCTAGCGTGTAACTGCTCTAAGGTGTAACATGTTGTGTACATTGTGCATTAAATAAATAAATAAATAAAAGACCACAGGTGGCCACCAAAACTACTTAATAATAAAGTAGTTAATGGGTTGCGATTCATCAGGTAATTTAATAAGGTTGCTAAGCAATTTATGCTCGTCACAATGCATATGGTGAGTGGCAGTTCTCCTGGTTCTTACCAGGAGAACTCCTCAACAATTAACGTACCAGGATCGGGAAAGGCAATATTTTGTAAAAGGTGATGAGCAGTTGACATTAGGGCATTGTAACTTAGATAAATTACAAACTGACCCACTAAAAAGTGAAAAATAAAAAACTTTACAAAAAAAACTACCGACATCCAAAAAAACACTACAAAGTGAAAAATAACTTTAATTTCGGAAGTCGGTGTCATTGGATGTGTACTTTAGTTTTTTTGTAAAAACTGTTTTATTTTTTATAAGCCTGTTTTGTTCTAATGAGCCTTCCTCTACCTCCTTCTACCTCCTTGAAGATTTTAGAATTGTGAAATATTACAAAGCTAGTTTTTGAAAAAAAAAAAGTTGAGATAATTCTTTGTTTTTGTTTAAAAAATTAAACCGATGAAAAAAATAACTGACAGGCTAAAATAAGTCTAATCAATAAATAAGTAATAATCCTTTCGGTCTTACTAAGCTCCTAAATTAATGTAATACTTATAAGACTTTTGAGTTTTCGCCAAACAAACAATTGAACGTAGATTAATTAAAGAAAATGTTTGTTTGGCGCCGACTCAAAATTATTAATTGAGGAGGTTCATCATCATCATCATCATTTCAGAAGAAAGACGTCCACTGCTGGACATAGGCCCAAATAGGGGGGGATTTGCCATAATCGCCACGCTTGGCAGCCGGGTTGGCGATCGCAGTATGGTTTTAAAAATGCATAGAGAACGCTTCTGCCCATTCTCTAGTAAATCCCTTAGTCGCCTTTTACGACACCCCGGGAAGAAATGGGATGGAGCTATTCTTTACGTCCGGCACCAAACGGAACGGAAAATTGAGGAGGTTAGTAAGACTGAAAGGTTTATTTTGTAATTTTCAGTTCCTTCTTTCGTCGGTCAGTGACTGCCTCGTTGGTCTAGTGGTTGCATGCGCTACTGTCGACCACGAGGTCCGGGGTTCGATTCCCAGGTCGGGCAAAGTGTTATTGGGTTATTCCATCGGAAATTTCTCTGTAGCATCCTCGAGTCTGGATTTGTGCCCGGTTGATGGCAATAGGCTCGCGCCCTATTACATGGGACTTAAACATACCTGGCAGCACTTCCACACAATAGGCATAAAGGACAGCCCTCTGTGCAGGGCCTGCATGTAGGCTGGCACAGGCGTCACCCAGATCAGAACAGAAACCCTCGGGTCACCCAGATCTTTCACAGATATCCAATGCAGACCAGGAGACCTAATCAGCTTCTGGAGGGAGGTGGGCTGGTTGGAATAATCAACGACGGCCGCCATGCCCCACGCACATTGGTCCACATGAAGGACTAAGTGCGGAAACCAAACCCGCTAACATAGATAGATAGAACATACCTTTTTTTTTTTTTTTTTTTGTTCACGGGGTGGAAAATCCTCATGGATGTCCTCCGCCCTGGGGCGGGCGGAGGGGTCTGTCAGACTCTTACTGACTAAAATCCACCCCAGTGTTCCCCTCCCACACTTGCACCGGGGATCTTGGGATCTGTTATTCCATCCGCAATCCCCGGCTAGTGCCGGCCCGCCTCTGCGGGCCACCTCAAGTCTGGGGGGGGGGGGGGGGTGAAGTGTCTGACCCCCCCCGCAACGTCTGCTAGGGACGCGCGTGGAACACTACGCGCCGCCACCTCGGGTCCAATGTGATAGGGGGCGGCGGACGTCCCCAAGTCCGCCGTCCCTGGACCCATTTATGGGGGCTGGAAGAGGGCGTTATCGGCCCTCCGCCGACGCCCGGTGCGCCTGCTGCGGGCCGGGTGAGCGGACGAGATCTCCCGCTCCCTTTCCGCAGCCTCCTTCTGCGACACGACTGTTTCGCAGAGATAGATCATACCTGGCAAAACGTGGGTGTACTATAGGTACCCTCTGCCGAACCCTTCGCGGATTACAGGCGTGATGTTATGTTATGTTCTCTCGTCGGTTTTAGTTTTTTGTTAAAAAGTTTTTATATTATCATACGCTTTTCAGTTTCCTTTTCAAAGAAGAACTTATTTCTTCCAACAACTGTTTCCTACTAACACATTTAAAAAACCGGTCAAGAGCAAGTCGGACTCGCGCACCGAGGGTTCCGTACGAATATATGATGTTGATAATTTCTGAAAAAACTGTGCTATTTAGAGACATTGTTTTATTTTTCCTGTAATCTTAGCTAAGATAAGCTTCTATCATATAGAATAATTTCAGATTTTTATCTATGCAAACTTCGGAGATAAGGGGGGGACGGTATTTTTTTTTAGATTTTTCGTCAAAAGTCGGAATATGAAAAAAAAATATGTTGAGGATGTGCAAACAGCGTTCTTTCATATGATACTCCACATGCACTAGTAGCCCCACTTCAACATTTTAAGAACCCCTTTCAGTCCCTTTTGCAAAAAAAGAGATTTTTTTTTAATTTCTTTCTTGCTTGCAAAATAGTTGGGCAAACGTCATCTATAACCATTCTAAATTTCAAGTTGATAGCATTAGTAGTTCTTGAGATATCCAGGTGTGACAGACAGACAGCCAGACTTAGTCTCACCATAAGGGCTCCTTTTTACCATATTGGTACGGACCCTAAAACTAGTGAAATTAAAACAATACATAAAGGCAAACACCACATAACTAAAATTAAATTATGTTAATTAGCAGCTTGCCCACATGTCAAGTTTACAAGCAAAGTTAATACTAAGGAAAAAAATATGCTAAATCAAACATCATCATAAAGGCTTCATAACAAACCAGACAAACAGTAAATAATTTTAGATTTCTGCGTAGTTAAGACTCAGATATATGTCAGTGCCTTGACTGGTTAGCTTGCGTGTTCTGTACTGGGGGCCTAAAATGAACGCTTTGGCAGAATCATCATCCCGCAATTCACCTGTTTGACAGCTGCTATTTGACATTCATCATTTCAGCCGAAAGACCACTGCTTGACATAGGCCTCCGCCAATTGGGAGGGGCTGCCATAATCGCCACGCTTGGCAGGTGGGTTGGCGATCGCAGTATGGTGTTAAAATGCATAGAGAACGCTGCTGCCCATTCTCTAGTAAGTCCCTTAGTCGCCTTTTACGACACCCACGGGAAGAAATAGGGAGGTGCTATTCTTTACGTCCGGCACCACACGGAATATATTTGACATTAGACTTCATTAAAGCAATTCATAATTTGTTCATTTTACGAAACTCCATAGAAAACTGTCAAACAGATGATTGCGGTATAAGAATTGTACGCAGATCATATTATGATTCTGCCAAAGCGTCCATTTTAGGCGCCCAGAGCTCACGCAACGCTTCGTACGTTCAGCCAGTAATAGGACTCGCCCATCAAGTAGCGCTGTCCCCAATTTGACGCATTAATTATACACAAAACAAAACGTGTTTTAATAAAACGCGTACCTATACTAAAAGATTAATAATTAAATTATCTTTAAATTGTTAAATATTTAATTATCTTTATTTATTTTGTTGTTCTCTGTGGAGGACAAAGAGGAGTAATAAGAATTAATGACTGAGCACGAAAGTTATTGAGTGCGAGCAGTAGCGGCGAGTTGATTATTCCCTTAAAAAAATTATTACAAACATCTTCGTTGTTCTCACAGACTAACACTCAGTTGCAGAAAGCTCACCATTAACACTTCATTACATAAAGCAACATTATCGCTAATGAATTCATTACTTTAATGAAGTTGCACAAACAAATTTTAGATAGCATTAGACATTTTTAATGCCACTTTAGTTAAGGAAGACTTTAAACAATATTGCCAGGAACAAATTACCATATTGAACGAAAAGAGTGAACATTTGCGTTCTGTTATTATCCGTACGTACAAGTACACCACAATTTTAGCATAAATTATAGTAAATGTAGTTGATTTATGTGTATTCAGTGTACTCTGTGGTTTAGTGTAGTTTAAATAATCTGGTTTAAGGGGGATGCGGTAAGGTAGCCCGCGAAATTCAATTTTACCAACGTTTTTTGCAATTTTTATACTTCTGATTCATATGCTAATGATTATAATTCTGTAAAGTCATATTGGTTATGGCCGTGAATCATAATTAGAGCAACATACGTGTTACTGACCTGCAAATTGCAAAAACCGTAATAAAATTTGAATTTTGCGGGCTACCTTAGCGCATCCCCCTTAATCTAATAATTTTAACATGTGTGCAGTCTAGAGCTCCTGCCACACGTGGAAATCCATCAATTTCATAAAAACCTTCTGCAACTCTACGTAGTTCCGTCCGGTCTGGCATTTTAATATAGAGGTGGCTTAATTTTGCTAGCTCACGGGATACTTTTTGTATAAACAAACTGACAAACAACCCGACCCAACCTGTTTCCGACAAACTTTTGATTTATTTATGTTTATTAAATCACCCAATACCTACTTGCTGGTAAGATCCAGTGGCGAAAAATCTCAAACATATTATAAGCTGTGTCAGGCCATTAATGGATTTATTTCTTTGCGTCACTGGTTCTAAATCTTAATCAAATACGTTACAAATTTGAAGAACTGCCTCCTTGGAAATTCTATACCTTACACGAAACTCTTTTCCATCATGTTTTAAAAATGAATTCACTCGGTCTGGGATTCGACGGCGAGGTAAATCTACTAAATAAGAATCAGATAATGATGAAAGACTGGTTAAACACATCTTTCAATTACAGAAATGCATTCAAGTACCGTAGAAAACACTAATGTTGCTCTAATGGATGCTTTTCGGCCCATTAAAATTAAAAAATCTGAAATGTCAAACTTAAAGTTCACCACTTGCTAATGGGCGCTAATGAAGTTACGTGCAACGTAAAAGTGTTTAAAATGGCCGGTTTCATTAGGTTTGACATTTCATTAGTTAAATTTAATGGAGCATTAAAATAAAATAAAAAATGGTTTTGTGCAATGATTTAATGCTACATTAGTGTTTAATGTAGTCTTTAAAATTTAAAGATCGTTTCTGCAACTGAGTGTAAGTTGAACCTACTGTTGTTCTAAAATGTTGCAGACCTTCAATCTATTCTTGTAACGCGTTTTTAGTTATACCAACAGAAAAAGCTATTTTTTTTTCTCTCTATTTGTTGATAGGTTTTTTAAAGCTGGATGACGAAGCGTTTTTGAACGCGTTCTAGACGCAAACTATTCGTAGCATAGTGTGGCCGCCACACACACTACGGTATTCTTTTATGCTACATATATACCAAACTATAGTAAAATATAGTGTCTTATGAAAAAAACCCAGCATCTTGGTCTGCACTCAGTTGCAGAAAGCTCACCATTAACACTTCATTACATAAAGCAGCATTATCGCTAATGAATTCATTACTTTAATGAAGTTGCACAAACAAATTTTTGATAGCATTAGACATTTTTAATGCCACTTTAGTTAAAGAAGACTTTAAATAATATTGCCAGGAACAAATTACCATATTGAACGAAAAGAGTGAACATTTGCGTTCTGTTATTATCCGTACGTACAAGTACACCACAATTTTAGCATAAAATAAAGTAAATTTAGTTGATTTATGTGTATTCAGTGTACTCTGTGGTTTAATCTAGTTTAAATAATCTGGTTTAAGGGGATGCGCTAAGGTAGCCCGCGAAATTCAAATTTACCAACGTTTTTTGCAATTTTTATACTTCTGATTCATATTCTAATGATTATAATTCTGTAAAGCCTTAAGGGTTATGGCCGCGAATCATAATTAGATCAACATACAACGTGTTACTGACCTGCAAATTACAAAAATCGTAATAAAATTTGAATTTCGCGGGCTACCTTAGCGCATCCCCCTTATTCTAATAATTTTAACATTTGTGCAGTCTAGAGCTTCTGCCACACGTGAAAATCCATCAATTTCATAAAAACCTTCTGCAACTCTACGTAGTTCTGTCCGGTCTGGCATTTTAATATAGAGGTGGCTTAATTTTGCTAGTTCACGGGATACTTTTTGTATAAACAAACTGACAAACAACCTGACCCAACCTGTTTCCGACAAACTGTTTAAATCACTCAATACTTGCTGGAAAGATCCAGTGGAGAAAAATCTCAAACATATTAAAAGCTGTGTGAGCTGTGTCAGGCCATTAATGGATTTTTTTCTTTGCGGCACTGGTTCTAAATCTTAATCAAGTAGGTTACAAATTTGAAGAACTGCCTCCTTGGAAATTCTATACCTTACACGAAACTCTTCTCCATCATGTTTTAAAAATAAATTCACTCGGTCTGGGATTCGACGGCGAGGTAAATCTACTAAATAAGAATCAGATAATGACGAAAGACTGGTTAAAGACATCTTTCAATTACAGAAATGCATTAAAGTACCGTAGAAAACACTAATGTTGCTCTTTAATGGATGCTTTTCGGCCCATTAAAATTAAAAAATCTGAAATGTCAAACTTAAAGTTCACCACCTGCTAATGGGCGCTAATGAAGTTACGTGCAACGTAAAAGTGTTTAAAATGGCCGGTTTCATTAGGTTTGACATTTCATTAGTTAAATTATAATGGAGCATTAAAATAAAATAAAAAATGGTTTTGTGCAATGATTTAATGCTACATTAGTGTTTAATGTAGTCTTTAAAATTTAAAGATCGTTTCTGCAACTGAGTGTTAAAAGTGTGGTGCAAAGGTAAGTTTTTGGTCAAACAGAACTCCGAGCTCACGTATAGTATTTATTTCATTAACTTTGTCCTTATTATTGTAATACAGTGCCTAGTAAGATTATTTGTTCTTGTATACCTACTTTATTGTGGTAAGTTGAGTTCAAATGCATTTTATTCTTTTTGCACCACCAGGAGTCTTAATTATTCTAAGATCCTTTAAGTCATCCGCATATTATAAAAATTTCGCATATTATCAATATTCGGAGTGCCGAAAACAGCTAGGAATGCATTAATAAAATAGTTAAATAAAGTTGACCCCAGATGTGAGCCTTGTGGGACTCCAGAGGAGACATTATGTACGTTAGATTGATAACCGTTTACCACGACAAAGAAGATCTATCTGCTAAATATGAAATCACCGGTTCAAGTAAGCTGCCAGGATACCCTTTTCTTTTTTTTTTTGGGTGGGAAATTATCAAATAACTTCTCCCGCTCTGGACGGAGCGGGGGGGCCTGTCAGACTTTTACTGACTAAAACCCACCCGTGTTCCTTCATTTGCCTGTCTGCCAGGGCCACGATATCCCTTTCGGACAAACTCGCAACCCTGGCAGGCATTGGTCCTAACGGACCCCGTCAGTTGGTGCTGACATCTCTTTGAGGCGCGCGTGAAACACAACGCACCGTCTACCCGGGCCTGGTCCTTATCGGACGGCGAGCTACCCATCGCTCTCCGTCCGCAAGCCCGCGCCTACGGTGGCCGGAAATCGGCTTGCAACTCCCGACGCCCGGGGCGTCTCCTACGGCGACTAGAGGCGCGTGGGCGCGAACCTTGCCTCTCCCTCATGCGTTCCGCCTCCTCCTTCACGAGCATTACTGCTTCGCAGAAGGAGGTGACGGCCTCCCATGCACTCTCGCTCCGAACCATGGCCTGACGCGAGAGATCGCCGCCGCCGATCGCCTCCGTGAGGACACGGCGGTGCTCCGCCCAAGCCGGGCAGATCTCCACCGTATGCTCCACCGTGTCCTCCGGGCGATCCACACAGTGGTGACACCCGGGCGTTTCCTCCCGCTTTATCCTGAACAGGAACCTCCCGAAACAACCGTGTCCGGTGAGGACCTGCGTCAGGCGGAAGGTGAGGACGCCGTGGCGCCTCTTCAGCCACTCCTCAAAGAGGGGACTTATCGCCACAATTGTAGCGTGCCCAGCGCTGGGTTGCGACAATCGTACTCTCCATGCCGCCATGAGATCCCGCCGGAGTTCCGTCCGCTGTGGCGTGATTTCTCGCGGCAGCGGAGTTTCACCCCGGCGTTTCGCCTCCTCGCGCCACTCCCAGATGTGCGCGAGGACTTTTGCCTCCAGATCCCACGGCGGCAGTCCGGCAAGGAGGCTCGCCGCCTCACGGGAGACCGTGCGGTAACCCCGTACTAGCCTGTGCCAGGATACCCTAAGCACGCAACTTATAAGAAATTATTTTATGGGAAACTTTATCATAGACCTTGCTGAAGTCAGTATAAATGACGTCAGCCTGATATAACCAGCATCAACAGTCCAAATTACTAAAAGTTGTGCAAATGGAAACAGATCAAAACAGTACTTGTTGATCTAAATCCAACAAATCTGTGCTGATGATCGCTATGAATAGCTTTGGATGGATTTGAAAATGCGGGCAGAGAAGTGACTCAAACACTTTGGCAATCGTTGAAAGAATTGAGATGGGCCTATATTTTTTTATGTTATCATTGTTACCCATTGTTATCAATGTCTAGGCATCACCTTTGCCATTTTCCATTTTATAGGGAATTTGCCAAAAATTAAAGATTTGCTGTATATGAGCATAAGTGGACGCCCTAACCGCAAGCTCTAAGTAATAAATATTACCTTTGTTAATTGACTAAACTTTTTGATTTTTTAGTATGATCTCACATAATTATAATAGTTGGAAGTTCCCTCGACAGCCTTCCGTCTCCAACAACAGACCCTCAATGAGTCATATCCCAGCTAGGTCTAAAGCTCTGATCAAGATGAATGAAATAAGTCCAAACACCATGTAGCTGCTGTAAACTGTTGAGGAGCTCTCTCGACGACTGTCTTCGGTCTCCATCATCAAATCAACTTCAGGTTTCTATTATGTTGTATTGACATCAGACCTACATATTACCTATGTGTGCCAAGTTTCAACAGAATCGGTTCACAAGTGAAAATTCTTTAGGTGAAAAATCAACAACCCCATTTTTCTACCCTTAGGGGTGTATTTTGTATTTCAATTTTAAATGGGACCAACATCGGAAAAAAATTAAAAAAGAATCATCAAAATCGGACTACTCTGTAAAAAGTTATGTGTGGTCTGGTCATAAATAAATATATATAGGTATATACGCGTTGACTTGAGAAACTCCTCCTTTTTTTTGTCGGTTATAAAAGAACAACTTTAATTGCCATCTGCGTCATTTTGACACTTGACGAGGCATCTAAGGTCGATTTCTACGGTACGCAGTGACTCTGTATCGTCCTCTAGCAGACATTTAATAGACCATATTAAAATGTTACAAGAACTAGATTCTAGATGTGAAAGTTGGAGTTATTTCATACGTAGATATGTGGTTAATATTCGATCGGCGCCGGGCCCCACAAAAATACTAGATTTTGAAATTATAATGTCCGCACCTACCTCGCTCCCCAGTGCCGGACGAATAAAATCTTTGACTTTGTTATTATAGGTCGACGGCATATTGCCTGTCACTTATAATGTATGTTGCTTATATTTTTGTATAACGTACTGATTTTGAGAAAAGAAAAGCTAAATGCACCGTAAGTAACGGATTGCAGACTACGGTACATCTACTTACCTATTAGTAAAGCTAACACGATTACAATCTACAGATCGAAATAATTGCTAATTAAAAATATGCTTTAGTCACGACACAACACGAAGAAAGAGCTCGGTAGTGATTGGCCACTTGCTAAATACTAGTTACTGATGATGAGAGAATGCAGTTTAGCTTCAGAACAGGAAGAGTGCTGTGTCAAAGATGGTCAGGTATATATGCTGGTTGATCTAACTACTGTACGATTGCCAGGGGGGCTACTCCGAAGCGATAATCGGAAGTATCGGCTGAAATGCCGAATATTCGGCCGTTTCCTGACTACGGCGGTTCCTGAAAGCGACAGTCAGAGAGATAAGTCAAAGACAAAAACGTGATTGAAGACGGGTGAGGGTTCAAAGGCATATCTGGAAGTCTACTCCGAAGATAAATCCGAATGTTCGGCCGTTTCTTGACTACACCTAGTTACGGCGGTTTTTTTTTCTTTCGCCGTAGTCAGGCATGACTATGGCTGACAACGACGGTCAAAGAGATAAGTCAAAGTCAAAAACGTGACTTGAAGTCAGGTAAGGATTCAAAGTCAAATAAGGAAACTTTGGAAGTCAAGAAAAGGCCGAACATTCGGCCGATACTTCGGATTATCACTTCGGAGTAGCCCTCCAGGAAACTTTGCATTATCCCACAGGCCCACTGAATCTCCTATGATTTTTGTGGTTGTAGAAACGTAGATTTAACAACTCCACATCCCGTAAATAGGTGACAAAACCTGGAGCTAAGTAGGGTATCATTCATTTTAATTGCTCATTTATTTTCTTAAATAGCTTTAAAACTTATTTACACATGAAATAGTTTAATGGATTCATACTAAGAGATTATAATAGCCTAACTTTTCTAAAACTATTGACAAACTAAAAAAATCCTCCGCATCACTGTCGACTGGTAATGTACCTACGCAAGAGACTGACGGCATTGCCACGTTAAGTGTAATGCTTAACCTCTGGCCAAGGTAATAGCCAGCCCTTGGGTCATGGGAACTGTCAACCAGCCGTTTGGAGATATCGTTGAACAAACCATCTCATTATATTTATGTATTACTAATTACTGCACGTACTGCTCCTGCTAGCTATTCCTCACTCCTGCTAGTACTGCTACTTTTAGTGATTTCTCAAATTTTGTGTTTTTTGTTTTTATGGTTTTATTCCCAAAACTTGATTTTGGTCGACTAGTTGTAAGTTCTTATATTGTAACTGTTTGCTGTTCCTTTCAATAAAAAAAAAAACTGTCAGTCGTAGGGCTGCACGTCATAAGTGAAAACTAAGTAACTTGTGAATTGTATCATTTACGCTGATAGCACACCGCCGCGAAATCATAGCAGCGAAACCGCAGTAGTTCACTTGTACTGGGGCCCAAGTCTGCTATTTTTATAAATTCAGTCATTCCAACACGATCCCATTTTCATGCCATTGTCATTTTGTTAAAAGTTCGTAATCTGCTAAATTCATAATGGTCGATCATTGGTCGGTCAATGTTCTCGTAATTACGAATTGTGTTATTATAATGGCATTGTCGTATTGCCATTATTATACAACCCATTAGTAGATGTCATTCATTTGTCATTACGTACGAGATTACCAATACATGCAATTTCTTTCTATGTAGTGTCAGTGGCCGACCATTGGAAAGTCATAATGACGCCATTATAATAGTAGATTACCAAACTTGTCAAAACCAACAATTTTGAAATCAATGATCGACCATTCTGAAACTATTGTAATAGCAGACTTGAGGCGCTGTTCCGCTACTCGAATCGAATGCGAGTAGCGGAACATGACGCGAACCAGTACAATTGAACTACTGCGGTTTCGCTGCTATGGTTTCGCGGCGGAGATGTGCTATCAGCGTATATCGAAGCGTTCGGTGACGATGACGCGAGTTCCATGATTTTTGTTCACCCAAAAAGTGCTCAACGCGCCTAATGGTTTTCACTTTCGCACACTTTCACAAAATTAACAAAATTTAGTTTTTCTCGGTAACAATTCAGAAAAACTTCGGGTGCCTGAAATATTGAAAACACAGTACAGAGTAGCAAAGCTTCGTGTATCAGGAATAAATCAGGATCGATCGAGCATGCATAAAATATTAGTGTTTGTCCCTGATATGCTCCGGGAGATGAATTTGTCTGCCGGACATTGTATTTAAATGGTGGTGGACCGTGTTGCTAAGATAGGAATAATATTTTAATTTTTACTAAATGTCTTATAATTTAATCATATTAAGACGGAAACATATACCAGTTAGCTTGCGTGTTCTGTATTGAGGTCACGCAACGAGTCGTACATTCAGCCAGTAAGAGGATTCGCCCATTAAGGAGCGCTGTCCCCAATTTGACGTATTATTAATGTATTATACTAACAAACGGTATTTTAATAAAACACGTATACTAAAAGATCGTTAATTAAATTTCTTTAAATTGGTGAAGGTTTCAGAAAAATACGCTTGGTAGATTTTGCGCCATTCTCAGTTTTTTATATATCCGCGATAGGCATAACTTTACAAATTAATTTCACTATGTATTAAAAACATAATCTAAAATATTCATATATTAAATTATTGAGAAAATGCTCTAATTTAACATATTTTTTTTTTCAAATCATTAACATTACTCGTTTTGACGTGATCTTCAGTATAAAATCATTAAAAGTCGGTTATCGTCGCCTTAAGAAGACCGACAGTGGGCAGCAAGTGTATAATCTATGGTGGGCAGTGGTGGCTCAGTGGTAACGGCCGCGACTTACGAGTAAGTCTTAGGTACGAACCCTGGCAGGCGCTTTACTTTGTGTAAATTATTTCATCACTAACTGCTCTCAAAACGGTGAAGGAAAACATCGTGAGGAAACCGGCATGTCCTTTAAAGAACCGAAAACTCGAAGATATGCGACATCTATCAACCCGGACTGGGCCCGCGTGGTGGATTACGTACGGCCCACTGCCTTTTACCGAGAGGAGGCCTGTGTCGGCTGTGTTCCAGCACTGGGAACATTATAGGCTGATAACGGCTGATTATACTAAGAAGTCCGACATATTATGAATAAAATAAAATAAGTACCTATCAAGTACCTCAGGTTGCGAATAGAGCTAGTAACTATGTAAAAACGAATTGGCGAGCAACGAGCAGCTAGTGCACGACGGCGACGATTACCTACTCGTTGAGAGTTGTTGGTTATCTATCTGTCCAGCGAGCGTCGCTGAGCGAGTACGGTGTTTAAAGCTCTTGTTGCTGTGACAAACGAGTAGGTACTCGCCGGCAGCAGCGGTATGAATAGTCAGCGATTAACTATTAATAAGATAGAATTATGAGGCATATGTCGCAAGACAGCCTGACCTGGTAACTGATTAGTTTATAAGAATTTGTGTTTGGACAAAGGGTCAGAGTAAATAAAGGCTATTTTTATTTTATTTATTTTAACTATTATTATAACTATCAATATACTAACAATCTTTTGTAAGTTTCTTGAGCGAGAAAATCGTTGATAGCTAAGTCGCTTCCTCGTCAGCGGGCGGAGAGACATGTGCCTTAAACTTTAAACACAAATCCTGCATTCTGTTGAGTTCGAAGACCAGGCAGGGGTTGTTGTCCGGCCTTTCAAATTCAAATCTACCTACCGATATCCCTTCCCCGTTCATAAAGAATACATGATGGCAAATGGTTCAAAAATCTAAACGAGGTCGTGGACCTTTGCTACTCAGTTCCGCAAGCAAAACAAAAAAAAAATATATTTCTATAAAGGACTCACAGGCGTTACCTTGACGTGATCTGATACAACCTTCGAATATATTTCGTCACTAAAATAAACGGTCGATGAACTTCATTGGGTATAAGGTAATGACGAGAATTATTTTACAATTAATTTAAATTAGCATTTTTCGGAACAAATGTCAAGTATCGACATTTAGTTGAACACCGCCGACTACCTGTGATCCAAATGTGATAAACATTTTTTTGCTTATTGCTATTCCATTTAGTTAGGTAGTAAGAAATAAGTAATTTATCAAATCTTTAATTGGTTTGATTTGCATATTGTATTAAAAATATATATTTTATTTAACGTCGGATGGATGTTGCAAGCAGATGCGATTTGCATCATCAGTCAGCCGTGTTTTTCGTCCCAGTTGTTGCTCTATAAATATTGAAATATTATTAATAGTAGTATTAATTAATAATGATGATTTAATAAGTACATAAATAACTACACAATTTCTATAATTTAATTTTGATGAATATTATCACGGTTTTTTGCACCATCTCTTCCTACCAATTTGTACGCCACGATAGGCGGCTGAACATGTTAGAACTTTTCTGTATCTTTTACTATATTTCTTGCATGCAATGTATACAAGGTCAAATTAAATTAGCTACCGAAACTCCGCAGACGTGATGGGTATCAATATCTAAAGTAAGTAAGTTTATTTATTTGTGTAAAAATGGTGTACATACATTGCATGCAAGATATTAAATACAGAAATAAATGTTCGATCATGTTCAGCCGCGTATCGTGGCGTACAAATTGGTAAGAAGAGATGGCGCACGAACCGCGACTATATTTATCAAAATTACATTATAAAATTACTTATTAAATCATAATTACTTAAACGTCGCATCTAAACACGACAAAATAAAATAAAAAAAGATTTAATGTTTTTTTTTTAGGTCGACGACAGCTATAGCGTGTTGTTACTTGAAGTATGCGTTGAAAAAATCTGTTTGCTTTTGTTTTGTCATGTTTAGATATCGATACAGTATCACGTCTGAGAAATATACAAAAAACAACTATATTTCAAGTGACTACACCATCTGCAGAAAAAGACCTAAAAAAAAAAACTCATCAAATTAATTTCTTTTTTATTTGATCATGTTTAGATATCGATACTCATCACGTCTATGGAGTTTCACTAGCTAATTTAATTTGACCCTGTCTATCATGTACCTACGACAAATATTTACTTACTTCCTCTTACTTAGTCTGTTTTGCCTAGATAGGAGAGGAACCCCGATCCCCCGGCCGATGGGGCCGAAAGGTTCTGGAGTGGCGACCGCGTACCGGAAGACGTAGCGTTGGAAGGCCTCCTACAAGGTGGACCGAACCTTGTGAAGGCCGCAGGTATCCGCTGGATGCGGGAAGCACAGAACCGGTCGAAGTGGCGGTGCTTGGGGGAGGCCTATGTCCAGCAGTGGACGTCTTTCGGCTGAAATGATGATGATTATGATGAGGAGAGGGAGGCCAAAGAAAAGATGCATGGATTGTGTGAGGATTAGTAAGGAATCGAGGCAGGAAGATCGAAGATGAGTCGGTTCTGCCTAGATAGAAAGTCAGTAGGGTCAAGTACTTCTCTACTACCGGTAGACTCGGTAGTCCGTTCCCATGCATGCCGCAACGCATTGTCGAGTTGCCTTATACCCAAGCAGTGGTGTAGCTAGGGGGGGGCGTCGTCGGGGGCGGTCTGCATCGGGTGCCATCTGATTGGGGGTAACAACACCCGACCGTGAAAAAATAAAATTAAACATACTATCACGTTTCTCAACGATAAACCACTTAGGCTTGAAGCCATTGTAAACCAAGTTATCCAAAGTAAATAATTCAAAATAAAGCTAAAAAGGGAAGGAAGAAATCACGGCAATAGTATCTATACAGGGTGTTAAAGTAACTGCGTGCCATAGCTTAAGGGTAGTTTCAGTATCGAGAAAGGAACCCAGGAAAAAAATAATAAAACAAAAATGAAAACATAAAAAAAGTATTGCAAGATCAACCTAATTTAGTACCTACTAACTTAAAATAGCAATCGTTTAGAATTAAAACTATTATATTTGACGGTCTTAACCCCGTTAAAGTACGAAGACTTTTTATTGTTCAATTAAATTTTTTGTTTATCTTTTTATTTTTTTTAATTATTTTTTTATTTTTCCTGGGTTCCTTTATCGATACTGAACCTACCCATTAGCTATGGCACGCAGTTACTTTAACACCCTGTATATAACGAAGTTAAAAGGAAAACAAGTAATAGTCGACCAACTTACATGTCAGTTGGAATGTAATGGAAAGAACATTATGTTTTCAACTAGAATGTTAAAAGTTTGTTCTTGGGATAAATTGATCCCAACTACGGAACCCTTCACTGTGCGTGGTTCGACATGCACTTGGCCGGGTTTTATTCTTGGGTGGCACAATTATGCACACCGAGTGTCACCCATTATGCTAGCTACGCCACAGTCACTGTACCCAAGTGCCCATAGTAGGTACACACGGCTACACATCAAGCTATAAATTTCCAGTATACGTTGACCTCTCATTGTACGGAAATCCTACACAATGCGAGATCAGCTTATATTGGACATGTATAGCTTGATGTGTAGCCGTGTGTACGTATTCTGACAACTGAATGCAAACCAGCCTTTCGACACATCATGTAACACTAAACCTAATCATTTCCGTGCAATTTTTCACCTATTCAGGCCCCTCATCAATAAATACGAAATTCAAGAATAAATGACAAACAAAACAGCGCAGCTTCTTTAAAAAACAAGTCACGCCATTCCTACGTGTATGTAGACCACATCTGCGTAGGAGCACTACTGATAAATACATAATTTAATACTTTATCGATCAACTTACATACGACCAGCTTATTGATTAATTATATTTTAGTTTGGCGCCAAAATTCCATACAAAAACGTGGCTGAACGACCGTGACTCTTGCGCGCAAAAAACTGTGAAGGTACTGCCATGAGTATTGAACTTGCCAATATACTTGGATAGATATGGATCTGTTTAAAGCTATAATCTACGATTAATTATAATGAGCGTACTGGGAGCCTAAAATGGACGCTTTGGCAGAATCATGCGTGCAATTCATACAGCCCGCAATTCATTCTCATCGCGTTTGACAGCTGCTATTTAACATTAGACTTCAATATATTAATTCTTAATTTGTGGACCATTTTACGAAACTCCATACACAACTGTCAAACAGATGAATTGCGGGATATGAATTGTACGCAGATCATAATATGATTCTGCGAAAGCGTCCATTTTAGGCCCCCTGTTCGTTCGACACATAAATAATATTGATTTCATCGCCTTTTAGTTAAGGTCGCTCAAATACAGCAAGGCAAGGTCTTTGGAGAAAAAAGCGTTTTGTATCAATGTTTAATGTATTTGACTAGTTAATCATATTCAGGAACGTTTAAGGACACCACAATAGGTCATTTCGAAACTTAGGCCTTTATATAATTTGGTAAATAAATAGGTTACGTACTACTTAAAGAATAGTTCTAAATTTTTAAGCCCACTGGAATTGTGATGCCCAAAATTTGCCAGAAGTTCAGTAGCTGTCGATGATAGGGGTGCAGTACATCTTGTCTCCGGATCGGGTCTTAGCCGCAATCTGACGATCACGCTCTTTGCGCATTGCCTAAAATCAAATAAAATAAAAAACCGGTCAAGAGCGAGTCGGACTCGCGCACCGAGGGTTCCGTACGTATACGTACAGACATCTTTTTATTTTTCCTGTAATCTTTACATAAACTTCTATCACTAGAATAATTTCATATTTGTATCTATGCAAACTTCGGAAACAAGGAGGGGAACGGTATTTTTTTTTTTACATTTTTCATCAAAAGTCGGAGACTATGCTGCCTAAAATAAAAATAAAAAATGTTTGGGAATGTGCAAACAGCGTTCTTTCATATACTCCACATGCCCTAGCAGCCCCACTTAAAATTTTTAAGACCCCATTTCAGTCCCTTTTGCAAAAAAGGGATTTTATTTTTAATTTTTTTCATGTTTGAAAAATAGTTGGGCAAACGTCACCTACAACCATTCTAAATTTCAAGTTGATAGCATTAGTAGTTCTTGAGATATCCAGGTGTGACAGACAGACAGACTTAGTCTCCTACTTATGCCCGCAAGCCTACATAAGTCGTTCCTTTTTACCATTTTGGTACGGAACCCTAAAAAATCTGCATTGTGTCAAGCTCGATTTCTTTTATTATGAATTATGATTTTATAGGTCGTATTGAATGATCAGCTCGATCCTATGAAACTCTTACAGTTCTACTGCTAAACTTAATCGGCGGGCCTCCAGTACAGCGCCAAAAACAAACTAGGGTTGCCAACCAATAAAGAAGCTCTGAAAGCGCCTGTTTGAAAATGTATGATAGCTTTGACGTGGATTGCAGACGGGTGTAAGATGGTAAATAATTCAGGCGTTCGCACGTCAATCATAGTGAACGAATGAACCGTGATTTTGTGTGTGGAAGAAATAAAAGTAGTGAATCATGTCTTT
This sequence comes from Tiliacea aurago, assembly GCA_948098905.1. NCBI lineage: Eukaryota > Metazoa > Arthropoda > Insecta > Lepidoptera > Noctuidae > Tiliacea > Tiliacea aurago. Next base: position 20,303,550 of record OX402593.1, read on the forward strand.
CTAGCAGGGGCCTTCTGTAGTTTCTGTCTACCCCGATGGAACAAGGTGTGAGTAGGTATGCTTGTATTGACGCAATTATGTCTAGACTTTTAATACCTATTGCTAATGAACCTATTGTTTACGGCACCTTTTCGGTGCCGGTGGGGCTTCGCCGGTTAATTAATTAGTTCGTAACGCAACGGATAGAACCAGTTAGGCTTGCGTGCACTGCCGCGCGTTTTTCTACCGCATGATCTGTGAAGTAGAGTCGAGATTCGAGAATATCATAGAAGTGCGCGCATTGGGACGAAAGAAAACGCATGCCGTTTATTCACAGTGGGCTTCCCGCTTCAAATTTGCCGTGAGTCCACCGCACGTGGTTTGTAACGCATAGAGATATAAGAAGTAGGTACCGCCAATGACGTTTTATAAATAGACGCGTCATACAGGAACATTAGTGCACTTAAAAACAGCGTATAGGCCATGATTGTAGCTACATACCTACAATCATACAGCGCGTGAGGAAAGACCTATACCGATATCTGTTGTTAGAAAGAGATGAACATACATTATTTAGTTACGTCACTAGCTGCTGCAAGTTCATTGGCGCGTACGTAATAATTATTATTATTATTGTAAATTTCAGGCAATTGCCTGGCATTTACTTTGCCATTATTGAGCGCAGGTAACGCATCTAAAGGTCATCATCATTGGGTACCGCACACTGCAGTGAAAAAAAAACGCACAGACATTGAATAGGCAGTAATATCCGAATATTTATTATTTGGACTGAACTGCCTTGTTGGCGGTCTAGGGCTCGCAAGCGCTCTGCCGAGCACGAGGTCCGGGGTTCGGTCCCCAGGTCGGGCAGTGTTATTGGGTTTTTCCGCCAGGAATTTCTCAGTAGCAGCCCGGAGTCTGGATTTGTGCCCGGTTGATGGCAATAGGCTCGCCCCCTATTACATGGGGCTTAAACATAACTGGCGAAACGTGGGTGTGTACTATAGAAAGGTACACCTCTGCCTAACCCTTCAGAATTACAGGCGTGATGTGACGTTGTTTTTTGGACACGGCCGTAAATCTTTATTATTTTACGAAAAATAATTAATAGGTCTTAAGGCCGTCAAGGGATGCACTCAGGACCGTTTTGGGACTTACCGTAAAACGGGGTGAATAGAAATGCAGGGGTGAATCGACTGAATCAAGACGCAACTTTAAAATGGATTTTAACCTTGAAATAATATAGTTTGTTGCCAACAAGGACACTTAATCGTTAATTATAGTACAGGTAACACATTCTACCTAGTCCTTATTGGCAACATTAGATATTATTTCAAGGTTAAAATCCATTTTAAAGTTGCGTCTCGATTCAGTCGATTCACCCCTGCATTTCTATTCTCCCTGTTTTACCCAGTAGGTACTCTTTTTTGTGCAACAATAAATAAGTAAAGTAACCGTCATGAGAAGCTATAAATACATAAAATTGCAAATTATACAACTATCAACTTTAAACTCAAGATATCTAAGTTGATTTATGAATGAAGAAATTATCGCTAAACGTCATAAAATAATTTTAGTTGCAATGGAAACTGAACCATACGCAATTTCAGTTAAAGTTTTAAATCCCAAAGTATGAAATTTATCTCGTCTCATGGCGTTGACTTTAGGTATATGTGTATAGTATAGTGTTTGTAAAAACCTACCTTACAGAAAATAAATCATTTATCATTTATATTGGTACCTACAGATAGGAAAAGTTAATAAAAAAAAAAAAATTACCACCGCCCGCGCCAGTGCGCGGACCAGTGATTGTGTTTGATAAACCTACCGTACGGCAGAAATAACACACCGCACTATGTCGAACCACAGTGCGCGCTAGCCCTTACAGTAGGTAAAATAAACAGAAGTGTTATCTATTAAAATGAACATACGATAAATCTCTTAAACTGTTTCGCTCTGGTGTGGCACTCTTGAAAGTCGTTTAGTAAATATTTGCACTTAACGAGGCCACGACCTAGCCCGTAGGCTTCCAAACAGTCCATCATTGCCATCTCCTGTTTCTGGCACCGGCCCAACATCTGGTGGGAATGGATCCCCCCCGTAAGGTCCGTCCATGGGGAGCGGTAAAATGGCGAAATATTATGCATTATTGTATCTTGAATAAACAGGCTCTAATAACGACAAAAGTAGAATTGTTCTTTCAATAAAGTAACGGAATTAAAATTATTCCTTTATCACCAATTGTGACAGTTAAAGATGACAGCTTTTTAATTTTTTTATGAAAAATTAGGAACTGAATAAGTAGGTACAGACAGGAATAATATCAGAGTAAAAAGGATGTGAATTACAATCAATAAGGGCCGGTTAACATGAATCACACAAGAACCTTGGCACTATATTATATTTTTTAAATTTTTGTAAATGTGAGTACCATGGAGCCCTTTATTATGATATGATGTATGTTGACTTAAAAAAGTTTGGCAGTTAAGAGTATGTCATGCTCACTTAAATGTCTCGCTGATGGTGGTGCGTGTGTTGGATCATTCGGTTCCCTACAAAATGGTTGAGCTGGATGGTGCTGATCCACGCGTCATGCTCGTGAACGGGCGCCGTCAATTGTGACTGGTCTTCTATCTGCCAGGGCTTATTTGTAATATTTTATATTTTGTATTGTTTTTTTAATAATTTATGTTTTTACATTGTTATCACATAAAGAAGCGACAAGAATAATGTACCCAGGATTTTGTAATATCTTGATTTAAAAGAGTGTCCTTGGAGTTTCTTGCCTATTCCTCTCCATAGAGATCTACGTTTTGGAATGGGCAAATAGCTTCAACTTTCTGACTAACTGACCGACTCTTTGACAATTCAAAAGTGCCTGTAATTGGTTTAATTGAAATAAATGCTTTGAGTTTGACTACCTGACGGCTTTGAGTGATGATAAATACTTACTCAAAGCCTGACGGCTAGCAGTAATTTATATATTATTTATTTATTTATAAATATTTAAAACGGTACAACACCAATGCACCATAGGGGCAATCATCTTTGAGTATTTATACTGCAGTCATTGAATATGGGTGTTAAAAGTGCCTAAACAATGTATATGGACTAACATGACCTGCGGGCTAATTGCGTAACACACTATCAGTAGGAATCGGTTTCAATTTGACAGTTCAACAACATTCATTGTGTAAGTACGTTGTTGAGCAGACAAATTTTTCGAACACATGAAGCAATGGATTAGCAATATTAGCGATTCAAAATCATTCCTATTCCGATTCAAACTGTGTTACGCAATTAGGGTGCTGGATAGGCATCCATGCACAACAAGTCGGCAGCGGCAAGTCCTTTCGCGATATCTATACCGCCATGCTCGCCTCGAAGTGTCAATTCACGCCAGTGCACAGTGATTTGACGGTTAAGACGCAGATACATGCCAGTGACCTTGAATGGTTAGCTTGCGTGTTCTGTACTGTGCTCACGCAACGCGTCGTACGTTCAGCCAGTAATAGGACTCGCCCATCAAGGAGCGCTGTCCCCAATTTGACGCATTATTAATTTATTATACACAAAACAAAAGGTATTTTAATAAAACGCGTTTAATAGAAGATCAATAATTAAATTATCTTTAAATTGGTGAAGGTTTCAGAAAAATACGCTTGGTAGATTTTGAGCCATCCTCTGTTTTTTATCCGCGTAAAGGCTTCTACATACCAGCGCGACTTGTCGCGCGACGCGACACGGCACAAAGGCCCCGCGTGTCGCGGGATGAGCGGTGCCTTTGTGTCGTGTCGCGTCGCGCGACAAGTCGCCCCGGTATGTAGAAGCCCTTAGACATAACTTTACAAATTAATTTCACTATGTAACATAAACATAATCTAAAATATTCACATATTAAGTTATTGAGAAAATGCTCTAATTTATCAATTATCATATATTTTTTTCAAATCATTAACACTACTCGTTTAGACGTGATCTTCAGTATAAAATCATTAAAAGTCGGTTATCGTCCTGTTGCTGAGTCAAGGATGCTGCATCTTAAGTTTTTGACGATAGGCTCTAAATAAAATAAAACAAACACAGAACACATAATGCTGATACTCTCAACATTTTTACTTAATTACTTAAAAAAATGTTCCTATGTACTACCTATCTATACATTTTTGCTGTCTCAGACAACTTCATTGGCCACTATCACTATGGAGATCCAAAAAAACCGGCCAAGTGCGAGTCGGACTCGCGCACGAAGGGTTCCGTACCATTATCTATAAAAAAAAACCGGCCAAGTGCGAGTCTGACTCGCGCACGAAGGATTCCGTACCATTATCTATAAAAACGGCAATAAAATCATTTTGTTGTATGGGAGCCCATCTTAAATATTTGTTTTATTTTCATTTAATTATTTATTTTTAAAGTGAATATATATCTAAAGATTCTGTGAATATTTCAAGAGTCTACCTGTTGCCGTTATCAATATCGACAAAAAAAATCACGTTTGTTCTATGGAAGTCCCCTTACATATTTATTTTATTGTTTTTTTTTTGTATTTGTTGTTATAGCGGCAACAGAAATACATTATCTGTGAAAATTTCAACTGTCTAACTATCACGGTGCATGAGATACAGGCTGGTGACGGACGGACAGACAGACAGAGAGCGGAGTCTTAGTAATAGGGTCCCATTTTTACCCTTTTGGTACGGAACCCTTAAAATGAATAATGGCTAATAATGTACGTAAGCTAAAAAGGGGCTATGTTTCAAAAGTGCTTATTGGAGTGAAGTGATAAATAAAATTATAATAAAAGAAATCTCGTTTTATTGATTAAATTATTTTATTTACACCCCAGTATTACAGTATTTCTGCATTTGAATTGAAAGTGACTATTGGAAGAAGATGCACTACTGTGCTCTACAAAACATTAAAAACTGTCAACTTTCGGTGATACATAACGGTTGTCTCCCTTTAGCTTTCCTTCAGAGATTTGTCGGTCACGTTCTCTGCGCATTGCCTGAAAAGAGATTAAGAATTAACAGAAAATAGTTTGAAACTATCTTATCACAGCAAAAGTAATAATATAATCATTCAGAACATCTATGAAATAGCTTCGTTGGTCTAGTGGTTGCAAGTGCTACAGCTGCCATGAGATCCTGAGTTCGATTCCCAGTTCAGGCAAAGCGTTATTAGGGTTTTCCCATCAGGAATTTTGTCTGGGTTTGTGCCTGGTTTATGGCATTAGGCTTGCACCATATTACATGGGACTTAGACATAACTGGCGAAATGTGGGTGTACTATATAGGTACTATCGCGGACATCCAAATCAGACCACCGTAAGGATTATTCGTGCTTGCAGCACCCGGCCGCTATTCCTATTGGTCGAAAATGGGTGATCAGACATATATGTGACATTACATTCCAACAGAGCCTGAGAAATTTATTTAAACAAAATATTCCAATGTACTTTTGTTTTAATGGTCGACGCAAAAAGGGGCGGTAAACAGATGTGGACATCGTGAACATGGAATTTTGTTTTGAATGTGGTCCGATTTGAGTGCCCGCGATAGTACATCTCAGCCTAACCCTTCGGGGATTACAGGGGTGATGTTATGTTGTCAACTAAGTAGTAATTATTACATTTTATTTTTCGTTTAAATCTGACAATACAGATGTAATATAAGATCAATAGACGTAGGGCAAAAAACTGTATTAAATATTCAGTTAAATTTGAGAAGCTAGATACAAAACATATTATTATTTCCTTTATTTCACTATATATACATATAAATTATATTTTTAAATATTAGAATATAAAAAAAGAATATAAAAACATTTAAAAATATAAAAAATAGTAGCCCACCGGTATCGGGAACAGGGTCCAAGCTACCGGCGGTCAGGGCTCCAGAGAGAGGAACCTCCTGACAATGCGAGCCGTGCCCAGAAGTACCGCTCTCTGAATCAGGCCCTTAATCCAGCTGCCCAACGCGAGCCTCCTTAGGTGTTGGTCGAGGCTCTTGGCAATTAAGCCATTGGCTGATACAACTATCGGCACAATGATTGCTGAGTCCACATCCCACATGTCGACAACCTCGCGAGCCAAGTCAAGATACTTGATTTGTTTATCAAAGTCAAAGTCAAAGTCAAAGTATTTATTCGTGTGCTTTTTGGTGATACAACAGGTCTTACAGTAATTTTATGGAAACTCAAAAAGCTACCCATTAGGCATACACGTTTTAACAATATCAGAAATTAAAATTGATTTACATTGAAATACAAAACAAAAATGTCAAAATTGATTTACATTGAAATGCAAACAAAAGAGAATTGATATATTAAATAAAAATGTCAAAATTGAGATAACATCATATTAGAATACCTACAATTAATTATTATTACAAAAATTAAAATACAATAATTTATCTTTCTCGGCTTTCACGAGGTTCCCGTCATGAGGGACCGTTATGTCAATAATCATTGTGCGCCGCTCTATTCGATCCACCACCACTATATCAGGTTTATTGGCAGCAATAGTCCTGTCAGTGATGATGGATCGGTCCCAGTACAATGTGATATTTCCATTCTCGAGAACTGGGTCGGGCACATACCTGTAGTACGGCACCTCTGATTCCACAAGGCTGTATTTCAGAGCAAGTTGCTGATGAATAATCCTGGCTACAAGGTTGTGTCTATGCAAGTACTCTTCGTAAGCTAGACGAGAACACCCGGAGATAATGTGTCGGATTGATTCTCCCGGACGGTGGCATGCCCGACACACGTCAACCGTGCCGTCCTTCACAATAAATCTCCGGTAATTCTTCGTCATGATAACTTCGTCCATAATTGCACAGACAAAACCTTCGGTTTCCCCAAAGAGGTCACCAAAACGCAGCCAGGCTACGGACGCTAAAAAGTCTACATCGAGTTCATGTAGGGCCCGGAAAAAGCGTCCGTGAAGCTCCTTACTTTGCCATACCTCCCTGCGATCGTTAGTGTCAAGCACTACAGGTTTGCGCCAGTTCTCTGTAGCCAAGGAGAGCGGGGTGAGGCCCTTGTCCACCACGACCACATCTCGATGCATCCCCACGTCGGCTTCTAGGAAATATTCCCTGAGACTGCATATCTCGCGATTGTGGAGGGTCTTAGCGTTTAATAAGCCTCGACCTCCACACTTTCGCGGGATATACAGTCTCATTACCGAAGACCGTGGGTGATGCATTCGATATGCAGTCAGCAGCGTACGGACCCTCCTATCCAGGGCGTCGAGTTCGGTCTGAGTCCATTTGAGTATGCCGAAAGACTACATCAAAACCGGCATGACCCAACCGTTGAAGGCGCGCACCTTGTTTCCGCCTGATAGAAGACTATTAAATACTTTCTTCAGGCGGCCAAAGAAGCGCTCCTTCAACGATTGCTTCATGTCAGTAACATTGATGCCCAACGCCGACATACCCAAATACTTATAGGTTTCGGATGTGGAGAGGGTTCTAAGGTTTATGGAATTCGAGAGTTGGATTCCCACGGATTCCACAATCTTCCCTCGCTTTACATGCATGACAGCACATTTGTCCACACCAAATTCCATCCTGATGGCGCTACTGAAAGTTTCAGTTACTTTCAGTAGCTCCATCAGTTGCAAATTGTTGGGGGCAAAGAGTTTTAGGTCATCCATGTAGAGGAGGTGAGATATAACCTGACCACCTCTCCTCAACCGATAGCCTAGACCTGAATCCTCCAACAGTGTGCTTTGAGGATTCAAGGCTAAGCAGAACCAAAGCGGACTCAAACTATCACCCTGAAATATGCCTCGCTCGATCCTTATCGGCTCGCTATTCCTCTGGATATTTCGACATCCTGGATAGCGAAGAACCGTCCTCCATTGCCCCATACACGACGCCAGGAAGGTGCGCAGAGTTGCATCTACTTTATACAGCTCCAGCACCCTCATGAGCCATGTATGTGGCACCGAGTCATAGGCCTTCTTATAATCTATCCAGCATGTCGACAGATCCTTTCGGGAACGACGAACCTGTTGACTAATGGCCATATCAATGAGGAGTAACTCCTTAGTACTGCGGGACCCGTTCCTACATCCATTTTGAGAGGCAGACATGATGAAGTTGGTGTCTATATGTTTGTTAATTTTAGCTCTCAAAATGGATGTAAGAACTTTATAGATCGTCGGTAAACACGTGATCGGCCTATAATTTTTGGGTTCCACGGTGCTACCTGATTTATGGAGCAGGTGGGTTATTCCTGTCGTTAGGAACTGGGGTAGCAAACCAGACTCCAAAGCAGTCTGGTGCTGAGCTGCCAAGCGAGCGTGTGACCCAACAAACCATTTAATCCAGAAGTTGTGCAGCCCGTCCGGTCCTGGAGACTTCCAATTAGGTAACGGACGGACTGCACGAGCTACATCTTGGAGGCAGATGGTAATAGCCCCCATTTCTGGTATTGGATCGCAGGCTCGCTCGACTTCCCGAGCCCCCAGATACTGCGCCAGAAAGGCACACACAGCATCATTATCCGGCAGGCGCGTGTCAGCCACATCTTGGTTCGGTCGCTCCCAAGCCCTATAAACCCACCTTTCATCGCTCTGGAAGGTGCGATTCTGGGTGTATCGGTCTACCCGCCGCTTATACCTACGAATACGGTTTGCCCAGGCATACACTTTCTGCTTCAAGAAGTCTATGCGCTCTGTGACACGAGACATATAGTCCTGAGGGCTGGTGTCAGTCCCTGAGAACGCTCGTCTCACAAAGCGCATCACTCTTGGGCGAGTATTGCCCTCCCTGAAGCAGATTAGTTTGCCGATGAGCGCTCTGGCCCCATCAATACGACGCTCAATTCTGCACTGCCAAGCTGGTACGACTGGTTTTGGTCGTGTAGCTATAGAGACATTAGAAAATTTTACGTTAGCTACACGACATGCCGCTACAGCCGCGCAGTACAGAATCGAATGAGTATCAGTGAGGTCTTCGCAGTCATCAAAATAGTTTGACAACTGCGAATCCAGAGCCGCCACCAGCGCCCTATTTTTGTTGTACATGGGCAAACGGGGTAAGCGTGGTATTATTATTATAATAGTGTATTGAACTGCTACCTACCATTTGTACTTTGAAGTGGCTTATAAATTAAAATATCATAAATTAAATCCAATCTCATGACTAGAAAAGTAGGTATTTAGGAACAGTAGTTATTCTACAGCTAATTCCTAAATGAAGAGGTTGTTTTCTATAGCTTTAATTCCTGAACTTAAGGTAACGAAGAAGGTAGTAGACAATTTATTTAAACATACCATGAATCGTTTGTACTGCTTCATTGATGTCTGGCACTCATGGAAATCCCCAAACAAATGTATGCACTTGACCTTCCCCCGTTCAAGACCGTAAGCCTCCAGGCAATCCATGTACCGACCCTCCTCCTTCTGGCACCTACCCAGCATTTGATGGGAATGAATACCTCCCGTTAAATCCGTGAACGGGGAGCGAAAGAATGGTGAAATGGACATTGTTAAGGCTGAAAAATACAGAAAATAACTTGTCACACATCTAGGTTATAAAATTACGTAAACAAATGACATCGGACTATAAGTTATTTGTAATTTTCTTTTGACATGGTAACGCTGCATTTTTATTTGTGTTGATTATAACAAATGAAAGTGTTTGATTTATAACTTTCTACGGTGTAACATTACCTTTAAGTTTTTCAAAAATCGAAAATCAATAGATGCCTGTCGAAAACAAAATTTTGACAGAAACTGTTTTTTTTTTTTTTTTTTTTTTCCTTCTGGCTTCACACGGTTTGTGCATTTAGCCAATGTCAAGTTTTAGTTCTTGTTTAAAATATTGATGAAATGAATTATAAATGCATGATGATGATATCCCCGCCCACTCCCCTTGAGTTTCAGTAAAGATGTGGCACTTTACTGAGTCCTCACGCGGACTTCTTGAGAGAACTTGAAGCGAAGTTGCACCGTTTTGTTTCATTTGCCTACACTAATGCACGTTCACAAACACTTAATGGTTAATAATCCACCATTATTACACATTAATATTCGGCTAAACACTAATTTTGGAAAATTAAACAAACTGCTGAACATGACGCTTCACTTTCCCGCCAAGAAGTCCCGACAGAAACTGTTGAACTTGTTGACAGTTGAAGTGACAGCGTGACGTAATAATCAGGAGCGTGACAGTGACAGAGAAGGAAGAATCAAATTGCCAGTTGCCTTATCGTTGCAAGTGCTGTCAAACTGTCAAATAATTTATTTGGCATGATTTTCATTTGCAAAGAAGAAATCAAACATTGGGCTGCATTCCGAAAACCATAATCGCTGTAATCGATTGTAGCGCGCAATGCGTTCCCTATTACCGTTTAGCGCGCTAAAATCGATAACAGTGATTATGGTCTTAATTCGGAATGCAGCCTTGGTATACAGTTTTCCAAGTTTTTTTCTATAGAAAAATATTTTTTCTTCACATAATTTTCTTTACGAATTTATTCGTATTTTGTGCAAATAATGTAACAATGTAAGAGATGACTATAGTAGATCTCTTTATAAACAACTGTCACTATTTGACAGTTCGACACTGTCAAAATCAGCTGGAAACGGAAAAAGTGCAAACAGAAGTGCCACAAATTCAACTGTACGTTTACACGTACTTAATAAAGTTATTCTCTTTCAACATAAATACTTAACTTTGATGACCATGGAGCAGTGGGTCAGTGAAGGATTGACTAAAATTTTAGATTTTCAGATACCGGATGATTTAATAAAGTAAGTTACAACAAGCCTTCAAAAAAATAAAAACAACCTTTCGTGTGAAAGTTTTAGATAATATTGTAAGATATATTTCGCTATGGGTACACGTTGGTTATTATATTATGGCTGTTCCATTTAATTACAGATACATTCTATCGATAGAAAGTGAGAGTGACTTGAATGAGTACATGAAAACTTTGTTGGACTTTGATAACTCGCAACATAAAGGATTCTTCTTGGAACTGTGCAAGAAAAAGTTCCCAAGTAGAGGTAGGTATTTGTAATTTATTTTAAACCTGAATAATTATTATTGCACACTCCCAATTTTTTTTATTTATTATATATTATATTTTATTAACACAACCATTACATTCATCATATCAGCTCTTATGTCTTTTTCTGACACATAAATTATCTCAAAGCATTAAAATCTAATCAATCCATTACTGCGTTTAATTTACGCGGACGAACCAACAAACACTTTTGCATTTTCAATACATAATTACTAGTAGAACTGGCAAGATTACATGACTATTAATGATCGAGTTTGAGAGCAGAGCCAGTAACAAAAAAAAAAAACAGGACAACAACAAAGTAATAATCAAAATAAACCCTCTCCAATCTGTACCTAATCATGTAATGATAAGGTTTACAACATTTATTCCTCAAAAAGAATACAAATCAATTGACATGAGAAATATAAGGTATAAATATTAAATACATGAAATACACAAAAAAATTAAATATGTTCCAGGCACCTCATTGCCTAAACAGCAAAAGAAGAAGATATCAAAGAACAAGCAGCAAGCAGACTTCATCAGTGCAGAACCATTACAATCACCAGAGCCAATTGAAACTGATAGCAAGTCTAAGAAGAAGACCAAGTACGTGAACCTGTACTCACAGGAGGGCAAGAATGCTCAGGTTGTGCTGCTGAAAGGTAGGTTCATTTGAAAATCTATTACTTACTTATATTTGTGATTCAAATGGAGTATAAAGGACAAAAAAAAAAATAATCCTCTAAGACAAAAGCAAAGACAGTGCGGTTGGCGCAGTGGTTAAGCTATTGACTGCTGCGCTGCGTGGCGCGGATTCGATTCCCGCACGGAGCAAATATTTGTATGACCTACTAGTAGTTGTTCTGGGTCTGGCTGTTTGTGTATGTGAGTTTAAATGTTTGTAACCCACAATACAGGAGAATTCCTAGTGTGGGGAAAAATTAAAAAAAAAAAGAAAAGATACAAAGTGTGGCATTATGCCAAGCGGTCAAGTTAGTGTGTTGATGATTATAATGAAAGTCATATTGCTATTTGAAACTTGATTTAAAAAAAAAACATGAATTCAACAAGGATTAAGATATAAAGCCATATGTAAATAAAAAATACCCTGCAGTCATAGCAATATGAACTTAAGGATCAATTGAAAAGTACAGCAAGGTACAAGTACAACTAATTTAGTTTGTACAGTCACAAGCACCAATATGTATACACTCAGCAACTTTTAAAAGTGACTTCCTCCCTTAATTATATTGATTGAAATTTTATTTTACTACGAACATAGTATTTTGGAACCCAAACTATTATGAAATAGATCTTTTATCAAAGTTACAATCGTTATTCCACGAGAAAATCGGTTTTCAATTCTGCTAAGCGCTTACATATTAGTGCTCATGACTGTATACATTCTGAACTATACACTAGTGATAAGGTGGTTTTACTAAAGCATTTCAATACTTTGCAGGCCGACACCACTGCGACTGCCAGGCGTCTAAACATGAGCTGGTCAATAACTGCATTCAATGCGGCCGCGTCGTGTGCAAGCAGGAGGGTTCAGGGCCATGCCTGTTCTGTGGAAATCTGGTAACAGATGTTTTATTTATTTAAGATATACATGCATAGATTTAAGTATGTATACTTAAATCTATGCATGTATATCTGAAATGCCCCCCCCTGTCACGTTCAATACAGTCCCCTGATGCCTCAAACAGTCCCCTGTCATGATTATTTGGAAAATCGCTAATAACTCTGAAAATACGTATAAATTCAGTGGGCCTTCTTATCTAACTAAAATAATAGTTAATTTTCTTCGAAATAGAACACGATTTTTTAGCAAATGTTCAAAAAAATTGCCAGGACAGTATTTGTATGGGACCTGTACGAGCTTACAGAGAAATGCCCATACCTAAGGGTGTTGTAACAATAAAACAAACCGGCCAAGTGCGTGTCAGACCACGCACAATGAAGGGTTCCGTAGTTAGGATGAATTTATCCTAAAAACAAACTTAACATTGTAGTTGAAAAACATGTTCTACATCGATATACGTCACAGTCAATTCTCCAACTGCAAATATAAGTTTGTAATCACAAAAAACAATTTTTTATGTGATAAAACTACAAATTTACAATTTTCGACCTTTTTCCTATACTTGTGCTGTGAGACCTTGCTTCTTGCCAAATTTCATGATTCTAGGTCAACGGGAAGTACCCTGTAGATTTTGATTTATTTGCAGTATCGAAATAATATGTCGCTAAAATCGCCGTGTTTTTTATTGCGTTGACTTAGAAGCTAGATTTTTAGAGCTCCAAGGGACCATGGACTTACGTATTTGATATTAATTTCAACTTGATACCTATACGCGTTCCTTGACAGACTGACAGACAGACAGACGGACAGCGAAGTGATCCTATAAGGGTTCCGTTTTTTCCTCTTGAGGTACGGTCTACGGAACCCTAAAAATGAGAGAAATTAACAAAACAAGGAACAAAATAAAGATATTTTATTTAATTTTCATGAATACAAAATAATTATAATAATGAATGTTTATTACAAGAGAGAGAAACAAAAATCCAATTTTCAACAATTTAGTGCCAACATTGAATTGATAGTATAAAAGAAAATGGCATTATTTTCGTTAAAGTTTTCATTGTTGATCAAATCAACAGCCATCTATGTTATATGTCCCGTGTATTAGAGGGCAATATTATTGAAAAGTAATGGCAAAAGTCCAGACTCTAGGATGTCTTTGAGAATGTTCTTGTAGAAATATTCAATAATACTGCCCAATTTGAGAATTGAGTCCATTCACGCTCAGCGGTCGCGCAGTATGTACCAATATTATTTGTCATAATTATATTTAAGGTTTGCACACCAGAAGAGCAAAAAGAGTTGAAAACAAAGACCAAAGGAGCTGCTAAGCTGATGGAAACCTTGATGGAACGAAGCAGACCCAAGGGATGGGAGGCGGCCGTGTCACACAGGAACCGGCTGCTGGAGTATGATCGAACCAGGTATGGATACCCTGCATGTAGAATATAATGACAAGCCAAACTGATGGAAGATTTGTTGAAACGCAGCAGACTTAAGGGATGGGAGGCCGCAGTGTCCGTCAACCGATGAATGATTAAAAGACGTGTAAGATACTGTTAGTTGAATTACATAAGTTACAAAATAAACCACAAATACGATGGGAAATACAGACATATTTAATTTAAAAAAAAGTTATTAAAATTCTAAAAAGACTGAGTAAGGTAAATAAAAAAAAAAAAACAAACAAAAACAAATCTTTAAAATGGCACTTTTGTAGTTTTCGACCCAGAACTACCAAATTGGCATTCACAATCTGGCAAAATTGACTGTTCGGCGCCAGAAATGACCACGATGATGATGTTTGCCTGAGACGGCACAACAAAGCCGAACTTTTTCTAAAATTGGATGTGCCATATTTATACAATGTGGTAACTGAATTAATGCTTATGAAAGTAGTTTGTTCAGAATCGATTTCCATCATTTTTAATATACGTAATTTATATCTCAAATATAATTAAAATTACGTAAATTAGAAGTATCTACTACATGTGCCTGTGTGCGTGCGTAGATTTAAAAAAAAAATAATTGTAAGTAATTTGACCAGAATTTTCTCATACAATCAGTATAACTAATTTAATAAATACTCAATGTTTCGTACACACGGCTAGACATCACGCTATACATTTCCAGTATCCGCTGAACTCTCATTGCACGGGAATCCTTGCTCAATGCGAGATCAGCTTATACTGGAAATGTATAGCTTGATGTGTAGCCGTGTGTACATAATAATAAAAATTCAATGATTATAACATAATCTTCTGATTGGGTACCGTGCCGGACGTAAAGAATAGCACTATCCCATTTCTTCCCGTGGGTGTCGTAAAAGGTGACTAAAACGCTGCTGCCCATTCTCTAGTAAGTCTACTAGAGAATGGGCAGCAGCGTTTTCTATACATAACGTTTTAACACCATACTGCGATCGCCAACCCGCCTGCCAAGCGTGGTGATTATGCCCCCCCCCCCCCCCCCCCCTTGGGGGAGGTCTATGTCTGGTGTACACTATGTCCCGGAAAAAAACGGACACCACCCGTTTTTTTTCCGGGACATAGTGTACACGTCTACCGTATGTTTCCAGTGAGCGTCGTACCCACGTGACTGACGATGACAGCGACTACTTCAGTGCTAACAGCGTGTGGCTCAACTCCACTGAGAAAGACAAGCTGGACAAGTACCAACAATCTCTACACGATAAGAAGCACGGGTCCAGGCTTAATAAGAAAATGACGTTCGATTTTGCTGGTAAGTTACAAATATTTTCATAAGAAAAGTGGTACATTTTATTTATTTATTTACTAGCTGTAGCGACCCGCTTCCGCTTTGAACGGTTTTTAACTCGACATAAAAAAAAAAATATAAATTTATTAATAAATAAAAACCCAAAAACCTTTCCGAATACTTTCTCTAACTGATGATGAAAACCGCATCAAAATCCGTTGAGTAGTTTAGGAGAAAACTAAAAAGTCTACATCGGGTTCATGTAGGGCCCGGAAAAAGCGTCCGTGAAGCTCCTTACTTTGCCATACCTCCCTGCGATCGTTAGTATCAAGCACTACAGGTTTGCGCCAGTTCTCTGTAGCCAAGAAGAGCCCAAATACTTATAGGTTTCAGATGTGGAGAGGGTTCTAAGGTTTATGGAATCCGAGAGTTGGATTCCCACGGATTCCACAATCTTCCCTCGCTTTACATGCATGACAGCACATTTGTCCACACCAAATTCCATCCTGATGGCGCTACTGAAAGTTTCAGTTACTTTCAGTAGCTCCATCAGTTGCAAATTGTTGGGGGCAAAGAGTTTTAGGTCATCCATGTATAGGAGGTGAGATATAACCTGACCACCTCTCCTCAACCGATAGCCTAGACCTGAATCCTCCAGCAGTGTGCTTAGAGGATTCAAGGCTAAGCAGAACCAAAGCGGACTCAAACTATCGCCCTGAAATATGCCTCGCTCGATCCTTATCGGCTCGCTATTCCTCTGGATATTTCGACATCCTGGATAGCGAAGAACCGTCCTCCATTGCCCCATACATGACGCCAGGAAGGTGCGCAGAGTTGCATCTACTTTATACAGCTCCAGCACCTTCATGAGCCATGTATGTGGCACCGAGTCATAGGCCTTCTTATAATCTATCCAGCATGTCGACAGATCCTTTCGGGAACGACGAACCTGTTGGCTAATGGCCATATCAATGAGGAGTAACTCCTTAGCACCGCGGGACCCGTTCCTACATCCATTTTGAGAGGCAGACATGATGAAGTTGGTGTCTATATGTTTGTTAATTTTAGCTCTCAAAATGGATGTAAGAACTTTATAGACCGTCGGTAAACACGTGATCGGCCTATAATTTTTGGGTTCCACGGTGCTACCTGATTTATGGAGCAGGTGGGTTATTCCTGTCGTTAGGAACTGGGGCAGCGAACCAGACTCCAAAGCAGTCTGGTACTGAGCTGCCAAGCGAGCGTGCGACCCAACAAACCATTTAATCCAGAAGTTGTGCAGCCCGTCCGGTCCTGGAGACTTCCAATTAGGCAACGGACGGACTGCACGAGCTACATCTTGGGGGCAGATGGTAATAGCCCCCATTTCTGGTATTGGATCGCAGGCTCGCTCGACTTGCCGAGCCCAATCACCTTCAGTGTGACTGACAGGCACCGACCAGATACTGCGCCAGAAAGAACACACGGCATCATTATCCGGCAGGCGCGTGTCAGCCACAACTTGGTTTGGTCGCTCCCAAGCCCTATAAACCCACCTTTCATCGCTCTGGAAGGTGCGATTCTGGGTGTATCGGTCCACCTGCCGCTTATACCTTCGAATACGGTTTGCCCAGGCATACACTTTCTGCTTCAGGAAGTCTATTCTAGTACATTATTATTTTCTTTATTTCACTTAAGTACATACATTTTGACGTATAATAATAATTTATTCCAATTAATTGACATTAACAATTATGTTGGTAATCATTTTTATTTGACAAAAGATAGATTTTTTATGGATAGGTACAATCTTTCTAAATATTGTAAAAGACAGATAGCTGTGTCGCTATCATATTATTTTTCTATTACAGCCAAGAATTTGGCTAAACAAATTGCTTCTATTGAGCAATGCAATGACATGTTAAATAATTCACCCAATAAATTGGTAACAAAAATTGACATTCAAAATAATTTAAATTAGAAATTAGGACAATAGAGGCAACCTCTAGCTATAATGTACATAATTGCAAAAATAAATCAAATAAAAGTTTAAACTCAGTCAATAGTATCAACCTGGTGCATCAAAATATTCAAGGATTTCTAAACAAAGATTTAGAAGTAGAATTATTTATGAATTTTAACAGTATTGATATTCTTTGTATAACAGAACATTGGCTTAAAAGCCACCAGTTCTTGTTCAATTTTAATAATCACCAGGTTGGTAGTTCGTTCAGCAGAGTAAATGCTATACACGGGGGCTCATTAATTTTAGTAAGTAACCAGCTTAAATTTAAAGACCGTAAGGATATTGTGAGCCTATCTGTTGAGCGGACAGTTGAAATAGCCTGTATAGAATTGGAGCAGTTCATTGTATTAAGTGTGTACAGACCCCCTTCAGGATTGTATGACTGCTTTGAAAGGGTAATGGATGAAGTGTTGCACAAGATTTGTAACTCGAACAAGTCCATTATCACTTGTGGTGATTTTAATGTTAATTTGTTAGAAAACTCGGGTTCTTGTAGTAAAATAATAAGTCTGTTTCAGTCATATAATCTTGTAAACCTGTTTTTGGAGCCCACAAGAATAACCCCTACTAGTGCCACATGCCTAGATAATATTTATACAGATATTATACCAAGCCACAAAGAAATTATAAATTTACTAGATTCTGATCACTGTGGGCAAAGGATTACTATCCAAAACCAAAACAACAAAGTGGCTAAAAAGGATATCACTGTTAACCCCAAAACTGCAAGGCGCTTGGAAGCTTTTAAAGGTAAACTCAGTAACAAATTACCAGTTTCATTTATGCATACTGATCATAATAATCTATATAATGATTTTTTTTATATTTACTGTCAACAATTTAATTCCACGTTTATTCCCAAGACTATCTCGGTTAATAGTAACGCATCTTTCAGTGATTGGGCTACCATTGGTATTCATAAAAGTAGAACACGGCTTTATGAGCTGTACAATGAAAGGTATTATGTAAACACTGATGAATTCAATTTGTATGTTAGAAATTATTCAAAATTATTTAAAAAAGTTTGTTGTATGGCAAAGTCGCGTTATTTGAGTTCGAAGATTAAAAACAGTAGTAACGTAATTAAAACGACTTGGAATATTATTAATAGTGAAACGGGAAGGTCTAGTAACCGAAATACTGACTATAGCCTGTCAATTAATGACAACATAATAAAATCAGACTCACAAGTCGCCGTGGCCTTTGAAAATTTCTTTTCAGATATTCCCGTTTCAACTACTAAATCCCTAAACTCATCACCTTCTGTTGCTGAGTCTTTGCTTAAGGAAAATGTTAATGTTTGCGAGTCGGAATTTCATTTTGAACATATTACCTGTAGAGATATAATTAAAACCTTTCACACTTTAAATGTAAAAAAGACTGCAGATCTGTGGGGTAATTCTGTAGAAGTTGCTAAGTCTATTATAGACATTGTAGCACCTACTTTAGCTCTTATCTTTAATAATTGTATTGACTGTGGGGAGTTTCCTGACCTTATGAAAAATAGTAAAATAATACCGTTGTTTAAATCAGGTAGTACATCAGACCCCTCAAATTATAGACCTATTTCAGTACTACCTACCTACCTTTAGTAAAATTTTTGAGAAATTAATTTTAGACCAATTGCAAAGATTTTTTAATAAACATAAATTACTACATAGCAAACAGTTCGGTTTTACAAGGGGCCGTTCGACTACTGATGCCGGTGTTGAACTGTTAGGACATATTTATAATGCATGGGAAGATAAATGCGATGCCTTGGGCATTTTTTGTGATTTGTCCAAGGCATTCGATTGCGTTTTTCATGAAACGTTAATCAGGAAACTCCGCCACTACGGGATCCGGAACACCGCTCTGGATCTTCTTATTTCATACTTGAGTAATAGGATTCAGAGCGTTGACGTCAATGGGAAAAGATCTCCCGGATCTATAGTAAGAATGGGAGTCCCACAGGGCTCAATTCTTGGTCCTTTCTTGTTTCTTATTTACATTAATGACTTGCCTTACCTCATAAAGGATAATCATGATATAGTGTTGTTTGCAGATGACACTTCACTTTTGTTTAAACTTAAACGTCAGCAGCTGGTTACTGACGATGTAAATAGCGCGATCTCAAAAGTAGTTCACTGGTTTAATGTTAATAATTTACTTCTAAATGAAAAAAAAACCAAATGCATTAAGTTTACGCTACCTCACGTTAGGCAGGTGAAAACTAATGTGTTAATAAAGGGCGAAGAATTGAATCCTGAAGATAGCACTGTATTCTTGGGCTTGACTTTGGATGCTAAGCTTCAGTGGGGCCCACATGTAGATAAACTGTCAAAAAAGCTAAGCTCCGCAGCATATGCTGTTAGAAAAATTCGTAATTTAACTGACATAGAGACAGCCCGTTTAGTGTACTTTAGCTATTTTCATAGTGTAATGTCGTACGGTATTCTGTTATGGGGAAATGCTGCCGACATTCAGACTATCTTTGTTTTGCAGAAAAGAGCTGTTCGATCAATTTATAAATTAAGTCCAAGACACTCTCTCAGAGAGAAATTTAAGGAGATTAATGTAATGACTGTGCCTTCTCAGTATATTTTTGAAAATCTATTATATGCCCATAAAAATATAAAATTATTTAAAAAATACAGTGATATCCATAATATAAATACTAGAAACAAACACAAATTTGTTGTACCTACAACAAGGCTCAAGAAAATAGGTGGCTCGTTTCGATGTCAATGTATACGCTTTTATAATAAACTTCCAAGCCACGTTCAAGATCTAAGCCTTAATAAATTCAAATCATTCATTAAACGTAAGTTGTGCCAGAAAGCCTTTTATACTGTTAAAGATTATATTGAGGACAAAAAGGCTTGGGATTGAGCTGCTCCAATTTTTGTACATATTGAGGTAGTTTATTTTTATTGTTTTTTTTGTTTTGTTTTTGCTAACTTTATTATTTTATAAACAGTGACATTTAATTATTATTTATACACAATGACAGGAATATTTACTTGTAAAGTATTATATTATTTTAATTATTGTGAGAATGTGAAGACTATGTGGGTTATTGCATAATATTTTTTTTTCCCTTTCTTTTATTCTCAGTTAGTGTTAATCATGGTCTGGCAGTTTGAGTCATATAAGTGGCCTACCCAAATGGCCTTTCTTTGGTATTGATAGTCGCATCGTTGAGCTCCTTATATTCTTAGTAGAGCTGCACGATTACTGACAAATGCGTGCACTGACTGGTCAGGTCCACTCAACCTGTGTGGTTCTTTCCTCAAAAGACCATTTCAGACACCAATCTACATGGTCTTCACATGATCTGACCAAGATTATGTCTGGACTTTAAAAGAGACTATGACCTCTGAGTTTGTTTCGGCCTTTCTTCTCAGAGTAGTCAGATAGGAAACGCCGACCTCATCTAGTTTTTAAAATATGATTGACGTGTAAAAGTGTTTGTACAAACCTACTTACAGAAATAAAATCATTTATCATTTATCATTTATCATTTACAAATTATATTTTTAAATATTAGAATATAAAAAATATATATAAAAACATTTAAAAATATAAAAAATAGTAGCCCACCGGTATCGGGAACAGGGTCCAAGCTACCGGCGGTCAGGGCTCCAGAGAGAGGAACCTCCTAACAATGCGAGCCGTGTCTAGAAGTACCGCTCTCTGAATCAGGCCCTTAATCCAGCTGCCCAACGAGAGCCTCGTTAGGTGTTGGTCGAGGCTCTTGGCAATTAAGCCATTGGCTGATACAATTATCGGCACAATGATTGCTGAGTCCACATCCCACATGTCGACAACCTCGCGTGCCAAGTCAAGATACTTGATTTGTTTATCTTTCTCGGCTTTCACGAGGTTCCCGTCATGAGGGACCGTGATGTCAACAATCATTGTGCGCTGCTCTATTCGATCCACCACCACTATATCAGGCTTATTGGCAACAATAGTCCTGTCAGTGATGATGGATCGGTCCCAGTACAATGTGATATTTCCATTTTCGAGAACTGGGTCGGGCACATACCTGTAGTACGGCACCTCAGATTCTACAAGGCTGTATTTCAAAGCAAGTTGCTGATGGATAATCCTGGCTACAAGGTTGTGTCTATGCATTTATTATTATACTCTTTATTACTCAAAATATAATATGAGCAGTAAATGTACAGTCAGGGAATTTGATTACTGACCAGCAATCTGACGTAGGTATTGACATACTACGTCACTTTTTCGTGTTATAACCATTTCATTCAAATGACAAAGAATGACACCTGTTGTGATATAAATTTACGGACAATTTCGTCAGCAGTTAATTTAGAGAAAGAAAATTATTTATCTAACTTTACACAGTCGAGCTTAATTAAGAATTAAGTTCAAATCTACAATGTATTTCAAATATTTCCTTCAGGTCGCCAAATAGTCGAGGACAACACAATCGACTATGAGCCTGATGAGGACCAAATCAGGCAGATGACCAGCGACGGCAGAGACAATGCGAGGCAGTTACAGCATGACATGTTTATAGGAGTGCCTAGTGACCGGGATGTGGCGCCAGGAGTGAATGCGCCACTCTTACAGGTACACTCAAATAATTTTAAGGTCAAGCACCTTCAGTTCCATACAATATGTCCCAGAATTAACGCACAACCTCTTAAGGGGTCATTTTCATAATCAAAATCAAAAAGGGGGTCAAAATCAGCAGTTCCCTACATTTATGTTCGAATAACTCGTCAAAATGTAGGGAACAGTTGATATTTTTCGCGATTTCGGGTTGGTTCCATAGTAAAAGTTGTTCATAATGATGAGTACAATGACTCCTTAAGAGGTTGTGCGTTAATTCCGGGACATGTTGTATATTTGCTTGCACTTTTTCTAAAGTACCTACATATTGTAGCAATGTGGGAATCGAAGGTTAGAAAATTGCTCAACATGTTTATACCCTCTCTGCGTACGTGTACAGTCGAGGAATGAAAAGGTTAGGCACCTTTGGGTCAATTTTCACTTGCACCATGCTTGAGATTAAATATTTTACTGATTACGTTCTGTCAACATTATGAATAAATATGGCGATTCGAAAAAGTGAAATTGCTTAAACTTTCTGATTCGTAAAAAGAAAAACAAAATGATGTGTCATTTTTAGAACATGGGGGAAAGATTCAGCAATTTTTGGCATTTTAAATAACAATAGACCACCCTATATTTATTGCAATTCTACTTCTAACTTACAGTTCGACACCTCAGTGGAAACCCAAGCCTATGCGCCGATAGTGAGTAGCAACCCTGGACAACACGCCCCGCGTGTCCAAGACAGCCAGCTTCAAGAGATGAGTGACACTGGACGCTGCCTCTCCATGCACCAGCCTTGGGCATCACTCCTCGTTGAGGGCATCAAGCTGTAAGTCTCATGTTCCTACTCTTAAACATTTTAAAGCAACCCTGGGCAACACGCCCCGCGTGTCCAAGACTCTCAGCTTCGAGAGATGGAGTGACACTGGACGCTGCCTCTCCATGCACCAGTCTTAGGCATCACTTCTCGTTGAGGGGTAAGTTTGTAAAAGTATAGTACCATAAGTTTTTAAATATATTCTTGTACGATGATAAGCTACGACGGAAAGAATTTAAAAATATTTTTATTAAATATGGCCAAAATATTAGCGTTTTACATCAATTTGCTACTTAAGAGGGCGTACAACGGTACACTAGCGCCACTCCTTTAAAAAAATATTTTTCTCCTGACTGAGAAGGAATTACGAATAACGGCTAATAAGGACCCTCGGTGTGTCTAGAATTTTCTAATACCTTTTATAAAGTTTCATATTAAGATACGAAGCAACAAATGAAACGATCTAGAGGAATGTGGCCGCTTTTATTTAGATCGTATTTTGTTGCTTCGTGTCTCAATATTAAACTTTATAAAAGGTATTAGTTCCAGGGACCGTACAACCCCCCGGTTAAGAGTTAAGCCTTTCAAAGAGGTAACCCATTCAATGGGTTACCTTTATCATGATGTAACCAATTGAAAGGGTTGTATACTAGAAACCCATTGAAAGGGTTTTATACTAGAAACCCATTGAAAGGGTTTTATACTAGAAACCCATTGAAAGGGTTTTATACTAGAAACCCATTGAAAGGGTTACATGATAACCCATTGAATGGGTTTTATACTTGAAACCCAGTGAAAGGGTTACATGATAACCTATTCAATGGGTTCTATACCTACTCGAAACCTAGTAACATGAAAAAATCATAATATTATGTTATTTCGATATCCGCCCAGCACGCGTATCATGACCAATTCTATCTCTATTCTACCCAGTGACCATTTTGGTTACCATTTTTGTTTTTTTTTATTTGGATTTTTTTTCAGTTAATCAAAAACCCATACGGTGTGGGTAATTTTGAATGGCTTAAATTAAGCCGTTCAAAAGGGTTACCCACACCGTATGGGTTTTATCGAAAACCCGTTCAATGGGTTACGAAAATTTAATTTAAGCCGTTCTTAAGGGTTACCCATATCGTATGGGTTTTTGTTTAATCTCTTAAAAAAACCCTACCGAAAACCCTTTCAATGGGTAACCAAAATGGTCCCTGATTAGTAGTCACGAGATATTACCTTTTTTTAAAGGAGTGGCGCTACATTGTACGCCCCCTTAAAGTCACAATCTAAAAATGACAATATTCATCTTCCAAAGCTTCGGAAACGGACTCTGGATAGGTTTCATAAATACGGTTGTCACTTAAACATTAATTACTACTTTAATGTTAAAAACCACATCATTTTATAGAAATCTACTCAAATCACTCCTTAAGCAAGAATCAATCATAACTAAATTACTCCAAATTTGCCGTCCTTCAAAGGCATAGAGCATTGCCCTCCCCCAATACAACCCTTTATATGAACCAGCCGATCGATCTCAAAACGGGTCAAGGCCACGCAAACATACCAAGGGTGTAACTTCGCATGCGCGAAATATGACCTCGTTTCGAAGGTCAACACGTGGCGCGTGACGTCTCGAAAGCTCGAAAGCTCCACTAGATGTCGTCGTATCCACCCTCAGGGGGTGCGAAACCTCGTTTTAGGGTCAACTAGATGTCACTTTGCTTTCAACGCCAATTTCTGGATCGCGGTGTTAAGATTCTCCGCGTTTGAATGACTCTCCGCGAACAATTTGTATTGGGCAGAACCATACTACGTTACTCACGGGTTCTCGTAAGCAATAAATTCTTCAGTGAGGAGCTTACTATGTGAGTATTCAACTACTCTTTGCCACGATGATGAGTTGAATTGAAGCGCGGCATCTGAGCGTGAGACTGGCGATGGTAGTTGCCATCAGCCTTCGATGATCGTTCAGCGCTCAATTGTTGTGTGTGGTACAGCGGTCGCTGACGCGACGAAATCTGAGTGGCGTTTTTTAACCCCTTTTAATACCTTTATAAAGTCTACAATAATGGGGTAGACTTCATCGGGCACCAGTGCACGCACGTGCTCTGGTCCTCTGTAAAGTCTTTAGAATACCCAGCATTTTGTGGAAATTGCAGTTTTTGTTGCAAGCTTGTTATGGTAACTTATAAAATTCTGGTAAGTTAAATAATAAATGATTATTTAAATGATTTATTTTTCTAAATAGCTTTACTTAATACATTTTTCCATGTCAAAAATAACCACTGTTAAACCTAGATGAGGTTGGTGTTTCCTATCAGACTACTCTGAGAAGGAACACCAAAATAACGAGGTCACCGGTCAGTAGCGAGTCGGACTCGCGCACCGAGGGTTCCGTACGTATATATGATATTGATGATTTCTGAAAAACTGTGCTATTTAGAGACATCGTTTTATTTTTCCTGTAATCTTTACATAAACTTCTATCACATAGAATAATTTCAGTTTTTTATCTATGCAAACTTCGGAGATAAGGGGGGACGGTATTTTTTTTAAATTTTTCATGAAAAGTCGGAAACTATGCTGCCTAAAAAAAAATTAAAAAATGTTTGAGAATGTGCAAACAGCGTTCTTTCATATGATACCCCACATGCCCTAGTAGCCCTACTTCAAATTTTTAAGACCCCCTTTCAGTCTCTTTTGCAAAAAATTTATATTTTTAAAAATTTCTTTCTTGTTTGCAAAATAGTTGGGCAAACGTTATCTAAAACTATTCTAAATTTCAAGTTGATAGCATTAGCAGTTCTTGAGATATCCAGGTGTGACAGACAGACAGACAGACTTAGTCTCACCATAAGGGTTCCTTTTTACCATTTTGGTACGGAACCCTTAAAAGAATCTATCAATAAAATAATAAAAATCAAAATCTATTTAAACCAAATGATATGATTGCCATTACAACTGTAACAAATCTCAATTAACATCCTGTCTACAAAAACCATTAATAAATTGTTGAAATTAAAATTGTAGGTATATAATGTCAAATAATTAAACGATTACTTTCTAGCGACTTTATCTGTATCAACTACAATGTAACCTGTATATATTTTTGATCTACTATATATATTCTTGATCTCAAGGGATAGGAGAAAACTATTTGGGAAACTGGGTCAATTGTGATATACAATTTTATTTTGGGTATTGTATATCACTTAAAGAGGATTTTCATTTGACCCAGTTTCCCAAATAGGTTTAAAATGACAGTTGTCTTATTTACAGAGGCCCCCGTTAGGACAGGTTGAAATGTACCGTTTTTGCATATATAGAGGAAAATATTCATTAAAAATGCATGTTCTGTATTTGAATACTTTAAAATTATTTTTAGTTGTCATATACAGGGAACTACCAAATCCCAATTATAGAGGTACGAATCAAAAAACTGCCTCATTGGTCTAGTGGTCGCATGCGCTACTGCTGAGCAGAGTGTTAATGGGATTTTCCATTAGGAATTTGTCAGTCAAAGTCAAATTGTTTATTTCAAATAGGCCCATATAAGGCACTTTTGAACGTCAATATTTACAAAAAATAGAATTGATTCTAGTCGCCCCTTCCAAAATGTAGTTTCGTATGGGCAAGAAACTCTACCGTTACTCTTTTAAAATCTTATACAATATTTTATACAGGTACATTAATTATATAATTATATGTGAAGACGATGCACCTAGAATAAAATTACTTTAACACAATAGGTAATTAACAGTAGCAGCCGGAGTCTGGATTCGTGCCCGGTTGATGGCAATAGGCTGGCCCCCTATTACATGGGACTTAAACATAATGGGCGAAATGTGGGTGTACTATAGGTACACTTCTGCCGAACCCTTCGAGGATTACAGGCGTGATGTTATGCATGTGTTATGCAAAACGAAAAAATTCAACAAATAAAGGTTTAATAATTCCCAGTAACGAGAGGTGTTTCAATGCAAAAGTGTTGAAATCTAATTTTAATTATCAATAGTAGAGGTATCTCACATATCCAGGGCCCAGTTAACCAGGTATACAATGTATATCATCTTTGACCAACCACGGAAGGTTTGGGTCAGGCAGGTGGCTGACTGTAAAACTTGTGCCAAAACCTCTAGTAACATGATGAGTGAGAAATATAGAATATACTTAATTTTTTATATTTATTTATATTACAGTGTAGATTAAAGTAGGATATTATGTTGTGTTTTTTATATTTTAAATATTGTGTTTTTTACTTTTAGGGAACTTAGTAATAGTTATTATTTTTAGATGGATTTATTTTTATGTACTACTACTTTTTAGGGTTCCGTACCCAAATGGTAAAACGGGAACCCTATTACTAAGGCTCCGCCGTCTGTCTGTCTGTCGGTCTGTCTGTCCGTCTGTCACCAGGCTGTATCTCATGAACCGTGATAGTTAGACAGTTGAAATTTTCACAGATGATGTATTTCTATTGCCGAACAACAAATACAAAAAAACAGAATAAAGTAAATATTTAAGGGGGCTCCCATACAACAAACGTGATTTTTTTGTTCATTTTTGCTCGATATTGATAAGGGCAACAGGTAGACGCTTGAAATATTCACAGAATATTTAATTATATATTCACTATAATAATTAAATTAAAATAAAACAAATATTTAAGGGGGGCTCCCATACAACAAACGTGATTTTTTTTGCCATTTTTATAGGTACGGAACACTTAGTGCGCGAGTCCGACTCGCACTTGGCCGGTTTTTTTTACGTATTGCATAGTTTTAAATTGTAAGTAAGTTAATTTTAAGACCGCGCTATCGCATTAGGTATACACTTGTAATGATAGTTGTAAGGGAGATTTTAATAAATGAATAAATTTAGAAGGAAATATAATATAATAATTATAGAAAATAAATAAGCTAATTATTTATTTTCTCGCACAATGGTTTTGTAGCCTTAACAGTTTTGAACTATAAAAATTCCCATTGTGAGAGCTGGTCCCTGAAATAGGTTTTAGAAAAAAACCTGTATTACAGGTTACCAGCCAGGACACCAAATAATGATGATAAACGTTGATTTCAGCCATGAAGGCCGCACATGGTACTCGAGTCACCGCGGCCGGCTGTGGATCGCGTCAACTGTGAAGCCACCAGACCAGGAGCTTGTAAGAGCAATCGAGAACCAGTATAGAGTGCTGTATCCAGGTAACGTTGTTATATGTACAACTAGCTGACCCGTGCCCACTCCGTTGGGCGGTAAACATTTTTACTCTATGACACTCACAAATAACGTGGCTTTCTATGGGTAAAAGAATACCTACCCTACCTGCCTACCCTACCTACCTACCTACCTACCCTACTTCCCTACCTAAAAAAATAAATAAAAAAAAAAACTTCGCTTAAACCTTTAACTAAATAGTCCGAACAAAGCCTAAACCTTTTTTTTTTATAGGTGAGCCCGTTCTTTAGTTATAAAATTACAACGAAAAGTGGCATTGATTTTTATAGATATAGCTACCATTTACCGGGTAATGTGTCTTTCATTGACATGAATGTGCCCTGGTGGCTGAGAGTATGTCGTGCTCACTCAGATGTCTCGCTGATGGAGGCGTGTGTGTTGGATCATTTAGCTCCCTTCAAAATGGTTGAGCTGAATGGTGCTGATCCATGCGTCATGTTCGTGAACGGGCGCTGTCAGTTGGGACTGGTCATCTCTTAGCTGCCACGGCTTATTTTGTTTTTTTTTTTTTTTAAACCGTTGCTCCACACTAGGAATTTTTCCTGTATTGTGGGTGCGTTTACAAACATTTAAATTCACATACACAAACAGCCAGACCGGAAACAACTACTTGTAGGTCATACAAATATTTGTTCCGTGCGGGAATCGAACCCGCGACACGCAGCGCAGCTGTCAATCGCTTAACTAACTGCGCCAACCGTGCCGTCAATTCGTGATTTTAGTTTTGGATTGTTTTTTTTTTTATATTTTTATCACGGACGTGTTTTGTAAACGTGTTTTGGTAACAACCATGTTCTGAGAAATATGTTCAAGAATAACATATATTTTTTTTAAGACAAGCCTACTTTTAATATTTGCCAAAATAAAGTAGCTTTTCGTGTCTGTCTGTTTGACCGCTTATTTCTTCTAAACTACACAATGGATGTTGTAGCGGTTATCACCATCATTTAGAGAATTTTTTTCCGTAAGGTTTAAGTGTATTATACAATATGTAACAAAATCCCTGTTGTTCCTTCTAGCTACGTTTTAAGAATCGGTATACATACGTAATAAAGCAAGTCATTTATAAAAACTGTATAATATGTAATAAAGAAATCTTGATGTTTTGTCAAATCGTAAAATCCGTGCGAAGCAGGGGTGGGTCGCTAGTATGCTATAAAAATGTATGAAGCTGTTTTCAGACTACGCTATAATATAATAGCATATAGCATAAAGTTCATTGCACAACAATATCGCGCTACGCTATCACTGTACGATATATTATTGGCTTACTATAAGCTATAAAATTGAGCGTGCGCTGATTTTTTTTTTTTTTTTTAAATGGCATCTCGTAGCAGACCTAGAGAGGTCGTTGCTACTTAACCGGATATTCGCGTATTAGCGTGCGCTGAGTTCATGCTGTGCTATATAGTGCCCCGCCCCCTTCCTTCCCCCCCACCCCCGGCCGTCCCACAAGCGAAAGCTTGCCATATACTATAAATGCTTGCGATTATATCGCGTAATGTGAACGCCATGCTATAAAGTATAGCATTAGGTCCTTATTTGCTATACTTTATATCACAATAGTATAGCGTAGTCTGAAAAGAGCTTGAGTATTGTTTGGATGTTACAGAAACGGAAATAAAGTTCCCGTCGTTCTACCCCACTGGATGTCTGCTTGGCTGTGTCAATGTGGACGACTGTCTGCCACAGGAGGAATATGAAAAGAAGTTAGTATGTTATTGTATAGACATATTGCCCTTAAATTTTATGTGGTTACGGTATATGACAACCTTGTGACAGAAAGAGAGAAAATCCATTAAAAGTTTGGGTTAGCAGAGAAATAGACTATATCTAGTTATTTTGAAGGTCTCTTCCTTAGTTGCTGCTTGAGCCAGTCACCACGACCCACTTGTAATTGAATAACCATGTTGAAGCAGTCTATATAGGCTGGGCTGCCGAATTTTAAACATTTCCTCCCTAAACAAACCTGTCTGTAGAAACCAAATTGTCTCATAATTTGATCAATAAATCATTTTGTAGTTGGATCCCTAGTAATTATTATAGAAGCAGCACCTCTGGATTAGACAAGCTGTTAATATGTAACCCTAGAGTCTTGCCACTAACCCAACGTTAGGTACGTTAGGTTGGTAGGTTAGGTTCGGAGCGAGAGTGCATGGGTGGCCGTCACCTGCGAAGCAGTAATGCTAGCGACGGAGGAGGCGGAACGCTTGAGGGAGA
This sequence comes from Tiliacea aurago, assembly GCA_948098905.1. Taxonomy (NCBI): domain Eukaryota; kingdom Metazoa; phylum Arthropoda; class Insecta; order Lepidoptera; family Noctuidae; genus Tiliacea; species Tiliacea aurago. The sequence goes on from OX402593.1 coordinate 20,333,715, forward strand.
GGCAAGCTTTGCGCCCTCGCGCTCCTAGTCGCCGCTGGAGACGCCCCGGGCGTCGGGAGTCGCAGGCTGATTCCCGGCCACCGTAGGTCGGTGGGCGATGGGTAGCTCGCCGTCCAATAAGGACCAGGCCCGGGTCGACGGCGCGTTGTATTCCACGCGCCTCAAAGTGATGTCAGCACCAACTGACGGGGTCCGATAGGGTCAATGCCTGCCAGGATTGCGAGTTTGTTCGAAAGGGATATCGTGGCCCTGGCACACAGGCATCTGAAGGAACACGGGTGGGTTTTAGTCAGTAAAATTCTGACACGTCCTCCCGCTCCGCCCAGAGCGGGAGAAGTTATTAGATAAAATCACACCGAAAAAAAAATAGGTACACACATTATGATACGATTATTTAATTGGTGTATAACATTTTCAGGTACCCAGGCGGTGAAAGCGACAGTCCCTACGTGTTCATTTGTTCGAATCCGACCAGCTTGAGACTGCGGTTCCCGATCAAAGGGGCGCATAAAATATGTAAGTTTATTGATTTATTCTTTTACTTAAACAATTTTAAGGATTTTCGATATTTTTGTTTAAAGTAAGGCTTCTTTTGCTAGTGGCCAATTCTTCAGCGGTGTATACTGATCGACGAGAATCGGCCACCGATATAAAGCAGCCGACTTATGTCTGTCTGGGTCAATACGTATTTCACACGTATGATCTAACATTGTCTTTGATATACCACTGGTGACATGATGTTATGACGACACGGAGGCGTTGCTGGAATAAAATATAACCCTATACCTAATTAATACCTGTATCATTCTTAACCTCATGCATACACTCCGATCCATTTGTGTTAACATTCACACCGAATCACATTCACACAGAATCACATTCACACACTCGCACGCGTGCGTTTAATTCTCTTTTTTAGGGTTCCGTACCCTAAGGGTAAAACGGGAACCCTTTTACTAAGGCTCCGCCGTCTGTCTGTCCGTCTGTCACCAGTCTGTATCTCATGAACCGTGATAGTTAGACAGTTGAAATTTTCACAGATGATGTATTTCTGTTGCCGCTATAACAACAAATACAAAAAAATAGAATAAAATAAATATTAAAGGGGCCTTCCATACAACAAACGTGCTTTATTTGCTCGTTTTTACTCGGTATTGATAACGGCAATAGGTAGTCGATTGAAATATTCACAGAATCTTTAGTTATATATTCACTTTAAAAATAAATAATTAAATTAAAATAAAACAAATATTTAAGGGGGGCTCCCATACAACAAACGTGATTTTTTTGCTGTTTTTATAGATAATGGCACGGAACCCATCGTGCGCGAGTCCGACTCGCACTTGGCCGGTTTTTTTATATTCTTTAGTACCTACATTTGCATAAAACAAGTAAATTACACTTATTTAAGTTATGGAAGAGTGGAGTCTCCTAACACAGGCTTATCTGCTTAAAAGGAGGCTTTAATCACTAATTGTTATGGTTTACTTGTTAAAATAATAAACCATTTTCATTTCATTTTCTAATTTCATCGTCTTTTGTCGGACTGGTAATAACTCTGTAAAGACTATATGCAATCAATCAAATCAGTTGATTGCAAACATGTTGTACTGAGGTTGGAATAAGATTATAAGTTTCAAACAGGCACCCTGTAAGGGCACTACAAAACAAGTCAAAATGAATAAACTACATTACATTACAATACAATACATTTTAAATCATGTGTCATTTTTACATAAAAAACATAGTTCGAATAAATGGAATAGAATAATTATTGTTTATTGTTACTGTAGCTTGCAAATTATATTAAACTAGCTGCGCCCCGCGGTTTCACCCGCGTAAGTCTCGATCCCGTGGGAATGTCGGGATAAAAGTCAGCTACCTCCATACAAAATTTTATCAAAATTGGTCCAGCCGTTTGAGCGTGAAGCATTAACAACACACACACACACACACACACACACACACACACACACACACCAATTTTCTCCGTTATAATATTAGTGTGATTTTATCAAATTGTCCTAGCTTCATTCATCTTCATTCAGCTGTAAGAAAAACGACATCAGTTTCCGAAAATTCCTAATTGATTTTGTTTTGTTTCTTATAGATTCTTTGGAAAAGACAATCCACCAGGCCGCTGCAAAATGTATTCAGAAGATGTCGAAGATACAGGCCAACGCTGCGTAAGGTTATTTACCTTTCATAATAAACATGTAGCTATTTATAAACATTTAATATTTATGTCTTAAATAATAATAATAATAATACACAGAGTTTGTTAAGAACATTCTTTTATTTACACAATTAACCACTAAGAGTATAAATATTTTATCTTTTAATACATACTTCGCGCTTTTACAGAGATTTACTTCCATATTCAAATAATACATAAATAATAACATGCATTTAAATAATTTAGTTTACAATAAATGCCATACAATTTTTAATATAAATGTAAAGGACACAGAAACATAATATTATATAGTTAATATTATGAAACAAACAATCATATCACTTAATATTTTAACACTTATGTACTAAATGAGCACCGATAGAGTACAGTCCAGAATGATTTTATATTTAAATAGACTTAACTAGCGTCAGTTCTTGCAACGAAAACAAACTATTTCGTTTCTGACGTCTATCCATACATATTTTATGTTGATACAGTACCTATTTCTACACATGAAATCCAGCATTCGGTATTTATGAAACTATAAACGCTTCAAAACAGGGCTCCACAAGTCGAATATACGCCCGTTATAAGACAGTCCAGCAACAATACTCAAAGTTATATTTAATTTAAATTGACTGTCCTTATTGAAAAATAACTTAAAATATCTCGTGAAAACTATCGACACCACTTGCAAAAGGCATGTATTTAACGCGGCGACAAATTAATCTGAATATGGGATTAAAAAATAATTAAAGCCGGTTGCAAAATAATAGGTTGGCAGCTACAGCGAAGTATAGTTTTAAGTGGAAAGTAGCAGCTTAATAATCAGTTGATAGCTTTGTTTTAATTTAAACTGGCATCGATTTTTTGTTTTGGTAACTGAATTTACCAACAATAGAGGCGAATGGTCACTGTTCTAACCTAACCCAAATGATTCAATAACAGTATCATATACCTTCCACAAACAATTTGTTTTATAATATTGGTATTATGCTGTATGGATAATTACTATATTGATTGTGTGAACGAAATAAAACATTACTTACATAACTTTTGTTGATATAAATTTAAAAATAATATTTAATCGCTGCCAAGTTATTTTTTAGTAGCAAATAGTTAGTCGCCCTTTAAGTTGTTAGTCGCCTGAAAAACAATTAGCCCTTGCAAAATCTCATTTAGAGAAATGCAGTGATGTCATAAAATTACTTAAAATCTACGATTGTGTACTAACATCTTATAAAAACTCTTTATCTTTATAAAAATGTTACTCAAACACGTGCAGTTTTTGTATCAAGTAAAACTTCTAAGGCCATATATTTCATCATTTTTCTGGTGCGAGAAAGAGATAATCCTGTTTGTCTTGCATAACTTCGTCTCTTTCTCCCATTAGATTTTCTTCTTCATCTCTATATGGCCCTTGTTATCGCTGCCGCATAGACCTACAGAAAAGCTTTGGCAGTGAAGAGGATTTGGTTTTAAGAATTAACTAACTTAGGAACATTAAGATTCCTTCTTTTGGTTCAACTGGGGAAAGAACGCTTCTATAGGTAAAATGGGATCGTCAGTCGCTATCGTGAAGTAATTCGGTATTCGCCTACTTTGTGAGGATGCGGTCTTAAACATTCCTGGCTTATTATAGTCCTTACTTGCTGCTAAAGTTAAGTCAGACACTCTTTTTGAATGTTCGAATAAGTGTTCCAAGTGATCTTGGTGCTTTTTGTCAGCAATTTTCATGATCGCGCTTTCTGATCGTGTCCTTTCTGATGTTATTTCGTTTCTGTCGTAAACTGCTGTCTCTGTCACTGATATGTCTTGGACTGATTCACCAATTTCTGAATCCTTTATCTTCTTTCTTAGTGGTCTTTTGCTGTGGACTGTGGTTAGGCTGGTTGTTTCTGGTTCTTCTGTGGTCGGCCTTGGTCGACGCTGTCCGTTCCTTAACCGTGCTGATACTCTGATCGTGGTGGCTTCCACACTCTCTGCTGTCTGTCTCTGTCTGTTTGGCTTGGTTGAATGTGTTTCCCTCTCTGTCGTGTCGCTGTTGTCACCATTTTTGTATCTCGGGTCTTTAGGAGTGAACTTCTTGCGTTCAGTTGTGTTATCATTCTCATTGTTAATGTTTTCATTGTAAGGTACTCTTCTTTGAGGGAATCGGATTTTAGGTGTGTTTTCAGCTGGTTTTTCAGTAGTGCTTGTTGTAGAACTTAGTCTATTTCTGTAATCTTTAACGTTGAATCTTGTTCTGTTATATTTGTTCCGCAGTCTGGGCCGTTGAGCTCGGCCTGTAGTTGTAATGTCCGATCGAGGTGTCGTCGCGTATTCTGTACCATCTTCCTTATAAAATTCAGTCGTACTCTCCCAAGTTTTCACTGGTTCCAATTTAGCTTCTATAGGCTTTACATCTTTATGGAATGAGAAATCTTGTTCAGATTCCACAGTAGTTTTCAATGTGTCTGATAAACTCACAGATACATCGCTTGTTGGTGTATCTTTTTCGTCCTGTTTATGTGAGAAATCGTTTTTGAAGTCATAACCGTTTATTTTCGGGAAATGTGGACGGTTTGTTATTTTCATTATCTGGGATTCTTTATTCAGATCGTCTCTGGTAAACGTAGTTGTTTCGGGCCTGTCAGCAGGTGTAGTGACAGGTCGGCGGTGAGCTAGCTTCTTCTTCACTATAGTGGGTATGGTAGGAGAGACTGTCGGCAATGCGCTGGTTGTCAAGTCGGTGGTGACGGTAGGAGTAGTCAGGTTTGGCTGAGACTTAGTTGTCCTCACTCTAGGTCTAATGGTGTAAACTTCGTCAGCGTCTGTGGTCGGTGTTGGTTCAGTAGACGCGATGTATGTAGACGAGCGAATGCTTGACGTGCTTGATGTGCTGGATGTGCTAGTATACTCGTCCCTGTTGCGGTTGATGTTCGCTAGCGGAGGGCGGCGCCTCCTGACCTTATTCCTCTTGCGCTCGGGATTGTTCGGCCGCTTGAAATGCTTGTTCGGAGGCAGTGTCGGAAGTACTTCAACTTGAATGTCTCCGCTATTGTCTTTATTATTGTTGAACTGTGTTGTCGTCTCTTGTGTGCTGTACTTCGCCGCCTCATTCGGCTTCTTCGTTCGTCTTGACGTGCTATAGTCATCGTATGAAGGAGTTGACACCTTGTAGTAGTAGTCTTTAAGCTTGTGCTTGCCGATAGGTTCAACGAAGTCGTCACCTAGAGGCCGCCTGCTTTGAGATTCGACTTTCATGTCGTAACTCAAAGAGTTGTCATGGCCGTTCTCGGCCTCGGTTACTATGGCAAACTCTTCGGGGATATCAGGGACGGGTGTTGGTTCGGGCCTTCGGTATGTGTCCGAATAGTCCTGCTGCTTTTCCGATTCTTCAGTAGCTTTCTGGTTGTTATACTCATACACTTGTGACGTCAAAGTCCAAGGTGCAGTAGACGATTGGGAATGAGCATCAGTTTCCGTGGCTTCAGTCACTTCATAAGTTTGCCTATAAGGAGAATTTTGGGCGTCTTGTTGGTCAGTGTTCAAGGGAGCATTAACATACTGTTTCGATGGTTGTTGATTACCGCCTGCGGCTACACTGTCGTGAATCTTATTCTTCTTCTTCTCGTAACTAAAGTTAACGTTCTGATGTGGTTCATGGTATACTAGGCCTTGCTGGTTTTGGTGTGCAGGGAAGTTATAGTCGTAAAAATTGTTGGCTATCGTAGTCGTTGGACTGGGAACAGTTGGGTTGTATGTGGTGACGGACACTTTGTTGAAGTTGCTCTGATGGTTCTTTGAGAAGGGATCTTGAGGACTTGGCTTGAATGTATCTTTGACTCCCAAGTTGGGATCGATCTTCGGGGGCAGGTATACCTTTGTTTGGGGGGTGGGTGTAATCTTGAAATCACTATACGTGGTTCCAAAGTGGAGTTGGTTCGGGGTGGTTGGTAATCTCGGGGTTGTCGGTAATCTCGGGGTGGTTGAATCGAATATCGTCGGGGTTGTCTTGTAGTTGGGGGCGTAACTGAATGAGTTGAATATCGTCTGCTTTGTCGGTTGAGGAGGCAAGTATGTAGTTTTCGTCGTCGGAAACTGGTACACGGGGTCTCTACCTTTCACTGACTGGACTCCGAATGTGCCAAATGAACCTAGAAAAACACACGTATTAGTTTTATTAAAATATAGCGTTGATAATTTTAAGATCAATCTTCCGCCATTAAGCTTTGGCTTCTTAAGAAAGCGGCGCCCTCATAATATAACGGCCGTCCATGTAGAGAGGGTTTTTTGAGAGCGTAAAGTCAAACCCACCGTCATTTTCATAACGTTTGCCATTTTACGGCCGTTATATCGGCATCACTTTCATATGAAACCCAGGGTTTAAAGATAGAAACTTGCCTAATATACTCGGTGGGAAGACAGCATCCTGGAACGAATACTGTGCATACGGATTGACGAGGTTCGGTATGCCAACCAAGCCCTGTTGTTGCGCCGTCTTCACTTGCTGTTGACTGACAGACTGTGGCGCAGTGTCACTGTCTTGCAACTTGTAGAACTCTTGCTTATAGATCTCTGAACCACCTGGCTGTTGCTGTTGCTGTTGTTTCTTCGCTTCAGAGGGTCTCGCGTAACTTTCAATGGGCTTCCCAAACATGTCTAAAGGCTTTGCCGCCTGGTATTGCCCAAATTGTATCGGTTGAATGTTAGTCAGCTGCTGCAGCATGACATTCTGAGCATGATTGTTTTGCTTTATCTTATTCGGGTACTTGGAATACATAGGACGCTGATTGAACGGATTGTGAGGATTCCTGACAAGGACGCTTTCTACCGGAAAGTTCTGGACAAACTTGTAGTTTGAGAAACCGTTGTTTTGGAAGGCAAAGGGATTGTGGTACGTGTTGATTGGCTGGTTGATGGCTGGGCCGGCGGACGCTGCAGGTACCGTCCTTAACGTTGTCGGACGATATGATTGCGCTATAGACGTCAGTTTGTTCCCGTCTTTCGTGGCGAGAGGTCGTGTGGACGATTGGTACTGGTATTGGTCGATCACCGGGACGGGGATTTTGTAATGTGGCGCGTGTAGAGGAGCTGTGCCGAAGGATCCATATACAAGGCCACCAGAACCGACCACTGGTCTCCAGCCGCCTTTTGAGCCTAAACCCTGGAAGAAAGAGAAAATAAATTTCAAAAGCAGTTACTTATTAAAAAATAATATTGTTAGTTCGCTTTTAATTAATTGCTGCACGTGCCATAGCATAATCAGTATATAATGTTCCCACTGCTGGGACACTGGCCTCCTCTCTGTGCGAGGGATTGGCATATTAAAAAAAAAAAAACTGGCATGATATCAACCCTTAGGTACTGTCATACTGCTGGCCAAATGCCTCCTCCATTATGTCCACTGCTCTCGACTGTTTGCTGTTGTGGTTCAATATTTCCTGAAGCAGTTCATTTCATGGCCTTCCTCTTTCCTTCCATTCCCATTATTCAAGATAAATGGCCTACAATCCTACATAAATGGTATCAGTTCTTACCCCTTGCGCGGCCATTGAGCGTCGATGGTTGCCACAGCTGGCAGACAGGAGTAGCGCCTGCAGCGTGGCTGCAAACACCCAGAGCCGCATATCTGTAACAGATAAAAATATATTTTAAGTATATTATTATTTTATTTATTTATTTAACAGTTTTTTTTTTTTCATATATTTGTTTGACTGCTGGTGTTGGACTAGTCTATTCAGTGATTGATTACAAACGCGGTGTAATCCCTTAACGTCGCAAACAATATTATATCAATGATCAATTTATAAATTAAGTCCAAGACACTCTCTCAAAGAGAAATTATACAAACGCGGTGTAATCCCTTAACGTCGCAAACAATATTATATCAATGATCAATTTATAAATTAAGTCCAAGACACTCTCTCAGAGAGAAATTTAAGGAGATTAATGTAATGACTGTGCCTTCTCAGTATATTTTTGAAAATCTATTTTAAGCCCATAAAAATATAAAATTATTTAAAAAATACAGTGATATCCATAATATAAATACTAGGAACAAACACAAATTTGTTGTACCTACAACAAGGCTCAAGAAAATAGGTGGCTCGTTTCGATGTCAATGTATACGCTTTTATAATAAACTGCCAAGCCACGTTCAAGATCTAAGCCTAAATTCAAATCATTCATTAAACGTAAGTTGTGCCAGAAAGCCTTTTATACTGTTAAAGATTATATTTAGGACAAAAAGGCTTGGGATTGAGCTGCTCCAATTTTTGTACATATTGAGGTAGTTTATTTTTATTGTTTTTTTTTTTGTTTTTGCTAACTTTATTATTTTATAAACAGCGACATTTAATTATTATTTTATACACAATGACATAAATATTTACTTGTAAAGTATTATATTATTTTAATTATTGTGAATGTGGAGACTATGTGGGTTATTGCATAATATTTTTTTCCCTTTCTTTTATTCTCAGTTAGTGTTAATCATGGTCTGGCAGTTTGAGTCATATAAGTGGCCTACCCAAATGTCCTTTCTTTGGTATTGATCGTCGCATCGTTGAGCTCCTTAGATTCTGAGTAGAGCTGCACGATTACTGACAAATGCGTGCACTGACTGGTCAGGTCCACTCAACCTGTGTGGTTCTTTCCTCAAAAGACCATTTCAGACACCAATCTACATGGTCTTCACATGATCTGACCAAGATTATGTCTGGACTTTAAAAGAGACTATGACCTCTGAGTTTGTTTCGGCCTTTCTTCTCAGAGTAGTCAGATAGGAAACGCCGACCTCATCTAGTTTTTAAAATATGATTGACGTGTAAAAGTGTTTGTACAAACCTACTTACAGAAATAAAATCATTTATCATTTATCATTATAAGTAAATAAAAACGGCAAAAAAATCACGTTTGTTGTATGGGAGCCCCCTTAAATATTTATTTTATTCTTTTTATTTGTATTTGTTGTTAAAGTGGCAACAGAAATACATTATCTGTGAAAATTTCTGTCTATTACTTTCTAACTACACGGTTCATGAGATACAGCCTGGTGACAGACGGACGGACAGCGGAGCCTTAGTAATTCCGGGTTCCCGTTTTACCCTTTGGGTACGGAACCCAAAAAAAGAGGTAGATTAAAAGCGCGCTGCGATCCGCCTGTAGTTTGCGATGTTTTTATATAAAATATACGAAAGTCATAACTTATATATACACGCTCCGCAAGTGGCACGTCAATAAATGGCTAATGAGCCACATTTTCTTCATTTTGTCTCTTTTTCGCTCCCGATAATTACGACATGCCGTCCTATTTCCACGTGTCATCTAATAGTGCGACTTTGTGCCGTTTCTGAAGATCGAATGTTGAGTAAGTGACCTATCTCCAATGACGTATTATAAATAGACGCGTCTTATACGAACATTAGTGCACTCAAAAACAGCGTAAGCCATGAATGTAGCTACATATTTGCGTAAAATCATGCAGTGCGCGAAGAAAACGAAAGACCTATACCCTTCCTATACCGATAACTAATGTTAGAAAGAGATGAACATACATATTTTGTTACGTCACTAGCTGCTGCATGTTCATTGGCGCGTACGCGTCGGTCGCAGCAGTCAGGAAAAGTGGCTGACTGGCTGTACAAGTACAAAACAAAACAACGTTTTCTTATACTAAATAAAAAAATACAATAAGTACTTATGCATGAAATGAGACGTTTTTCCGTACTCCCCCCACAGTAGTAGTGTAATATCTACATCGTGTATAGACACGGGAAGGCATTTTCTTCACAAATAATTGCTGAGAATTGCGAGTAATTGTGACGTGTAGCCGCGGCACTGGATGGCGCGCGACTAATTCCTCTTTGGGCAATTGCCTTTCATTTACTTTGCCATTATTGAGCGCGGGTAACGCATGTAAAGGTAATACATCATTGCCTATCTCTACGTCTTTTTACTTTGGTCGCAACAATGTTTTTATTGTTGCGACCAATGATAAGTAAAAAGATTTCATTGGTCGCAACAATAAAAACAGTCTGCAAAATGGCCTTCATTGACGTTTCCCGAGATGCTTTTAATTATAAATCGATAATATTAAAAGCATCTTAGAGCTGATCTTGTTTGTTCTAAATGTGCATTACGGGGTTTACTACCCACTAAGTAAAAAAACCGGCCAAATGCGTGTCGGACCACGCACATTGAAGGGTTCCGTAGTTGGGATAAATTTATTCCAAGAACAAACTTACGTTGTAGTTCAAAGACATGTTCCCTCATACATTTCAACTGCAAATGTAAGTTTGTACGCAGAATATTGAGTGATTTACCCAATGATGTATTACCTTTAGATAAGTAAATGCCAGGCAATTGCCTGACATTTACAATAATAATACTTTATTATTATTACGTACGCGCCAATGAACATGCAGCAGCTAGTGACGTAGCTAAATACAATGACGTATTATATATAGACACGTTATCAACCAACATCTCGGCGCTTAAAAACGGCGAAAATACTAGGTAACTACCTACTTATACGCGTAAAGAAAGGGAAAGAAAATATGACACCGTACGGCGGGATGCCTGTTGCTAGAGGGAGATAATAATAGTGTCCCAACCTCCCCTAACGTCACGGGACTACTAACTTCATGCGCCGGCCGCCATTAGACGCAGCGTCGTACAAAATAAAATAAAATAATGTAGTTTTGTAAACTTACGCGTGAAATGACACATTTTTGTCTTTAACTTTTGGGGTATAATTTGTACATCCTCTGAAAACACACGACGGCATGTTTTCTTTATGTTTTGCACAGGTTTTCACACACGATATAAATTAAAAACAAACATAGCGTCGCGCGACAGGTTAGTGCGTGACTGAGCGCAATGTGGCCAATTGGCTTCATTTCATGTTGTCATTTTAGAGTGCGGACAACGTATAGATACGTCATTGTCAGTATATCGTAGTATCAGTATGTCAGTATAGTCGTCAGTTTTATACATCATTGGCTAAATATGTATGTTCATCTCTTTCTAACAGCAGTTAACGGTATAGGTCTTTCCTTTTCTTCACGCGCTGTATGATTGTATGCAAGTATGTACCTAGCTACAATCATGGGTTACGCTGTTTTTGAGTGCACTAATATTCGTGTATGACGCGTCTATTTATAATACGTCATTGGATTTACCATATTATTTTAAAAGCCGAATGAAAAAACAATCGAATGTGGTACAATTTTCAAATTTAGAATGTGATAGTTATCGTGTGAAAAAGTTTCACTGTGCAATCTCACACCATACAGGTTTAATTTTAATTCAAAGTGGCAAGTACGTTAAAACGGCAATTTCATATTTAAACCCCTATTACTAACTAAAACGTGTAATTTATAGAAGTAAATTTAAAAAATCAAAAACCCGAGATTAGATTTATATACTTTTACAACAATCTCATGCAGTCGAAGCATGCTTTTTAAATATACAACAGTAAAGACATATTGCCTCCGACTGCATGAGATTGTTTATATTATTAATTTGTATAAATCTTGTTTCCATCTCTTTTAAAGTTCACTTTTTTACATGAATAATTCCAACATGAATTTATGGAAACAATACAGTTTTTTTTACATAATTTTATGGATGGTTTTCGACTAGAACAACAATTTCTTTCCCACCATTTTCCTTTTTTGGTTTATACTGCAACTCCTACAACTCCGCCCCCGACCAAATGACCAGATTGTTCAGTGAGAAGAAATTTAGACGGGGAAAATATTGAATTGAGTTTTCATAATCAATAAAGATTCTTGTCTAGGTCAAATGTGATGTAGACTATTTGACACTTGGTCGAGAAGAAATGTTTATACCCCAAGTGTCAAAAGTAGAGAAAAATTGGTCGTCATGCTTGACATTCAAGACTTTTGTCGACTGAAGAATAGAAACATTTCTTCTCTTCAGTTTTAACATCGCCATGCTTTCCTAATAAAAAATAAATCTTTCTACAATCTGTTTATTTTTTTGTCTATTCTTCAGTCGACAAAACTCGTTTCTATGGTGGTCATGCTACGCGTCCATGAAGCAATACAAAATGCCTTCACAGTTTTTCGAGTCCAGGTCCCCAGAGTTCTACCACAAAGGCATAAATGACCAGAAATGTACTCGTATAGACAATGAGGGTAAATACTTTGACTAAATAAATATATTTTACTTTAGAAAAAAAATGAAATACAGGTCCAAATACAACGACTTCCGAAATTAAAGTTAGTTTTCTCTTTGTACTGTTTTTTTTTCGTAGGTTTGAACTCGGTTTATGACAAAAAGTCTCCGTCGTTCGTATGTCCCAATTTAGCAACATACACCGGTGAAAATTATGGTCGAATCATTCATTTGGTTAATCGGTTGGTAGTGGAAAGTCGGAATTGGCACCTTTTATGAGGGTACGGGGCACTTTTACCACCAAGATCATCGCTCAATATTGAGGCAAAAAAGTGCATAGTAGATTGTTATATAAGGGATGAAAGGGACCTATTTTAGTTCAGAGTGCCTAAATAGGTGTTTCAACCGAGATAAACACTGCTTTTCATTTCAAATATGAGGAAAGTAAATAATAACTGATTTCCACTACTGTTCTAGCCTCTTCTCTAATGAACTCAGGCGTTAAAGTAAATAATTAGCACTCGATAAAACAACTGAAGATCGAATTGCCGCTATCCTTTTTTATATTTCTTTTTCTGTGGAATTCTACCAGCCAGTATTTTTTATTATTGATGATGGTGAATATTTTGTTCAAATCTATGTAAATTAAATAACAATTTAGTGAAAAGTAAAATAGAAGTATAAAGTCATATTACAAAATTGTTAATAGGTAATATTTTTTATTAGACACAATTTTACAAAGGGGGTGTATAAAATGTTGGATTAAGGGTTGCATATTTATTAATATTTTTGGAAGCAGGGAAAATCGTTTCCCAGGGACGAAAAGCACTGTTTTCATCCCGCTGATCAGGTAACTTCAAGCGTACTTTCCAAGTAACAGAAACGAAAAACATATTTTCCAAATAAAAAAAATACGTGTAATTTATAGCCAAATTATGGCCACTATGCCATAAAGTTGTAATTATCTCTATTATTTGTGTTCCTGAGCTCCAAGCCAATCATTTTCAAGTTACTTCTGAATACCCATACCTAATCTCTTGTTTGCTAGTCATTCCGTCTTTCTTTAGAGTCATCATACTTACACTGAACTTGGTAAACTTAGCTTTATATTATTTGAAAGTGTGTCACTTTGACCACACTCGGACATTATTATTTTGTAAATATGCGGTCGCAATAGTAGCCCAATGGCTATAATAACTAACGATGTACGGAACGCCATTGAAATACTAGTGGTGTGACATTCTGGCTACTCATTAGTGTTTTGAGTTACTAAAGGCTCGTGCAGACTGGCGCGGCGCGCGACAGACAGCGCAACACTTTCCATGAAGTTGCCATAGAAATTGTGCCACTAGCGTCGCGACGTGCCTGTCTGTGGGGCCTAACACGATGGTTTCGAGTAGCGTCATGGGCGACGCCTAAAAGTTACTGAATAAGAAGGATATATACTGTGTCCCTATGTTTACAGTATATATCCTTCTTATTCAGTATAAGAAATATCTTTTAAATTGGTCCAATATTGGAGGAGGAAATAGGCGAGAGCCGAACCTCGATTTATGACTTTTTACTCTAAAAGTCCCTCCGCCCGCATTTCCTCATAACGTGCTTTGCGAGGCATGGAGGGGTCTCGATATGTCATGTAATTGATGGTCACCCATCCACGAACCGACCGTGGCTAGCGTAGCTTAACCTTCGTTCGACCCGTGCGGCTGTAATCGGTACCATGGTAAAATATGATGAATGTAGTAAATAGACGTTGCCAACGTGAATGCAACCGACGCCGACGTTTAGACATTTGAATGAGGACGTTGGGAACTCCATTTTAGGAGCGTTTACGACGTACGGCATTTCATACAAAGTTTCAAGCCCTTGTTTTTCGAATTGACTGAACCGATTTAATGAAACTTCATACGCATATCAGGATACAAAGGTCTAAAAAGTTAGTTAAGAACATTTTTGAAATGTCTTATTTATCGGTCTAATTTGGCTGTAACACTATTTTTCGAACCTTTTTAGAACTTTGTAATTGAAGGGTACAGGGGAAAAACATGCTATGTCACATTTTTATGTTTTTTGAACTGGCAATGCCATTGTGAAGTATAAATTTGGTAGAACGAAACGCCAAAACACACTTTGCAGTAACATGCATAGTCACTGAGTAATATTCATAGTAAAATATTGATACAGTGCAATAACAAGCAATGTCCAACTCGTACAGGAGAAAAATAAGCATTGTCCATCGTTGTTAGGTTGACGTTTGTTTAATGACGTCTTGTTTTTTGAGGTTATTTTGTTCGTCCGTTCGTCTTATTGTGTTGTGTCGCGTGTGTTTAATATTATATTTTTATTGAAAATGTCGTCAGAAGAAGAAAACGAGGTTAATTTGAAGCAACCAACCAAAAAACGTAAACTTTACGAAGACATGTCCTTTTTTATCTCGACCCATAAGAGAAATCAGGGTTGAAAAGGATCATCCAAGATTGATTTTTCACAGAGAACATTACAATTCCTCTTGGACGTCAGCTATTCTCATGGCACCTAAAAAAAAGTTGAAATCCCATAATGACTCATAGTGCTGGTGAGTTTGTACTGCCAGATCAATCCTATGAAGACAGCCTTCCAGTTTCAAAGGCAAAATTTATGGATATCCAGGCCCTGTCAAAGTTTTGTGGACCAAAAGCTAAGCAATACTTCTCACTGATAAAATATATTGATAATTAAACAATAAATATTTCATGGACATTGCATATTATTTGCCTGTATTTTCTGACTTCGATCTGTTTTCCTGTGCTAACTCAATAAACATAAGAATGAAAAGGTTTTTTTTTACTACACAACAGAAACAAATATATTTTCTTTATAAATAAATATATTTTCCTTCTATTTGAAACTTTATTGTACCTTTTTTCAAGGATCAAAATATTAATTTAGCAATTTCTCAGTTCATTGTCTTTGTGACATTGCATATTTTTCCCCTGTGCCCTTCAATTGTATCCTGCATATGCGTATGAAGTTTCATTAAAGTCGGTTCAGTCATTTCGAAAAAAAAAGGGCTCGAAAGTTTGTATGAAATGTCGTACGTCGTAAACGCTCATAAGGCTATTCACGCTATTACGCTGCGCATACGCGCGTGGTTGCGGAAGTGCAGATTTGCACCATCATGCAGATTTCTTCGCACAAACGCGCGGAGCTGCAGTATACATACGGTGGCCCGAAAGCCTCATTTCACAGCAAGATCCATTTCAAAATATTATTTCACATCTAGCTCTGTCAAAATCACGCACCATACTGCAGAACTCGGTGTTAGACATGGGTACAATGGGTAACTCGTGAGCGAGTGATACAAAAGAGCTAGCTCTTTTCGATTGACATCGCTCTCGCTCACTTACTCGCTCGCTAAATAGCTCACTAGCTCAGTTAGCTCAAATGAGATAAAGAACCGTAACTAAGAGTCCCAACTTCCAAAGAGATATTGACAATGATTATTGAGCAAGCCGAGCCGTGTCCATCGACGTGCGTGCGGCGTGAATTAAATGAGCTAACAGTCTGCGTCTGAGTCACTGAGCTATAGAAGAGCTAGTGAGTAACAAAGAGTCCAAACTTCGAGCGAGCCAAGCCGTCTCCTTCGACGCGCGTGCGGCGGCGCCGTGAGAAATGAGCTAATAGTCGGCGTCCGAGTCACTGAGCTACAGAAGAGCTAGTGAGCTAGAAGAGTGATATAGCTCTTTAAAGTGAAAGAGCTAATCGCTCTTTTTCTTTTCAGTGAGCTATTTTGCCCATGTCTACTCGGTGTGCCTTACATTGCGTCTTGCCCCGCACCCACGCGCGAGGGCGCGTGTTTCTCTGCATGTAGGCGCGTGACCTGCAACACTGCGCGTGAATGCGTTTTCTGTGTGTTGCACTACGCGTGTTTTCAATGCAGAGATACTTTCAAGCAACGTAAGAACACGCACTCCCGCGCTACGCTGCGTAATGCAGTGCAGTGTGCGAATGGCATACATCGACGATAACCGACTTTTAACGATTTTATACTGAAGATCATGCCTAAACGAGTAGTATTAATAATTTTAAAAAAAAATGTTAAATTAGAGCATTTTCTCAATAACATAATATGTGAATATTTTAGATTATGTATATTACATAGTGAAATTAATTTGTAAAGTTATGTCTAACGCGGATAAAAACTGAGAATGGCGCAAAATCTACCAAGCGTAGTTTTCTGAAACCTTCACCAATTTAAAAATAATTCAATTATTGATCTTTTAGTATACGCGTTTTATTAAAATACCTTTTGTTTTGTGTATAATACATTAATAATGCGTCAAATTGGGGACAGCGCTCCTTGATGGGCGAGTCCTATTACTGGCTGAACGTACGACGCGTTGCGTGAGCTCAGTACAGAACACGCAAGCTAACCACTCAAGGTCACTGGCATATATCTCCGTCTTAACTGGGTATACTCCATTGCGGCTTTTGCGTATCTGCGCACTACCCTAGGACTACATTAACTTTCAATTTAAAACAGATAGCCTTTCCATTTTAGGGTCCCGTACCCTAAGGGTGCTAACTGGACCCTATCACTGAGGCTCCGCTTTCCGTCCGTCCGTCTGTCACAGGGCTACCTATATCTTTTGAACCGCAATAGATAGACACTTAAAATTTTCACAGAGTGTGTACTACTATTGCCGCTTTAACTAATAACAAATAATATAAATAAATGTTGCTTGGTCATGTTGAGAGGATCAGTGAAAGGCGACTAACAAAAGGTATCTATAAAGCAGAGGTGAGTGAAAACGCCGGGAGGGACGCCCTAGGAGAATATAATGATACTGACCTAATTGGTGATGTACTTCAGAAAAGTCAGATGAGTATTATAGTACTCGCAACCGGCGTGCGTGTATGACCGTATGAAAGTAAGTAGGTAAAAAAGAAGCGTTCTATAGTCTCTGCCTACCTCCATGGGAAGTAGGCGTGAGTTTATGTATATGTATGTATATAAATAAATTAAAAATTAATGGGGGTCCCCATACAAAAAAAATCTTTTTTTTTTTGCCTTCGTGTACCTAAGAGCACGGTTACACGCTCAGTTTGGCGTCATTCTGGTCCATCAGTCTAGTCAGAATGATCGGAGAATCACGATCATTCTGACTAGACTGATGGATCAGAATGACGCCAGACTGAGCGTGTAACCGTGCTCTTAGATTCTACAATATTAGTTTTAGTATATGCGAAACCCGAAACACGTGTCTAGTATTTTTATCTTAAGAATCTACATACAAAATTTTAAAACTAAATCATGGAAAATCACAAAGTTATAAGATTGTTATGTTACCGGGTTGTCCGTACAAAAACATGCTAACGGCACCCCCGCGCCTCCAGGGTCGTCTTGCTCTCATTGATAATAATTTGGCAGTAGGCAATATCTAACCGTACGGCGATTGTATTGTAAGTAATTAAATGGTGATAACATTTTCCATCACACTTATATATTTTTGGGACAAAATATAACATGGTGTAAACATTATTGAAATCAATTCAGTTCCTTATATTCACCTGAA
This sequence comes from Tiliacea aurago, assembly GCA_948098905.1. Classification (NCBI taxonomy): domain Eukaryota; kingdom Metazoa; phylum Arthropoda; class Insecta; order Lepidoptera; family Noctuidae; genus Tiliacea; species Tiliacea aurago. Next base: position 20,351,574 of record OX402593.1, read on the forward strand.
TATAGTTTGTTCAGAATAAGGAACTAATTATATAATTTAGTACTAACATACATTTTACAGCATACGAAATATTTGGCTAGTTATAAAAAGATGACGATATGACTTCTCCTTTATAACAGCAACAATATACATTGCTTTGGGCCACAATAAGCATTTTCATTGTTCAGTAATTTCGATATTAGAATCATACTTATACTTTCTACTTCCTTACATAGGGACAAAAAACCTGTCGTATCATTGTCAATTGAGTTGAATTATCTCCTATTACAGCTTGTGGGAAAGTGAACCTAACATTATAGCTAACATGGGAAATATACTTGCAATTTGCTGTTTTGTTATGGCGAAATTTTGTGAAATTCTTGGGCCAATAAGCCTATACTTAGTGACTCAAGTCAATAATCAACAGTTGCAGTTCGCGTTTATCAAGTGGAAAAAAAACGGAACCCTTATAGGATCACTCATGTGTCTGTTTGTCCGTCTATCACCAGCCAATTTGCTCCCAATCTACTGGAAATTTGGTACACATGAATTTCTGTGACCCAAACACGGAATTTTCTAAAAAACAAACATTTATTTACGTTACACACGTAAATAAATGGTTTTTTTAATACTAAATTATCTAGAGTTATGTATACTGTACCGTGTGAGATATACGTATGGACCTACGCATGGATTCCAGATTTTTTTATTTTTATAAAAATACTTTTAAAGTTATTTAAGAAAATAGATGAAAATTAACCATTCCCCCTCATCTCCGAAACTACGGAGCCTATATATTTTTTTTAATACAGAAAACTTATAGATAAACCTATTAGAAGACTATGGTCTTTCAATATTGTGCGTACAAACTTAAATTTGCAGTTAGAATGTATGAGGGAACTTGTTTTTCAACTACAATGTTAAGTTTGTTCTTTCCCAAGATTTATCATAGAATCCTTCGTTGTGCGTGCGCGCACTTGCCCGCTTTTTTTTTTTAGCAATAAATTCCGCATGCAGCTCTAGTGTTAAGGGTCTTACAGACTCACGCGATATCGCGGGCGCGACAGGCACCAACATAGAAATTGTGCTACTAGTGTCGCATCGCGCCCGCGATATCGCACCAGTCTGTACGAGCCTTTAGAAAAGGTCAAGCCTTTTCCTAAGTCTAATTTTATTAATGCTTTATTACCATGGTCTATTGAGCATCAATCAATGCGTCATAAATATTTTGCAAGGTGCCCAAGGACATATGCATAGAGATTCCATAGAGTGATTTACAAAATCTGTGAAACTACACGTCGGTATATTATGTATCTTATGTATTTACTACTGAAAATCTTGAAAATATTTATCTTTTTATCGATTTCCAAAAAGGAGGAGGTTATTTATGTTCGTCTGTAAGTATGTTTGTTTAACTTTTAGGGTTCCGTAGTCAACAAGGAACCCAGTTGCCGACTATTTGTTATTTTTGTGCTCGTGATTATAATGTAGATAGGTTTTTTTTTTAATGTTTACTTGCTCGAGTTTATGTTTTCCTAAGCACGTGTTTCTGTGACGAATAAAATTATTTTTCTTTCTTCTTCTTTTTTTCTTTCTTATAGTTTCGCCATGTCCGTCTGTCTGTCTGTCTGTCCGTCCGTCCGTCTGTCCCCGGCTTAGCTCAGAGACACTTATTACTAGAAAGCTGTAATTTGGCATGGGTATACATATGAATCATGCCAAAAAAGTCGTCAAATAAAACCATGAAAAACAATTTTTTCTAAGCTCGTCTATTCCATGGTGTGGGTATCGTTGGATAGGTCGTTCAAAAGTATTGTGGGTTTGTTAGAACCATTTTTCAATTAAGGGATCCGTTTGCGTAATATTAAGCTTTAAAGTGCTATTTTTTGTTAGAGTCAAGTGCCCCCCCCCCCCCTGCCAGCTAAATGGTTGGTTTTGGATATTATTATGTGAAAAAATTCATGGCAATAGTATATATCCTCTCTTTCGCCGAGCGGCCTTAATAAGGCCGATGAGGCCGATTTCAATTATGCGGGATTCGCCAATCGGTCTGATTCAGTCCGACTGATTCAGTTCGTTCGTGGCGCACACCCATTTTCGCGCCAAATAGGCTGGTTCAGAAGAGGCTAACGAAAGTAAAAGCAAAACTATCACCGCTTAGTAGGCTTCACAAGTTAACGAGTAATAGTCGACCAACTTAAAGCAGTTGGAGAATTGACCGTAACGTATATCGATGTATGGGAGAGCATGTTTTTCAACTACAATGCTAAGTTTGTTTTTGGGATAAATTCCCAACTACGGAACCCTTCAATGTGCTTGGTCCGACATGCACTTGGCCGGTTTTTATGTATTATGTTCACCGATTTCTCCGTCAGTTGTGGATCGATTTTGAACATTTTTTTTTGTTTGAAAGGGTATGCTTTCAAGGTGGTCCCCCTTTCACCAAGTCAGAATCCGATGAGAGGATTCCATGGAAATCGAAGGAAATCCAAAAATGTTATAGTCACACCTATAGCGGATTTGTATTTTATAGTAACTCCTGCATATTATTATGCTCTGTAAGCACCTTTTTGTAAAGTGGAATTGATGATGAAGACCACATATGGCCACCGGAACCAGTTAATAATAAGTATTTCACGGGTTGCGATTCGATTAGGTACTTTAATTAAGATTTAATTATTATAAATAAACATTTTTTATTTCTCTTTCAACAAAGGCGCCTTAAAAAATATGATTATTAGATATTATGGTTGCTGAGCAATTTATATTATGCTCGTCACAATGCATATGGTGAAGTGGAGCTCCAGTTCTCCTGGTGCTGACGAGGAAAACTCCTCTACAATTTACAACACAAAAAGTGAAAAAGAAAAACTTCCAAAAAAAAACAAACGTTTTCCAAAAAATACGCTACATAGTAAAAAATAACTTTAACTTTGGAAGTGGAGGTGTCTTTGGATACGAATTTTAGTTTTTTGCCACCGACATCCGAAATTAAAGTTATTTTCCACTTTGTAGGTAGTGTTTTTAGGGTTCCGTACCTCAAAAGGCAAAAAGGGAACCCTTATAGGATCACTCGTGTGTCTGTCTGTCTGTCCGTCTGTCACAGCTGATTTGCTCCGAATCTACGGGACCGATTAAGTTGAAATTTGGTAGGTACACATATGAACTTCTATGACCCAAACACGGACGTGTTACGTACCTAAATAAATTAATTTTGAATATGGAGGTGACTTTTGGGGTGCCAATTAGAAAATAAAAGTTTTGCTGACTGTACCGTGTGACATATCAAATGAAAGTGCTTGTTTTAAGTATTTCTTAAACATATTTTTTTTATAATTTTAAAATAAATACATTTGAATTTATTTAAGAAAATAGATGAAAAATTACCCCCCCCTCCACACCGACTATCACAGGTTATCATCGAAATTAAACAGACTAAAATAAAAAATAGAAAAAGTAACAGAAAATAGTTCTTTACTTATAGATTACAGGAAAACCTATAAGAAGTCTGTGATCTTAAAATAACATGCTAAATCACTCAATATTGTGCGTACAAACTTACATTGGCAGTTGGAATGTATGGGGGATCATGTTTTTCAACTACAATGTTAAGTTTGTTCTTGGGATAAATTTATCCCAACTACGGAACCCTTCATTGGGCGTGGTCCGACACGCCCTTGGCTGGTTTTTTTTTTGAAAGTTTTTTATTTTTCACTTTTCAGTCTTGTCAGTTTATTAAACAACTTGAAAGTCCCTAGTACTTACTCAAACAATAAAACTTACCTACATAAGGACGTGTCCAGAATAGCACATTATCAATAAACGCGTGGAAATCTAGTAGAAAGGCCACAGTGTAATTGTATGTTTATATGGTAGGTATCACTTTCCATCGCCGGTGGCGTGTACGTGCTTTTCTTTCTGCCGCTGGGGAGCACGTACTGTTTTCTATCAGAATTCAAATTGTGGTACTTATGCTCACCTCACACACCTGCTCGAAATGGGACTGCAACGTAACTTTATGGTGTGAACGCTTTTCCTTATGTGTGGGAAATGGTTTCGATGTGGTCAAACTGCCAACCGTTATGGAAGTCAAATGTTACGACAGTATCATATAAACGTGCAACAGGTTGGAAAATGTCGTTGTTTAGGTAATTGTTTGAACAATAATACCTAAGTTAAAAGGACAACTACGTATTTCTTGTTTGTCTTTCAATTTGAAGACAGCCAGCTGTCCCTTGGTTATTGACTTTGTTTGCAGGAAAACAGATGATTAGTCAAAATAGGTACTCATTTTACTGGTCCTTGTCTTGACACTGCATAAATTAAACAAACGAGTCTAATAAGTTTGTGAAACGAGCTTTTTATCAATCGTATCTATACTCGTTCCTGGTCTTGGCGGGAAAGTGAAGCGTCATTTTTAGCAGTTTTATTTTCTAAAATTTGTGTTTAGCCGAATATTAGGTAATGTGTAAGTAATAATGGTGCATTATTAACCATTAAGTGTTAGTGAACGTGCATTAGTGTAGGCAAATGAAACAAAACAGTGCAACATCACTTTAAGTTCTCTCAAGAAGTCCGCGTGAGGTCTCAGTAAAGTGCCACATCTTAACTGAAACTCAAGGGGAGTGGGCGGGGGAATGTCTTCTATCATGCATTAAATATAATTAATTTCATCATTGTTTACAAACTTTGTACTTGTTACCTACCTAATTTTACTTGACACTGGCTAAATGTGCAAACCGCACTTAAAAAAAACCTAGGTATATCTACCTACGGCAACAGAACAACATTCAGTCAATGCTTACGTTAGGGCATCATCGGCCCTGCCAGGGTTACGAGCCCCTGCCAGGGTTACAAGCCTGTCCGATATCGTGGCCCTGGCACACAGGCATTTGAAGGAACATGGGTGGGTTTTAGTCAGTAAAAGTCTGACACACCCTCCCGCTCCGCCCAGAGCGGGAGAAGTTATTTCATAATTTCCCACCCAAAAAAAAAAAAGGGCATCATCGGCAAGTATAGTAAACATCAAAACAAACTCCATGATTGATACGTCTGTGAATGCGTATCATAGAAGGTCGACCAAACGCCTTTTCTCCAAATGATAACCACCATGATTGATACTTTCGTAACGCCTTAACTCTTACGCCACATCAATAGCCCGTACATAAAGGGTGTGATAATTTACTATGGCAACAACTAACTTCATAAACAGACTTGATAATAAGGAACCGAATAAAAACGCACTATTATGAGTTTTATGGGCCCGTTTATGGAATGAGTGAAAGTGCACACGAGCCTGACCATTATATTGTGAGTTGACTTATGTAAGATGTGATTCATCGAAAGAATTAATTAAGTTGTTATTATAGAAATATCGCCAGTTTTATAAGTTTGAAGTTGAAAGTTTATTGTTATTATTCTTCCTGGTGTGGTGGTTATTTGATTATGTCATTTAATGTAACTTATTCAGTTTGGTAAGACACGGTTGTCGTTCTAGGAAATTGTATATCTACGAAAATCTGAAATAGTGCTTATTGCCTAAATTTTAGCGCAAGAAGCTGGCATGTCCAATGATATTTATAATACGTCATTGGGCATGCCACTCAAATAAGAGATGGGAGAATTTTAAAGACGACGAATATTCGTAGTCGTATATATCAAGGAGAAAATAATTCTCCGTAAAACACAAAAGACATATCATACCACCACGAGCAACGCAAAGAGTCATCAGCTGTAATGTCTCTATTATTTGAATCGTAGACAGTTGTCAGCAGGCTGCAACTGTCTTCCGTGTGTGATATCACGGAGTAGGTACCTAAAGGAACTGAACAATGGAGGTATGACAGTCTGCAACGTAACTTTATTCGTAGAAACATGGTGAGTGATGCAGACCTGCAATGTTAAGTGAATGTTACTCCCATTCAGAGTAATTTTACGACCCTATGCAAATTAATTGCATTGATCATCATCACCAACATTCCACTGTAGACGGCCACGGAGGATGATGAAATTATTAAAAAAAAAAAATGGAAATTCCAAAAGTGCACCCCTCATAACGTTCACGTCGTTTTTTTCTTATTACTGCTAACAATAAGATAATTAATCAAATGAAATAAATTAAAAACTAATTATAAATAATAATACAAAAAACAATTATAAAAAAAAAAAAACAGAAAACTGCTATGGTTTAGTGGCGCCATAATTATAAGGTGATGAAAAGAAAAAAATACTATAGTAAATAGATAGATAAAAAAAAATACACAGTCGTCTATTAGTTTTTTAAGAATAATAATTAAACGATAGTGAATTGAACGCTCATATTAATTGATAAAGTCCGTAGTGTATTACTTTAGATAATAAAAAAAAAAAAACCGGTACGATAATTTTTTCGACCAATTTCCCTGCCACATACACCAATCTATACCTAAACACAGACACACGGACGTCCAGGAAAGATATTTTTTAATGTTATTAGAATTTACTATGTTAAACAAAATAACTGTTATTGAATTACCTATATTTTATGTCTGACAAATTATTTTACTTGATATTAGTACACTCATATTAACCTGTAAGTGCGATATAAATAAAAATAAATCGATTTCAGTTTCGAGAAAACTGCTTTTTTTGAAATCCCGAGAGTAGAGCACAACCTCAACGCTTCGCTTATGAGGCGTGCAATTAGCTTCAGGAACCTCGTTTTACTGCACTACAACCGCTGGTTCTTAAAATTCAGGGATAATAATTCAAAAACCTGTGATATAGGAACCACAAGTTTTAAGGTTTAGGGTTTCAGAACCGTAACCAGTTAAGAATATTATAAACACGCAACATTACAACTGAATAAATCTTTTCTAGAAAAGCATTCGGTTTCTTTCATCAAATAAAAAAATGATCATAAAAATAATTTGAATTATCTTAACAAGCTTAGCATTCAAACCGGTTATAAAACATTAGGTAGTGTATTGGTAGTTTAGTTCAGGCTAGAAACGGAAAGCATAACAGATTCTATCTCGTTTATGAGATTCCGTAAATCGTTAAAAAGCCGTTTTGTGTGATAATTTACAAATTTACCGCAGAAATAACGAATTTGGCACCTAATTTGGTCATGGCTCAGTCGGTACGTGAGTAGAATCTTTAGAAATGAGATTCGGCTGAATATCAATAGATTAGGCTGTTTTCAGAAAGCAATAGTCGTTGGTACGACCTAACTATTGGGGAAAAAACATAATATTAATATATATTTTGTCACCTGCGTATAGGACCCAAAACACACCCCTGCGGAACACCGTTGGAATTTCTTTGTTGTAGAGATTACTCATTCGTGTTATACACTAGAAAAGTGGGTATGGGTGCCATGCATAGATTAGTTAGTCAATGGACTACTTTTAATAGTTTTTTTTTTACTAGTTTACCTTAGAAATAGGCTTTACCAATTCGAACGTTTAACATAATACGAAATATACATTAGATAAATAACTGACAAGGCGGCAATGTGAAATCAATTTCGACTTGGTCGAACACTAGAAATGTCTTTCGGCGTAAAATTATTTTACAAGAATTTTATTATAATTGAGCGAAAATTAATAAACATGTGAGCGTCGAAAGTTTACTTCATATCAGGTAAAGTAAATATACACGCAAGTTTTGCATACATTATAATATTTATTTATTTTTCTAGTTAATCGAAAAGTTAATAGTGTATCATTAAGTTTAATTAATAACTGACCGCTCCTACAAATATGAGGTTACACATCAATTAACTGCCAATAGAGAAATAAGGTGATTCGGGGCGCGTGTCCGTATGCAAACGCGAGACTTTTTATATTCGTGTGTCCAATTATGCAATAATCGTTTGTTTCGACTTCAATACAGTTGTCATAACTAAGAGGATTGCGTGAAGCGAGTTTTTCACAGAACACTGAGTGGTTGAACGGTGCACCACGTGACCGTTCGTGCCTGCTCCGCGGACCGTGGCCCGTTTCACTACAGCTATTTGACTCGAGAAAACACTACCAACCACATTTTTATGCTTTATCTCGCTCGAGAGAGCACACCGCATATTCAACCACCATCTAACCAAATACAAATAAAAATCCACTCTACCCACATGAAAATAAAAGTAGTTTTCTTTCAAAGATTCGGGTTAATGCACCCGATATATGCGTCACGTATCGGTTTATGTACATGAAATCTGTATGTAAATAATATTAATGAATTTAGATGCCGTTGTTTCAGTCTGCAAGATTATTGGCCTCGTGAAATTATATTAAATTGCAGTTTATTACGATTTATGTGCGCATCGCGAGCGGTTTCTTGCGTGTGGACATGTAATGCATTTCTAATAGATATTTAATGTTATATGTTTAAAGATTGTACACACGTTTTACGCTTAAATAATAGTTATTCAATGAATAGTAAGTTATGCTTTACTAGTGTTAAAAATGTCTACATTATCTGAATGAATGCTAAGGAAATCTACACCAGCACCACGATTTTCTTTCTCTAGTAGAGCGCAAAGACGAGGTGCTTTTGGTTTCGCTCGCGCACAGTCAACACTGTGATCTGTGATCAACATGGATCATTAATATTATGTGATTTATTACACGCATACCTAGACAGATCCCCCTTCTAACTAGGTATTTGCAGAATTCTGAAAGCCTCTTTCTTACCAAGAGCAATATAACGACGATCAGACATAAGAATTTCCCCTTAGGAAAAGGGGAAGAGAAAATCACTCGCTTTTCCAAAACAAAGAAAATGGGAGATTAGGCACACAAACAAAACTCTTAACTTAATACCTGCTGAAAAACCAGCTTTCAATTGGGGAAAGTCCTAGTTACATGGCACTTCTGAAATAGTTTCAAATACAAAGGAAAAATGGAATGGCCCACATTAAAAGGACCCACTCCTTTTAATGTGGGCCATTCCATTTTTCCTTTGTAGCACGTGTACCACAGACTAGATAGGTTGTTTACGATCTCGAGTAAACGTTTGCAAGTATCTCCAAATCAGCACGTCGCGTCGGTCGCGTCGCGTCTATGGGAAGCGAACACAATGTTTATCATCAATTATTTCCGGTATAGCGTGTCGGTTCCACTTTTGTACGACTTTTTTTATTCTTAAGCCAATAGGTAGTGCGTAAAATTGCCTTATTTATTTAGGTGAGTTGTTATTTATAAGTTTTTGTATAGATTTTTTTTATTGTGAGAAAATGTTCCGGTTCATGTTTTCGGGGGTTTTTCTACGACAATTTTGTAGAGGACCTGGTGAGTTAGATAATGGTTGGTATAGTGTCTTGGAGAATCTCTCATGAATGAGATGGATGATCTGTCTCGAGTTGCGAAGCTTTTATTCCAACTTCGTTTATTTTTTGGTGTCCAGGCGGTAGAATTTTGGCCGCCTTCAAACCACTCACTGTTTTCTTAAACATTGCTCATTCATGGTCATCGTCGTTTCTCGTGCTCTCGTTCCTTGATCAGCTAATCTTCTTTAGTTTTCAGATGAAGAAGTCTTAATAGCGCAGATCGATTATCAGAAAGCTCTCTTCATTTTTGCCGACTACCTTTTCCTCTATCTGCTTATCATCATCCAAATCATTACTTCTAAGCACGGTTTTAACAAGTCTATTAAAAAGTAAATTTAAGTTAAAATTTATTCAAAGATTTTATTATCTATGCTCAAAGGTATTAATGATGTTATTTTATGCAGACAAACAGTGAACTTGGTTCTTTAGAGAGTTCTACGCCCTACTTGTTTTAACATAGATTAGCTTGCTCAGATTGCTTCAATATTTTACGGTAACCGCCTTAGTACGCACAAGACGTAAGAGAAATGGCGCTTATTATACATTGAGATATATCTTGTTTTCTCTTAGAACTTGAGGTTTTGTATTCTTTTTTTGAGGAAGAAGTAGGTAGAAATCATGACATGATAACCGGTTGATTATTATATAACCGACGATAAAATGGAGGAGGTTCTCAAGTCGATGCATACGTATTTTTATGTATTTTTGGGCTTAGAAAGATCTAAGTATAATTGTTTTAATCTGAAAAGTATACAGTAGGATTTTTTACCAGTCAACCTTTGGGTGATGCAGAGACAAGCAGTGGTAGGTGCAATAACGAAAACTGTGGAATAAATATTTATTTAAATTTATGGATATACATACATATACCTATTAAAAACTTTAAATATAATATATATACCTAATTTAAATTTTCGATGTGTCATTGTTAGTGTCATTTTAAACGCGATTGAAAACTGTTAAATATTGTTCCTATTTACATTCTTCAGTGCAAAGACCTCTTGCCATGCAAAGAACTAGTATGAAGTACCACGATTCCTCATTGCGTTAATTTAAGTGTAAATTAAATAATATAGTATTACTAAATAAGCCATTTATAACGTGTTCGTATTCATGCGAGTTGTCCATTATTGTGCGGTGTCATGTTATTCAGCTATAAATTAATGGTATTTATTTATCTATAGTATGTCCATTGTTATTGGCGACACTCTGACACCAATAACCCAGTAACATTACTGAAACATTGAGTGTGTCAAGCTTCTGAAATGAGCATAAAAACTATCACGGTTTAGCAATACCATATGGTATTGCTAAACCAAGTGATAGTTTTTATGTTTGTAATTTTTCATAATTTCAGCCGAAAGACATCCACTGTTGGACATAGCCTCCCCCAAAGGGGGGGTAGCATAATCGCCACGCCAGGCAGGCGGGTTGGCGATCGCACTATGGTGTTAAATGCATAGAGAACGCTGCTGCCCATCCTCTAGTAATACGCTTAGTCGCCTTTTACGACACCCAAGTTGTTTTGCACTTTGTTTCCAGTTTGTAAATTCTTGTCCAATATAACAGAGTAATTTCTTATGATACAATTCAGGTCACTCACATTACAGATTTGCAGGTCACTAGGTTATCAATCTTGACTTGTTTTGGCTTGTCCGAATACTATATACATTACCCTAAAAGTTAGTAAGCACCTACTGAAATCTTAATTAGTGTTGAAATTAATTTAATGTTAGATCCAATGTTGGGTCAATAGACAATAAAATTGTAGATAAATAACATGGACTAATTTATTTACAGTTAAATTGATTTACAAGGGGACAGTTCAACGAACAACAAATTATCGATAATGTAATAATTTCACACGACATCAACAATCGATTGGCTTCACATCGCGACAACGATTACCTTCTCATAAAAATCATTCACTTTCATTGCCTTATAAAAAAGTTTAACGTTTGATGAGTTTGTGAATCTGTGGGAGCGCCCATTGTGGACTTCTTGCAAAGTTATGCATTGTTTATTTGTCAAAAAGATAGATAAATGAAGAATGATCTTCAAGTTTTTCTGTGGCTTTTGTCCATTCCTATAATTTCTCCATTAAAACCAGGAAAAGGGATTTTCCTATACATTACAACATTATTTTTAGTATATACGTGTCTAGTATTTTTATGTAAAGAATCTATGTACAACAAAACTGTATCATGAAAAATCACAAAGTTATAACTTATAAGGTCGTTAAGTTAACAGGTTGTCCGTACAAAAACATGCTAACGGCGGCGGCGCCCCCGCGCCTCCAGGGTCGTCTTGCGCTCATTGATAATAATTTGGCAGTAGGTACCTAATCGTACGGTGATTGTATTGTAAGTAATTAAATGGTGATAACATTTTCCATCACACTTAAATATTTTTGGGAAAAAAAAAAACATGGTGTAAAAATTATTGAAACGATTCAGTTCCTTATTCTGAACAAACTTTCAGGTTTCGCATAAACTAAAAATAATGTTGTTTAAACTCCTATAATCATGATCTGCCTAGCCGTTTCCCAATTATGTTGGGGTCGGCTTTCAGTTTAAACGGATGCAGATGTCCAGTACTCCAGACCAAATTAAAAAAAAAAACCGGCCAAGTACGTGTCGGACCACGCAAAATGAAGGGTTCCGTAGTTAGGATGAATTCATCCCAAAAACAAACTTATCATTGTAGTTGAAAAACATGCTCTCCCATACATCTATATACGTTACGGTCAATTCTTCAACTGCAAATTTAAGTTGGTCGACGATTACTCGTTAACTTGTAAACCCTACTTAGCTGTGGTAGTTTGCCTTTTAATTTCGTTATACATACTACTGCCATGAATTTTTTCACATATCTAAAACCAACCATTTAGCTGGCAGGGGGGGGGGACACTTGACTCTAACAAAAAAGAGCACTTTAAAGCTTAATATTACGCAAACGGATCTCATAATAGAAAATTGTTTTTCACAGACCCACATTATTTTTGAACGGCCTATCCAACGATACCCCACACCATGTATTAAACGAGAAAAAAAATATTATCATTCCGTTTTACGTGCAAGAGAGGTACCCTAAAAAAAAATGTTTTTCATGGTTTTATTTTACGACTTTCTTGGCGTGATTAATATGTACACCCAAGCCAAATTACAGCTTTCTAGGACTAAGCGTCTCTGAGCTAAGCCGGGGACACACGGACGGACGGACAGACAGACAGACGGACATGGCTAAACTATAAGGGTTCCTTGTTTACTACGGAACCCTAAAAACCAAGACATGGCGCTGTGAACGCAAATAAACGTATTTTCTTTCTTTCTTCTTTCTAGGCCGGTTTCGTAAACATGTGTGCACTTAGTGAGTGGCCGGTGGGGTGTAGTTTGGTTGTGAATTGAGCGTGTCAGCGTGTATATGCACAGATCGAGGTGTAATTTCGGCATGTTTCACTGTATTTTTCGCAGCCCTATCTATGTCCTGGTTTTTTATTTGGTCGGAAACCAGTATTGCTTAATTATGGAACGACTCTGACTTCCACACCATATCTACATATACACCGTGGCATTTTAATCGTCTAACAACGGCAGCCAATCCAATGACTACTAATGATTCATAAAAGTAAAAAAATATTTATTAACATTTGAATTTATTTAAAAAAATATATTAATTATTAAAATGCTTGACGTAGTTTGAAACACGCTGTTATGAGCGCGATGCGAGCTTTATTCAAATGTTAATAAATATTTTTTTTACTCTTTGGAATGATTAGTAGATAGTCATTGGATGCATAAAGTGGGCTGCCATGCCGTTGAAAGACGATTAAAATGCCACGGTGTATTTGGATAGCAGGTGCTATTTTAATTTATAGGTCAAATAGATGTCTAAATAAAATACTTATCAAGTTATTTCTCCAAATCATTCAATTTCAAGGTTGAACTGTGCTTTTAAATTAAAAATGAACTGTCTGCAGAAATTGGATACTTCTGCTTACATAACTTTATGACAATTAAAATAATATATTACAAGAAATTGTGAATGGTTCAACAGTTTTATCGAGATCGAGAGTAAAAATTTTAAATAAGTATTTATATCTAAATCTCAAATGTATGTTAATTTTAACGCAACTTTCAAACAAGTTACCAAATTATCCAGATCGCGAAATTAAGTAATTCTAACTTTTTCCAAATGAATATCACACGTCGGTGCAAATATGCAGTCTACTAAAAGTTTAACTGTCTATGCCAGCTGTGTTTATCTGTGATTTGAGAAGTACGGCGCGTACTACGGTAATTTCATTACCATTCTCTGGCCGTGACCTTCGGATGGCGTCACCACTTTCCATGGCGATGCGTTGCGACGCGGACAGAATACCGCTCCCGTTACGGATGTACGATACACTTTCTTTTGTTTTGATTACAAGGGTTCCACGGTGCCACGACCAACACAAGTTTCGTAATATAAATTTTATAGGGGACTTGAAAAGGAAAAGTGGAATGTGTAATGTCGGAATGTGAGTAGGAAAAGTCTCGTACGTCTTTTATTGACTTGAATGTGCCATGGCGGCTGAGAGTGTCATGCTCACTAAAATGTCTAACTGATGGTGGCGTATGTGTTGGATCATTAAGTTCCCTTCAAAATGGTTGAGCTAAATGGTGCTGATCCATGCGTCATGTTCGTGAACGGGCGCCGTCAGTAGGGACTGGTCATTTCTTAGCTGCCACGGCTTATTTTAACTTAGTATTTTAGTTGTTTTTTATATTTTTATTACGGACGCTTTTAACGTGCACGTCTTTCTACAATGTTCTCACATGTATAATTTCAACATAAATTATGTAACCAATACTATGTAACAATATTTTGATTTAAAAGAGTGTCCGTGGAGTTTCTTGCCCGTTCTTCTCCATAGGAACCTACTACGCTTTGGAATGGGCAACTAGCTTCATCTGACTGACTGACCCCTTGACAATTCAAAATTGCCTATAATAGGTTTATTTGAAAAAATGCTTTGAGTTTGAGTTCTCAGGACTTGGTTAGTAGTTGACTAACGTTACGGCTGTGGTTGCGCTTGATCTGAGGTTCGTGTTCTTTTAGGTCTTTCTTTATTACAAACCTCTATTTTCTGAAGGGGTTGTAGGCAGAGGAGTACAGTGCACCCTCATTAGGCCAGTTTTGTTAAGTCCCATGTACTATGGGGCGATTCTTGCTTATTACAAATCTTAGGCTGAGGCTACAGTAGGCAGCGATTTACGATGCGACTGGAAGAGCGAAACGAGATAAACATGGTATGGCTACATTATAAGCGAAAATCCGGCGTATTTTCGGCGATGACGTGGCTACAGTACACGTTTTCTTAGAATGCGATCAAATCATCCATCGCGGTTTACTATACGCTTAATGTAGCCACACGCATATTAAAGTAGCACTATTGAGCTAGTCGTGCAAGTCAGTTTCCTAATAAATTCGCTTCAATTTCGCTAATATGTAATGCAGCCGATGCCGTGATTACAGTTATGTTGCTCCGATCGTTTAAAGAAATCAAAGATCGCTAGTAATATTTGATGCACGGTGTATCGGTGTATCGGTCGGTGTATTTGTTTTAATCGCTCATGTGTCGCAGGTCGCGTCGCGGTCTAATGTAGCCTCAGGCTTAAGGCCCGGTTTCCACCAAAGCGGAGAGGAGATGTTTGTAAACGACCAATAAGATAACGTTATTTCGATGCGATGGTACGGTAACGGTATCTTATTGGTCGTTTACCTTTTATCGTTTATCTCCTCTCCGCTTTGGTGGTAACCTGGGAGCCTAAAATGGACGCTTAGCAGAATCATAATATGATCTGCGTACAATTCATACATCCCGCAATTCATCTGTTTAACAGCTGATATTTGAAATTAGACTTCACTATATCAATTAATAATTTGTGGACCATTTGACGAAATTCCATACAAACTGTCAAACAGACGAATTGCGGGATATGAATTGCACGCAGTTTCATATTATGATTCTGCCAAAGCGTCCATTTTAGGCCCCCAGGCCTAAGACTGGGCTGCTTTAGAGATTGCAGGAAAAACACAATAACACGTTTCCTAACGTGGGGATCTTACGACCGCACGCTCTGCAGTCAACCACGCTTGCGACCGTAGACTAACGAGGCCCTCAGCCTGAAGGCTTCTACAAACCGGCGCGACACGCGACGCGACACAAAGGCCCCGCGTGTCGCGCGACGAGCGGTGCCTTTGTGTCGCGTCGCAAGTCGCGCCGGTCTGTAGAAGCCTTCAGTCTTGGCATTCATCTCGGGATAGTAAGACCTCTCTTGTTTTAACTATAATGAAATAGAGTTTCATGGAGGAAGGTTACGCTGCATGGGCGGCGATGTAAGATCAATTAGGGCTATTATAATAATCAAACATTGCGATACTGTAACATTCTAGGAAACATTTATTTCATACATGTTGTTATTACATTACCTACTGTTACTGCATTCTGTTTGTGTAGGCTGCTAAGTCATAAGTACTAACAGAACATAACACCTACATTGTACACTTAGTTCGCAATAAACGTTTTGAATTTGAATTTGTATTTTGCGTAATGTAGTCCACCAACTTGCACGATTCCAATAGGCAAGTTACTTGTATGCAAGTTGCAAATTGCTTAAGTACAACTTCTGCATACAAGCTACAACTTGTATAAGGTAGTAGGTACATTTTTATAGTCAAGTGACGAGCAATTTGACGACACGGTTGGCGCAGTGGTTAAGCGATTGACTGCTGCGCTGCGTGTCGCGGGTTCGATTCCCGCACGGAACAAATATTTGTATGAGCTACAAGTAGTAGTTCCGGGTCTGGCTGTTTGTGTATGTGATTTTAAATGTTTGTAAACGCACCCACAATACAGGAGAAATTCCTAGTGTGGGGCAAAAAAAAAAAAAAATTTAACGCGCAAATGTTAATTGCGCGTTAAATTTAATGTCGAATTGCGAACGAGTGACCAGGGGTCTACATAAATCCGTACCCAAAGTGTAAGTTTGTAGGTGAGTAAACGTAACTAGCACGTCTGCGTTAAGATTTTTATTCTCACCCTTATATTCTTAGAATTATGATCTATCGGTCAAATTTTAACGCAAACGAGATAGTTACGTTTACTCTCTTGCAAGCTTACACTTGGGGTACTGAATAGAGCAACGGCCGAATGTTCGGCCGTTGCTCTATTACGGCTAACTATGGCTGACTACAACGACAGAAAAAAAACCGGTCAAGAACGAGTCGGACTCGTGCACCGAGGGTTCCGTACGTATACATGATGTTGGTGATTTCTGAAAAACTGTGCTTTTCGTTTTATTTTTCCTGTAATCTTTACATAAACCTCTATCACTTAAAATAATTTCAGATTTTAATCTATGCAAACTTCGGAGATAAGCGGGGGGGGGGGGCGGAACGGTACTTTTTTAAAAATTTTCATCAATAGTCGAAAACTATGCTGTCTAAAAAAAAAAATGTTTGAGAATGTGACATGTGAAAACAGTGTTCTTCCATATTATGGTACCCCAAATGCCCTAGTAGCTCTACTTTAAAATTTTAAGACCCCCTTTCAGTTCCTTTTGCAAAAAAGTTTTTTTTTTAAATTTCTTTCTTGTTTGCAAAATAGTTGGCCAAACGTCATCTAAAACTATTCTAAATTTCAAGTTCATAGCTTTAGTAGTTCTTGAGATATCCAAGTGTGACAGACAGACAGACTTAGTCTCACCATAAGGGTTCCTTTTTATCATTTTGGTACGGAACCCTAAAAACGACTGTCAAAGAGATAAGCCAAAGTCAAACACGTGACTTTAAAGTCGGGTAAGGATTCAAAGTCAAAAAATGAAACTATGAAAGTTATAAAACGGCCGAACATTCATATTCATATAATATATTTATTTGTATTCCATAATGTATAGCTAAAGGTGTTACAATGGCTTAAAGCTAAGGTACAATTACGGATCCTATAGGGCACAGAAAAAGACCGATAGTATGGATTAAAGCTTCGGAGCCCCTGGACCTGTATCTCTCATCATCTTATTCTCTAATCTTATTCAATCGGTAATATATTATTATCTCAGAAATTACTCGGCGAGCAGCACCGACCACAGCAGCACGTCTTCCACCCATGATATCCTACTCAATTGTTGAACATCTCCACTTGTAAGTGCACTGAAAAAAAGATGTGTTTGCTTTAACAAAAATCTTGTATACGAGCCTAACAAGATCTTGACTTCTGAAGCTAGGAGAACTTTGTTAAATGGTCATACTTCCGTCTACTAAGTAATTAATTAGTTTAATTACAGGTAGTTATTTAATTTAACTCAAATGTTGGTCAGTTTAAGAATGATTTAATGCTAACAAATTGCTTGTTACCATCAACTAAAATTATTATTTGATTTAAAAATAATGATTCCAAACATTTTAATGCCAACTAAGAGAAAATGTATCTTAGTTAGCTCGCATTTTTTTCAGTGTATGCAAGTAAAACCTGCATGCAATTTACACACTCTCGAAAACTTGTTTCCAATGCAAGCAACTTGTACGCAAATGTTACGTCATACTTGCATGCAAGACTTGCCTAATGGACTCGCGGCTTTACTGTAACTTGTCAAGGCTTTAACTCAAAAGTTGCATTAACCCGGTAGCAATAAGAGCTCGCTCCAAAATCCAAATTAGCCAAAAGTTAAACATAAAAAAAAAAATTGGTAATAAAAAAAATACAGCAGACTTGAGAACCTCCTCCTTTTTGTGAAGTCGGTTAAAAACAGTTGCTTTAACTCATAGGTGAGCTAAATAATGCTCCGTGTGGTGCTGAACGTAAAGAATAGCACCATCCCATTTCTTCCCGTGGGTGTCGTAAAAGGCGACTAAGGGACATGCTAGAGACTTGGCAGCAGCGTTCTCTATGCATTTAACACCATACTGTGATCGCCAACCCGCCAGCCAGGCGTGGCGATTATATGGTAACCCCCCCGCCCTGCTTTTGGGGGAGGCCTATGTCCAGCAGTGGAGGTCTTTCGGCTGAAATTATGATCTAAATACGAGTAATATGCGTGTTCTGTACTGAGCTCACGCAACGTGTCGTACGTTCAGCCAGTAATAGGACTCGCCCATCAAGGAGCGCTGTCCCCAATTTGGCACATTATTAATTTATTATACACAAAACAAAAGGTATTTTAATAAAACGCGTATACTAAAAGATCAATAATTAAATTATCTTTAAATTGGTGAAGGTTTATTAAAAATACGTTTGGTAGATTTTGCGCCATTCTCAGTTTTTGGTCCGTCCGCGTTAGACATAACGTTACAAATTAATTTCACTATGTAATTTAAACATAGGTACTTAATCTAAAAATATTCACATAAGTACTAAGTTATTGAGAAAATGCTCTAATTTATCATATATTTTTTTCAAATCATGAACACTATTCGTTTAGACGTGATCTTCAGTATAAAAGGCGAACATTCCCCCACCTGGTTGTCAGACTTTCGGGCTTTTGATTACCCGAAACGACTGACAAATCTACGAATGACAAACGAGACCAATGGCTTATCTTGCTTTCCCAGGCACAGAGGGGTTTCGGCATGTTACGGATGGTCACCCATCCACGGACCGACCTCGGCAAACGTTGCATAACCTTGATCGACCCGTGAGGCTGTTATGATTTATTCACTCGATTATTATAACTTATCCGCGGACCGCGTATCGTCATGTAAAATATGAAAACTAAAATTCTAAGTAGGTTTAATGTGACATAATACCAACACCATACACCGGTAACTTTCCGAAGAAAGTTGCTATTCATTGCAAAAGAGAATTAAAATATATCCATGTGTCATTTACTTGTCAAGTTATTACAATAAGCTAAAATAACTTATCTAAAAGTTTCACTAGCTGTAGGCACTCACAGTTAGTGAAACTACGCTACACGATCGCAGACGCAGCTGACATAATATGAATATGGAATAGAATACAATAAAAAAATAAACAAGTTAAACGGCGATGTCTAGCGTATTATTAGAAATTAATTAACTATATTGTAACTTGATGTTTGAAAACAAAGACGTTATTAGATGAAACCAAACGGAATGTCCTGGAAGGATGAAATGGTCCAGAGGAATGAAAACAAATTATTAGGTATCCTTATTTTTTAGATTCTCAAGAGAATTACTGTAGAAGTAACAGCAATAAGTTCGTCGTAGTCGACGAGAAGACTAAACATATCCTTTATCATTTGAGTCAATCAATCAATCAACTCAGCCTACAGAACAGTCCACTGCTGGACAAAGGCCTCTACCAGGCTGCGCCACAATACCCTGTCCTCTGCCTTCAGCATCCAGTCTGTCCCAGCCACCTTTATAAGGTCGTCGGTCTATCTAGCTGCGGGGCGTCCCACACTACGCTTGCCGATACGCGGTCTCCACTCGACTCTTCTGCTCAACAACTCTATACTGCGTTTGAAATAAGATTAGACATTTAAATTAACCTTTTTTACAGTCCGTTCAATCGATTTTGACTTCTATTGCGTTGAAGGCATGAACAATGACAGCTGTTACAGTTGGTATTGTAACCACATTTTTGCTTTTAATGCCATCCTTATGCCTACGGAATAGAAGTCAAAATCGGTTGAACGGACTGTAAACATGATTATTTAAATGTCTAATCTTATTTCAAATGGAGTATAGTTTCCTTAGCAAATCCTTGAGTACGATGAAATGTAGCGCACCCACCTACTCCGAAGCGTTCATCCGAAGTATCGGCCTAATGTTCGACCGTTTTTTATCTACCATAGTTTCCTTTTTTGACTTTGAATCCTTACCCGACTTAAAGTCACCTTTTTGAAGTAAAATTTCTTTAGGCACGCTTGACTTGGGGAGTAAGCTGGTGAATGCATGACGAGAGCGTTACGGAAGTGACGAGAGCGTTACGGAAGTATAATTAGTATTAATATTTCTAAGTTTTACTTTAGTCGTGTGGTCGTAAAGCACTCGTTGTTTTGACTTTGGCTCATCTCTTTGACTGTGGGTTTTAGGGTTCCGTACCCAAAGGGTAAAACGGGAACCCTATTACTAAGGCTCCGCCGTCTGTCTGTCTGTCTGTCCTAAAACAGAATAGAATAAATATTTAAGGGGGCTCCCATACAACAAACTTGATTTTTTTGCCCCTTTTATAGATATTAGTACGGAACCCTTCGTGCGCGAGTCTGACTCGCACTTGGCCGGTTTTTTTTTTCTCTCGCCGTAGTCAGCCATAGTTAGCCGTAGTAAGCAACGGCCGAACATTCGGCCGATACTTCGGATTTTTGTTCGGAGTAGACACCCAGTTGTCGGATAAGTTTCCAATAACACCCGGAACATGGCTAAGCTTCAACATTTTCACTAATCTATTGGCAGAAACCCTAGTAAGTGACCCATACGCATCGACCACGTTTCACCGTCCATTTACTTACGTCATGGTAGGTATATCGGTATAGCAGTCAAACTCCGTCTCACGAAAGAAGTCCCGCGGAAATAAGTGGAACTAATTATTATTATACAAGTTAGCAATGCCTGCAGCGCCACGTTTGCGAGACTTCTTTCGTGAGACGGAGTTTAGTCAGCGAAACTCTGCAGTTAAGTGATTGGAATATCTAATTGTAAACGCGACAAAAATAAAATTCTTGATATTTTTTTTTAGGCTCAACGTAACTCTGGTAGCGTTGTTACTAGAAGTAGGTATGCCTTGAGAAATCTGTTTTTTTTGTTTCATCGTGTTTCGACATCGATACCCATCAAGTTTGTGAAGTTTACGCAAAAAGCTGATTTTTCGAGTTCCGTACCCCAAAAGGAAACAACGGAACCCTTATACTTAGGATCATACGTGTCTGTCTGTCCGTGTGTCACAGCCGATTTAGGTACTCCGAATCTACTGGACCTATTAAGTTGAAACTTGGTACACATATGAATTTATGTGACCCAAACCTGGACGTGTAACGTAAATAAACGAATTTTAAATATGGGGGTCACTTTTGGGGGCAAATTAGAAAATTTAAATAAAAGTTTTGCAATTGGGACCATGTGACATTATCAAATGAGAGAGCTTGATGTAAGAATTTTAGACGGTATATGTATGTAATTTTGGGAACTCGAGTTCCCACAGCATTTTAGCGGATAAATACTATTAAAGTTATTTAAGAAAATCGATGAAAATTGTCCACCCTTATCTCCGAAACTACTGAGCCCTAAAATGTTGAAAAAAATACAGAAAATAGTTCTTTATTTATAGATTACATGAAAACCTATAAGAAGTCTATGGTCTTAAAATAACATGGTAAATCAATATTGTGCGTACAAACGTACTTTTGCAGTTGGAATGTATGAGGGTACATGTCTTTCAACTACAATGTTAAGTTGGTTCTTGGAATAAATTATTCATCCCAGCTACGGAACCCTTCATTGTGCGTGGTCTGACACGCACTAACCGGTTTTTAAATAGATAATTTAAAATAAATAAAAAAAACATATTTTTATTATTTATCATGTTTAGATCATCACGTTTGCGGAGTTTCGCTAGCTTAAAGGCAATCTCGTACGTAACACCACGCAACAACGTTATTAACACTATTGAACAACACCAATTTGAACCCTACGCTTCCTTCAGAGAAAGTTAATTACCACCACGTAAGGAATGCTGTGAGAACGATTAACATCTCCATGTTTAAAATCTAGATATTTTTTATTGCGTAATTAGCATTTTTAGATTTCTTTCTGCCTCATTCATGTGAAGTGTAGCGATTTTTGTCGAGTTTTTGAAATATACAAATGTATGATAAATTTTTGTCGTTGTCCGTCTACGTATTAATATCAAATACGTAGACCTACGGTCCCTTGGAGCTCTAAAACAATCAAGCTTCTAAGTCAACGCAATAAAAAAAATTGGTGATTTATGCGACATATTTGATACTCGCAAGTAAATCAAAACCTAGGGCACTTTCCGTTGACCAATCTTGAGATTAGGCAAGAAGCATGGTCTCACAGCACAAGTAAAGGGAAAAGTCCGAAAATCGTTAACTTGTAGTTTTATCACATAAAAAAACACCTTTTTGCGATTACAAACTTACATGTTTGTAATGTGAAAATTGACCGTGGCGTATGTTTTGCGACGACATATTTTTCAACTACAATTTTGTTTGTTTTTCGGATAGATTCATCCCAACTACGGAACCCTTCATTGTGCGTGGTCTGACACGCACTTGGCCGGTTGTTTTATTTGTTTATGTAATTTCTTGTTCTACTTAGTTACTTAATTATTCAATTAAGTAAATCATTTCAGTTTTTTTATTGTGATTTGTCAATTATTTCTTCCATCACATTATACTTAATATATAATATTATAAAGGCGAAAGTTTGTGAGTGTGTGTGTGTTTGTTACTTCTTCACGCTCAAACGGCTGGACCAAAATATTATAAAGGCGAAAGTTTGTGAGTGTGTGTGTGTGTTTGTTATTTCTTCACGCTCAAACGGCTGGACCAATTATAATAACATTTTGTATGGAGGTAGCTGACACCCTGGATTAACATATAGGTAGGCTTCTTTTTATTCCGATATTCCTAGGGGATCAAGACTTACGCGGGTGAAACCGCGGGGCGCAGCTAGTTTGAAATAGATTATAACAGTTTTTACGACTTGTCGAAATATCAAGATTTCTTTGTTAAGTAAGTTTACATAAACCTGCCGGAATAAATTCTCTAAATGATGGTGAAAATCACGTCAAAATCCGTAACGTAGTTTAGAAGAACAACGCCATCACACAGACAGACACGATTCACGAAAAGTGACTTTATAATAAGTACCTTTACATATGGATAAAGATCAAATCAGGAAGCAATAGAAATGCAACTTCTTAGTACTGATTAATCTAGTTTTGATAGACCCGTCCAAACGACTCAGCCATCTCATTTTTAAAAACTGAAGTAGTTTTAATTAACTAGATACAGTCATACAGTGCATTTGCATATTTCTTGAAAATTGTTGCATTAATTTGTCATTAACGCCATGTTAAATGGTCAAGATTTGTAAATGACTTAATAATTCGTGGTTTAATACTATACAATTATCACAATCTTAAAATAAAAGAAAATAAAACCAACTTCCAAAAAAAAAAACACTTACAAAGTGAAAAATAACCGTCATTTTGGAAGTCGGTGTCTTTGGATCTATTTTAATTTTTTGCCACCGACTTCCGAAATGAAGGTTATTTTTCACTTTGTAGTGTTTTTTTTTTGGAAGTCGGTTTTAGTTTTTTTTGTAAAACGTTTATTATTTTTCATTTTTTAGTGGGTTGATTTGCATTTATCTACGTTACAATAGCCTCCTAATTTCAACTGCTCATCACCTTTTACAAAATATTGCTTTACCTGATGCAGGGGCGTTAATAGTTGAGGAATTCTCCTGGTAAGAACCAGGAAAACTGATGGTGACTTCATCCTATGCATTGTGACGAGCATAAATTGCTTAGCAACCATATTAAAGTGACTAATCGAATCGCAACAGTGAAATACTTATTATTAAGTACTTCCGGTGGCCATCTGTGGTCTTCATCATCAGTTGCAAGCAGGCATATTATAGGTTGGGGGATTACATCGCTGATAGAAATGCTTGGCTCAATGCTGGTCCAGCTCCACAACCACAACTAATTTATTAACATTTGAAAATACTGTTGGAGCTGATGAAGATTGGAAGACTATCTTTTCATTGTATAAACTCGAATCTCCTTTGTATTATATAATTGCATAACACAGGTGTGAGTACTATGTACAATAGAGCTACCATTTACCGGGTAATTATGTCTTTCATTGACTTAAATGTGCCCTGGCGGCTGAGAGTATGTCATGCTCACTCAGATGTCTTGCTGATGGTGGCGTGTGTGTTGGATCATTTAGCTCCCTTCAAAATGGTTGAGCTGAATGGTGCTGATCCATGCGTCATGTTCGTGAACGTGCGCTGTCAGTTGGGACTGGTCATCTCTTAGCTGCCACGGCTTATTTTTAATTATTTTAGTTTTGAATTGTTATCTTTTTATCACGGACGCTTTTGACGTATTGCATCGTTCTCACAAGTTTAACTTCAATATGAATGATGTAACCAATATTTTGTATCAATATTTTAATTTAAAAGAGTGTCCGTGGAGTTTCTTGCCCGTTCTTCTCCATAGGAACCTACTATTTGGAATGGGCAACAAGCTTCATATTTGTAACTGACCGACTTCTTGACAATTCAAAAGTGCCTGTCAATGGTTTAATTAAAATAAATGCTTTGAGTTTTTGAGTTTGAGTTCCGCTTCACCAAACGGTGCTTTCCGAGTGAAATCTTTACTATTAAAAAGACTGAAATCGATATAGGTGTGCCAATAAAATTTGAGGATTGCCCTCGATTTCCATAGGATCCCCTCATCAGATTGTGACTTGGTGACAATGGGACTACTACCTCGTGAGCATCATTCAAACAAAAAAATAATTTCTAAAATCGATTCACAAATGATGGAGCAATCGGTGAACAAACATAAAAAAAAAATAAAAAAACATACAGCCGAACAAATAACCTCTTCCTTTTTGGAAGTCGGTTAAAAGTAACCACAATCGAGTACGCACTCTCTATACTTTCCTCAATTCCGTCTTAAAATTAATAACAATTTCAAATAGTTTCACATACACAACAATTCTGTATTTGTGGTTAAATTATATACCTAGCAGTTAAAGGAAAGTAAATGAGACCTTAGGCAGAGTGTGGACAAACGGCGCCACGGCATCGGCAGTACGGAAACATTTCCTTCGCCTATATAATTAGAAAGCATGCGTGGAGTTGTCTATGAACGGAAGCAGCTTGAACTGAAAGGACTTACCTAATATGGAATTACCATAAACATATACCTAAGTTACTAGCAATGGCCTGCGGCTTCGCCCGCGCGCCGCTCGGAAATAACTTAATCTAACCCAGGTCATGGTGCTAAACTTCATCAAAATCCGTTCAGCCTTCAAGGCATGAAAAGGTAACAAACAAACAGGCAGACAAAATTAATCGCATGAGAATTAAAAATAGTAGTATTATGGATAGTTTAGAATTATGGACAAACATATACAAAGATCTTCAAGGTTCTGGACTGGAAAGGGCTAGGCATCAACATCAATGGCGAGAACATCACTCACCTTCGATTTGCTGACGATATAGTTGTCATGGCTGAGACTATGGAGGACCTCAGTGCAATGCTCGATGACCTAAATAGAGCTTCTGAAAGAGTGGGTCTTAAAATGAACATGTACAAGACAAAGGTCATGTTAAATGCCCATGTAACACCAACTCTCACGAAGATCGGAGGCGCTACACTCGAAGTTGTGGACGAGTTTGTTTACCTCGGACAAACTGTCCAGTTAGGTAGGTCCAACTTCGAGAAAGAGGTCAATCGTCGAATCCGACTCGGCTGGGCAGCGTTCGGGAAGCTACGCAATATCTTCTCTTCTCACATACCGCAGTGTCTCAAAACGAAAGTCTTTGACCAGTGCGTGTTGCCAGTGATGACCTATGGCACTGAAACGTGGTCGCTCACAATGGAAGGCCCATTGTGAGCGACCACGTTTCGACATCAGAAGGCTAAAAGTCACCCAAAGGGCAATGGAGAGGGCTAAGCTTGGAGTTTCCCTACGTGATCGAATCAGAAATGAAGAGATCCGCATGCGAACCAAGGTAACCGACATAGCCCGAAGAATTGCCAAGCTTAAGTGGCAGTGGGCAGGGCACATTGCTCGCAGAACTGATGGCCGATGGGGCCGAAAGGTTCTGGAGTGGCGACCGCGTACCGATGATTTTGTGAAGGCCGCAGGTATCCGCTGGATGAGGTAAGCACAGAACCGGTCGAAGTGGCGGTGCTTGGAGGAGGCCTATGTCCAACAGTGGACGTCTTTCGGCTGAAATTAATGAATGATGATGATATACAAAGAGATTTAAAATAATTTAATGTCTTTGTACCTAAAGGAACTTTGAGCTGTTACTATAGAGTCTGGTGTTTTTGTACAGTAGGTACCTACCTAATGCGGTTTTCTTCATGCTATCTATTCAGTGCTCTTGATCTCAATATCATCGTTCCCCAATAAACATGTTGTTTTCCGTTTAATCGCTTGCATAAGGTCGAGCTGGTCTAATTTAAGCTGTTCTCAGAAAGAGTATTTGCTTTTGTTTCAGAAACAGTTAACGAATTGGCACAAGTAACTAGTGCAATATCTAAATGTTAAAGTCATTTATGCGTTTTTTTTTTTTCTTTGGTTGGGAAATTATCAAATAACTTTTCCCGCTCTGGGTGGAGCGAGGTGTCAGACTTTTACTGACTAAAACCCACCCGTGTTCCATCAGTTGCCGGTGTGTCAGGGCGACGATATCGCTGTAGGTGTGCCTATTTGAGGATTTGCATGGGATCATCAGATTCTGACTTGTTGACAATGGAACCACATCGGAATCAGCACACCCATAATTCCAAACAAAAAAATATTTTCATAATCGGTCCGCAACTGACGGAGAAATCGGTAACATACATTTTAAAAAAACATACAGACGAACATACAGTACTTATGTAACAAATACCTACAAGCACAACATTGGTGGAATTATAATTAAAAAAAAAATAAGTATTCGCTAGTCGAGAAGTCAAAATCAAAGAATGAAAGAGGTTATAACCTCTTTCATTCTTTGATTTTGACTTCTAAAATCAGTCTTCAAATTGAATCAGTTAAACATTACAAATATTAATAACTAAATATTTATTTTAATTATTTTAGTTGTACAGTTTTTATAAATGACTTGCTTTATTACGTATATATACCGATTCTTAAAACGTAGGTAGAAGGAACAACAGGGTTTTTGTTACATATTGTATAACCTCTTCCTATATGGAAGTAGGTTAAACATGGGACTAAACCATGAGCACACCCCAGACGGCAAATAAAATAAAACAAATTGCAGCAATGTTTCAATTATCTTCACTACCATAATTATCGTGATCAAACGAAGTGTTCCTACAATCTTCTGATTGGATAACAACATAAACACGGTGGCGTTCCACATGTAATCAAATCAACTTCCGACGATGTAACCCGTATCTAGTGATTTGTACCATTTGCGGTCGGCAGTTTTCCGATCATGGCCGGACATTACCGGCAATAGCCTTAGATCATTGTTATTGTACCCATTTTGGTCTTTAAAAAGAAAGTTGGCTCATTTTGTTCTGGCCCACATTTTAGATCAATTTCTGCCAGTCTATTCTGATAGAATCTCAGCGTCCTACCGTATACAACTTAAGGGGATAGTAACCGACTTTTAATGATTTTATACTGAAGATCAAGTCTAAACGAGTAGTGTTAATGATTTGCAAAAAATATATGATAATTGATAAATTAGAGCATTTTCTCAATAACATAATAATTATGTGAATATTATAGATTATATTTGTATTACATAGTGAAATTAATTTGTAAAGTTATGTCTAACCCGGATAAAAACTGATCATGGCGCAAAATCTACCTAGCGTATTTTTCTGAAACCTTCACCAATTTAAAGATAAT
Source organism: Tiliacea aurago (assembly GCA_948098905.1). NCBI lineage: Eukaryota > Metazoa > Arthropoda > Insecta > Lepidoptera > Noctuidae > Tiliacea > Tiliacea aurago. The sequence goes on from OX402593.1 coordinate 20,379,471, forward strand.
TTAATTATTGATCTTTTAGTATACGCGTTTTATTAAAATACCTTTTGTTTTGTGTATAATAAATTAATAATGCGTCAAATTGGGGACAGCGCTCCTTGATGGGCGAGTCCTATTACTGGCTGAACGTACGACGCGTTGCGTGAGCTCAGCACAGAACACGCAAGCTAACCACTCAAGGTCACTGGCATATATCTGCGTCTTAAGTGAATAGTGCTGTCATTCTACGATGCTTGGGATTGACCAAAGACATTAAATTATTTACTTAACAATAAACGGGACATAGCGAACAAAATCGTAATCCGATACATTTGTCCTAGTGGGCAAAACTCGCTCAGTCTAGTGTGGTACGCCTGCATGTCAAGTCGCAATTCGCATTCATGTCCACCAAAAGAAAATTATTTTCGAAGTATAATGCCCAATTGTGCAATATTGTAATACAAATCTCGTAGTGATAAAACGACTAGCCACGGTTTATTTTCGCTGAGACATGGATCACAAATGTTCCATTACATTACTTCTAATAGCCTCTTTATAGTAGATATCTATCTTTTTGGGATTAACACTATTGACAGCACTTCAAGCTTATTGCACCAGTATTCACGGTGAGATTATTACGGAATAGATCGGCTGGAGTCTTTATAAAATGGGAAAATTAATTTGATGTTAGCGAGTGAACGGCTCCGCTCTTAATGTGCATCATTCAAAATTACCGTAAAAGCAATACGCGTAGCATTTCCGTTAAACTTACTGCTGCAGCATTATAAAACCAGCTTATTATCCAATCAAGATTGATTACTTGAACATTATCGGTTTTTGAATCGAACTTTTCCGTAGTCTTGTCAATCTAGTAGCGTACCCGTTTTCTCTCAAGCTCGCTGATTTGTTACTCCATCAATCTCTATCTATCGACAACATAAAATGCAGCTATCACATAAATTAATAAATAAAAACTTGTATTTCTTGTGCGGATTATCTCATGTTTTTGTGTTGGTGATCACGTGATCACATGATATGGGCTTAGCTTCAATATTGCATATTTCGTGTTTTCTATCACGTTATATATAATCTTCATCATCATATCAGCCGAAGACGTCCTTTGTTGGACATAGGCTCCCGTCAAGCGGCTTCATAAGATACTCTTGGATCTGCTAGACTATAGATGGAAAACTCTGTATATTTTTTCTTTTTTTCACACGATGCAAGGGTAGACGTTCCACTCGTACTAACAGTAAACAATGCGCGAATTGAATCTAATTTTGTATACTTTAGAGAACAATAAAAGTGAAAATGGTTAATCGATCACGACTTGCTTTCTATTTTTCCCAACGGAGACAACTAAAATGTCGAGACGAAGGCATACTGTTCAGCAACTATAGACTAGTTATAACGAACATAAAGTATTTGGGTAGATCGATGATTTTAAGCCTGTTGCGATTAGAATATACTGCTTGATACTTCTAAGGGTGTACCAAGAAAAGATTAACATCCAGCGGCAAAATCGAAATATGCTGGAAAAGGTCTTTGTGATGGTCAAACCTTCAAATGTAACTCATAGTAAAATAACAAGGGCTTACAGGACGAGCAGTGTCCTCAGGAAGGGACTCCTGATTGGAGATCCATTGCATCAGAATTGATCAGAAAATCTCCTCTAATCTTGTTCTATACATCTTTAACATAAGCGATGAGTAATGAGACAATTAATTATCAATTGTTGCGAGACTCCGGGGGGCCAACGCGCAACAACGGCTTTCTGCCCGACAAAAATGCATCAAAATTAATAATAATCAAACAAAAGTCATTAACCAATGGGCTACTCCAGGTATTTATAAAAGTAGAGCGAGACTATACGAGTTATATGGTTTAAAAAAATATAGGTTTGATACTCCTTTTCTAGAGTATGTCAAAAATGATTCAAAATTATTTAAAAAGATTAGTGTTTTTGCTAGATCTAAATTTTTAAGCGATACAATTAAAAAATCTAATAATAAAGTAAAAACTACTTGGAAAATTATTAAGTAATAATTAAACTGGTAAGTCTGTTAAACAAGAAAAACAATTTGAGATTATGGTCGAAAACAAATTAGTTAATAATGCAGCTGACGAAGCTGAGGCATTCAATGAGTTTTTTGCCAACATACATATAACTACGACTCGCTCCTTAAATTCATCCCCGTCGAAAGCTGAAAATCTTTTGCATAGTAGTGTGCCTAAATGTAGTCGTATATTTAGCTTCAAATATGTAACTCCTCATGATGTAGTTAATGTTTTTAACACACTTAAGTCTAAAAACACTGGTGATTACTGGGGTATCTCCATTAAACTATTAATATCCGACGAAGAAAATAATATAGGAAAAAAATAAAAGTGTAACGGAAAGCATGATTTCTGAAATCACCGTGTCAAACTCATTCAACATAACATGTCACGGACGGAAATCATTAAATTAAACTTTGGTGAGAAAAAGTGGAATACGTCTGAGAAACGTCTGGTAGAACGAACCGTTAGACGGAGGCTGCGTATCACCAGCTTATTAAATCAATTGGACAAAAAATAAGCCATACTTATCTCGATATGTGCATCCGATCTAGATATTCTTCTGGTTTGTTAACTTGCACACACGCCAGCCTAACGGGGCTTTATGCATAAAATTATGCACGTCCTGTTCAGCTTTTTACTACATATACGTATCGTTTTACATTATTATGTAAATAAATCTTCGATTGATGATTATTTATGGCATTTGAGTCGACGAAAGTTGTCTTTGTGATTTTTATGTTTATTGCGGCTTACTGTTCTCGATTTAAGTGACAATAAAAAAAAATACTTGCTGGATTTATAAAATATTCATTCGTTTTTGATATGTTGCAATATTATTTATATATTGTTTATTCAGTAAGAATAAAATATTGTTTGTATAAATTTGGTAAAAGTGGCAGCTTGAAATATGGCTTTAAAAACAAAATAAAATTATGATCATCTTTATCGTCAAAAATCTTCAGAGGATTAATACGTATCGTATTTGTTATTAGATACCTACCTAACATTAAATTTATTTTCCTTTATTTCACATATAAATCACGTTAAATGGAAAAAACCACCGCCAAAAAATATCTTACCATTCATTTTAACACTGCAAAAAGTCCTCTTTAAAAACATGTCGAACACTAATATGCACACAGTTGCATCACTGTCACTTCACAAAATATTCAGTAAGCTTCACTAGTCTAATACAAATGACGTTGCGCAGGAGTCGATCGGTTGAAAGTGGCGCTTGCTCAGCGGTTTGCGGTCGACTGCTCCATTCGCTACTGCTGATGGGGGAGCAAGCACCACCACCAAAAAAATTGTGGTAGGTCTGTGACGTCATAGTCTATTATAGCAAGTGGCAGTATTGATTTGGTAGTCAAAGAAGTGCATGTTTAAGGCGATTTAGTTGAAATACCTAAACACCCAGTATATACATGTTATATTTGTTATTTTTGTGCTCGTGATTATAATGCAGATAGGTTTTTTTTTTAATGTTTACTTGCTCGAGTATATGTTTTCCTAAGCACGTGTTTCTGTGACGAATAAAATTATTTTTCTTTCTTTCTTTTCTTTATATAAAATATGAAGAAAGAGATTAAAGAAAGAGAAAAATTAGCTCTTTTCACTGGTAATTTACAACTACTACAGTTGGAGTAGATAGATTAAAATTATGCTTGACCTAACCGTATTGATCGTTAAAATGCCACGATTGAAAACATGGAGATTTTCCTGAAATTCATAGAGGCATTTACTTAAACGTCATACGCTTTCCACTTTTAACTGTGGGCTTTTATCAGTAATTAACCAATGAGTCATGATACTAAAATGCGAAAGAGCTTATCCCCTCGTCTAGATGTCACCAAATGGCCGACCGATCCGGACCACCGACTTATACAGGGTGGATTTTTGAGATGGGGCAGTAAGGGCAGCTACCGTAACCGTTGTAGCTACAGGAAAACGGTCTTAGGAGACAGTCCTTAACTTTTTGAGAAATTTTGATCTGCATTCACAGATTTTGAAAAAACTGTACAATCAGCAAGAAAATGGGCAGCTTTCACAAAAACTTTTTTTTATGCCAATCGATCCTGTTTCATAAAAGATCAAAAATCTATATTGGACCAACTGAGGTTTGAGTACTAGAAAAGTCAGAAATCGCAAAAAGCTTTTCCCATACATTTCGTAGGAAATGAGACTCCAACTTAGATTTACCATCGATAAACTGGCCGCTACGAAAAAGACTGATCGAAAAACAAATAAAAAACAATAACTTTTACTTTAGGTATTATTTTACCTTAAAATTAAAAACTTGAAACTTTAAATTTGACTCACCTAGAAATATTACTTTTGCTCTAAAATATGAGGTGTTCAAAATGATAGCCGTTTTGACATTAGGCACAGGTTTACTCTCTTTACTACAGAGTGGGTAGCAGCTGATAATGTGCTAGGATTAACTCCATAGAGAATCGTGGTAAGTGAATCATTGAGTTCGAGGTGTGAGATCAGGACTGCGAGGAGGCCACGGTATAGGGCCATATGTTCCTATCCACTGCCTTGCGAATTGCTGGTTCAAATTAGAACGGGTATGGCGGCTGTTGCGTGGCGGAGCGCCATCCTTTTGGAAATACACTTTCTGCAATTCCGACAGCGGCAATTCATCTAACAGATTTACCAGATTCTCCAAAATTATCTATATATATAAAATTCAAAGTCCTGACTGACTGACTGACTGACTGACTGACTGATATATCAACGCACAGCCTAAACCGCTGGTCCTAGAGACATGAAATTTGGAGGGTGTGTTCTTTGTAAAGAGTAGGTACTAAGAAAGGGTTTTTCAAAATTCTACCCCTAAGAGGGTAAAATGGGGGATGGAAGTTTATATAAAAGTCCGTCAGTTTTGAAGTAAGGATCTTCAAATTTGGTGTATAGGCTGACGATTAAAAATTAATTTATACGTGTGTCAGCGTTTTTGATAATTCTACCCCCGAAGGGTTAAAAAGGGGGATGAAGTTGTGTATCAAAGTCCTTCATTTTCACAGTAAAAATCACTAAATTTATTATATAGGCTTATGGTTGGAAGCTAATGCAACGGTGTTGATAGGATTTCAACCCTTAAGGGGTAAAAAACGGGATAAAATTTTATTTTTAATGAAATTTCTTTTTAAGTTAAAATCACTAATATTTCGGCTTATTGTTGGAAATTCAACCTTTAAGGGGTGAACAAGGGGGATAAATCTTATTCCTTGAGTTAATACCTGAAACTTGGCACGAATACTAACCTAAGTAAATTATAAAGTGTGACATTTTTGTTTTTTATTAAACTACTCCATATTGGGGGATTTGCGGATGACAAAGTTTGTATGGAAGTATTTTAACGCGCGGTCCGATTAACCCAAAATACATAAAAGAATTTATCAGTTTTTCAAAAATTGACCCTGTTTTTTTTTGCGTGGGAAATTATCAAATAACTTCTCCCACTCTGGGCGGAGCGGAAGGGCGTGTCAGACTTTTACTGACTAAATTCACCCGTGTTCCTTCCGTTGCCTGTGTGCCAGGGCCATGATATCCCTTTCGGACAAACATGGCAGGCCCTAACGGACCCCGTCAGTTGGTGCTGACATCCCTTTGAGGCGCGCGTGGAACACAACAAGCAGTCGAACCGAGCCTGGTCCTTATCGGATGGCGAGCTACCCATCGCTCACCGTCCGCAAGCCCGCGCCTACGGTGGCCGGAAGCCGTCTTGCTACCACTGACGCCCGGAGCGTCTCCTGCGGCGACTAGGGGCGCGAGGGCGCGAACCTTGCCTCTCCCTCACGTGTTCTGCCTCCTCCTTCGCGAGCATTACTGTTTCACAGAAGGAGGTAACGGCCTCCCATGCACTCTCGCTCCGAACCATAGCCTGAACCAGGGTTGGACGCGAGAGATCGCCGCCGCTGATAGCCTCCGTGAGGACACAGCGGTGTTCCGCCCAATCCGGGCAGACCTCCACCGTATACTCCACCGTGTCCTCCAGGCGATCCACACAGTGGTGACACCCAGGCGTTTCCTCCCGCTTTATCCTGAACAGGAACCTCCCGAAACAACCGTGTCCGGTGAGGACGCTGTGGCGCCTCTCTAGCCACTCCTCAAATAGGGGACTTATCGCCACAATTGTGGCGTGCCCAGCGCTGGATTGCGACAATCGCACTCTCCATGCCACCATGAGATCCCGCCGGAGCTCCGTCCGCTGTGCCGTGATTTCTCGCGGCAGCGGAGTTTCGACCCTGCGTTTCGCCTCCTCGCGCCACTCCCAGATGTGCGCGAGGACTTTTGCCTCCAGATCCCACGGCGGCAGTCCGGCAAGGAGGCTCGCTGCCTCACGGGAGACCGTGCGGTAATGACCCTTAACAGGGTGAAAAGGGGTCAATTTTACAAGAGAAGATTCTACTGTGTGGCTTGATTAACCCCAAATTATGACTTGGGCATCAGGGGTTTTTGGAAATTCAACCTTTAAGGGGGTGAAAAGGGGAATTTTGTTTGAATGAAAAATCTTATTCCTTGAGTAAATAAACCTGAAACTTGGCACGAATACTAACCTAAGTAAAATATAAAGTTTGTCATTTTTTGTTTTTTTAAACTACCCCCTAAAGGGGGATTGGGGGATATCAAATTTTTTATGGAATAATTTTAACGCGCGGTCCGATTAACTTGAAACTCAGGATTTATACTGAAAACAAAAAATAAAGAATAACTTTTATCCAGTTTTTATTAAATCTGCCCCTAATAATGGGGTGAAAAGGATAGTCAATTTACAAGGGAGGATTCTACTGTGTGGCTTGATTAACTTGAAAATTGGTATAAATAACCTATAAATCCAATAATAGAAATGTCAAAAACGATGTTTCAACAATTTACCCCTTTGAGTGCGTAAAATGGGGCGATATAGTTTGTACGAACAGAATCTTATTTCTTTTGATATATAAACTTGAAATTTGGCCCGAGTACTTATTTACATAACATCACGCCTGCAATCCCCAAAGGGTAAGGTAGGGGTGTATCTTTAGTACACCCACATTTCGACAGTTTTGTTTAAGTCCCATGTAATAGGGGGCGAGCCTATTGCCATCAACCGGGCATAAATCCAGACTTCGGGCTGCTACTAAGAAATTCCTAATGGAAAATCCAATAACACTTTGCCCGACCTGGGAATCAAACCCACCCCTCATGCTCAGCAGTCGCGCCTGTGACCACTAGACTAACGAGGCAGTCGTTACTTAAATAACAAAGTTTGTCATAACTTTTGCGTTTTTCAAAACTACCTCTCAAAAGGATTTTAGGGAGTGTTATGGTATGGGTGGTGTATATGAAATACAAATTTCAAGAATCTTAACGCGCGGTCCGATAACTCGAAACTCAAACCTCATATTGAGTTTTCGAGAATCGGAAAAAGGGGTACATAGTTTTCGGGAGAATTTTACTGCGTACCTTGAATAACTCAAAAGTTGGTACATCAATTATTATTTAAGAACAAAAACGTAGACAAAATAAACAATACAAAATTTCTTACAAATAGACTTAGACATGAAATGGAGGAGGACACGTAGGTATATTGAACAAGTATGTACAAAACGAAGTTTGTATTTATATGCTATATAATATCCTTCGTAAAGTTGTAAATCAAACTGCATTCCTATCTGCTTACCACACTTACGTTGGTTCCAACTAAGATATGGTATAATGTTTTGGGGGAATACTGCTGATAGAGAAGCTGCTTTTTTTTCGACATCCACGCGGGCGAAGCCGCGGGCGAAAGCTAGTGTTATTATAAATGTCGGAGTTTATGCCTTGATAAAATTTTACAATTACCACTCGGTTCGACATTATACCGCACCAGCAATTAAAAGAGAATCGAACCTGGTTACCACTTTCCCAATTTCTGAGAGGATTTTCTTTGGACCAATAATGATGGTTTCTCCGGTTGTACATGCCATTATTGGAGAAATTGATTTTATCAGACCATAGAACGTTGTTTATAAAATTATTGTCCGTGCTGATTTCCCTCGTAATCTTCTGCAAAATCAAAATCTGCGAATATTGTCTCCAGAATTTAATGCTTGCACTATTTGTCCTTGGCGATAACATTTGTATCCGTACTTCTTCCATGCCTTCAAAACAAGGGAGTGCGAAACATCCACTTCGCTAGCGACATCTCTAGAAGAAATCTTTGGATACGCTTCCACGAGTAATAAAATTGCAATCACCATATTTTCATCTCATCACTTGAATGTCGTACTATTTTTTTCTAGAACGAGCCACCTTCTGCGAGATTCTTTACAAGATTTGTAATTATCTTTCTGGTTGGCACTCGACGTATCAGGTAATTGATCCTGTACCACTCCAATGCACCTGCCGGGTTTTTACTATTTAAAAAATAAGCTTCTAATAAGTCTAAACGTTATAAATTAAACGAGGTGATTTTTGTCATAGAATTTCAGAAATGACAAGCTACTAAGCAACAATTATCTAGATTCTGTTTTCAAAGCAAATGAAATATGGACGCATATTCGTTTGAAATACGAAGTTTTTTTTTTTTTTTGTTTATTTTCGGCCAGTCTTCATTGTAGCGGTCCATCATATAAAAACTAAGTTGAAGTCTCATTTCCTGCAAAATTTGGCGACTTCTGACTTTTCTAGTACTCAAACCGCAGTTGGTCCGTTAGAGGTTTTTGATCCTTATAAGAAACAGGATCGATTGGCATTAAAAAAGTTTTCGTGAAAACTGCCCATTTTCCTGCTGACTGTACTTAATTTTTTTTCAAAATTTGCGAATACAGATAAAAATTTCTCAAAAGTTAAGGAGTCTCCTACTACCGTTTTCCTGTAGCTACTACGGTTAAGGCAGCTGCCCTTACTGCCCCATCTCAAAAATCCACCCTGTATACAAAAACTAAAATATACTTCAGACATAGGTAGTTCAAAGTAAAAATTAAAAAGTTTTATATTAATATTAACCAAGTAAGTTAATATTTGTTTAGCATAATCAGCCTATAATGTTCCCACAGACTGCTGGGTGGCCTCAGTGGCAATAATCCACCACGCGGACGGGCAGTGCGGGTTGGTGGATATCAATTGTCAAATGTGTTCGAATTTTTTGGTTCTAAGACATGACGGTTTCCTCACGACGTTTTCCCTCACCGTTTTGAGAGCAGTGTTAAAGAAATAATTTACACAAAGTAAAGCACCTGTCTTGATTCGAACCTAGCTATCTACCAACTCGCACTGGGCCCGCGTGGTGGATTACAGCCCACTCCGTCTCACAGAAAGGAGACCTATCTAAACCTTAGCCTGCAAATTGATAGCTTTCTAGAAATAACTACAAAATAAAACTTTATGATGAGTAATTCAAATATAATCACAAATGTGCAAGCAACGATCCGACATTTCTTAAAAGTGCAAGATCATGATTGGTACCTAGAAAACCATTACGAGTTCGTCGGCAATGCTTTAAACCGGATCAAAAGCCCTTACATGCGACTTAAGTACCGCTTAACGTAGTTAAATAACAAACATTTATTTCTAAACCACACGTTAGTCGTACTGAGAACTTATAATATGTTTCCGCAAAAAGAAATCATGGAAAGTAACATGATAGTGTTTATTTTCGAGACCTTTGACGAACTATACTATCTTGAAAATGTCTGCCAGGTATCTAAATAAAAAAATATGTTTGAAGATTGACTAAAAAATAATCGCCTTTTCTAGTAAAGATCCATATCCCAAAAGCTCGAGTGGACTTCCTTGTCGCGTGCCCGGTATCATGTATGGCACAAATCCACTCACGCCAAGCAGGTAGACATGCCCTAAATGAGACGAGTCGGATAAAATCGGGCTGCTTAAAAGCAACTCCACTCTGTGAGCTCTACCCGTTAGCAGGTATATAGCACCACCTGCCGTACGAAGGGTTGTCGCATGCGTGCTGGAAAAAATGAACAATGAATCCGATTCCCGACATCCCGTCTACGATTGACTACACGACTCTACGGGTAGTCTAAAGAGTCGCAGGAGATTCTTACGGTCCACATAGGTGATCCAAAATAGGCCACCCAAAGACCGAAGTAAATTTTGGGAAGGCCACCTCTTCAGGGCCGGATTTAGAGGTCCAGAGGCCTCGGGGCAACAAAAGACGGAGGCCCCCTCGCCCCAAATTATTTTCCAAATAAAATAAACAATTTTTTCAGTCGAGTTTTTCAATAAATAATTTATTGCGAAACCAAGTAGATTCTCTTAGTATTTAACAGACACATATAAATATAATCGGAAACAAGAATTATCTGAAATTAAAGTACCACCCCACTCAGCCATTGAGCCATTGGGGTACTCCCTCAAGATGAGTAGTAAATTGCAAGTGCTTATCAGGGCCATTTGAGATTTTAATATTTCACTGATTGCCTGATTGGAGTGAACAAATATAGATCAATGATTTCTGTGAATATTTAAGATTATTATAATCAAATAATCATGTATGTACAAAGTACTGTAGGTAAAGTTAACCGGTCAGGCCCGAAAAAACGCTCACCCTTAACGGAAAGTGCCGTTGACAGCTGTCAGTTGACGAAACTGACAGTTGGCAGTTGACTTGACGTAACTAAATGCTGTCCACTCGTATCGATAGATGTTATCGATGATGTGATTTAAAAATATGAAATAGGTTTTTCAGGTTTGCGAACCTCTCGATCAATGTGTCTTGATTAGTGAAACCCCTATAAGTTCCCCCCAAAAAGTGTTATTTTTGCTCTATCTCGCTTCCTTCACAAGATATGCGATAAGCGGCTTTTGTGTTTTTTTTGAGGAATCTTGGTACAATTTTTTTATTTTGAAATTGAAACATCGTTTTATTGATACGACAGGACAGCATGTATAAATGTCAAAAGCAACTGTCAACTGTCACCTGTCAACGGGGTTGACGTTAAGGGGGAGCACTCTATCAGATTATATCCGGTTTAACAGGCCTGGGCCTGAGAGGAAAGAGCAAAAAAAAATTTCAAAGGAAAAGATGTTTACTAGTGTTTACTAGTTGGAATTTGAAAGATTTTTTTCCGAAGTCTCTATTGTGGGGGCCCCCCGTTTGTGGAGGCTCCGGCGCTATCGCCCCGGTTGCCCTGCCCTAAATCCGGCCCTGCACCTCTTTAAGACTTCGTAAAGCCCCAAAAATACCTGCCTCCCGGTCGCGAACTACAGTGGTCTATTTGGAAAGCACTGTGTACCCAAGTAGGCCGCTGCAAACATAATCTGGCGAAATGAGGCATTATCGATTCACCCAACACCCAGTGAGAGACTATGTCGCATTTGCTAGAGTGTACCAATTGTCCGTTCACCTGCACCCTTTAGAAAGATAGATAGAAAGGAACATAATTTTATTTGTCACAGAAAAACGTGCAAACAGTACAATGTTGGAAAACATAATATGTAATAAACTGGAAGGTAAACATTACACAAAACAGATCTAAGTACATATTATAATCACGATCACAAACAAACAAATAGTCGGAAGCACTACCGAACAACGCCCACCACATAACACTATTACTCCTAGGACGCCCATTGACGCCGCAATTAATGTGGGCACCTACTGGGCAGAAACCGTATTAAGCAACATTGATGTACCGTCGTCGATACGAAAAGAAGAGCTTTAAAGATATAGGAAAATCATAATTTAGAAAGCTGATTTAAACCGGAAACCCTCCTGATCTTATTGCATGTTACTTGGGGTCGACGCAAAATGTTTTTTTTTTCTCTTCCACTGTCAAACATCACGATATCATTCACACTGTTGTCTAATATCCATCCATTTTTTCTGCGGTCTTATTCTCCCTCTTCATCCATCAACACTTATTTGGTAACTCTCAGTAATAATACCAGTTATGAATAATCCATTTCAGAAATATAACTCAAATTCTTAATAACAGCCTCAGTAATTGCATTTGTTGGCCATTAAGAAGACCGCATTCATAACATCGCTCGTTTATATCTACATCAATAAAAATAAAGCCAAGCAATTATAATTACTCGTAAGTGTTCTCAACTTTAACAAGCTTCAAGGTTGGCATGGCAACGGTGCTACTGAATCACAATCATTACCTACCCTACCTTTGTTGAATTTGCAAGCAACATTAACGCGTCACGCTTCAGGTACTATCATCTGCTTTCTCTAACCCAGTGATAAGACAGAATGCTATAAATATTTTTTCTTAAGTTTATTAGGTCGTTACAATTCAATGCCAAATTCAAAATCAAGACGTTTGGTTTTACGCGGTACTTTGAAATCATCAATGAATTGCTAGTCGGTTTGATTGTCCTGGTCGATGATAATTTATAAGTAAAAATACGTACATGGGTTATACACGCTCCGCAAGTGGAAAATTCAAAAATTCAAATTCAAATTCTTTATTGCATTCATGTGTACATTTAGTCGTTACAATTTAAGTAACTTCCAAGTCCAACACGAAACCACGTTTGGCACGTCAAACTATGGCTAATTAGCCACATTTTCTTCGTCTTGTCTCTTTTTCACTCCCGATAATTACGACATGCCGTCCTACTTCCACGTGTCATCTAATAGAAGTGCGACATTGTGCCGTTTTTGAAGATCGAATGTTGAGTAGGTGACCTTAAGTCTTTTTACAATATCATTGGTCCTGATAGTCGAAATACCCATTTTGATGTTGAAGAATATGCATTTTACACGGCCAGATTACTATCTGACTTTTGTTTATAATTGAGTATAATTAAGGAATCCAAAATTTGATGTACTACCACTTCTTGGATTTTTGGGCTTTTGTCCCAATATTAGTTTCTTGGCTCGCAAGAAGTGGGCTTCTTTCACTGTAGAAACATTGTCAAGGAGGCTTGCTCAATCTGCTTTCTATAACCACCGATATGACAAAATGCCATATAAATTGTTCGCATAGATATACGCAGGCGTTAACTGCATCGATAAATACATTAATATCTATTGTGTTTGCTTTTCACGCTCATTTCTATTCCATACGTGTGCCCTACACCTATAATGGGCTTGTATGATATATAATTTCTCTCGTCCTTTGGAAAGCGTTGCGTGGAAAGTAGTTCCGGAATATTTTGGACAATCGAAAGTTAATTAGTAATTTTGCATACACGTTACGTTTGAATACAATATATTTAATGGAATAGCTTGTAATCGAAATTTCCCTTTCGATAAGGGTTATATAGTTGCCAAGGATTGCACAAGCGAATACCAATAGTGTATTTTATAGTAATTTGTTAGAAATAACGTTACGTGCGCCATTAACTAAAGTGGATTTGAAGAAAAATCTTGTTAGTGATGTGAATTCCTTAAAACTAGATAAAGTAGTCAGTGTTCAGGTAGGCTTGAATCGAGTTGCGGGAGATAGTAAAACAGATTTGAATGAAACAATAGAAATGTTTATTACTTTGCTTAACATCTTTATAATCCAAAACCTCATATAATCATCCCCCACATCACTCCCCATTTCAATTAAATTTAATTGCAGAATCTTCTAAAATCTCATCAATGATGACCAACACTTTCTTGTTAATTTCTTTCAAATCTCCTTCTACCACCAAACTCTTCTTCATAGATACCATCGTCTTAATCACCAGGCTTTGCTTGCAGAGCTGTACCTTGTTCAGCTCCTGGCATTTCTTTATTGTTATCTTCAGTAACGTCAGCCAGTTATGTGTGAATGTTAAGAATTCAGCTGTCTGCTTTTGTGTTAGTTGGAAATGTATCAGTGTGTGTGTCCACGGTTGGAAAGTTAGTGTCGCTATTAACTTTGTGTCGTTCTTGGTCACTATTGCGTGTTTGAAAATTGAGCTTAGAGATTTCCAGCCGGCTGAAGACTGGTTTTTGGATTCCTGTAAAAGGAAGAGTTTAGGTTAGATGGGGGTTTAAGTAGAGTGATAATGAATGTAAGGTACGACTGCCAGAGAATCGGCTATTAGGTTTTGTTTTGGACAAAGTTAAGTGTTGTTGATGTTGATGTGAAAAATTAACCTATTTTTGAAATATGTCGTTTTACAAAAGAAGTGTCCTCGTTTTACTAAAACGCTTGACAAGTGACCGAGTTGGTAATAGCCTCTTCAGTAGCTCTAGGTTTTCTTATCAAAAACAAGTTATTAGCGAAGACAACGCAGTTGCTGTCCGTCTCATAACCTTTCAAATTCGAGACAGTATAAGAGGTTGATATATTTCTATATTCAATTTATTAATCTTATAACTAAAACCAAACTCACCCTACTGCACAACATCAGCTGAATCCTAAACATCAGTGCTCTCAACGCGTTACATTGCACGTTCATCGTCGGTTGTTCGTCCACACTATACGCCAAAGCCAGCGGCGAAGACGTCCCAGTGTTTAACACCATGTATACTAGTTGTAATAGGGAAGCTCCCCTTTCACTGGTACTGTCCCGTTTTAGAGACTTTATTATCAAGTGGGTTTGTATCTGCAGTATTGATTTTGGCTGAAAGAAGACGGGTCTGCGTTTTGAGTTGTTAAATTATCTAAAAGCAATATTTTAAATTCTTCTAAAACTGTCTCTCAATTTTGTCAATACAAGAGATACAGTTTTGAGGCTATGAGGTTACATGAGGTTCATAAAATGTAATGAAGCTTATTATCGAAACACTTGCAAAAACACTTGCTGGTAATGCTGCATCGACATCGAGGTAATTTCGGCTCATGAGAGATGATTCTAATATGAATCCATTAATAACAGAACTATGGATTGTTTGGTAAAACAAAACAGTATATAACTTCTCGTCTTACTTATGGTCAGCATAGACCGATGGAGTGGCGGCGAAGCGAGTCATTCTTCAACAGCTGAAAGACTATTTTCCTTACAAACGGCTGAATTTTGTATTACGTATTAAAACCACACAAAACGGCGCCAAGAGCCGTCGAAAGGCGCGCGGCCGTGGCGTGAGGGTTTGGTGAGTCGGCGGGTGGCGTTGCTCGTTGTACTATTGCAACCGATAAACTGCTCTTCGCCGCCACTCCGTCAGTGATCTGCGCTGACCATTACGCGAACTCAGAAAGAGCTTGAACAAACATCTTACGTCTTATTACCTGGTAGTTGTTCTTGGTGAAGTAGTGTATAACATAGGAGAGTAACTGAAGAGCTGCGCAAGCAACTCTTTCATCAGTACTATCAGCCGCAGCCAACACGGATTGCAGGAATCCCGCGCGATTTGTATAAGTTAACAGAACTGAAGAATATTAATACAATTTGGTTGTTATTCTTTATTTTCAAGTAATAAATAGCAATAGACACTTATTGATCAGGATAGACATCGAATAAGTGTCTTCTTGATTATAATTTGCTGAAGCTAAAGGCTGTCGGGAAGACGGGGTGTCCAAAAATGGAATTCGCAGTGTCCTTACCTCGGTTATCATTCTGGTTGTTAGCCAAACTTAACAAATATAGCCCCAGCTTCAAGCAAACATATTCGTAATGATGCCTGGTGGTTTCCTCGCAATGTTCTGGAAGGTTCTTTGAGTATATTGCTGTTATAAGCACAGCTGTTTTTAGACAAACTGTCTGGTCTATCTCCAGCGGTGGTAGAGTTGTTGCTAAGTCTAAGAAATGGCAGATGTTCGTGTCTGCAAAAGATGGTTTTGAAGAGTTTTACGAAAGATGAACTTTTTAGTGTGTTGATTGTAAACAACAAAAATAAACTTAAAAAAAAGATTAATGAGATATAGTAGGCAACCAATATAAATAGTGTAAGAAACGGAAGAAATAAATCTTAGATTGTAGCTACACGACAAGATAACACAGAAGAAGTAGTTAAAAAAAATAATAGAAAGACGCAAAAGCATTCAACAAAAACTAAAAGTAAAATTCTGCAAAAGTAAATGTGCTTAAGAACCTATTTGATATTCAGTATCAATCAACACTTTAGACAGAACATTAGGTAGCATTGACCAAATAAGCCCTGCAAAGTCTTGCCTAGCACTATCGTCTCCATCTTCTAAGCAAACATGAAGGGCTTCCATACAATTCCCCACAATAGTTTTGTCGGTACACTGTATCAAAATGTTCAGGAGTAGCTCCCAAACTATTGGTTGGGTTGTAAGGTCGGCTGGTAAAGAGTCTTCTGACTTAAACCATTGGGAGAGCTAAAATAGAAAAACTTTTTTAGATATAAGTATTAGCTATAGCTTCGTTGGGTTAATGGTTGCAAATGTGGCTGCTGGGTGTCTTGGGTTCGTTCCTAAGTCGGGGAATTTCTCAAAAAAAGTCCGAGTTTTCCAGTCAATGGTAATTTAATAGGCTCAGCTCCTTACATGGCATAGGAATGGGACTCATAACTGGTGAAATGTTGATGTAGTCAATACTGCCTACCCTTCAGAGAATACAAACATGGTTTTATGTTTAATTAGAAATTAAAGTAGTTTAACTAATTATATCTTGCTTTAGATACGGAGTAAGTTTTTGCATTTCCTGCCTACAGGAACAGCAAACAGGTTAGAATATAACGAAGGTCTTGTAAAGGAAAGAGATAATTATACTGGACAAGCAAATGATATAATTATTTAAGTACCTATCCAAGCATTCCCAGAACAGCTAGGCATAATATACTAAGTTAAAAGATAAAGAGCAGAAATAAGTCGGGTACTAATTTATAAAGTTATTTCTAGGAGCCTTAATATAACTTTGGCATATAGATACTTTATCTATATAGCAAAGTTATATTAAGGTACTTTTTTCACTTTTAAAATCATTTTTGAACTTACCACATGTAACCTAACACAATTAGAGATCCTTTCCGAGGTGAATGCCCACAACAATATAGCAGGGTTGTGAGTATAATACACCGATGGTTCCGGATACAACATCGCTACTAAGCGATTAGTCGCCTTGTCTAGGTACACCCGCTCGCCTAGGGATTCCAGTGAGCCATTTGATATTGTTGACATCTGTTAAATGTTTTTAGATTATTGGGAATTTTCGTTAGGTGTCCAACTAGGTAGTTTAACGAACAAATGGCCAGATTAACGATACTTAAAAATAACTTGGACTGCCTCGTTGTTCTAGGGGTTGCAAACCTGACGATTCTCAGGTGGGGAAAGTTTTAGTAGATTTCTATTAGGAATAACTGTAGAAAAGAATAGGCTTGGTGATGCCTGGGCTCGTCATCTGGTGACACAGAGTTAAGATTGACAACCGTATCTCCTGGATCACTATCAGGATCATTAACTCCAAGATAAAGCCTTCGTTGAGCATCATTAACTGTTTATCAGCATATGTAAGTACTAGGTAGTTTGGGTAAGAAGGTTTAAACGTCATTATATTTACAGCAAACACAAGCCAGAGTGCTTTTATGATGTAAGCAGGTGGCTTGAACGACTTGGGAAGCTTCAGGATGTGCTCAACAAGGTAAGGCAGAAGTGGTGCTGTTGCTTCTTCAGGACTGAAAGATTTAGGAATTAGTTTAGTACCTATGTATAAAAAAACAAAGGCTTTAAAATATGAAGGTAGTACAAGACGGGGACTAAAGAAGAAAGAAAGAGAGGCAAGAAGCTCATTAAAAAAGTAAGTAAAGTATATAAAACCCAATTCCAATAAACCATACTTTTCAGAAGACTGGCAGTAGAAGTAGATATAAATAAGCAAGCTGTATGGTTGGTTCTTCTGCAGCTGTGAGCCAATGCGATGAGGTTTCTCTATTCCGTATTGTAGCTCTACTAGGCCCATCTGTAATTGATATAAAATAATAATAATAATTTATTTAGTAAAAACGTTTACAAAAGGTGTACTTATCTATATCAAATACACTTCTTTCAATATGTAGCATCGCTAATATAATGGTCTGATCTAAAATGGATAACTTAAAAAATATGACTTTAAATAAATGTTATTGACTCTGGCTGTGCAGTCACCAACAAAATTAATATCCTGATTATAGGCTGTGGGTACCGATGCATATAAAGATAAACGTAAACAAATAAGTAAATGTTCTTCTCACATGAATATCTTTAGCACAGGTATCACTTTCCTGTACATCGTTTACATTAAGATATTTTTCCGCTAGCACTTTTAGCATTTCACCCAGAACTAAAGTGCTCACTTTGCGAACTGCTACATCGTTTCTGAAAACAGAAATATGTTTAAATACTATGGTAACAACTGATTAAACAAGATGATGACATCAAGCAACCAAAGGAGCTTTGACAAGATATCGTAGGGAATTGCGCAAGTATCTACATATCTACAGACCGTGCTAAAACGACCAAATTAAACATCTTGAACATTATGCATAGCTGAAAATAAAATAATCATAGTTTAAAGTTACGTAGGCTTCCATAGCAATTGAATTGATTAAAAAAATCCGAATTATTAAACCTTCCGCTCCGCCCATTACAGCCAGTAGCGGCGTTAGGGTAGGGCGCGATTGGGCGACCGCCCAGGGCGCCGGACATAAAGGGGCGCCCCTTTATTTCCGCTCGCTCATTGAGCGAGGCCTACTTACTCGTAAATTCTCTAAATTTAGCGAAAAAATCGTTATGTTGGCAACACTAGAATGGAACGCAGTGTTCAAATCGGAGCACTGCACTGCATGCATTTAATTTTACCGGGAATCCCCGACCATCGAGAAAAACATAATCTATCTCTTTTTTACGTTTAAATTAGAGAGAGTTAATGTTATTTTTGACGAAGCGGAACACACTCAGCTCATTCTCATTCATTACATCGGCCTGCGATGAACCTATAGCTTCTCCGGAAAAAAAAATTGAGATTGAATTTTTCAACTGTCTTTTGGACACTACATTAATTTCAGTCAATGAAAGATTTGAACAGTTAAATGAGTACTCGGAATATTGGTCTTTTTTGTACAATATAAAACAGATTCCGGAAAAACCTGACTTTGTCAAACTCTGTGGTGATCTCCAATTGAAATTAACTGTAAACTCTAAATCAGATATAGATGGGTGTATGTTGTGTGATGAACTCATAAGTCTGAAATCTTTTTTGCCTGATCAGAATGTGGCTACCCCTGTTTTTGTTTTAAATTTTATTAAAGATCGCAACTTACAAGAACTGTATCCAAATGTATGGATAGCAATGCGCATATTATTAACTTTAGCTGTAACGGTTGCTAGTGGGGAGAGGAGTTTTTCTAAGCTTAAGCTGATAAAAACCTATAGATCTGCGATCGACAATATCGATTGACAAACTTAGCAACTTTGTAAAATCGAGAATGAAATGGCTGAAAACCTCGATTTTGATAAAATCATAAAAGAGTTCGTCGACAGAAAGGCTAGAAAAGTCAAATTTTATTAGTTTGTTTTTATAAATGGTTATTTCATTATATATTTTTCCTTTTTTCATATGGGTTTGAATTGCAGTTAGGGGGCGCCGTATAAATCTCGCCCAGGGCGCTGGTAATGCTAAAACCAGCACTGATTACAGCACAGGGTTCGACTTACCTAGATATTTGAACCTGAGGCAACATCAAGAGATAGCCTTTTGTGAACAGCATGTCGCAGAAACCTGCTAGATATTCGTTGTTAGTGTTGTCATAGAAGAAATTCAGTAACAGCTTCAGGAATATGCTGTACTCTTCAGTTGATATTTGAGTTTGATGTTCCTAAAATTTCAATTATTGTAATAGTTTTGAAAAATACCTAATTTCAAAAACCATTCCAAAAACAACCAAAAAAAAAATGCGGAAAATCTCAAGCGGCGAAAGTATACAGGGCGTCCCACGGATATGCCACAGGAGGGAAAGTACCTTGAATATTGTTGATGGAACATTTTACTGAAAGAAGACATTATTTGAATTTAAAAAACAATTTAAACTGCATTCATAGATATTTAAATAATTACATGGTTGAACCGGAAATCGAACCCGTTACACGAGAATAATAATCACCCTGTAGCTTTATCATACCGATCGAAAGGCTTCGAAAGAAGTTGTGTTGTATTTCATTATTGTACTTATTATTAATGATTTTGACATTATTAGTCATTATTACCAAAATTTTCCAAATATAGTGTTTAAGTTGTGTATGTAATTAAGTACTAACAAATTGGATTTAATGATCTGTAAGTAAATAAATTATTTGATTTGATTTGTTCTCCGAGTCAGTTCAGAGTCCCATAAATAATAACTTATGTAAAAATTTACTTGCCTTAGTAAACCCAACTAGTTCAGCCACAACAAGTCTAACAGCCTCTTCCATGTGTCCCGCGCACTGTCGCAAAGCGTTTACCTCGTGATCATCGGTCAATATACTCTGGACGAAGTCCGCTTTCTGATTGCGGCCAACCAGTTTTATTAGTCTAGAAAATTATCATTACGATTAACTTGAAGTAATTTCATTAACCATTTATTTTCCGCATTAAATCGTGTTTGAGTTGGCGTGTGGCATCGTATTATAAAGATTGGTATAATCCTAATATAACATCTATTGTTTGGTCTAAGCTGGCACTACCAGGCAAAAGAAGCGTCTGAGATAATTATGATTCCGATCCCAGTACCAATTCCCAGTGATAGTTATTTAGGAAAAAATGGAGAATGCCCTCGTAATAACATTGTCATCAACTTAAGCGTAAGGCGTTAACTGGTTTTTACTTCTTCTACTCGGGTTTTCTCCCGGTATTTTTTCCTTCTTCCCGCCCTGAGACCCTCAGGGAAAAGGAGGTTCGGATCTCCTGTTAAGTAGTTACAATTAATACTGTGTCCCCTAGTATCTACTTTGCAATATTGCTGCTTGTTTCTGTATAATACTGAAAGATATACATGTTTCTGCCTGCATCTAATTTGAGAAATATCTACCAATTAATCTTAATAGTCCACCCTTACCCGAAAACATCCAATCCAATCTGGCAAATAACGACATAGACCATTCCAGAAACTTCATTGTCTCCGACCAACATGGAATGGTTTAACGTCCCCATGAGCAAACTGAACCATTTCTTCAACACTTCCAGTAAAGCGGTCGCAGTATTCATGTTAATCGTCAAGTGCTCTGGTTGGTATGAAACCAGCGCGTGTAGAACTAAAGCGCTGGATAGAATCGTGTTAGGGTTTGTACTGACATGGGGGGCTAGACCGTTAAGACAAGCTAATAGCTGTACAGCGCTGTAAGCGCTTTGGTGCGAGAGAGGTGGCGTGGTTTTGTTAGTGGATACGCTGTAAGGAAAATGAGGGATTGGTTTTTATTGTTTCATGACTTTTCGATTCTGTTTTCGGTTTTGTGTATGACTGCCTCGTTGGTCTAGTGGTAGCAATCGCTATTACTGAGCATGAGGTCCTGGGTTCGATTCCTAGGTCGGGCAAAGCGTGATATTATGTTTTTTTTTTATTCTGAGTATAAATCTTACCCATTCAACAAATCACACAAGAAGTGCAGGCAGGCGTCTACCGGCGGCTTCGAGCCACTGCCGGCGTAGTGAGCAAGCGCGCGTAATACGGCCGTCATCGCGTGCGCAGCGTGCTCGTCCGAGAAGAACTGACGCGAACGCCATAGGAGACGGAGACATGTCAGTATCAATCTGAGGATTGAAGGGATTCTGAGATTAAGTCAAGTTAAGAATAATATCTAGATTTGAATGCAGATAAAGGGGAAGCGCGCAAATGAGCCCAAAGCTACGGTGACGGCCAGCAGGGGGCCTAAAATGGACGCTTTGGTAGAATCATAATAAGATCTGCGTACAATTCATATCCTGCAATTCATCCGTTTGACGGTTTTGTATGGAGTTTCGTAAAATGGTCCACAAATTATGAATTGCTGTAGTGAAGTCTAATGTCAAATAGCACCTGTCAAACAGATGAATTGCGGGATGTATGCATTGTACGCATATCAAGATCATAATATGGTTCTGCCAAAGCGTCCATTTTAGGCCCCCTGAGCGGTGTAACTTTGCAGTTTGCAGATTAGGTATTTCAGAAAAAATCATTCAGTAGGATTTTTTGAACTTTTACTACAAAAAACTGACAACTTAGTACCGAACTAAGTTTTCAGTTTTGTATAAAGAATTGTATTTCAATCTCTGTTACGTTCTTATTACAAAAACTGGCTCCATGGTTTAAGCCCTGTCAAAAAATAAATCTTGTTTTGTAATAAGGTGGAGAGAGTTGTAATGCTGATTCTAATGATTATATCTTAAGACCCTACCTACTCATATTTAGACCTAATCATATTTAGATCAACATACAACCTGTTACTGACCTGTAAATTGCAAAAGAACGTAAGAAAATTTCACGGGCTACCTTACCGGATTCCCCTTAAATGTGGACCTTTTTATGGAGTATGGACCCTGTAGGAAGGTACGACTACAGTGTAGAAAGAAGTAAGTAAAATAATATAGTACAAGTGCCAAGACGCAACAAAAAAAATTAAAACAGTTCTGTAACTATACGTCTTGAGCAAACTACTTAATTAAAGCTAATTTTTGCTATCTAATATATTGTCAACTAAACAACAAAACATATTTTTTAACTAATTAAAGTCACTAAGTGGTACTTTCACAGTCTCAAATTACATAGGAAAAAAATGTATATCTACCTAAATAGCGTAAAATCTAGGTTTGAAGTTGCCTCACACAGGAACACAGTTATATCATTTTCCAGTAAATATTCTACCATACGAGCACCTTCATTCGAATTTTTATTGTAACGGCTAATAACTTCGATCAAATATCCACAAGCTTTATTTTGGGCAGCCGTGTCGCGAGATGTAAGCAGTTTTTTTATATCAGACAAAGCATTCTGCCTGGGATTGTAAGTTCTACTAAAATTCGCGTTAATCAAACTGTACATTTTGAAAACTTCAGTTTATTTTATTTCGATTTTAGTTTTTGTAAGTTCTGCAGTGGAAACAAACTTTGAATTTGAAATTCCCGCAAAAAAAAAAAAGTAATAGTAGTACTTTTTTTTTTAAGATGGGCACTAACTTTTCTGTTCAGTTTAGTCTAGTCAGAATTTAGTGTTGTAGAATAGCATTATTTTATATTTGTTTGATAAATGCATGAAATCATTATAATCACATACATTTCACGAAGCATATTTTTGGCATTTGCAACTTTTTACATTTTCAGCGTGTGGCAAACTGGCAAGCGGCTGGCAACTCTTAATCGTAGTTGTCATTCTCATCTGGTTGCTTGTACGGGCGATCGTTGGGAATTTTATTTTTGATTATTTTGGCTTTATTGTTTGATTTATCAAACCGTTGATTGTTAACTAAAAAGATCCGACCATATCATTTTAGGAATACTATGGTGAGTGCCGAGACAGCGTTCATATTTCGGCTCAAAAGTGATTGTATTGCGCACCATGCTTGGGCCTTGATGTGCCTTTCGATAATTGTTTGATTGAATATTGTGGTATTTCGGCAGTCGGTGATGGAATTCCTGAAGGATCTACCGTCTTACGACGCACACAACTTCACATTATTCAATACGGACCATGGAATTAGAAATTGTTCTAAAAGACCGTCGATATATTTACCAACTAAGGATATACCGTCTGAGCAAAGTTGAGTATACGATTCTATTCTACCTGTAACAAAATAAATCGTTTGTTTATCTATAGAAACATTAAAGGTGTCATTAGCCTTATTAAAAAACATAACCTAATGTGAAGTTATTGATTACTTTTTAAATTGTTCCTCATAATATCAATCATTCATATTTATGTGCAGAATTGATGCAACAATGTATTTCTCTGTTTTTCAGTAATTGTAACAGAAAAAACGAATATACTGTTAAGATATCTACATCAGCAATGGGAGAAAAAGGTAAATAGTTTGTCTTAGTATCTATAACAAATCCACAAGAACAGAGAAACCTTGAAAAAACATCTGTTTCATAAGCAGTGCTATAATAGTCCCTTAAAAGGAGAATCTATCTATCTTTAGGATATTATGCCAGGGTTGCGAGTTTGTCCGAAAGGGATATCGTGGCCCTGGCACACAGGCAACGGAAGGAACACGGGTGGGTTTTAGTCAGTAAAAGTCTGACACGCCCTCCCGCTCAGCCCAGAGCGGGAGAAGTTATTTGATAATTTCCTACCCAAAAAAAAAAAAGAAAGGATATTATGTTGTCTTTTGATTGCATCTCAAGTTTATGGTTTCTTGTTAGTTGGTAATGAATAGGTATTCTTACTTTTGTCTACTTTTTTATCAATTAAAGTCATCATCTGCCCTGCCTTTTCCTAACTATGCCGGGGTCAGCTTCCAGTCTAACCAGATGTAGCTGAGTACCAGTATTTTTTTTGGGCTTCTGACGCCCCTGTAACAACTGTCAACGATCTACAAATATCAGTTGGGACCAACAGCTTAATGCGGTATTGGTATGTAAAGATGGTCGCCCATCCACGACTACCTGCGTGAACCATAGCTTAACCTGGTTGATCGACCCGTGCAGCAGTTATTACTTAGCCACAATCTTTTTTATCAATTAAGTGGTGAAGAGAATAAAAAAAGCATTGTTTCTCAACAGAATCACAGAAAAAATGTGAAAACTTAACTATTGCTTAGCATATTCTCTAAATATTCTTTATTTTCAATTTCAGAACAACAATTCACCAAAGAAACGTGACCAGAGCCACATCGAACAGAATGGTGATGAGAGTCGACCTCGCAAGAGGCCATGTCTCAACTCTCCGCTTAACTGAAGACCTGCAAACAAACCGGCAGTTAGTTTGTGCTTCAGTTATAGACTTTACAGAGTGTACGGCATTTTTGTATCGACATTTGTATTCAACATTTTTAGGTCAAATTATACATTGATTCTTGAAACTCATTGGTCACATGTTTTTTGGGAAAAATAACTTCATTTAGCAGTCAAGTGCCATTACTTAAGAATCTAAGTTCTCATAATGCGTGGCTGTAAGTTATTCTATTTCAGTGGACAATATTGAAAATGAAAGTATGAATTATATTCATTCCATGTTTTTATTATTAAGTTTTTTACTCAACAATTACCTATATGGAGGTTTCATAATTATCTTTGACTCACCTGATAGTATAAAAACAACTTTAAACCTAAATTAAGAATGTGTTCAGTAATTTAAGCACTACAGAAATAATCTTGAGTTATGCAGTATTTGATGATGCCTCACCGTTTTAGCATCCTAATTTTTTGAAGAATTGGTTTTTACTGTTTCAGATGTAATGTAACAAAATACATAGTATTGTTACTATTACTTACATATTCTAACAGTCTTTTACTAAGTCAAAAATAAAAGTACTATTTTGGTAAGTAACAAAAAGAATATATGAGGATAAATTTACTTGGATAATGTGCCCTACTTGGGTAACTCTCATCTGCAAGGCACTTGAGAGTCGTGACAGAATGCCGCCAAAATTATGTTGCGTGAGCGTACTAGAATGTCCTGTGCCATGCATCAATCAGGAGGGTTGAGAATGTCTAATGTTAGGTTTATATTATAATTTCTTGGCTCTAAGAATTGCCTTTACTGGCCGCTGAAGTGAATGATCTTTTAAGCATTCTTACGGCAGCAATATAAGGCCTGAAACTGCGTTAAGCGGGCGCCCGTGACGGGCAACCGTCGCGTGTCTACGCGCGTGGACACGCGGGTGGGCTCCGTGGGAACGCGACGGTCCCCGTCGCGGGTACCCGTCGCGGAGACCGGATTATTTTATAAAATCAAATCAAATCAAAAATATTTTTATTTCACATAAGCCTACATGGGCACTTATGAAACGTTAAAAGCTAGGTGCACGGTTCCAATTGGTCGTTTCCTATGGAGAAGAGCCGGCAAGAAACTCCACGGTCACTCTTTTAAAAAAATAAACTTGGCTTTTACAATGTTTTCAAATTACAGTGTAAATAGGTATGAGAGGACAGCGTAGGCCCGTCAAAAGTACCAGGTACTTAACAAAATAGAAAATGGTCTACAGATCTACAGTCTATTAACCCTACAACGTCCTCGCATTGACAAAAAAAACAATATAAAATATTATTAAAATAATAAAAGTTAGAACCTTGTTGAAATATAAATTGTAGGCATAATAATGTCAAATAACAAAAATATTATGTCAGTGAAGTTTGTAAAAAAAGATAAAATTAAATTAAAAAATAACTTCGTAATTTAGGAGCTGTTAATAGACATTTACATAGTTTTGCCGTTAATGAGGTACCAGGGAAGCCACATGTACAGAAGGAATAAATGCCAAACTTCCTTATCTTCAACGTAGTCCTTAATCTTTTAATATGCTTTTTTGATAAGGGCACGTTTAATGTGCGTTTTGAATTTTCCATCACTAAGTTCAGTAACCGATTGTGGCAACTTGTTATAAAAGCGGATACTGTTTACAAGAAATGACTTGCTTGTTCTTGAAATTATTTACGCAGTGTCGCTAGTTCAATTTACCTTCAGTCTGTCTGTCTGTCTGTCCGCCTGTCACCAGGTATCTCATGATCCGTGATAGTTAGACAGATGAAATTTTCACACATGATGTATTTCTGTTGCCGCTATAGCAACACATACTAAAAACCAGAATAAAATACAAAAATTAAGGGGGCTCCCATACAACAAACATGATTTTTTTGCTCGTTTTTGCTCTACATATAATATTGAAAACGGCAACAGGTAGACGCTTGAAATATTCACAGGATATTTAGATACTTAAATAATATTCACTTTAGAAATAAATAATTAAATTAAAATAAAACATATAATTAAGGTAGCTCCCATACAATAAAGGTGATTTTTTTTGCCATTTTTATAGATAATGGTACGGAACCCTTCGTGCGCGAGTCCGACTCGCACTTAGCCGGTTTTTCCATATTGAACTCTCAATCTAAGTACATAATCACCTACGATAAAAATGTATTCTCAGAATGCCTCTTTTACATGAATCATGTTACCGGTCCGCTGGCGGACACCGCGCGTGCCCCCGCGACGGGTTCCGTCGCGCGGAGGCGGGCCCCGTTGCATGGGTGCGGGGCGCGCCTCCCCGTGACGGAAGCCCGCGCGGGTCCCCGCGACGGAGCACTTTTGTATGAAACCGCGCGGGTGCCCGCTTAACGCAGTTTCAGGCCTAATACCAAATTTTTGGGACGAAGTTCCATAAAAGAGCTACCTATTCAGATAAAAGCGATATCGCTGTTGCCATCGGTAGCGATCCCGGTCCAAACCAAAGTGACTAACTTTTACGCGGCTGGCGGAGTTACCCCCTTCATGCCACTTTCTCGCTCTTTCTTTGTAACATACGAGTGCGTTCGTTCCTGACGGGGGTTCCCCGATCGCAGACGTTTTTTATTTGGAGATTTTGGATATTATTTATCGGTCATTACATTACATTAGTAACTAATAGATACATTATGTATTTCCAGCGTTCACAAATGTCATGTGAGTTTATGTAAGTAATGAATGTGTTAAATTTAGTGACTTTGTGATTTTTATATTTAGGAACATCAAAATATTCTGTAAATGAAAAATGTGCACATGCTAGACGATTTGTGATGGCTATTTTCTAATTAAAAGTATGTTTAAACACGATGATTGTGGTATAAGTACCTATCTCAGGATGCGCTAAGGTAGCCCGCGAAATTCAAATTGTATTACATTTTTTGCAATTTGCAGGTTAGTAACACGTTTTAAGTTGATCTAAATATGATTCGCGGCCATAACAAATACGGCTTCACGGAATTATAATCATTAGAATCAGCATTACAACTCCCTAAGTTGAAAAAATCCTACTGAATGATTATTTCAGAAATAATCATTCAGTAGGAGTCCGCGAAATTAAAATTTTCTTACGTTTTTTGCAATTTGTAGGTTGTATGTTGAATTATAATCATTAGAATCAGCATTACAACTCTCTAAGTGATTATAATTCAACATACAACTTGCAAATTGCAAAAAACGTTAGAAAATTTGAATTTCGCGGACTATCTTAGCGCATCCCCCTTAAACCATTTGTCTTCTAAATTAAATTACTTGTCATTGATGTATTAAAAGCGAGATACGGGACTTCGCAACAGCGTCTGGTCCTATCACACTATGTGATGCCCGTAGTGGCACTTCGTCACCTCCTTCTGCGAAGCAGCAATGCTCGCGAAGGAGGAGGCGGAACGCGTGAGGGAGAGGCAGGGTTCGCGCCCTCACGCCCCTAGTCG
This sequence comes from Tiliacea aurago, assembly GCA_948098905.1. Lineage (NCBI taxonomy): Eukaryota > Metazoa > Arthropoda > Insecta > Lepidoptera > Noctuidae > Tiliacea > Tiliacea aurago. The sequence goes on from OX402593.1 coordinate 20,407,635, forward strand.
CTGCAGGAGACGCCCCGGGCGTTGGGAGTCGCAAGCCGATTTGCGGCCACCGTTAGGCGCGGGCTTGCGGATGGTGAGCGATGGGTATCTCGCCGTCCGATAAGAACCAGGCCCGGGTTGACGGCGCGTTGTGTTCCACGCGCGCTTCAAAGAGATGTCAGCACCAACTCAAGGGGTCCGTTAGGGCCAATGCCTGCCAGGGTTGCGAGTTTGTAAGAAAGAGGGTATCGTGGCCCTGGCACACAGGCAACGGAAGGAACACGGGTGGGTTTTAGTCAGTAAAAGTCTGACACGTCCTCCCGGTCCGCCCAGAGCGGCAGAAGTTATTTCCCACCAAAAAAAAAAAAAGTGGCGCTGTCGTGCACGGGATGTCGTTGATCAAACATTCGGCAGCTAACGCGATTTCGCTGGCACGACAACGCTGTCTCCTATCTCTGTTCTTGTCTATCGGTAACTAGGTTTGCGACTGTGATCTGATCACACCGATTGCATGTAGTCATGCGCCGAGCCCAGGTGTACTGATTGCGATGTTAGCGCGTAACATAATCTTACTCCTTTTAATATATCAATGCCTAATGTCTTCTATTTTATATGCTTTGTGCTAGCAATAATTGTAATAATGTTCCTGTCAATCTATCTTCCGCCTTTCCAATCTCTTATAAAATTAGCAGCTCTGAACTTTTTTGCGAAAGGTGTTCACACAGAGTAAATTCTAAATCCACTTTGTATTGTAAAGATTTTTGTGAGACTGGATTTTCCTGTAAATTTCTTTGAGCCTGGCTTGTGGAAAGATGATAGCTGATTCATTTTTTTTCCTAGACACTGGTGAATAAACTTTTAATTATTATAACAAGTGTTTTTATGTGTTGTAATAACCACGTAACATAACACTCTTTTAGGGCTTCGCCGCAGTTAGGTAGGTAATAGTAAAACTCATTATTTACTCGTATTTTTTTTTTTCAATGTGTTGTTTTTGAATCCTATAAGAATTTATGAGACCACAATGGTTGAGCAGGCAGTGGTTCTGGGACAACTGTATTTTGTTATGTAAATATTTAGCAGTTCTACTTACACAACATTGCATTGATGCCTGCTTCTAAATTCGAAACCTGAAGTCCCATGTGAATTTCAAAATATTTGGGTAAGTATTTGGTCAGTTTATTTTGAACTTCACTGAAGATGAACGAAAACAGTGAGTAAACCTGGGACTTATGTATGATATTGCCACACAGAGCACTATATTGTATTGCCAGTCTGGCATTGAGCTAGCTTCTGCTCAAAGATTAAACTACTCTTCTATTTTTAACAATACTTAACTTTTGTTTTTATTTATTATTTAAAAAACAAAAAAAACCGGCCAAGTGCGAGTCGGACTCGCGCACGAAGGGTTCCGTACCACTATCTATAAAAATGGCAAAAAAATCACGTTTGTTGTATGAGAGCCCCCCTTAAATATTTGTTTTATTTTTATTTAATTATTTGTTATTAAAGTGTTTATATAAGTAACTAAATTTTCTGTGAATATATCAAGAGTCTACCTGTTGCCGTTATCAATATACAGTAAAAAAATCACGTTTGTTGTATGGGAGCCCCCTTAAATATTAATTTTATTCTGTTTTTTAGTATTTGTTGTTATAGTGGCAACACAATTAAATCATCTGTGAAAATTTCAACTGTCTATCACGGTTCATGACATATTATCATCTGTGAAAATTTCAACTGTCTATCACGGTTCATGACATATACAGCCTGGTGACAGACAAACAGACGGCGTAGCCTTAGTAATAGGGTTCCCTTTGGGTACGGAACCCTAAAAAGAACTAGCAACACTTTAACTCTTAACTTGGGAGTTAATGCCTACTTAATCTGTGGCTCATGGCTTCTTTGTAATCTGTACTGGGAAGAGGCCTTTCACCTTTGCCCTGGCTGCAGTGACGAGTGGAGCAATAGGTAATTAGGTAGGTATTTATTTTTCAGGCTGTGAGTTTGCAGGATATAATAATTATAGTAGAGCTTGGCAATACTGTACAATGGTTATTACTGAAAAAATCATTATAATTACATAAAAATAAAACTACAGATTGACTGAAAAATAACTTTATTCTAATAATTATTATACTTATCTCACAATTTGCAGAAACATTCCACAAGCTGCAAACAAATAGGTTATGTGTACCTAATGGAATCATTCTCTTATTTAATTTATATGATGTAAATTATAAACACCAATATAGTCACTAGATTGAGTTTCCTATAAGCTTTCTTACATCAATTTGAATCTTAAAACTGTAACTTATCTTACAAGAAAACAGTGGAAACCAAACTCAAAATACTTAAGATCAAGTTATACATAATAAATTCAAACATTTTTTTTTAATTTATGCAGTTCTTATGAAGTCATTATTTAAAGATATAAAATTTTGTAATTGTCTCAAACTGAACGTAATTTAATCCTTAGCGGGCACTTCAATGACCCGAGGTTTGTCAATGATGCGTGCAGTACGGTTGCCTTTCTCCACAATTCCTATGATCCAGGCCTGGTAGCCTTCTTGCTTTTCAATGTCTTTGCAGTATGCAGCAGCTTGTTCACGTGGCAAGCAGATAAGCAATCCACCCGATGTCTCAGGGGCATGTCCTTGCAGCAATTGGAACATATTGCCACAAGCTTTAGCCACTGCTGCCATCTTGGCAATCACTGGCAGGTTATGAATAACAAATGAGACCTCATTCTTCTGATGTGACGCCAGATTCTGTGCATGGCCAAGCAGACCGAAACCAGTGACATCTGTAGAACCATGAGCATTGTATTTATGCATCAAACGGGCAGCAATACGGTTCAATCGGCTCATAGAGTCCATAGCACGATGATATGCCTTGCGTACATCCTCTTCAGAAACTACCAATTTGATACGATTCCAGCGTTCAGGTTGATCAAGCCACTGGTGAGCGTTCACAGCTACTTGGGTACCCAAAGGTTTAGTTAATACAAGCACATCGCCCATAACAGCATTATCAGGAACAATATATTCATTTGGTTGGCAGATAGTTGTAGCCACCCCACCAATAGCACACCAAGGGTTAATGACCGTCTGTCCTCCAGTGACAGAGGTGCCAGCCTCCAGGGCAGAGTCTTTGAATCCACGCATTATAAGAGGAATTACAACATCACGTTCCTTCTCAGTCATCTTTGTTGACACGCCAAGCAGCATGAGCATGTTGTCACATTCAGTGACTCCCATCGCGTACAGGTCGCTTAATACGTTAGCACACGCGATCTTCCCCATCATATAAGGGTCGTCAACCAGAGGGTAGAAGAAGTCAGTGGTCTGAACCAAACAAAGTCCTCCATGCCTGAGCGGCGTCACCGAGCAATCCAAGCCGATACCGATGCGCGGGATAGCCACATGCATAAACTGGTCGTCTTGTTGGGAGTAGTCCTGCTGCAACGATTCCACCAGTTTCCCCAAAACATCTTGGGGGACTTTGCAGCTTCTTCCTTTTAGGTCCGCGAATCGTGTCAAGCGAAAACTCGCTTCTAAGTCGTGCGCCACGGGATCGAATGGCCGACGCAACGCCAAAGCATTGGGGTTACCGGCCATCTCCAATTGTGCCGCAGCTAAAGAGTCTTGGGCTACACTTGATTGATACGACATATTATACGAAACAAAACAATATTATGATTTTAGTAAAGGTATTTCGGGTCAAAATGCGGAAACCCGACACGCCGCGAAGTGACGCTTGCAAAATGGCGTCTCCGTTACAAAGAGAAAATGGCCGAAAAAATTACATTTGTATGCCCATATCTGATTGGTTATAATGTCACGTAAACAAAACTATCTTCCTTCTGATTGGTCGGTTTTACTCTAAATTAGGATTCCGTCATAGAGAACGAGCTAATGTCATCAAAGCGCGTTTCGTTATACGATAATGACTGATCTGATGGATCTGATACTGGCTGGCTGATAAGTAAATTCATAAAACAAACAAACGATTTTCTGTAAAAAAATATTTTGCACCTTTAAACGTTTTTTGATTGCTTAGATTTTAGGGTTTTTCATTTGATTGTGAACTGTGTAATTTTTCAGATTTTTTTTGTCCTTGTTCTTGATAATCGTTTCCTAAATTTTCTGTAAATTAGAACAGCACTTAATTTGTAACCAATAAAAACCGAGCTTAGTTTGAGCTTGACCAATGACAGACGCTAAAAGTAAAAAGCATATCGTTAATTCGCCTAACAAATGACCTCTAACTTTTCAGAAATAGTAAAATTTTTTGAATAATGTATGACGGTTGACTAATATTTAATTTGCTGAATTTGCACTTTTAATGATTTATAATAATGATATTGTAATTTAAAATAATAGACATGTCTTTGATTAATTGGAAAAAAGTGGAAAATGAGGCGGGGTATCCGTGTTACATCGAGTACGTACAACTTTCACCGACACAGGTACTTTTTGTGTACAAAATATGGCCTATACTTTTTGAAAACTTTTTTGTTTTAGTGAGGCGACAGGGAAACAACAATATGATCATCCTGAATTCAGAAAGATTATGGAATCTCTCGTAGAGTATGATGCGATTAAATATAACGCATACCGCGTTGCATTTAAGATTTATGCTTTACAAAAATACCTGAGAGGTATGTGCAACCTGTTGACGTTTTTGTTACCATTTATAGCGAAGTATCGAATTACAGAATGCAAATTAATTTGTGTATCCAGTTTTAATATAGGGCAAGGGTTTCAGCCCGCTTTTTTTACTTTAAAATAGTTTTTGGATAAATTAAACAAGTCTAAGCTCATTACAAAAATGATAGTTTTGATAGAGAGCAGATTCTCCTAAGAGAGATGCTGAGGTAAAATAAAAGCAAAGTTCTCCAGTCCTAAGTAGGTAAAAATATCTTCAATTGCTTGCAGCTCTTGATTTCTGTGTATAGCCACTTTTTCTATGTGAACCATATTGTTATAACCTGTTCAAACAAAAATGTTAGTTTACCAGATAAGTAGGAAAATAATAAAACATCTTTTAAATTAGTCAATTCATAAGAATTAATGATTCTTTTGCAGTACCTCCCCTCCGCATCAGTTCCGGAGTGTTTGCCCGACACCAGCTCAGTCTGTCTGAGAGCAGCCTATCTCTGGACACTGTGGAGTTAGAATCTGTTCTTGCAGACATATACTTTGCTGCTGAGAAAGAAGGGCTGTTTACTGGAGACATTGACCTGGCCGTTGACCTGTTGATCAACTTGCTGCTTAATATTTATGATAGGTAAGCTAGTAAGCTAGACATCAAGATTAAGTTACTGGGGAGTTTGTTGCACCACTTCTTCCAAGCTAAATCACTAGGAAGTGCTGACTGGCAGGCGTTTTGTGGGAGTATCTCCTGTGGTAAGTGCAATTGGTTGAAGGGAATGTTTTTGAACACTCAGTTAAGGAAGAAATTCACTTTTAGATATCTTTGTTCAATCAATAGCTTAGCTTTTGGACTTCAGAAACCGGTCATCAGTCCTTTTGAATTTAGAATTATGCATGCTCTTAATAATTTTATAGGAAGCATTACATACAATAAAATAACTGGTTTATTTTTATGCTGTGACCTTCAGAATTTATAATAATATACTTTAGTGGTAATATAGACTACCTACCAGAATTGTATTAATTCTTAGATATTGTTTTTAGAGCTCCAGAGCTCCCAAGAAATTGAAATGGTATTCAATTTTATTTTGAATATTTTCTCTATTATGTGGGTGTACTATAGGTACATCTCTGCCCTTCGGCGAAACAAGGCGTGAGGTTATGTAGTTATGTTATTTTATTTAGTTATGTTATTTAGTTATGTTATGTTATTTAGATATGTAGTTGTGTTATTTACTCAACAATCAATAAAACTATTTTACTTTTTCTCAAACCCCTAACAAGAAATTTTTTCCAGTGACAGAAAAGAACCAGTAAGAGTATTAGCAGCAAAAACTCTCCTAATAATCTTAAGTGAAGAGTCAGCATCTGACAAATGGGGAGCGCTGGCTAACTGTTGCATGGACCACAATGGCTGCGTATCGCCAAGGAGACTGGCCGCTCTGCTAGCACATGTGACTGCGTTGTCTGCGTACCTTGGAGTATTGTGTGACCATGCACAGGCCGATGTTGAGGCTTGTTTTGACAAGGTATGTTGAGGATGATGTTAGTCTGTTGGATCTTTGTGTATTCTGTAAAGTTTGTGAAACCAGTTTGTTTGGTAAAATAGGCCACCCTCTTAATATTATTTTCCCTCTCTAAGTTGTAGATTTTATACAAATACTTGTTGAAAAAGTTTTCATGTTCCTACTTATTTAATAGCTACTTTTAAGCTGGCGTTATTTCCTTAATTTAATACAAAGTGAACTTTATTTAAGTAGGTGTAGGATTTATTTTTTGTTGCACAAATAATGCAGATATTTGTAAAATATGCTAAGTATACTTATACATATATAAATATATCTTTCTTTCATTTCATCTCTCAAAACAAAAGAATTTTGTTAGTAATAAACTTAATTTCCAATGGTTTTTACCATTTTGCATCTTGTCTATGTTTTAATAATGCAAGTAACTTTTCTTAGAGCGCCGGTATGCTCGGCGTGAGCGCCCGCGCGGTATCTGAGTGGGGTGTGCAGAGTTGTAGCAGCGCTCGCTGGCTACCAGTCGTACAACGCGTCGTAGCTAGTAGAAACAGCGCTAACGTCAGCGCTTCCTGCGCTCTTTGTGCTCAGCCTCTTATACAGGTAAGATACTGTACTATGAAAATGTGCATTAAAGTAGCGTCACAAGTGGCAATTCCTTTAGCATCGTCTGGCTCGCCCGGGAATTTTGAGTTCCATCAATACCTCAACTGATATTTATATATTGCATATAGCATGAAATACTTTCACAACCCAACAAGAGAAGAATAGTGTGCTGCTCTTTACAAGTAGTACAATGTGGGGTTCAGTTACTGTAGTCGTTTAATATGCAATAACGAATTATTGTATGTAAACAGTACCCAGAAATCAGTTACACAATATTATTTGTGTTTTTAGGATTCCATAGTCAACATTCAACCCTTATAGTTTCGCCATGTCCGTTTGTCTGTCTGCCTGTCCCCAGCTTAGCTCAGAGATTTAGTACTAGAAAGCTGTAATTTGGCATGGGTATACATATTAATCACGCCGACAAAGTCGTAAAATAAAACATGGAAAAATTAAAAACAATTCTCGTCTATCCCATGGTGTGGGGTATCGTTGGATAGGCCGTTGAAAAATATTATGGGTTTGTTAAAACCATTTTCACCAATTCAGGGATCCGTTTGCGTAATATTAAGCTTTAAAGTGCTATTTTTCATTAGAGTCGAGTGTCAGTAAATGGTTGTTTATGGATAAGTAAAAAAAAAAAAAAACATGACAGTGGTAATATACCTTCATAAAACGAAATTAATAAAAAGGAACATGGACTTCTTGGCGGGAAAGTGAAGCGTCATGTTCAGCAGTTTGTTTAATTTTCCAAAATTAGTGTTTAGCCGAATATTAATGTGTAATAATGGTGGATTATTAACCATTAAGTGTTTGTGAACGTGCATTAGTGTAGGCAAATGAAACAAAACAGTGCAACTTCGCTTCAAGTTCTCTCAAGAAGTCCGCGTGAGGACTCAGTAAAGTGCCACATCTTTACTGAAACTCAAGGGGAGTAGGCGGGGATATCATCATCATGCATTTATAATTCATTTCATCAATATTATACAAGAACTAACTTGACATTGGCTAAATGCACACACCGTGCGAAGCCAGAAGGAACAAAAAAAAAAAAAAAGGAACATTATCACAGCTAAGTAGGCGACGAGTAAAGTCCACCAAATTAAAACAGTTTGAGAATTGACCGTGGCGTAAATCGATTTAAGGGAGAACAACATGTTTTTAATTTTTTTTTGTCTTTTTTTGTTACGGGGCTTTATAAAATGTATTGTATACAAAAAACATAATTACAGCTATCTTAGCATTGAATGAATATCAATGCCATAATCACAAACACTGACTAACAAATGCATGCCAACCTATTGTGCCACCCACCTGTTGCTACCCACCTGTCTCACACTTGCTTGACACGCATTGTTTACCTTTCCCGCGCTTTTTACCTGTTGCCGGCGCCGGCGCTCTCTTCTTTGTCATTCACTTTCGATTTTATTGAATACGTAGTAATGCAGTGGGGGTGTATAACAGGTATCGACTTCCGTCCTATTACAGTTTGTGGATAAGTTTAACGGTACATAACATGTCACTACGACTTCGTGTGTCGATGACTTCTATTCCGTAGGCAAAAGGATGGCATTAAAAGAAAAATATGTGGTTACAATACAAACTGTTTATTACAGCTGCCATTTGTCATGTCACCACGAATATATGTCAAAATCAGTTGAACGGACTGTAAAAAAGGTTTATTTAAATTTCAAATCTTATTTCGAATGGAATATAGTTGAAAAAAATACGAGTGTGCTCTGAAGTAAAACAGAAATCACCGTTCGCTAGCAAAAGAAGTTTTACTTCAAAAAAGCTACGGTCATGTGAGTGTATAAACCTTCTTTCTATAATCTGAGGTATAAACAGCCAGTGTGAATGAAAAAAAACATACCTATTATGCGGGACGGCCCGCGGCGGTGACGCGGTGTGTTCCATGTTTAAAATTTCAACAGCTCTTTCCGTAACGCTCTCGTCACGCATTCACCAGCTTACTCCCTAAGTCAAGCGTGCGTAAAGAAGTTTTACTTCATTAATACAAGTTGTTAAAAATAACAGAGCAGCGCGCATCTAAACCGCAATCGAGGAATAAAGCTACAAGCGTAACTTTATTCCTCGATTACGATGGGGCCCAAAAGTCGGGTAATTATTATTTATTATAATTTGACAACATTGGTCCACTGGTTAGTACAAATAACTTCTAAACTGAGGGTTAGTAACTATCGTGGTTAATGTTTTTTCTTATTTATCCGAGGCCGTCTTATAAATAAGACTTTAGGTAAGTACTTGATCGATAAATCTAATTATGTTGGTTACTAAACAGGAATGGGCATATGCTCCAGTTACGAGGACTAAAACACGTTAACTGATGATAGTGGACTGTATTACAAGGATTATAAAAGGGAAAACAAACGGTCAACAAGGTTTGATGGGCGAGAAAAGACATCGCTGGTTCGGAAGAATACTGTATTATTATATTACAAAGTTCTGCAATTTCGAGTTAGTTAGACCATGCGACGAAGAATAATAATCCATGTTATCTACCCAGTAAAGATCATATTACAACTTTTGTAACTGTGGCGCCACGAAAAGACTACGCCATTGGTGGATTTTGGTCGCCATTTCTTTAGTGATGTTTCACCAGTTGCGACATGAATTTTGCTGCTTCCGCTGGTCGAACGCCCCTTCGCGACCGCTGCTCCCCGCCCGCGGTCGCCCTGCACGTCGTGATATTCTCGACAAGTTCGATATATTTATTGATATTGGTTCCCCTCGGCTCTGAAAACTAACCGCACGCGCAGCTATTTAATCTTATGTTTTCTATTAATTTCAGGTGCTAAAATTCAAATGCTCAAAGTGTAGCGATATCTACTTCTGTGAGAAATGCTACTTGTACGATAAGGACTTGACCACTGTTAATGGACACAAGAAGACACATCTGGTGCATGAAATCATGGACGGACAAGTAAGTATCTTTATTATTTTACGATTATTCTTGTGCAGAAGAATTATTTATTTATTTTATTTATTATTTATTTCACACCAATAAGTACAACATCTTACAGTATACCCAAGACGATGTTATACCAACCTATTACACTATTTATCCTTATAAAATACCTATATATAAACAAAAATTCAACAATAAAAATAAAACTAAACTACTTAATAAAAATTACATTTTCTTTTTAAAATTTGTATGCCTCCTTCAATGCACCTTTGCACTCCTGATAAAACTTTCGGCAGGCTATCGAACACAAGTCATCTTCCGACGGCATATTATTTATAATACGCATATTATTTATTAATCTTTGTACTCATTATTTAATAGAGACGGTTTTTATACATACCTAGGTTGTAATGTATGTACTTTTAGAATGTTTTGATATGAAATGAGAAAATTGTAAAAAATATTATAATAAATATAGTAAAAATAGGTCTGCGTTAGAGACTTACAAAATTACTGGCAAAATGTGTTTACTATAAAACTCTGCCTACCTATTTGGGGATTATAGGCGTGATGTTATGCATTCATAAAATGTTGTGAACATCGTTTAGACTTGATAGATTTTGATAAATAATCATAGATTATTATAAATAAAATTGGAGTGTCTGTTGGTTGGTGGTCAAATAACAGTTTTTTACAAAATGCATATGAAAATATTATATTTTTGTCCTTACTTTGTTATTACTTTATTATTCTCGTATTACATGAATTATCCTAAAACTGTGTTAGTCATGACGCGATCAATTAATGCGTTAGGTAACATAAAATCCAAATATAAAATTCAAAATAAATGAAAATGTAATATAAATAAATAATTGAAAATAAATTAAATTATAGCAAAAAAACAATTTTTAAATGATTCGTCTGTGCGTCTGTTTGTTCCGGCTAATCTCTGAAACAGCTGCACTGATTTTTACGGGACTTTCACTGACAGATCACTTACTTGACTTATATTTTAGAAAACACCACGTGGGCGAAGTATCGGGCAGCAGCTAGTCAACAATATTAATAAAATAAAGGGGAATTATAGTCTTAATAACTTACTGTGAACAGCAATGTACACACGGCTACACATCAAGCTATACATTTCAAGTATCAGCTGACCTCTCATTGTACGGAAATCTTATACAATGCGAGATCAGCTTAGACTGGAAATGTATAGCTTGATGTGTAGCCGTGTGTACATCTCTCTCTCCATTTAACTTAATAGAATGCAATATTAATTGAGATGTTCCAGACAAAATCTTCAGAATGCCTTAACTTCATAAAAGGCATGAGGCGGCTATTCTTCTGCACTAAGACTAAGAAGAAAGGTCCCAAGAAGGGACCTAAGAAGAGCATGGACAAGGCAGAAGGTGGCTCGGTAAGAAAAAGGAAGGATGGCAGGCCAGTGATATTTACGTCGACGGTCGGCAAAGCTTCTGGCAGTAATGGTAACAACCCCATTGTTGTGCTCCATGATATTATTACGCAGATGGAAACACAGCAAGAGTAAGTTTTTTTTTCTTTATTATGTGCAATATTTTCCTAAACCACGTTCGTAAATTTGGGTTTATAGAACTTTTATTTCTCATGAACTTAAAAAATAACAGTTTGCTTATAATGAGATGCTTATGTGATTATAACTAGGACTATTAACATTAGTTACATCTATATTAGCATAATTATTCTGTTTTATGTTATTTCAAATTAATGTTGTGATGTTATTGCCTTGGTCTGAGTTTGAATGTGTTTTTATTGTCAAATTTTTATATATTATCCGGTAAACTATTGAACAGCCGTGCTCCTGCCTCCTCATTCTATGAACAATCACAAACGCGAGCTGTATCGCGCTTTTTAGGGTTCCGTACCCAAAGGGTAAAACGGGAACCCTATTAAAAAGGCTCCACCGTCTGTCTGTCCGTCCGTCTGTCACCAGGCTGTATCTCATGAACCGTGATAGTTAGATAGTTGAAATTTTCACAGATGATGTATTTCTGTTGCCGCGATAACAACAAATACTAAAAAACAGAATAAAATAAATATTTAAAGGGGGCTCCCATAACGTGATTTTTTTGCTCGTTTTTGCTCTATATTGATAATAGCAACAGGTAGACGCTTGAAATATTCACAGAATATTTAGTTGTATATTCACTTTAAAAATAAATAATTAAATTAAAATAAAACAAATATTTAAGGGGGGCTCCCATACAAATAACGTGATTTTTTTGCCATTTTTATAGATAATGGTACGGAACCCTTCGTGCGGGAGTCCGAGTCGCACTTGGCCAGTTTTTTGTATTGAAATGAGATGCGCTGCGGCTTCAATGTGTGCCTGCCTTAAATGTGATTTTGCAGCTCGCGTTTACAATGCAAGGCTTCTGCGATATACAGCCTGTGATGTCCCGGGATTTCTGATATTTCCATTTTCATAAAATTTAGGCTTATGCCATTTCTCATTTAGGACTTATTTTTCTACATTACAGGACTCTTCAGGATCTAGCAAGCCGGCTTGAGAAATCCCAAGACCAAATGGAAACCGAAATTAAAAACAATGAGAATAAAGACTTCCGTACCAAAGTAGACTCGCATTTGGCCCATATGTCGACACAGATATGCAGACTAAAAATATTAAAGGTAAGAATATAGTTTTATGTAACGTTATACAATACTCTGCACTCGATGATCTGATCAGGTTACCGACTGGTTTGCGGTCGGGTGAAAAAAAAATGTGTCAAAATCACACTTGAAAAACGATTCCGAGATTTTTATATGACATTATAATCGCATAACGTATCGCCATTCATATTTTAATGAACACATTTTACTTCATTATCAGTCTTTAACAGCTGCCTCCGATCGCACGCCATTTAAATCTATTCTTTGCTATTTCTTTCCATCCGGCTGCCACCAGCCGGCCTCGGCCCTGCGATGAACTAAATTTACCTATTCGCTGAACTAAAATAAAAAAGATATACACTTAAAATATCTAGTATATACCACAGTCCACATAGAACTGCTCTTCTGGGCAAAAGTTTTTTTGGAATGACATCTAAAATTTACAATAATTTATTTATCCTCTCACTGGAACGCCATGCAGCAATTGCAAAAAATAACTTCATGTGCTGCCATCCATCTGTGCGCGATGCACATCGAACGGGCGGTGATGGAGCACCCACACTCACACAGCGTCAAGACACTTCTCCATATTTCCATTACTCCATCCATATTGCGCACATTCTTTGCGATTTTTTGAGATTCAAAGATTGTTTAAAAATAAATACATTAAAATTGAAAAAAAACGGAAAGTTTTGATGTGTCATCCTGCCTGACAGATGACAGGAAATATAATATATTGTAATATCATTTAATATAATATACCTGTGGACATTTTAAACACCAAGGAACTTCCACTATTCAAATATAAATTGCGTATTTTTTTAATTAACAGCATATTACACAATCCAAAAATGTCATAATAATTAGTACCTACTACAATTTGTCACCGTGCACTTAATTCTTATTTTGTAAGATTTGCTTTATATTTGATACCTATGAATTTTTTATACTGCATGTTGACATAATTTATAATTGTATGCCTACCAGGGAGGACATAATGGATCTGTAATTTACCTAACGTTTGTCTGTATAACCTATGCCTACAATAAAGAGATTTGATGATCATTGCTCCACCTAGTTTGAATGCGACTTGCACTAAGTTTGATGATCATTGTTCCACCTAGTTTGAATGCGACTTACACTAAGTTTGATGATCATTGCTCCACCTAGTTTGAATGCGACTTGCACTAAGTTTGATGATCATTGCTCCACCTAGTTTGAATGCGACTTGCACTAAGTTTGACGATCATTGCTCCACCTAGTTTGAATGCGACTTGCACTAAGTTTGATGATCATTGCTCCACCTAGTTTGAATGCGACTTACACTAAGTTTGATGATCATTGCTCCACCTAGTTTTAATGCGACTTGCACTAAGTTTGATGATCATTGCTCCACCTAGTTTGAAACTTACACTAAGTTTGATGATCATTGCTCCACCTAGTTTGAAACTTACACTAAGTTTGATGATCATTGCTCCACCTAGTTTGAATGCGACTTACACTAAGTTTGATGATCATTGCTCCACCTAGTTTGAATGCGACTTGCACTAAGTTTGATGATCATTGCTCCACCTAGTTTGAATGCGACTTGCACTAAGTTTGATGATCATTGCTCCACCTAGTTTGAATGCGACTTACACTAAGTTTGATGATCATTGCTCCACCTAGTTTGAATACGACTTACACTAAGTTTGATGATCATTGCTCCACCTAGTTTGAATGCGACTTGAACTAAGTTTGATGATCATTGCTCCACCTAGTTTGAATGCGACTTGCACTAAGTTTGATGATCATTGCTCCACCTAGTTTGAATGCGACTTACACTAAGTTTGATGATCATTGCTCCACCTAGTTTGAATGCGACTTGCACTAAGTTTGATGATCATTGCTCCACCTAGTTTGAATGCGACTTGCACTAAGTTTACCGATTCTTTCAAGAACACAAACATCATGACCACTACTACAGCAAAAAAAGAATGGAAGTAAACAGTAATTAATATTTATGAATTATTTTGTACTTTTCCAGGAAAATCTATCATCAAGCCAACCCACAATAACACAAGAAAACGTTTCGAAAATCGAAAAAAACGAACGACTACAGGCATTCGACTTATTTAGCCCCATACCAGTATTGGAAAACGAAAAACAGTCCAAAGTTACAGACATTAAAAACCAGCCTAGGGTACTTAGTCTGGACTCTGGGAATTTCTCTGTGGTATCAAAGCAGGAGAGTCAGAATTTACTGACAATGTCTGGGGATGCTCTTAAACCTGTAGTTGTGCATGCGACATCTGATAGCATATCTACTGTATCTATGAATGATATTAGTAATTGGCATACTGGTAAGTGCTGTTCATTGTTTATATTATTAACTAGCTGATGGCCGCGGCTACATCCGCGTGGCTTGTTCTAAAATAAAAGTAACATCAGCTATCTGCCAGTGAAAGTCCTGTCAAAATCGGTCGAGCTGTTTCGGAGATTAGCCGGACCAAACGGACAAACAGACAAAAAAAAATGAAAAATTGTATTTTTTTTGTTATAAGTACCGTACATACTTTAATTTAGTAAAAAGCTGTTATTTTGACGTTGCAAACAGACACTTCAATGTTGTTTATTTGTTTTATAGGGAATACCCTATTAGGATTAGGATGTGTACGGTGAGTCGGTGACTCAATCGCTCATCGCTCTCCATGCCCTATGCTACATACAGCCTTAAATATCAATATTGCGGCTAACGCAGCATTACTCCTAGTCACAACATCAGACAATTAAGTGTAGATCACAGAGGAACGGACGCTTTTGTTAAGCGAATGAGAATAGTCCTAATACTCATCATAAGGCCTCATCTGTCAAGTGAATAGGACTACTACTAAATGTGACTTTGTATATAAGTATCGTTTACTGTAAACATATTAAAGACACGTTTGGCTACTCTGAAATCAGTGCCGATATTTTTTGCGCGGATTATAAATGCTGGCTGAAGCAAAACCGCATTTAAAAAAAACAAACATTTATAATCCGCGCAAAAATTATCGGCACTGATTTCAGAGGAGCCAAACCTGTCTCTGAAAACAGTGCCGATAGTTTTTGCGCGGATTATAAATGCTGGCTGAAACAATACCGCATTAAAAAAAACAACCATTTATAACTTGCGCAAAAATTATCGGCACTGATTTCAGAGGAGCCAAACCTGTCTTTATTATGCTTACTGACAGTAAACGTAACTTTTATACAAAGTCACGTTTATTGCCAGTAACGTCATCACGGGCGGAAAAGGCGTGCCATGGAATTCAATAGAAACTATAAATCAATCTCCACACAGCGATATCGTCGTGCTGATAACTTGAAGGCACGCCCGGCAGCAAGTTCGTCATGCTCCCTTAGATGTCACTGCTTGCGGTAGCGTCGGGGGTCGGGTTGCCTCCTTCCCTCAAATATGGCGAGGGGGGTGATGGCTGATCTTTGCGTTATGCTCGTGAACGAGTGCTGCTTGTGGTGACTGGTCGTCTTGCTGACCATATTTGCGTTACTATCGCGATGGTTCTCTCTTCCGTGGAGACTGCGCCTAAATAAGCACTTAGTTATTCTATTATTATTTTTTTTGCTCATTTGACAGTAAATCTAAAAAGTCATTTTTGGCATAATAAATTAGTGTACTTATTTATTTATTTATTTAATACTTTAAGCACAGAAATGTACAGAGGCGGACTTAATGCCATAGGCATTTTCTACCAGTCAACCTTGGCTTGGCTTGGCGAGGCTGAGAGATGGATGAGTAGTTCATACAAACGTAATACCAAAATAATTTGTAAATCAAACATATTCTTAAGGCAGTGTGTCTTTATTCCGATTGGAATACAGAATATCTAGGTTCCCAAATATATATTTTGAATAGACACAGATTTAAACAAGAGTTATGAGAAAAATAAGTTTTCTATAGAAATTTTAAATTCCTCATATCTCGTCTTTATATCATTGTTCTTTCAAAATATCTATTTGGAAACATAGATATTCTGTAATCCAATCGAAATAAATACACACTATCTTAAGAACATGTTTGATTCACAAATTATGTTGGTATTAGGTTTGTATGAACTACGCAGGCTACGCCGGCCCCTTAATGAAATGGGAGAAGGCGCTGACTCCTGATATACAGGTTTATTTACCTAGTTTGGGTTTCAGAGGCTTCATATGATTCTGTAACCTTATATAGTATGTCAATAAAGATTCTTATTATTCTTAGTTACACAGTAAAATTAACTTTCTAACTTCCAGAAACAGAATCCGTCGCAGACAAACGTTCCCGAGCAAAATCGAAAGCGCGTCAAGAAACGAGCCTCTCCCTCGCTGCTACTGAACAGAAGTTCGCGGCAGACATACGGTCTGTTGAGGACAGTAACGACAAGATGAAGGAGCTCAACGCTGACTTAGACACAGTGCTGGATAGGCTGCAGCAGATCCTCACCAATAACTTTGCTATGGATGGTAAGTGATTTTTGAGCATTTCTCAATTTTTTTTACCATATCCATAAAGTCGATGTCCCATGTTGACATATTATAAGTAATATCATGATTGTCGTAACTGCATCGATATTATTAAATGATCGGACAAAATTTCAAAACAGTCTACAAATTAATGAGTTAATTGTCGTAGTATGGATAATAGTTTCTCCCGTTGTGGACGCAGTGATTTCGAACTCATTTGTTTTCATTACATTCTATGAAGCTCTACGTATGTTATAGTATAAAAACAATGTAAATTACTTGTTTCAACTGTTGGGTTTTAACCTTAATTTTTATTAAATCTAAAACCTTAATTTCGGAACTTCTGTTTTTATTACTTTCTCGGGGTTTCTATAGGTCAAATTTTTTGAGAAATGCTCTTTTATACTACCGCTAGTTGCGTCCCGCGGTTTCAATCGCGTAAGACTCGATCCAAACACACAAACTTTCGCCTTTATAATATTAGTGTGATTTCCCACTGGAACTGTGCATTTTAGGGATAAAAGCCTATGTTACTCTCCAGCCCATAAAATATCTCTCTTGCAAAAATCACGTCGATCCGTTGCTTTATTGATGCGTAAAAGTACAACAAACATACAAACACAATTTTGCATTAAGTAAGTAGAACTCTCCTACACAAGCTACTCTCTGTTAGTCGACGAACAGAAGTTCGCGGCAGACATACGATCTGTTGAGGACACTAACGAAAAGATGAAGGAGTTCAACGCTGACCTGGACACAGTGCTGGATAGCACAGCAGTAGATTCTTACTAAAAACTTTGCTATGGTAAAAGATTTTTATACAAAAAATGTATCCTCCCGACCGATTTTCGGTCACTGCGGCCAATCTCACTCTTTCAAACGTAGACAACGGCAAACCACGGTGGAGATATTGTAGTGCACAATTGTGTGCTCAAACAGACTATTGTTAATTGTTGATTTATTTATACTATTGTTCATTGTATCTTAATTTTGCAATCCCCTCTTCCCCTTGTTGTCTTGTTTTGTTGGTGTTTTGTTTGTCTCTTTCGACCTAATTCGTACACCAGCCATGGTCAAACATGTTGAGCCAAAAAAGACCTATAATAAGCATCATACCATGTATATTACCTACACATGTTTTTGCAAATAAATGAATCTGAATCTGGAATGACAATCCGACACAAATCCCCAGAGAGATCAGGGGAATTAACAAGCACTCTTATACTTGTCAAGCGATTATGAACTATATGTGGTGCATCTACTGGCTACACTGATTTGCCCTGCGATGACAAGATCGAGGAGCTCAATCCAAATCTCTTATTTACAGATTCATGTTTCGATAACACGCAACTTCGTGAGACTGCAAACGAGATGGAAGGACTTCTGGGCACATTAATACGCGGTGTGGAGCAGAGAGCTACGCTCAACGCCAGTAAAGGCTTAGTATAACATTGTTCTTTCTCATCATGCGTACTACAGCGTTGAGAGAATTATTAGTTCTACAGCGTAGAACATTCGTGATGGCGGAGAGCAAAGGATTTTCAGATAACATTGAATAAATAACCCTAACTGGTGTCTTAAATTGCTAAAATAGGCAGGCGGGGTCGCCGCATGCCTGTTTGATGTCTGTGTCAATTTCCGTACAGTTCTGGACATTATTGCACTTATTATAAATGGTTAAATTCAATGTCATCAAAGAATCTTCCGCTGTGCACTACTCTCGTAATGCGCGGAGTCTTAGCTTTAATATCGCTCAAAATGAGTCGCCGAAAGTTTTTATATGTTTAATGCAATAGGCACAAAAAAAGTAACAAACCACGTTGAACGAAAATTCCTATTCAATTTAATTCATATAATGTTTACTGCAATCCTCAACTCATTTTGAGAGATGCAAGTTACAAGAATTTATATTTGAATTGGCAATCTGGCTATAGGTATTAAAGGATACAAATTATTTGACTCTGAGAATGTTTATTTTAGTTTTGCCTAAGATAAGATTTATGCACTGTTTGTTTTGTTGATTTACACTGTGTTTTTTGTTTGTTTTGCTCATCTTACTTAACTACAAGACTGCAATCCGAAATAAGTAAAATATGTTTTTATTTTCGACACCAACGAATCTTAGATCAGTTGTAAGTTGTTAATTATGTATACGAATGCAGGTCATATAATTATAAGATCTAAATTTAAATGAATTACTTCGATAATGGATTGCACAAATTTGTGAGTATCAATAGTTTGTGGTGGTCAGTCAAATTGACTCATTGATCTTATTGGTTGTGAAGATACGAAATGTTCTTATGAATCTCATACATGATGAATCTCTGTAATATTTTAATTTATATATCTATTTTGTTTTGTGACTGAGGATGTTTTTAGATCTGTTTCGAGATTATTTTTGGGTTTTTAATATAGTAAATATGTTGAAAGTTTATCCTGCAGTGCTACTTGCACCGTTCTCTATCAATAAGACCGATTGAAAAAAAATGGACATGATAATAATGATTTGACATTTTTAAAAACAGAATGATTTAGCAATTCTCCGTTCTTTTATTTTGTCTTTTTTAATATTTGATTGATAGAAGCTTTTCAAAACCCAGGTAGGTATAATATTTTAACTAACTCTAATATTTAAGGAAACTTTGCCGTCCCTCCTAATTTGGTGCTCAATTTTAAACTATATTTAAGATCTGATATGAAAATAAAACATACATTTAGAAAAGTAACATGCCATATATTTTATATAAAAAATTTACATACATTTTTCGTGTTTATTAAATAGAAAAAAAAAATAATAATGTCATATAAATTAAACGTTATGTTAAAACTACTCTAGGTTTAAGTAAAATAATAAATTGCTACATTTCATTTGTGCGTTTAACAGGTAAATAAAAAATATATTAATAAAATAGAGCAATCTATTTTAATTCACATTATAAGTAAGCGTATATCACCGTCTTAGATTAAAGAAAAAACTATGAACAGTGAAGTAGACGAGGTTTAAGCTTGGATTCTAAAAGCAATGCAATAAAATATAATTTTGAGCAAATCAATAACAACCCTTGTACTTTTACTGTTATGGGAGATGCTATTAGGTAGCCCGCGAAATTCAAATTTTGTTACGTTTTTTTTGTTGCAATTTGTGGGTCAGTGACAGGTTGTATCTTGATCAAAATAATTATGATTCGCGACCATATCAAGTAAAGTATGTAATTACAGAATTGCAATCATTAGAATAATTAATACATCTCTCTATATTCTGTTGGTTTATGTAGTTAAATAAAGGTAAACAAAAAAAACCACGTGACGAGACAGCTGTGAAGTAACCAACTAAACGTAATTCCTGTCACTTCAGTTGTCATGCTACTTCACAGTTATGCTCTTTAACTTAGCAACGTATAACTCGTTGAAATTTGGCTCTGCAATAGACAGATTACAAAATATTGTAGTATATTTTGTTTTATTATTAATAAATTAAAAAAATGTGCTCAAGCAGTTACATCAACGAAGAGTAGTTAAAGCATAAAAGATAAAGTTGCATACATTAATAAAAGAGGAAACTATCGTAAAAATCAAAAATTTATTTAATTTGGTTATAAGTTACGTGTTTTTAAACAAGAAAGTGTCTTCTATAAATACCCTTTTTACGATTTGTTTACCTTTTATTAACTACCTAAACCAATGGAGTATAAGTTAGATTTGTTTCATTGAATGACTTTTTCATGAAATAATGTCATTGGGGAGCAAATTTAATTTAGAGAGATGTATTAATGATTCTTATGATTATATGCAAATGGCAAAAAACATAAGAACATTTGAATTTCGCGTGCTACAGCTGCGGATTCACTTAAGTCCCAAAGGACCTAAATTGTGGCCTATAAGCCAAAAAAAACCATTTAACCTATATTTTTATTTAATTTCCCTGTCATTGCTCTTTCCAAGCTAAACCCTCGAAGAACAGTCTATATCATGGAAGAATTATAAGGCAGAAAAGCATCTAGCTTCTAAAAAAATGCTATTTGACCAACACACGATGTAAATTGTCAAATAACACACCTATGTTATAAAATAGCGAAACATGTTAGTTTTTAAGTCAAAAATGTATGACGATGACAATAAAATCTGCCATCGCAGATAACGTGCAACTCCTAATTATTATAACGCTCAATCTTTATACAAATTATTTAAAAAATATTTTTTTTTAAACATACAAAAAAGCAATTAAATTGCTTCGGCACAACCTTATTCCGTACTTAAAGTAATTAAATTCAAATAATATCGAATCATTTACAATTAATAATGTTTATGTATAAATGTTAGCATAATCTATAATATAATAAATGTTTTATATCAGCGGACGGATTTTATTCCTAAACTATTACGTATCTACATTTGGGTAAAAAGTCGTATAAAATAGCTTAATGTTACGAATTATTATTAGATTTTATAGTTTACAGAATACGTGTTTTTTCCACAACCTCACTTCTTTTTTTTTGAGTATATTATGTATTATTGTATTTGTTAAAATTGACATAATGTAGGTGTTAGTTGTCGCTGCGTGATTTTAGGGAGATTTTTTTCCGAAGGGTTGGGCAGAGGTTTACCTATTAAGTACACCCACATTCCGCCAGTTAAGTTGAAGTCACATATAATAGGGGGCGAGCCTATTGCCATCAACCGGGCACACATCTAGACTCCGGGCTACTACTGAGAAATTCCAATTAGAAAAACGCAATAACACTTTGTCCGACCTGGGAATCGAACCCAAAACCAACGAGGCAGACAGATTATTATAATGTATGCTCAATATGAATTGGAAGACTTTTTCATAATAATATATCCGATGAAAGGTCTTAGACGGCATGTCAAACGATTTAACTTCTTTTTAGGGTCAAATTAAATTACCTAGAGAAACTCCGCAGAAGTTGTGGGTATCGATATATAAACATGATAAAACAAAAAGTGACAGATTTTCTCAACTCATACTTCAAGTAACAACAAAAGCGGTCCGCTGACCCAAAAAAAATCATCAAATCTTTTTATTTTTTATTTTGTCGTGTTTAGATATCGACACCCATCACGTCTGCGGAGTTTCGCTAGCTAATTTAATTGGACCCTGTATAAATGAGTGAACAAATCCTCTTAAAATTACGCATAATTTATTGTGACATTCATAAGTTTACATACTATTATTGCATTGCTTCTGCTACTGAACACGATTGATTGATAAAATAATGTCTTACAGAGAACTTACAATTATTACTGTAGAGGTACCTACTGATGTCCTACTGACAAATACTGAGAGCTTCCCGGAATATCGAACTACCTACACTATTATGCCTTTTAAGGTACAATTCCAAAGGCGACCGCAGACCGCAAACGATCTCTCGCGTCCGGCCCTGGTTCAGGCCATGGTTCGGAGCAAGAGTGCATTGGAGGCCGTCACCTCCTTCTGCGAAGCAGTAATGCTCGCGAAGGAGGAGGCGGAACGCGTGAGGGTGAGGCAGGGTTCGCGCCCTCATGCCCTTAGCCGCCGCAGGAGACGCCCCGGGCGTCGGGAGTCGCAAGCTGATTTCCGGCCACCGTAGGCGTGGGCCTGCGGACGGTGAGCGATGGGTAGCTCGCCGTCCGATAAGGACCAGGCCCGGGTCGACGGCGCGTTGTGTTTCACGCGCGCCTCAAAGAGATGTCAGCACCAACTGACGGGGTCCGTTAGGGCCAATAACTGCCCGGGTTGCGAGTTTGTCCGAAAGGGATATCGTGGCCCTGGCACACAGGCAACGGAAGGAACACGGGTGGGTTTTAGTCAGTAAAAGTCTGACACGCCCTCCCGCTCAGCCCAGAGCGGGAGAAGTTATTTGATAATTTCCCACCCAAAAAAAAAAAAAGACCGCAAACGCAACGGCAAAGCCCCCTAATCGCAACGTCGTCTTCGGAATTGTACTTTTATGCATAAAATTTACCACAAGGGGCTCAGCAAAAATCTGATGCAGCGGTTGATGAGTTTAGGTAAGCGTTACTCGGGGTCTACTCCGAACCGTTAATCCGTACTATCGGCCGAATGTTCGGCCGTTTTATAACTTCCATAGTTTCCTTTTTTGACTTTAAATCCTTAACCGACTAACAGTCACATTTTTGACTTTGACTTATCTCTTTGACTGTCGTTTTTAGGGTTCCGTACCAAAATGGTAAAAAAGAACCCTTATGGTGAGACTAAGTCTGTCTGTCTGTCTGTCACACCTGGATATCTCAAGAACTACTAATGCTATCAACTTGAAATTTAGAATAGTTTTAGATGACGTTTGCCCAACTATTTTGCAAACAAGAAAGAAATTTAATAATAAATATCTTTTTTGCAAAATGGACTGAAAGGGGGTCTTACAAATTTGAAGTGAGGCTATTAGGGCATGTGGGGTATCATATGAAAGAACGCTGTTTGCACATTCTCAAACATTTTTTCTTTTTTTTTGGCAGCATAGTTTCTGACTGACGAAAAATATAAAAAAAAATACCGTCCCCCCCCCCTTATCTCCGAAGTTTGCATAGATAAAAATCTGAAATTATTCTATGTGATAGAAGTGTATATAAAGATTACAGGACAAATAAAACGATGTCTCTAAATAGCACAGTTTTTTGGAAATCATCAACATCATATATACGTACGGAACCCTTGGCGTGCGAGTCCGACTCGCACGCCAAGGGTTCCGTCCTCTTGACCGGTTTTTTTTTCGCCGTAGTCATAGTTATCCGTAGTCAAGCAACGGCCGAAAAGTCGGCCGATACATCAGGTTTATGTTCGGAATAGACGCCCTCGGCGCTAGGACCGAATTCGGTCGCAAAGTCCTATAGGGGTCTCTAGACGGTCAAAATTGCTTGAAAAGATTGTGATTTTTTCGTGCTTGTCCAACAATTTTAGCTGTCTACGGACCGGACCACATTAGGACTTGGCGACCGAATTCGGTCGTAAAACGATCGCTATGTATGTCGAGACCGCAGGCCCAGGAATAGTCTTTACGGTAGTCCGATTTGGACCCTCGCGATAGTGCCGTTGCCTGCACTCATAAGCACAATGCGTTACATTGCGCACTGCCGTAAACTGCGATGATCCATACAAACAAAAAAAAAAAATGGTTTTCCTGCGATTTTTTCTCTAATGAATGCGTAGTTAACGGCTATGTGATAGGTCTTTTTACACGTTGTATAAACTTTACTTTAATATATCCCTTTGCGCCCAGACATCAGTAGGCACCTTCGACACTCTAGTTCCTCTTACTGCTGTTGATGAGGTACTTGCAGCAGTGCGTGAGGAGATGCTTCTCTTTCTCCGTGGAGCCGTTTTGGTGGATAGCTGTGGGGCCGCCGCGCTCTCGCGTGTATATGTCCAGCCCGTATTGACCTGGAGAATGAAAAGGAGACAAATAAAGATAAGTAAAGTGATAAAATTCAAAGTTCTTTAACCGGCTTGCAGCAGTAATTGCCTCTATTGATTGTGTTTTAGAGGTATGAGGAACAGGGTGTATAGTTCACTCATCTTCTATAGAAAAGAGAGGATCCTCCGACCAGACGGGAGTAGTCACTGGTAGGCAACTACCCGACGGTTGATGTCGGGACGTTGTATACAATATTAGTTTTAGTATATGCGAAACCCGAAACACGTGTCTAGTATTTTTATGTAAAGAATCTATGTACACAATTTCAAAACTGTATCATGAAAAATCACAAAGTTATAAGTTTGTTATGTTACCGGATTTTCCGTACAAAAACATGCTAACGGCGCCCCCGCTCCTCCAGGGTCGTCTTGCGCTCATTGATAAAAATTTGGCAGTAGGTAAGACAAAATATAACATGGTGTAAAAATTATTGAAATCGATTCAGTTCCATCTGAACAAACTATATGCAGGTTTCGCTTATACTAAAAATAATGTTGTATAATTATATGCTAGTTGCGCGGTGAACTCTGCTTGCGCGACATGCAGGATTTTGCGTGACGTCAGTGTGATGTGTAGTTCGCATGTGGCAATGTAACACCCAGTGTAATTATGGATTTTATCGTTAAAGTTCAGAATAGCAAAATATGGGCCGTATCGTACCGTCGTCGGTAAGTTTGGAAGGCCAACTGGTGACTGATCCAATTATAGTAGTACCTACTGTAGTTTTATTTTCCTAATATTCTAACTTGCTTGGCTAGCGTTTACAAAAACTTAGTAGACACATTTAAAATGCCTTCGGTCATAAACAACCGACCAAGTGCGTGTCGGACTCGCACACCAGGGTTTCCGTATCGTATTAAGATCGAACAAAAAACGCCGAAAAAAACACGTTTCTTATATGGGGAACCCCATTTCATTATTAACTTTATTTAATTTTTATTATTTGTTGTTATAGTGGTAATAGAAATACACAATCTGTGGAAATTTCAACTGTCTACCTATTACGGTTCATGAGATAAAGCCCGCTGACAGACTGACGGACGGACGGAAAGCGGAGGCTTAGTATTTCGGTTATTTTCACCGATTTTTAAAGTTTGTTTTGATATACATATAACTAGGGCCGCATTCCGAATTAAGACCATAATCGCTGTAATCGATTTTAGCGCGCTAAACGGTACTATGTAACGCGTTTAGGCGCGCTAAAATCGATTACAGTGGTTTTCGGAATGCAGCGTATGTTGACATTCAACACCGTTTGAAGTTGTCGAACACTGTCACCTTCAATGTTGACGTTTGACACTATATTTCAATTTTCACCATCTTTATTGTTCGCCGCAAACTTCACGCACATCGACTGTTGTCGCAAGTGTATAATCTATGGTTGTCGCTAGGGTTCCGTTCGGGTATGAAACCCTAAAAAGGCACTCGAAACGCAAAAATACGTTTGATGGCAGTCTTACTACAGTTACTACAGTACTACTTCAGTTGAGTTCAATTGACCAGCTCATTCACTAGGAGCTCCTCTACCATATACTAAATATAATTGACTGACCTTCTTCAGGGAACGTGATGTAGAAGGACACGATGTCATCGGACACGTTTTGCTGCACGTACTTGGACAGCCTCTTCTCGTCCACTCCATTCTTATGGAGCGTTGCCATGAAGTCCGCTAGCGGGCGCGACATGCGGAACTGGATCTCGAGCTCTCGACCCGCGAAGACTAACGCTTCCTGGAATAGAGAATGGTAAGATTAGAATGTAGTTTCACTTCTAATTTCTAATGCCAAGCACCCAGCATATAGGTCGAAAGATAATTCGTTCGTGTGCTCACAACCCGCGCCACGAGTCATCGCTGTATAAAGCTATAGATGACATCTGTGTTGTAATGTACTGATTTGTTGTTATAGATTTACATGACACATTAAATGACATGCTAATTAGTATGCATTCTATGTACTTAGCACCGAAAGTGGGTGAATTCGCAGTGGTAGCGCGCGTAATGATATGGCCGTCAAACAAAAACAAATCACGGATTTGTTGCTCGACTAGTTGCGTCATTAATCACTCATTATTATTAGTATGGCGCTGCACTGACGTACTCCATGAAAACGACACGTGCGTTGTCTTGCGCGATCGGCTAGTTAAGATTAGTTGACCAACAAATCTGGTAATAAGTGAGATATTACGAGTACTGATTGCACAAAAAC
The DNA here is from genome assembly GCA_948098905.1 of Tiliacea aurago. NCBI lineage: Eukaryota > Metazoa > Arthropoda > Insecta > Lepidoptera > Noctuidae > Tiliacea > Tiliacea aurago. Next base: position 20,434,104 of record OX402593.1, read on the forward strand.
TATGAATAAATTCGACGAATACGAAGACGAATACTTACAACTACTTACATACAAACTCTTTCGTAAGGATGTGGCTACACACATTGAAACAGTAATTTGGAGGGGCGCGCCATGTTATCGTAGTTTATCTCTAACACACAATGGCAATTCATTTTGACAAATTACCAACAGTCATTGCGTTATTTACGTTATGCTGAGCAGACGAATTTTTCAAATATATAATATGGAGCAATGGATGAAGGGTTTTGAAGGAAATTGCATTTCACCTTAAATACATTGCAAGATGTTGAGTGAGAAGGTGCAGTTTACTAAGTTGTACCAATTAAGGCATGCAAAGTTAAACAGCGGTAAAGTCATACCTGATGCGTAATAGGTACGAGGCCGAAGAGTCGGGTAGCTTTTGTGGGTCCCCACTCCCCACTTGCGCAGTCAGGCAGCGGGACCATCACCGTTTGTAGTTCAGCACAACATATCTGCAAAACAAAGTAAAATAATCGAGCTTATAAATTATTGGTCGTATCAGTACATTTTTAGACGTGCGTGAGCCTTCAGTCAATATTTGTTTGCTTAATTAATAATTAACGTTCGTTTATTTTCATCAAAATCATATTTGGGAGTCCTCTCAAGGCCCTGTGAGCATTTTGCCATAAAAATCACTTCTAAGTGCATCAAAATACTCGGATTTTGGTAACACTCAAACTCAAAGCATTTATTTCAATTAAACCATTTACAGGCACTTTTGAATTGTCCAGGAGTCGGTCAGTTAGAAATTTGAAACTAGTTGACCATTCCAAAGCGTAGTTGGTACGGAGAAGAACGGGCAAGAAACTCGAAATTACACTCTTTTTCAATTCTTTTATATAGTTACATCTTTAATGATGAATTTATAACTACTTATGTGAGGACGATTTAAAAAATAAGACGTACACGATAGTAGCGTCCAGATAAAATTATGGTGGCTCTTCTAGGGCGTGTTTAGTGAGTCGATGTGCCTGTAACCTACTCTTCTTGCATGGTCTCTTACAGTTATCTCTAACTAATACATCCCTATCGATTACTCAGTAACATTACCTTGAACTTGCAAACACTCTTGAACTTCATGGGCTCCCCGGTGAGGTACTCTCGCGGCGTGACGGCGTTCGCGAAGATGTCCAGCAGGAAGGCGCCGCTACAGGGCGCGTGCACACGGAACGATACCACGTTACTGACCACAGACTGAGGAAAACAGAAAAATCGAATTAACTTCTAGGATGAATCCAGTTGAACGTGACAAAGTGTGTTCTTCCAAATTATCTGTAACAGCCTTTATTGAGCAGAACATGACTGTTTTACGCGCAGGCAGATGCATACATATAATTATGTGGACGTCCAAGCAAAAAGAGTCCAGCATAGCTATTCACAAACGTACGATACCCTTCCGAATCGAACATCAATCAATGTTATCAAAAGAGTCCTCTAAAGGCTGTTCACAAATCCAAACCCCGAAAATTTTGTCAGTTTGATCAAATATGCGACCGCCATTCTTCCGAGAGCTATTTGCTCTCGGAGACAATGCAAGTTAGTGATTGAAAGTGTGTCCTTTTCGATTCGACAACCTGTCGTGTGGTTGTGAATAGCTATGCTGTAGTGGGGTATTGAGTTACGACTAGATTCGGAATCTAGAATAGTCAGTTGATAAGGATTCAAAAATAGTCAAAAACTGCCATTTTGTTTATCACATAGAAGTTGAAACTGAAAACCCATTTTCAAATTTGACCTTAGAAATATCAAGTTATTTACTTACTATATAAACTTGCAGACAAAATTGAGTATTAATTAATAATCAAATATGCGAAATGAAATTTTTTCAGCCAACTTTACAAAACTGCGTATATCTCTGAAACTAAATGCCGAGAAGTGGACCCTTTTTGCTTATATTCAAACAAAGATGGGTCGTTTTTATTCTTTTTAAAAACGTTGCCCCACACTACGAATTGCTTCTGTATTGTGGGTGCGTTTACAAACATTTAAACTCACATACAGCCAGACCCGGAACAACTACTTGTAGGTCATACAAATATTTGTTCCGTGCGAGAATCGAACCTGCGACACGCAGCGCAGCAGTCAATCGCTTAACCACTGCGCCAACCGTGCCGTCATCATTAGATATCAAGATAGAGGAAAAATGTCCTGTTTCCATTAAAAATATTCAGATTGTTTTTGATACTTAGTCAGCTGCCGTTACGAAAATCTGAAAACCTTTTAAAGAGATCCTTAGACCTCCTGGATTGTAGGACCTTGACCTTCCTATTAGATGGATTATTACCTGCATAACGAATCTCTTGAGACTAACGCCGTCAAAGCCGTCTCCCTCCGTGTCGTAGAACTTGAGGTTGTAGTGGAAGATGAGCGAGCTCTGCATGTGTGCGGGCATGGCTATGCGCATAGTCGCCGCACCTATGTGAAAGTTTTAATTGTAGCAATTAAAGCACTTTTTTTAAAATAATTATTTGGCTCGGTTTGTCTCGAACTTCGATTAAGTGGTAGTTGGAGCGTTGACAGTTAATAGTCTTAGATCCTCAAAAACTTCATCATCATTATCATTTCAGCCGAAGGGCGTCCACTGCTGGACATAGGCCTCCCCCAAGCACCGTCACTTCGACCGTTTCTGTGCTTCCCGCATCCAGTGGATTCCTGCGGCCTTCACAAGGTCATCGGTCCACCTTATGGGAGGCCTTCCAACGCTACGTCTTCCGGTTCGCGATTCAGCTCCATCGGCCATCTGTCATCTCAAAAAACTTAGCTAACTTGATATCAGACGTCCTTGTCGAAATTTTCAGGAAGGTACAACTAACTGCAAGAGATAACGCTGGGAAGATGTTGGCATAAACTATTGGAGCTTTATGAGCCTTTGATTGACTGGTTGTTACACCAATCTATGCAGGGGTCGCAGTGGATGGACTAAAATAATTTATAAGTGGTAATACGGAATATCTAAAAAGTAAAGAATACTCACCAGTCGAATCAGTAAACATAACAGCCTTCGTATTAGGGTCGCTGAAGTACAATCCGTATCTAAAGAACAGCGACCTAACGAAGGGCAGCTCTTCAAAGTCATGCAGCGTGATGGGCGTCTTCAATAGTTGCCAATCTGGCTGCAGCGGGAAGAACTCGTAGATGAACTCCCGAGGGTCCGTCAGGAAGTAGTGGTCGTCATATTCGTACCTGGGACAGTAGTTGGAATTTTTGGAGGAAGTCCTAGGTAGCCAACAGAAAGATCAAGATCTGAACAAGCGGGGAAAATTGTATTTACAAAGAGGTTTATGAAGCATCAAGTATCCTGCAAATAAACAAAAGCGCAGCAGGAAACTGATCCAGTAAAGCAGAGTAGGTATAGAGTATACACACAATTAGACATGGATGGCACAGAAGAATAATAAAGAAGGGCTACGCTTAGGTTGTTGATGATGCGACCAAGTTCAGAATTTGAAAAAGCATTTTCATCAATACAAGACTATTGTGTCAAATCTTTCACAAAATGATCATTGGTATTGTTGATTGTTCGAGTCACAATACTTTAAAGAGGGTTTGTGAAGCCTTCAAGTTACTGCCAAGTTTAATTTATTTTTATGTACCAGTTTCAGTGATAGAAATAATCCTTCTTAATACCAAGGGAACTTTGTTTAAAGTCCATCTTAAATGTTGTCTACAAACCTCAAGCTATCACTCTTCCCCCGATTGCCGGGTTTCGGTGCATCCTTAGCGTTAACCAGATGCCTGGCTCCCCAGTTACACTGCACGAAGCGCCACGCCCCTGCCACGAACACTGCGTTCCAGGAGTTACGGAACCTGTTGTCTTCGAAACGAACTCCTGGTTGGTAGCCCGCGGATTTGCTGTAGCCCTTGATCACCACACAGTGGAGACCCGCGTAGCTGTGGATAGAACATCCCAGGTCATTAATTTAGTTTAGGAAATTATTTTCGACTGTGCATAGTTAATTTGACTCAGTTGCTGTCGTCAGTCGGTTTATTACAAGTGGATGGGCAGACACTGCTTATCACCCTGCCACGGTATATTTTTATGTACTACCGTGGATGAAGTGTATTTCCGAAATGTTCTGGGATTATATATCACTACGACACCATGGTCGCGCTGCCCCCAAAACATACACAACTTCATGGTTGGTCTGGGTATCTCATCAGCGAAACTAACCATACATTTTTTGGCAGTGCGACCATGGTTGAGCCACCATGGTGTCCTAGTGAGATATGGGCTTGTAACTTAATTGGATTCGCTTCATGTAAAATTATGACAGGTGTGTTTTTTTTGTACTTATGTACTTAACTGTTTATTTTGGATGCAAAGGGACCTCTTGGAAGAAAACAGATTGTGTATTGAGAAATAAAAATCGTTCAATGTTGTCTAGTCCTTCGTTGTTTGTTCCAAAATATTTGGTTAACTAAAGAGTAATAATGAATATCTGTCACAAATACATGGTCATCTCACCTGCACAATCTCTTAAACAGTACATGGTAACTTTCAGTCCCGTGTTTGATGCCTCGAAGCAGTCCTAGTGGAGAGTCTCCCCTCAGGTTATCGTCGAACTGGATGTTGTTCAGGTTCTTGACGGTGATCCAGCGGAATATGGTCCTCGCCTTCTCAACGTCACTCGCGCATCTGCCTACTAGCTGTCGGACTAGATCCGTAAAGGTTTTTTGGTCTTCTTGTGCTACCTGAAATCAGATATTGTACTATTTTAATAAAAGTTTAAGACGTGCTATTTTTATTAATAGTTGGTTCAGACACGGCAGGCTTCAAACTTAGCTACCACGAAATTTTTTAAAATGATTTCGTTAGCTGTACTCGTGGATAATGACTATTATCCAAAAAAAAACTACTTACCGAAATAGCAATCTTATCCACATCAGCAAACTCGGCGGGATCTGTATAGATGTGGAACTTGGAGACAAGCGGGGGCTGAGGGGGCGGTGCGCGGGCGGGGTAGGGCGGGGCTTCCTCGCCGTCCACGAATAGGGAGGAGGCTGCCATGTACTCCGACCGACGCTCTTGGATCAGTTCCATCATCTCGTGGCTTTGCTTCTCTACTAAGGCTGCTGTTGCTGCTCTGAAGAGTTTAGAAGAACAAATTGGTATCATTATGGTTTTGTCGTTTTAGTTTGAAGACGTCTACTATGGTGGGTAGCCAAATTCAGAAATCCTAGTATAGATCAGCTATACCCCAGAGTTCAAGTGTCTTTGTTAAATGGCCGAATTGGTGCTTTACGCATAGAAAGCAGTTTTTGTTGAAAAAAGTTTGTTTTACTTTTTAAGAGGTATATAGGCAGCAGTTACTGCTCCAATAAGGATTACAGTATTTGCCCCAATTAGGATTACAGTATTTGCCCCAATTAGGATTTCAGCATTTACCTTTGTTTAATAACTATACTCGTAGATGGACAAATGCCAAGCTTTGTCATTATTCTTTTATGTAATTTTATATGAGTCAAGTCCCTGAGCATTTAGCTCGAAAGATTAAAGAGAGAACAGATTTGTACTAACCTCTCATGCTCCAGCATCTTCCTCGTCAAGCTTTCCTTCTTCTTGTCCCTTCTCAACGTCATGTTCTTCTCCAAGTCCGCTCTCTCCTGCTGGTGACGTAACGTGAGGGCTCCTAACTCTGAGTCAGGTCTTCTCTTTTTTACCTGCATCTCTTGTTGGAACCTGTTTGTCAGCCTCTCTAGTTCGCGCTCCCATTCGTCCTAGAATTTGGGAAGGAGTGTGATTACGAATCACTGATAAAAACTTCAATGACGGGATTGACCAGTATTAACATTGAGAAATCAAAAATTACCCGAAGATATTGATGTTGACAGTTACTACATCAATAATCAGAAGTATATGGCACTACTGTGATATTTAAGATAAAAATCGTTCTTGGACTTAAATTAATTGTTAACGTTAATAGCTGTTAGTTTGACCAGACTCGATTACTCGAATGAACCCAGAGATTTGCACTAGCTCCTGGAGTCTCATGTTTCATGGGACTACAGAGACCATTGCTTATCAAGGAGTAGACCAGGGGGCGCGATAATGGTAGGGAGGACGTCCCCGTAGGATATGGAAGGATTATTTGAGCTGTAGCGGTTATGCATACTAGAGATGTGCGTGTGGATTGAGAGATCTTTTCGAAAAACTCTTCCAATCCCAACCAAATTATAAGAGGATTTAGAAAATAATTGTGAAAACTTCATGGTAAGGTATAAAATTTGTGAAACCTAATAATATTCTTCAGTTGTCCAGATTGAGAGATCCAGTTAATGAGTTCTAACTTTCTTTGTTTAGGTTTCACAAATTTTATACCTTACCATGAAGTTTTCACAATTATTTCCTAAATCCTCTTATAATTTGGTTGGGATTGCAAGAGTTATTCGAAAAGATCTCTCAATCCACACGCACATATACTAGAGTAGGCAAAGGAATTGTGGAGAGACGGGTGATGTTTATATGGTATACGAGTAGGTACATAGGGTATACTATGGATGGGCATTTTTTAACGACGTCGCTGCCAGGTTGGTTCATGTCCAGCTGCTTTCTCTGACTGGGAAAAAGCCTTTAAAGCATTTTAATGGGTTCTAGGCCCTAATATTCAGGACATCTAGAATTCTAGAGCTTTAAAGGAAACTGACTATAATTAAAGCCAGGATAAGTTTCGTATTAAACAGAAAATCTCTCTACCTGTATTTCTTCTCGTATTCTTCTGTTTTCTTCTTCACGATGTTTGGAGAACTTTCTGTACAAGTCATCTTCTTCTTGTCGGTGTTTCATTTCTAATTTGGTTTGTTCATCGCGATCCTGGGGACAAACAAAAAGGACATTTTATTAGACTTTTTATAAGTAACTAAATACTTAAAATTAAATTTAAGTAATGATTAATGATTACTAAAATACATAATGCTTATGTATGACATGTAGTCACTATGGGTGAAATGTGTATATAATATATATATTGTATGTACAAATGCCTGAAATAAAATGATTTTATTTTATTTATAAGATTTAGAGTGATTGATTGAACTTTATTTGTCACTTCCAGTAACAATTTGATTCGCTTCAAGTGCATTTTTACTGCGGTCATATGTTTCTCCTATACTATGTATCAGCGTCTTCGCAGACATTACACGTACATACTTAGTATAGCTAATACGGTTTTCATAGCTGGCTAATCGTAGTCACTCACTAGTGACTGCTGAAGCAGGAGAAAGACAAACGTCATTCACTCTACGACGCCGACGTAACGAAGCCGAGGGGCAGACTGAAGAGCCGTAACAGTTTCCTCAAGTCGACCATACCTCTAAATGATGGCAGCTCTAGTGCGGCATGACTAAAATGGTGGCTGCTTAAACATCTCCCTCCAGCTGAGTATTTTGAGCCTGCAGAAAAGCTCACAGACAACCACCAACTACCATGGCCCACCTGGAAATCTCTTAACCGACCGCTGCAGGTACAGCTTAGTCTGGTGGGGGTACTCCTATGAGCCACAGAGCAACTGTGGAGCCACATCACAAACTCACCTCTTGTCGTGCTCTCTGTGCAAAAACAGAGTTGAAGTTTATTTAAAATTAATAAAAGAGAATCATCGATACGACGAAGGAGTGAAGAAGCGAAAAAGAAGTGAAGAAAAGACTAGTGACTATGATTGTAACCTATCTAGATACCAGTGGCGAAGGGTGATTTTATAAGAGAGTTAAGCCGGAGCAAAAAAAAATCTATTCCACACAAAATAAACTCGTCATGACGTCGATTTTGTATAGAAATTGAACTCACTGAGTTATTTTAGAGCAAAATGTTTTGATGTTGGGATATAAAGACAAAAAATGTAATGTAGGCGTTTTGTAACGTTTTAATTGTATGGTGTATTAAATACCTACAATGTTATTATTATATTATTTGGCATTATTATACACTTCTGACCGTGCCATTTTTAAAGAACGATAGAGGTATTGTGTTCCGATTTTCCGAAGGGAAGCCGGTAGGAATCGTGTTATACGGTGCTTTCGCCACTGCTAGGTACTATAGGTTAATTTGTTGATGTCGTTAATCTTGTGATGGTAATGACATTCATATTATAACAGCTTTAAATGGAGCGCAAAAACTTAATGAACCTGTCTTTAACATAAACTTAAGCTGTTCTGAACTGTGGGCAAAAAGTTAAAAGTTAATAACAGTAGTGTTTTTATTGAACCAATGCAATGAGGCTTTTCATTAGACCATTGACCTTAATATTTATCTACACTTAACTCGTCATTTAAAAGCAACCACTTTCCAACCTTTCAGATACTGCAAACAGATAAATAGACCTACCCATAATTATTTGCATATTAATCTTAGTTATAAATCTAAGTATATACCTACTTAGCATATCTAATTCAATCTAATTCAGCTTAGCAATATATCAGCAGAGATTAGCGGCAAGACGACCATTAGATCGTCACTATGGAAAGTGTCGCCACCTGGCGGCCACGGAGGAAAGTGAAACGATTGTGTCGTTCACCTGCGCGCGCGCAAGGTAGCGATTAGATCATGGAATAGACAGGGACAGAATGTCCACTCGAAACAATTGACAACGAGTGCACGAAGACATTGATATCGTTTTTTTGCTAGCCTTAAATATAATGTATATTTGGCCTTATATACTTGATACCCTTTATCAGTTCTCAAGTCCATGGGAAAGAGATATTTAAAACCCCCTAGCTAACGCAGTAAAGAACGGCCTATAGTGCACCCATGGCTTCTTTAATTTTAGACATTCGTTGAGTGGTCTTGATTCCCCATTTGAGACTAGACAGTAGTTTAGTTCCTAGCGAATTGTCAACTTATGTTACAAATTCACCAACTGATGATTATCTTCAATGGGCCCGACATGCTTGCGTGCTTGGCCAAAAATACTCCGATCTGTAGGATCACCACAAACAAAATACTTAAGGGACTACGATAACTGACTTTTAATGATTTTATACTGATCACGTCTAAACGAGTAGTGTTAATGATTTGAAAAAAATATATGATAAATTAGAGCATTTTTTCAAGAACTTAACAAGTGAATATTTTTGATTATATTTATATTAATGAAATTAATTTGTAAAGTTATGTCTAACGCGGATAAAAAACTGAGAATGGCGCAAAATCTACCAAGCGTATTTTTCTGAAACCTTCACTAATTTAAAGATAATTTAATTATTGATCTTTTAGTATACGCGTTTTATTAAAATACCTTTTGTTTTGTGTATAATAAATTAATAACGCGTCAAATTGGGGACAGCGCTCCTTGATGGGCGAGTCCTATTACTGGCTGAACGTACGACGCGTTGCGTGAGCTCAGTACAGAACACGCAAGCTAACCACTCAAGGTCACTGGCATATATCTGCGTCTGAAGGTGAATCAGCAGCTGTAGCCCGCGAAATTCAAATTTTATTATGTTACATTTGTTACCTAATGTCTTGATTTCATGAAAAAGTCATTCAATGGAACTATAGCGGCATCAATATCGCCACATGCGAACTACGCGTCATACTGACGTCACGCAAAATCCTGCATCGCGCAAGCAGAGTTTACCGCGCGACTAGCATATTATATACAACATCCCGACATCAATCGTTGTGCCCACCAGACACAACACCCGTCTGGTCGGAGGATCCTCCCTTTTCTATAGAGGATGAGTGAACTTTACACCCTGTTCCATCATGCCTCTAAAGAACAAATCTAACTTAGAGGGATGTAATGATTCTAAGGATCATAATTCTGTAAATACATATCTGTTATAGTCGCGAATCATATTTTGATCAAGATAGACACACTGACCCTGACACTGACCTGCAAATAGAAAACAAAAAAAACGTAACGAAAATTTGAAATTCTCGGGCTACAGCGAATTGTTTTGCAGTAAAGGTGTGGTCTTTTATGGCCAACTCAGGAATATCGAAGACTCAGGTGAATTTTACTAGTCCGCGCTCTAAGCACGCTGTGTGTAATGAATAAGCCGTCTGTCTGTACCGTCCTATCTACTCTATGACTAGACGATCGATCGTACTCGCTCATTTATTGATAGATCGCCTACAGGTTTATCACGGTGTTCACGGCAATTTTCTGTCTTTTAATAGTGTTTTTGCGGTAGCGCGAATGCCGGAAGACTTCATAAATTGTTCATAGCATCGTAAATCGGAAAGTGTTTAGCAATTTCCTAGTGTAGTCTTGACAAAGTAAGATGACTTTCTACCGGTTAATGCTTAGGAGCGAAGAAGAGTTTTATCTTTATTTTTAGTACTTTGCATTGGTTTGCAAAGAAGCTGCCGTATTTTCCCATGAAGACTTGGCATCTTTGTCTAAAGCCCAATGCAATCTATTACGCTCAGTGTGCTGCTATGTGGAAACTAAGTCACCATTCCTCTGCAGAGACAGAACTAATGAGAAATAATCTGAGTATTTCACACCGTAAAGTCCAAGTTTACACCGTAAACCGGCGATACATGATGCATGACATCTAAATTTGGTTACATCATGAGGGTGAAGGGGAAATCCACCCGAGTTTGAAACGGCAAACAAGCACTTATTTTTTCTAAAGAAGGGTTCAACCATAACAATCATTCCTTGTAAAAGATATCCAATGATACGATATCTATAGATATTATAAAGCAATTATTTCTCTCTGATCTGAGCCATCAACTGTAATCGTATGCCCCAGTGAGTGTAAGATGTACCTAGTCGTTTTGTGATGAGATTTTTTGCTTGAACTAACAGTAACTATTATCATTGAGCGGTGCCCGTCTCTGGTTTTAATGATCCTCTTTTTTTAATATTATGGGATGGAAATATAATTGAGTAACCGTTGTCAATCATAGGCGTGAATATTTTAGGTTTTTGCGGCTTTGTAAACTTGTAGGGTCAGTTGCGAATTTGAAGAGAGAGGTTTGAATTTACCGGTATTCATTTATGTATCAGCAAGGTGTATCTGATAAATATCTAAGAAGTTTCAAATTCTGCTCTGTGTATGCTTAAGGCGACGATAACCGACTTGTAATGATTTTATACTGAAGATCACGTCTAAACAAGTAGTCTTAATGATTTGAAAAAAATATATGTTAAATTATTAAGCATTTTCTCAATAACTTAATATGTGAATATTTTAGATTATGTTTATATTACATAGTGAAAATAATTTGTAAAGTTATGACTAACGCGGATAAAAAACTGAGAATGGCGCAAAATCTACCAAGCGTATTTTTCTGAAACCTTCACAAAATTTAAAGATAATTTAATTATTGATCTTTTAGTATACGCGTTTTATTAAAATACCTTTTGTTTTGTGTATAATAAATTAATAATGCGTCAAATTGGGGACAGCGCTCCTTGATGGGCGAGTCCTATTACTGGCTGAACGTACGACGCGTCGCGTGAGCTCAGTACAGAACACTCAAGCTAACCACTCAAGGTCACTGGCATATATATGCGTCTTAAGTTGGGATCTTTTCGGGCATTTCTCTTGCTCTCACATAACGAGAGTTATGCGAGAAAATCCAAAACGGTTTACTGATTTGAACGCGATTGAATCCCCAAGAAAGCTATGTTATTGCACCTTCTTGGCAATGTAATAATAGCCCGTAGGCATGGCTCTTGTATTAATTCCTTCTTGTTCGGCATGTTCCTAGGAATAGGAAGATAGAGTATCTACTTATTCAATATCCTGGTCATTCAAAGGCTTCAGGCGTTGAAATAGATCTCGCTAACACTTATGCATTTAAAGCCTCGATTTAAGCTCTCACATCGTATTATTGCATGTTGTTGTCTTTTAGAGCACTGTTTAGAGCTTCGGGCAGCAACGTGATACATTGAAATTGAAAACAATTTAAGTTCACGATTTCAAGACATTAGTATGGAGTATGGATATTATCAGAAAATTGCAATGACATTGCTCTTGCTTATAGGTACATGACGTGAATTTAAATGCGTCATTCGTCAAAGGTCCATTATTCGTCATATTTACTAACAGATGTGAAAATTAAATAAATAAAATAAGTTGAAACACCCATTCAAGGTTAGCTTCGCATAACATGGAGTTATTGCAAGTAGGTCATGACACGATCATTGAATCATTCAATAAGTATCTATTCATATCGAGAGACAAACGACTCTAATATTATAAACTGCCATTTATTTTAACACCACGACTCTGAGAACGAATGAATGAACCCTCGCCGAAGCGTCTCAACGACATGTAAATATTACGTAAATAGGCACCGAGTAACAATGGCTATACATTATCATTTCATACATAATGTGTTTTTATCGTGCTGCGGGAGGGTCGGCGAGTGAGGAATTTGTTTTTGTACGAGTTAATCGTGTAGATAACGGTACTACATTATCGGCAGTAGCGCGACAGTGACTCGCCGACCGGTCGTGTTTCATTCTGCACTTAATATACGTTAAAAATGCTTAAACTAGTCAGAGGGATACGGCGGTTGAACCAATGCCGGCACAACCACGCTGCCGTCATCGGAACCGAGCCGAACAGAACCGATTCTTACTACCAAGAGAATAAGGCTAGAATGGATGAGCTTGTCGACGAACTACGGCAGAAAACTGGTGATACCATCAAAGGCGGCCCGGAGGAGGCCGTAAAGAGGCACACGGCGAGAGGAAAACTGCTCGTCAGGGACAGGATTAACCGGTTGGTGGACGAGGGAAGCGACGTTTTAGAACTGAGCACGCTGGCCGCCGTCGACATGTACAAAGGGCAAGTGCCGAGCGCCGGCATCGTCACCGCCATTGGCAAAGTTCACGGTCGTGACTGCATGATTGTAGCTAATGACGCCACTGTTAAAGGAGGTACTTATTTCCCCATGACAGTGAAGAAGCATCTGAGAGCTCAAGCGGTTGCGCAAGAGTGTCGCCTTCCGTGCATTTACCTCGTGGACTCCGGAGGTGCACATTTACCCGATCAAGCCGAAGTCTTCCCTGACAAAGAACACTTCGGAAGGATTTTTTACAATCAAGCTAACATGTCCGCGGAAGGAATACCGCAGATCTCAGTAGTGATGGGCTCGTGTACCGCCGGAGGCGCATACATTCCTAGCATGTCAGATGAAAGTATCATAATTAAAAATCAAGGAACCATTTTCTTGGCTGGTCCACCTTTAGTGAAGGCTGCAACAGGTGAATCCGTGTCTGCTGAAGATTTGGGAGGCGCTGACCTGCATTGCCGCCAATCTGGTGTGACAGATCACTATGCCCAGGACGATGAGCATGCTCTACATTTAGCTAGAAATGTCGTTGCCAACTTAAATTGGAATAACGAACAGAGGACAAGAATACATGCACCAAAAGTTGACGACCCTGTCCATGACATTAACGATCTTCACGGCATCGTTGGAGCGAATATTCAAAGACCTTTTGACATTCGCGAAGTTGTCGCTAGAATAGTTGACGGAAGTAGATTCCATGAGTTTAAACAACTCTACGGGGAGACATTGGTATGTGGTTTTGCATCTATGTATGGACATCCCGTCGGAGTAATTGGTAACAATGGAGTGTTGCACTCAGAGGCTGCTTTGAAAGGATCTCATTTCATTCAACTTTGCGCAGCTAGGAAGATCCCTCTACTCTTCCTTCAGAACATAACTGGTTTCATGGTTGGCAAAGACGCAGAGGCTGGAGGTATTGCCAAAAATGGTGCTAAGATGGTGACAGCAGTCAGTTGTTTTAAAGGTCCCAAGGTAACTGTGTTGGTTGGAGGCAGTTTTGGTGCTGGAAACTATGGAATGTGTGGTCGTGCGTACTCTCCGAGTTTCCTCTACATGTGGCCTAACGCCAGAATATCAGTAATGGGTGGACCTCAAGCTGCTACGGTGTTGTCTTTGGTAGCTAAAGAGAAGGCTCAAAGGGATGGAAAGCAATGGACCGATGAGGATGATAAGAAAGTGAGAGGGCCTTTGGAAGCTCTGTTCGAGAAAGAAGGACGCCCATACTACAGTACTGCAAGACTTTGGGACGATGGAGTGATTTCTCCAAAAGACACGAGAAGAGTGATTGGACTCAGTTTGTCTGCGGCATTGAATGCTCCATTTAGAGACAGTAAATTTGGTGTGTTCAGAATGTGAAGTGATAAAGACAAAGTCACAGTATGACGAAACTTTTTGTTATCAGTAATTAGGCGTATCGCCCACACTGATTTTATTATTCCAAGTTTTACAAACTTATTATTGCCATCGTTTAACACTTAATTAATTAATTGTGATAATGTTCCGCTAAAGATTTTGTAAACTGTAAAATCATTTTTGTGATTATATATTACGTATCTTATCGGTAGCGATAGTGTTGCTAACTTTAAAATCTTCGTGATTAGTAGTAAATGAATATCGATTCTGCTTGAATCTTGGCGAATTATCTGCGTTGTTATCAAACAGGCCTCCGTTTTTTTTAAACGATTTACACTGCATTGGTGGATAATAACGTCCATGAGATTGTTATTATCTGCTTATTTAAGACTTACTGTTTTAAAGTCAAGACTGAGGTCAGTTTTCAAACTGTTGTCTTCATAGTGATACATTTTGTAATCCAATTTAATAATAAGCTTGTGAAGTTTCTGAGTAGTTTCTATCTATTCCAGATTTAATGTTATTTTTTTTAAATAACTTTTAAGTGTCGAGTGTTTACATACCTATGAGAACCTCAGAAATCGGACAGTAAAATCCTAGAGCTCAACTGCTTGTCATTAGTTTTTTTTGTTAGATGTGAATGAATATGTCCTGGCAGCATTGTTCAAGGTCTAGTCTTAGGAAGGCAAACAGGTTATCAAAACAGTCTCAAGTTGTTGTATAATTCAAGAAGACATTCTTTAGTCAATATTATCACAGATGTTTTTTCAATGGCAGCATTTACGTGTAAATACGAGATAAGTACTTATTTATTTTTATAATAAAGTTTTACTTTTTCGATGTTAATCTTTTTTTGTTCTACTCTGGTACGACAATGCAATACAATACGTATTGAGTTATTATGCAATTTCCAAACATCAAGGTAGGTACGCAGAAGTCTTAATTAGTGTTAAATTATATTGCAGGTAGATTAAATAGTCATGCAAAATATTAGTATTTTTGCATTTGATAGCAACAACTTTTGTCTTTGCCGGAAACTTTTATTCGGAATTAGAATTTGGTACTCCACCTACTTCAATTACAATTTCAATATTGTTAACGTTTTACAAAACAATAGATAGATAATTATGTAAGTAGCAGGTATAGGTACCTACCTAATAGGGACCTATTCTACAAAATGCAAATCATCTAAGACCGCATCCCGAAACGAATGAAGGCTCGTGCAGACTGGCGCGATATCGAGGGCGCGACACGCGTCGCGCGGCCTGTCCCGCCCGCGACATCGCGCCAATCTACACGAGCCTTGATGCTAAATTCTAAATTAGCATTCTAGTTTTTCTGTCATTCTCGCTAGCGTACAAAATATCCTAATGTGTTCTTAATTTAATCGCTCTTGGTAAATATTAATCATAGACAAAAAATAAATCTACAAAGAGGTGTGTAATGTTTACCGTGACGGTAAATCTTATCCAGTCCTATTAATTATTACACGGAACAATAGCAATAATAAAAAGAGACCGTTGGGCTATTAGCATGCATATGTAATACAATGACCCGACCGCCATTAACAAAGTTCAAGTTTAACAATTGGCTATCAGCCACTCACTTTTAGGACTAGATGTCTAGATGACAAGGCCGGCTTTATATTGATAATACATGCGCCAGCTCCTTTTTTCAAAATGGCGAAACAGTCATGGCGTAGTAAGGCGTACATGGCGGGAACTGGGTTAACCTATCACGATTTTATTTTTGTGATACCTAAAACGGAATAATATTTAAGAATTTATCTATCACGCTACATATTACAGTTTTAGAAATAGGTAAGTATTGTTATTAACTAATGTAGGTTATGGTTATGATCCGTCACTAGTTTTCTTCGCCTTACATTCGCAAGGCTTTATAATATCCAATTTCACTGTAAATCATAATAATAAACAATTGATTGGTAACAATATGTCCGCGCTTGCGATCGAGGCTCGCCATTTTACGCTTTCCAGTCGCAACGGTCGCCGCGTGCGTGATTTTTTTCTAACTGGAATTCTTCACAAGAAAATCTATGTAAGTACTGACAGACATTAACAGAGTTAATTGCCTATCTATATGGCGGGCACACGGCGTTGGCCTCATTTTTCTCCCTCAAATAACTTCATAATCCTTCGAATAACAGCAGGCAACTCTTGATTGTGTAACCGAATGCAATTAAGGCAGTGCAGGGAAAAATATCTTTGAGTATAGGCCATAAAAACCAAAACTAGATTGTCAATAAAAATAAAATCAGCGGTGATCGCTCATCGTACCGTTTTTTAGAGTTGCCGTTAAAAATACTTTTTAAATTAAGTTTATTTATGGTAGTACTTAAATAATAAATTATTGATATGACGGTATAAAAATTCCAAGCTTTACCCCGCGTCTTCTATAAAAGCGATCGTTGCGCGAATACGCGATCATTCGCGTTCCTACGTCACTTTTTGTTCGGAAAGCCGGGAAGCCCTCTGTCTGCGTAAGGACACCTTCAGGTTCAGCTAACAAAAAGTGATATATGAACGCGACGGTCGCTTTTAAATAGGACGCGGCCTTAAGCGTCTATAAAGCATTTAAATTTTAAATTAAATTTAAAAAACCGGCCAAGTGCATGTCGGACCACGCACAATGAAGGGTTCCGTAGAATTCTTTAGTAGTCAATTGATTTAAAAGATTACTGAGTCACCAAAGATTTTGTTTTTCTCTAAATATTTTCCTTTCTTCTCAGTTAGTTTTAATGACGGTCTGGCATTTTGAGCACTTTATGCGGCCTACCCAAATGTCCTTTCTTTGGTATTGTTCGTCGTGTCGTTGAGCTCCTTAAGTCCTGGGTTGAGCTGCACAATTACTGACAAATGCTTGCACTGAATGGACAGGTCTTTGGTGGTATGAGGAACAGGGTGTAAAGTTCACTCATCCACCATAGAAAAGGGAATCCTCCCTTTTCTATGGTGGATGAGTGAACTTTACACCCTCCGACCAGACTGGTGTCGTGTCTGGTGGGCAACTGCCCGACGGTTGAAGTCGGGACGTTGTATATATGCTAGTTGCGTAGTAAACTCTGATTGCGCGATGCAGGATTCGCGTGACGCTGACACGAAACGAACAACGCGTCACACTGATGTGACGCGTTGTTCGTATGTGGCGATGTTGATTCCGCTACATCACTCCCCTCCGGAGACCGGAGATCGATAGTGGGCCGAGTCGTGTATCTTGCGATACTAGCCAGTGCAAGTTGAGGGTTCCAGTGAGTCGGAACCTGGTGCCGCATAGTTCTCGGTGAGTCGGAACTGTCTGCGGTGATTCCCCAGTGAGTCGGGGTGGCGCTGCGTTATGCTCCAGTGCGTCGGATGTAGTACAGCGCTGGGTTGAGGCTGGCTGCTGGCGTCGACCAGGAGAGGCATGTTCTCTGCTTGTGGACCGGCCGAAAGTGCAGTGTGCTGTGCCGAGGTTGCTGATGAGGCTGTGGGTGATGACCAGGTATGCGCGTCCGCTGCATGCTGGTGGTCAGGATACCCGTTGAAGCCGTGGGTGCTGGCTGGCTGTGTGACTCGCTGCTCGAAAAGCTTGAGGAAGTGATGATGATGATGATGATGATGACGTCACGCTGAAGTAGTTGCATGAAGGCTGCGCTGACGTTCATACTCGGGGTCACCAGTTTGGTGGCATGAGGAACAGGGTGTAAAGTTCACTCATCCACCATAGAAAAGGGAGGATCCTCCGACCAGACTGGTGTCGTGTCTGGTGGGCAACTGCCCGACGGTTGAAGTCGGGACGTTGTATATATGCTAGTTGCGTAGTAAACTCTGATTGCGCGATGCAGGATTCGCGTGACGTCAGTGTGACGCGTTGTTCGTATGTGGCGATGTTGATTCCGCTACAGGTCCACTCAAATTTGTATGGTTGTTTTCTCAAAATGCCATTTCAGACACTGATCTACATGGTCCTCACATAATCTGACCAAGATTATGTCTAGACTTTAAAAGAGACTTTGACCCCTGAGTTTGTATCGCCATTTCTTCTCAGGGGTAGTCAGATAGGAAATGTCGAATACATCTAGCTTATTTTTTATTTTTTAATATGACGTGTAAAAGTGATTCCGATATCCTATTTACAGAATATACGATTTTATTTCATTTAAATCTCTAACAAGGCCTGATTTCAAACAATTATGATTTAGGTGGCTTGAACTCTGGAACGTCGTCTCTTGTACGTCATAAATTTTAATGCCTGCCATTGAGTTTGGTGACAGGTGTTTGAGAATTCTTAGAAGCGTGCTCCCAACGCTGTGGGTTTATGAATAAGGAACCAAACCATGACGAACTACCCACTACTCCTTCGATTTTTATTGCCTGGCTAGTCAAAAGTTTAAAAACTTAAACTTATGACAGGTGACAGTACCAGACACTGAACAAAAGTCTAGTCATACTGCAATACTGTGCAGTAGGTATACTTAAAAGTTGTACCCACATCAAGAGAGTAGGTACCGTGTTGTGCTTTCATTATAACTAAAGAAAGATTAACATTGTCTTAATGACTTTAGGTCTGAACGAACCTTGGAAACCATGATCACAGGACTTCAAGTGACTTGTATGTAATTTATGACTTGGAACAATTAGGTATGCCATGCAGTAAATACAATGCATGTTTTCATCAGCTTCAAAACAGAACACCTAATTAACAATGTCAGGGTTGTCACTCATCTTTAAAAACGTCAACTTCAGTTGCACTTGCATCTTGTATTCTACTTCTGTCAATCTTTATGAGTGTCAGGGCTCGTGCAGACTGGCGCGATATCCCAGGTACGACAGGTAGCGCGACACTTTCATAGAAATTGTGCTACTAGTGTCGCGTCGCGCCTGTTTGCGGGAGTCTTAAGACCTCCGTCTTAAGACTCCCGCAACCAGGCACGCAAGCTACCACTCAAGGTCACTGGCATATATCTCCATATATGCCAGTGACCTTGAGTGGTAGCTTGCGTGTTCTGTACTGACCTCTCGCAACGTGTCGTTCGTTCAACCAGTAATAGGACTCGCCCATGAAGGAGCGGTGTCCCCAATTTGACGCATTATTAATTTATTATACACAAACCAAAAGGTATTTTAATAAAAAGCGTATACTAAAAGATCAATAATTAAATTGTCTTTAAATTGGTGAAGGTTTCAGAAAAATACGCTTGGTAGATTTTGCGCCATTCTCAGTTTTTTATCCGCGTTAGACATAACTTTACAAATTAATTTCACTATGTAATATAAACATAATCTAAAATATTCACATATTAAGTTATTGAAAAAATGCTCTAATTTAACATTTTTTTTTTTTCAAATCATTGACACTACTCGTTTAGACGTGATCTTCAGTATAAAATCATTAAAAGTCGGTTATAGTCGCCTTAACCGCGTTAAATATACCTACAGTTTCCTTGAAACACGATCTCATGCAATAAATCTCATCTCATTATGAGACGTGGTATGCCGTTCTTGAGTTAATAGATTGATATTTATGTGAAATTGCAATATTGCACAATTGACTCAATGTTCTACTTGGCGAGGACGTTGGGCCCGATCCGGTCATCGTTTAAATTGATTAGGAGTTTTATGGTTATAAATAAATCTGTCACGATTTAATGGCTATCGATTTATAAATTGCTAAGAAAATTAACACACCTACACACATAACATTACGCTTGTTTTCCCCGAAGGGTTAGGCAGTTGTGGTGGTGGTGGTTAGTACCTACACCAACGTTTAATCAGTTATGTTTAAAAAAAGCTAGGTAAGAAAAATCTTAACAATGCAAGGGCAGCCCTGAAGATTTTGGTCTTCATTATTGTTTAATTATTATTAAATCTTTATTTACAGACCACAGAGATCCATATAGTGTTACTAAAGAAAATCTAAAATCTAATGTCAGTATAGTCATAATGCTAAAGTCCGGAGTCGGACCTCACACTATCCACGTAGTATGCACGCACTTGTAGACGTATGAAGTCCGATCCAGTGTCGCAGCATCGGACAATCCCACTTACAGCACAACATGCTCAGGATGCTGTGGGAGCCGGCACGGATTCTGCGAAGGATCGAGGCACACCGGTTTCGGATGATGGCATGAAAGCCGTCAATCCTCACCTCAGCAAACATCCGCGAAGCGCTACAAAAACGCAGCAGCCCCGCCAGCATCCTCAACGAATTATTATACTGTACACGCAGGGCGTTGTATAACCTTTGCGTATACCTAACCCACAGACTGCAAGTGTAGAATGACTGGCAGTAAGCTCTAAACAGTTTAATTTTTACCTGCTTGCTACATCGTGAAAATCTGCGGATCAGCATATTATACCGGACAGCCAACGCCCAGCGTTCCCTCTCAATGTTTATTTTGAGTTTTGCCTGTGTTTCGAACTTGAATAAAGCTCCCATCACGCATTGAATCTCACGATATTTAAACCCACTTCAAAGCAACACTAGGTATAGTGTATTTTAATTCGACCACATGGTTACCATTCATCTTAATTTTCCTACCTATCATAATTTTCATATTAAAATAAACAGTCTATGGTAACATTATGGAAAAATGACGTGTCCACTTTCTTCGGCAAAGGCATTTCCCTGTTCAGCCACATGCTTGATCTGTTGCGTTCGGTTACACAATCGCCCGCCAATCAGGCGTGTTCTTAATTAACAACTTTCTATCTGCGAGTCGACGAACGAGGCTGTAGGTTGACTTGACGTTGCCTTGTAGATTAAAAATATAATTAAAAATGTTTGTTACCAACATCTAGTCATCTAGTGTCTATTGTTTTTGTGTGATGAGAAATGGCGATGAGATTGCTTTTTCGGTTAAATGTTAGAAATGTTCCTTTCATAGTTCGTTTTCGATTGTTTTTAAAATGAATGAAGCTGTTTTTGGGCACACTGGCCACACTACTGAATATCCTGAAAGTAGAAGTGAATATCCTCAAATCAGGCTGAATTTATGAGAAGTTATGGTCAGAAAAGCAAGCCCATCCGTTTCATTCGGCGGCGATCTCTCGCGTCCGGCCTTGGTTCAGGCCATGGTTCGGAGCGAGAGTGCATGGGAGGCCGTCACCTCCTTAATGCTCGCGAAGGAGGAGGCGGAATGCGTGAGGGTGAGGCAGGGTGCCCGCCTTTCCGCCCTTAGTCGCCGCAGGAGACGCCCCGGGCATCGGGAATCGCAGGCCGATTCCCGGCCACCGTAAGCGCGGGCTTGCGGACGGTGAGCGATGGGTAGCTCGCCGTCCGATAAGAACCAGGCTCGGGTCGACAGCGCGTTGTGTTCCACGCGCGCCTCAAAGAGACGTCAGCACCAATTGACGGGGTCCGAAAGGGCCAATGCCTGCCAGGGTTACGAGTCTGTCCGAAAGGGATATCATGGCCCTGGCACACAGGCATTTGAAGGAACACGGTGGGTTTTAGTCAGTAAAAGTCTGACACTCCCTCCCGCTCCGCCCAGAGCGGGAGAAGTTATTTGATGATTTACCACCGAAAAAAAAAAGTCCGTTTCATTAATTGTACCTTAAAAAATAGTAAGATTCTATAATATATTCTTTGGAGTTTTCTTTGTATAATCTAGCTGGAATATTTTAATGAGTCTAGCTGCTATGGACTCACAGTATAAAAAAGATTAGGAACCCCCATTGATGTATCAAATAGGAAGATATGGTACGCGCTCCTCGATGTGGACCGCATACATTAGGGGAAAGAACACAATCGACCTGCATTACTCTCGGTTTGCGGGGAATACCCGAATCGTAGTTTGTTGCCAAGTTGTTATGGGTACGTAACAGTGACAATTATTGCGATCTCGTTCCCGCTATAGCCCGCGTAATATGTCTCTCTATTTCGGTTGTCGAGCAAATGCACGACATCGGGTCCATTTAATATTTACGTGATGTTAGAGAGTGGCCTATCTTCCTATTTAATACACCAATGGGAACCCCTGGGATAAACACTATTTTCATATTTAAAAGATACAAAATAATAAAGGCTCAGCTTGAACAGCGTTGATTTGATTTAAATAATAACGAGATTAATCATTATATAATACTATGTCCCCCCGCCGCGTCTGTCTGTCTGAACGCGATAAACTCAAAAACTACCGAACAGATTTTCATACGGTTTTCGCCATTGGACGGAGTGATTCATGCTCATGAAGAACGTTTAGGTGTATAATTAATTGTGGTTTTGTATAAATTGGCTGAAATATGACGATGATTGTCGAAGATGCCGGAAATAATCATGCCGAATGGGAGATCTAGTGACATGCGCGTTACGGTAGTACGTATCCGTGGGATGGTTTCCGACCTCCACGCGGGCGAAGCCGCAGGCAAAAGCTAGTACTAAATAAGCCTTTCATTGAGCGACCCCGTTACAGTACCTATTCAGACGAACAACAGCAGGGGTCAACACACGGTCACACTTGACTCTAACAAAAAATTGCACTTTCAACTTTTAAAGCTTAATATTACGTAAACGGATACCTGAATCGAAAAATGGTTTTCACAGACCCGTAATATTTTTGGACGGCTTATTCAACGATACCCCACAGCATGGGATACGAGAAAAAAAAATATCATCCCCTCTTTACACGCAAGAGAGGTACTTACTTACCCTAAAAAAAATATTTTACCACTTTGTGGGCGTAATCAATATACGTACACCCATGCCAAATTACAGATTACTAGTAATAAGAGTCTCTGAGCTAAGCTGGGGACAGACAGACAGACATACAGACAGACGGACATGGCGTAACTACAAGGATTCATTTTTGACTAAGGAACCCTAAAAATAGAGCTGTAGTCAGTCAGCTGTTTACGTGTAGGTAACCAGTCAGCTAAAGACTACAACTTCATTCGTAGTTATCATTTCATGATTATGCATAATTAAATGTAATTAATATGATGACTATCCAATCCGACTGAGTCACGTTTCGAGGAATCAGAACAGATATTTATGCTTGTTTCATCTGAGTAAACTTGGAGGTCCAGCATAAAACAGTTAAGACAGAAGGGCCAGAAGTTTTAGTAAGGGCCTTATCATACTAGCGGTTTGGAAGCGGCTGCGGGGCGGAGCGGACGCGCAGCGCATGCGTCGCGAACCCGCCGCGGCTGCGCAGCGAGGACGTCGCGGATGTGAGGAAGAAGAAAGTGAGGCGGGGCGGCCGGGCTGGCGTTTGTACGAGACAGTATTCACGGCGATCTTGTTGCGCGTCCA
This sequence comes from Tiliacea aurago, assembly GCA_948098905.1. Classification (NCBI taxonomy): domain Eukaryota; kingdom Metazoa; phylum Arthropoda; class Insecta; order Lepidoptera; family Noctuidae; genus Tiliacea; species Tiliacea aurago. The sequence continues at coordinate 20,457,484 of OX402593.1, forward strand.
CGAATTCGCTGCGCAGCCGCGGCGTGTTCGTTGCGCGCCCGTAACCTATTCGTTGCGCGCCCGCTCCGCTTTGAGGACGTTCGCAATCCGCTAGTATGATAAGGCCCTTAGTGTGTATGAATCTATTATATGGTAATATCTGTCTGTCTGTCTATATCTATTATAGAATATTGTACTTATTAACTTTTTATTTGCACCAAAGACTACCCGATTTTAAGTCCAGAAAATCACCGTCCATTCCAAGGTTGCCTGGAAGAGATCTCAGTAAGCGATAAGGCCGCCCGTTGTATTTTTTGTAGTGTATATTTTTTATTTTTGTAATGTATAATCTGGAGTACAATAAAGTATAATTATATAAATAAATAATGGCCAAAAGTTTTCGAAGGCAAAAATAAATTTGATGTCGAAGTACACTCAGGTAAGTTGCATAATATTATTATTTAATTAAGCAAATGGACACCCTACGTCAATTTGCCGTGATATAGCCATTTCATCCAACTGTCAAATAATGACAGTAATAATTCTAAAGACAAAAGTCCTAGTGTTATGTTTTGGGACATAGGTAAAAATTTGTAACGTGTAAATAGCAGCAAGAAGTGTAAAAAGTAAGTAAAAGTAAATTAAAGTGTATAAAACAGTACAAACCTAAACATGAACACGTTACCAAAGGTTTCGCGCGACGGTTTTTTCTTAATAATTAGAATAACTGGAAGGCTCTGGAAACAGTACTCTGGCTTGTAAGGTAAAGCAATTGACGTAACCTCTATCTCCAACCAATACACACGTTGGTCGCCTCTGATACATTTTACTTGATCCATGCATGCTCACACAGTACACTTCAACAACACCAATTTACCGCCCTTAGGTACGGGTTAGGTACATCTGAATGATCAACTGTCAAATAATGACAGTTGTGATTCGAATAAATGGTCGTTTCAATTGGTAGTCAATATGATTGCAAAATAATTTTCCTGACATCACATGGGTCGATAACTGGTGAAATGAGGGTGTTCTAATCTTTGTAGCCCTTCGAGGAGTAGTTACAGGCGTGATTTGTTATTTTATGTTAATTCGGCAACAGACAATGCAAACATTTTGAAAGGTAGAGCGAAACAGTATTGAATTAATGCGGTCATAGATATCACGTGACGCAACAGTCTATGGATTTAATAATCAGCTACCTGTCTGACAGGTTCAGACAATCCGCTCTTACTTTCTTCGTCATACATTTAAATAGCGACATAGTCTTGTCTAGCTACGACTGTTAATCAAAGAACTTAATTTAAACCAATAGAGAAGCTACATCACAATGGTTGTATACAGCATGTATCAGAAAAATGTGGTCAAATTTAAAAGTGTGGTACCACTGTGGTACAGAACATCAAACTGCAGACCTTTGTCCATGGGACCAACATCATAATCACGAAAAAATAATCATTCGTCCCATACATTTGGGTCGAGTAGGTATTGAAATTTTGGATGGACAGTAGAATTTTTTTTCGCGATTAAGATGTTGGGCCCAAAGATGTTCAATTTGATGGTCACACCACACCCGTAGACCACACCTTTTGGATGCATGCTTTATTTGCATGAGCTGTAAAACCCAACCAAGCGTTGAACAAGTGGGTCTTCTGTTTTTCATTTTTTTCGTGACAGGCACAAGTGTTTCCGTATTATAACTGTTCTATTGTTGTATTGTGCTGATTATTCACGGATTTGTCGGAAAAACTCCTATTTATAGAGTTGACGGCGCAATGTACGGTAATAGTGGCTTTTGTCTTTTAATAAAATTTTGGTACACCCGTAAGTTTAAGCTGTGGGTGCTATAGTTGTCACAAAATAATAGGCCCGTATTGACATTTAACTTGAATCGATTTATCGTGAGTATCGAGTACCGAGTAGTATCGAGTATCGACTAGTTACGTCGCGATGGTTAATCGCGACGTAATTAGTGAAGTAACCATATATGTACATTATTATTTGTAGGAATAATATTTTGTCAGTTGGGATACGAAGCGGGCGTATCATGATACATCAGTAGGCTTATGCCTATAAGCTTTAGAAATAGCTAAGGATCAAGCAGGGCACAATAGAATAGAAAATATCAAATGTCAAATGTCACCCACCAGCCGCTCGGTAATGTTCTATAACAAGATGCCTAAACAATAAGAAAAAGAGAATTCGAAAGATAAAAAATCGTCAGTAGAACTAATTAAAATCTTAAAAACAAAACTGATCTACATCATCTACACACTAATTCATTTCTACAAAACATCTCAATCCTAACCTCAAATTAAAAACCAACAACTCAACCTCGTATCCACAAACGTGACGACTTCTAAGCAATTTCCTTCGTAATGAACAAATACGGTAATCCGCTCAGTCGGCGCACGCGCACGACACAGCAATTCCCAAATTAGGAGGAGTGACGTCACTCTGGTACGAGCCTTGTAAACGCCTTACTAAGATAATGGGGCATAGTTAAAGTGGAACAAAAAAATTGGTAATGTTTGAATTGATTAAGATAAAGGATTGATTGATACCAATCCGATAGAATATTGTATCAACCGTAGAATGACATAACATAAGGAGGGACATGTGGTAGAGGTGTCAAAAAACCTGGAACGTGCGTTCATGAGAATGATGTGGTTTATGTTTTTTCATAAGAAATCGTTAACTTTTTATTGCTTGATGACAGTGTTTAGGTACTGTGTTAGGTTGCCTCTCCACTGGAGCGGAGGAGACAGGAGAGGAGCGCCTACAGTGTGCGAAGTGCCAATGTGGCACAGTACCACTCCTCAGACCTAACCTATAGAATACAAATCCGCTCCGCTTGGATGAAAAACATTATATTTGGTTTCTATTGACACAGCTCCGCTTCTCTCCTCTTTTCTGCGCTCCAGACAGCAGGCAGCATAACAGCTGCATACAATGAAATGTCACTCACAATTCTGACTGACATGGTTGATGTTATCAAAACTTTTATTTTCAACTTATTTCAATTTTATTTATTTATTAAACATTTTGTAGACATAACAGGTCACCCCAAGGCGTCTACAATTAAGTTACATTTTCGTAATATATACGTACAGTTACAGTTACATTTTTTTAACATAATAACATTATTGCTTCTACTAACTTGTGCTGAATACAGATTAGCCTATAAAAAATATACGTTGATGTCATGATTTAACTTCTATGACAGTGCGTGAGGTAAACATTTGCCGCAGATATAATTTTGTTCAGTTTATCAGTAAATAGGCCAGTATAGTAGGTAGTAATATTTTATGACCGAAGTTACTAAGTATTGTGTGAAATCGTGGGCTTCGAAACTATTTAATAAAGGTTAAAAAAGAGAAAACATTGTTACGGCTTTAAATTTAAAACATACATAATTATTCATCAGGTTATTAATAGGTACGCTTTTATTATTTTTTAATAATATCTCATAACAATTTTTACACTCTAAATGAAGGTTACAAAATAACATAAATTCAGCTTATCATCATCATCATTTCAGCCGAAAGACGTCCACTGCTGGACATTGGCCTCCCACAAAAAGGGGGGGATTTGCCATAATCGCCACGCTTGGCAGGCCAGTTGGCGATCGCAGTATGGTTTTAAAAATGCATAGAGAACGCTGCTGCCCATTCTCTAGTAAGTTAGTCGCCTTTTAAGACACCCACGCCCACGGGAAGAAATGGGATGGTGCTATTCTTTACGTAAGCACCAAACGGCACTTTTATGAGATTATTATTCTGTATTGAAATAAAAATATTGTAGTTGCGCCTAATATGTCTATGTTTTCTTTAGAAATATAGTATTTAGGCCTTTACACACACAAAAACATTATTAGAGTTTTAATTTTTTTGAGTTGTGACACTATTTGTGGAGGTGCGATGTGTTTAAATTGAAGGAACTTATTTTTCTAAATAATACTGTAAGTTAATATTGAATGTATTACCTATGCTCTTGGTGTTCATTATTACATAAATAAATAAATTAAACGTATTTCCTGATACAGTAACTTCTCAAGGGACAGTTATGTAGTATCTACACAACGGTTGACTCCTCAGTGTCGCTTCGGACGTAATCAACGGACCGACATGGTCCGCTAGTGTTTCCTACTGTGTTAGCAGTATGTAGGTAGTGAGCAGGTATGGTGGAAAAGCAGGACGGTCTCAAACTGACAATCAACACCGCTTTAGGAACATGACGAATATGAGCGATGATTCTGTAGCGGCATCAATATCGCCACATGCGAACTACGCGTCATACTGACGTCACGCAAAATCCTGCATCGCGCAAGCAGAGTTTACCGCACAACTAGTATTTTATTTATTTAAATTTCTCACACACAATAATGTACAAAGGCGGACTTAATGCCTACAACATCCCGATATCAACCGTCGGGCAGTTGCCCACCAGATACAACACCTGTCTGGTCGGAGAATCCTCCCTTTTCTATAGAGGATGAGTAAAATTTACACCCTGTTCCTCATACCTCAAAAATTCTTTACCTCTGTCCAGCGCTTCCTGAACATTCTAACTAAATAGTGTTCGACCTTTTTCCTTAGGTCTTGGAAAAGAAAAGATCTTGACTATTTACCGTTGCAGAATAAGTTTCCGTTTTTTGTTCTCTAAGATCAAAATCAATAGAATTAACTACCATTGTGGGTATTATATTTTCAGAGCAGAATCAAGTTCTCTTTTCTCCATCCTCTTATACAGCTTTCATTCTCAAGTTTAGTTTATTCCTTCACGTCACTGCTAATAATCTCGTACAAACAAAATGCTATCAAATATGGAAACTCTTTCAAAACTCGTCAATGCTGCACACCCTCCGTGCTGTACTTAATGGCTGATGCAAATTATACACCGCTACACACTGTAATGTCAGTTTTTGTCCGTACTCCGTATACGTACGTATGTGTTTAGAAATCTTATTTGGATCACGATGTCTTCGGGCCCCGGGTTACGGACCGTTAATATGGAGAATTTGAGTGTAATTTATCTGTTTTGTGTGGCTGAGTTGTGCGAGAATTAGTTAGGTGTTCTGTTGTTTTTAGGACAACGTAACAACTCGTCGCTTATCGGTATTCTATTAAAAGGAAAAGGCTGTTCCTTATCATTCCTAGAATATGACTTTAAGGGGTAAGTTCAATCATTTTAGGATCAATAATGGATACTCTTCTGTTGTGGCCTTAAGCCATTCCTTTAAGTCTACTTAGTTTCGCTCACTTGCCCACATATTTAGTCCTTATAAATCTTACCTAATTGAATTTTTGCGTTATATGTCGTGAGGAAAGTTTGGAGTACGAATGTGGATGGGTATTAGAGTAAGGGAAGACCAAAGAAACGATGGATGGACTGTATTCAAGATGATATGACATAAGTATAGCAAAAAATAAATGTTGTGCCGACCCCGAATTAATTGGGATAACGACGAGATTGATGAGATAACAATACAAATGGTGTTGCACATTATATTTATCGAGTGGGCAACACTGACTGCCCGGAAGTGTTCGGTGGTAAAACGTCATTTTGTTGTGTTTTTTATGGCTCTCTATTAAACCTGTGTTCATCTGATATTAACGAGTGTATTAATTAATTACACCTACGAAACCAATATAGAGTATGTAACAAGAACCCTGTTGTTCCTTTTAGGGACGTATACATTTACCTACAAGCACAACATTGGTGAAATTATATTTTAGAAAAATTAAGTATTGGCTAGTCGAGAAGTCAAAATCAAAGAATGAAAGAGGTTAGAAATCAGTTAAACATTACAAATATTAATAATTCAATATTTATTTTAATTATTTTTGTTGAACAGTTTTTATAAATGACTTGCTTCATTATGTATGTATACCGATTCTTTAAACGTAGGTAGAAGGAACAACAGGGTTTTTGTTACATATTGTATAACATTGGCCACGAGCGTGAAACGAACCATATTTTGTAACCACAACATCAAATCATCAATAAAAAGAATCAGTTTGAGGTTATAAAGTTATAAAATGGTGGGTGGGTGGTATAATTAATGGATTTAATCGAACAACAAATAAAACAAGGAAAAAGAGGTTGGATACAAGAAAAAACTAAAGCAGAATGAATAGAGATTGTAAATAATCTAGCACAGAAAATTCCATTTGTGGAAACGCATTCTATTGAAGAAATTAGGAAATATTTACGTGAATACATAGACAGAATAAAAACAAAATACTAATCACGTGGCATCATCACGAACGCGATCTCAAGTTTATAAATATTTACCGGTGAAAGCTGAAGTGCATCTATACAACAATTCGAATGTTTCATAGTATTTAATGAAATAAAGCATGATAAAAAAGTGCCATTACAACCGGTTAAAAAGTATTAATCATCTAAGTACTCGTAGTTGTTGTAGTACTGCTCTATCTTAGATTAGGTACGCCTTCGCCTATGATCAAATAAGAATGGTCAACCAAAAACCAATAGAATTAAAGCCAGTGAAATTACGTCATTCAATTAGTTAACACCATAACGAGACAATAATATATTCCAGTTTGTAATTTTAATCCTATTTAAATTCAAACAGGCCTGCCCATGCCGCCAGCCTACGATAGTTCAAGTATATTCAATGAAAATCTATGCGCCATATGTAATCCTCATGTGTCTTTAATTTACCATCTTATGTTAAATAGGTACAGTTGACAAAAAAGTTAAGACTGCAAGCCCTTAATAATATTCCTACATAGGTTAGTTTGTCTGTGATATTCTAGCTCTCAAATGGATGGACCGATATCAATGTGATTTTTGAACCCATTTTGTGTGGTTGTTTTTTTTTTTGGGTGGGAATTATCAAATAACTTCTCCCGCTCTGGGCGGAGCGGGAGGCCGTGTCAGACTTTTACTGACTAAAACCCACCCGTGTTCCTTCCGTTGCCTGTGTGCCAGGGCCATGATATCCCTTTCGGACAAATTTGCAACCCTGGCATTGGCCCTAACGTACCCCGTCAGTTCGTGCTGACATCTCTTTGAGGCGCGCGTGGAACACAACGCGCCGTCGGCGTCGACGCGAAGAAGACTGCAAGCCCTTAATAATATTCCTAGACAGGTTAGTTTTTCTGTGATATTCTAGCTCCCAAATGGATGGACCGATTTCAATGCGACTTTTTAACCCATCTTGTGTGGGTGCTAAATATAGTCAAATCTTCGGCAAAGATGTTCATTTCTGCTTGTTATATCTAACACTTTTGTTGTCCGTACATGTGTGGGAATAACGTAGGATGCTAGAATTAGGTAATTTATAGCTTTCTGGCACATCAACTTGGCAAAAGAATCTACCTATAAATAGTGGCAAATAGTCAAGAGTGGGATTTGATGGCTTATGTGGGCTTCATCCATCTTGGATTAATAATTGGAATATAGAAAAACATGATTTTCCATATTTCTGAAATATCGAAAATAACGGTAAAGTATTTTAAAGTGATTCTTCATCGTAATTAGCATCAAGATATTGTGCATGGGCGTCCCACCCAAGTCCTAACTAACCATTTGCTATAAACGTTTATTTACAACGAAATATATAATAATTATGTACATAATTTATAAGCTAATAGTCTTAAAATAATAATAATATTATTTACCTACATTATATCAAAGGGGAAGGAATCATATGGCAACAAAAAAGTATTGCGTCGTTAAATGAAAATTTCGTCCTCGCAACCACCACGTTTAGGGAATTGATAATTTCAATTTCTATTCATACCAAGAGGTTTCTTCAAGATGGGATGTTATCTTTGAAAAACTGTACTATCTAACAAATGAAGTGAAAGAAAATGTTATGAATATCACCCGACCCGGATATAAAAGAACACAAACGGTATAAAGTATTCCACGGTAACGTGAGAATGTGCACAAAAAATGAGAATTTTAGTAAGTCAAGTGGGTTTTCCAAATATTTAAGGTATTAAAAAAAAAAAAAAAATTGCGTATGCAGCAAGAAGGTTGATGACTGTTTCTTGAGGATATACTTAAATACAAGCACTTTTAATTCTATTTAACATTTTATAAAGGACTAATGGAATTTGATCAAGACTTGGTAGAGGTGTCTTAGACTAGCATTAATGAAAAAAAAAATAAGTTACATTGTTAGCGTGCTTTAGATTTTAACTTCAGCGACTGAAAATTGGCCTTTCAAGCCCCAAGAGAAAAAGCTTTTTGGAAACCTGTACAAAAATTGTCATAAAACAGGAAAGAAAGGAGTTTTATGGGACAAAAACTGCTGTCAATGATGCTTTTCATACAAAAAGGACCCGGAAACTACAATAACTTTATCAACACACTCAAAATCTTCTCATGCTCTTTTTATTTACACTCGACGCTAAAAGCTTTGCGAAAACAGCGCACACTGTTAACAGAACAGTTATTAGTTATTCCCACGACGAAGTCAAGTGCACAGACTGCACTGTCTGTACCATAGATATATTAATACTTAGATAGACAAGAGTCACAAAAAAAAAGTGCCAAGTATCCGGACAATAAAGGGGTTGAAGTTGGGATGAATTTATCCCAAGAACACACTTAACATTGTAGTTGAAAAACATCTATCCCCATACATTCCAAATGCAAATGTAAGTTTGTACGCACAATAAGGAGTGATTTACCATGTTATTTTAAGATCATAGACTTCTTATAGGTTGTTCTGTAATCTATAAGTAAAGATCTAGTCTCTGTATTTTTTTCAAACAGCAGTTTTGGAGATAAGGGTTCATCTATTTTCTTTAATAACTTTAAAACTACTTATTAAAAAAAAATATTTGAAATCCTCATACCAAGTTCTTTTATTTGATAAGTCACACGGAACATTATGCAAAAGTTATTATATTTTTTTTTTTCCTTCAAAAGTGAACCCCGTATTCAAAATTCGTATATTTACATTACACGTTCGTATGTGTACCAAATTTCACCTTGACTATGACAGACAGACAGACAGACACACGAGTGTTCCTGTAAGGGTTCCGTTTTTTCCTTTTGAGGTACTGAACCCTAAAAACGAGACCAATAAAGATAAAGGTTTTCCTGCTTGAATGCAGCTCAGCTGTATTAGCCTCTATGTATTAAAGGTATGATCAAAATTGCTTATTGTTACATTTTTTTAAACAATCCGACATTACTTTAAATTAGTCTTGTACAGACGCCAGCAGATCAAGCTACCCGAAACTGTCAAATTTTCCCAATCAACCTTGAAACTTATGCTGTAGGGATAAAGTTGAAAATCTATTAAATAAATTTGACAGATTGTAGTAGCTTGATGTGCTGGCGTCTGTACATACAATATTAGGGGAAGACGAAAGAAATAATGGATGGACTGAAAGATGCTAGGACGATGCAGCATAAGATGCTGTACAATTTGAGATACTGATTAATAGAGAAGTACATATGGAAGAGGAAGACATGCTACGCCTACACCAAAAGAATGAAACGAAATCGACCTTGTGTTGACGTATCTCGTTCTAACGCACGTCAATCATATCTTCCTTCCTTCACATTGCCAATCTACGCAATTACAAATCTATGGTCTGCAGTGCCTGCACTCTCGTTATGTTCATAATCCACCTTTTACTTTACTTTAATTCACTATTGTTGATAAATGACGTAATAATTTATTGTCTTGTCTGAATCTCTTTGAACTTGTGGGAACCCGCGACTGGTTGCTACTATTTGTCTTTATGTAGGTAATTGTAAGGCAGACTTCTGTGATTATAGTAATTAGTTTTTGTAGAAGGTGGTCATTTGGAGGTTTTGGCTGCTGTTGGCAGTCTACGAGTCACAATTAATCCTTGAACGGAGTGGAGACCAAAACAGATGGTTTGGCAAAAATAATGGATTACGAAAACTAAATACCAGTGCCCCAATAGTCGCAAAAATAAGACTTCTCAAATAGACTTGAAGATTTGCAGAACGACGAGCAGACGAAAAACCGGGTATCAGGGCGGACCTTATTTTGAAATTTGAATTATTCATAGTAAAAGCAGTAGCTGGGTAGACGGTTTGTGTCGAGATGCTTACGGTGGACGCAATATAACGTCCCATGACGACTTACAATCTACCAAGTTAGATCTCGTTTCCACAAATGAAGCAACTGACGTTGAAACTAACGTACCATTGTATACAGTAGCCATTACAGCCTCTGTAACATTGCGAGTTGCGACAGTCCCTTGATCTATTATGTTGCCAACTAAATTACCATTCTACTTTGATATCAAAGGTAGCTCAGAACTGGATAAAGTGCTTTTGGCGATAATATGATAAATATAGGAAGTAATAACTCCAATTAATTTAAGTCCGGCGGAGAAATATACGATTCGGACTACGGTTGGCTAATCAAATACGGTAATTAATATAAAGCGGAAAGTTGCAAATATTGCCGACGGTATCCAAGTTTATATCGGTTTGTGATAGTCATTTCAATTCAGTAGCCTTAGCATACTTGGTTATTGGTAGCCCAGACCACCAAGTAGATACTTTTAACAAAGTTTCATAACATTATTAATGCTGTGATTGTAGAGAACGCGGGCCGCCATTCTATTCTGACAGAATGCCTAATTTATTGGTTCCATTCCTTAATAAAAATATCTTAATTTAAACAGAAAATATACATTTTTAGATTTATTGCCAGAATACGAAAATTATATCCGGTTTCAAAGAACATGCCAAGTTTTAAGATCTATGTTTAATAAAGATGAAATTATGAGATAAATTAATACATTTCTATCTCTTTTGTGTGAAATGTAAAGCTTATCTTGGCGACCTAAAACTTAATCATTGTGTTAAATAATGTTACGGTATATTTAAAATATACTTACAGACGTGGGAACTTGCGGTGCAGAAGGTCACCGGGTCACCAGCCTTTTCAAATGATTCAGGTTTTTGGCAACCTGTTCCCAGTTGTTAGTGCACGTAGTTAATTGTTTTTCTAATCACAACCTGGTTTAAAACACTGTAATCAGACTCTCGAATTGAAACAACGTAATTTCAGTGCTATTCAAACTTTTGTGTCACAAAATCGGTTATTTATATTTTATCTGTGGCCATCCGCCATGATTAATAGAAACATCTGTCAAACTTTTGGCGCGAATTAACGGTGAGTTGCCAGTTTGTTTTTGAAATTTATTTATTTATTGAGGGTTATTAATGAGGTAAATTGATTGCCTTCTTGTAATATTATGTAAAATAAACGGAAATTAAAATAGATCCCACACAACGGTACAAATAACAATCTTGTAAAAAGATGTCTGACAACTTGATAGACTTGACAAGCTAAATTGGTTGTGACAAATGGCGTCTGTGATACATTTACATTAAATGTATCTCAAATATCTTGATTCTTGTCTCGCACAATTAATTGTTCATGAAGTGTGTATGATGTATTCTCATGCAATCGCAGAGATTTATGTACACATACATATGTATGATTTATTATGAATGATCACTAATTTCTAATACTCTTACTAGCGTTTTAGCTTTCACTTGTCCATCTTGTCTAATTTAATGGCCTTTGTAATTTCAGTCGCGTGTTTTAATAGTCTTAAAACAGTTTTCATTGGAATTATAATTTTAAAAACACGATTCAAATATTAAGTTTTTGTTAAGGGCGATATTAATTAGGTGTTGGCAGCAAGTTTTTTCATTATTCTATAAATAATAAGAAATATTCCGTTTCTTTTTCCCATCACAGCTTGCACAGCCAGTTGGATTTGCTGTCATCTATGGCCAATAGAATCAAAACATGAAGAAAATAGTACGGTTATTTAATAAATGTCAGGCTTAGGACGTCATAAGCAGGTAAGAAGGTATCAATTACAGAAGAAAAAAATAAGTACGGTACGTGCACTTTTTATAACAAGATGATTAATTAAGATAACTCTATTCAGAAACTATCAAGCCGTAGGCCCTTTAAAAGCCTTTCTCTTCTCGTCAAAGAAAAAGAATGTGTTGTCTATGATGACTACACATCTTGCCACACAGACCTGTCATCTAGGCATGTACCTACATAACTTTTTAATAAGCGTTATACAACTATTCCCATTGTGGCCCTGTCTTCCTTATGATAAAACCACCTTCCGTATCGACAATGAAGATCCGTTATCTCTTTCACACAATTCAGAGCTTTCATAAGAGGAAATGAGAAGGAAATAGGGTATTTAAATGACGCTGCAAAATTATTAGTTGGAAAGTAAAAGTGTTACCAAACAGTTGGTACTCGTTAGTTTTATTTTTATAAGTGTTATATTATTCTAGTCATTGTGGACAATTTCTAAGGTTAAGGAAGTCAACGACGTAACGTGTTTAGGTGTAGATAGGAGTCAAAATAAAATAAATAATAGTACCTACCTAATAGTAATTTTATTCCCAATCTTCGGTTATTCGGTACATGTTACATCAAACTGGTCTCGACCCCTGAACTAGGACATCCTGTGTGACAGGGGCCGAGGTTGCCCAGTATCTGAGGTCTTCAGATAAACATAATTCATTAGCTTAATTACATTCAATAACTGTTGATTCGATAAGTTAGCTACGTTTAAGTAACTACAAAATTCCTGAGTAGGTATTTAGAACAGTAGTTTCGAACCAATAGCAAATAGCAATATCGTATAGATAAACTCCAGTTAAAATACCTTAGAAATCGGTTACAATAAACTGATATCAAAAAGGTTTAAAAATCATCATTATGAAAATTACGCAGCAAAAACATAAATTCAACAAAGAAGTATTATTAAATAGAAACCCTATACTTTATGAAATTGTAAGGACAAGTATATCCCGTTTTCTTACAGTGATAAGAAGATGCCCACGTACAATAGCGGGGTGTCGCTTACACTGCGTGGGCACAAGGCCGTGCAGTGCAGTGTGCACTCAACACTGCCATTCATAGCGCTGACACCGATCTGCGGTATGTCCAGTGCAATATTTGTTCAGTCTTTATGCACTAAGAGATTAAAGAGCACTGGATTGTTTAGGAAGAGGGAAGGATTAAAGGTTACTAAATTTATGGGCTAAATTTTTGTTTGATGTGGGCTGTGAATTTAAAATTCAGGCCACACGTCTAACTAACAACGACTCAGTACAAGCAGTATAACGAATCAGCACAGTAATCTAATAATTCCAACCAAAAACCTAGGTGCTCCTTTGTGTAACTTGCAAATCCTCAGATCAGACAAGCCGCGCTGCACGCATATAATCACTGCAGGACCACTTCTATCTCTACTCTACCAAGGATAGATAATGTCTCTTTAGATTAAAGAGCGTTTACACCTACAGCATTTCATACTGTAGCGGCATCAACATCGCCACATGCGAAGTACGCGTCACACTGACGTCACGCAAAATCCTGCATCGCGCAAGCAGAGTTTACCGCGCGACTAGTATCAGTGGGCAGTTGCCCACCAGAAACAACACCCGTCTGGTCAAAGGATCCTCCCTTTTCTATAGAGGATGAGTGAACTTTACACCCTGTTCCTCATGCCCCTAAAATACAAACTTTCAAGCCCTTGTTTTTCGAAATGACTAAACTGATTTTAATGAAACTTCATACGCATAAGCAAGATACAAAGGTCTAAACAGTTAGTAAAGAACATTTTCGGTGTAAACGTTCTTAACCTGACAAAACTTTAAAGAGTGCTTTAGACCATTGAACTGAATAACTTTTACTATGGGACCAACTTTGAAATCTCAAAAAAAATATGCTGTTCTATGGAACAGCATATTTTTTTTGAGCTATATGTAGCTACTGTTCTTAACTGTATGGGACAGATGTTTTTATTTCCGCGATTTCAAAGTTGGTCCCATAGTAAAAGTTACTCAGTTCAGTGGTCTAAACCTAAAGCATTCTTTAAAGTTTGTCGGGTGAATTTTTTTAACACCTTATTTGTATGTACAACGTGACATGTCATTTCTTCATATATGACATCGTGCCGTTGAAATCTTTCTACAATCTGTCATTTTGTTTATCATTTGTACAGTGGTCATGCTACGTGTTCTAGTCAATGCTTGTACTTACTTTGAGTTTCACTATGAAAGCTTTTTGCTGCATGTTTCAGTTTGGGGCCAATCCTTGTACCTTTCACTAGATTTACATTTACTCGTAAACGTTTACATCTCCGACATTCGCTAGGCATTGCATCATTTTGTTCTCCTATAAATACATCTGTAGAATACAATCAGCAGACCGATGTGTCCGGTTTTCACCAGCTAGTGCCAAAGGAAAGGACATGGATGGCCTCGATCACTGCTCATCCGCACACTGTGGGTCATATTATGTTTAATTCAGCACGCGACGCACTGTCGATCGTACACATTCGGACTTTATAATATGGAGTTGGTGGTTTCATTGTTGATTTATCTTAAAAGGCTCATGTCCAAATATAAGTGAGAGTTACTTTTAAAGTAGGCTGGACGGACCCTGGATGGCCTAAAGCCCCTTTTGCAGTCAGCTCCGTTATCCATTAGTTAAGACGGAGATATATGCCAGTGACCTTGAGTGGTTAGCTTGCGTGTTCTGTACTGAGCTCACGCAACGCGTCATACGTTCAGCCAGTAACAGGACTCGCCCATCAAGGAGCGCTGTCCCCAATTTGACGCATTATTAATTTATTATACACAAAACATAAGGTATTTTAATAAAACGCGTATACTAAAATATCAATAATTAAATTATCTTTAAATTGGTGAAGGTTTCAGAAAAATACGCTTGGTAAATTTTGCGCCATTCTCAGTTTTTTATCCGTGTTAGATATAACTTTACAAATTAATTTCACTATGTAATATAAACATAATCTAAAATATTCACATATTAAGTTATTGAGAATATGCTCTAATTTAACATATATTTTTTTCAAATGATTAACACTACTCGTTTAGACGTGATCTTCAGTATAAAATCATTAAAAGTCGGTTATCGTCGCCATAAATGACTCTCAGAAATGTGACAAATTGAAAATGAATGTCGTTGTTAGAGATGAAATAGCCAGGACGAGGGAAGGAAGTTTAGTAAGCACCGTGATTCTCTTGCAGATGTTTCGTGTTTGCACGTACGTTTCTATTTTAGCTGGGGTGGATAGTACGAGTACAACCAAAGAGAGCCGAGAGGAGCTCCTGGCTAAAAAATAACAGCCGCACGGGACGATCCATCAGGTTAAGCTACGCTTGCCGGGGTTGGTCCGTGGATGGGTACCCAACTTTAAAATACCGAGACTCCTTCGTGCCTCGGAAAGCACGATAAGCCGTTGGTCCGGGCTGTCATTCGTGGATCTTTGACAGTCGTTACGGGTTGTCAGAAGCCCGAAAGTCTATACCCAGTACTGGGTTTTGGAGGTCAGATAGGCAGTCGCTCCATGTAAAATACTGGTACTCAGCTGCATCAGGTTAGACTGGAAGCTGAAACAACGTGGAGTTGCGGACACCAGCCCGTATTATTACTTTTTTCTTAGGCAACGTAGTCAAAGTAGGTACTGAGGGGATTGCTGATAGAGATGTATGGTAGAATGCTAACCTGCTCCAGCGACACCAAAAAAATGGAAGCCAAAGAAAATTGAGATGATCGCGAGGTTTAAAAAAATGTACTTTATGTCATAGAAGAACAAACAGAAAACTGCGTGATTCAAGTCAAAGCAACAATCATGTTTGCTACCACATTGGAAGGGAAACTCATGAATGATATTCACATAAGCTCAGATTCATTCATGGGAAAGATTCGCTTACTACGTAATTTCTAACAACAATTCATACTTCTTGCCTACAAAAGAACTGGGTATGCCATAGACTCCCACTCTTCGGTAACAGTACAATGATTACGTAACTAAGAAAATCTTCCCACATGCTGTGACAAAAGAGGTTGGTCGTACCACCTTTTACGGGAGGCCACCACCGGTGTTCAAATTCAGTAATGACCATATATGATTGATGAGTGAGTAATAGTTCCAATTTTATTACTGTTTTGTCCACATACTTTTTTGGTGATTATCGAGTCCCGAATAGGCACCGCTTCGCCAGAGAATGTCATAAATAGCAAGTAAGGGAATGTCAAGGAAATGGGGAAGGTGTCTTTTTCTTAGTCAATAACAATAAAATGTCTGCAAGCTTTTATGATAATGATAATGTCCCTTGAGGACTTTAATTGGTCATAAGCAATGGGTTGGATTGGATATAACAATCAGAATGCTGTTTACTGATTTAAAGGCTAATCTATCACTAGTTGAGAAATGGAGAGACCAGAGAATAAAAAGACGCCTAAGACAGATGTTAACATTGAGAAATAATTGCACTCTTACTTTACCAATGATTATGTTAAATAGTGTAAGCTTATCCCTAAGCTGTTATCATAGTAATCTCATTACCTTCGCCTCGTGTGAAAAGCAATCCCATAAGGATATCCTACCATTAAAGTTAATAAAGGAAAGGGTGTTGTAGCCGTTGTAGGTGTCCACCTACAACGGCTACAACACCCTATTTTTATAATATAACCCTAATTTTATAGCCTATTCGCCTGTCCAGGCGAATAGGCTATAAAATTAATATTGAACTGAAGTTTCTAAATCTGCTCGTAATTATTGTTGCAGATCTGTGCAGCTATCGTGAGAAAACGTTACCCAAAGCACCTTGTTTTGAATTAGGATATTTTATTGTCTGTGTGGTGCCGGACGTAAAGAATAGCACCACTCTATTTATTCCCGTTGGTTCTTGGTTTCGTAAAAGGCGCCTAGGGGGCGTACTAGAGAATAGGCAGCAGCGTTCTCTATGCATTTTAACACAAGCCAACCCGCCTGCCAAGCGTGGCGATTATGGCAAACCCCCCCTTTGCGTATGTCCAGCGGTGGACGTCTTTCGGGTGAAATGATTGTTGATTGCAAGTTCATTGGAGCCGTTTGAAGGGTATTTAAGGTATTTGCGCGTTGCTTCGTAAGATAAAAATACTGTATCTTTATCAGGCGTCACCTCAGTTTTTACTTCCATCCAGGCCATAACTTACCTTAGAATGAATGAATGAAATGCACTGACCCCAGCGTGGTTAAACCAGACTCGATCACTCGAATTAACCATCAAAGATTCACACTAGCCCCTGGAGCATGATGTTTCATGGGACCACAGAGACCATTGCTTATCAAAGAGTAGACCTGGAGGCGCAATGGTAGGGAACACGTGCCCTTGGGATATGGAGGGATTATTAGAGCCGTACCGGAATATGCATCCTTGAGCAAGCATTGGAATAGTGGAGAGACGGGTTATATTTATGTATGGATCTTTTAATGACGTCGCCATCAGGTTGCGCTCAGGTCCAGCTTAGCTGAATCCCGAATGTTGAATCCTTTGGCGGGGTTAAACTGCTTTTTCGACGCTTTTCTATGTCACCGCTATGCTGTGTTTCTTTTTTTTTGCTGTAGTATTAAGTCGTAGCCAAAAGAATACAATGACGTCCCACTTGTATGCCCCGAACCCAAAGCAAAAAATCTAAAAGAAATATTTGGTTGGGTCGGGTCCACAATTATCTCCTCTAAATACCCTACTAAACTAACATGACTACAATATTTATTTTTTCGCCGTTACCTTTTTTAAACCATAAGTCATATCTTGCTTATTAAAATGTTAATCCACTTGTTTTCTACCACATACGTGACTAGAAACTCTATGTATCATATCATGTTTAAAGAAACGCTTATGTATAGAGAATACAAAAAATCTTCGACATTTAAGGCGCGGACTGATAGAAATGTCAATCGGTGAGTCACGTCGGAGGTAGAAAGGCTGTGTGTGGGTGTTATAAAATTGGATTGTCCAGCGCAGAAATTATAAGAAGGATTACGTAAAAACTTGTTTTCTTGTTAATTAGTTTTGAATAAACTTTGCTGTGAAACTCCTGCTAATCCTTCATCGTATGTTTTGCAATGAGGATTAAATGTACTTCCTTTTAGATATACGTAGTTATCAGGTAGTGTAAGGCCTTGTACAGCCTACCACACGTCAGTGGTAACAAAACCAGTATGAGCTGGCGTCGTGTTCTTTTACGAATGACGCGTGGTCGACTGTACATTAACATACAGTACCATCAATCAATCAATCAACTCAGCCTATAGCAGTCCACTGCTGGACATAGGCCTCTCCCAGGCTGCGCCATAACACCCTTTCCTCCGCCTTCCGCATCCAGTCTGTCCCAGCCACCTTTTTAAGGTCGTCGGTCCATCTAGCTGGGGGGCGTCCCACACTACGCTTGCCGATACGCAGTCTTCACTCCAGGACTCGTCTGCTCCACCGGCCATCGGTCCTTCGACAAACAGGGCCAGCCCACTGCCACTTCAGCTTCCTTACTCTGCAGGCTATGTCGGTAACTCCGGTTCTCTTCCGGATAACTTCATATAGTACCTTGGCATTACTTAAATAAAGTATGAATTGCTAGATACACAGACAGGGTGGCCTGCTTGAAAGACAAAACAGTAACTACATCATCTTAAAGATGACCATCAATTGGACAAACACACATTGTCCTGCACCTAACAACGTTCACTGTCCCGTTACCTACATTTTCAAACAACCACTTAATAACCAGTGAAGCAATGGATGCCCGCATTGGCCCCAGCGTGTAAAGGGGCGCTGTAGTGCCTGGCACAATAATTCCTTTGTCTCATCAAGTATTATCTACACTGATCATTCGTACGTAATCGTCGAGTCACGGCAGATTTCTCGCTGTTTATAGATGGCTGCCGATTCGAGAGAGCAGCGTTCTTGTGGTACAAGTTATAGGAAATAGCCAGATTGGCTAAAAACGTAAACAACTTGGAATTCTGATTTCGAAATTATTTTTGGAATCATTGGAAACTTTTTGCAAAGAAATTATTGTTCATAATTGATCTAGAGGCAAAAAGATATTGCAAATCAAATACCATAATACTTGCTTGTCTCGCGATGGTCAATCGCGACCTAACTAATGAAGTAACGATACGACTCGGTTCTCGATACTCACGATAAATCGATTCAAGTTAAATGTCAAAACGGGCCTATTATTTTTTGACAACTTTAGTGTTCCATAGTTTTCCTAAAGTAATATACTTTTTATCTTTTTTTTTTCTGGGCGGAGGGGGAGGGCGTTTAGGTTTTTAGTGACTAAAACCCAGCCGTGTTCCTTCAGTTGCCTGTGTGCCAAGGCCACGGTATCCCTTTAGGACAAACCCGCAACCCTGGCAGGAAAGTAATAAACTTGGATTTTACATAAAGTTACATCAGGCTTGGTTTGGTTTTTTTGTATTCTCCGAAGGGCAAGGCAGGAATGTTTTTCATACACCCACATTTCACCAGTTATGTTAAAGTTCGATGTGGGGGCGAGTATTGCCAAATCGGAATTTAATTGATTCAACATTATGCAGTAATTGAAACGATCGACTTTATAAATGTTTTCTTCTAGATTAGTAACTTACAATACACACGCATTTCTGACATTAAGTGCGTGTATTTCATTATTTTCATTGTAAATTACGCAATGTACAATGGCTAAAACTTTAGGGGCACTTGTAATATTCTTTCATTCATTCATATTCATTCATTGCATGTTGCAATCGTAATAAATGATTGTAAACACGCACATTAATAGAAAATAATGATTTCACACAATGCGTAAGTATGTAATCATGTTGTCATGCTCGCACGCATGTTTTCAAATAAGTATGTAATGTTACAAATTCAGAAGCAGTGTCAAGAATATTGCACAAAGTCACGCGTAAAATGAGATGGCAAAAAAATGTACGAAATCAGTGTAGATAATTATTATGAAATTCAAATAATAGCATAGTGGATGCCTAGATAGTTTTTGTATTGAAGAAGAAAATGCTTTAGTCCTGCACAAAACAAAACTGGATGTTATTATTATGGGAACGGCAATTGTAGACAACATTTCAGTGTGAAAATCTAAAGTTTTTCTTTCGATTTAAAACAAAGGAAACGCCAGATGAAGTTCTTTCCCTTCGACTTTATTTCTCGTGTCTTCCTATAACTTGAGCCAAACATCTCAAGCGCACATTCCACGAGCACACGCGATATGTTCTAGTCCAGGACACCGGAATGCAAGGCAGATGTGCTGATATTGCACCTCCTCCGAGGAAAATAAGCTATAATACATAATTGGTGGGGGAAACATCGTCTATTGATATATGTGGAACGGGTAATCAACACTGTTATAAAATGGTGGCATTCGGACACGGAAATACTTTCGCACAAAAACGACGAATTAGATTGTCTTGTTTTGGTATTTGCTATGGCAGTAATGATGCAATTAATACATTTTTACGAGGTTTTCTTTACAAAAAAGGAAAAAGAAAGAAAACTACGGAACAGTAGTTACGTGTTTACTACGCTGATTGCTTTTCTCACAAACTATTTTAAGGGCTATGCCCTTTAGGTGCACAAAAAGCAACTGTTTTATGTTCCCCACCAAATTGGCAGTACCGCTGATTATCCAATTAGACTGGACCGGTACTTTCGTAAAACCACAAAGATTGTGAGTTTACCAAACAGTTGCAATATCAACTATTACAACATTATCAACTATTGTAGCGTGGTTAATTTTATTGCTCTCGTCATGCGAAGCTAACTGTGTGTTGCGATCCAATTCGATTTATTGAGTGATTTATTTTGTCAACACGTTATGGATGAATGAAGCCACAATTATAATTAGCTCGGATATTATTATTATTATTTTTTCATATTCAATAATAGAGTAGTCTATGTTCTTCTGCCGCTGACATCTGCAACTGACAACCTCTTAAAAAGATTATGCATATTTTCCCCCAACTTGTTCTTTTGATTGATTCCTTTTTCGGCAGATTCCTTTTTGGACATATTCCGTTTTCGGCATATTCTTGTTTCGGTACATTCCGTTTTCGGCATAATTAATTATATACAACAAAGCATCATAATTCTGAAATTTTAAAATGCCTAGGGCTATTTTCTAATATACTTACCCACAACAGATACCTAATACAAGGTAGGTAAATAGTAAGGTAATTTTTAAAATGAGGATATTATCAATTGAAGAGCATATTAGGCTTTGCCAACTTTTATAAAAGACGGGTCCATAAGCATATGAATTTAGATACCTAGTTGGTTATCATCATTAGTTAGTTGCCCAATTATTTTAGGTACTGTTTAATTTTTGTGTTTAATTTTTATTGATTAAAATATAATATTTTACTAATACTTATATATTATTTTATTTAATTACGCAAGCAAAGTTACAGGTATTTCATAGTATAATTTATTTACTAAAATGCCGAAAAAGGAATCAATCGTTCTTTTTGTACTTGTGTTCTTTCTTTGCGTCATGGTTACCGCAAGTAAACGTATTTTCTTTCTTTTTTTATGTCAAATTGATTTGGAAGTATATTACTAATCATTTTTTTAAAGTAGGTAAAGTTTGTGAGGTTGCAGGGGATAATCTTCGAAACTACTGATCCGATTTTGAAAATTATTTCACTAATGGGAAGTTACAGTATTACCGAGTGTCATAGGATATATTTTATGTTAATAAATTTGCGGAATTTGCGGACGGTGAGTATGGGTAGCTCGCCGTCCGATAAGGACCAAGCCCGGGTCGACGGCGCGTTGTGATCCACGCGCGCCTCAAAGAGATGTCAGCAAAACTGACGGCGCCCGTTAGGACCAATGCCTGTCAGGGTTGCGAGTTTATCCGAAAGGGATATCGTGGCCCTGGCACACAGGCAACGGAAGGAACACGAGTGGGTTTTAGTCAGTAAAACTCTGACACGCCCTCCCACTCCGCCCAGAGCGGGAGAAGTTATTTGATAATTTACCACCAAAAAAAAAATAATATGCGAAATAAATCGCAGATAACCATCGATCGTCACAATGAGCGTAACATTCATTATATTTACATATATTCCTACAACCGGTACGCTAAATACCTCTACTGGGCTGAGCAGTAACGGTGGTTATGACCTTGTGAACCGGTGGCATCTATTGTGAGGCCAGCGAGATTCCACTCTTCAAGTAAGCTTAGTTTAAGCAGTCTGTGTCAATGATGTATTTATTACCTTTAGATGCGTTACCCGCGCTCAATATTGGCAAAGTAAATACCAAGCAATTGCCTGATATTAAATTAGTCGCGCACCATCCAGTGACGCGCCTACACGTCACAATCACTCGCAATTCTCAGCAATTATTTGTGAAGAAAATGCCTTCCCGTGTGTACACGATGTACAAAT
Source organism: Tiliacea aurago (assembly GCA_948098905.1). Classification (NCBI taxonomy): domain Eukaryota; kingdom Metazoa; phylum Arthropoda; class Insecta; order Lepidoptera; family Noctuidae; genus Tiliacea; species Tiliacea aurago. The sequence goes on from OX402593.1 coordinate 20,479,734, forward strand.
TGCACTACTACTGTGGCAGTACAGAAAATCGTCTCATTTCATGCTTAAGTACTTATTGTATTTTTTTATTTTAAGAAAACGTTGTTTTGTTTTTACTGTACAGCCAGGTACAGCCAGTCAGCCATTTTTCCTGACTGCTGCGACCGACGCGTACGCGCCAATGAACATAAAACAGCTAGTGTAGCGTAACTAAATATGTATGTTCATCTCTTTCTAACAACAGTTATTGGTATAGGTCTTTCCTTTTCATCGCGCACTGTATGATTGTACGCAAGTAGGTAGCTACATTCATGGTTTACGCTGTTTTTGAGTGCACTAATGTTCGTGTATGACGCGTCTATTTATAATACGTCATTGGTCTGTGTTATGAAATTTGTGTCATAGATTAATTGTGTTTTTGGAAAAACAGTAGCTTGTTATCTGTTGATTTATGTCTGGGCATCCTGATCATATTTCCAAAAATATTAGTTCTGTTCTTGCATATACCAACCGTAGAAGTTTATTAAAGCAACCTTTAGACACAGAACAATTTAAAAAGTTCTACAGCATCATAGGTTTTCTTATCTAAACTTTGAAGCCTTAAATCGTTTTGCTATTTGGCAATGAAATGTGTTTCCTAAAGAGAGCAGTGGTCGGTAAAATCGAACAAAAATTACCAATTATAAGACGTTTTGTTGAAAGGAGAGTTAAATCTTTGCATATGATCCACTTCACTAGTAAGTCAGCATGTCGATTCTGTAAAAATATCACCGTGAATTCTTGCGTGGAGTGAGCTGTCAGTGTCATTCCACTGATGCTAGGGATTGACCAAGGATTACATTTACAATCATAATCGAGATTGTTATAATATTTTTATGCTAATTCTATTGATAATTTTATATTATTTCAAAGCTAGTATTTATGTGTCTTAACATTACTATTTAAGGGGATTTTAAATAAAATAGCAAAACAGAATTATAGTCATACTCAATTTAATGTAAAAAAACCAAATTGTGTTTCTATTCAAAATCTCGATTATGATTGTTAATATAATCCTTGGTCCATCCCTAGCGTCAGGTGGGATGACACTGACAGTTCACTCCACGCTCACTTTATCTAAGTTTTCACGGTGAGATGGTTACAGAATAGCACTGCAGTTCCTAATGTAATGTATGTTCTGATGGAGACGGAGTTTTTAATCGCAAAATAATCGTCAAAATCGGACTACTTACTCTGTAAAAAGCTATGAGTGGTTTCATTAGAAAAAAACGGTTCACAAGATTCCACGATTTCCTTAACATTCTAAACTCACCAGATAGGCATCAATTGGCTTCTCCCTGGGTCTATGGTACGCCTTCTGCAGTTCTGTCTGTTTGAGCGCATGCGCGATGTGCAACGCGCTGGCGTCGAACCGGCCATATTGGTAGTCTGGCGTGTCGCGCGACAACTCCCGCGCAGGGGACGCCTGCGCACTGCCGCCGTTTGTAGTTCGTGTTGGTGATACTGCTGACAGGACTGGAAAGAGATAATTACAATTAATTAGGAAAATTTGTTAAAAACGGTGTGGCTAATAATAACAGCCGCACGTAAAGCTACGCTTGCCAAGGTCGAGCTGTGGATGGGTGACCCGTTACATGCTTGAACTGATTGGACAGGTCCACTCAAATTTATGTGGTTCTTTCCTCAAAAGACCATTTCAGACACGGATCTACATGGTCCTCACATGATCTGACCAAGATTATGTCTGGACTTTAAAAGAGACTTTGACCCCTGAGTTTGTTACGCCATTTATTCTCAGGGGTAGTCAGATAGGAAATGTTGACTACATTAATTTAGCTTATTTTTAGGGTTCCGTTCCAAAATGGTAAAAAGGAACCCTTATGGTGAGACTAAGTCTGTCTGTCTGTCTGTCTGTCACACCTGGATATCTCAAGAACTACTAATGCTATCAACTTGAAATTTAGAATAGTTTTAGATGACGTTTGCCTAACTATTTTGCAAACAAAAAAGAAATTAAAAAAAATACATCTTTATTGCAAAAAGGACTGAAAGGAGGTCTTAAAAATTTGAAGTGGAACTACTAAGACATGTGGGGTATCATATGAAAGCACGCTGTTTGCACATTTTTAAACATTTTTGTTTTTTTTTAGGCAGCATAGTTTCTGACTTTTGATGAAAAATGTAAAAAAAAACACCGTTCCCCCCCTTTTCTCCGAAGTTTGCATAGATAAAAATCTGAAATTATTCTATGTGATAGAATTTTATGTAAAGATTACAGGAAAAATAAAACGATGTCTCTAAATAGCACAGTTTTTCAGAAATCATCAACAACATAATATACGTATGGAACCCTCGGTGCGCGAGTCCGACTCGCTCTTGACCGGTTTTTTAATATGACGTGTAAAAGGGATTCCGATATCCTATTTACAGAATAAACGATTTCATTTCACATATCGAGTCAGCCATAGTCAGCAGTAGTCCGGATTATCGCTTCGGAGTAGGCCCCAGGCTTTCATAATCAGGCTACAACAGTGCTGGAATATATGCATCTCCCAAATACCCTTTTTTAGGAGATGCTTATATCCAACACCTCCGTTGAAATTAAAACAAATTGTTGATGAAAATCATTATTTATTTTCTGGAGGAAATGAAGCAAGGTTTAGTTAAAAGAAAATATGGGGCACTGGAAATGGCAAGTGCCAATTATAGGTGCAATAGACTTGCATTGCATACGAATAATAATCAGGGTACCTTAACTAGGTTATCTCGCAACGACGTTGAAAGTATAGGGAACTTTGCCATGTTTTAGAATTGCGACAATAACATAAGTTCTTGCTCCTGTCATGTTGGCACGAGCCACATGAAAATAGTTTATTCGTAGCATGATCAAGCCTATAATTTTCCCACTGCTGGGACACAGGCCTCCTCTCTGTGAAAGGGAGTGGGCCATAATCCACCACGCTGGCCAAGTGCGGGTTGGCGGATATCACATGTCTTCGATTTTTTTGTTCTAGGACATGCTAGTTTCCTCACGGTGGTTTCCTTCGCCGTTTTGAGAGCACAGAGCAGTTCATTCGTTTTGAAAATAAGCTATGAACAACTCAGCCACGATCGCCCATGCATTAATTCATTAATAAATAATAATTATACGAGTATTATGTAAAAGTAAAGTTAGAAAATCTACAACTAAATAATTTAGTTTCTAGCATTTACTACGCAGCCGCAGGTAAAGATCGTTTACAATAAATTAACATTCACCATATTAGATCTCTTTTAAAGAATCGCAATTCATAACTTAACGACCAATCAGAGCCTCGGTCCACACTAACGGAAAATGCAATAAACCAGTGATTAGATCGTACGCACAACCGCCCGTGTGTATCGGACCGAAGGCCTCTAGTAAAAATAACTGGAGTTTGTGTACAACCCATAATAATGTGTTAACTTTAGAAATTATTGACCAATCACTCAATCAGCTTCAAGCTGATCCAATAATACTTAATAATATAATGATTTAACAAGCAGTTGTAATGATTTAACAGCGTTGTCGAATTATAACGGTGAAGAGTATAAAATCTACTGAATTATTAGAACAAAACCAAGGAAGAAAATGCATTGGCACAACAAGACAAAGGAACTGGCAAAAATGCCACCAGACGCTGATTACTTACGGCATTTCATACAAACTTTCAAGCCCTTGTTTTTCGAAATGACTGAACCGATTTTAATGAAACTTCATACGCATAAGCAGGATACAAAGGTCTAAAAAGTTAGTAAAGAACATTTTCTAAATGTCTTATTTAAAGACAGATAACTGGAAATCTCTGTTTCTATGGAAAATTTAAAGCAGTCTAATTTGGCGGTAACACAATTTTTCGAAAATGTTCTTTACTAACTTTTTAGAACTTTGTATCCTGCTTTTGCGTATGAAGTTTCATTAAAATAGGTTCAGTCATTTCGAAAAACAAGGGCTTGAAAGTTTGTATGAAATGCTGTAAGGTGTAAACGCTCTTAAGCTCACACCGAGTGCCAAATACTGGAAGCTCTATCTTTGACTAATAAGTTTACACTAAGTTACTGAACTACTATTTCTGCAAGAGATTGCTTTAAATTCTAAATAAATAAATAAGAATACCTATACTGCACCGAATTTTAAGCATCTAACAGTAGATGATCAAAATGTTGATGATATCATCGGCTACATAAGAACTAAGAATTCATATAAATTAAGTTGCTGTCGACCTTGTATGCAGTTGGAAATCTGCCACTACTTAATAATTATGTGCATCTGTGATCTTTGCACCTAACATTAAATATATTGCACCTAATCATTGTTAGAATACATTCATGTGAGATTTTGCCCGCGGCTTTGCCCGTGTGAAGGTTGGAAATTATCTCACGTTTCCCGGATAAAAAGGCCTGTATTTTAACCCTGGTGATGGTCTACCTGTGTGCACAATTTTATCGAAAACCATGCAGATGTTAAGTCGTGAAAACATAACAGACGGACAGTTCGATTTACTTTCGCATTTAAAATATTAATATATAGATAAGTATGGATAAGTACGGATGTTGGTATAACTCATTTTTTTTAGGAAAACGTTTTTTTTTTTTTACAATGTTTGTAAATATGTGAGCACCATGTATCTTTCACATAATTAATTTATCTGTCATTGCTACATACCTATTGTGGTATAGTAATTTTATTCTAGGTGCATCGTCTTCACTTATAATTGTATAATTAATGTACCTACTCGTATAAAAATATTGTACAAGATTTTAAAAGAGTAACGGTGGAGTTTCTTGCCCATTCTTCTCCATACGAAACTACATTTTGGAAGGGGCGACTAGAATCAATTCTATTTTTTTTGTAAATATTGACGTTGAAAAATGAAGTCAAAGTCAAATTGTTTATTTCAATAAGGCACTTCTGGCCTTATTGAAATAAACAATTTGACTTTGACTTCATTTTTTCCCGCATCTACGCCTGCTTTTGAAATATTAAGAATTTGTTCGTGTGTCTAATCTAATAATCTGTTAATTATAATCAGAATACACGATTCAGTTAGTCAACACGAAAGAAGAACCTAAAACCAAATTAATCTAAAAGAAACAGCAGGTTCCTGCAAAAAGAATAAATGGTCCAGAATACGATGTAATTCTAACGCCTCTGTTATACAAGACGTGATTGTCAAGACAAAAACCCCCTTATTACAAAGCAAGATTTATCTTCAGACCGGGTTTAAAACATGGAGCCATTATTGAATTTCGAACTTTATTCCGACTATGGTAAAGTTCCTAAACACAAAACTGACAACTTAGTACCGAACTAAGTTTTCAGTTTTGTAAAAAGAACGATATTTCAATCACCGTTACGTTCTTATTACAAAAACTGGCTCCATGGTTTAAGCCATGTCAAATATAAATCTTGTTTTGTAATAAGGCGGTTAGTGACTAGCACTTTTTTAATTGCATCGTCGATGAAGAAATGACCTACAAGAAACAACACAACTCCTATTGAGGACGGCACCGCCCATCTCCATGAAAGATAAGTCTTTTTTCTCCTAATTTCACGCAAAAACTTGGGGACATTCAGCTTCATTGATATCTCAAGCAAAATATCGCCATAATCAGATAGGCAAAGTAATAACTAGGTACAGTCGTTCATTCAGTATTAATTGTAGATAATTTAGCATAATATTATAACACTCAAGGTGGACTTGAGACATAATATAGAAAGATACAGAAGGTCGGCTCCATGCATCTAGCGAAAACGCACGAACAGCAACATAATATACGAGTACAGACGGCTACACATCAAGCTATACATTTCTAGTATAAGCTGGTCTCGCATTGTCTATGATTTCCGTACAGTGCAAGATCAGCGTAAACTGGAAATGTATAGCTTGATGTGTAGCCGTGTGTACATATATACTTTTCGTACAGTGAGAGCTTACAAGTGCACTTGCAACTGGCATTTGTTTAAGACATATTGAGATCTCCGTATCGTCGCCGTGCTGTGAAAACCTTGTAAAGTTTTTTTTTTGTTTTTATTTTATTTGTTGTGTAGAAAACCTCGTAATGCAAGAGAACAAACGTGCACACAGCTCAAGACGTTTATATTGATGATAACCAAAACCTCGGAGGACGTCATTGACGACCGTTTTTTAGACAGTTATACATATATTCCCCTGTAAAATAACGTTTATTACAATCACGAGGTTTTCACTGCATGGCGACGGTATACGTTATTTATGTTTCATCTACAAGATGAAACATAAATAACGCACAACCTCTTAAGGGGTCACTGTACTCATAATTATACACAACTTTTACTATGTAACTAAACATCAGCAGAGCAGCAGAAAAAAAAATCAGCTGTCGCGTATTTATGTTACATTTTGTTATTATTTATTTATTTCTGTAACATATTTTACATTGTATCGAAATTTTACACAAAATTGTAACAATTAAAAATTAAAAGAATTACAATATAAATCATTACTTAAAGCCGTAAGTAAGCAAATAAGAAAGTAAAAAGTAAAACATTTGCAATTCCCTGATATTAAGTTAAATATTAAAAAAAAAAATGTCTAAGATTAGTACCAAAACAATTAAACTAAAGGTTATAGGTACCCCTATTACGTATGTCAAAAATATAATTTAAGACGGAGATATATGCCAGTGACCTTCAGTGGTTAGCTTGCGTGTTCTGTACTGAGCTCACGCAACGCGTCGTACGTTCAGCCAGTAATAGGACTCGCCCATCAAGGAGCACTGTCCCCAATTTGACGCATTATTAATTTATTGTACACAAACCAAAAGGTATTTTAATAAAATGCGTATACTAAAAGATCAATAATTAAATTATCTTTAAATTGGTGAAGGTTTCAGAAAAATACGCTTGCTAGATTTTGCGCCATTCTCAGTTTTTTATCCGCGTTAGACATAACTTCACAAATTAATTTCACTATGTAATATAAACAGAATCTAAAATATTCACAAATTAAGTTATTGAGAAATTGCTCTAATTTAACATATTTAAAAAAAAAATCATTAACACTACTTGTTTAGGCGTGATATTCAGTATAAAATCATTAAAAGTCGGTTATCATCGCCTTAATGTCAATTGTTGTCAATGTTTATGACCGTGCGGCCGTTTTCGTTCGTTGCATGGAACTGACCTTCTGTACTTATCTATTTTGTGACAGACATCAAGCATTCTCAACATGCAACATAATACAGACACAGAGTTGATAAACTTTGGTTCATAAACTTATCATAAATGATGTTGTGGGTGGTGTGCGGTGCATTCAAACTGTTAATTGGTTAGTTGTTATGTTTGCCGATGTTGTGAAGATACTTATCTCATTCATTTTAAGTATTGCAGCATGTGCATGGGTTGTTGAATAACGTTCATATCATCATCATCATCATCATTTTAGCCGAAAGACGTTCACTGCTGGACATAGGCCTCCCCCAAAGGAGGGGGGGGGGTTGCCATAATCGCCACGCTTGGCAGGCGGTAAGTCCCTTAGTCGCCTTTTACGACACCCAGGGGAAGAAATAGGGCGGTGCTATTCTTTACGTCCGGCACCACAAGGAACGAACATATAGGTATATCTAATTGCCCCGTTGGTCTTGTGACCGCAAACGCGACTGCTAAGCGTGGGTTCCTGGGTTCGATTCCCAGGTCGGGTAAAGTGTTATTGGGTTTTTCCATCAGAAATTTCTTAGTAACATCCCGGAGTTTGGAAGTTGGTGGTTTAATACTGCCGTGCCTCGGAAAGCACGTTAAGCCGTTGGCTCTGCGCCTGATCTCTCTCCGGTCGTGTCGGATTGCCGTCCCATCGGACTATGAGAGTGAGGGAAGAGAGAGTGCGCCTGTGTCTGCGCACACACGCCGGCACTATATGTCCCGCGTAGATGTTGACTTGAATGTGCCCTGACGGCTGAGAGTATGTCATGCTCACTCAGATGTCTCGCTGATGGTGGCGTGTGTGTTGGATCATTTAGCTCCCTTCAAAATGGTTGAGCGGAATGGTGCTGATCAATGCGTCATGTTCGTGAACGGGCGCTGTCAGTTGGGACTGGTCATCTCTTAGCTGCCACGACTTATTTTTAATTATTTTAGTTTTGAATTGTTTTTTTTTTGTTTTTTCTTACAATGTATAATTTCAATATGAATGATGTAACCAATACTTTGTATCAATATTTTGATTTAAAAGAGTGTCCGTGGTTTCTTGCCAGTTCTTCTCCATAGGAACCTACTATTTGGAATGGGCAACTAGCTTCATATTTGTAACTGACCGACTTCTTGACAATTCAAAAGTGCCCGTAAATGGTTTAATTGAAATAAATGCTTTGAGTTTTTTTTTTTTTTAATGGCTGGTCTCCACTGAGATTGGCGCCCATGGCCGAAATTCGGTCTGGAAGACTATACTGTGTATCACCATTATGTCACATATTGTGCGAACAGTGATCATAATATCAACCAATTTGATAGTACTTATAGAACTTCATGGCATTGGGATCATTATCATGGTCTTTTTTTCTTTTATTTATTAAAACTTTATGCACAAGTAAAAAAAATACTGTACAAAGGCGGACTTAATGCCTGAGGCATTTTCTACCAGTCAACCTTAGGGTGATGCAGAGACAAAACATGGTAGGTGCAACATACTTAGGGGATAGATAACTAGAAAATCAAAAATATATACAAATACATAGATACATACATACTTAAAAAGTTTCAGGAGAAATAACAATTGGTGGAGGAGAAATCGAATTAACGCTGGGATGATTCTGCCAATTTCCTACGAATATATTCCCGTGCCTTCACTTTAAATGTTAACCGTCCGGTTGCCATCATGATGCTCAGAGGGCTTGCATCATTATTATCCATCATCATTTCAGACGAAAGACGTCCACTGCCGGACATAGGCCTTTCCCCCAAGCACCACCACTTCGGCCAGTTCTGTGCTTCCCGTATCCAGCGGATACCTGCGGCCTTCACAAGTTCATCGATGCACCTTGTAGGCGGCCTTCCAACGCTACGTCTTATCGATCGTAGCGCCACCTACCGGGTCCAATTGTGAATCTAAAATACATAAAAAAATTCATCAAAATCGGTTCAGCCGTTTAGTAGGAGTTCAGTGACATACAGACGTACAGCAGAATTAATATAACGATGTATGGAACAGCGGATTTTTATTTTAGTGTTGGTTCCTTAGTTAAAAGTGGTTCACTTTCAGGATTACTTAACATTCCCTTCAAGTAAGGGAAATAATCAAGGAGAGCCGTAATTAGTTAGGGATTAAGCGTAGTTAGGGCGTCGCGCCGTTCAGTTTCAAAGGGAATATTTACTTTTAGTAACGAAAATATGAATATTTGAAAGAAATCACAGGTAGAATTATAGATAATAAAATAGCCTCTTCACACAAAAAAAAAGTCATGAAAATATCTTAAGTAGTTTGAAAGTAATTATCGTTTTTTATGCTTTGGGTAAAGTATTTTACTACAATAGCTGATGTGTATGCGTTCTAGTTTAACATAATTTTTTTGCATAACTTACATGCATTATATGAAGGCGTTATAACATTTAAAAGTCACTAAAATCCTATATCTGCGCCTTAAGATCCTGAACCCATAAACCAGCTTCACCATTATCATCTGTAGCCTGTATTGTGACCCAAATACCCAATGCTGGACATTGGCATTCTACATATTTCCAATCCGACTAGTATAATTAAATTTACATGTGATCGAATCACTTTGGGGAGCTATATTAACTTTTAAGTGTTCAATAAAAAATTATCATCGTAAAAAAATAATCTCTAAATGAATCTTGTTTTTGGTAATTCATGCTCATTATCTGTAATAAATTAAGTTCAACTCGATTATTTGTATAGAAAATACTGTCATCTAATTACAGCATTAGTTTATATATCAGGATTATGCCCGACATTATCATTTTAATTCACATTTCTATGCCCACGTTGAAGCAAACAGGTGTATTCATCAATAACTCTTTCTATAATAGCTTTCAAATAAAAGCCTTTATCAAAATCTACTAGTAAGACCTCACATTAAGAAACTTTTAATTTACTACAATATCAATATTAGCATATGAATCAGTGTTATATAACACATACCATCCAAACAAATTTCAACCTTAACACTGGAAATTACAGTTGGATTTTCAACGAGTGTTGGAAAACGTTGGAATGGTGTCAATGACCTGGCTTACTCCATAAGTTACACACTATTTGGCGAGCTAAAGTGTACGTACTTGGTAAACGGCGCGAAGAAAAAAGAAGGTAGAACGTTATTTTACGAGTACAACTAGAAACAGATGCGCCGCGAAGCATAATGTACTAATATTTAAATTAATTGACGGTGCGGTGTTTACATGCGAGGTTTACAAGAATGTATCCTTTTTTAACCTTGATAGGTATTCACAGATATATTCCATATTAAGTTGGTAGGTATAACAAACAAATCTATTACTTTCCGTATCATAGCATCCAAAATGATCAACATACATTTCTAATATTTCCTTTCAAGTTAGTTAACAGAAATTCAGAAGAATCTTTTAAGCAGATAACCAAAGAAAGTGGCAAAAAAACTGCAAGAGACGAAGATAATCGTAACGACAGATTCTCAATATAATCCGTTGAGTGAAATCAAATCTGAAACTACTATGGGGTAGAAAAATAATATACTCAGTAAAACAGATGCAGTGCTATTTAAGATTACATGGCCGTTAGAAATATATAAAAGGAATATGTGGATCTTGACAATCATTAAGAGTATGTTAAAGTGACTATTCAAACATGAACAGACTCATTATCAGTCGATAGGAGATGGTCTGGAATTTCTGTCCAATTCTGTTGACATTTTTATAGTAATATATACAAGAGAAATAGATATGGAATCTGGGACGAAGTCAGGTAGCAGACTAAGTCAAGGTCCTCATGGTCAAGTAGTAACAACGAGACATTATTCTTCGGGACACCTAATAGATTAGCCTGTCACTGTTCCGATAATTGTGCTTGTTTGGATGTCCGTTTTGTTACTACGTTTCGGATTTGGGTCCTCAGAGGCAGGCTGGCATTTTTAGGAATAGGGACCATATCCGATTAAAGCTATTCATTGGCTATCCCTCGTAGTGTTGGTAAGAATGGATGACCTATTTTGATAACGACTCGGACCGAGGATATCATCAAATGGCTCGGCCGTCGTGTCGACTGTATTGGCCCGATTATGATAAAGAGATGTATAAATAAATGCATAAATAAACATGATCGGGAACACTATCGTAAAAAATCTTCTGATTAAAGTGCTATAGGACATTGAGGCTTAAAACGCCTGAAGTGGAAAAGAAGACAGGAATAGCATGGATTAACGAGTATTTTCGTCTAAAAATTGGAATTTCATAAAACTCTTTCCTGATTCAAGCATGCCGAAATTTATCACAACTAGAGAACTCTTGCCAGATGTGCTGTTACCTTCAAATTACATAACACTTCTGATGCAACTTAACTTCAATATTCAATATTGACACATAATAAAAATATGAGCACAACATTCCACTCAAATTCCACTGTATAATAAAACGATGTATACGGAACTGCAGCACGCATGCGCACAGCATTCAACGCCTTTCTCGGCGATTGCGTTATGCAGAACGTTACACATAGCTGTTACTGCTGCAATGGGTGGCGCAACAGCGTAACAGTTTTGTGTCGTTTATCCCTAAAAAGGCGGTATGAGCGAATATGGGTATACTGCAGGATAGTGTTCGGATGTGGCAAGATTAATGGCGGTTCGGACTTTGGAGGCAGTGTTTTTAGGTTTAGTTGATATGCGATCTTGGGTAACAGAGAATGTTCAGTTTGAGGGTAAAATATTGGTCAGTTTTACATAATTGTTTACATAATCAGCCTATAATGTTCCCACTGCTGGGACACAGGCCCCCTCTCTGTGAGAGGGAGTGGGCCATAATCCACCACGCGGGCCTAGTGCAGGTTGGTAGATGTCTTCGAATTTTTAGTTCTAGGACATGCCGGTTTCCTCACGAGATTTTCCTTCACCGTTTTGAGAGCAGTGGTGATGAAATAATTTACAAAAAGTAAAGCGCCTGTCTGGGTTCGAACCCACGACCTACTACTCGTAAATCGAGGCCGTTACCACTGGGCCACCACTGCTCTTATAATTGTTTAGTGATTAAATTGTAAAGTGCTTACCTGCAGTTCACTATTTAAGACGGAGATATATGCCAGTGACCTTGAGTGGTTAGGTTGCGTGTTCTGTACTGAGCTCACGCAACGCGTCGTACGTTCAGCCAGTAATAGGAGTCGCCCATCAAGGAGCACTGTCCCCAATTTGACACATTATTAATTTATTATACACAAACCAAAATGTATTTTAATAAAACGCGTATACTAAAAGATCAATAATTAAATTATCTTTAAATTGGTGAAGGTTTCAGAAAAATACGCTTGGTAGATTTTGCGCCATTCTCAGTTTTTCATACGCGTTAAGACATAACTTTACAAATTCATTTCACTATTAACAAAATCTTTAAGTTATTGAGAAAATGTTCTAGTTTAACATATATTTTTTTCAAATCATTAACACTACTCGTTTAGACGTGATCTTCAGCATAAAATCATTAAAAGTCGGTTATCGTCGCCTTAAGAAGAATATTTACATTTTGACGTTATGTGAGTTATATCAGCGCAAGCCTACTATCTTCTATTTTGTCATGGTCTGTTTTGGATCTTCATATTTTGTTAAGTCTTTACCCAAAAGCTCAAACCAATAGTATTATGTAAAGCAATAGTAAAGTATTTAAGGACATTAGATACACTTAAAAAAACATACATAGCACCACACTCATTACAGGAACTTAAGCAATTCCTACCATTTTAGGCGACACCAATTTTTAAAACGATAAAAAAATGTTCTAAGTTACCATGTCCGTTACATATTCATGTGTCACTATAAATTTCTCAAGTTCCTTGTAACTGACGGCAACGCTGCGCACGATTCGTTCGGGATACCTGTGCGTGAGTTGCGAAACTGTCGCCGAAGGAGTTACGTCACTTCGACCTTCTTAATGTCGTTTACTTGAAACATTTAGATTATAAACGGAGTAATGCCAAACTATTTTATTGCCTTTTGAAGTGAAATTTTATTTTTTTATGCTACAGTTGATTTTTATTGAACAGTGTTTGGAGCCTCCTTTCTTAAAAGGAGGCTCCAAACACTGTTCAATAAAAATCGCTTACTCTGTAGCGGCATCAACATCGCCACATGCGAACTACGCGTCACACTGACGTCACGCAAATCCTGCATCGCGCAAGCAGAGTTTACCACGCAACTAGCATATATACAACGTCCCGACATCAACCATCGGGCAGTTGCCCACCAGACACAACACCCGTCTGGTCGGAGGATCCTCCCTTTTCTATGGTGGATGAGTGAACTTTACACCCTGTTCCTCCTACCACCAAACTGGTGACTCCGACGTGATGAACGTCAGCGCAGCCTTCGTGCAACTACTTCAGCGTGACGTCATCATCATCATTACTTCCTCAAGCTTTCGAGCGGCGAGTCACACAACCAGCCAGCACCCACGGCTTCAAAGGGTATCCTGACCACCAGCATGCAGCGGACGCGCATTCCTGGTCATCACCCACAGCCTCATCAGCAACCTTGGCACAGCACACTGCACTTTCGGCCGGTCCACAAGCAGAGAACATGCCTCTCCTGGTCGACGCCAGCAGTCAGCCTCAACCCGGCGATGTACTACATCCGACGCACTGGAGCATAACGCAGCGCCACCCCGACTCACTGGGGAATCACCGCAGACAGTTCCGACTCACCGAGAACTATGTGGCACCCGGTTCCAACTCAAGGAACTGTCTACTGGCACTGGCAAGCATCGCAACATACACGACTCAGCCCACTATCGACCTCCGGTCTCCGGAGGGGAGTGATGTAGCGGCATCAACATCGCCACATGCGAACTACACGTCACACTGACGTCACGCAAATCCTGCATCGCGCAAGCAGAGTTTACCACGCAACTAGCATATATACATCGTCCCGACATCAAGCGTCGGGCAGTTGCCCACCAGACACAACACCCGTCAGTTCGGAGCATCCTCCCTTTTCTATGGTGGATGTGTGAACTTTACACCCTGTTCCTCCTACCACCAAAAAGCAAACAATGCCTGTGTTAGAACACTCCGCTCTTCCGCCGTACAGCATAAATTAAATGAAAGAAGGTAAGTATGTTAGTGAGGGTATGATTCTAGTGTAGTGTGTCTGTATGTGAGAGTGTAAGTTAGTGTGTGTGTGAGTGAGAGTATAAGTGAGTGTGTGTGTGAGTGAGAGTGTAAGTGAGTGTGTGTGTGTGAGTGAGAGTGTGAGTGTGTGAGTGTATCGTATATATGTGTGTGAAGTGGGACTATAATCTATATGGATGTGAATTAGTTGTATTACATACTGATATGGAAGTTGAAGGTAAAGTGTGGTATTTGAATAAGTGTACCTTAATTTTTATGTAATTTAATCATATTTATTCTTATAATTGGTTGTATAAGCATTATATTATAAGTACTGTTTATTTTATTTTATTTTGCTGTTCAACTCATTAAACCTGACTTGGGTTCCGTACGTATTTTTCGGGTAACCACTGAAAATGGTTACCCGTAGCGTAATGTGTCCCCCATAGCACAGCATCATGCTGAGTGCAAGCCTTTTTGTCACAGTCATGAAGAAAGAAAGAAAGAAAGAAAAGAAAGAAAATACGTTTATTTGCGGTAAACATGACGCAACAAAGAACATGAACACAAAAATAAGAAAAGGTTGGGGGAAACATGCGTCACATCCACGCAAAACGGCTATCGCTCAGCATTATACTGCGACCCTATGCAAGACAGAGCCCCAGCGCTGGTTTTCAGCGACAGCCGGCGCCGACGTATGACGTCGTACGGTGCAGCAAACAATTAATAGGATGACGTGCAGTTGCCGACTATTTGCTATTTTTGTGCTCGTGATTTTAATGTAGATAGGTTTTTTTCTTTTCTTTAATGTTTACTTGCTCGAGTCTATGTTTTCCTAAGCACGTGTTTCTGTGACGAATAAAATTATTTTTCTTTCTTTCTTTTACCTAGTTAATGTTGAATTGTTAAGATAGTTAACTTGACAAAAAAGGTTCAACAGTTGGGAATAGAAAGAATGAGACAAGCAAGAATAGACAACGAGTATTGGAAACAAGTAAAGGACTAGGTGAATAAAGTACAGGCCAGAACGAAAACAGAGTCTTATAACTTAGTTTTAGAAGCACTAGAGTATCGATCTAACAGGAGATTAGAAGTTCGATGAAGAACTGAGGTGGTAGACTATTGGCTATTTCCGTCGACAAACTTTGTCTCTGCGTAAAATGCGTTGACGTTAGAGGTAGTTTTGAGGTTTCGGACTTTAATCATCATTTCAGCCGAATGACGTCCACTGCTAGACATAGGCTTCCCCTAAGCACCGCCACTTTGACCGGTTCTGTGCTTCCCACATCCAGCGGATAACTGCAGCCTTCACAAGGTCATCGGTCCACCTTGTAGGAGGCCTTCCAACACTACGTCTTCCGGTACGCGGTCGCCACTTCAGTACCTTTCGGCCACTTCGGCCATCAGTTCGGCGAGCAATGTGCTCTGCCCACTGCCACTTAAGTTTGGCAATTCTTCAGGCTATGTCGGTTACCTTGGTTCGCCTGCGGATCTCTTCATTTCTGATACGGTCTCTCCATTGTCGTTTGGGTGACTTTTCCGCCATAGCCTTCTGATAAGGCCCATTGTCAGCGACCACGTTTCAGTGCCATAGGTTTTGAATTTAATAGGCCTAACAATTAGCTAGGTCAACTTCTAGTCGCTACTTACTCATAAATAAAAATAAGTAACCTTTTTGTGTCGCTGAGAAAGAGGTGTGGCCACAATTTTGACACATGGTCATTGTTTCTGTCAAAAGGCAAAATTATGTATAATTATGCCTTTTTCTGTTAAACTAAACGTCAGTTTTGCTTTGGTAATGCCTAATACCGGTTAATTAATTACGGTTCAGTTTTTTGTTGTACAGACCTCTTTTTTACGTTAATTACGAATTTAGGTATGAAGTTTTTATGCTGTCGTAGTTGCCTTAGTTAGTAAATTAATAAGTGGAATCTAGTTTAGCTTTATTTGGTAACTAAACTGTGTTTAAGCTATTTTGTAATGTTGCAGATTATTTATGTAACTTCAAATTAGTCTGTATTAACGCTAGATTTTTGTTGTAAATTGCTTAACTCAAAAGATTATGGCATTTTTTAAAGATATTAATTACTAAAATAATTGTAATAGGTGAATCATTTCAGAATTAGAGATGTGATTTGAATTGGAGCATGGTAAGGAGAGAACTTCGGCTGAAATTCGGTTCAAATGCCGAACATTCGATACAAGAAAATAAAATAACTCAAATCTTTTGACTTTCATAAAGTAAACCAGTAAAATAAAATCATTAGTATTTACTTATTGTTTGTTAGTTGTTACTTATTTAACAATCAAATTTATTCTAAACATTATCCGAATTTTGTTATAAAAACATTGAAATAATTATCGCCTAAAATCACAATTTTTAATTTTCATTAAAGTGTTTAATGAAATCTTATTACCCACTGTTATTTAAAAATTACCAAAGGCAGGTTATGGTGCAAAAACACCAAGAATTCTACGTTATTGGCAGGAGTATGTTACTTTTTCCCGCCTCTGAGAAAAGTCGCTCAGAATATACGGAGCTTCCAGGAGGCGATAAGAACTTCAGTTATTTTCACCGCGGTTTCTCGAGAGAGAAACCGTGGTGAAAATAACCGAACTTCGGCCGAACTTTTTATTTTCAGCGAATGTTCGGCCGTATTTCGTATACGGTTCAAACCACGTTTGTCCCATCCCTAATCTACAACGGTACAAGGACCCTTTGGTGCGTTGTCAAAATCGGAATTAACCATCTTATTATTCATATTTTATCTTGTATTTCATAATGTTTAAAGGTGTTATACAATGGCTTTAAGCTAAGGTACAATTAAGGGCACAGCAAAAAATATGAAATTAAAAATTGAATTAAATAACAATTACCAATTTTTAAATAAATTATTAACATTAATTAAGTAAATTATAACATGTATTAATATATTATCTGGTAAAGTCAGTTAAACATATTTATGTGTTACTAGCTTTTGCCCGCGGCTTCGCCCGCGTTAATGTCGGAAAAAATATCACGGGAACGTACTACCGTGATGAAAACCTAGTACCCTATGTGTTAATCCAGATTGTAAACTATATGTGCGCCAAAAATCATCTAAATCCATTCAGTCGTTTTTGCGCCAATCTGAAATATAAAATGCCCTCTAAAATTGACTCCCCCTTTTAGAGGTAGATTTTTTGAAAACCCTGATATAAGTTTTCCTTTATTTCCGATCTTAAATAAATAAGTACAGAGTTTCAAGTTAATTTAACGGCACGTTAAAATCTTTCCCCCACAAAATTCAACCCCTTTAAAAGTTTGTTTTCAAAAATGTATGTTTACGGTCGTTTCATTTATTAAGAATATCCGGGTAAATTATCAAGTTTATTGATCAAAGTAAACATAATTTTGATATACCTAAACTATATTTCACCTGAAAGAGGTTTTTTGAAAAATCTTTAGTCATGTGTTTTGTGATATTATGTTTAAATTACTTTAGAGTTTATCAAAACGCGTTGTAAAATCCTTCCCTAAAAACGTGTGGCGTCCACCACTAGATGGCGTCCACCGCTATGTGGCGGTCACCACTATGTGGCGGCCACCTCTATTTGGCGGCCACCTCTATTTGGCGGCCACCGCTATGTGGTAGCCTCCACTATTTGGTGGCCACCGCTATGTAGCACCCATCGCTACTTGGCAGCCGCCACTATGTGGCGCCCACCGCTATTTGGCGACCATCACTTTGTGGCGCCGACCGCTATTTGGGGGCCACCACTTTGTGGCGCCCACCGCTATTTTGCGCCCACCGTTATGTGGCGGCCACCGCTATTTGGTGGCCACCGGCTTTGTGGCGCCAACCGTTATTTGGTGCCCACCGCTAAATTTCGGACGCTATGTGGTGGCCACCACTCGCTATTTGACGGCCACCACTATATAGCGGCCACTGCCATGTGGCTGTCATCGCTATGTAGCGGTCACCTCTATTTGGCAGCCGCCGCGATGTGGCGGCCGCCGCTATGTAACGGCCCCCGTTATGTAACGGCCACCGTTATGTAACGGTCACCGCTATGTCACGGCCACCGCTATGTACCAGCCGCCACTATGTAACGGCCACCGCTATGTAGTGGCCGCCGCTATGTAACGGCCACCACTATGTAGCGGCCGCCGCTATGTAACGGCCCCCGCTATGTAACGGCCACCGCTATGTCACGGCCACCGCTATGTAACGGCCACCGCTATGTCACGGCCACCGCTATGTAACGGCCACCGCATGTAACGGCCACCGCTATGTAGCGGCCGCCGCTATGTAGCGGCCGCCGCTATGTAACGGCCACCGCTATGTCACGGCCACCGCTATGTAACGGCCACCGCTATGTCACGGCCACCGCTATGTAGCGGCCACCGCTATGTCACGGCCACCGCTATGTAGCGGCCACCGCTATGTCACGGCCACCGCTATGTAGCGGCCACCGCTATGTAATGGCCACCGCTATGTCACGGCCACCGCTATGTAACGGCCACCGCTATGTAGCGGCCGCCGCTATGTAACGGCCCCCGCTATGTAACGGCCACCGCTATGTCCCGGCCACCACTATGTAACGGCCCCCGCTATGTAACGGCCACCACTATTAGCGGCCGCCGCTATGTAACGGCCCCCGCTATGTAACGGCCACCGCTATGTCACGGTCGCCGCTATGTAATGGCCACCGCTATGTCACGGCCACCGCTATGTAACGGCCACCGCTATGTAGCGGCCGCCGCTATGTAACGGCCCCCGCTATGTAACGGCCACCGCTATGTCCCGGCCACCACTATGTAACGGCCCCCGCTATGTAACGGCCACCACTATTAGCGGCCGCCGCTATGTAACGGCCCCCGCTATGTAACGGCCACCGCTATGTCACGCCGCTATGTCACGGCCACCGCTATGTAACGGCCACCGCTATGTCACGGCCACCGCTATGTAACGGCCACCGCTATGTCACGGCCACCGCTATGTAACGGCCACTGCTATGTGGCTGTCACCGCTATGTAGCGGTCACCTCTATTTGATGGCCAACGTTATGTGGCTGCCAACCCTATGTGGCGGCCAACCCTATGTGGCGGCCTCCGCTATATTTTGAAGGCCACCCTTATGTGGCGGCCACCGCTATTTGGCGGCCACCGCTCTTCGACAACGAAGTGATCCTATAAGGGTTCCGTTTTTTCCTTTTGAGGTACGGAACACTACAAATAAAGAACTTTAATTAAAAATAAAATTAAATCCCCCTTTTCCATTAGAATTTTTATATCCATCCTGCTTCACCGTTCATGTAATTTCTTATTCAACCGGAAAATGTAGAAACAGTTGTCGTTTATGGAATTCCTGTATCGCCTACGACAGACTTAATAAACATAGTTACTAGTGACTGAATAATTGAACAGTTAAGTAAAATAAACTAACGAAGTCGGTTGCGTGTGTTGGTTCTAGTTAAAATATAGGGCTGTATTAATAAATCTTGTTTATGTAAGATTGTTCCGTTTGGTGCCGGACGTAAAGAATAGCTCCATCCCATTTCTTCCCGTGGGTGTCGTAAAAGGCGACTAAGGGACTTACTAGAGAATGGGCAGCAGCGTTCTCTAGGCATTTTTAAAACCGTACTGCGATCGCCAATCCGCCTGCCAAGCATTGCGATTATGGCAAATCCCCCCCGAATTTGGGGGAGGCCTATGTCCAGCAGTGGACGTCTTTCGGCTGAAATGATGATGTAAGATTGATAAATTACCAAAAGTCTGACAACGAGTGTTACCAAGGAGTATCGTATTACCCAGTTACTGGGTTGTAGAGGTCAAATAGGCAGGCTTATTAGACTGTAGATCTTTAAACCATTTTCTGATTTGTGTTAAGTTCCTGGTACTTTTGATGGGCCTACGTTGTACATTGTAATTTGAAAACATTGTAAAAGCCAATTTTATTTTTTTTAAAGAGTGACCGTGGAGTTTCTTGCCGGCTCTTCTCCATAGGAAACGACCAATTGGAACCGTGCACCTAGCTTCTGACGTTTCATAAGTGCCCATGTAGGCTATTGTGAAATAAAAATATTTTTGATTTTGATTTATCGGTCGAATGTTCGGCCGTTTTATAACTTCCATAGTTTTCTTTTTTAACTTTGAATCCTTACCCGACTTAAAGTCATATTTTTGAATTTGGCTTATCTCTTTGACAGTCGTTTTGTTTTTCTTTCGCCGTATTCAGCCATAGTTAACCGTAGTCAAACAATGGCCGAACATTCGGCCGATACTTCTGATTTATGTTCGGAGTAGACCCCCTGGCATTCTGCTACATCCGGTTAGACTGGAAGCCGACCCCAATATAGTTGGGAAAAGGCAGGCAGATTGACAGTTTATGTAAGATTGTTATATGAAGTAATAGTTTGAAGCAGAAATGATGCGGAAATTCATTTATTAATTCATTATTGACTGGTAGAAAATGCCTATGGCATTAAGTCCGCCTCTGTACATGTGTGTGCTTAAAGTATTAAATAAATAAATAATTAAGCTCAACCACACACAGAACGCGGATGCGGGTCGGGCGCGGGACGGGCCCCCGTCGCCAAGCCCGACCCGCGCACGCGTTCTGTGTGGTGCCGTTCATATAAATACAGAGAATTAAACCGCCGTACTGCCATTAGTCAGACTCGCTGACCGAGGCATACTCTCTCAGATCCAGATGAACCCATTAATTTCCTCCAGGAAAGCAGTAGGGCCACGAGTACAGTGCACAAATTACACAAACCGTCATTCCGTCCTCGCCGCCGAGGTACCACGCGAACTGCCCGACTAAAATGTCCCCCCCCCGTCCCTTGCACGTCGATACGCCAGCCGCCCGCGCCGAGGCTGAGTGCGCCGTAGCATTAATAGTAACCCCTGTTAATAATCATAATCTAAACTTTACATGAGCAAAACGCCGTACTGCCGCATGCCGTCCTGAACCGCGCCCGTCCCGCGCCCGTCCCGCGCCCGACCCGCACCCGCGTTCTGTATGTGTTGAGCTTTAAAGTTGTTATGCATATAGTATGTAAAGATGATTCCGTCATGACGTACTTATTAAGAATTTTGCTGAAACAAGAAGAGATTTGAGGAGATTCTCTCAAATAAACTGCTTTCTGCTAAAAATGATTTAAGGATATTGTTAGGAGCATATTATTGTGAATTGCACTTAAATATGCCCTGACGGCTGAGAGTATATCATGCTTACTCAGATGTCTCGCTGATCGTGGCGCGTGTGTTGGATAATTTAGCTTCCACGGCATATTTTAATTATTAGTTTTAGTTTTGAATTGTTTTTGTTGCTTTCTAGTTGCTGGACTTTGGACGCGTTTTTTTTTATATCGTCCTCACATTTAGTTATAAATTCAACAATAAAGATGTTACAATATTTTTGTAACATTATAATTTATAAGAGCGTCGATGGTGTTTCTTACCCGTTCTTCTCCATATGTTCCTACTACGCTTTGAAATGGACAACTAGCTTCATAATTCTAACTAACCAACTCCTTGAGAGTTCAGAAGTGCCTGTAAATAGTTTAATTGAAATAAATGCTTTGAGTTTGAGTTTTTAGTTTGAATATTATTTATCATTGCAGCTGAAGTTTAATCCTCAGTAATAACGACATAATTTAGAAAACCTTGAAAGATTTTGTTAAAAGCAATATTTTGAGCAATTTTAAACTTAATTTATTTAATTATATTATTATAGTTATAATTCAATTAAAATTAAAAATGAGTTGCATTCTTATATTATTAGTGTTTTTAGGGTTCCGTACCAAAATGGTAAAAAGGAACCCTTATGGTGAGACTAAGTCTGTCTGTCTGTCACACCTAGATATCTCAAGAACTACTATTGCTATCAACTTGAAATTTAGAGTCGTTTGCCCAACTATTTTGCAAGCAAGAAATAAATCTTTTTTGCAAAAGGGACTGAAAGCGGGTCTTAAAAATTTGAAGTGGGGCTACTAAAGCATGTGGGATATCATATGAAAGAACGCAGTTTGCACATTCTCAAACATTTTTTTTTCTTTTTTTAGGCAGCATAGTTTCCGACTTTTGATGAAAAATGTAAAAAAAAATACCGTTCCGCCCCCCTTATCTCCGAAGTTTGCAGAGATAAAAATCTGAAATTATTCTATATGATAGAAGCTTATGTAAAGATTACAGGAAAAATAAAACAATGTCTCTAAATAGCACAGTTTTTCAGAAATCATCAACATCATATATACGTATGGAACCCTCGGTGCGCGAGTCCGACTCGCTCTTGTTTTTTAATACTATCATTGTCACAGGGTAAGTGATTAAGATTGTTATTTATTTTTTAACCTCTTATTAAATATGACATATAAATATAATACGAACGTAAGTACATTAGTAACAAAATCTACGTGAGACCAATGTGCAATGTAGGTGCATATTTGACAGCTGTATAATATATTTTCAATTTTATGGAAACAATGGACAGTGTTGGCGTTTGATTTGTGGTTAAAGTATGCCAAACTTTGGTTACACGAAGAAAACCAGTTTACAACACACAACCAATTAACAAAATAGGGATAACTTTGTAATTATGTACTAATTTAATCAAGATGAAAAGACTTGTAATCACCATTTAGGACTAAAATACTATGAGTAGAGGATTTCAATAGTCTGAGACAAACGGAAATTCTGAAAACTTTTTTTTGACTCGCGAATTTATATCGAGGCGATCTTAAATAAATAAGTACCAAATGAAACTGATTCTTTTCAATATAAGTGCACAAATACAAGGTCCTTAGTTCCCTAAAGCTGTATTTATCTTGTCCAACAAAGTTTAATCAACACTTTATCAAAATAAGTTGAAAATAGACCTCTAAATTGACAGGTTTAGATTTAGAACCTATAATAATAGATTAAACTCAGTCGTTTCGGTTAAAGACCTTGGGAATACATCGAAGTGACTGCTAATGACTGTACTATAAATTTATAATAACGGGCAAAAGGACGAGCCAAACTGTGATGCAAATTATTAACATAAATATTATTGACGCACATCGCATCATTTGCACTCATCAAACACCCGACATAACGTTTTTTACGACTTTCGAAAACGGTGCATCCGTTAGATATGATATTAAATTAATCAGAGTTAATTAGAAAGAGTTTTACTTCCAATATCTATTAAAACTTGTACATAAAGGAGTATAATTATAACTCTAGGAGAGATAATTAGAGAGACTTAGATAATTCGATTAATATTAAATCTTTAATTGGTTTTTTCAGCCTAAACTTCATCAATTGTTACAGGTCGAAAGCTTTTTCTCGCAGAAAAGAAGTTAATATTATCTATACCCCAAGTGTAAGATGCAAGAGAGTAAACGTAACTATTTCGTTCATAAAGCAGATCAGTATTCTTTTTTTTTTGTTCAGTTTGTTCTGTCCCTATGCTCGCAGCAGTGGGACAATATCCAAGGGATGGTTTCAGTAGAAACAAAATGTTTTTTGTGTCTAATCAAATAATCTTTGCTGTGATAGTCTGAAATCTGAATGAAAGCTCTCTGAAATTTAGACTATAATAAGGTATTGAATAGGCTTTGTACCTACCCAAGTTCATTAAAAAACGTTCATAATCCATTACACCTGCAAGTACTTTTAACGTAAACTTAATTCGTATAAGGTCCATAGGTCCAAATGGTACCTGAGCTTTAGTTAGGTCACTGGGCTGCGTTCAGCGGAATGTGACCGGTTGTTTTGCAACAAGTTCTCCCCTCCCTCTCCCCCACGCACCGACCTCTCGCTCTACCACACGAATTTCCCCGAAGTGTACCGAAGTTCAAGAGCTTTCGTGTAACGTCGTGCCTTCTTCGGAAGTGAGACTGGATTCTTGCAAGTTTCGTTTGTTATTTATGCCTTTTTGATGCGGATTTGTGATAGACGTTTTAGTTGTTAAATAACGGAATCTTGTGCGGGCTTTAGCACATTCCTGTTTAAATTCTTTGGGCGTTTATAACCGTGTTGGGTTAACAGTTTGGTGGACGATTCTGTTTTGGTTACTTTAACTTACAGCAAGATGTCCCTCATCAGTTTCTTTTCCGTTTCTATTTGACACTACCCTCTAGCTTATTATATCTACTTTTGCAAGGACGTACCTACTCACTGCATTGACATTTTCTAGAAAACTTAATATAAAAGTTATCTTCTTTGCAACTATTCAAACATAGAAAAAAATTAACACAAATTCGACATTAATATTATCTCAACACGATCAGAGGTGTAAAAAGGTTATGATAATAAAGGCTTGGTGCGACACCAATAAATGGTACATTCATGTTATATGACCACAGTACAGAGTGAGGTTATTTCGCGCGTATGACGTCAGAGCCGCACGCGCAGAGATTTTTTTTTTTTTGGTGGGAATTCAAATAACTTCTCCCGCTCTGGGCGGAGCGGGAGGGCGTGTCAGACTTTTACTAACCAAAACCCACCCTTGTTGTGTTCCTTTAGTTGCCTGTGTGCCAGGGCCACGATATCCCTTTCGGACACACCCGCAACCCTGGCAGGCATTGGCCCTAATGGACCCCGTCAAGCCGTGCATCTCTTTGAGGCACGCGTGGAACACAACGCGCCGTCGAGCCGGGCCTGGTCCTTATCGGACGCTCACCGTCTGCAAGCCCGCGCCTGCGGTGGCCGTGAACCGGCCTGCGACTCCCAACGCCCGGCCTCGATTTTGCTTGACGAATTTAATGTCAGTTGTGAGGCGACCTGTGGAAGTTTGAAGTTACTCTCCTTGGTATGCAGAGTGTAAGGGACATTGACGCATACTGTTACTATGAATTCAGCACACATGATACGAGGCGCCTCAGTGTATAATATTTTCGTCAGTGTTTGTAATAACCGGCAAGAAATTTCAACGCTGTTGCATCTAGATGTCTCTTCCAAAACGTAGTTTCGTATGGAGAAGAATGGGCAAGAAACTCCATAGTTACTCTTTTAAAAGGTTTTACAATATTTTGTATACAATAATTATAATGACAATTATTTACCTAATGACTTCCTTAACCCTTTCAATGCAACATGTTCCCAAGCCCTCTAGACAAGGTTAATACAAAAGCGATTGAATATCCGATCGAATGATTGACTGGATGCAGCCAGTGATTCGAACCATTGCATTGTCTGATTGATGTCTGATTGCATTTAAACAATGGACTTGCACGATGGCATTGTCCTGGTTTGTTGACCACTGCGGCTGCCCATAGCTTTTCTGGGCTTTAGCAATATTTATTTTTATATGGATTTATATGAAAGGTTTATAAATAAAAGAGCATAAATGTAACCGGATGCTTTATAATAATTACAAATTTGGAGCTGTCAATTGTTTTAAAAGGTATTGCGAGTCATTTCGATTTCGAAGAAATTGAAATTTGCCTAAGTATATGTAGAATCTGTAGGTCTTTCAATAGATCAAGATGAAAAAATCGAAAAGTCTGTCGAAGCTAAGCAGTTTCGATATCAGATACGAGTAATATCCTTATTCGCGATTTTGGTTTTTCGTAAACGATTTTTAGTAAATTACGAAATACGTAGGATGACTTGATTCCTGATTCGCGAAGTCCGGGTGAATATAAAAAAGGAATAGAATTTGTATGAAAAGATCTACCAGATGTAGGTAATAAAAGGCGGTGAAACAGTTAATAATGAAAATCTATGAAAGAGGTACTCACATTCATTGTCATGGCTATTCCTGGCGAGTCCCCGGATCTGTTCGTTGACGTAGTTATTACTCTTGGGAACGTTGAGCGCACTGCGGATACCCACAGAGGAGTTGTCTAGGTGTCCAGGGCCAATCTTAGGCACGTGACTGGAGCAGTAGACTTCTTTGTCTTCCGTCCAGTGCTGGTTGTTGTAGTATGTCTGGGGAAGAAGAGAGCAGAAATTGTTAATGATGAAATCGAAGGCACGTTTTCTGGGATAAGAGTTGAAGTGGATAGCTGGTTGTATAACTTAGTCTTGATAAGGCTTGCAGAGTTATATAAGCTGGTGTGGTTATTACATATCCCAGAGACTCCTACGAGCTTCTGCAACGATGTTTACCGATTAGTCTCGGCTGTCATTCGTAGGTCTTTATCAGGGTTTACGGCAGTCAGAAGCCCGAACGTCTGACAAACAGTTTTTCCAAGGGGTATCGTGTAACCCAGTTACTGGGTCGTGAGTGTGAGGTCAGATAGGCAGGCAGTCGCTCCACGCAAAACAGATTGGAAGCCGATGCCAAGAGAGTTGGGAAAAAGCTAGGCAGTGATAGTTATTGTACCTATCAAAGTTACTTGTTATCATAATAATTATCATCATCATTCCAGCCAAAGACGCCCACTGCTGGACATAGGCCTCCCCAAAAGAGGGTTGCCAGAATCTCCACGCTTGGCAGGCGGGTTGGCTATAATGAGACCATATAATTATAACTAATAATCGCACAAAGGCATATAACTAATAGGCGCGTATTAAGTGGCGTGGCGGTTGGCGCACTAAGGTGGAGGACATCGTGGAGTACGTGCGTCAAAAGACGAGGTCCACGCCGAGGGTGCAGTTACTGGAGTCGCGCCGGAACGTCCATTTCAAAGCGTTCGTCGTGCGTGTACCGAACTGTTATCTGCCCCTCGTTATGGAGGAAGAGTTTTGGCCGCAGGACGTGGTGTTCCGTTGCTTCCGCGGACTAGTTCCACAGGACAGCTCAATATTCAATCTAGTGCGAAGTGTAGAGCTAGTAACATAGTCATAAGCCTTTTTATTAACAAAAGTTTTGTTTATATTACAATATGTATGTTTAGGTATGTATTTTTCAATGGGCCTGTCGCCTGAAATAAACGGTATTATTATTATTATTTATTATAAATTACAGTTCCTTTTTGTAGGTATATAATAAGTTCGTAAACAGCCCACCTAATGGAAAGTGGTTCAACGGGCTAATTGCGTAAGACACATAAAATGACAATTCATTGCTTTTTGACAGTTTACACACGTCCATTGCGTTATTTACATTGTTGAGCAGACGAACTTTACAAACCTTTGAAGCAATAGATTAGCAATATCCTTCAAAACTCTCGGATTGTGATTCAAACTGTTCTGCAATTATGATGATGGACGCTTATACAATAGGTTGTAAAACCCTGTTGTTCCTTCTACCTACGTTTTAAAAATCGGTATACATACGTAATAAAGCTAATCATTTAAAAAAACTGTTCAACAACAATAATTAAAATAAATATTTAATTATTAATATTTGTAATGTTTAGCTGATTTCTAACCTCTGTCATTCTTTGATTTTGACTTCTCGACTAGCTAATACTTATTTTTTTTTAATTATAACTCCACCAATTTTGTGCTTGTAGGTAAATTTATACGTCCCTAAAAGGAACAACAGGGTTTTTGTTACATACTGTATATGATGTATCTATTCATACACGAAATTTCTTAAGGGGTCATTGTACTCATCATTATGAACAACTTTTACAATGGGACCAAACCTGAAATCGCGAAAAAACAATCAGCTGTTCCCTACATTTTCACGAGATATGAGAACATAAATGTAGGGAACAGCTGATTTTTATATACGTTATTTTTAAAGAGAAAAGGTATCATCTAAAGCACACCAAACAATTGAAATGTAACACTGCTTTTCAACCTTTTATTGCCGAAGCTGATTCATTTTACACAAATTATAGGAGGCACAATAGAAATATACCAATCTATAATGACCCATGATATTTTATATCATAAAACAGATGAGGGATCAAGTTATAATAGCTCTTTTCTGAATAGATGTTCAAATCTATGGTCAAAGCGATATGGACAGTTAATTTGCGACAAAGTGAATGTTTTATTGAATTATTCATTGCATAGGTCTATGCTCTGTCGGTGTAATGAATAATTTTCTACTATTTTATTGTATAGGTGTTCGTAGAGATGTGTTTATTACATTAGTTGCACACCTTACCTAATACTCCCATCAATATTGAAACTGTAAGAGATGAATTTTATTCTGCATTTATGATGCATTCGCAAATCTGACAAGAATTAGCAGTTTTTCGGTACATTTTGCGGCAAAATTTAACTAAACCAAATGTAACTAATAATTGCCACAAATAGATTACTTCTTCTTCTCCAAATGTTAGCTATTTGTAATTCGAAAATGTTGGATTATAATATTGTAAAAAATAGTTTCCGTTGCCTCTTCACACAAAATTGACGATATCGTGTTGAGTTTAGGAACATCTTCAATATAATAACATAAATTTAGTTATTTAAAATATTTTATGTACGCAGACATGTTTAACTCAAAAAGGTAGCAAAAAGAACTATCAAAATGTTACAAATAGTCTCAGAAAATAATGTTGAAAAAACCTATTTTTTTTTTAAACCCAGTCGGAAATTTATTTTTTCCTATTATTTAACAAACCATATCAAGAAATTTAAAAATCACACATAGGGCTTCAGCTATTCTTGTGATAAAATTAAAATGTTATTTTATGATTATACGATATCTTCATTAAATAAATCAACGGCGAAATAAGCTATATTTTCGAGAGCGCAAAAGTGATGAAATTATTAACAGGTGCTGGGACAGACACGAATGATTTATCGCCACGACAACTGTATTTTTATAGTTACACAGACTTAATGTTTCAATTATTTCAAGCGTTCTCACAATTAGATAAGAAATTCCTCACCCTTAACTTTGATTTTACCAATTCCATGTCGAATACATGCAGTGAGTGCAACAGATGATAAGTATTTAGGACTCCTACTATGTCATCATCTGCCCAGCTTTTTCCCAACTAGTTGGGGTCGGCTTCCAGTGACCATGGAGCGACTGCCTATCTCACCTCCACCACCCAGTTACTAGGTTATACGATACCCCTTGGTAGGACTGGTTGTCAAACTTTCCGGCTTCTGACAACCAGTAACCACTGTCAAACATCCACGAATGACAGCCGGAGTCAACGGCGTAACGTGCTTTCCGAGGCACGGAGGGGTCTTGGTATGTAAAGATGGTCACCCATCCACGAAACAACCGCGGCACGCGTAGCTTAACCTGACCGATCGACCGGTACGGCTGTTAGCTACAAGCCCATACTATACCAGGAGAGGAGTCCTACTTTGTATTCTTCTTAAACTAGGTCGTAGAGGTCAAATAGCAGTTGCACCTCGTAAAAAACTAATATAAATTAGCCAAATCTAGGTGTCTAATTTAGTCTCGGTGCGGGTGGTGAGAAAAGGACCAAACATGTTGTTAGATCCAATTACATCGACTTTCGAAATTAAGGTTATATTTCACTCATAAGTGTTTTTTTTTGTCAACATATTTGGAGGTTTTTTTTTTTTGTAAAAACTTTTACCGCTTTGGTAGGGGCTTAACTTATGGTTTCTTGTCATTGACATGCTAACCGCGACATTTTCACTGCTGCCGCCAGTCCCCAAGACTGCCAATTTTTTTTTAGTTCTACGTGTATATATTATAGTATATCATCCATGTCAACTGCTAAAAAGGCCTAAATTCTAACTACACCTACCGTTAAAACTCAGTACCCGGAGCAACATTTTCATACAAACGAGGTCATTTCGAAGTTGGGTGCCCTAGGCGCTCTAGACCTCCCCCATTCGTACTCTGGAAAGCAGCAGCTGCTATCAGATCTCATCCGAATCTTTACCTGACGGAGAACCGAGGCTTCGAAATGACCTAGTTTGTATGAAAATGTTGCTCTGGGCAATTACTTATTATAAATAGACGCGTCATACACGAACATTAGTGCACTCAAAAACAGCGTAAGCCATGATTGTAGCTACAAACTTGCATAAAATCATACAGCGCGTGAAGAAAAGGAAAGACCTACGAGTATACCGATATCTGTTGTTAGAAAGAGATGAATATACATATTTAGTTACGTCACTAGCTGCTGCATGTTCATTGGCGCGTACGTAATAATAATAATTATTATTATTGTAAATGTCAGGCAATTGCCTGGCATTTACTTTGCCATTATTGAGCGCAGGTAACGCATCTAAAGGTAATACATCATTGGCTCTGGGTACTGAGTTTTGACGGTAAATGTAGAAGCGAACATAACCGTATAAACTCACTAACATACCCAAACGAGTACAAACACCTGATATATGCATATCCCATAAAAAGTACGTCAGCTAACTGTTAATTATCGCATACTCATCAAGCTGTTGTATTAGAACAACAGTTAGCAGCGTGTGTAATGAGGAACTGAACCGAATAAGGTCGTATCTGCCTGTCCGCGGAAAACGACGTTATGTGTCATTACGACCATTTGACACGGATGGGAAGTTGTAATGTGACTGTCATTCATTCATTCATTCTTAGCCGTGGTCGTTCAGTGCTTAATATGGGCTTCAAAATTACCGGTAATACGTATAATATTGTTAATTACTAAGTAGGTAAGCTTGACTGACGGTTTG
The DNA here is from genome assembly GCA_948098905.1 of Tiliacea aurago. Taxonomy (NCBI): domain Eukaryota; kingdom Metazoa; phylum Arthropoda; class Insecta; order Lepidoptera; family Noctuidae; genus Tiliacea; species Tiliacea aurago. The sequence continues at coordinate 20,510,481 of OX402593.1, forward strand.
GTGATAGTATTGTATTGTCATTAACCGAAAAGAGTTTACAATTCATGTTCAAGCCCGCCCCACTCTGGGTAGTAAATTGGTAGCGATTGTGGTTGATTGCCAAGGTGTGCTGGAGTCTCTATTTTTAGGGTTCCGTACCAAAATGGTAAAAAGGAACCCTTATGGTGAGACTAAGTATGTCTGTCTGTCTGTCACACCTGGATATCTCAAGAACTACTAATGCTATCAACTTGAAATTTAGAATAGTTTTAGATGGCGTTTGCCCAACTATTTTGCATACAAGAAATAAATTTAAAAAATATATCTTTTTTACAAAAGGGACTGAGGGGGTCTTAAAAATTTTAAGTATGTGGGGTATCATATGAAAGAACGCTGTTTGCACATTCTCAAACATTTTTTTCTTTTTTTTTTGGCAGCATAGTTTCCAACTTTTGACGAAAAATGTAAAAAAAAATACCGTTCCCCCCCCTTATCTCCGAAGTTTGCATAGATAAAAATCTGAAATTATTCTATGTGATAGAAGTGTATGTAAAGATTACAGGAAAAATAAAACGTTGTCTCTAAATAGCACAGTTTTTCGGAAATCATCAACATCATATATACGTACGGAACCCTCGGTGTGCGAGTCCGACTCGCTCTTGACCGGTTTTTTTTGTATTTATTTTCTTGTTTTATTTGTTTCTTTACATATATTGTTTCTTTATTTTCTTTTTATTAAGTATGGACACTCATCTTTACCATTGTTACCATTTTTTGCCTTTATCCCAACTGATTTGGGATCGGCGCAACATATCCAGTTCTTCCATACAACCCTATCAGTCGTTATTGACCGACTAAAAAAGGAGGAAGTTCTATGTTCGTCTGTATGATTTTTAAAGTGAAAACTTCTTTAGCCGCGTTGAGCGATTTTTGGTAGGGGGTAAAACTTATGGGTTCCCGTCATCGACATGCCCGCGTCACCGACCTGCTAATGTGACATCTTGCGCCAGACTGGTGACGCGCAGCGTCCTGTGTACACGTACTTACGAGTATACGCATATATACAAGGTGGATTTTTGGCGGTCTTTAAGAGACTGTCCTTAACTTTTTGAGAAATTTTGATCTGCATTCACAGATTTTGAAAAAAATGTACAATCAGCAGGAAAATGGGCATTTTTCACAAAACCTTTTATTATGTCAATCGATCCTGTTTCTTATAAGGATCAAAACCCTCTATTGGACCAATTTAGGTTTGAGTTCTAGAAAAGTCATAAATCGCAAAAAACTTTTCCCATACATTTCGTAGGAAATGTATGAGAAAAGTTTTAGTTAGCTGCCCTTACTGCCCAATCTCAAAAATCCATCCTGTATACACTAATACATTGTATAATAATATAGTCGACTATATCATGTGCTGGTCAAAGATTTAGGTTTTCAGTCTCCCTGACTGCCTTTAAAAAAAAAAAAAGATTTTCATCATCGAGATATAAGTACTAACGTACTAGAGAAGCTACGTCAAATAACTGAATTGTCCTATTCTTCGTAATTTGAATCTTTAGTTCGCGCAGCGCTAAAATAATAACAATTCGTCTAAACCGTAACTAATTTACCACAGCGCTAGATTTGCTGCGGAAGTGTATTTATTCTATATAATTTATTATTGTCGGAAGTACTAGGCGCGAAAGAGCTAGAGAGCGACTGAGTGAGGTGCGGCGCGATCGCCGCAGTTGAACGAGACAAAGTAGGAATTTACGGTGTCTTCTCTAGTACGTTAGTACTTATATCTCGATGATTTTCATCGACACTTTTATCGATTGTGCACCGTTTAGAAAATTATTTTTCATTTGGCAGAAAAAGCTCGCACCGTGGTCATAAATGAATTTAATTAAGTTTCCTTCGGTAGTTTTTAAGTTAGCATCAATGAGGCTATTTGAATGCACTATGGTCAACGAATACTGTCGTATCTTTAAATAATTACAATCCATATTATTACGTTAACAGAAGAAGGTCGTATGTATGACGCATTACAACCAGATCCACAACTGCAATGACTCATTATTTGTGTACAAATAATTTATAGCTGTATTATGATTAAGTATGTGTTTAAATATGTGGTTCTTTATTGAACTTTATATTGTTTCCCTTGACCTCGGCTATAAAATTGTAGACTTATTTTTAGGCGCGACTTAAGGCTTCTACATACCGGGGCGACTTGTCGCGCGACGCGACGCGACACAAAGGCACCGCTCGTCCCGCGACACGCGGGGCCTTTGTGCCGTGTCGCGTCGCGCGACAAGTCGCGCTGGTATGTAGAAGCCTTTATTCTTATTTACTTGTTCAACTGCTAGATTATGCTTTATTTTATTGCTGCTGATTATCGTCCTGCCTTTATCCCAATTTATTTGCTATCAGATGTTGTAAAACTTCTATTTTTATTTATTAAAACTTTATGCACAAGTTAAAAAATACAATTTACAAAGGCGGTCTTAATGCCTGAGGCATTTTCTACCAGTCAACCTTAGGGTGATGCAAAGACAAAACATGGCAGGTGCAACGTACGGGATAGATAGCTCGGAAATAACTATAAAATACAAGCATAAATACAAATACATAGATAGATACATAATATACCAAAATAAACTTTGTCAGGAGAAATAACGACCGGTAGCGAAGAAAACGACTCCAGCAGATCATCGCTGGGATGTTTCGGCCAACTTTTGACGAATATGTTCACGTGCCTTCACTTTAAAAGGTAAACGGCTGATTGCCGTCCTGATGTTCAGAGGGAGCGCATTCCATAGAAAGATCCTTCTATTGCCATCTCTGTCACCCTCAGTATCATCCTCTTCCTACCCAAGTCATCTATCACAAACCCATCGATTGTTTTTTTGGCATTCCCATTTTTTAAATATCTACCATCATTTACACTCAAAACTTTTCTTACTATATTTATTCCTCCACATCACATTCGCAAGTCATACCATGACCTATTTTTCTTGTCTTTTCCTCCCATATTCATCCACTCTTCGCTTGTCCGTCCATTTCGCATTGAAGATAGCTGCACTGTTTCCTGGACTAAGTGAAGCTAACGTAACGCTATACTTGCACAAGTTTAGACTTGCGTAAGTATTCCGTTACGTTTGTTGGAAGATTTTTGCGCAAATTTCTAGACTTGCGTGATTTTAAATTTTTGATTCCGTACTTGTGCAAATTTGCGTTTGCGCAAGTTTACTTGAGCGTGTGTGTGGCATGTCGCGTTCAAGTTTCATTCGTATTTTTGTTACAACAAAGTGTCTATCAATGAAACTAATAATTTGAAGTCTTTTCGTAATCACTATCACTACATATTATAAAACGAAGTCCCCCGCCGCGTCTATCAGTCTGTCTGTCTGAACGCGATAAACTTAAAAACTATGGAACGTATTTTCATAAGGTTTTCATCAATGGATGCCATTACTGCGCAACACAACGGACGGGCACTAAACAGAAATAATATCGTTACAAGCAAACTTGAGCCGTATGTGGTCAATACCGGCGTCATGCATACTTGTGCAAGTCTAAATTTGCGCAAGTAAATCGTAACGTGTATGGCTACCTCAATACTGATATCATCATCACCAACCTACAGCCGTCCACTGTTGGACCTTTCATGTTGCACGCCTTTATCCTCGGCTAACCACAATTGGCTGTTAACAGGTACCCTGCGAAGATCATTTGTCGACCTGGTCTGAAGTCCTACCCAACGTTTGAAGGTTCTCAGTATTCAAGATTACGTCAATCCCATCGGTTATCGTTTCTACTGCAAATTGAGACTTTAGAAGTTTAGACTAACTTCATTAAAATAACCCTATTTGCATTTTACGATAGTAATATTTTCTTCAATTTATTCCTAAGATGGAACTGTGTAATTGTACTAAGTGCTTTATATCCCACATAATTTGTATAATAAAGCGCTTAACTGCATTCACGTTATAAACTAAGTGCTTAATAGTATTATTAATGGTATTTAAGGCCATATGCAGCAGTAATGCTATCACTGCACATGGCTTAGTGCAGTAAGTAGGACTTTATTTAATGCTAAAAGCACACATACTAACATTATAGCTTTAATAATAGCATACTATGCTTCACGAGTGGCGGTTAATTAAGGGTTAAGTACCTATACTTAACCCTTAATTACTCGTGCGGGGTCTAACAGACCCCGGTTGGTATATAAGCATTAATATTTCTGTGATTTTTACGTCTACCACCTTTTCTTTTCCGAATATTAATAATCTTTAATTATCAGTAGTAGATTTTTACTAGAATTCAGTGTTTTATTACCAGATCCTGCACGACTCATAAAGTGAGTATTTTGGCGCGAGTAATTAAGGGTTGAATATAGAGCTGGCGCACCCTGGAAAGCCAACCCACTATCAGCTTGCCCCTGAGTTCTCCTGCCCGAAATGGAATTTATCAACGCACCAGTCTTTTTTAAGAAGGTCTATATGATGACAATGCCTACCAGGGGAATCAATGGCGCCTTAAGGTTAAGAAAGCCGATCCCGCGAAACGGGAAAAGGCGAAAACAAAAAAGACGAAAATACACCAGCCTTTTTCACCATTTTTTTTTTTTTTTTTTAAACGTTGCCCCACACTAGGAATTTCTCCTGTATTGTGGGTGCGTTTACAAACATTTAAATTCACATACACAAACAGCCAGACCCGGAACAACTACTTGTAGGTCATACAAATATTTATTCCGTGTGGGAATCGAACCCCCGACACGCAGCGCAGCAGCCAATCGCTTAACTAACTGCGCCAACCGTGCTGTCGCGTGCCGTGCGTGCTGTGTGATACTATAGAGGTATGAGGAACAGGGTGTAAAGTTCACTCATCCTCCATAGAAAAGGGAGGATCCTCCGACCAGACGGGTGTTGTGCTGGTGGGCTACTGCCCGACGATTGGTGTCGGGACGTTGTGTATAATTATGCTAGTCGCGCGGTAAACTCTGCTTGCGCGATGCAGGATTTGTGTGACGTCAGGTCTTTGATGCATAGTTCGCATGTGACGTTGTAGATGCCACCACAATACCATCAGCAGTTCCATTACCCGCTTTGGTATATAAACCACCTGATGTTTTACTTTGTTGCAAGCAAGTTTGTTGTAGAAGACATTGGTAATACCTAGGTATTACTGGCAGATGCTTATCTTCCTATATCTTATGTATTAGTTGGGAGTTATTTTTTGTGACGAGAGGAAAACGACTTTCATACAACTGCTGTATGGATCCTTTAAGAGATAATTTTTGTTTTGATATTACACAAGCGAACGTTACTCTGTTCGAAATATGTACAATTTAATACTACTCTGGGACTTTTGAACTTATAGACATTTTTGCATGTGCTCATAGGTTCAAAAGTCTTACTTATACTTCAATAGTTTTCTTGAATATTTTTATATTTTTTTCTTTTTGTACCATTTCTTGTTTATTATATGCGTATACCTCTATATCTTAAACCCGATAGTTGATTTAATAAGTTAGTTAGAATACAATTATATCTTGTATTTGTAACCCTAGCGATTATTTTCACTGTATTGTATCCTATAGTTAATCCGTAAGCAGCGTAGTGGGCTGCTATATTGTCTATTAGTTTTGTGTATTTCTTGTTTCTATATTTTAATATTATACCTGTTTGTTGCTCCCTTTGAAAAAAATAAAAAAAAAGTTATACAAATGTCGTTTAAAATAAGAACTTGGGGTACCTACACAGTTATGCAATAAATTAAATATATCTTTACCTATTATTGTTGGAAAAAGTGGTGAGATAAAAAGATGAAACCGTCTTAATAAAGATGATCGTGATACTAATTCCTTTAGTAAGTGATTGCGTAAGAATTTAACTAAAAGGGTATGCATAAATCTTTACCAGATACTTTTGGGAACAGACCATACCAATAATCTTAATCATATCTAATATTATAAATGTGAAAGTGAGTTTGTTTGTTACGCTTTCACGCTAAAACGACTAAACGGATTTGGTTGAAATTTGGCGCACAGGTAGACCATGAACAGGGTTAGGACATAGGATACTTTTTATCCCGATATTCCCACTGGATCGAAACTTATGCGGGTGAAACCGTGGGGCGCAGCTAGTATTATCATAAAGGTTAGTAAGTGCGCACACGAATCAGGAAAATACAATAACAACCTTCATAAAAAAATGTATGAAGTCACAACCCGCGCCTCTCTGTCTACATTTGATCGTTTAAATTTTTATCTTTATTTAGGTCGATTTTTCTATTTACCTACCTACAGCGTGATTCATCATTGTGTAAAATGCACTGCATTATTGAAAATGGACTTTATTAAGTTCGTTTTTTGCAAAGACCCATTCCATGCCAGCAACGCACTCGTGGGTGTTTTAGTGTTTTTTGTTTCACAAAAGTAAAGTTTTTTCATAGCACGTTTAATTTTTTTTTCTTTTTCTGGTGGCACCTGTCAACAATTTTCTAATTGAAGGTGGCATCGAATGGGTTAAAAAGAAAGGCTCTCTCTTTACTGCTTTCTAGTGTTAAAGCCGACAGCAAACTTTTAAATGACGATTACAACGTAAAACAACTAAGTAGAAGAATGTCTGAATCTCATACATGACTTGCCTATTGTACCACATTTTTCTACTAATTTGTGTTGCATATTCATCTTGTGTGGTTAATTTTATTGACGCTAAACGGAACTTGTCTTTATGAGGAATTTCTTTTGTACTTATGTATGTTGTATTGTCTTGTCCGTCACACTTTAGGAGAAGGCTTCTTTTATTACAAGCCTTATGCTTTTTTTTTTTTTGTTGGGTGGGAAGTTATCAAATAACTTCTCCCGCTCTGGGCGGAGCGGGAGGGAGTGTCAGACTTTTACTGACTAAAACCCACCGTGTTCCGTGCCAGGGCCACGATATCCCTTTCGGACAAACTCGCAACCTTGGCAGGCATTGCCCCAAACGGACCCCGTCAGTTGCTGCTGACTACTCTTTGAGGCGCGCGTGGAATACAATGCGCCGTCGACCCGGGCCTGGTCCTTATCGGACGGTGAACTACCCATCGCTCACCTTCCGCAAGCCCGCGCCTACGGTGGCCGGAAATCGGCTTGCGACTCCCGACGCCCGGGGCGTCTCCTGCGGCGACTAAGGGCGGAAGGGCGTGAACCCTGCCTCACCCACACGCGTTCCGCCTCCTCCTTCGCGAGCATTACTGTTTCGCAGAAGGAGGTGACGGCCTCCCATGCAAGCCTTATGCCTAAAGATTCATATAAATGACGCCGGAGCCGCATCGCCGCCGCACCGTCCCCCCACCGGAACCGCGTGTACACCGCAATGAATAGTAAAGTAACGATCATAATTCACAGTTCAGTAAAGGATTGCGAACGAAACAGTAAATAATTCAATTTCAATAGTTTTTATTAAAATGTCAGTGCAGCGCTTGACCACCGCCATTTTGTATATATATTACACGATGCTCAGTTCAGCTCAGTTCAGTTCAGCTCCGGCGTCATGTACATGAAGCCTGATGGTATCCCTATCAGCAAAATATCAAACTTCCATACAAACTGTCATCCCATATTTTACACCTATTTGGGATGAATTATCAAAAACCCTTCCATAAATGCTCACGTTTGATATAAAACGTACTCTTGCTAATAATTTCATGCTATAATATGTACTAGCTGCTGCTCGCGGCTTCGCCCGTGTGGCTTTTTCTAAACATAAACACCTTGCTCTTGAATTACTCTCTATCTATTAAAAAAAACCGCATCAACATCCGTTGCGTAGTTTTAAAGATCTAAGCATACATAGGGACAGACAGGAAGCGGGAAGCGATTTTGTTTTATACTATGTACTGATACCCAACGGTTAAGGTAGTGCGTTGTCTGACAGTGAATGAATTTAGTAGAAGAATAGATCTTTTTTTTAACTACTACTTCTACCACTACTTCTTTAATCTAATCGTTTTGTTTGTAAGCCTAAAAAGTATGATCATGTTGCTAACTTTCGCAAGATACTCAAGTGGCTCCCTATTCGGAACGGTCGGATATTACGGGTGCTATTTAAGATCCTTCACAACTCTAGAACGCGATCCTATCTGCGGGAACGCTTTTCCTACGCCCGTCCTTCTGATGCACCTTGCAGGTTGCCATGGTCTTCCCCTCCGCACTTTATCGACTTCTACTCCTACTCCTTCACTGTGCACGCGGTTCGGATAAGGAATTCACTTCCGTCCGCCTGACATTAAAGGGACTGCAAAACTGTTGTAATTTTTAAGAGTGAAAGGACACTATTATATCTTTCCACTTAATCATAGTTGCATATTGTGTATTTATTATATTATACTATAATAATCATCATCATCATTATCATTTCAGCCGAAAGACGTCCACTGCTGGACATAAGCCTCCCTCAAAAAGAGGGGGGGGATTTGCCATAATCGCCACGCTTGGCAGGCGGGTTGGCGATCGCAGTATGGTTTTAAAAATGCATAGAGAATTCTGCTGCCCATTCTCTAGTAAGTCCCTTAGTCGCCTTTTACGACACCCATGGGAAGAAATGGGACTATAATAATATATTATTATAATTAAGTATATATATTTTAGTCACATTTACAGTCGGAAACTTAGTCGGGCTGGTCCACAAATTTAAGGTCACTCAGCGTGCTATGGAGCGGGCTATGCTCGGAGTTTCTCTGAAGGATAAGATCAGAAATGAAGTTATCCGGAAGAGAACCGGAGTTACCGACATAGCCTGCAAGCAAGCTGAAGTGGCAGAGGGCTGGCCAGGTTTGTCGAAAGGCCGATGGCCGGTGGAGCAGACGAGTCCTGGAGTGGAGACCGCGTATCGGCAAGCGTAGTGTGGGACGCCCCCCAGCTAGATGGGCCGACGACCTTAAAAAGGTGGCTGGGACAGACTGGATGCGGAAGGCGGAGGACAGGGTGTTGTGGCGCAGCCTGGGAGAGGCTATGTCCAGCAGTAGACTGCTATAGGCTGAGTTGATTGATTATATATTTTAGTGATATTTATTTTAGAAGTATGTATGTAATTATTATTCTCTTATTGTATGTTTATATTTAAATTAGTGAATAGTTTTATTTTTTTATTTTATGTGTTTTGTTTTCTCTTCTACTCTTACACACGTTGTCTACATCTCTTTGTCTACTTTCCTGTCGCAGGTATGGTGGAAGAGATTTCTTTAGAAATAATTTAAGCATCACCTTTGCACGTATTTTTATGTTCCTTTCTTCTTGTCTGTTTATATGTGTGTAAGTACACAAACTGTAAAATAAATAAATAAATTCAATTTTTTTGATTTTTTCTCTCATTATCTGAGGGAGTGAAGTGTGTAACAGGAAGTGACAGTTTGAGCATGGAATAAGTAAGTACTTTTTAATAGCATGGAATTAGTGCACTCATGGAATTAGTAAGTACTATCATTCCAGCCGAAAGACATCCACTGTTGGACATAGGCCTCACCCAAAAGGGGGGGTCGAGATAATCGCCACGCTTGGCAGGTGTGTTGGCGGTCGGTGTTAAAATGCATAGAGAACGCTGCTGCCCATTCTCTAGTAAGTCCCTTAGTCGCCTTTTACGACACCCACGGGAAGAAATGGGATGATGCTATTCTTTACGTCCGGCACCACACGGAGCAGTAAGTACTATAGAGGGTCAAATTAAATTAGCTAGCGAAACTCCGCAGACGTGATGAATATCGATATCTAAACATGATAACATAAAAAAGAATTTAATTTGATGAGTTTTTTTTTGGGGTCATCAACTGCCCGTAGTATATAAATATAAATAAATAAAATTGAAATATCAGTTTAAAAAATCTGTTTTTGTTTTGTGTAAACTTCACAGACAAGATGGGTATCGATAACTAAACACCATAAAATAAAAATGAACAGATTTTCTCAACGCACACTTCCAGTAAAAACATTACCATCTGTCAATGACTCCAAAAAAATGTATCAAATCTTTTTCTTATTTCGTGTTTAGATATGCCCATCACGTCTGCGGAGTTTCGCTAGCTAATTTAATTTGACCCTGTTTATGTAGAGTGAGATGTCACATGTTACACATCATACGCAACTACTGTAACGCTCGCTCGTTTGTTTTAGGTTTTTCTTTAAAATTCGTATTGTGTTTAAAATCTTTCGGAATTTACGCGTATAAATTGTATAATTATCTTTTATTATATAATTCGTTTTATTCCCATAACAGCTACTACCTACGTTAAGAAAATCATTAAAAAATGCCGAAAACATAAATCTTATCTAACAAATTATACGAAAAATAGATTATACGGATGTCTTTTTAAGGTTTTTATGTTTTTTTAGCTGGTTCTACAAAGTTTGTAGCAAAAAGTTGAAGATGTGACAAGGTCGCTCAAATGCCAACTGGCGCTTGCTGAAGGTCGTGAAGATGAGCATCAAGGCCGACCAGCATTGGCTAGGAAATAACGTCATTGTCTCAGATTATTAATAGGATATTACGGTAAACAGGTTTATTCAATAAAACCGTTTTGTTTTTACGGATTTCTTCACATTGTTTAAGAAGACTCATGAATTTGAAGATTTTTTAAGAGGGCTTTTGGTATAGATCTTCATGTAGACCACGTTACAGGTGTAGTGATACCTGCCATGGTTGCGGGTGTGTCTGAAAGGGATCAGGGAGCAACGCTGCCTGGGAGTTAGGCCTCCTCTCTGTGTGTGAGGTAGTAGCCCACCACGCGGGTCCAATGCAGTGAAGCCGTCTTTGTAAAATAAGTATGACTTGTGAATGAGGAGGCACTTTAGCAATGGTACCTTAATAGGCCAGTTTAGTGCTGGTGTATGGAAAAACCTTAAAAAGAAATATACCGATTAATTGAATTATTATTTTAAATTATTTAACTCTATTGTATGTTGTTTAATTAAATTATTATTACCAATTTCTGTTAATTATTACTAACACTAATTTGTAAGCGCACAGTTGTACTAACAAATATGGATGTAATCTTTGATGAATCTGAAATAAATGATGATTTGATTTTTTTTTTTTTTATTAAACTCACCTTCAGCGTCAACTTCGTCCCACAGACGGCACATTTAAAGCAGCCACTATGGAAGAAAGTGAAGTCCTTCAGCGGACCAACTCTGTCCACTTGGTACACAATCTCGTTACAACGAAAGCACGTGCTCTCGTAAAAATTCGGCCGATACATTCTGACTGCAGTTCTGTCACGTCATATTAACAACACTATTAACACATAATCACTGTTTTCATCACTGCACTATCACTGTTACACTCTTTAGGAGGCCTGTAAACAATTATTTTGGTTAGAATTACATTTTTTGGAACACTTTTTTTAAGGTCGGAAACAAGATTCGTTCGTGGAAAATGAGACGAAAATAAATCAGAGTTAACTTATTACTATGATTTGAGGTTGATTGTTACTGAAAGCATAATGATTTGTAATTAATCTCATTCTATTTAACGTCTTTTAATTAAGAACTCTTGTTAATCAATAACCTAACACGGTTACGACGTTTGATTTGACGATCGTGGCCATGTTTTTTTTAATTGTGTTTTGTTTTTAGATCAAATGGGAATGAAAGGAGGTTAATAGACCTACTATTAATTTACTGCCCATAAAAGAGCCCTTAGAAGTAGAGTCAGTTTATAGTATAACAATTACAAGAAAAAGTTTGGATAATGCACTTAAACCACTTATTATAAAAAAAGTAAATTAATAAAATCAAAAAACCCGACTGCGTAAAAAGTGAACTTAATAAATAAAAAAAATAAAAAAACCCGACTGCGTAAAAAGTGGACTTAAAAAAAATGGAAACAAGATTTATATAAATTAATACTTCAAACATACGTACTTCATTTTGATACCCCACTCGATAGGCTTGAGAGATATTTTTTTTTTTAAACACACCTTTTGGTGCCAAAAATCCGCCATTCTGATTTTTTTTTTCACAGAATTAGGGTGGATTTTATCCCAATGATACGAAGAAAGGAGTTAAAAAAAAAAACAAAAACTGAGTATGGTGGCTTGCACCGAAGATGTAAATTTTCTATGGGCCTTTTTTTTGTTTTTTGGGGTGGGAAATTATCAAATAACTTGCTCTCTCGCTTTGGGCTGAGCTCGGAGGGCGTGTCAGACTTTTACTGACTAAAACCCACCCGTGTTCCTTCAGTTGCCTGTGTGCCAGGGCCACGATATCCCTTTCGGACAAACTCGCAACCCTGGCAGGCATTGGTCCTACCGGACCCCGTCAGTTGGTGCTGACATCTTTGAGGCGTATGGTTGCCATTATTATTATAGTATCTACGATATGCATAGAGATAAAGAATAAGAAAATAGCTTTACGTGAAATTATTTTCTCATAGACGAGGTGCTTATAGAAAAACTGCTTGGTAATGCAGAGTAACTTGAGTGGTAGGTAATTCTATGGTCATCATGAGACTTTATGCATGATTCATAAAATATCAAAAAATCTGCTTTTACCAACTACGTTGGGGTATGCTTCTAGTCTACTGCGTCGAATGCCGGGAGGACACGGCGCGGCATACGCTGGCAGAGTGTGCCCTCATCTCACGAGTAGGCAGTGACCTATCGCTGCCGGCCGTGGTCGAGTCGATGATCGGCAGTGAGGAGTCCTGGGATGCGGTGGTGTCCTTCTGTGAAACAGTCGTGTCGCAGAAGGAGGCTGTGTAAAGGGAGCGGGAGATCTCGTTCACTCACCCGGCCCGCAGCAGGCGCACTGGGCGTCGGCTGGCTGGGCTGACAACGCCCTCTTCCGGCCCCCCTAAACGGGTCCAGGGACGGCGGACTTGGGTCGTCCGCCGCCCCCTATCACACTGGACCCGAGGTGGCGCAGCGTAGAGTACCACGCGCGCAGAAGCGGGCCGGCACTAGCCGGGGATTGCGGAAATAATAATAGATCCCAAGATCCCCGGTGCAAGTGTGGGAAGGGAACACTGGGGTGGTTTTTAGTCAGTAAAAGTCTGACAGACCCCTCCGCCCGCCCCAGGGCGGAGGACATCCATGAGGATTTTCCACCCCGTGAACAAAAAAAAAGGCTTCTAGTCTAACTGGATGCAGGTAAATACCAGTATTTTACATGGGGCGATCGCCTATCTGACCTCCATAATCCAGGGGGTCTGCTTCGAACATAAATCTGAAATATCGGCCGAATGTTCGGCCGTCGCTTGACTACGGCTAACTACAAGCCGTTAGAAATATCTGCGAACCTGGCTCAATGACGTCATGCAAACTGGAGCGATAGCAAAAAAAATTGAGAAAAAAAAATTGTTTATCTATTTTTTTACACTTTTATTATTAGGTCAATCTGTACTTATAGGGGCGACGTGCGGAAGCGCATTCCAGCGAGGTTCGCTGATATTTCCGACGGCTTGTATGGCTGTCTATGACGCAACAAAAAAAAAACGACAGTCAAAGAGATAAGCCAAAGTCAAAAATGTGACTTTAAGTCGGGTAAGGATTCAAAGTAAAAAAAGGAAACTATGGAAGTTATAAATCGGCCGAACATACGAATCGGCCCCCAGTAACTAGGTAATACGATTCCCCATAGTAACGGGTTGTCAGACTTTCGGGCTTCTGACGACCCGTACCGACTGTCAAAGATCCACGAATGACAGCCCGGACCAACGTGCTTTCTGAGGCATGGAAGAGTCTCGGTATGTAAAGGTGGTCACCCATCCACGGACCAACCCCGGCAAGCGTAGCTTAACGGATTGATCCATGCTGCTGTTATTTCTTAGCCAGGGGCTCCTCATGATTCACAAAATATACAAATGCAATTCAATATGCATGTACACACGGCTATACATCAAGCTATACATGTCCAGTATACGCTGACCTCTCACTGTACGGAAATCCTACACAACGCGAGATCAGCTTATACTGGAAATGTATAACTTGAGGTGTAGCCGTGTGTACCTACGTAACCAAATTCGTCGTCCCCTAAGTGGGCAGCGGCTTTATTGATCCAGAAACACCCTTAGTAATGTAATGACCGCTCAGGTGCGTTGACCTTTCATTCGTAATACATTTCTGAATAAATTGGCGGTCACTTTTTCTACTTGAGTAGATTCTTTAGAAAATAGTACCCATAATAATAACCTAATGCATTAATAAAAATTTATACTAACAAAATATGGACAAAAATTGTCTGAAATAAACGATTATTTTATTATTAATGTACAAACAGTAAAATACAGAGAGATAGAAATAATTATAATGTACGTACATACGGCTACACATCAAACTATACATTTCCAGTATACGCTGACCTCTCATTGTACGGAAATCCTATACAATGCGAGATCAGCTTATACTGGAAATTTATAACTTGATGTGTAGCTGTCTGTACAAAGATTTTGGTTTTAGGTTTTTTTATTATTATTTATTTATCTTTAATTCAGGCACATTACCCATATTAGTGTATAATTAATTTGTTAATGAAACGTGTTGTTGTTGATGATGGTTTGTTTGTTTGTGAATTAAACCTTTGTTTAATTCTTGTCTCCTCATGACAGAAGTAAAACGTTAATAATTCAGTAGAAGGCACAATTTTTTGAGTCTAAATCCAGAACAACTTATAAAAAAACGTGCCCAAATGGACTAGGGGAGTTTATGGCTGTAGTAGAGCTGCTTTAAGGCCCGTGCAGACAGGCGGGGCGGGCGTGGAGCGAGCGCGGGGCGGGCGCGGGGCGGGCGCTGGTCGGGCGCGGGTCGGGCGCGGGGCGGGCGCGAGGCGGGCGCGTGGCGTGTGTGGGTTGACTTCGATAAATGCAATTTGAGATTTATTGATGTGTCATAAACTCATAAGACTCAAATTATAAACAACAAATTTCAAAGCGAACGGGGAAGGCGCGGGGCATGCGCGTAGCGGGCGCGTGTCGTCTGAACGCAGCCTCAACAATTTTTCTTTCTTTCTTTCTTGCTAAGAAGATTCTGGTTTAAGAAATGATTAAACAAATCTAATTCCGATCTTAACCGAAATAGTTGGTATATGTCCAGCGACCTCCTGCTCTGCTAATCTAAATACCATCCGTTGCGTGCCACCACGTCATTGGTGCGTTGCATCAGTGCAGTTGTATCGCAACCATACCGTTCTTACTCGAGCGTTGAGCGAGGCTCTGCGCGTGCTGCCTCTGGGTATCCGTGGTAGAAGTTATGGGATTAAGCGGGAGAGTGAGAAGAAAGTATAAGATTAAAGACTGACATTGTGGAGTAAAGTTGTTTTTGTTTTATTGCTGTTTTTTTTATTATTTTTTTATTTGTATTTAGTATTTTACCTTTTTACCTGGCTTAAAGGCTGAACGACATACTTGGAGGCAGGATTAACAACCTTTAATGCGCTCCCTCTTTGTGGTACGTGGGAGACAAACCAAGTGGGAACTACTTCCCAGTATCCAAGAAAGTCATGATAGGACTTTAAAAATCAAGGACTTTGCTAATAAGGATAGTTTTCGAAAACGATCTTCAGTGCATAAGAGATAACAGTACAATACAGTTAACATAAAATGTATGTTCTACAGTTTCACGCTCTTTATCATACAGTGTAAGCATTTCTCGCTAATCTCCTCTAACTTAACCCAGACATCAAAGACATCGGCAAAGTATTAGAACGTGCAAGTGTAATGATACCTTACGAAGTATTTACGAGCTTCATACGATTAAATGGTCGAGGCAAAAACTGTGCCAATTATGAAAATACATGGATTGTGTACTAGTTTATAGTTTAACGATGTTGGTAGCACGACTGCCTCTTTGCTCTAGTGGTCGTTTTATAACTTCCATAGTTTCCTTTTTTGACTTTGAATCTTTAAGCGCGGGCCACACCGCCAGCTGGCGGGCGGGCGGGCTAAACTAACTAACATCGTTTCACCTCTTTACATGGTTAGTCGGTAGCTCGCGGTGTGAACCGAAGTATGTAAAGAGGTGAAACGATGTTAGTTAGTTTAGCCCCCCCGCCCGCCAGCTGGCGGTGTGGCCTGCGCTTTACCCGACATAAAGTTACATTTTTGACTTTGGCTTATCTCTTTGACTGTCGTTTTCAGAGTTCCGTACCCAAAGGGTAAAACGGGAACTCTATTTCTAAGGCTCCACCGTCTGTATGTCTGTCTGTCTGTCCGTCTGTCACCAGGCTGTATCTCATGAAGTGTGACAGTTAGACAGTTGAAATTATCACAGATGATGTATTTCTGCTGCCGCTATAACAACAAATACTAAAAAACAGAATTAAATAAATATTTAAGGGGGCTCCCATACAAAAAACGTGATTTTTTGCTCGTTTTTGCTCTATATTGATAACGGAAACAGGTAGACGCTTCAAATATACACAGAATATCTAGTTATATATTCACTTTAAAAATAAATAATTAAATTAAAATAAAACAAATATTTAAGGGGGGCTCCCATACAACAAAAGTGATTTTTTGATTTTTATAGATAATGGTATGGAACCCTTCTTGCGCAAGTCCGACTCGCACTTGGCCTGTTTTTTTTTTCTTTTGCCGTAGTCAGCCATAGTTAGACGTAGTCAGCAACGGCCGAACATTCGGTCGATACTTCCGATTTATGTTCGGACTAGACCCCCTGGGTTGGATTCCCAGGTCGGGCACAGTGTTATTGGGTTTTTCCATCTGTCATTTCTCAGTAGCAGCCCAGGGTCTGGATTTGTGCCCGGTTGCTGGCCCCGTATTACATGGGACTTAAACATAACTGTACACCTCTGCTCAGCCCTTCGGGGAATAGAGGCGTAATGTTGTTCGGGTTATCGGCGGTGTAACATGCTGGCGTGTGGCACTGCTCAGCAAACCCCCTCGTAAATCCCATTTTATTAGTGGACTGAATGTTATATTGGTTTGATTCCCAGGAGAAGAGAGGCGGGAAGACATTAATGAATACGCACTTTTACCTTGAATGCATGTGGTCCAAGAAGACCTTTTATTCCACACCTATCGGTGCACACGTTAAACACAGACACACCGGTCGAATGACAGACAGTAGTAACAAAGTTACCATGTGTAAATATATTTAAATGTTGCAACTTCCAACAAATGTTATGATGTTACGTGGTAGCACGATATTGGTATAAACAATTGACGAAAAATCCTTTAATAGTAAAAACAAAAAAAAAGAAAACAAAACACAAACACGAAAGAACAAGTTGGGGGAAAATATGCGTCACATCCACGTAAAACGGCCATCGCTCAGCATAATGCTGCGACCCTATGCGAGACAGAGCCCAGCGCTGGTTTTCAGTGACAGCCGGCGTTGACGTGATGACGTCAACCGGTGCAGCATTTAATGAGATAAAAATAAAATAAGTACTTAATAAAAAATAAATGCAATACTTCGTTCTACAAAGTTCTTAGTTCGATCGTTTACTACTTAGTTCGTGCTCTAGTGGATTAATAGTCCAGGAGCTCGTTAACTATCTACATGTTATATGTTTTTTAATGGGCAACTGGTTCACGAAATGATACTAAATTTTTCAATGACCTTAGCTCCTGAAATGTAATTAGAAATTTAAAAGATCATTTAGGTGACTTTATCGTGGCTAAATAGAAAGAAAAATAATAATAATAAAAAAAAAATGAAAAGAAAAGGACAATATTTTCTAATAGAAGAATAAAAATTTCTAATCTTATAGTAAAAGTTGTTCATACTGATAGGTATTCCCTTAAATTTTGTCGCATGTTTTCACAGTCAGCCTGTATGTATAGACATCACAAACAGACACATCAAAACCAAGGTTTATTTTATGGTTTTTTTAAATTTTTCTACGGAACCCTCAAAATTAGTCGATAAAGCTGATCCAATCGATTTTGAAAGCGAAATTAAACAGTGACGAACGTAGGAGAAGTTTTTGGCCAGCGTTGGTCAACGGCTCCGCGATCGTGGGCGATGCGTGGGCGCATATGAATTGATCCGAAAAACTACTTTTACTTTAGATTTCTTCATGCAATCTCGTATTGTACGAGAACAGGTGTTGGGTTATTGGTTATATCATGCGGTTATGTATTTTGACTGTGAGAAATTGCCTTTGGTGTGTTTTTATCAATTTATTTATCAATAATGGATAGTTATGTGATTTAGGGCACTATCATTTATTATGTATCTTCATTTCTATTCTAGCGATTTTGGTATTCATTTTTACAATAATGAGCATTATGTACTTTTGTATTTCTGTTATTTGGAATTTGAAGACCCGATCCGAGTGTTCAAAAACGGCTTAACTTTATAAAGTTAACCTAATCGTCAGTAAGGTAAAGTTCAGAATCGAATGTATTCCTTACTTTACTGCAGATCAATCTGCCTAGTCTTTTCCCAACTATATTGGGGTCGGCTTCCAGTTTAACCGGATACAACTGTATACCAGTATTTTATACGGAGCGACTGCCTATCTGAACTCCACAACCCAGCAACTGGGTAATACGGTACCCCTTGTTATGCTTGGTGACGACCTGTAACGAGTGTCAAAGATCCTCCAATAACACCCGGGACCAACGACTTAACGTACTTTCCGACTCGTCTCGCTATGTAAAGATGGTCACCCATCCACGGAGCAACCCCGGCAAGCGTAGCTTAACCTGATGGATGGACCCGTCAGGTATTATTACTAAGCCACGAGCTCCTCCTTACTTTACTGCAGAGTTAAACTTACTTTCCTTATTACCACTCCTAATTAAGATCACACACAAACTATTTGAAGCTAAACTGTGCTAGTTAGTGGTATGATGGTAGTACAGCCTGACCTGACCCCTTTTCCATTATTCTTCTTTGTAAGAAGGGTCAGGTAATGGAGGTCACTGACTGGACCACCACATCTCACAGACATGCATGTACCACATATTACGACCACAACTCTGTGGTCTTGATCTACGTCCATATTCATGAGCCATGTTTGGCTCATCGCTATGTATTTGCATAGTCGCTGCCACATAGTGCTCTCGTTTATTTTTAGTGATGTAACTTGATGCTTGAAGAGTGAGTATGATACTTAGTTATACTCAGTCTTTTCACTAGGTATAGGTAGCGAGTTGAAGCTGATATTTAGAGAGGGTGGGCGTTCTAAATGTCAATCAGTCTGTATTTCGCACCACATCTGTAGAGCTGACCTATCTCTGTATTCGAGACTAAAAAAAAATGAAGTCTGCTTAAGGGTTCCATAGGCATCAGAATTCATCTGATAACTTGATCCATAGAAACACAACACAGCACTCAAATTACCCGCTCAATAAAGGATCTCCAAAGCGGAGAAGAGATCCTGTCGGCTACAGTCTTCAGAATTCCGTTGCAGCTGCCACGCATTCTGCAGATCAGGGATACAGTTTTCTTTCGCACTACAGAAGCAAGGCAGTCCCAACATCATCCTGAAGATGTTGTTATACTGAACGCGCAGGACATCCAGCGACCTTTTGGTGTGACTGACTCACAGATTTCCCGTATAAAAGCTTTGACAATATGCCTTAAACAACGATAGTTTTACTTGTTCAGAGCAGCGGTAGAATCTGCGGGTCAGCATGTTACCCCTGACCCCTAAAGCCCTGCGTCCCTCTCAATATCCAAAATAGAAGTCAATACATACATGACTCAGAAATCAATTATTTAAGGAAAAAAAGTTGGACAATCTATCTCAAAAAGAAACAAAATTGGTGAAATCAATATGCAACAGCATCGAATTAATCAAACTATTACCTTCTTAGCCGTAAACAGAATCCTGCCAGAGTTGTGAGTTTGTCCGAAAGGGATATCGTGGCACACAGGCAACTGTAGGAACACGGGTGGGTTTTAGTCAGTAAAGGTCTGACACGCCCTCTGGGAGCTCCGCCCAGAGCGGGAGAAGTTATTTGATAATTTCCCAACCAAAAAAAAAGTAGTAACTACTTACAGTTCCAGCTTTTCTTGCTCTAAAAGCAAATGAAACTGTAGTAAACTATATTTCGATGTAAATGAAGTTAATTCTCAAGCTAGTGTCGCATCACTAGCGGCTTGCGCACGCTCATAGTGGTTGTCATTGTGGCGGCATGCAGTTTGCCCACATCCCAGTTATAAGGCGAAGGTAAGCGACGGCTTAACAAGCCAAATGTTGGCGTTCATTACACATTTCTTGAAATTCCGCAACGGTTTAATCGTGGTATGAAGTGTGTTTTATATTTTCAATGGATGTAAAATCAGCCCGCAACGTTTTTCTACTTTAATATCAGTCTGTTCTTCTATCGTGAGGTCCAAAGATTGGACACTCAGCTAATTAGTAGCCCGGTTAAATGACCATGGTGCACTGGACGATCGTTTAGTACCGAAGAGCTTCTTTGAAACTAATATTACAAAGAGGAAAAAATTTTACGTTTTATATTTTGTACGTTTGTTTGTTACGCTTTCACGCTAAAACGGCTTAACACATGAGGGTCTACTCATGTGTTAAGGGGGGGTACTCATGGGTTGTAGTTGTCAAAAAATAATAGGCCCGTTTTGACATTTACGGTATGGTTACTTCACTAGTTACGTCGCGATTGACCATCGCGACGTAACTATAGTGAAGTAACTCTATCATAAATGTCAAAACAGGCATATTATTTTTTGACAACTTTAGGACATATGATACTTTTTATCCCGATATTCCCACGGTATCGAGACTTATGTGGGTGAAACTAGTATTGAATAAATCTACTCTAATAGGAATACATAGGGATTCCGTTTTTCTTTTTTTTTTCGTCCATTTCACCAAGAGCGGCTTTCTTATGGCTGGTTGACATTTGCATTAGATAACTAATTCAAATGTCAACCAGTTTAGTACAAGTAGAAAAATGTAGTGTGTGTACAAACGTCAGTCTAAAACTGACAGTTTATCATAAAAGTTAAAATATATTTATTTAGCACAGACTAAAAGGCACACAAATAAACACCAGATTAACTAAAAAAAAAAAATTAAACAAGTAAAAAGTGTAAAGTGCGATAAAAGAAATTAGCAGAAATCAGCCTTTAGAGCAGTTTCCATCATTTATTATTGAATTATATGATCCATTGCTCTATTTACTTCAATATCTATAATCAAGGACCCGCAATTTAGTTTCATTCTTAAATGAATTAGTTATAATCTTGTGTAATATTTGAACGATATCCGGCATAATGTTGAACGTGAAATAATTTATTATCCGCAAGACCCTGACATTTTTTATTATTGCTCAATTTACTTACGAATCTCGGTGAGTTTCATTCACAAGTCGTGTTTATTTATTTATTAGTACTGCAAATATCAATTTGTGCTTTATTTTTCATCATAATGGGAACGTGTGACCTAAGCTTAACTAAACTTTGCAGTCTCGAATACTTTTGGACCAACGGGATTCTGAAACCTCTGTGCATTGATTGGGTTAAAAACATTGAATGGGAATAGTTAACTGGTTAACCATACATTATGCCATTAACTTATCAATATTGTTTTAAATTGAAGGTGAAGGCGATTAAAAGGACTAATGACAAAAAGAAAACTAGCGCGACGAAAGATTAAGGAATGGTAGGATGGTAGAAATGGTTCTACTATTCTACCATTCCCTGACGTTTGAAGGCATTTTATAAGAAAATACCTAACCTTTTTTTTCTTTTACATCGATCTTGATGAAAATATAAAAATACACTTCCAGTAAACTTATTAAAGGTGCAAATTGCCAGATGTTATTACAAAAAACCAACACAATTTGCAAAAGTAATTGCAAAACAATTCTGTACTTAAAACCCAGATATATGCCAGTGACCTTGAGTGGTTAGCTTGCGTGTTCTGTACTGAGCTCACGCAACGCGTCGTACGTTCAGCCAGTAATAGATAGGACTCGCCCATCAAGGAGCGCTGTCCCCAATTTGACGCATTATTCATTTATTATACACAAAACAAAAGGTATTTAAAAAAAACGCGTATACTAAAAGATCAATAATAATAATAAACCAAAAGAAAAAAAAAAGAAAAAAAAAAAGATAAAGATCAATAATTAAATTATCTTTAAATTGGTTAAAGTTTCAGAAAAATACGCTTGGTAGATTTTGCGCCATTCTCAGTTTTTTATCCGCGTTAAGGCTTCTACATACCGGAGCGACTTGTCGCGCGACGCGACACGACACAAAGGCACCGCCTGTCCCACGACACGCGGGGCCTTTGTGCCGTGTCGCGTCGCGCGACAAGTCGCGCTGGTATGTAGAAGCCTTTAGACATAACTTTACAAATTAACTTCACTATGATAATATATAAACATAATCTAAAATATTCACATAGTAAATTATTGAAAAAATGCCCTAATTTAACATATATTTTTTTCAAATCATTAACACTACTAGTTTAGACGTGATCTTCAGTATAAAATCATTAAAAGTCGGTTATCGTCGCCTTAACTCTAACGTCTTTACGTTAATTGCTAAAGTGACATACATACCTAAGTATTTATATACATGTATATGTACATAATGCATATGCGGGTGTTGATAAGGAATTTAGTTCTTAGCTTTATTGTTTCTTTGGTATTTTTATGTCGTTTTATGGCGTTATTTTCAAGGTCGGTTATTACTCCTAGAGTTTAGTTGATACAAGTTATTTTACTATTGGGCTTGTGGCTAAGTTATAACAGCGGCACGGGTCGAACGATCAGGTTAAGCTTCACTTGCCGCGGTTGGTCCGTGGATGGGTGACCATCTTTACATGCCAAGACCCGTGGCTCGGAAAGCACGTTAAGCCGTTGGTCTCGGCTGTCATTTGTAGATCTATGACAGTCGTAGGGGGTCGTCAGAAGCCCGAAAGTCTGACAACCAGTCTTTCCAAGGGGTATCGTGTTACCCAGTAACTGGGTTCTGGAGGTCAGATAGGCAGTCGCTCCATGTAAAATACAGGTATTCAGCTGCATTCGGTTAAAATTGAATTTCCCAATCATATTGGGGTCAGCTTCCCCAATATGGTTGGGAAAAGGATAGCCAGATGATGAAGTTATTTAACTAGGTTTTGAATATAAGTGTGAATAGAGTGAATGGAGGTTCTTGCCTGTTCTTCTCCATAGGCACCTACGCCTTGGAACGGATAAAGCATTAACTTTCTGACTGACTGACCGGCTTCTTGGCAATTCAAAAGCAGTGTATGACTAAACGCCGACAGACTGAACACTGACAAGACTTTACTTCGACGGGACTCTTTGTCGACAGGACACTTCGCCGACAGGACACTTCACCGACAGGACTCTTCGCCGACAGGTCTCATCAGCGACACAATTCATAAAAAATGAAGATTGGGTTAGGTTAGGTTGGAACAGTGACCATTAACGGAGATAAGTTGCGTCGCTGATGTGCGAAGTGTCCTGCTGGCGAAGTGTCCTCTCGGCGAAGTGTCCTGTCGGCGAAAAGTCCTGTCTTCAAAAGTATCTGATCAGATAATCAGCAGTTCCCACTGCTGGGATACAGGCCTCCTCTCTTCGAGAGGGAGTGGCTTGTGATCTACCACGCGGGACCAGTGTGGGTTGGTAGATGTCACATGTCTTAATTTTGGTTCTAGGACATATTGGTTTCCTCAAGATGTTTTCTTTCACCGTTTTGAGAGCAGTGGTGATGATTTTTTTTACACATAGTAAAGCGCCTGGCTGGATTCGAATCGATGACCTACAACTCGTAAGTCGGGGCGATAACCACTGGGCCACCACTGCGCTTTATTGTAATGACTAGTATTTATATAATTACTAGTCCTACTAATATTAAAAACGCGAAAGTTTGTTAGTATGGATGGATGGATGGATGTTTGTTACTCTTTCACGTAAAAACGGCTGGACCAATTTTGATAAAATTTTGTATCGAGGTAGCTGACACCCTGGATTAACATATAGGCTACTTTTTATCTCTATATTCCTACGGGATCGAGACTTACGCGGGTGAAACCGCGGGGCGCAGCTAGTATTTATATAATTGAGTTTGAGTACCTAAGTACCTACTAGTACTCAGCAGTGTCGTGGTGGGTCTTGCTGTGGGTTTTAAGAACCACAGTGGTCAGTTTAGGGTCATGGGTTGAACCTCTATTGAAAGATTACCGGCTCAATTTAATCTTGTTAGTTTATTTAGGTCAGCTCTCAATTTCAACTAACCAGTCACTGTTACGAAAACATTTTAATTAAAAACTGCATAATATTTAACCTGAAATATAATATTTTCGAGAATAACTTCGTCAATTATGTTCGCTTAATATTATGAAATACATAGGTACGTAACAACTGTTGCAAGTCTGTGCAACGAGATACTATAGTTATACGAACTTCGTTCAACCTTGTAAGAACGTCCGACTTATAACGTTAATTTAACTTATAACTATACAACCATAAACAGTACCAATATTAAGAAATAGAAAACAAAAACAATTCAAATTACGAATAGCAAAAAAATGTACAACAAAAAATGTTACTCAGCACAGGGTAAAAATTACACATCCAAACCTATTCCATACAGCCAGAAACGTCACATAAACGTCAAAAAAAAAATACACGCGAGATGCAAGCAACTAAACCCATTTTCCACGAGAACAGTCCATTTGATCTCACAGCACAATACACACGGTTAACGGAAATATCACAACGGTACATTCATAAAAAAGTTTATGAGAAAAAAAGAATTAAAAAAAAGTAAACGGACGAATCTTGTTTCTTTTTTTTTCTCATTCGATATTTGAATTTGTTTCACAGACACCTGTCGGGTAGGTCATTTATAATGTCGTTGCGGGCGCGCGGCTCTCGCGGGGCACGGGCGAGGACTGTCCGCAATTGTTTACTGTAGGTTCGCCGTCGACTCTACAAAGAACCTTTTCGTGATAGTAGTTATTTGTGGAGAGTTGCGTGAAGCCTCTGTGAGGACGTTGAGGATCAATAATAATTTAAACGTGCCTATGTAAAATAATTCTGTTCCAAGTTTTTGCACTAAGAAGAATAGTAAAAGGTAATAAAATAAAATTACAAAAGAAACTCTACACTAATGATTTTATAATACGGTTTTTCTTTTGTTTTTTTATCAATTTTAACACAATAACAAAAAGATATATACGACCGACTGACGAGAGCCGACGCTCTAATATCGTTTATCTGTAGTTTATTACAAACCAAGGGTTGCGGGCGCGCAGATAACACTAAAGACTAGAATCGTCTGTCACAAGTGCCAGAATAAAAAAACTTAGTAATACAACTGCAACAATAACGCCAAAGAACGGTATAACCACCTTTTTTCATTTCTTGACTCTCCCTCATTGTCTAGTTATCTAGCCCCCCACTTTGAGTACATTTGCGACAACCATAATAAAAATCTACGTTCATCTCACAATCGTCTTCGTCAATGTCCCACTCACCGCATTGACTTTATTCACTCTTCCTTCTTCATATTCATTCACATCGCTCACATCGCTCGTGGAATGTGTTTCCCCAGGAAATCAGGATGGCAACCAACCGATTGTCCTTTAGAGTTAAAGTTTGCGAGCATAATGTCAAGAAGCTGGCTGTATCGTCACTACGGTAATGTTTTCCCAGTGTATGTCTTATTTGTTTTAGCATATTTATTTGTGCCTAGATTTAGGGTGTATATATTATACTTTTAGTTTTTAATAGGAATATGTATATCCTTATATTTGAATAATATTTATTTCTCAATTCTTGCGATTAAACCTACCACTGTTTGTCTCTGCATCACCCAAAAGTTGACTGGTAGAAAATACCTATGGCATTAAGTCCGCCTCTATACATTTGATAAATAAATAATTACAATTAGAACAATAGACTTAGTGACAAATGACAGCATTTGAGTAATTATAGTACTTCAGTTCAAAGATTATCATAAAGTCAGACTAAAAAAGTCCGATTAAGCTTTTACCGATTAGGTACACATGAGTTTTTTTTTGGTGTAAAGACAAAAATAAGGATAAATCATTTTACACGACTGCCAAACAAAGGAGTGTAATGTGTTTAGGGTTCATGTAATGTATTTATGTATCTATGTGAGTATCTTTGTGCCACCATAACTTTAAATGCCAGAACAGATTTAGATGTATGGGGTATCGTTAGAATCCTTACATCATCCGAAATGGCTTATACAAAATAATATATAATGATGAATTTGAAAAAACAATATGGCGGCAGTATGGCTCCATTTTCAAATGAGAATAAAAAAATGTTAAATTATTACAATATGGGTATCAAATTAAAGGCACATGCCAAAAATATAAATTTTATTCGCATCAATTTTACATAGGTAGGGTGTACATGCAAAACAATCAATAATCCCTAAGCCATCCACGCCTCGCCTGGCTGTGAGAGTATAAAACCATATTTAGTGCTTAAAATAAAAATACCACCACATACCGTTACATGTTTTATAAACTAAAACTTGTCACTATAATATAAATTATACTAAATTATTTATTTTATTTTATTCATTTTAAATAAAATAAAAATAAATAATTTATTTATCTATCTGTTTAGTCAGCGAGTAAATGCTTTTGCTTTGTATAATAATTATACAGATTAATTAATACAACTTGTTTTTCTTTTTAGTTTTTGGCAGGGCAGTCGTGTTTTTTTAAATTAAATAATTCCTTAATCTTTCGAGCGGTTTATAGTAAAATAATTGAAAAAAATATTTTCATTTAGCTATATGATTTTACTGTCAGATTTGTACGTCTAAATAAAAAAAACCGGCCAAGTGCGAGTCGGACTCGCGCACGGAGGATTCCGTACCATTATCTGCAAAAAAATCACGTTTGTTGTATTGGAACCTATTATAAATATTTGTTTTATTTTAAATTAATTATTTATTTTTAAAGTGAATATATAACTGAAGATTCTGTGAATATTTCTAGCGTCTACCTGTTGCCGTTATCAATATCGAGCAAAAACGAGCAAAAAAATCACGTTTTTTATATGTAAGCCCCCTTAAATATTCATTTTATTCTATTTTTTAGTATTTGTTGTTATAGCGGCAACAGAAATACATCATCTGTGAAAATTTAAATTGTCTAACTATCACGGTTCATGAGATACAGCCTGGTGACAGACGGATAAACAGACAGACAGACCGCGGAGCCCCAAAAAATACTCCATAATTCTACTATTCAGTTACACAGGTACGTGGTGTAGAGTATTTTTTATATGTATTGCTTATTCTGCAACAATTATAACAGTTGAGGCTGTGTAGGTCTTAAAATATCGATATCAATTTCCAACACAATATAATTTACTACATATTTCCACTACTGCGCACACGCATAATCTATGGCCAGGTGGTAGACACGGCACCGTGGCTAGTCGGCACATCGGGCATTCCGACCGACATCGCCCGCCGGCGAAAGTAAACATTACCAATCTTACGCGAGCCTCTTCACACATCACTCACAACCCAATCCACACCATATCTACTAAACACCAAAGTTAATTTTCCAACAACAGTTCACAGGCTTCTCCAATCACATAAAAAAATATAATTTGTACGCTATTTTTAAGAGGTTAGAGTTGGTTTTTGATTGGTATATAAAACAGGTATTGTAATATGATGGTCAGGTTATGGTGGACGGTGAAATAATGCCCCGTAAGGCCTAGGGATTCGTTTCTTATTGTGTTTAATTGTATGTAAATAGTGTGGTACGATGCCCTTAGTAAAACTTTCTGATCGAAAGAAATGCTGGAGAATGGAGAAATTATAAGACTAATAAAAATACTCGGCAAACGTAAGGTAGGGCGCCCTCAGGCTAGGTGGAGCGACGATCTTCGCAGGGTGGCTGGTGGCAGCTGGGTGAGAGTTGCCGAGAATCGAGCTGAATGGCATGCAATTGGAGAGGCCTATGTCCAGCAGTGGACTGCTATGGGCTGATGATGAACATGACATACTACTCAGTAAATGAGTTTTTAGATGACAAAACTATTGCAAAATAAAATTATTTCTCCATAAAAACCAAACATTATGAAATCTATATAAATAAATAGGATTATAGAAAATCAAATAAAAATATGAATACATAAATAATAATGAACATACTTCTAATAATAATAACTAATAATAATAATGTCATAATAATTACCTACATTATTCGCAATAGATAAAACAAAAATAACTAATATACTTACTATAACCTGTATACACAAACCGAATAATATAATTATGTATATACACCTACACATAATTATGCACCCAACTATACACATATTAATAATTTATAATAATAATGAATTGCTTGAATTTTATTGTTACTTAGCCCACTTCCTCTCTCCTAATGTTTGCTGTGCCCGACAGGGTCCATATTGATCTTTTACTTTTTTATACCATCTATTAATACATATGGAATGCAATAAAGAATTGAGAATTGAATTGAATTGAAAAATACTCATTATTCAACTCAGACTATAGCAGTCTACTGCTGGACATAGGCCTCTCCCAGGCTGTGCCATAATACCCTGTCCTCCGCCTTTCATATCCAGTCTGTCCCAGCCACCTTTTTAAGGTCGTCGGTCCATCTAGCTGGGGGGCGTCCCTCACTACGCTTGCCGATACGGTCTCCACTCCAGGGGGTCTACTGCAAATATAAATCGGAGGTATCGGCCGAATGTTCGGCCGTTTTATAACTTCCATAGTTTCCTTTTTTGACTTTCAATTCTTACCTGACTTAAAGTCACACTTTTGACTTTGGCTTGTCTCTTTGACTGTCGTTTTTTTTTCTTTCACCGTAGTCAGTCATAGTAAGCCGCAGTCAAGGAAGTATCGGCCGAACATTCGGCCGATACTTCCAATTTATGTTCGGAGTAGGCCCCCTGGAATCGTGTGCTACACCGGCCATCGGTTCTTCTACAAACATGGGCAGCCCACTGCCACTTCAGCTTGCTTACTCTGCAGGCTATGTCGTTAACTCCGGTTCTCTTCTGCTCATTATTATCTTTTACTAAAACAAGAAATGAAAAAAGAACGCATGAAAGAAAATTCTTAGCCAGCTCTGTACAATTCTTTAGGAAAATTCAATTACTCGTACCACGGGTATTTTATGCCTTTTTAGGGCACAAGTCTCTCACAAATGTTAATCCTATTTAAAAAAATACAAGAATATATATATTTTTACATTATTGTTTATTGTTTGCTGTGTAGTCTGATGTTCCTTTTTTGTGCTTACCCAAGAAATAGAAAACACCAACCATTTAAACACTTATCTTGATAATCCAATCATAATAATTATATTCCCGGAAATTGGCAAAAGTAGCTACTTTCGCCAGTTAGCCAATAGAAAAGACATCAACGAGCAAGGAAGTTAAAACATAGGTACTATAATATTCATTTTGCTGTAAACTCGGAATTTCCGGCTACTGAATCTTCTAGAAGAATACTTCTCTCTGAATATTATATACAAAATTAAATGAATATTTACTTTGAAAAGTATTATATTTAATTCTTAATTATTGTGAATGTGAGCACTATGTGGGTCATATCATTTTCCTTTTTTTTCTCAGTTAGTTTTAATGATGGTCTGACATTTTGAGCACTTTATGCGGTCTACCCAAATGTCCTTTTTTTGGTATTGTTCGTCGAGTCGTTGAGCTTCTTAAGGGGACGATAACCGACTTTTAATGATTTTATACTGAAGACGAGTAGTGTTAATCATTTGAAAAAAATATATGACAAATTAGAGCATTTTCTCAATAACTTAATATGTGAATATTTTAGTGAAATTAATTTGTAAAGTTATGTCTAACGCTGATAAAAAACTGAGAATGGCGCAAAATCTACCAAGCGTATTTTTCTGAAACCTGCAACAACTAAAAGATAATTTAATTCTTGATTTTTAGTATTCGCGTTTTATTAAAAATACCTTTTGTTTTGTGTATAATAAATAATAATGCGTCAAATTAGGGACAGTGCTCCTTGATGTGCGACTCCTATTACTGGCTGAACGTACGACGCGTTGCGTGAGCTCAGTACTGAACACGCAAGCTAACCACTCAAAGTCACTGGCATATAGCTGCGTCTTAAGTCTTGAGTTTAAGCTATACGATTACTGCCAAATGCTTGCTCTGATTGGACAGGTCCACTCAAATTTGTGTGGTAATTTCCTCAAAAGGCCATTTCAGGCACGGACCGCCATAGGCCTCACATGATCTAACGAAGATTATGGACTTGACTTTGTTTCGCCATATCTTCTCAAGGGTAGTCAAGTAGGAAATGTCGACTCCATCTAGCTTATTTTTAATTTTTAATATGACGTAAGTGGTTCCGATATCCTATTTACAGAATAAACAAAAACATTTCATTTAATTTCTGTCTAATATACATGTTAAAATTCTAGTATAGTCGCGTTTTTACACCACATGACGCTTAATAGTGATTATCGACTAATTTAGTAAACACTACTATTTAATTATAGATATTCTTAGTTTATCAGGTGTGCAATTTAATATTAGATCATTTTTACAGTAACTAACATTTCCTATTAGGATATAAACGGGGTTTCCGGTAATCAGTACATTATTGCGTAGCTTTAAGCTCAACAAACACAGAAGGCGGGTGCGGGTTCGGCGCGGGTCGGGACGGCAATACGGCGGCGGCGCGGCGCGCGGTGCGGGCTGAATTCCTTGTATCTATATGAATGACACCACACGAAACGCGTGCGCGGGTCAGGCGCGGAGCGGGTCGGGAGCGGTAGTCGCACACGCGTTTCGTGTGGTGTCTTGATATAAATATAGAGAATTCAGCCCGCCGCCGCGCGCCGCCGACCTTCCGCCCCGGCCCGCACCCGACCCGCGCCCGACCCCCACCTTCTGCCTGTGTGTTGAGCTTTAATGAATTAGGATATTTTGCGTCTTTCAAGGCTGGACAAAAGAGGATTGCGAAAACAACTATTCTACCTAATTCACTAGATTAATAATTGTATCCATAATCAGCCTATTGTTCCCACTGCTGGGGCACAGATCTCCTCTGTATGAGAGACAGTGGGCCGTAAATGCCGTAATCCACCACGCCCAGTGTGGGTTGGTAGATGTCACATGTATTTGATATTTCAGTTGTAGGGCATGCCGGTTTCTTCACGTGGTTTTTCTTCACCGCTTTGAGAGCAGAGGTGATGAAATCATTTACACAAAGTTAAGCGCCTGTCAGAGTTCGAACCTTCGAACTCGTGAGTCGCGAGCATTACCTACCACTGGGCCACCACTGAATGAAAAGAAAGAAAACAGATGAATTGGGGGATGTATGAATTGTACGCAGATCATAATTATGATTCTACCAAAGCGTCCATTTTAGGACCCGGCGCGCGGCGCCTAGCAGTCGAAGGTGTAGGTACGTAGCGACGCGACGTAAGTACGTCGCGTCGCTACGAAGTAGCCTTCGTGTGCAGCGTGATTCTGTTGTAGTATTAGCTATGAGTTTACTATCAACGCTTTGCTATGAATTTATTTACAGGCAAACTACGTTTACTGTAATAAATATAGTGACAGAACTTGGAAACCACAGGTATTTACTCGGTTAACAAAGCCAACATTTCATCAGCTCTCGGGTTATATGGCCTGGTGATCCGATGGTTGATGTCGGGGGGGGGTCGGTGTTGTTGAGACCCGTAGCAACTGTTAAAGATCTACGAATGACAGCCGAGACCAACGGCTTAACGTGCTTTCCGAGGCACGGAGGGGTCTTGGTATGTAACCCATCCATGGATCAACCGCGGCAAGCGTAGCTTATCGTGGTCGATCGACCTGTGTCAATCCCCGCTTTTAAAATGTTATCATGTTGCAAAATGATGCTCTACAAAAAGTAACTTCGGTGTGGATGCACCTTGAAATACATAATTTCTTTCCTTTATGAAATCCGTGCCTTGGAAAACATGTTAAGCCGTTGGTCCCGGTTGTCATTCGTGGATCTTTATCAGTCGTTACGGGTCATCAGAAGCCCGAAAGTCTGACAACCAGTCTTACCAAGGGGTATCGTTTTGCCTAGTAACTGGATTGTGGAGGTATTCTGCTGCATCTGGTTGGACGCCTACCAGAACATAGTTGGGAAGGATGAAGGCAAATGATTTTTTATTTTTATTTTTATTCAAAAGTAACAACAAACAGCTACAATATAAAACATAGAAACAAGAAATACACAAAACGAGTAGACAATATTGCAGCCCACAACGCTGTTCACAGATTAACTATAGAATACAATACAGTGAAAATAATGAAAATAATCGCTAGGGTTACAAATACTAGATATAATTTTATTCTAACTTATATTAACTATCGTGTTTAAGTTAAAGAGGTATATGTATATAATAAACAAAAAATGGTACAAAAAAGAAAGAAGAAAAATTCATGAAGATATTCAAGTAAGCTGATGATGATGATGACTTAGAAGTAACTTTCTATGATTCTAAGTAAGTTTAGTAAATAACTTTTTTTATCCGTACCCTAAGTGTGAATTTGCAAGAGAGTAAACGTAATGTTCTTAACTTTTTAGACCTTAGGTATCCTGCTTATGCGTATGAAAGTTTCATTAAAATCGGTTCAGTCATTTCGAAAAACAAGGGCTTGAAAGTTTGTATGAAATGCCGTAAGTTGTAAACGATCTTATGGGGACGATAAGCAACTTTGAATGATTTTATACTGAAGATCACGTCTAAACGAGTAGTGTCAATGATTAGAAAAAAATATATGATAAATTAGAGCATTTTTTCAATAACGTAATATGTGAATATTTTTGATTATGTATGTATTACATAGTGAAATTAATTTGTGAAGTTATGTCTAACGCGGATAAAAAACTGAGAATGGCCCAATATCTACCAAGCGTATTTTTCTGAAACCTTCACCAATTTAAAGATAATTTAATTATTGATCTTTTTGTATACGCGTTTTATTAAAATACCGTTTGTTTTGTGTTTAATAAATTAATAATGAGTCAAATTGGGGACAGCGCTCCTTGATGGGCGAGTCCTATTACTGGCTGAACGTACGACGCGTTGCGTGAGCTCAGTACAGAACACGCAAGCTAACCACTCAAGGTCACTGGCGTATATCTGCGTCTTAAGTCAGGAGTCGGACCTCACACTATCCACGTAGTACGTAGTACCTACTTGTAGATGTATGAAGTCCGATCCAGTGTCGCAGCACCGGACAATCCCACCTACCGCACAACGTGCTCAGGATGCTTTGGGAGCTGGCACACATTATGCAAAGGATCGAGGCACACCGGTTTCCGATGGTGCCATAAAACCCATCAATACTCGCCTCAGCAAGTTATGCGTGTAGGATATGACCACAAGAATAAAAACAAAATTTCATAATTATGAGAATTTATTACTTAAATAATTTTTGATAACCAATTTTAACCTAAATATATCACATTAAATATTCTTTTACATTACAAACTAGACGTTGATACAACGTATAGTACACAGCCATTTAATTAAACAACAAGTTGTTATCATAACTAATAACTATGCCTTCACAGTTGCTTCCTTAGAAAGCAGAAATGATCAGGTGCTAATGAAACTTACAAAATTAAAAAATGTCATCTATATTAATTTCATCCAACTAATTGTTTAACTGGTTTTAATTAGGTTGGCTATACAGTTTGGGCCCATGTGAGATGATTTTTTTCTGGGTCTAACGCTTTGGGAGGATACACAATGACAAATTAGAGTCCCAAACGTTACAGAAGGTTTTTATTATTTTTCCCTAAAAATATAAAGTTTTGTGACCTTCAATGATGAGATTAAATGGTGGGATCTCAAACAGCTTCTCACTAAAAGATGGTTCGAGTAAGAGGTTAACCATGAAGCTGCCATATCTTAACCCAAACGGCCTTTTTATAAAATAAGGTTTGTCTTTAGACCTAGGTTTAAACCATCGATTCGTTTTAAATTTCGAACTCTATACCGACAAACATAAAGTTCAAACTACAAAACTGACGTCAAAGCCGAGTCGTAAGTTGTCATTTTGCATTAAGAACTTTGACATGCTCTGAATTAAGTTTAAAATACAATAACGAGTTCGAAGTTTTGGGCTTGGAATAAAATTAGAACTCATTTTGTAACGAGACCGAAAGAATCTAGACAACCCTTATATATACCAATCATATAATATGTATATCAGAGTTTATAGCACTGTCGTTTCAGTTTCCTTCAGAAGTAAATAATAAAGCCATAGTCAATAACTTAGTTATGTAAAACCGTTATTTAGCGCTGAGGCTGCGCCGGCTGACTGCTGCCCGATATCGTGAACTGGGGCAACGCGCTGGGATTCTTTTTCAACAGAACGACATCCGTACCCCATGTCCACTGTAACAGAAGATAAAACAGAGTGATTTATAAGTAAAGAAAGAAAGAAAAAAAAATTATTGTGACTCGCACAGATCAAAAATGAAATAAAACACACTCATAGAAACAAAAAGAACAAAATTAAAAATCAAACAAAGTAAACAAAAAGAAAAACAAAGTCCTGTATGAGGCCAAAAGGCCCGTATCTCAGCATGTGATGGTGTAGTGGTGTGTGTGTGGCATGGTGATGATGATGTATGTATGTCTTACTTATTAAAGCCGTAGATAGAGTATTTTATAGGTTGGCTGTCAGCATATAGGTAACACATGAGATAGCGATAGTTTTGACAGTCACTTCTAAGGCAGTCGGGTAATACATTTCAAACAAATCGTGACGTGTCACCCGTTTTGTTGGGCCCCAGTTATTGGCTAACTAAAGGGGTCAGACAATAAGTTTACATAACCGAAGGAGATAAAAATATATTTCTGTCTCATTTGTTTTTACTACTGCATCTATTTTGTGTCCTTTACTTATGATTATTATTATTTAGTGACTTGCTATTACTATACAGGATCGGGATAAAAGGGACCTTATCTGGGCGCATTTAACGACCTGCAAACAACTTTGTCGCGTCGTTGTGGACTCTAAAATTATTAGATTCAACCTTCCGTGGAAATAATTAAATTTTAAAGATCTGATAATTTTGGTTCTTTGCAGATCTTTAAATGTTCTTGTGGTTCATTTTTGCCTATAGGTAGTTAGGGATTCTACGAACTATTCTTCTCTAAGATCTGAATCAGTTCTCAATTAAGACATCGTTCATAAGGAACAGTTAGTGTCTCTTAAAATTATATGTTTTACAAATTAAACTCAGATATTTGTCTGTTCTTTTTAAGTTGAAAACAGAAAACCCCGAGTTGATTGAATCTCCGATGCAGGTGAATGATATATATTATTAATAATGACTGATTAATGTAAGTAAACAAGTGTCAATGACTGACTTGTTTAAAATACTTTTTAATTAGCTTTGTGATAATAAAACAAAGATTGTAAATATTATTGATTGTAAAAATAACTGAAACACAGTTACCTACTTTTCTATTTTGTTTTGTATTGATTTATCATGATACAAGAACGTGACTCGTAACGCAAACCTAAAAAAATTGTAGCTTTAATAAGATAGACAACATTTTGATAGCCACACGCACTTTGATATAGAATTTTTTTTTCAAAAGTGTTACTTTGGTATCTGATCAACTTTTAAAATATCTTCAGTATTATCAAGTCTTATTGACAAATCTCGATTTATTGACTAATAATTGATACCCTAAAAAGCACCAACTAAAGTGGGAACACGATAAACCCGTAATTATAAATGTATACTAACCGCTAGGACAGCAAACACAGTTCCCAGAGAGTAGCCAGCGAGCACATCACTCCAGTGGTGTTTAAAATCAGTGACCCTGGAGAGAGCGCAGTACCAGCTCAGCATGACGGCACCGAACTGGAGGACGTGGCGGATGGTCCTCGTGCCTGACCAGGTCATGCGGCCTTCTAGGTACAGCTGAAAAAAGGAAATGGGTATTTATATAAAGATGCAGTTTTAAAAGTTGTAGATGAGTTGGATAGTGATGGAAAAGAACCAGAAACACTATAGCAGTGCTCAGAGATTTCGAATATATAGAAACATGCAAGACTCTAGAAAAGATGTTGAAGATTGAGCAAATTTAAAAAAGTAACTGGTCGCATCAACTCTTGAAATTATGATTTAGTCTAAAATGAGAGTTTATTTGAAAATGAAGAATAAGGAGACTTTAAACTAGATGGATAAACATATTGTAGAGGACAGAAATACGATTGAAATCCGAAAAATCCGGATGTCACATATAAGGCAAAGTGGAAGAGTATGATGACTACTGATAACTTGGGAGGATGTAACAAGATATAAATGGCACGGTGTATATTCCACGTTGGATTACAGACCATGAAGGTAATTAAATAAGTTGAACGAGCAGCGTTAAATTACATAGTGGCCTTTGACAATCATGGTGATCGGATGATGGAGATATAGTGTAAATCTAAGAAGCTAAAGGAGGACACATTAATTAAATAGTAGCAGTAGTTCCTTTGAAACGACAAAATACTGGATTAAACTCGTTAAATATGATGAAGAAGATTATGAACACTAACAAGTATTCCATGCTTGAATGATCAAACCTACGAATGATAATACATATTTAGCTCATAAAAAAATATGTAATAACAATTAAAAACCGGTCAAGTGCGTGTCGGACCACGCACAATGAAGGGTTCCGTAGTTGGGATGAATTCAACCCAAGAACAAACTTAACACTTCTAGTTGAAAAACATGAGCCCCATACAGTCCAACTGCAAATGTAAGTTTGTACGCACAATATTGAGTGATTTACCATGTTATTTTAAGATCACAGACTTCTAATATGTTTTCCTGTAATCTTAATAATAAGTATAGAACTATTTTCTGTATTTTTATCAAAATTATAGGCTCAGTAGTTTTGGAGATAAAGAATGGTAATTTTTCATCTATTTTCTTAAATAATTTCAAAAGTATGTATTTTAAAATTATAAAAAAATATATATAACATCCTTAAAATAAGCCCTTTCATTTCATATGTCACACGGTACAGTCAGCAAAACTTTAATTTTTAATTTTCTAATTTGTTCCCCAAAAGTTACCTCCTTAATTAAAATTAATTTATTTAAGTAACACGTCCGTGTTTGGGTTACAGAAGTTCATAGGTGTACCAAATTTCAACTTAATCGGTCCAGTAGATTCGGAGCAAATCAGCTGAGACAGACGGACAGATAGACACACGAGTGATCCTATAAGGGTTCCTTTTTGCCTTTTGAGGTAGGGATCCCTAGAAAAGACCAAGGCATTACTCACAGCTAGGTAGATCATGGTGTAGGCCGCCCAGGCGGAGTGTCCACTCAAGAAACTCTTGCGCATGTCTTCAAATCTGTCAGTATGAGAACCGGTGCACGTGTACTCTGAAGACTGGATGTAACGGTTCTGCCATTCTGAGGAGGTGCAGTCCACTGAGGGTACGCAGACCTGGAGAAGAGATAGAAAATTATAAAATTAACATATTGAACTGAACATAAGTAATCAAGTTTATTAATCAAAGAGTAACAATACAACTTTGCCTATTTCGTTGAGCCACAAAAATGTGTTATGAAAGTGTCACAGTTGAGAGTTTATTATATTTTTTTATCTTTGTTGGAAGTGTATGGCAGTCGTCTCCAGCTTAAAAAAAATAAGAATTGCAATTTCCTTGACCTAGCAGCCAAAATTCAGCATTTGGTTCGGGTTTATAAGCATTCTAAATAAACGAAAAAAAAAATCAGTAAGTGATGATTACTGATGATAATAAGAAGGAAGTTGTCTGTGCGTGAAACCAAGGTCTCATCCACATTTATAGACTAACAATTACTAATGCAGATGTAGTAGCAATGAGATTGGCCTCATTCATGAACCAACGAGGATAATAAACCGTTTCAAATTCTAGATAGGTACGTTACTATTTAATTCCAAGATACGGAAACAATAATAATGATGACATCTCATTAACTGTATGGCAACAACTATACATAAATATTAACACAGGAAATATTGTTGTCGATAAAGATAACAGTACCATTTATCGAATAGAGCTTATTTGTAATCTATACTTATTACTCCCTTTTTTACAATTACATATGTACACATTAATTAAATAAATTTATTTAATATTTATTATTAAAATATTAATATTTATTTACGACACGGTTGGCGCAGTGGTTAAGCGATTGACTGCTTGTCGCGGGTTCGATTCCCGCACGGAACAAATATTTGTATGACCTACAAGTAGTTGTTCCGGGTCTGGCTGTTTGTGTATGTGAGTTTAATATTTGTAAACGCACCCACAATACACGAGAAATTCCTAGTGTGGGGCAACGTTTTAAAAAAAAAATGTTTTATTATTTTTACTTAAAAAAACAAAGTCTCCCGCCGCACTGTCTGTCTGTCTGTACGGGATAAACTCAAAAACTACTGAACGGATTTTCAAACGGTTTTCACCAATGGACGGAGTAATTCATGACGAAGGTTTAAGTGTATAATTCATTAGGTTTTGTGTAAATTGGCTGAAATATGACGATTATTGTTAAAGATGTCGGAAAAAGATTCATGCCGACTGGGAGCTTTACTGGCGTGAGCCGCGTAAACCGTACGAGATACATCAAATATATGTTCCACAGGATTGTACACCATAATAAGTTTAAGAAAAAAGTCCGCAATAGCGTATGTCTATCTTCTCAGGATAACCCACAGTAAACGTTTTTATCTTTCAGAATTTAATAAAAATTTCATTGTTATTTCCGAAGCAATTTTTACCGGTAATACATTAATCCTTATCCAATAAATATGTTATTTAAATTGGACATTTCATTTAGATTAAAATATGCCTTTACATCACATCATTTAAATGAATACTTTAAAAGATATCACAGATTCAAAGTTACGCGTAACAAAATAATTACTGTTGACGGCGACTGGTGCAATGCGATCGCTTCGTTTCCTTCTAATCCCGGTAGTACGTTCCCGCGAGATATTTTCCGCCATACACGTGAAGCCGCGGGCAAATGCTAGTAATATAATTAAGCTGAAGAGGTTGTTTATCGTGCTAATCTGTGGAACTACTAGTTTGATTTAAAAAAAAAAAAGTTGAATTTTATAGCCCAATTCTCGAGGAAGGCTATTTAAGACCAGGCAGTCTAAATCAAATTTCCACGCAAGCTCCGCCCCATACTCCCTGCCACTCCGTTATATGCTAAACGCTAACACATCAATAATAAAGTAGAATATCGCGTGCGCTCTTTGATCGTGTTCGAGCACGAAACTAAATAGCGTAAGTCTAAATTCTTATTTCGTTTATAACTAAAGTAATAATTGATTTAGAGAAAAAATATCTGGTGGCTGGATAATAAACTATATTTTCTTGCTGTGAATATTTAGTTTTAGACATAAAAGCCGGACAATATTGTTTGTTTTTATAATTATCCTTAAAAAAGACATGGTTTTCGAATAAAAAGTATCGAGCGAACATATTAAAATTACGTAACTGTCTTAAACATGGAAAGAAAAAGATCCAATAAATCATAATACTAAAGT
Source organism: Tiliacea aurago (assembly GCA_948098905.1). Taxonomy (NCBI): domain Eukaryota; kingdom Metazoa; phylum Arthropoda; class Insecta; order Lepidoptera; family Noctuidae; genus Tiliacea; species Tiliacea aurago. Next base: position 20,549,964 of record OX402593.1, read on the forward strand.
TCCATTTTGATTGTATGTGTGACTCTTTCAGAATATTCATGCAAATTAACATAAAAATAGGGAACCTCCCATCACGTTACGACCCTAAACAGCCGAGCGAGGAGGGTGAAACCGCGGGGCACAGCTATCATTAAATAATTAACATCATTACTACCGTTAACCTCATACTTGAGATTTAGTACTCAGAGAACAAAACAAATCTATTTTAATTACCCTTGAAAGGGATTATTAGTATGCTACTAGCACTTGTTTTAATTGATAGCTTTGATTATAGCATGATTAGTTCACCTTGTTGAATAAAGTATGAATCTATTGACTATGAAAGACATCTTGTAGACACAAGTGAATATCAATAATATTATTATGGTCTTCGCAACCAACATGATTGTAATTGACAATACACCTTGTTACAAGCATACTTATTATTATTTTATTATTTTCTTATTATTTTTACGGTTTCTACACAGAATACAGATTCCATGGTTTCTGGTACTATTCTATGTTTTAATTTCAAACTGGGTTGCCATGCACAGGAGGCCAATAATTATATATTTTTTTAAATGGGACTAATGAGAATATAATAAAATACTCCTTATTGTGTACACCATAAAAATTACAGATATAAATGTTTAAATATTACACATAGGGTGACAATGGGCGGTCTTATCGCTAAAAGCGATCTTTTACAGACAACATTTGGATGCCCCCACCCCACCTTTGGACCCAATTTTTAACACTGCACATACATGGTTCTAAATCGTTTGACACTTCCCAGTACAGTGTTACTACAACTGTCGAATGTTTATGCACTGACTTAACCAGTCCTGGAAACGGCCTCGTCAAATTCTCCTAACATGAACTTAAGTTTATAATTATATATTTGTTTCGAATTTCGAACTCAGTTTTTTTTTATAAAACCAACTTACATCGAAAAAGTGGGGCCTTGGTCTTCCAATGACATTCTTAGAGATGTTGACAGCGACCTCGACGAAGCAGGCGCCGACGCTAAAGGCGAGGAGTGAGCAGTAGAAGCCGCGCACCCAGGGAGGGATGGACACACCCAGGCATCTCTCACCGTCGCGCGCCTTGCGCAAGACGGCCCACTCGCATGCTAGGAACTGGGAACAAATGAAAAACATGATCATTTATTTGCTAGTCATCTCAACTAACTTTTACCAACTGTGTTGGGCTCGGTTTATTTACTAGTATGCAGTGGCGAAAGCACCATATAACACGATTCCTGCCGGCTTCCCTTCGGAGTTCAACAACTCTACCGCTATTAAAAAACCGCACAGTCAATAGTCTACTTTTGCCAAAAAATATAGTGACACTACGGGTATTCAATTCACTATAATATCCAAACAACAAAAATGCCTATTTTTGTTAGCTTTAAATTGCAACAACAAAAAATAAAGTTTGTTAGTGTAGTGATGCGTCTTTTTTTGTTCTGCTACTTGTCGATAGATGGTGTTAAATTCAGTAAAGAAAAGACTTCTTTTTAAATCGGTAAATTTATAATTTTTTTCTTTATTGATAAGTAAGTAAGCCGTAAGTTAAAGTCGGCTTTGCTTCGGCTTCTCTCATAGAAAACAAGACACCTCGCCGCTGCTAGTATGAATGGATATTTATAGTTCTTCATCATCATTTCAGCTTAAAGAAGACCACTGCAATATATGGTTGTTACATAGTTAAATGCATATCGAATAATAGTATCGAATTGTAATGTAGAATTTAAAAAAATATATAAGTATATATAATTAGTAGGTAAGGCGTGCTACTGACTTGTTCGGGTCGGTATGATTCGGCACTATTCGGCACGGCTGAACAAGTGTGTACCACCCCTTATTGACGATGGAAAAAAAATGGTTTTGGCGACGAGGAGCTTAAAATGTTGGCTCTAAATCATTCTGTCGCATTCCGTAACGCATATCGTTTTTCATTATATCGGTAACATAACAAGATAACGTTCCCTGACTTCTCAAATTATTGTCTGATTTTAAAACGAACAATGTCGGTCATTATATCATCACCATCAACTTATTTATAACAGTCAACTGGTAGACATAACATACGCAATTTATACCAGATTAAATTAAGTATGTTTAAAAATAAATATGAATTGAACAAATTGAATGACAATGGACCGACCGATCAGTTACAATCAACTAGACTAAGAGACCTATTGTGGCTATTGTGGAGTACTGCATTCTTCAATATTGTGTCGTAGTTACTATATTACTTTATTACACATACATCACACATACATAAACTCACGCTTTCTTCCCATGGGGGCTGGGGGTAGACAGAAACTATAGAACACCACTTGCTACGCTCCTTACATACTCCTTTTGCTTCGCCTACGTTCATACATCTAGTCATACACGCACGCCGGTTGCGAGTACTACGTACCTGACCTTTCTGAAGAACATCACCAATTTGGTCACTACATGTCCTTCTAGGGCGTCCCCTCCCGGCGTTTCCACTCACCTCTGCTTTATAAATACCTTTTGTTAGTCGCCTTTCACTCATCCTTTCCACATGACCAAACCATCTAAGCATACTCTTTTCAATCTTTGTCACTACATCTTCTTTCAAACTGCATTCTACTTTATTATACTGTGCTATTACATACTTGTTAATAAAAAAAAAACTCTAAACTTATAGAATTTCACTGTTTACAAACATTCACGCTAAAATCCTTATCATTGCGTATTTTTGACCTTCTAATCACGTTATCCGTTGAAGCGAAACGTTACTAATACAGTTTAAAAATAAACTTATATAACTACTATTCTTTAGTTCCGCCGTCTTGTAGTTACCTATTTGGCAAATAATTCAAACATTGATAAGAATAATTGGAAACAATTAATGTTAATTTCACTTTAATTTAAAATGAGCAGTCTGTTAGGGGGGGGCTACACACATACATTCGATTCGGTACTAAGTATTGTTGAACAACAAACCCGATCCGAAGCAATTACAAAACATACGGCTTTCATTCGGCTCGTGCCGATCCGCTGACTCCGTTCGGCATCTATCTTGGCTTAAAAATGTTTGGGTCGGGTCGTCACACCCAGCCGAGTGGCTTTTTCCCGAACATATCAAAGTAAAAGTCAAATTGTTTATTTCAAGTAAGGCACTTTTGAACGTCAATATTTACAAAAAATAGAATTGATTCTAGTTGCCCCTATATTATCCTTTACTATATTATTATAAATGTGAAAGTGTGTTTGTTTGGATGCTTGTTACTCAATCACGCAAAAATGGCTAAACGGATTCAGATAAAATTTAGCAGACAAAGAATATTTTTTATCCCGGTAGTACGTTCCCGTATGGGATACTTTTCCACATGAGCGAAGCCGCGGCCAAAAGCTAGTATCTACATTATTCGATTTTGCTGCCCGGCTGTGCCGAATCATGCCGACCCGAACAAGTGGGTCATACCCCTGGTAACATGGAATACGTCAATAGTCAATAAGTAATAAATTATATGAAAGGCAACAATGGGTAATTAAGATGTTTGCACACGATAGATTAGCTCTACGCACGTATAAACAATGCTTTAAAATCGAATGACGTGTCGGAGAGACTACCTTCTGTTTAAAATTAACGAACGATTAATGTTCTACATAAGTGTTATCAAGCGGGCAACACTTTGCTGATGTAAGAACTAATAATGAAGAAGATGGATTTCATCAAGGTTTTACAGGCTCAAATACGAACTGAAAGATATTTGACTGAAAAAGCGGAAACACAATTATTGTAAATATTTTGTAAGAATTGATGATCTTATCGTGTTACTCAAAAACTGTGTTGTTAAGTTGGGTCCGCACCCACTCGACCCGCTTAGACTCGACCCGAAGAATAATACCTCAATATTTCTGTTTTGTTAGCCGTAAAAATGACGATGTATAATAGTCAGACAGAAAAGTATCGATTTAACGCTTGCACCACAGAGAGTGTAAATAAAAAAATGACGATGTATAATAGTCAGACAGAAAAGTATCGATTTAACGCTTGCACCACAGAGAGTGTAAATAATGTTTGGATAAATAAATCAATAATTAAACAAGTACTTATCATTTTTTAATATAGTATAGGCTTTGTACTCTGTAGTAAAAATCAGAGCTTATTGTTATCATTACAATCTTATATCTAGTGGCACTCTAGAGGTCTAATAAAGAAAAAAACTCGCCCTCAACGGAGAATTACGAATTTGACGGCACGGTTGGCGCAGTTAGTTTATATTTGTATGACCTACAAGTAGTTGTTTCGGGTCTGGCTGTTTGTGTATGTGAATTTAAATGTTTGTAAACGCACCCACAATACAGGAGAAATTCCTAGAGTGGGGCAACTTTAAAAAAAAAAAAAAAAATTGGGTGATTTTATAACAAAAATCTGATATTTTTTCATATTTTTTTACAATAATTGTAAAAATCTCAATAAAAGTCCTGATTACCTACCCTTTTTTATTACTTTAAATTATTTTCCATCGTATCAGCATTCTAAAAGTAAAAATACAATGTTTATAACTCAATCACAACGTTTCCTATCAACTGTTAAAGAAAGGCCTTGCACTCGGCTACGTATTTTACTTGTATTTTTTTTTGTTTTTTTTAAATATTTTTTCCGTCGACAAAATTAAGCTTAGTTTCCTTCATTTCGATATGTGCACATTATGAAGACTCACACTGAACCATGACCTAGATATGTTATCAAAACCTACTCAAATACTTTGATATTTTCCAGCACCTTATATCACCTATTTATAGTACTTCATTGTCCGTTTAATAGGCTAAGTGCATTCAAAACGGACGTCATTTAGCATAATGCGATGGAAGACATTGAAGCATTCCGGAAGAGGGACAGACAGAGAATTGAGTTAACTTCTGTCAATTACTGCCGGCATGAGTTTGATGATACTGGTTCAATGTTGTTATAGTCGACCTTCTAATTGTTCACTACCCTAACGTTGATTATCTCTTGCTCATAAAACGATATAGTTGATTTGTTTATTAAACAGTTAGGGAGTTTCAACCTTAGTGAAGTTTTTATTTACTGGGAATTGTTGTCAAAAGTAGTAAAGCAATCAAAATAAAAATATTTTATTTCACACGTTCTGTTTCCGTTTGGTGCCGGACGTAAAGAATAGCACCATCCCATTTCTTCTCGTGGGTGTGGTAAAATGCAACTAAGGGATTTACTAGAGAATGGGCAGCAGCGTTCCCTATGCATTTTTAAAACCATACTGAGTTCGCCAACCCGCCGCCAAGCGTGGCGGTTTCCCCCCCTTTTTGGGGAGGCCTATGTCCAGCAGTGGACGCCTTTCAGCTGAAATGATGATGATAGCCTATGACACTCACAAATAACGTGGCTTTCTATGGGTAAAAGAATTATCAAAATCGGAAAATATTCTTTACTAACTTTTTAGACCTTTGTATCCTGCTTATGCGTATGAAGTTTCATTAAAATCGGTTAAGTCATTTCGAAAAACAAGGGCTTGAAAGTTTGTATAAAATGATATAGGGTGTAAACGCTCTTAAGGAGTTTCCTGTGGATGCCTCAATAAATTAAGGCCTCCAGCCAGAGCATAAAGGTATAAACTAAGCTACTACACGCTAAGGGCACCCCGTGCTGTGGGGTACGGTACGGACCTCGACCTAGGGGATTGCTGGGGGAGGACAGCCGAAGACAGGCTGAATCGGATTATCCTAACATTGCGTACAAAATAAATCAAATATATCCAATAGTTAACTCACTATAGCTAGTCAAAGATTGGCAAAATCCATAGGCGGCCCATCACTAGTAGTTAGTTTGTTAGTAAAAAACATTTTCTTAATTTAAATGTTAGGATTTTTTTACAGTTTCTAAGTTCTCCTATGCATAATTATTGTCAGTGTTTTTATTTATGTCATTGTCATCTCCACATTGTCTAACATTGACATTAAAACACTTTGTTACATTAACATTGGAATATTACAAATTAATTTGTTCTGAATCTAATTAGAAATGCGACTGGTATCCACGTGCACTTTATTATCAATTCCTCGGCCACGTGAGTAGTCTGCGACATGTAATCAGCTTGTAATACTGCTAATTTATCCAGCCACGTGGGTAGACTGTGACATTTCATCAGCTTGTTCTACTAATTGAATGCAGGCTGTTAAGATTACACATTCATTTTCTAAACTAGTTCTGAAATAGGTTAAGACGCGTAGAGAGATGATGTTAGTTTTCTTAAGTTTCGAATAGGTACCTACTTTACAGATTACTGCAGGGTATTTTTAGATCTTGGGTTTTGAAGTGAAAACTTGTTTAGGGGCACTTTGCGCTCTTTTAAACAGTTAAAGAAACTGATCCGTTACGCTCGGATCACTGACGCTGACTCGTTTATACTCGGCGCTGAATCGTGTGTACTAGGCGCTGAATCGTGTGTACTCGGTGCTGAATCGAGTATATTCGGCGCTGAATCGTATGTACTCGGTGCTGAATCGTGTATACTTGGCACTGAATCGTGCGTACTCGGTACTGAATCGAGTATATCCTGCGCTGAATCGTGTGTACTCGGTGCTGAATCGAGTATATTCTGCACTGAATCGTGTGTACTCGGTGCTGAATCGAGTATATCCTGCGCTGAATCATGTATATTCGGCGCTGAATCCTTTATACTCGGCGCTGAATCATGTGTACTTGGTGCTGAATCGTGTATACTCGGCGCTGAATCGTGTGTATTCGGTGCTGAATCGTGTATATTCGGCGCTGAATCGTGTGTACTCTGTGCTGAATCGAGTATATTCGGCACTGAATCGTGTGTACTCTGTGCTGAATCGTGTATACTCGGCGCTGAATCGTGTGTATTCGGTGCTGAATCGTGTATATTCGGCGCTGAATCGTGTGTACTCGGTGCTGAATCGAGTATATTCGGCACTGAATCGTGTGTACTCGGTGCTGAATCGTGTATACTCGGCACTGAATCGTGTGTACTCGGTGCTGAATCGAGTATATTCTGCGCTGAATCGTGTGTACTTGGTGCTGAATCTAGTATCTTCTGCGCTGAATCGTGTGTACTCGGCGCTGAATCGTGTGTGCTCGGTGTTGAAGCACGTATACTCCAGTCATAAGTTTTCACTTCTAGCGTGTGGTCATAATTAAGAACACAACTTCTTTTTTGATTGCCTTAATTTGTAGCGTTTTAGCACAAGAAACAGTCGCGAAGGTGTTATTATTACATATTTAGTACAAAAAACGTTGTTGTATTACCATTATGGGACGGTAATAGTATAGTGTTACCCAGTAACTGGTTAGCTATTTATAAGTATATGATCATATGGTGATATAAGTATTTTTTCCAAGCTTAGTTATTTGGAAATCTTTAAATTTCGAATTAATATATCGGATGTGTGAGTGTGTTCGATCTCCTATTTTTTGTTATATCTATAATATAGTAAACTAGCTTTTGCCCGCGGCTTCGCTTGCGTGTTGTTCGGAAATTATCCCACGAGAACGTACTACCGGAAAATCCAATGACCTAGTCGTGGTCTATCAATGTATCAAATTGCATCCATATCCATTCCGCCATTGGTTTAAATAAGTTTTTATTATACGATTTATCTTATAAACAGATTCTTTTATATTTTGTGAATGTGTGAACATTGTAGGCTTAATAGACTATAGACCATTTTCTATTTTGTACTTGTTGACAGGCCTACACTCTTCTCCTATACCTATTAACACTGTAATTTGAAAAACTCAAAACTCAAACTCACTCGTGCGTGAAGTGGTAGGTTTATGTGGAATAAAATATTTTTATTTGATTTGAGGCGCGAAAAGGTCCAACCAACCGATTATCCTTTAAAGTTAAAGTTCGCGAGCACATTCGTAAGAAGCTGGCAGTATCATTACAACGGTAATGTTTTCCCATTGATTGTTTGGTTTGTTGGTATATTCGTGTATTTATGTGTATTTATAAGGTCTTATATTTATTTATAATTAGGTATATATATTATATTTAAAGTTTTTAATAGGTATATGTATGTATATCCATAAATTTAAATAAATATTTATTCCACAATTTTCGTTATTGCACCTACCACTGCTTGTCTCTGCATCACCCAAAGGTTGACTGGTAGAAAGTGCCTATGGCATTAAGTCCGCCTCTGTACATTTTGTGTGCTTAAAGTGTTAAATAAATAAATAAAAGGTAAAAGACAGACAGCGTTGCTCTTATATTTATAACATTATAGTATAAATGTTGATAGGTACTTACAGCCAAAATAGGTAGAAGAAGACCAACGAGTCTCAACATGGGAACAGTGACAGTATCCGACTTGTAAGGATACATGAGGCTTTGATCGCCACAGAAGAACCCTCGCTCGAAAGGCTGCCACAGCAAACTCGTCCCAAATATACATAATGCCACTGGAACAAAAGATAAATAACAAATTAATATCGTAGTCTTTTTTTCTTTTTTTGGGTGGGAAATTATCAAATAACTTCTGCCACTCTGGGCGGAGTTGGAGGGCATATCAGGGGGTCTGCTCATCAATATTCGGCCGTGTTATAACTTCCATAGTTTCCTTTTTGGACTTTGAATCCTTAACCAACTGAAAGTCACATTTTTGTCTTTGGCTTATTTCTTTGACTGTCGTTTTTTTTTCGCCGTAGTCAGCCATAGTTGTCATTAAGCAACGACCGAACATTCGGCCAATACTTTGGATTTATGTTCGGAGTAGACCCACGGTCTTTTACTGACTAAAACCCACCCATTTTCCGGTCCGGTCAAACAAACCCACAACCCAGGCATCGGCCCTGACGGACCCCGTCAGTTTGCTGACATCTCTTTGAGGCGCGCGTGGAACACAACGTGCCGTCGACCCGTATCGGACGGCGAGCTACCCATTGCTCACCGTCCGCAAGCCCGTGCGTACGGTGGCCGGGATCGTGGTTTAACTTGGACTCCGTTCATGAGAGTCTTAATCCACCTATCCTTATCTCAATCATGTCACTGAGCTCGATACTTGCCCATTCTCATTCACCATCATCATTTAGAAGAAAGACGTCCACTAAAGCATCAAGGAATTCTCTAATTAAGAAGTCGCCTTTCCTAGGTCACCACCCAGGAAAGGCTGGTTATGACAAAGCACTAACTAATTTTGTTGATTGCGTATCCTCAAAAAATTACGACAGTCGGTTTTAAAACATCATCTGTACACAAGGCGTCACTTAAATAACGCACAACATGTTAAGGGGTGATTGTACACATCATTATGAACAACTTTTACTTTACTATGGGACCAAACCTGAATACGCGAAAATAAAGATTGTTCCCTACATTTTGACGAGTTATGCGAACATTAATGTCAAAGCCGATAATTTTTTTCGCGATTTCCGGTTTGGTCCCATGGTAAAAGTTGTTCATAATGATGAGTGCAATGACCCCTTAAGAGTGTGCGTTATTTAAGTAACACCTTGTATTTTTCTTTTATATGTACGATGAATCGATGATAGTGGACTCAAAGAAAAACTTTGATAACAAAAAAACTAGATAACACTAGTATTAGCTACATAAGATAAAACACGATTTTAGGAATGTAGGAGTGTTCGATTTTTTGAGGTATCATACTAGTTATAAGCAAATAAAACGAGTTTCTAAGTATTGTCTGTTGGCTTAGACTTATTAAATGTTTTTTTATCGTTAAACACATAAGGAAAATAAGCTAATAATATTTTTTCCATCATCACTTAATAATTGGCGAACTTGTTTGAGCCTCAATCTTAGACGCAGATCGTGATGTCAGGCTAAATAATGAACTGGTATAAAAAATAGTGGTCTTGTTAGTATTTAGATACTTGCTAAAGGCTCCGCAGTTAGGCGCGACACGACAGCGCGATGCGGCTCTAGTAGAACAATTTCTATACAGTATGTAACAAGAACCCTGTTGTTCCTTTTAGGGACGTATACATTTACCTACAAGCACAACATTGGTGGAATTATAATTAAAAAAAAATTGTATTGGCTAGTTGAGAAGTCAAAATCAAATAATGAAAGAGGTTAGAAATCAGTTAAACATTACAAATATTAATAATTAAATATTTATTTTAATTATTTTTGTTGAATACTTTTTATAAATGACTTGCTTTATTACGTATGTATACCGATTCTTAAAACGTAGGTAGAAGGAACAACAGGGTTTTTGTTACATATTGTATAAACTTCATGGAAATTGTTCTCGTATGAATCGCTTCACGCCTTTCTGTGGGAGCCTTTAAACAGACTCTTATGTCATTTATTAAAATACTAGCAACCCGCACCTGCCTTGCACGATTTTTACGACTTGAGATTTATTTATTAATAGTTATGTAAGTTTTATTAATGTATTGTAGAATTCATAAACCCTACGGAATAAATTTTCTAGATGCTGGTGAAACCCGCATCAAAATCTGTTGCGTAGTTTAGAAAAAGACGGTGGGCACATAGAATCTGTTTTTTTTTATGGCAGCTCCCATGTCAACCTAGGAGGTTGGAGGACTTCCCTGTGGGTGCCTCAATCAATTAAGGCCTCCAGCCAGGGCATAAACTAACAGATTCGTAAACCGACTTTATTTTATAACCATCATCTTCCTGAAAGCCGTCCACTGCTGGACTTAGCCCTCCCCCAAGGGGGGGTTGCCATAATCGCCTCGCTTGGCAAGCGGGTTAGCGATCACAGTATGGTGTTAAATGTATAGAGAACCCTGCTGCCCATTCTCTAGTAAGTCCCTTAGTCACCTTTTACGACACACACGGGAAGAAATAGGATGGTGCTATTCTTTACGTCCGGCACCACACGGAACTTTTTTTTAATTTTATAATAGGCTTAATTATACATATGATATGATAACACACACAAAATAACATAACATAACACCACGCCTATAATCCCCGAAGGGTTAGGCAGAGGTGCACCTATAGTACACCCATATTTCACAAGTTATGTGTAAGATACGATAAAAAAAATGATAATAAGATAAGATATGAAGATATGTAGATAAAGAATCTTGAAAAAAAAGATTAAACGATTGATTCTGTTTATACACCCCAAAAAATCCACCCTAAGCCAGGGTGGATAGTGGGAATATTGTTTTTTTTTTTAATTTGAAGACTCATTCTAAAGAATGTTTTAAAACACATAATCCAACAACAACTCAACAACTGCGTTGTTGGTCACTTGGTTGCAAGCGCTACTGGTAAACACGAGGTCCTGGGTTCAATTTCCGGGTCGGGCAAGGGTTATTGGGTTTTTCCACTTGGAATTTTTAAGTAGCCGCCCGGAGCCTAGACTTGTGCTCGATTGATGGCAATAGGCTCGCCCCCTATTACATGGGACTTAAAGATAGCTGGCGAAATGTGGGTGCTCGATAGGAAAACCTCTGGCTATGTTCTATGTTAGAGGGTATGGTTTTCGCACTTAGTCCTACATGTGGACCATTGTGCGTGGGCCATGACGCCCGTCAGTGGTTTATTCCAACCAGCCGACCTCCCTCCAGAAGCTGATTAGTTCTTCTGGTCTACATAGGATATCTGTGAAGGATCTGGGTGACCCGAGGGTTTCTGTTCTGATCTGGGTGACGCCTGTGCAGTCAAATATTACATGCACAACGGTTTCTTCAGTCTCCTCGCAAGCCCTGCACTGAGGGCTGCCCGTTATGCCTATTGTGTGGAAGTGTTTGTTTAGTGAGCAGTGTCCCGTGATGGTCCCCGTCACCAGGCGCAGGCCGTTCCTGGACAGGAACGGCTTGCGCCTGGTGACGGGGACGCCTGGACAGGCGTAGTAAACGCCTGGTTAGCCTAAACCTTTGCCTTATCCTTCTGGGAATACACGCGTGATGTTATGTATGGCATCCAAACTACAAGTTAATCCAACGCATCATTTATTCTAGACTCAAAAGAATTATCTAACAGTGTTTGTGACACTTAAATTCACGCTTATTAAACCACAAGATCGGTGTGGTTATTGTAATTGACGTTTGGCCATTTACGATAGATTGAGACCGCTCTGTTAACTGCTGAACGGTTAGTTATTTATTGAACCTTAGTTATACGTAACTAACGTTGACTTGCATGAAACCAACATTAGTTTAAAAGAGACTTTAAATTCATCCATTCCTTACATTTTGTATAAAAAAGAAAGTGACAGGATCAATTTAAAGTCTCCGTTAAACTAATGTTCGTTTCGTGCAACTCACTGTAAGCGTTGTAGAACTATACTTACGGGAAATATTTAAGAGGCAGATAATCGCCGTTGACCTTGGCCATACAATGCGCGTCGCGCTCGATAAGAAATATTTATTTTTAGTAATGAAAATAAGAATATTTCAAAAAAATCACAGACAGACATAGATAATAAACCAGCTGAATAGGCTGGTTTATTATAAACCAGCCTATTCATACAAAAAAAAACATAAAAATATCTTAAGTAGTTTGGAAGTAATATAGTTTTTTTTTTTTTTTTAAACGTTGCCCCACACTAGGAATTACCCCTGTATTGTGGGCGCATTTACAAACATTGAAATTCACATACACAAACAGCCAGACCCGAAACAACTACTTGTACGAGTAGGTCATACAAATATTTGTTCCGTGCGGGAATCGAACCCACGACACGCAGCGCAGCAGTCAATCGCTTAACTAACTGCGCCAACAACGTCGTCAAACATTTTGTTAATCTGAAAGATTTAAGTAAGAAGGTAGAGTTTTATTTAATTACCTGCAAGATAACAATAATGCTACACATTAAGTTAAGACCATGTCAGACTTCTACTGACTAAAACCACCCCGTGTTCTATCGCACACTTGCACCGGTTGTTCCGGGTCTGGCTGTTTGTGTATGTGAGTTTAAATATTTGTAAACGCACCCACAATACAGGAAAAATTCATAGTGTGGGGCAACGTTTAAAAAAAAAATGTGCTACTCGCTTACCTAGGTATTTCATATTATTTGATTAAATATTTAATTTCTATAGGTAACATTTATGGACTCTACTTGGAGAACGTAAAATATGATATCCAAAAACACTTCAGCTACAGACTCTTACTTATAATAATTCACAAAATGGCAAAATCCTGCTAAACAACTTATTACTTGTCTATGTAATTAATAACAAAAAGCTGTTCGTTGCTAAGCGCATCACTTGTGAACGCTCGGATTTTTTTTTTACTTTTTTTTTAATGGCATCTCGCAGGTCAACCTAGGAGGTTATCGTCTGCTTAACCGGACTGTCCTGTGGGTGCCTCAATAAATTAAGGCCTCCAGGGCATAAACTTATAAACTAAGCGACTACACGCTAAGGGCACCTCTGTGGGGTACGGACCTCGACTTAGGGCGTCGCTGGGGGAAGACAGCAAGGGACAGTCTGGATCGGATTAACAGAACGGTTGTACCGAACTGGTTTTATTTAATATTAGTAATAGTCTTAATAGTTTTGGAGGAGCGGTTTACGGACGGCCTCACGGGTAGATGGATCACGTCAAGCTACGCGTACCGCGGTTGGTCCGTGGATGGGTGACCATCTTTACATACCAAGACCCCTCAGTGCTTCGGAAAGTACGTTAAACTGTTGGTCCTGGCTGTCATTCGCGGATCTTAGACAGCCCTTACGGGTCGTCTGTCTCCCGATAGTCTGACAACCCGTCATACAAAGGGGCATCGTTATATTGTAATTATTAGTTTGTAGGTATTTATTTATGTGTGATTTTGTGTGTATCATTAAATAATTTAAAGATGTATTCAAATATGGGTTATGTGGTACCCGAATGGTTTTTTTTTTTTTTTTAACCCAGTAACTGGGTTGTGGAGGTCAGATAGACAGTCACTCCATTTAAAATACTGGTATTCCACGACCCTAACATAGTTTGGAAAAGGCTAGACATAATTGATGAGTCATAATAGTTTTAGAGGTAATAAGAATTCGAAAAAATGCCCGTAAAATTGGAAAATGCGAGAAAAACTGAAAGTGCTCCTTTCTATGGGATTCGGAAAGTAAATAAAATAAACTAAAAATAAAAAATTAAATATAACTTACGTCCAATGAGAAGGAAGCAATCGATGACCAGCTTCCTCAGGATATGGATGGAAACCTCGTCTTTAGACATGATGCTGTGAGTTCTGCCGTGTACAACCGTTCAGAAAACTTCTTGACGTTATCCACGTCCGTCCAACTATGACTAAATATCCGTTCAACCGACGGATATTGAGATATTTACGGTGCTTGAATATTCCCGGATACTAAGGTATTTTTCTAGTATTTATTTTCTTGACGTGTATCGACGTCGAATTGTAACGCGCACGCGCTTCGTCCGTGCGTTCTGATATTAGCGCGTACGTTTAACAGCAGTTCGGCGTGTACTGATGTAGATGGCCGTGCGGCTCGGCTTAAATAGCCTCTATCTACGGCAGATAACGTCATTGGGTTATAAACATAATAATAATTAAATCTATTATATATCTAGGGAAGTGTGGAGACATTTTTTTGGGACTTATTATCAGCTAACTTTAGTAACTATTTATCGTCAGTTGTAGAACTCCTTGTGAAGGAGCTCGGGCGGGCAAGTACTGGTAGTTCACATAGTTAATATTATTTATTTTTGTCCCCAGGTGGGAGAGCAGGCTCGGTTTTCATCAGAGACATAAAATAATATAAGACAAAATAAATAATATAAGAAATATAAGACAAAATAAATAATATAAGAAATATAAGACATAATACATTAAATAATAAACATTATAATACGTAAAATAATAAACTGAGACTCAAGCAAGCACAACGGGCAAAACGTAATTTTCGCAAAAATAAAAAATAAATTTAGTTAATTATACAGGTTTTTAGTGTATCAAATACCTGATTATTTATTGGCAACAGACAGCAGGTTTATGGCTAATTCAAAAGTTATAGGTACAATTAATTCTACATTATGACAAATAGGAAAAAAAATATTGGGGTGTCTAAAACTCATACTTAGCTGTAGAAATTGAGGGAATATTTTTTTCCAAGTAGTCATACCTAGTGTACAGTCAGTAGAGTGTATGACAACTTGGAATAAGCCGTTTAAATTAGGTAGGTACACACCTCGCGGTGACTAGATAATTATATTTTTCATTACCTTCTATGCAATGAAACAGTACTCCGTTTGGTGCCGGACTTAAAGAATAGCACCATCCCATTTCTTCCCGTGGGTGTCGTAAAAGGCGACTAAGGGACTTAGTAGAGAATGGGCAGCAGCGTTCTCTACGCATTTTAACAGCATACTGCGATCGCCAACCCGCCTGCCAAGCGTGGAGATTATGGCAAACCCCCCCTTTGGTGGAGGCCCATGTCCAGCAGTGGACATCTCTCGGCTGAAATGATGATGATGCAATGAAATACAACAATTAATTTTTCTCGTATATTATCAGTTACAGGATAACGTTGCTATTTGCCTTAGTGTTCGATAATTTTCCTCATGCTTCCTTGGCACAGAACTGCATTTTCACGTACAGTATGCCGCATTCCAGTGGTAACAAATCCAGTACATGCTAACCTCTTATTCTATTAAAACTGTGTACTACGCTAGGCCAGCTTAAGGTCACTGATACCTACTACATACGTGCGGTTGACTGTACCTGTTATTAGAAATATTTTCGACCTACATACAATATCGCATAGTAATAGCGCCACGGCTGTAATTAACAAAGGAGTAAGCAGATTATTATGTAGGTTTCGTTTATTTTCATGTTGTTCAATCAACAAAAATAGGCTGCATTGGAGAAATCTTATTTAGACTTTTCAGAGAAATAGGATAAGTTTTTTTTTTTACCCTGAATGCATACGCGGTCCATGTTCTTCAATATCTTTCTTTTATCTTTATTTTAAAAAAACGTTGCCCCACACTAGGAATTACTCCTGTATTGTGGGTGCGTTTACAAACATTTAAACTCACATACACAAACAGCCAGACCCGGAACAACTACTTGTAGGTCATACAAATATTTGTTCCGTGCGGGAATCGAACCCGTGACACGCAGCGCAGCAGTCAATCGCTTAACCACTGCGCCAACCGTGCCGTCAAATGCCGTCATATGTACCCATAATGAAGAGTATGGACCATCTTGTGAGTTTATGACAAACTAGCTTATGCCCGCGGCTTCGCCCACGTGAATGTTACGAATGAAAAAATATACCCAAAATGTTTAGTTATATTTATATTTATCAGACGAACAAAGAACAATGGCAACCACCCGTAGAGGTCGGAAATTATTTTAAGGAAACGTACTACCGCGATAAGAAAGGCTTCAAATCCCTTGAAAATTTGTGATAAATAATTAATTAATTTAGTAAGTAATTTTTAACCAGATAAAATCTTTCAATCAAAGATTTTAGCTGTGAAGCTGTGTGTGACAGAAAGACAGAGTTTCTTGATCTATACATACGGGGTCACTTGTAATTTGTCGTCATCACATATAATTATATAATTGATGTACCTATACAAAATATTGTAAAACATTTTAAAAGAGTAACGGTGGAGTTTCTTGCTCATTCTTCTCCATACGAAGCTACCTTTTGGAAGGGGCGACTAGAATCAATTATATTTTCTTTGTAAAGTTTGACGTTTAAAAGTGCCTATTTGAAATAAATAATTTGACATTGACTTGGCGGGTTGGCGATCGTAGTATGGTGTTAAAATGTAAAGAGAACGCTGCTGCCCATTCTCTAGTAAGTCCCTTAGTCGCCTTTTACGACACCCACGGGAAGAAATAGGATGGTGCTATTCTTTACGTCCGGCACCACACGGAATAATAATGGGATTCGAGAAAATCTGTAGTTTTTGAAAATTTCCCAGAATTCGTCACTAAATATCACTTTTCTCAAAACTCTCAAAATTAATGGCTACATTGCTTTTTCATTGGGTACTTTAAAAACATTTTGATGTAACCAAATTTTCTAAAACATCAAACATTTAAAAGTTAAGTCGGGTCTGCTGCGCCCTGCCGGCCGTGGTCGAGTCGATGGCCGGCAGCGAGGAGTCCTGGGACACGGTGGTGTCCTTCTGCGAAACAGTCGTGTCGCAGAAGGAGGCTGCGGAAAGGGAGCGGGAGATCTCGTCCGCTCACCCGGCCCGCAGCAGGCGCACCGGGCGTCGGCGGAGGGCCGATAACGCCCTCTTCCAGCCCCCATAAATGGGTCCAGGGACGGCGGACTTGGGGACGTCCGCCGCCCCCTATCACATTGGACTCGAGGTGGCGGCGCGTAGTGTTCCACGCGCGCCCCTATCAGACGTCGCGGGGGGGGTCAGACACCTCACCCCCCCCCAGACTTGAGGTGGCCCGCAGAGGCGGGCCGGC
Organism: Tiliacea aurago; assembly: GCA_948098905.1. Classification (NCBI taxonomy): domain Eukaryota; kingdom Metazoa; phylum Arthropoda; class Insecta; order Lepidoptera; family Noctuidae; genus Tiliacea; species Tiliacea aurago. The sequence goes on from OX402593.1 coordinate 20,567,321, forward strand.
ACTAGCCGGGGATTGCGGAAGGAATAACAGATCCCAAGATCCCCGGTGCAAGTGTGGGAGGGGAACACTGGGGTGGTTTTTAGTCAGTAAGAGTCTGACAGACCCCTCCGCCCGCCCCAGGGCGGAGGACATCCATGAGGATTTTCCACCCCGTGAACAAAAAAAAAAGAAAAAAAAAAGGGTCTGCTGCGCCCATAGTTGCGTGTTTCAAACAGTTACAAACACGATTTGGGGGCGTGGCCTAAATCAAAATCATACAAATCGTGTTTGAAACATGTTTGTAACTGTTTGAAACACGCAACTATGGGCGCAGCCGACCCGGCTTTATAGGAAGAAGTTTATTAAACATTTTCAAAAATCATCTATGTACATGAACTTTGACACCAGTTATCTCAATTTTTTATTATGGCTTTAAGCGTAAATCGGGAAAGCCATCTTCATTCAATCAGCTATTTAACGACGTACAAAAATTAAGAAAATATTTAGAGTTGTCGATGACATAGTCGATAATGCTGGCAAAGGTCGTAATAGCAAATTATAGAAATTAAAAAAAAATGTGTGGTAATCGATTTAAAATGCCATCCCGCTACTTTCCAAAGTCCCAGCAATCCATAACACGTTAGGCAATCAGGTCATCATGACCACTTCACAAGTTACAGAGTGGCTTTTGAGTTTTTAACATGACTCACAGTGTACTTGGTTCACGTAAGAGTAAGTATGTACATATACTTACTCTAATAGTTTGACGAAAGTCGCCTGACCTTAATCCTCTAGAATTATATGATTGGAATTGGAATCATAAGAAAAACAACCACTCATAACCATCCAGACTTACCAAGGGGTATCGTGTTACCCAGTAACTGGATTGTGTAGGTCAGATAGGACGTCGCTTCATGTAACATACTGGTATTCAGCTTCATCCGGTTAGACTGAAAGCCCAACATTGTTGGGAAAAGGCTGGGCAGGTGATTATGGTCATATGAAAAGTATTGTATACTCGAGACTTCAATAAAAGTATTAAGGCAAAGAATAATACATACATACATCAGAACACATGAGAACTAATTTCACTACAAAACTTACCAAGGAAAAAAAAAAAAGTTAAAAAGAAAATAAGAAAGACGAACAGAAGAGAAGAGAAGAAGACTACACGTACACGTACGACGTATACTCGAGACCGGTGGCTTCAATAAAAGTATTAAGGCAAAGAATAATACATACATACAGCAGAACACATGAGAACTAATTTCACTACAAAACTTACCAAGAAAAAAGAAGATAAAAACAGAAGAAGAGAAGAAGGAGAGAAGAGAAGCAGAGAAGATAAGGAAATAAGAAGAAGAGTTAAAAGAAGTAAACCTTTAAGCAACCAACGGCAATCAGGCCCTGCAGTCTCGACATAGATCGCTTTACGACCGAATTCGGTCGCAAAGCCTTAATGGGGTCTCTAGACGGTCAAAATTTATTGTTTGACAAGATTGTGATTCTTTCGTGCTTGGCAAGCAATTTTGTCTTTCTACGGTCCTCATTAGGACTTTGTGATCGAATTTGGTCGTAAAGCGATCGATATCTATGTCGAGACTACAGGCCCAGGTTCAGGCTTTAAAATTATTTCACCAGTTGCCAATTCTATCTTTTTCGGCAATATCGACTCTATGACAGCATCTACAACGCCATGTGTGAACTACGCATCAATGACCTGACATCACACAAAACCTGCATCGCGCAAGCAGAGTTTACCGCGCGACGGGCATATAAACAACATCCTGACATCAACCGTCGTCGGGCAATTACCCACCAGACACAACATCCGTCTGGTCAGAGGATCCTCCCTTTTATATACAGAGGATGAGTGAACTTTACACCCTGTTATACCTCATACCTCTATAACTTCATAGCTGATAATACTGAAAGAGATAATGTCGAAACGGTACTTCGATCAATACGGTAGGAAGCTTTGTCAAAGTATAGCTTTCTTTCAATGAAGACACTTCAATTTCTTATTTTTTGTATTTCAAAAGAATTCATATTTTATGACGCATTCTGGGAAATTTTCTGAAAATAAAGCTAGGGTGTTTTCAATAGCCTCAAAAGTCGATGTACATGTCAAACTATTAGAGTATGTACGTGCGCTGTCACCAGTTCTCAGTGCGTTCTGGAGGTCAGACAGGCGGAAGAGGCTAGGCAAATTGATTGACGTGCGCTGTATGTTTAAATACACGCAAACTAAGTGACAAGTGAACCGTGACCAGCGAGAAGAACGTGAGTCATGTTAAAAACTCAAGAGCTGCTCCACGACTTGTGACCTGGTCATGACTACCAGGGTGCTTAACGTGCTATGGATTGCGGGGAGTTTAGAAAATAGCGGGATAGTAAAGGATCTAATCCGGAATGAGGTGATCCGGCAGAGAACCAAAGTTGTCGACATTGCTCACAGAATAAGCAAACTAAAGTGGCAATGCCGGCCATATTTTCCGTAGAACCGATGAACGTTAGGGTGGACGTGTTCTTAAGCGGAGACCGCGAATCGGCAAACGTAAGGTAGGACGCCCTCAGGCTAGGTGGAGCGACGATCTTCGCGGGGTGGCTGGTGGCAGCTGGATGAGAGTTGCCGAGAGTCAAGCTGAATGGCGAGCACTTGGAGTGGCCTATGTCCAGCAGTGGACTGCTATGGGCTGATGATGATAATGATGGGATGGTCTATACCAGTTAATTATTTCAATTTAAGAGTATAGAGAAAAGTGTTAATATATTGAAAAATTCTGGGAAATTTTCAAAAATACATAAAAAATCGGTTTTCTTAATCCCATGAATTTTCGCCTAGGCTTTATGGGGTGCTTAAATCCTGGAATGAGTATGTCAAATAACAATTCACCCTCTTTTTATTTACCCCGTTTTAATATCGGTAGTACGTTCCCTTGGGATAATTTATATTATATATTATAGGCAAAAGCTAGTCATTTATAATATTACTAAGTACTTAAAGATAAAAAAAAATAAAAGAAAATATACGTGGTTTATCATAGTTGGGAAAATCTGTTGCAGCAAAGCCTTATTTTCAGGTAAACAGACCTCCCAATCAGCAATGTAAATAGCGTTATTAAACAATAATTAACTAATTTATTCTGAAATGAAAAAGCAGTAATCAGTCTCTTTTTAATTAACGGCAATACAATTATTTTCCTCATTAAATGTCGTTATAAAAGTAGGAATTCAATTTACTCGTTTTAAGTTCTCGATTTCAAGAACAAAGGTTATTTTTTACACTTTATATTTAGCGGTCTACGAACTCATGTTATGCTGAAAAGGTGATCAGGCAGAGTGTTTACACATGGTGCCGCCTGCCGCGCCGCAGCGGCATCGGCAGCGGTTAACGACGATAACCGACTTTTAATGTTTTTTTATTGAAGATCACGTCTAAACGAGTAAAGTTAATGATTTGAAAAAAATATATGTTAAATTAAAGCATTTTTTCAATAACTTAATATGTGAATATTTTAGATTATGTTTATATTACATAGTGAAATTAATTTTGTAAAGTTATGTCTAACGCGGATAAAAAACTGAGAATGGCGCAAAATCTACCAAGCGTATTTTTCTGAACCCTTCACCAATTTAAAGTTAATTGAATTATTGATCTTTTATTATACGCGTTTTATTAAAATAACTTTTGTTTTGTGTATAATAAATTAATAATGCGTCAAATTGGGGACAGCGCTCCTTGATGGGCGAGTCCTATTACTGGCTGAACGTACGACGCGTTGCGTGAGCTCAGTACAGAACACGCAAGCTAACCACTCAAGGTCACTGGCACATTTCTGCGTCTTAAGTGTCATGTGTAAGTTACGTGACGAAAGTCTGACAACCAGTCTTACGAAGGGGTATCCAGTTATAGTTATCCAGTAAGGGTTAAACAGTTAAAAAAAATTATTGACATACACAAGTTAGGAAACATCTGTATACAGGAACAATTTTAATTGAAGGAGTGCATTTGTAGAAATAGCCGTTTGCCCCAAACTAGGCACAGCCCTTATCTTGGTGGACCACTATAGATAGAAAAGGCATATTGATTATAATAATAATAAATAAATTTCTTTATTTCCCAAAAACACATACAGATAATTGTACATTCACAAAAAAAACATAAAACATTTGGATGCTGCAGAAATCTGTACACAATAAATTAAACCCTGTCTCTCAAACTAGGGTATCCTGTACCGATCTGATTAAATAAAATGAAATTATGACTGATTTAATGACTGTTCAGCGTGACACAGCACAGCAATACATAAGTAATGATTCATTATGAAAATATGAATTAAAATCATTCAGAAATCAAAAATAAAATAATAGTAGGTAACAATCAATAAAATAAAAATATATAATAGATAAAAAAAAACGAAATATAATCTAAGAAGATATCAACATGTGTAATTAGAGATATAAGTAAGAGATATAGTAAACATGTTGGCATTATTAATTGGAAGGGTGGAAGAGTAGCGTGTGTGTGTGTGGGGGAGGGGTGGTGATAGAAAGTTTAAGACTACTAGTTACTGCGTTGTGGAGGTCAGATAGGCAGTCGCTTAATGTAAAATACTGGTATTCAACTGCGTGCGGTTAGACTGGAAGCTGACCCAACATAGCTGGGAAAAGGCTGGGCAGGTTGATTGATTGATTGAATCAGATAAATATTTATCAGTGCAGAACTAAATGCGTCATTTCCATCTGTGTTTTGATAACAGATTCATAAAAATAAAATACGTACATAACCTTTTATTGTTGTCAGATCATACGATAGCTGTTGATAATTATAATAGTACCTACTTATATTTATTTACATAAGTATTAAAAACTGTGACATTTTTCCCGGGGAGGATAATATTTGCAGTGATGATGAAAAGCTTGTAAAACCAGAATAAATTGAGCCCAGGAGCCCAGTTATCTTTTCATGCTAATCTCGCGACAATTAAACTTATCTTGTGTTAACAACGAAACTAATTGCCGCTATCAAAACTTATATTTTAGGTAGAATTAGGTATGCTGTTTATACAACATGTCCCAGAATTAACGCAATTGTATAAATTTAATGCTACCAGGCAGCGGGCCGAGCACGAGCGTGCCAAGACGTTTGTGACAAGACATGATAAATTATGTCATGTCAATTTGTACTAGCATTCTATGACAAAACAGTTTTAGGTACCGCTCAAACTGTGATAAAATGTGTGCCTCAAGTCATGTCACAGTAGGCCGTGCTCGCCCCGCTGCATTACATTTTTACAATCTGACTACTTTGGGAATTTATTGATCTCAGATTACAAAACAGTAGTGCTAATTGAGCAGAAGCAGTGCTACCGTTATACCGCCAAGCAGATTTGCTCTGTTCCCTTTAGAGGGTGTCACACACAGGCACATTATTCAGAGATTTTAGAAGACTACAGCTATTTCTCACTCTTTGCAACGCACTTGCGATGTCTGTGGTACTTCAGATGTCCATAGGTGGTGTTTACCAATAACCATTTAGGGACATAAAAAGAACAGTTAGTAGTAGGCTTCCCAACCCTAATAATATAGTCAAATCTGCCAATCTGCCTAGCCGATCTCAACGTAGTTGGTAAAGGCTTCCAGGCTAACCGGATACAGCTGAAAACCAGTATTTTACATGGAGCTACTGCTTAAATCAGACCTCCACAACCTATACTCCATTTGAAATAAGATTAGATATTTAAATAAACTTTTTTACAGTCCATTCAACCGATTTTGACTTTTATTCCGTAGGCATAACGATGGCATTAAAAGCAAAAACGGGGTTACAATACCAACTGTTTATTACTAACAGCTGCCATTTGTCATGCCACCAACGCAATGGAAGTTAAAATCGGTTGAACGGACTGTAAAAAAGGTTAATTTAAATGTCTAATCTTATTTAAAATGGAGTATAGTAAAGAAAGAAAGAAAGAAAAGAAACATGCGTTTACTGGCATTACAGCAAAAAACATGCGGGGCAGTCTTTGGGGGCAGCCGATAGAAGTGAAAACAGTATACATATAGCTCATGGAAAGCGTTCGGTGACGATGACGCGATTGTTCACCCAAAAAGTGCTCAACGCGCTTAAAGAAGTTTTCACTTCATTTCACTTCAAAAATACATTATAACTATAAATACAGAATGAATGAATGAATGAAATGCACCGACCCCAGCGTGGTTTGACCAGACTCGATTGCTCGAATGAACCCTAAGATGCGCACTAGCCTCTGGAGCCTCATGTTTCATGGGACCACAGAGACCATTGCATATCAAAGAGTAGACCGGGGGGCGCGATAATGGTAGGGAAGACGTGCCCTTGGGATAGGAGGGATTATTAGAGCCTACCGACTGTTCACCCTTGAGCAAGCATTGGAATAGTGGAGAGACGGGTGATATTTATCTATGGCAGGGGCATCTTTTAATAGCGTCGCCGCCAGGCTGGCTCCACATCATTCATTCATCATCATTTCAGCCAAAAGACGTCCACTGCTGGACATAGGCCACCCTCAAGCACCACCACTTCAACCGGTTCTGTGCTTCCTGCATCCAGCGGATACCTGCGGCCTTCACAAGGTCATCGGTCCACCTTGTAGAAGGCCTTCCAACGCTACGTCATCCGGTACGCGGTCGCCACTCTAGAACCTTTCGGCCCCATCGGCCATCAGTTCTGCGAGCAATGTGCCCTGCCCACTGCCACTTAAGCTTGGCAATTCTTCGGGCTATGTCGGTTACCTTGGTTCGCCAGCGGAACACTACATTTCAGATTCGATCACGTAGGGAAACTCCAAGCATAGCCCTCCATTGCCCTTTGGGTGACTTTTAGCCTTCTGATAAGGCCCATTGTAAGAAGCCACGTTTCAGTGCCATAGGTCATCACTGGCAACACGCACTGGTCAAAGATTTTCGTCTTGAGACACTGCGGCTGGCTCCACATTATAACTATAAAAACAGAAAACAATTATTATAGTGCCAAAAGGGCCTCAGCTCAGCCTTATGTCAAATGACAACACAAGGTGTACTTAACGCTGATTTTCAGCTGAAACCCAGAAACTGGGTAATACGATACCCCTTGGTACGACTGGTTGTCAGACTTTCGGGCTTCTGACGACCCGTAACGACTGTCAAAGGTCCACAAATGGCAGCCGGGACCAACGGCTTAACGTGCTTTCCGAGGCACGAAGGAGTCTCGGTATGTAAAGATGGTCACCTATCCACGGACCAACCCCGGCAATTGTAGCTTAACCTGATGGATTTACCAGTGCAGATGTTATTACTTACACTGAAAAAAATGCTAACTAAGATAAATTTTCTCTTAGAATTCAATCAAACCATTAAAATGTTTGGAATCATTATTTATTTATTTGCTATAAACAAGATAGCATATTTGCCAGAACAAATTCATTTTATTAATATCGACAATGTGAGATGTACAGAATAATCACCGGTCTTTGTTAAATGTTTTTTAAATCAAATAATAATTTTAGTTGATGGTAGCAAACAACTTGTTAACATTATATCATTCTTAAACTGACCAAGATTTGAGTTAAATTGTGTATAATAAATTAATAATGCGTCAAATTGGGGACAGCGCTCCTTGATGGGCGAGTCCTATTACTGACTGAACGTACGACGCGATGCGTGAGCTCAGTACAGAACACGCAAGCTAACCACTCAAAGTAACTGGCATATATCGAGGTGCTGAGACTGACACGAATGGTTTATCACGACGAAAACTGTACTTTTATAGTTACACAGACTTAATGCTTCAATTATTTCAAGCTTTCTTACAATTAGATAAGAAATTGACGAAAAAAGTTTTTTTTTATCTAATCAAATAGTCAATAAAAATAAATATCCAAAAATGTTATCCATACATGCCATAATAGTGCTAAAATGCCTACAAAAAAGCCGGCAATTTATTTTGGTATCACCTAATGTCACCATGACGCACTCGCGTGGGGCATGGCCGATAACTGTTCAACGTTTGTTTTCATTAAATTTTTTGCTGATTAAGCAATTCAAATGGATGGATAAGGAACATAGTTCCGATGTTTTGTTTTCGTTAAAGCGGTGATTTTGAGTTCTTTTTTTGTGCCAGTGATAAGAAAGAAGTTACGGCGACCTTGACTGTATTATTTAAATTTAAAGTAGCCGGATTTCAAGCTTATAGGTAATACTACTGGTCCAAAAGGGCTCAAAGTGAAAAAAAAAACTGGTGAATATCCAATGGAATCTTACACAAAGCTAAGCACAGTTGGCGCCACCTAAACATAACGTAAAAAAAAACAAGCTGTCAAAGGCGCCCGGACAATTTTTTCGCAATAACAAAAGGTTAAAAACATGCACATAAAGGTGTTTGCACACAGCAGCCCCGCGGTGCGGCGGGACGGGACGGCGACGCGATGCTGAGCTGTACTAGATATTACGGACGACGCTACACAGAGCCGTCCCGCTCGACACGACTGTAACCGTCGCGCCACGCCGCTGCCGCTGCCGCCCCGAGCGGGAATACAAGTCAGAAGCGGCGCTGCCGGCGCGCGGCGGGGCGGGGCGTGGCGGGACGCGAGCGCAGCGCCCGCCGGCAGGACGCCGACGATTTGTGTTGTATGGTTTACGTATGTAGCAGCATAGATAATACACTAATGTGTAGCAGTCACACTGCCGGCGGGGCGTGAATACGTCGCGTCGGACGGGATGGAGCGTGAATGTGATTTTGAATTGATTTACAAAAATGGATGTTGAAAAACTAATCGATATGTTCGTGCTCACGTATGTTTGTACGATTTGGGGCATAGGCAATATAAAACACTGTTCTGAATGAATCGCGTCACGAGTCACGACAATGTCGGCATGAAGGGGCGCGGTGGGACGGGCCGTGATCGCGCCCGCAGTGTAACCACTGCCGCCACGCCACCGTCGCGTCGCCGCCCCACCACGCCGCGCCCCGGCACGCCGCGCCCGCTGTGTGCAGAGACCTTAAGTATTTCAAACTGATATTTGTGTGATACGTAACTATTTTACAATATACTTGTAGAAATAAACAGCCCAAAAAAAAATTGTTATAGGTACTTTAGGTTTATACACTGACCTGCAAAAAATCCTTTATTCTTATAGTCTTCTCTAAAATGATCAAAACACCACCTTGAATATTTTGTGGCGGTAGTTCTTGAAACGTATAGCAAATTCCGTTGCTTGCGAAAGTTTTTCATTTTTAGTGAATTAATCCGTATTTCTGCTTATGATCTAATGGCACAACACTGATACACTGAAGCATTTTTAACAGATTATTCCTGACGAACGGCTAACAGAAAATTAATATAACAGTGGATTGTAAAAAGGCGGGATAATCTCAATAACGGATTATCACAGATGATAAAAGAGGCCTCAACGTCATGTTGTTCTGTTTACGTCAGTTTACGTTATAAAGTGCAATGGTCCCTCTAGCGGGGGCAATTGGCAGTCCTATTGTAAACACAAACTGTAATTTTATTTAGAAAAATAACAGAAAATATTACATTCGTTTTATCGGGATATCCGAGTATAAATAGGTACTCAAAGTGGTATCCACTGGTTTCATCGACGATGACAGCTAAAACACGAAAAAAAAATAGGGATCAAATTGACAGCAAAAAGAAAACAAAAATGATTTTTCATATTATATCCTTAACTATCGGCTTCTTGCGTTGGTTCATAATATTTAAAAAAATAATTTCCGTTGCCTCTTCACTCAAAATTGACGATATCGTGTTGACTTTAGGAACATTTTTCTTCAACATAATAACATAAATTTAGTTTTTAAAAATACTTTATGTAAGCAGACATGGTTCACCTCAAAAAGGTAGCAAAAAGAACTATCAAAATGTTACAAATAGTCTCAGAAAATAATGTTGAAAACCCTATATTTTTTTTTAAAACTCTGTCGGTAATGTTTTTTGTTCCTATTATGTAACAAACGTTATCAAGAAATTTAAAAATCACACACTGGGCTTCAGCTATCAGTGTGATAAAATCAAAATTTTATTTTATGATTACACAATATCTTCATTAGGTAAATCAACGGCGAAATAAGCTATATTTTCGAAAGCGCAAAAGTGATGAAACTATTCACAGATGCTGAGACTGACACGAATAGTTTATCACCACGAAAACTATACTTTTATAGTAACACAGACCTTATGTTTCAATTAATTCAAGTTTTCTCACAATTAGATAAGAAATTGACGAAAAACGTTTTTTTTTTTGTGATAGCACCCTTAAACTAAATTATTTGCCTTGTGTTAGCTAGCACACACCAATATACAAAAAAAATATTTAAATAATAATCTTTGAAAACTATACTAAAGCAGAAACAACGTCAACAAAACGTATCTAAATAAAAGCCTCCAGGCATAATGGGCGTGCCCGCTTAAATAAAGCTACAGCTATAACTCGAAGTCACAAATGATAAACTAGCACCTTCGAAGTAAAATAAAAAAACAGTTAATTATTAATAACAATAACAAAACCATGGTCAGCAAGACGACCAGTCACCACAAGCAGCACCCGTTCACGAGCATAACGCAAAGATCAGCCATCACCCCCCCTCGCCCTATTAATTCACTCATTCACTGACACGTACAGCAGCCTAAACCGCTGGGTCCTAGCTAAGCATTGTATTACGAAAGTCGGTACTAAGGAAGGATTTTTGAATCCCCTAAAGGCAATTATATAACATAACATCACACCTCACCTGTAATCCCCGAAGGGATAGGCAGAGCGGTACTCTATAGTACACCCACGTTTCGCCAGTTATGTTTATATCCCATGTAATAGGGGGCGAGCCTATTGCCATCAACCGGGCACACACCTATTAACACTTGAAAACATTGTAAAAGATTATTTTTAAAAGAGTAACCGTGGAGTTTCTTGCCAGTTCGGTTCGGCGAGTCTCCATAGGGATCGACCAATTGGAACCGTGCACCTAGCTTCTGACGTTTTATAAGTGCCCATCTAAGTTTATGTGAAATAAAATATTTTGATTTCATTTGATTTGAGATCCAGACTTCCGGCTGCTACTGAAAAAGTCCTGGTGGAAATATATAATAACACTTACACAGGTAAGTAAAAGCTGGCCAGAATAACATTCTAAAAAAACAGACTCATGTGCGTGATAAGGGTTCCGTAGTTGGGATGAATTTATCCTAAAATCAAACTTAACATTGTAGTTAAAAAACATGTTCTCCTATACATCGATATACGTCCCGGTCAATTCTCCAACCGCAAATGTAAAGTGGTCGACTATTACTCGTTAACTTGTAAAGATAGATGATAGATGTGTGATAGTTTTCCTTTTAATTTCGTTATATATAATATATTATACTACTGCCATTTTTTCGCATATCCAAAAACAACCATTTAGCTGGCAGAAGACACTTGACTCAACAAAACATAGCACTTAAAAGCTTAATATTACGCAAACGGATTTTGTTTCCCTGAATCTAAAAATAGTTTGCACAGACCATTTTTGAACGGCCTATCCAACGATAACCCACACCATGGGATTGATGAGAAAAAAAAATATCATCCCCACTACGTTCAAGGCAGGTACACAAAAAAAAAGGTTTTATTTTGCCACTTTGTCAGCGTGATTAATAGGTATATTCATGCCAAATTACAGCTTTCTAGTACCAAGAGTCTCTGAGCTAAGCTGTGAACAGCCAGGACATGGTGAAACTATAAGGATTCCTTGGAGAGTACGGAACCCTAAAAAGGGTTAAATAGGGGATGGCAGCTTGTACAGAACTTCGCCCTTGTTCCTGGTGACAACCCAATCGAGCATACAGCTGAACTACTTCAAGAATAGGTAAATTTTGACTTAAAATCAGAATCAGAATTTATTTATTTGTAAGAATGTAGTTTTACATACTATGGTGTTAATATTTTTTTTAAGTTCTATACATTCTACCACAAACAGGTGTACAAATATTCAAATGTCATTCTTATTTTTTTATTTTTTTTAGGGTGGGAAATTATCAAATAACTTCTCCCGCTCTGGGCGGAGCGGGAGGGCGTGTCAACTTTTAGTGACTAAAACGCACCCGTATTCCTTCATTTGCCTGTGTGCCAGGGCCACGATATCCCTTTCGGACAAACTCGCAACCCTGGCAGGTATTGGCCCTACCGGACCCCGTCAGTTAGTGCTGACAACTCTTTGAGGCGCGCGTAGAATACAACGCGCCGTCGACCCGGGCCTGGTCCTTATCGGACGGTGAGCTACCCACCGCTCACCGTCCGCAGGCCCGCGCCTACGGTGGCCGGAAAACGGATGTCATTCTTATCTAAGAACAATTAATTTTAAGATTTGTAAATAACTTTTCAGTGACGTCATTTGCTGGTAAATTGTGGACGCTATGTAGCGGGTACTGCTTTTCTAGGAAACCGTAGCTTAAGAGGTCGCTTCCCGGACCGTCTATCATCAACGCGAGCATGGTCAAAAAGCTTGTTCTTTCATCCAGCGCAAGTGAGAACTACTTATAATAATTTATAAGCCAGTGAGAACGCGATAACATTGAACGAAAAATAATTTGCGGAAGTTTCATAAAACTTGTTTCAGAAAATACGTGTTTTTGAGTAAGTGCCAATTTCACCAATCAAACTGAACGCGATCAGCACATCTAAACCGAGTTTAAGAGCTGTCAGTGTCAATATTACAAAGAAAATAATGACACTGACAGCTCTTAAACGAAGTTTATGTGCTGATCGCGTTCAGTTTTCATTGGTGAAATTTGCCTTAAGCCTCACAAGTTTGTGCTATAAATTTTGTCGTTTAGAATCTCCATTACATGTGCGAGGTTTCTATGAAGATGTTTTATTTACTTTTACAATTTATGAGTACATTATGAACGGACAAAGTTCAGGTAAAATTTGTGCAAAAAAAGCAGATTTTTGCAGGTATACTGAATTTGTTTCTCCAAATTTTTATTTTTTGCTTCAATAGAAACCTAGTTATAGTGCACTAAATACTTATTAGTTCAAAAATGTCAAAGAAAGATATGTGTAGTGATATGTATGTGTAAAAATATGACGGGTTGCCGCTCTTAAGGTGGATGCGCTAAGGTAGCCCGCGAAATTGAAATTTTCTTACGTTTTTTTGCAATTTTTAGATCAGTGTCAGGTTTGCGGCCATAACAAATATGGCTTTACAGAATTATAATCATTACAATCAGCATTACAACTCACTAAGTTCAAAAAATCCAATTGAATAATAATTTCTGAAATAATCATTCAGAAGGATTTATTTTCCTCTTGGCAATTAAGTCATTAGCTGATACAACATCCCACATGACGACAACCTCGCGAGCCAAGTCAAGATACTTGATTTGTTTATCTTTCTCGGTTTTCACGAGGATTCCGTCATGAGGGACCGTTATTAAATGTTATTATATTATTATTATTGTCCCACTGGAGGGCAACGGCCTCTCTTTCCTTCCCAATCCTTTAAGGGTTAAGTTCGTCTTGCCATGTACGACTGCCGCAATGACGTTATTTTTTTAAGGTCCTGAAATTAAGCTGATCACTGATCAGGCACAGAACAGTTCTTTTATCAAACGTTTTCTTCTTTTTCGTCGTCGTCGTCGTCATCGTCGTTTTGTCAAACGTTTTGTCTAAACGTCGCTGAAACAGCACATTTCAACGGCTCCAAAGGCCACAAAATTAAGCTCACATGTTGGCACCTTTGAATTGAAATTTACCAAATAATTGATGGATGAACTGTGTGAAAGATGATATGGCTAGAAATGGGTTGACCGATGACGACAAATAGAGAAGTAGTATATAAGTGTAGTGTAGTGTGTGTGTGTATGTGGTATGTGTGTGTGTGTGTTTGGTGTGTGTAGTGTGTTTAGTGTGTAGTAGTATTTAAGTGTCCGCACTAATAAACCAAAATTGTTAAACTGTATGTTCTGTTCCCACAGACAAACCGTGAAAACGGTTTTGTGGGGCAAAGTCCTTAAGTCAAGAATTTGTGTAAATGTTTAAATAAATAAATAAAAAAATAGAAGGAGAAGACATGCGCTGACCTCAGATAAATTGGCATAGGGGTAGAAGAATTACACCTTTGAATTGAATGTTGGCACCTTTGCAGCTTTATGAGCTAGAACTAAATATTGCACTGAAACGTAATCGCTCACAATGGGCTTTATCAGAAGGCTAAAAGTCACCCAACAGGCAACGGAGAGGGCTATCCTTGGAGTTTCCCTACGTGATCGAATCAAAAATGAAGAGATCCGCAGGAGAACCAAGGTAAACGACATAGTCCGAAGAATTGCCAAACTTAAGTGGCAGTGGGCAGGGCACATTGCTTGCAGAACAGATGGCCGATGGGGCCGAAAGGTTCGAGCGGCCACCGCGTAGCGGAAGATGTGGCGTTCTAAAGCCAAGTCTTCTACAAGGTGGACCGATGACCCTGTGAAGGCCGCAGGTATCCGCTGGATCGGGAAAGCACAGAACCTGTGGAAGTGGCGATGCTTGGGGGAGGCCTATGTCCAGCAGTGGACGTCTTTCAACTGAAATGATGATGATAATGATGATGATGACTTAGTACTGGTTTAATTTTAAGGGCTTTGCAGGTGTGCAAGAAATTGTCCACCTATGTAGATATACTAATAAGCACCCAGTTAATTAATAAAAGAAAACTTTCCTTAATGGCAGAGCTCCGGTTCTACAATTCTAAAAATAGCCGTATAATAATGTTGTTACGAGTACTTATTATTGTTTATCTGTTCATGTAACTACGGCTTATCTTAGTGACATACATGAATGGAAAGAAACGTCCCGGGCGGTCAACTAAAATAACTTATTGTGTAAAGAAAATAATATCACGACACACTATCGAGTCAGTAGTATTATCTATTTCCGTATGATTTATTTTTAGTAAGAAAAAAAGCATAAAGATTAACTACGATAATATGCACAGTGGCACGCCCCTCTACAATATCAAAACGTTTGAAAGTATTTACAAAGCGCCACCAAGACTCACAAAACAACGCATGTGTGCGTAATGAGACGGCCGTCAAACAAAAACAAATCACGGATTTGTTGCTCGACTAGTGGCGTCATTAATCGCTCATTATTATTAGTATGGCGCTCACTGACGAAAGTAAGTACACTATGAAAACGACACGTGCGTCGTCTAGTGCGATCGGCTAGTTATGGTTAGTTGACCAACAAATCTGGTAATAATAAGTGAGATATTACGAGTACTGATTGCACAAAAACAAACAGATATGTTATAAACTCACAAAACAACCCAAAAAACTGTTCCGCGCAGCAGCGGCAGCACACATACCCACTTTTCATTCATTTTACATTTCACTACAAGTAAAAACGCTAGAAACGAGATGGCTTGATAAAAACAACAAGAAAAAAAGAGACAGCTAGTGTTGTCAATTGCGCGTGAATGTAAAAAAATATTATTCTGGCCACCAATCACCGAATGTTGGAATCACAGACTAACAAATACGTCCCAATTAGGAGTCTTCACGATTGCGCGCTCATAACATAGGATTTGACTACACACATTGAAACAGTAATTTGGAGGGGCGAGCCATGTTATTGTAGTTTATCCCTACAATAAAATTGAAGGAACAAAAGACTGATATAAGGGGGATTACAAAACCAGGTTTATATTCAGACCCAGGTTTAAAACATGGAGCCATTATTGAATTTCGAACTTTATTCCGACTATGGTAAAGTTCCTAAACACAAAACTGACAACTTAGTACCGAACTAAGTTTTCAGTTTTGTATAAAGAACGGTATTTCAATCACTGTTACGTTCTTATTACAAAAACTAGCTCGATGGTTTATGCCATGTCAAAATATAAATCTTGTTTTGTAATAAGACGAAAAGTGTCTAAACCAAAGAGATTTAAGATAGATACTATAGAGAGGCCATCAGAAGTAATGTCATAGAAAAATTGTGATCCCTTGTCTCAGTGACGCCATCTAGCGTAATATAGCAAAATTCAGTAAAAGCTAAGTTTGACACGTTCCACTTTTTATGCCATAATGCACAATTAGACGTTATACTTCGAAAAATTTTTTTTTTATTAGTCACGATTGCGAATTGCGTATTGACATGCAGGCGTACCACACTAGACTGAGCGACTTTTGCCCACTACGACAAATGTAGGCTTCTACATACCAGCGCGACTTGCGTCGCTGCTGTGCTGTCGCTGCTGTCGCGGGACGAGCGGTGCCTTTGTGTCGCGTCGCGTCGCGCGACGAGTCGCCCCGGTATGTAGAAGCCTTGTATCGGATTACGATTTTGTTCGCTATATCCTGTCTATTGTTAAGTCTTGAAAATTAAATAGTTTAATGTCTTTTGTCTAATCACTGTTTAGACGGTGTAACTTTTATTTTTGCATTTGAATGATATGAGAAAGATAAATTTATTTGTTCAAACATGTGTAACATGATACATGAATTTGCACATAGATGGAAACATCATTTTACCGGTCCAACACGTTTTGTCTCACTTGGCGTACAAAATGTTTACATTTCATTAGTTGAGTTGGTAATTATAAATTAATTATGAATGACAGTTTCCGATATAAAATTGGAGTTACTTAAGAGCGTTTACACCTTACCGTATTTCATAAAAACTTTCAAGCCCTTGTATTTCCAAAAGACTGAACCGATTACGTCAACGTAAAAGTAGTACGTAAAAGTCAGTAAAGAATTTAAAATCGGTTTAGTTAGGCTGTAACAGTATTTTTCGAAAATGTTCTTTACTGACTTTTTAGACCTTTGTATCCTGCATAAGCGTATGAAGTTTCATTAAAATCGGTTCCGTCATTTCGAAAACAAGGGCTTGAAAGTTTGTATGAAATGCCGTAATGTAAACGCTCTGCAAAATATAGTCAATTTTTTTATGCCCACAGGCAACTAAATCGCATCGTGTATTCAACGGCTCAACTTATTAGTTCTCCTGTTAACTCCTTATAATAAACATTAAGCTAACTAAGCTTGGTCACGTTACTTTCAAAAGAATTCAAATTTGTGACTTCTCGTCAGAACAGTTCTCAGTCTTTGGGCGTTGGCGGAAGTATTTTATTTGTCGGTCCTGGTTTCCATTCAAGTTTTGCCTGTTCTGGATCCGTTTAGGAAACTTTGAAAACTGGAAACTCCGCTCATAACTTAGGGTCGGAATCCCCCAGCTAGGTGGAGCGACGATCTTCGCAGGGTAGCTGGCAGCAGCATGACGAGAGGAGCAAAGGATAGAATTAAATGACGTTTGATTGGAGACGCCTTTGACAAGCAATGCTACAGGCTGATGTGATGGGCTGTTACTAGAGAATACAATTACGAGCATGTTTCCCGTAATCCCGGGATTAAATCCCGGGATTACGGGATTTTTATATGCGTAATCCCGGAATCCTGGGGCTATCCCGGGATTAGACTATGTGGTGCCTATTTGGGCATAATTTAAATAAAAAAATGATTAAGTTCTTAAAAAAAAAATATATAAATTACAAGTTACAACACTCAAATAAAGCACACAATTAGACCTCTGGGGTCTGTCTTAGCATGCCATGACCTGAGATTTGATTAACGCGCTAATATTAGTTAAGTTATAATCGAGTTGATGTAATGTTCTTTGATGTTGCACAACACAAATCACAACAAAGTAAGAAAATAAATAGACAAAAAAAAAACTATACTTTTGCAAGAAATCAAAAAGACAACACAAAAAAAACTATAAAAAATTTCGAAAATACAATCTCAGAAATATTAAAGCATCCAATGTTTGACTACCAAGCCTGCTTCGTAGTTCATTGCCAACATAAGCAGCAGCTGACCTGTTTGTGGCAATCCCAAAAATCCCGAGATTAGCCAAGTACATAAGGCAAATAATTTAATTTAATGTTTTGTGTTGCATTTTACATTATATTGTATAGATTCAAGTTTTTAAATGAACTGACAGCTGTGCTGCTGGGGAGTTTGTTGCGCCACTTCTTCTTCCCAGCTAAAGCACTAGGAAGTGGTGAAGAGTGGGCGTTTTTGGGGGACTGTCTCATGTAATTTTGACGTTCGAAAAATGCTGATTCTCAGCCTAGTTTGAATAAATGACTTTTGATTTTGATTTTGTACAGTCCCGGTCGTTTTCTGGCCCCGAAAATCCTAAATTGTATTCTCTAACTGCTACCGCTGCTGACCATCGGCTTGACATCATAATATGAGGCAGACTTTTCACAAGACTTTTCAGCTCGGCTTCCACATGGAGTGGCTGCCTATCTGACCTAACTGCCTATCTGAACCCAGAAACTGGGTTATAGATACCCTTTGGCGAGACCTGCGTAGAAACTGAACTACTTATTTGATAATAAACACACGGAAGTAGGCCAAAGGCCTAGAATAAAATACCTACATTTATACATAACTAGCTTTTGCCCACGGCTTCCCCGCATGGAGGTCGGAAATTATCCCACGGGAACTACTGGAACTACCGGTTCAGCTAGATGGACTGACGACCTTAAGAAGATGGCTGGGTCAGACTGGATGCGGAAGGCGGAGGACAGGGTGTTGTGGCGCAGCCTGGGAGAGGCCTATGTCCAGCAGAGGACTGCGATAGGCTCAATTCTCAATTCTTTATTGCGTACCATAATGTTTAAAGTAGGTAAGGAAATAATTATTTTAGTAACAATTATGGACCCTGTCGGGCACAGCATAGATCAAGTAGGAGAGAGGAGGAAGCTGAGTTGGTTGTTGTTGAACTACCGGAATAAAAATAATATAATTCAATCATGACTCGAAAGACACGTGGCGCCATCTATTATCATAAGAACGTTATTGTTGTTTTCCTCGGGAACAGTACTTTTTTTCGGGATGAAAGGTACCCTATGTCCGTTTCTGTACACCTGACAACATATATGAAAAATTTCAGGACGATCAGTTCAGTGGTTTAGGCGTGAAAAGGTGACAAACAAACAAACTTACTTTCGCATTTATAATGTTAGTTAGGATTATCCTAACTTATATTATAAATGCGAAAGTAAGTTTGTGTATATATAATAAAAATTGGTTCCGTTTGGTGCCGGACGTAAAGAATAGCACCATCCCATTTCTTCCCGTGGGTGTCGTAAAAGGCGAATAAGGGACTTATTAGAGAACTAGCTGACCCGTGCCCACTTCGTTGGGCGGTAAACATTTTACCGTCTTTTCATTTTTCGGATTAAATTATGGCCTTATGTTATGACACTCACAAAATAATAACGTGGCTTTCAATGGGTAAAAGATTTTTCGAAATCGGTTCAGTAGATCCAGAGATTACCCCTACAACCTCACAAACTATGAAAAATTAATATAAGTAGATGAAGCAACGGATTAGCAATATCCTTAAAAAAAAATGACTCGCATTCCGTTTGCTCACTATAGGCAAGCGACTTCTCGACAAAATCAATAGCAGTGAATTGGGACTGGGATTGTGAATTCAACTGCACATTTACCGCTGAGTCGGTGACGGTAGGTGATTCTTCAATTTTGCCGGCGTGAGGGGTCAAAAGATATTTTTAGAGTTCCGTACCCAAAGGGTAAAACGGGAACCCTATTACTAAGGCTCCGCCGTTTGTCCGTCTGTCACCAGGCTGTATCTCATGAACCGTGATAGTTAGACAGTTGAAATTTTCACAGATGATGTATTTCTGTTGCCGGTATAACAACTAATACTAAAAAACAGAATAAAATGCCGTGCAGGATGGTATTTTTAATGCTGGTTTTGGGGAAGCACGGCAGGGAGTCAAAATAATCCGATTCTCAGGAAACTTTATTGAAGGTCATTTTGATGTTTTAATTCCGTTGGCTAATTTAAATAATAAAAAAACCGGCCAAGTGCGAGTCGGACTTGCCCACGAAGGGTTCCGTACCATTATCTATAAAAATGGCAAAAAAAATCACGTATGTTGTATGGGAGCCCCCCTTAAATATTTTGTTTATTTTAATTTAATTATTTATTTTTAAAGTGAATATATAACTTAATATTCTGTGAATATTTCAAGCGTCTACCTGTTGCCGTTATCAATATCTAGCAAAAACGAGCAAAAAAATCACGTTTGTTGTATGGGAGCCCCCTTAAATATTTTGTTATTCTGTTTTTTAGTATTAGTTGTTATACCGGCAACAGAAATACATCATCTGTGAAAATTTCAACTGTCTAACTATCACGGTTCATGAGATACAGCCTGGTGACAGACGGACAAACGGCGGAGCCTTAGTAATAGGGTTCCCGTTTTACCCTTTGGGTACGGAACTCTAAAAATATCTTTTGACCCCTCACGCCGGCAAAATTGAAGAATCACCTACCGTCACCGACTCAGCGGTAAATGTGCAGTTGAATTCACAATCCCAGTCCCAATTCACTGCTATTGATTTTGTCGAGAAGTCGCTTGCCTATAGTGAGCAAACGGAATGCGAGTCATTTTTTTTTAAGGATATTGCTAATCCGTTGCTTCATCTACTTATATTAATTTTTCATAGTTTGTGAGGTTGTAGGGGTAATCTCTGGATCTACTGAACCGATTTCGAAAAATCTTTTACCCATTGAAAGCCACGTTATTATTTTGTGAGTGTCATAACATAAGGCCATAATTTAATCCGAAAAATGAAAAGACGGTAAAATGTTTACCGCCCAACGAAGTGGGCACGGGTCAGCTAGTTCTCTAATAAGTCCCTTATTCGCCTTTTACGACACCCACGGGAAGAAATGGGATGGTGCTGTTCTTTACGTCCGGCACCAAACGGAACCAATTTTTATTATATATACACAAACTTACTTTCGCATTTATAATATAAGTTAGGATAATCCTAACTAACATTATAAATGCGAAAGTAAGTTTGTTTGTTTGTCACCTTTTCACGCCTAAACCACTGAACTGATCGTCCTGAAATTTTTCATATATGTTGTCAGGTGTACAGAAACGGACATAGGGTACCTTTCATCCCGAAAAAAAGTACTGTTCCCGAGGAAAACAACAATAACGTTCTTATGATAATAGATGGCGCCACGTGTCTTTCGAGTCATGATTGAATTATATTATTTTTATTCCGGTAGTTCAACAACAACCAACACAGTGGTGACACCCGGGCGTTTCCTCCCGCTTTATTCTGAATAGGAACCTCCCGAAACAACCGTGTCCGGTGAGGACGTGCGTCAGGCGGAAGGTGAGGAAGCCATGGCGTCTCTCTAGCCACTCCTCATAGAGGGGACTTATCGCCACAATTGTGGCATGCAAATTCTTTGCCAAATACTCGCAGTAAACAGCTCCTCCTGACCGATCCTGGGTGAAAGGTTGGACCTTTCACCCAGGATCGGTCAGGAGGAGCTGTTTATGGTTCAAAGCGTGAATACGTCGCTGAAATGTCTTGTAATGGCACCTACGGAACCACCTGTGAACTCATGGCAGCGGGAAAACTATTCCCATTTGAGTTCCAGGTGTTTCAAGATGGTATTTTTATTGCTGGTCGCACGACTGGGAGTAAAAATAATCTGATTCTCAGGAAATTTCAATGAAGGTCATTTTGATGCGTGTCAGACTTTTACTGACTAAAACCCACCGTGTTCCTTCAAATGCCTGTGTGTGCCAGGGCCACGATATCCCTTTCGGACAGGCTCATAACCCTGGCAGGCATTGGCTTTTTCGGACAGGCTCTTAACCCTGGCAGGCATTGGCCCTTTCGGACCCCGTCAGTTGGTGCTGACATCCATTTAAAATGGGAATAGTTCTCCCGCCTTTTTCCAACCCTTACAACACCAGCCTAAACCAAAGATACTGAGCAATAAAATTAAAATACGAACGTAGGTATTCAAGGACACTTTTTCTAGTAAGAACGACTAATACTAAAAACTATTATAGTAATACCACAGTGTGAAATACCTACACAATAAGTAATTCGCAAAGAAATAGAAATAACAAAATTCCAACCCGGCAATAGGTAAAAACACATTTATTATCCTCCAATTTAAAATTAGGAAGCGAAACAAATCAAAACGAAAACCAAACAACGATGATGAAAAATATTTCAAAGCAAATTAGTAGTAAGTAATAACAAAATATCGCAGAACAGAAATTTCGGTAACTATAGCTTGAACGTGTATCGCTTAGGTTTGTATTCTGTGATTGATACATGACTTCGTTTTTTGATACGATCGGCTTGCAAGCCGCGATTAAGGTTAAACATTGTGAAGTTTTCCCCTTGGCATTCTCGACTTTATTGCTATAAATGCAACGTTCAAATTACCTGAATACCAATTAAAACCTCATTTCATTATCTTTTAGCAGATGCCTGCATACTGAAAAATACTGGCCACCTAGAACTGGCATAAAAACTTTAGAACGTTATCACGCCTGCACTGAAACATACTGGCCACCTAGAAAAAAAACTAAATATAAACCTCAAGATACTTCCAAAAATTCTTATTTCAATGTAAAATATGCATTAACGCGTTGTCGTAAAATTCAATTTAGATCTTTACCGGCCTCCAAATTCTAATTTCAATGTAAAGTATCCAATAACTCGTTGCCGTAAGATTCATTTTGGATGTTAACTGCATTTGGTACATTTTTCATACAAACATTAAAAACCCTTATTTTCACCCTTAAGCGCCGAATTTCGTAAAATCCTTTCTTAGTGAGCACCTAGAAGTCGAAAGGAACAATCAGGCCAACATTCATGTCTCTAACTTTAAAAACATAGGAGTTTCATACAAACTTTGACACCCCTTTTCAACCGCTTAAGGTGCGAATTTATAAAAATCCTTTCTTAGTGCGCGCCTGCACCCCATAGAGAGTGCTTGTGCCAAATTTTAGACCTCACGGCCCAGTAGTTTCCGAGATTTCGTGATGAGTGGTCAGTGAGTGGACTTCTCTTTTATATATATAGATGGGCAGCAGCGTTCACTATGCATTTTTAAAACTATATTGCGATTGCCTACCCGATTTTGAAGTTACAATTTATTAAAGTTGTAACAAAATGATTTACACTTGACTAGAGAGATAAAACAAAATTATAATTATATAAGTGAAATGAATGACAAATGAATTAGATATCTGTAGCCAAAATAAGCGAATGCCTGTATTTCGGCTATCAGCGCCAAACCTCTCAAATAATTATTAACATTTAAAAATAGGCATCAAGTAGAAATGTTAACATTTTGTATAGGTATACAGTAGGTATGTAACAAAAACCCTGTTGTTCCTTTTAGAGACGTCCATCATTCGACGTCCGTCATTTAGCTACAAACACAACATTGGAGGAATTATAATTTAAAAAAATTAAGTATTGGCTAGTCGAGAAGTCAAAATCAAAGAATGAAAGAGGTTAGAAATCAGTTAAACATTACAAATATTAATAATTAAACATTTATTTTATTTATTATTGTTGAACAGTTTATAAATGACTTGCTTTATTACGTATGTATACCGGTTCTTAAAACGTAGGTAGAAGGAACAACAGGGTTGTGCAAGTGATGATAAATAGCATAATAATTCGATACAATGAAATAAAATAATCATTAAAGGCAATATTATCAGAATTTGCCAAAAAATAAAATTATATCATAAACAAAATCAATAAAATAAAGTATAACATATTAAATCACCTCAATCAAGAAAAAATTACATCGTAGTTACACCAGTCGGGTAAGTACACCTATGCACATGGTAGAATAGTTTATATAACAAAATAAGGAAACTCCCAACTGCAGTGAGCGCGGAAAAAAATGAGTGCAAAATAAGTTAAAACATGTTCATCCGTGGTGGTATCAGCCCCGACTTACGAGTCGTGCGTTAGAACCCAAACAAGCACTTTGTGTAGTTAATTTCATCACCCTATCAAAACTGCGAAGGAAAACATCGTGAGGAAACCCCCCCCCCCGAAACCCCTGAACCGAAACGAAAAATTCGAAGACATGTGACATCCACCAACCTGCATGGGCCCACGTGGTGAATTATGGCCCGCTTTCTCTCAAAGAGAGGAGGTCTGCAGTATCCCAGCAGTGGGAACATTATAGGCTGATTACTCATATTAAGTTTATCACAATTTCCTTTATTTATTACATAACTCATAGTAGTTAATTTATGTATTTTGTAAAACAGATTAGATAGTTTAAAAAGTACTCATGATAAAATAATTAAAACTAAAGACTTGATAACTCTCTCTTATCTATCTTGTTATTTTTAGTTTTAACGATGAACTAGTTTTCAGCTTCGAGAGATATAATTTAAAAATATACTATTTTGATTAAAGGTAATGTATCATTCTGCAGGCTTACACTAGCAAATTAAAAGGCTACTGGGCCTGTCTTCGCCTCTCATGCACAAGGTTTCAAATCGGGGCAAGTAGCAATGTGACTCTTTCTTTCTTCATTATGTTCTTTCTGAGTTAATCTTGAACATTACTGACATTGGTGGAGGCAATCATCGTGAGGAAATGTGGACTTATAGTCAATATAAGTCTGAAATCGCTAACCCTGTGCGTTCTACCTTTTGACAGCTAGCTTAGCAAAAGTTTTTGACAGTCTCTGCCCTGCTCCTCCTAGAGAAGCTGGAGGGGTTTGAAGTGAGAGGCACGCAACGTAAATTATTTTCTGATTACTCCATAAATTGCATGCAAGTAGTAAGGGTTGGTGATATTGTCAGTGATAATCTTGACATCATGTATGGGGTACCACAGGGCAGTATCTATAGACTCTGGTATCCAGTTTCCATCAGATAGGCCGATGTATTTTAAGTTGGCCCACCAACATCAAAACTAAATTAAAGGCCCTCACTTCGCTATAAAAGAAACCCCAGTCTATCTCTTGCTGAATAAACCATATCGCTCTTTTGCAGTTAATCATGATCATCAGTCTATAGCAGCTTATTAACCGACTTCACAAAAAGGAGGAGGTTCTCAAGTCGTCTGTATTTTTTTTTTTTGTTTTTTTTTTTTAATGTTTGTTACCTCAGAACTCCGTCGTTTATGAACCGATTTGGAAAATTATTTTTTTAATTGAAAGGATATACTTCCAGATTGGTCCCATTTTTTTCAAAATCCAGTTCTGATATTGGGATCCATGAGTAATTGAGGGAACTCCTCAAATATTATAGGCATACCTATAGTAATTTTTATATTTTCATCAACAAGTCAATCATTTGCATTCAGAAAGTATAATTTGGTGAAGTGGAACAGATGAAGAAGGCCACAGATGGCCACCGGAACTTCTCAGTGATACGTAATTCACGGGTGGCGATGAGATATCTGGATTAAGATAGTTAAGCGAAGCAAATTTAAATAAATAGTTCTGATCAAAATGGTACCATCAAACTGATCTGATGATGAAGCCGGATGGTAGGCACTGGAACTCCGTTAAAAAACAATCTATCCTACCCGTGTTTGGTCTTATTGGAATTGTCATGAGATGCACTCTGGCTATAAATGATTTTTAACCGACTACAAAAAAGGAGGAGGTTCTCAATATATATGTATATATCTAGCCATATGTACATATAAAAGGAAACCGTGACTGATTGGTCTATCAACACAGCTCAAACCACTGAACAGATTGGCCTGAAATTTGGCACGTAGACATCCGCTACGAAGGGGTTTTTGGAAATTTTACCTTTAAGGGTGGAGAATGGGGTTTTGTTTGCATGAAAAATCTTATTTCTAGGGTTAATAAACTTGAAACTTCGACGAATACTTACGTAAGTAAATTATAAAGTTTATATTTTTTTGTTAACTTAACTTCAACGGATG
Organism: Tiliacea aurago; assembly: GCA_948098905.1. Taxonomy (NCBI): domain Eukaryota; kingdom Metazoa; phylum Arthropoda; class Insecta; order Lepidoptera; family Noctuidae; genus Tiliacea; species Tiliacea aurago. The sequence continues at coordinate 20,593,117 of OX402593.1, forward strand.
GGATGTCAAAGCTTGTATAGAAGAATTTTAACGCGCGATCCGATCAACTCGAAACTCAGTATTTATACTTAAGACCAAAAATGAAGAATAACTTGTATCAGGGTTTTTCGAAAATCAATTTTACAAGAGAGGATTTTACTACGTGGCTTGATTAACTCGAAAATTGGTATAACCTCTATGTCAAATAATGGAAAAGTCGCAAACTACTTTAAAAATTAACCTCTGTGGGGGTAAAAGGGGATGGATACAGTTTGTATGAAGAAAATCTTCTTTCGTTGATCTATTAACTTGAAACTTAGCCTGAATACTTCATCATCAGTCTCCTGCCCTAATCCCAATTTATTTGGGGTCGTCGTAACATGTCGAATTACACTATAGATTTAATACATACAAAAGGAAACAGTGACTGACTTACTGACTGATCTATCAACACAAAGCTCAAATCACTGAATTGATTAGGCTATTTGGCAAATTGGCACACAGATAGTTATTATGACGTAGGTAACCGCTAAAACAGATTTTTGAAGATTTAACCCCTTAAGGGGTGTAAAATACAACTTCCTGTCTCTGTTGTTTTCATAGCAAGTAGTAGTATACGAATTGGTGTGGGGTAGGTACCACTAAAAAGTGAAAAATAAAAAACTTTTTTACAAAAAAAACAACCGACTTCCAACAAAAACACTAAAAAGTGAAAAATAACTTTAATTTCGGAAGCACATAACATAACATCACGCCTTGTTTCCTCGAAGGGTAGGGCAGAGGTGTACCTGTAGTACACCCACATTTAATATTATATTTAATTAAATTTCGGAAGTCGGTGGCCATAAACGAAAATAGAAAACCAAAGACACCGACTTCCGAAATTAAATTAAATATTATATTAAATGTGGGTGTACTACAGGTACACCTCTGCCCTACCCTTCGAGGAAACAAGGCGTGATGTTATGTTATGTGCTTCCGAAATTAAAGTTATTTTTCACTTTTTAGTGTTTTTGTTGGAAGTCGGTTGTTTTTTTTTTCTAAACAAGCCTCTTCAATTACACAACCTTTATCCTCGGAATGAGCTTTGTTGGTGTATACATTCTAGCGTATTTTATCTATGTATCAACCAGTAGCGAAGCTATAATTTTTGTTAGAGGTAAGCCGAAGAATTTTTTTTTCACTTCTCCGAAACTCTAGATAACGTCAAAATTAATTAACTCAGAAATTTTAGTACTTCCTTTTATTTTTCAAAATTTTACGCCAGCTAATGGTATGGTATTAGTTGTTCAGTGAAAAAATTGGCAGTTTTTGGAATATTTTTAATCTTATATGATGTTTTAAACTAGTATTAAATGTTTGTAATGCGATGTGATACACACAGGTGTAAGAAGACCCCTGCCTGGGTTGCAAGTTTGTCCGAAACGGATATCATGGCCCTGGCCCACACGCATCTGAAGGAACACGGGTGGGTTTTAGTCAGTAGAAGTCTGACACACCCTCCCGCTCCGCCCAGAGCTGGAGAAGTTATTTGATAATTTCCCACCCACGAAAAAAAAAATGTTGTAAGAAGACTGGTTGTTCCGAAGGGAAGCCGATAGGAATCGGGTTGTATGGAGGCTGCGCCTCTGGTATCAACCCCTATACAGCTGCTAACAAACACGTCTACCTCACCAATCACTGTTTATTCATCTACCGACGCCGCCCTTTCACCAATCCTGCCGAGATCTGTATGAATAGATCGGCTGTTTCCAAATCTGAGTGCTATGTCGACCAATATGAGGGTTTATGTTCACTTTTTTGTGTAGTTAATTCAATATTATTTATTATTTCTTAGACCCACCAACTGTCCAGTCTACCTCAACCAGCTTCCTGCCACGCCCACCCCACGCTTCAATCACATCGCGGCTCGCCAGTGATGACGCATGTTATATGATAACAGGCCTATATTTATGTCTTCCAACTAGGGTTGCTAACCATCCAGATTTATCTGACATGTTCGGCCTTTGTAATACCATCTGTTTAATTAGGCCGGATTTCACAAATTTAGGGGAACTTTTAACACTTTGACGTCGGCACGACCATCGCGCCGGGGGTAAACCCCGCGGCCGTGCCGCATGCCATCCGCCGCTTGGTATGTGTGTAAAGTTCGTTTTTTAATTCCAGACAGTATTTTGACAGGTGCAAACAATGATATTATAAGTAAAAAGACAACGTGACATTGGCTAAATGCACAAACCGAGCGAAGCAAAAAAAAAAAAGATGCAGATAGGTTACCTACTCTACATTCGATCTTCAAAAACGGGACAATGTCACACTATTAGATGACACGTCGAAGTAAGACGGCATGTCGTAACTATCGGAAGCGAAAAAGACACAAGACGAAGAAAATGTGGCCAAATGTGGCAATTAGCCAAGTTTTGATGTGGTACTTGCGAAGCGTGTATATCTAAAAACTAACTACCTCTTATAACTTTGGTGCAAATATCAAACTCCAAATTGAAAAAACAAACAACAAAGATTTGATACGTCAAATTAATATCTGGGATAAAAAACGAACTTTGGTCCCCTTTAATAAAAAGTTAAATATGGCAGTTTTTTTTTCGCATAAGAATACTCGTTTTTTATTAGGACTTTCATATTTAGAATTGGTAGCCCTGCCCAATACGACTTGTTTGTGAGACATCGTTGTCACTTATCTTCACGGTTATCGGGATGGCCCCACTGGGTAGGTAGCGGCCTGCGGGATGCGGCCGCGGGGAGTGTTAGATGATGCAATTTTTTTTACGGAATTGTTTAGGAAAATTAATAAAACTAAGCCTCGTTGGTCTAATGGCCGCAAGCGCTATTGCTGAGCGTGGTATCGATTACCGGATCAGCCGGTCTATTCTGTAAGAATCTCACCTTGAAATCTTACATAGGTGAAGTGAGATTTAAGTGAGCTGGCATTCTACCTGATGTGGATCGCTAGGGATTGACACAATTGACAGCTCACTTCAAATGACCAGTTCACCTAGGATTTCACGATGAAATTTTTACAGAATAGCACTACAGGCATGTCCTTTCCTGCCCGGCTTCGGTGGAGCACCGCCTTGTCCTCACGGAGGCGATCGGCGGCGGCGATCTCTCGCGTCTGGCCCTGGTTCTGGCCATGGTTCGGAGCGAGAGTGCATGGGAGGCCGTCACCTCGTTCTGCGAAGCAGTAATGCTCGCGAAGGAGGAGGCGGAACGCGTGAGGGTGAGGCAGGGTTTGCGCCCTCACGCCCCTAGTCGCCGCAGGAGACGCAAGCCGATTTCCGGCTACCGTAGGCGCGGGCCTGCGGACGGTGAGCGACGGGTAGCTCACCGTCCGATAAGGATCAGGCCTGGTTCAACGGCGCGTTGTGTTCCACGCGCGCCTCAATGAGATGTAAGCATGAATTGACGGGGTCCATTAGGGCCAATGCCTGCCTGGGTTGCGAGTTTGTCCAAAAGCGATATCGTGGCCCTGGCACACAGGCAAATGAAGTAACACGGGTGGGTTTTAGTCAGTAAAAGACTGACACGCCCTCCCGCTCCGCCCAGAGCGGGAGAAGTTATTTGATAATTCCCACCCCAAAAAAAAAAAAAAAAGATGCAATATTGTTGATAATTATTATATTAATTACAAGCGATTTCGCATTTGTTTGCATCAAGCGATCATACATAATCACATACTCACTGTCACTGATGCTGTTGACTTTCTGTGACCCTTTCTGTGTCATAAAATGTAATAATTACTCAAGATGCTAATTACTTGTAAGATTGATGTAATGAATTACAATGGGTAAAAGTAGGAAAAATTAAGAAAAACTAACGTCGGGTGTATTAAAACTTATTAAAAAAATATATATAAGTAAATAAATAAATTTTTATGTAATTTTTTTCGCCTCACAGAGTTCGAATCCAAATAAATCTACTGCGCATAAAATTCAACAAACAAGTTTCGCAGGCGATAATTATTTTTATTTCATTTGATTATTATAACATGGTTTGCGTGTTTTATTTAAAATATCATGTTATAGCACTTAGGTATTATGATGGCCCTGCCAGGGTTGCGAGTTTGTCCGAAAGGGATAATTATCGTGGCCCTGGCACACAGGCAAATGAAGATTCCTTCATTTGCCTGTGTGCCAGGGCCACGAGTAAAAGTCTGAGACGCCCTCCCTCCCGCTCCGCCCAGAGCGGGAGAAGTTATTTGATAATTTCCCACCCAAAAAAAAAAAAAAAGGAAAAGGTATTATGGAGGCCAATTTTTGTCAAAAAATTATTGTAGCGGGGTCTGCACCGCTTTTGAGAATATGCTTCGCCTCATTCCACACAAAGAGTGCGGAACGATGAAAAACATTTTTTTAAGTGGAAACTGCTTTAGGCGTGTTGAGCACTTTTTGGGTGGACAAAAATCATGGAACTCGCGTCATCGTCACCGAACGCTTTCCATGAGCTATAAGTATACTGTTTTCACTTCTATCGGCTGCCCCCAAAGACTGCCCCGCATTTTTTTAAATTCAGCTTTAATGAGCCGGAAATAAACAACTATTTATGTGAATAGAACAAAGTAGTTAGAACATAATGTTACTTTTAAGGCTTCTACATACCGGCGCGACTTGTCGCGCGAGGCGACACTGCACAAAGGCCCCGCGTGTCGTGGGACGAGCGGTGCCTTTGTGTCGCGTCGCGTCGCGCGACAAGTCGGCCCGGTATGTAGAAGCCTTTAGGGTTCTATACCTCAAAAGGAAAAAAAACGGAACCCTTATAGAATCACTCGTGTGTCTGTCTGTCCGTCTGTCACAGCCGATTTACTCCAAATCTACTGGACCGATTAAGTTTACATTTGGTACACTTATGAATTTGTGTGAACCAAACACGGACGTGTAACGTAAATAAATGAATGTTGAATAATTATGTGGGTCACTTTTGGAGGCAAACCAGGAAAAAAAAGTTTTACTTTATGTACCGTGTGACATATTTAATGAAAGGGCTTTTTAAAAAGATTTCAGGCACTTATATGTCGGAGCCGGCCATTTGTACGGACAAGTAACGAATCAAGCCCGCCACCGGTGATATCGCGTGATCTACCCACACCTCTGTCGCGCTTCTACAGAGTCGTCATGTTTTGAGCCGATGGCGAGGAGGACATTCAAGATTCAGTGTCTGGTCTGATCGCATCGGAGTTAAGACGTCGCGCAACTGTATACTCGATTCGTTATGCTCGGAACTGTTCTACGTTTTGTTGCATCATCATACCAATCTGCTATTGTCTCAATGCAGGGCAAAGGCCAGACCTAGTTGATTGTAATACCTAAAGTTATTAAAGTGTAAAGTGATTATAAATTGTAGTGAATGTGTCAATCTATGATTTCATTAAACGCTGTGTATCGCACCCAGTGTGTTTTCATTGCACGAAACCCAACTTCTGCCCACATGATGACCGAATCAGAGTAAAATCTTGACTATATATTTTTTTATATTAAAATTAATACTTTTAAAGTTATTTAAGAAAATAGTTACATTTGCGGTTGGCATGTAAAATGGAACATGTTTTTCAACTACAATGTTAGTTTTGTTCTTGGGATGAATTCATCCCAACTACGGAACCCTTCATTGTACGTGGTCCGACACGCACTTGGCCGGGTTTTAGTATAAAATATTTTGTTTATTTAGGTACCTATGTAGGTAGCCCTGTATAAAATGCAGGGGGTGCGTGCACTTTTCCCAATTATAATAAAAACGGAACTTAACCAATTGAAACGAGATAAGAAGTTTAGAGGCATGAGGAACAGGGTGTAAAGTTCACTCATCCTCTATAGAAAAGGGAGGATCCTCCGACCAGACGGGTGTTGTGTCTGGTGGGCAACTGCCCGACGATTGATGTCGGGACGTTGCATATATGCCAGTCGCGCGGTAAACTCTGCTTGCGCGATGCAGGATTTTGCGTGACGTCAGTGTGATGCGTAGTTAGCATGTGGTGATGTTGATGCCGCTACAGACGCATTGATCAAATCAACGCCTACATGGAGCGACTGCCTATTTGACCTTCACAACCCAGTAACTGGGTAACATGATACCCCTTGGTAAGACGGCTTGTCAGACTTTCGGGCTTCTGATGACCTGTAACGACTGTCAAAATCCACGAATTGGGGGACTAACACGGGACTAACAGCTTAAGGAGATACCAAAATAAATCGGGCTAAAAAAAAGCTGTAATAGTGAAATAAATAACCATTTATTTCACTATTACAGCATGTATGTCAAGCCGGAAATTATCCCACGGGAAAGTAGGTACACACGGCTACATATCAATCTATACATTTCCAATATACGCTGACCTCTCATTGTACGGAAATCCTATACAATGCGAGATCACCTTATACTGGAAATGTATAGCTTGTTATGTAGCCGTGCGTACCTACTACCGGGATAAAAGTCTTCTATATTCTTCTATATCTAGCCCAGCAGGTCATGATCTACCCATGTGCCGAATTTCATCTAAATCTGTTCAGCCGTTTTAGCGTGAAAGCGTAACAAAGAAACAAACACACTTTCGCATTAATTTATAATAGGTATTAGTTAGGATTTGACATTAATTTACATACTAGCTACTCCCCGCGGTTTCACCCGTAAGTCTCGGTCCCGTGGGACTATCGGGATAAAAAGTAGCCTATATGTTAATCCAGGGTGTCAGCTACCTCCATACAAAATTTTATCAAAATAGGTCAAGCCGTTTGAGCGTGAATAAGTAACAAACACACACACTCACAAACTTTCGCCTTTATAACATCAGTGTGATGTGATAGGTTGAGGGCATAGGTTTAAATATACTGCAGCAGTGTTTTCAGCAATTTGTTCAATTTCATATTATTTAAAAGTTTAGTTAGTTTTTTTAAGTTAGCTGGAAGTTTTCCGAATAGAATAAAATGAAATAAAAATAAAACTCAGTGACCAGACAGAGTTTTAGAGGCATGAGGAACAGGGTGTAATGTTCACTCATCTTCCATAGAAAAGGGAGGATCCTCCGACCAGACGGGTGTTGTGTCTGGTGGGCAACTGCCCGACGATTGACTTTTTTTTTATGCGAGCGTTTTTGCAGTTGGCTCCGGAGTGCCTTTGCTGCTTCACCGGACTTTGGCGGCGCCTGAAGGGTCTCTCGCCGGGTTAAAATAGCGATTTAAGTAGCACGGCTAAGGGCGCCCCCTAATGGAACTCGAACCTCGGCTTAGGGCGCTACTGGTTACTGAGCAAGAGGGGACTTGCAGCATCGGATCGTAACCGAACGATTGATGTCGAGACGTTGTATACATACTTACTAGTCGCGCGGTAAACTCTGCTTGCGCGATGCAGGATTTGCGTGAAAGAAAAGAAAAGAAAGAAAAATAATTTTAATTGTCACAGAAAAAACGTGCGTACGAAAACATAATAAGTAATAATACCCGAAGGTTACACAAAACAGGTCTACGACGACGTCAGTGTGTCGCGAAGTACGCATGTGGCGATGTTGATGCCGCCTTATCACTCCCCTCCGAGACCTCAGATCAGCACCCTAATTGCGTAACAGAGTTTGAATCACAATCCGACAGTTTTGAAGGATATTGCTAATCCATTGCTTCATATGTTTGAAAAATTCGCTCAACAACGTCAATAACGCAATGAACCCGAACTGCCAAAATGAAACCAAGTGCGATCAATTCATCGTCATTTTATGTGCTCCGCAGGACATAATCTAACTAGGTACACCAGCACATCAGGCTGTCACTTTTCTCCAAATGATTTTAAACGTTAAAATGTAGGGGGTTAAGTTCAAAATCACATGAGAAAATTTGACAGTTTGTGGTAACTGGATGTGCTGGCGACTGTACTTATTTATGGCCACCCTTTTCGAGTTCTTTTAATAGCGGCTGTTTTCTCGTTTCATCATTTCAGCCGAAAGACGTCCACTAATGGACATAGGCCTCCCCCAAAAAGGGAGGGGGGGGGGTTGCCATAATCGCCACGCTTGGCAGGCGGGTTGGCGATCGCAGTATGGTTTTAAAAATGCATAGAGAACGCTGCTGCCCATTCTCCAGTAAGTCCCTTAGTCGCCTTTTACGACACCCACGGGAAGAAATGGGATGGTGCTATTCTTTACGTCCGGCACCAAACGGAGCCTTTCTCGTTTTATCGAAACAATAATTAAACTTGTCACATTGCATCATTATCTTCATAAATGTATAGTACGCTTATTTATACAAGCTATATTTTTAACTTAAATTAATATTAAAACATAATACGTCATTCGATATTACGAAATCATATATATAGCTTTAGTTTTGCTGACGTCAGAACAATTTTTTTTTCATACGCATCGGTTTAAATAAAGAAGAGATGTGTTTATCTTCATTTTTATTCGTTCTTGCTCACGATTTCGCTTTCATCATAGGAAATGTCATTATTTAATATAAGGGAAATGCGTCAATGTACCTATTATACATATTAAGTGTGTATTTATTTCGATTGTATTACAGAATCTCTATGTTCCCAAATATATATTTTGAAAGGACAATGATATAAAGACGAAATATGAGGAATTTTAAAATTCTATAGAAAACAATTTTTATTCATAAATCTTGTTTAAATTAGTGTCCATTCAAAATATATATTTGGGAACCTAGTTATTCTGTATTCAAATCGAAATAAAGACGAATAATTATGTTTGATTTACAAATTATTTTGGTATTACGTTTGTATGAACTACGCACCCATCGCTGGCCAGGTAAGTAGTTATTTGAACAGTTGTCCCCAAACTAATCAACGCCTGTATCCTGGGAAATGGACAGATTATCTAATTCAATAAGGGTAGAGATGAACTATCAAGATATAATATTAAAAAAATGAGCGACATAAAATAAGTCTAAATAATCTCATAGTGTGAGTGTGAGTAGGTATGTATGGAGGTGAGTTTTACAACTCACTGACGTGAGTCACTCATTCCTCACTTACGTGTGGGTTTTTGTAGAAAGGAACTGAATGACTTGCTTGATGATTTTTGTGTTAACTCACTATTTTAATAGGGAGAGAAGCAAAATTTTTGTCATTCTTCAAAACTTTCTGGGCTTTTATTGATGCACACTCTTTTTAATAATGCAGCCTCTTTTTACATTTCTGGCTTTTTCCCACAGTAACTAACCCTGATAAAAGTGGTTAGGTTAGAACTGTTCGTGAACGGGCGCCGTCAGTTGAGACTGGTCTTCTCTTAACTGCCAGGGCTTATTTGTAATCTTTTAATCTTATATTTTGTATTGTTTTTTTTTTTTTAATAAACGATTTAATTTTTTACATTGTTCTCACATAAAGAAGCAACAAGAATAATGTACCCAGGATTTTGTAATATCTTGATTTAAAAGAATGTCCTTGGAGTTACTTGCCTATTCTTCCCCATAGAGATCTACGTTTTGGAATGGGCAAATAGCTTCAACTTTCTGACTAACTGACAGACTCTTTGAGAATTCAAAAGTGCCTGTAATAGGTTTAATTGAAATAAATGTTTTGAGTTTTTTTGAGTTTTGACTGTGACCAAACACGCGCGACCAGAATTGGTCGCAGTAACTAAGCTAAGGCGGGGTTGCCTTGTGACCAAATGGGTTAGGTTAGATTAGAACAGTAACCAACCACGCGCGAGCCGAGCGAGAAAAGCGATCTGTGTCCCGGCTGCAGCCGGCCAGCGCTACATTCAAGTTGGTAGCAGTCACTTGGCTATTTAGTGTTTTTATGACGCCAGAATAAGAATTATTTGGTTGCTTATTGTTTCCTAATTTTATTTTTATTTTATTTTAAGAATTAATTTTATTATACCTTTTGCTGTGCCCTACAGGGTCCATAATTGTACCTTAGCTTTAAGCCGTTGTAACACCTTTAGCTATACATTATGGAATGCAAATATATGAATATGAATATATGAATATTTGTGATTCGATTAAGCCTTTTCATAATGGGTACTTAAAAAAAAGAACGTAATAAAAACTTAATTTTATTTCATTTTAACTCATTTACATTCAAAAATACAAATCTCTGACAAAGGTAACTCCAAAAATATATTTGCTAACAACATAAATAATTAACTTAACAATAGGTATTGTACATTTTGCATGGTTACTTCAAAAGATAACTTGAAAAAATACTTTATATTACAGAAGAAAAATTTAGGTTTTCATTTTTTCCTATATTACTTCACTGTATTGCAATGCATAGTTCTCACTCAATGTTATTTCAGTCAAAAATACAGACTTTTTACCAATAGGACTGACTATAAGTACACAATTATATTACATAGTGTCTAGTCAACTCTCATGGACACTTTATCTTAAAATACTAATTTAGCTCGTTTATGTTTCACAATACTGACAGTTTCTGAAAGGACGAAATAACACAAAATTTGGCCAACAGACTGTCAAACTCATGTTAAGTGGGGGCCTAAAATGGACGCTTTGGCAGAATCATAATATGATCTGCGTACAATTCATACATCCCGCAATTCATCTGTTTGACAGCTGCTATTTGACATTAGACTTCAATAAAGCAATTCATAATTTGTGGACCATTTTACGAAACCCCATACAAAACTATCAAACCGATGAATTACGGGATATGAATTCTTTGCAGATCATATTATGATTCTGCCAAAGCGTCCATTTTAGGCCCCCAGGTATGGTTGGCTGGCTGATAAAACAGAGCTAATTTAAATCACTCGACAGACTGACAGTACGATAACTAGTGTTTGTGGTGCTGATTATTCATATTGCCTTTTAGTAATGTATAAAGGCCTCGATTATAATGTAAATGCACCGTGTCACAAAAAGACGTTTAAATGAGGTTTAAATTAAAAATGCATTTAATTTTACACTAGGTACATAGTGTGACGCCTTTTATAATATATCCGCAATCTGTTGCACAATAAGAAATTCCAAGCAACTTTAAATAATTACGTTGGAATTTTAAAAAAATATTCCCGCAGACTTTAGGCCATTTTGTGCCAAATACTGATATGTAAAGGAATGCAACGTTTTAAGTGTCTTTTTGTACTTTACTCATAGTATATAATATTGGTCTAGTTTTAGAGCCGGTAAGTAAATCCTAAACCTATCTTCAAACTAAAACTCATACAAAATTGACTAACTACTATTTAACTTTTATAAATTAAATTGCAGGAAAGCTATGAAATTGGATTGACGAGTTTACAGCAATGTTTCTCACAACAAAATAATTATTATATTATTATGGTTGGCTGTTTAACTAAAGGACATCGCCCATTTTGTGTATCGGGTAATTTTTGAATACAGAATGGAAAAGTACGAGGTCGTTTCTAAATAAAAATGGCGTAGTAACGTTTAATTTCAAGCAGGTTTTTTCAAATGCCATAGCTAAACATTTAATTTTTGTAACGCGTTTTTTTAATGCTAGTACTGATAAATATTACACTGATAAAAAAAGTTTTTTAGCAAAACTTTTTAGGATCTGTGTATGTTGTATGTTACGTTTGTTATGAGTATGGCCCTATGCTTGTGGTTGACGGTCATCGTGACAGCACAGCTCTCGGGAGCCCAAGATTGTTGGTAGGTACTTGTGGCTCTTCCCAGGTCATCGGTAGACTGCTGTACTTCTTCGGTTTCAGAATGTAAATAAACTGTAAATATAAAAAAAATGCTTGAATTGTAGTAATGGTAATGACAGATGGTATAGGACAGGAGTCACCAAATGGCGGACCGCGGTCCGGATCCGGACAGCCGAACTATTTTGTACGGACCTTCAGTAAATTTCGATCACGACATAACGAAGAACATCTACAGGATTTAATGGCAATAGCTTGCACCAACTTTAGGTACTCGACTTCAGACAGATAGGTCAAGGTAAAAAATTACATTTTTGACTTTAATATTAATTACATTATACTTTGTTAAAAGTATTCAGTTTTCTTTTTGATTTATTTCTTAATTAATATTTTTAATCTTGGTTGCTAATAATCCTCGTACAAAACGGAGCGCGACAGTCATATTTTTTTTTAAACCCGGCCGCCAGTAAAGTCCATTTCACGAAAGAAGTCCCGCGGAAATAAGTGGAACTAATTATTATTATACGCTAAGTTAGCAACATTCCTAAAATAACCCATGCCTGCAGCGCCACGTCTGCGGGACTTCTTTCGTGAAATGGACTTTAAAACTAATTCGTGATCCCTGGTAAAGGAGGTTAGGTCCACTAGGTATCTAGGTATGTAACCAGAAAATAAATATAAAATAATAAATGTCCTCCTGTTTTCAGGGAATGTGTGACGTAGTCTACAACGTGAAAATTCATTCCCCATTCGTCACGTGTCGCGACATTTAAGATCAGAAAAAAAGGAAAAAAAAAACTAAAAACCCGACTGCGTAAAAAGAAAACTATAAAAAAGATGGCGACATGATTAATATAACTTAACACTATAATCAATCTCATGCAGTCGGAGGCAATAGGTCCATGGATGTGCAGCAGACACTGCATGGACATCCGTCCATGTGTGCCTGCCACATTTCTGACTCATCTGCTTCGCAGTCCCTTTTACCGGCTAAGTTTGGCCAGGTTCCAGTTTTAATCCATACTGATATTATAAATGCGAAATTAGTTCAATCTGTTTGACTGTTAGTTTCGGATTACGATGAAATTTGGTCCACAGGTAGACTACGACCTGCATAGCTATTGACAACCATTCGACACGTTTCGGTGCTGAATCGAACATCAATCAATGGTATCGAAGGGAGTCTTCTTAGCACTGTTGACAAATCAAAAAGTCGAAAATATTGTCTGTTTAAATCAAATAGTTGACCGCTATCCTACCGAGAGCTGTTTGCTCTCGGGGGCAAGGCAAATCAGGTAATCGCAATGTGTCATTTTGGATAACCTGTCGATTGGTTGTGAACAGCTAGGACATAGAGTACCTTTCCGATATTCATAGTTTAAATACCAGGAATAAACACAATCTTGCTGTACATCGCACTCGCCTCCACAGACTAGGCAACTCGTTCATGGGTCAATGTTGCTTTTACAACAAACTTGCCACTGCCATTCGAAACTTACCCATTAAACGATTTAAAATCTGGATTAAAACCAAACTTTGTAAAAAAGGGTACTATAAAATTTCTGATTATTTAGAAGACAAAAAAGCGCTCTGCTAGCCTTGTGATAAAACCGGAAAACTTGACATTTTAATTATTATGCATGATTTTATATACATATTGACATTCCAGAATATTATATACAATATTACATGAATTTTTACTTTGAAAAGTATTATATTTACTGCTTTAATTATTGTGAATGTGAGCACTATGTGGGTTATTTTTTTCTTTTTCTTTAAATATTTTGCTTTTTAATTCTTTTTCTCAGTTAGTTTTAATGATGGTCTGGCATTTTGAGCGCTTTATGCGGCCTACCCAAATGTCCTTTCTTTGGTATTGTTCATCAAGTCGTTGAGCTCCTAAGTCTTGAGTTGAGCTGCTCGAGTACTGACAAATGCTTGCACTGATTAGACAGGTCCACTCAAATTTGTGTAGTTCTTTCCTCAAAAGACCATATCAGACACGGATCTACATGGTCCTCACATGATCTGACCAAGATTATGTCTGGACTTTAAAAGAGACTTTGACCCCTGAGTTTGTTTCGCCATTTCTTCTCAGGGGTAGTCGGATAGGAAATGTCGGCTACATCTAGATTTTTTATTTTTTTTATGACGTGTAAAAGTGATTCTAATATCCTATTTACAGAATAAACGATTTCATTTCATTTACCAGGGTGAATACCAGGGTGTATGACATAGAATACCTTTTATTCCGGTAGTACGTTCTGCCTATCTAATCTGCCTATCCTTTTCCCAACTAAGTTGGGGTCGGCTTCCAGTCTAACCAGATGCATTTGAATACCAGTATTTTACATGAAGCGATCTGACCTTCACAACCCAGTAACTGGGTAATACGATACCCCTTGGCTTATAAGTTGTAACGTGTTTCCCAGCATTACGCTTAATGGTACAGCTTTGCATAGGGTGTCCAAATTTAAGTACTTAGGACATATGCTGACCTCTGAACTCAGGGAAAATGATGACATCGAGAGGGAACGGAGGGCACTGGCAGTGCGGGCGAACATGAAGGTTTGCACGTTGTTCGACAGAAGTCAACATTACACTTTTTAGGTCTTATTGTACGTCATTCTATACGTGCAGCCTGTGTGCCGACTATACTCAAAAATCTTACAGTGCCCGTCGAGTCCAATTTAATAATGCGTTCAGGGTGCTGATGGGGCTGCGCCGATTCTGTAGTGTATCAGGGATGTTTGCTGAACGTCGCGTAGACTGCTTTTACGCTACGATGCGTAAAAGGGGCGCATCCCTGGTGCGTAGAGTACGTGGCAGCGCCCACAGCATCCTTAGCATGATCGCTATTCGGCTGGACTGTGGTTAATCAGTCATTGCTGCGCCATTTGTCATGGAGTGGCGCGGTAGTAATTGTTGTGTTTACTTTCTTTTATATGTTTAATTGTGAGTAGTTTTAAGTATAACTAACACTAGTTAATAAGAACACTGTTACTAACAAAATGGACACCATGGTCTGAAATAAATAAAGTATATTTAAGACTGGTTATCAGACTTTCGGACTTCTGACGACCCGTAATGACTGTCAAATATCCACGAATGACCGCCGAGACCAACAGCTTAAATTCTTTCCGAGGCACGGAGAAGTCTCGGTATGTAAAGATGGCCACCCATCTACGGACCAACCCCGGTAAGTGTAGCTTAACCTGATGGATCAACCTTGCGACTGTTATTATTTAACCACGAGGTCCTCAGTGGTACGTTATTGCGGGATAATTTCAGACTTCCAAGCGGACAAAGCCGCGGGCAAAAGCTCTTATTAAAATAAAATAAATATAAATAAATAAAATAATCTATTAATATAATAAAACTAATGGATATCTCACCACAAGACAAGCATACGTGGCACCAATCAGGAAGCCGACGGTCACATCACTCCAGTGATGCATGTGATCCTGCACACGTGATAAGCCGACATACCACGCGGCTATCAAGACCACAAACTGCAAGCCGTGACGGAGCAGCTTTGAGCCACGCCATTTGCCTTTCACTTGCAAGTAGAACTGGAAGAGAATAAGGATCATTTTGGAATAAATCGTCCTTGGAAGTGCTTTGATAGGTCATCTCTCAGATTATAGAAAAGAAGGGTTATCTATTATTCCTAAATCGAAATTCAAGAAATCTAGCTTTCCATCATATACCTAAGCAGTAAATGTTTTCTGGGGGCCTTACACTATCATTCTCTTATGAACAGATTTCGATTCTCCTATCTTTTTGAAGTTTCTGAAGAAATTAGCAGTTCCTTTGTGTTCTCCTAATTTTATGTATTATTTTTTGGTGTGGCTTCATTTCTTTCTTTAACCCGGCGAGCATGAGCCAGGGTATCTCACATCCTGGTAAAATTTAAAAGTAGGTAGTGTATATTTTAAACTCCTCACCGGCGACACTAGCTCGCTCAGAAGCTGGAGGCAGGGGCTTGCGGGACCCGATAGTGACGTGATCACAGCGTGGCGCGAGACACCAGCCGGGATATACGAGCGCAAACTTGTCTCGGATATGCTATACCCTGCCTCATTTTTGACGTATTTTTTTTAGTTTTATTAGTTTATTTCTGTTATTTTTAGCTCGTTGTTGTTTGTTTGTTGTCTTTGTTGTTTGTTGTCTTTGTTGTTTGTTTGTTGTTGTTAGCTTTTTGTTTTCTTTTTTTTATTATATTATATGGATTTCTTATAATTCATTTATTAAACATTTGTATTATTATTTTTAGTTTTTGACCAAAATGGATATTGGAAGTCAAGAGGAACAGATTTGTGCCATGTTTCAACATTCCTGCAATGCATGTGCCAAGCCCATTATGTTTGGAGCATGCAAAATTTATTTTCGAAAATTGTGCTGATCTCAACAGTACTGATTAACCCTATTTTCAATTTAAAAAATATATGTAAGTTTAATTACGAGGAAGATCTCATTATCTTTTAGTTTTAATGATGATTTACTTTACAAAGATACTTGTTAAATTCTTAATTTTAGTAAAACCCTAAATTTTGTTCCTATAATTATTATACTCGTAGTATAAGAAAAACGTGAATAAATAAATAATGATTAGTTTATAAGGAACTTCTCTCATTTAATTCCATTAATTAATTAATTACTTTACAAAATAATATCAACAAAATTTAAAAAGTAATAATATGAACTACATTATGGCACATTACGATAAGGGTATGTCCCACCCTGCCACATTCTTGAAGTAACTTTTTTTCACCTCATGCTCGCCGGGTTAAGATAAGATAAGATAATATTTATTTGCATAAACATGTGTCATACATACAATTAAAAACATACATGCAAGATAAAAAATAGAAGTAGCCATACTGTTTTTATTGTATTGTGAAAATTAAAGGAATTGTCATTCCAACTGCGTTACGCGGTAGCGATATTTATTTATTTAATTATAAATAAATTTAATAAAATAAAGTAAGTACCTACATTTATTTCAGACTAATTTTGGTCCATATTTTGTTAATATTACAATAAGCACACCAACAGCACAGTCACTTACAATTCAAATGAAATAACGTCTAAAATTGGCAGTTCAGTAACCAAGCAAATAACAGGGTATGCATGACATTCACATAATTATGAATAATATAGACAAAGAAGAAAAATAAAAAATGTATCTAGTAGACTTAAATCTAGAACACTACAAAACAAACTAATTTGAGCAACACAGACGTCACTGTTCGTACTGTTTAAATAAAGAACGCACCACTGATAGGAGCCCCGCGCGCGCGCGACCACCGTTATTGATCATGAACTATTTTTTATCGCTTTTTTATGGCTCGCCGCCCGGCGACCCACTTATAAACTTTTCGTAAACAAAAAATTTCTATGAAGCGTTGTAAGCTGACTATTGTTTCGTTGAGTGCATAGATAAGGCTATGCAATTCAAGTTGTTTACTAACTTAAATGACTGAAGTGTTTTTTTAATGTTTGTTTAATGGGAACTACAGATCCCAGCAGCATTTTACTTGTAGCTTCTATTGTACAACTCGGAATTCCATGTTTTATATATCAATCGAAAGGGCGTAAAATCTCCAACAAAATGGTATAAAATTTTCACCAGTATTAATTGTCACAAAACACTTGCACGGAAATTTTTGTTCAACAAGCTGACAATGTCATTTTCAACCACAGATTTCATATTTCCACAGCCTGATAAAACACAGATTTTTTTTTTTAATAATAGCTTGATACAAGGACTTTTCCTCACCATTTTCCGGACACACGCAGCTGCGTTAAAAAAAATCAAATAAATCAAAAAAGAGAACGCTGTTTTCAAGTCTCAATTTTGGCAATGTTCAATCAAGCGTTTTCGTTCCGGTCCCAATTTCGGCATTGTTCACGGGAGTGATGCGAAACTCATGGGGAAAATAATCTAGGGAGATATATTACTCACAATAAAGAAGACAGCGCAGTACATGCCGAAGCTACTATGTGAGCTGGGGAACGACATCCTCGCTTCCTTTATTCTATCATCATCGTTACCAGCGCATAGATAGTCCTGGATGTACCCAAATCTGTTCTCCGCGGAATTCAAAACGGGGAACGGTCTGCATACCTGTGAATTTTAATAAAACTTTTAATTATTTAAGTACAGTGAATATACTTAGAGGTGTACTATAAGTTCACCTCTGCCTACCCTTTCGGGGAATACCGCCGTGTTATGTAAATATACTTAGGTAAATAAAAATATACAAGCTAACACTATAATATAAATATAGTATTATTTACAAGTATACAAAAGAAGAGCGAACCGCATTAGGCATCAAAAATTCGTCCGCATCGCTGTCATCGGGAAAATTGCCCAAGTCTGGCAACGTTGCCACGTTGAATGATAAAGCTTATTGTTTGGCTTATAAATAGGCCAGCACAATAACACTTTGTGTTAATTTCACTGCCCGGTGACCGAGAAGTTGTGTGAATGAGAAAAACAAAAAGAAAGTTATTTATTTTACAAAACAAACAAGACGCAAATTACAAAAAAAATACATAAAATACACACACAAAAGCCTCATATTCTATGAAGATCATGTTTGAAAAGTGTTGAGGATGAATAGAATAGAATACTATTTAATATGTACACCAATAAACAGATATAAATTTAGTGTTTTTTGTAATTTGGCTGACTATACGACTACTACCTATCCCGAAGAATTGCCAAACTTAGTGGCAACGGGCAGGGCATATTGCTCGCAGAACAGAAGGCCGATGAGGCCATAAAGTTCTG
This sequence comes from Tiliacea aurago, assembly GCA_948098905.1. NCBI lineage: Eukaryota > Metazoa > Arthropoda > Insecta > Lepidoptera > Noctuidae > Tiliacea > Tiliacea aurago. The sequence continues at coordinate 20,611,494 of OX402593.1, forward strand.
GAGTGGCGACCGCGTACCGGAAGACGTAACGTTGGAACCGGCGTCCCACAAGGTGGACAGATGACCTTGTGAAGGCCGCAGGAATGCGCTGGATGCGGGAAGCACAGAACTAGTCGAAGTAGCGGTGGCCTCCCCCAAACACCGCTACTTCGTCACTATGGACGTCTTTCGGCAGATATGATGATGATGATGATAGGACTACTACTAGACACTTTCCCCCTTATTACAAAACAAGGTTTATCTTCAGACCCAGGCTTAAAACATGGAGCCATTATTGAATTTCAAACTTTATTCCGACTATGGTAAAGTTCCTAAACACAAAACTGACAACTTAGTACCGAATTAAGTTTTCAGTTTTGTATAAAGAACGGTATTTCAATCACTGTTACGTTCTTATTACAAAAACTGGCTCCATGGTTTATAACATGTCAAAATATAAATCTTGTTTTGTAATATGACGGTTTGGATTTAAAAGTTAGGTGTAAAAGGTATTGTAAATAAAATAGGTAGGTAATAAAATAGGTATTAACGGCATACCATTATTATGCTGCGCCAACTCCAAATTAATTGGTTTAAGGGCCGAAGACACTTACATCAATGAAATGTGGCCTCTGTCTACCGATGACGTATTTAGCGAGGTCTGACGTCAGTTGCTGACAAGATGCCCCGAAGGTGAACACGCCTATAGCATGGTAGCTTTCCCACAGCCAGCCTGGCAACACCGAGCCCGATAGGAACTTTTCACCAATGCCTTTGCCTTGCCTGTCGCGGATCACCTCGATGATGAGTATCTGTAATTCGTAGAAAGCTTTATTTAGTTTCACTTGTTGATATAGAAGATGGATTTTTGCAGGCTCATCCCCCATAGAAAAGGGAGGATCCTCCGACCAGACGGGTGTTGTGTCTGGTGGGCAACTGCCCAACGATTGATGTCGGGATGTTGTATATATGCTAGTCGCGCGGTAAACTCTGCTTGCGTGATGCAGGATTTTGCGTGACGTCAGTGTGACGCGTAGTTCGCATGTGGCGATGTTGATGCCGCTACAAATTATATTGCCTACCCAAAACTTGTTTCATTCTGATGAATTTTATTTGGTTGAGATGACCAGCCGATCTATCATGTAATGCTATTCTGTATAACTTCCACTTATCAGTGAAGTGCGCTTCTAGAGAACTTGTCCCATCCGATGATAGAGATCAATGACTTATAAACCTATGCACTTGCCATACCTTCAAAATTAGCGTGCATACGTACAAAAATTGGGCACCTAAAATGGCCGCTTTTCGTAGAGTTGTAACTGCTAGTGCAAGAGAGAGAGCAAGGTTGACAACACATTGCCGTGTTTTGTACCACAAAACTTGGCACTAAACATGGCGACCGGTCACGCATAGACATGATTTGACATTACACAAAAGTGTTGCCAAATTTAGTTCTTGACAAACATTTAGATGTCTTGATGATGTCTTGACGTGATTTATCACGGTGAGATTGTTAGGGAATAGACCGGCAGTAGCCCTAGCATATCCCCCGCACGAATGATTTTGACGAGCACCCTTTTTTTCTTTTTTGGGTGGGAAATTATCAAATAACTTCTCCCGCTCTGGGTGGAGCGGGAGGGCGTGTCAGACTTTTACTGACTAAACTAAAACCCACCCGTATTCCTTCATCTGCCTGTGTGCCAGGGCCACGATATCCCTTTCGGACAAACTCGCAACCCTGGCAGGCATTGGCCCTATCGGACCCCGTCAGTTGGTGCTGACAACTCTTTGAGGCGCGCGTGGAATACGACGCGCCGTCGACCCGGGCCTGGTCCTTATCGGATGGTGAGCTACCCATCGCTCACCTAATTGCGTAACAGTTTTAATCACAAACTGAATCCTTTTGAAGTATATTGCTGATCCATTGCTTCATACGTTCGAAAAAACTATTGTCTAACTGTCAAAATGAAACCCAGACCTACTTCCCCGACAAATTGTGTTAAGAGGCCGGTGATGGATGCGTAGTTCATACAAACGTAATACCAAAATAATTTGTAAATATATATTTTGAATGGACACTGATTTAAACAAGAGTTATGAGAAAAATGAGTTTACTATAGAAATTTTAAATTCCTCATATCTCGTCTTTATATCATTGTCCTTAAAAAATATATATTTGGGAACTTAGATATTCTGTAATCTGAAACAAATACACACTAGCTTTAGAATATGTTGGATTTACAAAATATTTTGGTATTATGTTTGTATGAACTACGCATGCTAACCCCCCCTATGCGCCTTAATGACTCAGAAGTTATTCTGTTTAGGAAATGATGATAAAAATAGATTTTATTTCATTTTAGCAATAGATTTGGTGTCGTTGTTTCCTATTTCAGTGTAGGTAATCTTGATCTTTGCTTTATTATCTACTAAGTTATTTATTTTTATTTGGTTACGAAGATCACTTTCTTATTAAAACTGTGCTTTCGTTTTATAGGATAGGTCTAATTATGTGCGAGTTAATCACATGGTTGAAAACTGTTTGCAAACACGATCAAGTCGACTTTCTTTTGCACAGCACTTTTTTTCCGTGACGTTTTTTTACCGACTGACTTCCTCGTTTGACTAGTGGTCGCACGCGCTACTGCCGAGCACGAGGTCCGGGGTTCGATTCCGAGGTCGGGCAAAGTGTTATTGGGTTTTTACACCAGGAATTTCTCAGTAGCAGCCCGGAGTCAGGATTTGTCCCCGGTTGATGGTAATAGGCTCGCCCCCTATTACATGGGACTTATAACATAACTGATGAAACATAACTGGCGCAACGAGGGTATACTATAGGTACAGCTCTGCCCATCCCTTTGGGGATTACAGGCGTAATTTTATGTTTTTTTACCGTGCACAGGATTTTCAACGCTCGGCTTAGCGCTGAGACTTGAAATTCCAACGGTACACGTATTTTTAAGTAAAATGCTAACATACCGTAGCCACAATGAGCGCGAACCCGGCCCCTGCGAGGGCTCCTACTGATACCCTCTCCTCCTTGTAGGGCAGTCGGATGGAGTTATCGTCTGTGAAATACCCTTGGTGGTTGGGTTCCACCCACAGCATAAGCGCCAGAAGCGGGAAGGATACTGGAAACACAACATTAATGGTATTCAAATGGAAGTAGGTACAACTAATTGCGAACTTGCGGTCGATCGACGATGGGGGTCTCCTCCGAAGCGATAATCGGAAGTATCGGCCGAATGTTCAGCGGTTTCTTGACTTCAAAAGTTTCCTTTTTTGACTTTGAGTCCTGACCCGACTCCAAGTCATATTTTTGACTTTGATTTATCTCTTTGACTGTCCTTTTTTTTTCTTTCGCCGTAGTCATCGATAGTCAGCCGTAGTCAGGTAACTGCCGAACATTTGGCCGATACTTGGGATTATCTTCGGAGTAGACCCCTTGGAATAAGAGACCTTTTCACTGTTTAGTTTATTTTAGATACTACTGACACCTGTGAAGGAAAACATCGTGAGGAAACCTGGAGTTATAGTTAATATAAGTCTCAAATCTGAACCCGTGTTGAGAAGACATGGTGATCAATGCTCATGCCTTATCGGTATGAGAAGAGGCAATTGCCCTTCAGTGGGCTGGCTGATAATAGGCTGGAATTATAATTATTATTCGCTGTATTACCTATACTCCATTTGAAATACCATTAGAAATTGAAATAAACTTTTTACAGTCCGTTGAACCGATTTTTACTTACTGTAAACAAGGTTTATTTAAATGTCTAATCTTATTTCAAATGGAGTTTATGTATTTTTATCCGACAAGTGCAGTTTACTATTGTGCAGTTTTTATTACCAGTACCGTTGGTACCTATACTCCATTTGAAATAAGATTAGGAATTTAAATAAACCTTTTTTACAGTCCGTTCAACCAATTTTGACTTCTATTGCGTTGGTGACATGGCAATAAATGGCAGCTGTAATAAAAACAGTTGGTAGTGAAACCACGTTTTTACTTTCAATGCTGTCCTTATACCTACGGAAGTGAAAATCTGTTAAACGGACTGTAAAAAAGGTTTATTGAAATTTAAAATCTTATTTCAAATGGAGTATAGTGTTGTATTAACATAATTATTACTGATGTTTATGTATGTGTCGTGCAAACTCTACCTAAATAATATAAGTTGGTTATTAATATATTAATAAATAAAAGGATCGATTTATTCAATAGTAGTTATATTTCTTGTACTTGTTTTCTTGTTTTTTAGCCGCAAACTTGTAGGATAAACAGACTTTTGTTATTATTTTAATTTGTAACGGTCCTAGTCCTGTCTTAGAATTCGGAACTTTCCAATGCCTATAATAATAATGCCGGTTTGTGTGCCAAACTGCCAAGGAACTAGGAAATACTAAGAAGTCTAGTTTCCTTATCGGAGTTCATTCATCTCCATATTATGAGCTGTGACTGGCTTGGTAAATACGTTGAAGATTTTAGCTGTATCCATTATCAACCTCATACTTTTACAAGTTGCGATTAATTAACACATATTTATACGATATTTTCTTTTGTAACGGTCCTAGTCCTGTCTTAGAATTCGGAACTTTCCAATGCCTATAATCATAATGTCGGTTTGTGTGCCAAACTGCCAAGGAACTAGGAAATACTAAGAAGTCTAGTTTCCTTATCGGAGTTAATTCATCTCCATATTATGAGCTGTGACTGGCTTGGTAAATACGTTGAAGATTTTAGCTGTATCCATTATCAACCTCATACTTTTACAAGATGCGATTAATTAACACATATTTATACGATATTTTCTTTTATCTTTTTAGTATGTAGAAGCCTTAATTCAATGGCTATAATACGGCAAATTGTCGTAATGTGTCAACTTGCTTAAAATTGGTATTTCTGTGTCATGATTTCCAAGATTTGTAGTGTTTTTCAATACTAAATATAAAATTGAAATTATGTGATTCGCCTCAAATGATTTTTGTATCATCCCAAGTCGTTTAAAAGCTACCTCATTTGACAGTTACCGTAAAAGTACTGGTTATTAAATAGAACGTAATGAAAACGTTTTAAGGCCCCTACAGACTGGTGCGATATCGCGGGCGCGACGGGCAGCGCAATATCGCACCAGTCTGTAGATGCCTTTAATTATTTGGTTGGGACGATGTGTTTGAGTTGCTAAGTGAATTCTCTTCGAACTTCGGAACCTAAAATCTTTTTCAAGAAGTCAAAGGTTCTACATACTGGCGCGACACGCGACGCGACACAAAGGCCAAGCGTGTCGCGCGACGAGCGATGCTTTTGTGTCGCTTCGTGAGTCGCGCTGTTCTGTAGAAGCCTTAAAGTCAATACTGATATTGAGTACCTAATTAAATAGTTCGTTAAATACTGCTTTATACCAAGTTTATATGTGTGCAAGAATAGAAATACAGAAATATTCGTACTGAAAACAATGATGACGGCACGGTTGGCGCAGAGGTTAAGCGATTGACTGCTGCGCTGCGTGTTGCGAGTTCGATTCCCGCACGGAACAAATATTTGTATGACCTACAAGTAGTTGTTCTGGGTCTGGCTGTTTGTATATGTGAGTTTAAATGTTTGTAAACGCACCCACAATGCAGGAGAAATTACTAGTGTGGGGCATCGTGTTTAAAAAAAAAACCGCCCAAGTACGTGTCGGACCACGCACAATGAAGGGTTCCGTAGTTAGGATGAATTCATCCCAAAAACAAACTTAACATTATAGTTGAAAAACATGCTCTCCTATACATCTATATACGTTACGGTCAATTCTTCAACTGTAAATTTAAGTTGGTCGACGATTACTCGTTAACTTGTAAACCCTACTTAGCTGTGATAGTTTTCCTTTTAATTTCGTTATATATACTACGGCCATGATTTTTTTCACATATCCAAAACCAACCATTTAGCTGGCAGGGGGGGGGGGACACTTGACTCTAACAAAAAATTGCACTTTAAAGCTTAATATTACGCAAACGGATCTCAGAATTGAAAAATGTTTTTCACAAACCCACAATATTTTTGAACGGCCTATCCAACGATACCCCACACCATGTATTAGACGAGAAAAAAAATATCATCCCCGTTTTACGTGCAAGGGAGGTACCAAAAAAAAAATGTTTGTCATGGTTTTATTTTACGATTTTCTCGGCGTGTTTATTATGTACACCTATGCCAAATTACGGTTTTCTAGGACCTAGCGTCTCTGAGCTAAGCCGGGGACAGACGGACGGACGGACAGACAGACAGACGGAGATGGCGAAACTATAAGGGTTCCTTGTTTACTACGGAGCCCTAAAAATGGTATTATAAGTAAAAACCTACTCAAAATTCGATTTTGAAAAACAGCACAATGTCGCACTATTAGATGACACGTGGAAGTAGGACGGCATGTCGTAATTATTGGGAGCGAAAAACAGCCAAGATGAAGAAAATATGGCTAATAATTAGCCATATTTTGACGTGCCACTTGCGGAGCGTGTATAACAGTATAATATCATTGACTGAAAAGGCGTTTCATTACATCTGACATCACACTTGAAATAGCAGTTTAATAATATATTTTTTTGTGTGTAAACTTCACAGACGTGATGGATTTTGGACGAAAGACAGCTGTGCTGCTGGGGAGTTTGTTGCGCCACTTGTTCTTCCCAGCAAAAGCACTAGGAAGTGGTAAAGGGGGGTCGTTTTTGGACGACTGTCTTATGTAATTTTGACGTTCAAAAAGTGCTGATTCTCAGCCTAGTTTAAATAAATGTTTTTTTTTTTTTTTTTTATAATAACTGTTAACGCCATAACTTACTTTGTTTTATATTTCATGCCTAATTAATGGCAACTCTAATGAGTATCTATGCGACACAAGATTCCTTCCGCTTCCTTTCTCCCTTCCGCTTTCTCTCTCCCTTCCGCAACTTTATAATGCCTGAGTGAGAGCGAAAAGGAAGATTCGTGACGGCGCATACGCCGCCGCCATGAAGAGACCGCCAGTTTTCTCATCGACATCGCCGCTTGTGGGTCAAAATAAACCCATAGTCGAAAAGGACTCATATTTCACCGCGAAGAACGAAGATTGCTATTAAACTGTGCAAGTGTGTGTCTGTGTGTTGTGAAAAGTCCAGATTTTCGTCCGTACGTGATATCCTGGGCGTGCCGCCACGTGGCTAAGGAAACCCTTCTCACCGTGTCTCCGCCATAGCTCGCCAAGCAGGTACCATTTTCTCATTTCCCACACCACCGAAACACCTACTTGTGTCACAGAACCTCCCCTGATACAGTCCACTAAGAAAATTTCGATTTTCACCCTAAGGCTTAGGCCGCCGCAACATTTTTTGGTCCTACGATCACGGATACCTATTTCTTTATCCTCTCGATAACGAGATCCGTATATCATCATCCCGCAACTACATTTCAATCTTCGTTCCCTAAACTCTTAAAATAAACCGCATTCATTTACTACAGTACCTACGTTGTCATCGCGTACATTCACAGGTATTTCGCATCCCGCTCAAAATAACATTAAATTTATGTAGGTAGGTAGAAAAATATATTTCACCAACCGCTCCCTCGCTTCGTCATCGTTCGGTACAATATTCGTTGGTACCTACCAATTCCGCACCGCGCATAGCTCGTTGAAGTTCGCGATTTATTTTAGACTTACCTACATTATACACCAACAAAATATTGAAAATGTCTAAGAAAGCAACCATTGATATGGATGATCCTATAGAAACCGCCATTCAAATAGCACTGTCATGTCGTAATATGATCTTTGCCCGCATGCAAATCATTTACGATTTAATGGAAAAGATGAAGTCTGGTATGGAACCTCTAGAGAAGTTCATGTGTGCGTGTGTCAATGTTGAGGCGATGCGCACCGAGTTCCTCGAGGCATTTAATAAATATAACTCGCTTCTTCTGAAACAAAACCCTAAAAATACGGTTGATGAACAGTCATGGATTAGTTTTGAGGAATTATATTGCCGAATTAAATATAATCATTCGAATTACTTAAAATCAGCAGCCACATCGTCACCGACTTCTAGTGGTAGTGGTGTCAATAAGCAATCAGTTCGCTTGCCTCCCATTGAAATTATGACATTCGATGGCGACATTCGTAACTGGCCCCTGTTCTATGCTAATTTTAAAAGCACGGTACACGAAAATAATACATTGACTGATTCGGAGAAATTATATTACTTGATGGGGAAATTGACAGATAAGGCTCAAACCGCGTTCTCAGGAGTTTGTCCTAATGGCGATAATTACCAATTAATTTTTAATTCACTCATAAACAAGTACGAAGATAAACGTATGTTGGCTTCTAGTTACCTTAATCGGATGTTTGAACATAAATCTTTTAATATCGCATCTATTCAAAATTTCGAATCCTTTTCTGATAATTTTGTTTCCGCCACAAACGCATTAAAAAACCTTAAAATAAATGATTTATCAGATTTGATATTTTTTCATGTCGCTATAAAAAAGGTCGATTCTGAAACCGCTCGACTTTTCGAAATGAACTCGAACGACGAAATTCCTAAATTCGATAGTTTAGTACAGTTCATTAAAAATCAATCTCGCATTTTACAAAATATTAAAGCTTTAAATAGCTCGAGTTCCACTCAGTCTAATAACAATCCTATAAATAAAAAGACATCTAAAACTCCGCAACCGCAATCTTACACTATAATTGATAAATCCGCAAAATGTTTGTGTGATAGCTTTGTCCATGAACATTTATATAAATGTCCTGCCTTTTCTAAAATGACACCAAGTGATCGTTTCAAATCGGCGAAGCAAAAGGATGCATGCATTAACTGCTTAAGTATTAAACACAAGGCTAAAGTCTGTCAATCTGAATCTAGATGTAAAGCTTGTAACAATAAACATCACACGCTTTTACATTTTAATCGCGAATCGCACGCGACTACAGTATCGAACACTGTTGATAATACCGCACATAAACAATCGGATTCAAACGCCACGGCTCGCGCGTGTGATAGCACTGCTGCCACCGCGCAGCTGTCCTTGTCGCACGCACAGGCTCCGAGCGAGCAGCATATTCACGCCGCCACCGTTCAGAGCGCCCCGCAATGTAACGCGTCCATTGCTGCGTCGATCTTCTATAACTCGAACTCCCGCGCATCAAAGCCGCAATGTAACACGAATACTACTATTTTGTTGTCAACCGCTACTGTAATAGTTCGAGATGCATTTGATAAAGAACATTTTATTCGTTGTCTATTAGATAGTGGCTCACAAATTAATTTTATTACCGCAGAATGCTGCAAACGATTAAATTTGACTAAATATTCATCTGATACGCCTTCCGTTAAGGGTATCGGTGGTATGGAAAAATCTGTTAAGGGTTCCGTACAATTCGCTTTCTCTTCCCGCTTTAATCCAAACGTTACTTTTAACGTTAATTCGCTAGTTGTCGATGCAATCACCGACAATCTACCTACCGCTCTCGTAGATACCTCCGCCTTGCCTTACTTAAAAGGTTTGCCGCTCGCCGACGAATCGTTCGGCACACCTGGTCGCATCGATGTGCTGATCGGGGCTTCACTTTATCCGCACCTTATGCTGCCCCGCGTAGTACGCAGCAACTCCTCCTCGCCGCCCGCTATGCAGACAGTACTCGGTTACGTCATCATGGGAACTGTGCCCGCGTTGCCTGCATGTCGTAATAAGACTTCACTGTCTTGTTGCTCATATGTTTCGCACCCATCTGACAAAGACTCGTTGGAATCGGCGTTGAAAAAATTCTGGCAGGTCGATGAAGCGCCCGTCGCTCTTTCGACGAGCAAATCGCTCGACGAACTTGAGTGCGAGTACTTTTATAGTTCGACCACGGAACGCGATGAGGACACAGGTAGATACTCTGTAGCCCTACCATTTCGCAGCGATGTGTTCTCATTGGGGAACTCACTCGACATCGCGAAAAAACGTTTTTCCTGCCTAGAAAAGAAACTAGAATCCGCACCCGAGTTACGTACTGCGTATGATGACGTCATCCGCGAATATATTGATAAAGGATATTTATCGCCTGCTCCTCTCGATAATTCAGACAGTAGTCGTCCTGTCTATGTAATTCCACATCACGCAGTTGTACGTTTAGATAAGACAACAACAAAATTACGCTCCGTGTTAGACGCTAGTGCTAAAACGAGTACTGGAATATCTCTCAACGATATTTTACACAGTGGCCCAAACTTACAGGGCGACTTATTTACTATAATTTTGAATTTCCGCTTGTTCGCATTTGCACTCTCGGCTGATTGTCGACAAATGTTCTTACAGATTGAAGTAAGAGAAAGCGATCGTCGCTTTCAACGCATCTTATATCGTTTCAGTACAAACGATCCTCTGGTTCTATATCAGTTTAACCGCGTCTGTTTTGGTCTCAAGTCAAGTCCCTACCATGCGATCCGCACAGTACAACAGTTGGTTCAAGACGATGGTCATCATTTCCCGCGCGCTAGCGCTATCATCGCAGACTCGCTGTATATGGATGACATAGTCTGTAGCGTAAGCTCCGAATCGCATGCAGTCCAGGTTTCGAACGAACTGATTAAACTCTTTAGAGGAGGTCAGTTCGAGTTGGTCAAGTGGACCAGTAACTCTCAAACTGTTCTGAACAGTATTCCTGCGTCGCATAGGTTGACCGAACAACTAGAATTCGACAAGTCGGTGGAGCAAAAGGTCCTGGGCTTGCGCTGGTGTAAGTCAAATGATTGTTTTGAATTTCTTATTTCCGCACCGCCAGATACGTGTACTAAACGCGCTATACTGTCGGCCGTAGCTAGACTGTGGGACATCATGGGTCTTGTCGCGCCTGTTGTTCTCTATGCTAAACTACTTATCAAAGAGTTGTGGTTACTGAAGCTCGACTGGGATGACACTCCCCCGCGTCACATCATAAATATTTGGCAAACTTTTCGCTCTGCCCTGCCGCTTTTAAATGATTTTAAAATTCCGCGCCATTTAGGTATTTTCGAAAATGGTATTCTTCGCCTACTTGGATTTTCCGACGCCAGCGAAGGCGCCTACGGTGCTGTCATCTATGCGCATATCACTCGCGATGACGACGTGGTCGTTCAGCTGGTTTGTGCCAAGTCGAAGGTATCGCCGGTTAAACCATTGACTATCGCTCGACTGGAGCTCTGCGGTGCCGAGCTCCTCGCTAAGCTTCTTCGACGTGTTCACGACACTTATAATCCGCGTTATAATGTTACCAATATTTACGCATTCACCGATTCAAAGGTGACTCTTTGCTGGATAAATTCTTCTCCGCATCGTTGGCACACGTTTGTGGCCAATCGTGTCGTTCGCATCGTAGACAACGTCCCCGCGGAGCATTTCTACCACGTAGCTGGTACTGAAAACCCGGCGGACTGTTTGTCACGTGGTTTAACACCTGACAAATTCATTGAGCACCCATTATGGTTGCACGGACCCGCTTGGGCTAAGCGTGACCCTTCCGAATGGCCCATTCATAAGGTTACTGACTTGAATTCGGAACCCATTCAGGAGGAAAAGGTCCACGCGCACCCGATTGTCGCGGATTCAAGTCCGGATAATTCACTTCTACTTGCACTCGCAGAACGTACGTCGTCGTGGAGCAAGTTGCGGCGTATTATTGTTTTCATATTCCGCTTTATGAAAAAACTCCCGCGTCGAACTGACGCCGTTACCGCTAGTGACCTTGAGTTCGCTGAAACCATTTTGTTGCGTCATGTTCAAAGAAAACACTTCATGAAGGATTATTCCGGGTTACAAAATAATAAAATTTGTTCTCCCGGTCTTATTAAACTCAAGCCATTTGTAGATGGTGATGATTTAATCCGTGTTGGGGGTCGATTAACCCACTCGGCTGAGGCCTATAGTAGTAAACACCCTGTAATGTTGCCCCGGCATGACCGCATAGTTGATATCCTCGTCGACTATTATCATAAAAAATATTTACATGCAGGTCCAGAATTCACTATGTCGTTATTGCGCCATAGGTATTGGATTTTGTCCGCTAGGCGAATTATTCGTCATAGAATCCACAAGTGCAACGCATGCCACAGGTGGAAACCACGACCTCATAATCCGCCGATGATGGGAGATCTCCCTAAATCAAGAGTAAATGTTGCTACCAAAGCATTTTCTCATACAGGGTGTGATTACGCTGGCCCTATACAGTACGTGCCCATACGCACTCGAGGTACTAAGAGTCGCAAGGGTTACTTATGTATCTTCACCTGTATGACCACTCGCGCTGTTCACATCGAATTAGCTACAGATCTTACAACTGTTTCGTTCATAGCCGCGTTGAAACGGTTTTTGTCCCGCCGCGGACCCGTACAATGTCTGTATTCGGATAACGCGACCAATTTTCGAGGAGCTAATTCATTTTTACGCGACTTATATACGTTCATAAATAAAGAATACCGCCCGCGCTTTGAAGAGGAGCTCGCTGAGCATCGCATTAATTGGCAATTTATTCCGCCCGCGTCACCGCACTTTGGTGGATGTTGGGAGTCCATGGTGAAGGCGGTGAAGACTCACCTTTTCAAGACAATAGGTCAACAACTCCTCTCTTATGAAGAATTAGTTACAATTCTTTCTCAAATAGAGTGCCTGTTGAACTCCAGACCTCTTACTGTTCTTAGCGCTGATCCGGGAGAGCCTAAAGCTCTTACCCCTTCGCATTTTTTACATACTGTACCGCTTAACTCATTGCCCGCCGCGGAAGCAGGACTATTGAATGACAATCTGCTTCAAAGACACTCTCTTATGGATAAATTAGTCCAGTCGTACTGGAAAAGATGGCGAAGCGAGTATCTTCATAGTTTGCAATCCCGCTTAAAATGGAATAAACCTGATGGAGACATGATAAAGGAGGGCACTGTAGTAGTGATTGTTAATAATAATGCGCCTCCTCTATCCTGGCCTCTAGGAGTTATTGAGAAATTGCATACGTCTAAAGACGGTGGCACGCGAGTCGTTTCTGTACGCACTTCTAATGGGATTCTTGTGCGACCTGTGGTCCGCTTGTGCCCAATTCCTACTCAGTAATATCTTATTCGGTCCATTCCCTCTTTAGTTAGATTTAAGTGTAATCTCACTGTATATATTATTATAATTATTATACTCTTTAAAGGTGACCCTTTAAGGCCGCGGGGAATGTTAACGCCATAACTTACTTTGTTTTATATTTCATGCCTAATTAATGGCAACTCTAATGAGTATCTATGCGACACAAGATTCCTTCCGCTTCCTTTCTCCCTTCCGCTTTCTCTCTCCCTTCCGCAACTTTATAATGCCTGAGTGAGAGCGAAAAGGAAGATTCGTGACGGCGCATACGCCGCCGCCATGAAGAGACCGCCAGTTTTCTCATCGACATCGCCGCTTGTGGGTCAAAATAAACCCATAGTCGAAAAGGACTCATATTTCACCGCGAAGAACGAAGATTGCTATTAAACTGTGCAAGTGTGTGTCTGTGTGTTGTGAAAAGTCCAGATTTTCGTCCGTACGTGATATCCTGGGCGTGCCGCCACGTGGCTAAGGAAACCCTTCTCACCGTGTCTCCGCCATAGCTCGCCAAGCAGGTACCATTTTCTCATTTCCCACACCACCGAAACACCTACTTGTGTCACAGAACCTCCCCTGATACAGTCCACTAAGAAAATTTCGATTTTCACCCTAAGGCTTAGGCCGCCGCAACAATAACAAAAGTACCTAACATCACTACAAGCGGTCGTTGACACCAAAAACTCTGTTTTTATTGTGTGTAGTTATCGATACCCATCACGTCTGCAGAGTTTCGCTAGCTTATTTAATTTGATATAATGAAAGAGAGCACTAAGGAAGGATTTTACAAAAAAATCACCCTCTAAAGGGATTAAATATTGGATAATGAAAGTTTGCCATTCTTGCCGATAAGAAATTCATCTGGCATACGGCTTATAGCGTTATGAGTAGCTAAGGAGCCATAAGTTCTTTAAGTAGGTGGCTAAGGAGCCATAAGTTCTATAAGCAGGTGGCTAAGCAGCCATAAGTTCTATAAGTAGGTGGCTAAGAAAACATAAGTTCTATAAGTAGGTGGCTAAAGAGCCATAAGTTCTATCAGTTGCTGGCTAAGGAGCCATAAATTCTATAAGTAGGTGGCTAAGGAGCCATAAGTTCTATAAGCAGGTGGCTAAGGAGCCATAAGTTCTATAAGCAGGTGGCTAAGCAGCCATAAGTTCTATAAGTAGGTGGCTAAGAAAACATAAGTTCTATGAGTAGGTGGCTAAAGAGCCATAAGTTCTATAAGTAGCTGGCTAAGGATCCATAAGTTCTATAAATAGCTGGCTCAGGAGCCATAACTTCTATAAGTAGGTGGCTAAGCAGCCATAAGTTCTATAAGTAGGTAGCTAAGCAGCCAAAAGTTCTATAAGTAGGTGGCTAAGCAGCCATAAGTTCTATAAGTAGGTGGCTAAGAAAACATAAGTTCTATAAGTAGGTGGCTAAGGAGCCATAAGTTCTATAAGTAGCTGGCTAAGGAGCCATAAGTTCTATAGGTAAGGCACTAATTTGCACTAAGTGCTACAATCATTATTTATCAATCTTATCATCGCTACACGTTATTCGGAATCCGACAAGGATTTCAAGGAATATAATGAACTGAACTGGCTTTTTCTGAAATAAAAATAAAATAAGTCAGTCCAGAAGAACGTCCCGTCAAAATCGTTTTAGCCGTTTCGGAGATTAGCCGGAACAGACAGACAGAGAAAAAAATAAAAAAAATATCTTTTTGATACGTATCGTATAATGCTTTCATAATTATGCATTTAGTAAAAAGCTGTTGTTTTGACATTACAAACAGACACCTATTTATTTGTAGTTTAGGTATATGACAGAATATCTAATTTAGTCTTTATGTATAGGTCTCTAATCAATATTTTGTGTAATTATCAGTGAGTCAAGCTTATCACTACTCAATGTTATCTACGTTACACGTGTGATAAGTGCTTATAATAAATTGGATTGACGTATTAGAATGTAGGTACTTAATGTTAATTTCAGCTGGGTTATCTTTTAGACATTCCATTGTCCATTAAATTTGTTCACACTAGTCTGTATTTTTCCTTACTAAGGCTTCTATAGACCAGCGCGACTCGCGACGCGACACAAAGGCACCGCTCGTCGCGCAACACGCGGGGCCTTTGTATCGCGTTGCGTGTCGCGCCAGTATCTAGAAGCCTTTATTAACTAATAACTCAATAACTTATTTTACTTCTTACTTTAGTATGGTTTCACCAAAGGACGTTGTACGACCGACGCCGGTGTAACCTTATTAAGACACATTTTTAACGCGTGGGAAGAGGCCCAAGATGCCATAGGAATCTTTTGTGACCTTTCCAAGGCATTTGATTGCGTCGATCACGAAACCTTGCTATTGAAACTTGAGCATTACGGACTTGGAAAACTTGCGCTTAGTTTAGTAAAATCTTATTTAAACGATAGACAACAGCTAGTTCAAATAAATGGTATCAATTCACTCGGTTTAAAAGTAAAAATGGGTGTTCCTCAAGGCTCGATATTGGGTCCTTTCCTGTTTTTAGTGTATATTAATGATCTACTCCATTTATTAAATAATCAACCACAAATGGTGTTATTTGCTGACGATACTTCCTTGATTTTTAAGGTAGATAGACGTGCTACAAATTTTGAAGACGTAAATAACGCCTTACTGCAGGTCCAAAATTGGTTCACTGCCAATAATTTAGTATTAAATGGAAAAAAAACGAAGTGCATACGATTTTCTTTACCAAATGTAAAAAGTAGTGATTATGAGATAGTATTGTATTGTATTGTTTAAAATGTTATAATAAAATCCCTCCCCTCATACTTCAACTGAATGAGACGAAATTCAAATCTTGTATAAAACGCACACTATGCAAGCAGGCATATTATAGGTTGGGGGATTACATCGCTGATAGAAATGCTTGGCTCAATGCTGGTCCAGCTCCACAACCACAACTAATTTATTAACATTTGAAAATACTGTTGGAGCTGATGAAGATTGGAAGACTATCTTTTCATTGTATAAACTCGAATCTCCTTTGTATTATATAATTGCATATCACAGGTGTGAGTACTATGCACAATAGAGCTACCATTTACCGGGTAATTATGTCTTTCATTGACTTAAATATGCCCTGGCGGCTAAGAGTATGTCATAATCACTCAGATGTCTCCCTGATGGTGGCGTGTGTGTTGATCATTTAGCTCCCTTCAAAATGGTTGAGCTGAATGGTGCTGATCCATGCGTCATGTTCGTGAACGGGCGCTGTCAGTTGGGACTGGTCATCTCTTAGCTGCCACTGCTTATTTTTAATTATTTTAGTTTTGAATTGCTATCTTTTTATCACGGACGCTTTTGACGTATTGCATCGTTCTCACATGTTTAACTTCAATATGAATAATGTAACCAATATTTTGTATCAATATTTTAATTTAAAAGAGTGTCCGTGGAGTTTCTTGCCCATTCTTCTCCATAGGAACCTACTATTAGGAATGGGCAACTAGCTTCATATTTGTAACTGACCGATTTCTTGACAATTCAAAAGTGCGTGTATTCCCGTTCGTCCCCTCGACTTCGTCCCCAGAGGGGGACGAACGGGAATTTACAACAATAATATTTAATTTGTTCCCGATCGTCCCAATCCTAATTCAAGAGAGGACGAATGGGAATATGTTCTTCGATTAGTGCCATTCGTCCCACTAAAAAGATTTGTGCAGAAAATATGTTTATTCGATGTTTAGTAGTTTACTTTTAAATTAGTTTCTTCGTTAGATTTAATCATTATTTTACAAAATTCTTCTCTATTTTTTTATGAATTATAAAACGTATCCTAAGTTTATCATTGTTTCATTATGTTTACCTACACTAAATATAGCAACTCTGACGGGAAGCGCCGGCGATTCTGGTAGTTAACAAAAGAGTGCCGATAACATTGTGTTATTTGCGTAAATCCTATTGGTTTACCTGACATTCTCTCCCTTTCCTATCCTTAAATTAGACCGGTCGGGTTAGTGTTGACAAAACAATGAAAGTGCACGGGTGTTAATGTAATAATATATATTCGACACGAGTTCTGCGGAAAACTACTGATGTAAGTACCTACATTTTTGTAAGTTACAAATATTATTAGATTGTTTATAGTCAATACTATATTGTCTCATGTCTTATTAATTTATGCTAATAATGTACGGTATCAATATTTGTATTCAATTTTAGTATTTAATTTTATATATTAAATATCATTCTAAATTATATTAATAAGTGTGTAATTGTTGTCTCCTGTTTTTTAGAACAATGTCACAAGAAGCGCATCCTGGTCCCTCTGGTAGTACAGGAAGCTGTTTGCAGTATATACAAAGGAAAGGTGGAATCGTGCTTCTGCGTGCTGGATACCAATTTTTAAGGAAAAGGCAAAACAAAAGTGGAGCTGTTGTATGGGAATGTCATCTTAGAAGAAAGAATAAGTGCAGTGGGACCTTAACCATAAAAGTAAGTACCTACTTTTTTGACTTCTTTTTTCATGCAAAACCAGACAATGGGTAAATAAATTATGCACGTTTATTGCAGAATGATCAAATTTTGAAAGAAACCACACACACATCCTGTACACCGGACTTCAATAAAAACATAATAGACATTCATATTGATGAATGCAAGAAAAATATAACTTCTGATGATGTACCTTGCGTACCAGCCGCCTTTAATTCAACAATTTCGAAAATTTTGGACGAAGAACTTGATAAAGTAACTTTACCCAAAGATATTCCTAAGTTTGCAAACATCAAAAGCACTTTGTATCGCCATCGAAATAGCACTTATAATATGAGTAAAATCACTTTCAATGACGTTAAAACGGTTGAGGTTCCTCAAAAATTTCAATCATTTTTGTTAGCAGATTACTGTTACGGTAACACACGCTTACTCATTTTTTGTTCCCAAGAAGCTAAAGAAAAATTGATAGTTTTAAAAAATATATTTGGTGACGGTACATTTAAGAGTTGTCCACCTCCATTCCAACAGCTCTACACCGTTCATGGTGATTTAGGAAGTAATAATCAAAGCACAGCTATGACGCCATTATTTTACGCTTTAATGTCAAACCGTAAAAAAGAAACATACGAGATACTTTTCAGACTTGTTAAATCTCAAATCAACGATTGGAATCCTACATCATTTACCAGTGATTTTGAAGAAGCAGCTATGTCTGCTATGCGTACAATTTTTCCAGAGATAAGTATCCACGGCTGTTATTACCATTTTAATAATGCTATTTGGAGGAAAGGCCGTGAATTAAATCTAACAAAAAATAAAACTTTAAGACGTCAAGTAGCCCTAAGTGCGGTGCTTCCATTATTACCAGAGGAACGTATTTTTGAAGGCTGGTTTTATATCGCTAGCGAAAGCCCCGGTGATAGCCAAAGTGAAAAATTTCGGCAATACATGCTATCGCAGTGGCTTCAATCGAATTTCGTAAAAGTGTGGTGCAGTTTTGGAAAACGACACCGTACTAATAACTTTGCCGAAGGGTGGCATTTTAAATTAAATAGTGCCATAGGCAAAAAAAACCTAATATTTTAAAATTGCTTACGGTGTTACATCAAGACTCTAACTTATACAGCGTGAAAGCAAAACAAAATCCAAAACGGCGTAAGCTACATTCAATCTTGACAGACCAATATATTATGGATTGCCAAATGCAACTTCTTAATTCAGAAATAACTGTAGGACATTTTTTAGAAAAACTTACGTAGGTATTAATCATAATAAGTAAAGTGCTCGATGGTTGTGTACGTTGATGTAATCTCTAGGCTTTGTGTGCAATAATTATTACTGCCTACTGTTATGACCTCGACTACTTTCTTCAAT
Organism: Tiliacea aurago; assembly: GCA_948098905.1. Lineage (NCBI taxonomy): Eukaryota > Metazoa > Arthropoda > Insecta > Lepidoptera > Noctuidae > Tiliacea > Tiliacea aurago. The sequence goes on from OX402593.1 coordinate 20,630,423, forward strand.
ACTTGTGAATTTTTTATTGTTGTTACCCTCTATGATGTTTTGTGTTCATGTTTTTTCACTTTGATTTTGTATATGTTTTTTATTTTGATTTTGAAATTGTGCTAATTTATTGACGCTATTTATATGTAAAATTAATGTGTAACCTGTTCTGATTCCTTATACAATATGTAACACAAAAATGTGACACCGTATACCTATACATATAAGCAAATGTGACTTTTTAAAAATTAGTACGATAAGTTTTTTTTTGTTATTTTTATCTTGATTTCGTGATATTTTAGGTATTTTATTTAATTTTGCTTTTGAAAGTGTGATAATTTACTGACCCTATTTATGTGTTAAAATAATGAGTAAACTTTTCTAATCACTTACATAACGTAAAACGTAAAATCTTGCCACCATACATATAAGCAACTCTACGAAAAATAGTGACTTATATTTCAAAAGGAAACAACCTGAATGGGAAAAAGTCTGTTTGTAGTGTTTAATTGTAATATAATACAGACTTTTTTTATTGTAATCTGTATACACAGATTTTTAAATCATAATTTTTAGTTATAAGGAGAATTTTATTCATAATTAAAAAAATATTATATGTATATAAAAATATTGCGAGTTATCGCAAAGTTGATTCTGTGATTTTTACTGTGATTTTTATTCCTTAATAAATGACTGATTTTTATTTCAATTTTGTTTTTTTACCAATTAAAACCACCAGTCTTATATTATTTAGTGGGAGCAATAGACCCAAAAAAGAATTAATAAATTATTCCCATTCGTCCCCCCAAAAAATTTTGAGGGACCATCGGGAAAATAAATAACGAATTCCCGTTCGTCCCCCTCGGGGGACGAAGTCGAGGGGACGAACGGGAATACACGCAAAAGTGCCTGTCAATGCTTTGAGTTTGAGTTTGAGTAAGCAGCTTCAGTCGAATACCCTTTTTCTTAGAATGTTTAGTCTTTTTTCTTAGAAAGTTAGTCTTTTTAGGGTTCCGCACCTCAAAAGGAAAAAACGGAAGTCTTAGATCACTCGTGTATCTGTCTGTCCATCTGTCACAGCCAATTTGCTCGGAATCTACTGGGCCGATTTAATCGAAGCCAGGTACCTCACATATGATTTTCACTTACGAATCACCGAAAAGGTCAGATAAGAGTGACACTGGCTGCTGACAGTCACTCTAGCAGAGCGTCGCATCGATGGTTGCGTGGCGGCTGTCTTCGGATGACAGAAGATGTGAAAGGAGCCGCTGTCGTACCACGTCCATGACTTCCTACTTATAGTGTATTATCTATGTCCATGACGAACTTCTATATTCCGGCACGATTGTGATGATATTGAAGCTGCTGAACCACTAATACAGTGTTCACTTCTGGTAAAGGCTATCCTGCGCCGTTATATTATATAATAATTTGGTATCCTATGGAATAAAATAATTAAACTGGGTTTTTCCAATTAAATTCTTACTAGCAACAACTTGTAGTCTGGTTTTGTTGGGAGCTCACCACCACATGTGTATTGTTTAATAATTACTTGCTTAAAAATATGGTGAAGGAAAACATCGTGAGGGAACCGGCCTTGGGCACGCACGCCACAATTGTCGCGATAAGTACCCTCTTTGAGGACTGGCTAGAGAGGCGCTACGGCGTCCTCACCTTCCGCCTGACGCAGGTCCTCACCGGACACGGTTATTTCGGGAGGTTCCTGTTCAGGATAAAGCGGGAGGCAACGGCCGGGTGTCACCACTGTGTGGATAGCCCGGAGGCAACGGTGGAGCATACGGTGGAGGTCTGCCCGGCTTGGGCGGAGCACCGCCATGTCCTCACGGAGGCGATCGGCGGCAGCGATCTCTCGCGTCCGGCCCTGGTTCAGGCCATGGTTCGGAGCGAGAGTGCATGGGAGGCCGTCACCTCCTTCTGCGAAGCAGTAATGCTCGCGAAGGAGGAGGCGGAACGCGTGAGGGTGAGGGTGAGGCAGGGTTCGCGCCCTTAAGCCCTTAGTCGCCGCAGGAGACGCCCCAGGCAGCGGGAGTCGCAAGCTGATTTCCGGCCAACCTAGGCGCGGGCCTGCGGACGGTGAGCGATGGGTAGCGCTGTCCGACAACGACCAGGCCCGGGTCGCGGTGCGTTGTGATTCACGCGCGCCTCAAAGAGATGTCAGCAACAACTGACAGGGTCCGTTAAGGCCAATGCCTACCAGGGTTGCGAGTTTGTCCGAAAGGGATATCGTGGCCCTGGTACACAAGCAAAGGAAGGAACACAGGTGGGTTTTAGTCAGTAAAAGTCTGACACGCCCTCCCGCTCAGCCCAGAGCGGGAAAAGTTATTTGATAATATCCCACCCAAAAAAAAAGGGAACCGGCCTACAATACCTAATAATTTTATATAATTTAACTATTAATTATGATAGGTACCTAATGCATAGTACAAGTTCTTCAAAATGATATCGTACTGACAATTATTATTGTGTGAAGTGGTTAACTTCACTAGAAAATAAATAAACCACTTGTTTTTCAATTAATGTAAGCTTGATATTGCCAATCCGCCTTGAGCAAGTGTGTGATCATAGAAATACTAAAACTTCTTTCTAAAACCACCCCCGCTGCGCCATATTTTCGTGTTATAAACATCTAACGTCATTATCTAAAGCCGGGTCTGCTGCGCCATATTTGCGATGATGCAGTTAAAGGATGCAGTTTTAAAAACATGTTTCAAACACGATTTGGGGTCGAAATCGTGTTTGAAACACGCAAACATGGCGCAGCAGACCCGGCTTAACCGATTTGACCAATTGACACCCCCAAATCGGTTAAGTAACGATATTAGATGTTTTTATAACACGAAAACATGGCGCAGCGGATCCGGCTTTATATCTATGGTGGTGCACAATGCTCAAAAAATTGCGGTTTCAATAAAAAAGGTATGAATTTAAAATATGATTGAGTAGCCTCTTCTCGTGACTTCGTCCGCGTGAAATTTCTTGTACCTACTGCATCGCATTGCATCGCCCGCCCGCGCTATTACTTCGTTTTCGCTTAGCGATTTTTCTGACATTTTTCTTTTTGCTCGGCTCCTAAGGGATCGTAGTGTGATTTTAAATTGCCTATAACCTGCCTCAAAAATTGGGCTATCAAATGCAAAAAGATTTTTTCTTATTCTACTGGTACTTATACTTGTCAAAAAATAATAGGCCGTTTTGACATTTAACTTGAATCGATTTATCGTGGATGGGTGACCTGACCATCCATTGCATATCGAGATCCCTTTGTGTCTCGGAAAGCACGTAGATATTTGACAGTGGTTACGGATAGTCAAAGCCCTAAAGTCTGACAACCAATTTTACCAAGGGGTATCAGTCAGGCAGTCGCTCCATGTAAAATACTGGTATTTTGCTGCATCCGGTTACACTGAAGCCAACCCCAACGCATAGTTGGCAGATTTATTGAAGTACAGACGCCAGCACATCAAGCTACTACAATCTGTCAAATTTCTTTAATAGATTTTCAGCTTTATCCCAACAGTATAGGGTTCAAGGTTGATTGGAAAAATTTGAGAGTTTCGGGTAGCTTGACCTGCTGGCGTCTGTACCTACTGTGTGTGAAGCGACACAAATTAAAGTAAGTAATATCCCTTTGTAAGTAGGGGTCACAAAACCGCAGGTGTATTAGAAAACCGGTTTGATGATTCTTCTTTCATCACAAAACCGGTTTTCCGGTTATATCGAATTTATTTAAATAAAGCTATTTTTATGATTTAAAAGACTTTATTAATCAGCTTTAGTGCTAACTTAGAGAACACATTTTTAAAACGTATCTACCTAATAATTATCGACCGACCTTTTGTAGGTCACTAATGACACCAGCTATTAGTTGGCCATCAAGACTCAAAAAGTAGCACTCTCATCTTTCATCTTAAATAGTCTGATGAATTCTGTTATTATTTCAGAACAGGACAAATTAATGCATCGCTTTTTAATGCAATATGTAAGTTGTAAAACAAATTTGGCACTAAATCGGCCAAGGTGACTTCATTTTGTGAGCATGAAATTCATAGCTATAGTGCAGTAATGAGATTTGCGTCAAAGTCAAATTATTTATTTCAAATAGGTACATAAAAGGAAGTCTTTGTCGCAGCGACACAGAGCTTCGACTATCTTCCTAGCTATTTGCAAAGATTTACTTACATCTGTACTTCTTACATCCGTCGGTAAGTATCTCAATGTCTCTATCCTGAAATGTTATTTCCGAGTTTCTTATCAGCTAGTGAAGATGCTACACGTTTGCAAAGACAGCAGCAGCACCAATGGTGTTGTCAATACAATAATTGTAATTCTAAATGTGAAAATATTTGTACATTGTAAAAATGTAATATCGCTTAATACATTAATAATATAGAAAAACAAACCGAAAAAATAAAAAAGTCGATTTTTGCGATAGGTACTGACACCCGGTTTCTAAAAACTACGTTAAACCCGGTTTATCCGTTTCTTTCGATTTCAGTGAAACCGGTTTTGTGACCCCTATTTGTAAGTACCTATATCACTTCCAGACCAGCGGGCCGAGCACGGGCGCGCCAATGCCAAGACGTTTGTGACAAGACATCATAAATTATGTCATGTCAATTTGTACTAGCATTTTATGACAAAACAGTTTTATCGCTCAAACTGTGATAAAATGTGTGACTCAAGTCATGTCACAGTAGGCCGTGCTCGCCCCGCAGCATGAATCATGCTTCTCAATCTCAAAATGAATAATAACGGTAATTAAAAAGTAGGTGAGACATTTTTCTGTCTATATAAATACAAATAGCATAAAAGGACACAGTGAGGTCATAAAACGAATCTGTCTCATAATGGAGTTAAACCACTTAACCAATTGCATTAGTTACATCGCACGGCAGTAAAAAGAGAGCTTTGCATACTTGCGAACGGTCTGTTGGGTATTTTTTTTTACCCGAGAAATTCAAATTTACTTAAGTTTTTTAGCTCGAGAAACTCAAATTTACTTACATTTTTTAGCCCGAGAAATTCAAATTTACTTACGTTTTTTAGCCCGAGAAATTCAAATTTACTTAAATTTTTTAGCCCGAGAAATTCAAATATACTTACGTTTTTTGCAATTTGCAGGTCAGTGTCAGGTTGTATCTTGATCGAAATATGATTCGCAACCATAACAAATATGTGTTAACAGAATTATAGTCATTAGAATCATTAATACCTCTCTCTTAGTTAGATTTGTTCCTAAAAAACAAATCTCTTATGGAAAAGTTTAAATTCATCATCATCAATGATTAAGATACGACCTGACACTGATCTGCATATTGTAAAAAAACGTAAGAAATTTTGAACTTCGTGAGCTACCACTGCAGATTCACCTTAATCTTTTTCTTTATTTGCGGTTAAAGAATCTTTCCTACCAAAAAGATAAGAAAAAAAAACTTATAGACAAACAATATTCACTGTAGGTTTACAACTTTACAGCAAACGTACTCACTCAATCAGTACAAAACAAACATTTAAAAGTAATATAAGTAGAAAAAAAAAAGAAAGAAAGAAAATACGTTTACTTAAAATTACTTACATTTTTTTATGTATTTAGTAAAACGTGACACAAAGAAAAAACACAAAGAAAAAATAATAAGTTGGGGGACAATATGCGTCACATTCACGCAAAACGGCCATCGCTCAGCTGTGACACTATTCGAGACAGCCACAGCGCTCGATGACGTCAACTGGTGCAGCATAAATTTAACATGCTCTACAATAGTAAACTTACGAGCCTATACTACCTCAAATGGCTTAGATCCTCCGTTATGTCGAAAATACTGCAGCATTAATTTGGAAGTAAATATATGGTAAAGTTGAGGATTAATGTGAAGTACTATGTTTGACAAAAACACGATTCCATAAAATTTTCTTCATAGAAAAAAAATCCAAAGTTACCTCCAAACCGAACCATAAACCGCTGGTATTCAAAAAATACTGCAAATTAGATCATGAAACTTTGCATATTAACTGAACTAACTATAAAGCAGGTTTTTTTAAATTACCATTATATTCACAGTAAAAAATAAAACTAAATTATCGGTGCCTTGGAGTCTTCTCCCTGCCACCCTGTCTCGCTTGCTCGCGTGACCGCCAGCTACTTGTGCGAGCGAGATAAAGAGTGAGGTGGCGCTGAGGTAGTATAGATCCTTAAGTAAACAAAAAGACATAGAAGGTAGCAGTATCTATAATCTGATAAGGGGATCCCAAGGAAATCGAGGGTAACCCTCAAATTTTATATGCAAACCTATAGCGATTTGGGTATTTTTTATAGTAACTCGTGCATTTGCTCTCCGAAAGCACCATTTGGTGAAGTGGAACTGATGATGGAGACCACAGATGGCCACCGGAACAATATAATAATGAGTACCTATTTAACGGCTTGCGATTCTCCTGGTTCTTACCAACTCCTCAACAATCAACGTCCCAGCATCGGGAAAAGTAATATTTTGTAAAAGGTGATTAGCAGTTAACATTAGGCTATTGTAACTTAGATAAATTCAAAACTGACCCACTAAAAAGTGAAAAATAAAAAACTTTTTACAAAAAAATAATAACCGACTACCAAAAATAACACTACAAAGTGAAAAAATAACTTTAATTTCGGAAGTCTGTGGCAAAAAACTCAAATACAGATCCAAAGACACCGACTTCCGAAATTAAAGTTATTTTTTCACTTTGTAGTGTTATTTTTGGTAGTCGGTTATTATTTTTTTGTAAAAAGTTTTTTTGATATTTTTGTATGTTTCTTTGTTACGCTTTCACACTAAAACGGCTGAACGGATTTGGAAGAAATTTTGCACATGGGAGACCATGATCTGGGTTAGGACATGGATACTTTTTATTCCGATATTCCTACGGGATCGAGACTTCATCATCATCATCATCATCATCATTTCAGCCGAAAGACGTCCACTGCTGGACATAGGCCTCCCCCAAAAAGGGGGGGGGGATTTGCCATAATCGCCACGCTTGGCAGGCAGGTTGGCGATCGCAGACTGGATCGAGACTTATCTGGGTGAAACTGCGGGGTGCAGCTAATAATAGCCATATGCTATTATACAGGGTGTAAGGGACAGCTCTCCACAAATTAAGAGGGTGCATTCAGCTCCTTATTTTGAATCATATTCCTCGGAAAATGTTCTCAGGAAAATTGTATTTTTTTTTATCGTAATTTCCGTTACTATTCCTTTATTTCAATGTAAATTACATTCTCTGTACGCAGTACTCCATTAATGTAAATAACACAGTTAAATAAAAAAAACAGCAATGGATTTTAAAATTCTCCAACAAACGACGCCTGAAATCAGCGAGCGCGGCCGTCCACCCCGCCGCGCGCCGCGACAAATCACGTTCACTGGATTCCCATAACGTTCCTGAAATAATTTCATGTACTGGTCATCTTAGTACGATATACTTAATTCACCCCATCAGTCTGCGGAGGGCTGTACCTTACACCCTGTATACTTTTTTCCCATATCATTTCACTTCAACTTCACATTATCGATCCATAAATAACACGTGTGTTAGTTGTCCATACATTCCACTTAGTACCTATAGGTTAAGGTAAACCGTTCAATAAGTAATTTAGTATTCTCGAGTCTGATCAAACCTAAGCTACGCGTTTCTTGAATGAAGTGCTCTCAAGTTTGTAACATCGGTTTTGCTCAGCTGAGCAATGTAATTGCTTCCTGGTTTCGACCGCTGCACACTCAGGCAAAGGTCACTGATAATGAGACGAGGTAGTTATTACTGATGTTCAGAGAGCTCTGAGCGGCTTTCGTAGTAAGTGTTGGAGCTTCTTCGCTGTAAAGAGAGATTAAAAGAAGAACAATTGGTGCTAATGAAGCTATGGACGTATAAGGAACAGGGTGTAGTTCTTTTCTCCTCAGGGAGGATTCTCCGACCAGATGGGTGTTGTGTCTGGTGGACAATTGTCCGAAGATTGATGTCGGGACGTTGTATTTATGCTAGTCGCGCGGTAAACTTTGCTTGCGCGATGCAGGATTTTGCGGGATATTAGTGTGATGCGTATACTTGTCAAAAAATAATAGGCCCGTTTTGACGTTTAACTTGGATCGATGTATCGTGAGTATCGAGTACTGAGTTGTATGGTTACTCAACTTTAGTTCGCTTGTGGCGATGTAGGTGCCTCCACAAAGCCACCTAGACACGTCGTCGGCTGCGTATAGCGCCTTGTCAGGATGCTTGCTATGAGAATGTAGTGACGTAGTCTCTTTGAAATATTCTCTCATCATCTGCCTAATCTTTCCTCTATGTAAGGGTCGGCTTCCAGTCTAACCTGACGCAACGGAATACCAGTAGATATCCTTTGGGGGTAGCTACACTAGCTACCGCCGTATCAATGATACGGGGCCTCAAGCTACAGGGCCCCCCGAAATGTGTAAGCAAAAATTAGTAATCCAGTTCTCAAGCTCTTGCATTTAATCAAATCTAAGCTACCCGAGTCAGGATGCTCCAATCGAGCACGCTTCGCACACTCTTGCATTATCTAAGTAAAATTTCAAAGACAGCTGACTGATTCGGATAGGTTGCAGCAGAGCAGCAACCTATAACCTAAAGCGTAAAACGTTTAAGGAGGATGATATTCTCATAGCATGTATGTCTATTTTTATTAATATTTCTGTTTAGTTTATTCTACCACTTATTTTTATTATTATATTATTTTTCTTTATCTATGATCCTATTAATTGTTTGCTGCACCGTACGACGTCATACGTCGGCGCCGGCTGTCGCTGAAAACCAGCGCTGGGGCTCTGTCTTGCATAGGGTCGCAGTATAATGCTGAGCGATAGCCGTTTTGCGTGGATGTGACGCATGTTTCCCCCAACCTTTTCTTATTTTTGTGTTTATGTTCTTTGTTGCGTCATGTTTACCGCAAATAAACGTATTTTCTTTCTTTCTATCCGAATCAGTTAAGAGTTCCACTTTATGAGCTTGCTTTGCTCGCTCTTGAATGGAAACCCAATTTTCTACCTTGCTTCGCTCGCTCTTGCATGTTCTTAATAAGGTCACAATAATTGCCTAACCTCCCGATTCAGGATGCTCTTATATAATTTGGTAAAAAAAAATAGCCTTTTGAGCTTTTAGCAAATAGCCTTTTCAGCAGCGGGTAAAATCGGTCACTAACAAATTTTGATACGGGGCCCTTGTAGGAGTTGTAGGACTAGTTACGCCACCGCTAGGTCCCTTAGTAGGGTAGCTAAATAAAGTCAGCAAAACAGTCCACTGATCCAATACTTAGTAGATTCAATTGTGTGAGTAGATACCTACCTACCTAAAATTGGTAGGCCCCGACCTGAACCCGGTTATTGGACATCCTACGAGCGCAGGGCTCCAGGTGCTTATGTCTCAAGCTCGGGAATAAGTTAGATCGTCCTATTATTTCTCTTGGGTTCGTTCGTACCTAACCTATTACTTGGTCAATTCATTGCATTCATTCATTCCTCATTCCTCCGTATCACACCCCGTACCATTTAGTTATTCGCTAAATACCTAATTATTTCGAATAAGCATCGTGTCTCAGATGTATCGTTTAATCCACTCTCAGTCCCTCGAGCCCCAATAAATAATGTGTCACTGTCACGTCAATTTAAGATATTGTCGAAGTACAGGGAGTAGAGAACTTACGTCGAAATCGACTCATGTCGGACTGGCATTGTTGTCGAAGAAGTAGGATGTCACATCGTTTCATATAGAAGAAACGCATTGTTGGAGTAGGTACATATAACAGTAGTGTCGGACTTAAGGTACCTATTTCGAACTAAAGTATTGTCGAAATGAAGACGTCTCGGAGTTCCATAGTGGCGAAATAAAATCTTGACGAAAGTATTACGGTTCGTCGAAATTGATTTTGGTAGTCACAATTAGATCGGTCCTCTGGTTAGGTTAGTTAGTTAAATACACAAGTAGCATAGCGTGGTAGAAAGATTTTTCTTTTTAGCTTAATTATTTATAGGTATTTAGTAAGTATCTTAGGCTTTAAGCTAAAGAAATAAGTAGGTTTAGCTACAGGTATTTATTTATTTAGAATGATGCAGGCTAAGCTACTTGTACATAGGTTTATAAGCCTCATGCAAGCCTCATGTTGGAAAAAATTCAAAACAAATTTACCAGATTTCTCTATCACAAACAGTACGGAGTTTACCCTTTTTATCACCTGATGTACCCAAGTCTGTTCGTCCTGGGCATGGTTGGGTACACCAGGCTGACAGTGAGAAGGGACGTGGCACTGGTCAAGTACGTGGCTCGCGTACTGCTAGGGTTGCTGCACCACCCGGAGGTGCTGGCAGCGCTGCGGCTGCGCGCGCCGGACGGGTGCGTAGGGGCGCGCCGCCGCCCCGCTCTGTTAGACGTGCCAGCGGCTAGGACTAACCTACTCAAGTTTGCCCCTATGTCACGAGCCGCACGTATTATTAACAGTATTACAGTTTCAGAGGATATATTTGGGCAAAACCTGCCGAGATTCATTGAAATGGCACAAATAATTATTGAAAGAGGTATATTATAAACGTTGTCATGTTTATAATAAAATATAATTTAATTATGTGTAATTTTCCTTACCAATTATTTATTTTGTATAAATCTGTGTAAGTAGACATTGTGACTTATAACATCGCCTTGGATAAGTCTGTAAAGGTGTTATAATTGTGATTTAAATAAATAAATAAATAAATAAGCTGTTTTTGACTGGTAAGGCCTAATGCGGCGAAGTAATTATACATCCAGCTAGTTATCACCGCGAACGTTCCCGGTCGACCACTTTTCGCCCTTATGCCCATAGTAATAAGGTTGAAAAGTGGTCGACCGGGAACTTTCGCGGTGGTACCTATAACTGAGTCATATCTAGGACTTCGCCACCGCTGCACTACACCAATATGAGTTACTGTTATATTGTATTGATATACCAATTTAAATGCAGGTCAATGAATACTAAATCGCGTGATAACGCGGTTGAAACTGATTGCCGCGGCGAGTGCAGTGTGCGAAGTCCTCTAACGTAGAATAAGTATCTATACGTAATTTGGCTAACACTACAATAATAATTATTGTAGTGTTAGTCAAATTACGTATACTTATTCTACGCTTATTATACGCGTTGGCGTGAGTGTTTAGCCGCCCCGATCACTAATTATTAGTGATCAGGGCGACACTCACACCTTCTTCCCATGGGGGTAGGCAGAAACTACAGAACGCCACTTTGCTACGATCCTTACATACTCCTTTTGCTTCGTTTACGTTTACATACACCTTTTTTTACATACACCTGGGGGCCTAGAATGGACGCTTTGGCAGAATCATATTATGATCTGCGTAAAATTCATATCCCGCAATTCATCTGTTTGACAGTTTTGTATGGAGTTTCGTAAAATGGTGCACAAAATAAGAATTGCTATAGTGAAGTCTAATGTCAAATGGCAGCTGTCAAACAGATGAATTGCGGGATGTATGAATTGTACGCAGATCATATTATGATTCTGCCAAAGCGTCCATTTTAGGCCTCCTGACCTTTCTGAAGAATATCACCAATGTCACTATATTAGGACTTTCTAGGGCGTCCCCTCCGTTCTTAGTTTCCACTCACATCCGCCTTGTAAATACCTTTTGTTAGTCACCATTCATTTATCCTCTCAACATGACCAAACCATCTAAGCATACCTATGTAGGTACTCTTTTACATCTTTTGAACCACACGGTTGCCTGACGGCTTTTGTTTTTAATTGAGCTAAAACCTGCAAATAGGTATAGCTAATTACTTACTTCTGATTGATTTACGAGGTCATTGCAATGAATGTTCAAGTAGAAAAAGTGTTTTCTTGTCAGGGTGCCTAAAATGGACGCCTTGGCAGAAGCATTTCATATTTTGTGGACCATTTTACGAAACTCCATACAAAACTGTCAAACAGATGAATTGCGGGTTATGAATAAAATTGTTCACAGATAAAATATTATGATTCTGCCAAAGCGTCCATTTTAGGCCCCCAGGTAAGTTTGTTAGGTAAATAACAACACAGTCTGTTATTTAACCAACTTTATTTAAGGAAATTGGTTTTTGATCAATTATGTGCACCTATCCTAATATTTAACTAATAGGTACCCACTACCGCTATGATCTATCTTCCTATCCAATTAAAATTTCAGGATAATTATACTTCAGGTGAAATTAATTGTCGGTAGTTTTAAATTAATAACTTCATTATATTGGATCTCTTCCTTAATTTACTACAAGTAATTAAGTTGGTATAAACACAAATTCTAAAAAACCGGCCAAGTGCGAGTCGGACTCGCGCAAGAAGGGTTTTATTCAATTTTTTTGCAATCACGTTTGTTGTATGGGAGCCCCCCTTAAATATTTGTTTTATTTTGATTTAATTATTTATTTTTAAAGTGAATATATAACTAAATATTCTGTGAATATTTCAAGCGTCTAACTGTTGCCCTTATCAATATAGAGCAAAAAAAACACGTTTGTTGTATGGGAGCGCCCTTAAATATTTATTTTATTCTATTTTTTTGTATATGTTGTTATAGCGGCAACAGAAATACATCATCTGTGAAAATTTCAACTGTCTAACTATCACGGTTCATGAGATACAGCCTGGGACAGACGGACGGACAGACAGACAGACGGCGGATCCTTAGTAATAGGGTTCCCGTTTTACCCTTTGGGTACGGAACCCTAAAAAATAAGTATGAAATCAATGCCTCATTGATACCTATTTCATACCTGGACGGAAGTAAAACCAAGATAACAAATCCAAACTCACTATCTGGCCAATGATTAATGCTTTACCTAATATAAATTTGACATTACGCAGGCAACAAGTTCGCACAACAATGCAACATTTGGCCAACTTAACCAAATAACAAATTCTCACTTACCGCATACTAAGATAAAGAAATCCAGGATAATTTTCCATATTAATTTGTCGACCGCCATTGTTACACTATAATAACATATTATTTACGTAAAACCTTTTATTTCACAACCACGCTTGCTCAGACACAGCCAACACGATAAAGGCTGCTACAATACTGATAAAATGAATAATCTGTGGGTAACTTGTAGGAGTTTTAAGCGTTGTTAGTCATTGTCAAACATTGCAAAAAAACACCGTTACTGAGGTCCTTGCTCTATTATATTTTTTCATCTTGTTAGCGATAACGCGACTTAGTAGTTATGTACTCAGTTAACAGACGGTAAATATTATTGCGGCTGTGAATTAAATTAGTAATGATGTAAAACCTCCTTAAGCACGTTTGAGAATGATGCCATCTGTGGTTGGTGATTGAAACTCACTCGAACGTTTGTATTCTATGTTCGTATAAATATGTCATAATAGATGGCGTTGGTTACTTAAAAAAATACAAATCAATCGAAGAGATAGATTAGTTCATTGGTTTTCTTTTTTATATTATTTTCATGCACACTTGCTTTCTCAACTCACTTTAGACATTGGCAGAATAGTCGACACCGGCTTTGCTTGCCATACAACAAAAATAGAATAGAATAGAGTAGGACGGTGATTGGATACAAAAAATAAAAAAAATAAACTCTTTATACAGATTTACTATTATGCTTTATAAACTTTTAACCACATTAAAAAATAAGTAAATAAATAGCTGCCTCAAAGCTACAATACATCGAGAATTCTAAAGGCAGTGCATTTAAGTTCTATAATTATACATAAAAAAAAAACATATAAACAAGTAATTTACTTAAAATAGTTTTAATCTGTAGTCATATTTCGTGTCAAAATGAGTAAAAATATTTTTAACTTTATTACACTTTTCTAGCACCTAATTGGACCTAAATCTAATTTTCTATTGGGTATTTGTAACAGAGATGTGCTAATTAGATAATTAGTCGATTAACGCATGTATAAATTAAGTAATTGACAACATTCGCTGTATTGAGTTTTATAAGTTAGCCTCAACTATATTGCATTATGGCGGGAAAATTTTGAAAATCGAAGTGCATGCTTTAAAGAACAATAAAAAAAAATGGAATACTTAATCGACTAACCAGCCATTGACAAATCTCAGATCTATTATTCCTTTCATTTAAAAGCCTATATCACAGTATAAAAAAATACATTACAGTTGTCTTCGAGACTTCAGATTACGTTTATGACTAACATAAATACATGAGCTACGTGTACTTTACTTTAAGGCGGAAACATACTTACGTGTCGTGTCGTGTCGTGACGTAGGAGAACTAATCAAACGAATCTATTCAGGACTACGTCAAATCACAACGAGTCTTGATTGGCTAACACTGCGTCAGAAGGCGTCACGACACGACACGACACGACACGTAAGTATGTTTCCGCCTTTATTCCTCTTCTCTTTAAGAGAAAGGGGCCCACTCTCTCTGCGATTGGCCGTAATCCACCACACTGGTCCAGTGGTGGTTGCCAAAGGTTGATGATACCTTCAGTCCAACTTTTTTTGGGTTTCCCGTACGACGCTTCCCCAAATAAAGTACGTAGAACACATTATCAACAAACAATGAAATAAATGCGATTAAACCTAACTCCATATTGCGTTCAAAAATACTTATTAGAAGGAGAAGTAGGAAAGTGCGTACGTCAAACATAACAAATCGCTTCTTTTCCCCTAGTTATAGCAGGCAGAGTTCTATAGTACACCCACATTTCACACACGGCGAGACTGCATAATTATCTGACCTCCAAACCCAATGATCTTATATTAAACAGATAAATTACACACTCACAAAACAACCGAAAAAAGTGTTCCGCGCAGCAGCGGCAGCACACATACCCACTTTTCATTCATTTTACATTTCACTACAAGTAAAAATGATGGCTTGATAAAAACAACAAGAGACAGCTTGTGTTGTCAATTGCGCGTGAATGTAAACAAACATTATTCTGGCCGCCAATCACCGAATGTTGGCATCACAGACAAAAAAATACGTCCCAATTAGGACGTTTTCGAGTCTTCACGATTGCGCGCTCACACCATATCTGCAAACATAATATCATTGTCCAAACCCAAAAAAAAAGAAAAAAAAAACTCACAATATGAAGAAAGATATCAGCTTTAAAAATTCGTAAAAATTCCGACAAAAACATACATGTGATATTAAACTATAAGTATCTTAATTTTAGTTGTACTATAAGCTATAACATTAAAATAAAATAACTATGATATTTACAACCGGCCTCTTAATTAGCTAATCAACACTGAATTATCTAACAGACTGTCAAACCCACTTAAATGGTTATTGTTATTTCAATCAGTCAATCACTGCAGTTAAAATGAGTTTAATATCCTATTAGCTAATTTTGGGTTGACTAGCCTTTCAGAAAACGCATAAATTTTTGTTTTGGAATACTTATTGGCTATGTATTGTAAATATTAAGTAGTTGGTTGTAGCGACATCTTTTAACATAGATGTACACTAGCATTTAAAAATCGTTATTTATTTTTAAAGAGAATGAAGAGCTAATTATGTTTAATAAAATATGTAATCAACAAGTGCACAATAATGATGTAAAGTCGACCTCCTATTTGCTTTATCGCTTCTGGGAACAATTCCCAGAAAATTTAAATTTCGCTTAGGTTAGAAGTATCTGACTGTCACATACACAAATAGAGCTTGTCGTTTCATAACGTGCAAGTGAAATTCAACCTTATAGGTTGATAAATAGAGATGGGAATAGGTAGAGTATATTTACCTAAACTTAGAGGGATTAAGTAACATAGAGTGGATAATACCTGTTCTAAAATCCCGAAATGCTGATAATGACGTTTTAATCCCGGGATAAAAAAATCACGAATTATTTATTGGACTTTACCTATAGTTACAAATTATTGATTTACAAAATCATAATATTAATTTTTTTAGGGTTTCGTACTAAATTTTTGTCATAATATTCAAATGTTTGGTTTAAGTAGGTAAAATAAAAGTAAGTTTATATCGCAATATAATCTGTATCTAATAAGTATACAAGGTGTAACATGAATAACGCACAACCTCTTAAGGGGACCCCCCCCGGGGGGGGGGGGCTCCTCAACATTATGAACAACTTTTACTATGGGACTAAATCTGAAATATCAGCTGTACCCATATATTTTGACGAGATAAGAGAATATAAATGTATGAAACAGTAGCACACAATAACCAGTCAACTTTTTAAGAATTAATTTTCCGGTATATATCTAAAACAAACCACTTTAATTTAATGTAGAATCCTAAAACCCTAAGAGGTGAGGTGACGGATTATAATAATGCATAAGGTGTTTAAAAATATTACCCGACAAATTTTATGGAGTGCTTTAGATCTTCGAACTGAATAACTATTACTTTGGGACCAACTTGGAAATAGCGAAAAAATATAAAACATCTGTCCCATACAGTTTATAAGTTATTAAAGTTTAGTATGAAACAGCGATTTCAGTTTTTGTTCAACTCTTAACTTTTGTTGGGTTAATTTTAAACACCAACAAGTATATAATTTATTTTAAGATCCATAATTTAATTTAATAAAAACGAGACCCTACTCCGTTTTAGCATTAAAAGAAATAAACAGTTTTAGCTATTTTCAGTCCACAGACTATATAAGACTCTTAATAAGAGAAAGACTAAAAAAAACTATTCAGCTACCTACCATAAAAATATTGAAAGATAGTTCATATTTTTCTAATTATTAGGTACCTAATTATAGTAAAAATATTATAAATAAATCAAATTAATGTAAACTGAATACCTACGTGCAAGCAATATCAATTGTACTGTTTTAAAAATATGTACATTTTGTTTGAATTAGTTTCATTAATTCAAAGAAAATGTACATATTTACTAACTCGGTTTACGTCATAGCTTCGGGTCAGTTAAATAAATTATGTACACAGTATTACCCTTCGCAGTATTCCAACTTCTATAAAATGTGCTTTTTTATTACGTCACAGATTTTCTTTTTACATTTTTAAATGATGTCGAGAATCGGGATTGTCGCTGCTGTACCCAAAAATATTTTCTCTTTCGTCGTTTAGAATCGATGGATCCTGCTAATCTACTTTACAACTACTAAATATCTTCTATATTATAAATAATCTGATAAATTCAACACTAAACCAATAAAAAACGTTTCACATAATTTAATAGTTGAAAAAATTACTGTATAATAATGTTTATGTGTTCTGTTATTATGTACTGCTGCGATCTCAACCAATCCTTATGTGAATAACATTTTATTGATATTAATTTAATAGAAAACAATTTCCAACCTTTTTACAATATCTGACTTAAGGCAAGGCTACACTGACGGTCAGGTTACTGTAGCCAAAAACGTACACAGCCCGACTATTCAGTATAGCAAAAATTGCCATCAGGCAATAATAGCCGCTTAAGGGGGATGCGCTAAGGTATCCCGCGAAATTAAAATTTTCTTACGTTTTTTGCAATTTGCAGATCAGTAACAGAATTATAATCATTAGAATCAGCATTACAACTCTGTAAGTTCAAAAAATCCTACTGAATGATTTTTTCAACTGGCTCGCGTCATGTTCCGGTACCCGAATCGGATGTGAGAAAATTTGAATTTCACGAGCTACCTTAGCGCATCCCCCTTAAAACCAGCTTTTGAAGCTGCCTCAAGCTGGCTCTATTCGGGTTAAATAAATACAGGGTGACTTTAAATTAATTGCCTATCTTTTAGGGGTTGAAAGTACCCATGAAGATAAAAAAAATACCATGAGACCAACTTAAAAATATAAAAAAAAATATCTGCTGTTTCATACAAAACTGGAATTATTAACATCCGGATTTTGTTTCATACTTTTTTTAACGAAGGATTTTTTCAATAATTTTTGTATTTCAGAGTTGATCCCGTACTGAAATTTATCCTAGGTACTTTTACCCTTTGGAAGATTTCCGATGAATTCAAAGTCAGTGTTTATAATTATCTTAAAACGAACTGTTTCGAGTACTGTTAGTAATACTTCTAGTACCCGGTGTTATTATTTAAAATATATACATATTCATCAGTTATCAACTCCTATATAACATTGCACAATCCTCAAAATATCATAATTATGTTTATCGCGTAAACATTTGACTGGTCTACTATAAAATAACATCTAAGTATACAAAATAAAGTATTCATATACAAATAAAATACTTTTAAACACCATATTTTTGTACTAAGTCAACTATAAGACAGTTTTATTTATTTATCTATATAACGCTTTACACAATTTTTGAAAGAATATTCCACACATATTTACACATAAAAAAAAAACTGTTTGGTGTTCAATGAAGACTATACAGGGTGGAAGGGACATCGACGCGAATCCGTTTACCATGGATATAGTACATCATTCTTGACCCCCTGCGTTAAAATTTTTCGTCGGTTATTAAAAATCAATGTTCCACACATTTTGACCGAGTAGGTATTGCACTTCTGTAGGAAACAGCTGGTTTTTTTTTAATTACCGACGAGAAGTTTTAACGCAGGGGGGTCAAGAATTATGTACTGAATCCATGGTTAACGGATTCGCGTCGATGTCCCTTCCACCCTGTATACAACGTATATAGTTAACTTCTTAAAATTCCTGTTAGTGCGCATACCGATACGTCATAATACGAGTAGATCAGTCAAAGTGAACGTGATTTAATATCATAAAACTCTGATAGCACACTTCAAAAAAAAGCGTAAGGTCACTATCTATGCAAAACTCAAAATAAATAGACACAAAATCATAGACTACAAGAAACATAGATATTCTATATTCTATGTATCATAGTGCTGTCAACATCTAAAACAGAAAATCGCAAATTACTAATTATACATTCAACTGCGTTTTTTTTTTCTTTTGTCCTGAGTAACGCAAAGGCAATAACACTACCTCTCGGCAAAAAAAATATTCCTATGAGATTATACGTAAAACGTAAGAACCGATTTTTTGTGCAGTGACGACCTAGGGGTCCAATGTAACAGCCCCCACGAGACGCGATACATACCACACACGAGGTAGCAAATTGATAACCAACTTAAATTGTCCGTTTTATCAAATCACAACTGGCATTTTTTTTTAATTGTTGTATGAAGTGGCTATAGTCAATGATGTATTTACTTTTAGATGCGTTACCCGCGATCAATAATGGCAAAGTAAAAGCAAGGCAATTGCCCGATTTGGAATTGTCACGCGCCATGCAGTGACGCGGCTACACGTCACAATCACTCGCAATTCTCAGCAATTATTTGTGAAGAAAATGCCTTCCTGTGTCTATACACGATGTTCAAATTACACTACTACTGTGGGAGTACAGAAAAATGTCTCATTTCATGCATAAGTACTTATTGTATTTTTTAATTATAAGAAAACGTTGTTTTTTTTGTACTTGTACAACCAGTCAGCCATTTTTCCTGACTGCTGCGACCGACGCGTACGCACCAATGAAGCAGCTAGTGACGTAACTAAATATGTATGTTCATCTCTTTCTAATAACAGTTATCGGTATAGGTCTTTTCTTTTCTTCGCGCACTGTATGATTGTACGCAAGTATGTAGCTACATTCATGGCTTACGCTGTTTTTGAGTGCACTAATGTTCGTGTCTGACGCGTCTATTTATAATACGTCATTGGCTATAGCACGGCAAATTAGCGTATTGTGTCAATTTGATAAACAATTAATTTCCCTAACCCATCAGGATCACCCTGGGCAGTCAGACCACCCTACTACATTTTTTTGTTTTTTGTTTTGTTTTTTTTTTTTTTTAAACGTTGCCCCACACTAGGAATTTCTCCTGTATTGTGGGTGCTAAACGCACCCAAAACATTTAAATTCACATACACAAACATTCCCGACTGGTTAGTGTTATCTCGGTAAAGCAGGTAGTGTTAGATATAACGCGATGTTACTCAGTCAGATCTAAATTTTAAGTTCCACGCAACGCACTCACTTCAACTTGTGCTCACTTGAGTTCATTCACTGTTCTTGCGACTGCCTACAGGCATCAATGTACTCGTGTGAGATCCACGAGACTGTTGGCTGTTCGTATCATAGTTCTTCAGCGTCGCTTTCACATCGGGAGCTGGTGGGGGATGACTGTCAAACCTGCACTCGGGTGTTCCCGTTGGTGACTCGCAGCTCGGCTTCGTGGCTATGCTGCCGCGTTCGGGGAGTTTTGCGAAGGTTTGATACGAAGGCGAACTGGAAAGAATGAGGTTGGAAATGTTATAAAAATCGTGAGTCCAGAAATTTAACTTGGGTTGTCGTTTACATCTTTGATAATAATGTTAAAGATAGTCGAGAGACGTCAATTTAACAGATTTTCTGAGGCCGCGATGCGATGCAACCTGCCAATAAGTCAACAAATAGTGTGATTATCATCAAAAAAATTAAGGTAGATCTAAAATCGTGATTGGGGGCGATATCAGTGCAGAAGATCCAAACAAAATAAGTCCAATTGTGCTCTATAAAATATACAGGGTGTAAGGGACAGCCCTCCGCAGACTGATGGGGTGAATTCAGTATATCGTACTAAGATTACCGGTACATGAAATTATTTCAGGAACGTTATGGGAATCCAATGAACCTGATTTGTCGCGGTGGGGTGGACGGCCGCGCTCGGTGATTTCAGGCGTCGTTCGTTAGAGAATTTCAACATCCATTGCAGATTTATTTATTTTAGCTGTGTTATTTACATTAATGAAGTACTGCGTACAGAGAATGTGATTTTACATTGAAATAAAGGAATAGTAACTGAAATTACGATAAAAAAAATAACAATTTTCCTGAGAAAATTTTCAGTGTAGTATGATTCAAAATAAGGAGCTGAATGCACCCTGTTAATTTGCGGAGGGCTGTCCCTTACACCCTGTATACATTCTTTCAAAAAAGGATATGTATCCAAAAGCAGTAGGTAAACTAAGCTGTTGAAGAATCAGTAAAGATACTCACAATAACAATAGCATAAAGCAATCCAATGCTGAAACCAGCGAGCACATCACTCCAGTGATGCTTGTAGTCAGAGACACGAGTCATGAACGTGTACCACGCGAACAGCATGAGGATGAACTGGATCCCGTGTCGGATCAGCTTGGATCCGCGCCAGGTGAAGCGCTTTTGGAGGTACATCTGTAGGAAGAACATATTTATTTATTTATATTGAATCAACAAATAACAATGGCCTCAAATGTGTAAGTAACAATATTTCTTAACAACTATGTTAGTAAAATTAACCTACACACTAAATCTAACACTGCCCCATACGAGAATCCCTTTTGTTTTTTTTTCACGGGGTGGAAAATCCTCATGGATGTCCTCCGCCCTGGGGCGGGCGGAGAAGTCTGTCAGACTCTGACCGCCTTATTACAAAACAAGATTTATATTTTGACATGGCTTAAACCATGGAGCTAGTTTTAAACCTGGGTCTGAACATAAACCTTTTTTTGTAATAAGGGGGATTCTGACTATAAACCACCTCAGTGTTCCCTTCCCATACTTGCACCAGGGATCTTGGGATCTATTATTACTTCCGCAATCCCCGGCTTGTAGGGCCTGCCCCTGCGGGCCACCTCAAGTCTGGGAGGGGGGTGAGGTGTTTGATCCCCGCGACGGACGAGATCTCGCGCTCCCTTTCCGCAGCCTCCGTCTGCGACACAACTGTTTCGCAGAAGGATACCACCGCGTCCCAGGACTCCTCGCTGCCGATCATCGACTCGACCACGGCCGGCAATATGAGAATCCCTGCTCAAGCTCAACACCGATGTGGAAAGCTTGCAGCTGCGATTCACACACAAGCAGTCCAGTCAGCTCGCGACACACTGCAGTATAATGTTGGGGCTGGCCCGAACCCGGCGCACCAGAGAGGCGCTTTTTTTCGCATCGTACCGTAGAAGCAATCGACACGGGCATCAGCAAACATCCCCGATGCGCTACAGAAGCGAACAGCCCCATCAATATCCGGAACGCGTATTGAATGCGATACGACTTTTGAGTGTAATCTACCCACAGAACATAGACGACATTGGTGGTGGTTATTTTTTATTTAACTCTTCCGGCGTTGGGAGGCCGCCCACAAGGTGGACCAATGCTCTTGTGAAGGCCGCAGGAATCCGCTGGATGCAGGAAGCATAGAAACGGTCGAAGTGGCAATGCTTGGGGGAGGCCAATGTCCAGCGACTTTCGGCTGAAATGATGACGATGATCAAGAGTTCGCACTGTTAATATTATCAATCTACAGTCATTACACATTAGAGCGCAAAATATTCGGGCTTGTTTATCTTAACCTCGGAATGAATAAGTGTGAATTAGTTAATTTTGCCGCTTATAAGACAACCCAGCACACATGCTGTTGGGTAATCGAAGCAAGTAGTGTAATATATATATGGTGTAAATAATAACCAGTGTTTTATTTATCAATCTACAACATGTCCCAGAATTAATGCACAACCTCTTAAGGGGTCATTGTACTCATCATTATGAACAACTTTTACTATGGGACCAAACCTGAAATCGCGAAAAAAAATCAGGTGTTCCCTACATTTTGACGAGTTGATTTTTTTTTTCACGATTCTGGTTTGTTCAATGACCCCTTAAGAGGTTGTGCATTAATTCTGGGACATGTTGTATATACTGCTTTAATTACAGGCACGTGAAAGGATAATGCCAGCAACTCTATAGAACTTTGACCCATCAAATAAAAGTTGGTTTACAACCATGTCGAATGAAGAAGTCTATTGCTGCTTTATTAGTGATAACTAAAAATATGTTTAAATGTCTTTAGAGCTTGCGGTTTCTGTTTAAATCTAAGAACAATTATTACATTTAGGTTAGATACCTTAAGATTAGGTTAAGTGCAGTTTTAATAAGTTATTAATGGATCACTGTCTTCAGAATGAATGAACAGAATGTCCACATCCAAGACAAACGTGTGTGTGACCTAGATCTCTTTCAGCATTTACATTTCCATTTCTACAATACTGGTATAGCCGCAAGAAGCACTCTTGATAGATTACGGCTACTGGTGGAAGCTGTAAGGTAAGAAAATAATTATGGTTCAGATAAACAAGTTCATTATTATGTACACCTTCCACACTTAACCCTTAAAACATAAACTTGACTATTTTGCCTTTAGGTACTTACCAGTTATTCAAGATACTTTTAGTTAAGTATACTATTCATTCATAATTTGTTGCATTTGTAGGTTACAAGCCAAGCAAAACCGCAGTTAGTACAATCATTATTATTTTCGATTTTTCGTTACGGTCAAATACGATCAATAAATAACCTAGTATCTACATACCTGCTGCAACGATTTCCATGTTGCGAGAAGAGTTTGCAGTGCAGATAAGAGTTTACAAAATCTCTAAGCGTCTTGTCGACGCACAAGTGACAATTTATGCACCTCAGCATCGTTAACCAAGTCGGAAGCAATGATCAGAATCCGAGACAAGTAGCAGAAGTCGGCGAGTAGGCAAAATCGAGTCCGTGTATAAAAGCAAAAATTGTTGTGAAAATAAAACAGTATTATGATCACGGAGAGATTATGGAGCGTCAAAAACAAACTGTCTTCAAACAGAACAGAGCGAATGAAAATGAATTACTTTTAGGGGTGAGGCGTATTTATCGTAACAGATAGAAATAACAGATATTAAAAAATAACAAATATCTGTTGTTCCTACCAAAGGTATGTTATTTTAAGTAATAGATCATTTCAAAGACATACTGTCACCACGGCACGTAGTCATTAAAACAGCTCCCATACGGACTGTTACCGTTTACCATAAACACTCACAAATGAAGGAATATAGCAAGGTTATTAAAGTTTTTTTTATAAATTAACGTAATTCTATAATGTCAACTTTAAACAAAAAGAAACAAAGAAGATATTCAATAGAGATTTAAATACATATTTATCGTCCGTACAAAAATAACAGGCTGTTATTTAATAACAGGCTGTTATTTAATAACAGTAATTTGGATCTGTTATTTTAGTGTAACGGTAACAGTGATAACAGATATCGTGTACAACCCATCTCTAATTACTTTTTGACATCGTCAATGACGTTTCGTTACACCTAACGCTCAAATGCGAAAGAATGATTAGAACACAGTATCATTCGTAATTATTATATAAATATGTATTAAAAAAACATTATTTACAATTACTGGGTGTATTTAGACCAAATACATATTAAAATCCGTACATAGTAACTTATAGATGTAATTTTAAATTAAAAATCTCGTTGTGTTCCACGTGTATGCGTAGAATGTAACGCAGATGGTCGCGATTAAAAACAGGAAATAGGACTTTGGTTTTTAAACTCCTTTTTACACTATTTTTTTATCCGCAGGTGTATCAGAATAATAGTTAAGTAACAAAGGATTATATTTTCATGCGGTAATTTTGATAAATTTACATTTATTGTAAATTAATGAAAGTGTGGGGCAGGATCTGGCATTGTCATTTCAACATTGTCACTAAAGTTGCCAAAATATTGATGGCCCCTGGGGAATGGCGGCCTCACGTCTTTAGGCGGCCGTAACCACTTTCCATCATACAGGCCGATGGCCTGTTTACTAACCTATTACTTAACAAAAAGAAGTACGTATCTCATCGAGTAAAACCAGCTTCGATAGAGTTTTTTTTTCTAAACATAACTAGGCTGGGTGCCTACTCCGAAGCGATAACCAGCTGTGTTCGGCCGTTTCTTGACTTCCAAAGTTTTCTTATTTGACTTTGAATCCTCACCCGTCCTCACGTTTTTGACTTTAACTTATCTCTCTAACCATCGTATTTTTTTTTCTTTCGCTGTAGTCAGCCATAGTCAGCCGTAGTCAGGCAACGGCCGAACATTCAGATTTATCTTCGGAGTAGATCCCCAAGGTGTTGATCATTATCCATCTATACATATCATATTGAAGTCACTTTTCATGTCTGTCTGTATGGCCGCGTTGTTCTTCTAATCTAGGCAACACATTTTGCATGACAAATCTTTGCGTAGAAACGTTTCGGAATAAATTCTATCGATGGTGGTTTATTTTTTAGAGATTTTATCCGAAAGGTTTATGTCTATTAAGAGCGGTACAACTTACGGCATATCATACAAACTTTCAAGCCCTTGTTTTTCAAAATGACTGAACCAATTTTAATGAAACTTCATACGCATAAGCAGGATACAAAGGTCTAAAAAGTTAGTTAAGAACATTTTCAAAAAAATAGTGTTACAGCCAAATTAGACCGATTTTAAATTTTACATAGAAACAGATATTTCCAGCTATCTGGTTTTAAATAAGACATTTCGAAAATTTTCTTAACTAACTTTTTATACCTTTGTATCCTGCTTATGCGTATGAAGTTTAATTAAAATCGGTTCAGTCATTTCGAAAAACAAGGGCTTGAAAGTTTGTATGTAATGCCGTACGTCGTAAACGCTCTTAATACATTCGTACTAAACTTCCACATCATAAAGAAATGTCAATGTTTTGTAAAGTAGTAAAAACCGTGCGCAGTATGATCGGGTCGCTAAATAATTCATAAGTATTTCTCAATGTACCTGAATATGCACAGGCATATTCATTCATGCCCTATTGACAGGATAGGAGAGTTTTCAAAATCATAATATTTTATTTCACAAACCTACATGGGCACTTATGAAACGTCACAAGCTGGTGCACGTTTCCAATTGGTCGTTTCCTATGGAGAAGAGCCGGCAAGACTCCACGGTTACTCTTTTAAAAAATAATTGTGTTTTCCAATGTTCAAATTACTGCAGTGTTAATAGCTATGGGAGGACAGTGTAAGCCCTTCAACAAGTACCAGGTACATAACAAAATAGAAAATGGTCTACAAATTTACGGTATACCAATATTAAGCCTACAACGTTCTCACATTCAAAAAATTAAAAAAAATATATATAAAAAGGTAAAAACTTTGTTGAAATTAAATTGTAGTTGTTCCCGTCGTTAGGGCAACGGTTAGGGATCGTACTCTCATCATTACGCACTTAAACCGTTGGTACCTCCAGCCCGATTCAAACTTTATGGCGGCTCGGAACATGAGGCGAGTCGCTGTGACATATTCACGTGTCAGCGAGGGTGAGGGGTGCGGTACTGCGGAGCGTGAAGCGCTCTTCAGAGCCGCCATCAAGGTTGAATGGAACTATTTAATGCTTGAATATTATACAGATACTTACGCAGAAATACAGCATGGTATACGCAGAGAAAGAAGAGTGTCCACTGGGAAAGGAAAGCCTCATCTCTTTCTTCAGCTTCTCGTTGTCAGCGAGACAGGTGAACGATTCGATGTACTTCCACTTGTTGGCTGCTAGCGAGCAGTCTATGTCTGGCTTGCATACCTAGAAAGATAAGAGAGAGATTGGTTAACGATTGTATCAACGAGGGTTTTCATGAAAATTAACGCCACCAGTTGACGCCATTTCATTAATTCGTTCAAAAATATAGGCGTTTTGACACTTTTGACAAGCGCCCTAACCTGACGTCCCAGTACTGCTACCTAGTGAACGTCATTTCAACAAATCCTCATTGTATCAATTGATGCCAATTTTATGAGTCCTTACGGAAGGCAAAGAAGAAAGGCTGGGACTGTTAATTTTTTATTAGTAGGGCTTTGCCACAGTAAACACCACCATTTTTTGTATACATTAAAACGCAAAGATTGCGTTAACGCAACCTTTGCGTTTCTTTTTTGTTAAAAGAAACAGCGTAAATAAAAAGAGTACCAAATTCTATTCAAATGCTGGGAAGAACAATGCCGGGATGAAAATAAATAATCTGGCACAACCGTTAATGGTAGACAAAAAGAAAATCTCACAGAAAGTTAAATTGCCTTAGATTATTAGGTACACTGGACAGGTATGCAGTCGCCTAAAACCAAAGAAATAACTGCCTGTAAATGCAGGAACATGCTTTAACTCACCCAGCCGATAAAGCCCCGGTTTATTTATTGTTTTGGCAAATAATCAAAAAGAATCTAACAGTGACAGACAGCAAAGTCGATAGTGAAATCTTTTATTCACAATAAAACTTGGTAGCATTCTATCCATCTGTTGATTTAACGTTCAGAAACACATTATGCCAAATGATCAAGGTTATAAAAACAACAGCTCACAACCAAACTATAGGTGTATATTTGGCCGGCACCGTCTGCTTTTGAATTGATTCTGCGTATGACAGTGAAATGGGGAAATCCCAATGCCCAAGGAATTTCTATGAAACACTTCGATTCTTCCACGAAAGCTGATTGGACGATTTGTATGTATGGATATATTTCTCTCTCTTCCCACAGTCAGTTCGCCACAGAGTAATTACTCAGTGGTAGATATAGTCTTCTGTATCTTTCTTCTTCACTTCGCTATATTTATCTTTGAAGTCTGCATCTAATACGTTTCTAGTCAATAGTTACCATATCATGCACTACAATTACTGTCCATATTGTCCGGGGTCTTCCATGGAATATCCAGAAACGGAAAAGATTACATGTTTCAAAGGGAAAGTAAGATAATTATGTAATAGATAGGTACCTCCAATATTATACTTGTCGAAGCAGTGACCTTGTAGTCTTGTAATTCGTCACAACGTCACCTCTGCCATTCTCATATTACCTACCTTTTGTTTTAAGGTCGTTTAGACTTTCACTTAGTTTTAAAACCAGACCAGGCGCTATTGTTGTACGAATATGCCTGGAAGTTAGCGAAATATATGCTAATACGTATTTTGTATTATCAACACGAATTTCAATTACGGTACAAGTATGAATTTAAGAATTACTAGAACTGAATGCATTATATTAATATACTAGCTTTTGCCCGCGTGGAGGTTGAGATATAAATCTGTAGTAAATTATTTTGTTCTATCATTAATAGTTATCACAGCGCACGCCAATAACAATTTATGGTTTCCTACCTTTTTTTTTTTTAGGGTGGGAAATTATCAAATAACTTCTCCCGCTCTGGGCGGAGCGGGTGGGCGTGTCAGACTTTTACTGACTAACACCCACCCGTATTCCTTCATTTGCCTGTGTGTCAGGGCCACGATATCCCTTTCGGACAAACTCGCAACCCTGGCAGGCATTGGCCCTATCGGACCCCGTCAGTTGGTGCTGACAACTCTTTGAGGCGCGCGTGGAATACGACGCGCCGTCGACCCGGGCCTGGTCCTTATCGGATGGTGAGCTACCCATCGCTCACCGTCCGCAGGCCCGCGCCTACGGTAGCCGGAAATCGGCTTGCGACTCCCGATGCCCGGGGCGTCTCCTGCGGCGACTAGGGGCGCGAGGGCGCGAAGCTTGCCTCTCCCTCACGCGTTCCATCTCCTCCTTCGCAAGCATTACTAATTCGCAGAAGGAGGTGACGGCCTCCCATGCACTCTCGCTTCGAACCATGGCCTAAATCAGGGCCGGACGCGAGAGATCACCGCCGCCGATCGCCTCCGTGAGGACACGGCGGTGCTCCGCCCAAGCTGGGCAGACCTCCACCCTATGCTCCACCGTGTCCTCCGAGGGATCCACACAGTGGTGACACCCGGGCGTTTCCTCCCGCTTTATCCTGAACAGGAACCTCCCGAAACAACCATGTCCGGTGAGGACCTGCGTCAGGCGGAAGGTGAGGACGCCGAAGCGCCTCACTAGCCACTTCTGAAAGAAGGGACTTATCTCCACAATTGTGGCGTGCCCAGCGCTGGGTTGCGACAATCGCACTCTCCATGCCGCCATAAGATCCCGCCGGAGCTCTGTCCGCTGTGCCGTGATTTCTCGCGGCAGCGGAGTTTCACCCCGGCGTTTCGCCTCCTCGCGCCACTCCCAGACGTGCGCGAGGACTTTTGCCTCCAGATCCCATGGCGGTAGTCCGGCAAAGAGGCTCGCCGCTTCACGGGAGACCGTGCGGTATCCTCGGACCAGCTTGATGACCATAACCCTTTGGGACGCGTTCAACCGCCGGGCTGGTCGCAGCCTTATAGAACGCGCCCACACCGGTGCCCCGTAAAGGGCCATGAACCGCACGACCCTCGCGTAGAGCCTCCGGCAGGAGGCATTTGGACCCCCTACTGACATTCGCAACTTACCCATTAAACGATTTAAAATCTGTATTAACACTAAAATTTGTAAAAAAGGGTACTATAAGATTTCTGATTATTTAGAGGACAAAAGAGCTTGGGATTGAGCTGCTCGCTCTGCTAGCCTTGTGATAAAACTGGAAAACTTGACATTTTAATTATTATGCATGATTTGCATATACCTTGGGTTACAATATTACAATTTTCTTACGGATCCCTATTTAAAAAAAAAAAATATAGCCTATGTTATTCCGTAATAATGTAGCTATCTACTGGTGAAAGATTTTTTTAAATCGGTTCTGTAGTTTCGGACCCTATTCATTACAAACAGAATAACACGTTTACTACAAGCTGATCCCACAGACGTTGTCCTGTCTAAATTTCAATAATCCATACAAAATTCCTTTTCAGTTTTCCCGACAACTTTTCAAATTGTTCTCTCCATAAAGAACCTTCCTCGGACAACAACGAATATTTGAAATAAAAAATTACCCAAATTGATCCAGCCGTTCTCTAGTTTTGTGCTTAGCAACACATTTAGCCATTAATTTTTATTTTTATTGATGGTTTAACACTTACAGAAGATATTATAAATCATTAATTTATTTATAAATTAAAATATACTTTTTTGTATTCAATCCTGCAAGTATGACACACATAATACGGTACGGAAAAATTGCGACAGCACCAATTTATTACTTCCAAAGTTAACAAGTTATCATTCAATCAGGAAACACTACCACATGAACCTGTTTCAATTCACAAAGAACTTGTTTTGAAATAAAAACATTTTTTAAAAAACAACAAACTTGATATCCTCTTTTTTATAATTTTTCGGAAGGATCAAAGTATCTGCTGACAGATTAGAATCACATTCAATACATAAACATATCTTATCAAATAAGATGAAAGATTGTTATAAATCATGACTGAAATGGTTCAAGATTGATGAAACCAAATGATGTCTCGAATCAGATTCGATTTTATGTAGTAAAAATCTTATTTAATGCAAATGCAATTAACCAGACCGGAAAATGGAAAGAGGGGGAAAGAGAGACCTTTACCCTGCAGTGGGAAAATTTGCCTAACTATTTTGGGGTCGGCTTCTAGTCTAACCGGATGCTGATATACCATTTTACATGGAGCTACTGCCTATCTGACTTCCACAATCCAGTTACCGATCTACGAACTGACCGCGGAAAGTGTAGCTTAACCTTCTATCGACCCGTGCAGCTATTATCATATAGCCACGAACCCCTGAAGACAACAGGGTAATAAAACTTAATAATAATGCAAATGCACAAAATAATTAAAGAAAATACGTTTATTTGCGGTAACCATGACGCAAAAAAGAACATAAACACAAAAATAAGAAAAGGTTGGGGGAAACATGCGTCACATCCACGCAAAACGGAAATAAGGAGGTATTCCACTCAGAGCACTGATGAAGTTCTAACAGTACGGAAGTCAAAAATTGCTACTTTACCGGAGAGTGAAAAAACTGTATGAAATTAATGTAACTTACGGCCATATTGTGTTTAATTATTAATACAAATGAACTCTGTGATGATTTGAACCCATGAAAAATAAATAAATCGAAATCACAACATCGGAGCACTTGATGCACGACGAATTTGTACGTGAATGGCTGACATACGCAGTGTTGGCACCCTGACATACGCAGTGTTGGCACCCTGACATACGCAGTGTTTGGGCCAACAACTGAGAAACGCAGTTTAACAATTTTTCAAATAACGCGTTCGTATTGGTCAAATTATCGTGTTTTGATTGGTCGATACGATGCGCGCCATTACGCTTTATCCAATGACATTCAAATCTCAAAACACTCATAAAATTACTTACGCACTGTTAGAACTTCACTGATGTTATTTTTTTATTTTAAAGATGGCATCTCGCAGTTTTACCTAGGAATGAGTTTGTCGGCTGCTTCCCGGGCTTGCCTGGTGTGCCTCAATAGATTAAGGCCTCCAGCCAGGGCACAACACTTAAAAACCAAGCGACTACATGCTAAGGGCAACCCCTGTGGGGTACGGATCTCGGCTTAGGGCGTGGCTGAGGGACAGTCTGAATCGGATTAACAAAACAAGTTTACAGTAACTCAACAGTTTTTGTGCGTAAGAAATACAGTATTTAATAACCGCTTATTATTCACGCACGTTGAACAAGTCAATTAAGGAGAAACGGTTAACTGCGGCGCTTGTAAGCTTAGCGGATTATCGATAAACTATCGATACTTATGTGCATTGCGATATTCTAATGCGAAACTTGTTTGATACGTGATTTCACGCTTTTCTGTAGCTGGCATTAAAACTGATTGCTGTTCAGTTAAAGGGAAAATAACATGATCCTATGCAAAGTTCGAGACAAACACTTATGGGAAAGTACGTGAGGATACAGACAGTAATTAGTAATGATGCAAGCATATCATCCATGTATACTTTTCTCCTCAATATTGTTTTAGAGTTTATTCTTCCATACCTCTATTTTACTGTTAAGAAGCCAATGTAATTGGATCTCAAAACATGTAAGTGTAAACCTCAACAGTATAACAATTAACCATGCAAAATACCATCGTAAAGCGTCTGATGGAAAGCCGTACGATGATCCAATTATGGTACGCTGTCAGCTCCGCGCAAAACGTTGTAAATCGTCTGACAATTATTATTATTTCGCTATAAAACAATCTCTTGATTGACGTCTGCCCCCGAGGCATGTATTCTTGGCTTACTTTTGCTTGATACTTATATGTACATTATATACTTAAAGACAAGTACTTGTCTCTTTTTAGAAGTGTAATTTGCTTTTAAGTGTAATTTAATACTTCAATAGCAAATTATTAGTCTGAGACTATTTCTAAAGTGTCTAATGGTTTAACGGAATTTATTGACGGTTCAATCCATCGGCCTCTAGTTTCGGATTGCATGTCTGATTAATTCTTATTTTATGCGTGAACATTCACTTAAATGTCCGATTCAAATGTATTTCGTATTTTATGACATCTACATAAAATGTAACGAAATACTAGCTAGACAAACAGAACAAAAACATAAATCAGAATTATTCTTATTTACGAGTCCATACAATTTGGTATAGATCTTTTGTTGTATGCATTACTCTATCTTTTATGATAAATCTATGGCTTCGAAATATATTTAGAGGTTAAGCTACATTCCAGACGTATTTTTATACAACCATATTTTGCAACTACTAAATCATGATGAAAGTATAATAAATTCTATTTTCCCCAAGATCAAGTGATAAAATTCTATTCTGACCCGAAAAACACGAAAACAGTGGTATTATCTTTTTCATTTTGATATTTTATGCCAAAACCAACCAGCCACAAAAGTTTTACCGTCTAGGCGTGGTAGCTATCCGTAGCGCTTAGAGCTTTAAAACATTTAAATTTGATACTGCAGAAATAATACTTCGGATAAATTATTTATCAGTATATTCTCAGCCACAAGATAATTACAACAAAAAGAAGCAAGCACGTGGTTGTGAAAGGAAAAAGATTGTGTTTACGTAAATTCTTCCATCAGATAACCTATATATTTTATATACGTCATGTATTCTTTGAAACATTTATATTTGGATTAGTTATTAAAAAGCGTAGTGTCACAAAACATAGGCCTAGTCGTTAATCCATCTTTAGAGCTTATTTTAGTTCATCCAGTTTATTACTCCCTTGTTTGCTAAACTAAGACTAAGAGCTCTTTGTGGAAAAGATGCCCAGAAACAACTTAAAATAACACTTAACAGAAATAGGTGAATTACATGCTAAACGACTAGTCTAAATTCCAGAATACACATCGACAAACACGGTTAAAAGTGAACATTGTTACCGGCTATCAGCCTGCCAAGAATGTTGTCATCACCGTAAACAATAGATCCTTCATTTCACAACTCGAGCTTAAAGTCAGCACACTCAGCACTTTCAATATTTACCTTTTCGCGCCCAATGATATTGCATCTTTACTTCGCCATATTGATTTTACACAACTCTTACCGTACACGAACACTTGAACATGTTGAATTTAAACGCGTATAAAATGTCGGAAATTTATAATTCTGTTTACAATCTCGATAACATGTTGTTAAGTGCTTTTATGTGCTTTTTTCGCCATTTATGGGCGAGTCAATCATCCAATCAAGTTAGCCGTTAGCGCCCCTTCACTGGCCTAAAAACGAGTTCGTCAGTTAAGGCTGGAGCTAAAATGATGGTGGTTTCGTTTTTGCCTGTATTTTTATGGTGATTTTCCCTTACTAGGTGAACAGCTTCAGGCGGCTCAATATCGACAGTGTGGAAAGAAAATAAAGGTACATGCTACTGCGAAATGCTCATCTTCGTAATTGTATGGAAAGTGATGTAGTGGAATATTAAAATTTATGGGTGAAACAACACTGCTCATGCTTACCTAGATGAGCTACCTACGTCGAATTTTGGTACTTTTAGTAAAGATGCTTTAGAACAAAGTTTTTGACAAGTTTTATCCAACGTCGCAGTATGACATAGACAAAACTGATTAGCATGTCTTCGCGAAGCAATGTAACCATTTCTATTTCTAGAGATAAACAAGAAACAGACAAATTCAACACTTTAAACATAAAATTGTTTAAAAGATCGAATCCACTGTTAGTCTGATCTCTAACATGGCTTGTTTCTCGCTAGCTGACGACGTGTCACCACTTCAGTTGACATGACCTTTAGCTTTAGCCTACCACCCTTAGCACTTACCAGTAATTGACATTGAGTGGTGTCAATGAAATCCATTACGATATTAGTTACAGGTATTTTCTCCATTTACGAGGAATCGACCTTACCATAATTCTGTCAAGTACGCTTTGCGAGATAGCTGTTTGCCTATTATGTTGTCCTTTCTCGTGTCATTCTGGGATATAGGTACGTACTACCTACGAGAATAGCCGTTTGTTCTACAGTTTCAACTTTTAATTCACCATAATAATTCATCTCTCAGAACTTCACCTTAACAACCACATTATACGAAATATCACAAAATCGGTTGGTTTTTAAGCCTGCATTTTATAAACAGGTAAAGTATTTATTTTTCGTGCTTCGCATACTAAAAAAGCTGTTCAGTAATTTAGTGATTACCAATAAGATGGGCGGGGAAGCCGCGGGCCGGTAGTTACTGAGGTACTGCGTGAGAAACACGATGTATGGAAATAGGCTGTTGGAGAAGATTGATTTTTACTTATACTTGGTTATTTTTTTTCAAGCGGTATTTTGTGCATGCTAATTTAGATTGGTTCTGGTGGTTTATGTAAGGTGTTAACGCTGGTGACGCGAATTAATAAATACTATTGAAACCCAGCAGTAGCAATTACTTTAGATTCCAGTCTTCTCATTTATAAAATAACGCCCGATCGGCACAAACTTTCAAACAACTTAAATTAAAACAAGATAAACAAGAAGTTGCCAGCTCATAATTGATGTTACAGCACCATAATCACCCAATTCACCAAAATACCGGTAACCAACAAATTACTCCAAATATCTCAATAAAACCATTATCTCACACATACCACTTACAAAGCATCATT
The DNA here is from genome assembly GCA_948098905.1 of Tiliacea aurago. Classification (NCBI taxonomy): domain Eukaryota; kingdom Metazoa; phylum Arthropoda; class Insecta; order Lepidoptera; family Noctuidae; genus Tiliacea; species Tiliacea aurago. The sequence continues at coordinate 20,665,122 of OX402593.1, forward strand.
ATACAAATTAATTCCCCATGTAAAATTTATGGCATCACATAAACGCTAAGTCAGCGACTGACAGAGCCGTGAAAACGTTAATGTCAGATATTATAGCAGTTTTGTGCGCAATAGCCGGTGTTTGGACTTTCCCTCTCTCCGTGCTAACAATTTTATCATTATCTCCTTCACTTGTTGTCGCTGCATAAATTAAAGAGATAAGCTGATCGGCAGTAGAAGATTTTATAGGATATATACTTCTATGTAAATTGAGTGGACCTACATGGTTGAATACCTAAGCGAATTTGTAAGTAAGATTATGGTTAGATTACGGCAGACTTGAAGTGAAGAAGAAGAGTCTAAATAAGAAACTATACAGTACTAGCTGTGCCCCGCGGTTTCACCCGGACTAGTCTCGATCCCGTAAGAATATCGGGATAAAAAGTCCTATGTGCTAACCCAGATCATGGTCTACCCATGTGCCGAATTTCATCTAAATCTGTTCAGCCGTTTTAGCGTGAAAGCATAACAAACAAACGAACAAACTCATTTTCACATTTATAATATTAATTAGTTTATAAGATGTTAATCATTTTTAGTGATGATCCAAAATCCTAAATTACAGCGAGAGATAGGTTGGAACTTATGTGGTAAGCAGTCTATAACACTGGTAATACTAACCAAGCAACTATAGGTAATATGAGAAAGATATATCTAAAAGATAAATCTAACATCAAAGGAATCATTTACATTACACGTACCTATAGCTGGGACCACCCGTACTCGAAATTTCGTTGGTCAAAAATCAAGGGGCTACCTTCATCAATATTTTATGAAAAATTATGACTTCCTGTCAACGCAAAGTCATCATACTTTCTGCAGACGGAAACCAAGTACTACAAATTACCATTTTTATCGCAGAATACATTGACACAGTTGGAGAACACGTTTCACTTGTAAGGGAATTAATTTGGTGAATATTCACATGATAATATGCAAGCGGTGAGAATCTACGGTTTGGTGAACGACAATCGTGACCGCTTATGCAGGGATGGAGTGGAGTAAACGATTCAATAAAACTGGAATTTTGAATTCATAATATTTGCAGGGCCACACGACTATATGTACCTATAGAATGCTATAGTTTTTAATTCGATATTTCGGTAAATGTTTTTGGAGTCTTATGGTGCCAGGGTTACCAGGGGCTGAATAGTTAAAAGGAAAGTGGAGTAAACGATTCAATAAAACTGGAATTTTGAATTCATGATATTTGCAGGGTCACACGACTATATGTACCTATAGAATGCTAGTTTTTAATTGATATTTCGGTCAGTGTTTTTGGAGTCTTATGGTTACAGTGTTACCAGGGGCTGAATGAAAAAAGGAAACCAAGTCACGCCAGTCAACTCAGGTTCACTCATGAAAAGCACTTAATATGGTTAGAATTAGAGAGCTCCATTGCAAATAAAATTATTAAAATATGACGACACGTATTAACCCCGGCTAAAACTAATCTAATTTTAAATGAATAACACTATGTTAAAGCTGTTCGATAGTTCATTAACTTTACATATCCAATTATCATCAATTGGCATCATATAGAACTACATCATTCAATTCTAACGGTGAAAGAAACACTGTGACCAATTGCGTATACCCATGATAAAACTTAACGTATGGGATGCCTTGAGGCATAACGATAGTATAGATAGGTTATGCCATTTATCTTTTTTGATATGCAGTACTAATTTGAAATTTGCCGTTAGGTGTTAAGGCTAACACAGGCCAGTCAAAGAGATACAATTAAGTAGGACGGTAGGAAGAGCAGAATTATCGAATGGGAAACTCGTTTTCTAAAAGTTTGTAGATGTAAGGATTTAGGTAGCATCTGAGTTTATAGGAATTATTGATAATGATACCGTACATTAACAATTGAATGAAAAAAATATCAGTTCTTAACAGCGAAGCTTCTTTTGGCAAGATTCTAAGTTAAACGACGATAATGATTGTTCAGACATTTTAGATACAACCTTTATTTAACGGGTTGAACTCCGTCCCTGGTCACCTACATAGACTACGTAAAATCAGAAGCGAGTCCATTATCGGAAACAATCGTGTTTGCATGCGTCGTCACGTACGAAGGCTTATTGATCTCTGGTCACGACCCGACGGCATGAGGATTGAATATAGTTCTATCAGTGAGAGAAATAGTACATAATGGAAAGGTATAGAAGGTAGAATTTTCAAAAATAATATATTTGATTACTTAGTCTTATCTCTATAGCGAATAAACATAATTAAGCATGGTAATACCACCCTTGAATTCATTTACCGCGGTGGATCATTCTTGAGTTTTCAAGGTGGCAATTTAGATGGCAACTAACGTCAGCGATCCGTTTCTATCGGAACAATTACGTGTAGCTGCGATGTATTTCAACTTTATTTTAAACACTGCACCAAGACATGAACGGCAACTCCATATATCATGTTTTGTTTTAATTTTTACGTGCTTCTGCTATTTTTTAAGCATTGTAAATTATCAAATTATCTATTCTGAATCCTTAGAGATAATGATGAAGCATTGTTTTCGAACGAGGGTATTACCTTCGTGCATGTTGAAGAATATTGAGTGGTGTCTGACTGCAAATTGGTGCAGTAGCATGCATTGTGACGTCATCAATTTAATGTGGTGTATGGTTTTATGGTGGCATTTCGATATGTATTCAATGGTGAGACTGAATTCAAAATAAGAGTGACTAATGTTCCACTTTCTCACTTAATTATTAGAGCAATTATTCTACTTAGGTATGTTGGAAATGTAGTCAAATAACTCTAACAAAGATTTTAATGAAACAGTTAACATTAACGTGTACTTAAAACAAAACGAGAAATAGGAGATCGTTGATTGACGAACCATTAATATAATCTCGATTGACGCGACCACGACCATTCATAGTTATTAGTAGTATCCAATAAACTTTTGATAAGCGTAATTAACTAAACGTGAAGTGAAGGGGAAAAGTGGAAGACCGAGAAGTAAGTACGAAGAACAAGTGAACGTAAAGCAAATGTAAAGATTAATAACCAGCTTAAAAAAAATAGATAAAGTAAAATATAAATTGCTAGCACGGACAAGTGTTTTCGTTTAGGCACTTACGTATTGGGTTGAAGCTATTTTTACTAACATCACACCTCACACTTTATAGTACAAGGTACAAGCTATCATAACCAACGTATCGGGAACTTAATCACAAACTAATCTTAGCGGAAGGAAAGATTTTCTCGATAAGGATCAAAGTAAGGCTTAACGCGTAAATTGCAGAACCTTATCGGCTAGCGGTGGACCGAGACTTATAATGCCATGTTGAATTGATTCAGTCGCCTGCGCAGCGTGGTGAATTTCAATATTAATCAACGGACTGACCGCTTGTTATGTAGAGAGTTTGCTTGGAAGTTAAGTTGTGTTGTAATGTGGAGTAACTAGCTGTTGGTCTGCGACTTGTTTTGCATAAATAAAGTTAAATAACCATTTGAGTTTTGAAAAATCTTTTCTATCGTATTTTGTGCCTGCGGCCACCGAGCTGTAGGTCTGCTTTACAGTCTACAGTATAACTCTGTTGCTGTACTTTGTCTGTCAGTCTGTCTTTCAATCAATCATTGACAGCTTTTAGTTTACCTGCTTTTAGTCAATAACCGTGCAGCTCGATGAAAACTAAGGGTACATACGCTTGGTAGATTTTGTGCCATTTTCAGTTTTTTTCCGCGTTAGACATAACTTTACAAATTAATTTCACTATAAGTGAGTGGTTGACCAAAAAGGGACCTCAAGGGAAAATAATTGATTTCGAGTAAATCGCGTTTGAAATTTCGTGTAGAAACAAGTTTCGACTCGTGCGCGGGCGGGGGGCGCGGCATGTTTTATGTCAGTATGCGACTTCGTTAGTGAGTGTCAACACGTGTTTGCGGTTACTACGTTATTGGCGACTTATTTAGTGTCAGTTTCTTGTCTTTATGTGCGTAACTAAGTGTGAGCTATGATTAAAGCCACGTCTGTTTTGTTAGAGGACGAATTACGTCAGTTGGACGATTATTATGGGATGACTGAAAATGATGAGTTGGAATTGCACGACCTTGAAGTGGAAATTTTAGATTTCGATGCAATAAGTTTGGAGGACATGTATACTGGTGCTAAAACTGTAAATGAAGGAGAAAATGACAACATTATGGAGCGAAGCACTGAAGATATACGAGAGGTCGAAATTATTACTAAATTCATGGATGATACATGTAATTGTAGTAAAGGCCCAAATGGTGGCCCATGCTCAGGCATATTTTCTCGACAATATCTATCACGTGTTCGGCAGCAATACATGGATATGGATAAATCTACAAAGTGTACAGCGATTTTGAGTAAGTTGGAGTGTCATAGAAGAAGCACACAGCTGGGAGATAAGTACAAAAAATTTTCTTACACCAAACCCATATTGCGGAACAAATATTTTCATGCCGATATAGAAATATGCCAGTCAACGTTTTTATTTCTTCATGCAATAGGCATCAAGGCCTTCAAAAAAATTCTCAAACATTTTGATGAGAAAGGAGTGGCTGATAAAGTTCATGGTCTAAAAGGCAAACCTATTCATAATGCAACTCCCACAGAACATTTGGATATGATAGTTAAATTTATTAAAAATACAGCTGAAAAAGTATCTATTCCACTACCTGGTCGACTTCCGCAGTTTTGGGACTTTAGAGTCATGAAATTGCCTGCTAATTTAACAAAAAGGCGTATGTATAGAAACTATGTGGAGTCATGCAATGATAGCAATATTGATCATGTCGGCTGGACGACTTTCATACAATGTTGGAATACATATGTGCCTTACATAACATCCATGAAACCAAGCTCTGATCTCTGTCCAGTATGTCGAGATAATAATATAGCCATCATGCGTAATATTAACATGCCCGATCAGACGAAGACTGAAAAACTGAAGCAAGCAATTAATCATTTAGAAGAAGCTGATATTCAAAGAAAATTCTACAATGATATAAGGAAAGATGCAAGTGTAGCTCTAACTCAAGCCAAACAACTGGAGCAGAAACCTGGAATGCGTGTCTTCAGTATCGATTATGCACAGAATATCCATTATCCCTCATCTGAAATGCAAGTTGGACCTGCCTTTTTTAAAACTGCAAGAAAATGTGGCCTTTTTGGAATAAATGATGAAGCAGACAACACACAGACGAATTATCTCATAGATGAATGTGACAACATAGGAAAAGGGGCAAACAGTGTGATTAATCTCATTCATCACCATTTAGAATCCAATATTTGTGACCAAGATATTCAGCATATTTGTGCAGATAACTGCGTGGGTCAAAATAAAAACAATGCTGTTGTGCATTACTGTGCATGGAGGGTAGCAAGGGATTTAAACAAGACAGTGCATCTTAACTTCTTATTGGTGGGCCACACTAAGTTTTCCCCAGACAGAATGTTTGGACTTTTTAAACAGAAGTTTTCTAAATCTACAGTAGATACTTTGCATGATATCGAAGAATGTGTGGCTAACTCGACAGTTTCGGGAAAAAATAAGGCTATCTGTACGAATGACTACGTGAACGGAATAATAAATGTTCAGTGGTATGAGTGGAACGCCTACCTCAGCGAATTCTTCACAACTATTCCAGGAATAACACGATATCACCACTTCACTATTAAATCGGATGACCCATTTACAGTGGAATGTAAAGTTCTAGCTAACAGTTCAGCTCAAAAATTTAATATTGTTAAGAAGGGAGTGACTTTAGATGATATCACTGGTATGCCAAATTTATTAGTTCCACCAGGGCTTTCACTTGCAAGACAATGGTATTTATTCGAGGAAATAGCACCCCTTTGCACTTCGAAAGACGCAGCTAACCTAACATGCCCAAAACCACAAGAAGCGAAACCTACAAGCCAGATGGCTAAAGTGGATCAGCCAGGACCTTCTGCTAAAAAACAGACGGCTAAAGAAGATCAGCCAGGTCCTTCTGCTAAAAAACCCAGGAAAGTTACTACCTGTGGGCGTTGTAAAGGACCAGGGCACACCATACGTTCATGCAAACAAAACAAAAAGTAAAGACTATTCATTATTATAATTTTTTATTTGTGATTGTAATGTTTGTGATGAGACTTCATAATTATTACTATTGTCAATTATTTACTACTGTGCTCGATTATTTTTATTATTTCATACATCACGAAGCGCCTCTTTATTTGTGGAACAGTGGATAGTTCCTTGCCGACAAATACTCCGAAAGCCTCATTAGACGCCTCTTTTTTTTAAAAAAAATCTTCAACATCTTTTTCCGTTTGAGTAGTAGCATCCAACATCTTCGGAATTGCTTCATTTATTGTGTCATCCCAAGCTTGACCGTATTGTTCAAACAAAATATTATCATCATTAATTTTATTAGGATTTAAGTTTTCTTTGACTTCTGAAACACAGAAAAATTGTTAAGTTTCTACTCGCAGATTATTTAATATTGAAGTGTGAGCTCCATTATAGACTTTGAAACAAAAATAAGTTGTTTTAATTACCTTGGGTATCATTGGAGACCTTTAAACTTTTAGGACTGTCCATTTGAGTAGCGTCGTCGTCACTTTCTGACAAGTACGAACGTCTTTTTGGACCTGCACACGATATAGAGACTTCGTTGCACTAGAGATAACCTTAAAAGTACAATAAAACAATAAAACTGATTGTATCCACTTACCTGACATCACAAAAACTAGTGTGCGCTGTGTGCAAGGTGTAATTTTTCCAAAACTGCCTCGGCTCACAAAAAAAATCATAAAAAAAACACTACAGCACCTAAAAATATTCTGGTTAGACCAAAACAAAGCTAAAAGACCACAGATTAAAAAATTCAAAAAAAAAAATTAACGGTTTCCAATCCCTCCAGGTCCCTTTTTGGTCAACCACTCACATTATTAATGTAATATAAACATAATCTAAAATATTCACATATTAATTTATTGAGAAAATGCTCTAATTTAACATATATTTTTTTCAAATCATTAACACTACTCGTTTAGACGTGATCTTCAGTATAAAATCATTAAAAGTCAGCTATCGTCGCCCTAATTAAATCATGTTACTTATACTGTCACTCATGTCAGTTAAATCTAATAAATGACGAAAGCGTCTCCAAAACCAGTTGACATACGATCTATTACCAACACTTCCTGGAACACAACAATTTTACCAACTTTCCTCACCATAATATACTCTAAATATGGCCCAAGACTTCTGAACGATGTGGAGAATGTACGGAGCTATGCTCTAAGTATGCGGAATTAAAGTAAAAGCCGTTCCTCGTTGGAGGCACGAGATTAAGATCACGTCATGACACGAGTATTAGACGAGCGAGCCGTAACTAAATGTATCAGAGTTATGATACGAGAAATGTTTAGATTTTGTCCGGATAAGTTATAGGCGTGTGTGGAATATTGTAAGCAAGATATGTGAAGTATGAAAAGAATTATGCCGGTCGATCACGCAATGAATACTGCTTCGGATATTTTTGAAAGTTGTCTTTGCAAAAGAAAAATTGTTTATTTTCTACAAATAAGACGCGCATTATACAATAAAAACAAAATAATAAAAAAAATACAAAGTAGTCAAAGCCTCGTCATCATCATTTCAGCCAAAAGACGTCCATTGCTGGACATAGGCCTCCCCTAAAGGAGCAGGTTTGACATAATCGCCGCGCTTGGCAGGCGGGTTGGCGATCGCAGTATGGTGTTAAAAATGCATGGAGAACACTGCGGCCCATTCTCTAGTAAGTCCCTTAGTCGCATTTTAAGACACTTACGGGAAGAAATAGGGTGGTGCTATTCTTTACGTCCGGCACCACACGGTTTTCAACTTAAATAATGCTTCATTTGAAATAAGATTAGACATTTACGTAAATATATTAAACCATTTTACAGTCTGTTCAACCGATTTAGTCTTCTATTGAGTTGGCGGCATGACAAATGACAGCTGTAATAAACCATTGGTATTGTAACCACGTTTTTGCTTTTAATGTCATTCTAATGTTTACGGGATTGGAGTCAAATTCGGTTGATGATGATAATGAAGTTGAAAAACCGGGAAATACAAAATTTTATTTGTACAAAATGTAAGAAATTTTGAATTTTGTGGGCAACATTGAAGGAGTCCCCTTAAGTGACTTAAGTATTGCTAAAGTTATGTTCTACAAATTCTCAACTTGAGATTCTCAAATCAGAAACTGGGTATTATTGTTGTTCTTATTTGATGTGAGGATAAACTTTTCTATGGGGTTTATTTTTCTGCACGTCACTTTTGTTTGTGCAATTTGTGCAGAAGTTTAAGCTGCTCTGACTTTACTATAGGTAAAGGTCACAAAACACACATAGTTTTGATAACTAACAAAAATAGAACTTCTCGTTATTATGCCACGTGTCTAAATAGTTTAGCAAGAAAAGCACGCTTCATTAATTTACAAATACTTGTTGTAACTGTGCTAGGAACAATGATGTCATAGGTTTTAAGATGTGAGTGGCTTAGTGGCGACATTTAGGTAATTCACTAAGGTCAAACAAACTGGCAGATTAAAGATCTTTCAAGGAGGTGAATTAAATAATAATTTAGTATGTTATGTTTTCAATTTTTTTTCATACAATTGAATAGAATATAATACTCTTTATTATGTACACCATACTAATTACAGGTATACATGTAGAAATTATTAATAATAAAAATAAAATAAATAATAATTATTATTATATAGGTATTATGTGATTTCATTACTTTTTACAGAGGAAGCTTATTTAGCTTTTCACTTTGCAATAAGTAACCGGACGTAGAAAGTCACGTGTTTTCTATGAGAGCTTTTTTTTTAATGCTGTGTTCCTAGTGAAAATATCGAAGACAAAATTATTTGAAAGTTTACCCACGCACTTATTACATATCGAAAAAGAAACTGGCAGTAATAGCGACTTTCCAAATGCTATCTATAATTCCATATCATTACCTAAATCGATGATAGCGAATATTTGAAATTGAAATAGCAACTCAAATAAGAAGAAATAAACGATGAATGGCGACCGTGAAGCATGCTAATGGTTCTGTACACTTAAAATTCAGTTGTTGAACTAGATTGAATTTTGATAGTACTGTTTTAAAAGAACAATGTAAATTATAAACTGCACTGACTGCGCCTATTAAATTATTATATGGGACGAATTCATTATTTTTGTGGTTGGTTGAATTAGCAAGAAAGTAAGTTAAGAATATATTGAATGGCTATTAGCACAGAGGTATGTACTACGAGTATAGTGCCCGCCACTGCCCGCTACTGGACCTTCATTCTGATGTAAACTCTGCCGAAACCCATCTAACAAATTAAATTGAAGGCTAACACTGGCGATAAAGATAAATACAAAATATGACAGCCCGCTTTGCTTATTTGAACACTATAATCCAAATAACTCAACTGTAAGTGTACAGAGTCAATTTCTTTGACTCTGACAGAAATACAACCAAGAAAATGAGGTTCTTTAATAATTTTGCTACAAACTCACGGAACCCTAAGAAGGCCTGGAATGGTTCCATTTACAAGCGTCTGTGAGTGTGAAAATATTATGGCAGTTATGATCCAGCGTATTATATCGCGTACAGTGTGCTGGGGGCTGACAGAACCGGTATGAGATGGGAAATCTAAGATGCAATTATAGAAATGTTTTGTACAATTTTGCGATATTAGCATTAGCAACAACCTGAGTCATTCTTCTCTAAACTATTGCATGCCTCAGACTTCCTACAAAAAAATAATGTATTCAATAACTAGGAATGAATATGACCCTAACACCATTATTACTGTACTAATAGGTAATAGTTTTAATGTTAAAAAAGATGATATCACTGACAGTGTGACCAAACTTTTGAAGGTAAACTGTAAGAAAATAATTTTGTGTGCTTTTCCGTACTTTGAGCACTTGTCAAACAGGCAAAACAACTACATTCACATGTTAAATAATTACATGCATTTCTTAGTTAGTCACCATAGTGACAAGTTTATATTTTTTGACACCAACATTTTTGTTGATAAGCTAAGGTCGGCTAGGGATACTGTATATCTGCCCATTAGTTTTAGACGTCAAATAGCTAAGCTATTAGCTTTTAATATTAACCCAGACATAACTAGTATGTCGAAGTCTATAATTAGCACCACATTTAGTAATAGTACTAATGTTAAGGTGGTTAGTTCTAATAATTTAAACTAGTTTGTAAGACAACAGAAGGTACCACTAACAGTATAGTTACACTTAATAACAAAAAGGTATTTTCTAGCACTAACATAGTTAACAGTAGAAAGGGAGCTAAGCAGAAATCCTTGAAGTTATTTCATCAAAATATTCAAGGTTTTTCTTCCAAACAATTGGAAATCGAATTGTTTTTAGAAAAAACAATGTTTGACATTATTTGTTTAAGTCAAGTCAAGTAAGAAGTATTAAATCAAAAACTCGTAAAGACCTATGTCTTTACGAGTTTTTGATTTAATACAACTTCTAATTAAGATTAGTGAACCACCACGCAGCATTGATTTCCGGTTAAAACAACTGGCCACACTATAATTCTCATAATGAATTAACATTTCATAATTTTTTAGCCAATGCTTAGTTAAACAAATAATGTCAAACATTGTTTTTTCTAAAAACAATTCGATTTCCAATTGTTTGGAAGAAAAACCTTGAATATTTTGATCTACTCAAGACAGTTCAATGCTATGTTCAACCGACAGTTCAACTATTTGAACTGTCGGTTGAACATAGCATTGAACTGTCTTGTGTTGAGCTAGATAAGCATGTTATAGTGTGCGTTTACAGACCCCCAAACTATCAAAACTACTCTCTATTTGAGTCTGTTATGGAAGATGTTTTGGCAAAACTTGTAACTGGGAATAAATCAGTAATTATCTGTGGTGACTTTAACATTAATATTTTAGAAAATTATTCAAATACCAGTAGATTGTTAAATCTGTTTAAATCATTTAATTTGTCAAATGTGTTTGTAGAACCAAATCGAATAACTACGACTACTGCTACATGTATTGATAATGTTTTTTGTTGCTGCGACTATTCAGATAAAGCTATTATTAATTATCTCCCTTCTGATCACAGTGGTCAAACCGTAACTTTTGAGTCCAACATACCAATACAAAAAGTGCAGATACAATTCAGACCAATAAAATCTGTTAATTTAAATAAACTTAATAGCACTTTAATTTGTAAGTTAGGTGTTAAGGACCTTTCAATGAACAGTGTTGACATTTTGTATAAAAAAATATTTTCGGTAGTCCGTCAATAATTATTGCGATTATTGCGTAGGGGCGAGGCGGCCCGCGAGCTGAGGAGCAGGTGGTTTCAACGCTTGCCGCCGCGGCTGAGGCTGGCCGGCTGCGCCGGCCAGCAAGCCGAAGCCACGGTGGTGAACGTGAAACACATCTGTGACGATAAGCTTGCATGGGACCGCTGTAGCCCTGCAGCACCGGAGCCGTGACAGAAAACATGCCTGCTGCATGTTGCAGGCTTGCTGCATGCTTGCTTGCTGCATACTTGCTTGCTACATGCTTGCTTGCATGCTGCATGCTTGCTTGCATGTTTTATTATATTAGACTAATTAGAGTTCTAGTTAGGTTAGAACTGTGACCATTAAACATGAAAATTAGGTCAAAAGAACATTAGGTCAAATGAATGTTATATAAAAAGAATATTATACATATTGAAAATTATATAAAATGAACGTTATACTAAATGTTTTATATTAAATGAAAATTATATCATATAAAACATTAGGTTATATGATTTTATAGCATATGAAAATTATATTATATGAACGTTATTTCAAGTGAAATTAGAGCATTTGTTATTATATCATACATTACACACCCATTTTACTTTGGGGACGGGCTGCAGACATCGAGTCTATTTTTATTCTGCAGAAAAGAGCCATCAGAGCCATATATAATCTCCGCAGGCGCGATTCTCTTAGGGAACTGTTTAAGGATATTAACATCATGACGGTGCCTTGTCAATATATCTATGAAAACATCATGTACGTAAGAAAAAATTTACATCTTTTTAGTAAAAGAGGCGAAAGACATAATTATAGTACTATATCAGCTCAACCAGGTTTCAGACTGGTAAAAGTAGACTCATCTTTCATGGGGTACTGTTTAAAATGTTATAATAAAATCCCTCCCGTCATACTTCAACTGAATGAGACGAAATTCAAATCTTGTATAAAACGCACACTATGCAAGCAGGCATATTATAGGTTGGGGGATTACATCGCTGATAGAAATGCTTGGCTCAATGCTGGTCCAGCTCCACAACCACAACTAATTTATTAACATTTGAAAATACTGTTGGAGCTGATGAAGATTGGAAGACTATCTTTTCATTGTATAAACTCGAATCTCCTTTGTATTATATAATTGCATATCACAGGTGTGAGTACTATGTACAATAGAGCTACCATTTACCGGGTAATTATGTCTTTCATTGACTTAAATGTGCCCTGGCGGCTGAGAATATGTCATGCTCACTCAGATGTCTCGCTGATGGTGGCGTGTGTGTTGGATCATTTAGCTCCCTTCAAAATGGTTGAGCTGAATGGTGCTGATCCATGCGTCATGTTCGTGAACGGGCGCTGTCAGTTGGGACTGGTCATCTCTTAGCTGCCACGGCTTATTTTTAATTATTTTAGTTTTGAATTGTTATCTTTTTATCACGGACGCTTTTGACGTATTGCATCGTTCTCACATGTTTAACTTCAATATGAATGATGTAACCAATATTTTGTACCAATATTTTAATTTAAAAGAGTGTCCGTGGAGTTTCTTGCCCGTTCTTCTCCATAGGAACCTACTATTTGGAATGGGCAACTAGCTTCATATTTGTAACTGACCGACTTCTTGACAATTCAAAAGTGCCTGTCAATGGTTTAATTGAAATAAATGCTTTGAGTTTGAGTTTGAATATATGTGAATGTTTGTATCTCGTTTGGTATGGTGAAGGTACCGCTGTAGTGTTTCTTGGAAAATGCAAAAAAACATGTGCACAGGAAAAAATTAAAAAACTTCACAATTGTTTTTCTAAGACCAATCCGATAAGTCACGGAAAATCGAGTTTGTTCTACAATATGTAACAAAAACCATGCTATTCCTTCTACCTACGTTTTAAAAATCGTTATAAACACGTAAGTCATTTATAAAAACTATTCAACAAAAATAAATATTTAATTATTAATATTTGTAATTTTTCACTGATTTCTAACCTCTTTTATTCTTTGATTTTGACTTCTCGACATGCCAATACTTATTTTTTTTAAATTATAATTCCACAAATGTTGTCCTAGTAGGTTAATGTATACGTCCCTAAAAGGAACAACAGGGTTTTTGTTACATACTGCTTAAGCACTTCTGACTTTTGTCTAATCATTATTCTGGCCTATTATAATGTATTATGAATTATGACTCATTACTTTGTCGCACGTGACAAAGTAATGAGCCGTAAATCATAATTCTAAAAAATAAAACCTTGTAAAAAACCATTTAATTTCCTTTTTTACGAGTAGTTTCAAAATTAGTACTTTTTATCGTTCTAACATCAGGACAGTCACATAATTTCAACAGAGTATGTAGTAACGAGACAAAAATAAATTGTATGACCTTTAGGGTCAAGAACGCATAAAAATGTTTTTGGTTAAAACTTTTCCAGTTTCGTTTGTCATCGTAAAATGTTGAATAACCATATAAAAGATGTGTAATAAAAATCCCATAGAAAATATAATGGGAGTATTCTGAGTGCATGAATACTAAAATAACATACAGAGCATTTTTTATGAATAGTTTATTATTCTTGTTTTAAGCGCATCAAAAGAATTATGACAGAGCACGAGTTGAATGAATGTTAAAAAAGTGTTTGCTTTAGTTTTTATTGTTTTACGTATTTTGTTGCATTCCATGACTGTGCTTGTGGATGAAAATACTGAGTGCCTAGAGAGAAGTTAACGAAAAGCTTCTCGAAGTTAAAATACCTATTTAATATTTTATCTTCTTTTATCTCCACCTTAGATCCAAGTGCGTGTTAAGGAACAGATGACCAGAGATGGACAAGCAAATTTTCTTAATTTTTAGGGTTCCGTACCTCAAAAACAAAAAACGGAACCCTTACCTTATAGGATCACTTCGTTGTCAGTCTGTCTGTCTGTCTGTCAAGACCCTTTTTCTCAGGAACGCGTGGAGGTATCAAGTTGAAATTAATATCAAATACAAAGGTCTACGGTCCCTTGGTGCTCTAAAAAATCAATCTTCTATGCCAACGCAATAAAAAAATACGGCGATATATTCGACATATTTTGATATTCACAAATAAATCAAAACTTATGGGGTACTTCCCGATGACCTAGAATCATGAAATTTGGCAAGAAGCAAGGTCTCACACACCGAAAATCGTTAATATGTAGTTCTATCACTTAAAAAAATACCTTCTTGTTATTCCAAATTTACATTTACAGTTGGAAAATTGATTGTGTTGTGTTGATGTTTTTCAACTACAATGTTAAGTTTGTTATTCGGATAAAGGCTTATACATACCGGGGCGACTTGTCGCGCGACGCGACGCGACACAAAGGCACCGCTCGTCCCGCGACACACAGGGCCTTTGTGCCGTGTCGCGTCGCGCGACAAGTCGCGCTGGTATGTAGAAGCCTTAAGTTCATCCCAACTACGGAACCCTTCATTGTGCGTAGTCCGACACGCACTTGGTCGGTTTTTTGCCAAACGATTAGTACTTGGGTAAAGGAAAATATAGTAAGATTCTTGAAAAAGCAAACTGACAGGAAAAAAAGAAAACCCTAAAAGAAATTGAAGGAAATCACAAATACCCAAATCAACCAACGACCCAGACGTGTCAAATAACACATAATCAAAAATCAATCAAACTAAATCATAATCAATTAGCATAAACAAACAATATCCAGTCAATGGCACTTGATTGATAGTTGTGACGCAAACATACACAATGGCAGCTGACATTTGTACTGATGTTATTGACGAATGATACCTCACTGGACGATCAATACGTAGAAGGATCGAATTAGCCGTAATTAGGTCCCAAATGGTTCCTGTACGCGATGGGGGGTTGGTGTCAGATAAAATTGGCATTTGAGATCATCACGTAAACGAAGGCCCTTAGACACTAGATAGACGGACACACTAATAGACGGCGTTGTCTAAGGCCCGTATTTATAAATTCAACCAATCCAATGGCTTGAATCTAGTCTTAAGACGCAGATATATGCCAGTGACCTTGAGTGGTTAGCTTGCCTGTTCTGTACTGAGCTCCCGCAACGCGTCGTACGTTCAGCCAGCAATAGGACTCGCCCATCATGGAGCGCTGACCCCAATTTGACGCATTATTAATTTATTATAGGCAAAACAAAAGGTATTTTAATAAAACGCGTATACTAAAAGATCTATAATTAAATAACCTTGAAATTGGTGATGGTTTCAGAAAAATACGCTAGGTAGATTTTGCGCCATTCTCAGTTTTTTATCCGCGTTAGACAAAACTTTACAAATTAATTTCATTATGTAATATAAACATAATCTAAAATATTCACATATAAAGTTATTGAGAAAATGCTCTAATTTATCATATATTTTTTTCAAATCATTAACACTGCTCTTTTAGACATGATCTTCAGTATAAAATCATTAAAAGTCGGTTATCGTCCCCTTAAGTAATGCTTGAGTACTGAGTAAAGTTCTATAAATTCGGGCCTTAGTAAGTTGGCACTATTTGGGTACTAAACCCTAATAAGAGAAGGAAGATTCTTAATCATTATAAAATAATATGAGCATAAGATACAAATGCTTAAGACGGTTTCATAATCTTAAATTCTATAACTCGCCTACTGATGAGCTCTAGAATAAAGACTAACCTCATTAGAACGAACTCAATAAAGGTATAATAGGATGCAACAAAAACTGGTGCGTTTGACATTGAGACACGCAATGTGGGCGCTGATTATTCCAAGGTAGCAGTAACAACTGGCAAAAACTCAACTGAAGTAGATTGTGTCATAGAACTTAGTTGTTACATACCTATTCTGTTTATTCATTGTTTTAGTGTACATTAAAGGAAAGAGTAAGAAGAATATTTTAAGAGAAAATATAATGACGTACGTAGTACACTGAAATCTAAGGGCCAAAGGTTTTATAATATAATAAGAATACAAGGGCTTTTTGAAAAACCCTATTTGCAGAAGTGGGCTGCGATAGATATTTGGTCAAAGATCTTTCTTCATTCTACATACTGGAGTTTGGATGGCAGAAGAATAAACGCATCTTAATCAAATCAAATCATTTATTTGTGTGTGTTTTATACACGGTACACATAAAATGGTGTTAAAATAAATTACAATGGCACAAACATGTCTAGCTAATGTAAAACATAGCATTCAAAATTTCGGGGTTTTTGAAACAACCTTATATATTTTTTTTTAATCCATAAATTCTTTTACACCATAGAAGCTACACTCAATCAACCACTTGTACAACTTAATCTTAAATAATTTAGAATTTAATGTTTTGACTTGACCTGGCATCCCGTAATAAATACGCACGCACATTGCTAGACAATTTTTGTTGTATTTGGCAAGTCTTTGCAAATCATTCAGCACTATTTATCACTTAGAAAAATAATCACTACCATAGTGTTGCAAGTGTTGTAAAACCCTTTAAATGCTCTTGGCGTCGTAAGAATAATAGGGAGGTCCTAAATAACTATTGGCGTGACGACCGTCCGTACACATTAATGCGACCCATTTCCTTCATTGAATAGCATAGCTTCCAATTTGTTTCAAGTGGAACAATCTGTGATAATGACACACACGATTTCATATAACCCTAGTTCACCGATGACAGAATGGAATCTAACCATTTAGCAAGGGACGACCCTAATTGTGAAGAGGCTAAGAATTTCCTAACACGAAAATACTTTGCTCAATCTGGGATTAGAACTCAGAATCAGTTGCTTAGCAGTTGCAGTTGTGGTCGGTAGACCAAGAGGCCAATAGTAGAATAATAATAGCATAATCAGCCTATAATGTTCCCACTGCTGGGACACAGGCCTCCTCTCTGTGAGAGGACGCGGGCTGTAATCCACCATGCCGGACCAGTGTGAGTTGGTGGATATCACATGTCTTTGAATCTTTGGTTCTAGGACATGCCGGTATTCTCACGATGTTTTCTTTCACCGTTTTGAGAGCAGTGGTGATGAAATAACCAGTGATGATGTTATTGGTAATCTCGTACATCATGACAAATGAATGACATTCCTACTAATGGGTTTTATAATAATGGAAATACGACAATGGCATTATAATAACACAATTCTATTACGAGAACATTGACCGACCAATGATCGACCATTATGAATTTAGCAGATGCGAACTTTTAGCAAAATGACAATGGGATCGTGTTGGAATGACTGAATTTATCAAAATGGGCCCTGATCACATGTAGTGTTGAAAATGCTGAGAGTGTGAGAGTTGGCATGATTATTTTCAATTTATTTTTACCTTAGCGGATCCATTCAACATCCTGAAATGTAACCAAATATCTGCCCAATGAAAGGAACCCAAGTTCAAAACAAAACCCAATCCATCACAAAGGAAACTTAATTAGAACGTAATAACAACAGTTTGTTTAACATAACTCCTTTGTACCAATTCCATAAAACAATTTTGAGGACGTGTTTATAACCAAAACATGCCACTGCGCATGTAGGAGGAGAACCACAGATTATACAATACACAATCGATTTGGCAACAGTGGATGATATCGATCTTTTTACAATCGACGTGGGAGTCGAAAGTAGCTCAGATTATGAATTATGACCGATATGTAAATATGGCGAGGATAATCGCATTCTGTCAGTCATGTTCTGATGAACTGTTGAGTTTATATTTTAAATCAATCAAGGTGGAAAAACAGGATTCAAGTTATTGTTAGTTTTAAAATATTTTAGGACTGAAATAAGATGTAAAACACTGGAAGAATAATTTATTTTGAGAAAGTAAACAGGGGAGGACGTAAGCAGTATTTTGAATCCACAATGGCAACTGCATCATAATTATTATTATACTTTATTAACGCTCGCTTTTGTTACTGCGAGGGCAAATACAATATTTATTACAGGAATAACATACGAGTTACAGCAAAGATGGACGAGTTAAACCTTTATGTAGCTACATGGTCAAAACCAGAGTTATTCCATTACAAAGTTAAGTTACGGAGATTGCACGAATTTATCGACATGTCGACAACGACAACGTATTACTAGGCCTCTATCGTTGCCTTAGAGTGAAAACCTCGTATATGCAAAAAAGGCAACTTTAAAGGAGACGGAAAAACCGCGCCCTGTAAAATTTTATTACCACAGTTTCTTCAAATATGTGTATTTTATTTTTGCAATTTGGATACATTTTCTGTTGCATAAGATATTTATTTCATTTTAGTATCGTAAAAGCGTAGAATGCTACTTGTGAGCTTTTCTTAAATTAGATTCTTTATGTCACTGTGTGCAGTAAAGTCTAAAATGCTTTATCTAGGTAATTATTACTTTTTAACAGCTGTGAAGCATCTATTCTATTAAAAGAGTATTAATGACTATTTGATGATGAAACTCATTTCTCAATATAAAAGTTGACACATAATTGGGTATGTAAAGTAAAAATTAACCTATGCCGATTCCAAAACCGATTTTAAGCTTCTAAGACTTATTTTTCTATTATTCGGTCTTAAAATTATAAGATCGTATTTATTTTCACAAAAATACTTAAAATCACTTGACTTTTATTTGACCTCTAAATGACGTCACAAAGCAGCCTGAATTGGAAACTTTCAGTGCCTCTTGTAATTAAGTTGTTCTTTATGTGTCAAGTATTATGTCAACGTCAAATTTACATGAAGCACTTATTATTCAGTTGTTACCTATTCAGTTATGTAAATAAGTAAATAGTGTAGTTTTTCACCAGCCGCGGACAGTACAAGTCGAATCACATCGATGTATCGCCTCAGGCAAACTTAACTTACGTTCAAATGATCTTCACAATAAAACAGACGCCGCCCAGACTTGTACTCAACATTTACTTCCTCGCACCATTTCCTTTTTAAGGTTTCTTTTACTAACAATCAATTTGTGTCGGCTATTTGTTGTGGTGTTATACTTGACGGTATGAAGCACTTAGCAGAAGTAGTCTTTGAATCCATTCATTTTATAAATAAGCCAATAACTTTAAACTAAAGTAAGGAAATCGCTAAAGTATGAAATGTAAACAAATTAATTGTCAAATTTGACTTTACTGAATTTTGCTTTTAAATAGTGTTATGCGTGGCAAAGATCCTAAGCTATTCAGCTACTAGAGACGTCAGTACTAACAATACTTTAAAAAATATATAATAATTACAGCTTGTAAAAACAAAAAGATGAAATTATGTGTTTCAAATACTCTTATCATTAAAATTAAAATATAAAAAACATACCTGAAAAATACTTTACATACCTAATTGCGTTTGATACATTGACATTTATTAAAAGTATCAGCCTGCGTTCAGAAGACACCCGCCCGATACGCGCACGCCACGTGCCCGCCCCACTCGCTTTGAAATTTGTTGTATATAATAGGAGTCTTATAAGTATGAAGTTATCCGGAAGAAAACCGGAGTTACCGACATAGCCTGCAGAGTAAGCAAACTGAAATGGCAGTGGGCTGGCCATGTTTGTCGAAGGACCGATGGCCGGTGGAGCAGACGAGTCCTCGAGTGGAGACCGCGTATCGGCAAGCGTAGTGTGGGACGCCCCCAGCTAGATGGACCGACGACCTTAAAAAGGTAGCTGGGACAGACTGGATGCGGAAGGCGGGGGACAGGGTGTTGTGGCGCAGTCTGGGAGAGGCCTATGTCCAGCAGTGGACTGCTATAGGCTGAGTTGATTGATTGTTGATTGAGTATGACACATCAATAGATCTCCATAACTTATTGTAAGACACAAGGTCAATGGCTTTAGACAAGTCTAAAAAACAGGCATAAACTGGAGTTTTCCTAGCTGCATAGTACTGGACCGTCTGTTTGAGCGACATAACAGCACTTTCTGTTGAGAGGCCAGGTCTAAACCCAAACTGTGCATCGCTTAGTTTCAAGTGTGCCCCCAAGTGACGATCAATAAGACTGCTCAGTACCTTGGCTAAAATTGTAGCCAGAGAGATCGGCCTATAGTTAGAAACTTCTGAAGGATCACCCGTTTTATTTTTAATAACAGAGACTATGGTTTGCATTAATTTCTCAGGCAAATATGAATGACTTAAGCACACATTAAAAAGCAACGATAGCACTCTTGGTAGGTAGAATCCAGCGTACCGCAAATGCTCGATGCTGAGACTATCATGCCCTGGAGACTTTCCGCTCACCATTTTCCTTATTACGGAAGCTACTTCGGCTGCAGTAAATCTTACACTTAACTCCAAGACATGGGCCCCAGCATGTGGCATCGTTGGTGAGCCGGCCTCAGAGGAGCTTCGACATTAAAATAGCGCCGAAAAACATTAGCTATAATACCAGAATCATGGCCCCAGCGACGCTCACGGGAAGGCCATGTCTAAGATTCATGTAGTTAGTCGACTTCCAAAACTTATTAAAGTTATTATTGGCTTGGTGTTCAGCAATAATATTCATTTTTATTTGTTGTTGATTATTTTGGCACCAGTTCAACTTGCATTTAAAAGATGAAGATCACACATGCAGAAGAAGAAGAGCATACAATACATTGTAGCTACATTTTGCGGCCTCAGAAAGTACCAACATAGTTTTGTCATACATTTTATTTATTATTGATCTATGTGTAGGATCACTACACATTTGATCGGCACAGTAGGTGAATTCACTAGAAAAGTCAATGTCCTTTAACTTAGAATTACAGCTATCATGATATCATTATAGAAGCTCTGTGTTCGATAACAATTGCATTAGTATAATACCATGTCGCAGGAATTTCCACAAATTGATTACCTTCAGGATAATGCACCGATACACACGGCCCGGTCTACAATGGCCTGGTTCAACGTGCACCGTGACATTCATCTCATTCAATGACTTGCTCGGTTAGCAGATCTATGAACCCGATTGAAAATCCGTGGGGTATAATGGTTCAATGCTGGGATTGACAGTACGAAAGAAAGCCCACCCCCATGCTCTTAGGTCACAATGTGCATGGGTATGGGATGATAACAGAGGGACTGATTTATGCGCGGGCCTTGCCACATTTATGCGAGATAGACTACGTGCCATCATAGCTGCTGAGGCTATACTAGTTATTAAAACAATAAATTGTTGATAGATATAAATAATAAATTTCCTTAAAAAATAAATGTTCTCTATTTGATTATTCCTTCCTATGTTTGCATTTTTAGTAATAACTTCGAACTCGCTTGGTTAATGTCCGTATTTGCCAGTTAATATTTGATCGTTTTCATAGATTAAAAAACACCATAATGGTTCCTTTTTACCATTTTGGTACGGAACCCTAAAAAGGTTTTCTATATTTATCATAAACGACGTGTAAATAAAAAAATCTATGGTCTATACATAAAAAAAACACAATAAATCATCGATCTTGTGACAAAAATGTGTGTATGCAATTATAAACCTAAAGGTGGTAATCATTTTCAGACCACGACTGTACGGCACAGATTTCTCCGAGATTTCTGGGTCGATTTATTATTTCGTAGAGGAAACCTGCACAGTTGTCCCAATATTTTTTTTTAAATATTGTTGGAATCTTTTTTTAAACAAACAGTTTTTTTTTAAATAATAGTTATATAATACACTTTATCTAAGTTGATGATATTTTGATTAAATCAGCATTAAATTCAGCGTAAAACGTTAACCATCTAAAATCTAAATTGGACAACAAACTCGACTATTCTATTTACATACAAAATCTCACAGAAATCATCTACCAGCTAATCAAACTGTTTATACTCAGTCAGATTGCCTTTAACTGTTAGACAAACATAACCTAAATCATAATGAACCCAACGCAAACGCTATGACGTCACGTCACCGTCAATTAGTGACGGACAGACAAACTATGACAACACTAATTGAGGACTCTTAGCAGAAACAACATCATAATTACGTACATAGGGTGTGGGCTAAAGAAATTACTCGTGGTATTAGTACTGTGTTTTGTAAGACTATTGTTTGGAAAAGACTGATTGAAGACTGATAGGGAACTCAATAGCCATTATGTTGGTAATATATCAAAGTAATACAAAACATCTTTTACTTAAAGTACCTTAAGTTTAAGGGGAGGGGGTAATGGGGCACACTTAACATCTCAGTGCCCCAAGTCAACCTCACCTGCTCGTGGTGCACCCTGCTGAATAACAAACAAGGCTCTGACAACCGACAAATTGCGGTATAAACATTAACTTAATAAAAACTTCGCAGCTAAATGGTGCAGACTAGTAACGGGCAGCAGCGTCACTAGTGCGAGAAGCTGCGATCTGCGATCGCCAACTCGCATGCCCAGCGTGGCGATTATGGGCAAACCCTCCAAATGGCAAGCCAAAATCAACCACGGCCCCCAGTTCCCGGCCGCCTTGCTATGCCTGATTTTGGCGGCGATCACGGTAACGGCAAGGTAGGGGGTGCGAAGAATCCCCGGGTTACGAGTGGCCGCCAAACCCAACTGACCTTGGCAACGTATAACGGACGCACGTTACGGCTCGACGAACACCTAGTGCAGCTAGAAGAAGAGCTCGGAAAAATAAGGTGGCATATTCTTGGGTTGAGTGAAGTCCGAAGAGAGAGGGAGGACACAATAACCCTTGAATCGGGCCATCTTATGTATTTTCGAGAGGGAGACCAGCTATCCCAAGGCGGAGTCGGGTTCCTGGTAAACAAATCCCTCTGTGGCAACGTTGTAGAAGTTTCGAGTGTCTCGAGCAGGGTAGCGTACCTCGTAGTGAAACTAACTGAGAGGTATAGCCTCAAAGTGGTTCAGGTTTACGCACCGACCTCGGCACACTCGGATGACGAAGTGGAGGAAATGTTCGAGGACATCTCCAAGGCCTTGCATTGCACTAGGGCCCACTACAACGTTCTCATGGGGGATTTTAACGCTAAAGTGGGAGTACAGAGCTGCAGCGAATCGGCAGTAGGATCCTACAGGTTTGGCAGCAGAAATCATAGGGGGCAAATGCTTGTCAACTTCCTTGAGAAGGAGGGGCTTTTCTTGATTGAACTCCTTCTTTAAGAAACAGTCCCAAAGGAAGTGGACGTGGCGAAGCCCCGATACTATGACGAAAAATGAGATAGACTTCATCATAACGGATAAAAAGCATATATTCAGGGATGTCTCAGTGATCAACAGGTGATCACAGACTTGTCCGAGGCTCTCTGAATATTGACTTCAAGCTCGAGCGAACTCGGTTGATGAAGTCTAGGCTCCGTCCAAACATGCTGCAAACTATGTTAGGATCTGAAGCGTTCCAGTTAGACCTGGAGAACCGATTTGCTGCCGTGGAAACCACAGATGACGTTGACCCGGCGCTCGACAAAGTGGCGGAAATCCTCAGGGAGGAAGGCACGCGGTTTTGTAAAATGCGGCGTACGGGTAGGAGGTCCAAACTTTCGGAAGAGACTCTGGAGCTCATGACGGAACGACGTGAAAACCCACCTATCACTTCATCGGAACAACGGGCACTCAACAAATATATTAAAACACTGGTACGACGCAACCTCCGACACGCCAATACGCGCTCTATAGAGAAAGTAATTGAGCAAAATCGGGGGTCGAAAGTGTTCGTCCAGTCACTTGGGAGGAGCCACCTGACGAAGTTGACCAAATCTACTGGGGATGTCGTCGTTTCAAAGCCGGAGATCCTTTCGGAAGTAGAAAACTTTTACGGCCAATTATACGCATCGCACGCGTCTCGACCTGATCCCGAAAATGAAGATTCCAGAGCCACTTTAACCCGCCACTTCACGGAAGACCTGCCAGAAATCAGCCAAGACGAAATCGAAGCGGCTCTTAAACAGCTTAAAAATGGAAAAGCCCCAGGGGAGGATGGGATTACGAACGAGCTCCTGATATCGGGAGGAAGTCCACCGGAGCAGGCCGGGTTTCGAGGAGGATACAGTACCATAGACCACATCCACACAGTGCGACAAATTATACAAAAGTCCGAACAGTATAATCGGCCCCTGGGTCTTGCATTTGTGGACTATGAGAAGGTTTTGATTCTATCGAGACCTGGTCTGTTTTGGAGTCTCTGCAGCGATGCCAAGTCGACTGGCGATACATCCAAGTGCTGAGATGTCTTTATGACAACGCGACTATGACCGTCCAAACTCAGGATCGGCGAAGTGAGCATATCCCCCTGCGTCGAGGGGTGAGACAAGGGGACGTAATTTCCCGAAATTGTTCTCTAACGTATTGGAGGATGTGTTTAAGACGCTAAACTGGGAAGGACGGGGCATCAACATCAACGGCGAGTACATCTCACACTTGAGATTTGCAGATGACATCGTCATAATAGCTGAATCGCTGCATGACTTGCAGCAGATGCTGGACGGCCTAGTTGATTCTTCTATACGCATTGGTCTCCGGATAAACTTGGACAATGACATGTTCAACGAACACGTCACTCCGGGACCGATTGCTGTTAATGGCGGTGCTCTCGAGGTTGTTCGAGAATACATTTACCTCGGGCAAACTTTGCAATTTGGTAAAAACAACTTTGAGAGGGAGGTTAACAGAAGAATTCAGCTGGGCTAGGCAGCATTTGGGAAGCTTCGTCGAGTCTTCTCGTCTTCGGTCTTCAATCAGTGCGTCCTACCTGTTATGACTTACGGAGCCGAAACGTCGACACTCACGGTACGGCTAGTCCATAAACTCAAGGTCGCTCAGCGAGCTATGGAACGGGCTATGCTTGTCTCTAGTCTCTCTGAGGGATCGAATCCGGTACGAAGTGATCCGGCAGAGAACCAAAGTTGTCGACATAGCCCACAGAATAAGCAAGCTGAAGTGGCAATGGGCCGGCCATATTAGCCGTAGAACCGATGACCGTTGGGGTAGACGTGTTCTTGAGTGGAGACCGCGAATCGGCAAACGTAAGGTAGGACGCCCCCAGGCTAGGTGGAGCAACGATCTTCGCAGGGTGGCTGGTGGCAGCTGGATGAGAGTTGCCGAGAATCGAGCTGAATGGCGTGCAATTGGAGAGGCCTATGTCCAGCAGTGGACTGCTATGGGCTGATGATGATGATGATGATGATGATGACCTTATGTTTGAAAATATAACATTAAAATTTTCTCAATCACTGGATAGTAATAAGTTCTCTGCAATTTTCAACAGAAAGTCGGTGTCTTTGGTTTTGTATTTTCGCTTTTTGTCACCGACTTCCAAAATTAAAGTTATTTTTCACTTTGTATTGTTTTTTTCGGAAGTCGTTGGTATTTTTTTGTAAAATATTTATTTTTTTTTCAATTTATGTATGTGTTACTACAAATTCGAATACCACTTCCTGCTATAATGTAAATAACAGTGACAGGAAGTTATTATACTCGTAACATCATCCACATAGACTAAGTGGGAAAAATACGTATTAAGTATTCAAGCTAACTCAAAAACTACCCAGGTAAAGTTAATAAAATGTAAATGGACCACCGCGCAAGCTCTAACAAACAAAAATATGGATGAACATACATTAAAAATAAATACGTACAGACGAACATAGAACCTCCACCTTTTTTGAAGTCGGTTAAAAATACACAACCATTCTGCTCTTATTTCTGTTAAATTGTCAAAATCTCAAAAGCTTGCTTCAATAAACAA
This sequence comes from Tiliacea aurago, assembly GCA_948098905.1. NCBI lineage: Eukaryota > Metazoa > Arthropoda > Insecta > Lepidoptera > Noctuidae > Tiliacea > Tiliacea aurago. Next base: position 20,691,089 of record OX402593.1, read on the forward strand.
TCAAGCCATCTTTAATGTTTATTCGAACCCTTCCATAGCATTCACTGCTGCACAATGCATCCTTGCTGTCTTAGTTTTTTATTCGCATCGAACCATTAACACTGCAGTTCCCCTTTTGTTTAGTAATCACGACCAATTGTTAGTAATAAAAGTGCAGAATCAACAATCACTCAATCAACTGCGAAGGGGCACAAGTACCTATGTAATATTACGTCGACGGTTTTGTTTTAGCTGTTAGCGTGTTGGATTTCAAGAGGTTAAAGATTTGGGGGGGCTTCTCAATAAGACCAAGATGAAAGAATTGAGGGGTCACATGAAAACGTGTGTCATATTTTTTTAAAGTCTTCAAATATAGTTGAAGACTCAAGTCTTTGTCGATAAAACATATTGAATTTTAGATTCGACACGAAGAAGTACATGTTAATCTTTGAAATAAGGAATCAGCTTTGAAAAACTAGCAGAACATTATAACAAAAAATAAGAGGCATACAGTAGCAAAAAATCTGCGACAAAAGCTGCAAGGATGCCGCCCGTCCTTACATCAGGTGTGGACAAAAAATAAAAGAAATGATACAGGTAACTTGTACAATGCACAAAACACACGACAATCTTCATCTATTTGAAAACGCAAAAGTGAAGAATAATAAAATGAAACAATTTCACGGTGATTCTACTAATCCCTTGGGCAAGCATGACCGTGACACCACAAAGGGTGTAAGAGAGACAGACATGAATTCATTCAAGCCGACAGACATTGTGAACACAAAACCAAAATCCATAGGACCCCTGAATGCATACGTTATTAAAGATGAGAAATAAAATACAAAAGGTCAGAATAAAATGGATGGTATAGGTCATTCGAAGGGGGAATGCTAACAAATCAATGCGTATACAATGGAAGCGCTATATTTTCGTAGGGGCAACATTGATGCGTCATAACTTTTAATTAAAATTGAACATTAATATGGGGCGACTGGCAAAATAGGTCCACGTGTGAATGAGAGACCATCAATGAACATTGACGTGTAATTGTGAGGAAAGGCGAATGGGAAGATTGGGCTATAATAAATTGAATGGGATGATATTGGAAATGTTGTCACGCGTGATTTTCAAAGGGATCCCGCTGACAGCCCTCTTTGTGTTGGCTCTGATAATGATGTAGCTACATTATACGGTTATAAATTATTGGTACGTTATTGAAAAACAAACTACATACTTTGTAGTGGATCAGAGATTTTAAAACAAAAGCTTATTTCTCATCATTGTTGGCAAATTTATAATCACTAAATACACACTTACTCGTAGTTTCCAACAAATTGAATGCTATGATAATAATAGGACTCATCTTATTAACTTTCACTGTCTGTTATTCTACTTCGAGTTCGCAGATTCTCACTAGTGCTTTGTAGGTACTACCATCCGCTATAAAGTAAATTATAAAACCATCATAAACTATAGAAAATGAGCACATTCCTAATATCCAATAACAGCTACTTATAAAACACCATATACCTAATTATTTATAGCACTTGGTATTAGACGGGATACTTATGGCCCATTTGAAATGTCATTTAGGAACATAGACGCCCATATTGCAGCCATAAAAAAGAATGATCTCATTAACTACGAACTAATGTTTTAGACACGGTTAAGGCTTTCAACAGGGTTATTTAAATTACAGCTATATAGAACGATAACTTTTATATGGAGATGATAACATACAGAAGTTAAAGTTTTAAATGAAACACGATTTATGGGTTACGGTTCTCGTAGATGAAATAAATGATGTGTACTACGGAGGTATGGTCATAAGAATTAAGTGCTGTAGAATCTTTCTGGAAATATCATCATTCTTCTGTCCTTATCCCAATTTATTTAGGGTCGGCACAACATGTCTTTTTTTCCATAGACTCTCTATTAATCGTTGTTTCGGTAGCAACCTCTTTTTAGCCATATCACCTTTCATACAGTCCATCCATCTTTTTTTGATCTTCCTCTACTCTTATAGCCATCCACATTCATCCTAAAATCTTTCCTCGTGATATTTCCCTCATTTCTCCGCATCACATGCCCAATAAATACATGAAGTAAAAAAAAATTAAACGACTTCGAAAAAAAACACTACCGTTGTTTTATTTTTCAGTTTTTAGTTATGGTACCTACCAATTTGTTTACCAATTCTTGCTGTGTAACAGTGACAGGAAATATTATAACATCATCAAGATACACAAAGTGGATTTTAAACGTATTATTGAAGCTAACTAAAAACTACCAAGCAAAGTTAATATAATTTTTATAGGAACACCACCGAGCAAGCGGCCTCTATCAATAAAAAAATGAATTTTCAAAATCGGTCTACTATTGACGAAAATATCGATGAAAATACATAAAAATTATATACAATATTATTCTCAGTATATGCGAAACCTTAGTATAGTTTGTTCAGAATAAGGAACTGAATCGATTTCAATAATTTTTACACCATGTTTTTTTTTTCAAAAATATTTAATTGTGATGGAAAATGTTATTACCATTTAATAACTTACAATACAATCGCCGTACGATAAGGTACCTACTGCTAAATTATTATCAATGAGCGCAAGACGACCCTGGAGGCGAGGGGCGCCGCCGCGGCGGTAGCATGTTTTTGTACGGACAACCCGGTAACTTATCGACCTTATAACTTTGTGATTTTTCATGATACAGTTTTGAAATTTTGTACATAGATTCATTACATAAAAATACTAGACACGTGTTTCGGGTTTCGTATATACTAAAAATAATGTTTTATAATTATACAGAAGAGCATATAACCTCCTCTTTTATTGAAGTCGGTTAAAAAAACGTAAAGCAAAGCTTAATAGATAAATATAATGACTGATTTCAAATGTATCGATATTTTTATGTAATTAGGAGACAATCTTCCAATAAATTACTTGCAGACATTTTAAATTCACATTTCTTAGTCTTAGCAGCAGCTGCCTTTTTAATAAGATGTTCTCTAACGTTGCATGGAAACTTATTGCATCTTGGTTGGTTATACCATTTTATAGATGCTTCTAAACAGTATATTGCTACGGCCAGTCATAAGAAAACCCCTTCACTGGAAACTATTCCTGTAAAATAGTGTTGTAAATGTTAATGTTATTTTATGTCTTTACATTTTATCGGCTGTATCGATAAAATAACTTTCATCGGAATAGGAAATACATACGTTGTCACGAAGCAAATCATTAGATTTTTATCTTTGTTTCTGTATGTCTGTTTTTGTTACATGCCTCTTTTATTTTACACGATTGTAAAGTGTTATAAAGACATGTAATTAATCATTTATAAGGTGTTTATTAACTGTTGGTGAGATCAGTCTTAGCTTTTAAGCTTTGCCTTTTTTTTTTTGGGTGGGAAATCATCAAATAACTTCTCCCGCTCTGGGCGGAGCGGGAGGGAGTGTCAGACTTTTACTGACTAAAACCCACCGTGTTCCTTCAAATGCCTGTGTGCCAGGGCCACGATATCCCTTTCGGACAAACTCGCAACCCTGCAGCTAAGGCTTAGGTGTTGTCGGGTTAAAGTCCTACCCTTTGTAATATTGTGGTGAACCCAGGACTTCTCTATTGTGCACCTAATGCTTTACTATTCTTAACTTGCATAATTGGAATGATTAAAAAACTCTATATGATTAGACCATTATAAAATCTCCGTTTTGCCTTCATATTTATAAAAGTGAAGAACTCTCCATGCCTCGGAACGCACGTTAAGTCGTTGGTCCCGGCTGTCATTCGTGGATCTTTGACAATCGTTACGGGTCGTCAGCCGAAAGTCTGACAACCAGTCTTACCAAGGGGTAACGTATTACCCAGTAACTGGGTTGTGGAGGTCAGATAGCAGCAGTCGCTCCGTGTAAAATACTGGTATTCAGCTGCATTTGGTTAAAATGGAAGCCGACCCCAAAAAAAAAGAAAAGGCTAGCAGGCAGACATTTTGAAAGTAGTCTCAGAACACTTTTGGTATTCCAGTTAAGTATTTCAAGCTCATTTCCTAGACATACTAAACCACTTTTACGAAGATAGGGACAGGATAATTAAACTACGTACAATGCCCATAAACATTTCCAATAAATTGTAGGTCCTCATTTACATAGTATATTGCAAAGTTTGACTGTAAATATCACACATTTATGCAGTTTACACAGATTTACCTGAACGTGACTTGTTACTGTTTGGTTTAAAATCAATTGTTTTCTCTTGTCTAGTTTTACGACCTCCAATAGTGACAAGCTTTGTCTAAAATCAATGGCTGCGAACTACTCGCAATCAAACTATGATTGCGAGTAGTTCGCAGCCTATTCTCTTGATGAATTTGGGATTCTTGTCATTCGCACTTTAAGTATTGTTACTAGCTGTAAGCATTTAGTAGGAAACTATAGGAAAGAGTTAGTCCAAGAAAAGACCATTACAACAACGGTCTAAATATTTATCCACCACACAAACCCAGTTGTAAGCAAAAAGTAACTGACTTCTTGAAAACTCTTTCCTATGATGACACAGAGAAATTTCTCCACTCAATTAAATAACACTTGTATTCAAACAATTGCCGACACTTCCACCACCATTCACCTACACATTCACCACCATTCACCTACACATTCAACTCCATTCTCTACCATTCACCTACCCATTCATCACCGTTCACCCTTTCACTGCTTTTGTTGTGTTATTTTAATTTACTTAATTTTAATTTTCCTTTTCATTTAGGTATTAATTTTTTGTTTTAATTGTTTAGTAGAAATATATGTTACGTGCCTGTTTATTTGTATGATGCCACTAAGTGGGGCCTGTACCATAATTGCATAACGCAGTTTGAATCGGAATCGGAATGATTTTGAAGTATATTGCTAATCCATTGCTTCTTATGGTAGAAAAAAATGTCTGCTCAACAACGTAAATAACGCAATGAATGTTGTTGAACTGTCAAATTGAAACCGATTCCTACTGATAGTGCGTTACGCAATTAGCCCTCTGGTGACCTGTAATACAGGTTTTTTTCTAAAACCTACTTCAGGCACCAGCTCTCACAACGTGAATTTTTATAGTTTAAAACTGTCAAAACTGTTAAGTGCTACAAAACCATTGTGAGAGAAAATAAATAAAGGAATTATAATTAATAATTATTTATAGAAGTAGAATTCAGGATTTAACGTTTTTAACATCTGCAAAGCATCGGCACTTGCCTGAGTGTAACTAATATAGAATGTAGGGTGCGATAGCAAGCAGCCATTAGGTAGGCCATTTGCCAACCCATAACATAAACAGAATCCTGGATCCTGTCGATTAAATCCTTCGCTTTTCCGTTGGTTACCGCAATTAGTCTTCGATCAATATATCTCCTGGATAGCCTTGAATGTTACTGTTATTCCAAATCAGTATTTCCAAGTTATAATAGCAAGAACTAATGGTAATAGGTCAATTGATTGAAGGCGGGTCTTAAGCCATTAAATGGTTATCATTTAATAAACAACTAGTATTTAGTCCGTACCATAACTTCAGATTATAATGTTCTGATCACGAATAATAATTTACAAACAAGAGTATTGTGAAATTGTATGTAACCAAAACCCACACAGCTTATTTTACTCGTATATCTGGAGTGGTAGGAAATGGTTAGGTGTAGATCTGATACCATGGGACCCATTATAGTTCCTGCAGGTACAACCAGACCTAAAATGTACAGATATTTTATTTACTCGTTATTAAACTATTTATCCAGAGAATTAAGGATCAGGATTCAGCTCTACATACACAGACCTATTTAGATCGTCAATTGTTTTGATTTATCAACAAAGCATCTGTAATATTTCGTGATCAACAGATTCATTTGCTTGACTTAAAACTACAAACGATCGAAGGATAGCCTTTACTCTTTAATAGCTAATACAACTAGCAACCACAATAGGTCATGAAACTAATAATATTTATAGAAAACAGAACGGTCGCACTTTAAAAGACATAAAATAATACAGCCAGGAAGCGGGTAGGACGTTAATAAAAAGAAATTGCCTTTACTCGACACTAAACAACTTTACGAGTAAGATGACGCCTTCAAATCAGCGGGATGCGGATGCTAGTGGAATTACAGCTATAGATATAAAAGTAGTTCTACAAAACGACTTTGGTGACTGAATTTCTGTCTTAGTTGGTCTTCAGACTAGTCATCACAGTATCGCTGGCATGTCTTCCGGTTTGAGGTTTGATTCCTTGACATAAATAAACTGGGTTTTTAGGAAGGTCATATTTAAAATAAGGCTCAGTAAATAATACTAGGTTTGTCAAGACTATCCCTAAAATATCGTTGATTTAAATGATTAGTGTCTCTACACAAAAAACATCCTATGAAGATCCAAAACGTGATATAGAGACTGAAAATAAATAATTAAATATGATAGTGACATGGATAAATCAGTTAGCGGTACTAAATAGCTCGTTTCGTGACCTTAACATAACTAAATGCGGTCGTTGACCTAGTCAGCGTAAGGCACACACAGTATATCATCTTAAAAGGGAATTAGGAACCAAGATATTTTTTGTAATGAGCATTATTTACTTCACAATGAGAGATTACGGTAAAACCTCAGATAAGATTGTATTGTTAAGTTTATTTATTTATATTTATTTATTTAACAGTTTATGTACACACATATATACAGACAAGAAAAAAAAAGGAACAGAAAAATACGTACAAAGGTGATGCTTATTTCTAAAGAAATCTTTTCCAGCATACCTGCGACAAGGAAAGTAGACGAAGAGATGTAAACAACGTGTGTAAGATTACAAAATAAAAAACAAAATAAAAAACATACTAATATTATTACTATACTAATCACTAATTTAAAAATAAACACACAATAAGAGAATATACTTACATACATACTTCTAAAATAAATATCACTAAAATATATATAAGTATAAAATAATAAATACATAATATGCAACTATGACGAAGTGGAAAGATAGTGTTCTTTGACTCTTCTTTTAAAAACTGCAACGGTTTGGCAGTCCCTAATTTCAGGCGGAAGAGAATTCCACAAACGAACCGCGTGCACAGAGAAGGAGTAGGAGTAAAAGTCGGTAGAATGGGGAGGAGATTTAAGGAGATTTCTAAGATGGGACCTGCAAGGCGCATCAGAAGGACGAGCGTAGGAAAAGCGTTCCCGCAGATAGGATGGCGTTCTAGGGTTGTGAAGGATGTTAAATAGCAAACACAATATCCGAGAGTTCCTGCGAAGTCGAATAGGGAGCCACTTGAGCATCTTGCGGAAGTTAGAAACATGATCATACTTTTTAAGGTTAAAAACAAAACGAATACAGATATTTTGCAAACGCTCAAGTTTATTTAAAAGGTCCTCGGTGGCATCCAAATAACAGGCATCAGCGTAGTCTATGATGGGCTGTATGAGAGTTTGCGCAAGGGAGATTTTGGTATTCAAGGGTAAGAAGCTCTGGAGGCATTTTAACGAATGGAACGTGTAGTGTACCTTGCGACTGACTTGAGCAACATGGGCAGTCCACGATAGGTAAGAGTCCATGGTCACCCCCAGGTTTTTAACCGTATTTGCGTATTCAATCTGAACTCCATTCAGACAGAGTGGAGACAGCGACGCAACATCGAGCCTATTCCGCATATACCTTCCGCCGATAATTATGGCCTGGGATTTCTTAGGGTTGATCTGCAGTCCAAAGGACCGCGACCACTCGCTAATGCGGTATTGTTTCATGAAGAAACGAAATGGCTTATCTGATTGAAATGAAAACTCCGCTTTTGGAAAGTTTGGTGTCCCGATTGTAAGATGGTACTTAGTGGTATACTCAACTGACAAGCTTATGTGAAAGCTCTTGTATCAGTCCTTAGCTAAAATATTTTTACATTACAAGTTTATACCTAGAGTGCCGTATGCTGTACGCTATGTTGTAATTCATTCTGCACATGTGGCTTCCCTGGTACCTCATTAACGGCAAAAATATGTAAATGTCTATTAACTGCTCCCATGTTGCGATGTTTATGTTATTTATATTTTTTTTACATACTTCCTTGTCATAATCGATGTTTTTTTTTTCTTTTTAATTTTATCTTGTTTTTATAAACTTCCCTGACATAATGTTTTTCTTATTTGACATAACTTTTATTATTTTAATCATATTTTATATTGTTTTTTTGTTAATGTGAGGACGTTGTAGGCACTGTAGATCTGTAGACCATTTTCTATTTTGTTCAGTACCTGGTACTTTTGACGGGCCTACGTTGTCCTCCCATACTTATTAACACTGTAATTTGAAAACATAGTAAAAGCCATTTTTTTTTAAAGAGTAACCGTACAGTTTCTGGCCGGCTCTTCTCCATAGGAAACGACCAATTGGAAGCGTGCACCTAGCTTCTGACGTTTCATAAGTGCCCATGTAGGCTTATGTGATATAAAAATACTTTTGATTTTGATTTTGGTTGTCACTCTCATGTTTGTGTTTGTCCCTTCAATATTGTGTTGAGGTCATTCTGAGGTTGAGTGCCCAATTTATTTCTAGTTTATATTTTTGAATTGATCATTTTCCCTCTGCCATGTGCGAACTGCATTTAGGTTTAAGTACATTTTGTGAAAATCAAATTGATGTCAGAGGTTTGCCAAGTCCAAAACACCTCGTTTTATTGTTTCAATAATAATTCAATTGATTCTTTTACTGGTTCTTCAGCATCAAATTCTTGCTAGAGCAATAAACTCGTTTACAATTCTCATTCGTGGACGGATTAGGAATAGCGGCACTCGGGCTAAAGGTCATTGTTTTAATTGGGCGTAGCCGTTTTACGATTGATTGCAATGGAGGTATTGTGCGGATATCCTTTGAAGAAATATACCTACAGACTAACGTTTACGATCGTAATGACTTTTATTTATCTTTCACATAGAGTCAAAAGTGTGAACATAGAGTTAAGTTTCATGCTAAATAGGTGTGAAATTCTCCATGTTTACCTACTTTGGGTTTGTTATTTTTAAGGACGAAAAATACTGTTGCATAATCAACAGTGTGATGCGGTCTCATAAAACCTTCCTTTATAACATAGGCAGGTCTAGGCAAAAATTTTATTCTATGGTCAAGAAGGGGGATCTAACTACTTACCATTAGTGTCACATAGATAGATCAAAGTAATCCGTACCCCGAGTGTAAACGTAACAAACGAAATAGTTACGTTTACTCTCTTGCAAACTTACACTTGGAGTACAGAGCGTTTGCGTTAAGATTTTTATTCTCACTCTTATACTCTTAGCATTATGATCTATCGGTCAAATTTTAACGCAAACGAAATAGTTACGTTTACTCTCTTGCAAAGTTACACTTAGGGTACTGATGTTCATCATCTCACAAACTGTCAATTAATAGTTACAGCTTAACTTTACCAACTGGTTACATAGGCGGTCTCTTTGCTAACCTGTTGCTATATAAGTAACGGCTATGCCTATGTATTACCTGTAACACACATAAGTGGGTGCCTAGTTACGCAATGTTACATACATAGGATTGGTTTCCTGCTGTTAAGATTTTTGCTTGCCTGATTACTTAATCAGTGAAAGGGCAAGCATAATATGAATACTTACATGATTACCAAGAGGAAGTACAAATTTGCTTAATAAGCATATTATAGTCCCGCGCTGTAGGAGCTTCGATTAAGACACTTTGGTAATGTAATGTAATTTCTTGTCTAGCCTTTTTTGTTTTTTTTTTTGGGTGGGAAATTATCAAATAACTTCTCCCGCTCTGGGCTGAGCGGGAGGGCGTGTCAGACTTTTACTGACTAAAAACCACCCGTGTTCCTTCCGTTGCCTGTGTGCCAGGGCCACGATATCCCTTTCGGACAAACTCGCAACCCTGGCAGGCATTGGGCCTGGTCCTTATCGAACGGTGAGCTACCCATCGCTCACCGTCCGCAAGTCCGCGCCTACGGTGGCCAGAAATCGGCTTGCGACTCCCGACGCCCGGGGCGCCCCCTGCGGCGATTCTTGTCTAGCCTAAGACTAAATATTCAAGACATTATTTGTAGAAACCAATAGAACGAAACACAAAACAGTTTAATTTCTACCAATGAAACGTGAACACAGCGAAAATCTCAATTGCTTAATTATTTTTAAGTGATGCACTATGAAAATGCACTCAATATTGTTGATCGTGCATGCGGAGTCCCATATATCGTCGAGCCCAACTACCTCTAAGCAATAAAATCTACATAAAATAACACAAATATATTAAAACAGAAGCATAATTATGTACATATCTTATTTAGACGTGTTAATGAACATATAAATTCGGTAACGTTCACTGCTTACAACCATAATCATACAACTGCTATTCTGCATACAACCACTACAAATATTTTATTAGCCATTACCATAGAATATAAATAACTATTTAACATAGCTTCGTCATACCCCATGGGTATACGTATTTTGTGGCAAACCTCAAGAATTCAACCGAAATCCGTATTAATGTTACTAAAGAAGTTGAAAACTTTAAGGAGACTACACACGATGAGGCGGCCGGAGAGAACTGACTGTCCCGTCGTTTGTAGCAAGTAATCCCGAACTGACGGACGTGACTCGGAGAGGAGGCTAATCGAATGAAATATCATTAAATGGCCTGGCTTGCTGAAGCTTAAGGGACTGATGCAGGCCATGCACGCTATGGTCTACCTGTGCCACCTGCACAGGTAGACCATATCGTGCTTGCGCAGGTCGACGCTCGCTCATGCAGTTCGTTCCAACAACTGCACAGGTCTAATCTAAACTACACTCGGGTCTATCTGCACAGGTAAACCTCTCCGGAGGACCGAAGCGTTTATGGTCGCCATGAGAGGTGCCGCTGACGTGCCTACATACTTCATTCAATCAGGCTGTGCCGTCAGTCCAAATTCGACCGCCCGGTCCTCATCGTGTGTAGCCCGCATTATTATGCATAATTTGTGGTCTTCCAGAAATTGAGAAACGAGAAAAATACATGTTTTCTTGTACGTGTTTAAGTATTAATCACATATGGCGACTTGGAATATAAATGGAGTATTTATATTGATTAACGTGGTACGTCATTGGCGTTTTATTGTTTTGTATTTTAATATGGAAATGTAAAAGGCAATAATATTGAAGTGTGTAACGGAAATTTTATAACATACATATGTATCCGTGCAACAAATTAAATTGCTTTAATTGTTTACGTGTTATGTATTCAAACTGAATAACAATGGATTCAACATAAGCTGTTGTCGTAAAGGTCGTGCTGACAAGGGATTAGAAGAACGGTTTAGAGGAATTTAAAATTGTTGCACTTTTGTGGAATCATGAAAGTTAGGTATGCTTCTCACTTAAATTCTTGGAAAAAAATACTTGCAAACAGACGTAGCAACATTTTGAACAAAGTGAGCATAGGTATAATTAGATGATAAGATGAGATGACATTAAGAAAATAAAGTGAAATACTTTCTAATAAAAATGGCAGCTTCATTTAGTAGATATATTGCATTTGTTATGATCTTCGAGCTTTCTTTGATCTCTTTACAAATATATCTTCATTCAACTGTCCAGGAAACTTAGCCTGATAAATAAGACAAAAATCAACCAGGAAATGTGGCAGCGAATGTGATTCGTGGACATATTTACACTGAACATTGTTCCAACATAAGCGTGGGACGAAATGGTCCATAAAACGCCATCCAACGAGCCACTCCACGCGATATTACGTTAACCAACATAATAAAACCGATAGAAAAAGGAATGTCACTCAAACTTTAACCTTGTGGCAATGGTGATAGAGGATTCCAGTGTGGAAAGTGATAGAACGTGATTTTGTGGAGTTATCAGACAGATGGAACGAAGCTTATTGACAGATTGTCCAGCTCTAGAACTTGAAGAGATTACAGGAAAGCATCTATTCCTATCGGAGGAGTAAATTGTTAAGATATTTCCGAGATCATGTGAAGGTAATAAAGTTCATATCTTGAAGCATACTTTCAGATACCTAGCTAATATATATCTCATAAATAAAGAGTTCTAAGGAAGGTAAAGGGAAAAAATAGTAGATACAGCTAAATAATGCAATTTTTTGTTCTACATCTATTTAATACAAAAACCTTGCATGCTTTTTTTACTAACGTAGATGACATGCACAATGCCTAAGTGGCGCTAAGATGTATATAAATATTTAAATTATAGTATTTTATTCCCATTTTAGTACCTACATATCCTTATTGAGATCCGTGATGTCAGTAGTATTTATGAAGCACTTGTATTTATTAATAAAATGCTACCTATATACCTTTTATGGTCTTACGCATTCGAATCTGACCTAAACTGGTCAGCTGGCTTTTACAGCATGGGTGGTCTGATAAAAAACTAGTAATATTGTAAAGATTTCACACATTTTCATATAAATTACGCATAATTCAACAATAACAACCAGATGTAAACACTTAACCATTGACCTACAATTTTTAATTCTTTTACTTTTAAAAGCTATTCATCACGGTTGACATTACCAAATCTGGTATGAGTTAAAACAAAGTGGCACGATGCGTATATTCGTTTTCGTTACCGATTCGATTCAATTACAAACTCATGTTACAAAACAAATCCAATTAACTGGAGGATGCAGGGCAAACAATAAGCGACGAGAGATTTAATAGAAACCTCGTTGGTTATTTGTTAAAGTCACGGCAAGATCTTTTTCTACTCTCGTCTCGGCATAAGCTACATGAGATCAATTTAAACTGTAATGCAAATATAGATAGAACACGCTTTATTGAACACCAAAATTGTAACAAAACTAATTTATCCAAAACTATATAGCCAGTTAGATATGGTTCTATAAGAGCTCTCAGCTCAGAGAGGGTTGAATGTACTTTAGTATCATCATTGTTAGAAGCTATCGTAATTCCAGCATTTAACTAAGCTAAGATGACAAGCAAATAAGACAAACATGATAAACCTCTTTTATGGGGTACTGTGTTAAATGTTACAACAAAATACCTTGTGATATATTGCAATTAATTGAAAGAAAATTTAAAACTCATATTAAAAGTACACTTTGTAAACGAGCTAATACAAATTAGAGGATCCAAGATAAGAACCAAAAAAGAAGAAGCTTGGAAACATGCTGGTCCAGCTCCATAGGACAATCTAGAGTCTACACAAAATAAAACTGGTTGCTATTTTAATTCTATAATTTATTCTTTTTATGACATTTATTTTACATTCTGTGATACTGATTGCCTTAACTCACACACTGACCTATTAGTTATTTTTTTTTAGGAAAACGTGTATTTTTTACAATATTAGTAAATATGTGAGCACCATGTATCATATAATTGATTTATCTGTCATTGCTTAAAATTTTTGGTTCATTTTACTTAATGTGTAATAAAATTACTATAAAATTCTATTCTAGGTGCATCGTCTTCACATATATTTAATGTACCTATACAAAATATTGTAAAACATTTTAAAAGAGTAATGGTGGAGTTTCGTGCACATTCTTCTCCATACGAAACTACCTTTTGGAAGGAGCGACTAGAATCAATTCTATTTTTTTTTGGAAATTTTGACGTTCGAGAGTGCCTTATTTATGTGCCTATTTGAAATAAATAATTTGACTTTAGATTTTGAATCATAAAAATAAATAGCAGACCAATTCAAACCAAATGTTCGTGAACTTTATGATTTTTTTTTATATAGCGTTGTTGCTATCTAAGAAGGAAGATTGACAATCTATACATATTATAAATTAAAGTCGTTTTTCGTGTCTGTCTGTGCTAATGCGCAACAGATTTTGATGCGGAGTTCACCATCATTTAGAGAATTATTCCGGAAGGTTTAACTGTACAACACATTAATATTAAAATTATAAAAATACAATAAAGAAATCTCAATATTTTTCAAGTCGTAATAACCGTGTGAAGCAGTAGTGGGTCGTTATTTAACCATAAACTATTACTAGATTTAGTCTGTGTGGTGTCGGTATTTCTTCCGTGGGTGTCGTAAAAGGCGACTAAGGGACTTACGTGAGAATAGGCAGCAGCGTTCTCTATGCATTTTAACACCATACTGCGATCGCCAACCCGCCTTACAAGCGTGGCGATTATGGCAACCCTCCCCTTTGGGGAAGGCCTATGTCCAGCAGTGGACGTTTTTCGGCTGAAATGATGATGATGATTACTAGATTGGCCAATAGTTTACCTGATCGTTCATTAAAATAGTTTTAGATACATCGCGTGTCTTTTCTACCTTGCACCACACGTAAATTCAGATGGCGTTTCAATCGTCGGCGGCTAGATAGCGCTAATTGATCGTTTGAGACGCGCCGCTAATGTAATGCGGCCGCGCATACTATATGAACGGATAGATGACCTGATGTGGCTTAAGATTTAAATAAGGTGTGATAGAGGTGATGTTGGTTATTTTGATTAGATGTGAAAAGAATAATTAAATAGACTCTACTAGAATACACTACGATTTGTTTTCCCCGAAGGGTTAGACAGAGGTAGGTTATATGTATCTATAGTATACTCACGTGTCGCTCCCATGTTATATTCCCATGTAATAGGGGGCGAGTCTATTGCCATCTATTGGGCACAAGTCCAGATTCCGGGCTGCTACTGAGAAATTCCTAATGGAAAACCCCAATAAAAAAAAAATAACAAAAATATTAATGATCTGGAATGCTTGATCTATTTTCAATTTAAAAAGTTGGGGAAAAAAGCACTGACAGAAACTAGTAAGAGTTTATTTTACAGATGGCGTGCTAGAGCCCAGAAAGCTTTCAACAATTAAACTATACCTAATATACGAAACATATACAGGTTGAAATTAATATTTTTTTATTATATTTTTTTTTATTTAAAGGGCTTTGTCGCTTAGCGACCACATCGCCCCGGGCAGAAAAACACAAAATTGTTGATTATTATCTACCTTATCTACCTTGTACAATTGTTTAGCCTTATCGGACACTGGAAAAGCAAGGATGCCATTACGACAGCCAATATCATACGTTTTATATTGTCCAAAAAACATTAATTCTAGTAGGATCAAATTAAATGAAATATCTAAACATGATCAAACAAAAAAGAAATGAGTTTGATGAGTTTTTTGGGGTTGTCAACCGCAGTTAGTGTAGTCACTACAAATATCAGTTTAAAAATTCAGTTTTTTTTTTAATGTAAACTTCACAGACGTAATGGGTATCGATACTATCGATATCTAAACATGATAAAACAAAAGAAAACAGATTTTTTCAAGTCACAACACTATCAAGTGTTGTGACTTGAAAAAATCTATATTCTTTTGTTCGCGGTCGTCCACCCCAAAAAAATCACCAGACCTTTATTTTTTTATTTTGTCGTGTTTAGATGTCGATATCCATAACGTATGCGGAGTTTCGCTAGCTAATTTAACTTGACCCTGTATATTATGTTTAATTGGGATAAGGGCAGGAGAATGATGATACGAAGCGTATATCTTTCTATATATTAATCCTAGAAATACTCGTACTTAATTATAGTTTATTTTCTGTTATGTACAGAAAATAAACTTAATTAAGAAAATAAATTTACTACCAGTTGTTACCACAGGCGAATGTTTATCTTTATCGACAAATCATAATTCATAACAATACTAAATAAGGACGTGACACTTGACCTATTCGATATAAAAATATCGAACGAGCGTAAAATGAACCACGGTTCAAGATTACTAACCGAATCGATAAGAACGTGCGAATCGATACAAATAACTACCATATCGATATGGATCAATGCTTTAGTTTCAGTTTTGTTTATGTTTCTGGCATGAAAGCACGCTTTAGTTTAATAGTTACTACTCTTTATGCTATCAGATCAGAGTATGAGGAATGGCCTAATACAATTTAACGATTTAAAAGAAAATAAGTAGTTAAAATGCTGAAAATTTAAAACTAATAATAAACATGCAAATAAAAGGTCAAATTCATGTGAAAATAGAAATAAATCGAATCTACAAACATCAAAAAGCTATAAAACATAGGTACGTGTGAGAAAACAAAAGGAAATACCTACATGTTGTATTAATAAAACTGTCGTTTACGATTTAAGGTGATAAACTACATAGACATAATTAACACAATTTTACAATATTGTTTCAGTTTCAGGAATGAAACCAGGAAATTGATTATCATGCACAAACACCTTGTTAAAATTATACTAATTAATAGAGAGTGCTAATTGTTAGTGATTGTATATATTGTATAAGTATGTCAAGAATAATAATTTAATGTATAATTGTAACAAGGTTTTTGTGCATGATAATCAATTTCCTGGTTTTATTCATGAAACTGAAACAATATTGTAATTATCTAACTAATTGTTAGTGATTGTATATTGTATAAGTATGTCAAGAATCATAATTTTTATTGTGATTGACTTAGTACAAAAGGAACTAAAAACATACCACACACGTCGAAACCACTAAAGTTTATTTGCGATGGTATCGTATTTCTTAGAGAAAATAAACCAACGGCCAATATTTATAAAATCTATTTTCACGACGAAGATTCATGATCAGATTTTATTTTTCGATCAATAAATCCGTTGTCGAGTTTCGTCACTTCGGAGTTCGGATACAAATTACAGCAATGAAACTTTTATATTAACTCCGTCTTAATTAACTAAACAAAAAATTACATGAATTCGTTCCTAATGAGTTCAAAATATCATAATGAACCTGAACTTAAGAGGATTCTTAATGGATTTATTACTGTAACCAAAGTTGTAGTTGACGAAAATAAAATATGGAAGGCTAATAAATCTTTAACCTCCAACAATTTGTACAGCACGCGTCCAAGAATATCTTACATATAATAAACTAAAACAGGACGATGCGCAGGATTGCCAGACGCCGCAGACATTTGTCAAGGAGTAAAGAGTTAAAATAAAATAAGTTTTTATAGTCCCGAGGTAAATGATACTCGAGATGTAAAGGGATAAATTGATGCGAAAAGGAAATGAAATGAAGGATTTGTGTTGCGTAAATGATTTGCGGTTTTTGAATTAAAAACAGATATGGGGGATGTAAAGGAGAATTTTGCAAAATATTTTGTTCATGCCAAAAACATAAAGAACAGATGTAGTTGAGTAGGAAATCATAAATCTATCAGTTATAATCTAATACAAAATGCGGCACACGAATCCTTTGATAACATACTATTCTTTAAATCTCTTGAGTTAACTAAATAGACATAGGCTATAACATCTCTCCATTCAGCAATAAAAATACATCACGTCTTATTAAACTCCCTAGAGAGGCATACATTTTAGGATTACTCCAGCTTTCGTCTAAATCATGTCACATCGTACCTCTAACACAATAAAGACTTTTGCAAATCATTGTTATTTAAAGTGACATAAAAATAAACAAACCAAACGACACGACACATTTAAACAATGTACGTTACCTAAATATACATCAAAGTGAAACCCAAACGCATACTGACAAGCGGATTCAGGAAATAAATGTTATTGGAGATGACGATGGACGTTTTCCAAAAGAGGACACAAAAGACACTGTGACAAACAAAACCGTACTTGACAATGCTGAAGCTCCAAGTGCTAGCTGTTAAATGAGAGATACTGTGTTTAATTTAAGTGGGTTTAAAGAGGTTGTTTTTTTGGATAGATAAAACTACTCGTAAGCCCATATGGTAGCGGTTTACGCATGGCGTGTTAGGGGAACGATGGTACGTGACACAATATTAAAAATAATATCTATTGAAGAATTTAATAACAAAGGTATTACCGCCAAACAGTTTCCGATCACGTTGGCAATTTTAATACAAAAAGAGTATAGAGATGGTAATGCAAACGTGCGTCTGTTGTGATATTTAAAATGATATTTTTTTTGTACGACGCTTAATGCATAAAGAGACCGCGTAGGTTATTTTGCGTGTTATTGCTTTTTAATAATAAATCATTAATATGGCCGAGGGACACTTGATGTTATTCGTAAAAGAATTCACTCATATTTTTAACAAAAAGGATCAGTAAAATTCATAAATGTAATGAAATACCCAAATAGTACAAAAAGTTCGAACCGCCAAAACACTCATTCTCAATTAAAATCAAATCCCAACTAAAAATAACTGCACGTCACATCAGACATGTCGTTTACGCCACCGACGCAGTGTCACACGTCACCGGTCAAGCGTGAAACGTTTTAAACGTACCCTTGTTTGTTAACCCTTTTTTTGTTATCCTTTTGTTACTAAATTGGTTTTTAATATTATCGACCCTTGGTGAGATGAAATCAAGTGAGTTTGATTCGATTTTTTGGGTTTCTATATTGTGGTCCTTTAAAGATATATATTAGATTTTGGTTAAACTCAATTATAATACAGCGTGCATCTACCGCCTCACCCGATGCTGATAGAGCAATTAAAGTTAATTTTACCATTTCAATCAGGGGAACTATTACTCAAGATGGTACATAATTAGTCCCTTCATATTCATCAACAGATTCTAGACTCAATCTCATAATTACTTCCCATGACCCATTCTATATCGCTAGACTAACACCATTATTCATAACCGCCCATAACTAAAGATTTATACACCCAATAAATTGATTGAGGAAATATAGCTTCAACTAAAATGATTGAAAGCAATTAATCATTGTGAAGACAAACTTGAAACTTCATTAAATCCGACATTCTGATAGATATATTGATCAAGTTCGTTTGATTGTGGGCGTGAAGAGTGAAGACTTGGCTAAAGCGTTCTATAACTAACGGCACAGATTGAACGGCTTGGAAAAATACTAAATAATAGAACTTTGATATGAAGCTTATGATGAAATTTCAAATGTATCTCAGGGGTGTTAAACTTTTGACTTAGATTCCATGATGCAAAAAAAAGCAACAGAAAATGCTGGAAAAAGAGTGTGAGGAAGACCGGCAGTTATGACGTAAATTTTGACCAAATTTGCTTAGTTTATAAATTAATACAGGAGTTATAAATCTATTCTTCACATTGTTTAGTCATAAGCCGAAAGTACACGGAGTTGCCCAAAGCCAAAGCGTTAGTAACGAAGACTGTATGCCGTCTGCGCTCAGCCAATAAGTCAAAATCACACGGTCGCGGGCGGCGAAGCACGTAGCCGCATAAGTATTATTTATACCGGCAGCTACTTAGATGAGGAAACATACAGGGATAAGGTTGTGGAGTACAAGGTTGCGAAAAATATTTCCGGAGCCTTCATGAGAATATAGATGGATAGAATATGCCTTATTGTATACCACAATTCTTTGCAGCAGATGATACAAAGAAAGTGTGTCTAGAAGATCGAAATGTTACAACATAAGCCGTTTTACAGAAAAACCTGAGTATTATTAAAATCAAATTAATGGATGATGAAACCTATAGAAATAAATTTTAATAATCATTTAGCTAAAACTATGGAAACGTGAAGACGAATGCAAAAATTTTAAGATGAAAACGAAATGATACACTTATCATTTCGTTTCATCTTAACTAAGCAATAGCGTGCAGTGGACGACTAAAATGTTTCAATTTATAATGATCATTAAATATCAGGACTAATTAAACAAATTTTATTACCAACGGTAAAATTTCGCACTTATATTGACCGTTTATAGAGGTAATAAACAATTACCCTAAATAGTAGGCAATTATAGAACAGCTACGTCAATTTTAATCGGTCTTGAATCAACTCCAAGAAATACAAATATTAGTTCTCCAATCAAATACCGGTGTTTAGCACCTATTCAGAAATCTATCAATTAGTTAATACTTACACCAATCAAAACCACTAACAAGCTTCGTAGAATTTAGAAGAAACGTGCTAGCGAGAAATTAACTTAACTGTGCGACATGGCAAAATAATAAAAGATAAGGAAACAGGACAAAACAGAACTTAACCTCAATTTTCTATGAAAAGAATATGGAAATCAAATTTGGACACTACCTGCATGTCTACATCTTTTACATCTACATACATATATAGAGATATACCGAATAAAACAAAACGTACAGCGCCAACATTAGATATATTGAACTAAAGGAAGAGGAAGAGGTTGATGATGATAACATCAACATCGATTGTACTGAACATTTTTAAGAGAAGGTAATCGGACGCGCACAGATCGAACATCCTTATGTTTCTAAGCTTATTTACAAGAACCACCCAGACTCCAAAACGTCATAAGAGAGTGTAAAGTAAATATAGAGTGGACATCGCGAAGCTTAACATGGAATAATTTAGATGACGTTAGGGATTTCTGCAGATTTGTGGCGAAATACGAGTATACTCACTAAGTTACTGGGCTTTGTGAAGTCCAACACCATTTAGAATTCGAATTTAAGGACGTATTTAAGTGTAAGTTATGTTGGTAGATCCGTAATTAGAAATGGCTCAAGTTTATATGATTGAGATGGGTTGTCTGAAATGTTTAATGCTGAAAATTTTGAGGGTTTAGCGGTTACAGAGTTCATTCTTACTGTTATCGAAGGTATTGATGGAGTTTTTGGGTTCATTAGTGGACCAGCTTAAGGTGAGGCAGATACGCTTCTTTCCCTTTCCTATACTTTTTTGAACTTTTAACAATTGTGCAGAAGAATCTATTGTCATCATCTATATAAATAAAAAGACAAGTCCTGACTGACTGACTGATTGACTGACTCATCAACACCCAGCCCAAACCCATAGAACTAGAAAGCTGAAAATTTGTACAAAGGTTTTCTTTATAATGTAGACAAGGAATAAGAAAGGATTTCTTATTCCAAAATGGAAATTCAACCCCTAAGGGAGTTAAATAGGGGATCAAAGTTTGTATGTAAAAGTCCGTCAGTTTTGAAGTTAGGATCTTCAAATTTTGTATTTAGGCTGACGATTAAAAATTAGTTTATACGTGTCTCAGCGTTTTAGATAATTCCACCCCCGAAGGGTTAAAAAGGGAGATGAAGTTTTGTATGGACAGTCCTTAAATTTCGAAGTAGAAATCACTAAATTTATGATCTAGGTTTATGGTTGGAAGCTAAAGCAACGGTGGTGTTAGAATTTCCACCCTTAAAGGGTGAAAAGGGGAATGAAATTTTGCTTTTAATTAAAGTTCTAATTTTTTAGGTTAAAATCACTAATATTTCGGCTTATGGTTGGAAAAACGAAAATTATAGATTAACAACGATTTACGTTGTGTTAGTTACACAGCGTAAATCGTTGTTTTTTTTTTTGTTTTAACCCTAAAGTGGGTGAAAAGGGGATCAAGTTTTTTATGGAAGTTATTCATTCGCTAAATTTTGCATATAACTGGTATATCAACCCACAACTCAAACCGCTGAACGGATTGGGCTGAAATTTGGCACACATATAGTTATTATGACGGTAAAATTTCCAACTATCCCTTCTGAGCGGTAGGCAACCGCTAAGAAGGGATAGTTGGAAATTTGACCTTTAAGGGGGTGAAGTTACTTATATGAAACATCATATTCCTTGAGTTAATAAACTTGAAACTTGCCACGAATACTTACCTAAGTAAATTATAAAGTTTTTGATTTTTAGTCGAAGGGGGATTTGGAGATGTTAAAAGTTGTATAGAAGAATTTTAACGCGCAGTTCGGT
Organism: Tiliacea aurago; assembly: GCA_948098905.1. Taxonomy (NCBI): domain Eukaryota; kingdom Metazoa; phylum Arthropoda; class Insecta; order Lepidoptera; family Noctuidae; genus Tiliacea; species Tiliacea aurago. The sequence goes on from OX402593.1 coordinate 20,712,774, forward strand.
TAACTCAAAGCCAAATACACTATAAACATTTAAAACCAAAAATATAGAATAACGTGTATCAGGGTTTTTCAAAAATTTACCCCTTACGGGGTGAAAAGGGGTAGTAAATTTTACAAGGGTGGATTTTACTGCGTGGCTTGATAGTTTTCTTGACAGTTTGTATGAAAAAAAATCTTCTTTCGTTGACCTATAAACTTGATACTTGGCCCGAATACTTCATCATCATTCTCCTGCCCTAATCCCAATTTATTTGGGGTAACATGTTTACTTATCTATCTATATATATACAAGGAAACCGTGAGTGACAGACTGGCTGACTGATCTATCAACACACAGCTCAAACAGCTGATTATTATGACATAGGCATCCGCTTAGATCGAGTTTTTGAAAATTCAGACCCTAAAGGGGTGTATTGGGGGTTCAAAATTTGTATGGAGAAATCATATAACAGAGATGTATCAATTCGAAAATTCGCAGGATCACTCCTGTCAACTAATAAATTTAACGTGTTTCATCCTTTTTCAAAAACAACCCTTTTAGGGGGTGTAAAGATGTAAATAGTCTAAAAATTAACATGGGTATCATTTTCAACATTTGTCGAGACGTTGATCACGTAAATGTCATCATTTTTTTTAATTAATTACAGTTGAACGACAAAAAAAAACTAAAATGTCCTAATTTATTACTATTTGTATTGATCTAAATAACTATTAAATCAAATCAACGCACAACCCAAACTACTGAGATTAATGATGTGAAATTACGCACTAAGGTTTTGTTTATGATGTAGACGATCACTAAGCTGGGGTTTTTGTAAATTGGACCGGAGGTGAAAACGCCACATTGTTTGTATGAAAAAAAAATTCTTGAGTTAATAAACTGGAAACTTTGCACGAATACTCATCTAAGCAAATAGTATTGTATTTTTTTGTTTTTTAATCTACCCCTTAAAGGGGGATTGGGGGTGACAATGTTTGTATGGCACATCTTTAGATATAATTAGCTATGTAAAGTATTTTTTAGGTATGTTTTTTTATATTTTTATTTTAATGATAAGAGTATTTGAAACACATAATTTCATCTTTTTGTTTTTACAAGCTTTAGTTATTTTTATATATTTTTTTAAAGTATTGTTCGTACTGACGTCTCTAGTAGCTGAATAGCTTAGGATCTTTGCCACGCATAACACTTATTTAAAAGCAAAATTCAGTAAAGTCAAATTTTACAATTAATTTGTTTACATTTCATACTTTAGCGATTTCCGTACTTTAGTTTAAAGTTATGGCATGGATGGCATATTTAATAAAATTAATGGATTCAAAGACTACTTTTGCTAAGTTCTTCATACCGTCAAGTATAAACACCACAACAAATAGCCGACACAAATTGATTGTTAGTAAAAGAAACCTTAAACAGGAAATGGTGCGAGGAAGTAAATGTTTAGTACAAGTCTGGGCGGCGACTGTTTTATTGTGAAGATCATTTTAACGTAAGTTAAGTTTTCCTGAGGCGATACATCGATGTGATTTGACTTGTACTGTCCGCCGCTGGTGAAAAACTACACTATTTACATATTTACTTATCTGAATAGAATAATAATAAGTGCTTCATGTAAATTTGACGTTGGCATGACACTTGACACATAAAGACCAATTTAATTACAAGAGGCACTGAAATTTCCAATTCAGGCTGCTTTGTGACGTCAATTAGAGGTCAAATAAAAGTCAAGTGATTTTAAGTTTTTTTGTGAAAATAAATACGATCTTATAATTTTAAGACCTATTAATAGAAATAAGTCTTAAGAAGCTTAAAATCTCGAAATGGTTTTGGAATCGGCGGTATCGGAAATTATGTAAATCACATTTTGTAAATCCGTTAATATTATGATTCCCTTTACTATGTATCTATGCACTATAGCATTAGACACTATACGTACATTTTCATATGGCAATACCACCCAAGGACTCACGAGACAGGCTCGACCTAGTGTAGAGTTCTAAGGTAAAAGTACTTCCTTTGTGTCTTATTAATTTATTTAGCATATAAGGAAATGTAAAGCACTGTTTTTGGAAAATAAACAAACAAACAATCAAACGTATCTATCTATACATATAATTATAGTAAAATAGTAACGAAGTCAACCATACATTGAATATTTTTGAAAAAAAGTGATTGTTACTAGGTTTATGGAACGGGTCTGATGCCAAAAATATAATTTTCATAATATTCTTCCGTTTATTGTCTGGAATTCCGGATGTATATTTCGGATTGGCGGAAAAACGGCTGAACGGATTTGGATGAGATTTGGCACACATAGTTTATAAGTTTTTTTATCAAATACCTTCTCCCGCTCTGGGCAGAGCGGGAGGGCGTGTCAGACTTTTATTGACCAAAACCCACCCGTGTTCATTTAGATGCTTGTGTGCCAGGTCCACTATGTTCGTGTCGGACAAACTTGCAACCCTGGTAGGCATTGGCCCTATCGGACTCCGTCAGTTGGTGCTGACATCTCTATGAGGCGCGCGTGGAACACAACGCGCCGTCGACCCGGGCCTGGTCCTTATCGGACGACGAGCTACCCATCGTTCACCGTCCGCAAGCCCGCGCCTACGGTGGCCGGGAATCAGCCTGCTACTCCCGACGCCCGGGGCGTTTCCCGCGGCAATTAGGGGTGCGAGGGCGCGAACCTTGCCTCTCCTTCACGCGTTCCGCCAACTACTTCGCGCGCAGAAGGAGGTGACGGCCTACCATGCACTTTCGCTCCGAACCATGGCCTGACCAAGGCCGGACGCGAGAGATCGCCACCGCCGATCACCACCGTTATAACCTGGATTAACATATAGGGTACTTTTAAGCCCGGTTCCCGTGAGATTTTTTCCGACATCCACGCGGGCGAAGCCGTGGGCAAAAGCTAGTGCAATATAAAAACTTCGGACACAGTAGCGCCATATGAGACAAAATAATTGTTTATCAATTACATCATCGCGATGCTATAAAACGGACATAAAACGATAAATATAGACATGATGAGGACGTAGGATCTATGACCTGACTTTAACCCACAAGTATAGATGCTTATTAACTGATTAGGTAAAAGAGGCGATCTAAGTCATGAAAGGAAACTATTTACAACCTCTCTTCGGATTATTTTACTTCAGAAATGGAAATGCTATCTGTAACTTGATCTATATTTTCTTACTCTTTTGGGCTTTTCCATTTTTTGCAATGTTAAAGTTGAGACGAATCGACGTTAAGATATGGGAACTCCTGACTAAAATCTCCGATGTCGTTCTCAATACATATGGAACTGCAAAGTCCTTTTGTTACAAACCAGGCCATCTCAGCTAAGTCCCACCCCAGATTAATGCAAATACAGCTGGAGCAGCTGTCCTTAAGAACAGTCTCTATTTGACAAGCAATTTCGCAAGCTAATTGATACGTCGATTCTCAAGTGGGTCTAATTAGATAAACGTTGAGGTCAAACGAATTATACAAAGTGCATGGATGCTTATTGCCTTAGTGACTATAATACTGCATTGAACACTGCGTTTTGAGATCTGCGGTACAATTTGAGCCTAATTGATTGATAATTGTGCGATCTGGGAATTTTGAGAACGTGGAAAATTAAGCATCAGAATATGCATTAATTAGAATAATTAACGTTCATCTCGGTTCCTAGAAATAAATGAATGCAGCTGGACTTGCAATATTCCTAATAATTCGGACAGAGCACGGAGCAGAAGGACAAGTTGGGACTCGGGAACTTAGCGGAGCTGCATCATTTGAAGAAAGCAGAAGATATTATGCAAGTCTTTGGTAACTGAACTACCGTTATCAAGGAGATCGTGGGCCGTACAGAATCGTATAATAAAGTAAGTCATAATGACGAGCACTATAGAAATCAGGAAACAAACACCAACCGGAAGATATCACCAGGCTATTTTAACTAGAGACCGCCATAACGAAATTATATGTGGCAATCCTATCATTCACACTTTAACTGCTGAAAGTAAACAGTTTACCAAGCAATATAGCCCCATTCAGTTAGAATAGCTCGCAGTTACGGGCATTCCGTACTTAAATGTTGGTTTATAGCTCGAATAGTAGCAATTTGCTAGTCCGCTGCTTACGATCACTGTAATGAGCTGTTTCCTCAATTGACTTGCAACTTGTGTGGGATTTGTACTGATACAGTGTTGGTTATATTGTCTTATTTCAAGCTTTCGCTTTACTTGTACATTTTGAGTTTTTTTTTTAAGTTTTTTTACGGATGGAGCACAAGGATTTTAGGATGCAAACACACGGGAAATTTACGAGAAATCAATCATGTTCAAAATGATGTTCAAGAGTTAAATTTAAAAAGACTGAATTATTTAAATAATTTTCAAAAGCAACTTTTTTTTTACTGACGCAGCCATGATTATAGTCATGGTCAAACTACAACGTTCGGTTCAGAAAACAAAACAAATAAAGTTTGTATAGTTAGTTAGTTATTTAATAGTTAATTGTTTAATAATTTACTAATAAAAATATATTTCCCGGTTTGTAAGAAAAAAAAAATGTATGTAATGAACGTATTCGATATTATGAATGAAAACCATAAAGAAGCCAAACATAATATTACCCTCTGTCCAAAAATAAGCATTAAAGAAATAAAAACAACTTCACGATAATTATGAAAAATAGACATAATCCTATTATTAAGAACACGTGTTTCCAAGATATGGGTTTCCTAATAACGATGTTACGGTTTTTGACCACATCCATTAAGTAAACCGTCACCGGTGCACCGTAAATATCCAATGTTTAACGACCATTTGTAATTGTTTTACGAGTGGTTAAAAATATATTTGTTAGTGGCGGTCTCATGGCAAAACTTGGGTAAAGCTTTGTTATAGATTCTGTTTCTAAGTGGGCTGATTACGAGTATGTTATGAAATAACTTTGGAGCTTAGGACATGAAAACTTATAAGAGAGCTTGCAAAATTGACGGATCATCGCTTTAGGTAAGAACATTAGTTGAAATAGTGGTCCAAGTGGAACATAGTCATCAACAAATAAGCAATAAGAATGTATGTCTCATGAATTCATGATTTTTAAAGCAGACTGGCACAGTTTGGTCATAGTTCTACTGTTTAATTATTTAAATTTATCACACACAATAATGTACAAAGGCGGACTTAATGCCTTAGGCATTCTCTACCAGTCAACCAAAGGTGGTGCAGAGATAAGATGGCGGGTGCTCTGATTGAGAGAAAATAATAATATTATAAAAAAACTGTTCTATTCCTAAGTTACGGCAGAGCCTTAAAATTCTAAGGCATATAAAGTCACCCCGAAGCCGAGACCGAACATAAGAAATTGCACGTTTCAATGTTATTTATGTTCTTTGACAGACTAATAATTCCGTTACGGTTACTCAAGTTGGAATTAAATATTTTGGTTTTCTAGTACTTCGCTGTAACCCTCGTGGTTGGCTGGAACAGAACAATCGTCTATAGAATACGTTATTTAAAGAAAGTATGACTTTAAATATATTTCTTGGAAGCTAATGTATTTGGCGACGGTAATGTCTACCCAAATAAGGGGTTTCTAAACTGAAAGAGGATGACGGGTAAGCTGATGGTGTAGTGACGTCACGCGAAATGGGAGAGCCTACTTGGTCAAAAGTTTATTTTTAGACACCAAAGCCAAGCGTTTATGGAACACCTCAGTTCTTAGGAACAGCCATAACAAGAAAATAAGCAGACGCTGAAACAATTTACTTTCCATATGAGGACAATGGAAAACTCCACGTCGTTTAATTGAGAGGCGAGGTAAAACATAAAATGAATCAGTTGTTATCATGGCGCTCTAGCCGTTAAATACCTGTTACAATGAGAATGAATAAAGATTATAGGTTCAATGCTGATCCATTGGACCAGTTAATAGGTGATAAGCCTTTATAATCACAGCATCAGTGTCAATCCCTATATTGGGTTCCAAAGTTCCGGCTACCATCCTACGTCCCGGCTAAGCAACTCCGGCTTCATTGTCCAAAGTTCCGGCAACCCTCAAGCTCCGTGCCGGGTACCTATTTTACCCGCGCGGCCACGTCAAGCAGAGCTACAGGTCTGGCGAGACCATCCGCCGACCGTCACCATCCCTGGGGTCTGCAGCGTGGCACACCCGTTGCGGTCATCGTCACACTAGGCTGAGCCAGGAGGTACTGCGTACTCCCAAGGAAATTTAAGGAAATCTTGTGACCATAGACCTACCCCCTTTCTCTTTTTTTAACTAAAATATACTAACATATTTATGTTGACAACTTTACGTGATCTTATTTAATCCAACCACGTAGACCCATTTCGTCACATTGGCTTTAGATTGACACGACACTGCCGACAAATTGCTTTGCAGCTTGGCAGGTGTTAATTGAAAATAAAACTGTAACATTATGGTAAATAAACAAAAAAAAAAAAGCTCGTAGTTTGCCATTGTTGTAAGCAGCTTTAAGAGTTTAACTAGATTTTTGTTATGATACAAAGAGTCCTCTTCTTTTAACTTTGGCCCTATATGTTACAAACTGTGCCTTTAAAATAAGAACAACACCACAAAAACTTAAAGGTAACCGATTGGCTCTAAATCGCGATAGACTGAAACAAAATAGAATGAGCGAAGGGGAGGAAACAGATGAAAAGCAGAACGCTATACATAGGTATATGTACAGACGAAGTCACGAGTAAAATATAACTATACATAATGTTCTAATCTCCAAGTAGCAATTAAATATAGTTTGTATTTACTTCAAAACATACGTGGAAGTCTGCACGTTCAACCTAGCTACACGTGTCGTAATCGCAGAAAACAATGAAAACACAATATTTCCCTTGTCGCGACTGTTCAATGTTATAACCTGCGCGTGATAATGTTTACTTGAAGGGGAAATTAGCTTTTGATAAGCGTGAAATTGACAAAGAATAGGAATTGGTAACAATAGTGTGGGAGGTCTAGTTAAAAGGACTTTTGATTGGAAAAACCCAGGCATAGATAGTGGTACAAAAAAACAAATAACCACATACCGTACCGCATTTCGTAATATAACTATCCAATAATATAAGGTACGTAATATAAGTATCCAACTGTGACCAGCGATGGCTAAAATTTTATTGACCATAAGTAAAATAGGGATAAAAAAAACGGGAAATTAAAGAGGAAAAAGACGACCACATTCTTAAAAACCAAAATTGACATAAAACTTTTAACATTATTGATTTACGATGTAGACATTAGTAACATTTATGACTTTGTATAACACGTCGACAATAAATGTTAAGTTAATATTTATAAAACCATATAAGGTACGGGTGGTGTTTCACACTCTAAAGTAATTTGTAATTTACACCGTGTTCAATTTTTGTTTTGAGTACGTAAATCTATGATTTTCTATTATGTTTTCTAAGGATTAGCTTGAAAATCCATAGCTTAGTAGCTAATGCTGAATCTGGTCTGTTGGCCTACTGAAGCCTCGTTTGCATTCGCTAAGCCCGGAACGTGCCAAGTCTGGCTAGCAGAATTAATCACTAGCGTTTGTTGGCTCAAGTATTATGGAAGTAAGCATGACTTCCTTGAAACTTGCCAAGTCGTAGAACAAATGAAAAACACTTACATCAAAGAAATGTGGCCTTAGTCTTCCTATAGTGTACTTGGCAACATCGGTGGTGAGCTGCTGGCAGGCGCAGCCGAAGAGAAACACGCCGATTACGTGGTAGGCCTCCCAGACCCAGGCGGGTATCTCTCGGCCTAGGACCTTTCGTGAGCGCCCGCCAACGTAGTCGCGTAGTCTTATCCATTCCGTGAGGCACATCTGAGAAAAAAGGAAAAGAGATTTTAAATAAATTGCCATGTGTTTCTACAGTCCGCCTAACTATAAATACAGTTAGACATAAATAAAGGATTCTAGCAGGTCTCATGTTATATAGTGACGAAACTCGGATGCTTCGTTAAAATCCAGAAATAGGTCAATTAATGGATGACAACGGCCAGAACGTTGTTCTAAAATAACCGAAGACATAAAAAATAACTAAAATAAGATTCCCCGGAACGTGCATTGCCATAGGCTCGTAGCAAAAAAATTCCCTGTGACATCTGTGGAATTTTTAAGATGTCGACAAAATTGATGTAATCTTGGTTTCAAAATTATAATCTTTAAAAAAAAAACACAGCTTAACGTTTTAAAAAATTGAATCCGACAAAAAGATTGAAATGTTGAAAAAGTAATGACACACTTTTTACACGACTACCAACATACGCGTGTACCAATATTGGCGATAAGCCAACATCATTAATTAATAATTACAAACTAATCACTAGTAGGCGGTTTGCATATAAATGAGGCATAGGCGTTGAAGCGTGACTTAGCTAAGTTATTAAACAGAACGGTTATACTTCTCACGTGAAATCATATTCATAACAGAAATACTGAATATATGCAATGAGTATGCGTCATTATGTTATCCTTTAATGTTTTGCTCAGTCAAAATAAGTATGACACAAGCCTTTCCTCTTTAATAAAATAATTTGTTCGTGATCGCCATGGCGAGTTGGCGACATCCTGTCCTTTAGCAAAATTGATGGTTTTCTCGGGTGACGCAACTGCATAAGACAGTCACGTCGTATTTAGTCCTTTGATCCTAATGTGAACTATGTCAAACACAAAAACTAGATCCGGAAAAATATAACTTAACCTATTCTGACGTCCCGAGCCATTTTCTTGTATCGAAAAAATCTCTTAAACAACATATTACATACAAGGTCTTGGCATCTCCCCAAATTGAATTTGGAGCATTTCTCTCGTAATTACGTATGTATTACATATTGTGTCTGTTGCAACTGGCCTTGTGCCTGATACGGTGCAGGGTCGGGTCGCACACGCATGGAATATCATACCATATATGAATTGTTGCTGATTTATCTGCCTCGTTACCATATTGATTTCAGAGCTGCAGAAAATCTAATCTCTGTTAGGAGGTTGTAAGATCGTATATCTGCATCCCTAATATGTAAGGATCTATTTATGTTACTGGAGATATTCGTGCCGCTATTTTTAGTCACGAAAGTTATGAGTTTTGCGGTTCGCGATATCACCGCGTGAAGAGCTTGTGTGTTAAGAATCTATAAAATACTTTTATCGCATGTTTTGAACTATGCATTTGTATCTTGCTTTATTGGAGCCTCAAATATAATATTGTTTTTGCAAGCACAGAAAACATTTTTGAAAACGGTGGAGTTTCAATTTTTTTTTCTTATTTTTTTTATTGATTCTTTTCTAACTGTGTATGGTTCGTTTTCCAGAATCTTACCGAGGAGCTCGTGGCTAATGTAATAACAGTCGCACGGGTCGATCTACGCTTGCCGGGATTAATCCATGGATGGGTGACCATCTTTACATACCGAGACTCCTCCGTGCCTCAGTAAGCAAGTTAAGCTGTGGTCCTGGCTGTCATTTGCGGATCTTTGGCAGTCGTTATGGATCGTCAGAAGCCCGAACCTCTAACAACCAGTTTTACCAAGGGGTATTGTATTACCCAGTTATTGGGTTATGGAGGTCAGATAGGCAGTCACTCCATGTAAAATACTGATATTCAGCTGCATACGGTTAGGCTGGAAGCCGACCTTAACATAGTCATAAAAGGGGTTGGCAGGCAGATTAACTGTTTAGGTTCGTATTCCCGAATCTTATCTTCATTGTCCTTTGAAGTATCTTTAACTGTAAAACTGTATGGACCTTATTAAAAAACAAGGTTTATCTTTAGAGTCAGGTTTAAACCATCGTGTCATTTTTGAATTTCGCACCTGATTCAGTCTTAATACAAAAACTGAGTTTAACCCGAGTCTTAAGTTGTCAACTTTGTATTAAGAACTTTATCTCAGACGAAATAAGGTTCGAAATTAAAAAATTACACGATGCTTTAAACCTGGGTCTAAAGATAAACTTTGTTTTTAATAATGCCGTATAGGTTTTAACTATAGTATCTACACAGTCATGACACCTAATTACCTAAGTTCATGAGCTACATTACCATTATATTTCGCATATCCGGAACTCTAATAGGGTCACTACCCACATGATATCCCGTTTCTGGGTTTCATGTCAATTTTGCATACGTTATCTTAACTTATCTTCGAACCCGGGAACTTGATAACAAAAATGGTCCTAGATTCACTGCAATTCTATAATTGCATGTGAGATTTGTGCCAATAAACGAACCCACGATATAGGAGAAATTTTGTATAGTGGGCTAAGTTCTAGTGAAGGTTATTTCCATTGTTTGTTAGTTTTATCAATTGACAAGTAAATAGTGCTTCAGATTGTGCTAATATACAGTTTCATGTGGAGAGTCAAGAGACACGATTGCAAATATTCTCGTATGTCGGTAAATGTTACCTTTGTAATTATCTGAAATTGGGTCAAGTTGGTCCTTCAACGCACACACGTGTACATTTATTTACTTATGTAAGCAGATAGATCTTCTACTATCATTATACATTATTGTATCATCCAGGAGTCGACAATGATTAAACTGTGTGTTCCAGCATTGCAAACCAGCTCCTTAGGGTAATAATGTTGCTTACCCGCTTCATCTTTCATGATTCCGATGACTCGTACCTACGATAGTATCTGAACAATGATTATAATCTGAACTATCAAATTTTACCTAATAATCAATCAATCAATCAAACAATCAAATCATTTATTTCAGATAAATATCCATAGGTAAAACGATTCAATCAACTTATAAACTTTTTGCGACTCTCCAGAAGCACTAAAATACTACAAACGAAGTAGAGGTGAAATCCGGTATTCTAAATACTAAGCCAGAACAGCCAGACAAAGAACATCTACAGAAAGTTGCTAGTACGGTACCGGGTCATAATGGCAAACTATTATTACTTATGCACTATTTCACAGTCATTAAACCTAGGCATTGTTTGCATACGCATTGTTTTGATCGAAGTTAATAACACTGCGTTTGTTCTGAAACTAATTAGCGAAAGAAATAATGGAGGAGAGGCTTTTAATTGAATTACAAATTGAGTGGAGAAGTTATTGAAATTGTTTGTAAATAAATTGTAATGGTGTCGTGCTTATCAAATCTGCCTCATCATCATCATCATCATCAGCCCATAGCAGTCCACTGCTGAACATAGGCCTCTCCAATTGCACGCCATTCAGCTCGATTCTCGGCAACTCTCACCCAGCTGCCACCAGCCACCCTGCGAAGATCGTCGCTCCACCTAGCCTGAGGGCGTCCTACCTTACGTTTGCCAATTCGCGGTCTCCACTCAAGAACACGTCTACCCCAACGGTCATCGGTTCTACGGCTAATATGGCCGGCCCATTGCCACTTCAGCTTACTTATTCTGTGGGCTATGTCGACAACTTTGGTTCTCTGCCTAGCCTTTTCCCAATAATGTTGGTGTCCTTGTCTGGCTTTCAGTCTAATCGGATGCAGCAGGATACCAGGGCCTGCAGTCTTGACATAAATAGCGATCGCTTTACGAACGGATTCGGTCGCAAAGTCCTAATGGGATCTCTAGACGGTGAAAATTGCTTGACGAGATTGTGATTTTTTTCGTGTTTATCAAGCAATTTTGACTGTCTAGTTCAAGTCAATTAAGTAGTAAGTCAATTTTGACCGAATTCGGTCGTAAAGCGATCGCTATCTATGTCGAGACTGCAGGTCCAGTATTTTATATGGAGCGACTGCCTATCTGATCTTCAAACCCTGGGTAACACGATATTCCTTCGCGAGACTTGTCAGATTTTTGGACTTCTTGACTACCTACCTTTCCGAGGCACGAAGAGGTCTCGGTATGTTATGGATGGTCACCCATCCACGGACTGACCTCGGCAAACGTTGCTTAACCTTGAAGATCAACCCTTGCGGCTTATATTATTTAGCTACGAGACCCTCGATGTCGTGCTTATATTGTCAGTATTAATTAAAACAGGTTGAATAGGACAAAACATAGTAAAAAGCTCCCATTGACAATATAACGACCTCGGCCTCTCTATCTTGGGTGCCACAACAGCAGCACATTCACATCCGATTCATAAGGATATCCTCCGGAACCTAGAAGTTAACAAAAGTTAGATAAGGTTTATGTGGTATAAACCAGAGACCATTTTGGTTAACCATTGAAAGGGTTTTCGATAGGGTTTTTCTAAGCGGTTAAACAAAAACCCATACGATATGGGTAACCCTTATGAATGGCTTAAGCTAAATTGTGATAACCCATTGAAAGGGTTTTCGATATAAACCCATACGGTGTGGGTAACCCTTTTGAACGGCTTCATTTAAGCCATTCAAAATTAGGGTCCACCGTATGGGTTTTTGATTAACTGCTTAGAAAATCCCTATCAAAAACCCTTTCCATTGAAAGGGTTTTCGATAGAGTTTGTCTAAAAATGGTAACCAAAATGGTCACTGGGTAGAATAGAGATAGAATTTGTCATGCTACGCGTGCTGGGCGGATATCGAAATAACATAATATTATGATTTTTTCATGTTACTGGGTTTCAAGTAGGTATAGAACCCATTGAATGGGTTATCATGTAACCCTTTCACTGGGTTTCAAGTATAAAACCCGTACAATGGGTTATCATGTAACCCTTTCAATGGGTTTTTAGTACAAAACCCCTTCGAAAGGATTAACTCTTAACCGGGGTTGTACGGTCCCTGGTAGAAACAGGGAAAAATCGAAGTCATAGATTATCTGAATTCAGCAGTTAGTAACCAATCATTAGCATTGCATATAGCATCGTTTTTGGCAATCACAGATTACAACTGGAAGAAGACTCCCCCAATCCAATTTCGGCAGAAGGATTCATCCCAATCCCAGTAACAATAGAACTCATTATCACTTTCCAATAACCAATAAAGACAATAATAAACACAGCAATGCTTACCGCAACAGACAAACAACAAACATTACATAAGAACCAGATGATCTTGCGCCCGCGCCGGTTTCAAGGGCGCTATGTGTAAAACATAAACAGTGAGTCATAGTGAGCTCGTTGGTGCCTTGACCGTGAGGGGAGAGTACGGTTTTCTCTTAAATGGTAGTTGAATTATAATGTTTAGTTACGTATGCATTATTATGATATGCTTAAGGTTTTATTCTTTTTAATTTAAAGAGCGTAGCATCGGTATTAGGGACGATACTTGGAGGCCTATCTTCAAGAGTGGACGTAATTTCGATGAATAATCATGTCATTTTTTTTTTTTGGGAAATTATCAAATAACTTCTCCCGCTTTGGGCATAGCGGGGGGGCGTGTCAGACATTTACTGACTAAAACCCACCCGTGTTCCTTCCGTTGCCTGGACGATCCGTTAAAGTCTATGAAAGTCGCTACCACAAGATTAGGATCAGAATTATCAACATACGAGACAAGCCATAATAGGTGTTTTTATAAATATCAAGAGACTTGCATGACCAAAGTTAAGGTACCTATGCAAAGAAGTAGGTAGATTAAGAGACCTGCAAGTTTTATCCCAGCGGAAGGGCAACATTAATAATTATGATACATTTGTGACTTTTTTTGATTCGTTTCCAAGCTTGGTAAAACCCTTTGTAGATCTATGAATGTGTAAATTCAGGATTAGAATATTAATAAAGAGAACTGTGGCTAATAACGTTTCTGGGCGATTTCGGGGTTTTGTTAAACATTCTATTTGTTCTAAAGACTCGGCTAATCTCGAACATTATCAGTACAAGATGCACTAAGTATGGTTTGTAATCTCATGTAGTAAATAATGGGTAAATGGATAAAGGTCGCAATATATTACAAGAGTAATGTCAATAGTGACAAGTTTTTACCTATCGTCGGTCACCCTGATACGCAGCTCCTTTTAGAAGGAATAAAGCCAACTTGTTTTTTACCTGAGGGACTAGACAAAGTGACATTCTATGAGCGATAACGATGTTAGACAAGTCAAAAATGTATGGAATTCACATAAGCTACCGTGAGTTCAGTCTCTAACGTTATCGAAACCTATAGAATAGATTCGATTAGAATAAAATACTCTTTATTATCTACACCATACGAATAAAAAATATAAATATCGAAATTATACAACCTATGAACCTATGTCTTCAATGAGGCGGTGGTATTACTTTCCTGGTCATATAGGCTTTCCTTAATTTTACTGGGATTTTGCCTTTGATAAAGCTAATATTTATTATTCTACTGAGCAAGCCAAGTTGACCAATAGTGAAGGTGCATCATTCACTTAAAAAGTTGGCCGCAAAAGGAAGAGAAAGATAAGGTGGAGTGTAAATGGGTGCTAATGGGGTGCTAATGGTTCCCAGATAACGTGTGCAAACAAGATTCTTTAGTATTTAGCATAGAGCTGTGTACTGAGTAAGTTGGTGTACGAGGGATATATAAGGGCCCTATTGTTTTTTCAGAAATAGTGGAGAGGTTTGTTCCATGTGCATTAACGAAGGAGGAAAATTCTTAAAACAAAAAGGTTATAACTTGCATTATCGTGAAAAAACTTTATTTACTAGTAAAGAACTTGTCAAAGCTTTAGGCCAGGACTCCACCAAAGTGGAGATGTGCGGAGATGTGTGTAAACGACCAATAAGATATCGGCAATGGTACGGTAACGTTATCTTATCGGTATATTATTGGTCGTTTACAAACATCTCCGCACCTCTCCACTTTGGTGGAGTCCCGGCCTTATGCGGGTTGCAGACCAAGAGCTAAGCTAAGTTAGTTTAGCTTAGCTCGCATAGCTGACGCAGTTTTTCATACTTGTGTGCAGACTGCAAACTATGCTATGTGAGCTAACTAAAATATGCACAGCTAAGTTAGTTGTGTTTGCCGATGCACAGCTACGCGAGCTAAGGTAAGCCCCTCAATGGGCACGCCACAATTGTGGCAATAAGTCCCCTCTTTGAGGAGTGGCTAGAGAGGCGCCACGGCCTCCTCACCTTCCGCTTGACACAGGTCCTCACCGGACATGGTTGTTGCAGGAGGTTCCTGTTCAGGATAAAGCGGGAGGAAACGCCCGGGTGTCACCACTGTGTGGATCGCCCGGAGGACACGGTGGAGCATACGGTGGAGGTCTGCCCAGCTTGGGCGGAGCACCGCCGTGTCCTTACGGAGGCGATCGGCGGCGGCGATCTCTCGCGTCCGGCCCTGGTTCGGAGCGAGAGTGCATGGGAGGCCGTCACCTCCTTCTGTGAAGCAGTAATGCTTGCGAAGGAAAAGGCGGAACGCGTGAGGGAGAGGCAAGGTTCGCGCCCTCGCGCCCCTAGTCGCCGCAGGAGACGCCCCGGGCGTCGGGAGTCGCAAGCCGATTTCCGGCCACCGTAGGCACGGGCTTGCGGACGGTGAGCGATGGGTAGCTCGCCGTCCGATAAGGAACAGGCCCGGGTCGACGGCGCTTTGTGTTCCGCGCGCGCCTCAAAGAGATTTCAGCATTAACTGACAGGGTCCGTTAGGACCAATGCCTGCCAGGGTTGCGAGTTTGTCCGATATCGTGGCCCTGGCACACAGACAACGGAAAGAACACGGGTGGGTTTTAGTCAGTAAAAGTCTGACACGCCCTCCCGCTCCAGCCCGCCCAGAGCGGGAGAAGTTATTTGTTAATTTCCCACCCAAAAAAACGCCCCTCCCGCACCTCGTCCGCACTTCCTTCGTCCGTCGAATTGAACTTCACAACACTGACTGAGCTTTCGCTTAGTTTTTGGTGTGCATAGGACATATTTTTAGCTTAGCTTAGCTTCGACATAGCTTAGCTCTTGGTCTGCAACCCGCAAGATGTCCTATACGAGTATCCGTAACTTAGTTACATTTGTCATCTTGTTTTCGTGCCTTTTTCTTTGTTTTTATATTGTTATATAGGGCTCAGTAGATGGTCTGGCCACGCAAGGGCGGATACAGGATTTAATTTTTAGGGAGGCCGTTCTGACAAGGTTCGGAGCTATAGAAATTCTACAATTTTCGGCTTAACTTTTCGATTTAACTTCAAGTAGGTAAAGCTTTTCGGTCAGAAAATAAATAAGACGTGCTTCAGTGTTTTTGCAAATTTATCCCTTGAGGTATAATGAATTGCGTTACATAGTTTTGTAGTTAAAACCATGAAAATTGGTACCTAGGTATTTAGACTATTGCTTGATGGAAAATAACGTGTTCAGCATTTTTAGAAATTCAACCCAAGAGTGTAAAAATTTTCATTTTTAGGGATTTATGTTCATTTCAAGATTCCAAGTGGACGTGGTTACGAGGTGGGTTGCTTGCGAGTGATCCTAAGTATACTATGTATAATATGTACATTCTTGTTATATCTTTGTATACTGAGATGTAGAAATTCACCTGCTGTAAATAATATAATTTTTGTTTCGTGATAAACCTATCTATGGATATGCTGTCTAAAAGTGCACTTGAATTGAATCGATAAGTTAAGTCGAAAGTATGGAATTCCTGGGTCTTTTGTGTTGGTGTCGTATCCGCTATCCGCCAATGTGGCCAACCAAGGTGCAGGTGAACGAGCACGTAGGACGTTTGCTATTAATTACAGCCCGCATAATCAGCCTATAATGTTCCCACTGCTGGGACACAGGCCTCCTCTCTTCGAGAGGGACTGGGCTGTAATCTACCACGCGGGCCCAGTGCGGGTTGGTAGATGTCACATGTCTTTGAATTGTTGGTTCTAGGACATGCCGGTTTCCTCACGATGTTTTCCTTCACCGTTTTGAGAGCAGTGGTGATGAAATTATTTACACAAAGTAAAGCGCCTGCCTGGGTTTGAACCCACGACTTATGACTCGTAAGTCGGGGCCGTTACCACTGGGCCACCACTGCTCTACATGAGGCGAATCACTGCGCATTAACGAATTCATGTGTCAGCGGCGGTGAGGGGTGGGGTACTGCGCAGCGAGTGGCTAACTTCCAAGCCGCCATTAAGTTTGTTTCCTGATAAACCTATCTATGGATATGCTGTCTAAAAGTGCACTTGAATTGAATCGATAAGTTAAGTCGAAAGTATGGAATTCCTATAACTCATCTCCTTCAAATGATTTACTAATATTCTCTCTTTATGCTGCCAAGCATTTGATTTCTACATTGTTTTTCTTCCATCCATTTCATGGATGTAAATACTTCGTCTCTAGTCTCTACTAATTAAAAGATATTTCCCTCTATTGCTCTCCAATTAGTTGATTCACAGTACTTTATGATTCTTGGTAACGATACACATCTACATCGCTCTGATAACTATAGAATCATACTCGTAGATCAATCATATGCCATGGATATTTATTAGTTTTCACAATGGAGAAAGTTTAAGAAATATTTATTACGGCGATTACATTTCATGCTATGACTGAAAGTCAAAATTGCTGTAATTTCAGTAATATACTTACTGCTAGACAAAGACTTTGTTCGAGTTTTTACTCAGAACAAAAAATTAATCGAGTTAAAACTAGTAAAAGTCTGGTGTCTTTCATATTGGTCCCAGTTTGGGAGCCAGGAGACCTATGTTTGAGACACTAATTCTGTATGTTAAGACGCTGAGAACAGGTAAACCGCTGTCACTGTCAGACTGCATAAGAAAGAGGCTTCTCTTTCTTATGCAGTCTGACAGTGACAGCGGTTGACACAACGCTTGTCATTTATTGCAAAATTTGAAGCAATTATTTATTTACTCAAAAATGAGTGAGTAATCGAAAAAAAACAATCAAGCTCTGCATACAAATAAGATGTTCTTGTTATTAATTAAATACCAACAGTACGTTGACATTTAATACAGATATTTTGGATTGAAACTTAAAGTAAAGGGTTAATTTAGCGTTAATTTGTATCGAGATTTTTTTTTCTAAACGTGTTTTGGTAACAACCAAGTTCTGAGAAATATGTTTAAGAATAACATATATTTTTTCCAAACTATATTGATTAGGCAATTTTTTTGTTTAACACAAGCCTACTTTTATCATTTGCCTCTTGTCGGCGCCTTAATGTCTGTGACAATGTTGTCACTTTTTTTAAATAAAGAATTATTATTAGTATCGGGAGTGTTTTTTTGTTCTTTATATTTTTCTTAGCTTTTCTATAGGCTGATTTTTAGCTACATTACGGGCCAAACCCAAGTAAATGCAGAGTGTGGTGAATTGTATGGTGAGAGTGTAGCTGCATAAATTTCCTAACGATTCTGCATGTGTTTAGGATGGCTGCTTTCTGCATATTGATGTAAAGGGATCTTCTAGATCTTTTAATTTCAGGCTACAGAGGAAATGGTTGGGAATAACACCTGTCGTGGCGAGAACTACAGGAACAACATAATCTTTATCTTGTCTCCAAATTCTTGTAACTTATTATTATTCTTGGAAGGGTGGCCTTTTACACTTGGTCCTTTTGATATGACTGCGTTAATTAAGTATAGTTTAAATGAGGCAATGCCGCTTTTAATTAAGCAAGTCCAGCCGGGATTCCAGAAATAAATAGCCAATGGTAATATTTCCCGAGGTATTTTAACGAACCTTCAGGATGAGCGGTGTCCAATTAAATCATACTACGATTACGTATTACAACAGCTACCGTACCTTATTATAATTCCAACATAGCCTTTGGAAATAATAGTCCAGCAAGAGATGTAATGAAAAATGTGAAGTAACCAAGTAGAACCAGCAATCAGCTGGTTCTACTTGGGCCTTTAACGCATTTTTAATCTCATGCTAGGGATTGCCAATATTGCGAGTATCATCACAGACCACTTCAACTTCAACCTCTGCATTTGTTGCGGCCTTTCTTCTCAGAGTAGTCAGATACGAAACCCCGACCTCGTCTAGTTTTTCTTTACTATGGATATTTATCTGAAATAAATGATTTGATTTGATTGATTTAATATGATTGACGTGTAAAAGTGTTTGTACAAACCTGCTTACAGAAATATATCATTTATCGTCATGCTCGTGAACGGGCGCCGTCAGTTCAGACTGGTCTTCTCTTAACTGCCAGGACTTATTTGTAATCTTTTAATCTTATATTTTGTATTGTTTTTTTTAAATAAGCAATTTATTTTTTTACATTGTTCTCACACATAGAAGCGACAAGAATAATGTACCCAGGATTTTGATTTTGAATATCTTAATTTAAATGTGTGTCCTTGGAGTTTCTTGCCTGTTCTTCTCCATAGAGATATACGTTTTGGAATGGGCAAATAGCTTCAACTTTCTGACTAACTGACCGACTCTTTGACAATTCAAAAGTGCCTGTAATAGTTTTAATTGAAATAAATGTTTTGAGTTTGAGTTATCATTTATCACGATGAGATTGTTAGGGAATAGACCAGTAACCCTAACATATCCCCAGCACGAATGATTTTGACGTTATGTATTAAAATTCTTATTGAAACAATTATAGTTTCCTTGACCAGCACCCTAATTGCGTAAGTCACTATCAATCACAATCTGAATGATTTTGAAGGATATAGCTAATCCATTGCTTCATAATATTATGTTCGAAAAATTTGTATGCTCGAAAACGTAAATAACGTAACGAATGTTGTTGAGCTGTCAACATGAAAGCCATTGCTACTGTAAGCGTGTTACGCAATTACCGCAGGTAGGGCCAATATTGAACTCACAAAATAAATAAATCAAACATTATTAAATTATGTAATAGTACATTACTGCAGCGGCCTGCAATAGGGGCATTGATGGACGAACGTGAAAATGTGGGGCGAAGCGAAGCCGAAGCACACATACGTGAGTCCATCAATGCCTGGTTGCGGCCAAGGCTTTTACAGTGCTTTTCTCAAATAATGCGCGGAAATTCAAACTAAGTAAATAATTTATAAATTCCAGATTCAATGACGAACAACGATAATTTTTCACGCGCTAATGTGTTCATATGTTTTATTTTTTTCAATAAACAGCTTTCTATTTGCAAGCCAGTTCGAAATTTAAATAAAACCTTTGATAAGTTACCTCCTTGGTTGCCATGATCCGTAGTAAAAGATGGTTCCATTTTTAAATTACACGAGTTTACTATTTAATTTATTTGGCCGCTAAACCACGACACATGGATTTTCATACAACTTTTGGTGGCCGCTGCTCGCATGTATTTGGCCAGTACAGCAATTTCGATTTATCTCGAAAAAGGTTGTCAAAATAGTGCTCGAATTTCAAGCATGTTTGAGAAAAAATAAACAATAAATTTAATTAAGTAAATGAATATAATTACGCACAAAACCAATTAGAAGAAAACGAAAAGCTTAAATAAACCATTCCCTCGATACTGTTCATTATACATTCATTATTTTAAACTGCAGCTTGTAAAGATGAATATATTAGTAGCACGCTAACTACGCTAATTTTACCAAGTTATTTTCTTGCCAATTAGCCTATATGTAAGTATGTATGTGCAATTAACTTTGTGGTTACATAAACATGTGTCGTGTGTCTGAGGCGAAGGTTCTGTCGTCTCAGTATGGGGTTGCATAAAAAAGACGTCCAAGGGTGAAGATACCTGCTGGCTAGAAAACTGAGGGCTGAGGGACTATTAAATATTATAACTATAAGGGACTATTAATAGTGGTCGCCCACTGGTCGAAATTCGACCCCTACTTACAATCTATTATATATAGTACTTATTTAATCCATGCTCAAGCTGTCACTTCTGTCACCTATCTATCTTCAAGTCATGAGACCCTGGTACTATGTGTGTGTGTGTGTGTGTGTGTCAAATGCATGATAGTGTGTGTAATGTTTTTTGTTATTTAATTTATTTCTATTTTATTTATTTATTTTCTTTATTTTTGGAAGACTTACAGACTACCTAATAACGGTATAATAACAATAATATTTATCAAAGTTGCTAATTGCAAGCCCCCATAGATAAAAACAAAATGAGTACTCCCTCATAGTCTTAGTTCCGTATTACAGAACGTCACTCAACACTAAACTCCTAAAACAGCACTACCTAAAACTAGTCTCAAGCTCAATTAATCAAATGGCTTGAATCTAGCCCCAAGCAATGCCCGAGCGATGAGCGACGCTCTCCAATACGCGCCTAAGTTACCTCATATCTGTATTACTAACATAAGCAACTAAATGATTTCTATTCTATTCTAAATAGAATCATTCTAATGCATATTATTAAAAAAATATTAGCTTTCTGCACATAATAAACTTTAACTGTTTTTTCAATTTCATACTCCTCCGTCCGCGTAATGTTCATAAAAAGGGGTACGAGTTTTTCGCTTCAAGTATTAATATAATGATTCAAGATTTAATAGTCAGCAAGGTGGGACATAACATAAAGGGCAGGACGATGCACGATGATGATGATTCAGTAAGATTAGCCATGGTTCGACTTTTCTCATAGAGGTTGCGCTGTCACGAGAGAAGATTGCACGGAAGCATAGGTAACCATAACGTCGTCACCTATTTCGGCAACGCTTCTGTGTAAAGCATGTGCCGTGAATGACGCTGCTATAAACGAAGCTTAAGGCGCTGACAAAAGTAGGCAAACGATAACAGTAGGCTTGTCTTAAACAAAACAATTGCCAAATCTATATAGTTTATGGTAGCGGAAAAAATATATGTTATTCTTGAACATATTTCTTGGTTGTTACCAAAACACGTTTAGAAAAAAAAATCTTGATACAAATTAACGGTAAACTAACCTTCTACTATGAGATTCAATCCAAAATATCTGTATTAAATATCGACGTACAGTTGGTATTTATAACTTTAAAATATATAAAATAAAATTTATAACAAGAACGTCTTATTTGTATGCAGAACTTGGTAGTTTTTTATTTTCGATTACTCAACAAATTTTTGAGTAAATAGATAATTGCTTCATATTTTGCAATAAATTACAAGCGTTGTGTCATTACGCTTCTCTTTCTTTTGTATGCAGTCTGACAGTGACCGCGGTGTAGCAGTTGTCAGTGTCTTAATTATTTTGAAATGGATCATCCACAGGCTACCTCCATTATTGCCACCAATTTATTAATGATACAAAGTTATTTGTTTATAGATCCTATCTATAAAAGTACATATATTCCCTGCCTCGAGGCTACTACATTATTACGTAGTCATTCTTCCGTAATTTGCCGTAAATTAATATACGCATGTATTAATAAAATAAATATACAATTTATTTTATTAATAGACATTGTTTATTTATAAATGCCGCGCTAAAATAGCGTGCGGGCATGATTAACTGCGTTCATGCAAACGATGAGAGAATCGCTTGAATTCACATGTAATATGCATTGATGCATCGACCCGACAACCTGTTTTTGTAGAACATACCAAAGGAGCAATGGAGCACGTTGAACGAACGTCCGATAAAATATACGCTTTTCTCCCGATACGGATACTGTAATCATCTTGATTTAAATGTATCAGTTTGACTTTAATGTATACGATATGAGCAAATACGAGTAGGCTGGGAAAGATGGATGATTAGTATGTTCTACAATGTCAGGTTTATTGAAAACAAGTGTGCGTATGAGTGCCTTTTCAACAAGCAAAGTTAAGAGATGTTTATGCGTAAGTTTATTGCTTTCTTTATTGTAGTTTGAGCACATTACGGTCAGTGGGAATGAGAAACCTAAAGATTTCCTTACATACTCAATCTATAATGTTCCCACTGCTGGGACAGAGGCCTCCTCTCAGTGAGAGACGGGTCCAGTGCGGGATGGTAGATGTCACATGTCTTCGAATTTTTGATTCTAGGACACGCCGGTTTCCTCAGGATGTTTTCCTTCACCGTTTTGATAGCAGTGGTGATGAAATAATTTACACAAAGTAAAGCGCCTGCCAGCGTTCGAACCTACGACCTACAACTCGTAAGTCGCGGTTGTTATTACTGGGCCACCACTACTCATCGTAGATTTCCTTAATCGTTCTATATCGATCACGTAACCATTTAAATAGTATTTTCTTCTTAACAGCTCCATTGTTTAAAGAGAGATTTTGAAACCATTTCCAAAAGATTAAGACTTATCTCTTATTTCTTGCCTTGGTATTTACTTTGTAGCAACATTGTTATCTTTACCACACATTTAACGGCGTGTTCAATAATTGTTACTAAGTACGAAACCAGAAACAAAGGATTATTGACAAATTAGCTGTAATAACAGTAGCTTAAGATTAACACGCTATTTCTTTAGTAGTAGCAGCACATGGACATGTTAAAGATGTTAATTTAAATGCTCCTGAAGATTAAGATGCCAAAGAAAATATAGTTAAGGAAAATGAGGCTAACAAACAAGATAATGCAAGCAAGAAAGGGCTATTCACAGAATCAATTCCCATAGCTAAAGATAATCGTCTAATCTTCATAGAAATGCCAACATTATGGTTGTTTGAAGATATTTACATATACAGGGAGAGTATGTAACGTCATGTGAATATAAAGTTGACGATGGAATCATAACATTGAGACTAAAATGTCAAGGACTCGCCTTGGCATTGGATAATGTTCGAAATACTAATATAAAATAGGGCTCGGGGATCACTATGCTAATACTGTGGGTGAATTATTTACGCTGCTCGGAATAGTAATATTATCGTGTGTATTTGCTTTTATAACATGTATTGTGTTTGTTGATCATACTGAAAATAATGCCCTATATTTTACGTAATATCTGCTTGAATGAATCTGATTATTTGTCTAACTTGTTATATAAAGCTATTAGATATCCAATAGATGTTGTCGAAGTTATAAACACTGTTCTGCATTTATGTAGGATAAATTGATCATAACTTATAAATAATCTATCAAAGCACAAAGCACATCTTCAAAATTGTCAGGAAGTTACTGTTGTAGCAATAACATTAAAATTACAGTTACCACCACAATTATATATGAGGACTTTAACATTCCTGTTGAAATTCCAAGACTATTTTACGATGCAGATAGGAATCACAAAAACAATGCATGTTGAAGTTTGCATGCGATTTATTTGCTCATAAAACCGATGAAGCATGTCAATGACATTGCGGACAGAAAATTCTGCGCGGACTATTATTACGGCAAGTTGCGAAACTACAGCTGAAACTATTTAGACTCCACGCATATAACATGCTATATACTGCTAATGGTCTCCGAGAATATTGTTAATCTTATTTCTTGCTTTCATCTTAAAAGGCTCATCTGCAGCATCGCCCGCTAATTGACGATGGGCCTTTAACAGCAATTCTAAACATAAACTATTCAAAACTATATAATACCACTATTACGTTTAATTCAATACAACATAAAAATATATTAAGGAAACAATGTAAACTATTTACTGTGTCGTTTAGATCATGCAATTGCCTGCCGAAGAAATGGTTATGGTGCAGTTACCATAACCATTTCTTCGAAGACTTGACTTACAACTTACAGCAATAGAAATACAGTAACCATTGCATAATAAATTACAAGTAAAATTAGCTGGTTAGACGAGAAGACGACATTATTAAGTTTGGGAAAGCCTAGAATGATCAGAGCACAAGTCCATGAAAAAATACGTCATAGTTAAACGAGACATTATACCCACCTAAGCTTTTAACCTATTATAAATTGTCCAGGTAGTACAACACACCGAAAAAATGGAAATACGGAAGGGAAGCATTAGCTGTGCAGTGGAACACAACAGGCTCATAAATAGTAATAATAAACTTTTAACGATCTCCCGGTCCCTTTCACAATAAATGACACAAATTCTTGCAGAAGAGACAATGACATATAATTAATGAAACAGCATTCAACTTATATTTACGAGGTGCGAAGTCTAAAAAATCGACGTAGTATATACGGGTACGCTAAATTTTGAACCCAAAGCCGTCATGTTACGGTCCACAATTTCCTAGTTATACTAATAATAGTAGTAACAAAGCTATACATATAGCTAGTACTTACGGTACACCTGATAACGCTTTCCCATAGCTGTTGTACTCGAGCTCCACAGTGTACGTATATACGATAAGCTGATCTCGCATTGTATAAGATTTCCGTACAATGAGAGGTCAGCTGATACTGGAAATGTATAGCTTGTTGTAGCCGTGTGTAAATGTTCGTGTTGACATTGTAATAACAATAGGTTTTGACTCTGAGAATAACTGTATGAAAAACATTGTTAAAGTCAGTCCTCATGCAAAACGTTAAAGTTAACTGAGGGAGATGTTGTATGAGCAAGTTAGATATGGCCTTGTTATAGCGGCTATAAATAAGGAAACAATTAAATCGAAATCTGCATTCAAGGACGCTTTAATTCTGTTATCGTAACGCATCGTTACATTTCGCTGACATACAATATTAGTTTTAGTATATGCGAAACCCGAAACACGTGTGTAGTATTTTTATGTAAAGAATCTATGTAGAAAATTTCAAAAATGTATCATGAAAATTCACAAAGTTATAATGTTGTTATGTCATCGGGTTGTCCGTATAAAAACATTTTAACGGGGCCCCCGCACCTCCAGGGTCGTCTTGCGCTCATTGATAATAATTTGGCAGTAGGTACCTATCCCCCCCCCCTTTTTGGGGGAGGCTTATGTCCAGCAGTGGACGTCTTTCGGCTGATGAGGTACCTAACCGTACGACGATTGTATTGTAAGTAATTAAATAGTGATAACATTTTCCATCACACTTAAATATTTTTGGGACAAAATATAAGATGGTGTAAAAATTATTGAAATCGATTCATTCAGGTCCTTATTCTGAACAACATATATTCAGGTTTCGCATATACTAAAAATAATGTTGTATATAGCACCAAATGTTAAAAGCTGAAATGCATTGGGCGTATTTTTGTAATTCCCAGATCTAGGAAATATTTGAACAAACAGCTATTACTATCCATCTCGCTATTCCAGGTAAAATAACTTCACAGTTTGCCATGTAAATGGTCTTGGAGCGAGTAATGTCAACTAGTTGTCAGAGATTTACTAGACACAAATATTTTTGAAATTTGGTAAATACGGATATATTTAGTTTTAGGTTAATTAACCTAATGATAAAGACGTTACGTCTCGTGGATTACATACACAGTTTTATTACTGTCTCAAGGTTAGAAGAAATCAATCGACATACTTCACTAGAATTTTAGTGAGTATTTGAGGAAGTTTTTCTCTACACCCGTGTCGTGATGGCCCCAGTGGTTAAGGCTTCGCCTCTTATGCTCGAGCTTAGGAATTCAAATCCGGACAAGTACCAATGTGACTTTTTTAATTCATATGTACTTTCTAAGTTTATTTTAGACGTCACTGACAGAAGCAAAATATGGAAATGACATAAGTCTGAAACCGCCACTCTGCCTTGAGCTAGCGTGGTGATCCATTCTCTATACAGAGATGGCATGAGAATTGATCACCTATTATTATTATTTCTCTATAATGGTCTGGAAGAAAAAAAACAAAGATGTTAACAGCTATTAACATGTGGTGGCTATTGTTTTTGGCACTGGTGCAGCAACTGCCGGCGGGGACAAGGAATGCCCTCAATTCAAAGTTGTGTAATGAATGGCACCAGTCCGAATTAACTCCTACTGGCTTCTTAGACTGAGAGACACTGTTTACTACGATTCCGATATAGACCCACTTAGTTCCGAGAGATTATAATTAAGGAATTGCGTAATACACTTTCAACCACAATTCGAAGGATTTTGAAGGAAATTGCTAATCCATTGCTACATATGTTTGAAAAATTCGTCTGCTCAGCAATGAAAGTAACGGAGTGAATGTTGTTGAAATGTCAAAATGAGAGGCATCGTCATCTAATTCTATGCATCGATCTAATTGAGATTGTATCAATACTCAAGTAAGTTGGGGGCATGTCATCAAATAGATTATTGTCATTGTCAAAGACCATTGCTACATATGTTTGAAAAATTCGTCTGCTCAGCAATGAAAATAACGGAATGAATGTTGTTAAACAGCCAAATGAGAGGCATTGCCATCGAATTCTATGCATCGATGTAATTGAGATTGTATCAATACTGAAGTAAGTTGGGGGCATGTCATCAAATAGATTACTGTCATTGTCAATGACCTGAACTACTCCAAACCACTCCAGCCTGCAATTTCTATTAAAAAAATACCAAAGTTGCAAAACATAAAAGAAACAATGTTTATTAAATGAGATAATTTTATTCACAGACGTTCGTGACTGCAATGAAAATCTAGTTTGTACCTACCTCTTTATGTTCTTTAATATCAAAGACTAAAGTAATATTCAACAAAGAAGTTGGTTTATTCTTAGTCAGAAATTGTCTAAAAACTGAATGTCGTGCTGTCCTACTTAACGTGAATAGTATGAAAGTCTGAGCATCGTTTGTTGGAATTTTTACCTGAAATCAGCAAACGCGGCAGTGGTATTTAGTGATTTTATGGATAAACTTGAGTAAAATAATTTATAGTTTGGAGACGCAAGGTTCTTCTGATAGGTGTGTTTTCTGTGACCGGATTTTATTTGCCACCAGAAATAAAATTAGACTTAAAAAAATAACTACAGCTTTTTATTCTAAGTCTTTTGCAACAAAATAAGTCGTTAGATCTTTAATT
Organism: Tiliacea aurago; assembly: GCA_948098905.1. Taxonomy (NCBI): domain Eukaryota; kingdom Metazoa; phylum Arthropoda; class Insecta; order Lepidoptera; family Noctuidae; genus Tiliacea; species Tiliacea aurago. The sequence continues at coordinate 20,740,333 of OX402593.1, forward strand.
ATTGTTATTTCGTGTTTGTAATGACTGTTATAGTCATTACAAACACGAAATAACAATAAAACTAAAGTTTCACACATGCAGCATTAATTCTTTTAAAATTATAGTGTTATCTACTTCGCAACAGTTTATCTTATTTTTAACCACTTGAAGACCACCACCAATTATTTTTACGATCCTAACATTAATTATCGCAGTGTGTGGTCTACACATTACCAGAATTTATATCAACAATTCAATTAAATTCGTAGAAAAACATAATTAGCTAGGTTAAAACGAAATTGATAAGATATAACGTATTAAATGTCACAAAGTCTCGCAAATATTTGCTGTTAACTCGGGTAGATATGAACAAGGGCAAATAGAGTATAATGCGAAACCAAATATTGCTGTTAGATTAATAGTTAAAACAGATGGCTGAATTATGCGTCAAGTGTTTTTCCACAGTGAAAATGTCTGCTTTAATTTATTCCTAATTGCAAGAACAGATTTACTGCACGATATTTCTGTAAATGTGCGTACGTGTTTAGAGTCATATCAATTTTATATAAATCCATTCCAGCTAGATAGACTCATTCAAAATAATATCTACAAGAAGAAGAAGACATTACAAATTAGTATTTGTGTGAAAAAAATATAAAGTCATTGTCGAAAAAAGATAACATCCATAATAATCAACAATTTCCGAGTAACATAACAAGAGACGGAAAATAAGAAGACACTATGATAGGGCAATGCAATAGACATAAAAATCATGCAACACAGAAGTCGACAAGTTGTTAACGCAGTCATGCACGGAAAACAGACAGACGTGCCTAAATTGTAAATTCGGAAAATATTGACAAAACTATTCGACTACTGATAACGTAGCTAATAATAGACGACAAATAGAAAACCATTTCCAAATAGTAGGAAATAACCTTGACTAGGATTTGTATGAAAATTTAGTACCCACATAAAGTGGAGTTGTGCCAAAATGATGTTGCTGTTGTATACGGTTATACCCATGGACTTAGTAAAAGGTTCTATCCTATCATCATACTATGCTTTCCTGGGCCTGCAGTCTCGACATACATAGCGATCGCTTTACGACCGAATTCGGTCGCAAAGTCCTAATGGACCATTAGTCCCCAGACAATTAAAATTGCATAAAACAAGCACGAAAAAATCACAATCTTGTCAAACAATTTTGACCGTCTATACAATATTAGTTTTAGTATATACAGGATGGATTTTTGAGATGGGACAGTAAGGGCAGCTACCTCAACCGTTGTAGCTACAGGGAAACTGTCCTTAACATTTTGAGAAATATTTCACAGATTTGGAAAAAAATGTACAGTCAGCAGGAAAATGGGCGATTTTCAGAAAAACTTTTTTTTATGCCAATCGATCCTCTTTTTTAACCTCTAATGGACCAATTGAGGTTTGAGTACTAGAAAAGTCATAAATCGCAAAAAACTTTTCCCATACATTTCGTAGGAAATGAGCATCTAACTTACATTTTTTACCATCGAAAAAGTGGCCGCTACAAAAAAGACTGATCGAAAAACCAATAAAAAACAATAATTTCTACTTTGGGTATTAATTCACCTTTAAAAACTTGAAAGCTTACATTTGACTCACCTAGAAATTTTACTTTTGAAGATATGAGTCGTTCAAAACGGTAGCCGTTTTGACGTAGGCATAGGTTTATTCTCTTTACTAGAGAGCGGGTAGCAGCTAGCAACTGCTGGTTCACGGTATAGGACCATATCTTTGTATCCACTGCCTTGCGAATTGTCGGTTCAAATTAGAACGAGTATGGCGGCTGTTGCGCAGAATTTCAGAAATAAGAAGCAACCAAGCAACAAACTATCTAGGTTATGTTTTCAAAAGCAAATTAAATTATGACGCGTATTCGTTCGAAATTAGAAGTTTATTTTTGAATAGATGGACCGCTACAATAAAGTTGTAGCGGTCCATCTATTCAAAAGACCGTTAAGACCATTTTCCTGTAGCTACAACGGTTAAGGTAGCTGCCCTTACTGCCCCATCTCAAAAATCCACCATGTTTATGCGAAACCCGAAACACGGGTCTAGTATTTTTATGTGAAGAATCTATGTATAAAATTTCAAAACTGTATCATGAAAAATCAGAAAGCTATAAGGTTGTTATGCTACCGGGTAGTCCGTACAAAAACATGCTAACGGCGCCCCCGCGCCTCCAGGGTCGTCTTGCGCTCATTGATGATAATTTGGCAGTAGGTACCTAACCGTACGGTGATTGTATTGTGAGTACAATTTAAATGGTGATAACATTTTCCATCACACTTTAATATTTTTGCAACCAAATATAACATGTTGTAAAAATTATTGAAATCGATTCAGTTCCTTATTCTGAACAAACTATATTCAGGTTTCGCATATACTAAAAATAATGTTGTATAGAGACCCCATTAGGACTTTGCGACCGAATTCGGGCGTAAAGCGATCGCTATCTATGTCGAGACTGCAGACCCTGGACCGTATCGCAATGTTTTAATCGATGGGTTGTCCATGCTAACACAGTGCTATATCGACATAAGTATCGATACTATGGATTAATGCGAGAGCAAATGTGTTGGGTTAATTGGGTTTTATAGGAGGTTTATCTTATTTCTATTCACCTACAGAAATAATGTTGTCCAAGACTCTTTTAAATATTTACCTACATGTCCAAACTTTGCTATAGCTAGAACACCAAGATGCACTTGTTTATCGCGAGTAACTCGATAATTTTACAGTTCATAGTGTCGTGATTATTGCGTGCTTCGGAGTTAGCACGTTGTCGGATGGCCGAGTGTCGTGATTTCTTTGATTTAGTTTAAAAACAATGTATTCTTTTAATACCGAATTATAATATTCACTGTTGCAGCACTGTCAAAGTACAAATTATTAATGTTGTAACAAACTTTTAAATGTATTTTCATTATGGCAACTGAATGTATTATTTTACTTTGGCAACACAGAAATAACGGTTATGATGTTATCGTTATTTCTGGGTGGGGGAAAAGTCATTTTAAATTGTAAAATGTAATACCAAGCCAGTTCTCGTGTAGTTGTGAAACAGTGCAGTTGTGCGGAATAAAGTGTTAGCAAGAAAAAAGTGGATACTTTCAAATATCAAAGACATCACGACAATAGGTATTTTTCGAAAATAAATGCTTGCAATCGCTATTCTTACACCGAAACGATTAAGTGGGTGTTACGATATTTTAGTAACAACACAGTGACATTGGACCAGTGTAACGGTTTTCAGAAATACAACGTTCATGTAATACGTAAATAAAATAAAATTAGATCGATGAAAGCGTTTGGAAAAGATGTATTTTAGGGTTCCGTACCTCGAAATGAAAAAATGAGGTTTATAGGATCACTCGTGTGTCTGTGTGTCTGTCCGTCTGTCACAGCGAATTTGCTCCGAATCTACTGGACCAATGAAGTTGAAATTTGGAACTTATGCATTTCTGTGATCTAAACACGGACGTGCCTCTTTTGCAGGCAAATTAGAAAATTTAAAAAAATGGTTTTGCAAAATGAAATGGCTTGGAGGATACCAGATATTTTTTTTTTATTATATTAAAACTAAATACTTTTAAAGTTGTTAAAGAAAACAGATGAAAGATGGCCATTTTATCTCCGAAACTGCTGAGCCTAAAATTTAGAAAAAAATACGGAGAATATTCTTATTTTTTTTTTCTTATTTTTTTTTTTTACCCTACACTAGGAATTTCTCCTGTATTGTGGGTGCGTTTACAAACATAAACAGTCAGACCCGGAATAACTACTTGTAGGTCATACAAATATTTGTTCCGTGCGGGAATCGAACCCGCGACACGCAGCGCTGCAGTCAATCGCTTAACCACTGCGCCAACCATGCCGTCAAAAAATAAGTCTATACTTATAAATTACAAGAAAACCCATAAGTCTATGGTCTTAAAATAAAATGATAAATCACTCAATATTGTGCGTACAAACTTATATTTGCAGTTGTAATATATGGGGGTTTTTCAACTATAACGTTAAGTTTGTTCTTCAAATTCATCCCAACTACGGAACCCGTCATTGTGCATGGTCCGACACGCACTTGGCTGTTTTTTTTCTCCGGAAAGAAAGTCTGGGAACCACCAAGCATCTTATATCTACTAGATTTACACCCGATCAATCAAAGTGTTTAGTTTATCATGTATTTACTACTACTATTACTAGTCATTATGTCAATATTGAACACCCCTAGGAATTTAAAGTCGTGAGGATATATGTATATCCTCACGACTTTAAATTCCTAGGGGTGTTTTATTAAGGCGACGATAACCGACTTTTAATTATTTTATACTGAAGAGCACGTCTAAACGAGTAGTGTTCATGATTTGAAAAAAAAAATATGTTAAATTAGAGCATTTTTTCAATAATTTAATATGTGAATATTTAGATTATGTTTATATTACATAGTGAAACTAATTTGTAAAGTTATGTCTAACGCGGATAAAAAAACTGAGAATGGCGCAAAATCTACCAAGCGTATTTTTCTGAAACCTTCACCAATTTAAAGATAATTTGATTATTGATCTTTAAGTATACGCGTTTTATTAAAAAATACCCTTTGGTTTGTGTATAATAAATTAATAATGCGTCAAATTGGGGACAGCGCTCCTTGATGGGCGAGTCCTATTACTAGCTGAACGTACAACGCGTTGCGTGAACTCAGTACAGAACTCGCAAGCTAACCACTAAAGGTCACTGGCATATTCAGGGCAGGTTCGATTCCCGCACGGAACAAATATTTGTATGACCTACAAGTAGTTGTTCCGGGTCTGGCTGTTTGTGTATGTGAATTTAAATGTTTATAAACGCACCCACAATACAGGAGAAATTCCTAGTGTGGGGCAACGTTTAAAAAAAAAAAAAAATATATATATAAATCTCCGTCTTAAGATCCATGTTCAGCAAAGATGACGATGCTGATGCTGATAAAAAGTAAATATTCTTGTGATGGACGAAAAGAAGCCAAACAGTAGAAGTAAGTCATCGAAATCTTTGGCACTGGCACTAAACAACTCTTGTGGAGATATGGATTACAAAAATAAAAATAATATCCACTGGGTGGTACGAGACGCAGATGACCTACAACATATTTTTTTAATAACATTTTTAATTACTTTAGTATCATCGTTCAATGACGAAATGTCCATTAGTCTAGATAACATTTGGCTTATAATTTCAGGAATTGTACTCGAGTTTGGCTATTAATTAACTTTTATTACTAAAGTTGACAATAATGACTATGCAAGTTTTTTTGAGATTATATGAAACTGATGAACTTGTGCAAAATAAAAATTCAATAACTATTTCTTCTTTCTCAGATAGGGAATGGTTTGTGTATTTCTACTGCTTTGGAATTCCTTTATTTCATACCATACTTTTGATCAGTATCTGATACTGATCAAGCGGAAGTAATTCATAAGCCACAATCTGAGGATAGTCAAAGAAATGTTCATCTAACTACTCTCAGGTTGGTAGAAGGCGAATCCACCACCCCTCTTTTATTGCCATTCCCAAGGGTTATTTTTAAAACGTCAATAACCTCTTAAGGTGTCATTGTACTCATCATTATGAACAACTTTTACTATAGTACAAAACCTGAACTGGCGAAAAAAAAAATAAGCTGGTCCTTACATTTTAACGAATTATTCGATCATAAATGTAGGGAACAGCTGGTTTTTTTTGCGATTTCAGTTATGGTCCCATAGTAAAAGATGTTCATAATGATGAGTACAATGACCCCTTAAGAGGTTATTGACGTTTTAAAAATAACCCTGTATGTATAATCTGAGACAACTGATGGTTTTTTCAACAATTCTTTCCAACTTTCTCAAGTTCACCCCTATATTTACATTTATTTATTTACCTTTATAAACAGTAATAAGCCCAGTAGTAATTTTAATATTAACAAGAATTCCTTCTCCGTTAACAAAAATATCATCAATGTATAAACAGACTCCTTTATCACCAGCATGGTCAAGTATAGATGTACAGCGAACTTAAAGCTTATAAAACTATATAGGACACATAATCGAGTATCGGCTGGCATGGTGCCAAGCTGTACCATCGTGGCGGTCAAGGCTAACGGCAATGAGGTTCAAATAAATATACTTGTGACAATCTTAAAAACTGTTAGTTTTCCTTTATGTTTTGGAGAAGACGATGTTTGTTTTAAAGGAGTGGCGGATTTGTTTTGCAGTGTTTACGCAAATGCAAGACGGGATTTTGCCTAAATGACGATACGTACAAATCTTTTATTCATGCAAAAAAATCTCACTTTTGGAGAAACAACTCGGTCCATTTATCCATTATAAAAAACTAAGTTGGAGTCTCATATCCTATGAAATGTATGGGAAAAGTTTTTTGCGATTTCTGACTTTTCTATTACTCAAACCTCAGTTGGTCTAATAGAGGTTTTTGTTCCTTATATGAAACAGGATTGATTGGCATAAAAAAAAACATATTGTTAAAATTGCCCATTTTCCTGCTGACTACATTTTTTTCAAAATCTGTGAATGCAGATCAAAATTTCTCAAAAAGTTAAGGACAGTCTTTTGTGACCGTTTTCCTGTTGCTACAACGGCCCATCTCAAAAATACACCCTGTATAAACAAATTTGGACCAGTCATAATTCCCTGAACTTCTAATACTTAGGAGCTTTCAAACTTTTCATGAACAACGTTTAGGTACGAGCACAGATGGTACAATTAAACCCAAAATAAAGTCAGTGCCATGATGAAACTTACAGGTGTCTAAGCTCAAACTATACATTGTCCAGGTTTAAATGCCAATATACGTAGCAACTACATTGTAGTATATCTGAAGTACTTTACTATCGAACAAGCAGTAAAAGTCCCAATATGTTTAAGTAAAGGCTTTCAGGTACAGTATACAGTAGGTAATAAAATTTAATATCATTATTTAACGCAGCCATGTTTACCCTGGAGAAGCCATTAATATTTATATACCTATTGACACGCAAAACCTTTTAGCACTAGCGTAGGGTAAGGGACAGGTCCATTGTTCTAAGTATTAAGATGGCAACATAATACTATGAAATAGTGGCTAAATAAGCAAGCTTGCACAGTATCATTTGTTAAATATCAGGTGAGCGAAAGAAATCTTATAAGAAATTGGTGAAAATATTGCTACAGATGGAAGTAAAAATCCTTGTTTAACCATGACAGTAAAAACTCCCATCCTTTGTTAAATATCAGGTGAGCTAGTAGGCGAAAGAAATCTTAAAAGAAATTGGTGAAAATATTGCTACAGATGGAAGTATATCCTTGTTTAACCATGACAATAAAGACTCCCGCAGAAAAGCGCGACGCCACTCTAGTAGAACAATTTCTATGAAAACTGCATGGAAATTGTTCTACCAAAATCGCGTCGCACTGTCGCGTCGCGCTTGACTGCAGGAGCTTTATGGCTGCTAAAGGTTTGAATGTATCTTCAAAGAATTCCACGGGAGAAGAAAGTATCTCAGATGACAAAGGCCACCATTTTCTATGAGGCTGATTGGTTTTTAGTTAAACAGCCTCATAGAACATGGTATACCTAGATCTCGCCAAAAGTGTATGTCTGTATAAAGACGAGTGATCAAAATATCTTATTCCCAGTACGAAGAGACCAGACACGAAGGCAATAAGTTGATTCGCACATAAAATTGGCTACACGATCAATAAATGCCAATAAAAGTATGCCCCACAGAGTACTCAGAACTGAACTAACTGAACCCACGTTCGCTAAGGTCAAAGTCATGGTTTGTATAAATATTGGTCTCTACGGATCACCGCCCAACCTTCACGGTACAATAGTTAGAGTATGTCATCACTTCATCAGTGTCATCACCGTTATTGTACCTACATGTTTTATTAAGGATATTAGTGATACTTATTGGCAGTGTTGGTAAACTGCGGTGTATTTATAGCGTCTGTATATTTAGATATTTTCTTTCCCCAAACTTTCTTTTGTTTTAAGGCATGCTCGGTTTTTCGTTTGAGAGAAATTCAAAGGTAACTGTAAGCTATTAGTAAGGCATAGGGAATTGATTCTTTGTTTAATAAAAAAATGGAGTCTCCTGTATCTATCTATATAAATAAAATTGAATGGCTAAATGTGTTGCTAAGCGCAAAACTCGAGAACGGCTCAAATGGCATTATTTTTATGTAGTCCAAATTAGGTTCTTATGGGAAAAAAGGGAAAACGCAACAATTTAAAAAAATCTCGAAATTCGTACGGGAACGGGAAAAACGGGAAAGGCGCGGTCAACGTCGCGGGGCGTCAGCTAGTATTTGAATAACCACAAAATTGTTTTAATTCGTAATTTTCATGGCAAGTTTCCGCAGTGTTTGCATAAACTCATTTAATACGGAAAATTATAAAGCAATTATAATTTTATCGTTGGCCATAAAGATGAAATTAGTCAAACATTCTTAATTATAATAAGTACATTGTTTTATTACAGGCTGTTAAGTAATTTCTAGTGAAACTCATGATAACTGTCTCGATCATAACAGTGTGAAGTTTTATTATAATTTAGTGAGACGTAATTATAAAACGTAAGAAAATTACTGAAAACATGACGACTCTTTATAGGCAAACACTGTGTACAAAACGGTGTACTCTCCCAATCTGACACAGTAAGATAAGACAATAGAAAATAACTATTTAAATATTAATTACGCTGAAAAACAGCAGACATAATTATTAATAATCAGTTTCCCTGCAAGTATTTATAGAGACCATGTAGTGATTAAGCAATTAAACTATGCAACCATGGTGACAGTCTAATTTCTAATGCAGACAAAAGAATGAAAGCGTGAAATCGTTGCTTTGATTCCGACAATTTCTTTTACATTATGTTTCTCATTAGAAACGAAAACAATAGAATACGTTTCTGAAAATGTATTAAACACTGAAGCGTTTATGATTAATTTAACAAAACTCTCTGCAGAAGATAGATATAGGCATATCTACTTATCTATAGGTCCTCCCTAAAATTACCGACTTTTTAACGATTAAAACAATAATAATCTCGTTAAAAATCGTTCATTACTGTCAAGTGATATACTGTTAAGTAAACTGACGTTGTAACCACTTTATTTTATCTACATTCCCGTACAAATGTTAATGCTCACAGCTTAGGCATTAAATGTAGTGTAATGTAAGTTGTATGTAATGTAATTGTTACATTTACAGTCATTATATTAATTCAATAGGACCACCATTAATACCTAGCTTGCAAAATTATGTCAAAGTCAAAAGCCCAAAAATGGCAATAAACGCACTCATTGACGGACACCCAGTAACTTAAAAGCAAAATTCAACTGAGAAATTCATGCATAAGCGGAAGTAGGAAAATTAAAATAATTAATGTAAGCGTAGTACAAAAACATGAAAAAGGCGTGCGCAAGCCTAACCTTTACGAACCTATTGCAGCCACTGAAAAATAAAATAACATCCAACTAGTAGAACTACTTGTAGCTGATTTTGAATAGCAAAATGTTCTTCAGTAAACCAGTTGCAATACATAAATAAATAAATGATTCATACTAATAGATTCATGTACCGATTTCTAAACGCTTCACACTCATTCTAGGAATCCAATAAATGGTATTACAAAACACAAATCACTTGGACAAACATCCAGCCCGTTTGGTATCAAAGGCGGAATCTAAATCAGCATAGTACGGACATTCAACATTGCTGCTACGACAGTCTACGTTGTAATGCCTGTAGTGGTAGATTAACGACGTGACGGCAAGCTGGTAAGGTAACTATTTAATGATGTTTAATTTACTTTTCATTCATTCATTATGTTTAAAGCTTATAAGCCTGTGTTTTGCAGTAAGAAATAGAAGCATGATCATGCACGGTACACAAATAATGATATGGCTTTGCCTGCATTGGACAAGTCCAAGGCACTTGGCACCTTAGTATATTCATGTAACCTATTTCACAGTAACAGTATTTATGCCCCTCTGTGCAGAACATGAAATACGCGCAAAAAAAAACCATCGGTGATCTAAATAAACGTACGACATATCGAATCATGAGAGGCAGTCTTAACCCTATCATTACCGATAAATTATAAAAATGTAGTCACGATAAACATATCATAAACGCTGATGTTGATAATTAAGTGCCTAATTTCGGTACGGAACTTAAAGAGAGGAAATCTAATAGTGCCTATAATGATAGTAAGCTACACCGAATAGCTGTAGACGATGTACTATTTTATTGCGACCAAGCTATTAAACCCATAATTCAGGTCAATGGAAACAATTGTAATATAATTAATGGGATTCAGACGTGATTGGGATACGGTGAAAGTAAAGGGTTGAATCGTGCAGAAACACTCAATCATCGAGTTAGATCGTGCAAGTAATTATATGGAAACCATGCACTTATAGGTAATGGAAAGGGCAGAGGTAATAATTATGATTCAATTGATACTGTTATGTAGGAAATTGATCAGGTCGGTCGGCACTATTTTCTTATTGATGCCAATTTTCTCTTCGTTACAGATTTTTTTATACACGTACTTGCAACAATCAGGTCAATTACTTGACCAGAATTTCTACAAAAAGTAACTTTGATTTAGAAAAACATTAACAGAAACATTTTTGTTTTATTATATATATTTATATTCTACTTTTTGGTGCAATCATCTCACGCGTTTCGCCGCAATTCCATTTTGCTTTACCACGACCGCTCACCGCCAGTTTTTACAGAGTCCATCCACCTCGAGATTTTTTTTTAACAAATTGCTGAACGCCTTCAGAGTTTTTTCTACATAGTTTCTTAGGATTAATTCAGTCTCGCAATTGAAGCTTTTAAATGAAATATTCTCTCACCGATATATTTTTCTATAGTTTAATACATTATCATCCATCAAACCTGTTATAAATCTTGAATGAACTTGTCTCTATTCAAGAGATGTCTGTAAGAGAAATTCCTAATTCATTTTGTATTTTCGTTATCTGAATAAAAATTGATTTATTTTCACTAATCAATATAAATCGCAATTTTGGATCACAATAGGTATTATTAATTTACGTATCATCCTCGTATCTACAAACATGTCATGATGAACTTTCATTATTAATATAACATCCTCAGAAGCTAAACCCAAATCAAGCATTTTCAAGGTTACCGCGGTAAGATACTACAATTTAAGAACAAAATATTTTCCTAAAACAACATAACCAAAGACGAGAGCAAAACACAGTCGGTAATAAACGAATAAAAAAATCGAACACCGGATGGTCTGGCAAATAAATAACTCAAGTATATTAACGGACATGTATACCAGCCGATTGATCTCGATGTCTTGTTTGCATCGACAAAAAAACTCGGCAATAAAGCAATTTACTCTTTAAAGATTGTTGATTTTAATGTCACAAAATAGGCAACTTCAGAACTAGATAATGATGAGATCGCATCATGACGTGATCTAGTTCTCGATAATGATACGTTCCAGTAATTACGGAGATCAATCTTTTTATGCGCATAGTTCGAGTCTGTTAACAACATGTGTGGCTGCTGATATTATGCTTCTTCACCGACTTAAAGATTACTTTCAAAAGGGCAACTGATACAAGGTTTAAAGTCCTAGTTGACAGTTTTAAATTAATTTAAAGGCATATCTTTGCGAAATGTTTGCACACATGTGCACAAGGTTCTTAAATACAATATGACATTGTACAGATGTACCTACGTTCTTACTTGATAACATTTAAAATAAAAAGGCACTTAGCAACACCAAATCTGTTCTGAATGAGGCCACCTACGCAGTAATGACGTTCAGGGTTGACTTTTATCGTAGAATGATTCAAAAAACGACCCACCTCCAAAAATACATGACAAGCGGAAAATGTGCAATGTTTCCCGCATAAAAGGACAAATCGGATCTATAATTAACAAACCAAGGCCGATCTTCAATGTCCTATAGTTATTTATAGCTATTTAAGTGGGGCCGATCGATAACAACGTGGGAATCGAACCCACTTGTCCTGTTAAACATATCTTCTTTGACTGCGATGGAAAAGAACGATTAGAAGGGCTCGTGTCCGATTGTGATGGCGATAACACAACATTGAATTATGTAACGGTTTGTATTGAATATATTAATGAAAATGGTGAGAAAGGTGTAAAGTAAAAGATAACGGTGTTAAAGCAAAGAACATAATTAAACCTCTAGCATAAAGGATCAAAGTTGAATGTTAAAAGTAATTTCGAGTTCGTTCCAACAAACCATTGTTAATTACAATCGTGGAGACCGAACGAGAGTTTGCGATTTATCTTTAATGGTGGCGACAAATCCGGTAGCTTGCACGCGAGTGTAGCAGGAAATAATACGGAACTCATTTATGCAATAACTAAAGACCGACTTTGTAATACACGACCTAGCCTTGTGCTGACCATAGAACAAAATTTAAATATTCCTAATCTCGTGAATCTCGTGAAAAAACCTGAGACTATAATGGCAGACAGTGTCCTTTAAGTAAAGCTTACAAACGCGAACTAATGAGGCGATATAGATTGCAAGATTGACAGCCTAGCACTGAATTATTTAATAGTTTGTACGGAATAAATTAATACAAATAGTGGTAATGAAAATACTATAAGATAAAATAGCCCTTTTAAGGCATGGAAAGATACGCTGAATGCTTGAATGTCAGCCGTTGTTGATGCCTAGCATTCTGTATTATCCACTTTGCATAGTTAATTAATGATCGACATGACAGGTGTCATAAACTGTTAAGGTCTTGCGATTACACGTGTGTTGGCTATGTTATTCTGTAGGTAGTCAGAAGGAGGTACTAAGTAGGCATAAAACAGTATATACTATATTCCTTATAGTCCTTTCTCTAGACTTTTATGTTGATGAAATAGCATAATATTTTCTCACGAGAGTACCTATAATAATGATTCTTGCTACAAACATGGTAGAGAATGGGTAGTGAAAATTATCTAGCAATTAATAACACAGTCAATACTGAATCAGTTTGGTGTCCCCATAGATAAAAAAACCGGTCAAGAGCGAGTTGGACTCGCGCAACGAGGGTTCCGTACGAATATATGATGTTGATGATTTCTGAAAAACTGTGCTATTTAGAGACATCCTTTTATTTTTCCTGTAATCTTTACATAAACTTCTATCACATAGAATAATTTCAGATTTTTATCTATGCAAATTTCGAAGATAAGGGGGTAACGGTATTTTTTTTTACATTTTTCATCAAAAGTCGGAAACTGTGCTGCCTAAAAAAAATAAAAAACCGGCCAAGTACGAGTCGAACACGCGCACGAAGGGTTCCGTACCATTATCTATAAAAATAGCAAAAAGACACGTTTGTTGCATGGGAGCCCCCCTTAAATATTTGTTTTATTTTAATTTAATTATTTATTTTTAAAGTCAATATATATCTACATATTCTGTGAATATTTCAAGCGTCTAACTGTTGCCGTTATCAATATAGAGCAAAAATGAGCAAAAAAATCACGTTTGTTGTATGGGAGCCCCCTTAAATATTTATTTTATTCTATTTTTTAGTATTTGTTGTTATAGCGGTAACATAAATAGGTACATCATCTGTGAAAATTTCAACTGTCTAGCTATCACGGTTCATGAGATACAGCCTGGTGACAGACGGACAGACGGAAAGACAGACAGACAGACGGCGGAGTTTTAGTAATAGGGTTCCTGTTTTACCCTTTGGGTACGGAACCCTAAAAAATGTTTGAGAATGTGCAAACAGCGTTCTTTCATATGATACCCCACATGCCCTATTAGCCCCACTTCGAATTTGTAAGACCCCCTTTCAGTCCCTTTTGCAAAAAAGACATACTTTTAAATTTCTTTCTTGTTTGCAAAGTAGTTGGGCTAACGTCATCTAAAACTATTCTAAATTTCAAGTTGATAGCATTAGTAGTTCTCGAGATATTCAGGTGTGAGAGACAGACATATGATATATAGATAAGGGTTCCTTTTTACCATTTTGGTACGAAACTCTAAAAAGGATAAGTATTTAGTAGTTGTTTCAAATAACTACCATTAAAATACACCAAGTCATTGATGAAGAATTAAAACCAGTAGTAATCATAACAAAGTCTTGTAATATCGTTAAAATTAAGTACATTGGTAAATAACATTATATCAAAATTACGACGGACGCATATTTGTCAGAACTATAAAATGTATGTGTTTGCTAATATAATAATGGCGTAAATGATTTAAGTACTAGACTTGATATTTGAATTTATTATAATCTGAGTAAATAGAATGGAACTTACCTTGTTTAAATAGATCCGGTAGAACAGAATTAAGCAAGAAATGTTTTTGAAAAGACTTGTTACTAACATCATCAATATAAATTAAAGTATTGGAAGATTTAAAATATAGAAGCTTCAGATGATAACAAATTGGATTATTAACAACCCTTTAGCATCTTGTGTGGCGAATAAATTACCTAAATATACCCTATTTTATTCCGCAAGCGACTGTGATTGGTAGACAGTCCAAATCAGTACCGTGAGAAAATATCGAACGGTCAATTAATATAAGCGACTTAAGTACTTGCATACTCAACAGAACATAATATGGTACCCAATTTAGAAGTGCAAACCACACAGGAAAATATTGAACTTGAAAGTTTTCAATAGTTGGTCCTAAAAGTCACATAATGGGAGTTCTTTATCAGGCCAATAGCAAAGAGTTAGACCAAACATTTGTCATACGAATTCTAATCGAACCAAAATGTGTTATACCAAACAAGTTGGACCAACATTGGACAGATAAGTGTATAGACATAGAAATTATGGGCAAACAATGATCGATGGCCCACTAAGGCTGTATTGACAAACTATGGTAAATAGAAAAAATAACATTCTCATTCCGGAGATCTAGTTCGGTGTGATAGTGTACTTACTGATTTCGGGGCACATAACCGCATACATATAATATTATCTAGTGATATTCCATTTTGTGGTAAAAATTTATACCACAGAAGCAAATTAAGGTCTAAACAGAAATAACAAAAGTTAGGTTTTTCACTTACCGTAAGTGCAGGAAGGCCAAGCCCAACGATGTACAGCATAACATTGGTGACAGTAGAATCTTTGTAGGGATGCTTAAGGGACTCATCATCGCAGAAGAAACCTCTTTTGTATGGGGTACCCCAAAGGTAGAAGACTAAGATCAGGAATCCAACTGTAACAAAAATAAAAACGAATTAGCTTATACAAATTACTAAGGGCTCATTAGGGTTCTCCCAAAAAATTGCACGGTTAAAATTGTCAAATACAGCACCAAGCATAATTAGGGAAATATTTTAATTTTGTTTCTTTTGTCAGTACCTTTTAACTGAAAGATATCGTTGTTATCAGGCGTTGATGAAACCAGAGACATAACAATAGATAAAAAATTATGTTAGTCAAAACACACAATAAATAAAGTAATAGAAGGTTAAAGATATTTTGAAAGGCGAGGTGTCAACAATGATATGTTTATGCTATCACTTGTGACAGTGAAACTTATTACAAAATTGTGTATTTGTACATTTATTTCTACACTAGCATGAGACCCGCGACTTCGTTCGCGTGGAAGTCGTAAGAAAATAACAGCCACTTTTCCAGCCTACGCTATTACTTCGTTTTCGCTTAACGTTAAATCTGTTTTTTTTTTTTGCACGGCTCTTAAGGGGCTTAGGGAGGTATTAAGAATAGTAATTAATATATATTGGCAATCGCAGTATGGTGTTAAAAAACATAGAGAACGCTGCTGCCCATTCCTCTAGTATGCATAGTTTCTCTAGTAGCAAGTACATATAGATAGATCTAACACGTTGAACTATCAATTAATAATAATAATTCATTTATTGCAGATAATAAAGATCCATTGGGTTAGTAACAATAGTCTTAACCTATGTTAGTACTTAACTAATAACACAGACAGTGTACAGGTGACAAGTGACCTCACCAACGGGCTGTCATGTCTCCCGGCGATAGCACGTAGAATGCTGTTGGGGCTGCCACGGAGTCTGTTTAGCAACGAGGCCGCTCTATTGCGCCGTACAGCATTGAAGCAGTCGGTACGTGCCTCAGCAAACATCGATGATGCGCTACAGAACCGAGGCAAACGCAACAGCACTCTAAACGCGTTGTTATACTGGATCTGCAGAGCATTGTAGGCCTTTTGGGTGTAGCTGAACCACAGGCTCCCCGAGTACAGTGACATGCAATATGCTTTGAACAAAGTTATCTTGACCGCAGCTGTACATCGGAAGAACCGGCGGGCCAGCATATTAGCCCGAACCGACAATGCTCTGCGCTCCCTCTCCATATCTGCGTCGTCTTCCAAATCATCTGTCACCAAGTGACCCAGGTATTTAAAAGAGTACACCCTATGCACGTATAAACGCATTTTTCTTTCTTTCTTTCTTTCTATGCAACCCCACACCGTTCACGTTAACAACACAAAGTTCGACGGCCCGCCACTCTGCGCTGCCATCTCAACGTGACGCTGGCAGAATAGTCGACACCGGCTCAATTAACAAAGAGGAAAAAAAAAAAAAAAGTAATGGCATTACGACGATGCCATTATAATAACACATTTCTATTACTTATCGACCAGTATGAATTTAGCAAATTACGAACTTTTAGCAAAATGACAATGGGATCGTGTTGGAATGACTGAATTCATAAAATAGCAGACTTGGGGCCCTGAGGACTTGTCTGACACTTATCATCATATTCCTATCAACAGAAGCAGGGGTGATAAATTCAATCCAAAAACAAAAAACGATACAACCGAAGCTGCAGGCGAAACTATGAACAATAAGTAGCAAAGCAAGGCGCCATAAATCATATAAGTATAGATTTAGCGTATCACTAGCAGTCGAGGAGTGGATTAACTTTATTTATAGACTCCCGATTAACTCAGATTAATGTCGCGGACAACGAGACTATTGATTAATGAGTTTATTTATACGACAAGTCAAACAAGGCGAAAACTTATTAGGGCTGCCTACAGACTGGAATGTGTAACAGAGAATAGATTTATGCGGCGCCTAAGAACTTGGCCTGCTAACAATAACAAGATGTTAATTTATACCCCTTTCTAATTATGAGCTTGAATGTTGGTGTGATCTATGTAGTCAGTATATAGAAAATAGGTAAAAATGTTGATAAAATATCATCATGAATTTGATAGCAGCACGGTAAATAATGACTGCAGTAGGTATGATGAAACGCTAGCAACAAAAAATGATAAGAAGTTACATCATCTGAACTTAGTGAATTTGTATTTCAAACACAGATACGGTTAAAATTACTTCAAAAGATGAAGAAAATATAAGTAGTCATGATCAAAGAGATATAAAATGTTAAACTTAAATACAATCTTTACGAATCGTCTGGATTTTATTATCTTAATCTTATTTATCCACCGGTTTAAGTCACATAAAAACGATTCAATAGAAGTTAAATAATTTAACAACAGCTGGATTTAATCAATATATGGAATACTTAGGATTTTATCAGCCTTACTTTACTATATATTTTTTAATCCGCCCTCTCTGAAGGGATCGGCAGCGGTGTAGGTACCTACACCCAGATCATCATCATTGTCACTCTTTTGTCTTTATATTTGGGGTCGGCGCAACCTGTCTTTTCTTCCATACTAACCGTCTCCCCCCCTTTAACCCCCTTTCTTTGTACCTTCACCCACATGTCGCCAGTTATGTTTATTCCCTTGGAATAGAAATTTAGACCATTACTATTAACCAGATCAAAAATAGTAATAATATCAAAATTTTAACGTAAAGGTAAACCTTGCGCTAGTTGTAAATCAACTATGGGAAAAGGATCTGTGCCCGTGGGTGATGAAGTAACCGCTAATGGTGTAACGATATTCCGGCCCGGCACGAATACCAATATAGACTCAATAGGTTATTGGTATGGCAACAGTAATTGGTTCCATTAAAGCTGTTTACCGAAAAGGAAAACTTAAGAGTTACTGAGAAATGAAGGTCCTGCTATTTGTGTGTCGAAGGTATAAGTACGCGAAGTACTGAAACCAAGTGATCCCTGTTCTAGTTAAAGACACTGGAAAATCGAGTTTCAGAAGGCAAAAAAACAGTGAATTCTATGCGATTTAATAATGTCAGTCTTATTGTTATACGAGACTACGATGTTTAAAGAAGTGCTAACAAAATACTAGAGAAACAAGAATAGAAAGTACCTACAAACTTACTGTTAACAATAATATTGTTGTCCCGTTAATGTTTTAATTGTCCTTGTACTAATCGAGGAACAAGCATAAGGAACCATTAAAATACTACACAACGCGATAAAAAACGATTAAAATAACACGTTCTATTTTAGAAAAAATATTTTCATCAGGCAACACATCATAAATCACCGAGAATGTGTTCGACCAATAAATCTCAACAAGCAATTAACGTTCTCAAAATGTTACAAAAAAAGATTAAAATTGACTGAGTGTTGTCAGACAGAAATTTAAATCGGTAGAAACTAACCCCATTATTACAAAATTAACTATTGTTTCACGGATTGTTGCTTGTCCAAACATTTGTATGGATGGACAAAAAACAGCAGGTAACACAAAATGGGGTGCCCGTAGAGATAGATCGATGGAAACGTCCCACTAATATTAAAATAACAGCTCTTGAGGTAACTTATTGACATGAACAGGGGTTTGTTCAATTTACATTTTTTCTTTTTGTGATGTGAGCAGGTGTCAATTTTAAAGACCAATTTGCATTTTTATGTGTAGAAAAGAGGTTACCATAATGTCCGCTCTCCTTGTTTTAAACTGACTCAATTTGTATTTTTTTATTTCAATACTAAATATTTATGTAGGTACGGCCAACCGCATGTAGGCTTCTACATACCGGGGCGACTTGTCGCGCGACGCGACGCGACACAAAGGCACCGCCCGTCCCGCGACACGCGGGGCCTTTGTGCCGTGTCGCGTCGCGCGACAAGTCGCGCTGGTATGTAGAAGCCTTGTCCATGCATCATCGTCGTAAAACTTGGACTATGAAAATCGCTAGGAAATAAAGATGCTGCTAATTCTTTTTTTTTACCATAGTGTTATTTTTTCAAAACGTTACTACATAGATGGCGTTGGAATCGAATGATATCTCGTACGGTTTCAATCTTGACCGATATAAGTAGGCTTATTAAATTGTACGTATATAATAGGATTTTTTGTGAAGGCATTTGAGCGCGATAATGCGTAGAAGAATGATACCTACGTAGAACCAACATCTGAAATGAATGTAATGACAATATTTTCGTTTCGTAAACCAATATTACATATATGACGGCACGGTTGACACACTGCGCTGCGTGTCGTGGGTTCGATTCCCGCACGGAACAAATATTTGTATGACCTGCAAGTAGTTGTTCTGGGTCTGGCTGTTTGTGTGAGTTTAAATATTTGTAAACGCATCCACAATACAGGAGTAATTCCTAGTGTGGGGCAATGTTAAAAAAAAAATAAAAAAATGAGAAAAATTCCAACAAGTGACTGCGGTGCTTCTGTGACAGATAAAAAGTTAATTGTTGACTCACTTTTTAATTAATAATACATACTTATTTAATTAATTATTTTTGTAAGAAGTGACAATATAAGTTGTTAAAATAAACAGGAGCTCAATTATCAAGCACTCATCATAAATCACCATAACCCATATTATTCTAGTGAATTCTTCCGAAAAACTTTTCAATTTATTTTTGTAACTAAAGCCAAGACTAATACGGTCATCTTATTTTAAAAAACTTCGAGCAAGTTAACACAATGCTAAAAGGACTCGGTTTTGTTATTGATCTTAGGTTAAAAATAACAAACAATGTTTTATGGCTGCCATTATCGAGTTACAGCCGCTCCTACGAGTATAAACAAGTGAGTGAACTAGTGCTGCCAGTTGGTTGGGATTTGATGCTGAGATAATATGTATCTATGAGACAAAGCGACGGAGATTTTGTCACTAACATTTGGCTAGGCGACGTTGTAGATGGTCGGCAGTGAGAACTCCTGGGACGCGGTGGTATCCTTCTGCGAAACAGTCGTCAACAGGCTGCGGATAGGGAGCGGGAGATCTCGTCTGCTCACCCGGCCCACAGCAGGCGCACTGGGCGTCGGCGGAGGGTAGATAATGCCCTCTTCCGGCCCCCCTAAATGGGTCCAGGGACGGCGGACTTAGGGACGTCCGTAGGCGGCGCGTAGTGTTCCACGCGCGCCTCTTTCAGATGTCGCGGGAGGGGTCAGACACCTCAGACTCACCCCGCCCCCCCCCCACCCCCCAGACTTGAGGAGGCCCGCAGAGGCGGGCCGGCACTAGCCGGGGATCACGGAAGTAATAACAGATCCCCGGTGCAAGTGTGGGAAGGGAACACTGGGGTCGTTTTTAGTCAGTAAGAGTCTTGACAGACCGCTCCGCCCGCCCCAGGGCGGAGGACATCTATGAGGATATTCCACCCCGTGAACATAAAAAAAGGGCGACGTTGGAGAAGTAGTTAGATTTTCAGCGATAATTTTGAGTGAAGACATAATGTTAGGTTAACGTAGAACGAAATACGTAGCAGCAGCTAGGGTCAGCAGCAGTAGCAAGAAGATCTTTTAAAATAATCCTGTAACAAGTTTAGAACCCCCAAACACTGCAAATGCAGCAGCAAGCAGTGGTGGCCCAGGAGTAACGGCTGCGACTTACAAGTTGTATTTCATCACCACTGATCTCAAAACGGGCAAGGAAAACATCGTGAGGAAACTGTCCTAATACCAAAAATTCGAAGACATGTGACAGCTACCAACCCGCACTGGGCCCGCGTTGTGGATTACGACCCATTCCCTCACAGAGAGCAGGCCTGTGTCCCAGGAGTGGGAATATTATAGGCTGATTATGCTAAACACTGCAAATTATTCCGAAGAACTTTTTAAAATACATGAATTTAAAGAAGTTATTCCATACAGGTGATAGGCGCTGATTCAGAAACATTCTGCTTGCACTTGTAACTTAAGGCTTCTACATACTGGCGCGACACACAACGCGACACAAAGGCCCCGAGTGTCGCGCGACGAGCGGTGCCTTTGTGTCACGTCGCGAGTCGCGCTGATCTGTAGAAGCCTTTAATATAAATAAGACTAAACCCAAAGATTTAAATATGTTTATATTCCGTTGGTTTAGGTAGTTAAATAAAGGTAAACAAAAAAAACCACGTGACGAGACAGCTATGAAGTAACCGACTAAACGTAATACCTGTCACTTCAGTTGTCATGCTACTTTACAGTTATGCTCTTCAATTTAGCAACGTTATAATTCGTGGACGTTTTGAGAACCTGTATTTTTGGGGTCTTTACAATAGACAGATTACAAAATATTATAGTATTATTATTAATCTAATTCAAAAATTGTGCTCAAGCAGTTCCATCAACGAAGAGTAGTTTAAGAATAAAAGATAAAGTTTAACATACATTAATAAAAGAGGAAACTATCGTAAAAATCAAAAATCCATTTAATATAGTTATAACGTGTTTTTAAACAAGAAAGTGTCATCTATAAAAACCCTTTTTACGGTTTGTTTACCTTTATTTAACTACCTAAACCAATCGAGTATAGATAGACAGTCAACCTCTGAACTCGTAAAAATTACGTCCTACTGTTGGCCGCGTGTAAGACGTAGCTGTTCACGCACATCAGCCTATTAACACTTTTACTGTCCATGCATTACATGTAATGCACTGAAGACTTAGCCCTATACGTCCGTGCATGACATGTTATGCATTTTTGAAAATGTAATGTAATGGTTATAGTGATATCCGAATATAATTAATTTTTGAAAATGATTTATGTACTTAATGGTTATCTGAGGGTGATAGACGAAATTTCGTTATCGTAGAATTATTAAATTACCTTATAAAACATTACAACGCAATATTATTATTGGACGTATGGTGATAGGATTATCAATTACCTCGGGACAGTCAAAGTGTTAAAGTTGGTCTGTTTGTTTTTGTTCTTTTATTTTGCAGCGTAGACAATAATCCGGATTAAACCTATTGGAAGACGCAACAAGATAAGTAGGTAGCTATGAAGATTTCTGTCGAGATTTCTTCAAAGCAAAACAATAGAAATAATTTATTTCTCCTCTAACCTTGAATCTTGTTGCAAATCAAGCAACCGAATCAAAAAACTAACAAATGTAAGACATGCAATTAAAATTAATTGCGAAACACACGATAAAAACGAAATTATGTCAGCGTTACGTGCCTATAAAGGAGGGCAGTGTAGTAAAATTACGAGTACCGATACGGTTTGTAAGAAATAACAATGAAATTGCTAAACAAAAAACGGTAATACATCAAGTCTTCATGCTTTTCAATTAGGTCAGTAGCACTGCTACTGTGAAGATAGTAGAAAAGAATTGTTAGTATCACAATATCTTAAGTGTCTAAAAATATAACGAAGAGTATGCAGGATATCGGTTATCCTGCCAGGGTTACGAGTTTGTCCGAAAGGGATACCTATCGTGGCCCTGGCATACAGGCAACTGAAGGAACACGAGTGGGTTTTAGTCAGTAAAAGTCTGACACTTAAAATTCTGAAACGTTATTTGATAATTTCCCACCCAAAACAAAAGAAAAAAATAACATATCGATTATAACTAGATAGTTCAGACATCCTTGTACTGGCATCAAACCATGTAGGATGACAATGTAACAATAATTTACGTTCAGACATACAATAGTGCGGTTTTTTAGTATCCGGTCTACAATCGAAGACCTTCAAATTTAAATAAGGTACTGTCGATAACTTGATAATATCGGCACTATTATGACTCAATTTCTCTTGCCCCAATCGAAGCTGATCTTGCAGCCTTGAAACAAATTGGTACCAATGGTGATAAGATGGGGTGTGTTTGAATATTCAATATTGTTTAATAATTACATAGTACCTGATGAAGGGTCTGGCCTGAAAAAGGTAGCAAGCTGACTGTTTGCATTGCAGGAGACAATGTAACAGTCATCTTAAGAAGAACCCGGGATTGCTTTAAGCCGAATTGACCATAAGGCTCAAAAACGGTCTAAAGACAGCGGGGACGCAGTAGTGTGTTTAGGAAAAGATCATAACTGATCAATAGGTAATCATAGATTCATCCTCTATCAATCCAACAATAAATTAAATTGGTCTCAAGTTAATGATAAAGAATGATTGCTTTAGCCTACAACAAGAAAAACACGCTGGTTTTTTTTATTTTTTTACTATTAACGTCATCCGCCCTCAGACATCCTCGATCGCGACAAAGTCAGTAGCGCGTGGCGACCTTGCTGCGTAGTGTAGAATTGTAGATACAGTTGTTAGATAATTAGCTACAATACCTAATAATCTTTGAAACTACAACCACATAGACCAAGTTCTAGACAGAATTTTGTCATTTTGGGTCTCAGGGATCCCCAAAATATTTGACGAAAGAGTATAATGGTCAATTGTAGCACGAAGTGACGACACATTCTGTTTAGGCATCCGATAGTAATC
The DNA here is from genome assembly GCA_948098905.1 of Tiliacea aurago. Taxonomy (NCBI): domain Eukaryota; kingdom Metazoa; phylum Arthropoda; class Insecta; order Lepidoptera; family Noctuidae; genus Tiliacea; species Tiliacea aurago. Next base: position 20,763,957 of record OX402593.1, read on the forward strand.
ATCAATCATTCTGGGTTAACCCCAAAGCCGTATCGAACTATTGCCATAAATGCGTCACCAAGACCAAAGTCCAAGAAACAGTAACGTGTTGGAATTTTAAGACATCTTGATTGAATGATGGCAGTACCTACTACATGTTACCATTGTACGGCTTATTACATGCATACTTAATGTGACTTCGAAGATTCCCGACCGATTAGCAAAGGTATAAGCATAAGTGCAAAGCCTACTTGAAACTTGACGTGAAGACTGACGATTAAAACTTGATCCAATTGCGGTTTGTAGTGACAGGTGGCAGCTTGCCAGTCTTAAACAGATATAGGGGATTAGGAGTCTTGGTATTTTCTATTTCTTCAGTCGACTGTAACGAACTGAGTTGTAATCAAGACTTCGTAGTTCTTCTTTTATTTCGGATAGATCAGTACAAATGCTAGTAATGTTCTATCTAGATGCAATTTTGGGTTCTTGACTGCCAGTAACAACTGTGGCATTTCTTCGACAGTGATCTATGTACGTTCACATATGAGTCAGATTCTTGATGTGCAAATAACAATCAACCCTCCCAAAACCTGACCGCCGCGCGCTGTAACCACTGCTAACAATTTTCTAAGTAACAATCAATTATTTCCGCAACGTATCAGAAGGAAAAACACGCAATAAAGATCGTAAGCAACAATTTTGTGCCGCGAACGAACGTTCATTGAATGACAATAGAATGAATGAATTATTCACAATTGGAGCCTTCCAATGTCAATCCCATTATGTAAGTGACATCGCTACAAACGTAAAGTGTGGCGTTAGCTGATGTACGAGTATTAATTGTACAAAGACGTGTTCAAAATACTTCCAAGTTTAAAGTATGGCGTAGATAGTCTATAGCTAGAAATAGAAACGAACAAATTATTATTTGCAGTCTTATCCTAACACGCGGATTTCCTGCGTCGTCGCCATTAGAAATACAAATCAAAGATAAATTCCAGACACCAGGTATAAATTATAAATCGTGTATAAATTCGCTCATATACACCAATCTGATGTTCATTTATATCTGGCGAAGGAATGGACACAGCTTGATTGGGAATAGGTAAGAGTGACTCATCTCTCTTACTTAGTCCCAACTGTGTCCCGTAATTTCTCACTGATCTCAATCAGTGAGAAATTTCATTGGTTCTTTCATCGTGCATTGGTTCTTCTTGGGTTGGTAGTTTACATGCAAGACGCGAGTAACTCTTTTAGCAGTTTCCCTCTTTCTGACACCGTATCTACAACAGACGATAGTGTTAGATCTTCAAGTTCAAGTTGAACAGCTAATAAACTCTGCCATTAGCAACCGTCTAGACATAATGCTCCCTCAAGTTTCGACACAACACCCGTCTCTTTCGCATTAATTATGTCCGTGAAGGGTTTATCTAGCAATAGTAAGCATTATTTAGCATATACTTGCTAAATCCTCTTCAAGAGTAATTTACATTCACGACAGGAACACAGGTAATCCTCAATTATGCAGGCTCAGTGATATTTAACACCACCTGCCACATCTGGCGTGAGCTACCGGTATTACGTGGATGCCTGCCAAGATTTGACCATAAAGAAATAATCCTTTGGTGATGTTTGTCCTGTAAGAAATATTAGAGAATTGTCCCGATACATACATAATGATGTAAGGCTAGACTGAATTATTTTTAGAGGTTCAAAATCATTAGCCTAGATTTATTTTGGGAAGAATTCTATATCGTCATGTGTATAAGTCACAGATATCTATGATATAAGTTTATTACGATTAAGAATCTTTCCCAAAATAAATCTAAGCCAAAATTTCGCCGATTATATCCTTATATTTATCAGGATTATTCAGGATATAGTAAACTGATTTAAGAATAAAAATAAGGATCTGATTAAGTGAAAATGCATCACCAAGACCATTTTTACGATCTCATTGTCAGTTTATTAAATTCAGTCTGTTGTTTAAGTTTAACACTAATCATATTAATCTTTAGCACCGGTGACCTCTCGTTGGCTTCTGGAAAAACCAGTTACACTAGTTTTATCGAAAAAACTTTTTCAAAAGGCAGCTGTCGGTTAGTCTACGATAAAATCTATAATCTTCCTCATACATAAATTAAAACGGACATTCCCTTTTACCCTTTCGTAGATGCAAGGTTCGGTACATTACCGGACCGGTCTAAGCCTGATTTATTATTTTATATTATCTACTGATCCCGCGAAGGAATTTGACCTGCGTCCTATGCATATGCACATATCCTTGAAAATCATGAGCGTTGAAAATATTTGCACGTGCTTATTTATATACATCTGGTTAGATGGAAACCAACGTAGATGGAAAAATGCTGATAGTAATTAGACGAGACATATTTTATATGAAATTGTCAATAGATGTTTAAGAGCGAATTAGAATAAATAAGAGAGAAACAAATTCAAGTAGGTATATTGCACGAGCAGAGAGAGAGATATGAAACATGGGTTAAAGGAAGCCTAACTTAACTCTAAATGGTACAGGCTGTCAATAATAAGTAACGGAGAACAAGAAAACGCAGCGCGGAATCCGACAAAAATTCTCACCTTGCAAGGCAAAGCCAATAAATTAACTCAAGATAAAAATCTTAACACACTTCCCATTCACACAATACACGGACTATCTAAACTCGTATACATCCTATGCATTCATCCTAGTAGGCCCATAAAACCGCGGTGAGTCACTAGCGGTCTTGGCTGTCGCTACAAATTGGGCCGATGACCTGTCAGTTGCATAATGAAACCGTAATCTTAGATTATGGGTGAAACAAACCACACGTGAGTGAGTAGCGGTGTGTTCACAGCTTCACATTTGCGGAGAACTTGGCTTGTGTTTTGTCTTTTATGTTTTTAAATGTTTTGTTGTTGTTTATGTTTGTGCGTTTTTTTTAAGTGGAAAGTGGAACCAGCTATGTGTTGCTACATGTACTGTTATATTACTAATCTTGATGACGAGGCGCAACATCTAATTACGTATAGATGAAGAAGAAGAATTTCTGGCAAATGTATTAATTGAACAAATGCTTAAGCTGTAATCTGTAACAACTCCATTGGTGCTTCTTGATATGAAGAGACCTATGATCAATCATTTACTTCCTATATTTTTTTTCACTTATGTTCCTACTTTCCGTTAAAGTCTACAATCCAATGTTGTTTCTTTAGTATTAAATAGCTATATATTTACATTTCGAGATTTTTAATAAAATTCAAGATAATATCTTATTTATTTTACATCGTGTTCCGCGGCGATTTTAGTGCCAACAAAATTTTACGCGTAGATTTTAATAGTTTTGACAACACTGTGTTTCTATTAGTCAGTAAATAATTCTATCCTACCCTAACCTATCTAGTTACCTACTTAACGCAAGTTTTGAAGTAGGTACTTATTTAAGGAAAATTCGTTTTTATTCTTGTTGACCTCAAACTTAAATTACACGTTGTATTAACAGCTAAATGAACAAGTTCAACAATTGAATCGAATCACAAATAAAGAAAATGATACTTGGAAATGGAAAGTCTCCCTTGGGCAGAGACCTCGTGATTCTGGGAAAGAATAGTGGGAAGTTGGCTACTATAGATCAGGGACCATTTTGGTTACCTATTGAAAGGGTTTTCGAGAGGGTTTTTCTAAGCGGTTAAACAAAAACCCATACGATATGGGTAACCCTTATGAACGGCTTAAATTAAATTTTGGTAACCCATTGAAAGGGTTTTCGATAAAAACCCATACGGGGTGGGTAACCCTTTTGGACGGCTTAATTTAAGCCTTTCAAAATTACCCACACCGTATGGGTTTTTCTAAAATGGTAACCAAAACGGTCCCTGGGTAGAATAGAGATAGAATTGGTCATGCTACGCGTGCTGGGCGGATATCGAAATAACATAATATTATGTTTTTTTCATGTTACTGGGTTTCGAGTAGGTATAGAACCCATTGAATGGGTTATCATGTAACCCTTTCAATGGGTTACATCATCATAAAGGTAACCCATTGAATGGGTTACCCCTTCGAAAGGATAAACTCTTAACCGGGGTTGAACGGTCCCTGCTATAAATACGGTCCCAGAAATGATTTGTTTCTATGTGCAGATGTAACTTCTAGCAAAACTGCATAAAGGCGAAGTGTGGCTACAAGAGTTTTTAGGCCCTCATTAGCACTGTTGGATGTATCGCAACCCAACACACCCACCTTGAACACATTACACATGTTTCTCCCATCAAAGCCCTCAATTTTTTATTAAACAAACAAATTAATTACACTAATGCATAACCAATCATCGCCTTATTCAGATGAAAAGAATATCCGAAGATAACTTAAACAAGAAACCGAATCAAACGATCTTAGTTCGAAAGACAAGATGAAAATATTTTTAACTTGTTTTAGTACGAAATATGAAATGAAAGAGGAAGTATCGAACATCAAAGTGCACTTTCATAAATGGTACATAACATTGATCGTAAGATATTTTTTATGACTTTAAGAACCTATAAAATAATAATTAATTCGTTTCTTACGTAATTGTTAATTACATACGTGCTGACTAGGAAATTTCGAATGGTTTATTATTAGCTTAATAAGCGTTATTTTCATTAGTGTACATTCTGTTAGTTTGGATTTTTTTAGAGTTGTCCCATGTGAAAGTGAATGTTCTAAATTGAACTATTTACTATGCAGTCCATCTCTTCATCTACTGTCCATAAAAATTCACAGAAGTTTGCAGTAAGCCCTCTAAATAAAATGTCACATAAAAGGGGCATGGCTAATTATAGCACTAAACTCATAGTGTCAAGAACGCTCTCCTCATAATGTGCACTCTTTAATGCACTGAATTCCGATCAAATCAAAGGTTTGACACAGACGCTGATACATCCACCATCCTACACCCTTTTTCCTAACGAGGTAGTCTCAGTTGAATATCAATATATATGACCTTACTACCCATGCCAGTTCACTCTATATCGATACCAATTTATATCTGATATCGCATTCAACTTAGAAACTTATATCTAACGGTAAAGCCTGCATCGCCAATACATACTCATTAATAGTAACAAGATCAGGTTACTATATTGAATATCATTGCAATAAATATTCAGTGCAAATGTACTACTGTGACACCCTGAATTAGTCACTGTGGATTTTTAAGAATTTCGCCTACACGTAGGTATCATATACACAATTATATCAGTCCAATAATGTAGTTCGGCTCCTAAACTTACCTTCTTACAAGGGATTTAGGGGCAATTTAAGGCTTTACTCATGTGCATTTTATTAAATTGCCAAACGTTACGGTTTCGATGTTGACCGGACGTTTCATTCATGTCGAGCTAATTATTAACCCTAAAATTGAGTTAACTGACTTCTCATATTTCATGAATAGGTTAATTGTCACGATCGTCAAATTCGCAACATAGATTGGTCAACGTGAAGTAGTCAAATAAAGGAAGCCGTCAATCTTCTACTTGACAATTAACAATACATATACTCGGCACTGTTACTCAGGCTATTGGCTATTGCATAGCCTAGCAAGGAGAACAGCACGTCACCCACTTGATTGCCAGAGAATTCATACCTACTTTGTGAAAACTGTTTATATAAATAAAGATTATATATTATAGACTCTCTCTCTTGCGGATTTCCTGATGATGGCTGACATGAATAACTGCCGAAGAAGAAATGAACACCGAACTTGGTGGACCAAAACTGTTTCTTTTATCTTACAATTCTGACATGAAAAAGCCCACAGCTCAACTTACCGTACCTTGCTTAGCACCTATCAAAGCGACATTAGACCAAGTTAAACAGTTAGTTATAACTACCCTGATCTACTCACTGATAAGGCCAAACATTAACGCAACTTCAAACAGGTAATCTGGGTCAGAGCAATGACATCACGATATGTCGTGATGTCGTTGAGCACACACTAAACGTTTTTTAGTCGTCAGACAATCTTAATATTTTATGAAGTTCTCTAGTCACAAAGAATATCTTTTTACGCATTACTGGAACTGCATCTTCAGCAAAAACAGCAACAGAAGATGATTTAGGTAACTTATTAGATTATTTATTATGGCTTGCAAAAGTAGAAACAAATATTTACTACCTTTATTTTGATAAAACTTGAATTTGAACCACAAACAGGCGCACAAAAGTAAAAAGTTGGGCCACAAATGAAGCCCTGCTGTTTGTAATGACAAATCAATATCAGATTGTCAGAACAATCGACAAAATATTCTAAGCATTCACGTTGTCCGTTATACGGCTCGTGTTTAATTCTGATTCTGATAAAATCGGTTCGTGTACTGAATACGAGAGACAAGCGCACTTCTACAGAGCACTTATAAGCTTCTGTCTCTACGAGAGAGATCCTATCGCAGCGACAATCGTAAAGTGTGTCCTAGCCCTTAAACGGAGTTCCATCACTTGAACTTTATCTTGAAGAACATAAGACATTATAAGCAACAATTCTCATTATTTCATAGTTTTGGAGTAAACCAAAAACTGTTGCCAAACGAGGGTCATTGACAGTAGGCTGTACTGCTCTTAATGACTGTATTATATGTATGAGCAGATGTATGGTTAACCAACCTATTGAAACAACTACGTTTCAAGGATGTCTTTGAATCGCGACAATGAGCGATTTTGTTGTATAAATTGATCAGCATGAAACGCGTAAGAGACTTGCATGAATGTCCCTTACGCTCTTTCGAGCCTTTAGTATTTGCAACACTTGATTGAATACGTATTGTTAACCAAGTGTGTCAACAAAGTCTATAGATTCGACACAGTTTCATAGAAGGTCCTTTTCTTATCTAGACAATGTTCTACAGAGTTGCATTCAGAGAACTTTTCCTATAAGGAAGATAAAGGTAGCCTGAATAGAAGTCTGCCTTTTGAGGAAAGGCTTATGTCGAGAACTGAACCTGGGACAATTAATATTGAAGTAACGTATTTTGTAGATATGACAGCTTAGTAACAAACAACAGCTGTGAATTAAATAAGCTTTGGCCTCTTTAAACAGTCCATTTCAACATAGCTATAGATAGGTATGTGAGCAAAATGAATAAGGATTTTGTATTTTGATTATCTTACTGCGGTCGTTACAAACATATTTTTCCTGGGATTAATTCTCAGAACTGTCACAAATGTAGCTGACTATACCGGTATAAAAACAAGCAGTTGTTAATTATTTAAACTCATTCTAAACAATACCCCTATGACCTTTAGCGGATTACAGAGGTATATTTTCCTACACCTACGGATCACCTATGACGTCATTCACAATAATTCCAAATGATAGGGGCGAGGCTTTCCTAAAATTTTCCACGAAACATTGAATTTCGCGACAGCGTGTATTTAAACAAGTGTTTTTGAACAAAATAATAAATTATATTACTTTGCTAGTTGGCTTTAGGATTATAGTTTTATTTGAGTAACATTGTTACATGACCTCGTGTCTTAAACCAGGTAGAAACGGTGAGTCTTAAATTAATTCAAATACAATTTAAGATTCATTCCCTTCTGAATCTTCCAGTATAATGTGGGTTTGTAACTTCATCTGAGAATAAAAGTGCAAGTGTAATAAACATACTTCCAGAAGTACTGGCGGAGCTACAGCTCTAAAAATAACCCAAGTGTAAACCAAAACAAGAGTGACCCAAACACACTACCTTGCGGAACGCCATTTATCAATTTACTTCCCTTTACAGGAACAAAGGGTAAAAAACTCTTCGAATTTTTCTAACCGTACACGTAGGTATCAACATTTTTTTTTTTACAAACAAAACAAAGTCATTAGCAAATACACACAACATTATTAGCATTTTAACTACTACTACGGTATAGAACGCTTCATAAACAACTTTGACTTACGGCGTCTACAACTCTATTGACAAAATTTCAATATGCACAAAAGAACAGTTGGTCAAACAGTCGCTGATCAAATAAAAATACGACCACACAGCATCACAGTTACGTAGACAAGCATATCTTAAACATTCTCTCTGTCGTAATAGTAAAGAAAGGTTGCATTCTATTATGCTTCTAAGGTGTTTGATAACATGATTTTTGAATTGTCAAGTAAGGTTTGAGGAGTTTGAATATGGCTGAGTTTTAAAGACTACTTGGAGATGATTCATCTTTAAAAAGCTGGCAGAGGATATGCAGCAGTTTGTGTTTCGAGCGCTTAAAAAAACAAATCTTACTGAATGAGCAAGCGTGATTATGGTAATGTTACCAAACTCATTATGTAGAAAAGGCTTATCTTCAGCAGTAGGGTGCTATGAAATGTTTTAAATGAAAACGAAAATTATATTGGTCTTATAGTTGAACGGGCAACGGTGAAGTTTAAAAGAAGATGTAGTGACAAAGATTGAAAAGAGTATGCTTAGATGGTTTGGTCATGTGGAGAGGATGATTGAAAGGCACAAAAGGTATTTATAAAGCAGAGGTGAGTGGAAACGCCGGGAGGGGACGCCCTAAAAGGACATCAATAGTGACCAAATTGGTGATGTTCTTCAGAAAGGTCAGGTGCGTAGTACTCGCAACCGGCATGCGTGTATGACTAGATGTATGAACGTAGGCGAAGCAAAAGGAGTATGTAAGGAGCGTAGCAAGTGGCGTTCTATAGTTTCTGCCTACCCCCATGAAGAAGGCGTGAGTTTATGTATGTGTATGTATGTATGTTATAGTTGAAGTCTATACATATACAGCTGTCATTATAAAAATACTTATCGCTCACTATTCGCACTATGATTTCACCATTGATCAAACTATTGTTCAACTGCAATTCGATCCTTCAGTGCGCAATTTCAAGAAACTATACAAATAAGTACTAATTATAGGGCTTAGGCATATTTAAAACAATACGCAAACCATTTGTTGCAATAAAACTCCATACCAAAGTTGTATCGAAACATAAATCTTGGGCTACACAATTGAGGTGTCCAGTTTCAGAGGCGATATATGGGTAATTCTATTTAATATGTTGTGTGTGGCAGCTTTCAAATAAAAACATTGCTGGATGAATGGTCCCGCTGTTTCCTTCGAACGCCCTATTACATACTGCGATGGCGATTGCAATTACTCTTTCCATAGGAACGAAAAGCTACAGTATAGATATCCAGGACAAAAAGCTTTGGAATTTGTTGCGATCGACCGACACAGGTAAGTTAACTTATTTTGTCGAATGCATTTTCCTTATTTTGTAAACAAATAATTACCTATACTATATGTGAGTAAATCTGAGTGTCCAACACGTGGTCTGTCATTGTATTGCTATGCTCCAGTTATTATGAGTAATAATTGTACTGTTGTTTATTATCAGAAGGAGTAATGATATATTATAATTATATATAATACTTGTTGACTCAATATAAAGATGTAAATGATTAAAATATCCGGAATAAGTAATCTCATCTTCAGGGGAAAATCCGCATGATGTTTTACCCAGTTTAAAGATAACAACTAGGTACAAGATACTAGAATTCATAAACACTCATTACTTACTGAATGATTCAACAATATCATCGTCTGATTCTTAAGAATCCTGTACCACCGAATATGTGTGTAATATTATTATAATGAATCACCTGTCTTATCCATCAATTGATATGTGTAGTCAAGATAAGAAAGTGCGTTCACTGCATAGATTAGGTCTAATCGTTTAAATCAAAGTAATTTTTACCGAGTATAGATATGATAATATATGATATGTCAATAGTTATCTACTTCGTTAAATAGTCAAAGACATGAAAGTACCTCACTAAGGTAATGTAAAAGTGATTGAAGATCAAACGATTCATCTAGATCAGTCTATCCTAGGACATCGCATTAGAATAAAGAGGCTCAATGCAGAAGGCACCTGCTTGCTAGTTCTGCTCCATAAATGTATAGTTTCATATTTAGTCCCAGAACTATCAATGAAGCTTCCCATTTTTTTTTTTTTGGGTGGGAAATTATCAAATAAGTTCTTCCGCTCTGGGCTGAGCGGGAGGGCGTGTCAGACTTTTACTGACTAAAACCCACCCGTGTTCTTTCCGTTTCCTGTGTGCCAGGGCCACGATATCCCTTTCGGACAAACTCGCAACCCTGGCAGGCATTGGTCCTAACGGACCCCGTCAGTTGGTGCTGACATCTCTTTGAGGGGCGCGTGGAACACAACGCGCCGTTGACCCGGGCCTGGTCCTTATCGGACGGCGAGCTACCCATCGCTCACCGTTCGCAAGCCCGCGCCTACGGTGGCCGGAAGTCGGCTTGCGACTTCCGACGCCCGGGGCGTCTCCTGCGGCGACTAGGGGCGCGAGGGCGCGAACCTTGCCTCTCCCTCACGCGTTCCGCCTCCTTTTTCGCGAGCATTAGTGCTTCACAGAAGGAGGTGACGGCCTCCCATGCGCTCTCGCTCCAAACCATGGCCTGCACCAGGGCCGGACGCGAGAGATCGCCGCCGCCGATCGCCTCCGTGAGGACACGACGGTGCTCCGCCCAAGCCGGGCAGACCTCCACCGTATTCTCCACCATGTCCTCCAGGCAATCCACACAGTGGTGACACCCGGGCCTTTCCTCCCGCTTTGAACAGGAACCTCCCGAAACAACCATGTCCGGTGAGGACCTGCGTCAGGCGGAAGGTGAGGACGCCGTGGCGCCTCTCTAGCCACTCCTCAAAGAGGGGACTTATCGCCACAATTGTGGCGTGCCCAGCGCTGGGTTGCGACAATCACACTTTCCATGCCGCCATAAGATCCCGCCGGAGCTCTGCCCGCTGTGCCGTGATTTCTCGCGACAGCGGAGTTTCATCCCAGCGTTTCGCCTCCTCGCGCCACTCCCAGACGTGCGCGAGGACTTTTGCCTCCAGATCCCATGGTGGCAGTCCGGCAAGGAGGCTCGCTACCTCACGGGAGACCGTGCGGTAACCCCGTACCAGCCTGATGGCCATGACCCTTTGGGACGCGTTCAACCGCCGGGCTGGTCGCAGCCTTATAGAATGCGCCCACACCGGTGCCCCGTAAAGGGCCATGGACCGCATGGAACGAGAACGTTAGAGCCTCCGGCAGGAGGCGTTTGGACCCCCTAGATTGGGCAGCAGCCGCTTTAAGGCAGCCCCGGCCCGCTCCAGTCTGGGAGCCAAACGTCGAAAATGCTCAACGAAGTTCCACCGGCTGTCGAGGACGAGTCCAGGTACTTCATTGTCGACTCGACGCCGCCGCCGATGGGAACCCCTCCTACCATTATCTGGGAATCCGACAGTGGCGCGTTCCGAGGACCATGAAAACACATGGCCTCGGACTTGTGCAAAGCCACCTCGAGTCCCAATTGCCGGATCCTATCGACGATTGTCGCAACCCCACGTGCCGCCAGTTCGGCCGCCACCTGATGCGACCTCCCATGCGCCAGGACCAGCGTGTCATCAGCGTAGCAGACTAAGCTGACGCCGCTAGGGAGGTCGGCGCGCAGCACCCAGTCGTAACTGATGTCCCACAGATGCGGCCCTAGGACCGATCCTTGTGGGACACCGCACGACATCTCTCGCCGGTTCCACTCTCCGTGGTGACCGGGGTAGATGACGGCCCTGTCCGTCAAATAGTCCTCGACTACTCGACAGAGGTAGGTCGGCATCCGGTGATACCGGAGTACCTCCCTAATGCAACTCCAGGGCAGGGTATTGAAAGCATTGGCGATGTCAAGAGACACCGCCAAGACGACCCCACCCCGGGCAATAGCATCCCCCGTCGTGAGGGCTCGAACGCGCATGATGGCGTCCACCGTAGAGCGCCCCTTGCGGAAACCAAACTGGCTCTCCGCCAAATCCGGCCCCATCCGCACCAGCCGCCCGACAAGGCGGTCTGCAATTACTCTTTCAAAGAGCTTGCCCACCTCGTCGAGCAGCACGATGGGCCGGTAAGCGGACGGAGAGTCCGCCGGGCACCCTGGCTTCTTAATGAGGACCAGTTTCCCCGTCTTCCAACGAAGTGGGAACTGGCCCCTCTCCAAGCATGCGCTTAGGAGCCCCCTTAGTCGAGGCCCGAGAGCCTCCAAGGCCAGGACCCAGGCTTTTCCAGGTAAGCCATCGGGTCCTGGGGCGGTATTTTTGGCATTCAGCCTACGTACCACCACTCTCAAATCTACCTCGGTCACCTCCGTAGTATCGTCGTCGTCGTCATTGGTGTGGTCCGCATCAGGCACCGCAGGAGGCGGAGCCATGGGCGGGGGAGTATGTTCCCCTCGCGAAAGGAACAGAGCGCTCACCACGTCCTCCACAAGCTGGGGCCGGAGACTCTGCGTCAGCGGGGGAGCCCATGGGCGGAGCTTATCTCGCACCCATTTGTAGGGGCGTCCCCACGGGGCTCTGTTCAATCTCCAGCGACTCCTCACGGGCCAGTCCTCTGGCCCGCTCGATCTCCGCTCGAAGGACGGTCTTCGCCGCTCTGTACCCGTCGTACTGCTCCGCCTGAATGGTTTCCGTATCCGGAGGGCGGATACGGAGCCTGCGGTGCCTGGAGTACCGGTGGCGCGCAGCAAAGCACGCCTCGCGTAAAGCGGTCAGCTCATGCGACCACCAGCACACCTGGCGCCGAGCGCGTCCGGGCTGGACCCGGGGCATTGCCACGTCACATATTTCGGACATGGCCTCCCGGAACCACTCCGCCTCGTTGTGGATGTCGGCAGGCCTGTCTGGTGATGACACCCAGGCCTGCACGATGGAGGCTTCCAGGAGGAGCTCCCGGTCCAGCTGCTTCAGCGCCCACCACGGACCACTCGGGGTCTGTCGGACCAGCGCACCCGAGGTCTGGGCGGAGACATCAAACCGGATGTACCGATGATCGGAATAGGTCTCCACACCCCCATAACGCGCCAGTCAATGACACGCGGCGACAGAGCGGGGCTGGTGAACGAGATGTCCACCACTGATTCACCCCGCATCCGCACACACGTGGGGACAGAACCCTGGTTTAGGACGACCAGGCGTGTCTCCAGAGCCCAGTCCTCCACCATCCTGCCCCGTGTGTCCGTATATCGGGACCCCAAGCCACGTTTTTGGCATTGAAGTCCCCGAGGACGATCACGGGGAGGAACGAATCTTCCCATTACATTAGGATGACTGAAAATCCTAAAACATACTTGAAACAAAACCCATGACATTTTTTATCTATTCCTCACACAGACCATAACCATTACCATCTCAAACACTATTACTATTAATATCAACTAGTTTAATAACCATACGACATGTAATAGGGCCGTTGGTCATTCAGTGTAGTCGATCGCGCAATGACCCCCCTTCTGCGTGCGCGCCGGGAAGCTGCACCATTTGTTTTTGGGATATAATCGACCAATAACTGTTCGTGTCGATGACTTGCGTTTGGAGCGTTGGGGAATGGAGCTGTTGTTAATTAAAAATGCAGTGAAATTTGGGTTAAATTTAACTTTTAAAGTGGTTTAAGTTGTCTGCTAAGATCTTTGGCATCTGTGCAATGATTTTTTTTAATACTAGATTTAACGTGATAAAATTCATCAGGACTCCCTAGTTTATCTATATATAAGTACATAATTATGACAAAGGTCATGGTCAAGGTCATGGTTGTGGTGATTATGGCAAACTCCACTCATTTGAGGGAGACCTATGTCCAGCAGTGGACGTCTTTCGGCTGAAATGATGATGATGAAGTACATAATTGTATATACTTCTTATATTCTTTCGGTCTATTTTATGGGCATTTCGAAAGCATGAGAAAGCACCTAAAATACCCTAGAACTACCAATATTAGATGGTATGATAGGCAAGACCTCGATGCGTTCAAAGGCATCGCTGTGCATCTCGAATTTCGGGATAATGATCTACTCTTGACTGTAAGGTTTCAAAGTTTTATGACTATGCAGTGGCAGAGTTGGAAGTTCAAAACAATTTAATGGAAAAGGTAAGCTTTAAGTTATACACGATAACAATTCTATAGACCACTACCTAAGTATTATTAATCTTGTAGCAAGACTGCAAAATATTCTAAAACATGCAACGGTAGGTGAAGCATAGACATGACATAAAGCACAAAATTATAATTACAAGCACCCGAAAAGGAGCACATGCATCATAAATATTAGAGCGTGGGGCGACAATATTTGAAAATTACGTCAATATATAAACCCGGATACTAGACATACAAGATTTTAGGTCTTTGGAACTGTCATTCCAGAAATATAGGTACCTCTTCCTACTAGGTGGCGAAGAAGACAGTAAAGGATAAACAGATAACGATACTGTACAGAACACACTAAACAATAAAATAATATACGCTTTGAAAACTGGAAGTACATTTGAGTCGAAGTGTTGGTGATTCATCGATCCCGGGCAAAGTGTCGGACTTGAAGATTGCAGATAAGAGCACGGGCATGATTGCTAATTCAATGTTACTACCGAAAGAGAATACAGCATAAACTAAGGACTTCCTATCAATTTCTATTTACGAAGTGCATTAGGTAAATTCTACAATTTTCATAACGCATCTTGGGAACATGTTGGAAGAACGACTTTCATGAGTTTTCTGTATTAGTATTATCCTAAATGTTAAGAGAGAGATGATAGAAAATACAATGACATAAACAAAAATAAAAACTTAATATTTACTTGCAAATGAATCGGTGCACAAAACTTACACAACAACATAACCGAACCATTTAACATAAATTACAATAACAAGGCATTGTAAGCAAACTGATTTCAACAAACAACTGCTGTTCTTGCTACAGAGATTCTGTCAAATAGTTTAAAAGTTAGGGAGCTTGCTTTATTTTTAGAATTAACTGTATAAGTATTGACGTCCACGAAAATTCAACTAGGTTACATGATGTGTAAAACATGTATGATCTGTTAAGTTGTTCACATTATTAGCTAAGAGATAGTTAAATATTTTTCCAAAAAAATATAAGAACACCACGGGAATAGGAGGTACCAAGTGAGAGAAGATAAGAAAGTCTTCGGTTTTGTATTTTGGTTTTTTTCCACCGACTTCCGACAGTGACAGATAGTTATTATAACATGCACTAAGTGGAAAAATACGTATTATTGAAGCTAACACAAAAAACATCTTTTGGTTTTATATCGTTTTCTCAAAAACACCAAATTCATGTGTAACAAACTTGGTACAGTCGAGTTCATTAATATATTAGCCCTTTCAGGCTTCAAAAATATATGACCGTCAAAAAAAATCATAATATTGTGACAACTATAAGCATCATTAAATTGTGGTCAAGATTTCGATTCATTAATATGTGACTGGTTTTTCTCAGTAACATGTATACAGCCAAAAGCACATTATTATATGAACAACATTAAGATCATATTATCTGAACATTGTAGGATTCACAATTATGTATGCACACATGAATACAATAATATCTAAACAAGTAAATGTAATTCAAATTCAACCTTATTACTTACGTCATAAAGATAATTTTAATAGCAATCTTAAAATTACTGACTGGCTAGATTGAACTTCAAATGACGTTAAATTTTTCTAATTACTGGAAGATAGTACTGGAAGCTAGTACTGGGAGCTAGTACTGGAAGATAGCACTGGAAGATAGTACTGGAAGATAGCACTGGAATATAGTACTGGAAGTTAGAACTGGAAGATAGTGCTGGAAGATAGTATTGGGAGCTAGTACTGGAAGATAGTACTGGAAGATAGCACTGGAATATAGTACTGGAAGATAGTACTGGAAGATAGTACTGGAAGCTAGTACTGGGAGCTAGTACTGGAAGATAGCACTGGAAGATAGTACTGGAAGTTAGAACTGGAAGATAGTGCTGGAAGATAGTATTGGGAGCTAGTACTGGAAGATAGTACTGGAAGATAGCACTGGAATATAGTACTGGAAGTTAGTACTGGAAGATAGTACTGGAAGATAGTATTGGGAGCTAGCACTGGAATATAGTACTGGAAGTTAGTACTGGGAGCTAGTACTGGAAGATAGTACTGGAAGCTAGTACTGGGAGCTAGTACTGGAAGATAGCACTGGAAGATTGTACTGGAAGATAGCACTGGAATATAGTACTGGAAGTTATAACTGGAAGATAGTGCTGGTACTATCTTCCAGTACTCACTTCCAGTACTATAGTCCAGTGCTAGCTCCCAATACTATCTTCCAGTACTATCTTCCAGTACTAGCTTCCAGTACTTGCTCCCAGTACTAGCTTCCAGTACTATCTCCAGTACTAGCTTTCAGTACACTTACTGTATTAGTACAGTAGTAGTAGTACAGTACTTCCAGCACTACCTTCGAGCAAGTACTGGAAGCTAGTACTGGGAGCTAGTACTGGAAGATAGTACTGGAAGCTAGTACTGGGAGCTAGTACTGGAAGATAGTACTGGAAGATAGCACTGGAAGATAGCACTGGAAGATAGCACTGGAAGATAGTACTGGAAGATAGCACTGGTATATAGTACTGGAAGTTAGTACTGGAAGATAGTATTGGGAGCTAGTACTGGAAGGTAGCCCTGGAAGATAGAACTGGAAGATAGTGCTGGAAGTACTGTACTACTACTACTGTACTAATACAGTAAGTGTACTGAAAGCTAGTACTGGAGATAGTACTGGAAGCTAGTACTGGGAGCAAGTACTGGAAGCTAGTACTGGAAGATAGTACTGGAAGCTAGTACTGGGAGCTAGTACTGGAAGATAGCACTGGAAGATAGTACTGGAAGTTAGAACTGGAAGATAGTGCTGGAAGATAGTATTGGGAGCTAGTACTGGAAGATAGTACTGGAAGTGAGTACTGGAAGATAGTACCAGCACTATCTTCCAGTTATAACTTCCAGTACTATATTCCAGTGCTATCTTCCAGTACTATCTTCCAGTGCTATCTTCCAGTACTAGCTCCCAGTACTAGCTTCCAGTACTATCTTCCAGTACTAGCTCCCAGTACTAACTTCCAGTACTATATTCCAGTGCTAGCTCCCAATACTATCTTCCAGTACTATCTTCCAGTACTAACTTCCAGTACTATATTCCAGTGCTATCTTCCAGTACTATCTTCCAGTACTAGCTCCCAATACTATCTTCCAGCACTATCTTCCAGTTCTAACTTCCAGTACTATCTTCCAGTGCTATCTTCCAGTACTAGCTCCCAGTACTAGCTTCCAGTACTATCTTCCAGTACTATCTTCCAGTACTATATTCCAGTGCTATCTTCCAGTACTATCTTCCAGTACTAGCTCCCAATACTATCTTCCAGCACTATCTTCCAGTTCTAACTTCCAGTACTATATTCCAGTGCTATCTTCCAGTACTATCTTCCAGTGCTATCTTCCAGTACTAGCTCCCAGTACTAGCTTCCAGTACTATCTTCCAGTAATTAGAAAAATTTAACGTCATTTGAAGTTCAATCTAGCCAGTCAGTAATTTTAAGATTGCTATTAAAATTATCTTTATGACGTAAGTAATAAGGTTGAATTTGAATTACATTTACTTGTTTAGATATTATTGTATTCATGTGTGCATACATAATTGTGAATCCTACAATGTTCAGATAATATGATCTTAATGTTGTTCATATAATAATGTGCTTTTGGCTGTATACATGTTACTGAGAAAAACCAGTCACATATTAATGAATCGAAATCTTGACCACAATTTAATGATGCTTATAGTTGTCACAATATTATGATTTTTTTTGACGGTCATATATTTTTGAAGCCTGAAAGGGCTAATATATTAATGAACTCGACTGTACACATATGAATTTATGTGACCCAAACACGGTCGTGTAACGTAAATAAATGAATTTTTAGTATTATATCTTTTTGGGGGCAAATTAGAAAATTTTAAAAAAGTTTTGCAAACGGTACCTTGTGACATATCAAATGAAAGGGACGAGTTGTAAGGATTTTTTTTTAATAGTTATAATATAAATAATTTTAAAATGATTTAAGAAAATAGATGAAAATTGTCCATTGCTCCCCCATAACTCCAAAACCGCCGTCTAAAATTTATGAAAAAATTCGGAAAATAGTTATTTACTTACTTATAGATTATAGGAAAACCTATAAGAAGACTATGGTCCTAAAATAACATGGTAAATCACTCAATATTGTGAGTACAAACTTATATTTGCAGTTGGAATGTATGAAGGAACATTTCTTTCGACTACAATGTTAAGTTTGTTCTTGGAAAAAATCCGTCCCAACTACAGTACCCTTCATTGTGCGTGGTCCGCACTTGTTTTAAAGTCGGTAAAAAAATACAGATTAAATTGAAAACAACTATTTTAATAACTGAACCACATTGTAATGCCACTGTTCTATTTCCAGCCAACAAAACAATATTTTTACCATATAAAACTAAAAATAAAGACCAAGAACCTAACTCTTTGTCTACCATAATTGGTCTATTAAAACGAGCAATTAATCAAACTTATAGCACAATTGCTCGACAGGGTGGTAGAAGCAATGACCATTGATCTTAATGAAAGTCACAAAGTTATGTCAGTTTCATTACAAAAATAACTGTATTGATGCAACAGTTATTTCTAACTGCAAACGCTGCAAAATTCTGCAAGTGAAATTCGGCGGAAAATATTAAAGATGATTCATTATCAATTGTATTTCAAACAGGGACCGTACAACCCCGGTTAAGAGTTAAGCCTTTCGAAGAGGTAACCCATTCAATGGGTTAGGTACCTTTATCATGATGTAACCCATTGAATGGGTTTTATACTAGAAACCCAGTGAAAGGGTTACATGATAACCCTTTGAATGGGTTTTATACTTGAAACCCAGTGAAAGGGTTACATGATAACCCATTAAATGGGTTCTATACCTACTTGAAACCCAGTGACATGAAAAAATCATAATATTATGTTATTTCGATATCCGCCCAGCACCCGTAGCATGACCAATTCTATCTCTATTCTACCCAGGGATCATTTTGGTTACCATTTTAGAAAAACCCTATCGAAAACCCTTTCAATGGGTAACCAAAATGGTCCCTGATTTAAAAGGCAGGATCTGTGATTAGAACTACATTTGGTAATGGCACACTAACCTTTACAAGGGTTCAATCTAATATACCTAGGTGTATGATTGAAATTAAAGACCAAAACAAAATTATTGACAACAATAAAGAATTTGGTTTTGAAAATTTCTACTTTTATTCATTATTTTGTGGAAATTGGATTTAACAGATAAACAAGTGTTCATACTAGGAATCCATTTTTAAATTGGACTCCCTGAATTATATGCTGACGCCAAATGCATACTAATCAAACAAAGGCCTTGTAAGAAATCCAAGAATTTGTTATTTTTCACATTTATTCAAAGTGGACCACCAACTGCTTTACATATAGATGACACTTACGTTTGCATATGAATAAGCAAGAAAAATAAATAAATGAGCTAAATAAAAAATCGTCAATTACGCCCCAGCAAAGGCATTCCTGTATAAAATTACGATTAAACCCAACTAGCCTTTTGTGAATAGCAATAAAAGATCATCAATACCACATTATTGCAACATTAGGAAGTAAATGAGCAATTCAAATCTCAACATTGGGTCGGAAACTTTTAAAATTCTATTGACAGCCAACATCATAGGTGATTGAATTATTTGTTGCAATTTGATTGACTATTGAATTATAAACAATTGATTGTATCATAGGATATGTCATAAATCAGCCCAAAATATTGCCGTTGAGTCCTGAATAACAATATTAAAACGCAATAGTATAAGATATTAGAACGCGTTTCTTGCATTTTAACTAAGTAGTCATTTTTGGACGGATGGACATGCAAATTCAAAACGTATGGATTTGACAATTAAATTAAGTCAATGCGTGTGTTCTGACTCGTATTTACGCGGATGTGCACAAGTGATAAATCTTAAAGGAGTTAAACGTGTATGTTGAATATTAATTTTGTGGTTGAGTTCTCAAGAAACACCTACATATTTTCCCAATGTTCTCAAATGTACACAAAACAAATTCGAGTGTTGTGGTCTTACCCAAATCTATATTTAGAATAGCATATTTTGTAGTACCTAAGTAGATAGGTACAGCTTGAAATAACTAAAGAGAGTAGAGAAATTGACATGAGATATCATTAACTAACTTTTTAATTATTATTAATCATAGTTTCTTTATTGTTTATTGAAATAATTGATTTACATAAATATTTACAAAAATAGGGCCTTAGACTAGAAGTTATGGTAAATAATAATTGGATTCTACCTGAACTAGGAATAAACCTGTATCTCAGGTATCTCACTCAAGTGCTTATACATAAGTGTTATCTAAGATTCCAAAAAATTGTAACTGATGTAACTACTATAAATTTTGTTTTTATTCAAATTTAGAAAAAATAGCTGCTTTTTTGCATCATCGTAAGACATTTTTACAACCGTGTTCTATTATGATTTTTGCAATGTAACATTTTTAACAAGGTCGCATTTACTTTAAACATCAGTACAGAAAATTTTGCCGTGTCAACAAAATATAAAGATTGCATATATTGATTTTATACTATCTCTTAATAACCCTATTTATAAAGTAATATCATAACGGAAATTACTTTGATTTCTCTTCTCCCCAGCTGAAAGACAAGGCTTACGCTCACGCCTTTACGGGATATTATTATCAACTGCCATACCCATTCATTCATCTTTTAGAATCTATTAAACTTTCTCGACTATACATCATTCGGTTTCCGACTATAAATATCAGAGTATATCACAGTGGTTTGAATTCTATTCACACCACAATAAAACAGTCGTTAATATACACCGCCTTTATGCCCCCCCCCCCTTGTGGGTAGTTATAAAACGACCACATTAAAGTAGAGAGTTTGTTCAGTGGAGGAAAACGAATCACTGACACCTACACTAAAGGGAGTTATTTGTTTGATTCCATGAGAAGATATGAAGTTATGGATGCTTCAACATTCAGACATCTAACAAGGTAAGTAGTTGCATTAACTGCCGATGTTAAAGCATTATTTGAAGCCAAGGTAGTAAAATTACGTTGTGCAGTGACAGATGGCAATGTAACTATTATTCATAAGTTGAATATAGAAATCAAAGCCAGGAAGGCGAATGGGTCGCAATTGTAATATGATTTATGAGTTGAACTCAGATGCTATCGAGTTGTGTCTTTGTAGCCAAAGAATGCACCAAAGACCGAAGACAAATGGATTACTTATATTTTGAGAATAAGAGCTCTTTTACTTACATTTACATACATCATTTACTTGCCCACTTCATACTTTTTAACCTCATTATAAGCATTTGTATGTGGTAAAAGGGCAGTTGCAAACTCCCCTTCGATTGTTTCTATAGCGTGACGGTTTATACTCGTTATAGATTTACATAAGAGGTATGAGTAGTACTACATTCTATATCTACAGTTCAAAACCATCAAAACCACGTGCTCCGATATAATGTTCTGGATTTACAGATCGCAGTATTGTACTGAGATTTGTTACTCCTTTACGTTCAAAAGCACTTAGGTGACTCATACAACCGAACGTGACAAGGGCCATGTCCAGGTCAATATTGAAATTATTGGAAGTTGGATCAATAACCTAACCTTTCTCCACAACTATGTGAAATTTCAAACTTATACGTCAAATGATAGATATGGAGATACAGATGTTTTGACCTCAGCCAATGAGCAGCGAGGTATTTTAACCGTATATAGGTAAAGTTTTGTTGCCATGGAAAGCTTTTTGGTCCTTTGGAGCGGAACACTTGAAATATACTCTTGGTTAATAAAAAAAACCGGTCAAGAGCGAGTCGGACTCGCGCACCGAGGGTTCCGTACGAATATATGATGTTGATGATTTCTGAAAAACTGTGCTATTTAGAGACATCGTTTTATTTTTCCTGTAATCTTTACATAAGCTTCTATCATATAGAATAATTGCAGAGTTTTATCTCTGCAAACTTCGGAGATAAGGGGGGCGGGGGGGGCGTATTTTTTTTTACATTTTTCATCAAAAGTTGGAAACTATGCTGCCTAAAAAATAAATGTTTGAGAATGTGCAAACAGCGCTCTTTCATATGATACTCCACATACCTTAGTAGCCCCACTTCAAATTTTTAAGACCCCCTTTCAGTCCCTTTTGCAAAAAAGATATATTTTTTAAGGTTCCGTACCCAAAGGGTAAAACGGGAACCCTATTACTAAGGCTCCGCCGTCTGTCTGTCTGTCTGTCTTTCCGTCTGTCCGTCTGTCACCAGGCTGTATCTCATGAACCGTGATAGCTAGACAGTTGAAATTTTCACAGATGATGTATTTATGTTGCCGCTATAACAACAAATACAAAAAAATAGAATAAAATAAATATTTAAGGGGGCTCCCATACAACAAACGTGTTTTTTTGCCATTTTTATAGATAATGGTACGGAACCCTTCGTGCGCGAGTCCGACTCGCACTTGGCCGGTTTTTTTAATTTCTTTCTTGCTTGCAAAATAGTTGGGCATCTAAAACTATTCTAAATTTCAAGTTGATAGCATTAGTAGTTCTTGAGATATCCAGGTGTGACAGACAGACAGACAGACTTAGTCTCACCATAACGGAACCCTAATAACAGGCTAATGAAAAATCTATCAATTTCAAATTGACATAACTTTCACTGTATTTTTTTTTTATTAGTACGAAAAATGGTTTTTAGTAGACACCAGAATTTTCTGAAAAATACAACCCAATTAAAAATCCTCAAACTGATACCATGTAACCTAACTTCATAAATCATAGAACGCACTTACAGCGGTAAGGAACTCCGCCTAAACAAACTAGCCACGGTAGATCAAAGAAAAAGTATTAATTAACATACAAACACAAATCAACATCTACTTAATGAACGTAACATTAATTACAAGCGGTAGGTTTTACTTACCTACCGCTTGTAATTAATGTTACGTTCATTAAGTAACATTGACATTGGTACCGCTAATGAGTCAAAAGCAATGCGCTTACGCTCCTCCGATAGTGTATATTGTACACTGATGCGTAACATAATATACTATATTCTAGTCAAATTCTTGTTTTTAATTGATAATATTTTCCAATTTATGCTAGTATTTAAGTTTAATTTAATAACATTTGTTTAAGAATGACAAGTTGTTGAAGACTGTTTAAAAAAGTAAATAAAAATGTGACGTACGCAAAACTGAACTTTATGTGGGTATTAAAGTAATTTTTCATAAAACACATTTTACTTGTTTTCATATATGGAAACTAATTTGTAAACGCAGGGTAAATGGGGAAATTAGACTATAACGGTGAAGTGGGGCGATAATGTGGTACTGCTGTATAAGTGGTAGTTATGAATGAACTTGAATATCTAGGTATCTATGGACGGAAAAATAAGGTTGCCTATTATCGTTATTTTCCTGAAATAATTGGTTAAATTATAGCGACAATGAATAGAGACGGAAAAGAGGTTGACTTCCTTATTTCTGTTATTTAGGCATTTAATAATTGGCAAAATTATAATAATCTTTATAATTATAAGCTTTATAATAAAGACGAAAGTCGGATAGGGCAAATAATACTTGTATACGATGCGATAAGTAACTGATATTTGATACCTAAAATATCTGAAATGTTATCCATAATAACTACTTAGGTATAGTAACATTCCATAATGTTCAATTCTCTACGAGAAGCTTCTTTAAGAAGAAGAATTAATTATCTCGGGAAAAAAAAAGCTAAAAGTTAATCACGAATTAGGAATTTGTACAAACGTTTTTTATTCTTCTCTTAAAACAAAATCTTTCTAAATATAATATATCTACTACTGCAACTCGCCTTAGTTGACGCTTAGCTTTATACTGATTAGAAATGCCATCAACCGTGCAGCCATGTAGTTCTCTGTCAATAAAAACATGAAAAACGATGTTGTCACATATTTCTTGTCCCTAACCATTGCCATTATCAATCAGGCATGTTTTACGACCAATTAATTTATTTTAATGCTTTTTTACTTTATTGTCTTCCGTTGTGTCGTATTTTAAATTGAATTTATGTTTCTATTTGGATCTTGTTATTCTTCTCCCATAAAGTTTTTTTCGAACGTTAAGTGTATGATAAAACTATTTACATAGCCATTAAAATGTGCTATTAAATTAAACTGGCTAGGTAGTTATTTTATTTATCTACGCTTCTACAAGTAGCTTAAGTGCCGATGTATCGTCGTGATACTACTTTTTTAGTTATGGATATAATCTGTATGCATTACGTTCATATAAAAAAGATCATCTTTATCGTCATGCAGACCATTTTAATCTTCACTGATTATCTTATTAATAACTATCTTAATTCTACAATTTACCTAACCCTTAATTTCCCTTATTGAAGCTATTCAACCATTATATTTTCAATACGGTTGGTTTATGGTTAAATATGCCGCATTATAATCTACAACTCGTAGAGGCGGCGCAGGCGTGTCTGTGTCAGCCCCATCATTAATAATCCCAGCCATACTGCAGATATCATCAGGGCTTTTACCAATTGTTCGAGTATGCTGTATTTTATTAGAACCATAGGCCACAACGATAAACAATATAAACTTATCAGTTTCTAAGAAAACTATGGAGACAATGCCTACGTAAGCTGTAGATCCCAACGAGAATTTAAAATAGAATAAAAAAGCTTTTAAATAATGTACCTAGGCAAAGGTCAAAACCGTAATGAGCTCTCAAAGTTAAAAGTTGCAGCTCCCTCCCGGCAACAATAAATAACTTGAATTGCAAAATTTGTCTCTGTCCCTGTGTATAATTTGTAAAATGAATCAAAATTTACAAATGGGCCACACCTGACAAGAACAAAACATTGTAAACGCGCTCTGCACTCATTCATTTTGTCGTCGGCCGCAAATCGTATTTTATGGCGTCTGAGCTAAACACCTTAAATTATGCATCCCTTTTACTTTAATCCTAAGCCTTATTAACAAGCAATAAAGTCGATTTTCAACAGTTGAAGATTCTCAACTCTTGGGTCCAAATGTACTTGCACAGATATTGCGATAAGGGTAAGTTCGAATCGCGTGGGTGTAGCATTAAGAACTCATAAATCTTATGCAGGGCAATAATTATTTCACGTCTCGGAAGACGAAGCTCAAAAGAGTTTTATTTCATTAGACAGTGAGATAAGACCCGATGTTGATTTATTGATGCTGATCAGATCTTTGTCGTAATTAAACTGGACACTTCCTGCTAAAGGATTTGGAACTTCTTGGTTCTTTTTTCGTCCTTTGGGAATGCGTAGTTTGTGGGTTGTTCTTTTATTTTGTACAAGTTGCTCTAATAACATCAGGTTTGAGAGATTAAGACACCTGTACGTTGTCGAAGGAACAATAGGTCCACCGCAGGAATTTAATAATCGTCTCAATCAACAATGAACTTTTTTGGTCCTCATTTCCGTTCATTATTTATTGAGTGGTCAGCGTTTTCATAACTCAACATTTTTTGTTGAAGTTAAGCCTCGTATGGTTTATATTATATTATTATACTATGATTTTAAGCTTTAAGATCCGCCTAGGCCTTAATGTAATCACACGTCATTATAATAGATCACATAAATCGTACGTTTTCCTGATTAATGTTTGTTTGACAAAAACTTTAAACCAAAATCAACTGGAGATGGAAATAGCTGTTGCCCTAGTTCTGAATTTGCCAGAAACCATCTAAATTGAATTTATGTTTCTCTACATTACTAAATACATGCTTTTAGCGTGACACAATTTTGATATTTAATAGCTCATCAACTTTATTGCCTGCTTCCTCTTTGCCTTTCTCATTCCCTAGTTGCTATGACAATTAGATCCGCGGATGTGATCATTTCGTAACATCCTCAGGAGTGGCAAATGTGGTATTAAGAGCCATATAACGTTGTGAATTGTAGCGAAAACAGATAGGTGGGCTTAAGTAGTGAGTACTATACGGTGGATTACGCTAATGCAGCATGAACCTTGTTTACGGGCGCCAAGTAATTCAATGCTCACGAAGAGTGAGGTGGTCGATTTTTTTTTAAATAAATTATGGAGTGCTATTTATAGCAGCCTAGTTTAAATTGATTACGGAGATAGAGCGGCGGTTAAAATCAATGAATGCTTAGATGGTAATCAAGATTTTAATGGAGATGAAAATGAACTAGTAATGGTTTTTTTAAGATTTCACCCGTGAGAAGGCGCGCCTCAGTATGTAACGCGCGCGCGAGCAAATTACTCACACTACTTTAAATGCTCATATTTCTAATTTTATAGTACTTATTGGCTTCTAATGGATTTATATGAATAAAAAAAGGTTCAATAAGTAAGAAAATAAGTATTTTAATTAAAACTATGAAACATAAATGCAACTTCTAAAGTAAATAACAAATCAACTTATTTTTATTCCCTAAATTTCCAGTCCTTATATAAATCAAAATAAAAATTCTTACATAACAAAAACCGAAAAAAATTACTCATCCATGAGATCTGGACGAGTGTGCCTCTCGAAACACATTGAACACATATAATTATGTGATATGTTCGGTGCAGAGTAGTTGCTGGGGCGCGTTATGAGCAAATTACCGCACGATGGTAGGTATGCGGCCTCCACAAACACTTCGCTGCGCAGTCGCAACAAAACTGACCGGCATGAGTTCCATGAGGGGGGAGGGGATGAATAGTTAGGAAGGTACCTAGGCGCTTGAGACGTTAGGGCGTCGTCGGTATCACCAAAAAAGATTGCTTTAAATTTTTGTGTGAGTTAATTGCTCATAGCGCGCCTTCTCACGGGTTAATAATCCTTAGGAGGTTATGAGGTATAAACGGCGTTGGAAATGGATGGTTGAATTAAAACGTAGAAGATAAATATTTAAGAAGTAGGAAATATTTAGGCATGAGCATTGATTTCAATTGATTCTGGATAATACAAACAAAACGCAAGCACTAATGCAATTTCTTACAACACGGAAGCTTATTGAAGTGACCAAACAAATAAACGTATCGGCAATATCTTTATGTGCTTTCAAATAATATATGTAAACAAACCATATATTATGTTTTGTGAACTAATGCTTATCTATGTGTCACAATGTGATTACAGCATGTGATATAATGGCAAACACTTAACTAATATCCATTGACACAATCGTTTTTGCTCCAAATACTTTGTACTCTACTTCCGTAAAAAATCCTTTGTTCTTTACCAACCCAAGCAATTATTTGAGCAACAGCTTTTTTTTCAATAGATGTGCCACAAGCTCCTAAATTGTCACCTTTTAAAATGGCAGACACAATAGAAAAAGTATTTCTTGGTCTTATGCAGGACTAAATAACTTCCACTACTTGTGAACCATTACAAGTAGTGCCGCGATGTACTTTTATGGCCCATATCGTTTTATTAACCAAGACGTTATCGGGTGATGTCTACTTCATTGATTTCACCATCGATTATATTGGATACGGCAGGACAGTAGTCCAGATAAAATTAAATTATCATGAAAATCTCTAATTACCCGATCAAACTTCTGTAAAAACCCATATCCTTTTACGCTTTTAGTCCCAATTGGATAAGGATATTTAATTTCCTCCCATTGCATCATTTAATTGATTGAGTTCAGCATGTAATTTTACCCAGGATTCAGCCCACGTAGCCAGGAAGGTATCGTTTAGGAGGCACACCATCAATTGAGAGCAGACGCAAAATTGCAGCAGATTGATTAGGTTAAATAAGGATATGATTGTTGCACTGTGAAAAGAGATGGATGGAGGAAATGAAACAGCAGTTCCATAAAACGTTATAGCTGCTGTGAACTTTTTGGAAAAAAATATAGTTAGGACTTCTACTTTTCGTTTCGACGGTACATCTATGTTGCATAAACTGTTCTGACCCAGTAGGTGGCCACGTATATTGCGGCATCAGAGGAGCTAGGACTGAAGAAAATGGAGACAATGGAACGGAACTTATTGCATTATTTGGAGCTGTAGATCAATGTGGTGATACAAGAATAATAAAACTAAGGCTTAAATTAGTGTATTTTAGTCATCATGGGTGAGTATTCCACACAATAAGGTAGACCACCGTAGAGTGAAGGAAGACCGGCATCAGATATAACAAAGTAGACCAGCAGTAGACACACCGATCTCGATGTGGTATTAATGGTTAAAATGAAACCACAAAATTATTAATTGGACAAGTGTTAAATATGGTCGGTTAACTTATAGATGCAAGCCACCCATGTGTAAGTGCGGTACGGATATCGCAGCTGATAATGCAGGTAGATACAAATATTGATACAAGGCACACCGCACACCACGTGGGAACAACGTACTACGTTAGTATGCGCGTGGCAAATATTAGGGAGATTAAGTAGAAGATGCGGAGATAGGCATGAAATGAATGGAACCGTATGGTGAAGATAAGGATTAGTTCTTGCTGGTTGTATTTTTGGGTTATTCCCTGAGTACCCCGATCCCCGAGGCCCCCGTCCCGGAAGACCCCAATTTATTTTTATCTTGATAAACTCAATTAAAAGTCAGTTTAGCTTAAAAGTACCGTCAGCAGATGATATGTTAAATAATTTTATTAAATATATATATTTTAAAGTCTCAAAACATGCAAGCATCAAAATAATCAACATTAGTAATACACTTTAAAAAAAAGAAATATTTACATTTTCAATCAGTCTTTTCAAAAAAGATACAAAAACAACATTAATATTTGAAAAATCGTCACAAATATTATA
Source organism: Tiliacea aurago (assembly GCA_948098905.1). Taxonomy (NCBI): domain Eukaryota; kingdom Metazoa; phylum Arthropoda; class Insecta; order Lepidoptera; family Noctuidae; genus Tiliacea; species Tiliacea aurago. Next base: position 20,792,709 of record OX402593.1, read on the forward strand.
TAATAATGAACTTTAAAAATAGTCTTAAAATATGACCACACTGAATATGTCTTTTATTACATAAATAATCAACTTTAGTAATAAAAGTTTAAAAATCAAAATATTAACATGTTCAATCAGGATTTTCAAAACATACAAAATCAGAATGTCAAATCATTCTTCTCACAGTAATTTGATTAAAAATAATTAACTTAAGTAAAAAAAATATGTCTTTCTTCATAGTCCTTTGTCAGGTTTGCGATAGTTTTTTCGTTGAGAATACTTCTGGGCTTCTTTTTGGTGATGGGTTTCGCTTTGAATCACAATCTGTCTTGTACCGTATATCAATCATTAAAATTCGTTAAAATAATAACAAAGTAAGTATCCATGCCTCTACTAAATTAGTACTTCTTTCATTTAAGCACTTTTTATGTCGACCGTACAAGTTGAAAACATTAGAAAAAAGAAGAAAAAAAATTTAATCATATTTATCGCATTCGGGGTCCTCCGGGACGGGGGCCTCAGGGATCGGGGTACTCAGGGAATTACCCGTATTTCTACCCGACTGCGGCGAAGCCAAAAAAGGAGGGTTATGTGTTTGACATGTATGTATTATGTATGTATGTCTGTCCCTACGTTCCCTCGTAACTACTAAACGGCTGAACCGATTTTGATGAATGACAAAAGATTCATTAGATTCGTCTTTATTGCGCAAGTGTCATAGGGTATATTCAAATTATTAAATATCAAAATGAAACAATCTCATGCAGTCGGAGGCAATAGGTCGTTATTGTAAGGAAGATGCCTCCGACTGAATGAGATTGTTTATAGTAAGTATTAATTTATACAAATCTTGTTTCCATCTTGTTTCCATCTTTTTTTAAGTTCACTTTTTACGCAGTCGGGTTTTTGATTTTCTTAATTAACTTTTTTTTTACGAAAGTTTTGAGACTGATTAAGTTCAACATTTTCAGTGCTGGTGCAGGAAAATTAAAACTTATTTAAAAAATCTGTTACTATATTATACATTGCCAAAATGTTGTTGATTTCAAGATAATAACAGACGCAATGTGTATTACATAACAACATTGTGTGTTACTGTAACATCAACATTTGCTTAGCAATGTTGATGTTACAGTAACACACAATGTCTCATCTCAACTTATCGCAAATAGAGGTCAGCAAAGACATTAAAATTAGTCTCATTACTGGCGTCAATCAATAAAATGGACACCATATTACATGGAGCATTAGCACGAACACTGATATGTATTACGTACTTAACACAAAACAAGTGCTCTCTACATCTTCAAACATTATACTAAACGCTAATCATATTATTATTGTAAATAGTAAATATCTAGTTGGCAAACAGTTGCAGTGCGCATATATAACAGTTTTATTAATCTAGAATTCAGGTGGCTTAGTTTTTCCCATGATGGGAAAACTGTTGCTTTGAATTTTTCTATTGGGAAAGCAGTCGAGAGCTTGGAAAAGTAAGTAGGTACCTAACTGCAAAATGTCAATAGTGGTGTCCTATAAAAGGAGACTTTGATTTTATATATATTTATAGATAGTGTCGCGCTGCAAAATAACGAAAACAAACAGTGCAACTTTGAAAGACACATCCTGGGGGGGGGGGAGACAGCCATGTCTTACCCTCGCGTCACATCATGGTGCTGTCATCACTGTGTTATTCTAGTGTACGTACATTTTGCGCCCAACTGTTGGACGCAATATTTTTCAAAGAGTTCACAGCTTTGACTGTTTATCTAAACATATAATATATCTTTGCAAGAAGACTATTTGAAATTGATCAAATATAATAGAATACATTTCCTTACTATTTCTCACTCATCTTCAGCCTTCTGCACTTATCCCAAATAGTTTAACACCCCAATTGCCTGTCACAGTTTCTGTCACAGTCCAAGGAATTTTGAAGGAAAGTCCTCATCCATTACTTTATAACGACTGTAAAAAGATGCTTAACGAAGCCGAGAGTCACTTGTTCTTTGAAAATTTTAGTCTGCTCAACAACGTAAATAACCCCAATGAAGGTTGTTGAATTTTAAAAATGGAAGCCATTGCAATTGTATATATGTGTAACATAATTACCCTACGAGTCTACGCAGAATTTCTTCGTTATCCAATTTCCATACATTTGTATCAGCCTTTTAATTTGTTGTGCCTTTATCCATATTTGCTATTGAAGGGGAACAAGGCTTGTCTGCTATGATTAAATTGAAAAGAATCGAACATTACCTACACTACTGCCCTATTCAGCGAATACTCTCATGACGTCATTTTCCATACATCTGTATCAGTCTTTTAATTTGTTGTGCCTTTATCCATATTTGCTATTGAAGGGGAAAAGGCTTGTCTCCTATGATTAAATTGAAAAGAATCGAACAGTACCTACTCTGCTGCCTATTCGGTGAATACTCTCACGACGATAATTATAAATGATACACGTAATAATTACGACAACAGAACAATTACCCATAAGTTACATTAGACGCTCGAGATCGTTACATAATTAATATCCAATCAAGCAGACTTAAAAGAAAACTAATTATAGACCTAACGAGATAACGAGTCATAATTGCTTTAAGTACTGAATATTCTTAATTGATTTATGCATGTGAATTAATTACTCTGTAATGTCATGCTTTTTAGGGTTCCGTATCAAAATGGTAAATAAGAACCCTTATGAGACTAAGTATGTCTGTCTGTCACACCTGGATGGATATCTCAAGAACTACGAATGCTATCAACTTTAAATTTAAAATAGTTTTAGATGAAGTTTGCCCAACTATTTTGCAAACAAGAAAGAATTAAAAATATATGACGACGTCAGCGACGGCGGAGCGATAGGGTCGTCACCATCTTGATTCAGTGGTAAAGGGTCCATTTCGTCGATGTCGTTGAATTATAACACGAAGTGTAAATATAACCTCACTTTTAATCAGAAAAACTAGATAGATAATAACAAGTGATAATAATTTAACTAGGCAAACCAACAGTTTCGTTTTGGAGAAGTGACTTGGTCCGCGTCTCGATGCGAAGTGCCCGTTCGACAATCCCCACCTTCCAAAACGACTCTGTCCACGTGCCGCCATTACAAAATAACGTCACGGCGTTTGCCCCTCTACTACATTAATCAATTGAGCAACTTTTATTAAAACAATATCGTTATCCACGACAAATATATATCTTTTTTACAAAAGGGACCGAAAGGGGGTCTTAAAAATTAGAAGTGGGTCTACTAGGGCATGTGGGGTATCATATGAAAGAGCGATGTTTGCACATTCTCAATTTTTTTTTTTTTAGACAGCATAGTTTCCGACGTTTGATGAAAATTAAAAAAAAAAAAACCGCCCCCCCTCCCCTTATCTCCGAAGTTTGCATAGATAAAAATCTGAAATTATTCAATGTGATAGAAGTTTATGTAAAGATTACAGAAAAAATAAAACTATGTCTCTATATAGCACAGTTTTTCAGAAATCATCAACATCATAATATACGTACGGAACCCTCGGTGCGCGAGTCCGACTCGCTCTTGACCGGTTTTTTGTGGTATTAATTTATTATGAATACCTACATAATAATGTAGTTAAATTAATAATATGAAGAAAATTAACTTTAGTAAGTAGTTACATGCCCTGGTGGTTTTAATTAAGGTGAATCAAAAGCTGTAGCTTTTTATTTTTTGGGTTGGAAATTATCAAATAACTTCTCCCGCTCTGGGCTGAGCGGGAGGGCGTATCATACTTTTACTGACTAAAACCCACCCGTGTTCCTTCCGTAGCCTATCTGACAGGGCCACGATATCCCTTTCGGACAAACTCGCAACCCTGGCAGCTGTAGCTGATTTCATCAAAAAGTAATTCTATGGAACAAATATAAATTAGAGAGATGTATTAATGATTCTAATGATTATAAATCTGTAAATACATATTTGTTATGGTCACGAATTATATTTTGATCAAGATACAAGCTGACACTGACCTGCATATTGTAAATAACGTAAGAAAATTAGAATTTCGCGTGGTAGTTCTACGGCATCACCTTAAGACGCAGATATATGCCAGTGACCTTAAGTGGTTAGCTTGCGTGTTCTGTACTGAGCTCACGCAACGCGTCGTACGTTCAGCCAGTAATAGGACTCGCCCATCAAGGAGCGCTGTCCCCCGATTTGACGCATTATTCATTTATTATATACAAAACAAAAGGTATTTTAATAAAACGCGTATAATAAGAGATCTATAATTAAATTATCTTTAAATTGGTGAAGTTTCAGAAAAATACGCTTGGTAGATTTAGCGCCATTCTCAGTTTTTTATCCGCGTTAGACATAACTTTACAAATTAATTTCACTACGTAATATAAACATAATCTAAAATATTCACATATTTAGTTGTTGAGAAAATTCTCTAATTTATCATATATTCTTTTCAAATCATTAACACCACTCGTTTAGACGTGATCTTCAGTATAAAATCATTAAATTTCGGTTATCGTCCCCTTAAGCTAGGAACTTGCGAAGACGAGCGGAGCGGAGCGGAGCGGAGCGGAGCGGAGCGGAGACGTGCAGGAGTTGATCAATCACCAATCACAGACGAGTCGAGAGTCGAGATGTGGATTTCAACCAATGTCACGTCGACTTTCACGTCTCCTCTCCGCTCCGTCAAAGTTGAAACGCACCTTAAAGGATTAGTTAGCGTGTTACCATTAGTTATTTTCTTCCAAGACAGATTTTGCATTATTCAACAATGTAACGAAACACGATTAAAGGCTTCTACATACCAGCGCGACGCGACTCAAAGGCACCGCTCGTCGCGAAACACGCGGGGCCTTTGTGTCGTGTCGCGTCGCGCGACAAGTCGCGCCGGTATGTAGAAGCCTTAACTCGGTTCTAGCCATAGATTAGGCAAATAAGGCTCGTAATCCAAAACTACGTTTGCATACCAAACCCATTACCAACACTAAATTGCACATAAATCATTAAGGCCAAATTATTAATAAACTTAATTACTAGGATGTCTAATTATCACTTACAATTGTTATTATTACATTATAGTTATGTCAAATGAACGAAATAGGACATCTAATAACGTCACAGGCACGTAGCCACGCGTCATGCTCGTGAACGGGCGCCGTCAGTTGTGACTGGTCTTCTCCTATCTGCCAGGGCTTATTTGTAATATTTTATATTGTTTTTTAAATAATTTATATTTTTACATTGTTCTCACATATAGAAGCGACAAGAATAATGTACCCAGGATTTTGTAATATCTTGATTTAAAAGAGTGTCCTTGGAGTTTCTTGCCTATTCTTCTCCATAGAGATCTACGTTTTGGAATGGGCAAAGAGCTTCAACTTTCTGACTAACTGACCGACTCTTTGACAATTCAAGTGCCTGTAATTGGTTTAATTGAAATAAATGCTTTGAGTTTTGAGTAGAAATTATCTATCTAGTTGAACATTATTTACTTCTTGTTATAGGATTTTTTTTAAACAAGCCCTTTGGTCGATGGGATTCTCATCGGCAAAAATTATTGTACACAAACTTTCACCCCATATTGTACAAAAATTCTTACTTTGTGCTCACCTTCGTTATATGTTTAAGGAACTGTGTGTCATTAATAATATGATTTATTATAAAAGTACTTATGTAACTGCTATTCCTTTATACAACCAGTTACCGCCAGCTAATAAGCAATTAAATGGAAATATGAATAAAATTACAATAAACAAATATATTGATAACGTATTCTTTTATAATCCGCATGAGTTTTTCTAGAAAAAATAATGTACGTATGTAATTTATTTATGATTTGTCTGTAATCTATATGAATTTTATTTTGCATATCCGACAATGGGTAGAGTGATGAGACTAAAAGAAATACGTTTAAAATAAGAACTTGATGCACATTTAAATCAAATGAAATCAAATAAATAATTTAAGATAAATATCCATAGGTAAATTTTACACAAATGTCATAATACAAAATTAAATTAAATAAAATCGCAAACTTAAGTACATAATTAAAACCAAAATTAAAAAAAATAAATAAGGAATAATTTTATGTACGAGTAGACCGGTCTCTTTATCTATACCTCTTGTGCGAAATTTCATGCATGCCAGACCTAGCAATTTAGGCTGTGCGTTGTCTAACAGTGAGTGAATTTATTAATGAATTTGAGAAATTTTACTAATCTTCATATTATTTTGCTCAAAATATTAATAAAATAATAAAAAATTAAAAATATTAATCATATTTTTTTTGTGCAAAATTTGAAGAACTAAATTGCTATCCCATGGGACCCATTCCCATGAAGCTAAGCAAGACAAAGGCACAAAACGATCAACAAAGTGTCTCCTCTAGAAACACGTTTCTTAATCTTTGACAGCGTCGGCATCGTCAAGAAAAGACATACCGCTTAATTATTGTAAACGCAGCATGTTTGAGAGAAATACCGCAAAGCTGGTTGCAATACCGTGCCCACTTAGACGTGTTAAGTAAGTACTTAAGTTTTGAGTATGACTTAACCGTACATTAGCTGCATTTCGGAGAAATCCACTGATATACAGGCATACAGCCGCTGTTAATTACAAACAGGTGTGTAGGAGATAAAGGTTTAAAGCGCTTTTTTTGCTGCTTTTCAAAGTTAACGCGGCGTACAGCTTTTGGGATTGGTTATCGTGTATCTTGATTTTCAATAAGAGCTTACCATATTGTTAACCGTAATACTTATTGTAATTATTATATAATAATTTAAGATGCGATCGATGGTAGCAATGCGAAGAAAGTGAATTAAGGGGACGATAACCGACTTTTAATGATTTTATACTGAAGATCACGTCTAAACGAGTAGTGTTAATCATTTGAAAAAAATATATGATAAATTAGAGCATTTTCTCAATAACTTAATATGTGAATATTTTAGATTATGTTTATATTATATAGTGAAATTAATTTGTAAAGTTATGTCTAACGTGGATAAAAAACTGAGAATGGCGCAAAATCTACCAAGCGTATTTTTTTGAAACCTTCACCAATTTAAAGATAATTTAATAATTGATCTTTTAGTATACGCGTTTTATTAAAATACCTTTTGTTTTGTGTATAATAAATTAATAATGCGTCAAATTGGGGACAGCGCTCCTTGATGGGCGAGTCCTATTACTGGCAAAACGTACGACGCGTTGCGTGAGCTCAGTACAGAACTCGCAAGCTAACCACTCAAGGTCACTGGTATATATCTGCGTCTTAAACGATAATATCCGTAATTTTTCCAACTTTCTCATGTCAAAATCAAAATCGGAAGATTCGACGTTCGTAATGTGCTAATAATCGACACTTGTAGGTTGAATAATCTATACAAATATTATAAAGAGGTAAAATTTGTTTGTTTGTAAGTTTTTATGAAGGGGCAATCTCTGAAACTTCCAGTCGGATTTCAAAAAATCTTTTTGCATATGTTAGCCAATTAAGGTTATAGGATATTTAACATCACGCTACGGCCCTTAGGAGCCGAGCAAAAAGAAAAAAAAGTCGGACAGAACGCTATGTGAAAATGCAGTAAAAGCGCGGGCGGACGATGCAACGCGACGCAGTGGATCGGGGGAACAAGAAACACGCGGACGAAGTCGCGGGTAGAAGCTAGTTACTAGTAGTTCTGCGAACAGTAGACCTCGCGAGTACAAACATTCTTGCAACTATTAATAAAAAAAAAACAATATACTTATGCCACTAAAGTTATTTAAAACGGCATATTTATTTGTTTTTTGTTTGGCAGAGGTAACGCTGCAGTCGTTTTGTGATGAGAAAATGGTCCCAGGTGCTCCATCAATCCCTACCTATTAGTTAAAGGGCCGATTCCCCTGGCAGAAATAAAAAAGTGAGCAATTTACTGCGTTTTGAGAAGCTATTCTGCTCATCACGCCGAAGATCAGATCTTCCCCAAATTTCTATGAGACCAACTAAAGTTCAAATAAAAAAGAACCATCGAAATCGGATCTCTTATGGCGGAGATATCCAGTAGCCCCCTTTTTGGAGGAAGTATCCCTTCAATCAAAAATCCCCGAGGACAAAAAAATTTTACATAAAGTAGTAAAACTTGTATACGAGTAGGTACCAAGTTTCGGCCAGATCAGTTATAAATTATGACCTGTAGAGGAGTACCAACAACTGACAGAGGAAAGCAAATGTTGCCAGACTTGAAGCATAGGTGCTTCACTCGCTCGGTCAATTATAATGGACAGCCCCAAAAAGCCCAATTTGCATCACTTCTAAAGAAGTAACAACAAAAAAAGTTGGTTCAATGGCACCACTTCATGAGCATAGTCTATTTAGATCAAAGGAAACTGCTACCTTTCCTCCTTGCTAGGAAAACAGTCGGCCATCTATTTATCTGAAAGGAAATTGCATACAAGAGCTAAACGATAGTTCCAAGTAATCCATGTGAACGCATATTAATTACCGCATACGATGAGGATTCCTGAAACTACTGTAATTAAACATCTACCAAACGACTTCGAAATGGATGGCCATTTATTTATTAATTATGATGAAGGTTTCAAGGAAGAACTTGTTTATATTCTTGGTATTTTATTTAATGTAGAGATAGGGCTGATAGAGATGGGAAAAAAGTTTATTGTTGTCAACATTTAAACCGTCATGCTGTGGACTGTGATGGGTGGATTTGATTGGTTGTTAAATTAGAAGGACTGACTGAACGTATTTAGGACACAATTGCAGTTGACTCTTCACGTAAAGTTAAACTAAATATAAAATTAGGCCTGTATGTTTTTATGTTTGTTCACAGATTGCTCCGTCAATTGTGGACCGATTTTGAAAATTCAATTTTTTTTTTAATGGGTTTACTCCCGAGGTGGTCCCATTGTCACTAAGTCCGAATCTGATGAGGGGGTCCCATGGAAATCGAGGGCAATCCTCAAATTTTATAGGCACACCTATATTAATTTCAGTAGATATTTTTGTAACTCATGCATTTGCTCTCGGAAAGCACCATTTGGTTAAGTGGAACTGATGATGAAGAAGACCACAGATGACCATCGGAACTACTTAATAATAAGTATTTCACTTTTGCGATTCGATTAGCCACTTTAATATGGTTGCTAAGCAATTTATACTCGTCACAATGCATATGGTGAAATCACCATCAGTTCACCTGGTTCTTACTAGAAGAACTCCTCAACTATTAACGCCTCTGCATCGGGAAAAGCAATATTTTGTAAAAGGTGACGAGCAGTTGGCATTAGGAAGTCGGTTTTTTTTTTGTAAAAAGTATTTTTTTCAGTCACGAAATACTGCGTGTTTTTTTTTCTGGTTTGACCACCCCTCACACTAAATAAAAACCAAGACATAGCGCTGCCAACAGAGCCGGTTTCATAAACATGGTGTGCGATGACCGAGGTGTAGTTTGGTTGTAAATGTGTGCGTGTGAGCGTGTATGCACAGAGCGAGGTGTAGTTTTGGCATGTTCACTGTATCGTTCGCAGCTCTATGTCTTGGTTTTTTATTTGGTCTGAGGAACACCCTTACCGATTACAAGATGTCTAAGGGAATTCTAAGGCATCGATTGTGCCTTCATAGTACCGTACACATAGAAAATCAAAAAGGTTAAAGCCTTCCCTTTGGCTTCCCCTAAAGGGACGCAGATAGTGAAATATCGAAAGGTCAGTCACTTAGTGAGTGCAGAGAATGTTTGCAAATCAAAATGTCAGAATGATAGGACGCTGAAACAGGTTGACCTGATTGAGATATTAAAAGATTAAGGGCCTGCCTCGCAATGTCCTGACAGGCAAAATCAACCAGCATAGCTATTCACAACCATTCGATACGCTTCCGTGCCGAATCGGACATCAACCAATGGTATCGAAAAAGTTCTCTATACGCTGTTCACAAATCGACCACTGAAAATTTTGTGAGTTTCAATCAAATAGACGACCGCTATTCTTTCGGCAGCTGTTTGCTGTCTGGAGCTAGGCAAATCCGGTAATCCAAATGTGTCATTTTCGACAAGATAACCTGTCGAATAGTTCTGTTATGAAGATAGATTAACAAATGGATCAAAACTTGTCAAAATTTTCTACTAGATAACCAGACCTCTGACGTTACTGAAACAGGCCATACTCTTAAATTCATCAAAAATGTATGTTTTCTTACCACGTCTTTAATAATATCAAAACCCCCGCCGACACAGAAATACCGCGAGATTTTAAATTAAAATTGGAACGTTTTTTATTTTTTTTATTCTCACACGCCACGGCATCCTGCCTGTCATACGCGAGCCTACTTAACGGATACGTTTAATCTGACAGGTCGGACGCGTCGGATGTTTTGACAGCGAGCCAATTACCTGCCACTTTGTTTGGCGGGCCGTGTACGCAATGTTTCACATCCTGCGAACCTGGGATTTGACCTGGGGGAGGTGGGTAGTGACTAGTGTTGCCAGATGGACTGTTGGTTTTTGGTTTTTCTACTGGGATATTTCGACAGATTTCTAACACATTTTAGATTGTTTTTTTTAACTATGTAGGATTGAAGAGTAGTTTTTTTTTTGAAAACGATCTTCCGATTTACTTCTAATTAGGTAGATTAAAACAGCGTTATATACGAATTTGACATCGCATACCAGCTTCCGGAAAAATCACCAAATTGACGAAAAGTAAAGATAAGTGCGGTACAGAACAAATTACTATAAGAAAACCTGCTAGAGTTTTGTTACTATCCATAAAACGTCGATGGACAAAGCGTGGGAATTCAGAAGTGAACGGTAGTGCTAAATAGCACATTACTAAACACAAATACTTAAATAACTAAGCAACTTAGCTTAAACACGCGATCTCGTTTGCCTTTATGGCGGTTTTCTAAAGCTGGCTACACTGCTACACATGTAAATCCGAGCTGGACGAGAATTTCTGAAGGTTTTGATCAAACTTTCATAATCGTCTGTAAGAAGTTTTAGATCTTTTATTTTGATGCATTGAGTTCTTGACCTTGAGACTTGCCCAAGATAACCTGAGGAAATTAGCAACAATAATGTCTTCTTGGAATTCCCGTTCAGAGCCTACATGACTTAACCAGTTCAATAAAAAAAATATAAACTAACCAGATTCTTGTTTTGGTTAATTTGTTATCTAAAAAAAATGTTTCCGACACTTAAATTCATTTTTATTGATATGAATAAAAATTCTAGTAGCTACTTATAGTTATTACACATGTTATTCAGATAAATATCTGAATATGAAACATATTGGCATTGGCAACCTTGATTTAGAGATGCATGAAAGAAAACAGATTTATTTACAACGGCAGAATTGATATTCGTGATTTTCTCTTCTGAGTTCTAGAAGTGGGTAACATAGGTAAGCCATCCAGGGCCATCTTCAACAAAATTACCTAATTCAAAGCAAGAAATAAAGAACTTCCAGTCTATCATGCCAAAGTAGGTATGAAAAACAAGATGAAATCTAGCTTATAATACTAAAATAAATGACTGCCAACTTTTTGCAGAAAAACCCATTTTAAATCTAATAAAAACAGCCATACATCAAGCAACAATATAACAAAATGGAATATTTCCAAGTACAGTGTTTGAATGGGAATGTGACTGGTCAATCAATGGGGCCACTGTGCTTTGAGACAGTGCAATGCAACCATTGGTTTAACATGTTAATGTGTCAGTAAACTCTGTTATGTCAGTCGTTATTGGCTGAGGAAACAAGGAGTTTGCATTTGTTCGCATTAACCTCTTTTGTTCAATCATTATATAAATAACTGGTAGGTAACAATGTTATCATAGTTTTTAAATCTTGCCTACAATGTTCTTTTTTTAAAAGAGCTATACAATGTTTACCTTAGCAACTATTGATAACACATGTTTAAAATAATGCAAATGATGTTTAATTAAATTCAGTTAAGTAATATAATTATGTACCATATTTAGAAAATTAATATTACATTTTAATTTAAGGAAAGTGCTTGTTGTGAGTTTAATTAATACAACTTATTATGTAGTACTATAATAAATGAAGGTTACAAAAAGCAATCACAATATATGTCTTGGCCTGAATGAGGTGTCTGTTCGTCTGAGAACCCTGAAATTACATGTTTATAAATACAACATTTTATTACAAATATAGAATATGTGTTGTAGAAATTTTAAACAATGAATTTAAATTAGACATTGTATTAGAAGTGATTGTGTTGTTTTTTTTTTTTCAATAATTTGCATTTGATGTTAATGGTAGGTTAAAGTAGGTACAAAGTGATTTGTTTTCACATTAGCGTTTTCATCATCATCGGGTCATCTTAGGGGCGTACTTAAATCATTCAGTAGTTTTTAAAATCTCGGTCAGTGCCTTTCTATGTACAGACTGACCTAGGTACATATCTACTAACGTAATAATGAATTTGAATGACATACTATTTAAAAAAAAATGTTTTATAGTACGGAAAACAATGTTGATAACTAATTAATCATGTATGCATTTAAGTATAGTTTGCGCGATAATAATAAAGTAAGCAGGCACAACTGCTGGCTACGATAAAAACAAGTTGTATTCATGAATTCACATATTTTTTATACCTAGCATCCCACACCATTAATAATACAACCAATGAAATTAAAACAAAAATAACTCACCAATAAATAAGATGGAGAAATCCAAAACAATTTTTCGCAAAATAAAATTTGAATCTCTGTCTTTTGTGATTGTATGGGTGCGAGAGTTCGTCTTGCGGTCATTTCTTTCCATTTTAACTTATTTTTAGACTAAACTACAGTTAGAAAACAATAAAACACTATCACTGCGAACAAATTTACGAAATATCTAACGTCAAAACGTCGAATGAAAATTTAACAATGATCACACGTCAAGCATCGGGCGCATGCGCTCGGCGACTGGTTATGGTGCGTTCGGAAACAGCCGGTGCGTTCGTAGAGCTCGCTGTCGCTACTCTATTCATGTGTTTTATTATTGTTGATGTTGGTTGACTGACAGCCGGCGACTGGTTGTGGCTTGGGTTACCGCGACTTTCAATCTTATTGTAAACGAAGTTTTTTACGCTTTTTTTTGCGAGAGAATAACATAACATTTTGGAGTGCTTTACCATCGAACTGAATAACTTTTAGTATGGAACCAACTTTGAAATTGCGAACAATAAAAAATAGCTGTCCGAGCTTAGAACAGTAGATATGTATAAACTTCAATAAGGAACAGCGGAACAGCTGCTTTTTATTTTCTGATTTCAATAATTTTATTGTCTTGGAGAAAAGTACCTACCTACAAAATTTCGAGTCATTTAAGTTTAAACGGTTAAATACAATGAATAAAAGCTTCACACTCCGTTCATTTCACTTTTGCCGAAAAAAAACCTATCGACAAACAAAAAACACTTTTTCCTTTCAGTTTGCGGTCGAAAATGCAAATCAGACAGAATTCCGCACCTTACTCGATATAAGCCCAAAAACCGGCCAAGTGCGTGTCGGACCACGCACAATGAAGGGTTCTGTAGTTGGGATGAATTTGTCCCAAAAACAAACTTAACATTGTAGTTGAAAAACATGTTCTCCCTTAGATCGTTAAACGTCACGGTCAACTCTCCAACTGCAAAGTTATGTTGGTCGACTATAACTCGTTAACTTGTAAAGCATACTTAGCTGTGATACTTTTCCTTTTAATTTCTACTGCCAGACTACTGCCATGAATTCAGATAACCAGAAAGAACCATTTACTAAACTCTAACAAAAAAATAACACAATAAGAAATCTGGATGCTGTCATAAAATCCGTGCAAAGCAGGGGCGGGGGGAACGGCGGGGTAGTACTTAATAGATGTGTTATAACATTTGTAATAAATTGTTCATTTGTATTATAGCTGAATATTATTAAATAAAGCTTAAAATTACGCAAATGGATCCCTGAATCAAGAAATGTTTTGTACAGACTCGCAATATTTTTGGGCGGCCCAATGATACCCCACACCATGGAATAGACAAGAAAAAAAAAATATCATACCCACTTTACGTGGAGTGCAGGGTAGACCTACCTCTCTTGCACGTAAAATAAAATGTTGTAAAAATTGTTTTTTACAACATTTTATTTTAGCACTTCGAATTACAGCTTTCTAGTACCTACTAAGAGTCTCTGAGCTAACTTGGGGACAGACAGACAGACGGACATGGCGAAACTATAAATATGGGTTTGACCTGATTTGACAGCAAAGAAATAAAGTTGAAGTGTTTGTGTGTACCTAATGACAAAATAACAGCTTTTTACGAAATGCTTAGGAAATTATATTCTGTACTAGGTAGGTACCTGTAGGTACTATAACAAAAAACTATTGTCCGTGCTATTCCCCCAAAAGATGACTCCTTAACTAACGGCCGAACCCAATAACCTATATATCACCAGTTTCGGCCTACTGGAGATATAAAAATATATCTACCGATGGTTTTAACGTCCCAATAATCTAGGAATCATACCGGCCCACGCTATCTACTGATGGGAGGGTGTATGGCCTACAACAGATATCTCTTTGTATGAAAATGCCAAAGTATGAGTCCCAATATACGATTTGTTTGACGGGATAGTACTACAGATGGCAGATTTGGCTATTCCCCGAATTGCAGGGATAAACGTAAAGTATCCAAGCTAAAATTAACTCTTTAGTACTTGCAGTAATGGTCATAGATGTTTTTTTTCATTTAAAGCAATAAAAAAAATTTGAAATTGAAATATCTCGAAAACGGTGCGCCCTAGGCAAAAAATAACAGAAATTTAACCCCCCCCCTTACAAACACCTCCCGTACAAGCACCATTCCAACATGAATTTAAGTTAAAAAAAAAATAACATTAATGCGCTAAGGTAGCCCGCGAAATTCAAATTTTATTACGTTTTTTGCAATTTGCAGGTCAGTAACAGGTTGTATTTTGATACGCGGCCATGACAAATATGGCTCTACAAGAATTATATCCTAATCCAGTAACTTAATTAGAAGTAAGAAACAAAGAAGTTTTAATATAACCCTAATTACACATGTTGTTTTTTAAAGTGATGTTGGTTGTAATGGAACGCACGGGAGAGCGAAGTAGAGAAACCTACTTATTGTTTTCGTTAGATAGATCAATGATTGTGAGACGCCATCCGAGCATAGATATAATTAAACTGTCTATCATCAATAGCGATCTGTCTTTAACTGAAAATAAGTTAATGGGTTCGGCCGTAAGAATTGATTCGGCTAAACCATAGTAAGCAGTAATTAGCGCATCTGTATTGAGAACCACAGCAAGCTGTTTCAGAGCGTAGGCTGCACTACTCAATTTTTTACTAAGTGCCTCTATTTGAGGTTTCCAATTCAATGTAGAATCTATTATTAGTCCCAAAAATTGTATTGTGTCAGCTTCATGGATATTTATAATATCAAATTGATTATTAAGATTGTTGATTGTTTGTGTACGTTGTCTAAAGTGCATTACGTTAGTCTTTTTTAAATTAATTATTAAATTATTATCATTTAACCAATTTTTAGTAGATATTAGTGAATTATTAATGTCATGTTCATACTTGTTTATTCAAACTATCAATATCAAGAAAAACTAAACTAAACATTACATAATAATAAACTTACCTAAATCTTCTGAAGGATGGAATCCACAAAATTAATAATCAGCTAGTTGTTCCAATTCCGTAAAAATAATAGAGGTACCTACAGCTACGATATAAAAAAAATGTATCCGAAATTCCGAACGAATGAAGCCCTAAAATATTAATTTCTAAACTAAATTGATTACATTTCACGCTCATAAATAATATTCTGAACATGTTATCGCATGACTTATTTTTCTAGTTTCACAAATCCCAGACGAACCGTAAAAAATTGGATGCGACAAAGACCTTTTTAATCCTTTTTTTAAGTTGTTTTTTTTTTGTTGACGGAATGCCGCTGATCGGTAGCCATTGAGATGACACCTGTGTATTTATTATTATTTATTTATCTTCCCTTTTCAAAAATATTTTATCTATCTAGTTTTGTAGCTGTTTTATCATCAAAACCGACTTAAAATGATGACGAAGGTGCTTCTGTATTTTAATGGCAAGTTAAATTTTAGTGTTGATGCTAAAAATAACTGCTTCTTTATGTAGTAGGATTTAGTAATTAGTAGTTTAGTATTTTAGTCATATTATTAAAAAAAAATCCTAAAACATTAGACACCAGACTCCGGGCTTCTATATTAAAAAAAAAATTAAATAGCGTTATATTCGTGGTGACACCTAAGTTTTACAATCATCTGTGAAAATTTCAACTGTCTAACTATCACGGTTCATGAGATACAGCCTGGTGACAGACGGACTGACGGACTGACAGACAGACAGACAGATAGACGGCGCGGCGGCGCGGGCGGGTAATAGGGTTCCCGTTTTACCCTTTGGGTACGGAACCCTAAAAATGTTTACTTCTGCCAAACTGCAAAGTAGTTTGTAGGCAGATGTAGCTCCCAAATACAATATTATGGTTTTGTACTCGTATTTTCTTTTTTACTTTTTTTTAATTCCTAATGGAAAAACCACATACAGTGTAACCTGATTAAGTGGGCCCTGGATATGTGAGAAACCTCTAGATAATACTGATAATTGGAAGCACCTGTATTTGACTTCATCCGATCCCAAGACACTGCGCAGGGCCTGCAGTCTCGACATAGATAGCGATCGCTTTACGATCGAATTCGATCGCAAAGTCCTAATGGGATCTCTAGAGTTCTAAGTAGACGGTCAAAATTGCGTGCTAAGCGCGAAAAAGTCACAATCTTGTCAAACATTTTTGACCGTTTAAGGGACTGCTTTAGGACTTAGCGACCGAAAATTGTCGTAAAGCAATCGCTATGCATGTCGAGACTGCAGGGCCAGGACTAACTAAAGGCTCTTACAGACTGGTGCGACATCGCGGGCGCGACAGGCAGGGCAGCGCCAACCTCGTCGCGCCCGCGATATCGCACCAGTCTGTACGAGCCTTTACACCTAAGTACCCTTTATTAGAACTAAATTTTAGTGGTCGCTTTAGGGTTTATTAAAAATTCTACATAAAGGTGCGACACGCGACGCGACACAAGGGGCCCGCGATTTGCGCGACGAGCGGTGCCTTTTTGTCGCGTCGCGAGTCGCGCTGGTCTGTAGAAGCCTTAAAATAGGTACTTAAATGTAAGTTTAAAGGGCTATCAAAATACTTTATTTTAGTAGAAGTAGATACAGTCAGCAATCATTTTTTTAATCTGAATATTATTTAAATTGATCTACTTTAATATTTAATTACAATCGGAACAAAGTAAAATTAAAAAGATAATTATATGGAAATAAAATGTTGAAATACTTAGTATGTAATGTATCGAATAGTTTTGTGTCAGTGTCGCGCGCGCGTCAGTGTGTCAGTTGTGTGCCCCACACATATCATATTTTCCGATTTATTCCAGAAATCCCCACCTACAAATCCCCACTGGTGGGGATTGTTACTTTTTTTTCCAAAAATCCCCACTGGTTAAATAAACTCAGCCTAGTGGGGATTTTTGGAAAAATGAGTAACTATCCCCACCAAGTGTTGTTGTTTGTAAATAATTAAAACAAAAAATGCGTTAATCAATACCTACGATAAGTAACTAATTATGTCAATATTATAATAACCAAATTCCATTATAAATTGTTTGCATTGAAACGAAACTCAATTGACTAGATTCAAACAAAAAATATTTAAACATTATAGGATCACGTAAATCGTGGTTGAGAATTTATCTCATTCTTTCCAAAAAAAATGGCACTGTAATGCTGCCACGCATTAACTCTAGTTGAGCATCTAAGATGAACTGATCTTTTTCTTTGCTTCTTTGTGATCGCGGGTTCCGACGGTGACTTTCGTTAGCACTTCTTTCATAAAACAAAGCGTCTTCATGCAAAAAATGTAGGAGTTTCAGTAAACTGCTACCGAGATTACCATGTACTGTATAAAGTTGATAAAATGGATTTGAATGTCGATTTTAATTCAATTCCTTTTGAATGTCCTATTTCCAAAAAAAACGTTTATCGTTTTCATGCGACTACGAGCGTTTTTGGTAGCTAATAATAATATGCGAGTTTTATAATCATTAAAATCTGCTATGAGCAATGATTTAAATTTTAGAGGAACTGTAACTTCTGCGAGGTTCCTGACTTAATTTTTTTTTAACTGGTGCCGTTTTATTTCGGTGGATAAACAAAAAAAGAGGAAATTGTGACTCACTCAACTGAAAACCTGAATCATTGTACGATGCTGCTGCCGAATTATATGCTGTCGAATTGAAGGCTGGTTCTATGTTGCCAGCCAAAGCCCAGACAATCAAAACAGTGACAGTTTTCGCCAGTATATGTTAAGCCAATGGATAAAAGAAGATTTCATAAAAGTATTATGTGTTTACGGAGAGAGGGCACAGAACGACAAACATTTTGGAAGGGTGGCATAATAAACGTAATGCAGCTATATCGAAAAAAAGACCAAGTTTACTGAAACTCCTACATTTTTTGCATGAAGACGCTTTGTTTTATGAAAGAAGTGCTAACGAAAGTCACCGTCTGAAACCGCGATCACAAAGAAGCAAAGAAAAAGACCAGTTCATCTTAGATGCTCAACTAGAGTTAATGCGTGGCAGCATTACAGTGCCATTTTTTTTAAAAAGAATGAGATAAATTCTCAACCACGATTTACGTGATCCTATAATGTTTAAATAATTTTTGTTTGAATCTAGTCAATTGAGTTTCGTTTCAATGCAAACAATTTATAATGGAAGTTGGTTATTATAATATTGACATAATTAGTTACTTATCGTAGGTATTGATTAACGCATTTTTTGTTTTAATTATTTAGAAACAACAACACCTGGTGGGGATAGTTACTTATTTTTCCAAAAATCCCCACTAGGCTGAGTTTATTTAACCAGTGGGGATTTTTGGAAAAAAAAGTAACAATCCCCACCAGTGGGGATTTGTGGGTGGGGATTTTTGGAATAAACCTATTTTCCGATTTCTAAGAACATAAATAAAACATCACGCCTATTCCACGTAGGGTACATAAATAGCTGTACCTAATAGCACACGCAAATGTTTGGAATCGAACCCTCCAGGCTCAACGATCTCTAAAGTCTATTAAAACAACGAGTTTACATCTTATTGATATTACATTACCTACGGTCTATTGCTATTTTAAGCTGTATCGTAATTCTTTACTCTAATAAACCTACCTACTTATCGTAATCACGTTTTAACTTATGGTGTAAGTACTTACGTAGGTAATTGCTGTAAAAGCATAATAATTAAGTATAAAAATATGTGGGCATTTATAATAGATAGCTTACAATAAATAATATACCTAATGGTTAACATCAGCATGTAATAAACTTATTAACATTCATAAAATTTAACAAGGCAGGTAAAGTACCTACCTACTTTACAAATTTTAGTTAGCATCTTCACAATAATTATTTTCTTTGGGAATTAAATAATTGCGAACAGCGCCATCTATTCATCTTTGCATGAACTTTTGCCCTGACATGACTGACATCTACCAGCAATGAAAGAAACTACTAACAGTACTGAGTGACTACCACCTACGTTTGTAAGTGAAATTGGCTTTTGACAACAGATGGCGCATTAACCATCATCGTCGTTTACTGTTTAGTAAAATAGAGGGCACCACTCCTAAAAGTAACTAATTGTTTTGACGTATTTTAGATTTCCTAGTGTTTAAAAAAAAAAGGAAATGTAAGTTTTTTGGTTGGTTGGACCAGCAAAGCAGCCGTTTTCTATTCAGAGTGTAGTTTCATGATGAGGCTAATTTTATGATCGGCATTTAATTTCGCGATCGCGTTAGGTAGGTAGTAGGAACATACCTAACGCGATCGAGTGTTGCGCCTCTATTCGCCACAAAAAGTAAAACTGGAGATCCTTTAAAATAACAAAATATCAGACTTGAGGTTTTGGGTTCGATTACCAAGCCGAGAAAAGTGTTATTGGGTTAAATTTGTTTCCACATGGGAGTCTAAAAACTTACCTAAGTAACTGGGGAAATGTGGGTGAGGATTAGACCTACCTAAGTATATACAGGACAAGGTCATCCAGCTCGATGGACACAACTTTGAGAAAGAAGCCGACAGAAAGTTCCAGTTGGGTTGTTCGGCATTTGGAAAACTGCGTCAAGTCTTCTCGTTGCCTATCCCGCAATGTCTGAAGACTAAGGTCCTGCCCGTCATGACAAACGGTGCCGAAACGTGGACACTGACAGTCGGGCTGGTCCACAAATTCAAGGTCGCGCGCTATGGAGCGGGCTATGCTTGGAGTCAGACATCAGGAATGAAATTATCCGGAAAAGAACCGTAGTTACCGACATAGCTTGCAGAGTAAGCAAAGTGAAGTGGCAGTGGGCTGGCCATATTTATCGAAGGACCGATGGCCGATGGAGCAGACGAGTCCTGGAGTGGAGACCGCGTATCGGCAAGCGTAGTGTGGGACGCCCCCCAGCTAGATGGACCGACGACCTTAAGAAGATGGCTGGGTCAGACTGGATGCGGAAGGCGGAGGACAGGGTGTTGTGGCGCAGCCTGGGAGAGACCTATGTCCAGCAGTGGTCTGCGATAGGCTGAGTTGATTGACGTATTTACAGTGGCGACCGCGTACTGAAGACGTAACGTTGGAAGACCTACCACAAGGTGAACCGAAAACCTTGTGAAGGCCGCAGGAATCCGTTGGATGCGGGAAGCACAGAGCCGAAGTCGAAGTGGCGGTGCTTGGTGAGGCCTATGTACAACAGTGGACGTGTTCCGGCTGAAATGAATGAATGAAGTAGGTACTTACAGGAGGCATCCATATAGTACTTATGGCTAACCGAAAAACTCACTGCGACGTTATTTCACTGACCTGAAAATAGAACGTCACCAACATAATTCAAAAATTTGCTGAGGCTCATGAACACCGTCTCTACCAACATGTGAACGTCGAGGTAATTCAGCTGTTAGACAACACAAATATAGTGCGAAGACTAAAACGAACAAAACCCTTTCCCCCTTATTACAAAACAAGGTTTATCTTCAGACTCAGGTTTAAAACATGGAGCCATTATTGAATTTCGAACTTTCTTCCGACTATGGTAAAGTTCCTAAACACAAAACTGACAACTTAGTACCGAACTAAGTTTACAGTTTTGTATAAAGAACGGTATTTCAATCACTGTTACGTTCTTATTACAAAAACTGGCTCCATGGTTTATGCCATGTCAAAATATAAATCTTGTTTTGTAATAAGGCGGTTTGAGTTAGTTTAGTGCTACTACTCTATAATCTGAGGTGCAGTGTTTGAGTTTGAGTAAAATACTGGTACCTATTCAGCTGGTTAGACAACTGACCCTAACTAATAGGTATAGTTGGGAAAAGGCTACGCACATGATTCACCACATACAACTTAAAAAATCTTTAGAATAAAGATATCCCAAAGGATACAAGCTACTCAAAGTGGATGTTAGATCCTAAGCTGAGCAAAGTTTGCTTGTCTACCGCCTGGCCGCAGTAATCCAGCTCAAGAGCTAAGCTAAGCTGAGATGAGCTGTCTTCGGTAGATATTGAAATGTTTGCTCTTCACCGTCGGCCAAAGATGGATTACCTGCAAGTATCTACCGATGTTTACTTTGTGAGTAGACTTTGAGTAAAATATTTTATACGAAAACAATGTTGTTTGTGGTTTAACCCTAGAACCGTACCCAGAAAAAACTTAAATAACATTAACCAGGGGTACTGGAGTACCCCTAATAGAAAGTAAGAAATAAAAGGACATTAATACAAAGTTTATTAAAATTAACCTTTTTAGACTTTTAATGCGCTAACATCAGCCTTATCTTTAAGTAACAAATCTTTATAAAAATAACTTTAGATAACAAGGCTTTTTTTTTTGGGGGGTTTAACCATATTTTGTAGGTATATTTACAACATTTAGTTCGGGATTTACGGTCTTTTAACCTTCGAATCTGCCAGATTTAGAATCAGAAGGGGTTGGAGTATCTGATGACCGCGTTTTCTCAAGTAGGTAATAGTAATTTTATCTCCAAACTTTGGTACACGTTACATCAATGTGATCTCGACCCCTGAACTCTAGGACAGCCTGTATCATAGGGGCCGAGGTTTCTCCTGTTATATGGATCAGCATGAGGGGGCTTAGACTACATCCAACTACTATACAATAATTAAAATAAAATTGAAACAAATTATATATTAAAAAAAAATACAAAAAATTACAGAATAAAAAATCGGCCAAGTACGTGTCGGACCACGCACAATGAAGGGTTCCGTAGTTAGGATGAATTCATCCCAAAAACAAACTTAAAATTGTAGTTGAAAAACATGCCCTCCCATACATCTATATACGTTACGGTCATTTCTTCAACTGCAAATTTAAGTTGGTCGACGATTACTCGTTAACTTGTAAACCCTACTTAGCTGTGATAGTTTTCTTTTAATTTCGTTATATATACTACTGCCATGATTTTTTTCACATATCCAAAACCAACTATTTAGCTGGCAGGGGGAGGGGGGACACTTGACTCTAACAAAAAATAGCACTTTAAAGCTTAATATTACGCAAACGGATCTCAGAATTGAAAAATATTTTTCACAGACCCACAATATTTTTGAACGGCCTATCCAACGATACCCCACACCATGTATTAGATGAGAAAAAAAAATATCATCCCCGTTTTACGTGCAAGGGAGGTACCCTAAAAAAAAATGTTTTTCATGGTTTTATTTTACGACTTTCTCGGCGTGATTAATATGTACACCCATGCCAAATTACAGCTTTCTAGGACTTAGTGTCTGTCTGTCATAGACAGACAGACAGACAGACATGGCGAAACATAGTGTTCCTTGTTTACTACGAAACCCTAAAAAAGGACAAAAACATTCAAAAGGCAAAAACTTAATTAACAAAAAAATATATTGAATTGTATTATATTAGATTATTCAAGTACCTAAGTATGTTTCCAATACTTATTAGAAGATGGGTCGGCTAACAGGTGTACCCAGAGGTACTGGAGTCAGGATAAAGCGGGAGGAAACGCCCGGATGTCACCACTGTGTGGATCGCCCGGGGGACACGGTGGAGCATACGGTGGAGGTCTGCCCGGCTTGGGCGGAGCACCGCCGTGTCCTCACGGAGGCGATCGGCGGCAGTGATCTCTCGCGACCGGCCCTGGTTCAGGCCATGGTTCGAAGCGAGAGTGCATGGGAGGCCGCGTCACCTCCTTCTGCGAAGCAGTAATGCTCGCGAAGCAGGAGGTCCGCCTCCTCCTTCGCGAGCATTACTGCTTCAAAAAAATAATGACCGACTACCA
This sequence comes from Tiliacea aurago, assembly GCA_948098905.1. Classification (NCBI taxonomy): domain Eukaryota; kingdom Metazoa; phylum Arthropoda; class Insecta; order Lepidoptera; family Noctuidae; genus Tiliacea; species Tiliacea aurago. The sequence goes on from OX402593.1 coordinate 20,816,117, forward strand.
AAAATAACACTACAAATTGAAAAATGACTTTAATTTCGGAAGTCGGTGGCAAAAAACTCAAATACAGATCCAAAGACACCGACTTCCGAAATTAAAGTTATTTTTCAATTTGTAGTGTTATTTTTGGCAGTCGGTTATTATTCTTTTGTAAAAAGTTTTTTTTTAAATTTTGATTGTACCCTAGGTTACGGTTCTAGGGTTAAACTGATTGTCAGGCCTTGAGGTTTATGTAGGTTGTGTGGGAAATAATTAACTCATAGGTACCCACCTACCGAGATTGTTTTATCGGTTTGTAAGAGATTTAAAAAACATCCATCGGTTCATATTTCAATACCTATATACCTACATTTATTTTCAACTAGCTATTAGCTGTTTATTGCCAGCCCGCGACTTCGTTCGGGTGGATGTCGTAAGACACCACAATACACTAAAACAACAGCCACATTTATACAAAACTTCATTGTGTAGTAGGTACGTTTGTAGTTTTGGTCTCAGCAGCCAAAATATAAAGAGAGTCTGGACTGGTGACGCGGGAGCAAGTGACGTAAAGTTGCCCGTATGAGAAGCAGCTTGTAATGAGGTCTACCTAACCCGCAGCCTTCAGTAGCAATTCCCCATTGCTAACGAAACTTTTCTTTTTTAACCGCTTTCCAAAAAGGAGGAGGTTATAATTATGTTCGGCATGTTTGTTCACCGATATCTCCGTCAATTATGCTTCGATTTTTAAAACCTTTTTTTTGTTTGAAAGGGTATGCTCCGGAGGTGGTCCCATTGCCACCTAATCAGAATCTGATGAGGGATCTGAAGGAAATCGAGGGAAACCCTCGAATTTTATAGGCAAACCTATAGCGATTTGGGTATTTTTTATAGTAAATTTGCTCTCGAAAATCACCATTTGGTGAAGTGAAACTGATGATGGAGACCACAGGTGGTCACCGGAACAACATAATAATAAGTATTTAACGGGTTGCGATTCGATTAGGTACTTTAAAATGGTTGCATAGCAATTTATGCTCGTCATAATGTATATGATGAGTGGCAGCTCTCTTGGTTCTTACGAGGAGAATTCCTCAACAATACGTCCCAGCATCAGGAAAAGCAATATTTTGTAAAAGGTGATAAGCAGTTGACTTTAGGCTATTGTAACTCAGATAAATTAAAAACTGACCCGCTAAAAAGTGAAATATAAAACTTTTTGAAAAAAGAAATAACCGAATTCCAAAAATAACACTACAAATTGAAAAATAACTTTAATTTCGGAAGTCGGTGGCAAAAAACTTAAATACAGATCCAAAGACACCGACTTCCGAAAATAAATTTATTTTTCACTTTGTAGTGTTTTTTTTAAGTCGGATTTTTTTTTAGAAAAAGTTTTTTCAGTGAATTAATGAACGCCTGCATATACTACCCAATGGCACAACACTGATACACTGACTGTTGCAATCTTACAGATTATTCCTGAGCCTGACGAGCTGCGATTGTAAACACACGGGATTGCTCATTAACAGTCACCTAACCATAGATATTTATTATTATTATTATAACCATAGATAACAGAAGAGGCCTAAACTTAATGATCTTCTGTGAACGTTCTGCGAACAGTAATAGTAAGTATTACAAAATGTAAGTAGGTACTTACAAAATATATCAACTGTTGCGAATCGAACTTAGTTTTGCAAAGCAGTCGCCGAACCGCAAGTTATTGTTATAAATAGCCGTTCTTATAATATAGTATGTGTATTTCATGATTGACTGCTTAGCTCCCTAAAGGTATGCTAATAATTTAAAAGGTTAAATCTGTAACTTTCGGCTCTATTCGTTCCCTATTCTGCTCATTCCAGCGAAATTTGTTACAATTTCTGACTTTTCTAGTACTCAAACCTGAGTTTAAACAAGGAACCCTTATAGTTTCGCCATGTCCGTCTGTCTGTCTGTCCGCCCGTCCGTCTGTCCCTGGCTTAACTCAGAGACGCTAAGTCCTAGAAAGCTGTAATTTGGCATGGGTGTACATATTAATCACGCCGAGAAAGTCGTAAAATAAAACCATGAAACACATTTTTTGTTAGGGTATAATATGTACTACTATGTAACTACTACTATATATAAAAAAATATCATCCCCGTTTCACGTGCAAGGGAGGTACCTCCCTTGCACGTGAAACGGGGATGATATTTTTTTTCTCGTCCAATACATGGTGTGGGATATCGTTGGATAGGCCGTTCAAAAATATTGTGGGTCTGTGAAAAACATTTTTCAATTCTGAGATTCGTGTGCGTAATATTAAGCTTTAAAGTGCTATTTTTTGTTAGAGTCAAGTGTCCCCCCCTGCCAGCTAAATGATTGGTTTTGGATATTATTATTCATTTATTCTCTCCAAGTTACATGACTCATATTATACAAATATTCAACACATTATACACACAACAGACAACACATAACATTACAATACTTGAATACAAAACAACCATAACACTATCAACACTTACATTACCGACGACTGTAGGTGACGTGCAAGTCACTGCAGTGTCTCATGTATGGACAGTCGAGCCTGTCCGCTATCATCATATGTGAAAAAACTCATGGCAGTAGTATATATAACGAAATTAAAAGGAAAACTATCACAGCTAAGTAGGGTTTACAAGTTAACGAGTAATCGTCGACCAACCTTAATTTGCAGTTGAAGAATTGACCGTAACGTATATAGATGTATGGGAGAGCATGTTTTTCAACTACAATGTGAAGTTTGTTTTTGGGATGAATTCATCCTAACTACGGAACCCTTCATTGTGCGTGGTCCGACACGTACTTGGCCGGTTTTTAATACAGGATCGATTGGCATCAAAAAAAGTTATTGTGAAAATTGCCACTTTTCTTGCTTTCTGTTTATTTTTTTTAATCTGTAAATGCAGATCAAAAAGTTATGATAATGATAAATGATTTATTTTCTGTAAGTAGGTTTGTACAAACACTTTTACACGTCAATCATATTTAAAAATAAAAATAAACTAGATGAGGTCGGCGTTTCGTAACTGACTACTCTGAAAGGCCGAAACAAACTCAGAGGTCACAGTCTCTTTTAAAGTCCAGACATAATCATGGTCAAATCATGTGAAGACCATGTAGATAGGTGCCTGAAATGATCTTTTGATGAAAGAATCACACAGATTGAGGGGACCTGTCCAGTCAGTGCACGCATTTGTCAGTAGTCGTGCAGCTCAACTCAGAACTTGAGGAGCTCAACGATTCAACGAACAATACCAAAGAAAGGACATTTGGGTAGGCCGCATAAAAAATTACTCAAACTGCCAGACAATGATGAAAACTAACTGAGTAAAAACAAAAATAAACAATAACCCACATAGTCTTCACATTTACAATACTTAATTAAAACAATATAATACTTAACAAAGTAAATATTTATGTCATTGTATATATAAAATTCATCAATGTCAATTTGTATATAAAAATACAATAATACAATAAATACAATAATAAAATAATACAATAATTTGGATATAATCTTGGTCAGATCATTTGAGGACCATATAGATTGGTGTCTGAAATGGTCTTTTGATGAAAGAACCACACAGATTTGAGTGGACCTGTCCAATCAGTGCACGCATTTGTCAGTTATCGTGCAGCTCAACTCAAAACTTAAGGAGCTCAACGATTCGACGAACAATACCAAAGAAAGGACATTTGGGTAGGCCACATAAAGTACCTACTCAAACTACCAGACCATCATTAAAACTAAGAGAAAGAAAAAAAACAAAAACAATGACCCACTATGGACAGTCTCTTAAGACCGTTTTCGTGTAGTGACAACGGTTAAGAAACTTACCCTTATAAATAAAAATCCTCCCTTGGCATGTCACGATTGACTGCTTAGCTCCATAAAGGTATAGCGTGATGATTCCTACCAATTAAAAGGTTAAATCTGTAACTATCTGCAATATTCTAACCTTTTGGCTCGTCTTTTACAATTTACGGTAAACTATAGAAGAATACGAACTTATAGCAATATTGCTCACTGGGACATAGCAAATAGCGATAATTTAGAGCCTATTCTGACCCGACTTGTAGGGAATCTATGCAAAATTTTAACAAAATCTATCCAGTAGTATTTGCGTGATGCTGGAACATGCATTCAAACAAACAGTTAACAAAGAGAACAGAGTTAATATTTCAATACCTAACTTCTTTATTTTCAATAATGAATAAGAACATTTGAAAGTCACAACTTTCGCAGTTCAACCAGTTTTAAGATTGGAAAATCATGTGTGTAGGTTACCTAGCTATCGGCCTGCAGTTTGCTAGAAAAGACTGTGAATGATCTTTCTTTTTCTCCAGCCCATACTGCCTCACTGCTGGGCAAATGTCTTCCCGAAGTCTTCCCAGGAACTCTTTTCCCGTATCACCTCAACGCAGTACGCGTTCAGGTTGTCTCGACACTTCTTCTGGGCCGGCCTCAGCGACACCGGTCCATGTTGAAACCCCAATTTTGCTTAGCGGTCATTGTGCATTCGGCTGAGTCTGTAAAAGTCACGAGGTTAGACAAACCTGCCTAACTATTTCAAAGGTTGAACCTTTGGCGAACTTTGGAAGCTAGCAAACCAAGCTTTTCCCCGGCGTTTTCACTTATTAGACGCCGAACTAACAAACATTTATCGCTTATTTAACGGTTCATAGAACATTTCTCAAAAACCATTTGGTATTACTTATAGAACAGTAATATAAAAGACGTTAACATCACGGGTTTGGCGCATATATATCGCCAATGGGGCATATAATGTTTCTATAGCGACTTTAAGGGACTTACTAGAGAATGGGCAGCAGCGTTCTTTATGCGTTTTAACACCATACTGCGATCGCCATACCGCCTGCCAAGCATGGCAATTATGGCACCCCCCCCAACCCCCTCCTTCCCGTCTGGAGGAGGCCTATGTCCAGTAGTGGACGTCTTTCGGCTGAAATTATGATGATGATTGACTTTAAACGTGACATTTTTGACCTACCTATGTGGTTGTTGTAACAGTGAAGCATCAACTGGTGATAATTATAATAGTCACTGCAACGCTTTCTCGTATTGTACTTTTTGAACTCTATTGTTCACGTCGTGTGTGTTTTTTACGAATTCGTATTTATGTGAAAACAAGACAAATAATGGTAAGTAAATGTAGGTATCTTCATTTTATGTTAAGTATACAGTATGTAACAAAAACCCTGTTGTTCCTTTTAGGGACGTATACATTAACCTACAAGCACAACATTAGTGGAATTATAATAAAAAAAAATTAAGCATTGGCTTGTCGAGACGTCAAAATCAAAGAATTAAAGAGGTTAGAAATCAGTTAAACATGACAAATATTATTAATTAAATATTTATTTTAATTATTTTTGATGAACAGTTTTTATAAATGACTTGCTTTATTACGTATTTATACCGATTCTTAAAACGTAGGTAGAAGGAACAACAGGGTTTTTGTTACATATTGTATACGTAGAACATAAATAATATATTAATTAACTGTATGCGCCCAGTGTAATTTATTTGCGACCAAAATTTTATTCATAATCTTGGGTGAGTTCTATAAAAAAAAATGCGCCCTCTCGAATAATTGCATTTTAATAAAATTATATTCAACCCGCACTGGGCCCGCGTGGTTGATTACGGCCACAGAGAGGAGACCTGTGTCCCAGCAGTGGGAACATTATACGCTAATTATGAGAACATTATTTTAAATTAATAAACCCGCGTCCTTTAAGTAACCACTATAGGACAAAATGAACACGTGGCGACTATTGGCGCTTTACAGTAGGTAAGTAAGTACATGTAACATAATTATGTCGCCGCCATTGTTCTAAGCAAGCATCAAAATTAGGGTTCCTTTAAAAAATAAGTAGTTCACAATATAAGGTGCCCCGAGCCTCGGATCGGGATTTAGAATCGTACTGCAACAACAGTTTTCTTTTCTTTCTGAATATTAAGCAATTATTCAACACATAAAAAGACTAAAATCTCTCTAAGTGCTAATAAAGTTATAGTTAAGTCCAATATGGTTAGTACTTAAATATAACAGTTGTATAAACTGCTGAAGCGCTGATATAAATGTTTTTATCACTTTACTAAAGGACAGTTCTGTTCTATAAGGTTATTATAAACATCATGCTTGGAGCTTTTTTACAACAAGAGGTCACCAATAACACATAGTCTAGACTATTATTATACGAGAATCGAAAAAATCTGCCTTTCTAAACTGTACGAATGGGACAACCGAGGGAGAGTGACGTCCCCTAACTTTTTTCCTCTTTCTTTATCTGTGCATTTTACATTAAGTCTAGTAGTCTTCCTTACCTCCCTTGAGGGACTGATTTTGTACGCATTATGAATCTAAAGAACGGCAGCATTATTGTAAAACACTTATTACGTGATTCAATCAGTTATCCAGTTTAAATTTTCATTCCTACAGTTCTTAATCAGATGAATCAGTATTGCCTCGGAAAGTACGTTAAGCCGTTGGTCCGGCTGTCATTCGTGGAACTTTGACAGTCGTTACGGGTTAAGTCTTACAAACCGTCTTACCAAGGGTATGGTATTACGCCATTCAGATAAGCAGAATTGCATCATTCATGTCCCGGCTTGGTACGAGTAGAAACAGTATAGTTAAGGACATCGCTGATAGGATGTATGTCCCCAAGACCTACAAGCGATGGTTGGAAATAGCCGCGTAAATGTTAAAAATCAGCCAAGTGCAAGTCGGACTCGCGCACGAAGTTTCCGTACCATTATCTATAAAAATGGCAAAAAAAAACACGTTTGTTGTGATATTTGTTTTATTTTAATTTAATTATTTATTTTTAAAATGAATATATAACTAAATATTCTGTGAATATTTCAAGCGTCTACCTGTTGCCGTTATCAATATACAGCAAAAACGAGCAAAAATATCACGTTTGTTGTATGGGGGCTCTCCTCCGCGTTTATAGCTCTGGGGGCCTACTGCCCCCAGAGCTATAAACGTGGAGGAGAAGAAAAATTAGGATTTTTTTGTTTAAGATACAAATCTTTTTTTCGCCCATTTTCGGTTTGGACAACATAAAGTTGAAATTAGGCAAGCATCTTAGGTATAAATAAAAAACCGGCCAAGTGCGTGTCGGACTACGCACAATGAGGAGTTCTGTAGTTGGGAAGATTTTATCCCAAAAACAAACTTAACATTGTAGTTGAAAAACATGTTCTTCCATACATACCTATACGTCACGGTCACTTCTCCAACAGAAAATGTAAGTTTGTACTTACTTGCAAAAAAAAAAATACTAATTATAGATTTTCGGAATTTTTCCTTTATTTGTGCTGTGAGACCTTGCTTCTTGTCAAATTTCATGGTTCTAGATCAACGGGAAGTATAGGGTAGGTTATACTATATATATAGTATAGGGTACTTCCCGTTGACCTAGAACCATGAAATTGGGATAGGTTTTGATTTGTTTGCGAGTATCAAAATGTGTCCCATAAATTGCCATATTTTTTTATTGCGTTGACTTGAAAGCTTGATTTTTTTTAGAGCTTCAAGGGACCATAGACTTACATATTTGATATTAATTTCAACTTGATACCTCCACGTGTTCCTGAGAAAAGGGGTCTTGACAGACTGACAGCAGATGGACAACGAAGTGATTCTATAAGGGTTTCATTTTTTCCTTTTGAGGTACGGAATCCTAAAAATAGGGACAATGACACCTACCTACACACAAAAGAAGCCAAGATTCACAGTCAACTACTTGAACAAATATATGAAAATATCGACACCGAAATCCCGAAGCCACGACAGAATAAATAACGCTCTAACCAAAAGCGCTCAAGTCAAATAAGCAAAAATATGCACCAAATCCTAACTTTGTATCACAAATTCTGTACAACGGCAACGGAATCCCGCGAAAATTCGTTCATTAAAGCCAACAATGCCTTCAGACGGGTACATACAAATAACCGACCGAGTCCAATTTAAATAACAGGCTCGCAAAGCTGAAAAACAAGCCTTAACCGAAGTTGGGAATAAATTAGCAACCCCCCCTTGAACACCCCCTTACCCCAATGTGTACATTGTGCAAAATATTATTTGCCTTGCCAGACAATAATAGGATCTAATGCCACGCCCTGACATGTTAGCTTTTGGGAGCTCCGCCCATCGCAATTTCGTCTGCAATTGGTCTACTTTTGTCTCCGTCTCTGTCTGTGGTATTTTCTGTCTTGCTCCCTCGTGTAGCTTTTCCCTCAACGCCCGAGGGGTAAATGTTATGGTAGGAAACATATACGAGGGTTTTCTAGTACCGCGCTCGCATTGTCATGCCGCTTTCACGAATATTTTTTACGCAACTTTTATTTGAAGATATCTACCTGAATGGAGTAGTAGAATTCGTTTTATGAGATTTTTTTTCAATACGCGAGTCTTTTAACGGATTATGGGATGAGGATGTCTTTGTAAACAATTTTTATTTGGAACGTGTAGGATTTTATTTTATCTAGCTTTGAGTTTGAGTAGGTACTTTAGCGTTTTACTTGAGTAGAGTTGATTAGTATTCTTCAATTAATAAATAGTAAGCTTTATTAATTGCATGTGTTATTTGAGAATTTTGTCAGAAGCAAGATCACACATACATTTAGCTAAAATCAAAATTGTGTTCATCAGTTGCTTCACTGATTTCAATCGATCCCGCAATAAATCTTTTAATGGTGCCAATGTCAATTAAGGGTAGCAAATATCAATACCAGTGCAGGAATCATTGAACAAAAAAAAAAAATCTAACATAAATGTACACAAACCCTTTCACAAAACTAAAAATAAATACCACAACAAAGTCGAATCGATAAACGCGAAGCGGCCTAATAATTATTAGTCGACGGCCTGAAATTCATGCACAAAGCTCCGACCCGCAGTAATAATAACGACAATTGTTGTGTTTAGTGGAACGTAAACGCGGGTCGGGGTGGAGGGGGAGGGGGGGACCGGGGGGTGCGCCCATGGGCGGAGCCGCCGGGGGCAGAGCCTCCACGCGCGAGGGCGAAGCCACAGTCCGCGCCGCGACACGCGCCACAACGCACCTCTGACATGTGACCGAAAGCATGGAAGATTGTGATCTTGCCCAATACCGCGATATGATCATTGAGGGCGAACTACCGTTGGATCTGCGACCGCCGCCACGGCTGTACCTGCCACACTACTTGCGCGACGATCGCGACCCCGAGTACCCCCAGGACGACACCTACGTGTCCGTGGACGAGGACACTCCTGAAGTGCCACCGGCGTCCAGTGACTCAGAACGATACGACGCCTCCAGCCCGACGGAATCAAAACCATCGACACCAAAGAAGCCAAAGCAGAAGTCCTCATCACAACTCATCAAGCCGCCTTACTCCTACATCGCACTTATCACGATGGCCATCCTACAGTCTCCACACAAGAAACTGACACTCAGTGGGATCTGCGAGTTCATCATGACGAGGTTTCCATACTACAGAGAAAAGTTTCCCGCCTGGCAGAACTCGATCAGGCATAACTTGAGTTTGAACGATTGTTTTATAAAGATTCCGAGGGAGCCGGGGAATCCAGGGAAGGGCAATTACTGGACGTTGGATCCTTTGGCTGAGGATATGTTTGATAACGGAAGTTTTCTGCGGCGAAGGAAGCGGTACAAGCGGCCGGCGCCGTCGCTGCAGCACGCGCACGCGGTTGTGGCGATGCTGGCGCGCGAGGCGTACGCCCCGCTGCTGCCGCTGCCATGCTACCTGCCGCCGACGCCACTGCTATCGCTGCCGCGCCCGCCGCCGTCGACGCTCCGGCCCGTCCCACTGCCGCCGCGCGTCGCCGAAACAACTGAACCACGAAGTAAGAGATCTCGAAACGGATTCTCTATTGAATCCATCATTGGTTCACAGGATAGTTCAATGAACGAGCCAAGGAGAAGTGCCTTCTCGCCTCTTCACCAAAGCAACTGTCCGCCGGATGACTGGGCCAGATGAATGTACCTAAACGGGTTCGGTTCCAGTCCATCCCCGTTTTAAAACTTCCCGTCGGAAACGTGATCCTCGCAGATTGACTTATGTGTTCCGATAAGATTGAGGTGTTCATAAAGTGATATCCGATAAACAATTGTATAAAATATTGTAAATTTTTAGAGGGGTGTTGATTTCCTGTGTTTCATTGGGACTAACTAACCAATTATTTAAAATGTTACCATTCCATAAAATAATGCCCGTATTTCGGTAACTGTGTGAGTATTTTCTTTCAGCTGAAATTATAGTGTAGTTACCTAACATTTATTTTTTGTGATTAGGCAAAATGGAAGATTCCTCGTTGCGTCATGTAGTTACCTACATAAGATATAGCCAAAAACTTAATAAGTTAATACTTTTCATAACAGAATTTAATTTAGTTTGACAATAAACTTAAATTATTTATTTCTTTGAATTTATGCAATAAAAACTGTGCAGGTTAATAGGTTTTCAAGATAAATGCTTTTGGTGGCAAATCATTTTTATAAAAAACATTCGCCTGTTTTTGTTGTTGTTTTTAAATAGTTTTCTTTTGTAATACGTTTTACGATTTAGTTTACGACGATATTATCGATCATGAAGATTTTTTTGTGTTGTTTTTTCGAAGCGGTTTTAAGTCATTATTTTGCCAAATGTATAAAATAACTATTTTCGATTGCTTTTAAAACTGACAACAATGTATTTTAATATGTTTTTGTAATTTAATCAAAAAGATAGTGATCTATAAATAAGTCTAGTCATTCTATGTACAAAGTAGTGTCGAGATGTAAATTTAAGTATTATCTAAGTCCTACTGTAAATATTAACTTTACGTAAAGAACTATTGTCAGTCGACATTACATGCGGTGATTGTTAGAAATTAATTAAAAAGCGCAATATTTTTTTATTACGGCATCAAAAATTACAACTTTTAAGCGCTAAAAGTTTTTGAAATTATAATTCATTTAAAAAGAAACAACATTATTATCCTCGAATATTTTTTCTGGGTTATTTTATCAATTTATGCAGGAGTTATAAAAAAAAGGCTTGTAGATAACTGCGTCTTGCACCCTATTTAATGCCAACTGTCATCATTGCAATAATATTTCTTGTAAAAAAACACTGATTTGGTTCAAAAGGAACTGTGTATCTAAATGTTATAAACTGTAGCTATTTTGTGTAACGTAACATCGTATTTTTAAGGAAGAAATATAAAATAATGAAAATGATATTTCTTCGTTTAATTTATTTCGTTTCTTTTTGCAATTAGCACCCTAATCATTTAACACTCTTTCAATCACAAACCGAGAGTTTTGAAGGTAATTCCCAATCCATTCCTTCATAGGTTTGATAAATTCGTTTGCTCCAGAACGTAAATAAGGCAATGAACGCGGCTGAACTGTCAAATGAAAGGCATTGCCATCGTTTGCAATTCTATGTGTGTTAGGTACACAATTACCCCGCAGAAAACAAATCTTGCTGAAGCGAATGCCCCTTAAGACGCTGACAAGAGCTAAAGCACGGTCACTGTCGGACTGCGTAGAAAAGAAAGAGAAGTGCAATTTATTTTGTCCCCCACAACGCTTGTAATTTATTGCAAAATATGAAGCAATTATATATTTACTCATTTGTTTTTTGAGTAATCGAAAATAAAAAAACAAAAGTTCTACATTCAAATAAAACGTTCTTGTTATTAATTAAATACCAACGTATTATACGTTGATATTATTTTAATATAGATATTTTGGATTAGAACTGAAGGTAAAAGGTTAGTTCACCGATATTTTTTATTGAGGTTTTGTTTAAACGTGTTTCGGTAACAAGCAAGTTCTGAGAAATATGTTCAAGATTAACTTACTATTAGATTTAGATTTTTTTAATAAAGAAAAGCCTATTTAGATCATTTGCATCTTGTCAGCGCCTTAAGTAAATCAAGCGATTTTATGAATTTCTCTTCGAAGTTGCGATGCAACTTTCTACCCTAATTATAGATGTTGTAAATTTTCAGATCGGATTTGAATCTATTCGTTTCAAAGTATGTCGCATAAATGGCCATATTTTTTATTGCGTTAACTTCGAAGCTTGATTTTATTAGAGCACCTAGGGTCCGTAGACTTTCTTTTGAGGTACGAAACCCTAAAAAATTATACTACATACTCAGAAATGACAGCAATGCAACAAATAGGTGGTTATTCATCCACCTATTTGTACACACACAACACACAAAATACACTTGTATGGGTGTATTTTAAAAACATATCAAATTATACATTCGAAGACTGGGCTCGCGTGGTGTTTTACGGCTTACTCCTACTCACAGAGGAGGCCTGTGTCCCAGCAGTGGGAACAGCATAGGCTGATTATGTAGACCTACATAATCAGCCTATAATGTTCCCACTGTGTGTCACGTATTTTTATAAAGCTTACCTATACAACGAAAGAGTTTTTCCTGATTTTTTACTGCAAAGATATTCTTATCCGTATTTTTAAAGCAATTTTCTTTTCGCGAAGCTGTATTTTACAATTTTCATAACATGATATTTACTGAAACTTTCCTCGTTGGTCTAGTGGTCGCAACCGCTACTGCTGGGCATGAGGTCCTGGGTTCGTTTCCCAGGTCAGGCAGTATTATTGGTTTTTCCATCAAGAATTTCGTAGTAGCAGCCTGGATTTGCGGTCGGTTGATGGCAATAGGCTCGCCCCCTATTACATGGGACTTAAACATAATTGGGGAAATGTGGGTGCACATCTGCCTAACCCTTTGGAGAAAAGAAGCGGGAGAGTGATGTAAGTATTGTTGCGCGCACAACTAAAAACCCTACTACTAGCGCCATCTAGTATCAGGTAGCGAAACTAATAGAGTCAAGATGCTTCGAGAAAGTTCGCTTCTAGAACTATCGACACCCGGTCAGTCGGGGCCGGTATGTACTCGAATGTTCTAGATGTTTCGGGAACTATCCGAGGCCCTATATAAGGCCGGTATGGGCCGCGACGGAGTTAGTTTACTTTTGAAAACGAGACAAGCGAGAACAATTACTGAACGATATTTGAGAGTGACATTAAGTGATTGTGTTTTTAATTGTGTTTAAAGTAGTAGTGTGTTTAAATTGGTGTTCTTAATTAAAGTGTCTATTTATTTAGTTATTAAATCGGCAGTTTTTATTGTCACGAACCCCAAGCTCGTAACAATTGGTGTCAGAAGCTAGGATTAAAATCATGCCGATTTTACCTAAAGACGACACGGAGGGTATCCGTACCCGGAGTCAACGCCAACAGGAGACGGACCAGAGACGTTTTGGTGGAGCTACGCCACAGAGGTCGGAGGGCCAGCTACCGACCACGGAGGCCGACCCGTCCGCAGCAGCTCCAGCATTAGCAGCACCAGACCTTGCTGCCCTGGTGATGATGCTGCAGGGACAGTCCCGCCGTCAGGAGGAACAGTCCCGCCGTCAGGAGGAACAGTCCCGCCGTCAGGAGGAACAGTCCCGCCGTCAAGAGGAACAGGCTCGTCGGCTGGAAGAACAGCTCCAGCGCGATAAGGAGGAGCAGTCCCGCCGTCAGGAAGAGCAGATGCTCCTCATAAAGGACCTTCACGCAACCTTCAGGAAAGACGTGAAGCAGGTGAAGGAGAAGGTTGCCCAGCATGACAACCGCCTGTCAGAAGCTGAAACTCAGATCAGCAAGTTTAACAACGGCATTGCTGATGTGAAGCGGGAGTTGGGTAACCTTAAACTTGGGGATGGAATCGCAGCTCCCGTAGCTACAACACCTTCGCTACGTGGATTCAAAGTGCCACCGTTCGACGGAACTTCTTCCTGGTCAGCCTACAAAATCCAGTTTGAGGCTGTCATGAAGGCGAACGGGTGGAATAACAGTCAGGCTATGACTGCCCTCACCCTAGGCCTGCGCGACCAGGCCTTAACTGTCCTGGAAGCTCTTGGTAAGGAAGTGACTTACGAGCAGCTCCTTGAGGCATTAGAGGCTCGGTATGGCGATGCTCACCTGGAACACGTGTTTCGTGCGCAGCTCAAGGATCGTGTGCAACGCAGTAACGAAAACCTGCAGCAGTGGGCTCTTGAAGTGGAGAAGCTGGTTCGTAAAGCTTAACAGTCCGTACCTGCGCTTATTGATGGGAACCTGGTGCAGGCATTCATCGACGGCATCCGCGACCTTGAAGTTAGAGCTGCTGTGAGGCTCGGTCACCACGGGACGCTTAAGGACGCCTTGGCCCATGCACTGGAGGTGGAAGCTGTGCGGCAGGATCATCGTTCCCATCGCGTCAGGGAGGTTGCAGCGTCTACAGTTCGCGATCGTAAAGGATACATCCCTAGGTGCTACGGCTGTGGGGAAAGGGGCCACCTTCGATCTAGTTGCCCTAAGCGAACTACAGAAAAGGAAGATGGCCGGTCTCCAGAGGGTAGTGCGGCTAACAACACCACCCACCAGCAGCAGGGAAACGAGTAATAGCCAGGACTGCGGGGCGGGTGCTGGCTGATGTTCAAAGAGCCCCAAGGAAATCTCATGGCAACGCGGATTTATTGTCAAGAAGACCTTGTCCTGAAGACTGCAAGCCTTGTACTAGGCAAGAGGGTAAGGAAGTGGTACCTGTGAGAATGCTCAGGACAGACCTCAGCAACGAGTGGAAGGAAAGCCTACAACGTACACAGCAGGAAGATTCGAACATCAAGCCGATTCTGGAGTGGATAAAAGCCAGAGCTCCCAAGCCCAGGTGGAGCGACGTCTCAGCGATGAGTTCGATCACAAAAAGCTATTGGGCCCAATGGGACAGCTTGGCGATTCAGGATGAAGTCCTGTGCCGTAAATGTGAAAATGCTCGGGGAGACAGCTGTCATTTGCAAATGGTTGTCCCTAAAGCTCAAGTACCGGACGTTCTACAGCTGTACCATAATGGTTGTTCAGGAGGTCATCTGGGAGTAAAACGGACTCTACTGAAGATACGAGAGCGGTTTTACTGGGTCCACTGTCGGGACGATGTCGAGGACTGGTGTCGCAAATGTACAAGTTGTGCATCTGTAAAGGGACCTCAGATTCGTAGTAGAGGTGCATTGAAATTGTACAATGTTGGTGCACCATGGGAAAGGATAGCCCTTGACGTTGCGGGGCCATTTCCGGAGAGTGAAAGTGGTAACAAATATTTCATGGTTGTGATGGATTACTTCACTAAGTGGCCAGAAGTCTTCGCCATTCCAAACCAAGAAGCTTCAACAGTGGCAGATAAACTGGTTCATGAAGTCTTCTGCCGTTTTGGAGTACCCTTGGAAATTCACAGCGATAAGGGAAGGAATTTTGAGTCCCAAATATTTCAGGAAACTTGCCGAGTAATGGGTACTCATAAAACGAGAACAACTTCTTACCACCCACAATCGGATGGAATGGTGGAGCGATTTAATCAGACATTGGAGCGATACCTGGCAAAAGTTGTGGATAATCGGCAACGAGATTGGGACAAACACATACAACCGTTTTTATTGTCATATCGAAGTGCTGTTCACGAAAGTACATCGGTGACACCAGCTTTCGCAAATTTTGGAAGGGAATTACGGCTGCCTGCAGACCTGATCACCGGAATACCACCTGATGCCCCACGCAGTATTACCGATTATGCGAATGACTTGCGGAACAAAATGAATGACATCTATGAGCACGTCAGACAATCAGGCCAGCAAATGTCTGAAAAGATGAAAACCCGTTATGACCGCAAAATGAACAATAAAGGGTTCGACGAAGGTTCACTAGTGTGGTTGCACAACCCAGTCCGCAGCAAAGGGAAATCTCCTAAGCTTCAAGCTAAATGGGACGGACCGTACCGGATTGTGACAAAGATCCATGACGTAACCTACCGGATACAGAAAGGGGCAAGAGGTACTCCTAAGATCGTCCATGTGGATCGACTGGCGCGTTATCATGAGGCCGATAATGCTCGGGACGAGCATGTCTTAGGAGGGGGCAGTGTTGCGCGCACAACTAAAAACCCTACTACTAGCGCCATCTAGTATCAAGTAGCGAAACTAATAGAGTCAAGATGCTTCGAGAAAGTTCGCTTCTAGAACTATCGACACCCGGTCAGTCGGGGCCGGTATGTACTCGAATGTTCTAGATGTTTCGGGAACTATCCGAGGCCCTATATAAGGCCGGTATGGGCCGCGACGGAGTTAGTTTACTTTTGAAAACGAGACAAGCGAGAACAATTACTGAACGATATTTGAGAGTGACATTAAGTGATTGTGTTTTTAATTGTGTTTAAAGTAGTAGTGTGTTTAAATTGGTGTTCTTAATTAAAGTGTCTATTTGTTTAGTTATTAAATCGGCAGTTTTTATTGTCACGAACCCCAAGCTCGTAACAGTATGTATAGAGTCGGTAACGTCCTCAACTCCTCTCTACTTTAGTATTAGGAAAGTTGAAATGTAACCACTGTTAAGAGGCCTCGTTCAAGAAATTGAGGTGATTTTTCAAACTCTGTATGTAATACCTAATTATTGAATGGTAATAGTTTTTTAACCGACTTCCAAAAAGGAAGAGGTAATATGTTCGGCATGTTTGTTCACCGGTATCTCCGTCAATTATGGACCGATTTTGAAAATATTTTTTTTGTTGAAAGGGTATGCTCTCGAGGTGGTTCCATTGCCACCAAATTAGAATCTGATGAGAGGATCTCATGGAAATCGAGGGAAACCCTCGAATTTTATAGGCAAACCTATAGCGATTTGGGTATTTTTATAGTAACTCGTGCATTTGCTTCCGAAAACCTCCATTTGGTGAAGTGGAACTGATGATGGAGACCACAGATGGCCACCGGAACAACATAATAATAAGTATTTAACGGGTTGCGATTCGATTAGGTATTTTAATATGGTTGCTAAGCAATTTATGCTCGTCACAATACATATGGTGAGTGGCAGTTATCTCCTGGTTCTTACCAGGAGAACTCCTCAACAATTAACGTCCCAGCATCGGGAAAAGCAATATTTTGTAAAAGGTGATGAGCAGTTGACTTTAGGATATTGTAACTTAGATAAATTAAAAACTGACCCACTAAAAAGTGAAAAATAAAAAACTTTTTGTAAAAAAAAAAATAACCGACTTCCAAAAAAATACTACAAAGTGAAAAATTACTTTAATTTCGGAAGTCGGTGGCAAAAAACTAAAATACAGATCCAAAGACACCGACTTCCGAAATTAAATTTATTTTTCACTTTGCAGTGTTTTTTTGGTAATCGGTTATTTTTTTTTTACAAAAAGTTTTTTTGCATGTTTGTATGGGAGCAGTGGTGGCCCAGCGGTAACGGCCTCGACTTACGAGGAGTAGGTCGTGGGTTCGAACCCAGCCAGGCGCTTTACTTTGTGTGAATAATTTCATCACCACTGCTCTCAAAACGGTGAAGGAAAACATCGTGAGGAAACCGGCATGTCCTAGAACTAAAAATTCGAAGACATGTGACATCTACCAACCCGCACTGGGCCCGCGTGGGGGATTACAGCCCACACCCTCTCACAGAGAGGAGGCTTGTGTCCCAGCAGTGGGAACATTATAGGCTGATTATGCATGTATGCATGGAGGTTGTACTATTGGGGGTTAACGGGAACGCCCTTCGTTAATTAACATAGTACCTATAGGTAATATATACCTGACAATTTTTGAATGAGTAAACCAGAAACACAAACTACAAAAACTAGGTATTAGTTATAGAGGAATGTTAGGTGTTATCTTCAACTACCCCCGGAAAAACTCGCAAATATTTCCAAAACCCCAAACGTAATGGAATAAAACTTCTAAAATTCCATTGCCATAAGAATCAAGTTTAAAACCAAAACCTCAACGTGTGAGGTGCTCATAGACAAACAGTTCAAGTCCGGGACAGCAAAAGCTCCAGGATTACTGAGCTTATCAGCGCGGGGCAGTGATAAGCGCGAATTACGTCACTAGCGTCAAATACTGGCTGTTGGGTGGTCTGGAGGCCTAACAAAGAAGATACATAGGTTTTGTTGATTTTTAAATGATTTGATGAACCTTCCAGCAAGCATACTTAGGCCTGCTTGAGCCACGAATCAAATGACTAAGGCCCGCATTACAGAACGTTACTCAAAACTCAAGTATTACTTAAAACTAGAATCAAGCCATTTGATTGGTTGAAACTAGTTTTAAGTAATGCTTGAGTATTGAATGACGTATTGAATACGGGACTAAATGTGTTAAGGGCAAAAATTATTTAAAACATCGTTCTGTTGCTATCAATAATTTGAAGATGACGGAGACAGAATATGTTTATAAATTATGTTTTTAGTTCATTATAACATCATTTTGATAGTTTATTGTAGAACTTAAATCCTTTTTGAATTGTCTTCCTCTACCAAAAAATTTATTGAGACCATTAAAAATCTTCATACAATTTGATTCGAAAGTTTGTTTGCTTAGCACAAACTGACTCTTATAAGTCTGAGGCTGTTTAAAACTAAAATCAAGATTTCTTTAAGGGGACGATAACCGACTTTTTATGATTTTATACTGAAGATCACGTCTAAACGAGTAGTGTTAATGATTTGAAAAAAATATACGATAAATTAGGGTATTTTTTCAATAACTTAATATGTGAATATTTTAGATTATATTTATATGACAAAGTGAAATTAATTTGTAAAGTTATGTCTAACGCGGATAAAAAACTGAGAATGGCGCAAAATCTACTAAGCGTATTTTTCTGCAACCTTCACCAATTTAAAGATAATTTAATTATTGATCTTTTAGTATACGAGTTTTATTAAAATACCTTTTGTTTTGTGTATAATAAATTAACAATGCAAATTGGGGACAGCGCTCCTTGATGGGCGAGTCCTATTACTGGCTAAACGTACGACGCGTTGCGTGAGCTCAGTACAAAACACGCAAGCTAACCACTCAAGGTCACTGGCATATATCTGCGCGGTAAGTATAATAATAATGTATGATAGACACAAACAAACCTTCCGGAATAAATTCTCTAAATCAGTGGTTCTCAAACTTTATTGGTGACGAAACCCTTTTGGAAAACGAAATATTTGACGGAGCCCTAAAATAATCAAAAATATTTTTTTCAGAGGCTATAATTATGATTCGAAAATTAAATATTTTGCATAGGCATCTTTCTGTTACGCGGTCGTGACCTTTGTTTACGAGCTCTATCATTAGTTTTGCAGTTGAGTTTTATAAGCTCGTTTGCAATAACCTACTTTCCACCCTTGTATCACAATGTACTATTATGTGTATTCAGTAGCTCTTAGCTAAGTAATAACTGCCCCACGGGTCGATCCATCAGGTTAAGCTACGCTTGCCGCGGTTGGTACGTGGATGGGTGACCATCTTTACATACACAACTATTTTAAATTTACGTCTAGTCAAGCGTCATCATCGTATTTTTGAATTGCCTACATCCACATTAAATACCACATTTAATAGCCCCCTAACACATATGGCAAGGTAATACCTATAATGAAAGGTCCAACTTGACAGATTACCCTGTTGATATTTTCTCCATGAGTTTCGCTTCATACAGGCGTTCCTTATTTAAACAGTGCGAAGAGTGCACGTCTGTGTAGCTCAAATTGGTTTGTTTTGTAGTGTTCTAGATTTAGGTCTTTATACACACTTTTAATTTTTTTCTTTTGTCTCTAATATTCATATGTTAATGTCATACATACCTGTTATTTGCATAATTACTGAACTGCCAATTTTAGATGTTATTTAATTTTGAATTTTAAGTGACTTTGCTGTTGGTGTGCTTATTATAAATAAATAAATACCCGAAAGGCTGACAACCAGTCTTACCAAGGGGTATCGTGTTACCCAGTTACTGGGTTGTGGAGGTCAGATAGGCAGTCGGTTCATGTAAAATACTGATATTCAGCTACAACCGGTTAGACTGGATGCTGGCCCCGACATAGTTGGGAAAAGGCAGACAAATTGATCTTTGCTTTTATGTGTATTCTTTATTATTAATCTCATTACTTAATATAAACCTTTGCATATTTTCTACTTTATGTTGTAATTTTTAGATAGATTTTATTTTGGTTGCAAAATAAAATAAAATATCATCATTTCAGCTGAAATACGTCGACTGCTGGACATAGGCCTGCCCTAAAGGGGGGGTTTGCCATAATCGCCACGCTTGACAGGTGGGTTGGCGATCGCAGTATGGTGTTAAAATGCATAGAGAATGCTGCTGCCCATTCTCTAGTACATCCCTTAATCGCCTTTTACGACACCCACGGGAAGAAATGGGATGGTGCTATTCTTTACGTCCGGCACGAAACGGACGAAATAAAATATAGTACCTACCCCTTTAGTATTTATTTTTAATTATGACCAGTATATCCGCGGAGATGACACACAGAGACACAGAGGCTTTACGAAGTCCTAGGACTCCGTGGAGCACACTTAGAGTATGGCTATGCCTTTGACAATTCAAAAGTGCCTGTAATTGGTTTAATTGAAATAAATGCTTTGAGTTTGAGCTGCTTTAAATGATGGTGAAAACCTCATTAAAATCTGTTGCGTAGTTTAGAAGAACAACGCGATCCCACAGACAGACTCGGAAAGTGACTTCAATTTATAATAATGTAAAAGATGTTTAGATTAAGCATAAAAGTACTTTTTACTTTGTACACTTGTACTAACTTAACAAGTGGTACAATAATAATTAATTTACAAAACGAAACTTCACTTCTTTTCGTGCGTAAACATTTATTTAAAAATTAAATTAAATAAGAAATGTTATTATCGTATAATATAAGAAGCCACTTGTGTTAATTTAATTAAAATAATACAGATGTATGTCTATTTTTTTATACAATTTTATGTATATTCATTACTATTATGTTTATTTTTCTCATATTGTGAACGTTTCTTGGCAGAGTAAATAACAGCTGTGCAATTATAATAATATAACGGTAGAATCTTTTACCAGAGTCAATTTTTCCTTTCAGTTTCATTCAGTTGTCGTCAACTTATCAAAATACAAGCGACCCCTGCTACGCGTAGGTACAATGGCGACATGTAAAAATATTGAGATTTATGTGCTATATCTAAGTTAAATATAAATGTATTATACTCATAAAAAGGACATAAGAGATAAATGAAAGGTAATTGCATGCAGCTGAGATGAGAATGATTAAGAGGGATGTGTAGTGTTATCCGAATGGATAGAACGAGATATGGGTATACAAGAAGAAGTCTGAAAGTGGCACCGGTGACTGAAAACTTGTGTGGAAAAAGGTTGTCATGGTATGGGGCACGTGATGCGGAGGAATGAGGAAAATGTCGCCAGGATAGTTTTGATGGATACGCGTAGGGGAAGACCAAAGAAACAATGAATGGACAGTGTGAAGATGATACGGCTAGAAAAGGAGTGACTACCACGATGACAAGTAATAGAGAAGTATTGAAGAAAATGATATGTTGCGCGGACCCCAAATAAATTGGGATAAAAGCAGGAGAACCTTCCAGAGAATAAGTTCCATAAATGACGGAGAAAACCGCATCAAAGTCCATTGTGCAGGTCAGCGATCACACGACATACGAGTACAACAAAAAGTGACTTTTGTATTGTAAGTGATCTTTATAGATACTGGTTTATTTAATGGACATAATTTTTGTATCACAACTATTCAAAAAGAGCTAGTTTATTCTTCGTAAACAGGGACTAAAATATCTCTTTAATCCCTAGGGACTAAAAGTGATTTAAAATTTGGAATGTGGATATTGTTCGTAAAAGTTCGAAACACCAAAGAGTTCAATCACGAACATTGTATGAACAAGAGAACAAGCAACAGGCTGTATGATAAGATAAACTATTCTTATTCATAAGTTGCACTTACTTATTTCCTCATAGACGACGGTGATAAAATGTGTCCACCTCGGGAGCAAAACTATTTTATACTCGAGTGACGTACTTTGAATCCCTCGCTGCACTCAGGATTCTACTTTAGAATCTTTCGCTCCTCTCTGGATCCAAAGAAACACTCTCGCCTTTAAAATAGTTGTTTGCTCCCTGGGCAAACAATCTACTAAGCCTAGGTCAGAAAGAACGCTAAGCGAAAACGAAGTAATCCAGCGGGCGGGCGGGCGATGCGATGCGAGGCGGTAGGCCGAGTGAGTTTTATAAAAATATAGCTGTTATTTAATATTTTATCGTATTTCTTCGCGGTCAAAGTCGCGGGGCAGAAGCTGGTTTTAAATACTAAAATAAGGTATTAACTTTACCTATGCCTTGCTCGTCATTCTTTTGATAAGACCTCAACATTCCCGAGATGGCACATGACATTTCGCAATACACAAACATAACACAGAAACACGTAAATAAAACTAGCCAAAGTTTTGTGTTCTATGAAAAAACAAACCTTGCTGTTTGTTTAGAGATCTGTGTACTGGCGGTGACAAAAGTTTTCCAAGAGTTATTATAACAGCTACGCACCTCCGCTCAAATTGTGTCATAAGTCAAAAAAGCAACAATGGTTTTTGAAGCCCTGAAGGTTTTTGAAGGATAATCACCATTTTGTAGAGATTCAAAAATAATTGTAACATAAGTACTAAACAACGTATTGTGCTTTTTTTTTAGTTTTTAAATTAAAAGCGGAAAAGTGAAAAAATAATTTAGAATACATTTTAAAGGTCTTTTTCTCGATATTTTGCTTTTTTGACTTATGACACTATTTAAGCGGAGCTGCGTAATCTGTTCACACATAACATCATGCCTAATCCTTAGAATTATAATCGATAGAATTATTAATACATCTATACAAGTTGACAAACTTTTTCATGAAATCATGACATTGGGTAACAAATCTAACTTAGAGAGATGTATTAATGATTATAATTCTGTAAATAAATATCTGTTATAGTCGGGAATCATATTTTGATCAAGATAAAACCTGATACTGTCCTTAAAATTGCAAAAAACGTAAGAAAATTTGAAATAAAAAAAAATCGTGGGCTACAGCTGCGGATTCACCTTAAGTCCCATGTAATAGGGGGCGAGCCTATTGCCATCAACCAAGCACAAATCCCCCTTTGGGGGACGCCTATGTCCAGCAGTGGACGTCTTTCGGCAGAAATGATGATGATGATGATGAAGCACAAAACCAGATTCCATGCTGCTACTGAGAAATTACTAATTGTACATCCCAATAACACTTTTCCCAACCTGGTAATCGAACCCAGGACCTCATGCTCAGCAATAGCGCTTGCAACCACTAGACCAACGAGGTAGGAGGCTATTCTGTTAATTTTGTACAAAATGTCAAAAAAGATTTTTATGTTTATTTTTAATTAAGCTTAGATGGTTGTTTCATTTTGTTAGACAAAAAATGAATCAATTACTTAATTAATTTCTATTTATTATGCCACAGTTTTTAAAAATCAGCATTTGGTAAGATACAATGGTTAGCCCATTCCCATCACCTAAAAATACATTGAATTTTCTGATAAGTAAATGATTCTCAGAGCTCGTTCTTTTATTTGTTACTTTAGGAAGGAATAATTAAAAAAAATATGATATTATGTATTTCTGTAAGTGGGTTCGTACAAACACTTTAACAGGTCAATAATATTTAGAGTAGGCAGAGTGTGGATAAAAAACTATTTACAAAAAAAAACAACTGACTTCCAAAACGTTGTGGTTTTGGAAGTCAGTTGTTTTTTTTATTAAAAGTTTAGTTAGGTTAGTTTGTTTTAATTTGTAGTAACTAAAAAGCTTTTAATTTCACTTTTCAGTTGTGGTTCCTACCCCACACAAATTCGAATACTTACCGCTACCTGCTATGTAAATAACAGTGACAGGAAGTTATTATAACATCATCCACATATACTAAGTGGGAAAAATACGTATTATTGAAGCTAACTCAAAAACTACTCAACCAAAATTAGTAAAACTTATATGGGACCGCTGCGTAAGCTTCTTCTACCAAATGCAAAAATAATTTCCAAAATCGGTTTACAATTGACGAAAATAACGATGAACATACATTCAAAAAAATACAAGCAGACGAATCTAGAACCTCCTCCTTTTCTGAAGTCAGTTAAAAAATACATTTTGCCTGAACCTGTTGTAAAATCTACATGCTAGATTCACATCTGAGTGCTATAGCTTACGGTGCTAAAAAAAAATTAATAAATTAAAATCTCAAAAAACAAAACGAATACCACCGTTGTTAGTTTGTAACCGACTGTACAGTTCGCAATGCGAGTAATTTAATGTTAAACCAACACAAGCAGTGTTCTCGTTTAAAAAAATTGTGACATTTTGTGACATCTTGTCGAGTTTTGATAGTGTGGATAGTGTGTTGTAGTGCAGTTTTAACTTAGACTTTTTATAAATCATCATCAAGCCTATCCTGTTCTCAACTATGTTATGGTCGGCTTCCATACTTTTTATAAATGTGCTTACACATACATAGTGTCCCACTTCGCCTCAGAGGGCTGTATGGACGATCCACTACGCGTTTGTTAATGTAATTGTGAAATGTGCCTACTAAATTGTTATTCTCAGATAAATATTTTTTTTTGTCGGGCCCATAGATATAGTCCATTTGGTTAGTATACACACGACTTAGAAACTAGTGTTAGTACTTAAATCTACCAGAAAAACAACACAAACTATTAATTACTACGCCACAGCAGTGGCATGTAGGTCATTGTAGGTATCCAATGTCCCAGTAGGGGTTGTCTCACATAGCAACTATAGTTTTCAGGATGCTGTGTGTGTGTGTGTGTTATAGATTATTTTTTACACTTTTTGTTTCGAGCATGAGACGGACAAAACCTAATCGAAAACAATAATATTTAGATTGACTATATTTTAAAATTAAGTAAGTACTGTCTATTAATTTGTAGCTTAACTAAGGCAAATTTTTAGAGGTTTTCTTTGAAATATTCAATTCAATTCAATTCATTTATTTGCATACCCTAATGTGCCATTGTGTGTGTGTGTGTCTTGCTTATTTAGCAAGTATCATGGCAATGATGATAAGACGCCACTGTTAACGTAGGTATAACTTACTGTACTTGCCACTGTATTTAATAAAATTCTCTCAATTTAAAATGGTTCTCTCAAAAATTCATTGCTTACTTAGTAATAAGTAAGAAATTAATTTAAGAATTAAGTCTACGTAATGCGTCTGGTCAAAAAATTCTGAAAAAGTCTAAAATCTTATATTCCCTGCTACATGTACCTAAGACTCACAGAACTCACAATGTAAGTACTTATAAAAACAGTGAGAACCAGCACATTTAGTGCGATTACTTAATTTATAGCTAGTTCGCCTGTGTTATCTTTATTTTTCGTAACACTGCAGTGAGAGCAATGTCTGATAGTATTATATTTAAGATTGACACACGAAGGGTTTGGTAAGACAAACATTGTGTTCCACTTATTTTTTTTTTGTGACATTTGCACGTGGAATAAAGGCTTCTACAGACGGGCGCGACACGCGACGCAACACGACGGGCGGTGCCTTTGTGTCGTGTCGCGAGTCGCGCTGGTCTGTAGAAGCCTTAATGGTACTTAACTACTTTTTTTGTAGTATTTGCACGTGGAATAATAGTATTATTTTTTTTGTGGTATTTGCACGTGGAATAATGGGAACAACTTTTTTTGTGGTATCTCACGTGGAATTATGGTAACAACGTTTTTTGTGGTATTTGCACGTGGAATAATGGTAACAACTTCTTTTTTTTGTGGTATTTGCACGTGGAATAATGGGAACAACTTTTTTTGTGGTATTTGCACGTGGAATTATGGTAACAACGTTTTTTGTGGTATTTGCACGTGGAATAATGGTAAAAACTTCTTTTTTTTGTGGTATTTGGACGTGGAATAATGGTACCAATTTTTTTTGTAGTATTTGCACTTGGAATAATGGTAACAACTTATTTTTGTGGTATTTGCACGTGGAATAATGGTAACAACTTCTTTTTTTTTGTGGTATTTGCACGTGGAATAATCGGCCAATTTTTTTTTGTAGTATTTGCATATGGAATAATGGTAACAACTTTTTTTATGAGTCAGTTCTGCATATAGCAGAGGACGACTAAATATTAGGTAGTTAGGCACCTATAGCATAATATCACCCATGTAGATATTCCCCGCCGGTGTAGGCAGAGATGTATATCTGTATTAATAATATGCGCGGTCTATAGAATGGGTCCTCGTGAGTCCCTTAGAATCAAATTCAAAGAAATTGATGTACTAACTCTGCCTTCTCTTTATATCTTAGAAAGTATTTTAAATGTTCGCAAAAACTTAGGCCTTTTTAAAATAAGAAGCGATTTCCATAATATAAATACACGTAGTAAACATGAAATTGTGATTAACCAAATTTAGATTAACTAAAACAAGCAAGTCATTTCTTATTAACAGTATCCGCTTTTATAACAAGTTGCCAAAGTCCGTTACAGAATTTAGCGATGGAAAATTCAAAACCCACATCAAACGCGTCCTTATCAAAAAAGCATATTATAAGATTAAAGACTACGTTGAAGACAAGGAAGTTTGGCATTAATTCCTTCTGCACATGTGGCTTCCCTGGTACCTCATTAACGGCAAAAATATGTAAATGTCTATTAACTGCTCCCAAGTTGCGATGTTTATGTTATTTATTTTTTACATACTTCCTTGACATAATCGATGTTTTTTGATTTCAACAAGGCTCTAACTTTTATTATTTTAATCATATTTTATATAGTTTTTTTTTTGTTAATGTGAGGACGCTGTAGGCTTAATTATACTGTAGATCTGTAGACCATTTTCTATTTTGTTAAGTACCTGGTAATTTTGACGGGCCTACGCTGTCCTCTCATACTTTGTTACGTTTTTTTTAAAAGAGTAACCGTGGAGTTTCTTCCCGGCTCTTCTCCTTAGGAAACGACCAATTGGAACCATGAACCTAGCTTCTGACGTTTCATAAGTGCCCATGTAGGCTTATGTGAAATAAAAATATTTTTGATTTTGATTTTGAATAAAACTGAAGACTTCGTTTGTTTGTTTGAACGGGATAATCTCTGAACTAGTCGTATTTGAAAAAATATTGATTTGATAGCCGAATTCTTGAGGAAGGATCGTATAGCCAAGAAAACAGAAAAAGAAATAACGCTGAGCGAAAACGAAGTATTAGCGCAAGCGGGCGATGCAATGTGACGTGGTGCCCGACCTACCGCGTCGCATTGCATCACCCGAATAATAAGATTTTATGTCAAGTAATTTAATTCGTTATTATTTTAGTCAACAAATTATAACAGCTAGATAATTTGATACTTTGTAGGAGCTTGCTGATCAGGGTCAGCCTTTTAAAATTACTGTAAAACTGAAAATGTAGTAGGTAAGAACCTAGCTGTTATAACTTGTACTCTGTGAAATGCGCAAAATACTAGTAGGTGTGTATCTATTTGATCAGTTTTAACTTAATGTAATTACGAAAAATAATTTTATTTTATTTTTTTACAATAATATGTACTTTGTTTTAATACCTTACACTTACAAGGCCACATGCGACCTCGTGCCCGAAACTTGATCAAACAGGACAAGAAAGAAGATGGATGTTTGCTGGACGTTGCCGCGAATTTATCTACGTGTATTTTGTAATTATTTCATTAATTTTTCATACAAAAATCCAGGATAAAAAGTAGCCTATGTTCTTCACCAGGCTGTCTATTTGTCAAATTTCATAACTATCGGTTCAGTGTTTTTGGCGTGAACGGACAGAAAGACAGACAGATTAGAGTTACATTCACATTTTTTGAATAGAAAAGAATAGAATACTATAGCGGATCTTCGTTGGCGACGGTGACCGTTTAGGTACACATAATACCTACATTGACCCATAGTTAGGTATAGCGTTGCCAGGCGTCCGGCTGAAGCCGGACACAGTCAGGCTTTTTGGTTGTGTTTGCGGCCAAATTAGACGGTGTCTGGCCTGTCCGGCTTTTGTGAGACAATTTTTTTTAAAATTTGTTACGTGTTGGTTGCCACTTTAATAATATGGGACTAACCACACTTATTCAACTCTGTTCAGCTTTTCTCCATAGAAAAAAACGATTTTGTGTGGAGATGCGTAGGTACGCATCCACGTCGATTGAATTGATTGAAAGACTGATTCATTCAATTTTATTGTTGTTTCACTCAGATTATAAAGTGTGCCCAAGAACTCCACGACCTCATTCCACCGGCCCCCTTCTATTATCGGACATCTAGAGGCACTGCAGGTTACCATCCCTACCTTGTTGCTATTCTACCAATTCGCACTAAGCGTTTCCAAATGTCTCTTAATGCGCACAGCAAAAGAGTGGAATTCTCTACCTGCGTCTGTGTTTTCGAACGCATACAACCCTAATCTCTTCAAAGTTAGAGTGAACAGGCTTCTTCTGGGTAAGCTCGCTCCATCGTCGACTTTGTCTCTGTCACCTCTGCTCTAGCCTAAGGTCAAGAGCAAACCCACCCTATATAATAAAAAAATATAGAATAGTTTTTTTTTTTTTGGGTGGGAAATTATCAAATAACTTCTCCCGCTCTGGCCGGAGCGGGAGGGCGTGTCAGACTTTTACTGACTAAAACCCACCCGTATTCCTTCATTTGCCTGTGTGCCAGGGCCACGATATCCCTTTCGGACAAACTCGCAACCCTGGCAGGCATTGGCCCTAGCGGACCCCGTCAGTTGGTGCTGACAACTCTTTGAGGCGCGCGTGGAATACGACGCGCCGTCGACCCGGGCCTGGTCGTTATCGGATGATGAGCTACCTATCGCTCACTGTCCGCAGGCTCGCGCCTACGGTGGCCGGAAATCGGCTTGCGACTCCCGACGCCCGGGGCGTCTCCTGCGGCGACAAGGGGCGCGAGGGCGCGAACCTTGCCTCTCCCTATAGAATAGTACTTAGTTATTTCATTAGAATTTAAGAAGATTTTATGTTAAGTACTTAAATGAAAAAAAACCGCTTAAGTTAAAAAAAATGTAGTGTTATACTAAGACTAAAAAATTAAGGGTGTCCGGCACCTAATTGCCGGACACCCTTAATTATTTGTCCGGCCTTTTTACCCATAAATGTCCGGCTAAACTGGCTGGTCTGTCCGGCTTTTTGTTTTTAAGACCTGGCAACCCTAGGTAGGTATAATATTGTTATATTACATTAAGTAGGCAGTGATGTCAAAGGTAGCAAGCAGTTTTGGGTTATTCCCAAACTACTCCATTCTTTTGTTCTAAAAAGATAAGAATCATCCCGAGTTACTCCAAGGAATTATTATTATTTAAAAATACTTATTACTGCTCCATAGTTATCTGGAATTATTCTAAAAGTACTCCACCGATTATTCTTTATCAATTTTCAAACTTTTATTTCATTACAGTCAGTCACAAAAAATCCTAAAAGAAATAGGTTTAAGTTTAGCATTTTGTTATAACGTCTTAAATTATCTTTTCGCGCGTATCTTTGATTAAAATGGAGGTGAGTACATTGAAAACATTTTAATAATTTCATGGAGTAGAATGAAACCTAATTAAAAATATTATATTTTTCATGGAGTAGTTTGGGAACTTTTTGGAGTACTTTGGGAATAACCCGCAGTTTTACTTTAGTAGCGTCTTTATAAGCGACTGCCCAAAAAGGAGTGTAAAGTGTTTAGGGTTCATGTATATGTATGTATCATATGTAAATTTCTTTGTGCCACCATAACTTTTAAATGTCTGAACTTATTGAGATGAACGGGGTATCGTTAGAATCCTTACATCATGCCGAGTGACTTAGAGAAAGGTCACTCATTTACTCGCTGACTATACAGATAAATACAATTATCATTGCAGTCGATTGGCGTCAGTCGGGGGAACGGTCCCCCGAGAGCAATGATAATTTTATTTATCTGTTAAGTCAACGAGTAAATGAGTGACCTTTATCTTTGTATAATTACAGATAACTAATACAACTTGTTTTTTACTTTTTAGTTCGTTTTTTGGTAGTGTAGTCGTGTTTTAAATTATTTTTCGTAGGTTTTCGTACCACTCTGACGTACCGCACCATCAGGTAGGCAGGTCCGCACTTAGAGACCCAGGGCGGCCCCTAGGTTCTTGCCATTTGAGGTCCCCAACTCGAAGCAAAATTTAACACCTCGTATAGGTTAGGTTTCTTTTGACTCTTCATACAGGGATAGGAGTTACTATGTCGACTTATGCAAGAAAGTTGAAGAATTACGAATAACTAAGATGCAATAGCGACCGAAGCGAGCTCGACAATTTTTAGCACCCCGCCTCGGAGAAATTAGATTTCTTTTGACAATTTGGAACAGAAATAGAAGTTCTTTTGTCGACCTATGCAGAAAACCTGAAGAATTATGAGAAACTATGATGCAGAAGCGAGCCCGAAAAATGATCAAAAATGTTGCAATTTTTTTTAGCAGCCTTTCGTCTAACATTCTACACTAAATGCAGAATAATATGACGAACAAAACTTAATATGCGGGAACATAACTTAACATCAGTCTGGAACGAGTTCTAGAGATAATAAAAAAATAAAAACCATTATTTTTACTTATTTATCAACTAAAAGCACGTTTGTACAGCTTAGAGCTTTTTTTACATACAAATTTAAGTTGAAATATATCATATCGGACTGCATTTGTAGAAAAATCGTTTATCAATTCATTTTTGTGATAGGTTTTTCCAATACCGACTAAGGTTTCAAGGATGGCTGTGGTCAAAACCACCACTTCCCATAGTGATTTGGTTATTGTCAATTTTTTGCATTTGTTTTGACCTTTAATTGATAATAATCCATTGGACCTATGGGTGGTATAGGTATAATTATATGAACGCGGGGCCCAAAGCGCGGGGCCTGTACTATTTGCTACACGTGCTATGTGGCTAACCCGGCCTTGTCTACCTGGTCGCGGTATCTGGTTAGGTGGGGCCCCTAGGCTGGCTGGGCCCTTAGGCTAGGGCCTTATATGCCTAGGCGGAAATCCGGGGCTGTAGGTAGGCCGCTTGTTTGCCCAGCAATTTCACTTTGTGGCAGAAATTGGTAGGTATGGAGATGGATCCACCCTGGATAAACTCACCTTAGAGGCATGTACTAAGTACTACTTTCGCTTATCAAGCAAATAGTGAAAAAATTTCGATGAAAAGGATGTGTATGGCACTAAAATTACATCGCAAAGGAGACAGATCTGTAGGGTAATACACATAAAATGGCAATCGATCGCAATGCCTTTCATTTTGACACTTAGTCTCGTTGATTACGTTATTTCCGTTGTTGATCAGACGAATTTTTCAAATCTATGAAGCAAGCTTAGTCAATGTCAAAATGAAAGGCATTGCGATCGATTTAGGCTTGTAGAGAAATGTCGATGTATCGATACATCTATATTTTTTGTTTGATATATTGATATTTTTAGGCGATATCTATTATTTTGATACATCGATATATTAATATAAAATATCAAGTATCGAAAATGTATCAAATACGGTATATTTCCAATAGAACACCGTTGTCCCCACTGACTAAAACCGCTAGAATTAAGAGCCGTAAAAAAGTAAACTTATTTATAATAATGTTTTATTAGTTTAAGATTTTGCATCAGAAATGATGTTTCTAGTTGGGTAATTCTATGAATAATAATATTTTAGAAAATTTCATATTCTATGTGTTTTGCGTGTTGTGGTTCTCCAATTCCATACGCAAAAAATAATTATTGTTCAATAACAGCTGTAGTTATATTATTGTATTTATTATTTTTTATTATTCTATCAGCTATAATAATATATGTTTTTTGCTAATCAAAATTGTATGTTTTATGTGAATAAATATTATTTCGTATTTAAAGTCGTTTATTTTAAATCACACCAACATTCTCACTTATCTGGCGAAATGTGGGTGTACTATGGGTACACCTCTGCCTAACCCTTCGGGAATTACAGGCATGATGTTATGTATGTTGTGTTCTTTAAATAAAAAAATATATAAGCAAATACTATACAAAATTGAGCCGTCACGGGACGCTTGGCAGATGTGATATATACTGTATAGTAGTTACGCGTCGCCACGCGGCATGCGTCGCCCCGCCAGAAATCGGTTTTACGTACGGCTATAGATGTTTCACATCAAAAATAATTATTAGTTTGCTGACTTGGTTGTTTGCAAAAAAGGTATACGATATAACTATTGTATACTTCTCTTGCAAACAGTCACTAGCAAAACAATTGACAGGCTCAAATTAAACACGTCGTGATAATATTTGTACAACGTAGTGCTATGTACTTATAAGAACTTCGATCATTTATGTGATTCAAGGTCAGTCACACATTGTTATGAAGTTGAGCATACTAAACATTTACTTGTAATTGTAGGTAATTTATACTTAGTGGCGCTGTCAATTTTTTTTTGTTATGAAGTTACTGGAATCACCGAAAAGGTTGGATAACACTCTAGCAGAGCGTCGTTTCGATGGTTACGTGGCGGCTGTCTTTTGATCACAGAGGAAGAGGTGAAGGGAGCCGCTGTCGTACCACGTCCACGACGAACTGCTATATTCCGGCACAATCCTGATGTTATTGAAGCTGCTGAACCACTAATACGAAGACCACATCTGGTAAAGGCTATCCTACGCCGTTAAATATTAGATGCGTAGTGCTCAACTCGAATCTGCACCTCGATTTCCATCACACCTTACAAGTCGCAGTTGATCGGAACATGGCAGAAAATCGTAGACAATAAGTTCCCGTCGTAAACTCCGCAGGGGGAGGTTACGACGACTCAGCATTGAGGAATTGATACCTGGACCTATAAAATGCGTAAAATACTCTGTCGCAAATTTCGAGAAGTATTAGACAAGCGAGCACCATTGTGGACCGCAGCATCGCTTCAAATCAGATGTGATGGTTCATCACGCCAATATTATTTAAACCCAGAGATTAAATTATTTGCTGGACTGTTTTTGTTCGTGAATATGCAGCCAACATTTCAGCCAGAACTAACATTCTGCTATAGCTAGGTAATGTCCCTGTCGATTTGGAGAGTCCGATGGCACCATATAATATAGAACATTAGTGCACTCAAAAACACCGTAAGCCATGATTGTAGCTACATACTTGCATACAATCATACAGTGCGTGAAGAAAAGGAAAGACCAATGATGTATTACCTCTAGATGCGTTACCTGCGCTCAATAATGGCAAAGTAAATGCCAGGCAATTGCCTGACATTTACAATAATAATAATTATTATTGCGTACGCGCCAATGAACATGCAGCATCTAGTGACGTAACTAAATATTTATGTTCATCTCTTTCTAACAACAGCTATCGGTATGGGCGATGTTGATGCCGCTACAGTATTACTTATCCCTTCTCAATTTCGACCAACATGAGAATGAGATGAGATGTATTCTCGTTGACGAACTTAGAGAGTAGACTCAGTTTACAGTCTACTCTCTGAGTCCGCCAACGAAAATACGGGCCCGTCCGTAAGATAGATGATCAGTCAAAACAAGTGATGAATTCAATTTTTCGGACGGGCACTGTACCGACTCGAAGTTGACCTCATGCTCAGCTGAGCGTGAGGTAGCGCTTGCGTCCACTACACCCACGAGGTAGTCTACACATCGGGGTTAGGGACAACTGTCAAATCGTGTTGTCATTCATCCTTAGTTTGGGCACAGACAATATAATACTACGTAGTTCGGGCCTTGAACTAATCCTATGTCTGGTCGATGATTTTGTGCTTCTTTGTAGATGGACTGGAGTCAAATTGGGCATGATTATTATAGTAGATACTTTCTTATGCTTTCCTTAGACATTTTACAATCCACTAATCACAATTCTTATCACACTACAATAACTACATAAGTACTCAGTTACTATCACAAACAAAGCTAAACAAACAGTAATTTCTCCGTTATTTGTCAAACAAATATTTAGCAATACTTGTGTGTTAAGACAACAGACATTAACAACATTGTAACAACAATAATAATTAAATTAGAGTTTGTTTAAACGTGTCGAGTGTGAATCGTTGCGATAGGCGTGTTTGTTCTGTCATTGTGAGGAGACGCGAATTGTTGCAGTGGAATCTTTAGATATACATACATACATAAACTCACGCTTTCTTCCCATAGGGGTAGGCAGAAACTATAGAACGCCAATTGCTACGCTCCTTACATACTCCTTTTGCTTCGCCTACGTTCATACATCTAGTCATACACGCACGCCGGTTGTGAGTACTACGCACCTGACCTTTCTGAAGAGCATCACCAATTTGGTCACTATATGTCCTTCTAGGGCGTCCCCTCCCGGCGTTTCCACTCACCTCTGCTTTATAAATACCTTTTGTTAGTCGCCTTTCACTCATCCTCTCCACATGACCAAACCATCTAAGCATACTCTTTTCAATCTTTGTCACTACGTCTTCTTTTAAACTGCATCTTCTTTTATCTTTTGATATTTGATGATTTATTAGTTGCTTGAGGCTATGAACAGTAGCTAAGGGTCTATCAGATATATATTTTTCCATATTTTGTCTTTCTTTTTTCAAAAATGTATTCCCTTTCTCTTTCACATAATACGGCTCAGTTAAATAACCTGCCGAAAGGTTCTGGAGTGGCGTCAGCATACCGGAAGACGTTGGAAGGCCTCCTACAAGGTGGACCGATGACCTTGTGAAGGCTGCAGGTATCCGCTGGATGCGGGAAGCACAGAACCGGTCGAAGTGGAGGTGCTCGGGGAGGCACTACACTAGCCCGTCCTCCGTCCATCATGTCAGCCGAAAGATGTCCAGCAGTGGACGTCTTTCGGCTGACATGATGATGAAATAACCTGCTCAGCTTTTTCCAACTATGTTGGGGTTTAGGCTTCCACGCTAATCGGATGCAGGTTAACACCAGGAGACGCCGCATTCGAGGCACTACACTAGCCCGGTGCGCAGGTCGTCGAACAGTGCCTGCAACAAAAATAAGCACGGGTTAAGAGCCGCAGTGTGTGAGCCGCGAATTGCCTCAGTGAGAAACAAGACAAATTAGAATTAAGAAATGTGTTCAAAAAAGAAGCTCTGGGTCTGCCAGGATCTGTAAATAGTAAACAAGTACAATATTGTTTTACAATAGTAGTAAAAATTGATAGAATAGGCAATAAACGAGCCAATTGAAGCCAAAAGGTTGTCTGTAAAAGATCGCTTTTAGCGATAAGACCGCCCATTGTGTCACCCTATGTAAAATTTAAACATTTATATCTGTAACTTTTATAGTGTACATAATAAAGAGTATTCTATTCTATTCAATTGCCACTAACCGGGCACACATTCAGACTTCAGACTGTAACTGAAAAATTCTAGAAGGTAAACCCATGACTCGAGAATCGAACCCAAGACCTCATGCCCAAAAGTAGCGTTTGCGACCAATAGACCAACCAGGCAGTTTTTTATAAAAAGGTGGGTGTTATTTGTATAATGTGGTGTCTTACGACTTCCACGCGAACGAAGTCGCAGGCAGAAGCTGGTAGGCAATAAACATAAGATTAAAACATATTATAGGTTTATAGCGTAAGTAGACTCTTAAAATGGGAAAAAATATACAAAGAAAAATACAAAAATAATATAGAAATAAGGCATGAAGTTATTAAGCTGGTATTAGGATGTAAACTGATAAAAAGCCAATTATATACGGTATTAGATATTAATTAAATGCGTATAATATTAAAAGTAGTGAGGCAACTGCTTCCAGGAACTCTCTACCACCTAAAACAAACCGATAAAATTTAAAAACAATGGGACACAACAACAGTGGGACTACAGACAGAGTACATAGCAAAACAAGGTCTCTGATCATGTCAGAGAGACACTGAGCAAAGGCATGAGTGGGTTTTAGCCGGTAAGAGTCCGGCACTGCCCAGACTGGCTCATTAGTGAGGCAGTCTGGGCGTCCATCACGGTGGAGCATACGGTGCAGGTCTGTCCGGCTTGGGTGGAGCACCGCCGTGTCCTCACGGAGGCGATCGGCGGCGGCGATCTCTTGCGTCCGGCCCTGGTTGATGCCATGGTTCGGAGCGAGAGTGCACGGGAGGCCATCACCTCCTTCTGCGAAGCAGTAATGCTTGTGAAGGAGGGGCGGAACGCGTGAAGGAGAGGCAAGGTTCGCGCCCTCGCGCCCCTAGTCGCCGCAGGAGACGCCCCTGGGGACGTCGGGAGTCGGAAGCCGATTTCCGGCCACCGTAGCCGCGGGCCTGCGGACGGTAATCGATGGGTAGCTCACCGTCCGATAAGGACCAGGCCCGGGGCTACGGCACGCTGTATTCCACGCGCGCCTCAAAGAGTTGTCAGCACCAACTGACGGGGTCCGCTAGGGCCAATGCCTGCCAGGGTTGCGAGTTTGTCCGAAAGGGATATCGTGGCCCTGGCACACAGGCAAATGAAGAAATACGGGTGGGTTTTAGTCAGTTAAAGTCTGACATGCCCTCCCGCTCCGCCCAGAGCGGGAGAAGTTATTTGATAATTTCGCACCCAAAAAAAAAAAAAAGTCTGGGCGTCCATGAGGATTTCCCATTTCTGCAATATAAAAAAAAACCGGATGCAGCTTAATACCAGTATTTCACATGGAGCGTTAGTCTATCTGACCTCCACAATCCAGTTACTGGGTAAGGCGATACCCCTCGGTAAGACTGGTTGTCAGAATTTTCGGCTTCTGACTATCCGTAACGACTGTCAAAGATCTATTAATGGCCGCCGGGACCAACGGCTTAAGGTGCTTTCCGAGGCACGGAAGAGTCGATATGTAATGGATTAACCCACGAATCGACCATCGCAAGCGTATCATCGATCCATGCGGCTGTTTTCATTTAACTACCAGACACCACGTTACAATTATTAACACCGTGAGGAAAACTGGACTGGAACATTTAGTTCAGATGACTGCATCAACCGCATGCCAACACTCTTTTCTGCGAGAAATAACCCCAGTTGTTTCCTCGAATATCGGGCAATACGTAATCGCCGGTATAATAGTAAAGTTCGTGTTCAGCCAGCTAAAACATGCAGCGTTAAAAGCGTTGTATCATCATACCATGTATAGTATTTATTATCTACACATGTTTTTGCAAAATAAAAATGAATCTGAATCTGCCTATACTCCATTTGAAATAAGTCAATAGTTGCATCACAAATTCACAGCAACTGAACATTCTCATTTGTTAAATATTTAACAAATCCTATAAAAATCGCGTAAGTGCCGCGGCAGCGGCAAAATCAAAATCAAAAATATTTTTATTTCACATAAGCCTACTTGGGCACTTATGAAACGTCAGAAGCTAGGTACACGGTTCCAATTGGTCGTTTCCTATGGAGAAGAGCCGGCAAGAAACTCCACGGTTACTGTTTTAAAAAAAAATTGGCTTTTACAATATTTTCAAAGTATGAGAGGACAGCGTAGGCCCGTCAAAAGTACCAGGTACTTAAAAAAATAGAAAATGGTCTACAGATCTACAGTATATTAAGCCTACAACGTCCTCACATTAACAAAAAAACTATATATAATATGATTAAAATAATAAAAGTTATAGCCTTGTTGAAATCAAAAAACATATAATCGATGTTTTTTCTTCAAGGAAGTATGTAAAAAATAAATAACATAAACATCTCAACTTGGGAGCAGTTAATAGACATTTACATATTTTTGGTACCAGGGAAGCCACATGTGCAGAAGGAATTAATGCCAAACTTCCTTGTCTTCAACGTAGTATTTAATCTTATAATATGCTTTTTTGATAAGGACACGTTTGATGTGGGTTTTGAATTTTCCATCGCTAAGTTCTGTAACAGACGTTGGCAACTTGTTATAAAAGCGGATACTGTTAATAAGAAATGACTTGCTTGTTTTAGTTAATCTAAATTTGGGTATCACAATTTCATGTTTACGAGTACGAGTACTACGTGTATTTATATTATGGAAATCGCTTCTTATTTTAAAAAGGCCTAAGTTTTTGCGAACATATAAAATACTTTCTAAGATATAAAGACAAGGCAGAGTTAGTACATCAATTTCTTTGAATTTGATTCTAAGGGACTCACGAGGACCCATTCTATAGACCGCGCGGATTGCCCTCTTTTGTAAAATGAAAATTGAATCCACGTCGGCTGCCGATCCCCACAGCAAAACGCCATAAACCATAATACTGTGGAAATAAGCAAAGTATACTAACCTAGCTGTGGCTATATCTGTCAACTGCCTTATTTTTCTTACTGCATAAGCAGCTGAACTTAATCTACCTGAAAGAGCTCTAATGTGGGCACCCCATTGCAATTTGGAATCTAGAGTAATTCCTAGAAATACAGTTTCCGTAATAGCATCTAGTTTCTTGCCATCAAGTTTTAAATTTAGACCCACTTGGGGTACATTTGGTAATGAGAACTTAAGACATTTTGTTTTGTTCGCATTAAGTAAAAGATTATTAGCTGCGAACCATTTCGAAAGAATAGCTAGACTATCGTTGACGTGTAAGACATCCGAATCTTTTCTATCTACTTTAAAAATAAGAGAAATGTCATCAGCAAATAGAATTATATCCGATATGTTAGCCATCATGTAAGGAAGATCATTCATATAAACTAAAAATAGGAAAGGGCCAAGAATTGAACCGGCATGCGCTACATCCATGTTGATCGCAGTTACTTGGCTATTTAGTATTTTAAGGACCCCAATATAGGAATTA
Organism: Tiliacea aurago; assembly: GCA_948098905.1. Taxonomy (NCBI): domain Eukaryota; kingdom Metazoa; phylum Arthropoda; class Insecta; order Lepidoptera; family Noctuidae; genus Tiliacea; species Tiliacea aurago. The sequence continues at coordinate 20,854,867 of OX402593.1, forward strand.
TTTGAAGTTCATAAAAAGAGGCGCAATCATTTTATTAGTGTTCAATAAGATCTTTAGGAGTGCAAAATGGGAACTATGAAGGTACACACATTATTTTTCTTCTTATTTCCGGTCTTGACATACTCGTAAGTACATACAATGTCTGTATACGCATCAAATTGAGTGTTTAAAGACTCCCCACTGTTTCTATGAAAAATCTATCGTAGTGCAAATAATTTGAATTGTAAAGTTAACGCAATGCGCGCACAATTGATCGGAGCAGGCTTGTTTAGTGCGCATAATAACTTTGAGTTTCGAATTGGCAGAGATTAGGTGTGTGCAGATGGGATACTGACTGAGGCTTCCTATTGTGCGCCGAGTATTCTTTCATAGGCAAGTATCGTCACTCCTAAAGGCTCTTTTCATTGAAATCTGTGTTCAAATATTAGGTAGGTACCTAAATGTCGACTCCAACTAGCTTATTTTTTAATATGTCGTGTAAAAGTGATTCCGATATCCTATTTACAGAATGTAAAACAATTTATTTTCATTTCCTAACCTGCGTTCGTGATTAAGTTTCCAAAAATGAAAGCAAACACATGATTATGTGTTTTTAGGAAAACGACTTTAACATGTACATATAAAGTTGAAAATCCTTTATGATTTTTTTAATAGTACTAGTCATTCTGAAAACAACTTTCTTAGGCCCGTATTTATAGAACATTACTCAGTACTCAAGCATTACATAAGACTAAATTCAACCAAAGACCAATGCAATGGCTTGAATCTTGTCTTAAGTAATGCTTGAGTATTGAGTAATACTCAAGCATATTATATATCTCATATAGAACGATACAATCTATAAATACGGGCCTTAGAGTTGATGTTCGTTCTAGTGATATGATATTTCCATAACAATATCATCAATTGGAAACAAGGATTTAAATAGACTTTAGTGGCATGTGCAAGCTATTGGCTACAGACTCTTAAGTATGGAACTGTTGTTGATAACTTTAACATAATGACTTATAGCAATGTCTAAACTATTTACATCAGAAAAAAATATTTCACCGAAAGCGATGAAATGCTAGTAAAAAAAGTCCGTAGATTTTCACTTTTTTTTCTACAATAAATTGTCTAGCCTTATAAAAACAATTTTGGGGTCGGATTCTAGTCTAACCAGATGCGGCTGTTTCCAGCAGTATTTTACATGGAGCGACTGCCTATCTGACCGCCTCAACCGAGTTATCTACTGGGTAACACGATACCCCTTGATTCCAGACTTTTGGGCTTCTACCCGTAACGATTGTCAAAGGTCTACGAATGACCACCGGGACCAACGGTTTAACATGCTCCCCAAGACACGGATGGGTCTTGATATGTATGGTTACCCATCCACGAACTGATCGCGGCCAGTGTAGCTTAACCTTCACACGACTCGCGCGGCTATTATCATTAAACCACGAACACCTTTTTGCTACAACTCCTTCGTAATGAATGAATTAATGAAAAGCACCGACCCTAGCGTGGTTTGACCAGACTCGATTACTCGAATGTACCAAAAGATTCAGTCTATTAGACTAGCGTTAATCCGAAGTATCGGCCGAATTTTCGGCCGTTTATAACTTCCATAGTTTCCTTTTTTGACTTTGAATCCTTACCCGACTTAAAGTCATATTTTTGATTTTGGCATAATATCTCTTCTGACTTTTTTTTTCTTTTGCCGTAGTCAGCCATACTTACTTAGGCGTAGTCAATCAACGGCCGGACATTCGGCCGATACTTCCGATTTGTGGTCGGAGTAGACACCCTGGAGCCTCATAATTCATGGGACTACAGAGACCACTGCATATCAAAACAAATAATAATATTACTTTGCTTACTAACACTAGCTATAAGGTATTACTAACATTAAGGATCTTTGTTGTCTTTATGAATAAATTTTGATTTGATTTTGATAATTTTATATCAATGAGTAGACCGGGGGATGCGATAATGGTAGGGAAGACGTGCCTTTGGGATATGGAGGGATTATTAGATCCTACCGGATATGCATCCTTGAGTAGGCATTGGAATTGTGGAGAGACGGGTGATATGTCTATGGGATCTTTTAACGACATCGCCGCCATGTTGGCTCAGGTCCAGCTTCACCGAATCTTGAATGGAGAATATTTTGGCGGGGTTAAACAGCTTTCTCGACTTGGCATTTATTTTTCGCTAAATTCCTCATAGAGTATAGTTACTCTGTGAGGACAGAATTCGGAGAATTCGGTAGTTCGAATTCTACCTATTTTCACATCTGTACAACACCGCCCCTATACTTTAAATTATACCCTAACAAATGTATCTCCATATTATGACGTGTGCACTCAAGTGGGCACAATTGTGCTCAAGCGAGGCCGATTGTACTCGACCACATGTACCGTATCTTATTGAATTTGTTATTTGAAGATGTTTTTTTCGTACTTCAATAGTTTGAGGACGTACTTAGTTCGGCTACTGTGCATAATGTGAATGTGTCATGTTTTGTATTGAATTTAGATGGTGGCTGAGTTTTTACTTTTGATTTTGTAGGAAATGTAGGTTAATAAGTTATAGGATTGTCCGTGTGGTGCCGGACGTAAAGAATAGCACCGCCCTATTTCTTCCCGTGGGTGTCGTAAAAGGCGACTAAGGGACTTACTAGAGAATGGGCAGCAGCATTCTCTATGCATTTTAACAGCATCCTGCGATCGCCAACCCGCCTGCCAAGCGTGGCGATTATGGCAAACCCACCTCTTTGGGGGAGGCCTATGTCCAGTAGTGGACGGCTGAAATGATGATAATGAAGTTAAAGGAATTTTTGGTAGCGTTTTAAAGTAGTGTCAAAGTTTAAATATTTATTTCAATTAAGCACATAAAAGGCACATTTGAAATATGACAGATAAAATGGATTCTAGTCGTAGTTCCAAAACGTAGTTTCGTATGGAGAAGAATGGGCGAGAAACTCCACCGTTACTCTGTTAAAATGTTTTATAATGTGTTGTTAATTATATTATAATTGTACCTATGTGAAGACAATGCACCTAGAATAAAATTACTATACCACAATAGGTAAAGATAATTAAAAATGAAGCAATGACAGATAAATTAGTTATGTGATAGATACATGGTGCTCACATGTATACAAACATTGTAACATATTCGTTTTCCAAAAAAAAAATTAAGTAATAGGTCCGTGTGTGCGTTAAGGTAATCACAGAATGTAAAATAAATGTCATAAAAATAATATCTTGTGTGTGTGGTATGGGTGTCAGAAGTAATTATCTGTTATTGCATTATTTTAATCTTTGCTTTGTTCTGTTTGGTGCTGGACGTAAACAATAGCACCATCCCATTTCTTCCCGTGGGTGTCGTAAAAGGCGACTAACGGACTTACTAGAGTCCGGGCAGCAGCGTTCTCTATGCCTTTTTAAAATCATACTGCGATCGCCAAACAGCCTGCCAAGCGTGGGGATTATGGCAAATCCTCCCCCTTTTTGGGGGAGGCCTATGTCCAGCAGTGGACGTCTTTCGGCTTAAATGATGATGATGATGATGATGATGAATCTTTGCGGATGATATTCGTAAAGAACTAGAGACACAAAAGTTCAGTGTCCGCAATCACTATCACTACATTTTATAAAATAAAGTCCCCGCCTTATCTGTCTGTTTGAACGCGATAAACTCAAAAACTACCAAACGGATTTTCATACGGTTTTAACCAATGGACGGAGTGATTCATAAGGAAGGTGTAGGTGTATAATTCATAAAGGATTTTTGTAAATTGGTTGAAATATTACGATTATTGCTGAAGATGTCGGAAAGAAATCATGCCGACTGGGAGCTTTACAGGCGTGCGCCGCGTAAACCAATACTGTCTTATTACAAAACAAGATTTATATTTTGACATGGCATAAACCATGGAGCCAGTTTTTTTTAATAAGAACGTAACTGTGATTGAAATAACGTTCTTTATACAACTGAAAACTTGGTTCGGTACTAAGTTGTCAGTTTTGTATTGGAAACTTTACCTTAGACGGAATAAAGTTCGAAATTCATACCGGCTCCATGGTTTAAACCTGGATCTGAAGATAAACCTTGTTTTGTAATAAGACGGATAGATAAACCTTGTTTTTAAAAAAGACGGATAGAGTTTAAAACGATGTATTACGGAATTATTCCTCTTAAAAATATCTAACAAACAACTTATAGGATACTTTTTATCCTGTAGTACTTTCCGACCTACATGCGGAGGAAGCCGTGGGCAGAAGCTAGTATATATAAAAAGAAAAAAGTTTTTTTCGAAAACTACATAAATACTTAATACTTTTTTCAGAGCCCCTTTTCCTGTAGCGTAACATAGTGACATTGTAGGGTTATTAATTGTTACTTAATACTGTTGTAATAGTACTGCCTAGTTGCGGCCAAGGCTTGTATAGTGATTTTCTCAAATAATGCGCGGAAATTCAAACGAAATAAATTATTTATAAATTCCAGATTCAATGACGTACAACGATAATTTTTCACGCGCCAGTGTTAATTTTTTTTTTTAATCAACAGCTTTCTATTTGCAAGCCAGTTCCAAATTAAAATAAAACCTTTGCTAAGTTACCTCGTTGGTTGCCATGTTTAAACTACGACACATAATATGGATTTAATACAACTTTTAATGGTCGCTGCTCGCATGTATTTGGCCAGTACAGCAATTTCGATTTATCTCGAAGAAGGTTGTCAAAATAATGCTCGAATTTCCAAGCATGTTTGAGAATAGTACATTATTGCAAAGGCCGTGAAATAGGCAATTACAGGTCGAGTATGAGTTTGAAGGCCAAGCCGTAGGCGAGGACTTCACTAATACGAGACAGGCAATTGCCATTTCCGACGAGGCATATAAAGTGCTTTTCTCAAAAAAATGCAAGGAAAGTAAATTATTTATAAATTCCAGATTCAATGACGAACAACGATATTTTTTTTATTTGTGTTCATTTGTTTTTTTTTTCAATATAGGTACAGTTTTCTATTTGCAAGCCAGTTCGAAATTTAAATAAAACCTTTGATAAGTTACTTCCTTGGTTGCCATGTTTCGGAGTAAAAGAGTATTTAATAACCCAGCACGCCGTTTCATACAACATTGCTGGAGCGTTGTAATGTTCCAAATTCGAAAAACGCTCCTGCAATGGATTTGATTTTCTTTGACCGTAAATTCGATACTTCGCGTGTTCTTTCTTCGAAAATAATGACAATATTTCCGTGCATGTTTGAGAAAATAATATAATTATCTTCTACTTCGATGGTATAAGTAAACCCACATTTAGCAATCTTCAGTGAACCTTCTTCTTAAACTGCACCGATAATCGAACTTATGATTCCTCAGAACAATAATTAAACCACATGATTCTCTCAGACCTCTCTGTTTGTTTTTAGTCTGTACCTACATAAATCTGTCATCTCTTGTTTCACCCAAAATATATGATTTTCTTCTAAACAAATACATTATTACATCATACACGTTACGTTAATCGACGCACATTCAATCAATTCTTCGGCAAATTGTTTTCCGAAAGTCCCTAGAAGGGATGTTTATTAGATTTACCGAAGGGCCGACATCCCTTCCTTTATAATCCATATATTGTGTGCTATGTAAAGACACAATGGGATTGAGTTCCAATATCAGTTATGGTACCTATGTTTTAAGCTACATTATTATGTTTTTTCTTTGAATGAGGGTTTTTATAAAAATTCACGCCACTATTTGGCGCAACTTTGACTAGAGGTCTTCCATTTCGAAAATAATTATAAAATATATTTAACATGACGATGTTATTCATTCGTTTAATTAATTCGTTCATCATTCAGTCATGGGACCACCCCTTATCTCTGAAGTTTGCATAGATAAAAATCTGAAATTATTCTATGTGATAGAAGTTTATGTAAAGATTACAGGAAAAATAAAACGATGTCTCTAAATAACTCATTTTTTCAGAAATCATCAACATCATATATACGTACGGAACCCTCGGTGCACGAGTCCGACTCGCTCTTGACCGGTTTTGTTTTATTTCACCGTTGTCAGCCGAACATTCGACCGATACTTCGGATTTATCTTCGGAGCAGACCCCCTGACACCTACGCCGCTACAATAATGCTACGGCGTAGCGCGTAGTCTTGCGTAGCACCGCCACCAAAAATTAACTATACATAAATTTGCTATCAGTTTATTAACATACATGTCATACATTACATAACATCACACTGTAATCCTCTAAGGGTTAGGCAGCGGTGTACCGTAGTACAACCACATTTAAGGCGACGATAACCGACTTTTAATGATATTATACTGAAGATCATGTCTAAAGGAGTAGTGTTAATGATTTGAAAAAAAAAAAAATGTTAATTTAGAGCATTTTCTTAATAACTTATTATGTGAATATTTAAGATTATTTTTATATTACATAGTGAAATTAATTTGTAAAGTTATGTCTAATGCGGATAAAAAACTGAGAATAGCGCAAAATCTAGCAAGCGTATTTTTTTGAAACCTTCACCAATTTAAAGATAATTTAATTATTGATCTTTTAGTATACGCGTTTTATTAAAATACGTTTTTTTTTGTGTGTAATAAATTAATAATGCGTCAAATTGGGGACAGCGCTCCTTGATGGGCGAGTCCTATTACTGGCTGAACGTACGACGCGTTGCGTGAGCTCAGTGCAGAACACGCAAGCTAACCACTCAAGGTCACTGGCATATATCTGAGTCTTAACAGAGGGCGAGCCTATTGCCATCAACCGGGCACAAATCCAGACTCCGTGCTGCTACTGAGAATTCTTAATGGAAGATCCCAATAACACTTTCCCCGACCTGAGAATCGAACCCAGGACACCGTGCTCAGCAGTACCGCTTGCGACCACTAGACCAACGGGGCAGTTATTTGTTTTATCATCGTAATACAAGATTTATTTCTTGAACGAAATAACTAAAGTATACAAACTTTATTGGTCACTAGAGTAGCCATGAAAGACTGATTCATATCTTGAGGTCAAAATCTCATAATATGATATATTTTCTATTTTATTAATATTATTAACAAATCATTTATTAGCTTAAGTACATGAGGTGTTCATATTTTTTTCATGGTCTCATCTTTCAGATATTCTTGTCATCAATATCCATAATGATTCCCAGCACTAGACAAAACCTCTGAAAGAAACCTATATCAAATTCAAAAATAAAATAAAAAAAAGTCTTTAAAATCCAATTTGTTATGCAAATGAGTTACACAGAACTATTAAGTGCAAGCCACCTAGTGTCTTGGTTGACACACCCTACAAATATTACATTCAAAATTAAGAGTCCTGCACACGTCTACATGAATTAAACGAATCTCACTTATCTCCATAAGCAAAAGCACTATCACCAAAACCCAAAGAAAAACGAACTTTAAACTAACGTGATAAAGTTTAAAATTCTTTATCAGATTCAATGACAATGGGTGTACGTTTGATCGCGGTATTATCCTCACAATAGTGTTCCGCATTGAAGCTACGTTGACAAATTGTTGTCGGTGGATTTTCAACTTTATTTTTGAAGGAATACGGTTGTTTTTTATGGAGGTTTGGTGATAATGTCGCCGCGGGGGTCGAAAAATCCAGCCCTTGATAGTGACGCCCCGTGAAGTAAGCTATGATCTGTTCGTATGCTGTAGGTTGCAGTTACAGTTTGAAAATCTGGTAGTTTGGGAAAGGTCTGTTGTTATTTTTGAAGTAAAATTTCTTAGGCAGCGATTCGATCATTAAACGAGAATTGAGAGTTTAATTTCTAGGACGGGTCACGTTTAGGCTCATTTCATTACATGAGAAAGAAGAAAGATATGACTCTCTCCGTCTCTCACACTAAATCTCTTTTTTCTAAATTTTTTTTTTTAAGTTTTCTTCTAGCACGTGTATGGATGGTGTTTTTTTTATATCTGGCATAGATAAACTGTCAGTTGTGGGTTGTGGGTCGGTGTTACCTGAAGACTGACGGTGACTGATGATGATTTTGGTGATGATATTCTTATTTTATGGTTTAAGGATAGATTATGTGTGTATATTGTACTACTATTTTGCATACGGAGGATAGACAATTCTTTTTTTTTTCACAATGCAATAGTGTGTAGCAGTTTTAAGCAATCTTATCAAAATGGTTTATTTTTTGCAGGATGTTGTGATCGTGTATTAGTTAGGGAAAGTGATTAGAATCTCAATAGCTTTTAAAAGCATGGCCACTTTTAAGTGCAGGTACGCGGTTCTTCTTTTTAAATCACACCAACGATGAAAGCATATTCTATTTATCTATTTATCTGATGATGAGAATCATGTAGAATTAAAATTTACCTATAAGTATAATTCGAAACTTTTAAATTGTTAATATTCGCAAAAATAACTCCTATTTGTAACATCCACCGCTACACAGATTAGAGCCTATGAATAGAAGTAATGAAATAAATATTATGCCGGTGGGGCAAATTGTATGACGCCTGGCTGCACATACCCCCAATTTGACGCTGCCTGGCCATTTCGCAAAACACCCGATTGTGTGCGGTTAAGGAGCGGAAATAATTTGAACCGCGTGAGATTGGGTGGAAACTAACTACCGGTTCTTTTGAAGCTAAGCTATGATATGCCTTATGATGTGTGAAGATTCGTCGCCATTATGTGGTTTTTTAAAGAGATAGTGCAGTGTGAATCGGAAAAATATGGTTGTGCGCGGTTGTTGTAACTTTTTTAGGTTTCCGTACCTCAAAAGGAAAAAAGGAACCCTGATAGGATCACTCGTGTGTCTGTCTGTCTGTCCATCTGTCACAGCTGATTTGCTCCGAATCTACTGGACCTATTAAGTTGAAATTTGGTACACATATGAACTTCTGTGACCCAAACACGGACGTGTTACGTAAATAAATAAATTTTGAATATGGAGGTCACTTTTGGGGCAAAAATTAGAAAAAAAAGTGTTTTGCTGACTGTACCGTGTGACATATCAAATGAAGGGCTTGTTTAATGATTTTAAAATATTTTTTTAAATATAATTTTAAAATATATACTTTAAACTACTCGAAACTACTGAGCTTAAAATGTTGATGAAAATACAGAAAATTGTTCTTTACGCATAGATTATAGGAAAACATATAAGAAGTCTGTGGTCTTAAAATAACATGGTAAATCACTGAATATTGTGCGTACAAACTTACATTTGCAGTTGGAATGTATGGGGATCATGTTTTTCATCTACAATGTTAAGTTTGTTCTTGGGATAATTCATCCCAACTACGGAACCCTTAATTGTGCGTGGTCCGACACGCACTTGGCCGTTTTTTATTTTAAGTTATTGATTGCTTCTTAAACGACTATCATCTGAGTCTGACTTCAACTGCTCCACTGTTGGTAACTATGCCTTAAATTAGGTGATGAGGATTCTTCAGGATTCCTCAGAGTAACTATTCTTCAGGAGTATAGCCTAGCCTTACTACATACACTTTTGTAGAGTGTTGAGTTAGAAAGATTTCTAACAAAACCGTAATCTTTTACTCCTTATTAGTTACTAAAAATACGTTTTTATCATCCATCTGAGCCTCTTAAAAACATCAGTCAAAGTTATATTTCGTAAAGTAAACAAAAATATATATCTTTCTTGGACATAATAAAAAGACACTTTCTAAAATGGGCTTTAAAACAATAACAATATTTCATTTTTAAACAATAAATATTCTAAATGAAAGAACTAAAACCTCCACATTATTCATTACGCGTTCCGCTAATTCGCTCCCCAATATTAATTTCAACCCTAAACCGTCGGCGCTCTCATTTAAATCTTATTTGTAGTTTTTAGTTTACAGAGTCAATAGTTTAGCACTTTTTGGGGACGCGTCGGATTGAAATTAAAGTAATCCTGTGGGAGTGAAGCTTATTGGTACACTTGAGTCGATTGTGTAAGATTAGGGATAATATTATGTCACAGTTTAAAAAAAAAAATAAGTTCTGGATGTCTATGTGTGGCAAGGAGATAGTACCTACGATTCATAATTATTTATACAGTGCCGTCGGTTTAAAAACGCTCGCAGCTATGAAATATACCGAAGACAAATTGGAAACTCGTTCAATTGTTAAAATTTAGATATCCAGGGGACACAACTGTTAGGTTAGGTTAGAACTGTGATCAAACGCGCGCGAGCCGAGAAATTTAATATTTATTTCATAACTGCGAGCGTTTTTAAACCGACGGCACTGTATAAATAATTATGAATCATAGGTACTATCTCCTTGCCACACATAGACATCCAGAACTGATATTTTTTTAGTCGTTAAGTTAGTAGATAAGTTTTGTAAAAAGCGGAGTCATACAAATTGCCTGTGACATCAATACTGTATGCAAACAGAAATTGCACTTAGACATGAAAGCAGATTAAACACCCACTTCACGTTTAAAAATGCACTCTTCTAGTACATTTGTTATGTCCATTAAAATATACAATAAGCTACCGGAATATATCAAAAATATAAATAAAAATAATATCTTTATGAATAAATTAAAACAATTTCTTATAATCCAAAGCTACTACACTATTCACGAATATTTTAGCGATAAATTTCAACAACAATAAAAACTACTTTTTACATAATACCTATAATTCATTATGAATTTTACATTGAATATAAATTTATTTTAAAACACTACAATATTGTTAATTTAAAAATGAATATGCTAGACAGTGCACAACTAATTAATAATGATAACATTCTATAAGACTAAATAAAATTCTAAATATTTATTTTATTTTATTGTAATTTATAATATTAATAATGTAAATCGTGCAATAATTACTAAAAAAATATGTACATATATCTTGAAACCAACTATATAAATACTTTACTACAAATTATACTATTTTAATGATTCAATTTTAATTTAATATTTTTACTATTATTATTTTTTACTTAGCAAAAAGCGCCTTCATCCTCTCTCCTATTAAAATTTACTTTGCTGTGCCGACAGGGTCTATAATTGATTCTATGTTTTAACATACCAACTGTTTTGTGTACACATTATGGAATGCAATAAAGTATTGAGTATCTCAAAGCGATTTAAGATAGATACTATAGAGCGGCTATTACAAGTAATGTCATAAAAAAATTGTGATCCAGGTCTCAGCGAAAATATTCCGTGGATAAGTCGTCTAGTCGTTTTATCACTACGAGATTTGCAATACCATATTGCACAATTAGGCATTACACTTCGAAAATAAATTTCTTTTGGTGGACATGAATGCGAATTGCGACTTAACATGCAGGCGTACCACACTAGACTGAGCGACTTTTGCCCACTAGGACAAATGTATCGGATTACGATTTTGTTCGCTATGTTCCGTCTATTGTTAAGTAAATAATTTAATGTATTTGTGTATGCTTAAAGATTAGCAATTTGTCTCTATAACTAGGTGGCAAATAAATTACATAATTTGTTAGTCAGTGTAATAAATAAATTACAATCTAAACAAGCGTCACTGTGATGACAAGTCTTATTTATAAACGCCCATAAACAAGTTATCTTAAACCTGAACTACTTTCCTAAATTCTTCCCGTATTACCAAAATCCACAAAGCTATACACAATTCGTTGCCGTGGGAGGGTTCAGGGAGTTGTTTGCGATACTGCTTACTGCACTGCACTGCAGATGGGGACATTCTCATGAACAACTGAGCTCAACAAATAACACTTGTTTAAGTTACATCCATTATTCTACTGTTGAGAGTCGTTGTTGAGATTTTGGATAAGATTGTTCTTTTTAATGTTATGTCAAACTTACTTAATCTAATAATCCACTGATTATTTATTTTCAATTTTAATTTAATTGCGATTAGATATTTATTTCAACTGTTTTTTCGATTATTTATTTGGATTTTATGTTATTAGCGCATTAATTGAACGTGTCATGACTAACATAGTTTTAACATATTATTGTAATAGGTACTGACAAAATATGGACCAAAATTAGGTCTGAATTCAATGTATTTTTTTTTTACTATTAAGAGTAGGTATGGGGGTTGTCTGTCGTGGTGCCAGACGTAAAGAATATCATTACCCTATTTCTTCTCGTGGGTGTCGTAAAAGGCGACTAACTATTTTAACACCATACTGCGATCGCCAACCTGCCTGCCAAGCGTGACGATTAGTGCAAACCCCCCTTTTGGGGGAGGCCTATGTCCAGCAGTGGACGTCTTTCGACTGAAATGATGATGAATGATGATGGGTGGTAGGAGATGTTCTACAGACATTACATTAATGCTTGTTCCATCGACATTGCTGAGATTATCCTGGACCGTAAATTGGCGACTGTAACTCCAAGACTAATCGTTACCTATACTTAAAAAGATTTATTGTATACAGAAGCTGTTGGCAAACCTCTTTATAAATCCTACTAATTTTATAAACGCGAAAGTTTGTAAGTATGGATGGATGGATGGGTGTTTGTTACTTCTTCACGCTCAAACGGCTGGACCGATTTTGATAAAATTTTGTATGGATGTACCTGACACCCTGGATTAACATAATAGGCTACTTTTTATCCCGATATTCCCACAGGATCGAGACTTACGCGGGTGAAACCGTGGGGTGCAGCTAGTAAATAAATATTATTAAGATATGATATGATGTTCAGTCTGTAAGTAGATATTTTAAGACTACAGACAGAGGTTGGAGGATTGGCAGAGGTCAATATTTTAACAGTAGATGGCACCGGTATTTTATAGCTCACTGATCCCTGAGAAAAAATGCTGAAACAAACCCAGAGGCCATGATCTCTTTTGAAGTCCAAACATTATGTTATTAAGAATTTATGTGAGTCTAACAATGCAGGGCCATGCCTGGAAGGGGTTTTTGCAGAAAGAGCCATTCCAGCTTTGAAATGACCCGACATCGTGTAGCGCAAGCCTATTTTAGGGAGTTAAATATGCAGCACAATAAAAGTTACGTCCATTGTTTTTTAAACTATAAAAATATTCTGACTTGAAGTTATGCATTTACTCGTAATAAGCCTCGGGTACAAGCAATAGCATCCACTGACGTAACACATTATGGCCCTCTTGCACTATAAAAATAATATAAATCACTAAATACGTTTAGCACCAGTGGCGAAGGGTGATTTTATGAGAAAGGTAAGCTGGAGCAAAAAAATAAACTGTCTAGTGTCTATACAAAATAAACTCGTCATGACGTCGAAGAAATTGAACTCACGGCAAGCCGGACACGCGTACGAGTTATTTTTGAGCAAAATGTTTTGTTGTTGGGACTTGGGATATAAAGACAAAAAATGTAATGTATTCGTTTTGTAATATTTTAATTTTACGGTGTATTAAATACCTATAGTGTGATGATATTATTTGGCATTATTAAACCATCAAAATTTCGACTATGCCATTTTTCAATGACGATAGAGTGGTTGTGTTCCGAATTTCCGAAGGGAAGCCGGTAGGAATCGTGTTATACGGTGCTTTCGCCCCTGTTTAGCAGATTTAAAACATAATCCTGTCTCTGTCATCTTCAAACGATGGACAGAAATAGAATGATATTATGGCATTAGGATTAGGGCAGGACTATGATGATGTTTGATTTGAGATGGACAGGTTGTTGTAATATTTAACGTGTTTATTTTAGTAAGTACAATTTATTGTTTATGACTAAATGACATACGTTCTTAGTCCGTGTGGTGCCGGACGTAAAGAATAGCACCTTCCCATTTCTTCCCGTGGGTGTCTTAAAAGGCGACTAAGGGACTTACTAGAGAATAGGAAGCAGCAACCCCCATTGTTGGGGGAGGCCTATGTCCAGGTGTCACCTACACGGGACGTGATGGCGGAAACCAGCGCCGCATGTCGTGCGGTGTTCCACAGGGCTCAGTCATGGGCCCGCTTCTGTGGAACATCGGGTACGATTGGGTGCTGCGGGGCGAGCTCCAGCCGGGCGTGGACCTGACGTGTTATGCAGACGACACACTGGTCACGGCCCGGGGGAGCTCGTACAGGGAAGCAGCGTTGCTGGCGACGGCTGCGGTCTCACAGGTGGTGAGCCGCATACGGCGCCTAGGCCTGGAGGTTGCCCTCAACAAGTCGGAGGCCATGATATTTCATGGCCCTCGGCGGGCGCCGCCGCCAGGATCACACATCGTGGTCGGGGGGGCTCAAATCGCTGTCGAGTCCACCATGAAGTACCTAGGATTGGTGCTCGACAGCCGGTGGGATTTTGGCCCTCACTTCCGGCGGCTTGCGCCCAAGTTGTTGGGCGCGGCTGGGGCGTTATCAACGCTGCTTCCCAATCTGGGGGGCCCGAGCGCCGCCTGTAGGCGGCTCTACGTGGGGATCGTGCAATCGATGGCCCTGTATGGGGCCCCGATCTGGGCGGCTGACCTGACGGCCGGGAGCATCGCAGTCCTGCGCAAACCGCAGAGAGCGATGGCCGTCAGAGTCATCAGGGGTTATCGCACGATCTTCTACGAGGCGGCTTGTGTACTGGCCGGATCCCCGCCATGGGACCTCGAGGCGAAAGTACTCGCGTCACTGTATCGGTGGCGCGAGGAAGCGAGGGCGCGGGGCGAGTGGCTGATGCAGCGACATGTGGAGTTGCATCGGTCACAGCTTCGCGCAGCCCTGGTGGCGGAATGGCGGGACAGGCTTTCACGCCCTACCGCCGGCCTCGCCACCATCGAGGCGGTCCGGCCAGTACTCGAACCCTGGCTCGGGAGGAGGCACGGCTCCCTGTCGTTTCGGGTGACCCAGGTGCTCTCGGGGCATGGTTGCTTCGGGAAGTATCTGTGTCGCATAAACAGGGAGCCGGACGCCCGGTGTCACCACTGCGTCGACTGCCGGGAGGACACGGCGCGGCATACGCTGGCAGAGTGTGCCGCTTGGGAGGAGCCACGCCGTGCCCTCATCTCAGGAGTAGGCAGTGACCTATCGCTGCCGGCCGTGGTCGAGTCGATGGCCGGCAGCGAGGAGTCCTGGGACGCGGTGGTGTCCTTCTGCGAAACAGTCGTGTCGCAGAAGGAGGCTGCGGAAAGGGAGCGGGAGATCTCGTCCGCTCACCCGGCCCGCAGCAGGCGCACCGGGCGTCGGCGGAGGGCCGATAACGCCCTCTTCCAGCCCCCATAAATGGGTCCAGGGACGGCGGACTTGGGGACGTCCGCCGCCCCCTATCACATTGGACCCGAGGTGGCGGCGCGTAGTGTTCCACGCGCGCCCCTAGCAGACGTCGCGGGGGGGTCAGACACCTCACCCCCCCCCCCAGACTTGAGGTGGCCCGCAGAGGCGGGCCGGCACTAGCCGGGGATTGCGGAAGGAATAACAGATCCCAAGATCCCCGGTGTAAGTGTGGGAGGGGAACACTGGGGTGGTTTTTAGTCAGTAAGAGTCTGACAGACCCCTGCGCCCACCCCAGGGCGGTGGACATCCATGAGGATTTTCCACCCCGTGAAAAAAAAAAAAAAAAAAAGGCCTATGTCCAGCAGTGGACGTCTTTCGGCTGAAATGATGAACGATGAAATTACTTATGGCAACCTAAAAATCAACCTGGAAAGGTCATATTTCAAACCAAAAAAAAGAAATCACGCAGCCAAAGCCATAATCATCCATCTCTCCCGACTGTGCAAACTAACCCTAACAATGCGCACAGATGTAGCACATAACAGTCGCATAAGCACCAACTAAGCCTCGTGTACACTGTAGGTGCGAATGCCGTCGGTGGCGACTGACTTAATCTCACTTGTGTTGCGCTCAGCGCTCACTTCAGACGTGTCATCGCGCTGAAACCCACTATTTTTGTTCGGGTTAGGGAGGGGATTTGCTGGTGGAATTGGAAGGAACTGCTTTATAGATAAGACTGGATTTATAGATTAAATTAAATTGGAACGTATTTTTAGGCTATATTTTGTTGATAAACTGGCTGCTGTTTGCAGCACACCTGGCCGTAACCGTTAGATTCACTGAAAAAAAAACTGTTTGCTTTAACAAAAATCTTGTATAATGTGATCACGCATCTTGACTCCATACGAGCTGAACAAAATCTTGACTTCTGAAGCTAAGAGAACTTTGTTAAATTATCATAGTTCCGTCAACTAAGTACCTAATTAATTAGTTTAATTACGGGCATTTACCTACTGCCAAATTATTATCAATGACCGCAAGACGATCCTGGAGGCGCGGGGGCGCCGTTAGCATGTTTTTGTACGGACAACCCGGTAACATAACGACCTTATAACTTTGTGATTTTTCATGATACAGTTTTGAAATTTTGAACATAGATTTTTTACATAAAAATACTAGACACGTGTTTCGGGTTTCGGATATTTTAAAACTAATGTTGTATATTCCTAATCCTCGTTCCTCGATATG
Source organism: Tiliacea aurago (assembly GCA_948098905.1). Classification (NCBI taxonomy): domain Eukaryota; kingdom Metazoa; phylum Arthropoda; class Insecta; order Lepidoptera; family Noctuidae; genus Tiliacea; species Tiliacea aurago. The sequence continues at coordinate 20,871,284 of OX402593.1, forward strand.
CTACCGTCACAGCCGGTTCGCACACGGCACGGCAGCGAGAGATCCGGTTTATTTGCGCTTATATTGTGTGGACACAATACTTCAGAAGGATCATGTCACGACTCGCTACTGGAGAAGGTATGTAGGATATACTGTTATATATTGTGGGTGGGTATATAGATGCACGTGATCCGGAAGGAGGTACGTAACGTAATATGGAATGTATTTTTAGAAGATATAGGTTACTTATTTTCTTTATACTTCACTTTGTGACTTCTTCTTCTTCTTAGTCGGTAACTTCATTTCTGAAGGTTGTGCTTAAGTTGAAATTGTTGACCACTCGATGCACTACGCTCTTCCAAGTGATTCTGTCCTCAGCGGTTTTAACAGCCTTGGATACTGGTTGGCCAGTGAGCTTCTTTACAAGGTCAGACCACCGGGTAGGTGAGCGCCCGCGTGGTCTCTTCCCATCGACCTGGCCAACTACCATCAGCTTCTCTAGGCTGTCAGGGTTTCTCCGAGCGATGTGACCAAAATATTTGAGGATTCGCTGAAAACAGGTAGCGGACAGCCTTGTGGTTATTCCGAGCTCCCCTAGGATGGATCTGTTGGTACGTCGTGCGGTCCATGGTATTCGCAGCAACCGTCTCCAACACCACATTTCAAAAGCGTTGATCTTCGCCCTTTCTCTCTGTTTTATCGTCCAGGACTCGGCGCTGTATAAGATAATTGAGAAGACCAAAGTTCGCACCAGCCTCAGTTTGGTTTTACGGGATATATTGCATATACACTTTGTGACATCCTATGTTATTATTAACCGACTTCCAAAAAGGAGGAGGTTAAATGTTCGGCTGTATGTTTTTTTTTATGTTTGTTCACCGATTGCTCCGTCAATTGTGGACGGATTTTGAAAATTCTTTTTTTTATTTGAATGGGTATGCTCCCGAGGTGGTCCCATTGTCACCAAATTGGAATCTGATGAGAGGATCCCATGGAAATCGAGGGCAATCCTCAAATTTTATAGGCACACCTATATCGATTTCAGTATTTATAAAGTAACTCATGCATTTGCACTCGGAAAGCACCATTTGGTGAAGTGGAACTGATGATGAAGACCACAGATAGCCACCGGAACTACTTAATAATAAGTATTTTACTGTTGCGATTCGATTAGACACACTACAAAGTGAATTTAACCTTAATTTCGGAAGTCGGTGGCAAAAAATTTAATTAGATACAAAGACACCGACTTCCGAAATTAAGGTTATTTTTCACTTTGTAGTGTTTTTTTTTGGAAGTCGGTTGTTTTTTTTTTTGTAAAAAGTTTTAATAAGTTCAATTGTTATGTGCACAATAAAATGTATTCTATAAATATATAAAAAATTAAACTCAATCGAACAACTGGTTGAGGGCTTGTGGCTGTAGTACCTTGGGTACCTTTCTTGTGTACTTTCTTTAATACTAAGAAAAAAAAATCTGGCTTCAGCCTTATAGTTCATATGATTTGAAAAGTAATTTTCTTATGAGCCGTGCAACCCGTTAATGTTTTTAGTTTTGTCAAAAAATATACAGCATGCATCAGAAATTTCCGGTTGAGCAGTACTACATTAGCACTAGCGCCTTATTTTGTCTTCATTTTGAACAAAATACGCAACTTTTTTTAAAACTTAGTCATATGTTTAAGCTAATTTTATGATTCGCCCAACTAGCCCTTCTGTAATTGCCTTATTCGGGTAAAAATTTTGAAATGCTTTCTGCAGATTTAATAATAAAGTTTGGTTATAGTACAGTAATATTTAAGGGTGTGGTACTTATAGACCATCAAACTGAACAAGTCCAAAACTATAATACCTACTCGACCCAAATGCATGGGACAGCAGAGAAGGGAGGAGAGGAGTTTTTTCGCGATTACGATGTTAGTCCCATGGCAAAAGTTGTTCAGTTTGATGGTCCGTAGCATAGAAGTAAGCTAAGATGGCTTAGAACCGCAGTACTCGTATGCAAGGTGAAGCCATTTCATGTTAGCCTTTAAAGGCTACCTAGGACTTTCGGCACGTCAGTAATAAAGACCAAGTATTACAGTAAAGAGCTCGCGCGATTTTACAAAAAAATTACATACTGAGTAGTGAAAGGATGTCACAACTCATCACATAATAACGAGAAAAATTTAAAGATTCCAATTCACGGGTAAGTACTGTCTAGTATCTTATATTTTTTGTATAAAACATTTATCAAAACACATTATTAAATCGTAAATTATCAAAACATTTATCAAAATCCATTCCGCCATTACGTTGAAAATGTTGCTAGGCAAAGGAAAATATTTAAAAACCATTTTTTGTTATTAGAATTATGTACTGCCTATAATACCTATTCATATAAAAGTATTTTTTTTATTTTGATTTGCCAAATATTATTAGGGTTCGTGTCATGAAAAAAAATGTGTTGATTTTATTTTGTTTTGATGAAGTTAAAGTATTTTTTTACAATTTTTTTGGTATAATGTTATTTACAGTGATGTGAGAAGTTTTCAGAACGCACCCTTAACCCAAATAAAATATCAGTGCCAGTGTCTATCGGCAAGGTTGGGAAAATTGGAACGGTTCCATTTTCCCCACTTTTTCGGGAAAATTTAATTTTCTTGCAACATTACAGTTTGCTTGTGTGCGTGCCGGAGAACGTTGTTGCTTCAACTTTGAACGGAATTTTGAATGAAACTATCACTCAAAGTCTAATTACTCTAAGGTCCGTAGTACCACATCCTTAAATAATAATATGACCAGAATTTTATGATACACGCTCTGTATAATTTAGTGTATAATCTTCGCCAAAGTTACCACTCTGCATTATACCTTGTTTATTACAAATATATCACTGTAATAAAACCCTCGTGAACATGACAACAAACATCAAACTAATGTCTTGTTCAGACGCAATAAGTGTTTGCAATTGATAAAAAGGCGTCGATTGATCACGTCGACACGTGTCATGGCGGACAACAAAGGACATGGGACATGGGACACGGGACATCAAAAGTGTCGTGATTACTTGTCATTTCACACTAGCATGAGTACCAAAGTGTTGTGTTAATTTAGGAATGTAATTTCCGCTAGTGTTGATTGTGAGGTCTTTATTTGTTTTATTTGCGTTTCCACAGTCCTATAAGGACGAAATTTGTTTGTGAGCTCGTCATGTGTAACACCTAGTCACTTGTCGCCTTAAACGTTGTAGTTCAGTTCCGGTTTGATTCTATTAAATCGTTAAAAATAGTGTTTTATAACACTTAATAAAATATATTGTGTAGTTATTTGTATATTATATCGTTATCGAATATTTTTTCTTTGTCTTAGTTTAAATGCGATAGCCTCTTCGACGTGTCTTGCGTCTTCTTCATCGTATTTGGAACACGTAAATAAAAATATATTGGCAGATTTAAAACTGTTTCTTACCAATAATAATAAAATAATTGTCTGTGTGGTGCCGGACGTAAAGAATAGCACCACCCTATTTCTTCCCGTGGGTGTCGTAAAAGGCGACTAAGGGACTTACTAGAGAATGGGCAGCAGCGTTCTCTATGCATTTTTAACACCATACTGCGATCGCCAACCTACCTGCCAAGCGTGGCGATTGTGGCAACCCCCCCTTTAGGTGAGGTCTATGTCCAGCAGTGGACGTCTTTCGGCTGAAATGATGATGATGATGATAAATAATAATAATATTTATTTAAAAATTACAAGGTATAAAAATGTGTACAGTTTTGCTTAAATGTAAATTATATTCTTATGAATTACGTACCTGAACTAGGTAATCCTGTGTTCCAGGCGAAAAGCTTCTTAAAGCTTCTTCTTCTTCCTCTTACCAATATCATTCAGCTACGCTTTTTTCCCTCAGAAACCAGTCTCTTCGCAAATCACTTGCTCACACAAACAAAAGTAAACAGCACTGTATTAAACTCTCCAAAATACAAATTACAACAAACAGTGTCATCGTGTATTTCAAGTACGTAATTAATAATCGCCGTGTCGCCGCGAGGGTGTTTGCTATTCGCACTGTCGCCCAGTCGCGTGTCTGAACCCGCCCTTATGATGGCTTTAAGCGTGTCGTGACAATCGCGATTTATTTGCCAAGCTGAAGGGTATTTAGTTATAGGTTTAGCCATAGTGGAACTGTGGGGTTTAATAGAGGGTAGTATGTGAAAGTTGATGTAAAGTTGAAAATTGATCTGAAAAGTGGGTAAAAATACTCTATTCAGGAGAATAGTGTATTATTTCCGATAGATTGCTTTCCTCATATCATACATTTTTGCATAATTATCTTCGCCAATAACAAAGGTATTTTCATGTTAAGTAAAACTTTTATCGTTGAAAGCCAATAGCTTGATTAACTTAATAGTATGAAGTTTTATAACAATAAAAACTACCAAGTTCAATGGCATTCCAAAAATATTTTCGTAGCAAGCAGTTGCTACGAAACGCTACGCGGCGTAGCACATGTAACAAATCAATCAAATCAAAAGTCATTTATTCAAACTAGGCTGAGAATCAGCACTTTTCGAACGTCAAAAATTACATGAGACAGTCCCCCAAAACCGCCCACCCTTCACCACTTCCTAGTGCTTTAGCTGGGAAGAAGAAGTGGCGCAACAAACTCCCCAGCAGCACAGCTGTCTGTTCGCATAAAAAACTTGAAGTTATACAATACAATATAAAATAATTTGCATTACGCAACACAAAACGTTAAATTAAATTATTTGCCTTATGTTAGCTAGCACACACCATTATACAAATTTATATATAAATATATATATATATATATATATACATATATAATAATCGTCGAAAACTATACTCAAGCAGAAATAACGTAAACAAAAGGTATCTAAATAAAAGCCTCCAGGCATAATGGGCGTGCCCGCTTAAATAAAGCTCGAAGTCACAAATGATAAACTAGTACCATCGAAGTAAAATAAAAACAGTTAATTATTAATAACAATAACATAAACCGTCACCGGCTAAACATCTTTATTTTGATGTGAAACATCTATAAAGGCACACGTAAAAACGATCGCTGGCGGGGCGACGCATGCCGCGTGGCGATCGGCCACTACATAGTCTATATGCAGTAGTGTAGAGTGTAAATGTGTGTGCGATGTGTCACATCTGCCAGTCGTCCCGTGATGTCTCATTTTTTTTTCTTTTGTGTGTGGTTTCTCGCAGCTAGGTCAACCTAGGAGGTTATAGTCTGCTTAACCGAGCTTTCCTGTGGGGCAATAAATTGAGGCCTCCGTCCAGGGTGTAACTTAAAACTAACTTAAAAACTATGCGACTACACGGGCGTCGCTGGGGGAGTACAGCAAGGGATGGGAAGGGGTGATCGGATTCATATTCGGGGAGGAATGTATTTAGGCGGTCTTTAGGTTTTATAGCTTTATTGGCATGACCATAACAATTGGCCAAACATTGCAGCATTGCAGTGATGTTGATTCTATTGTTGCTTAGCTACGAAGCGCTACGCGGCGTAGCACTATATTGGAAGCCGATGACTGCTAAACATCTTAATTATAGGCGATCCTTAAGCTTAATAATATTTCCTTGTACAATATTATCCTTAATATCTAGCCTTAGGCTACACATTGGTGACCTCAATCTGTAATTTTTATTATCATCGGAAACTGCCTGCCACGGTATGCTTTATTTATCTATAGAATAAATAAAATTATTTTTCTTTCTTTTTCTTTCTTTCTTCTATAGTAGAACACAAAAAAACTCAAACATTGATCAAACTGACAGGAGCAAACCTCACTCCTATTTTAACCCTCCCCAGTATATGTATATACATATTAGAAACATGTAAATTTGTTCGTAAACATCAAGAATGTTACACAAAACACGAAGAGATACAGTCCCATTAAACACTCCGACAAAAATCTAGATTAAAATTCCAACTTTTCGAATAAAAATATACTCTACAATCCCTTAAATAATGCCCATATAATATATAAAAAAGTACGTGAATTAATTTAAAAAAAAAGACAAAATTAATATATTTATTTTATTTATAAGAAAACTTACAGCTAAAGATACATTGATACAAAAAAATATGGCCAATTACAAGTTTCCACATATAGTCTATAACCATAATTATGAACAGAAAGTTGATAGTATATAAAACACAAAACAGAAAAATTACTAAAAAATCTAAAACAATTATTAATAAGAAAATGCTATTATAGTATACACGAATATTTAAACGTGATAACTTAATAAGTATTAGTACAGTAGACTATAATATAATATGTCAAAAAAAACCTTAAGGCGACGCTAACCGACTTTTAATGAAGATCACGTCTAAATGAGAAGGGTTAATGATTTAAAAAAATATATGTTAAATTAGAGCATTTTCTCAATAACTTAATATGTGAATATTTTAGATTATGTTTCTAGTACATAGCGAAATTAACTTGTAAAGTTATGTCTAACGCGGATAAAAAACAGAATGGCGCAAAATCTACCAAGCGTATTTTTGTGAGAACTTCACCAATTTGCACCTTGATGGGCGAGTCCTATTACTGGCTGAACGTCCGACGCGTTGCATGAGCTCAGTACAGAACACGCAAGCTAACCACTCAAGGTCACTGGCATATATCTGAGTCTTAACATAGTAATATTAGATTTAGTTCAGAAGACTGATACGCTAAGTCTTTCAAAGCTTCCTCTCTCCTACTATTTTGCTGTACCCGACAGGGCTCATATTGATCCCATCTAATTTTAAGTTACGTACACATCGTGGAATGCAAATAAGTATTGAGCCATCATCATCATCATTTCAGCCGAAACACGTCCACTGCTGGACATAGGCCTACCCCAAGCACCGCCACTTCGACCGGTTCTGTGCTTCCCGCATCCAGCGGATACCTGCGGCCTTCACAAGGTCATCGGTCCACCTTGTAGGAGGCCTTCCAACGCTACGTCTTCCGGTACGCGGTCGCGACTCCAGAATCATTCGGCCCCATCGGTCATCAGTTCTGCAATGTCTCTCGAGCAATGTCCTGCCCACTGCCACTTAATCTTGGCAATTCTTCGGGCTATGTCGGTTACCTTGGTTCGACTGTGGATCTCTTCATTTCTGATTCAATCACGTAGGGAAACTCCAAGCATAGCCCTCTCCATTGCCCTTTGGGTAAAAAGTATTGAGTATTGAATCAAAATAAATTATACCACAGTATACGTAAAGTACGAGCATCATACACCTATCCACGATTTAGTAATCAGTGTAACGTGGAACTAATTGGCGTTCCCAAGTCCCAACATGCTGCTAACTCGTAAACGAGTTGAGAGTTCCACAGACCTATTCATCGGAGTCTAACTGACAAACAACCGATCTTAAAAGTAGGTTTGTAGTGCTCTGCAACTCATAATATGTGACTAATACGTGCGGAATTTAATGTTGATAGATACATCTTCACGGAAGAGGGCACCACGGAATAGCTGGATTAATTGGGTGAGCTATGACATAATTGAAACGCGAATAAACGATACGGTGTCAGCCGACCTTAGGATATAGAAAAACAGAAGAACGTGTGGATGCTAAGTATCTAGCATGAGAAGGCAAGCAGAATAAGTGTTACGCCTAGTAGCACTTCATCATCAGCCGAAATACGTCCACTGCTGGACATAGGCCGCCCCCAAAAAGGGAGGGGATTTGCCATAATAGCCACGCTTGGCTATTAGCACTTATTCTTACCAAAATCCCCGATAATAAACACATAATATGGAGTCACTGGTATGTTACCATTTTTTGTTGCAGGATGCGAGATGCAAACAGCAGCAAACGATTTTGTAGTGAGCCCAGCAGGAAAAGTCGGGATAACTTGAACTAATATCAAGAGGAATAATCTCAGAAAGCCAGTTTTTAAAACCATACTGCGATCGCCAACCCGCCTGCCAAGCGTGGCGATTATGGCAAATCCCCCCCTCTTTGGGGGAGGCCTATGTCCAGCAATGTTTTGTTAATCGCCTTTCATTCATTCTCTCAACATGACCAAACCTAGATGGTTTGGTCATGCCATAATAAAAGCTGTTATATATCCCTAAACTGCAAAAAATAAACTTAACTAAGTAACATAAAACATTTTTTAAATTCGATTCTTCAGTAGAATGGTTCGAATATAAACGTTTAATGTTATAGCATTAAGTAGTTAGTAATGAGCGGAGCGGCAGCGACGGGATGGGCGGCGGCGGCGGCTGTAATAAGTGTTAACTCACCAATCATGAATATTGTACACCCCATTCGTCTTTTATAGTGTTCACAGTAAGGGACTAAGGAATTTTCTTTAAAACTTTAATTTTCCGCGGTTTGACACTGTCTCGGAATGTAATGTAGGGGACATTACATTTAGAGACAGTACCCTATTTCCACAGTTTGACACTGTCTCGGAATGTAATGTAGGGGACCATTCATTCAGAGACAGTACCCTATTTCCACAGTTTGACACTGTCTCGGAATGTAATGTAGAGGACATTACATGCCCAGACAGTACCTTATTTCCAAAGTTTGACACTGTCTCGGAATGTAATGTAGAAGACATTACATTACTAAACAGTACCCTATTTCCAAAGTTTGACACTGTCTCGGAATGTAATGTAGGATACAATCCAAGGGTTTTGAATGAAATTAGTATATAGTTTTAGAGAAATTAGAATTAGTTATTAGTACATACACATCGTTTACTAAAATTATTACCGTACCGAATCTTTGCCATGTAACTAGCCCCCAGCCTACTAATCTGAACACCACTCACAAGAATGGACCCGCTGAATCTGTCAGCTTTTTAATAATTGAAATATTTATAATTGCGCGGTGGTTTACGGTTTCACTGCGTGACTGTGAAAAATAAAGTGTCGTTTAGAGCTATTATTGTTATTCCTTTGGCTTGCCGTCTTAATGAACTGTTCTTCAACTTAATAGGATCTTTTCTTGGTTATATTAATGGGGTTGTGTTGATATAGAAACTTGGAGTGGTGACGCATGAAATGATTCAAATTCAAATTATTATTTTTTCTCAAACATGCTTGGAAATACGAGCATTTTTTTGACAACCTTCTTCGAGATACATTGAAATTTGCCGTACTGGTCAAATACATGCCATGCCAGCAGGCGGCCGGCAATGTTAGTATGAAAATCCATACCTGTCGTGTTTAGCGGGCGAATAATTTACTATGAATACTCATAATTATCTGTCGTATAATTTAAAAATGGAACGAACTTTTATTTAAATTTCGAACTGGATTGCAAATATAGCCGTTTAATAAATGAATCTGGAGTTTATAAACAATTTAAGTACTTAGTTTGAATTTCCGCGCATTATTTGAGAAAAGCACTATACAAGCCTTGGCCGCAACCAGGCATTGATGGACTCACGTATGAGTGCCGCGGCTTCGCCACGGCCCGCATTTTCACGTTCTTCCATCAATGCCCCCGTTGCAGGCCGCTGCAATAATGTATTATGGCTAACACAAGGTTCTTAAATATACAAGTAACACGGTATGAAATTCTCACTAACAGAAGTCAAATCAAAAATATTTTTATTTCACATAAGCCTACATGGGCACTTATGAAACGTCAGAAGCTAGGTGCACGGTTCCAATTGGTCGTTTCCTATGGAGAAGAACCGGCAAGAAACTCCACGGTTACTCTTTAAAAAAAAACTGGCTTTTACAATGTTTTTTAAACCTTGCCCCACGCTAGGAATTTCTCCTGTATCGTGGGTGCGTTTACAAACATTTAACTCACATACACAAACAGCCAAACCCGGAACAACTACTTGTAGGTCATACAAATATTTGTTCCGTGCGGGAATCGAACCCGCGACACGCAGCGCAGCAGTCAATCGCTTAACCACTGCGCCAACCGTGCCGTCACAAAAAACAGTGTAACAGTAAATTACAGTGAGGACAGCGTAGGCCCGTCAAAAGTACCAGGTAAGTACTTAACAAAATAGAAAATGGTCTACAGATCTACAGTCCATTAAGCCTACAACGTCCTCACATTAACAAAAGAAAACAATACAATATGATTAAAATAATAAAAGTTAGAACCTTGTTTAAATTAAAATTGTAAAAAAAAAATGTGAAAGAAATAAGTAAAAAATAAATAACATAAACATCGCAACTTGGGAGCAGTTAATAGACATTTACATATTTTTGCCGTTAATGAGGTACCAGGGAAGATTTTAGAACATAGCATAGCATCACGCCTGTATTTTCCGAAGGGTTGGGCAGAAGTGTACCTATAGCATACACACATTTCGCCGGTTATGTTTAAGTCCCATGTAATAAGAGGCGAGCCTATTCCCATCACCTGGGCACAAATCCAGACTTCAGGCTGAAAAGTAGAACTAAAAACTTTTAACCCTGATCATGGTTTACCTATGTGCCAAATTTTATCGAAATCATTTCAGCTGTTAAGTCTTAAAAACGTAATAGACGGACAGGCAGAGTTACTTTCTGCTAGGGTTGCGGGTTTGTCTGCAAGGGATATCGTGGCCCTGGTACACAGGCAACTTACACGTCAACGATAGTCTGGCTTTTCTTTCGAAATGGTTCGCAGCTAATAATCTCTTACTTAATGCGAAAAAAACAAAATGTCTTAAGTTCTCATTACCAAATGTACCCCAAGTAGGTCTTAATTTAAAACTTGATGGTAAGAAGCTAGATGCTATTACGGAAACTGTATTTCTAGGAATTACTCTAGATTCCAAATTGCAGTGGGGTGTGGGAACCCCACTGCAATTTGAAATCTAGAGTAACACGCCCACCTTAAGAGTAACATGCCCACATTAGAGCTCTTTCAGGTAGATTAAGTTCGCCTGCATATGCAGTAAGAAAAATAAGGCAGTTGACAGATATAGCCACAGCTAGGTTAATGTACTTTGCTTACTTCCACAGTATTATGTCTTATGGCGTTCTGCTGTGGGGATCGGCAGCCGACGTAGATTCAATTTTCATTTTACATTAGAGGGCAATCCGCGCGATCTATGGAATGGGTACTCGTGAGTCCCTTAGAAACAAATTCAAAGAAATTGATGTACTAAATCTGCCTTCTCTTTATATCTTAGAAAATATTTTATAAGTTCGCAAAAACTTAGGACTTTTCAAAATAAGAAGTGATTTCCATAATATAAATACACGAAGTAAACATGAAATTGTGTTACCCAAATTTAGATTAACTAAAACAAGCAAGTAATTTCTTGTAAACAGTATCCGCTTTTATAACAAGTTGCCACAATCGGTTACAGAACTTAGTGATGGAAAATTCAAAACGCACATTAAACGTGCCCTTATCAAAAAAGCATATTATAAGATTAAGGACTACGTTGAAGACAAGGAAGTTTGGCATTAATTCCTTCTGCACATGTGGCTTCCCTGGTACCTCATTAACGGCAAAACTATGTAAATGTCTACTAACAGCTCCCAAATTACGAAGTTATTTTTTAATTTAATTTCATCTTTTTTTACAAACTTCACTGACATAATGTTTTTCTTATTTTACATTATTATACCTACAATTAAAATTTCCACAAGGTTCTAACTTTTATTATTTTAATCATATTTTATATTGTTTTTTTTTGTCAATGTGAGGACGTTGTAGGCTTATTAGACTGTAGATCTATAGACCATTTTCTATTTTGTTAAGTACTTTTGATGGGCCTACGCTGTCCTCTCATACCTATTAACACTGTAATTTGAAAACATTGTAAAAGCCAATTTTATTTTTTTAAAGAGTGACCGTGGAGTTTCTTGCCGGCTCTTCTCCATAGGAAACGACCAATTGGAACCGTGCACCTAGCTTCTGACGTTTCATAAGTGCCCATGTAGGCGTATGTGAAATAAAATATTTTTGATTTTGATTATGATTTTTGATTTTTGACTGATGAATTAGAGGTGGATTTTTGTCAGTAAAAGTCTGACACGCCCTCCCGCTCCGCTAAGAGCGGGAGAAGTTATTTGACAATTTCCCACCCTAAAAAAAATAGGCTGCAGCTGGAAAAACCTAATAACACTTTGCCCGACTCGGATAGAACCCAGGACCTCATGCTCAGCGGTTAGCGCTTGCGACCACTAGACCACCGAGGCAGTCAGTAGCGTTTCATGTTTGTTAATATTACGCAAGTTATATGAATTATAAAATTCGTACACTAAAATATTTGTATTAAGTATGATAGGCATTGGCCCTTTTGGACCCCGTCAATTGGTGCTGACATCTCTTTGAGGCGCGCGTGGTGCACAACGCGCCGTCGACCCGGGCCTGGTCCTTATCGGACGGCGAGCTACTCATCGCTCACCGTCCGCAAACCCGCGCCTACTGTGGCCGGGAATCGGCCTGCGATTCCTCCTCAAAGAGGGGACTTATCGCCACAATTGTGGCGTGCCCAGCACTGGGTTGTGACAATCGCACTCTCCATGTCGCCATGAGATCCCGCCGGAGCTCCGTCCGCTGTGCCGCGATTTCTTGCGGCAGCGGAGTTACGCCCCGGCACGGCGGCGGCGGCGTTTCGTCTCTTCGCACCACACCCAAATGTGCGCGAGGACTATCGCCTCCAGATCCCATGGCGATGATGGAGCACCTGGGACCACCTTCTCATCACAAAACTAGGCTGCAGCGTTACCTTTGCCAATTAAAACCTATAGGTTATTTTTTCTAGTTAATTAAGTTAGTTGTCAAATTAGTGTCTATACTGGGTGTCAAGTGTCAAATCTAGCGTCGGGTGGAATAACAGTTCACTTTAACTTCATTTTTACGGTGAGATTTTTACAGAATAGGTTTTCTTTAGGTTTTTGAGTCACAAAAATAAATCATGCTCTAAAAAGGCCATAAAAAACATGTTTGTTACTTCATCAAAACACCCCAAATTTAATGGCAAATTGAACGGCAATTATCGCAACACCATCTTAATATTAGAGAGATCAATTCCCATTGCACGTGGCGCTCTTCAGGCCCGATATTACATTTTTATTTGCTTCGCCCCCCTTCAAAAGTTGTCAACATGTAACGACCGGACTATACTGGGGTAACTTTATGTTTGACCTCGAAATCACGAGCGAATATGAACCTTATGTGTAGGAAGGTAAAGTTGATGGTCTGACTGTTAAAATTGCCAGGAAAAATTGAACTTTGAGTCGATGTAGGAAGGTCGTGGTAGGCAAAGTATAGTCGGCAAAACGTATCTTGGCATAGATGTCTGTTTTTTGTTTGCACAACGGATATTAGTATGCCAAAGCAGAGAACTATTTGCACATGTACTTTGTGATGTTCCCATGGAAATCGTATTAGGATTTTGTTGTTTTTGAATTTTGGACGCGTTACGGCTTTAAAGCTTTTTTAAAATCTCAAAGAGTTACTGTGGTGTGAAAGGTGCTAATTTATTGCCTGCAAGGTAGGAACAAAAGGAAAAGAAAAAAATAACAATATTTTATTTGGGACACGCACAAGAAAAACAAAAAATAGGAATTAAAACTAATAATATAAAAAAAAAATCAATCAAGACTTGTTCGATGCCGAATAAACTAGTTGAAGTTCTAGTTTTTTGCATAAATGTATAAACTTATTGTACTACAAAAACTACAGAACTATTTGACTAATTTATTTCTTACTAGGTGACCCTACAGACGACGTTGTCCAGACCAAATTTTAATAATACAAAACTCCTGTAGAAAAAACACTTTTCCCGGAAAATTTGAAAAAAAAAAATTTTGGAGGTGATTTGGTGGTTTTTTTTCTTATTATGTGAATGATACCTATAGAAAAATTATGGCTTATTCAAATATAGATTACTAACAATTTTTTTCAGATGTAATTTCTCTATAAATGTCAACGAAAAGTTGCTTCATCTGCATGCTTTATTCAAGCATTTTTCGAGAGAGCAGCCTTAACGTAGTTTCCGAGCCACGGGGAGGTTTCGATATGTAATGGATCGTCGACCCATCCACGAACCGACCGCGGCCAGTGTTGCTTAACCTTCGATCAACCCATGCGGCTGTTTTTACTTAGCCACGAGCCCCTCCCACATTTTCCTATACCCCTCAATATAAACAGACCCACACGAAAAAAGGCGCATTAAAAAAAAAGGTATTTCCTTTTTTAAAAGAGCTCGGACGGGGCTTAATCAACGAAGTATTTCATTAAGACCTTATCGGATAGAAAGAACCTGAAAGAATAGAGCCTCACATTCTTTCGCGGCTCGCTCTTGTTATGAAGAATGTTCATTTTATAACTGGCGTTTGTCTTAAATTCTTTTGCTCTTTGTTTTTTTTTTAACGGCTTTTTTGTTCATTTGACGTTGGTGATAGCTTATGTGTCATTATTTCTGTGTCAATGTGTGTGTGCTATACTTACTAGAGTGTTATGATCTTGCTGTGATGAAACGAGTGTCTTATTAGGCATCTACTGACCTACATACATACAAATTTTTCTATTGGTTCAAGTTAGACCAACAGTAAAAATAAAAACATTGAGTATTAACCCGAATTATTTATATCTATTTAATTTTAATACTTTAGCACACAAATGTACGGAGGCGGACTTAATGCAATCCAAACAATTATATCACAACACAATTACTTATACAATAAAAAAATTAAAAATGTTTGGTTATACAACTATACTTATCCAAACTTTTTTCCTTCAGTGATTAAAGCTTAGATATTTTAACTCATACACAGTATGTAAGATATTGGAATCACGTAAGTACTTGTCTGAGGTTCTGGATTCAAACCATCTTATTACAAAACAAGTTTTATATTCAGACCCAGGTTTAAACCGTGGAGCCATTATTGAATTTCGAACTTTGTTCCATCTGAGGTAAAGTTTCTAATACAAAACTGACAACTTAGTACCAAACTAAATTTACAGTTTTGTATAAAGAACGGTATTTCAATCACAGTTACGTTCTTATTACAAAAACTGGCTCCATGGTTTAAGCCATGTCAAAATATAAATCTTGTTTTGTAATAAGACGGTAAGGGTTTGTTTCTTTTTCCGTAATAGTACCTATATATCACAGTGTTTGAAAATATTCTTACAGGTGTACAGTGTAAGTAAAAAAATGTCTAGGTCACAAAGTTAGTTCACATTTTTCATTACTGTTAACTTACTTAACTTAACTCTGCCATTAATAAAAAGAGCTGGATAAACAAGCAAAAAAAGTTGCTGAGCTGAATAAATAGTATTCTATTCTTGATACCTAATTTTGAAAGTTTTGCACTCCAAAATCCTTATAACTGAATTCATTAAGTAGTATAATCATTTCGATACTTCGTCTAGGTTCACATTCAGACCATAAACATTTATTATCCCATTTTCCAAAACAAAATTAAAATTCCATTATTTCACGAGCCAAAACGCAAATACCTACTCTACAAAGTAAATAAATAATCCAGTCCTGTCCATTACAGTACATAATATGCACCAGTAGGGTGGCAACGCGATGCACTGTCGGTAGTATCGACCCGCTAAGTGATTTGTCCGCTTGCATGCATTATTGATGTGCACCGGGCCCATTTCCCAATTCACTCCAAACTCGATACACCCTGTATACCTATGCCTATAAATAGCAGCCTGTATATGGGATGAAGTGTCTTTAATTAGAAGGTTTTATTTTGAATCACAGTTTGCATTTTGGTTTTTACTTCGTGGTTATTCATGAGAAAAATTATACACAAAATTGTAACAGTACTTTATTGTAGGACGAATAAGATCCCTAGCCGAAATAAAAGCATAAACAACATAAACGATTTTAAAAGGGCTTTACAGAAAATATTTTATGAAAAACATGAACGAATACTTAGCAGACACAATAAAAACCTTGTTTATTTTTATAAGTATAATTTATTATTTATTGATTTGACAAATTTTACTAGAATATATTATTATTATATTTTATTGGAATGTTTTTATTGTATCGACAATTTGAATTAGAATTATTTAATATTGTGTGATAATTGTTTGATAATTTATTATAATCAGCATGTTTATATCAAAATAAAATTTGTACGCCGATGACGGCTAGCGTTCTTTAATAATTACAACATGTATACTTAACCTACCATGTTCAACAAATAAAAATATTTGATTTGATGAAACAACAGATTTTTTTTTTATTTGTCCCACGTTAAATATATTTTAAATTTAACGTGGGACGAATAAGGAAAAGTAAATATGAAAACTTGCGGCGTATACGCGGAACAAATCGTCTAAATGATTGCAAGAAACATTTTGATGGCACTACAATTTGAATTTAAAACATGTTACCACTGTTACTGTAACACATGAACAACTTTTGTTTACAATGAATACGGGGATTTCTGTGGACCTTGGTTTGTTCATTAAAATTTTTGTCCTAACACGATGATGATGAATAAAATGTTTTAAACATAACTTCTAACCGCGCGTATTTATTTAACAACTATTTTTTTTTTGCTGTATCACTATCAACATTATGTTAACAGAATTTTGTTAATTTTCACATAATGTTATGTAAACAAAAATTTTCATATAATTCTTTATTAACGTTATTTTTCAATTGTTCAAATAGCTGGTTAAAATACGAAATTCGCTTAATTACATGCAAATACTGTAGTGGTAACTTGAGTGATGAATAATTCATTAACTTATTAATTTGCAACCCAAATTCTTGTCAATACCTTCTATTAAATTGCTTCAACATTTAATAAAGAGTTCAGTGAAGAATGGAGGGCCTGCCTTTGTGGAGCTTGATATATTTTAGGGTTCCGTAGTCGCCGTGTCCGTCTGTCTGTCCGCGGTTTATAACTCAGATACTCTTAGTACTAGAAACCTGATATTTGGCACGGGTAAGTATACATATTGATCACGCCGACAAAGTGGTAAAATAAAAATAAAAAATACTTTGTAGGGTGAACCCTTGCAGGTGAAGTGAGGATGATATTTTTTTTCTCGTCTACTTCATGATGTGGGATATTGTTGGATAGGCCGTTTAAAAATATTGCGGGTCTGTGAAAACCATTTTGGGATTCAGGGATCCGTTTGCGTAATATTAAGCTTTAAAGTGCTTATTTTTAACCGACTTCACAAAAAGGAGGAGGTTCTCAAGTCGTCTGTATTTTTTTTTTTTTTTTTTTTTGTTTTTTTAATGTTTGTTGTTAGAGTCAAGTGTTTCCCTCTTGCCAGCTAAATAGGTGTTTTTGTATATGTGACAAAATTTACGGCTGTACGAAGTAAAAGGAAAGCTATCACTTATCACAGGCTTCACAAGTTAAGAAAAAACGGAACCCTTATAAGATCACTTTGTTGTCCGTCTATCTGTCTCTCAGTCTGTCAAGACCCTTTTTCTCAGGAACGCGTGGAGGGATCAAGTTGAAATTAATATCAAATACGTAGGTCTATGGTCCCTTGAAGCTCTAAAAAAATCAAGCTTCCAAATTAACGCAATACAAAAATATGGCGTTTTATGCGACATATTTTGATACTCGCCAACAAATCAAAACCTATAGGTTATTTCCCGTTGACCTAGAATCATGAAATTTGGCAAGAAGCAAGGACACATAGCGTAAGTAAAGGAAAAAGTCCGAAAAGCTATAATTTATAGTTTATCACTTAAAAAAATATTTTGTTGCAATTACAAACTTACATTTTCAGTTGGAGAAGTTACCGTGACGTATATCGATGTATGGGAGAACACGTTTTTCAACTACAATGTTAAGTTTGTTTTTGGGATAAATTCATCCCAACTACGGAACCCTTCACTGTGCGTAGTCCGACACGCACTAGGCCGTTTTTTTTAACTACAATGTTAAGTTTGTTTTTGGGATAAATTCATCCCAACTACGGAACCCTTCACTGTGCGTAGTCCGACACGCACTAGGCCGTTTTTTTTAACTACAATGTTCAGTTTGTTCTTGGGATAAATTCATCCCAACTACGGAACCCATGATTGTGCGTGGTCTGACACGTGCTTGGCCAGTATTTTTTAATTTATACATTGGCGTCGGCTATGCGGTGGCCACTTGTGTGTGACAAGCTGACAGAAGAAGGTCTAGTGGTACTGACGGATAAATTATAATGGGGAAATCAGGAGGTTGTAGATAAAGGGCCTTTTTAGCTGTGGAAAGAGTAAAATGTTTTTCCAGCAATCGGTGATACTGAGGAAATAGTTAAATGCAATAAACTTTTACCGAGAATATTTTGGCAGTCTTCTTGTTGTCAGTTGACATAAAATAAAAAAAAACCAGTCAAGAGCGAGTCGGACTCCCGCACCGAGGGTTCCGTACGTTTAAATGATGTTGATGATTTCTAAAAACTGGGCAATTTAGAGACAGAGTTTTATTTTTCCTGTAATCTTTACATAAACTTCTATCACATAGAATAATTACAGATTTTTATCTATGCAAACTTCGGAGATAAGGGGGGGCGGTATTTTTTTTTTAATTTTTCACCAAAATTCAGAAACTATGCTGCTTAAAAAAAAATGTTTGAGAATGTGCAAACAGCGTTCTTTCATATGATACCCCACATGCCCTAGTATGTGGGGTATCCCACTTCAAATTTTTAAGACCCCCTTTCAGTCCCTTTTGCAAAATTATATATATTTTTTAATTTCTTTCTTGTTTGCAAAATAGTTGGGCAAACGCCATCTAAAACTATTCTAAATTTAAAGTTGATAGCATTAGTAGTTCTTGAGATATCCAGGTGTGACAAACAGACAGACAGACTTAGTCTCAACATACGGGTTCCTTTTTACTATTTTCGTACGGAACCCTAAAAAGAAAGAAATTACGTTTATTTTGTGGTAAACATAACGTAAAGAAAAAAAAACACAAACACGAAAGAACAAGTTGGGGCAAAATATGCGTCATATTCACGTAAAACAGCCATCGCTCAGCATAATGCTGCGACCCTATGCGAGACAGAACCCCAGCGCTGGTTTTCAGCGACAGCCGCCACTTTCTGTTTCCAGTCATCTTCTCGTTGGTTCGTAGATCAATGAAAATGTTCGTGTTCTGTGTTTTCTTGTCGTTAAGAGCGACTACGAAGTCAACTTATTCCCTTACCGGAAAGATCAAGGAAACATTTAAATAAATTTATTGAAAGGCATAATACTTTACTCCTTTACTTCATTTAGGCAACGGTGCAGTTTAAAAGAAGATGTAGTGACAAAAGTTGAAAAGAGTATGCTTAGTTGGTTTGGTCAGGTTGAGAGGATGAGCGAAAGGCGACTAACAAAAGGTACTTATTTATAAAGCAGAGGTGAGTGGAAACGCCGGGAGGGGACGTCCTAGGAGGACATATATGGTGTCCTAATTGGTGATGTTCTTCAGAAAGGTCAGGCGCGTAGTACTCGCAACCGGCGCGGCGTGCGTGTATGACCAGATGTATGAACGTAGCCGAAGCAAAAGGAGTATGTAAGGAGCGTAGCAAGTGGCGTTCTATAGTTTCTGCCTAACCCCATTGGAAGAAGGCGTGAGTTTATATAGGTATATTTTATATTTATTTACACCAAGCGCAAAACTCAACTCTGGCTAAGTTTTCACTCAATGTTCCCATAAAATTAGTCCGCCTCGTATACAAATTAGAATTTAATTAAAACTTATTTCCTAGATTTAGTCTTTAACACCACCAGCCACAAAATCATCTTTCGTCATACTCCAACATCGGGGGGGGGTTTGGATTTATGCTTTCGCGGTTGCACAACGACATGCTTTGCTTTGCTTTGCTTGGTAGTATAGATGCAGGCCTACCCTGCCGCCTCCTTCAGAGGTAGTAGGGTGGCGAGGTCTTGAGGGAGAGCGCTACAGTCGTGTAGATCCTCAAGGCAAGTCTGGCGGATACACCTTCCCGAGGTTGCCACCCCGTTCTTTGTCTAATTCCAAAAAACCGCCAGGCGACTTCACATCCCTTCCCCAATTCCCCGAAACCCCATTTTCTCCTGTCTTCTGCCCTCCTGCCCCAAATCGCACAATCCCTCCCCACTCCATCCCACCCACATCCTTATTCCCACTTCTCCACCCTTCCAATTTCCACTCCGAACCGCAACCCTTTTGTGATTGGGTGGTTGCGGGCTCGACTGTCACTAAAGTCAGCTGATGGTGAGTAGGAGTAAGTAGTCACCTGTGCTAGGAACTGCGCAGTTGAGCGCCGTGAGCGGGGATGAAGGAGTCCTGGGGGGTTGAGCCGACCGGCTCTGGTTGTAATGTGCCCGTAAGGCAACACGCCCCCTTTGGTCCTAATTTCAAGCAAAACGGTGGCCCTACCCAATAGCCAGGGGTAGGGAAATGGTCATAGTGTCCCGTCAGAGGGCCACAGGCGAGGTGCGTGAGGTCCGCTGAGGCCGTCCTCGGACGGCTGAAGCGGTAGGTAAAGGTCATGCTGACGGTGTAAGTGAGGGTTGATCAGTTCGTGGGGAGTGGCCTTTCGACTCCCTACGCCAACCCGCTCGAGCACCCGATGTCGCACTGTAAACCAGCCTTGCGCCCCTATATCTCTCTGGTAGTCCTAACGTTCGAGCTTTTTTATAGTAAGACGTTCCCAGGTGCGGGCTCCATGGAGGGTGGGAGCCAGAGAGATGAATTTTAGAATCACATTTAACATGGATAATATAAGGCCAGTTAAAAACCAAATCACCGGAGTGGAGGCGAAAGCCAATGAGACTCCCAAGGGTGGTGCTTGCACTTCCCTCGCCCCTGGTGGCCATGCGGCTAACGCTGCGGGTACTAGCGCGGGCGTCGGTCCGGCTGTGGCGAGAACCACAGCTAAGACCAAAACCAAAAAGTCCCTGCACAAACAAAGGACGTCGGCGCTGACTGGGACCAGTACCGACCCTTCTAAAACCAAGGTGAAGACGGCGACGACTAATACCACTGCCGGTCTGAACCTCTCCACGCAGACCCCGGCGCTGGGTAACACTGGCACCGGGATCCTACCCATACACCCTCCCACTCCTGTGGCTCCTCTAGCCTCCTCCCATCGGATGGCCGTCACCGGTCAAACGGAGACGGCCAGCTGCACCGAGGATGCGTTCTCACGCGCCTGGCAGGTTGTGCAGAAAAGCAAGGGCAAGGGTAAAGGTACTCAACAAGCCCGTCGCCCTTGCACCGACCCTTCAGGTCCACCGGCAGCTGCAGTACACAAACGCAAGGGCAAGGGTAAACACACTCAAATAGCCCGTTGCCCTTGCACTGACCCTTCAGGTCCACCAGCTGCCTCAGATCAGGGGAAAAAGAGGGGCAGAGTGACAAGGAAGGAGCGACGCCAGGCACGCAAGTGGTCAGGTAAGGGCTCCGGGAACAAACAGGCCACAGCCGCCAGTTCGACAAGCGGCCAGCTTAACTTCTCCGCCGGAAAGCGGTTACAGGCAGAGGCCGGCACAAGCCGATCAGCGCCCAGTCAACCGCCAACCGGTGCTCCGGGGAGTTCGGCTGTGGGAACCGACACAACACAGTGATCCAATTGGAAGGATCAGGCCGCGGCCAAGCGAGCTCTCAACGAGACTTTGTCACCTCGGGGTGAGCATAAGCGGCCGCGCCTTGATCAATCCAAACGGGTCGCCCAACGAAGCTACGCCCAAGCTGCAAGTGCTACCCTCGACGTCGCGATCACCTGCGACCGCACGGGGATCCTCAGCAAGGATGTATCGGACCAGGTACTCGCTGCTATCCAGAAGCAGATCATCCTCGAGGCCTGCTCCCCCAAGCAAGACACTCCAGGGCCGACCTTCAACGCGAAGCCGCTGTTCGCCGGGGGTGTCCTCAAACTGTGGTGCGGCAACGACCACACCTTAGCCTGGCTAAGGAAAGCAGTCTCTGACTTAGCTCTCCCAACTAGCACCTCGCTAGTCGTCGTGAGCCAGTTGGAAATCCAGAAGCGTGCACGGTGTGGCATCGTGATCCCGGACGAGCAGGGGGTCTACGGAGAACCGACTAATATTGGTCGCGTTCTCAGCTACCAGAACCCTTGGGTTGACATCAAGAGGTGGGTACTGCTGCACGCTGACAAACAAGCCGCGGCGTGGTTTGTGGTGGTCGGTGTCCCTGTGGATCAGATTCCGACCCTGATGGAGGCCGGACGCTGCCTCTCAATTGGACTAGGGGCGGTGTACGTGAAGTTTCAGGGTCGGAACGGCAGGTTCACGGATGTTCCTCAGGGTTGGGACCCCACCACGGGAACCGTCAGCGAGGAACGGATACAGGTGCCGCAGGCACCAGTAGGGGAGTTCACTTCCCCTTTATGCAACCCGGTAGCATCCGCGACTGAACCTGCTGCAGCAGAGTCGGCCACCCCTGCCGCCGTCACCGTGGGAGCCGTCCTCTCATCGGGCGAGGAGCTGGATGATATCATCCTGTCCCCGGCTTCGGGCCTGGGAGGGGACGGTTTCGACGAGGGCGACCTATTGGCCGGGCTCAAACTTGGGGGGGACGAAGAGGGTTCGACCAGTGATGGCGTCCCTTTCGCCGATATGTAAAATCCTCCAGGCGAACCTCCACCACAGTCAGACCGCGACGGCTCAGCTCCGCAAGTGGCTGGAGGTTCAACACACGGCAATTGCCCTGATCCAAGAGCCGTGGATTAGGGCGGGCCGCATACAAGGACTCTCCAATCTTGGCGGTAAGCTCCTAGTCACCACTGACCACGATCACCCCAGATCGTGCATCTATGTCACAGGTAACCTTAAAACACAGCTCTTAATGGACTTCTGTTGCAGGGATATCTCTGCAGCTAAGCTGATAATACAGCGTGACGACGCCACGGAGATGGTGATCGTTTTCGCCTCAGCCTATATGCCTGAGGCGGAGGCGCCGCCTCCCCACAACCTCGCCCGCCTCGTGAACCACTGCGAGGGATGCGGGTTTGAGTTAGTCGTCGGGGCGGACGCTAACGCTCACCACCAACTGTGGGGTATGGACACGCAAAACGAGAGGGGTAAGGCCTTGGTTGACTACTTATTCTCGACTAACCTATCCCTACTAAACACTGGCTCCGAACCAACATTCGTAACCAGGCGAAGCCGCACAATCATTGATCTCACTCTGGCGTCAGAGGGTGTGGCGGAAATTACCACCGGGTGGCAGGTCTCCAATGAGGCCTCCTGCTCTGATCATAGGTGGATCCGCTTTGACATACAGGTCTGTGTGCCACCAACACCACCACGGCGGAATCCGCGTAACACGGATCGAGCCACCTACACACGCAACCTTGATTGCAAGCTTGCAACTCTAAGCGATCCGACGACTTTTGCGGACCCGACACAGATTGAAGTACAAGTAAGCCATCTTACTAATTCAATCATAAACAGCTACCAATCTGCCTGTCCAGAGACCACACCGCGTAGCACGCCGGGTAAACAACCCTGGTGGGGCGCTGAACTGGAGCGAAAGCGCGGTAAGGTAAGACAAGCTCTGAATAGAGCCATGAACACATGTGCGGATGAGGACTGGGATAACTATTACGCAGCCAAATCTAGCTACAAAAAATGCATCAGATTCAGGAGCACCACGGGATGGCACAAATATTGTGGTAGCATTGAATCATGTCAGCAAGCAAACAGGGTAAGGAAAGTACTAAGTGCGCAACAGAATACATCTGGGCCCGCTACCATCCGCAAACCTGATAACACACTCACGTCGTCGCCTGAAGAAACTAGACGCGTCCTAGTTGAGACTCACTTCCCGGGATGCGTCTTCACGCAGGTAATCGACTGGCAAGAGGTAATACAAACACCATCAGATGATGATTGGCTTTATGCTCGCAAGGTGATCACGTTGGAGAAACTACAATGGGATATCCGAAGCTTCCATCCTTTTAAGGCAGCTGGTCCTGATGGAGTGTTTCCCGCCTTACTACAGTGGGGGGGAGCCTCAGTCGCAGTAAGACTGGTGCCTCTAATGAGAGCGTGCCTGGCCTTTAGATACGTTCCTAAAGGATGGAGGGAAGTGAAAGTAATATTCATCCCAAAGCCAGGTAAGGGTGACTATACAAACGCCAAATCCCACCGACCAATCAGCCTGACCTCATTTCTATTAAAGACTATGGAAAGGCTTTGTGATAGGGAGCTGAGGGATGGCGCTTTGAAAACCATACCGCTACACGGTAACCAACATGCATACAGCTCAGGTAAGTCGACTGAATCTGCTCTTCATCTAGTGGTTGGCCAGATAGAGGAGGCGATCAATCAAAAAGGCACCTGTCTGGGCACTTTCATAGACATCGAAGGAGCCTTCGACAAAACAAACTTCTCCAGCATCAGCAGCGCCCTCTCCAGGCATGGAGTAGAACAGGTACTGACGGACTGGATTACAAACATGTTGAGCAAACGGGTGGTTCGCCTTGAAGGTGAGCAGCAACTGGCCATGCTAGCCAGAGGCTGTCCCCAGGGAGGGGTGCTGTCCCCCCTACTATGGATTCTGGTGGTTAATGACCTTATCACCAAACTTAACGCCGACCGCTATTATACCATAGGCTATGCAGACGACCTCGCCATCCTTGTTTCGGGGAAAGTGACGGGAACAATCTGCAACCTCACTCAGCAGGCACTACGTATTGTAGAAAGATGGTGCAGGGAATTTGACCTATCAGTGAACCCCACTAAAACGGAACTGGTCATGTTCACCCAAAAACGAGCATTAGGCCCTTTCCGCCTACCGAAACTGTTCAATACAGAACTTCAGTTGGCCAACGAGGTCAAGTACCATGGGGTCATTCTAGACAGTAAGTTA
Source organism: Tiliacea aurago (assembly GCA_948098905.1). Lineage (NCBI taxonomy): Eukaryota > Metazoa > Arthropoda > Insecta > Lepidoptera > Noctuidae > Tiliacea > Tiliacea aurago. The sequence goes on from OX402593.1 coordinate 20,896,006, forward strand.
AACTGGAGTAGTCATTTAGACAACAAGCTAAACAGGGCCTGCATCAGCTTCTGGCAGTGCAGGAGAATGATAGGTAAGAAGTGGGGCCTATCTCCCAAAATTATACTATGGCTGTATACCGCAGTGATCCGCCCCATGATCACCTACGGGGCCGTGGTCTGGTGGCCCCGCACCAAACTGGTTACGGCCTCCAACAAACTACAACGCATGCAAAGACTAGCCTGCATGGCGACCACGGGCTGCATGAGGACTACTCCGACTGCAGCAGTCGAAGCCATGCTGGGTCTACCACCACTCCACCTGTTCATACAGCAGGAAGCGACGATGGCGGCGGTACGTCTAAATGCAATAAATCTCTGGGGTAAGAGGGACACAACACACCGCTCTGCTTGAGGGACTACACAATGAGTTCCCTATTACGAAAGCCATTAATGACCGGGTACCCAAACAATTTATCTTTGATAAGAAATACAAAATCCAACTTCATGAGGATCGCCGATGCGAGGGGTTGCGCCCCGCAGAGCTGCGCATCTTCACGGATGGATCCAAAACAGGTAGTGGCACAGGTGCTGGAATCTTCTCGGAGGACTTCAACATACCCATAGCCACACCATTGGGAGTCCATAACACAGTGTTCCAGGCCGAATGCATGGGTATTTCTCTTGCCGCTTCAGCGATCATGGCCAGGAAGGTTGAGGACCACTCGATACGCATACTCTCAGACAGCATGGCTGTTTTGCAAGCGCTAAATAGTCATACAGTTGACTCTGGGCTGATATACGAGTGCCACCAGCGCCTCAACCAGGTGGGTTGCCTCAATAATATAGCCATTCGAGATTAAAGGACACAGCGGCTCGCTAGGTAACGATACAGCCGACAAACTGGCCCGAAGAGGGTCTAGCATGGCACCAGTGGGACCTGAACCCATCGCGCCACTCCCCTTCGGTTATCTACGCACTCTGGTAAGGAAACGAACCAGGGACCAACATCACAAACTATGGTTGGACCAAAGTGAGTGCAGGCAGGCGAAGGAGGCACTCCCTACTATCGACGGCCGCCTCACGAAACGGGTTCTACAACTAACTAAACAACAGCTGCGTACAGTTACAGCGGCTATAACTGGCCATGGGTCATTTAATAAACACCTCTTTGTCATAGGAGTCACAGACAGTCCGTTGTGCAGGGCATGCATGGAGGACGACGAGACAGCAGCTCATGTGCTGTTAAACTGCCCGGCGGTCGCCACATACAGGGCAAAGTACTTCGGTAACCCAGGTATCCTACGTGAGATTGTCAGTAACACCAAGGCGTTGCTGGCCTTCCTTGAGGAGCTGGGGTGGATCGAATAATCGATTTTCCCACCCGTACGCAAAATACGCGCATTGACGTGTAGTTGCGGACACCAGCCCGTATTACCTATTACCTATTATTACTCCAACATCGCTCCATAAAGACAGCCCCACAGTTCCACACAGCATTACGACACCCAAACATAAAACATACAACAATATCGATCGCTCCAAGCCGTATTGTCTTCAAAGCCACATCCGCCCAATTGCGTGCACATAGTTCAAGCGCAGTGCAACTCCGCGATTCAATTTGAATCGGAGACAAGGGATGGGAGGGTGACAGGAGGGTGGTAGGGGGACGACTGACGACGCCGCGCTGATGGCTAAATCGTGTTCGATTCGCACCTGCGATGTGTGTGGTGAGGATGTTGCTTTACTTCAAGGATGAAAAATTGATGAGGCGATGAATATGATTCGGTGTGATTATGGTATTTATTTGGTGCAATGAACGAAGTGTGTAAATATTTCCTTTGCACTACATTAACTTTAGTGTCAAAAACTCGAAACTTTCATATCTTTCGCCATTTTCACAGCTGGTGAAATTACTCTTTTTAAGAGATCAGTTAAAAAATAAAATAAAATTTATTCAAGTATAAAGTAAAGTAAAAGTTGAAATAAATAAGAAAATAAATGGGTTCATGGGGTCACGATCCCATTTAATTTATGTTATTTCATTGTAATGTGCGTTTTGTTTATGCAGAATAAACTATTTTGTGCAAAATAAACAACTTTTCTTTCTTTTTTTTCCATTTATTTTCCCTTTACAATTTGGGTGGCTCCCAGAAATCGTCAACAAAAATACTAAAATATGGGTAAACGTAAGGGCCATAATAATTTATAAGGCTAGCAGAAGTTTAAAGTCAAAGTCAAAGATTTATTTGCAAACTAAGTTTACATTTTGATGTTATTTTATATTAGAGGTGCTTACAACTTAGCGGCCTTTTCCAGGCATCGCAAATTTGAGGGTAACTAGGTATGCTATTGTCACGATTTTACATTGATAATTTCAATAATTTACTTAATCAAATCTACTTATTATACTACTTACTTATACTTTTTACTTATAATATACTTTTTACTATTACTTATATAGCTTATATAGATAGAATCTAATGATTTGGATTAGTTTCGTTTCATTACAGTGAAATTCCTTCTTCCTTAATCCCAATTTCCAAGTAGAGCACGCTTCCAGCCGGTTGATTTATCCCGGTACTTGCAACACGACACGATAGGACCGCAATGTTCGCCACGGTAAACTGTCACCTCCTCGGGTCCTCGCGACGCTTAACCGAAGCACTCGCGGCCGCAAGTTTCACCAACAACTTCGTAAGTTGCGAAGCGAATATCGAAAAGAACTTTCGACTAGTAGTTCCGGGTCACTGATGTTCGACTATTGGTATTTAATGTACTATAAAGGATGCAGTGGAATGTGAGTTTTGAGGACGGTGATTAAGGCTGGATTTTGATTGGGAGTTAGTTATGAAGTTGCGGCTAATAGAAAAGTTTTAGGTTAGTAATTACCTACTTGCAGGCTTGCAGCGATAAAAGTTTATCAGTCTTAGGTAAGTATTAAGAGGTGACGGATTTTGTATTGATTATAATTAATTAAAGCTCATGATAACCTTTAATAAACTCTGCTGTGGCTATTAATACCTACGTTTTTTTACACTCCTTGTTGATTATATGCTGTAGACATCAGATTTTTTTTGCTATTTTCAAACACATTAATTTTTCACTTAGCGGGTGCATTTTGTCATTTTGATCTGTCATTTAAGTACATTCAAAATGTTGACAATACGTAGGTAATCGGAAAAATAACAAGGTGCAAATAAAAGTTAACACCAAGCTGCTTAACATTTTCATTCCTTGACTGTACGTTTTCATAGAGTCTTTAGAGCTTTTCTGCACTTGTGATTTTGCACACTTTTATAAACAGTTTACTTTTCAATTTATTTTCCCGCTTTTTTATATCATAATAGATACCGTTCTCATTGGTTGTTGCTAGTGTTCAGTTTATTAAATGCAATAATGAAAATGTGAATTCACGAATTCGCAGCCTGGGTTAGTTGATTTTTTAGGAAAATCTGGAACTGCATAGTACTTATTAATTATTTTGCTCCTGTAATAAAATAAAATAAAGAACCGTAGGTATTATTTATGTTTTGTTTCTGGGTTTTTGTAAACAGTATTTTTCGTGTTTTTGTTTGTGTAAATTGGTAAGCGACCTACATTTCTGACCTTTTTGATGTTACTGTTGAGAAATCTAAGTCTGTCGCCATAACAATGTGAACAGCATTGTTGTGTGGTGTTTCTGCAGTTAGAGATAAGATAGCCAGTTCCTCTGTGGTTGAGGATTTCAGGTGAAGCTCGTTTCCACCTTCGGTCTGATCATCACTTACCATCAGGTGAGATGAAAGCCAAAAGACGCCCAGTTGGGGTTAAAACAAAAATTACCAATTTGACAATGTGATCTAGGAAATATTCTTAGACACTTAGGAGTAGATAATAATAAGATGGGTAGGAATACTTTGTAAACCGATAACTAAATTGGTCAACAGAAGGGTCAAGGTGAAGTAACAATATCAAAGAGCATTTAAGTAGGTCGTCTTAATATTTGTTAGTGGGTTTTTATAAGGTTTCTTTGGATATGATTTTAATTTTTTCATTTTCTAGGAGTTTCTTTTTCACGCAATTCTGCTAAAAAAGTTCATGTTCATAGAAATTCCATTAAAACTAAAACTTGAAAGCGTTCTGAAAATATATTTTTCCTTGCTAGTATTTCCGTGAAAACGATCGTACAAATTCCGAGAAAATTATTCACATATTTTTACAAAACATTACAATAGGTAATGTATAAAAATATTCCTGGAAAAAAAATACATGTAACAACAAAATACTCCAAGGAGAAATAAAACAAGATAGAGCTCCGAGCAAAATTAAATTTCGTACCATATTATTTTCTTCGCAAAATTCATTATCCATTTACGGTTTCACAGGCAATTGTTTTAATCCGATAGCGGGAGCGGCCCAATGTGGAATGAAATAATTTAATAGCCCCCCTCCGCCTCCCCACTCGGATCCAAGATGGCGGCGGGGCGGGGCCGGGGGTGGGGCGTGCCGCCTCATTTGAATTTCGAACGCGAGCTTTCCGAACGTGTGTTCGGATGGGTTTTCGGCCAATTAATTTCTCGATAATTCGTTTTCTGCGTGCATCGTGTGACGGCTTCATTGTTATTTAATAGCCGGTTTATATTAAAGGGATAGGCGCACAGAGAATATTGCCCCTTTTTTCGTTTATTTTTATTTTTAGTTGCACATTTTAGGGGAATGAATAATAAAAGCTCTAACTGATTTTTTGCTTGAATGAAATGAATGAAAAAATGAAAAGACTTATTTTACATTTCATATTTGGCGGATACTTTAATATTAAGTATCTTTATTTGCAAATAAATATCACAATGTAAAATAATATCAGAAAGACAAAGACTACCTATCAATGTTTTCATTCCTACAGCCTCCACTTCAACCTTCGACTACACTACAAAAAACACGGACCCACCACGTCAAAAGACAGCCACCTCAAAAACTCAAAACCTAATCCAAATCACCTCCCGTACAACAAGTCGCAATTTTTCTGAGCCTCATAATACGTCCTGGCAAACAGAGCATTGTGAGAAGTTTCACAATATTATGTGGAGTGGTGTAATGCCGACACAAAGGCTTCTCCCGGCTCGGTAAATAACGCTTTGTTCTACGAAGCCAAATTTTGACAATCACTAGCTCACTCTCCTATAGCTATGTACACGGGCGGTTGGCAAAGATTAGCCAGGGGAGGCGGGATGTGGCGTATTGTTTGGGGAATGGGTTATTAAAAAAGTGATTGGGTTTTTTAAGTTTTATATCATGTCATTTGTGTTTTATTCCAATTCAAATAAAATAAAACATTTATTTCAATCCATTTAAGATCGCTCGCAGATTTGATGGCCGATGGGGCCGAAAGGTTCTGGAGTGGCGACCGCGTACCGGAAGACGTAGCGTTGGAAGGCCTCCTACAAGGTGGACCGATGACCTTGTGAAGGCCGCAGGTATCCGCTGGATGCGGGAAGCACAGAACCGGTCGAAGTGGCGGTGCTTGGGCGAGGCCTATGTCCAGCAGTGGACGGCTTTCGGCTGAAATGATGATGATGATTTAAGATCATAAATTATGTTGTAAAAAATTAAAATTTTAATCACACTAAATTAATATTAAAATAATTAATTAAAATCAAATTTATATTAAAATCATAACGTTTGTTTAGAGCAGTGTTCGTATATCGTAACGTTTATTTATAGCAGTGAACATAATGTTAAGCTTCTATTTGATGACCCACAGCCCAGGGTAGAATATGGACAGTCTTAAATAGTAACTCATTTGGATACTGTGATAAAACATTCGGTTCTACCTTTGGAACTGATATTTGTATATCTGATGTGTGTATAATCGGTCTTTCACAATAAACCACTGGAGTAGTTTAAAATATTATTTAGTTTTTGATTTGATTATACAATTGTGTTCTTAGGAACCCACTTCAGTTGCTTGTGCACCTAAAGTATTGGCATACGATAGTTGCACAAGCAACTGAAGTGGGTGTGTGTCATATTTCTCATAATATTTCAGACCGCTTTCATTCAAGCTACGAACTTAACCAATTACCAACAAGCAAACCTCCAAAAATATATGCCAGTGACCTTGAGTGGTCAGCTTGCGTGTTCTGTACTGAGCTCACGCAACGCGTCGTACGTTCAGCCAGTAATAGGACTCGCCCATCAAGGAGCGCTGTCCCCAATTTGACGCATTATTGATTTATTATTTACATAACAAAAGGTATTTTAATAAAACACGCATACTGAAAGATCAATAATTAAATTATCTTTAAATTGGTGAAGGTTTAAAAAAATATGCTTGGTAGATTTTGAGCCATTCTCAGTTTTTGATCCGTGTTAGACATAACTTTACAAACTAATTTCACTATGTAATATAAACATAATCTAAAATATTCACAAAGTTATTGAGAAAATGCTCTAATTTAACATATATTTTTTTCAAATCATTAGACGTGATCTTCAGTATAAAATCATTAAAAGTCGGTTATCGTCGCCTTAAGGAGCTTACTGATAAGCTCCTGAAAATGACGTTTCTGAGCTTTCTGAAAAGCTCAGAAACGTCCCATCTGAAAATTTTAAACATTCAACATAATCTGTGGCGGTTATCCCCTGTGTGAGTGTAGAGGGAGGGTGGCTGGGAGGCAAGGGGACGCACCGCCGGTTCAATGTTGACAAATGATGGATATCTCTTGTCTTGAAAAGGCAGGATTAATGCTCTGTCTCGGGAGTACAATAGTGGCGATTCCTGAAGGATTACGCACTTGAAAGCGTGAAGACGTGCTCCAAAGAATGAGGAATGTTGACCGACAATGGTGGAAGTATATTTTTTATGGTGACGGCTTTCTCCAGTTGATTTTGTTTGAGGAAATTGTGGAGGAAACGTTTTAGTTCGGAATTGGTTCCCTTACGTTGTAGATTTTTATATTTAGTCCTAAAGCTTCTCTTTGAGACGCATGACTATGTTGGAATGGTCGTTATCATCCCAAACAAACTTTTGCTTGCGGTGCTTTCCGAGAACAAATGCACGAGTTACTATAAAAATACCCAAATCGCTATAGGTTTGCTTATAAAATTTGAGGGTTTCCCTCGATTTCCATGGGATCATCAGATTCTGCTTGATGCAATGGGACTACCTCGGAAATATACCCTTTCAAACAAAAAAAGAACTTTCAAAATCGGTCCACAATTGACGGAGTAATCACGTAACAAAAAAACATACTGCTGAATTGAGAACCTCCTCCTTTTTGGAAGTAGGTTAAAATTTGACAGTTTAGGCGATTAACACACGGCACCGCGCACCGCCGCGGTAGGCGGTGAAGCGGATCTCAATGTCGCTTTGGCCTCTAATAAATCCGTTGATGCCTAACACACGTACTATCGAGGAATTTCATATCTAACCAGTTTCAAAACAAAATCCCGTGAACACGATGACCACATCTGTTTTACGCTCCTTTTTGCATCGATCAATGAAACAAAAATACATAGTAATATTTTGTCGTTTCTGATTTTTTGCTGTTCATGCGTTTTTTGTAGGCTCTGTTACAATGATCACAGATGTCTGACTACGGATATGGTGACCCTTTCTCGACCACTAGGAACAGAACAAAAGAAACAAAACTGAGAAAGTTTTTAATTTTAATGTTTTTATACTTTACATTTTGTTCACTCACGTCACATGGTTTACAGCATGCTTGGTATACTCGATTGAAATATAGGCGCGCGCATAAATTACAACGAATTAAACGGTACTGCATAAATTGATAAATTAAAGCAATGAGGTATCGTTTCGGTATACCGAGCATACTATACCGAAACGATACCGCGTTTTGCGCTTTTAAAGTATTATGGAAATTTTCCGCCTCTCACCCAAAAACTGCTAATTGTGAAACTAATCAATTCTAATTTTATATTATACTTTTCTAAGAGCATAGCAAACCCACTCATAAAAAAAACCCATAAACTTGTCCCAAACGATCTCGAACTACGACCGAACGAGGGTTCCCATTGAAATTGTTTCCATTGAAAAAATATGCACCACCTCAGCTGGTTTTTTACTGTCTTTTTTTTTTTCATTTACAAAAACAAGGGTCTCATCAAAAATCTGATGGTGCGATGCTATTGGTTGATGAGATTTCTATAGCGGCCGAGCGCTGCAAGCACAAATAGTCCTTAAGGTGTATAGATATGAAATTCCTCGATAGTACACCGCCCGACCGCGCGGTTGAGCGGTGCTCTCACCATATGAAACCGCGGCGGTGCGCGGTGCCGTGTGTTAATCGCCTTAGTTAGAAAAATTAAGATCTTTCCTATGTGAAAGTATTAAAATACAACAGGAAATAAAATGCCAGGTACGCATTTTGCGATACCTACAAGACAGTTTTATCGCTTAAACTGTGATAAAATGTGTGACTCAAGTCATGTCACAGTAGGCCGTGCTCGCCCCGCTGACTAACTATAGCAAGTAAATTAATAGCTGAATTTTTTTTTAAGAGAACTGAGGGCATTGACAAAGGTTCATTCTGTCAGCGATAAATGATGATGGAGAAGTCAAAAATATAATTATTGAATTGTCATTGGCTACCGTAAAGTTTAATTATGCCATGTCTGTTGAAATTCGATGTAGAAATAAAAAAAAACCAGCCAAGTGCGAGTCGGACTCGCGCACGAAGGGTTCCGTACCATTATCTATAACAATGGCAAAAAAAACAGGTTTGTTGTATGGGAGCCCCTCTTAAATATTTGTTTTATTTTAATTTAATTATTTATTTTTAAAGTGAATATATAATTAAATATTCTGTGAATATTTCAAGCGTCTACCTGTTGCCGTTATCAATATAGAGCAAAAACGAGCAAAAAAATCACGTTTGTTGTATGGGAGCCCCCTTACATATTTATTTTAATCTATTTTTTGTTATTGTTATAGCGGCAACAGAAATACATCATCTGTGAAAATTTCAACTGTCTAGCTATCACGGTTCATGAGATACAGCCTGGTGACAGACGAACAGACCGACAGACGGCGGAGCCTTAGTAATAGGGCTCCGATTTTACCCTTTGGGTACGGAACCCTAAAAAATTAAACAGAAGCTATGAAATGTAAGTAAAATATTCTACTACAAAGTAAAAAGTTAAGCAATCCTTCAAAGGATCGAGACAAGACCTAAATCACGTATTGTCCAGAGACGAGTCAAAGATATCATTGACAAGAACATCGGTATTTCCACTTTCTATAAAAAAAAAATAGAAATATTATTAATGTGGATTCGCAGTGGTAGCCCGCAAAATTCAAGTTTTTTGCAATTCCTGTGTTTGTAAATAATTGCAAAAAACTTAAGAAAATTTGAATTTTACTGGTGACTATAACAGTTAAGTATTTACGGAATTAGAATCATTAATACATCTCTTTATGTGATTTGTTCCATTAAATTACTTTTTCATAAAATCATGACATTGGGGAATAAATCTAACTTAGAGAAATGTATTAATGATTCTAATTCTGTAAATACATAATTATCTGTTATTGTCGCGAATTATATGATACAATCTGACACTGACCTGCAAATTACAATAACCGTAAAAAAAATTAATGGCGCGGGCTGCAGCTGCCGATTCACCTTAATATACCTAGAGGCCTTATTACAAAACAAGGTTTATAATCAGACCCAAGTTTAAACCATGGAGCCATTATTGAATTTCGAACTTTATTCCGTTTACGAAAAATTTGTTTGGTACTAAGTTGTCAGATTTGTATTAGGAATAATACAAATCTGACAACTTAGTACCAAACTAATTTTTCAGTTTTGTATAAAGAACGGTATTTAAATCACATTTACGTTCTTATTACAAAAACTGGCTCCATGGTTTAAGCCATGTCAAAATATAAATCTTGTTTTGTAATAAATCATTAATAAGACGGATAGAGTTCGGAAGTCATCATTTCAAAGCCGACCATAACGATAAAGGTGAGGAAGAAGCAGAGTATAATAATAGTTTTGGAAACAAATCGACCCATACCAATGATATTATATTAAACACACTCACAACACAAGCGAAAAGAGTGTGCCGCGCAGCAGCGGCAGCACACCCCCACTTTTCATTAATTTCACATTTTTCACATCAGTTTGTAAATAGAATCAATGTTATAACTGTTCTATCATCATCACGACCATCATTTACGCTTTTACAGCTTTTATGAACCCAAGTAAAATACGTCCCAATTAGGACGTTTTCGAGACTTCAAAATTGCGCGTTCACAACATATCTGTTTAATATAATATCATTGACCCATACGGAAGTCACTATGGCAAAATCAAAGTACCAGCCTACCCGATTTAAGTGACGATGATAGAAGGATTTCTAATTCGAATAACCTTTTTCAAAGAAATATGGTTGAAATAATGCTTTCAACCATATGTCTTTGAAAAAGGTATCAGTACAGTTTCTTTCCTGCTCTCTCTTTTATTATAGACTTGCAAATTGTTTTTGACCTAAGAAAGTTTGAATTGATTTAAGGGGTCTCTCAAATACGTTTTATTATCAGGCATAAACTGGCACTGGTTTCGATATCTATAGCAAAAATACCATAAAAATATCTAATATTATAATCTAGTTAGTTGCTTAAAGTTTAACTACTTTGTGCTGTATTTAGAATTTGAAATAAAACAAAAGAATAGAATAGAATAGCTACCTTCTGATCCATTATAAGTTACGAAGGATAATATACTACGCTACAACTTAAACAACACTTCAAAGGTTCCAAACAAAGACCCAAATCACGCTTGGTCCGCTGACAAGCCAACATTATCGTTGACAACGTTTATTGCTATCTATATATACAAATATGCTGTCTAGTCTTGGCATTTGTCCCTCCAGCAGTACATTATTGACTCGTCCAATAAGCGTGCAATGTCCGCGCGCCTTTTATCAGCCTTGTGCTAAGTAAGGGTAGAGAGCGATCTTGTAGATTTTTCTTAAGGTTTTGCGGTGATCATTCGATTTTTTGTACAGAAACCAGTCTTCTTTTTGGACATGATAAAAGATAATAATTTACCGGTTCAGAAATCAATGCATCATATGCACGCCTGCCAAGCGTAGCGATTATGGCAAAACCGCACTTTTGGGTGAGGCCTATTTCCAGCAGTGGACGTCTTTCGACTGAAATGATGAAATGATGATGATCCTAGATGCGTGTAAATAGTTCTCGATACTTGAAGCTCTCGTAAATATCGCATTGTTAACGTGCAAAATGTGACAAAGTTGCGTTGTGTCCTTGAAAACTGCAAGTTCTAAATCAAGTTACATGGAGGAAACAGGTCAAGGAGTTTGTTAGCGATGGACTTGAAACTTGACCTAAAACTCTTGTTTTACATTGTGTTTAGCTGGATAACTAAAATGGTGGGTATAGTATGTGTACCTATCTATGATATAACTTAGTATTTAATCATTTATATAATGATAACATTACATGACATCATACTTGTAATCCCCAAAGGATTTGGCACAAATATACATACCTGTAGTAACATTCACATTTCGCCAATTATGTCCCATGTCATAGGGTGCGAGCCTATTAAAAACCAGCAGGTCCAGTTGAAAACCAGCGTCAGGCAATAGTTGTCTGGCATTTCCTGCTAATTTCTTATATATCTCTTTCGTTACATTTCTTACTTGTTTAATTTTTTTATTTTTTTTATTTGTTGTTTATTATGTGTGCCTTTTAGTCTGTGCTAAATAAATGTCTTTTCCTTCTTTTCTTCTTTCTTTATTGCCATCAACCGGGCACAATCCAGACTTTGGGCTGCTACTGAGAAATTCCTGAAAAAAATCAATAACACTTTGTCCGATCGGGAATCGACCCATGCTTAGGAATAGTGCTTGCGACCACTACACCAACGAGGCAGTACAAATAATGATAATCATTCTTAAACTTTTGCCGCTCATTCATCATTCAAACACGCACTCACAAACACAAACACACACACATACACTCATACTCACTTCACTCATTCATTTCGTTTTGTCTTTTGCATTTTACTATGCTCTTGTTGTTGTCGCTGTTGTTGCTATGTAGTTGTTGTTGTGTTGTTGAGGCAGTTGCTGGTTATTGTTTTGTTTGTGAGCATTGGCCGATTGATCTTCACCAGGCACAAAGTTAAAAAATATTTTTTCCGTCTCCACTCTAACCCACCTCGAAGGTCTCCTTATCCTGCAAATTCCGTCGCGTGATTAAATGAGCCGCCGGCCATCGCGATATTGCCGCTCGCGACTACACGCGCCGACGTGGATTGCCTCCCCCACTACTTCTACCCACTACAATATGGATGGTGCGTCTCTCCCGGAATCTTTGTTAGTGGTCAAATGGACAATATTTGTTGCTCATAACTATTTATATGGTGTTTTCTTACGTCTCATGTGCGTGTTTGGTATTTTGTTGTTGGCTTGTAAGTCATTGTGTAAGTCGGCATGTAAGTACATGTTCGGAGTTTAAAACGTGCAAAAGTGCGTATACGTTTTTGACCAGCGGAATTAACAAGAAGCGTTGTAAGATGAGATTCTAAATAATCGTTCTTCACTGTACAGCTGATTTCTGTAACATCAGCAAAAACAGGGTTTTGATTTTGATATTGAATTGATTACTGATTCGGCTAATACAGAAGTTTAATCATAAGTTTTACTAAATATTGGGCCAGCTATTCAAAGAGTAATATAATAATGTTTCTAATTATGAAACTGATTTTTAGAGCACAGTGTGCCTATTCTCTGAAACCAAAATGTGGTGTCGAATTATAAGTGGGGGGAGGAAAAAATCTTTAATTTTTCTCTTAAAACCCAGAAGAGTTTGAGATGAATTAACCCCAAAAAAACACTCTATATTGAAGAAAAGAGAATTCAAGGTTATCACACAAATAAAATTACTACTTATAACGATTTTTTTTGTAAACTGAATTATAAATGGATACATTATTTGTTAAAGATTCTCATATTGTTTTGTTTTCAATAATAAAAAAATCTGAATATGAATGGTATATAAATTGACGTGCATTTTTTTATGAAATGTCGTATCAATTATTTTCGTCATGTCATAATATAATAATTCCATAGAAACTCTCCATTAATCCGCAGTAGGTATCTGCCAAACAACAGTTTTCCCCTAAAACCCTCAATCAGGGTAGCATCAACATAAAACACAGAACAAGTATCTGCAGCTACATTCCCGGTCAATATCTCCGTCGGCCATTTTCAAAGGTCCGGTACCATTAACCCTCTAAATTCATTAGGTAGCAGCCCAATGGATTACTTTCGGGAAAAAATGTTTCTTCGGACCCGTCCAAGTATTAATGTGTTAGGGTTTCAGTTGGCTGTATATGTAGCTGTGTTTTGTAGGGAGAAGAATCGTGTTTTGTTTTTCGTAGCCTCTGGATTTTTTTGTGTTGATTATTTCTTTATTATGGTGTACTTAATAAAGATTTTCTATCTATCTATCAATTTGTTTTTTCTGTGATTGTTTTTGTCACTCTGCTGTACTTACAGTTCTTTTAGTTATTTTACCTCTGATAGCAGCAACTCAACAGCAACCTTATTACAAGGAGAATAAAGATCATTGTAATTATGACGGACTCGTCAGTGGTAGCAACTCAACTCCAGCTTATTACAAGGAAAATGAAGATCAGAGTTAAAATAATTGTGAAAGGACTGTAATTTTAGTTATTGCCAAAGCGAGGTGTTCTTCTTCGTGTAATATGAATTTATGAGAATTATTCCAAGACATTCAAGATAATTGCGATGGTTTTCCCAAAACAACTTAACTTAATTATCTCCATAGATCATAATTCTACCATAGAGTTGAATCTACCATAGTTTTAAATCTACCATACTTTTCAATCTACCATGGTTTTAAATCTACCATAGTTTAAATCTACTATAGTTTTAAATTTTCCGTAGTTTTAAATCTATCATAGTTTTAAATCTACCATTGTTTTAAAATAATTGTGAAAGGACTGTAATTTTAGTTATTGCCAAAGCGAGGTGTTCTTCTTCGTGTAATATGAATTTATGAGAATTATTCCATGACATTCAAGATAATTGCGATGGTTTTCCCAAAACAACTTAACTTAATTATCTCCATAGATCATAATTCTACCATAGAGTTGAATCTACCATAGTTTTAAATCTACCATACTTTTCAATCTACCATGGTTTTAAATCTACCATAGTTTAAATCTACTATAGTTTTAAATCTTCCGTAGTTTTAAATCTATCATAGTTTTAAATCTACCATTGTTTTAAAATAATTGTGAAAGGACTGTAATTTTAGTTATTGCCAAAGCGAGGTGTTCTTCTTCGTGTAATATGAATTTATGAGAATTATTCCATGACATTCAAGATAATTGCGATGGTTTTCCCAAAACAACTTAACTTAATTATCTCCATAGATCATAATTCTACCATAGAGTTGAATCTACCATAGTTTTAAATCTACCATACTTTTCAATCTACCATGGTTTTAAATCTACCATAGTTTAAATCTACTATAGTTTTAAATTTTCCGTAGTTTTAAATCTATCATAGTTTTAAATCTACCATTGTTTTAAAATAATTGTGAAAGGACTGTAATTTTAGTTATTGCCAAAGCGAGGTGTTCTTCTTCGTGTAATATGAATTTATGAGAATTATTCCATGACACTCAAGATAATTGCGATGGTTTTCCCAAAACAACTTAACTTAATTATCTCCATAGATCATAATTCTACCATAGAGTTGAATCTACCATAGTTTTAAATCTACCATACTTTTCAATCTACCATGGTTTTAAATCTACCATAGTTTAAATCTACTATAGTTTTAAATCTTCCGTAGTTTTAAATCTATCATAGTTTTAAATCTACCATTGTTTTAAAATAATTGTGAAAGGACTGTAATTTTAGTTATTGCCAAAGCGAGGTGTTCTTCTTCGTGTAATATGAATTTATGAGAATTATTCCATGACATTCAAGATAATTGCGATGGTTTTCCCAAAACAACTTATTTTAATTATCTCCATAGATCATAATTCTACCATAGAGTTGAATCTACCATAGTTTTAAATCTACCATACTTTTCAATCTACCATGGTTTTAAATCTACCATAGTTTAAATCTACTATAGTTTTAAATCTTCCGTAGTTTTAAATCTATCATAGTTTTAAATCTACCATTGTTTTAAATCTACCATAGTTTTGAACCTACCATAGTTTTAAATCTACTATACTTTTAAATCTTCCATAGTTTTAAATCTACCACGGTTTTATTTCTGCCATTGTTTTAAATCTACCATCGTTTTAAAATTACCATGGAGACTTCTTGGCGGGAAAGTGAAGCGTCATGTTCAGCAGTTTGTTTAAATTTCCAAAATTAGTGTTTAGCCGAATATTAATGTGTAATAATGGTGGATTATTAACCATTAAGTGTTTGTGAACGTGCATTAGTGTAGGCAAATGAAACAAAACAGTGCAACTTCGCTTCAAGTTCTCTCAAGAAGTCCGCGTGAGGACTCAGTAAAGTGCCACATCTTTACTGAAACTCAAGGGGAGATATCATCATCATGTATTTATAATTCATTTCATCAATATTATACAAGAACTAACTTGACATTGGCTAAATGCACAAACCGTGCGAAGCCAGAAGGAGAAAAAAAAAAAAAAAAAAAATGACCATGGGCTAGACAAGTGGCAATTATTATTGCTTCCATATTATAATGTTTAGTATTTCTACAACGACTATAACAGGATTGACATAAGCTTTCTGGGGCCTATATTATGTCGATCCAATACAGTTTGACTTTTCCATCATCGTAAGGAATCGCTGATATAATGGCACTTTACCTAGGCCCTCAGCACCCTAATTGCGTAATACACTATCAATCACAATACCTAATTATGAATGATTTTGAAGTAGGTATTTTTCTAATCCATTGTTCCATACGTTCGAAAAAATTGTCTGTTCAACAAAGGAAGTAACGCAATGAATGTTGTTCAACTGTCAAAATAAAACCCAAATACACGTGATACCTGCGTGAAAATTCGCTGTTTGTGGCAGTGCGTAATGTAACGCCCGCAATATTTTGTGCCATGCATGAAACGGTACAGGGATCAATGATATAATTTAATACGTGTTTTCATAAAAAAAATGGATTAGTACAAATAAAAATATCCTACTATGGCAAGACTTTGGGCTTCTTTAAGGGTGTCGTTACATCCGTCATTTAATATCTTAACATTAGAGACCTTTGACAGCCCTCTTCGTTTAAAAGAAAAGGTTTCTGCACAAAAAAAAGCAATATATAACTAGGCACAGCCTGTATCTTGGTGGCCCAATAAAGATAGAAAAGGCAGATTGATTTAATGACTGTTCAGCGTGACACAAGTAATATTTAATTAGGACAATAAGAATTAAAATCATTCAGAAATCAAAAACAAAATAATAATAACAATCAATAAAATAATAAGATATTATCAACATGCGTAATTAGAGACATAAATACGACACGTAAGTAAACATGTTGGCATTATTAAATCTCTATTAACCTACACAGAACCTCTAATATTTCCCCAAAAAAGCACTATCTCTAAACGCCAAACAAGATTCAACAGCTCCAGCATATAATGCGATATAATACAGTGAATAGCGTCGTATTTATATGAAGGCAAACATTTGCTACAAAGTAATACGCCCGATGGCGGCTGGTACATTTTTCAGAGTAACAAAGCGAATATTGGAGAGACTCCACAAAGGCCACGCGGCGGCACTGGCGTACTAGGGGTAGGGGGGACGTCGATAAGTGAAGTGTCGATAGATTGAGAGCCTAAAAAGAGAGCTAATAGACAGCTAATAATAGATTTGACAGCAACCAATAATTAATAGTATATCCGAGATTTACACGGTAGTTCCACCATAGTTGATCTACTTACTTAATAAAATATGTAGAAACTGCCGAGCCGATATTATCTTAAGAGTCTGTTTTAGGGACCCAGACTGGCAATAAAAATGCTGCCTTTGATAGGACGATACGCGATCCTAGGAGTTCATTATCAAGTCTGCATTCTCTTTTACTGAACTTTTCAGCCTTGCTACATCTGCTTAGGAATTTACTGATTTACCTTATTGACTTACTGATGGAATAACTGAAATATTGTGCTTTTGCGGATCCTCAAAATTTTGAAAATTCACAATGTTTTAAAGCGTTCTTGAGCAAATGCCCTGAATTTCCCTGAGAATTCCCTAGGAATTGTCCCCAATAAGAATGCTTAAAAAAATATTTTTTACAAATTTCTCCAGTCACATCATCGATATCGCCACCTCATCCCTACTGACTGACTCAGCTCCCTCCCGAGTGCCTCATAGTTACATACGTAGGTGTAATTGTTGGTAAGTACATTTTTCTTTGAGGTTACTCTCTATTAAACGCTCAAAGTGAAATGGGACGCAATGGTCCCTACCTCAAAGGTGTACCAAACCCCCAAAGGTCGGCCAACCTTAATTGTCCCTCAATTATTATGAATTTCATACGAGGTTAAGTCAAAGGGCTGAGTGGAAATTATGTGTGGGCTGGGCTGTAGAGCTGGGCCATGGTATGATTTTGTGACTACCTCTGTGGATTGTTGTGTCCTATTTTTAGCACAGGTAAGCTCTGCTGTTTTAAGAATTAGAAAGAGAAATAACGAAAAAGTATTTATTGGGAGTCGCACAAGAGATCACAAATTAAACTAAAATACACTCATATAAAACACTCATGGTGGCTGAAGAAACCGTTGCGCACGTGAAAGAAATAAAGAAAGAAAAATAATTTTATTCGTCACAGAAACACGTGCTTAGGAAAACATAAACTCGAGCAGGTAAACATTGGGTAGTATTTAAACTCAAATCAAAAAATATCCTTTTTCTATGCAATAAGATTCCGAATTCCCATCAAAATTACTGATTGCACAGCAAAATATTCAACTCAAAATATCACTAAACACACTACAATTTATTTTCGCAGCGTACAGCGATTTTTCCTAAAGCAAAAGCTTTTTCATCAATGCACAGCTAATAATCTTAATGCACAATAAACATGTTAACTCTTTTTCTTTTAAATATAGCTTCTATTTTTATATTATGTACAGCAGTTTTTCTAAATAAAACAGCATTTTATTAGTCACAGTCGTCTTATTATTTATTAATTACCACATATTGAGATCAGCAAAAAAAATATAAAATTAGATACAAAATTGTAATTTATTGAATTATTAAAGCGGGTCTTGCTTTCGCGGGGCGTCCACGCTTCCTTTTTTGTCCAATAGGCACATTTTTAGCTTCTGCAGGTGGCGCCACGTACTTGAGTCGGATCGCAAGTCCGATGATATGCTTGCACATATAGTTCTTAAAAAAAATGGGGCAGGTGCATTTTCCGTTGACCCAGGCGGTTTGTTGGGTGGGCAAAGCAACTCTCCAATATGCGAAAGCGTTTTTTTTGTAACCATCAAAAGTGTCCCAATCGAAACTGTAACGGTTTACCAACAGTCGATTGGTCCATGAATCGTTGGTCAACGTTATCTTTAAACCATTAACTTTTTATCCAAAGGACTTTTCACCCACGAACGTTTCGCCAACATAACTAAACGTCAGTGAATGCTTAACCAACAGAATGTTTTGTTTCGCGACCAATTTCGAGGTAGCGCTCGCCGGCCGCTGCCGCGGCACCGCTCGCTACGCTCGCTCGGCTCGCGCGTTGTTGGTCACAGTTCTAACCTAACCTAACCTATGGATATCTTTGAAAGTTATTGGTCAAAACATTCTGTTGGTTAAGCATTCACTGACGTTGAGTTATGTTGGCGAAACGTTCGTGGGTGAAAAGTCCTTTGGATAAAAAGTTAATGGTTTAAAGATAACGTTGACCAACGATTCATGGACCAATCGCCAATCGACTGTTGGTAAACCGTGACAGAGTGGTCCCAATCTTGAGTAAATGTCATGTCACTTGCTGTTGAGCTTCCAACTATATAAGTATTTAGTCCGGAATCAGATTCTAAAAATTTTACATTCTTATCAAGTTTCGCCCATTGATACGCAAGAGTCCAGTCTTTCAGTTCTATCGGAGGTAAAGTGTGATATAAACAAACAAATACACGTGGATTGTGTAAAACGACACCTACACTAACGAAATATTTCTATTTCGCTCTTACGCGCGAGATATACGGCTAACTCCCGACGACACGACCTAGCGCTATCTCTATCTTACTCGCTCGCGCCACTCTGCACTCCAGTGACGAAAAAGCGCGCGAAGCCGCCAACCTTTTAATCAGTTAATTTGTTCTGCTTTTAGAAATAATGCAATGTAAAAGGATTTTTTTGTTATAATAATCATTAAATTTGCCGAGCATGGCTTCTTGAAAATTAAGACAAATATGATGAACAGGTTTTGATGTACTTACTGGTTAATATGCGACTGGGATAGTTATTTTGCTATGAAATATGGAAAATTTGCTGTGCAGTCAGTATTTATGCTATTTATGTAGTATTTTTGTACAAAAATAAATTTAACTGTATTGCATTATGAGGAAAAAAGTAATGTTATATTGATGTATAATTTCCAATTATCTGCAGTTTGAGTTTTGTTAAACATTTAGTTTATTTGTAGTGAAGTAAGTTATTAGATGTAAATAAGAATATAAATGATGAGTATGTATTGATAGGCGATTATTTATTTGATATGCAATTTATAATATCCCGTAAACATTACACAAAACACATCTACAATATAATCACGAGCACAAAAATAACAAATAGTCGGCAGCTGCACGTCATGACTGTGACAAAAAGGCTTGCACTCAGCATGATGCTGTGCTATGGGGGACCCACAACACAGCGCTGATTTTCAGTGGTTACCCAAAAATACGTACGGAACTCAAGTCAAGTTTAATGAGTGTGTGCGTAAGTGGTGTGCGCATTGAATGCACAGGCGTCACCCAGATCAGAACAGAAACCCTCGGGTCACTCTGACCTTCATAGATATCCTAAACAGACTAGGAGATCTAATCAGCTTCTGGAGGGAGGTGGGCTGGTTGGTATAACCACTGACGGCCGCCATGGCCCACGCACAATGGCCCACATGAAGGACTAAGTGCGGAAACCAAACCCTCTAACATAGAACACTCTTAGATACAAAGTAAAATGAAAATAAAAACAGAAACTCCTGTACGAGGCCAAAAGGCTGATCTTATGACATATTATTATTTTATAGCTAAGAAAAACATAGGTTTATCAAAGAGAATTAATTACCTCCGACGGAAAAGCACTGCCGTTTGAATTTTCAAGCACACGTTTTGTTTTGTATAATATTATTTAGGCATTTTCCCGGGTCGTCAGAAGCCCGAAAGTCTGACAACCAGTCTTGCCAAGGGGTATCGTGTAACCCAGTAACTGGGTTGTGGAGGTCAGATAGGCTGTCGCTCCATGTAAAATACTGGTTCAGCTGCATCCAGTTAGACTGGAAGCTGACCCTAACATAATTGGGAAAAGGCGGGCAGATGATGATGATACAGCTTTTTCGTCTTTTTAACCGACTTCCAAAAAGGAGGAGGTTCTCAATTCGGCTGTGTTTTTTTTTTTTTTGTATGGTTGTTACGCGATTACTCCGTCAATTATGAACCGATTTTGAAAATTCTTTTTTTGTTCGAAAGGGTATACTTCCGAGGTGGTTCCATTGCCACCAAATCAGAATCTGATGAGGGTATCCCAAGGAAATCGAGGGAAACCCTCAAATTTTATATGCAAACCTATAGCGATTTGGGTATTTTTAATAGTAACACGTGCATTTGCTCTCTGAAAGCACCATTTGGTGAAGCGGAACTGATGATGGAGACCACAGATGGCCACCGGAACAATATAATAATGAGTACCTATTTAACGGGTTGCGATTAAGCAATTTATGCTCGTCACTATGCATATGGTGAGTGGCAGTTCTCCTGGTTCTTACCAGGAGAACTCCATAACAATCAACGTCCCAGCATCGGGAAAAGCAAAATTTTGTAAAAGGTGATTAGCAGTTAACACTAGGAATTGTAACTTAGATAAATTCAAAACTGACCCACTAAAAAGTGAAAAATAAAAAACTTTTCACAAAAAAATAATAACTGACTACCAAAAATAACACTACAAAGTGAAAAATAACTTTAATTTTGGAAGTCGGTGGCAAAAAACTCAAATACAGATCCAAAGACACCGACTTCCGAAATTAAAGTTATTTTCACTTTGTAGTGTTATTTTTGGTAGTCGGTTATTATTTTATTGTAAAAAGTTTTTTTTTGTAATAGGTACAAGGTGCGTTTTCCTCTATTCCAAAATTAATCAAAACTTTTTTTTTAGCTTTTCTACTTACATCAAAGCATGTCCGTATGGATTGAGGAGGCATGTCTGATTATACAACCTGTTTTTTTTTATATCCCATAACTCTAGGGTTATATTCTGTAGGTAAAAATAATACTAAAACTCCTAGAATAGGTGGTCCAAAAATGCATCGTTTCGGAGATATCATCAATCATAATTAAATTAGGTCAAAAATTGTCACCAGTATGACGAATCTTTACTTTTGCGAGATTGCCAAACTTCGCAGTAGTGTATTAAAATAAAATATGTAGGTATGTTGGTATCGGGGCTTCCCAGCAGCAGCTAGTGAAGGGAAAGCTACCTTGTCGACGTTGTCATATTTCACGTAAGGGTGTTTTACATTAATAATCGTGACTTTGCCGAATTATTTTGTATGAAAAATTAAAAAAAAAAATAACGAAGGATTGGAACAAAACTCATATGCCAGTTGATTCTTTGATATGGCCTCAATCATACCCTAGAGTTATGGGATATAAAAAAAACACGTTGTATAGTATATAAATTATCTGATTTTGTAGGCCGGATCCTGGAATTTGTAGTAAAATTCTTAAAAATGATTCTGCCAAGGGTCCATTTTAGGCCCCCGCCTAAAATGGACGCTTTGGCAGAATCATAATATGATCTGCGTACAATTCATACATCCCGCAATTCATCTGTTTGACAGCTGCTATTTGACATTAGACTTTAATAAAGCAATTCATGATTTGTGGACTATTTTACGAAACTCCATACAAAACTGTCAAACAGATATATTGCGGGATATGAATTGTACGCAGATCATATTATGATTCTGCCAAAGCGTCCATTTTAGGCCCCTGAACGTTTAAGGTGGCTCCTAACCTACTCGTAATTTCATTGTTGTAACTATTTTTATTTTGGCAGTTCCTTCATTCATTAAGGTATATTTGTTTACTTAACTCAAACTGCAATCATTTATTTCAATTAAACCAATTACATGGACTTTTGAATTTTCAAGTAGTCGCGGTCAGTCAGAAAAATAAAGCTAGTTGCCCATTCCAAAGCGTAGTAGGTTCCTATGAAGAAAAACGGACAGGAAACTGCACGAATACTCGTTTAAATCAAAATATTGGTTGCATCATTCAAGTTAAATGTAATATATACAGAGTGGGCCTCCTCATATACCTTGGTTCTCCGGGTCGAAAATGAGTCGCTGTCAAATTGTTGCTGCGCATCGTTTGAGGTCAGGACATATTCCACTAAACAACTTTGCTTACCTCATGCGAAAATTGGACTCTCCTAACTGTGAGGTGTGTGGTAAAATAAAGGATGCACAGCATGTTTTGGTGGAATGTGTCCGGTATACTAACAAAAGAAACGCACTTCTCAATTCGTTGAAATTGTCGGTAATGGATGTTGGAATTTTTCATGGTATTTTAACTAAGCCTACTTCTGATGCAGCAAAAATAATAAATACTTTTTTAGATAAGAAATTCGAGTAAGTTAAGTTTTGTGTGTCTAAGATTAGTTAATTTAGTTTAGGAGTAAGTTGTTATTTGTTAAAGCACGATGGAATTGGCATCGTCACATAAGTTTACAAAAATCCCTTAAATAAATAAAGAGAAAAAAAAACCATTCAAGTTGATATTAAACAAAACAAGCACTAGTTATTACTCAACATTCTCATCACAACAAACTTCAAAAACTCATAAAAAACAATTGTTTACAAAACATCTGTAGTTAGTTCAGCCCCTTGCTTAATAATTAATTTTCTCATAATAAAACGTTAATAATCCTCGGTAATGCGAACAGTTGCTTACCCGTATACTGTAAATATTTACGGAGCGTCATGTGTTTGCTGTGATTTCGTATCGTAAATCTCTTTAAAGGTTGTCTTTTAAAATATGTGGCGGTGAGTGATTATATTCTCTTGTGTTATGAGCAGATGTAACCTTATTTTGTGTAATATTGAATACTAGCTGGTGCCCGCGGGTTCATCCACCTGGTTTTTTCTAAAATAAAAGTAGCCTAAGTTGCTCCTTAACACCAGCTATCTGCCAGTGAAAGTCCCGTCAAAATCGGTCCAGCCGTTTCAGAGATTAGCAGGAACAAACAAACAGACAGACAAAAGTTTTAAACATTTTTTTTTTCTGTTATAAGTATCGTTTATTATACTTTCATATAGTAGAAAGCTGTTATTTTGAAATGTTATTAAAAGCAATAACTGAGCAGCCACAGAAATTAACAGCAAAATTTAAAAAATCTAAATATTGAAATATTTATTCGAATAATTATACATTAATAGTGGTCGCCCATTCATTGGTTGAAAATCGACCCCCTCTACTTACAATCCATATAGTACTTACTAATTCCATGCTATTATAAAGTACTTACTTTAATTATATTGTACTAAAAAGTACTTACTTATTTCACGCTCAAGCTGTCATTTCCTGTTACACACTTACGTCCCTTTTCACGAAATCGCTTCCGCAGAATGCGGGCGGAAAGATCATAAACTATGCTGAAAAATGTAAAAGATGATTGCCGAGTGAAATAATCTTTCTCCGTCGCAAAAAAGAGTTCTTAATTCCATGTATGTTTCATACAAACAAGACCATACCTTCTTACTCCTTAAACGCAAACTCATAACGCAAGTGTTTAACAAACAACGAATCCATAAACAATAAAGCTTCCATTCGATTTATATCATAACCAATACTTATCGTTACGAGCAATATTAACTAAGAACGCCATCTGTCGGCAGATTTGAACACCCAACAAGCTCCAATTTACCAAAACAGTTTAATCTACACAACTACATTCGATTTGCAACCTTATATAGCTGTGATAAGGGTGGTGGGTGGGTTTTGAAGAGTGATGAAATATGATTGTGAAATATTAAAGTCAAAATGTAGAGATGAATCGCGGGTGGTCATACCAGCTGCGATGACACCGAGCCGCCATGAGCGCTAAAATGTGCAGTTGGGGTGGTTTATAATCTTTCTTATATCCAGAAATATTAATATGATGGCAGAGCAAGTGGCGCCGTCTATTTTTGTTACGAAGTTACTCGGATAATCGAAAACTTCGGTTATGAGTGACACTGGCTGGTGACAGTCACTCTAGCAGAGCGACGCATCGATGGTTGCGTGGCGGCTGTCTTCTGATGACCGAAGAAGAAGCCGCTGTCGTTCCACGTCCTCGACGAACTGCTATATTCCGGCACAATCCTGATGATATTGAAGCTGCTGAACCACTAATACGATGATCCGGTCTGGTAAAGGCTATCCTGCGCCGTTAAATATTATATCTATTTATATAAAAATCAATGGCACTATTCGTTGTAACTTTATAACTCAAGAACGGGCTCACCTATAAAAAAAAAGGTTTAGGCTTTGTTCGGACTATTTAGTAGATGGATTATGTGAAGTTTTTTTTTTTTATAGGTAGGTAGGGTAGGTAGGTAGGGTAGGTAAGTAGGTAGGGTAGGTAGGGTTACCCATAGAAAGCCATGTTATTTGTGAGTGTCATAGAGTAAAAATGTTTACCGCCCAACGGAGTGGGCACGGGTCAGCTAGTATTCTATAGTTTATTACACCACCTCTGGCTAAGTACCGGTTAAACTTATCTGGGACATAATTACAAATTCTGCTTCACTTTCAGGGTTAAAAGGAAAAGAAAAAACGGAACCCTTATAGGATCACTTCGTTGTCTGTCTGTCTGTCTGTCTGTTAATACCTATTTCTCAAGAAAGCATGAAGGTATCAAGGAAAAAGTCCGAAAATCGGTAATTTGTAGATAGTATTATCACATGAAAAAAAATGCGATTACAAACTTACATTTGCAGTTGGAAATTGACCATGGCGTATATCGATGTATGGGAGAACAGGTTTTTCAACCACAATGTTAAGTATGTATTTGGGATAAATTCATCCCAACTACGGAACCCTTCATTGTGCACGGTCCGAAACTCACTTGGCCGGTTTTTTTACTTGAACCCTACGATGGGCAGCAGCTTCTCTATGCATTTTAACTCCATACTGCCTGTGATCGCCAACCCGTCTGCCAAGCGTGGCGATTATGGTAAACCCCCACTTGGGGAGGCCTATGTCCAACAGTGGACGTCTTTACAGCTAAAATGATGATGATGACGGAACCCTTCATTGTGCGTGGTCCAACATCACTTGGAATTTTATTTACATAAGTATGTATCTAGTTACTCATGGTAGTTTGAGAGCTATGTAAACAGACTACCTGGATAGGTAATTTATCTAAGGATGTGTCCTTAGATAAATTACCTATCCAGGTAAGCATTGCTTGTTTAAGCATTTTGAGAGTTTTATTAGGTTACAAAGAGATCAAAGAAAAGTGTTTTATTTATTTTATTATAGAAGTACACACACTAAAATACAAAGAGATACGACATAATTATAATTTGAGTATGTACAAAGGTACTGCTTATTTCTTCAGAAATTTATTTTCTTGTAATGTATTATAATATGTTGTGTTTATTTTTTGCTATCGGTAAAATGTAGTGGTAGGTTATTAACTCTGTTACTTATCCTGCGGTCAAAGTTTAGTTTACAAAATGAAATATGTAAACAAATGTGTGTTTTTCGAAAAATAACTTTAAAACCTACATAAAAAGTTCAGTTTCCGCTACAATTTTTTTATGTTTTTCAATAGTAGGTACGACTCATTTTAAAATCAACTGTTGTAAGGTTGATTACATATATTGTACGGGTTTCTAAATAAAAAAGGGATGTTTTACAAAAGTTAGCTGTTGTTAATTTACGGGTCTTTTCAAAACAATCACTTTTAAAAGGCCTACATGATTTTATTTCTTTTCAGCGCTATTGTTACTACATTGACACAATCAATGCTTAGCCTTTTCCCAACTACATTGGGGTCAGCTTCCAGTCTAATCAGATGCATCTAAATACCAGTAAGGAGTGACTGCCTATCTGACCTCCACAACCCTGCAACTAGGTAACACGATACCCCTTGGTAAGACTAGTTGTCAGACTTTAAGGCTTCTGACTATCCGTAACGACCACCTCAGAATAACGAATGAGAACCGGGACCAACGGCTTAACGTGTTTGTGTTTTCCGAGGCACGAAGTGTTCTCGATATACAATAAAATGGATGGTAACCCATCCACGAACAGACCGCAACAAGAGTTACCAGGCAGTCTATAACTCAAATTCCCATGCTTCCCGCCACTCCGTTATGTGCTAAACGCTAACACATCAGTAATAAAGTTGAATATCGCGTGCGCTCTTTGATCGTGTTCGAGCACGAAACTAATAGCGTAAGTCTCAATTCTTATTTCGTTTATAAGTAAAGTGATAATTGATCTAAAGAGAAAATATCTGGTGGCTGGATAATAAACTATATTTTTATGCATTGAATATGTATTTTAGACATAAAAGCCGAACAATCTTGTTTGTTTTTATAATTAGGTATTATCCTTACAAAATACATGATTTTCGAAAAAAAATGTATCGAGCGAAAATATTACAATTTCGTAACTGTTTTCAACATGGAAAGAAAAAGATCCAATAAATCATAAAATATACTTACTAAAGTTTCATTTTGATTGTATGTGTGTCTGTTTCAGAATATTCATGCAAATTAACATAAAAATAGGGAGCCTCCTCTTAACCTTCAATTGACCCGCGTGGCTGTTATCATTTAGCCACGAGCCCCCTGTTACTTTGATACGCAGCAGCATTTTAGCGCCCCGCCAACCTACTAACTACCAACCAGGAATCAAATCCACTATGATCCGATTCATTAAACACTTGCACAGAACAAGTGTCAGTAATAGGATTAAGTTATATAGGGAACTATCTATAATACACGTGCTGGGCGAAATTATTTTAATTTAATTTGCATGAATAAAACTTTCCTACAGAACTTTTCTGTCCAAATGGCTACGAATTCTGAAAAATAAAACTGTGGATAATCTTTGAAAATTTTATTGCAAAAAATATCTCTTATTTTTGTGATAACTCAATATTTATATTATAAGGATTGGAATACAATAACTGCTTGTTTTACTGCTGTATTTATATCACTTTATTGTTAGATGATATAACTTTTACTTCTACGGTCTACTTCTATCTTCTCTAATTCATTTAGGTTTGCAAAATTCCCACTTACTTTTAATGAAAGCGCTTATACTTACGCAATACTTTGTAAGTAAGTACTTCGGTATGACTAATTTGTCATTTTTAATATAAAGGTACCCATTTTAGGTACTATAATCTTGTCACGTCCATCAAATTTTAGTTCAAATGCTGCTAACGTTCGTTTGTCCTTATTTCGTTTGTCACTTTGACATTTGTGTTTGTTAGAAAGTGACAAAACCTTTTTTAACTAAAATAGGCATGCTAAGTTTTTTTGTTTTTTTTTGTTTTATGATTATGGGGATTAATCTTCTGTCGATTTTATGAAAATCAAATGAAAAACTTTTCGTTTTACTCTTTTCACTTCACAAAACCCTTTTAGAAATAATTTCGAAAAATTCCTACCACAGACAAGACAACATTAATATTTATTTATGCACACAATAAAACCATAATAATCCCACGCGATTCTGAAATATCACGCCCTTGCCATTTGGGGGTGAACAGAGGGTCTAAATGATCGGGTATTTTGTCAGGACACACAATAAATTAAAGTATTAGTACGTATTGAACATTATTGATATTTGTCGGTTGAACTGGGCTATTTGTGGCATATGGATGCACTATTAATTTATTATGACAGCTTCTGCTGGTTTGATTGCAAAGAGTTTAGATAAAGTAGGGTATACAAATGACCAGTCGGGGGTGCGGTGAATGTACATTTGTACAAGTATCTCCCGGGCCCCCGACTACGGTACTAGAAGGAACAGTGGGGTTTTAGTCGGCAGGAGTCCGACATAAAAAAACATAAAACTGTTTCAGGTCATACAACTCTCAACATAAAACTCATATAACATAAAACTCAACATAAAACTCTCCAGTCCCAAGACTTTGCAGACTTCTAAACAACTGTGATGTAGGGATTGATATTTGTTGCGCGTCTCTGCAAGAATTCAAGCGTCAAGTACCAAAATAGATAACCATTATAATTATGTAACGCACGATTTCCCAACTACTGTCAATCATTCGTGTTAAAATTGTGTAAAGATTATTGTCACTTCTGTACTTAAATTGTTTTTATTTTTAATATAATATTGTTTTTGCATGGTGTGTCTATCGCTTAATATTGTGCACTTGGCTTGTATGTTGGCTTGTGTTAATTGATTGAACAGTGTAACGATTGTCGATAGACCAATAAATAAATAACCATCCGTTCTTCCTAGACGGAGCGTAACCATGAGGTTTTCACCAAGGAAAAAAAAGGGTAGACAGATGTGAGGTCTAGTTCTTTGGAAATTGTAGAGTTTCGATAGTAGGTGAGAGCAGTGGTGGCCCAGTGGCAACGGCCGCGACTTACGATTTGTAGGCCGTAAGTTCGAACCCAGAAAGGCGCTTTATTTTGTGTAAATTATTTCATCACCACTGCACACCAAACGGTAAAGGAAAACATCGTGAGGAAACCGGCATGTCCTAGAACCAAAAATTGGAAGACATGTGACATCTACGGTGTGTGATTACGGCATGGCGGCACGGTCGCTCTCATAGAGAGGAGGCCTGTGTCCCAGCAGTGGGAACATTATAGGCTGATTAAGTTGTTGTGTATGGAAGTGTTAAGAAATCATGTAGTATCCTCCTCCTGCTCTTAAGCATTTTGTGGTCAGTGCTTCTTTCTTAAGGCGCTGACAAGAGGCAAATGATAAAAGTAGGCTTGTCTTCAACAAAAATATTGCAAAATCTATATAGTTTGTGGTAGCGGAAAAAATATAAGCTATTCTTGAACTTATTTCTCAGAACTTGGTTGTTACCAAAACACGTTTAGAAAAAAAATCTCGATACAAATGAACGGTAAACTAACCCTTTACTTTGAGTTTCAATCCAAAATGTATGTATTTAATATCAACGTACGGTTGGTATTTAATTAATAACAAGAACGTTTTATTAATTTGTATGAAGAACGTTGGTTGTTTTTTATTTTCGATTACTCAACTCATTTTTGAGTAAATAAATAATTGCTTCATATTTTGCAATAAATTACAAGCGTTGTGTCATCGCGCTTTTTTTTCTTTTGTATGCAGTCTGACAGTGACAGCGGTTTACCTGTTGTCAGCGTCTTAAAGGTCGCTATCGGCTGAATTCTCAATATTCACCGCTTTTAAGGGTTCCATCGTCAACAAGAAACCTTTAAGGCTTCTACATACCGGCGCCAACTTGTCGCGCGACGCGACGCGGCACAAAGGCCCCGCGTGTCGCGGGACGAGCGGTGCCTTTGTGTCCCATTGCGTCGCGCGGCAAGTCGCGCCGGTATGTAGAAGCCTTTATAGGTTCGCAATGTCCGTCTGTCTGTCAGTCCGTGGCTTAGCTCAGAGACTAACTTTCTAGTACTCATCGTTATGAACAACCTTTTATTCGCAAAAAAACATCAGCTTAGTATATAGTGTTTATGGAATATTTTCGGGAGCGCACTCAATGAAACATCAAATCAACGAACCAACTGATTATTAGCGGCTTACCCGCAACTTATAATTTAGACGGATACCACAAGCTTCTCCTCCATTAATTTATAATATCTACATATAACTCGACAAAATATAGAGACATAGAAACAATATTGGTAAGAACTATATCAAAAATATTTATTAACTCCGTAAATTATGCTGAATCATCCCTAGTGTTAAAGGTAAAAGTCATTGTACTTATACTTACTTATTCTAACTCAAATAATTTGATATAACAGTGATTTATGTGTTTACCCAGATTTGGCGATTTGTGGTCATTATTGTATTATTGTGGTCAGTGTGGGAACTGGACGTTTATTGCTGTAAGTATTATTATAATTTAGATTTAGAGCAATTATTATTAACAGATTTAAAACTTTATATTATCTTTAGGTAACAATTAGAAAATAATAATAATCAACTTGAGTCTGTGCAAGTGCATAATTTAATGGATTTCTAGGTTCAGACAGAGCAACTTTCGAAGCCCTTGAATGTAACTTTTTAGTTGACGTACGCACCTAAAAAGTGAAACATACATAAAAACGTTTTTACAATAGAAAAACAACCGACTTTCAAAGCAAAACACTACAAAGTGTAAAATAACTTTAATTTCGAAAGTCGGTGTCTTTGGTTTTGTATTTTCGTTTTTTGCCACCGACTTCCGAAATTAAAGTTATTTTTCACTTTGTAGTGTTTTGTTTTTCTATTGTAAAAAGTTTATAATTTTCACTTTTTACGTAGGTCAACTAAAACGTTACATTATGGGCTTCAAAAGTTGCTCTGTCTGATGAACCTAGAAATCCTATATCTTATGCGCTTCCACAGAGTCATGTTAATTATTATTATCTTCAAATTGTTACCTAGTTAATTTGCTTTAATTTAAAGTACAATTGACATCAAAAGAAGCTCTTACTGACTATAATTATGTTTATTTTCGAATTCTAGGTCTCCAGTACGTAGTTACACAAATAAATCTGTAAGAAACCCTGCCGATAACTGGCCTATCGGTAGGAAAATTCACGGGATTTGCCGACGGCGGCGACGGCGCGCGGCGGCGGCATGTCATGTGCCTGAAACCGGAACAACATGACAAATTGTCTTATCCGAATACGATACCTACAATCAAATGAAAAATACGATTAGGTACCTAGTAAAAAAAAAAAAAATACTGTGAAAACAAAGCTAGCGTGATGAATTTGAAATGAAGTCTTTCGTAAGAAGACACCCTTATTGGCTTTGTAAACGGCAGCGGCTGTTTATAAAAGAAGGTCGGTACCCTGTTTTAATAATAAGATTACAATCATAACGTGACGTCAGATGTCACTAAAGAAAAATTCTAAAGCAAAAATTATTCCCGCCACTCATATTAAAATTATCAACAATCAAATGCTCCAAACAACTTTAAATGGCATAAAATCAAATAAAGAAACGAGCGATACACAAATAATACCGTTTTAAACGCACCACTTGTAATAAACAATAGGTTATATTGGCGCCAAAACCGGGGTGCGTTCCCGCCACTTGACCATCTGTGATTTTTTTAATTCAATGCAATAGCATAGCAATGGTCGAACTGCGATAAGCTTTAAGAATTTTCTTTTTTATTTGTCTGTTTGAAAAGCTGTGTTTAAATGTAAGGCTACGATAACCGACTTTTAATGATTTTATACTGAAGATCACGTCTAAACGAGTACGTAGTGTGTTAATGATAAAATAAAAGTTAAATTATAGCATTTTTCCAATCATTTAATATGTGAATATTTTATATTATGTTTATAGTACATACATAGTGAAATTAATTTGTAAAATTATGTCTAATGCG
The DNA here is from genome assembly GCA_948098905.1 of Tiliacea aurago. Taxonomy (NCBI): domain Eukaryota; kingdom Metazoa; phylum Arthropoda; class Insecta; order Lepidoptera; family Noctuidae; genus Tiliacea; species Tiliacea aurago. The sequence goes on from OX402593.1 coordinate 20,927,807, forward strand.
GATAAAAAACTGAGAATGGCACAAAATCTACCGCGTATTTTTCTGAAACCTTCACCAATTTAAGATAATTCAATTATTGATCTTTTAGTATGCTCTTTTTTTTAAATACCTTTTGTTTTGTGTATAATTAAATGCGTCAAATTGGGGACAGCGCTCCTTGATGGGCGACTCCTATTACTGGCTGAACGTACGACGCGTTGCGTGAGCTCAGTACAGAACACGCAAGCTAACCACTCAAGGTCCACTGGCATATATCTGGGTCTTAAATACTTATTCAAAGCAAGTCACCTACGGTAAAAAAAAAACAAATTGTTTTTCAAAAGTTTCAGGTCTTTGGAAAAAAGTATGATGATATTGAGCCATTATTGAATGGCCAGAACAATGACAAGAAAGAAAACTGAGGGAGACAAACACTGCCCAGCTAAGCTAAGTACTTGTACTTACTTACTTACTTGGTCGTGGGTTCGTGGGTGGGGTTGGTTTCGTTTGACTTTGTGTAAATAATTTTATCTCTCAAAACGCTGAAGAAACATATCGAGAGGAAACCGGCATGTCCTAGAACAAAAAAGTGCTAACGTTTTTAGGGTTCCGTAGTAAACAAGGAACCCTTATAGTTTCGCCATGTCCGTCTGTCTGTCTGTCCGTCCGTCTGCCCCCGGCTTAGCTCAAAGACGCTTAGTCCTAGAAAGCTGTAATTTGGCATGGGTGTACATATTAATCACGCCGAGAAAGTCGTAAAATAAAACCATGAAAAAAGTTTTTTGAGGGTACCTCCCTGGCACGTAAAACGGGGATGATATTTTTTTTCTCGTCTAATACATGGTGTGCAGTATTGTTGGATAGGCCGTTTAAAAATATTGTGGGTCTATCAAGGACATTTTTCAATTCTGATATCCGTTTATCTGCTAGCTAAATGGTTGGTTTTGGATATGTGAATAAATTCATGGCAGTAGTTTATGTAACGAAATTAAAAAGAAAACTAGTTAACGAGTAATAGTCGACCAACTTAAATTTGCAGTTGAAGAATTGACCGTAACGTATATCGATGTATGGGAGAGCATGTTTTTCAACTACAATGTTAAGTTTGTTTTTGGGATAAATTCATCCTAACTACGGAACCCTTCATTGTGCGTGGTCCGACACGCACTTGGTCGGTTTTTATTATATAGATTTCAAACCACCATACCGCGTAATTTTTTGTTCGTTTACTTTTATCTGCAACTAGCTTTCGCCCGCGGCTTCGCCCGCGTGGATGTCGAAAACAAAACAGCTTTTCTATCAGCAGTATTCCCCCAAAACATTATACCATATCTTAGTTGGAACCAACGTAACCGTGGTAAGCAGATAGGAGTGCAGTTTGATTTACAACTTTACGGAAGATAATAATAAAGATAGCATATAAATACCAACTTCGTTTTGTACATACTTGTTCAATATACATGTCCTCCATTTCATTTGTTTATTTTTTCTACTGTTTTTGTTCTTTAATAATAATTGATATACCAACTTTTGAGTTATTCAAGGTACGCAGTAAAATTCTCCCGAAAACTTATTTACCCGATTATTTCTTATTTTATAAGTTATAACCAAATTATTTACCGTAAACCAATCTTGGACCTGAAAAATAGAATTATTCACGTCATCAAGGTTTTGTTACCGTCGGTCTATTTTAAAGATCAATGACGTGTCATCTGCAAACATCTCCGGTTGATTTTGAAGTAATTGGGGTAAATCGTTAATGTAAACTAAAAAGAGGAATGGACCCAATATCGAACCTTGAGGAACGCCCATTGCTTTTTCAGACCCCAAAGAGTTCACGCCGTTTACGTGAACTCTAACCTTTCTATCTTTCAGGTATGATCTAAGTATATCAAGTGCTGTATTCCTAATCCCATAGTGTTCTAGTTTCAGCAGAAGTGTCTCATGGTTAACGCAATCGAAAGCCTTTGAGAGGTCACAAACAATTCTAATAGCATCTTGGGCTTTCAGGCCAGGCGTTAGAAACTTTATTAGGGTGACACCGGCGTCAGTGGTACAACGACCTTTAGTGAAACTGTACTGTTGTTCATGAAAGATGGAATTTTTATTGAAGTGACGTAACATTTGATTAAGCATCAACTTTTCAAACACCTTACTGAGAACTGGCAGAATTGACACGGGCCTATAATATTGTTGGGTTCTTTACTATCTCCAGATTTGAACAAAGGAACTACTTTAGTGTGTTTCATGAGATCCGGAAAGACTCCTTGGTCCACACTGGTGTTAAATATGAAAGCTAAATAGGGCGCAATGGTTTCGATAACAGATCTACAGACTTTTACAGACATGCCCCATAGATCTTCTGTTGATTTAATTTTAAGATCTTTAAATTATATATATATTATATGTTATTATGTATTATTCATATGTTGCTTTAAGCCATAAAGTTCAAAAAGATTTTCCCTGCTTTTACGAATACCTGGAGTCGCCCAATCACTAAATACGAACTTTGAGTAAATACTTTTAGTCTTCAGTGGTAAAGTGTCATTAAATTACGTGTTTAATAGTGAAAAGAACCTTGCGTAGAACTCAAGAACTCATGGGTCACAAATATTATTAAAATAACTTACAATTTATTAGATTAACTAATTAATAAAAATTAATCCATCACCGGATGCAGTTGGGCATTTGCAATTTTATGGTATACTTATAATTATAACTGTTAACGAAGGTATAAACTGGAATAAGAAAGGCTTTCAAAATAATTAAGAGTTGTCTTTGAAGATTTTTTTGAAGTATTAAATTATGTTTAATTATGTTTTGAGTTCCATCACCATAAGCACAAAAGACTTGAAAATATCATACTGTTTTTGTTTTGGAAAAAATATTTACGGTTTAAGAGATACACTGCTTTAAAAACCACATTTTTGACCATTTTTAGAAATCTCCACCAAGTCCATAGAGCCTACTCCAAAGACTAGTTAAAAAAAAACACCAGTCAAAAGCGAGTCGGACTCGCGCACCGAGGGTTCCGTACGTATATATATGATGTTGATGATTTCTGAAAAACTGTGCTATTTAGAGACATCGTTTTATTTTTCCTGTAATCTTTACATAAACTTCTATCACATAGAATAATTTCGGTTTTTTATCTATGCAAACTTCGGAGATAAGGGCGGGGGGGGGGGCGGTATTTTTTTACATTTTTCATCAAAAGTCGGAAACTATGCTGCCTAAAAAAGAAAATATGTTTTAGAATGTGCAAATAGTGTCCTTTCATACAATACCCCTCATGCCCTAGTAGCCCCACTTCAAATATTTAAGACCCCCTTTCAGTCCCTTTTGCAAAAAAGGGTTTTTTTTTTTGAATTTTTTTCTTCTTTGCAAAATATTTGGGCAAACGTCATCTAAATATTCTAAATTTCAAGTTGATAGCATTAGTAGTTCTTGAGATATCCAGGTGTAACAGACAGACAGACAGACAGACTTAGTCTCACCATAAGGGTTCCTTTTTAACATTTTGGTACGGAAGCCTAAAAACAAAAAATGTCACACTTTATAATTTACTTAGGTTAGTACGAGTATTTGTGCCAAGTTTCAGGTTTATTAACTCAAGGAATAAGATTTATTCCCCCTTTTCAGCCCTTAGAGGTCGAATTTCGAAAAATCCTTTCTTAGCGGATGCCTGCCTATAGTTTCCAACCATAAGCCCAAATATTAGTGATTTTAACTTAAAAAGAACTTTCATTAAAAATAAAATTTTATCCCTTTTTTCACCTCTTAAGGGTTGAAATACTAACAACATCGCTGCATTAGCTTCCAACCATAACCCTAGATAATACGTATATATTTAGTGTTTTTTACTTCGAAAATTAAGGACATTGATACACAACTTCATCCCCCTTTTTAACCCTTCGGGGGTGGAATTATCAAAAACGCTGAGACACGTGTAAATTAATTTTCAATCGCCGGCCTATACACCAAATTTGAAGATCCTAACTTCAAAACTGACGGACTTTCATATAAACTTCCATCCCCTATTTCACCCTTTTAGGGGTAAATTTTTTAGATACCTACTCTTCACAAAGAACACACCCTCCAAATTTCATGTTTCTAGGATCAGCGGTTTAGGCTGTGCGTTGATATATCAGTCAGTCAGTCAGTCAGGACTTTGAATTTATATAGATTGTTATGAAGAAGTAGGTTATTTGGCTTACTTTTGATTTAATAATAGATTTTGAAGAAACGATTTGAAGTGAAAACTTCTTTATGCGCTTTGAGCGATGTCTGGTAGGGGGCAAAGTTATGTGGATATAGCTATGGAGGATGGGAAAAGTATGAGTTGTAGGTACAGTCATGAGCACAACAAAGCTTTACTCTCGTAGTGCGAGTACACTTCGGTGCCGGCGATTGTACCTAATAAGAACAAACACAACAGACAAAGGAACTCCTCAACGGTCAACGATCCAGACACGAAATTTAATATACTTACGATAGTCCGTTCGAGATTAAACCATGAACTGGCTACTGAAACCAGGATTGGCTCCAGACGAGGGAACTCGTCAGCGGTCGAGAGCACAGACACAAAACAATTACGATAGCCCGTTCTAAAGTCCACCATGACCTAGGTGCTGCACCCAGAGATGGCTCCATATGAGGGAACAATATAATATATCATATTGATATGTCATGTTCGTGAACGGGCGCCGTCAGTTGAGACTGGTCTTCTCTTAACTGCTAGGGCTTATTTGTAATCTTTTAAACTTATATTTTATATTGTTTTTTTTTATAAGTACTTTAATTTTTTACATTGTTCCCACATAAAGAAGCAACAAGAATAATGTACTCAGGCTTTTGTAATATCTTGATTTAAAAAAGTGTCCTTGGAGTTTCTTGCCTGTTCTTCTCCATAGAGATCTACGTTTTGGAATAGGCAAATAGCTTCAACTTTCTGACTAACTGACCGACTCTTTGACAATTCAAAAGTGCCTGTAATCGGTTTAATTAAAATAAATATTTTGAGTTTGAGTTTCGAACTCCTAAACGGACAACAGCACAGACACGAAATTTTATATACGCATTTATACACAATTACCTGTCTGCTGATCCAGGATTGACTCCATACGAGAGATCTCCTCAGCGGTCAACAGCACAGACACGCCATTTTGTGAACGCATTCAACCATGATAGCCCGTTCGTTGTATGGCATGAATTGGATAGTGCAACTCGGTTGGCTTCACACCATGACTTGTGTAAAGGCGTATTTGGGTTCGTTGGATTTGTCTTTACATGTACCTTTCAAGTGAAGGTGATAGAACAGATATTTAAACAAATTGTAAAAAAACAAAGTACAAAATAAAATTTAAGTTTTATAAAAACTTTTTAAGAACAATTTTAAAAAGTACTAAATAAAACTTACGTGAACATTGATAGAACTTTAATATTTTCTTAAAAGTTTGAGGCTTATCTTAAAGTGTAAGAAAGACGTTCAAGCCGAAAATGTTAAAGTTCAATGTTTAGGTACGTAAGTTTTACTTAAATTTTATTTAAATCCCTAGGGGGGACAGCTACCCCTTCCTGCCGCCCTAGGTGATGCCCTTGCCTACTTCTGTGCTGAAGACCATTAACTGACAGTCGGAGCATGGAAAATACTGTGAAGAAGGAAGTTAGTTAAAAGACAAGATGGCGGCTCGTTTTGGGTCAGTTAATAGTTTTCACCAATTTTTGGTTGGTTAACCTAGGTATTGAAAATCAAATTAGTTTCAGAGGTCCAGATGAGAGGACAAGAGAGCAGAGAGCAAAGTGACATTCTATTCTAGTCAAAAATATATTGGATTGACATAGCTACCGAATGCTTATGTCTGTTGAACATCGCTGTATCTAAAGATACAGTCCAACATGCCGTTGTAATTAGGTATGGTAAAAAAAACATTATCTCACTCAATACAATTTTTTTTTTGACCTTTGCACTTGTTTCATGATTATTATTGAATAAATTTATAAAGATATATCTAATATGTTTTATAGAAAACATATGTATGGAATGTATGTATTTTTTGTTTAAATATAATTATGTATATTATGTAAATCAACGTATGTTGGTCTTCAACCTTTTTTAAGTCAAGGGCCGATAATACTTTGATTTTTGTTCGACGGGCCACAACCCCAACACAAGGGAAATTGTTTACTTACATAGATTCCATTTTAAACTTTTATGTAGGTAAGTAATCAAAAAACAACAACCATTAATACAGTTATTTATTACAATTTTACAAGGCTAGAAACAGGAAATAATACTAATAAAAAACAATCAATGAGATGTTTGACAGTGTTTACTCATAACTACATCAATATCTGCCCCAATAGTGGCTTTTGCAATTCTCAAACTGTTTTCGCGCGGTGTATGCACCTGTCTATTTTGTTTTAATTTCTAGATATGAATAGTAATAAGTTAATTTAATTTTGCCGAGCTATTGCCGGGCCGCCAAGGACCACCACCGGCAGGCGGCCCGGGGGCCGCGGATTGAAGACCTTTGACATAAATGGTACACCACAGACTACCTACAGTATTGTTTCTCCTTTCCCCATAATCCATCCAAAGGTTTTTTTTATTATTATTATTTAGGATGGGTTTGCTCTTGACCTTAGTCTAGGGCAGAGGTGACAGAGACAAAGTCGACGATGGAGTGAGCTTACCCAGAAGATGCCTGATTACTCTAACTTTGAAGAGATTAGGGTTGAATGCGTTCGGAAACACAGACGCAGGTAGAGAGTTCCACTCTTTTGCTGTGCGCATTATAAAAGTCATTTGGAAACGCTTAGTGCGAATTGGTAGAATAGCAACAAGGAAGGGATGGTAACCTGCAGTGCGTGTCCGATATTAGACGGGCCGGTGGAATGAGGTCGTGGAGTTCTTGGGCACACTCACCGAAGTACAATCTGTAGAAGACCGACAAGCAGGCAACCTTGCGGCGATGGGCCAAGCTGTGAAGGTTGGCGTCCACCAGTTTTACGTCGCCAATGAGCCTCTTAGCTCTGCGTTCCACCGAGTCAAGCGCGGCAAGTTGGTATTTTGCTGAGCCATCCCAAAGGTGGCTACAATACTCCATGCAGGATCGGACCTGCACTTTGTAAAGGGTCAAAAGCTGTCCAGGCGTAAAGTATCGCTTCACCCTATTTAGGATGCCCCGTTTCTTGGCCGCAGTTTGGGCTTTGTACTCGATGGTGGCGCCGAAGTTGAGACTAGATGTCAACTCTATGCCTAAGAGCTCGAGCCGACCAGTTACAGGAGGTTGTCTTTAAAACATCGCTATTAGCGATAAGACCACCCATTGTGTCACCCTATGAATGGTGTACCTACATAACAAAGAGTAAGTATTCTATCTTTTGCCTATCTACGTACTAACGTTTTAAAAGCAATTATTGCCACTTGTCTCGGTCCTCAGATTTTGTACCGGAAACTAAAGTAGCGACTATTCTTGCTAGACCCAAAATGTGGGAAATGGTAGGGTGAAACTGGCGCATATAAAAATGTTTATTGGTCAAAATAAGGTCAGTTCACGTCAAAGAGACAGTTCAGCTCTAGCTCCGCCAAATTAAATAGCAAAGTAAGAAAGCACTCTCTTGGAACAATACCTATAGTCTTCTGTTTCATTTATCAACCAGCATCCACCCAGTTAAATTGTGGATCAACGAAGCGGCCCACATTCATGTGTAGAATACGGGTTCCTAAATCCTTGCGTTTGCAGTTTATTAATTGCCTTCGTAATTCAAGCTACCAAGCTAGGTCTTAATTAGTTACATTTCGTTGATTACAAAGAAGGCCTACCTACTGAACATGTCATTTTACTAATGTAAGAACCTAAGTACAGCGAGCGAGGTGAATGACAATTGATCACAAACATATTGACAGTTCACCCACGAAATACTAATAAACCCCAATGATATTATAATAAACAGATGTTATTCACTCACAAAACTACCGAAAAAAAACCAAATAATTAAAAAATTAAAAAACACGCCTGCCATATCAAAAAGTGAACTAAAAAATTTAAAACAAGTTACATGATTATAGTGTTGAATGGCCACAGGTTAGGTACTGTGCAATTAAAACGCCATTATGCCCAAAAGTGGAAAACTGAAAATCAATCGGCCATTCAACACTTTAATCATGAAACTTGTTTTAAATTTTTTAGTTCACTTTTTGATATGGCAGGCGTGTTTTTTAATTATTTGTTTTTTATTTTATACCTTTTATTGATAAAAAAACATTTTTGCAAACGCACAATTTGCCACGAAAGATAACTTTAATTTAATTGGAACGCGAAATAATTTTTCATGATTTATTACACTACGTGGAAACGGATAAGACAATTTTTTCTATGGGTTGTTGAATACTACCGTTATATTTATTTAATTTCTTTTGTTATTAGTGAACGAATGCATATTGAATACTACTGTTATATATTTTTGTTAAATTTACTAAGCAAGCTCTAGACGATGATAGTATACGTAGTCAAATTTTCATGAAAAAGACAAATTACTACCGTTTTTTTCATGAACCATGGCTCCCCCTTTATACTTTTTTTAACGTTCACTAGCCAGGTTACCCGGAATAGCTCAACGCTTCTAACAATACCACATACATTAAAATCGATTAAGCCGTTTAGAAGTTATGGTGGAATAAAGAAACTCACAAACATACATACATACTTAATTACTTACATACATACATACATACATGAACCCTGAAAACATAACACTCCTTTTTTGGGCAGTCGTGTAAAAAGTGTTACGTGTGTTGTTGTTAAACAACCAAAAAAAGTGTTCCGCGCAGCAGCAGCAGCACACATACCCACTTTTCATTCATTTTAAATTTCACAACAAGTAAAAATTATGGCTTGATAAAAACAACAAGAAAAAAAGAGACAGCTAGTGTTGTCAATTGCGCCGGCGTGAATGTAAACAAACATTATTCTGGCCACCAATCACCGAATGCTGGCATCACAGACTAACAAATACGTCCCAATTAGGACGTTTTCGAGTCTTTACGATTGCGCGCTCACAACATATCGGTTTAATATAATATCATTGATAAACCCTCAATAAACCTCTCGGATTGTGGTTGAAAGTGGGTCACGATTTCTGCGTTTGCTCCCAGTGCTTATTCAAATCTTGTCGACACAACTTTTTAAATAAGTCTACGCCTTTACACCGTCTACCTACCTACATATTCTAAAACAAAACGGCAGTGTTAATGTTTCTTATCTCAATAAAGTTTTGTTAGTGTTCCTCGAATAACAAACGGGTAAAGGAACCTCGTGTTGCACTAAACATAACAAAGAGTCAGGTGTCTGGGCGTCAGCAGAGTTGTAGGTGACTCAGTAGGTACATACTCTACCGACATAAAGTTGTAAACGTTTTATAGCTAGTTAAACTTAAAACTAGCTACCTGCGGTTTCGCTTGCGTGGAATTGTGCTAAAACCTAGTCAGAAAATATAATGACCTAAGGTTTTCCCTTAAAAGTATTTTAGTCTAGGCGCCGGGAGCGGGGTGCAAGAGGGTGCACTGGCACCTCCTTGGCTTCAAAATAAATTATAGGTTTAAAAACATTTAGAACTTTATAAATATCCGAAAACGCCTACCTTAACCTATTCGAGGCGAGATCCTAAAATGTTCCTCTCAATTCTAAAGCTTCTGTGCAGTAGTCAATGAAGTACCGAGCTGCTATTTCCGAAAATCGAATCAACCCTAGGCGGGGTGCTAAGATTATCGAGCCTGCTTTGCTCGCTCTTGCATCCTACTCTATCTTAATTCTTAAGCTTCTATGTATAAATCGACACAGTTAGTCCTCTTTCTGTATGAATGGACAAAATAAAACCTATGCCATTCGAGGCGGATGCAAAAATTATCGAACTTGTTCCGCTCGCTCTTGCACTGAATACATTGTCTTAATTGTTAAGCTTTCCTGCTTAAGTCAACAGTCTCCTTGTATTAATGGACAAACGATAGTACCTTATAATATCCGAGGTGAACTGCCAAAAAGATCCAGCTTCGTGGAGCTGAAAATGCACCCCTTGAAAATAAAATTGTGGGTGCCCATCATAAAGATTATGCAAGGCTCATCTCAGCGCAGACCGGCGCGGCGAGGTGCAGCGCAGCGCAGTACCTAATTGTCATGTCACTGCCAAACTAAAATATCAACATTGCGTACCTACCTAAAAATAACGTTGAGATTAAATAACGTGAAACGCGCGCCTCTTTCCGCTACCTCGCGCTCACTAGCTAATGGAAGTTTATTTATTTTCAACTTTATTTCAAGTGACGCAAGGTCGATATTTGTTTGGCAGTGACGAATGCACTGCGCTGCACCTCGCCAGATGTGCGCTGGCCCTGTGGCCAGGTGCAAATGAGCCACCGGCCACAGTCACCGGTGCACAGTGGCCCAGCGACAAGCAGTTCACACGCTTTTTCATACGTTTTGTATGGATGCATCGCACACGTATGTATGGCCGGTGCTGGCCATCCGTTATAGTAGTGTTCGCCACCGCAGCAGGTGGCTATAGCCACCGGGGGATGTGGCCGGAGCCTGGTGTGCGCTTCATCATCATCATTTCAGCCGAAATACGAAAGAAGAAGCCCCCAAACGGGGTGTTTGCCATAATCACTACACTTGGCAGGCGGGTTGGCGATCGCAGTATGGTGTTAAAATGCATAGGGAAATCTGCTGCCCATTCTCTAGTGCCCTTAGTCGCCATTTACGACACCCCCGGGAAGAAATAGACTAGTGCTATTCTTTACGTCTGGCACCACACAGAATGTGGTAGGGTAGGTGTGCGCTTAACCTAAGATTAATATTAAATAATCACGGTATTGGATAGGAGTTAACGAATACGGTATGCTTATGCACTTGTTTGGCCCAAAATAAATGTTTTTTTTTTTTTTTAGACAGGCAGGGAGACCAAAGGTCTCTACTCACTCATTACAACTTCAACTCATTACAACTTCAACCTCATCATCCATCGCTAACCATCAGATGAGAGAGTGGTCAAAGGTATAGGTACCTTTTATTAGAAACACTGAACTAAGCAGGTCATCATAATCAATCTCAACCGACAGACCCAAGAATCACCACAATAACCGGTCCTCTACGTTACCTCAGTATAAAGTAGATTCCTTGCGACCTACAGACCTCCATCTTCCTTCTTCCTATGTCTAAGGGCGAATTTCACCGATGAAACTGAACGCGATCAGCAAATCGCGTAAGAGTCGTCAGTGCCATCGTTGTTGTGGAATGTTGACCCTGACAGCTCTTGAACGCGGTTTTGAGCTGATCGCGTTCAGTTCATTAGTGAAATTCACAATTTATAGGTATCTATAAATCTAACTCAAACTAAATGCATTCAGACCTTTTCACTACCGAACTATCATAATTCATTAAATTAAACCTCCACAACAATTACAATCTTCATTCCCTTTCAAGATATTAGACAGCAACAATGAATTCAAACAAATTAAACATTATTTAAGTGTAATGCATTTTATTGTCAGCACTTTAGTGACTAGTGAGGGGGGTACGCGAGGGATTAAAGCATCGCTTGCAATAAAGGGGCGGTTTTGATCGCAGCTCGTCAGGGGTGAAATTTATAACTGTGGTCAATTGGTGTGTGATGAACGGTTTTATTAATAACTTTGGTGGGATGTAGTTTAAATGTAGGTAACTACCTAATTGTTTTAAATCTTATTTTTTTGTCTAGAGTTTTAGCTATGAAGTAGGTAGGTATCTGTTGTAACAATGTGTAAATATTTTTTTGAAAATGCCTGGTACCTACACAAAGATAGAAGACACTCAAGACACTCCGACTACTTGGCATTTCTTACTAATGTGCCTGCCTACCTGGTTCATCACATGCTTTTATCAAAGTCCAATGTTATAGTCTATAAAAAGGTAAATAAAATCCTTCATTGCCATCTATCGGATAATAGGCAGAAGCTATTTGTTTGTTTGTGTGTGTATATTTTTTTGTGTGTAAAATTACTGTGACACATATTCCTTAAAATGAAACGATTCTCGTTCAGAAATTACGTAGGTGAACCTTGCTGCTGTGATTTTACAAAATAAGCAAAATATTACTTTGCCTTTATGAATTTTATGTAAGTCAAAGAAAACAGTTATTTTTACAATAATTATAGTATAATACGGTGCTTCAATATTTTTTTGGGTTTAAAGTTTAGATATTAATCTTGTAAGTACGTTTTTAAACTGTGAGTATTACGTCATCGTTTTGACAGTAGAGACTAGACAGTGACATTGGACTATGGATTGATGAGGTTAACAAATAAATTTTCAGGAAATAATCTGCATAATCTTGATAATTAAGACTAAAAGAATGTGTAAATAAGTGATTTTTATGTAGGGTAGTAAGCATAATTTTATAAAAATGTGGCAGTTAATGCAAATTAACTCTTGCCAGCTTGTGAGACAGAGGTAAATATGATTAAATAAGTCACTGCTTACTTTGATAAATAAACATGAAATTACACAGCATACTTATATTAAACTTTTGTTACAGGTTACTGATGACCAAAAGTAATGCATACTTTACAAATCTACTAAAAAATAAGCCGTCAAATATCGTAAAACGATACTTTTCTGAAGTCAAAACATCGTCGGAGAAAAATGCCAAGCCTGGGTTATTATTGCTTTGTAGTCCATGGAAGTTATGTACTGGGGTTAGTTTAGCGCTTGGTGCACGTTATTTGTTGAGCAATGGCCCAGCGTACTGCAAGGCTCTTGTAGCCCATTCTAGGGTAATACAAAGAAGGCCGAATGTAGAAGAAGACACTGCTAAGTTTGATTGGGAAAAGTTTATTTCTTATCTTCAACCTCATAAGTGGCTGTTAGCTGCTGCGATAGCGGTAAGTTCTTATTAGTTTATAATTATGATCCTGGTACCTGAATATTTATGTTTTATGTCAAATCTCTGTCTTTGAGAAATGAATTTGGCCTGGCCTTGCAAATAAGTTGGTAGAGAAAATATTTTTATCAGCTAATCTGCAAATCAGATTTTGATAATTTAATGTTAGCTAACTCTGCACTTGGTAAAGTTTGAGTTAGGTACTACCAGCATTGTAAGATGTCCTGGTTTGTTGCATTGTCTTCCGGAGATTACTATATTAAACCCCTTAAATATGAATACCTTTTTTTTGTATTTATTTATTTAGTTAGTTGTTTAATTTAGTATCTAGTGTTGATAGTTAGTGATATAATAATATACTATTGGATATAAGTATTACCTGTTAATAAATAAATGTTTCTTAATATTTTTCCTGGCATTCACATTTTTTTTAATATTTAAGAAAAGTAAATGATTTCATTTTTATTCATAAATTTTGCCCAACATCTTAATATTTTTTTATTCTTTTCTTCCGTTCCAGTCAGCATTAGTAGTAGCATTTCTGAACGTGTACATCCCGGTGCTGTTGGGAGAAGTGGTGAACGTACTTGCAAACCAGAGACAGAATCCTGCTGCCGACTTCCTGGAGCAGATCAGACTGCCTGCACTCAAACTCGTTGGATTGTATATGGGACAGGTGAATTCTTATTTCATTAAATAATGTTGAGCAGATTAGTTGATAGATTCAGTTAGTTTTCATTACCTTCACACCTTGACATGGCTGGTTTAGGTTTAAAACAACATATCTAACTTTAGTTATCTCCTTTCCTATTTTACATTCAAGGCAATTTGTCTACTCCAAAAAAAAGATTATCTACTGCATTATCTTCAGCATCTAACACAAGCTATTTTTGACTTTGTAAATTATTTATATATAAGGTGTATGTATTCATACACGAAATTCCTTAAGGTGTCATTGTACTCATCATTATGAACAACTTACACTATGGGACCAAACTTGAAATCGCGAAAAAAAATCAGCTGTTCCCTACATGTTGATGAGTTATGCAAACATAAATGTAGGGAACAGCTGATTTTTTTTCGTGATTTCAGGTTTGGTCCTATAGTAAAAGTTGTTCATAATGATGAGTACAATGACCCCTTAAGATATTTCATGTATGAATAGATATACCTTATAAAGCTTATAAATAGTGTGTATTACTAACATGGATCAAGGTCCGTTATTTTATTTTGGCCTTCTACAAAAAAAGGGCTCCATTGCAACAATAATTAGCCCTGTCTTAAAGCTCAGTACAGTCAATCGCATCAGTGGTAACACTTGCGCTACAAAAACCACCCTTACTGATATAGTAAGTATTTTTATCTCACGAAGCGACGCGCGCTTTAGTTGTGGAAACCAAGTTAACAAACACGCTGTGAATGTGTGCGTGGAGAGGAGTAGCATCAGCACATAATACACACTTTCGACTTCGCCATTGTCTCGGATGGTACTTCATGGTACCGAGCAGGGTTGTTGCGTACATCAGCATCAGCATCCGCGAAACTTCATCATCATTTTCAACATCAGCATCAGCATCCGCATTGACCGATGCTGATTATTAATGCTAAAGTTCGAGTCGTGACATGACCGCAAAGGGGGCGGGGCTTATAGCATGTTTGCGAGTTTTGACCAATAAAGCAATGGACTTGCTCTTTGGAAATTTTCCATTCATTTAATGAAAGATAGATTGCAAGCATATTAGTCTAGGTACTTAATTACTAATCTAGTACTAATACTAGGTACTTAGTTTGATTCCATTTTCTATTAAAGTCTCAAAATGATTGAAACAATATTTTATTTCAATACCAAGGAAAACTGTGCAACTTTTAGGCATAAATTCATAATCGTCACTACTTTTTCCCTGCTTTTTTAAGAAAATAATTAAAATCAGCATCAGCATCCGCTGATGTCAATGATAAAAAATCAGCATCAGCATCTGCTGATGTGAAAAATATATGCATCAGCAACAACCCTGGTACCGAGGCCGAGGGCTCCTGTGCTTCACACACATTCTGGGCGTCGCTTCGTGAGATCAAAATACTGTACGACAGAAAGGCGGTTTCAATGTTAAATCGTTATCACTGATGAGCATTATGCAGCTGACTCTTACCTTGGTAGACTAAACTTCTCAAATTATTTTAAAAACCATTTAATTATTTCTCATTCTGATCATTTGGTGTTTGTTGGTTTCACTTAGGGATAAAGCACACCTATACTCCATTTGAAATAAGATTAGAAATTTAAAGAGGTAGACTTTTTGACAGTCTGTTCAACCGATTTTGATTTCTGTTCATAACAATGGCATTAAATGCAAAACCATTGTTATAATACCAACTGTTTGTTACAGCTGCCATTTGTCATGCCACCAACGCAATAGAAGTCAAAATCGGTTGAATGGACTGTAAAAAAGGTTTATTTATTTTTCTAATCTTATTTCAAATGGAGTATCTAGTTCCTAGTTACTCTTTAAAAATTATTTTTTATTATTTTCAGGCTGTGTTCACATTCTTTTACATCCACCTGCTGTCCCAAGTGGGTGAGAGGGTGGCCGCTCAGATGAAACAGGACTTGTTTACGTCCATTCTACAGCAGGACATGACCTTCTTTGACCAGGAGCGAACTGGGGAACTTGTTAATAGGTAGGGAGATCATTTTGATTGACATTCGTTTTATATTATAACACTCATACTTTCTTAGAAAGTAAACAAATAATGATTTTCCTAATCATACGAATTATTATCAGGATCATTATTGCATTCCTATTTAGCTGTATTCATTCAAATTGTGATAGTATCCATCCATTACAATCTGTCTGCCCAACGATCTCTCGGTTTTTGATATTTTGCCCTAGTAACTTGAAAAATAAAATAAATGTAAATGTGTAAAATGACAAAACATTGTATCGGCAAATTAAGAACATCATCTTATGGAAACATTGAAACACATTATATTTGCATGTATATGTGTTACTTGTCATTTCAGACTAACAGTTGATGTGCAAGATTTTAAGAGCTCCTTCAAACAGACAATTTCTGGTGGAATGAGGGCTACTACACAGGTATTTTTTATTTACTTCTACTTCAGTAGTTCTTAAACCAGCCAAGTGCGTGTTGGACCACGTACAAAGAAGGGTTCCGTAGTTGGGATAAATGTATCCCAAAACTTAACATTATAGTTGAAACACACGTTCTCCCTTACATTCCAACTGTAAATATAATTTGGTTGACTTACTCGTTAACTTGTAAAGCCTACTTAGCGTTAAGTAGTATGGTATGAAATTCGCACTAACAGAAGACTTAGACAAACAAAAGAGAAACAGAGATTTCCCATCGTATTTCTGAACAAAGCTCATTTTCGTTTTATTTTGTAACCTATGATGTAATTCAGCTAACGGTATCTATCGGTATACTTCATCATTACATAATACAGTTCCCTGCTCTTGTTTCATGTGTATTATTGTATATATGTATATATTTATTAGATAAGTGTATGCTTTGTGTATGTATGTATTTATTGTATATGTTAATGGTACACCACTGACTACCTGCAGTATTGTCCCTCCTGCTCCCTTTAATCCATCCAAAGGTTGTCTGTAAAAGATCGCTTTTAGCGATAAGACCGCCCATTGTGTCACCCTATGTAAAATTTAAACATTTATATCTGTAACTTTTATGGTGTACACTCAGATTATAGAAAGAAGCAGATAGACCGCGCGGAACAATAAAGTGAGGCCCGTTTGTAGACATGTGTGCGTTACAGCCACATGACAGCACTATAAGAACAGGTGCCTCTATGCGTGTGTACGGTTGCCATGATAATGAAAAAATTGCCCATACAATTTCATTACATGAAAAAAAAAAGTTTTTTTCTTTCTTAAATCAGTTGTTTTTATTAACAGTATACGTCAAATTAACAATACCCATTTATACGATACATTTGCGATATATTTTTATTTTGAGACACCAACATTTTATTGTTTTTGGTAGCTATATTTACTTTATGGTGACGTCATATAACCCATGATATAGCAAATCGACTGATGTAATAAGTATTATAAAATCCATTAACTAGTTACACTTACGAAGACACATACATACTTATTTATTTATAAACATACCAACCAGAAAAGGCAATAAATAAAACACTATTATCAAAATAAATATTTTTTTAAATCGATACTCCTGTATTCTATACTTATTTCCTAACTTAGGGGTAAATGTTTCAATATAAACTAGCAACACCGAATGATTTTTGTTAAGGTTTTGTGTTTCAAGATGTCACTAACAATAAACACATAAAATAAATCCAAATAGACAAATAATCAATATTTTACCTATGAAAGATACTCCATCTTCTTTCTTTTGATTTTGGGAACAGTTTTTAAAATGTTTAAAAGTACAAGACGGCATTATTCTGAAATTATCTGTTCCGAGCCCGTGACGTACTAACGATGCGACGCTTCGTGCTGTACTGAATCGAGATAGTATTCGCTTTTGAATTTGTATTTGCTTTGTTGGCCGCACTCTCGGTGTTCCGCGCGGTCTATCTGCTTCTTTCTATAATCTGAGGGTGAACATAATAAAGAGTATTCTATTCTATTCTATTTCTGTAAGTGACGTACCCATCACAATACCTAAAATTTTTGTTTGCGTATGTTCTACTGAGTAAGTCGTTGAAGTTTATTTATTTAAACATCTCGCACACAATAAGGTACAAAGACTGACTTAATGCCTTAGGCATTCTCTACCAGTCAACCAAGGGTTGTGAAGAGATAAGATGGCGGGTGCTCTGATGGAGAAAATAATAATATTAAAAAATATTAAATTCTAACCTATTTAAATAACTATCAATAAAATAGGTGCTCAAGTATATAAATAGATTATATACTTATAATACTTATACATACGTACATATTTACTATAACATAGTTTTTGTTTATACTAAACCTCTTAAGGGGTCATTGTATTCATCATTATGAACAACTTTTACTATGGGACCAAACGTCAAATCGCGAAAAAAAAATCAGCTGTTCCCTACATTTAAGTTCGCTGAACTCGTCAAAATGTAGGGAACAGCTGATATTTTTTTCGCGATTTCAACTTTGGTCCCATAGTAAAAGTTGTTCATAATGATGAATACAATGACCCCTTAAGAGGTTTAGTATAAACAAAAACTAATGTTGTACGAGTATATAAGTTTCATATCAATAAATAAATAAATAATATGCTATTTCTATTTCCAGGTAGTAGGTTCGTCAGTTAGTCTCCTAGTCATATCTCCTCAACTGACCGCCCTCACACTTTTATGTATACCGTCGGTTGTCGTTGGCGGCACGTTCATTGGTTCACTGCTGAGGAAGTTGTCTAGAGAGGCGCAAACACAGGTGAGTTGGTTATTTCTATGTAATTTGTTCAGTTTCTGACGCCTTCAGATGAACTCTCAATGGATATATTGATTCGATATAGTTATCTTTGTGAGCGCTGTAATGAAATGAAATGAAATGAAATCGTTTATTCTGTAAATAGGATATTAAAATCACTTTTACACGTCATATAAAAAAAAAAATGTAGATGTAGCCGACATTTCCTATCTGACTGACCCCTGAGAAGAAATGGCGAAAGAAACTCAGGGGTCAAAGTCTCTTTTAAAGTCCAGACATAATGGACCATGTAGATACGAGTCTGAAATGCTCTTTTGAGGAAAGAACCACGCAAATTTGAGCGGACCTGTCCAATCAGTGTAAGCATTTGTCAGTAATCGTGCAGCTCAACTCAAAACTTAAGGAGCGCAACGATTCGACAAACAATACCAAAAAAAGGACATTTGGGTAGGCCGCATAAAGCGCTCAAAATGTCAGACCATCATTAAAACTTAACTGAGAAAAGAAAAGAAAGGAAAACATTTAAAGAAAAAAAAAATGACCCACATAGTGCTCACATTCACAATAAATGAAAGCAGTAAATGTAATACTTTTCAAAGTAAACATTCATGTAAAACTGTATACAATATTCTGCAATGTCAATATGTATATAAAATCATGCATAATAATTAAAATGTCAAGTTTACCAGTTTTATCACAAGGCTAGCAGAGCGAGCAGCTCAATCCCAAGCTTTTGTTAAATTTAATTAAATATCATGTGTTCATGATATTTAAACATCTATCTCTTTCTATACCTCTGCCTAACCCGTTGGGCAATACACGTAGACGTGACGTAATGGCAGAATGGAGGTGAGCATTAATTCCCAAAGGATGCTGTTTTAAATACATACCAGAACTGACTTTTGCTACGAAAATTTTTATGAGCCTGTTGTATCCCACTGCAAGGCTAAAGCTAAAGCCATCTTTCATTTTTTCTCTCTGTTTTGCAATTTGAGTTTTTTTTTTGTTCACGGGGTGAAAAATCCTCATGGATGTCCCTTGCCCTGGGGCCGGCGGAAGGATTCTGTCAGACTTCCTGACTAAAAACCATCCCAGTGTTCCCTTCCCACATTTGCATCGGGGATCATGGATCAAGTGCGACTTCCGCGATCCCCGGAATCCCAAAAGAACATAACCCAACCTAATTAATTCGTGGTATTTTTTTTTTGTTACCTTTTATATGGTTGCCATTCCAAAAATCTTATTTTAATTCCAGATAGAAAAATCAACACTATTAGCAGAGGAAGCGATATCAAATATGCGCACGGTTCGGGCGTTCGCGGGCGAAGAGAACGAAGCTCAGTTGTTTGCACAAGAGTGTAAGACTGCCGCTGACATGAATATGGAACTTGGATTGGGAATAGGCCTGTTTCAAGCTGGGACTAACTTGTTTTTGAATGGGTATGTATTATGGTTATGTTGGTATAGAAATAGGGTTTATGTTTGTGAGGGATGACATCCCTTAAGAAGACTTCTAAAAGGTATCTTAATTGGCCGAGCGAGCGCAGCGTAACTGCTTCAAGCCTGGCAATATTAGCTATCTCCACAGGTCGTATTTTACAACCGATCTGGACGAAACTTTGTATAATACAGGTTTTACGACCTTATAGATTTTTTTTTGGCGTCGGGAATTTTTATTGGAGGGATACTTCCTCCAAAAAGGGACAATAAGGGGGCTACTGGATATCTCCGTCTTATGAGGTCCGATTTCGATGGTTCTTTTTTAGGGTTCCGTACCACAATGGTAAAAAGGAACCCTTATAGTGAGACTAAGTCTGTCTGTCTGTCTGTCACACCTGGATATCTCAAGAACTACTAATGCTATCAACTTGAAATTTAGAATAGTTTTAAATGACGTTTGCAAACAAGAAGGAAATTAAAAAAGATATATCTTTTTTGCAAAAGGGACTGAAAGGGGGTCTTAAATTTGAAGTGGGGCTATTTATGTAAAGATTACAGGAAAAATAAAACGATGTCTCTAAATAGCACAGTTTTTCAGAAATCATCAACATCATATATACGTACGGAACCCTCGATGCGCGAGTCCGACTCGCTCTTGACCGGCTTTTTTTAAAGGTAGTAACTTTAAGTTGGTCTCATAGAAATTTGGTGAAGATCTGTAGAGGATCTTTGGCGTGATGAGCAGAATAGTTCCTCAAAATGCAGTACTTAAATTGCTCACTTTTAGATTTCTACCAGTGTAATCGGCTGGTATATTAATTGTTGCAAAAAAGTTTTTGCTCGCGAGATTTACTGTTCGCAGAACTACTAATGTTACATAGATGCAAGTAGATGGTAATATCATGTAGTTATTTTCATGCAGGGTAAGACTGCGGCCTGTACCTACTCTATTCAATATAACATGGTATGATCATTCATCAACAATTCCTCTGGTTTTTGATAAACAAGAGGAAATTACTCTATAAAAAAGTTGAGATAGAGTATAAAGAGGAGTTTAGCTATCATTATGGATTTTTCTTAAGTACTGGCTGGCTACAATTACCATCAATCAAGAAGCTGAAAAGAATAAAATTTTTAAAAACGAGCGAGCATTACAGTAGAGTGCGTTTCATCAAATAGTTCCTATGCCGTAATGTTGGCTCCACTGTTGTAGGACAAAGTGACGAACACGAATACGCTACCAAATAGGTCCGTTGTTAAACTTTAACAGTGTAGCCAACATTACGGCATAGGAACTATTTAATAAAACGCACTTTAGTCGCTTAGGATGGGTTACATCTGACATCTCACGTTGGTAATAAGTAACTGAGCAGAAACAAAAATTAAAGTCAAAATTTGAAAAAGCTAAATTAGATCGCCTACAATCTATATAATACATACTAATTCCATGATTACACTAATGCCATGCCATTATAAAGTACTTACTAATTCCATGCTATTAAAAAGTACTTACTTATTCCATGCTCAAGCTGTCACTTCCTGTTACACACTTTCGTCCCTTTTCACGAAATCACTCCCATAGAAAAAAGAAGAAGAAAAAATGTTACACAAGAAGAAAATACAGACAGCCCCGTTACAATTTTTTTTCTTTTTTTTCAGTATGGTCCTTGGCACCATGTTTATGGGCGGTCATCTAATGTCTACGGGACAAATGTCAGCCGGTGACGTCATGGCTTTCCTAGTGAACGCGCAAACTGTGCAGCGATCAGTCGCTCAGCTGTCTTTATTGTTTGGATCTGTAGTGAAGGGAATCAGCGCGGGAGGACGAGTGTTTGAGGTTAGACCTAATGCTATGTGAATATGGTTCATTTTGGGTTTTGTTTGGTTTTTGAAAGTCATGTGTGTACTTTAGACGATATTTGTATTTGATATAAAATCTATTATTGAATGCCACACGTCATTGAAATTGTGTGAATGTGACGTATTGGCTTTACTAGTGAAAGCGTTAAGGTGCTTCCTCGACATTTGAATCAGTCGTGGACGGTCACAACGCTGACAACAAGTGTTCGAAATACGACCTTATCACTGAATGTGTAAGATTCCGTTTTGAATGCAATTATAGATGTATTTGAGCTATACCCAATTTGAAATAAGATTAGACATTTAAATAAACCTTTTTTACAGTCCGTTCAACCGATTTTGACTTCTATTGCGTTGGTGGCATGACAAATGGCAGCTGTAATAAACAGTTGGTATTGTAACCACGTTTTTGCTTTTAATGCCATCCGTATGCCTACGGAATAGAAGTCAAAATCGGTTGAACGGACGCTAAAAAAGATTATTTTAATTTCTAATCTTATTTCAAATGGAGAATATACAGGGTGGATTTTTGAGATGGGGCAGTAAGGGGGGCAGCTACCTCAACCGTTGCAGCTACAGGAAAACGGTCTTAAGAGTGCCCTTAACTTTTTGAGCAATTTTGATCTGCGTTCACAGATTTTTGGGAAAAAAATGTAGTCAGCAGGAAAATAGGCGATTTTCAGAAAACTTTTTTTTTACGCCAAGCGTTCCTCTTTCTTGTATGGATCAAAAACCTCTATTGGACCAATTGAGGTTTGAGTACTAGAAAAGTCATAAATCACAAAAAACTTTTCCCATACATTTCGTTGGAAATGATACTCCTATAACTTACATTTTTTACCATCGATAAACTGGCCGCTACAAAAAAGACTGATCGAAAAACAAATAAAAAACAATCATTTCTACTTTGGGTATTATTTCATTTTAAATTTAAAAACTTGAAACTTTACATTTAGACTCACCTAGAAATTTTACTTTTGTGCTCTAAGATATAATATGAGTTGTTCAAAACGGTAGCCGTTTTGATGTAGGCATAGGTTTATTCTCTTTACTAGAGAGCGGGTAGCAGCTGATAATGTGTTAGGAGTTTAGGACTAATTCCATAGAAAATCGTGGTAAGTAAATCTTTGAGTTCATGAATACTATCGTATGTAAAGTTATATTTTAAATAGCGCCACATAAAAAAAACGAGGCGTGAGATGAGAACTGCTGGTGGTCACGGTATAGGACCATATGTTTGTATCCACTGCCTTGCGAATTGTCGGTTCAAATTAGAACGCGTATAGCGGCTGTTGCACAGAATTTCAGAAATTACAAGCAACCAAGCAACAAACTATCTAGGTTATGTTTTCAAAAGCAAATTAAATTATGACGCGTATTCGTTCGAAATTAAAAGTTTATTTTTTTTTTGTTTATTTTTGACCAATCTTCATTGTAGCGGTCCATCTATCCCCTGTCGGCCGGAGCGGCCGACAGGGGATAGATGGACCGCTACATCATAAAAAAACTAAGTTGCAGTCTCATTTCTTACGAAATGAATGGGAAAAGCGATTTATGACTGTTCTAGTACTCAAACCTCAGTTGGTCCAATAGAGGTTTTTTATCCTTATATGAAACAGGATCGATTGGCATAAAAAAAGTTTTTGTGAATATTGCCCATCCTATTCCTACTGTCCTTCAAAGTCCTTCTAGTCCTTCCTACCTACTATCAAAATTTCTCAAAAAGTTAAGGACGTTGTAGCTACAGGAAAACGGTCTCTTAAGACCGTTTTCTAGACCGTTTAGCTACAACGGTTAAGGTCCCTTACTGCCCCATCTCAAAAATCCAGCCTGTATAATATAGGTGAATTCAATCTTGAAATGTTAATGTCATAAAGTTCTATTTCCAATAATTTTTATTTTCAGTACATCAACAAGAAGCCTGTAATGGACCAATCAGGCACGGCGGCTATCAAGTTTCATGAGTTCCACGGTGACATTGAGTTCAAGGATGTGTCGTTCGCATACCCAACTAGACCTGAAGCGGTGAGTGACTGCTTTTAGATATTTTATAAATGATTTTATTGCTGTAAGTAGGTTTGCGTTGTCCGTGTGGTGCTGGACGTAAAGAATAGCACTAACCAATTTCTTCCCGTGGGTGTCATAAAAGGCGACTAAGGGACTAATTACTAGAGAATGGGCAGCAGCGTTCTCTATGCATTTTAACACCATACTGCGATCGCCAACCCGCCTGCCAAGCGTGACGATTATGGCAAACCCCCCCTTTTGGGGAGGGCTATGTCCAGCAGTGGACGTCTTTCGGCTGAAATGATGATGGTGAATGATGAAGTAAGTTTGTACAAACACTTTTACACTTCAATCATATTTAAAAAAATCGATCAAGAGCGAGTCGGACTTGCGGACCAAGGGTTACGTACGTATATAATTATGATGTTGATGATTTCTGAAAAACTGTGCTATTTAGAGACATAGTTTTATTTTTCCTGTAATCTTTACATAAACTTCTATCACATAGAATAATTTCAGATTTTTATCTATGAAAACTTCGGAGATAAGGGGAGGGGAACGGTATTTTTTATTTACATTTTTCATCAAAAGTCGGAAACTAATCTGCCTAAAAAAAAATGTTTTTGAGATTGTGCAAACAGCGTTCTTTCATATGATACCCCACATGCCCTAGTAGCCCCACTTCAAAATTTTTTTCCCCTTTCTGTCCCTTTTGCAATAACGATATATTTTTTTAAATTTCGTTCTTGTTTGCAAAATAGTTGGGCAAACGTCATCTGAAACTATTCTAAATTTCAAGTTGATAGCATTAGCAGTTCTTGAGATATCCAGGTGTGACAGACAGACAGACTTGGTCCCACCATAAGGGTTCCTTTTTACCATTTTGATACGGAACCCTAAAACTAGATGAGGTTGGCGTTTCCTATCTGACTACTCTCAGAAGAAAGGCCGAAACAAACTCAGAGGTCACTGTCTAGACTCCTAAGCTAAGACTTTGTAGGTCTAGGCGGAAATCCGGGGCAAGCGGCAATGGATAACGCACGCAGCCTCAAGACTCTTCTCCATACTGTTAAAGCATGGAAAACTAAACATGGTCTTAGGATTAGCCAATGTATAGGACGATTACGGGCTCTTAAGGCGACGATAACTGACTTTTAATGATTTTATACTGAAGATCACGTCTAAACGAGTAGTGTTAATGATTTGAAAAGAGCATTTTCTCAATAACTTAATATGTAAATATTTTAGAGTATATTTATATGACATAATGAAATTAATTTTTAAAGTATGTCTAACGCGGATAAAAAATTGAGAATGGCGCAAAATCTACCAAGCGTATTTTTCTGAAACCTTCACCAATTTAAAGACAATTTAATTATTGATCGTTTAGTATACGCGTTTTATTAAAATACCTTTTGTTTTGTGTATAATAAATTAATAATGCGTCAAATTGGGGACAGCGCTCCTTGATGGGCGAGTCCTATTACTGGCTGAACGTACGTCGCGTTGCGTGAGCTCAGTACAGAACACGCAAGCTAACCACTCAAGGTCACTATCTTGGCATATATCTTAGTCTTAATTGTGCTTTGGTTGCACAACTTGCACTATCATAGTACTACTCGTTTTCAATAACACTAGGTGACATCTGAATAGAATGCCTAAATGCGCGTTATTCGATTTTCTGGCTGAGCGCAGAGAAATGGAAATTCAAAATTGCATTAATATTAAGGCATTACATTTAGATGTTGCCCGGTGTTCGTGAAAGCAGTGGTGGCGCTTTTGAAATGTGGTGTTGGAGACGGTTGCTGTGAATACCATGGACCGCTCGACGTACCAACATATCCATCCTAGAGGAGCTCGGAATAACCACAAGGCTGTCCGCTACCTGTTTTCAGCGAATCCTCAAATATTTTGGTCACATAACTCGCTGACACCCTGAGAGCCTAGATAAGCTGATGGTAGTTGGCCAGGTCGACGGGCTATTAATACCGCAGAAGTCAGAATCACTTCGAAGAGCGTAGTGCATCGACTGGTCAACAATTCAGATTAAGCACGACCTTCACAAATGAAGTTAACGGCGAAGAAGATCTCAAAACGGTGAAGGAAAACATCGTGAGGAAACCGGCATGTCCTAGAATCAATAATTCGAAGACATGTGACATCTACCATCTCGCACTGGGCTCGCGTGGTGGATTACAGCCCACTCCCTCTCACAGAGAGGAGGCCTGTGTCCCAGCAGTGGGAATATTATAGGCTGATCATGCAGTGATAGTGAAAACGGGCATTAGTTGTGCTAGTTTTCTTGTTATTACAACTATTTTGCATTATTCACATATTATAAATAGTTAGATGATGTAGTGACAAAAATTGAAAAGAGTATCTATGCTTAGATGGTTTGGTCATGTTGAGGGGATGAATGAAAGGCGACTAACAAAAGGTATTTACTAGGCAGAAGTGAGTGGAAACGCTAGGGGGGGGACGCCCTAGAAGGATATACAACATGTCCCAGAATTAACGCACAACCTCTGAAGGGGGTCATTGTACTCAACATTATGAACAACTTTTACTATGGGACCAAAAGCGAAATCGCGAAAAAAAATCAGCTGTTCCCTACATTTATGTTCGAATAACTCGTCAAAATGTATGGAACAGCTGATTTTTTTTCGCGATTTTAGGTTTGGTGTTCATAATGATGAGTACAATGACCCCTTAAGAGGTTGTGCGTTAATTCTGGGACATGTTGTATAGTGACATAATTGGAGATGATCTTCAGAAAGGTCAGGTGCGTAATACTGGCAACCGGCGTGCGTGTATGACTAGATGTATGAACGTAAACGAAGCAAAAGGAGTATGTAAGGAGCGTAGCAGGTGGCGTTCTATAGTTTCTGCCTACCCCCATGGGAAGAAGGCGTGAGTTTATTAAGTATGTATGTATAAATAGTTATGATGAATTATTGTGTTTACAGACCGTGTTGAAGAATTTCAATCTGAAGATCCCGGCTGGCAAAGTAGTAGCTATCGTTGGCTCGTCTGGTAACGGCAAGTCCACAATCGCTGCTCTCTTAGAAAGGTAACTGTTAATTATTTATTTATTTTTTAAATATCGCAGCATTATAAGATAAGATTTATTTTCTCACCCCAATATTACAAGATACATATTACAAGCTATGAGAGTCAGACAACATTTTAATATTGTGGGAGACTGGTGCCTGGTATTTCAGATCACCAGGTCTCCGCCCTTTTACAAAATTATACTTTTTATTTTTTTATGTACTTGTACACTGACAACTTAAAAGATAACAATATTATAAAAAAGATTGGTGGCTCGAGTGGAACTTTTTCAACTTTACATTATAAACTATACTTTTGTTATAGGTTATTTGTGTGTGGAATTGTGTGTATGTGTGTGTGTGGAGTGTCGAACGACCCGTGGTTGTGTGTATGTGTGTTAGGCTAATGCTGGTATATTGTTAGTTTTAAATGATAAGTATTTTTGTATTTCTTGTGCGAGTTACAAATAAAATATTTTTCTCTCTTTCTTTGTTTCTATTTATTTAACTAATTTATTTAATTCTATTTGTTTATTTACATACACATATAAACAGAAAAAAAGGAACAGAAAAATACGTACAAAGGTGATGCTTATTTCTAAAGAAATCTCTTCCAGCATACCCCGCTATTTTCCTGATTTGCAAGTAATAACTTCTGCATTTACTAAAATATAATAATATCTCTGCTTTTCAACTGAACCAGTTCTAACAGCTACGCAGCGCATCAGGTCTCCCAGCATGCTTTCATAACGCAAAAAAAACTTCTATATTTTGCGCTTCTTTTAATAATACGTTGCCCTACTCTAGGATTTTCTCCTGTATTGTGGGTGCGTTTACCAACATTTAAACTCACATACACAAACAGCCAGACCCGGAACAACTACTTGTAGGTCATACAAATATTTTTTCCGTGCGGGAATCGAACCCGCGACACGCAGTGCAGCAGTCAATCGCTTAACCGCTGCGCCAACCGTGCCGTCATTAATTTAACACCGAATACGAAAATAACTCTTTTTAGGGTTCCGTACCCAAAGGGTAAAACGGGAACCCAAGGGTACTAAGGCTCCGCCATCTGTCTGTCTGTCTGTCCGTCTGTCACTAGGCTGTATCTCATGAACCGTGATAGTTAGACAGTTGAAATGTTCACAGATGATGTATTTCTGTTGCCGCTATAACAAGAAAGACTTAAAAACAGAATAAAATAAATATTTAAGGGGGCTTTCATACAACAAACGTGATTTGTTTGCTAATTTTTGCTCTATATTGATAACGGCAACAGGTAGACGGTTGAAATATTCACAGAGTCTTTAGTTATATATTCACTTTAAAAATAAATAATTAAACAAATATTTAAGGGGGGCTCCCATACAACAAACGTGATGTTTTTGCCATTTTTAGGGTTCCTTACCCAAAGGGTAAAATGGGAACCCTATTACTAAGGCTTCGCCGTCTGTATGTCCGTCTGTCAACAGGCTGTATCTCATGAACCGTGATAGCTAGACAGTTGAAATTTTCACAGATGATGTATTTCTGTTGTCGCTATAACAACAAATACTAAAAAATAGGAACCCTTCGTGCGCGAGTCCGACTAGCACTTGGCCGGTTTTTTATAGATAATGGTACGGAACACTTGGCCGGTTTTTTATATAGGTAATACAAACATTTCGTAACAAAAGATATTCATATGTAACAAACAACTAAGTAATCATAAGTAGGTATTTTATTAAGGAAATGTGTAAACAGTATAAGTCAAATAAGTACATAAAAAATAATTATAGTTCAAATATATTCATATAATAAGATGAAATTTTATCACAAAATATTATTAATCAACTGAACGGTTATAATTTACAATTTAAAAAAATATTGAAAGTTTCAATTTTTGAATACCATAAATACCAAAAGATATTTCAAGTTCGAACCTGTAATGACCACTATTCCTATCCTTACTAATAAAAACCCTTTTGTGAGAGGATAGCCATAGTCTTATTCACTTTGCCCTAAAGCTTATGATTGCTTACTACTGTTAGAATGTGTGCTCTGAACATGACTATGAATATGTATTAAATACATTAATAGTTATTTATGATATTAGGGCGGTAAGTTGGTTTTTACAAACGAGTAGACGAATTTGTCTCGGGCTTACCATAGTCACGAGTTTGTAAATACCAATTTCCGCGCGTATGCCATACAACGGTTTTCAACACATTTGCGAGAAAACAGTACAATTATAGGTGATAAAATAAGCCATCAAAACATTTTAAGAGAATGATTGAGTATTTCTTGGAGTCTTCCATGATATAAAATTATTGTAAATCATTAAATAGCACTCACGATTTGGGCGGCTCATTCAAGATATCAGGTGCAGTAGATTCCATATTAATATCGCATTCCTCGCTTGAACTCATATTATTTTGTAAATATCAGTCGGAAAGTCGCAACAATCTTTGACATTTCTAATAAGAAAATGGCGCCAATTTGCAAATGGCGCCACGTGCACATGGTGAAAATTAGTACTACGTCTTTCGTCTCATTTTCTCTTTAATAATAAAGTAAGATAAACGTATTGAGCAAAAGCGCTTCCAAGGAGGTTCGATCATTCAGCTTATTTATTCTCGTAATTTGAAACTCCTTGGTGGAATTCTTATATAATTTTTATGGTAATTAAAAAAAAACCGTAAAGGATACGCACGGCCCTATACATCGAAGCGGGCGGTAAAACATGTACTTAGGTGAGAGTACCTATTTTACCGCCCGTTCCGTTGTATGGTGCGTAATTTTTAACTTTCGAATAATGTATACAGGCTTCGTAAATGCATTTTTTGAGCAAATGTGTTGAAAATTATATTACGTGTAAGTTGTTTATTAAATAGACCATAAATATTGAATAGTTTGTACATAACAATTTCAGATAATAATATTTTCTCGTTTAGAGAAGAAAATAAAAAAAATTTTAGAGCGTGGTTTTTCAGTAGTCGGGGTTTAGTTTTTAAACTTTTTTTTTTGCATCGTGTTACCACTTACTTATTTGTTAACCTTTAATCTCCAGGTTCTACGACGTAAATTCCGGTGAAGTCACAATCGATGGCATCAACGTTCGAGAGATGGATGGCAAGTGGCTCCGCGGAAGAGCTCTCGGCATCATCAGCCAAGAGCCTGTGTTGTTCGCCACCAGCGTCAAGGAGAACATCCGGTATGGACGCCCGGAGGCCAGCGATGCCGAGGTGATGTGAATCTTTTTTTGCTCGAGTCTATACGAACCTAATATAAAAATATTTTATTTCACATAAATCTACATGGACACCTATGAAACGTCAGAAGCTAGGTGCACGGTTCCAATTGTCCTATGGAGAAGGCCGGGTAAAAAATTCCATGGTTACTCTTTTAAAATAATTGGCTTTTACAATGTTTTCTTGGTAAAAATAATTGGCTTTTACAATGTCCTACCTTTTATGACTTACGGAGCCGAAAGGTGGACACTCACGGTACGGCTGGTCCATAAATTCAAGGTCGCTTAGCGAGTTATGGAACGGGGTGATCCGGCAGAGAACCAACAACATCACATGTCGACATAGCCCACAGAATAAGCAAGCTGAAGTGGCAATGGGCCAGCCATATTAGCCGTAGAACCGATGACCGTTGGGGTAGACGTGTTCTTGAGCTGAGACCGCGAATCGGCAAACGTAAGGTAGGACGCCCTCAGGCTAGGTGGAGCGACGATCTTCGCAGGGTGGCTGGTGGCAGCTGGATGAGAGTTGCCGAGAATCGAGCTGAATGGCGTGCAATTGGAGAGGCCTATGTCCAGCAGTGAACTGCTATGGGCTGATGATGATGATGATGACAATGTTTTCAAATTACAGTGTTAATAGGTATGGGAGGACAGTGTAGGCTCGTCAACCAGGTACTTAACAAAATAAAATATAAAACCGGCCAAGTGCGTGTCGGACTAGGCACAGTCAAGGGCGTAGGGTCGTAGTTGGGATGAATTTATCCCAAAAACAAACTTAACATTATACTTAGTTGAAAAACATGTTCTCCCATACATCGATATTCACGACGGTCAATTTTCCAACTGGAAATGTAAGTTTGTAATTGCAACTACAAATTATAGATTTTAGGAATTTTTCCTTTACTTATGCTGTGAGACTGTTTCTTCTTGGGAGCAACTTGTTGACTTGCGTTTGGGTGACGGCACTACCTAGATCGAGACTTATTTCTGTAGAGAGAGGAGTCCCGCAGGGCTCTGTATTGGGCCCTATTCTCTTTATTTTGTACTGTGCGGATATTATAAAATTTTCACTTGAAATTTTATTTGTATGTACACTGTACTGTAGCTCTATGTAGATCTGGCCCATTTTGAAACATCTCCTTTCATTTCATTTTGTAAAAAAAAAATAACAGTTCTTTTTTTAGGCGTACCCAAAGGGTAAAACGGGAACCCTATTACTAAGGCTCCGCCGTCTGTCTGTCTGTCTGACCGTCTGTCAACAGGCTGTATCTCATGAACCGTGATAGTTAGACAGTTGAAATTTTGACAGATCTCCGACTCGCATTTGGCCGTTTTATTTGCAGTACAGACTAGTAAAAAAATTATTGAATCTTCAATTTATTTCCCAGAATATCATCATAACTTAAGTTTTTTTCTAACAAATTCCAGGTGTACCGAGCAGCTCAAACCGCCAATGCTCACGACTTCATCACCGGCTTCCCCGATGGTTACGACACACTCGTGGGTGAGAGAGGGATGGCACTCAGTGGGGGACAGAAACAGAGGATAGCTATCGCTAGGGCAGTGCTTAAAAACCCACCTGTTCTTATATTGGATGAGGCTACCAGGTATGCATAGTGAAAACCGTCCTTATGATGTAGTTTTTTTTGGGATAACCGTCGTAGTGACTGGCGAAGCTCGAAATTATAATTACTTAATGAAAAACACAGAAATGTTTTTAAAGATAAAACAACTTTTTAGTTAGACCTCACTTGTTTTAAACAATAAAGTAAAACACCAACAAAACATTTTATAAATTATAAGCGATTTTGACACACGAACATACGTGCGATTGTAGTATCCGCAAATCATAAAAAATATAAATATTATTATATCGCTTCAGCCCGCGACTTCGGCCTCGAGTTATCCCATAGTACTCGGCAATAGAGTAGCTATCAGTGAAATATTTTTTGTAATCTGATGAGTACTCCCATAGTTTTACAAATAAATAGAAAACAATTTTTTCTTTTTATGAGAAACACTTTTGATGCCAAGCACCCAGCGTATAGGTCGAAAGATAATTCGATCGTGTGCTCACAACCCGCGCCACGAGTCATCGCTATACAAAGCTATAGATGACTTCTGTGTTGTAATGTACTTGTTTGTTGTTATAGATTTACATAACACATTATATGACATGCTAATTAGTATGCATTCTATGTAGTTTGCAGTAAAAGTGTCACAAAAGACCCTGGTGACTTACGAAATATCGCCCAAATGAGATCACTTTTTATCATATTTTTATCTCTAAACGACATCTCGAGAGTTAAAAAAAAAACATTGTAGATTTTACTCGTGACATTATTTATTATTATTTCCTTTATTTAGTGATTTACATATAAATTATATTTTTAAATATTAGAATATCAAAAAAGTATATAAAAACATTTAAAAATATAAAAAATAGTTGTCCGCCGGTAGCGGGAGCAGGGTCCAAACTACCGCTGGTTAGGGCTCCAGAGACAGGAACCTCCTCACGATGCGAGCAGTATCGGGGAGTACTGCCTTCTGAATCAGGCCCTTGATCCAACCACCTAACGAGAGCCTCGAGAGATGTTGATCGAGGCTCTCGGCCATCAGGCCATTGGCCGAGACGACAATCGGCACAATGATAGCCGAGCTCACATTCCACATATCAACAGCCTCGTGTGCTAAGTCGAGATATTTAATTTGTTTCTATTATTATTATTATTTATTTATTTCATATCATTATTTTTTTATTATATTAATTATAATTCTATTGCCATCATCCCAATTTATTTGGGGTCGGCGCAACATTTCACTCGTGACAGTAAATAAATATGTTTTATTTTTATATTTATTTTCTCAGCGCTCTCGACTCAGCAAGCGAGAAAGTGGTACAGACAGCGTTAGAGACAGCCGCTAAGGGTCGCACAGTGTTGGTCATCGCACATCGCCTGTCCACCGTCATGAACGCAGACCTTATAGTCGTGCTCAACAAGGGAAGAATTGTGGAGGTAAGATAATAATAATAATAATTATGTATCAGCCAATGGCTTAATTGCCAAGAACCTCGACCAACACCTAAGGAGGCTCTCGTTGGGCAGCTGGATTAAGGGCCTGATTCAGAGAGCGGTACTTCTGGACACGGCTCGCATTGTTAGGAGGTTCCTCTCTCTGGAGCCCTGACAGCCGGTAGCTTGGACCTTGTTCTCGATACCGGTGGGCTACTATTTTTTATATTTTTAAATATTTTTTTTATATTCTAATATTTAAAAATATAATATGTATATATAGTGAAATAAAGGAAATAGTAATTATAATTATGTACAGGCAGTTCTATATATTTTTGTTTAAGGAATAAAATGATAAAATCAGCTCCAAATTACGTCTATCACAAAAAAAAATACCTGGGTTTATTTAATCGTTTTAGGAGTTCTTTTGAAAAGACTCAATCTCGAGTTCGTTTAGACAAGACTCGAGTCTTCCTATAAAAGACTTAAAATAAAAAGGACTTGAGCTCTGAATATTTTTTTTCACACTCGAGTTTTCAAAAGCATCTGATTCTAACTTCAAAAATAACTCAAGTCTTATAATTGTAAGACTTAGGACTCGAGTTTCTTACAACACTAAATGTAAAGGTTAAGGTGTAATATATTGGTGTATACCGAAAGACTATATTAGCGTCTGAAAAAAGATAGGGTATAGTAGAAGAACGGAGAAGTAGGACTTGGCGGGGAAATTCTGCAATTTTTTTTACATTTATATTTTTTTACTTATAAAATGTAAATATCAATGCACCTACTAATTTATAGTAAACGGAAAACAAAATTCAAATAATTATTTCTACGCTATACGCGTAAAAATTATAATCATAATTGTAGCATCGATAAAATCTCAACATAAAATTCATACCACCGCATCACTAAACCATAGACAATTTCGAGCGGCCATTGTTGTGGCAAATAAAGATGAGGTTTGAAAGTAAAACAAAAAACTAACATTCATGGAGAACTTTAAAAACAGCTTGCCATAATTTTTTAAACATTATTTAACTAACCTTGAAATTATTTACTTAAACCAACTAGAGATGCTACTTGGCATCTATTCTCATAAAAATATCCTAAGAATAGGTTTAGTTTGTTCACAAATTCGCGTTTAGGGCGTGTTGTCACATTTACTGCCGGTGTAAGTGTCTCACCGGCTGTAAATGTGGCCACAGCTGAGTTTTTAAAATATTGAATAAAAAAAAAAAAGTCACTTCCTAAAAAAAACTACAAAGTGAAAAATAACTAAAATTTTGGAACTCTGGTGTCTTTGGATCTGTATTTTAGTTTTTTTGCCAGTGACTTCCGAAATTAAAGTTATTTTTCACTTTGTAGGGTATTTTTGCGAAGTCGGTTTTTTTTTAATACTGTTTTATTATTATTTTTTTAGTCAGTTTGTAATGTAGCTAAGTTACAAGAGTGTAATGCCAACCTCTCACCACCTTTTACAAAATATTGCTTTTCCCGATGCAGGGACGTTAATTGTTGAGGAGTTCTCCTGGTATGAACCAGGAAAACTGCCACTCACCATATACATTATGACGAGCATAAATTGCTTAGCAACCATATTAAAGTACCTAATCGAATCGACCCGTGCTGTGGTATTCATCATCAGGTCCACTTCACCAAATGGTGCTTTCCGAGAGAAAATGCACGAGTTACTATAAAAAATACCCAAATCGCTATAGGTGTGCCTATACAATTTGAGGATTTCCATGGGATCATCATTTTCATCAGATTCTGATTTGGTGACAATGGGACCACCTCGGGAACTATAAAAGGGAATTTAAAAAACCTGACGAACGTAATATAACCTCCTCCTTTTTGGAAATCGGTTAAAAAGTTAACAATGTTTACAGGTATTTATTTCTTTGCCATCTAGCAAATGAACCCAGCCATAGGATATCCTATAATTTAACACATCATCATTTCAGCCGAAAGACGTCCACTGCTGGACATAGGCCTCCCCCAAAAAGGGGGTTGCCATAATTGCCACGCTTGGCAGGCGGGTTGGCGATCGCAGTATGATGTTAAAATTAGCCCATTCTCTAGTAAGTCGCCTTTTACGACACCCACGGGAAGAAATGGGATGGTGCTATTCTTTACGTCCGGTACCACACACACACACAGTACACATCGTGTACACAGTATATAATTTAACACAGTAATAATGAATAAGAATATTATCAACACACATACAACCATAGCAACCTATTTAAAATTCAGCACGAATATCTATCAGTCCAAATTTAATCATACTCAAATATACATATATTATAATCGACTTGATGCGTTATTCAGTCGATCGAATTAAATCTATCTTTTTTTAGCACAGCTTTGTGCAGAAAAAGATGGCGTTACGAAAGAGTTATTTTTCATTACATAATTCATTTGATAATATTAATCTTTTTAGGAGCCCCTCCCCCCGAGGGGGGGGGGTGGGGGCTTTTGGGGGAGGCCTATGTCCACCAGTGGACGTCTTTCTGCTGAAATGATGATGATGATTAATCTTTTTATTTTATAATCCCTGCTGTATTAAAAATTGGAAACCGTTTTAAAACTAGTATCTTTTTTCAGATGGGAACCCACAATCAACTAAAAAAACAGAAAGGTTTCTACTGGAACCTGATAAAACAACAAGACCAAGACGCGGATGCGACAAACAAGTCATTATGAAATGATGACGTATAAGTAGCTAAATTATCGTAGCTCAAATTAATATAGGCTGCCTTAGTAGGAGTATGACGTATTAATCGGTTGATTAGACTTAGCACTTTGACACAGGACGAGTTCGTCCAGATCTCCCAGGTAAAAAATGCGTTTCGGCAATTATCTTCTATCTTCGAAAATACGAACGCACGGTAATTAAATCTAATATAGAACTGATACAACCATGCAAGTACTTACTTGCATATTTAGCTATTTAATCACAAACTCGATATTTTAAAGAATGAAATTCTATACTATTGCTTTACAGAAATATACCAAAAAGTCATAGCAGGGAATAAAAACCTGATGA
Organism: Tiliacea aurago; assembly: GCA_948098905.1. NCBI lineage: Eukaryota > Metazoa > Arthropoda > Insecta > Lepidoptera > Noctuidae > Tiliacea > Tiliacea aurago. The sequence goes on from OX402593.1 coordinate 20,963,776, forward strand.
TCCTTTGTTAGAAAATTATGTTTGTATCTAAATGATCCAAGTCAAATCAACTGATTATTAAAAACTATTTATGTATTTATTGCCCGAGGCTTTAAGCAGTGCTACTTAGGGAACACTTCTGCTTACCTTCATAATTAAAGTTAGCGTAAACATAATGACAAATTAAACCTTATTCGTCCAGTGTAGTTACCTCAAATAGTTAAGTTATTTAAAAGCGTTGATATTATGTAAAGCCAGGTAAATTAATTGTTTATCAAATTGACTACCAAGTTAAATTGTTCTATTCTAATCATAACCGTTTTTCTTTGACATTTTTTATGAAATGTCATATAGTAATTTATAGCCACGGCAAATTGACCTAGGGTGTCAGTTTGAAAAACAGTTAATTTCCTTGACCGTATCTTAGGCGAGTTATAGTTATTTGGGATTAAGAAATTATCTAAAGCCTGTAGCCGTAAGTAAAAATTAAAATTGTTTTGTAAATAGGTGACCCCGTTTTTTAACCCTTAGCTTAGTTGAGAATTTTTGCGGCTTTATCTTCCATGGTAAAAAAATAATGTAATAGGAGTATCATGAGTTCATTAGTATCCTAAGAAATACGAGTAGTTGTCCTTCTTCTAAGAAATACTTTATTTTACGTAACGTTAAACAGAACCTCCTTTTTTGAAGTCGGTTAGATAGAAAACAACTATGATAAGGGGCCGGCGTAGCATGCGGCGTTCATACAAACGTAATACCAAAATAATTTGTAAATCAAACATATTCCTAAGGTTAGTGTATATTTATTTCGATTGGATTACAGAATGTCTATGTTCCCAAATACATATTTTGAAAGGAAAATGATATAAATACGAGATATGAGGAATTTAAAATTCCTATAGAATAATTATTTTTCTCATAACTCTTGTTTAAATCAGTGTCCATTCAAAATATATATTTAGGAACCTAGATATTCTGTATTCCAATCGGAATCGGAACACACTACATTTAGAATATGTTTGATTTATAAATTACGTTTGTATGAACTACGCATCCATCGCCGGCTGGCCTCTTAACTAATAATAAATTCCAGCTACTGATGTTTATGCGGTCTCGTTTGGTTGACTGGTGGTCAGTGGCGAAGGGTGATTTTATGAGACAGTTAAGCCGGAGCAAAAAAATTGTTATCTATGAAAAAAAACTAGCCATGACGTCGATTTTGAATAGAAATTGAACTCACTGGGTTATTTTAGAGCAAAATGTTTTGTTGTTGGGATATAAAGACAAAAAAATTAATGTAGGCGTAATGTTTTAATTGTGTGGTGTATTAAATACCTACAATGTGATTATTATATTATTTGTCATTATTAAACACTACTGACTGTGTGCCATTTTTAAATAACGATAGAGTGGTTGTGTTCCGAATTTCCGAAGGGAAGCCGGTAGGAATCGTGTTATACGGTACTTTCGCCACTGCTGGTGGTTGATGACGAGCCGATGAGGTGAAGTGACGCCGATCCAGAGCCGAGCTGTGATATGTGTGCGATGTCCTTAAGTGTCTCGATTCATCCAACATCCAAGGCCACTGCGGTGCTCCTGAATAGACTATGTCCCATCTGCTAGTGTCCCAAATTGTCCGTTTACCTGCACCCTTGACAATCTAAACATCGCCTCTGATGCCGCAATTAATGTGGCCACATACTGGGCCCAAACATTATAACGTCGTTGCAAATTTAAAATCTCCTATGTGACATTTTTTTAAAGCCATTTTGAATACCGATACTTAGCAAAACCTTCCATGTGAATATCTTATTATTTCTATAAAACACGTATAATTTAAAAAAAATCACAAATGTAAGCCTACATTTAATTGTAAATCAAAATATTCTACGAGTATGTATCACATGAGAGATTTTTGTAAAAAAAATATGAAAATATCTTATGTGATCAGGTGACCACCCAACGTCGAGTACTACAATTTTGCGCCTATTCTGTGCTAGGAAGTTTTTTAAATGTTTATCGAAAATTTACTTTTTACACATTAGAGAAATTTGCAACGACGATAAGAAACAGATGTACCGTCGAAACGAAAATGAAAGAAAAATAACCTTTAGCGTACAAAAGATAATACTGGTTTTTATTTGTCCTCTATGTATTGTTACCTGGTAGCCCATAAGTGCTCGTTATTAGGTGTAAGGATATTTAATTTATATTAGCAAGTAATGAACAATATGTTGTTAGTAATCGGTTATAGAATTTATTACGGTAGTATTTTAGGTATAGATTTGTTGTTGGGTTTAACTATTTTTTCCATCAATTAACGGATTTAACCAATCTATCCATCAATTAACTAATCGATTTAATGAATCTGTCAATCGATTAACGGATAGAACTGATTCATCAGTCAATTAAGGAACATTGAATCGGTTGATTAACAGGTTAAAAGGGTATGAAGCTTATTCCTTTTCTTCCATGTTGTTATTGTCAAATAAAGTTTTTTTTTTTAATTATCGGATCACGATGCTTATTCAGCACAATATATTAGGACTGTTGGTTAACAGGGAAAAGAATCCGATGTAAAACGGAAGTAAATCATATTAGTCATAGACAAGACAAGACTTTATAAATGAAGCTTGCGTTAGTCGGTGGCAAAATATAACACAGGTCCTTTCAGTTATTTTACCTTTGATAGCAACACAACACCAACCTTATTGCAACGACAGTAAAGATCACTGTTATTTCGTCAGTGATGCAAAATCAGAGGTAATACTCCTGTATAATAGACATTTAAATAAACCTTTTTTACAGTCCGTTCAACCGATTTTGACTTCTATTGCGTTAGTGGCATGACCAATGGCAGCTGTAATAAACAGTTGGTATTGTAACTACGTTTTTGCTTTTAATGCCATCCTTATGCCTAAGGAATAGAACTCAAAATTGGTTGAACGGACTGTAAAGAAGTTTATTTAAATATCTAATCTTATTTCAAATGGAGTATAGACAACATTGGATAAAAATACGGATGTAATAAATGCGGACGTAAAAAGCATAATATTTGTGATTATACAAATATATAGCTGTACAAGGGTGTATTGGCGTGTGGCCAGAATCTAAACTAACGCTGCCATCTTGTTTTTTCAATACATTTCACAAAACAATCGCACGAATGTTTACTAACAGCGCCACCCTTTCAACGTCATTCGAGCGCCATCTTGTAGCACTTTAGTGTGATTTGTAATGACAAAAGACAGTCGCAACTTGGTTTGAATTTAGAAAAGTTTTTATAATGTGTGAGTGTGGAATCATGTTGGTGTGGAAATTATATTGAGAGAGAATAAAATGTTGTTACCAATTTTGCATTTTATTTTTTATATTTCTTTGGAAAAACGTCATCCATAAATATGTAGACAAACATCTCGGGGTTGTATTACAAGGGCGGATGAAAATTTAATTATTTTGAACTTTTTTTTTTTAATCTTTATTAGTAGAGAGTTTGATCAGAGTGACCATGCCACACTCATAGGTATATTTTGACCTTTGAAATCTAGTTTTCGAGATATATGAAAAAATCTCAATAATGGAATTCCGGGTTAGCCATTTTGTGACCTATGATTACTTGTTTGAATTCATAGACGACAAAAGTGACACGAGCTGTAAACCATCAATAATTTATGACAAAGGTGTCAAGGTCAAGGTCATTTTTTTTTTTCTTTTTCCTTCTGGCTTCGCACGGTTTGTGCATTTAGCCAATGTCAAGTTTTAGTTCTTGTATAATATTTATGAAATGAATTATAAATGCATGATGATGATATCCCCGCCCACTCCCCTTGAGTTTCAGTAAAGATGTGGCACTTTACTGAGTCCTCACGCGGACTTCTTGAGAGAACTTGAAGCGAAGTTGCACTGTTTTGTTTCATTTGCCTACACTAATGCACGTTCACAAACACTTAATGGTTAATAATCCACCATTATTACACATTAATATTCGGCTAAACACAAATTTTGGAAAATTAAACAAACTGCTGAACATGACGCTTCACTTTCCCACCAAGCCGTTTGCGACAGATTCGTCAAGGTCAATTAAAGGTCACCCAATTATATTGTAGACAAACCGTAAAATTTAGAGGTACGCTGTTTTGTAAAAATAAAATATGGTTAGTCGATTACGATATTTTTTATGAGATCTAACTAAAGAGAATAGGTACTGACTGAATGTGAGTACCATGCAGGCTTGATAGAATACATGACGCGGTTTTAACTTGGTACTTATTATGTAACCTACGCAAATGTCCTGCAGATAATGTGCTGGTACCGTCGTGCGACGGGTCGTTGAGCTCCCTAAAATAGGGTTGAGCTACACGACTGATGCGGGACAGGTCAACTCAAAGCTGAGATGGCTCTTTCTTCAAAAGGCCCTTCCACACATGGTCCTGCATTGTTTGAATCGCACATCTTAATAATTTTATAATGTTTGGATTTTAACCGGTTGAATGCCGTAATTATAGAAACAATTAAAAAGCCATTGTGTCTCGCGTGGATCCACGAAAGGTTAAGAGACCTCTGAGTTTGTTTTGGCATTTCTTCTTTGGGATCAGTCAGCTGGGAAATGCGGAGCCATCTAGTTTTAAAATTGATCAAATTAACTTGTAACAGTGTTTCTGAAGATCAACTTACAGAAGTAAACGTTTCATTTCACTAGACAGTGTTTAATTGACGCAAACTGGGCACGGTTTTGGTGGGAAAAAAAGGCGGGGTGATTTTACGCAAGCGATGTTTCGAAGTGAACACAGAAAGGGAAATATGCCATCCCAAAACTAAGTTGTATACATTTTTGGTATCTGTAAATCTGCAAGAAATAAGGATCTTAAGTAAAGGAAAATAAAACTCAAAATCCAAGGAAATTTATTATTTATTGCATACATGATCACCGAAATATTATTTACATTAAATGATTTTAGTAACACTGATGAATTTATTTACAAATTAACTAATAGTAGGACTAATTTACTATGTTATAATATTATGTCATGTTATATTTACAAGAAATAACAAACTTTTAGAATCAAACGGTCAAATCTTAGTTTAAGTATACTTGTGGTATATTACATTCATGACTATTCTTGTTTATGGTTTTACCATAGGCTTATGGTAATGGCATATTTAATGGTAAATTTATTTTGACTCTGGTAGAAAGACATCTGAATATTTTTACTAGGTATAGGATAATGGTTAATTGTGCGAAAAACCCTTAAATTTGTGTTTCTTTGAGCAAACCTTAATGTAAGATAATTGTTACATTCGGTAACTATGATAAAATAAAACTTTTTTTGGTTACCGTTCATTTTTCGAGTCCGTTTCTGTCATGTTGTTTCGAGCTCGAAAATAATGTATCCAGGTATCTATTAATCTCAATGGGTATCGGGAGTACATTTTGTGTAATGTTTGTATAAAATAATACAAATAGGCTCGCCGCTAGCTTGCAGAGTAAGCAAACTGAAGTGGCAGTGGGCTGGCCATGTTTGTCCAAGGATCGATGGCCGATGGAGCAGACGAGTCCTGGAGTGGAGACCGCGTATCGGCAAGCGTAGTGTCGCCCCCCAGTTAGATGGACCAACGACCTTAAGAAGATGGCAGGGTCAGACTGGATGCGGAAGGCGGAGGCCAGTGTTGTGGCGCAGCGTGGGAGAGGCTTATGTCCAGCAGTGGACTGCGATAGGCTGAGTTGATTGAATCATAACTGGCGAAATGAAAAAGGTAAGGCAGTGGTGTACCTGTAGTAGGTACACTCAGTACTAAACCTCTGCCTAAACTTTTGGGGAATATAGCCGTGAAGTTATGATATTAAAATAAATTCTGATGTCTATTACCTAGTCAGGTGTTACAATAAACTGCCTAAATTAGAATTACCTATCTTAATTTTAATTCCTGAGAATTTACCATTAATTAATAAAATATCCATGAATCGATAAGGTCGAGGTTGTTAGGTAATAATTTCGATAACATTATAGTTTGACTTGAATCACTTCAATTTTGAAAAAAAATCAGAGAAATATATATAATCTACATTTATTTTCTTTAAATATTAGGTATAGTATTTCTGGCACAGAATAATATTATTTTCTACAATGATTTCGGCTTTTTACACTTCTTTACGTATAATTTAATTGACCTCATTTTGAAATCTGTTTTGTTCAATTTAGAAATAGGTAATAATAAAAAGTACCTATACAAACAATAGTTATTGTTAAGAAATATTCGACGAGAAAATTTTATTTCAGAAAAATCAACGTCTAGATTTTTGGTAAATAAAATTAAGTTGTGATTTTCGTAGGCAATATAGTCAAACAATTGTCAGTTTATTTAATTATATACATTTAAATAAATCAAACTATTAATATTTACATTACAAGTATCAGAATTGGTTTATAATTTTGAGCATTATTTAATGATGACAGAATGTTTTCCACTTAATTTTTAACACTTTTATATTTATTTGAGAACAACAATTTATTTAACTTTATAATTATTCGAATCTTAAGGTTGGTTTCCCCATGTCTTATTAATATTTTATAATTGAATATAAGGGTGTGATTACACCTACGAACACATGTATTTTCTTGACGTTTATGCGTTCCTTGCACGTAGCGTCACAGATGTGCACACACTTATTGAAAAAAACTGGCTTTTTGTAAAACTGTCTGATTATAGCCCTTGGGAATATTCGAGTATGAAAACCTCAAAAATCCCGCAATATTTATACTAAGAAATTGTTAACTGTACAATATTGTGCCTATATTAAATACAATCTAGATAAGTAACTAAGTTACGTCATTATATTTGTTACTTTAACTAAGTAATGTTACAATCAACTTATGTTACAATTCAATGATTGGTTTATTTGAAATATTTAATTATTTTTCTACGTTGGCACTGTATGAGGACAATCTTTCACTTCTGATATTGATCATTACTTGATTGAAAATATAAATAGTTTCGGGAATAATTTTGTGGCGTAAGATCTTACAGACGTCAGTATCTAACCTCCCCAAATTATAATGTCGTTTTTCTACATAATTCAGAGCGAATTTCAGCAATGAAACTGAACTCCATCAGCAGGACATCTAAACCGCGCTATAGAGCTCTCAGTGCAGTGTCAATAATCCACAACAATAATGCAGCAGATTATGGGCGAATTCGCCCTTAATCTACCCGTCTAGACAAAACTTGTAAGGATTCAAAGAAATTAGGATCAAATCGGGACGTCAAATCGGGACGTCTCAAAATACGTTCGTAAAATTAGCCATGAAATAATCCGTAAACTAAGTACGTTTTATTTCTACGTAAAGTTTTTTTTATGGTTTCAAAAAATATTTATTGGAGTAATACCTGAGTCATTTTTGGTTGGTTCCTCGACTCATTTGTTGAGCAGTCATTTAAAGTATCCTAATGGTTGAAATCTGTGTGAAATGTACCTAACAACAATCAATATTTTGTGCGTGGAGAGTGTAGGTATTGCTCATGCTATAGTAGGTGCCCATCTATCTACTTAGATAGATGGGCACCTACTCTAATTCTGACTTCAAGTAAGTCTTAAACACTACAAGTGGAACAGACTTGCCCCCTTTTCTTCACAGTAAAAAGATGCAGTCAAAGTCTCCTCAGCGCTGCGCCGTAGAAGTGGCGAATTTTAAGCCAACAAGATTTGAAATACGAAGAAGAAACAGTAAAAAAAAACAGGAATCAAGGAAACGTGCACTCGATCTTCCTTTTCAAAATTGAGCATTTTAAGTCCAGTAGACGAAGACAAACCATTAAGGCTGTTTTTATTGTTACGCGTTTCGCGTTCGGAGATGTATGGGGTAGTAGTTGCGTTTCAAAGTCGCGCGCTTGAGCAGCGCCGTTTAGTAAACGCGCGCTGTACGCCGCTCTTGCGCTTCTACGGTCAGTATGCGTTTTAATGTGATGCCGTTGAGACGCGCCGTAAGCCGCCTCTAACCGCATTAACGTTTATAGGTACACGACTGTCTCACAGCAGCGGAACGCGCGGTATTAATCTCGTTTCACCAGTGCACCGCTGTTCAAGCGCGCGTTTTTAACAGCGCGCTGCCAGCGGCGCGTCTAGCGGCGTGACTACAAAACCAGCCATAAACAAACAACAAAATAAAAATATCTAGCGAAATTTAATTGTGAGACTTTTCTGATCTCCGAGTTAACAGAAAGCATGAGCGACACCGCAACCTATGTCCGTCCCCCTCTCTCATACAGTGCCACAAAACTTGCCATCCCTTTCTAACGTCATCGGAGGCCGAAGTGCATGAGCACTGACGTCAGTAGCAACAGACACGTGCCGCTAGTTGTGATGCCGTGGATAGCGCTCGTGTTGCGCCGCAGGATGGCCGCCATCTTGTTACCTGGAAAGAGGAGGGTGGTTGAGGTTTATAATATGTAAACAGCATAGCCATAGGACTAAGCGTTCCGTGTTCAGTTGTGAAAAGAATATAGACCGAATGTACGAGAGAGACAAAGCAAATGTGCAGCGAATAAATAGTTGTCTCTTTCTAGAATTCTGATTGGTCCAATGATGTTTTGACTTTAATGTATCACAGTGGCAATGTCACACATCGACGCGAAAACCATAAATTCAGCACATGATTGTAGACCCCTAGCGTAGAATATTTTTGTCGGATCAACAAAAAAAAATCATAGAAAAGTACAATACCTACGCGGTCGAAATCTATGGAACAGCAAATTTTAAAAAAAATTATCTTCGCATAATTTAAGCGCAGGCGGGTTCAGACATGTGCCTAATGGTCAGGTGGTGCGTCGATGTCCCTGCCAACCTGTACACTTTCATGCTTGTAAATTAACAGAATAATCAATCAAACAAAACTATCAAGACTTTGTTCGCCTTAAAACAGAAAAAAAAATCTTTTATTAATATTATAAAATAGTTTTCATTAGGTATTCTTAATTTTAATTGTCTCAATTATTTCTATTGTGAAAAAAAAAATCAGTCTCGAACCTAAAGCCAGTAAAGTCTGGAAATAATATATCCATAAACAAAACGTGTTTAAAAAAAAACAACCCTTCCTTCGCAGTCGGGTAAAAATATAGTATGTGGTGGTACAGAACGCTTTGCGTGCGAGTCCGACTCTTTTATTATAGGAGGTATTTTATCAACTTTAATGTATTTTGTTAATTTATTAAAAACGGACATAGTTATGCATTATGTGTTTATTAGGATCATCATCATCATTTCCACTGCTGGACATAGGCCTTCCTTAAAGGGGGGAGTTGCCATAATCGCCACGCTTGGCGGGCGGGTTGGCGATCGCAGTATTTATTAAGATAATACTAACAAAATATGGATAAAAAATAGTCTGAATAAAATAAATTTTATTAATTTAATTTATTTTTATTTATTACTCTAGCAGTCTAGCGTATGGCACTCGTGGGTTGCAGCTGAAAATCAGCGTCAGGTGGTACACTTTGTGTTGTCATCTGACATTATGCTAAGCTGAGGCCTTTTTAGCAATATATACATTGTTTTCTGTTTTTTTTATGCGTTTATTGAAACGAATTTTCTTTTTTTCTTAAATAATTGGACTTGAGTGAGGGGGACACTGTAGCGAGTCAATTCAGGTTATAATACCCAAGTAGTGCTTAGTATATAAAATCCAGAAAAAATCATCTGCGTTTGTGAGAATTCGCAATTCTATGTACCTCATAAAATACCTCAGTTTCCCACAGCCTTGAGAATGTTATCAGACCTTTATTTTATGTTTTTTATCGTGTTGAAGTCCTCATGGGTACGTTCCTACATTTCATTCCTGGTTAAGGCTGGTGTGTCAAAAAACGACAAATCAACAGACAAAACGATACCTATTTGACTTGTCGTTAGCAAAGAACGCTTAGAGATCGCTTTTTATCTATAGCTTAGATAATAAAAAAATACTTACTGCCTTCAGAAACGAAGACATGTATGGAAGCAGGCTCCGTGTTGCTGGCGCTGCAGGTGTAGTTCCCGGAGTCCTTCAGGGTAGCCCCGCGGACTGTAAGCCGGGACTGCGTGCGAGCCCCGGGCTCCGTCTCCACGGTGATCCCACCCCGCGTCGCGTCGTAGTTGATCATGCGGTCGTTGTGGTACCAGAACACGTATTGTGGGGGTGTTGGGCTCTGGAAGCGAGAATAAGAGAGTAATTAATAATGTGAAGTCTAGCAATAATTGGTACCTACATTGAAGTTTTGTGCCAGAAAAAGTTGGCTGAAATTATTCCATGTGATAGAACTGTATGTAAAGATTACAGGAATAATAAAACGCCGTCTCTAAATAGCACAGTTTTTCAGAAATCAACAACATCATATTATATACGTACGGAACCCTCGGTGCGCGAGTCCGACTCGCTCTTGACTGGTTTTTTTTTAACTAATCTAGCAATGTGATAGTAGGTAGATTAAAAGTCTGTTCACTTGTATACCTATTGCATAGAGTAAGGTTCGATTCAAGACCTCTCGATTGCAAGGGTGCCTAAAAAAGCGGCTAATTGATTAGGTACGTACGGGGATCAAACCCCGGATCACAATGAGTGAGAAATGGACGAGATACACCTTACAATTTTTCCTAATTAGTACCGGGGCCCAACTCTCGCGTGTACACTCGTACAGGTATGCCAGGACAACAGACTGTATCACCAGTTCTTCTGCCCAACATAGTGATTACGGGAATATTTCTTTAGACTGAGCATTCTAGCTTTCGTTGATAAGCTCAAGTTCAAAAATAAATCATTACCAGCTCATGATGTTAGTATAACCTCATTACCTTCGAGAACAAATAAACAGAAAAACTCGATCGATTTACCAAAGAAAAGCCTCCGTAAACGCCACAAATACGCCGTCCTATCAACCATTCGTATGTATGTAAATAAATCCCGATTTTTACGAGTATGGCGGGACCTCGTATAACACGTCACTTTGGTTGTAAACATTGTAAGTACGACCCTACAAAATCTCGCAGTAAAATGAGTGACGTCGATGGAAAACACCCTTCTAGTGATTTTTGTTGAGATTTTCTCCTGCCACTCAGACGAAGGTATGGACTCGTGATGTCGTGGAGTCATAGAATGTAAGTAGGGCTAAATTCACCGAAGGGAAAGGTAGAAGCCAGTTATTGTAGAGTATTTTAATAAAAAATGAGCCATCACGGGACGCCTGGCAGATGTGAAACCTAGAAATTGTTTACACACTACTACATATAGTAGCGACGAATCGTCACGCGGCATGCGTCGCCCCGCCAGCAATCGGTTTTAAGTGCGGCTGTAGATGTTTCACATCAATAAAAACTTTTTGTAAAAAAAAAAAACCGACTTCGAAAAAAACACTACAAAGTGAAAAATAACTTTATTTTCGGAAGTCGGTGTCTTTGATCTGTATTTTAGTTTTTTGCCACCGACTTCCGAAATTAAAGTTATTTTTCACTTTGTAGTGTTTTTTTCGAAGTCGGTTTTTTTTTACAAAGTTTTTTATTTTTCACTTTTTAGTGGGTCAGTTTTTAATTTATCTAAGTTACAATAGCCTAAAGTCAACTGCTCATCACCTTTCACAAAATATTGCTTTTCCCGATGCTGGGACGTTAATTGTTGAGGAGTTCTCCTGGTAAGAACCAGGTGAACTGCCACTCACCATATGCATTGTGACAAGCATAAATTGCTAAGAACCTAATCGAATCGCAACCCGTTAAATACTTAATAATATGTTGTTCCGGTGGCCATCTGTGGTCTCCATCAACAGTTCCACTTCACCAAATGGTGATTTTCGGGAGCAAACGCACGAGTTACTTTAAAAAATACCCATATCGCTATAGGTTTGCCTATAAAATTCGAGGGTTGCCCTCGATTTCCATGAGATCATCAGATTCCGATTTGGTGGCAATGTGACCACCTCGGGAGCATACCCTTTGAAACAAACAAATAATTTTCAAAATCGGTCCATAATTGACGGAGATATCGTTGAACAAACATAAAAAAATAAATAAAAAAAAAACAAACATACAGCCGAACATAAATAATCTCCTCCTTTTTGGAAGTCGGTTAAAAAATATTTTATAGTACTTTTTTTAAAAGAGTAACCGTGCAGTTTCTTGCCGGCTCTTCTTCATAGGAAACGACCAATTGGAACCGGGCACCTAGCTTCTGACGTTCCATAAGTGCTCGTGTAGGCTTATGTGAAATCAAATATTTTGATCTTGAAGGGATAGGCACACATCCAGAGAACCCAAACTACCCAAACCAAACCACACTACAAACCAACCACACCAAACTATACCATTCCCGACCCGGGGTTCAAATCCCGGAAACAATGAGTGTCAGGAAGACGGGTGTACGAGTATTGTTCAGAAATGGACGAAATATATCTTAAAAATTTGTACCTAATTAGTAGGTACCTGATTGTCATCATTATCTTGCCTTTTCCCAACGATATTGGGATCGGCTTCCAGTCTAACTGAAAGCAGCTGAATACCAGTATTTTACATGGAGCGACTATAATACAATACCCCTTTGGTAAGACGGTTATCAGACTTTCGGGCTTCTGACGACTCGTAATGACTGTCAAAGATACACGAATAGACAGCCGGGACCAATGGTTTATCGTGCTTTCTGAGGCACGGAGGGGTCTTGGTATGTAAAGATGTGTCACCCATCCACGGATCATCCGCGGTAAGCGTAGCTTAACCTGATAGATCGACCCATGCGGCCACAAGCCCCTCCTAATTAGTACCTGATTGCACCACTTGTTAAATAATTAGTAGGTACCTCGTCGGCTCACAAGTTCCGTGTGATGCCGGACGTAAAGAATAGTAAGGGACTTACTAGAGAATGGGCAGCAGCGTTCTCTATGCATTTTAACACCATACTGCGATCGCCAACCCGCCTGCTAAGCGTGGCGATTACGGCAAACCCCCCTAAATTGCGGGAGGCCTATGTCCAGCAGTGGACGTCTTTCGGTTGAAATTATAAATGATGAATGGGCTCACAAGTTATTCCAAAAGTTTCATACACCAGTCGTTCTGCTGGTCGGTGTATTTGTGAGTAGGCAAGATTACTGAGGAATTTGATATAAAACAAACATGGATATTTAGTACCTAATTTGCAGCCACGACACGGACACTAGACTAACAAGTTAGTCAGCTGCATAAATAATTCCAAAATAACCTCTCATTCGCCAATCGATGGCTGATGAGATGATACATCGCTTTTTTACACCAACAACGTACAGAGACGCGTATTAACTCCTACATCTACATTTTTAGGGTTCCGTACCCAAAGGGTGAAACGGGAACCCTATTACTAAGGCTCCGCCGTCTGTCTGTCTGTCCGTCTGTCACCAGGCTGTATCACATGAATCGTGATAGTTGGACAGTTGAAATTTTCACAGATGATGTATTTCTGTTTCCGCTATAACAAAAAATACTAAAAAACAGAATAAAATAAATATTTAAGCAGGCTTCCATACAACAAACGTGATTTTTTTGCTCGTTTTTGCTCGATATTGATAACGGCAACCGGTAGACGCTTGAAATATTCACAGAATCTTTAGTTATAACACTCACTCACCACACACGCCACTCACGTCACTTTAAAAATAAATAATTAAATTAAAATAAAACAAATATTTAAGGGGGGCTCCCATACAACAAATGTGATTTTTTTGCCGTTTTTATATATATATTTTATAGATAATTGTACGGAACCCTTCGTGCGCGAGTCCGACTCGCACTTGGCCGGTTTTTTAAAACTATACGAAACTACCTAAATTCCTAACTCGGTTAAGCAAGGGTACAATTAGAAGCAAAGCATTAATTACTATATTCAGCTTGAATTAAGCGATTAACGTTCACGCTTACCAGGCTACAAATCTATTGAAAACGCGTTGTAGCATTAAGGAGAGCTTAGGTAAATAATTACGTGATGTTAGTCTATGCACATTGTTCACTGTTTAGCCATTAATTATGTTCAGCACATTTTGACTTGCATCTCATCATTTTTTTGACAACGTCATTGCCAACATTTAGAATGGAAATGACAGTTCGAAAAGGTAACATATACGCAAGCTATGTGGGAAAAGAATTTGTTTGAAAATTGCTTAACATTATCGCTTCTTCTTCGTGTATGGGTGACCATCTTTACATGACTCCTCCGTGCCTCGGAGAGCACGTTAAGCCATTGGTCCCGGCTGTCATTCTTAGATCTTTGACAGTCGTTACGGGTTGTCAGAAGCCCGAAAGTCTCACAACTAGTCTTCTGACCAAGGGGTATCGTATTACCCAGTACCCGGGTTGCGGAGGTCAGATAGGCAGTCGCTTCGTTTCATCGTTGAGACGTCTGTCAAACGACCTGATTCAGGTCGATATAAGGCGCGAAACGTCAGATTGTGACAGATATACGTTTCCCGCCAAAAATGGCTGACAATGAATAGGCAAATAACTAACTGGGGAAAATAACTTTTTACAGCTGAAAATAGTATACACGAGTAATTAAACATTAACTACGTCCGGCATACTCGGGGCAGTCTACCATATTAACCTTATTCTCATATGACAGGAAGGTTGTACTTTCCTAGACATCGCATAGCGGTAGGTCGTAGAGGTTATTACCTCAACGACCTACCGCTATGCACTACTCCCCTCTAGACTTATTGTAACAGGGGAAGAAGTCTACCTACCCCTTTGGAGAATCTACGAATCTATCTTATATACTAATATTATAACATAATCAGCCTATTTTGTTCCCACCGTTGGCACACCGGCCTCCTTTCAGTGAGAGGGGTGAGAGTGGGCCGTAATCCACCACGCGGGCCCAGTGCGGGTTGGTAGATGTCACATGTCTTCTAATTTGTGGTTCTAGGTCCTAAGAAAACTTCGTGAGGAAACCGGTATGTCCTAGAATCTAGGACATACCGGTTTCCTCACGAAGTTTTCTTTCACCGTTTTGAGAGCAGGGCCCCAAGTCTGCTATTTTTATAAATTCAGTCATTCCAACACCATCCCATTGTCATTTTGCTAACAGTTCGTAATCTTCTAAATTCATAATGGTCGATCATTGGTCGGTCAATGTTCTCGTAATAGAATTGTGTTACTTATAATGGCATTGTCGTATTGCCATTATTATAAAATCCATTAGTAGAAATGCCATTAATTTGTCATTATGTACGAGATTACCAATAAATGCAATTTCTTTCAATGTAGTGTCAGCGGCCGATCATTGGAAAGTCATAATGCGGCCATTATAATAGTAGATTACCAAATTTGTCAAAATCAATAATTATGAAATCAATGATCGACCATTCTGACATTATTGTAATAGCAGACTTGAGGCCCTGTGGTGTTGAAATAATTTACATAAAGTAAAGCGCCTGTTTGGTTCGAACCTACGACCTACAACTCGTAAGTCGCGGCTGTAACCACTGAGCCACCACTGCTCCTTATTATTTTATACTTAATATTATTATAAAAAGGTAGTGAGTTTTTATGTAGGGGGTAATCTTCGGAACTGATCCGAATCCGAAAATTCATTTATTAATGGGGAGCTACAGTATTGACGAGTGTCTTAAGATGTATGTGAGTAATGTGAGTACCATGGAGCCATTTATTATGATAAGATGTATGTTGACTTAAAAAAACGTGGCAATTGAGAGTATGTCATGCTCACTTAAATGGCTCGCTGATGGTGGCGCGTGTGTTGAGGTTGAGTTGGATGGTGCTGATCCACGCGTCATGTTCGTGAACGGGCGCCGTCAGTTGAGACTGGTCTTCTCTTAACTGCCAGGGCTTATTTGTAATCTTTTAATATTATATTTTGTATTGTTTTTTAAGTAAGTAATTTAATTTTTTACATTGTTCTCACAATATAGAAGCAAAAAGATTAATGTACCCAGGATTTTGTAATATCTTGATTTAAAAGAGTCTCGTTGGAGTTTCTTACCTGTTCTTCTCCATAGAGATCTACGTTTTGGAATGGGCAAATAGCTTCAACTTTCTGACTAACTAACCGACTCTTTGACAGTTCAAAAGTGCCTGTAATAGGTTTAATTGAAATAATTGTTTTGAGTTTGAGTTTGAGTATTTCGTGTTAAAACAAGAAATATCCCGCAGTTTTCAAATAAGTAGGTAGTCGAATAGATCCGATAATGGGGCGGGATTTAGAACGAGATATACCGTATAGGACTATTTCAGTCACCAATACAAAAAGTTCTTCTGAATGCATTTCTAGCAAAATATTTTGTTGCATCACACGAGACCAACCAATATAAATCTAGATAACGAACTACCCTTTTTAACGTCGACTTTAAAACGAAAATACCCATCTAACGGGCGGTAGATCGATAGATTGCCCCCGCAAACACGACCTCGATGCTCTTAATTACACCGGAGAGATCCTACACACTTCCCGGGCTAAGCTCGTTAAGAAAAATAATGTTCAAAAAGAAAAAGGTCCGAATGAAAATATTATTTTTTTGTAAAACAAGCAATTAGTCCGCTCTATAATTCGCGCGGGCATTTTTTGAGATCGTTTTTAATTGTTTTTTTTTTGTTTTCTTTTAATTTAATGTTGGTTGTGGATTCTTGTGTTGTGGGTTTTGTAGATCGTAATGATAATGGGAGATGAGAATTGTTTCTGCTTGTCTGTTTTATTAATAAATTAACTGCAGAAATATTTAAGTCTTAGGCTATATTCTAGTCTGGCCCTGGCACACAGGCAAATGAAGGAATACGGGTGGGTTTTAGTCAGTAAAAGTCTGACACGCCCTCGCGCTACGCCCAGAGCGGGAGAAGTTATTTGATAATTTCCCACCCCAAAAAAAAAAAAAAAAGGCTATATTTTAGTCTGGGAAAAGTGGAAGTGAGTCGAGTTGGTAAAACAATTTTGATACAGTGTTTTGTATTACATGTCAACGATAGTGTGGCTGTTCTTTCGAAATGGGTTGCAGTTAATAATCTCTTACTTAAGACGCAGATATATGCCAGTGACCTTGAGTGGTTAGCTTGCGTGTTCTGTACTGAGCGCACGCAACGCGTCGTACGTTCAGCCAATAATAGGACTCGCCCATCAAGGAGCGCTGTCCCCAATTTGACGCATTATTAATTTATTATACACAACACAAAAGGTATTTTAATAAAATGCGTATACTTAAAGATCAATAATTAAATTATCTTTAAATTGGTGAAGGTTTCAGAAAAATTCGCTTGGTAGATTTTGCGCCATTCTCAGTTTTTTATCCGCGTTAGACATAACTTTACAAATTAATTTCACTATGTAATATAAACAAAATCTAAAATATTCACATACTAAGTTATTGAGAAAATGCTCTAAATTATCATATATTTTTTTTCAAATCATTAACACTATTCGTTTAGACGTGATCTTCAGTATAAAACCATTAAAAGTCGGTTATCGTCCCCTTAATGCGAGCAAAACAAAATGTCTCAAGTTCTCATTACCAAATGTACCCCAAGTGGGTCTCAAAAAACTTGCCTACTGACTACCTACGATTTTAATTTCAACAAAGTTTCTACTTTTAATAGATTTTTTATATTTTGTAAATGTGAGAACGTTGTAGTCTTAATAGACTGTAGATTTGTAGACCATTTCCTACAAGTACCTGGTACTTGTTGACGGGTCCTACACTGTCCTCCCATACCTATTAACACTGTAATTTGAAAACATTGTAAATGACAATTATTTTGAAAAGAGTAACCGTGGAGTTTCTTGCCGGCTTCTTTCCATAGAAAACAACCAATTGGAATCGTGCACCTAGCTTCTGACGTTTCTTAAGTGCCCATGTAAGTTTATGTGAAACATATTTTTTTTTTGTGATATCTGCGATAAACAGAGATTGGAATGAGCACGGTTATTATTAAACGGTACTTTTGACGGACCTACGCTGCCCTCTCATACCTATTAACACTGTAATTTGAAAACATTGTAAAAGCCAATTTTATTTTTTTAAAAGAGTGACCGTGGAGTTTCTTGCCGGCTCTTCTCCATAGGAAACGACCAATTGGAACCGTGCACCTAGCTTCTGACGTTTCATAAGTGCCCATGTAGGCTTATGTGAAATAAAAATATTTTTGATTTTGACTTTGATTTTGAAACCACGGATATTAGTAAACCTGAAAAATATAAATACAAATTTAAGACCGTCTTCATAATTCGATGCCGTTGGTGCATTTCTTTCAGACATAAGTACCTCGTGTATATACCGCAGCCGAATTGAATAATTGTATCTATTGTATTACAAAACGTATAGCCGAAATACATAAAGACGCTTTTTTTTTGTATTACGGCTGATTGACGTTCAACCAAAATGTCGTAATGATACGTTCGCCAAAACGGCCAAGTTGGTCGCAGACAGTCATGGTATTTAGAACTAAAAACTACAAACCGACGCGTCAAATTGTATTATGGCGGAGGGTTATAAGCCGCATTGTAGGACGCGATGCGTTATCACAATGCGGCGTACGTTTATTTAGCCGTAATACATTATGTCTGAACGTCAAACAGGCGTAATAGAAAAAAAACGCCTTTATGTCTTTCGGCTAGACGTTTTGTAATTCGCCGTATTACAAAACGTGTTATACAATTCGGCTGTGATATACAACATTATTTTTAATGTATGCGAAACCTGAATATAGTTTGTTCAGAATAAGGAACTGAATCGATTTCAATCATTTTTACACCATGTTTTTTTTTCCAAAAATATTTAAGTGTGATGGAAAATGTTATCACCATTTAATTACTTACAATACAATCACCGTACAATTAGGTACCTGCTGCCAAATTATTATCAATAAGCGCAAGACGAACCTGGAGGCGCGGGGGCGCCGTTAGCATGTTTTTGTACGGATAACCCGGTAACATAACGACCTTATAACTTTGTGATTTTTCAAGATACAGTTTTATTTGTACATAGGTTCTTTACACAAAAAAATTCTAGCGAAGTGTTTCGGGTTTCGCATATAGGTACTAAAAATAATGTTGTATACGAGTACATGCATTTTCTAAAAGCAGTGACAAGACATTGCTATAAAAGTTTTACACCGAAAATAATCAAAAATTACCTTTTCAACGATGCAAATGAGATGTATGACGCTGCCCAGATCCACGTGGTGTTCTCCAGAGCCCAGGATGAAGGCTTCTGGCACCACTATCTGTAGTCGTACGTAGTGGGACACGATGCCTGTCCGGGTCGACACCTGGAATTAAAATAAAAAGCAGTTTAGTGTTATGGTGTAAGTTACAGGATGTTTCTTGCAGGGACCGTACAACCCCGGTTTAGAGTTAAGCCTTTCGAAGGGGTAACCCATTCAATGGGTTACCTTTATCATGATGTAACCCATTGAAAGGGTTTTATACTAGAAACCCATTGAGGGGGTTACTTGATAACCCATTGAATGGGTTGTATACTAGAAACCTATTGAAAGGGTTATATGATAACCCATTCAATGGGTTATATACCTACTTGAAACCCAGTAACATGAAAACATCATAATATTATGTTATTTCGATATCCGCCCAGCACGCGTAGCATGACAAATTCTATCTCAATTCTACCCAGGGATCATTTTGGTTACCATTTTAGAAAAACCCTTTCGAAAACCCTTTCCATTGAAAGGGTTTTCGAAAGGGTTTTTCTAAGCAGTTAATCAAAAACTCATACGGTGTTGGTAATTTTGAATGGCTTAAATTAAGCCGTTCATAAGGGTTACCCAAACCGTATGGATTTTATCGAAAACCCTTTCAATGGCTTACCAAAATTTAATTTAAGTCGTTCATAAGGGTTACCCTTATCGTATAGGTTTTTGTTTAACCGCTTAGAAAAATCCTATTGAACCCTTTCAATGGGTAACCAAAATGGTCCCTGGTTTCTTGTCAACTTAGACATAGATTTTTATCCTTTGGTGGACTGAGGCTAGGGTCAGAAGCTCGTTTTGACTAACACTACGTCATCATCTGCCGAGCCTTTCTCAACGATGTTGGGGTCAGCCTTAAGTCTAACCGCATGCTAAAGACCAGTATTAGGCCAGCAAAAATACTGGTATTTTACACGGAGCGACTGCCTATCCCCGCACGCCCCTATTTCTTCCCGTGGGTGTCGTAAAAGGCGACTAAGGGACTTACTAGAGGATGGGCAGCAGTGTTCTCTATGCATTTTAACAATATACTGCGATCGCCAACTTGCCTGATTATGGCCAACTCCCCCTCCCCCGCCTTGGGTGAGGCCTATGTCCAGCAGTGGACGTCTTTCGGCTGAAAAGATGACTGCCTATCTAACCTCCACATACCAGTTACTGAGTAACACGATACCCCTTGTTAAGACTGGTTGTCAGACTTGGGCTTCTGACTGTGTAACGACTGACGTCTTACTAAGGGGTATCGACCCCTTGGTAAGACTTGTCAGTAACGACGGTTAAAGATCAACAAGTGACAGCCAGGACAAACGGCTTAACGTGGTATCCGTGCCACGGTTGGGTCTCTATATGTTATGGTAGGTCACCCATCCATGGACCAACCTTGGCAAGGGTTGCTTAACCTTGAAGATCGACCCATGTGGTTGTTATTATTTAGTCACGAGCCCCTAACATACAACACTAAAACTAAACTAACAACACTAACACTGAGTGAAATATACCTACCTAAATGTCATTTCACTTCATTGAAGAGCGATACAACAAAATTGGTTTTGTAGTAGATTGTTGCACGGAGCGGAAAGTGAGTTAATAATTCACGAGTGTTATGTTTGTACTAAATTAGTACGAGTGCATTAATTACTCACTTTAGCAAGGTGCATAATCTACTTTTCTTTCAACTACCAAGCTACCTACCGTGATAAAATATACCTACTCAAAATAAAAACGCAAGTTAATGAAAACAAAGTTTTTCACCAAGTCGGTTTTATTCAGCCAATTTTTATTTTCAGCCAGTATCTTTTTGATCTAATGCATACATTTTATATTAAATTTATTGGGAGACATTACATACATACATTAAACCTCTATAGTAAATTTATATCTAAATAAAAAATTAAAAAAACAGTGCATTAATTAAAAAACTGTGCAACAATGAGATTTCATATAACATTTCTGCACTGATCACAAAGGACGTATTTTTTGCTTAGAACCAAAGTTCTAAGCAAAAAATACGTCCTTTGTTATCGGTTTTGTAGTGATTAATGTTAACATTACTACGTAGTTGAAAGAAAAAACAATTTCATCATTATTACTCTACTTTAGTCTCGAAACAGCGGCTCGTAAAACAGGCCATACAGTTTGCGGGTACGAAAAACAATGGGTATTTAAACAGAACGTCTCCTCCGTAAGCATATTATTCAAGGTACTTCGCTAAGCAGACGAAAAGCCTAATAAATCTCAATGTACGTATATTTTTTCAGTGAAACAAGAATTTTCGGGAATTATATCGTCTGTATAGTAAGTAGCAATATTTTTGTCAAGCTACTTTCAGGAATTCGAAAGCTATTTTCAGGACCCTCTGGAACAATGACTAAAGAAAATTTATTCAAATACAACAAAAATAGCTTTCGAATTCCTTTTCTTAATTCTTACTAGCTTTTCGTACTGTAAATAAACTTCCTTTGTTCTTAAATAAAATTAACTCAGGATGTACGCGTATGTTTGTATCAATTTTTTACTTTTTCTGGGCAATTGCCCTGTACGAAGGAACGTGGTTAATTTTTATTTTATTTTTAATTTAGGATGGGTTTGCTCTTGACCTTAGTCTAGGGCAGAGGTGACAGAGACACAGAGACATAGTCGATGATGGAGTGAGCTTACCCAGAGGATGAGGAGATTAAGAGATTAGGGTTGTATGATGGAGTGAGCTTACCCAGAGGATGAGGAGGTTAAGAGATTAGGGTTGTATGATGGAGTGAGCTTACCCAGAGGATGAGGAGATTAAGAGATTAGGGTTGTATGCGTTCGGAAACAGACGCAGGTAGAGAGTTCCACTCTTTTGCTGTGCGCATTATAAAAGTCATTTGGAAACGCTTAGTGCGAATTGGGGGAATAGCAACAAGGAAGGGATGGTAACCTGCAGTGCGTCTAGATGTCCGATAATACAAGGGGGTCGGTGGAATGAGGTCGTGGTGTTCTTGGGCACACTCACCGAAGTACAATCTATAGAAGACCGACAAGCAGGCAACCTTGCGGCGATGGGCCAAGCTGTGAAGATTCGCATCCAGGTTTTGCAGGTTTTCTTTGAATGTCAAATCTACAACGTGCTGCTACAATGCAATGGCGACATTAATTTAACACACGGGTAGGGTTAGTGACCAGTAACCATAACAAAATATAATACGATAAAATAATTGATATATTGATTTTTTTTTTAATTTTCAAACTAAGTAAATAATAAAGCTCTCTCTTTCCTTCAATTCGCCTACTCTTTGCACGTTATTCGTTTTAATTTCATTGATGGCGATGTCATGATCCGATCCCCGGCAAATGACCTCTGCGCTGCAGTTCTTTAAGTACAGGTTGCTCCAAAATGCTATTTTAGAAAATTGTTAACAAATCAATAAATAATAACGTTTAAAAAAAATAAAATATTTTTATAAAAAGTGTAGTAAATTACGCTGGTAGCACACCTCTGCCACGAAACCATAGCAGTGAAACCGCAGTAGTTCAATTCAACTGGCTCGCGTCATGTTCCGCTACTTGAATATAATGCGACTAGCGGTACATGACGCGAGCCAGAGAAAGGCTTAGGCTATTTAGCATCACGCTAGGACCCTTAGGAGCTGAGCAATAAGAAAGAAAGTCAGAAAGTACGCTAAGCAAAAACAAAGTAATAGCGCGGGCAGACGATGCGATGCGATGGGTTGGGTTGGTGGAACATTAAATTTTACGCGGACGAACTCGCGGGCAGAAGCTAGTGTAAAATAAGCGAGCTTGAATTTTGAAATAAAAACATATTTTTAACTTACAATGAAGGATTTTTGTTATTGTGATGTTGGAGTCGCAGTCAATACCGTAACATTAAGTATCAACTTTAATAGTACATTTTGATACAAGTGGAGAATGTTTGTTATTGCATTCGAGGCGGAATTAACACCCGAGCCGCAGGCGAGGTTGTTTTTGAGCCGAGAACTGCAATAATAAATGTCCACGTGTATCAAACGACGTTTTACAATACACTTTTGAAGAAATAAAATAAAATATCGAAAAATATTTTTGTCATGAAATTATAGGAAACTATGATTTAATTTTCTTTTTTTTTCGCCACTTTACTTTCGCCAGGTTGCAGGAGTTACAAAGGTATATAGCCGATAAACAGCCTAATACGAAAATTAGAAAATTCAAATATTTTTGAGTTTAGAACACAAATAAATATTAATTTGTTCATAACCGTTTTTTTATTGTAATAATCATGTAATCATCATTCTATATACAAACATTATTTAAATATTCCGAAAATATTAACGCCGCGCGCCATAAAAATGCATCTTTGCAGAGTTAAAAAAAATATTTACCTCAGAATAGAGGACCGTCTCTGGCGCGAGACGGTGTGAATAGAGGCATTGAACCAATTTGGACTAAGTATAGGTATAAGTTATCTGTGGCAATTTTTATTCCCGCACACGTGTTGGAAAATAAAAAATCGCACGCGTGTGAAATACATTGCATTGTGAACCTAATCGTAGTGCGATATGAACCACTTTTTGGAGAAGTGTATTGGAATACCCATTAAAGGTTCCGTGCCCAAAAATGATCTAGGTATATAGAGCCCGCAAATCGAGCTGGCGGGCGAGCGTTAGTTCCAAGTTGGTCGAAGTTACGTACGAAGTTACTAAGTTATTAAGTCCCAAAATCCTTTCATACGCTTTACCACTCTCATGCCTGTTTACACTAACACTAGGCGACACCTTACAAAAACAAATTAAAGCAAGCTGTTTGATTTTTGTTTAGACATTACCAAGAATACTGAAAGTATTTCACTAGTAATTGGGGGTAGGCTGAGATAGTGAAAAAGTATAGAAACTGGGGAATATGTAATTTTTGCATAGTAAGGACCCCCCATGACATGAATATTTACTTTGTAAAGTATTATATTATTTTAATTATTGTAAATGTGAAGACTATGTGGGTCATTGTTTTTTTATTCGTAGTTTTTATCGTCGTCTGGCAGTTTGAGTAATTTATGCGGCCCACTCAAATGTCCTTTCTTTGGTATTGTTCGTCGAATAATTGAGTTACTTAGGTACGTTCTGAGTTGTGCTGCACGATTACTGACAAATGCGTGCACGGACTGTACAGGTCCACTCAATCTGTGTGGTTCTTTCATCAAAAGACCATTTCAGACACAAATCTACATGGTCTTCAAATAATCTGACCGAGATTATGTCTGGACTTTAAAAGAGGCTGTGACCTCTGCGTTTATTTCAGCCTTGCTTCTCAGAGTACCTAGTCAGATAGGTAACGCCGACCTCATCTTGTTTTTAACCGACTTCTAAAAAGGAGGTTATATGTTCAGCTGCATGTATTTTTTTTTTATGTTTGCTCACCGATATCTCCGTCAATTATAAACCGATTTTTAAAATTATTTTTTTGTTTGAAAGGGTATGTTCTCGAAGTGGTCCCGTTTCCACCAAATCAGAATCTGAGGAGAGGATCTCATGGAAATCGAGGGTAACCCTCGAATTGTATAGGCAAACCTATAGCGATTTGGGTATTTTTGGGTAACTCGTGCATTTGCTCCCGAAAATCACCATTTGGTGAAGTGGAACTGTTGATGGAGACCACAGATGGCTACCGGAACAACATAATAATGTGTATTTAACGGGTTGCGATTCGATTAGGTACTTTAATATGGTTGCTAAGCAATTTATGCTCGTCACAATGCATATGGTGAGTGGCAGTTCTCCTGGTTCTTACCAGGAGAACTCCTCAACAATTAACGTCCTAGCATCGGGAAAAGCAGTATTTTGGAAAAGGTGATGAGCAGTTGACTTTAGGCTATTGTAACTTAGATACATTAAAAACTGACCCACTAAAAAGTGAAAAATAAAAGTCGAAGTCGGTTATTTTTTTTTTACAAAAAGTTTTTTAGAATATGATTGACTTGAAAAAGTGTTTGTACAAAACTACTTACAGAAATAAAATCAATTTATAATTTATTTATCCCCCTAGCCTGTCATGAGATGGTTACCTATACATTCTCATACCTGCCTACCTATCTATGTTTCATAAAGAGAGATGTTGGCGTGACAGTAAGTAACCAGAGACCTAACTTATGATGATAATTGACTTAAACTTCGTTCCAAATATTAATTAAATCTTCGTCGCTTCTTCTTCACGCATTCTAATAGAAATTACAATGTAGATACCAGGGTTGTTGCGAACATCAGCATCAGCATCCGCGGAGCTTGAGCATCATTTTCATCAGCATTGATCGATGCTGATTAGGGATGGGCGTTGAATTAACGAACTAGTTGAATCAACTGTTGATCTCCAGTCAACGAATTAACGTTAACTGTTTATGAATCAACTAGTTGAATTCGTCAACGACGTTAATGAATTTAACTCGATGAATACTGATTTGCTGATTATTAATGCTGAAGTTCGAGTCGTGACATGACAAATGGGGCGGGGCTTATAGCACGTGTTGTTTTCGTTTGCGAGTTTCGACCAATAATGCAATGGACTTGTTTTTTGGAAATTATCCATTCATTTCATGAAAGATAGATAGCTGGTTATGGTATACTATAACCTGCTATCTATTAGTCTAGGTACTTAATTACTAATCTAGTACTAATTATTACTAAACTAAGTACTTAGTTTGATTCTAATTTCTATTAAAAGACACAAAATTATTAAAAAAATATTTTATTTCAATACCAAGGAAAACTGTGCAACTTTTAGGTATAAATTCATAATGGTCACTACTTTTTCCCTGCTTTTTTAAGAAAATAATTAAAGTCAGCATCAGCATCAGCGTTCGCTGATGTGTAAAAAATATGCATCAGCAACAACCCTGGTAGGTACCACTCAACAAACGACACATTCATTTAGCAAAAACAAACCAAAATCCTACAGAGAGTCCTACAAGAACGTACCATACCATTGTTTCCCCCCACACCCTCCCCTTCCCCCATCCGAAGTGTAAGTTGTGAAATCATTTTCGTTATGTAAATCGCGAACGATACCATCTGCATACGGTGTACGTTTTGTTAAAAGATCCGCCATCTTGATTTTTCAGATCTTGTTATTTTTATTGTTTCCAAGGGAATAAGAAGACGGGGGGAGTTAATCCTGTATATCTGAATCAGAGTTGTTTTTGAGTATTGCTTCCAACGAGATCTGTTTTAAATTCTTCTTTAAGTTTAAGCTTTATAGTCTATGGTATTATCAATAGCGTCCTGTTGCATAAAGAGTAGAATCGAACTTCAAACCGTCACCAATCAACACACTTTCCATCACAATCCAAAGTATTTTGAAGGATGTAGCTCATATGATTCATAAATGTTTAAAAAATCGCAATGGATTTATTGCGAATTTTGTGAAATTGTCAAAATGCATTATAAATGTACAATGCCATGTTTGTGAGTGTGTTGTGTGTACGAAATTACCCCAAATTTATCACTGGTAAACCTAAAACTCTATTTCAAAAATAGTTCGTGACGCCAAAGTGCTGTTCTTAAAACGCCTCTTGGCTGTTAGATCTTACAAAAGGAGTTTCTTGCCCGTTCTTCTCCATAGGAATCTACTACGCTTTGGAATGGGCAACTAGCTTCATCTCTCTGACTGACCGACCCCTTGACAATTCAAAAGTGCCTGTAATTGTTTTATTTAAAATAAATGCTTTCCCCCTTATTACAAAACAAGGTTTATCTTCAGACACAGGTTTAAAACATGGAGCCATTATTGAATTTCGAACTTTATTCCGACTATGATGGTAAAGTTCCTAAACACAAAACTGACTTTTCTGTTTTGTTTATAGAACGGTATTTCAATCACTGTTACGTTCTTATTATAAAAAACTGGCTCCATGGTTTAAGCCATGTAAAAAATAAAAATCTTGTTTTGTAATAAGGCGGTTTGAGTTTGAAAAAGTACGGGTCGTACCAAGTAACATTAATATATATAGGATCAAGTAAATGCAGTATGAATTACATAAATTATGAAGTACATTATTATTCTATGAACGACAACACATTAACCTGCTTACCATCCCATCGGGTCTTAAGTTTAAAGCGAACTGAGCGAAATAGGTCAGTATGTCAGCAGTAAACTAGTGACAAGAGTAACTAACTATCGAACGTTGTAGGCTTAATACACTGTAGATTTGTAGGCCATTTTCTACTTTGTTAAGTACCTGGTACGTGTTGACGATTTATGACATTTCTAGTACTCAAACCTCAGTTGGTCCAATAGAGGTTTTTAATCCTTATAAGAAACAGGATCATTTGCATAAAAAAAAGTTTTTGTGAAAATTGCTCATTTTCCTGCTGACTGTACATTTTTTTCAAAATGTGAATGCGGATCAAACGTTCTCAAAAAATTAAGGACAGTCTCTTAAGACAGTTTTCCTGTAGCTACAACGGCTAAGGTAGCTGCCCTTACTGCCCCCATCTCAAAAATCCATCCTTCATAGATATAGACTAAAGTAGTAGGAAAATTACTGGCAAAGATTAGGTTAATATTCTTAGTTTAATTTATATTATAACAAAAAGATTAGCTGCGGCGGCAGAATTTATTTTTGAAGGGGGGTTGCATTTTCCTTGCACCTTATAACTTTTTTCCCGAATTGTCTCAGAATCGGCTGACTATAGACTAGCTATGCAAACAATACTTACAAAAATTACTTTAAGCAACCAGTAATATAATGCTAATTTTAAAAAATAATAAAAAACCACAGTTTCTGCTCAAGTTCATACACATTGTTGCAAAATCTGTAAGCCATGACAATTCACTCCGGATAGGCTACGGTAACGGTTCTTACGAATTGAAAATGTATGAGAATGGAAGTCGAACCGCACATCTTCTGACCTTATGCATTGACAATCCCCGAAGTGCCAGTAGCACGTTAGTGCTATAAAATGGAACATTATTGTACTGGCTGGCGATAGTGGTACGAGTAGACTGTTTAGTCTCTCACTATATCCAGCCGGTACAATAACGTTCCATGTTATAAATGATAAATAAATGATTTATTTTCTGTAATTAGGTTTGTACAAACACTTTTACACGTCAATAATATTTAAAAAAATACTAGATGAGATCGGCGTTTCGTATCTGACTACTCTGAGAAGAAAGGCCGAAACAAACACAGAGGTCACAGTCTCTTTTAAAGTCCAGACATAATCTTGGTCAGATCATGTGAAGACCATGTAGATTGGTGTCTGAAATGGTCTTTTGATGAAAGAATTACACAGATTGAGGGGACCTGTCCAGTTAGTGCACGCATTTGTCAGTAGTCGTGCAGCTCAACTCAGAACTTAAGGAGCTCAACGATTCAATGAACAGTACCAAAGGATGGGCAATTGGGTAGGCCGCATAAATTACTCAAACTGCCAGACAATGATGAAAACTGATTAAAAAAAATAAACAATAACCCACTTAGCTTCACATTTACAATACTTAATTAAAACAATATAATACTTAACAAAGTAAATATTCATGTCATTGTATATATAAAGTTCATCAATGTCAATGTGTAGGTATATAAAATACGGATATAATCTTGGTCAGATCATTTGAGGACCATGTAGATTGGTGTCTGAAAGGAAAGGACCACACACCTGGACCTATCAGTCAGATAACATCGCTAGGCTATGTACCGAACTTATAATATGAATTTTGTATGCCTCAATGGCGGGACATAGCAGACTTACCTGTAACTAACACAACATCTTATGAACCTATGATTCATAATAAATTATTTGAATTTGAATTTAGCACGAACACAAAGTAAATAAAACGAAATTTCCAATGATATTGAAGTCGTAAAACTATCCTAATGCATTTCGATTTAAAATGCAGCAAGCACAAATTAGTATCATCCAGATATGAATAAAGTCTTAAAACTATAAAAAAATAATCTGTGAACTAGTAGGTATTTCCAATTTCAAAATAGTTAGAATTTACATTATGTTTTATTCCGCGCGTTCGTGTTAGGCCCACACACCGCCATTATTCTTTCTCAATTTCCACTTTAAATAACTTCCAGACAACAAAAAAAAACCTTTATATTTTGTCTGATAAAACCCAGAGTCTTACCCCGAGTAATATCGCTTCAATATCGATAATTTTACGCCTGAACAGAATATATTCTTCAAAGAGACACAATCAAAGCGTTGATAACGTCGATACCGCTTCGAATATAATACGAATTCAATTTCTAACTATTGTCACTGAGATCTTATCGAAACGTAGTCGTTTCTATAGACAACTGTGGTTTGAATAGACATTTGATGGTGTTATTGTTTTAATACGTAGGTTGTGGTGATTGTATTTAGTTTAATAATTAAAACAATCTAATGGGGTAGAGGACGTTTTCCATTGGTATCCATGCACGTTGATTGCAACAGCGATAGCACGGCTAAGACGAGGACAAAATGTGGCAAATACCGCCGAATGGAAAAACGTGTACTTAGAATTTAATTTAATCATTTAATTCAAGTAACAAGACTCATACCGCCTTATTACAAAACAAGAGTTATTTTTTGACATGGCTTAAGCCATGGAGCCAGTTTTTGTATTATGAACGTCACAGTGATTGAAATACCGTTCTTTATACAAAACTGAAAACTTAGTTCGGTAGGAAGTTGTCAGTTTTGTGTTTAGGAACTTTACCGTAGTCGGAATAAACTTTGAAATTCAATAATGACTCCATGTTTTAAACTTGGGTCTGAAGATAAACCTTGTTTTGTAATAAAGGGGCATGTGTTAGTAACAAAATACTTACAAACTATGTTATTAAAACATTAAAACAGAAACAATTCGTGACATCATTATGCCGGGTGAAAATGCCGTAGTCGTTGCCTTTGATAAATATGAACTTCGTATTTGAAAGGTATTCTTTCTTTTTATTTTTAATAGGAAAAGTAGACTAAAATATCTACTTGGCTTGTAATTTCCAAAACGCTATGAGGAACCGTGGTGATCTACGATCCTTATCGACATACGAAGAAACCTATGCACAGCACTACGTTCTTACTGGCTGGCTTTATTGTTCAGAACTTGACTTTTGATGTACAGATTTATTTTTAGGATTCCGTACCTCAAAAGGAAAAAAACAGAACCGTTATAGGATCACTTCGTTGTCCATCTGTCTGTCTGTCCATCTGTTTTTCTCAAGAACGCGTGGAGATATCAAGTGGAAATTAATATTTAATACCTACGTAGTTTACGGTCTCTTGGAGATCTAAAAAAAATAATCTTCTAAGTCTACGCAAACCGCCTGCCTACCGTGGCGATTATGGCTTTGGGGCAGGCCTAGGTACACGGCTTTCGGTTGAAATGATGATGATGATGAAGTCTACGCAATCAAAAAATACGGCTCTTTATGTTACATAATTTGATACTCGCAAATAAATCAAAACCTATACCCCTTTATTACAAAACAAGGTTTATCTGCAGACCCAGGTTTAAAACATGGAGCCATTATTGAATTTCGAACTTTATTCCGACTATGGTAAAGTTCCTAAACACAAAACTGACAACTTAGTACCGAACTAAGTTTTCAGTTTTGTACAAAGAACGGTATTTCAATCACTGTTACGTTCTTATTACAAAAACTGGCTCCATGGTTTAAGCCATGTCAAAATATAAATCTTGTTTTGTAATAAGGCGGTTAGGGTACGATTATTATAAATTGGTTAAATGATTATAATTTAGTAATTAATTTAAAAAAGACTAACGTAACGTAACACTTCAGACAACGTAAACAAACAATCAATAATCTTAAAATTCAATTTGATAATATCAATATCCATGAAGCTGACACAATAAAATTTCTGGGACTAATAATATATTCTAGATTGAATTGGAAGCCTCAAATAGAGGCATTTATTTAAAAAACACTGATTAGTGTAGCTTACGCTCTGAAACAGCTTGCTGTGGTTTTCAACACAGATGCGCTAATTACTGCTTACTATGGTTTAGCCGAATCAATTCTTATAAATGGAGTCATCTTTTGGGGGAGTAGCACGGACAATTAAATAGCGTTTCGGGCACAGAAAAGGTGCATTAGATCGATGTTTAGACTGCAAACAACGGACAGCTGTAAATCTTATTTCATAGAACGTAAGATATTGACATTGCCCTCGTTATATATAATATCCTGGAAACAGTAATATTCATTAAATCAAATACTCATTTATTTCAGCTTTTGTCTGATGCTGTCCTTAGGATTACCTAGACGTGATAATTTCAAACTCTGTGGTCAAGGCGGTAAAACTGGTCTTATGCGTAAGGGCATCTTTTGCATGGGTCCGGCTATTTTTAATAAATTGCCCAAATCATGGAGATCGTTAAATATATCTGCTCTTAAAACTAAATTGAAGAGTTTACTAACTGAAAGAGCATATTACAGTATAGCAGAGTTTATGAAAGAGGACAATTTTTCTTCGATTTTGAGATGACGATGTTGTATTTTATTGACATGATATTGTAATATATTGTATTTTTGTGAAATAATTGTAGTTTGTAAATTATGATAGTAATTCATACATTTTTTGAATAATTTACTTTGACATTTAAATTTATCTAAAAAATATGCTTGCTGAATTATATTGATACCTAATCTTTAACGCACTTGGCTGGTTTTTTTCCCGTGTCTGTTTGGACTTGTTCTTGACTGCTTGGTCGGAGAATGTAAAAGATGAAGAGAATAAAAGCATAGAGAAAACGTCGTTTAACAAAAAAATATATCGCTATGTTTTCAAGCTTTTTAACGCCAGTACTACATTATCCAACCAGTAGGCACTTAAGTAGTAGCAAAAAAATAAGCACTTACCTATTTTCTAACAATGCTAACTCAGCTCTCCTCAAATAAAAACATTTTACGTCTAAAATAAAAGCTTGTTGGTTTTGTGAAGGGATGTGTGTGTAAATATAGTTTACAAGTAACAATGTGTTGTACTGGAGCCTACAAAACAATCAGGGGGAACGTGACGAGACTGAACATGACGCTGTAATGTAGTGCCCACTGTGTGGGGTACGACAGAACGTATACGGAATGACTTTGAATTTATTGGCATCTTTTCAGCGGCTAAAAGTACTCATGAAACTAAACAGCTTTTATTTTAAGACAAATTCAAATCAAATCAAAACATTTATTTTTTGCAAACATGGGTAGGGTACAGATGTTATACCCAGTTTTGAATGCGTTCTCCACGCTCTGACGTTTCATAAAAATTCTTAAAGTAATTAAAAACTCTGCTGTTTGATACAAAAAACTTTTTTTTTTCGCTACTTTAGAGTTGGTCCCATATATGCGTTGACTTTTATGAAAAATGCGCTGTATTAAGCTGCGTTCGGACGACACGCGCATAACCCTCACCTACCACGCGCACGCCATGCACACGCGTTGTGTCCGCCTCGCACCCGCTTATACTACTTATTATTTAATCAAAAAGCGCCCTTGATGACAGTCAATACGGCACTAGCCGAAGCGTGGGCACAAGGCGGGCACGAGGCGGGAGCGGGTCGACTTCGATAAAATATGCAATTTGAAATCTATTCATGTGTCATAAATAAGACTCAAATTATATACAACAATTTTCAAAACGAGCGAGGCGGGCGCGGGGTGGGCGCGGGGCGGGCGCGGGGCGGTTGCGGGGCGGGCGCGGGGCGAGCGCGGGGTGGGCGCGGAGCGGGCGGTGTCGTCTGAACGCAGCCTCACAGTGTGTATTCAGGTGTTTTACAATAATATTTGAACTAGTAACCTAAAAAAAGGCGGCTGTGGCAGATTTAATGTAAAAACATGTGCATGCAATGGCACATACACCTGGTTTAAGGAGTCAGAGTATTAAAATTATTTTGACCTCGATAAAAGTCTTATAAGCTCGTAGTGCCAATTTCACCAATGAAAACTGAACGCGATCAGCACATCTAAACCGAGTTTAAGAGCTGTCAGTGTCAATATTACATAGAAAATAATGACACTGATAGCTCTTAAACGTAGTTTATGTGCTGATCACGTTCAGTTTTCATTGATGAAATTCGCTCTTAGGGGTTTATTTATAAACTATTATTATTTATTTATTTTACAGAAAACTTACAGACTAATAAAACGATTAAAAATCATTGGTAGGTAATTAATTTGCTAATTACAAGCTTCCACATGTATAAATTAAAGTTAAGAGACGTTTAAACGTCAAAAATGTGTTGTTTAAAACAGTCGCTAATCTATAAATAAAGGGGTTAGTCTTTGGATTTTGTAATGTGATGATTTTTTTTGGTGAAATAAAGAATTATTTATTTATTTTTATTTTTTTAAAGGAAAAGAAGCTAGTGTTATGACGCAATTTGGTAGAGGCATATATTTCCATTTCCAGTGAATTGCAATAGGACTTTTAATTTGATTTATTTCAAGTCTTATCATGGAATTGCCTACATAATCAGCCTATAATGATCCCACTGCTGGGACACAGGCCTCTCTGTGAGAGAGAGTGACCACGCGGACCCAGTGCGGGATGGTAGATGTGACATCAACTCATTAAACCTGACTTGAGTTCCGTACGTATTTTTCGGCTAACCACTGAAAATCAGCGCTGTGTTGTGGGTCCCCCATAGCACAGCATCATGCTGAGTGCAAGCCTTTTTGTCACAGTCATGACGTGCAGCTGCCGACTATTTGTTATTTTTGTGCTCGTGATTATATTGTAGATGTGTTTTGTCTAATGTTTACCTACTCGATTTTATGTTTTCCTAAGCACGTCTTTCTGTGACGAATAAAATTATTTTTCTTTCTTTCTTTCTTTTCTTTACTTGTCTTCGAATTTTTTTTCCTCACGATGTCTTTCTTCACCGTTTTGAGAGCAGTTCTGATGATATAATTTATACAAAAGTAAAGCGCTTGTCTGGGTTCAAATCTGTTACCCAGAACTCGTAAGTCGCAGCCGTTACCCGTGGGCCACCACTGTTCTAGTGGGATTGCCTGTAGTCCGTTAATTTTCAATTTTGAGTGACATTGTGGATTCCACATACTTATCAACTATTGTAAACTGTGTTCTACTTAAACTTCCTTTGATACCTACATCATTGTTGCGATACAATAGCCTTACATCTTGTTGTAAATAACATTAGTGTCGGCGGCGAGAAAATTAATGAACGTTGCCCGAGGTTTTTGTTAATTTAACGTTAAGGGAAAAAATTAAGATGGAAGTAATTTTATTTGTAATGTTGTGAGTATTTTTTGTAACAATGGTAAGCTGCCTTTCTGCTTAAATACTAATGAAAATCCAGAGATTACGTAAAACTTAAAAATAGCTCACAAATTTTTTTGTTTTCAGATCTAATCACTTGAAAAGGGTCATTACATTACAAATAATTATAATCGATGGTATAAATAACACTTATTGCAAATTTTTAATTGTTGAGTAGTGCTTTAATATTATTCTTAAATAGTACTAATATGTACTGTAAATACTGTCTGAAATGTATTGTTATTGTAATATTGTTTTCCTGTATTACCTTGTTAATAGCTACGTCATGCTACGAGGCTACGGCACTGCTACGACGCTACGGAATTGCTACGAAGCTACGGAATTGCTACGACGCTGCGGAATTGCTTCGAGGCTATGGGATTGCTACGACGCTACGGAATTGCTACGAGGCTACGGAATTGCTACGACGATATGGAATTGCTACGAGGCTACGAAATAGATACGTCTTGTATAGCGTAGAGACCTTGCTTGAACGAAATGCTGCATTTACTATATATTAAGAAATGTGGGAAATAAAGTGAATAGTACTGTACATGCGGTTGTGACAAACCAGTCGATGCCCAAAAACGCTCGACTGGCTGTTCACAAAGATGTGCTGGTGCCTACGCTTATGTATGGAAGTGAATGTTGGGTGTGGCAAAAAGAAGCATGAAAGTAGAATAAATGCTGTGGAAGAGCATGAAGGAGCGTAGCAGGTGGCGTTCTATAGTTTCTGCCTACCCCCATGGGAAGGGCCCTTTAATCCATCCAAAGGTTGTCTGTAAAAGATCGCTTTTAGCGATAAGACCGCCCATTGTGTCACCCTATGTAAAAATTCAACATTTATATCTGTAACTTTTATGGTGTACATAATAAAGAGTATTCTATTCTATTCTAAGAAGGCGTGAGTTTCTGTATGTATATATGTAGGTTATGGGATATACGAGAGATAACTGAACTTGTTTTTGTGTAGGAAATTAGAAAAGATAATAGAACCCATAAAATCAATGTTTGTTTAGAGATTTTTTTAATTATTATTATTAAAGAACTTAAAAGATTTTTAAAATTATTTATAAACAGTACAAATTATTTATAAACTTACAATGTTGACAAAAGAAGGCAAGCATGCTGGTAGGTTGGTAATTTTAATGTTTGTTATACGGTAACTCGTGTTTTCCGTATGCCAAGAAGTTGAGTTTTTGACAACGGTTCGTCTGAATATAAGCTTCAAATTATCTTGTACAGTTTCCTGTGGGTATTTCACTACGTCAGACGGACAATATTCCAAATGTATGAAGAACACAATCTATAACTACTCAATAACATACTCTCGTATAGTATCGTTTGTGGTCATCACTTAGCAACATTGCTACGAGGCGCTACGAGACGCTACGAGGCTACGACGTGGCTACGGCGTAGCTGAGAGGTTGCATAAACTAAATGATGTTAACGTCCTCACTAGTTATAGGCAAATTAAAGGCGTTTATATAATTAAATTGTATGTTAAGTGAAATGTTGGAGGAAGGAGAATATTATAAAATAAATCAGTCAAGAGCGAGTCGGACTCGCGCACCGAGGGTTCCGTACGTATACAACGTGTTTTTTTTGATATCCCATAACTCTAGGGTATGATTGAGGCCATATCAAAGAATCAACTGGCATATGAGTTTTGTTCCAATCCTTCGTTATTTTTTTCTTTCATTTTTCATACAAAATAATTCGGCAAAGTCACGATTATTAATGTAAAACACCCTTACGTGAAATATGACAACGTCGACAAGGTAGCTTTCCCTTCACTAGCTGCCGCCGGGAAGCCCCGATACCAACATACCTACATATTTTAGTTTACTATTTATTTTACTACACTACTGCGAAGTTTGGCAACCTCGCAAAAGTAAAGATTCGTCATACTGGTGACAATTTTTGACCTAATTTAATTATGATTGATGATATCTCCGAAACGATGCATTTTTGGACCACCTATTCTAGGAGTTTTAGTATTATTTTTACCTACAGAATATAACCCTAGAGTTATGGGATATAAAAAAAAACAGGTTGTATATGATGTTGATGATTTCTGAAAAACTGTGCTATTTAGAGACATCGGTTTATTTTTCCTATAATCTTTACATAAACTTCTATCATATAGAATTATTTCAACTTCGGAGATAAGGGGGGGGGGGGGAACGGTATTCATCAAAAGTTGGAAACTATGCTGCTTAAAAAAAAATGTTTGATAATGTGCAAACAGCGTTCTTTTATATGATACCCCACATGCCCTAGTAACCGGGACTGAAAGGGGGTCATACAAATTTGAAATGGTCAAATTTTTATGACCCCCTTTCAGCGCAAAAAAGATATATTTTATTTAATTTCTTTCTTGTTTGCAAAATAGTTAGGCAAACGTCATCTTAAACCATTCTAAATTTCAAGTTGATAGCATTAGTAGTTCTTGAGATATCCAGGAGTGACAGACAGAAACAGACAGACTTAGTCTCACCATAAGGGTTCCTTTTTACCATTTTGGTATGGAACCGTAATAAATGCTCCATTTTAAGGAATTTTCTTGCCGACTGATCGACCAGAGGTCTGGCTCGTTCTTTGGCCAAAGAATTAGCATTGCCATTCAACGTGGCAATGCTGACAGTCTTCTGGGCACGTTTCCGGATGACAGCGATACGGACGAGTACTTCGACGCTTAAGTGTCCTTTTTTTTGTTGTTGTATTTTTGATGTGAAACATCTAGGCGCACGTAAATTGCGATTCCCCCCCCCCCCCCGCCGATTGCCGTTTTTTTTTATATGGAGTAGTGAGTAGTGTGTAAAAGTGTGTGTAGTGCGATGTTTCACATCTGCCAGTCATCCCGTGACGGCTCATTTTTTTTCTTGTTATCTCGTTAGTACCTAGTTTAAATAGATCTATTCTATTTACACTATTCTTTTTAATGTGATCTATTGTATATAATTATTAAAAAAAAAATATGTACATGTAAAATATGTATAATATCAAGTCTCTATATTTAATAGATGTAACTGTTTACCAGACAAGTAAAACGATAAAAATAGATGATATAAAATATACTATACGTGGAGATTGGAAATTATCCGACGGAACCCACTACCGGGATAAGAAATATTTTATGAGTTAACCCAGGTCATTGGTGTCCCCGTGTGCCAACCAAATCCGTTCAGCCATTGAGACATAAAAAAAAACCGGCCAAGTGCGAGTCGGACTGGCGCACGAAGGGTTCCGTACCATTATCTATAAAAATGGCAAAAAAATCACGTTTGTTTTATGGGAGCGTTTAATATTTGTTTTATTTTAATTTTTTTTTTTTTTAAAGTGAATATATATTATTTCCGTTTCCGGGTTCCCGTTTTACCCTTTGGGTACGGAACCCTAAAAATATGGCATCCAACTCAGCCTATCGCAGTCCATTGCTGGACATAGGCCTCTCCCACGCTGCGCCACAACACCCCGTCCTCCGCCTTCCGCATCCAGTCTGACCCAGCCAGCTTCTTAAGGTCGTCGGTCCATCTTACTGGG
This sequence comes from Tiliacea aurago, assembly GCA_948098905.1. Classification (NCBI taxonomy): domain Eukaryota; kingdom Metazoa; phylum Arthropoda; class Insecta; order Lepidoptera; family Noctuidae; genus Tiliacea; species Tiliacea aurago. The sequence continues at coordinate 21,001,741 of OX402593.1, forward strand.
GGACGACACTACGCTTGCCGATACGCGATCTCCACTCTAGGACTCGTCTGCTCCATCGGCCATCGGTCCTTCGACAAACATGGCCAGCCCACTGCCACTTCAGTTTGCTTACTCTGCAAGCTATGTCGGTAACTCCGGTTCTTTTCCGGATAATTTCAAAAAAATTGCATATAATTTACAAATACTGCATCCTTCGATACCGTCGACAAAGTGACTTAAGCGTTATAAGTAAGTACAAATATGTACAGCGTCAAACCATTACAGCTAATCCTCTAAGCGAGGTGATTATAGTCAAATCCCCAAGGATTATACAAAATGACGCTAAAATTCAACAACAAACATTTACGACCCGATACGATGAGGCATTAACCGTAAAACCGAGGATTTATTAAAATCTACCCTATTTTGTAATAAAACGAAAAAACGCAAGAAAATCTGATTTCAACCCGTTTTTGCCGATCTTAATTTAATTTTTCCGTGCATTTCGAGTCGAAGTCGCGCATGAATTATAACAAAGACTGGCTCAATTTCGCGTGGATATTTTTTTTTTTGTTAAACGTGGACAAGGGCGCGCTTACGTTCGCCGTTAATTAAAAATTTCGTCGAATACAGGGTTACTCTTTACGATTTCTATAAATTTTATTCCGTACGAAGTAGGTACTATGGAGGTTCACGGTTTAAAATCGCAATCAGTCAGTGTATTTCGGAAATTTGTATTGCTTTTATTTATTCAGCAATTTACGCGCGTAAATTGTTCGGCGTTGACTTATTAAATTGCATCGTCATGGAGTATTGTTTATTGGGTAAGCGAGGTGAAAATTTTATTCATTATAGCCTTTGTACTGGGCAAGGAGGAAGAATAATGGCTTTTTTAGGATGGCTGAAGCTGTATGTATTGTTTCTTGAGTAATTTTGTGCTCTAATAATGCACTCCTTCAATGAACACTCTACCTCTTAAATAATACAGGTATACCCCCCCCCTAGCTTAAGAGGTAGAATATTATTCTTGTACATATTTTGTAACATAAACTACCTATAAATGTATTTCTAAACTGTATAAAAAAACTGTATTTCAAACTCTGTGTGTTTTTGGATAAATAAAGATTATTATTAAAAAAATAAAACATTGTTCCTGTTTACAAATGTTTCCTAACTTGTGTGTGTCAATAAATTTATTTTATTTATTTTTATTTTATTGAATTAAAAGTATTAAATTACGATTTAAGAATATTATGGTAGGTGAGTTTTCTTGCATTGATTTGATATTGTTACAGTTTAAGATTCACCTAAGAAGAAAATCGTCGGAAAACAGTTCGTTTGCACAAAAAAAGAGTTCTAATTCTTGAACAGTGCAACAGAAATAAAGTGGCAGACGAAGGGTAGTGTTTTAAAAAAAAAAAAAATATTTTCATTTATAATTGTGTGTTGTATGTACCTAGTTACTTATGTAAGGCATTGTAACAATGAGCCAGAACATAAAAACCGACCAAATGCGTGTCAAATCGCGCACAATGAAGGGTTTCGTAGTTGGGACGAATTTATCCCAAGAACAAACTTAAATAAAAAAACATGTCTCCCCATACATTCATACTGGAAATGTAAGTTTGTACGAACAATATTGAGTTATTTACCATATTATTTTAAGACTATAGACTTTTTATAGTTTATAGTTTTCCTGTAATCTATATTTTTTTATCTTATTTTTTATTTCATAATTTTAGGCTCATCAGTTTCGGAATGATCAATATTTAAAAACGAATTATAAAAAAAATATATTTGAAATCCAGCAAATTTAAAAAAAAACTGTTCATAATAATCTGAACATGGGAAAAAAATCGGGATAATCTTTTATCTAAGTATGTGCTTTTCGTATGAACTCAGGACCACAGGACAACGTACGTTATCAGCTAGTAGGTGAACAAACCTTATTATCTGACAAAAAACAAGCTCCCTAAAAGAAGTTCTGACAACGCTCATTAGTTTCAAGAATAAAATGTAATCTCCTCTCAAAACATCAAAACCTGCTTCCATTTGCATAACATCGTCATTCCATTTAATGCAGCAGAACTCTCTTATATAAACGAAACTACAACGATATTACTATTTAGTTAGAGAAACAACGACACTTTTGCCTGCGCGCCTAGGATTACTGTTCCAAATTGCTTTTGCTAAATTTAATTTCGCCACAACCATTTTGAAAATGAGTTTAGCCAGGAGTTTAGCCTCTAGTTTAGGACATTTTCTATTATTATTAAGAAGGTAAATGGATGTTCTTCAGAAAGGTCAGGTACGTAGTACTCGCAACTGGCGTGCGTGTATGACCAGATGTATGAACGTAAGCGAAGCAAAAGGAGTATGTAAGGAGCGTAGCAAGTGGCGTTCTATAGTTTCTGCCTACCCGCATGGGAAGAAGGCGTGAGTTTATGTCGGTATGTAAATGGATATTAATAGTACATTACTGTAGCGGCCTGCAAAAGGGGCATTGGTGGACGAACGTGTAAATGTGGGCCGAGGCACTTATACGTAGTCCATCAATGCCTGGTTGTGGGCAAGGCTTGTCTAATGCTTTTCTCAAATAATGCGCTGAAATTCAAACTAGTAAATTATTTATAAATTCCAGATTCAATGACGAACAACGATCATTTTTCACGCGAAAATATGTTCATTTGTTTTTTTTTTCAATGAACAGATTTCTATTTGCAAGCCAGTTCGAAATTTAAATAAAACCTTTGACAAGTTACCTCCTTGGTTGCCATGTTTCGGAGTAAAAGATCGTTCCATTTTTAAATTACACGATAGATAAGAGTTTACTATGTAATTTATTTGGCCGCTAAACCACAATAGATAATTATGGATTTTCAAACAACTTTTGGTGGCCGCTGCTCGCATGTATTTGGCCAGTACAGATATTTCAATTTATCTCGAAGAAGGTTGTCAAAATAATGCTCAAAACAAGCATGTTTGAGGAAATTATGTTAATTGAGGTGCATGGTCGAAAGTAAGTTGAGTTATAAAATTATGTTAAAATTTTATAAAACAAAGGCACTGGCCGGGTCTATCTGTCTGAACGCGATAAACTCAAAAACTACCGAACAGATTTTCATACGGTTTTCCCCAACGGACGGAGTGATTCATGAGAAAGGTTTAAGTGTATAATTCATTAAATTGGCTGAAATATGACGTTAAAAAATACTCCAAGTAGGATGAACGTCAGATACATTTTAATATAACCCGCGTGCTCCACGCAGCGGGCTAATACGACAAAAAATTGTAGGGATATATGCTCTGCTACCCATGCGAAGCCAGGGTTGCTAGTAGAAATATAAAGTCAAATGTAAATAAAAAATCAATTCGTTTTTAGCTGATATTAAAATCATAAAAATGGAAACTAATCAATGTTACTCTCAATCCGGTAGCTGTTTATATTAGCATTTTATAAACTGAGAAATATAATATTGATGAACATGAAAATATCGTAACGGAACAAACAATTTTTCTGTGCAAAAGAGTTTTGCCAAGCTTGTTTTTGGGTTCCGTACCAAAATGGTAAAAAGGAAACCTTATAGTGAGACTAAGTCTGTCTGTCTGTCAAACCTGGATATCTCAAGAACTACTAATGCTATCAACTTGAAATTTAGAATAGTTTCAGATGACGTTTGCCCAACTATTTTGCAAACAAGAAAGAAATTATAAAATATATCTTTTTTGCAAAAGGGACTGAAAGCGGGTCTTAAAAATTTGAAGTGGTGCTACTAGGGCATGTGGGATATCATATGAAAGAGCGCTGTTTGCACATTCTCAAACATTTTTTTTTAGGCAGCATATTTTCTGACTGATGATAAAAAGAAAAAATACCGTTCCCCCCGATTATCTTTTCTTTTTTCTTTTTTTTTAAAAACGTTGCCCTACACTAGGAATTTCTCCTGTATTGTGGGTGCGTTTACAATCATTTAAATTCACATACACAAACAGCCAGACCCGGAACAACTATTTGTAGGTCATACAAACATTTGTTCCGTGCGGGAATCGAACTCGCGACACGCAGCGCAGCAGTCAATCGCTTAACTAACTGCGCCAACCGTGCCGTCCACCCCGAGCCGTGCCGATTATCTCCGAAGTCTGCATAGATAAAAATCTGAAATTATTCTATGTGATAGAAGTTTATGTAAAAATTACAGGAAAAATAAAACGATCTCTCTAAATAGCACAGTTTTTCAGAAATCATCAAAATCATATATACGTACGGAACCCTCGGTGCGCGAGTCCAACTCGCTCTCGACCGGATTTTTTTTTCATGTTTAAATATAAATGATAAGGGCTTGCTTCACAGTATACAGATATGCACTATTTACCTATGTACTCGTACCATAAAATAATCTTCTTACGAAATGTGTAAAAAATAGATAACATGCTTCCTAACCAGTTTAAACTACGACGACACTGAATTTCTGCTTAATTCACAATCATAGTTTCTCTAACACCGTATCTAAACTCAACCTCTTTCCCTACCATTTACACACACACACACACACCACACCTACATCACAAAACACACACACACCACCATGCAGGTATGGATGTGGGTGCGGTGTAGATGTGTTAACCTTACACACTTAGTATAACTTAACATAATAATATGTTTGCACCTTATAGTCCTACGCAGTCTCTATAAAAAAATCGTATTCCTTCTGTAGAGCGTTTACGACATACGGCATTTCATACAAACATTCAAACCCTTGTTTTTCGAAATGATGGAACCAATTTTAATGAAACTTCATAAGCAGCAAGATACAAAGGTCTAAAAAGTTAGTTAAGAACATTTTCGAAATGTCTTATTTAAAAACAGATAACTGGAAATCTCTGTTTCTATGGATAATTTTAAATCGGTCTAATTTGGCTGTAACACTATTTTTTGAAAATGTTCTTAAGTAACTTTTTAGAGCTTTGTATTCTGCTTATGCGTATGAAGTTTCATTAAAATCGGTTCAGTCATTTCGAAAAACAAGGGCTTGAAAGTTTGTATAAAACGCCGTAAGTCGTAAACGCTCTTAATACAGGTTAAGGCGTAACGTAGGATGCCAGATTCAATTTTGTTAATTGTTACTCTCATAGATATAATTATATTTCTATTACTCTCTTGTCTTTACGATTTATCCGTAAATTGTTAAATTATATTTATTGTAATAGACTGTACCAAACATTTTGAAAAAAATATTTTTTATTATTATAAAATAAAAATAAAATGTATGAAATTATCTCCCAGGATACGCGAAACAGCCTATAAATGTAATTATAACAGTTCTTACCTGACATTCGTAGGTGCCGTTGTCCCTCTTCTGCACGAACTTGATCTGCAACGTCCAATCTTCTGAACCTTCTCCGTGTAACACCTGCAAAGAAAATAGAACATCATCAACATACTATGTAACCAATTGATTACAGTTGTAAAGCTTTGTTTTCATAAAAAAACCGGCCAAGTGCGAGTCGGACTCGCGCACGAAGGGTTCCGTACCATTATCTATAAAAATGACAAAATACTCACGTTTGTTGTATGGGAGCCCCCTTAAATATTTGTTTTATTTTAATTTAATTATTTATTTTTAAAGTGAATATATAACTAAATATTCTGTGAATATTTCAAGCGTCTACCTGTTGCCGTTATCAATATAGAGCAAAAACGAGAAAAAAAGATACGTTACGTACGAAACTGAACGGCGGTGGCGAGGCGTGAGCGCGACGCGCATTTGTATGGCCAACGTCTACGGCAATTACCCGGCTCTTAAGGAGTCAAAAACGCTCTATATATGGAGAGCCATTATTGTGTGACCGTTCATCGTTTTCCTAAACCTATAGGGCGTGTGCCACTTCTATCAAACTATAGATAAGCATAATTCTTTCATCTAATAAAAACAAACTGCGATCACCTCCCTCTGCCAAGTGTCGTCATTTAACCAATAAATCGTTTGTCTGTCACTTCATCTAATAATAGGATACAAAAATAAAATATGCCAAATCATGAAGAGAAATGAAAATGGTTAAGTTATTTAGATAGTCATCTTGATATAAAATAATAAGAGTCGAAATATGACAAAGTTATTTCTGGTTGCTTTGAAACAAGTAGGTTCATAATTTATAAAATTTGATAACTTGCCTCCAGGGTCTGGAAGCCCTTTCTATTTGATCTTATATTTTGTGACTGGATTGTTTATTGTTATTTCGGTCAACCAATCAATCAAAGATAACTCGATAATTATTGTAATAAATAATATATTATTATTATTATATTATTAATGTTCGGCCTCAGCGACCACACATCAGGATGACGGGGAACAAGAGCATTTTGAGGATTGCGTAGAACAGCCGGTTTAAAGCACAACACAGCCTTCTTTGCCTTCTCCTAAACCGCTCCAGTCTTGTCCCGTTCGTCAATGTCGAATTAATAAGTCAGTTAGGTCTAATTAATTGTGAAGGTGTAGAGGTCATACTAAGTTTCTTTTGTTTGTATTAGTTGGTAAGTTTATTTAATGTAGAAATGTAATAGGGTTCAAGATTAAGGGTGAAGGTGTAATTTTCGAGAAGGTAACCTTTTTACTGTTTATGATCTGCCAAGTGGGCGGCCTGACACAGCGATGGTCTGTCATGGCTGTTCCAAATAAAACCCATTACTAGGTTGTTTTACTCATAAATTTCAATCTGAGATGTTGATTTGATGGTAACATGGTAATAAGTATTTAAAGGAAAATAGGAAATATTCACAATGGTAGCTCTTAAATTCATCCTTGTTTTATTAACAGAAAAGCTTACATGACAAAACTCAATACTGCTGAGAAATTCCGGAATTAAACTCGTAGTTTGGCAGTGCACGGAAGACATAGGAACAATATCCGTATTCTCTTGGTCCGAATCTGAGAAAATACAGTTCTCAAATTCGGATTGAGTCAATGCACAAACGGTTTTACGATCTTCGATTTGCTAAGTAAAATTATGATCTAAGAAAGGGGCTCGCAGGGGAGGGGACGCATCTACTGGCGCTCGAGAGGTTGTGATGTCATAATCTGACTATGCCTGTGGCCATATGATATTGGCCGTGTGGTGCCAGGCGTAAAGAATAGCACCATCCTATTTCTTCCCGTGGGTGTCGTAAAAGGCGACTAAGGGACTTACTATAGAATGGGGAGCAGCGTTCTCTATATATTTAACACCATACTGCGATCGCCAACCCGCCTGCCAAGCGTGGCGATTATGGCAAACCTTTGGGGAGGCCTATGTCCAGCTGTGGACGTCTTTCGGCTGAAATGATGATGATGAATCTGACTATCACACTATTTGTTCATGTTTACGATGTAAATCGTTAGAGAAGGAGCTCGTGGCTAAGTAAAAATAGCCGCACGGGTCGATCCATCAGGTTAAGCTACGCTTAGTGGGGTTGGTCCGTGGATGGGTGACCATCCTTACATACCGCGACTGCTCCGTCTGAGACTGAAAGCAAAAAAAATAAAGAATGAAAACACGTTTATTTGCGGTAAACATAACGCAAAGAAAAAAAAAACACAAACACGAAAGAACAAGTTGAGGGAAAATATGCGTCACATTCACGCCGAACGGCTATCGCTCAGCATAATGCTGCGACCCTATGCGAGACAGAGCCCCAGCGCTGGTTTTCAGCGACAGCGGCGTTGACGTGCACGAAGCTCGATAAGCCGTTGGTCTCGGCTGTCATTTGTGGACCTTTGACAGTCGTTACGGGTCGTCAGAAGACCGAAAGTCTGATAACCAGTCTTACCAAGGGGTATCGTGTTACCCAGTAACTGGGATGTGGAGGTCAGATAGGCAGTAGCTCCATATTCAGCTGCGTCCGGTTATAGCCGACCCCAACATATTTGGGATAAGGCTAGGCAGAATGATTGGCGGTGTAACTCACGTATTATTTCGGGTTTGTGTGATGAAATATTATAGGTGTTAATGAAAGGTGAAGTTAAATAATGTGCAATGATTCTTTGCACGGATCGTCCATACAAACCGCTCGTTGGATGTTAATAATAATAGCCTTTCTTCGACAATCTTATAAAACATGAATGAAAATAAACTAAAACTACAGTAACTAATTAAACTTAATAATAATTATTATTTGACACCGGTATCGCGATTGTCTTGCGTTTCCGCAAAGGCCTCCCCTAAAACTTGCCACCCTTTCCGATTATGGGTCATCCTCATCCAAGTAACACCAGCTATTTTCTTAATATCGTCCTCCCATCTAAGACGTTGCCTCCCTTTCTTTCTTTTATATTGTCTTGGACACCATTCAGTTACGTCCTTAGCCCATTTAACTTTGTTACTCCTCATCATATGACCTGCCCATCTCCATTTTAGTTTTCTTATGGAGTATGTTATATCTTTAATTTTTGTTTGTTTTCGTAATGTTCCTAATTTGATTCTGTCCTTTAACTTGACGTTGAGCATGCTACGCTCCATACTGTGTTGACAGGTCTCAAGCTTACGCATATTTTTCTTCGTCAGACTCCATGTTTGACCACCATATAAAATACACGAATTAAATATTTTTTCCTTGGCTTTGAGTGGTATCTGAGGGTTTTTGACAATTTCCTTAAGGGACCAATACCTTTTCCATGCTAGCTGTACTTTGTTGTTTATTTCTTTTGTTGTAAGGTCTATTGGTGATATTATCTGTCCGAGGTATGTATATTCTTCAACATATTCGATTTTGTTGCCGTTGACTGTGATGGGTGTTTTGTCAAGGTTTGTCATTAATTTGGTTTTTGTAGCGTTCATTGAGAGTCCGACTCTATCACTTTCGTTCGTAAGTTGTTCAAGCATCTCTTGCAGGCTTCTTAGATCTTCAGAAATTAGAATTAGATCGTCTGCAAATCTTAGGTGGTTTAGTTGCATTCCGTTGATGTTCAATCCATATTTGCTCCACTCGAGACGTCTAAATATGTTTTCCAGCACTGCCGAGAATAATTTGGGTGATAGTGGATCTCCTTGTCTCACTCCTCTCTTTATAGGGAAGTATTCTCCTGCTCTTTCTGTCCGTATTTTTGCTTTCATGTTTTTGTATATGTTGTTAATGAGTCTTATGTATTTACTTTCAACACCTTGCATTGCAAGCGCTTCCCATATTTTTGTGTGTTTTAAGGAGTCAAATGCTTTATTATAATCCACAAATGCCAAATAATAAGTCATGCCGTATTCGTTACATTTCTGGATAACTTGTTTTATGGTGTGTATATGATCGATTGTTGAAAAATCACTGCGAAAACCTGCTTGCTCTCTGGGTTGATTTTCATCCAGAGTCAATGTTAAACGGTTTAGAAGTATTTTGGAAAATATTTTGTAGACGTTAGACATCAGGCTAATGGGTCTGTAGTTTGCTATATTGTCTTTCTTTCCTTTTTTATGAAGTAGTATTATAGTTGATGTAGTCCACTGTTGAGGTATATATTCTGTGTCTAAAATTTCGTTAAATAGGTCTGTAATAGTATCTAATATTACATCAGATGTTCCTAATAGAATTTCGTTAGATATGCAGTCTTCACCCGGTGCTTTACCTCTTTTTTGTGATTTGATGGCATTGTCTACTTCTTCTTTCAGTATACATGGAATTTCTTCGGTAATAATTGTATCGTTTTCAGTTAATTGATTGGTTTCATCTGGTGTTACGTCGTCGCTATATAACTCCCTGTAATAATCTGTGGCTACTTCTAGTATTTCGATTCTGTTTGTCTTTTTTTTTCTTATCTTTATGGTGTGTCATATTGTCTATCCAGTTAGTATTTTCTCTTAGCTCGTCCCATGCTTTCTTGACTCCTCCTGACTTTTCTATGTAATAATTTATTATATTGCTCCTTCTATTCTGTCTATGTTTCCTGATTTGCAAGTTTATATCTTTACTTAGGTTTTCTATCTTCTTTTTGTTAGTTTTTCTGTTCTTATACAAAGATTTTCTCTCCATGATCAAACTTCTTGCTTCTGTACCTATTTTGTCTTTTGTGTCGTTATTTAGTCTTGTTTTGCTTTCAACTTTCCTCAGTTCTCTTTCGACAGCGTCATATTTCTCTTGGACATCTTTGGCAATCTTTGTTGTTTTTAAATTACCTTCTAATGATTCTAGAATATTTCCTGCAATTGGTAAGAATATTGGTTTTTTACTACTTTGATTGTTTTTCCTCTGTAATTTTGGTTCTAATGTGTACACTTGTACTCGTAGCATTCTCATCTATGTTGTAGTTAAGTTGATTAACAACATCAATATTTAAAAACACTTTTGGTTTGTTTGTGAGAATGTAATCTATTTCATTTCTCGTTTTCCCATCAGGTGACATCCATGTCCATTTTCTATTATGTTTTCTATTGTAGTAGCTATTCATGATGTGCAGGTTATTTTCTAATGCAAAATTAATCAATCTTTGACCGTTGTCATTCCTTTTATCAGTTGAGTACTGTCCTAGTATATTGTCCTCGTTCTTTTTCCTCTTTCCAATTTGACTGTTAAAGTCCCCTATTATAATAACTTTTCTAGACAAATTTGGCATTATTTGGTTGAGTTTTTTGTAAAATTCATCTTTTATATCTTTCTGGGTAATCTCCGTTGGAGCATATATTTGTACAATTGAAGTTGGTTGTCTATATCCAGGGAGTTTTATATTCAGAATGGCAATCCTGTCTGATATTCCTCTGAACTCTATTATTTCATTTTTCAGGTATTTCTTGACCATAAACCCTACTCCGTATATTCCAGCCTTTTCATTAATGTGATATAATATTTATTTTTCGCGTTCCTCTGTTTTCTCGTGAGCTCTTCTCACGTCACTCAAGCCTATAATATCCCAGTTAACTGTTTCTAATGCATATTCTAGTTCCAGTAAAAAATCTTGTGATTTTATAGATCTCGTGTTAAGTGTAGCTATATTGAATTTACTCCTAGATCTATGTTTTTTATTTTCTGAGTGTTGTTTTTTGGGTAATGTTCTGATGGACTTCTCTATCGCAAGATTTTGGGGGTGGTGGTCTATCGCCCCACGGTGACCAGCCGTATTGGGGTTCTGTTTGTTTTTTGTTAACGTTATTTCTATATTGTTTGTTTTTCTCACGTTTCCGGTGCCTGATATTTCCTATATTTTATGCTGTTGCGTGTTTTTCTCTGACTGTGAATGCGATCTGGATCGCATATACAAAAATGCATCTGTTTTGTACAACTTGGGTGGAGCTAAAATGATTTTTACCCCATCAGTGGGACGTGTTGATGTTTGGATGCTTGCAGGTGACAAAGAAGAATCTCTTTTCCTTTTTTCAACTTCTGGTTTTCTTTTTATAATAAGTTTATTATTCTTAATAAAGGCTTCGTTACCCTTATCTTTTTCCTGTTTCAGTTGTTGTTGCAGATTTTTGCGTATTTCTATTGTTTCCTTGGAGAAATCTTCGGTAATATAAGTATGTTCTGGCATTTTTGCTTTGTTCTTCAATATTTCTACCTTTTTTTGATATGAAGTAAAAGCGATCAGTATAGGTCTAGCTTTTCCTTCTTGTTCGCGTCCCAATCTGTGATATTTATTTATTTCAATTTTTTCCACAATAACATTTTTCGTTTGCAATGTATAACATATTAAGTTAAACAGTTCTTCGTAGTTGTTCTCTGTTTCCTTGACACCATGTATTATCAAATTATTCTTCCTGTTCGCATCATCCAAATCTTTTATTTTCCTGTTCAATGTTTGTACTTCCACCTTTAGGCTATTATTTTCTTCTAATATCGGTTGTATTTTATCATCCATAGCACGCATCAAAGTGGCAGTTACGCTCTGTGTAATTATTGTAGTTTGTTTTTCTAGTTCAATTTTCACCATTTGAAATAATTTTAACATATCCTCCGACATACCACTGTTATCCATAGTGCAGTAAATGTGTTTTGCGTGATTCGTATCGTAATTATACACACAGTGTTGGCACCACTGCACATATGTCAACTTGAGATGTGTTAGGTATGTTTTACGTGGTTCGGAACGTAATTATTCGCACAATGTTGGTACTGCTGCACAAAAATGAATAATTCACGTTTATTTTCCTTCTACCTCCAACTCAAACTGTTAGTATGACGGCACTATTTCTTGCTTTTATTCACTAGGCTTGTTATTTGTGTATTGTTGTGGTAACAAGTAAGTTCCGTTTTCGCTTTCTGATAACGATATCTGCAGTTTTGGTTTGTCTGTGTTGTTTTTCCACTAGTATTTCAATTAAAATCGGGAGCACTTTTAGAACACTGTCAATACTTTGACAACCGGAAACGTACCGTCGCTCGTTGGATGTTACTTTGTCTTAAAAATATACATGAATCATATACGCATTCACTTTTAAATCCGGAATAACCAACTAGACCAGGGTCGATAATTTTTGAAACCAAAAAAATAATAGTAGGATGAAACCCATTGGAAAAGGAAGAGATTATAACATAAATGAAAGGAAAAATAATTTATGGGCGATTTGAGGTCGGGAAGTGGATGGGGTTGAGTTTTTAAGGGTAAAAAACGGTTTATTAATATGTCGTTTTCCGGCAAAACTACAAGTCCTATGGAAAAAAGTTAAATCGAAAAGTTGTAGATATTTTTATTACCTACAACTTTTTTCTTCAACTTTTTTCAATAGGACCTGTAGTTTTGCCGGAAAACGACATAAACTATTTGTTACCCTTAAAAACTCCCCCCCATCCACTTACCGACCTCAGATCGCCCGTAAATTATTTTTCTTTTCGTTTTTGTTATATTCTCTTCCTTTTTAAATGGGATCATCCTACTGTTTTTTTTTTTCACTTTTTACCATTTTCAAAGGCTTCATTCAGTCTTAGTCTATTAATACCCTACAAATAGTACCTCCACCTACATATTTCATCGTGTGGAAATCAAACCCGCAAACCGTAGCGTTTAACCACTATGCTAATAATGACGTAACTCATGTTTTTTCCGGACTTTGTTAATTAAAAAGCTGGCTTCGTTATCTAAATGCTGAAACGGACGAATTTCGTCGTCAAATCAACTGTCAATTTAACGTTCAAATGAATCAGCCATTTTTAACGATAGGGAAAAGTTGTTAAAGCTGAGGCGTGAAATTATCGAGAGGAAATATTAATTAAAAAAGGAGGAAAGAATTAAAAATGGTAATTCGGCAACTTTTATGTCGATGTAAAAGTTGATGGATGTCGGTTTTTTGCGTCAGATTAAGCGACGCGTTGTCAATGGAATATTTAATTGAAAAAAATATTAATAAAGGAAATTCAGACGTTTTTTGTGCAAAACTCTTGAAACTGTAGTAGTATACATAATGATTGTATTGTAATCTTTTCACAAATAATTTGATCAGAATAGATTGTTATGAGAAGTATCTACCTGTTTATAGGTTCTAACTTTTATTATTTTAATAATATTTTATATCGTTTTGTTAATGTGAGAACGCTGTAGGCTTAATACTTATAATACCTAATGCTAATGAACCTATTGTTTACGGCACCTTTTCGGTGCCGGCGGGGCTTCACTGGTTTACACTGTAGATTTGTAAACCATTTCCTATTTTGTTAAGTACCTGGTACTTTTGACGGGACTACACTGTCCTTTCATAAATTTCAAAACATGGTAGAAGCCAATTAATTTTTAAAAGAGTACCCGTGGAGTTTCTTGCCGGCTCTTCTCCATAAGAAACGACCAATTGCAACCGTGCACCTAGCTTCTGACGTTTCATAAGTGCCCATGTAGGCTTATGTGAAATAAAATAATTTGATTTGAGGTAGGTAGGTAGTCGTACCGAAGTTAAGAAAACGAAATTGCCTTTTCTAAAAATAGATTCAGTTTTTATTTTCCTTAAAGGACAAAATGTACTAAGGATATAATAGGCTTCCATGTTACTAGGCCTCACGGCTATGTACCTACGTAATTACCTACTAAATATGAGTATACACAGAGGGAGTGCATCAGCTTTTGTGGGGGCCAAAAGCTTTTGACTACCTACTAAGCTCCTAACGCTTTTGAGCTCAACATAACCCATTAACGCTGTTGACTCCTGAAAATTGTACTGAAAGCCTCACAGTAGCTATTTCCCTATCATTTTCAGAGCAACACGGAAATAATACCTACTAATCCTATGCCCAAGCTGAATTTCATCCAGCAAAGATGACGTCAGCTAAATTCGTGAACACGAACGTTGTCGAAGCGACTTAGGACGAAGCCACACAGCTATAGTTTGCTTTAAAAGTATCTAATGAAGTTGTAAACACACCCTGTTCAGCGGTTAAATTATGATGCAATCGCTTCTTTAAATGGAAGTATTAATTATTAATGCATTCATCTGTATTTAGAAGGTTTCATCAATTTATCCATCAATAATTTTTTGAATAATATTATAGAATTGAAATAAAAAAATCATCGACAAAAATTTAGATTATAAAATTAACGTTTTATTATTATTGAATGAAAAACATCCACAAATTAAACATTTCATAGGGTTTTTGCAATATGTAGGTCAGTTTCAGATTGCATGTTGATTAAAATATGATTCCCGACCATATCAAATATGGGTTTACAGAACTATAACCATTAGAATCAGCAATACAACGCCTTAAGTTAGAATTGGCCTCAAATGTCATAATTTCATAAAATATTCATTGAAATGAAATGAAATGAAATCGTTTATTCTGTAAATAGGATATTAAAATCACTTTTACACGTCATATAAAAAAAAAAAATCTAGATGTAGCCGACATTTCCTATCTGACTACCCCTGAGAAGAAATGGCGAAACAAACTCAGGGGTCAAAGTCTCTTTTAAAGTCCAGACATAATCTTGGTCAGATCATGTGAGGACCGTGTAGATCCGTGTCTGAAATGGTCTTTTGAGGAAAGAACCACGCAAATTTGAGCGGACCTGTCCAATCAATAGGGTAATATGAACTTAGAGAGTTGTATTGATGATTTTTATGATTATAATTGTATAAATAAATGTTTGATACGGCCGCGCAAGTTGGCGTTACAGGTAAGTACGTTTTCTTATCCAATTGTTTAAATTTTAATCAGATACTTTTGAAACAGACTATTTTACGTGCCTCGCTTAGTGCTTAGTACTACGCTGCGAGCTATAAAAGGTGACTTGCTCCTAGGGAATGTACACATAATTTTACTATTATTATGGGTACACTGACGGATGGTGCCATGCTGCATGACTCATTTGTAACTTGTTCCAAATAGGTACGCTACTTAAAGAGCGTGGTACCAAGCGAATCTACTAGCTGTGTGACTTTAGCCTTAGCTAGGGTAGTAGATTTCTAGACCGTGTTCGAATTGCCTGACGCGGCAGAAATCAGAAACGACGTGTCAATGATGGAATGAGGCCGACGTTGGCCGAAAATAGCCGAAAAAGACCGAAACAAGCATTCGGCCATAATGTGTAATAGGATATTTTTTGTTGTATAAAATGAGTTTTTACGCCGCCGTTGCCGTCGATATGAAAAGTGTGTCAGCGGTTTTATGAACGCAATGTTTATGATTTTTACGTCGGAGCTAGTATAGAGGGAAATAATAAAGTAGGGGAGAGAGGGGGGTTGTATCAGTTTTATATTCTGTTGAGTTGTGTGGTGCAGATGTCGGATAGGGTTGCTTGTCGCATATGGATTTTAATCGGAATTCTTTTATTTTCTTTATAAATCCAGCAAGGAATTTTAGATATCCATAGTTTCCTTTTTGACTTTGAATCCTTACCCGACTTAAAGTTACATTTTTGACTTTGGCTTATCTCTTTAACTGTCGTTTTTTTTTTTCGCCGTAGTCAGCCATAGTTTGCCGTCGTCAAGCAACGGCCGAACATTCGGCCGATACTTCGGAATTATGTTCGGAGTAGATCCCCAGGAAATAATTTACTGATAATATTTGCCTACATCTTACTGAGAGTACGTTTGTTCAATTTTATAAAAGATTTTCGGATTAAAAATTATGTTTCTGAGAAAAGTATTTTTCTGCAAACGATGTTAATCAAGTGATTTACATTAACTGTCTGTATCCTTTTCACCGAAATATTTAATTAACTCAAACAAGTATTAAATTATTATTATTATTACGGGTTAACATTTTGATTCATGGAATTGAGCGAGTATTTTAATTCAACTGAATTTAATAAATTGGCTGCCTTCTTTTACTATAACAATTTTATTACAAATAACATAATATCATGCGTGTAACCCCGAAAGGGTTAGGCAGAGGTGTACATATATTAAAAACATTATATTTTTAAGTAATTTGCCAGGACTGTAGAACTCGCATATCTTTTTCTTGATTGTTGTGCTCTGGTTCATATTATTAAAGTACACAGATTAAACCGCTGCTTTGTATGAATACAGTTGCAACTCAAAACGGGTATATTTTTCAGCAGAGCTCATTGAAGTTTACTATCATTTCAAACTTTTATAACTTTTGACTTATTGAATTTATTCAACTTGTGATAAGACTGTTTCACGGAGAAAAAACGTGGTTTCGCCTCAAAAGTCATGCCGTAACTGGTGAAACACCAATTGGTCAAAAATAAATGGCGACGAAAGTCCACCAATGGCGTAGTCTTTTCGTGGCGTCACAGTTACAACAGTTGTAATACCAATATGATCTTTAATGAGTATATAATATGGATGGTCTAACTAACTCGAAATTGTAGTTTTTGTAATAATACAGTATTCTTCCAAACCAGCGAACCATGTCGCATCTTGTTAAACTTTTAGCACGTTCTGCTTAATGATAAGAAGAACGTGCTCACGCGATCGTAAACCATAATTTCAGGACAAAGAAAGAGAAAAATAAAAAAGTCTAAAGTCAAGTGAGACTTTCTCTTTAAATATTATATTAGCATAACATAACCGTCTAGCTCCCAAACTATATATACTTGCTGAACATACATACGGGTGTTTTGGAAAAGACTTTGAAGAGGCCCTTTTAAAATTTTGCTTTGGACCTCGTTTCACTGGCTACCCTGTATAGCTTAATCAGCCTATACAGGAAAAGTTTTTAACCAGTGCGCAAATTTTTTTTGGTGGTTCAATATCAGTAACATAACACATTTCCACTATTTATTCAATACTTTTTTTTTTATCATACTTTAAATCAGCATTCTACACAATCTATTCGTAATAATATCAATGGGCGCGCGCGGTGGCCGGCGCAAGCGGCGGTGTTGCACGGGGGTGAAACCCCCTCCCGGGCGGCAGGGCGCGCCGGGCGCTGTGGCCGACAGTTCGCTCATCGCACGCGCTGTCGTGTGTCGTCGCGTCTAATCGATTACCCGCGCAAGCGCCGCGCCGCACGTGTGCCGTGCTACCGGTCACGATGTCGGACTTCAGTAACCGCGAGTTTTACGAGATGGTGCAAGTGTATGTACTGAGTGATGAAAGTTTGCGAGCAGCTCGCAGAATGTATGCGACGGAGAGCATACCTCGAATGCGAGCCCATGGAATCCTTAACCCCGCGGTCCCTAATGAAAGGACCATTTTAGCGGCCACTCAAAGGCTGCTTGATCACGGACAGTTCATAATCCCAAATCATGCACGAGGGTCTGGCAGACCCCGACTGGCGATCGAAATCGAAGAAGCCATCCTAAGCCCATTCAAGTATGAAGGAAAAATTGGAATTACTCTTCAAATAACTTCAGGTCACGGCCTAAACATAAAAAAGTCTAGTTCGAACCTTATAAAATTAGCGATCAGTACATTGTAACCCACGTAAATACCTACGCCGGCGAATCGAGCGAGCGCACAGCTGATAGGTAGGTACTTTCGCGCGTTCCGCTTCGCCGCGCGCCGCCGCCGCCGGATAGCCATTTAACCACTTTTAAAGTAAACATCTTTCGTTAACGATATTTTTTGTTTTTTGTACTAAGACGTATCAAAATAAAAAATATGTGTTTAATAAAACTCGTTTAAGTTTAATTTGTCAAAATTTGCGCAGTGGATAAAAACTTTTCCTGTAATATCCTAAATGTATATTTTATAGTGTTTATTTTTTTCTTTTTGAAATGTATAATCTGGTGTACAATAAAGTACTTATTTAAATTATCTAGCCAATCATTTTTTTTTTTATTTATTTATTAAAACTTTATGCACAAGTAAAAAAAAATACACTGTACAAAGGCGGACTTAATGCCTGAGGCATTTTCTACCAGTCAACCTTAGGGTGATGCAGAGACAAAACATGGCAGGTGCAACGTACCGGATAGATAGCTCGGAAATAACTATAAAATACAAGCATAAATAAATACAAATACATAGATAGATACATACATACATAATATACCAAAATAAACTTTGTCAGGAGAAGTAACGACCGGTAGCGAAGAAAACCACTCCAGCAAATCACCGTTGAGATGTTTCGGCCAACTTCTGACGAACTGGGGTGCAACTGGGTGCCGTCCTGATGTTCAGAGGGAGCGCATTCCAAAGAAAGACCGCCTGGACAAAGAAAGAAGAATAAATGAAGCCAGAACGGTGTGAAGGACATCGTAGCAGACGATTGTTGGTGGAACGAAGATTTTTACTATGAGCAGAGCATAAGTATTTAATTTTGGAAGTCAGGTAAGAAGGAGAAGTAGGTTTGTCGAGAATAGAGAACAACATAGACAGAGCCCTTAACTCTCTGCGTTGACGAATGGGTAACCATTTCAAAAGCAGTCGGTGCGCGGATACATGGTCATACTTACGCAGATTGAAAACGAATCGAATGCAGTTATTGAGAAGGCGGTCAAGTTTATTGAGGAGATCTGCATTCAGGTCATAGGTACACACATCACCATAGTCAATCATGGGAAATATTAGGGACTGTACAAGCATTGCCTTTATGTGTGATGGAAGAAGATTTTTCAATCGATAGAGCGACCGCAACGTTCCGGTGACTTTTCGACTTACAGTCGTTACCAGCTTTCGCCAGTCAAGACAATTGTCGACATGCAGACCAAGATTCTTAACATTGGAGCTAAACGGGATGACTGAATTGTCGAAGATTACAGGTGGCACGGTTAAGCCATTCAATTTTCTCATACTGTAGGGGCTCCCTAGTATGATAGTCTGACACTTGGTTGGGTTAACCGCTACCCCAAATCGATCAGACCAGTTTTTAACGACATCTAAATCCCGGTTTAGCTCCTCAATCGCATCGTATATGTTGTCAACACTTGCCCGACAATAAAGCTGCAAATCGTCAGCATAAAGATGATACGCAGTCCGAAGCTCGGTAGTAATGAGGTTAATAAAAATAGAGAATAAAAGAGGAGATAATATACCGCCTTGAGGGACGCCAGCTGCAAGATCACACCAACTCGACGAAGAGTCTCCAGCGTAAACAGACTGCTGTCGCCCCTGAAGATAAGATGAAAAACATTCCAATATCTCCGGAGAGACCATAAGATAGGAAAGGATGGATAAAAGGACTTCGTGACTGACGGTATTAAAAGCATTGGAAAAGTCAATTAACACTAAGACCGTAACCTTAGTGTCTTCCATTCCCCGCCTTATATCATCGGTCACTTTAAGGAGAGCTGAAACGGTACTGTGCCCGGGCCTGAACCCGGATTGAAATGGACTGATGAGGGAGTTGTGGTGAATAAAGTAGGAGAATTGTTTGTGAACACGGGCCTCGAGCACTTTGGATAGAAAGGGAAGGATGGAAATTGGGCGGAAGTGACTGGGAAGAGAGGGATTGGGTATCTTAGGCAGGGGCCGAACAAGGGCTTTGCGCCACAGGGAAGGAAAAACGCCGGTGTAAAGGGAAAAGTTTATTATGTGGGAGATTGAAGGGAGGAGTTGATCAAGAGCCGTCACGATCATATGGCGGCTGATATTATCGCAACCCACGGCTTTGGATTTAATGGATAGGATAATCTTTTTGATCTCTCCCGGGTCGACTGGAATGAAGAGAAAGGGATCGATATTGGGACGCGTCAGACCAGCAAGGTAGTCGAGGGTTTGACATTTGGTTAGACTATCTAGAGTTTGAACAGAAATAATCTTCCCACTGCTGGGACACAGGCCTCTTTGTGAGGGAATGGGCCATAATCCACCACGCAGGCCCAGTGCGGGTTGGTAGATGTCACAAGTCTTTGAATTTTTGGTTCTAGGACATGCTGGCTTCCTCGCGATGTTTTCCTTCACCGTTTTGAGAGCAGTGGTGATGAAATTATTTTCAAAAAGTAAAGTGCCGGTCTTCCACCACTGCTCAGGCCTTGCTCACGTGAAAACATTGAAGTTTGTTTTTTTTGGTGTTAAATGATCAAATATCTTCTCCTGCTCTGGGCAGAGCGGGGGCGTGTCCAACTTTTACTGACTAAAACCAACCCGTGTTCCTTCCGTTGCCTGTGTGCCAGGGCCACGATATTCCTTTCGGACAAACTCGCAACCCTGGCAGGCATTGGCCCTAACGGACCCCGTCAGTTCGTGCTGACCTCTCTTTGAGGCACGCGTGGAACACAACGCGCCGTTGACCCGGGCTGGTCCTTATCGGACGGCAAGCTACCCATCGCTCACCGTCCGCAATCCCACCCTACGGTGGCCGGGAATTGGCCTACGACTCCCGACGCCCGGGAAAACATTGAAGCTTGTAAAAATAATGGATCGTTTGAGTGCAAGGGCTGATTGAATCATTTCATATTAAGAAAACTTACTGTAGGTGTACGGGGTGGTGGCTACCCTGTATATCTACTAAATAACAATGATGTATTTATTACCTTTAGATGCGTTACCCGCGCTCAATAATGGCAAATTAAATGCAAGGCAATTGCCCGACTTGGAATTAGTCACACGCCATCCAGTGCCGCGGCTACACGTCACAATCACTCGCAATTCTCAGCAATGATTTGTAAAGAAAATGCCTTCCCGTGTCTATACACGATGTACATATTACACTACTACTGTGGGAGTATAGAAAAACGTCTCATTTCATGCATAAGTACTTATTGTATTTTTTTATTATAAGAAAACGTTGTTTTGTTTTGTACTTGTACAGCCAGTCAGCCATTTTTGCCATTTTTCCTGCCTGCTGTGACCGACGCGTACGCGCCAATGAACATGCAGCAGGTAGTGACGTAACTAAATATGTATGTTTATCTCTTTCTAACAACAGTTATCGGTATAGGTCTTTCCTTTTCTTCGCGCACTGTATGATTGTACGTATGTAGCTACCATCATGGCTTACGCTGTTTTTGAGTGCACTAATGTTCGTGTATGACACGTCTATTTATAATACGTCATTGCTAAATAACAACAAAATTTGCTGATGGGAATTCTATCGGGCACACGGCTTGTTTCCAAAGACTTCTGCTCACCTCACAAAATAAAAAACCAGCCCAGTGCGTGTCGGACCATGCACAATAAAGAGTTCCGTAGTTAGGATGAATTTATCCCAAAAAGAAACTTAACATTGTAGTTGAAAAACATGCTCTCCCATACATCGATATACGTTACGGTCAATTCCTCAACGGCAAATTTAAGTTGGTCGACTATTACTCGTTAACTTGTAAACCCTACTTAGCTGTGATAGTTTTCTTTTTAATTTCGATAAATATGCTACTGCCATGATTTTTTTCACATACGCAGGGGGGGGGGGACACTTGACTCTAACAAAAAATAGCACTTTAAAGCTTAATATTACGCAAACGGATCTCAGAATTGAAAAATGTTTTTCACCGACCCACAATATTTTTAAACGGCCTATCCAACGATATCCCACACCATGTATTAGACAAGATAAAAAAATACCATCCCCGTTTTACGAGCAGGGTAGGTACCCTAAAAAAAAATGTTTTTCATGGTTTTTTTTTACGACTTTCTCGGCGTGATTAATATGTACACCCATGGCAAATTACAGCTTTCTAGGACTAAGCGTCTCCGAGCTAAGCCGGGGGGACAGACGGACGGACGGACAGACAGACAGACAGACAGACTGACGGTCATGGCGAAACTATAAGGGTTCCTAGTTTACTACGGAACACTAAAAATGGTTTCTAACATAAACTTACATAACAAGTTAAGTAGTCACGCCACAGCGTGCCGACTGCTTATTTTCCCACGCCCGCACTCGGTTGAACTAAACTAAAACGTGTTTAAGTTCCCGCTGTTATTATTTACGAATTATTTTATTCACGACATACTATTACTATTACGAAATGACTGTTTTCGTTATATTATTTCCTTATTTTGATTAAGTTTCAGATAAATGTTGTTGGATATGTGGAATTTACACGCACTAGAGTCACATTTGTAGTTTGATACATACTCAAGGACATGATAAATATATCTTGAAGTGATAAAAAAAAACCGGCCAAGTGCGAGTTGGACCACGCACAATGAAGGGTTCCGTAGTTGGGATGAATTTATCCGAAGAACAAACTTGACATTGTAGTTGGAAAACATGATCCCCATACATTCCAACTGCAAATGTAAGTTTGTACGCACAATATTGAGTGATTTACCATGTTATTTTAAGACCACAGACTTCTAATAGGTTTTATTGTAATCTATGAGTAAAGAACTATTTTCTGTATTTTTATAATTTTTTTTAGGCTCAGTAGTTTCGGAGATAAGGGGGGGGAATGGTAATTTTTCATCTATTTTCTTAAATATTTTTAAAAGTATGTATTTTAAAATTATAAAGAAAATATGTTTAAAATCCTTAAAACAAGCTTTCATTTGATATGTCACACTATACAGTCAGCAAAACTTTTATTTTTATTTTCTATAATTTGCCCCCCAAAAGTGACCTCTATATTCAAAATCAATTTATTTACGTAACACGTCCGTGTTTGGGTCACAGAAGTTCATATGTGTACCAAATTTCAACTTAATAGGTCCAGTAGATTCGAAGCAAATCAGCTGTGACAGACGGACAGACAGACACACGAGTGATCCTATAAGGGTTCCTTTTTCCTTTTGAGGTACGGAACCCTAAAAACAATAAAGTTCAAAGAATTAAGATTTGCAGTAGGTATATAGCCACTTGAGCGGGAGACGAACACTCAACAATGGCCTTTGATAAAGCAGTCTCTCTGCCTGTACTAAAGCTGATAGCAGGCGTTTCTCTAGAGTCAATGTTTATTTTTGTTCCATTTAATGTTCATCTGACACAGACAAAATTACAGAGAAATTAACGTTCACTCCTCATTTCATTTACTGATCATTCTGAGCCCGAGAAAAAAATGCCGAAATCCAACATCGATGGATCGGTTCATTAATAAATTCATTTTTCTTTTTTGATTCTTTTTGTGTTCGAATGTCCTTTTAAAATTAAATGAAACACTACTTTTTGTAAAGGCAATATCACACACAAATCAAAGTCATACCTTGTTTTATCTATTATAACGTGGTTATGTCGAAATCTTATTTGTTTTTCTTATTCATTACATATACATTAAAATCATTTTATACAATAGATCACACAACTAACTATTTTATATTGCAGATTTGCTTCCACGAAGTCACAAAGATTAAAAGCCTTAGAATACCTCTGTATTGCAAAAAAAAAGTTTTTAATAAAAACAATACCAAGTTTATAACTACCAAAATGGAGTTCTAAAGCTACATTCAAGCATAAAAAGAGGGTGCAAAATTAATAAAAAACTTGTTCGTCTCCTTTTTTATTGTCTATGGGAGGATGCGAGTGAAGTTTATTTAGTATTAGCTTTTGCCCGCGGCTCCGCTCCTGTTCAGCGTTTATCCCTAGGGAGCAGTACTTTTTTTCTGGATGAAAGGTACCTTATGTCCTTTTCTGAACCCCTGACAACGTGTATGCAAAAATGTATTATGATCAGTTGATTAGTTATTGCGTGAAAGCGTATAAACACACTGAACTAGCGCATTTATAATATTAGTTAGGATTCTTACATGCTCACACATTTTTACGCCCGGATACATAAAGGCATTCAAACGGCCCTGTAATGTACGATATTTTATACAGTAAAATGTTGGAATAACACGTCAACATCCCCCCTGTTTACGATGCCGAAATCCAACATCAATGGATCGGTTCACTAATAAATCCATTTCTCACTTTTGCTTCATTTTGTGTTCAAATGTTTCACTTCGAGTGAAAGATGAAGACATAAAAACAATATTAATAAAATGGGAAGCACCTGATATCAGCTTTATTTTAATCTTATAACTTATTCCGGGCACCTAAAAATATTACCTAATGTATTTTCAGTGTTTCTTTCAGGTCTCGTCGGAGGCCTGGCGTTTATGAGATTAACACTAAAAAGTCTCTCACTTAATTCCCTTTTACGGGCTGTTACTACGGATAAAATTAGGATGATATTAAAAGATTAAAATCGATTAGCCTTAGAAGTTTATTCAGTACCTATCTACCTAATTTCATTATACTTCGCCTCCTTATCAATTCTATAAAGATTATTGAAAATGGGCTTTCCTAATGATTATTATAATTATATATTATATACTTGTTTACCCAATATATCTTACTAGCTTCTGCCCGCGACTTCGTCCGCGTAAAATTTCTTAACATAAAATATAATTATCATATGACAATTGGCAATACTGTAGTTTAATAAAATAATACTCACATGAATTATTGGAAATAATATTATATTGGTGACCACTTGGAAAACGTCCGGATTCGATGCTAGCTCCGAGCAAATAGGCCGAGTCCACTCCCGCTTTCTCAACTCATAACGTCATTTTTAAAACCCGCGTTGCCAGTATAAGAAATACAATGTCCTAATAGTCGTTTAAATAATGATTAATAATATTTCAAAACCTAACAGTAGCTTCC
Source organism: Tiliacea aurago (assembly GCA_948098905.1). Classification (NCBI taxonomy): domain Eukaryota; kingdom Metazoa; phylum Arthropoda; class Insecta; order Lepidoptera; family Noctuidae; genus Tiliacea; species Tiliacea aurago. Next base: position 21,026,540 of record OX402593.1, read on the forward strand.
CATTAGTGAAAGAATTTTCAAAATGGGATCAGTGGTTCCTATGATTACCCCCACAACCTCACAAACTTTACCTCTAATATTGCCAGTTACCCGAATACGCACTGCGCATTTCAACACACGACAAACATCGCCCTACATTCCCAAATTACTTAAAAAATGCATTTCTATTTGTCATAGTGATAAGAATCGCTTGTACAGCTTGACACGGATTTGGCCTCCGCCAAGCAACATTCTCATTTATGCCATGTCGCTCGGAATTGCATCTGCGTTTATTACGCTGTTAGGCAAGTGATATAGCAGTATCTAGGTGTGTGTGTGAGGCGTCAGCGTTGTATAAACGGGTTATTCTAGGTCAGGTTGTTTGTGTGTGATGGTAGATTGGTTTTGTTCTTGAAATGGGAATCTTTAATTGTATACAGTTCTGATTTATATTGTTATAGACATAGAAGTAATAGGCTTAGAACCGCAGTACTCGTATGCAAAGTGAAGCCATTTCATGTTAGCCTTTAAAGGCTACCTAGGACTTTCGGCACGTCAGTAATCAAGACCAAGTAAAGAGTTCGCGCAATTTTACAAAAAAATGACGTACTGTGTAGTGAAAGGGGGTCACAACTCATCACATAATCACGAGAAAAATTTAAAGATTCCATTTCACGGGTAAGTACTGCCCGATAATTGTTATAAATGCAATAGTAATGCTGTCAGTAACCTTTTTACGCATAAACCACTGAACCGATTATTATGACATTTGACAGATAGGTAGGTAGCCTGGGACCTGGAGAAGAACATAGGCTACCTATTTTTAATTCTTGCCTAGCATCTTATATTTTTTGTATAAAACATTTATCAAAACAGATGAATAAATTGTAAATTTGACAGATGCCGCCGCCATTACATTGAAAATGTTGCTACGCAAAGGAAAATATTTTACACCATTCTTTGTTATTATAATTTATTATGTACTGCACACCTATAGGATGTACTGCATAAAGTTGCAAATATCAAATAACCAAATGAAATCTAACTCTCCTGCACCGAAATACCAACCGATCTGAATTCACGCATCAGGTCCTACACTAAGCGTTACTCTAAAATAATTACACGTGCTTTTGAGCTACGAAATTTCAATGGTCGCCGAATTATCCGTAATTCCTATTCATTCACGCTCAATTTCGACCGCTGTGGTCACCGGATCACATATTCCTTAGCATTTTGAGGGCGTTAATTTTGTGGGGAACCAATTTAGGAACAATTTAGAGTGCATTGACAATGCAGCTCGCTGGTCTTTGAATCGTACTATGCCGTAATTAGAACTCAAACTCAAAGCAATTAAAACATTTACAGGCACTTTTGAATTGTCAAGGAGTCGGGCAGGTAGAATATGAAACTAGATTCATATTCTACCTGCCAGACTCCTTACAAAACGTAGTATCTAACTATGGAGAAGAACGGGCAAGAAACTCCATGGACATTCTTAAATTATAGTGTTACAAAAATATTATTTACCTCTTTAATGTTCATTTCTATCTAAACTAGCTGCGCCCCGCGGTTTTACCCGCGTAAGTCTCGATCCCGTGGGAATATCGGGATAACAAGTAACCTATATGTTAATTCATGGATGTCAGCTACCTCCATTTTAAATTTTATCAAAATTGATCCAGCCGTTTGAGCGTGAAGAAGTAACAAACATACACACACACACACACAAACTTTTATAATATTAGTCTGATCCAGAAATCCAAAAAGGGTCCAGTAGTGGGATATTGAGTTAAGACTAGATTCGGTATCTAGAATAGTCAATTGATAATAAGAATTAAAAAAAATATTCAAAAACTGGCATATTTTTTTTCAATCAGATTTTTTAATATCTCTGAAAAAGAAACTCTGGTACTTAGAAACATCACAAATTATAAAGTCATTTACTATATGAACTAGTAGATAATTGAGCATTAAAATCAATTAAGTTGAGCTGCACTATTACTGACAAATGCTTGCACTGATTGGACAGGTCCACTCAAATTTGTGTGGTTCTTTCCTCATTGTGGTTCATTTCAGACACGGATCTACATGGTCCTCACATGATCTGACCAAGATTATGTCTGGACTTTAAAAGAGACTGACCCCTGAGTTTGTTTCGCCATTTCTTGTCAGGGGTAGTCGGATAGGCAATGTCGGCTACATCTAGCCTTTTTTTTATTTTGTTTGTTTATGACGTGTAAAAAGTGATTCTAATATCCTATTTACAGAATAAACGATTTCATTTCATTTCAATTAATATCGCGAAATGCAAATAGGTATTTCAACCAACTTTACAAAACTGCGAATATGTCGGAAAGTAAATGCCGAGAACTGGACCCTTTTTGCTTGGACGCTCACAAATTACCATTGAGTAGCAAGAAAGAAAAAAAGAAAAGAAAGAAATGAAAGAAAAGAAAGAAAGAAAGAAAAGAATGAAAGAAAATAAAGAAAGAAACTACATTTATTTAGCACAGACTAAAAGGCACTAGTGCTGTGTTCTGGTTAGTCATTGGTTTGTCACACGTTACTTGTGAGTAGCGTCGTAGACGATGGGCCTTACTGGTGATGAAGAATGTTTTGAATTTTTTTTGATAAAATGGCTACGATGTACAGGATGGTTTTTTGAGATGGGGCAGTAAGGGCAGCTACCTGAACCGTTGTAACTACAAGAACATTTTGATCTGCATTCACAGATTTTGAAAGAAGAGAAATGATTATTAAATGTTGATAGATGGAGAGGAAGAGGAAGGCCAAAGAATAGATGAATGGATTGTCTAAGGCAATAAGTTCGCCTTTGTACCTTATTGTGTGCGAGAAGTTTAAATAAATAAATAAACTGTGTGAGGAATGATATGAAAAAGTAGGGAGTGAATGATATTCAGGGTTGACATGGGAGAATGGAAAGAGAAAACGAGTTGCGCCGACCCCAAGTAACATGAGACACGGGCAGGAATTTTGAATAAAAAGGACAGACGGCATCAAAATCAGCAATTTTCACAAAAACTATTTTGATTTTCATTTCATAAAAATCGGCAATTTTCACAAAAACTATTTTGATCGCAATCGATTCAGTTTTTTATAAGGATTAAAAGACTATCGGGCCTTAATGAGGTTTGAGTACTTTTTTAGGATGGACAGACTGCCCTATATCCCTATACCTATTATTAAGCCATGATCATATCAGCCCATATGCATATACAGTCATGAGCACAAATATGTAAACGCTAAGCAGAATTCAAAACCGATTTTCTCGTGGATTAACGAATGTAACTTTGAGAAAAGATCTATTTCATAATAGCTTGGGATCCAAAATATTATGTTCGTTGTAAAATAAAATTTCAATCAATACAGTTGGAGGAAATCACTTTTAAAAGTTGCTGAGTGTATACATATTGGTACACACAGCGTCAGTATGTGCTAACCACTCAAGTTTTAAAATAATACACTGCTACACTACAACATTGAATTCGTTACGAGACGATCCGACCGATCCGGGGGTCGATTCGTTGATTGAGTTCGTTGCGTCTAAAGAGTACTTCAAAAAGAGTTCATTGTTTCGACTTGAATTCAAACCATCGCAGCACCGAACGTCGTCCTACAAGACTTATACCAGCAGTTTGACGAACTAGTGCTGGGGCTCTGACTCGAATAGGGTCGCAGCATTATGCTGAGCGGTGGCCGTTTTGCGTGGATGTGACGCATATTTTCCCTCAACTTGTTCCTTTTGTATCTATGTTCTTTCTTTGCGTCATGTTTACCGCAAATAAACGTATTTTCTTTCTTCTAACCAGCGAGCCCTTATAAATTGCGATGAAATTGTTATTTACTATCGTCCGAGTCACTTTGTCTTTAGGTATCTGCCTAATCGATAGACAGAGACCTAAAGAGTATTCCCAAAGTAAGAGTGAGAGTAAGAGTATTGGGGGTATTTGAGTGTACCCATTAATTTTACATACATACGTTTTCTTTATAAAATTAATCCATACCCTTAAGTTATAACTACAACGTGTGCACTGAAAATTACGAAAAGTAAACGACTACGATTTGCCCTAGTAGTATTAGTAGGCCAATTCCTAAATTGGCCTCCCAATAAATGGTGTGGGAGGAAATTACCAGAACCGCCACGCTTGGCAAACAAAATGGTAATCGTAGTCTGTTATTAGCATACCTATTTTGCAATCTACCCATCGATGGCGAGTGGTAAGCTATTCCCAGGTTTATGTAGGTATTTAATTCTATTATATATACACAACACAGAACAGTCTCCTGAGTGTCATTGCGGAAAAATTTGATTGCCCGCTCGTCCGTTATTTGTCCAACCTGCATGTTTACTAACATAGTTGTTAAGATTAATGTGTACTAACGAATTATGGTTGTTTCTGAAATAAAATGTTTATTATTATTATTGTATATATTTTTAATGTAAATAACTTGTAAAACCCCACAAATCAAATCAAATTAGCAAATAATTTATTACTTTGCAAACATGGGTAATTAGTACAATTTTATATTATAAAAGGCCTCCATGTTATACCGTCACATGGGCATGCAAATCTTAATTTATACAAATGTAAAGACATTAAAATTTACCATTAATTTAAAATACAAATTAGTGTCAAAACTTCCGAATTACAGCATCTAAAAATGTCTAATTAATACAAAAATGTAAAATGTCAACAAAGTTACAGCAATAAAAAAATACCTCCTAAGTATCTACTTATTAAATTTTTTAAATTAATTTAAGTACTCTCTGACTGACAACGCGTGGCCTAAACCGAAGAAGCCACACAAATGCTTGCACTGATTGGACCTGCACTCAAATTTGTGTGGTTATTTCCTCAAAAGACTATTTCAAACACGGACCTACATGTCCTCCCATGATCTGACGAAGATTATGTCTGGACCTGACTTTGTTTCGCCATTTCTTCTCAGGGGTAGGAAATGTCGACTTCATCTAGCTTCTTTATTATTTATAATATGACGTGTAAAAGTGATTCCTACATCCTATTTACAGAATAAACAATTTCGATTTCGATTTCCATCACCAGCCACCAGCCAGCCACCATTGTTTATGCAAAAAAATAAAAATAAATATTATCTCCTTTATTTCATTTAGGTATATTTAATACATACTGTATTTATGATTATGAAATTTTGCACGTAAGAGTTCTTTGTATAGCGAAAGAGAGCATCAAGGAAGAACTTAAAAAAAAAATGTTCTTTTGGGTTTATAGAGGACATAAGTTTGTATGGAAGTTCTTTATTCCCATCGGGCACGCGGCTTGTGATCTATACTAATATTATAAAGAAGTATTTGTTTGTAAGTTTGTGAAAAATGATTTTTGCTATTGATAGCCCAATTCTTCAGGAAATTTAACATCACGCTTCGACCCTTAGGAACCGAGTAAAAAGAAAAAAACGCTAAATGAAAACGAAGTAATAGCGCGGGCGGACGATGCGATGCGACACAGTGGGTCGGAAGAACAAGAAATATCACATGGATGAAGTCACCGATAATAAACTAGAATGCAACTTTCTCAATGAAACAAAAGACAGTCAATACAAACATACACACACTCCCATTATTCTGCAGCAACACACAGACTTTCAAAGACCTTGAAACAGTATATACGAAGCCCCGACGCCTGCAAACTTTGCCGTGAAACTTCATTACAAAATGAAAGAGCCTTCATTAAAGAAAATGCAGTGGTTTTTTATATGGCCGTCATTATTTAAGGCAACGATAACCGACTTTTAATGATTTTATACTGAAGATCACGTCTATACGAGTAGTGTTAATGCTTTGAAAAAATATGTTAAATAAGAGCATTTTCTCAATAACTTAACATGTAAATAATTATTTTAGATTATGTTTATATTACATAGTGAAATTAATTTGTAAAGTTATGTCTAACGCGGATAAAAAACTGAGAATGGCGCAAAATCTACCAAGCGTATTTTTCTGAAACCTTCACCAAGATAATTTAATTATTGCTCTTTTACTATACGCGTTTTATTAAAATACTATTTGTTTTGTGTATAATAAATTAATAATGCGTCAAATTGGGGACAGCGCTCCTTGATGGGCGAGTCCTATTACTGGCTGAACGTACGACGCATTGCGTGAGCTCAGTACAGAACACGCAAGCTAACCACTCAAGGTCACTGGCATATATCTCCGTCTTAAGTCAGCCCATAAGAATCTACTACTGGAAATTCCTCTCAATGAACGGTCTGAGAAAAACTAAAATCCCTAGGCAGGACATATTGATAATCTCTTATTTATTATATTCGTCTGTATGTTTTTATTTTATTTTTATATATGTTCACTGATTTCCCCGTCAATTGTAGACGGATTTAAAAAAAAATTGTATGTGAGGGTATGCTTTCGAGGTGGTCCCATTGTCACCAAGTTAGAATCTGATGCCAATGTAGAACCCCATGGAAATCGAGGGAAAATCTAAAATTTTATAGGCGCCCTGTGATTTAAGTATTTTTTATAGCAACTCATGCTTTTGCACTCGGAAAGCACCATTTGGTGAAGTGGAACTGATGATGAAGTTCACAGATGGCCACCGGATCTACTTAATAATAAGTATTTCACGGGTTGCATATTTATTTATTGACACACCAACGACTTATTCACTAAATCATTACATTAAATTGTATATCAACAGCTTTGCGGTGAATTGGTCACTTTATAGGTGTGCACAGCACTTGTATAATCAATAATAAAAATTAAAATGGATATATATGATCCTATGAAAATTAAATAAAAATAATAAATAACATAATAATTAATTAATTATTTTGCATATGGTTTCTAAGCAATTTATGCTCGTCACAATGCATATGGTGAACTCATCATCAGCTCCAGTTCTCCTGGTTCTCACCAGGAGAACTCTTCAACAATTAACGCCCCTACATCCGGAATAGCAACATTTTGTAAAAAGAGATGAGCAGTTGACATTGAGGCTATTGTAACTTAGATAAATTACAAACTGACACAACAAAGTGAAAAAAAAAAATTCAACATCTGACTTCCAAAAAACACCTGTCTGTAATTTCGGAAGTCGGTGGCAAAAAACTAAAATACACACCCAAAAACACCGACCCGAAATTAAAGTTATTTTACACTTTTAAGTGGTTTTCTTGGTAGTCGGTTGTTTTTGTTTGTAATTTTTTTAAATATTTTTACAAGACGTTTTTTTGGTATATATCCATGGCCACTAGTTAGCAATGATCAGGTGAGTACCGAGTTCGTAAGTGGGATTCACGGCTTCGGGTGACGCGACTTGCGTCAAGCGACACACACGCGCGTCACCTGTTTACGCCCGTCAGTCGTTCCGTAAGTAAACGCAGTAAAAGCTTGTGCAGACCGGCGTGACATGTCACGCGACGCGACACCGGTAGAACAGTTTCCATGAAATTCTCCTAAAAATTGTTCTACCGGTGTCGCGTCGCGCTACAACTCACGCCGGTTTGCACAAGCCTTAACTCGTGGCATGGTCTATTAAGTCAAAGTCAAAGTCAAATCATTTATTTCAAATAGGCACATAAATGGCACTTTTGAACGTCAAAATTTACAAATAAAATAAAATTGATTCTAATCGCCCCTTCCAAAAGGTAGCTTCGTATGGAGAAGAATGGGCAAGAAACTCCACCGTTACTCTTTTAAAATGTTTTACAATATTTTGTATAGGTACATCAATTATACAATTATATGTGAAGACGATGCACCTAGAATAAAATTACTATACCAGAATAGGTAAAAATAATGAAGCAATGACAGATAAATTAATTATGTGATAGATACATGGTGCTCACATATTTGCAAACATTGTAAAATAATATAGGTATAGGTACAACTTCCTTCATTTGTTTTATCCGCAATTACTGACGCAAATCACGTGTAGCCCGTGGTCACAGGATAAAACAAAATGTATACAGATAAATAACTGCATGTAGGTGTCAAAATACACCTCTATTGATCGAGAGAACAAAACTTTTTCAATCACACAAAAGGCAGTCGATTTAAACATACAAACATCCCATCATTCTCTGTTTTCTCAAACCTTGCAACTACACAAAGACTCTCAAAGACCTTGAAACAGTGCATACGAAGCCCGACGCCTGCAAACTTAGTCGTGTAACTTCCAATGAAACTTGCGAGTTGTTCTCGTGTGTTTGTGGTTGATAAGAAGTTGATACAGTGCCTCTGTTTCTGCCCGGATGGGCGCAAAAACAGTTGGGAATTCAATGTTCGTGGGCCTGTAGGCTGTGATTGTTATACATACATAAACTCACGCCTTCTTCCCATAGGAGTAGGCAGAAACTGTAGAAACCACCTGCTATGCTCCTAACATACGCCTTTTGCTTCGTTTACGTTCATACACCTGTACCCCAAGTGTAAGTTTGCAAGAGAGTAAACAAGGAACAAATAGTTAGCAATGATCAGGTGAGTACCGAGTTCGTAAGTGGGATTCACGGCTTCGGGTGACGCGACTTGCGTCAAGCGACACACACGCGCGTCACCTGTTTACGCCCGTCAGTATAAGTATAAGTATTTATTTTTTTATTTAGTATTTCCCGTTTATTTCAACATCTATTTCGTTTGCGTTAAAATTCGACCGATAGATCATAATGCTAAGAATATAAGGGTGAGGATAAAAAATTTAACGCAAACGCGCTAGTTACATTTACTCACTTGTAAACTTACACTCGGGGTACCGGTGATACACTGGTCCACGGTTGCGAGTACTACACACCTGACCTTTCTAAAGAACATTACCAATTAATTCACTATTTATGTCCTCTAAAGGCGTGGTTACACGTCGTTTGCACTCGCATCTGCCTTGTAAATACCTTTTGTTAGCCGCCTTTCATTCATCCTCTCAAAATAACCAATAATATTGGTTGATTGATTATAAATAAGTTAATTTTGAATATTTTTTGGTATTTTGAGGTGAATCGAATATTTGAATGCTCAAATGCTGTTTGTGTATTTGTTATCCCCAGTTAATTCATAGATGTATGCGAAAGTGAAAAGTTTATATTTTAAAATTATAAAAAAAATATATCTGAAATCCTTACAACAAGCTTTTTCGATCATTAATTTGTTATACAATGTGACACGGTGCAGTTATTTTTATGTTTTAATTTTCTAATTTGCCCCTCAAAAGAGACCCCCATATTCAAAATTCATTTATTTCCGTTATACGACCGTGTTTTGGGTTATAGAAATTCATATGTGTACCAAATTTCAACTTAATCGGTCCAGTAGATTCGGAAAAAACTGCCTGTGTCAGACGGACAGACAGACAGACAGACACACGAGTAATCCTATAAGGGTTCAACTGTTAGAGGTATGAGCCCTAAAAAGATTATAAAACGTGTCGAACTTACCTGAAACCTTTCGTCATTGGTGTACGTGAACTTCCCGGAGCTCAGGATATGCCAGTCTCTCTTTCTGATCCACGACACTTGCTGAAAGACAAAATAACACATTATTACTCTATCATAGTATAACATAACATCACGCCAATCCCCAAAGGCAGAGTGTGTTCACCCACAGTTCATTAATTTATTTTTATTATGTTATTTTACTCATCTATATTTTTATTTAATTTATTTCCGTATGAGCTATTCATGACATCACAGCGGGCCCTATCAGAATACCAGCGCTGAGACACTTATTTTTAAATGCCGCAGCATCATGCTGAGATACGGGCCTTTTGGCCTCGTACAGGACTTTCTGTGTTTAATTTTAATTTTTACTTTGTTTTATTTTTAGTTTTGTTCTGTTTCTATGAGTGTGTTTTATTTTTATTCGTGATATGTGAGAGTCCTAATAAATACTTTTTTTATGTTTACATAAACATCATACCTTCACGTCCGTGTTCCCGAGAGTAAGACAGAGGTGTAGCTCGCCCACATTTCGCCAGCTATCTTTAAGTCCCATGTAATAGGGGGCGAGCCTATTGCCATCAACCGAGCACAAATCTAGGCTCCGGGCTGCTACTGAGAATTTCCAGATGGAAAAAACCAATAACACTTTGCCCGACCTGGGAATCGAACCCAGGCTCTCATGCAAAGCAGTAGTGCTTGCGACCACTAGACCAACGAAGCAGTCCGGTATGTTTAAGTCCCATTAACCGAGCACAAGTAACAAATACAAACTCGGGTCTGGTAACAGGCCCGGGTCGACGGCGTGGCGGGGCGTTGTCCGATAAGGACCAGGCCGATGGCGCGTTGTGTTCCACGCGCGCCTCAAATACTTGTCAGCACCAACTGACGGGGCCCGTCAGTGCCAATACCTGCCAGGGTTGCGAGTTTGTCCGAAAGGGATATCGTGGCCCTGGCACACAGGGATGAAGGAATACGGGTGGGTTTTAGTCAGTAAAAGTCTGACACTACCGCTGACCTACCGCTCCGCCCAGAGCGGAAGAAGTTATTTGATAATTTCCCACCTAAAAAAAAAAGGGGCTGTTACAGAGAATTTCCTTATTGAAAAACCCAATAAAACTTGGCCATCCCTGTGATCGATACGAGGACAGCTTGCTCAGAAGTCACGCTATAATGGAATACTACATATATTACTCGTGTTTTAAAATAAGTACCAAAAACCGGCCATAAGCGTGTCGGACCACGCACAATGAAGGGTTCCGTAGTTGGGATGAATTTATCCCAATAACACTATAACATTGTAATTAGAAAAATACATTCCGTCATAAATTCCAACTGCAAAATAATGTAAGTTTGTACGCTTAATATTGAGAGTTTTACCATGTTATTTTAAGATCATATACTTCCTCTCTCTCTTGATCATTGACTTTCTTTTGAGATAGGTGTTCCTGTAATCTATAAGTAAAGACCAATTTTCTGTATTTTTATCGAAATTTTAGGCATTTTTTTTTTTTTTCATATTTGACCCCAAAAGTGACTCTCATATTCAAAATTCATTTATTTTTGTTACACGTCCGTGTTTGGGTCACAAAAAATCATAATTATGTAGGTATACCAAATTTCAACTTAATTAGGTCCAGTAGATTCGGAGCAAATTGGCTGTGACAGACGGGCAGATAGACAAACACACGAGTGATCCTATAAGGGCTCCGTTTTTTTACGTTTGAGGTACAGAACCCTAAAAAGACACGTGTTTTGTTGGTGTGGCACAATTCCAGTATAATTAATCCTTTGGGAACGCGTTGCGGCGTCAACGATCCAATTGTCTGGTCGTGTCAATGTCGAGCGCCATTACAGGTGACACACCACAAAATACGCGGTGAAGATAACATGTGAACTAATTTGATAGCACTAAACGACCGCCTATAATTACAATATTTAGTTTAATTTAGTAGAGGAGCTTGTCGCTAAGTAATATCGATGAGGTAACCTCATCGATATTACTTAGCGACAAGCTTCGCTTTTGGTCCGTGGATGGGTGACCATCTTTTCATACCAAGATTCCTCCGTGGCTCGGAAAGCACGTTAACCCGTTGGTCCCGACTTCGTCATTTGTAGATCTTTGACAGTTGTTACGGGCCAGAAGCTCGAAAGTCTGATAACCAGTCTTGCCATAATAATTAAGAAATCTCGTTGTCAAGTCGTAAAACCAAACAAAGCAGGGGCGGATCGCTTGTCTATTGTAAAATAATACCCTTCATCATAGGTCAAAGTTACTGGAATATTAGCACAGTCTTCAGACTTCAGGCATCAATTCCAAAGTGACTTAGCAACTCCTAATCAGATTTATCACTATTGCGTAGATAAAGTTTATCACTTTAGCGGCTTAAGTTATTTATTAGTGTCTATAATTCTTTGGTCTTTTATGTCAGGGATTGGGAAGATTTATTATTTGCTTTGTATTTTTCATTTATTCAAAACGGCTCGATTTTAATGTCTAAGGAGTTTATACCTGTGATAGTTTTTCTTTAACGATTTATTACGTTCTTTATAGATAATTATTTTTGCACGCTACAGTAAAGCAGTAAAAGTTACCTTGTTTCTGGCGTTTTGCCACGTGCAGTCTATGGGTCAAATATACGCAGAAGGTAATCAACGCCGTACGCGTACAGTTTAACAATGCCTTTAGGATGTTGATGCAGCTGCCGAGGCACTGCCGATGCTTGTATTGATGGCTTCCATGCCATCCTCAGAAAGAGAGCTGCGTCGGTGCTAAGTCGTGCCCGCGGCAATGGCAGCAGCATTCTTAGCGTTGTGGCTGGCAGATTTGACTGTCCAATACTCGTATTGTGGCATTGTGTACAGTTGCATGTCGAAAAGAACAGCAACTGATGAAATGATATGATTGATTTTTAATTTATTTATTTTTATTATTTTGTTTTTTAATTTATTATTATTGTGATTTTATTAATGAGAGTTTTCTTCTGTTATTTAATTTTAGTTATTATATTATAATTATGTTTTGGTTACTAACATAATAATATAATCTATAAGTATACTAACAATATGGATCAGTGTGTCTGAAGTAAATAAATAAATTAAAAAATTAAATATATTTATTATGTTTCATATCTACCCTCGTATTTATTGAAATAAATATCTACGCTATTTACAAACAATTTTATATGGTGAAGGTATTGCTAGTTGTGCCTCATCACCTGTTCCCGGAAAGTCTTAATTGAGGCAATAGATCGGGGCATGAAATTGGCTAGTTACTGGTCTTAAACTAATTTAGATTTAGCCACGCACGAGTCCACCTCACGCAATGACGAATTCGTAGGTAGTGCGACACAATCACGCATTATTACGATGCACTGATCAATCTTAACATCGCGACTGTAATCCTCAAAGGGTTAGGCAGAGGTGTACATAAACTACACCAACATTTCGCCAGTTATGTTTAAATCGAGGGAACGAGGCTATTGCCATCAACCGGGCAAAATTCCAAAAACTCAGGCTGCAACTGAGAAATTGCTGATGGAAAAACCCACCCAACCTGGTCATTGAACCCAGGACATCGTGCTTAGTGTTAGAGCTGGCGACCACTGGACCAACTGTGGTGTAGTATGTAAGCATGTTATAGTAAGGATGTGTGTGTTTATATTGTCAATTAATGGACCAAATATACGTAGTGTCTAACCAGCGTTCGAGATATATCATTGTAAGGCGACGATAACCGACTTTAAATGATTTTATACTGAAGATCACGTCTAAACGAGTAGTGTTAATGATTTGAAAAAAAAATATGTTAAATTAGAGCATTTTTTCAATAATTTATTATGTGAATATTTTAGATTATATTTATATTGACAAAGTGAAATTAATTTGTAAAGTTATGTCTAACGCGGATAAAAAACTGAGAATGGCGCAAAATCTACCAAGCGTATTTTTCTGAAACCTTCACCAATTTATAGATAATTTAATTATTTATCTTTTAGTATACGCGTTTTATTAAAATACCTTTTGTTTTGGGGACTGTCAAATTGGGGACAGCGCTCTTTGATGGGCGAGTCCTATTACTGGCTGAACGTACGACGCGTTGCGAGAGCTCAGTACAGAACACGCAAGCTAACCACTCAAGGTCACTGGCATATATCTCCGTCTTAATACCCGTCCTTATATGGCGACGCTGCCATTCGAGCGGCGAAACAAAACATGTTCGCGTTTAGTTTTGACAGTGCTCTGCGTAATATTCATCAATTTGCACAATATTTGCAAAAAATATCATCATGTGCCAATCAGAGGTACAGAACGAAGAATTCTTTGTAAACCAGAATAGTCCTGGTGGAGGCAAAAATTCAGCCACTGAGGAGGAATTCAAATTTCATTTATCTGCAATATTTATTGTGCTAATGATCATATGCACAATATTGTTTCTTGGGACCAACGAGGCAGTTCAATGCACTATATTAATAAGTATTCTAGAAGTAACTCACCCCTCTTTCACTCAAGTGCCCCACTAAACAGTGGAGGTAGGCAGTGCCTCCTAGCTGGGCAGTGATGTTGCTGACTGTGTTGTTGGCAGTGGCGTCAGCGACGGGCTGCACGCCTGCGCGCCAGCCGCGAGCTCTTGAGGTGCCGTGATGTCCTGGTACCAGAAAAATTGGGTTTTAGGAGAAAGGTCATAATTTCAGTTCCAGCAGTGGTCTGCTAGCATCAGCTATTTATTTACAGTGGTAAATAGCTTGTTCATTATGAATTCTAGAGATCTATTTATGTGACTCTTAAAGCATAGTTTATTTTGTTTTTAGGTAATGTATGTATTTATTCTTATAATTTAAAGTTATTTTTGGGCTATATATCCCTTGTATTGCACCTGCCATGTCTTGTGTCTCTCGCATTGTCTCTGCATCACCCTAATGTTGACTGGTAGAACATTCCTCAGACTTTGAATCAGCCTTTCAAATACAGCATTTTTTTTAATTTAGGCATAAAGTTTAAATAAATCAGCCTAAAATATAGGCAGTGGTAGCTGGGACACATCAGTATTGGAAATAGTAAATTAAAAGTAACTGAGACACCTCTCCTGCCTCTTCTGCTTTTTATAGAGTCAGTAACCAGTTTTCAACAGCTTGATCAACTCATTTTTCAAATTGGAAGACGGATAACTAAACCTTTTCAGAAGGCATCCGTGTAGGTCCCATCTGTGTGACAAGGGTTCATCTAAAAGAGTAAAGCAGTATTGTTAGCATCTTCTACTGTGTTTGTGATTCTTGCCTGTTCTTCTCCATAGAGATCTACGTTTTGGAATAGGCAAATAGCTTCAACTTTCTGACTATCTGACCGACTCTTTGACAATTCAAAAGTGGTTTAATTGAAATAAATGTTTTGAGTTTGAGTTTGAATATACTGCAATCACCGATACGTCTGATGAAGATAACGTGTTTTCAAGTGACGAGTTATTAAAAATATGATACACAATACACATAGGCCATACCTACATACATTCTTGACACATATGCATATTCGTGTAAGTTTTCCGCCAAGACGAGCCAAGCGAAGCGCAAGGGCACTACCTACCTTTTCTCGAAGTGTTTCGTCGTTTTTTTGAACCCTCATAGAGTTGTTTTCCGATGGACCAGATAGTTCATATTCTCAGGAAGAAGTGTAGAATTTGTGAAGTTAGGGTCGGTAGAGTTAGGCCGTGTAGATTCAAAAGCTTGGTTCTACATGAGATCTGATATCTTTTTCACAGGGCAAACCTTATGTGGTCGTCTTGGCAACATTTTACATGAAATAAATGTTTTTGGTGGGTGAGATTTTAAAAACATAGCAACGATCATTAAATATAAAATTCGCCAAAAATTTTACAGCCTCAGTGAATAAAACTATCGCCAATTTATCAGGTGTCCAATTCTCAGCATTATAACAATATTCATTTTAAAAGTATGCTAATTAGATTTCGTTTCATCACAATCGGGGACCATTTATTAACTTATTAGTCATTCTGTAATTAATTCAATGGACATTATTATAATAAGCCCCAGCTCGACGCCGATTATTGGCAAGTATCTACTTATCTCGTAAACGCAGACCAGTTTAATGCCGACAGAATTATGAGCAAATACGTCACGTTTTTTTTTATTATTAGTGTTATCTTTGGTAGGTATACTGGCATTTAGAATACTCTTTCTATTTTGTTTTTTGATCAATTAATATTAGTCTAGATTTTCATATTTATTCAGATATCGCAGTTACTGTTCTATCGCAGATAAAAAAAAATTGCTTGACTTGTGCGGCGATCCTCTCGCAGAGAGGATCTTTGTGTCCCAGCAGTGGGAGCCGTATAGGCTAAATCAATCAATCAATCAAATCATTTATTTCAAATAAACCAATTACAGGCTCTTTTGAATTGTCAAGGGGTCGGCCAGTCAGAGAGATGAAGCTAGTCGCCAGGTTCATATGGAGAAGAACGGGCAAGAAACTCCACGGACACTCTTTTAAATTAAAATATTGCTATAAAGTATTGGTTACATCATTCATGTTGAAATTATACATGTGAAAACAATGTAGAAAGATGTGCACGTTAAAAGCGTCCGTAATAAAAATATCAAAACAATAAAAATAAGTTGAAATAAGCCTTGGGACCTAAGAAATGACCAGTCTCTACTGACAGCGCCCGTTCACAAACATGACGCATGGATCAGCACCATTTAAGGGAACTTAATAATTCAACACACACGCCACCATCAGCGAGACATTTGAGTGAGCATGACGCACTCTCAGCGGCCCGCGGCCAGGGCACATTCAAGTCAATGAAAGACGTACTCAGCAAATGTTAGGTGCATAGTGCTCACACATGTGCTATTATGCATGCTATGTCCGATGACCTTATAAGCTGTAACATGATGGTTGGTTGCTGATGGCCCAGAGTTAATTGGACGTACTTCGTAAGCATACTCACTACTCAAAACAGTGACTAAAGACATTCAATTTAATTAACTTCTGGACATAGGCCTCTTCCAAGTTACGTCCCTGGTTCTCAAACTTTCACATTTAGTCTGTATCCCCTACGGTTTCTTCTTGTCTATTATGTAAAAACTGATTTTAAAAGTATTAAGCCAGGGGGTCCTTCGAATCTGCTGAATGCAAGAAGCACAACACCGGTCGATGTGGTGACGCTTGGGGGAGGCTGAAACGATGATGAAGGTAGGCAGCAGACTTACGTATGTCCCCTGTAGATGATGTGAAGAGTGGCAGCATGCAGAATATGGCCGCTGCAAGCTGTATGCCCATGCCGCCAGTCTCTCGCCATCTCATCTGAAACAAACATAGAGAATAGGTGAAGAAGTAGGGAAGCTGTATATGCCTGCGGCCCGAGCACGGGCGTGCCAAGACGTTTGTGACAAGACATGATAAATGATGTCATGTCAGTTTGTACTAGCATTTTATGACAAAACAGTTTTATCGCTCAAACTGTGGTAAAATGTGTGACTCAAGTCATGTCACATTAGGCCGTGCTCGCCCCGTAGGAGATCAATCTAGAATCACGGTTGTATAATATAGGTCAGTTTTACACTTCTACTCTTCGAAGCAGACTCAATAGTTAAACAATCACAGGAATAGGAAAAAGTTTTTCTTCATTGTGCTGAAGATGGCTTAGAATTGATCATAAAAATTGGTCACAACATGAGAGTGTCTTCGCACTGAGCGTATGCGTTAATGCTGCATTGACGTGACGCAGAAGCCGCGTCCACGCAGCTTAATTCAAGCAGCGCTAGCGTGGCATAGTCGTGATGGTATCGAAAACAGATTGCGTTGACACGGTGTTCCTGTAGCGTCTAAGGCCCGGTTTCCACCAAAGCGGAGAAGAACGGAAAGGAGAGAAGATGTTTTGTAAACGATCAATAAGATATATTTATTTCCACATCTCCTTTCCGCGTAGCTACTCGTATCTTATTGGTCGTTTACAAAACATCTCCTGTCCTCTCCGCTCTATTCAGCTTTGGTGGAAATCGGGCCTAAGCTGCGTATACGACCTTCAACACACATCTATGCTGCACAAACAGGAACCACAGAACACATATACTCCACAGGAACACCAAGGCATAAACTAGCCAAACATGATAACAGCATAGATCATAAATGTTATCAGCGACGGAGAACATCTAGGGAGAGACAATATCTCTGTTTACTCTCGGGTTATAGTTCAGCGGGTCTCGTGCTAGACAATCAATACCTTTGATGCTTTAGGCGGAGAGATAGTGATTGTGTTTTTGATGTCATCAAGAGCTTTAAAGCGGTTGACGCGATTGTTTATTAGGTTCATAATTTTTTTTGATTTAGGCCTTATAGTTACTCAAAATAAGCCGATAATGTACATCCTATGCAAGCTGGCTGACATAAATGCATTTTTGTTTTATTAAACTTAAAACATAAAATCACGCCTGTAATCTCCAAAGGGTTAGGCCGAGGTGTAGGTACCTATGTACACCCACTTTTATTTGATTTATATCGGAAAATAGCAAATATGATAAAAAAAATAGGTTTTTCTCATTTTAATGAATGTATAGGATATTCCTGGGATTGGATTATTTTGTAAAAAAAATTACAATGTCCTATTCAGTTCTTCTATTGTTTCATTGATTTTACAGTTTCAACTAATCTGTTTTACTTGATTTTCGTATTTTCTGACCAATTATATCTACTTCGAGGTTACGACTCTTTTATCAGTTATCGTTTCTTCTAATCTCTTCCCCAAACGTAGACAAATTCAAACTCTTCAACGCAATCCAAAACAAAGCCGAGCTCTTAGTCTATAAGCAGGGGAAAGCAACACTATACCCAAGGCGATATCTTTAACTAACTCCAAAATCAGTTTCCGCCCCATTTCTCGTTGCCAATCAGTTGCCAAGGACGAAGAGGTTTGACGCAGTGTACGTACAAACAGTAGGACAAATACACAATGTATGTCTGTAAGAATAGGTACAAGGGTAAGGAATACACGTGTTAGCATAATTCAAAAGTAGGAGTTAAAATTTTAATGTGAAAATTGTACAAGTGACACATTTGGTGAAAGACAATTTAATTAAAACCAGGCAAGTGCATGTCGGACCCCGCACAATAAAGGGTTCCGTAACTGGGATGAATTTATCCCAAGAACAAACTTAACATTGTAGTTGAAAAACATCTTCTCCCATACATCGATATACGTCACGGTCAATTCTCCAATAATGGAATAGAAGTAAAATTAAAAAAATATACTCTTAGCTATTATAAATACACATACATACATGCATAAACTCACGCCTTCTTCCCACGGGGGTAGGCAGAAACTATAGAACGCCACTTGCTACGCTCCTTACATACTCCTTTTGCTTCGCCTACGTTCATACATCTAGTCATACACGCCGGTTGTGAGTACTACGCATCTGACCTTTCTGAAGAACATCACCAATTTGGTCACTATATGTCCTCCTAGGGCGTCCCCTCCCGGCGTTTCCACTCACCTCTGCTTTATAAATACCTTTTGTTAGTCGCCTTTCACTCATCCTCTCCACATGACCAAACCATCTAAGCATACTCTTTTCAATCTTTGTCACTACATCTTCTTTTAAACTGCTCCGTTGCCTTATCACCTCATTTTTCAGCCTATCAATGAAAAATAAAAAAGCCATTATAAATTAAATGCTGAAATACAATAATGTATTGAATACATTATTACATAACCTACAATTACGCCTGCAATCTCCAATGGGTTAGGCAGGGGTGTACCCACACATAGTACAACTACATTTCGCCAGTTAGTTGGTGTTGTGTGAATGATTTTGAGTAAAACACTTTGAAATTAATCAGCCTAGTTGTAGTGTTATATTTATATCTTGTTGTAATGTATTAAGGCGACGATAACCGACTTTTAATGATTTTATACTGAAGATCACGTCTAAACGAGTAGTGTTAATGATTTGTAAAAAATATATGTTAAATTAGAGCATATTCTCAATAACTTAATATGTGAATATTTTGGATATTATTTATATTACATAGTGAAATTAATTTGTAAAGTTATGTCTAACGCGGATAAAAAACTGAGAATGGCGCAAAATCTACCAAGCGATTTTTTCTGAAACCTTAGTAACCACCAAGATAATTTAATTATTGATCTTTTAGTATACGCGTTTTATTAAAATACCTTTTGTTTTGTGTATAATAAATTAATAATGCACCAAATTGGGGACAGCGCTCCTTGATGGGTGAGTCCTATTACTGGCTGAACGTACGACGCGTTGCGTGAGCTCAGTACAGAACACGCAAGCTAACCACTCAAGGTCACTGGCATATATCTGCGTCTTAATTTGGAGTCTTATTTGTGCATTTCATGTTACTTGCCACCTATCTGTATCCGTCATTAGCTGATGTGTAAAAGTAGCAATGATAAGTGTTTTGTTTTTATTGACTTTTATCGTAGACCGTATTTACTCAATATTCTTCTTCTAAGCAATTTTTATAAATTAATAATACTTGATATCTTTCGAGATTGATGTCAAGCTGATTATGTTTCAGAATAATCCTGTTATCCTCAAATGAAATTACATTTGGATTGATTCGTGGTTCGCTCGTAACATTGCAATTCTCTAAGGTCATCACTGAATAAGAATAGTCAGAAGTTACAACCGATATGATAATGGAATGGGCAATAAAAAAATTATCTGGTTTCCGAATAAACTTTCACACATCTATGATAACATTCACAGATATTTTACCTCGGGCAGCAGCAACCCAACACCAACTTTATAATAACAACAATAAAGATCACTGTGATATGACAGCGATGCAAAATCAGAGATAAAATAACAATTTCTTCTCAGGGGTAGTCAGATAGGAAACGTCGACTCAAATTTAGCTTATTTATTGTTTAATTTTTTTTTTATTATGAAGTGTTAAAGTTATTCCGATATCCTATTTAGATTCACGAACGAACCAACGAAAGCCATCGATTTTTCTACCAAAAAATATGAATTTTACCCCCATGATAGTCAGCATAGTTAAGTATTAAAAGCGTGTTAAAAATAGTACGTCGAATGAATTAATGAAATTGAAACACACAAATACACTCCCAGTCGCATGCATATTTATCCAGTTTTCGTTTAATTTGTGATCGACACAAAAGTAAACATAAACAAAACAATGGCGGTTTGTCGACGAACAACTGTGCTGCCACCTATGACGAGCTTCCAGTTTTAACCCCATTGTATAAAAAAAACAAGATGGCGGGGGGAGCCACGCGCCAAGAAATCCTTGTATCGTTGTACTACCTATGACAGTTTTACCGTCCTTTAATCTCCTTGTTACATTGCAATACGTTCTAGTTAGGTTTATATATACGTGAAACATAATTTGATTTAAGGCTTCTACATACCGGGGCGACTTGTCGCGCGACGCGACGCGACACAAAGGCACCGCTCGTCCCGCGACACGCGGGGCCTTTGTGCCGTGTCGCGTCGCGCGACATGTCGCGCTGGTATGTAGAAGCCTTTAATTTCAATACATAAACATTAAAAGAAATTAAATATTGAAATTAAACCTAACTAGAACATAAGGTAACAAGGAGATTAACGGACGGTAAAACTGTCATAGGTAAGTACTTACCTATGACAGTTTTACCGTCCGTACGTACCTACGTTTTTGAGTAGTGTAAAATTGAACAATATTATTTTGTGACCACATCACGAGCATTTTATGTATGCAAACAGTATCCATGTGATTCGCTTGTATAATGTTGAATCGTTAAGCATTTGGTATTTTAGCACAACATCTGTTTGGAATGCGCTGAAATACCAAACCCTAGAATATACTGCTCAACGGGAGTGGACGGCGATTAAGACGAAGATAGGGCGGCATCAAACATTGCCACAAGCGAACTACGTGTCACAATGACGTCACGCAAAATCCTGCATCGCGCAAGCAAAGTTTACCGCGAACTAGCATATATACAACGTCCCGACATCAACTGTCGGGCAGTTGCCCACCAGACACACCACCCGTCTGTCTGGTCGAAGGATACTCCCATTTCTATGAAGGTTGAGGGAACTTTACACCCTGTTCCTCATACCTCTAAAAATAAAAGTCTAAGGATTTGAAAGCCATTATTTAAGTACCATTAAACTTTAATTACGCCATGTCTTCATATTCATATTCATTTATTTGCGTTCCACAAGATAAAAAAGATGTTAACAAAAGGCTTACAGCTAAGATCCGTTGTAGACCCTGTCAGGTCAAAGCAAAAATTATATAGCTAAAATCAAAATATAATTAAAAAATCAAAATAAAATAAAGAAGTCACCATAAAAAAAAAGTAAAAAAAAAAAAACAAAATTAAAAGAAACAAAATTAAATAAAAGAAAAATTAAAACAAATTTAAAAATCAAATGTTTTTGCGGGGCTCGTGGTTAAATAGTAGCAACCACACGGGTCGATCGATTAAGCCACGCTGGCCGAGGCTGATACGTGGAAGGTGTTTTTTTCGTCAATTTGTATTTTATTTTTGTAATGTGTGTCTTGTTTGTGCAGAATAAACAATTTTTCTTTTATTACATAACGAGAGACCCCTCCGTGTCTCGGAAAGTACGTTAGGCCATTGGTCCTGGCTGTCATTCGAGATCTTTGACAATCCTTACGGGTAGTCAGAAGCCCAAAAGTCTGACAACCAATCTTACCAAGGGGAATCGTGTTATCTAATCACTGGGTTGTGCTTAGATCCCAAAAACCAACTTAACATTGTAGTTAAAAAACATGCTCACCCATACATCTATATACGTTACGGTCAATTCTTCAACAGCAAATTTTAGTTGGTCGACGATTACTCGTTAACTTGTAAACCCTACTTAGTTGTGATAATTTTCCTTTTAATTACGTTATATACTGCCATGAATTTTTTCACATATCCAAAACCAACCATTTAGCTGGCAGGGGGGGGGGGCACTTGACTCTAACAAAAAATAGCACTTTAAAGCTTAATATTACGCAAACGGATCTCAGAATTGAAAAATGTTTTTCACAGACCCACAATATTTTTAAACGGCCTATCCAACGATACTCCAGACCATGTATTAGACGAGAAAAAAAAGTATCATCCCCGTTTTACGTGCAAGGGAGGTACACTAAAAAAAAAAGATTTTCATGGATTTATTTTATGAATTTCTCGGCGTAATTAATATGTACACCCATGCCAAATTACAGCTTTCTAGGACTTAGCGTCTCTGAGCTAATAAGCCGGGGACAGACGGACGGATGTACAGACAGACTGACAGACAGACGGACATGGCGAAACTATAAGGGTTCCTTGTTTACTACGGAACCCTAAATATGAATCAGTTTCATCACTTAGGTACTGAAATGGCGGCCATATTTCATTTCACCTGAACCTTCCCAGTTATTTATGACACACATATCTTCCTTATCGGCAGTTATGTATTAGGAACGAACCTTCTTTACCTTTTTATTCCGTTGCAAGGCGAACTCTTGACAACGACAGTAGATAGAATTTGTCAAGTTATCCAACTGTCGAGCGTTTGATTGATTAAGTGCCGAAGTATTTTGAGGGATTTCATTCCTTTTGTTACTTACGATTCTTTTGCTAGATTTCTTTGATTTTTGGACATGGCTGTGACAAATTGGGTTTATGTGGATTTACGAGTTATGACACTGTATTTTCGTAGTTTACTTACTTAAGGGGACGACAACCGACTTTTAATGATTTTATGATAACAAAATGTATACTGAAGATTACGTCTAAACGAGTAGTGTTAAGGATTTGAAAAAAATATATGTTAAATCAGAGAGTTTTTTCAATAACTTAATATACGAATATTTTAGATTATGTATAAATTACATAGTGAAATTAATTTGTAAAGTTATGTCTAACGCGGATAAACAACTGAGAACAGCGGAAAATCTACAAAGCGTACTCGTAGGTACTTTTCTGAAACCTTCACCACTTTAAAGATATTTTAATTATTGATCTTTTAGTATACGCGTTTTATTAAAATACCTTTTGTTTTGTGTATAATAAATTAATAATGCGTCAAATTGGGGACAGCGCTCCTTGATGGGCGAGTCCTATTACTGGCTGAACGTACGACGCGTTGCGTGAGCTCAGTACACAACACGCAAGCTAACCACTCAAGGTCACTGGCTTTTAACTGAGTCTTAATATAATAGATGTTTGTGTGTAATGTATGTTGGTGTCATCATTATCATTTCAGGCGAAAGACGTCTACTGCTGGACATAGGCCTCCCCAAAGGGGGGTTAGCCATAATCGCCACGCTTGACAGGCGGGTTGGCGATCGCAGTGTGGTGTTATAATGCAAGTCCCTGTGTGCCATGTGTGATTAATTAAATATGCTCTGTATTTTTTTTAAGTGTTGCTCCACACTAGGAATTTCTCCTGTATTGTGGGTGCGTTTACAAACATTTAAACTCACATACACAAACAGCCAGACCCGGAACAACTTCTTGTAGGTCATAGAAATATTTGTTCCGTGCAGGAATCTAACCCGCGACATGCAGCGCAGCAGTCAATCGCTTAACCACTGCGCCAACTACAGCCATGCTACAACTACAATAATTGTCACTCCATTATCAGAAATCTGCCTGTCTGCCTGTCTCTTAAGATACAGGTTTACCTAGTTTAAGAGGCAGGGAGGCACACTTGAGTACAGATTTTAATGTACAAGCATATGTATACAATGTACACCTTCCCATCTGTATTTTTATGGACAATAAATTTATCATTATCATTATCATTAAATATCTCTTTTTTATTACATACAAGAGCCACGCTAACAAAAATAACTCAACTCTGGGGGTATACTCCGACGCGATAATCCAAAGTGTCGGCCGAATGTTCGGCCGTTTTATAATTTCCAAAGTTTCCTTGTTTGACTTTGAGTCCTTACCCGACTTCAAGTCACAGTTTTGACTTTGATTTATATCTTTGACTGTCGTTTTTTTTTTTTTCGCCTTAGCCAGCCACAGTTAGCCGTAGTCAGGAAACGGTCGAACATTCGGTCGATACTTCGGATTATCGCTTCGGCTTCAATTTGGAATGTAATTCTCTCCTTACGCAAAAATCCAATACAAACACACGAGCAGAAGTTTTAAAATCGTGTCTTCTTCAAAAGTTTCGTCTTATGACAAGACAAGTCCAAGTCCTTTCGAGTTGTATGCGAGTGTACTGTACAAGGAATCTCAAGTTTGATGAGTTCCTACCGCCCGCCGCGCCGTCAATTTTGTCAAAGGATGGAAAACATGTTTTGGGTATAAGTAGGTATGTACCTACGTGTTATTTTATGGTATGGTAGTTTGAAAGTTTATTTTATTTCTTTTAATATTTAAGAACAAAACTCATTTATTTTTTAAAGCGAAAATCATTAGAACAAGTACTAAAAAGTATTTAGAGGCCCATTTATTAAAAAAAAACGGCTAAGTGCGTGTCACACATTGAAGGGTTCCGTAGTTGGGATGGATTTATCCCAAGAACAAACTTAACATTGTTGTTAAAAGACATGAAACTTACATTTGCAGTTGGAATGTATGGGGGACCATACATTCTAACTGCAAATGTAAGTTTCTACGGACAATAATGAGTGATTTACGATGCCATTTAAGACCATATTTTTTTTTTGGGTGGGAAATTATCAAATAACTTCTCCCGCTCTGGGCGGACCGGGAGGGCGTGCCAGACTTTTACTGACTAAAACCCAGGGTGGGTTTTAGTCAGTAAACTCCTGTTCCTTCCGTTGCCTGTGTGCCAGAGCCACGATATCCCTTTCGGACAAACTCGCAACCCTGGAAGGCATTGGTCCCAACTGACCCCATCAGTTGGTGCTGACATCTCTTAGAGGCGCGCGTGGAACACAACGCGCCGTCGACCCGGGCCTGGTCCTTATCGGACGGCGAGCTACCCATCGCTCACCGTCCGCAAGCCCGCGCCTACGGTGGCCGGAAATCGGCATTACTGCTTCACAGAAGGAGGTGACAGCCTCCCATGCACTCTGTTCTGAACCATGGCCTCAACCAGGGCCGGACGCGAGAGATCGCCGCCGCCGATCGCCTCCGTGAGGACACGGCGGTGCTCCGCCCAAGCCGGGCAGACCTCCACCGTATGCTCCACCGTGTCCGCCGGGCGATCCACACAGTGGTGACACCCGGGCGTTTCCTCCCGCTTTATCCTGAACAGGATCTCAAGTTTGATGAGTTCCTACCGCCAGCCGCACCGTCAATTTTGTCAAAGGATGGAAGATATGTTTTGGGTTTATGTAGGTATGTAGGTACCTACGTGTTATTTTATGATATGGTAGTTTGAAAGTTTATTTTATTTATTTTACTATTTAAGAACAAAACTCATTTATTTATTAAAGCGAACATCATTAGAACAAGTACTAAAAAGTATTTAGAGGCCCATTTATTAAAAAAAAAAACTGGCCAAGTGCGTGTCGCATATTGAAGGGTTCCGTAGTAGGGATGGATTTATCCCAAGAATAAACTTAACATTGTTGTTAAAAGACATGTTCCCCCATACATTCCAACTGCAAAAGTAATTTCCAACGGACAATATTGAGTGATTTACCCATTGATGTATTAAATAGGAAGATAAGCCACTATCTAAATATTAAATGGACTCGATATCGTGCGTCATGTGCTCGACAACCGAAATAGAGTGACATATTACGCGGGCTATAGCGGGAACGAGATAGCAATAATTGTCACTGTTACGTACCCTAACAACTCGGAAACAAACTACGATTCGGGTATTCCCCGCAAACCGAAAGTAATGTAGGTCGATTGTGTTCTTTCCCCTAATTTATGCGGTCCAAATCGAAGAGCGCGTACCATATGTTTCTATTTAATACATCAATGGATTTACCATGTTATTTTAAGACCATTGACTTCTTATGTGTAATCTTGTATAAATGTTAATATTTTTGTAATAATTTTTCGTATTTTTCCAAAAGTTTAGGCTATGTAGTTTCGGAGATAAGGGATACGTCAACTTTCATCTATTTTCTGAAAAAACTTTAAAACTTTTTATTTTAAATAATAAAATATGTATTGGAGACCCTCATACTAACTGACCCCCATTCGCAAAATTTATTTACGTTACACGACCATGGTCACAGAAATTCATATTTATACCAAATAAAAAGTCTAGCAGATTCGAAACAAATCGGCTGTGTCAGACTGACAGACGGGTTCCCTACTTGAAATCGAATGACGTGAGGTCGAATAATACTTGCTCGAAAACGTTAACTCGATAGTACTTGAAATCGATAAATTATGAGCGCGACAGTTCACTACCTCGATGCATCAAAATCTTGAATAACTATATGCTCGAATCATCGGCAGCGCGAAGGCCCATTATCTTGAAACAGATAGACACACAAGTGATCCTATAAGGGTTCCGTTTTTTCTTTTTGAGATGGAACCCTAAAAGCATAGGTAGGTACATTAGAAGGTAATAGAAGGTGAAGGGGATGCGAAATATGAACTCCTTCTTGTATCAACTATTTTAATTTCTTGCATTTACAAGACGCGTACATTTATGCGCGTGAGTACTTATAACAGGTAGTCGTCGCTTGCGCGACCCGATGTGCACTGGTCTCGCGGCACGCCGCTCCGTCGCGTAATGTATATTAATCTATGCCGTCGCGGGCGGCGATGTTGCCCCGCGCACCGCAACCCCCTCCGCCGTCGTAGTGGTGTGCACGCGTCGTCGCACGCGGTACAGTACGGTTTTACGTAGATAGATAAAATTATAATCTTGGTGCACACGATGGCGTGCACAGAAGGTAAGTATAAGTTTTCAGAGGATCAATTCAATATTTCCCTTATTTTAGTTTCATATTTGCTCTGCTAATCCTTGTGCTTATCTATTATGTGCGAATCCTTACATTATTTACGCATAAATTAGGTATGCCAATGTTTAGATTAACTACACCAGACTTAGGTAAACATGTTATATGTACATACAACATGTATGTGCCTACATTATGACAGGATAATAATTGCCGTGTTGCTGTTCTGTATAATTTAGAGAATAAATACCGGGTAATACCGTGACCGTTGAGTCCTCAGAGGTTTCTAATAATGTAAAGTTAGATACAGGAATATACATTAATGCTTCGTTGGTTTCGAAGTATTGAGTGTGGCTTCGAAATACGTAACGTTGACGACACGGTTAGCGCAGTGGTTAAGCGATTGACTGCTGCGCTGCGTGTCGTGGGTTCGATTCCCGCACGAAACAAATATTTGTATGACCTACTAGTAGTTGTTCCGGGTCTGGCTGTTTGCGTATGTGAGTTTAAATGTTTGTAAACGCACCTACAATACAGGAGAAATTCCTGACAAGGGGCAATGTTTAAAAAAAAAAAAGTTTATTTATGTTTACTAAATAAAGAGTTATTGTTATAAAATACACTCGCGGACAAAGAATACGGGTCAGTACGAAAAACTAAAATTACTCTTTAAATAATAGAGCTAGCGCCATGAATGAAACTGTATATTGTAGCTACTTTACCAGCTAATAAAACAACATTAAATGTTGGAAACATTATTACTTTAACTGTCAAAATTACATTGAAGGGTTCCGTAGTTGGGATGAATTTATCCCAAGAACAAACTTAACATTGTAGCTGAAAGACATGTTTCCTCATACATTCCAACTGCAAATGTAAGTGTGAACGCACAATACTGAGTGATTTACCATGTTATTTTAAGACCATAGACTTTCTATTATAGATTTTCCTGTAGTCTATAAGTAAAGAATTGTTTTTCGTATTTTTTTCAACATTTTAGGCTCAGTATTTTCGGAGATAAGGGGGGATTTTCTTAGATAAAATTATTATAAAATATATCTGAAATCCTTACATCAAGCCCTTTCATTTGTTATGGTACCATATATTTTCACATGGTACCAATAACAAAACTTTTTTTTAAATTTTCTAATTTGCCCCCCAAAAGTCATATTCAAAATTCATTTATTTGGGTAAGTAATATTTAATATAATTACAAAATCTCGATAGCAGCATGCAAGCAAGCATGCAGCAAGCAAGCATGCAGCAAGCATGCAACATGCAGCAAGCATGCAACATGCAGCAGGCATGTTTTCTGTCACGGCTCCGGCGCTGCAGGGCTCCAGCGGTCCCATGCGAGCTTATCGTCACAGATGTATTTCACGCTCACCACCGAGGCTTCGGCTTGCTGGCCGGCCAGCCTCAGCCGCGGCGGCAAGCGTTGAAATCACCTGCTCCTCAGCTCGCGGGCCGCCTGGCCCCTACGCGCCTACGCGATTTTAAATAACACTCTAGGGGTAGGGTAGACAAGACTACGTGGAGTCGGTTTTGCTGTGATTCGTTTCTGTCACGCCGCTCCCGCAGCACGCTCAATCAAATGAATCACAATATTATATATGTATTTTAAACGATAGGCCTAATGATTTTCTATTAAATAAACGTTATATCCAATAACGTTATACGAAATAAGTTTTAGAATAAATAAATGTTATATGTAAATAAATTATGTCAACAGTTGGTATATCTCTCTCTCTCTCTCATCTTGATTATATCTTATGAACGATAATAAAATGAAATTAGACCAAATGAGTTTATACGTTATGAGACGCACCCCATGTATTTACGTTACACGTCCGTGTTTGGGTCACGGAAATTCGTGTGTGTACCAAATTTCAATCAGTCCAGTAGTTTTGGAGTAAATCGGCTGTGACAGACGGACAGACAGACAGTGATCATAATTATAAGGCTTCCGTTGTTTCCTTTTGAGGTACAGAACCCTAAAACGATAAAATATTTAAGGTTTTAAGGCTTCTACATACCAGCGCGACTTGTCGCGCGACGCGACACGGCACAAGGGCCTCGCGTGTCGCGGGACGAGCGGTGCCTTTGAGTCGCGTCGCGTCGCGCGACAAGTCGCCCCGGTATGTAGAAGCCTTTATTGCATACGATATTAAAATTCTCTGTAATATAAAGTTAGTTTCATGCATGTACCATTATTAATTTACAAGTTGCAGGGACTTTCGTCATGGACTCGTATTTTTTGAGCGCGAGTGGTTATTTAATGATGTGAGGTGGTAAAGTTGACCTAATTATGGTAGAAGTAGAAGGCGTCACGGAAAATATATTATTGATTAATAAATTGAGCCGTCGTCGCGGCGTCGTGACAGAACAAAGTAACGCTGGGCAACAAGCTTAAAGGCTCGTGCAGACTCCCGCAATCTCGCGGTCATGCAAGCGAGACAGGGTGGCAGGCAGAAAGCTCCAAGGTACCGATAGTTTAGGTAATATCTTTTTACGGTGAAAATAAAAGTAATAAAAAATAAAAGAATACATATCTGCTTTATAATTAGTTCAGTTAGTAAGCAAAGTTTCACGAATTATATTGTATGTATGTAATTATAAATATATGTTACGAATTATATTCAAATTATAATGGACAAACAATAGATAAGGTCAATGACGCAAAATTTCTAGGAATTTCAATTGATAGCCCACTGACATGGAAAATTCAAGCCGATGACGTATGTAAAAAACTAAGTTCATCTGCATATGCATTATACAGTTTATCAAAAAAAGTTAACTTTCAGACAGTATTGATAGCATACCACAGTCTAGTTGTTTCTGTATTGAGGTTTGGTGTAATATTCTGGGGCAACTGTAGCGAGAGAGAAAATATTTTGAAGGCGCAAAAACGCTGTATCTGATATATTTTTAACCTCAAAAAAGTGACAGACAGCTGCATACCTGTTTTTAAAGAATATATAATCTATTAACATTAGCATGCCTATATATATATACTAGAAATAGCAATTTTTGTTAAAACAAATGATCACTTATTCCCGACTTACTTAAAAATACTAGAACCAGGACTACAAGTTTAAGAACTCAATACGAAGACAAGTTATGCATAGGTGGATATAAAACTGCATTATTGAGAAAGAGTGTTACGTGCATGGCTCGTCTTATTTATAACCATGTACCAAAATTGATTAAAGAGCAACCTTTAATAAGATTTAAAAAGTACCTAAATAAATTACTTACTCAATAATGCTATTACTCTGTATCAGATTTTTTAAATGATAAGACTATTTAATTTACAATGTTCATTATATTAAGTAATTAAATACCTTTAAAATAAATAGAATAATTGTTAGTACCTTTACGTTAATAAACATTTTTTGCATGCCATGAGGCAGAATGTATAAGGATTCGAAAATATTGTAACACCTAATTGTATTTAACTACATTCTATGCAAATAAATAAATCTTGTCTTATCTCTTCTCACGATATAATTTGATTTTATTTTTTATGGTAGCGGTTTATTGTTCGGTATGGAGGTAACTAGTAACTTTTTTCTGTTAGGAAAATTTTATGGAATCGTTTTTTCATCAATAGCGCAAGTGTTAGGATGTCTCTTGAGCACATCCTTATAGCGGAGGTGTTTGACCACCATGCTTCCGTTTACCGAATAAATACCACTTTGGGTAAAGGTGGTTTTCAGGGTTCCGTACCCAAAGGGTAAAACGGGAACCCCATTACTAAGGCTCCGCCGTCTGTCTGTCTGCCCGTCTGTCACCAGGCTGTATCTCATGAACCGTGATAGTTAGACAGTTGAAATTTTCACAGATGATGTATTTCTGTTGCCGCTATAACAACAATACTAAAAAATAGAATAAAACAAATATTTAAGGGGGCTTCCATACAACAAACGTGATTTTTTTGCTCGTTTTTGCTCTATACTGATAACGGCAACAGGTAGACGCTTGAAATATTCACAGAATATTTAGTTATATATTGACTTTAAAAATAAATAATTAAATTAAAATAAAACAAATATTTAAGGGGGTCCCATACAACAAACGTGATTTTTTGCCATTTTTATAGATAATGGTACGGAACCCTTCGTGCACGAGTCCGAATCGCACTTGGCCGGTTTTTCACTAGTAGGTACATACCAAAACAGTTACTTGACATGATCAAAACTGCCTCAAGTCGTCATCAGCCTATATTCAGTCACTTCGTAATATTGTCGAATCCGACAATCCACAATGAACCGTGTGTCAGACCCGTCTGCAACTTTACAATCAGTAAAGTTAAATATTTGTAACTTCTCGATTCGTTATTTGTTAAACTGTTGTACTGTAACTTTTAACTAGTTTTGTGGTTTGCATTGACGGTCGACCAAGTTGTGATCAAACTTTTTAGTTCAAATGGCTTTATGTTCACTTTTTATTTTGATTGTTAAATGTATATTCAGTACAATAAATGTCGACATAATCCTATCCTACTAATATTATAAACGCGAAAGTTAGTAAGTATGGATGGATGGATTGATGTTTGTTACTTCTTCACGCTCAAACGGCTGGACCAATTTTGATAAAATTTTGTATGGAGGTAGCTGACACCTTGGATTGACATATAAGCTACTTTTTATCCCGTTATTCCCATGGGATCGCGACTTACGCGGGTGAAACCGCGGGGCGCAGCTAATATCGTATATTTCGAAATTCAATCAATCTGCGTACCCTAACCGACTATGTCGGGGTCGGCTTCTAGTCTGACCGGATACATCTAAATACCAGTATTTTAGAAAGAAAGAAAGAAAATACGTTTATTTGCGGTAAACATGACGCAAAAAAGAACATCAACACAAAAATAAGAAAAGGTTGGGGGAAACATGCGTCACATCCACGCAAAACGGCTATCGCTCAGCATTAATTTATTATACATATATTACTGTATAATGATTATTGACACACTTACCCTAATTCAATGTAATTGCTAAGAATAACTTGACATGACATGATTGTATTACTTATCTCTTATCTTTTTTGACTACCTACCGACTAATACTATCTAATTAAAGACTGTTTGTAATTAATTTATTGTATTGTATTGTGTTTTTATAAGTTTTTACTAAATTTATGTTATGTAAGTACCTACCTACTAATTAATGTAACTTAACAGCAAACCAACATTATGTTTTACAGTGCCCTGACAGGGTTCATGTACTAAAGCCGACAGTAATTTATTGTAAAATGTGTGATGTGCATGAGAGCAAATAAATAAATTATACTGCGACCCTATGCAAGACAGAGCCTCAGCGCTGGTTTTCAGCGACAGCCAGCACTGACGTAATGACGTCGTTCTTACATGAAGCGACTGTATATCTGAACTCCACAACCTAATTACTAGGTAACTCGATACCCCTTGGTGAGACTGGCTGTCAGACTTGGGTTTCTGACTGTGTAACAACTGTCAAAGATCTACAAATTATGGTTTAGTCCCATCTCTTCCCCTAAGCGTTTATTCCTACAAAAAAATATTTTTCTAAGTATAAACGTATAGGGGAAGAGATGGAACTAAGCCCAAATGATAGCTGGCATCAACGGTTTAACGTGTTTTCCGAGGCACGAGGGGTCTCGATATACAATTATTCTTGTTTATTTTTGGTCAGTCTTTATTGTAGCGATCCATCTATCCATCATAAAAAAATAAGTTGGAGTCTCATTTCCTACGAAATGTATGGGAAAAGTTTTTAACGATTTATGACTTGTCTAGTACTCAAATCTCAATTAGTCCAGGAAGAGATTTTTTATCCTTTTATGAAAGAGGATCGATAGGCATAAAAAAAAGTTTTTGTGGAAATTGCCTATTTTCCTACTGACTGTATTTTTTTTTCATAATCTGTGAATGCAAATCAAAATTTCACAAAAAGTTAAGGACAGTCTTTTAAGACCGTTTTCCTGTAGCTACAACGGTTAAGGTATCTGGCTGTACTGCTCCATCTAAAAATTCCACTGGATGGTCGTACATGGGATATTCACTATCTTGTAAAAATACCATTAGGTACAGTACAGTTATTTGAGCATGATTGGCAAACCATTTTGTATCTGTATCATTCATCAAACTAAAACTCAAAGCATTTATTTCAAATAAACCTATTACAGGCACTTTTGAATTGTCAAGGGGTCGGTCAGTCAGAGAGATGAAGCTAGTTGCCCATTCCAAAGCGTAGTAGGTTCCTATGGAGAAGAATGGGCAAGAAACTCCACGGACACTCTTTTAAATCAAAATATTGTTATATAAATTGTCATTCATTCATTACACACCATAAAAAATACACTGCTGTCCAGCCACTTCATAAAATATTCAAGCCTTTTCCAAAGAGAGAGTGCCTTTTATTAAATTCACAAACCTTACCCTCTCAAGTACCCTCAAATTACAGAACCTACTACAAACCAAACAATTCAATTGACGGTAATAAATAAAACTTATTATAAGGCAACCGTAATAAAAATAAATCTTCCTTAATACCAGACGTATAAAATAGAAAATCATTGAAATAAATTACAGGTTTTCAGCTCGACCAGTGCTTGCTGTAAAGGTGGGTACACATCTGAACATTTATGTTACAGAATATCGAGCCGGTCATTGTCACCCTTTGACGCACTGAACATTTAGGGCAAGATCACTGATAGCACACGCTAGCAAAAGGTATTCCCGTTACATCATTTTGAGCCAAACAAAATTATTGTGCAATTATTTTTGCCCTCGACGCGCTAAAGCCAGGTCCGTTGCACCATGTTTTCTTATTTTACAAACACGTAACATTGTTTGCTAACTGATTTCGTGGCGTGGCCTAAATGTTTTGTTAGCAAAAAGACAAACTTATAACATATATATCATGTTTACCGCGATGCAGACGAATGGATAACATCACCCGCGTTTGCCTCCGGGGGGCCGGAGTGTGAAGTCACTCATTTCGCGTTTAGTGCTCTACCACAGAATAAGTAATAGTACTACGTACTCTACAGACGAAGACTATTCGTGACATTTTTTAAAGTTTTAAGTACAGTGTTGGAGCGGAATAAAGAAAATACTTTGTTTTTATACAATTAATTCGAGAAAGATCAGTGATATGGGCGGATACATCAATTGATTATAAAAATAAACACAAAAAGCAATATGCCTCTTTGGAGATATCAAAAATCTATTTCTCCTTTGTAAAACTAAATTTACTGTTGCTAGAACAGCAGACACGTCTTTCTCGTCGAAACTCATTTTTGAAAAGACATTTTCTAACAAAAACACTGTTTACTCAAAAATCGCAGCGGTCTGACTGTTTTGCTAACATGTTTTACTTAGAAAACATGTAGCAGCGGACCCGGCTTAAGGAGAAGAAGGGAATAATTCACAGACCGTGCTTTGTGTTTACTTTGCTAAGTAAAGTAAGCGTCACATACGAATGTAAACCCTGTTCGTATAGTTTTGATGTTCATATTCGATTGAAACGCTTACTGTGAGTAAGTTTAAATGAATTTAACGATTATACGCATAAGAATTAAGTTCATATTCGTGTGGAACGCTTACTGTACTTGTAAAAAAGTCAAAGCGATCTGTTAATCTTGCCTTGAGTACGGCGGCGTTAGAAGTTTTGTTACTTCTTTATTTTACTTCTTGCGAGCGTATTTGTTAACTTTTCAGTGAGCAAAGGATGAGCGCGAGTAAAAAAAAATATTACGTAAGATAGGTTATGTTAGAAATAAATGCTCATACGCCAGGATTGTCGAATAAACCGCCGAGCATTCACAACAAAGTTAAATTACAATACATGGATATTTGCTCTAGTGTATACTCACCTTAATATTATTAACTGCGAACTGCCTATGATCGTGCGGTAATACAACCGCGGGAAATTCGCCTGGTTAGTGCCAACTGCGGGTTTCAGAGCAATTGATTATTATTTTGTTGAACCTAGTACACGAATAGGTACCTGTTTTAAGTTGATTGCAGCGGGTTTTAGCATAGTTTGTTTTCGACAATTTGTCGACTAATAAGAGGTCGCTGGCTCGGTATTTCATTATATCTGTAATTTTCAACGACTTAAGAAACATAACTGGCAAAACTGCCTAACCCTTCGGGGATTACAGGCGTGATGTTTTATGTGTGTGTATGTGTAATTTTTATGGTGTACTTATTAAAGAGTCATCATCATTATCATTTCAGCCGAAAGACGTCCACTGCTGGACATAGGCCTCCCCAAAAAGGGGGGGATTTGCCATAATCGCCACGCTTGGCAGGCGGGTTGGCGATCGCAGTATGGTTTTAAAAATGCATAGAGAACGCTGCTGCCCATTCTCTAGTAAATCCCTTAGTCGCCTTTTACGACACCCACGGGAAGAAATGGGATGGTGCTATTCTTTACGTCCGGCACCAAACGGAATTGTTAAAGAGTATTCTATTCTATTTCCTAATGATTTGTCTACATCGATATCTTCTTACCCGACTCTAAGCGCGACAACAAAGACAGGGTTCATCAAATCTGAGATTAAACTAAAATAACTGCCACCAATTGTATCAGACTGCTTTGAAGTGATCTTGTTTTGAAGTTGCAGTTGGGTTGATATTTTCATTTTTTTTTTCATCGTTAATTTCTTTGTCTTGTGAAAGAAAGAAAGAAAAGGTATTTATTGGGACTCGCACAGGAAGATCACAAATTAAGCTAAACACACTCACTACACAAAAAAAAACGGAAGTAAAATGAAAATTAAAACTAAGTCCTTTTCGAGGCCAGAAAGTTAAATTCCTACCTGGTTATGATGCTGACACATTTAAAAATAAGTATCGCAGGGCTGGTAGCCAGTCAGGGGAGTGGGGGGTCAGTCCTGCCAGGGTTGCGAGTTTGTCCGAAAGGGATAATATCGTGGCCCTGGCACACAGGCAACGGTAGGAACACGGGTGGGTTTTATTCAGTAAAAGTTTGACACGCCCTCCCGCTCCTCCCAGCGGAGCGGGAGAAGTTATTTGATAATTTCCCACCCAAAAAAAAAGCTACCAGTGCAAACGGCCACATCATCATTTATCATCATATAAGATACCTACATTGATCATAAATACAGAAAATGATTTGTGTCAAAAATAGCAGTCTTGTATTTGACCAATAACTAATAAGTGTACTCATAATGGGCCAACAGACATCATAAAGGTTTTACCAATTAAGTATTAATTGTTTTTTTTTTATAAATACTGCCACAGTAGGCGTTTCAACACCACAAAAAGTGCCCCAAATTGAAAAATAATTGAACTATTAGTGACTTTAATACAAACAGTGGTAGTGTAAGTTTCTAATAGTGACGAATTCACAACACTGTGGTCAATATAAATTACTTATTAGTTTGTATTGAATTGTTTCGTTGTATCAATCAATCAATCATTATATTTTAATTCACATAAACATACATGGGCACTTATGAAACGTCAAAAGCTAGGTCCACGGTTCCAATTGGTTGTTTTCTTATTAAAAATATTGTTTTTTACAATCTTTTCAAATTACAGTGTTAATAGATATAGGAGGACAGTGTAGGCCTGTCATTAGGTACCAGGTACTTAACAAAATAGAAAATTGACGTCATCTAGCTCAGACCATTAAAAAAAGTATTTATTGGTCTCACACTCAGTTGCAGAAACGATCTTTAAATTTTAAAGACTACATTAAACACTAATGTAGCATTAAATCATTGCACAAAACCATTTTTTATTTTATTTTAATGCTCCATTAAATTTAACTAATGAAATGTCAAACCTAATGAAACCGGCCATTTTAAACACTTTTACGTTGCACGTAACTTCATTAGCGCCCATTAGCAAGTGGTGAACTTTAAGTTTGACATTTCAGATTTTTTAATTTTAATGGGCCGAAAAGCATCCATTAAGAGCAACATTAGTGTTTTCTACGGTACTTGAATGCATTTCTGTAATTGAAAGATGTGTTTAACCAGTCTTTCATCATTATCTGATTCTTATTTAGTAGATTTACCTCGCCGTCGAATCCCAGACCGAGTGAATTCATTTTTAAAACATGATGGAAAAGAGTTTCGTGTAAGGTATAGAATTTCCAAGGAGGCAGTTCTTCAAATTTGTAACGTATTTGATTAAGATTTAGAACCAGTGACGCAAAGAAATAAATCCATTAATGGCCTGACACAGCTTATAATATGTTTGAGATTTTTCGCCACTGGATCTTTCCAGCAAGTAGGTATTGGGTGATTTAATAAACATAAATAAATCAAAAGTTTGTCGGAAACAGGTTGGGTCGGGTTGTTTGTCAGTTTGTTTATACAAAAAGTATCCCGTGAGCTAGCAAAATTAAGCCACCTCTATATTAAAATGCCAGACCGGACGGAACTACGTAGAGTTGCAGAAGGTTTTTATGAAATTGATGGATTTCCACGTGTGGCAGGAGCTCTAGACTGCACACATGTTAAAATTATTAGATTAAGGGGGATGCGCTAAGGTAGCCCGCAAAATTCAAATTTTATTACGGTTTTTGCAATTTGCAGGTCAAGTATCACGATCTAACTATGATTC
This sequence comes from Tiliacea aurago, assembly GCA_948098905.1. Lineage (NCBI taxonomy): Eukaryota > Metazoa > Arthropoda > Insecta > Lepidoptera > Noctuidae > Tiliacea > Tiliacea aurago. The sequence goes on from OX402593.1 coordinate 21,064,407, forward strand.
GCGGCCATAACCAATATGGCTTTACAGAATTATAATCATTAGAATATGAATCAGAAGTATAAAAATTGCAAAAAACGTTGGTAAATTTGAATTTCGCGGGCTACCTTAGCGCATCCCCCTTAAACCAGATTATTTAAACTACATTAAACCACAGAGTACACTGAATACACATAAATCAACTACATTTACTTTATTTTATGCTAAAATTGTGGTGTACTTGTACGTACGGATAATAACAGAACGCAAATGTTCACTCTTTTCGTTCAATATGGTAATTTGTTCCTGGCAATATTGTTTAAAGTCTTCTTTAGCTAAAGTGGCATTAAAAATGTCTAATGCTATCTAAAATTTGTTTGTGCAACTTCATTAAAGTAATGAATTCATTAGCGATAATGTTGCTTTATGTAATGAAGTGTTAATGGTGAGCTTTCTGCAACTGAGTGTCAGTCGTCTAGTTTTTAAAACATGATTCACGTGTTAAAGTGTTTTTATAAAACCTACGTACAGAAATAAAATCATTGTGTCTTGTGTATTGTCTATTATTATGTTCTATAAAATTGTGTCTATTTTTTATTTTTATTTTGTAATTTTTTGTGCATAATTATGATCCTCTTGTTGGTCGAAATAAACGTTTTTCTTTTTTTATTAATCATTATGTTTGTCTACAAAACAATGGTAGAGAAAATTAAAAGTATCAAAATAGTTAGAAATTCTTGTTTCGTGGTGCGTTTACAAACAAATAATAATTATCTCATCCGACAAACAAACAGCCACACTTAGAACCAGCAGGTCCACACAAATATTAGGTCTGTACGGAAATCGAACTCGCGACACGAAGCTCACCAGCCTTTCTCTCAGCGCTAGTTTTCTGATCATCTATACTCCGTTTGAAATAAGATTAGACAATTAAATAAACTTGTTTACAGTCCGTTCAACCGATTTTGACTTCAATTCCGTAGGCATAAGGCTGACATTAAAAGCAAACACGTGGTTACAATACCAACTATTTATTAAAGCTGTCATTGGTCATGCCGGCAACGCAATAGAAGTCAAAATCGATTGAACGGACTGTAAAAAAGGTTTATTTAAATGTCTAATCTAAAGGCTTCTACATACCAGCGCGACTTGTCGCGCGACGCGACACGGCACAAAGGCCCCGCGTGTCGCGGGACGAGCGGTGCCTTTGTGTCGCGTCGCGTCGCGCGACAAGTCGCCCCGATATGTAGAAGCCTTTATTTCAAATGGAGTATAGCTAGGCATTATCTTTTTATTTACCTATATAACCGGTGGTTGCCACATACAGGGCAAAGTATTTCGGTAACCCAGGTAAGTACCCTCCGTGAGATTGTCAGCTGGGGTGGATCGAATAATCTATTTTCCCACCCGTACGCAAAATACACGCATTGATGTAGAGTTGTGGACACCATCCCGTATTACCAATTACTTTTTGATACTCAAAAGCCCCCTTAACCCATCAGAAAAAACGTAACACGCCATACATACCCACATACATAATACCATATTCATTTGACCCAAATAAAGATGGCGGACCCATCCCCGCAGCGGATGGGACATATTTGTATAATATAGTCCATAATTTTCACAGTTGAACTCATCTGAGTGATCAAAGCTTGCCTAATCGTTCGGGTCGGTTTGACCATTAAATAGAGTGGTGACTACCAGCTACCTAAGGTTATAAATAGGTACTAGATATTGGTGTATACTGGATTATTATTTTATGGCTGCGTCGTTGGTGACGCGGTGTCTGTTACCAAATTATATCTAGTAGGTAACATTGTAAATGCGGCTCGTGGCTGAGTACAGCTGCATGATAAATGATAAATGATTTATTTTTTGTAAATAGGTTTGTACAAACACTTTTACACGTCAATCATATTAAAAAAAAACTAGATGTGGTCGGCGTTTCGTATTTGACTACTCTGATAAGAAAGGCCGAAACAAATTCAGCTGATGTTTTTTTTTAATCTCGGCAAAGATGCGTTTTTACGGCGTTAATATTTTTTGAATATTTAAATAATGTTTTTATGAACTTAAATAGAATATCATGATTATTACAATAAAAAAAAAACGTTTATGAACAAATTAAAATTTATTTGTGTTATACACAAAAAAATATTTAACTTTTCTATTTTTCATATTAGGCTGTTTATCGGCTTTATACCTTTGCTTCTCCTTCAACCTGGCGAAAGCAAAGCGCGAAAAAAAAAAGAAAATTAAATCATAGTTTCCTAATAAATCATGACGAACATAATATATTTTTCGTTACTTTATTTTATTTCTTCAAAAGTGTATTGAAAATCGTCGTTTGATACACGTGGACATTTGTTAGTTGCAGTTCTCGGCTCAAAAACAACCTCGCCTACGGCTCGGGTGTTAATTCTGCCTCGAATGAATATCAAACATTCTCCACTTGTATCAAAATGTACTATTTCCTGTCATGAATTCTAAATTCAGCCCTGTTCCGATTAGCATGAGATCAGCACTCAAGAAATTCCTTTGCTTCAGAGAGAGCCAGATGCCACTTAATACAAAGAAAAGACCTAACTATTTCCTTAATACAATTATGTTTATACCATTCCTTGGTGCTTCAAGAACGACCTATAACTAAAGCATTAAGAGAAAATGGGCTGTTAGCCCACAACGGAGAAACCCGTCTCTAATGGCGGAATGGCGTGAGAACATATTGAATTAAATAAATAAATGTTCATACTTAAAGCGTATTAGAAGTTCCTTTGTCTGGGCTTAGCATGCAAATATAACTAGGTATGTTTATTCAATATTATGGGACAAAGTGTATTAAGACTCGAATAGGGATGATGACAATTTTTTTTATTTTAAACTCAAAATATTATTTGTTGGCAAAGCAAGTGTAAAAGCTTAAAAAATTGCCAAGTTATAATCGTTTTAAAATAACTGCTAGGCAAAGACGTGCACTATCACAGAAGTGACGTCATGAATATGTAACTTTGTACTAGTGCCATACATTGTCCGTAATATCCGTACCACGCAACAAATATTAGAATAATCCCTTCCAAAAACTTGTAAAGCGTGTAGCTTCTCCATTTCCATCGATTTTGTAGTTTTTTTCGTTTATCTCATTTTACTATTTCTTCTTTGAAATTACGTTATTTGTTCCAATATTTCTAATATTAGCCATCATCCCTATTTTAAATTTTTGATCCGAGTCATCAAAAAGCGAGTCTTAACATACTTTGTATAATTATGACTCTTTGAATTCCGAAGTCAAAATCCGATTCCGAAACCAGTCGCTTCGCCACTGAATTGGCGCTTAACTTTTTATGTAATGGGTTATCAATACGAATATTACTACTTTACTCAGTAATGATCATTTTAAATAGCAAACGTGAACGTCTAAAAGAACATACTTAGAGAAGTGATGTGAGGTGCATCTTTAAACAATTACAAAACGAAATAAGGAAAATATTTATTTATTGAAGTAATGTACATGAAATGAAATGAAATGATGATGAATGACTTTGATTTTGACTTTACCGGTACACCTTTAGAGTCACACTTGTCATGGGCTGTACTGTATTTAGAGTGACTGTCACACTTGTCACGTGCTGTACTGTATTTAGAGTGACTTTCACACTTGTCATGTGCTGTACTGTATTTATCGACTACTGCGACTGCTAATTAAGGTAGCGAATAAAGAAGTGGTCAAAGCAGTTCGTTAATTGAGAATTACTTCTATATTTTAAAATAATTCCTTCAGTTTAAATTAAACCGACCTAATTGTACCTATACCATAAATTTGCATGTCAGTATGTTATGATTAAATATGCTAAGCTACTAATAATACTACCACTGTAAGAACTTTTGTAACCATATTTATCAGCAAATAAATCTTTGACTTTGACTTAATGAAATCGTTTATTCAGTAAATAGGATATTATAATCACTTTTACACGTCATATAAAAAATAAAAAAAACTAATCTAGATGTAGCCGACATTTCCTGATCTGATTACCCCTGAGAAGAAATGGCGAAACAAACACAGGGGCCAAAGTCTCTTTCAAAGTCCGGACATAATCTTGGTCAGATCATGTGAGGAGCATGTAGATCCGTGTCTGAAATGGTCTTTTGAGGAAAGAACCACACAAATTTGAGTGGAGCTGTCCAATCAGTGTAAGCATTTGTCAGTAATCGTGCAGCTCAACTCAAGACTTAAGGAGCTCAACGACTCGTCGAACAATACCAAAGCCAGACCATCATTAAAACTAACTGAGAAAAACCAAAAAAAAAAGGAAAATATTTAAAGAGAGAAAAACACATATAATAACTTAGATAAAATCGTCTAATTACTTTTATGCAAAATCTATGAATAAATACCGTAGCCTATAATTTTTAACTGGTTTTTATAGGTTCCGTTTGGTGCCGGACGTAAAGAATAGCACCATCCCATTTCTTCCCGTGGGTGTCGTAAAAGGTGACAAAGGGACTTACTAGAGAATGGGCAGCAGCGTTCTCTATGCATTTTTAAAAGCATACTGCGATCGCCAACCCGCCTGCCAAGCGTGGCGATTATGGCAACCCCCCCCCCCTTTTTTGGGAGAGGCCTATGTCCAGCAGTGGACGTCTTTCGGGTGAAATGATGATGATGATGATAATTTTTAAGTGTCATCGTTTTCCTGCTTTTATTCCAATTCATCTGGGGTCCGCGCAACTTTTCCATTTTCGTCCACACTTCTCTATTAGTCAAAAGTCAAAGTCAAAGATTTATTTGCAAACTAAGTGTACATTTGGTGTTATCTTGGTAGTCACCCTCGTTCTACCCATATTATTTTTCACACAGTATCCATCGTTTCTTTGGTCTTCCCCTATGGCGGCATACATCGCCACATGTGAACTATGCATCACACTGACGTCACGTAAAATCCTGACGCGCAAGCAGAGTTTACCGCGCAACTAGCTTAAGGCGACGATAACCAACTTTTAATGATTTTATACTGAAGATCACGTATATACGAGTAGTGTTAATGATTTGAAAAAAATATATGTTAAATTAGAGCATTTTCTCAATAACTTAATATGTAAATATTTTAGATTGTGTTTACATTACATAGTGAAATTAATTTGTAAAGTTATGTCTAACGCGGATATAAAACTGAGAATGGCGCAAAATCTACCAAGCGTATTTTTCTGAAACCTTCACCAATTTAAAGATAATTTAATTATTGATCGTTTAGTATATTCGTTTTATTAAAATACCTTTTGTTTTGTGTATAATAAATTATTAATGCGTCAAATTGGGGACAGCGCTCCTTGATGGGCGAGTCCCCACACGACTGGCTGAACGTACGACGCGTTGCGAGAGCTCAGTACAGAACACGCAAGCTAACCACTCAAGGTCACTGGCATATATCTCAGTCTTAAGTACAACGTCCCGAGTCCGACATCTATCGGCGGGCAGTTGCCCGCCAGACACAACACCCGTCTGGTCGGAGGATCCTCCCTTTTCTATGGAGGATGAGTGAACTTTACACCCTGTTCCTCATACCTCTATACCCGTACTATGATAGCCATCCACTTTCATACTCGAAACTTGTATGAGCTATTAAATACATTTGAAAGTATTTTAGTACCTACAATAACAGCACGCATACAGGTATTTTTTTTTATTTATGTTCAAAAAAATATATATTATATAACGCAGAGTTAATAATTATGCTAAAAACCACAGAAGCCTTCGATGGTTTTTACATTACATGGCTAGTGAGTTCGGAAATTGTATAAAAACTTATTATCTATAATAAAGGTGCTACAAAGTAACAATTTATACTGTAAACATTTGAGTTTTACATTCAAGGGATAGGTATTTTAAGTTTTTACATACTTAATTATTTTCAGAGATCGGAATCTAGGCGTCAGGTACCTACATAGGTACTACCTCTCAAACAATCCCCTTTCACGCTCCAATTAGGTATGTACAACATAGCACACAATATTCATCAAAATAATCAAGAGGCTTTGGAAACTAGATTCTGTTTAAACTAGAGCTTTCAGTGACTTAGATTACAAGTACCTTTGTGGCGGCGAACTTGCCGAAAGTGCTGAAATTCAATTGGCAACCATTTTGATTCCCGTATTGGTCCGCTCGAGATTCAATTTTGATGACAGAGTCTCTTTTGAGGTAGAAATATATTAGGTACTGGTTTTCGCTCGCGATTTCCCGCCCAGATAGTGTTGGTCCCTGAAATGGGTAGAGTTAAAGGGCAGAGGGATCTTAATAAAGTGGTTATTCCAGTTTCTTGCTGCTTCACTTTCCCACTGTTCATTATTGAGTTTTCTGTAGTGTATCTCGTTTCATATGCTGATGTCGACAGAATGTGGCAGTTATTTGATATTATATTTGGTTTATTAACTATTTTCTGTCTGGGGTTTGGCGAAAAAACATACAGTTATATCGAATTTCGTGATATCATAATCCTAACTAATATTATAAATGCGAAAGTTTGTTACTTTTTTACGCTAAAACGGCTGAACGGATTTAGATGAAATTTGGCTCATGCGTAGACCATGAGCTGGGTTAGGACGTAGAATACTTTGTATCCCAATATTCCTACGGGATCGAGACTTATGCGGCTGAAACCACGTTGCTCAGCTATTTGTAAATAAAAAATAGCAGTCATGGGAACTGCTGGCAGAAGTGATAATTCTAAACTTTGAAAAGCACATGATACAGTTAAGTATATTAAATGTATTAGTGTATACAAAATTATTTTTAGTATATGCGAAACCTGAATATAGTTTGTTCAGAATAAGGAACTGAATCGATTTCAATAATTTTTGCACCATGTTATATTTTTCCCAAAAGTGTAATGGAAATGTTATCACCATTTAATTACTTACAATACAATCGCCGTACGGTTAGGTACCTACTGCCAAATTATTATCAATGAGCGCTAGACGACCCAGGAGCCGCGGGGGCCGCGCGCCGTTAGCATGTTTTTGTACGGACAACCCGGTAACATATCAACCTTATAACTTTGTGGTTTTTCATGATACAGTTTTGAAATTTTGTACATAGATTTTTTACATAAAAATACTAGACACGTGTTTCGGGTTTCGCATATACTAAAACTAATAGTGAATACGCGTATATATGTACACAGGCTACTGCGCGTCTCCACTCGGGCGCAACACGTCTCATTAGCATGTCGGTGACGCGAACTTGTTATTTATTTATTTATTAAAACTTTTGGCACAAGTAAAAAAAAAAACTGTACAAAGGCGGACTTAATGCCTGAGGCATTTTCTACCAGTCAACCTTAGGATGATGCAGACAGATGATGGGTGGTGATGGTGGGTGGTGTGAAATTATAACTTAAAGGCTCGTACAGACTGGTGCGAAATCGCGGGCGTGACGCGACACTAGTAGCACAATTTCTTTGTCGCTGCCTGACGCGCCCGCGATATCGCGCGAGTCTATACGAGCCTTAACGCGGCTAAAGAAGTTTTCACTTCAAAGATCTGCCGGTCTATTCTGTAAGAATCTCACGGTGAAATCTTAGGTGAAGTGAGATTAAGTCATTCCACCTGGTGCTACGGATCGCTAGAGATTGACACTATTGACAGCTCACTTCAAGGTCACTTCACCTAAGATTTCACGGTGAGATTTTTACAGAATAGCACTACTGGTGTTTGCTTAAGCAGTGAAGGAAGGATAAAGACGGATAGACAACTGGCAATTGCTTTAAACGTGCTTCGTATTTCTATGACGTTCATCAGGATTGACTATATTCATATATTATGCTTTTCGGTAGCATAAATAGTGTCAAACAACATCGTTATTGTTGATAGAATGTCACTTTGTCTAGGCCCAAAAGGCGTGTACGCAGGAACGAACCAAACATGGTGAACATGAACATCGAACACGGAAAGTTTGGTTCGTACGTAAATTAGCAAAGTGTTCACTTTGCTAATTTACGAACACCATACGAACACAGTTCAACTTGTGTTCGCGCTACCACCCCGCTGTTTTTAGTAGCCATTTTTTTTTTTTTTTTTTTTGGGGTGGGAAATTATCAAATAACTTCTCCCGCTCTGGGCTGAGCGGGAGGGCGTGTCAGACTTTTACTGACTAAAACCCACCCGTGTTCCTTCCGTTGCCTGTGTGCCAGGGCCACGATATCCCTTTCGGACAAACTCGCAACCCTGGCAGGCATTGGCCCTAACGGACCCCGTCAGTTGGTGCTGACATCTCTTTGAGGCGCGCGTGAAACACAACGCGCCGTCGACCCGGGCCTGGTCCTTATCGGACGGCGAGCTACCCATCGCTCACCGTCCGCAGGCCCGCGCCTACGGTGGCCGGAAATCAGCTTGCGACTCCCGACGCCCGGGGCGTCTCCTGCGGCGGCTAAGAGCGTGAGGGCGCGAACCCTGCCTCACCCTCACGCGTTCCGCCTCCTCCTTCGCGAGCATTACTGCTTCGCAGAAGGAGGTGACGGCCTCCCATGCACTCTCGCTCCGAACCATGGCCTGAACCAGGGCTGGACGCGAGAGATCGCCGCCGCCGATCGCCTCCGTGAGGACACGGCGGTGCTCCGCCCAAGCCGGGCAGACCTCCACCGTATGCTCCACCGTGTCCTCCGGGCGATCCACACAGTGGTGACACCCGGGCGTTTCCTCCCGCTTTATCCTGAACAGGAACCTCCCGAAACAACCGTGTCCGGTGAGGACCTGCGTCAGGCGGAAGGTGAGGACGCCGTGGCGCCTCTCCAGCCACTCCTCAAAGAGGGGACTTATCGCCACAATTGTGGCGTGCCCAGCGCTGGGTTGCGACAATCGCACTCTCCATGCCGCCATGAGATCCCGCCGGAGCTCCGTCCGCTGTGCCACGATTTCTCGCGGCAGCGGAGTTTCACCCCGGCGTTTCACCTCCTCGCGCCACTCCCAAATGTGCGCGAGGACTTTTGCCTCCAGATCCCACGGCGGCAGTCCGGCAAGGAGGCTCGCCGCCTCACGGGAGACCGTGCGGTAGCCCCGTACCAGCCTGATGGCCATTACCCTTTGGGACGCGTTCAACCGCTGGGCTGGTCGCAGCCTCAGAGAACGCGCCCACACCGGTGCCCCGTAAAGGGCATTGGACCGCACGATCCCTGCGTAGTTTTTAGTAGCCATCGATTCGCCGTTGGAAGTTGTACAAATGTATTATCGCGGACACTGGCGCCTAACCGCTTTTCGGCCTTATTACTGGGAGCATAAGGTTGAAAAGTGGTAAGGCGCCAGTGTCCGCGATGGTACACTGTTAGGTAGGTGGCTGTGAACTGATCACCCCGCGTTGCCGCGCGCTCACCCCTCGAGTTCGGTACGAACAATATTGCATAATTTCTTTCCGAAAACCGTCCACACAGATAAACAAAATTGTATCGTCACGAACATTTTTAACGAACATAGTGTTTGATGTTCGTTAGTGGTACGTACATGCGAACAAATTATTCTACGTTCATGTTAACCATGTTCTTGTTCGTTTGAGCGTACACTCCTTTAGCTTTCTACAAATTGTGTGAAAATTTGAATTACGAAATTTTAAATCGTCAACACTCAGGGAGCAAGTGAGGCAGTTAAGTACCAATTTATTTTTTTACGATAAGTTTTTTGCATAAGTGCAAATAGGTTCAGGTCTGCAACATGACCTCCTTTTTAAAATAAACATCCAGTCAAGTATCCCGGTATAATGCAATCAAACCACCAACGGCCCATATAGGTTTCTACAGACCAGCGCGACTCACGACGCGACACAAAGGCACCGCTCGTCGCGCTACACGCAGGGCCTTTGTATCGTGTCGCGTGTCGCACCAGTATGTAGAAGCCTTTAATCCTCAAAAATAAAAGCAAAAATCTTAAAGAACACTTTTACAATATAACGATGATATTTTTTTCCTTTTAACAAACTATGAATTTTAAAAGAGTAATTTTGAATAAGCGGCCGTAAAAATGGCGTAGGATAAAAAAAGTCTAGGTTGTAATATTAAAAGCCGGGATTAGGTCTGTGGAGAGCCGGAATTATTTAGTAGTATTTACCAAAATCGGGCTTACTCTGCATTTTCTAGTAGAAAAATATAAAAAAACCGGCTAAGTGCGTGTCGGACCACGCACAATGAAGGGTTTCGTAGTTGGGGCGTATTTATCCCAAAAACAAACACTGTGGTTAGGTTAGGTTAGGTTATGATAAGAGATAAGATCATTTATTTGTCCAAAACATGAGTACCTATACACTCACATGGCATGCAAGATGTTACAATAAAATTACTTAAATACTGTGGTTGAAAAACATGTTCTCCCATACATTGATATAAGTCGCGGTCAATTCTCCAACGGCAAATGTGAGTTTGTAATCGCAATAAATTATTTTTTATGTGATAAAAGTACAAATTAACGATTTTCAGACTTTTTCTACTTCTGCTATGAAAACTTCTTGCTAAATTTCATGATTCTAGGTCAACGGTAGGTTAGGTTAGGTTTTGATTTATTTGCGAGTGTCAAAATATGTCGTTTAAATGGCCGTATTTTTTATTGCATTTACTTAGAAGCTTGATTTTTTTGAGCTCCTAGAGCTCGTAGATTTACGTGTTTGATATTAATTTCAACTTGATACCTATCTCCACGCGTTTCTTAGCAAAAGGGTCTTGACAGACAGACCGACAACGAAGAGATCCTATAAATAAGGGCTCCGTTTTTTTTTGAGGTACGGAACCCTAAAAATTATGATATTCTATACATTAGTTAAATTTTGATAAGGTGTTACGAGTACGAATGTTTTTTGAACATAAAAGTAAAATCTAGAATGAAATCATTTGTTCAAATACTTTAATTTGTGGTATGGAATCCTTTGCCAAAGGGCATCAGGGCAAGAAGGTCAAAGGGCATCATCTTTCTTTCTTCTACTATGATTTTTAAAATCAGAATAGTATCTTGACAAAACTTTTGATTTAAGACGCAGATATATGCCAGTGACCTTGAGTGCTTAGCTTGCGTGTTCTGTACTGAGCTCACGCAACGTGTCGTACGTTCAGTTCAGCCAGTAATAGGACTCGCCCATCAAGGAGCGCTGTTCCCACATTTGACGCATTATTAATTTATTATACACAAAACAAAAGGTACTTTAATGAAACGCGTATACTAAAAGATCAATAATTAAATTATGTTTAAATTGGTGAAGGTTTCAGAAAAATATTTTTGGTAGATTTTGCGCCATTATCAGTTTTTTATCCGCGTTAGACATAACTTTACAAATTAATTTCACTATGTAATATAAACACAATCTAAAATATTCACATATTAAGTTATTGAAAAAATGCTCTAATTTGTCATGTATTTTTTTCAGACGTGATCTTCAGTATAAAATCATTAAACTTAACAAGGCAAATTCTCACTATTAACTGATCAGTTGTTGTTGTTCCGTGTGGTGCCGGACGTAAAGAATAGCTCCATCCCATTTCTTCCCGTGGGTGTCGTAAAAGGCGACTAAGGGACTTACTAGAGAATGAGGAGCAGCGTTCTCTATGCACTTTTAAAACCATACTGCGATCGCCAACCCGCCTGCCAAGCGATTATGGCAAATCCCTCCCCTTTTTTGGGGAGGCCCATCTCCAGCAGTGGACGTCTTTGATGATGAACTGATCAGTGCCCCTGACACATACTTTGAAACAAATACGGATGTTGATATCATTATGGTTGCTGGAGGATACTAGAACTAAGAAACTGATGACCTCCACATGGTATTGTTGATAATCTGAGAGCCCCGAACTGCCCCGTTGGTCTCGTGGTCGGAAGCGCCACTGCTGAGCGGAAGGTCCTGGTTTCGATTCCCAGGTCAGGCAAAGTGTTATTAGGTTTTCCATAAGGAATTTCTTTGTAAAAGCCTGGAGTTTGGAAGTTGGCGGTGTGATACCCTTTTGCCCCAGACAGCTCGTTAAGCTGTTGACCCTGCGCCTAATCTCTCTCCGTGTTGGATTGCCGTCCCATCAGACTATGAGAGTAAGGGAAGAGAGAGTGCACGTGTGTCTGCCCACACACTTGTTTGCACTATAATATCTCCCGCGCCGAAGGCTGGTCTCCGCTAAGACTGGTCGCCATGACCGAAATTCGGTCTGAAGGAGTATACAGGGTTATTTTTAAAACGTCAATAACCTCTTAATCTTTTTAATGAAATCGCGAAAAAAAAATCAGCTGTTCCCTACATTTTAACGAATTATTCGAACATAAATGTAGGGAACAGCTGGTTTTTTTTCGCGATTTCAGTTTTGGTCCCATAGTAAGAGTTGTTCATAATGATGAGTACAATGACCCCTTAAGAGGTTATTGACGTTTTAAAAATAACCCTGTATGTATAATCTGAAACAACTGATCGTTTTTTCAACAATTCTTTCCAACTTCTCAAGTTCTTCCCTATATTTCGCCTACCCAAAACGCAAACCACATCAACTATACCCTCAAGTTTATACCTTGTACCTATTTGAATCTAAACCTATTCCTAATCTAGCGTGACTAAAAGGCCTTTATACTCCATCTCACTTACACCCTCGCATTTATTACAGACCTTGTTATTTTTCTCCCGAACAACGGCGATACAACCAAGATCCAAATATTTCTCACAGGGTCCGTAAACTGCCGAACAAATGTGTATGGGTCCTGAGATCGATTGCTTTGAGCTTTTTTTCCTCTACTTAGATCCAAGTTAAGGGGTGGACCGATTTCTTTATTCATTTATCTTAAGGCTGCTGTATAGTGATGGCTGTGTCATCGAAGCGAAGCTTTAGAACGATCGTGTTTTTTTTACGGTATTTTTTTCTTAATCCTTTACTTGTGCATTGTTTTAGTAACTTAATTGCCGAGCTGTTGCCTAGACAAAAAAAAAAAACATAAAACAAAAAAAAAATTGGCAAACATGAAAATAAAGCACCATACAATATGTTTTTACTGTAATTAATATTGAATACACTGAATGCACTGAATGCACTGACTCTGATTGAATATTGAATTATTGACTATATTTTGCACTATTTCTAATTTTATTTAAGAAACTCTCATTAATAATTACCAACTCAATTAATAACATAATAAACATTTAGTACTCCGAGTGAGGCAAAACATGTTGATCCGGTAAAATTATGTTTCCATCTATACGTGCATATTATTCATGTATCATTTTACACAAAATAATGTTTGAACAAATCAATTTATGTTTATCTTTAAACCTTCTAGTTACCTAGTTCTTACTGATTATCCTCTTATTAATTGGCAGCCTTGTTCCACCTATCACTGAGTATTGGCTTCCTCCCTTGTGCCATGCTTCCGTGATCCGCGAGAGTCTCATTCAGAGCTTCCCGCAATCCTCTGTACCTAGGTCGCCTCTTGCCAATAGGTTCCCAAATTAAGGAAATTCTTCTTCTTATTATTGCTATAGTTGTCAAACAATAATAGGCCCGTTTTGACATTTAACTTGAATCGATTTATCGTGAGTATCAAGTAATCGGTTCAAGTTAAATGTCAAAACGGGCCTATTATTTTTGACAACTTTATAAGCTGTCATCTTCGCGTCTTGCTCTTTCTCAGTCATAACTACTTTCTTACAATCTTCTGTCTCTTTTAGGGAAAAGAGACAGATAGATTGTGAGAAAGTTGTTGTTGAGTTGATTATGACAAATGGATGCTTAAGAAGAGGCAGAGTACGGGCTCTGTCTCTTCTTAAGCATCCATTTGTGAACATGAATATGTTCACAAATGTTTTCGGTAACACGCTCTGCATTATGGCCGTTTCTGCCACAAATATAATCGTCCTGGCATTAAACGTGCGCTTTGAGTAATTTAAATCTTTTATGTCCTCGTAAAAGGGGGAAATATATTTCATGGCATGGTAATTCATATCTCTAACATTATCTGTCGCCATTTCGAGAACATTATGCAAGATTTGAATTTATTGGGTTTTACCATGGAATTACTGATTTGGCATGCTTAAGAATTACAGAAATATCAACAACTAGAACTGAACTGGTGACTAGAACGATTCACGTTCTAACCAACTGTAAAGCCACTAATGAAAATGGGCAGCAATTGCTAAAAGGTTTTAATACAAACTGTGTTAAAGTTGTCAAAAAATAATAGGCCCGTTTTGACATTTAACTTGAATCGATTTATCGTGAGTATCGAGTAGTGAGTCGTATGGTTACTTCACTAGTTACGTCGCGATTGACCATCGCGACGTAACAATTATTTTTTGACAACTATAGTGTTGACAAATACGTGATATTAATTACATTGTCGAAAAGACTTCCAAAAAAAAAAATTGTGTAAAACGGGTTAGGAACCGCAGTGGGTTAAAAAGGCAATGGACCTTCAATGGACAATGATGAACACTGGCGTTCATTATAAAGTAGTTATCTTTAATTCTGTACCTACTAATCCTAACTGAATGTCAATGGGGATTAGTGGAATAACCCCAATATAAATAAAGATTATATTATTATATTAAACATTATTACGCATTGACCCTAAAACGGTTTAACGGATTTGGATGAAATTCAGCATATGGGTAGACCATTTTTTTTTGTTTCTGGTTGGAAAATCCTCATGGATGTTCTCCGCCCTGAGGTGGACGGAGAGGTCTGTCAGACTCTTGCTGACTCAAAAACCACCCCGGTGTTCCCTTCCGACACTTGCACCGGGGATCTTGGGATCTTGTGCGACATCCGCGATCCCGGCTGGTGCTGGCAAGACACACATAACATAAGATATTTTTTATCCTGGTAGTACGGTCAGTACTCTGCATTATCTAAACCATCTTGCAAAGAAGAAGAATGGAAGCGGGGTCGGGTTATGCAGATCACTGACTGTAAGTTTCCATGTGATAACTTCCGACCTCCAGGCGGGTGAAGCCACAGGCAAATAATATTATAAAACAGTAAAATTTGTGAGTTTGTTTGTCCTTACATACCAACTCACTTTTACCTCTCGGTATAAACTATCTATCCTATCTGCCAGGGCTTATTTGTAATCTTTTAATCTTATATTTTGTATTGTTTTTAAATAATTTTTTTTTTTACATTGTTCTCACATATAGCAGCGACAAGAATAATGTACCCAGGATTTTGATTTTGAATATCTTAATTTAAATGAGTGTCCTTGGAGTTTCTTGCCTGTTCTTCTCCATAGAGATCTACGTTTGGAATGGGCAAATATCTTCAACTTTCAGACTAACTGACCGACTCTTTGACAATTCGAAAGTGCCTGTAATTGGTTTAATTGAAATAAATGCTATCCCCCTTATTACAAAACAAGGTTTATCTTCAGACCCAGGTTTAAAACATGGTGCCATTATTGAATTTCGAACTTTTTTCCGTGTATGGTAAATTTTCTAAACACAAAACTGACAACTTAGTACCGAACTAAGTTTTCAGTTTTGAATAAAGAACGGTATTTCAATCACTGTTACGTTCTTATTACAAAAACTGGCTCCATGGTTTATGCCATGTCAAAATATGAATCTTATTTTGTAATAAGGCGGTATGAGTTTTAGTTTGAAACCTCCAGATAAGATTTCCCCCTGGTAATTTTCGGAACTACTACTGATCTGATTCCGAAAATTATTCCACGAATGGGAAACTACAGTATTGCCAAGTGTCTTATAATATTATGTTCTATGTTATGTTCTATTTTATAGGGTTTGGTTTCCGCTAATAGTCCTTCATGTGGACCATTCTGCGTGGGCCATGGCGGCCGTCAGTTGTTTATTCCAACCAGCCCACCTCCCTCCAGAAGCTGATTAGGTCTCCTGGTCTGCATAGAATATCTGTGAAGGATCTGGGTGACCCGAGGGTTTCTGTTCCGATCTGAATGACGCCTGTGCAGTCAAAGAACACATGCGCAACGGTTTCTTCAGCCTCCATGCAAGCCCTGGACAGAGGGCTGTCCGTTATGCCTATTGTGTGGAAGTGTTCGTTTAGTGAACAGTATCCCGTGATGGTTCCCGTCACCAGGCGCAGGCCGTTCTTATCCAGGCGTAGCTTATGATATTATTATTTTATGTTAAAAAAAAAAACCCGAAGACGATGTAGCGGGCAGAAGCTAGTCTACGATAAGATGCAATCATGCATCCTTCTAAACCGGTAATCTCATCTCAAACCGATAACCCGGGAAACGATCCCGTTAATCGCAACCCAAATCATTCTCTTATCAGTGGACCACAACACCACAATTCACTATCCTTATCCGAAGCCTTACGTGCTCCCTTAAACTTATTTATTCCCATTGATTGAGGGCTATTCTGTGACTGATTTCTGCGACAACATTGACAGGCAACGTACAGAAGGTCAGTTAAGTCAGCTCCATACAAAAACCGAAAACAGACGCACGTATGCATAGATGTCAAGGAGTGATAATGTTACGCAATTATTTTTAAGAAAATTCTTCATCTTTTCGAACTGTCATTTTCATAAAAAGTGCGTAACTATTATCCTGAAGATGCTTAACCAAAAATATGGGTAATCAATATGTAGATGTTATAGGTACTAACCATTCTTGTAAAAATACAAATATTCTTACAAGAATGGTACTCTATTTTAGAGTACCACAAAACAAAGTTAACAAAACACACAAAAAAATGCATAATAAAATGAAGAATGAATAAAATAATAATAATAAAATGAATAAAAAAAACAATAAAATTAGCTAAAAAAATACTCAGATACTACGTTTATAATAAATAAAAAAAAAAACTCTTTTGAACATATTAGGCAATGATTTTGGTTTTGTGTGGTGCCGGACGTAAAGAATAGCTTCCCGTGGTTGTCGTAAAAGGCGACTAAGGGACTTACTAGAGAATGGGCAGCAGCGTTCTCTATGCATTTTAACACCATACTGCGATCGCCAATCCGCCTGCCAAGCGTGGTGATTATGGCAAACCCCTCCCTTTCAAAGTCAAAGTCAAATTGTTTATTTCAACTAGGCACATATAAGGCACTTTTGAACGTCAATATTTACAAAAAAATAGAATTGATTCTAGTCGCCCCCTCCAAAAGCTAGTTTCGTATGGAGAAGAATGGCAAGAAACTCCACCGGTACTCTTTTAAAATCTTGTACAATATTTTTATAGGTACATTAATTATATAATTATATGTGAAGACGATGCACCTAGAATAAAATTACTATACCACGATAGGTAATAAAAAGAGTTAAGAATGAAGCAATGACAGATAAATTAATTATGTGATAGATACATGGTGCTCACATATTTACAAAAATTGTAAAAAATATATACGATTTCCTAAAAAATAACAATATCAGTGTGAGGTAATAACAGAATTTAAAATAATTGTCATAAAAATAATAAATTATACAATTAAAATAGCAACCTGTTTGATTTTGTCTAGACTCTAGATTGTCCTATGGAGCAGGACCAGCATGTTTCCAAGCTTTGGAGGAGGCCTATGTCCAGCAGTGGACGTCTTTCGGCTAAAATGATGATGATGATGATGAGGCGATGATGTCTCCATTAAAGACATTGGTAGATGATGAATTATTGTACGTACAGTGATCTCGGTCTGTCTCGGTCGAACACTAGTCGCGAATACGCTTGCACTAGCTGTACGAGAAGCGTGTCCAAGTATGCGTGCGTTTTCACTTTTTGTATCGAACCGACCTTCTGTAGCTATTTATTTCATGATGTTAATGCGGGACACGTCTCACTTAAACCGAACGATGCCACAACGACAACGTGACGTGATTACACGACTTGTGTCGGCTTAAACACAAAGACGTTAATATCCTTCAAGGTAAGTAGGTAAAGGATTTTAGGGAATTTCTGTGACCCTTTTTTGTCCCTTTTTAAATACATTTGGTCATGTATTGACCGTCGTTCGACTGAAATGAAATCAAATCAAATGAAATCGTTTATTCTGTAAATAGGATATTAAAATCACTTTTACACGTCATATAAGAAAAAAAAATCTAGATGTAGCCGACATTTCCTATCTGACTACCCTTGAGAAGAAATGGCGAAACAAACTCCGGGGTCAAAGTCTCTTTTAAAGAATCTGACTAAGATTATGTCTGGAACATAATCTTAGTCAGATCATGTGAGGACCATGTAGATCCGTGTCTGAAATGGTCTTTCGAGGAAAGAACCACACAAATTTGAGCGGACCTGTCCAATCAGTGTAAGCATTTGTCAGTAATCGTGCAGCTCAACTCAAAACTTAAGGAGCTCAACGACTCGACGAACAGTACCAAAAAAAGGACATTTGGGTAGGCCGCATAAAGCGCTCAAAAAGTCAGACCATCATTAAAACTTAACTGAGAAAAGAAAAGAAAGGAAAACATTTAAAGAAAAAAAAAATGACCCACATAGTGCTCACAGTCACAATAAATTAAAGCAGTAAATATAATACTTTTCAAAGTAAACATTCATGTAAAATTGTATACAATATTCTGCAATGTCAATAATTATGTATATAAAATCATGCATAATAATTAAAATGTCAAGTTTTCTTACAGTTTTATCACAAGGTTAGCAGAGCGACTGTGTATTGATTATTAAGCCATTTGTTTTGTTACAGTTACCATTTCGTCTCACTATACGGTAGACTAGTTAATAGCGAATGCCTTTGGCATAAATTATGGCCACCTTTGTAAAGTCAGGGAAATTAATTGTTTATCAAAGTAACTATTTACCATCTTAAATTGTCCGGATATTCAAATCACAACAGCCTGCCAGGGTTGCGAGTTTGTTCGAAAGGGATATCGTAGCCCTGGCACACAGGCAACGGATGGAACCGGGGGGGGGGGGTTTAGTCAGTAAAAGTCTCACATTCTCACCCCTCCCGCTCCGCCCAGAGCGGGAGAAGTAATTACCAAGGGAGAAGTTATTTGATAATTTCCCACCCAAAAAAAAAAGACTTAGCAAGAGAACCATAGAGAAGCGTTTTTTCGACGGAAAAGTAGACAAAAAAGACGTTTCCGTGTAGTAGAACATTTGCGGTAGACAAGCGATTTCTGTTCTACAGTGGAGTATAGATAGAAACCGTCATACTAACTAAGCCTGCCGGCAATCTTTGACATTCGTGTGGAATATCTATAAACACAGCTAATTGACGTAGTATGTCAATTTGATAAACAATTAATTTCCCTGGCCGTACATGTATACAACATTATTTTTAGTTTATTTGAACCCTGAATATAGTTTGTTCAGAATAAGGAACTGAATTACTTTCAATAATTTTTACACCATGTTATATTTTGTCCCGAAAATATTTAAGTATGACGGAAAATGTTATCACCATTTAATTATTACTTACAATACAATCGCCGTACGGTTAGGCACCTACTGCCAAATTATTATCAATGAGCGCAAGACGAATCTGGAGGCGCCGCGCCGTTTGGCATGTTTTTGTACGGACAACCCGATAAGTTATACCTAACTTTGTGGTTTTTCATGATAAAGTTTTGAAATTTTGTACATAGATTCTTTACATAAAAACACTAGACACGTGTTTCGTGTTTCGCATATACTAAAACTAATATTGTATAAAGTATTAAGTATTACGAGCTTATAGTAAGGGCTATGCTTAGAGTCTCTCTAGAGGGATCCAATCCGGAAAAAGTGAACCAGAGTGGACAACATAGCACACAGAAGCAATCTTATCTTGTACACGATTTATGGAGGGACTTGTGTGATTTGTGCACGAGTCCAATGATCAGGTTAAGCTACGCTTGCCCGAGTTGGTCCATGAATGAGTCACCAACTTTTCATACCAAGACCCCTACGTGCCCCAGAAAGCACGTTAAGCCGTTGATCCCGGCTGTTATTTATAGATCTTTGACAGTTGTTACGCGTCGTCAGAAGACCGAAAGTTTGACCACCAGTCTTACCAATGGGTATCGTGTTGCCCAGTAACTGAGTTGTGGAGGTCAGATTGGCAGTCGCTCCATGTAAGATACTGGTATTCAGCTACATCCGGTTAGACTGGAAGCCAACCCAACGAACTTAGGATAAATCTAGGCAGAATATGATCTTGTACACGATTTATAAAATTATGACCTAGAAAAAAACTTTATAGCTTAAACAGATGAGAATAAGTTATAAAAATCCTGTAAAACTTGTAACTTTTTAATCTAAAATTAAATAAAAAGCTGGTCAAGTCAAGAGCGAATTGCTCTTTATCATGTAGGGTTCCCTACAGTTAACAGTTCTATGGTAACAAAACCTTATTCGGAGCATGAAAGCGACACCATGTCTTAATGTAAGCAATCTTGCACGAAATTGCTTTTGCTTGTCACGTGAAAATGTCACGTTTAATAACAATAATGGCTTACTTCACAGTGTCCGGATAGGTTACTTTCAAGAATAGGAAATACCTATTCAGAAATGATTTTGATAAACTATTGTTTTTGTCTTTTTATTTGCATTGCATTGCTGTATTCGACGAGACTTGTTTCCTTTGGTGCCGGATGTACGCTCCATTCCATTTCTTCCCGTGGGTGTCGTAAAAGGCGACTAAGGGACTTACTAGAGAATGGGCAGCAGCGTTCTCTATGCTTTTTAACACCATACTGCGATCGCCTACCCGCCTGCCAAGCGTGGCGATTATGGCAAATCCCCCCCCTTTTTGGGGGAGGCCTGTGTCCAGCAGTGGACGTCTTTCGGCTGAAATGATGATGGTGTTAAGAGGAATGTGTGGTGTTACACGAATGGATAGGTAGAATAAGAAATGAGTTTAAAAGAGGAAATTATGAAAAATTATCCGAAAAAGAACCGGAGTTATCGACATAGCCTGCAGAGTAAGCAGCAAGCTGAAGTGGCAGTGGGCTGGCAGATGGCCGATGGGGCATACGAGTCCTGGAGTGGAGACCGCGTATCGGCAAGCGTAGTGAAAAAATATTGGGCCCCCGAGCTAGATGGACCGACGACCTAAAGGCGCGGTGTTACCTCAATATTCACAAAAACTGGTTTCTTGGATACTCGAGTATGACGTAACGCAATGAAAACCTCCGACGCGAAAAACACAGTGGACAGAAAAGAGTTTAAAGAAAATTTTTTAACCGAATAGAACAGTAACATATAGTTTGATATTCGCAATAATAAATTGTGAAGTTACTTCACAAAAACAAACTTTGGCGTCAAATATCTCTGTACTTTCAGCGAAAAACAATTTTTTTTTTAGGATTCTAATTGCATTAGCTTTGTGTTAAAACTTTAACCGGACAATTATTTATTATAATGTGTATATTCCGAATAATCTAAATAAAACCCGCTAAATAAATGCCAATTCGCAGCTTAGTCACATCGTCAACACAATTGTTTATTCAATTGTTTATTTATTATTGCAGTTGCCGACTATTTGTTATTTTTGTGCTCGTGATTATAATGTAGATAGGTTTTTTTTTTTTAATGTTTACTTGCTCGAGTTTATGTTTTCCTAAGCACGTGTTTCTGTGACGAATAAAATTATTTTTCTTTCTTCTTTCTTTTTCTTTCAATTTTCAACCTTATTTCAAGCGGTTGTGTGAGTGCAGTTGCGGCGTTTAAAATCGTAGTCACGCCGCGCCTTAAGAAGGTGACTAGGTCAGACTGGATGTGGAAGACGGAGGACAGGGTGTTGTGGCGCAGCCTGGGAGAGGTCTATGTCCAGCAGAGGACTACGATAGGTTGAGTTAATAGATTGATATAAGAAGAATTCTGAAAGTGGCACCGATGACTGAGTTATGTGGAAACTGCTTATCATGGAATGGGCATGTGTGGATGTGGGAATGTGGATGGCTATATGAGTAGGGGAAGGCCGAAGAAACGATGGATGAACTGTGTGAAACATGATAATTATGGCAAGAAAGGTGACTACCATGAAGACGACTAACAGAGAATTATGGATGAAGTAGGTAAGAAAATGATGATGATTGCTGTATTAATAACGTTGTATAATTTCAACTGGTAACCTTTAAACTACATAGGCCGAATTTCACCGATGAAACTGAACGCTATCAGCACAGCTAAACCGAGATCAAGAGCTGACAGTGTCATTATATGTATATCACTGTGTATATTTGACGGCACAGTTGGCGCAGTGGTTAAGCCATTGACTGCTGCGCTGCGTGTCGCGGGTTCGATTCCCGCATGGAACCAATATTTGTATGACCTGCAAGTAGTTGTTCCGGGTCTGGCTGTTTGTGTATGTGAAATTAAATGTTTTAAACGCACCCACAATACAGGAGAAATTTCTAGAGTGGGGCAACGTTTAAAAAAAAAATATTGTTATGCAATATTGACACTGACAGGTCTTGAACCTAGTTTAAATGTGCTGATCGCGTTCAGTTTTATTGGTGAAACCAGCCCTTAATATTTTTTTTACGGAAACGTTGCAGTCAATAAAAAACACCTCATAATTATTATGTAAGGTCTTTTCATTGTTGGATAAGGAACCCTAGAAACGTAACGCCCATTCTCTTAGTCAAGAAATTCGAGTTGTAAACCACTATTCTTTTTTTTATGAAAGTATTAAATACCCTTTTTGGGCCGTAATAAAAATTTAATTCGCGATCCGAACAGCTTCTATCATTGTACGAAATATCAGAGCTTGGGCGATCAAAAGACACCTTTGTGTTTTAAATTGGCTATCAAGATGGATTTTTTGTGTCGATATTGTAGATTTTACAACGGCCTTGGGGGACATTTTCCACTTGGTGTGGCTTCTTAATGAAACTTGTTTTTATGTTCGGCGTGTTAACCAAACAGTAAAATTAGTCAATGTATGTCAATGAATGCTCAACGGGTACGAATCTAAATAAAAATGCAAGTTTTCCAACTCAAATCACGTCTAATTGAACACTAATTAAATTATGTACCAAAATGCATCATCTAGGCTTTACTTTGTAAAGTTACCGTTTCAAAAGAATACGAACCATATTTAAAAATAAATATAAATTATGTTTTCCCTTGATTTCCATGGGATCCCCTGATCAGATTCTGACTTGGTGACAACGGGACCACCTCAGGAGTATACCGTATCGAACGAAAAAAAATACAAAATCGGTTCACAATGTCGGAGAAATCAATGAACATACATTAAAAATAGGAACATACAGACGAACATTATAACCTCCTCCTTTTTGGAAGTCGGTTAATAAGGTTTACATTCGAACGAAATGCTAACTTTAATTAGCAAAGTAAAGTAAAGTGAAAGAGCGATAGCGAATCTTTCTCTTAGTCAAAATGTTTTCACTAATCACAGTTTAGTGCTAAACTCTAATAAAAGTGTCTAACTAAAAGCTTATACCTTTTTTATCTTCTAACAAACCGCAAAAAAAAGAGAGGGAGAATTAAAATTTTCTGGCAGAAACAACTCTACTCATAAACGTATCTAAAAAATGGTTGACACATTGTAACAAAGAGTTTTTATACGTTATTTACAAAAAACAGCAAATGAGATTAGCTCAACTTTATGATATGTTGACAAGGGTCATTAAAAATAACGCGACGTTTACAGTTCAGTGACCTTTCAGAATTTCAGTTGGCTTTCTACAAACAGTTGGAAATACGTGTTTACGTAAACCGCGGTGGAAAAAATGGGAGAATTTTGCAGGCAAAAATTATAAGGTCAGTGACTTTTTAGTACTTACCTGAATTTTTTTTTTCACCTTTTTGTATTTATGTCTGAAAAATGGATGTTTATGTGCTTTTTTATTTCAGCGTTTGTAGACGTCGTCGCTTATGACTGAGCATCGCTCTAGAATAAGTATCTACCTCCGTCTTATGGCCAGGAACAGTCGTAAAGCTGGATTTAAGACTAGATTTGAGTTAAGATAAGTATGAGGCGTGTAGTTTTAAGGCTTCTACAGACCGGCGCGACACGCAACGCGACACAAAGGCCCCGCGTGTCGCGCGACAAGCGGTGCCTTTGTGTCGAGTCGCGAGTCGCGCCGGTCTGTAGAAGACTTTACACGAATACCGCCTTTTTGATCGCGCAGAGGCTTAGCTACCTACTGTTTTAGTATATACGTAGAAACTAGGAAGATGCTCCTCAAAATCAGCAATCAGTGCTGTGCTGTAGGATAAAAATATATTTGTTTGCTTAAAAACAGCATCATGCTGAGTGAATGCCTTCTTGGCACAGTCACGAGGTGCAGCTGCCGACTATTTATGTTCTGTGCTTGTGATTATGTATAATAAGTACATTTATTTTGTTTTTTTTTAATTTTTAGGGTTCCGTACCGAAAAACGGAGCCCTTTTAGGATCACTTGTGTGTCTGTCTGCCCGTCTGTCACAGCCCATTTGCTCCGAATGTACTGAGACCAAATAAGTTAAAAATTGGTACACAAAAAAAGTTTTTCAGACGGTACCATGTGATATATAAAATGAAAGGGCTTGTTGTAAAGATATAAGATATTTTTTTTTTAAGAAAACAGATGAAAATTTACTATTCCATCTCCGAAATGAGCCTAAAATTTTGAAAAAATGCTGAAATAATTTCTTTACGTATAGATAACAGGAAAATCTATAAGAAGTATAATGATCTTTAAATACCATGGTAAATCTCTCGACATTATGCGTACAAACTTGCATTTTCAGTTCGAATATATCAGGGAACATGTTTTTTTAACTACAATGTTATCTTTGTTCCCCACTACGGAACCTTTCATTGTACGTGGTCCGACACGCACTTGGCCGGTTTTCTTTATTATTCGAGTTACCAGATCTTTTTGTATGCGCGTGACTCTGTGACAAATAAACCTATTTTTCTTTATTTCATTTCATTACTGCATGTATTAAGTATATTAGGTACCTACCCACTTGGGTGATTCCTTTATCCTCCTTCCTTTCACAAAGGTCTTTCCTTTACAACCATGTTTATGGGTAATTATTACCTATAAACAAGGTTGTAAAGATTCGCTCTTTCCTTTGTGAGCAATCACATGGTTTAATGCATGTTTTCTGGGGTTATTCAATACTCCATTTTTTTGTTCTAAAAAGATAAGAATCTAAGACAAGTATTATTATACTTGTCTTAGATTCTAATCTTTTTTTTATAATCTAATCTAATCTAATAGGTACATGAATTCCCGAGTTACTCCAAGGAATTATTATTATTTTAAAATACTTATTATTTTGTTCCCATTCTGCTCCATAGGTATCTGGAATTATTCTCAAAGTACTCCACCGATTATTCGTTATCTATTCTTAAACTGCTTCATCTCCATTATTACCTATAAAATACATACTAACCTTTAAATATTTAATTACAGTCAGTCACAAAAATTCTTAAAAGAAAGATTAAAGTTTAGCATTTTGTTATAACGTCTTAAATGATTAAAATGGAGTGGAGTACTTTGAGAACATTTTAATATTATCATGGAGTAGAATGAAACCTAGTTAATAATATTATATTTTTCACATAGTTTGGGAACTCTTTCTGGAGTACTTTGGGAATAACCCGTTTTCTGCATCCTTAGAATGACGCTTTCAGTTAGTACTCTACTGTAGAATAGAATAGAAATCGCTCGTCTACCCTTCTCGGTAGAAAACTGTCAACTATCTACACGGAAACGTTGATTTTTATCTACTCTTCTGTCGACAAAACGCTTCTCTACGATTCTCGTGCTAAGTCTGCAGGTTGATAACGATCTTCCTACTATTATTATACATGTTTACAAAATGCAGATAGTAACAAAATATTCCACACAGTTATAGCAGCAAAATCACGATTTTGCATTGTCTAAATAATTAAGATTAATGTTTCGAAATTCGTGTGTTCGGCAAATCCTGACAAATGGCGTGCTTGATGTTTAACTATAGCTCATAGCGATAAATGCGATGTATGCAGTGCCTATGCAGGTAAGTCAGTAGGTTCACGATAGGTAGTTACGTTACGTAAGTTAGTGGATGTACCTAAATGCTTCTACAGACCGGCGCGACTCGTGACGCGACACAAAGGCCCGCGTGTCGCGCGACGAGCCGTGCCTTTGTGTAGTAGGTACTAATATTATAAATTGTCTGTGTGGTGCCGGACGTAAAGAATAGCACCATCCCATATCTTCCCGTGGGTGTCGTAAAAAGCGACTAAGGGACTTACTAGAGAATGGGCAGCAGCGTTCTCTATGCATTTTAACACCATACTGCGATCGCCAACCCGCCTGCCAAGCGTGGCGATTATGGCAACCCCCCCCCTCTTTAGGGGAGGCCTATGTCCAGCAGTGGACGTCTTTCGGCAGAAATGATGAATATTATAAATGTGAAGTAACTCTGTCGGTTACCTGTTGGATTTTGATGAAAGGATAAACCATGACCATGAGAAGTCCCCGCACTTCTCATGGTCATGGTTTATCCTTTCACGCGCCATTTTTATAGCACTTCAAAAAAGTTTGATTCCAATTTTTACTTGTCTGTGGCACCGCCCGCTTTAGCGCATGCGCGGTGATGTGCTGGGTTTTATTAGCAATAAACTATTTCTTACTCTTTTAACTTTGATCTTTTAATTAGTAGTTTCAATCCCAATGTATGAGAGTAGATAAAGTAGTGTATGAAACTGCACAAAACTAGGTATTAAAACACTCGTGTAATACTATTAAAAACCTCGCCTGCACTGCGGCTCGGTTTGTAAACACACACTCGTGTTTTAATACCCCTCATTATGCAACAGTTTCGTTAACTAGGTACTATGTAGTGATTTTTTTAAACGAGGTTTTTTTTTTTCTAAAAGAACTTTTTCGTTTTACTTTTCAGTTATGGTAGGTACCAACGCGTACCACGGGTGTTGGATTTGCCAATTTCAATTTAATTTGATTAACTTCTTGATAAAATATACTTGAAATAAGC
This sequence comes from Tiliacea aurago, assembly GCA_948098905.1. Classification (NCBI taxonomy): domain Eukaryota; kingdom Metazoa; phylum Arthropoda; class Insecta; order Lepidoptera; family Noctuidae; genus Tiliacea; species Tiliacea aurago. Next base: position 21,091,253 of record OX402593.1, read on the forward strand.
TAAACGCTGTGTATCATCTGAATATCGGAGCTTTGAAGGACTTAACTATAGTTCACTCGATCATCATTCATTCATCATCTGGCTAACAGAGCTGGAATACTTGTATAAAAGAACATAATGCTTTCATGCAGAAGATACTCAGCTTGTCGTACAATTATTCAAAACTTACTCATCTGTTACGTTACTATTACACAGCTATTAGCAGTTTAATTTTGTGCCCAAATTGCTTGAATAACGTCTGAGTAAGCGCCAAATCAGCTAATTACGGTAGTCTTATTCAGTAATTCGTTTCTATGACTGCTGTTAAACAAAACTTACTCAGAAGGTTTGTGCTGCCTGGGCTGCTCCACACCAATTCGTAAACAACAGTGACAGGAAGTATTATAACATTATCAAGGTATACGAAGTGGATTCAATACGTATTATCGAAATTAACTCAAAAACTACTCACACAAAGTTAAGTTCGCAAGTCACAATTGTTGTGTAGGTATGCAATAACCAAAATTTTGTTACACCTACGCAAACATTTCTTTCAGTGTGTCATGCAGGGTTCGAACCTTCGACCTACAACTCGTAAACTCAAACTCTGCATTTATTTCAATTAAACCATTGACAGGCACTTTTGAATTGTCAAGAAGTCGGTCAGTTACAAATATGAAGCTAGTTGCCCATTCCAAATAGTAGGTTCCTATAGAGAAGAACGGGCAAGAAACTCCACGGACACTCTTTTAAATTAAAATATTGGTTACATCATTCATATTGAATTTAAACATGTGAGAACGATGCAATACGTCAAAAGCGTCCGTGATAAAAAGATAACAATTCAAAACTAAATTAATTAAAAATAAGCCGTGGCATCTAAAAGATGACCAGTCCCAACTGACAGCGCCCGTTCACGAACATGACGCATGGATCAGCACCATTCAGCTCAACAATTTTGAAGGGAGCTAAATGATCCAACACACACGCCACCATCAGCGAGACATCTGAGTGAGCATGACATACTCTCAGCCGCCAGGGCACATTTAAGTCAATGAAAGACATAATTACCCGGTAAATGGTAGCTCTATTGTACATAGTACTCACACCTGTGATATGCAATTATATAATACAAAGGAGATTCGAGTTTATACAATGAAAAGATAGTCTTCCAATCTTCATCAGCTCGAACAGTATTTTCAAAGGTTAATAAATTAGTTGTGGCTGTGGAGCTGGACCAGCATTGAGCCAAGCATTTCTATCAGCGATGTAATCCCCCAACCTATAATATGCCTGCTTGCATAATTCACGATCGTTACCACTGGGCGACCACTGCTCCGTTAGACATATATAATTAAATATTAGTTTTAGTATATGCGAAACCCGAAACACGTGTCTAGTATTTTTATGTAAAGAATCTATGTACAAAATTTCAAAACTGTATCGTGAAAAATCACAAAGTTATAAGGTTGCTATGTTACCGGGTTGTCCGTACAAAAACATGCTAACAGCGCCCCCGCACCTCCAGGGTCGTCTTGCGCTCATTGATAATAATTTGGCAGTAGGCACTTAACCGTGCGGCGATTGTGTTGTAAGAGTAATTAAATGGTGATAACATTTTCCATCACACTTAAATATTTTTGGGACAAAATATAACATGGTGTAAAAAATATTGAAATTGATTCAGTTCCTTATTCTGAACAAACTGTATTCAGGTTCCGCATATACTAAAAATAATGTTGTATATAAAAAATAAAACATAGGTACAGATGAACATATTTCATAACCTCCTGCTTTTTTGAAATCGATTAAGAAAGAGGGCTAAGTTTTCTGAAACAATTGCAAACGATACCTTCAGTAAATATCACTATACTCCGTTTGAAATAAGATTAGACATTCAAATAAACCTTTTTTACAGTTCGTTCAATCGATTTTGACTTATATTGCGTTACTCGTAGTAGCGTGACCAATGACAGCTGTAATAAACAGTTGGTATTGTAACCACGTTTTTGCTTTCAATGCCATCCTTATGCCTACGGAATAGAAGTCAAAATCGGTTGAACGGACTGTAAACAAGTTTATTTAAATGTCTAATCTTATTTCAAATGGAGTATAGTTTATTCTCAGTAAAAGAACCTCCCTAATTTACTGCTCCTACAGTACGAATACCGTATACGATTCGATCAATACACAAATCAACATTAACTAGGGTTGTTTGTAGGCAATCGCTTTTAACCGCGGCCATTGCTGTTGTCAATAGATCCCTGATGAAAGCCAGTTGACATAACAAAATGAAGGGGGTTTTGCTACGCTTAGGTTATACAGGGTCAGATTAAATTAGCTAACAAAACTCCGCAGACGTCATGGGTCATTTCAGCCGAAAGACGTCCACTGCTGGACATAGGCCTTCTCCAAAGGGCGGGTTTGCCATAAACGCCACGCTTGGCAGGCGGGTTGGCGATCGCAGTATGGTGATAAAATGTATAGAGACCGCTGCTGCCAATTCTCTAGTACTTTTAAGACACCCACGGGAAAAAAGGATGAAGAAAATGGTGCTATTCTTTATGTCCGGCACCACACAGACAACAATGATGGGTATCGATATATAAAGGGTAACAAAAAAAATTGATGATTTTTTTGGGGCCAGCGACTGCTTGTTGTGACGTTACTAAAGTACGAGTTGAAAAAAACTGTTTTTTTTTGTTTTATCGTGTTTAGATCAGGGACCATTTTGGTTACCCATTGAAAGGGTTTTCGATAGGGTTTTTCTAAGCGGTTAAACAAAAACCCATACGATAAGGGTAACCCTTATGAACGGCTTAAATTAAATTTTGGTAACCCATTGAAAAGGTTTTCGATAAAAACCCATACGGTGTGGGTAACCCTTTTGAACGGCTTAATTTAAGCCATTCAAAATTACCCACACCGTATGGATTTTCTAAAATGGTAACCAAAATGGTTCCTGGGTAGAATAGAGATAGAATTGGTCATGCTACGCTGGGCGGATCTCGAAATAACATAATATTATGATTTTTTCATATTACTGGGTTACAAGTATCATGTAATCCTTTCACTGGGTTTCAAGTATAAAACCCATTCAATGGGTTACACCATGATAAAGGTAACCCATTGGAAAGGCTTAACCCTCAACCGGGGTTGTACGGTTCCTTTGGATATTGATCCCCTAAACGTGTGAGAAGTTTTCACAAAACAAAATGTTTTTTTTTTTAAGAAAGAAAGAAAGAAAAATATTTTATTTGGGAAACGCACGAGAAATACAAAAATTGCATTTAAAACTAACAATATAAAAAAAAAACAATCAAGACTGACACACCACACACCACACTTTTACTAATATTATTATTTCAGGACTACAGTAGGTACCTGCGGTTGATGACCCCCAAAAAACACTCATCAAATAAATTTATTTTTTGTTTGATTATTTTAGATATCGATACTCATCAAGTCTGCTTAGTTTCTCTAGCTAATTTACCTGACCCAGTATACAACGTCAGTTTCTGTTTATACTAAACCCGAAAAGGGGGCATTGTACCTACTCATCATTTTGAACAATTTTTTCTACGGGACTCACGAAAAAAAAATCAGCTGTTCCCTACATTTGTGTTCACTTATATCGAAAAAATGTATGGAACAGCTGATTTTTATTTCGCGATTTCTAGGTTGGTTCCATAAAAAACATTGTTCAAAATGATGAGTACAATGACCCCTTTTCGGTTTAAGTGTAAACAAAGACTAATGTTGTATAATGCTAGATTAGCTTTTCGAATTACACTTTTGACATCTAAAGAAAGAAAGAAAGAAAGTAAATACGTTTATTTGCAAACATGACGCACCAAAGAACGTAAACACAAAAATAAGAAAAGGTTGGGGGAAACATGCGTCACATCCACGCAAAACGGCTATCGCTCAGCATTATACTGCGACCCTATGCAAGACCCAGCGCTGGTTTTCAGAGACAGCCGGTGCCGACGTATGACGTCGTACGGTGCAGCAAACAATTAATAGGATCATAGATAAAGAAAAATAATATAATAATAAAAATAAGTGGTAGAATAAACTAAACAGAAATATTAATAAAAATAGACATACATGCTATGAGAATATCATCCTCCTTAAACGTTTTACGCCTCATTTGTGTTTCCCTAAGAGTCGATTTATACTAGCGTAGAGGTGAAGCGCAGCGGAACGTCAATCTAAAACACACATACACAGCTTATAATGTTCCCACTGTTGGGACACAGGCCTCCTCTCTTCGAGAGGGAGTGGGCTGTAATCCACCACGCGGGCCCAGTGCGGGTTGGTAGACGTCACATGTCTTAGATTTTTGGTTCTAGGACATGCATTGAGCTGAATGGTGCTGATCCATGCGTCATGTTCGTGAACGGGCGCTGTCAGTTGGGACTGGTCGTCTCTAGCCACGGCTTATTTTTAATTATTTTAGTTTTGAATTGTTATCTTTTTATCACGGACGCTTTTGACGTATTGCATCGTTCTCACATGTTTAACTTCAATATGAATGATGTAACCAATATTTTGTATCAATATGTGTCCGTGGAGTTTCTTGCCCGTTCTTCTCTATAGGAATCTACTATTTGGAATGGGCAACTAGCTTCATATTTGTAACTGACCGACTTCTTGACAATTCAAAAGTGCCTGTCAATGGTTTAATTGAAATAAATGCTTTGAGTTTGAGTTTGAGTTTGAGGCGGTTTGCTCACGATGTATTCCTTCACCGTTTTGAGAGCAGTGGTGATGAAATTATTTACACAAAGTAAAGCGGCGAGTTCGAACCCACGACCTACAATTTGTAAGTCGGAGCCGTTACCACTGGGCCACCACTGCTCTCCAGTCTAAAAATAACATAGCAAATTCACCCTTATCTCTACAGCGTATTTTTATCGCGATAAAAATAAGACGCGCGAATTCTCGTGCATTCTACCAAATAGGCGCGTCTGCGAGGGAACAGCGCTGATTGGCGATATGTACATTTCCTACGTTGCATTGTAGAGATAAGGGTGAAATTGCTATAATACTTTACATTGACGATGCGCTGCGCTACGACGCTGCGGTAGTATGAATCGCCTCTAAGCGGAAGACCGAGGTGGTATGTACCTAAAGCCGGTACACCACCACTTCGGAATTCCTTAAAGAAAAACCAGAGCGAGTTGAACTGGTGCACCAAGTGTTCCGTACGTATATATGATGTTGATGATTTCTGAAAAACTGTGCTATTTAGAGACATCGTTTTATTTTTCCTGTAATCTTTACATACACTTCTATCACATAGAATAATTTCAGATTTTTATCTATGCAAACTTCGGAGATAAGGGGGAGAACGGTATTTTTTTTTTACATTTTTCATCATAAGTCGAAAGCTGTGCTGTCTAAAAAAAATCGTTTGAGAATGTGTGAACAGCGCTCTTTCATATGGTACCCCACATGCTCTAGTAGCCCCACTTCAAATTTTTAAGACCTTTTCATTCCCTTTCAATCCCTTTTGCAAAAAAGTTTTTTTTTTATATTCTTTCTTGTATGCAGAATAGTTAGGCAAACGTCATCTAAAACTATTCTAAATTTCAAGTAGCAGTAGTAGTAGTAGTTCTTGAGATATCCAGGTGTGACAGACAGACAGACAGACAGACTTAGTCTCACCATAAGGGTTCCTTTTTACCATTTTGGTACGGAACCCTAAAAACCGTATAACTGAGTCGCACACCATTCATGAAGAAAATTCCAATCGATACCATTCATGACGAAAATTCCATAAGATTTCCAATGTAAATTAAAGGTTAATTGCAATAGGCCCTGGAATCACCCCTGTGGCTAAACCCTTATTACATGGGACGTTTAACATAAATGTTAAATATAAGCGATGTTCACCTCTGCCCTTCCTTTTTTCCATGATTTCGTATAAATTCATGAAAGCATTTATTTCAATAAAACCATTTACAACCAATGACGTATTATAAATAGACGCGTCATACACGAACATTAGTGCACTCAAAAATAGCGTAAGCCATGATTGTAGCTACTTGCATACAATCATACAGTGCGTGAAGAAAACGAAAGACCTATACCGATATCTGTCGTTAGAAAGAGATGAACATACATATTTAGTTACGTCACTAGCTGCTGCATGTTCATTGGCCCGTACGTAATAATTATTATTTCTATCGTAAATGTCAGGCAATTGCCTGGCATTTACTTTGCCATTGTTGAGCGCAGGTAACGCATCTAAAGGTAACACATGTTTACAACCATTTTTGAGTTGAGAAATGAAAAACAAAAAAGTTCTTTCTTTTCTTTTTCTACTGCAATGCAGTTTGTTGGCAGACGTAGGTTTTTTTTGTACACACGGCTACACATCAAGCTATACATTTCCAGTATACGCTGACCTCTCATAGTACGGAAATCCTACTCAATGCGAGATCAGCTTATACTGGAATTGTATAGCTTGATGTGTAGCCGTGTGTACATATTAACGTAATTTTTATAACGACACTTTTTCACGTAGGTATAGGTTAAAAGTATACTTGAAGTGGGCACTACAAATATTCTCATATTATTGTTCCTTTGAGATCTTGTATGTATATTGTTTTTATATTCATTGCTACAATACTGTTTTAAAACTTGTCAGTAGCTTTGCAGGCATCGTAGCTTAGATTCCTATGAAGAAGAACGAGCATTAAACTCCAAGAACAGTAGCAAATTATTGTTCCTTGAGCCATAATTTGATCCTCCTATTATATGCTTGCAAACGGTACATGACATAGGACCTATCTCTCAAAGGGAGTTTATGTCCTGCACTTCTGTTGTTCTTGCTCAGTGCAAACACGGCACAATTCCATCAATTCTCGAGCGAACAGTAAGCGCTGTCCGTCAGCCTGTTTGTGCTGTGAATTGCTTTTAAACGTTGCCAGTACGATCGTTACCTATGCCGATGTAACCCGTATGAACGATGTTACCGTGTGGACGTGTGTAGGTTTGGGAGGTAAATGAGAATCGTATGCAGGTGAATAATGTGCATCTGTGTAGTGAACATAGACAATGATTGTTCCTATACAGGGTGTAAGGGACAGCCCTCTGCAAATTAACAGGGTGCATTCAGCTCCTTATTTTGAATCATATTCCACTGAAAATTTTCTCAGAAAAATTGTATTTTTTTTTATCGTAATTTCAGTTACTATTCCTTTATTTCAATGTAAATCACATTCTCTGAACGCAGTACTCCATTCATGTAAATAACACAGCTAAAATAAATAAATCTGCAATGGATGTTGAAATTCTTTAACGAACGACGCCTGAAATCAGCGAGCGCGGCAGTCCACCCCCACCGCGACAAATCAGGTTCATTGGATTCCCATAACGTTCCTGAAATAATTTCATGTACCGGTCATCTTAGTACGATATACTGAATTCACCCTATCAGTCTGCGGAGGGCTGTCTCTTACACCCTGTATAGTAATAGTAGTAATTTTATATCCAAACTTCGGAACTTACACGCGTTACATCAATGAGGTACCCTTGAACTAGGACATCCTGTATGACATGGGTAGAGATTTCTCCTACTAAATGGATCAGCATGAGAAGGTTTAGACTAAATACACTTTACATTAATTTTTTAGAATAAGTAAAATAAAATTTAAAAAAAATATTTTAAAATATTTTTGTACGCATGCCGAGCAAAATAGAAAAACTCAAACTCAAACTCAAAGCATTTATTTCAAATAAACCAATTACAGGCACTTTTGAATTGTCAAGGGGGTCGGTCAGTCATCAAGATGAAGCTAGTTGCCCATTCCAAAGCTTAGTAGGTACCTATGGAGAAGAACGGGCAAGAAACTCCACGGACACTCTTTTAAATTAACATATGGTTACAAAATATTGGTTACATCATTCGTGTTGAAATTAAACATGTGAGAACGATGCAAAACGTCAAAGGCGTCCGTAACAAAAATATAAAAAAAAAACAATTCAAAACTTAAATTAAAATAAGCCAAGGCCGCTAAGAGATGACCAGTCCCTACTGATGGCGCCCGTTCACGAACATGACGCATGGATTAGCACCATTCAACTCAACCATTTTGAAGGGGGAGAAAAGTAGATGTAAGTACTGTAAAGATTGAAATGAAATGAAATGAAATTTTATTTATTGCAAGAATTGTAGTACATTACAGATGGTCGGGTTTTTTTAAGTCTCTAAAACAATTCGCTAAAACTAGCATGCAAAATAATTGATTACATAATAATTGATACAAATATAAATTAAATCAATGATAATAAAATTGGAACATAAATCTTCGATAATAAATTAACAATAGAAATGTCAAACATTTGTCAAATTATAATAGCTAAATGTCAGTGTAAATATTTAAAGTTTAGGTACTCATTCACAGAATAGAATGATTTTTCTATAAGCAAAATGGCAGAATGGGTTTAAGCTTTTTTTATATAGCACTGTTTTAAACCGATTGATTGGTAATTCCCTATATGATTTTTGTAATTTATTATTTAAACATTGGTAATTTAGTATATAGATTGTCTGCAAAATAACTTTACATCATGCAGGCTGGTAGAAAAATTACTCTGGATGCAGCGATTGTTTTCATATAACGACACTTAAGTGATAGGGCACGTAAAAGAGAGCACGTCCTCTTGAAATAAACAGCGAAAAAATTCAGTATTGTTATTTATTTTCATATGTATTTCCTACCCCGTATCGATTCCGGTACTGATATCGCGCCAAGCGCTTACAATACTTTGATATTGTGTTCCATCCGCTGGGCCACCACCAGTTACTACGTTATACGGATTTTCTAAGGTTGGATGCAACATTCGGGATGCTACCCTTCCCCTAGTGGCATCTATATTAGTTTGGTTTTCATTCACATGGGCGTGTAACCATTGGGACTCAAGATGCAATGGTCATCCAGCGCAGATTAACCTTTAAGAGGTATGAGGAACAGGGTGTAAAGTTCACTCATCCTCTATAGAAAAGAGAGGATCCTCCGACCAGACCGTGTCGTGTCTGGTGGGCAACTGCCCGACGACGGTTGATGTCGGGATGTTGTATTATTTATGCTAGTTGCGCGGTAAACTCTGCTTGCGCGATGCAGGAATTTGCGTGACGTCAGTGTGATGCGTAGTTCGCGTGTGGCGATGTTGATGCCGCTACAACCTTATATTTCGACTATTGCTTCAAAGATATAAATATGTCTTGACAGACCGTCAAATATGTTAGCTCGTCGAATAAAATTGCGTCCAACAGTTGGCCGCAAAACACACGCATACTAGAATAACACAATGACGTGGCGCGAGTGTAGACGTAGCTGTCACGCACACTACCATAACAAAGTTAACCTGTTTGTTTTAGTTATTTTGCAGCGCGACACTCTATCTAGACTAGAGATACCACGAATATTCGGCAACTATTTTCTATTTGGTATTTGGCCGGATAGTTTGCAATATTCGGTCAAATACCGAATAGAAAATCATGAAATAAAAGAACGCAAAAATACTCATAAAGATGTTTATTTAACCAACAAATTAACATAATTATTAAAAATCTACCAGTGGTAATATTAATCAATCACAATAAAGTAATATTTAGTATCAGTACGTACAGTATGATGCACCAACAATCAACAAATAAAGCGTGTTGTGACACGACCGCGACCTAATCACAAATGAAACAAAACTACCTGCGCCTACGTACTACTTTAGCGATGCAAGTTTAAACTCGTAAGTGACGGACGACTTGTGACTTGACTCCCGCGAAAGTACTAGTGTTGCCGAATATTCGGCAGCCGAATATTCTGCGCTTCGGCCAAGAGCCTTGCCGAATGTTCGGTATTCGGTATTCGGCCAAATAACTATTCGTGGCATCTCTAATCTAGACACATAAATAATCAAAGCATTGGATGTTAGCCATTGATGTATTAAATAGGAAGATAGGCCACTCTCTAACATCACGTAAATATTAAATGGACCCGATGTCATGCGTCATGTGCTCAACAACCGAAATAGATAGACATGTTACGCGGGCTATAGCGGGAACGAGATCGCAATAATTGTCACTTACGTAACCATTACAACTCGCAAACAAACTACGATTCGGGTATTCCCCCAAACCGGGAGTAATGTAGGTCGATTGTGTCCTTTCCCCTAATTTATGCAGTCCACATCGAGGAGCGCATACCATATCTTCCTATTTAATACATCAATGATGTTCTCTCTATATATTAACACATGCCTATCATTCTCGAAGAGCTCGTCCCCTTTTTATCATGGGGAGTAAACATAACTGGCAAAAAGTGGGTGTAGGATCACCTCTGCCCCTAGAAGTTATAGCTAAGGAAAACATCAAGGTACTTCCTATGTTGGTTTTCTCAGCCCAATTTAATCAAAACACTTCCAAAGAAAGGTACAATTCACAGTATACAACCACTTTAAACCCGAAGTCGTATTCGCTACGATAAAACAGAATTCAGAAGTAAGGAACAATGAAAGCGATTTCATTAAGTATCGATACCTTTTGGAAAGCGATTCTGTATCGATACAATTGAAAAGTTAATGAATAATTAATGGTCATAAACACACTATTGGACAATACTCTATTTGCTGAAGGCCGACTTTGAAATCGAATTGAATATGGGGTACATTTTATTCTATTATCAATTAAAAATAAGTGATGACTGAAAGCGAACCTATAGACTAAGGGCATTTGTCCACCGCAGCCGTCACCCGACCGTCACCGAGAAACGAGATTATTCGAACCAAATTTAAATTCAAAATATTTATATTTCACACTTACATGGGCACCTAAGAAACGTCAGAAGCTAGTTGCACGGTTCCAATTGGTCGTTTCCTATGGAGAAGAGTCGGCAAGAAACTTCACAGTTACTCTTTTAAAAATAATTGGCTTTTACAAATCGAACGTGACGTCCCCTTGACGGTGATCGTATGTCCACCGGGACCGAACAACCGCGCACCGCCGCGCTGCCTGGTGCGACGGCAGTGTGTGGACAAGATCAAACGTGTTTTGTATGGCCGGCACATCGGCATCGGCTCGTCACAATCTCGGGCCGAGTTATAGCGGTCGCACTAAACTACTCGAAACTTCAGCGGTCGGGATGACGGCGCAGCGCTTGGGTGACGGTCGTGCAGTGGACACGTGGTCATAGTAAATGTATATATCGCTACTTCGGCGCCGTCATCTCATTCTTGGTGACGACCCAGTGACGGTGGCGGTGGATAATCTACCTATATAAGTAGGTACTTAATATTGCATCTATAAATAGATACTTACAAATAAATAATAAATTATCAAGTTTCTACTATTACCTTTAATACTAATAGAGAATCACAATAAAACCGATTCATAAAATATTCCACCGACTGCGTAGGCAATATTAAGTACAATATATATTATAGCCTAAAACCATTGAAGCCAATACCGCACAATTAACCGAATCGTTTACGGTTTTAATGAAGTCTTCCAAAACACCGGAATTTATCGAAAATGGGAGGGCGCTATAACGGTTTTTGGTATAATATTAAACTTTAGACGGTTTTAATGTGCAATTTAACTTTTTCGAAGTGCCGCAAAGCTTAGCGAAAGGAGGATTTATATGATTACTTATCTGTCTTCCATTGATAAAATGGTTCGATTTTCAAACGAGTGAGTTTTGTGATGATAGCTAATAGGTACTTTTGCTAGTTTTGGTGCGAGTTCTAATTTCAAATGTTTGAAAAGACTTTGAATTTGGCACTAGGGAATTGTTCGAATTGATTGCGGCTTTTTATTTTTGGTGGAAACTTCAAAGAGTAAATTCAATAAACTGGACCAACGATTTGCGTTGGTCCAGTTTGCACATAGATACACTTGGGTATTTAAGACCGTTACCGACTCGTAAGTCGTGCAATGATATTATATTAAACAGATTATATTGAGAGCGCGCAATCGTGAAGACTCGAAAACGTCCTAATTGGGACGTATTTGTTAGTCTGAGGCGAGAATAATGTTTATTTACATTCACGCGCAATTGACAACACTAGGTAGCTGTCTCTTTTTTTCTTGATGTTTTTATCAAGCCATCTCTTTTCTATCATTTTTACTTGTAGTGAAATGTAAAATTAATGAAAAGTGGGTATGTGTGCTGCCGCTGAACACTTTTTTCGGTTGTTTTGTGAGTGTATAGCATATAGGTTTAATATAATATCATTGATGACGTATAAGTAAACAAGCTTTTGGAGTCAATTTATTATATTATTAAATATATGGCACATACTGCTATAAATACTACGTGTAGGTATGTCTCTCTAAGATTAGAAAAAAATATTTGGTGCATATGGCAATTCTGTACCTCTAAGATTTCTTGTAAGAAACCAATTTTATAAACATCAATAATCTAAGGGTGATAATATTTTCTGAACCAATTTATGATATTTGACATAATCAACACACACAACACTTATAACAACCGGAAGTACATACCTACATAACCTCACACCTTCATCCCATGGGGGTAGGCAGAAACTACAGAACGACACCTGCTACGATCCTTACAATACTCCTTTTGCTTGGTTTACGTTCATACATACCAGGGACCATTTTGGCTACCCATTGAAAGGGTTTTCGATAGGGTTTTTCTAAGCGGTTAAACAAAAACCCATACGATAAGGGTAACCCTTATGAACGGCTTAAATTAAATTTTGGTAACCGATTGAAAGGGTTTTCGATAAAAACCCATACGGTGTGGGTGACCCTTTTGAACGGCTTAATTTAAGTAATTCAAAATTACCCACACCGTATGGGTTTTTGATTAACTGCTTCGAAAAACCCTATCGAAAACCCTCTCCATTGAAAGGGTTTTCGATTGGGCTTTCTAAAATGGTATCAAAAATGGTCCCTGGGTAGAATAGAGATAGAATTGGTCCTGCTACGCGTGCTGGGTGGATATCAAAATAACACAATATTATGATTTTTTCATGTTACTGGGTTTCAAGTAGGTATAAAACCCATTGAAATGGGTTATCAGGTAACTTTTTCACTGCGTTTCAAGTATAAAACCCATTCAATGGGTTATCATGTAACCCTTTCAATGGGTTACCCCTTCGAAAGGCTTAACCCTTAACCGGAGTTGTACGGTCCCTGATTCATACGCTCCCGCATTCCGTGTACTACGCACCTGACCTTACTGAAGAACATTACTGTATTATGTAGGTAAGTATATGTATAGCCAAATTACTAAGAGTAAATAGATACAGAAGGCTTACAAAAAACCAAAAACCCACCAAAAACATTTCATGTAAAATGTTGCCAAGGTGACCACATAAGGTTTGCCCTGTGAAAATGATATCAGATCTCATGTAGCGCCAAGCTTCTGAAACTACACGGCCTAATTGTACCGACCTAACTTCACAAATTCTACATATCAGTAGAAATGTATGGCTTTGCCGTTTCGCTACCGTCGTGGAGGTGATGCGAATATTTAGTTTCTGAAGTAAGTAACGAAACAGCCAAGCCATACATTTTTACTGATATGTAGAATTTGTGAAGTTGGAGGAAGTTGGTCGGTAGAGTTAGGCCGTGTAGATTCAGAAGCTTAGCTCTACATGAGATCTGATATCTTTTTCACAGGGCAAACCTTATGTGGTCGTCTTGGCAACATTTTACATGAATTGTTTTTGGTGGGATTTCAGTTCTTTTTATAAGTTGCTAGGCAGTCTTTTTAGTGTTTATTTTTTTTCTTCTTTTTTTGGGGTGTATTTCTTGCACATCAGCAGTGCCGGTTTTCATAGCCCATTCTCTGTATCAGTTTACATACCAAATTTCGGCTATCGAGTACTTCAGGAAGTATCCTAACATTTGAAGTCTCATACAAACTTCCACCCCCATTTTAGGGGATGGGGGGCGAAAGTTATAAGTTTATGATTTTTTTTGTTGGTTGTATACCAAACTTAGATTACATACCAAATTTCAGCTTTCTAGAACTTCAGGAAGTAGCCAAACATTTTGATGATCATCAGTGTGTCAGTGACGAAATCGGTGTATTTTTGATATCAATAAAATCTAAAGTATTAAAGCTATTCAATTGAGACTTTGTATGTTTAATAAGTCTATTATTGAAATTATATCCTGAGAATATGAACTATCTGGTACATCGGAAACCAACACTATGAGGGTTCAAAAAAACGACGAAACACTTCGAGAAAAGGTAGGTAGTACCCTTGCGCTTCGCTTGGCTCGTCTTGGCGGGGGCACTACCGTGCCCCCAGATAAACTCGCAACAGTCACAACTAACGTCCGATTCAGCAAAAACCTCTAAACTCAATCCAATCTTTATTACCCGGTTCTCCCCAATCTGTCCCACAAGACTTATGACCGCATTTTTCCGAAAATATTTCGAGACAAGGCGATCCTCTAATATACATTATATGCTCGCCTGACCATGTAACGAAGGCCAATTCTTCCCTATTCATACGTATTTAAAATTTGCACGCTTAGGTTCACTCTTTCCTATATATATTCTATGCGATTGTGAGCCAAAGATTACACCGGGATCAAGATAGGTACCTTAATATTTTATGAAGAAATATTGGGGTCTGGTGTGTGGTACAAGGCGTAAGAGTCAACTCTAGAAAATACTTTAGAAATAAAAAATAAAACCGGCCAAGTGGACAAAAAGAAGGGTTAAATTTATATACGATAGTTGGGATGAACTTATCCCAAGAATAAACTTAGCATTGAAGTTGAAAAACATGTTCTACCATAAATTTAAACTGCAAATGTAAGTTTTGACGCAAAATATTGAAAGATTTACCGTGTATTTTTTTTTCAAATTTTAGGTTCTATAATTTCGGAGATAAGTAGGGAATGATCAATTTTGTAAAATAACTTTAAAACAATTTATTCTAAAATAAAAATAAAAAATGAAACCCTCACAGTAGACCCTTTCATTTTTCATTGTTTTCATATAACTCTATTGGTTTATGAGGCGCCAGTAAAGCTTCCAGGCGGCATGTTTTTTTCCGATATGTTCAACAATCATCGTCATATTTAAGCTAATTTACACACAACTCTAATAAATTATACACATAACCCTTCCTCATGAATCACTCCGTCCATTGGTGAAAACCGTATGAAAATCCGTTCGTTAGTTTTTGAGCTTATCGAGTTCAGACAGACAGAAGCGGCCAGGGACCGTTGTTTTATAATTATATGTAGTGATATGATTGTTCTGTATATTTAGAATACTTTTTGGGCCGAGTCACCCCAGAATGGCAGCAGCCGGCAGCGCCCGTGGGCAGAACCACTGACAAGAAGCGCGTGGCGCGAGGCCGCTCGCGTCACCGCAGGCGGCCTCACGACCTTTTCAAGCTTTTCAAGCGATACTGGTCTTTTAAGTATGTGGATAAAGTTTAAAATTATTTCACACTGAAAGTGCTCGCCGCGTCGCTGCCGGCCGCTGGCATTCCGGTGTGACTCGGCCCTATGGGTAAGATAAGGCACAGTTATAGGTAAGATAGGATATAATTTCACATCCGAAAACTCAAGTTTTCCCAAACTACAGACCACCACGTGGTACAATTCTCACACACGGCTTGTTTCAGACACGTAGGTTCTGCGCCAAAATAAAATTTAAAATATCAATCACTGAACATAAAGTCCGGTATCACATCGTTGTCCATATTTGTTTTAATTAACCTGAAACGGGCAAGCGTAAATGAGATTTATTTGCACAAATATGGTGAAAATCGGACACGCGTTCGCGATTGCTTATCGGTAATTACTAACAAACATACAGAATCAAATGTGTGGAAAGAAAGAAAGAAACATGTTTTATATGGGACACGCACAAGAAAAACAAAAAAATGCATTTATAACTATCCAAAAAAAAAACCAATCAAGACTAGTGCGATGTCAAGAAGGCTTCTATCTCAGCATAAAACAGCGATATTTAAAAAAAAACCACAGCGCTGACTCTGATAGGGCCCGCCCGCTGTGATGCCACTGTGATGTGGAGAGGTTATATTAAAAACTAAAAAACTAGCTGCTGACAGCGGAATTTCCGCGTGGCATTTTCTAAAATAAAATAAAAATAGCAAAAAAAAAACCGACTTCCAAAAAAACACTACAAAGTGAAAAATAACTTTAAGTCGGTGTCTTTGGATCTGTATTTTAGTTTTTTACCACCGACTTCCGAAATTAAAGATATTTTTCACTTTGTAGTATTTTTTTGGAAGTCGGTTATTTTTTTTTACCTAAAGATTTTTATTTTTCCCATTTTTTTGTAGATCAGATATTAATTTTTTAAGATACAATAGCCTAAAGTCAACTGCTAATCACCTTTTATAAAATTTTGCTTTTCCCGATGCTGGGACGTTAATTTGTAGAGGAGTTCTCCTGGTAATAACCAGGAGAACTGCCACTCATCATTTATGCATTGTGACGAGCATAAATTGCTTAGCAACCATATTAAAGTACCTAATCGAATCGCAAACCGTTAAATACTTATTATTATGTTGTTCCGCTGACCATCTGTGGTCTCCATCATCAGTTCCACTTCACTAAATGGTGATTTTCGGGAGCAAATGCACGAGTTACTATAAAAAATACCCAAATCGCTATAGGTTTGCCTATAAAATTCGAGGGATGACCTCGATTTCCATGAAATCCCCTCATCAGATTCTGATTTGGTGGCAATGGTACCACCTCGGGAGCATACCCTTTCAAACAAAAAACTAATTTTCAAAATCGGTCCATAATTTTGGAAGTCGGTTAAAAATAGCCTACGTTATTCCTTGTAGCGTCACCTATCTGCTAGTGAAAGTCCCGTTCCCCGAACGTCCCCCGGGGAGATTAGCCGGAACAAACAGTTAGAGAGACCATTAAAAAAAAAAGTTAGTTTGTAGTACCGTTTAAACTTTCCTAAGCATTTATTAAAAAGTTGCTGACATTACAAACAGACCCTTCAATTGTATTTATTTGCATAGATATGGATGAATTATTTTATAATTGAAATGCACTCTAATTCACAGACCGCACTTTTAAAGTAGGTACCTACCTAAGCGTCTCATAGAAACATAAACTTTATGTATTTAATAATAAGTTTTTTTTCATAATCAACAGGTTTTAACAAATAAGTCGTAGAGGCAGTGGCGGACTAACAGGGGGGCGGAAGGGGCGGCCCGCCCCGGGCCTCCGGTCTTGGGGGGCCCCCAAATGCCTCCGCGTTCCCCTGATCATGGGGTCTCAATTCGAACAAATTATAAGTCTTGAAGAAAATTCAATTGATGGCAGTATAGGTAACAATTATGAAACAACAATTAGTTAACAATCATTAAAAGCGTTAAACGGCAGATTATGGCTGAAGTAGATTAGATTAGTCAAAATCATAACTGCCTTGTTTATTGTTGATTTGTCTATTCACACTCATAAATCACGTATTTTCAACGGAAAAGATAAATTAAGCCTTTTACTTCAATTCGAACCCACATAATTATAGAGTACCTTAAAAGTTTAGCTTTGCAACAGATGGCGTTATACTCAATTTGTCCTATCGTCATTGAAATACTTTCTTAAAACTTTTCACCATTTGAAGTTCATACAATCCTATTGAATGCAATGAGTTGTATTGATTTAATGACTATTTTCATGCTTATTGACAATAGGATTCTTACGAAAAGAATTAGTTGTATTGCCGATTCAAATTATTATAATATTTGTAAAGCCATATTTGATAAGGCCGCGAATCATAGCTCAACATATAACCTGTTACTGACCTGCAAATTGCAAAAAACGGAAGAAAATTTGAATATCGCGGGCTACCTTAGCGCATCCCTTAAGGAAAAAAAATCGGCTAAGTGCGAATCGGCCACGAACACGAAGGGTTCCGTACCATATCGTACAAGATTTAACACTTTTACTTTCGTAAAAGAAACAAGAGAAGCGCTATAACATTATGTAAAGTAATTGTCTAATTTAATTACATCCATCAATAAAACATATAAATGTCAAATAACGTAAATAAATATCTGTAATCAATACAGATATTTATTTACGTTATTTGACAGTCATATTTTTTTTAGCTCCGTTATATGAAAATACTGAAAGAAGAATATTTTTCATCTTAATTTTTTTAAATTGCCAACATAATTAATTAATGATATTAATGTGAATAACAAAGTTGTTTTTGCAGTTGCCGAAAATCACCCTTATTTAAAAAAATTAAAGACTACAAATAGTACATGATATACAGAAGTTTCACACACCCTTCGGGTACGGAACCCTAAAAATCACCAAGACGCTTTTGGCTTTATATAGAATTCTAGAAAAAAAAAACGTAAAAATTTTTTGGGTGGGAAATTATCAAATAACTTCTTCCGCTCTGGGCTGAGCGAGAGGGCGTGTCAGACTTTTACTGACTAAAACCCACCCGTGTTCCTTCCGTTGCCTGTGTTCCAGGGCCACGATATCCCTTTCGGACAAACTCGCAACCCTGGCAGGCATTGGCCCTAGCGGACCCCGTCAGTTGGTGCTGACATATCTTTGAGGCGCGCGTGGTTCACAACGCGCCATCGACCCGGGCCTGGTCCTTATCGCACGGCGAGCTACCCATCGCTCACTGTCCGCAAGCCCGTGCCTACGGTGGCCGGAAATCGGCTTGCGACTCCCGACGCCCGGGGCGTCTCCTGTGGTGACTAGGGGCGTGTGGGCACGAACCTTGCCTCTCCCTCACGCGTTCCGCCTCCTCCTTCGCGAGCATTACTGCTTCACAGAAGGAGGTGACGGTCTCCCATGCACTCTCGCTCCGAACCATGGCCTGCACCAGGGCCGGACGCGAGAGATCGCCGCCGCCGATCGCTTCCGTGAGGACACGACGGTGCTCCGCCCAAGCCGGGCAGACCTCCACCGTATGCTCCACCGTGTCCTCCGGGCGATCCACACAGTGGTGACACCCGGGCGTTTCCTCCCGCTTTATCCTGAACAGGAACCTCCCGAAACAACCATGTCCGGTGAGGACCTGCGTCGGAAGGTGAGGACGCCGTGGCGCCTCTCTAGCCACTCATCAAGAGCCACTTATCGCTACTATTGTGGCATGCCCAGCGCTGGGTTGCGACAATCGCACTCTCCATGCCGCCGCCATAAGATCCCGCCGGAGCTCTGTCCGCTGTTCCGGGATTTCTCGCGGCAGCGGAATTTCACCCCGGCATTTCGCCTCCTCGCGCCACTCCCAGACGTGCGCGAGGGCTTTTGACTCCAGATCCCATGGCGGTAAACAACTAATAGACTTAAGGGGACGATAACCGACTTTTAATGTTTTATACTGAAGATCATGTCTAAACGAGTAGTGTTAATGATTTGAAAAAAAGATATGTTAAATTACAGCATTTTCTCAATAACTTAATATGTGAATATTTTAGATTATGTTTATATTAGGTACATAGTGAAATTAATTTGTAAAGTTATGTCTAACGCGGAAAAAAAACTGAGAATGGCGCAAAATCACCACCAATTTAAAGATAATTTAATTATTGATCTTTCAGTATACCCGTTTTATTTATTTATTCATTAACGATTAACATTGTGGTGAACATTACATATTAATAAAATTATCAACTGCAGAAACAATACATATAAAGGCCTAATTAAAATTGATGTGAAATGTGTTCAAGAGTCAATTAATTTAAAGTAAATATTAAATTTTATTATTGAAACCTTAATTATTAAAATACTTTTTGTTTTGTGTATAATAAATTAATAATGCGTCAAATTGGGGACAGCGCTCCTTAATGGGCGAGTCCTATTACTGGCTGAACGTACGACGCGTTGCGTGAGCTCAGTACAGAACACGCAAGCTAACCACTCAAGGTCACTGGCATATGTCTGCGTCTTAATGTTCAAATTTTTAAAACATGCTTGATTACTTTCACATATGTACATATAAGTATGAACATTACCAGCAAACGAATAAGGTGCATATACGCATGAATAGTGAAAATAAGCGCACTTTACTTACTGTGAATCTTCTTGTACTAAGTAATGGGCCAAAAATAACTAATCCTAAACAAAAATAGCTAAGTGAAGTTCTAAACAACAATTTAAGACAATTATTTGGTACTTTGGAATTACTTCCATAATTACTTTTATTTTGACTACAAAATCTTATCAAACTTCAAACAAGGTAATTTATACTAATGTGCTTGTATTTTAAGGTTGACTTTACATTGAAACTTTTTATTAGCGTTCCGTACCCAAAGGGTGCCAACGGGAACCTAAAACTAATCTATCTATTAGATTTAATTAATAATTAGTACAATGTTACCTTTCATTTTACTTAGAATAAGTTTTTTTTGCATATACATTATGGGATATTATAGGCTCACTACAACATGTAATAATTAAAAACACTTTCACTACAAAAATGCCTAGGAAATATAGTAATGTCAAACCCTGGATTACACCGGGTCTCGTCCGTTGCATAAGGCATAGAGACAAATTGCACTTAAAATCTAAACTAGCACCTGACAACGAGGTACTTAGCATAACGTACAAAAGGTATAGGAACTTTTGTAATAACCTACTGAAGAAAATAAAAATCCAACATGATAAATATGAGCTGCAATCAGCAGGAAATAATAGTAAACTACTCTGGAAATATATAAGAACAAATACTTTTAGTGCAAAAAACTCAGAACCTACACTTGATTTGCTATCAACAGATATTTGCCCATATAAAGCAGCTGATAAAGTTAATAATTTTTTTGTCAACGTTGGTAAAAACTTGGCTGACAAAACACCTAGAACAATTCTCTCTTGCCAAAACCAGACTACTGTAACTGTAAATCCAGTTAATTCTTTTGTATTATTAGATACCGATATCGATGAAGTTTTAGGAATGATTTCCGGATTAAAAGATGACTGTGCTGTCGGGTGGGATGATATACCAAATAGGATCCTTAAGAAATTTAAATACCTACTAGCTCAACCTCTAACTCATATCTTTCAGCTATGTCTGACTAATGGAGTTTTTCCTAGCCTACTTAAAAAAGCATTGGTCACTCCTGTTTTCAAATCTGGAGACAAGTTTTGCGTTAATAACTACAGACCCATTTCTGTATTAACAGGCCTGTCCAAAATTTTGGAAAGAATTATAAATAATAGGTTAATAAAATATCTTGAGGACAACAAATTACTTTCAGATAGTCAATTTGGTTTTAGACCAAAAAAATCAACCTGCCAAGCAGTACACAAATTGACTAATTATATTACGGAAAATCTGGATAATGGCTTACATTGCTTGGGAATTTTCCTGGACCTTGCCAAGGCTTTCGACACTATTTCTTGCTCTAAACTATTGCACAAGCTTGAATCACTTGGGATAAGAGGAACACAACTCCTACTTTTTTCTGATTATCTCAAAAATCGTTATCAGTGTGTAAAACTCGGTCAGTTTAAAAGTTCAGAACTTAAAAACAGCTGTTACGGCATTCCACAAGGAAGTATTTTGGGACCTACGTTGTTTTTAATATACATAAATGAACTTTGCAGCCTGAAATTACCAAATGGTATCATAATGTCATACGCAGATGACACAGCCCTATTGTTTTCGGCTAAATCAAGAGAGGAGGTCTATAAATATGCTCAGAGTGGTTTTAATTATGTATCAAATTGGCTTTGCATGAATCTACTAACATTAAATGCAGATAAAACCAAACATATTTTATTTAGAATGAAAAACACTAAATTACCACTTACTAACCTTACCATTTATGCTCATAACTGTACGACAGACGCTGACGCTGTTTGTTCGTGTCCTACTCTAGATAAAGTCGACCATATGAAATATTTAGGTGTTACAATTGACACAAATCTAAATTTCCGTAAACATATTGATTTGCAATGTACTCGAGTTCGTAAATTAATCTACATTTTTAAGAACTTACGTCACATTGCTGACTATAAATTAATTAAACAGGTATATTTAGCTTTGTGCCAATCTGTACTTACATACTGCATAACTACATGGGGTGGTGCTGCAAAGTCAATTTTACTACCTCTAGAACGTGCTCAAAGAGCAATTCTAAAGGTAGCCACTTTTAGGCCTTTCAGATTTCCTACACACCAGCTGTACATGGCATGTGAGGTGCTAACAGTACGCCAATTATTTATTCTGCACATCATGTTACATCAGCACGCTGAACTCGCTTATAAACCTTCTGACAAGAGAAGGAAAGATCTGGTCTGCATAAAGCCACAAACTAGGCATGCTTTTGTAAACCGGTTCTATGTCTATTTAGGACCCCATGTATATAATAAGCTAAATAGGATACTTAATATATTTAGTGCCACTCACAAACATTGTAGTCTGAAGATATGCGAATATTTGGGTAAGCTTGATTACACAGACACAGAAAAGCTTCTAGAAGTGCTTCAATAATTATGTAGATATTAAATTGGTAATTTTTTATTTGTATTTAGTAATATATGTAGGATAGTATTATTTCAATAATCAATTAACTATGTACAAACAATCAGCTTGATCGCTTAGTCTTGGGATGGCCTGAAACACAGGTTTTTATTAACCTAGCTCAGGCAGGTCGCCACACAAGTTATAATGTTAGTACCAAACCAATGCACCTTTCATAGGTAAGTAACAACATGTGTAAATTAAATTAAATTGAACTACTTTGTTTATAAGTACTTAAGCTAATTTGTTGAAGAACTTGGTACTACTAAGTATTTATAAGTTTGTAAATGTTTTACTTTGTAAAAGGACGTAAATAAAATTATTATTATTATTATTTATTATTTACATTGATGTATTAAATAGGAAGATAGGCCACTCTCTAACATCACGTAAATATTAAAAGGACCAGATGTCGTGCGTCATGTGCTCGACAACCGAAATAGAGAGAGATATTACGCGAGCTATAGCGGGAACGAGATAGCAATAATTGTCACTGTTACGTACCCATAACAACTCGAAAACAAACTACGATTCGGGAATTCCCCGCAAACCGAGAGTTATGTAGGTCAATTGCGTCCTTTCCCCTAATTTATGGGGTCTACATCGAGTAGCGCGTACCCATATCTTCCTATTTAATACATCAACGTATAAATAAGACCTCTTCCTTTAAATTTTTATTTTGCTGTGCCCGACAGGGTCCACGATTGGTACAACGAATGTTTACTTCCCACCTAAGCACATTGTGGAATGTAATAAATGATTGAGTATTGAGTAACAGGCTCCGTTGTCCGCCTGTCCGTTTTACACAGGGCTGTATCTTTACAAATGTAATAATATGTGAACATGCACTTAAAATACTACTTTGTAATGGCCACTTTAACAATAAATCATCATCATCAACATTTGAGCCGAAAGATGTCCACTGCTGAACTTAGGCCTCCCCCAAAAACGGGGGGATTTGCCATAACCGCCACGCTTGGCAGGCGGGTTGGCGATCGCAGTATGGTTTTAAAAATGTATAGAGAACGCTGCTGCCCATTCTCTTGTAAGTCCCAAAGTCGCCTTTTACGACACCCACGAGAAGAAATGGGATGGTGCTATTCTTCTCTCTCTTTGTTCCGTTTGGTGCCGGACGTAACAATAAATAATAAACATGAAATAAAGTTAAACATTAAATGCGGTCCCCTTAAAACAATTACGTTTTTTTAAAGAAAAGAAAGAAAGAAAGATATTTTATTTGGAACACGCACAAGAAATTCAAAAACTAAAAATGGAGCGTTAAAAACTAACAAAATTGACATGCCTATTTGTTCGAACAAAATACTTCCAAACAAAACAAAACTTACTAAAACAACAACAACAAATAACAACCAAATATATTTAAAAAAGTATGTAGTGTTTAATAATGTACGGTGGAACCCTTCATACGCGAGTTCGACTTAGGTACACTTGGCAGCTTTTTATATCGATAAAACGCTTCAAGTGACAACAACCTTTGTACTTTACGGCACGGTTGGCGCAGTGGTTAAGCGATTGACTGATGCGCTGCGTGTTGCGGGTTCGATTACCGCACGGAACAAATATTTGTATGACCTGCAAGTAGTTGTTCCGGGTCTGGCTTTTTGTGTATGTGAGTCTATATGTTTGTAAACGCACCCACAATACAGGAGTAATTCCGAGTGTGGGTCAACGCTTTAAAAAAAAAAAAAATAACAAAAAAAAACAACTTCAAATTCAGTAGGCCTTGGTCATTAATGTACTGTAAAAACTTTAATTTCAGGTTGATTTAGAAACTTCTTTATTGTCTAGGGTCTTCATGTTTTTAACCTTCATTGAAAATCCATTACTATCTTCAACATAATGTAATTTCGTTCGTAATGTTTCGGCAAATGGTTTAATGGTTTACAATTAAAGTGTTCGATCCTAGGACACCGAGGATAACTAGATAGAACATTTGGTTTCATTCAAGAAGTGAGAATAATTATGATCTGTAGTAGATATTTAAATGTATTATATCATAGACAAGTGATGTTAGTACATACATCGGGCATGTGTCGATCGTAATATTTATTTTATTGTACCTAATTACTTTTATTTGTTTGTTTGTTTTTCTAAATTATATGTGTTTTATTGTTTTTTCCCCCCCCTAATTCTAGTGGGACATAATTAGGTATGAGATGTCCGTAGGTGTGTCCGCGGGCCATACCAGAATACCAGCGCTGCAGTATTTTTTTATTTTTTTAATATCGCCGCATTATGAGGCCTACAATGCTCTGCGGATCCAGTATAACAACGCATTTAGAGTGCTGTTGCGTTTGCCTCGGTCAATCATCGATGTTCGCTGAGGCACGTACCGACTGCTTCAATGCTGTACGGCGCAAGAGAGCGGCCTCGTTGCTAAACAGACTCCATGGCAGCCCCAACAGCATTCTACGTGCTATCGCCGGGAGACATGACAGCCCGTTGGTGAGGTCACTTGTCACCTGTACACTGTCTGTGTTATTAGTTAAGTACTAACATAGGTTAAGACTATTGTTACTAACCCAATGGATCTTTGACTGTATTAAATGAATTATTAGGTACTTGTCTTTTTTGTTATTAATGTAATTTTTGTTAGTTTAAAATTTTTCTTTTCGGTGTTTGTATTTCCTGTGCGTGTTCCAAATAAAATATTTTTCTTTCGTCCTTATTTTCTTAATAATATTTTTTCGCGTTGTTATTAATCTACGAGTCTGTACCTTCTTCTTTCTCTGGAGAAAATTCCAGAACATGCAGATGATATGACTGAAAATACAATCTTGCTTTGAATCAAAATAACTGAGAGGTCACCTCGGGAAAACACTTTGGAGACATTCAATCACGGTCGTTGTCAGTAACCGAAATAAATTAGTACCTTGTGTTCGTTAACTTCAAAGGATTTTTTTTAACCTCTTTCGGGAGGGTCATGGCCTTCATCTCACCTGATGTTAAGTGATGATCAGGTTGAAGGTGGAAGCGAGCTTCCCCTGGAATCCTCAACCACAGATGAACTGACTGGCTATCTTACCTGAAATGAAATCGTGTATTCTGTAAATAGGATATTAGAATCACTTTTACACGTCATATAAAAAAAAAAAAAACTAGATGTAGCCGACATTTCCTATCTGACTACCCCTGAGAAGAAATGGCGAAACAAACTCAGGGGTCATAGTCTCTTTTAAATTCCAGACATAATCTTGGTCAGATCAGGTGAGGACCATGTAGATCCGTGTCTGAAATGGTTTTTTGAGGAAAGAACCACACAAATTTGAGTGGACCTGTCCAATCAGTGTAAGCATTTGTCAGTAATCGTGCAGCTTAACTCAAGACTTAAGGAGGTCAACGACTCGACGAAAAATACCAAAGAAAGGACATTTGAGTAGGCCGCATAAAGCGCTCAAAATGCCAGACCATCCTTAAAACTAACTGAGAAAAGCAAAAAAAAAGAGGGAAAATATTTAAAGAGAAAAAAAAATTACCCACATAGGTAGTGCTCACATTCACAATAAATTAAAGCAGTTTAAAAATATAATACTTTTCAAAGTAAACATTCATGTAAAATTGTATATAATATTCTGCAATGTCAATATCTATATAAAATCATGCATAATAATTAACATGTCAAGTTTTCCAGTTTTATCACAAGGCTAGCAGAGCGAGCAGCTCAATCCCAAGCTGTTTTGTCTTCTAAATAATCAGAAATTTTATAGTACCCTTTTTGTACAAAGTTACAGATTTTAAATCGTTTAATGGGTAAGTTCCGAATTCCTCTAACTGTCAAAACAGATCAAATTCAAAAATTATACTTCCATCTATATGTGCATTATACAAACATTACACAACACATGTTTGAACAAATAAATTTACCTTTATCTTTATTGAGCTTTGCATTTTATGGAAACGGTCTATTTTCATAAAACACAAAATCTATCTTTTTAAAATTTATTCTTTCAGCCCGCTCTCTCTCATAGCTTGTACTACATTCGTTATTCCCAAGCGATGTCCACTGATTGAACTTAATAAATAGATATCCAAAAGTAAATACGTGCTCTTTTCTTATTTACGATAAAAACGTAGACAATGAAATTACCGGCCGGCTTTGTTACGTAGCCACTCCGTTTTAGGCACTCATCCCACCGGCCGAAGAGGAAGCCGACTAGTCGTAGGCGTCGTAGCTTCCTCTAGAAAATTTGCATTCCTAGCTAGCTATCAACCCTGCTAGGGTTGCGAGTTTGTCCGCAAGGGATATCGTGGCCCTGGTACACAGGCATCTGAAGGAACATGGGTGGGTTTTAGTCAGTAAAAGTCTGCTCCACGCGCTCCGCCCAGAGCGGGAGAAGTTATTTGATAATTTCCCACCCAAAAAAAAAGAAGCTAGCTATCAATGCTATTTTCTCGCTCAAGAAACGTACACACGGCTACACATCAAGCTATACATTTCCAGTATAAGCTGACCTCTCATTGTACGGAAATCCTACACAATGCGAGATCAGCTTATACTGGCTATAATGTAAAGCTTGATGTGTAGCCGTGTGTACAAAATATTGTAGGTGCTGTCTAAGTAAAAGAGATAAATACATTAATAGTTGTTCGCTGACTGCTCACACCGCCGCGACTGCGAGTACTCGTTTGTTGCAGTTGCAAGAGTTGTCAAAGAGACTCGCGCTTAGTGCATGCCAGCGAGTAATAGCTCGTCGCCGTCGCGCACTCGCTGCTCGTTTCTCGCCAACTGGCTTTTAGTTGCTAGCTCTACTCGCTTCTCGTAAGTCGCCGGTGGCCGATGTTTAAGGATCGTCGGCTCTGTTTATTGTTAGTTTTTCATCATCATTTCAGCCGAAAGACGAGGCCACCCCCCAAGACGGGGGGGGGGGGTTGCCATAAACGCCACGCTTGGCAGGTGGGTTGGCGATCGCAGTATGGTGTTAAAATGCATAGAGAACGCTGCTGCCCATTCTGTAGTAAGTCCCTTAGTCGCCTTTTACGACACCCACGGGAAGAAATAGGATGGTGCTATTCTTTACGTCTGGCACCACACGGAACATTGTTAGTCTTTGGTCATTGAGTATTTTATTAACCGACTTCCAAAAAGGAGGAGGTTATCTCATATGTCCGTCAATTATGGACCGATTTTGAAAAAAAAAAAAAAATTAAAGGGTATGCTCCCGAGGTGGTCCCATTGCCACCAAATCAGAATCTGAAGAGGGGATCTCATGGAAATCGAGGAAAACCCTCGAATTTTATAGGCAAACCTATAGCGATTTGGGTATTTTTTATAGTAACTCGTACATTTGCTCCCGAAAATCACCATTTGGTGAAGTGGAACCGATGATGGAGACCACAGATGGCCACCGAAACAACATAATAATAAGAATTTAACGGGTTGCGATTCGATTACGTACTTTAATATGGTTGCTAAGCAATGTATGCTCGTCACAATGCATATGGTGAGTGGTAGTTCTCCTGGTTCTCACCAGGAGAACTCCTCAACAATTAACGTCCCAGCATCGGGAAAAGCAATATTTTGTAAAAGGTGATGAGCAGTTGACTTTCGGCTATTGTAACTTAGCTAAATTAAAAACTGACCCACTAAAAAGAGAAAATTAAAAAACTTTTTGTGAAAAAAAAATAACCGACTTCCAAAAAAACACTACAAAGTGAAAAAAAACTAAAATACAGATCCAAAGACAACGACTTCCGAGTAGGAATAAGTAAGTACTATTCAATAGCATGGAATTCTTAAGTACCTACTTTATAATGGCATGCAATTAGTAAGTACCATATAGATTATAAGTATTCGAATTTCAATCAGTGGGCGACCACTAGTAATGAATCATTTGAATAATGCCAGCGGATTTGAAAATGTTGTTATACACTAAGTAGGTACCTAGCTCTTTTAAGGCTAAGCTCAA
This sequence comes from Tiliacea aurago, assembly GCA_948098905.1. NCBI lineage: Eukaryota > Metazoa > Arthropoda > Insecta > Lepidoptera > Noctuidae > Tiliacea > Tiliacea aurago. The sequence continues at coordinate 21,119,655 of OX402593.1, forward strand.
AGCATTTCTGTTAAACAAACACGTGTAAACAATGGACGAACTGTAATTTAATATTAAAATTCCTATTTTCTATTTAAATTAAAAAATGCTATTTATTATTGTTGTATTTTGTTTTTTTTTATTATTATTATTGCTGCATGTTTAATTTTAGAATATACATTAATATCATTAATTATGATGTAAGTATGTAATGTACCAAGCACAATATAAATTTGTTCCTGATAAATAAATAAATACTTAAATAAATAAATGCTTTTTTTTAATTTTGAGGTTAATTTCTGTCCCTGCTCAGTTGCTTATTACTAAGGTGAGATGTCAGATGTTACTCTTCATAATACGCAACTATTGTAAGGCTTGCTCATATTTTTTTTAATTCTTTGATTACTCGGTTTACTCTATCTGTAATTAGGTTAGGATGAAATAAATATCAAAAGAAATTGTAAGAGAATTCTTAGCTTAAAAGTATTGGCATTTACTGAAAACCAGAGGTAATCTTACTGCCTGTAATTAAGCGTAATCTTTCCTTATTTTTCTAAGAAAAGGGTATAAAAGGGAAACCTTGGCGATCCCATCCAGGAAATGTGTAAGCGTTCTGGAAACAAGGAATTTCATCGTGAAGAAATAATTGAGGAAAACCGTTTGAGTTCCTTCTTTGGTAAACAATATCTTTAAGTGGCATTTTATATCTGGTTACAGCCCGATGAAAACTTTATGGCGGCTCGAAACATGAGGCGAGTCACTGCTCTGTAACAAAATGATGTGTCAGCGGGGGGAGTATACTGGTTTCGGTACCACTAACGTGCGGCTTGCCGTGCTAAATAAATTGTAAAGCTTTGTCCGCACAACATGCACTAAATCAAAAAAATTTAAATCAATACATTTTATTTCACATAAACCTACATGGGCACTTATGAAACGTCAGAAGCTAGGTGCGCGGTTCCAATTGGTCGTTTCCTATGGAGAAGAGCCGGCAAGAAACTCCACGGTTACTCTTTTATAAATAATTGGCTTTAACAATGTTTTCAAATTACAGTGTTAATAGGTAGGGGAAGGGGAGGACAGTGTTTGCGGCGCGTAGTGTTCCACGCGCGCCCCTATCAGACATCGCGGGGGGGTTCAGACACCTCACCCCCACCCCCAGACTTGAGGTGGCCCGCAGAGGCGGGCCGGCACTAGCCGGGGATCGCGGAAGTAATAATAGATCCCAAGATCCCCGGTGCAAGTGTGGGAGGGGAACACTGGGGTGGTTTTAGTCAGTAAGAGTCTGACAGACGCCTCCGCCCGCCCCAGGGCGGAGGACATCCATGAAGATTTTCCACCCCATGAACAAAAAAAAAAAAAGGGGAGGGCAGTGTAGGCCCATCAACAAGTAGGTACCAGGTACTTAAAATTAGAGAATAGTCTACAAATCTACAATCTATTAAGCCTAAAATGTTCTCATCATTCATAATTAACTAAGCCGAAAGACGTCCACTGCTGGACATAGGCCTCCCCCAAAAGGGGGGTTGACTTAATCGCCAGGCTTAGCACGCGGGTCGGCGATCGCAGTATGGTGTTAAAATGTATAAAGAACGGTGCTGCCCATTCTCTATCAAGACGCAGATATATGTCAGTGACCTTGAGTGGTTAGCTTGCGTGTTCTGTACTGAGCTCACGCAACGCGTCGTACGTTCAGCCAGTAATAGGACTCGCCCATCAAGGAGCGCTATCCCCAATTTGACGCATTATTAATTTATTATACACAAAACAAAAGGTATTTTAATAAAACGCGTATACTAAAAGATCAATAATTAAATTATCTATAAATTGGTGAAGGTTTCAGAAAAATACGATTGGTAGATTTTGCGCCATTCTCAGTTTTTTGTCCGCGTTAGACATGACTTGTCTTTACAAATTAATTTCACTATGTAATATAAACATAATCGAAAATATTCACATAAGTATTAAGTTATTGAGAAAATGCTCTAATTTAAAATATATTTTTTTCGAATCATTAGCACTACTCGTTTAGACGTGATCTTCAGTATAAAATCATTAAAAGTCGATTATCATCGCCTTAATAAGCCTCTTCCCTCCTCGAGGTGATTATGGAACAAAAATGTAAATCGAATATAAATGCGCACGAAGCTTTACAGATGTTTGTCAGAAATGAGTGAAAGGCGAGAAATTAAAACACAATATTTCTATTTATGGCACGACACAGACAATAAAAAAGAATTCATTGTTCCGAAAATGCCTGTTTCGCGGAAAATTGTTTGAAAATTAAAAAACCGCGAACATTTTTGTAAAAAGAACACAGTTTATTCATAGTCAACCGAAGAATTTTGACGTTATTTATATATATGGGGCTGTCACTGGTTTATTCAGGAAAAGAAAAATATCCATACTAATTTGTATTAACGCTGATGAGTTTGTTTTTTTGTTTGTTTGAATGCGCTAATATCAAGAATTACCAGTCAGATTCCAATAAACAGACCCCCATAACCAAAATTCATTTTTGGGTCACAGAAATTAATACCTATGCGTACCAAATTTCAATTTAGCCAGTCCAGTAGACAGACAGTCAGACACACGAGTGATCCTATAAGGGTTCCGTTTTTTCATTCGAACATAGGGAACCCTACTAACTCAGAAAGAACGTTAAGCGAAAATGAAGTAATAGCGCGGGCGGGCAATAATTTCACGCCGATGAAGTCTCGGGCAGAAGCTAGTTTAAAATGGAAACATTTTGGTTACCCATTGAAAGGGTTTTCGATAGGGTTTTTCTAAGCGGTTAAACAAAAACCCAGACGATATGGGTAACCCTTATGAAGGGCTAAAATTAAATTTTGGTAACCTATTGAAAGGGTTTTCGATAAAAACACATACGGTGTGGGTAACCCTTTCGAACGGCTTCATTTAAGCCATTCAAAATTACCGACACCGTATGGGTTTTTGATTAACTGCGAAATAACTTTTTCTATGGAACCAACCTTGAAATCACGAAAAAAAAATTTGCTTTTCCATAAATTTTGTCGATTTAAGTGAACACAAATGGAATAGCTGTTTTTTTGCCAACGAGGCAGTCAGTGTGGAAGTATTTTTCAGAATAATGAAACGTCGATTTACAAAAATATGAATTTAGTAAATGCTTTCTTTGAACATAAAAGTGAGCAGAGATTAATCTTGCTTAAAATGTTGAGATTACCGATAATTATTCACAAGATCGTAGAGTAATTAAAGTGAGCAATATTTTTAAAAGGTTCTTTTAACTAAGGCCCGTCAACAAGTAGGTACTTAACAAAAATAGAAAATGGTTTACAAAGCTACAATCTATTATAAGCCTACAACGTTCTCACATTAACAAATTAAAAATGAATCTTTAAAAAATGTTGCTAAAATATTAAAAATAAAACCCTATTTAATAATTATTGTCCCTGAATTTTCTCCATCTTTTGACACAGTTGACACCTAGTTGACACTGACAGTCTCAATGTTTTTTTTCTTGTCGATTTGTTGACAGTTGCCAATGTCAAATTTTACTCACATTCCAAATTCGATGAAAAGAGAGGAACACAGAACGAATGAGAGGAATACATTGTGGATGTGGAAACCAAATGACAATGTTATTCTAATTACCCAATTTCCCCTTTACTCATTCAATGGCCTCGTGTTTCTCCATCCCCTTTTATTTAGTTAAAAGAACCTTTTAAAAATATTGCTCACTTTAATTACTCTACGATCTTGTGAATAATTATCGGTAATCTCAACATTTTAAGCAAGATTAATCTCTGCTCACTTTTAAGTTCAAAGAAAGCATTTACTAAATTCATATTTTTGTAAATCGACGTTTCATTATTCTGAGAAATACTTCCACACTGACTGCTTCCATACATTTGTGTTCACTTAAATCGACAAAATTTATGGAAAAGCTAATTTTTTTTTCGTGATTTCAAGGTTGGTTCCATAGAAAAAGTTATTCAAAATGATGAGTACAATAACCTCTTTTCGGGTTTAGTTTAAACAAAAACTAATGTCGTATATATATCACCCTACACGTAAATTTTCCGGAAGCGCCTCTGTCCGGCAAAATGAAGGATCTTTTTATTTTCTTTTCCCCTACAAAAGGATAAATCAAAGAATTGGGTCTTTTTAAGGGATTGCTCTTTACTTACACTATCACTGATAGCTTTCTTATATTATATATAAAAGGAAAAACAATAACCCCTTTTTAAACTCGGATAAGCACAAAACTAAAGGAGGCTTCACCCGGAATTTCTTTTTGAAAGTAAACACACATGCCCCCAATTTTTGTAGCGAAACGGAGACGCGGAGGGCTTTGTCAATAATTTTGTAAATATTTGATTCGTTTAACATTGTGTGGCTCTTTGTGAATTATTTATTATGAATCTGGTACACAAAGGAACATGAATAAACTGAGATTACATAATATTTTTAGTCGCGCTCTTGTTTGTTAGAAAAAAAATTTATCAATAAACTATTTAATGTTTTCGGCCAGTGACTTATTTATAAAATATCAATAAATCCATGGCATACTGGAAGGATGCAATCACATTTTTTATAAATCGTCATCTAGTAGGTAAAGTCCATTTCACGAAAGAAGTCCCGCAGACGTGGCGCTGCAGGCATGGGTTATTTTAGGAATGTTGCTAACTTAGCGTATAATAATAATTAGTTCCACTTATTTCCGCGGGACTTCTTTCGTGAAATGGACTTTACGGTCAGAATTGGCACACCATGTCAATCATTGACTTATAAACCTATGGACTTGTCGTATCTACAAAAATACATGACTACCTACAAAAATCGAGCACTTAAAATGGCCGCCCTTCGTAGGGTTGTTACTGCGAGTGCGAGAGAGAAAGCAAGTAACCGTTTGACAGCACATTGCCGAGTTTTGTACCACAAAACTTGGCACTAAACATGGCGACCGGTCACGCATAGACACAATTTTGATGTCACGCTAAAGCCTTGCCAAATTTAGTCCTTGACAAACATTTAGATGTCTCTCTTTTCATATGTAGCTCTTGATAGTGTATTCCCGTTGTCCCCGTATGCCATATCCCCGTCACGGGGACAGCGGGACGTGATATAAATAAATTTATTTCCCGTTGTCCCCATGACGTACGAAGTAAACCTTTTTAAATCGAAATAGCTTGGTTAGGTTAGGTTAGATTTGTGACCACACAACGCACGAGCCGAGCGAGCGAAGCGATTGGTGCCGCGGCAGCGGCCGGCGAGTGCCAGAAACATTTATTTTTGAATGTAAAACCAAACCACGGGGACAACGGGAAGTATTTTTAAATATATAATTGAAGTACCGCTGTCGCCGTAGGACGGGGATACGGCGTACACAACGAGAGTACACGCTCTTGATTAGTTAGAAAGAAACAAACCCTTTTATGACTGTGTCGATATTATAGATATTTGTTTATCTATTCTACATAATTATAGTAGAATATGTCATCTCTATAGTATTCCTACCTCAATTATATCAATTTGCCGTGATATAGTCATTTGAAACGACTGTCTAGGAATGACAGTTGTAATTTCGAATATTCGATACGATTTAAGTTGTTAGTCAATTTAATAAACAATTGTTTTTTCCTGACTCTTCGCTACAGAAATAAAGGCTAGGTAATCTTGATTTTTTTTTGAGGCCACAGACAGGCAGACAAAAAGACTAGACTCCTAAAAAAAGCCAAGCTACGATGACGTCTTCTCAAATATATCAAAAAGCCTTATATATCTAACGGCGCAGGATAGCTTTTGCGAGAAGTGATCATCGTTTTAGTTCAGCAGCTTGAATATCATCAGGAATGTGCCGGAATAGAGCAGTTCGTCGTGGACGTGGACGACAGCGGCTCCCTTCACATCATCTTCTGTCATCAGAAGACAGCCACCACGAAACCATCGATGCAACGCTCTGCTAGAGTGACTGTCAGCAGCGAGTGTCGAGTGACACTGGCTGGTGACAGTCCACTGATAACCGACCTTTTTGGTGATTCCAGTAACTTCATAACAAAAATAGACGGCGCCACTTGCTGCGCCGTCATATCTATATTAAATTAAATTAAATTAAACTTTATTTCAGACTAAGAAGGTCCATATTTGTTTTTAGTATTTTAGTGTTAGTAACAATAGTGCTTAAATATATAGGTTAGTATTGTTAGTTTTATAAACTACTTATTTATCAGCACTTTGACTGTCCCCACCCAGTGTCCCTGAAAGGGACAGTCCGCTCTGGCAGTGATCATTTTCAGAATGCTGTTGCCACTATATACATAATTATTATAAATTTAAGTCGCTTTTCGTGTCTAATCCGCCTTGAAATGGGAAATACCATGTCAGGGGCAACTGTTTTAAAAACCATAAACGCTGAGTCACTCCGCCGTTACCCTTTGTCAAGGCAAACATGAATTTTCCATTTTCATTTGCACTTATAAGACCAAATTATTATTGTGATTGATATAACTATTTCGTTTAAAAATTGTTTAAGCTATTAACTACCTGCAATAATTGACGCAGGATATTGTTTACTCGTTTATGTACTGAAAACTAAAAGATTTATTATTTTAGTCATATTAATGGCTCTTACAGACTCACGCGATATCGCGGGCGCGACTGACACTGACATAGAAATTGTGCTACTAGTGTCGCGTCGCGCCCGCGATATCGCACCAGTCTGTACGCAGCCTCCGCCGCGTCTGCCTTAATGCTTTGAAACTTTTTTGTGCTTAGGGACAAGATTGTCAAACTTATGCCCCCTTATTACAAAACAAGGTTTATCTTCAGACCCAGGTTTAAAACATGGAGCCATTATTGAATTTCGAACTTTATTCCGACTATGGTAAAGTTCCTAAACAAAAAACTGACAACTAAGTACCGAACTAAGTTTTCAGTTTAGTATAGAACGGTATTTCAATCACTGTTACGTTCTTATTACAAAAACTGGTTCCATGGTTTAACCATGTCAAAATATAGGTAAATCTTGTTTTTTAATAAGACGGTTAACGGTTATTGTTTAAATACGAGGCTTTTGGCTACTTTGTTTTATTTGTCATTTTTTTGTAATGTGCCTCTGGATTGTTCAGAATAAACAAATTTTCTTTCTTTCTTTCTTTCTTCATTACAAAATAAAGTCGCTTTTTATGTCTGTCTGTGTGACCGCTTTGTTCTTCTAAACTACGCAACGCGGTTTGCACCATCATTTACAAAATTTATTCAGAAAAGTTTATGCATTTAATATATTAATTTTAAACTTACACATAATAAAAAGAAAGAAATAAAATACTTTTATTTGCGGTAAACATAACGCAAAGAAAAAAAAAACACAAACACGAAAAAACAAGTTGAGGGAAAATATGCGTCACATTCACGCAAAACGGTCATCGCTCAGCATAATGCTAATAAAGGCTTCTACATACCGGGGCGACTTGTCGCGCGACGCGACGCGACACAAAGGCACCGCTCGTCCCGCGACACGCGGGGCCTTTGTGCCGTGTCGCGTCGCGCGACAAGTCGCGCTTGTATGTAGAAGCCTTAAAGACATCTCGATGCTTTGTCAAGTTGTAATAACCGTGCGAAGTAGGGGCGGGTGGGTACCTAGTTAAGAAATTAAAATTATATTTTTTTACCCCTAACGTGGCTAACTTCGAGGAATTTGAGGTCTACCAGTCATCATCTCAGTCGAAATAAGTCTACTATTGAGAATTGGCCATCCACCGAGGTCGGCATCCAGTCTAACCGACTGAATAGAAAGAAAGAAAATAAATTTATTTGGCACACAATATTCACACAAAAAACAAAAACAGAACAAATGCTTAAAATAGTATTGAGTGCCTCACGGCTGCGGCAAATAGGCACACTTCAGCATTAATGCCAGACAACTAGTGCCTGACGCTGGTTTTCGACTGGACCTTATGTTACGAGGACGTCTTACGGATGTAAATCAGTTTTATAGTGTGTAAATATTTAAATAAAATTAGATAAGTGTAACAAATAATAATATAAACCATTAGATATATTTTGTTTATAAAGAAATACAATAAAAATAATTATAGTTATGAGTGGTGTTTATGAAATAAAAAAATAAAATGGTTGCAAGAAAAAATAATGGATTGTTGTCGATAAGTAACTTATATTAATGAAACATTCAAATTGATCATGTTTAGCTTCCGTTGCGCATCCATGAGGTACTGCCGTAGGCGTTTTCTAAATGTGTCGAACAGCAGTATTTTACATAGAATGACTGCCTATTTGTTCTCCACAACCCTAACTAACATAACTGGTTAAGACTGGTTGTGAGACTTACGGGCTTCTGATGGCCATTCACGACTGTCAATGATCCACGAATGACAGCCAGGATCAATGGCTTAACGTGCTTTCCAAGGCACGGAGGAGTCTCCGGATATAAAGATTGTCACCCATCCATGAACCAACCCAGGCAAGCGTAGTTTAACCTGATGGATCGACCCGCCGTGGGGCTGTTATTTCTTAGCCAGGAGCTCCTCAAGGTTAAGGCCATTACAAATTATAATTGACTGCCCTTAACAATTCCAAACCATACCAGGGGGGCTAAAATGGACGCTTGGGCAGAATCATAGTATGATCTGCGTACAATTAATATTCCGCAATTCATCTGTATGACAGTTTTGTATGGAGTTTCGTAAAATGGTCCACAAATTATGAATTGCTTTAGTGAATTCTAATGTCAAATAGCAGCTGTCAAACAGATGAATTGCGGGATGTATGAATTGTACGCAGATCATATTATGATCTGCCAAAGCGTCCATTTTAGCCGCCCTGGTCATTAACAACGTACCTAGTAACAAATACATAACAATAACAACATACAAATAATTACAATACCGATGAGGCCAAAATCGAGGCCACGGCCTGGCCACATAGAAATCCACGAAAACGTCAGATTCCCCAAATTGCCGTGACATTAACCTAACGTATTATACTTTTAGTGGAATCGAATGTACCATTAATTTTGTCTGTAGCTCCGCGACCGGCGTTATTACAGACATCAATGATTCTGGTTTCACTGTTTAAGGTAGATATCATTTTGACGGCAGCAAAGAAGAAAGAGACAACTGCATTTTTTACGAAATTCACGTTTTTACATAACTCGACTTCTAATTCTTTGTTTTATCACAGGACTAGCTGCGGCCCGCGGTTTCACCCGCGTAAGTCTCGATCCCGTAGAAATATCGGGATAAAAAGTAGCCTATATGTCAATCCAGGGTGTCAGCTACCTCCATACAAAATTTTATAATAATTGTGTGTTTGTTACTTCTTCACGCTCAAAGGGCTGGACCAATTTTAAAACTTATAATTCTTTGTTTTATCACAGGATGTTTTTTCTATTAATTCTCATTTTTTTAAAGAAATCTATACCTATTTTTCACAAAGTGACGAAGTAGATTCGGACATATACCATTAGTCCGTGTATACGTGGGAAAATCGGCGCGTTCACCTGTTGTAAAAAAGATATCAGACACGTTATCAAACTTGTGTTATTTTAGTGCAACAACAATAAGTCACGACGGTGTTACGAATAATGGTTAAATAAGGAAAATACTTACATACCTTAATACCTTTATTTATTATGGCAATAAACAATGTAAAATACAAAAGAATAGTTATAACTGTCCTAATTAATATTAAAAATCAAATAAGCTTAAGCAATTAGGAAGTTTCGCGTAGGAGCGGATATGGCAGTTGACTCGTTTAGTTTACTTTTTTGTACGAAATAGATAAAGACATTATTTTATCGTATTTTGGAAAAAAATATATTACAGTAATTGGCCTTATCGTTGTAAAATAGAATAAGATAGCTTTTTCTATTAATTATCACAGTTTTGCGTTCAAAACGATTACCGACTTATTGCTTGGGGGCGTTGTGGAGGTGGCGGGTCAAAGCTGGCTAAACACAGCCAGCAACAAAGATTAATGGCATTCCTTTTATTTATTTATTTGCTAACATGTATAACACTGGTTAGTAGGCATGCATTAAAATTTCATGACACAGTATTAAGACGCACCCTGTAAGGGCATTGCAATTTGTATAATATATCGAATTACTATTATTATATTAAATTATTAATTGCATACTATTGACTCTAATTATTGCAATTTATTACAATATACTAAACATTAACCAATCATTTAATACATCTTATTTTTAAATATTTTGGTCATATAGGTCACACATAGTCAAGCTTATCAAGGTCGATCGATCGATTCACAATTTGTCAGTTTTAAATTCCTCAACGGTATAGTAGCCTTTCTTTATTAATAGATATTTCAACTGTTTCGAAAAAATTTGTCTGTTGGTAGGGATTTTCAACTTTCCGGTAGCTTATTAAATATGTTAGCTAATCTATGGGCTTTTTCCGATAACTTTTAAGTTGGAGGAGGCTTGTAGGGGGTCCACACAAACTACATAATATTCTATAACTTTTATATTTTTTTAACTTTCTATTTCTAAGATTGCAATTTGTTCGGAAATAAATAAAGTTTTATTACTAGATATTATTATATTAATTAAATAAGTCCTCACTAACAAAAATAAATCCACTAACAATTAGTTTTCAGTACCTACGTGAATAAAAATTATCCTGCGTCAATCATTGCAGATAGATATAACTTTCAAAATTTTTGAAACAAAATATTTGTATCAATCACAATTTGATTGTAAATGAAAATGGAAAATCCATGTTTGCCTTGACAAAAGTTAACGCCCGAGTGACTCAGCGAATATGGTTTTAAAAACAGCTGCATTGCAATGATAATTTTTCTATTTCAAGGCGGATTTGAATGGTGCAATTTCTAAGGAAAATGTTTTGCGACTGTAATTGTCTTTTCATCTAATTGGTTGTTTGAAAGAAATTGCTTTTCCATTAGCGTTCATATCTATGTATATTTTGTTTTGAATGTTTTTTTTTTGTTCTAAATGGCATCTCGCAGGTCAACGGAAATTGTCGTATATAAATTCTCAATAAATTAAGGCCTCCAGGCAGAGCATAAACTTATAAACTAAGCAACTACACGCTAAGGGCACCCCTGTGGGGCACGGACTTCGGCTTAGGGCGTCGCTGGGGGAGGGCGGCAGGGGACAGGCTGGGTCGGATTAATCTTTTGGATGTGATACAACATCTACAATCCGCGAGGTCTAAGCTGAGCTTTGCATTTGTGTGAGTGCACATAGATAGTGTAGGTGTGACGTCGGCCTAGAGCACGACGCGTCCTTTGCTTGGTTGAAACCGGTTTTTACAATCGGTCTGAGGCGCGGTGCGTCCCTCGCGCGACGCAACTCCGCCGCGCACCTTCCACACCTCTGGTACTGTAATCACTCACACAAATGCAAAGCTCAGCTTAGGCTTCGCGGACCTCCGCCTGACGCAGGTCCTCACCGGACACGGTTGTTTCGGGAGGTCCTTGTTCAGGATAAAGCGGGAGGAAACGCCCGGGTGTCACCACTCTGTGGATCGCCCGGAGGACACGGTGGAGCATACGGTGGAGATCTGCCCGGCTTGGGCGGAGCACCGCCGTGTCCTCACGGAGGCGATCGGCGGCGGCGGCGGCGATCTCTCGCGTCCGGCACTGGTTCAGGCCATGGTTCGGAGCGAGAGTGCATGGGAGGCCGTCACCTCCTTCTGCGAAGCAGTAATGCTCGTGAAGGAGGAGGCGGAACGCGTGAGGGAGAGGCAAGGTTCGCGCCCGCGCGCCTCTAGTCGCAAGCCGATTTCCGGCCACCGTAGGCGCGGGCTTGCGGACGGAGAGCGATGGGTAGCTCGCCGTCCGATAAGGACCAGGCCCGCGTCGACGCCACGTTGTGTTCCACGCGCGCCTCAAAGAGATGTCAGCACCAACTGACGGGGTCCGTTAAGACCAATGCCTGCCAGGGTTGCGAGTTTGTCCGAAAGGGATATCGTGGCCCTGGCACACAGGCAAATGAAGGAACACGGGTGGGTTTTAGTCAGTAAAAGTCTGACACGCCCTCCCGCTCCGCCCAGAGCGGAAGAAGTTATTTGATAATTTCCCACCCAGAAAAAAAAAAAGGCTTCGCGGGATGTACCTGTATATAATTAAATCTATCTATCGTTTTGTCTTATGAACGGAACATGGCGTATTGATTATTATGATTGCTCACTGCATGGTGACGATCGCAGGGTTTTCTTACAATTCTGACGGTAATTGGTACAATCACCGCACTTCAGTGGTTAGTTTCCATAGAAGCTTAAACTGGTTTTGTTACCATTGACGTGCGGTCGGGGGGGTATCTACTGGACCAAACCAATATTTGGGTCGTACCGTAATTGAATCGGCTTCCCGTGAGGCAGAAATCCAAGGACTAAGATGAAGAGCCGAAGTCGTTTTCTAAAATGAAATTCTATCAATGGCGTACACGAAAAAACAACCAATACGTGGAGTAAATTAAAGTCAATCCTTATTTTAATGGGAAATACGTACGAATTTAATACTTAAATGTCCAACAATAAATACTCGAATTCCTGGGTAATCGTTCGCGTGACAATTAACAAAGATTAAATAATTATTTATTATTGAATATCCATTTATTCGAAATTATTACGCCCTATAATTGTTTCGATGATACCATAAGATAGGGACGATTTAATGTTACAGCCGTTTTGCAACTGCCATTTAATTTTGAATTTTATGGCTGGTAGTTAACGTTGAGTGTTGGTTGTTGGTTTGTTTAAAGCATTTATGTGGAGTCATGGACAACTTTGAAGCCTTGATTTCTGCTACATTTAGTAAAAATGCTCTATAGATAATGTAGTATTCAATTGCCATTGTTTTGATAGATATACAACATGTCCCGGAATTAACGCACAACCTCTTAAGGGGTCATTGTACTCATCATTATGAAAAACTTTTACTATGGGGACCAAACCTGAAATCGCAAAAAAAAAAATCAACGAAGTAAAATTTGTTTATAATAATGAGTACAATGACCCCTTAAGAGGTTGTGTGTTAATTCTGGGACATGTTGTATATTGAACAGTCGGGTTGCCTCCTTCCCTCAAATATGGCGAGGGGGGTGATGGCTGATCTTTGCGTTATGCTCGTGAACGGGTGCTGCTTGTGGTGACTGGTCGTCTTGCTGACCATGGTTTTGTTATTGTTATTAATAATTAACTGTTTTTATTTTACTTCGATAGTGCTAGTTTATCATTTGTGACTTCGAGTTATAGCTGTAGCTTTATTTAAGCGGGCAAGCCCATTATGCCTGGAGGCTTTTTTTTAACGTTGCCCCACACTAGGAATTTCTCCTGTATTATGGGTGCGTTTACAAACATTTAAGCTCACATACACAAACAGCCAGGCCCGGAACAACTACTTGTAGGTCATACAAATACTTGTTCCGTGCGGGAATCGAACCCGCGACACGCAGCGCAGCAGTCAATCGTTTAACCACTGCGCCAACCGCGTCGTTTACGTTATTTCTGCTTGAGTATAGTTTTCGACGATTATATATTTATATATATATTTGTATAATGGTGTGTGCTAGCTAACATAAGGCAAATAATTTAATTTAACGTTTTGTGTTGCGTAATGCAAATTATTTTGTATTGTATTGTATAGCTTCAAGTTTTTTATGCGAACAGACAGCTGTGCTGCTGGGGAGTTTGTTGCGCCACTTCTTCTTCCCAGCTAAAGCACTAGGAAGTGGTGAAGGCTGGGCGTTTTTGGGGGACTGTCTCATGTAATTTTTGACGTTCGAAAAGTGCTGATTCTCAGCCTAATTTGAATAAATGACTTTTGATTTTGATTCTTCGCTAGGTAAAATATTACTATTATTGATCTTATTTGGTTTAAAACGAATCAAAACCTATTAGAAGGTCCAGTTTCTGATAATCTTACATCGGCAGCCTAACTGCGCCACAATGCAAGGGATCAGGGGCCCAATTCTGCTATTTTTATAAATTCAGTCATTCCACCGCGATCTCATTGTCATGCCATTGTAATTTTGCTAAAAGTTCGTAATCTGCTAAAATCATAATGGTCGATCATTGGTCGGTCAATGTTCTCGTAATAGAATTGTGTTACTTATAATGGCATTGTCGTATTGCCATTATTATAGAACCCATTAGTAGAAATGTCATTAATTTGTCATTATGTACGAGATTACCAATAAATGCAATTTCTTTCAATGTAGTGTCAGTGGCCGACCATTGGAAAGTCATAATGACGCCATTTTAATGGTAGATTACGAAACTTGTCAAAATCAACAATTATGAAATCAATGATCGACCATTCTGACACTATTGTATTATGGAAAGTCCTAATCCATTGCTTCATAGGTTTGAGAAATTCGTCTGCTCAACAACGTAAACCACGCAATGAAAGTGGCTGAACTCTCAAAATAAAAAGTATTGCGATCGTATGTAATTTTGTGTGTAACGAAATTACCTCAAAAAAACGAAAAAACGTATGTGACGCATTTTCTTTATTTATTTCCTTTATCTCAGTTAGTATACGTCTATGTAACATAAATACATATATAAACTCACGCCTTCTTCCCATGGGGGTAGGCAGAAACTATAGAACGCCACCTGCTACGCTCCTTACATACTCCTTTTGCTTCGGCTACGTTCATACATCTGGTCTTACACGCACGCCGGTTGCGAGTACTACGCTCCTGACCTTTCTGAAGAACATCACCAATTAGGTCACTATATGTCCTTCTCGTAAATACCTCTAAGCAACAACTGGACAAAAACCAAAAATAAAATATGCTTTTCTAAAAACAAAAACTGAATATAAACAATTATAAGAACGCAGTGTTATCTTTAGATTGTAAATAGTAAAACAAGCTCAAACGAACTAGGTAACGCGGTACTAAGACTCAAATTCCAGGCCGAATTTTGGCTATGGCGGTCAATCTGCGGGACGAGCACGGGCGTGCCAAGGTGTTTGTGACAAGACATGATAAATGATGTCTTGTCAATTTGTACTAGCATTTTAAGACACAACGGTTTTATCGCTCAAACTGTGATAAAATGTGTAACTCAAGGCATGTCACAGTAGGCCGTGCTCGCCCCGCTGTCGTGTTCAGTACCCCAAGTGTAAGTTTGCAAGAGTGTAAACGTAACTAGCGCGTTTGCGTTAAGATTTTTATCCTCACTCTTATACTCTTAGCATTATGATCTATCGGTCAAATTTTAACGCAAACGAAATAGTTACGTTTACTCTCTTGCAAACTTACACTTGGGGTACAGATAACCCGCGGTCGGCGCGGGTTATCCCCGCGCAGACGCGTTGGGCCCGCCTTGCACTCGCGTTCGTTCCGCGCTCGCTCCGCGCACGCCACGCGCCCGCCTCGCACCCGCTTATACTATTTATTATTTAATCAAAAAACGCCCTTGATCACATTGAATACGGCACTATAGCCGAAGCGCGGGCACAAGGCGTGTGCAGCGCGTGTGCATGCAATTTGAGATCTATTGATGTGTCATAAGACTCAAATTATATACAACAAATTTAAAGCGAGTGGGGCGGGCGCGGGCGCGTGCCGACAGATGAGGTGCAGACACAGGTGCACTTTCTCTCTTCCCTCACCCTCATAGTCCGATGGATGGCGGAGATCAGGTGCAGGGCCAACGGCTTAACGAGCTTTCCGAACACCGGGATATCAAACCGCTAATTTTCAAACTCCGAGCTGTTACTAAAAAAATCCTGATGGAAATACTCAATAACACTGTGCCCGACCTGGGAATCGAACCCAGGACCTTACGCTCAGCAGTCAAAACCAACGGGGCAGTCAATCTAGGTACTACCCCTACATAATCAGCCTGTAATGTTCCCACTGCTGGGACACAGGCCTCCTCTCTGTGAGAGGGAGTGGGCTGTAATCCACCACGCGGGCCCAGTGCGGGTTGGTAGATGTCACATGTCTTCGAATTTTTGGTTCTAGCACATGCCGGTTTCCTCGCGATGTTTTCCTTCACCGAGAGCAGTGGTGATGAAATAATTTACACAAAGTAAAGCGCCTGCAGAGTAAGTAAGCTGAAGTGGCAGTGGGCTGGCTATGTTTGAAGGACCGATGGCCGGTGGAGCAGACGAGTCCTGGACTGGAGACCGCATATCGGCAAGCGTAGTGTAGGACGCCCCCCAGCTAGATGGACCGACGACCTTAAAAAGGTGGCTGGGACAAACTGGATGCGGAAGGCGGAGGAGAGGGTGTTGTGGCGCAGCCTGGGAGAGGTCTATGTCCAGCAGTGGACTGCTATAGGCTAAGTTGATTGATTGAAAGCGCCTGCGCCTGGGTTTGAACCCATGACCTACAACTCGTAAGTCGCGGAAGTTACCACTGGGCCACCACTGCTCTGATAATACCTAAACATATTAATATTTAACAGACTCCCCTACAATCATCCCGATACATTTTCTCAAAGGAATAACGAAGTGGTTATATCCGGTTTCATTTACTCCGTATACTTAACCCCTGCTCCTCCTCCTCCCTTTATTAAGACAAAAAGTTTGAAACTGCTGTTCTTGCAGTTCTCTTTTATTTAGGTTATGTTCGTTTTTGACCTTAATAAGGCGAACGTTGGGTGTTGGCAAAGTTAATTTTATCATAGTGATGCTGGGTTTTGCTTGGTGATATTTGGAATGTTGAATTGTTTCTAGGGCGGACCTTAAACGATCAATTATGTTGCACAATATCACGAATTGCGCAATGTCAGTTTAGGGTTAATATTGAAATGTTAATAAACGCAATGATTGAACAAAAGTTTGAGCGAGTTTAATTTTTTTGCATATTTTTTTAATTGCGCCGTATAGGGTAGGTATTGCAATCAGCCTATAATGTTCCTACTGCTGGAATAAAATCCTCCTCTTATCGAGAGGGAGTGGGCTGTAAGCCACGCGGGCCCAGTGCAGGTTGGTAGATGTCACATGTCTTCGAATTATTGGTTCTAGGACATGCCGCTTCCTCACGATGTTTTTTTTCACCGTTTTGACAGCAGTGGTGATGAAATAATTTACATAAAGTGCCTATACTTGGTTTCGAACCCACGACCTACAACTCGTAAGTCGCGGACGTTGCCACTGGGTCACCACTGCTCAGGCCTTGCTCATGCGAAAACATTGAAGCTCGTGAAAAAAATGGATCGTTTGAGTGCAAGGGCTGATTCAATCATATTACGAACAATTATCGTAGGTGTAGGAGCCGCCTTAAGGGCCGGTTCGCGCGGCGACAGAGACCAGAGACCGAGACGCATGACAGAGACAGGGGACCGAGTACAAGTCTCGGTCTCCTCGGTGTACTGAAGGCCGTGACCGATACCGAGAGCAAAAACTAAAGAGTGTTCAACCGGTAACAGTAGTGTTCAGTTCGACCGTTGGAGTCAGTTTTATTGTTGAAAGTTATTAAGGCTTCTACATACCGGGGCGACTTGTCGCGCGACGCGACGCGACACAAAGGCACCGCTCGTCCTGCGACACGCGGGGCCTTTGTGCCGTGTCGCGTCGCGCGACAAGACGCGCTGTATGTAGAAGCCTTTAATCTGCATTGTAATGGAAAGCCAAGTTATCAAGTTACTATTGGAGGATGAAGAAGACGATGATTTGCTTTTTATATTATTATAAAAGTAAGAAAATATTTCCAATAACCAGTTATGTACAACTAGATGCCAAGAAGGATTGTTTTCACTATTGGTGAAGAACCATTTATTGTTTAATGACAATATGTTCAGGATGTATTTACGGCTTTTCGAGCGAGACGCGTGACACTACTGGTCTGTCTCGCGTCTCAGTCTCCTGTCTCTGTCTCGCTCGGGAACGGGCGTCCGTACAAAACCTAATGACCAGTAAGTCCAGTAACGGTATCGGTCTTCAGTCTCTGTGTTCCGTCTCGGTGTCCGGTCTCTGTCACTGCACCAACCGCTACCTTTATAGATCACTGCCATATCATAAGGAGTAATTTGAAGTCAATGTAGTACCTAGAACTTATATTTTCTAACGCGTGATTTAAATTAAAAAGCAACCACATACGATAAAAAGTTATATATATCCCTGTGATAAAAAAAAACTCTTGATAAGACATTAAAATGAAACCAAAATATAGGTGGACAGTTACGCATTATTTATATACCTAGAATAAAACAAGAAGCCTGCACGTCATTTTGTACTTTTCAGTGCAAAAGAAAACCCAACTCATTTTTATGACAATCATAAAATCTTTGCTAGCACAAAAGACAGTCATAATAAAAATCATATCTCCGTACCGCATCAGTTAATACTAGCCCTAATCCATGCCCAAAAATTCAAAAGTTATAAAATAAAAATCTTTTATAAAACAGGTATTTTTATAGAACATAAAATCCGGAACATAAAGCAGGTTGGTACTAGAAGCAAATGGTACGTTTCAATCTGCCACATTGGTCACGAAGGG
Organism: Tiliacea aurago; assembly: GCA_948098905.1. NCBI lineage: Eukaryota > Metazoa > Arthropoda > Insecta > Lepidoptera > Noctuidae > Tiliacea > Tiliacea aurago. Next base: position 21,138,088 of record OX402593.1, read on the forward strand.
TCTAAGATAAGATGAAAACGGCCTAATAATAATAAAGGTTCATAATTTTAAACCCTTGCATAGAATAGATAGTAGCACAGAAGGTTTGCTCTGTACAACGAGCTACAACGCACGCACACAGACACGGTTCACGTACAGCGAGTGCACGCGAACTCACCACTGGCATTTGTTTGAGATCTCTCCGTACGAATGCGTCTATGTGTGTGTGCGCCTGTTTTCGCTCGTTATACAACGTGTTTTTTTTTATATCCCATAACTCTAGGGTATGATTGAGGCCATATCAAAGAATCAACTGGCATATGAGTTATGTTCCAATCCTTCGTTATTTTTTTTTTTCATTTTTCATACAAAATAATTCGGCAGTCACGATTATTAATGTAAAACACCCTTACGTGAAATATTACATGTCGACAAGGTAGCTTTCCCTTCACTAGCTGCCGCCGGGAAGCCCCGATACCAACATACCTACATATTTTATTTTACTATTTATTTTACTACACTAATGCGAAGTTTGGCAACCTCGCAATTTTTGACCTAATTTAATTATGATTGATGATATCTCCGAAACGATGCATTTTTGGACCACCTATTCTAGGAGTTTTAGTATTATTTTTACCTACAGAATATAACCCTAGAGTTATGGGATATCAAAAAAAAACAGGTTGTATATGGAGCCGACCTTCTGTAGGTACTATTTTGTGCTCGTACAAAGCATCCCTTAGGTAGGGAAGTATTTGATCTTAGCCAATAATGGAATCGTTACACTTGACTGAGTAACAAATGAGAAGGTTCCAGGAATCGTTATCGGGCTTGAATTTGTTAGTGTGTGGTTGAGTAGCTAGCCTATCTGATATCAACGATGTTCAGTTGTTCATTTATCAATACGTGTAGTAATAATTAATAGTGGTCGCCCGCTGGTCGAAATTCGACCCCTTCTACTTACAATCTTTAGAGTATGTACTTACTTATTCCATGGTCAAGCTGTCACTTCTGTAACCTATCTATTTTCAAGTCATGAGGCCCTGGTACTATGTGTGTGTGTGTCAAACGTGTAATGTATTTTGAATTAATTCAATTTATTTCTAATGCTTATTATAATAAAACAATATTAGCTATCCGCACTCCTTCATTTAAACTTTAACTGTGACAAATTTTATACTTCCCCGTCCGCGTAATTTTCGTACAAAGGGGTACAAAGGATGAATCAATAATCAAATATTTATTGGATTCCACAATTTGTAATTAGGTCATTCATCATCATTTCAGCCGTAAGACGTCCACTGCTGGACATAGGCCTCCTCCAAAGGGGGGGTTGCCACTTTTTGGTACTAAGGTGCTAACTTTAAATTTAATGAGATCATCTTGTCGGGCACAGCAAACTAGTAGGAGAGAAGAATCTTTAAAACTAAACTTTTTCGAAAGATTCTTAACTACATCTGATGGTATTAGGGTGAGGGATTTTTGGATTTTTAGACATAATAGTAATATATCGTTGGTCTGGTTTCAAGTACGTCTGCAATGCGTGGATTTCGATCCCCGTATCAGTCATTGGTATTAGATTTTCTCATTACGGATTTCTCAGTGACATCCCTACCAAAGCCTACATTTAATCATAAATCCATCCATCCTCATAAAAAAATGTTAGCTCTATTTACGTTTCGCTTCAAACAGCGAGTGCGATCAAGAGGAAAATACGAAAGCAATAATGGAGCAGCCATTTCCATTCCCATTATCTACGTAGGTTACCTATAAATTCGTCTAAGCCTTTTAGTTTTCCGAGAAACATAATATCCATACCAATGTTCTGAATATAATATAAGAGAACGTTTATTAAACAGCGCGGCATGTCTTTATTGTTAGTAAAAATTGCTTTTGTTTCTAGGTTGTGGCACAGAATAGATAGGTACAGAAGGTCAACTCCATACAACAAGCCAAAAAACGTACGTATGGACATTTCACACATAGTCAATCTGCCTCACCTTTTCCCAACCATGTTCCAATCTAACCATTTTTTTTTTGTTCACGGGGTGGAAAATCCTCATGGATGTCCCTGGGATGGGCGGAGGAGTCTGTCAGACTCATACTGACTACAAACTACCCCAGTGTTCCCCTCCCACACTTGCACCGGGGATCTTGGGATCTATTATTACTTCCGCAATCCCCGGCTAGTGCCAGCCCGCCTCTGCGGGCCACCTCAAGTCTGGGGGGAGGTCTGACCCCTCCCGCGACGTCTGAAAGGGGCGCGCGTGGAACACTACGCGCCACCACCTCGGGTCCAGTGTAATAGGGGGCGGCGGACGTCCCTAAGTCCGCCGTCCCTGGACCTATTTAAGGGGGCTGGAAGAGGGCGTTTTCAGCCCTCTGCCGACGCCCAGTGCGCCTGCTGCGGGCCGGGTGAGTGCACGAGATCTCCCGCTCCCTTTCCGCAGCCTCCTTCTGCGACACGACTGTTTCGCAGAAGGACACCACCGCGTCCCAGGACTCCTCACTGCCGACCATCGACTATGTTCAAATACCAGTAATTTACATGGACCGACAACTGACGTCCGCAACCTAAATACTGGGTACCCCTATACTGTTATAGATCTACAAATGACTGTCGACACCAACGGCTTGATGTACTTTCCGAGGCAAGGAGGGGTCTCGATATAATTGATGGTCACCCATACACGAACTAACGGTAGCTTAATCTTCCATTGACCCGTGGGGCTGTTACCATTTACCCACGAGCGCCTTCCTTCGGTCTGTCAGTCATAAAGATGAAGCTAGTTGCCCATTTCAAAGCTTAGTAGGTACCTATGGAGAAGAACGGGCAAGAAACTCAAGGGAGACATTTTTTTTTTTTTTTTTTTAAACGTTGCCCCACACTAGGAATTTCTCCTGTATTGTGGGTGCGTTCACAAACATTTAAAATCACATACACAAACAGCCAGACCCGGAACAACTACTTGTAGGTCATACAAATATTTGTTCCGTGTGGGAATCGAACCCGCGACACGTAGTGCAGCAGTCAATCGCTTAACCACTGCGCCAACCGTGCCGTCGAACACGGAACACTTCACATTACAGTGAGCATGACACACTCTCAGCCGCCAGGGCACATTCAAGTCAATGAAAGACGTACCCAGTAAATGGTAGCTATAGAGTAAGTACATAGTACTCGCACATGTGCTATGCTATTATATAATACTAAGAGATTGAATCTATACAATGCAAAGATAGTTTTTGAAACCCTCAGCAGCTCCACAATTTCCAAATGCTAATCAATTAGTTTTTGCGCCCTTGTGGAGCAGGACCAGCGTTGAAACAAACGCCATTCGCCAGTGCGCTTGCACGCTTGCCTTGCGCCTGTACGCGAAGCGTGTCTGTGTACGTGCGTTTTCGCTCATTGTATGGACACGACCTTCTGTAGCAACCTATTCTGTGGCTGCTGTTAGAACGTCCTTGGAATTTTCGGGAGGGCGACATTTCCGGCCCTGTGTTGTTTCGTTCTGTCATCGATTCTTCATGATTCTGTGGATTGTGGGACGGTTTGCTTTTGTTTTATTTTCATTTCTTTATTTACTGATGCTTGTACGGAAAGCTTGGGATCGGTTTTCAGAATAAACAAAATGTTTTGTTTATTATATTGTGTTAACAGCAAGTGCATTGGTTTTTAAGAAGAAATATGGAAGGTCCCATTCCTTCCCGTGTGTGTCGTAAAAGGCGACTAAGGGACTTACTAGAGAATGGGCAGCAGCGTTCTCTATGCATTTTAACACCATACTGCGATCGCCAACCCGCCTGCCAAGCGTGGCGATTACGGCAACCCGTGGACGTCTTTCGGCTGAAATGATGGAAGGTCAACTTTTAATTAATGATTAAAACCTCACAGATTTTGCCCCACACTATGAATTTATCCTGTATAATACAGGATAAATTCATAGTGTGGGGCAACGTAGATTTCTGTGATAGCTATCCACAAGAGGTTGCTTCTTTCGAGGTCTATAGAAAGGTCGTTCGAGATGAAATGAATATATCTTTTGCTCACCTCGGGAACGAGGAATGCGAAGTTTGTGCTGAGTACAAAGGACACCATGAAAATCATGCAGATACAGACAAAGACTGTGATTTCTGCCAGCAGTATATACTTCATAAAGCCAAATACAAGGCAGCACGTATAGCGTACAAAACAGACGTCAGTGAATCTGAAAACAGCACAAATACAATTTACTATTCGGTCGATCTTCAAAAAATAATCATGCTACCTCGGATGGATCAATTTAAACGTGCAATATTTTGTCCACGTATTATTGTGCTCAACGAAAGTTTCGTACCTTTTGGTAGTTCTAAAAAAGGTAACAATATACCATTTGCAGCTGTTTGGAACGAAAGTGTTTCCGGTAGGAAGAAGGAAGACATTATATCAACAATTAATGCATTTCTGTTACATAAACGTGATGCTGAGCAAATAGTAATATGGATGGATAATTGTTGCGCCCAAAACAAAAATTGGGCTCTTTTCAGTTTCTTGGTGTACATTATCAATAGCCAGCATATAAATGCAATAAAAACTACACTAAAATACTTTGAGCCTGGTCACACTTTCATGTCAGCCGACAGCTTCCACCACCAGGTTGAACAAGCTATGCAAAAGAAACAAAAACTGTATGATTTCTCAGATTTTGTTGATTCTGTACAGCAAGCGAATTCTAAAAAGTGTTTTGTAAAATAAATGGAAATCGGTGATTTTTCCAATTACACAGACTTATCTTCGCAACACAAGATACGTCGAATTGAACCAAGAGTTTACCTTAAAAATATAATGGTGATAATAGCAAATCGGGGCGAGTATCAGCTCAAATATAAGCTCAATCATGACGCGGAAGAAGAACAATGTTTGGACTTTCTACAAATATTTTTTTTTAAAAATCAACAGTTCCCGGAATATAAAAAAAAATATCTGCTAGAGGAATACCAAAGTCGACCAAAGATGAGATTATAAGCAAACTATTGAGAAGTCCTATAGCGAACTAGTCATATCTGCTATTTAGTCTTATCGAGAGGTAGTCATAACGCTTCTAACTCCAAATAACAGAAAAGGGTTTTGGTTAAACTTGCCGGTGTCAGAACACGTCACTAACATCGAATAGTTTTTTTTTTTGTAAAAGTGTTTATACTGTTACCTACGCAATTATTGTACTGTAAGTACAACTGTTCAAAAATCTTAGAATAAGTTTAATTAATTAATAATTTAAAATAATTTTTGTGATTTTATAATAATGTGTCTTTGATCTCAAATTGTGTTCACATGATTTAGTTTTAAAGTATTTTTTAATAAATAATTAATGCTAACTCTCTGCATTTAAAATAATGCTAATATATTAGCTAGTTTTGGTACTTTTTTCTTGAATTATTAACATAAAACTCCATAGGAGCATTTATAGTTGCAGATTTTATTACAAGACTGATTATAATATTTCAGGAATAGGTACAGTAGGTACCTATTGGCTCTAAGTATTGTTTAAAATAGTCTAAGTTTATTGTGTCTGTAATTTTGATAAGAAGTTTTGAACAATTAAAGTTATGATTGTTGTAATTAAACATATTCTTTTATTTATTACTCATTGCTACCATTTCAACAAGTACAAACACTCATTAACTCAGTCCGTTTCACTTCATATTAAACAAAAATAATAAATAAATAGATTAAGGTATAAAATATAGTAAGTTACTTGCAAAAAACAAAACTAAAATGCTTTAGAAATTAAACGGTATTAACTTTAATTACATACTTTCAGGGGGCCTAAAATGGACGCTTTAGCAGAATCATATTATGATCTGCGTACAATTCATACATCCCGCAATTCATCTGTTTGACAGCTGATATTTGACATTTGACTTCAGTATAGCACTTAATAATTTGTGGACCATTTTACAAAACTCCATACAAACTGTCAAACAGATGAATTGCGGGATATGAATTGTACGCAGTTTCATATTATGATTCTGCCAAAGCGTCCATTTTAGGCCCCCTGAGCCTTGTACGAAAAAACCTGTACGTAATTCACTACATTTCAAGGTATGCTTCGATTTCTCAATAAATGATCTTTTAAATGATATATAATCAATAATACTATTTAGCTAACATCTTATTTTTTTTTGACCCCAAAGTGACACGTAATTTCATACAAAATGTAGATATCGTATGTATGGAATACTTAGCATTAAAGCAGCAACTAGGGTACTTACTGCGGTTATTCTAAGCAATCAGTATAAATAGAGTTAACTCGTACTAGACGTAATAGGAGTTTTCGTCAATAAAATATATTATAATAAATAAATAGCAATTATTAACTTGGTATCATGAATGAACTCCATTCAAGTTACATATTGAAAAAATCAGACCTACTAAAACTTGTAAGTTAAAGTAGAAGTAAGTAAAAATGTAATCGAAAACTTTGACCGCCATTTTCTCAACTTTGAAATTTCCGACTTACTGCTCTTACCCTTAGCACGGCAGTATTGTGGGTGCGTTTACAAACATTTAAACTCACATACACAAACGCCAGACCCGGAACAACTACGTGTAGGTCATACAAATATTTGTTCCGTGCGGGAATAGAACACACGACACGCAGCGCAGCAGTCAATCGCTTAACCACTGCGCCAACCATGCCGTCGAAAACAGTAGTACGTTTCCATAAACAGTTAAGCGTTTAAATGCAACATTTTGAATCACTTGAGAATGGCTGGACCAAACAGACGGCTAGAACGTCAAAATTACATAAGTCAGTATGTATTTGGCAAATCAAATCAAAAATATTTTTATTTCACATAAGCCTACATGGGCACTTATGAAACGTCAGAAGCTAGGTGCACGGTTCCAATTGGTCGTTTCCTATGGAGAAGAGCCGGCAAGAAACTCCACGGTTACTCTTTTAAAAAAACAATTGCTTTTACAATGTTTTCAAATTACAGTGTTAATAAGTATGTGAGGACAGCGTAGACCCGTCAAAGGTACCAGGTACTTAACAAAATAGAAAATTGTCTACAGAACTACAGTCTATTAAGCCTACAACGTCCTGTGTTCTAAATACATACTATTGTAAAGAATGAAGTTTTTCTAACTGAACAGACTGCTGTGCTGCTGGGGAGTTTGTTGCGCCACTTCTTCTTCCCAGCTAAAGTACTAGGAAGTGGTGAACGGTGGGCGTTTTTGGGGTCTGTCTTATGTAATTTTGACTTTCGTAATGTGCTGATTCTCAGTGCTTGTATAAAGGCTTCTACATACCGGGGCGACTTGTCGCGCGACGCGACGCGACACAAAGGCACCGCTCGTCCCGCGACACGCGGGGCCTTTGTGCCGCGCCGCGTCACTTTTTATTTTGACATTTTTATATAAAAATATTCTTACGGAAAGAAAATTTGAGAAGTTGCCGGGAATATTTAAAAATTTAAAGTGCATTTTCTTCGGGAATCTTGTATGAAATTATTGAAACGGCGGGACAACGTTTGTCGGGTCAGTTAGTTACTAGAATAGAATAGAATAAACTTTATTTCCAAATTTACAATTTACACAAAGGCGATAGTTTAGTACCTGTTACGGCCCCGCCGCCACCAGATAGCGCACGGCAGAAATTACCATAGCCATGCCTGCGTGTAGCCATGCCGGCGGGCCGGCTGAGCTTGGGACTTCGCGCCGCTAGGGGCGCCAGTGGTCCGACCATCGCATCGCGGACGTCGCTCATTATTACTTTTCTCATACCTAGTCATCAATCAGAGTTAATCAGATTCAGAATCCGTCATTTTAATATATTAAAGTTTTGTAAAGAGAAATACAACAGATTGTACCAGTGAACAGTTCATTATTTCGAAACTTTAATCACTATACACAGCGGCAGCAGCCGAAACAGTACCTACTATGACAATATTGTTTTTTAAAATTGCTTAAATTACTGAGTTATTACCTCCGGCACCCAAGCTAAGATAAAACTTGTGTTATAGGTGCCAGGGCTCTCTGTATTAATACAATTTTACAATTTATAGAAATTAGTTAGTTGCGTTAGGTTTAGTAACTTTCGTTTGAGTACAAAAATAAAAGTAATTAAACTAAAGAAACAGAATAAAAAAAAAAAAAAAATGTATAGCCTATCTCCGGAGTCAATTTGGTTGTGTAAGTGTATGTGTCATGTGTATGTGTCGTGTGTATGTGTGGGGTGTATGATTAAGTTAACTAAATACTTTTATCGTTTTTTTATCTAGTATACTTTATTAAAAGGAGGAGTGATCGAGGTTAAAATAGGCATTGAAAAAAAAAAACAAAATAGGTTCGCTTACTTTGAATAATCCTAACTAATATTATAAATGCGAAAGTAAGTTTGTTTGTTACTTTTTCACGCCTAAACCACTGAACCGATCATCCTGATATTTTGCATATACGTTGTCAGGTGTACAGGGATACAGGGTACCTTAAAACCCGAAAAAAACTACTGTCCCCGAAAAAAATAACAATAACAATCTTATGAGCATAGATGGCGTCACGTGTCTTTAGAAATGCGAAAGTAAGTTTGTTTTTTTGTTTGTTACCTTTTCATGCCTAAACTACTGAACCGATCATCCTGAAATTTTGCGTATATGTTTATACGATCGTTTTGTAAATTCTAAATTAACGCGGTGACGCCGCGGGCAAAAGCTAGTAATTGAATAAGGAAGACCTAAAGAGTAACACCATGAATGAGAAATTATATCAAAGCTAAGGCTTATAACTACAACGAACCAACACGTTTATCAAGCAAGACATGCATTGATAATGTTAAGGGATGTTCCGCAAAGGTTGTTGAATTTGCACTTTCTGATCACACTGCTCAATTGCTCACATGTCCAGTCAAATCTAGTTTCCTCCCCAAATCATGGAACATAGAAAAAAGAGACTACTCTAAAGAGAACATTCATAAATTCAAAGAATGCATAAATTCTCTTCATTTCAGTGACGTTTTTGTCAACACAGATCCTAACTTAGCATTTAATGAGTTTTATGAACTATTCCACCTATTCTACAATCTTTGCTTCCCCATTATACAAACAAAAATATCAACAAGATCTCGCCCTCGGTGGATTACAAAAGGTCTTAGAGTATGCTGTAAACGTAAACGACAACTTTTGTGGGACTACAGGAAAAAACCTACGGAAAATAATAAAACTAAATTCTTAACTTTATCCTCACGATTGAATCAGATTATTAAGTTAACGCAAAAGTCTCGCAATGATAATTACATAAAAACTGCCCGAAATAAATCGCAAGCTACTTGGAAGATTATAAATACCAATAAACTAAATATACCAAAGGATCAAATACAACAGATTATTGTAGATGGTAATATAATAACTGACCCTAAACTTCCATACCATACCAATCATGATGTCAAATCCCTTTCGAAACAAACTCCATATTTATGCGTCCAACTATACCTGAAGATATACACAAAATAATTAGAGATCTAAAGAACACAAATAGTACCGGATATGGCAATATATCAACAAAAGTTTTAAAACACGTATCAATTAAGTTATCATTTATACTTAGTCATATAATAAATTTAAGTATAGCAAATGGAGTCTTCCCAAAAAAGTTAAAATTAACTCTAATTAAACCTTTATGTAAAAAAACCATAAAAATGATATGAGCTGCTATAGTCCAATAGCGCTTATACCAGTCATATCGAAGATTTTCGAAAAAGTGATCCATGATGGTATTAATAGTTACTTTGAGAGAAATAATTTACTTTATGATGAACAGATTGGCTTTCGTAAAAAAAATCGATTAATATAGCAGTTTATATTTTTCTCCACAACATATTAACTTACATTACATAGAGGTAAACAAACGTGTGCACAAGTACCACAAATGGACCTCACAAAGGCTTTCGATTATGTGGACCATAAAATACTCTTAAATAAATTATACGCTTATGGTGTCAGAGGAAACATTTATGACCTGATTAAATCTTACCTAAGTAATACAACGCAAATAACAAGGATATGTCCCCATTCGAAAAAAATCATACATTATTCATCCTCATGTAGACAGGTTACATCTGGCGTTCCACAAGGAAGTGTATTGGGTCCGCCACTTTTTATAATATACATCAATGACCTTCCAAAAGTGATGAAATACAACACAATTCTATTTGCTGATGATAGTACAGTACTGTTCACAGGAGATAATAAATTACACATGGAACCTGAGATAAATATGACTTTGGATAGCATTATAAATTGGTTGATATCAAACAATTTACACATAATTCTCGACAAACCAAATTTGATGACATTCAGAAGTAGAGTAAGTAAAATAGCAAACATGAACATAATTTACCGAAATAATAAGATCCAGGAAGAGAGAGACGTTACGAGATTTCTGGGTATAAAGATAGATAATATTAAAGAACATGTACATACATTATGCACTAGATTAAATACCTTTTCTTATGCATTGTTTAAACTTAAACAAACGGTCAGTACTTCTACGGTCTTTACAGCCTACAATGGCTATGTTGCACCTATTCTAAAGTATTGTGTTATTTTTTGGGGTAATTCTACTAATAAAGAAGCGGTTTTTAAAGCCCAGAAGAAATGTATACGAGCCATAACTGGTATAAAAGTAACAGACAGTTGCAGACCATCATTTTTAAAGTTTAATATTCTTACGTTACCATGTTTATATATTTTAGAGGTTATAATGTTCGTTAGGAAAAATACAAACCTCTTTAATAAGTTACATAGCAAAAGATACAAATTCAATATATGTTTACCTTTTAATAAAACAGCGTTGTTGAATAAAAGTATATTATGTATGGCTCCACGCATATATAACCATTTACCAAACTCATTCTTGGAGATAAGTGATATAAGTATATTTAAAAACAATATCAAAACACTGTTACTAAAAAACGCGTATTACTCTGTCACTGAATATGTACAGGATACAAATATTATATAATGTGTGTAAATTTGCATGCCTTACGGTAGGATATGGCTAATGGACACTATTGTTTGTTTAAGACCTTCTTTTTGTACCCATATTCGCAAATTAATAAATGATTAAGATTATGATTATGATAACTTCATGAATTCTTTAGAATTTTCAACATTCGTTTTTGTTTATACTTAACCCGAAAAGGGGTCATTTTAGGTACTCATCATTTTGAACATTTTTTTCTATGGGACCAACCTTGAAATCGCGAAATAAAAATCAGCTGTGCCATACATTTGGTTGATTTAAGTGAACACAAATGTAGGGAACAGCTGATTTTTTAATCGCAATTTCAAGGTTGATCCCATAGAAAAAATTGTTCAAAATTATGAGTACAATGACCCCTTTGTTGGAGAATCCTTAAGACGCGGACTGACTACGATTTTAAACGCTGCAACTGCCCTCACACAACCGCTTGAAATAAGGGTGGAAATTGAATAAACAATTGTGTTGACGATGTGACTAAGCTGCGAATTGGCATTTATTGTACGGGTTTTAGTTAGATTATTCGGAATATACACATTATATTAAATAATTGTCCGGTTAAAGTTTTAAAACAAAGCTAATGCAATAAGAATCCTAAAAAAAAAAAATTGTTTTCGCGGAAAGTACAGAGATATTCGACGCCAAAGTTTATTTTTGCGAAGTAACTTCACAATTTTTTATTGCGAATACGAGTATCAAACTATTATTTTACTATTCTATTCGGTTGAATTTTTTATATAAACCCTTTTCTGTCCACTGTATTTTTTGCGTCGGATTTTTTCATTAAATTAAATTAAAATTTATTTATTAGGAACAATTTTAGGTATAACTTAACAAAAGACACGAAGATAGCTACAAAAGTAAAATACTGTGGCGCAGCTATCAACGCCCCATACAACATACATGGAAGACATTTGTTCCAGACACAGCTTTAGGAAGTCTTATAATAAAATTAACAATTAGAAAAGACAAATTCACTCAAAAGTTTGTACGTAATGATGTAGAGTGGAAGTGAGGGCGAGAGTGTTTGTGAGTGTATGTGAGTGTGTGTGAGTGAGTGTGTGAGAGTGAGTAAGATGTGCAATTAGTCTATTATGAGAGGATGCTAGCATGAGGGTTTATTTATGATACTAAAAGTTGCTCAGTTTCATCATAGGACCTAGATTTAAGCCAGTCTGTCAATTTTTTTCTCAGTAAGTTCCTTGTTAAAGGGTAGATTTTGACTCTCCTATTTATATTATTATAAAGCCTAGAGCTAATGTGGTTGAAGTGGCGACCTACCAACGCAAACCTGCAGAGCTCAGTTTTACAGATTCTGTCAGAGCGTCGCTTTTTAGTAAGATACTGAGGGTCGTAAAGCAAAAGGTGGTGTTTCTTAAGCACTGTGTGTAGTACGTACAGCTGTCTTACTGCGAGGACCTCACAAAGTGAATATAATTCGGTAGTCGGAAATCGAATAGGTTTCCTCGCGAGTACTTTTAACACAGCTCTTTGAGCCCTCTCTAAACGCAATATTGTAGTCTTGTGGGTTCCCCCCCACGTAGTTATGCAGTAACCGAGAACTGATTGAGCGAGAGCGAAATAAATCATTTTTAGGCATTGAAAGTCAGCAGCCGTGAGAAGTTTTTTGAATAAATAAATCAGTCTTCTGATACGAATCACGATAGAGTCAACCTGTTTTTTCCAAGTTAGAAGATTGTCCAATATAACTCCAAGATATTTGATACTGTCAGACCGTTCTATCTGGGCACAGTTACAGGTGGTGGCCGCTGGGTAAGGACAAACATGAGTCATGATTCCAAATGTCATAGGTGGTTGGCCAAGAATTCCCGGGGAAAAGGGGATGAACTTGGTCTTTGAGATATTGAGTGTGAGCAGATTCGAGGATAACCAAATCATGACCAACCTCAAAGCAGCCTCTGCCTTATCACGAGCTTCAGGCCAGTCCCTACCATGGGTTAAAAGAGCCGTGTCATCCGCATATGTGATTATTTTTGTGTTCGGAAGAGATAACTGACACAGCTCATTTACATAGATAAGAAAGAGGGTTGGTCCTAGGACACTACCCTGGGGTACACCAAAATTCATATTTACAGAATTGCTAATAAATGATTCGATTTTAACAACCTGTTTACGCCCCGTCAGGTAAAGCGTCATTGCGTTACGTCATACTCGACTATCCAAGAAACCAGTTTTTGTGAATATTGAGGTAACACCGCGCCTTAAGAATGGCCTTTCTTTTAATTCTACCTATTAACCCTAACACCCCTTTTCGGGTTTAGTATAAACAAAAACTAATGTTTTATAAGCGATAAAGTCACCAACTTTGCACATTCATACTTCATTTACATTCGAACACTAGTTTCCAAGATTCATATTCTAAACGTGATCAATCGGGTCGTAAATAAATCCGAATTTATCTAACCGTACGCTTGGCGAAAGCGAACTACGCGAAAAGCCCCATTAAGTTAAAAGGTCGGGGATTAAGTTTTCTGAAAGAAACATTTTTTACATAAAGCTGAGTCTGTGGCCTCAGTGTGCACCGTACACATTGATTATTCTAAACCCCCCCTTATTAGTATTCTCTGTACATTTTCCCCACTTTGATAATTACAGAGCTACACGTTTTCGAGTTAACCCCATCAAATTAAAAATTACTGAACCTCTGAAGTAAATGTAGCTGATAATCGGAATATCGCAATAAGAAATATTTAAGGTTCTTACAGATTCACGCGATATCGCGGGCATGACAGGCAGTGACAGAAATTGTGCTACTAAGGTCGCGTCATGCCCGCGATATCGCACCAGTCTGTACGAGCCTTTATCCTGTAATGTTCCCACTGCTGGGACACAGGCCTGCTCTCTGTGAAAGGGAGTAGAGTGGGCCATAATACTCCACCACATGGACTCAGCGTGGGTTAGTGTCCCAGTCTTCGAATTCATTTTTTTAACCGACTTCCAAAAAGGAGGAGGTTCTCAATTCGGCTGTATGTTTTTTTTTTTTTTTGTATGTTTGTTACGCGATTTCTCCGTCAATAATGGACCGATTCTGAAAATTCTTTCATTGTTTGAAAGGGTATACCCCCGAGGGGGTCCCATTGCCACCAAATCAAAATCTGATGAGGAGATCTCATGGAAATCGAAATTTTATAGGCAAACCTATAGCAATTTGGGTATTTTTTATAGTAACTCGTGCATTTGCTCTCGGAAAGCACCATTTGGTGAAGTGGAACTTATGATGGAAACCACAGATGGCCACCGGAACAATATAATAATGAGTACCTATTTATCAGGTTGCGATTAAGCAATTTATGCTCGTCACTATGCATATGGTGAGTGGCAGTTCTTCGGTTCTTACCAGGAGAACTCCTTAACAATCGACGTCCCAGCATCGGGAAAACCAATATTTTGTAAAAGGTGATGAGCAGTTAACATCAGGCTATTGTAACTAACTTAGATAAATTCAAAACTGACCCACTAAAAAGTGAAAAATAAAAAACTTTTAACAAAAAAATAATAACCGACTACCAAAAATAACACTACAAAGTGAAAAATAACTTTAATTTCGGAAGTCAGTGGCAAAAAACTCAAATAAAGATCCAAAGACACCGACTTCCGAAATTAAAGTAATTTTTCTAGTAAGTCCCTTAGTCGCCTTTTACGACACCTACGGGAAGAAATGGGATAGAGCTATTCTTTACGTCCGGCACCATACGGAACAATAACAATAATTAAAAAAACATCGATAAAATATTCATTTTCTTATATTTATTTGCATTCCATAATTTTTAAAGGTTACATTTAAATATAAGTGGGTGATATTAAAGTGTGTTTAAGTAGAATTTGTGAGTCGAATCCGAGTTTACGTGAGTCTTCCTTAATATTAGTAGGTTAATCTGCATTTTGAGACGGCTTAGAGCCCTGGCTGGAATAAGCTGGGATAGCGACCGGGGCCTTTTACAAGAGCTACTAAGTGAAGGAAATGCGCTTCGCTGCTTTAATGGCTTTCAAAGAGGAATATTTCGATTCTAGACGTCGCGTCGCGTCGCTCGTCGTGTTTTAGATTTTAGAGAGGTTCCTCGTTTGTTCAGTCATTTTCTTTTAAATTTTAGGCGTTGATTTTTAAAGCCCGTTTTATGATTGAGAATCATTTAAGAGTGCACTTGTCTTCCATTTATCTGTCTGTATGTACAGTCAAGGATTAAAACTGTTAAGCACCTTAAAATTAATTTTCATTGCACCTTATTCTTTTTCAAACTACGCCAATGTTAACATTTTGGATGGCAATGACAGTTAGAAAAGGTGTCATAATGCGCCCGCTATATGGGATAGAAATTTAATAGAAAACTGCTTGACTTTTTTGTTATTTACCAGTTCTACCTATACTCCGTTTGAAATAAGATTAGACATTTAAATAAACCTTTTTTACAGTCCGTTCAATCGATTTTGACTTCTATTGCGTTGGTGGCATGACCAATGACAGTTGTAATAAACAGTTAGTATTGTAACCACGTTTTTGTTTTTAATGCCATCCTTATGCCTACGGAATAGAAGTCAAAATCGGTTGAACGGACTGTAAACAAGTTTATTTAAATGTCTAATCTTATTTCAAATGGAGTATAGTATCATGCTATAAAAAATCGTCAAAAAAATAGACCTATAAAAGTATTTATTCTGGATATACTTTACAGAAAATAGACACGAACCAACCATTTTTAGAATAATAATTTTATTCAAGTTAGTATGAAGACAAGTAATTCTATTTTCGAATCAAGCCTCAGGGCAGTGTTTGGCCTTACTAAATAACGTGCCAAAATTTGCTAGTACCACAATATCCTTAGTGTTTGTATTACTACGTTAAAGCCTCAGAACCTAAAATTAGTGCTGCGAAATTTACCGCAGTACTAGTTTACATTTCGATCCAAAAGCCGAAACTGTTCTCATTTGTTTGCTGGTACAAAGCAAACGGAGTCGTTTCACTATCGTATGTTTTCTGTAGTTTGAATACAAATTGTGTCATTCATGTCACCTCTAATAGATTCTGCAGACTGTTCGGTTCTTGAATTGACTAGTTGTGAATTTTAAGGTAGGACTGTATGTTGGTCTTTGTTGGGTTGTTTGAAGTTAAGGAATAAAGCGTCGGTATAGTATACGATGTAACATGTTTTTTAGCTGTTTTGCATGTGTTTTTTTTTTGGGTGGGAAAATATCGATTAACTTCTCCCGCTCTGGGCGGAGCGGGAGGGCGTGTCAGACTTTTACTGACTAAAACCCACCCGTGTTCCTTCCGTTGCCTGTGTGCCAGGGCCTCGATATCCCTTTTGGACAGACTCACAACCCTAGCAGGCTGTTTTGCATGTCTAACATTGGAAATTGCCAGACTAGAATCATAATCAGCCTTTCATGTTCCCACTGCTAAAACACAGGCCTCCTCTCTGTGAGAGGGAGTGGCCCAGTGCGGGTTGGTAGATGTCACATGTCTTCGAATTTTTGATCTCACGATGATTTCCTTCACCGTTTTGAGAGCAGTGGTGATAAAATAATTGACACAAAGTAAAGCTCAGGGTTCGAACCTACGACCTACAACCCGTAAATCACGGTCGTTACCACTGGGCCACCACTGCTCACAGAGACTAGAATAAACAAATCAAATAAAATAGTTTTAATTTATAATCACAGCTTGTCATTCTTTGGCAATCAAATCAGCAAATAGACGTAGTGTGCCAATCTGCTCAACAAACAACGTTCCTAACTGTACATGTGGGCAATTTTAACTCCTAACGGTTCAATATTTGTATGCGAATTGAGGCACGGGGAGTCACGGGTTTAGCTAGTCTACTACCTAGATGGCTTGGTCCTATACGCATAGGCTTACCTTCGGGAGTGTATGAGTCATTTATGCTATATACACAACTATAGAAATAGGCACTAGTAACAAGTGTTTGTTTATGGTGACCAGCCCATTGTTTACATACATAACATCACGCCTATATTCCCCGAAGGGTTAGGCAGAGGTGCACCTATAGTACACCCACATTTAGCCAGTTATGTTTAAGGCGATACCAAAATAAATTATGGGCTTTTTCATAACCTTTTATTTCACTATTAGGTAAAGCATCTCATCATCATCATTTCAGCTAAAAAGCGTCCACTGCTGGACATAGGCCTCCCTCAAAGGGGGTTTCCCATAACCATAATCGCCACGCTTGGCAGGCGAGTTGGCGATCGCAGTAGGGTGTTAAAATGCATAGAGAACGCTGCTGTCCATTCTCTAGTAAGTACCTTAGTCGCCTTTTATGAAATAAGATGGTGCTATTCTTTACGCCCGGCACCAAACGGACATCGTCCGTCTATTCTATAGATAAACAGTCAGACAAATGTTTAAAATACTATCTTTGAGATACACGAAACCAACATTAGCTTAACGGAGACTTTAAATTCATGCCATCCCTTACATTTTGTATCAAAAAAAAAGTGACAGCATCAATTTAAAGTCTCGTTAAACTAATTTTGGTTTTGTGCAACTCACCGTTTGTAAGATATAAATCTAAGTAAGTGCTACTAACTATGAGTAAATCTGTATCACTACGATTCGAGAACATCAATAAAAGCATTAAGACGGAGATATATGCCAGTGACCTTGAGTGGTTAGCTTGCGTGTTCTGTACTAAGCTCACGCAACGCGTCGTACGTTCAGCCAGTAAATAATAGGGCTCGCCCTTCAAAAAGCGCTGTCCCCAATTTGACGCATTATTAATTTATTATACACAAACCAAAAGGTATTTTAATAAAACGCGTATTCTAAAAGATCAATAATTAAATTATCTTTAAATTTGTAGGTTTAAAAAAAATACGCTTGGTAGATTTTGCGCCATTCTCAGTTTATTATCCGCGTTAGACATAACTTTACACATTAATTTCACTATGTAATATAAACATAATCTTAAATATTCACATATTAAATTATTGTTAAAATGCTCTAATTTAACATATTATATTTTTTTCAAATCATTAACACTACTTTTTTAGGCGTGATCTTCAGTAAAAAATCGGTTATCGTCGCCTAAACTACAAGGCACAATATTAAATATTATTTCACGAATGGCATGCAATATTGACGACACGGTTGGCGCATTGACTGCTGCGCTGCTTGTCGCGGGTTCGTAATAATTGTATGATCTACAAGTAGTTGTTTCGGGTCTGGCTGTTTGTGTATATGAGTGTATATGTTTGTAAACGCATCCACAATACAGGAGAAGTTCCAAGTGTAGGGAAACGTTTTAAAAAAAATAAAAGAAAGAATTGTATCTGAAAACAATGAAAATTCCTCTTATTTTATTCAACTTATCTATCCTTATTCATCCCCTAGGGCTTAACAATCAAACGAGATATCTGACACTGAATTATTTTACTAAAATTGGAGCAACATTTCATAAAATATAATTCACAAAGTATAATAAGAATTTATAAAATATAATTCACAAAGAACCTTAAATAAAGGCAGTAACTCACACGCGCGAACGATTCCCGAGTAAATATTATCTACAGTTCTCGTACGAAGATAAAAAGAGTTTCCCTAACGTAATTAGGAACACCAAAGTTTGTACCAAAAATACTTTTGTCGCCGAACCCTTGGTACGCTTCAGTGGGCACAGGCGTTGAAGGACTTTTACTTTACCCCCCATATCTCGTTATCTATATACTAATAAAATAAATCTGACGAGTTTGTTTGTTTAAACTCACTAATCTCTGGAACTACCAATTTACATGTTAGGTAAAAATAATAATTATTAATGTTTATTTTAATTAAAAACAAAGCATTGTAGTACACGTTAAAAAATACAGTTTTACAAAATAAGTACTATATCTACACTGCTCTCCTAGCTAGGTCATGAAAACCTGTCCGGTCACATATGGTATAATGACGTAAAGGTTACATAGTGCTTCTGATGTTACTGTTACAATTTTAGATTATTGTAATGGATAATTAGGGTCTTATTACAAAACAAGGTTTATCTTCAGACCCAAGTTTAAACCATGGAGCCATTATTGAATTTCGAACTTTATTCCGTCTATGGTAAAGTTCTTAATACAAAACTGACAACTTAGTAGTAAGTTTTCAGTTTTGTATAAAGAACGTATTTCAACCAGAGTTACGTTCTGATAACAAAAACTAGCTCCATAGTTTAAGCCATTTCAAATATAAATCTTGCTTTGTAATAAGCGGTTAAAGTTTAAGATACGTTTTATTAAACGTGAAAAAAATAATTTTAATTTTAAGGTAATTAAATGTGTGTTTGTGTGTGATTTTGCGTGTGTTTGCTTGTCCATGTTGTTTATGTTAAGATTTTTTCTGTTCTATACGTACAATTGGAACATGGAATTCTTACATACATTCAGCGCTCTTTTAATTTTATTTTATTTTGTTACCTCAATTTATTAAACCGCCCCTAGTCGCCGCAGGAGACGCCCCGGGCGTCGCGAGTCGCAAGCCCATTTCCGGTCACCGTAGGCGCGGGCTTGCGGTCGGTGAGCGATGGGTAGCTCGGCGATGGGTAGCTCGCCGTCCGATAAGGACCAGGCCCGGGTCGACGGCGCGTTGTATGCCACGCGCACCTCACAGAGTTGTCAGCACCAACTGACGGGGTTCGTTGGGGCTTGCCAGGGTTGCGAGTTTGTCCCTGAGTGTGGCCCCGGCACACAGGCAAATGAAGGAATACGGGTGAGTTTTAGTCAGTAAAAGTCTGACACCCGTCCCGCCCCTCTCCGCCCAGAGCGGAAGAAATTATTTGATAATTCCCCACACAAAAAAAAGTGGGAGAAAAAATATTTTCCCGGGCGAAGTCGCGGGCAGAAGCTAGTCGAGTATAAAAGTATGAAATGAATTCAGGAACTTTATCAACACATAACGAGGACTTTCGTATCCTATACTTTTGTAAGTATATTATATTAAATCACTAAAGTTTTTCTTTAACTTATGTGTCACTGAGTTCAGAAATAAATTGATGATTTTTGTGAATGTTTCTTTATTCTTCTTCAATAGAATCTATTTACAATATTACTGTCTGTGTTTGTTTGTTACTTTAACATTACATAACATTACGCCTGTAATCCCCAAAGGGTTAGGCAGAAGTGTGCCTATAGTACACTCACATTTCGCCACTTATGTTTAAATCCCATGTAATAGGGGGCGAGCTTTATGTTTGATACTAACTACTACTACTAAACTAAGACTGTACTGATTTTGATATTTGGTTAAGATATACTTAGCTTGACTCAGATTAAGGGTTCCAGTTATTTAATGAAGGACATTTTTTCATAGGACACTAGCGACCCGCCCTGCTACGCACAGGTGTATTGGCCACATGTTTTAACATTGAGATTTCTGTGATACGGGGTCAAATTAAAATAGTTAGCGTAACTCCGCGGAAGTGATGACTATCAATATCTAAACATGATAAAACAAAAAAATTATTGATTTGATGGGGTTTTTTTGGGTGTTATCAATGTACGTTTAGCACAATTCTGAAGTAAATAAGTTTAGTAATAATATCCAACAATGTGCATGGAACAATACACCACAGATTACAAGAAAATATAAAGGAAATACCTACCCAAAGGAAATAATAGACCTATTATATGAAAAAAGGACTCAACGAAAAAGATGGCAGCAAACTAGGTTCCCGCAAGATAAAACTTTATTGAATAACCTTACGAAAAGATTGACGAGAAAAATACAGACCTTTCAAGATGAGGCTTTCAATACTAACCTACGTCAGTTAACCAGCGACCATACAACGCAATACTCTCTTTGGAAAGCGACAAAGTCACTCAAAAGGCCAATTACACCAATTCCCCTTATCAGAGATGTTAACGGAAAGTGGGCCATAAGCAATGAGCAGAAAGCTCTAAGATTTGCAAATCACTTAGAAGAAACCTTTCAGCCAAATGACGCGTCTGTAGACAACCTACAATTCGCCAATATTCTGCAAGATAAAAGAATTAAGCTTGTGACCCCGAAAGAAGTTGCAAACGAAATTCAAATCACTAGCCTTAAAAAGTCCCCAGGGTTTGACCTAATTACGGGAGAGATCCTAAAACATCTACCGCGTAAAGCCATCGTTAAGTTTACTAGGCTCATCAATGCAGCATTCGTGTTGAAGCATGTTCCTGAGCCATGGAAAGTTGCTGAAGTGATTATGATTATAAAGCCCGGTAAACCACCACACGAAGCATCATCATACAGGCCCATTTCCCTGTTGCCTATACTACCAAAGCTGTTTGAAAAATTGTTTTTAAAACGGTTAAAACCTATCATAGACGAGAAAAACCTGATCCCTGACCGTCAGTTTGGTTTCAGAGAGAAACACTCAACAATAGATCAAGTACATAGAATTACCAACATCATTGAGAGAACACTCGAAGATAAAAAAGTCTGCTCCACAGTATTTTTAGATGTGGCACAAGCTTTTGATAGAGTTTGGCATAAGGGTTTGATATTCAAGCTAAGACTTATGTTGCCCAATGATTTTGCCGATATTTTGCAATCATACATTACAGATAGAATGTTTCGAGTAAGGCACGAGGATGCCTTTTCTGAGTTAAAAATGATTAAAGCTGGCGTACCTCAAGGTAGTGTGCTGGGTCCAGTCCTCTACCTTTTCTGTACGTATGATATACCAGAGCTGGAAAATAATACTATTGCAACCTTTGCAGACGACACCGCTATTATGGCTACAGGTTCATGCCATACGGAAGGAACCAGTAAGGTACAAATTGCTGTAAATAAAATTTATAACTGGGCAGAAAAATGGAGAGTCAAATTGAATGAATCGAAGTTACTTCACATTGATTTCACCAACAGGAAATGTGATTACCACCCAATCTTCATAAATGGACAACAAGTGCCATACGCAAATACAGCCAAATACCTTGGCATAACGCTTGACGCGAAACTGCGCTGGAAAGCGCACGTTAAAAAGAAAATACAGGAACTAGACATGCATTTTAAAAACATGTATTGTTTGATTGGACGGGATTCCTGCCTATCAATACATAACAAAATTCTTGATGCCAATATGGACATATGGCATCCAACTCTGGGGCTGTACTAAACCGACCAATATAAAAATAATACAAACATTCCAGAGTATGGTACTCAGGAGTATTGTTAATGCGCCCTGGTATATAAGAAATGACGACCTCCATCGTGACTTAAAAATGGAACCAGTCACCAAAATAATCCAAAAGGCCCATGACCACCGACTCCACCAACATGTGAACATCGAGGTAATTCAGCTGTTAGACCAAACAAATATAGTGCGAAGACTAAAACGAACAAAACCTTTTGAGTTAGTGTAGTGTAAAAAGTGTAGACATAATAGTGACAATGTCACACATATAACACGTGAACAAAGTGTTTATAAATATTATTATATTAGACTCTAACAAAGTGGAATGGACTTGTGTAAAGTACAATCAGCACTATTCTAAGTTTTAAAATAATTATCACGTAGCAAATTAAGTTAGATTCAAATTACTTATTAGTCTTATAGGCTAGATGGTAATTAATTATTAAGAACCTAATTCTTTTTAATAAAAGATAAAAAAAAACAATGTACGTGTAGGTACTATCAGTTTGAAAAAAACTTTTTTTTTTTGTGTTAACTTCACAGATGTGCTTGCTGGGTATCGTTAACTGAACACGATAAAATAAAAAAAAAAAAACAGATTTTCTCAACTCATACTTCCAGTAACAACACAACCAGCGGTCGTTGACAAAAAAGACATCATCGAATCTTTTTCATTTTTTATTTTTTGTTTATCGTTACCCATTACGTCTGCGGAGTTTTGCTAGCTAATTTAATTAGACCGTTAAAATTAGAGTCTAATTTGACCCAGACGGTCAAGATTGCTTGACAAGATTGTGATTGTTTGTGCTTTTCAAGCAATTTTGACCATCTAGCGATCCCATTAGGATTTTGCGATCGAATTCGGTCGTAAAGCGATCGCTATCTATGTCGAGACTGCAGGGCCATGGTCAGTATCCTATCCAATTTAACAAAATACATCTCACATTGACTCTCGGACTCACTGGAACCCTCTACTGGCACTGGCAAGCATCGCAAGATTCATGACTCAACCCACTATCGACCTCCGGTCTCCGGAGAGGAGTGGTGTAGCGGCATCAACATCTCCACATGCAAACTACGCGTCACACTCACGTCACGCAAATCCTGCATCGCGCAAGCAGAGTTTACCGTGCAACTAGCATATTATATACAACGTCCCGACATCATCCGTCGGGCAGTTGCCCACCAGACACAACACCAGCCTGGTCGGAGGATCCGCCCTTTTCTATAGAGGATGAGTGAACTTTACACCCAGTTCCTCATACCTCTAAATAGACACCGATTACGAAATTTAAGCAAATTGACATCCTACGTCGATTGGCCGTGTTACAGCCATTTCATAGAACTGTCAAAAATTCACAGTTGTGATTTGAATATACGAACAGTTTATGTAGGTTTCAATTTGTTTAATAATTAATTTCTTTGACTTTACATACAAACATTCAACGCGTTTGTGGACCATCCTCAAGCACCTGCCCCACCACCACCGCCGACGAAGAAGCAACTAGTTATTAAATGAAAGAGATTAGTTGATCGCTGACTGTTTACATCACCGGCGAGTACTCGTTTTTCAAAGAGCTATAAGCGACGCTCGCTTGGCGGGCAAAGCACTCGCTGAGAGACTCATGCTTGATAATTTATTTATTTTGGTAAAAAACAAGCTCAATGTTACAGATCCAGATCCAAGTTATTGAACAGTTAAATTTCATTATAAACAGATATATTTACAATAAAGAAGGAATAAAAATCAGAAATAATACATAAAAATAATTAATAAAACAGGAAAAACTAACAAATAACAATTAAATTTTAATAGGTAATATTGGAACAAAAAAAAAACTTTTCTTTCGTACATCATCTCACGGAATCTCGAATATGCACGACATACGTCATATCCATCTCACGGCAAACAAATCACATTCCTGTGTCGATGCCAGTCTGTAGAGCATTCAGAATTGCGAGCGTGCGAACCAAGGGCGAGTAGCCTAGTAGAATCCGAAACTGTGCGTGCTGACGGAACGGCCAACAACCATACGATCAGTGTCATCGTGGTCTAAGTTGGTATTTGGGTACCGGAGGAACAAACACTCACAAGCTGAGCTAGTAGTTCCGGGCAATCAGACTGCCCACGAAGGACAGGACAAGCGAACATGAGTAAAAAGTAATTACGCCTAACTTCAAGAGAGAAATACGCAGATATTCGCAGTGAGTAATCGCTCGCTGCTGTTGCTCGGTAAATCAGTTTTAGTTGCTAGCTCTACTCACTTGAGTAGAGGTAGCAAGTAAAACCGATTTACCTGTCCCACAGCCAGCGATTAACGAGAAGTCTCGTTAATCGCTGGCTGTGGGACAGGTGCTTTTGATCCTCGTGACTCGTGACGCAATGCGAGCCTTGTCCGAGGTATTTTTAATAATCCGGACAGCTTAACGGCACAACTTTTCACAAGGTGATTGATGACGCAAAAAGTTAGATTACAAAAACGTCATATTTGGAATTTGGTCGCTTTTCGTACGTAGAATTGTTTTATCTTTTTTTTTCACAGTCTGCCCGCTTTTCAGTCTGATGGCTGTTATAATGAGGTCATGTTATGTCTCTTTTTGAATCGAAAAAGTTTCTTGTGGTAGATTACGTTTAATTTGGTTTGTTGGGGTCCCAATTAGATTCGTTTTGTTAAGGCGTTTTGGTGGAATGCTTTCTTGATAGGTGATAATGAATGACGGATGTTCTTTTAAAGCTGAATGTTGTAATTATTGTGGTTAATTTTATTATTGATTGATACTCTGTTTGAATAATATTATAATATCAATCAGTTTCGACGATTTGAAAATAGATATTTTCTTGTAAAAAAAAGTATGTGGTTAACACACACTGGCACTTTACTAGTTTCCCCCAAGTGTAAACTTGACTCTTTTTGGCATAAAAGAATGATTGATACAACGAATTTCTAAATATATTTTCTTGTAAAAAAAGTATGTGGTTAACCCACACAGGCACTTTAGTAGTTTCCCCCAAGTGTAAACTTAACTCTTTTTGGCATAAAATAATGATTGATACAACGAATTTCTAAATATATTTTTTTGTAAAAAAAAGTATGTGGTTATACTCACACTGGCACTTTAGTAATTTCCCCCAAGTGTAAACTTAACTCTTTTTGGCATAAAACAATGATTGATAAGACTGTCGAATTTCTAAATATCAAAACATGTAATAACTTTATCTGACTGTTCCGAGAAATATCTACTACTTAAGCGCAGGCCACACCGCCAGCTACTAAGCAAGCGAGCGATCTGGCGGGCGAAGCGAGGCGAGGGAAACTATATAAACTAAGCGAAGCTTTGGCAAGCAAATTTACCCCTGGCTGGAGGCTTTAAGCTTAACCTTAAGGCAACCACAGGATAGTCCGGTTGAGAGTTACGATCTCCCAAGCTCAACTACGAGATGCCAAACATAAAAAAAAAATGGTGAGGTAAACTATATCCCCCTTATTACAAAACAAGGTTTATCTTCAGACCCAGGTTTAAAACATGGAGCCATTATTGAATTTCAA
Organism: Tiliacea aurago; assembly: GCA_948098905.1. Lineage (NCBI taxonomy): Eukaryota > Metazoa > Arthropoda > Insecta > Lepidoptera > Noctuidae > Tiliacea > Tiliacea aurago. The sequence continues at coordinate 21,163,767 of OX402593.1, forward strand.
ACTTTATTCCGACTATGGTAAAGTTCCTAAACACAAAACTGACAACTTAGTACCGAACTAAGTTATCAGTTTTGTATAAAGAACGGTATTTCAATCACTGTTACGTTCTTATTACAAAAACTGGCTCCATGGTTTAAGCCATGTCAAAATATAAATCTTGTTTTGTAATAAGGCGATATGGGTTAACACCGAAAACTATGAAAGGATGGGCGAGCGAACAGGCGGGTGAGCGAGGGGAGCGTTCCATCTTATTTTCAAAGCCGAGCGAGCATCATTGCACCTCTTTTTATACTTCGGACGGGCCCGTATCTTTGTTGATGGACTTAGGGAGTAGACCCCCTGGTGGTCAGACTATCGGGCTCTGGCGACCCGTAACTATTGTTTAAAATAAAAAAATAACAGCCGGGACGTGCTTGCCGAGGCACGGTCTTGGTATGTAAAGATGGTCACCCATCCATGGACCAACCGCGGTAAGCGTAGCTTAATCTGATCGATCTACCCGTGAGGATGTTATTACTTAAAGCCATAAGCCTCTCCAAAGCCATGTAAGTGCCTATCTACATACTATTAAATTCTTCCATGTACCCAGATATCCATCGCCATTCCCTTAACTGCTATACTGAAACACTTTAGCAAAATCCTCTTTTAACAATCCTCATAAAAGCAAGTCAAGTATCTAATCAAGAAGAATAGTTAGAACTAATAGACAGTTAAAATGAGCAGTTAACGGGAACATTGTTAAAGTTTTACTGTTCTTTTATATACCAATGTGGGTTTACGATGTGGTCGAGATCTGGTTTTAGACGTTTGAGTAAACAGTTGGGCTGGCGACAGTGTGGCCACTGATTTTTAACCGATTTTGAATAAGGAGGAGTTCCGAATTTTGTTTGTATGTTTTTTAGTGAGTTTTGGTTATGCATATGGGTACATTGAATTCCGAATTCAAATATTTGGGCTGGCGACAGTGTGGCCACTGATTTTTAACCGATTTTGAATAAGAAGGAGTTCCGAGTTTTGTTTGTATGTTTTTTTACTGAGTTTTGGTTATATACATGGGTACATTCTATTCCGAATTAAAATATTAATTATTTGAATTCGGAATTGAATGTACCCATTCCACCCACCCCTTTATAATAATATGTATTTTTTAATCTGTGTTATGTATTTATTACATGTAAATAGTACACCACAGACTACCTGCAGTATTCTCTCCTTCCCCCTTAAGCCATCCAAAGGTTTATTTATTTATTTATTTAACAGTTTATGTACACATATAAACAGAGAAGAAAAAAAAAAAAAGGAACAGAAAAATACGTACAAAGGTGATGCAAAGGTGATACGTACAAAGGTGGTGAAGGTTGTGTTTAAAAGATCGCTTTTAGCGATAAGACCGCCCATTATGTCACCATATGTAAAATTTCTACATTTATATTCTGTAACTTTTACGGTGTACATAATTAAGAGTATTCTATTATATTCTTTATTTGCATGAGTACAATGATTTAACTTATTATAATGATGGTTTTAAAGGCTATTCATAAAAGTTTTTTTCAGACAGCTAATGGCATATTCTATGAAATCAGAGTTATATATCCATATGGACGGTTGGTTGGTGCAGTGGTTAAGCGATTGACTGCTGCGCTGCGTGTCGCGGGTTCGATTCCCGCACGGAACAAATATTTGTATGACCTAGAAGTAGTTGTTCCGGGTCTGGCTGTTTGTGTATGTGAGTTTAAATGTTTGTAAACGCACCCACGATACAGGAGAAATCCCTAGTGTAGGGCAACGTTTAAAAAAAAAAGAAATCTTTGATTATTTCATTCTGATGCTCATTAATTGGTTCACAACCGAATATTCCTATATAATTTAAGTTAATACTGCCATTTCTACTAAGTTAAAGTGTTTCTATTTGAAATTAATGGTTGACGATGTAATCTCAGGGATTAGCATTCTTTTTCGTTATGTTAAAAATATTGTGATGCTAAAAACAATCCGTCCATGGCCGGAACAGTTTAAAAAAAAAACATCGGCTTATTTTTTAAGAACCCTATCAACTTGATCCACTGTTTTTACCTTACCATGACAATTAAAACAACACTCACTTTTAAGCAGAGTCAGATAAGCCTGTACCTAATTGTAGAAAAGAACGATAAAATCCGTCAGCAAGGTAATCCCGTGATCTGGGACTTATTTCCGGGAAATTCAAGATTTGAACGTTGATCTCGGGATAGTACTTTGTAATATTTCCCGGGAAGAGTTTATGTGGGTCAAGCTCTTTAAGAGCGTTTTGACTGGAAGTTTTAAAGTAGTTTTGAAATCCCGCTGATGCTATGTGGAGCATTGTTGGAACATTGTTTTGAAGCAGGTAAGTTAGGTTTGAGATAGGATATTGATCGAATTATCGAGAGTCGATTGATGAATATTCAATTATGAAATTCATGAATGAAAATAGTCATGATTTGTAAGCAAGAAACACTATCAATTTGAATTGTACAATTTTCTTATTAATCCCTCGTAAAAGAAAAATGCTTGTATCGGATTAAAGGACGTGACCAGTTCCTGCCCTCGAATTCGGGAACATGTGCAGAATTACAGTTTTTACAATAAGATTTAAAAATAAATATATAATTTATCATGCTTTTATTATTCCGACTAAAGCCCAGGTAAAAATATCTGAAAAAAAAACAGTAAGTTAATTGCTTCTGCTTTTCTCAGAGATGCACTTCCTGATTTTGACGTTCCATTGTATCCATAATCACCCGGTAACCATAATAACAAAGTATGGGAACAATAAATTAAGAAACAGTTATTTTCCATCAAGTGAACTTTAATGACAAGGAAAAGATTGATTTTGACACCTAAGCAGTTGCACATAGATCCAGATTAGTTAAGATTTATTTATTTGCATAGAATGTAGGTAAATACAACTAGGTGTTACAATATTTTCGAATCCTTATACATTCTGCCTCATGGCATGCAAAAAGTGTGTATTAATATATAGGTACTAATAATTATTCTATTTACTTAAAAGGTATTTAATTACTATAGTGAACATTGTAAATTAAATAGTCTTGTCATTTAAAAATCTGATACGGAGTAATAGCATTTTTGAGTAAGTAATTTTTTTAGGTACTTTTTAAATCTTATTAAAGTTGCTCTTTAAGACGGAGATATATGCCAGTGACCTTGAGTATTTAGCTTGCGTGTTCTGTACTGAGCTCACGCAACGCGTCGTACGTTCAGGCAGTAATAGGACTCGCCCATCAAGGAGCGCTGTCCCCAATTTGACGCATTATTAATTTATTATACACAAACCAAAAGGTATTTTAATAAAACGCGTACACTCAAAGATCAATAATTAAATTATCTTTAAATTGGTGAAGGTTTCAGAAAAATACGCTTGGTAGATTTTGCGCCATTCTCAGTTTTTTTATCCGCGTTAGACATAACTTTACAAATTAATTTCACTATGTAATATAAACATAATCTAAAATAATCACATATTGAATTATTGAGAAAATGCTCTAATTTAACATATATATTTTTTTCAAATCATTAACACTACTCGTTTAGACGTGATCTTCAGTATAAAATCATTAAAAGTCGGTTATCGTCGCCTTAAACAATTTTGGTACATGGTTATAAATAACAGGAGCCATGCACATAACACTTTTTCTCAATAATGCAGTTTTATATCCACCTATGCATAACTTGTCTCCGTATTGAGGTTTTAAACTTGTAGTCCTGGTTCTAGTATTTTTCAAAGTCGGGATTAAGCGATCATTTGTTTTAACAAAAATTGCTATTTCTAGTATTTAGAGGCTTGTGAATGTTAATAAATTATATTTTATAAAAACAGGTATGCAGCTGTCTGTCACTTTGAGGTTAAAAATAGATCTGATACAGCGTTTTTGCGCCTTAAAAATATTTTCTCTCTCGCTACAGTTGCCCCAGAATATTACACCAAACCTCAATACAGAAACAACTAGACTGTGGTATGCTATCAATACTGTCTGAAAGTTAACTTTTTTTGATAAACTGTATAATGCATAAGCAGCTGAACTTAGGTTTTTATATACGTCATTGGCTTGAATTTTCCATGTCAGTTGGCTATCAATTGAAATTCCTAGAAATTTTGCGTCATTGACCTTATCTATTGTTTGTCCATTATAATTTATATCCATATTTGTGTCTAATATTCGTTGATAGAAATGCATTACTTTAGTTTTCTCTAAATAGTCTTTTGTAGTCTCATAGTCCCACTGGTCATGTCCTTTACATCAAAAGTGTGTGATCTGCGAAACTGCAGGTGCGTTAATTTAATTTGACCTATAATATTGTAGCTTAGCTAAGCTTGAACCTCTCAAAAATAAAAGTATCACAAATCTAACTGAGAAAGAGACAGAGGTATGAAATACATCTCGTCCCCAAAGATCAGCAGCTGATACCACCAAACCCCAGATAAGGCAAACCGAAGGATAATTACTAAAATATGATAAGAATCGGACCTTTTCGTTATAATCCTAATTAACATAGACAAAAATCCAAAAATGATACCTATGGCCGATTTGGGACCCACATTAATAAACGCGAATGCATTTAATGAATCTAAAGGAAATTTCATAGGACCCCGATTTTTAGGGTTCCACAAAAATATCATCATCATAATCAGCATAAAATGTTCCCACTGCTGGAACACAAGCGTCCACTCTGTGAGAGGGAGTGGGCTGTAATCCACCACGCGGGCCCAATGCGGGTTGGCAGATGTCATATGTCTTCGAATTTTTGATTCTAGGACATGCCGGTTTCCTCACGATGTTATCCTTCACCGTTTTGAGAGCAGTGGTGATGAAATTATTTACACAAAGTAAAGCGTCTGTCTGGGTTCGGACCTACAACTTTTAAGTCGTGGCAAAATTATGGAACCTTTATAATTTTGCTGTCTTGTCAAAAGTCCAATTGATGGAAGTAACAGCCGTTTGAGCTTTAAGAAGTAACAAACACACACACACACACACTCTCACAAACGCCTTTATAATATTAGTGTGAAACATAATTTAGAGGATTACATCCAAGATAAGAATGCTTGGAAACATGCTGGTCCAGCTCCATAGGACAATCCAGAGTCTAGACAAAAACTGATTGCTGTTTTAACTGTATAATTTATTACTTTTATGACATTTATTTTACATACTGTGATTACCATAAATTCACACACTGATATTATTTTTTATTTTTTTTTAGGAAATCGTTTTATTTTTTTTTACAATGTTTGTAAATATGTGAGCACCATGTATCTATCACATAATTAATTTATCTGTTGTTGCTTCATTCTTAATTCTTTTTAACTATTGTTAGTAATTTTATTCTAGGTGCATCGTCTTCACATATAATTATATAATTCATGTACCTATACAAAATATTGTAAAACATTTTTAAAAGAGTAACGGTGGAGTTTCTTGCCCATTCTTCTCCATACGAAGCTACCTTTTGGAAGGGGCGATTAGAATCAATTCTATTTTATTTGTAATTTTTGACGTTCAAAAGTGCTATTTATGTGCCTATTTGAAATAAATAATTTGAAAATAAAATAAATAAATAAATGGTGTTTTATTTCAGGCAAAATACACATAATTATAAACAATTTAAATAGTAAGCAGTAAAAAGTAAAAACATTAAAATATAATAAAAATAAAACATGGAGGTATTTATAGGTACCCATAGTCTTAGTCATGTTCATGAACGCGCCTTCAGTTGAGACTGGTCATCTCTTAACTGCCAGGGCTTATTTGTAATTTTTTAATCTTATATTTTGTATTGTTGTTAAATAATTTAGTTTTTTACATTGTTCTCACATAAAGAAGCGACAAGAATAATGTACCCAGAATTTTGTAAAATCTTGATTCAAAAGAGTGTCCTTGGAGTTTCTTGCCTGTTCTTCTCCATAGAGATCTACGTTTTGGAATGGGAAAATAGCTTCAACTTTCTGACTAACTGACCGATTCTTTTACAATTCAAAAGTGCTTGTAATTTGGTTTAATTGAAATAAATACTTTGTTTGAGTCTTTCGTCATTGTTTGTTCTCTACATAAACTCACGCCTTCTTCCCATGGGGGTAGGCAGAAACTATAGAACGCCACCTGCTACGATCCTTTTGCTTCGTTTACCTTCATACAACTGCAATGTAATTGCGTAACACTATTCAGTAGCTCCGTGTGGTGCCGGACGTAAAGAATAGCATCATCCCATTTCTTCCCGTGGGTGTCGTAAAAGGCGACTAAGGGACTTACTAGAGAATGGGCAGCAGCGTTCTCTTTGCATTTTAACACCATCCTGCGATTGCCAAGCCTGGCGATTATGACAACCCACCCCCTTTTGGGGGAGGCCTATATCCAGCAGTGGACGTCTTTCGGCTGGAATGATGATGATGATTCAGTGCAATGGGTTTCAATTTGACAGCTCAACAACATTCATTGCTTTATTTATGTTGCTGTGCGGACAAAATATCGAACATATGAAGCAATGGATTAACAATAATCATTCAGATTGTGATACACGCACGCCAGTTGCGAATACTACGCACCTGACCTTTCTGAAGAACATCACCATTAAGGTCACTTTATGCGTCAAGTATCAAAATAGATAACCATTATAATTAACGCACGATTTCCCAACTATTCTCAATCATTCGTGTTAATATTGTGTAAAAATGATGTAGGTATCATTTCTGTACTTACCTATATTGTTTTTATTTTTTATAAAAACGATAGACACACCATGCAAAAAAAATATTATATTACAATATTGTGTTTGCATGGTGTGTCTATCGTTTAATATTGTGCACTTGGCTTGTATGTTGGCATGTGTTAATTGATTGAACAGTGTAACCATTGTAGGTAGACCAATAAATAAATAATGTCCTTCTAGGGCATCCCCGCCTCGGTGGAGGTCTGCCCAGCTTGGGCGGAGCACCGCCGTGTCTCACGGAGGCTATCGGCGGCGGCGAGAGATCGCGTCCGGCCCTGGTTCACGCCATGGTTCGGAGCGAGAGTGCATGGGAGGCCGTCACCTCCTACTGCGAATTAGTAATGCTTGCGAAGGAGGAGGCGGAACGCGTGAGGGAGAGGCAAGGTTCGCGCCCTCGCGCCCTTAGTCGCCGCAGGAGACGCCCCGGGCGTCGGGAGTCGCAAGCCGATTTCCGGCCACCGTAGACGCGGGCCTGCGGACGGTGAGCGATGGGTAGCTCACCATCCGATAAGGACCAGGCCCGGGTCGACGGCGCGTCGTATTCCACGCGCGCCTCAAAGAGTTGTCAGCACCAAACTGACGGGGTCCGCTAGGGCCAATGCCTGCCAGGGTTGCGAGTTTGTCCGAAAGGGATATCGTGGCCCTGGCACACAGGCAAATGAAGGAATACGGGTGGGTTTTAGTCAGTAAAAGTCTGACACGCTCTCCCGCTCTGTGCGGAGCGGGAGAGCGTGTCAGACTTTTTATTCAGTCTTTCTATCAGTTATTTGATAATTTCCCACCCAAAAAAAAAAAAAAAAGGGCATCGCCGCCTCCCGGCGTTTCCACTCACATCTGCCTTATAAATAAATACCATATTTAAACGTGTTCAATAAATAAATATCTACGGGACCCAACTTCGTCCAAAAACCGACACTGGGCAATTTTTTATCTTTCCCTTCTAAAGTGGATGTACGAAATATTTTAATATTCCCAAAGGAATCTACGTTATGGAATTTTAATAAGGAGGCCGAATTTTTCTACCGTTTTTCGGCTTACAGAAACAAAACGGGGTAGCTAAGGGAATTGTAATTTGTCACAGTTTTACGTAGCAAGTAGGTCACTTTTAGACAAATTCGCGGAAATGGGTGTTTACTATCTAAGGTGGAGGGCCTAAACAATCAATAATATTGCGCAATATCACGAATTGCGCAATGTTGTTGACGGTTTAGGGTTAATATTGAAGATTGCGCAATGATTGAACAAAAGTTTGAGCGAGTTTATTTTTTATTGCCAGTACAGCAATTTCGATTTAAATCTCGAAGAAGGTTGTCAAAATAATGCTCGAATTTCCAAGCATGTTTGAGAAAGATAATATTGTTGTTTGTGGTTGTTCGATAATGATTCTGGAATGTAAAATTAATTTACTTAGTTTGAATTTCCACGCATTATTTGAGAAAAGTACTCAAGCCTTGGCCCACATTTTCACATTCGCCTTTCAATGCCCTTTTTGTAGGCCGCGGCAGTATTGTAGCTGTAGGGGCCGCAAAAGTGACTACACTAAAAAAAAAATTACTTACTGACCTTGCCTTCGGGAATTTGATAAGATAGGACAAAATATCTATGCATAGTAAAATAAGAGTGTCAATGCGTATTGTATGGAAGTTTGGCCTGGAGTTGGCGATTTTTGTGTGAAATTGATTGTGTTGAAGTTTTTATCAGATATATTCTTATTTAGGTAAACTAAATTGATTGAAAGTAGGTGTTGGGACCTTTTACTACCGGTTAGTTGGAGAAGTAGATTAAATGAAACTCCAGTGTACCGAGTAAAGTATATTGTTCTAATGAGTAGATATCGAGTACAGTGACGCTTTTACATAAATAATATAGTACACGAGTTATTACCACGGCACTGGCGAACGACTGGCTTGAAACTCTTATGTACTTACAGTGTGAAAAAATACATTTTGCACTACCGGCAAGATTGTTACCTATATTCCCTACAGTAGGGAAAATAACAAGGGGGAAAATAACAAGAATATTGATGATGGAAATACACCATTATTCGCAGACATTATTTACCGAAAGATACCATAAAACATTGCTCCACGCATAGTACGCATGTTGACAATGCTCAAGCTAATCATGGAGTCGAAATCCGAATCGGATTTATTGTGTTGGTGATTAGCCAGTTCAGCGAGGCGGTACCGGGATGCACTAGACAATGAACACGTGATTCACACATTTCGTCACAAAATATTTAACACCGTACACCCGTACCGAAAAACCTGCAACATCTCTATTATTTTTCAACCCCACCGCTTCGCAAGGGTTTAAAGTACCATCCTCCCGCTGGGAATATAACACAGCGAGTGATCTGTCAGGCGAAAAATTACGACGAAGCTGTTTGGCTATAAAAGACAAAATTCTTCCACTAAATGGTCGCCTAGAAGGCTGTTCTAAGGGTATGTTACATAAACTTGGCGCAGCGGGACCCTTAATTTTAAAGCTTATTTCGGGTACTCCCCGTTGGACGTATAAATAATTTATTTAATGCGTGGAGTTGTATAGTAAGGGTTGGTCTAAGGGTTGGTCTCTAAGATATAGACAAGATGGCGGAGGTATTGTACTTGTGTAATATGAGGGTATGTACTCGCCTTTATAGCAACTTGTTTATGTAAATTGTGTAGATTTGCGAGGTACGAGTGTAAAACACTGAATGTTTTGATATAACGGCGGTAACCAACCCACTGCATATTATTATTATTATTTGTTAAGACACACTGGGGGCTTGAGGGTCTTGTGGCTAAGTAATAACTGCCCCGCAGGCCGATCGTTCAAGTTAAGCTACGCTTGCCACGACCCGTGCGTGCCTCGGAAAGCACGTTAAGCCGTTGGTCCCGGCTATCATCTGTCATTCGTGGAGCTTTGACAACCGTTACGAGTCGTCAGAAGCCCGAAAATCTGACTATCAGTCATAACAAGGGGTATCGTATAGTAACTGGGTTGTGGAGGTCAGATAAGCAATCGCTCCATGTAAAATACTGCATCTGGTTAGACTAGAAGCCGTATATACAGGGTGTAAAAGGACACATCACAAAGCCGTCAACTACGCATACTGTACATCTAACTAAGTAGCTTTGCGCAAAAATTATTGCTGGGAACCGATTTTTATTTTTAGGGATTAAAAAATTGCAATTTTTATTGCGCGCAATGTAACGCGAACCCCGCCCCTTCGTTCTACGCGGTACGCGTAGGTTCTGGTCGAATGTCGAATACTCGCTATGAACGAAATTAATGTAAGAAAAATCGAAAATTCAGGTAATGTTTGCTTGAAAAAAAGTTTTATAATAACACTTGGAATACGTTTTCGTAAAAAAAAAAAAATATGCGAGTTTGGCCTTCAATATCTCCAGAACCAGTGGATTCCCAGGTATACTCTAGTGGAAAAAAAAGATCCGAGTAATGGGTAGAATATGTAGCTTTCGGCTTCGGAAAGGATCTTTTTACACCCGATATACGTTTTTCCAAAATACATAGTTAGGAAAAAGCTAGGCAGAACAGTGGCAGATGGTCGTTAGCTAATGTAAAAAGTATTTTTCAGGTATGTTTTTTTTTTATTTTAATGATAAGAGTATTTGAAACACATAATTTCATCTTTTTGTTTTTACAAGCTGTAGTTATTTTTATATATTTTTTAAAAGTATTGTACGTACTGACGTCTCTAGTAGCTGAATAGCTTATGATCTTTGCCACGTTTAACACTTATTTAAAACCAAAATTCAGTAAAGTCAAACTGTCCAATTTGACAATTAATTTGTTTACATTTCATACTTTAGCGATTTCCGTACTTTAGTTTAAAGTTATGGCATATTAATAAAATGAATGGATTCAAAGACTACTTCTGCTAAGTTCTTCATACCGTCAAGTATAAACACCACAACAAATAGCCGACACAAATTGATTGTTAGTAAAAGAAACCTTAAAAAGGAAATGGTGCGAGGAAGTAAATGTTTAGTACAAGTCTGGGCGGCGTCTGTTTTATTGTGAAGATCATTTTAACGTAAGTTTAGTTTTCCTGAGGCGATACATCGATGTGATTCGACTTGTACTGTCCGCCGCTGGTGAAAAACTACACTATTTACTTAACTGAATAGAATAATAATAAGTGCTTCATGTAAATTTGACGTTGACATGACACTTGACACATAAAGAACAACTTAATTACAAGAGGCACTGAAAGTTTCCAATTCAGGCTGCTTTGTGACATCATTTAGAGGTCAAATAAAAGTCAAGTGATTTTAAGTATTTTTGTGAAAATAAATACGATCTTATAATTTTAAGACCTATTAATAGAAAAATAAGTCTTAGAAGCTTAAAATCTCGAAATGGTTTTGGAATCGGCATAAGTTAATTTTTACTTTACATACCGAATTAAAAATGTTGAAAATCTAGTTGCAATATCGTATCTGGGGGCCTAAAATGAACGCTTTGATAGAATCATAATATGATCTGTGTACAATTCATATCCCGCAATTCATCTGTTTGACAGTTTTGTATGGAGTTTCGTAAAATGGTTCACAAATTATGAATTGCTTTATTGAAGTCTAATGTCAAATAGCAGCTGTCAAACAGATGAAATGCGGGATGTATGAATTGTACGCAGATCATATATTATGATTCTGCCAAAGCGTCCATTTTAGGCCCCCAGCTCATCTCAACGACAATCACTGTCAAAAATACAAAAAAATTAAAATTAGAGGTGGGTGAACAAATAGAGATCGGGAATCAAAAGTTCATAGAAATACGGGCATTGCCTGGGTGTAGCTGATTCCAGTCTTCTTAGAGGACACGACTCTTCCAAAAAAAATCTAATTCTGTTAAAATATTCAAAGCTACTGGCAACATCATGCTATCCATGCAGGCATGACTAATATCAAAGCTCACAGCGCTATTCCAAAGGGGTAAAATAAAAGGAGAGATAAAATAAGTAAACATTAATTAGGGTGCCAGTGCCAAAGTAGAAAAGTTGAGTCTGGTTGAGCCTAGCGAATTTTATTTTTTAATTAACCCGTTTGCCCGGGGCTCGCATTCACAACTTATGTGGGACGACAAAATGGCGATAGTTTTGTGTTCCATTTTCGAACAGATATAAAACAGACGTGTTATATGAAAATTGTATCTGTTCTATACAGGATGTGGTCGTAATGTATTTTTTTAACGGCTGATATCACGCTGTCGACGTTTCCTGTTTTTTATCATTTGGTTAATAATATATATATATATATTTATTTTTTTTAAACGTTGCCCCACACTTGTAATTTCTCCTGCATCGTAGGTGCGTTTACAAACATTTAAACTCTCATACACAAACAGCCAGACCCGGAACAACTACTTGTAGGTCATACAAATATTTGTTCCGTGCGGGAATCGAACCCGCGACACGCAGCGCAGCAGTCAATCGCTTAACCACTGCACCAACCGTGCAGTCTATGACGTCGTTACGAGTAGTCAGAAGTCTGAAAGTCTGACAACCAGTAACTGGGTTATGGAGGTCAGATAGGCAGTCGCTCCATGTAAAATACTGGTAGTTAGCTGTATCCGGTTAGACTGGAAGCTGACCCAGACATAGTTGGGAAAACGCTGGGCATATTATGAAAATATATTAATCATAATTGCTTAATTATATTTAAATATAGTGACAAAGATTGAAAAGACTATGCTTAGATGGTTTGGTTATGTGGAGAGGATGAGTGAAAGGCGACTAACAAATTGTATTTATAAAGCAGAGGTGAGTAGAAACGCCGGGAGGGGACGCCCTAGAAGGACATATACCCCCTTATTACAAAACAAGGTTTATCTTCAGACCCAGGTTTAAAACATGGAGCCATTATTTAATTTCGAACTTTATTCCGACTATGGTAAAGTTCCTAAACACAAAACAGACAACTTAGTACCGAACTAAGTTTTCAGTTTTGTGTAAAGAACGGTATTTCAATCACTGTTACGTTCTTATTACAAAAACTGGCTGCATGGTTTAAGCCATGTCAAATATAAATCTTGTTTTGTAATAAGGGGGATAGTGACTAAATTGGTGATGTTCTTCAGAAAGGTCAGGTGCGTAGTACTCGCAACCGGCGTGCGTGTATGACCAGATGTATGAACGTAGGCGAAGCAAAAGAAGTATGTAAGGAGCATAGCAAGTGGCGTTCTATAGTTTCTGCCTACCCGCATGGGAAGGAGGCGTGAGTTTATGTATGTGTATGTGTGTGTTAATTATATTTTGAACTTTTGGGGTGTAAATAGGGAGTAAATAAAGCTAAGCGTAGACGGTTCCATGTGATTTTAGTCCGAAACCACCCAGCGTTCTACTTTGCGATATTTCAAAATGAAAATCAGAAATATTTTTATTTCACATAAGCCTACATGGGCACTTATGAAACGTCAGAAGCTAGGTGCACGGTTCCAATTGGTCGTTTTCTATGGAGAAGAGCCGGCAAGAAACTCTACGGTTAATCTTTTAAAAAAAAAATTGGCTTTTACAATATTTTCAAAGCGTAGGCCCGTCAAAAGTACCAGGTACTTAACAAAATAGAAAATGGTCTACAGATCTTGATTTGACCGCCCATTAGCTATGTTGATTGATTATTCCGATTAATTCTCATTTATTTTACGACACAAAACGCCAAGCATCGTTATAAAACAAAATCTTGAATAAACGAAATGAGGTAAAATATTATTATGAATTGGTCGAAACAAATTATTTTCCTTTACCTTAACGCTCCCAAAAGGCAATGCTTAAAGTAACTACAAAAAAAAAACCTTTGTAGTGAATCAGATTGTATTTTGTTCAACAAATTCATTTTGTTTCGTCACACCCACAAACAATACACCGTTGTCGGCCACTTCAAAGAGTCCAATGGTTTATTTTTCTCCGCACATTTTGAATTATTACATCGGCAAAGGCCTTTTATTCAAAGTCGTAATGTTTAAAAAAAAACTGTTTTGTAATGAGAATGTCCCCTTTTAATTTTTATTTCATTGGATTTTAAAATAGGAACCATAATTTTAGGGGAAACAGCTCTGACGAAACAGCTGCAGGTAACTTTCACGAAAATTGTGTGAAATGAAATGAATTAATGAGCAGATTTGTTTCGTTTCACTTTTTAAGTTTTTAGAGTAGGCTCACTGAAATATCAGTAGGGGGATAGGTGAGTTAAAAGCTTCAGTTAATTAATTTTTTAAATGTAAATATTGATGAAGATTAGCTATGTTCCGTGTGGTGCCGGACGTAAAGAATAGCACCGTCCCATTTCTTCCGTGGATGTGGTAAAAGGCGATTATGGGACTTACTAGAGAATGGGCAGCAGCGTTCTCTATGCATTTTAACACCATACTGCGATCGCCTACCCGCCTGCCAAGCGTGGCGATTATGGCAACACCAACCCTTAGGGGAGGCCTATGTCCAGCAGTGGACGTCTTTCGGCTGAAATGATGAGCTGTGTTTCAGGGGGACTTTTGTCGTTTCCAATACGCATAATATTTGCACCAATTTCTCTTACAATCTCTCTCACAAATCTAATTTCTTCGTTAGCAATAAATAGTACAGGCTCTTTGTCATTTCTTTATAGGTATAGCTAATAATATACTTACAGCTTATGACTGTGTGTGTGTGTGTGTGTTGTCCTTTGTAATTGTATTTAAGAAACAATAGTTTGTAAGTTTTTGTATTCTAACCTGATCTAGTTGTCCCAAAATAAATAAATTTGAATTATGTTCCATGCTTATGTGTTATGGGTGTACTATAGATCACCTCTGCCTAACCCTTTGGGGATGACAGGCGTGATGTTATGTTATCTAACTCTCCAGTAATTTAAATTTAATTTTTTTTATTCCAGTAAATTTTATTAAGTGTTCAGAAACCATAGGCTAGAATCTAAAAAGCACACAAAGGGATATAAAACAACTTACATTCAGGATGTAGTGTTCTTTTACCCCTTAAAGTACCCTTAGAGTATTTCCTTCCCCGCCCCATTAAAAAGGTTTGAGTTTGCCCTAATTAAAACCCCTTTACTGCGCCCATAACTAATAACCTAAACTGAATTAACAAAAAATATTAGAAATATACAAACCAACAACGCCGTCAAATGCAACATAAAAATATGTATAAACTTAATTTCTAAAGTAAACACGAAGCACTAAAAGAACCATGAAAATATAATTTGATTGCAGACTTTAAAAATAGGGCAACACCATATCATTAAATTAAGTCTAATGGTAACACACAAAATAAATAAAAACTTTTTGTAGCTTAATCCACTTTCGCTGTAGGCTCCCGAGTTCTTCTCATTAAAATTAATTTTGCCGGCAACGTGGCTGCCATTATGAAGGCAGTTTAAGTAGGTGCCTGCTTACACCCGCGATATTACAGGGATTAAGTTTCGAAAGAAAAAAAGGAGAAATAAACGAATTTGCCGTGAACGAGTCGACGACGTCCCTGTAATCCTTCGGCGTGGGCCATGAGAACATGCTGTTGTAAAAAAGCTACTGTAGCATTGGAATTTAGAAAACAATACGCTTATTTGGGACAAAACACCAGAATATATTGAGAAGAGATGAGAAGCAAGCCGTACGCCTGATGGAATTTCCCATCGGTAAAAATTATGAACTTGCCAAATAACTTGCACCCCCTAGGGGATGTATTTTTTAAATCCATCATTAGTGCTCACCTTCATTATATAAGGTGCTAACAAATTAAGTACCAATATTTTAAGAGGTGTTACATTACATCAAAACAATTAACTTTAAATAGAAATTAAGAAAACTTTTTATATGATATTTTTGTTTTAATTTATGGAACAAAATAAATAAATTAAAATTTCGCCCAAACATAATCATCCTGTGCTTTTAACTGACAAGACACACTTTCTGTCAAGTGAACATCGTCGTTTGTGACTAACGTCAATGATAATGATATTTAAGTGAAGTGGCCATTGACTCATGACAGTCAAGAGGTTTCATAAGATAATCAAAGAGGACGTAGTCACGGATTGTTGACTATCTATTAACAGGGTGTTTTTACGCAGTAACGTTGTTTCCCTAATTATCTCCAAAAAGTAACATAAACTTTTCAATGTTTCATACTTAAGTCTACTCCTAGAGACGAGTACGAAAAGTTTTGGTACCTAATTTGTTAGCACCTTATATTTATACTCATGTGCAAAATTTCATGCTTTTAAGCTCAGTGGTTTAGGCTGTGCGTCTGTCAGTAAATTTACGATTTTAAATAAGTAGATTAGCTGATTCTATTCTACTAAAAATTACTTTATTTGTTCCGTGTGGTGCCGGACGTAAAGAATAGCATTACTCTATTTCTTCCCGTGGGTGTCTTAAAAGGCGACTAAGGGACTTACTAGAGAATGGGCAGCAGCGTTCTCTATGCATTTTAATACCATACTGCGATCGCCAACCCGCCTGCCAAGCGTGGCGATTATGGCAAATCCGCCCTTTTGGGTGCGGCCTATTTCCAGCAATGGACGTCTTTCGGCTGAAATGATAATGATTCTACTAAAAATACGTACAAAGAACCCCTTGGTACGTATTTTTCTGTTATTTGCTCTTGTCTGTATATATGTGTGTACAAAAAGAAGTGTGTAAGGATCGTAGCAGGTGGCATTCTGTAGTTTCTGCCTACCCCCATGGGATGAAGATGTAAGTTTAAGCATGTATATAATATAAATGAAAACAAAAATATGAGAGTTCTTAAACAAGCTCAACTGAAGATACTGTGTTTTAGACTGACAAAACAACTAATTAGCTATTATAGTTTATTCAAAAGAAAGTTATTCTAAATAACTGTTGAGAAAAGCCAGACAGAATAATATTTTGATTGTATAAGTTTAGCATCGGTTTAATTTAGTTAATCTATGGTAATGATCCAATTGTTTTTGGTGATATTAATTCTTGTTTGTTAATTAACAAATTTTAAATAATATTTTGATTATATTTCATTAACGCTATGTTCGAAGACTAAGCTCTTTAACCAGTGCGTCCTGCCCGTCATGACATACGGTGCCGAAACGTGGACACCGACAGTCGGGCTGGTCCACAAATTCAAGGTCGCCCAGCGTGCTATGGAGCGGGCTATGCTTGGAGTTTCTTTGAAAGATAAAATCAGTAATGGAAGGGTGGTCGTTTTTGGGGGACTGTCTCATGTAATTTTTGACGTTCGAAAAGTGCTGATTCTCAGCCTAGTTTGAATAAATGACTTTTGATTTTTTGATTTGATTTTGATGTTGAATGAAATTAACCGGGAATGAACCGGAGTTACCGACATAGCTTGTAGAGTAAGCAAACTGAAGTGGCAGTGGGCTGGCCATGTTTGTCGAAGGACCGATGGCTGATGGAGCAGACGAGTCCTGAAGTGGAGACCGCGTATCGGCAAGCGTAGTGTGGGACGCCCCCCAGCTAGATCGACCGACGACCTTAAGAAGATGGCTGGGTCAGACTGGATGTGGAAGGCGGAGGACAAGGTGTTGTGGCGCAGCCTGGGAGAGGCCTATGTCCAGCAGTGGACTGCGATAGGCTGAGTTGACTGAACTAAAGTTATTTTGTTGCTAGAGATATATTTTGTGTTTATTTTATGCATTTTTTATGGATTATCCCTACCAGTCCTAAATCAAGAGCATGTTTTTACTATTTTCCACGTGAACTAAAAAATATCAAGTCAATAACACAAACAGGCCTTATAAACGCAGTGAACCGTCACAAACATCGTAAACTAAGATATTGGACGAAAAAACCCACTTAAATTCAACACAGCCTTCGCTCGTAAACTCGCTGACTTCATGGCCCTACTTAAGGCGGTATTTGCCAGCAAAATGCTTTGCAAATTGGATCATTAAGAGCTTAAACCGACAGTTTGGAGTTGCTTAAGAACCTGTTTCCGTATCGTCCGCCTTTTTTGCTGATAATGTCCGGAAAAGCACCTTTTGCTGACGTAGAGATTTAGCGGATGCTGTAGAGAAATATGTATTTGACTTTCACTAACTAAGCAAAGCTGACTAAGATAAGCAGACGGCCTAGACAAAGTAACATTCTAATAGCGATGACGCTAGTAGAAAAGCCAAAAATGTATGGGGTTGACATAAGCCATCGAAATGTCACGTGATCATAGGTCAACGAATAGAAATTAGCTAGACAATGTTATCATCATTCGATTCTATGAAACGAATCGACAGCGTCGAACGATAACTTCCATAGAGATGCATAGCCAAGCACTTTTTGACGTTACCGCTAATTTTCGTTTCGTATGAAAGAATTCGAATCGAAAACTAGCGATAACGCTTGTCAAAAAGTGAAATAACGATAGCGATTGTAGAAATAGAATCGCTCCGATGCGAATGCCATTTGTCTAGGCCCTCTGTTATTTCAGTTGATCATACAGATGTAGACGAAATTGTGTATTACGTGAAGGAAAATTATGTCGAATTGAGACAGACGTAAATTAAGAGAGGAAAGTTTGTTATGGAAATAAATAACACAATATTGACTGATAAACAACAATACCTATATAATTATTTAGATAGCATGTAGATAATTGTGCCCTAACCGAAGCTCAAAAGTCCGAGTTAGTCCAAGTTATAACCGACTTTTAATGATTTTATACTGAAGATCACGTCTAAACAAATAGTGTTCATGATTTGAAAAAAATATGTAATGATTAATTAGAGCATTTTCTCAATAAATTAATATGTGAATATTTTAGATTATATTTATATTACATAGTCAAATTAATTTGTAAAGTTACGTCTAACGCGGATAAAAAACTGAGAATGGCGCAAATTCTACCAAGCGTATTTTTCTGAAACCACTCACGAATTTAAAGCTAATTTAAGTATTGATCTTTTACCATACGCGTTTTATTAACCTTTCATGCCCTGTGACATAACAAACGTCAAAAAACCATCGTTCCCGCCTCCTTATCGTAATGGCCGACAGATTTATGACCTCCGCCGCTAATGTAAACAATAAACATTTCAAGTGTTTTTTTAGAGCTTAGGATACTTTGTTAAGCAGATTTGGCTTTGTGAATAGAGTGAGTGTAATTAACAATAAAAAAAATGGTTGTGGGAACTGTATTTGTATTTAATAATTACCCCTAATTACAGATAACAGCTGTAATTGTTTTGGTCTTATGTTATGGCTATTTCTGATAAAACTATTGTATCAATTTACACAAAATTTTGCAAGTTACATTATGAATAGATAAGAAATCTAACAACAGCGTTTCTTTGAGAGTTCTATGTAACATTGTTGTAATAATAAATCACAAAGTTCATGGCACTTGAGGCCGGCCTCATGATATCTTTGAAACTTTGAAAATTCACATCGGAGTAACACCGAGTAGTTTCTTATACAAAAATGTTACTAAAATACTACATAAACCTGTATTGACTGATAGCTACCTATATCTTGTAAAAATATACCACCATAATTAATTAATAAAAGATTTTCTTGAAGAAAAGGGGGGGTTAATTGATTTATTTATTAATTAATTAAAAAATAAATTACCTTTTTTTTTTTTTTTGAATATTTGTGATAAATGCACAAGTGGGAACTATACTGTCATATAAGTTTAACACTTAGTCATTCTTGTGGAAAGAAATAAAGATAATTAAGAATACCTTTTGTTTTGTGTATAATCAATTAATAATGCGTCAAATTGGGGACAGCGCTCCTGGATGGGCGAGTTCTATTACTGGTTGAACGTACGACGCGTTGCGTGAGCTCAGTACAGAAAACGCAAGCTAACCACTCATGGTCACTGGCATATATCTGCATCTTAAGGCAAAAGCTTCAGCGTAGCCCTACGGGGGCTTCAAATTTTCTTAAGTTTTTGTAATTTGCAAGTTTGTGTCAGGTTGTGTTGATTATAAAAAACTTTTTACAAAAAATAATAACCGACTACCAAACATAACACTACAAAGTGAAAAATAACTTTAATTTCGGAAGTCGGTGTCTTTGGATCTGTATTTGAGTTTTTGGCCACCGACTTCCGAAATTAAAGTTATTTTTCACTTTGTAGTGTTATGTTTGGTAGTCGGTTATTATTTTTTTGTAAAAAGTTTTTTATTTTTCTCTTTTTGTTTGCATATAAAATTTGAGGGTTTCCCTCGATTTCCACGGGATCCCCTCATCAGATTCTGATTTGGTAGCAATGGGACCACCTCGGGAGTATACCCTTTCAAACAAAAAAAAATTTCAATATCGGTTCATAATTGACGGAGTAATCGCGTAACAAATACAAAAAAAAAAACATACAGCCGAATTGAGAACCTCCTCCTTTTGGAAGTCGGTGAAAAATAGGATTCGCAGCCGTAACAAATATGGCTTTACAGAATTATAATCATTAGAATTGGCAATATAACTAACTATCTTCGTAGAATCCTATTGAATTAAAGATAAACTACGATAACATGGCTCGCCTCTCCAAATTACTGTTTCAATGTGTGTAGTCACTTCCTTACGAAAGAGTTTGAATGTAGTTGTAAGTACTTGCAATATCCCACTTACTCGTATTACCAGATTTGTTGGTCAACTAATCATAACTAGCCGATCGCGCAAGACAACGCACGTGTCGTTTTCATAGAGTACGTCAGTGCAGCGCCATACTAATAATAATGAGCGATTTATGACGCCACTAGTTGAGCAACAAATCCGTGATTTGTTTTTGACGGCCACACATGTAAATAATTTCAAACGTTTTGAATTTTGGAGGGGCGTGCCTTATTACGTAGTTAATCTATGAAATGAAATGAAATCGTTTATTCTGTAAATAGGATATTAAAATCACTTTTACACGTCATATAAAAAAAAAAAAAATCTAGATGTAGCCGACATTTCCTATCTGACTACCCCTGAGAAGAAATGGCGAAACAAACTCAGGGGTCAAAGTCTCTTTTAAAGTCCAGACATAATCTTGGTCAGATCATGTGAGGACCATGTAGATCCATGTCTGAAATGGTCTTTTGAGGAAAGAACCACGCAAATTTGAGCGGACCTGACCAATCAGTGTAAGCATTTGTCAGTAATCGTGCAGCTCAACTCAAAACTTAAGGAGCTCAACGACTCGACATTTGGGTAGGCCGCATAAAGCGCTCAAAATGTCAGACCATCATTAAAACTTAACTGAGAAAAGAAAGGAAAACATTTAAAGAAAAAAAAAAATTACCCACATAGTGCTCACATTCACAATAAATTAAAGCAGTAAATATAATACTTTTCAAAGTAAACATTCATGTAAAATTGTATACAATATTCTGCAATGTCAATATGTATATAAAATCATGCATAATAATTAAAATGTCAAGTTTTATCACAAGGCTAGCAGAGCGAGCAGCTCAATCCCAAGCTTTTTTGTCCTCTAAATAATCAGAAATCTTATAGTACCCTTTTTTACAAAGTTTAGTTTTAATACAGATTTTAAATCGTTTAATGGGTAAGTTCCGAATGTCAGTAGGAAGTTGGTTGTAAAAGCGTATACATTGACCCATGAAAGAGTTGCCTACTCTGTGGAGGCGAGTGCGATGTACAGCAAGATTGTGTTTATTCCTGGTATTTAAACTATGAATATCGGACATTTTCTTAAAATTTGATTTATTTTTGTGTACATATAATAGATTTTCAAGTATATATTGAGAGGCTACAGTCAGAATATCTATTTCTTTGAATATTTCACGAAGTGAATCTCTTGGACCTAGATTGTAAATGGCTCGAACAGCCCTTTTCTGTAAAATAAAGATATTATTAATGTCCGCACATGTTCCCCAGAGAAGGATCCCATTCGACATAAGACTATGAAAATAACTAAAATAAACAATTCTGGCAGTATCTACATCAGTAATCTGTCTAATTTTTTTAACAGCATAGGCGGCCGAACTAAGCCTTCCTGACAATTTTTCTACGTGTGGGCCCCATTGTAATTTACCGTCAATAGTTATTCCAAGAAAAACTGTCGACTCAACAGGGTCCAACTCTATTCCATTAAGTTGAACATTAGTAGTTAGCTGCCTGACATTTGGCATTGAAAATTTAATGAGTTTAGTCTTTTTCTCGTTCAGGAGAAGATTATTTACATTAAACCAATGGACAACTTTAGAGAGTGCATCGTTAACATGTTCAAAATTGACTAGCTGACGTTTGATTTTAAAAATGAGTGAAGTGTCATCTGCGAATAATACAATCTTGTGATTATCCCTTATGTGAAAAGGTAAGTCATTTATATAAATTAGAAACAAGAATGGACCTAGAATTGAACCCTGCGGAACGCCCATAGTGACCGCAGATTCTGCAGATCTCTTGCCATTAACATCAACCCTCTGAATTCTGTTGTTCAGATAAGAAGTCAGAAGGTCGAGAGCACTGTCCCTCAAACCATAATGGTGCAGTTTTCTGATGAGTGTATCATGATGAACGCAATCGAAGGCCTTAGACCAAGAGCATCCCGCGACTCCTCCCAGGCCTCGAATATGCTCTTCAGTAATTCCACGCCCGCGTCTGTAGTTGAACGACCCTTAGTAAAACCAAACTGTTTCAGATGTAGTAGATTATGTTTATTAAAATGTCCTAACATTTGTTTCAAAATTAATTTTTCAAAGATTTTGCTCAAAGTAGGTAATATCGAAATAGGCCGAAAATTCGTAGCATCAGTTGTGCTGGCAGATTTGAACAGAGGAATCACTTTGCTAAGTTTCATCAGATCAGGAAATACACCAGATGCAATACAAGAATTAAAAACAATTGCTAAAAAGGGTGAAATAACATTAATTATTGAAGACATGGTATGTACTGATAACCCCCAAAGGTCCGCAGTTTTTTTTATATCAAGGTCTTTAAAAGATTCTATAATGTCTTTAGCGGTAACGACCGTGAATTTAAGGTGTTTATCACATTCTGGTACACATTCTTTTAATATTGAGCAGAAGCAGAAGTGGAGGACGACGATGACAGAGTTTTGGTTGTTAAAATAGGAATATTAGTGAAAAAAAATTCAAACTCAGTTGCCACCTCCATGTCTGCCTTAATATCTACATCATTGATTTTTAGATGGAAGTCACGATTCCGTACTGTCGTTCTTCCCATTTCTGAATTAATAATATTCCAAGTTGTTTTAATTTTATTTCCAGAAGATTTTATTTTATTTTTAATGTGTATGGCTTTTGCCGAGGAACAGGCTCTTTTAAAAGTTTTAGAATATTTTTTAACAAATTCTTTAAAAGTTTCATCATGGTTATATGTTTTTTCATCATACAATTCATATAACCTCTGCCTACTTTTGTAAATACCTGGTGTTGCCCAATCACTAAATATTACGTGGTCACAAACAGGCAATGTTTTTGAGGTGAACACCTTCCTAAATTCACAATTAATGAGATAAAATTATCTATCTATCTATTTATACATATAATAAAATCGTAGCGAAGTCAAAAATGTACATTGAATAATTTTGAGAAAAAATAATTGCTACAAGGTCTGGGATTCCAATGCCGAAAATATAATTTTTAGAATTTTTGTCTGTTTGTCTGTATGTATGTTAGAGCATCACGCAAATTCTACTGAATAGATTCTGTTCAAATTTTGCATACATATTCCATAGAAGCCTGGTCAATTTGATTTAGTATTATATGGCACAAAGCAAATTCTCACAGCACAAGTAAAGGAAAAAGTCCGAAAATCGTTAATTTGTAGTATTATCACATCATCATTTCAGCCGAAAAACATTCACTGTTGGACATTAGCCTTCCCCAAACATTGCCACTTCGACCAGTTCTATACTTCCCGAATCCAGCGGATTCCTGCGGCCTTCAAAAAGTCATCGGTCCATCTTGTGAGCGGCCTTCCGGGTACGCGGTCGCCACTCCAGAAACTTTCGGCCCTATCGGTCATGTGTTCTGCATAATCTACTGTTATATTATTTTAGTGATAGTGTTTCATCAGGAATAATCTGTAAGAATGCATCAGTCAGTGTATCAGTTTTGTGACATTAACAAGTCTGCTAGACTGATATATGATTGAGCGGGCCATGTATTGAAGAATGCATCAGGCCAGAAGGGCCAGAGTCGTCATGAAGTTGGAACAGAAGGCCACCGCACACGGGCCACTGGGGGTAGGCAGAAACTATAGAACGCCACTTGCTACGCTCCTTACATACTTCTTTTGCTTCGCCTACGTTCATACATCTGGTCATACACGCACGCCTGTTCCTTTTTTTTTTTTTTTTTGGTGGGAATTTATCAAATAAATATGTTAGCTTGTTACGTACCTTGCCTACACCAAATTATCTGAATAGCGACATGATAAATTAATTACGTCAATCGGATGATTCCACATAAAATCGCAATACACCATTCTGCTGAATCAACGAATTGACGCCTCGTGTCGCCGGTCGCCGAACGCTCACCTACTTCCAAATCAGCTGTACCGCATCGTCGTCTAGCAATCATAATAATTGTAATGTTAGAGATAACTAATTTTAAGCACTTCGGTACTAGCATCGTCCGAATCTAGACTTAGGAATTAGCTTAAGTTTATAATGTAGTTTTTACGTAATTAAAACCTTTATTTAAATATCTTCGGTTTTCTTTAAAGTCCTCCTGCTGCCACCTTCGTAATTAGCTAGCACACGCTACTATAACAACAAAAAACCACAACAAAATGAAGGGTTCCGTAGTTGGATGAATGAATTTATCCCAAGAACAAACTTAACATTGTAGTTGAAAAACATGATCGTCCATACATTCCAACTGCAAATGTAAGTTTGTACGCACAATATTGAGTGATTTACCATGTTATTTTAAGATAACAGACTTCTTATGGGTTTTCCTGTAATTTTTAAGTAAAAATTTTATGCTCACTGGTTTCGGAGATAAGGGGGAATGGTCATTTTTCATATCTATTTTCTTAAATAATTTCACAATAAAGTATTTTAAAATTATAAAAAAATATATATGAAATCCTTCAAACAAGCCGTTTCATTTGATATTTCACACGGTACAGTAAGTAAAACTTTTTTTTTAAATTTTTTAATTTGCCCCCAAAAGTGACCTCCATATTCATAATTATATATTAACGAAACACGTCCGTGTTTGGGTCACAGAAGTTCAATGTGTACCAAATTTCAACTTAATCGGTCCTGTAGATTCTGAGCAAACCCGTTGTGACAGACGAACAGACAGACAGACACACTAGTGATCCTATAAGGGTTCCTTTTAACCTTTTGAGGTAAGGAATCCTAAAAAAGGCACAGGACAGGCAGTGCGACACTTTCCCTGAAGTTCTCAAATAAATTATGCTTCCAGTGTCACGTCGCGCTGTCGCATCACGCCTGTCAGCGGGAGCCTTTATACTAAAGATAACAGAAAAGATACCCACCAGTAAACTACAATGATAACGTAAACCCAAAAGTGCTTCCGTCTTATTACAAAACAAGAATTATATTTTGACATGGCTGAAAACGATGGAGCTAGTTTTTGTAATGAGAATGTACTCGTAACTCTGATTAAAATACCATTCTTTATACAAAACTGAATACTTAGTTAGGTACTAAGTTGTCCGTTTTATATTAGGAACTTTATCGTAGATGGAATAAAGTTCTAAATTCAATAATGGCTCCATGGTTTAAACTTGGTTCTGAAGATAAACCTTGTTTTATAATATGGCCCATAACCTTACAAGCTTTATGTACCGGTGACAAAATTGTAACCTTTTTACTTTTATGTCAACCAAAGCTAGACAGTAAAAATATTTTTACTTCAAAAGTAGGAAATAGCCTTTATAAAATTATTTCGTTGAGATTATTATGAGTTATACGAGAGCCTCCTTGACATCAGCAATTTTGTGTTTTGTGCAATAAAACACTTGGTTTTTTAGAATCATACTTGCGTGTTTTACTTTATATTATTACTAACTGCGCCCCGCGGTTTCACCCGCATTAGGCTCAATCCCGTGGGAATATCGGGATAAAAAGTATTCTATGTCCCAATCCAGATAAAGGTCTATCCATGTGCCAAATTTCATCCAAATCCGTTCAGCCGTTTTAGCGTGAAAGCGTAACAAACAAACAAACTCACTTTCGCAGGATTATACCAATGAAAACTTGGCCAGAGAAAATATCTTAGAACTGAAAACACATACATCAAATGGTTCTCAAGGTAGCGCACTTATGGACAGACAGACGGAGAAAAATCGCTTTTAATAAAATTATTATGTAAGGTTGATTTATTTCTAATAAACATGTCCCCAGAATTAACGCACAACCTCTTAAGGGATCGCGATTCTACTTATCATTATGAACAACTTTTACTATGGGACCAAACCTGACATCGCGAAAAAAAAATCAGCTGTTCCCTACATTTATGTTCTAATAACTCGTCAAAATCAATGGAACAGCTGATTTTTTTTGCTTTGTCCGAAATCCCTTGGCCCTGGCACACAGGCAACGGAAGGAACACGGGTAGGTTTTAGTCAGTAAAAGTCTGACTGCCCAGAGCGGGAGAAGTTATTTGATAATTTCCCAATCCAAAAAAAAAAAACTGTCCCTTCCTGTAGACAGGAACACACTTACGTCCCTTTTCACGAAATGCACATAAAAAAAACCACAATCCCAGCAACAATCCTAAACACAGAACTATAATTTCAAATCGGTTCACGTTGACGCCGACATTCGCGCAGCCCTTCATCAAACTCCTTATTATTTGGTCGACATAATGACGTATATTAAGTCGATATTACCTCTTTCTATTTGGGTTATGACGTAAACAGTCGTAACATGGCAAATTATCGCATAGTTTTCTGCCTAATCCCAAGTAAATAGACTTATTCGTTGTATAAACAGGGGAAGCAAACAAAGAGGTGGCTTTACTATTGGCTATACTCGGAATATTATCATGCTATTTTTCTCGAAGATAAATCCGGAGTATCGGCCATTTCTTGACTTCCATAGTTTCCTTAGATTCTTATCCGACTTCAAGCCACGTTTTTGGCTTTCACTTACCTCTGACAGTCTTTTATTTTTCATTCGCCGTAGGTAACCACAGTCTGGACAGGAAACGGCCGAAACTTCGCCCGATACTTCGGATTTATTTTCGGAGTAGACCCCCGGGGCTTACTGGAAATTGTGAGACACTTGCGAGACACGACAAAGATACACATCGACGGTCCCTACGTATAATCAACTAAGTGGTAGATACGTGGTTTGTGTTTTTTTGTTCCGTGACATTCAGACAAACCTAAACTATCGTCCAGTTTAATAAAAAAATAATAAAAGTTGGCAAATTGACCTTTAAATACACACACATTTTCCATAACTACGAAATTGACTAAAACTTCCGACGTAGAACAACAATACTGGTAATCCAGTCGTTTTACGTGGGACAATCCAATGTAACCCCGCGCGCCTCCCCCGCAACTGCCACTAGCGAATGTAACAATACTTTTTTGAAAAATATTCGATTTTTTTATAAAAGACTATTATTATCACCTAGATATAAAAATGTAATATTGTTATTAGGTACTAAAAACTTAACTAGTCATTACTGAAAACAAGACTGATTAAATTAGATATAAATACTGAAGTTGCATCGTACTGTCGATTAATAAATAAGCTACTTTTTATAACAGTTTTTGTACAATGATCCCCACGTAAACCTTCCTAAATGGCAATTGCGACCCTGGTTAATTAAAAAACTCCAGCGTAAAACTCAATAAGTACCACTTACATTATTTACCACAGGGATGATTCCGCTGTATAAGTAAGTAAGTGACAATTATTACGCGCGAAAGGCCTTTTAAAAGTTGTCGTTATTTTTTTTTATAAAAAAGATCTAATATGAACCTGTATTCTATGACCGGTATTCCAAATTTTAAAACTTTTAATTGCTCTCCTGTATTTTTTGTCATTTGTAGTTAGGGGATTGCACGTAGGGACCGTTGACATGATATAACCTATTTCCCAGTGATATACTGCAATGATCACCAAAAATTACTTCATTTATCCAAAGTGAAAAAAATGCGAGTTTCAACCGTAGTGGTTCTAATCTAATTCCGCTGAAGGATCGTTATAGGTGTAATAACATAGAGTAACAGACACACGATACGGCCTAATCAAGAGTTGATAATATATCATGTTCATACATAGGTTTGCATTGAAGCCATCTATCATCATGTGGATATAGGAGTGAAGTCAGGGAAATTAATTGTTGTTTATCAAATTGACTACCAACTTAAATTATCCGTTTTTTTATTTTATTTATTTAACAGCTTATGTACACACTTATAAACAGACAAGAAGAAAGGAACAGTTATATACGTACAAAGATTATGCTTATTTCTAAAGAATCTCTTTCAGCATACCTGCAATAGGCACGTAGACAAAGAGATGTAGACAACGTGTGTAAGAGTATAAGAGAAAACAAAATACATAAAATAAATTAAAAAATACTATTCACGAATTTCATAAAAGAGAATATACTTATATCACTAAAAATATATGATATAATTAAAATGTAGAATACACCGTGGCGCTTTGGTGGCGACATTAATTTAACACACATATACAGTTTCGCCTTTACGTTTTATGAAGATATTTTAAGTTCGGCAAATTGAAGGAAGGAGAGAGCGTTACTATGAAAAAAAAATATTTATTTATTTATTTTTATATACGAGTATAATTATTTTATGTTATTAAATTTTTTTATGATTACTGGCCAATAGCCCTACCCGTGTGTTGAATTAATGTCGCCATTGTGGTGGCACGTTGTATAATAATAAATACATAAATGCAACTATGATAAAGTGGAAAGATAGTGTTCTCTACTTTTAAAAACTGCAACAGTTTGACAGTCCGTATAAATTCAAAGCACACAGTCATTCTTTGACAGTTGTATGAAATGGCTATAATTATTATCACGGCAAATTGACGTAGGGTGGCAGTTTGATAATTAATTTCCCTGTGACTATACTTGGTGGAGTATTCCTAAATTAAAATCTGATATTGAGAGGTTTTTTTTTAAACTAGCTTTGTTTTCGGCTCCATTCGCGAAAACTTTCCTTATAAAACTTGGAGAGAGAATGTTCGATCAGTTCATAATTTTGGGCTTAGAAACAAAACACTTCATTTTCTACTTTTAAAGACTTTTATCAACAATAAAATACCTTCCTATTAATATATAATAAGTTGTTGTCAATTTTAAACCTTCGTAAAGTTTTGGAAATTAATTAATGAAAAATTGTTAATTGATTTCAGGGACTTTTTCTTTATTTTATATCAGTACTTTTTCAGAAATTATTTTATTTATATTACTGAAGTACATCTCTATATTTTTCTAAATTCTTGTTCAAAAGCAAGCAAGGAGGTCATTGTTGGGCATAGACCTTTGATGTTTGTAGGACATTAATTTCATACCGATTATTATTGTGTGTATAAAAACCTGCTGAATTTATATTGCCATATGTCCGCACCATATAACATTACAATACAAAAACATCACATAAACTAAACACGAGAGCATCCAGTGCCAAAACTAACGAAGCAAACTTTAACTTCGGCAAACTTCGTCAAACTTCGGCTCTCTTTGGGGAACTAACCAGTTTCTGTACCGGACTGTACCTAGGAGTCGCTGCAAAAAGTTACTAAACGTCTCTTGGGGCTTTAGTGTATCATGGCCGGAGTTTGGGCCTTTGTACGTAAAGGGACGACCCGTACTAAGTGAATATTGTATAAACTTGTTACATTTTTACACTTGTATCTGGGCGGCCATTTCTGCTAGATTGATGGGCGATGTGAGTGGGAGCATTTATTATTTATTGATAAGTAGCGACTTGCCCCTACTTCGTACGGTTTATTCAACTAGACAAAACATCTAGATTTCTTTACAATGTATTAGTTTAATATTGATCTATTATACCAATTAAATCTTCGGAATATATAAGGTGTATCTATTCATACACGAAATCTATTAAGGGACCAAACCTGAAATAAAGAAAAAAAATCAGCTGTTCCCTACATTAATTTATGCTCGCATATCTCGTCAAAATGTAGGGAACAGCTGACTTTTTTTTCGCGATTTCAGGTTTGGTCCCATAGTAAAAGTTGTTCATAATGATGAGCACAATGACCCCTTAAGAGATTTCGTGTATGAATAGATACATCTTATATACTCTAAAAGTTGGTTTATGTTAGAATGAATTACATCTGACAACAGTGCGTGTTGCCAGTGATGACGTATGGGTACAGAAACGTGGTAGCTCACAATGGGCCTTATCAGAAGGCTAAAAGTCACCCAAAGGGCAATGGAGAGGGCTATGCTTGGAGTTTCCCAACGTGATCGAATCAGAAATGAAGAGATCCGCAGCCGAACCAAGATAACCGACATAGCCCGAAGAATTGCCAAGCTTAAGTGGCAGTGGGCAGGACACATTGCTCGCAGAACTGATGGGGCCGAAAGGTTCTGGAGTGGCAACCGCGTACCGGAAGACGTAGCGTTGGAAGGCCTCCCACAAGGTGGACCGATGACCTTGTGAAGGCTGCAGGTATCCGCTGGATGCGGGAAGCACAGAACCGGTCGAAGTGGCGGTGCTTGGGGGAGGCCTATATCCAGCAGTGGACGTCTTTCGGCTGAATGATGATGATGACATCTGACAAAAAACGCCGAAAAAATCGCTCGTGGTTCCGCATCCGATTATGAGCATCAATCATCAGTCAAGTGTCCTCCCTCCACCAGCTAAATAGTTGTTTTTGGTTTGGTGAAAAAAAATCATGGCAGTAGATCTAACGAAATTAAAAGGAAAACTATCACGGCTAAGTTGGGATAAATTCATCTTAATTACGGAACCCTTTCAACATGCACTTGTCCGATTTTTT
This sequence comes from Tiliacea aurago, assembly GCA_948098905.1. Lineage (NCBI taxonomy): Eukaryota > Metazoa > Arthropoda > Insecta > Lepidoptera > Noctuidae > Tiliacea > Tiliacea aurago. The sequence goes on from OX402593.1 coordinate 21,194,413, forward strand.
GTAAGTAATTACCTAGGTACTATTTATCAATAACGCACACTCGACACGAGACACACAGAAAAGAGAACTTTCTACTCATACCTGAGTGGAAGTTTTCTCGTGGATAAGGCAATGATGGTGTGTCCCATTTCAATAATGCAATAATCATTGCAGATTTCTATAAGAAAAAAAAAAACCGATCAAGAGCGAGTCGGACTCACCGAGGGTTCCGAACGTAGGTACTCGTATATATTATATGATGTTGATGTTTTCTGCAAAACTGTGCTATTTAGAGACATCGTTTTATTTTCATTGTAATCCGTTTCCGTTTGGTGCCAGACGTAAAGAATAGCATCATCCCATTTCTTCCCATGGGTGTCGTAAAAGACGACTAAGGGACTTAGATACTAGAGAATGGGCAGCAGCGTTCTCTATACATTTTGAAAACCATACTGCGATCGCCAACCCGCCTGCCAAGCGTGGCGGTTATGGCAAATCCCCCCCTTTTTGGGGGAGGCCTATGTCCAGCAGTGGACGTCTTTCGGCTGAAATGATGATGATGATGATGAACGGTATTTTTTTTATATTTTTCATCAAAAGTCGGAAATAACGCTGCCTAAAAAAATGTGTGCAAACAGCGTTCTTTCATATGATACCCACATGCCCTAGTAGCCCCACTTCAAATTTTTGAGACCACCTTTCAGCCCCTTTTGCAAAAAAGATATATTTTTGTAAATTTATTTCTTGCTTGCAAAATAGTTGAGCAAAAATCATCTCAAACTATTCTTAATTTGAAGTTGATAGCATTAGTAGTTCTTGAGATATCCAGGTGTGACAGACAGACAGACTTAGTCTGACCATAAGGGTTTCCATTAATTCCATTCATTTTTTACCATTTAGGTACGGAACCCTAAAAATTTATTGATTAAAAAAAAAAGCTGTATGTTTTCTGTTCATCAACGTCGTATAACGTCGTATCCAACCCATCCGATTATGAGCATGAATCTCCACATCCATCGAACAAACCAATTATTATTCAAATTATATTTAAACACGCCTTTCGACGCTTTTTAGTAGTTAATTAATTAGCTTTACTAACAATGACTTACGACCAGTCCTATTGATCCCTGAAAGTCTTCGAAAGTTGAACCAATATGTCGAGTTAAGCCTTTTGACCTCCAAAAGTCAGGGAACTTAGATGTTATTATAAGCAAATTGACTACAAACTTAAAATCACAATAGACTGTAAGGGCGTTTGTCTACTGCAGCCGTCACCGGGACGTCATGCGTCACCGAGAAACGAAGGTATTCGAACCGAACGAGACGTCCCGCTGACGGCGATCGTTTGTCCACCACGTGATAGATATATAGATAGCGCGTGTTATGATAGACAAATGGAAATAGATAAGACGGTGCTTGGGGGAGGCCTTAGTCCAGTAGTGGACGTCTTTCGGCTGAAATCATCAGTTCATCATCATGATAGACAAATAATATCAAATCCGGGTGAACGGCGCCGGTGCGACCGCGACGCCAATCTATGGACAAAACTAAACGTTTTTGATCTGCTGGCACATCAACCCGTCATAATCTCGAGCTGAGTTCTAGCGATCGCATCGAACTACTTGAAACTTCGACGGCCGGGACAACGTCGCTCGGATGACGCACGTGTGGTAGACAGGAAGCCAATCGGCCGCCTATAGTAAATGTATGTATCGCTGCTTCGCCACCGTCATCTCGTTATCGGTGACGTCCCGGTGACGGCTGCGGTGGAAAAACGCACTCATTCTTTGTCATTCATATGTAACTAGCTGATCCGTGCCCACTCCGTTGGGCAGTAAACCTTTTTACACTATGACACTCACAAATAACGTGGCTTTCTATGGGTAAAAGAATACCTACCCTACCTGCCTACCCTACCTGCCTACCCTACCTGCCTACCCTACCTGCCTACCCTACCCCACGCATCTTGGTGATGTCTGATTGGTTTTTGGGTGACGGCTCTGAGTGTGGAAATTATGACTACATTGTTGCATTGGGTATCTGTAAAAACAAATGTAATTATAAATAAATAAATAAAATAAAATAAAAAATAAATAAAATAAAATCTTAATTTAAGTTCTAACAATATTCAAGAAGTTGAACATCCTATCTTTGATAATTCTTCATCAATCTCATCATCAATCATCGACTTATTTGAATAGTTCGCTATTTAAAATAATGAATACTTACAGTCACTAGATGTTAGCAGAAATAATATAACAGATCTACTCGTACTCGTACCACCTGGTACGTTTCCATTTATGAAAAACCTGAAGTTACTGAATTTGTCATCCAATTAGACAGCAAGACCCAGCAAGATTGTTAGTAAAACTTACGACTATGTTAGTAAGCAGAGACACTAAACAAAAACAATTCAAGAGATAACGATTGTTCACCGTTGCGACTATAACATCAATATACCACCCTAAAATATTTTGAACTATTTTGGTTTTCCAAAGTTTTCTTCAAACAGAGCAATAAATAATTCCGTAATTTGATGACTAGACGAGCTCAAGATATACTTGCGGTGATTGCTAAGAAAGTTCATTGAGACAGTGATTTCAAAGGAAACGTGACGTGCCCATGGTTTCGTAATCAGCATTTAGGGTTCCTTTGATCTTCGGGCCGTCGTCGCGGTTCAGTTAATTATCAAAGACCCTGGTTTAAGTCTGTTATTTGTTATACCGAATTTGCGGCGGTTTTCCTATAAATCGGTAAGATTGAGGTTTGTTTGTTTATTTATACTATATACTTTCAGTCTGCCCAGAGTCTGGTTCTGAGCCCGGTTAATGGCAATAGGCTCGCCCCCTATTACGTGGGGCTTAAACATAATTGGCGAAATGTGGGTGTACTATAGGTACACCTCTGCCTTTTTTTTTTTTGTTCATGGGGTGGAAAGTCCTTATGGATGTCCTCCGCCCTGGGGCGGGCGGAGGGGTCTGTCAGACTTTTACTGACTAAAAAACACCCCAGTGTTCCCTTCCCACACTTGCACCTGATCTGTTATTACTTCCGCAATCCCTGGCTAGTGCCGGCCCGTCTTCGCGGACCACCTTAAGTCAGGGGGGTGAGGTGTTTGACCCCTCCCGGGACGTCTGAAAGGGGCGCGCGTGGAACACTACGCACCACCACCTCGGGTCCAGTGTGTTAGCGGGCGGCGGACGTCCCCAAGTCCGCCGTCCCTGGACCCGTTTAGGGGGGCTGGAAGAGGGCATTGTCTGCCCTCCGTGGACGCCCAATGCGCCTGCTGCGGGCCGGGTGAGCGGACGGGATCTCCCGCTCCCTTTCCGCAGCTTCCTTCTGCGACACGACTGTTTCGCAGAAGGATACCACCACGTGCCAGGACTCCTCGCTGCCGACCATCGACTCGACCACGGCCGGCAGCGACAGGTCACTGCCTACTCCTGAGATGAGGGCACGGCGTGGCTCCTCCCAAGCGGCACACTCTGCCAGCGTATGCCGCGCCGTGTCCTCCCAGCAGAGGTACACCTCTGTCTAAGCCAAGATCAAGGAATACAGGCGTGTTGTTACTTTATGTAAAATCAATTATTCCTTCATCACAGTTTGTAGTTATTAGCAGGAAAAGAGGATGCGACGACCCACCCTCTAAAAGTCATTCCTGTGTTCTTTTATCATGACATAGGCTAGAAAGGGAGTGTACCCACGAAAGACACAATGGTCCACATGAAGGACTAAGTGCGGAAACCAAACCCGCTAACATAGAGAAGGGAGTGTCCTATTTTTTTCCCACAAAACTCATCGATCATTTTTCTTATTTACTTTTGTCAAAAGATGAAAAGAAATGATGTCTGTATTTTCAACGTCGATAGTACCTATAAGGAAAATCTCGACCCACGTTAACAAATACATCCTATTGATACTTATTACATTTAATATTATTTTCTTGTCATGTTCGACATTTCCTGTAAATATAAAAAGGTGAAATGTTTCTTTGAGTGAGGTCAATCAAAATCAAAGTCAAAATATTTTATTTCACAATAACCTACATGGCCACTTATGAAACGTCGCAGCACGGTTCCAAATTTGTCGTTTTCTATGGAGAAGATCTGGCAAGAAACTCCGCGGGTACTATTTAAAAAAAAATATTGGCTTTTACAATGTTATCAAATTACAGTGTTAATAGGTTTGGAAGGACAGCGTAAACCCGTCAACAAGTACCAGGTATTTAACAAAATAGAAGCCTACAACGTTCGCACATTTACAAAATAAAAAAAAACTGTTAAAAAAAAAACTAATTTGGGAGCAGTTAATAGACATTTACATAGTTTTTCCGTTAATGAGGTACCAGAGAAGCTACATGTGCAGAAGGAATTATTGCCAAACTTCCTTGTCTTCAACGTAGTCTTTAGTCTTATAATATACTTTTTTGATAAGTACACGTTTGATGTAGGTTTTGAACTTTCCATCTAAGTTCTATAACCAACTTTGGTAACTTGTTATAAAAGCGGATTATAAGAAAAGACTTGCTTGTTTTAGTTAATCTTAATTCGGGTATCACAATTTCATGTTTACTACGTGTATTTAAATCATGGAAATCGCTTTCTATTTTGAAAAGTTTTTGCGAACATATATAAACTACTTTCTAAGATATGAAGAGAAGGCAGAGTTAGTACATCAATGTCTCTGAATTTCTTTAATTTATTTGTACCTACAACGATATCCGGAGACGTTTTTCCTACGCCCATCCTTCAGATGCGCATTGCAGGTCGCATTATTTGTTGTATTATATGTATATATTAAGTGAATTGTTTTTGATTTGTATTATATTTTCTCTCCTACTCTTACACACGTTGTCTACATCTCTTTGTCTACTTTCCTATCGCAGGTATGCTGGAAGAGATTTCTTTAGAAATAAGCATCACCACTGTTCGTTTTCTGTTCCTTTCTTCTTGTATGTTTATATAATATAATTGCATAAATAAATAAATAAATATAGATTTTACCAAAAGTAAACCTTCTCAGAACGTCTATTTATCTAGGTTACTGTTATTACTCCAAGCATCTTTACACTCACAAAATACCATTTAAATACGCAGCGGAACGAAGATGTCTACCTCTATCACAGTTATAATAATACCCTAACAATGCTCCGTCCACGAAATATTATCAACGAAAAACAGTATCTTAGTTGTAAGCTTTCAAGCCTTCATTGTCCTAAAGGGAGAGCATTGACACAGAATACATGGACACAGAAGGCCGGCTCCATACAACGAATGAAAACAGACGCACGACATACATTAGATGCGTAGTATAATGCGTTCACTATAGCTTGACACGTAACGCGTTTGGCATCACTGAATTTTATTCGTTTTAACAGAGTTCAGTGGAAACGCTGGGAGGGGACGCCCTAGAAGGACATATAGTGACCAAATTGGTGATGTTCTTCAGAAAGGTCAGGTGCGTAGTACTCGCAACCGGCGTGCGTTTATGACCAGATGTATGAACGTAGGCGAAGCAAAAGGAGTATGTAAGGAGCGTAGCAAGTGGCGTTCTATAGTTTCTGCCTACCCCCATGGGAAGACAGCGTGAGTTTATGTATGTATGTATGTTATGTAATAGAGTTCAAAATGGCGACTGACAAACAGAACTACCAATCACATGACTGCAAAATTCAGTGCTACCAATCGCGTCACGCGTCAAGCTACAGTGAACGCATACTACGTATGGCGATCTTAAACTATGCCAAACAAATGCCAGTTGCAAGTGCATTTGCACTTGTACATGGTTGTAAAACGCCACGGACACTTTTATATCTTATTTCCTCTACGCCGACTTTTGCGTTAAGTAATTATTTCAAAAGTTAAAAGAAATTCCAAAAATTATCTATTTCCAAATAATTATGCAGAGTGCTTAGTTTGTCTAGTGGTCACAAGCGCTACTGTTGAGCACGAGGTTCTGGGTTCGATTCCCGGGTCGGGCAAAGTATTATTGGGTTTTCATCTCGAATTTCTCAGTAGCAGCCCAGAGTCTGGACGTGTAAAACTGTTCGTGCAAACCTACATAAAGACATAAAAGAATTTATGTTTGTTTGAAGTGAAACCTTCTATAGGCGCGTTGAGCATTTGGTGGTATGAGGAACAGGGTGTAAAGTTCACTCATCCACCATAGATAAGGGAGGATCCTCCGACCAGACGGGTGTTGTGTCTGGTGGGCAACTGCCCGACGGTTGATGTCGGGACGTTGTATATATGCTAGTCGCGCGGTAAACTCTAATTGCGCGATGCAGGATTTTCCGTGACGTCAGTGTGACGCGTAGTTCGTATGTGGCGATGTTGATGCCGCTACAAGCACTTTTTGGGTGAACAAAAATCATGGAACTCGCGTCATCGTCACCGAACGCTTTCCATGAGCTATATGTATACTATTTTCACTTCTATCGGCAGTCCCCAAAGACTGCCCCGCATGTTTTTTTTTTGGAGAATAGCATCTTGCAGGTCAACCTAGGAGGTTGTCGGCTGATTAACCGGACTGCCCCATGCCTCCAGCTGGGGCATAAAACTAATCAACTAAGCGCCTATACGCTAAGGGCATCCCTTGTGGGGTACGGACCGTGGCTTAGGGCTTCTTTTTAAAGTCCATTTTATGTGAGAAAATACAATTTGTAGCTAACTTCACATCACAGACGTAGTGTATTCGTACATAGACGCATGTCTATGTATGTTGCGTTTCGCTCGCTGTATGGACCAGGCCTTCTGTCCCAATCTATTCTGTGGTGCAGTTAGCAGGGGCCGCCTACCAGATTTATGTCGGCCGTACGAACGGGAGCAATTATCTCATACAATTCCTTAGGCTCTAACGGTAAGCGCAAGGGTACGCATATGCGACAATTTTGGACGATTTGTTGGTCGATCTCCTGGTTGATGGGTTGGAAAAGTTCTTTTGATTGGCCTGTCAACTTCAGATGGCCAGAGCATAGATGTATTGCATCGTAGAATGGGACACCTCAATTACAATGATGTTAATAAATTGTCATCATGTACAGAAGGTGTAAAACTATTAGTCAGCCTTGCCGTTGCTACTAATTGTTTCTCTCTATTATATATTTCACAGCCAGTTTTATTAAAAATTACTTGACAGCCATTCTTTGCCAACTGACTGACAGACAACAAGTTGATGCTTAATTGTGGAACATACAAAATATCTCTCACCTGTATGTGATTTATGTATTTTACCATTGAGAAACACACCACTGTAGGGGCGCGCGAATCGTTTAGAAACAACGACGTTTCTCTGTGTTTATGTTCACATTCCAATATGGCCGATTGTAACATTTTAAAATGCCTTGTTGGGCGTTGTTAAAAATATGGAGAAAATACCAACCTCGCAATGGTTCCAAAGGATGAGGTAATAGGTGAATGAATCTACAATGAAAATATCGCTCTGATATTGGTGAAGAACAGCATAAACATCACACCTGTATAACTATAACGTACTCCCACATTTCGCCAGTTATGTAATAGGGGGCGAGCCTATTGCCATCAACCGGGCACAAATCCAGATTCCGGGCTGATACTGTGTAATTCCAGATGGAAAAACACAATAACACTTTGCCCGACCCGGGAATCGAAACCAGGACCACATGCTCAACAATAGCGCTTGCGACCACTAGACCAATGAGACAGTGAAGAAACAATTAATGGGTTTTATCCTTTGATGTATTAAATAGGAAGATAGGCCACTCTCTAACATCACGTAAACATTAAATGGACCCGAATGTCGTGCGTCATGTGCTCGACAACCGAAATAGTGACATATTACGCGGGCTATAGCGGGAACGAGATAGCAATAATTGTCACTGTTACGTACCCATAACAACTCGGAAACTAACTACGATTCGGGTATTCCCTGCAAACCGAGAGTAATGTAGGTCGATTGTGTCCTTTCGTTTATGTTCGGTATTGAGGTATGGGATAATCATATGGGGAAACTCCACAGATGCCCAGAGAGCTTTTATAGCCCAGAAAAAATGTATAAGGTCAATTTATAATCTCAAGTGGACTGATTCGTGCCGACCAATATTCACTGACAAACGTTTACTTACACTTTCATCCCTTTACGTTTTTGAAATGTGTAAATTCGTTAGAAACCACTTATCACTTTTTGAGCAGGATGATAAGGCCCTATTTAAAAGGAAAATAGTACAAAAACCTCTGGTAGTACCTCGAAGCAAACTAAAGTTATGTAACAGAAACTGCTACATAATGGCGGTGAAAATTTATAATAAACTACCGGAAAAAATAAGAAAAATGAATAACTTAGAATTTAATAGAACTTTAAACAATTGGCTTTGTGACAGATGTTTTTATTCAATAGATGATTATTTAAATTTTAAACAGACATAATTTAAAATTATATAAATTTACAAACTCATATTTAAATTATTATATATTGACATTATTTATAAATCAAATCAATAAATTGATGAATTTTCTAAACTGTGAGATATAAATTAAATTAATATAATATATTTTATAATGTAATGTTCCTAATTAATATTAACGATGCAAGATTTATATTTTATTATGATAAATGATATGTGTATGACTAATGTAATGACTAATGTTATTGATGTAATTTCATGATATTATTATGCATGTACTACAAATATTTGCACGGCTGATAAGTCGAATATAGTGAGACTAAAATTATTTTACCACGTTATTATGTAAGGACCTATATTCTCGCAAATAAATAAATTTCATTTCATTTAATTTCATTTCCCCTAATTTATGCCGTCCACATCGAGGAGCGCGTTGGTACGCGCTCCACATCTTCCTATTTAATACATCAATGGTTTTATCATTAACAATCGATAAATATTAGGAACAGCATAGATTGTGTACTATTGTGTAGGTAAGAAAATATTAAATGTTTGTGACTGATATACAGTCATAGTAGCTCCCTCCGTGGTAGTCGAGCCGCGAAAGCAATTTAAGAGAGTATCCTTCAGTTTGTGCTACTCGCTGCTAGAGGGCGCCACCATTCGCAAATGATTTACTCGTAGTATGAATGGATTATCGAATAAGTGCTTACGCCTCTCGACACCAGGGGGCGCTGTTTCGAGTAAGTTATTGTATAATGGCGTTAAAACTCAAAATTCGTCATAGGTACAGTTGTTTGTCGATAAATCGCCATTGTTTTGTTTACTTTTGTGTCGATCACAAATTAAATGAAAACTAGATAAATATCTTGGAGTGTAACACTTTTCAAAAACGACCTAAGGACAGGGAAAGCGTCTGCCACTGGTAAAAAAGCAGCAGTAGTTTAAATAAATGTCAATAAATGATTAGTTCTAATTAATATAATAAATGCAAAAGTAAGTTTGTTTGTTTGTTTGATACCAATTCACGCCTAAACCACTGAACCGATAATCCTGAAATTTTGCAAATACGTTGTCAGGTGTACAGAAACGGACATAGGGTACCTTTCATCCCGAAAAAAGTACTGTTCCCAAGGAAAACAACATTAACGTTCTTATGATAATAGATGGCGCCACGTGTCTTTCGAAACATGATTGAATTATATTATTATAGAAACTTCTGTAGCGTGTTAAAGTCCATGATTGCAGCGACCAAACAACAAGCAGAGTACAACCGAATTGATTGTCAAATTTTAAATAAACGCGAGCGAGGCCGCGGGCAAAAGCTAGTGTTTTATAATTTATAAGTTATTTTGTGTTTGTTGACTTTAAGTTCGTTTTTGTTGAGGACTGGAGACGTACGATAGATAACCTAATCAGAGTTGAAAACCATTTCAAGGATAATCTTCGTGACGGAAAAACTTCAGAGATGTTAATTTTCGCACGGATCTAATCTAATAATACAAAATACACATACACCTTTACTATAATTTACATAATATAACATCACTCTGTTTAATTTACCTATAACAGGCAGGTAACGAAAACAGAGTTAGTTCTCTAAGGAGCATCACCTGTATACGAATTTATCCCATAAAAATCTTCAGGTTTCAAAAGGATAGCACACAGTCTCGACGACATAACGGGTTTCCATTTTTATTTCCGAGAGCTTTCTTCCACAGTTTTCGTATTTTAAGACGGAGATATGTGCCAGTGACCTTGAGTGGTTAGCTTGCGTGTTCTGTACTGAGCTCACGCAACGCGTCGTACGTTCAGCCAGTAATAGGAATCGCCTATCAAGGAGCGCAGTCCCCGCTTTGACGCATTATTAATTTATTATACACAAACCAAAAGGTATTTTAATAAAACGCGTATACGAAAAGATCAATAATTAAATTATCTTTAAATTGGTGAAGGTTTTAGAAAAATACGCTTGGTAGATTTTGCGTCATTCGTCGTTCGTTTTATATCCGCGTTAGACATAACCTTACAAATTTATTTCACTATGTAATATAAACATAATCTAAAATATTCACATATTAAGTTATTGAGAAAATGGTTCAGTTTAACATATTTTTTTTTCTAATCATTAACACTACTCGTTTAGACGTGATCTTCAGTAAAAATTATCAAAAGTTGGTTATCGTCGCCTTAACGTCTTTGGCAAATACGACTATTAATAAATTATATCTCTCCATCTCATCATCATCATTTCAGCCGTAAGACGTCCACTGCTGGACATAGACCTCCCCCAAAAAGAGGGGGATTTGCCATAATCACCACGCTTGGCAGGCGGGTTGGCGATCGTAGTAAGGTTTTAAAAATGCATAGAGAACGCTGCTGCCCATTCTCTAGTGTCCATTATTCGCCTTTTACCACACCCATGGGAAGAAATGGGATGGTGCTATTAATTACCTATTAATATGGACATTATTAATTAATTATGCGTAAAAGAAGTCGCTTGTGTATAATAAAAATTATGGGTTGTAACAGCTAGCTGTCAAATTCTTAGACGTTGGATAGTAGCGACATCTGAAGTGAGCAAGTGGCAGTTTTAGTCCTCAGTATGAATGAATGTTGTAGTGATCGCTTTTCAACACTAGATGTCGCATTTTTTTTTCAAAATCAAAATCAAAAGTTATTTATTCAAACTAGGCTGAGAATCAGCACTTTTGGAACGTCAAAAATTAGATGAGACAGTCTCCCAAAAACGCCCACCCTTCACCACTTCCTAGTGCTTTAGCTGGTAAGAAGAAGTGGCGCAACAAACTCCCCAGCAGCACAGCTGTCTGTTCGCATAAAAAACTTGAAGCTATACAATACAATATAAAATAATTTGCATTACGCAACACAAAACGTTGAATTAAATTATTTGCCCTATGCTAGCTAGCACACAACATTATACAAATATATATATATATATAAATATATAATAATCGTCGAAAACTATACTCAAACAGAAATAACGTAAACAAAACGTATCTAAATAAAAGCCTCCAGGCATAATGGGCGTGCCCGCTTAAATAAAGCTACAGCTATAACTCGAAGTCACAAATGATAATCTAGCACCATCGAAGTAAAATAAAAGATTTGTTTGTGCATTGTAGAACAATCAAGAATATTTTCATTCTTTCTAGAAGCCGGAAGTTGATGTAAACGTAAGCTTTCTCCGTCCACTTGCATGTTTATCGTTAGTAGACATGGGCGAAAAAGCTCACTGAAAAGAAAAAGAGCGATTAGCTCTTTCACTTTAAAGAGCTATATCACTCTTCTAGCTCACTAGCTCTTCTACAGCTCAGTGACTCAGACGCCGACCGTTAGTTCATTTGATTCACGCGGTACGCAAGTCGAAGGAAACGGCTCAGCTCGCTCAATAGTCTTGTCAATTTCCAAAGCGATCCGAATGAGCCGTTTGGTTGTTGACTTCGGTCGGTCATCGGTGTCTCGCTGAAGTACTTAGCTAGTGAGTCTGAGTGAGCTAACTGAGCTAATGAGCTATTTAGCGAGCAAGTGGGTGAGCGAGAGCGACTTTAATCGAAAAGAGATAGCTCTTTTCTATCACTCGCTCACGAGCTACCCATGTCTAATCTTTAGTCTGTTCGCTTCCAGAAGTAAGAGTGTTCACTAGTCTCGTAATTGTTTTAACCGCGTATTGTTATACAGCGTGTTACGGAAAGGGTATATACATATCAAAGGCACGGATTCATTTGGTGATAACAAACTACATGGCAACATTTTAGTGTGGCAGGTGTGTGTGTGTACTAGGCGCACAGACACAGATAATGGATAATGACCCTTGTAGTGCGGTGACACGTTTGTTATGATTTAAATTTAATAAACTATGGAAATACAAAAAATATCAAACATTTTCAAAGTTATTCTTTTTGAGCTGAAATTTTGTACAGAGATTCTGAACCAGATGCACTCTTCAGCCTGTTTGTATGGATATACTCGTAACCTTTCCGTAACACGCTGTAGAACACGGTATCTTTAACTAGCCATGCTTGCCGAAAATCAGTGTTTTTAGTTATTCTTTAACCAAAACCTCTAGATCATCATAATCTGCCAGCCTTTTTCCAACTGTGTTGGGGTCAGCTTCCAGTCTAACGGGAAGCAGCTAAATACCAGTATTTTACATGGAGTACTGCCTATCTGACTTCCACAACCCAGTTACTGGGTAATCCAATACCCCTTGTATACCGACTGGTTGTCAGACTTTCGGGCTTCTGATATCCCGAAATTACTGTCAAAGATCTTCTTGAAATAACAGCCGGGACTGCGGATATCATCATCGTTCATCATTTCAGCCGAAAGGCGTCCACTGCTGGACATAGGCCTCCCCCAAAAAAAAAGGGGGGGATTTGCCGGAGTGTTGGCGATTGCGGTATCGTTTACAAAATGCATAGAGAACGCTGCTGCCCATTCTCTAGTAAGTCTAGTCGCCTTTTACGACACTCACGGGAAAAAATGGGATGGTGCTATTCTTTACGTCCGGCACCAAATGAATCTCTCCATCTATTAATTATCTATTAATATGGACATTATTAATTAATTATGCGTAAAAGAATCGCTTGTTTACAATAAAAATTATGGGTTGTGACAGCTAGCTGTCAAATTCTTAGACGTTGGATAGTAGCGACATCTGAAGTGAGCAAGTGGCAGTTTTAGTCATCATTATGAATTAATGTTGTAGTGATCGCTTTTCAACACTAGAGGACGTATTGTACGAACAATCAAGAATATTTTCATTCTTTCTAGAAGCCGGAAGTCGATGTCGAAAGACGTCCACTGCTGGACATAGGCCTCGTCCAAAGGGGGGGATTGCCATAATCACCACGCTTGGCAGGCGGGTTGGCGATCGCAGTAAGGTGTTAAAATGCATAGAGAACGCTGCTGCCCATTATCTAGTAAGTCTCTTAGTCGCCTTTTACGACACCCACGGGAAGAAATGGGATAGTGCTATTCTTTACTGCGGATATAGAGACGAGAAATCTGGTAGTAGTGGTCATATCGTGTTTCATTGCTACCTCTTCACCTTTCGTTGTCATTCACTTAGGCCCGTATTTATAGAACGTTACTCAAGCATTACTTAAGACTAAATTCAACCAATCCAATGGCTTGAATCTAGTCTTAAGTAATGGTTGAGTACTAAGTAAAGTTCTATAAATACGGGCCTATATCCTCTGCCATCAACAATATAAACTTATTTTTTTTATTTACTATTTAACTATTATATAATAGATCACTCAACTATTTACACTGGGTACGAACGATATACTTAAACAAAAAAATACAAAGAAAAAAAAACAGATATTAATTATTATTAGGTATTATAATAATATTTATTAATTTTCATTCATAAGTGCCTAACAATTATTATCAACAAATACCTATTAATAGCTTTATTGTTACATTAAAATGCTAATATTGAACTGTGAACTCAAACAAACATCGTTTTAACCGCAAATACGTCTGAAATCGATATCAATCGAGTGACATGCAAACATCACGCCACCGGAACCACGACAAACATTGGCCAAAGCATTGACCCAACTTATCGCCCAATGAAATAAAGACATTCGGTTTTACGCCCCAAGATTTTTATTCGCAGTTATATTTCCGAGACAATTATTGTTATAAATTTGGTAATGCTGTTGCTAATTATTGTTGTAAAGGTCGACGACTGAACATTAGATAAAAATACTGTGGCAGCAATATTGTATTAATCAACGTTATCATGTCTACCGTCATCTGCCAGGCAAGATGACACAATGAAGGGGTATCGTATTACCCAGTTACTGGGTTGTGGAGGTCAGATAGGCAGTCGATCCATGTAAAATACTGGTATTCGGCTGTATTTATTTATTTATTTAATACCTTAAGCACACAAATTTACAGAGGCGGACTTAATGCCATAGGCATTTTCTACCAGTCAACCTTTGGGCCGGGGCTTTTGCCCCCTTATTACAAAACAAGGTTTATCGTCAGACCCAGGTTTAAAACATGGAGCCATTATTGAATTTCGAACTTTATTCCGACTATGGTAAAGTTCCTAAACACAAAACTGTCAACCTAGTACCGAACTAAGTTTTTAGTTTTGTATAAAGAACGTTATTTCAATCACTGTCACGTTCTTTTTACAAAAAACTGGCCCCATGGTTTAAGCCATGTCAAAACATAAATCTTGTTTTGTAATAAGGCGGCTAGTGTCCGGTTAAAAGAAAATAAACGAAAAATTGTTTATTCTGCACAAATAAGACACACTTTACAAAAATAAAATAAAAATTGACAAAATACACACTTTAATACAAAGTAGTCAATTGAAATCATATTTTAAGACATGATGTATATTATAATATATAATAACCAAAAATAAAAATATGAAAAATAAAATAATTGCTAAAAGCCTAGTATTCAAAACCTTAAAAGTAGAAAGTTTGACATATTGTCCATTGCTTGATGTCAGTCCCTGACACTGACATCAAGCAATGGCAAATGGACTTGTCAAGGCTAGACTTGAAGCCTAAGAATAAGGAAAAGCTTGAAGCCAACGTTAACATAGTTGGGAAAAGACTAGGCAGATTGATTGATCTTCTGGACAGAACGTTTGAGACTAATAAAACAAAGGTACATCCTTACTATAAAATAAATGCTTGTCTTTTTAATGGAAGACGCGGTCAAACCTCAACCAAACATAACAAAAACAACAAAAGTCATTCAATTTTTAAGCCCTGCGACCTATATTCGTAGTCTCGGTTTCCCTTGCAATTACCATACGGAACCAATTGTAACAATCTAAGGGTCTGCCCTAACACTTTTAAAGGGACCTCAATAAATATCTATAAAATAAAACGTAAGTGCTTGCGGTCGCCCCCGTCTTATCAATTCAACCGCATCGACCGGTTACAGACGCCATGATGCTAGTTTTTTGAATTTCGAATCAGTGTTGAATCATCTTTTGTACAACGTTTAATGGAATAAACGTTTCTTTTAGTCCCGGTTTACAGAACGTCACCGAGACCCGTATTTTTAGAACTTTACTCAGTATTCAAGCATTACTTAAGACTAGATTCAAGCCATTGTTGGATTGGTTGAATTTAGTCTTAAGTAATGCTTGAGTACTGAGTAATGTTCTATAAATACGGGCCTCAATACTCCAGTATTACTCAAAACTAGTTTCAACTGGAGGGTTTCGCCGCAGGGTACTGAGCGCAGTCTGTAAGCTGAATTGATCGTGAACCGGCCAAGTCTACCCAAGGACCTATGGCCATTGAAGCAGACCTATATTCGAGTGGATACCGCATATTGATAGCATAGTATGGGGGGCCCTCATTTAAATGGCCCCCATAGAAAGGCCGCTGGGAAAGAGTAGATATAGAAGGTGGAAAAGTTTTGGTACAACTAGGTAGAGGCTTATGGCATCAGCTGCCATTGTTGCAAACTGGTTGACAGCGCTCTATGGCTTCTGCTAGGGTTGCGAGTTTGTCCGAAAGGGATATCGTGGCCCTGACACAGAAGCAATCGAAAGAACACGTGTGGGTTTTAGTCAGTAAAAGTCTAACACCCTCCCACTCCGCCCAGAGTGGGATAACTTATTCGATAATTTCACATCCAAAAAAAAAACGCTATTCAGCTGTTTATCGCTGTCCAGCATAGCAGTGTACCTACCAACAGCTTAAAGGCTAAGTTAATAACTGGGGAAATGTGGGTGTACTAAGGTAATCCTCTGCCCGACTCTTCTGGGAAACAAGGCATAATGTTACGTTGTGTTGATAGAGTGATTGTTCCGTGCTAAAAAAACTTTTTACAAAAAAATAATAACCGACTACCAAAAATAACACCACAAAGTGAAAAATAACTTTAATTTTGGAAGTCGGTGTCTTTGGATCTGAATTTGAGTTTTTTGCCGACGACTTCCGAAATTAAAGTTATTTTTCACTTTGTAGTGTTATTTTTGGTAGTCGGTTATTATAAGTTACACTAGCCTAATGTTAACTGCTCGTCACCTTTTACAAAATATTGCTTTTCCCGATGCTGGGACGTTGATTGTTGAGGAGTTCTCCTGGTACGAACCAGGAGAACTGCCACCCACCATATGCATAGTGACGAGCATAAATTGCTTAATCGCAACCCGTTAAATAGGTACTCATTATTATATTGTTCCAGTAGCCATCTGTGGTCCCCATCATCAGGTCCACTTTACCAAATGGTGCTTTCCGAGAGCAAATGCACGAGTTACTATAAAGAATACCCAAATCGCTATAGGTTTGCCTATAAAATTTGAGGGTGTCCCTCGATTTCCAAGGGATCGTCTCATCAGATTCTGATTTGGTGGCAATGGAACCACCTCGAGAGTATACCCTTTCAAACCATAAAAGAATTTTCAAAATCGGTCCATAATTGACGGAGTAGGTAATCGCGTAACAAACACACAAAAAAAAAAGAACAACGCTGACTTGACAACCTTCTCCTTTTTGGAAGTCGGTTAAAAATATGCCTTATTACTAACTATGAATAGGTACAATCAGTTTGTGACTCACTTCAGGAAAAATATTATCACTTAGGGATGTACGAGTACTTTGTATTTTTAAATATAACTAACTGCCGGACTGCCCTATTTATTCCACCTACATAATATTATTATTAAAGGCTTCCGCAGACAGGCGCATTCAACCAGAATCACGTCGCACCGTCGCGTTGCTGCTGTCTGCGGGA
Organism: Tiliacea aurago; assembly: GCA_948098905.1. Lineage (NCBI taxonomy): Eukaryota > Metazoa > Arthropoda > Insecta > Lepidoptera > Noctuidae > Tiliacea > Tiliacea aurago. The sequence continues at coordinate 21,211,526 of OX402593.1, forward strand.
GCTTTAACACATTTCTGAAGCAAATGAGTGCATTACTATCATTGATTGATTCATCATTGTGTTATGCAAAAATAACGCAGATTATTGTAAGGTTAATGACCTTTATAAACAAATTGGGACTTCCCCGCAGGCAATGATGGTTGGTTTGAGTTTGTCATTATAGAATTGTGCTGTTATCAAATGTTTAATTTTATAACATTTGAGAACGATGTAGATGTTGTAGATCGTCAGAAGCCCGAAAGTCTAACAACCAGTCTTAGCAAGGGATATCGTGTAACCCAGTAACTGGGTTGTGGAGGTCAGTTAGGCAGTCGTTCCATGTAAAATACAGCTATTCAGCTGCATCTAGTTAGACTGGAAGCTGACCCTAAAAGTTTGGAAAAGGCTGGGCATATTATTATGATGAGTGTAATTAATGAGAACGACAACAATTTTTATCGTTGATCTTTACTTTCAACCGACTTAGTGCCAATTTCACCAATGAAACTGAACGCGATCAGCACGTAAACTACGTTTAAGAGCTGTCAGTGTCATTATTTTCTTTGGAATATTGACACTGACAGCTCTTGAACTCAGTTTATATGTGCTGATCGCGTTCAGTTGCATTGATGAAATTCACCCTTACTTGGAGCTCTTAATTCGTCCGATATTAATATTTGGTATACTAAACGAGATAGCGATAAGGTATCTTTGTAATTTCTGACCTTTCGTAAAAAACCGACTGTTTCATCTTTTTACCTTTTTTTTTTTTTTTTTTGGGTGGGAAATTATCAAATAACTTCTCCCACTCTGGGCGGAGCGAGAGGGCGTGTCAGACTTTTACTGACTAAAACCCACCCGTATTCCTTCATTTGCCTGTGTGCCAGGGCCACGATATCCCTTTCGGACAAACTCGCAACTCTGGCAGGCATTGGCCCTAACGGACCCCGTCAGTTGCTGCTGACAACTCTTTGAGGCGCGCGTGGAATACAACGCGCCGTCGACCCGGGCCTGGTCCTTATCGGACGGTGAACTACCCATCGCTCACCGTCCGCAAGCCCGCGCCTACGGTGGCCGGAAATCGGCTTGCGACTCCCGACGCCCGGGGCGTCTCCTGCGGCGACTAGGGGCGCGAGGGCGCGAACCTTGCCTCTCCCTCACGCGTTCCGCCTCCTCCTTCGCAAGCATTACTGCTTCGCAGAAGGAGGTGACGGCCTCCCATGCACTCTCGCTCCGAACCATGGCCCGAACCAGGGCCGGACGCGAGAGATCGCCGCCGCCGATCGCCTCCGTGAGGACACGGCGGTGCTCCACCCAAGCCGGGCAGACCTCCACCGTATGCTCCACCGTGTCCTCCGGGCGATCCACACAGTGGTGACACCCCGGCGTTTCCTCCCGCTTTATCCTGAACAGGAACCTCCCGAAACAACCATGTCCGGGTGAGGTGAGGACCTGCGTCAGGCGGAAGGTGAGGACGCCGTGGCGCCTCTCTAGCCACTCCTCAAAGAGGGGACTTATCGCCACAATTGTGGCGTGCCCAGCGCTGGGTTGCGACAATCGCACTCTCCAGGCCGCCATGAGATCCCGCCGGAGCTCTATCCGCTGTGCTGTGATTTCTCGCGGCAGCGGAGTTTCACCCCGGCGTTTCGCCTCCTCGCGCCACTCCCAGATGTGCGCGAGGACTTTTGCCTCCAGATCCCATGGCGGTAGTCCGGCAAGGAGGCCCGCCGCCTCACGGGAGACCGTGCGGTAACCCCGTACCAGCCTGATGGCCATGACCCTTTGGGGCGCGTTCAATTGGCGGGCTGGTCGCAGCCTTAAGGAACGCGCCCACACCGGTGCCCCGTAAAGGGCCATGGACCGCACGATCCCCGCGTAGAGTCTCCGGCAGGAGGCGTTTGGACCCCCTAGATTGGGTAGGAGCCGCTTTAAGGCAGCCCCGGCCCGTTCCAGTCTGGGAGCCAAACGTCGAAAATGCTCCACGAAGTTCCAACGGCTGTCGAGGACGAGTCCCAGGTACTTCATCGTCGACTCGACACCGATGTGAACCCCTCCTGCCGTTATCTGGGAACCCGACAGTGGCGCATTCCGAGGACCATAAAAACACATGGCCTCAGACTTGTGCAAAGCCACCTCGAGTCCCAATTACCTACTTTCAATGTTGTCGTTTTTTGTTTCCTGTTTACTACTTAAATGAAATGCCACTTATATAAGTGTTTTTTTTTTACTGTTCCGTAAGCTTTGTCTGAGCAATTTTTCGTCAAATAGCTAGGCTAGTAGGTAGCTAGGTAGGTACTTATCCGATAACTCAACAGCACAGGACTCAGAAGTACGCAACACAAAAAAAAACGTTTTTTTGTGCGGACTACATTATCTATCGGAGTACATTATGACATAATTACATAATCTACTGCGATACATAATGTAGTCCGAAGTCCGGAGATTATGTATGTATGATAATGTATCATAATCTCCCTCTGAATTCAATACAAAAGTAGCACGACAGTTTCACGATATCTGAACAATATGGTCACACTACTGTGTTGCCACAATAGGGCCATAAAACCGCTGAACTGCCGAAAGACTCTATTACCGCCCTCCCTGACAATTGTATCGTAATCCTTAACATTACACACTCGGCTCTGGTTGGACATTTAGGATATAATAGCAATACTCTTTACTAAATACACCATTAAAATTACAGATGTAAATGTAGTTTTCTATACCTAAACTTCCTCGAAAACTGGTTCATATCGCACTACGATTAGGTTCACAATGCAATGTATTTCACACGCGTGCGATTTTTTATTTTCCAACACGTGTGTGGGAATAAAAATTGCCACACATAACTTATACTTATACTTAGTCCAACTTGGTTCTATGCCTCTATTCACACCGTCTCGCGCCAGAGACGGTCCTCTCTATTCAGGGGTGATATTTTTTTTTAAATCTCGGCAATGATGCGTCTTTACGGCGTTAATTTTTTTGGAATATTTAAATAATGTTCATAACAAAAATAATGATAAATAAGGATTATTACAAAAAAAAAACTATATTTCATATTAGGCTGTTTATCGGCTTTATACCTTTGCTTCTCCTTCAACCTGGCGAAAGCAAAGCGCGGAAAAAAAAGAAAATGAAATCATAGTTTCCTAATAATTCATAACAAAAATATTTTTCGTTATTTTATTTTATTTCTTCAAAAGTGTATTGAAAAACGTCGTTTGATACACGTGGACATTTTTTATTGCAGTTCTCGGCTCAAAAACAACCTCGCCTACGGCTCGGGTGTTAAGTCCACCTCGAATGCAATAACAAACATTCTCCACTTGAATCAAAATGTACTATTTAAATCGAGTGACACAATGGGCGGTCTTATCGCTAAAAGCGATATTTTATAGACAACCTTCGGATGGAATAAGGGGAAAGGAGAGACAGTACTGCAGGTAGTCTGTGGTGTACTATTTACATATATACAATAAATATATACATACATAACACATAATAAACATATCCATGTAAATAAATTCAATAATAACCACGAAACAAGTGCAAAGAACAAAAAATAAATTATGTTTAAAGAGAGAGTTAATTTGTGTTTTTACCATAATTTAAAAAATGGACAAGGATTGAGCACGCCTGTCAAGGCGTCCTCCAAGGCGTCGTCCAAGTTTCTATGATGAATCTTTTACAGTTCAAGCAGTATGGTTATGGAATGCCATAACCATACTGCTTGAACTGTAAAAGATTCATCATAGAAACTGGGCCTCAAGTCTGCTATTACAATAGTGTCAGAATGGTCGATCATTGAATTCATAATTGTTGATTTTGACAAGTTTGGTAATCTACTATTATAATGGTGCCATTATGACTTTCCAATGGTCGGCCACTGAAAGAAATTGCATTTATTGGTAATTTCGTACAAAATGACAAATGAATGACGTTTCTACTAATGGGTTTTATAATAATGGCAATACGACAATGCCAATATATGTAACACAATTCTATAACGAGAACATTGACCGACCAATGATTGATCATTATGAATTTAGCAGATTACGAACTTTTAGCAAAATGACAATGGGACGTGTTGGAATGACTGAATTTATAAAAATAGCAGACTTGGGGCCGTGATAGAATGCATTGGCCATCTCAAGTCTGATGTTTTCCGATGACCTCATACAGGTATATAATTATCATGTGTCATGAAGGAACTTCAAACGTTCTTTAAGATAAGATACGATCTTTTTGAGACACATTTTATACAGACGGCTACACATCAAGCTATACATTTCCACTATAAGCTGGCCTCTCATTGTACGAAAATCCTATACAATGCGAGATCAGCCTAAACTGGATATGTATAGCTTGATGCGTAGCCGTGTGTACCTACGTAGGTAACTACTCAGGTATAGGTATGGTATATATATATATGTATATAGGTAGGTAGGTATCTCAAGCATAAGTACACTTAAGACGGAGACACATGCCAGTGACCTTGAGTAGTTAGCTTGCGTGTTCTGTACTGAGCTCACGCAACGCGTCGTACGTTCAGCCAGTAATAGGACTCGCCCATCAAGGAGCGCTGTCCCCAATTTGACGCATTATTAATTTATTATACACAAAACAAAAGGTATGTTAGTAAAACGCGTATACTAAAAGATCAATAATTAAATTATCTTTAAATTGGTGAAGGTTTCAGAAAAATACGCTTGGTAGATTTTGCGCCATTCTCAGTTTTTTATCCGCCTTAGACATAACTTTACAAATTAATGTCACTATGTAATATAAACATAATCTAAAATATTCACATATTAAATTATTGAGAAAATGCTCTAATTTAACATATATTTTTTTCAAATCATTAACACTACTCGTTTAGACGTGATCTTCAGCATAAAATCATAAAAATCCGTTATCGTCACCTTAAGAAAAATTCAAAAGCGATTTTCTCGTGAGATAATGATTAGTACTTTGGAAAAGACGAATTTCACGCCGAAAAATTTCTATCAATACTTTAGGAGAAAATAACTTTTGAATCTTGCGTAAGAGTAAGGATATGTAACCACGGGGTATTGTGTTACCCAGTTACTGGGCTGTGAAGGTCAGAGTCACTCCATGTAAAATACTGGTGTTCAGCTGGATCCAGTTAGACTGGAGTCCGACCCTAACAAAGCTGTTGGGAAAGGGCTGGGCAGATGATGAACTATACGTACCAGTAGCACAAGTACAAGTAGAATAGAATAGAATACTCTTTACTAAGTACACCATAAAAGTTACACAACATTAGTTTTTGTTAGGGTTCCGTAGTAAACAAGGAACCCTTATAGTTTCGCCATGTTCGTCTGTCTGTCTGTCTGTCTGTCCGTCCGTCCGTCTGTCCCCGGCTTAGCTCAGAGACGCTTAGTCCTAGAAAGCTGTAATTTGGCATGGGTATACATATTAATCATGCCGAAAAAGTCCTCACATAGAACCATGAAAAACCATTTTTTTTAAGGTACCTCCCTTACACGTGAAATGGGGATGATATTTTTTTTCTCGTCTATTCCTTGGTGTGGGGTATCGTTGGATAGGCCGTTAAAAATATTGTTTATATTTTTCAATTAAGGTATCCGTTTGCGTAATATTAAGCTTTAAAGTGTTATTTTTTGTTAGAGTCAAGTGTCCCCCCCCCACTGCCAGCTAAATGGTTGGTTTTGGATAGGTGAAAAAAATCATGGCAATAGTATATATAAAGAAATTAAAAGGAAAACTATCACAGCTAAGTAGGCTTCACAAGTTAACGAGTAATAGTCGACCAACTTAAATTTGCAGTTGGAGAATTGACCGTAACGTATGTATGGGAGAGCATGTTTTTCAACTATAATGTTAAGTTTGTTTTTGGGATAAATTCATCCCAACTACGGAACCCTTCATTGTGCGTGGTCCGACATGCACTTGGCCGGGTTTTTTTATACTAAACCCGAAAAGGGGTCATTGTACTCATCATTTTGAACAGTTTTTTCTATGGGAACAACCTAGAAATCGCGAAAAAAAAATCAGCTGTTCCATACATTTTGTCGATCTAAGTGAACACAAATGTAGGGAACAGCTGATTTTTTTTAACAAAAACTAATGTTTACTCGTATGTTTAAATTTTACATAGGGTGACAAAGTAAGGGAGTAAGTGAGGTTAAGTAGCTGTTTTATCCACTTGAACGTCAGGAGATACTTGAGTATCGAAAAAGTTTTTGTCATCTTACGTTAGGGAACACTACAGTGTCGACTATAGGAGTTTAATAAAGCAAAAGCTCCTTTTTGCAATATTACTGGCGTTTCGGACGCGGAACTAAACGTAGTTGGCACTGACATGTGTAAACAGTTCAAATCTTTTTAATCTGTATTTATACTTCTTCTGTGCATTGACAGTTCGCGGCGTGGACGTTCAAATGGTTATGTGATCATAATATTATCTTCAGTTGTAGAGAAAGCAACATAAGATGATTAATGATTGATCATTGACTTTACTGCAATAGGCACAAACCATTGTTATTTAATAGTATCGTCTTTTGTTATAATAATAATATGTCATTTATAACAAGAAACTTACATATGGCGCTCAGTAATTCCAGTATTAATAGTTATAATATTTAGAAATACGTAGTTTCTGACTGTCGTCTTATGCAACATGTCCCACAATTAACGCACAACCTCTTAAGGGGTCATTGTACTCATCATTATGAATAACTTTTACTATGGGACTAAACCTGAAAACGCGAAAAAAAAAATCTGCTGCGCGATTTCAGGTTTGGTCCCATAATAAAAGTTATTCATAATGATGAGTACAATGACCCCTTAAGAGGTTGTGCGTTGATTCTGGGACATGTTGTATATGTATGTATTGTAAAACATTTTAAAAGAGTTACGGTGGAGTTTCTTGCCCATTCTTTATCATAGGAAACCCTTTGGAAAAGGCAGCTAGAATGAATAATTCTAACTTCTTGTTAATTTTGACGTTCAAAACTGCCTGAAGTGCCTATTTGAAATAAATGATTTGACTTTTGACTTTGTAGCTTTTGGTGGCTTCTTGAACATGATTCATGTTATCATTCATCATTCATTCATTCTATTCATGCATCATGATGCGTTTTCTAAATTATATCAAAGATATCATTCATCAATTCCGTTAACCCACGGTAATCCAGATTCACCAACAAGTAATGAACAAGCATAGCAAGAACGTATTTGGTTTTGTATAAAAAGAGATCTCTTATTCCACAGATGAGGGATAATAGGCAGACAAAAAAGGTTTTTTCAGAATTATTCCCGATGAAGGTTTTCTTGGCGTTAAAAATATAAGCATAATTTGAAGTCCCCAGGCTAAAACCGCACAAAAAAATGCTTCTAAAAAACAAATCTCTGTGAAAGTGGCAAAACGAAAGAAAATAACAGATGTAATGTTACGATATGAAGTTATCTCATGTAAAAAATAACAGGGTATTCTTTTGGAGCAGTCATCAATCAAACTGGAACAAACGAGGCCGCAATAATTCCCTTGGAGTACACGCTCACTATGAAATGTTATACTTGGATAGCTACGGGTAAAATGGATAAAGAGCAAACAGAAAAATGTTTTGACAAACATGAGTTTTTATGGGACTCTCACAAAGCTAGTAAGTTATGAATCTTACAGGCTATGGGTACGTTCAACTATACTCTGATCCGAAATAATTTATGGAAAAGGTAAACAAATGGGTCAGAAAACGTATCTGTGGACGGCAAAATGTAGCGCTTATTCTACTTACTTCTACTAAATTCTAATTTTAAACCACTTTAAAAACGGTTTTAATTTTAGGCCGGGGAAATTAGGTTTGAACCCTGCACTAAATCATAACAGCGATTTTCTTCTTGAATCGTGTTTTTGAGCTTAGGTCTAAAAAAAAAAAAACCTGGAAAAATTAAACACACTAAGGCAGATTCCTATTAAAAAAATCAAAATATGGATTGCTTTAAAGTCTTTACTTTTCTTGTAATTAAGTCAGATTGCACCTTTACATAAAAATTATACTAAATTTATCTCTGTTACATTTTTGTCTGAACCGCTATTGCAACAAAACCTTGATAAATATCTTGCGCTAGTACCTAAAATATGTTTAATTTTGTTGGATAGCGTATTAAAATACTTAATTAGGGACCATCTTGTCTGCCATCGCAGCTACGGTGTTCAAAGATGATTCCTTGTTTACAGACCATACGACTCGAACTTGTGCGGGCAGGTGATCTAGCCATTCTATTTTAAGACCTTCTTCGGTAATCATGCCGCTTGCGAGTTCTCGCATCTTCCTTAACAGCTGGGAGGGCTTCTGATCTCCCAGCTCTAAAATAAAAAACAAAAAAAATACAAAAAAACCGTTGTTTATATTTTTGCTTAAAGTACAATTCAAACATTTTGTAATTTATTTTTAACAATGTTTCCGTGAACGAAAATGTTAAATTTTCTAACCTATAAGTAATATCTCATCTCTTCGACAAACACATACTATATCTGTTAATATTTTTTTTCTACCAAGTAAAATTGAAATAACATGTGTTCTTAAAAATAATGTACACGCGAGGATGAGCTTTTCACGGTTTACATTTTAAGATACTCCCTTGTCTATATATACCCTGTACATTAAACGAAAAAAAATACTGTTTTAAATTAATGCAAAGTAAGCCTAAAATTCGGCGTAATTTCCCTGGACTATTTAACAATATTGAAGTTATATTTATAGCCAGAGTAAGCTTGATAATACATGCCGATTGCAATAGCGTTTGCATGAAGTGAGATTAGAGGCTTGCCAAAAAGGTTGCAGACTTCATCCCCAGATGATAGATGCTGTTTCATTTCCTAGACACATCCTCGAGGTAATGTCGTTAGATTTAGACTTTTACGCTTTGACGAAGGACCAAAAGAGTTTTGGATTATATCGAATACTCATTTGAGTGACGCTCATATTATTTGTAACAGCTGTTCACCATGATATTATACCTTCCGTCTAATAGTCTATTTTCGAAGTCGTCCCTTGGATTTTTATACTTTTATATAAGGAGCGTAAAAACAGATTTTAAAGTCATTAAAATCATTTATCTGCGCCTTAAGGCGCTGACAAGAGGCAAAAGATAAAAGTAGGCTTGTCTTATACAAAAAAAATGCCAAATCTATGTAGTTTGTGGTAGCGGAAAAATATGTTATTCTTGAACATATTTTTCAGAACTTGGTTGTTACCAAAACACCTCGATAAAAATTAACGGTAAACTAACCCTTTACTTTGAGTTACATTCCAAAATATAGTGTATTAAATATCAACGTACGGTTAGTATTTAATTAATAAGAAGAACGTCTTTATTTGTATGCAGGACTTGGTTATTTTTTATTTTCGATTACTCAACAAATTTTTGAGTAAATAAATAATTGCTTCATATTTTGCAATAAATTACAAGCGTTGTGTCATCGCGCTTCTCTTTCTTTTGTATTCAGTTTGACAGTGACAGCGGTTTACCTGTTGTCAGCGTCTTAAGAAAGGTATTGAATGTTCTGCTGTAAAAAAATATATTTTAGCACAAATTTAAGTAAATGACAATGCCTAGAAAGTACTAAAATGAACCTTTGTCATGACATAGGTACTTTGCAAAACAGTCTCATTCAAGTCATCCGGATGCAATGGCAATTTTATTGATAAGTACCATGCAATATCCTGTGAACAATAATTTTGTGGAGACTCCCTAACTTAATTTTTTAATGTCATATCCTTTTTGTACCAAATAGGTGAGTAAATAGAGAAGGGTCCGTACCATGATCAAAATGCAAGGCTGTTCAAAAATATTTAGTTTCATCGCACAAGGTATAAAATTGCTTGACACTTCACTTTTTGTATAATATTGACCTGGTTTATAACCTTTTTGTTTATTTAATAGTCAGCAAGTCGTAGAAATTGTTACTTGTTTTAAAAATATCTCTTACTTATATTTGCATCATCAGTGTTCCCACTGCTGGGACACAGGCCTCCTCTCGGTGAGAGGGAGCAGGCCGTAATTGATCCACCACGCGGGCCCAGTGTGGATGTCACATGGTATCGAACTTCTGGTTCTAGGACATGCCGGTTATTTCCTTCACCGTTTTGAGAGCAGTGGTGATGAAATAATTAACACAAAGTAAAGCGCACAAACAAAAGCCAAAGACCGAAATCACTGGTGTTCTCTGGAGGAGGCCTTCACCCTCACTACCTGAGGGATTCATGCATGCAATTTTTTATTTTATTTTCATTTTATTTTAAATTTATTTTATTTCAATAATTTTATAAATATTACAATAACTCAAATTTAATTTATACCTACATTATAATTACCTAAGTACTATAAACTATTGTTATTTTTAAGTTTTTAACTACTATAAAAAACTAATTACAAATGAAAAGATGTTATGGAAATTATTAATTAATTAATTAAATTAATTAAATTTAAAAATAACTAATGTACTTAACAATTTCTTTTGTAAATCAATTAAAGTACACGCTCACTACATACATGTTAAAAACAAAATGTTAGAAAAAAAAAAGAACATATTTTTAATGCATGAAATAAAAAGCTTTTTATTTTTTATTTATTTAAAGCGCTTGTGTGGGTTCGAATCTACGACCTACAACTCGTAAGTCCGGCCGCTACCACTGCTACCACTGCTTGCTGGGCCACCACTGCTCCCTTACATATACAGGGTCAAATTAAATTAGCTAGCGAAACTCCGCAGACGTAATGGGTATCGATATCAAAAAAGGACAAAATAAAATAACAAAAGATTTGATGATTTTTTTTTTGGGGTCAACGTACCGCTGTTTTTGTTGTTACTTGAAGTATGAGTTGAGAAAATCTGTTTTCTTTTGTTTTGATCATGTTGAGTTATCGGTACCCATCACGTCAGTGAAGTATACAAAAAAAAAAAACAATTTTTCAAATGACTACACTGCGGTTACAGACCCAAAAAAAAAATTCGTCAAATTAATTTCTTTTTTAAGTGATCATGTTCAGATATCGATTCCCATCACGTCTGCGGAGTTTTGCTAGCTAATTTAATTTGACCCTGTATATTTAATAGTTCTAAAAGACCGTACATTGATGAAGTTAAGTGAAGTGGAGTGGCTAGTTCTATCTATACTTCATGCTTATACTAATATTATAAATGCGAAAGTAACTCGGTGAGTCTGTATGTCTGTCACCTTTTTTACGCCTTTAAACGGCTAAACAGATTTGGATGAAATCTGGCACCAGCATAGATCATGAGCTGTCCTGGGTTTGGACAGGACATTGAACTATTAAATATCCCGGAATACCCGTGAGATAATTTTCTACATTCACGCGGGTGAAGCCGCAGGCAAAAACTATAAATAATTATACAAACGAACTCATCGTTATACCACAAACATGTTTATCTCTGTTACCACATTTTTTATCCCGCTGCGTAAATGATTTGAATAATACTAATTTAAATAAGTAGTCTCCATGAATCATCTGTTCCCAATTAATCATTAAACAAAGACCGGGCTCCATTATTATCACAACGTCCGCCGACACAAACAGAAGCTTTCGTTCCTTTTGATAATAAAATTATTACAACAAGTTCAACACAGGAAATGAAAATGACTTTCTTGAGAAGTGCAGTTTTTGTGAAGTGATAAAATAACAATTGTCATTTTTGGAGCGCCAATATGGATTTAAATTTTTTTTTGGGTACGTTTATGGTTCGGTTTATTATAATAATCTTATTATTGGAGTAGTTTATAGTTATTTTATTGTGACTATTGAATACTTACTTCCGATATGTCCTACCTACTGTCAAAAAAGAGGTAGGGCAGCTAACTTCAATGCATTTTAACCCATAATGTGCGTGACTATATTCATAGTTTATATGGTGGACTCCGTGACTTTAGTTAAAAAAAAAATATACGCGTCGACTCGAAAACCTTTTTTTCGTCGGTTAATAATGAAAATTCTCTGCGCAAGACGCAAATATTTATTGTATTTGCCTAGTTTCAGTCCTTACTATATCCAAGTTCCAGGTTATGTTTGGCACATCTTACCTGGTGTTTGTTAATAGGTACTAGCTGTACCGAAAACGAATAATTTTAATGGATATTCTGAGCTGAAATTAGTTAGTGCGAATTTGGCAATTTCCTGAAAAAATCGAAACTGTTAAATATTTTCTTGTTTTCAAAATTATGTACTTATGTTACATGGACTTCTGTTACTTCATTTTAGGTGTCATCGTATTTGCATCCACCATCACATCGTCTGCCGCCGGCTGTAGTTTGACCAATAGACATGATTCCTGCAACTACAGCATCGTTTGTACCAACAACCCTAGCAGCATTAACAACCCAAACTGTGAAGAGGATCCTTACGTGATCTTCAGTATCACGAACTCTAACATGGCATTTCTCACCACTGGATTTTTTGCCGCAACCAACTTCGACTCCCGAGTTCGTGAAATTAAAGCCTATGACAATTCTTGGACACATATTGATACTTCTGCATTTCGGTATTACCCCAAGAGCATCAAACTGGATTTATCGAACAACTACATCGAAGAAATTAACAATGAAGCATTCAGAAACTTGAACTATCTTCAAACGCTGAATATATCAAATAACATAATTAAAACTCTGAATTCCAAGTCGTTTCTTATCTCTGATACTAGAAGTAACTTAGTACAAGTGCTTGATTTGTCTAATAATAAGCTAATAGAACTGTCAAGTGAACTAAGTGACTTTTCCAAGTTGAAGAGGTTGCACTTACAGAACAACATGTTGTCGAGACTGGCGGATGATTGTTTTACGCTTTTAAAGAATTTAGATTATCTTAATTTGCAAAATAATCGCTTGTTATTCTTGAATTTGACCTTAACGAACTTAAAAATGTTGAGGACACTCGATATCTCTTACAATTATTTGATAAAACTATCAGGCTATGAAATTAATCGTATGGTTGCTATTGTTGACTTCAATGCATCGCATAACGCATTGACATCAGTTGAATCAAATTGCTTCAACCAAGCTACCTCTTTAGAAACGGTTGATTTTAGTTACAATAACATTAATGCCACCATCGAAAATGTGAGGTTCGTTGTCAACAATCAGCTAAAATATCTGAACTTTTATAATAATCATATTACAGGAATACAAGAAAACTCCTTTCTGCATTCTAGTTTATATTATATAAATTTTGAAAACAACAACATGACAGGAGTTATAAAAGAAAATACTTTCACCGGTTTGCGTAATGTCACCAACCTGGATTTATCACGACAAAGTATTACTGGTATAAAGGATAAGGCATTTACATACATGGTAAGCCTCACGCATCTTAATTTAAGTACTAACAAAATTTCAGAAATTGAAAACTCTAGCTTTGATAATTCCTCAATCATTGTTTTAGACCTATCTCATAATCAAATATCTCATTTATATTTCTTTCAGAATTGTTTGCCAAATCTAACTGAACTGTATATCAGCGATAATAATATTACTATAGTCCCAAAAAACATTTTTGATAATCAATCACAAATTATAAAATTAGATCTTTCCATGAACAGGATCAAGATTATTGAGCAGTATTCCTTACCGTTGAAAAACTTGCAATATCTCAACATTGTAGGTAATCGTTTAAATGATATTATAAAGAAAAATGTTTTCAGTCCAGCAAAGTATTTAAGGTTTCTAGATTTAAGTAACTTTAGCATTACAAAAATTGATGATTCAGCATTTGTCGATCTACCAGTATTAGCTCGATTAAATCTTTCTAACAATCATATAGAAACGATAGATCCTGACAATTTCAAAGGTGTTGATAACATGTATAGTCTGGATTTATCGTATAATAACCTCACACATTTGTCCTTTAGGAAAAGTATTTTGACAAATAATTTAAAAGCCCTATATTTGAACAACAACAAACTCACAAACATATCGAAACTTTTTGTAAATATATGCAAAGTGTTATACCTTGATATATCCAACAATAACATTAGTGATCTCACTGCACTCGGTGCTGATATCTTTCCTAATTTGACGGGGTTACATCTAGCCAACAATAAAATTAAACATTTCAATAACCAACGAATAAATTCTTTAACGACACTAATTGATCTAGGGTTATCTTCAAATGAAATAAGCAATATAGACCTGAGTCATTTCAAAGAACTGATGTCCGTAGATCTTAGCAATAACAATTTGATTTATTTAAATAACACGCTATTTAAAAATAATGAATACTTACAGTCACTAGATGTTAGCAGAAATAATATAACAGATCTACCACCTGGTACGTTCCAATTTATGAAAAACCTGAAGGTACTGAATTTGTCATCTAATTACTTGACGAAGCTTCGATACGGCAGTCTAATAGGTCTTCATAAAACGGAACTCTTGGACTTATCCAAAAATTATATCGCAGTGTTAGATGTCGACGTTTTTCATGAATGTGATGAACTGAAAACTTTGATAATCGACTACAATCGTATCAAAACATTTGACGTTGAAAGACTGATACTAATATCGTTAAGGAAATTAAGAACTTTGAGTTTAGGAGGTAATCCTATTTCTTGTAAGGAAATAGTTCATAATATTAAATCTGCAAATGTTACGTTTTATGCTATCAGACAGGTAGCAGTAACTTCTATTGATAAAATATATCATGAAGACAATGTTCATGGCATAAAATGTGGAGATGATTTATTTAATAGTACTACTATGAAACCGAAAGTGAAGGAGTTGACAGACGATACACCTTCGTCAGTGTCGTCAACTACTATAGTATTAACTTGGTGTTCTTTAATAACAATAACACTTATTGGAGCTGGTGTTTTTGTTTATATAAAACTGTATAAAAAACGTATTTTGGTTGTTAGTAGCAACGTGACTATGCAAATGAGAAATTCAATTGTTTCGGATGGTTCAGATTTTCAGAGTGATCTTCTGAGTTAGGCTTTTTGATTTATATTGCATTAATGTTTATGTTAAAAATATTTTGTTTTGGCCTCAAAGTCCGTAGTGTGATTATATGTTAAGTTGGTTACTTTTTGTTAGTGTTTTTTTTTATTTAACTTAAGGTTCTCGTCCATGATAGATAAAGATAGAGAACTAAACAAAAAAAACAGGTTTACTTACAAAAGATCGAGTTTAATCGACTATAATTGAGCTTTAGCTAGAGTAATTTTATTATTTTGTATATTATGATGACACAAACCGTGTGCTCGATGGTAGTTACGAGCCATACCTCACCGGGATACTACGGCGGCGTCGCCAGGTTGCGCTGCCAATCAAATGTATACAGCTATACACCGTGGCATTTTAGTCATCATACAACGGCAGCCCACTTCATGTATCCAATGACTACTAATCATTCATTAAATATTTTTTTTTTATTAACTTTTGAATAATTAAAAAAAAAAATATTATTCATTAGGACGCATGATGTAGTTTGAAACACCCTGTTATGAGCGCGGTGCGAGCCTTCTTCTCCATTCCGCGGCACCCTTGGAACGCAAGGCTTGTAACAGGGTGTTTCAAACTACATGCATCATAAATTCATAATGTTTTTTTTTATATGTTATCATTCTAATGTTAATAAAAAAAAAAAAACTTTTATGAGTGATTAATAGTGATTGGATACATGAAGTGGGCTTTTTTTTTTTGGATTGGAATATTCATCAAAGCTGCTAATTAAAGGCCGCCACAGAAAAAGACAAAATAACAAACAACTAAAAAAAAAAAACACAAAATATCAAAAAACTTCTCCCGCTCTGGAGTGAGCGGGAGGGCGTGTCAGACTTTTGCTGACTAAAACCCTCCTTCCTTCCCACCCACCTTCCTTCCGTTGTCTGTGTGCCGGGGCCCTTTCGGACAAACTCGCAACCCTGGCAGGCATTGGCCCTAACGGACCCCGTCAGTTAAGTTGGTGCTGACATCTCTTTGAGGCGCGCGTGAAACAACGTGCCGTCGACCCGGGCCTGGTCCTTATCGGCCCGCGCCTACGGTCGCCGGAAATCAGCTTGCGACTCCCGATGCCCAGGGCGTCTCCTGCGGCGGCTAAGGGCGTGAGGGCGCGAACCCTGCTTTACTCTCACGCGTTCTGTCTCCTCCTTCGCGAGCATTACTGCTTCGCAGAAGGAGGTGACGGCCTCCTATGCACTCTCGCTGCTGTTGTAAGATGACTAAAATGCCACGGTGTATAGTGAGTGGCTCACCTGGGGTTCGGAGCCAACCATACATTTTGGTGGCGACGCGCCGCCATGGCATCCAGGTGAGGTATGGCTCTAATTTTCTTGTCGGCAAGAATTACAAACTTCCATGCAAACTTTTATCCGCTATTTAACCCCTTTAGGAGATGTTTTTTTTTAAATCCTTCCTCTTTGGTAATTTTTGCTATGTGTTTAAGGAACTTATTTGATGTTATGTAACCTTTTCTTTGAAGAGTAACATTGTTGCGTAATGTATTTTATTTTTGTTTATTCTCTTCAGTTGTTTCTTTGTTTAACTCTTAACGCTGTTTTTACCGTTTTGTCTATTTCATACATAAGTTTTTACAAGTGGAAACTTGTAATTGGCTTTCTTCTACATATAACTTTTGACTACTCGAATGTAAATATGCAAAAGTCCAAGCTTCTAGACCCAGCAGTTTAGGCTCTGCAGTGTCTATCAGTGAATTTAACATTTTATTAAGTTGATGTGGTAGATTGCTCTACGTAAAATTAACGCGCGTACCGTGGCAAATGTTTCGTGGACGAGGCGCTTTATTTGCTATATTTTATACAATAATGTTAACGGAGTTCATATTTTATAATGTTGACAGTAGATTAATAAAATCTGTATACCATAGTATCGTATGATTTAATGTTTATTCTTTTATTCGTGTCCTATCTCTCACAGGTTTTGTCTCTAGATTGTTTTAATAGGTTAAAACTCGAAGAGACCCTTTATTCATAAGTGTAGCGAGTTAAAACTGTCGACTGAAATCGTAATCATTACATTAAATGAATAAGAACGGTTTAACAGAAAGTAACACTTTAAAAAATGTAAACTCTTCAAGCTATTCGCACACAATAACGAATGTACTAAAAATAATTTTACTTCTAAATAAAAGTAAAATACTCGTACATATCGATAAACTTTGCTAAACCAAAACAAATTACTTACCGGTAAAATTTTGCGGTCCGCTGAATCCAAAGCACCTGATTTTGCTGGATACAAAATTAGGGGTAGGCTATTCTACGTGAAATTTTAATGATGGTTCCGAGTTGTCGGAATACATTAGAGATTTTGTCGAATTAGTTTTGCAACTTCGATAGAATTAATTTCTGTGGTTCGGACGTGTTCTGGAAGTGGGAAATTCTGGGCTTGATTTATTAAATTGAATTTCAATGCGTTGTCAAATACATGCTAGATGACTTCATGGATTAAATGAGTTATCGAAGAGTTTCAAAATGCACGGAATATGAAGGAAAAGTTTTGGGAATTTGATGACGTAAGTAATCGTTATGGTACTGAAAATTTTGATAACACTTTTGCTGACACCAAAGTTTGGGATGAATGTAGAGGAAAAGTTTTATTCTTGGATATTTTGGATCATAAGAAAATATTGGAAATATCCAATATACAGCGTGTATTAGAAAGGTGTGGCCATATGTAACGATGTGGTACAGACCATGAAACTGAACAACATTCTCTATTAAAAAGTAATCGGCCATCACACATTTGGGTCGTGTAGGTATTAAAGTTTTGTATAGGCCAGTTTATATTTTTCTCACGATTACGATATTGGTACCATGGAGAAAGTTGTTGTATATATCACATTCTTCAATCCTAATCTTGTTTCATGTACCATAATGAGTCTTCAAAGACGTAAAACTTGCATCTGAAACCTAGATAACGGGACTCAACCTCCGAATCAACGGATGCATTTTTTTTTTCACGGGGTCGAAAATCCGCATGGATGTCCTCCGCCCTGGGGCGGGCGGAGGGGTCTGTCAGACTCTTACTGACTAAAAACCACCCCAGTGTTCCCCTTCCACACTTGCACCGGGGATCTTGGGATCTATTATTACTTCCGCAATCCCCGGCTAGTGCCGGCCCGCCTCTGCGGGCCACCTTAAGTCTGGGGGAGTATACGAGAATGATATGTCACTTTCTATGGCATGAAAACCGATCGAATACTATACGTACCCAGCCACTCCAGCCACTAGGTACTCCAGCCACTAAGTACTGCAGCCACTAGGTACTCCAGCCATTAGGTACGTTAGGCATTAGGGGTGAGGTGTTTGACCCCCCCCTTGACGTCCCAAAGGGAACACTACGCGCCGCCACCTCGGGTCCAGTGTGATTGGGGGCGGCGGACGTCCTTAAGTCCGCCGTGCCTGGACCCATTTAGGGGGGCCGGAAGAAAGGCGTTGTCAGCCCTCTGCCGACGCCCAGTGCGCCTGCTGCGGGCCGGGTGAGTGGACGAGATCTCCCCCACCCTCCTTCTGCGACACGACTGTTTCGCAGAAGGACACTACCGCGTCCCAGGACTCCTCACTACCGACCATCGACTCGACCACGTCCGGCAGCGATAGGTCACTGCCTACTCCTGATATGAGGGCACGGCGTGGCCCCTCCCAAGCGAACTGATGCATAACATAACCCAAAAAAAAAAACAAATAACAAAATCATCCAAAAAACCTTTATAATTCACGCGAATTGAACACACAAACAAAACGTTAACGTAAACGTTACCGTTTAAGTTCATACTTTATGTTGTGGTAACGGGGAGTTGGCAACTTGCCAACGGTAATAGGGCCATAGCTCCCAAAGTTTAAGGTCAGCCCTGAATTTATTGTTTATCATCGGTTCATTGATTTGGGGACATCGCGTGTGGATCCTATTGATTGAAATAGGAATTTATTAAAGGAATTTGGACAATTTGTATTTGTGGTAGTCTCTGCGCTACATCACTAGTGTGTTTTGAAAAAAAAAAAAAGTGCGAGTCGGACTCGCGCACGAAGAGTTCCGTACCATCTATAAAAAGGTAAATTGCGGTTTACGATTTATGACGTATTAAAAAAAAACTACTTACTAGATCTCGGTCAAACCAATTTTCGGTGGAATTTTACATGGTAATGTACATCATATTTTTTTTTAGTTTTATCATTCTCTTTTATTAGAAGTTACAGGGGACACACATTTTACCACTTTGGAAGTGTCTCTCACGCAAAATATTAAGTTTAG
This sequence comes from Tiliacea aurago, assembly GCA_948098905.1. Lineage (NCBI taxonomy): Eukaryota > Metazoa > Arthropoda > Insecta > Lepidoptera > Noctuidae > Tiliacea > Tiliacea aurago. Next base: position 21,230,776 of record OX402593.1, read on the forward strand.
AAAAAAATTATATTAGAAACCTCAATATTATTTTTTAAGACCTATCCATAGATACTTCACACGTACGGGTTTGATGAAAAAAAAATTTGAGTTTCAGTTCTAAGTAGGTACCCCAAAACTTATTGTTTTTTTTCTATTTTTGTGTGAAAATCTTAATGCGGTTCACAGAATACATCTACTTACCAAGTTTCAACAGTATAGTTCTTATAGTTTCGGAAAAAAGTGGCTGTGACATACGGACGGACAGACAGACAGACATGACGAATCCATAAGGGTTCCGTTTTTTGCCATTTGACTACGGAACCCTAAGAGAGAGGTATCGTGTGACACCCGGCTGGAACGAAATTCTTTTCGTTGTACAAAGTGTCCGTGGAGTTTCATGCCAGTTCTTCTCTATATGTAGCTACTACGCTTTGGAATGGGCAACTAGCTTCATCTTTCTGACTGACTGACCCGTTAGTAAAATTAATTCAAAAGTGCCAGTAATTGTAGATATTATTTGAAATAAATACTTACCGTCGTATTACAAAACAAGATTTATATTTGGACATGGCTTAAACCATGCTCCTAGTTTTTGTAATACGAGGAACGTAACAGTGATTGAAATACCGTTCTTTATACAAAACTGAAAACTTAGTTCGGTACTAGGTTGTCTGTTTTGTAATAGGAACTTTAGCATAGTCAGGAAATTTACCATAGTCGGAATAAAGTTCGAAAATCAATAATGGCTCCATGTTTTAAACCTGGGTCTAAAGATAAACCTTGTTTTGTAATAAGGCCGTTTGAGTTTGATTTAAATTTGCACATGTATTAAAGAACAGGCACAATGAAATAAATGAACAACGTTTGTAACTTAAGACGGAGATATATGCCAGTGACCTTGAGTGGTTAGCTTGCGTGTTCTGTACTGAGCTCACGCAACGCGTCGTACGTTCAGCCAGTAATAGGACTCGCCCATCAAAGAGCGCTGTCCCCAATTTGACGCATTATTAATTTATTATAGACAAACCTAAAGGTATTTTAACAAAACGCGTATATTTAAAGATCAATAATTAAACTATCTTTAAATTGGTGAAGGTTTCAGAAAAATACGCTTAGTAGATTTTGCGCCATTCTCAGTTTTTTATCCGCGTTAGACATAACTTTACAAATTAATTTCACTATGTAATATAAACATAATCTAAAATATTCACATATTAAGTTATTGAAAAAATGCTCTTATTTAAAATATTTTTTTTTCAAATCACATTACTCGTTTAGACGTGATCTTCAGTATAAAATCATTATAAGTTGGTTATCGTCGCCTTAGCGAAAACAAAAGCACAGCTGACGCGCATCCCGCACGTCTATACTACCTACAGTAATCTATATTATTATATACGCTTATAAACACATAAATATACATACTATAGCAAAAGTGTCGTGACGGTCAAAATGTTACACTGTTTTTTGGTCTAGCTCTTATTCGCCGGTTATACAGAGTATAACGTGTGATAAGGAACTTCGTTGGTTCCAAGAACATAAAACTCAAGGCTCGTACAGACTCGCGCGATATCGCCCGGCGCGACATGGAGCTACTTAGAAATTGTGCTACTAGTGTAGCGTCGCACTCGCGATATCGCGATAGTCTTCACGAACCTTAATACAACATATAAAAACTGATTTGAAGTTTTTAGGGTATTCCTCGTTTAAAGTTGGATGTGATGCAAACAAAATACCTACGAGAGCATGGATACCGCCGGTTTTCGATAATATCGATAAACCGGACTATCGGACCAAAAATCCGATATTGAAAAACCGATATTGGATTTCACTGATATCGGATTTTCGATATTTGATTAAAAAAAAACAAGATGCAATAGAATCATTTAGTTATTTAATTAATTTAAAGTTTACCTATCTGTTTAACATTAAGTATGTTGCAGTGTCATTTATAATTATTACCATTTCCAGAAACATCAAGCTAAATAAGTGGGTACATACCTGCCTACTTTTATCCAAAACCATAAGTTTCGAACGTACAACTCTTAGGGGAGCATGTCTACTATGGTGGATAGATTCGATCGGTTCAGATCATGTATTTCCAAAGCACTGATTGACTTATTCTCACTGAGCCAGTTTGGTACCTCGGAAAGTATCCAGAAAAGTCTGAATATTATCAAAAATGACAGTATTACCATGTGCTGATGTAACTCTATTAACTGCTGATGCAAAGTCTATTAACTGAATTTTTATTCTGTTTCTTACTTTTTAAATTCTAATTAAAGACTGCAATTAAAGATTTATTAATAATAAATATCGTTGATTTACTTTGTAATAGTCTCTTATACCTATTCCTCTAAGACCAGGCAACTTAGCCAGATCTAACAACGTTAAAACGAATTTAATCAATGTTTTGCCATAATATCGGAAAAATATCGAAATACCGGAATATCGGTATTAAAAATATTAATATCGAAACAAAACTAGTATTGGAAAAAGGTTCCAAGAGTCCATGCTCGCTACGATGTCAACTTTAATTAAGTTAGAAACGATGTGAATTTAAGGAGTGTACGTACTATTTAGCTGAGTCGAGTTATATTTACAGAATGATTGTGTTGGCGACAGATAAGCTAAAGGTGATTACAAAAACTTGAGTGTATAGTATAAATGAATAGTTTGCAATAGTAAAAGTGGAACAGTATTAGGCTTCCTGTACGACGCCGGACCGGGGCCGCCGCTGTGTACTGCAGCTAGCGTGCGTTGGTAGTAGACCGAAGTACGCCGGTAGCGCACAATTGAGGAGTGTCTTTACAAAACGGGATATTACCAAATTTATATTTTTTTTTACTAAATATGAGTACTAATAGTTTTTTACTAATACGCTAACTGCACTATTACGCAGGCCTTTTCGGCCCCTTGCTGAGTCTGTGTTGGCAAGCCCCCTTCATCTGCCACGTGCTGCACAGGACGGTTCCCTTCTCACTCTAAAGTGTGTGTGAGTACTCAGACCAGTCAACTTTACCTACCACCTAGCCTTATGTTGTTACTCCTACCTACTTAATTATTGCTGGTTTCAATGATCTCTCTACACTACCTAACAGTTAACGGTCTGCAAATTCTACCAGCAAAGTCCTAGCCGTTACAGCAGGCACTGAGTTTAAGTTTTTGATATACATAGTTACACATCAGGTGAGTTCCCATTATGTACACATCAGATAACATATGAGTTAGTTGATCATCATCATTCATTTTAGCCGAAAGACGTCCACTGCTGGAAATAGACCTCCCCCAAGCACCGCCACTTCGACCGGTTCTGTGCTTCCCGCATCCAGCGGATACCTGCAGCCTTCACAAGGTCATCGGTCCACCTTGTAGTAGGCCTTCCAACGCTATGTCTTTCGGTACGCGGAAGTCACCCAAAGGACAATGGAGAGGGCTATGCTTGGAGTTTCCCTACGTGATCGAATCAGAAATGAAGAGATCCGCAGGCAAACCAAGGTAACCGACATAGCCCGAAGAATTGCCAAGCTTAAGTGGCAGTGGGCAGGGCACATTGCTCGCAGAACTGATGGCCGATGGGGCCGAAAGGTTCTGGAGTGGCGAGTAATTGTTACCTTTAGTTATTACAATAGCAAGAATAGGTAAATTTAAAACTATACTGCTACGATGTTTAGCGAGCAATGCGGCGGCGGACCACAACGAATGTGAAATCACGCATGTACCACACCGGGTCCGCCTATGCGCTGGACTGCTGGCGTCGGTGCTGCTCCAGCGGCATGTACAGGAGCCCTAAGATACTGGACTTAAATAATTTCGAAATCGCTATTCTGTACTACGTTTGGTGGTTTATAAACTTGCCTTTTCTGATTAAAAAAGGTCTTTGCAATGTAGTGCAACCGGTACCTATAGTGTTCATAATATACTTAACTGCTAAAATTAAAGCAAACCTATCAAAACCCTAAGTAAAACTAAGCCCAACTTTTTTAAATTCAACTACAATTTTACAATCGACGTTTTACTTGGGTCGAACTTATCCGATACACGATATTACACAACACTATATATTTTTACATCGAAATTTCGGTAGGTACATGATATTTAATTATGATGACTATGTATTTCAATATTCTGTTGCTAAGATATACCTCTAATTCCTATGTTACGCAGTCAGTTTAAGAGAATAAAGTCTATTACAAACTGATAATTATGTAGATGCAAAAGTGATCTTATAAATGGTTGTGTTTTCATTCTACAGCTACGGAATCCTAAATATTATCTACATTAATAATTCTGCAAACTAACAAAGCACAGTGTTATCATTACTTCCTTTCGGCGACAATCAGTTATGCACGCGGCGACATTCGACGAACATTTTAAACAAACAGATGTAAAAATATGGATAAAAGAATATTTATATGTGAGTGTTTCAAATTCAGTTCGTAATTATAGTTAGTTGTGAGAACGACGATAAATTGAAAAATAAATGGATATATTTTCATTCTGTAAACTATATAAATACTTACACTGTGGACGGTGCGCGTACGTGACTGTATTCATCAACTAAATGTTGATGTGTTTCATAATCATAAAATATATCCTCAAAGACGAAGTAATAGGAAGTTCATTAAAAATGATTACGTGAAAAGTAGTACCTAGTAGAACCGTGATGAGGCTTGCATAGGAGCGAGGAGATTGGCATAAGAAAAGACAGGCCTATGCCCCAGCAGTGGATGAAGTCAGGCTGTAGATGATGATAATGATGACGTGAAAACTGTAAGTCTTAGTTACAACAAAATGTGACTGCATCTTTAGGCTACAAGTCCATTGAAGTGGAAGGGGGCACAGCTAGGAAAACATTAACTTGTGAAATTCTATAATTAAATTCACGTCATGGAGATGGAATTCTCAGTGTTGGTTAATGTTTTCATTTCTCCGCTCAAGTCAAACTGCCGTTTGTCTTACGGGATGTCCTCATCTATACTGCAAACCAGCACCCAATCATTTTGCGTGACACACTTTCTTCAATCAGAACACTAAAGATTTTAAAGGAAATTCTTGTCCCATTTCGTCATATGTTTGAAAAAGTCCTTTGCTCGACAACGTAAATACCGCAATGAAAATTGTAGAATACCAAAAATGAATGGCATTGGAATAGTGAGTATGCATTGGGATTGTGAGTACACAATTACTCTGCTGCTTGCCTTTTATGACTCTACTATACCTCAAATTGCATAGCTTGATCCTTAGTTATATCGACAATACTGCAGCATTCATTTTGAAATAAATATACGGTACAGTTGAGGTTTAGTTATTATGTTTGATGAAAACACAATTCCTTAAAATTTACTCTACAGAAAAACGACAAAGTTACCTCTAAACCACTAGTATTAAAAAAATACTTCAAATAAGTTCATGAAACTTTGCATAATAACTGAACTAAATAAGCATAAAACAGTATTTTCACCGTAATAAGAAAGTACCTAAACTATCGGCGCCTTGGAGCCTTCTCCCTGCCGCCCGGTCTTGCTTGCTCGCGTGACCGCAAGCAGTAGTGTGCGTGCGAGATACATAGCGAGGTGGCGCTGACGTTTTATGTAAAAAATCGTTCCATAAAGGCCTATGACCGGTAATGTTCAAGGTTGAAGTAATAAATCATCAGTTTTCAATGGAAGTCCCATGTGATTGTGAAAATTATTCGATTAAGATTACAAATGTTTATAGCACAAGCACCAATGAGGCTGTTGCGATAATTATTACCTATACCAGTGTCGCGCCATTAAAATATAATCAACATCTGGTAGTGTTCTACAAACGATGGGACACTTAATATCGCTTCCGGCGTGTGTTGTCATCTACACGTTACACGAGCTGATAAACGCTTGTGATGGCTCCAAACACGAAGCCTAGTTCTGGGCCGAGTCCATTTAAATTGCCATCGACACTCTAAGAAGAAGATTAGCTTCAACAGAATCTTTAATATTATTCTCTCTTTTTCAGGTCTGGTCATCACTTCCATTATAAAAGCATCGGTGGCCCCCTTCTGTTCAATAACTAACCAGGATAACTGTTACTACACCGTTAATTGCGATATTCCCGCCAGAATTGACATAGTGCCTTATTGCGAGTATACTGATCCGTACGTCACACTCTTCATTAACGAATCTCCAGTTCACAATGTTACAGCTTATTTCTTCAACACAAAATTCGACGCATATGTCCGGATTCTAACAGCTATTGGAAACAGCTGGGATGTTGTACAAAATAATGCGTTTAGTAACTTCAAAAACGTTGTATACATGGATATGTCTGAAAATCAGATAAAGAGTATAGGCAAGGCTTTCATCGGGTTAGAACAATTGGACTCCTTGAATTTATCTCGGAATCACCTTGAAGTAATAAAACCTGAAGTGTTTATGTTCACCGAAAATAAAAACAGACTATCTTTATTAGACTTGTCATACAATTTGTTGACATGTTTACCTGATGACTTTTTTGTGAATTTGTACAACTTGAGACAGTTATATCTACAAGGAAACAAACTGACAAATCTGGGAGACCAGTTCTCAAGAAACTTTAAATACTTGAACTACTTAAATTTATGTTGTAGTAACTTTACAAGGCTAAACATACCTTTCAAATATTTCAAGTCTTTAAGAGAATTGAATTTGTCATTTAATCATTTAACAGAAATTGATGTATCTGCAGTAGTCTCCCTAGAAACGATTAATTTATCACACAACGACATTGACGAATTCATTTTTGAATATTTTGAACAATTTCCTACACTTAAAGAGTTAGATCTTAGCTACAATAAGTTAAAGAAAGTATATGGCTCTAATAGCGTTCAAAACGCCAATAGAACCAAACCGTTGGTTAAAATATATCTGAACAATAACAATATAAGCCATGTAGATCAAACTTTTTTGAATACTTTCAATAACATTGGTCTTTTAGATTTAAGCTTCAACGAAATCACTGAATTTAAAGAAGGGCAATACACACAACGAAATGTCGACAATCGATATTCTTCGAATAATAAATAATTATGTGTACAAAAGCACAAATATTTTGCCAAAATAGCTAAACTTGATTTTCACTCGATAAAAGTTGTAAGTTCATACTTTTTACGAATTCCTCATAAAATCAAACTCACCACAAAAACCTCCCAGGTACAGTCCACCGGCACATTAGTGGTAAAATTTTGACATTGAGAGTGGTATTATGTCGTAGTAGTAGGGCTATTTTCGTAGTGCAATTATGTAACATTTCTAAAAGTTTTAAATATCCCAGATGGTAAATAAATTACTGAGGAGGTCAGATAGGCAGACGCTCCATGTAAAATACTGGTATTCTGCTGCATCTACATCTGGTTAGACTGGAAGCTGACCCCAACATTTTTGGGGAAAAGGCTTGGCAGATTGTTTGATTGTAGATAATGATGAACCAATTAAAGGTTTGGAGTGTTTGGAGAGTGCAATACGAACTTAATAGTTATGACACAAAAATTTTAAAGACTCATACTCATCATGTCGATACGGTACTTTAGATTTTAGGAGCTACCTCCTAAACTCTAAATCTAAAATGTCAATGTAAATCTCTCTAAAGATAAAATGTGTTACTGATTTTTAGAAGGTTTATTAAGAAAAGCACTAAGTATTAAGAAATAGATCGTAAAGGAGTCAAACAAATGATACTGCGTCATCACTAACCTGAACTACTTTCGTCTAAATATTGTTAGACATAAGCAACCAAATATTGAAAAATTAAAAAAAATATTTATTTAGATATTGTGCATACATGAGATGTCACCTAAGTACAGAAGAAAAAAAATTGTAAAATCTTTAAAGATAAAAATTAATTTAAAAAACCGGCCAAGTGCGAGTCGGACTCGCGCACGAAGGTTCCGTACCATTATCTATAAAAATGGCAAAAAAACACGCTTGTTGTATGGGAGCCTCCCTTAAATATTTGTTTTATTTTAATTTAATTATTTATTTTTTAAGTCAATATATATCTACATATTTTGTGAATATTTCAAACGTCTACCTGTTGCTGTTATCAATATAGAGCAAAGACGAGCAAAAAAATCACGTTTGTTGTATGGGAGCCTCCTTAAATATATATTTTTATTCTATTTTGTTATAGCGGCAACAGAAATACATCTGTGAAAATTTCAACTGTCTAGCTCTCACGGTTCATGAGATACAGCCTGGTGACAGACGGACAGACAGACAGAGAGACGGCGGAGCCTTAGTAATAGGGTTCTCGTTTTACCCTTTGGGTACGGAACCCTATAAAAGGTTTTATACCTTCTTGTAGGCTCTAACAATATTGTCTTGTTGGAGCAGTTAGTTGATAATGACTGATTTTCCACTGTCAGATATGTTTTTATATCTCAGGAGTAAAATTGACGTTTATCAGATTTTATTTCATTATTCTTCTTTCGTAAATTAAAATCGTTTTTCGCATACTTACCTGATAAAACATTACTGACTGGAAAACGTTGATGTACATAAATCAGAATAAATTTGCTTGTTTAAATACTGAATGGATGTATCGCCAGTGTGAGCGAGACAGAAATATAAACATTATATTGTTGACAAGTTTTCTATACAAGCTATGAATAACAAAGACAATAAATGGGAAGCGAACGTGTATGTGGCCAAAATTGGACCTAATGCTGCCATCCTGCTTTTCAATACAATTTCACAAAACTGTTTTGCAAATGTTTTCCAACTGCAGCGCATCCCTGACATTGTCATTCAAGTGCCTTAAGATTATTGTAGCACTAATGCATGATTCGGGAGAAATGGCTGTTACATGAAAAGTATATTTTTTTTACGGATTGACTAACAGAAATTATGTCATTATTCTGCAAACCAACAAAGAGCTGCGTTATCATTATTTCCTTTCTGTGCTCAGTCTGCAATCAGTTACGGACGCGTCGACACGATCAAATAACAAATAAATGTAAAAATATGGATAAAAGAATATATTCATGTGAGAGACATTTAGACATATTTTAAATCATATTTTTGTTAGTTGTAAAATTTCGATTTTATTTTATGAACTGTTAAATTTAAAGTACATACTCGTACATTACGTAGGTATATATATAAACTCACGCTTTCTTCTCATGGGGGTACGTAGAAACTACAGAATTCACCCAGCTACGATCCTTAATTAATCTATTTACATTCATACATCTGGTCATACATGCACACAAATTGCAAGTACTACGCCCTTAAACTTTCCAAAGTACATCACCAATAGGGTCACTATAATATGTCTTTCTAGGGCATTCCTTCCCGGCGTTTCCATTGCCTTGTAAATTCCTTTTGTTGGTCGCCTTTCATTCATCTTCATCACATATCCAAACCATCTAAGCATACCTACTCTTTTCAATGTTATCTTATTTTAAAACGCACAGAAACCCAAGAAGTGTTTGACAATATTATTATCGTAATTTTAAAATCATAATGAAAGACAAAACTTTCATAAAATTGATTTTTATTTTGGTTTACTCTATTTATAGCAATAACAGAAACTGTTTGCCTATTATCTAAGGTTTTTTTTTCATTTAAGCTTATGACCTCTACAAGGTCATCGTAATGAATCATATTTTTCAATGGAAGTCTTATGTGACTGTAACCTAGGCAATCATGTAGATTGTTTGATTATGATAAGAACGAGTTTATAGTATAAGCACCAATAAGGTTTTGACGATAAATTTTGAAGTGTTTGTCATATCGTGTGTGTGTTGTTGTTGTCTAGTCACTTTAATATAAATCTAGATAACGGAGTGATAGAAACACGAATCAGCATCAGCTTCTATAGAATCTTTAATAATCTCTATTTTTCAGGTCTGGTCATCACTTTCATAATAAAATTGTCAGTGGCTACCTGCTGTACAATCAGAAACGACGATAACTGTTACTTCACTGTTAATTGCGATATTCCTGCCAAAATCAACATAATTCCTTATTGCGGTTACACATCACACTTGTCATCAACGAATCTCCGGTTCATAATGTTACAGCAAATTTCTTTAACGCAAAATTTGAAACATTTGTCCGAATTCTAATAGCTATTGGAAACAGCTGGGATGTTGTACAAAATTACGCTTTCAGTAACTTTAAAAACGTTGTATACACGGATCTATCTGAAAATGAGATAAAGAGTATGGGCAAGGCGTTTATAGGGTTAGAACAATTGAACTCGTTGAACTTATCTCTGAATCACCTTGAAGTAACAAAACCTGAAGCTTTTATGTTCACCGAAAATAAAAACAGACTATCTATATTAGACTTGTCATACAATTTGTTGACATATTTACCTGATGACTTTTTTTGTAAATTTGTACAACTTATGACAGATAAATCTAGAAGGAAATAAACTGACAATGTTGGGAGACCAGTATTCTGCGAACTTGAAAAACTTGTACTACTTAAACTTGTGTTGTAGTAACTTTACAGCGCTTAACATAACTTTAAAACATTTCACTAATTTAAAATAATTGAATTTGTTTTTAAACCAATTAAAAAACGTTGATGTATTCGAGGTAGTAACTCTAAAAACGATTATTTTATCACATAACGTCTTTGAACAAGTAACGTTTGATAATTTCGTACATTTTCTTAATATTGAAAAAATTGATCTTAGCTTTAATAAATTGAAGAAAATACCAAGCTTTAAAAGCTCTCCGAACCCATTATTTTAATTAATGGAACCAAACCATTGATTAAAATACATCTGAACAATAATAATATAAGTCACACAGATGAAACTTTTTTTTTAAATTTCAATTATATACAAGTTTTAAATTTAAGCTGCAACGAGATCAGAGAAATAACAAAGGGTACATTTAAACAAGTGAAAATCTTGAGAGTTTTAAGTGTCTCAAATTGTGGATTAAAATTATCAAACGAAACTTTTTTAGGCTTGGAAAACACGAAAATGATTGATATATCAAGAAATAATTTAACCTCACTAGACGCTATGTTTTTTACCAAATGTAGAGAGCTCAAAACTATAGAAGCTGATTTCAATTACATAACGACAGTGGATACTGATGATGAAATGATGGCACTAATTTCTCAAACATTTGTTTGAGAAATTAGTGCCATTATTTAAAAGAATTGCCATAAGAGGTAATCCCATAGCTCTGAAGGATTCCACGGAAATCCCAGTGATGACTATTGAAAGTATTGAAATAAGTGCGATAATGCAAAAAGCAGTAGATTCTGTAGATTTAATCACGGAAATATATTATACTATTTTAATTATTCTTTTTTTGTTACTTGTAGCTATGTTATTACTAATGTATGTACCTAAATGTGCGTCAACGAGTAATTTAAATAGCACTCTGAAAGTGAAAAATGTTTGATAAACCCTAGCTTAGTAGATATTTAACAAAACTATGTTCAAAAATTTTGTTGATGCCGTTTATAATAAATGTTGATGATTGAATGAAGAAAATGAAAATATGCTTGTCATTTCTTTGTGATGAACACCAACACGGGAAATATTTTGGTTTTTGGAACCTTTAACAAAATAGTCAATGAAAACTGAATTATTCCCAACTACTTATTTTCCCAATGATGTAGGGGGTCAGAAACATAATATAAATTATCTATTTTTCGGACAAAGAATCAGCATCGCCATACAACGTGGCAATGCTGCCAGCCTTCTGGGCACCTTTCCTGTTGACAGCGATGCGGACGAATTTGATGCCCTATGATTCTATCCCCCACCTTTTTTTTTTTCTTTTTACATGTACATATAGTATTATGAGTAAGATAAGTCTGTTAGCGTTTATCTTATATATTATTATTTTAAGTCGGTTAGTTTTTATATGATGTAAATATTTTATTACTGAGTTATTGAATAAATATATACACAATGATATAACTACATAAATATAAATAAAATGAAATAACAGGAAATATTTATTTCTGTGTTACGAGGTCAACCTGCAAGCTCAGCACATCGTTCCGACAAAGTGACCGATCGTATTATGACACCGCGCTTCCCACGGCACTGACTATTGTCATCGCCTTTTCTTTACCTAACTTCGGTGGGAACGGACATTGATATATTAAACCTAACTAATAAGAAATCTATTTTATAATTTTTATGTGTTTGTGAAGATTCAAATACATTTCGTAACCTAAAAATTATTTATTCATTGGAGGGTTTCCCGAAACATGCCACACATATTTTCTGTAAGTAGATGTTTTGAGACACTATTATTATAAGTCAATTTGTTTAACATTGTAAAACTAGATGGCACTGGCATTTTGTAGCAGACTGATCCCTGAGAAGAAACAAAACAAACTCAGAAGTATATAACCTCACAGTATAGCCGACTATTGAAATAAAAACTAACAACCTGTGCCAGAACAGCATGGTATCTATTTCCAAATCCGTAGTGGAAATCCTGGAAATCACAACAGCTGTCAGCGATTTAACGCATTAGAGTGACTTCGCGCGTGACTCTATGAATAAAATCGGCCGTAACGAAATGGCACACGACCGAGCTGAATAATCAACGTAATATCGTAATGCACGCAACTATGATAACTATGACGGATGACAGCGATCAGTGATGATTGGAGTGCGCAGTTATGTTGACGTGAACGATATTTATGTGGTCGGAATATTTTTAGTAAATATTGGGTGAACCATGTTTGCTCCATCAGACTGTTTAGTTATACAATTTTAATAAGCGTCCTACCAACGTTTTTAGGGTTCCGTACCTCAAAAGAAAAAAACCGGCCAAGTGCATGTCGGACCACGCACAATGAAGGGTTCCGTAGTTGGGATGAATTTATCCCAAAAACAAACTTAACATTGTAGTTGAAAAACATGCTCTCCCATACATCGATATACGTTACGGTCAATTCTCCAACTGCAAATTTAAGTTGGTCAACTGTTACTCGTTAACTTGTGAAGCCTACTTACCTGTGATAGTTTTCCTTTTAATTTCGTTATATATAATATTGCCATGAATTTTTTCACATATCCAAAACCAACTATTTAGCTGGCAGGGGGGGGGGGGACACTTGACTCTAACAAAAAATAGCACTTTAAAGCTTAATATTACGCAAACGGATCCCTTAATTGAAAAATGGTTTTGTCAAACCCGAATATTTTTGAACGGCCTATCCAACGATACCCCACACCATGGAATAGACGAGAAAAAAAAATATCATCCCCATTTCACGTGTAAGGGAGGTACCCTATAAAAAATGTTTTTCATAATTTTATTTTACCATTTTTTCAGCATGATTAATATGTATACCCATGCCAAATTACAGTTTTCTAGGACTAAGCGTCTCTGAGCTAAGCTGGGGACAGACGGACGGACGGACAGACAGACAGACAGACAGACAGACAGACAGACGGACATGGCGAAACTATAAGGGTTCCTTGTTTACTACGGAACCCTAAAAAGGAACCCTTATAGGATCACTCGTTTGTCAGTCTGTCTGTCAGTCCGTCTGTCTGAGCTGATTTGCTCCGAATCTACTGGACCGATTAAGTTGAAATTTGGTACACATTTATGAACTTCTATGACCCAAACACGGACATGTTACGTAAATAAATGAATTTTGGATATTGGGGTCAGTTTAGGGGGCAAATTTTTGAAATTATAAAATTTAAAAAAAAAGTTTTGCTGACTGTGTGAGACATTAAATGAAAGGGCTTGTTTTAAGGATTTCATATATATTTTTTATAAATTAAAAATACATACTTTTGAAATTATTTAAGAAAATAGATGAAAAATGACCCGGATCTCTGAAACTACTCAGACTAAAATGTTGAAGAAATACAGAAAATAGTGCTTTAGTTATAGATTACAGGAAAATCTATAAGAAGTCTGTGATCTTAAAATAACATGGTAAATCACTCAATATTGTGCGTACGAACTTACATTTGCAGTTGGAATGTACCGGGGATCATGTTTTTCAACTACAATCTTAAGCTGGTTCTTGGGATAAATACATCCGAACTACAGAACCCTTCATTGTGCGTGGTCCGACATGCACTTGGCCGGTTTTTTTTGTATATAAATTAAAATTCGTAAAAATCTAACTTATGACATGTTCAGTATAGAAACAAAAAATCAATCAAATCCTTAATATCCAATTCATCACTATAGGTAGTCGGTCCATCACTACTATTTAGATTGTTTAAAAAAAACCTTTTTATTTTCAATTGATGTATTGATGGTCTCAAAATACTTATACGCTCTAGAGTATTGCCAGTGTTTAATTGTTGTATTGTCGTCCCGACAACTCTGTTAAACCAAAAATTTTATCGCAGTCTTACCTGCACTAGTTCCGTTGACTATGGTAGTTGCTTTAGCTGTGCCAGTTTTAAGTTTTATTTTTGTAATACTACTTTCATCCGCTTATTTTAATTAACGTTAATAGACAACTATTAAATAATTAACCATGATTTGTACGATGATCCCGATCAAACCCTCAAATTCAAAACTCAGTGTTTAAAATAAACATATTTAAGACAGAAACACTTGTGAAAAAATAAATAAATTTTTGTTATCAATATTGAACACTCCTTTAGAATTGCAAATTGATGCTGAATAGTTCATTGAATCCCTGAAATATCCAGTTAGAGTTCACGCTAATGGAATTAATACGAATTCAATGAAAAAATATTCAATTGAAACGTTCAGGGCAAATTCTTTCGTTTAAATCAGAACGGTAATGTTTTTTTGCTGTTTGGATCTGAATATTTTTCCATTTGGTAAATATGAAACGATTGGACCAGTCCATTTCTTGCCATAATATTTGCGGGAGAGGATCCGTCAAAAGGTAGGTATAAAATATGACTACAGTTTCAACCTACCAAATAAGTGCGTTATCAACACTGCTGAAAATGTCATCGTCATTCTCCTGATTTATTTGGGGTGGGCACGGCATATCTTCGAAAAAAAAATTACTTCATGACTTTTAAAATTCGAAGACATGTGACATCTACCAACCCGTACTATGCCCGCGTGGTGGATTACGGCCCACTCTCTCTTACAGAGATGAGGCCTGCAGAGTCCCAGCAGTTGGAACATTATATATTAAATTAATTCAATCATTCTGCTCAATCATTTTAACACCAATAAAATCTTACACGATCAACAATATGGTTTCACCAAGGGACGTTGTACGACTGACGCCGGTGTCACCTTATTAAAACACATATTTGCGGCATGGGAAGAAGCCCAAGACGCCATAGGAATATTTTGTGACCTCTCCAAGGCATTTGATTGCGTCGACCACGAAACATTACTCTTGAAACTTGAGCATTACGGCCTTGGAAAACTTGCGCTCAGTTTAGTAAAATCTTATTTAAATGATAGACAGCAGCAAGTTCAAATAAATGGAGTCAATTCACTCGGCTTAAAAGTAAAAATGGGTGTACCTCAAGGTTCGATATTGGGTCCTTTCCTCTTTTTAGTATATATTAATGATCTACCCTATTTGTTAAAAACTCAACCACAAATGGTGTTATTTGCTGACGATACTTCCTTAATTTTTAAAATTAACAGACGTGCATTAAATCTTGACGACGTAAATAATGCCCTATTGCAGGTCCAAAATTGGTTCACTGCTAATAATTTAGTATTAAATGGGAAAAAAACTAAGTGCATAAGATTTTCGTTACCAAATGTCAAAAGTAGTAATTGTGAGATAATATTGAATCAAGAGAAACTAGAATTCGTCGATAAAACTGTTTTTCTGGGGATCACGCTCGACTCAAGGCTTCAATGGGGTCCTCATATAATATCCCTTGCAGGACGGCTAAGTTCGGCGGCTTATGCTGTGAGAAAAATCCGTCAATTTACTGATGTAGATACCGCGAGGCTGGTCTATTTTAGTTACTTTCATAGTATTATGTCATACGGTATTTTACTATGGGGACGGGCTGCAGACATCGAGTCTATTTTTATTCTGCAGAAAAGAGCCATCAGAGCCATATATAATCTCCGCAGGCGCGATTCTCTTAGGGAAATGTTTAAGGATATTAACATCATGACGGTGCCTTGTCAATATATCTATGAAAACATCATGTACGTAAGAAAAAATTTACATCTTTTTAGTAAAAGAGGCGAAAGACATAATTATAGTACTAGAAGTAGGGATTTATTAGCTCAACCAGGTTTCAGACTGGCAAAAGTAGACTCGTCTTTCATGGGGTACTGTTTAAAATGTTATAATATAATTCCTCCCCACATACTTCAACTGAATGAGACGAAATTCAAATCTTGTATAAAACGCACACTATGCAAGCAGGCATACTATAATTTGGGGGATTACATCGCTGATAAAAATGCTTGGCTCAATGCTGGTCCAGCTCCACAACCTCAACTAATTGATTAACATTTGAAAATACTGTTGGAGCTGCTGAAGATTTCAAAAACTATCTTTGCTTTGTATAAATTCAATCTCTTAGTATTATATAATTGCATAGAACATGTGTGAGCACTATGTACTTACTATAAAGCTACCATTTACTGAGTACTTCTTTCATTGACTTGAATGTGCAATGGCGGCTGAGAGTATGTCATGCTCACTGTAATGTCTCGCTGATGGTGGCGGGTGTGTTGGATCATTTAGCTCCCTTCAAAATGGTTGAGTTGAATGGTGCTAATCCATGCGTCATGTTCGTGAACGGGCGCCATCAGTAGGGACTGGTCATCTCTTAGCGGCCTTGGCTTATTTTAATTTAAGTTTTGAATTGTTTTTTTTTTATATTTTTGTTACGGACGCCTTTGACGTTTTGCATCGTTCTCACATGTTTAATTTCAACACGAATGATGTAACCAATATTTTGTAACCATATGTTAATTTAAAAGAGTGTCCGTGGAGTTTCTTGCCCGTTCTTCTCCATAGGTACCTACTAAGCTTTGGAATGGGCAACTAGCTTCATTTTGATGACTGACCGACCCCCTTGACAATTCAAAAGTGCCTGTAATTGGTTTATTTGAAATAAATGCTTTGAGTGTTGAGTGTTGAATTAAGTGTGTTTACGACGTACGGCATTTCATACAAAATTTCAAGCCCTTGTTTTTCGAAATGACTGAACCAATTTTAATGAAACTTCATACGCTTATGCAGAATACAAAGGTCTATAAAGTTAGTTAAGAACATTTTTGAAATATCTTATTTAAAAACAGATATAACTGGAAAGCTCTGTTTGTATGGAAAATTTAAAATCGGTCTAATTTGTCTGTAACACTATTTTTAGAAAATGTTCCCAACTAACTTTTTAGACCTTTGTATTTTGCATGTGTATGAAGTGTCATCAAAATCGGTTTAGTCATTTCGAAAAACAAGGGCTTGAAATTTTGTATGAAATGCCGTACGTCGTAAACGCTCATAATATTGTTTATTATTAATGTTAATTATTAATTTAATTCCAATTACCATTAAACGTTATTATTATTATAAATCAGCAACTTATCGTATCGATGGCTAACTTTAAATACGTTACGATTTTGCAGATTCATTGAATAGTGGAGCAGAGGTGGCCCAGTGGTAACGGTCGCGATTTACGAGTTGTACGTCGTAGGTTCGAATCCCGACAGGCGATTTACTTTGTGTAAATAATAACGGGGTAGGTGAGTAACGGTAGAGTTTCTTGCCCATTCATCTCCATACGAAACTACCTTTTGGAAAGGGTGACTAGATTATTTTATTTTTTTGTAAATTTTGACGTTTAAAAGTGCGTCCTCTAAGCATATTTGAAATAAATAATTTGACTATGACTTGACTTTAATTTCATCAAAGCGATGAAGGAAAACATCGTGAAGAAACACACGCATCCCCTAGAACCAAAAATTCGAAAACACGTGACATTTACCAACCCGCACTGGACACGCGCATTTTAACACCATACTGCGATCGCCAACCCGCCTGCCAAGCGTGGCGATTATGGCAAACCTCCCCTTTGGGGGAGGTCTATGTCCAGCAGTGGACGACTTTCGACTGAAATGATGATGAATGATGACTGGACCCGCGTGGTGGATTGGGGCTCACACCCTGTCACCGAGAGGAAGCCTGTATCCCAGCAGTGGGAAAATTATAGGCTGATATGCTATGCTTATGCTAATGAATAGTGTGGTCATCATCTATTCTAAATTATCACAAAATTATTCGATACACTGTATTTCAGCATTTCATAATCATATAAAAGCAAAGAGTTAAAAATATGTTTTTAATTTTACCTACTTCTGTTCCGATTTCAATTCAACGTTTTCAATAAAAATTGGAGTGAAATAAATCAACAATCAATCAACTTAGCCTATCGCAGTCCACTGCTGGACATAGGCCTCTCCCAGGCTGCGCCACAACACCCTGTCCTCCGCCTTCCGCATCCAGTCTGACCCAGCCATCTTCTTAAGGTCGTCGGTACATCTAGCTGGGGGGCGTCCCCCACTACGCTTGCTGATACGCGGTCTCCACTCCAGGACTCGTCTGCTCCATCGGCCATCGGTCCTTCAACAAACATGGCCAGCCCACTGCCACTTCAGTTTGCTTACTCTGCAAGCTATGTCGGTAACTCCGGTTCTTTCCCGGATAATTTCATTCCTGATTTTATCTTTCAAAGAGACTCCAAGCATAGCCCGCTCCATAGCGCGCTAGGCGACCTTGAATTTGTGGACCAGCCCGACTGTCAGTGTCCACGTTTCGGCACCGTATGTCATGACGGGCAATAAATAAAGGAATGTAAATAAAATTAAATAAAAATGTTTGCTCATCAATTTTATTAACATTTAATAAACTGAAGTGGTCTTCGACTTCTATCCCTGACTTTACCAAACTGTTTCCGCATACATGACATAAAATATATGATATCATAAAAATGAGCAGAGTTGTAAGGGAGAATTAAACTGGTTTGGGATAGTAACGTTTTGTGATTTTAATGCAGCTCTCGTACCCGCATCGGTGCTACATATTCATGGCTGTTTATAGTTTTTATGTGAAAACTTGTCAAATGTGGTACGGATGAATTTGGCTCATGTGCGCACTGAGATAGTTTCATCTACTTGGGTATTATTTTAGATTATGTTTTCGTAAGTATTTTGAAGTAGTTGGTTCTTGGCTAAATTTGGGGCATGGACCTGAATGTGGAGCTCAAAGCTATATTATGTGGGGTTTCCAAGCTGAAAGTGGGTCCCAAGGCGTGAAGTATGGGCGGAAAATATGGAACTTAAAGCTATATGTTCAAAAACTGCGGGGTTGACAATCTAACAAAAGATCATTTCAGGCACCAATCTACATGGTCTTCACTTGATCTGACTGAAGATTATGTCCGGACTTTAAAAGAGACTGTGACCTCTGAGTTTGTTTCGGCCTTTCTTCTCAGAGTAGTCAGATACGAAACGCCGACCAGATCTAGTTTTTTTTTTTATATGATTGACGTGTAAAAGTACTTGTACAAACCATAGCTATAAGAAAGAAGGAGATATGCCCCGGTAGTTGAAGATGTATCGGAACCCGGTGTCTCCAGTTTGTCCCCACTACTCGCTACAACTAAACATGCAGTTCAGTAAAAGCAATCTATACGAAGTCACGCACACACTCGCAAGAAATAAATCAGAACGTACTACACAATCAATTATAAACCCTACCCCATCAAACGCAGCGTGCATTTACTATTCACCGTACAACTTACTCACACGAAAACATCAAACGTCCAGTCAGTAACCGACATATTTAGGTAGTGGTTAAGAAGCAATGTATTTCATGGCAAGATAGTACAGTCGCTGTGATATTTGAAAACAAAAGTGACGTAGTAAAACCAAGAACTATTTTACGATTTGATGTTTTTCATGATTTTAAAGACAAATAAAGTTAAATACTTTTACATAAATATTTTATGTGATTCCATGATTTATAAAGTTTTTAGTTTGACTTCGGTTTTTACAAGAAGCCATTGAACAATATGATCATCATATATGTTGTCACGACGGCGGTCGAAAGCGCACTAGTTCGCAGATATGACCATTTGCCCGGTACATGAGCGTTGCGATCATGTCGCGTGGACACAGACACGCCCCCTTGCCACTTCTCCTGTTTTTAATATTTCTATGGTACAAACCTACTTACAGAAAATAAATCATTTATTATTTATCATTTACATGGTTTTGCCGTTGTGACAGCTTCGGTCAGATCTTGGCTTGATGTCTGATCTTGCTATTCTTCCGAGACGAGTTGCGTTGTCATAAAATTGTGAAATCTAAATATTGTTAAGGGTTCCAAAGATCAGAAGAAGCATAGACAGATTATACAGTCCCTGATTGATAGAAAATAATCTGATTGGACCAGTTACCGTAAGATTTAAGCAATTCTGAATCAGTCTGTAGAAATCAATCAAAAGACTTTCGTAAAGCTGCAGAAATCATTGAGATTAAAACCTGCCAAGTGCGTGTCGGACCACACACAATAAAGGGTTCCGTAGTTGAGATAAATTTATCCCAAAAACAAACTTAACATTGTTGTTGAAAAACATGTTTTCCCATACATCGTTAAACGTCATTGTCAATTCTCCAACTGCAAATGTAAGTTGATCGACTATTACTCGCTAATTTGTAAAGCCTACTTAGCTGTGGTAGTTTTCCTTTTAATTTTGTTATACATTATTAGTTTTAGTTTAAGCGAAAAACGAAACACGTGTCTAGTATTTTTATGCAAAGAATCTATGTACAAAATTTCAAAACTATATCATCAAAAATCACAAAGTTATAAGTAATTAAATGGTGATAACATTTTCCATCACACTTAAATATTTTTGAGACAAAATATAACATGGTGTAAAAATTATTGAAATCGATTTAGTTCCTTATTCTGAACAAACTATATTCACAACACAACATCACGCCTGTAATCCCCGAAGGGTTAAGCAGAGGTGTACCTATAGTACACCCACAATTCGCCAGTTATGTTTAAGCCCCATGTAATAGGGGGCGAGCCTATTGCCAACAAACGGGCACAAATCCAGACTCAGGGCTGCTACTGAGAAATTCCTAATGAAAAATCCCAATAATACTTTACCCGACCTGGGAATCGAACCCAGGATGTACAGGCTCATCAGTAGCGGTTGCGACCACTAGACCAACGAGGCAGTTTACTGTTCACACAGACTGTTGTACAGTTTGGCAAACTATATTCAGGTTTCACATATACTAAAAATAATGTTGTATATTATATACTACTGCCATGAATTTTTTCACATAATTATCACAATCAACTACTCGTATTTAGCTGGCAGGGGGACACTTGACTCTAACAAAAATAGCACTTTAAAGCTTAATATTACGCAAACGGATCCCTGAATCGAAAAATGGTTTTCACAGACCCGCAATATTTTTGAATGGCCTATCCAACGGCACCCCACGCTATGGAGTAGACGAGAAGAAATATATGATCCCCACTTTACAGGCTAGAGAGGTACCCTAAACGACTTTTTTTCAAGATTTGCTTTTACCACCTTGTTGGCGTGATTACCATGTAGACCCATGCTAAATAGCAGCTTTCTAGTACTAATAGTCTTGGAGCTAAGCTGGGAACAGGCGGACATCATCATCATCATCATCATTTCAGCCGAAAGACGTCCACTGCTGGACATAGGCCTCCCCCAAGCACCGCCACTACGACCGGTTCTGTGCTTCCCGCATCCAGCGGATACCTGCGGCCTTCACAAGGTCATCGGTCCACCTTGTAGGAGGCCTTCCAACGCTACGTCTTCCGGTACGCGGTCACCACTCCAGAATAGACGGACATGGCGAAACTGTATACAAGGGTTCCTTGCTGACTACGGAACCCTAAAAATTATGAAAATGATGATAATGATGCTTACTGTTACTGTTAAGCTTTTTGATTATTGTAGTTTAGTTTGTTGCTAGTAGTTTGTTGCTTACTGTTAAGACCTTGTAACAAACATGCCCACAATAAAGATATTTTGAATTTACTTTTTCCTTACATAATATCCATGTCAACATGCATAGTGATTAAGTTTCCAAGTTTGTACTTATTTAAGGACAAACCAAACCCCATTATAGACCACGCGATTTTCACCATCGAACAAAAATAACATCGGTCAAGTTCTTGCTATCAAATAGACACAAGTATCGAGTTAGCCGCACCAACTTCCTATTTAACTTCGCCCAAATCAACAAGATTCCCTTAACAAAATGGCCTCTGGAACTTCCAAATGTACGAATTAAGATTGTACCTTCTCAGAGAATTTGGGAAAGTTCAACTTCAAATTTATTCTCCCATTGTCAGACGAAGTTGGAATAATATTTTTTGTTGGACTTTCCTGACAGAAATCATCTATCCGTGTTTGAGTTTGCTCACTTATTATAATTATGAGGCCAGTTCGAAGTTTGTTTTCGGAAACTGAAGGCATTTTGGGAGCTTATTATTTTTATTAAATTTGTCAGATCAGGTTGAATTTTGTTCTGTTTGCTTTTGTAATTTATACTTCTTAAGGTGCTTATTTTGATAAACTTTTCTTCAGGGAACAATGTAAGTGTAAATGGTTATCAGTAAAGATAACCTTACAACGATATTGTGAAGGTTGACAATATTGGAACTCTAGATTCGTTTATTTAAAACTGCCATTTTGTGATAATGAGCCTATCATTTCTGATTTTGAATTTATACAGGGTCAAATTAAATTAGCTAGCGAAACTCCACAGACGTGATGTGTATTGATACCTAAACATGATCTGATCACACAAAAAAATAATTAATTTGACGAGTTTTTTTTTTGGGGTCTGTCTGTAACCGCAGTTGTGTAGTCACTTGAAAAATTGTTTTTTTTTTATACAACCTGTTTTTTTTATATTTGATATCCCATAACTCTAGGGTTATATTCTGTAGGTAAAAATAATACTAAAACTCCTAGAATAGGTGGTCCAAAAATGCATCGTTTCGGAGATATCATCAATCATAATTAAATTAGGTCAAAAATTGTCACCAGTATGACGAATCTTTACTTTTGCGAGGTTGCCAAACTTCGCAGTAGTGTAGTAAAATAAATAGTAAAATAAAATATGTAGGTATGTTGGTATCGGGGCTTCCCGGCGGCAGCTAGTGAAGGGAAAGCTACCTTGTCGACGTTGTCATATTTCACGTAAGGGTGTTTTACATTAATAATCGTGACTTTGCCGAATTATTTTGTATTAAAAATGAAAAAAAAAATAACGAAGGATTGGAACATAACTCATATGCCAGTTGATTCTTTGATATGGCCTCAATCATACCCTAGAGTTATGGGATATCAAAAAAAACACGTTGTATATATACTTCACTGACTTGATGGGTACCGATATCTCAACATGATGAAAACAAAACAAAACAGATTTTCTCAACTCAAATAACAACAATAACAGCGGTACGTCGACCCCAAAAAAAAAATCATCAAATCTTTTGTTATTTTATTTGTCCTTTTTAGATATCGATACCGATCACGTCTGCGGAGTTTTGATAGCTAATTTAATTTGACCCTGTATATTTAATACTTTAAGCACACAAATGTACAGGAGCGGACTTATGCCATAGGCATTTTCTACCTTTCAACATTTGGATGATGCAGAGACAAACAGTGGTAGGTGCAATAGCGAGAATTGAGGAATAAATATTATTTAAATATAAAGATATAAATATCCCTATTACAAGCTATAAATATACTATATACAGTTAATTATTTTGCATACTATTGTATAGACTCAAGTTTAATTTCCAACTGAACGGACAGCTGTGCTGCTGGGGAGTTTGTTGCGCTACTTCTTCTTCCCTGCTAAAGCACTAGGAAGTGGTGAAGGGGGGGGCGTTGTTGGGGGACAGTATTATGTAATTTTGACGTTCGAAAATTGCTGATTCTCAGCTTAGTTTGAGTAAATGATTTTGATCGTGTGACAATTGACCGTATCATAAATATGTGGTATTTAAAAAAAAGTCCTTGTTTCTTGCGAGACAAGGACGTTGCTACCCACTAGTATCTCCCCCTCTTTCTTTCTTCGGGAAAACCTGCAGGCGTACACGTACATAGTCTGATCAATTAATTGAAGGGGCTACAGCCATACATTCAGTTGTATCGTTAATTACATTAATGTGATTACTGATAAAACTCGCCCTTAATGCGTCAGATCGGGGTTTGCAGAGATGTTGATTGGATTTTAGTTTAAGCGGATGTTTGGGACTCAATGTATCTTTAAGTGCTTCAGGAGTTATCTGAAATTCCTTTTGTATTTTGTGAGTGACAGATACTAGCTTTATTGTAGCTAATGGCTATATTTCTCCGACCAGACGGGTGTTGTGTCTGGTGAGCAACTGCCACACGATTGATGTCGGGACGTTGTAGAAATTCTAGTCACTCGGTAGACTCTGCTTGCGCGACTCAGGATTTTGTTTGACGTCAGAGTGATGTGTGGTTCGCATGTGGTGTTTGTAGGTGCCGCCACAATAGCAAACGTTGGGTATTGGTGTTCTAGGAAATCTACAGAACTGCCATGTTTAATTAAAAAATCTTCAAACATATCTGCCATATACCCCGTCATAAAACATCAGTTGCACAAAGACATTTGATTGTACTGGCTCGCCGCATCTATAACATTGTTAATAAAAAAATCAAAATTAGGAAACTGAACTTATATCAGTCTAAAAACATTATACTGCCTTGGCGAAAAAGTTTTGACTATGATGCCACAGAAAACCTAGTTAAGTCATTATGAAGAGAAACACTCGCATTCCCCAACACACACACTCACACCCTCACTCATACTACTTCACACACACACACCACTTCCCTTACCCCTTATACACTCACACCCATACACACCTCAATTAACATGAGCGAGCACATACTGCCCGCCCACTCAACACATATAATAGACATAACCAATTTTATTTGTATTCTTTTCTAATTTTTTTTTTTTTAATTGTGCATGTTGTATTACTTTTAATTTTATTAAGTACTTCTGTTTCTTTTTATTGCTTGTAATGTTTGAATGCCATAAAGAACATGTATAATGCAACTAGGGGTTGACACTAGCTCCTGTAATACAGTGTATACTAGCGCAGGAGCTAGGGAATTCATAAAAATGTATGCATAATTATATCAATAAAGATTATATTATTATTATATTATCATTATTATCCGTTTTCCTCAAACCGTCTCAAAATGTATGCATGATGAGAAGACATATTGCTTTACCCACAGTAAACGAACAAAGCATTATACAAATTCTTCGAGTTCCAAGCTATCGTATTATTGTTACCGTATTTCTACCTACCGTACCAAACTTAATAAAATTTGTTGGAGCGAACACCCGAATTCGAATTCTTTATAAGTCCCGTCCCTCCGTTCTCAAAACTTTCAGAAGGACAGTTTTTCTTTCCTTTGATCCTATATTTATATGTTCCCTTGCCAGAGTTTTTTTTTCTCTTATTTTTATTTAACTTTACCTCGTATATTACATGCCTATGTATTCTGAGGACGCCTAAAATAGATGGTACCTTTGTAAATGCGTGTGTACGGGATTGTGGCGAAAGTAATGAAAGCATGATCCGAATGGGGTTTGCGTTTTATTATATTATTGTTGTACATTTTTTGGTGATTTGAGCACGAAAGGTATGAGAATAGTGATTTATTTTCTCATATGCACTAGGAACGTTTTATCTTTGGTCTATTGTTTTAACCGACTTCCGAAAAGGAGCTTATATGTTCGGCTGTATGTTTGTTTTTTTTTTTTTTAATGTTTGTTCACCGATATCTCCGTCGACTAAGGACCGATTTTGAAACTTCTTTTTTTGTTTGAAAGTATATACTTTAAAACAAAAAAAGAAGTTTCAAAAAACTTCTCGTCCCATTGCCACCAAAACAGAATCTGACGAGGGGATCCCATGGAAATCAAGGGAAACCCTCAAACTTTATAAACAAACCTACCGATTTGGGTATTTTTTATAGTAACTCGTGCATTTGCTCCCGGATATCACCATTTAGTGAAGTGGAACTGATGATGGAGACCACAGATGGCCACCGGAACAACATAATAATAAGTATTTAACGGGATGCGATTCGATTAGGTAAAAGTACCAACGTAAAGTAACGAGCTTAAATTGTTTAAAAAATAAAATATGTTTAATAAAATATATTTATTTCATATAACCATTTGGCGTATATTGCATGTCGAGGAGTCTCCATATAAGCATAGAAAATGCCAGTAGTTGAAGGCTCCGCTCTTCCCTTACATTATGAACGGACGAGTATAAACAGGTATACAAAATAAAACAAGGAAAGGAAAAAAACAAAATTAAATTAAAATTACAACCAATTTATACGAGAGCATGTGTATAAATTTCACCCCCACACATCCCCACACACAAACACTGTGTGTGTCTGTGTGTGAGAGAGAGAAAGATTTTGAGTGAACATGAGTGATTAAATAACCAAATAACATCACTCTAATAATATTTATTATTAAGTTTAGCAACCATTTGTTTAGCAACCATTTATTAAAGAATATGGTTGCTAAACAATTTAAGCTCGTTACAATGCATATGGTGAGTGGCAGTTCTCATGGTTCTTACAAGGAGACCTCCTCAACAATTAACGTCCCCGCATCGGAAAAGGCAATATTTTGTAAAAGGTGATGAGCACTTGACATTAGACTATTGTAACTTAGATAAATTGAAGACTGAGCCACTAAAAAGTGAAGCTTCCAAAAAAACACTACAAAGTTAAAAATAACTTTAATTTCGGAAGTCGGTGGCAAAAACTAAAATACAGATCCAAAGACACCAACTTCCGAAATTAAAGTTATTTTTCACTTTGTAGTGTTTTTTTGGAAGTCGGTTATTTTTTTTTATAAAAAGTTTTTTGTAAAATGTAAAGCCTTGTTTTCATGATAAATTATAACTGGAGGAAGTTGTTAAATATTGCTCCCAGCAACATTTTCAACGTATTGCCACGTTGCAACGCTGCAACGTGTTGCTAGTTATCTACATGTTTTAAGAAGCAACCTTTTGTGTTGCATCATTGTTCCACAATGTATGTTCACCATGAATAAAAAGCTGATTTGCCAAAATTAACTGCCTTTTCTTCGTAATCCGTAAATTTCTTTCCACAAAGCTCTTTTTTCATGTTTGGGAACAAATCATAATCAGAAGGGGCCAAATCTGAACTATAGGGACGGGGTTTAAAGTTCTGAAGCCGCATTTGTGTAAGACAGCCATCGCAACATGACTCTTGTGAACGGGTGCGTTGTCATCGAACAGGAGCTCGAGACCATTTTCATCTTCTCTTTTCTATAATTGTTTCTTTTATATTTTCCGTAGTGTAGCGTAGTGTTGCCTCGTGATATTAACACATTTACCATTATAATCGATCAATAAAATCCCCTCTGAATCCCAAAAAACTGTAACCACAATCTTTCCAGCAGATTGTGACACCTTAAAATTCTTAGACAGTTCTGCGCCTTTTTTGTGACACTGCATTGACCCAGGTTCATATTTTGTGACACTGCATTGACCCAGGTTCATATTTTGTGACACTGCATTGACCCAGGTTCATATTTTGTGACACTGCATTGACCCAGGTTCATATTTTGTGACACTGCATGGACCCAGGTTCATATTTTGATGTACCCAAGTTTCATCTCCAGTCACAATTCGGTTCATAAACTCATCCCTGTTTTCACTACACAGCTCCAAAAACTCACGCGAACACTCGACGCGCTGTTTTTGAATCGGTGCAGCGGTGTGAGCATTCTCTTCCCGATTGATTTGTTTATCCAGCGATATTTCAAAGGTTAATGAACGGATAGGGGTGAAAATTAGTATTTATAATTGTATTGTGTCACCAAGTAGTGACACCCCTCACCTATAACCCCTGCATTCCACGAACTAAAAGATAAATAACGGTCAGTCAATCTTAGGAATCGTTTATTATTAACAACGTAGGTACATCATCGTCCCGGGTGTCACCACTGTGTGGATCGCCCGGAGGACACGGTGGAGCATACGGTGGAGGTCTGCCCGGCTTGGGTGGAGCACCGCCGTGTCCTCACGGAGGCGATCGGCGGCGGCGATCTCTCGCGTCCGGGCCTGGTTTGGGCCATGGTTCGGAGCGAGAGTGCATGGGAGGCCGTCACCTCCTTCTGAGAAGCAGTAATGCTTGCGAAGGAGGAGGCGGAACGCGTGAGGGAGAGGCAAGGTTCGCGCCCTCACGCCCCTAGTCGCCGCAGGAGACGCCCCGGGCGTCGGGAGTCGCAAGCCGATTTCCGGCCACCGTAGGCGCGAGCTTGCGGATGGTGAGCGATGGGTAGCTCACCGTCCGATAAGGACCAGGCCCGGGTCGACGGCGCGTTGTATTCCACACGCGCCTCAAAGAGTTGTCAGCAGCAACTGACGGGGTCCGTAAGGGCCAAAGCCTGCCAGGGTTGCGAGTTTGTACGAAAGGGATATCGTGGCCCTGGCACACAGGCAAATGAAGGAATACGGGTGGGTTTTAGTCAGTAAAAGTCTGACACGCCCTCCCGCTCCGCCCAGAGCGGGAGAAGTTATTAGATAATTTCCCACCCAAAAAAAAAAAGAGGTACATCATCGTGTAATTCATAATTATATTTAATCAATAAGTACTTTTAAAACTAATGCTAACACTCTTTTCAACTATTTATTCGTTACCATTTAATTACAATTATAATGATTTTAAAACACAATCAATAACCGTCTTATTCCAAAACACGATCTAAAATTAGTACTAGGATAATTACTAGGTTTGCTACCATGACTAAATAAAACGTTATTATAAAATGAAGTTTATCACTAGTTCATGAACTAGCTATGGTACTAAAGATAGTCCGCCGAGACCCCTAGTTTTTCTATGGGCTAACTTCGGTACTAATTTATTTGAGGTTAGCGTTTATTGTTATTGTGTGGCTTTTTATTTACAAATCGACTTGATGGATTTGGAAGATTTGGATAATTATGCTGTAGACGTCTCGGCGATCTTACAGACATCGTCATACGTAGTACGACGTAATATTTCCTGTAATAATATGAACATTCGCGTTATGCAGTCGAAATAAGATGATACAAAGCATTGCTTACCTATTATTAAAATTAAAATCCATGTTTTGGTCAGTGGGTCGTCTTAAGGTTTTACTCAGTTTATCTTCAACGGTTTAACCAGACACAACTCACGAACAAACCACATATTATCAACAGTACCTAATATTAAGATTTATTATTTATGGACGGACACAACATAAACATTCGTCTCAAATTACGAGTGCCGCGCCGTACCTATGTAATTCACTTCACTTCACGCTAGAGGTGTTAAAAAATATGATAACTTCATTATAAAAAGCACGTCAAAAGTACAAGTTGTGCTTGTTCAATATATTGTAACCTAAACAAAGAACGATTTATGACATATTTTTGTATTGATTAATAATTATTTATGCATTTCAAGTGTTATTATAATATCAATAGTTAGATAAACGAAACGTTGCTTCAAATAGATGCAGAATGAACGAATGAAAGAATGCCATTTTTGTTTCTTATCTGTGGAACCATGAACCTTCTTTGGTACTAACTGATCCTCAAAAAGTCTTCGTTTTGTAATAAGAACACGTTTTGAGCCTGATATTAACTTGAATACCGTAACAATCCTAGACCTTGTGGTCTTGGTATAAAACAGTACTTAAGCATTTTTTTGTAATAAGACGGTAAGAGTTTTTAAACAATATTAAATGAGAATGCCTAGAAATAATGTGATACCAACATTATTTCTAGCTTCGATGACGTTCGCGCGCTTGCCAATACCGGAAACCGGAAACATGCGACAACAGAACTTTATAACCCGCCCTCGTATGTGTCTTTAATATTATTCGTCGACCTCTATCATGTTACCTTCAATTTTCAATTAATCCCAATCCTTACCTCAAAATCATTCGATATTCTAATCACCTCACCGGATTTCCATTTTTAAACCAAATCACGGTTAAAACTCAATTACCGTTTCGAAAGCCGAAAAGTTGGAACAATTTGAATTTCGAAACGGCTGATTCTAGGTTCAACCGATGCGATAGGGATTTAAATCACGTTCGTTTGAACTTATAAAACTGCTGACACAATAAATTAGAATGGCAACTACTTTAGGAATCAGGTAGATTTGGAAATTAGAGGAAATCAGCCAGTTGGTTAGAACCTTACGTAAATTCACTTGACGATTGGTTCCCGTAGCCGTGGCCTATGACCTATCTACATTTCATTATGAGGCAACCAAACGATATACTAGTATGAACTGTCTCAATGAATCAATCAAACTAAATTATTATTTAGTCTATATAAGAAAGTAAACTATGATATTTCCAGACATTCAGAGATAATATAAGAGTGACGTCACAGTGCACACCTAGTGCGCTAGTCCGACTCGCACTCGGCCGGCTTTTATACGCTGATGTCTCTGATGAACTCTAAGGTCACTTGCTATAAGTAAAAATATATGTAGCGGCATCAACATCGCCACATGCGAACTACGCGTCATGCTGACGTCATGCAAAAATCCTGCATCGCGCAAGCAGATTTTACAGCACAACTAGCATATATACAACATCCCGACATCAACCGTCGGGCCCAGCCCGTCCCCAATTTGTGATCCCCCAACGACGCCCTAAGCCGAGGTCCGTACCCCACAGGGGGTGCCCTTAGTGCGCAGTCGTTTAGTTTTTAACCGACTTCCAAAAAGGAGAAGGTTATATGTTTGGCTGTATGTTTGTTTTTTTTTTATGTTTGTTCACCGATTTCTCCGTCAATTATGGACCGATTTTGAAAATATTTTTTTTGTTTGAAAGGATATACTCCCGAGGTGGCCAAGAAATCAGAATCTGATGAGGGGATCTTATTGAAATCGAGGGAAAGCCTCAAATTTTATAGGCAAACCTATAGTGATTTGGATATTTTTATAGGAACTCGTGCATTTGCTCTCGGAAAGCAGTCAATCAGTATCTTTATTGTGGATCATAGGTAGGTACATAATACAGGTCTTAAAAATAGATAAATTGTGATCAGCTATGTCCCGCCCTTAGGGCATACAATAGTTACACACAAATTAAAACAATATTATTACAAATTATTAAGATTTACATAAAACACATAAAATAAAAAAAGATAATTATAAAACACACACATCAGTGGGACACTGAACGCGTCATGACTGAGGGGGACTGTAATGTAGAAGTGATTTGTCCGATAGGAAGTCTTTTATAGAGTAGTAGCACTTGTTTACTAATAGCTCAAGAAGTTTTTTTTTAAATATTTTTATTTCCGTAATTATTCTAATAGGCCCCGGAATATTATTAACGATGCGTGAAGCTGTACAAAAGATACTTTCATGCATTAGGTGAGTCTTGCTAGCTACTGTGCGCAATTTATCCTTATGCCGTACACGCGTGTAGTAATTATACATGTCAATATTATTTTTGACAAATACTGCGGCCTCAAATATATAGACTCATGGCAGTGTTAAAACGTTCATCTTTTTAAAAAATGGTTTACAGGAGTCAGTTTCATGTAAGTTATATAAAGCTCTGATGCAACGTTTTTGAGCAATGAAAGCACGCTCCTTGTCTGTACTATTGCCCCAGAATATTACACCGTATCTGAGGATAGAACTAACGTAACCGTGGTAGGCTGTTTGTAAAGTAGTCTGATTAGCTATTTTCCCCAATCTGTGAAGTGCATAAGAAAACTGTCCCAGCTTTTTGCATACATGGTCAATATGTAATTTCCAATTAAGTTTGTTGTCAATAATTATGTAACCCTAAAAATTTTGTTACTTCAGTTTCATCAATGTCGCTATCTAGGTATTGGATTTTTAAAGTACCCGTACGACAAGTTCGTATTTTAAAATTCATTATTTTGGTTTTGTCAATGTTAGTCATTAAATTATTCAATTTTAACCAGTCTATAATTAATAATATTGTTTCGTTAATGTCAGATTCTAGATCAATTGTAATATCATTAACGAATAAAATAGTGCTATCATCAGCAAATAGTGTAATGTCATGATTTGTTACCAAAGGCATGTCATTTATATAAACAAGGAAGAATAAAGGAGCCACGATACTTCCTTGTGGGACGCCGAATTTTGCAGTTCCAGATTCAGAAGCATATATTTCTTCTGTTTTAGTAGTGGGATTTTACCTCCTTACTTCTGTAAATTGCTGTCTGTTCTTCAGGTATGATTCTATAAGTTTGTACACATTCCCTCTCACACCATATGCATACATCTTTCTTAAAAGGATCTTGTGATCAACGCGGTCGAAAGCCTTCGACATGTCCATGTACAGCGCGACAGCCGGCAGCCTTTTGTCCAAGTTAGTCATTACCTTCTGTAAAAAGTTATATATTGCCACATTTATGGATTTGTTTTTCCTGAAACCATATTGACTGGACGTTAAGATGTTGTGCGTTTCGAAGAAATTATAGAGACAGTTAAATATCACCTTTTCAATAATTTTCCCAAAAATAGGTATCAATGCTATGGGCCTATAGTTGCCCATGTTAGTTTTGTCCCCTTTTTTAAATACTGGCTTTATAACAGATATTTTTAGTTTGTCTGGGAAGGTGCCTTCTTCTATACATAAATTAACAATGAAGCTTAGTGGTTCAGATATAATATGAGCAACATCTTTAACAATATGTGTCATAATGCTGTCATAGCCGGCACTGGTTTTATTTTTTAGAGCAATTATTATTTTATTAAATTAAAGCACCATTTGGTGAAGTGGAATTGATTATGGAGACAACAGATGGCCATCGGAACAATATAATAATAAGTATTTAACGGGTTGTGATTCGATTAGGTACTTTAATGTGGTTGCTAAGCAAATTATGCTCGTCACTATGCATATGGTGAGTGGCAGTTCTCCTGGTTCTTACCAGGAGAACTCCTCAACAATCAACGTCCCAGCATCGGGAAAAGCAATATTTTGTAAAAGTTGATGAGTAGTTAACATTAGGCTATTGTAACTTAGATAAATTAAAAGCTGACCCACTAAAAACTGAAAAATAAAAAACTTTTTACAAAAAAAAAATAACCGACTCCCAAAAATAACACTACAAAGTGAAAAATAACTTTAATTTCGGAAGTCGGTGGCAATAAACTCAAATACAGATCCAAAGACACCGACTTCCGAATTTAAAGTTATTTTTCACTTTGTAGTGTTATTTTTGGGAGTCGGTTATTTTTTTTTTATATATATTTTACGCCCTGGCTGGAGGTGCCTTAAGGTGTGAAGCTCACACCTTAAGGCAGACACAGGCAAATCTGGTTAAGTAGTCACGGCCTGTCAAGGCCACCTACGAGATGCCATACACAAAAAAAAAAAAAACCGTCGGGCAGTCTGTTGCCCGCCAGACACAACACCCGTCTGGTCGGAGGATACTCCCTTTTCTATAGAGGATGAGGGAACTTTACACCCTGTTCCTCATACCTCTAAAAATACAAAAAAGTCTAAAGAACAAGAAGTGTTCCAAAAATACATAGTCTCGAAGATAACATCTTAAGCGCTAACACTAGACTCTCGATGTGTGGTATCTAAGTTTCATTGATACGTACGAGTAAATAATTTTCATTCAAACTCTTCATTCATTCTTTCTTCTTCATTCATTCATATTCATATTTTAAGCTAAGAAAATGCAACGTTGTCATATTTCACGTAAGGTCATACTTAATTTTGTATGAAAAATTAAGACAATTTTTTTTTTATAGTAATTCATATGCCAGTTGATTTTTTGACATGGTGATAAGGGATATCAAAAGGATCACGTTGTTTTAAGATACAGAAATCTATGAAACATTTTGAGAAAGCTCCTTAGAATTTTAAGTACCCAAATCAACAATTAATTGTTCCACAATCTGTTTACCTCATAATATAAAGTTTTCGTACACAATTATCTAGATATTTAAAACAATAAATTAGAAGGGAAACTATTTGGAGTTCAAATATTTCGGCCGAATCGTTTGGGTCGTGGGTGGGTTCGAAAGAATCTCATGAATTTGTTACCTATGTTACCCAGAGGGACGAAAATTTAACCTACATAGTATGTATAAGCGAATGATTGCTTCTGTTTTCCATTTTAGGGCTCATTGGGAGTGGGGTCAGTTGAGACATATTCAGGAATTTTGGCTTAGAAGTTGAGTGACAAAGTTTTCAGTGGGTAATTTAATTACACTGGTTTGTGATTAAGTTGTCGGGGTTAAAGTGGATCCGGTGGACCGTCAAGATTTTTGCAATTTTCAGATCAGTGTCAGTTATATCTTTATCATGGTCATGAGTACGGGATGCCAATTGACAAGGAAACTCAATTGTGAAGTTGGCGCGCTTCAACAGTCTAGCCTGACGTTTGTGCGAGTCGACGTGAGCGCTTCAGTTGCAGTGGTGTGGTCAGCTCTTGAGCATCGGACATCGCACGGACAACAAATACCTGGAAACTGTCCAACGTTTCGTTTTATTTTTGTTAAGTTCAAATATTACCTAAAAATCAATAATCATTTTTTTTTCGCCTGCAACTCTGATCTACGTCTAGTAAAATGTTCAACGGTGAAGAATCCAGCTCCAATCGGCCCCCTGTCCCGACAGATAATTATGTATTTACGGAATTATAATCATAAGAATCATTAATGCATCTCTCTAAGTTAGATTTGTTCCATTGAATGATTTTTTTCATGAAGTTATGACATTGGGGAACAAATCTAACTTAGAGAGATGTAGTCATGATTTTAATGATTATAAATCTGTAAATAATTAACTGATAAAGTCGTGAATTACAAGATACAACTTGACACTGAACCTGCAAATTGCAAAAAACGTAAGAATATTTGAATTTCGTGAGCTTCCACTGCAGATTCACCTTAAGACATCCGTGCTTCATCCAAAGAATTGAGTTAAAGATATTTCTTTTTAATTTCTCAAATAAAAATCACCTATCAAATTACATCGCATAACTTTGCATTGTTACATTAATATAATTAGTCACTTTAAGCAAGCAATCTACGTTGAAGACAAGGAAGTTTGGCATTAATTCCTTCTGTACATGTGGCTTCCCTGGTACCTCATTAACGGCAAAACTATGTAAATGTCTGTTTTTTTTTTCACAAACTTCACTGACTTAATGTTTTTCTTATTTGACATTACCTACAATTTTAATTTCAACAAGGTTCTAACTTCTATTAATTGAATCATATTTTATATTGTATTTTTTTTCAATGTGAGGACGTTGTAATAGGCTGTAGATCTGTAGACCATTTTCTATTTTGTTAATTACCTGGTACTTTTGACGGGCCTACGCTGTCCTCTCATACCTAATAATACTGTAATTTGAAAACATTGTAAAAGCCATTTTTTTTAAAAAGAATAACCTGGAATTTCTTGCCGGCTCTTCTCCATAGGAAACGACCAATTGGAACCGTGCACCTAGCTTCTGACGTTTCATAAGTTCCCATGTAGGCTTATGTGAAATAAAATTTCTTTTGATTTGATTTGATTTGAATGATGCAGTGCCGGTTCGCTTGCAAAGAATGATGCTGCGTGTGCAACGCTATGAGTTCACGGTGATATACAAACCAGGAAAATTTATGTACGTAGCTGATACATTATCGAGGGCAGCCTTACCGGAACTTATGCATGACAGAGTGACATCTGAAGTGGAAGATCAAGCGTGTTTCCTCATAGCAAACGTGCCGTTCAGCGACAGTAAACTCAGTATGGTCAGAGAGGTCACACACGAGGATCAAGAATGCAAATTACTAGTGTATTATATTCAAAATGGTTGGGCAAGAAAAAAAAAAAAAAAAGAAAAGAGATACCTGTATCATGTAAATATTGTATATACGTTAATTGTAGTTAGTATGTATAAATAATAAATGCTTAGTAATTAATTTGTCTTGTAAAAAGAATACGTTGTGCCGCTTGTGCCTGTACGGATCGGAAGTCATACCTTTATTTTGAAAGTAGAATATATGTCGTATCCATAAGCGCCTATTAAGTTAATAAGCAAACTGGCTTGTGCATCCTTGTCTTCTTTGTATACTCCTGAAGCCTTAAGAAAAACCTTAAAATGTTTGAGCCACTTTCGCCACGCGTCTGCTCGGTTTGCCGGGCCACCTTCTAAAACGAATTCGGCCGGTGGTTTTGCGTGTTCCATAATAACCCGTACTGTCTATCACCAAAACTAACTAACACCACTTTAATTTCGACTAATTATTACTTCTAAAAGCGTAATTCGTATTTATCGCTGTCACCATGAAGTGAAACACAATCTTGCTAGATAATGACTGCTTTAAATACATGTAAGATGGACGAACCAAAACATTATTATTCTGTTACCCTCAATGTATAATATTATTATACTACAATCACCTGATTTATTTTCCAGTTTTTCTCGAATCTGCATGTCTTTCCAATAATATGTTGGAAAATTAATAAAACTCTAAGGAATCCATTAGACTCGTATCACCTGATACCTTGCACATATTCAATAGGGGTTCGAATGTTAATTTATTCGAAGGGGTGAATTCACAAACATAAGACTTTTGTAAGGGATGAATGGGGGTAGACGAAGGATACATTTTATAGAATTTCGTGAGTGAAATTGAAAGGTATGGATTCATCATAATCATAGGCCTCCCCCAACATTGGAAGGGGTTGCCATAATCGCCACGCTTGGCAGGTGGGTTGGCGATTGCAGCATGGTGTAAAAATGCATAAAGAACGCTGCTGCCCATTCTCTAGTAAGTCCCTTAGTCGCTTTTTACGACACCCACGGGAAGAAATAGGGTGGTGCTATTCTTTACGTCTGGCACCACACGGAACGGTATGGTTTGGTGGAAGTGAAAAATCAAGTTAAAAAGTTAATACTTCAGTCAGATGCTATCCACTCGAACTAACTATTATAGAATTTTTGTCATCTAAATTTCATATCAAGCGAATAATATCTTTCTTATTCACGTTGGGAGAAACCCTTAAAATTATGAATGTGCCGTTATTATTTCTACAAAAATTACCATTATTATATTCCGCAGTCAGAAAAACCTTGTAGAACTAGTATTTACCTGAAACAGAAATAACATAATTATTATTCATACATAACCTTTGACTCTCAATAAACTTTCACATAATTATTATTCATAACCCTTGACTAAAAAAGAAAGAAAAAAAATACGTTTATTTGCGGTAAACATAACGCAAAGGAAAAAAAAACACAAACATGAAAGAACAAGTTGAGGGAAAATATGCGGTACGTTCACGCAAAACGGCCATCGCTCAGCATAATGCTGTGACCCTATGCCAGACAGAGCCCCAGTGCCAGCGCCAGACGCCAGCGCGAGACTCTCAATAGACTTTCACATAATTATTATTCATAACCCTTGACTAAAAAAGAAAGAAAAAAAATACGTTTATTTGCGGTAAACATAACGCAAAGGAAAAAAAAACACAAACATGAAAGAACAAGTTGAGGGAAAATATGCGGTAGAACGTACCGCATATTTTCCCTCAACTTGTTCTTTCATGTTTGTGTTTTTTTTTAAATATTACGTTTCACAGAATTATTATTCATAACCCTTAACTCTCAATAGACTTTCACATAATTATTATTCATAACCCTTGATTCTCAATAGACTTTCACATAATTATTATTCATAACCCTTGATTCTCAATAGACTTTCACATAATTATTATTCATAACCCTTGACTCTCAGTAGACTTTCACAGAATTATTATTCATAACCCTTGACTCTCAATAGAATTTCACATAATTTTATGCAGGTACAGTGCGCAGTGCGCGGTGGCGTGTATTACACGCACTGGCTGTATCGTGCTCGAGTTCATAGCAATGTAATCCTTATCACGCTTAGGGAGTTTTGAGCGTTTACTGTAAGTAGATAGGTAGGTACCTAATCCATACCATATTCATAACATGACGCCTGTATTCTTCGAAGGCTTGGGCAAAGGTGTACCTAAAGTACACCCACATTTCACCAGTTATGATTAAGTCCCACGTAATAGCCCCGGGCGAGTCAATTGCCGTCAACCGGGCACTAATCCGGACTGAGAAGTCCTAGATGCAAAAACCCCAATAACACTTTTCTCGAGCCGGGAATCGAACCCAGGACTTCATGCTGAAAGTTAAGTTGGTCTTGGTAAGACGGTAGGATAGCCAGTCAGACTGATAGATTACCCACTTTCTCCTATCAAGTTAAAGATTCTCAAAATATTAATAAGATTTGTAGTGAATTTAAAATAGTAAATATGAAATTGAAAGTTCGTGTTTTGTCTCAAATAATTTTTGTATCAGGGTAGTCATGAAGTTTAAAAGTATCTCATTTGACAGTTACGGTAAAAAGTGCTGGTTTTTTAACAGAATGGAATGACTATCATGCTATTCGGGGCGTCATGGACATGATATTGTTGTTTGTTTTTATTAATGAAATTTTTTATTTATTTTTATTTTAGCATATTTACTTTGCATGTTACCATATTTGTATGTCTTAAGACAAAACATAGCGTGCTATTTTATATGTATGACCTATTTTATGTACCTATGTTTCATAAATAACATAATGATTATGTTAAGTCAATTCTCTGCGAGTCTCGGAACCTAAAGGTTGTCTTCAAGAATTCTAAAGTATTTATTGATTTTAAATATATTGAGTACCTAATTAAATAGTTCGTTAAATATTGCTATAAACCAAGTTTGTATGTGTGCAAGAAGATAAATACAGAAATATTCGTACTGAAAAGGTGTTTCATAATTTCAGAGATTGATACAATGTTGGAAACTGGAGTCATTCGTCCCTCTCGTTCTCCGTGGGCTAGTCCGGTAGTAATGGTCACATAATAATAAAGGGTCCATTCGTTCCTGCGTAAACAGCAGGAAAGTATATTATCTTTTTGATAGTGACGCTATTGCGTCACTATCGAGAGATTGTTTGCTCCTTCCTCGTATCCAAGATATTCTTGACAACCTTCGTGGTGCTAGATATTACATAAGCTTGGGATTGACTTGCAAGTGACCTCTTCGCTACTACCGGCAATGACTTGGAAATTTGGGCCAAAAATATTTGAAATACTGTCGTACCGGCAGCGACACGAAGAAATAGAAGACTATCGTAATAAAAAAAATCAAAAAAGATTTTTCCCCTACAAAAACAGCCTAGACTTTACCATTTTCATTTATAAAAATGTCGTATTTTCCTCCAAACAGGTCGACAGGCCTCATTTCATAATTTGACGAGTGAAAACTAAAAATGTTATGAATAACGAACACTGTGCGACCCCTGACCCCATTTCGGGTGAAAACACACGGCACGGAAGTTTCGCGGCGGTACCGCAGCGGGCTTTTATGAAATGTTAATTGCTTGTTCATTTTCCTAGCTGGTAACGTTTTTTGGTCCGTTTATTAAATAGTGAAATATAGTCGGAAAGTTTTTGTTAATTATTGTTATTTGTTGTAAAACTTTTGTTTGGTGATTAGGGAATACAGTAATAAATTGTGTTTTTTTACAGTTATTATAATTAATGGAGATTCAGTATCTCTCCTTTTTTAATGCATTAATTGTATTTTTTTTATTTCTAAATGAAGCATGTGCTGACTTTTTTATAAGCTGGGTACTGTTACCATGATCATTATGGATTATATATTTATTAAATCTTTATGCACAAGTAAATAAATATTACAAAATCTGGACTTAATGCCTGAGGCATTTTCTAAACATAAGGGATAGATAACGCGAAAATAACTATAAAATACAAGAATAAATAGTAATACATAGAAACATACATAACAGAATAAACTTTGTCTGGATAAATATCGATCGGTAGAAACGAATCCAGCAAATCAGCGCTGGGATGTTTCTGCCAACTTCTTACGTATAATAATGTTCACGTGCCTTCACTTTAAAAGATAACCGACTGGTTGAACTTTTAACAACAATAAAATATGAAATATAATCGGTACTAAATTAAATAAAAATATTATGACACCAGAAAATGCTTGAAATATAAAATTTTCTCCTACATTTTCCCGTATTTTCCGAGAAAAGGAAGATTATACATTTTTTTATTATGATACTGTACAAAATGTTAATTACTGAAGATTGACTTCCCATGGGACTAGCAGAATTACAAAACATTAGAAATAACACAGTTTTCAAGGGATTTTCGAATCCCATGTTTGTTACATTCAGTATGTTTCGTCGGTTTTTATTATATGTGTGTATGTTCCTGGGATGTTCCAGAACAGATATTTTTGTTAGTTTCTCCCAAATCCTCCCAGGCATCCTTTTCCAGAGCCACCACAATCCAACCCTTGCGTTATGCGTCTAGCTCATCTCCCCACCTCTTCCTGGATCGATATAATAGATAATTGTTTGAATAGTAAACCAGAGAATAATTTATTACGACCAAAGAGTGTAACCCCTTAACAATGTTAA
Organism: Tiliacea aurago; assembly: GCA_948098905.1. Taxonomy (NCBI): domain Eukaryota; kingdom Metazoa; phylum Arthropoda; class Insecta; order Lepidoptera; family Noctuidae; genus Tiliacea; species Tiliacea aurago. The sequence goes on from OX402593.1 coordinate 21,271,291, forward strand.
TGTAATGACCAAAAATCTTGCACCGTTGTCGCTCAAAAACGGCTTCCGTATTTTTCTTCCAACTCCATTTACTAATATTTACTCACACATCTGCAATTCGCTTTAACGTTTTCGAATTCAAAGAATTCGTGATATTTATGTACTTATAAACGTATCACTGACGGTTTTAGTAATGAATCACCTAAAAAAAAAAGGTTTTCAAATATTGAAAAGGATTTTCAATAACGAAAAATTGTGCCAAAAATATTTGATATAATTTCGTCAATTCCCTTAAGTTGTTCATGTATGAGCTGCCTTATTTATTGTATGTAAATACTTCTATTTTAGGGAGTTATGTCCCTAGTGGGGGCTTCTGTGTCGATTACGGCGTAAAAAACCACCTCGTACGAAATGTTTGTGTGTGGGTAGAGTGACGTATGAAGAATCAAATAAATTATGGGGATCTTTAGTAACACAGGTGGGTTATTGTTTTGGAATTCCCAAAATCCCTTTTAACTGCTCTTTATAAAATTATCAAAAAATATATGTGACAAAAAAAATGAATAAATGAATAAAAAAAAAATAAGAAAGAAAATGAATAAATGGAATTAATAATACTGCCTCTTGGATTCGATCGCGTGGTTTAGTTTTGTTGATGTGGCAAAGTTTTTAAGTGCCTTTACTAATACATAGATTATTTTTCACCTAGTTATCTATAGAGGAATATCAAATTTTGTTACACTACTATAAACCACGCGATCGAATCAAAGAGGCAGTATTATTAATTCCATTTATTCATTTTCATTCTCAGTAATTGAAAAAGGAGCTCCGTGAAATAATTTACACTTAGAAGAAAGGGCGTGAACATAGCAAGCTAACTGAAATAATAGCTACTTATGTATAATGTTTGCATGTTACAAATGAGCCGAGCACAGCTGGGCCACAGAATAGTGCCTACAGAAGGTCAGCTCCATACAACGAGCAAAAACCCACGCCCGATAGAAACGTACGTACGGCGATCGTAGTCTTTCTCAGGTGACAGCCAAACGTTAGTGCGTTTGCCCACGCTGTAAGTACGTGAATCATGTCTATGTGTGTTGTTAGATTTGAATTGAACATAAATGTTTACTTGTAAAGTGTCATATTATTTTAATTATTGTGAATGTGAGTTTTTTTATTTTTTTCTCAGTTTGTTTTTATCATGGTCTGGCAATTTGAGTAATATATGCGGCCTACCCGAATTTCCTTTCTTTGGTATTGTTCGTCCCATCCTTGAGTTCTGAGTTGAGCTGCACGATTACTGACTAATGTGGGCACTGACTGGACACCTAATCTGTGTGGTTCTTTCCTCAAAATACTATTTCTACATAACCTTCACATGATCTGACCAGGATTATGTCTGGACTTTAAAAGAGCCTGTGACCTTTGAGTTTGTTCAACCTTTCTTCTCAGAGTAATTATATAGGAAACGCCAACCTCATCTAGTTTTGAAAATATGATTGAAGTGTAAAAGTGTTTGTACAAACCTACTTACAGAAATAAAAATCATTTATCATTTATGATAAACGATGATATATTGTATTATGCAATAGGTATGATGCTTACGATGTTTTATTATGGTCGATTTATTGAATTTTACCTAATGATTATGAATCAACTCTTATTAAATTGCTTTATCTATACTAATAATAAATAAAGAGGTTAAATTTGTGAGTTTGTATGTTGGGTGGCGAAAATTATTTCACTAATGGGAAGCTCATGCTATTGCAGAGATTAATTTTATGTTAAAACTTTACGCGGACGAAGTCGCGGGCAGATAATAGTTATTTTGTAGAATTTTAACACAGATTAATTTCATAATATTGGTTGACTATTACCTGTAGTTTTTACGCCCCTCTCTAATATCCGAGTATGTTGTATCGACCTTCTGTGTTCTATCTATTCCGTGGCCGCGCACTGTGCAGGCACGGGTGCACGGCAAATCGCATGAATACATTTAATGACATGACTGCCTAAAGTTTACCTTTTAGCGTGTAGTTTGAATGCAACTGCTATTTGGTGTAACTGCTCAAAGGATTCGGTTGGAGTCTGTGTTTGGCGTCATTAAAATTAGTTTCTGTTACTTAGAGCTTGTAATAAATGTTTAATTACGTCGTTTGGGAGGATCTCTTAGTCATAAATGGGTTCTGGGTGGATCTAGATGTCTTTTAAGAGGTCATAAAAACTTTCAAGGATTATGTCTTTTTGTTTCTAAGTAAATGTTAACAGATTCAAGATAATCTGCTGCTGTTTTTGATCCAAATTTGGTTTTCCGATAGAAAATAATCAGTAGCAAACCGGAGTTGTGGTTTGAGCCTGTGGCAAAAAAAAAGTAGTAGTCGCATAAGTTGTGTAACATCTGACATCTCAATAGTGCGTACACTAATTCCGTGCTGTTATAAAGTACTTATTAATTCCATGCAATTAAAAGTAGAAAGTACTAATTAACATGGGTACGTTTCATTCTATAAATAATTTTCGATTTTATTAAGCGTCAAAGCTTTAATGGGCACAGTTGACCCAGATGACTCTACTTACTTATTCCATGCTGAAGCGGTCACTTGCTGTTACACACATCTGTCCCTTTTTACGAAATTAGTCCCACAAAAGCGAGAGGAAGGATGTTACACATCTTTGTTTTTGTTATACGTCAGCAAAATAACAGACGTGATTTCAAAGTCCTATCGTCGTTCATTGAACCCATAAGCATACAGACATACAAATAAATGTCTATACCAAACAGGCAGATGAATTTTTCAGACATAATAGTACGGAAACTGGTCGACAGAGGGCGCACCAGCTCGATTGTGTCATAAATCATAAGACATGCAAGATGTGGCCTGCAATAAATTACGTAGCTCTGTCCTCGGTCTGTTTGTGCATTGAAAATGTTAACTGCGGTTGTATTGAAAAAGAAATAGGAAGTTACATGGTTTTGTGCACATTTATAGTGATTTGATAGAGACTGAGCTGAATGGTGCTGATCCATGCGTCATGTTCGTAAACGGGCGCTGTCAGTTGGGACTGGTCATATCTTAGCTGCCACGGCTTATTTTTAATTATTTTAGTTTTGAATTGTTATCTTTTTATCACGGACGCTTTTGACGTATTGCATCGTTCTCACATGTTTAACTTCAATATGAATGATGTAACCAATATTTTGTATCAATATTTTAATTTAAAAGAGTGTCCGTGGAGTTTCTTGCCCGTTCTTCTCCATAGGAACCTACTATTTGGAATGGTCAACTAGCTTCATATTTGTAAATGACCGACTTCTTGATAATTCAAAAGTGCCTGTCAATGGTTTAATTGAAATAAATGGTTTGAGTTTGAGTTTGACTTGATAAATTGTTGGAAGGAAATTGATTGTGCTGTTCGGTTGTGAAACTAAAAAATAATACTTTGTTAAATAAATATGACAGTGATATGAAATGCTCCTGAATTATGGAAACAATAAAACCTCAGCGAGGTTTTTCATTAACTTTCCGACTTAGCCCGCTGTTTGTCCCAGACAAAGAAAGAAATTACATTTATTTACGAGTAGCACAGACGAAGGAAATCCACAAGAATATCCCACCGAACAAAATTTGACGTGGCATCTTAATCTGTTTGATCATTTCAGTCAATCCTTTGACGATTATATTTCCTTTGTGGCGGCATCTACAACGTCACACGTATCAAAGACCAGAAGGCCAATTCTCGTACTTAAAAACGTTCAAATTCAAGTTGCAATCTCATCTCAACGACAATCAATGTCAAATACTTGTCAAAAATGTAGGGAAATTAGAGAATTATTTGACAGATTGACACCGAGATTAGAATGCGAACGTTCTTAAAATTACGGGAATTGCCTCTCTGACGTCACACAAATCCTCCATCGCGCAAGCAGAGTTTACCGCCCGACTGGCATGATATTTACGAGTACAACATCCCGACATCAACCATCGCGAGTATGACAACAGATGACCAGACACAATACCCGTCTGGTCGGAGGATTCTCCCTTTTCTATCTATATTCTATCCTCCGATGAGTGAACTTTACACACTGTTCGTCATATAAGTCGTTATAAATATGACATGGCAGCCGTTAATATCAGATGTTTTCCTTGATTCATTAAAACCCAGCAAGGGGATATTATTAGTATTATACGGTTATATAAAGGTATACCTGTGTTGATACCGCACAGTGATCGGATCATTATTGACAGTATTCTAATGTAAACCGCGTCCCAACCACATCGCCGATTATCCGATGGGAATAGCAAATAATTGGTGGTATTGCGCAGCCGACGCGGCCGCCATCCGGCTCATGCGCGGTTTTGACTCGCATAAACATGCGGTCATGCGCCGGTAGTGTTGGTCCGGATCTGGTCACGTGTTTTGGAATCCTAAAGTACGGTTCACACTTCAAAGTGATTCGGAACATGCTGGAATCGGTATGCTTCGAAGCGGACGTTTTGCAGCGCAGATCATGCATTCATGCGGTGTCTGCTTAAATGATAACTAGTTATGCCATTAGGAGGCCAATGCCGCTGGGCCCCATTAATACTAAGACGTCCACTGCTGGTCATAGGCCTCCCCCAAAGGGGGGGTTTGCCATAATTGCCACGCTTGGCAGGCGGGTTGGCGATCGCAGTATTGTGTTAAAATGCATACAGAACGCTGCTGCCCATTCTCTAGTAAGTCCCTTAGTCGCCTTTTACGACACCCACTGGAAGAAATAGGATGGTGCTATTCTTTACGTCCGGCACCACATGGTACATGGGCAATAGATGTCTGCTGTACTAGACGGATCGTTGTTGCGTTGCTATATTCCATAGACAAAACGAAAATTTGCTAGAACTTTCTCTCAACCTGAACACATAAAAAGAAAAAGAAAGAAATAAAATTTGTTTATTCTGCACAAACAAAACGCACATACAACAAAATAACATTAATTTATATAACACTGCTCACATCGCACAACTGCTGCACATAACGCTGCTTGGAAGCAAAATAGGTATGGTGGTTTAGGGAAAGTCATATCCAGAGATCTGCAGTGCTATTCTGTAAAAATCTCACCGTGAAATATTGCGTGGAGTGATCTGTCAGTGTTATCTTACTGATGCTAGAGATTGACCAAGCATTATATTTATAATCATAATCGAGATTTTTATAATATTTTTTTATGCTAATTCTGTTGAGCATTTTATATTATTTCAAAGCTAATTATTTAAGTGTCATAAATATTACTAATTAGGAGGTTTTTAAATGAAATAGCAAAACAGAAATTCAGTCGAAACTCAATTTTGTTTTTTTTTATTATTTTTTTTCAGATGTTTAGACACCTAAATACTAGCTTTGAAATAATTTATAATGATCAACAGAATTAGCATAAAAAAATATTAATAAAATCTCGACTATGATTGTAAATGTAATACTTGGTCCATCCCAAGCATCATGTGGGATAACACTGACAGCTCACTCCACACTTACTTCACATATGTTTTCACGGTGAGATGGTTACAGAATCGACATGCTGTATGTTTTTCTTGCCGTGAAAAACTACGGCTTGTTTGCCGTGTGTCATTGTTGTATCACTATGGAAGCTTGTTTGATGACACGGAGGCATTATGGCATGTCGTTGCCGGTATGCGCCTTGTCTGTGCACGGCCTGATTCACATCAGTGTTGTATGTCGGTCTGGGGGAGTTTGTCGAAGGCACCGGATGTTTTCACGGCGGCAATTATTTTCGTGACGGCTTACCTACGCTGATTATGTTTTAAAATAGAGATAAATCATGAATTATTCATGAAAGCCTCCATGTCTCGGAAAGCACGTTAAGCTATTGGTCCCGGCTGTCTTTTGTAGAACTTTGACAGTAGTTACGGGTCGTCAGAAGCCCTAAGTTCTGATAACCAGTCTTACCAAGAGGTATACCTGGCTGGGTTTTGGAGGTCAGATAGGCATTCGCTCCATGTAAATACTGGTACTTAAGCTACATAGGGGTATACTGGAAGCCGATCCTAATAAAGTTGCAAAAGGCGAGGCAGATGATGATGATTGATTCATGAAAGGCCTGTATTATGGGATAAAATAATAATTTATAATAATTAATTGATTGATTGATTGAATTGCACCGACCCCAGCGTGGTTTGACCAGACTCGATTGCTCGAATGAACCCAAAGATTCACACTAGCCCCTGGAGCCTCATGTTTCATGGGACCACAGAGACCATTGCATATCAAAGAGTAGACCGGGGGGCGCGATAATGGTAGGGAAGACGTGCCCTTGGGATAGGAGTGATTATTAGAGCCTACCGACTATACAGCCTTGAGCAAGCATTGGAATAGTGGAGAGACGGGTGATTTTATTTTCTCTCACAATGGTTATGTAGCACTTAACAGTTTTGAACTATAAAAATTCACATTGTGAGAGCTGGTGCCTGAAGTAGGTTGTAGAAAAACCCTGTATTACAGGTCACCAGGTCCCACTTAGTGGCATCATACAAATAAACAGGCAGGTAACATGTATTTCTACTAAACAATTCAAACAAAAAATAAATAAATGAAAAGGAAAATTAATTTAAAATAACACAACAAACGCAGTCAAAGGGTGAATGGTGACGAATGGGTAGGTGAATGGTGGAGAATAGAGTTGAATGTGTAGGTGAATGGTGGTGAATGTGTAGGTGAATGGTGGTGGAAGTGTCGGCAATTGTTTGAATACAAGTGTTATTTACTTGAGTGGAGCAATTTATCTGTGTCATCTTACGAAAGAGTTTTCAAGAAGTCAGTTACTTTTTGCTTACAACTGGGTTTGTGTACTGGATAAATATTTATACCCTTGTTGATAACATTATAAAGATAACCCCCTAGGTAACAGAATAACTTGTGGGACAGACTTGAACGGAAAAAAGTAGTACTGCACACAGTACCTTTTCTTCGTTTGTCTTTCACTAGATGATGAAAGAAAATGGTCGGATGTATCCAAAACCTTCTTTTCCTTTTTGAGTTTTCTTTACACGAAATCAGCAATAATAATCTTTTTCTTTTAGGGATTCATGACGCACGTCTGCAGCTTGGCACAGCAAAACACACTGAACCGTACCTAACCGTTTTCACAACCGGTTGTTTGCCGTGTCATGTACAAGGTCACACGTTTTTTCTGCGGCGTGTTTATAGAGCTCGTGCCTCTACCATGAGTTTACACAGCCAAAACTCGCTAGCGTCTCCGTAAATGAAATGTATGAATATTGTACAGCGGTCACAGCAAGAATTAAAATTCGTACCATGAGCACTATAGATTTCGATAGGTAAGAAACCTAACGTAATCTATTCGATAGTCACTAACGTTGTTCAGCTGTCACCATACAAAACGGCACCATGAGTCACTAATTCGATAGACGCTATCGAAAAATACGCTTGCGATAGTAGTTACGTAGCTCACTAGCATTTTTGTTTTTGAGTCTATTAAAGTCAAAATATTGTCGAGAAGAGCTTAATTAGCGCTTGATTTTTAGAGCTTGTTTGTGTCCCTACTAACAATACTAATATAGACTATAAGTACTTTCTGCTGCTAACCCATAACTAAACAACCTATGGACTGTTCATGTATATTGTGTTCATGTTTGAAATAAAGTTTTTTTTTTTTTCAGCGTGAATTTATGTTAGTGGCCAACTTTATAGAATCTCTAGAGAAGCATTTGAATATTTGTGCTTATTATTGAATTGTTATTACGGATTTGTTGAAGTCACCAAGTAGCATTAGAAATAAAACAATAATTTTCATTTCTCTATACTAAATTGTGATACAGTGGTGGACCATCATTGGTTTATATATTCTAATTTTGTAAACTTATTTCAATTTAAATTTAAGTCAAAAACGCTGCGGACCACACAACGTCAACAAAATTACAAATTTAATCGACGACACTGACGTTATATGGAACAAAATTCAACAACTACTAAATGCCATAAGTAGTCCATGAACCGACAACCTTTCTATTTAGTCGGATTGTTTCATGATATATTATATTTACTGTAATGAGTTGATGAGCCGTCCTCTCTTCTTATTAGTGAGAAAACAAGAAACAAAACATAAGGAGTGAAGTTAGCTAGACGACACGATTTATCGAGCTCACCTCAGCGTCTGCGTATGACTCCGTAAAACTCATGGGGCAAACATTATCGAAATCTATTTGATCTACGGTAGCGAGTTTAACGCTAGCGAGTAATTTTTCGATAACAACTCATGGTAGCCGTACAGATTGATGTTATATCGCAAGCGCGACTGGCAGTGCGGCGCACGTCGCGCCCGTGATATGGCGCCAACCTGCAGGAGCCTTTAAACGCCGTACTCGTAATAAAACCGTGCTGTGTATAAAAGGCCTTAAGGCTCCTGCCCACGAGACGGTTTTACCACGGCCCGGATTTTTTCCGGCGCCGGGTAGAAACCGTCCGAGCTTGCACACAAGACGGTTTGTAATTAATAATTCTTGGTTGATCTCATAATCAATATTGCGTTTCGCGTAGGTAGTCGGCACGCGCCGGGCATAGGTCCGGTCTCGTGTACATGCGTTCATACACTGCCATACTTTACTGCGCACCGAGTGTATTTGCGGCGAGCACCGTGCCCGGTTGCACGGTGAGCTAGCACCGGCGTCGTGTGCATGGCTTCCTAGTATCCCATACACGACTGACGACCGGACGTATACCCCGTTTTCCGCCGGGCTTAGCTCCAGCGAAAAATCGTCATGAGCACTTAGGTTATAACCACTCTCGCTAGAAAAACGTCAATACAATACCCTAACCTACTCGCCCTCAGTTCGCCGTCAAAATATCAACAACAAAAAAACAAAACACAAGCGGCGCCGCATTCCACAGTAGTACACAGGACCTAAACGATAAATTACCATGTTAAACATACAGAGCCTTATGCCTGACAAAGTTGGCAAGCCAGCGGTGATTGATCGCCCCCGAGCCATTTAACTCAAACCGTCTGAAGACATCTTTATCGCTTGCGTTTCATGTTTTATAAAACTTCGCACACGATGTTGACTCATGAATTATGTTTTTAAAAGTCACTCGTTTATAAACTTTTCGGTTATTAATATGTAGTCTGACGTTCAATCTTTTTCGTGATGCGAGCAGTTTTTCGTCGCCCTTTAAGACGGAGATATATGCCAGTGACCTTGAGTTGCGTGTTCTGTACTGAGCTCACGCAACGCGTCATACGTTCAGCCAGTAATAGGACTCGCCCATCAAGGAGCGCTGTCCCCAATTTGAAGCATTATTAATTTATTACAGACAAAACAAAAGGTACTTTAACAGAACGCGTAAGTATACCAACAGATCAATAATTAAATTATCTTTAAATCGGTGAAGGGTTCAGAAAAATATGCTTGGTAGATTTTGCGCCATTCTCAGTGTTTTATCCGCGTTAGACATAACTTTAAAAATTAATTTCACTATGTAATATAAACATAATCTAAAATATTCACATATTAGATTATTGAGGATATGCTCTTATTTAACATATATTTTTTTCAAATCATTAACGTAGTGTTAATGATTTGTTTCGTTTAGACGAGATCTTCAGTATAAAATCATTAAAAGTCAGTTATCGTCGCCTTAAGCTTGTAAAAAAAGCTTGTAATGATGACCTCAAAGATAGATCTCCTACATCTACAATTTATATCGTCATTGATGGTGTATTGGTGGAGTGGTGTGTATGTGTTTGTGGTGTGTGTAAATAGTGTTGTGCCCGGTTCATGCCAATGGGCTCGCTCCCTATTACATGGAACTTGTCGAAATGTGGGTGTACTATAAGTACACCTCTGCCTAACCCTTCTGGGATTATAGGCGTGATATTTTGTTATGTATGATGGTATACAGGGTTATTTTTAAAACGTCAATAACCTCTTAAGGGGTCATTGTACTCATCATTATGAACAACTTTTACTATGGGACCAAACCTGAAATCGCGAAAAAAAAAATCAGCTGTTCTCTACATTTTAACGAATTATTCGAACATAAATGTAGGGAACAGCTGGTTTTTTTTTCGCGAGTTTAGTTTTGGTCCCATAGTAAAAACTACCTACGATTCTTCAAAATTATTTAGATCAAAATCTTCTGGTCTGGTGGTCTAATGCGAAGTATCGGCCGAATGTTCGGCCATTTCCTGGCTACGGCACAAAAAAAAAAAACGGTCAAAGCGATAAGCCAAAGTCAAAAATGTGACTTGAATTCGGATAAGGACTCAAAGTCAAAAAAGGACACTTTGGAAGTCAAGAAACGGCCGTACATTTGGCCGATACTTCAGATTATCGCTTTGGAGTCCCAGGTCTATCCATTAGGTATGTTTAAAATCGTAGAGACACCACTCAAACCACCACAAAACACTCACCACTTCAAAGTATTTTCAATCTTTCCTACGCGACTTCTTTCATAGCACGGCAGGATATTCGAGAAAGACCAAAAATTTCTTTAAACAAAATGGTAGTAGCGTCATAAAAATTATACGCAGCCATATAGGTAGCTGACTTTGACAACCAAATGACCGGAAAATAACGTTCCAACATTTACGTACAAGAGAAATCAAAGCAAAAGCTAGTATTTGTGTAATATTAAAGCATTGTAGTTTACATTCCTTCAGTGGAGGTCAAGAATGTGTACATTTCCCTAACAAAGGAAAGTTCCCTCGTTCTGTTTATTTTTTGAATATAAACGAATTGGACCCTAAAACCACATTAATAAGGTTGAAAGTTAAATGCCAGGGTGGGGTATTATTAAAAAGGCTCTGAGCTATAGCACTGAGAAATGTGAGGACGTACTCGTATTATGATAGAAATTCGCGATAAAATTCTGTTTTAAATGCCGTACATGTTTTTAATTAATTATGGTAAAGCACCAGTCACTTAAGACGCAGATATATGCCAGTGACCTTGAGTGGTTAGCTTGCGTGTTCTGTACTAAGCTCACGCAACGCGTCGTACGTTCAGCCAGTAATAGGACTCGCCCATCAAGGAGCGCTGTCCTCAATTTGACGCATTATTAATTTATTATACACAAAACAAAAGGTATTTTAATAAAACGCGTATACTAAAAGATCAATAATTAAATTATCTTTAAATTGGTAAAGGTTTCACAAAAATACGCTAGGTAGATTTTGCGCCATTCTCAGTTTTTGATCCACGTTAGACATAACTTTACAAATAATTTCACTATGTAATATAAACATAATCTAAAATATTCACATATTAAGTTATTGAGAAAATGCTCTAATTTAACATTCATTTTTTTCAAATCATTAACACTACTCGTTTAGACGTGATCTTCAGTATAAAAGCATTAAAAGTCGGTTATCGTCCCCTTAAGACATTCAGAGTCGTGTGATTTCTGGGGTGCAAAACAAACATTGATAAATAGCGACTAACAAAATTTTAAGAAGATAAGTAGCAGTGTTTTTCTTATATAATACCCGACTGCGGCGAAGCCAAAAAAGGAGGGCTATGTGTTCGACCTGTATGTATGTATGTTTGTATGTATGTCTGTCCCTATGTTCCCTCGTAACTACTAAACGGCTGAACCGATTTTGTTGAATGGTATGTCGTTAGATTTGTCTTTATTGGGCGAGTGTCATAGGGTATATTAAAATTATAAAAAAATGCCAAAAGGTGTGTTTTCGAAAAAAAATATCTCCCAAGTCTATCGTGTGCGGTATCAAAATGAAGGGTTTTAAAAGGTGATTTCAAAATTATATACTTATTATATGTTTAAAAGTAATTTAAATGAGAAAAGATAAATAAAAAACTATCCCGAATTTTTGGAGTTAGTGAGTAATAGGTTGCTATCACCCGATTTTATGTGAGTATATAACCTAATTTACCGTCTTATAATCCTAACTAAAAAGTAAACAAAGTTCATTAAAAAAACAAAACACCCGACTGCAAAACATGAACTGACAAGATGGAAACAAGATGAAAAGCCGGCTATCGCTGAAAACCAGCGCTGGGGCTCTGTCTCGAGTAGGGTCGCAGCACTATGCTGAGCGGTGGCCGTTTTCGTGGATGTGACGCGTATGTTCCCCCTACTTGTTCTTTTTGTATCTACTTTCTTTCTTTGCGTCATGTTTACCGCAAATAAACGTATTTTTTTCTTTCTTTTCTAAAAGAAAACGAGTATCCTTTGAATAGTAGTCGGAGGTAAATTTTAAGGCGTTCGTAACATCTTAGATGCCTCCGACTGCATTTATTTATTTTTGGTACTGAAAGAATACTTGTTTTCTTTTCACCTTGTTTCCATATTTTCAGTTCGTGTTTTGCAGTCGGGTTTTTTGTTTTTTATAATTAACTTTTTTTATTTATTGGATCTCCAACAGAGGCTACACAATTACATGCAAGTATACAGAGAACAGGGACGAATACAAGTGTGTGCTTCCAATTATAGGAGACCACATCATTTACATGAAATCTAGGTACATTAAAACACGAAAATCACACAAAGGATTATGAATTACATATGGGTATTGCAATCACCCATCCGTCTGAATAGCGTGGTGTTTATTGGCACTCCTTTAATTGTATAGCGGTTATTCAGTCATCATCATCATTCCAGCGGAAAAACGTCCACAGCTGGACATTGGCTTCCCCCAAAGGGGGGTTTGCCATAATCACCACGCTTGGCAGGCGGGTTGGCGATCGCAGTATGGTGTTAAAATGCATAGAGAACGCTGCTGCCCATTCTCTAGTAAGTCCCTTAGTCGCCTTTTACGACACCCACGGGAAGAAATAGGGTTATTCAGTATCGGGGGGAAAAATAGAATTGCCTTACTTGAAATTATAAGTTTAGTGAATCTGTTTTTTTATTTTATTTACCGTGTTTAGATACCAATCAAGTCTGTGAAGTTTTGCTAGCTAATTTAAATTGAACCTGTAATTGCAGCCCTTAACACACAGATTGGTGATCATAGGTTTGTACTACCAGCACTTCAGAAATCTAGAGAGTTCTGTTGGTCTTTACGTAATCTGGCCATCTTTCATACTCCCTCATGTCATAGAAGGCGCTACCTTGGCCTATTTATTGCCGAGCCATACGTATTCAGAGCCGACAACACGCTTCCTCTTTTCCGCTTTATGTAAAAATGAAACAAAAGGTTTTATGGACTAGTAAAGGCATGCATTGTTACAGTTGAACTTATGTCATGGAATATTATAATAGTCGTGATGGCACAGGGGATAAGGGACACACTTTAAGCATGTTTATAGGGAAGAAAGTGGAAAGTAACAAGGTCAGTTTTTTAAAAAATAGGACTAGCTTTTTTCCTCTACTTCATGCTCTCGTGCACGGAATAAAAAGTAGCCTATGTCACTATCCAGCCCACAGACTACCGCAATGCATTTGTTTTTAGGAAAACTAATACTTTTACAAATTATGTTTGTTCATAAATATGTGAGCATCATGTATCTTTCATATAATTAATTTATCTGTAATTTCTTCATTTTTAATTATTTTTACCTATTGTGGTATAGTAATTTTATTGTAGGTGCATCATCTTCACACATAATTATATAGTTTATTAATGTGTTCATACAAAATATTGTTAAACATTTTAAAAGAGTAACGGTGGAGTTTCTTGCCCATTATTTTCCATACGAAACTACCCTTTGGAAGGGCGACTAGAATCAATTCATTATTTTATTCAAAAGTGCCTTTTACATGCTTATTTGAAATAAATAATATAAATTACTTTGACTTTGAAGCACAAACCAAAAAACACACTCGCATTCATTCATAATAGAGGATTTTACTTCCTAAGATAAAAAATAAACATTACGTAACACCGAAAATGAAAGAAAAAATAAATAGTATGAAGTATCTACTCGTATTGGTAGCTATCAAGTGTGATGATCAATGCTCGATGAGAAGAGTCTTTGCCCTGAAATACAACAGTTAACTACATGCTGTTATTATTATAATAACGTTCAGGTTTAATTAAATCGTCTTGTTATGCTAGCTAGCCCAGTATGTACATCTGTGACTAATATATTCTGTCATCTGAATGATGCATCGCTTCTTGAATTAGCCGACGTTGTAATAAGCGTTTAGAGTGAGATATTGTTGGTTGCTCCCTCCCCCCTATCCAGCCTGATCTTTATGTATGGCAGTCGATCCCTTGGGACAAGCGATCCAAATACCTAGGTGAGATCCTTGACCATCATCTTACCTTCAGTGAGACCACAAAGACGGCTCATTCGCGCGCCTCTTTCACCCTCGCTAAGCTCCATTTCACATTGACCGCATTCAGCAAATTGTCACTGAAGGGCAAATTGCGTATCTATACCGTGGTCATCCGTTCCATCATGACCAATGCTTGTATCGTTTTCACACATGCTAATCCACACCATCTCCATAGGACGCAGACCCTCCAGAACAGTTTCCTCAGAAATGTCACGAGAGCCCTAGTTAGTTAAAAATATTGGTCCTTTGGAATTTATTTTAATAACTATCTTTGCTTTGTACTGCTGAAGATTTCAAAAACTATCTTTGCTTTGTATAAATTCAATCTCTTAATATTATATAATTGCATAGCACATGTGTGAGCACTATGTACTTACTATAAAGCTACCATTTACTGAGTACTTCTTTCATTGACTTGAATGTGCCCTGGCGGCTGAGAGTATGTCATGCTCACTGTAATGTTTCGCTGATGGTGGCGGGTGTGTTGGATCATTTAGCTCCCTTCAAAATGGTTGAGTTGAATGGTGCTAATCCATGCGTCATGTTCGTGAACGGGCGCCATCAGTAGGGACTGGTCATCTCTTAGCGGCCTTGGCTTATTTTAATTTAAGTTTTGAATTGTTTTTTTTAAATATTTTTGTTACGGACGCCTTTGACGTTTTGCATCGTTCTCACATGTTTAATTTCAACACGAATGATGTTACCAATATTTTGTAACCATATGTTAATTTAAAAGAGTGTCCGTGGAGTTTCTTGCCCGTTCTTCTCCATAGGTACCTACTAAGCTTTGGAATGGGCAACTAGCTTCATCTTCATGACTGACCGACCCCCTTGACAATTCAAAAGTGCCTGTAATTGGTTTATTTGAAATAAATGCTTTGAGTTTTAGTTTGAATAATTAATGATCTGCCAACAGTTGTGAAAGAGGCAAAGTGTCTACTGTTTGCAGATGACTTAAATTAGCCCTAAATGTTGAGGATACTGCAGACTGTAATCGGCTCCAGTCTGATATTGATAATGTGGTCCAATGGAGTAAATCCAACAAGCATGGAATGACAACGCTATTTGTAACCAAACCTTCATTAAACTATAAAGAGGGACAACAATATCAAACGGGAATATATTGGACTCTTGTTTACAAAACGCCTGATACCACATTAATTTACCTTTGACAGGTAAAAGGGTTGCCCTCTGAATTATTTATTTCATTATATTTGTCTCTGTATTCTTTAATATGTAGAAATTGTGTCTTTTTTATTAATGTTCTTAAATTAACCCGTATTCTCTCCGTCATCAACAATGTTTATGCGACCTCGTAGGTAATCTAAATCTAAACTCTATCACCCTAAGGTTGTATGTCACTTGCACGCAATGAATTATAAACCTATGGAATTGCCATACCTACAAAATTAGCGTGCATACCTACAGAACTCAGGCACTTAAAATGGCCGCCTTTCGTATGGTTGTAACTGCGAGAGCAAGAGAGAGAGCAAGCAACTGTTTCTCTTTTTTTTATTTATTTATTAGGAACAATTTAGGTAGGTATAACTTAACAAAAGACACGAAGATAGCTGCAAAAGTAAAATACTGTGGCGCAGCTACCAACGCCCCATAAAACATACATGGAAGACATTTGTTCCAGACACACAGCTTTATGGAAGTCTTATAGTAAAATTAACAATTACAAAAGAAAACTTCACTCAAAAGTTTGTATGTAATCATGTAGAGTGGAAATGAGGGCGAGAGTGTTTGTGAGTGTGTGTGTGAGTGTGAGTAAGATGTGCAATTAGTCTATTATGAGAGGATGCTAGCATGAGAGTTTATTTAAGATACTAAAAGTTGCTCAGTTGCATCATAGGAGATAGATTTAAGCCAGTCTGTCAATTTTTTTTTCAGGAAATTCCTTGTTAAAGGGTAGATTTTGACTCACCTATTTATATTATTATAAAGCTTAGAGCTAATATGGTGATGTAAGGTAATGTGTTTTTGGCAGTACATTGCCGATTTTTGTACCACAAAACTTGAGCAATAAACATGGCGACCGGTCAGGCATTACAAGATTTTGTTATTGTTATTATAAAAGTGTTGCCAAATTAAAGCCCGTATTACAGAACGTCACTCAATACTCAAGCATTACCTAAAACTGGTTTCAATCAATCAAACGGCTTGAATCTAGTTTCAAGTAATGCTTGAGTATTGAGTGATGTTCTGTAATTCGGGCTTTAGTCCTTGACAAACATTTATATGTCTCTCTTTTCTTATGCACCTCTTGATTCGTTAAAAAACCGCCCAAGTGCGAGTCGGACTCGCGCACGAAGGGTTCGGTACCATTATCTATAAAAATGCCAAAAAAACACGTTTGTTGTATGGGAGCCCCCCTTAAATATTTGTTTTATTTTAATTTAATTATTTATTTTTGTGTGTAAGTTAAGTGTTAAGTTGAAAGTGTACGTTAAGTGTTAAGTAAGTTAAGTGAATATGTAACTAAATATTCTGTGAATATTTCAAGCGTCTGTTGCCGTTATCAATATCGAGCAAAAACGAGCAAAAAAATCACGTTTGTTGTATAGGAGCCCCCTTAAATATTTATTTTATTCTGTTTTTTAGTATTTGTTGTTATAGCGGCAACAAAAATACATCATCTGTGAAAATTTCAACTGTCTAACTATCACTGCTCATGAGATACAGCCTGGTGACAGACGGACAGACAGACGGTGGAGCCTTAGTAATAGGGTTCCCGTTTTACCCTTTGGGTGCGGAACCCTAAAAAAGAAACAAAACGCTTTATAACATTGTCTATATGTCGATATGATAGATATTTGAATAACTATACTTCCTATAGTAGAATATGCCATCTTTATAGTTTTCCTACCTCAATGCTTGCACGTCAGAAAAAGACAACGTCTACTCCGAAGCGTTAATCAGTTCACATGTGGAAGCAATAAATATATTGAGTATAATGATAGACCCCCTTGTCATCCAGCCGAATATTCGGCCGTTTTATAACTTTCATCAATTTCTTTCTTTCAATCTTTAGTTTCCTTTTTTGACTTTAAATCTGTAGCGGCATCAACATCGCCACATACGAACTACGCGTCACACTGACGTCACGCAAAATCCTGCATCGCGCAATTAGAGTTTACCGCGCGACTAGCATATATACAACGTCCCGACATCAACCGTCGGGCAGTTGCCCACCAGACACAACACCCGTCTGGTCGGAGGATCCTCCCTTTTCTATGGTGGCTGAGTGAACGACTGTCGTTTTTGTTTTCTTTCGCCGAAGTCAGCCATAGTTAGCTGTAGTCAAGCAACGGCCGAACATTCGGCCGATACTTCGGATTTATGTTCGGAGTAAAGTGCCTATGTGACGGTTAGGTAGACGTAGTTTCAATCTTACTGAAGTTTAGATTGTATAGGAATTGCTGACAAAGTATAAGAATTACGAAGCCGATTATACTAAAAAAACGTTTCAGAAAAAAAATCAGCTGTTCCCTACATTTTGACAAGTTATTCCAACATAAATGTAGGGAACAGCTGATTTTTTTATCGCGATTTCAGTTTTGGTCTCATAGTAAAAGTTATTTATAATGGTGAGTACAATGAACCCTTAAGAGGTTGTGCGTTAATTTTGGGACATGTTGTATAATACAAAAATATAAAAAAGTTCACGCTTGTACAATTAGTGCAAAAAAAAATTATCACTTTTATTGCTGTCATTATTTTATGTTAATTTATTTAAAACGTATCTGTTTAGACGAAACTTAAAGAAAGGAGAATATAAACGTATAACGATGCTTGCCAAGTTACGTGCCGGCGACACAGAGTATACACAGAGGACTAAATCGATAAAGGTTAGACCTATTTATGTCAAGCGTTTTTATAAAGACGTGACCCTTCATGATATGGGTGTTCCTGATAATATAATCTACAGGGACAAGGGAAGGCCTGAAATAAATAAAAATGTTATTTATTGCTCACCCTAGGCTTTTCTTAGCCTTGATCTTGGACGGCTTAGATTGGACTGGAGCAAGTTATTTTTATTTATAGAAAGGGTGCTTGCTATAAATCATGTAAGTAGTACATATAATATGCATATCTTTAGTTTTATATCGTTGTTGTGATCTTAATTTCTCCAAATGATTTTAAACCTGAATTCCCTTATTACAAAACAAGGTTTATCTTCAGACCCAGGTTTAAAACATGGACCCATTATTGAATTTCAAACTTTATTCCGACTACGGTAAAGTTCCTAAACACAAAACTGACAACTTAGTACCGAACTAAGTTTTCAGTTTTGTATAAAGAACGGCATTTCAATCACTATTACGTTATTATTACAAAAACTGGCACCATGGTTTAAGCCATGTCAAAATATAAATCTTGTTTTGTAATAAGGCGGTAAAAGTCAAAGTCAAAGTCAAATTATTTATTTCAAATAGGCACAACATGCACTTTTGAACGTCAAATTTACAAAAAAAAATAGAATTGATTCTAGTTGCCCCTTCCAAAAGGTCGTATGGAGAAGAATGGGCAAAAACTCCACCGTTACTCTTTTAAAAATGTTTTACAATATTTTGTTTAAGTACATTAAAATAACTTAACATTAACTTAAAATGTTGAAACTTAAGATGTTAAGTTTAAAATCGAATGAGAAAAATTTACAGTTTGTGGTAAATTGATGTGCTGGCAATTTTACGTCAAACACGAACCGACCACACTCTGTAAATGGGCATGATAATAAAAATATACCTAATAGCAATGCTCCGCGTTGGGTTTTTAATTATAAAACAAACAGCTGTGCTGCTGGGGAGTTTGTTGCGCCACTTCTTCCCAGCTAAAGCACTAGGAAGTGGTGAAGGGTGGGCGTTTTTGGGGGACTGTCTCATGTAATTTTTGACGTTCGAAAAGTGCTGATTCTCAGCCTAGTTTGGATAAATTTGATTTTGATTTATTTTGAAACAAATATATATTAAAATTTGAAGAAATTATATCAGAGTAAAAATCACTTTCTTAAAGTGATCTTTACTCTGATATAAGTATGACTATACATCTTATACTCCAAAGTAGGTAAGCACTAGAAAGTAAACTACTGAATTAAACACAAGACCCAAAAGTTTATCCGAGACCAAGTGTCCTGGTCCGATATTATCCTGTCACATTTATGTACTAGCCTGCTCAGACCAACTCGATATATTCATGTCACGTCGAGGACACCCACTAAACATGACAGCAGGCGGTACCTGATACCCTGACAACATTTTCACAATAAAAGATAACTGAAACGATATTGACAAATACGGCACTCGTGTTTGTTTGCCGAGGGGCATATGGTTGCTTAAACAGCATACGTGGGCTTTCAAAAGAGCTTTGAAAATGTGTGTTCTATGTAGAACTTTGACACAAATAAATGTGCAGAAATGTTTGTTTAGCATAGCTATTGGTAAATAGTATTGTATTTATTTACATCATTAGAATTTTTACAATGTAAAATAAAACTACATGATGACATAACTTAAAAAAAAAATATTACGGATAAAGGAGTGACAGGTTTCAAAATTGTAAATTAAATTAAATTTTACGAATCAAGAAATGAAAAAAAATGTCGTTACATTTGGATACCTACATTAACACCAGTAAAAATGTGAAGAAAACAAAAACAGAAGTTGTGTTTCATTAGTTGTATTACTACTAACACTAGAATATAAGTTGTTTTAAACCGACTTCCAAAAAGGAGGAGGTTCTCAATTCAGCTGTATGTTTTTTTTTGTTTTTTTTTTTGTATATTTGTTACGCGATTACTCCGTCAAATTATGAACCGATTTTGAAAATTCTTTTTTTGTTTGAAAGGGTATACTCCCGAGGTGGTCCCATTGCCACCAAATCAGAATCTGATGAGGGGATCCCATGGAAATCGAGGGAAACCCTCAAATTTTATATGCAAACCTATAGCGATTTGGGTATTTTTTATAGTAACTCGTGCATTTGCTCTCGCAAAGCACCATTTGGTGAAGTGAAACTGATGATAGAGACCACAGATGGCCACCGGAATAATAACGTGTTGCGATTAAGCAATTTATGCTCGTCACTATGCATAATGGTGAGTGGCAGTTCTCCTGGTTCTTACCAGGAGAACTCCTCAACAATCAACGTCCCAGCATCGGGAAATGCAATATTTTGTAAAAGGTGATGAGCAGTTAACATTAGGCTATTGTAACTTAGATAAATTAGAATAAAATAATAAAATAATAATAAATAATAAATTCAAAACTGACCCACTAAAAAGTGAAAAATAACTTTAATTTCGGAAGTCGGTGGCCAAAAACACAAATACAGATCCAAAGACACCGACTTCCGAAATTAAAGTTATTTTTCACTTTGTAGTGATATGTTTGGTAGTCGGTTATTATTTTTTTGTAAAAAGTTTTTTTTGCTGCAGCAAAAGTATCGGGAATGGAATATTTCCACTGTTCCTGTCATATTAAAATCTTTTTAATTGAAAACTCCTTGGTTTTAAAAATCGAATACCATTTATTTATTTAAAAAAAGATTCTCGGTCTTGTCACAAGGTTTTGTCAAACTTAAACCCCCTTATTACAAAACAAGGTTTATCTTCAGACCCAGGTTTAAAACATGGAGCCATTATTGAATTTCGAACTTTATTCCGACTATAGTACAACTGTAAACACAAAACTGACAACTTAGTACCGAACAAAGTTTTCAGTTTTGTATATAGAACGGTATTTCAATCACTGTTACGTTCTTATTACAAAAGCGGGCTCCATGGTTTAAGCCATGTCAAAATATAAATCTTGTTTTGTAATAAGGCGGGTTTAGTCGTTGAGAAAATGGAATTGACTCGAGAAAGTTCAAGAGCGATGATTTATTATGACTTTCGAAGTGGTTTAACACAAAAACAGTGTGTTGACCGGATGATTTCTGCATTTGGTGATGAAGCCCCATCCAAAACCACAATTTATCGCTGGTTTGCTGAATTTCAACGTCGTCCAAAAACTGCAGTCACCCAAGAAAACGTTGATGCTGTGGGTAAGCTGATTGAGGAAGATCGACATGTGACATACCGCGAAATTCAAGCAACTTTAGACATTGGCATGAGTCAAATACAAATAATCTTGCATGAACAATTAGGTGTAAAAAGTTGTTTTCCCGATGGATTCCGCATTCGCTCTGTGAAGAGCAAAAAGCGGCTCGCGTTACTTGGTGCGTCAGAACTCTCGAAAGATTCCACGCAGGATCCTCAAATGCTGTATACAACATTGTATCAGGTGACGAATTAAAGCCAACAAAAATTGTTCGTTCACGGAGTGTTGCAAAAAAAATGGTGGCCACGTTTGTCTCCAAAACCGGCCATGTTACGACTATTCCTCTTGAGGGACAAAGAACGGTTAATTCAGAATGGTATGCTAGCATTTGTTTGCCACAGGTCATTTCTGAACTCCGTAAAGAGAACTGCAACCGTCGCATCATCCTCCATCACGACAATGCGAGTTCTCACACCGCGCACAGAACAAAAGAGTTTTTAGAGCAAGAAAACATAGAATTATTAGACCATCCGCCGTACAGCCCCGACCTAAGCCCTAATGATTTCTATACTTTCCCTAAAATAAAGAATAAATTGCGTGGACAGAGATTTTCATCACCTGAAGAAGCTGTGGACGCCTACAAAACGGCCATTTTGGTGACCCCAACTTCCGAATGGAATGGTTGCTTCAATTATTGGTTACATCGTATGGAAAAATGTGTCAAATTTCGCGGAGAATACTTCGAAAAGCAATAAATACATTTTTAAATAGTAATGTTGTGTCACTTCCTTGATTCCCGAAATTTTCAGTGCCGCCTTCGTACTAACATAATATAGATCCCTGTTCTGTAATAAATGAATTTTTAATTAAATTTTTTAATTAGACTGTTTTCGTTCTAGGGGTATTCTACAACAACTTTGAACAGGTTTGAATAAGCTTTTCGGTACGTACATTTTTGACCTATCCTTCATCGAATTGCTGATAGAATATCACTCTATATCTAGGTCTTCTGGTAAGTACAAAAAGAAGAGAACCGAGGTTACGGGAATCAGCTAGATGCGCAAAGCACAACGCCAAGACGCTTGGACGAATCCTTGTCCACTGCTGCACATACATACTAGCAGTAGACAAGGACATCTATCGGCTAACGGCCGAACCCAATAACTTATTTTCAGTTAAAGACAGATCGCTATTGATGATAGACAGTATAATTATATCTATGCTCGGATGGCGTCTCACAATCATTAATAAAGGCTATCTATCTAACGAAAACAATAAGTAGGTTTCTCTACTTCGCCTTCCCGTGCGTTCCATTACAACCAACATCACTTTAAAAAACAACATGTGTAATTAGGGTTATATTAAAACTTCTTTGTTTCTTACTTCTAAATAAGTTACTGGATTAAGATATAATTCTGTAGAGCCATATTTGTTATGGCCGCGAATCAAAATACAACCTGTTACTGACCTGCAAATTGCAAAAAACGTAATAAAATTTGAAGTTCGCGGGCTACCTTAGCGCATTAATGTTTTTTTTTTTTTTACTTAAATTCATGTTGGAATGGTGCTTGCTCGGGGGGTGTTAGTAAGGGGGGGGGGTTAAAATACTATGATCATTATTGCAAGAACTAAAGAGTTCATTTTAGCTTGGCTACTTTACGTTTATCCCTGCAATTCGGGGAATAGCCAAATCTGCCATCTGTAGTACTGTGCTGTCAAACAAATCGTATATTGGGACGCATACTTTGGCATTTTCATACAAAGATATATCTGTTATAGGCGATACACCCTCCCATCAGTAGATAGCGTGGGCTGGTATGATTCCAAGTTTATTGGGACGTTAAAACCATCGATAGATATATTTTTATATCTCCAGTAGGCCGAAACTGGTGATATATAGGTTATTGGGTTCGGCCGTAAGATGGTGATGATGACGAAGCACACTACCGTACCCATGAGTGTTGCCTGATAGGGATACCAACAAATGTAGTGCACGAAAAGGGCCTAAGGTCGTTATTATTATATGTCTTGGTGATGGGGCAATGTTGTGTATTTTAGCTGTATATTCCTAAATGGCTAGTCACCAAAGAAAGTAATAAATTAAATAAAAGACTTGTCTACTCATTCTGCCAGATGTATCTATGAATATTTGAACGAAAGATGGGTCCACAATATGAAACATCATTTGCTATGTATAATAATTGGAATTCGCATCCAGAAGTGGTAAACAAGTGACAAAACTTGTGCCGACATGTCCAAACTTTCGTAACGCCTGGCATTTCTAAAGGGCACGTCTATATGAAAGTCAAACAACTGAAATTACCGAAATACTTTGGCAAGCACAAAGTTGGACAACTATTTTACTTGATGCTACATAAGTGAGGTGGTTACAAGGCGTTTACCAAGTTCTGACGTACAGACTTAAATTAAGAAGTAGCAACTGGGTAGTTCCACAAACTAAAGACGAAATTGAGTCTGATTTCGGCCCGACATTTTTTGTACATTCTAGTTGCGAAATATAGTCTTATTATCAAGAATACAACGTCTTTTAGCCTATTTTGATAAGTGGATCAGTCTAAATTTTATTTTTTTATTTTTATGGCTATTTCAAGGAAATCAAAGGGTACAAAACTGAGCGTGTAACCAGGAAACTGAGGAAAAAAACGAAAATCAACCGAAATCAACGTTTATTAATTATTTATTTCACAAATAAAATATAAATTCTTCTAACGGTAACTATTAATCTAACCAATAGTCCAAGTATCTTGAACAATAACGAAAATTAGGTTCTATTTTTGGTTTTTAATAATTCTATACATATTTTAATAATTATTTCAAATCTAAAAAAAAAATAACGTAAAGCAAATACACTCAAATCACTTTTAGTTTTTATTTTAACGTTTTTTATTTTTCACTTTTTAAGTGGGTTTTTAATTTATATAAGTTACAATAGGTTAATGTCAACTGCTCATCGCCTTTTACAAAATATTGCTTTGCCGATTCTGGGAAGTTAATAGTTGACGAGTTTGCGTACCTAATCGAATCGCAACCCGTTAAATAGGTAATTATTATTATGTTGTTCCGGTGGCCATCTGTGGTCTTCATCATCAGTTCCACTTCACCAAATGGTGCTTTTCAAGAGCAAATGCACGAGTTAATATATAAAATACCCAAATTGCTATAGGTGTGCCTATAAAGTTTGAGGATTTCCCTCGATTTCCATGGGATCGCCTCATCAGAATTTCATTTGGTGGCAATGAAACCACATCGGGAGTATGCGGTTTTAAACAAAAAGTTAAAAAGAGCCAGAGGGTAAGAGAATTATTACTTAAAGCTCAAAGATAATGTTACTATCTTTGAGCTTCTAAGATACAACTTGTTATATGGCTCTTTTTATTATAATAAATTTACAAAAATAACTTTTTTTTATCGTTTAACTTGTTGAATTTGAAAAACACTTAAATCTACACTCGCGAACAATAAACTGGAACTATGGATTGTGGTATATCATTTGAAAGGTAATTTTGTTAGCTTTTAAATGATATCAAAAAGATTTAAAATTAATTAAATTTTCTACCTAAATTTAGAGAATTATTGCAATAGGTCGAAGTTGTAAACGTCTAAATGAATACGAAGTAATATGACAAGATAACATTTTTATTTAGAATTTATGTTATATATTATATAAAAAATTGTCTGTGTGGTGCCGGATGTTAAGAGACCTTGAGACCTTGAGTAGTTAGCTTGCGTGTTCTGTACTGAGCTCACGCAACGCGTCGTACGTTCAGCCAGTAATAGGACTCGCCCATCAAGGAGCGCTGTCCCCAATTTGACGCATTATTAATTTATTATACACAAAAAAAAGGTAATTTAATAAAACGCGTATACTAAAAGATCAATAATTAAATTATCTTTAAATTGGTGAAGGTTTCAGAAAAATTTGCTGGGTAGATTTTGCGCCATTCTCAGTTTTATATCCGCATTAGACATAACTTAATTAATTTCACTATGTGTATATGTAATATGTGAATATTTTAGATTATATAAACATAATCTAAAATATTCACATATTAAATTATTGAAAAAATGCTCTAATTTAACATATATTTTTTTCAAATCATTAACACTACTCGTTTATACGTGATCTTCAGTATAAAATCATTAAAAGTCCCATAACCTCGCCTTAAGAATAGCACTTCCCTATTTCTACCCATGGGTGTCGTAAAAGGCGACTAGGGGACTTACTAGAGAATGGGCAGCAGCGTTCTCTATGCATTTTAACACCATACTGCGATCGCCAATCTGCCTGCCAAGCTTGGCGATTATGGCAACGCCCCCTTTGGGGGGCGTCTTTCGGCTGCAATGATGAAGATGATAAAAAATTGTCTTGAGCAACGCGCGAAAAAGTGCTTCCAGTTTATTACTCTCGAGTGTAGTATAACATAAATTAGCAGTCTCAAAGTATTTGCTTTATGATTGCATTTTTTTTGTAAAGATATCTTTGTTCAAAAGCTAACGTATGACAAACACGTCCACTATCTTGTTGCAGATAAATTATCTCTGCTTCCATTCCTTAGCTTAGATTATGATTTATGGTGTTCTACATCCGATAACGTAATCGGAGCCTGTTCGTTTCTTGTTGTTTCGTGGTTATAGATCGTATCTCTCGGAGGAACTCGTTGGTAAATAATAACAAACGCACGGGTCGATCGAAGGTAAGCAACGCATACCGCGGTCAATTCATGAATGGGTGACCATCCATTATGTATCACGATCTTTAAGGCGTTGGTCCCGGCTGTCATTTTTAGATCTTTGTCAGTCGTTACGGCTTGTCAGAAGCCCAGAACTCAGCAACTGACAACCAGTCTTACCAAGGCTGCAAGGGGTCGGGTTACCCAGTAACTGGGCTGTGGAGATCAAATAGGCAGTCCCTCTATGTAAAATACTGGTATTCAGCTCCATCTGGTAAGACTGGAAACCGGTACCTCAACATAGTTGAGAAAAGGCAAGTCAGATTGATTTTTAATTTGTGATAAACGGGCCACTTAAGACGGAGATAAAGGCCAGTGACCATGAGTGGTTAGCTTGCGTGTTCTGTACTGAGCTCACGCAACACGACGTACGTTCAGCCAGTAATAGGACTCGTCCGTCAAGGAGCGCTGTCCTCAATTTGACGCATTATTCATTTATTATACACAAACCAAGAAAAAATTGAATTAAACGCGTATACTAAAATATCGATAATTCAATTATCTTTAAATTGGTGAAGGTTTCAGAAAAATACGCTTGGTAGATTTTGCGCCATTCTCAGTTTTTTATCCGCGTTAGACATAACTTTACAAATTAATTTCACTATGTAATATAAACATAATCCAAAATATTCACATAATATGTTATTGAAAAAATACTCGAATTTAACATAATTATATTTTTTTCAAATCATTAACACTACTCGTTTAGACGTGATCTTCAGTATAAAATCATTAAAAGTCGGCAATCGTCGCCTTAAACTATTACAGCAATAAATTTCCAGTATAAGATGGTCTCGCATTGTATAATTATGATTTTCGTATAGTGCGAGATCAGCGTAAACTGGAAATCTATAGCTTGATGTGTAGCCGTGTGTACCTTTCTATTTCTACTCTATTGTTAAATAGAAATCGCTTGTCTATCCTTCTCGGTAGAAAACTGTCTACACGGAAACGTCACTTTTGTCTACTCTTCTGTCGACGAAACGCTTCTCTACGGTTCTTGTGCTAAACCTGCAGTTGTTTTAAATTACCTCCACGACTGGCATGTAAGTGAGTCATGCTTAAACTATACTATATCAACGCCACCTCACTCTTTATCTCGCTCGTACAAGTAGCTGGCGGTCACGCGAGCAAGCGAGACAGGGTGGCAGGGAGAAGACTCCAAGACACCGATATTTTAGTTTATTTATTTTTACGGTGAAAATAATGGTAATTAAAAAAATTAAATAACATAAGACCTGCTTTATAGTTAGTTCAGTTAATATGCAAAGTTTCATTATCTAATTTGAATTATTTTTTGAATACCAGCGGTTTATTGTTCGGTTTAGAGGTCGCTTTACTACTTTTTTCAATGAAGGAAGTTTTATGGAATAGTGTTTCCGTCAAACATAGTACTTAACATTAATCCTCAACTTTACCATAGGTATATTTATTTCAAAACTAATGCTGCAGTATTTTCGTCTTAACGGAGGATCATGCTCAGCCATTTGAGGTAGTATAGGCTCTTAAGACTCCGATATATGCCAGTGACCTTGAGTGGTTAGCTTGCGTGTTCTGTACTGAGCTCACGCAACGCCTCGTACGTTCAGCCAGTAATAGGACTCGCCCATCAAGGCTTTTACATACCAGCGCGACTTGTCGCGAAGCATGTTATAGTGTGCGTTTACAGACCCCCAAACTATCAAAACTACTCTCTATTTGAGTCTGTTATGGAAGATGTTTTGGCAAAACTTGTAACTGGAAATAAATCAGTAATTATCTGTGGTGACTTTAACATTAATATTTTAGAAAATAATTCAAATACCAGTAGATTGTTAAATCTGTTTAAATCATTTAATTTGTCAAATGTGTTTGTAGAACCAACTCGAATAACTACGACTACTGCTACATGTATTGATAATGTTTTTTGTTGCTGCGACTATTCAGATAAAGCTATTATTAATTATCTCCCTTCTGATCACAGTGGTCAAACCGTAACTTTTGAGTCCAACATACCAATACAAAAAGTGCAGATACAATTCAGACCAATAACATCTGTTAATTTAAATAAATTTAATAGCACTTTAATTTGTAAGTTAGGTGTTATGGACCTTTCAATGAACAGTGTTGACATTTTGTATAAAGAATTCTTTTCGGTAGTCCAAACAGAGTTCAATAATTATTTTAAGAAGAACACTAAAACTATCAGCCCTAGGTTTTTATTTAGTGACTGGGCAACTAAAGGACTCAGGTAGGGAAAGACTTTTCGAGCTGTATGGCCTTAAGCCTTATATAAACACGGAAACTTTTAATAAATATGTTGCTACTTACTCCAGAACTTTTAAAAACACTTGCAAGGCAGCTAAAGCCTTATACATTAGCAACAAGGTTAAGTCAGCAGACAATAAAATTAAAACGGTTTGGAAAATTATCAATAATGAAACGAATAGGAACAAAAAGCATGATTCTGATTACGCACTGGTGACGTCATGTGGTCTCATTTGCGATAGCAAAGAAGTTGCTCAAGAATTTGTAAATTACTGAAACACTGAAAACTACAGAAACTTTAAATTCCTCGCCCTCGCTCGCTTTTGACTCTGTAAGGGCGAACGTTTCAGCCTGCTCTATTGAATTTAACTTTAAGCATATTAACCCAATAATAGTATTAAAAGCTTTTAGGCAAATCAAGATCAAATTGTCCGAAGATCTTTGAAGAATGTCCATTAAAGTCTGTACGTCCATAATTGAGACTATTGCGCCTTACTTAGCCTTAATATTTAATTTGTGTGTGGATCAAGGAGTCTTCCCGGATTTAATGAAATACAGTAAAGTAATACCACTTTTCAAATCCGGGGACAGTAAAGACACAAATAATTATAGACCCGTATCCGTGTTGCCGGTTTTCAGCAAGGTGTTTGAAAAGGTAATGCTTAATCAAATGCTCAATCATTTCAACTCGAATAAAATCCTTCACGATCAACAGTATGGTTTCACCAAAGGACGTTGTACGACCGACGCCGGTGTAACCTTATTAAGACACATTTTTAACGCGTGGGAGGAGGCCCAAGATGCCATAGGAATCTTTTGTGACCTTTCCAAGGCATTTGATTGCGTCGATCACGAAACCTTGCTATTGAAACTTGAGCATTACGAACTTGGAAAACTTGCGCTTAGTTTAGTAAAATCTTATTTAAACGATAGACAACAGCTAGTTCAAATAAATGGTATCAATTCACTTGGTTTAAAAGTAAAAATGGGTGTTCCTCAAGGCTCGATATTGGGTCCTTTCCTCTTTTTAGTATATATTAATGATCTACTACATTTATTAAATAATCAACCACAAATGGCGTTATTTGCTGACGATACTTCCTTGATTTTTAAGGTAGATAGACGTGCTACAAATTTTGACGACGTAAATAACGCCTTACTGCAGGTCCAAAATTGGCTCACTGCCAATAATTTAGTATTAAATGGAAACAAAACGAAGTGCATACGATTTTCTTTACCAAATGTAAAAAGTAGTGATTATGAGATAGTATTGAATCAAGAGAAACTAGAATTCGTCGATAAAACTGTTTTCCTGGGGATCACGCTCGACTCTAGGCTTCAATGGGGTCCTCATTTAACATCTCTTGCAGGACGGCTAAGTTCAGCAGCATATGCTGTCAGAAAAATCCGTCAATTTACTGATGTAGATACCGCGAGGCTAGTCTATTTTAGTTACTTTCATAGTATCATGTCTTACGGTATTTTACTTTGGGGACGGGCTGCAGACATCGAGTCTATTTTTATTCTGCAGAAAAGAGCCATCAGAGCCATATATAATTAATCTCCGCAGGCGCGATTCTCTTAGAGAACTGTTTAAGGATATTAACATCATGACGGTGCCTTGTCAATATATCTATGAAAACATCATGTACGTAAGAAAAAATTTACATCTTTTTAGTAAAAGAGGCGAAAGACATAATTATAGTACTAGAAGTAGGGATCTATTAGCTCAACCAGGTTTCAGACTGGCAAAAGTAGACTTATCTTTCATGGGGTACTGTTTAAAATGTTATAATAAAATCCCTCCCGTCATACTTCAACTGAATGAGACGAAATTCAAATCTTGTATAAAACGCACACTATGCAAGCAGGCATATTATAGGTTGGGGGATTACATCGCTGATAGAAATGCTTGGCTCAATGCTGGTCCAGCTCCACAACCACAACTAATTTATTAACATTTGAAAATACTGTTGGAGCTGATGACGATTGGAAGACTATCTTTTCATTGTATAAACTCGAATCTCCTTTGTATTATATAATTGCATATCACAGGTGTGAGTACTATGTACAATAGAGCTACCATTTACCGGGTAATTATGTCTTTCATTGACTTAAATGTACCCTGGCGGCTGAGAGTATGTCATGCTCACTCAGATGTCTCGCTGATGGTGGCGTGTGTGTTGGATCATTTAGCTCCCTTCAAAATGGTTGAGCTGAATGGTGCTGATCCATGCGTCATGTTCGTGAACGGGTGCTGTCAGTTGGGACTGGTCATCTCTTAGCTGCCACGGCTTATTTTTAATTATTTTAGTTTTGAATTGTTATCTTTTTATCACGGCCGCTTTTGACGTATTGCATCGTTCTCACATGTTTAACTTCAATATGAATGATGTAACCAATATTTTGTACCAATATTTTAATTTAAAAAAGTGTCCGTGGAGTTTCTTGCCCGTTCTTCTCCATAGGAACCTACTATTTGGAATGGGCAACTAGCTTCATATTTGTAACTGACCGACTTCTTGACAATTCAAAAGTGCCTGTCAATGGTTTAATTGAAATAAATGCTTTGAGTTTGAGTTTGAGTTTGACGCGACATGGCACAAAGGCCCCGCGCGTCGCGGGACGAGCGGTGCCTTTGTGTCGCGTCGCGTCGCGCGACAAGTCGCCCCGGTATGTAAAAGCCTTCAAGGAGCGCTGTCCCCAATGTCACGCATTATTAATTTATTATACACAAAAAAAGGTAATTTAATAAAACGCGTGTACTAAAAGATCAATAATTAAATTATCTTTAAATTGGTGAAGATTTCATAAAAAATACGCTATTCGATTTTGCGCCATTCTCAGTTTTTTATCCGCGTTAGACATAAATAACTTTACAAATTAATTTCACTACGTAATATAAACATAATCTTAAATATTCGTATATTAAATTATTGAGGAAATGCTCTAATTTATCATATATTTTTTTCAAATCATTAATACTACTTATTTAGACGTGATCTTCAGTATAAAATCATTAAAACTCGGTTATCGTCCCCTTAATGCAAAGCCAATGATTCCAAACATTTCTACGCTGTAACATCTGAGACTTTCAAAGGATTGCTGTATTATATAGGTACGAGTAGTGCCAATGTCACTTCAATTAACATCTACTCCACTTTCGGGAATCGCTTTGGGGAATCGGGAATCGATTTTGGCGAGACGACTGTTATTTTAAGTTGCCAAAAGCGCTGTATCGTTTTAGAGCATTTCAATAATGTTTCAACATTGACATTGGTTATTTTCTTCTTTGCTAACAATAACTTTTGCAAAATAATGTAATGAATTTCTCAAACATTAAAAACAAACCGTAACCGTACATTGGTGGATGCCAATCTTCACAGCTTGGCCCATCGCCGCAAGGTTGCTTGCTTGTCGGTCTACTACAGATTGTACTTCGGTGAGTGAAATGAAATGACGTGTAAAAGTGATTATAAATAGGATATTATGATCACTTTTACACGTCATATAAAAAAATAACAAATCTAGATGTAGCCGACATTTCCTATCTGACTACCCCTGAGAAGAAATAGCGAAACAAACTCAGGGGTCAAAGTCTCTTTTAAAGTTCAGACATAATCTTGGTCAGATCATGTGAGGACCATGTAGATCCGTGTCTGAAATGGTCTTTTGAGGAAAGTACCACACAAATTTGAGTGGACCTGTCCAATCAGTGCAAGCATTTGTCAGTACTCGTGCAGCTCAACTCAAGACTTAAGGAGCTCAATAACTGGACGAACAACACCAAAGAAAGGACATTTGGGTAGGCCGCATAAAGCGCTTAAAATGCCAGACCATCATTAAAACTAACTGAAAAAAGAATTAAAAAGGAAAATATTTAAAGAAAAGGAAAAAAAATTACCCACATAGTGCTCACATTCACAATAATTAAAGCAGTAAATATAATACTTTTCAAAATAAACATTCATGTAATACTGTATATAATATTCTGCAATGTCAATATGTATATAAAGTGTGCCCAAGAACTCCACGACCTCATTCCACCGGCCCCCTTCTATTATCGGACATCTAGACGCACTGCAGGTTACCATCCCTTTCTTGTAGCTATTGCACCAATTCGCACTAAGCGTTTCCAAATGACTTTTATAATGCGCACAGCAAACGAGTGGAGCTCTCTATCTGCGTCTGTGTTTCCGAACGCATACAACCCTAATCTCTTCAAAGTTAGAGTAAACAGGCATCTTCTGGGTAAGCTCACTCCATCGTCGACTTTGTCTCTGTCACCTCTGCCCTAGTCTAAGGTCAAGAGCAAACCCATACTAAATAAAAAAATGTAGAATTGATTATGAATCCAAATGTTTTTTCATAAATCTGATGAGGACGGAACCCATCGAAGTTATCGATTTGAAAACAGAACAGTGGATATTGGAACAAATTCAACCGAGGAAGTTTATTGAACAGGATGTTCTATGGTTATGAACCTCGGCCGTTCTCCAAGTATGGTGAATGCTACATAATATTACGCCTTGTTTCCTCGAAGGGCAGAGGTGTATCTATAGTACATCCATATTTCGCCAGTTATGTTTGAGTCCCATGTAATAGGGCGCGAGCCTAATGCCATCAACTGGGCACAAATCTGTGACCTCTGAGTTTGTTTCGGCCTTACTTCTCAGACTTGTCAGATAGAAAACACCGACCTCATCTAGTTTTTAAAATAAGATTGATGTGTAAAAGTGTTAGTTCAAAACTAGTTACAAAAATAAAATCATTTATCATTTAAGGGCTCAATCAGTGCAGCTATCTAAAAAAAAACGATTTTTGTCAATTTCTTATCTAATTGTGAGAGAGCTTGAAATAATTTAAATTTCATTCTGTGTAACTATAAAAGTACTGTTTTAGTGGTGATAAACTATTCGTGTCAGTCTCAGCACCTGTTAATAGTTTCATCACTTTTGCGCTCTCGAAAATATAGCTTATTTCGCCGTTGATTTACTTAATGAAGTTATTGTTTAATGTTAAAATAAAATTTTGATTTTATCACAGGGGTAGCTGAAGCCTAGTGTGTGATTTTTAAATTTCTTGATATGTTTTGATAAATAATAGGAAAAAAACAATACCAACAGTGTTTAAAAATAGGTTTTTTAACATTATTTTCTGAGATTATTTGTAACATTTTGATTCGTTTTTTGCTACCTTTTTGAGTTAAACATGTCTGCTTACATAAAATATTTAAAAAAACTAAATTTATGTTAATATATTGAAGAAAAATGTTCCTAAATTCAACACGATATCGTCAATTTTATGTGAAGAGGCAACGAATATTATTTTTTACAATATTATAAACCACTATTTTCGAATAAAAAATTGCTACTATTTGAGATGAAGGAGTAATCTATCTGTGGCAATAATTAGTTACGTTTGGTTTAGTTATATTTTGCCGCAAAATGTACCAATGGCAAATTTTTATCAAATTTTGTCAATGCGTCCAGTCTCTGGGCTACTACTGAAAAACTCCTGATAGAAAAACCCAATAATACTTTGCCCGACCTGGGAATCAAACCCAGGATCTTATGCTCAACAGTGATGCTTGCGACCACAAGACCAACGAGGCAGCATGGTGATTACTGTTATATTCTCACTATATGTTTAGCGACACGCTCCTCCTTGACTCGCGTGCAATGGCGACATGCGAAGTTCTCTGCTATATCGAAGTTAATTAACTAAATGATTAGTTAAAAACACAAAAACAATACTTAATTATTAAGAATGTCAATTTTTTTTATAAACTCTACTATAATTTAAGTTTTAAAAATATTCTCAAGTAAGTGAAATCCTTGTAATTTCTAATTGAGTAATTTCCATTAACCATTTAAATATGAATGTACATACATAAGTTTACGCTTTCATCCCATGGGGGTAGGCAGAAACTACAGAACGCCACCTGCTACGCTTCTTACATACTCATTTTTAATGTTCACATTGCGAACCTACGTAATAAAATTAAAAAAAAACATTCTCTAGACCCACGTCGCGAGCTTGTTTTTTTAATTATTAGACAACGTAGGTAATCGTTGTACACACGGCTACACATCTAGCTATACATTTCCAGTATACGCTGACCTCTCATTGTACGGAAATCCTATCAATGCGAGATCAGCTTATACTGGAAATGTATAGCTTGATGTGTAGCCGTGTGTACGTTGTCTGTCGTGAATTCAAGAGTTTTATTATGTAGATAGTGCTGGTTCTTATTAATTTTCCCTTGAATCAAAAAGGTGCAAACGCGCCGCGACAGTTGTAATTTTGGCATTGCAAAACTACTGTCGTAAAAAATCTATTAATTTAATTGTTTAACAGCTCATGTGTAAGAAACATGCTTACAAAATTAGCAGTTTATGTTTATATGGCCATCTAAACTGGCCGACCTTGCACTTGGCGACGAAAATTAAATAAATTTGACTTCGGTCTTTTTTGGCGCCAATGACGTATTTAAACTGTCTGGTTTGGCGATGGCACTAATAATGTGAAATGTGAGTAATGCTGCCGGGAATAACCGAATGGGAACGAAGGCACCCGAACGCCGATCGAGCTTCAATTCTTGCTGTGATTCAAAGTTGCCAATCTTTAGAAACTCCCCCAAATGACGGGAGAATTCGAACTGCTTACCAATTTATTTTGGGAAAGCTAGCTAGGATTTTTTTTTTCGTTTTTGTAATATTAAATGAGTACTTAAATGTACTGAATCAACTCTTTATTTAAATATTAACTGTTAGTTTACTTAGACCAAGAAAATAAAGCGAAGCAAAATCATCCTAACGGTCAGAGTCATCTTTCAAACGTATTACTAATTTTCAGATTTAAACTGTGAGCAAAAGAAGCACAAAAATAAATCCAGAAAAAGGACTCGAATGTGTCACAGAAATAAAAATGCCACCAGATCATAATAAGTACAAAAATATGCTTTTTATTTAAGTATAAAATAAATTAACGGTGCAGTTTAAAAGAAGATGTAGGTAGTAACAAAAATTGAAAAAAGTATGCTTAAATGGTTTGGCCATGTTGAGGGGATGAGTGAAAGACGACTAACAAAAGGTATTTATAAAGCAGAGGTGAGTGGAAACGCGAGGACTTACAATGACCAAATAGGTGATGTTCTTCAGAAAGGTCAGGTGCGTAGTACTCGCAGCCGGCGTGCTTGTATAACCAAGTGTATGAACATAGGCGAAGCAAAAGGAGTATGATGTAAGGAGCGTAGCAGCTGGCGTTCTATAGTTTCTGCCTACCCCCATGGGAAGAAGGCGTGAGTTTATGTATGTACTATGTATATTAAGTAAAATAAATTAAAAAGTTATTGTTATAAACGTATAAACCACTTAATAAAAAATAAAAAAATGCACTTATCGTATATCAACAGGACTTAGGGTTCCATATGATTTTTTTAAGGTCGTAATGTTTTTATAAAACTAAAATGTTTACCTACTGGTACAATATCTTGTTTTTCTGTTTAATTGAGATCAGCAACAATAAAATTCGACTTCTTTAAAATTATAATTATCATTTCTCTATCAGCATTGGAATATTGCTCATCCTCATCAATTCTTATCTCTCTTAATGCATCCTGTTCTTTAATCAAATCTTCATAGAACTGGCTTTCGTGTTCAGGGATACAACATTATTTTTACTATAATAAGATAAGATAAGATAATGATTTATTTTCTCGCCACAATATAGGTACAGTAGAAAAGTATCAATACATAAAGGCTTATATAATATACTGTGGGAGACTGGTGCCTAATCTAGACGTGAGTCTGTATTTCAGGACACCAGGCCTCCGCCCCTTGGGTATTACTTACATTTTACAGTTATGTACTAGTACAATAAGAAGTGCTGGAATTAACAAAAAACTTGTTTTCATTTATGCAAGGTGTTAGTATGGTTAGTAGGTGTTTGTGTGAATGTGTATCTGTGAGTGAGTGGGGGGTGTGTGTGTGAGTGTGTGAATGAGATAAAATGGTTAAGATGGGACAGCAAGTAGTTTTTCGGTTTCATCATAATTTAACTCCCGGAGCCAACTGCTAAGTTTGATTTTGCATTTGGCTTTGGTGAGGTTATAAATTGGGATTGTTCTATTTATATTATTATAAAGAAAGCGACCAAGGTAGCAAAAGAAGCGATTGGAGGAAACAGTCGAAAGCCGGGTGTGATATCGGACAATGGGATCAAATCGTCTAATATTGTGGGATAGTGAGGGGTTGAAGGTAGTGAGGCCATGTTGTTTTAGAACTGTTTGCAATATGAACAGCTGCCGAACAGTTAGTACCTTTGCTTCCTTATATAACAGAACTGTTGGATATCGGAAGGGTAGGAACAAAGAAACTTTCAGAATGGCTCTCTGAACTCGTTCAAGTTCCAACATTGTATTCGTTGCAGCACCACCCCAGGATGTTATGCAGTAGGTTAGTAAGGACTGGGCATAATGCAAAACCTGAATATAGTTTGTTCAGATTATGGAACTGAATCGATTTCAATAATTTTTGTGTGATGGAAAATGTTATCACCATTTAATTACTTACAATACAATCGCCGTACGGTTAGGTACCTACCTACTGCCAAATTATTATCAATGAACGCAAGACGACCTTGGAGCCGCGGGGTGCCGTTAGCATGTTTTTGTACAGACAACCCGGTAACATAACGACCTTATAACTTTGTGATTTTTCATGATACAGTTTTGAAATTTTGTAGGTAGGTACATAGATTCTTTACATAAAAATACTAGACACGTGTTTCGGGTTTCGCATAAACTAAAAATAATGTTGTATAGTGCATAAGTTGTTTAATTATTTTCTTTTAGCTTCTTTAACTTTACTCAAGATAAGATAACAATCATTAGATCTTACTTTTGAACAGTGAAAGTATTATGTAAGTCTCGGCAACCCACTTTATATTAAATGTTTTTGGTGGAATTTCATTTTTTTTGTACGGTGTTCAATTTTCATTTTATTGTAGCGTCGTCATTGTACTGACCTATTATCCGTAAGAAATACAGACTTACACCTCCCTTTAAAGGGGTTGGAGAGTGAAAGTTACTTTTTTTTGTTGTTGTTGTTTGCGGGAAAATCCTACCTTGTAAACAAAATGTCAGCTTTCTAGGATTTCGGGAAATGCTTTAGAGGTTTTATTTCATAAACAGACTAGCACCCCTCATTACGGGGGTGGGAGGGTGAAAATGACAGATTTCTTAATGTTTTTGTTGTTTGTGGGACCAAGAGGTTTTGATGAGTGACTTAGTCAGTCAGTGACGGCAGTTTGGATTTTATTAATACCTAAAATACGTCAATACGTATTTTAGGTATTAATAAAATCCAAAGTATAAAAGCTAGACAAATTAAACTTAGTGTGTTCTATAAGTCTGCTAATTATATCTTATCTTGAGAATTTGAGCTCTCTAGCATTATCCAGGCCGAAGGTTTAAAAATGACGAAATGCTTCGAGAAAAGGTAGGTAGTGCTTTTTGTTTTAGACTCGTCTTGGCAGGAGCACTACCGTTCCCCCAGATGACATGGAAGAGTGTAATCTACCAACCCAACATTTTCACGAAATCAAAGAAAGAAAGATCAGTGGGGTAATTGGGTAACACATTAATATTAGCAATGGCATTAATAGTGGCAAAGTGTATAACGCAATTAGGGTGTAGGTTAAAAACCTGCCAGCAAAATGAAGAAGTTCGAAATGTAGAGTTAGTGTTTTTTAAGCACAAATGGACGGACTTAGGGGGTTTATACACTTGAAGATATTATGAACGGAAAATACCATTATTTTATATACACACATACATACATAAATTCACGCTTTCATCCCATGGGGGTAAGCAGAAACTATAGAACGCCACCTGCTACGCTCCTCCATTATTTTATTTTATTTAAATTTTCGAAAACATTCTTATAGATTTCATAACAAAAAAATCATTGACACTCGTCGATAGAGTAAAAAAAGGTCTGTCTGCTGGTAGTGTCAGTGTAAAAATGCCTAGTTTGAACTGAGGGATTTTTCGAATTGGGGCACCTTTTTAAATGCGGGCAGCATTCGTAAATATCCGTAGGAAATACGCCCCCATTTATGGGTATTCATAAACTAGCGCTGGCAACACCTATTGTAAATTGTCAGTGCAGTGGAACTCAAGTCACAACTAAAACATAAATAGTGCTTTTTACCAAGAAGGTTATCATAATATTTACAAAAATGAGTGAAAACAAGCCTAATTTGTATGTAGAAGTGTCAAATGGTAGTCGAATGAACAAGAATAAAGAAAATTATGAGTTGGAAGAAATAAGTAAACTTGTGCCTAAAAATGGTAAGTACAAATTAGTTTACCTATGTAATTATTTTGGTGGCAAATGTTATACTGTTCCTACTACCTGTTCCACGTAAGTGTGTATATTAATTCAATAATATCCTTGTGGTATGAACGCAAACATAATTACTAGTGACAGCTGACCGAGATCGAAGTAAACTGTAGTGACGCAAACCCGTCATAGGGTTAAACATAGACTAGGAAACCGATAGAATACTTATTTTGTAATAGAAAGAGATGGAAGACGATGTTTTGTATTTTTTTGGCATGCTTTTGCTTTCTCTCTTTCTGTGGCCTTTATCACGACCTTGTTAGGGCAATTCACGTTTTAATTAATAAGGTGAGTTGCCCAATTCACCCCATTGATTTGTTGTTTTTGTAATTGTAATTATTATGAAAAACGTCCCTATTATCATTTTAGATTACATCCATTAAAATATTTTCTTTTATTGTAAATAAAACGTTCGATAACGTCAAAATACGAGTACCTACTCAAATCATTGCCGGCTACTTGATTTTATCTCTTGATTGTAATAATTTATCGAGTACTTCCATGTCAATCGTTCGTCGAGTACAATGTTGAGCACTTAGACATATTTCGCTAATATGTTGAGCATATAGATACCTACGTACCTAATTGGGTATTATAATACTTTTGTAACTCAATCAAATAGATAGGGAACTAGTGATTTATCGATTGATACTCGTATAACTTCTTGTAAATTAAAGGCCATAATGTTCTTATTGTAATCGATTTCAACTGTTTTTGAAATACTTAATTATTGTCTATGAAGAACAATTACACCGAAAACGTTTTTATATTTAAGGGTTCGAACCGGGCATGTAGCGTGCTACAAAGATCTCTGGTGCCTGAATGACATTGACAGGGGGCGTTTTTAGTAAAAAAATTGTGAAACTGTCACAGAAATTGTCTAAAAAAAAATTGTGTGTGTGTCAGCTCCGACACACGACTGGAGTTTACTCCTTGAAAGGTGCACCAGGTACGTTGCGCAGAAAATGTGGGTTATTCCCTGAGTACCCCGATCCCCGAGGCCCCCGTCCCGGAGGACCCCGATTAATTTTTATCTTGATAAACTCAATTAAAAGTCAGTTTAACTTAAAAGCACCGTCAGCAGATGATATGTTAAATAAAATTTTATTACTAACTAAAATGATAATAAGTACTTAATTTTAAGGATCAGGAAAAAATTATAAAATCTTGCTTGGTTAAGATAAATATTATAATTAGAGAATACAATATAGTCTCCTAGAGCAATCACAGGTTATAATTATTATCACAATAGTTCCTTTTTCAGTACAGAAAATCAAAATACCTACTCTACGTGGATTATTAACATAATATAAAAAATACGCAAAAACAGTCTCACCTTCAGGAATTATTTATTATAATACAACATAGTAAATAGTTAACTCTAAAATAATCTTTTAACACGCAAAATCAGTTTCAATTTAATTTATTTTTTTTACTATACCGAAAATCAAAAATACTTTTAAAAATTGTTATTAGGTAACTTTAAAGTGTCAAAAAATCCAAACTACAACTATCAAAATAATCAACATTAGTAATTATAACTAATAACATTTTAAAAAACGTATGTTTTGATTCCATGCCTCTACTAAATTAGTGCTCCTATCATTTAAGAACTTTTTATGTCGACCGTACAAGTTGAAAATAATAGAAAAAAGAAATGTAATCATATTTATCGTATTCGGGGTCCTCCGGGACGGGGGCCTCGGGGTTCGGTGTACTCAGGGAATAACCCGAAAATGTAACGCTTTGGAGTTAACACTTTTATTAATTTCACTCTTCATAAAATTTCCATACCTTTGGGCCTTAAATGAAAATCGATTCTTAAAATTAGCAAATTTTCGGTGGGGCCATCTTGAATTTTGATTTTAACCTCGTTATCGTTAGCCCTCGAAAAACTTGAAAACGACACCCAGACGTAAAATTAGCTAATTTTCGGTGGCGCAATCTTTAATTTTGTTTTTTACCACATAATCGTTGTCAGCGCCCTCGAAAACCATGAAAACACCAACGACAAAAACTTTGCAAATTTTCGGTGGCGCCATCTTGAATTTTGATTTTGACCCAATTTTGTTTATGAAAATAACACCTACGTCGAAAAACAGTATAATGAAAAATTATAAAAAGTAAATAGAAATGAAAGGTGCGCAAGGTGAGTTAAGGGTCCGTGCACGTATAAACCCCTTTTTCGTCAATTTCTTATCTAATTGTAAGAAAGCGTGAAATAATTGAAACATTTAGTCGGTGTAACTATAAAAGTACAGTTTTTGTGATGCTTAACCATCCGTGTCACTATCAGCATCTGTTAATGCGTTTCATCACTTTTGCGCTCTCGAAAATATAGTTTATTTCGCCTTTGATTTACGTAAAGAAGGTATTGTATAATCATAAAATATTTTTTTTATTTTGTCTCAAGGATAGCTGAAGCCCTGTGTGCGAATTTCTAGATATGGTTTTGCTGAATAATAAGAAAAAATACATTACCGACTGGGT
Organism: Tiliacea aurago; assembly: GCA_948098905.1. Taxonomy (NCBI): domain Eukaryota; kingdom Metazoa; phylum Arthropoda; class Insecta; order Lepidoptera; family Noctuidae; genus Tiliacea; species Tiliacea aurago. The sequence continues at coordinate 21,312,469 of OX402593.1, forward strand.
TTTAAAAAAAATATAGGTTTTTTCAACATAATTTTTCTGCTATACATTATTTTGTATCGATGTTGAAAAAAGTGCTTCCGCCACTAATATCCAAACTACAGGCAATAAAGAAGCATAGTCTCTTCCAATATTTGACTTTATTGAAATTGGTCTAAAAAACCTTCAATCTTTTTAACGGGCCAACCCCATGCCCTGAGAAACATTCCCAAACTTTTATGTTTACTCCCCTCTGCTTTACTATTTTTTTCTTGAACTAAGGATTCAATGCCTGCTTAGCTGGTCAATGCATATACTGTTTACCGTCAGAACCTAGTCTATTTATCTTCGTTTCGTCAGAAAATAGTATATTTTTCCATTGACTTGCTGTCCAGTCGCCATACTTTGTAGCGAAATCTAATCTTGCTTTTTGTTGCATCTTCTTGAGATGTGGTACTCTCCGGGCAATGCTTCCAAATAACTTTGCATCCGTTAAGCGTCCCCGTACTGTACGCGCTGATACTCCTCCATTGCCAAAAACTTCCCTTCTTATAATTTCAAAACCCTTAAATCAGGGATGCACAGAACGCGGCCCGCGGGCCACATGCGGCCCCCCAGCAATATGCCAGTGGCCCGCCAGCAAAAATTCCCTGGTACATTTAAAGGAATAATATTGCTGAGGTTTACAAAATATAATATAAAATTGAATCGCACTAAGTGCGCTCGCTGTGCAGTGCATGTTATGTGTACTCAGAAACTTTTTCGGTATTGAATAATAATAAAACAAAAAATTGAAACCGCCTTGCAAATTAAAGTTTGGAAGCAATTTTACGTGTAGTTATAAGTAAATTCGAGCCAAATGTTAAAAGGATTGTAAGCACTATGCAGTGCCATGCTTCAAACTAGTATAATATACTAGTTTGAAACGTGGCACTGCACTGCATTGTAAATTAAATTTTTGGCTATTGTTATGTTTTTAATTTGTGCTGGTGGCCCGCCATTAGTTCATCATATGCCCAAGTGGCCCATGGTCTCAATAAGTCTGTGCACCCCTGCCTTAAATGGATTAGTCTTTGCTGAATGAACAATCAAATCAACTACACACGGTGGCGTTTTTCTAGATTTAGGTTTTCGAAGAGCATTGGCAGTGTTGAATTTCTTCACGCGATTTACAGCGTTATAAACTTTAGTTTTGGAGCACTCCATATGGTCAGCAATCTTTTTTTACGACCAATCACGTTCATACAGTGCCATTTATTGTTTCCCAGGTTGATGGGTCACAACTTGCCTTTTTACCCCTGATTTTGAAATAATTATGCACTTTTGACTGAAAAAACGTAGTAGAAAGTGCTCAAAGGATAGGCAGGAAATAAAAAAATGTGCTATTTGTTTTCGAATTCGAATCAAATTCAATTCAAAATTGGGAACATATTTTTTTTGCGTTATTATTTGTCCAGAGCCAGTACTTTTGAAATACAGCCAACTTATGATAAATTGATTTTTATACGGATGTGCAATTATTTCGATTATTGAGTATGAATCATTAAAACCTAAAGCTATTAGTTTAAGTGATTTTATTACATGGCCAAGTATTTATTATGACATTCCTAATTACTACATTGCGCTTATTATGATTTCGTGATCCAATCTAGCCTTCAGTCAATATTATGTTACAGTCAATATGCTATGCCATTTTTTCTTTCGTATCGGCCAGGACCAGGTCGATAACTATGATAATAGCTTATGCTGTGAAAAAATCACATCATTTTTAATTTAATCATTGAAAATCAGTAGAGTTCTAGCAGAGCTGATTACCCAAGCCCAAGATGTGCCGGATGTGAATTCAGGGACATTAATTAATTATTAAATTGACTTTCAACTTGAATTGTCCGTGTTTTTAAATCACAAGTGTAATTTTTGACATTTATACGAAATCGCTATAGCACGGCAAATTGACGTAGTATTTAAGTTTGATATACAGTTAATTTCCTTCCACACGTGAAGCACAGATTAACGTACTCCAAATTGCGATAAAAATAAGAATAGGTATATTAGGTATGGCCATGACTGTGAACCAACGCATTCAAGGCCAGTCCAATCAACTTGACAACGATGTGTGAAATGATTATAATTATGACATGTCAGCATTTTCTATAGAAATACCAAACGCGATTAAACTGACATAACTGGTAATCTGAGGTAAATCGTTACAAGAATGGCTACAAAGTTAATCATTGTTATTTTTTGTACCGGAGAAAAATGATTATGTAGATATTGAAGGTCAAAATCTCAATTTATTCATGTTTTTACAACTAAACTGTAAATTAAACCCACGGTCCCCGGTCAAATTCTGTACAAACATAGCCAGTCTTTTACAAAACTAGGTATATAATTGGTGAGCGCATCACTAAATAATTTCATTTTCCTCTTGCTCATTTCCATCTGTTTGGAAAAAGGCTCACATAATACCTTTACCTAAAACTAACAATCCTACTTTATTAACCCACTTTAGACCTATTTCTATTCTCCCATTTCTCTCGAAAGTTTTTGAGCACATAGTTCATAGACAATTATCACTATTCTTGGCGTCAAACTCGATAATTTCCCCCTTTCAATCCGGCTTTCGCTCGGGTCACAGTACTGTAACCGCGCTTTTGAAAGTAACTGACGACATCCGCTGGGCAATGGAGAATAAGTCCCTTTCTGTTCTCGTATTGCTTGACTTTAGCAGCGCCTTCAACTCAGTGGATTTCGACATTTTACTGGGTATCCTCAAATCAATCAATTTCTCTTCTTCCGCTCTAGCTTGGTTCGGTGCTTATCTACGGGAACGCTCTCAGTGTGTTCGCCTGGAAGAGTCCTTCTCCGATTGGTGTAGCCTCACGGAGGGTGTTCCCCAGGGTAGCGTTCTCTCTCCTCTTCTTTTTTCTATTTTCATAAACTTTGTTACCAGAGTAATCTCCTCTAGTTTTCATCTTTATGCAGATGACTTGCAGCTTTACCGACATTTTAATGTAGCTGACGCGGGTTCTGCAATTGCTGCAATGAATCATGACCTGGCTTGCATCAGCGTTTGGGCTAAGTCGTTTGGTTTGCAAATTAACCCAACTAAATCCCAAGCCATGATCATAGGTAGCAGATTCGTTCGCAATGTGGCTGCTGTTACATCTCTGATGCCTTTATATCTTGATGGTGTTCGCATTGACTATACCGAAACCGCCAAAGATCTGGGTGTCATTATTGACTCTAATCTTTCGTGGCGTAATCAGGTCAATGAGGTCAGTCGTAAGGTACATTTCTCCTATCATTCGCTGAAAAGCCTTCAAAGTCTCCTGCCCTTGAAGACTAAAATTTCTTTGGCACAAACACTTATTCAGCCGATTATAGATTATGCCGACGCCTGCTACCTGGATGCTACTGAGGAGCTACTGAACAAGCTTGAGCGCTTGCAAAACTTGTGCATTCGCTTTGTTTTTGGTCTTCGAAAGTATGACCATGTTTCTCACCTTCGCAAGGAACTCAAGTGGCTCCCAATCCGCCTTCGCAGGAACACTCGGATTTTATGTCTCCTCTTCAACATCCTACATAACCCGTCTTATCCTTCCTATCTGCGTGAGCGTTTTTCTTACGCTCGCCCTAGCGACGCTCCCTGCAGATCACACCTTAGATCCCTCCTTAAATCTCATCCTCATAAAACTAGCTACTATTCTTATTCCTTCTCTGTCCATGCTGTAAGATTGTGGAACTCACTTCCGCCTAGCATTCGTGATTTAAAAACTGTTTCTTTATTCAAATATCGCGTAAAAGAGCACTACCTTTCCTCTCAACTGTGAGTATTTATATTTATATATTTGTTTATATATGCTTTATGTATTTATTTAAGTTTATGTAGGTTTTGCACGTGTTTACGTATACGTGTGTATTTTTTATATTTAGTTATGGTATAGTTTAGGTATATTTAACATTTTAGTTTAAGACTTCGCATAATCATATTTTTCTCTTCTTGTTCTCACACACTATTGTCTACATTTATTTTTCATTTCTCCTTTCGCAGGTCTGCTGGAAGAAATTTCTTAAGAAATAAGCAGTACCTTTGTACTAAATTTTTGTTATGTCATATCTCTTTGTATTTTTCTGTGTGTACATAAATAATAAAATAAATAAATAAATAACGGCTTTATTGATTTGGCAAAATTATGTCAAAATGTTCGTAATAATTCGAATCAGGTTTTTACGTACAACTTTTAGTAAAATTTAGAGAAATTAAGTTTAGACCAATTGTTTTATTGCCAAACAAACAGGTTTCACAGGGAATCGTTCAGATGCATGCGTGTTGGGACAACTTTTAGGACATTTTTATAATGCATGGGAAGATAAATGCAATGCCCTGGGCATCTTTTGTGATTTGTCAAAGGCATTCGATTGCGTTCTTCATGAAAAGTTAATCAGGAAACTCCGCCACTACGGGATCCGGAATACCGCTCTGGATCTATTTACTTCATACTTGAGTAATGGGATTCAGAGCATTGACTTGAATGGAAAAAGATCTCCCGGATCTAAAGTAACAGTGGGAGTCCCACACGGCTCAATTCTTGGTTCTTTCTTGTTTGTTATTTATATTAATTAGCTTAGAAAGGATAATCATGACATAGTATTGTTTGCGGATGACACTTCACTTTTGTTTAAACTTAAACGTCAGCAGATGTTACTGACGATTTAAATACCGCAATTTCAAAATTAGTTCACTGCTTTAATGTTAACATGTTGTGTTAGTAGTGCCTTCTCAGTATATTTTTGAAAATCTTGGATATGCCCATAAAATATAAAATTGTACTCATACCTAAGTACTCGTACGTAAGTGGGTACATCTAAACGAGCCACTTATTTTCTTGAGCTTTTTTGTAGGTATGAGTATAATTTACACTTTGTACAACATGTATACGCTTTTAAAATAAACTTCCAAGACACGTTCAAGATCTAAGCCTTAATAAATTCAAATCATTCATTAAATTTAAGTTGTTCCAGAAAGCCTTATACCGTTAAGGATTAAATTGAGGACAAAAAGGCTTGAAATTGAGCTGCTCTAATTTTTTTTTTTTGTTTTTTTTGTGCCATTTTTTTTTTTGTTTTACTCGCACATGACACGCACACACACATTACATTACATTTTATTTGATGATTATTAAGACATGAATATTTACTTTGTGAAGTTTATTATAATTATTTGAATTATTGTGAATGTGAGGACCATGTGGGTCATTCTTTTTTGCTCTTTCTCAGTTATTTTTAATCATAATCTGGCAGGTTGAGTACTTTATGCGGCGAATCCAATTGTCCTTTCTTTAGTATTGTTCGTCGAATTTAAAGTATGTATATAAAATATGACTTATTGAAATTTTTGGATTGGTTATAGGTGTTTTCACCTTAAACACAGGCAGTATATAAATAGTGCCTGTGTTTATTCTAGACCGTCGGATATCCGCGGTTTTACTCACATCGTAGGGAAAATTCTAGGTGAGCGTGCTCGCCCACGAGCGATTTTTTCGGCGATTTTCTTGGCAACTTTTGTGTGAATGTATTTCTTTCTGCCAAAAATCGATGAAAAAATTGCTCGTGGGCAGCACCCTGAAACCAGATAAAAAATATCCTATACTTACATTAATACACGACACAGTCTACCTGTATCAAATCTAAATACATAAACTCACGGCTTCCCATGGGATTAGGCAGAAACTACAGAACGCCACTTGCAACTATCCTTACATACTCTTTTTGCGTCGTTTACGTGTAAACATCTGGTTTGTAGTGTTATTTTTGGTAGTCGGTTATTATTTTTTTGTAAAAAGTTTTTAATTTTTCACTTTTTAAAGGGGTCAGTTTTGAATTTATCTAAGTTACAATAGCCTAATGTTAATGCTCATCACCTTTTACAAAATGTTGCTTTCCCCGATGCTGGGAAGTTGATTGGTGCAGAGTTCTCCTGGTAAGAACCAGGAGAACTGCCACTCACCATATTCATAGTGACGAGCATAAATTGCTTAATTGCAAGTGCAACCTGTTAAATAGGTACTCATTATTATATTGTTCCGGTGGCCATCTGTGGTCACTTCACCAAATGGTGCTTTCCGAGAGCAAATGTACGAGTTACTATAAAAATACCCAAATCGCTATAGGTTTGCCAATTAAATTTGAGGGTTTTCCTCGATTTCCATGGGATCCCCTTATCAGATTCTGATTTGGTGGCAAACCTCGGGACCCTTTCAAACAAAAAAGTATTTTAATAATACTTTAAAACACTACACTACAAAAAATATTTTAAAACACCGCCGAATTAAGAACCTCCTCCTTTTTGGAAGTCGGTTCAAAATACTAGACACGTGTTTCGGGTTTCGCATATCGACGGCGAAGTGGCAATAACTTCTAACTGTCAAAGTCAACACGAGTCCCATGGAATTTGGGAGGTAATGCCAATTGCTCGGTGGTTTAGATAAAAGGGATTTCAACATCTTGATTTATGCTATTGCAATACCTGCAATTAAAAATGTAGATAAGAGATTTTGCTAGAACATGCGAATTCGACTTTTAAATTCGAAACCATAAAAAGTAATTTTCCCGAAAATTTTCGCATAGGAGATATTGACACTTCGCCGTCGATATACTAAAACTAATATTGTATAATTGAGTAGGCTACCTTATTCTGCTTGAGAATTAAGTCCTGAATTAATTACCTATCAATTTCCTTAATAATGCGATCAGAATAATCCAGATCAAGGTAGATACCCTGAAGGTTTAATTAATTGTCTTATTATAATAATTATCTCGGTTAACCTAGATTAATGCTTGTGAGATGAATCATAATAATCTACATGAATTTTACAGTAATGAAAAACCGTTAAGTTAGGATTTCAGACATCTTATCTGCATCGATACATATCATGAAATTGAGCTGTGGATAGAGTTGCCAACTTTTTATATCAAATAATAAGTATACCTAGTATTTTCGAAGCCATTTCCTGTAAAAATATAGTCAATGGCGAAAAAATTAAAAATATAAAAAACAAATATTATGTTAGGTACCTATTTACTCGTATGTTTTAAAAATATATTTATTTTAGAAAACATTTTTTTTTTCTACTTATTTTAGCCTTTATTATTTTTTTTTATCGAAAATATAATAATTTCAAAGTTCATATACATTTCAAAGTTTTATTATATTTTTTGGATATTTTTTTTTTGATGTTGTACCTATTTAGACCTCTACTAAAGCAGGAATATTATACAATAGGGTTGGTAGCCGTAGCTGTGGATGTACCTTAGTGGGACATTTAGATTAATTTTACAAGTCGGGTTTTCGAAGTGTCGTGGTTTTGCACAAGGGTAATGCGCCAGTCACCGTCGACTCAAAAATCGCGATAGTTCGTATAAAATTGCACTGAGGTACAGTGCAATTTTATACGAACTAACGCGATTTTTCCATAGAAATATCATATATATATCTATGGTAGGTACCTACTGTTTTTTTGGGGTGTTGTCAAGGATAAAATACCAATAGTATAAAACCAAGTTTACACTATTCTTTCCTTTCTTCGTAGGATGAGTTAGCTAGGTAAGAGTTAGCCGATATTCTGCTCGGAAGACAGCTAAAACCATACTTTTGAACTTTCCGTGAAAAATGGCCAATGTTTGAAGTGCGGTATCTCGAGTTGTATTGGACCTACAGAGCTATGTTTCCACTCAATTTAAAAATGTATAGGAGTTTATTGCGTTATTTACGTTTTAAACAGACAAATTTTTCGAACATGAAGCAATAGATAGTAAATATACTTCAAAATCTTTCGGTTTGCGATTTATAGTGTTTTACGCAATTAAGGCGCTGTTTTATGAAGTTTATAAGCTTATCGGCACACAAATAGACAGAGACAAGTCTCAATAAAGCTTATCATAATCTTTCACAGAGATCACTCACTACCATTAGTAAGAGATATAGGTAATGAACAAAAAAAAGTCGCTTTTCGTGTAGCCGCGTTGTTCTTCTAATCTCCGCGCTGGATTTTGATGCGGTTTTCAGCGTAATTGACTTTTCCGTAGAATTCGCCTTTCAGAACTTATATGCCAAAAAATGAAAGAAGTCGAGCACCACGCAGTTAGCATAAGTCTTTCGAAGCTGCAAACAGTTTTACACTATTGGCATCTATTCTAACAGCATTCCAAAAAGTCAGTACAGTGCAAGAAGTCAGTACAGCAATTTTTCCAAAAAGTTAGTACAGTGCAAAAAGTCAGTACAGTGCAATTTTTTGCGACCCACGACGTATAAGGCGACGATAACTAACTTTTAATGATTTTATACTGCAGATCACGTCTAAACGAGTAGTGTTAATGATTTGAACAAGATATATGTTAAATTAGAGCATTTTCTCAATAATTTAATATGTGAATATTTTAGATTATGTTTATATTATATATTAAAATTAATTTGTAAAATTATCTCTAAAGCGGATAAAAAACTGAGATTGGCGCAAAATTTGCCAAGCGTATTTTTCTGAAACCTTCACCAATTTAAAGATAATTTAATTATTGATCTTTTAGTTTACGCGTTTCTTTAAAATACCTTTTGTTTTGTGTATAATAAATTAGTAATGCGTCAAATTGGGGACAGCGCTCATTCATGGGGGAGTCCTATTACTGGCTGAACGTACGACGCGTTGCGTGAGCTCAGTACAGAATACGTAAGCTAACCACTCAAAGTCATTGGCATATATATCCGTCTTAAATGACTGTCCTATGAAGATGAGGTATCCCTAAAAAATATCAAAACCGCAATAGATCCATAGACAATTTTTGCCCAGTCTCCATTTCTGCCTATTGAAACGGAGACTGTAAAAGTGGTCTACTCAAAGAGTCAAAGAGAGTTAAAGATTAATTTGCAAAACTAAGTGTACATTTTGGTGTTATTTTATAATATAGGTACTAACAACTTAGCGGCCTTTTCCAGGCATCGCAAATTTGAGGGTTAACATTAAAAATTAATATAACTATGCTATTGTCACGATTTTACATTCATAATTTCAATAATTTACTTATTCAAATCTACTTATTATACTACTTACTTATACTGACTTATACTTTCTACATATAATATACTTTTTACTATTACTTATTTACTCATTTCTAATTATATCCATTCACACACATCAATGGTTTAAAATCAAAATCAAAAGTCGTGTGTGTTTTTGACTTGGGTACCGTACGTATTTTTCGGGTGACCACTGAAAATCAGCGCTGTGCTGTGCGTCCCCCATCGCACAGCATCATGCTGAGTGCAAGCCTTCTTGTCACAGTCATGACGTGCAGCTGCCGACTATTTGTTTTTTGTGCTCGTGATTATAATGTAGATGTGTTTTGTGTAATGTTTACCTACTCGAGTTTATGTTTTCGTATGCACGTGTTTCTGTGTCAAATAAAATTATTTTTCTTTTTTCTTTTTTAGGGTTCCGTACCCAAAAGGTAAAACGGGAACCCTATTATTAAGGCTCCGCTGTCTGTCTGTCTGTCCGTCTGTCACCAGGCATATGTAATGTATCTCATGAACCGTGATAGTTAGACAGTTGAAATTTTCACAGATGATGTATTTCTTTTGCCGCTATAACAATAAATAAAAAAAACAGAATAAAATAAATATGGGGCTCCCATACTAGAACCGTGATTTTTTTGCTCGTTTTTGCTCGATATTGACAACGGCAACAGGTAGACGCTTGAAATATTCACCGAATATTCAGTTATATAATCATTATAAAAATAAATAATTAAATTAAAATAAAACATGTATTTCCCATACAACAAACGTGATTTTTTTGCCGTTTTCATAGATAAAGGTATGGAATCCTTCGTGCGCGAGTCCGACTTGCACTTGACGGTTTTTATTGAAATATTAGGCTGTGGATCAGCACTTTTTGAACGTCAACATTACATTAGACAGTCCCCCAAAAAATCCGTCCTTCACATGGCTGTACATGTAACTCGTCATGTTTAACTCCACTAATGATCTCTGCAAAGCTTATATTATTTAAATCAATATTGTTCCAACTAATGTAGATACTTGCTTACAAAATGATCAAATGGCATGACGTGTATTATGATAATTAATGCGTTCATTTAATAGGCCAGTCTGTTGTGATACCGTTTAAATACATCGGAGGAAACCGAATGCGTTTTATTAAGTCAGTTAAAATGTTCGCATTCATAAGTCGGAGTCTTCTAATAAAGGTTTGCTTAAAAGTAGGCTTCAAACAAGTTTAAATATAAAGCATAATGCTAATAAATTATTAGCATTATGCTATATATTTAAATTATTGTGACAATAAACTATTTTGTATTTGTATTTTGTATAATAATTTTGTTGTTAAAGAGACTGCGCGCAGTGGCTGTCCAGATGCGTCGTGCATTTGTTCGATTCTCGCATGTTTTTTTTATTTATTTTATCTTTTAGCACCTCGTAATAAAGATGGTTTTGTCTCTCCAGTCATATTGTCGTTCAAAAAGTGCTGATTCTCATTTGAATAAATGACTTTTTTAGGGTTCCGGGTTCCGTACCTCAAAAGGAAAAACGGAACTGTAATAGGATCTCTCGTGTATCTGTCTGTCCGTCTATCACAGTCAATTTGCTCCGAATTTGCTGGACCGATTAAGTTTAAATTTTGTACACCTGTGAATTTTTGTGACTAAAACACGAACGTGTAAGGTATAAATGAATTTTGAATATGGGTGTCACTTTTCGGGGCAAATTAGAAAATTAAGTTTTGCTAACTGTACCCATACCATGTGGTATATCAAAAATGAAAGGGCTTGTTGTAAGGATTTCAGATATTATATTCTAAAATAAATAGTTATAAAGTTATTTAAGAAAATAGATGCGAATTGAGCATTCTCGCCCATAACATATAACATTTAAAAAAATCATATCTATGCAAAAAATTAAGAAATGGGCTGACATTCAACGCATTTGCTTAATTAAAGAAACATATTATTTTGATAGCTTCCTAAGAAATGTTTTGTTATTTCCTCATAGCATTTTCCTATCAATTTATAACTTGCCTAAAGGAAAAAATAAGAATGTTACGTCATGTTACCACGTCTGAGCTCGACGTTTGACGATTGATAGTTGTACCTTTTGTTTACGTATATTTTCCTTTCCTAACAGCACGCCAGTGTTTCCTGAGAGGATAGGCAGAGGAAGACTCATATTTTCGCCAGTATCGTTTAAGTCCCATATAATAAAGGGTGAGCCATTTTGCCTTCAACTGGGCTCCGAACTGCTACTGAGAAATTCCTCCTGTCGTAATCGACACTAATATTATGAAATCAAAAGTACAAAAATACAATAGAGATGGCAAGTACCTACATAATAATGAAGTTATACAATGTCAATTATTATAATTTAATCATGATTGAATTATGAAGTACTTCAATATTTATTTATACACAATACTTCTGCAGTCAAAATAAAAATTAAATTAAATCAAAATTAAATGTCTTTAAGTCTATATTTTACAATACGTTACTATTAGCATTTTTCACAGCAGTTTGCATTTTGACAATACGTTACAATTAGCAATATTCTTCAAAATCATTCGGATTATGTTTGATAATCTGTTACTCAATTAGGGTGCTGATTTCTTTAACTTTTTTCTTCCTTTTTTTTTGTTTCATAATACATTTTTTGCGTTGCCGCAAACTAGGAATTTCTCTTGTATTGTGAGTGCATTGACAAACATTTAAACTCACATAAACAAACTGCCAGCCCCGGAACTACTACTTGTAGGTCATACAAATATTTGTTCCGTGCGGGAATCGAACCCGTGACTCGCAGCGCAGCAGTCAATCGCTTAACCACTGCGCCAACCGTGCCGATAAAATCTTCAATCATTCAATCTGCCCAGCGTTTTTCCAACTACCTATGTTGGGGTCAGCTTCCAGTCTAACCGGACGTAGCTAAATACTTCTACTACATTTATTACTAGTTTGTTTTACAAGGAGCGACTGCCTATCTGACCTCCACAAGACCACCCACAGAGTAGCTTACCTTTCATCCAGAAAAAAAATACCTACTGTTCCCGTGGGATAGACACTGAAAGCGGTCGAACCCGCGGGTAAAAGCTAGTACGTTAATAAAGAAAGAAAGAAAAGAAAGAAAGAAAATACGTTTATTTGCGGTAAACATGACGCAACAAAGAACATAAACACAATAATAAGAAAAGGTTGGGGGAAAAATGCGTCACATCCACGCAAAACGGCTATCGCTCAGCATTAAGGCTTCTACATACCCGGGCGACTTGTCGCGCGACGCGACGCGACACAAAGGCACCGCTCGTCCCGCGACACGCGGGGCCTTTGTGCCGTGTCGCGTCGCGCGACAAGTCGCGCTGGTAAGTAGAAGCCTTTATACTGGGACCCTATGCAAGACAGAGCCCCAGCACTGGTTTTCAGCGACAGCCGGCGCCGACGTATGACGCCGTACGGTGCAGCAAACAATTAATAGGATCATAGATAAATAAAAATAATAATATTTAACTTACGTATAACTAATAAAGAAATCTCGATGTTTTGTCAAGTCTTAAAAACCGAGAGAAGCAGGATCGGGCCGCTATAGTAATATACAGTATCATGTAACAAAAACCCTGTTGTTCCTTTTAGGGACGTATAGGTACATTTACCTACAAGCACAACATTGGTGGAATTATAATTTAAAAAAATTAAGCATTGGCTAGTCGAGAAGTTAAAATCAAATAAATAAAGAGGTTAGAAATCAGTTAAACATTACAAATATTAATAATTAAATATTTATTTTAATTATTTTTGTTGAACAGTTTTTATAAATGAGTTGCTTTATTACGTATGTATACCGATTCTTAAAACGTAGGTAGAAGGAACAACAGGGTTTTTGTTACATATTGTTTAAATAAAAGCAAACAAAAAACTAGTCCCCGTACCGAAAGACCAAAGTTGTTCACGACATAACAAAAAAACCTGACAGAAACTCAATTCAAATTCATTTATTAATTTTGTGAACATAGGGTAAAATTATACAGATGATATTAATTATAAAAAAAAAAATTGGTTTATACTATGTCCCGCCAGAAGGCATATAAAATAGCTTAAGTAATCAAATGTCACTTTAAAAGAATGAACAAAAAAAAACACTATACCTACAGTCAATAGGTAGGTAGATGTCACAATTTCATGTTAAATAGTAAAGGCTCCCGCAGACAGGTGCGACGCGAGACTAGTAGCACAATTTCTATGAAATTCATGGAAAGTGTCGTGATATAGGTCGCACTGCCTATCGCACCCGCTATATCACGCCAGTCTGCACGAGCCTTAATATGTAGTTACTAATCATATGTCAGTAAATAAATAGGTAGTATTTAGTCACAATTTTGTATGCATTCAAGCTTGTCACCAAGCCATTAGCGGCCACACGCTTATTCAAGCTCTAAATGGAATTTACTGTGAAATAGTGTTCAACTATAAGGCTAGTGTACTGTACGTAAATCGGAATAAATAACGTATCCCAGGCGCTACATCGTTTGGCCTAAATTCCTATTTGTTACACAATGGGTGCGTGGTTCCTGTTGTAGCAGAGAATGAAACGGAGGATGTTTTAGCGATTTAATGTACTAGTGATCGCCCACTGGTCGAAATTCAACCCCCTCTACTTACAATGTATAAAAGTACTTACTAATTCCATGCTCGTATAAAGTACTTACTAATTCCATGGTCAAGCTGTCACTTCTGTCACCTATCTACCTTCGAGGCCCTGGTACTATATTACGGGTTGCGTCTCATAACGTATAGACTCATTTGGTGTAATTTCATTTTATTATCGTTCATAAGATATAATCAACGTGAGATATACCAACTGTTGATATAATTTCTTTGGATATAACATTTATTTATTCTAAAACTTATTTCGAATAATAGCGTTATTGGATATAACGTTTATTTAATAGAAAATCATTAGGCATATCGTTTAAAATATATAATATTGCGATTAATTTGATTGAGCGTGCTGCGGGAGCGGCGTGCCCTACCCCTAGAGTGTTATTTAAAATCGCGTAGGCGCGTAGGGGCGAGGCAGCCCGCGAACTGAGGAGCAGGTGGTATCAACGCTTGCCGCCGTGGCTGAGGCTGGCCGGCGGAGCCGAAGATGCCTCGATGGTGAGCGTGAAACACATCTGTGACGATAAGCTCGCATGGGACCACTGGAGCCCTGCAGCGCCGGAGCCGTGACAGAAAACATGCCTGCTGCATGTTGCATGCTTGCTGCATGCTTGCTTGCATGCTGCATGCTTGCTTGCATGCTGCATGCTTGCTTGCACGTTTTATCATATTATACTAAATAGGTTTTATGTCTTTTGAGTGGTATATCAAACGATTTTATATTCAATGTACCTATGATATGCTTATAAAAATTTGTTGCTTTAAAATTATATCAATTGTTTATTATATTAACTGATCATTATATCAAATAACATTATAGATTCAGTTGTTATATCTTGTAAATATTTGAGATTTTGTAATTATATCAAATATTACTTACCCTATATTATGTGTGTGACAAACGCATGGTAGTGTGTGTAATGTTATGTTTTTATTTTATTTTATTCCTAATGCATAATAAAGAGCCCTTCTTTTCGCATAATATTTTTTTTACTAATATATTTTGGCATAACTGTTATGGTATATTTTTTTTGGTATAATTAATTATGCTACATTTTTTTTGCCATACAGTTGATGTAGACATAATTATCTTGTTGGATAATTTGTTTTGGCATAATTTTAATTTGCATAATGTTACTTGGCGTAATGACTATTTGCATAATAGTGTTAAGGCAGAAAAAAATATGGGAATAAAGGAAACCAATTTTAAGGTGCGGCGGGGTGGCCCTTGGGTCACCTCTAAGCCGCTAATATGTTTTACATACATCTTAATATATATAATTCTTCTGTACGTGTGTTTATCACCTAACTCCTCCTAAACGACTGGACCGATTTAGTTGAAATCGGGCCCAAAGACCAATTGTCACCGAATATGGCCGTCCCAACGACACGTGCTACTCGCACGAACGCACTTTGCGCTATGGTATAAACCGTTGCAACGAATCAGGTAGCTAACAGGAAATACAAAATGCCAGCATTGATGAAAAATTGAAAATAGAAAAAATCACGAAATAGTGTTTTGTGGGTCTTGCAGGCCAATGCGCGGGTTTAAGAAGGTTAATACAGGTCTACAAAATTTAAGTGGACCGACACCGCTTATAGCTCTTACACATTTCTTGTAATTTTATGTTGTTACGAACATAGTATTTTAAATTGTATTGTTGTTTTTTGTGTTTTATTTTGTGTTGGATTTGTTGTTTTTTTGTTGTTGTTGTTTTTTTTTTGTTTTTTTGTATTGTGTGTTTTGTACTGTGTTGTTGTTGATGTTTTTAATTTATAGTTTTATTTTTTTTTATTTTAAGTGTTTTTTTTTAAATGAATATGAATATGAACTCATGAAATAAACAGAAAGTTGTAATCATTATTCCATGAGAAAATCTCTTTTGAATTTTGTTACGTCTATAGATAATTATCAGTGCTAGTGATTGCGGATAAAAATCCTTTTCTAATAGTTTGCAATTGAAAAGGAATTACAAAATTATGTTCGAAAACATTGAACAAGTAATTATTGGATATTAAACTCAGGAAAGTGTCAAGATCAAACAATTTTACTCGTGTCAACACGAACTATTAGGAGGATAGATCATAGCGTGATGAAAATAATAAAATTGTACCTAATCGATAGAAATGGCCAGGCTGTCGTGACTTGTGGATGCTCTTATAATGATGATACCACACGCTGGTTGCGAGAAATACGCACCTGATATATCTGAAGAACGTCACCAATAACTTATAATACAATACTATACTGAAGATAACGATTCTTCATAAAAAATATTGTAGTCTTCAAACTCAACATTACACATCAAAACTAAAAATAAAACAGCAACATTTTCAATAAAACTTGTAACAAAACGATCTTTCAATTTAAAAACTATTTCTTTCAACTACAGACATTCTTTTCTTACGTGCGATTATTAAGAAATACCTCTCATACTCACACAAACTGAGTTTGGTTTTCTGTGAAGTTTTATCTTGTTCTTTTGAAAGACAACCAATATTTTGTATCAATATTTTAATTTAAAAGAGTGTCCGTGGAGTTTCTTGCTCGTTCATCTCCATAGGAACCTACTATTTGGAATGGGCAACTAGCTTCATATTTGTAACTGACCGACTTCTTGACAATTCAAAAGTGCCTGTCAATGGTTTAATTGAAAAAAATACTTTGAGTTTTGAGTTTTTTGACACGTTCGGCTCTGTAGATCATATTGAAAAAAGGGTTTTTGTAAGTGGATCTGTCTTAGCATTCATTGGCTCAAAAAATAAGTCCATAAACTGAAGATAAGAATTATTCAGTATAGTGAACACTGCCATTTTACCTGATGTTAGGAATGCTCACTTCAAGCTCATCATTCATCATTATTTCAGCCGAAAGACGTCCACTGCTGGATATAGGCCTCCCCCAAATGGAGGGGGGTGGGTTGCCATAATCTCCACGCTTAGCAGGCGGGTTGACGATCACAGTATGTTGTTAAAATGCATAGGGAATGCTGCTGCCCTTCTCTATTACGTCGCCTTTTAGGACACCCACGGGAATAAATAGGATGGGGCTATTCTTTACGTCCGGTACCACTCGGAACAAGCTCACTTCACATAAATGTTTACGACGCTGTTCCTTGCAAAGTTGCAACTAGCACCACACCCTAAGGTCTGGCACACATTGTAGATCGAGTCGCCAATTTGTGGAGCTACATTAATTACTTGCAGTCTGTGTGTTAAATTCTTGTGGAGCACAGATGTTTTATTTTGTTCTCTTCCGTGTGGTTTTGCCTCAATGTTTAAGTAGCCAGAGATGAAGTAGTAATTAGGGGTATTTATTTATGTATTATGTCCTGGTTTTCGGTAATGTTACCTAAATTACCGAAAACCAGGACATTTTGGAGGGTAGTTTTAAGTGGACTGGTCATGTGAATTGAATGTTTCGATGGAAATTATTTATTTATTATAACAATTTCTTGCTGGTCTTACCTGGAACTTACACCAGAGCGTAAAACATGGCAACAACATAACATTTAACTTAAAAACTTCTTGCAAATATTAAGCATAGATTCACTGATATACATATATTCCAATTCGCACTAAGCGTTTCCAAATGACTTTTATAATGCGCACAGCAAAAGAGTGGAACTCTTTGCCTGCGTCTGTGTTTCCGAACGCATACAACCCTAATCTCTTCAAATTTAGAGTAAACAGGCATCTTCTGGGTAAGCTCACTCCATCGTCGACTTTGTCTCTGTCACCTTGACCTAGACTAAGGTCAAGAGCAAACCCATCCTAAATAAAAATAAAATTAAAAAAAAGTCATCATTCGGCTCCTGAGCAATCAGGCCCTTATTATGGGTCCTTAAAAGTCTTGGAGTTAATTTCGCTCCTCATCATTACAATTACCTATTTGTCTCACCTATCAGAAAAGCTAAGCATCATATAGACTGCAGATTCAAAGGGTAGTTCCACTGCGATCCAGGAATGCATTCCACTGCGCTACAAGATTGTATTACCTTTACTATTTCAAAAATTAAATAAGTAGAGTCAACATAATAGGCAAACCATAAGTTGTTTGTTACACATACACAAATAGAAATATCAGAAATATAGAGTGACACAAAATTCAAAAGTATTATACTTACTCAATTATCGCACAGGTAAATGCAATTTTAAAATACGAAATAGGTTTTTCAGGTTTGCGAACCTCTCGATCGATGTGTCTTGATTAGTGAAACCCCTTTATGAAACACCCAAAAAGTGTTATTTTTGCTCTATCTCGCTTCCTTCACAAGATATAGCGGTTTTTGTGTTTTTTTTGAGGAATCTTGGTACAATTTTTTTATTTTGAAATTGAAACATCGTTTTATCGATAACATTGTTTTATTGATACGACAGGACAGCATGTATAAATGTCAAAGCAACTGTCAACTGTCACCTGTCAACAGGGCTGACGTTAAGGAGGAACACTGTATCAGACTATATCCGGTTTAACAGGCCAGGGTCTGAGTGGAAGTAAGTCAAACGACAAAATCATCAAAAAAAAAAATTTGGACAATATTTTTATTATGTTGTGTTGTGATTTGTATCCTAGTTTAAAAAAAAAACTTTCTAATCTGAAGCTGTGATTTTTTATTTAATTTAATTACAACAAAAATATATTATTTATTTTAATAGGGAGTATTACTTCGTAGATATTTGTGTTGTAATTTTAAGAAAACTTTCTAATCTAAAGCTGTGATTCTATTATTTTTTTTTAAGAAAAAAATATCGTTGGATGTAACGTTGTGATTATGACTGAATTAACATATTTGCTATGCATTTTTTTATGATATTAATTTACTACAATGTCACATGCTAAATTTATTTTTTTGATAACTCTACTCAAAATTTCTTGGAGCGCGGTGGAACTAAAATATTGAAATATTTATTGCTAAAAATTCTTGGAGCACAGTGGAATCAATGTATTGTATGAACATTAAAATTATGAGAACAAGCGGTTTTGGAGCGAAACTACCTGATTCAAAAACCCTTATGTAAAACAAATTGCAACAAAACACTATAACGCTAGTCGAAGAACGATCGAACAATTTTTACACCAGTCCCAACACTAAAGGCGCTTCCTAACACTGTCTGCGAATAAGTGGAACGACACGTCGACGTTATCTACCGACATCCTGACTTCAGTCTCTCTAGAACAGGGGTTTCCAACCATTGGGGCTTAGAGAGACACAAGGGGGGAGCGAATAAGCTGCATATTATAAAAAAAATGTTGCCAGCAATCCTTTAGTAAAAGTGACCAATTAGTCAAGTTATTTGACTTTATCATTGTGCACATTCGGTACACCTCATCGGGTCCTGGTAGTAACAGTTTATTTATTTATTTAAAATAGGTACGCCAATAGTATATAAATTTTACATTAATTAATAAAAATTACAGATAAGTTTATGGTCTTATGTATCGACCAATCAATCACAGGTGTATACGACATTCACATAATTAAACCGACATCTTCTAAAATTATATAAAATTAAAAAAACAAAACAACTTTGGCTTCTTTGAGTCAAAAAAATGTAAATAAAAAAAATGGCTGATACAAATATCAATAATTCAAAATAAGCTTAAATTACACTTTAAAAATTTTAATGTCTGACCATTTTTACTTAGTTAAAAGTTGTCGGGGGGCACGTAAGGTAAAAGGTTGGGAACCATTACTCTAGAAGCTTTTAAACTTGCTTCCTATCTATTTGTTCGAACTCCTCACCGCGAATGATGAATACGGTGGAATTTTCAACACTTCAATATACTTATTCGGTATTTGAATTTTAAATGAGGGTCGCTATTCGGTTTGTGGCAGTTTGTACGTGTTACTTAAGTGTGCTTACGTGTGGCTTTGATGACGTGTGCTCTGTGGAACGAGACGTAGCATTCTAGTACTCTATATACCTACTTCTCGTTTCAGACCGTGCCAGTGTGATCTAGGTTTAATTATCAAAGTAGTGAGTATTGTGTCTTTATCGAATTGATTTGCTGTGATGTTTTTTAGGGTTCCGTACCTCAATAGGAAAAAAGGAACCCCTAGAGGATCACTCGTGTGTCTGTCTGTCTGTCCGTCTGTCACAGCTGATTTGCTCCGAATCTACTGGACCGATTAAGTTGAAATTTGGTACTCATATGAACTTCTGTGAACAAACACGGACGTGTTACGTAAATAAATTAATTTTGAATATGGAGGTCACTTTGGGGGTAAATTAGAAAATTTAAATAAAAATTGCTGACTGTACCGTGTCATATTAAATGAAAGGGTTTGTTTTAAGGATTATGTATATATTTTTTTTATAATTTAAAAATACATACTTTTGAAATTATTTAAAAAATAGATAAATAATGACCTCCCCCATCCCTTATCTCCGAAACTACTGAGCCTAAAATTTTGATAAAAAAATACAGAAAATAGTTCTTTACTTATAGATTACAGGAAAACCTATAAGAAGTCTGTGATCATAAAATAACATGGTAAATCACTCAATATTGTGCGTACAAACTTACATTTGCAGTTGGAATGTATGGGGATCATGTTTTTCATCTACAATGTTAAGTTTGTTCTTGGGATAAATTCATCCCAACTACGGAACCCTTCATTGTGCCCGACACGCTCTTGGCCGGTTTTTTTGTTACTACGCCTTCTTTATTGTGACTTTTTCAATTCATAAATTATATTGGATATCACTGACATTGGTGAAGGAAAATATTGATGAAACCTGGACGTGTAATTAATATAAGTCTAAAATCGCCAACCCGCCTTGAGCAAGCGTGGTGAATATAATAGAATATAATAGTTCTTTATTTGCTCAGAAAGTAACTACATGTTACAGATGTGGAGTTTAAAATTATCCTTATACTAACTACCTTAACTAGGGCATGCAAACAGTTTAAGGTATAATAATTATTATTAGTGAGTCTTTAATAAGACTCACTTAATATAAACATTCAATCAAATCAATGCAAGTTTACCATGGCAAGATGAAATTCAGTAAATCATTTGAAATAGGCAATAGAATTCATAATGTCAAGTTTAATAAAATGGGATTATAAATTCGACAAGTTTGAGGTCAATACATTAAAATTAAAATATAAATGATTTAGCACAAGTCAGGATGTGTGATGATTTTTATCAATTTAAATTATTATCGGTCAAAAAATCGCCAATTGAGTAATAACATTTATTAATTAATAGATCTGTCAATTTATTTTTGAAAAGTGGAATTGTTTTTTATTATAACGGGTATTTTGTTCTTTATATGATCGGACCCATACATAATTATAATACTTTTCTTTAATAGGGCGGTATCGGAACCACTAACAATTATCAAATTTTTATACTGTCTCCTGATTGGTCGGTTTCTATTTTCAGACACTTTATTAAAAGATGCATATTTGATTGAACAAAAACTGCCATTTCGAAAATATAAAGTGATGGGAATGTTAGTGATGGGAATATTAGTGATGGGAATGTTGGTGATCAATGCTCATGCCTTCTCTGTATGAGAAGGGGCCTTTTCCCTGTTGTGGAACACTAATAGGCTGATATTATTACTTTTTATTACGGCAAATCATGGAATGGAACTATGCCCTTTTAATACAAATAGCTAAATAATATTTCTACGAAAGACGCCTGTTCACATTCTCTGAGCACTAAATCGTGAACAATATGTCTAGCAATGATTCAAAGATTATGTCAGGCATTATTACTCCATATAGACGGCACGGCTTATAGGTAGATATTCTTATTATTATTTATCTTCCGTGTGGTGCCGGACGTAAAGAATAGCACCACCCTATTTCTTCCCGTGGGTGTCGTAAAAGGCGACTAAGGGACTCACTAGAGAATGGGCAGCAGCGTTCTCTATGCATTGTAACACCATACTGCGATCGGCACGGTTGGCGCAGTTAGTTAAGCGATTGACTGCTGCGCTGCGTGTCGCGGGTTCGATTCCCGCACGGAACAAATATTTGTATGACCTACAAGTAGTTGTTTCGGGTCTGGCTGTTTGTGTATGTGAGTTTAAATGTTTGTAAATGCACCCACAATACAGGAGAAATTCCTAGTGTGGGGCAACGTTTTAAAAAAAAAAAAAAGATCGCCAACCCGCCTGCCAAGCGTGGGGATTATGGCAACACCTCCTGTTGGGGGAGTCCTATGTACAGCAACGGACGTCTTTAGGCTGAAATTATAGGTAGATATTTCAATTTATTTGAAATCAATTCCAGATGAAATTACGGCTTTCAACTTGTTTAAAGCCGTAAGCCGTAGCTCTTCGCCTATCCCGCCATGTTTGAAGACTAAGGTCTTTAACCAATGCGTCCTGCCCGTCATTACATACGCTGCCGAAACGTGGACACTGACAGTCGAACTGGTCCACAAATTCAAGGTCGCCTAGCGCGCTATGGAGTGGGCTATGGTTGGAGTCTCTTTGAAGGATAAAATCAGGAACGAAATTATCCGGAAAAGAACCGGAGTTACCGACATAGCTTGCAGGGTAAGCAAACTGAAGCGGCAGTGGGCTGGCCATGTTTGTCGAAGGACCGATGGCCGATGGAGCAGACGAGTCCTGGAGTAGAGACCGCATATCGGCAAGCGTAGTGTGGGACGCCCCCCAGCTAGATGGACCGACGAAGATGACTGCGTCAGACTGGATGCGGAAGGTGGAGGACAGGGTGTTGTGGCGCAGCCTGGGAGAGGCCTATGTCCAGCAGTGGACTGCGATAGACTGAGTTGGTTGAACTTGTTTAAAATTAACTCAGTCTGAGTTATTTTTAAACAAGTTATGTTTATTGAGATATCAAAATGTAGGTATAATACTACCGTAAACCTGCCAATGTGCTATCCAGAATAATCCCGATAAGTACCCTTATAACCGTAACGAACGAGCGATAATAACATTTTATCATGTTTTCGTTCATAACATAATAATCCTTATTAACACTTACATTAAATGTTATAGTCCATTAATTAGTATTAGTAACAGCGTTATTCTTGGTACTGCGGATTTGAACCTATCAATAACTATAAGCTAGGTTTCTAGGGAAACAGACCGATATTAAAATGATTCTTGGAAACTTCACAATTAATGTGTTTATTTTATTTATTAAAGCATTGGTTTCCTAGTAAGCGGACAACGGGCATACAATAATGGCTGCCCCAATACAAAGCGTTTCTTGACATAATAACTAAGGTGATACCAGAATAAATTGGGGTCTTTTTCGTAACCATTTATAACAATATTACAGCATGATTTTATGGATTACATTTTTGGATACAGCGTGCCGCTTTAATCATCATCGTTGCAGCCGGAAGACGTCCACTGCTGGACATAGGCCTCTCCTAAAGGGGGTTTTGCCATAATCGCCACGCTTGGCAGGCGGGTTGGCGATCGCAGTATGGTGTTAAAATGCATAGAGAACGCTGCTGCCAATTCTCTGGTAAACCAAATACCGGTTGCAGCGCATTGTTGCGCACTCTTTTTCGCATGTGAAAGTAATTGACTCTGTCACTTTCTTATGCCCGCCCAGTTCGCACCTTTAGCCGGGTCCGCTGCGCCATGTTTTCGTGTTATAAAAACACCTAACATCGTTACCTAACCGATTTGGGGTCACCAATTCGCGAAATCGGTTAGGTAACGATGTTAGATGTTTTTATAACACAAAAACATGGCGCAGCGCAATGTCTATGCCTTGAAGACAAACTTTTCAAACATAATATAAAGCAATAGATTAGCAATTTTCTTCAAAATCGTGAAAGTAGATGAAAATCGTGAAAAAATAAAGTGTGTTTTACGTAATTTAAAGTTAATTTGTAGCTAAATCAGTATTTTTTTGAAGTCTCAAATAAAACCCGCGGCAAAAAATATGCCAGTGGCGTAAAATTTTCGTACCAAAAAATTTCAATTTTGAAGTGACCCTAAAATAGAAAGCTCGTGAAACACAAAAAGATAAACTAAAGGTATCGTTAGCTTCGGGTATAGTATGTTTTGCAAAAAATTGGAGTCGTGCCGAGTATGGCCGTCACCTGTCACGGTTGACGGTGAAGCGTGGAACTGACTAGCCTGGTTTTAGATTATATCCGGAAAACTATGGAAGATGAAGCTTTTTTCGGCTTTTGGAATAATGTACTGTCTGTTCCAAAAGTATCTGATGTAAATGTAAACAAATGGATCATAAAACGTATCTCTGGATGTCAATTTTTGTAGGGACACTTACAATTTTTTTTTTTAAACGTTGCCCCACACTAGGACTTTCTCCAGTATCGTGAGAGCGTTTACAAACATTTAAACTCACATACACAAACAGCCAAACCCGGAACAACTACTTGTTGGTCATACAAATATTCGTTCCATGCGGGAATCGAACCCGCGACAAGCAGCGCAGCAGTCAATCGCTTAACCACTGCGCCAACCGTGCCGTCAAATTGAGTGTTCTGATTCATTTCAGCCGAAAGACGTCCACTGCTAGACATAGGCCTCCCCCACAGTGGGGGGGGGTTTGCCATAATCGCCACGCTTTGCAGGCGGGTTTGCGATCGCAGTATGGTGTTAAAATGCATAAAGAACGCCGCTGGCCATTCTCTAGTAAGTCCCTTAGTCGCCTTTTACGACACCCACGGAAAGAAATAGGGGAGTGCTATTCTTTACGTCCAGCACCACACAGACAATAACGCGTCAGTGACAAATGAAGTTTCCACGACACCTACCTACGCCGCTGTTTAAAGGCTCGCGGGCGTGACGCGACACTAGTAGCACGATTTCTATGTCGCTGCCTATTCCACCCGTGATATCGCGACAGTCTGTACGAGCCTTATTCCTAACTTTTAGTTAAAGTTTCTTTGTTATGCTTTTACGCTAAAACTTCTAAACAGATTTGGATGAAATTTGGCACATGGATAGACCGTAACATGAATTTGGCTATATAATAGATTTTATCCCAATATTCCCACGGGATCGAGACTTATGCGAGTGAAACCGCGGGGCGCAGCTCGTAACAAATAAAATTAAAGCTTTTTTTTGTGACCTGTAGGTCTGTAGGTACAATCGACTAGACGTCGAACGAAGCTTTGAACTAGAGCTGGCTGGAATAGAGAAATGCTGGCCTAGCGTAGAAGACTACACTAGCCCAGCAATTTTTTTACTTGTAGAAGACGCCAGCTTAGACTGGTGTTTTTATGACTGCATCTAGTTTATAATGCTTTGAATCAAAGAATTACCTTTTCTTGAGAACATGACAATGATTGTATTTCTTTTCTGTTACAAACAAGGATTGGAACGTAATAAACAAAAAATAGTCCTCGAGACCAAATTTCCGCCATGGTTCCCCAATCTTAGCGGAGACCAGCCTTCAGCGTGGGAGATATTATTCATAATTTCAGCCGAAAGACGTCCACTGCTGGAAATAGGCCTCCCCCAAAAAGGGGGGGGGGGGATTTGCCATAATCGCCACGCTTGGCAGGTGGGTTGGCTACCGCAGTATTGTTTTAAAAATTCATAGAGAACGCTGCTGCCCATTCTCTAGTAAGTCCCTTAGTCGTCTTTTACGACACCCACGGGAAGAAATGGGATGGTGCTGTTCATTACGTCCGGCACCAACCCGAACCTTTACGTCCGGCACCAAACGGAACCTTTATGTTCGGCACCAAACGGAACGGGTGATATTATAGTTCTCAAATGTGTGCGCAGACACAGTTGCACTCTCTCTTCCCTCACTGTCATAGTCCGATGGGACGGCAATCCATCACGACCGGAGAGAGATCAGGCGCAGGGCCAACGGCTTAACGGTCTTTCCGAGGAACGGGGCATCACACCACCAACTCCCAAACTCCGGGCTGTTACTAAGAAATTCCTGATTGAAAAACCCAATAACACTTTGCCCGACCCGGGAATCGAACCCAGGACCCCACGCTCAGTAGTCACGCTTGCAACCACGAGACCTACGGGGCAGTAAAATAAATAATTTACAAAGTTTGTATACAACTCACCATCAAACTCAAACTCAAACTTAAAACATTGATTTCAATTAAACCTATTACAGGCACTTTTGAATTGTCAAAGAGTCGGTCAGTTAGTCAGAAAATTGAAGCTAAATAGCTTCAACCTTCAAATACCCATTCCAAAACGTAGATCTCTACGGAGAAGGCAAGAAACTCCAAGGACACTCTTTTAAATTAAGATATTATATTACAAAATCCTGGCTACTTCTACATCAAAACTAAATGCCTGAACCACAATGACCCGTAGATAGTTCACCAAACCCTTGAAGATATATTGGCACGTTTCCAACATAATTGTTTCAACAGTGTCCGTCTGTCCGTCCACTGCTTACCCTACCATGCTACTCAACGCAGCCTTAATTGAGAGAACTAGGTTAAACTGACGCTGCTATTCAATGTGTGTTTACAGGTGAATAGTGTCGTTTGCTCAAACTCAAAGCATTTATTTCAATTAAACCATTGACAGGCCCTTTTGATTGCTCAAGTAAAGAGTTCTATATAGTTTTACAGGGTCAAGTTAAATTAGCTAGCAAAACGCCACAGACGTGATGGGTATCGACATCTAAATCAGGGACCGTACAACCCCGGTTAAGAGTTCAGCCTTTCGAAGGGGTAACCCATTCAATGGGTTACCTTTATCATGATGTAACTTATTGAAAGAGTTTTATACTAGAAACCCATTGAAAGGGTTACATGATAACCCATTCAATGGGTTTTATACCTACTTGAAACCCAGTTACATGAAAAAAACATAATATTATGTTATTTCGATATCTGCCCAGCACGCGTAGCAGGACCAATTCTATCTCTATTCTACCCTGGGACCATTTTGGCATTTTGGCATTTTTTTTATTTTTGTATGTCTAAGCAGTTAATCAAAAACCCATACGGTGTGCCTAATTTTGAATGGCTTAAATTAAGCCGTTCAAAAGGGTTACCCACACCGTATGGGTTTTTGTTTAACCGCTTAGAAAAAACCCTATCGAAAACCCTCTCAATGGGTAACCAAAATGGTCCCTGATCTAAATACAATAAATATAAAAAAGATTTGATATATTTTTTTGGGGGTCAACGTTCTCTTGTAGTGATTTTACTTGAAGTAAACATTGAAAAGATCTGGTGTTTTTTGTGTCTACCGAGCTGGACGACTTGCCCTAGGTAGACATAGCTACTCCTTCACAACTTCAAGAAGCGACCCTTCGATGTGCATTGAACTCGGCAGGACGTGAGAATTGTACAAGACAATCGTCTTGTCCAAATTCATTCCGGGGCTAACCCGCTGAGAGGCTGCAGTTAAGCTGTGCAGCATCTGGTCTAACTGATCCAGTGTCTGCCATTATGACGATGTCATCTCGATAAAGCGAAGGTATAAGATGTATTCACCGTTTACGTTGATTCCCTGTCCAGTCCAATCCAGCGTCTTAAAGACGTCCTCCAATGCTTTGGTGAAAAGTTTCGGCGATATCAGATCCCCCTGTCTTACCCTCTGTAGTTGGATGGGGCTGGTTACCTTATCCTGGTTCTGGACAGTCATCGTTATTTCGAATATAATTCCCAGTTAATTGTGACGTCCTAAGGTTGGAAATATCTAACTGCCACATAGCCAAATAGATCTTGTCCTTTTATGACATACAAATGATATTCTCATGGTGACAATCTTATTTAGTGGTAGGGCAATTATGAGGCCGAATATACCACTCAAACCCCATACACTGCTGCACTTCCGTCTATCCTACCAATGAGGCGGTCATCTTAAGACGCAGATATATGCCAGTGGCCTTAAGTGGTTAGCTTGCGTGTTCTGTACTGAGCTCACGCAACGCCTCGTACGTCCAGCAAGTAATAGGACTCGCCCATCAAGGAAGCGCTCCTTTGACGCATTATTAATTTATTATACACAAAACAAAAGGTATTTTAATAAAACGTGCATACTAAAAGATCAATAATTAAATTATCTTTAAATAGGTGAAAGTTTCAGAAAAATACGCTTGGTAGATTTTGCGTCATTCTCAGTTTTGTATCCGCGTTATACATAACTTTACAAATTAATTTCACTATGCAATATAAATATAATCTATAATATTCACATATTAAGTTATTGAGAAAATGCTTTAATTTATCACATATTTTTTTCAAATCATTAACACTATTCGTTTAGACGTGATCTTCAGTACAAAATCATTAAAAGTCGGTTATCGTCGCCTTAAGGCTTCTACATACCGGCGCGACTTGTCGCGTGACGCGACGCGACACAAAGGCACTGCTCGTCCCGCGACACGCGGGGCTTTTGTGCCGCGTCACGTCGCGCGACAAGTCGCGCCGGTATGTAGAAGCCTTTAAGTTTCCTCCCAAAATTAATGTGCACATACCTAGTTACAAACGCGCGAAAAATTCACATCCCACGAGAAAAACAGTGTGTGAAAACCAGTTAACAATTCACCCTGAAACAACGTAAAAACACAGCATCGCTACCTTTTAAGGGAGTGCCCCATAAATTAAATACCAAAACTTTTACGCAAACATTTTAAATTGTTGAAAAACAGCGCGGCTTCGGCCCTCGGGCGTCCCGCGTCCGTTGTCAGGCAGGTCCTTTATCTCACAGTTTTATATCTTAATTTACCCGTTTTTTTAGATGGGATTAGGGTTGTGTACGTGTGGCATAAACGCTGCCACATTCGGAAGCCTGGAGCACTTTAAATATTCAATGGAATTGGTGAAAGAAATTTTATTACCTCCATTTTTCTAGTTTGGGGTAAACTGTTAACTAACGGGGGGAAATAGTTTTCATTTCGGGGAATAAAAATGGTCGCTAGCTCGAATACTTTGTAGGATTTTATTGTTTCTCATTTTTCTCTTCTTCGTGTTTTAAAAATGGTGAGTTTTAAGTTGGAACAATTTTCTTCGCTTAATACTTTAATTTTATCTGTGAAGAGTTAATTATTCATTCTTAATGCCTTTCTATTCTGAGCTACGTTTCACAATTCTTAATCATCATCATCGTAATTTCAGCCGAAAGACGTCCACTGCTGGACAAAGACCCCTAAAGGGGGGGTTTGCCATAATCACCACGCTTGGCAGGCGGGTTGGCGATCGCATTATGATGTTAAAATGCATAGAGAACGCTGCTGCCCATTCCCTAGTAAGTCCCTTAGGCGCCTTTTACGACACCTACGGGAAGAAATAGGGTGACGCGATTCTTTACTTCTGGCAACACAACGCCAATTATAAATTTACTGTTTACTTCACAGTAACAACACCCAAAAGTCTATCTTATCTTTACATAACATTAGGGGTATTTTTACATAACAAAAGATAGATTTTTCAATCTTCCCAAATCATCAACGTAAAAAAGCTCTTTAACAAGATCATTACCCTCATATCCAGGTCTATGGGCAATAAAAATATAAGAGTGAGCAGGGGAACTTTGGACAACCCTACTATAGGTCCCTGATATCAATCTGACCCCGTGCGGATGCCAAGTTAATGTTGCATACGACTCACTAACTTTTATAAGTTAAACATAACATTTTATGGCACCCAACTTACAAAAGTAAAAATAGTAAATAAAATAAAAGTGAATTGTACCTTCGATGGCAGGAAGTTTATAGTAGCCATGGGATATTTTTTTATTGAAAACTAGCTGCGCCACACGGTTTCACCCGCAAAAGTCTCGATCTCATAGGAATATCGGGATAAATAGTATCCTTTTTTTTTTTTTTTGGGTGGGAAATCATCAAATAACTTCTCCCGCTCTGGGCGGAGCGAGAGGGAGTGTCAGACATTTACTGACTAAGACCCACCGTGTTCCTTCAAATGCCTGTGTGCCAGAGCCACGATATCCCTTTCGGACAGACTCGTAACCCTGGCAGGCATTGGCCCTTTCGGACCCCGTCAATTGGTGCTGACGTCTCTTTGAGGCGCGCGTGGAACACAACGCGCCGTCGACCTGGGCCTGGTCCTTATCGGACGGCGAGCTACCCATCGCTCACCGTCCGCAAGCCCGCGCCTACGGTGGCCGGGAATCGGCCTGCGATTCCCGACGCCCAGGGCGTCTCCTGCGGTGACTAAGGGCGGAAGGGCGGGCACCCTGCCTCACCCTCATGCGTTCCGCCTCCTCCTTCGCGAGCATTACTGTTTCGCAGAAGGAGGTGACGGCCTCCCATGCACTCTCGCTCCGAACCATGACCTGGAGCAGGGCCGGACGCGAGAGATCGTCACCGCCGATCGCCTCCGTGAGGACACGGCGGTGCTACGCCCAAGCAGGGCAGACCTCCACCGTATGCTCCACCGTGTCCTCCAGACGATCCACACAGTGGTGACACCCGGGCGTTTCCTCCCGCTTTATCCTGAACAGGAACCTCCCGAAACAACCGTGTCCGGTGAGGACCTGCGTCAGGCGGAAGGTGAGAACGCCATGGCGCCTCTCTAGTCACTCCTCAAAGGGGGGACTTACCGCCGCAATTGTGGCGTGCCCAGCACTGGGTTGCGACAATCGCACTTTCCATGTCGCCATTATGTCCTAATCCAGATCATACTCAATACTCAATATATTTATTGCTTCCACATGTGAACTTAGGTGGTAGGTTTTACATATATGATCATTGTGAACACTGTCGAGCACAGCAAAAAGTAGGAGAGAGGAAGAGGGCTTTTATTTGACTACTTAGTTGTTGTAATAAATATTGTAATTATTTTATAAGAATCTAAGTAATTTAAAATTTGTCATTGAAATATTCATTTATATTATAATAGCATTTATTTATTAGAAATTGTTTTAATTTATTAGTGACTATATTCAATTTTTGTTCTTCTTTAATTATTTCTGGTAATTTATTGTATATCAATTGACATGAATAATGTACTTGTTGAGTGCATTTTTAACATAGAGCTTGGTAAGTTTAACCTATTTTTATGGCGTAATGTATATTTAGACTGTATATTTTCTCTTGTTGTGTAAAAGTGTTGGTAATTTCGAACGAATTTGCTTAATTCTAGAATGTATAAGCAGGGGAGGGTAAGTATTTTATGTTCTCATTAAGTATCATGGTCTACCCATGTGCCAAACAAACAAACAAACTTACTTTCGCATTTATAATATTATAGTATAGTATGTATTGAAAATAAAACGAAGTGTTACCATAGCAAAATGAGACACCTTATTTCATTAAAAAAAATACATGGGAATTTTTTTTATTAAAATATTAAATAAAAGTTACAATAGTGAAACAAGATGGCTCATTTCATAAAAAAAATAAGTTGGCTCATTTCATTAAAAAAATACGCGTGATCCGCACTAAATAAAGTTCACATCACTGAAACTTAGATTCATTTTCTACCGTAAGTAAGTAATCAGGTTAACAAAAATAAAAATTATACTAATTCTTCATATTAAAAGTAAAGCTAATCTAACTTCATAGGAAATAGTAAAAAAAAATATATAGATAATATAATATTATTATTATATAAATTCAAGATCATCAGTCTTACTATTGAGGTTTGAGATAGTATGTTTATTCTACGTAATATGAATACAATACGGCACGGTTGGCGCAGTTAGTTAAGCGATTGACTGCTGCGCTGCGTGTCGCGGGTTCGATTCCCGCATGGAACAAATATTTGTGTGAACTACAAGTAGTTGTTCCGGGTCTGGCTGTTTGTGTATGTGAATTTAAATGTTGGTTTTAAGTGTGGGGCAGTGATTTATAAAAAAAAAAAAAAATCCCATGAGAATATTATGAAAATAAAACATTAGTCAGTATTGTTGGGCGTATTACAAAAACTAGACATTTGCACAGACGCCAGAGGTCAAGCTACCCGAAACTGTAAAATTTTCCCAATCAACCTCAAACCTTTTTAAAAAAAAATTAAAGAATTTTGTCACATTGTAGTAGCTTGATGTGCTGGCGTCTGTAAATAATTATTTTGTGGGTAAAAAAAAAAAATTACTCGATGTTCGCTTGATACACTGGCTCAAACAGCAACAGATAGGCTCATCATAATCTATTAATTAAACTAATTTCTCATAAAAGATTTAGTCTATACATAGCTCAATTACTCAAAATGTCACTTAACATAACACCCACTTAATCTGACATCTGCATTATATATCTCACCCAATATCCCAATACTCCACCACAATGAACCAATACACGATAAATTATCTCAAACTTAACACACAAGCAGTTGAGATTTCACATCTGACATTACTTCATCATACTACATCGACATTACTACATCACAATAGAACATCATTGTAACTAGATTCTGTAGCCAAAGCCTGCATTAGCAGAATTGCTTTACTCAGCGCCGTCCTACGTGAGCTGTATGTGAGTATGCGATGCGGGAAATTTAGCATAATATCTTACCCTAACTTATATTATATATTAGTAAAATGACCCCTTAAGAGGTTGTGCGTTAATTTCGGGACATGTTGTATAAGTAGACGCGATAAAGAAAGAAGAATCAATCATCACGTTTAACTACAACATGTGCTTAAGTACAGCACGCGCGCGGCGGCGGGCGGGACAGCACGCGAGTGTTAGTACCTACCATGGATGTGTTTAATCTAGTGCGCCGGCAATTTATTATTTTAGGTCAAAATAAAATCACTTTAATCAGTGTTTTTTTTTGCTTGGATATCTTTGGTTAGACGTACTGAACGCTGTGTTAAAATTTGTCCATCTATTTTAATGGGACCTTATATACTATCCTAAAATAACTAACTAACTGCTATGTGCTGTTATTTACAAAGGGATTGACATAAACAGGGTGGACTGGTTACCTCTATCATAGTGACAGCAATGACTGACCTTATGCTCATGAAGAACATAATACAAACACAAACTCTGGATTGACTCGGCTGATGCCGTGATTAACCGTGATGATTATTTGTTAATTTATTATGGGTAAAATAGTTTGGGACAAATGTCTCAGAATGTATTCTACTTTTGGAGCTTCTTATCTCCGTTTCTTTTGTTAATGTGTAAAACTAAAACTGTTTCTAATAATCTTTTAGAGGTATGAGGTGCAGGGTGTAAAGTTCACTCATGCTCTATAGAAAAGGGAGGATCCTCCGACCAGACGGGTGTTGTGTCTGGTGGGTAACTACCCAGCGATTGATGTCGTGATGTTGTATGTATGCTAGTCGCGCGGTAAACTCTGCTTGCGCGATGCAGGATTTTGCGTGACGTCAGTGTGACGCGTAGTTCGCATGTGGCGATGTTGATGCCGCTACAAACTTTTATTCATTTATGTGCAAATTCAATAGTGAGAGAACAATATTTTTGCGGGAGTGAACTTATTTAAACGTAAAAAATGTTTTCAAGTAAGTAGTCTTTGTTATTTCTTATTGAAAAATAAGTTTCTTTTACCACATAAAAAATTTCTCAGGCACAGAACATACAATAATAATGAATCTTATCTTTTGTGGTAAACTAAAGTTATATAAATATACAGGTGACCGGTTCATATTGGAAAGACATAATTTTTGTTGTCATTGTATTGTTATTTATTTATTTATTTAACACTTTAAGCACACAAGTGTACAGAGGTGAACTTTGTGTTACCCAGTAACTGGGCTATGGAGATCAGTTATACGCAGACCCTCCATGTAAAATACCGGTCAAATCAAATCAAAATCAAAAACATTTTTATTTCACATAAGCCTGCATGGGCACTAAAACATTAGTCAGTATTGTTGGGCGTATTACAAAAACTAGACATTTGTACAGACGCCAGAGGTCAAGCTACCCGAAACTGTAAAATTTTCCCAATCAACCTCAAACCTGGGCACTTATGAAATGTCAGAAGCTAGGTGCACGGTTCCAATTGGTCGTTTCCTATGGAGAAGAGCCGGCAAGAAACTCAACGGTCACTCTTTAAATAAAAAAAAATGGCTTTTACAATGTTTTCAAATTACAGTGTTATTAGGTATGAGAGGACAGCGTAGGCCCGTCAAAAGTACCAGGTACTTAACAAAATAGAAAATGGTCTACAGATCTACAGTCTATTAAGCACAACGTCCTCACATTGACAAAAAAAACAATATAAAATATAATTAAAATAATAAAAGTTAGAACCTTGTTGAAATTTAAATTGTAGGTATAATAATGTCAAATAAGAAAAACGGTTTCAAAAAAGGCTAGGCAGATGGATTGGTACGAGTTTTTTTTAACGGCGTTTAGCTCCTTCTATAATCCATTTCAAGGTTATTCATTAATTACCCAACATCCTGTATGTGCTGTGGTCTTGACATAGCTTCGCATCTGTACGCGTTGCATCGCATTTATCCCTCGCATGGGACAATGGGTATGGAAGAAACTGCATGTATAAAGCTAAGAATACACAATAAATGTCAGTAACTTGCGCTAAGTACGTGAGTAGCATGCCATTGTGTAATAACAACATTTATTTTTATTCTAATTTCATTTCAACAGAGTGATGCATTATCAAAGAGGATTCTTTGAAAATGCACTATTCTCTAGAAATTTCATTCAAGTAGTAATTACCATCAACGGGCTGCCTGACCCGCGCCGTTATCGTTTTGTACTTTTTAGGGTTTTGTACCCAAAAGGTGCCAACGGAACCCTATTACTAGGGCTCCGCTGACCGTCCGCCCGTATGTCTGTCCACAGGGCTGTATCTTTTGAACCGGAATACACACTTGAAGTGTTCACAGAGTGTGAACTACTATGGCCGCTATACACTGAAAGAAATGTTTGCATAACTGTAACAAAAAAATAGTTTGCTTACACCAAACTGTGACTTGCGAACTAGGTGTTATCTGTTTTGCTATAAAAAAATCAGTTTTGTAAAGTGTAAGCTGCAAAGTGTACAAAAGTTGAGTTATTTTTGAAGTAACTTAATTAGTTCCGCTAATTATAACATCTTTTCAGAGTAACAACAAAAATAAAAAGTAAAATGATTGCACGGTGGTACGGAGTCCGACTCGCACTTGGCCGCATTTTTTGTTGTTATTTACTAACTACACCTCACAATGTTGTTTTATAAACAATGTTATATTTTATTAAGCATAATAATTGATATTTGGTTAGTATTAAGATTGCTTGAAACTGTTTTATAAAACCTATTATTTCTGTTTATATTTCTTTTTGTTCTATAATTAAGTAATAAATAATAATACATTTTTGAATGTCATAATGCACTTACATACTTGTTACTGGCATGACTGTGTATTCCTGGGTTTAAGCTACTCTGAATATGAAGATTTTAGCCAACTACATATCCTAAACAACTGCTGGCATAGCTTCAAGAAACGCGGAGAGCGTTTGCGTGTCTCTTTTATCCAGACAAATTAATGGAAACTTAACTTTATCACGCCTGGAAAATGTATGATTTTCGTCTTTGTGTAGTAGTCAATTCGTTTAAGGGGCTTTGGCTTGAGCTTTTAAGTTAATTTATGATGTTCTTGAAAGTGCTTGTACGGTGCAAACAATCCTAACGTGATTTATTGAAGTTCTAGCTGGTGCCCGTGGGTTCGCCCGTGTGGTTTTTTCTTAAATAAATGAAGCCTAAGTTACTCTTTTTATCATCAGCTATTTGCCAGTGAAAACCCATCAAAATCAGTTCAGCCGTTTCGGAGATTAGCCGGAACAAACAGACAGAAAGACAATTTTTTTTTATATATGGACCGTATATAAATTCGTATGCATTTAGTAAAAAACTGTTGACATTACAAATTTTAACTTTTTATTTTTTAAACTTTTTATACATAAATAACCGCATTAGATATACATCAATCAGAATATTAATCTCACGTTGGAACATCAAACTCCTTACGTTTAATTAACAAAATGATTTTCCAACTATACCTACATGAATTTACACGCATTTCCTCGTAAACCATCGACTACGGAGTACTCCATGTCAATC
The DNA here is from genome assembly GCA_948098905.1 of Tiliacea aurago. Lineage (NCBI taxonomy): Eukaryota > Metazoa > Arthropoda > Insecta > Lepidoptera > Noctuidae > Tiliacea > Tiliacea aurago. The sequence goes on from OX402593.1 coordinate 21,348,075, forward strand.
GAATCTGACGTCTTACGACGAACCCCCCGAGAATCCTCGTGTCAAACATAACCCCTATCACACGCCGAATTGACGTCCAGACGTTAACTTTACCCTACCGGCGAACTATCCCAGAACTACGGAACTCCGGAACACCAGCAACTAATTCACTAAACTTGAATATTTCTCCCTAATAGAACACTACATGCAAAGTATTTTACTTTTCATAAAGTTCTACTCAAACGGGAATATAAAAGTTTTCAGCAAATCTGTTGGTTGCTTGTACTGTGAATACCAGATATTCTATTGATCCGAAAAGTTTGGCGAACTTTTTATATTTGGCAGCTGGGAACGATGTCGTATGAGAAAACAAATTGTAGTGACGATTGCTCTGCGTAGTGAATATAATATGTTTTTAGTGTTCCGTAGTAAACAAGGAACTCATACCTCCTTATTACAAAACAAGGTTTATCTTCAGACCCCGGTTTAATACATGGAGCCATTATTGAATTTCGAACTTTATTCCGACTATGGTAAAGTTCCTAAACACAAAACTGACAACTTAGTACCGAACTATGTTTTCAGTTTTGTATAAAGAACGGTATTTCAATCACTGTTACGTTCTTATTACAAAAACTGGCTCCATGGTTTAAGCCATGTCAAAATATAAATCTTGTTTTGTAATAAGGCGGTTATAGTTTCGCCATGTCCGTCTGCCTTTCTGTCCGCGGCTTAGCTCACTGACTCTTAGTACTAGAAAGCTGCAATTTGGCATGGATATACATATTAATCACGCCGACAAAGGGGGTCAAGTGTGACCCCCGCCAGCTAAATGGCTATTTTTGGATATGTGAAAAAAATCACAACGAAGTTAATAATAATAAATAATAATCAAAATGTTCATTTTTCTTCCACAAATAACACTATTAACTATAACTTAAAAAAATGGGGAATAAAAATATTATGATGTAGGACAATGTTCATTTGAGGGAGACTGGTGCCTAAACTAAGCCATGACTTGTATTTCAGGACACCAGCAACTCCCCCCTAGAGGCAAAAATATCATCAAAAACATTATTTTAGAAATGCTTACTTAATGAAAGTTACATTTCATGTGATATGGGCAAACTATTTGTTGGAAGAGAATAATAACAAAATCTTAAACTTATATTATGAATTGTATGAAGTGTAGTGGAGTTCAAGGTGCATGTGGGGTGTGGGTGAGGGTGTGATGTGTTTTGTGTTTGTCTGTGTGTGTGTGTGTGTGTGTGTGTGTGTGTAGTGTTGGCAGGGTGAGAGGGTATGTGAGTGGGTTTATGTTCAAGTAGACGAATGGTTCCTATTACGCTTTTATGACTAGTAGCTCTTCTGTTTTTATGTACTTCAATTTTAGTAGCCAGTTAGTCAATATCCCCCTTATTACAAAACAAGGTTTATCTTCAGACCCCGGTTTAAAACATGGAGCCATTATTGAATTTCGAACTTTATTCCGACTATGGTAAAGTTCCTAAACGCAAAACTGACAACTTAGTACCGAACTAAGTTTTCAGTTTTGTATAAAGAACGGTATTTCAATCACAGTTACGTTCTTATTACAAAAACTGGCTCCATGGTTTAAGCCATGTCAAATATAAATCTTGTTTTGTAATAAGGAGGTAGAAGTTTATATTTAGATTAACAAGTTATAAAGGATACCTATCACAGCTAAGTAGGCTTTACAAGTTAACGAGTAATAGTCGGCTGATTGTGCTGAATTTGTTATCATCAATATCATCATTTCAGCCCGGAATCACCCACCGCCCCTTTCCATTTTTCAGCCATACTTTCCGGTTCCGCGCACCCCTCATTTAGATGTTTACCGTGACTTTGACGATATCATCAACCCAACGCGCTTTTTATTAATATTATTATTTATTTAAATCGAACACAAATTATTCATACTTTCCCGCTGCACCAGACCTACAGCTGTGCATACGGGCCCAGTGCCCCAGGAACGGGCAATCATGCTTATTCACTATCACCTTTAAAATGCTGCTGATGCTCCCCAGAATCCTTCACATCAGGGATCTTTTCTTTTTCGCATAATTAGTTGAAAGCAATCTGTATCTGTCCGTTTGGTGCCGGATGTAAAGAATAGCACCATCCTATTTCTTCCCGTGGGTGTCGTAAAAGGCGACTAAGGGACTTACTAGAGAGTGGACAGCAGCGTTCTCTATGCATTTTAACACCATACTGCGATCGCCAACCCGCCTGCCAAGCGTGGCGATTATGGCTAATCCCCCCCTTTTTGGGGGAGGCCTATGTCCAGCAGTGGACGTCTTTCGGCTGAAATATTGATGAATGAATGATATCTGTGTCTGCTTCAGTGAACATGTCCGATGCGCTACAGAACCGCGGGAGCCCCAACAGCACCCTAAAAGCGTTATTAAACTGTACACAAAGAACGTTGAAGGCCCTCTGCGTATTTCTAACCCACAGGCTGCACACACGTGCAGCCTGTGGTTAGCCTCTGTCCAAGGCGTTTTGTCAGTCTTTCTACAAAGAAAGACTGACAAAACGCCTTGAACAGAGTGAGTTCCACTTCTCTATTATATCGTGCAAACTTACGGGTCAGCATATTACATCGGATCGACAATGCTCTTCGCTCCCTTTCTAAGTCACTGTCACCATTCAAGTCCTCATTTACTATGTGGCTAAGGTACCTAAAATGCGACACTCTATTTAGTGCATTTGGACGGCCCTGGTTTCTAAGTACGTTATCATGAAATCAACACCTCCTTTCAATCTCAATTAAAAGAAACCCACTGAATACATACAGACTAAACTTAGATTGCGCCAAGTAATAGAAATAGATGGATTGTTTGTGTTGGTATCTCATTTCAGTAGCCCTATCTCTATTGAGATACTATATGTGGGTAATGCAAACCGTCTAGTATATAAGGTGTGACGTAACGTACGGCTCGACTGAGCACGACAAAGGGGGGTTTACGTTTCACTCGAGTAGAGGAGAACAAAGATAGTTAATGAAAAATGCTGTATATTCTTGTTTTCTTAGTTCAGGATTTATTTATTTACCGGCGCAGGATAGTCTTTACCAGAAGTGATCATCATATTAGTGGTTTAGCAGCTTCAATATCATCGGAATTGTACCGGAGTATAGCAGTTCGTCGTGGGCGTGATACGACAGCGGGTAGGCTCAAATAACTTGATAGGCTTGGAGGGCGTGTCAGACTTTTACTGACTAAAACCCACCCGTGTTCCTTCCGTTGCCTGTGTGCCAAGGCCACGATATCTCCCTGGCAACTTCTTCTGTCATCAGAAGACAGCCGCCACGCAACCATCGATGTGACGCTCTGCTAGAGTGACTGTCAGCAGCCAGTGTTACTCTTCGACTTCACATTCGACTTTTTCGGTTATTCAAGTGACTTCGTTACAAAAGACGGGGTCACTTACTGCGCCGTCATATTAATAAAGGTCTCCCAGCAGCTTTAAGAAATTGGTGGATGTGTGTCGGTTGTGGCTAGTTTTCATCCGGTATGCACGTCAGGGCTGACCACGTCAGCCACATGGCCACTGATCTGTGGACCAAAATAGTCGAGCTTTAAGGTGTCGCGGCAGACCAAGTAGAAGATGGTGGGACTAGCTGGGCAAAACAAATGACCAGTGGTCCACATTAGCACTGGATCGCAAGCACTAGAATTCATGGGGCCATTCATTCCTTTGGCCTGCAGTGATATGATACAGGCTAATAGTATCGCAAGTCAGTAGTAACAAATACAGTCGAAGCCGGCCTCTTATTCTATTGAAACTCTGCACTTATGCAAGGTTAGCTCAAGGTGAAAGTGATACACCAACGTGCGTTCGACTGTACAACATCCTTTTACACATATCCACATATGACTGTTCCTGAATTACTCCAGCTAGGCTGATAAAAATAATATTAATATTATTTTGCCCCACTGTGAACGCTGTGACAACATCGGCCGCGGCAGTTGCGTCGAGCTCGAGCGACGAGTATTTCTCTCCACCCACGACGCCACCACCTGTTTGCGACGGGGAGGACGCCGGCCGTCGGACGGCTTAGGACCTCGAGGCCCACCGGCCTCTGATAGGGTCCCAGCTCCCGGCGGAAGTGTGCAGCGCATGAGATGGACACAATCCATCAATGAGAATGTCATGCGCTCATACTATGGGGCTACAGATGGAGGAAACAATCTGACCGCGTACCGTGTTCGGATGCTCTCTCTTTTTCAGGTGCTTGAGCCAGCTGTCAACGTTTCGGCACAACGACTATCGGATCAGGTGCGGGTCATCCAGCGTAATCATATGTTGGATGACACTGTACTTGATCGCCTGTGAAATGAAATGCAGAGTAGCCATGTCATCGCCCCCCTATCGCGGGCTGCTGTAGTACCACCACAGTCTAACACAAGCCAAGCTGACCGGGGGAGTGATGACAGGGCTACAAACGTTAGTACCCAGTGCAATGAAAAATTGAGGAGTGCTTTGGGGGGTGCGATTCGGGAATATCGGTTTATGTCACCCGAACTTAGACCACGCTTACCCCGTTTGCCCATGCACAATAAAAATAGGGCGCTGGTGGCGGCTCTGGATTCGCAGTTGTCAAACTATTTTGATGACTGCGAAGACCTCACTGATACTCATTCGATTCTGTACTGCGCGGCTGTAGCGGCATGTCGTGTAGCTAACGTAAAATTTTCTAATGTCTCTATAGCTACACGACCAAAACCAGTCATACCAGCTTGGCAGTGCAGAATTGAGCGTCGTATTGGTGGGGCCAGAGCGCTCATCGGCAAACTAATCTGCTTCAGGGAGGGCAATACTCGCCCAAGAGTGATGCGCTTTGTGAGACGAGCGTTCTTAGGGACTGATACCAGCCCTCAGGACTATATGTCTCGTGTCACAGAGCGCATAGACTTCCTGAAGCAGAAAGTGTATGCCTGGGCAAACCGTATTCGCAAAAGGTATAAGCGGCGGGTGGACCGATACACCCAGAATCGCACCTTCCAGAGCGATGAAAGGTGGGTTTATAGGGCTTGGGAGCGACCGAACCAAGTTGTGGCTGACACGCGCCTGCCGGATAATGATGCCGTGTGTTATTTATGGCGCAGTATCTGGTCGGTGCCTGTCAGTCACACTGAAGGTGATTGGGCTCGGCAAGTCGAGCGAGCCTGCGATCCAATACCAGAAATGGGGGCTATTACCATCTGCCCCCAAGATGTAGCTCGTGCAGTCCGTCCGTTGCCTAATTGGAAGTCTCCAGGACCGGACAGGCTGCACAACTTCTGGATTAAATGGTTTGTTGGGTCGCACGCTCGCTTGGCAGCTCAGTACCAGACTGCTTTGGAGTCTGGTACCGTGGAACCCAAAAATTATAGACCAATCACGTGTTTACCGACGGTCTATAAAGTTCTTACATCCATTTTGAGAGCTAAAATTAACAAACATGTAGACACCGACTTCATCATGTCTGCCTCTCAAAATGGATGTAGGAACGGGTCCCGCGGTGCTAAGGAGTTACTCCTCATTGATATGGCCATTAGCCAACAGGTTCGTCGTTCCCGAAAGGATCTGTCGACATGCTGGATAGATTATAAGAAGGCCTATGACTCGGTGCCACATACATGGCTCATGAGGGTGCTGGAGCTGTATAAAGTAGATGCAACTCTGCGCACCTTCCTGGCGTCATGTATGGGGCAATGGAGGACGGTTCTTCGCTATCCAGGATGTCGAAATATCCAGAGGAATAGCGAACCGATAAGGATCGAGCGAGGCATATTTCAGAGCGATAGTTTGAGTCCGCTTTGGTTCTGCTTAGCCTTGAATCCTCTAAGCACACTGCTGGAGGATTCAGGTCTAGGCTATCGGTTGAGGAGAGGTGATCAGGTTATATCTCACCTCCTCTACATGGATGACCTAAAACTCTTTGCCCCCAAAAAATTGCAACTGATGGAGCTACTGAAAGTAACTGAAACTTTCAGTAGCGCCATCAGGATGGAATTTGGTGTGGACAAATGTGCTGTCATGCATGTAAAGCGAGGGAAGATTGTGGAATCCGTGGGAATCCAGCTCTCGGATTCCATAAACCTTAGAACCCTCTCCACATCTGAAACCTATAAGTATTTGGGTATGTCGGAAGCGTTGGGCATCAATTCTACTGACATAAAGCAATCGTTGAAGGAGCGCTTCTTTGGCCGCCTGAAGAAAGTATTTAATAGTCTTCTATCAGGCGGAAACAAGGTGCGCGCCTTCAACGGTTGGGTCATGCCGGTTTTGATGTACTCTTTCGGCATACTCAAATGGACTCAGACTGAACTCGACGCCCTGGATAGGAGGGTTCGTACGCTGCTGACTGCATATCGAATACCTAGAAGCCGACGTGGGGATGCATCGAAATGTGGTCGCGGTGGACAAGGGCCTCACCCCGCTCTCCTTGGCTACAGAGAACTGGCGCAAACCTGTAGTGCTTGACACTAACGATCGCAGGGAGGTATGGCAAAGTAAGGAGCTTCACGGAAGCTTTTTCCGGGCCCTACATGAACCCGATGTAGACTTTTTAGCGTCCGTAGCCTGGCTGCGTTTCGGTGACCTCTTTGGGGAAACCGAAGGTTTTGTCTGTGCAATTATGGACGTAGTTATCATGATGAAGAATTACCGGAGATTTATTGTGAAGGACGGCACGGTTGACGTGTGTCGGGCATGCCACCGTCCGGGAGAATCAATCCGACACATTATCTCCGGGTGTTCTCGTCTAGCTAACGAAGAGTACTTGCATAGACACAACCTTGTAGCCAGGATTATCCATCAGCAACTTGCTCTGAAATACAGCCTTGTGGAATCAGAGGTGCCGTACTACAGGTATGTGCCCGACCCAGTTCTCGAGAATGGAAATATCACATTGTACTGGGACCGATCCATCATCACTGACAGGACTATTGCTGCCAATAAACCTGATATAGTAGTCGTGGATCGAACAGAGCGGCGCACAATGATTATTGACATAACGGTCCCTCATGACGGGAACCTCGTGAAAGCCGAGAAAGATAAACAAATCAAGTATCTTGACTTGGCTCGCGAGGTTGTCGACATGTGGGATGTGGACTCAGCAATCATTTGTGGCGATAGTTGTATCAGCCAATGGCTTAATTGCCAAGAGCCTCGACCAACACCTAAGGAGGCTCGCGTTGGGCGGCTGGATTAAGGGCCTGATTCAGAGAGCGGTACTTCTGGACACGGCTCGCATTGTCAGGAGGTTCCTCTCTCTGGAGCCCTGACCGCCGGTAGCTTGGACCCTGTTCCCGATACCGGTGGGCTACTATTTTTTATATTTTTAAATGTTTTTATATTCTTATATAATTTATATGTATATATAGTGAAATAAAGGAAATAATATTAATATAATATTTTTGCTAATTATTTTACCACTAGCTGTTGCCCGCGACATCGTCTGCGATCCAGGATTAAAATTTAGCCTATATCCTTCTCCAATCCATTCGCATTTATAATTGTGCAATAAAGTATTAAAAATGTAACGTGTCAAACTTAGCTTTTATTGAATTTTGCTATATTACGCTAGACGGCGTCACTGAGACATGGGATCACAATTTTTCTATGACATTACTGTTGATGGCCGCTCTAGTATCTAATTTAAATCTCTTTGATTAGTTAGGATTACTGATAGGGGCAGTGGTGATCCAGTAGTATCGGCCCCTACTTACGAGTTGTAGGTCGTGACCCAGGCGCCTGCACTTTACTTTGTGTATTTAACTTCATCACCACTGCTCTCAAAACGGTGAAGGAAAACATCGTGAGGAAACCGGCATGTCCTAGAACCAAAAATCCGATGACATGTGACAGTCAACCAACCTGCAGTGGGCCAGAGTGGTATCCACCACTACGGCTCACTCCCTCACGTGCCCTCACTTTTGTGTGTACAGAGAGGAGGCCCGTGTCCCAGCAGTGGGAACAGTATAAGCTGATTATGCTAGTGATAGGATCAGCTTCCCCCTGGACGTAAATATGGCATTTCGAGTTTCAGAAGAACTTCAGATAATCAATCATATTTATTATTAATGAACAAACGCCGTAATTATAAATGTATGCGGTTATCATCCATTTATCATCCATCGGCGTCATGACGCGTAATGATTTTCACGTTTTTGTTCGAGTTTCAATTCAACTCAACAACTTGATTTATTTATCGTTCAATGTTATCACGTTCTCTCTCACTCGCTTGTCAGTAGTTCTCACTTGCACTGAATGAAACAACAAGCTTTTCGACCATGCTCGCGTTGACGATAGACGGACCGGGAAGGGCCCTTTTAAACCTATGTTAAGGCGACGATAACCGATTTTTAATGATTTTATACTGAAGATCACGTCTAAACGAGAAGTGCTAATGATTTGAGAAAAATATATATTAAATGAAAGCATTTAATATGTGAATATTTTAGATTATGTTTATATTACACATTGAAATTAATTTGTAAAGTTATATCTAACGCGGATAAAAAACTGAAAATGGCGCAAAATCGACCAAGCGTATTTTTCTGAAACCTTCACCAATTTAAAGATAATTTATTTATTGATATTTTAGTATACGCGTTTTATTAAAATACCTTTTGTTTTGTGTATAATAAATTAATAATGCGTCAAATTGGGGACAGTGCTCCTTGATGGGCGAGTCCTATGACTGGCTGAACGTACGACGCGTTGCGTGAGCTTAGTACAGAACACGCAAGCTAACTACTCAAGGTCACTGGCATATATCTCCGTCTTAACAATGTACAAAACAGTAAATTTTCAATTTAATATCGTTACTTTGCGCGTTCGTGATAGGCCTACAGGTGCATACTTAGCTCAACGCTACAGTAACATTTAGTAAACACTATCTACTTAATACAATCTACCTATCTCTATAGAATATGCTACAGTAACAGTTGCAGCAACAGTGGAGCGCAGGTGTTCTCTGTGAAACACGGACACCATTAACGAATGATTAATTCTGGAGCTATACGAGTATGCCGTACATAGGTCAGTGCGTGGTCACAATTATAGCGGGAGAACTTTTTGCCTATAAATTACAAAATACTAGTGGTCACTCATTGGTCGAAATTAGACTTACAATTTATATAGTACTTACTAATTCCATGAGTACACTAATTTCATGATATTTTAAAGTACTTCCTATTTCCATACTATTAAAAAGTACTTATTTATTCCATGCTCAAGCTGTCACTTCTGTCACCTATCTATTTTCAAATCATAAATGAAAAAAGGATGAAAGAAAGCTATAAATACTTTTTTTTTTATACATGTGGCCATGGTACTATGTGTGTGTGTCAAAAGTGAGTATGTTTTTTTCTTTATTCATTTATTTATTTTTCTAATGCTATTATAAAAAAAAACAGCTTTCTGCACTCCTCCTCTATATAAACTTTAAAAATTTCATACTTCCCCTTCCGCGTATTTTTTAAAAAAAGGGGTACAAAGTTTTCGCTTTACAAATTAATATTCTTAGGCTTGCTATTGTTTGATGCAATTTTGACAGCAATTATTTTCGCAAAACTCGACAAAATGTAGGGAATAGCAGATTTTTTTGTGATTTTGGGACTGTTCCCTTTGTAATTGATCATGACGATGAGTCCTATGACCTCTTAAGAGGTTTTCAGTTATTTTAATTACACCTTGTTTAGACGGCTTGCTGAGGAGCACGTGACTAAGTAATAACAGCCGCAAATCAGGTTAAGCTACGCTTGCCGGGGTTGTTCCATGGATGGGTGACCACCTTTACATACCGAGACTCCTCCGTGCCTCGCAAAGCACGTTTAGCCGTTGGTCTAGGGCTGTCATTCGTGGATCTTTGACAGTCGTTACGGGTCGTCAAAAACCCGAAAATCTGACAAGCAGTCTTACCAAGAGGTATCGTATTACCCAGTCACTGGGTTGTGGAGGTCAGACAGGCAGTCGCTCTATGTAAAATACTGGTATACAGCTGTATCCGGTTAGACTGGAAGCTGACCCCAACATATTATAGTTGGGAAAAGGCGGGCAGATTGATTAAAACATAAACAAAAATGTTTATTTAAGCATAATTATATAATCTATAACTTTTATGGTGTACATAATAAAGAGTATTATATTCTATTTTATTGAATGATTGGCTTGCTTCGATCATTGACTTTCGACAGACTATCCTGTCGCATGTAAACGAATGAAGAAAAATGTGTAAGAACCGTAGCACGTGGTATTCTGTAGTATCTGCCAGATATAGGAAAAGTTTATTTCGTAGAGCTGTATTCATGCGATTTTTTTTTAAATATAAATTGTCTGATACTTTATCACCAGCGCAAACGTTAATATATAAAATGAGCTACAACAATACCACTTCGAAACAATATTAGTTTTAGTAGGTATATGCGAAACCCGAAACACGTGTCTAGTATATTTATGTAAAGAATGTATGTACAAAATTTCAAAACTGTATCATGAAAAATCACAAAGTTATAAGGTTGTTATGTTACCGGGTTGTCCGTACAAAAACATGCTGACGGCGCCCCCGCGCCTCCAGGGCCAGGGTCGTCTTGCACTCATTCATGATAATTTGGCAGTAGGTACCTAACCGTACGGCGATTGTTTTGTAAGCAATTAAATGATGATAACATTTCCATCACACTTAAATATTTTTGGTAAAAATTATTGAAATCGATTCAGTTCCTTATTCTGAACAAACTATATTCAGGTTTCGCATATACTAAAAATAATGTTGTATGTAATACTTCAACTACATCAAAAGTGTTAAAGCCTGTGTTAATGTATTATATACATCTTTCTGTTTTTTGCTATTGTTTGAAGATGACAGAGGCAGAACGATGTTACGATACGTTTACCGCTAAACGCTATAAGTGATTTTTTTATGAAGCGGGCCTGAATGAACTCGCATATAATTTTTTTGTGCAACCGCCCAGTGGGGAAGACCTATGTCTAGCAGTAGACGTCTTGGGGCTGAAATGATGATTATGATGCTGGGCCTGAATGTAGATAATTACCTATTTAATCAAACTCCACACCGCTAACACTAGCACCCTACCTCACCCAGTATAAATGGGACTTAATTCAGCGAGAAGTAACGCCATCTTATAACTATTTCACGAATGCCTGTTTTGGTATTACAAAGTACCACGTTGAGTGTGATTATCGCACGAACAACTAATCCATTGCCGGTTTTATGCGGAACCTGAATAATTTACTAAATATTTACCGAGCATTACTCATGATACACTGGCAACGCGTTGTACTGCTGCGAACAGTGGTTACGACCCTGACAGACGCTTTCCTTTGTGTAATTTATTTCATCACCACTGCTCTCAAAACGCTGAAGGACAACATTGTGATTTGTGAGGAAACCGGCATGTTCTAGAACTAAAAAAAATGACGATGTGTATCCATCAACCCGCACTGGGCCTGCGTGGTGGATTACTGACCACTCCCTCTCACAGAGAGGAGGCGTGTGTCCCAGCAGTGGCAACACTATAAGCTGATTATGTTACTGCGCATTGCTCTACAGCTGAGCATGAGGTCCTGGGTTCGATTTCCAGGTCGAGCAAAGTGTTCTTGGGTTTTCACATCCGGAATTTCTCAGCGTGGAGTCTGGATTTCTACTCGGTTGATAGCAATATGCTCGCACCCTATTACATACGGACTTAAGACGCTGACAACAGGTAAACAGCTGTCACTGTCAGATTGCATACAAAAGAAAGAGATGCGCGATGAGACAACGTATGGCGTAAAAATGCAAATAAAATCGTATAAAATTAGATATTAACTAATTAATAAAAATTAATCCATCACCGGATGCAGTTTGGCATTTGCAATTTTATAGTATACTTTTTTTTTCTTTTTTTTTTTTATTAAAACTGTTAACGAAGGGATAAACTGCTCTTAAAAATAATTAAGTGTAGTCTTCGAAGATATTTTTGATGTATTAAATTATGTTTAATTATGTTTTGAGTTCTATCCTCGTATGCACAAAAGACTTGGAAATATCATACTCTTTTTGTTTTGGAAAAAAAAATCCTTACGGTTTAAGAGCTGCTTTAAAAAACTACATTTTTGACCATTTTCAGAAATCGCCGCGTTAAACATAACTGGTGTAATGTGGGTGTACTTACACCTCTGCCTAGCCCTTCGGGGACTACATGTGTGATGATATGTTATGGTATTTACCGAGCATTATTACTAATGAGTAATGATATAAGTACCCACGTCGTGTTTGAGGTGTTTTGTTGTGTTTACACAGCGTTATTTGTTTTACTAATGATGGATGTTTGATAATACGTGTTTGTTGCGTAAGGTATCCTAATTCGATTAATGGTTAATTTGTAGTAGTTAAACGTTGCATTTGTCCTAATGACCCCTAGCTGCTACCAGAATAAGGCCCGCTGCCACCACAGAAGTCATTAATTAAATGCACATATAGCGCTAAAGTACGTACGTATTTAAAAATATCGTTCCATTTCTGTCAACCGTTTGAAGTTGTCAGAGACAGAATGTTTTATATATAAATACTTACGTTGAGCGGTAAATAATGCATTTAGTGATAAGTGTTAGAAATGAGCCTGAGGGGTGGGGTAAAGGATATCTTTATGTTTTTTTTTTTTTAAGTAACGTATGTCTGCACGCGCGAATGTACCACCGCGAACGTTCCCGGTCGACCACTTTTCGCCCTTATGCCCATAGTAATAAGGTTGAAAAGTTGTCGACCGGCAACTTTCGCGGTGGTACCTCAAGATTCAAGAACCACTTAACCGGTTTACGTTTTTTTTTAAGAATAACAATGATTATGTTCTTCATTTATTACAGTAGGTATACATATTGACATTGCTGAATATTTTATACAAATTAGGTACATGAATATTTACTTTGAAAAGTATTATATTTATTAGGTATATTAGTAATTATGAATGTGAGCACTACGTGGGTATTTTTTTTCCTTTTTTTGATAGTTTTAATGATGGTCTGGCATTTTGATCACTTTATGCGGCCTAGCCCAATGTCCTTTCTTTGGTATTGTTCGTCGAGCCGTTGAGCTTCTTAAATTAAGTTGAGCTGCACGATTACTGATCTACATGGTCCTCACATGATCTGACCAAGATTATGGACTTTAAAAGAGAATTTGACCCTGAGTTTCTTTCGCCATTTCTTCTCAGGGGTGAAAATGGGGGGAAATGTCGACTCCATCTAGCTTATTTTTTAGGGTTCCGTACCTCAAAAGGAAAAAAACGGAACCCTTATAGGATCACTCGTGTGTCTATCTGTTCTGGCTGGCTGGCTGTCTGTCTGTCTGTCCGTCTGTCACAGCCAATTTGCTCCGAATCTACTGGACCGATTAAGTTGAAATTTGGTACACATGTGGACTTTTGTGAACCAAACATGGACGTGTAACATAAATAAATTAATTTTGAACATAGGGGTCACTTTTGGGGGCACATTAGAAAATTAAAAAAAAAGTTTTTCAACCTGTACCGTGCGACATAGCAGATGAAAGAGCTTGTGGTAAGGATTTCAGATATTTTTTTTTATAATTTTTAAATAAATACTTTTAAAATTATTTGCGTAAATAGATGAATATTGGTCCCCCATTATCTCCGAAACAGCTGAGACTGAAATTTTGAAAAATAAAACAGAAAATAGTACTTTACTTATATAGATTACAGGAAAACCTATAAGAAGTCTGTGATCTTAAAATAACATGGTAAATGACTCAATATTGTACGTACAAACTTACATTTTCAGTTGGAATGTATGAGGGATTATGTTTTTCAACTACAATGATAAGTTTGTTCTTGGAATTTATTCATCCCAACTACGGAACCCTTCATTGTGCGTGGTCCGACACGCACTTGGCCGGTTTTTTAATATGATGTGTAAAAGTTATTCCGATATCCTTCTTATTCACAGAATAAACAATTTCATTTAATTTTTCCGAGATCTCTGACTAATTTGATATAATTATTCTTACGCTACGCAAATTAGGACACCGACAGGCTAAATATAGCTAGATTACGATACAAATTCATGAATACCACCTCCATTACTCATTAACTTACGAAATATTGATTTAAGCTGCCAACGCAACATAACATATCAATGTTTATCAGATGACACGCAAAAACAACTTCTATGATACATTCAAATAGAAATGATTACAGGAAGTTACTTCATAATTTTATCTAAAATTTACACAGAGATACCAGTAACTGGGCCAATATAACTTAAGCTCCCAGGTGAATTCCCTTAAGAGAGATCTGAGCTCTAAGTAGACTGGTAATTAATCATTCATCAAGGACTTTGCATCAAAATCAGACTCTGAAACGCAATATTCTCAGTTCCATATTAATACTGAAACTAGCGGTAATTATTATGTAATTAATAGTTTGTAAACGTATCAAATTTTTACAATATTTGGTAAATAAATATAACATTTAATTATTGTTTTTAATAAATATCAGTACAACAAAGATGGCTGACGTTAATATTCATGTGGTAGAACAAACTGGTGCGTATTTTTTAATTTCACTTATGTATTACTGACTCAAATGCTTATTAGCTCATACTTGCATTATAGTTATATATATGACGGTAGTACAGCTAACCACATTTCCATGGTAATAATAATGACTTCGACGGCGGCGGCGCCATGTAAGCGGTTTTTTTTGCACAAGTGTTGCTATTAACGTGCAGTTGACTATACATACGATGTGTGTGTTACTCCGGCAATGTTCGACTTCGAAATGCCATAAACAAGCACTTGCTATATTATTATTTTTGTTCTGTGAAGTTGCTTTGCGTATTAATTTTACTTCTACGCTCACAGCTGTTGTTGGTTAATGAGAACGCACCATTATCTCTATAGATTTTTGTGTGTAGTGACTGAGTATTCAGACAAAAGAATAACATAAATACTTAAACTTAAGACGCAGATGTATGCCAGTGACTGAGTGGTTAGCTTGCGTATTCTGTACTGAGCTCACGCAACGCGTCGTCCGTTCAGCCAGTAATAGGACTCGCTTATCAAGGAGCGCTGTCCCCAATTTGACGCATTATTAATTTATTATACACCAAACAAAAGGTATTTTAATAAAACGCGTATACTAGTAGATCAATAATTAAATTACCTTTAAATTGGTGAAGGTTTCAGAAAAATACGCTTGGTAAATTTTGCGCCATTCTCAGTTTTTATACGCATTAGACATAAATTTACAAATTAATTTCACTAAGTAATATAAACATAATCTAAAATATTCACATATTAAGTTATTGAGAAAATGCTCTAATTTAACATATTTTTTTTTTCAATTCATTAACACTACTCGTTTAGTCGTGATCTTCAATATAGAATCATCAAAAGTCGGTTATCGTCGCCTTAAGAAGCCTTGTTTCCAGAACAAGCAGAAAGTTCAGAACACCATCTGCTACGATCCTACATACTCCTTTGGATTCGTTTGAAGCAAATGAATCAACTTATATTCCATTTTGACATAAGATTAGACATTAAATAAACCTTTTTAACAGTCCGTTCAATCAATTTTGACTTCTATTGCGCTGGTGGCAAGACAAATGGCAGCTGTAATAAACAGTTGGTATTATAACCACGTTTTTGCTTTTAATGCCATTCTTATGCCTACGGAATTGAAGTCAAAATAGGTTGAACGGATTGTAAAAAAGTTTATTTAAACTAATCTTATTTCAAGTGGAGTATACGTTGATTCATTTGCTCATAGGAATTATCTATACATTTATACAGAAATCGTAACTAAGTTAAAACTAAACAACGATAATAAAAAAAAAATATGCTAGTATGTGTCGAAAGGATAGGTGATGGATGGGATGAATAGGACTGATGCTAGAAATTAATCAATAAATTACTCAACGGTGCAGTTTAAAAGAAGATGTAGTGACAAAGATTGATGGAAGGTCATGTGGAGAGGATGAGTGAAAGGCGACTAACAAAAGGTATTTATAAAGCAGAGGTGAGTGGAAACGCCATGTGGGGACGCCCTAGAAGGACATATAGTGACCAAATTGGTGATGTTCTGCAGAAAGGTCAGGTGCGCAGTACTCACAACCGGCGTGCGTGTATGACTAGATGTATGAATGTAGGCGAAGCAAAAGGAGTATGTAAGGAGCGTAGCAAGTGGTGTTCTATAGTTTCTGCCTACCCCCATGGGAAGAAGGCGTGAGTTTATTTATGTTTGTAAATTACTCTTACAAGATTTTTTTTTAAATCTGTCTGTAATAATAAAATTTGCCCCTATTAAATGGGACTTAAACATGACTGGCGAAATGTGTGTACTGTAGGTACACTTCTGCCCGACCTTTTGAGAAAACAAAGCGTGATGTTAAGTAATTTAAAAGTTACCAAAGATATTAAATATTTAATAACCTTACAAACTCATCATTATCAGTTGCCTTTTCCGAACTTATTTGAGGTCAGCTTCCAGTCTAACCAAATGCACCAGAGTACCAGTATTTTACATGGAGTGACTGCTTATCTGACCTCCACAACCCAGTCACTGGGTAACACGATATCCCTTGGTAAGACTAGTTGTTAGACTTTCGGGCTTCTAACGACCCGTAACAACTGTCAAAGATCTACAAATGACAGCCGAGACCAACGGCTTAACGTGCTTTCCAAGACACGGAGGGGTCTTGGTATGTAAAGATTTTCACCCATCCACGGACCAACCGTGGCAAGCGTAGTTTACCTGATCATCGATCGACCAGTACGGCTGTGCTTAGCCACAAGCCCCTGTTTCACAAACCCTTCAAACTAAAACAGGGAATATTATACTACAGCATTTAGGGGATCAACCGGGTAAACCATCGGTCATCATAATCCCTACTTTGGTTCACATTCCCCCCTACGCAAGGGTCAACCTTATATAAAATTTAGAACATTACGTTATTATGGACCCAGCTTTGGTTAGTGATGGAGCAGAAGCTTATAGATACTATATCTATATTTTATGTGGCGCTTATCGCTAATTTATAACAGCACGGGTTGATTAAAAGTTAAGCTATAAGCTACGCTTTCCATGGTCAGTTTGTGGATGGAACCCCTGTGCGAACCGACAATTATTGATCTCGGAACGTTGTATACAACATTATTTTTAGTCTAAACAAAACCTGAATATAGTTTGTTCAGAATAATGAACTGTATCAATTTCAATAATTTTTACACCATGGTAGATTTTATCCCAAAAATATTTAAGTGTGATGGAAAATGTTATCACCATTTAATTGCTTACAATACAATCGCCGTACGGTTAGATACCTACTGCCAAATTATTATCAATGAGCGCAAGACGACCCTGGAGGGGTGGGGGCGCCGTTAGCATGTTTTTGTACGGACAACCCGGTAACATAACAACCTTATAACTTTGTGATTTTTCGTGATACAGTTTTGAAATTTTGTACATAGATTCCATAGTTACATAAAAATATTATACTAGACACGTGTTTCGGGTTTCACATATACTAAAACTAATATTGTACATGCTAGTCGCGCGGTAAACTTTGCTTGCGCGATGCAGGATGTTGCGTGTCGTCAGTGTGATACGTAGTTCACGTGTGGCGATGTAGATGCCACCACAAGTACATATTCCCCTCCCAGCTCTGCTGTTTGTGTATTCATTCATTTAATCTTTGCAGAACCAGTAACTCCTATGCAAGAAATCAACAAAGCCTACGAAGTATGTAAATTCGGGCGGTTTCACGTAAAGTTACTGTTCGTAACATTCTTCGGTTCTATCGCCAGTATTCTGGTTACTAACACCACTTCATATTTATTACCTATCGCTGAATGTGACCTCAACATGAATCTCAAGCAGAAAGGACTTTTGAATGCTATGCCTTATTTTGGTAAGTGGTTTATAGAATATAATGTTTATTGAAACATTTATGAATATTGTAAATATTTTTAATCTACAGCTACTCAAAGTAAGCCTAAAGAAAAACTACATTAGCATGTAACTATCGTACCAAAGTGGATTCATTAGCATTGTCTTAACCCTTAAGGGGGTGCACTATGGTAGCTCGCGAAGTTCAAATTTTCTTACGTTTTCTGCAATATGCAAGTCAGTGTCACGCTTTTTATGTTGTTTAAAATATGAACTACGGAACCCTCTATTGTACGTGGTCCGACACGCACTTGGCCGGTTTTTATATCTATCAACAGAGATTGGTCAGTCATCCAATGACTAATCACGTAAAACGCAACCTAACTACACAAATAATCCATATAAAAAACAAAAGACATAATCTATAATTATTTTACAGGTATGTTCGTATCAACAGTAATTGCCGGATTCTTAATAGACACATTTGGAAGGATATATTTCTTAAGGGTTGGTTTTGGAGGCATATTCCTGTGCACATTATTTTCTGCCTCCAGTCAGACTTACGTGATGTTGGCAGCTGCAAAGCTCTGTGAAGGTGTTCTGTGAGTAGACTTTTATTATAAACTCTTTAATTTTATTGGGCTCAAGACGCTACAGCTATATTAATCAGGCTTAAAGAAAAACAATAATCGTACGAGACTACAGCCTAAGATCTAGATCTATAATAATAGGTCCTTTTCCATACTTGAAAGACATTCAGCCATTTAAAAGCACCAACGTACCTGAAAGCAAAAGAAAACATAATTAGGAGATGTAAGACAGCCCTTTACTGCAGATGTTGAAGGTAAATAAGAAGAAAAATATTAAAAGGATGTCTGCATTC
Organism: Tiliacea aurago; assembly: GCA_948098905.1. NCBI lineage: Eukaryota > Metazoa > Arthropoda > Insecta > Lepidoptera > Noctuidae > Tiliacea > Tiliacea aurago. The sequence goes on from OX402593.1 coordinate 21,366,858, forward strand.
CCTCCTTTTTTATCAGTTGTTGTAATTTGTAGCTCCTAATAGTCCACTTACAGAGCAAATAACTTTACTCATAATTATCTACCTCTCTGTTAATCAGTTAGATAAATTGTTAATTTGTTTACCCGAAAAACGCAATTAACAGAATTAACTGTCCATCCACATTAAAAGCCTCTGCTGAACCCTTAAGTTTAAAGGAGCGTAAAGATAAAATGAGGCTCCGGAGTTGTCACCCCAGTACCATAATAATTCCCTCTCTGACGGATTCACCAGACCGTTGCGATAAGTCGACTCAGTATTTTTCTTTCATTCCCCACTTTGTTTTTAAAACCGGAATTTTAAGTGGAAAGTTTATTTAACAAACCACTAGCCACAAGTTTGAAGTAAATTTTAAATTGAATGATAAGGAATATCACTCCACAGCAGTGTTTTTCGTCTCCGCTGAAAAATTACGAGGTTTGTGTACTGCTTGAAATTAAAACTCTAATGAAAAACTCCATGCGCTGGGAGTGCAAAAATTCGAACTAGCGTAGCTTTCGCAATTTTTGCAAAAGTCCTGAGAAATTCGTGAATTTTCAGCTTGGTAATTGGGCCAGCACCAATTTGGTTAATTAGGGGCTAAGGACTGCATCAATAATCTTACTAGACCGTGTGCCTATTTCACTATATTATTCCCGTCATTTCAAGACTTATGCAGACTTACTGGTTCACCAGACACATCTATTATTCCAAACTAAACTTCCAATACAATATCGGTATTGCTGCTAGCATCCAAAACTGTAAATAATACAGTATTTGTGCAGTACACTCGACTGCATGTTGGTCGCGTGCCCAAAATACTGACAGCATTATTACCTTGGCCTGGGCTATGGTCCTCTATTACATCTACTTGTGATGTATTGGTTTTCTCCAATTCTGGTGAATGATGTTTATTATCTGTTTACTTTGAATCAGGTGGATAAATTATTTCAGTTTGTGTGTCAAATCTTGATTGAGATTTTTTGTTTTAGAAAAATGTAGATTTCCAATTATTAATATTTTGACTACTAAATAATTTTAAAGGTTGGTTGCTTTTTCAGATTTTTCTTATAGCTATTATGAGTACCTCAGAATAAATTTAAGGACACTCAACACTGTTTTAAAAATCATATTGGATAAATCAATGCTTTGTTGTCGTTCATGGATGAAAGCTTTTATATCTGCTACTATTTTCGTATTAGCTCAAATAGTTCCAATGGTAATGAAATAGTTACATAATGATATTTTTAACAATGATTTCCACTTTGCCTTGAAAAAATATATTTATCAGTACCTTCTTTGCTGAAATGTTTGCCATCTTTCTTTAAACTTTGGCTATCTTACGAATAGAATCGTAAGATATTATGGCCAAAGGGTACGAAGTGCACTTGAATTAATTTTGGAACGCTAAGAAAAATCTTTCAAAGTAGACATACCTCTTTCAATAAGTATCCTAGACGGTAGATTTGAAACTGAAGGATGAGGAAATAGATCCATTCATTTTTTATGAAGATATTAAAGAAATTTTCCTGGTATAAAGTTGTAGATACTTATAAAATGAATTCTACTGTACAACGAACAGAATAGATAAAAAAAGATGATTAGCAATAATAAAATGCTCAAAGGGAATATGAATAAAACAAGGACTTACAACTAATAAATAAATGAAGTATGTTGTTTTATTATACACCAACAAAGCTAACGAAGACCGGAAATTATTCCTGCCAATTCAGAAAATAAGATTTTCTTCATGATTGTATCTGGAAAAATATTTGTGACAGAGCAATCCCTTTTTCGGTCACTGCTAATAATCATCATCGGCAGCCATGATCTACTGCTGTGTATTAGACCTCCTCCTTTGTGCGATGCTTCCCTAGTCTGCTAGAGTCTGATCCATTTCTTACCCGCGGTCTTTCGTAGGTCATCCACATCATCACTGCTATCATTATAAGTTTTATTATCATAATCTTCATGTTCTTCCTTTATTTTTAGATTCGCAACATCTTTAGCAGCTTTGTCATCACTAACGTCAGAATTCTGCCACACCACAGTGAGAGATCGCGTGATGTTATGTCAGTCGTCATACGCTGCTCTTGCGCAGATTCTATCTCCAGCCATGGCATGGGTTATACTTATACAGGACTGGAGGGCTAGTTTCTTCGACGGGCGTTTTGGTGAGTATGGTGGTATTACCATTTCATGACAATTCACACACTGACCTATTACTTTATTTTTTTTAGGAAAACGTTTATTTTACAATGTTTGTATATTTGTGAGCACCATGTATCTACATAAGTAATTTTATCTGTCATTGCTTCATTTTTAATTATTTTTACCTAGATATTGTAATTTTATTCTAGGTGCATCGTCTTCACATAAAACGAATGTACCTATACAAAATATTGTAAAACATTTTAAAAGAGTGATGGTGGAGTTTCTTGGCCATTCTTCTCCATACGAAACTAACTTTTGAATCAATTCAATTTTTTTTTGTAAATTTTGACGTTCAAAAGTGACCTTTATGTGTCAAATTATTTGAAATAAATAATTTGACTTCGACTTTCACATGTTATCTATCCTTTTTGCGTGGAACGGTTTGTTTCTATAAATTTGTCTGATGAAATTAGAAATCAAGCCTATTCTCTAACATCTTATCAGCAGAAGGAACTATTTAGGTAATTTTGGATGGAAAACCGGCCTTTTTAAATTTTCAATATGTTCGTTCACAACCTTCTGTAGGTTGCTTATGGCCACATTTATAGATGCATGATCTTATTATTATTAATACTAGTGCACTTTCTCCATTTACGTTTCAACTTGATAAAACCTTGTAATTTGTATAATTTCTTCTACTTCAACTTTTTCCATTTCAGTACTTAACGTTTGGAACTTCTACTTGCTAGCCATGTCTTTATGGTCATTGACTGCTTTCCTACTATATTTACTATTACCAGAAAGTCCCAAATTCCTGGTAACACAGAAAAGATTCGTAGAAGCAAGAAATATTTTGATCCAAATATATACTGAAAACAGTGGAAAGCCTGCGGACACGTTTCCGGTGAGAATATTGCATTTTTTAACAGAATTTTTGATGTTCGAAGCTGATCTGGGAATACAGTTGCTTATTTATTATTCAAAAAGTGCTCGACTCGTTACAAACGTTGATAAAATGGCTATTTTGAATGTGTTTTTGTTCCGACAGTGAACAGACCCACTTTATATCACATTCATTTGTTTGTATTACTGTTATGACCAGCAATAAAAGTTGATTATCAGCATTTCATGTTATAGCTAAGACTTTTTTTATTTTTATATTACCTACATCCTACATCAGTCTGCTGCAGTTCTTTTTTAAATATAGTGCTCAGTAATAAATTATGATTTTAAAACTGAAATGTTAGTTGACTTTTGTGACTGTTTTGGGATTGTTTGTTTACGATACATGTTTTAACCATAGACAGGGTGTTAAAGAAATTGCGTGCCATAGCTTAGAGATAGGTTCAGTATCGATAAAAGAACCCAGGAAAATAAAAATAAAAATTCAACAAAAATAAAATATATGTAAACAAAATATTGCAAGATCAACCTAATTATAATACCTACTAACGATGCTATTTTAAGTTAGTAGGTAGGTACTAAATTAGGTTGATCATGCAATAATATTTTTAAGTTTGTATTTAGATTTTTTTTAAAGTTAAATTTTTATTTTTTTATAAATAAAGCAATTTTAATTCTAAAGATTGCTATTTTAAGTTAGTAGGCACTAAATAAGGTTGATTTTGCAATATTTTTTTGTTTATATGTTATTTATTTTTTTCCTAGGTTCATTTATCGATACTGAACCTACCCCTAAGCTATGGCACGCAATTTCTTTACAACCTGTATATACACGACCAGAAGAGAAAATCCTGTATCATAAGATATGTTGTTGTAGCTGAAATAAGATTGCGACCAGATTTTTGACTTTTTTAACTACGGGAATTGATCTTCAGAACTTAAATTGCGGTAGATTTTTTTATTTCTTTTTCTTTTTCTAGTACCCAAACATATTTGAAAAGGAAATCAAGGAGGTAGATTCACAAAAGACTGATGATAGTGAAACTGAAGTGAAGTTTCGAGATCAAATCTTGGCTGGTCTTAGAAACATGAAACCTCTAATACGAAGACCATTACTTGGCTACGTAGCATTAATAGGAGTAATCCAATTCATTACTTTGGGAATGTACGTATGTTTTTGGTATTTGTTTTTTTTTTAAATTCATCGTTAAATTTTAGATTGTGACCTTGTTCACTCAAATGAATCTGCCTAGTCTTTTCCCAACTATATTAATGTTGGCTTCTAGTCTAACCGGAGCGACTGCCTATCTGACCTCCACAACTCAGTTACTAGGTAACAAGAGCAAGATACCCCTTGGTAAGACTGGTTATCCGACTTTTGGGATTCTGAATACCCGTAATGACTGCCAAATATCTACGAATGACAGCCCGGACCAACGGCTTAACGTACTTTCCAAGGCACAGGGTCTCGATTTGTAATAAATGGTTACCCATCCGCGAACTGACCACAACAAACGTAGCTTAGCCTTCAATCGCCATGAAAGAAAGCTCAGAATCTAGGGGAGATTTTGACCTTTTTATAAAGAAGATACAAACTTCACTGACATAATGTTTTTCTTGTTTGACATTATTATACCTGCAATTTTAACTTTTATTATTTTAATCATATTTGATATTGGTTTTTTTTGTCAATGTGAGGATGTTGTAGGCTTAATAGACTGTAGTTCTGTAGACCATTTTCTGTTTTGTTAAGTGCCTGGTGCTTTGACGGGCCTACGCTGTCCTCTCATACCTATTAACACTGTAATTTGAAAGCATTGTAAAAACCAGTTTTTTTTAAAAGAGTAACCGTGGAGTTTCTGGCCGGGTATTATAGCCGGCAAAAAACTCCACGGTTACTCTTTGCCATACCAATTTGTGTCCCTCCGTTTTCGATCACAAAATCTTCAAATCAAAAAAAAAAATCGCTTGGTGCACGGTTCCATTTGGTCGCCTCCTATGGAGAATTATTCTCCATAGGAGGCGACCAAATGGAACCGTGCACCTAGCTTCAGACGTTTCATAAGTGCCCATGTAGGCTTAATGTGAAATAAACATATTTTTGATTTGAAGAATTTGTGATCGAAAACGGAGGGACACAGATTGGTATGGCAATTCATATTGTTTTAAATTCATGGGATTATGGCACCCTTTCGCTTCCTAAGGGCGGTAAAAGGAAAAATAGACGGATGGATGGGAAATTTGCGAGAGATTTTATAATAGTACCATTATAATACAATCATTAACGACACACGACAGACGATTAAGGACTCTGGTTCTGCGGGAAATGTTTAATTTGCCGATATGGTGAAGAAGGGAGCAAATGATTTCATTCGACCGAACAATTTAAGCTCTGTAGCCATATATCCCAACGATATATTAAAGTCGAGTGACGAAACAAAAGTCCTCGTGCAAGAAATCATTCGCCCTGATCAAATGAAGCTGCATGTACGTGGTGTCCGTAAGACCAAAAATGGAGGCGTTATTATTAGTACAGAGACAAAACATGACGCTGATAAATTGAAGCACGCAGTCCAGCTCTCTGCATCCGGACTTACCGCCGACGAACCCAACAAGCGCAAACCTCGGATCGTGGTTGTAGGTGTACCGACTACTTTAGCTGAAACTGAAGTCTTCAAGTGCATTTACGAACAGAACGTAGCCGACAAGTTTCCAGAAATGCCTATGGAGTCCTTTTTGAGCTTGGTTAAATTAAGCCACAAATCTGAAAAGAAGGATGCGTTGACCTGTAACTACGTTATTGAAGTTACAGCAAATATACGTAAAGCCCTATTGTCCCAATCAAGGCTTTTTATAAATTGGGCGTCCTGCCCTGTCAGGGACTTCACCTTGGTTACCAGATGCTACAAATGCCAACAATATGGTCATGCAGCAAAAACATGCAGAGAGCTGAAATCAATGTGTGGTCACTGCGGTGAAGAAGGACACTCGATGTCAGAGTGCGCAAAGAAAGCTGACATACCGAAATGTGCAACTTGCTCACGCTTTAAAAAGCCCAATAACCACAAAACGGGAAATGTTGCGTGCCCTGCTAGGAAAATAGCGGAATACAGATACATCATCTCTATCGACTATGAGGGCGCCTAGAGCGTCATAATCAAAGCCAGACTTTCGCATTTAATGCCTGCAGCTGCTGACTCAACAAACAACTGCACTGACCTACAAATCGAATGTGATGTGATTGTGCAACAGTTTGGCTTACCGATTCTGCTGACGCAAAATCATAACATAATTATGTGTCTAACTAGGTTATAAAGTGCAAGAAACTATTTTACGCAAACTAAGTATGTACTACAATAACGTTTATAAGACTTTTTGTTATTTTTATCTTTAAGGTTAATAGCATTTATGTAAACTAGGAAAAATATAAAATATTGAATTAATTTAATATTGTCATTATTTCAAGACTTGTAATGTTAAATATTGTTAAGAATTTTATTTAATCATCCTACAATTACCCATGCAATTGCTCATGCCGCCTGTGATACAGGTTTATCCTAGTACAGGCATGTAACCTTTTATACCTTTGTAATTATTATTAGATTTTATGTTAAGTTTTTACCAATTGTAATACTGAATAAGAATATTATTATTATTATTATTCCTTTATTTCATTAAATATACATATAAATTATATTTTTAAATATTAGAATATAAACAAAATATAAAAACATTTAAAAATATAAAAAATAGTAGCCCACCGGTATCGGGAACAAGGTCCAAGCTACCGGCGGTCAGGGCTCCAGAGAGAGGAACCTCCTAACAATGCGAGCCGTGTCCAGAAGTACCGCTCTCTGAATCAGGCCCTTAATCCAGCTGCCCAACGAGAGCCTCTTTAGGTGTTGGTCGAGGCTCTTGGCAATTAAGCCATTGGCTGATACAACTATCGGCACAATGATTGCTGAGTCCACATCCCACATGTCGACAACCTCGCGAGCCAAGTCAAGATACTTGATTTCTTTATCTTTCTCGGCTTTCACGAGGTTCCCGTCATGAGGGACCGTGATGTCAATAATCATTGTGCGCCGCTCTATTCGATCCACCACCACTATATCAGGCTTATTGGCAACAATAGTCCTGTCAGTGATGATGGATCGGTCCCAGTACAATGTGATATTTCCACTCTCGAGAACTGGGTCGGGCACATACCTGAAGTACGGCACCTCCGATTCCACAAGGTTGTATTTCAGAGCAAGTTGCTGATGGATAATCCTGGCTACAAGGTTGTGTCTATGCAAGTACTCTTCGTTAGCTAGACGAGAACACCCGGAGATAATGTGTCGGATTGATTCTCCCGGACGGTGGCATGCCCGACACACGTCAACCGTGCCGTCCTTCACAATAAATCTCCGATAATTCTTAGTCATGATAACTTCGTCCATAATTGCACAGACAAAGCCTTCGGTTTCCCCAAAGAGATCACCGAAACGCAGCCAAGCTACGGACGCTAAAAAGTCTACTTCGGGTTCATGTAGGGCCCGGAAAAAGCGTCCGTGAAGCTCCTTACTTTGCCATACCTCCCTGCGATCATTAGTGTCAAGCACTACAGGTTTGCGCCAGTTCTCTGTAGCCAAGGAGAGCGGGGTGAGGCCCTTGTCCACCACGACCACATCTCGATGCATCCCCACGTCGGCTTCTAGGAAATATTCCCTGAGACTGCATATCTCGCGATTGTGGAGTGTCTTAGCGTTTAAAAAGCCACGACCTCCACACTTTCGCGGGATATACAGTCTCATTACCGAGGACCGTGGGTGATGCATTCGATATGCAGTCAGCAGCGTACGAACCCTCCTATCCAGGGCGTCAAGTTCGGTCTGAGTCCATTTGAGTATGCCGAAAGAGTACATCAAAACCGGCATGACCCAACCGTTGAAGGCGCGCACTTTGTTCCCGCCTGATAGAAGACTATTAAATACTTTCTTCAGGCGGGCAAAGAAGCGCTCCTTCAACGATTGCTTCATGTCAGTAACATTGATGCCCAACGCTTCCGACATACCCAAATACTTATAGGTTTCGGATGCGGAGAGGGCTCTAAGGTTTATGGAATCCGAAAGTTGGGTTCCCACGGATTCCACAATCTTCCCTCGCTTTACATGCATGACCGCACATTTGTCCACACCAAATTCCATCCTGATGGCACTACTGAAAGTTTCAGTTACTTTCAGTAGCTCCATCAGATGCAAATTGTTGGGGGCAAAGAGTTTTAGGTCATCCATGTAGAGGAGGTGAGATATAACCTGACCACCTCTCCTCAACCGATAGCCTAGACCTGAATCCTCCAGCAGTGTGCTTAGAGGATTCAAGGCTAAGCAGAACCAAAGCGGACTCAAACTATCGCCCTGAAATATGCCTCGCTCGATCCTTATCGGTTCGCTATTCCTCTGGATATTTCGACATCCTGGATAGCGAAGGACTGTCCTCCATTGCCTCATACATGACATCAGGAAGGTGCGCAGAGTTGGATCTACTTTATACAGCTCCAGCACCCTCATGAGCCATGTATGTGGCACCGAGTCATAGGCCTTCTTATAATCTATCCAACATGTCGACAGATCCTTTCGGGAACGTCGAACCTGTTGGCTAATGGCCATATCAATGAGGAGTAACTCCTTAGTACCGCGAGACCCGTTCCTACATCCATTTTGAGAGGCAGACATGATGGAGTTAGTGTCTATATGTTTGTTAATTTTAGCTCTCAAAATGGATGTAAGAACTTTATAGACCGTCGGTAAACACGTGATCGGTCTATAATTTTTGGGTTCCGCGGTGCTACCTGATTTATGGAGTAGGTGGGTTATTCCTGTCGTTAGGAACTGGGGTAGCGAACCAGACTCCAAAGAAGTCTGGTACTGAGCCGCCAAGCGAGCGTGCGACCCAACAAACCATTTGATCCAGAAGTTGTGCAGTCCGTCCGGTCCTGGAGACTTCCAGTTAGGCAACGGACGGACCGCACGAGCTACATCTTGGGGGCAGATGGTAATAGCCCCCATTTCTGGTATTGGATCGCAGGCTCGCTCAACTTTTCGAGTCCAATCACCTTCAGTGTGACCGACAGGCACCGACCAGATACTGTGCCAGAAAGAAGACATGGCATCATTATCCGGCAGGCGCGTGTCAGTCACACCTTGATTTGGTCGCTCCCAAGCCCTATAAACCCACCTTTCATTGCTCTGGAAGGTGCGATTCTGAGTGTATCGGTCCACACGCCGCTTATACCTACGAATACGGTTTGCCCAAGCATACACTTTCTGCTTCAGGAAGTCTATGCGCTCTGTGACACAAAATAAATAGTCCTCAGGGCTGGTATCAGTCCCTGAGAACGCCCGCCTCACAAAGCGCATAACTCTTGGGCGAGTATTGCCCTCCCTGAAGCAGATTAGTTTACCGATGAGCGCTCTGGCCCCACCAATACGACGCTCAATTCTGCACTGCCAGGCTGGTACGGCTGGTTTCGGTCGTGTAGCTATAAAGTCATTTTGAAATTTTACGTGAGCTACACGACATGCCGCTACAGCCGCGCAGTACAGAATCGAATGAGTATCAGTGAGGTCTTCGCAGTCATCAAAATAGTTTGACAACTGCGAATCCAGAGCTGCCACCAGCGCCCTATTTTTGTTATGCATGGGCAAACGAGGTAAGCGTGGTCTAAGTTCGGGTGACATAAACCGATATTCCCGAATCGCATCCTCCAAAGCACTCCTCAATTTCTCATTGCACTGGGTACTTACGTTTGTAGCCCTGTCATCATTCCCCTCGTCAGCTTGGACTGTGTGGGACTGCGGTGGTACCACAACAGTCTGCGACAGGGGGGCGATGACATGGCTATTCCGCATTTCAGTTCGCAGGCGATCAAGTACAGTGTCATCCAACATATGATTACGTTGGATAACCCGCACCTGATCCGATAGTCGTTGTGCCGAAACGTTGACAGCTGGTTCAAGCACCTGAAAAAGAGAGAGCATTCGAACACGGTACGCGGTCAGATTGTTTCCCCCCTCTGTAGCCCCATAGTATGAGCGCATGACGTTCTCATTGATGGTTCGTGTCCATCTCATGCGCTGCACACTTCCGCCGGGAGCTGGGACCCTATCAGAGGCCGGTGGGCCTCGAGGTCCTAAACCATCCGGCGGCCGGCGTCCTCCCCGTCGACGAGCAGGTGGTGGCGTCGTGGGCGGGGAGAAATACTCGTCGCTCGAGCTCGACGCAACTACCGCGGCCGGTGTCGTCACAGTGGGGCTGGGTACCGGCGGCGGCGAGGCGGAGCTGAGCGAAGAGTCCGGAGGTGGTGGGCGTGCACTTCTTACGGCTGATCTCGTCAACATCTCGATAAAATTTTCATTATTATTTTCTGTTTTTCAGTGGCATGGTATGACAGATGTCATCTCTTAATCGGCAGTTTTTTATTCATGTCTTAAATAAAATATGGTGTTTTTTTGGGATAAATTGGTTTCAGACTTCTTTCGGGTTTTTTTTTAAAGCACATATAAACTATAATATTGAGTCGAAAATTATTAAAACTGCTAAAAAATATGAAAATTATAAGATCCAGTTTGGAGACGTTTGTTGACGTTGGTGTTGCCAGCTTATTATTATTTATTATTACCATTATTTTATAATTATTTAGTCTTTATAGTTTCATTGAAACGTCGATTCAAAGAATTTTAACGTAAAAGAGGTCACTAACCCCGTTTTTTACCTGGTTTTATTTTTAATTCTCACTCCAGTTTTCCGCCGGACTCAAAGGGCTATTTCGCCTGATTCCACCCATTTGACGTCGTTCGCGTTATTTTTTTCTTCTAAGCCTTCGTCAAAGCGTTTAAGGCTCTTAAAATCCAACCGAGTACGTACTGAAAGGTATTAAACCGTCGAACCACAAACGTTGGGGGCAGAGTTAGATTTCCTGATATTCCCAAGTTTAATTTGTATGAAACATTTAATATTCCAATAGCTAATAAAAGCTTGTAAAAAAAACTTTATTATTCAAAGCCCAAGGTAAAAAATGGCGTGTTCCCAATTGAAGCGATAATTTCCATACGAAATTACTAGATAAAACTGAACAGATAAAAGAATTTCAGTCTTTTTTTTTCAGACACAACGTCATCAGGCTGTGGTTCCCACAATTATCTACAATTGTAGAACATTACAATTTTGATGGAAATCAAAATCTATGTGACCTATTGGACTCATATACGGGAAGTTTGAAAATCAGGAGTGCTTCTAATGTGACATCAGAAGTTTGTGTTCCGGTAAGTCGACGTTTAGTTGCAAAATGACTACTAGGAGATTTTGTTTAGAAGAGCCGGCTTCAAAAATTTAAAACTCATGAATTCAGTAATAATCTACTTGTAAAAGTTACTGCAGATATTGCTATTATTAATAATATTGCGTTATACAAAAAGCCAAAAGCAATATTGGTTCGTACTTGGCTTGCTACGAACTATTTATGTACCATGACGGACTATGTCTGTGCAGTTGGTGGGTTTTAAGATACCTAGATCCAAAAAACAAGAATTGGAATCAAAATCGAACTATCCAAACTTAGAGTTATAAGTCAAACAAACTTCCCCAACTATCGGAAAGAACTAAAAAAACCCCAGGTTTCCATATCTTTTGAAACAGCTTGAAACTAACTAAGTAACTTATCTCCAGCGAATATGAAGACAGTGATATATGATTGTAGAAACTTCGGCCTGCAGTTTTACCCACTTTGGAATCGATGATGGGGCCCTCTCGAGACCCAAATTGAGTTCCGGCGAAAAATATCCTACTTAGTCCCTGCCATGATTTATTTTCGTATAATGTTTCACTGAAATCGTCCAAAGCGTATTCGCGAAATTGGGTAACAAACAAACTGTTTTAGATTTGTTATGTAAGGGAGAGGGCTGTGTGGTTCTCAATTTCAAAAACCGCCTCGTAACTTAGAAGGCTTTTGAAATGGGAGTGCGAAAATTAGAATGTAACTTATATACCACTTAAGTACTTGGCAGGTTCATCATCAAACAGCCTACAAAGGTTTGTGGTATACTCAACTAACTTATACGTATCTAATTATATTCTTTGACATTGTGCCATGCGAAAAACGGAACTAGGCGAAGACACCGTAAATTCCATTGCTACGAAATAATGAGCCTTGTTTCCCGAATTCTGTAATTTATTTAATCACAATCTATTTTGTTCCGTATCACAAAGTTTTTTGGGTCACATACTAGTTATATTGTTCCTCGACTCCTCGTTGTAAATTTTTCGTTATGTATCTTTAATTAACAAAGTGATATGTAAGTTTAAAGCTAACCCATCCAATTAAGGCGAATGTGCTTCCACTAATGGGTTCCCCACCATAATTCGACGCGGTTTAGTTTGGAACTACACACAACTCTTAGTATTGCAGTCCTACTACTATAACCACAATGGTTTCCATTATTTATTATAGCACTACATTTATTATTATCAATTTCAACTGTCAAACGGTTTTGGGGTGATACTTTGCTGCCAATAAAATAAATTACTATGATAATGGCGACAATCTAAATCTGGTATCACATAATAATAATAACACCAACTTTAATGCTTCAAAGTTGATCCCTAACCTAACCTAACCGACTTTTAATGATTTTATACTGAAGATCACGTCTAAACGAGTAGTGTTAATGATTTGAAAAAAAGATATGTTAAATTACAGCATTTTCTCAATAACTTCATATGTGAATATTTTAGATTATGTTTATATTAGGTACTTAGTGAAATTAATCTGTAAAGTTATGTCTAACGCGGGAAAAAAATCTGAGAATGGTGCAAAATCTACCCACCGTATTTTTCTGAAACCTTCACCAATTTAAAGATGATTTAATTATTGATATTTTATTATACGCGTTTTATTAAAATACCTTTTGTTTTGTGTATAACAAATTAATAATGCGTGTCAAATTGGGGTCAGCGCTCTTTGATCGGCGAGTGCTATTACTGGCTGAACGTACGACGCGTTGCGTGAGCTTAGTACAAAACACGCAAGCTAACCACACAAGGTCACTGGCATATATCTGAGTCTTAAGGGAAAATCTTTCGGAATAAAAAACAAATTTTCTTTCTTTTGCCGCATTTACGTCAAGGTAGAAACCATGTCTTCTACATGTTGTTTCCAGGGTTTTTATTTAATACGTACATACACTTATAAAAAGTTGTGAAGATTAGTCGCACAACATGTGTTTGAAACAATGTTAATTTAATACTAGTACTATGTAGTATCAAAACATGTCTGTGGATGTAAATGAGGAGTCAGACATACTGACCTTGACGGTCGGTATTATGTCTGACTCCTCGTAATTTACGTACATCCTATGCCCCGTGCTACTGGCAAATAAATTACTTTGACTTAGGAGCGTTTACGACGTACGGCATTTCATACAAATTTTCAAGCCCTTGTTTTTCGAAATGACAGAACTGATTTTAATAAAACTTCATACGCATAAGCAGAATACAAAGATCTAAAAAGTTAATTAAGAACATTTTCGAAAAATAGTGTTACAGACAAATTAGACCGATTTTAAATATTACATAGAAACAGAGATTTCCCGTTATCTGTTTTTAAATAAGACATTTCGATGTTGAGAATGTTCTTAACTAACTTTTTAGGCTTTTGTTTCCTGCTTATGCGTATGAAGTTTCATTAAAATCGGTTCAGTCATGTCGAAAAACAAGGACTTGAATGTTTGTATGAAATGCCGTACATCGTAAACGCTCATATATAGTACGACAATTCCGTGTGGTGCCGGACGTAAAAAAAAAGAGTAAAGAATAGCACCACCCTATTTCTTTTCGTGGGTGTCGTATAAGCCGACTAAGGGACTTACTAGAGAAAGGGCAGCAGCGTTCAATATGCATCTTAACACCATACTGCGATCGCCAACCCGCCTGCCAGGCATGGTGATTATGGCACCCCCCCCCCCTTTGGGGGAGGCCTATGTCTAGCAGTGGACGCAATTCGGCTGAAATGATGATGATGATGAAATAGGTAAGACAAGAAGCCTCTAAAAAAAACCCAACGACTTTGAATGCCGTCATCAGCTACAAAATAAACTTTTTCTTTTTTTTACAGCACGTAAGCGGCGCAGAAACCTACATAAACAGCATAATCATTGGTCTCATAAGCCTACTGCCCTACTTCATAAGTGGAGTCGTCGTGAACAAAGTCGGCAAAAAGGTCCTGCTTCTCATCGGCGGTCTGATGTCCACAGCATCTTTGCTTGGACTGAGATGGTCCAATTCAAAGACCACGATGGTAGCACTATTCTCTGTGAATGTAGCAGTGACGCAGACATTGAAGAGTTTGGTGCAGGTGGTGCTGATTGATGTCGTTCCAACTGCTATGAGGTAAGGAGGTTTGTAATCATTAGGACTGGTATGAGGTAAACAGGTTTTGAATATTGTACCTACTCATTTAGATTTATAGTCATGGAAACTGTAATTGTTTTGTTCAAATCAATTATAGAGTAAAGGCTTCTACATACCGGGGCGACTTGTCGCGCGACGCGACACGACACAAAGGCACCGCTCGTCCCGCGACACGCGGGGCCTTTGTGCCGTGTCGCGTCGCGCGACAAGTCGCGCTGGTATGTAGAAGCCTTAATGCTCCTCAATAATCAATTTTCTGTTCTTATTTGGTTTTACAATTCCAGTTAAAACTTAAAACGCTTTGAGATTGTGAATTTTTTTGTTTTTATTGTTGGTTACTCTGGTTCTGGTGGAACTATGCATTTTTTTAAGGTTCATGCTTGTAAAGTCAGGGAAATTAAGTAATTGTTCAAATTTACTACCAACATAAATGTCCATACCTATTTATTTATTTCTATATACTTTTTATTGTACACCAGATTATATTATTCAAAACACATCTGCCAATCTTTGACTGCTGTATGAAATGATACGGCAAATTGACGTAGTGTGTCATATTTGATAAGCATTTACGTTCTTTAACTGTATATAATTATTATATTTTGTACTTTCTATTTAATACCTTTTTGTTTTTCTTTTTTTTTTTGTGGGTACTATAGGTGTCTAATAACTCGCCATCCGATAAGGACCAGGTGTTTAGTAGCTCACCGTCCGATAAGGACCAGGCCCGGGTCGACGGCGCGTTGTGTCCCACGCGCGCCTCAAAGAGTTGTCAGCAGCAACTGGCGGGGTCCGTTAGGGCCAATGCCTGCCAGGGTTGCGAGTTTGTCCGAAAGGGATATCGTGGCCCTGGCACACAGGCAAATGAAGGAATACGGGTGGGTTTTAGTCAGTAAAAGTCTGACACGCCCTCCCGCTCCGCCCAGAGCAGGAGAAGTTATTTGATTATTTCCCACCCAAAAAAAAAACGGTGTCTAATAACCCTTCGGGGATTACAGAAGTGATGTTATATTATGTGTTATGTTATTTTTTACCAAATTTTTAATATAGTTCCCCGTTTCTTTCCAACAGGGCCCTGTCTTTATCTCTGGTGATGCTAACGGCTCGTATGGGCACTTTGGCCAGCAACGTCGCCTTCCCCATTCTGCTGGCCATGGGATGCTCCATTCCTTTCTACACAATGGCTGCAATGATGTCATGTAAGTATAACAATGGTAATAGGAACTTTGCTGGTTCTCTTGTGGTCATCAACTACTCCACCTTTTGGCTTACCAGGTTTATCATTTGTATTAATTAGCTAAGGATGCTTTTTTACGTTTTAAGAAATGTTATAATTTTCCATAGATTATATTTTTTTACAAGTAGGTGATAAATGGAAGAAGGCGACGTCAACCTAGTTGGGAAAACACTAGGTAGATGATGAAAGAAAGAAAGAAAGAAAATACATTTATTTAGCACACACTAAAAGGCCTATACAGCAGATAAAAAAAAAACAAACAAGTAAAAAGTGCGATGTAAAAAATTAGCAGTAAAATGTACCTCACGGCTGCGCCAAAAAGGCCCAGTTCAGCAAAAAATGCCAGACAACTAGTGCCTGACGCTGGTTTTCAACTGGACCTGAAGTGTGAGGTGACGGATGTAAATTAGTTTTATACTACAACGTTTTTATATAAATAAAATCAATCTGTGTCAGATAAAAAAATAATAACGAATAAGTACATAAATAGTGTATTTTTTTTGTAAAATTGCAAAAAAGCTAGCGAGCCGAGTCAAGCCGGAGTATGAGCAAAAGCAATGAGGTTGTATAACAACAGTAGATGAGGTGATAACTCAATGGCATTATCGATAAAATCTGAGAATAATTTGATGCAAAAATTGACAACGAAAATAATATTATCTATGTACCTAGAATTACAAAAAAAATCTTCACTGATCTTATAACGACAAAATATCAGCGTCCATATTATAAGCTAGTTCACAAGTCCATGCAAATATTTTCTAGACAGAAGCTGGACCGTCTTAGTGCTATTTTTCATCATAATATTACGTCACATTTTGCTAAGCTAGAGCGCCGCATTTTGGTTAGTACCTACGATGCGACGTCTCTGGCTCCAATTACGTATACCTAAATCTGGATTGGATCACTACGTTCTCAACCAAACTCCTAATTTGGGGGATTGAAAATATATAATATTTTATTTGGGATATCTCAAAATTTGGAATTTCTGTCCACAATATTCTACAACTCAACGCTCAACTCAACTCTGCGCTTTTAGCGATAAGACCGCCCATTGTGTCACCCTATGTAAAATTTAAACATTTATATCTGTAACTTTTATGGTGTACATAATAAAGAGTATTCTATTCTATTCTATTCTACAACTATACCAAGACTGTTATTTCGTTCTCAAGAATATTTGAAGGAACTTTTACCAAAATTCCGAAAATGGGACTGAATTATTCTTCGTAGGGATACATAAGAGGTAATAATATACACTTGATCGTTCCATAAGCATTTGAGTATTTGTAGTTGGTAGATCATATTCGCAAGAGAACACTGCTGCTGAACCTCACCTTTGCTTACATATTTTTTTAATAATAAAATAGTAGATTAAGAATGAGAATCATTTATTTGCAGAAAATAAAGGTGTTACCAGTTCTAATAGTTGGTGGTTTCAAGTACAGTCCTTATTTTGCCTGTTTAGGGCATGCAAATTAAATTTAAATTAATACCTAATAGGTACTTATTTTACTAAGATATACGGAATATTTCTATTGGGATTTTTACACACGTACATACATACTTACATAAACTCACGCCTTCTTCCCATGGGGGTCGGCAGAAACTATAGAACGCCACTTGCTACGCTCCTTACATACTCCTTTTGCACACGCACGGGGATTTTTAAATTATGATAAATTTTAATACAATAATAGTTTGGGACGGTGTCCCCCAAACACCTAGTTTGGTAGTCGCCGTCACGTTTGGGGGATCCCAGTATCCAGTATCTTTGAGAATCAGAGTTCCGGTATCTTGGGGATCAGAATCTCAATTATTGATATGATTTTTTTTTTGTTTCAGTTGTGGTTGTCTTGACAATGTTCATGCCAAAGAAGAAAGAATAATAGACGTACTTATTTAATAAAGGATAATAAACTTGACTGTTCTTGTTTAAATTTTGCAGTTTTATTCCTCTTTCATCCTGGATGCGTTTATAGACACAAATAGTTATTATTATATCACACGGCACAGTTACCGACACGAACCGGAGTTACTGACATAGCTTGCAGAGTAAGCAAAAGTGGCAGTGGAGTGGCCATGTTTGTCGAAGGACCGATGGCCGGTGGAGCAGACGAGTCCTGGAGTGGAGACCGCGTATCTGCAAGCGTAGTGTGGGACGCCTCCAAGCTAGATGGACCGATGACCTTAAGAAGGTGGCTGGGTCAGACTGGATGCGAAAGGCGGCGGACAAGGTGTTGTGGCGCAATCTGGGAGAGGCCTATGTCCAGCAGTGGACTGCGATAGGCTGAGTTGATTGATTGATTGACACGGCACAGACATCCCAACTAATTGCAAAATATACTCGTAATGAACATCGCTTTCATAATGACTACTTCAAATTTTGTTTGCTCAAAATAAAAGCAATGGTCATTAAGAGTGTATTGTGCAGTTTAAGGGTGCCGGAGCAATAATCTATACGCCATAAAAATATTGCTTGTATTGCTGGTTTTTCTGGAGTTTTCTGCTATTTTCAGGTCAGTGACCGGATAAATCTTGCTCAAAATAATTATGAATCGCGACCATAACAGATAATGTATTTACAAAATTATAATCACTGGAATCAGGACGTAGTTATGCAAAATGGATCCAAACCACAAAAACCGTTTTTTGAGTTACCATCATAAATGGCATCTACACACTTAAATTTAGATAAATGCAGAAAATATCCAAGGCGCAAAGTTCCTTTTTTGTAATTAAAAACACAGACGTTAGTGATACCAACAGCATATTATGCATTTTCGCCGAGTTAAAATAAAACCATGTGTCATGGTATCATAGGTATTGGGGTTTTAAAAGATCCAAACTACTTTGGATCTGTATGTCAAATCATTTTTTTTATATAAAACAAGAACCATGGCATCTGAATCTATTTTGCAAATTAGTATTGTAGCAAGAATTATTAAATATCATAAGCGTTTTACTGCCTCAACTTAACACTGAAAGATCCATCCCCCATTTTTAATATTGTAAAAAAGAACCAAAGAGATTTTTACTGAAAAAAGTATATTTATTCACATTAAACGTATTAAAACAATACTCTACAGGAAGTAGATAAAAATATCCAATATTTAAGAGGATTTTGAAAACAAACTACGGTCTTGTTATTTTAATATATAAATTTTACTAAAACTCCCATTTTCTCAAAAGCAAGTTTTTGTGGCTGCATCCATTTTGCATAACTACGTCCCATTCATCTCTCTAAGTTAGATTTGTTCCATTGAATGACTTTTTCATGAAATCATGACATTGGGGAACAAATCTAACTTAGAGAGATGTATTAATACTTAATATCTGTATTTTTTTTCCTTCAGAATTATTTTTTTATCTCGGAATTAGATTACACAAAACACGGTGTCAAATTCTACACCCCTCAACGTAGAAATTTTTTGCCGTTAATTAAAGACTACAAATGGTCCAGAATAATGTAGTCACCAGCATAAATACGTCACCAATTTCACAAGATGCAAAAGTTATTTTCGCCTGAAGTATTGGTAGAAATTTTATGGTGCAATAGAAAGAAAGAAAAATTGTTTATTCTGTACAAACAAAACGCACATTTCAACAAATCTACACAATTATAATACACACATACAAAGTTGCCAAAACCCTCGTATCCAATACACTAAAAAAAATTGACAATCATTTCCATTGGTTGCGATTGGTTGAAGTCAGGGCCAGGGACCAAAGACAATTTACATTGCGTTTACTAGAATAAAATGTCTATGTATCTAATCTGTTGTTGTTGTGGTAGTGGTACTGGCAAACCCAAAATGACAACCAGTGATGACAACAAAGTCAACATTCAACAAACAAACAAACTTGAATCAAAACAATAACAAAATGCTGATTGCCGAGTGGAAAAATAACTAATTTTATACCAAACAAACTATAATATGAACAATTACAATAACCGTGCGTCATATCTGTGCAAGAACAGGTCTTTGCTCAGCTAAATGCTGTGACTTCGGACAAACCTAACGTCAACAACGCTGATTTTCAGCAAAATTAACTATAGGTCTTTTGCTCAAAGTTGCAATCGTTATTTCAAGAGAAAATCATTTTTGTATTTTGCGTAAGTTTAAGGCATTATTGCTTGAGACTAATCTACTGAATTCATGGTAACGCAGAAGCCAATTCCATTTAATTAATCTTTTATGCAGAAAAACATTGTACAAAGGCGGACTTAAAGCCATAGTCATTTTCTAGCAGCCTACCACACCATTGTTATCCCTGGAAAACATATTATCGTGATATCAGATTGAATCTCCACTGTTAAACAATGAGACTGCAAGGGGAAGCTGTTCAGGCGAGGTAGACATAAATAAATATATTTCAAAATGTATTGTGATGGATTAAATGGAAGCTCCGTTGTTTTCCGTGTGGTGGCGGACGTAAAGAATAGCACCATCCCATTTCTTCCCGTGGGTGTCGTAAAAAGCGACTAAAGGACTTACTAGAGAATGGACAGAATAGAATAGAATACTCTTTATTATGTACACCATTCATAGAGAGCAGTGGTGGCCCAGTGGTAACGGCCCCGACTTACGACTTGTAGGTCATGGATTCGAACCCAGATACGCGCTTTACTTTTTGTAAATAATTTCATCACCACTGCTCTCAAAACGGTGAAGGAAAACATCGTGAGGAAACCGGCGTGTCCTAGAACCAAAAATTCGACGACATGTAACATCTACCAACCCGCACTGGGCCCGCGTGGTGGATTACAGCCCACTCCCTCTCACAGAAAGGAGGCCTGTGTCCCAGCAGTGGGAACATTATAAGCTGATTATGTTATGTACACCATAAAAGTTACAGATATAAATGTTTAAATTTTACATAGGGTGACACAATGGGCGGTCTTATCGCTAAAAGCGATCTTTTACAGACAACCTTTGGATGGATTAAAGGGAGCAGGAGAGACAATACTGCAGGTAGCAGCAGCGTTCTCTATGCATTTTAACACTATACTGCGATCGCCAACCTTCGCCCCCCCCCCTGTTGGGGGAGGCCTATGTCCAGCAGTGGAAGTATTCGGCTGGAATGATGATGATGATGAAATGGAAGCTGGAAAAAAATAGGGCAAGAAGTATTGTATCGTATTATAAATATTTTGCTAGGATATTTTAGCCAAGAGATGGCAATGAAAATGGTGTTGTCAGTGGGTTGGTTGAGTATTCTGTGGTGCATGTGGATTGAGGTATTCTGTCGTCTGTTATCTGGTCGCAAGGAACGATGAAAAATCAGAAGTTATTTGTCCAGTAGTGGGAAATTATAGGCTGTTTAAATAATAAAATATGTATTGTGTCAGATATGTATTGTGTATTGTGTCAGTTAGATTCTATCTCCTAGACTAGCGACATCATCCATCGAATACAGCATCAAAATGGTGAACTGCAGTACGTGGCATCAAAACCTTCCCGTTGCTCTAAGTAAGAATTAAAGTTTAAAACCCGAATATACCAATCCACACTCACTGTTGTTCTTACGTAGTCAAACCACATTATAGTGTCCACGCTATCAGACTTCAATATTATTATATGTACATACTTAAACTAATCCCTTCTTGCCATGGGTATAGGCAGAAACTATAGAACGCCACCTGTTATGATGCTTACATACTCCTTTTTTTTCGCTTTCGTTTCGTTTCCATTACTACGCACCTGACCTTTCTAAAGAACATCACCAATAAGTTCACTAATGTCCCTCTCGGCGTTTCTACTCACATCTGCCTTGTTAGTCGCCTTTCATTTATCCTTCCAACAGTAGTATTATAGTCTTTCAGTAACCTATCTATCAAAACCAAGCGCCCATTGCTCACAGTTCCACTTACCGAAATACTCCTAATACTTGTTAATAAGACTTACCCTGTATTTGTGTCGAAATATCACATATATGTAATCGGGAAAGCTTAATGTAAGGCGATTATGATTAGCTGAACGATTGAGTGGGCGAGGGCATTAAACTTCGGTGAGTGACGTCATATTGGCGTAGCGAAAAGATAATCGTATATGACACGGTAACACCTAAATGACGTAAGTAGGTGATCTTATCTTGTAGAAGAAGATTGTTGGACTGCTATGAAAAATAGTAAGTCTTCTTCTTTTTGCCTCGAGCGTACTTTGGTTGATTATTATTATGTCGTTTGAGCCCAGTAGCTGGCCACGTTGATTGTGGGATCAGTTGCGTCTTAAGACGCAGATATATGCCAGTGACCTTGAGTGGTTAGCTTGCATGTTCTGTACTGAGCTCACGCAACGCGTCGTACGTTCAGCCAGTAATAGGACTCGCCCATGAAGGAGCGCTGTCCCCAATGTGACGCATTATTAATTTATTATACACAAAACAAAATGTATTTTAATAAAACGCGTATACTAAAAGATCAATAATTAAATTATCTTTAAATTGGTGAAGGTTTCAGAAAAATACCTACGCTTGGTAGATTTTACGCTATTCTCAGTTTTTTATCCGCGTTAGACATAACTTTACAAATTATTTTCACTATGTAATATAAACATAATCATAAAAATTCACATATTGAGAAAATGCTTCAATTTATCATATTTTTTTTCAAATCATTAACACTACTCGTTTAGACGTGATCTTCAGTATAACATCATTAAAAGTCGGTTATCGTCGCCTTGTAAGGTGCACGTGAACGGATACTTAAGATGCTCCAGCAAGTGGGACATGGTCTGATCAGAAGCATTACACTCGAACTGGGCGTTGGACGAGTGTTTCGTAAGTAATTCCCCACTTTATGAAATTGTGTTTGCAGTGGCCTACTAGGGTGAACAGTCAGTAGTAAATATGGAATTAGTATAAACTATGCTCCTTGGTAGTAAAAAAGCCGTAGTTATCCGTTCAGGAGATTCCAATGACATTCAAAATAATATGTATAATGTCATAAAAATAAGAATTTATACAATTTAAAAATTAAATTTAAAATTTAAAAAACCCCTAGCGCAAAAAAGAAAAGCAACATTTAAAAAGTCAAAAATATTACCTATCCTTGAGCCATCAAATTCGATTGAGTTATACCTATATAATATTTTAAATACAGAAATTGATGAATGGCACAATACGGTTTGCTCATTGAAATGCCGCTATAATGTCTAACTTCCAACACTGAAAAAAATTGTAAAATTTTGGTGTGACTGCGAAATCACGCGAATTCCGCTATTGTTGAGATTTAAAATCAACATTAGTGAAACCACAGACAAAAAATATACAGATGAGTTTTAACGAAGCACTATATAAACAGTTAAAATATATTTCGTTCAACGTGAAATGTATTGCGCTTTTTCTCGGCGAGTTGAACAGAATTGGAAGTATAGTATAATTAACTTTGTAAATAATTGTTTTATTTCACTCTTTATTTACTTATGAAGTAGTGGAATGTACACATCCTGCGTGTTGTTAATTTAATCTGACTAATACACGATGCTTTATTTAATATTTATATAATATACTGTGCCGCGTTGGTCTACTGGTCGCAAACACTATTGAGCTGAGTATGAGGTCCTGAGTTCGATTTCCGGGGCGAGCAAAGTGTTATTGGGTTTTTCATCTGGGATTTCTCAGTCTGGAAGCGTGCCCGGTTGGTGGCAATAGACTCCCCTCACTATTACACAGGACTTAAACAACTGGCGAAATGACGGTGTACTTTGGTAGCAGCTTACGGTTCACCGTTAGTACTTAACATCGTCACAAAATATATAAAAAAGAATAATCGATATAAAACTTTTAAATAAAGAACTCCATCTAGTTCTTTATTTAAAAGTTTTATATCGATTATTCTTTTTTAAATATTTTGTTGCTTTTCCTATAATATCTCCATCTACTACTCTCTAATGAATACGTTCTCTATATACCTAATGACAAAACTAAATACAACCTAGCCTACATGTGCAACAAGAATTGAATACTTTTAAGTTTCGTGAACCACAGCTTACAAGTGTAGTCACCTAAGTCAGATTAAAGTATTTTTATACACCTCTTTCCCAGAAAATACCTCTGCAAATTGCCACAAGATTTCATACCCACATATCGAAACTTAACACACCTTTATAAAACCTGATCGCATGCGAGCAGGAGGGCGTGTCAGACTTGTACTGACTAAAACACACCCGTGTTCCTTCCATTGCCTGTGTGCCAGGGCCACGATATCCCTTTCGGACAAACTCGCAACCCTGACAGGCACTGGCCCTAACGGACCCCGTCAGTTGGTGCTGACATCTCTTTGAGGCGCGCATGGCACACAACGCGCCATCGAACCAGGCCTGGTCCTTGTCGGACGGTGAGCTAACCATCGCTCACCGTCCGCAAGCCCGCGCCTACGGTGGCCGGATATCGGCTTACGACTTCCGACGCGCGGGGCGTCTCCTGCGGCGACTAGGGGCGCGAGGGCGCGAACCTTGCCTCTCCCTCACGCGTTCCGCCTCCTCTTTCGCAAGCATTACTGCTTTGCAGAAGGAGGTGACGGCTTCGAATGCATTCTCGCTCCAAACCATGGCCTGAACCAGGGTCAGACGCGAGAGATCGCCGCCGCCGATCGCCTCCGTGAGGACACGGCGATGCTCCGCCCAAGCCGGGCAGACCTCCAACGTATGCACCACCGTATCCTCCGGGCGATCCACACAGCGGTGACACCCGGGCGTTTCCTCTCGTTGATCCTGAACAGGAAGCTCCCGAAACATCCGTGTACGGTGAGGACCTGCGTCAGGCGGAAGGTGAGGACGCCGTGGCGCCTCTCTAGCCAGTCCTCAAAGAGGGGACTTATCGCTACAATTGTGGCGTGCCCAGCGTGCAACCATCCTAAGACAAACACTGGCGTGAAAACCGTTAGCAAGTAGCAAACCAGAAACAGCTAAAATTATAACATTATCTAAAGTTTACTCACTCATTTTGACCAAATGTCAAGACCTCTCACTCTCTCTACTCCAAAGAGAAATGACTAAACGCCGTTTAATAAGAAGGATCAAGATTAATTGGTTGTAGTAACAAGGTCTTTGTCATCTAAGATAAATTAGTTTTATTACGTCACATTAAATCATGCTGTGATGTTATTAGAGCAGTTACCACTGACATGATAAGTAGGTGTTATGGAACTATAAGATATCTTTATTTTTGGTGACAAAAAGAAACAATAAGTTTAAGAAGATGAGTGACTTGGATTTACCAGCTTTGGCTGCAAAGGAAAGGGGTGAGTGTAAAGAGTTTTATTATTAAGCAATCAATTACCTATTAGAATCATAAACACATGACCAATACACTCGCACACCCTCACTCACAAACACTCACACATGCACTCACCACATATTTTCCACACTAGTTAAGCAAGGCTCTTTCGCTCTTCTCTCGTCCTTGGAGATGCGCCTAAAGTGTTATCTAGTGTCAGTGAAAACGTGCAATAATGAAAAAAATCTCAATCAATGGAATTTCTTGCCTTATTGTATTCTTTAGCTATACTCGGTTCCCCGAAAACGTACAAAACTAAAATAGATATAAAAAGGAAACTGAAAAATGTAACATAGGCACACGAATTGCTTTTTCTTGTAACCTTAAATTTAGATATATCAGCGTGGTTAAATATGTATTCTGAGCCATTTGAAACCACTGGGGAGGTTTATTTTAGATACAGCCGACCCCACACGCGTTTTAGGAATTTTATATTATGTAGGAATCGATTTTTCAAAATAGGTGTTAGTAGGATTGGAATTGGGCTAGGAAAGTTGATTGGGGCTCCAAATTCCGGGATTGGTTTTAAAATTTCAGAGTATACATTAAAAATGCATGAAACAATTGAAAATATCATACCTTGATAGGTATGATAATGATAATGTTTATTTTACCAAAAACAGTACCTACATTAATAGCTAGGTTTAATTGTTTTTAAATAAAATGACAAAGGAAGTACTTTACCTAAGAACTCCACACTGGGTCAAGCCTGTCTCGTAGAATCCTTGGTTGGTATTGCCATATGAAATGCGCATTACATTATTGGATTATCTTTTAAATAAAATTCTCGTTTCACAATGTTAGTTACCATACTCCTCCGAAACGGCTTGACCGATTTTGATGAAATTTTATATGCACATTCAGTAGTTCTGAGAATCGGCTACTATCTATTTTCTATGGGTCCCCTATGTTGTTTCAAACGCCGCTGTTGCGACACACGCTGTTGCGAATTATTTTTCCACTACCTCACAGGTTCGAAAGCCCATGGACTCGAATGAAGTAGTCGCGAAAGACGCTGTTTCGAAAAACATTTTCACTGCCTTATACGCTCGAATGCTTGTGATTTCGATTTATTTAGTCATAAAGTGTACAGAAAAATATTCAAGCAGTAATTAAATAAAATCAACAAATTCGGTGTCAACATCATCATTTAATATTATTATTAACAAAGTAACAATTAAAAATATTAGTACATCAACTGTACATTTTTTTCTATGAGTGGGTACTTAACACAAAATCTAAGACTGATCTTTATAAAAAATTGTCTAGGTACTGGTATTAATTATTAGTGGTATTTTTCAGAAATTAATCAATTGCACATGTGTTAGTATTAGTTAGTATATACGAGTACTTAACGCTAAAGCTCTTATAAATTCAGGCGTGCCCATTGTACTTCTTTTTTTCGAATTTGCTGAAATAGCATTGTTGATGTTGACACCGAATTTGTTGTTTGTTTTTTATATTTTTCTGTACACTTTATGACTAAACAAATCGAAATCACAAGCATTCGAGTATGAGGCAGTAAAAATGTTTTTCGAAACAGCGTCTTTCGCGACTACTTCATTCGAGTCCATGAGCTTTCGAACCTGTGAGGCAGTGGAAAAATAATTCGCAACAGCGTGTGTCGCAACAGCGGCGTTCGAAACAACACAGGGGACCCATTTTTTATACCCTCACTTACGCGGGTGAAACCGCGGGCCCAGCTAGTATAATTTGGCCGCCGTGCGATCTGGAGGCAAAAGTCCTCGCGCACATTTGGGAGTGGCGCGAGGAGGTGAAACGCCGGGGTGAAACTCCGCTGCCGCGAGAAATCGTGGCACAGCGGACGGAGCTCCGGCGGGATCTCATGGCGGCATGGAGAGTGCGATTGTCGCAACCCAGCGCTGGGCACGCCACAATTGTGGCGATAAGTCCCCTCTTTGAGTGGCTGGAGAGGCGCCACAACAAAAACACAAAAGAAAAATAAAACGAGTGTTTTACTATAATTATAATTCATAAGTTTTTATATAATACAATATTTTTTATAAATATTATAAAAATATTATTTATTTATATATAAACACTACTGCTGCGCCCCGTGGTTTCACCTGCGTTAGTCTCTATCTCTTAAGAATATCGAAATAAAAAAAATAGCCTATAAGTTAATCCAGGGTGTCAGCTACCTCCATACAAAATTTTGTCAAAATTGGTCTAGCCGTTTGAGCGTGAAGCAGTAACAAACACACACACACACACACACACTCACAAACTTTCACCTTTATAATATAATATTAGGCCCGTATTAATAGAGCGTTACTCAGTACTCAAGCATTACTTAAGACTAGATTCAAGCCATTTGATTGGTTGAAACTAGTCCTAAGTAGTGCTTGAGTACTGAGTAACGCTCTATTAATACGGGCCTTAGTGTGATTACTTGTGTGTGATAGATACATTATAGTAACTAATATAGAAAACTTTATATAAAATAAACCTATTGTTTTAAAAACAAACAGTGGGTGTACGACAAAACCTTACCTACGTAAAGGATTGATTATATTTAGCTACATTCATCTCATAAGAAATTCACCCGACTTCGGTATACACCAACGCTGATCTGCAAATAGTTTGTCGATTTATACCTATTACATAGATAGAGATCGAATTCATTTGCAGGGTTAGGTTGACACAAATTGAGTATAGCTTTTGGAGAGCACTGAACGAGGGAGCCAGCAGCAACATGTCACTTGCGTAGGTAATTAGGTCTACCCAAACAATTTAAGGCTTCTACATACCAGCGCGACTTGTCGCGCGACGCGACACGGCACAAAGGCCCCGCGTGTCGCGGGACGAGCGGTGCCTTTGTGTCGCGTCGCGTCGTGCGACAAGTCGCCCCGGTATGTAGAAGCCTTTACGTAGGTTTGAATAAGTGCTGTAGAAATAGGGGTGACTAAATTAAAAAACCGGCCGAGTGCTTGTCGAACCATGCACAATGAAGGGTTCCGTAATGGGGATGAATTCATCCCAATATTAAACTTATCATTGTAGTTGGAAAACAAGTTCTCCGATACATTACAATTGCAAATGTAAGTTTGTACGCACAACATAAAGAGATTTACCATGTTATTCTAAGACCATAGATTTCTTATAGGGTTTTCTGTATTTTTTTTTAATTTTTAGGCTCAACATTTTTGGAGAAAAAGGGGGAATGGTAAATTTTTATCTATTTTCTTAAATAACTCCAAAAGGTTTTATTTTAAAATTATAAAAAATATATCTGAAATCCTCAAAACAACTCCTTCCATTTGATATGTCACACGGTACAGGTAGCAAAACTTAATTTTTTAATTTTCTAATAAGCCTCTCAAAATTTACCCCCATAATGCAAAATTCATTTACGTATTAAATTGTAACTTAATCGATCCAGTAGATTCGGAGCAAATCAGCTGTGACCGACAAACAGATAGACACACGAGTGATCCTATAGGGGTTCCGTTTTTTCCTTTTGAGGTACGGTACCCTAAAATGTATAATTTCATGTGTAACTTGAATCTCATTTCTGCGTAAAACGTAGGAATAAATAAATTATGAAATCTACACTAATGACTTTTTGTTTCAAACCAGTATCACATAACAAATATGTACAATCTCAGATTTTGTTTATATCTCAGACTGTACATAATTACAGAATCATGATTCCGTTTATGTAATGTTTGTAATTGTGAAATGGAATGCTTCGTGATAATTTTGTATGAGATTCATAAAACATTAGGGTAAACCTTAGGAAAGGCGTTGCTGGCCTTCTTTAACGAGCTGGGGTGGATCCAATGATCGATTTTCCCACCCGTACGCAAAATACGCGCTTATTGACGTGGAGTGGCGGACACCAGCCCGTATTATCTAAGGGTAAACCTTCCACTCCCTCTTAAAGAGAGGAGACCTGTATCCCAGCAGTGGGATCATTCATCATCATCATTTCGGCCGAAAGACGTCCACTGCTGGATATAGGCATCCCCCAAATGCGGGGGTTTGCCATAATCGCCACGCTTGGTAGGCGGGTTGGGGATCGCAGTATGGTGTTAAAATGCATGGAGAACGCTGCTGCTCATTCTCTAGAAAGTCCCTTAGTCGCCTTTTACGACACCCACGGGAAGAAATAGGATGGTGCTATTCTTTACGTCCGGCACCACGCGGTACATTATAGGCTGATTTTGTTTATGTTATGGTTAAACGTTTGTAATGTAATGATAAAAAAGTTTAATCGAAAATTATGTACCACCCCTTTTTAAGAAAATTACGCGGACGGAGGAGTATGAAATTTGGCACAGTTAAAGTTCATAATGGAGGAGAAGTGCAGAAAGCTAATATTCTTATATAATATGCATAAGAAATAAATTAAATTAATGAAAAAAACCGGCCAAGTGTGTGTCGGACCACGCACAATGAAGGGTTCCGTAGTAAGGATGAATTTATACTAAAAACAAACTTAACATTGTAGTTGAAAAACATGTTTTCCCATACATCGATATACGTCACAGTCAATTCTCCAACTGCAAATAAAAGTTTTTAATCGCAAAAAACTTTTTTTTTATGTTATAAAACTACAAATTTACAATTTTTGGACTTTTTCCTATACTTGTGCTCCGAGACCTTGCCAAATTTTATGATTCTAGGTCAACGGAAAGTACCCTATAGGTTTTAATTTATTTTTATTTGCAAGTATCGAAATATGTCGCAATAATGTCCCTTAAGAGCCAACTAGTCGCGGGCTCGAACTCACTGGCGGGCGCGGCCAAAAAGTACGCTGTCTCACCTAGCATCGTGTCCGACAGAGATAGCACCAGTGATGAGCAGTTAGAAGCTAGTCTACACGCATAACGTCTAGTCGCACGCACACAAACACAGTGCACGACGATTCATACTAAACCGCGCGCGTAAAAATATACGAAAACTCCTTTGGAAGGTGGGGTTTTATGAAAAAACTACTGCATAAATCAATTACGAATAAAGTTTATTATAATCTTCGATAATTGAGCTTTGTCGGAACGAGCTTTGTTTTTGAGATTTTATACTTCTTTTATTACTTATTTACGCCCAAAGTTGCGTTAAAATTAGCAGGAAAAACGAATCTTTGTTGGCTCATAACTTTTTAATGCCTTTGTTTTTTACTATTATGCTTCTGTACAGACAAAATTAATAATAAGACAAAACGATATCATGTTTTACTTTAGATGTACAATGTGTAACAGTGGAGTAAAACCCCCCCGAAATTTGTATGGAAAAAGTATCGACTAGTTGCGCCTTAAATCGCCGTATTTCTTTATTGCGTTGACTTAGAAGCTTGATTTTTTTAGAGCTTCCAGAGACCATGGACTTACGTATTTGATATTAATTTCAACTTACGCGTTCCTGAGAAAAAGAATAATGACAGGCTTACAGACACACAGACAGACGGACAAATAAATTTACAATTTTAGGACTTTTCCCTGTACTTGTGGTGTAAGACCTTGCTTCTTGCCAAATTTCATGATTCTAGGTCAAGGGGAAGTACCCTGTAGGTTTTGATTTATTTACGAGTATCGAAATATGTCGCAATAATGTCGCTTAAATCGCCGTATTTCTTTATTGTGTTGACTTAGAAACTTGTTTTTTTAAGAGCTTCAAGGGACCATAAATTTACGTATTTGATATTAATTTCAACTTGATACCTACACGCGTTCCTGAGAAAAAGGGTCTTGACTTGACTGACAGACAGACAGACAGACGGCCAACGAAGTGAATAAGGGTTCCGTTTTTTCCTCTTGAGGTACGGAACCCTAAAAACACACATACACGGTACCGGCCCTCATGACTTGAATATAGATAGGTGACAGAACTGACAGCTTGAGCATGGAATATGTAAGTACTTTATAATAACATGGAATTAGTGTACTCATGGAATTAGTAAGTACTATACAGATTTTAAGTAAAGGGGGTCGAATTTCGACCAGTGGGCGAATACTATTAATAAAATTAATTATAATAACGATATCCATCCATCGCTTTTCATTCGGAGAGATAACAGTGGGAAACCCGGGAGGGGAAGCTCTAGTACACATTTTATAGTTCCGTGTGGTGCCGAACGTAAAGATTAGCACCATCCTATTTCTTCCCGTGGGTGTCGTAAAAGGCGACTAAGGGACTTACTAGAGAATGGGCAGCAGCGTTCTCTACGCATTTAACACCATACTGCGATCGCCAACCCGCCTGCCAAGCGTGGCGATTTTGACAAGCCCCCCCTCCTTTTGGGGGTGGCCTATGTCCAGCAGTGGACGTTTTTGGGCTGAAATGATGATGATGATGATGATAGTAGTAGTTACGTAATACAATTCCGGCTACGCAATCCCACGACAAAGCGCGTATTTTGCGTACGACCTTCGTAGGAATGTAAATGAACTAAACTTACCAAGTTCTCGATTAAAACTGGACTCTACAAGTCCCTATGCAATGTCCGATAGAATATACAATAAACCTGGGTAGGTTTATTGTATATAAACCTACCCTACCCTCTTCTTTTTTTATTGGTGCGGGTGCACCAATAAAAAAAGAAGAGAACATTAACATCATTAAAAAAAAAAACTTAGACAATTTTTGCTAACATAAAAGCTACTATTCGATAAACGAATATCTAAGTTAAGTGATAGACTAATAAAGTCAGAACTTAAGGACTCGAGACTTAAAATTGTATTTGATTTATTATTATATCTCTCAATAGATACCTATTTATGTTTTATATTATGGCTATTAGCTGATCTCAGAAAATACCTACATCATTATTATACGAGTAATATAGTAGTTTTGCTAAGTAATGTTATATAATTAACAAAATATGCTTCCTCTCTCCTGACTCACTTATTTTGCTGTGTCCGACAGGGTCCATAATACATATCTAATTATAAGTTTAACACGTAAGAATACATACATGTAGAATTCAATAAAAGTATTGAGTACATAAGAAGTAAGTAAGAATCGTATCTGGTGGCATTCTGAAGTTTCTGCATGTCCCCTGAAGAAGGAGTTGAGTTGAGTTTATGTATCAATGTAGACAGTAACCTATTATTGTAAAGGACAATTGAGATGGTTTTGCAAAGCAAAAACAGAACGATATCCATTTTGGACATAGCAGCAGGAACGACCGGCTTAAAATACAAAACATTGGCTTATCTTTTCGCACGTGAGTGGATATTCAAACCAACGAGCAGTGAGGTGACTTTAAATTGGCCACAAGCACAATATAATAATAATCTATACAGTACACAGTCATTTTGTAACTAGAAATCTGCGAAATATGCATTTCAGACCTTTGATACTAGAGGAGGCTAATAGAATAATAATAAAGTCATCTATACATAATTATAAATTCGTGTCGCTTTTCCTGTCTGTCTGTGTGACCGTGTTGTTCTTATAAACTACATAACGCATTTTCATAAATTATGGTTTTCACTATAATTCAGAGCATTTATTTCGGAAGGTCTTTTTTAGGGTTCCGTACCAAAATGGTAAAAAGGAACCCTTATGGTGAGACCAAGTCTGTCTGTCTGTCTGTCTGTTTGTCTGTCACACCTATAGGATATCTTGATAGGATAACTTGAAATTTAGAATATTTTAGATGACGTTTGCCCAACTATTTTGCAAACAAGAAAGAAATTAAAAGGGGCAGCAAAAGGGACTGAAAAATTTTAAGTGGGGTTACTAGGGCATGTTGGGTATCATATAAAAAACCGCTGTTTGCACATTCTCAAACATTTTTTTTTAGTCAGCATACTATATACAGCATACTATATACTTTGCATAGATAAAAATCTGAAATTATTCTATGTGTTTTGTAAAGTCGTAAAATCATGTGAAGTAGAGGCGGGCCTTTACCAGCTTATAATTTTCCCACTGCTGGGACACAGGCCTCCTCTTTCTGTGAGAGGGAGTATGCCATAATCCACCACGCGGGCCCAGTGCGGGTTGGTTGATGTCACATGTCTTCGAATTTTTAGTTCATGCCGTTTCCTAGCGATGTTTTCCTTCACCGTTTTGAGAGCAGTGGTGATGAAATAATTTCTGGGTCTGGGTTCGAACCCACGACTTACTCGTAAATCGAGGCCGTTACTGCTGGGCCACCACTGCTCTCCGGGAGGTCGCTAGTTGAAAGATAAAAAGAAAACAATCATAATACTCCCTTTTTTTATACATAATATAATCCAAAATGTCACAAAACAATCTCCCATCTAGAATCTCTCACAGGCGTATAATATCAGAAAATAATCTCCCATCTAGAATCTCTTACAGGCGTATAATATTACAAAATAATCTCCAATCTAGAATCTCTCACGGGCGTATAATCTGGCCACTCATCGTTTTCGTCAATAACGCTACCTCTAACATTCAATCTTGCTTTCATAGCATTCTGTTTATTTTTCTTTGTATATTCTTTTTTATAAACGCTGCGCCAATCAGCATCCCTCCTATTTGTCATCTTCGGAAAATCTCTTCTATAAAGCCGATTACACAAGTTATCTTCTTTTAAAACTTTGTTCAGCTTTTTTGAAGATTTTGCAACGTTTAAAATATCACTGAGGGACAAACCCAAAATAATATGAAATAACGCGTCGTCGGGTAGACCATATAGGTTGTTGCACAGTTGACTGTGATAGCATAATATGCTATTCTTTACAGGAATAACAATTT
Organism: Tiliacea aurago; assembly: GCA_948098905.1. Classification (NCBI taxonomy): domain Eukaryota; kingdom Metazoa; phylum Arthropoda; class Insecta; order Lepidoptera; family Noctuidae; genus Tiliacea; species Tiliacea aurago. The sequence continues at coordinate 21,400,591 of OX402593.1, forward strand.
TGTCTTTAAAAGAAGTTAACAGCTCCAGTTGAGAGAACGCAGACGGAATACCTAAACAAGATGTTGTTAGATGTTCATTAATAGGCAGACATAACGAATGCATTTCTTCAGTAGCATCGATGATTGCATTGATAAGCATTATAAATCATTAATGGCACACACGATTATATTCGCAGGTGAATCTTCATAAGGATACAAAACAATAGATATTTCATAAACCTGACGGTGATCACTTCTTTTAGCCATTATGTAATCAACAACTTCGATTTCTGTGTTCCCACTCTGTACGAAATCATTTTCTTTGATCACAATGAGAAGTAAAGCGAAGAACAAGTCCCGTTTCAAAGTTTCTGGCTTGATTAACGCCTCTATCAATTCGTTCAATGTTCGGTGGAACTGGGGCGAGATCGCCTTATTCTTGTTCGAAGTAAGACCACACAACCACTCCATTGTCTTGTACCTTAAAAAAATTCTGATGTTTTATTCTATTGCCTATTAATAATGTATTCGTAGCTTTTTAGTGATACTTCTTTAACCGGACGTCAGTTTGACATTTTGAGGCTTTATGAGTTTTTAGAAAAGATTGATTTATGAGTCGAATAAAAACTTCTTTTATCTGTTTAATATAACAAACAATGATTTACCAGTATTAAACCGGGTTTAGACTTGCCAATAACTTACACAGAGTATGATGTCAACGATCAGAAGTCTGTTGTAATGGCACACAATAACATGTTTTTTTTAAATTTAGAAACGATAAAATGTTTGTTATTATAATGGTTAGGTAACTAACTATTTATAAGAGCTAAAACTGAGTCAGTCTTAACATAAAATAATGAAACATTAATCCAGATACCTACAGAATTTTAATCAAAATTCCTTTGTAAATGTACCCTTTGATTTGAAAATATTTCTACCAAAACTAAATGGAGATTATGTGTAATAATATCTTTATGATGTAATAAATAAATAAATATTTTATTTTGGTCGAAACATGTGTACATATTATAAAAAGCTGCCAAACTGCGTGACAGTTTATCGGCAAGATTAGCGTTCGTCTTAAGGCGACGATAACCGACTTTAAATGATTTTGTACTGAAGATCACGTCTAAACGAGTAGTGCTAATGATTTTAATAAAATATATGTTACATAAGAGCATCTTCTCAATAATTTAATATGTGAATATTTTAGATTATGTTTATAATACATAGTGAAATCAATTTGTAAAATGATGTCTAACGCGGATAAAAAACTGAGAAAGGCGAAAAATCTACCAAGCGTATTTTTCTGAAACTTTCACCAATTTAAAGATAATTTAATTATTAATCTTTTAGTATGTAATACGCGTTTTATTAAAATACCTTTTGCTTTGTATATAATAAATTAATAATACGTCAAATTGGAGACAGCGCTCCTTGATGGGCGAGTCCTATTACTAGCTGAACGCGTTGCGTGAGCTCAGTACAGAACAAGCAGCTAACCACTCAAGGTCACTGGCATATATCTGAGTCTTAAAACATTTGACATAAACAATCTAATTAAACATCTAACTAAAGACTTTCATAAGTTACGAGATCTTTTGTGTTTGGTTTTCCCTTCATTTCCTATTACAACTATTTTCTTAGATGTTTCTTCTATTTGCTTCTTATCTTTACTTTGTCGGAGAAAATACAATCTTTCATAATGTTTTCCGATATTGGCACAAGTATTACTCGCTGATATTATAGCTTCACGAATGTTTTTATGTTTTTTATATTCTTGATATGGTGGTCTTATCAGAATCTCGGGAATCAAATAGTCTACTGAATAATATTATACACTGGTTTACGTATAGACTTGAATTATAATTATATAGTTCGGTTACAAAATATACCGTATGTACAAAACCTACTTGTGATTACTTGACTGAAGTGAAGAGTAAGATACTAGGTCACCTAGTTGTTTAGTATGTTAAAATCCGTCGGTCATTAAAATCTAATCATTTTTAGGGTTCCGTACCTCAAAAGGTAAAAACGGAACCCTTAGGATCACTCGTGTGTCTGTCTGTCCGTCTGTCATAGCCGATTTATTCCGAATCTACTAAACAGATTATGTTGAAATTTATTATACATACGAGTTTCTGTGACCCAAACACGGACGTGTAACGTAAATGAATGATTTTTGAATACGTTTTAAAGACCTTAAAGTGACCACTCTAAGGGGCAAAAACTGCGATAGAAAAAAGATTATACCGTGTGAAACATTAAATAAAAGGGCTTACTACACTGTAAGGGTTTCCAACATATTTTATAATAATTAGTTTTAAAGTTATTTCAGAAAATAGATGAATATAGACCATAACCCATTATATACTCCTTATCTCCGAAACTGCTAAGCCTAAAATTAAAAACAAAATACTCAAACTCCCACCCCCTTATTACAAAACAAGGTTTATCTTCAGACCCAGGTTTAAAACATGGAGCCATTATTGAATTTCGAACTTTATTCCGACTATGGTAAAGTTCCTAAACACAAAACTGACAACTTAGTACCGAACTAAGTTTTCAGTTTTGCATAAAGAACGGTATTTCAATCACTGTTACGTTCTTATTACAAAAACTGGCTGCATGTTTTAAGCCTTGTCAAAATATAAATCTTGTTTTGTAATAAGGCGGAAAGCATTTATTTCAAATAAACCAATTACAGGCACTTTTGAATTGTCAAGGGGTTGGTCAGTCAGAGAGATGAAGCTAGTAGCTCAAAATTGAAGCCTGGATCGTCTTAAATAACATGGTAAATCACTCAATATTGTGCGTACAAACAGAACTTATACTTGCAGTTGATGTATCGGGGAACATGTTTTTCAACTCTATTGTTAAGTTTGTTCTTGGGATAAATTCATCCCAATTACGGAACCCTGCATTGTGCATGGTGTACTTGTCCGGTTTTTGTCGTTTACTTAGTTTTTAGTCTTAGTATTACCGTGTATAATTATATTTTTTGTGTTTATGCCGTATCAATTTTTTCTATCTTACTCGCTTTTTCTTCTCCAATAATTATAGGCAACTTGTTACCGTCGGAACTTCTTTATAGTACCTAATCAAATCTATTTTGTAACGAGAACTTTCTTGGTCTAGTATCAACATAATCGTAATTACAAAACATACTAATTTTGTTCGAGGACACGGTAATTATTTACAAATTGTGGGTTCGATGTTATTTTCATGTAATTATAGGCGTATTTGACCTACAAGTTGAATGGATTCTTGATTAACCGTGATTCTAAAAACGTATTTAATAATTTTTCAGCCAAGGCCCGCGAAGAATGGAAGACACCAATGAAAGAAATTGACGCAGCTCTCATAGCGTGTACTTTCGGGAGGTTTCATTTAAAGCTACTGTTTATTGCCTTTGTGGGGTTTCTGGCAGGAATTCTGGCTAGTTCTACAACAGCATATCTGCTGCCTAGTGCAGAATGTGACTTAGAAATGGATCTATTGCAAAAAGGACTGCTGAATGCCATGCCGTATATGGGTAAGTTAAAATTCTTGAAACCACTAGGTATAGCTTGCAAACGATAATTGATAATTTAACCCCCCAAACTCATCAAAAATTTGAAATAAGTCCCCGTAACGCCACAAAAAGCCAAGATAACCAAACTATTAAAGAAAATATTTCCGATATTGCTGAAAACCTCACTAAAGTCGAGGAACAGGGTAAATTTATAGCGCCAAGAGTTATGCTGGCTAATGGAAAAGTAGCACCTGGACGTAAATTTATTGCAAAAGGGACATGGCCCGAGTTCGAACGTAGAAGGAATGGCAGTGAACCGCAGCTAACTACGGCGATCGATTCGAATGCATGATATATGAGCGTTGAAGTATCGAATGTTCCAGAAGGTATATAACTTGGACCAAAGAGAATTAAAAAATACTTGACTGACGACTTAAATGCGTTTGTTTATAGAATTGTTACCATAAATTACTATCTGTGCCCTCAACTCTGCTCCAGAGGGTTAAGTAGATATTATTCCTCTACAATCCTGGCAACGAATCTATTAATATTAAATATAAAAATCACGTTCATCTGATTGGTGGTTCACCATTTATAAGCGCATTAACGGAAGGACCGGACAGATGAAGACATGATACATAATATTCAAGAATAGAACCGAAATACGACTATAATAGTTTTCATTTAGGGATACAAATTTATAAACGTTGTTTAAAGTTAAGTTGTGATTAGTGACTCCTTAACTTAAAGGAACGTTTATCAATTAATTCATTGATTAATTTCAGCCGAAAGACGTCCACTGTCTTTATATATTTGCCATATTCGTCACGCTTAGCAGGCGGGTTTGCGTTCGCAGTATGGTGTTAAAATGCATAGAGAACGCTGCTGCCCATTCTCTAGTAAGTCCCTTAGTCGTCTTTTAAGATTCCCATGGGAAGAAATAGAATGGTGCTAATTTTTAAGTACGGTACAACACGGCACTTCGTTTTTAAATAAATGGGGTATAATTTCGTACTACAGGTAAAATTGATTCCCACTATTGTTCACTGCCTGTTAGCTAATGCTAACTATTAAGTCCAAGTTTCGTGTTAAAGGTTTCCTGTTAGTGTTTAGTTATGCTCTGTATGTGTACTCATGTGTCCACAAATAAAGAATCTTGAATCTTGTTACTTTCGAGATTTTGAACCTACAACCTGCTACCTAAAATGTTTGTTTCCATAAACCTTTACAGAACATTATACTACAAGGGATATAAAGAGAGTATTATCTCCACCGTCCTTTGATAAAATTGACGGCGAGTGGTAGAACTCGTCAATGTTATGATTTGTTGTAAGTTCTCTGGTACGGAGAAAACCAACAAATTCTTGTCCTATCGTTGTATTCACTTTTAGAAATGATTTATGCTAGACTAGGTCGGTTTCGAGCCGAGCTTAATCAAACCAACCGAGCTTAGTCAAAGGAAATTTTCTTCAAGAGGGATGCGCAAAGATAGCCCGCGAAATTAAAATTTTCTTAAGTTTTTTGCAATTTGCAGGTCAGTACTCAGGTTGTATGTTGAACCACATAAATATTATGATTCGCGACCGTAACAAATAATTAAGTATTTTTCAAATTATAGTCATTAGAATCATCAATACCTACAACTCATACCGCCTTATTACAAAACCAGATTTATTTTTTGACATGTCGTTAACTATACCTGGTTTATGGCTGGTAACTGACGTGCCAGTTATTGTAATAAGAACGTAACAGTGATTGAAATACCGTTCTTTATACAAAACTGAAAACTTAATTCAGTACTAAGTTGTCAGTTTTGTGTTTAGGAACTTTACCATAGTCGGAATAAAGTTCGAAATTCAATAATGGCTCCATGTTTTAAGCCTGGGTCTGAAGATAAACCTTGTTTTGTAATAAGGGGGTCTGAGTTAGAATTGGCCTAGTTTAATAAAATAGTCCTTCAATAGGGATTATTATGTCAAGAGTACAATGTCATGATTTCATGAACAAGCCATTCAATGGAACAAATTTAACTTAAAAAGATGTATTAATGATTCTAATTATTATTATAATTCTGTAAATACATATCTGTTATAGTCGCGAATCAATATATTTTGATCAAGATAAGACCTGGCACTGACCTACAAACTGCAAAAAACGTGAATTTCGCGGCTCACCTTAACTAAGTAGCTATCGACATGGGATGATCATCATACCGTCCAATTAAAATTATTTTTGTCATGTTAGTTAAATATAAAACTTCGCAACAAACAGCTAAACCAAACACAATCTTATTGCTTTAAACATAGGTCTTAATACTTATCATCAAATTATTACAGGTATGCTCTTATCATCAGTGGTCGCCGGTTTCCTAACAGACGCATTTGGGAGAAAAATATTTTTAGGAGTTGGTTTTCTGGGACTGTTTATATTTCAACTAATTGGAGGTTCCAGTCAGACATTTGAAGTACTTGCTGCAGCCAAGTTCTTCGAAGGATTATTGTAAGTACCACTTTCCCCTAATATTTTGAACTGTCACGCAACAAAATTTGGTTCTTTTCGATTCTTTAGCTATATTAAAAGACAAGTTAGCTTTTGGTGGAAACTGATGACAAAAACCGGCCAAGTGCGATTCTGTACCGTAAAAGCAAAAGCGAGAGCAAAAAACGCCGAAAAAAACAGGTTTTTGTATGAGGGGCTTTTTTTTTTTTTAATTAACTTATTTTTTATTATTTGTTGTTATAGCGGCAATAGCTACGACGGCACGGTTGGCGCAGTGGTTAAGCGATTGACTGCTGCGCTGCGTGTCGCGGGTTCGATTACCGCACGGAACAAATATTAGTATGACCTACAAGTAGTTGTTCCGGGTCTGGCTGTTTGTGTCATGTGAGTTTAAATGTTTGTAAACACCCACGATACAGGAGAAATTCCTAGTGTGAGGAAAAGTTTATTTAAAAAAAAAAAAAAAGAATAGCTAATACGGTAACTTCACAGACGTAATGGATATCGGTATCTAAACACGACAGAATAAAAATAGATTTGATAATTTTTTTTTAAGTAGGTACCTAAATTTACACAAAAAAGAACAGATTTTTTAGGTGACTACACTTTCTGTTTTCAATTTCTCTCACACTGCTGAGAATCGTGACTCCGTTACAAATTGTCAACAGCCTTTCTCCATCTATTACGATCGGTGGCCTGGTGGAGTTCGGCGCTGATAGGTACCTCCAGTCGCTCAGATATTTGGCCCAACCACCGTTTTGGGCTTCGGCCTCTAGGTGTTTTGTCCTCTTGTGACTATTAAGTCACAAGTAACTATTAAACAAACGTTACTACTTTTGCCCTGCAGTTAATACTGCAGTGAAAACAAAATAACTCAACGATTTAATTTATTTTCTGTGGAGTTTTGCTAGATGATTTAATGTGACTCTGTATATAACATGTCTTGGAATTAACGCACAACCTCTTAAGGGGTCATTGTACTGATCATTATGAACAACTTTTACTATGGGACCAAACCTGAAATTGCGAAAAAAAAACGCTGTTCCCTACATTTTGACGAGTTTTTCGAACGTAAAAAATGTAAGGAACAGCTGTTTTATCTTTTTGCGATTTCACATTGCGTCCCATAGTAAAAGTTGTTCTTAATGATGGTTACAATGACCCCTTTAGAGGTTGTACGTTAATTCCGGGACATGTTGTAGTGGATAAAGCTCGCTTTATACATAAATGTTGCAAAGTTTATTTTATCCGTAGATACCTACTACCAGACACATATTTTACATCAATCCTGATATTAATGAAATTTCCATAATAATAATCCATAGAAAACATGCGAACATAACAATAAAATAATGCCCTTCCAATACCTGCCACATAATTAATTCATGCAATCAATAACGTGTTAAAATTTTATCAACAAAACCGTTCATCGTGATTGGATTATTCAATTTAATTTAACAACACATAATTTTCTTCGTGTAAGCTGGACAAGTGTGCCATTTGAAATAATATCAACTTTAAATTAAACTGCGTTTATTATTTCATTTGGTATGATTTCGACGTTTTGGACACATGTATTTTGTTCGTGAAAGAATAACTGTCAAAATTAATATCAATTGAATTCACTACTTATCTGTAAAGCCGCAAAATTTACACAAGGTCTGTAGCTTGTGCAAAAGTATGCAAGAGCTTCCCTGCCATTTTGCCATAACTACTTCTAAAAGCATATTATAGTGTCTCCGAATTTTTGGCCGAAAAGGTTTTTTTTTTTTGAGTGAATAATTTTTTTTTTTTCCTGACACGAAAACTATACTAATAATTTATATGACACTAATATTAAATTTATATGAGTATGGAATTTCTAATTTATTAAGTTTCTAATTATAAACCTTGTTAGTGCCTATTCTAGGTAAATTTTCGATTTTCTTATTATAGATATATATAGACGACACGGTTGGCGTAGTGGTTAAGCGATTGACTCCTGCGCTGCGTGTCGCGGGTTCAATTCCCGCACGGAACAAATATTTGTATGACCTACAAGTAGTTGTTCCGGGTCTGGCTGTTTGTGTATGTGAGTTATAATGTTTGTTAACGCACCCACACACACAAATTCTTAGTGTGGAGCAACGTGTTTTAAAAAATAAAAAAACAATGCTAAGGAAATATTTGTACGCCGATTCTTACGGCTTACGGTGACTCAAACGATGACTGTAATATCTTGCATGCTCTTGTATGTATCCAATGTTTAAACAAATAAAGAAATCTTATCTTAACTTATGGATAAATGTCACAATGACAGTAAAATCATCATCATCTGCCCGCCTTTTTCCAACTATGTTTAGGTCGGCTTCCAGTCTTACCCGATGCACCGGAATACCAGTACCTATTTTACATGAGCAATGCCAATCTGACCTCCACACCCCAGTTACTGGCTAACACGATAAATGAGCAATGCCAATCTGACCTCCACACCCCAGTTACTGGCTAACACGATAAGCAAGACTGGTTGTCAGACTTTCGGGCTTCTGACTACCCGTCCCATCCACGGACCGACCTCGGCAAGCGTTGCTTAACCTTGATAATCACGAATTTTACCACAGGCATGTGTATTTCGTGCAAAAGTGTAATTTCACCCTACTATTAAAGTAGGGTGAAATTACATTCACATTACGGCTACAACAACCGACTTTTAATGATTTTATATTGAAGATCACGTCTAAACGATTAGTGTTAATGATTTGAAAAAAAAATATGTTAAATTCGAGCATTTTCTCAATAACTTAATATGTAAATGCTTTAGATTATGTTTATATTACATAGTGAAATTAATTTGTAAAGTTATGTCTAACGTGGATAAAAAACTGAGAATGGCGCTACATCTACCAACCGTATTTTTCTGAAATCTTTACCAATTTAAAGATAATTTAATTATTGATCTTTTAGTACGCGCATTTTAATAATACTTTTTGTTTTGTGTATAATAAATTAATAATGCGTCAAATTGGGGACAGCCTTCCTTGATCGGCGATTCCTATTACTGGCTGAACATACGACGCGTTGCGTGAGCTCAGGGGGCCTAAAATGGACGCTTTGGCAGAATCATATTATGATCTGCGTACAATTCATACATCCCGCAGTTCATCTGTTTGACAGCTGCTATTTGACATTAGACTTCATTAACATAAAACTGTCAAACAGATGAATTGCGGGATATGAATTGTACGCAGATCATATTATGATTCTGCCAAAGCGTCCATATTAGGCCCCCAGTACAGAACACGCAAGCTAACCACTCAAGGCCACTGGCATATATCTGCGTCTTAAAGCTAACCAAAGACAGATTTTCACGGTCTAAAAGTTTTCTTTTGTTACCTACAGTAAAATTAATTTCTAGGCTAAGTTTTCTCCAGACATGTCTTGGTCTCTTGGACCCTTTATTCAGTAATTTTTCTTTGCCTTTTTTGTCTACGATGTCAGACTTGGAACTCTTAGCATTGTTTCGACACAAAAGAATAATGTTTTAAGCTTGCTGTAATTATTTCGGCACAATAGAGAACTCTGGATTTCTCAGTACGCGGTTGCTCTTTTAGCTGACTTAATTAAAAATTAAGCTTTTCGTTTGATAGTTTCGTCATTAATTGTAGCCTCAAGCTAAAGGACTATTAACGAAGAAAGATAACTTATTAATTATTGTGGTGTTCACTGTTGTAAGTAGCCGTGACATTTTTATATTTCCGTATATAAGTGTCAGCACTTGTGCATTCCATTCAAACCATGCTATATCTATCTTGAAACTGTCGAACGTCACTTATTATTTTATTAATATAATAGGCTGAGCATACAATAATACTTGATCCAAAGGTTCAGATAAACTGAGGCGAATCCTGCCTGTTATGTGGGACGTAATTCGCTCGAACCAATTGTGTCAAATATCTTTGAGATGTTCAAATTGGTGCATAGTCACTTGACTTCCTCATTTATCATTGAAACAATCGACACCTGCAGTCGCGTCCCACGGGATTCTCCACAGTTTGAAAATTCCTTTGAAATTAATTTCATATAATCTCAATATTTTTTTACTGTCTTTTAAATTTTAACTGCATCCAGACTATGGCACTTTTTCAATATCGTCTTTGTGATTTAACTCATGATTGTTTTCTTTTATTGTTCTGTTGTTAAACATTATTTTTGATTAATCTTTATTTTTTCTTTTCAGATACGCCACAGCATTCAGTGCCTGTGTGTCTTTAACAGCTGAGTTTTCTTACTCAAGTATTAGAGATCGCATGTTATTATGCCAGTCTTCATTTATAGCCGTATCCCACATAGTCATCGCTGCTATGTCGTGGGCGATCCTAACTAATGACTGGAAATATTCCTTCTTTGGCGGAAAATTCGGTAAGAACCTATATATTTTCGGAATATTTACCGTTTGGGAGTCTCATAAATCCAGTAACTGATAAATAAAGATTGACTATTATATGACGATTGACGATTGTTATGTTTCTTGTGCGATTGGTTTTTGTCAATGTTAGATGGTTTTTGCGCTATGTTAATATAAAAATATTATATACTTACATGTGTTTACAGTTATATATTATTTTGTTTAGTACCTGGTATTTTGACAGACCTATACGGTCCTCCTATATCTAATAATACCGTAATTTGAATACATTGTAAAATCCAATTATTTTAAAAAGAGTAACCGTAGAGTTTCATGCCAGCTCTTCTCGATAGGAAACGACCAATAAAATTGGAACCGTGCACCTAGCTTTTGACGTTTCATAGGTGCCCATGTAGGTTTATATGAAATAAAATATTTTGATCTTGATATACACTGGGTGAAACGCCGAAACGAATATTTTTATAAGAGTTAAATATAGGTTCGGATTCAGCATGAAGTTATGTATCTTTCTCTCTATGTTATAAAGCTCTATTTTTTTTGTAGCCACAGAATCCATACGGTTAAATTTAAGACTGAATTTGAAACTTTACTTCAGACGAAACGGTAATTTACTCAAAATCTACTTTGAAGACTCACACCAAAAAAAAACCAAGGTGACATAGCGCTGTGAACAATATAGTGAAGCATGCCAAAATTACACCTCACACGCACACTTTTACAACCAAACTACACCTCGCTAAGCGCACACATGTTTACGAAGCCGGTCTCACGTCACTGTTGACAGCTCTATGTCTTGGTTTTTTATTTTGTCTGTGTTTGATGTAGTTACGGCTTTTTATCGAATGACGTCAGTATAGGTGTTCCGGCTCTGACTATTTGTATAATATTTAAAACCACCCACGATTCTGGCGACTTTCATACTGGCAACGAATTTATATACAAAATAAAAGAAAAAATGAAAATAAGCGCTAAGGTCGAGCCTACAGATATTAATCCTTTCCCCGCCCTACATTCACACAAAGAAATAGGTCTAAGTATCCCTCAACGAGACTCCTAACATGGTACTAAGCCTAGAAGTACCAACATAACATACTCCAGGTTAAGTTACTAAGCATGTTTGCTTAGACCTCCGACCATAAATCCCGACAACAAAGGGGTGTTCTCAAAAAAAGGGATTTCCCTCGATCTTTTTGAAACCGTAATTGTGCCGGCATTTCTCTTGACTTTTCACGTTCCAAGTAAAGGATCAATTCCACTGCTGCGTAGGATGTGCACGGAGAGGTTATGTGTGTTAGGGGTGCTATCAGAATGTTCGTCTCGGCATGATTCAGCGCAGTCGGGCGGCAAAATTGAATCAATATAATTATACCTATGTTTGGGGCTAAAGCGTCGGTTATCCCCGTGTTTGGGTCGGCACAATTTAAGCTAATCTGAGCCGGCCCGAATATGATTAAGCAAGGGTAATGCTTGTCCACGCGCGGACACGATGCCGCGTGAGACGAACGCGGGGTACGGGTGGCGCACGGGACTAATCAGCACCGACCGACGCCGTCGTGGGTCCCTTCACTTCAATCTTCCAAGCTTCGGAGCGAACGGTCATTTCTCCTCAGCTAAATAATAATTTTGCAATTTGCAACCTAACCTATATTTTTAATACAGTCCACTATAGTTTCATTTACTTAAGTACTAATCAAGAACACACCAAACAATGCTTTGGGTCAGCTTTATTTTTCAACAAATATTGCCGAATCAAATGTGCTGACCCTAAAATGTGTATTTCTGATGTATAGCTGCTCAGGGGGTCTACTCCGAACATAAATCCAAAGTATCGGCCGAATGTTCAGCCGTTGCTTGACTGCGACTAACTATGGCTGACTACGGCGAAAGAAAAAAAAAACGACAGTCAAAGAGTTAAGCCAAAGTCAAAAATGTGACTTTAAGTCTGGCAAGGATTCAAAGTCAAAAAAGGAAACTATTGAAGTTATAAAACGGCCGAACATTCGGCCGATACTTAGAAAGAAAGAAAGAAAAATAATTTTATTCGTCACAGAAACACGTGCCTAGGAAAACACAAACTCGAGCAAGTAAACATTAAAAAAAAAAAAACCTATCTACATTATAATCACGAGCACAAAAATAACAAATAGTCGGCAACTGCACGTCATGACTGTGACAAAAAGGCTTGCACTCAGCATGATGCTGTGCTATGGGGGGGTGGGCATTAACGCTTCAGAGTAGACCCCAAGGTTAATTTTGTTTGCCAGCCACGCATCCGTTCGTAGCTTAGCCGTGGGTGGAAATGGAATTGCGCCTTAATGCAAACATTTTGTTTTAACCTTCCAGTGCTCAACACATGGAATTTTTATCTTTACATCATGTCATTATGGGCCTTGGGAGCCTTTTTGATGTACGTGTTCTGTCTGCCTGAGAGCCCAAAATATTTGCTGACGCAGCAAAAGTATGATGAGGCGAGAGAGATACTTATTAAAATATATATGGAGAATACGGGGAAACCAGCTGAGACTTATCCGGTAAGAGTTTTTAATTGGCAATTAGAATACTTTTTGTTTTTATTTTTCACTGTTTTTTTAAGTTTACACTTTGGCTTTGGCGTTTAAAGGCTTCTACCGGCACGACACGTGACGTGACACAAAAGCCCCGCGTGTCACGCGACGAGCGTGCTTTTGTGTCACGTCGCGAGTCGCACCGGTCTGTAGAAGCCTTTAATATTTGTTTTTTTTGCGGCCATTTTTAGTAGTGACTTTACAGCTAGCGTCTTTTAAGAAGGCAGTCGACTTTTACGTGCAACTATTGTGTGGAGAGAAAAAATAAAGATTGCCACCTGCACTGTGCTTCATACTGGTTCTCCGTAGGAGAAAAGGCCATAATCAACGCTTCAAACGTCATAATGACTGTTTAAGGCTGATAATCCACTCGCCAAATATCTTTGTCCAATTGTGCATTGAATGATTTCATCCACATTACTAGCAACACATTGAAGACTTGATCAAAGATTTTGACATTTCAATCAAAATGGCTACAAATAAAATTTCGTGGACAATTCTAATAACGACTTTTTTTAAATAGAATAGTATACTTAGTTCTTGATTTGAACAGAAATTAGGTACCTACATGTTACAGGTGTTGAGTTTAAAATGATCCTTATACTAACTAGGGCATGCAAACAGTTTAAGCAATAATAATAAAGACTCACTCAATATATTATATTATTAACACATTCAATCAAATCAATACAAGTTTACCATGTCAAGATGAAATTCAGTAAATAATTTGAATTAGGCAATAGAATACACAATTTATAAATAATGTCAAATTTAATAAAATGGAATATAAATTCGTCATGTTTGAGGTCAATACAGACCAAACACGGTTCGGTCGGTTTTGATAAATGCTTATGAAAGCAATTAATGTCTTTATGGTACGAGGTACAAAGACTAGAACAATAAAACTAAATGCTTAGAGGCATTTATGCAACTATAGCAGGACGAAATTATATTTGTATTTTCTTTTTCAATAATAATCGAAAGATAATAAAAAAAAACGAGAAGAAAGAAAAAAAAAATACAAGTACGAAAGAACATGTTGGGGGAAAATATGCGTCACATCCACGCAAAACAGTCATCGTTCAGCATAATGCTGTGACCCTATGCGAGACAGAGCCCAGCGCTGGTTTTCAGTGACAGCCGGACAAGCGGAATAGCAGCACATAAAGTCACTACACGTTCCACCATTTCGTCACTTTAATATTTGACAAGTGGAAAGGGGATTCGTCAAAGAAATTTGATCAAATGTTGGACATCGAAATTGGACAATGAAATTTGACGAGTGGAATATCCCCCATAGACTCGTTTAAGGTGATACTGAGTGGATTATAAGCCGGCTTCCCATTATAGACTACTGAAGTTCAGACAGTACCGTTTGGTGCCGGACGTAAAGAATAGCAACATTCCATTTCTTCCCGTGGGTGTCGTAAAAGGCGACTAAGGGACTTACTACAGAATGGGCAGCAGCGTTCTCTATGCTTTTTAACACCATACTGCGATAACCAACCCGCCTGCCAAGCGTAGCGATTATGGCAACTTAACCCCCCTTTGGGGGAGGCCTATGTCCAGCAGTGGACGTCTTTCGGCTGAAATGATGATGATGATAAAGTTCAGACTTTATCCCGGAATTAAATGCCACTGCGTGCGTCACAGTAACTTAATGTATTTACCGATTTCAATGAAACTTCATACGCTTAAGCAGGTTACAAAGGTCTAAAAAGTTAGAAACATTTTCGAAATGCCTTATTTAATTTAGTTATACTCACTTATGTATTTATTTTATTTTAAGGTTTCCGTACCAAAATGGTAAAAAGGAACCCTTATGGTGAGACTAAGTCTGTCTGTCTGTCTGTCACACCTGGATATCTCAAGAACTACTGATGCTATCAACTTGAAATTTAGAATAGTTTTAGATAACGTTTGCTCAACTATTTTGCAAACAAGAAAGAAATTAAAAAAACATATACTTTTTTGCAAAAGGGACTGAAAAGGGGTCTTAAATTTTTTAAGTGGGGCTACTAGGGCGTGTATCATATCATATGAAAGAGCGCTGTTTGCACATTCTCAAACATATTTTCATTTTTTTTTAGGTAGCATTCGTTCCGACTTTTGATTAAAAATTTAAAAAAAAATACCGTCCACCCCTTATCTCCGAAGTTTGCGTAGATAAAAATCTGAAATTATTCTATGTGATAGAAGTTTATGTAAAGTTTATAGGAAAAATAATACGATGTCTCTAAATAGCACATTTATACGTACGGAACCCTCGGTGCGCGATTCCGACTCGCTCTTGACCGGTTTTTTATTTCTTGTTTTGTTATTTTTATCTCAATATAATTAGGCTGCACCGGTTGACGTCATCACGTCAACGCCGGCTGTCGCTGAAAACCAGCGCTGGGGCTCTGTCTCGCATAGGGTCGCAGCATTATGCTGAGTGATTGCCGTTTTGCTTGGACGTGACGTATATTTGCCCACAACTTATTCTTTTTGTGTTTGTATACTATCGCAAATAAACGCATTTTCTTTCTTATCTTTCATTCCAAGTATGGATCACCCATAAGTCAATATAGAATATTAGGTCAATAGGTTCTTTTTAATTAACTTCAATAACGTTGTGCAACACCATAATTAAATATTCCGAATGTAATTGCGAAGTAAAGTTTTTAAAAACTCTTTCATATGAATTAAAATAAAACATTTTGTAGTAAATACTTAAACTCATAGTCAAGTCAAATCGTTTATTAACAAAAATAGGCACATAGAAGGCACTTCTGAACGCCAAAAATTAAGAAGAAAATAGAATAGATTCTAGTTTAATTTCTAAATGTTAATTTTAAATCATTGTTATTTAAGAGTTGCTTTAACAATTTCAATATCAAAGAAACTTTGATAATCACATTTTAGTGTACGTTAGTATATTTCAATTTCGAATATAGGGTTGTCACTTTTGATTTTATTGCTAGATGTCAACTTCTAACAGTCGCTCTTCAAAGGGTAAATTTATTGTTATGAACAATACTAAGAAATTGCAATATTATTCAGACCCTTTGCTCAGACGGTAATGTGTTTCGCATTGTTTTCAAATCTATTTTCTCTATTTTTCTAACGCCACTGATAATCGTATAGCTCTCTTCGCGGAACGACAAAAATACTTATGAAGATGACTTAAATAACACCTTGATCTCTGTTATGAATTGGTTGAATGTAAATAATTTAAAAGCTAACTTCGGAAAAACAAATACCAACACAAAACAACCTAACCTAACAACCGACCTACCTATTGAAGAAACAGGACACTTCAAAATGTCTGAAGAATGATGCAAGCTTGTATATTTGTCGCAGATGGATTGTTTAATCCGCTATTTTACGTAACCGCTAGCTGTTTTACAAAACCGTTACCTCTAATCGTTGACCCGCTGCTTTGATAAATGCAAAATGTTTCAGTAATTATAGAAAATCTTTTTTTCAGTTTTACATAATGGAACTGTTTTGTAAAACGGCTAGCGGTTTATTTATTTATTTTATTACTTATGTACACACAGTAAAATAGAAAGCGATATGACATCATTAAAATTTAAGTACAAAGGTACAGCTTATTTCTTAAGAAATACGCGCGCGCGTGCGGTTCTGTAAAACAGCAGATTCGACAATCCATCTCCAACATATTGATAATGAAATGACTTGTAGACTACATATATTGAATAATTATGCAAGTGAGTGAGTCGATCAGCCTATTATAAATGAACTTGCTTATAAAATAAATTCATAAATTTAGTTATGGTATAATTTTTTGGGGAATTTCACCAACAAAGATTTTGTCTTTAAGTCACAGAAACGGTGCGTTAGGGCTATGTTCGGTTTCAAATCTACCAAGAGTTGTGTACCATCCTTTAAAAAGTACAGTATCTTACCATTGCCTTTGCTGTATATATTTGAAGTTGGTAGCTGTCAAGTGGTAAGTTCAAGAAACAAATTCCTGAACTTATTGTGTCAAAATCGTACCCAAAGAGATGAAAGTCGTCTCTGTGTTCGTAAAAATAATACTGCCATAATGTATACGAGTATTTTTCATATGGCAGCAGTCGTTTATAACAAATTGCCAAAGGAGCTAAAAAAACATGTTTATTTGTTTAAGCAAAAATTAAATCTATGCTATGTAAAAAATATTATTATATTGCCTCCGACTTTTTACAGATAAATTTTGACTTTATGTATTAAATAAACATTTTTAAAATTATATAAATAAATTGTTGTAACTAATTCTAATTTGACTTCATAACATAATTAACTTTCATTTATTTATTCATTCAAATTAATATATTATTTATACATAATAACTCTTTAAACCACTAAAACTCACCATCTGACTGGAGACTGGAAGCCAACCCGAAGTTGGGTAACTTCGGGTTGGCTTCCAGTCTAACAGATGTATCTAGCTAAATGCCAGTATTTTACCACATAAACCGCTAATTAATAAAAAATAAAGGAAAATAATATACCTACAAGATGCACTAAAAAGGGTTGAGTTTCGACTCAACCCTAAACCGTTCCCATGAAGTCGCGAGCTCTCGAATTCTATAAACCTATTTATGATAAAATCGTTTGACAGCTGCGGCTGCGGTCAAACGTTGAGCTGTCAGATGACATTTACATTGACCACCCTAGTCTGAAGTCTGATCAATACCTACCTTAATAATAATACCTTTAGCACTTTACAAATTGTTGTATAATATACATTAAAATATATTTTTCCATTTGAAATTTTGAACTGGATCTTTTCATATAAAAGGTGCTATAAAAAGAGTGTCAAGATTGCTTTTTGATAAGTATCTATTATTGAAATTGAAAAGTTATGTAACTTTGGATTTATTGAAAAGATAGCACTTTGGATTAAGTTTTAATGTAAAAGATAGGTAAGTGATTGGTTGATAGAGTGATAAAAAGTCGTTATTATAATAAAATGTGTTCA
The DNA here is from genome assembly GCA_948098905.1 of Tiliacea aurago. Taxonomy (NCBI): domain Eukaryota; kingdom Metazoa; phylum Arthropoda; class Insecta; order Lepidoptera; family Noctuidae; genus Tiliacea; species Tiliacea aurago. The sequence goes on from OX402593.1 coordinate 21,418,521, forward strand.
ATATTTTATTAAGTATGGTATATAATTTATAAACTATGCACCCCATGGATTTCCCATTGACAAAAATGGCGAACTTACTCGTAAACTTTCATCCCGTATGTAACCCCTCTATGGAACGAATTTCAATAATCATTCCTTAGTTCTCAGCTTCGTTGTTAAAGGAGCCGTTGTACAAGATGTTATGCTTCTTCTTTTTTCAATATATACCGTAAAACCTGGCAACTTTGCCCTATAATTCAGTTTTTTTTTGCATTAGTTAAGTTATTTTCGAATACATAAGTTAATGTCATATTGTGTTTGTACCACACAATACTATATGTTCATTACTCGATATTTATTACTAGAAATATCCAGAAATATGTATGCATGTTAGTTAAAAAAAAAGTGAAATTTCGTCGGTCTTTCGTTCTTGAGAAGAAAGATAACATCATCAACCAAATGGAAAGTTGCAAGGAACAATCAGTTTACTACGGAAACCTATGCATATAATAGTACCAGTCAATATTACGGCGGAAATATCTTGCGATTATAACGTACTGCCTATTAAGACACTACTTAAGAAGATCTATAAAAGGTTCAGTACCTACTAATGACTTCTAAAAATTAAGAAAAAAGTATTGGTTACTAAGGGACCAATCCCAAGCCAGTACAAAATCTTTTACTAGGAGAGTGCATTACATAAAAAAAAATACAACTAAACATTACAATTATACAATTATAACAAAATACCTGACATAATAAAAGCTTGTCAACCCTAAAAGCATAATTTATTCGTCGGTGTCTGCTGCGCCCGCGATATCGCACCAGTCTGTACGAGCCTTTAAAGATGACACAATACGTAATTTCAAAAAGAAGTTAACAGTTTTATTGTTTGAAAAATGTTACTACTCGATTATCGATTTTATAAAGGACAATTACTTAGATTTATCCTAATAACATTTCTAATTTAAGAGAGTTATATTTTTTTTATACAATTTAACGACTTATCAACTTATTTAATTGTACCCGTTTTGACTTCATTCATTAATGTTTGCATAGAGGTAGATTGTACAAGGATCTCAATCGTTTTTTAATATCTAAACTTTAAAATAACAAAAATAAATAAATAAACTTTACTTTACTTTAACCCACAATATTATTGATCTAAATGATCAGTTTAAAAAAACTAAATTGCAATATGAAAATAGATTTAAAAGTTCGTAAGAAGCTCATGTCTGGGTAAGGCATCTGTCCCACTACCGACGAAGAAGCAACTCAATCAACGTTTTTCTCACTCAAGAAACGTACTAAATATTGTAGGTCCTATTTAATAAAAAAAACTGGTCAAAAGCGTGTCGGACTCGGGCACCGAGGGTTCCGTATGTATATATGATGTTGATGATTACTGAAAAACTGTGCGATTTACAGACATCGTTTTACTTTTCCTGTAATTTTTAGACACTTCTATCACAGAGAATAATTTCACATTTGTATATAAGCAAACTTCGGAGATAAGGGGGGGGGGGGTGCGGTATTTTTTTTTACATTTTTCTTCAAAAGTCGGAAACTATGCTGCCTAAAAAAAAATGTATGAGAATGCCCAAACAGCGTTCTTTCATATGATACCCCATATATAATAGTTGGGCAAACGTCATCTAAAACTATTCTAAATTTCAAGTTGATAGCATTAGTAGTTCTTGAGATATCTAGGTGTGACAGACAGACAGACTTAGTCTCACCTTATGGGTTCCTTTTACCATTTTGGTACGGAAGCCTAAAAATATATAAAAAAAATATTAATAGTTGATCGAATACTCGTATGTCGCAGTGACAAAAGCTATTAAAGAAAGTACTCGCTCAGCGACGATCGCTTGGCGGGTAGAACACTCACGTCTGGTTCAAACGCATACCAGGGACTAATCGCTCGTCGCCATCGCACACTCGCTGATTGTTACTCACCAACTCGTTCATAGTTGCTAGCTCTACTCGCTGCCGCTCTAGTTGCCGTAAGACAGTAGACAGCTAGATCGAAATAAGCAATAGAAAACACAAAAAAAAATAGAGATTATTTAAGAAAATGTTGGAGGTTATCTTCGTATAAAAACTACTTCAAATTGATGTAGAACTTTGGAGATGTTTTCAGACTGGTTTCCAACCCTTTTCAGTAGGAAATTGAATTAGGTCCACTCGTTTTTTCTTTATGTATAGGGCATAAATGTATTGTATTACTATAAAAGTATAGGATATTAGTAATACGAGAAAAAATATTTTGATGGATTATATTCAACAGAATTTGCAAATTAGAGCTCTAAAATCAGCTCTCCATTAGTTTTTGCCTAAACATGCATCAGGAGAACGATTATTGCTAAATATGTAACTTAATAATTGAAAAATTGCTTAATTATTATTTTAGAAGAGAAAACGAACTATTTTTACCAAGTAATTATTATTTATATGAACCAACGAATAGTATTCAATTTCAACGAGGAAATCATGTAGCTACGCGCATTTTTAGTAATACTCCTCTCAAAGTCATAGTTTCACTACCAACGTGCTTTCGACTGTTCCCGCTCAGAATGAAACTTCTGTAGAAAACCATGTTGTGACTTGCGTGTAATATTGTATCTATTTGTAAAAATTATTCCGCCATTCGCTCGCATCATCAACGTGAGTTATAACATCGATAAATATGTGGAAACTCCATTATTATGACGATATTTCCTGATATTGTATCGTTGCTACCTATGTCATGGAGTCATGGTGAGGTTCACCTAGTTTTAACAGAATTACCGACGAGGATATGAAAGTTTTCTTTGAAAGCTTGATTGTGGATATCGATTCACTTTGAGTAATACAATGTTGGACGTAAAAACTGAAGTAAGTAATTAAAAACTTACAAGATGTTGTTAGCTGTTTGAAAAAATAATTAAAGTTGGGTTTATTATTTTGCAAGTTGTTTGCGTTCAAATGAACCTAGTGTTAATTCTAAGCCTCAAAAGGTTACTTTGGAACACATAAGTAAAACAATAACTTTGAAGAATCACTCTGCTTTGAAAAAAAAAAACAATTCAGTATTTTTAATTATTGAGCTAAATATTTAATTAAAATCGGAACAGATAGATTAAGAGCGTTTACAGCATTTCATACAAACTTTCAAGTCCTTGTTTTTCGAAATGCCTGAACCGATTTTAATGAAACTTCATACGCATAAGCAGAATACAAAGTTCTAAAAAGTTAGTAAAGAACATTTTCGAAATGTCTTATTTGAAAACAGATTGAGGAGTTTCTATGGAAAATTTAAAACCGGTCTAATTTGGCTACGGTAACACTTTTTTCAAAAATGTTCTATACTAACTTTTTAGACCTTTGTATCCTGCTTATGCGTATGAAGTTCCATTAAAATCGGTTCAGCCATTTCGAAAAACAAGCACTTGAAAGTTTGTATGAAATGTTGTAAGGTGTAAACGTTCTTAAAAGAAAATTAATTCTCAGCTATTATATTAAATATCGAAAGGTTTTTTGTCGATTTAGATGATGTGTGAAATAGTAGTGTTAAGGCTCCCGCAGACAGGCGTGACGACATGGTGCTACACGATTCTGGTAGAAATTTTCCATTAAGATTTGATCGAAATTGTTTTACTAGAGTCGCGTCGCGCATGTCTGTAGGAGCTTTTAATCAACTTTTATCTCTGACCGTGCCCATATAAGGGTTTTGGTTTCATATGACATGTGTAGAAATAGATTACTCATAATTCAGTAGAATTTAGCAGATCTGTCTCTGAAAGGCCATACAAATCTGATAAGCGCAGTTAAATAATCCTAGTACTTTTTCTATTCCAGTTCTACAACATTTGGAAGGACAAGAATAGGCACTTTATAGACGAGACACCCGAACACCACGTAAAGACGAACATTCGGCACCAGATTGTGGAAGGTCTTTATAATGTAAAGCCGATGTTCCAGAAACCGTTGGTAGTGCATCTGGCTATGACGTGCTTCACAAATTTCGTTATTATGGCTATGTAAGTCAAAATCAACAGTCATTTATTCAAACTAGACTAACTAGAGAATCAGTACTTTTTGAACGTCAACATTATACAATATTAGTATTAGTATATGCGAAACCCGAAATACGTGTCTAGTATTTTTATGTAAAGAATCTATATACAAAATTTCAAAACTGTATCATGAAAAATCACAAAGTTATAAGGTTGTTATGTTACCGGGTTGTCCGTACAAAACATGCTAACAGCGCCCTCGCGCCTCCAGGGTCGTCTTACGCTCATTGATAAATAATTCGGCAGTAGGTACCTAACCGTACGGCGATTGTATTGTAAGTAATTAAATGGTGATAACAATTTCCATCACATTTAAATATTTTTGGGACAAAATATAACATGGTGTAAAAATTATTGAAAGCGATTCAGTTCCTTATTCTGAACAAACTATATTCAGGTTTGCATATACTAAAAATAATGTTGTAATGATAATCCCCTAAAACGCCCGCTATTCACTACTTTCTAGTGCTTTAGCTAGGAAGAAGTGGCGCAACAAACTCCGTAGCAGCACAGCTGTCTATTTAGTTAAAATAATGGAATAGATGTAGATTTTTCCTTACGTAAATAATATTTCTCTAGTAAGAAATGGGCAGCAGCGTTCTCTATGCATTTTAACACCATACTGCGATCGCCAATACGCCTGCAAAACGTGGCGATTATGGCAAACTCCACCCCCTTTTAGGTAAGGCTTATGTCCAGCAGTGGACGTCTTTCGGGTGGAATGATGATGATGATGATGATGATGAAATAATATTTCATTAATGAATTGGCAAGGTACCGTCATAATTCTCTCGCTTCCGGCCCTGGTCCAGGCCATGGTACGGAGCGATAGTGTATGGGTGGCAGTCACATCCACCAGTAAAAGTCTGACACAGCCTCCCGTTCCGCCCAGAGCGGGAGAAGTTATTTGATGATACCACACACAAAAAAAAAAGTGGTACCGATGCTTGATAATAGTCTTGATTGAATTTTAGAATCAAACAATCAATCTGCCTAACCTTTTTCCAACTATGATAAGGTCGGCTTCCAGTCTAACCGGGTGCAGTTAAATATCAGTATTTTACATAGAGCCACTGCCTATCTGACCTCCATAACCGAGTAACTGGGTAATACGATACCTCTTGGTAAGACTGGTTGTCATCGGTTTTTTGACGTCTCGTAACGACTATCAAAGACCCATGAATGACAGCCAGGACCAACGGCTTAACGTCCTTTCCAAGGCGCGGAGGGGTTGGATTGGTTAGGATTGCATTATCCTACTAATATTATAAACGCGAAAGTTTGTAAGTATGGATGGATGGATGGATGTTTGTTACTCTTTCACGTAAAAACGGCTGGATTAATTTTGATAAAATTTTGTATCGAGGTAGCTGACACCCTGGATTAAGATATAGGCTACTTTTTATCCCTATATTCCCACGGGACCGAGACTTACGCGGGTGAACCCGCCTGGCGCAGCTAGTAAAATATAAACAGAAAAGGCAAGGTTCAAAATCAAAATTAAAAATATTTTTATTTCACATAAGCCTACATGGGCACTTATGAAACGTCAGAAGCTAGGTGCACGGTTCCAATTGGTCGTTTCCTATGGAGAAGGGCCGGCAAGAAACTCCACGGTCACTATATAAAAAAAATAAAATAGGCTTTTACAATGTTTTCAAATTACAGTGTTAATAGGTATGAGAGGACAGCGTAGGCCCATCAAAAGTACCTTAACAAAATAGAAAATGGTCTACAGATCTACAGTCTCGATTTGGATAGGTTGACCTCGTAATTTTGATATATGACCCTAAGGTTGATTGTCACTTGCACTTTATAAAACAACAAGGTCTATTTGTCTTTGTGACAGTTGGATAGTTTCACCCTTATTGAAGTTTCAATTCACTGGGAATTGTGGTCAGCTTTGGTGAAGTAATCACGAGCTCGACGGTTTAGGTACACGTTCAACTCATGTGAGGTGTGACGACACGGTTGGCGCAGTGGTTAAGCGATTGACTGCTGCGCAGCGTGTTGCGGGTTCGATTCCCGCACGGAACAAATATTTATAAGACCTACAAGTAGTTGTTCCGGGTCTGGCTGTTTGTGTATGTGAGTTTTAATGTCTGTAAACGCACCCACAATAAAGGATAAATTCCTAGTGTGGGGCAACGTATAAAAAAAAACTGATGACCTATTTCTTATAAGATTCTGATAGGATGTCACTTATTAAACCGGGATCATTTTTAGGGTTCCGTACCCAAAGGGTAAAACGGGAACCCTATTACTAAGGCTCCGCCGTCTGTCTGTCTGTCTGTGTCCATCTGTCCGTCTGTCACCAGGCTTTATCTCATGAACCGTGATAGCTAGATAGTTGAAATTTTCACAGATAATGTATTTCTGTTGCCGCTATAACAACAAATACTAAAAAATGTAATAACATAAATATTTAAGGGGGCTCCCATACAACAAACGTGTTTTTTTTTGCTCGTTTTTGCTCTATATTGATAACGGCAACAGGTAGACGCTTGAAATATTCACGGAATTTGTAGATATATATTTAAATAAAATAAAACAAATATTTAAGGGGGGCTCCCATACAAAAAACGTGTTTTTTTGCCATTTTTATAGATAATGGTACGGAACCCTTCGTGCGCGAGTCCGACTCGCACTTGGCCGGTTTTTATTTAGTATTTTTTTTACTTTTTTTCAATTTACTTATTTTCTCTGGTTATCTCTAAAAAGTTTTCGTTTCGTTTTCATTCTGAAAGGTAAACAATGTTTGAATAAAGAGTATTTTATATCATACGCGCTGAACCGTAATAGCTCCTATTTGCAACTGCAGATACATAATTATCCATCAATATTGAAAGACTATTGATTGTTTGAATAAAGTGTGTTACAAATGTGCTACGGTAACGCAATTATTATGCTAGTATTGTATCTATAAATTCATTTAAAAATACATATATTATAATCATAATTTATCATACCACTTAACTAGTGTGTACAGTACCTAAAAGACTCAAAATCAAAATCAAAAGTCATCTATTCAAACTAGGCTGAGAATCAGCACTTTTCGAACGTCAAAATTACATGAGACAGTCCCCCCAAAAACGCCCACCCTTCACCACTTCCTAGTGCTTTAGCTGGGAAGAAGAAGTGGCGCAACAAGTTCCCCAGTAGCACAGCTGTCTGCTCATTTAAAAACTTGAATCTATACAATAAAATGTAAAATGCAACACATAACATTAAATTAAATTATTTGCCTTATGTTTGCCACACACCACTATACAAAAAAATATAATTTATATAATAATCTTAAATAAATAAAGCTATATCTATAACTCGAAGTCACAAATGATAAACTAGCACCATCGAAGTATAATAAAAAAACTGTTAATTATTAATAACAATAACAAAACCATGGTCAGCAAGACGACCAGTCACCACAAGCAGCACCCGTTCACGAGCATAACGCAAAGATCAGCCATCACCCCCCTCGCCATATTTGAGGGAATGAGGCAACCCGACCCCCGACGCTACCGCAAGCAGTGACATCTAAGGGAGCATGACGAACTTGCTGCCGGTTGTTCAGGCAAGAATAAAGTGATCATTGTTGAGGTCGCTAGCTAACCACTTATTGCAATGCAACTCATAAAAGAACACGTAATGAGTAGACTTTGTCACTAATCAATTAAAATAAATTGACTTAGACAGTCAAATAAAATAAACAAATATAGGAACTCATATAACCTGTCAGTAGGTAATCTATATCTGGAGAAAGAACATGAACATTGTCTTGAGTTAATCACAGCGACCAACTATTCTTATCGTTTAAGTAGTCGTTGATAGTAAATAACAATTCAATGACTATTAGTGTTAGTAAATAACAATTCTAGTCTTAGTAAGATGCAAAAGCACGTTAAGCTAATGGTCCCGGCTGTTATTCGTGGATCTTTAACAGTCGTTACGGGTCGTCAAAAGCCCAAAAGTCTCACAACAGGTCTTACGAAGGGGTATCGAGTGACCCAGTCACTGAGTTGTGGAGTTCAGATAGGCAGTCGCTCCATGTAAAATACTGGTAGTCAGCTACATCTGGTTAGACTGGAAGCCGACCCCAATATACTTGGGGAAAGGCAGGCAGATTGGTTAATAAGAAAGATAAGATAAGATAATCATTTATTTGCTAAACATGAGTTCAATACATACAACACAAATGACAGCATGCAAGAGATGTAAAAAGTAAAGAAAAAACAGATCATCACGTTTGCCTTAACAATGGCATGCAAATATTAATAAAATTAAGAATAATGTCACTCCGAGTCTAAACTCCGAACCAAAATATGTTGCTGGCAATAAAATATATTATGAGCACAAACCATTGATATATTATCGGCCGAACCCAATGACTTATTTTCAGTTAGAGACGGATCGCTATTGATGATATACAGTATAATTATGTCTATGCTCGGATGGCGTCTCACAATCATTGATAAAGGCTATCTATCTAACGAAAACAATAAGTAGGTTTCTCTACTTCGCCCTCCCGTGCGTTCCATTACAACCAACATCACTTTAAAAAACAACATGTGTAATTAGGGTTATATTAAAATTTCTTTGTTTCTTACTTTTAAATAAGTTACTGGATTAAGATATAATTCTGTAGAGCCATATTTGTTACGAGTATGGCCGCGAATCAAAATACAACCTGTTACTGACCTGCAAATTGCAAAAAACGTAATAAAATTTGAATTTCGCGGGCTACCTTAGCGCATTAATGTTATTTTTTTTAAACTTAAATTCATGTTGGAATGGTGCTTGCATGGGGGGTGTTAGTAAGGGGGGAGTTAAATTTCTGTTATGTTTTTAGGACGCACCGTTTTCGAGATATTTTAATTTCAATTTTTTTTTATTACTTTAAATAAAAAAAAACATCTATGATCATTATTGCTAAAGAGTTCATTTTAGCTTTGCTACTTTACGTTTATCCCTGCAATTCGGAGAATAGCCAAATCTGCCATCTGTAGTACTGTCCTGTCGGACGCATACTTTGGCATTTTCATACAAATAGATATATTTTGTAGGCGAAACACCCTCCCATCAGTAGATAGCGTGGGCCGGTATGATTCCTAGATTATTGGGACGTTAAAACCATCGATAGATATATTTTTATATCTCCAGTAGGCCGAAACTGGTGATATATAGGTTATTGGGTTCGGCCGTAAAAGGAGGAAGATATGTTACGCGCTTTTATTTTTTTTTTTGGGTGGGAAATTATCAAATAACTTCTCCCGCTCTGGGCTGAGTAAAAGAAAAGTAAAAGAAAAAGTCTGACACGCCCTCCCGGCGTGTCAGACTTTTACTGACTAAAACCCACCCGTATTCCTTCATTTGCCTGTGTGCCAGGGCCACGATATCCTTTTCGGACAAACTCGCAACCCTGGCAGGCATTGGCCCTAACGGACCCCGTCAGTTGGTGCTGACAACTCTTTGAGGCGCGCGTGGAATACGACGCGCCGTCGAGCCGGGCCTGGTCCTTATCGGACGGTGAGCTACCCATCGCTCACCGTCCGCAGGCCCGCGCCTACGGTGGCCGGAAATCGGTTTGCGACTCCCGACGCCCGGGGCGTCTCCTGCGGTGACTAGGGGCGCGAGGGCGCGAACTTTGCCTCTCCCTCACGCGTTCCGCCTCCTCCTTCGCAAGCATTACTGCTTCGCAGAAGGAGGTGACGGCCTCCCATGCCCTCTCGCTCCGAACCATGGCCTGAACCAGGGCCGGACGCGAGAGATCGCCGCCGCCGATCGCCTCCGTTAGGACACGGCGGTGCTCCGCCCAAGCTGGGCAGACCTCCACCGTATGCTCCACCGTGTCCTCCGGGCGATCCACACAGTGGTGACACCCGGGCGTTTCCTCCCGCTTTATCCTGAACAGGAACCTCCCGAAACAACCGTGTCCGGTGAGGACCTGCGTCAGGCGGAAGGTGAGGACGCCGTGGCGCCTCTCTAGCCACTCCTCAAAGAGGGGACTTATCGCCACAATTGCCCAACGCGCTAACATCGCAATCAGTAAACCTGGGGCTCTACTTCGAAGCGTTAATCCGAAGTATCGGCCGAATGTTTGGCCGTTTTATAACTTCCATACTTTCTTTTTTGACTTTGCATCCTTACCCGACTTAAAGTCACATTTTTTACTTTGGCTTATCTCTTTGACAGGCGTATTTTTTTTTTCGCCGTAGTCAGCCATAGTTAGCCGGAGTCAAGCAACGGCCGAACATTCGGCCGATACTGCAGATTTATGTTCGGAGTAGACCCTCTTGGCTCGACGCACGACTTCATGCACCAAAACTCATAGTCTCAAACCTACAGTTACCGATAGACAAGAACAGAGTTATTTATAGGAAATGGCGCTGTCGTGCGAGCGAAATCGCGCAGTACTCGTCGCCAATAAGTCTCGCAACACGCGAATTATGTGCGTATCGTGTCTCTCACGCATGTTTGTAATATCTATCTAGCTCCCACAAACATGGCGAAGCAAACATGAAATATTATTATAACTTTCAACAAATTAGCATTTTTGGCTGTACTTACGAGTGGTAAGTAATCCCATGTGTATAATTTTTCTTCCTTGTTTTGTGTTTTTTAAAACACTTTTTAGCTGCACAAGAAGTCATTTTGATACGTATTTATCACAAAAAAATAAATAATTATGGAGCTGTTTGATCCAAGATATCCCGTGCGAGACTGCATGCCTACTACGGGCCATCACTTAGTTTGATGGGACCAGCAGTGCTATTCTGTAAATATCTCACCGTGAAATCCTGCGTGGAGTGAGCTGTCAGTATCATCTCACTGATGTGGGTATTGACCAAGCATTACATTTACAATCATAATCGAGATATAAATAAAAATTTTTTATGCTAATTGTGTTGATCATTTTATATTATTTCAAAGCTAGTATTTAAGTGTCTAAAAATTACTAATTAGGAGGTTTTGAAATAAAATAGTAAAACAGAAATTCTGTCAGAAACTCAATTTTGTCTTTTTTCCGTTTTTTTCCTAGTTTAGTCCTTAAACGTTACTGTTTAGACACTTAAATACCAGCTTTGATATGATATAACATGGTCAACAGAACTAGCATAAAAATATTATTAAAATCACGATTAAGACTGTAAATGTAATCCTTGGTCCATCCCTAGCATCAGGTGGGATGACACTGACAGTTCACTCCACGCTCACATCACGTAAGTATTCACGGTGAGATGGTTACAGAATCGACATGCTGGCTCTGTTACTAAGTCCCTTTAATACATCAATGCAAATGGGAATGTGTTTATGCGTACCGATTGACACAAAAAACCGAAGTAGGTAAATGAAGCCTTCATTTCATATTCCAGGTACAACGTGCTGAGACTCTGGTTCCCTCAAGTATCAGCTATTGTGGAGCATAACCCACTGACCGAAGGACAAGATTTATGCTCAGTCCTAGACGCGTACACATCCAGCTTGAAACCGGTTATACACAATTCTTCGTTTATACAAGAAGTTTGTGTGCCGGTAAGTATTCCTTCGGTTTATTTCCTTTCTAGAATGTATGTTTAAAAGTTCAATGTATATGTGGCATCTACAACGTCACACGCGTACTACGTATCATTGACCTGACGTCACACAAATCCTGCATCGCGCAAGCAAAGTTCACGGCGCGACTGGCATATACAGGGTGGATTTTTGAGATGGGGCAGTAACAGGACAGTTACCCTTACCGTTGTATCTACAGAAAAACGTCCTTATGAGACTGTCCTTAACTTTTTGAGAAAATTTGATCAACATTCACAGATTTTGAAAAAAATGTACAGTCTGCAGGAAAATGGGCAATTTTGACAAAAACTTTTTTTTATGCCATTCGATCCTGTTTCTTATAAGGATCAAAAACCTCTATTGGGCCAAATGAGGTTTGAGTACTAGAAAAATCATAAATCGCAAAAAACTTTTCCCATACGTAACCGGAACATTTATTAGGTCAAGAATCTTGTGAAATATAATGTTAAGCATATCGATTTATCACTAGTAATTTGGTCGCTGTCACTTCAAGCGTCAATTACTGGCCAGACTCAATTGTTGAGTCGGAAAAATGGGGTGGCGTGGCGTCTACACTTATTTGGTTTCGACTGATTTTAATCGGTAGAAGACTAACATTTTTACAGTTTAGCCTACTAACGACTACCCAGCTGTTCTAGTTGTTGCAAGTGCGACTGCTGAGTGTGAAGTCCTGGGTTCGATCCCCAGTCGGGCAAAGTGTTATTGGGTTTTCCATCAAGAACATCTTAGTAGCAGCCCGGAGACTGGATTTGTGCCCGGTTGATGCCAATAAGTGCGTTGTCTAGTACATAACTTAATCACGAAACAAACTCGTAAAATGTGCCCTTCGGGCAGAATGGGCCAATGTTGTTACCGACCAAAATCGAAAAGAAAGAAGGGCGAACTTTATCGAGCAATTAAGAACAATTCATAAGTTTCACCGCTCTAAATAGTCATTGTCTCATGTTCATAATATATTCATTTGCATTCCATAAAATTAGGAAACAATAAGCAATCAACAATTTTTAAATAGATTATTAACATTAATTAAATAAATATAAACTTTATTTTATTGAGATCAGTCTTAAGTTGTACAATAATTATTTCAAAATGTCAATTAAACATTTTACATATTATAATATTTATATTATAATCATCATCTCAGCCGAAAGACGTCCACTGCTGGACATAGGCCTCCCCCAAAAAGGGGGGGATTTGCCATAATCGCCACGCTTGGCAAACGGGTTGGCGATCGCAGTATGGTTTTAAAAATGCATAGAGAACGCTGCTGCCCATTCTCTAGAACCTAAGTCCCTTAGTCGCCTTTTACGACACCCATGGGAAGAAATGGGATTGTGCTATTCTTTACGTCTGGCACCAAATGGAACCATATATTATAATATTCATATTTACAAAGTAGTGAGTAAAAGCTAGCAATACGTAAACCTAAATTTAGTTCGCTCACAACCAAATCACCAAGCAAGCAGACGCATCAATAAACACAAATGAATCATAGTCTCCTAGGGTGCATAAACTCAGAAAATCTACCCAGTTCATACTCGTATGAATCAGAGGTAACGTGATGTTAGGCGTGAATTTGCCAATGTGTGCGCTATCTTAGGCCCCTGGGACGAGACCTATCACCTGCGATAATTGAGTAGGGACTACTGTTACGCGTACCGGAGCACTAAGATGGCGCTTCGGTAGCAAAATGGAAGATGTTGATGTGAGATTTTATTTGATTAGCAGAAAATTGCGGAGTAATAAGGAATTATGGGCGCACACATTGTGAAGCCAGGGAATTTAATTGCTAAGAAAATTAATGTCATTCTTTTTCAATTGTATGAAATTGCTATAACACGGCAAATTGACATGGTGTCAAATTTCTTAACACTACAATATCTCTGACTGTACTATCGCGGACATTTGCGGTCGACCGTTTATCTTCCAAAATACTTTGAACTACGCAACGTGTGTATGAGTGGATTGAGTGGTCAAGCCTCGCCCACAAATAAATTTGGCGAATCACAGGGAATTCTCAAAATAAAATAACACGTTTGTGTAATAGTTACATCTGCACCCGCCACTAGACGGCTTGATCTTTTGTTCTATTATTCAAAAGTAAAGCTGCTTTGGCGAAACCAATTAGTCAAGAGAAAAACAATTCTATTTAAGACTAAAAACCCTTTTGAATGTAGATGGAAAATACTTAAGCCAAGTATTTATTTTGATAATGCTCATTTAAGCGCAGTTAGTATATTCTTTCGAGTCTTCTTATTTAGTTGATTATAGCTTTATTATAGTTAATCGTCCGTAATACAAAATATAACTCAAAATAAAAATCATATTTTATTCATACGTATTTATTTTTGCGATAATAACACAATTAGATTATTATGTAGTTATCAAATGCTTATGAAACTCAAACTAAAACTCAAAGCATTTATTTCAAATAAACCTATTCCAGGCACTATTGAATTGTCAAGGGGTCGGTCAGTCAGAGAGATGAAGCTAGTTGCCCATTCCAAAGCGTAGTAGGTTCCTATGAAGAAGAACGGGCAAGAAACTCCACATCAAAATATTGTTACATAGTATTGGTTACATACTAAAACTTACTAAATGTGTTGTATAACTTAAAAAAGTTTTTTTTTTGTTCCATTTATCAGAGAACCTCACTCTACAATAAGTAATGCACTTAATTGATTAAATATAAATACCTGTTTTAAAATTTACAGGATGGCTTCAAACCAATTCAAATTAAAGTTATTATTTAAAAATAATAAATATGTCTGATATAAAACAAAGAAATGTTGTGCACATAATAGCTTGCAATATTGCTACACAAATAAACTGTCATAATTTTCTGCAAAAACTACATTACTCTCTACATGCGATCCCAATACATTCTCGCTGGCATATCGACCAAATATATGAAAGAATAATGAATGAAGAATTCCTTACTGACATTTCAACTCGCGCGCACAATACAACTATATTGCTTACAATAGAAAAATACACAGGTATTTGTGCGTATGTGTGTAGGGGCGGGACTAGCTCAGCGTTCGGACGCCGGGTGCAAATGATAAATAGCCTAATGGGGTAATTCATCGGAAAAGTCCGTGATAGTACATTGGAAAGATGTATTGTTGGCTATTCCTCGAAATGTAGATTCGTGCTTTCCCCCAAGCAGAATGAAGTGTTCGTGAAATTCGTGAAGGCAGTATTCGGTTACAACGCTGACAGGAGCTATTTCATTGTGTAGTCCGTGACGTTTGGTATTCCGTTTCTACTGACTCAAATCGCAGTAATTTTGCATTGATGAAATCATTGTTGATTGATTTTGTTCGAATTTTGCAAGGAGTTTTGTACACACGTTGTATTTTTATCGGTCAGTTTTTTTTATTTCTACATTTAAATTAGCAATAAGTAAATTGATTTTGAAATTTTGGTGGAAAGTTAACTTAGTAACTAATCAAGAACATAATTTCCTTTCGCCATATGAAAATTAATACATCCGCACAATAAGAGACAAGGATAACCAAAATGAAATTCTCACAAATTGTAAAACTGACTCTTCTGCACTATCGCAGGACAATCTTAGGAAGAAGCCTTGACCTAATTCTATATTTAGTTTTCTCTGATTATTCCAACCCACGATCCTGTAATAACATTTACTATTTATAACTTACTATCTATTCATGTCAGTAAGCACGCGAACGGACTACAAAGGAACGAACATTCAAAGCCATGAGTGAAATCGTTCATGTTTCGAATAACCATTATTTTACTTACTACACTATAAATAATGGTTGGAACAAGGAATATTGATTCTGATATTATCTTATTTAAGTTTGAACATGAATTGACTCGCAAAGCAAACAAGTCAAGGTTTAAGGAACGCGTGCCTAGCAATAAGTAATGGTTGTCTTTGGAATAGAAGACTGTTTAACGATAAATTATCGTTCGGTTAGATCCCCGTGCTGAACCGTTTGGAACACTGACATTTGGTGCTTCATCATGTCAGATTTGTAATTGTAAATGGTAGAAACTCTAAGGGGTCAGTTCACACCGAGACACGACGCGACGCGATGCAGCGTGCACTCTTTAGGATAGTGATAAAAATATAACTTTATTTACTACACAAAAACTACAAGATAATTCGAGAATGCTCCACGGTGAGCGTCGCGCTACGTCGCGCTGCTCCTCGAGATCAACGCATTGACGCAGCGGTGCTTCGCTGGTAGGCGCGGCGTGCAAGAGCGGCGCTGTGCCTCGCGAAGCCGCATGACGCCGAAAGCCGTCCGCGTTGTGGGGACTTGCAAATGGTAGACTGCGGACAGACGCGGCGGGGCGGGAGTTCGCTGCCAATGTAGGTACGTTCCACAGTGCCGCGCGGTGTCGCGTTGCACAGCGAGGCGTCACCGTCGGTCGCGCTGTCAGCGACATCATTATGCGCCGCGCGACGTCGAGATGCGTCTCAGGACGCATCGTCGCGTTACGTCGCGGCCCTGTGAGTACTGACCCTTAAAAGACTAACAAAAATTATTTACATTTTGATAAATTGTGGTTTAACTAGGCCTGTAGCCGAGGTACCCCTTCGGCTACAGGCCTAGTTAAGGGCTTACGATGACATGATAATCTATTTTCCTTTTTATTTTTACCTGTTTTATACGAGAAAGTACCTAACATTGTCGGTCTACGAGTATTACCATTTCACCTCTAAACGGCTGAACGGATTAGGATAAAATTTTGAATACGGATAGACCATAACCTGTGTTTCCCTATCCTATGCCTAATCATCATCATCATTTTAGCAGAAAAACGTCCACTGCTGGACTTAGGCCTCCCAAAAAGGGGGGATTTGCCACAATCGCCACGCTTGGCAGGCGGGTTGGCGATCGCAGTATGGTTTTAAAAATGCATAGAGAATGCTGCTGCCCATTCTCTAGTAAGTCCCTTAGTCGCCTTTTACGACACCCATGGGAAGAAATGGGATGGTGCTATTATTTACGTCCGGCACCCAAACGGAACCTATGTCTTAATAGGATCCTTTTTTATCTTGTCATTATGTTCCCGTAGCTAGTCTAACTGGATAGAGCTGAAAACTAGTATTTTACAATTTATCACGACAATGGGCATAGAACCCCACAATATTCTAATGTACTACAGTCAAGACGCAAATTATGTAAAGCAATTTTCAATTCTATTCCTTTTTAACACAGCGGGCATAAGTCACCTTTAGAAAGTATCATTCAAAATGTTGTCAATGATGTTGTCGGAAAAATAATAAGGTGCAAGTAAAAATTAACCATATGTGCCATACTTTTTCCTTGACTGAACAAAAACGTGTGTAGTGTACGAGTACCTGTGCCTGAGAAGCATATACCTGTAAGCATCAAAATTCAAACTTTACAGGAGAAGGGTTTTTCTCAAAAATAACTGACATTCTTGACTTTAAGGAGCTTGTGAAATAAAATGTGCCAACATTTTTAAGAAAATTATTTATTAGCTAATAACTATATTATTCAACTTTAATTAGGTAACAATATTGAGATCAATTTGACAGTATATTGGTACACACGGCTACACATCAAGCTATACATTTCAAGTTTACGCTGACTTCTCATTGTAAGGAAATCCTATACAATGCGAGATCAGCCTATACTGGAAAATTAAATGTATAGCCTGATCTGTAGCCGTGCGTACTTATTAATGAAATTAAAAAAAAAAACCGTATCACATGCAGTGAAAATATCGCTGCGCTGTGCGCCACGTCATCGAAAGTGTAGCGGCAAAACAATGAAACTCCGTACATGCAGTAAAATGCAAATAAAAAATCATGATATTCGTCGAAAAGGTAGCGGCAATGCAATGTAACTCCGTACATAAAGTACAATTTAAATTATATTATCTTAATCACTTAAAATATTATGTTTTAGAATGTTTCTTAGAAATACATTACCTATATTACAATTTAGAAACTCTGACATAAAGTTGTTTTTATTATTAGTTACAATAGGATACCTAGTGTATAAATTTCAAAATCGTAAAAAACGGAGTTAAGGCTTCTACAGACCGGCGCGACACGTGACGCGACACAAAGGCCCCGCGTGTCGCACGACGAGCGGTGCCTTTGTGTCATGTCGCGAGTCGCGCTGGTCTGTAGAAGCCTTACAGTGTTATGCTTCTCAGGCAAAAATATGGATCTTTGCACTAAGCAGGCAACTATTTATGTCAGTCACGCTTGCCTATATGCAAAAGATATAGCATAAATTATTACAGTTGTACAAACAAAGCACACCTACACAATTTTACGATAATCACCACATATCATGTAGATATCCCACAGTTAAAAGGATAAATTCTACTGAAGAAACAAAAAACTCGTGTTTCTACCGAAGTTATATAACCCAAGACAACCAGTTTTACTAAGAAGTATCGTGTTACCCGGTAACTGGGTTGTGGAGATCAGATGACAGTAGATCCATGTAAAATACTGGTCTCGTAGCTGCATCCGTTTGGTTTGGAAGCCAACTACAACGTTGTTGGTAAAGGGATGATGTTGATGATAGGTAAGAAAAGTTTTCTCTTAGTTAGGACCGGGTGTTGCAACGCAGCTTGGGAGAGCACTATGTCCAGCAGTAGTCTGCGGTTGACTGAGCTGATTGATTGAAGTTTTCTCTTAAGAGACCGGCGATGGTAGCGTAGTTCATACAAACGTATTACCAAAATAATTTGTAAATCAAACATAATTCTTATGGTAGTGTGTCTTTATTCCGATTGGATTACAGAATATCTAGGTTCCCAAATATATATTTTAAATGGACACTGATTTAAACAAGAGTTATGAGAAAAATAAGTTTTCTATAGAAATTTTAAATTCCTCATATCTCGTCTTCATGTCATTGTCCTTTCAAAATATATATTTTGGAACATAGATATTCTGTAATCCAATCGGAATAAAGACACACTACCTTAAGAATTATGTTTGATTTACAAATTATTTTGGTAATACGTTTGTATGAACTACGCATGCTACGCCGGCCCCTTAAGACAATTCTGTACATAATCAATCATTTACCCTTACCCAACCAATATCAAAATCAATCCTCTCTTCAACATTCTAACCTACAAATTCTTTTACAGACGAAATCTGGCCACGAGACCTATATAAACAGCATCATACTTGGTGTGGTCTGCGTGGTCCCCTACTTCATCACCGCTATGCTGGTCAACAGGGTTGGCAAGAAGCCCCTCCTCATCGCAGCTGGCTTGATCTCCGTGGCCAGTTCCTTAGGCCTTCGCTGGGCTAACAGCAAGACTTTAGTCGTGGCTCTGTTCTCAGTTACCGTGTCCATTGCACAGTCGATGCTGAGTTTAAATCAGGCCATGACTGTGGAAATGTTTCCGACTACTACAAGGTTAGTTGTTTGAAAAATAAAACGGTCAAGAGCGAGTCGGACTCGCGCACCGAGGGTTCCGTACGTATATTATGATGTTGATGATTTCTGAAAAATTGTGCTATTTAGAGACAACGTTTTATTTTTCCTGTAATCACATCTCATCACATAGAATAATTTCAGATTTTTATCTATGCAAACTTCGGAGATAAGGGGGGGCGGTATTTTTTTTTAATTTTTCATCTAAAGTCGGAAACTATGCTGCCTAAAAATAAAATGTTTAAGAATGTGCAAACAGCGTTCTTTCATAAGATACCCCACATGTCCTAGTAGCCCCACTCAAATTTTCAAGCCTTCCTTTTAGTCCCTTTTGCAAAAAAGGTATAATTTTTTTATTTGTTTCCTATTTGCAAAATATTTGGGCAAAATTCTAAATTTCAAGTTGAGTAGCTCTTGAGATATCCAGGTGTGAATATCCAGGTGTGTCCTAAAATAAAACTGTCACAATTTTATTATGGACTTAGTGTGCTAAAATCAAACACAAAAACTCACTATGCCCTCTCTGCATACTATGCATACGCCTACGCGTCGCTACGCTACGGTATCATCATGTCGGACACAGTGTAGATGCGAATGTTTTATTTATTGCACAAAAGAAATGTATGCGATAGCTGCAAACCCCACTTCATAAAAGAAACAATGTTAACTCTGCCCTCCATTTATATATTAGAAATAGCCACTTTTGTTAAAATGAATCTAAAACTGTTTAATTTTGACAAGAACGAGCGCCGCAAAAACAAGTTAATCCTACCAGCACCTAGATTACAAATGTACAAAAATAGCCCAGAATACCGAAGCATACAAATCTACAATAAATTACCTGAAAATATACGGTCCACAAAAGCAACATGTGTATTTAAAGCTAGGATAAAGGCATTGCTCTTAAAAAAATGTTACAACAGTATGCAAGAATATATGGAAGATAAAATGTTAAAATAGAATTCAAATATGTATCTGTGTTAATTATAATATATAATATTTTACTTGTAAAACTAGATATAAGTATATAATTAGTATACGTCTATAAAACTAGATATAACTATATTTTAAAATGTAAAAGTTCCTAACCTACATGATACTCAGTACTAGTTTTAAGTTATCTTGCTGCGCCCTAACAAGGTCATGTACTCACTAGTTTAAGCCTAGCGTGTAACTGCTCTAAGGTGTAACTGTGTTGTGTACATTGTGCATTAAATAAATAAATAAATAGACAGACAGACTTAGTCTAACCATAAGGGTTTCTTTTTACCATTTTGGTACGGAACCCAAAAACAAATGGTTTTATGATTGTGATTGTTTACAGTTTTTCTTTTGTGCAGGCTTCGGGCTAGACTCCTTCAACAAAGATGGTCTTCTTAGTCTATTTACATTGAGAGAAATGGAAAGAGTAGAAACGCTTGTGCAGTGAGACAGTACGATCTCTTTATTATAGTAATAATGCTTCGAGAGGCTTGATTCCGATTTAACAAGCTTATAAAAGAATCACTGACTGTCACGTTGGTCTAGTGGTCGCGAAAAAAAATCAGCTGTTCCTTACATTTACGTACGAATAAAGGCTTCTACATACCAGCGCGACTTGTCGCGCGACACGACACGGCACAAAAACCCCGTGTGTCGCGGAACGAGCGGTGCCTTTGTGTCGCGTCGCGTCGCGCGACAAGTCGCCCCGGTATGTAGAAGCCTTAACTCGTCAAAATGTAGGGATCAGCTGATTTTTTTTCGCGATTTTAGGTTTGGTGCCATATTAAAGGTTGTTCATAATAATGAGTACAATGACCCCTTAAGAAGTTGTGCGTTAATTCTGGGACATGTTGTATATAACAAAAAAACAAGTTTTAAATGATTGTTTGTTCCGGCTAAACTCCGAAACGGCTGGACCAATTATGACGGGAATAATTTGCCAATAAACGCATTTTTCTTTCTTTCTTTCTTTCAATCGCCCCGCTTGGCAGGCGAGTTGGCAATCGCAGTATGGTGTTAAAATGCATAGAGAAGCTGCTACCCATTCTCTAGTAAGTCCCTTAGTCGACTTTTACGACACCCACGGGAAGAAATAGGGTGATGTTATTCTTTACGTCCGGCACCACACGGAACATGGTACCTACTTCACACCAATTAGTATACATTAGGTACTTGATATGTAAACAACAGTGACAGGAAGTTTTTTAACATCAGCAACATACACAAACTGGATTAAATTACAAACGTATAATATTATCAAAGCTAACTCTTAAACTACCGAAATAAAGTTAATAAAATTTATAAGCGACCGCGCAAGCTTCGTCTACCAATTAAAAAAAGAATTTCCAATATTCGTCCACAATTGACGCAAATTTCAATGAACATACCTACATTAAAAAAAATGCATTCAGACGAACATTTAAAACCTTTTTGTTTTTAAGTCGTAAAATAGGAATCTATTATACATAATACCACTCATGACCAAAGTATTATTGCAAACAAAAGATGTGAACAAGTCTATTTCAGCCCCATTGTCAATCTTGCAAGTATTAAATAATAGACAATAGCCTCAGATATCTATTGGTCCATTGTTCTGAGGGTCGAGGGAATTCAATAGGCTTCAACAGGCTCAAAATAGGCACAATATGGACCAGATACCATCTGTTCTCTTCTTGTTTAGCGAAACGGTCCCATACTGTTGTGATAGAAAATTAAGATTATCTTAAAACTCGAAATTAATTTTAGCAAAGTTTACCCCTTTTCATTAATTATAAGTAATTTATTGTTGAATTCATATAATTTATTGTGTTTATTTACAATGGATTGTTATTATTTAATGATGACGATAATTTGGGCGTTAATTTGAGATTTAATGTTTTAAATTATTGCAGATGGAATCATTATTGTTTTTGTTTGGCTTTTCATTTTAAATCTTTGTTCAGTCTTCTTCGTAGCAAATCGATCGCAAAACGTTTATAACTATAAAATGTTTGTTTATGGCCCAAAATATTTGTGCAGTAGCATCTTAAGACGCAGATATATGCCAGTGACCTTGAGGGTTAGCTTGCGTGTTCTGTACTGAGCTCACGCAACGCGTCGTATGTTCAGCCAGTAATAAGACTCGCCCATCAAGGACGCTGTCCCCAATTTGACCCGTTATTCATTTATTATACACAAAACAAAAGGTATTTTAATAAAACGCGTAGACTAAAACATCAATAATTAAATTATTTTTAAATTGGTAAAGGTTTCAGAAAAATACGGTTGGTAGATTTTGCGCCATTCTCAGTTTTTTATCCGCGTTAGACATAACTTTACAAATTAATTTCACCATGTAATATAAACATAATCTAAAATATTCACATAATTAAGATATTGAAAAAATGCTCTTTAATTTATCATATATTTTTTTCAAATCATTAACACTACTCGTTTAGACGTGATCTTCAGTATAAAATCATTAAAAGTCGGTTATCGTCCCCTTAATTATTTACGATACAACGTTTTGTATCACAGTGTGACACCATTACTCTATAAACTTTGCACTACTTACCTATATTATTTTAGTCTTTTTAGGGTTCCGTACCAAAATGGTAAAAAGGAACCCTTATGGTGAGACTAAGTCTGTCTGTCTGTCACACCTGGATATCTCAAGAACTACTAATGCTATCAACTTGAAATTTAGAACAGTTTTAGATGACGTTTGCTCAACTATTTTGCAAGTAAGAATTTTATTTTAAAAAATAGACCTTTTTTGCAAAAGGGACTGAAAGGGGGTCTTAAAAATTTGAAGTGGGGCGACTAGGGCATGTGGGGTATCATATGAAAGAACGCTGTTTGCACATTCTCAAACATTTTTTTTTTTTAGGCAGTGTAGTTTCCGACTTTTGATGAAAAATGTGAAAAAAAAGTTTGCAGAGATAAAAATCTGAAATTATTCTATATCAAAGAAGCTTATGTAAAGATTACAGGAAAAATAAAACAATGTCTCTAAATAGTACAGTTTTTCAGAAATAATCAACATCATATATTCGTACGGAACCCTCGGTGCGCGAGTCCAACTCGCTCTTGACCGGTTTTTTTACTTGTGAATAGACGACGAGTGAGTTTCACTTATAGAGCGAGTTTTTTTTTTATTTTGTCTTTGCCGACAACCTCCTGGGTTGACCGGCGAGACAACGCCGGTAAACCTAGGAGGTTGTCGGCTGCTTAACCGGGCTATCCTGTGCATGCATAACTAAATTAAGGCGTCCAGCCAAGGCATAAAACTTAATAAGTAAGCAACTACACGCTCAGGGCGCCTCCTGTGGGGTACGGACCCCACAGGAGGCGCCCTGAGCGGGTGATTATTTAGGGGGTGAAATAAATAATTACTCCTACTATAAATTACTATCCACAGCGAGGCCATAGTTTTTTAAAAACAGCGACATAAATATTCAAGAGCAGCAAACTATTTATCACTTTTAATAAGTACTGTATACAACTTCAAAAAACGTTAAAAAACAATTTCATAAAATACGTTTTCTAAATTTTTCCACAGCAGAATAAAAAATTTATTTTTAACAAAAAACGTATCGAGTATCGGTTATTTATCTAATGTACCAGATGTTAGCGGTAGAGTTTTCATTGAAAATATAAAATATATTTCACTTGGAATTTCACTTTGCCGTTTTTATATTAATATTATTTAGTGCTCTTTGCCATCATAGTATACAATATCGTTATTATTTTGTACGTGACTTCGACTCGTTAGTGTTTTAAATTGGTATTACTGTCGGATTTTATAAGACTGCTATTTGCCGACAATATTGTTGCAATAACAATAGTTGTAATCAAAAAGCTTTTTTGCAAAGAATAAACGCTCCTTGCTTTCTTTTTAAGGCGAAAGAGTGTTTAAGGCGTTAGAAAATTTGCAGGTCAGTAACAGAAGGCCAATTCTCGTACTTACAAAACGTTCAAATTCAAGTTGCAATCTCATCTCAACGACAATCAATGTCAAATACTTGTCAAAAATTTAGGGAAATTAGAGGATTTTTTGACAGATTGACACTGAGATTAGAATGCGAACGTTCTTTAAATTACGGGAATTGCCCCTCAGGTTATATGTTGATCTAAATATGATTCGCGGCCGTAACAAATATGGTTTTACAGAATTATAATCATTAAAATCAGCAATACAACTAACGCTCTTCGTAGAATCCTATTGAATGACGATTTCATGAAAAAATAAATAATAATAATAATCATTCAATAGGATTCCACGAAGAGAATTAGTTGTATTTCTGATTTTAATACCAGATCGGACGGAAGACGGACCGCAGACACCTGTTCCGTTTTCACACGGCCGGTAACAGGTAAGTTCAGCCTAAATTTTCGGATCTCATCTTGGACAACGGTGGTGTAACTGTAATGATAATAATTCTGTAAAACCATATTTGTTACGTCCGCGAATCATATTTAGATGAACATACAACCTGGTAATGACCTGCAAATTGCAAAAAACGTAAGATAATTTGAATCATATTTTAATCAACGTACAACCTGACAAATACCTGCAAATTGAAAATATCTTAAGAAAATTTTAATGTTATTGTTTGACGGCATGGTTGGCGCAGTGGTTAAGCGATCGACTGCTGCGCTGCGTGTCGCGGGTTCGATTCCCGCACGGAACAAATATTTATTTTTATTTTTATTTAGGATGGGCTTGCTCTTGACCTTAGTCTAGGGCAGAGGAGACAGAGACAAAGTCGACGATGGAGTGAGCTTACCCAGAAGAAGCCTGTTCACTGCCAACTTTGAAGAGATTAGGGTTATATGGGTGGTATGTAATGTGACGGACTACCTTAGCGCATCCCCCTTATTGCAAAAGAAACATCGTTGAAAAAGATAGTGTTATTATTTGAAATTTTTCGTTGCACTTATATTTCACTTATTTGTTCTAAAAACCGGAAGGCGAGCTCTGTCGGTGCTACGACGCATTTGTGGTCGCCGGACAAGATAAAAGCGATAATGACGGTCGCATATTCGCGCGACTATGGCCTTGGTTAGGCCACGGCTTTACAGTTTTGTTTGAGATATATTTTTTACTAACAACATCTACCAAATGATGCTCTTGATACAATTTTCCCTGGCTCGGAAAGCACGTTCAGCAGTTTGTTCCGGCTGTAATCTATAGATATTTGACAGTCGTAACGGGTAGTGAGAAGCTTGAATGTCTGACTACCAATCTTGCCAAGGAGTAACGTGTTACCAAGTCGGTTTCCTCACAATGTTTTCACCTTCACCGTTTTGAGAGCAGTGGTGATGAAATTATTATAGAGCTTGCTTGTTACCGCACTTTTTAGGGTTCCGTACCAACATGGTAAAAAGGAACCCTTATGGTGAGACTAAGTCTGTCTGTCTGTCTCTCACACCTTGATATTTCAAGAACTACTAATGCTATCAACTTGTAATTTAGAATAATTTTAGATGACGTTTGCCCAACTATTTTGCAAACAAGAAAGAAATTAAATTATAAAATTAAAGACTACGTTGAAGACAAGGAAGTTTGGCATTAATTCCTTCTGCACATGTGGCTTTCCTGGTACCTCATTAACGGCAAACTTTTATTATTTTTATTATATTACTTTTATTATTTTAATCATATTTTATATAGTTTTTTTTGTTAATGTGAGGACGTTGTAGGCTTAATATATTGTAGATCTGTAGACCATTTTCTATTTTGTTAAGTACCTGGTAATTTTGACGGGCCTACGCTGTCCTCTCATACTTTGAAAATATTGTAAAAGCCAATTTTTTTTCAAAAGAGTAACCGTGGAGTTTCTTGCCGGCTCTTCTCCATAGGAAACGACCAATTGGAACCGTGCAACTAAGCGCGCGAGGGAGTGCGTGGCATAAGTGCCCATGTAGGCTTATGTGAAATAAAAATATTTTTGATTTTGATTTTGAAATTAAAACAATATATCTTTTTTGCAAAAGGGACTGAAAGGTCGTCAAAAAATTGAAGTGTGTAGTGTACTAGGGCATGTGGGATATCATATGAAAGAACACTGTTTGCACATTCTCAAACGTTTTTTTTGGCAGCATATTTTCTGTCTTTTCATGAAAATGTAAAAAAAAATACCGTTCCCCGCCCCATAGCTCCAAAGTTTGCACAGATAAAAATCTGAAATTATTCTATGTGATAGAAGTGTATTCAAGATTACAGGAAAAATAAAACGATGTCTCTAAATAGCACAGTTTTTCAGAAATCATCAACATCATATATACGTACGGAACACTCGGTGCGTGAGTCCGACTCGCTCTTGACCGGTTTTCTTTATAATTTAACCGATTGTAACTAAGTGACAAGTAAAGATGATAGTAATAACATCTGTTTTGTTTTTATTTGCAGGACTCTGGCGATATCCTTCATAATGGTGATTGGCCGTATTGGTACCTTATCAGGCAATATTGCGTTCCCTATAATGTTGGAAATGGGCTGTGCCATTCCATTCTTTAGTATTTCTGGATGTATGGTTTGTAAGTATGCCTTGTAGTTTTTTATATCGATTTCATTTTTAAACTAGCCTTTTTCCGCAGCTTTGCCTGCGTAGGCAAAGTAATTTTATTACCGGGATAAAAAGTATCCATAGACCGTGACTGGTGTGGATGACTTGGATTATGATCTATCCATGTTGACGGGAGGACACGGCACGGCATACGCTGGTAGAGTGTGCCGCTTGGGAGCGGCCGCTCCGTGCCTTCATCTCAGGAGTAGGCAGCGACCTGTCACTGCCGGCCGTAGTCGACGCGATGGTCGGCAGTGGGACTGGGACGTGGCGGTATCCTTCTGTGAAACAGTCATGTCGCAGAAGGAGTCTACGGAAAGGGAAGCGTGAGATCTCTCCCACTCAACCGGGCTGCGGCAGGCGCACCGGGTGTCAGCAGAGGGCAGATAATGCTCTTCCGGTCCCCCTAAATGAGTGGACGGTGGATTCGGGGACGTTCGCCGCGTATCATACAAGACCCGAGGTGACGGTGCCCCTTTTAAACGTCGCGGTGAGATCAAGCACCTCACCCCCTTAAACTTGAGGTAACCCGCAAAGGCGAGCCGGCACCAGCCGGGGATCGTGGAAGTCGCAGTATATGATCCCCATGATCCCCGGTGCTAGTGTGGGAAGGAAAACACCTGGGTGGTTTTTAGTCAGTAAGAGTCTGACGGACCCCTCCGCCCGCTTCAGGGTGGAGGGGACATCCATTAGGATCAGATAGACTGACAGACAGACAGACTGTCTGACAGACAGATTGACAGACGGACTAACAGACAGACTGACAGACAGACTGACAGACAGACTGACAGACAGACTGACAGATAGACTGACAGACAGACAGACTGACATACAGATCGGCCGATTATACTTTGGTGTGAACGCACCCTAAAGTAAGAGGTTACTTCAACACGTTTAATTGTTTGAAAAAAAGGTCATAAAATAATTATATCCATTTTCTTTCAGTCGTCACAGCCGTTGCGTTATTCCAACCGAGCAAGAAGCAGTAACCATTTTTTTTAAATAACTACCTACTGTATATAAATATATTTAGGGAAAAAAACAATTAAGTAGGTGTTCGTCAAATAATGTACCAAATAATGATAACACCAAATAATGTTAAGTCGAAATAATGAGTCTACATAGTATTAAAATAAAGATTTAAGAATTATAATAAAATAATTTTATTTTTTTCAAGGTATGTTTTTTAAACCAAGCTTCTATTAGTTTTGAATAATCTAAATAAAATAAAAATATTATCAGGCATCATAGGCCATAACGTGTTAGTATTACAAGTAACTTAAAAACTATGTTAGTAACAAATAAGGCAGACAACAAAAACAAAGCCTCCGATTCCAGGAAGGTTTATCAAGCCCCATGTCTGGCAAAACTATCCATACTCGATAAAAAAAACAACCACTTCCAAAAAAAAAACAACACTAAAAAGTGAAAAATTACTTTTATTTCGGAAGTCGGTGTCTTTGATTATGTATTTTCGTTTTTTGCCACCGATTTGCGAAATAAAAGTTATTTTTCACTTTTTGGTGTTTTTTTTTTAAACAGGTTTTTTTTTTATTGTAATTTTTTTTCAGTTTTTAGTCTTGTATGTTTGTGGGATGACAGTTAAAACAGATTGAAAGTCCGCATCAAAACTTCTGTTGTAAGGGAACCATAAACCAAAATATATTTTTTGTTTTTGTTGATCTTTTCAAAAAGCGCTGTATCAATTTCGGAATGGAGTTTCTTGCCGGCTCTTCTCCATAGGAAACGACCAATTGGAACCGTGCACCTAGCTTCTGACGTTTCATAAGTGCCCTTTAGCACTTGGCACTTGTTTTGTGCACTGACATCAAGCAATTGACAACATTGTCAAACTTTTAAGGTTTTGAATACTAGGCTTTTAGCAATTATTATTTATTATTTTTCTTATTTTTATTTCTGGTTATTATATAAACTTCATAGTCTTAAAATATGATTGCAATTTGGCTACTTGTATTAGAGTGTGTTTTTTTAGTCAATTTGTATTTTATTTTTGTAATGTGTGTTTTGTTTGTGCAGAATAAACAATTTTTCATTCTTTTTCTTTCTTTCTTTAGCTTTATGTCAAATATAATATTATGATTTTGTTTTTTTTTATTTTTTCAAAAATTCCGTAAAATTTTCCAGGTAACGAACTACCGAATGACTGGATTACATTTTTACCCTTGAGATTGAAGTGGGAAGTTACTCCAGTACACCACAATCAGTGGGGAAAAGTGGGGATCTTAAATATTAAGTATAAGATAGATAGATAGATCGTTTATTTGGTGCACACAAAATACATAGCACAACATACGAAAGTACGATTAAATAATAACTAATTAGAATATGAATATTAGGAAATAGCTAAAAGGTAGCAATATACGAGTATAACAACAAAAAAAGTAGAAAAGACATCGTGAAGACACCATTGGCTATGACATACTTCAAAATAATGAAATAAAGAACACAAAGTGTGGTCTCAAGATTGCACCAAATGGAAGTCCAGGTCAGCATACCAATTATATCTGAGGCTACGGGGAGAGCATGGCCTACTGTGACATGGCTTGTATCACACATTTTATCACAATTTGGGTGATAAAACCGTTTTATCATAAATGCTAAATGCTAGCACGGGTCAACTATGTGACATAATCTAGAGGCGTGACATGCTTATGTCACTCTGCCGTGCTAGCATGTAAGAAAAAACGGTTGCATCAACCCAAACTGTGATTAAATGTGTGCCTCAAGTCATGTGTCACAGTGGCCGTGCTCACTCTTGCAACAAGAAAAGCATGTCGCGCCTCTAGATTATGTCACATGGTTGCCCCGTGCTAGCATTTAAGACAAATTGTAAGACATATAGTTTATCATGTCTTGTCAGAAAAGTCTTGGGTACTCCCGTGCTCACCCTGCTGATATTTTCCTGGATCCCTGCAGTGACATACTTTAATTCAGTAAAAATCTAACAGTGAAATCTTAAGTGAAGTGTGTATGTGTATCAATAGTCTCATCCCTTCAAGTGGAATGACAGATTTCTACAGAATAGAACAACAATTAACTAAAATTAAATGTATGAATGCCTTATCAATCTTAATACAAAATACAAAACCCAAATAAAACCTTAACAACAGTAACAGCTCTTTTTACCCGTTACAAAATGAGAAAACATCTTTATTACGCCTAACAATGCTCCTTTATGACTTAGAAACAATTGTTTGTAACACAGAAGGGAACAGACTCGTGCTATTAATTTAAATCTGATAATATTTATCCTGATGATTTTAACGCAGTTTTATAACCGGATAAACATAAATACACTAGCAAAACATTTTTAACACGGATCTTCGGAACTAAAAATTTAGCATAGCATAGTTTCCGAGATAAAGTGTGAAGATTTTTATGATCCACCCAGATTAACTGCATTCGAGTGTAGTTCTTTCTAATAAAACTGTAAAGGAATATACGTTTATCTAAGTAAAATAAACAAAAAAAAATTAGCTAGATCTGCCAACAAACTCCATTGCAGTTTGGCTGAGGTAATATATCTTGATAGCAGGGCGACGTCCTCGGGGTCTCTAGTAAAGATGGGCATGCCTCAAGGCTCAATTCTTAGCCCTTCCCTATTTCTAGTTATTAATGAACTTCCTTACATGATGATGTTAGCCATCGGATATAATTATATTAGCTGATGACACTTCTCTTATTTTAAAATAGATAGAAAAGATATGGATGTCTTACATGTGAACAAATAGTCTGAGTTTTCTTTCGAAATATTGCGCAGGTAATAATATTTTACTTAATACGAACAAAACTAACCGCCAGTTGCACGTAAGTCCATTAAATTTAATCCCCATTAAAAGCAATGCTCTTTTTCTCTAACGGAAAGTATCAGAAAGTGACAGCACTACTATTAATGGGGAATTAAATTTAATGGACTTACGTGCAACTGGCGGTAAATGTCTTAAGGGGGAGGGAGAGACAATACTGCAGGTAGTCTGTGGTGTACCATTCACATGTATACAGTACTTAAATAACATATTAAACTTATCTTTATAATGCTATTACGGATAGTAGATGCTATTACGGAAACTGCATTTCTAGGAATTACTACAGATTTGAAATTACAATAGCCACATTAGAGCTCTTTCAGGTAGATTAAGTTCAGTTGCATATGCAGTAAAAAAAATAGGACAGTTGTCTGATATACGAGTAACCACAGTTAGGTTAGTATACTTTGCTTATTTCCACAGTGTAATGTCATAGGGTGTTCTGCTGTGGGAATCGGCAGCTGAAGTAGATTCAATTTTCATTTTACAAAAGAGGGCAATCCGTGCCATCTATAAAATGGGCCCTCGTGAGTCCCTTAGAAACAAATTCAAAGACATTGATATATTTACTAACTCTGGCTTCTTTTTATGTCTTAGAAAGTATTTTGTATGTTAGCAGAAAGTTAGGATTTAAAAAAATAAGAAGCGATTTCTATGGAAATCGCTTGTTATTTAGTCGCATGTTTATTAAGATATAAATACATAATAAACATGAATTTGTGATACCCAAATTTAGATTAACCAGCTAATCATTTCTTATCAACAATCTCCGCTTTTATAACAAGTAGAAACAAATTCAAAGTCGTTGATATACTTACTAACTCTGGCTTCTTTTTATGTCTTAGAAAGTATTTTGTATGTTCCCAAAAACTTAGGATTATTCAAAATAAGAAGCGATTTCCATAATATAAACACATAGTAAACATGAATTTGTGTAAACAAAATTTAGATTTACAAGCAAATCATTTCTTATCAACAGTCTCCGCTTTTATAACAAGTTGCCAAAGTCGGTTACAGAACTTGGCGATGGAAAGTTCAAAACCCACATCAAACGTCTCCATATCAAAAAAGCATATTATAAGATTAACGACTACGTTGCAGATAAGGAAGTTTGGCAATAATTCCTATTCCTATAATGTGGCTCCCCTGGTACCTCATTAACGGCATATCTATGTAAATGTCTATTAACTGCGCCCAAATTACGATGTTTATATTTTTATTTAATTTTTTACATACTTCCTTGGCATTACTATTTATTAGTGGCTTTTGCGAACAAAGATTTGTTGTAATGATAATCATGTCATTTGGTTTAAATAGGTTTTTATTTTTATTATTTCACTAATATTTTTTATAGATTATTTTATATTTAGTGAATGTCAGAACGTTGTAGGCGTAATAGACTGTAGATTTGGGGACCATTTTCTATTTTTTTCAGTATGATCTGGTACTTTTTGACTGTCCTTCCATACCTATTTGAACTGTAATTTGAAAACATTGAAAACGCCAATTATTTTTAAAACAGTAACCGTGTGGTTTCTTGCCGGCTCTTTTCCATAGGAAACGACCAATTGGAACCGTGCACCTAGCTTCTGACGTTTCATAAGTGCCCATGCAGGTTTATGTTCTTTTTTTATTATTTGTTTGAAGAAAAAAAAAAACTTGTTTTCTCGAAGTAAAGCAAATCATAAATAAACTTTTAGCGATAAGATGCCCATTGTGTCACCCTATATAAAATGTTCCATGTGGTGCCGGACGTAAAGAATAGCATCATCCCATTTCTTCCCGTGGGTGTCGTAAAAGGCGACTAAGGGACTTACTAGTGAATAGGCAGCAGCGTTCTCTATGATTTTTAACACCATACTGCGATCGCCAACCCGCCTGCCAAGCGTGGCGATTATGACAAACCCCCCCTAAATTGGGGGAGGCCTATGTCCAGCAGTGGAGTCTTTCGGCTGAAATGATGAATGATTATATAAAATGTCTACCTTTGTATCTGTAATTTTAAATAGTGTACGTAATAAAGAGTATTCTATCTATCAATTACATAGAACCAGAACAAGAGCATTCTTTTCTAAGTGTTAATGACATTTCAGTATGGAACGAAAGAATGCCGCTGAAAGTAAACGTTGTTTACACAAAATATATGAAAAGAGTGAAGATAGCAGTAGCGAAGCTACAACTTACATTAGAGGGAAGCCGAAGAAAAAAAATGTTCAGTTGACATAAACTCAAAATAACATCAAAATTGATTACTTCAAAAATGTTTTTAGTCATTCCTTTACTTTTCTTAATTTAACGCCATCTAAATTCATCGGAATTCTTAGTTAAAACAAAAAATGTTAACTGCGTTCACGATTTAGGATAGATCCGCGTTATTTATCTTATGATTTACTTATTAAAGACTTGTAATGTGACAATGTGTATGTATATTATTTAGTAATAGTAAACTCTACTAGTGGTTGTCGAGAGGAAGCCGGTAGGAATGGGGTTGTATGAAGCCGTCGCCCCTAGAAGTTAGAATGTGCAGCACCGAAAAAGGATGAAGGAAAACATCGTGAAGAAACCTGGAATTATAATGGTATCAAATTGCACTCATTACTGTACACATTCACTCATTCCCATACACTCACACACACACACTCTCACATACCTTACACTACACTTCACTCAAGCGCGCCTCTTTTTCTTTTCTGTTTGTTGTTTAAATCTACTAGGATGTTCTTTTCTAAATACAAATATTTCTCAATTCTACATATTATTTTGTATAAAAATAAGTGGAAGCGCAAAGACTCCTAACACAAGCATATCCTTGCTTAAAAGGAGTCTCTAAGTCATATAATGCAAATCAAGTATGTTAATTGAAATAAACATTTTTATTTCATCAACATCATCATTTCAGCCGAAAAACGTCCACTGCTGGACATAGGCCTCCCCTAGAGGGGGGGTTTGCTATAATCGCCACGCTTGGCTGGCGCGTTGGTGATCGCAGTATGGTGTTAAAATGCATAGAGAACGCTGCTGCCCATTCTCTAGTAAGTTCCTTAGTCGCCTTTTACGACACCCAGGGGAAGAAATGGGATAGTGCTATTCTTTACGTCTAGCACCAAACGGACAATTATAGAATTTTTTATTAATTTTTATTTAATTGCCGTCCCGCACGGAGCAAGCGTAGTTATAAATGCTCGATCCTTCTCTGCATGAGACGAGGTATATGCTCTGTGGACGGACAAGGCCGGTAAAACAAACGTGACTTTAAAATTTCTCTGCTGAATTCTAAGACAATTGTACGAGCTCCTTGTTAAAAAGTTTGTCCTGGAAAGTAGGTAGGTACTGTAGAGGTTCTATGATGATGCATCATCCTGGCCACTAGTTAGCACTGGCAGCTTAGTAAAAAGTTTGTCCGGGAAAGTAGGTGGGTACTGTAGAGGTTCTATGATGATGCATCATCCTGGCCACTAGGTAGCACTGGCAGCTCAGTAAAAAGAAATATAAAAATTGAAACGATGAATTGAAAGGATGGATTGTCACAGAGAGACAGACTTATCTTACTCGAAACGAATATGTATTGAATTTAAAAAATATATAAATATAAATCTTATTATCCAAAAGGATTATTATTTAATAGTGTAGCACGTCCCGCACACTACAGTACCTACTATAATTGTCTTATGGCGTTCTGCTGTGGGGATCGGCAGCCGACGTAGATTCAATTTTCATTTTACAAAAGAGGGCAATCCGCGCGATCTGTGGAATGGGTCCTCGTGAGTCCCTTAGAAACAAATTCAAAGAAATTGATGTACTAACTCTGCCTTCTCTTTATATCCTGGAAAGTATTTTTCAATACACTTCCTCGAAAACTGGTTCATATCGCACTACGATTAGGTTCACAATGCAATGCATTTCACACGCGTGCGATTTTTTTTTCCAACACGTGTGCGGGAATAATAATTGCCACAGATAACTTATACCTATACTTAGTCCAAATTGTTCAATGCCTCGTCTATTCAGACCGTCTCGCGTCTCGCGCCAGAGACGGTCCTCTCTATTCGGAGGTTATTTTTTTTTAATCTTGGCAAAGATGCGTCTTTACGGCGTTAATATTTTTGGAATAATTAAATAATGTTTATAAATAGAATAACATGATTATTACAATAAAAAACGTTTATGAAGAAATTAACATTTAATTGTGTTCTAAACTCAAAAATATTTGAATTTTCTATTTTTCATAATAAGCTGTTCGGCTTTATACCTTTGCTTCTCCTTCAACCTAGCGAAAGCAAAGCCCGGAAAAAAAGAAAATTAAATCATAGTTTCCTAATAATTCATGACAAAAATATTTTTCGTTATTTTATTTTATTTCTTCAAAAGTGTATTGAAAAACGTCGTTAGATACACGTGGACATTTTTTTATTGCAGTTCTCGGCTCAAAAACAACCTCGCCTACGGCTCGGGTGTTAATTCCGCCTCGAATGCAATAACAAACATTCTCCACTTGTATCAAAATGTACTATTATATGTTCGCAAAAACTGCATTAAGGCATTAATTCCTTCTATACGTGTGGCTTCCCTGGTACCTCATTAACGGCAAAACTATGTAAATGTCTATTAACAGCTCCCAAATTACGTAGTTATTTTTTTATTTAATTTTATCTTTT
The DNA here is from genome assembly GCA_948098905.1 of Tiliacea aurago. Taxonomy (NCBI): domain Eukaryota; kingdom Metazoa; phylum Arthropoda; class Insecta; order Lepidoptera; family Noctuidae; genus Tiliacea; species Tiliacea aurago. The sequence continues at coordinate 21,453,565 of OX402593.1, forward strand.
TTTTACAAACTTCACTGACATAATGTTTTTCTTATTTGACATTATTATACCAACAATTTAAATTTCAACAAGGTTCTAACTTTTAATATTTTAATCATATTTGATATTGGTTTTTTTTTGTCAATGTGAGGACGTTGTAGGCATATTAGACTGTAGATCTGTAGACCATTTTCTATTTTGTTAAGTACCTGGTACTTTTGACGGGCCTACGCTGTCCTCTCATACTTATTAACACTGTAATTTGAAAACATTGTAAAAGCCAATTTTATTTTTTTTAAAGAGTGACCGTGGAGTTTTTTGCCGGCTCTTCTCCATAGGAAACGACCAATTGGAACCGTGTATCTAGCTAGCTTCTGACGTTTCATAAGTGCCCATGTAGGCTTATGTGAAATATTTTTTTTTTTGATTTTGATTTGATTGAATTATACCTGTCTCAGACGGGCAGCTGTGCTTTTGTTCTAAGATGTCGACACACACTCGTTGATGGACACTGAAAGTGTGATTTAAATTTGATTCCAGATCAAGGTGCGAAATGTCACGTTATTCCTAAATTAATATACTAGGTGGACGTGGCAGTCACTCCATGAAAATACTGGTATTTAGCTACATCCAGTTGAACTGGTAGCGTTTGGAGATGATGACTGGACGTGACCTACCACGATGGTACTGTGTATATAGATAAGCAAAGGTTGGCAACATCGTCCCTTTCTTAAATAAAAAAAATGAGTGTGCTTTGGACCACACGACTAAAGTAAAACAGAAATCACCGTTCGCATAACGCTAGCAAAAAAAGTTTTACTACAAAAAAGCTGCGGTCTTGTGAGTGTATAAACAGCCATAGTGAATTTAAAAAAATACCTATTAAGCGGGACGGCCCTTAAATAATTTCCGTTCGCCTCGCCCGATCACACTTTCCGTAACGCTCTCGTCACGCATTCACCAGCTGACTCCCCAAGTCAAGTGTATGTAAAGAAGTCTTACTTCAAAAGTAGTCGCAAATTATGTGTAACCTCTGACATCTCACCTTGGTAAGAAGCAGCTGAGCAATGACAGAAATTAACCTAAAGATTTATAAAACTGAAATATTAATTCGAATAATTATTTATTAGGTACTAGTGGTCGCCCACTGGTCGAATTCGACCCCCTCTACTTACAATAGCAGCCTGCCGCTACAGTGGCGACATTAATTGAACACACGTATACAGTTTCGCCTTTACGTTTTATGAAAATATTTTAATTTAATTAAAAATTATTATTTATTTCCTAAAATAGCGTCTTGGAGCAACACGTACTTAAAGAACTGTAGCACACAGGTTATTAGCCGGGGTCGTGGATCATAACATCGAATCAATGCAATTAAAACAAATAACGTAGGTACAAGGAGTAGGTGAATTGAAGGAAAGAGAGACCTTTATTATTTAGTTTGTTAGATTAAAAAAGAAAAAAAATATAATTATTTATCTTAATATAATATATTTTTTTTTAAATAAAATAAATATATATTTTTATTTTTACATAAAATTAAAAAAAAAATGTTGTTTTATGATTACTGCCCACTAGCCCTACCAGTCTGTCAAATTAATATCACCACTGTAGCGGCACGCTGTAAAGTACTTACTAATTCCATGAGTACACTCATTCCATGCCATTAAAAAGTACTTACTTATTCCATGCTCAAACTGTCACTTTCTGTTACACACTTCCGTCCGTTTTCACGAAATCACTCCCACAGAAAGAGATGTTGAAGATGTTACACATTAAAACTTTTGTCTGTACAGTTGGCGCAGAGGCAGAACAATACAGCATTTACGCTGTGTATCGAGTTTGAGTCCCGCATGGAACAAATGTTTTTAGGTACCTATGTATGATTTAAAGCTGCATCTAGATCTTTCTAAACGTAACATTGAATCTACCCACTAAAAGTCAGTCATCATCATCATCATTTGATAAGGTCAAGGGGGGGGGGGGGGCATAATCACCACGCTTGACAGGCGGGTTGGCAATCGCAGTAAGATGTTGAAATGCATAGAGAACGCTGCTGCTTATTCTCTAGTAAATCCCTTAGTCGCCTTTTACGACACCCACGGAAGAAATAGGATGGTGGAACAAAAGTCAGTGAGCTTCAAATTTAACAATTAATTAAATATTAAACAACTAAATTATCGTGTAACAAGCTTTAGGCAACGAATAAAGGCTGTCCCAGTCGACATGACAACAGCAAAGCGAAATTTCTCAATTATTTCACCAACAATGCGCCATTTTGCTACAGAAACAATTACATGGAAGACAAAAGAAGGCTATAATTAATAAATAGAATAAATTAATTCAGCAGAGTTTGCACCTGACATGCTAATTAGGTCATGTAACAGGGATGCTGTGACTATTTTTATGTTTAAACAGGGTTCCACATAAACATAACGTTAAGGGTAATGGATTATTTGGAAGACTTTAGGTTGAAAAGGATTGATGATTTATGTATTTTGACACAAATATATAAAATGTATTGTATTGTAATGTAATTAATATTTAATTAGTGCCCTTAGCACTGCAAAACAAAACGAAAACAAAATTAATGCATGGTCAGGTCAGGTCGTGCATGTTTGAAACTTTTATTTCTTATTCCAACCTCTGTACAGCATGTTTGCAATAAACTGATTTGATTTGATTTGAGGTAAAGAAACAGGACCATAATTTGGTTTTTTTTTTATAAAGCGTGTAAGTATATAACATTATTTTTAGTGTATCTAGCGAAAGCTGAACATAGTTTGTTCAGAATAAGGAACTGAATCGATTTCAATATTTTTTACACTAGGTATTTTTGGTCCCGAAAATATTTAAGTGTGATGGAAAATGCTATCACCATTTAATTACTTACAATACAATCGCCGTACGGTTAGGTACCTACTGCCAAATTATTATCAATGAGGGCAAGACGACCCTGGAGGCGCGGGGGCACCGCGCCGTTAGCATGTTTTTGTACGGACAACCAAGTAACATATCAACCTTATAACTTTATGATTTTTCATGATACAGTTTTGAAATTTTGTACATAGATTCTTTACATAAAAATACTAGAGACACGTGTTTCGGGACCCGCATAAACTAAAAATAATGTTGTATATTTGGGTGGAGTCGGTAGATATAAGTTTTGTGTTCATCTAATTATTTTTTCACGATTACGATGTCGGTCCCATGGAGAAAGTTGTTAAATTTGATGGTCTGTACCATACCCTTAAATAAATGACAAACTGTTGGAATATTAATCAAAATAATTACTCGATGCAATCACTCGATTATCACAATCGATAAATTCACTGATTCTATCATTCGTTGATATCGGTAATTCAAATGTTTTCTAAACCTAATTATAAATCGGACCGTCAAACAATCTGTTCTTCCCTCCTGCGACACATCTTCCACACTTTCCGAAGTTGCCTGCATGGGTACAACGCTGCACGTACTTAGATATGTAAAAGAACAAGAATCAAGATACTTAAGTTATATAAGTAGCAAGCTGAGTACGGCTTAGCAGTGCTGTCGTGTATCTCAGTGGAGCATGTACCTGAAACAAAAAATAAACCGAAATGTTATAATCTTCTTAATCCCGATTTATACGGTAAGTTCAAAAGCTTTCCCAAGGCTTGGGGACTGAGGCGAACTTTAACGTGTCGACTGAGATGATTTATTAATGTTCCGCATTTTAGAAGAGACAAATGTTTCCAAAAATACGAGAATTTATTAATTGGTCTTCAGACAAAAGTGTGGCGTTTCCTATTTTGAAAATACGAGTATGTTGCACAAACTTTAGGAACCGTGACGCAGGAAAACCAGGAAAACATCATCATATACCTAGCCTTTTCCCAACTATATTGGGATCGGCTGTCAGTTTAACCGGATGCTGTTAATACCAGTATTTTACATGGGGCGACTGCCTGACCTCCACAACCCAGTTAATGAGTAATACAATATTCCTTGCTAAAACTGGTTGTCAGACTTTCGGGCTTCTACCACCCGTAACAACTGTCAAAGATCCACGAATGACAGCCGGGACTAACAGCATAACGACCTTTCCGAGGCACGGAGAGGTCTTGGTATGTCTTTACATACCAAGACCTCTCCGTCCACGGTCACCCATCCACGGAACAACCATGGCAATCATAGCTTAACCCAAGCGTTCGACCCATGCGGCTGTTATTACTTATCATTAAGGCGCAGATATATGATTTTAGTGACTTTTAAATTGTTATTCTCAAAAATCGCCTTCATATCGTGCAAAAAAGTTATGCAAAAAATGTATGTTAAACTAAAACGCGTACACGTTTAAGCTCAATACACACAGAAAGTGGGTGCGGGACGGGCGCGGGTCGGGAAGGCAGTACGGCGCGCGGCGGGCTGACTTCCATGTATTCATAAATGAATGATAACACACGAAACGCGTGCGCGGGTCGGGCGCGGAGCGGATCGGGAGCAGGAGCCGCGCACCCGTTTCGTGTGGTGTCATTCATATAATACAGAGAAATCAGCCCGCCGCACTACCCGTCCCGGCCAGCGCCGCGCCTGACCCGCGCCCGACCCGCACTCGCTGCCTGTGTGTGTTGAGCTTAATTCTATAAGTGAATATTTAGGTATTGTAGTAAAATACTATAAGACATAAATTCAGGAAGTAATGTCTACCCAAAGCAGAGAAAACGATATTACTTTCAAACTACTTAAGATATTTTCATTATTTTTTTGTATGAGCAGACTATTTTATTATCTTTTTTTTCAAATATTCATATTATCATTAGTACTAAAAATCAATATTCGCTATTAAACCGAAAGGCGGTGTGGCGTGAGCGTGACGCGCACTTGTATGACCAAGGTTAAGACTGTTTACACCTTACGGCATTTCATACAAACTTTCAAGCCCTTGTTTTTCGAAATGACTGAACCGATTTTAATGAAACTTCATACGCATAAGCAAAATACAAAGGTCTAAAAAGTTAGTAAAGAACATTTTTGAAATGTTGTCTTTAATAGCTGATATCTAGAAATCTCTGTTTCTATTTCTATTTATAAATCGGTCTGTAAAGGCTCTAACACTATTTTTCGAAAATGTTCTTTACTAACTTTTTTGACATTTGTATCCTGCTTATACGTATGAAGTTTCATTAAAATCGGTTTAGTCATTTTTATGAAATGCTGTAAGGTGTAAACGGCCTTAAGCACCTCAAAAAAATTGTGAAGAAACCTGGACTTATCATTAATACGAGTATAGGTACCAACCTAAGTGTGAACTAGCCAATCCGCCGTAATCAAACATGGTTATCAATGCTCATGCCTTCTCTGTGCAGTGGGACAGTAATATCCTGGTATTAATTTTATTTATTTGGGATCACCAACAAAGGCAACGCAGATACAATATAAAGCACAAAAATACGAAAGGTTATTTAGGGCAGAAGACCATAGCATGCACACATGTGCATCATGTTATTATTTTTTTTTAAATAGAGAAAACAAATGTTGAAATTAGAAAAAAAAAACATTTCATTCGTTTACGAGTTTGTTCATAAGAATGAGCTTTCATAATACAATGTTAAGTATAATAATAATTATACCACATTTTGTTGACTATTGAAGCGAAGAACGATAGTTACATACCTATTAATTTAGTTATTTTGCGGTGGTTAAATTATTTTTGTATTTTAGAATGGGGAGGGTCATGTCTAGGTTAAAACGCTTTGACAACTTTGATTCGAGTCTTGGGAGCGGCGAAATGTCCAAGGTTAGTCTTATATCCTCAGACGTAAAATAAACGCCCCTAATTAATCCTCCAAAGATTAATTATGAAAGAAAGAAAGAAAATACGTTTATATGCGGTAAACATGACGCAAAAAAGAACATAAACACAAAAATAAGAAAAGGTTGGGGGAAACATGCGTCACATCCACGCAAATTTTTTTTTTTTTTTTTTGTATGGCATCTCGTAGCAGACCTAGAGAGGTCGTTGCTACTTAACCGGATATTCCTGTGGCTGCCCTAAGGTTTTTAATCTTAAAGCCTCCAGCCAGGGCGCAAATTATATATATTAAAAACTAAACGACAGCGCACTAAGGGCACCCCCTGTGGGGTACGGACCTCGGCTCAGGGCGTCGTTAGGGGATCACAAAATTACTAACAATTTGGGGACGGGCTGGATCAACATTTTGATCATGATTATTATCAGGGGATATTATATTTATTGCTACGGCGCTCTCAGCCTCTAACCGGGCGGCTGGCGCATCGACATTCAAGGGACGGGGGGGAGGACTTTTATTACCATTTACTCGGGAAGTTCGCGTGGTACCTCGGCGGCGAGGACGGAAGGTCGGTTTGTGTATTTTGTGCACTGTACTCGTGGCCCTATTGCTTTCCTGAAGGAGAGTGATGGGGTCATCCGGATCTAAGAGAGTGTGCCTCGGTCGGCGAGTCTGACTAATGGCAGAAGGCCTGTAACTAGCGGCCTGCACAACCAAGGGGTTGCGATGACGTTCCGCGGATTCGAAAAAGCGCTTTGCAAGGCGCTTCGTAAACTGTTTGATGGTAGGCATCTTAAGGTCTACGTGAAGTTGTTCGTTCCGAACGAACCAAGGAGCTTTCGTAATTCTACGGAGAAATCGGTTTTGAAGCGTCTGCATCTTATGAATGTGATATGACTTTGCGTGAGCGAAGACTACGCAGGCGTAAGTCATGATCGGTCGAATGCACGCGGTGTAAATACGCAATTTGCACTTAAGGGACAACTTGCTGCGCGGGCTGAGTACGGAGTGTAGTCGGCCGAGAGCAAAACTGGCGCGCGAGCGCACCTGTTTTATGTGCTCGCCGAACGTCATGTGATGGTCTAAGACCACACCGAGATATTTGGCTCGCTTCTCCCAAGGGATAGGCTTGCCGAACATGGTGATCGGTTGGGGCAGGGCGGGTGATCGCCGGGGCCTACAGAATAGGACCCCCTGGCTCTTATCAGGGTTGACTTCAATCCTCCACTTCCTGAACCAGGCCGCGAGTCTGTTGACTTCGGCCTGAAGGATGCGGGCGATATTGTCTTGCCTGAGGCCGGAGTAGTAGATGGCCGTGTCGTCTGCGAACAGAGCTAACTGCGCCTTTCTACATTTGGGGATATCACTAGTAAATATAGTGAATATCAGCGGTGCCAGCACAGCGCCCTGAGGGACGCCTGCGCGGAGCGGATGGGGGGAGGATAGCGCACCCTCGATGCGATAGCGGAAGGTGCGGTCCGACAAAAAGTCTCGTAAGATGAGCACGAGACGATCGGGCACAATCCACGCAAAACGGCTATCGCTCAGCATTATACTGCGACCCAGACGAGCCCCAGCGCTGGTTTTCAGCGACAGCCGGCGCGGCGCTGACGTAATGACGTCGTACGGTGCAGCAAACAATTAATAGGACGCTGTACCCGTACATCATACATAAAGAAAAATAATATAATTTAAATAAGTGGTAGAATAAACTAAACAAATATTAAAAATAGACATACATGCTGTGAGTATATATTCTTTGCCCATGTTCAGGTTGCAACAAGTAGGTAGCAAATTAATACTATATTTAAATTATTATACGTAAACCTATATTTAAAACCAAAAACATTTCAAGAATACGATAATATTTCTCACGTGAGAGAACGCGTTCAACGGTAAAATGTCACAGTTTTATTGATAAACAATTATGCTAGTCCTAGTATACTAGGGCTGTGTTGAATTAAATGTTTGAGTTATCCTAACTGAACAGACAGCTACTAGGGAGTTTGTTGCGCCACTTCTTATTCCCAGCTAATAAAGAACTAGGAAGTAGTGAAGGGCGGGAGTTTTGCGAGAGTGTCTTATGTAATTTTGACTTTAAAAAAGTGCTGATGCTTTAACCTAATTTGAATAAATGGCTTTTTATTTTGAGTTTTTTATAGTTTGAATATGTTGAGACGTTTCACAATCCCGATAATTGGAATACGTACCTAGTTTTTGCACGTAATGCCGGGTGTAAAGAATAGCACCATCCCGTGGACCTTTCCGTGGGTGTCGTAAAAGACTTCCTAGAGAATGGGCAGCTATGTCCAGCAGAGGACGTCTTTCGGCTGGAATGATGACGATGATGATGATGAGTAGCTAGTAAATACAATATGATGACAATTTATAATGAATCAACGTGTGTTTTTTTTAATAAAATGAGCTTTACTTGTTATGGAAAAATGCAATTATGTAGATGAGTATCAGTTACTATTTAGAATGACAATAATATCACCTTTTGTATATCAATGGTCGTCATACATCCTTTTACCAACGCCAAATGTTCCATGAAAGTTGTTTCTTAAATCAGCATAAACTGCAGATTATTCAGTGACGAAAACCGTCATAATAATCACATAAATGCTCCGACAAAATACCCGGAACCTACAACATACTTAAATTAAAATACCGAACAAGTGCATGTCAGACCACGTACAATGAGAGGGTTCCGTAGTTCGGATGATTTTTTTCCCAAGAAAAAACTTAACATTGTAGTTGAAAAACATGTTCTCCCATACATTCCAACTGCTAATGTAAGTTGGTCGACTATTACTCGTTAATTTGTAAAGTCTACTGTCATGATTTCTAAATATTAATTACCCTACTTAGCTCTGATAGTTTTTCTTTGAACTTTGTTATATTATATCTACTACTACCGGGAATTCTTTCACTTATCTAAAACCAACCATTTTGCTGGCATGACCACACACTAGCTAGATGGACCGACAACCTTAAAAAGGTGGCTGGGACGGACTGGATGCGAAAGGCGGAGGACAGGGTGTTGTGGCGCAGCCTGGGAGAGGCCTATGTCCAGCAGTTGACTGCAATAGGCTGAGTTGATTGAGGGGACACACTTGACTGTAATAAAAAAATGCAATTTAAAGCTTAATAATACGCCAACGGATCCCTGAATCGAAAAATGGTTTTCCAACCCGCAATATATTCGACCGGCCTATCCAACAATATCCCAAAACATGGGATAGACGAGAAAAAAAAAATTCATCCCCACTTTACGCGCAAAGGAGGTACAGACCAGAAGGTCAAGCTATCCGAAACTGTCAAATCTTCCCAATCAACCTTGAACCTTATGCTTTAACGATAAAGTTGAAAATCTTTAAAAAAAAATTGATAGATTGTAGTAGCTTGATGTGCTTGGCGTCTGTACCTTACAAAAAAATACAATTTTTATTTTACCACATCGTTGGCGTGATTAATATGTATACAAATGCCAAATTACAGCTTTCTAGTACTAAGAGTCTCTGTGCTAAGCCGCGGACAAACAAACGGACACGGCGAAACTATAAGGGTTCCTTATTAACTACGGAACCCTAAAAAAGAATATCCTGTAATAAATTCCTTTGCCCACCTCGAAAAAAAAAAAAGAAATGAAAACGAACTGCTATTAAGAGCCACCCCTATTCTCAAAGCGCTCGACTGCTGAATATTCCATATATTGGTTTTGCAAATGTACGACGCGGTACGGCCTGGGTTTATTGCCCAAGCGATTTACGAATCGAATGGTTGTTAGAATAATACCACCTCAATTTTGTATTCTAGAATATTTATACGAAAACGTTGTGGTTACCGGAGATCGGTGGTAGCCCAGTGGCATCGGCCCCGACTTACGAGTTGTAAGGTCGTGAGTTTGAATCCAGGCAGGCAAGCCAGGGTTGTGGGTTTGTCTGAAAGGGATACCGTGGCCCTGGTACACAGGCAACTGAAGGAACACGGGTGGGTTTTAGTCAGTAAAAGTCTGACACGCCAGCTCCGCCCAGAGTGCGAGAAATTATTTAATAATTTCCCACCCAAAAACAAAAAAACCGGCCAAGTGCGAGTCGGACTCGACTAGAAAGAGATGAACATACATATTTAGTTACGTCACTAGCTGCTGCATGTTCATTGGCGCGTACGTAGTAATAATTATTATTATTGTAAATATCAGGCAATTGCCTGGCAATTTTACTTTGCCATTATTGAGCGCAGGTAACGCTTCTAAAGGTAATATATCCATATCTACCTACATACATCATTGTATGTTTATCCTATTATGCAGAGTAATCTATCCATCTTGCTGTTCGGAATTTGGAACAAAAAATTCCTAAAGGTGGTTGAAACTAAAGGTTATTAGGAAAATAATCAATCATTAGATACCTTAGATCTTAGTTAGTTAAAGGAGAAAAACAAAATACCTACATATGACAAAATAATAATAATGGCAGAATTATGTACTAGGATTGTTGGAAAGTGGGCAATAATGAAAACTAATGGCAATATTTAAACAGATTTACTTTTCAGGAAACATTATAAGGGGGATGCGCTAAGGTAGCTCGCAAATTTCAAATGTCCCTACGTTTTTTGCAATTTACAGGTCAGTAACAGATTGGATGTTGATCTAAATATGATTCGCGGCCATAACAAATATGGCTTCACAGAATTATAATCATTAGAATTAGCATTACAACTCCCTACGTTAAAAAAATCCTACTGAATGTTTTTTAACTTAGATAATCATTCTATGCGTGGAAAAATTTATTATTTGATCCACCCCGGCTCCTTAAAGAAGGCCAGCAACGCCTTGGTGTTACTGACAATCTCACAGAGGGTACCTGGGTTACCAAAGTATTTTGCCCTGTATGTGCAGTACTATAGGTACTGCCCGGTGGCATATGAGCTGCTGTTTCGTCGCCCTCCATGCAGGCCCTGCACAGCGGACTGTCTGTGACTCCTATGACAAAGAGGTGTTTATTATATGACCCATGGACAGTTATAGCTGCTGTCATTATACGCAGCTGTTGCTTAGTTAGTCGGAGAACCTGTTTCGTGAGGCGGCCATTAATTGGGGAGTGCTTCCTTGGCCTGCCTGCGCTGGGCCCTTATACTGTGCGAGTGTGTGCGTGTTTAGATTTGAAATGCGACCACAATTTTTTCCCAGAATCGGTTTAACTAATTTAATAATAAATAAACAATGTTTTATACATAATAGTAAAAGATCAGTGTATGTAATATGAATATAACATAATATTCTAATTGGGGTATTTGGTTATTGTAAACGTGAAGAATAAGTGGGTCAATTTTTTTTATTTTTTGTCAGTTACTTTTAATCATGGTCTGGCAGTATAAGTAATATTATGCAGCCTACCTGAATAAAGCAGAAAGAAAAAAAAAGTATTGATTGGGACTCGCACAGGAGATAACAAATTAAACTAAATCACACTCATAGAAACAGAAAACAAAGTAAAAGTACAGAAAGTCCTGTACGAGGCCAAAAGGCTTCTATCTCAGCAATATCCTGCGATATTTAAAAAAAGTGTCGTAGCGCTGGTATTCTAATAGGGCCCACTGTGTATTGAATGTAAGCCTGTGTGAATGTGAAGTTCTAACTAAACTAAAAAATCGGTTGTCTGTAAAGTCGATTTACTGACGATAGTTGAACGTGACAACGTCTTAAGAAAATACTGATGGAATGGTAGCATTTTTCAAAAGAAAATTTTAATTTCATCGTGAAATAGTTCTGTTAACTTATTGTTTTAATTTTGTCAATTATAGCATAACCTACAATCGCTGCACTAGCGGACCGATGCTATTTATTTTAATGATGAAAGCACGAATATTCGACAATATATCACTGAACATATAATTAATATCGAAAGAATCATTACCTTTATCGCTGCAATTATCGTTGCTATAAACAATTGACACCACATTCACTTTTCACTGCACTTGATACTCGACCAAAACATGTAAATGTACTATAGTATAGCAGCTGTCCACGCAGACGCATCGCTCACTCAAGTAGAAGAGAGACGGATGTCGAACGCTGCCGAACGCGAAGGCCGATTGTGCCTCTTTGTCGCTCGTTCCGCGCTCTCGCTTGCACTTCAAGCCTTACATGGAACGCCTCAGAGCGAGGTAACGCCGCATGAGTCATGTTTTTTCGTGCGTGCAGCCGGCTCAATCGAATTATAAGACGTTGTCACGTCAAAAATTCAGACCATCTAACTAAAGCATCTTTGGGAACATCAAACTAGGCAGCACAGTTCAGAAACTGCCAAACTAAAGTAGGTAACTGTTGCTTGGAACTGTGGGACTAAAGTTAGAAAGTCGAGTCCAGTAGCACTATTTATAAATAACTTAATAGCAGCTGTAGGGATGAAATAGAGAACGAAGTTGGACTCAGTAGTGAGAAGCAAGTGTCTAACTTATGTCTAATGTTGCGACATTACGTGTAATATTAATATTTATTAAAATACAGACTAGTGTATGTTCTAGATAGTCTGTGTGGTGCAAGACGTAAAGGATAGCACCATCCCATTTCTTCCCGTGGGTGTCGTAAAAGGCGACTTAAGGACTTACTAGAAAATGGGCAGCAGCGTTCTCTATGCATTTTAACATAATGCGATCGCCAACCCGCCTGCCAAGCGTGGCGATTATGGTAGGAGGCCTATGTCCAGCAGTGGACGTCTTTCGGCTGAAATGAATGATATATTTATGATGATGTTCTAGATAAATTTATAGTAATACTAGCTGCGCCCCGCGGTTTCACCCGCGGAAGTCTCGATCCCGTGGGAAAGCCACCCTTAAAAATAGATAGTAGCCGATTCTCAGACCTACTGAATATGCATATAAAATTTCATAAAAATCGGTCAAGCCGTTTCGGAGGAGTATGGTGACTAACATTGTGACACGAGAATTTTATATACAACATTAGTTTTTGTTTATACTAAACCTCTTAAGGGGTCATTGTATTCATCATTATGAACAACTTTTACTATGGGACCAAAGTTGAAATCGCGAAAAAAATATCAGCTGTTCCCTACATTTTAATTGTACAACAATGTAGGGAACAGCTGATTTTTTTTTTCGCGATTTCAAGGTTGGTCCCATAGTAAAAGTTGTTCATAATGATGAATACAATGACCCCTTAAGAGGTTTAGTATAAACAAAAACTAATGTTGTATAAGATTTCAAAGAGAGAGAGATATTTTTTTTGGGGTTTGTTTGAAGGGACCTGTGGCTAAGTTATAACAGACGCACAGGTCGATCGATAAGGTTAAGCTACGCTTGCCACGGTTGGTCTGTGGATGGGTGACCATCTTTACATACCAAGACTCCACCACAACTCCTATTTGAATATCTCCTATTGATCATCATTTGATAGTCACATTATTTCACATGGACATAGGCTGTAATATATTACCTACGTAAATTTATACATAATAAAGAAGTACGTAAGTAAAATACTATCTTTAAATCATGCAAGCCTAGTACTTTTTATTAGGTTACTCTCAGAACTTGCACAGCGTGTCGTGAGCGGAATACCGTTTTCACAAGTAAATTCCACCGTCCGATGCCGGGGCGGGTCGCTAGTAATTTATAACTATCGTAAGATATCAAAAATGTACCGTCTGTCGGACTATTAGACTTCGTACTACTCTATAAACTAAACATTAATGATGATCTATTACATTAGAGATTACTCTTTGTTTAGGCCCGGTTCCCACCAAAGTGGAGAGGAGAGAAGTTTGTAAACGACCAATAAGATACCGATAAGATAACGTTACCGTGTTATGTTACCACTTGCGGAACCCTAAATTCCTAAGACCATGAGTCACACCGCATTGTGCTCTGCACCGTGAGATTCGCCTTCTCAGCAATCCGATGGCGTGGGAACGAAGATTGTGCAATGTGCAGTGCCAGTGATTTATATTGATTTGGTGTATTGGTGAATCACTCTTGTTTCTCACATCGAACAATTGTCACGCATCTTAGTTTTAGCGATCTTATTGTAATAATTATATTAATTAAATCATTTAAGTAAATCATATCGGTTTCCTTTGCATCCTCGACTCCAGCCGAACGTAATTGGCGCAGCCGGTAGGATACTCGCGGTCGGTTTCGCGTAATAAGGAAGATTTCCGTAATCGTAAAGCTGCCCGTGCGGCTATCCAGTCGCTTCAGAGTATCCAGAATCTACACGTTGTGCTGTATCGAGGAATCCAGACATTGATTACGCAAAGGGGCTGATATAATGTTCATGTAAGTACATTAGATTATTTCTAGTGACCGCTTTCCCCTAGCCTGTACTAATATATCTTTCCAAAATTTTCTTTCTACGAAAATCCAGGAATTCTAGGTTAGTTAGAAGTAGTAGAGAATTAATGATAGATTCTAGAAGAGATATTAATTTAGATACAATCGCGAGGACACAGAATCGTTTTCTGGAAAAATGTCTTTGGATTTAGATACCTTTTTTAAAGCATTACGGTTGATACCCGAGTTTGACGGGAACCCGAATGTGCTGACTAGGTTTATTCAATTGTGTTCCAAATTAATTAACTCTGCACTTATTAATGGTATATTAAAATTAGAACACGGAAGAGAATCATTTACCAATCTTAAAACTTATGCTATATTGGCTTTTATTAATAGCTCAATACATAGCTTTACAAAATGTAGGTCTATCGATATAGTTTCCGGTCATTTTGATCGCTGGGATCCTTTAGATATGAATTTATCAGAACATCTATTACAACAATATATCCAGGAACACCGCAGACGCATGTCAAAAGTATACGATATTCTTAACGACACTTCACTTCATCACCGTACAGACATTACTGAAAATTGTAATGAAAATCGTGAACCTGAAAAGGATTACGAACCAGAGCAAGTTTTTATAAGGAATCCTTTATGCCATAGGCAAAAGTTAGCAGCTCGCTATAATCATGATACAGTGTTAGCGAATTTGCCAATTCTTATCTATACTAAAAAAAGAAAAAAAGAGGCATCGTGCCTAAATCACGCTTAAAACGGGTGCCTAATTATAGTGCTCAGGACACTGAAAATACTACTAGTCCTGACCCGCCCTGGCTCGAGCGGACGAGATAACGTTAGACAGTGTTAACGATGGACCAGGTATTTTGCCACAAAAATCATTTCACATTTCCACTCCTTTCTCCAAATTATAAATCTTGATGCTAAGCGCAATAGTTTAGGGACGGTTAACGAGCAATTGCAAAAACTTACGCCACAATTAAAAAATTTGTCGCGATATCTCTATGATCCCCTCGTTAAATATAGGTACTAAGTTAGAAGAAATATCGGAACAGTTAGAAACACTTTAGATAAAGCTTGTTGAAAGAGGTCTCATAGATGGTCCAGATTCAGTTATAAAAAGTATTTCAGGTAAGTTAGATTATACTAACGCATTAAAATACTATAATGCCATTACAATCTTAAAAAAGAATGAAAATAATTGAATTGCTGAAATTAATCACCAAATAAGTTTAAATAAGCAGTAGGTTTCGCGCAGCTCAAACGTTACAGATAAAATAGTACAAAACCAAGATAATATCGAGAAAGTTATCAATTCCATTTTAGCTAGCAATGATAGATATGAAACAGATACCATTAAATATGCGCATTTGGCACAGTTACAAATTATATTAGGAGACAATATAGATAATTTGTCTAAAGAATTTAACAAATTGCAAAATCTATTGGCATTCATTAGGGCTGGAAGTAATCATAATTCTGTATTGAACTATGTTATGTTTAAGGACATGATGAATAGATTAGGTATGTTATATAATAAGGATCAATTTCTAGATATTAGTTTTAGAGAATATTTTGACATAATTAGACTAGGATATTATTATAATGGGAATGAAATAGTGATAGTTATGAAATTTCCGATAGTTTATCCTACTAACTTTATCCTTTATAAATTATCCCTAGCTCCTGATCATGACAATAAGGTCCTGATTCCAACTTATCCCTTCATAGCGGTTCATGAAAAAGATCTATTGTATATAGAGACAGAATGTCCGAAGTATAGCCACGGTCACCTCTGCGAGGATAATTTAAGCCACCACCATGGCAAACAATCGGATTGTATCCAGCAGCTTATACTACACCAGAAAATCAATGAGTCCTGTCAATTTACATCAGTCATCCTGTCTTCTGAAGCTATGGAGCAACTAGACGACTAACACTTCATTGTAAGCTTCCCTAAACTTACGAAAGTTCGTTCAACTTGTTCTGAAGACAACTACAGAATGCTGAAAGGAAGCTACTTATCTATAATACCTAAAGGCTGCATGCTAAGAACTACAGCGTTTACTGCAAGCAATCGTCATGATCAAATTAGGGGAAAGATATTGAAAATTATGGATTTACCAATTACAAAAGAAAATTCGTACAACGTACTAATGAAAACTATAAAACTAGATACCATTGACCTTGGCAGTTTGCATTCAAGTAACTCTGAAATCGCTCTACAAGAACCTGTAACGCTACAGTCATCGAACATTGAAGCTATATACCACACTACTATACCGGTATACATTCTACTATCCGGTGCATGTGTACTCATTATCATCATTACACTTCGTCGTCAGAGACTGAACCAACTACAGAAAGCCACTGATGGAATCGATACTAAGGCTAAGGATAAGGAGGCCTGCAACACCGAGATAGATCCAGCTTCGCCATCGACACTATTTTCGACTAGAGTTTTCAAATAGTTGCCGATCTCGTGGAGGGAGATGTTATGTTACCACTTGCGGAACCCTAAATTCCTAAGACCATGAGTAACACCGCATTGTGCTCTGCACCGTGAGATTCGCCTTCTCAGCAATCCGATGGCGTGGGAACGAAGATTGTGCAATGTGCAGTGCCAGTGATTTATATTGTTTGGTGTATTGGTGAATCACTCTTGTTTCTCACATCGAACAATTGTCACGCATCTTAGTTTTAGCGATCTTATTGTAATAATTATATTAATTAAATCATTTAAGTAAATCATATCGGTTTCCTTTGCATCCTCGACTCCAGCCGAACGTAATTACCGTACCATCGCATCGAATTAACGATATCAGATTCAGATTATTTATTTGTAAACATAGGTTACACAGGTGTGTGAGATGTTAAATTGTCGTGAGTTCTCTATGCTTTGCCATTAGGCGTACAAATATTAGCATGAGTTTTAATTACTTATTTAAAAATATCAAATAAAAATTATAGAAACAGCTAGAGAGGATAAATCAACATAATATTCCCCTGTCAATTAATTAAATTCCAAATAAAAACTATAATGTCAAAACAAGTACGAAATTAATAAAATATTTCAAAAAAGTCAACAATAAAAATAATAAAACAGAAATGTCAAAAAATAAAATAAAAATAGGATAACTGTCAAATTAATACATGAGTGTCATTTTATGTATAAATAAATTAATTATAGGTCACTGAAGGAGGGATTAGAGAACTGTCATCCAAATAGTCCTTTATTAAGTAATAACATTTATCGATTAAAATTTGCATAAGTACACTTTTGAATTTGTCCAGATTTAATGATTTTAATGTCTCAGGCAGCTTGTTAAATAATTTTGTGGCCATACAGAAAGTACTTTTATTCATTAGGACTGTTCTGCCATGTGTTGTATCTTATTGGTCGTTTACAAACATCTCTCCTCTCCGCTTTGGTGGAAACCGGGCCTTAGTCTGTCAAGCTGCAGCATAGCCTATACTGTCCTACTGCTGGGTAAAGGCCTTCTCCAAGTCCTTCCAGGAACTCTTTTCCCGCACCACCTAGAACCAACCCTCATGGTACGCGTCCAGGTCATCTCTTCAACTCTTTCTGGTCCAGCCTCGACGGCGCTGTTCATCTCTAGACAATTTATAGTCATGTCATGTACCTTGGAGAGCAGTGGTGGCCCAGTGGTAACGGCCCCGACTTACGAGTCATAGGTCGTGGGTTCGAAGGGCAGGCGCTTTACTTTGTGTAAATAATTTCATCACCACTGCTCTCAAAACGGTGAAGGAAAACATCGTGAGGAAACCGGCATGTCCTAGAACCAACAATTTAAAGACATGTGACATCTACCAACCCGCACTGGGCCCGCGTGGTAGATTACAGCCCAGTCCCTCTCGAAGAGAGGAGGCCTGTGTCCCAGCAGTGGGAAAATTATAAGCTGATTATGCTTATGCTTATGCATGTACTTTATCTTGTAATGCCATGGAACCACGGAATAGCACAAAACTTGAACCCCTCAGCCTTCGAATTTGTTAGGTACATTTCAATCATTTGAGAGTCTTCTAAATCCGTTTACTCCATTGGGTTTCTGTTTCCAAATCTGTCAACAATGACATTGAATAACGATCTCTTTGGGACTCATCGATGCAAAATGTTTTGATTAAGAAACGTAAACGATTTCTGACAAGAGAATCATATTGCTAAGCGATACGACGATTAAAATCATAGATTTAATTGGTTAGTTGATTTTAATTGTTGGATTTAAGTGCGACTAGCAAAAGGTGTTTTCAAGGCAGATGTGAGCGGAAACCAGTACAGGACGTCGTAAAGGACATTTATCTTGCATGTATGACCAGCGTTATGAACGTAAACGACATAAAAAGAGTTCATACCTAAGGATCGTAGCAGTTGTTGTTCGGCAGTTTCTGCCTACCCCCATGGGAAGAAGGCATGAGTTTATGTAGATATGTGTGTGTCTTTTAATTGGTTACGTAGCTACTGAAAGGGGGCCAATGGGACCGTGTTACGTACTATAGCCTCAAAAGTCAATCATTTATTGCATTGCTTCTGTCATGTCATCAAATAATTAACATTTTCGTGAAAACTAAAATTGTGAATAAAAGGGTGATCTAGTGGCAATCAAGCTTTCGACAAACTGGCAAGCATCAATGGAACTAGTTCATCAAAAAGCAAATTGGAGCATGAAGAGACAGTCTGATTGATTCCTTTTTAATGCAACTAGCAAAGAGAATTCATAGATTTCGGGAAAAGAGGCAATTCGATTTCCGAATAATTATCTTATGATTATTTATGCTAGTATGACTTCTTCTCGACTTCTTCTGTGCATAAATTTTCATAAAACAATTCTGGGGTAAAAAGTAGCTTATGTCCTTCCCCAGGTCACTACCTCTCAGTCAAATTTCATCACGATGGGTTCAGTGGTTTAGGCGTGAACAGGTAACAGACAGATCACGCTAAATCGGAACCCTAAAAACATAGAAATATGAGGGTACTCGGCTACGACAGGCGCGTGCTGCCGTGTAAACGCAAGGAAACATGTGACCCTGATATAAATTATTGAGTATCTAGTTTGTAACAGCAGAAGTCGCACTAATTTATTCTTTGTTTTTGATTTGAAACATCTATAGCCGCAAGTAAAACCGATTGCTGGCGGAACGACGCATGCCGCGTGGCGACGCCTCGCCACTATACAGTCTATATTATGTAGTAGTGTGTAAATCATTTTGATGTTTCACATCTGCCAGGTCACACAAGATTAAGACAAATCGATTGACGTAAGTATCATCAAAATCCGCGTGTGTCGATTTTGATGATTCTTACGTCAATCGATTTGTCTTAATCTTGTGGCACTAGACATAGCGCCAAATTAAAATTCAATATGGCGACAATGAGACGAAATATAGTGAAATAGAAAAAAAAGTCGACAAACTGTACAAGTGGGGTATCATTAAATAGGTTTTTGAAAATCATCTTTAGGTTTCTCTTATCATTTTGAATGACCATTTGGCCATATAGCGGTTTAAAGTTGGTTAGCAACTATTCTCACTTAATTTTAGAACTATAATAAAGTTGCGATAAAGTTCTTATATCATCGGTCTTATTAACGTACAGACGCCAGCACATCAAGCAACTACAATCTGTCAAATTTCTTTAATAGATTTTGAACTTTATCCCTACAGGATAAGTTTGACCTGCTGGCGTCTCTATATAATATAACATCACGCCTGCAATCCCCGAAGGGTTAGACAGAGGTGTACCTATAGTACACCCACAATTCGCCAATTATGTTTAAGTCCCATGTAATAGGGGGCGAGCCTTTTGCCATCAAAAACAGACACCGGGCTGCTACCGAGAAATCCTAATGGAAAATCACAATAAAACTTTGCTTGACCTGGGAATCGAACCCAGGACCTCATGCTTAGTAGCGGTTGCGACCACTAGACCAACGAGGCAGTCTTATCAACGAGAAAAACGATTATTAAAAAGTGTCCCTGTGTATCTCTGAAGTAGAACAATTTCTCTACATAAAAACACTCACTGAAAAATATTGCCCATAAATAGTATTTAAACACAAGGACGTTCTACAAACTACCAATAATATAACCAACAACGTTAATAGAGCTTCTCGGAGCACCAAACAATGTAAACCTATTACCGACCGCAGTAAATTGAACCGAACCAGGAATTAAAATGAAGTTAAAGTAACTAACGACGTTAACTGTGTTACCTCGCTCAGTTTGCGACGACACCTAGCTAAAGGAATATAGGGGGAGTCCCCACTCCTCCCTGCTAATGAGGAGAAAGATAGAAACTAATATTATAAATGAGAAAGTGATTGTTTGTTCCTTTATAAATAGATAGATAGATTCATTTATTTGCCTGAAAAATGGTATTTTACAGATTTTATAACACATACACAATAGTTCTTCATATTCCGCCTACTAGGTACATTCGGCATGCAAATTTTGTGACAGTAATAATTATTCTAATTTAAACAAAATAATTAAATTTTAATTAAAATAAAAATCCTAAATCAAGAATTGTCTACTTATCAAATTACAAATGTCAAAGAAAAATCACTATTATCACGCAGTAAATTAACTAAAGATCTACGTGATTTTTTGCATGGAGGTAGTTGGGACTGGAAATTAGGTATCATAAATGATAGGTAAATGATTTATTTCTGTACGAAGGTTTATACAAACACTTTTACCGTAAATCATATTTTTAAAACTAGATGAGGTCGGCGTTTCGTATCTGACTACTCTGAGAAAAAAGGCCGAAACAAACTCAGAGGTCACAGTCTCAGTCCAGACATAATCTTGGTCAGATCATGTGAAGACCATGTGGATTGGTGCCTGAAATGATCTCTTGATGAAAGAACCACACAGATTGACGGGACCTGTTCAGTCAGTGCACGCATATGTCCGTAGTCGTGCAGCTCAACTCAGAACTAAAGGAGCTCGATTCAACGAACAATAACAAAGAAAAGACATTTGAGTAGGCCGCATAAATTAGTCAAACTGCCATGTAAAAAAACTAACTGAGAATACAAAACAAAAATAAACAATAACCCTATGTGGGTTATTGTTTATTTTTGTTTTTATTCTCAGTTCGTTTTTTTTCCTGGCAGTTTTTTAGGTTTTGCACGTTGTGTCTCGAAAAAATGCATTTTTTCCATGCAAATGGTTACTGATGGATAGATGACGGAAGCAAGGTCTCAGGCAAAAATTTGTTTTTTGTTTATAAAGTAGTTATGTAGGTATTTATAATAAGATCTTATGAATATCAGTAACGAAAGATTAAAAAGTAAATGTATGCTTGTTTTTTGAAAAATTGCTTACTACTGTATTGTCCATTCCTGGATCTTTGACAGTCGTTACGGGTCGTCAGAAGCCGAAGGTATCATATTACCTATTTACTGGGTTGTGGAGGTCAGATAGGCAGTCGCTCCATGTTAGGCCTGATTTACTTTGTGTAAATAATTTCATCTCCACTGCTCTCAAAACGGTGAAGGAAAACATCGTGAGGAAACCGGCATGTCCTAGAACCAACAGTTCGAAGACATGTGACATCTACCAACCCGCCCTGGGCCCGCGTGGTAGATTACAGGCCAATCCCTCTCGAAGAGTGCAGGCCTGTGTCCCAGCAGTGGGAACATTAAAGGCTGATTATGATAGTACTCAAGACAAGAGTTTCTATCGCACAGCCGCGGCCAGACAGACAGACAGACATACAGGACATGGCGAAATTATAAGGGTTCCTTGTTAGAGGTATGAGGAACAGGGTATAAAGTTCACTCATCCTCCATAGAAAAGGGAGGATCCTCCGACCAGACGGGTGTTGTGTCTGATGGGCAACTACCCAACGGTTGATGTTGGGACTTTGTCTATATGCTAGTTGACATCTACCAACCCGCACTGGGCCCGCGTGGTGGATTACGTGGAGGACTGTGGCCCAACAGTGGGATCATAATAGGCTGATTATTTTATCCTAGTCTTACATAAATGAAATATACATTTTTTTACAAGCATTTTTATAGAACAAAGAAACGGAAAGAGCAAATAAATACGACACTAACAGAATGAACGAATATCGATCGTCAAAGAATCTAAACAAAGAAATACAGCATCGCATTGCTGAAATCAATCTTCTCAGAGAGTCGCAAATTACGTTAACTGCCAAACATAATGAAGTCTTAACTAAGTTACCATCGCTCTTACATCAGCAAGTCAGATCGATATAGAACAAACAATCTTGGTAGGTGCCTAATGCCTAGTAATATTATTGTATTGTAAGTAAGTTTGTCCTACTTTCACGTATTAATGACTCAACTAATCTTACAC
The DNA here is from genome assembly GCA_948098905.1 of Tiliacea aurago. Classification (NCBI taxonomy): domain Eukaryota; kingdom Metazoa; phylum Arthropoda; class Insecta; order Lepidoptera; family Noctuidae; genus Tiliacea; species Tiliacea aurago. Next base: position 21,476,007 of record OX402593.1, read on the forward strand.
ATAAACAGCATTTGTATCAGAAGGCAATCGAGAAATTTCGAGAAAAATCGAAAAAATTCGGTAGTCCCATACCTACATTTTGGTCGAGTAGGTCAGTTGATATTTTTTTCGCAATGACGATGTTGATCCCGTGGAGACAGTTGTTCAGTTTGAGGATTTGTAACACACCCTTAAGGGGACGATAACTGACTTTTAATGATTTTACACTGAAGATCACGTCTAAACGAGTAGTGTTAACGATTTGAAAAAAATATATGTTAAATTAAAGCATTTTCTCAATAATTTAATATGTGAATATTTTAGATTATATTTTTTTTACATAGTGAAATTAATTTATAAAGTTATGTCTAACGTGGATAAAAAACTGAGAATGGCGCAAAATCTACCAAGCATATTTTTCTGAAACCTTCACAAATTTAAAGATAATTTAATTATTCATCGTTTAGTATACGCGTTTTATTTAAATACCTATTGTTTTGTGCATAATAAAATTAATAATGCGTCAAATTGGGGACAGCGCTCCGTGATGGGCGAGTCCTAGCTATTACTGGCTGAACGTACGACGCGTTGCATGAGCTCAGTACAAAACACGCAAGCTAACCACTCAATGTCACTGGCATATATCTGCATCTTAAATTTGACCACACCTAGCACCTGTCTGACAGTTTCTGAAATGTAGAAAAATATAAGCTACATACTTACGAAGCTAAAAAAAACTATATCTGTTCTAAACCTGAACCTATCTCCTGGATTTTTTTGTATATGCTCATGAAAAAGTCTACGTGATTATTACATACGAAATAATTGTTTTGTTTTTCGGGTGACGGCAACTAGGTAGGCAGGGACAGTGCGTGTGATTTAACTAAGCGCAAAATTCCGTTGAAACCACGAGTACTGAGCATTTGGAACCGAGCGAAACGAGGCTTGCACTCGAGCACATTTTATAGTTTCTTTGATAAAGAGCAATACGTTCCACCCTTTCAAATTACTATAATTAATTTGCAAGCAAGAAAATGGCTTGCAACGAAATACTCGCTTACAAATGATCGCATTGCAGACATGCCTTAAACCAACTGCAGACTAAATTGAATACGTAAAACCGCACTTGTTTCAAGTACCTACTGCAATACTGGATCAATTGGAGGCCTCCAAATTCACATTATTTCATGTAATGTAAATGGCGTACCCGATTCACTTAATACGTCATTACGTATTCGTACTGCTGATTCGTACTCAACGCTCAAATGCTCGCGATAATTTCGCTTTGAATTTCCAATGTACCGTCAACATACTGTGGCATGTTTAATGTGCAGGCCTCTCAAAATACCTGTAGTAAGAGGATGTTGTTCGATTAATAGGTATCAAAATCAAAAGTCATTTATTCACACTGAGAATTCACTTTTCGAACGTCAAAATTACATAAGACAGTCCCTCAAAAACGCCCGCCCTTCACCACTTCCTAGTGCTTTAGGTGGGAAGAAGTGGCGGAATAAACTCCTCAGCATCACAGCAGAGCTGTCTGTCCAGTTAGAGTATGTATTTCAAAAACAAAAATATTACTAATTATGTCATCATCATCATCATCATTTCAGCCGTCCACTGCTGAACATAGGCCTCCCCCAAGCACCGCCACTTCGACCGGTTCTGTGCTTCCCGCATCCAGCGGCTACCTGCAGCCTTCACAAGGTCATCGGTCCACCTTCTGGGAGGCCTTCCAACGCTACGTCTTCCGGTACGCGGTCACCACTCCAGAACCTTTCGGCCCCATCGGCCATCAGTTCTGCGAGCAATGTGCCCTGCCCACTGCCACTTAAGCTTGGCAATTCTTCGGGCTATGTCGGTTACCTTGGTTCGCCTGCGGATCTCTTCATTATGTCACTATATCTAAGTAAAGCGAGTGATGGTACTTTCAATAAAATATTGTGTGGCAGTTTCGAGTACTTTATTCGGCCTACTCAAATGTCCTTTCTTTGGTATTGTTCGTCGAGTCGTTGAGCTCTTTAGGGTGAGTTGAGCTACACGATTACTGTACACAAATGCGTGCACTGACTGGAAAGGTCCACTCTAACCTGTATGGTTCTTTCTTCAAAAGACCATCTCTGTCATTAATGTGTATTATGGCCTGACCAAGATTATGTCTCGACTTTAAAAGAGACTGACCTCTGAGTTTGTTTCGGTAATTTCATAACAGAGTTTTCGGTTAGGAAACACCGAACTCATCTATTTTTAAAACATAATTTAATTTTGACGAAATTGATTGTATATCAAATGACTATACCAACTTAAATTGTCCGTATATTCAAATTACACCTGTCAATCTTTGCGTAGTGCGTCAGTTTGATAAACAATTAATTTCTCTGACTGTACATAATAATTAAACTGAGGGGAGATTCCCGTATTTTTAGGAAGGTTCGCATTCTAATCTCTCCAATAACCTACATACCTATTTACCTACAAATTTTAACTAGTTTTTGCCATTATTTGTTGCCCAATAATAATCCAGACTTTTTTCTCTGAGCGATTTGGATTTGCCAAGTGTCAAAGAGCAATAGAGAGAAGTATGATAGGTTCAAAGAGACAGGACAGAATTAGGAACACATATCTCCGGCCCAAAACAAAACTGACCGATGGTCTAACAAGAATAGACCAACAAAAGTGGAGGTGGGCAGGTCACATGATGCGAGACGCTAAAGGCAAGTGGAGTAAGATAGTGACAGAATGGTATTCAAGGGACGGCAAAAGAAATCGGGGAAGGCAGCCTACCCGCTGGGAGGAAGAAATAAAGCTGACAGCAGGTCCAAACTGAAGGAGAGTAACTCACGACTGGCGTCAATGGAAATTGTTAGAGGAGGCCTATGCCACGAGGCACACCGAAATTCGAGATATCTTGTGATTTTTGTTTTACCATTATTGTTCGTGTAATTGTCTAGTTTCGGAATGAATGGCTTTATTATTATTATTTCCTTTATTTAATGTTAAACATATAAATTATATTTTTAAATATTGGAATATAAAAAGTACATAAACATTTAAAAATATAAAAAAATGTTGTCCGCCGGTAGCGGGAGCAGGGTCCAAGCTACCGGTAGGTAAGGCTCCAGAGATAGGAACCTCCTCACGATGCGAGCCGTATCGAGGAGTACTGCCTTCTGAATCAGGCCCTTGATCCAACCACCTAACGAGAGCCTCGAGAGGTGTTGATCGAGGCTCTATTATTATTATTTGTATTAATCCAGACTGATTTTCGGCCATGGCGACCAATCTCAGTGAAGACGAGCCTTCGGCGCAGGAGATTTTATAGTGAACAACTGGTGCATTCTTCCCTCACTCTCATAGTCAGATGGGATGGCAACCCGACACGTCTGCAGAGTGATCGGGCGCAGGCGTACTGTAGAACGAAGTTACGGTATGTTTATAAGTGTTAACTTAGTTAACTCGGCTCAGTTTCCAACAGCTCACATTAACTTAGCAACACAGTCTAATGACACGGCAGTGTTTTTTGCACCTCTAATGCTTTCACATATACAAACTTAATTAAAACTTAGGTAAGGCTGCTGAAATGCTTTTAGAATTAACATTAAAGAACGTATGCCATTATTTGCTAAGGAGTTAGTCATAGTCATAGTCATTTATTCATAAACAAAGTAACTTGTATCTGAATTTACACACAAAACTACACAATTAGGTACAGGGTTTATACACTACTACACAATAAATTTACATTCCTTCAATAGTATCTAAAGATGGCCAAAAACTTAAAAAATTTTTTTTTTGTAAAATCCATAAGTGCACGGCTCATAACGTTCACGTCGTATTATCTTTATCTTATTACTGCTAACAATAATATAATTAATCAAATGAAATAAAATAAAAACAATTATAAATAATAATAAAAAAAATACAAAAAATAATTATAAAAAAAATAAAACCGAAAACTGCTATGGTTTAGGGGCGCCATAATTATAAGGTGAGGAAAAAAAATACTATAATAAATAGATAGATATACAAAAACATACACAGTCGTTTAATATTTTTGTATAAATAATAATTAAACGGCAGTGAATTGAACGCTCATATTAATTGAGAAAGTCCGTAGTGTATTAGGTATTTTAGATAATAAAAAAAAAAATATTCATGTACGATCATTTTTTCAGCCAGCTTCCCTGCCACATACATCAATCTATAAACACAGACACACGGACGTCCAGGAAAGATAATTTTTAATGTTATTATTTACGTACAGTTATTTATTTATGTTAGACAAAATAATTGTTATTGAATTATATTTTATGTGTCTGACAAATAATTTGACTTGATATTAGTACACTCATATTAACCTGTAAGTTCGACTTATGAGGCGTGCAATAATAACAATAAAAATAATGAATTATAGATAAATTGATATAATTAATTAATAATAATACATTTATAGTTAGATCAATAAAACTGAATAAACAAAATCTAATACAATTTAACAACCCATGATTATCTAAAAACAATAAAAATAGCACATTGGCATCGGGTTATTATAAAAAAAACGACCAAGGGCGTGTCGGACCACGCACAGTGAAGGGTACTTCCGTAGTTGTGATGAACGCCAAAAAATCATGGATTCCGTACTACCGAATCGAGATTATGACGGGACTATCGCTCAGCCATAGCTGACGCCGTCATATATTTTGTTCTAATTTAAAAGTACCGTCCTAAGTCTTTTCAAGAAAAAAGATGCTCGTATCGATTATACATATAATGCAAAAAAAAATAAAAGGGTCATTAATTATCATAATAATTATTGTCATCATCATCATTTCAGCCGAAAACGTCCACTACTGGACAAAGCCCATCCCCAAAAAGGGGGGGGGGGGGGGGTTGCCATAATCGCCACGCTTGGCAGGCGGGTTGGCGATCGCAGTATGGTTTCAAAAATGCATAGAGGCCCATACTCTAGTAAGTCCCTTAGTCGCCTTTTACGACACCCACGGGAAGAAATTGGATAATAATTATAGTAAAGACAATCAATTAAAAAATACAACCAGTTATTTTTCCCCTTTTATCTAAAGTCGAAACACACTTCCCTAAAAGTTAATTACTTTCAACATAATTAATTATCAACCTATTTGAGGACCTTACTTAATTATTATAAAGCTAGATTAAAATATCTATTAACTCTTAAACGGTCGACATCGCAAGGGTTTACGAACACAATGAGCTGTCACATTGCAGCTGCAGCATTATTAATAGTGCCGTCAGCAGACTTTAATAACATAAGAGTCGTGAACATTTGTCACGGTTTGGGAAGTTTTGCTCTAGTGATGTTGTTCGAGTTATGATGAAGTGAGAATTCTAGACGCGTAGACGTCTTGATTTGTGTATTTCATTTTGTATTTTGACAAAGTTTGACAAGTTAAATGAGGGCTTGGATTCTACTTATGTACTTACCGGCTTTTTAGGGTTCACATAATATAATGAACTTCTGTGACCCAAACATAAACGTGTAGCGTAAATAAATAACATAGTTTTATTATTATTATGTTAAAATTATTATGATATAGTAATTGCAATCATTATTATAATATATGCTTATAATAATTATTATTGTTATTTTTATTATTAATATGTTGCCGTGCCCTAACCGGGTTTCATGTTGGAACTTCCTTAAAATCTAACAACTAAATGTACACATGAATACAATAAAGAATTTGAATTTGAATTTAAATACATTTTGAATGATATGGGGTTCACTTTTAAGGGAAAACTTTGAAAAAAAGAAAGTTTTGCAAACTGTACCGTGTGATATATAAAAACACATAGAGGAAAAAGACATAGAAATAAATTATTGTGAGTTTATTTTTTTTTAATCATAATTAGTTTAAGAGTTATTAAAGAAAATAGATGAAAATTGACCCAACCTTATCTCCAAAACTACTGAGCCTAAAATTTTGAAAAATATACAGGGAATAGTTCTGTACTTATAGATTACAGGAAAATCTATATTAAGTCTATGATCTTAAAATAACATGGTAAATCACTCAATATTGTACGTACAAACTTACATTTGCAGTTGGCATGTATGGGAAAACATGTTTTTCAACTACAATGTCGTTTGTTCTTGAGATACATTCATCCTAACTACGGAACCCTTAATTGTGCGTGCCCCGACATGCACTTGGCCAGTTTTTTTTTAAGATCTAACAGTAGATTTTTATGTAGCAAAGAAAAATAGAAGCCTCTTTATGAGCTCCGCTGCAGCTCAGTAAAAACACGTTCTGGCAAGACTAGAAGTCAACAGTTAGCACAGATGGGAAAACTTTTTGCCAAACATGATAATATTAAGTACCTACACGTAGAAAGGTGTGGAACTCATTTCTGTATCCGCAATGAAACCAAGTACGGATACTGATGTCATAGATTCAATAAGTAGGATACAATAAGTTTTCTAACTGTTCGTCATGTACATAATTGCATTAAGAATCATTATAATTATTATACGTGAAGCGAAAATGTTGTATTATTTTTTACGAAAATTAGGCGGACGGAGGAGTATGAAATTTGGCACACTTGATGTTTATACGGAAGAGTGCAGCAAGTTAATATTTTTACATAATATGCATTAGAAATAAATTAAATTATTAAAAAAATCACAGACTACCATGCGTGTGACACACACATAGTACTAGGGCCTTATGACTTGAAGATAGGTGACAGAAGTGACAGCTTGAGCATGGATATGAAGTACTTTTTAATAGCATGGAATTATTAAGCACTATACAGCGTGTTACGGAAAGGGTATAAACATCAAAGGCACGGATTCTTTTGGTGATAAGAAACTACATGGTAACATAGTTTTTAATAATACCTACATAATTATAAAGTTAAGAAACATTTAACTAATAAAAATCAAATGTTTATAATTGATTTCTACACACCACTAGATCAAGTCAGCTGATCGGTACACCACATCCATTCGTTTGATCCCGCTGCCAATCGAATCGCCCGCGCCGCCGCGTGTCTGTGCCGCGCCGTGTCGCAGAGCTGTGGCAGGTGTGTGTGTTATTAGGCGCACAAACACAGATAATGGATAATGACCCTCGTAGTGCGGTGACACGTTTGTTATGTATTAAATTTAATAAACTATAGAAATAAAAAAAATATCAAACATTTTCTAAGTTATTCTTTTTGAGCTGAAACTTTGTACAGAGATTCTGAACCAGATGCACTCTTCACCCTGTTCGTATGGATATACCCGTACTGTAACACGCTGTATAGATTGTGAGTAAAGGGGGTCGACCATTAGTAAAATGAAATAAGCTTCGACCAGGACTTAGTTACAATAGTCTACACTAATGTATAAATTTGGTAGACCGGTTCCAAAATAAACCAGTTGGTTGTTCAACTGAACACAACATTAATTCATTTATCTTCTTTGAAAGATGAAAATATTTGAGTACTACACTTTAGAACTCCACAATCGTACGACACAATCAAGTTGCAATGCCAGTGACAACAAAATCATGAAGTACGGTGAATAGACTTTAATAAGACGACACTTGTGCAACATTTCTCAAGCACAACACTACGGAGACATTCGTTGCATTGAAAACTTTTGTTGAGATGATGAAGTGTGTGTGTTCGTTCAAAGAGAATTCTATACGTTCTCCGAAGTAGGAGCTAAGCTTCATATTATATTGTATTTATGAACTACTTCTGGTTATTTACGTTCTAGAAATTGGAGACATATTCCTTAGGTGCAGTTACGTGTAAATGGGTTTGTAATGCAGTTTGTCGTACGGAGAAATAATTAAATGGGATTACAGCGGCTAGTGACCGGCAGCAGTGGTGGCCCAGTTGCATGTAACGGCCCTGACTTATGTGTTGTTGGTTGTAGGTTTGAACCCAGGCAAGCGTTTAACTTTGTATAAATTATTTCACCACCACTGCTCTCAAAACGATGAATGAAAACGTCGTGAGGAAACCGGCATGTCCTAGAACTAAAAATTCGAAGACATGTGACATCTACCAACCCGCACTGGGCCCGCGTGGTGGATTACGGCCCACTGCCTCTCACAGAGAAGAGGGCTGTGTCCCAGCAGTGGGAACATTATAGGCTGATCATGTACAGCGGCTATTTGAGCTGCAGGTCATCATCATAATCATTTCAGCCGAAAGTCACACACACACACTGCCACTGCACTGCACTGCACTGGTGACTGCTGGACATAAGCCTCCCCCAAAGAGGGGGGGGGGGGGAACCTGCAGCTACCGCAGCATTATTTTAATTTGGATCCTACTAATACAACAAATGTGAAAGTTTGTATGTTTAGATATTTGTTACTCAATCACGCAAAAACGGCTAAACGGATTTGGATGACATTTGGCACACACATAGATGTGGGTTACAAAATAGGCTATTTGTCACCCTTGATCGAAAACAAAGCACGTGGACACCACAACACAACCAACACGTACATAACCAGCTCCTCTCCGTGAGAGCGAGTGGGCCATAATCCACCACGCGGGCCCAGTGCGGGTTGGTGGATGTTGTGTGTTGGCGGGGTGGTGAACAGCTCGTAATTTCATAATAATATAATATGGTTTATCGTATTAACTTTGTTGGTAAAAAATGTTTGAGCCAAGGGCATTATTGACAGAAAAGCTACTGAAAATGTTTCCTATGATTTTTTATATATCAAAATAAATATTAACGTATGCCATATGAAGCTATAGCAAATATAAATATGAATTTGAAAACACGCCAATTCAAATACAACTACCTAGTCTACAATCCCCATTTTATTAAAACAACCGCAATCACCCGTAATAAATTATTAAAATCATCATCATTTCACCAAAAAACATTAATTGCTGGACATAGGCCTCTCCTAAAAAGGGGGGGTGGGGTTGCCATAATCGCAACGCTTGGCAAGCGGGTTGACGATCGCAGTATAGTGTTAAAATACATAGAGAACGCTGCTGTCCATTCTCTAGTAAGTCTTTTAGTCGCCTTTTACGACACCCACGGGGAGAAATAGGATGGTGCTATTCTTTACGTCCAGATTTGCAGATATAATATAGAACGTCTTTAAAACCGAAGTCTGGCTCGCGCGTGCGTAATTATAGTATACATAACTATATCGAATCAAGTTACTCATAAGACTTGGTTAAGTTACCAATAGAACTTGAAAGCTACTGAGAATTTTTAATAGACTATGAAGACGAGTAACTTAAATCTTCAATTGAATTATAGAAGAGAGCATTCAGAGATCTAATGATGTCTGATTGGACAATGTTCTGTGTTTGTAAATGTTGATTCTGCTGCTGTATTGAAATGAAAATTGAGAGAATAGAGAAATTACTACAGTAAAGTGTGTTTCATACGGTGCAATTTAATTGACTCTGGCATACCTTAAAATGCAGGGTTCGGGCTAGCTCCAGCGGCACCCTGAGGACATTCGCGCAGGGGTTCGATTGCCAGTACCTGAACCATTGCTGTTTGGTTCACATACTGATCAATCGAGGGCAGTAATGTGTTTATGTGGTATTTTTTATTGTGTCTTTTTATTTATTTTTTAATGTGTGTTTTTATTTTATTTTTAATTTGGTAAACGTTTTGTGCCTATGATGTTAACATTGGTCGAAATAAACGTTTTTTATTTATTTTATTTTATTTAAGATTGTGGCCGTCACTGGCCCCACCTGGACTACAATATCATTGCACAAGACAAAAAAGAATGGTGAAAGATGGAGGAGGCCTGCACCCTTAAATGAACACCCAATATTGTTAATTGAACAAGAGATTATTTACTTTATTTTATTCAATCAATTTATTTATTTAAGAAACTATTCTTGTTTATCTAATTTTTGTTAAAGTGCATGTTTAAATTATTATGAATGAATTACTCAATTATTTTTTATTAGAAACAAATGAATTACTTATTATCAATAAAATTATTTCAGTGTTCAAGAATACTTAGAGGATAAATCATTAATAATATAATATAGTAATAAAATAGCCTTTAAAATCCATGACATGCAAAAACTACTTGATTCATTATTTATAATTATTATTATTACTGCAATAAAATCTCAATCGGTATTAATTAACTATTATTCATATTTTATTCTCTAATTAAATATTATTCATAATTATAAATAGGTTATGATGAGCTTTGTTTTATTTATATAAATATTTGTACGCCATACTATGGCAGGGTATGCTGGAACCACTATTGTAACATCTATTGTACCATAACCTAACAAATAAACATTTTTGATTTGGATTTGATTTGAATAAGTAATGAATTTTTAATATTATATTTAGGTAAATTGAAAGGCTTATTTAATTAATAACTTAAGAAGTAGAGCAGTGGTGGCCCAATGGTAACGGCCTTGACTTACGAGTTATAGGTCGGAGGTTTGAACCCTGACAGGCTTTACTTTGTGTATTTAATTTCATCACCACTGTTCTCAAAACGGTGAAGGAAAACATCGTGCGGCATGCCCTAGAACTAAAAATTCAAAGACATGTGACATCTACCAACCCGCACTGGGCCCGCGTGGTGGATTACAGCCCACTCCCTCTCACAGAGAGGAGGCTTGTGTCCCAGCAGTGGGAACATTATAGGCTGATGATCCTGTACCTACCATAAGTTGAAACAAGAATAAAAGTGGTACCGTCTAAACAGTGTTTGGAAGATGAAAGTTATTGTTACTTCAATGTTATTGTATGCCACACGCAAGAAAATTGCATCGTGTAATTGGGGAAAAGTTTCCACAAACCTTTAAGAAGAGCATGGTTAAAGATAGCTAAAGACGTAGGTCCAGCAGTGGGGGTGAATCTGCTTTTTAAGGTACCGTACCAGAAGGGTGCCAAACGGAACCCTATTACTAAGCCTCCGCTGTCCGTCCGTCTGTCTGACAGCGGCCTGTATCTCATGAAATAAGAAGACAGTTGTAATTTTCACAGATTGTGTATTTCTATTGCCGCTATAACATAATAAAGTTAATAACTAAAGGAGGTTGACCATACAATAAACGTGTTTTTTTCGGCTCTCCTCGCTAGATATGGTATGGTGGTACGGAACCCTTCGTGTGCGAGTCCAACTCACACTTGGCCGGTTTTTTTAAGTTGATTCGCAAATAAGTTAGCAGCCATAATATAATTAAAAAATAATAATAGTTTAAAACATCAATTTCTCCATCGCAATAAGATTTTCAGCAAATATAATTTCGAGAGCTGTATTCATGTTTTAAAATGTATTATTATGATTGCCACGTTTTGAAAATTTGTTCAATATACAAATTAAAACATCACTACAATTTCCAAAAAAACGTAAGAAATTTTACCCCTTTTTGACCTTAATTAATTTTAAAGTACAGTTTGACAAGTTCCCAATCCAGAATTCGGGCGTTAGATAAGCTTTTAGTTTGCTAAAGGAACGACAAATCGCTAAAGATTTCGATTTTTTAAATTTATTTTTCATTAAGTTATTCACGCCGTCTACCAAATAATTAAATAACCATCACTGCAGAACTACACAGAAGTCTAATCAAAATCCAAGAAGCGACATCGGATATAACACCTAAACTAAACGCGACCAACACTAACTAAGTTTACCACTTGATGCAAAGTCTCAGTTGGACACAGTTTCAACTGTATTTCAGCTTTGATAAATACTGAAACCATGTAATTCAGTTTCGGAGCTTAAAACTGGGGACTCAGACCAAAATTCATGTTCCTTTGATATAAATTATTTATGACACTTTAGTTTTACTTTGATGTATTATTTAGTGGTAGCTCAGATGCTGTAGTGGGTACTTCCAGACCATATACACTGCATGCTTAAGGCATCTGTTCCACCATTCTAGAAGCGAGTAAAGCTAGCTACTAAAAAGCGCCCATGACCCCATCATGGGCGCTTTTTAGTAGCTAGCTTCCGTAGCAGCAAGTAACATAATATAAAAGTTCTTGTAGTTCGTTGTAACTTTGATCATCATTACAGCAGTTTTCTTAAGTTACAAAAAACTACTTACTAGATCTCGTTCAAACCTATTTTCGGTGGCAGTTTACATAGTAATGTACATCATATATTTTTTTGGTTTTATCGTAGTCTTATTTTAGAAGTTACAGGGGACGCATTTTACCACTCTGAAAGTGTCTCTAGCGCAAACTATTCAGTTTAGAAAATAATGATATTAGAAACCTCAATATCATTTTTGAAGACCTATCCATAGATACCCAACACAAAAAAAAAAATGAGTTTCAGTTATAAGTATGGGGAACCCCAAAAATGTATTGTTTTTGTTTTCTTGTGTGTGAAAATCTTAATGCGGTTCAAAGAATACATCTACCTACCAAGTTTCTTACAGTTTCGGAAAAAAGTGGTTGTGACATACGGATGGACAGACAGACAGACAGACATGATGATTCCATAAGGGTTCCGTTTTTTGCCATTTGCCTACGGAACCCTAAAAATGAGTTAGCTAACAACGAGCAGCGGCACGATTACGGCGACAAACGATTACTCGCTAGTATGCAAAGAGAGTTCCGTTTGGTGCCGGACGTAATGAATAGCACCATCCCATTTCTTCCCGCGGGTGTCGTAAAAGGCGACCTAAGGGACTTAGAATGGGCAGCAGCGTTCTCTATGCATTTTTAAAACCATACTGCGAACGCTAAACCGCCTGCCAAGCGTGATGATTATGGCAAACCCCCCCTTTAGGGGAGGCCTATGTCCAGCAGTGGACGTCTTTCGGCTGAAATTATGATGATGTATGCAAAGCGTGAGTCTGATCGCCAAGAGAGAATCGCTGACAGAGTAGTTTCTCTGTTAAGACTTGTCACTACGACAAACAAGTACTCGCCGATGATGTGCTCAGTTAGCGATCAATTATTATCTATCTTTCTTTTATATCTTTAATTTCTTGGGTAAGAAAATCGTTGATAGTTATTCGTAAGATAGTCGCTTCCGGCTGTGGGACGAGTGCCTAACGAGCTTGGATCTTAGAGTACCAGTGCATATTACACTAGAGATTCCTGATGTACTCTGCATCTCCTAAATACAGCTAGGTACTAAGGGAGATTTAGTCAATTAAATTTGCAAATGCCCTGGGTTACAGATAGTTGGGACTTTAGCAGTGATTCCTGGGATTTTGTTGGGTTATAATGAGGTAGCTAGGGTGGATAATATGGATTATGTTTAAAATTATATGTGATAGATGTAATCTGCACTATTTCCTACCTATTTGCTCGCTACATTTCAAATGGAGCTCTGAGATAGAATTTCAGTGAGGTATGTACTATATTATAGTATAGTTGTTCTGTGTGTGTTGTGTGTGTGTGTTGTATTGTGGAGTGTGTTGTTGTTGTGTGTAGTGTTAGTTGTTCTGTGTTGTTGTTGTGGTTGTTGTTGTGTTGGTTGTTGTTGTTGTTCTGTTGTTTTTGTTGTCTGTTGTTGTGTTGAGTGTGTAGTATGGTTGTTCGTAAATAAAAAAATAAATAAAATAAAATTTATTGTGTCAAATAATTGGTCTTACAAATTGTTGTGTTCGGAATCTTCTTTTAGACAAATAATGCCTGTAGTAGAAGACTCCGCCCCTCCCTATTTTGTATAGCGTGATAATTAACACAATATTTTTAAAATGTAAAAGAATATTAAGTCTAGGCTAACCAAAAACAGAAATTAAAAAGAAAAAAAAAACAAAAAAAAAAAAACTCGTTCGTGTTGTTGTTGTTTCGTTGTTGTTGGACCACTTATTGGATAGGCCTACACGGAAAGAGAAAAAGAGGCAGACCAGCAGAACGTTGGCACGACGAGATTTGGTTACCGTACGTATGACCACTTAAAATCAGCGCTGTGCTGTGGGCCCCCCATAGCACAGCATTATGCTGACTGGAAGCCTTCAAACCTTCAAGTATTGTAACTGGTCGGCTCGAGCTCTTAGGCATGAAGTTGACATCTAGTCTCAACATCGGCACCACCATCGCGTACAAAGCCCAAACTGCAGCCAAGAAACTGGGCATCCTAAATAGGGTGAAGCGATACTTTACGCCTGGACAGCTTTTGACCCTTTACAAAGCGCAGGTCCGATCCTGCATGGAGTATTTTAGCCACATTTGGGATGGCTCAGCAAAATACCAATTTGCCGCGCTTGACTCGGTGGAACGCAGAGCTAAGAGGCTCATTGGCGACGTAAAACTGGTGGATGCCAATCTTCACAGCTTGGCCCATCGCCGCAAGGTTGCCTGCCTGCCTGTCGGTCTTCTACAGATTGTACTTCGGTGGGTGTGCCCAAGAACTCCACGACTTCATTCCACCGGCCCCCTTCTATTATTCTATATTTATCTAGACGCACTGCGGGTTACCATCCCTTCCTTGTTGCTATTCCACCAATTCGCACATAGCGTTTCCAAATGACTTATAATGCGCACAGCAAAAGAGTGGAACTCTCTGCCTGCGTCTGTGTTTCCGAACGCATCCAACCCTAATCTCTTCAAAGTTAGAGTATGCAGGCATCTTCTGGGTAAGCTCACTCCATCTTCGACTTTGTCTCTGTCACCTCTGCCCTAGACTAATGTCAAGAGCAAACCCAACCCAAAATAAAAAAAAAAAATTTTACTGTCATGACATGCACTCGTGATTATATAAATATCGAGTTAATTCATAATGTTTTCATACGCACGTGTTTTAGTGACAAATCAAATTATTCTTCTTTATAGACAGTGGAATCGATCGGCAAATCATGGCATGGGAAAGAAAAAAACAGAAAAACTGAAAATTACTGGAAGAGGCCTTATACCCGTCGAGGGGTCCTTTATTAATTAATACATTACTTACTTTTTAAGTACTCTTTTTCTCTTAATTCTTCCTTTCTTTGTTGTGGTTAGTGACTATCCTGATGTCAGAGTTTTATGCCGCCCATGAGTCTCTGGCTTGAGTTGGCTTGACTTTGTAATTAAGGAATAATTAAGGTTAGTTGTAATATAATTATCATTATTTTTTTATTCACAGATAATATTACAAATTTATTGTTGTTGACTTGGTTGAAGAAAACGGTGCATTCCAGTGCGGTGTTGCGCTTTCTCACACGGGCATTTCCCATACTTTTAAGAACGTTCAAATTCTAATCTCAATCCCTCTCTGTCAAAATCAATTTGTCGAAAATTCATATTCACATTTCTGACATTGATTGTTGCTAATAATTATGAGATTGCGACTTGATTTACAACTTTTTTAAATACAAGAATAGGCTAGCTGATATTTCGGTACAGACTGCGCACGCGGGTGCGAATCCTATATTTACGTAAATTAATAATAACTAGTGGTCGGCACTGATCGAAATTCGACCCCCTCTGCTTACAATCGATAAAGTACTTACTAATTCCAATTAGAATTAGTGTACTCATACACTAATTCCATGCTATTAAAAATTACTTACTTATTCCATGCTCATGCTGTCACTTCTGTGACCTATCTATGTTCAAGTCATAAAGGCTTCTACATACCAGCGTGACTTGTCGCGCGACGCGACACGGCACAAAGGCCCCGCGTGTCGCGGGACGAGCGGTGCCTTTGTGTCGCGTCGCGTCGCGCGAAAAGTCGCCCCGGTATGTAGAAGCCTTAAGGCCCTGGTACTATGTGTGTGTGTGTGTGTCAAACGCATGGTAGTGTGTGTAATGTTTTATTTATGAATTTACTTTTTTTGTAATGCATATTATTACCTATCTGCACACCTCCTTGTTAACTTTAACTGTGCAAAATTTCATACTCCTCCATCCGCGTAATTTTAGTAAAATTAAATAAAACAAAACATAACATTTATCTTAACATCATGCCTATTAATAATCCTCTAAGGGTGTATCGAATAGTACTAACAAAACATAATATTCTATAATGCCTTCTTATAAATCACTACCAACATTATTATTACAAGCTCGACGAACGACCAAAGATTGCCGTCACCTAAGTAACTCCCAAAAAACAGGCAAAATAAACGTTATGAAGATATGAAGGGTTACAGAAAAGATATTATAACACGTAGAAGGGCACTGATGAACCCTTAATAAAGATATATTAGGGTTCCGCATACAGATGCGACACCCAACTTGATCTATGACCTAGTCTCATCTTTTCCAGATTGCATTTTTGGGATCTCTGGTAGTTTACGATTAGAATTTTGGTATGGCTCAGATGATACGTGAGAATGTTGATTTGGAAATTTGATTAGATAAGTGCCTTGAGTTATGGTTTTCATTGAAACGTTTTGATGTTTTCAAATCCTAAGAGTAGGTAGGTATCTAATTGCGGATTGAGAGTACTTCTTATTGGATGACTTGTCATAAATCTGTAAGGACCTACCACTTAAAATATCTCATCAATCTATCTAGCCTTTTCCCTGTTGGGGTCGAAATCAAAATCAAAAGTAATTTATTCAAACTAGGCTGAGAATAAGCACTTTTCGAACGTCAAAAGTCCCCCAAAAACGCCCACCCTTCACCACTTTCTAGTGCTTTAGCTGGGAAGAAGAAGTGGCACAGCTGTTTGTTCAGTTAGAAAACGTGATTCTATACAATACAATGTAACATTATTTGCATTACGCAACACAAAACATTAAATTAAATTATTTGCCTTAATTATGATATTCCGTTTGGTGCCGGACGTAAAGCATAGCCCCATCCCATTTCTTCCCGTGGGTGTCGTAAAAGGCGACTAAGGGACTTACTAGAGAATGGGCAGCAGCGTTCTCTATGCATTTTTAAAATCATACTGCGATCGCCAACCCGCCTGCCAAGCGTGGCGATTATGGCAAATCCCCACCCATTTTGGGGGAGGCCTATGTCCAGCAGTGGACGTTTTTCGGCTGAAATGATGATGATGATTATGTTAGCTAGCACACGCCACTATACAAAACAAAAAAATCATCGAAAACTATACTCAAGCTAAAAAAAATTAAAGAGAACGTACCTAAATAAAAACTTGGGGCATTTCATTTCTGAGGGTCTTGAAGACGATCCAGATATTGAGATGGAGCGCAGGGCTTTAGCGGTCAGAGTTAACATGCTGGCCCGCAGATTCTCCCACTGCTCTGAACAAGTAAAACTATCGTTGTTCAACTAACTGGGTAGCACGGTACCCCATGGTAAGACTGGTAGTCAGACTTTCGGGCTTCTGATGACCCCTAACAACTGTCAAAGATCTACGAATGACAGCCTGGACGGCTTAACGTGCTTTTCGAGGCACGGAGGGGTCTCGATATATGATTGATGGTCTCCCATCCCCGAATCGGCCGCGGCAAGCGCTGCTTAAAGGTAAACGCAGCATGTGCCGTTAAATGGCAGTACGTAACTATCTAAACTCCATTTGAAATAAGATTAGACTTTTAAATAAACGTTTTTTACAATCCATTCAACCGATTTTGACTTCTATTGCGTTGGTGGCATGACAAATGGCAGCTGTAATAAACAGTTGGTATTGTAACCACGTTTTTGCTTTTAATGCCATTTTTATGCCTACGGAATAGAAGTCAAAATCGGTGGAACGGCCTGTAAAAAAGTTTATTTAAATTTCTAATCTTATTTCAAATGGAGTAAAGGTATATTTTATAATACTGTGGGTACACCAGTCAATACCCGAAGAGTTGTGTTGACACAAAACCGCGAGGTTGCGGGTTTGAATCCGACCTCGATCAACATAGCGGCGAAACCTACAAACAGATAGTTTACCGGGAAATCGTTAATTAATTTATATTGACATTCCGGTTTCCTTCTTACTGTTTACATAACATAATCAGCTTGTAATTTTCCGACTGCTGGGACACGGGCCTCCACTCGGTGAGAGGCAGTGGGTCGTAATCCACCACGCGGGCCCAGTGCGGGTTGGTAGATGTCACAAGTTTTCGATTTTTTAGTTCTAGGACATGCCGGTTTCCTCACGATGTTTTCCTTCCCGTTTTGAGAGCAGTGGAGATGAATTAATTTACACAATTATAGGCAGCGACAAACTTTCTTTTCATAAGTTCAATTAAAAATATATTGTCACTAGCTTTTGCCCGCGGATTTGCCCGCGAGGAGGTCGGAAATTATACCACGGGAACGTACATACGTGTTTCCTTTAACAAAAATCTTGTTTAATGTGATCAAGCATCTTGACTCCATACGAGCCTAACAATATCTTGACTTCTGAAGCTAGGAGACCTTTGTTAAATTATCGTAGTTCCGTCTAATAAGTAACGAATTAGTTTAATTACGGGTAGATAATTAATTTAGCTCAAATGTTGGCCAGTTTAAGAATGACTAACTAAGTTGGCTAACAAGTTGCTTGTTACCATGAACTTAAATTATTATTTGTCGAACAAAACTGAATAAATAAAATCAAACAAAGCTTGTATGATGTAACAAAGACCGGTAATTATTCTGTACTTGACATTGTCGATATAAATAAAATTAATTTGTTCTGGCAATTATGCTATCTTGTTTATAGTAAATAGATAAATAATGATTCCAAACATTTTAATGCCAACTAGGATAAAATGTATCTTAGTTAGTCTGCATTTTTTCAGTGTGGTATGTGTCTTGTATCCCAGGTCATGGTTTATCTGTATGCCAAACATCCAAATCCGTTCTGCCGTTTATGAGTCACAGACAGGCAGACCGACATACAGACAGGCTACTTTTGCATTTAGGTACAGTATTAGTGTGGAGAAGGATACCTTTCTTTTTTTTTTTTGTTCACGGGGTGGAAAATCCTCGTGGATGTCCTCCACCCTGGGGCGGGCGGAGGGGTCTGTCAGACTCTTACTGACGAAAAACCACCCCAGTGTTCCCCTCCCACTTTTGCACCGGGGATCTTGGGATCTATTATTACTTCCGCAATCCCCGGCTAGTGCCGGCCCGCCTCTGCAGCGCGGTGACAGCGCGCGTGGAACACTCCACGCCGCCACCTCGGGTCCAATGTTATAGGGGGCGGCGGACGTCCTCAAGTCCGCCGTCCCTGGACCCATTTAGGGGGGCTGGAAGAGGGCGTTATCGGCCCTCCACCGACGCCCAGTGCGTCTGCTGCGGGCCGGGTGTGCGGACGAGATCTCCCGCTCTCTTTCTACAGCCTGCTTCTGCGACACGACTGTTTCACAGAAGGACACCACCGCGTCCCAGGACTCCTCACTGCCGACCATCGACTTGACCACGGCCGGCAGCGATAGGTCACGGAGAAGGATACCTATCCTAACTTTATTATTATTTAAAATGTCTTTGACACAAATTATCTCGGGACCCCGGGGTCCCGGACTTTTGAAAGGCGTACGAGGGGTCAAAGTCAACTTGCAGAGGCCCGTTAGATGTTTTTGATGAAACGAAGCACCTCAGAAATATTATTAGATATTATTTATAAACCTATATTAATTTGTTTGTTTATTTGTTACGCTTTCACGCTAAAGGCTCGTGCAGACCGGCGCGACTTGTCGCGTGATGTGACACCGGTAGAACAATGACACGAACGCTGTACGAACCTTAAAATGGCTGAACGGATTTGGATGAAATTTGGCATGCCTGGATTAGGACATAGGATACGTTTTATCCCGATATTCCCACGTGATTGAGTGTTACATAAAATCACGCTGTCTTCCCATGGGGGTAAGCAGAATACTATAGAACGCCGACGCAAACGCGTACTAAAGGAAGCAAAAGAAGTATGTAAGGAGCGTAGCTAGTGAGCTACGCTCCTTACATACTCCTTTTGCTTCCTTTACGTTCAAACATCTGGTCGTACACCAGATGACTAGATGGGTCATACACGCACGCCGGTTGCGAGTACTACGCACCTGACCTTTCTGAAGAACATCACCAATTAGGTAACTATATTATGTGCTCCTAGGGCATTTCCACTCACTTCTGCCTTGTATTTGTACCTTTTGTTAGTCGCCTTTCATTCAGAATGATTGAGAGATATGTGGGTGAAACCGAATGCTGCACCCTGTTATTTTTAAGATTTAGGTTTTTTTTAAGATTTAGGTAATTTATTCACCAAAATAATAACACGTATTACTTACAGAATTTAATAATAACAATATACACTAAATAATGACTTTGGGATTATCTGCATCCAAACTAGGTGGTAAACCTGTATCTCGGATAATATATATAAATTGTGAAAAATTAGTAGCGATTTATTTTCGTTGGAGCCCATTTTTAGGTACGGACGATGGGTCCGTTTGCTATTTCCATTGAATCCCATGTTATAACAACATGTGTACTTTCCCCAAGAAAAGTGGTTTACCTTTATCAAACACTAGTTTCTGCACGCGACTTCGTCCGCGTCAAATTTTTTGTCACCCCGACCCACCCCATCGCATCGCATCGCCTACACTACTACTACGTTTTCGTTTAGCGTTCTTTCTGACTTTTTTTTTATCTCTTGATTTATTTTAACCTTTTTTTTTCTCTAAATTACGGTCAATGTTACTTCCTGATAATTTAGCTTAAAAAAATATATAATAAATCTTAGTAGCCATGTTTAAGTTTAAGTTTGTGTATATTATAAGATTGCTATGTAAGGAAGTATGTGGAAATTATGCATAATGTATGAGAAAAATGTAAGTGTTGAGTGAGTGAGTGTGTGTGTGGGGGTGTATGTGTGTGTGTGAGTGTGCGTTTGTGTGTGTGTGATGAGAATGGGATGATTGTTTAATATGAGTGATTAAAGTAGTAGCTTGTCTATTTAGAAATGTTCTCATAATTACGTAAAGATCTCTTTTAAACATGTTTAATTCTGTAAAATATTAGAATGACAACAATCAAACTTTCATAATTTCATTAGTTAATAATGAATGTTCAATTTGTTCATAAGTTAGGCCAACGACCTGTTTGCCAGTTCATTTAACATGAAAAACTTTTTCATTTTCATAAACTTTGATTGAAAATAAAAGTTTTATATTTTCTTTGCTCAACTCATCAAGCCTTTTCTCAATTTGTGTGCGACAGAATTTCATATGAAGCGACTGCCATCTGAGTTTCTTAAGGCGACGATAACCGACTTTTAATGATTTTATACTGAAGATCACGTCTAAACGAGTAGTGTTAATGATTTTAAAAAAATATATGTTAAATTAGAGCATTTTTTCAATAACTTAATATGTGAATATTTTAGATTATGTTTATATTACATAGTGAAATTAATTTGTAAAGTTATGTCTAATGCGGATAAAAAACTGAGAATGGCGCAAAATCTACCAAGCGTATTTTACTGAAACCTTCACCAATTTAAAGATAACTTGATTATTGATCTTTTAATATACGCGTTTTATTGAAATATCTTTTGTTTTGTGTAATAATAAATTAATAAAACGTCAAATTGGGGACAGCGCTCCTTGATGGGCGAGTCCTATTACTGGCTGAACGTACGACGCGTTGCGTTAGCTCAGTACAGAACACGCAAGCTAACCACTCAAGGTCACTGGCATATATCTCTGTCTTAAACAATTACATTGAGAGAGATACCAAATGTTGGACGTGTTTTCATAAATTATGTTTATATGTTTTTCTTAAGTGAAATCTTCTTTAGGCGCGTTGAGGACATTTTGGGTGAACAAAAATCATGGAACTCGTGTCATCGTCACCGAACGCTTTCCATGAGCTATATGTATACTGTTACCAGCGCTGGGGCTCTGTCTCGCTTAGGGTCGCAGCATTATGCTGAGCGGTGGCCGTTTTTCGCGGATGTGACGCATATTTTCCCCCAACTTGTCCTTTTTGTATTTATTTTCTTTCTTTGCGTCATGTTTACCGCAAATAAACGTATTTTCGTTCTTCTTCTTCTTTCTATATACTTCTTGTAGGTTTTCCTGTAATATATAAGTACAGAACTATTCTCAGTATTTTTTTTCAAAATTTTGCGCTTATCGGTTTCGGAGATATGGGGGGAATGATCAATTTTCATCTATTTTCTTTAATAGAGATAACTTTAAAAATAACTATGTTTAAATTATTTAAAAAAAATTGATGTCCTCATAACAGTCCTCTAATTTTGAATTTATTAATATTGTTTAGTTAATTGTATGTGATAGAATATGAATTTTCTACGATGTAATTTTAATGATCCTATATGGATTGAAATAAATGATTTTGAATTTGAATAACAAGTCCTTTCATTAATTTGATATGTCAAACGAATTTTTTTTTTTATTTTGATGTTTTTCCCCACACGTGAACCTCATATTCAAAATGCATTATTATATTTACGTTACACGTTCTTAATTATTTGGGTCACATAAATTCATGTGTAAGTATACAAAATTTTAACTTAATCGGTCCAGTAGATTCGGAGCAAATAAGCTGTGACAGACGGACAGACACACCGACACACGGGTGATCCTATAAGGGTTCTGATTTTACCTTTTAAGGCACGGAACCCTAAAAAAAATTTGGTATCACATAAAATATTTAACTGTTTCTCTCGATATCTTTCGGTCTATGAACTTGGGACCTACTCCGAAGCGTAAATCCGAAGTATCGGCCGATAACTTCCATAGTTTCCTTTTTTGACTTTGAATCCCGAATTAAAGTCACACTTTTGATTGTCGTTTTTTTTTCGCCATGTTCAACTATGGCTGAACACGGCGAAAAAAAAAAACGAAACGAAGACAACGAAGCCGTCGTCGTCAAGCAACGGCCGAACATTCAGCCGATACTTATGATTTATGTTCGGAGTACACCCGGGTCTTTTTGAGCAATTATTGAGTTGGGAACTAGGTAATATAAAAAGTCAATCGAAATTGAGATTTGAAAATTATTGCACTTTGCCTCAAAATTACGCACTGATCTCGATGTGTTCAATTGTTCACCCGCGCAAATCGTGACAGCGGATAGGTCCATTAATTTTACTCGGCAACTACAAGGCCACCTTAGATTCAAATAGAGAATCACGACAGGAATTTATAGCCAATAAACGTGTACGAACCTACAGTATTTGATACCAGCTTGAAATTGCAGCAGATCCATGCGTCATGTTTATGAACGGGTGCCAGTTGGAACTGGTCATCTTCCAGCCAACACGGCTTATTTTTTTCTATTTTTTTTATTTCTATTTGCTGATCTCTGGACGTTTTTAACGTGTACGTCTTTATTTTATATCATTCTCATATAAAGTTAAAAAACTTTGTAACAATATAATTTAAGACGCAGATATATGCCAGGGACCTTGAGTGGTTAGCTTGCGTGTGAGTTAGTTATTACTGAGCTCACGCAACGCGTCGTACGTTCAACCAGTAATAGGACTCGCCCTTCAAGGAGCGCTGTCCTCAATTTGACGCATTATTCATTTATTATACACAAAA
Source organism: Tiliacea aurago (assembly GCA_948098905.1). Lineage (NCBI taxonomy): Eukaryota > Metazoa > Arthropoda > Insecta > Lepidoptera > Noctuidae > Tiliacea > Tiliacea aurago. The sequence goes on from OX402593.1 coordinate 21,499,329, forward strand.
CAAAAAGTATTTTAATAAAACGCGTGTACTAAAAGATCAATAATCAAATTATCTTTAAATTGGTGAAGGTTTCAGAAAAATACGCTTGGTAGATTTTGCGCCATTCTCAGTTTTTTATCCGCTTTAGACATAACTTTACAAATTAATTTCACTATGTAATATAAACATAATCTAAAATATTAACATATTAAGTTATTGAAAAAATGCTCTAATTTATCATATACTTGTTTCAAATCATTAACTTTACTCGTTTAGACGTGATCTTCAGTATAAAATCATTAAAAGTCGGTTATCGTCGCCTTAAAAGAGTGTCTATGGAGTTTTATGCCCGTTCTTTACCATAGGTACCTACTACGCTTTGGAATGGAAAACTAGCTTCATATTTCTAACTTACCGACTCCTTGACAATTCAAAAGTGGCTGTAAATGGTTTAATTGAAATAAATGCTTTATTAATGCTTATTACAAAAAAATGCTTAAGTACTGTTTTATACCAAGACCACAAGGTCTAGGATTGTTACGGTATTCAAGTTAATATCAGGCTCAAAACGTGTTCTTATTACAAAACGAAGACTTTTTGAGGATCAGTTAGTACCAAAGAAGGTTCATGGTTCCACAGATAAGAAACAAAAATGGCATTATTTAATTCGTTCATTCTGCTTCTATTTAAAGCAACGTTTCGTTTCTCTAAATATTGATATTATAATAACACTTGAAATGCATAAATAATTATTAACCGATACAAAAAATATGTCATAAATCGTTCTTTGTTTAGGTTATAATACGAGTATATTGAACAAGCACAACTTGTACTTTTGACGTGCTTTTTATAATCAAGTTATCATATTTTTTAACACCTCTAGCGTGAAGTGGAGTGAATTACATAGGTACGGCGCGGCACTCGTAATTTGAGACGAATGTTTATGTTGTGTCCGTCCATAAATAATAAATCTTAGTATTAGGTACTGTTGATAATATGTGGCTTGTTCGTGAGTTGTGTCTGGTTAAACCGTTGAAGATAAACTTAGTAAAACCCTAAGACGGCCCACTGAACAAAACATGGATTTTTAATTAATATTAGGTAAGCAATGCTTTGTATCATCTTATTTCGACTGTCTAACGCGAATGTTCATATTATTATAGGAAATATTACGTCGTTCTACGTATGACGATGTCTGTAAGATCGCCGAGACGTCTCCAGCATAATTATCCAAATCTTCCAAATCCATCAAGTCGATTTGTAAATAAAAAGCCTCACAATAACAACAAACGCTAACCTCAAATAAATTAGTACCGAAGTTAGCCTATAGAAAAACTAGGGGTCTCGGCGGACTATCTTTAGTACCATAGCTAGTTCATGAACTAGTGATAAACTTCATTTTATAATAACGTTTTATTTAGTCATGGTGGCAAACCTAGTAATTATACTAGTACTAAATTTAGATTTATATTTTGACATGGCTTAAACCATGGAGCCAGTTTTTGTAATAAGAACGTAACAGTGATTGAAATACCGTTCTTTTTGCAAAACTGAAAACTTAGTTCGGTACTAAATTTTCAGTTTTGTGTATATGAACTTTACCACAGTCGGAATAAAGTTCGAAATTCAATAATAGCTCCATGTTTTAAACCCGGGCCTGAAGATAAACCTTGTTTTGTAATAAGGGGGTTTGAGTTTTAATTATCGCACGCATTCAATCTGCCTAACCTTTTCCCAACTATTTTGGGGTCAGCTTCCAGTCTAACCTGATACAGCTGACTACCAGTATTTTACATGGAGCAAGCTGAAAAGGTCAACTTACCCCTAGGCCATAACTCAACTTTAGCAGTAGGTCTAGGTTCATTAATAAATAAAAGAATAAAAATAATATGTACAAGTATATAAAAAATATATCTAAAGGCTTCTACATACCGGGGCGACTTGTCGCGCGACGCGACGCGACACAAAGGCACCGCTCGTTCCGCGACACGCGGGGCCTTTGTGCCGTGTCGCGTCGCGCGACAGGTCGCGCTGGTATGTAGAAGCCTTGACATAATAGATATATACAACATGTCCCAGAATTAACGCACAATCTCTTAAGAGGTTAATGAACTCATCATTATCAAAAAAAAAAAAAATTGTGCATAATGATGAGTACAAAGACCCCTTAAGAAGTTGTGCGTTAATTCTGGGACATGTTGTATTCCTATTTTTTTTTTTGCCAAAGAATCAGCATTCCCATAGAACGTGGCAATGCTGCCAGCCTTTTGCGCACTTTTCCCGTAGACAGCGATGCGGACGATTTTTTTTGATCCTTATGGTTATTTCTCCTCCTTTTTGAGGGTTCCTTAGTAAACAATTAGGAACCCTTATAGTTTCGCCATGTCCGTCTGTCTGCCCGTCTATCCGTCCGTCTGTCCCCGGCTTAGCTCAGAGACGCTTAGTACTAGAAAGCTGTAATTTGACAAGAATATACATATTAATTACGTCGAAAAAGTCGTAAAATAAAACCATGAAAAACTATTTTTTTAGGTAAAAAAATACCATCCCCATTTTACGTGCAAGGGAGGTATCCCTTGCACGTAAAATGGGGATGGTATTTTTTTTTCTCATCTATTCCATGGTGTGGGGTATCATTGGATAGACCGTTTAAAAATATTATGGGTCTGTCATAACAATTTTTCAATTCAGGGATTCGTTTGCGTAATATTAAGCTTTAAAGTACAATTTTTTGTTAGAGTTAAGTGTCCCCCCTCCCCCTCCTGCCAGCTAAATGGTTGGTTTTGGATAATGTGAAAAAAATCATAGCAGTAGTATTTGTAACGAAATTAAAAGGAAAACTATCACAGCTACTTAAGTAGGCTTTGCAAGTTAACGAGTAATAGTCGACCAACTTAGATTATCAGTCGGAGAATTGACCGTAACGTATATCGATGTATGGGAGAGCATGTTTTTTAACTACAATGTTAAGTTTGTTTTTAGGATAAATTCATTCCATTTACGGAACCCTTAATTGTGCGTGGTCCGACACGCACTTGGCCGGTTTTTATATACTTATAATGTTTGAATTTTTAATTTAATTTCATTGTATCACTAACATAGTTGTAAGTTTATTTTATTGTTAATAATACCTACTTTATGAGTCTCATGAGTTACTACTCCCAATAAAGTATTTAATTAATTTCAAGTCAGTGATGACAAACTTAGAAAGTTACTTTTTATTCTACTTATAGATATTAAAAATATTACAAACTACTACAAATAATAAAAATCTGAAAGTTTGTATATTTGTTACTCAATTACGCAAAAAGGGCTGAATGGATTTGGATGAAATTTGGCACACAAATAAATAGTTTACAACCTGGGTTAACACTTATACTTTTTATCCTGGAAGTACATTCCCGTGAGGTAATTTCCGAACCCCACGCGGGCGAAGCTGCTGGCAAAAGCTAGTAAGTACCTATAGCATAAAATTTTAAAAGTCATTTGTGCACGCATCTCGAACAGTACATTAGGTACCTATTCGTAGTTTATTTTGATTTGTATATTATTTTATCAATCACGCCTCAATGCATTGCTCAATCCAAATCGAAATCTATCTTTTATCTCAATGCATTGTCGAAGTTCAAAAAATATCAATCTATCATTTATTTCTTCAATCGATCATAATTTCTATCTTTCGAAGCTGGATAAATGACATACCTATTTAAATTGTTTATAAAGCGTGATTATTTTATATTTAGAGTTCACCATAAGTCTCTTACAGACAACCTTTGTAGGGACAAATGTAGAGAATGTCAAACACCTATGCTAATGGAGGTATACCTTACAAGATGGCGTAGCAAGTGGCACCATCTATTTTTATTACGAAGTTACTGGAATCACCAAAAAGTTCGGATAAGAGTGACACAGTTAGCAGAGCGTCGCATCGATGGTTGCGTGGCGGCTGTCATGATGTGAGGGCGCAATATAAGGGTAAAAACACACGAGCCATCACTGGCTGTAGCCACCTGGTGTGGTGATGATAATAACTGCTCTAGAGGGTGGCCAGCCCCGGCCACACGTGTGCGACGAATCCATATAAAACGTATGTAAAAGCACCTAAACTGCTTGTAGTTGGGCGTTCGGTGGCCGCTGTGACCGGTGGCTCGTTTGTGCCTACCCTAATAGCTAAGTGAGAAAAAAATGTCAAAGCGCCGTCAAAGGGCAGGACGTTTTCGTTCCAACTACAGATAACAAAAAAACTAATAAATTCATAAACACTCGCGACTAACATCACACAATACACCTTTTTAAAGAAATACCTACTATATCCACTACAAAAAAAATACAAAATATTCGTCCCACATGGCGATAAATGTTGCCCTACACGCCTCCCTTGGGATGGACTTGAAGATATACGATAATAAAAAGCCCGGGCAAGCTCTCGTCATATTTCTATAAGTATGTATTACTTGATAAATGTTGACAGGGAATCTTGACAAATTCTTTTCTCTAAAGAATAATAGATTTTTTGTGTGATCGCTGTTTATTTGCAGTTTTTGGTCTATTAAACTAATATTATTTTTCAAGTACTCTTTTGCAATAATGCTAGAACTAGAACAGTAGGCAATGATTTTAGGCTTCATCTAATTGAAATTCTTATTCATGGTAAATAATATAGTTTTCCCAGTAAATACGCGATTCATAAATAAAAGTATTTATTGGTGAATGCCACCGGCATTAAAAAAGCTAATTATTAAAAAAAACAAAAATCCCGAATGAAAAAATACTTATCTGAGATTTTTTTAAATTTTATTTTAGAATAGAATAGAATAGTCTCTTTATTATTTACACTATAAAAGTTACAGATTTATAAAAGTTTAAATTGGAATTCAATTGGTTTTTGATTGGATGTTTGAAATTGGAATTACGGTGTAACTTTTTGGTTATTGCCTTGTCCCTGGAATACCAAAATTCTATAGATTACTAGCTACGCCCCGCGGTTTCACCAGCGTAAGTCTCGATCCCGTGAGAAAGCCACCCTTAAAAATAGATAGTAGCCGATTCTCAGACCTACTGAATATACATTTAAAATTTCATCAAAATCGGTCAAGCCGTTTCGGAGGAGTATGGTAACTAACATTGTGACACGAGAATTTTATATATTAGATAATGCTTGTTTTTGTCTTTTCAGTTTTATTTTTGCAGTCATATACAGGGTGTAAGGGACAGCCCTCCGCAAATTAACAGGGTGCATTCAGCTCCTTATTTTGAATCATATTCCACTGAAAATTTTCTCAGGAAAATTGTAATTTTTTTTATCGTAATTTCAGTTACTATTCCTTTATTTCAATGTAAAATCACATTCTCTGTACGCAGTACTCCATTAATGTAAATAACACAGCTAAAATAAATAAATCTGCAATGGATGTTGAAATTCTCTAACGAACGACGCCTGAAAACAGCGAGCGCGGCCGTCCACCCCACCGCGACAAATCAGGTTCATTGGATTCCCATAACGTTCCTGAAATAATTTCATGTACCGGTCATCTTAGTACGATAAACTGAATTCACCCCATCAGTCTGCGTAGGGCTGTCCCTTACACCCTGTATATATAATATTTGGAATCGACTCATTACTAGCTTTTATTTAATACTTACCAACATTTTTGTAATTTATTTTTTTAATAACCTTCCTCTCCCTTTTTTTATTTGCAGATGCATTATAAATATTATATAGCCTATGTTACTCTCATAATTAAGACGAATTTAACGACACCTAATCTATAATCTATCAATTCGCTTATACAGAGCGTGCCAAAGAAACAGACACAAGTACATACTCTCGAAAACCAATAAGTACCTTCTGGGACAGTCTTGTAAAAACACATTTTTTTTATGCTTAACTAATAAGAATTAATTTTTGTGTCCTTCTTGAGTAGAGTATTTGCCACTATTATCAACAAACAAATCAATTTCTTTTTCTGAAAACTGATTCATCAAAAAACAAAAACAACATCAAAATGGCCACTCAGCCCTAATAAATAATCCAAACACATAGCTCTCAAACCTAGGTAATACCCTTACTAAAGCCATGTCATAATAATCTTGAAAAATGTCCCCAGGAATGATGTGAAAAAGTGTATATCTTCAAACAAAATCTCTGAAGGCGGTGGAGGATAAAATGTCAACTTTACTCAAGTCCACAAGTTGAAAAAGAAAAATAGGGACAGATAGATAAATAATACATGAATTGTAGTGCCCATTTGTCAGTATCACCAAGAGTTATATTGGAGAATAAGATAGGTAGGTAGTACATTATGTGGAAGGATGAGGCTTTAGTAAATAGCGACCAGTCGTGATCACTAAGCAATCCTTGGATATTTGGATAAATAGGGGCAGAAGAGTAATATTTTGGGGAGAAAATAATCCGGGTTGATGTTGTTATAATTATGTTTAAGCAACGTATTAACGCCATCGTTGAGCTTCTTTAAATTCTGAGTTTCTACACGACACACGATACACGACTACACAATTGGTAACAACTGCATGCACTGACTGGACAGATCAACTCATTCTTCCTCAAAAAACCATTTCAGACATTAATTTATTTGGCCCACATGATCTAGCCGAGATGTCTGGACCTTAAAAGAGACCTCTGAGTTTATTTCGATGTTTCTTCTCCAAGTAGTTGGATAGGAAACAGCGACCTCATCTAGTTTTTAACTACTTACAACAAAAAAAAACATTTATCATAATCTTATCATTCACAGGCTGAAATACCCGTTTTTAGGATTCCGTAGTAAACAAGGAACCCTTATAGTTTCGCCATGTCCGTCTGTCTGTCTGTCTATCTATCTGTCTGTCTGTCTGTCAGTCCGTCCGTCCGTCTGTCCCCGGCTTAGGTCGGAGGCACTTAGTCCTAGAAAGCTGTAATGTGGCATGGGTATACATATTAATCGCGCCGAAAAATTCGTAAATGAAACCATGAAAAAAATTTTTTTTTAGGGTACCTCCTAGGTACGATATTTTTTTTTCTTGTCTAATACATAGTGTGGGGTATCGTTGGATAGGCCGTTTAAAAATATTGTGGGTCTGTAAAAGCCATTTTTCAATTTTGAGATCCGTTTGCGTAATATTAAGCTTTAAAGTGCAATTTTTTGTTAGAGTTAAGCCCCCCCCCCCCTGCCAGCTAAATGGTTGGTTTTTTGGACATATGAAAAAAATCATAGTAGTATACTTATGTAACGAAATTAAAAGGAAAACTATCACAGCTAAGTAGGCTTTGCAAGTTAACGAGTAATAGTAGACCAACTTAAATTATCAGTCGGAGAATTGACCGTAACGTATATCAATGTATGGGAGAGCATGTTTTTCAACTACAATGTTAAGTTTGTTTTTGGGATAAATTCATTCTAACTACGGAACCCTTCATTGTGCGTGGTCCGACAAGCACTTGGTCGGTTTTTTACCTATAGAAAATGCTCTAAACAAGCTCTCCAAACATCTATTTCTAGAAGATGGCGACAAAAACAATCAATGGCTGACTCTCACTTGCGACTGCTTTTAGTAGACTTTACAAGCTTACAGGGATCTGTAAGAAAATAGATCTAAGTGAGACTTAGATGGTGTAATTAAATTAATTAATTAAATAAAAAAACTTTTTACAAAAAAATAATAGCCGACTACCAAAAATAACACTACAAAGTGAAAAATAACTTAGACTAGTAAGTGTTATTTTTGGTAGTCAGTTATTATTGTTTTGTAAAAAGTTTTTTATTTTTCACTTTTTAGTAGGTCAGTTTTGAATTTGTCTAAGTTACAATAGCCTTATGTTAACTGCTCATCACTTTTTACAAAATATTGCTTTCCCCAATGCTGGGACGTTGATTGTTGAGGAGTTCTCCTGGTAAGAATCAGGAAAACTGCCACTCACCTTATGCATAGTGACGAGCATAAATAACAACATCTTCAGGATGATGTTGGGGCTGCCTCGCTTCTGTAGTGCATCGGGGATGTTTGCGCTGTATCGCACTGACGGCTTTTATGCCGTCATCCGCAAGAAAACCGTATCCCTGATCTGCAGAATGCGTGGCAGCTGTAACGGAATTCTGAAGACTATTGCCGACAGGATCTCTTCTCCGCTGTGGAGATCCTTTATTAAGCGGGTAATTTGAGTGGTGTGTGTTTTTTAATGTAAATTGATTATACTGAATTAGATGTTTTTTTTTTTTTATATCGAGATTTAATCTAAAAGGCAAAGTATTATTGGGATTTTCCCTCAAGAATTTCTCAGTAGCAGCGGCCCAGAGTCTGTACTTGTGCCCCATAACATGGAACCCAAAAGATAAATGTTGACTTGTGGGTGGACTATAGGTACGCCTCTGCTCAACCCTTCGGGCAAAACAGGCGTTATGTTGTTGTACAAGATATACTTACATAATAGGTACATGACGGGCATGAAACATTTAGCGCTGGTCATTATTCCAAGGACTACATTTGACACAAACGACTTACGACGAGTTATGACTATTTGCCACGAGGGACTCCCAGTTATGTCGGCAGGTCTTAATTTATTTGAAACTGTCATACGCAATTTAATTTTAGAGTCCAGTAATAGCATAATCATGATTGAAGGGTTAAGTAGTGAGTCACCCCACAATTGTAGCGATAAGTCCCCTCTTTGAGGAGTGGCTAGAGAGGTGGCACGGCGTCCTCACCTTCCGCCTGACGCAGGTCCTCACCGGACATGGTTGTTTCGGGAGGTTTCTGTTCAGGATAAAGCGGAAGGAAACGCCCGGGTGTCACCACTGTGTGGATCGCCCGGAGGACATGGTGGAGCATAGGGTGGAGGTCTGCCCAGCTCGGGCGGAGCACCGCCGTGTCCTCACGGAGGCCGGGCGTCGGGAGTCGCAAGCCGATTTCCAGCCACCTTACGCGCGGGCTTGCGGACGGTGAACAATGGGTAGCTCGCCGTCCAATAAAGACCAGGCCCGGGTCGACGGCGCGTTGTGTTCGACGCGCGCCTCAAAAAGATTTTTTTATTTTTATTTTTTTTTTAAAACGTTGCCTCACACTAGGAATTTCTCCTGTATTGTGGGTGCATTTACAAACATTTAAATTCACATACACAAACAGCCAGACCCGGAACAACTACTTGTAGGTCATACAAATATATGTTCCGTGCGGGAATCGAACCCGCGACACGCAGCGCAGCAGTAAAAAAAAAAGATGACAAAAAGATGTCAGCACCAACTGACGGGGTCCGTTAGGACCAAAGCCTGCCAGGGTTGCGAGTTTGTCCGAAAGGGATATCGTAGCCCAGGCACACAGGCAACGGAAGGAACACGGGTGGGTTTTAGCCAGTAAAAGTCTGACACCCCCGCTCCGCCCAGAGCGGGAGAAGTTATTTGATAATTTCCTAGCCAAAAAAAATAAATGTAGTGAGTCATCATCTGCCTAGCCTCTCCAAATATGTTGGGGTCGGCTTCCAGTCTGACCGGATGCAGCCGAATACCGGTATTTTATATGGAGCGACTGCCTATCTGACCTCCACAACCCAGTTACTGGGTAATATGATACCCTTTGGTAAAACTGGTTGTCCCACTTTCGGGCTTTTAACGACTGTCAAAGATCCACGGATGACAGCCGGGACCACAGAACAGATTTGTTCTGTGGCCGGGACCAACGGCTTAACGTGCTTTCTGAGGCACGGAGGGGTCTTGGTATGTAAAGATCATCAAAATCAAAAGTTATTTATTCTAACTAGGCTGAGAATTTCGAACGTCAAAAATTACATGAGACAGTCCCCCAAAAACACCCACCCTTCACCACTTCCTCGTGCTTTAGCTGGGAAGAAGAAGTGGCGCAACAAACTCCCAAGCAGCACAGCAGATTGCTGTCTGTTCGCATATCAAACTTGAATCTATATAAATGTAAAATAATTTGCAGTACGCAACACAAAACGTTAAATTAAATCCACGGACCAACCACGGTAAGTGTAGCGTAGCCTGATCGGTGGACTTGTGCGTCTGTTATTACTTAGCCACAAGCCCCACAACTAACTAGTGAGTGTCTAGAATAATTTATTTTTATTAGTCTTATGTTATTATGCATGAAGAACATTTATTTAGAGCTAAATTATGAAAGTGCTAAACAAAAAGAAAGTTATATTCCGTTAGAAAATGTTATTCTCTTCACTTTTCACTTTATGACCAACTCTGTAGGGCTATTTATTCCCTGCGCTGTTAAACGAGTTTGAAAAATTCTGTTTGCAGTATGTTTTAGATATAATAATAATATTATAGTAATCTAATTAGCGATCGCCAACCCGCCTGCCAAGCGTGGCGATTATGGCAAACCCTCCTTTAGGGGAGGCCTATGTCCAGCAGTGGACGTTTTTTGGCTGAAATGATGACGATGATTCTAATTAACTTGGAGTTTCCCTACGTGATCGAATCAGAAATGAAGAGATCCGCAGGCGAACCAAGGTAACCGACATAGCCCGAAGAATTGCCAAGCTTAAGTGGCAGGGCACAATGCTTGCAGAACTGATGGCCGATGGGGCCGAAAGGTTCTGGAGTGGCGACCGCGTACTGGAAGACGTAGTGTTGGACGGCCTCGTACATGGTGGACCGATGACCTTGTGAAGGCCACAGGTATCCGCTGGATGCAGGAAGCATAGAACCGGTCGAAGTGGCGGTGCTTGGGGGAGGCCTATGTCCAGCGGTGGAAGTCTTTCGGCTGAAATGATGATGATGATGATGAATCTAAATAAAGTGATAGTAACAAAAATAAGAAGAGAGAGAGTAAGAAAAATTGATTTTTTTAACTCATTTATCTTGACGGAGAATGACCTACAGGTTTATTCCAGTATTAAAAAATAAGAGCTTTTTTTTGTTTGGCTTTCACTTTCACATTTAGCCCAAAAATGTATGGACGGTGAATCTCCTTTGATCACTCTTGACAGCTAGGGAAATTAATTCGTAATTCCTGGAAGGGAGTTCCATGTATTTCGATTCTCTTCTTTTCCACAAGTCATACTTGTGGAAAAGAAGAGAATCATGGTTTCCTAGTTCACTGCTGTTTGATATTTATTGGCATCGATATTTGTAGAAACAGCATTTTTCCGTTGCGTCCCTCTCCTGACCCGTGTTTAGCAAACAAAGTTTTGAACTTTGAAGGGTATTGATAGCTTTCACTGCCTATTTTGAGTTTCTGCAGTTGTAAAGAAAACAGTTTTCTTCAAGACTTAATAAGAAATAGTCTACGATTTCTAGTTACTAGAAATCGTAGACTATTTCTTATTAAGTCTAGAAATTCACATAGATACCCTACTCCTAGGTTATATCAGCCTCTTACGAAAGCCTCACAGTGTTCCTCCAACTGACATTTGGGCATCCTCCCATGTTTCCCGGCGCGTTCAATGATATCGACATTGCGATTGTGATCAAATCACAATAGATTCGCGCTCGATCAAGTATTGGGTAGACGTTGTTTTGTTTCCTCTAAAATGTATTTTTCACAAACAATGTACGTGACAGCTTGATTGCCATACAATTTCACGCAATCGTGAGCTATTTTCAGGTGCTAACAGCGTAGTGGTATATTATTTTATTTGGTAGTAAAATCAAGGAAATTTTGTTAAGTACCTAATGGAAGTCGTGTTTTTTCCGTAATTTGGTTCCCGGCCTCGCCGTAGGGTCTAATTGAATCCGATACGATTACGACCATTGTTATTAACTGAATGCAATTATGGTTTTCATAAAAATTTACGCTACCAGTTGGCGCCATTTTTAACCGACTTCACAAAAAGGAGGAGGTTCTCAAGTCGTCTGTATTTTTTTTTTTTTTTTTTTAATGTTTGTTACCTCAGAACTCCGTCGTTTATGACCCGATTTGGAAAATTATTTTTTTAATTGAAAGGATATACTTCCAGATTGATCAAAATTCAGTTCTGATGTTGGGATCCATGAGTAATTGAGGGAACTCCTCAAATATTATAGGCATACCTATAGCAATTTTTATATTTTCATCAACAAGTCAATCATTTGCATTCAGAAAGTATAATTTGGTGAAGTGGAACAGATGAAGAAGGCCACAGATGGCCACCGGAACTTCTCATTGATACGTAATTCACGGGTGGCGATGAGATATCTGGATTAAGATAGTTAAGCGAAGCAAATTTAAATAAATAGTTCTGATCAAAATGGTACCATCAATCTGATTTGATGATGAAGCCGGTGGTAGGCACTGGAACTCCGTTAAAAAACAATGTATCCTACCCGTGTTTGGTCTTATTGGAATTGTCATGAGATGCACTCTGGCTATAAATGATTTTTAACCGACTACAAAAAAGGAGGAGGTTCTCAATATATATATATCTAGCCATATGTACATATAAAAGGAAACCGGGACTGATTGGTCTATCAACACAGCTCAAACCACTGAACAGATTGGCCTGAAATTTGGCACGTAGACATCCGCTAAGAAGGGGTTTTTGGAAATTTGACCTTTAAGGGTGGAAAACGGGGGGTTTTGTTTGCATGAAAAATCTTATTCCTAGGGTTAATAAACTTGAAACTTGGACGAATACTCACGTAAGTAAATTATAAAGTTTATATTTTTTTGTTAACTTAACTTCAACGGATGGGATGTCAAAGCTTGTATAGAAGAATTATAACGCGCGGTCCGATCAACTCGAAACTCAGTATTTATTAAGAACAACTCGTATCAGCGTTTTTCGAAAATCTACCCATAACGGGGTGAAAAGGGGTAGTCAATTTTACAAGAGAGGATTTTACTACGTCGCTTGATTAACTCGAAAATTGGTATAACCTCTATGTCAAATAATGGAAAAGGCGCAAACCACTTTAAAAATTAACCTCTTTGGGGGTGTAAAGGGGGATGGATACAGTTTGTATGAAAAAAATCTTCTTTCGTTGATCTATTAACTTGAAACTTAGCCTGAATACTTCATCATCAGTCTCCTGCCCTAATCCCAATTAATTTGGGGTCGTCGTAACATGTCGAATTACACTATAGATTTAATACATACAAAAGGAAACAGTGACTGACTTACTGACTGATCTATCAACACAAAGCTCAAATCACTGAATTGATTGGGCTATTTGGCACACAGATAGTTATTATGACGTAGTAACCGCTAAAAACAGATTTTTGAAGATTTAACCCCTTAAGGGGTGTAAAATAAAACTTCCTGTCTCTGTTGTTTTCATAGCAAGTAGTAGTATACGAATTGGTGTGGGGTAGGTACCACTAAAAAGTGAAAAAAAAAACTTTTTTACAAAAAAAACAACCGACTTCCAACAAAAACACTAAAAAGTGAAAAATAACTTTAATTTCGGAAGCACATAACATAACATCACGCCTTGTTTCCTCGAAGGGTAGGGCAAAGGTGTACCTGTAGTACACCCACATTTATTATTATATTTAATTAAATTTCGGAAGTCGGTGGCCATAAACGAAAATACAAAACCAAAGACACCGACTTCCGAAATTTAATTAAATATAATAATAAATGTGGGTGTACTACAGGTACACCTTTGCCCTACCCTTCGAGGAAACAAGGCGTGATGTTATGTTATGTGCTTCCGAAATTAAACTTATTTTTCACTTTTTAGTGTTTTTGTTGGAAGTCGGTTGTTTTTTTTGTAAAAAAGTTTTTAACAAGTAGAGGTCTTCCATTTCGACAATGAATAAAACAAAAATATAGCGAATGAATGAAACGAATGATAAACGTCATCGATCATCATTCGTTTCATTCATTCGCTTATCATTCAGTCACGACTAAAGAAAATATAGGCGCTTTGATACTTTTATCAGGTCCTAGGTCTTGGCGGGAAAGTGAAGTGTCATGTTTAGCAGTTTTGTTATAATTTCTAAAATTTGTGTTTAGCCGAATATTAATGTGTAAAAATGGTGGACTATAAACCAGGTGTTCGTGAACGTGCATTAGTGTAGGCAAATGAAACAAAACAGTGCAACATCACTTCAAGATCTCAAGAAATTCGCTTGAGGTCTCAGTAAAGTCAGAGCCACATCTTTACTGAAACACAAGGGGAGCGGGCGGGCGGAGATAATAATTATCATCTATCATGAATTGAATATACTTCATTTCATAACAAACTTTGTACTTGTTACCTTATTTACTTGACACTGGCTAAATATGCAAACCGCACGAAGCCATTAAGAAAAAAACTAAAACTGGTCCTAAATGACGTCTCAGTGCCGCCAGAAAACCCTCATTAGCCAAAAACAAAATCCTAAACATGAATTTCCACTCAAGAAAAGTAATATTACATCAAAAATGGGTTAAAATATTTGCTGTAGTTTTATTTATTTGATCAAATCTACCCAAGAACTACCTGCTATTGTTTTTCCATTATAGGTTAGCTTACTGAAAAATTGGTTCTACTCTACTTTTTATGTACCTAGGTACTATAGAGATGGCGGCAGCGTCTGACAGCCTTATTTATCGATACAAAGGTACAGTCTGTCTTCAGTGTATTGAATAGCGGTGTGGTAAAGTCTCGGTTTTATAGCAAGAGGGGCGGGAGCGGGGAACGGCGGTTGTAATAAGGCTCGTATACACAGTCACTAAAGCTATCGATGCCTTATTGGTTTTGTACTTCAGCTAGGATATTTATTTGTAATAACAACAGTATTCATTGAACAAACTAGTTTCTGTGCTGTGCCTACCTACTGAGAATTTCATTTAAAAAACGTTATATATACTCGCCATGAATTTTTTCTCAAACAACTATTTAGCTGCTGGGGGGGGGGGGTCACTTGACTGTAACAAAAAGCACTTTAAAGCTTATTATTACGCTAACGGATCCCTTAATCGAAAAATAGCTTTCACAGAGCCGCAATATTTTTGGACGGTCTATCCAACAATAGTTTATAGTTTCCACGCCATGGGATAGTCGAGAAAAAAAATATAATCCCCACTTTAGGTGCAAGGAAGGTACCCTAAAAAAAACTTTGTTGGCGTCCTTGATAATGTATACCCATGCCAAATTTCAACTTTTTAATACTAAGCGTCCCTGAGCTAAACCGGGGACAGACAGACAGACAGACAGACGGACATGGCGAAACTATAAGAGTTCCTTGTTGCCCGGGAACCCAAACAGAACCAGGTTTATTTTAAGATGTATTTTTTTGCTGTAATGCCGCTAAACGCATTTTCCTTTCTTTCATTCATAATAAAAGGCAAAGGAGGAGGCGGAACGCTCTAGGAAGCGTCAAAATTCGCGCCCTCACGCCCCTAGTCACCACAGGAGACGCTCGAGGCATCGGGAGTCTCAGGCTGATTCCCGGCCACCGTAAACGGGCATGCGGACGGGGTCTGTTAGGGCCAATGCCTGCCAGGGTGGAGAGTTTGTCCGAAAGTGATATCGTGGCCCTAGCACACAGGCAACGGAAGGAACACAGGTGGGTTTTAGTCAGTAAAAGTCTGACACGCCCTCACGCTCTGCCCAGAGCGGGAGAAGTTATTAGATAGATTAGAATATATTGATAGATAGAATTGTATAGATCAAGTTTTTATATGTAAACAGACAGCTGTGCTGCTGGGGAGTTTGTTGCACCACTTCTTCTTCCCAGCTAAAGCACTCGGAAGTGGTAAAGGGTGGGCGTTTTTGGAGGACTGTCTCATGTAATTTTTGACGTCCGAAAAGTGCTGATTCTCAGCCTAGTTTGAATAAATGACTTTTGATTTTGATTTTGATAATCTCCCACCCAAAAAAAAGGGCTGTAATTTCTCAACGACATCGCTCATAATGAAAGACCATATCGTACTTTTTACATACTTTCACGCTATCTATGAGACCTAACCCTTCAGTCTGGTTTAGAAGTACAAAAGTACTCGTAGGTACTTGTCAGGTTATTCAAGTTCAGTCTATTGAAGACATTGATAACGTGTTTAAGTGATGTGTTAGTGTCTTAATACTTTTAGCCTTTCTGGCATGTTGCCAACTCCTTTTAGAGTGGATTAGGATGAAATAAAGCCACTTTCTTTAGGTGCGATAAGAGGTGATTATGAGGTTTAAATAGAGTTGCGGCAACCATTGAATTTCATGGCATTTTATAAAGGCTTTGATTACCTGTCTTTATGAGTACTTTGCCAATAGAGTAGGTAGTATTTCTCTGCATAAGTGAGACAGAAATGCACTAGACTTAACCCTAGACTTAAACGTATGCTCATACACATGGCCTAAAATATAACGTACAAAAGAGCGAGCTTATGGTTTTCAGTGCGGGTTCTAAGTGTCCGGCGGAGGTCCCACCAGTAGGGCTGGCTGGGGTACCGTTGCAGCGGGTGCATAGTTTTAAGTATCTGGGCCATATTGTAACGTCCGACCAGAAGGACGACGCTGATATTGAGCGAGAAAGGAGGGCGCTGTCGGTGAGGGCCAATATGATTGCCCGCAGGTTTGCTCGTAGCTCCAAGGATGTGAAGATCACCTTGTTTCGAGCCTACTGCACATCTTTTTATACGAGTAGTCTGTGGGTGTCATATTTGCAGAAATCCTACAGTGCTCTCTGCGTTCAATATAATAACGCGCTGACGGCGCTGCTGCAGCTGCCTCGCTTCTACAGCGCATCGGGAATGCATTGACTGTTTTTATGCCAGCATGCAAGAGGGTGGCCTCGATGGCGAGTAGATTGCGGGGCAGCGGCAACGGCCTTCTTACCGTTGTGGCCAACAGGTTGGACGGGCCGTCCTTGCGGCACTGGCAGGCCTTACATGCACCCGTATATCGGGCTTGGGGCAGGTAGAAATTTGAAGTGATTGCTTACACTTGCTTGCATAGACTTTTATAAATATTTAAATTTTTAATGGCGTGATATTTTTATAAAAAAATTTACAGTTTACTTTTACTTTTTATATTTGACATTTTAATTTTTGTAGATTCAGACATATTTTATTGTGGTCATTTTTTAATGATTGATTATTTTTATTTAATTTTATTTAATGAGTTGTTTAATGTTTAAATTGATTTGCTTGTTAATGTTATTTTGGGTTTTTGTCTGTTTGGATAGTTTGTATGGTCTATTTCTATTAATTTTTGTTTGGCAATGGGTGTAATTTACCTGAAAAAAATGAATTTATTATTTATTATTATTTAACAATAATAAATATTATTATATAAAATAAAGCCTGCAATATCCGAATGGTTAGGCAGAGATACACCCACATTTCGCCAGTTATGTTAAAGTCCAATGTAATTGGGGGCCAGCCTATTGCCATCAACTGGGCAAAAAGTCTGAGAAATTGCTGATGGAAAACCCAATAACATGCACCTGGGAATCGAACCCAGGACCTCATGCTCAGCAATAGCACTTGAAACCACAAACCAATATTTATTCATTCATGTTAATTCAAAATCAAATCAAATAATTTTTAATTTAGGCGTAGAGATAAACTGCGATAACATGGCTCGCCCCTCCAAATTACTGTTCAATGTGTGTAGTCATATCCTTACGAAAGAGTTTGTATGTAGTTCTAAGTACTCGTCTTCGTATTCGTCGAATTTATTCATAGTTTTTGTGCAATCAGTACTCGTAATATCTCACTTATTAACAGATTTGTTGGTCAACTAATCATAACTAGCCGATCGCGCAAGACAACGCACGTGTCGTTTTCGTAGAGTACGTCAGTTCAGCGCTATACTAATAATAATGAGCGATTAAAGACGCCACTAGTCGAGCAACAAATCCGTGGGTTTGTTTTTGTTTGACGGCCGTCTCGTTACGCACACATGCGTTGTGAGTCTTGGTGGCGCTTTGTAAATACTTTCAAACGTTTTGAATTGTAGAGGGGCGGGCCATATTATCATAGTTAATCTCTACACCCATTTAAATCGTTTGTGAAAAAGAGGTTAGGTGTTCAGTAGCAACTACAAACCATCTCTAAAGGAAATTATGAACTCCAGAGCAAACTTTCAATCATCAAGACTACATTGAGAGTAACCTATTTAATCCGTAGGTACTTAGCCAAGACCAAATCCTCTTGCACAAAGCGAGGAGCTTTAAATAAAGAAAACGGAAAGATTAAAAAAGATAAGGACAAAAGTTTAAATTGATGTGAGAAACCTAACATATGGAATTTATCTCTAGAACAGAAAGTTCTCGAAAACAAAGGAAAAAAAGTATATACTCGTAGTTACCCGAGTTCTCTAGTCAAAAATTTAACGAAATTACACGAAGTTGAGAATTTTATTTTACATTCGATTGCGTTTCTATAATGGAATAATGGCCGAGAAACTTGTAGGTAGAGAGTAACGAATCGTAAAAACGGGATGTAAAGGTCTTTTTAACAGAATTATACAATGTACGCCCAAGCTTTCAAATGATAAGGTACAAGTAATAAATTAGAATTTGTTAGGATTTCTGTAAGCTCTAAATATTAAGTAGGTTCATTAATTTAGATGTAGAATCTGAGTATTGACTCAGATTTTGTCATCACTCTCTCAAAAAGACCAGTTGTGATAAATTATTGTATCTCGGGTTGCTTTGCATAATCTTTATGATCCCTTTATGAGCACAACCTGTAGGTCGGTACTTGTGTGATTGAGGTAGAAACTATTAAGGCGACGATAACCGACTTTTAATGATTTTATACAGAAGATCACACCTAAACGAGTAGTGTTAATGATTTGAAAAAAATATATGTTAAATTAGAGCATTTTTTCAATAACTTAATATGTGAATATTTTTATTGATTATGTTTATAACACACAGTGAAATTAATTTGTAAAGTTATGTCTAACGCGGATAAAAAACTGAGAATCGCGCAAAATCTACCAAGCGTGTTTTTCTGAAAACTTCACCAGTTTAAAGATAATATAATTATTGGTCTTTTAGTATACGCGTTTTATTAAAATACCTTTCGTTTTGTGTATAATAAATGAATAATGCGTCAAATTGGGGACAGCGCTCCTTGATGGGCGAGTCCTATTACTGGCTGAACGTACGACGCGTTGCGTGAGCACAGTACAGAACACGCAAGCTAACCACTCAAGGTCACTGGCATATATCTGCGTCTTAAATCGTTCATCTCACAGACTCGCTATAGCGACTCTGAGTTATTGTTATAGTCTCATTGCATGTGCAAACACCAACACAACTAGATCCGAGACTGGATGTATTGGTGTGGACACCCAAGTGTTTGGGGAAGGGATGTGGCCCGCCACATTATTTATCGTGGACCTTTAAATTATGTATGTTGCAATAAATATTGTATTGTGTAAGAAGGTACTTTTTTACCCGACTGCGGTGAAGCCAAAAAAGGAGGGTTAGGTGTTTGACCTGTATGTATGTATGTCTGTCCCTATGTTCCCTCGTAACCACTAAACGCCTGAACCGATTTTGATGAATGATCTGTCGTTAGTTTCTTCTTTATTGCGCGGGTGTCATAGGGTATATCAAAATTATTAAAAATCAAAATAGCAGATTTTTGACGCCAAAAGGTGTGATTTCGAAAAAAAAATATCTACCAATCCTATCGAGTGGGGTATCAAAATGAAGGGTTTTGAAAGGTGATTACAAAAGTATATATTTATCATATGTTTAGAAGTAATTTCAATGAGAAATGATAAAAAATATATCCCGAACTTTTGGAGTAAGTGAGTAAGTTCGTTATCACCCGATTATAAGTGAGCGTATAACCTAATTTATAAGTTCACTTTTTACGCAATCGGGTTTTTTGATTTTTTTATTGAATCTTTCCCTAACAGTTTATACCCTATAAATTTACTAGCACGGCGGTGAGTAGTACAACCACAATAGAAGCCGGTCAAACATCACGTTTTCTAATAATTTCTGACAGTACGACGGAGCCGGGCTACACTTTCACACATGAAATATCTAAAATCCATTGTAAAATTGCAAAACAAAGAAAAATTAACACTTCAATATCGGTTGGATGTTCGCCAAAGTGCTGTTAAACTGTTCCTCGTCTGCCTGCCAGGTTCACAAAGAAAATCCTTCCCGCTACCGACAAATGAAAGCGTGAACTATAAGTGAAGGGTATAAGAAAGACTGTGCTGCTTAACCCCGGGATATACTTTGATAGATGAGTATAAAGCCTTGTGTCGATCTGGGAAAATAGTAAATATCTTGTGTTTTATAGGGGATAAGTAGGGCTGTGTTTGGATGAATTGCTAGTAGAACAGCGTGGATGGGTGTACAAAGATTATACAAATTTAATTTCAAGAAGGTTCTAACTTTTATTATTTTAATCATATTTTATATTGTTTTGTTGTTAATGTGAGGACGTTGTAGGCTTAATAGACTGTAGATCTGTAGACCATTTCCTATTTTGTTAAGTTCCTGGTACTTTTGATGGGCCTACGCTGTCCTCTCATACTTATCAACACTGTAATTTGAAAACATTGTAAAAGCCAATTTTTTTTAAAAGAGTAACCGTGGAGTTTTTTGCCGGCTCTTCTCCATAGGAAACGACCAAATGGAACCGTGCACCTAGCTTCTGACGTTTCATAAGTGCCCATGTAGGCTTATGTGAAATAAAAATATTTTTGATTGATTTTGATTGATTGATATCTAGTGCCCAATATACGGCAAAAAAAGTGGTCAAGTGCGAGTCATACGTGAAGGGTTCCGTATTACCGCACATTATTCATCATCATCATTCCAGCCGAAAGACGTCCACTGCTGGACAAAGGCCTCACCCAAAGGGGGTTTGCCATAATCGCCACGCTTGGCAGGCGGGTTGGCGATCGCAGTATGGTGTTAAAATACACAGAGAACGCTGCTGCCCATTCTCTAGTAATTTTTCCTTAGTCGCCTTTTACGACACCCACGGGAAGAAATGGGTTAGTGCTATTCTTTACGTCCGGCACCACACGGACACCCGTACACGTACAATATTAACACTACATATCTTTTTGAAATACTTTAGTGAAAAGTATTTCAACGCTTTTAGCGATAAGACCGCCCATTGTGTCACCCTAAGTAAAATTTCAATAATTATATCTCTAACTTTGATAGTGTACATAATAAAGAGTATTCTATTCTATTCTAAAAATACGTTCATGTTCAAATAAAAAAAAGCGTTAAAAATTAAAGGGAGTCCTTTAATTTTTAACGCTTTTTTTTATTTATAAAGATTTATGCGTCGATCGGGGAAATAAAATAGTACATAATATCTTGCGTTTTGTTGGAAATACCTAATTGAATGAATTTTTGGTATTATTATTTATTCCCCCGGCCAGCTAAATGGTTATTTTTGGATAGGCATGTAAAAAACTTCACGGCAAAAGCATATCCTAACTTCCTAACTAATATTATGAATGCGAAAGTAAGTTTGTTTGTTACCTTTTCACGTCTAAACCACTGAATCGATCATTCTGAAATTTTGCATATACGTACACGATGACAACAGAGACGGACATAGGGTACCTTTCATCCCGAAAAAAAGTACTGTTCCCGAGGAAAACAACAACAATAATGTTATTATGATAAGGCATGTATTTAATGCGGCAACTAAGTAAAATGAATATAGGTTTTAAAAAAAAATAGAGTGGGTACCATATATAATGGGTTGGCAGCTAATAAGGAGTATCGTAATAAGTAATAGGTAGCATATTAATATATCAGTAATAAGCTCCGTTTTAATTTAAACTAGCATCAAGTTTTTCTTTTGGGAACAGAATTAATATCTAAGCGGAAACTTAATGGCGAAAATAAAATAGAAAATGGGCATTCATAAATAATATATTATTATTGTATTATTAGGGCAGGTTTAGATTTTCTATATAATCTAGTCGTTTCTGGCACTCGCCGGCCGCTACCGCGGCACCGCTCGCTTCGCTCGCTCGGCTCGTGCGTAGGAAGTCACAGTTTTAACCTAACCTAACCTAACCATTAAAAAAAAACAATAACCTACTCTAACTAGACTGGTAATATATTATCTTTGCCACCCTACTAACATTATTAGTCGCCAAGTCATTATTTATAGCTCCTCGCCTAATATTTTATTTGACTGGTATAGTTTATTTGCTACCTAAACGCAGCTGCTAGTTTTTAGTTTTTATAACACTTTTAATTTTGAACCTTACATAATATAATAGTCGCGAAAATATTTAATCGCTGGCAAGTTATTTTATTTGTTGCAAACATTTAGTCGACTTTTAAGTTATTAGTCACTCGGAAAATAATAAGCTTTATGATAATAGATGGTGCCACGTGTCTTTCGAATCATTATTGAATTATAATACGGGACAAGCAGAGTACAACCCGAAATGATTGTCAAAGTCTAAATTATCGCGAGCGAAGCCGCGAGCAAAAGCTAGTTAGCATATATAACAAAGTTAAAAGGAAAACTATCACAGCTAAGTAGACTTCGAGTAATAGTCGACCAACTTACATTTGCATTTGGAACGTATGGGAGAACATGTTTTTCAACTACAATGTTAAAGAAAAGAAAGAAAGAAAATACGTTACGTTTATTTGCGGTAAACATGACGCAAAGAAAGAACATAGATACAAAAAGAACTAGTAGGGGGAAAAATGCGTCACACCCACGCAAAACGGCCAAGTAAGCCGGCCGGCCGGTTAAGTTTGTTCTTGGGGTAAATGCATCCCAACTACGGAACCCTTCACTGTGCGTGGGCTGACATGGACTTGGCCGGTTTTTTTTAATTTTTTTATCGCAAGATAAAAATGTGGTATAAAGGCCTTTATACCACATTTTTATCTTGCGAAGGGCACACATTTCATCCTCTTACTGAAATTTTCAAAAAATCCTCCATATTTCGGCCATTTTTAATTATATTTAACGGCACATTCGCCATGTAATTAAATATCGCACTTAGTAACGTTCTGATACACGCTTGGCTCAGTGAAATGTTCGACACAATTTTGAAGCAGATAATTGCGCAGGAAAATTAACTTTTGCTTGTAATTTTATTTTTAATTATGAGGGTATATGGGACGATTATATTGCTGTTTAATTTTAAAAGGTGTTGGAAAATTTGTACCTAATTAATATTTTGGAAGAATTAATGGAAAATATTTTTTATTTAACATATATGATTGAGTGCTTCATTGGTCTAGTGGTCGCTACTGCTGAAACTCAGGTCTTGGTTTTGATCCCCGGTTTAGGCAAAGTGTTATTGGGTTTTCCATCTAGACTCTCTCAGTGGCAATCCTGGTTTTGTGCCCGGTTGATGACAATAGGCTCGCCCCCTATTACATGGGGCTTAAACATAACTAGCATCACCTTCGGGGAATACAGTCGTGATGATATGTCATTATAAATTATTGTTTTTTCAAGCTTATCGTTACTAAGGGTTTGTGTGTAGCAATGACTTTTCCTATCTCCTTAGTTATCTATCAACATTTATTCATCATTTCAGCCGAAAGACGTCCATCGCTGGACATAGGCCTCCTCCAAAGTTGGGGGGTGGGTTGCCATAGTTGCCACGCTTGGTAGGTGGGTTGGCTATCGCAGTATGTTGTTAAAATGCATAGAGAACTCTGCACTGCCCATTCTCTGGTAAGTCCCTTAGTCATCTTTTACGACACCCACGGGAAGAAATAGGATGGTGCTATTCTTTACGTCCGGCACGACACAGAACTAATTATCTATAGATATATAGAGGAATGAGGAACAGGGTGTAAAGTTCACTCGTCCGCTATAGGAAAGGTAGGATCCTCCGATCAGACGGGTATTGTGTCTGGTGGGCAACTGCCCGACGATTGATGTCGAGACGTTGTATACAGTACGTATATAACAAAAACCCTGTTGTTTCTTTAGGGACGTAATATATACACACACACACGCTACCTACTCAGACACCGATCTAGGCTAAACTTACCAAGTTCTCGATTAAAAATGCACTCTACAAGTCCCTATGTAATGTCCATTAAATTATATAATAAAATACCTGCAACAATAAAAAAAGAAGAGAAAATTAACATATTTTTGAAAAAACTTAGAGTATTTTTGCTAAATAAAAGCTACTACTCGATAAACGAGTATCTAAGTGATAGACATATACCGCCTTATTACAAAACAAGATTTATATTTTGACGTGTCATAAACCATGGAGCCAGTTTTTGTAATAAGAACGTAACAGTGATTGAAATACCGTTCTTTATACAAAACTGAAAACTTAATTCGGCACTAAGTTGTAATTTTTGTGTTTTGGAACTTTACCATAGTCGGAATAAAGTTCGAAATTCAATAATGGCTCCATGTTTTAAACCTGGGTCTGAAGATAAACCTTGTTTTGTAATAAGGGGGATAAAGTCATAACTTAAAATTTTACTTGTTTTTATTAATTAATAGTACCTTTAAAATGCTTCCTCTCTCCTAACTCACTTATTTTGCTGTGCCCGACAGGGTCCATATGATCTAATTATAAGTTTACCACCTAATACACCACATTCTTACATTCCACATGTGGAATGCAATAAAAGTATTGAGTATACATTGACCTACAAGTACAACATTGGTGGAATTATAATTTAAAAAAATTAAGCATTGGCTAGTCGAGAAGTCAAAATCAAAGAATTAAAGAGGTAAGAAATCAGTTAAACATTACAAATAATTAAATATTTATTTTAATTATTTTTAATAAACAGTTATTATAAATGACTTGCTTTATTACGTATGTATACCGATTCTTAAAACGTAGGTAGAAGGAACGACAGGGTTTTTGTTACACATCGTATATTATTATGCTAGTGCGCGCGGTAAACTCTGCTTGCGCGATGCAGGATTTTGCGTGACGTCAGTGTGACGCGTAGTTTTAGCATGTGACGATCTAAATGCCGCTTTATGTAGATTCAAATTTGTGCATAGATAGTTAGAAAAATTAATAAACTATTTTCTGTAGAATAATCTACGTTATAAAAGAAATAGGTACAGTTTGCAAACAGTAGGTATATTGATGAGTAACATTCCGCTTGATTATTAAGATACGTATTATAAATGTGATCGTAACGTTTAATGAATGACAGTCACGGAAAAGTACGGAATTAAAACACAAAAGCCAGCCAAAGTTTTTAATATCTTTTCTAAGTACCTACTAATGTACAAGGTTCAGCAAACTTCAGTAAGACTTTAAGGCTTTCTTTTTCAGCCTTGAAATTTCAGTGTAGGCAACAAGAGGTAATTACTTCGGTCTTTCTAAATTCAGGCGGGCATTAAATATTCTTATTTTTTAAACAATCATGAATATTTCGTTCGTTCGTAATCGAAGGGAGAATATTTGAGACATTTCATGCCTGATATTACAGCCGTGACAGGTCATGAAATTATACGAAGGGGCGTTAACCCTGACAATGATTAATTACTTCAACATAGAGGTTATTTTTTAGTTTCTTTTGAAGGTAAAATTACTGATGACAGATATAATATTTAAGGTTAGGTAATTGCTTACTTCAAGCGCTTTTAACCTAACCTAACCTTTTAAACTTTGGCTAACGAGACTTTTGTTGGGGAAACGCATCAATAAAAATAAAATAAAATATTATTTATTTCGGGTAAGCAACATCCATATGGGTTAGTAAACAAAAAGATAACTTATACCTATTAGTAAACTTGTTTTCTATTTTGACACAAGGTTGTTGTTCAAAATGCATCTTTGAATAACATCACCTAACAAAGGAGAGTCCTACCTCCCCGCTATGGTCTTCAGGATGGAGTTGGAGCCTTCCCGCATTCTGCAGAGCAAAGAGGCAGATTTCTGTCTGACGATGGCGTGGAAGCCATCAACGTATGCTTGTGCAAACATACCTGATACACTCCAGAAACGGGGCAGCCCCATCAACATCATGCCCGATCCTGCCTAGCGCGGGTTGGTAGATATCACATGTCTTCGAATTTTTGGTTCTAGGACATGCCGGTTTCCTCACGATGTTTTCCTTCACCGTTTTGAGAGCAATGATGATGAATATTATATATTAACACAAAGTAAAGTACCTGTCTGGGTACAAAACTACGACATACAACTCGTTATAAAAATAAAAATAACTATTGTAAAATACACAAAAATAATACTCAAAAGTTACTACAAAAACAAAATTAATATTTTACAAGTGCCAGCCATTTTAGAATATTCAGTTACAACTCTAACACTATCAACCAGTATACCTACCTACCCAATCCGTTTTAGCAGAATACACAAAAATAGAAAATAAAAAGCAAACTGCAAACAGCCGCGATCCCTGGGGTCGAAAGCGGATGGAAATCGAATGGAAACATGACTAACACGTTTGCGATGAATGCGACGATTCTCTCAATTAAAATGGCGCCCACAATATGCTGGATTAGGGGTGGCAGGCAAGGATATTTTTTTTTTACAATATATTTTTTTTTTTTGCAATCGGTTGTAAACCTTTAGCAGATTTTTTGTGGGGATTTTGACTGCTGAGGTCCATTCTTCCAGCGAAGAATCTGCCACTCAAAATTGTTTGGACTTCAATAAAATCCCATATGTGGTGGCGTTTGAGCCTTTTCGTGGTTATTGGTTCACTTAGGGCTATGGCAAAGGTGTAGGTATGGTACGTTATTTGATACTTATGGGCAAACAGCCGCGATCCCTGGGGTCGAAAGCGGATGGAAATCGAATGAAAACATGACTAACACGTTTGCGATGAATGCGACGATTCTCTCAATTAAAATGGCGCCCACAATATGCTCGATTAGGGGTGGCAGGCTAGGATGAAATACTTTTACAATATCTAAAAAAAAAAATTATAGTTGTTCTATCTCATGTAAGATTTCTTTAGTGACGTTTCAAAGAGACTAGAGATAACATAACATGAAGCCTTGTTTACTCGCACAGTTAGGCAGAGGTGCACCTATACTACAACCAAATATATTCAGTTATATTTAAGACCGGGGGCGAGCATATTGCCATCAACAGGGCATTAATCCAAGCTCCGAGTTGCTACTGAGGAATTTCTGACGGAATAACCCAATAACACTTTACCAACTTGGGAATTGAACCCAGGACTAGACTCACCATCACCAGACTGTGATAAGCGAACCCCGTATATAAAAATGTTTATAAAATCTAGTCGAAATCTCGGCGAAAACCAATGTCAAAAACTCAAGTTCATAAAAATGTATAAATGGACTCTGCGTATTTTAATAATTATTATTTAATCTCATGAAGGTCTCTTAACAATAGTTTCGAAGGGACTAGAGATGGAGAAGAGAGATAGTTATTATAAAATTTACGAAGCATGTCTGGCGTGACTATGAATGATAG
The DNA here is from genome assembly GCA_948098905.1 of Tiliacea aurago. NCBI lineage: Eukaryota > Metazoa > Arthropoda > Insecta > Lepidoptera > Noctuidae > Tiliacea > Tiliacea aurago. Next base: position 21,526,562 of record OX402593.1, read on the forward strand.
GCTGAAAAATGAGTTGATAAGGCAGCGGTGCAGTTTAAAAGAAGATGTAGTGACAAAAATTGAAAAGAGTATGCTTAGATGGTTTGGTCATGTTGAGAGGATGAGCGAAAGGCGACCAACAAAAGGTATTTATAAAGCAGAGGTGAGTGGAAACGCCGGGAGGAGACGATTTAGGAGCACATATAATTTTAGTGACCTAATTGGTGATGTTCTTCAGAAAGGTCAGGTGCGTAGTACTCGCAACCGGCGTGCGTGTATGACCGTAGGCGAAGCAAAAGGAGTATGTAAGGAGCGTAGCAAGTGGCTTTCTATAGTTTCTGCCTACACCCATGGGAAGAAGGCGTGAGTTTATGTATATAATTATGTATGTAATTTTAAATGCTCAAATTTTTCACTCTTTGCTTGGTTTCTAATTTAGGCGGTAATTTTTCTTCGAGTAATTTTCGTAAAAAAAGAGGTACAAAGTGATAGGTACACCCTCTATCACTTTGTACCCCTTTTTTACGAAAATTACTCGGACGGAGGATTTCAATGGAATGCAATTTGGCACAGTTCAAGTTTATATGGACAGGAGGAGTGTAAAAGGCATTTTTTTATAATAATAATAAATGCATTAAAAATAAATTAAATTTATAAAAAAAAACATTACACACACTACCATGCGTTTGACACACACACACACATAGTACCAGGGCCTCATGACTTGAAGATAGATAGGATAGGTGACCGAAGTGACAGCTGCTGTGCTGAACAAGGAATAAGTAAGTACTTTTTAATATCATGGAATTAGTAAGTACTCTATAATAGCATGAAATTAGAGTACTCATGGAATTAGTAAGTACTCTATAGATTGTAAGTCGAATTTCGGCCTGTAGGCGACCACTAGTTAACATAAATGGGTTTAGTTTTTCAGTTTTTTCAGCAGTAGAAGAAAATCATTTAGCTTGAACAAGGGCTTTCAAAGCGTTGAGTCTGCTAATGTTCATTTAATTTGAACCCACCTAAGTATTTTTTTAACATTAAAACAGCTAAAACTTTTTGCCTTTATATTTTTAGTAACAGTATACGAACACGTATTTCTTTGAAAGCCATCAACGCTTTTCTGTAAAACCATTTTAAATTCTGGTCGCTTCGCATAAAAATGGAAATGAGTGTGAAATTACATTAGTTGGTCATTTTTAATATCTTTTCCATAAAAGGCAAAGTAACACTCCATTCTGCCTAGACTTTTCCCCACTATGTTGGGGTCGGCTTCCGGCCTAACCGGATCGGGAGTGACGACCTCCACAACCCAGTAACTGGGTAAAACGAAACCCTACCTATGTAACCTAACCTAACCTATGTAAAGACTGTCAAAGATCTACGAATGTCAGCCGAGATCAACAGCTTAACGTCCTTTCCGAGGCATGGAGGGGTCTTGGTATGTTGTGAATGGTGACCCATCTACGAACTGACCTCGGCAAGCGTTGCTTAAACATGAAGATCGATCCGTGTGACTGCGTCATTTTGGCCACAAGCCATTATTCCTTGAAATATATCAAAATACTTGAAAATAATTATGTATTATTACGAATGTTCAACATGTTAACAAAAGATCAATTAGGACCTAAAAATAAATATATTCTCACGATGATTCTGTGTTCCGTTTGGGGTTTCGGAAGACGCCCGGGCGTCGGGAGTCGCAGGCCGATTTCCGGCCACCGTAGGCGTGGCCTTCCGGACGGTGAGCGATGGGTAGCTCGCCGCGCCGTCCGATAAGGACCAGGCCCGCGTCGACGGCGCGTTGTGTTCCACGCGCGCCTTAAAGAGATGTCAGCACGAACTGACGGGGTCCGTTAGGGCCTGCCAGAGTTGTGAGTTTGTCCGAAAGGGATATTGTAGCCCTGGCACACAGGCAAATGAAGGAACACGGGTGGGTTGTAGTCAGTAAAAGTCGAACACGCCCAGAGCGGGAGAAGCTGTTCGATAATTTCCTATCCAAAAAAAAAGGACCTAAAAATAAATATATTCATACGATGTTTCTGTATTCAGTTTGTTTTACGTTTAAAGTTAAATCAAATGCAAATAATGTAGTTACATACTAATATTATCAATGTCCATTTAAGTAAGTTGTGTTGTTTTATTTCAGAGTGGCATTAATAAATTCAGTCCTAAGTATATTTGACCAGTGGTGGCCCAGTGGTAACGGCCCCGTCTTACGAATTGTAGGTCCTGGCTTCGAACCCAGGCTGGTGCTTTACTTTGTGTAAATAATTTCTTCACCACTGCTCTCAAAACGTTAAAGGAAAACAACGTAAGGAATCCGGCATTTTCTAGAACCAAAAATTCGAAGACATGTAACATCTATCAACCCGCACTGGGCCCGCGTGGTGGGGTACAGCCCAGTCCCTCTAGGCAAGGGCACATTTGTTCATAAACATTTTATGCAAAACTCCAACAGTTCACGTACTGAGCTGCAGATTTTGTAAGAGTATGACAGTTCCGTGTGGTGCCGGACGTAAAGAATAGCACCACCCAATTTCTTCCCGTGGGTGTCGTAAAAGGCGACGAAGGGACTTACCAGAGAATGGGCAGCAGGGGTTTCTATGCATTTTAATACCATACTGCGATCGCCAACCCGCCTGCCAAGCGTGGTGATTATGGCAACCCCCCCAAATGTTGGGGAAGGCCTATGTCCAGCAGTGGACGTCTTTCGGCTGAAGTATAACAGTGCAGCACATTTGTAAATGTTTATTTGAGTCAGTCCACCGAAAGAAACATTTTCCGTACACCGTGCATTACAGTGTCACACAGTGCCACACACTAGTGGAATAGCTCCTTAAGAAACGCTCCGTATTTTCCTAGTAATACGATTAAAGTATTAAATTCATTGGATCCCTGAGCTCAAACGAAGTTTTATTCTTGTAGAACCTAGACTTCTAGAGAAGCACGTTTTCTTAAAGAAAGCTGATATCAGTTTATAAAACAAACGTTCGTTTGTGGAGCTAGAATTTAAGCTAGAAACTTTATTCGAAGAAAAATGCTTGGACAAAGCATAATGAAGGTTTGAAGAAATTACTATTGTAGAGTTTGAGGTCCTGGGTTCGATTGCCAATTCTGATAAAGGTGATTATTATTGCTTTATTGTCCGTCAGGAGTTTTATACAGCTTATTTGCACTGTTTCTTAAAAATGATAATGAAATAAATCAGCATGGCAACGTTTTAAAAAAAAGAAAGAAGGAGAAGACATTAATTCAACACAGTTAGTAACGTCTTCAAAAAATATTGTTTTACGAGTAAGGTTTTATAACAGAACTCTTTGACTTCTAAATCATCCACAAAAAGTTTCCCAAATCTTATTGAATAAGAAGATTTCCACCAAAAAAAGAAATCGATAACAATATTTCCATAATTTCTGGCCTATAATTTTTTGCTTGGCAACCCTAAGGCCCGCAATATGGCGGCCATTCCCGGCAGTATTTTATTCAATACGAATCTCTCATTATTATGCATGTTTTTTTATTAATTCTATTCAATTTTTTGCTGAAATCATAACTAACGATTCGATTCTGTTTACACGTTTCTAGCTAGCTTTGGGATAAACTCTTTTTAGGGTTTTGTACCCAAAGGGTGCCAACAAGACCCTATTACTAAGGCTCCGTTGTCTGTCAGTCCCTCTGTCACAGGGCTGTATCCTTTAAACCGTAATAGGGAGATACTTGAAATTTTTACATCGTGTGTACTAACTAGTATAACCGCTATCATCATTTCAGCCGAAAGATGTCCACTGCTGGACATAGGCCTCCCTCAAACAAGGGGGGTTTGCCATAATCTCCACGCTTGGCAGGCGAATTGGCGATCGCAGTATGGTGTTTAAATGCATAGAGAACGCTGCTGCCCATTCTCTAGTAAATCCCTCCTTTTACGATACCCATGGGAAGAAATAGGGCGGTGCTATTCTTTACGTCCGGCACCACACGGCATAACCGCTATATCAACATATAATAAAAATAAAACAAAATTAAAATTTAAAGTAGCTTTTTCGGTGTTTTTTTTATAAATATAAAATTGTAAGTATTTAAAAAAAATATGTAGTGTTAAATATTGTAAGGTGATACGGAACCCTTCGTTTGCGAGTCCAACTCGCACTTGGCCGCTTTTTTCTGAACGTCTAAGACACCCTTTCATAGGTACCTAAAAATGCTTTTTAAAATAATATATTCTGTTTTTGTCATGTTTATGTCAACGAAATTGGAGGGGAAAGATGGTTATACATATTTAAAATAGACGTTTATTAGATGGTGGAGATTTATGTTAATCCAGTCACGGAAATGAAAATGCTATGAGAAATAAACTGCTTTAATATTCATTCGATCATCATTGCTGCTTATAAACCCTTAATGCCAACAGTCAGCAAGAAAATAACAACAACAAACAACACAACCAACAACAACTAAGAAAACGAATCTGACGGAAGCCATATTATTTAACAGCTGCGAGAGGCGGCGACTAGATGGCGCTAGTGGAACGTGCACCATAGACAAATCATTCATTCTATCGGATGTTTGACTTAAAAGAATTGAAGTCAATTGAGTGAAATATTGTAACGTTACCCCCCTCTAGCGGATCGCCTTTATAAGGAGGTGCGCTATTGAGTCGGTACGCATTTTTAACGGATGCGTCTTGGTGCACGGACCACTGTCTCTCGACAGTCAGTACTGCCCGGTTATTGGATATGGAACGCTGTCTCCGACAAATTAGTACTATCCTTATTGCGGTGGGTGCATGGACCACTGTCCCTGACAGTCAGTACTGCCCTATGTGACCGCCACTACCATTATTAGTTATTTAATTAATTCTATTTAATTTCTATATTCTCTCGATTTAAAATAACTGATTGTTCGATTGAAATATATTTCTGTATTGCCATATCTGAGTATTACTTCTGATGTCTGAACCTATCCCGACAAATCTATGTAAAATATGTGATGTCAATATCATCATAATTTCTGCCGAAAGACGTCCACTGCTGGACATAGGCCTCCCCCAAGGGGGTTTGCCATAATCGCCACGCTTGGCTGGCGGGTTGGCGATCAAAATAAGGTGTTAAAATGCATAGAGAACGCTGCTGGCATTCTCTAGTAAGTCTCTTAGACGCCTTTTACGACACCCACGGGAAGAAATAGAATGGTGCTATTCTTTACGTCCGGCACCACACGGCCAATGATGCCATGGGCTTTGTGATGTGCATGAGAACAAATAAATAAATACCGAAAATTTAAAAACTTGTAAATTTGCGGGCCTCACTAGTTCTTTCATGAAAGGATTTTTTCTTTGAATTGACTTTATGCAGTACCCACCCAGCACTGATACTGAACGCTTCTCCCGTCTTCCTCAGGTAAAAAGGCCTGCTACAGATAAATATCTCTCACAACATCACAGAAAAGGCACGAAACAAGAAAATCTCGAGCAAAAGCTACAATTGGCAGATAGGCAGGCTGACGTAAACGTAAGTAGGGTAATTGAAAGGGAATTATTTTCAGTCTCGTGTCACAGTAAATTGTAAACAGTAGCGCAATTCTGAACAATCACACGACGAACGAACTCTTTTGTTTTTAAATTAAATCTATACGATGCGTCGTTTCGTCACAATTAGCTTCGATACGACTTTCATCATCATAATTATCAGCCCATAGCAGTCCACTGCAGGACATAGGCCTCTCCAATTGAACGCCATTCAGCTCAATTCTCGGTAACTCTCATCCAGCTGCCACCAGCCACCCTGCGAAGATCGTCGCTCCACCTAGCCTTAGGGCGTCCTACCTTACGCTTTCCGATTCGCGGTCTCCACTCAAGAAAACGACTACCCCAATGGTCATCGGATACGACTTTAAATTTTCAGAAATAACAGCAGTTCCGAGTAGAAAAATCAAACAATTACAAACGTAGATACTTGGCGCGCTGCATGTCGTTTGCACAACTGTCGAGTCCTTCTCTCTTCCCCGTTTAACGAGAACGATGTTAAAAGATCTAAGTGGATTTAGAGTGCAGCTTCTGATCTCGTCACCTATTATTTCAAGGGCATTTTGTCCTAGTTGAGCTACTGTTAAAGCTATACTGTGTTTGCGATCCGCTAAACTTTCTAGGGATAAAAGAGAAGGCTTTTATTTTCAGAGAGAACTCCTGAATCGGGTACAAATCTATACATCAAGCTTCTACTGGCGTTTAAGATAAAGAGTACCCTCTTACTGTCTATTTATCTTACGTTTATCATTTGGATATCGAAATTATGTTTCGATATTGGAAATGCTTTGTCGTTTTTGTTCATTACACCTGTAATCTTTAAAGGGTTAGGCAGAGGTGTACCTTAGTACACCCACGTTTCGCCAGTTATTTTTAAGTCCCATGTAATAGGGGGCAAGCCTATTGCCATTAACTGGGCAAAAATCCAGGCTCCGGGCTGCTACTGAGAAATTCCTGGTGGAAAAAACCCAAAAACACTTTGCCCGACCTGGGAATCGAACCCCGGACCTCGTGCTCGGTAGTAGCTGTAGCGACTACTAGACCAACGAGGCAGTTGAGGCAATTTAAATACTGTTTATTAACAATAATAACTATTATTATAAAAGTGATGCAGTTTAAAAGAAGATGTAGTGACAAAGATTGAATTTGAGTATGCTTAGATGGTTTGGTCATGTGGAGACGATGAGTGAAAGGCGACTAACAAAAGGTATTTATAAAGCAGAGGTGATTGAAAACGCCGGGAGGGGACGCCAGTGACCAAATTGGTGATGTTCTTCAGAAAGGTCAGGTGCGTAGTACTCGCAACCGGCGTGCGTTTATGACTAGATGTATGAACGTAGGCGAAGCAAGAGGAGTATGTAAGGAGCGTAGCAAGTGGCGTTCTATAGTTTCTGCCTACCACCATGGGAAGAAGGCGTGAGTTTATGTATGTATGTATGTGTAACTATTATTATAAATGCGAAAGTGAGTTTGTCTTGTCCTGGGTTCGATTCCCAGGTCAGGCAAAGTGTTATTGGGAGTTGAAACATAACTGGCCAAATGTGGGTGGGGTGTACTATAGGTGCATCTCTGCCCAACCCTTTGGGAAATACAGGCGTCATGTTATGTTCATTTTCAGGTTTTCTCGCACTCTTTTCTCTTGAGGGTTTTTTTTCCAAAAATATAAATAGTCCAGCCATATTTTATCGTACACCCACCCAAACTAACCCCTTGGTATTTTAATTCTATACTGGCCTCGTCTAGACCTAAAAATATGTCAGCCCGATGCTACAGCTAGTCTAGGAAAAGATACATACTCGTAGATATTATGACGTCATATCGATAAATATATTTTACTCAGTTGTTAGTGTTCCGTACCTTAAAAGAAAAAACCGGCCAAGTGCATGTCGGACCACGCACAATGAAGGGTTCCGTAGTTGAGGTGAATTTATCCCAAAAACAAACTTAACATTGTAGTTGAAAAACATGCTCTCCCATACATCGATATACGTTACGGTCAATTCTCCAACTGCAAATTTAAGTTGGTCGACTATTACTCGTTAACTTGTGAAGCCTACTTAGCTGTGATAGTTTTTCTTTTAATTTCGTTATATATACTATTGCCATAAATTTTTTCACATATCCAAAACCAACCATTTAGCTGGCAGGGGGGGGGGGACACTTGACTCTAACAAAAAATAGCACTTTAAAGCTTAATATTACGCAAACGGATCCCTTAATTGAAAAATAGTTTTGCCAAACCCACAATATTTTTGAACGGCCTATCCAACGATGCCCCACACTATGGAATAGACGAGAAAAAAAAATATCATCCCCATTTCACGTGTAAGGGAGGTACCCTAAAAAAAAATGTTTTTCATAATTTTATTTTACCATTTTTTCAGCTTGATTAATATGTATACCCGTGCCAAATTACAGCTGTCTAGCTGTAATTTGCTTCTCTGAGCTAAGCTGGGGACAGACGGACGGACGGACAGACAGACAGACAGACGGACATGGCGAAACTATAAGGGTTCCTTGTTTACTACGGAACCCTAAAAACGGAACCCTTATAGGATCACTTTGTTGTCCGCCTGTCTGTATGTCCGTCTATCTGTCTGTTTGTCAGTCTGCCAAGACCCTTTTTTCTCAAGAACTCATGGAGGTATCAAGTTGAAATTAATATTGAATCAAATACGTAAGTAAGTCTACCGTCCCTTGGAGCTCTAAAAAAATCAAGCTTTTAAATCGACGCAATAAAAAAATACGGCGATTTATGCGACATATTTTGATACTCGCAAATACATCAAAACCTATTGGGTACCTCCCGTTGACCTAGAATCATGAAATTTGGCAAGTAGCAAGGTCTTACAGCACTTCTAAAGGAAAAAGTCCGAAAAACGTTAATTTGTAATTTTATCATATCAAAAAAAATATTTTTGCGATTACAAGCTCGGTCAATTTTCCAACTGAAAATGTATTTCAGTTGGAAAATTGACCGTGGCGTATATCGATGTATGGGAGAACACCTTTTTCAACTACAATGTTAAGTTATTTTTTGGAATAAATTCATCCTAACTACAGAACCCTTCATTGTGCCGGTTTTATTTTTCTTTTATAACATTTCCATCTCTGATACATAATAATTAACTGGTTCATAGGTGGCCTTTACAAAGCTTGAGGCTTAATAGCAACCAAACCGCATAAAGCCTACCTGGGTGCCTAAATTGTACCTTAATTACATGAAAAGAAAGCCAAATAAACAAGAAACAAACCAAATAGACTACCCCTGAAAATATTAACACAAACACTGATATTTTTTATTGAAAACGAATTTCTTCACAGTTTTGAGCATTTTTTTTTGTGAAAAACAACGAAAGTTATATAAATAATGTAAAGGAATGAAAATAAAAACTCGTTCACGTACTTAATAGCTATCGCGTGGTGCTCTGAATTGGCTCTTAGTGTTTGCGCAAGACGATAAAACACTCACGAGTATAGACGTTGAACCTAGTATTTTTCTATTGCAATGAACAATATTGGAGATAGAACTAATGGTGCTGAAGCTAGTTAAATATAACATTATGTTTAGTATATGCGAAACCTGAATATAGTTTGTTCAGAATAAGCAACTGAATCGATTTCAATAATTTTTACACCATGTTAAATTTGGTCCCAAAAATATTTAAATGTGATGGAAAATGTTATCACCATTTAATCGCCGTACGGTTAGTTACCTACTGCCAAATTATTATCAATGAGCGCAAGACGACCCTGGAAAATTCACCGGTGAATTTTCCAACTGCCAATGTAAGTTTGTAATCGCATTTTTTTTTATTTGACAAAACTACAAATTAACCATTTTTGGACATTTTCCTTTACTTGTGCTGTGAGACCTTGTTTACCTTAGGTTTTGATTTATTTGCGAGTATCAAAATATGTAACATAAATCGCCTTAATTTTTTATTACGTTAACTTAGAAGCTTGATTCTTTTAGAGCTTCAAGGGACCGTAGATTTACGTAGTTTGGTATTAATTTTAACTTGATACCTCCACGCGTTCTTGAGAAAAATGGTCTAGACAGACTGACAGACAGACAGACAGACAGATGGACAACAAAGTGATCCTATAAGGGTTCCATTTTTTCCTTTTGAGGTACGCCACCCTAAAAAATACTAGGTGTCCTGCGTTTCATAATATTGATTCTCCTTTAACAACTGAACATCATCGATACAATCACAATCCTTGCACCAAACTCCTCCAAATAGTGCAAAATACATCTTGTTGTATTGTACCACAACTGTTCTCCCGAAACGTGAGGACCTTTTCAAACTTCATCGAAATTAATGAACGAACACAAAGCTAGAACTGCCAAAATGGATTGGATCCAAATCTCTAAGCTACCTTAAACTTGTAATTATTAATCGTCATTAAAATGCTGTGGGTAGTCAGGTAACCACACAAAATAGGAAGCTACAGAAGGTCGATTCAATTTATTTATTTTTAAATATCAACCGAAGCCAATTACACTAATTACCTAAAAATATTTAAACAATATCAATATCAAAAGAATAAAAATATAAATATGAAAAAGAAAAGTAAAAACAAACATTCCGTGTAGGATTCAGTGAGGACGTAGGTAATACTACTTGAAAATACACACACACACACACACACACATAATATGCAGTCATACATTCTGAGAGTATTGTCGTGATTTCTTTGATTAAATTTAAAAAAATGTATTATTTTAATACCGAATTATAATATTCACTGTTGCAACACTGTCAAAGTACAAATTATGTACCAACTTTTAAATGTATTTCCATTATGGCAACTGATGTATTATTTTACTTTGGCAACACAGAAATAACGCTTATGATGTTTTCGTTATTTCTGAGTGGGGGAAAAGTCATTTTAAATAGTAAAATGTAGTACAGAGCCAGTTGTCGTTTGGTTGTGAAATAGTGCAGTTGTGCGGAATAAAGTGTTAGCAAGAAAAGAGTGTATACCTTCAAAGTATCGTCTTCCGAATGTCCCACAAACCACAAAATCAAAATCTGATACATTGAGCCTATCGCTATACACACGCACAAATAGACATGTATCTAACCAGTAACTGTCAGATTGGCAGTCACTTTGTAAATAGAAAACGGTGGCCTAGGGAGCAGTGGTAAAGGCCATGGCTTACGAGTAGGTCGTAGTTTCAAACCCAAACAGGCGTTTTACATTGTGTAAATTATTTCATCACCACTGCTCTCAAAACGGTGAAGGAAAACATCGTGACGAAACCGGCATGTCCTAAAACCAAAAAATTCGAAGACATGTGACATCTACCAACCCGCACTGGGCCCGCGTGGTGGATTACGGCCCACTCGCTCTCACAGAAAGGAGGCCTGTTTCCCAGCAGTGCGGAAACATTATAGGCTGATTATGCTAAAGTTTATATATGGAGTTGACGAATTTAAAAGACTACAATAGCAAAAGACACAAAATATTGTTCTTAACTCAGATTTCGTTTTCAGACAGAAGCTAATACAAATACAATACATGCAACATGGAAGGGCCCACAACCACAAGGAAAACGAAAGAAGACTTATTACTAGATGGGACAAAGTCATAAAGAAAATAGGAGGTTCAAACTGGGTTAGGTTAGCTAGCCCAATCTAGAAAATATTGGCTAGCGTTGGAGGAGGTATTCACCTGTGGAGGGGCCTTGCAAGTAATTTATCTGTCATTGCTTCATTCTTAACTCTTTTTATTACTTATTGTGGTATAGTAATTTTATTCTAGGTGCATCATCGTCACATATAATTATATAATTAATGTACCTATAAAGAATATTAGGTATACAAGATTTTAAAAGAGTAACGGTAGAGTGTCTTGCCCATTCTTCTCCATACGAAACTACCTTTTGGAAGGGGCGACCAGAATCAATTCTATTTTTTTTCTTTTTTTTTTCTATGTTTTTTTGTGTTGGTGATCTTTTCCACTAACGTTAAGTACTGTATTGTATTGCATAGTTTTTGCTTAACAACAACTGGTGGAAAAATAATCTGTAACACTGTTTTTGGAACAATAAAAATTATTATTATTATTACATAATGACGTTCAAAAGTACCCTGTATGAGCCTATTTGAAATAAACAATTTGACTTTTGACTTTGAAATAGTACACAAACAAATTTCAGCTAGAAACATATTTAACAAAAATTACATTTAAACTAGTATTAATTTCTATTCTGTAAATAACTTGCAGGAAATATAGGGCTTTTTCATTTTTAATTCATTTAAAATGTTATGCTATTTAATTTATACTTGACTCAGATGGCAAAGACACACCTACAGTGAGTGCAAGTGTCCTCGCAACTGGCATATGTTTGAGATCGATATTCGCACGCGTCTATGTGTGCGTGCGGCTGTTTTCGTTTGTTGATTGGAGCCAGCCTTCTGTACCTCTATCTTTTATGTGGTAACCAGGTTGCCGCTTGATTAAAATTGCACGACGGATAAAGAAACCATTTTCGTTTAAATCAAAGTTGATTGAAACTCTTTTGTAGTAATTTTTTATTGAAAATGTTGAATTGTTTATGGATTCGGGTTTTAATTGTGGCATTTTATTTGTTGGTTGCGTTATATGAATGATTTTGCTTCTGTAAGTAGGTTTGTATAAACACTTTTAGGCGTCAATCATATTTTAAAAACTAGATGAGGTTGGCGTTTTCTATCTGACTACTAGAAGAAAGGCCTTCCACAAACTCAGAGGTTGTCTCTTTTAAAGTCCAGACATAATTTAGGTCAGATCATGACTAAAGACCATGTAGATTGTTGTCTGGAATGGTCTTTTGAAGAAAGAACAACATAGATTGATTGGACCTGTCCAGTCAGCGCACGCATTTGTCAGTAATCGTGCAGCTTATGGAGAGAACGATTCGACGAACAATACCAAAGACATTAGGGTCAGTGGGTCGTCTTAGGGGAACATTTGGGACATTTGGCGGGCCCTATCAGAATACCAGCGCTGCAACACCTATTTTATAATATCACAGCATCATGCTGAGATAGCCATGTGGCCTGGTAGAGGACTTTCTGTTTTATTTTAATTTTACTTTGTTTTTATTTTCTGTTTCTGAGTGTGTTTTGTTTAATTTGTTATCTCCTGTATGAGTGATAATAAATACTTACTATTTTTAGTAACTTCTTCATTTGGGTACGCCGTATAAATAACTCAAACTGCCAGACCATGATTAAAAGTAACTGAGAATAAATGAGCCACAAATTCTTCACATTCACAATAATTAAAATAGTTCTGCAAAAGGTGGTGCAAATTATATGTGTTATTCTTCGAATTTGGTATGTAGAAAGTACATACCAAATTATAAGAACATTTTATTTTTTGCGTTTGCTTATTTGCTCACCCTACGAAGGTTTTATCCTTTTCTCTAGTGTAATACCCTATTTTATTTGTCGTAGGTGTACAACCAGTTGAAAAGGGATGGTATTTAAAAGTACTTCAATTTATTCCCATTTCATTTACCTAATTTTGCCTGTGTTCCACCAAATATACTGAATGTGCACCAAAATATGTTAATTAAAATATTTCATAACGAGCATCTATTTAACAACTGTTGCAAATTTGTAAAAATAGTAATACACCTAATTTTAAAAACAAGCATTTATTTTTTTAGTTTTACTTCAGATAATGCACTGCAAAATGTATTTGAATCAAACACCAATTAATGTCCAATGCTACCGGCCAAACCCGATTTCAGGACAAACTAGTTTAGCCTAGGCTAAACTAGTTCTTCCTATCGGGCTTAGGATTAACTAGTATAGCCTAGGCTAAACTAGTTTGTCCTAAGCCCGATAGGATAAACCAGTTTAGCCTATCTAGTCTAATATGATAAACGTGAAGCAAGCATGCAGCAGGCATGTTTTCTGTCACGGCTCCGGTGCTGCAGGGCTCCAGCGGTCCTATGCGAGCTTATCGTCACAGATGTGTTTCACGCTCACCACCGAGGCTTGCGTGTTATGCGTGTTATACGCATATACGTGTTAAAGTGATGAATTTTCAGTTTATTTCACTACAGTAAGTTCAGTAAATTCTAGGATTCCCATTTAAATGTGCTAAGATGATTTGTGACGATAGTTTTTGAGTGTTTACTTCGATAATCAGACCAAAAGTTCAATATATTATAGATGTTGAATGTCGCTAGTTATCCATTTCATATATTTTTTAACTAGCAACACATAAGTAACTCCTGATTTACGTATGTATGATAGTTATCAATAACGTGTATTGTAAAGGCTACAAGCCAAACGATGGAAAAGAGACGAGACGAAACACAAAACACCTGCATCAAAAAGACATACATAACATTATTATTAGTAAGTATATGTATAGTAGTAGAATATTCTATTCAAACTCAAACTCAAACTCAAAACATTTATTTCAAATAAATCTATTACAGGCACTTTTGAATTGTCAAGGGGTCGGTCAGTCAGAAAGATGAAGCTAGTTGCCCATTCCAAAGCGTAGCAGGTTCCTATGGAGAAGAACGGGCAAGAAACTCCACGGACACTCTTTTAAATCATATTCTATTCTATAACATTGCTTTGCACACAACAGAACTAAAAAAAAAACAATCGACTGCCAAAAAAAATCTAGGTACAATGTAAAAAAATACTTTAATTTCGAAAGTCAGTGTCTTTGGGTTTTAACCAACTTCATGTATTTTCATTATTGACACCGACTTCCGAAATGAAAGTTATTTTTCACTTTGTAGTGTTTTTTTTGGAAGACGGTTATTATTTTTTATTTTTTTTTACTTTTTTGCCGTGGTACCTACCTCACAAAAAATCGTGTAAACAACAGTGCAAGGAGCTTATCATAACATTATCAACACACACTAAGTGGGTTAAATACGTTTTATTGAATCTAACTCAAAAACCACTCATCAGATCTTGACCAAATTTAAGACCACTTTAAGCAGTTCGTTCAAAATTGACGAAATTATCGATAACATACATTAAAAAAATAGATGAACATAGAACCTCCTATTTTTTAGAAGTCGGTTAAAAAGGATCACCCTCGCACTGAATTTAACCCGAAACAAACATCGTACCTTTTACATTCCTCACCGCTGTCCTACCAGGGCACCAAATGACACATAATTTAATGGATGCCCGTAATTCCACACCATTCCATCTTATATTTGCGTTTCATTTTGTCCTTTTGAAAAGCGACCTTGTACCCTTCTGCCCAATAAACGCTTGATCGTATCTGGGTTGTATTTTTCTCATATAAGAAGCATCGTAAACATGCATGATATTCATTCGTTCAGTGAGGTGTCGGAATTGGGAGACAGACAGTTGGGGGTTGATATGCTTTCTATAGTTATGAAGTGGATACAGCCAGCGTAGTTTCTGAAGATACAATTATGTATTTGAGTCACTTTTTTTTATAAAAGCCGGTCATTCCGGTCACAAAGTTAAAGGCAGGAAAAAGTTTGACTTTTTTAGTTGATCACAAAGCACTTTAGCGTAATATCACGCTTGTATTTCCCCGAACGTTTTGACAAAGGCACTTTAATGTCGCAGTAAAAAAAAAACTTTAGTAAAAAAAAAACATCCATCCTTTTACTTATTTCAATACGGTCAATCAAATGCTTACTGACAAATAATTCTACGATATTTTAACACAAACATAAACCAGCTTGTTCTGTCACGTCGGTGCCGTTTATCAACATTTAAAACAAAAACCTAACAAAAATAGTTAAAACTCGCTCCACAAACGATCCATCAATTGCAGAATATAAATCTGGATAAAAAAGGGAATTTAAAAAAATAAAATTTGGATAAAAAAAATCTTCGAACGAAATCGAGTTAGCCGTTGCCGTCACTATGTATAATAAAATAATAAGGAGACCGACCATTTTTCATAATTCCCCGGACCAGGCACCCATAATTTACTTTTGTTTCAATTGTTACGAGTTTTAAAAGTAAAAAAAAAGATTCGTTCGCCTGCTTCCTCCTCTTTGTTGTTCGAAGCGGTGCCGGTGCCCCCAGATTTTGATGAGATTTCTTATATTTTCTTTGCGAATATTTCAAGAGGTCTGAGGGTGTTGGGTTTCTATTAAATTTTGAAGAAATTGCCCTTTTATTGTTCGAACGAAGGGGGATTGTAGATTAGTTTTGTCTTCCAGGAGATTATTAAGGTTGGAACGTGGTTGCTAATTTAGTAGGTTCCTTTTTTTCCCTTTTCTTTTAATTTCTTTTTATGAATGTTTGGAGGTTAGAATGGACGGTGATAACGTAAATGGCGGGTTTTGTTATAATATAAGATTAGATGGAGGTGCAGTGTGGAACGTCTACATTTTGTTCTGCTTGAATCTTGGTACGATAGAGAACAAAGTTCTCTTTTCCAGCTCTGCGGGTATGATGAATTTAAACTTAGGGAAAACATCACCATAATGGTCTCTAGTCTGCTAATGCAAACACCAATCGTTCCGACAATCGTGATTATTGCGATTTCACCTTTGACCGTTCACACTGGAAATTCACGATAAACCAGAAGGGATTTACAGTCTGATATTAACATTAATTAATGAGTAGAACATTACGAACTTTTAATCACTGTATCATTTAACCCTTTAACGGTGGCGGCCATCCTTTGCGGCAGTGGCGCGTCTGTGGCGCCACTTTTCGGATGGTGCCGCGCGGATCGGAATGAGTGATTATGTATATCCGAATATAGCTTTCTTTAGCTATCAAATAAAGACAAAACTAAGCACAGTTTTTCGCGCCATTTTGCTTTATCTTAATATATAATAAACATAATGTTAAATGGTACACACAGACTACCTCCAATATTGTCACTCATCTTATTTAATCCATCCAAAGGTTGTCTTTAAAAGAGCGCATTTAGTGTCAAGACCGCCCATTGTGTCACCATATACAGGCTGTTTGTTAGAAAGACCGCAACATTTTTTTGAGGGATAGGACGTCTCATTTTATTTATTATTTATTTTCATAATTAATTTTTAAATTTTAAATTTTGAGGGGCTTGTGGCTAAGTAACGTGACGCGTGACGTGTACGGCACGGTTGGCGCAGTTTGTTAAGCGATTGACTGCTGCGCTGCGTGTCGCGGGTTCGATTCCCCCACGGAACAAATATTTGTATGACCTACAGGTAGTTGTTCCGGGTCTGGCTGTTTGTGTATGTGAATTTAAATGTTTGTAAACGCACCCACGATACAGAAGAAATTACTAGTGTGGGGCAAAAAGTAATAACAGCCGCACGGGTCGATCGATTAGATTAAGGTACTTGCCAAGGTTGGTCCGTGGATGGGTGACCACCGATACATACCAATACCCCTCCGTGCTTCGGAAAGCACGTTAATCCGTTGGTTTTGGCTGTCGTTTGTGGATCTTTGACAGTTGTTACAGGTCGTCAGAAACCCGAAAGTCTGACCAGTCTTACCAAGGGGTATCGTGTTACCCAGTAACTGGGTTGTGAAGATCAGGTAGACAGTCGCTCCATGTAAAATATTGGTATTCAGCTGCATTTGGGTAGACTGGAATCCAACCCCACCATAGTTGGGAACAGGCAGTTGATGAAGAATTAATTTTAAAATGTCAAAATTTCGTACCGTATCTCCATTTTTAACACATAATTAATCGTTTTCTAGGAACAATTGTAGTTTTTTATTACTTTCTATTAAACCACCAACAAAAAAGATAAGTCAAGCCGGGTCTGCTGCGCCCATAGTTGCGTGTTTCAAACAAGTTTCAAACACCATTTGAATGATTTTGATTTAGGCCACGCCCCTAAATCGTGTTTATAACTGTTTGAAACACGCAACTATGGGCGCAGCAGACCCGGCTTAATTATGACGGCATGAAGAAAACATAATTATCTCAGTTACCGTGCCACTTAAAACAAAAACATCCTGTATATCTACAATTTATATGATGGGTGTATTTAATAAGAGAATTCTATCTATTTATATTTATCTGTCGTATTAAGTACGGCCATGTTCGATTCTTCTAAACCAAGAAATCCGGAATTATAGAGTATTAACGGCTTTTTGTCCCACGTCAGTTGGAACAGTCAGCTGACCGATGGCTTACTTAGGAAGGATGGGGGCCGAACCCATCCCATAAGGAAAAAGGCATTACACACACTACGTTCCATAGATTAAATGTGATTTTAGGGTTCTGTAGTCAACAAGGAACCCTTATAATTTTATTTAATATAGTTAATTAAAACGGTACAACACCAATTACATTAATAGATAACGCCATAAAGTGTCGCCATATCCGTCTGTCTGTCTGTCTGTCGGTCGTCAGATTACGTCCGAGACTCTTAGTACTAGAAAGCTGTAATTTGGTCTACATATTAATCATGCCCTTGGGCAGCAGCGTTCTCTTTAACACCATACTGCGATCGCCAACCCGCCTGCCAAGCGTGGCGATTATGGCAACCCCCCCCGCTTTGGGGCAGGCCTATTGTCCAGCAGTGAACGTATTTCGGCTGAAATTATGTTGATTAGTTATGCCGACAAAGTGGTAAAATAAAAAAAATTGTTTTAGGGTACTGCCTTGCCAGCCGGTTGATTTTGGATATGTGAAAAAAATCATGGCAGTAAGTAGTACATAACATCATGGTAGCAGTAGTATAATGAAATTAAAAACAAAAACTATCACAGCTAAGTAGGCTTTACAAGTTAACGAGTAATAGTCGACTAACTTATATTTGCAGTTCGAAAATCGACCGTGAAGTTTTTTTTATTTTTTTTTATTTAATTATCATATATGCAAAGAACACAGGATTAAATAATAGATAGCAATCAAAAACCAGTAAGGTTTAAACTTATGCTATCGTGAGTCTATCTCATTATTAAACTATACAATTAATAAAATCTTTAGGTCATTAAGTGGTTACCATCATTCTTTTAAGTATATCGATCTATGGGAGAACATGTTTTTCAACTACAACGTTAAGTTTGTTTTTGGGATAAATTCATCCTAACTACAGAGCCCTTCATTGCGCGTGGTCCGACCCACACTTGGCCGGTTTATACTTTAGGATTTATGGAAGCTACGGGATTTAATAAAAAGTCTGCTCTTTGGAAATTACCAGTTAAGTCCGTGCTGTCATTACGTGCAGTTCTATGATATTCCAAGTTCAGGATAAAAGTGAGATTAAAAAATTACAGGCTTAAAGATTTTTGTAATGCCAGCGAATTAAATTGTAAAACAAACTGACTACCTACTTAAATTGTCTGTGTATTCAAATCAAAACTATCATTCTTTGACAGTTATTTGAAATGGCTTTATCACGGCAAATTGACGTAGGCTGTCAAATTCCCTTCGTCACTTTGCCGTTTAACATTTAATTTCTCTGACCGGACTTCATCAATAAACCATTTTGGGTTTAGGACAAATTCATAATCTAAGTTAGAAGCGTCTGAACAAAACTAAGAGAAAATGAAACGAAAAATATTTGCTGACATCCGCACCCTGTTTATTACCTGTCAACTTCCATTCGACTTAAATCAAAGTACTCGTAACTATTAAAACAGAGCGCTGACACCACAGTTTTCATGCTGATCTGAACAATTTATAGCTCTCACTATACAGGGTGTTAAAGAAATTGCATGCCATAGCTTAGGGGTGGTTAAAGGAACACAGGAAAAAAAAATATATATTAAAAATAAAACATAAAAAAAATATTGCAAGATCAATCTAATTTAGTACCTAGGTACTAATTTAAAATATCAATCGTTTAGAATTAATATTATTTTATTTGTTTAAATTCTTTAATTACTAAGTTAGTAGGTACTAAATTAAGTTGATCTTGCAATATTTTTTTTTTATGTTTTTATTTTTGTTTATTTTTCCTGGGTTCCTTTATCAATACTGAACCTACCCCAAGCTATGGCACGCAATTTCTTTAACACCCTGTATAGTTTCGCTCTTTCATGGAAATTTAAAAGCTAAAGCGCGACAGTGTGGCATCCCTAGTACAGATGGAGCGGTCGGGCGCGACGTAAACAGCGATCAATCATACCGCGTCGGTTTAACGGTTAGGGCCGCCTCGCGGAAGTTTTTTGTAGGTGTTTTTTATTATTCATGACACATTTTGGTATTTGAAAAATGAAAATAAGTTGCAAAGCCATGTTCGAGAGTCTGAGAGACTTTCAAAAGAATTATGTCAAATTGTTGGTGCCGTGATCGTTATGTAAGTTGTGTATCGTTATAAGATACTAGCTTCTGCACGCGACTTCCGCGTGAAATTTCATGTTTTAACATAAAATATTATAATTATCGAAATCGGATCAAAGATCGTTCCAAAGATTACCCCCTACATACAAACTCACAAATCTTACTCCTTTATAATATTAAGTATAGATTAGCAGCGAGTTCATTTTTAAAGTAGTTACAATTAAAAAAAAACCAGCCAAGTGCGTATCTGACCACACACAATGAAGGGTTCCGTAGTTGGGGGGATGAATTTATCCCAAGAACAAACTTCACATTGTAGTTGAAAGACACATATGTTCCTTCATACGATCCAACTGCAAATGTAAGTTTGTACGCACAATATTGAGTGATTTACCATGTTATTTTAAGACCATAGCTATCATATAGGTTCTCCATATAGGAGACAGAACAGGAGGCAAAACATTTTTTTTCGTTTTCTAATTTTTCCCCCAAAAATGAACTCCATATTCAAAATTCATTTATTTACGTTACACGTTCGCATTGGGTCACAACAATTAATAGGTATGTGTGCCAAATTTCAATTTAATCGGTCCTGTAGATTCGGAGCAAATCGGCTATGATAGACGGACAGACAGACAGACACACGAGTGATCCTATATGGGTTCCGTTTTTATTCCTTTTGAGGTACGGAACCCTAATGAATTCTTCGCTATTAACTGACGCATATAAAACTAATATAACGTTGTACTGTACTGCAATTTAATATTCCGTGTTTCCATTTTCTATGTGACCATGCTGTAAAATTCAGGCTAAAGTGCTATTATTTATAAGTTTGATCTAAAACAAAATCCATAATTCATGTTACCACCTAAAATGTTAGCCGAGTGTAAACACCAATGTTTAATGCATAAATTAATAACCTAAAACCGATACTACGTAATAGTACCTATAATTTATGAACAACAACATGAACTAACCTAAAATTCTAATCCGCACTGCCGCAGGTATTATGTCAAAAATAAATTAATGAACAGTATCCAAGTTTTAAGAAATTACTGAATCACTTTTGACAGGTGTCAATGTCAGATTAAATCAGTGGAATTAAATTATTATTAATAGTACCATCTTCATTGAATGATTTTTAAAGTAATGTTCCTCAATTCGGTGTACAAAATCGTAACTGCCAACTTGTACTCATAATCATCATCAACATCAAACCGGAAAACATGTTTTTCAACTACAATGTTAAGATTGTTAGGGTTCCGTACCTCAAAAGGAAAAAAGCGGTCAAGTGCGAGTCAGACTCGCCCATGAAGGATTCCGTAGCAGCAAGTTACATGATATAAAAGTTCTTGTAGTTCGTTGTAACTTTGATCATCATTACAGCAGTTTTCTTAAGTTACAAAAAACTACTTACTAGATCTCGTTCAAACTAATTTTCGGTGGAAGTTTACATGGTAATGTACATCATATATTTTTTTTAGTTTTATCATTCCATTATTTTCCACTTTGGAAGTGTCTTTTGTGCTCTTGTCTCTTGAGTTTAGAAAAGAATGGTATTAAAAACCTCAATATCATTTTTGAAGACCTATCCATAGATACGTATGGGTTTGATAAAAAAAAAAATTGAGTTTCAGTTCTAAGTATGGGGGACCCCCAAATTTTTTTTCTATTTTTTCACTATTTTTGTGAGAAAATGTTAATGTGGTTCACAGAATACGTAATTATACTTACCAAGTTTCAACAGTATAGTTCTTATAGTTTCGGAAAAAAGTGGCTGTGACATACGGACGGACAGACAGACATGACGAATCCATAAGGGTTCCGTTTTTTTGCCATTTGGCTACGAAACCCTAAAAAGGAACCTTTATAAGATCACTCGTGTGTCTGTCTGTCTGTCCGTCTGTCACAGCTGATTTGCTCCGAATTTACTGACCGATTAAGTTGAAATTTGGTACACATATGAACTTCTGTGACCCAAACACGGACGTGTTACGTAAATAAATTAATTTTGATTAAAGAGGTCACTTTTCCAGGGCAAATTTAAGGATTTTATATTAATTATTTTTATAATTTTAAAAAACAAACTCTGAGATTATTTAAGTAAATAAATGATAAATGACCACACCCCCCCCTCCCCCTTATATCCGAAACTACTGAGCCTAAAATTTTGATAAAAACGCAGAAAATAGTTCTTTACTTATAGATTACTGGACAACCTATGAGAAGTCTGTGATCTTAAAATAACATGGTAAATTACTCAATATTGTGCGTACAAACTTACATTTGCAGTTGGAATGTATGGGGATCATGTTTTTCAACTACAATGTTAAGTTTGTTCTTAGGATAAATTCATCCCAAATACGGAACCCTTCATTGTGCGTGGTCCGACACGCACTTGACCAAGTTTCTTTACTTTAAGACTTATGGAAGCTATGGGATTTAATAAAAAAATCTGGTTTATTTGGAAATTATCAGTTAAGTCCGTACTGTCACTGCTATGGCAGAGATCTCTGCAATCCAAGTCATTTATCTCGATCTTCTCCTATAGCTGTACCCCGGATCTTTTGGCAGGATGCCAAAATCAGAACAAAGGCCGCCATCTTGCTTTTTTAATATCACAAAACAATTAAATGATAAATGATGATAAATGATTTTATTTCTGTAAATAAATTTGTAGTACAAACACTTTTACAAGTCAATCATATTTTAAAAATAAAAACTAGATGAGGTCGGCGTTTTCTATCTGAATACTCTGAGAAGAAAGGCCGAAACAAACTCAGAGGTCACAGTCTCTTTTAAAGTCCAGACTTAATCTAGGTCAGATCATGTGGTCTTTTGATGAAAGTTCACACAGATTGAGTGGACCTGTCCAGTCAGTGCACGCATCTGTCAGTAATCGTGCAGCTCAACTCAGAACTTAAGGAGCTGAACGATTTAATTTAACGAACAATACCAAAGAAAGGATATTTGGGTAGGCCGTATAAATTACTCAAACTGCCAGACCATGATAAAAAAATACTGAGACATAAAAAAATCAATTACCCACCTCATCATTGCAGCCGAAAGACGTCCACTGCTGGACATAGGCTTCCCCCAAAAGATCCATCCTATCAGCATTATCATAATTATTCGTAGATCTGCGACAGTCGTTATGGGTAGTCAGAAGCCTAAAAGTCTGACAGCCAGTCTTACCAAGGGGTATCGTGTTACCCAATAACCGAGTTGTGGACGTCAGATGGGCAGTCGCTCCAATGTCATCATCATCATCATCATTCCAGCCGAAAGACGTCCACTGCTGGACATAGGCCTTCCCCAAAACGGGGGGGGGGGTTGCCATAATTGCCACGCTTGGTAGGCGGCTTGGCGATCGCAGTATGATGTTAAAATGCAAAGGGAAATACGACAGCCACGGGTAGAAATAGGGAAGTGCTATTCTTAACGTCCGGCACCACACAGACATCCCAATTATCCACCTAGTTGCTTGTTAATTGCTTACCAACAGCACCCCGCAGTTAACATCATTAGAACCCCAAAAGATCCTTCTAGCAGTGTACTTATCATCTCTTTAACTCAGTATGACCTACACAATCACAACTACATTCTTAAAAAAGTCCCAAATAATTTCAGACGTGTGCAGATATTAACCACGGATCAGGGTCCACCTTTACACCTCAAAGGTCATCGCGAGAGAGCCCTTAATTAAAAATGGGACAGAAAGTTCCTTTATGACATAAACAACAGTTAGACACTTTGTGGCAGTCTCGTTGACATTTAGAAAATTTTGATGAGTATAAAATTTATCTCACAAATGAGCTTACTCTTAGGCTTTTTCCAATTAACCGGATGCATCTAAATACCAGTAATTACATTGGAGCTGAAGCTTCTTCGTGTGGTGCCGGACTTAAAGAATAGCATCATCCCATTTCTTCCCGTGGGTGTCGTAAAAGGCGACTAAGGGACATACTGCGATGATCGCCAACCTGCTTGCCAAGCGTGGCGATTATGGCAACCCCCTCCCCCCGTTTTGGGGAAGGCCTATGTCCAGCAGTGGACGTCTTTCGGCTGGAATGATGAAGACATTGGAGCGACTGCCCATCTGACCTCCACAACTCAGTTATTGGGTAACACGATACCCCTTGGTAAGACTGGCTGTCAGACTTTTAGGATTCTGACTACCCATAACGACTGTCGCAGATCTACGAATAATTATGATAATGCTGATAGGATGGTATCTAACCCAGTTATAAAACTAATGTAATTTAATTTAAGTAGGTAACAAGACTCATACCCCCTTATTCCAAAACAAGTTTTATCTTCAGACCCAGGTTTAAAACATGGAGCCATTATTGAATTTCGAACTTTATTCCGGCTATGGTAAAGTTCCTAAACACAAAACTGACAACTTAGTACCGAACTAAGTTTTCAGTTTTGTATAAAGAACGGTATTTCAATCACTGTTACGTTCTTATTACAAAAACTGGCTCCATGGTTTAAGCCGTGTCAAAATATAGATCTTGTTTTGTAATAAGGCGGATAGTGTTAGTAACAAAATACTTACAAACTATGTTAGTAAAACCTTAACACAGAAACAATTTGTGCAGCAGTGCAAGGTGACAGGCCCCGCCGATACCTTGCAGCAGTGACTCACATACGCACAATCTAGCCTACTTGCAACCATAAACAGGATGCTGTTGGTGCTGCCCCGCACCTTAACCAGGGATGCGCACCGCTTCTGCATCACAGTGTTGAAGCAGTCAACGCGAGCTTCATTGCGGATTAATATTATATAAGCGATTAACGCGTCGTCTTGCTGACAGAGGGCGCTTTCGAGATTTCCGAATTATTAAGAGAAAAATGATGCGTGACGATCGCTTTGATTAGAACATGGCCTTATTCTAATTCAGTTTAAATTTTATGCTTTCTGTAATTGTCTGGGACATTGAAGAGCTCTTTGATATTAATTGATAAGTTTATTTAAAATTTAATAGGTCTGCGTTTTAGGTTGTGGCCTTTTGGTGATGTGGACTTAACGGTCGTTTCAAGTGTTAATATTTTATGAAACTGTCAAAGTTGAAGTCAGAGTTCGGTTATTGGTTTTAAAAACAAATAATAGACTTCCACAAAAAACACTACAAAGTGAAAAATAACTTTAATTTCGGAAGTCGGTGTCTTTGGATCTGTATTTTAGTTTTTTTCAGTAAATGCGGTACAAAAGATGGTAGGTATATAAATTGTTATTGCGATAACACATTTCGCCATAAATTGTCATGCAAATATTAAAGTAGCAAGATGCTAGTTTCAATAAGCAACTCTCTACACAAATGAACACAATAATAAATTCAACATTCAATTATTTAAAGTAAATTTTAAGCTTCTTAGACTCAACATCAAAATAAAATGGTATTTCTATTATAAAAATACAACATAAAATTAAACACAAATAAAATGCACAAATAATAACAAGATTATCTACTAACAATGCATTTCTGTAATGATAAGATTGACAAGAAGTTTTTTTGAGGAATTCAGCTATAGAATAAAAACTATGTGAGATGAGACATTTTTTAAGAACAATGCAGAACTTTCTGTAAGTAAAATCACTTATAAAATTTGGAATTGAATTATAAATAAGTGGCGTCTTATATAGGCAACTGCGTCGGAACATAAGGCGATTAACACACGGCACCGCGCACCGCCGCGGTTTCATATGGTGAGAGCACCGCTCAACCGCGCGGTCGGGCGGTGTACGTGTGTTAGGCATCAACGGATTTATTAGAGGCCAAAGCGACATTGAGATCCGCTTTACCGCCTACCGCGGTGGTGCGCGGTGCCGTGTGTTAATCGCCTTATATATGAAAGGATCAACCAAAAAATAGATTTTAAGTATGTGGAGAGGTTGGCTCGTGGTTATAAAATACCAGCCGCACGGGTCCAGCGAAGGTGTAGCGGCATCAACAACGCCACATATGAACTACGCATCACACTGACGTCACGCAAAATCCTGCATCGCGCAAGCAGAGTTTTCAGCGCAACTAGGATATAAACAACATCCCGACATCAAGGTGATGTTTTTACATAAAAGCACAGTTTATTAGTCAAACGGCCAAGCTTTTTGCTTAAGAAGAGTGACCAATCTCTTGCATTCTCTCAAAATATTAAAACTAGTTTTATGTCACGTCATAAAAAATATTGCCGTATTTCAAGGGACAGATGGTAATATCAATAAATAAATTATGAACAATAAAATCGTATGTATACTTAAAATTAAAATGAATGAGGATTTTACGACTGGTCGGAATAAAATCCTGAATGACATTTGTACGAATTGAGGTTAACTCACATGATATTATTCTTCTCTCTTACAGCGTTTGTCGACCACCACCGTCAACGGTACGTCATAAATTATTCGTAACGTGACTTCCCGTTGACGGACGTGCGGTGGACCCGCGGCCATAGTAAATGTATGCATCGCTACTTCAGCGCCGTCATCTCGTTCTCCATGACGTCCTGTTGATGTGGCGGCGGACAAACAGCCTTAACGTAACGCAATATATGAGAACAGCTCATGCCGTGGTAAAAATAAAAAAGAGCGGACTAAGGGAGTTATCACACTTATCAACGTGGAATCGGCTTGGGCCGATCAGAAAGAGCTTTTAGTCAATCAAATAAAAGCGAAAGGCGAATGACGTCTTTTTCGCTTTAATTGCATCAACATACAGCTTTTTTTGACCGGCTCAAGCCGATTTCACGTAGATAAAGTGTGGTCACTTCCTAAAACGAAGATGGTGGAGATACATTTGGAAGTGCACAATACGGGCTAGAATCTAGCCTATATTCTCCCACTGAAAGGCAAAGGCCTCCAGCCGAATGATCCAGCCACATGCATGAAATATAGCCTATGAATCTTAACGATAAATTAACTATATTTCATGCCTTTGGCGCGTTAGCAGGGCAGTAACTGGCCTGACTACATTTATGTATATCGTAGATGTGATATAAATGCGATTACATATCAGACTGGTATGCGCCATTTACACGGTGCAAGTTTCTGGAACGTTCAAGAGCAATAATTGCATGCCATAAAGCACGTACAATTATTGCCATTCAAGAACTGCATGCAAGTGTTTACACGCGGGCGATTTCCATAAAATGGCATACAATAATTGAATGCAAGTTTTGCCGTTCCATAAAATTGCATGCGACTTACACCAAGGCAATTTTATTGCGAGGCGATTATTGCATGCAAGTTTTGCCTCGTCTTAACACAGTTACACGTCGCGCTGCCAAACATTTCATTAAAATTTTATTGAACGTCTTCTCAATATGTTTTTTAACTTGTTTCATTTCGTACTTGTAGAGTTGAATGCGATTTTATTGCACGTGCAATTTTGTTGTACGTGCTGTTTCCACGTATACCAGTTTTGTACGGCAACTAACTTACCCGTATCGTGCAACAATTGCACGTCATGTTTATTAGACGGTGCCAGTCAACTGTTGCTTCAATTTTAAGTTGGAGACATGGAGCCAACGCAAGACCGCCGTAAACCCGCTTGTGTCAGTTTATGGAAGTGTTGCTCTGAGTATTACAAGTACAGATGTAAAGTATCGTGTGAGTAATGACTGACTAAATACTTATTTCACTAGCGTAAACTTAGTCACAAGTTTAATTATAATAATATACTTTGCATCTCTCTATTGTTTATTAGCTTTCAAAAACCACATGTTCCATAGCCAATAAACTTTCACCGTATAAATAGAGCTTTTGGGGTAGGCTATATAAGGCTTTGAGGGGTCTACCCCACAAAGCCTAATATAGCCTACCCTAATAGAGGTTAAACTTATGAATGTCAAAATGTCGATATCACAGAAAATTTATTTAAAAACGAATGTATTCCATCATAAAAATGTAGCAATTTTTAAAGAAAATCATTGCATATTTCATATCGTACGTGATAAACATGTTTTTAAATTGCTTCAGCATTCATATTTGATTGAGACATAAACCCTCTTGATTTTGTGAAAACTTTTAAATTGCGCATTGGAAACTGAAACATGTTTAATATTTAACATAGCCATCTAGAGGCTAAAACTAAAAGATTTGCTCAGGCGGGCTGCAATAGACTGAAAATATAAAGTTACTAGCTGCGCCCCGCGGTTTCACCCGCGTAAGTTTCGATCCCGTGGGAAGCCACCCTTAACACTTAGGGGTATAAAAAATAGATAGTAGCCGATTCTCAGACCTACTGAATATACATATAAAATTTCATAAAATTCGGTCAAGCCGTTTCGGAGGAGTATGGTAACTAACATTGTGACACGAGAATTTTATATATAAGATATAAGAAGTTATAAACTTGCTCGAATTATATTTCATACTGGGATAAAAAATACAGTTCGTAATTATTCTATTTTTATTTTTTAAACAATATATTTTTTATAATACTCGATAGCTTTACTCGTTGAAAATTGTTTAAAACCCCTTTTTAGGGTTCCATAGCCAACAAGGAACCCTTATAGTTTCTGCATGTCCGTTTGTCTGTCCACGGCTTAGCTCAGAGACTCTTATAACTAGAAATCTGTAATTTTGCATAGGTATAAATTCATGCCGACAAATTGTAAAAATAAAATCTTAAAATATTATATATTTTTTAGGCTATGTACCGCTTCTACACGTAAGTTGGGATGATTTTTCCCCATTGTGTGAGGTGTCATTGGAAAGGCTGTACAAAAATATTGCGGGTCTGTTAAAACCATCTCTCGATTGAGGGATCCGTTTGCGTAACATTAAGCTGCTCATTAACTGCTCATTTTTGTTAGAGTCAAGTGTGCCAGCTAAATGGTTGTTTTTGGATATGTGAAAAAATTCACGACAATAGAATATCGAACTTAAAAGGAAAACTATCACAGCTAAGTAGGCTTCGCAAGTTAACGAGTAATAGTCGACCAACTTACATTTGTAGTTGCTATGTATGGGAGAACATGTTTTTCGACTACAATGTTATTTATTTAATACTTTAATCACACAAATGTACAGAGGCGGGCTTAATGCCATACGCATTTTCTACCAGTCAAACTTTGGGCGATGCAGAGACAAACAGTGGTAGGTGCAATGGCGAAAATTGAGGAATACATATTATTTAATTATAAAGATATACATATCTCTTAATTAAAAACTATAAATATAATATATAAACCTAATTCAAGTATGTTCTTGGGATAAAAATTGATCCCAACTACGGAACCCTTCATTATGCGTGGTCCGACACGCACTTCGCCGGTTATTGATTTTACCATTCGATGAGCATCAAATCATTCAGTCAGATTTTACGCGTTGAAAATTGTTCAAAACTCCTTTTGTTATCACCGTTCGATGAGCATCAAACTATTCAGTCAGATTTTGAGGGCCCAGCACGAAAGCGCGAAGTAATCAATATTCATGATTGTAGAGCAGTAGTGGCCCAGTAGTAACTTACGAGACGGCCGCGACTTATGTTGTAGGTCGTAGTGTAGCGGCATCAACAACGCCACATGCGAACTACGCGTCACACTGAAGTCACGCAAAATCCTGCATCGCGCAAGCAGAGTTTACCGCGCAACTGGCATTATACAACATCCCGACATCAACCATCAGGCAGTTGCCCACCAGACACAACACCTGTCTGGTCGGGGGATCCTCCCTTTTCTATAGAGGATGAGTGAACTTTACACCCTGTTCCTCATGCCTCTAAAGTAGGTTCGAACCCAGACAGGCGCTTTAATTTGTATACATTATTTCATCACCACTGCTCTCAAAACTGTGAAGGAAAACATCGTGAGGAAACCGGCATGTCCTAGAACCAACAATTCGTATAATGTAGCCCATTTCAAGGTTTGTAAAAGAGAGGAAAGTATGGCGGATACACAGTCAGCACAATCGGTAGCAAGGCCAACTGCCCAGGGTGGCTCAGGAATATTTGAGTATCATCTCCTCTGTTAATATTTATAGACACCCCCCCCACTCACACACACTAACACAAACACACAGCCACACTCATAAGCACAAACTAATATGCTATATTAATTTTAAATAAATAAATAATTATTATTTACGTCACGACATTCACGTTGACACGATCTCCCTGTAATGCTCCACGTTTGAGGATTGACTCCCAAAATACAAGCCAGCCTTAGTTTGTGTATCAGTTTCAGTACCTAAAGCAAAAATAAATAAATACTGTATCTAATATATGTAACAAATTCATGTGAATGCTCTCATTTATGACAAGAAACTTTTTGTTTTTTTTTTTTTTTATTTCACAATAGAAAATGTACAAAATTTTAGAAATATAAATATAATATGAATTAATGTTGACTGATACTGTTATTTTGTGTATACGAAATATAACATGTCAGCACTCCCGTACACACAATAGTGATCAGATAAGGGTGCCAAAATAAAAACTCTCCGCCTTATCGGAACACAGTAAATCCTATACAAGAACGCTTCGCTCCCCTCCTTTTCCATGTATGGGGTACTTCACCCTAAGAAAATACATTTTAGCTCGGCATTCATCTTTGTTTACTAAGAAAACATTCTCATATAATGATTATTGAATATGAAGGTAGGTTGAAAGGAAAATGGCTGATGCTATGAAAAGAACGTATTTTTTCGAATGTGTAAGAAAATAATACATAACTCGAGCGCTAAATATACCTTGGTTGTTACAAGGATAACACTGAAAGTTCTTAGAACTGGCTGTTTAGCTTTATATCCAATTTATATTTATATTTTTTATATCCAATGAAAAATTAATTTATATTTCGAATTTAGAACTCTTTGGTAACCTGATTATGTATAATGAATTCATCTGTCATTTATTGCCATATAATGGCGGCAATTTGAAAAGTGCGTGTAGTGCGTTAAAATGAATTTAACGCGAGAACATTTTCGCTCTATGACTTATTACGACTTTCGTTGTAGTTTTTCAACAACAAAATAAATATAAGAAAGATTTCGAATAGCCTTTCATGATGAAGCCCCATCACGGGCCACTACTTACTACTGAGTTTAGGCGTGGTCGTAGGAATCTTGCTGATGATGAGGGACGTCCTGCAACGGCGACAACTGACGATAACATCATTACCGTGCGGCGCATGATAGAGGCTGATACGAGAGTGAACTACCAACAGATTCGGACAAGCTTAGGCATTGGTAAGAGTCAGGTGTGATAAATCTTACATGAGCATTTAAGCGTCTGGAAGCTATGTACTAGATGGATTCTGGAACTACTTACCTCATCTTGTTTATTTAAACAAAATTTGAAAATTATGTTGTCCTTTCACGCTTGTGACAAGCATTCAACTTATAAAATACTAGTGACCATAGACAATGTGGAGAACACAATACTACAGTAAATGAAAACATTACTAATGCATGTAATTAGTTTAAGAACAACCAAATAAATCCTACCATTGAAATAAAAAAGTAATTTTTCTAACAAACTAAATAATAGTGATGCCGACTATGGATTTTGCCAATATTTTACTGGATATGGTGACTAAACGATTGAGTTTATTTGATTGATTTCATGGGTGCAGACTGGGAACGTCATTACATTTGAAAGCAGTTTAATTTAATGTATTATCGTAGCCAAATTATGGTGAAAATCGCATCAAATGATTCGAAAAACAACGCGGTTACTTATAAAGACACGAAAAGTGACTAAGACGGAGATATATGCCAGTGACCTTGAGTGGTTAGCTTGCGTGTTCTGTACTGAGCTCACGCAACGCGTCGTACGTTCAGCCAGTAATAGGACTCGCCCATCAAGGAGCGCTGTCCCCAATTTGACGCAATATTAATTTATTATACACAAACCAAAAGGCATTTTAATAAAACGCGTATACTAAAAGATAAATTATTAAATTATTTTTAAATTGGTGAAGGTTTTAGAAAAAGACGTTTGGTAGATTTTGCGCCATTCTCAGTTTTTTATCCGCGTTAGACATAACTTTTCAAATTAATTTCACTATGTAATACGTATAAACATTATCTAAAATATTCACATAAAGTTATTAAAAAAATGCTCTAATGTAACACATATTTTTTTCAAATCATTAACACTTTTCGTTTAGACGTGATCTTCAGTATGACATCATTAAAAGTCGGCACATAATACAGATTAGGTACCTATAAATTCAAAAAGATTACAAAATCAAGTATTGTAAATTATGGCATTAAAATTGTATTACAAATAACAATTTAGAAACACTTAAAAAGTTATTTATTTTACAACTTTATACATTGACTTAATAGTGTACATAAAATAAATAGTGTGACCAATAAAATTGCTCGTAAACCCAAAAGGTGGTGATATTGCGTGACCTTAATACAGGCTGAATTTTTCAAGTGTGGGTGGATAGAATAATCTGAAACTATGAGTAATAATGAAACATAACCTAACCTAAGTAGTCTCGGGCCTGATATACGATAGATGAGTTGCTATACGATAGATGAAAACGAAATTGTGATCGTTACCCAACCTGGGAGAGGCCTATGTCCAGCAGTGGACTGCTATAGGCTGAGTCGGGATCATTCAATATAAAAAAAAGAATTTAGAATTCCTACAGGGTCAAAGTCAAAGTCAAATTATTTATTTCAAATAGGCACATAAGAGGCACTTTTGAACATCAAAATTTACAAAAAGATAGAATTGATTCTAGTTGCCCCTTTCAAAAGGTAGTTTCGTATGGAGAAGAATGGGCAAGAAACTCCACCGTTACTCTTTCGAAAATGATTTACAATGTGAAGACGATGCACCTAGAAAAAAAAATACTAGACCTTAATAGGTAAAAATAATTAAAAATTAAGCAATGAAAAATATCGTAATTATGAGATAGATACAAGGTGCTCACACATAGAGTACAGAGAGCTCTATCAAATGATAACTCGACACGCATGTCATTTATTCAAACTTTTTTTTCTTGGGATCGATCTGACCCGTAAAATAAATCTTAGAAACTTTTTATATTAGTTTTTTTTTATTTGATAAATCTCAAGAAAAACGTTTGTGTCAGACGGGCAAAAGAGTGATCTTACAAAGGTTTCGTATTCCTTACAAGGTTGGGACCCTAAAAATCACTGGGTACGCATTTTGGCAACCACCCACACTAGGAAAATTAACCCTAGAAATTACCCAAAGTCATCAGTAAACTTGCTGCTGTAAATAAAAGATGCTAGTATGACTTTATAAGCGTTCGCTGAGGAAAACTTTAATGCAAAAGTTATAAACAGCCATTAACTTAAAGGTTAATTAGTCGGGCCAGAGAATGGGAGTCAACCACAATCATTACTATTACCACAGTCTTTCTTAAGAACTAATGGTTAAGTTAGACTGTGGTATTAACGTTACCGAAGACCTTTTTTATTTTTGGAGTGAATCCCTCCAAAGGCCTGGACTTTCGGGATAAGAACGGAGAGTGTGGGATTTTTATCTCTCTAAAACCATCCCAGTGGTCATCATCTGTACATCGAAAGGGTCACGGTTATCTCTAAAAGACCAATTCGAAACCCCCTTTGTGCAACGCCATTTAGGGCACGTCACTGGGAAGACTATAAAAGGGTCACCCCAAAACCTAGCTATGCAAGAGTGCAAGCACGTGACCACTGTCCTCCCTGATGCCTATATGATTGCACATTTAGTAATTATATATAAATGTACCTACTTGTAGAATAAAATGAATACTGTCATTTTAAAATAATGAGTTTTTTTTAACATTAATGTAACGAGATGATTTTTAATTTACAAAATAGCATGCGATTCCAATATTTGCTAATATAAAACATTAATTAAGCATTAATTTTATCTACGTAACTATTCCTCGAATTCTCAAATGACAATATTATTATTATTAATAGCGTAAGCATTTACTTAAGACCTAATATTGAATTGCGTTTGAGAACTCAGCCGTATATGAAATGACAGAGGCTTATCGGCTTAGTATGTAACCCTAACAAAGAAGTCTATAAAATCAACCCGCTAAATCTATAATCTTCCACAAGAACAGATGATCGTCCCCACTTCACCCCCTCGACGTGCGTTATTAGATACAGTCAAACAAAGAGTTTGGTATAGAGGTAAAAAACACAGTACCTATTTTTTTTTGTTCCCGGAGTGGAATATCCTCACGGTGGTCCTCCACCCTAGGGTGGGCGGAGGGGTCTGTCAGACTCTTACTAACTAAAAACCACCCCGGTGTTCCCTTCCCTCACTTGCACCGGGGATCATGGGATCAAGTGCGACTTCCACAATCCCCAGCTGGTGCCGGCCGGCCCGTCTCTGCAAGCCACCTCAAGTATGGGGGGGGTGAGGTGTGTGACCCCCCACACGATGTCTAACAGGGACGCGCGCCGCCATCTCAGGTCCTGTATGATGTGGGCGGCGGACGTCCCCGAGTCCGCCATCTCTGGACAGGGCATTCTCTGCCCTCTGCCAACGCTCGGGGCACCTGCTGCGGGCCGGGTAAGTAGAAGAGATCTCCCGCTCCCTTTTCGCAGCCTCCTTCTGCGACACGCGTCCCAGAACTCCTCGCTGCCGACAATCGACTCGACCACGGCCGGCAGCGACAGAGCGCTGGCTACTCCTGAGATGAGCGGCACACTGTGCCAGCGCATGCCACGCTATGTGCTCCCAAAAAAAAATACAGTACCTATGTTCAGTTAAACAAGGGACATACTTTATGGGAGTGTAGTACTCATGAAAATGAACAATTTCAGGGTTGATGTATGTTTTTATTTTTCATATTCCAGAGTTGGCCCCAAAGTAACAGTTGTCAAATTTTATGAGTATTTCACTCCTTTAAAATATCGTTTGACTTGACACACTGTATTAATTTTTCTACTACACTGCCTGTATTCATAACGGTTGTATGAGTATTAACTTTTTACGCTTAAAGACACACTTAGAAGAGTGATTTAAAAGACTTCGCTACTCAGCACACTCACAAC
Source organism: Tiliacea aurago (assembly GCA_948098905.1). Taxonomy (NCBI): domain Eukaryota; kingdom Metazoa; phylum Arthropoda; class Insecta; order Lepidoptera; family Noctuidae; genus Tiliacea; species Tiliacea aurago. Next base: position 21,561,262 of record OX402593.1, read on the forward strand.
AAAGTAGATACAAGTTAGCTACCTGTATACCAAATAGCTCGTTCGACTGTACATTTAGAAAGGGTGTGAAAAAGATCAGAGTTTCGTCACTCCTACACCTAATATTACATTTCACGTAACCCAAATATTTTCGAGCCCTCTTTGTGCCCTCCTTAATGTGTGAGGGAGGGGGTGATTTATCTACCTACTATTCAAGGTAGGTACATAATGTGGTAGTTCGAATAATCTGATATCTTGTTACTCACTGATGAAATTCATAGAGTTTTTGCTGAAATAAGCTTTGCGAGTCGATTTTGAGAACTATGAATTTTCACGTAGAGATTTATGTTGCTGAGCGAATTTTATAATTAAAACATATAATTAAGCTGAAATAAACCAAAAAAAATGCGTAGTTCAAAAGAAAGCATCGAAAAAGTATATTTTTCGGGAACTTACCGTGTATACAGGGTGGATTTTGAGACTTGGCAGTAAGGGCAGGTACCTCAACCGCTGCCGCTGTAGCTACAGGAAAACGGTCTTAGGAGACTACACTTTACTATTTAAAAAAAATGTTAATCTGCTTAAAAAAAATCGAAAAATAAAGTTGAAGCCAATCGATCCTGTTTCTTATAAGGATCAAAAAACTCAAATCAAAATAAAAAAATTAGACAAATTGAGGTTTGAGTACTAGTAAAGTCACAAATCGCAAAAAACTTTTCCCATACATTTCGTAGGAAATGAGATTCCAACTAACTTTATTATGATGGATTGACTGGCCGCTACAACGAAGACTGTCCTGCTTTTACTGCTCCATCTCAAAAATTCACCCTGTATAATAATACCTATTGCTTTTTTCATTTTCAGAATTTTTATATATGTCTGTATTTTTTATTTATGTTCTACAATCCGCTTGAACGAGTAATCCGATTAAAAGTCAAAAGGCTTATCGTCTGCGTTTTTTATCATTTTAACCGTTTTTATTTTAAATTCTAATTTAACCCGATATTGCTATGTCTACTACTTGAGGCTTCAAGTATTATTATTTATTTATTTTATCACTACTTTGTCTATCTCCTAAACATTACTTTGTATATTACCATAATTTTATAGGATTACTTTTTCAAGTTTTTGAACTCAATAAATATTATGTTATGACCGTAAGACGGCGCTGCTAAGCAAATGACCGCAGTTCATTCCGTACAGCAAAAGTTTTACATAGTTTTTTCTTATAAATAATTTCTCCGAAGAAGCCAAAGTTTTTAACTATGCCTGATTCAGAAATAAGCCTGTCGTTAAGAGAATACCGTAAGTAAATAAATAAGGGTGTAAAACATTACATCTCTACCTACAGTTTTAAGGAAAAACGGATGTGCATTTAATGTAACAATCCACGAGTTTCTATTTACATTATAATTAAGATTAATGTTATTAAGACAACAAAACAAAACAGCTTAATTGCTCGCCCGAAATCAGTTAGAAGCCCATCAACGCGTGACGTCATCATAGTAATTGAACGCGAGATTATCATATTGCTCATACAATGGCAACTTCATATCGACAATATTCTCTTTTATGGCCTGCCTTTGTGCTCTCATGGGGCCGCACGGAGTTTTATCGCCCAATTTTTATTACCAAAACCTGTTTTTGTTAGTAATCATTGATTTTGATATCTTTTTTATGTTGCACGATAGAGGTTTTTTTTTCATACATAACATGGAATCGATGAAAAATTCAAAAAGTTACTTGTTGCTTTTAGGTTTTTTTCTGAATTTCGTTTGAGTTAAGTTATTGGCGAGTTTAGAAACATTCTAGGCACGGAACTCAGCTGAAATGGTCCATTAAGTTTAAGTGTATTTTTTTAGTCTGACACAGAACTGGCGGGCTTTCGGATATAGTACAGCTGTAACTTGATTTATAGGTAGAAATAAAAACTCTATTGTACTGTGCAATTTTCCTCCATTACAGATGAGACTTTATGAAACTGAACTAGGTTTGTTATTAAATTGACCATATTCGACACAGATCTTTCACAATCGTTGATTTTATGCCGTCCATATTCTTCGTATTTTTATAGCCATGATTTGATAAAGTACAGCAATAAAAACAGTGTCACAAGCTTCATAAATATATTTATCTTGCGGACCAGAATCAACAAGGAAGAAACTAAGACAAAAACAAAAACATACTAAATCACGTGGCAACGGAAGGGTTAAATAAGTTTAGCTAAGTCAGTCGTAGAGCGTAGCAATTGTAGCCACGTTGCTACGGTAATTTATCGTAGCGCGTAGCGGTCGGCATCACCTACGGCGTAGCTCTGCTACGCACATGTTGCCTAATGAATGTATGTACGCTAGAGAAAGTTTTCTTAGGATAAGTACCTAGGATTATTATGAATGTGTGTGTGCTTAATCCACATAGACCCTTCGTACTTTAGGCAGGGACCATTTTGGTTACCCATTGAAAGGGTTTTCGATAGCGTTTTTCTAAGCGGTTAAACAAAAACCCATACGATAAGGGTAACCCTTATGAACGGCTTAAATTAAATTTTGGTAACCCGTTGAAAGGGTTTTCGATAAAAACCCATACGGTGTGGGTAACCCTTTTGAACAGCTTAATTTAAGCTAAATTACCCACACCGTATGGGTTTTTGATTAACTGCTTAGAAAAACCCTATCGAAAACCCTTTCCATTGAAAGGCTTTTCGATAGGTTTTTTCTAAAATGGTAACCAAAATGGTCCCTGGGTAGAATAGAGATAGAATTGGTCCTGCTACGCGTGCTGGGCGGATATCGAAATAACATAATATTATGATTTTCTCATGTTACTGGGTTTCAAGTAGGTATAGAACCCATAGAAATGGGTTATCAGGTAACCCTTTCACTGGCTTTCAAGTATAAAACCCATTCAATGGGTTTCTAGTATAAAACCCTTTCAATGGGTTACACCATGATAAAGGTAACCCAATGAATATGTTACCCTTTCAAATGGCTTAACCCTTAACCAGGGTTGTACGGTCCCTGATTTTAGGGTTCCGCATGCGAAATTACCTATGGTTTTGCATGAAAACGTCGTTTTTCACCGTATAAGAGGGACATAAAAAATCTGCTGTTGAAACTGATTGTCAAAGGCAAAAAGTACAGTACAACGGTAACAATTTGATATAAAAATACACATTGAAAATCCCGAAAGACGTATAGTGAAGTTAAGCAAAGTTACAGGTAGGAACACCCTTACGTAAAGCTAAAGGGCGAGGGTGAATATTTACCGACAATTTCCATCGAATAGGATTCCTCTGAATGACTTTTTAAAGAAAAAAGTAACATTCAAATATACCATTACACTTCACAGCTTCGATAAAAACAGGGTACTGAAGACTTGGTATGTAAGAATGGATATTTTATAAAATAAATATTGGAAAATGGGTGAAAATTCGATTACAATGTACGAAGGGTAGTATGTTAACTTTGACACTTTGCAAGTATACTATGATAAAAATCTTTACATTTCACAGAGGCATTGTACACATAAGCTCACACCTTCTTCTCATGGGGGTAGGCAGAAACTGTAGAACGCCACATGCTACGCTCATTTTGTTTTATTGCTTCGTTTACGGTCATACATCTGGCACGCCGGTTGCGAGTACTACGCACCTGACCTTTCTGAAGAACATCACCAATTAAGTTCCTATATTATGTCCTTCTAGGGCGTCGTCACAGCGTCTCCTGCCTTGTAAATACCTTTTGTTAGTCGCCTTTCATTCTTCCTCTCAACATGACCAAACCATCTAAGCATAATCTTTTCAAATGTTGTCATTACATCTTCTTTTAAACCACACCGTTGTCTTATCACATAATTTTTCAGGAGGCATTGTATGCATAGAATATTTGAGAATAATGATTGGTCAAATTCAGTAGGTACAACCATAGAAATTAACTGTGAAGCAAGTTGACACGCTACGTCAATTTGCCGTGTTATAGCCATTTCATAGACAGTTGTGATTTGAATATACGGACAATTTAAGTTGGTAATCAATATGCTTTACAATTTATTCATTTAATTCTTTAGAATAAAATTAACATTCTGTTTCGCAACACAATGCACAGTTGGAAATGTATGTAAATGAACGTGGAAAGCGACGCTGCTTTTAAAGGAAGATGTCAAAAACAGGTCAAATCCATTACATTTCATGTTAAGGCACGGCGCCCATTCGCGGCACGGCATGGCAAGGTATTTTTAGGCGACGAATAAAAATATAACTTAATAGTATGGAAATAAAGTTGAAATTTCAATGTTAATGGTCCTAAGTACAAAAACAATACCGCGGTATGTTTAGGCCCGGTGCCCATTGAAATTTCAACTTTATTTCCATACTATTAAGGGTCGAGTAATCGCCGTAGACCTTGGCCATACAAATGAGCGTCGCGCTTACGCCGCGTCGCCGTTCGGTTTCATAGGAAATATTTATTTTTAGTAACGAAAATATAAATATTTGAAAAAATCATAGACAGAATTTTATTATAGACAGTATAATAGTCTGTTCATACAAAAAAAAATATCAAAATATCGTAAGGAGTTTGAAAGTAATATCGTTTTTTATGCTCTAGGTAGACATATATAATTTCATAAACAATTTTACTACAATACGTAAATATTCACATATAGAATTGATGTATAGGCGTTCTAGTTTAACATACATTTTTTGCATAACTTATTTGCATTATATGAAGGCGTAATAATAGATTTAAAAGTCACTAAAATCATATATCTGCGCCTTAAATTATATTTCTATTCGTTGCCTAATAGTACATTGTGATACAAGGGTGGAAAGTAAACAAACTCGTGTCATTAAAAACCCTCGCCTTCGGTTCGGGCTTATTAATGACAGCTCGTTTGCAATAATCTACACACCCGTGTATCACACGACGTTTTTCAATACACTTGTGGGGAATAGTAAAAAACAAATCAAATAATTAATTAAAATTTTCAGGAAATGGCGCGTTTTTGCAACTGCACATATTTTTTTTTACAACGAAAACTGCCTATAAAGCCTATTCGATTTTTGACAAATGTTAATGTGAAAATAATTAAATATATTAAATAATCATTTAGAAGACTTTTGAGAATTCAATGCTAAGACGTAAGGACTAATTCATTTTTCCTCGTATAAAATCTATCCCACTTTATTCTATATAATATGTATGAAAACTCCTTGCTTCTAAACTTTTTAAATTGACTTATAAATTTAAAACTCAACTGCAAAACTGATAGAGCTCGTAAACAATAGTCACGACCGCATAACAGAAAGATGCCTATGCAAAATATTTAATTTTCGAATCATAATATAGCCTCTGAAAGTACGCCATGTTAAACAACTGTATTGAAAAATACTCGTACCTTGCCATGCCGTATCGCCAATGGGCGCTGGGCCTAATTCTCCATTTCGATCCGTGTCAAACTTTAGGGTTTTCTACTTTGTCATTCTAAATAAAGGACCCATCCTTCAATTTTGAGATCCACTCAAAAACAAAACTACACATTCAAAGGTAAAGTTTAAGTCAATATGAAACTTCAAAAAAATAACTTTCAGGTATGGGGACTTTGAACCCTACGTGAGGGGGCAAAGGGTTCGCGGTCCCCATCGGGGGTTCTCGTTTAGAATGCATAGAATTGTTACGGTGTATTCGCACTATAATTGGCCGTTTGAATAGGTAAAGGCGCTGGGTAATGCCTTCCTTCCGCTCTTTAGCCGCTGAGGCGAAAAGGTGCGCTGTTGGGTTAATCGCTATTTGGTTTGTATTAAAAGCACTTTTTTGAAATGGAATATTTGCGTTTTGTTATGATTTTGTGAGGATTTTGCACAGAAGAAGGTCGAATTGCGTTGGAACATTGTCTTCTTGAACGGTTTTGGGCATAAATAAACAGCTTTTTGTTTTTTTACAAATATTTTTTCTGTTTTATATAAAAAAGAAAAAAGATTTGATAACATAACATCACGCCTTGCTTCCCCGAAGTGTTTGGCAGAAGTGTACCTGTAGTACACACACATTTCGTCAGCTATGTTTAAGTCCCATGTAATAGGGGGCGAGCCTATTGCCATCAACCGGGCACTAATCCAGACTCCGGGCTGCTACTGAAAAATTCCTGATAGAAAAGACCAATATCACTTTGCCCGACCCGGGACCTCATGCTCAGCAGTAGCACTTGCAACCACTAGACCAACGAGGCAGTCATTACAAATATCTTATAAATATCTTTAGGTATATTATTATTAAATCTTTATTTACAGATCACAGAGATCCATACAGGGTTAGTAAAGAAAACCTAAAAACGAATGTTAGTATCATAATCCTAATATACATGTTATAATTATAATGCTAAAGTCCGGAGTCGGACCTCACACTATCCACGTAGTATATAGTACGCACTTGTAAACGTATAAACTCCGATCCAGTGACGCAGCATCGGACAATCCCACTTACAACACAACATGCTCAGGATGCTGTGGGAGCCGGCACGTATTCTGCGAAGGATCGAGGCACACCGGTTTCGGATGATGGCATAAAAGCCGTCAATCCTCGCCTCAGCAAACATCCGCGAAGCGCTACAAAAACGCGGCAGCCCCGCTAGCATCCTGAACGCATTATTATACTGTACACGCAGGGCGTTGTATGACCTTTGCGTATACCTAACCCACAGACTGCAAGTGTAGAATGACTGGCAGTAAGCTCTAAACAGTGTCATTTTTACCTGCTTGCTACATCGTGCAAATCTGCGGATCAGCATATTACATCGGACAGCCAACGCCCTGTGTTCCCTCTCAATGTCCATGTCATCAGTTAAGTAATCGGTGATCCAGGCGGTTATTTATGATCACAAACTACCTGTCAAATAATTTATTTCAAGTAAGCCAATTAAAGGAACTTTTCCGTAATTAAGAATGAAAATAGAATTGATTCTAGGCGCCTCATCCAACAGTAAGTTTCGTACGGAGAAGAATGAATGGTCAAGAAACTCCCTTTAAAAAAATGTTTTACAATATTTTGTATTTAAATATAATTTTATGTAAGCACTATAATTATTATGATTTATTATTGTCACTTAAGGCCATTGCACACCGGCGAACAGAGGGGGACGACATCGAGGAGGATTTGCCGAGGAGCACCCCGCGGCATCCCACGGTATGCCACGGGGGAAATTCTGAGTGCACCCCCGCTTGCATTGCCTTTCCCCCGCGAACGTATGCTAGCGGACTCCTAAATCCTCTTTGATGCTCCGAGGTCGGTCTCTGAGCTTTGGAATCTATATCTTATTACCATCAGATACGTATGAATTTACGTTGGTAAATTCGTACGAGTCGTTTCTCGCTGTCTTACGGGAAAACTAAACTAACCTCAAGTTTTGTATAGATCACACTATTAAAAAGTTTTTTGTGAATGTTTTTAATTTCAATGTATAGGTACGAGTACTATAATATTTTATAGAGGTTTGTATGGGGGGTTGATGTTCTGAACCGATCTGGTTTCGAAAATTCTTTCATTAATGGGAAGCTACGGTATTACCGAGTCTCATGGGATATATTTTATGTTGAAACAATAAATTGCACGTCGACGAGGTCGCGGACACAATCATACTACAGATCCCCACTGCCTTTAACACACCATTTAAGTAAACGATATCAGATTCAAGAGGTAAACTTAGAACCTTTTTCGACACTGATTTATGTACTTCTAGATAGTAACACGTACATAAGGCTGCGGTAACTATTTTATTCAGGTAGACATATCAACAAAATGTTTAGGCTCGGAGCTCCTGTATTTATTAATAAAAAGTAGATTTATGGACGGGTGGGTTGCCAATTATTTATTTTGTTCTCTTGTAATGAAAATAAAGAAAAACCTGCCAAGCGCGTGTCGAACCACGCACAATGAAGGGTTCCGTAGTGGGGAATTTATCCCAAGAACAAACTTATCATTACAAAAAAACAAAAACATGCTGCCCCTACACATTCGAACTGCAAAATGTAAGTAGGTATGTACGCACAATATTGAGAGATTACCCATGTTATTTTAAGACCATAACCTTATAGGTTTTTCTGTAATCTTCAAGTAAATAAATATTCTCTGTATTTTTTCAAAATGAGTGTGTGAATGGAATGGTAAATTTTCATCTATTTTCTTTAACTACTTTAAAACTAACGGGTTTTTCAACAAGAACTTTGTTTTTTAAAACAAAATAAACCAAAGAGTGATCAAATTTTTATTGTAATAGAAAGAGTAAAGTTTGGTAATTATGAATTACAAATGATATCGGACATGTCCACCACGACCACGCTCACAGATGTCGATCCTTTCATCATGAATTTATTGCAAACCAAATTTCCCGATTGCATAATTTCATCCGATCGTGTGATTTAACTCCGCTGGATTAATATTAAAGATAGAGTCTATACTTCTTCTTAAAACTCAAAACCCGTGATGCGATCAACGAAATAGCCCCGCCATATTGCCAAAAAGTGATTGAAGTATTTGATGAAAAAATCGACATTTGTGGGCGTGGTGATGGTGGACATGTCCGATATCATTTTTCATTCATAATTGAAAAAAAAATTGAATCATTTTCATCTAAATTGTTTTATTTTGTTTTAATAAAAACAAAGTTCTTGTTGAAAACGCCTATATTTATTTTAATTAAAATTATAAAAAAAATATATTTGTAATCCTCATATCAAGTCCTTTCATTAATTATTAGATATGTGACACGACACAGTTTGCAAAATTTTATTTATCCTTCAAAAGTGAACCTCATATTCAAAATTCCTATATTTACGTTACACGTTCGTATATGTGTACCAAATTTCAACGTAATCGGTTTAGTGGATTTGAAGCAAATTAGTTGTGACAGACGGACAGACAAACAGACAGACACACGAGTGATCCTATACAGGTTCAGTTTTTTCTTTTTGAGGTACATACGGAACCCTAAAAAGTAGATTTATGGAAGACTGGGTAGCTAATTATTTATTTTGTTTTGTTGTTATAAAATTATCTTTCTCACACAGGGTGTTTTTACCTATTTGGTAACTTCACGAGTCTTTTTGCTCAGTTCAAAAACTTTTTAATTATAAGTTCGAACAAAAGTTCTCGTAATCTTTAAGTCGGATCTGGTCATTAGTACGGACAAGAAACGGATCGCAAGCGCGCCACTACTGGCGACATCACGTGATCTACCCACACCTCTGGCGTGGTCGTGATGTTTTGAGCCGTTGGGCGAGGAGGACATTGAAGATTCAGTGTCTGATCGCATCGGAGTTAAGGCGTCGCGAAACTGTACTCGATTCGTTGTGCTCAGTTATTGTGGTAATTATAATTTGTAGTGATTGTGACAATTTATGATTTTAATAAACGCTGTGTATCCCACCCAGTGTGTTTTCATTGCGCGAAACCCACCATATGCCCACATGATGACCGAAGAGTAAATCCTTACGATCCGACCGATACACTGATAAAATAGTAACGAATTCAAAACTGTACATTAAATATTTTTTATCAATTTACACAAAACATAAATTAAACCATTCCCATGAATCACTTCGACCATTAGTAAAAACCGTTTGAAAATCTTTTCTTTAGTTTTTGAGTTTATCGCGTTTAGACAACAGCCGCGGTGGGGGGACTTTGTTTTATAATATTATGGAAAGACATTATGATAATAGGTTTATTAACTTCAGCTTCTACTAGTCTGTCTGCTAAAATTATCACTACAACTCTAGAACAGCACATAATTCGCCAAAAGCATGATTTATTTCATGTCTTTGTTAATGTTGAATACTACATGCCATGTCTACTCACAATTATAATATCGTTCAAACTTTACGAGCACTGGCGTTAAATTTTATTTATTTAAACTAGGTTTAACTTATGCATTAAAGTTTTTACTATTATTTGTAATGGTTTAGAATAACAAACAAATCCCTGTCACTTATCATAATTATATTTTTTTATTTAATTAATTGTCGACTTAATTTCTTTATCTACAATCAACGTTCAACATGTTATAAGATTAGCACAACATATTAGATTTTAGATTTAGAGATGAGAGATTAGATTAGAATAAAATATAATTTTATTCGTTTTTAGTTGGCCACACACGCAGGTACCGTGTAGTCTGTAACATTTTATTTCAAAATGAAGAAATAGATAAACACATTACCAGACGATAATATGTCCTAATCTATATCTATATATATAAAAGAAAGTTGTTAGTTACACTATTTATTACTCAAGAACGGCAGGACCGATTTTGATGAAAATTGGTAGCTTAGAACCAGCAGACGGACATAGGATACTTTTTTTTTTATACTTTTTACTAGGGTAGGTAGGTAGGGTAGGTAGGTAGGTAGGGTAGGTAGGTAGGGTAGGTAGGTAGGTAGGTAGGGTAGGTAGGTAGGGTAGGTAGGTAGGTAGGATAGGTAGGTAGGGTAGGTAGGGTTAGTAGGTAGGGTAGGTAGCTAGGGTAGGTAGGGTAGGTAGGTAAGGTAGGTAGGTAGGGTAGGTGGGTAGGGTAGATATTTAGCGCTACCCATGCAAAGCAGGCCGGGAAAAGCTAGTATCATATAAAATGGAGTCTATTTCCACTGAAAATGACCTAAAATAAACCAATAACACTTTTCGAACCTCATAAACCATTAAGGGTAGTTTTGTAAAAAAAAAAAAACATTTTTCATTTAACTGTTACCCCATGTCTTATTAGACGGAGCCTAACATCATACTAATTATCTTTTATTATTGAATGGACTAGTGGTGCATCGAACGAAGTCACGAATATTTTATGGTGTTTTTATGGGAGCCCCATTTTGTTTGCGTAGTATTACGTACATCTGTAGCGACAAACACATAGAAATGTGTAAGAAGGCTTACTTCTGAGGAATCGTTTTGAAAAAAAAAGTTATAAAAGATTAATCGGCTACCAATAGCTACAGCCAGCTAGTCAAAAACAGCGGTTCCATAATAAAAAAATACTTCGAAACTGCCACGTTTAAGATGCTACGCCTTCATATAGCAAAGTAATGGTTACTTGATACTAGCTCCCTATAAACAAAAATGCGTATGTATGAAAATTTCTTGAAAATGTATTATTTTACTTAAAACGTCTAAAGGGACTATTAATATTACTATTAAATAAAAGGGACTTCCCCTATAATTTTTTAAGACGTTTTATGTAAAATAATACTTGGGACTTCCCCTTTATTTTTTTAAAAACGTTGTATGCAAAATATTACATTTTCAAGAAATTTTGTTTAAAACCTTAGATACCTATTGATTGCTTGCTAGTTTACGTAACCTTTTCGGTGCCGGCGGGGCTTCGCCGGTTAATGCGCATATCAAGTAACCGTTACTTACGAACGATCGAACTGTGACAGTCATAATTGAAATGATCTTGTAGCGGCATCGACACCGCCACATGCGAACAACGCGTGACACTTACTTCACGCAAAATCCTGCATCGCGCAAGCAGTTTACCGCGCGACTAGCATATATACAACATCCCGACATCAACCGTCGGGCAGTTGCCCACCAGACACAACACCCGTCTGGTCGGAGGATCCTCCCTTTTCAATAGAGGATGAGTGAACTTTACACCCTGTTCCTCATACCTCTAAAATCTTATCTTCGGCTTCGCTCAGTTCAGCGTCAATGTGCAAGACTAAGTGCCAATTTCACCAATCAAACTGAACGCGATCAGCACATCTAAACCGAGTTCATGAGCTGTCAGTGTCAATATTACAAAGAAAATAATGACTCTGACAGCTCTTAAACGTAGTTTATGTGCTGATCGCGTTCAGTTTTCATTGGTGAAAATCGCCCATAGTGTGCAACTATGCTGAGTTTAATGAAAGTGTAGTAAGGAGTAGAGCTTCTGCACTTCGTCATGTTATATCATGCTATAATGACGTCACGTTAACTCTGACGCGAACGTTAATAGGCAGCCATAAAGTTGTAATGTTAATGTTACTGGCGTCAAACATGGAACGGCATGGTTTTAGGAAACCACACCATTCATTCACGCTTTTACTTGCTTTTTGGATGTACTCGTAATAAATGTTAAGGTGAATGAATCTGCAGCGAAAATTAAAATTTAATCAGGTTGTATCTTGATCAGAATATGATTTGCGACTACAGATAAGTATTTACAGAATTATTATGCAACATGTCCCTTAATTAACGCACAATCTCTTAAGGGGTCATTATGAACAACTTTTACTATGGGACCAAACCTGAAATCGCGAAAAAAAAAATCAAATCTTCCCTACATTTATGTTCGAATAACTCGTCAAAATGTAGGGAGCAGCTAATTTTTTTTTCGCGATTTTGGGTTCGGTCCCATAGTAAAAGTTGTTCATAATGACCCCTTAAGAGGTTGTGCGTTAATTCTGAGACGTGTTGTATATCATTAGAATAATTAATAAATATCTCTGAGTTAAATTAATTTGTTCCCTCATGATTTCATAAAAAAGTAATTTGATTGTTTTTTTAAAAAACGTTGCCCCACACTAGGAATTTCTCCTGTATCGTGGGTGCGTTTACAAACATTTAAACTCACATACACAAACAGCCAGACCCGGAACAACTACTTGTAGGTCATACAAATAATTGTTCCGTGCGGGAATCGAAACCGCGACACGCAGCGCAGCAGTCAATTGCTTAACCACTGCGCCAACCGTGCCGTCAAAATCAATTCAATGGAACAAATCTAATTTAGAGAGATGTTATTAATAATACGAACAGAACGACACCAGCTACGATCCCTACATATTACGTTTGCTTCGTTTACGTTCATACATCTAGTCATACACGCACGCTGGTTGCGAGTACTACGCACCTGACCTTTCTGAAGAATATCACCAATAAGGTGTCCTTCTAGGTCGTCCCCTCGGGGCTTTTCGCCTCACATTCTGCATCTAAATTCAATATTTAGCTCAATAATTCATTGGTTGAAGGACACTGAACGAGACACAATATTATAAATATTATTGATAGCGCTGGGGGCCCACAAAGTGTATTTTTTATTTAAACTAACGCTTTTACAAAAGAAGCTTTACCACTAAAGCTGTGCACGACAGCGCTTTAAGCCCAAGCGGCGCCGCCACTATTACTTAGTTCTAAGAAACATGTTGTACCTAAATTACTTGACTGAACCTAATACTTAGTTAAAATGTAGAAATAGAGAACTATTGTCATAAAACCCTAAGGTAAATAATAACAAGGTATGTAACACCTACATCTGGCATGCAGACACAGACAAAAGTCGAGCAATAGAATAACTGTATTGTAAGTAATTGCACAAAACAAATAGAAAAAACATGAGACACAATCAAGAGCATGGACGCGAATTTGCCTAGAACAAACATGTGCAAACACAATGGTCCGCTGGCCAGAGAAATCTAGCGATAACACGCTAGCCATTCGGCCAACCAGCCAAGCAGTCTCACGTTAGTCGCCATCAAGAAAACACTATGCCCGTTTGGCTCCTAAAATAGGATATAATGAGTCCCCGTCTCTCTTATGTACTAAATGACAGTCTTTAATTTGGTATAAACCCGAATAAGAACCCTCTCCTGGAATCCCGTGTGAGCGGCTACGGAAATAGGTACAGAGTGGTCGCCGTCCTGGAACCAAAGGAGTTTCGACTAGCAGCAAAGCTATCATATACAGTCCACTCGCACAAAAGCTATAAAGTTCAAACATGAACCCATTAGTAACTACGCGATATAACCAAACCACGTTACTATTACCATAATTACGCATCGCGTGCATTTTCGCACGTTGTATGAATAATTAGATGAACAACCGCACTGTTGTGGTAGCTGCTGGCGAACAAACATGATGAGCTTTTTATGTGATCATTCAACCTTTGGTGTTTTAAATAGGCTTCTGGTGTGATAAGGCAACGGTGCCGTTTAAAAGAAGATGTAGTGACAAAAATTGAAAAGAGTATGCTTAAATCAAAAAGCGACTAACAAAAGGTATTTACAAAGCAGAGGTGAGTGGAAACGCCGGAAGGGGACGCCCTAGCAGTACATAAAGGGACTTAATTGGTGATGTTCTTCACCCGAAGAACATCACCACCTTGCACTGATTGGACAATCAGTGCAAGCATTTGTCAGTAATCGTACGGCTCAACATAGAATCTTAAACGTAATATACATCACGCCTGCTTTCCACGAAGGGTGAGGCAGAGCTGTACCTATAGTCCTAGACGCAAACACACAACCTTACATACCCTCCTTTTTCGCGTAGGTTGATACGTCACGAGACCAATCTACCTACGCGAACTTGCGTCGACGCAGGGGTCTACTCCGAACATAAATCCAAAGTATCAGCCGAATGTTCGGCCGTAGTTTAACTACGGCTAACTATGGCTGACTACGGCGAAAGAAGAAAAAAAAACGTCAGTGAAAGAGATAAGCCAAAGTCAAAAATGTGACTTTAAGTCGGGTAAGGATTCAAATTCAAAAATGGAAACTATGGCAGTTATAAAACGGCCGAACGTTCGGCCGGTACTTTGGATTAACGCTTCGGAGTAGAACCCCTGTAATGGTCGAAATTAACTGAAGTCCCAAGTACGTGACTATTCACTTGTGCAAAGATCTACCGGACGCTTCGAGTCTTTTGACTCGAACGCAAAAACCGACAGCGATCGGAAGTCACCCGAGGCGAGCCGAGCTTGCACGTAGTGAACCGAAGTGCCCTTCTACACTCTCATATTTGATTCTTTCTTCGATCAACTTCGCGAGTAGTTACCAATCGCGAGTAGTCACCAATCTACGTGGTCCTCAAATAATCTGACCAAGATTATATCCGTATTTTATATATACATTGATATTGATGAATTTTATACAGTATGTAACAAAACCCCTGTTGTTCCTTTTAGAGACGTATATTTTATGTATTTACCTACAAGCACAACATTGATGGAATTATAATTTAAAAAAAATAAGCATTGGCTAGTCGAGAAGTCAAAATCAAAGAATGAAAGAGGTTAGAAATCAATTAAACATTACAAATATTAATAATTCGATATTTATTTTAATTATATTTGTTGAACAGTTTTTTATAAATGACTTGCTTTATTTCGTACTTATACCGATTCTTAAAACGTAGGTAGAAGGAACAACAGGGTTTTTGTTACATAATTATTGTATATACAATGACATGAATATTTACTTTGTTAAGTAGGTATTATATTGTTTTAATTAAGTATTGTAAATATGAAGACTATGTGGGTTATTGTTTATTTTTGATTTTTTTTTACTCAGTTAGTTTTCATCATTGTCTGGCAGTTTGAGTAATTTATGCGGCCTACCCAAATGTCGTTTCTTTGGTATTGTTCGTTGAATCGTTGAGTTCCTCAAGTTCTGAGTTGAGCTGCACGACTACTGACAAATGCGTGCACTGACTGGACAGGTCCCCTCAATCTGTGTGATTCTTTCATCAAAAGATCATTTCAGGCACCTATCTACATGGTCTTCACATGACCTGACCAAGATTATGTCTGGACTTTAAAAGAGACTGTGACCTCTGAGTTTGTATCGGCCAATCTTCTCTTCGTCAGATACGAAACGCCGACCTCATCTAATTTTTTTTTAAATATGATTGACGTGTAAGTGTTTGTACAAACCTACTCACAGAAAATAAATCATTTATCATTTAGTTTAGTGCAGGTTATATAGAAGCAATTATAGGTAGGTATAATAATTTTTCTAAAGAAAATAGTCTAAGAACTGAACATCAACTAAATTCAGTTAAACAAATAGAATAGAACGACTATTATGAATGAACATTATTATATCTTAATTTAAATTTCAATTGGTACTAGTCCTAAAGACTACAGCCTGGGCTAATATTACGTAGCTACTCAAAATAATTAATTTAAATACAATTATCTTAAATGTGTTCATCAAAGACACATTATTATTACTTAATTGGTAGACGTAATACGTTTATATTAATTTATTTAAAATAGCGATGTTGCAAAGGTTCAATATCATTATTTCAGCCATAGACAACTAAGAAGTCTATAACTATAGTTATAGGTGTCAAAGGCAAACAAAAATATCTAGAGCTACAGTCACGAGCCTACATTATTACTATGAACAGCTCGGCAATAATATCTGATTTCTTAATTCATCCATTAAGGCGCTAACAAGAGGCAAATGATAAAAGTAGGCTTGTCTTAAACTAAACAATTGCCAAATCTAAAATATAGTTTGTGGTAGCGGAAAAAATAATTATATGTTATTCTTGAACATATTTCTCAGAACTTGGTTGTTACCAAAACACGTTTAGAAAAAAAATCTCGATACAAAACCCTTTACTTTGAGTTTAAACCCAAAAAAAAAAAAAAAGATCTTTATTTGCTAAATCAATAAAACAACCTTGCACAATTCATGTAAGTTACAAATATTAATAAGCATCTAATTATTTGTAATAAATATCAACGTACGGTTGGTAAGTACATAATTAATTAATAACAAGAACGTCTTTTTATACCCGATTGAACGCCCGGCACAGCCGCACGTACTTTTGAATACTCCTGACTACAAAGACAACTTACCGATTTCGCCACGAAAAATTTTCTACCTGCAGCCCGATTCTACGCTGAGCGTTGACCCAGGTACCCCTGCGGTCCGCCAGCCGAGCCCTGCCTGCCGGTGACGGTTTTTTCCGGCGCCTTTTCCCGCGCTTTTTCTTAAGAAGTGCACGACGCCCGACACCCGTGTGTTTATTAATAATAGATTTTAGCTTACCGGTTAAACCTTTTATTAATAAGCGCGAATCCGGTCCGCGCCCGAGTAAATAATTTACTTGTGCGTGAAAAATAAATACAGACTACTCTTCAGTGACATTGTGCAGTGACATTGTACTTGAACAGTGAAGTGTAATTCTGACTTTGTTAAGCAGAAACAATTAGTGACAATTAATAGTGACTTGTGTGGTTATTCTCCTGGGATTACTTCCGGATTAGAGTAGACGCGTGAGTACACTATCAACTACTCAACCAAGTGCCACCCGATCCATAGCCCTTAGGGCTACTCTATTCCACTCACTGACCGACTTTACGACCCTAACCCACCTCCCTGCTGAAAAGGCAGGGAGGGTAGTACACGCCTACACATCCCTAGGCCCCCAGCCTAGGGATAGGAATTTTTTCGCTAATATAGCACCCCCCATGCAATCTTCTTAATATGGACACTGAAGTAGTTCTTCAGATCTTCAAGGTCCTGCTCAAAGACCCCGAATTTGTAAGCAAATACGCGCAAATTCTCGCACCTATTACTTCGCAGCCCAATGCAGCTGCCCCGACTAAAACCACCCCCCCTGACCAAAAACCTAGCTCAGCTAGTGTTAACCCACCCAGCCCGGCTAGCTCTGAAGAGCAATCCCGCCCTCCGACGCCGACCCCAGTCGATGACTCAATGGGCGACTATAATTCCGCCATGTCCGAAAGCGACATAGGGTCAGACGGCGAAGCCTCTGACCAAACACCAGATGCAGCTTTCTCCTCTTCCTCCGATGGTTATACAACCGTCGAAGGAAAGAGGAAGCGCACTGCCAAGTCGCAGAAAGTCGCGACAACAACCAAGAAGCAGGCCACCATACCTGCTTCCACAGCTTCGCCTAAAAAGGCCTCTCCGGCTCCAACACAGCCAACTCTACCAGCAGCAACTAAGCTGCCTACGCCCCCCGCGGCACCCAAGGCACCGCCGCCACCACCTCTATACATCCACGATAAGGACCGCTGGACCTCAGTCTCCAAGGCCTGCGTCACAGAACGCATCAATTACACCCAGGCCCGCCCCACTGCGGTAGGCATTAAGGTCCAGTTGTCCACAACAGCGGATTTCCGCTCACTGACCAGACTCCTAAAGGAGCGTAAAGTGGCATTCCACACGTACGCCCTCACAGAAGACCGCCAATTCAGATGCGTAATTAAACGCATTCCGCATCAAATAAAGACAGATGAGATCATGGAGGATCTTTTGAGATCCTGCCCAGAACCTTCCCGTTCTAGAAGTTCACCGCATGCACCGCGGCCGCAACGGTGCCCCATATGACATGGTTTTGGTGGTCTTAGAGAACACCAACGCAGGCAAAGCTGTCTGCGACCTAAAATCCGTTTGCCATCTCACTGGCATCAAGGTTGAAAAACCTAATAAAAATTCACTCCCCGGTCAGTGCCATAACTGTCAGTTATACGGGCACTCGCAACGGAACTGCTTCGCGCGCGCCAGGTGTGTAAAATGCCTAGGTGACCACGCCACCATAGACCGACCGAAGGACCTGTCACAATGCACAGAGCCCCCCAGCTGCGTCTTATGCGGCGAATTAGGTCACCCCGCGAGTTACCGCGGATGCCCCAAAGCGCCACGCGCTAAACCAAAGCCACACTTCAGTCAGCACCAGACTGACCAACTCCCTACGGAGTTAAGATCCCAAAGGACCTCACCATGGTCCCTAGCCAACACCCAGCGGGCATTCCCTGCACTGAAGCCCACTCAACCTGCCATACCAGCAATTCCATCGCTGATGGCCCACTTAACTGCGCAACCAGCAGCTCGACCCACCGCGACCCACAGCGCACCACCCCCCGCCCCTTTGCCCACACACGCATCGGCGCCGGCCCCCTACAACCCCAGCACATTCAACGTGTTGGCGCGCTTTTTTGATCAAACGATCATAACCCGCAGCAACGAACTCCACGCGAAACTCATTGCTGCCCAAGGTAACCTACATATGGCCCTTATGTCGGAATACTCCGACTTGTCCGCCTTTTACATTAACTTTACTCCATAATGTATACACAACCAAAAAGTAGCAGAATCAAACCCAGATCCCTAAAAATAGGATTCTTTAATGCTAACAGCATGTCAGGCCAACGTCAGGAGATCGCGACCTTCCTTCGCGATCATCAACTTGACTAGTTCCTACTTCAAGAAACATTCCTAAAACCATCCCAACGAGTACCTAGAGTTGCAAACTACCGCGTAGTTCGCAACGATAGGCCCGGAAGGACAGGGGGCGGTACACTCATTTACTACAGAAATGCTCTGTATTGCATGCCCATAGACACCCCTACACTCTCGCATGTAGAGGCATCAATCTGTCGGCTGGGCATGACCGGTCACGCCTCTATCACCATAATATCGGCCTACATCTCTCCAGTAAACAATGTCAGTTC
The DNA here is from genome assembly GCA_948098905.1 of Tiliacea aurago. Classification (NCBI taxonomy): domain Eukaryota; kingdom Metazoa; phylum Arthropoda; class Insecta; order Lepidoptera; family Noctuidae; genus Tiliacea; species Tiliacea aurago. Next base: position 21,580,480 of record OX402593.1, read on the forward strand.
TAACTCCATTGAACCTGATATTCAGACACTCATGAACATGGATCACTCGGTCATTATGGCGGGTGATCTCAATGCTAAAAGCCCTATTTGGAACTCTCGCATCTCCAACACGCGAGGGAATGAGCTCTCACGCTTATCGTCCAAATACAACTTCGACGTCATCGCCCCGATGACATTCACTCACTATCCAGCAAACGTCAATCATAACCCAGACATTCTCGACGTAGCGTTACTAAAGAACGTTAACTTAAGTTTGCGTTCAATAGAAACACTACAAGAATTAGACTCAGACCACAGACCAGTTATTCTAACACTAAACTCACGTACAGGCTCAGATCCTGATCTACCTCCGCAAACCAAAACGGTAACCGACTGGCGTAAGGTTGAACATCGCCTTAAGACCGTCACGTCAGTTCACCTTGATCAAATTCCTGAGGAAATCGATACAGTCACAGACGCACTGGGTGCAATCGACCTACTCACCAGCCACGTACAAACGGTAGTGAACGAAAGTTCACGGCAGCAACCAGTGATGGATGACCATCGCTGGGAACTGCCAGCCGACGTGCGTGTTCTGTTGACGAGGAAGAACGCAGCCATTCGAGCCTATGACGCCTTTCCCAACGCCGCTAACCGCGCTCTGATGCGTGGCTTACAGCGTACTGTCAAGTCACGTATCCAGGAGATGCGGGAAGAACGTTGGGACGAGCTTATGACCACCATCGAACCCTCACAACAAGCATTTTGGCAACTAACCAAAAAACTTAAGTCCGATACAGCCACCGATATTCCACCTCTTATCCGTCCTAATCAAAGCTTAGCCTTTGAAGACGAAGATAAAGCCGAATGCCTAGCTGACAGCCTCGAAACACAATGCTCACCAAGCACACTACCAGCTGACCAAGCCCACATTGCCATCGTGGACGCAGAAGTAGAACGCAGGGCCGCCCTCCCCCCTCACGAGGACCCAGACAAACCCATCCCACCTGTGACACCTGATGAAGCTCTCTCCCTTGTGCGGAACCTCAAAACCAGGAAAGCACCTGGCGCTGACGGCATCACTAATAGATTAGTTAAATTATTTCCTGCTCAGTTACTAGTTTTAATGACGGCCATCTTCAATGTCGCATTAAATAATAATCTCTTTCCGCAAGTGTGGAAAGAAGCCACAGTCATTGGCTTCCATAAACCAGGCAAACCCAAAGCTGATCCAACCAGCTACCGACCCATAAGTCTCCTCAGTACGTTGGGGAAGATTTACGAACGACTAATTTTTAAAAGACTAATGGATTATGTTGAATCCAATAAACTACTACCCGACGAACAATTCGGTTTTCGAACCAAGCACTGCTGTGTACGCCAAGTCCACCGAATAGTCGAGCACATCAGTGCAGGCTATCAAGCAGGGCGCATGACAGGTGCGCTCTTTTTCGACGTAGCGAAGGCATTTGACAAAGTCTGGCACAATGGCTTAATTTATAAGCTATATTTACTTAAAGTGCCCGACCGTCTCGTACTCATCTACTACTTGTCAAACCGTACTTTTCGTTATCGCATAGGGGAGACTCTCTCATCCCCGCATCCGATCCGAGCCGGCGTCCCCCAAGGATCCGTGCTCTCCCCCCCCTCTTCTCGCTCTACACGAGTGACATTCCGAAACATGACAAATGTCAACTGGCACTATTCGCCGATGACACTGCCATATATTACACAGGCCGATGCACCGAACCCATTTCTCGACACCTCCAATCAGCAGCTGACGCTCTCGAGCAATGGTTCACGAAATGGAGGATCGAAGTTAATCCGACCAAAAGTGCTGCCGTCCTTTTTGTCAAGAATGGCAAAAACAGCGATGCACGCACCCGCACTCCACCCGTCACTATGTCAGGCCAAGCAATCCCCTGGGATACTAAGGCCAAATACCTGGGGTCACACTAGACCACAAGCTAAGATTCACTGAGCACATAATTACAGTACGTAATCGTGCCAACTTTGCGCTCAGTCGACTCCACTGTTTACTCAACGCACACAGTAAATTGGCCCTTTAATCTAAGGTACAAATATACACCACGTGCGTACGCCCTATCATGACATATGCTGGCGTCGTGTTCGCACACGTCGAGCCCACAAACACTCCAAAATCGATTCATGCGACGAGCCACGGGAAGCCCCTGGTTCGTACGCAATGACCAGCTACATGTCGATCTAAATCTGCCGACCATCAGGCAATTTTTCAAAAAAGCGAGCCAACGCTTCTTCGATTCTGCTGCAAATCACACTAACCCTCTAGTGGCAGCAGCTGCCCGATACACCCCTTCACGCATTTCACACACACGACGCCCAAAACACGCACTCACAGATAAAGATGACGACATAACTCTCTATCAAGAGAGTATGAAGTCAATTAGAAAAACATACATAGTTAAACACAGATCCCGTATTCGGCGGCGAATACCTCCGCGGAATAGAGTAATTAATAACTCACCCCGTCCCTTGCCCCCGCCCGCCCGTGCGGACCAAGTAGTTACAAATATTATCCCTAATAATAATTCGATGCTGCAAGTCCCCTCTTGCTCAGTAACCAGTAGCGCCCTAGGCCGAGGTTCGAGTCCCACTAGGGGGCGCCCCTAGGCCTGCTACTTAAAATCATATTTACAAACACTAACCCGGCGAGAGGCCCCTCAGGCCCCGCCAATGTCCGGTGAAGCAGCAAAGGCACTCCGGAGCCACCTGCAAAAACGTCCTTATCAAAAAAAAAAAAAAAAAGAACGTCTTTTTTGTATGCAGCCCTTGGTTGTTTTTTATTTTCGATTACTCAACTCATTTTTGAGTAAATAAATAATTGCTTCATATTTTGCAATAAATTACAAGCGTTGTGTCATCGCACTTCTCTGTCTTTTGTATGTAGTCTGACAGTAACAGCGGTTTACTTGTTGTCAGCGTCTTAATATCTGTTTTCAAGATGACGGCAAATCATGTCAAGTTGACAGTGGGGCTTGAAGCTAAGTAATAACAGCGGCAAGGGTCGAATCGGGGTAAGCTACGCTTGTTGCGGTTGGTCCGTGGATGGGTGACCATCTTTACAAACCATTGCTTGCTCCCGCGTCGCCAGTCCTGACTCTCTTTACATTTTAGCTGCTGAGACCAAAACTACAAGAGAAGTAGGTAGTTGTATAAAAATGTGGCTGTTATTTTAGTACAATATTGTGGTGTCTTACGACTTCCACGCGAACGAAGTTGCGTGGGTCTAACGGGAAGTAAATCAGTTAAAAGGTTAACTGTAACTATCTGCAATGTTCTATTCTATATTTTTTTTGTCCGTTTTGTGCCGGACGTAAATAATAGCACCATCCCATTTCTTCCCATGGGTGTCGTAAAAGGCGACTAAGAGACTTACTAGAGAATGGGCAGCAGCGTTCTCTATGCATTTTAACACCATACTGCGATCGCCAACCCGCCTGCCAAGCGTGTCGAATATGGCAAACCCCCTCTTTAGGGGAGGCCTATGTCCAGCAGTGGACGTCTTTCGGCTGAAATGATAATGATCATGATGATATTTTTTTTATATTTTATTCTATTACATAGTTTTCCATCCTCCCGACGGCAGCACCTCTCTCATCTCAACGCACACACGAACACTCAACAATTTCCACTTATATTATGCACAAAACACTCATTACACGCCACGACACCCTTCACACATACACAACATTCATAAATACATACATCGCCAACCATCAAATACATACCATATACTTACTGGTACTTACACAACGTTTTTATTCTCACGAGTACATAAACTTATCTTTGACAATTCTCTAATTCTAAATTTACTTATAAATTTGACGGCACGGTTGGCGCATTGGTTAAGCGATTGACTGCTGCGCTGCGTGTCGCGGGTTCGATTCCCGCACGGAACAAATATTTGTATGACCTACAAGTAGTTATTCCGGGTCTGGCTGTTTGTGTATGTGAATTTAAATGTTTGTAAACGCGCCCACGAGACAGGAAAAATTCCTAGTGTGGGGCAATGTTTAAAAAATAAAAAAATAAAAAAAATGCTCACAAAAATCGCTCAACTTAATGTAACACGAAGACACTGCCTCCCAAGACACAGGTTTTTCTTAGTTTATGAGACACGTTACCTATTCTTATTGGACTTTCGACCTCATTGCAGTCACTACCTACCTTTTGTATCCAAACTTTGTGTAATTTTACTCAAGTCAGAAGGGTAAACACCCTTCTGTGTTATTGTCAAAGTAGATGTTTTGTGAATAAAAAATGTATTTATTTATTTATTCAAACTTTGTCCCCCTTATTACAAAACAAGGTTTATCTTCAGACCCAGGTTTCAAACATGCAGCCATTATTAAATTTCGAACTTTATTCCGACTATGATAAAGTTCTTAAACACAAAACTGCCAACTTAGTACCGAACTAAGTTTTCAGTTTTGTATAAAGAACGGTATTTCCATCACTGTTACGTTCATAGTACAAAAACTGGCTGCATGGTTTAAGCCATGTCAGAATATAATTCTTGTTTTGTAATAAGGCGGTATGAGTCGTCATTTTAGAATTTGCAGTAAAATTTACCCGATGAAAATGTATGAAACAGCAGCTATATTTTTGTGCTATTTTGTAATTGGTCCCAAGTGAATGTTGCTCATAATCATGAGTACTTTCACCTCCTGAAAGATTAACAGTGAATTAAAAATAACCGTGTATATATTTACATTCTATTTCTAATAAATCGTCCGTTAAAAGGGATCTGGCGCCTCTTTATAAGTATAACGAATGGTTTACTCTTTGCACGTGATTTTTAACACCACTTATGCATTAGATATTCGTGCTGAAAATTGGCTTAAGTGTGTTTTTGTGTAAATATAGCTGAAACTGAATTTCATAGTCTTATCAAAGGTTTTTGTACCGCTGTAGTTGTCTAGCGAACAGAGTTCTTGAAAACATATGTATAGACTAGCTGTTGCCCGCGACTATGTGCGATCCAGGATCAAAAGTAGCGTGGGTAGCTCGCCATCCGATAACGACCCGGTCGACGCGCGACGCAGCGACGGCGCGTTGTGTTACGCGCGCGCCTCAAAGAGATGTCAACACAAACTGACGGGGTCCGTTAGGGCCAATGCCTGCCAAGGTTGCGGGTATGTCCGAAAGGAATACCGTGGCCCTGGTACACAGGCAACTGAAGGAACACAGGTGGGTTTTTGTTAGTAAAAGTCTTACACGACAGCTCCGCCCAGAGCAGGAGAAGTTATTTGATAATTTAATAATTAAATAATTTCCCACCCAAAAAAAAAGGGTTACAGTAGCCAATGTCGTTCTTGTCCCAGGCCACATAACTGTCAAATTTAATGACGAGCTGTTCAGTGGTTTAAGCGTGAAAAGATTGCAGACAGACAGACGGACAGACAGAGCTACTTTCTCATTTAGGATACAATTAGTATGTCTTTTTTATGTGGGATATTATTATATATTAGCTCCGTCCAGAGCGGGAGAGTCGGAGCGGGGTGTCACTTTTACTGACTAAAACCCACTCTTGTTCCTTCAGTTGCCTGTTTGCCAGGGCCACGGTATCCCTTTCGGACAAACCCGCAACCCTGGCAGGACTATTAGTATGGCTAAAGGTTAAACAAATGGTGAGTTGAACCACGTTTTTAAAAGGTATTGCTACCATCATCAATCATGGTTAGAAGTTGTTTATTTGTTCAACTTAATACTAGGTCTAAACGGTCGTGACGTGACGATGTATCAATATTTTACAATTTAGCATTGTACACGATATACTAATAACTACACACACAACGGGTCTTTTTAAGTACTTAGTCTAATTGATATACAAATACAATGGAATTACTTTATTGAGACCTCTTTATCGGGGTCGCAACTTTAAAATGGATTTTAACGTTGGAATAATATATTTTGTTGCCAAAAAGGACTATATTATTATAAGGACGGGTCCTGTACTATAATTAACGATTAAGTGTCCTTGTTGGCAACAAACTATATTATTTCCAGGATAAAATCCATTTTAAAGTTGCGTCTCGATTCACCCCTGCATTTCTATTCACCACGTTTTACGGTAGCTGTGAGTTTGTATGTAAGGGATGATCGTCGGAACTGCGGATCCATTTCCGAAAATTCTTTGACTAATGGGGGAAGGTACAGTATTACTTAGTATCTTAGGATGTGGAGGAAGAAGAAAGAAGCTAGTATCTATTCATATAAACGAGCCCGACGATTGCGTACTCGGGCAACAGTCACTTACGGTTATGACACTGCCGTAAGCTGTGCAAGATACGATCAATGTGTTCGGGCCCTAACGGATTCAAGCTTAAGAGGAAATGCGGGCGGAGAGACTTTTAGAGTAAAAAGTCATAAATCGAGGTTCGGCTCTCGCCTATTTCCTCCTCCACTATTGGACCAATTTAAAAGATATTTCTTATACTGAATAAGAAGGATATTTACTGTGTCCCTATGTTTTCCTTTTTGATGATACATTATCTTTATAAGAGCTGGAACCCTTTGAAAATGCTCAAAATTGCCTGTTTAGACCGCTGACAACAGAAGGCTATTGTACAAATTTGCCAACTATTAATAAAAAAAGAAAAACATAAATATCTTTTAAATTGGTCCAATATTGGAGGAGGAAATAGGCGAGAGCCGAACCTCGATTTATGACTTTTTACTCTAAAAGTCTCTCCGCCCGCATTTCCTCTTAAGGTTGCAAGCAATATAAATATGTCTAGATAGACAGCCAAAGCCGTGAATTCGTAGAAAAAAAATTCGTTCCACGGTCGACCGCAAAATGCAAGCAAACTAGACTAACACAATGACAGCACAACGACGTGGTGCGAGTGTAGACGTAGCTATCACACACACCAGCATATCAAAGTCAGCCTGCTTGTTTTAGTTATTTTGCAGCGCGACACTATTGTAATGAAACACCTTTTTAGGGTTCCGTACCCAAAGGGTAAAACGGGAACACTATTTACTCTCCGCCGTCTGTCTGTCTGTCCGTCTGTTGATTTTTCCATAACGTTCTGTTAAAAAAACTAGTAATTTTACTGTAACTGTCAATAATATGATACTTTTAAACTTCATGACTAACCTGATACAAAACTCATTTGAGGAAAATAGGAAAATCACATACTTTCAATTTTATATTTAGTATTTTAAAACACTACAAATCATATTAATCAAAGGTTGCATCATCATCATCATCATTCCAGCCGAAAGACGTCCACTGCTGGACACAGGTCTCCCCCAAAGGGGGGGTTTGCCATAATCGCCATGCTTGACGGGCAGGCGGGTTGGCGATCGCAGTATGGTGTTAAAATGGATAGAGAACGTTGCTGCCCATTCTCTAGTAAGTCCCTTAGTCGCCTGTTACGACACCCACGGGAAGAAATAGGATGGTGCTATTCTTTACGTTAGGCACCACACTGAACATGCCAAGTATTCATGACTTTTTCAGTTGTTTTTATTTCTAATCAGCACGGAATAAATATGGTAATTTATACTCTTTTCTTATATGTATGAGAACTGGCCTATGTTCTGTTATTGTTATTGCCTTTCAACACAAGAATAAAATTGATGCTTAAGGCAGTAATAGGGTCCTGTTGGCACCCTTTGGGTACAGAACCCTAAAAAATTATCCGCGTAAGATACGCTGTGTTCGTTCAGGCCCTTAACGAGCCATGACAACATTTCGCGTTCATACATTATTCCACGACATAAATAAACATTGTTTCCATACGCTGCAATGGGAGTTCTCTCGGGCAACTTTTAATTCAGTTACAATGTAGTATGTTATCTGTTTCGTAATAAATTCACTCTGTCTTTGCTATAAAAATAAAATGTGGAATCAGATGGTTGCCTGGTTGGTATGCAGCCAGTGTGCCGTGTTAAACAATTTGTAGTCAACGTTTATCAGATCCAGATAATAAAGGACAAAATATATTTACAACTACCCTTTTCCTGCGGCTCTGCCCGCGTGTACGTCGGAAATCATCCTACCGGGGTAAAAAGTATGTAAAAAAAATAAAAATTCCGACGCATTGAAAACCTCCTCCTTTTTTTTGAAGTCGGTTAAAAATCCTGTATTTTAAACTATCAGTGTGCCAAATATCATCCAAATCCGTTTAGCCGTTCTTGCGTGATTGAGTAACAAACATCTTCATAAAGAATGCCTAATGTACTTGCAAAGTTCAAACTAATTCGACAGTAAAATAACTGAAAGGACTTTCTATCACCACATTCAGTTTTATCACATTGGGTGAGTTCTGCACGATTGACAGCTGTCAGTTTGACGACTGACTGACACTGAACAGCGGGGTATGTTGTAATAATGTAACATACTTACTACTACTATGATTACGAGGAAACGAAAAGTCTATTCGGCAGCGTAACATGATACCCACTCACATTCACCACATACTACTCATACGCACAAACCTCATACACACCCACACACCCCACATACATGAATACACACCCTACTCACACCCACCATCACCCACCATCACTCTCCACAGAACAGTGTTAATTTAAACTTAAACTTTTTTATTTATTTTTTTCCCTTGTATAGGTATTTGTAAACCCTACCTGTCAATGCATGCCATAACTGTAATTAATTTCATTGTTGTCTATCGCGCTTCTATAAAATATTCCCTGTAAATTGAGAGGTCTGGCTCTTGTGATACAGGAACTCCTAGTACAAGAGCCAGGGCTACACAGACGTTTGTTACTTTGAAGTGTAAATAAATAATAATTATTATTATACTAATTCCATGCTTGTAATTCAAGATGCTTTAGACAGGTAGGTTTGTATGTATTTTTAAAAAGAAACCGTGGAGTTCCTTGCCGGTTCTTCTCCACAGGAAACGACGAATTGGAACCGTGCACCTTGCTTCTGTCGTTTCATAATTGCCCATGTAGGTTTATGCGAAATAAAATATTATGTTTTTTTATTTTATTTTATGTATTGGTGATTCTAGAAATAGGTACTGAAACTAAGACATCAAAGATACCGTAAGTGAGCTTACCTACTAGCTTACAGTAAAGAAATCTGAAGGCCAATTTTCCGTACTTGAAATATTTTCAAATTCATGTCGTAATCTGACAATTAATAACAAAAAGGTGAAGCAATGTAGGTAAATTAGGGGTTTATTGACAAATTGAGACTGAGATTGGAATTATATGAATGTTGTTAAAAACAAGGGAATTGCCTCTGATCTTGTCAAAATAAAATAGTCGTCACATCGGTAGAACCCATGGTCTCATGGATACAACATGTCCCGGAATTAAAGCACACCACTAAAACTCCAATTAGAATACTATGTTAGAATCGTAATAATTTTAAAGAAAAAACATTAACTATATTAATTAAAAACGTCAGAAATCGACTCAGTAAACGATTCTGAACAAACTACTTTCATAATGTGCATTAATTCAGTTACACATTAAAAAAAAAACTTTATTTCAGGCATGAACACATACATGAACAGTCCGTGTATTCCCGTTGTCCCCGCACGCCGTGTCCCCGTCCTACGAGGACAGCGGTACTTCAATTAAATAATTAAAAATACTTCCCGTTATCCCCGTGGTTTGGTTTAACATTCAAAAATATGTTTCTGGCACTCGCCGGCCGCTGCCGCGGCACCGCTCGCTTCGCTCGCTCGGCTCGTGCGTTGTGTGGTCACAGTTCTAACCTAACCTAACCTAGCTGTTTCGATTTTAAAAAGGTTTACTTCGTACGATAAGGGGACAACGGGAAATAAATTTAATCACGTCCCGCTGTCCTATAGTATAGTAGTGGATATGGCAAACGGGGACAACGGGAATACACTGAACAGTATATAGGTTGTTTAGTGATGGGTTAGTAACAGAAAGTACTTATAGTCTATTTATTAGTATTGTTAGTAAGGACACAAATACAGCTAAATTTACTAAGGTAACTTATCTACGTGTACCTATACCAATTTCCACCCAGTGACGTTGTATAGGACAGTCTGGCCTGTTAACAATCATTTTCAGGATGCCGTTCCGAGTGCTACGCAAGCGCTGTAGCAAGGAAGCCGCTTTTTTACGCATGATAGCGTGAAATCCGTCTGTGTGAGCTTCGGCAAACATGCCCGAAGCACTACAACGCCGCGGCAGCCGCAACAGCATCATGAAGGCATTATTATATTGAACGCACAGGACGTTGTCTTGTATATGACACCCACTGGCCGCTCGAATAAAAGGACTGACAGAACGCTTTAAATAAGGTCACCTTGACGTCTGCCGTGCAGCGAGCAAACCTGCGGGCGAGCATATTGCTCCTTACCGACAACGCCCTGCGCTCCTTCTCTACGTCGCTGTCATCGCGTAGGTTACTAGCAAAATAAAATACCTGGCCTAAATATTTAAAACATAACAACAACACAACATTGCATATGGTGTGATAATTTCGCATTCCTATATGAAGCTTTTGCCCTATAGTAAGAGAGTGAAAAAAATTGATTCAGTAAACGATTCTGAACAAACTACTTCCATAATGTGCATTAATTCAGTACACATTGCATATAGCAGGTGATAATTTCGCATTCCTACAAGAAGCTTTTGTCATATAGTAAGAGAGTGAAAGAAAGAAAAATAATTTTATTTGTCACAGAAACACGTGCATACGAAAATATAAACTCGAGTACGCAAAACATTACATGAAACACATCTACATTATAATCACGAGCACAAATAAAAAGTAAATTAAAAAAAAAAAAAAACCCGACTGCAAATTTTAAGGCGTTCGTAACATCTTAGATGCCTCCGACTGCATTTATTTATTTTTGGTACTTAAAGGATACTCGTTTTTTTTTCATCTGCAGTCGGGTTTTTTGTTTTTTTTAATTAACTTTTTTATTTTATACTTTTTAGTTAGGACTATTATGACGGTAAATTAGGTCATATACTCATTTATAATCGGGTGATAACGACCTCTTACTCACTCACTCCAAAAGTTCGGGATAGTTTTTTTATCATTTCTCATTTAAAAAAAAATTACTTTTAAACATAGATACAATAAGTATATAATTTTGTAATCACCTTTTAAAACTCTTCATTTTGATACCCCACTCGATAGGCTTGGGAGATATTTTTTTTTCGAAAACACATCTTTTGGCGCATTTTTTTTATTTTAATATACCCTATGACACTCGCGCAATTAAGACAAATCTAACGACATACCATTTATCAAAAACGGTTCAGCCCTTTAGGAGTTACGAGGGAACATAGGGACAGACATACATACAAACATACATACACATAACCCTCCTTTTTTGGCTTCCCCGCAGTCGGGTAAAAAACCAATAGTCGGCAGCTGCACGTCATGACTGTGACAAGAAGGCTTGCACTCAGCATGATGCTGTGCTATGGGGGACCCACAGCACATTACAGCGCATTATAGAATATAGCCCAGACCCAACATAGCTCCCACAAAAAAACACTTTTAACTTGAATCAACTTGGTGTGTCAACAAACGATTAAAGTATTTACTTTAATGGTTTTACAAATCAAAACAAAATAAATGTGAATTAACCCCTGGTTTTTCCCACTATCGACTAAATCACAATTATTTGCTGGGATGTCCACGTGGAAAAATGACAGGGGAAAAGTTACGAGCTTTGTCCAAATGTCCCCCGCTCAACACGCGATCTCCAGGGGAAACTTTTTAATTCAATTACAATGTCCAGTATTGTTCGTGCCCTAACAAATTGCATTCGTTACCACGGTTATTTGCACCGAGTTTCATAAAAAGTTTATTTGAAAATACCCGCATTAGTTGCGAGTAATGTGAGTTTTCACTTTACTCATGTTTGGTATTTTAGTGGAATATATTTTAGCGTTTTTCCCTTAAAAGGGGGGTTTCCATAATTGCCCCACTTGGCGGCGGGTTTGCGATCGCAGTATGGTGTTAATATGTATAGAGAACGCTGCTGCTCATTCTCCAGTAAGTCCCTTAGTCGCCTTTTACGACACCCACTATAAGGGTGCACGCCCACGAGCGATTTTTTCGCAGGTTTTTCGGCGATTTTTGTGTAAATGTATTTTCTTACTGACAAAAATCGCCAGTAAAAATCGCTCGTGGGCGGCACCCTTACTATAATGAAAAAAAATAGTGCTATTCTTTACGTCTGGCACCACACGGTACCGGTACTGGCAATAGGCTCGCCTAATATGACATCCTACGCGTTCATACGTCTAACGCACCTTGCGTTAAACGTATGAACGCACCTTGCGTTAGATGTATGAACGCCTAGGATGCAAATGTACTCTGTGGTACTAAAGCAAATGAAATCTGCTTTCCTGTTCATAAAAAACAGACATTTTAAATGGCAAAATGTGGACGTATATGACCCTTTATTCATTTCACGTTTCGGGGAATACATAAGTACAGACTCTAAGTATTATAATACACTAAACTATAAATAATAAGTTGAAACAAGCGCAAAACAACAATACGTAAATTCATAACAGGAATTTCATCAGAAAATACTAACAAAATAATACAAAGTTCAGGTTTACTATTTTTTCTCTACAACACTATAATAAAGAAGTTATAAATAATTCTCATCATTTCAGCCGAAAGGCGTCCACTGCTGGACATAATTAGGCCTTCCCCAAAAGGGGGGGGGGGGGGAGTTTGCCCTAATCGCCAGGCTTGGCAGGTGGGTTGGCGATCACAGTATGGTATTAAAATGCATAGAGAACGCTGCTGCCCATTCTCTAGTAAGTCCTTAGTCGCCTTTTACGACACCCACGGGAGGAAATAAGGCGGTGCTATTCATTACGTCCGGTACCACACGGAACAAATAATTCTCACTATAAAATAATAATTAAACCAGTCTCGACACCTATTCACTTGAATCCATCAAGTGCACTCCACTCGACATTATTCCAGGGGCTAAAGGCTCGTTTACACAAGAAGAGTTTCTCGCCTGACGAGAGACGAGAATGACCATGCGAGTTTTGCCACCGAAACTCGCCTACGAGTCTTGCATGGACATTTTTGCGTGACGTATATGCGTCGTTACAGTCAAACTAAGAACAATCGCTGCTAAAACTTGGAATGAGACTTATCAGCTGGCCCAGGAGGGTTTGGATTTGGTAATGAGATGGCTTTATGATAATGTACTTACATTAAACGTTAAAAAAACGAAGTACCTGACCTTTTCGATCCGTACTTCTTCACATGCGAGTCTAAATTTAATCGCACATAATTGCTCCCGTGACGGTTCGTGTCATTTTAAATGCTCATGCGATCCTTTGGAACGTACAAAGACAATTAAATATTTGGGCGTTGTAATTGATGACAATTTTAGCTTCAAAGCACACATTCAACTGCTGAGTAAAAGGATTCGTAAACTTACCTACATTTTTAAAACATTAAGACATGTTGTCACCCCTGTAATCCTAAAGCAAATCTATTATGCGCTTTGTCAGTCAGTGATTACATATTGTATATCGTCTTGGGGCGATGAAGACAACTTACTGTCGAATTTGTAAGGCTATGGCTACCATATAAGAATCTACTAGCTACATTTATTTAATTTTCCACACACCCTCTCACACACACACACTCACCTCCTTCACCTTACACACCGAGAGGACAGCAACCCTTTCATTCTTTTTATAAGTAAGTTTGTATTTTAAGTTTGTTTTTAGTAATCTAAGCTGTTCGCTTTTGTTGGTAAGCTCATACTTGCATACCCAGTTCGAGGGCTTGAGGCGCTGCATGCTGAAACACGGGCTTTAAACCTAGTTCGGCAGCAGATGCTAATAATTTACACATTTGTAATTGATTTACTTTTAAGCATAATTATAAGAGCTAAGTCAAATTGTGTAACATGTTTACTCTTCTTGTTCTAATAAAATATAAAAAATATAAACTCGCCGAATATGATTATGTTACCTATACGAGACAAAAAAAAACCGGCCAAGAGCGAGTCGGACTCGCGCACCGAGGGTTCCGTACGTAGATATTATATTATGTTGATGATTTCTGAAAAACTGTGCTATTTAGAGACATCGTTTTATTTTTCCTGTAATCTTTACATAAACTTCTATCACATAGAATAATTTCAGATTTTTATCTATGCAAACTTCGGAGATAAGGAGGGGGGGGGGACGGTATTTATTTTTACATTTTTCATCAAAAGCCGGAAACTATGCTGCCTAAAAAAAAATGTTTGAGAATGTGCAAACAGCGTTCTTTCATTTGATACCCCACATGTCCTAGTAGCCCCATTTCAAATTTTTAAGACCCCCTTTCAGTCCTTTTTGCAAAAAAGTTATATTTTTTTAAATTTCCTTCTAGTTTGCAGAATGGTTGGCCAAACGTCATCTAAAACTGTTTTAAACAAGTTGATAGCATTAGTATTCTTTAGATATCCAGGTGTGACAGACAGACAGACGGACTTAGTCTCACCATAAGGGTTCCTTTTTACCATTTTGGTACGGAACCCTAAAAACATGGTTTTGGTTTGTAGACGCTTCCAATTTTTAAACAGCGAGGTAATTCTCGTTTGCCGACGTGCGAGTCTTACACGATGAGTCTACTTTTTCATCGTCTCGTGATAGGTATTGCATGTTCGAGGCGAGAAACTTTATTAGTATAAATGAGCTTCAATTAACGCATAACACCAGACCACTCTATTATGAGCACCACTTTAAAGTTCTTGTAATAGAAAATAACGTTGATTTATTATGAAGCTCAAAATAATGAGGTAATTAGATCCCCAAATCTATCATCATCATCATTCCAGCCGAAAGACGCCCACTGCTGGACATAGCCCCGTCTCCTTTTGAGAGAGGCTTATGTCCAGCAGTGGACGTCGATGGGCGATGCGATGTGATGCAGTGGGTCGGTGAACAAGAAATTTCACGCAGACGAAGTCGCGGGCAGAAGCTAGAACTTAATAAAACATCACACCTGTTATCTAAGAAGGGGTAGTTAGAAGGGTGTAGTATAATCCACATTTTACTACTTATTATTTGTTTAAAATGGGACATAACAGTTTATTAAATAACTATCTACTACCCGCGGTTTTACTCATATTTTAGGAAAACTATTTCACGAACAGTTAAGGAAACGGATTGATAATTAAATTGATACTCTATGTGAATTTGCAGTGTTATTGCCATATCAAACAACTATCAAAGATTTTTATTACAGTTGTGATTTGAATATACGGACACTTTATAGTTGGTAGTATAATTTGCTTAATAATTAATTTCCCTGACTTTTCCCGGATACAATTATCCTTTACATTCATCTTTTACCAACATTAGCAGTAGATATATGTATCTACAATTTAACCGGGAAACAAACGACTTCCAATATTATTTAAATTAAATAAAGCGCTCCAATTAACCAGTGCAATTCGCGAAAAGTGAATAAGAGGTAAATGATTAAATATTTAACAGTCGTTAATTACGTTGTAATTAATAAATTCATGGTAATTTATTGCCTGGGAATGTACTCCGAAGTATTTTACAGTACCGGATGAATTTCAACAGAATTCCCAGAATTTATAATGTAATGTTACAAGATAAGTTTGCGTGCTTTAAATTCAAGCAAAATGTGTTTGGTCTCAGAAATTCTGTTTACAATGAAAACCTCTTCTGTTTAACATGAAAATTCTGTGTGGTGCCGGACGTAATGAATAGCACTCCCCTATTTCTTTCCATGGGTGTCGAAAAAGACAAATAAAGGACTTACTAGAGAATGAGCACCAGCGTTATCTATCTATTTTAACACCATACTGCGATCGCCAACCCGCTTGCCAAGCGTGGTGATTATGGCAAACCCCCCCCCCCTTTGGGGGAAGGCAGTCCAGCAGTGGACGTCTTTTGGCTGAAATGATGATGATAATGATGAAAACCTCTGTTTACGCATATAAAACTTACTGTTAGCCTACATAAAATGAACAAATAATAAAAAAAAAACGAACAATTTTTTTTTTCTGGTTCTGATTCTGATGCATCATCCCCATGCTGGGAAAAGGCTGGCTGAAATCTGGCTTCTCCCATGACTTCCAGTACTTGCGATTTAGTGCTTACGTGGACCACTGGTCATTTGTTTTGTCCAGCTCGTCCTGCCAAACTCAAGCTCAAAGCATTTATTTCAATTAAACCAATTACAGGCACTTTTGAATTGTCAAAGAGTCGGTCAGTTTTTCCCATGACTTCCAGTACCTACTTGCGATCTAGTGCTTATGTGGACCATAGTCACTGGTCATATGTTTTGTCCAGCTCGTCCTGCCAAACTCAATCTTAAAGCATTTATTTCAATTAAGCCTATTACAGGCACTTTTAAACTGTCAAAGAGTCGGTCAGATAGTCAGAAAGTTGAAGCTATTTGCCCTTTCCAAAACTTAGATCTCTATGGAGAAGAACAGGCAAGAAACTCCAAGGACACTCAATTTTAAATCAAGATAACTACAACATCCTGGGGTCATTATTCTTGTCGCTTCTTTAAATGAGAACATTTATAAAAAAAACAATTATTTAAAAACAATTAAAAATTTAAGAATAAAATATTACAAATAAGCCCTGGCAGTTAGAAGACGACCAGTCTCAACTGACGGTGCCCGTTCACGAACATGACGCGTGGATCGGCACCATCCAGCTCAACCATTTTGTAGGAACCGAATGATCTAACAAAGTTATGACTGGTTGTCAGACTTTTGGGCTTCTAACTACCCATAACGACTGTCATAGATCTACGAATGACTACCGGGACGAACGGCTTAATGTGCTTTCCAAGGCACAGATGTGTTGGTTAACAAACACACGGAGGGGTCTTGGTCGTTGGAAAACAAGTTTATAAATAAATAAAATAAAATTCGTTTATTTCGACCTACAAGGATCATATTATGCACAACATGTTTTATCAAATTAAAAATATAATAAAAACACACATTGAGAAGAAAAATAAATAAAAACTCACAATTAAAAATATCACATAAAACACATTACCGACCTTGATTGCTCAGTATGTAAACCATACAGCAATGGTTCAGGTACTGGTAATCGAACCTCTGCGCGAATGTCCTCAGGATACCGTTGGAGCTAGCCCGAACCCTGTGCACCAGGGATGTACACAGTTTTCGCATAGTAGAATAGAAACAGTCTACATGCGGATCAGCGAACATCCCTGATGCGCTGCAGAATCGGGGCAGCCCCATCAGCACCCTGAATGCATTATCATATTGGACACGCAAGGCGTTGTACTGTCTGCGCGTGTATGAGACCCACAGGCTGCTCGTTTATGACGCACCACTTGCAGATGTCGGCCCGCAGATGGGTGACCATCTGTGGACCGACATTGAAAAGCGTTGCTTAACCTTAAAGATCGACAGGTGGGACTTATTATTTAGCCCCTCTACTTTGTCGAATCAATGGCTATTGGAAGTTTATATGAGGTCATTAGAAACCGCCATAAGACCACTCAAAATTACCGTTAAAAAATCTACAAATTCTTGGAACAACAACACAGCTGTTCAGATACTTAGAGATCAATAAACCCGACCAGTTATATCTAGGTCAAACTTCAGTAAAATGTGCCAAAGAGTCGTTGAATTGATAAGGGTCATTATTTAGGTGCCTGAAGCAAGGATCAAAGGTTTTGTTCTACCAATTTACAACTTGTCTGCCAAATAAATTTAGATATTGTATGAGCGGTTCAGTACCTTTGGATTTAGGGTTGGTCCCGTAAATAGAAGGTCCCGTCTTTTACAGGTAAAAGATGCTTATAAACTAGACTGCCTCGTTGATTTAGTGGTCAGTCTACTGCTGTGCATGAGTGCCTGGGTTCGATACCCGGGTCGGGCAAAATGTTATTGGGTTTTTCTATCTGGAGTTTCTCAGTAGCAGCCCTAAGGCTGGATTGGTGCCCAGTTGATTGCAATAGGCTCCCCCCCTGTTACATGGGACTTAAACATAACTAGCGAAATGTGGATGTACTGCAGCTACACCTCTGCTCTACCCCTCGGTGAAACAAGGCGTGATGATATTTTATGTTATACATTATGTAACAAAAACCCTGTTGTTCCTTTTAGGGACGTATACAT
Organism: Tiliacea aurago; assembly: GCA_948098905.1. Taxonomy (NCBI): domain Eukaryota; kingdom Metazoa; phylum Arthropoda; class Insecta; order Lepidoptera; family Noctuidae; genus Tiliacea; species Tiliacea aurago. The sequence goes on from OX402593.1 coordinate 21,598,605, forward strand.
TTACCTACAAGCACAACATTGGTGGAATTATAATTAAACAAAAATAAGTATTGGCTAGTCGAGAAGCCAAAATCAAAGAATGAAAGAGGTTAGAAATCAGTTAAACATTACAAATATTGTTGAATAGTTTTTATGAATGACTTGGTTTATTACGTATTTATACCGATTCTTAAAACGTAGCTAGAAGGAACAACAGGGTTTTTGTTACATATTGTATAAGTAGGATATTGGATGAGAGGTTTTGATTGAAAAAAATTTTTTTTTCATATTGCTTTCCGACCTTTGGAAAGTCCTTTAAAAAGTCAAAGAGAAACGTATGTAATTCGAAAGTGATTTGGTTGTACGGATGGTGAATGTGAAATATGATGTAAAGGAAAATATAAGAAGATGGAGGGGAGATACTTAATTATATGCAAACTAGAAACCAGAAGGCTCCATCAGAAAATATAAGAAGATGGAGGGGAGATACTTAATTATATGCTAACTAGAAACCAGAAGGCTCCATCAGAAAATATAAGAAGATGGAGGGGAGATACTTTATTATATGCTAACTAGAAACCAGAAGGCTCCATCAGAAAATATAAGAAGATGGAGGGGAGATACTTAATTATATGCAAACTAGAAACCAGAAGGCTCCATCAGAAAATATAAGAAGATGGAGGGGAGATACTTAATTATATGCTAACTAGAAACCAGAAGGCTCCATCAGAAAATATAAGAAGATGGAGGGGAGATACTTAATTAAATGCAAACTAGAAACCAGAAGGCTCCATCAGAAAATATAAGAAGATGGAGGGGAGATACTTAATTATATGCAAACTAGAAACCAGAAGGCTCCACCAGAAAAGAAGATGACTGATGATTCCAAAGACACCGTACCTTTGAATAACACCGACGCCTCCAACACAACCGGCTCTCACACGAACGGTAAATTCACCAGCTTTGCTCTTCACAAGATAAAATTATAGTACATTTTGATACAAGTGGAGAATGTTTGTTATTGCATTCGAGGCGGAATTAACACCCGAGCCATAGGCGAGGTTGTTTTTGAGCTGAGAACTGCAATAAAAAATGTCCACGTGTATCAAACGACGTTTTTTAATACACTTTTGAAGAAATATAATAAAATAACGAAAAATATTTATGTCATGAATTATTAGGAAACTATGATTTTATTTTCTTTTTTTTCCGCGCTTTGCTTTTGCCAGGTTGAAGGGAAAGCAAAGGTATAAATAAATCCGATAAACAGCCATATGAAAAATAGAAAGTTCAAATATTTTTAAGTTTAGAACACAAATAAATGTTAATTTTTTCATAATCGTTTTTGTTATTGTAATAATCATGGTATTCTATTTATAAACATTATTTAAATATTCCAAAAATATTAACGCCGTAAAGACAAATCTTTGCCGAGGTTAAAAAAAAAATCACCTCCGAATAGAGAGGACCGTCTCTGGCGCGAGACGGTGTGAATAGAAGCATTGAACCAATTTGGACTAAGTATAAGTTATCTGTGGCAACTTTGTTCCCGCACACGTGTTGGAAAATAAAAAATCACATGCGTGTGAAATACATTGCATTGTGATCCTAATCGTAGTTCGATATGAATCAGTTTTCGAGGAAGTGTATTGAAAAAATATTTACACACAATAAATAAAATACATAATTGAAAACTTTTGTAGTATTAAATAATGATGTTTACGATAAAATATGCATTGCTAGTAATTAAAAAAATATATATTCTTTGAATAGTGTACCTAAAATATAATGCATGCGTCAAGAGTCTATAATAATCAATATTATGCCAAATAACAGCCATTTATACCCGAAGCAACAACCCTGAGAAAATTCAATACTAAGCTCAATACATTCCACCTTTCAGCGCTTGAAGCGAAACATCCCCGCTGATTACAGCGACACTCACAGATTACACTGTATTATACCACGCCTTTTTAAAGTTAAATGTTTCAGCTGATTTGCGATGCCGCCAAACAGAATTTGTTTAACTAAATTACACTATTTTGTTAACCATTCTCTGAATTCTGTTTTGCAGCACGATTTTATTGTTTAAAAGCCTAGATTTTAGTGTAGAGTGGGGTTTATTGTTTAGGTTATCGGATGAACCCAGAATTAGTTTTTGAGCGCGGTATTTTCATACAGCAGTACCTATGGATATAATAATAATAATAAGTTTATTGATCCAAAAATATACATAGACAAGGTTGTATACTAGTTACAAGCTAATACTTAATCAACTAACAATGGACACAAGGGGAAAAAAATAATTGTATAAATTAACAAAAAAATAAATCTTGTCTCCTAAACTAGGGATGGCCTGTAACTTAGAAGACAGATATACTTTACAAAACTAGTGCTCGAGCCCAAACCTCTTTAGATATCTTTAAGAACCGATATAGAGGGAATGATTCATTACAATCATTGAGTGATAGGTTGACTCGATTTTTATACAAAACTAATTAAAGATTTTATATTTTGTTCTACCCGACAGACGTTCTATCCAAACAATAAATCATACAAAAATTTATTAGAAAAAACTATATATTTTTTTTCATAAATTTGCAGATTTTCCATTTTTTTCCATAAAACTTATCGGACTATCAAGGACATTAAAAAAAAATAGCCAAATAGGTCCAGGCGTTTTCAAGTGATGTTCTTACCAACGACTAGCATTTCATTTTTATTTATTTATATACATAGATAGATGTATAGATAACGTATAACAAGAACTTTTAGGAAAACTGTGACAAAAGCTAGCTTTGGAAATAGGTCATCTTGAATACGTATGAAACTGTATTAATTACTTTGAGGTGAAGAGAAATCTTAATACAGCTTTGTATCATTATGATATCATGAAAATCGCTCATTATTTTAGTTAAGTATAAAGCTAAATAATATTGTAACATCTTAGGTGTGAAAACACAGAACAAAAGATCATACAAAAGAAGGTCAGGTCACCATTTGAACAATGTTCATTTATTTTAATGTTCTTCATAACTTTTGAATTCAGTCTGGTCTATCTTTTGTATTATTTTTATTAAGTTTCGTTATTAATAAAAGTAATGTTTAAAATGAATCGCTTAGCTTAACACTGAGGTTATGACTTAAGACGGTGACAACAACTAAGCGCGGTCACTGTCAGACTGCATAGAAAAGAAAGAGAAGTGTGATGACACCACAATAATTTATTACCAAAAATATGAAGCATCTAATAACTCCAAAATGAGTTGAGTAATCGAAAATAAAAACAACCAAGTTCTGCAATCAAATAAGACGTTCTTGTTATTAATTAAATACCAACGTACGTTGATATTTAATTTTGATTCAGATATTTTTTATTGGAACTCATGGTATCGTGACTGGGGATGAGATTGGGGATTAGGATTGGTATGGGGGTGGTTTATCGAGATTTCTTTTTTCAAAACGTTTTTGGTAACATCTGAGTTCTGAGAAAAATCTTCAAGATTAATATATATTTTTTCCGCTACCACAAACTACAATAAATATTTGGCAATTTTTTTAAAGTCCCTAAGACTCAGACTGGTGTGTTCCATCGGTACCCTTAACAATGTACATGTAGGCAAATTCAGGAAATTACTTGTTTATCAAATTGACTACAAATTAAACTTACCGTATATTTAAATCACAACAGCTGTTATTCATCGGCATTTGTATGAAATGGCTATTGCACGTCATAACTGAAAGCGATGGCCGCGCGAGCACGAGATCGTTGCGGTCTTATACAGGGTGGATTTTTGAGATGGGGCAGTAAGGGCAGCATATGACTTTGACTTTATGAATATGACATACTCGCGCGGTCAATCGAGGCACGTTTGCGCGTCATTATTCCGGTAAACGATCGCGTAATTGCGTATTCGCGCGATATTTGCTTTCGGTTAGGACGCAGGGTTCAACACGGCGATATCGTGGCCCTAGTGCACAGGCAACTGAAGGAGTGGGGGTGGGGGGTTTTAGTCAGTATAACTCTGACACGCCCTCCCGCTCCGCCCAGAGCAGGAGAAGTTATTTTATAATTTCCCAACCCAAAAAAAACGGTTCAACACGACAAGTTGACTTAGTTTGTCAACTTGATTAGCAATTAATTTCACTGACCGTAGGTTTACAGAGTAATTCACAAGTTAGGTTTAAGAGTCCGACGTAAGTACCTACTGCATAGTTTTCTTCAAAAAAAGAAAATTAACAAAACAGAAATACAACACAAAAATAACAATTGAAAATAACAAAAATAAACCACCTATATTTACCAATTTTTATTTTCTTACAAATGTACAAAACATAGTTACTATATTTTCCTTTAAGAGGATAATGGAATTATCATACCACGTGGTTATTGCTCCCTGCCTACCCCTATAGAAAATATATCTATGTTTGCATAATGATTTCCTTCTGAAACCTCTTTTACAAAACGGAAAAGGAACTCACAAGCGTTATTTACTTAAAGCGTACAAATCGAGGTCACTTGGGGTCGTGTCAAGGACACCCTAATATCTGATTCGCTGTTCATGGTGTTTATATTCCCCTTAAAATTACTCCTACGTGTTGATTTTACCTGTTTTTACCCGTTTTCCCTCTTCCCGGGCTGTTTATGTAATGTTATTTAGGGTTTTAAAAGTATATTACGGATTTATGAAACCGTTAAATTGGGTTTTTTATATTTTTTTGGAAGTAAGGTTTTCTAATTAAAACTTCGTGATGGTATAATATTTATAAAGTATAAATTTTATATGAACGAATTATTTTTCTACTGCGATCTTTATATTGTTGCATTTATTTATACGGTTTTTTTTCTTAAACCTTCCACTGGATAACATTCGTGTCCGCATTATAACTTGGTATAGGAACGTATTTAAACGGAAAATACAATTATCTACAGTGCAGTTGCCTGTTGCAAAGTGTTTCCTTAGCAGTTCCAAGAATTTACCCAAGGGCCAAAAAAATTAAAAGGGTATTTGATACACCTTTTGTAAAAACTAATTAAGGTTCTCCAGTTATACGAATGAGCAACGAATACAATAATACTGTGTTAAACATACATGACTCAGATATATTCAGCGACAAGCTACTGAGAATCAGAAAGAAAATCACGCTATCCTAGACAAGTTGTTTTTTTTGTTGTTTTATTTTTTTATTCTTAACTTTTTTTTTGTTGCCGTCATACACATCACGTCACATATATAGCATAGTCTGTCTATACTGTTCCCACTGCTGGGACAGAAGCCTCCGCTCTTCAAGAGCGAGTGGGCTGTAATCTACTACGCGGGCCCATTACGGGTTGGTAGATGTCATAATTCTTTGATTGTTTTGTTCTAGGACATGCCAGTTTCCTCACAATATTTTCCTTCACCGTTTAAGACCAGTGGTGGTGATATTATTTATACAAAGAAACGCGCCTGCCTTATTTTTTTTTTGGTTGGGAAATTCTCAAATAACTTCTCCCGGTCTGGGCGGAGCGGGAGGGCGTGTCAGACTTTTACTTACTAAAACCCACCCGTGTTCCGTCCGTTGCCTGTGTGCCAGGGCCACCATATCCCTTTCGGACAAACTCACAACCCTGGCAGGCATTGGTCCTAACGGACCCCGTCAGTTGGTGCTGACATCTCTTTGAGGCGCGCGTGAAACACAACGCGCCGTCGACCCGGGCCTGGTCCTTATCGGACGGCGAGCGCCTGCCTGGGGTCAAACCCACGATCTACAACTCGTAACTCGGGGCCGTTACAACTGGGCCACCACCAGCACCACTACTTTATTTATAAAACCGACTAATTGGCCGATATGATAACCCTCCAACCAATTTTTTCCACTAAAAACAGACCATTAAAATTCTTTTGGTCAGGAATTTAAAGGAAAACCACTGGAATCCTGGACTACTGGGAAGTATGAGAATTTCAAATAAATTCTTAGCAATTAGAGCGTGCAAACAGAAAATGGAACGGAAAAATATAAAATGGGGTGGCAACGGTCCGGCAGCGGTTACAAAACGGTACGGACTTTTATGTTTTTTCATGCACTTAATGGCATTTACCCAGTATGTTGTAAGGTATCGGTGGGAACGTGTTTATATAAATATTTGTATAGAGTAGACCAGGGCCCTATTTCTCAAAACTATTAGTTTACTAGTAAATTAGTTATTAGTGTAAAAATTACAAGTCCTAATATTTCCTGTTTCTCAAAAACAGGAACTGGACTAATAACTAATAGTAGACTAATAAAAAATATTAGGCTGGGTAGGCTAAATACACTTATTACCCCTGCCACTTTACTTATTAAAAAAAAACGGAATCAGTTCCCGGCCGTCACTTTTGAATCACGATCTATATTTTCTGGCCACTTCACTAAGCCCGGAAGCATGTTTTGCACTACAGAATTCACCACTTGATTTACAGCTCGACATACACTCGTCTTTTAAATACCATGCATATCAGCTACTGCGTGGCTTCTGCCAGCCATCATCATCTGGTTCATCATCAGCCATCTGGTTTTCCATTTTTATGCTCGTTAAACGAAGCCTTCGATGACGGTGAATTATTATTGTATCTCCTTCCTTGTAAAAGTGTCCGAATCTGACCACATTTTATAAAATTTGTTTGGTTTTAAGTCTAATCATTTTGGCTAATCTTTTTCACAAGCCATCTGAGACTAACAGCTTTATCAGTGCAATTTACAAGAGTATTTAATAACATATTTTTTTATGAAACCAAATTGAATTCACGCAGGTAATTTTAGCTAATATTTATTAGTTGGCAACTAGTAACCAATTTATGTTACTACTGTAGCTTCGAGAAACACACACTAGCAAACATGTAAAAAAAAATCGTACATGGACTCATAATATTAGTCTAATAAGTTTCGAGAAATAGGGCCCAGATGGCATTCGCTTCGGAGCGATTCTAATTCTACAATCGCTATCGTTATTTTACTTTTTGACAAGCGTTAACGCTAGTTTTCGATTCGAATTCCTTCATACGAATCAAAAACTAGCGATAACACTTGTCTAAAAGCGCCATTTGGCTACGCATCTTAGGAAGTTATCGTTCGACGCTGTCGATTCATTTCATGGAATCGAATGATGATAAAATTGTCTAGCTAATTTCTATTCATCGACCTATGATCACGTGACGTTTCGATAGCTTATGTCAACCCCATACATTTTGTGGCTTTTCTACTCGAGTTATCGCTAATCGAATGTTACTTTGTTTAGGCACTCAGCTCTAATAAAATTTTCATCCGAATGTCACTCGTAGAGCGTTCACAGACATTACGAGTAGTTAGAATCCCAAAAGTCTGACAACTAGTTCTGCCAAGGGGTATTGTGTTACCCAGTAACTCGATTGTGGAGGTCAGATAGGCAGTCGCTCCATGTAAAATACTGGTATTCAGCTGCATCCGGTTAGACTGGAAGCTGATTAAAGAAGATAGAAGCAGATAGATTGATTGATAAAAGAATATCAAATATAAGTTGTTGGGCTTTTTGAATAATATAAAAGCTTCTGTTTTTTGTTGGGTGGGAAATTATCAAATAACTTCTCCCGCTCTGGGCGGAGCGGGAGGGCGTGTCAGACTTTTACTGACTAAAACCCACCCGTGTTCCTTCCGTTGCCTGTGTGCCAGGGCCACGATATCCCTTTCGGACAAACTCGCAAGCCTGGCAGGCATTGGTCCTAACGGACCCCGTCAGTTGGTGCTGAAATCTCTTTGAGGCGCGCGTGGAACACGTCGACCCGGGCCTGGTCCTTATCAGATGGTGAGCTACCCATCGCTCACCGTCCGCAAGCCCGCGCCTACGGTGGCCGAAAGTCGGCTTGCGACTCCCGACGCCCGGGGCGTCTCCTGCGGTGACTTAGGGTGCGAGGGCGCGAACCTTGCTTCTCCCTCACGCGTTCCGCCTCCTCCGTCGCGAGCATTACTGCTTCACAGAAGGAGGTGACGTCCTCCCATGCACTCTCGCTCCGAACCATGACCTGAACCAGGGCCGGACGTGAGAGATCGCCGCCGCCGATCGCCTCCGTGAGGACACGGCGGTGCTCCGCATAACAAAGAAGCTAAGCTAAGCTTTCTTTTGGTGTAGCTTGTTACGTACCCTGCTTACACCAAATACTCATAATAGCGACATGATAACCTAATTACGTCAATCGGATGATTCCACATAAAATCTCAAAACACCATTTTGCTGAATCAATTAATTGACGCTTCGTGTCGCCGGTCGCCGAACGCTCACCTACTTCCAAATCTGCTGATATCAACGTCTAGCAATCGATATAATTGTAATGTTAGAGATAACTAATTTTCGGCACTTCGGTACTAGCATCGTCCGAATCTGGACTTAGGAATTAGCTTAAGTTTATATTGTAATTTTTACATAATTAAAAACCTATATTAAAATAATTTCGGTTTTCTTTAAGTCCTCCGGCTGCCACCTTCGTAATTAGCTAGAACCCTTTTCATAAACAGAGAAGGAACAAATATTGGTCTGCTCCTTTAAAATACTTAATTAAGCTGGAATTGACGTTTCATAGAAATTAACAAAGAAAAAATACCTATTTCAAGTAGTCCTTAATCATTACTTATCTTTCATAGCATTAATCAAAAACTGCACTGAATAGACACGATGTGCGCTTTGATTTATACCTAGGTGCTCAAAGCGCCGTACCTCAAACCAATCAATCAATAATTTCAGTCAACCACAGACTAAACTGCCAGACAAAGGCGTCACATGTTCTTCCTTTTAATACCTGTCATGTGAACCCCTCAGTTCCACACGATACCCTTGATCAACGCAAAAACATACACAAAACTCACGTTTTTTTCCCATGGCGGTAGGCAGAAACTACAGAACGCTACGTGCTACGATCCTTACGTACTCTTTTTGCTTCGTTTACGTTCATACATCAGTGCCTCAAGTCTGCTATTACAATAGTGTCAGAATGGTTGATCATTGATTTCATAATTGTTGATTTAGACAGTTTGGTAATCTACTCGAGAACATTGACCGACCAATGATCGACCATTACGAATTTAGTAGATTACGAACTTTTAGCAAAATGACAATGGGATCGTGTTGGAATGACTGAATTTATAAAAAAAGCAGACTTGGGGCCCCAGTCATACACGCACGCCGGTTGCGAGTACTACGCACCTGACCTTTCTGAAGAACATCATGCACCAACAAGATCACTGTATGTGCTTCTAGGGTGTTTCCACTCACATCTGCCTTGTAAACCTTTTGTTAGTCGCATTTCACTCATATTCACAACATGACCAAACCATATAGGCATACTCTCTTAATGCTTGCAGTAATGCTTGCGAAAGAGGAGGCGGAACGCGTGAGGGAGAGGCAAGGTTCGCGCACTCGCGCCCCTAGTCGGGAGTCGCAAGCCGATTTCCGGCCACCGTAGGCGCGGGCCTGCGGACGGTGAGCGATGGGTAGCTCGCCGTCCGATAAGGACTAGGCCCGGGTCGACGCCGCGTTGTATTCCACCCGCGCCTCAAAGAGTTGTCAGCACCAACCCACGGGATCCGTTAGGGCCAATGCCTGCCAGGGTTGCGAGTTTGTCCGAAAGAGGCAAATGAAGGAATACGGGTGGGTTTTAGTCAGTAAAAGTCTGACACGCGTTCCACCCAGAGCGGGAGAAGTTATTTGATAATTTCCCACCCAAAAAAATAAAATAAAAAAGGGTGTTCCCACTCACATCTGCCTTGTAAACCTTTTGTTAGTCGCCTTTCACTCATCTTCACAAAACGACCAAACCATCTAAGTATACTCTTTTCAATTTATGTCAACCTTAAGCAAATCCAATATTCATAAAAAATTATTACCGTTTTTTCCAATATGCAAAACCGAATTTAATAATCCCATTTTAATATAGGATATGACGTCAAATCAGCCAGGAGAAATCGTATATATAGGTGTCACGTCCGACTGGGTTCATGTTGAGTGGAATTACAATTAGATTTTTGGTCCCTAGAACCTTTCTAGGCTGTATGCTTTTACGTATATTAAATGGATGAATATTTTTTGAGTTTTGGATATTCTCTGAATGTTTGAGGAAGTGAAGGTTTTAGTAGTCCGAGGGAATAAAATAGGAAACTAATTTTTAAATCCGAAAATATTTTTTTTGCTACAGATAACATGTTTGTATGCACTATCACGGTTAGCAAACGAAACGTTGATTGCAGTAAACAATGTTTTTTTTTAACAAGCTGGTAGTATCTATTGGTAGTAGTCAGGTACTCTATAGTGCTATTCTAAAAACATTAAGAAATTTAAGCGAAGTCAAGGTATGAATCCATCATCATCATCATCAGCCCATAGCAGTCCACTGCTGGACATAAGCCTCTCCAATTTCACGCCATTCAGCTCGTTTCTCGGCAACTCTCATCTAGCTGCCACCAGCCACCCTGCGAAGATCGTCGCTCCACCTAGCCTGAGGGCGTCCTACCATACGTTTGCCGATTCGCGGTCTCCTCTCAAGAACACGTCTTCACCAACGGTCATTTGCCACTTCAGCTTGCTTATTCTGTGGGTTATGTCGACAACTTTGGTTCTCTGCCGTATCACTTTGTTCCGGATTCGATCCCTCAGAGAGACTCCAAGCATAGCCCGTTCTATAGCTCGCTGAGCGACTTTGGGTTTATGGAACAGCCGTACCGTGAGTCCACGTGTGAATCCATATAAACAATAAAATGTTTGTCCGCATTTGATTAGAGTGCACTGGGTCACTTGAATGGCGTTTTTAGGGTTCCGTACCCAAAGGGTAAAACGGGAACCCTATTACTAAGGCTCCGCCGTCTGTCTGTCTGTCTGTATGTCCGTCTGTCCGTCTGTCACCAGGCTGTATCTCATGAACGTGATAGCTAGACAGTTGAAATTTTCACAGATGATGTATTTCTGTTGCCGCTATAACAACAAGTATACAAAATTAGAATAAAATAAATATTTAAGGAGGCTCCCATACAACAAACTTGATTTTTTTGCTCGTTTTTGCTCTATATTGATAACGGCAACAGGACGCTTGAAATATTTACAGAATATGTAGATATATATTGACTTCAAAAATAAATAATTATAAAAAATAAAACAAATATTTAAGGGGGGCTCCCATACAACAAACGTGTTTTTTGCCATTTTTATAGATAATGGTACGGAATCATTTTTCGTATGCGAGTCCGACTCGCACTTGGCTGGTTTTTTTTTTATAGAGAATACACAGTTTATAGAATAGCACAATTATTCAACCTCAATCAATCAATCAATCAATCAATCTGCACGCTTTTTCCCAACAACGTTGGGGTCGGCTTCTAGTCTAACCGGATCCAGCTGAATACCAGTATTTTACATGGAGCGACTGCCAATCTGACCTCCACAACCCAGTGACTGGGTAATACGGTACTTGGTAAGACTAATTGTCAGACTTTCAGGCTTCTGACGACCTGACGACTGCCAAAGATCCACAATTATTCAACATGTTTAGAATGTTTTTAAAACAAGTGATTTTCAGATAATAATACCACAGCACAGACTTCCATTTTTATAACCCCACAATAAGTTAAAGCAAAGCATAAAAAATATGGTAATTGTATCCACATTCATTTCCATGAAAAAGGCATGGAGTCATTAATATTCTAGATCGGAAAATAATCAAATATAATTCGCTTTCAAAGGGAAGGAAATCAGATAGAAAACAATAATGAAACCCCGCAAACTTGAAATACGTTACTAATAAAGTTTTATTACGATATTACAATCTAGGTCTTTTTGCCATAGCTATGTATCGAAGACCATTTATCGTATTCGAAGGCTTCTTTGAGATTATGGGTTTTAAACCTGGCGTAAAATGTGTTTTTTAATGGAAACTATGTAATTTTTACGTTGATATGTTTTTTAAATTAAAATCAATATTTAACATAAGTTTTTGTTAATACTAAACCCGAAAAGGGGTCATTGTATTCATCATTGTGGTTTGTTTTTTCTATGGGACCAACCGTAAAACTGCGAAAAAAAATCAGCTGTTCCCTACATCTGCTGTCCCATAGAAAAAATTGTTCAAAATGATGTGTACAATGACCACTTTTCGGGTTTAGTATAAACAAAAACTAATATTGTATATAAAATCATGCGCAATTTACTATTTTAGTATTTTAAAGTATTAACGTTAGAATGACAAAGTGTTTTTAGGTTAAGTTGATTGCGCTGATGTTACATAAGGTTTCGCTTAGATTTTTTTTTTTTTTGGGTGGGAAATTATCAAATAACTTCTCCCGCTCTGGGCAGAGCGGGAGGGCGTGTCAGACTTTTACTGACTAAAACCCACCCGTGTTCCTTCATTTGCCTGTGTGCCAGGGCCACGATATCCCTTTCGGACAAACTCGCAACCCTGGCAGGCATTGGTCCTGACGGACCCCGTCAGTTGGTGCTGACATCTCTTTGAGGCGCGCGTGGAACACAACGCGCCGTCGACCCGGGCCTGGTCCTTATCGGACGGCGAGCTACCCATCGCTCGCCGTCCGCAAGCCCGCGCCTACGGTGGCTGGAAATCGGCTTGCAACTCCCGACGCCCGGGGCGTCTCCTGCGGCGACTAGAGCCGCGAGGGCGCGAACCTTGCCTCTCCCTCACGTGTTCCGCCTCCTCCTTCGCGAGCATTACTGCTTCGCAGAAGGAGGTGACGGCCTCCCATGCACTCTCGCTCCAAACCATGGCCTGAACCAGTGCTGGACGCGAGAGATCGTCGCCGCCGATCGCCTCCGTGAGGACACGGCGGTGCTCCGCCCAAGCCGGGCAGATCTCCTCGTGGTGACACCCGGGCGTTTCCTCCCGCTTTATCCTGAACAGGAACCTCCCGAAACAACCGTGTCCGGTGACTACCTGCGTCATGCGGAAGGTGAGGACGCCGTGGCGCCTCTCCAGCCACTCCTCAAAGAGGGGACTTATCGCCACAATTGTAGCGTGCCCAGCGCTAGGTTGCGACAATCGCACTCTCCATGCCGCCATGAGATCTCGCCGGAGTTCCATCCGCTGCACCGTGATTTCTCGCGGCAGTGGAGTTTCACCCCGGCGTTTCGCCTCCTCGCGCCACTCCCAGATGTGCGCGAGGACTTTTGCCTCCAGATCCCACGGCGGCAGTCCGGCAAGGAGGCTCGCCACCTCACGGGAGACCGTGCGGTAACCCCGTACCAGCCTGATGGCCATGACCCTTTGGGACGCGTTCAACCGCTGGGCTGGTCGCAGCCTCAGAGAACGCGCCCACACCGGTGCCCCGTAAAGGGCCATGGACCGCACGATCCCCGCGTAGAGCCTCCGGCAGGAGGCGTTTGGGCCCCCTAGATTGGGCAGAAGCCGCTTCAAAGCAGCCCCAGCCCTCTCCAGTCTGGGAGCCAAACGTCGGAAGTGCTCCACGAAGTTCCACCGGCTATCGAGGACGAGTCCCAAGGACTTCATCCTCGACTCGACACCGATGTGAACTCCTCCCGCCGTTATCTGGGAACTCGACAGTGGCGCGTTCCGAGGACCATAAAAACACATGGCCTCGGACTTGTGCAAGGCCACCTCGAGTCCCAATTGCCGGATCCTATCGACGATTGTCGCAACCCCACGTGCCGCCAATTCGGCTGCCACCTCATGCGACCTCCCCTGCGCCAGGACCAGCGTGTCGTCAGCGTAGCAGACTACGCTGACGCCGCTAGGGAGGTCGGCGCGCAGCTCCCAGTCGTAGCCGATGTCCCACAGCTGCGGCCCCAGGACCGATCCCTGTGGGACACCGCACGACATCTCTCGCCGGTTCCACTCTCCTTGGTGACCAGGGTAGATGACGGCCCTGTCCGTCAGGTAGGCCTCGACCACGCGACAGAGGTAGGTCGGCATCCGGTGGTACCGAAATGCCTCCCTAATGCAACTCCAGGGCAGGGTATTGAAGGCATTGGCGATGTCAAGAGACACCGCCAAAACGACCCCACCCCGGGCCACAGCATCCCCCGTCGTGAGGGCTCGAACGCGCATGATGGCATCCACCGTAGAGCGCCCCTTGCGGAAACCAAATTGGCTCTCCGCCAAATCCGGCCCCACCCGCACCAGCCGCCCGACAAGGCGGTCTGCAATTACTCTTTCAAAGAGCTTGCCCACCTCGTCGAGCAGCACGATGGGCCGGTAAGCGGACGGAGAGTCTGCCGGGCGCCCTAGCTTCTTAATAAGGACCAGTTTCCCCGTCTTCCAACGAAGTGGGAACTGGCCCCTCTCCAAGCATGCGCTTAGGAGCTCCCTTATTCGAGGCCCGAGAGCCTCCAAGGCCAGGACCCAGGCTTTTCCAGGCAAGCCGTCGGGTCGTGGGGCGGTATTCTTGGCATTCAGCCTACGTACCGCCACTCTCAGATCTACCTCGGTCACCTATGGAGCATCGTCGTCGTCGTCGGCAGTGTGGTCCGCATCAGGCACCACAGGAGGCGGAGCCATGGGCGTAGGAGTATGTTCCCCTCGTGAAGGGAACAGAGCGCTCACCACGTCCTCCACGAGCTGGGGCCGGAGACTCTGCGTCAGCGGGGGAGCCTATGGGCGGAGTTTATTCCTCACCCCTTTGTAGGGGCGTCCCCACGGGTCTCTGTTCAGAGTCTCCAGTGACTCCTCGCGAGCCAGTCCTCTGGCCCGCTGGATTTCCGCTCGGAGGGCGGACTTCGCCTCTCTGTACCCTTCGTATAGCTCCGCCTGGATGGCTTCCGTATCCGGAGGGCGGATACAGAGCCTGCGGTGCCTGGAGTACTGGTGGCGCGCAGCAACGCACGCCTCGCGTAAAGCGGTCAGCTCACGCGACCACCAGCACACCTGGCGCCGAGCACGTGCGGGCTGGACCCGGGGCATTGGCACGTCACATATTTCGGACATGGCCTCCCGGAACCACTCCGCCTCGTCGTTTATGCTGGCAGGACTGTCTGGTGATGACACCCAGGCCTGCACGATCGAGGCTTCCAGGAGGAGCTCCCGGTCCAGCTGCTTCAGCGCCCACCGCGGACTACTCGGGGCCTGTCGGACCGGCGCGCCTAAGGTCTGGGCGGAGACGTCAAACCGGATGTACCGGTGATCGGAATAAGTCTCCACCCCCTCCATGACGCGCCAGTCAATGACACGCGGCGACAGAGCGGGGCTGGCGAACGAGATGTCCACCACTGATTCACCCCGCATCCGCACACACGTGGGGACAGAACCCCGGTTTAGGACGACCAGGCCTGTCTCGAGAGCCCAGTCCTCCACGATCCTGCCCCGTGTGTCCGTATACCGGGAACCCCAAGCCACGTTCTTGGCATTGAAGTCCCCGAGGACGATCACGGGAAGGGGATGGTACCCGACGACGACTACTCTCAACTCCCCAAGGGAATTGTGGAACTCGGCGAGAGTTCGGTTCGGGGAGAAGTATACTCCTACCACGATAATCTCCCCGAACCGTGCTGCTACGCAACCCTGTCCCCTCTTGACGACGTCGAGGGACGGGGTGCCGGCGGCGTTAGAATGACAAAGTGTTTTTAGGTTAAGTTGATTGCGCTGATGTTACATAAGGTTTCGCTTCGATGTCCCTACCACTCTGTATACAGGGTCAAATCACATTAGTTAGGGAAACTCCATAGCCGTGATGAGTATCAATATTTAAACAAGATAAAATAAAAAATAAACTGTCTATCTAAACTCATACTTCAAGTAACTAGACAACTAGCGGATTTGGACCCCAAAAAAAATCTGCAACTCATATTTTTTTGTTTTATTATGTTGATAAATCGAAACGTATGTGGAGTTTCACTAACTAATTTATGTTACACATTTAGATTAAAAAAAAAATTTATACTCTTTTAGTCACTATTTAGCTAAACTACTCCTAACACACACGGGGTATTACACCAATCAACACTCGTCTACACATCATAAGAGAAAATAGCCCCCAACTTACTTCAAATTAACTCATAACTATAAGAACTCAGTACAGGACTAACCCTTTCCCCTAATACGTACTTCCATTTCATCGTCACTCTACGAATTCCCGACAAAATTAAACAGATATTCCTTAGCATGAGGAATAATCTTCAACAAAAACAAATGAGTCGTGACCCTTGGTTGTAACACTTGTAACAAAATAAAATGAGTGTTGACCCTTCTTGCTGCTAAATAAAATGAGTTTTGACCCTTGGCTGTCGAACAAAATGAAGTATTTCAGTAGATGCCGAAATTTTATGTTATTGATACTTGGGTTGAAAGGGGGTGAATTTGCATGTTGATTGGGGTAGGAAGCTGTTTTGTTTTTATTTAGTCATGTGAAGTTAACACGGAATTTAATAAATTGTAGGATGGGAATCGACTGGATCTAAAGAGACTAAAAATGGATTAGTAAGAATGGGATCAATAGAATGAATGTGAATACAAATTAAAGAAGTTTAGGTTTTATTTGATTTCGAGTCAAAAAACACTGCGTCGTTTGCATTTACCAAAATATATTATGTTAGTTCAAAAACTAAAACCTAATATATTTAGCAATATAATTATATAACATTCAATAAATAAATTTAACATTTTAGTTTAAAACTTCGCATATTAATATTTTTTCTTGATGGTCTCACACACTATTGTCTACATTTATTTTTAATTTCTCCTTTTGCATGTCTACTGGAAGAAATTTCTCCAACTCCAATAAAGAAAATTAACTTAGATAATAAAATAAATAAATAAATAAAACCCGACTAATGACAAATTACGCTCTAAAAAGTATGAACCAAGAAAATATTCTCATCTGAAATTGTAATGTACAAACTAATCAATATTTATCGTCTATTAAATAAACAACTTACACGTAATATATTTTAATGTATTTATTACATATTCATAGTCATGTTCAGAGGATAGCCGTGGTCGTATTCACTTTGCCCTAAAGCTTATGATCGCTTACTACTGTTAGAATGTATTGTTTTGTTAAGGTAGGTTTTTTTTATTTCATGACCTTATGTACTCTAGAGGGCGCCATATTCAATTTAATGTGTCACAGCGTAGCCTATAAACAGCGGACAGTCAAGACACTTCCAACGATACCTCATTTGTCAAATTATGATAAGTACCTAGTTTAGAAGCTACGAGGGAACACATGCACATACATACATACGTGCATACCGTCAAAATCATAACCCTCCATTTTGCTTCTCCGTAGTCGGCCAAAAAGACACGACCCCTTAATTCCGTAACCGCTAGTCTAATTAAAAGCAATAATACTGTTACGAAAATACATGCAAAATAATAACACCTACACTGAAACTTGCGACATTTCACCCCTCTTTAAGTACCCGTCTCCACCCCTAAGATACAAATAGTTAGGTACAGAAGATTGGCGCCGTTCAACGAAGGGAAACGCACGCACACATAGAGATGCTTCACGCACAGTACGTGTAAGCGCACTCGCGACTGGCATTTGTTTGAAATTGCCGCACCTACATGACTATGTGTGTGTGAGCCTGTTTTCGCTCGTTGTTTAAAGCCGAGTTTCTGTACCTAACTATTTTGTGCCCTTAGGCTGCCGCAACGAACCGAAATATCTTATATTCAAACTAACTATTCACAGAATTTCTTAAAGGTTATTGAGTGCTGCCCAGAATGGATACACAGTGCAGTTCCTTAGGCTTATACTAGTCCGTAAACCAAAGCTCTTCAAAATCTATCCGAGGAATTTTTTCAATAAAGTAGTTTTTGTTGAGTTTTTACGAGCTTGCTTCGTTAGTTTGTTTCCAGTTACTCCTATTGTTATCCAATTTTTAAGCATTTCCTGGCATTCGATTGAGCTGAAACATACTTTATAACTTCGGTGACAACGCAAAAATATGATACCAAGGAGCTGATCTGATGATGGAGCCCGAAGGTAGCCATAGGAATTCTTCAATTAAATAAGATAGCACAATCGTGTTTTTTTAATGTATAAATATATATAAGAAACCACTTGGAAGTACTCCCATGTCTGGGTAACATTTGATCCAAACCTGGTCAGTGTCCTTTACACCCTCGGGCACTATATCCGACAGATTAGCTATACAAATGATATAAGAATAATAGATGTAGGGAGTAAGCGAGTAAGCAAGGGTCGTGAGCCGCACGGCTCGATCAAAACGGTTAAGCTAAGCTTGCCGAGGTTAGTCCGTGGATGGGCGTCCTTACATTACATATCAAGACGCCTTCGTGCCTCGGAAAGCACGTTAAGCCGTTGGTCCTGGCTGTCATTCGTAGAACTTTGACAGTCGTTACGAGTAATCAGAAGCTCAAAAGTCTGCCAACCAGTTATATATACAAAGGGGTATCGACAACATCATCATTTCAGCCGAAAGACGTCCACTGCTGGACATAGGCGTCTCCCAAGGGCAGCAGATGATGGACTAAGCAAGTAAGCAGTGGGGTCAAAGCGATTAAGCAAGACTTCAGTAATGAAACATTTAAAACATTTCTTAAAACAATTTTGAAACGCCGGTTATACCTATTGTGACTTTAAGGTTGAGTTTTGAATTAATCCATGGATCTTATTTTAAGAGCATATAACCATCCAATGTCTCAATGTTTACAATGTTATGATAAAGGCTTTTGAGTGACATTCAAATTTATTTTATAATGAAAACGTCATGTTTGCATTTACGAAACATAACCGCTGTTCACATTAGTAGTAAGAATGATTTTTAATTGATAAACATGGAAATTTTATAATAACGTTGACGCCCACTCTACACGCGATATTTTTTTTTAATGTATGCTAGCTCTTATGAATACTGCAGCATATTTCATAAATATATACTGCAGGCATAATACGATATTGTGACAGAGTAATTATAATTATGCATCTGTTTGATATACAACATTAGTTTTTATTTACACTAAACCCGAAAAGGGGTAATTGAACTCATCATTTTGAACAACTTTTTCTATGGGACCAATCTAAAAATCACGAAAAAAAAATCAGCTTTTCCATACATTTTGTCGATTTAAATGAACACAAATGTATGGAACAGCTGTTTTTTTTTTCGTGATTTCAAGATCGATCCCATAGAAAAAGTTGTTCAAAATGATGAGTTCAATGACCCCTTGGGGTTTAGTGTAAGCAAAAACTAACGTTGTATATTATTTTTATTTATTATAAAGTATCTCCTTTGAATAGTTACGAGTATGTTCACTGCAAAAAACACAACATAACTTTTAATTTATTTAATTAATGGAAATCATAAATTAATTTACTGACAGACAACGGACAGCCTAAAATGCTGAGTTTATAAGAATGAAATTTTTCTCAAGAATTAAGAAAGGAAGATAGAAAAATATGTTATTTGGGACACGCACAGAAAATAGAAACACTAAAAAGGGAACATTTAAACCTAACAAAGCTTACAAAAAAAAAACTGTGTGAGGCAAAAAGGCTCGTATCTCAGCATAATCCTGCGATATTTAAAAAATAAATACCGCAGTGCCCTACCAGATGGTATTCTGGTAGAGGGCCCTACCAGAATACCATCTGGTAGGGCCCTCTTACAACGAAAGTGAGCACTAAGGTTGGAATTTTGACAATTCATCCTAACTTAAAAGGGGTTAAATAGGGGACGAAACATTATAATAGGGCAGTTCGTCATTTGACTAATGAAAAATTGCCTAAAAAACACTGAAGCTACGCAAAATCCTGCATCACGCAAGCAGAGTTCACCGCGCAACTAGCATATTGTAGGTACACATAGGTACACAACGTCTCGACGTCAACCATCGGGCAGTAGCCCACCACAAACAACAACATACGTCTGGTCCGAAAATCCTCCCTTTTCTGCAATGAAAACATTTACCTCGTAAAACTACAAGGCAATTTGTTTCAGTTTTCACCACAACATAAAAAATTGGCTGTCATGGGGCAACCAATAGAAATTAAAAATTAAAAAAACATATACAGCGTGCCGCTACAGTGGTGACATTAATTTGACACAGTGAAAAATAAAATTATGGAGACTGGCCAATAGCCCTACGCTAGTTGGCCAGTCTCCATATATTTTTTTTTTATATTTTGCGTTTTTTATATATTATATTATCATTAGGAATCCCACTAAAGATCACTGTTCTTCAAGATTCAGTATAGGATTTTCTTATTTTGATGGACTAATGAAGGGGTCTTAGTCGTCTGTAATAGCACAGAAATAACACTGATCATAGGCTAAGTTTTTTGGTAAATAAAATTATTACTTACATTTTTTTTATTCTTTTTTAATAAAAAGGCCATACGTTAATATGTCCTTAATTTCCTTTGAAGTGTGTAATTTCAAGTGCTAGTTATTGATTGAATTTATCGACACCGGTCTCGGTACCCTATCAACACCATTTCAATTCTATTACCGTAATTCGATTTCTGTGGTCGCGACTGTCGAGTGTACATCACCCTTTATACTACACAAACTTAATAATGTCTAGACGAGGTCAATATGTTATTGAAATACCAAAATAATAAGTAATTTGGGTAAACTTAGCTTTAGATGTGCGATAAAATATTGTTTGATTATTATTTTCGCTATTATTTTTGGGGCAATAATCACTCGATAGGAACGGAATTGAGGTTACGTAATTATTACGTTCGAGAATAATTGTAGGCCTTAATATTGCCTTTTCATATATTTATGTACCTATCTACAGTACAATAAACAAGTACTTATGTATTTTTTTTGCAGCGTTTATATACATTTCTTTCTTTATTGGTTTTCAGAAGACAAGATAGGTGTTATCGTAAGCTTTGAATTGTAAATATAAAGTCGAATTATTAATTCACTGGAGTTGGTAATCAAATGTGTGCTAGCTGTTACTACTACTGTTACGTATAATAAAATGATATTTATTGTATTTTATACTTTTACACTTATATAAATCGATTAAACTAAACGGTCACCATTACAATAAATATATAATTTTACTCCACAGTGACAGCTAGCACATGATAGAAATCGCTCCAGTAAATTAATAATTCGACTTTAACTATCCGTAGAAGGGAGGCTTTACGTACATACTGTAATAAAAATTGATAATTTTGAGATACCTACATAGTTACTTTATCCATTGAAGTTTTACAAGTATTTAAATATGATAAAATTGGCAATCAGTCGATGACCAAAAAGCTCGACTGGCTGTTCATAATGGTTTGCTGGTGCCTACGCTTATACAACATTAGTTTTTGTTTATACTAAACCTCTTAAGGGGTCATTGTACTCATCATTATGAACAACTTTTACTATGGGACCAACCTTGAAATAGCGACAAAAAATCAGCTGTTCCCTACATTTAAGTTCGCTGAACTCGTCAAAATGTAGGGAACAGCTGATATTTTTTTCGCGATTTCAACTTATGGAAGTGAATGTTGGGTGTGGCAAAAGAAGCATGAAAGTAGAATAAATGCTGTGGAAATGCGTTCCTTGCGAAGCATGGCTGGCGTGACTATGAATGATAGGCTGAAAAATTATGTGATAAGGCAACGGTGCAGTTTAAAAGAAGATGTAGTGACAAAGATTGAAAAGAGTATGCTTAGATGGTTTGGTTATGTGGAGAGGATGAGTGAAAGGCGACTAACTAAAGGTATTTATAAAGCAGAGGTGAGTGGAAACGCCGGGATGCCCTAGAAGGTTTGTATTATATAATTGCATATCACAGGTGTGAGTACTATGTACAATAGAGCTACCATTTACCGGGTAATTATGTCTTTCATTGACTTAAATGTGCCCTGGCGGCTGAGAGTATGTCATGCTCACTCAGATGTCTCGCTGATGGTGGCGTGTGTGTTGGATCATTTAGCTCCCTTCAAAATGGTTGAACTGAATGGTGCTGATCCATGCGTCATGTTCGTGAACGGGCGCTGTCAGTTGGGACTGGTCATCTCTTAGCTGCCACGGCTTATTTTTAATTATTTTAGTTTTGAATTTTTATCTTTTTATCACGGACGCTTTTGACGTATTGCATCGTTCTCACATGTTTAACTTCAATATGAATGATGTAACCAATATTTTGTATCAATATTTTAATTTAAAAGAGTGTCCGTGGAGTTTCTTGCCCGTTCTTCTCCATAGGAACCTACTATTTGGAATGGGCAGCTTCATATTTGTAACTGACCGACTTGTTGACAATTCAAAAGTGCCTGTCAATGGTTTAATTGAAATAAATGCTTTGAGTTTGAGTTTGAGTTTGAAGGACATATAGTGACTAAAATTGGGATGTTCTTCAGAAAGGTCAGGTGCGTAGTACTCACAACCGGCGTGACATAGGCGAAGCAAAAGGACTATGTAAGGAGCGTAGCAAGTGGCGTTCTATAGTTTCTGCCTACCCCCATGGGAAGGCGTGAGTTTACGTTATGTTATGTTATGTAGATATGATAATACGGCTTAAAAACCATGCCAGAGTAATGTGATGGGTCCCAGCCAACTCCAAAGCGGTAAGCCAAGTGACTCAGTACTTATAGTATATTAATAATATTGGTTCTTAGTTTATATACCTGTAACTTAGTAAATACATAGTACACAGTTTGGTGCTTAGTTGTGACTCTAACTTCTTGAGTAGAAGTGGGTAATGGTTAAAGGCCTGTTGTAAGTTATGGGCTTATATTGTAGTACCTAATTAATTCGCCTAATTAAAATGTAAACATACAACATGCAGGGTGAACAAACCCATCAGTAACACTCCTTGAACTACGTAAAAATAATTTCAATTTATACATTTTCATCATTATTATATCTACAGCTTTCTCAATATTTTTTAACCGACTTTAAAAAAGAAGGAGGTTCTATGTTCATCTGTATGGTTTTTTTTAAATGTATTTTCATCGATATTTTCGTCAATTGTAGACCAACTTTGTTTTTTTTTTCATTTGGTAGAAAATGCTTGGGCGGTGAAGTGGTCCCTTGAAAATTTGATTAACTTTGCTTCGGTAGTTTTTGAGTTAGCTTCGTATTTTCACACTAAGTCTATGTGGATGTTATAATTACTTCCGATCACTGTCATTTACATAGCAGGTTGGTATTCGAATTTGTGTGGGGTAGGTACTACAACTAAAAACAGTAAAATAAAAACTTTTTACAAAAAAAAAACACTACAAACTGAAAAATTTAAGTTTTTATTTCACTTTTCAATGTTTTTATATGAAAGAAGTGAGAGGTAATGAGCTTGGTTAAAATTATAATAGTCGAAACAATTAGGAGAACAATACTAAGATAACGATGATTTAAAGCAAATTACTTAGGGCGAATTTCACCAATGAAACTGAACGCGATCAGCACATCTAAACCGAGTTCAAGAGCTGTCAGTGTCAATATTACAAAGAAAATATGACACTCTCTCACTCACTGACAAGTCTTAAACGTGGTTTATGTGCTGATCGCGTTCAGTTTCATTGGTGAAATTGGCACTAATTCTGCTGCTTCCAAAAACAAAAAACAACCATTTAGCTGGCGGGGGGGGGGGGGGGGGGGAATTAATTGAACGCAAAACACAGGAAATGGCGAAATTATAAGGGTCCCTTGTTGACTACGGACCCCTAAAAAGACTAAATCCGAAATTCCTTACCACTAATTCAAATGGAACTACAGTTCGACACACCTTAGAAGTTGCATTCTTTCTAAAAAGTTAAATTAGTTAGAAGTTAAACTGCAGCTGTTTCACTCAAAGTTTTTAGATACGATTTGGAATACCGCTCCTAATTAAGATCGTGAAGCTAATTCAATGTAAAGTTTTGTTTAATTTCTAGAGTTGGCAGATGTTACTTCGGTGTCCATTTTAGTTGAGTAAAAGAATAGCGTAAAATTAATTGGGGACAAATCTTCTTCTGCGTTTCGATGAATATAATTTAAATTTTATGTTTGGCCATAAATGATAATTTTTTTATTTTTTTATCATTTATTTGCGACGAGTGTAGGTTACATTTAAATACAGGTGGAGTAGACCGGAGTGAGCCATGTTCATTCTGCCTGGAAGGCACGCAAAATATATAAACATTGTTAAGAATAACTAAAATTACAAATTAAAATGTCACAGTTAGAATTTTCACAAATAAACATGCATTATTTGATATTGAAAATGTCAAATTAAAATGTTACTCTAGAATAAAATTAATAATAAATGTATATTAGGTCCATTATATGTTCAAGATAATATTAATTATATTTAATATACACATTGCTGATTAACAAGTTTTGTCCTTTAAAAATCATTAATCGAATACCTAATAACATTTTTTCTATTAGGAAGGCCAATAATTTATTTTTAAAGTTTCTGTAAGTAGGTTTGACCAAACACTTTTACCAAGCATATTTTAAAAACTTGATGAGGTTTTCTATCCGACTACTCTGAGAAGAAAGACTGCAACAAAATCAGAGGTCGATGTGATATCCAGACATAATCTTGTTCGTACCATGTAAGGACCATGTAGCAGTGGCGATTTTATAAGATAGTTAAGCCGGAGCAAAATAAAATCTTTTCTACACAAAACAAACTCGGCATGATGTCGATTTTGTATAGAAATTGAACTCACTGAGTTATTTTAGAGCAAAATGTTTTGTTGTTGGGATACTCGTATAAAGACAAAAAATGTAATGTAGGCGTTTTGTGGTGTTTTAATTGTATGGAGTATTAAATACCTACAATTATAATATTTGGCATTATTAAACACTTTTGACTGTGTACCATTTTTAAATAACGATAGAGTAGTTGCGTTCCGAATTTCCGAAGGGAAGCCGGTAGGAATCGTGTTATATGGTGCTTTCGCCACTGCCATGTAGATTGGTGCCTGAAATGGTCTTTTGAGGAAAGAACCACACAGATTTAAGTGGACCTGACAACGCATTTGTCATTAAATGTTGTTGTCAAAAAATTGTGCAGGTCAACTAAAAACATAAGCCGTCTTATTACAAAACAAGGTTTATCTTCCGACCCAGGTTTAAAACATGGAGCCATTATTGAATTTCGAACTTTATTCCGACTACTGATGACTTAGTACCGAATTAAGTTATCAGTTTTGTAAAAGAACGGTATTTCAATCACTGTTACGTTCTTATTACAAAAACTGGCTCCATGGTTTAAGCCATGTCAAATATAAATCTTGTTTTGTAATAAGGCGGAAGGAGCTCAACGATGTCGATCAATAGGTACGTACTTTTTCTTTTTTTAGATTTTCGTACCCAAAGAGAGCCAAACAGAATTAAAGGGTGCCTACTCCCATGGGAAGAAGGTGTGAGTTTATGTATGTATCTACACGACAAGTAATTTAAATGTAGATAGTTGAACAATTTTTTTTTATCTGTGACTTTGTTTTATATTTTGAACTTTTGTTAATATAAAAAAATATTAATGTAGGTAGATAATGAGGTTGCGTGGAACAAATTTAAAGACTCGTACAGACTCGCGCGATATCGCGGGCGCGACAGGCATTGACATAGATATCTATGTGTTAAACTTGTTATTATTTTAATTATTTACGTAGGTATCTTTGTAAAACATTCAGACACTATATAAATTGTTATTGAATAAATGAAATTAAATGATATCCGAAAACATGTACCTTCCTACCTACCTATAATACGGATGACTGCACTAGTTTATTAGTTACTTCCTTTGCTAAAGTAAGTAGCACGCGCCCAATTATTGTAATTTACACTTCTTCTGAATCTCACATAAAAGTTACATGACAAGCGGTCATGATTTCAACGACTACACCAAAGTTTCCAAACAAACATGAAAGTGTCAAGAAACTTTTAATTAACAAAAGAAACATCAATTAATTTGCATGATAAAATAGCTAACTATACCTACCTCCGGAGTATTATCGAACAATAAAGTAACGAAGTTACCCAAAAATTGTTATACAAATTTCGAAGTAGCAAGAACAATTTACGTGGGTTCCTATAACAATAAATATCAAGACAAAAGGCGTTAACTGACAAGGCACGGCTTCCTTGAATGTAAAATATCTTTTTAAGACATAAAGTCGTCGCATTCAACTTTTTAATAACTTTTCAGCGGCTTATTTTCTCAATTGTCTGTGGGCTAAATGCTGGCCTGGTAATTTAAGATTTTTTATTAGTTTTAACTTAATGGCTGTTTGAAAAGTTCGTTTGGTGATGGATAGTTGAGAAGTGACTGGATGGCTACCTAGAAATAAAATTAAAGATATCTCTAGTGAGTATTTACGAAATGGCACACTTTAAGGCGAAGATATTTATGATTTGAGTGACTTTTAAATCTGCTAATACGCCTTCATGTAAAGAAAAATCAGTTATGCAAAAAATGTATGTTAAACTAGAACGCATACACATCAATTATATATGTGAATATATAAGTATTGTAGTAAAATACTTTATGAAATAAATTCAGGAAGTAAGGTCTACCCAAAGCATAAAAAACGATATTACTTTCAAACTACTTAAGATATGTTCATGGTTTATTTTTGTATGAATACACTGTTTTATTATCTATAATTATATCTGTGATTTTTTTCAAATATTCATATTTTCGTTACTAAAAATAAATATTCCTTATGAAAGTTAATGGTGGCGAGGCGTGAGCGCGACGCGCATTTGTATGGCCAAGGTCAACGGCGATTACCTGGCCCTTAACTTAACCCTTAGTTTTTGCTTGGTTTTTTAAGATTGCTTTTGCTAATGGAATGCTTAATAATTTTACTGGGAAATTAGTAATAATTCCGTTTCTCACTGAATATAGATCAGTTAGTCTATTTTGTGATTCCAAAAACCTATGATTAATAAATTTTTCAACACCTAGGCTTAGGCGTGGTTTCAAACGAAGTGAGTTCGCACTCACTTCGATGCTTCAGCATAGCGCTATTGACGAGAATCCACTGATAGGAGACTTTTGGCCTCGTACAGAACGTTTTTTTATTTTCATTCAAAATCAAAATTTATTCAAACTAGGCTAAAAATCAGCACTTTTCGAATGTAAAAAATTACATAAGAGTCCCTCAAAAACGCCCGTCCTTCACTACTTCCTAGTGCTTTAGCTGGGAAGAAGAAGTGGCGCAACAAACTCCCCAGCAGCACAGCTGTCTGTTCGCATATAAAACTTGAATCTATTCAATACAATGTAAAATAATTTGCATTACGCAACACAAAACGTTAAATTAAATTATTCGCCTTATGTTAGCTAGCACACATCTTTATAGAAAAAAATATATATTTATATAATAATCCTCCAGGCATAATGGGTGTGCCCGCTTAAATAAAGCTTTAAGATTAAGATTATTTATTGAACAAATAATGGTTGAACAATCAAACACTTACAAACAACACCATGCGTATACATTAATAGCGTATTACAATTATATAACCATTAGTGCTATAAGCAGTCTTTGTATGAACTCTGGCATCCAAAGAAATATTTAACTTGTGTTATGGACACCAGCATTCTCACATAAATAAAATACATCTGTCATCTGTCGTGTCTGTGTCTGTGTACATCTGTCTGTGATTTTACTTTGTTTTTTTATTGTATTGTTCTTTTTTTTTTTTAAGAGTGTGTTTTAGTTTAATTTGTGATCATCTGTGTGAGCCCCAATAAATAAATTTTTCTTTCCTTAATTTATTTCTTTCTTTCTCTAGCAAATAGCTTAAAGTTAAAATGGTTCTGAGGAGTAATAGCAATGAGCAAGCCACATTACTCCCTAGGAATCATAAATATCTTCAACAGCTACAGACCTAAACCTTCTAAGAACGTATTGCCATGTACAAGAACCATATAACCCAGTCTCCAACTCCCCCATCGTACTAAAATACTTGAAGAAACTTGTTACTACGGTCTTAAAGCCAGATCACAAAGGCTTCCCGAAAAAGGCTTTAGGTACAGTATCGCACAGCGCACTGCAGTGAGTATGCAGATCAGTACTAAAAGATTTACACAGTCCGATACGGGTAGTAACGATGTGAACTAGAATTGAGTGTAGCTCTGCCTTTACCGGTCTGAAATAGTCCTAGTGCAGGGCAAATAGTATGTTCTCAAACATGAAACGAGAAAAAAATCAGCATTCTTGCTCAATGCATGATGGCGATTTAAGATCAATATTAAGCAGGTCATCATCATCATCAATTCAGCCGAAAAAAGTCCACTGCTGGACATAGGCCCCCCCCAAAAAGGTGGGGGGGGGGGGGTTTGCCATAATCGCCACGCTTGGCAGGCGGGTTGGCGATCGCAGTATGGTTTTAAAAATGCATAGAGAACGCTGCTGCCCATTCTCTAGTAAATCCCTTAGTCGCCTTTTACGACACCCACGGGAAGAAACGGGATGGTGCTATTCTTTATGTCCGGTACCAAACAGAACCTAAGCACGTGTAAGGACTAAACTATGGAAGACGAAGACATGTTGCGCTGTCCCCGAATAAAAGGGGAGACATGGGATAAGAACAAGACAATGAAGGCTTACGCAGACAGGTGTGATACGACACCGCGACGTGACTGTACTAGAACAATTTCTATGAAACTGCATGGAAATTGCTCTACCAGAATCGCCTCGTACGCATTGCGTCACGCCTGTCTGTAGGAGCCTTGATGATACCTTTTTAATTTTTGGCTGGAATTTATCAAATAACTTCTCCCGCTGTGGGCGGAGCTGAGGGCAGGTCAGACTTTTACTGACTAAAACCCACCCGTGTTCCTTTAGTTGCCTGTGTGCCAGGGCCACGATATCCCTTTCGGACGAACCCGTAACCCTGGCAGGGGCCTTGATGATACCTAATAATAATAATTAAATTCTTTATTGAGAGTAACTCATGAGACTCCTTCAATTATATTAAATAGATAAGTCAGATGATGCCATAGATGTCTAGATGTTGCCATTCTAGATATTATATTTATATAAACGATTATATTTATAAGAACGAAGTATTGTATTTATTTTATTTTGTTTATGTTTGCCTCATTTAATGCTGCACCGGTTTGACGTCATCACGTCAACGCCGGCTGTCGCTGAAAACCAGCGCTGGGGCTCTGTCTCGCATAGGGTCGCAGCATTATGCTGAGCGATGGCCGTTTTGCGTGAATGTGACGCATATTTTCCCTCAACTTGTTCTAACGTGTTTGTGTTTTTTTTTTATTTGCGTTATGTTTACCGCAAATAAACGTATTTTCTTTCTTCTTTCTTTCTTTCTATAAGTTTATGTTTCCTCACGATATTTTCCTTCACCAATGTCAGTGATAATAAAGATAAGCTTATACGGTACATAATAATTGTGAATTTGAAAAATTCACATTGGTACTTACCCAGTTTCAAACCCTAAAGCTTGTTCTTTGAAAGAGGGTGCTCAAACCACGTCTCGTCATTTCATCATCACTGTTTGTTCACCGCCACCATCAACTGGACGTCAACGAGAAACGAGATTATTCGAACCGAACGTGACGGAGTTGATGGACGTCCGATGGACACGCGCACCATAGCACGTCTTTTTACACTTGCAGACTGTCATCATCATCATCATTGTAGCCGAAAGACGTCCACTGCTGGACATAGGCCTCCCCCAAAGTGGGGGGGGGTTGCCATAATTGCCACGCTTGGCAGGCGGGTTGGTGATCGCAGTATGGTGTTAAAACGCTGCTGCCCATTCTCTAGTAAGTCCCTTAGTCGCCTTTTACGACACCCATGGGTAGAAATAGGGAAGTACTATTCTTAACGTCCGGCACCACACAGATAAGCAGAGTTTTATATTCAGAGCATTATATTCAGATTTCTGAATATAATGAGCCCCACAGGCCCACAGGCCCACAGGGCTCATTATATTCAGAAATCATTTGGCGCCCGTCGTGTTCAATACACTAACGCATTCAGGGTGCTGATGTGGTTGCTTCGATACTACAGCGCATCAGGGAACATCCCTGCTGCGTTAACTGCTTCTACACTGTGATGCGGAAGCTACGCGCATCCCTGGTTAGTAAGATGCGAGGCAGCACCAACAGCATCCTGTCTATGGTAGCAAGCTGGATAGATTGTGCGTTTGTGAGCCACTGCTGCAAGGTATCAGCTAGGCCTGTCCCCTTGCAGCAGTGTTGTCACAAATTGTTTCTTTTTTAATGTTTTACTAACACTTACCCCCTTATTACAAAACAAGGTTTATCTTCAGACCCAGGTTTAAAACATGGAACCATTAGTGAATTTCGAACTTTATTCCGACTATGGTAAAGTTCCTAAACACAAAACTGACAACTTAGTACCGAACTAAGTTTTCAGTTTTGTATAAGGAACGGTATTTCAATCACCGTTACGTTCTTATTACCAAAACTGGCACCATGGTTTAAGCCATGTCAAAATATAAATCTAGTTTTGTAATAAGGCGGTATGAGTCTTGTTGCTTGAATTAAATGATTCATTTAAATAGCAAATGTATGTACCGCTACTTCGGCGCCGTCATCTCGTCCCTTTGACGCCCTGTTGACGTGGCAGTGGACAAAGGGCCTTGTACAGAAATAGTTTCTCAAATACCAATAATGACTCATTCAGTGTGGGTTCTGAAACTTAAATCATCAAGACGAAACCTGAAATTACCGGTTTCATCTCGACGATTTTCTCCAACGCCATTTCTCCATTGAGATTTGATTATAATAATATATTTATTATAATCGATTGTTCATGACAGGCAATTTCATATAAAAATCTGACGTTCGACTAAAAGTAGGCCACTCAGAGGATGATTAATACCTATTTTCACCAATCTTGGTATCTAATATAATGCCTTGGTAATAGTAATTTATTTTAAGTCTGAAATCCTAAACCCGTCATAGTATATTATAACGCTCATCTTATAGTGTTTAGGGTTTCGTACCCAAAGGGTAAAACGGGACCCTATTACTAAGACTCCGCTGTCCATCCGTCTGTCACCAGGTACAGCCTGGTCTCATGAACCGTGATAGTTACGACAGTTGAAATTTTCACAGATGATGTATTTCTATTTCCGCTTTAACAACAAATACTAAAACAGAATAAAATAAATATTTAAGTGAGGCTCCTATACAAGACATGATTTTTATCGATTTTATAGATAATGGTACGGACACTTTGTGCGCGAGTCCGACTCGCACTTGGCCGGTTTTTTACGTTTAATTCCCAAAATATCTATAGATATAATTATGTGTAGTTTTTTTATGGCATCATTATATGCCCCGAGGGTTTACCCGCATAATTTCGATCCCGTAAGAATATCGGGATAAAAAGTATTATACAACCTGTTTTTTTTTATATCCCATAACTCTAGGGTTATATTCTGCAGGTAAAAATAATACTAAAACTCCTTGAATAGGTGGTCCAAAAATGCATCGTTTCGGAGATATCATCAATCATAATTAAATTAGGTCAAAAATTGTCACCAGTATGACGAATCTTTACTTTTGCGAGGTTGCCAAACTTCGCAGTAGTGTAGTAAAATCAATAGTAAAATAAAATATGTAGGTATGTTGGTATCGGGGCTTCCCGGCGGCAGCTAGTGAAGGGAAAGCTACCTTGTCGACGTTGTCATATTTCACGTAAGGGTGTTTTACATTAATTATCGTGACTTTGCCGAATTATTTTGTATGAAAAATGAAAAAAAAAATAACGAAGGATTGGAACATAACTCATATGCCAGTTGATTCTTTGATATGGCCTCAATCATACCCTAGAGTTATGGGATATCAAACACGTTGTATAACCTAACTCAGGTCATGGTTTACCCATTTGCCAAATTTCATTCAAATCCGTTCAGCCGTTTCAGCGTGAAAGCGTAGCAAACAGAAAGAATATAAAGAGAAAAGATTAGATTTTTTTGGATGTATGTTACATCCAAAAAAATCTAATCTTTTCTTTTTATACAATTCGTTTAGAAAATCTATTTACTTAGCTATAAACACTTTATCCCTTCACCCAATCAAAAATCAAAATAATTTATTTGCATAAATAAGGTTCATAAGTCGGCGGCCAAATTTTACATATTTAATTATTATTTTAAGAAATTAATTAATTAGCTTGAATACTGCATGTGATTAGTAAATTATATAATTAAATTCACTGAAAATTAGTAACAATTAATTTATAAATGACATTATACTACAATTCACGACTATAAGCCTATATCAATGAGTAGTTTAGTTAAATTGCGCTAAAATTAAAAAGAATAAGTGTGTTTATTGCACTTGGAGTTTTATATAATTATAACTAACTATTCGAAAGTCAAAATCAAAATATTTGATTTCACATATGCCTATACTAATGAAAGGTCAAAAGCTAGGGCACGGCTCGAATTGGTCGTTTCCTATCGAAGAGCCGACAAGAAACCCCCATGGTTACTATTTTAAAAAATAATTGGCTTTTTCAATGTTTTCAAATTACACTGTTATTAGGTATGGGAGGACAGTGTACGCCCGTCAACAAGTACCAGGTACTTAACACAATAGGAAATGGTCTACAAATCTACAGTCTATTAAGCCTACACCGTTCTCACATTCATAAAATATAACAAAAAAAATCGATATAAAATATTATTAAAATAATAAAAGTAAAAATCTTAATGTAATTAAAATGTTAGGTATATAATGTCGAAATTCATCATCATCATCATTTCAGCAGAAAGACGTCCACTGCTGGACATAGGCCTCCCTCAAAGGCCGCGTTTGCCATAATCGCCACGCTTGGCAGGCGGGTTGGCGATCGCAGTATGGTGTTAAAATGCATAGAGAACGCTGCTGCCCATTATCTAGTAAGTTCCTTAGTCGCCTTTTACGACACCCGCGGGAAGAAATAGGGAGGTGCTATTCTTTACGTCCGGCACCACACAGACTATGTCAAAATTGCATAATCAGCCTATAATGTTCCCACTATTGGGACACAGGCCTCCTCTCGTCGAGAGGAACTGGGCTGTAATCTACCACGCGGGCCCAGTGCGGGTTGGTAGATGTCACATGTCTTCGAATTGTTGGTTCTAGGACATGCCGGTTTCCTCACGATGTTTTCCTTCACCGTTTTGAGAGCAGAAGCAGTTGATGTCAAAATTAGAAATTACTAAAATTCCTTCTATAACCACAAAAAGGAAACTAAAGGAAACCAAACACCATACTACCACATTCTTGCTTATCATAACATCCCCGATAGCACACCCACCAGCCTATGAATATTACAAAATCCAATGAATATTTATTCGTAATAATTTCACTATGAAATGGTAATTGCTAGGGTCCTAAGCAAACAGATTCCTACTTTGATTACACGACTGTTTTAGCAAATAAACTCTGATAACAAAATGTGTTATTGGATTTTTGGCTTTACGTCAGTAGGTACCTACTGTTATTTCTGTTTAGATTTTGTTACAGAAAATCGAGCATTTAAACAAAACAAATTATTGACCCGAAAAAAGGGGAAACGCCGGGAGGGGGACGCCCCAGAAGGACATAGAGTGACCTTATTGGTGATGTCCTTCAAAAAGGGCAGGTGCGTAATGGCGTGCGTGTATGACCAGAGGGGCTATTTCCGTATTTTTGAGAACGTACGCATTCTAATCTCAGTGTCAATCTGTCAAAAAAATCTATTATTTCCCTACATTTATAGTTTAAGTTATAATAGGTGTAACTTACTAGTATAGGAATATTTGTCAAAACTCAATTACGCAGACACGGAATAACTACTAGAAATTTTAAAATAATTGCTCTATCGACCTACTCTAATTAATAATAGTGTCTATTCCTTTACCTAATTAATAATAGTGTCTTCTTTATCTACTGTAATCTTTAATATTATTTGTTAATTTATTTAAACATAACATTATCTTACCTAATCTAGTTTTAAAAATAATATACCCAAATTCTCCCAAAAATCATTAAATAATATACCCAAAGTCATTGAAAATATTGTCTTCTTTTTAATTTAGCTTAGTAATAAACCTATGGTTGTCTTCATTTTAAATGTTTGATGTAAACCGATGATAAATTATTTTTATTTCTGTAAGTAGGTTTGTAGAAACACTTTTACACGTCAATCATATTTTAAAAACTAGACGAGGTCGGCGTTTCCTATCTGACTACTCTGAGAAGAAAGGCCGATGGCCTGATACACAGAATTTAAATTTTCCCCGATTGTTATTAATCTAAATAATAATTTTACTTTACTTTATACTTGAATAAATTTTATTATATTTTTTATTTTTGACAAGTATTTGACATTGATTGTCGCTGAGATGAGATCGCAACTTGAATTTGAACGTTTTTAAGGACGAGAATGGCCTTCAGATGTATGAACGTAATCGTAGTAAAAGGATTAGTAGCAGGTGGCGATGGCATTCTGTAGTTTCTGCCTACCCCCATGGGAAGAAGGCATGAGTTTATTTATTACTAGCTGCGCCTTGCGGTTTCCCCCACATAAGTCTCGATTCCGTAGGAATATCGGGATAAAAATTATCTTATGTCCGAATTCAGGTCATGGTCTACATAACTGCCATTTTTTTCTAAATCCATTCAGCCGTTTTAGCGTGAAAACATAACAAACAAACATACTCACTTTCGCATTTATAACAGTTATACGATAGGATAGAAAGGATAGGATGACCCAAAAACAAAAGGGTGTGATTTGGAATGTCTCGTTGGTCTAAATATAGATTGAATGACTCTTGTCGGAAGAATGAATGCTGAGAATGGGTTAATCATCATCAGCATCATTTCAGCCGAAAGACGTCCACTGCTGGACATAGGCCTCTCCTAAAGGAGCGGGTTTGCCATAATCGCCACGCTTGGCAGGCGGGTTGGCGATCGCAGTATGGTGTTAAAATGCATAAAGAACGCTGCTGCCCATTCTCTAGTAAGTCCCTGAGTCGCCTTTTACGACACCCAAGGGAAGAAATAGGGTGGTGCTATTCTTTACGTCCGGCACCACACGGACAATGAATGAGAATGGGTTAATACCATCCAATTATTGTCCCACAGGGTCGCAGGGCAAAAGCATCTTCTCATACAGATAGCCTTCTCTGTATGAGAAGATGCTTTTGCACTGCGAGCCTACGAGGTTTGATCACCACGCTTGCTCAAGGTGGGTTGGCGATTCCAGACTTATATTAACTATAAGTCCAGGGTCCACGGACACGGTGGAGGTGTGCCCGGCTTAGGCGAAGCACCGCCTTGTCCTCGCGGAGGCGTTGGGCGGCGGTGATCTCTCGCGTCCGGCCCTGGTTTAGGGCCATGGTTTGGAGCGAGAGTGCATGGAGGCCGTCACCTCCTTCTGCGAAGCAGTAATGCTCGTGAAAGAGGAGGCGGAACGCGTGAAGGAGAGGCAACATTTGCGCCCTCACGCCCCTAGTCGCCGCGGGAGACGCCCCGGGTGTCGGGACTCGCAGGCCGATTCCCGGCCACCGTAGGCGCGGGCTTGCGGACGGTGAGCGATGGGTAGCTCGCCGTCCGATAAGGTTGTGTTCCACACGCTCTTCAAACAGATGACAGCACAAATTGACGGGGTCCGTTAAGGCCTGTCAGTGTTGCGAGTTTCAGACAAAAAGGGATATCGTGGCCCTGGCACACAGGCAACTGAAGGAACACGGGTGGGTTTTAGTCAGTAAAGTCTGACACCCGCTCCCGCTCCGCCCAGAGCGGGACAAGTTATTTGATGATTCCCCACCCAAAAAAAAGGGTTCCTCACGAAGTTTTTTCTTCACTAATATACTAATGTCCAAGATAAATTCATCATTCTAATTCAATTCAAATCTACATAATACAAATGTTAAATTCATTCATTCATTCACTGGCAGATGACACACAGCTGAAGTGGCTGGATCTAGAAGCATGAAATTTTGCACAAGAGTTCCTTATAAATCGAAAATGAGCACTAAGGAAAGATTTTAATCAAAATTTTAAATTGAAATTGTTGATAAAGCTTGTTAAAAATAATTTGTTTTATCGGAACGGTATTAAAAGTAGTTTACGTGTTAATCCAGGTTATAAACTACCTATTTGTCACATTTCATCTTAATGCGTTCAGCAGTTTTAGTGTGATTCAGTACATCCAAACATACAAATTTTCACATTTATTTATTTATTTAACAAAAGGTAGCTTAACAGCTGACAGTAAATATAACATTTAGATTTTTCAAAACATTACGCCAATTACGAAGTACACAAAAAATAAGAAATACACACAGTGACATAGGTAATTATTAATATTTTAAGTGTGTGTGTGCGTGTAACTGTGTGGTGTAGGTGCTGTAAATGTGTGTGATGATGTGTGTATGTCTGTGTAAGTCTAACTAAAACTGGCACTGCTAAGTAAGCTGAGTTTCTGGGGTTTGACGAAGGATTTGGATAATATCTTTTTTAAATCTGGTATTGACGGGGTCCAGTGTTGGGAATTTATCATTATATAATGCAGGTAGACGCAAGAATGGTGACATCTTGAGGTAATTAGTAGAGGCCGATGGTACTGATAACAGAGTGGTATGTCTGGTACGTCTGAGTGGGACGTTAAAGTTTATTCTGCTGAGCAGTTGTGAACAGTCAAATTTATTGTTAAGTATGTCGTACAATAACATCATATCATTTAAATGACGTCGATCTTCCAGAGTTATAATTTTATAATTAGTAGAATAAACCTACTTGGGCATTTATGACACTGAAGTAGGTGCCCGGTTCCATATTATTTCTCTTTATAAATCCGGCTGAAAATGCTATGAGAACGATTCGTTATTGATATAGAAACAGGGCCATAGTAATTTATTTCAACCCAAGGTTTAATCACCGATATTAATAACTACGACCTGACCACCAGTATTAATAACTCGACACAGAAGTTTTGAGTCCCGAACCTATTAGTTTGAGTAGAAAATAATTATATGAAGCAAATTTTATTGTATTCAAGTGCCTAAAATTATAGGTATTGGATTGTTTTGAAACAAATAATTACACTTAAATTCTAGGTTTTAAAATATGGAACATTTTTTTTTTTTTTTTTTCCTTCTGGCTTCGCACGGTTTGTGCATTTAGCCAATGTCAAGTTTTAGTTCTTGTTTAAAATATTGATGAAATGAATTATAAATGCATGATGATGATATCCCCGCCCACTCCCCTTGAGTTTCAGTAAAGATGTGGCACTTTACTGAGTCCTCACGCGGACTTCTTGAGAGAACTTGAAGCGAAGTTGCACTGTTTTGTTTCATTTGCCTACACTAATGCACGTTCACAAACACTTAATGGTTAATAATCCACCATTATTACACATTAATATTCGGCTAAACACTAATTTTGGAAAATTAAACAAACTGCTGAACATGACGCTTCACTTTCCCGCCAAGAAGTCCATATGGAACATAGTGAAATCAATTTCATGTACCTACATCGTGGAATATCGTGTCGTGGCGTTTCGTTTCGTGCAATTTGAAACATAGGTATATAAAATTTGAATGCGTCACGACATTCATTTGTCTTGTGATCATTAAGATCATGTTTGTAACTGGCTGTTTACGCCTTGATTAAACGCATAGTCAGCTTCACAACATAGACAAAACATCACATGATTGTCTACAAATTTGCGTCCCATAATACTGTGTCAATGTGTACCTATGATTAACTACCCAATGGGCATTATGTTCTGTGGTATTCATTGATAGAATATTATTTATGGAACAAAGATTGTAGACAATTTCGATTTTTTGTCGATTTTGGTTATCTTCTTTTCTTTTTTGTTATTGTATATGTACCTATCACGAAATCTCTTGAGGGCTCATTGCACTCATCATTATGAACAACTTTTACTATGGGAACAAACCTGAAATCGCGTAACAAAATCAGCTGTTCCCTACATTTATGTTCTCATAACTCGTCAAAATGTAGGGAACAGCTGATTTTTTTTTCGCGATTTCAGTTTTGGTCCTTGGTTGGTTGGTCCTTACGAGATTTCGTGTATGAATAGATACACCTTATATATATAATAATAGAGATAAGTATAGTTCCGTGTGGTGCCGGACGTAAAGAATAGCACCGCCCTATTTCTTCCCGTGGGTGTCGGAAAAGGCGACTAAGGGACCTACAAGAGAATGGGCAGCAACGTTCTCTATGCATTTTAACACCATACTGCGATCGCCAACCCGCCTGCCAAGCATGGCGATTATGGCAAACCCCCCCTTTGGGGGAGGCATATGTCCAGCAGTGGACCTCTTTTGGCTGATATCATGATGAAGTATATGCTTTGTGAATGATGAATGTATGCACCTATTGTATATGTAAATAGTACGAGTACACCACTAACTACCTGCAGTATTGTCTCTCCTTCTCCCTTTAAACCATCCAAAGATTGTCTGTAAACGATCGCTTGTAGCGATAAGACCGCCCATAGAGTCACCCTTTTTAAAGTAAAGTAAAGTAAAGTAAAATTTTATTTGTTTAAATATGGTGTACATGATATATACATTGTATGCAAGATAATATGAAATACAGAAAGTTCTAACATGTTCAGCCGCATATCGTGGCGTACAAATTGGTAGGAAGAGATGGTGCACAAACCGTGTTATTATTCATCAAAATTAAATTATAGAAATTATAAAATCATCATTATTAATTAAAGATTAAGTATCATTACAATTCAGCTAGCATATTTTTTTGATAAAATTAAATGTCAAAGTAGTCATTAAATAAATTAGTCAATAAAAAATTATTAATTACTATCATACAAAATTACAAACTACAATTATTTCACAAAAATACAATAGATTACAATAACATGTCAATAAAATACAACATCGTCATCTCAAAATCGAAGAAAAATTGTCCTCTTTCATAATACCTCCGTCCTCTTGTCTCTGTCCTCTTTTATACACTGTCAACATTTATGACTATAATTTTTATGGTTTACCTACATATTAAATAATTAATTAATTTATTTATTTAAAACATGGAGGACTTACAGCTAATAAAAACAGACAAAAATAAGGAAACCTTAGTCACTAGAAAGCCAATTACAAATCCTCACGTATAGACTTTTATTAATAATTTATGGTGTGAGCAAAAAAAAAAACAACATACAAAAAAGCACATCGCCTTAAAATTTAAGAAGCAATATATCACATACATAATATACATTACTTGGTTACTTGGTTTGCAATTAAATTAAATAATAGAGAAAACATTATGAAAACAAATAATAAACCTACTGTTACT
This sequence comes from Tiliacea aurago, assembly GCA_948098905.1. Classification (NCBI taxonomy): domain Eukaryota; kingdom Metazoa; phylum Arthropoda; class Insecta; order Lepidoptera; family Noctuidae; genus Tiliacea; species Tiliacea aurago. The sequence goes on from OX402593.1 coordinate 21,637,781, forward strand.
TGAAAAATTTGAGGCTTAAGCACCTTCTGGCCGAATTCACACTAATTGTGAATGGATCAAAATCATATTCCTTGCATATATCATTGAAATTTCTGCTTGCGCGCACAATATAACTGTTTTGCCTATAATACGAAGAGGTATGAGGTACACGTATGGATGGATAAAAACGGAATGCTTTACTTGGCACATTAAAATAAAATTTTGACAATAACTCAGGGTTATCAATATTGTTATTGAGGATTTTCAACAAGAATAAACAGTCTGCAATTTTACGTCGATCTACCAGTGGTAGCAGATGATCCTTCTTACAGAGTCCAAGATAATCAGTTGACTGATATGGAATCTTTTGATGAAAGCAAAGATATTTTACGAACCGTCTTTGTTAAATAGTACTCATTATATTTTATTTTGAGGTTGACTCTACCGATTACAGTAACGAGACAGTGCCAAGGCATTACCGTCAGGTACAGTCAGTAACAAAGGTCGCTGAACTTCTCCTTATAGGGCATTTTACGCGCGTTAGACTCAAGAAGGCTCTCCGAGTATTTGGACTCGCATGTAAGTTACGCGAGATAAACGCTTGCATGTGTATGGAATGTATTGGCCACTATATGCTTTGATTCTGGCTTCTTGCTTAACTAGGAGCTACATGCCAGTAGGTATAAGGTTATTAGGTATCTTAATAGGTGTAGGTCTTCTTAGGTGTCTCCCTTTAATCCATCCAAAGGTTGTCTGTAAAAGATCGCTTTTTGCGATAAGACCGCCCATTGTGTCACCCTATGTAAAATTTTAACATTTATATCTGTAACTTTTATGGTGTACATAATAAAGAGTATTCTATTCTATTCTATTCTATTCTATTCTATTCTATTCTAATGTAAGTGAGAACACCTGAATTATCTAAAGATCATCAAAATACTTCATTATTCGTAACTAAAACTATGTTGAGTAACTTTGGCTTCATCGACATTTTTGTCATTAAAGCATTGTTATTAGAAATCGAATTGTGTATTTTTATTACTAAAACTTAATTAGTCTGTTGTAAGCCTTCTTAAATATAAGAAAGAATAACGCTTAAAACTTTCATTTCTAAACCCTTTTTAACTCAACAATTTTGTAGCTCCTCTAAAAAATCCTTCCTTGCAAAAAACTGCGCTAAATACAAGTTGCCTCTCCCATAATCTCAGTCGCTAGTCCTGAGACAAACAGCCCATTCTTCGGAGAGTATAATGAGAGCGCCTAAGAGATTATGCTGCTCGACAGCAGCTACTTCGCTAGACGTAGGTTTCAATATTTGAGCTAACCCTTACATGTATAAGTAGATAGATTGTTCTATACTGTACACTATATAAAATCTGCTTAGCTTTTTGCATTGATGTATTAAATAGGAAGATAGGCCACTCTCTAACATCACGTAAATATTAAATGGACCCGATGTCGTGCGTCATGTACTGAACAACCGAAATAGAGAGACATATTACGCGGGCTATACCGGGAATGAGATCGCAATAATTGTCACTGTTACGTACCCTTAACAACTCACAACATCACGTAAATATTAAATGGACCCGATGTCGTGCGTCATGTGCTGAACAACCGAAATAGAGAGACATATTACGCGGGCTATACCGGGAATGAGATCGCAATAATTGTCACTGTTACGTACCCATAACAACTCACAACATCACGTAAATATTAAATGGACCCGATGTCGTGCGTCATGTGCTGAACAACCGAAATAGAGAGACATATTACGCGGGCTATACCGGGAATGAGGTCGCAATAATTGTCACTGTTACGTACCCATAACAACTCACAAACAAACTACGCTTCAGGTATTCCCCGCAAACCGGGAGTAATGTAGGTCGATTGTGTCTTTTCCCCTAATTTACGCGGTCCACATTGAGGAGCGCGTACCATATCTTCCTATTTAATACATCAATGGCTTTTTCCCAACTATTCTGGGGCCAGCAAACAGTCTAACCAGATGCTGCTGAATACCAATATTTTACATGGAGCGACTACCTATCTAACCTCCATAACCCGATTACTGGATAATACGATACCCCTTGGTAAGACTGGTTGTCAGACTTTCGGGCTTCAGATGTCCCGTAACGACTGTCAAAGATCCACGAATGACAGACGTGACCAATGGCTTAACGTGCTTTCCGAGGCATGGTGGGGTATTGGTATGTAAATATGGTCACCCATGCACGAACCAACTGAGGTAAGCGTACCTTAACTCTAAGAGGAAAATAGAGCGCGAAAAAAATCATATACATAACATATAACTATTACAATATCACGCCTGTATTCTCCAAAGGTTTAGGTTGAGGAGTACCTATTAAGATTCAGATATACGCCAGTGACCTTGAGTGGTTAGCTTGCGTGTTCTGTACTGAGCTCACGCAACGCGTCGTACGTTCAGCCAGTAATACGACTCGCCCATCAAGGAGCGCTGTCCCCAATTTGACGCATTACTAATTTAATATACACAAAAAAAAGTATTTTAATAAAACGCGAATACTAAAAGATCAATAGTTAAATTATCTTTAAATTGGTGAAGGTTTCAGAAAAATACGCTTGGTAGATTTTGCGCCATTATCATTTTTTTAACCGCGTTAGACATACATTTACAAACTAATTTCACTATGTAATATAAATATAATCTAAAATATTCACATATAAAGTTATTAAGAAAATGCTCTAATTTAACATATATTTTTTTCAAATCATTAACACTACTCGTTTATACGTGATCTTCAGTATAAAATTATTAAAATTCGGTTATCGTCGCTTAAATAGTATACCCACATCAATCAATCATAATCCAAAGCAAACAACCAAGTCATTATAAATATACCTAAATAGCGTTACAACACGAAAGGTATGTATTTCGGTAATCTTCGTGTTTCCGAATTAGTACGAACGACGCGTCGCTGAGAAACCCCCATAGAGTAAGTGTGCTTATAAATCGCGCAACATCGTATCAGATTTACGTTTTTATTTCCATGGATTATGTCCTCTGATTAAATTTTGTATAAATGACTCCGTGACTGCCTCGTTGGTCTAGTCATCGCAAGCGCTACTGTTGAGCATGAGGTCCTGGGTTCGATTCCAAGGTCGGGTTTGCCTGACCTAGAAATTCCAGAAACCGAGAAATTCCAGATTTTCAGATGGAATAACTTAGTAGAAGCCCGGAGTCTGGAATTGTGCCCTGTTGATGGAAATAGCCTCGTCCCTTATCACATGGGACTTAAAAATAACTGGAGAAATGTGGGTGTACTATAGTAGGTACACCTTTGCCCAACCCTACGGGTAAACAATGCGTTTTGTTATGTGTACTCCGCCAGTAAAGCCTAGGGAACAGAAACTATAGTTTATATCTATTTGATGTCGGTATACAGGCTGACTTTGAAAACATGCGACAAAATTTAAGTAAGTGTTCTACCCATCAATATGAACAACTTTTACTATGGGACCAAATTAGAATTCGCAAAAAAAAAGTCAACCTTCTTATACAAAATGGTCCAATCACTTTTGTACATATACAGGAAAATTGCAAATTCTAATAAAAAAAAAATCGTTTAATTCAGGTATTAAACCCATAGTAAAATAAAAAAAATAAAACAAAATTACAATCCATTATAAATTTAAATTAAATTACATGCATCAAAATTAAATTAAATTACAATAGAAATTATAAATTAAATGAATTTCATTAAATTAAATTAAAAAACATCAGCGTCTTAGCATGTACACACAGCGAAGTATTACAGACACTATTTGATTAGTACATGCACATAGTCGAGTCAGGAAGGATGCCTTGAGTTTGGTTCCATAGTAAAAGTTGTTCATATTGATGGGTAAACACTCCCTTAAGTTTTGTCGCATGTTTTCAAAGTCAGCCACGGCCTAAACAAAATCACTTAAACATTCGATAATATTACTATGTAAAGGAAAACTATATTCACCAACTCATGTAGTCATGCGAAACAATTGTTATCATATACTTAAAGACTTGAGCCCAAAAGTATATGGGCCGTTACTATATAAAAGCAAAATGTGTCTTTTAACCACGCAAACGTTTGAATTCATATACGTAATAACATGAGAATTTAAGGCCTAAGAATATATATAAAGAACTATTTTACGAGCTGCTTGCTTATTAGACTATGAACTAAATTCGACCACGCAACCACAAGGATTTTAGTACTAACAGTTCAACGGTTGAACCGTGACACTAACAAGTGAGAGGTCATGAGTTCGATCTCCAGCCGTTGCTCTTTTAATGTTGTAATTCTTGGCACAAGCATAGCTTAGTTAAGTGTTAGCAAAAATAGTAGTAATGAGCAACGTACGCCGGACATTAATATACCTGCATTTTTAATTTCATCAAGGTTCTAGCTTTTATTATTTTAGTCATATTTTATATTGTTTTTTTGTTAATGTGAGGACGTTGTATGCTTAATAGACTGTAGATCTGTAGACCATTTTCTATTTTGTTAAGTACCTGGTACTTTGACGGGCCTACGCTGTCCTCTCATATATTAACACTGTAATTTGAAAACATTGTTAAAGCCATTTTTTTTTAAGATTTTCTTGCCGGCTCTTCTCCATAGGAAACGACCAATTAGAACCGTGCACCTAGCTTCTGACGTTTCATAAGTGCCCATGTAGACTTATGTGAAATAAAAATATTTTTGATTGATTGATTTGGTGTAGTATAACTTGAACCATGAAACCGCCCTTATTATAACAATATAAAGGCGCTATCAGCATCAAATTGTTACTACGGATTTACCACGCTTAACAGTAGGTACCTACATCACAAGTAATAACCTTTATAAAGATAGAACTCATGATAACAAATCAAATCATAATATTTTATTTCACATAAGCCTACATGGGCACTTAAGAAACGTCAGAAGCTAGGTGCTCGGTTCCAATTGGTCGTTTCCTATGGAGAAGAGCCGGCAAGAAACTCCACGGTTACTCTTTTAAAAATAATTGGCTTTAAATAGTGTTAATATAGGTCCATACATAGGACAGTGTAGGTCCGATAAAAGTACCAGGTACTTAACAAAATAGAAAAAGGTCTACAGATCTACAGTCTATTAAGCCTACAACGTTTTCAAAATATAAAAAAAAGATAAGTTTATATAATATTATTAAAATAATAAAAGTAAAACCTTGTTGAAGTTAAAGTTTTAAGTACTTATATAGTTTCAAAATAATTATAACTAACATAGATTACCTAACCCGTTTGTATCTTCCGTCTGAAACAACGATTTTAACGTTGACGAAATCAACCTATGAAATTCATGATTTAGTCTTGATTAATCACTGTGTCATCAAAATACTACGTTTTAGGAAACAGTATCTACTGGCTTAGTACAATTTGTACCCTAATCACCACCTACATTTAAGTTCCCCATAACTTACCTGACAGATAATAATATATTCGTAAACAATCTGTTCCATTCATGAATTCATTGAGTAGTATCTATTCGGACATCGTGAAAAACCCTAAATCTATATCTATTAGAAATGAATTTGTTTTTATAATGATTATCTGCGTGACCCCGTTGTCCTTATAAACTACGCAACAGATTTTGATGCCGTTTTTGCTATCATTCAGCAACTCCCCCCTCCAATTGGGGGAGTCCTATGTACAGCAGTGGACGTCTTTCAGCTGAAATCATGATGATGATAATGATGAATTCCCTTCAAATGCACAATATCTTGAACCCTCTTCTAAGTCAACGGGTAAGACAAGCTGTTTGAAAGCTACTCAGCTCTCGATGGCCCGATCTTTGCTCTAATCTCACTGCAATAGTTAGCTTTAAGCTCTGACGTAGTTTAAATGTCGTTAGTAAAGTTCGGCTCAAGACGCAGAAGGACTTATAAAGACTGGCATCTGGGATAGATTCTGTGAATTTACCCTTTTGAAAGACCAAGAGTCTATTCAATTTCTACATTTATATCTGTATTTTTTATGGCATATAGAGTATTCTATTCTATTTCGTGAAGTACGTAATTTGTCATCGTAATAATGATATGAATTAAATAATTAATATAATTAATTAATATATTGATATTAATTAATGTTTTTATATTCTTTTTCTATATTCTAATATTTAAAAATATAATTTATATGTAGGTATATCCTATAGTGAAATAAAAGAAAATAATATGAATTAATTCCAAAATGTTGTTATTTTTCTCTTACTCGTTACCTAATAAAATATGTTTAAATAAAATATTCATAAAGATTACTTTAGCGTTGACATACCATGTCATAATGTAAATCATCTTTTCTTGATTCGTCATGGTCGAATAAAAAACCCACCTTTTCCTCAAGAGAACTTTGAACATTTTACTTCAACACTTAGCGTGGATATCCCATGTAATAATGTAAATCATAATCCTCTATTCTTAATTCGTCATAGTCGGGTACAAAACCCACTTTTTCCTCAAGAGGATTTTGAACATTTTACTTCAACACATCGGCACACGGCATCTGCGACTAAAGTAATGTCATAAAGCACATTTTTTCCTCCTATTCAATACCATTTTACACTTCTGCGTTTTGTCCCCAAAGTAATTTTCTCAAGAACAATCACTGTCACTGCATCAAATCAGAATCGTACTGTCGCAAATAAATTATGAATCGTACCGAGACTGAATCGAACGCAAAGATATTGACACTGTAATGTGAAGCGTCACGAGAGACAATTGGAGAACACTTCTGCGGACCCAGAGGCGCAGTTTTCATGATAGAATTGGTACTTAGGTCATACAATTTAGGTCTTGGTTTAAATGGAAAATTACTCTCGCAAAGATAAGTTACATTTTTTACACTAGAGCGCGGAAAATGAGTTTAAAGTAAGAATAGGTAAAGAATAATTATTTTAAATTTGCAGTTAATTAAACCGCTAATGAAGCCGTAAATATGGTTTAAAAATTTCGACGCAATATCATTACCATATAAAAAGGAAAAAAAATCTTAAAATTTGTTTGAAAAATAATAGCGAGAAAATATCTCCATAATTTTATGAAACAACATCAAACCTTATTTTAGATCTTCACAAAATTTTAAACTTGATAAATTAATTAAAGGCTTTCAGAGAATCGTAAAAGAAAATTTTCGTCCATAAAGACGTTAAGCGCTGCCATTAACTAATCATACTTATCATTAAAAAGTATCCATACCATTTTTCCGAACCATCAAACAGGCTTATCGGCAACCACGTAAATACTGGTATCCAACACACACATCATTTGAGTACTACACCAAATTATTCACACATTTGTTACGAACTATGACACTAAATAAACCACATTCACCGAAAAATTAACAGTACAGGCTACGAGACGTAGCCGCTACGTGGACTACGCGCGGCTGGTGCTACGAAACTGCCGCTACGGCGGTACGAAGTTACCCGAAGGTCGTCGGAAAGAGCCGAGCCAGCGCAGGGGGAGCCGAGGCGAATTTCGCTCAGTCTTTCATATTTTATATCGGTCGGGACGGAGCGGAATTACAGAGTTTGCTCGGGTGGGTTTTTATAGCGTAACGGAACCATAGCGGCTGCCTACCATTCTATTTCATAGGTATTTTTTCGACTTGTGAGCTGTTCGCGAATTTTTCTACATTGTTTGCGTTGCCCTCAGACAACTTGTGATTGTAATAGTGTGACGTGAGCACAAAGGCTCCATTGAAGCTAATATGAATTGGCGTGTTTGATGTTATTGTAACGACTAGGAATTATTGTACTTTGGAAGGTAAATTCAAAGTTAATGACCTTTTTGGTTGAGTTATTGTGTTTAATATGGTTCCTTGCGTGTTATAATTTGGCGATTTCGTTGTGAATTGCGTTCTTAGTTGAAAGACGGATCCTTTGAAGTTCGGGGCTCAAGTTCGGATTAAATTATTTATGGTAATGTGTAGTACACATGAGGTTCTCCTATGGATTATTTGGTAGTTGAAATGCCTCCGGGGAAATACCGCCAGGGTATTTACGTATCGGGTGAATTGGTTTTAACATTATGTTTTATTTTTTGATAAATATTGTAGGTTGTGACCTGTTCAGTATGCTTGGCTGTATATTGTAGTCAATCCGTGTGGTGTCTGATGTAAAGAATAGCATCATCCCATTTCTTCCCGTGGGTGTGGTAAAAGGCGACTAAGGGACTTACTAGAGAATAGGCAGCAGCGTTCTCTAAGCATTTTAACACCATACTGCGATCGCCAACCCGCCTGCCAAGCGTGGCGATTATAGCAACCCCCCTCCCTTTTTGGGGGTGGCCTAATGTCCAGCAGTGGACATTTTCCTGCTGAAATGATGATGATGATGATTGTGTAGTCAAGAGCTCGAAATATATTTATGGACCACCTATCAAATTGATTCTATAGGATCTGTTCGTCAGGTTACCAATGACTAAAACAATCGAATGATAGTAGACTAATTAGACAGCTTTATAAATATTTCAAGCCCATTTTCGGTCAACAATAAGCGTCTTATTACAAAACAAGATTTTGATTTTGACATGGGTTAAACCATGGAGCCAGTTTTTGTAATAAGAACGTAACAGTGATTGAAATACCGTTCTTTATATAAAACTGAAAACTTAGTTCGGTACTAAGTTGTCAGTTTTGTGTTAGGAACTTTACCGTAGACGGAATAAAGTTCGAAATTCAATAATGGCTCCATGGTTTAAACTTGGGTCTGAACATAAACCTTGTTCTGTAATAAGGCCCTTTCCGCCTTATTACAAAACAAGATTTATATTTTGACATGGCTTAAACCATGGAGCCAGTTTTTGTAATAAGAACGTAACAGTGATTGAAATACCGTTCTTTATACAAAACTGAAAACTTAGTTCGGTACTAGGTTGTCTGTTTTGTGTTTAGGAACTTTACCATAGTCGGAAAAAAGTTCGAAATTCAATAATGGCTCCATGTTTTAAACCTGGGTCTGAAGATAAACCTTGTTTTGGAATAAGGGGGTTTGAGTTTGATTTTAAATCTAGTTTATAATATGGCAGCATTTGTTTAAGAGTCTTTTCTACGAATGGTAACAAAACAATTAGTCAAACATTCAACCCGGGTTTCAGTAAGTAGTCTATGAGTAAATTCAAATCACGATAGTTTCTCATAGAATCGAGACTAAATACTAGAACCGATTTAACAAAGTAATTCGATTGATTTGATTGAATTCAATCCATTCCTGTTTACGGATAGTGATTTTCAGCTATTCAAAGATAATTGGGATTTTGTATGCTCACACTGTTTTCATTTAGAAGCGATTGGTTAGGAAGTGGCAATGATTGGTTTATATTGAAACGAGCTTTTGCCCAGTGCCCACGACAACGCATGGAGATAGAAAACGGCGACGGCACGGTTGGCGTAGTGGTTAAGCGATTGACTGCTGCGCTGCGTGTCGCGGGTTCGATTCCCGCACGGAACAAATATTTGTATGACCTACAAGTAGTTGTTCCGGGTGTGGCAGTTTGTGTATGTGAGTTTAAATGTTTGTAAATGTACCCACAATACAGGAGAAATTCCTATTGTGGGGCATGTTTTAAAAAAAAAAAATTGTTCCACGGGAACATACTAACTGCGAAGCAGTAATATTAAGGAGGAAGTGGAATGCGTGAGGGAGAGGCAGGGTTTGCGCCCTCACGCCCCAAGTCGCCGCAGGAGACGCCCCGGGCGTCGGGAGTCGCAAGCCGATTTCCGGCCACCGTAGGCACGGGCCTGCGGACGGTGAGCAATGGGTAGCTTGTCGTCTGATAAAGACCAGGCCCGGGTGGTGGCGCGTTGTGTTCCACGCGCGCCTCAAAGAGATGTCAGCACGAATTGACGGGGTCCATTAGGGCCGATGCCTGCCAGGGTTGCGAGTCTGTCCGAAAGGTATATCGTGGCCCTGGAACACAGGCAACGGAAGGAACACGGGTGGGTTTTAGTCAGTAAAAGTCTGACACGCCAGCTCCGCCCAGAGCGGGAGAAGTTATTACTTAAATAATATCCCACCCAAAAAATAAAATGGATAAAAAGTATCCTATGAATTAGCCCAGGTCATGTCAGGTCTATCCGCGAGGAGATTGTGGCTAAGTAATAACTGCCGCGCGGGTTGATATATTAGGTTAAGCTACGCCTGCTGCGGTTGGTCCGTGGATGGGTGACCATCTTTTCATACCAAGATTCCTCAGTGCCTTGGAAAGCACGTCAAGCCGTTGGTCCCAGCTGTCATTTATAGATCTTTGGCAGTTGTTACGGGTCGTCAGAAGCCCAAAAGTCTGACAACCAGTCTTACCAAGGGATATCGTGTTACCCAGTAACTGGGTTGTGGAGATCAGATAGGCAGTCGCTCCATGTAAATTACTGGTATTCAGCTTCATCTGGTTAGACTAGAAGCCGACCCGATAAAATGCTAACAGACGAACTGACAGACAGACAGTTTCAATAATTACCAGCAGCAAGGTGAATTTGTAGTTTGGTAGAGCTAAAATTTCTCCTGTTCCGTGTGGTGCCGGACGTAAAGAATAGCATTATCCCATTTCTTCCCGTGGGTATCGTAAAAGGCGACTAAGGGACTTACTAGAGAATGGGCAGCAGCGTACTATGCATTTTAACACCATACTGTGATCGCCAACCCGCCTGCCAAGCGTGGCGATTATGGCAACCCTCCCCCCCTCCTCCCTTATTGTGGGAGGCTTATGTCCAGCAGTGGACGTCTTTCGTTTGAAATGATGAGGAAAGTTTCTCCTTATTCTTTTAATGGGTATCGTCGTAAGGGATAATTAGTTTACGAAGGATAATTTAGTAGGTACCAACTTTCCAGAAATTTCTTGTTGTGATCGCCAATTTGATTATCCAAGCGTAGTAATTATGATAATTTGTTTTGCTGTGACGTAATCGGGTTGATGATGAGGTGTAGATGTTTCATTTTAAAATGTTAAAGTTAGGAAAAAATTAGTTAGCAAACCAAATAAATAATTAAAAAAAAAAAAAAAATATTTCAGTTACATAACCTGGATATAACCTTTTAAGCAAAGAGATGCTTGTGTTAGGTGACTCCACCCTTCCAACTGACTTCGAACTTAAATTTTCCGTATATTCAAATCACAACTGTCATTCTTTGATAGTTGTTAAAATTACTATAACACGGAAAACTTTTCTCAAGTTCATAAGTGAGAATAAAAACCGGTCAAGTGCGAATCGGACTCGCGCATGAAGGGTTCCGTACCATTATCTATAAAAATGGCAAAAAAATCCTGTTTCTTGCCTTAAATATTTGTTTTATTTTAATTTAATTATTTATATTTAAAGTATAACTAAATATTCTGTGAATATTTCAAGCGTCTACCTGTTACCGTTATCAATATAAGGTAAAAACGAGCAAAACAATCACGTTTGTTGTATGAGAGCCCCCATAGATATTTATTTTATTCTGCTTTTTAGTATCTGTTGTTATAGTGGCAACAGAAATACATAATCTGTGAAAATTTAAACTGTCTAACTATCACGGTTCATGAGATACAGCCTGGTGACAGACGGACAGACAGACAGACAGACGTTTTACCCTTTGGGTACGGAACGCTAAAAACAACGAACTGCAAACAATGAAATCCAAACCACGTTATTTAAATAACTTATCAAGTTAATGTTTCACACAGTGAAGCCAGGTTACGTTACTATCTTTAACCCAAAAACTCACGTTAAAAATAACATCTAATTAAATAATGAGTCATTCACCCTAATTTTAATATGAGATAACAGCTTTTATTTCTATGATAATATTGACAAAATAATCAGCTGCTGACGTTTCCACCCTCTACAATGATTTGTGTATGTCATATGATACAGAATTAAGGATGGGACACCCCATATCGTTCATGGGACCGTTACCGGAAATTAAGGGACGGTATCTGCCGCAAGGCCTTCATTACATCTACCTTCACTATAGCATCCCCATAATATTAAGGAGTTCCTACTTTAGTTGTAATTTTACTTCGTTTTCACAATAATAATTATCTATTTATCTGTTTAAATACTGGAAATTACAGTCGCTTTTCACGCTTCCTCATAGGAAGATATGGTACGCGCTCCTCGATGTGGACCGCATAAATTATTGGAAAGGACACAATCGACCTAGGTACATTACTCCCGGTTTGCGGGGAATACCCGAATCGTAGTTTGTTTGCGAGTCGTTATGGGTACGTAACAGTGACAATTATTGCGATCTCGTTCCCGCTATAGCCTGCGTAATATGTCTATCTATTTCAGTTGGCGAGCACATGACGCACGATATCGGGTCCATTTAATATTTACGTGATGTTAGAGAGTGGCCTATCTTCCTATTTAATACATCAATGGGTTTATGTGTATCATCATTTCATCCAAAAGACGTCCACTGCTGGACATAAGCCTCATCCGGGGGGGTTGTCATAATCGCCACGCTTGGCAGACGGGATGGCGATCGCAGTATGGTGTTAAAATGCATAGAGAACGCTGCTGCTTATTCTCTAGTAAGTCCCTTAATCGCCTTTTACGACACACATGGGAAGAAATAGGGTGGTGCTATTCTTTACGTCTGGCACCACATGGTAACAAGGCTGAAATATATCTTAAGACAATGACTGGCAGTTATTTTTCTTAAACGTGCCATAATAAATATCTAACGATGACGGGAAAATAATATTTATCTTTCTTTGAAAATATTACAGGGAAAACACAACATAACGTGATATTAATCACGTTATGTATGCCCCGCAGGGTTAGCAGAGTTGTACCTATAGTACAACATTTCGCAGTTACGTTTAAATCCCGTGTAATAAGGAGCGAGCCTATTGCCATCAACTAGGCAAAAATCTAAACTAAACTACTGAGAAGAAATTCTAGATGGAAAAACCCAACAACCCTTTGCTTGACCCGGGAATCAAACCCAGGACTACAAACTCAGCATTAGCGTTTGCAACTATTAAAGCAACGAGGGAAAAATAAGTAAAAATGCCACTATTGCTAAGGAGTAGCTAGAAGTTTACAACCCCTACTATTCACTTATATTTACCCCATCTCAGAATACTGACGTTAAGCTACATTAGAAAAGGAAATTCTCAAAATGTATTACTTTCTTTGTAGACTTTCGATCAGACTTTACTAGAACGCGCTAACAAGACAAATAACAAGAAATGATGAAATGCAATCACTTGCTCGCTTTCATTTATATCGGGTGTAAAAAGCCGAAAGCTACATATTCTACCCCTTATTTGGATCGTTTTTTTCCACTAGACCATAACTGGGAATCCACTGGTTCTGGAGATATTGAAGGTCAAACTCGCAATTTTTTTTTTTTTGGTTTTACGATAACAAATTCCAAGTTTTATTATAAAACTTTTTTCCAAGCAAACATTCCCTGAATTTTCGATTTTTCTTACATTAATTTCGTTCATAACCGCTAGTATTCGACAAGAACCTACGCGTACCGGGTAGAACCAAGGGGCGGGGCTTAACTCACACAACAGCAATGAGTCCGTTTGCCTGGGTTCGCGTTACATTGCGTGCAATAAAAATCGCAATTTTTTAATCCCTAAAAATAAATATCGGTTCCCAGCAATAATTTTTGCGCAAAGCTACTTAATTAGATGTACAGTATGCGTAGTTGACGGCTTTGTGATGTGTCTTTTTACACCCTGTATACCTTAACAGACCTGTAACAAATATTCTCAAAAAACTACAAGGTCAAATAAACTTCACAGATGTGATGGGTAGTATCGATAACTCCTTCAATCAATCAATCAATTTAGACTATTGCAGTCCACTTCTGGATATAGGCCTCTCCCAGGCTGCGCCCCAACACCCTGTCTTCCACCTTCCGCATCCAGTCTGACCCAGCCACCTTCAGAAGGTCGTTGGTCTATCTAGCTCGAGGGCGTCCTACACTACGTTTGCCGATACGTAGTCTCCAGTCCAGGGCAGGGCAAGAGTCTCCATTGGCCATCGGTCCTTCGACAAACATGGCCAGCCTACTGACACTTCAGTTTGTTTACTCTGCAAGCTAGGTACCTACGTCAGTAACTTTGGTTCTTTTCCGGATAATTTCATTCCTGACTTTTTCCATCAAAGAGACTGAGCGCTCCATAGCGTGCTGAGCGACCTTAAATTTGAGGATCAGTCCAATTTTCAGACTATATTATTATTTACTAATATAGTCTGAAAATTGGGCTATATTTTTATTATAACAAAGATTTTCTAAACTAATAATTACAAATAACTACGGCTGATAACTGGGCAACGCCGCTGGTTACACAGTGTGTAACAAAAACCCTGTTGTTCCTTTTAGGGACGTATACATTAACCTACAAGCACAACATTGGTGGAGTTATAATTAAAAAAAAATAAGAATTGGCTAGTCGAGAAGTCAAAATCAAAGAACTAAAGAGGTAAAAATCAGTTAAACATTACAAATATTAATAATTAAATATATGTATATTTTAATTACTTTTGTTAACCAGTTTTTATAAATGACTTGCTTTATTACGTATGTATACCGATTCTTAAAACGTAGGTAGAAGGAACAACAGGGTTTTTGTTACATATTGTATAGGTATATTGTACTTGAAATTATGGCTCGTTTTCTTTCGTTATCAACTCGGTTTATATGTGTCGTTAATTCGTTCGGTATACAGCATACGGGGAGTCCCCGCAGGCGAGATAACAACCAATGAAAGTTACAAGTCGATACGTGTTCGTTACACCGCCTGCAGGGATTCACCGCATGCTTTATACCGACCGTGATATCGACCAATGAAATTAATCGGTCGTTAGACAGCTTGCGGGTCGTGAGTCAAATACTTTTTCATTATTCAATTTCATTCGTGAGTGCTTGTTGGATTAGAAAGACGCTGCGCCTAATGGCTGATCGCTTTAAGGCTCATTTTCATTGGTCGATAGGGCTCGTATTCGGGGTGCGGGAGATTTCTGTAAAGCATGCCATAGGGCCCGTATTCGGGGAACCGTTTTCATTAGTCGATAGGAAACGATTGCGGTATACGGAGAACCTGCACAGCACGTTTGGCGGTTGCTTTTGAAGGCTCATTTTCATTTGTCATGTTCATTGGGTGTGAGTCTCTCAGACGGTGGACCGACCGCGTTATCGACTTATGGCTTTCAATAGTCTTTACCCAGCCTGCGGGGAGACCCCGCATGCTGTATATCGACCGAGCTATCGACTAATGAAAATGAGCCATTACGGATTTGCAAATGTTAAAACTTGTGGAAATCTCCCGCACCCCGCATGAGGGCCCTATCGACTAATGAAAACGGTTCCCCAAATGCGGGCTCTGTGGCACGCGTTCCAGAAATATCTCGCACCCCGCATGCGGGCCCTGTTGAATAATGAAATTGCGCCATTAAGTCAACGGTCGGTAAAAAGCGTGCGGAGATTTACATCCAATCAAATTGACCAATGAAAATTAGCCTTCGAAGCAACTGCCAAACGGGCTGTGCAGGTTCTCCGTATAAGTACCGCAGTCGTTCTCTATCGACTAATGAAAATAAATTCCCGAATACGGGCCCTATGGCATGCTTTACAGGAATATCTAGCACCCCGCATTCGAGCCCTATCGACAAATGAGAATGAACCTTTATGAGTTTAGACAATCTTTTTAGGGTTCCGTAGTAAACCCTTATTGTTTCGCCATGACCGTCTGTCTGTCTATCCGTCCGTCCGTCTGTCCCCGGCTTAGCTCGGAGACGGTTAGTCCTAGAAAGCTGTAATTTGGCATGGGTCTCGTATTAATTACGCCGAGAAAGTCGTAAAATAAAACCATGAAAAACATTTTTTTTAGTGTACCTCTCTTGCACGTAAACGCACGTTTTACTATTTTTTGTTAGAGTCAAGTGTCCCCCCCCCCTGCCAGCTAAATGGTTGGTTTTGGTTATGTGAAAAAATTTATGGTAGTAGTATATAATTATAACGAAATTAAAAGGAAACCTATCACAGTTAAGTAGGATTTACAAGTTAACGAGTAATAGTCGACCAACTTAAATTTTCAGTTGAAGAATTGACCGTAACGTATAACGTTGTATGGGAGAGCATGTTTTTCACCTACAATGTTAAGTTGGTTTTTGGGATAAATTCATCCTAACTACGGAACCCTTCATTGTGCGTGTTCCGACGCGCACTTTGCCGGTTTTTTTTTTGTTTTTTTTTATTAAATGAATACCATCATTCTGTTAAGGTTCGCTAGCTCACTTAATTTGAACCTGTTCTTAAACTTCGTCCATCATATTATAAATTAGTTTCGAATGTTACCTATTCTATGTAACACCTTCCAGCTTTATTCAAATCACAATACACTACATGTCAGTATCTGTTTTATCATAATTCCAAAACGGATATAAGTTGACGTGGATTCCACACCGCTATGAGTTTCGTGGAAGGCTCCCAATATGCGGAGCAAGCCAGCTTGTTAATGCCTTGTTCGGTATTGAAACTCGTTGTTATTATAGGAATAAAGGGTTGAATCTTTTGTATCTTTGGAGTATTTGATGTTTTAAATATTTAACCTTTCAAATACATTTTGTAAATATGACACCGTATAATTATGAACTTATACCGCCTTATTACAACACAAGATTTATATTTTGACAGGGCTTAAACCATGCAGCCAGTTTTCGTAATAAGAATCCGTTCTTTATACAAAACTGAAAACTTTGTTCGGTAATAAGTTGTCAGTTTTGTGTTTAGGAACTTTACCGTAGTCGGAATAAAGTTCGAAATTCAATAATGGCTCCATGTTTTAAACCTGGGTCTGTAGATAAACCTTGTTTTGTAATAAGGGACGGTAATAATACCGATAGATGTTATAAACTCACGCCAGTTTATAACATCTATCGGTATTATTTCCGTTAGATTATTGGTGCAACTTTTATTGTTGTTTTAACTTATTGCATGCCACAAGCAATGAAATCGCATCGTGTTGGTAAATCAGGCTTTACCTTTTAAATTTTCGAAAAAACATCCATGTTCAGTGACCGAAATAGATTGAAATAGATTACAATGACAATATAAGATATTTTAACCTAAAATTGTTATTTACAACCTGTAAACAAACTACAGATAAAACGGCTAAACATATTCTCATTACTAGCATGAATAGAATACTGCGAATATCTTCCATTTAAACTTAAACTGATGCATACATGTTTAATATGTTTGCACCACAATGAATCTACAACCCCTATTGTCTTCAACGATATTACATATTCGATATTCAACTGCATAGATCATATTAAAATCTTAGTGTGGAACCAACATAAGCGAGGCAAGCAGATAGGAGAGCACTTTGATTTACAACTTTACGAAGAATATAATATGGTTATCTATGGAATATGAATACTGACTTACTTTTGAACATACTTGTTCAATATAGTCCATGGATGTATTAAATAGGAAGATATGGTACGCGCTCCTCGATGCTTAATTTATGCGGTCCACATAAATTAAGGGAAAGGACACAATCGACCTACATTACTCCCGGTTTGCGGGACATACCCGAATCGTAGTTTGTTTGCGAGTTATTATGGGTACGTAACAGTGACAATTATTGCGATCTCGTTCCCGCTATAGCTCGCGTAATATGTCTATCTATTTCGGTTGTCGAGCACATGACGCACGACATCGGGTCCATTTAATATTTACGTGATGTTAGAGAGATGCCTATCTTCCTATTTAATACATGATCAATGATAAAGTCAGTGTTATTTGTAGTCCAAGAAATTTTGTACTGTATTTTTCTACGTTTTTGTTATTAAACATTATTATTATACATTATTATAAATTAAAGTCGATGACGGCGGTTTCTTTTAAACTGTACAACGGATTTTAATGGGGTTTTCACCATCATTTAGAGAATTATTCCGGAAAATTTATGCTTATGATACATTCATATTTAACATACTTAGCACCACATCACGCCCATGGGAGCTCATGGTTAAGTAATAACAGCGTACGGGTCGATCCATCAGGTTAAGCTACGCATGCCACGGTTGGTCCGTGGATGGGTGACCTCTGTACATACCGAGACTCCTCCGTGCTTTAGAAAGCACATTAAGCCGTTGGTCTCGGCTGTCATTCTTAGATCTTTGACAGTCGTCAGAAGCCTGAAAGTCTGACAACCAGTCTTACCTAGGGGTATCGTATAACCCAGTTACTGGGGTGTGAAGGTCAGATAGGCAGTCACTCCATCTAAAATACTGGTTTTTCAGCTGCATCCGGTTAGACTGGAAGCTGACCCTAACAGAGTTGGGAAAAGGCGGGCAGATTAATTTAAATTGAACATAACATCACGCCTTTTTTTTTTGGGTGAGAAATTATCAAATAACTTCTCCCGCTCTGGGCGGAGCCGGAGGGAGTGTCAGACTTTTACTGACTAAAACCCACCGTGTTCCTTCAAATGCCTGTGTGCCAGAGCCACGATATCCCTTTCAGACAGACTCGTAACCCTGGCAGGCATTGGCCCTTGCGGACCCCGTCAATTGGTGCTGACGTCTCTTTGAGGCGCGCGTGGAGCACAACGCGCCGTATAACATCACGCCTGAATTCCCTAAAGGGTTAGGCAGAGCTGCACCTATGGCTCACCGAGATTTCGTCACTTGTCTTACTTACATATAATACGGAAATCTCGGTGTTTAGTCAAGTCGTAAAAGCCGTACAAAGCTGGGTCGGGTCGCTAGTTAAATATATTATACGATGCATTACACACAGCAATTCCGCATGTATATTGACAATTCGAATTTGTTACTAACAACTATTTATAAACAAAATTTCAGATAAATTAAGCACTTTATTGGGACACATGGCTTATAAAGGCGGCAGCTTTATTCCACTACGCTATACAATTTTATTTCTTTCGGGAACCACGAAAATTAGAATTAATCTTTATTATTATTTTCGAAAAAAACACTGGACTGCGATAGGCTTAGACGATTACTAGTCAACTCAGCCTATTGCAGTCTACTGCTGGATATAGGCCTCTCCCAAGTTGCGCCACAACACTCTGTTCTCCGCCTTCCGCATCCACCAGCCACCTTCTTAAGGCGACGATAACCGACTTTTAATGAGTCTAAACAAGTAGCGTTAATGATTTGAAAAAAAAAATATGTTAAATTAGAGCATTTTTTCAATAACTTAATATGTGAATACTTTAGAATATGTTTATATTACATAGTGAAGTTAATTTGTAAAGTTATGTCTAACGCGAATAAAAAACTGAGAATGGCGCACAATCTACCAAGCATATTTTTCTGAAGCCTTCACCAATTTGAAGATAATATAATTATTGATATTTTAGTATGTAACGCGTTTTATTAAAATACCTTTTGTTTTGTGTATAATAAATTAATAATGCGTTAAATTAGGGACAGCGCTCCTTGATGGGCGAGTCCTTATATTGGCTGAACGTACGACGCGTTGCGTGAGCTCAGTACTGAACACGCAAGCTAACCACTCAAGGTCACTGGCATATATCTGTGTCTTAAGGTCGTCGGTCCATCTAGCTGGAGGGTGTTCTACACTACGCTTGCCGATATGCGGTCTCCACTTCAGGAATCGTCTGCTCCACCAGCCATCGGTACTTCAATAAACATGGCCACCCACCGCCACTTCAGTTTGCTTACTCTGCAAGCTACGTAACTCGCAAAATACGCAACACCCTGCCCTCCGCCTTCTGCATCCAGTCTGACCTAGCCAATTTCTTAAGGCCGTCGGTCCATCTAGCTGGGGGGTGTCCTACACTACGTTTACCGATTCATAGTCTCCACTCCAGGGCAGGGCAGGGCAGGGCAGGGGTCTCCATTGAACAGGTACTTCGGTAACTTTGGTTCATTTCCGGATAACTTTAGTTCTTAACTAAAATCGGTTCAGTCATGTCGAAAAATAAGGGCTTGAAAGTTTGTATAAAATGCAGTACGTCGTAAACGCTCCTACAAGATTTCGTGTGTAAATAGATACACCTTATATTATAAGCCTATTTCTATTCAAGCTTCGTGAGCAAACCCGCGGTTAAATGATATAAAAAAATTCAAAACAAATGTTGTACAGTTTGTAAACCTGTATGTACATCATAAACTCGACACACAGTTAAACATTGTTATAGTTCTCTAAATTACAGTTGGAATATAAGAGGCGGTTTGCTTAATTAAAAACTTGTTATTTTATAATTACGTCCCGTAAATATTGTAAATAAAATGGTTGAGTTTGCTCCCTGACGGTTTTTTATTATGTGAAATAACATTTCGAAATTAAATATGGTAATAGAGACGTGAGATTCTGAAAAAGATTTTTGTAAAAATACGACTGTAATTGGCTGGTTGGTTTTTGCTACGAAGCCCAGTTATGTCATTTGATTATTTAGATTATAGGTTGTTTTCAGCTTATTATGAGAGTAGAAATATAATGTAAAGTATATTATGAGTACCCACCTACATGCTACATGTTTACGTGCTGAAATATTTATAGAAAAAAAATTTAGCAGGCAGACTAGCTAATGTTTTACCAGTGAATTTTACATTTCTTTGTAACTCAAACTGACGCAATTAAATCACATTCAAATTCTAGGAGCATAGAAAACAAAAGCTACTACACAAACTCGTTCTGAAAAGAATCAGAAGAATGCAGAAATAAAAATTGTTTCACACAGAAACACGTGCTTATAAAAAAGAAACAGTTTTAACTTGGAAAGTGATTGCTCCTTATAGGGCGTAGTTCTACCAAAACGATCCAACCCACAAGCTCTCAATAATGCAGTTTACCACATCAAATTAATTAAGTAGTTTGTATTTATTTTATTTCTTATTTATGTTCTCACTGTATGCTGCACTGGTCGACGTCATCACGTCAACACCGGTTGTCACTGCCAGCGCTAGGGCTCTGTCTCGCATAGGGTCGCAGTATTATGCTGAGTGATGGCCTTTTTGCGTGAATGTGATGCATATTTTCCCCCAACTTATTCTTTTTAGGGTTCAGTACCAAAATGGTAAAAAGGAACCCTTATGGTGAGACTAAGTCTGTCTGTCTGTCTGTCACACCTCGATATCTCAAAAACTACTAATTCTATCAACTTGAAATTTAGAATGGGAATGGTTTTAGATGACGTTTGCCCAACTATTTTGCAAACAAGAAAGAAGTTAAAAAAATATATATATTTTTTGCAAAAGGGACTGAAAGGGGGTTTTAAAAATTTTAAGTGGGGCTACTAAGGCATGTGAGGTATCATATAAAATAATGCTCTTTGCACATTCCTAATTTTTATTTTTTTTTATTTTAAGCAGCACAGTGTCCGACTTTCGATGAAAAATGTAAAAAAAATACTGTCCCCCCCCCCCTTATCTCCGAAGTTTGTAAAGATAAAAATCTGAAATTATTCTATTATATGTGATAGAAGTTTATGTAAAGATTTCAGGAAAAATAAAACAATTTCTCTAAATAGCACAGTTTTTCAGAAATCATCAACATCATTATATACGTACCGGAACCCTCGGTGCGCGAGTCCGACTCGCTCTTGACCGTTTTTTTTTGTATTTGTGTTCCTCTTTTTGTGTCGTATTTAACGAAAATAAACGTATTTTCTTTCTCTTTCTTCTTTCAAACATTCCAAATATGGGATATTGCTGTCCAGCTAAAACAGTGCACTTGTGGTACAACGCCATATGCAAACTACGCTTCAAAGACCTGACGTCACACAAATCCTACATCGCGCAAGCAGAGTTTACCGCGCGACTGGCATATATACAACAACCGTTGGGCAGCAGCCCACCACACACAACGTCCGTCTGCTCGGACGATCCTCCTATGCTATAGACGATGAGTTTACTTTACACCGTGTTCCATATACACAGACATATACCTCTATTCACTAATAACCGAAACCGTAGTCTTACAAAAGCTTTAAAATTAATCAGCGTTAACTATCCAAAATCATTACGATCACTTCGGAAAATGGCAGAAACTTTGATGTGGGTTCGTTCTTTGTGGCAGAACTCGTTTCTGCCCGCGATTTTGTCCTCGTGTAATATATCATAGTTCACTCGGCAATGCTGTAGTTTCCTATTAATGAATAAATTCGTAATCAGATCAGTGGTTCTAAAAGTTACCCCTACATGCAAATTCACATAAACTCAAACTCAAAACATTTATTTCAATTAACCTATAACAGGCACTTTTGAATTGTTAAAGAGTCGGTCAGTTAGTCAGGAAGATGAAGCTATTTGCCCATTCCAAAACGTAGATCTCTATGGAGAAGAACAGGCAAGAAACTCCAAGGACACTTTTTTAAATCAAGATAAAAATCCTGGGTACATTATTCTTGTTGCTTCTATATGTGAGAACAATGTAAAAAATTAAATTATTTATTTAGAAAACAATACAAAATATAAGATTAAAAGATTACAAATAAGCCTTGGCAGTTAAGAGAAGACCAGTCTCAAGTGACGGCGCCCGTTCACGAACATGACGCGTGGATCAGCACCATCCAACTCAACCATTTTGTAGCGAACCGAATGATCCAACACACGCGCCACCATCAGCGAGACATTTAAGTGAGCATGACATACTCTCAACTGCCACGTTTTTTTAAGCCAACATACATCTTATCATAATAAACGTCTCCATGGTACTCACATTTACCAAAATTGAAAATATAGACCACGGTATCAAAATCAGTTAGCCAAAATATTGTTCAAGCTAACTTTATCGTCCATATTTAGATACTACCGTACTACTGCTCAGGCAATGTGACCCAGGTGAAAATAAACCTGTCAATGCCATCCAGTGACATCGTTTCGAACTGAGTCGTCGCACAATAGCCGCTGTAGCTAGCGGGGACGGGTTGCCGATAGGACTAATTTGAACCGACTTTATTTTAGGAGATACGTTGGTCATATTATGAAAGCTGAAGCTTTGACAGTTGGACTAAATTTAAATCGGTATAATTCAAGGATACGTTTTCATCTGAGTGAATATAATTATAACAAATATAATGCAAGCTATTAATTTTTATTTTTTGTAAAGGAAAACAAATAGTTGTATATTAAAATTAAACGGAAATAAACTAAGCATTTTATCTAAACATAACAATACTTTACCTATTCTCCGAAGGATATAGACTTGTAGTGTACATCCCACATTCGAGAGTTGTAGGTATGTATGTTACATAATTTTTTACATATAGCTTTTACATATAGCTCATCTGTGTGGTGCCAGACGTAAAGAATAGCACTAATCCATTTCTTTCCGTGGGTGTCGTAAAAGGCGACCAAGGGACTAATTACTAGAGAATGGGCAGCAACATTCTCTATGCATTTTAACACCATACTGCGATCGCTAACCCTCCTGCCAAGCGTGGCGATTTTGGACTTTCGGCTCAAATGATGATGATGATGAGGTATGTATGTTGTGACCAAGTATGTTTCAAAGACGCATGCTTAAAAAATAAGTGAGTTTTGAGTGCTCTGTTGTAAAATTTTATGTTGGTAAGTTGCGCACAGAACATTATGTGCACGTAACATCTATTAAAACTGCAAAACAACTAGCAAGGTTTGTGTTCCAAGTTCCATCGAATCCTGGTAGAAAACGTCTTAAGACGCAGATATATGCCAGTGACCTTGAGTGGTTAGCTTGCGTATTCTGTACTGATCTCACGCAACGCATCGTACGTTCAGCCAGTAATAGCACTCGGCCATCAAGGAGCGCTGTCCCCAATTTGACGCATAATTAACTTATTATACACAAAACAAAAGGTATTTTAATAAAACGCTTTTAAAATTATCATTAAATTGGTGAAGGTTTCAGAAAAATACGCTTGGTAGATTTTGCGCCATTCTCAGTTTATTATCCGCGTTAGACATAACTTTACAAATTAATTTGACTATGTAATATAAATATAATCTAAAATATTCACATATTAAATTATTGAGAAAATGCTCTAACTTAATATATATTTTTTTCAAATCATTAACACTACCCGTTTAGACGTGATTTTCAGTATAAAATCACTAAAAGTACCGACTTTTAGTACAGAAAATAATTTGTAGTTTTTAAAAATTATTTTCTTATTAGGATCCACGTTGTGTTTCAAATATTTACCTCAAAGACATCGGACTTTACACCACCACGGAAATGAAATACAGTTCCAACGATCACAATGCGACTGAACATAAAATAATAATAATATTATAATTCCCTTATCACTGTCACTTGATTCTTATCTTTCTCTTAGAATGTCGGGTTCTTCCACGAGGCGTGACCCATTTTCTTCAATTGGCGCACAATTTACATACCAATGATAACTCTTAACACGCTTTCAGTATTACGTGTTTCTCAATGAGCATGAAAATTGCTTGTTTTTAAACCAGAATTAGTGAGGTGATAGAGTGTAAACGAGCGTTGGAAAGCCTTTAGGGAAAGGGTCGACTAACTAGCTTAAGAATCTCATAAGATCTTGGTCATCATTCATCAGTGTCAGAGAGTTGAATGTTCCAGCGTTCCCTAGGCCTGACATTGTCTGTGTTCAAATTCGGTTTTCACAGCAGCAGCTATAGTTAAGGTTGTACGAATCATCATTATCATTTCAGCCGAAAGACGTCCACTGCTGGACATAGGCCTCCCCCAAAGGAGGGGTTTGCCATAATCGCCACGCTTGTCAGGCGGGTTGGCGATCGCAGTATGGTGTTAAAATGCATAGAGAACGCTGCTGCCCATTCCCCAGTAAGTCCCTTAGTCGACTTTTACGACACCCACGGGAAGAAATAGGGGAGTGCTATTCTTTACGTCCGGCACCACACAGACAATCTTGGTCGGGCAGATTGATTGATTGATCAGATATTGGCTTATTGATGGATATGACTCAATTGAATAGCCCTGCAGCGGTCGCTCCAATTAATTATTAATTAAATATACCCGAATAACTACAGATGGGGATCTTTGACATTCCTAGTAGGTACCTACTTAAAGTTGAACAGTTTAGCGTGCGTGCACGCAGCGCGAGCGCAGTGGGTGGCGTGCAGTTGTCCCCAAGAGCTCTATTATTGTTGTTAGAATTTAGTTGCTATTGATTTTTGAAGTGTAATGTTTTAATTATTGTTGTGTGGATATAATGACAGTAATTTTTACGTTGGATATGACTGTCATCCTATACCACTAGATGGCGTTACTTTTGGTATGGTTAGGATCTATTTATTTTGTTAAACATTGATTTTACATTTAAAGTTATACATTAATTAATTCCTGTATTTTATAACGTTAAAACTAATATTTAGAATTGTTTTGGTTTGTGTTCAAGGTGTCAATTAATGATACTGTTTTACCAAACAAGGGGACGCGCTACATCCGGTCCCCACTCTTGTTGCTAGCCGGCGTAGCGCGTTGGCTCTTGGGGCAGTTTGTTACTAACTGTGGTACAAGCAAGTGATTTAATAAAAGTATTAAATGTAGCCGTAGCATAAAAGTGAGTTTTAACCGATCCAACATTATTATTCATTTATTAAAAACGTTTACAAAAAAAGCTATGGAGTCCGTTGTAATCCACGCTACTAATGCCACAAGTGATATTTTCCGAATAAGTATGAATATTTTGGATCTTTCCCCGATCATTTTACGTAAATATTGTTCCTCTTGTATATAAACGTATTGTTAGTTTGGTTACTTCACTTTTTTAAGGTTTGATCTCAATTTGAAACCAATCTGCCTAATAGAAATTTTGATTTGTTTATTTTAAAGTATTTAAGGGATTTTTTTTAAATTTAAATAACAAAGAATACTTAATGTTATAGTATTTTAAAAGAAAAATAAACTTGATTGATTAATTAGTCCTGGTACTACTCTTATTATAAAACGGACTGTACTTGTACTTGTGCTGTAAATCCTTGCCTCTTGCCAAATTTCATGATTTTAGATCAACGGGAAGTACCTTATAGGTTTTGATTTATTTGCGAGTATCAATATAATACTAGTCACCGCGTGTGCTTACTCGTCTGAGTATGTGTGCCGTGTCGCATTGTCGTCAGTACACGCCACACTCGCGACTTAGGCCTCTGCCTCGAATTTTGCGGGCAGCGGGGCGGCGACGGCGGCGGCGCGGCTTGACTGGAGTGCACCGCTCGTTGCCCGCTACCACGCCGCTGTTTTCGAGAACCGGTCCATTTGATTTTACGCATAAGATCCTGCCGCTCCCGCGCCGCCGCCGCCGCCGCCCCGCTGCCCGCAAAATTCGAGGCAGAGGCCTTATGACTGTGATTGTGTAGTGACTATGTCGCATAAATGTCCGTATTTTATTTTAGTTGGATGAAAGCTTCAAGTGACTACATTTATTAGATATTAATTTCAACGTGGTACCTCCACGCGTTCCTGAGAAAAAGGGGTCTTGACTGACAGCCAGACACACGGACGGACAACGAAGTGATTTTATATGGGTTCCATTTTTCCTTGTGAGGCACAGAACCCTAAAAAAAAGACAGCAACAAGAATTAAGCGCTCAAGCATTAGGATTTTTGAGAAACAAATTAATTAATTGATGGCAGAGCTAAACCTATTAACTTTGACATAAATTAATTAAGTACATACTCATTTTGCTTCGTTGAAGTTCATTCATCTGATCATACACACACGCCACGCTCACGCACACGATATTACTACGCACCTGACCTTTCTGAAGAACATAACCAATTAGGTCACTACCTATACGTCCCCGTAGGGCGCCCCTTCCGGCATTCCACTCACATCTGCCTGGTAAATAACGTTTGTTAGAATAGAATACTCTTTATTATGTATGTAAAAATTACGGATAGAACCTATAAATATTTAAATTTTACATAGGGTGACACAATGGGCGGGCTTATCGCTAAAAGCAATCTTGTTAGTCGCCATTCATTCATCCTCTCAACATGACCAAACCATCTAAGCATACTCTTTTCAATTTTTGTCACTACATCTTCTTTTAAA
Source organism: Tiliacea aurago (assembly GCA_948098905.1). Classification (NCBI taxonomy): domain Eukaryota; kingdom Metazoa; phylum Arthropoda; class Insecta; order Lepidoptera; family Noctuidae; genus Tiliacea; species Tiliacea aurago. Next base: position 21,664,786 of record OX402593.1, read on the forward strand.
CCACACTATTGCCTTATCACATCATTTTTCAGCCTATCATTAAAATTTATAGTGTGTGACTATAAATTTTAATGATAGGCTGAAAAATGATGTGATAAGGCACACATGCTTCGCAAGGAACGAATACCTACAGGAGCGTAGCAGGTGGCATTCTATAGTTTCTGCCTACCCCATGGGAAGAAAGCGTGAGTTTATGTATTTATGTAATGAATCTCTGTTTCTTTTAGAGCGAGCACGTTTCATGATCGACTTCCAGTCAATCGTGGAATAAACAGGCGCATATCTTTGCTGTATTTCTATCGCACTATGCATGGAGTCCACTTCCTTATGAGTGAGACCACTCTCTAAATATTTTTGCTCAATTACTTCCAGCTGCACATCCAATGTTTGTATTAAATGAACCAAAAATGCCGTGATAAATTGGTTTCTATTTTGCCCAGCGCATGTGTCGCTACCTAGTCTGTGTGGTGCCGGACGTAAAGAATAGCACTCCCCTATTTCTTCCCATGGGTGTCGTAAAAGGCGACTAAGGGACTTACTATAGAATGGGCAGCAGCATTCTCTATGCATTTTAACACCATTCTGCGATCGCCAACCCGCCTACCAAGCGTGGCGATTATAGTAAACCCCCCCTTTGCACCCCCAAAGCCAGATGTCCAGCAGTGGACGTCTTTCGGCTGAAATGATGATGGATGATGTATCGCTATGCATGGAGACTTTCTTAATATGGTTGGTATCTGACTAATCCACCAGTTCATTGCACTGGCAATTTCCACACTGTTTTTACCATTAATTTGTCAATTTGTGTTTCAAGAGATAATATTTAATGTGTGGTGATGGTCAGATTAAGGGGACGATAGCCGACTTTTATAAATTTAGATAACTTAAAAATATTCACATATTAAGTTATTGAGAAAATGCTCTAATTTATCTAAATAAATTAGAGCTTTTTCTCAATAACTTAATATGTGAATATTTTAGATTATGTTTATATTACATAGTAAAATTAATTTGTAAATTTATGTCTAACTTGGATAAAAAACTGAGAATGGCGCTAAAGCGTGTTTTTATGAAACCTTCACCAAATTAAAGATAATTTGAGTATTGATCTTTTAATATACGCGTTTTATTAAAATATATTTTGTTTTGTGTATAATAAACTAATAATGCGTCAAATTGGGGACAGCGCTCCTTGATGGGGGAGTCTTATTACTGGCTGAACGTTTGACGCGTTGCGTGAGCTCAGTACAGAACATGCGATCTAACCACTCAAGGTCACTGGCATATATCTGTGTCTTATGAATCACGAAATGAATTTTCATTGTAAGTGTGCTTCGGAATAACCACGATGGTGGTACAGTAGTACCTCACCTGGCCTTTTTAAAGCGCATCGTCCTTCCTACTAGTAATTTAATATTTTATGCCCAAAGCGGAGTTTTGTCGTCAAAATATTATTAATTTTCTATCCAATATAGCTATTGTGTTACTTTTCAGGAATACTTAACAAGATTCGTTTGAAAAGATTTCGAGGAATCTTTTATATTTGAAATTTGATTAAGAACCAATTTTCAGAATCTAATTGTGTTCTTACGTAAAAATTATATCAGCATATTTCAAAAAGACTTGCTTCGAGATAAATGTGATATAGGTAAATAAGCTTGGCACGTGGCTTGTTCCGTGTGGTGCCGGACGTAAAGAATAGTACCATCCCATTTCTTCCCGTGGTTGTCGTAAAAGGCGACTAAGGGACTTACTAGAGAATGAGCAGCAGCGTTCTCTATGCATTTTAAAACCATGCTGCGATCGCCAACCCGCCTGGTAAGCTGCGATTATGGCAACCCCGCTTCCCCCCCTTGCAGGAGGTCTAAAATGATGATGATGATGATGACGACACTTGGCACGATCAGCTACAGAAGTAGACTAACACTCTTACTTTTACATGTGATCTAAATAGGCCTAAAATTATTCGATACACTACTTATCAGCATTTCATGTAATAACTAAGAGTTTTCATTGTCAGAGTTTAACACTTGTACCATTTATTTTTTATTGTGCTCAAACATCAGAGTTGTTAAGTACATACATCTTTTATGGGGTGCTGTGTTAAATGTTACAATAAAATACCTTGTGATATATTGCAACTAAATGAAAGAAAATTTAAACTCATATTAGAAGAACTCTTTGTAAACAAGCATATTACAAATTAGAGGATTATATCCAAGATAAGAATGCTTGGAAATATGCTGGTCCAGCTCCATAGGACAATCTAGAGTCTAGACAAAATCAAACAGGCTGCTTTTTTAATTGTTTAATTTATTATTTTTATGACATTTATTTTAAATTCTGTGATTACCTTGACTCACACTGATATTGTTATTTTTCAGGAAACCATATATATATTTTTTTTACAATTTTTGTAAATATGTGAGTACCATGTATCTGTCACATAATTAATTTATCTGTCATTGCTTCATTCTTAACTCTTTTTATTACCTATTGTGGTATAGTAATTTTATTCTAGGTGCGTCGTCTTCACATATAATTATATAATTAATGTACCTATATAAAATATTGTACAAGATTTTAAAAGAGTAACGGTGGAGTTTCTTGCCCATTCTTCTCCATACGACACTACCTTTTGGAAGGGGCGACTAGAATCAATACTATTTTTTGTAAATATTGACGTTCAAAAGTGCCTTATATGGGCCTATTTGTTGCTAACTGTACAGAAATCTGAATGTTCAATATTTGAATACTAACTTACCTATACCCAGAACATTCCCTTTCTACTACTTTCCAATATACTAGAACTATTTTCTAATAAAAGCGTTTTAGGAGCATTTCAATGGTTCATAAAGAATAACGAGGTGAAAACATTGCCTACACGTGTACTTTAATATGAAGGTCGATGCTAGAGCGAGGTAGAAGATTGATTTATTCCTGAGAAGAAATGAGACAAAGTTAGTACAATTTGGGCCTAATTCCGACAAAAACCGCTGGTTCATAGTATGTGCTGTCTAAATAAAGGTCATCCTTGGTTTGTGCAATGTCATGCAAATATTCGAACGTAAACAAACGATGAACAAAAGCCAACTTTAAGGCTTATGAAAATGTATAACCAGCAAGCAGAACTGAGGCAGCATTCATCATCAACTCAATCATTATAGGGTTCCGTACTCAAAGAGTAAAACGGGAACCCTATTACTAAGGCTCCGCCGTCTGTCTGTCTGTCTGTCCGTCTGTCACCAGGCTGTATCTCATGAACCGTGAAAGTTAGACAGTTGAAACTTTCACAGCTGATGATGTATTTCTGTTGCCGCTCTAACAACGGTTGACTGGTAGAAAATGCCTATGGCATTAAGTCCGCCTCTGTACATTTGTGTGCATAACCTCTCTTTCGCCGAGCGGCCTTAATAATGCCGATGAGGCCGATTTATTTAAATTTATTTATATATTTAATATCAATTATGCGGGATCGGTCTGATTCAGTCCGGCTGATTCAGTTCGTTCGTGGCGCACACCCATTTTCGCGCCAAATAGGCTGGTTCAGAAGAGGTTACCCTCTCATCTGTCAATTGACCTACATTAGGCCGATGTCAATTATGCCGGATTCGCCATCCGATCTGGTTCAGACCGACTGATTCAGTGCGTATAGTGGCAAATCCCCATTTCGCGCCAAAAAGCCGACACGAGAGAGGATAATAAAGTATTAAATAAATAAATAAACAACAAATACAAAAAAACAGAATTAAATAATTATTTAAGGGCTCCCATACAACAAACGTGATTTTTTTGCTTGGTAATGATAACAGCAACAGGTAGACGCTTGAAATATTCACAGAATATTAAGTTATATGTTCACTTTAAAAATACATAATTAAATTTAAAAAAAAATATTTAAGGGGGCTCCCATACAACAAACGTGATTTTTTTTCCATTTTTATAGACCATGGTACGGAACCCTTCGTGCGCGAGACCGACTCGCACTTGGCCGGTTTTTTTTTTTGTTCCCCATCTTTTTTGGGGTTGGCTTTCAGTCTAACCAGATACAGAGGAATACCAGTATTTTACATGGAGCAACTGCCTGTCTTATTATTCTTATTTATTTTTATTTATTGTTTGGGAATAATATTCGGTTAACGTCGCCTCACAAATGTTACCAACCGATGTTACGTATGTGCCTACTTACTATTTATAAAGTTGTAAGAAGAAGGAGACTAGTCTCCACAACACAGGGAATCCTACTGTGGAGGCTAGTGCTGTTTTGAATTTGTAATGTTTATTTATTTAAATTTATGTAAAAATTTATGTAAATTTTATTATCTTACCTCCACAACCCGGTTACTGGGTAACACGATACCCCTTGGTAAGACTGGTTGTCAGACTTTGGGGCTTCTGAATACCCGTAACGACTGTCAAAGATCTAAATCGGGGCCAACGGCTTAACGTGCTTTCCGAGGCACGGAAGGGTCTCGAAATGTAATCGTTGGTCACCCATCCACGGCAAGCGTAGCTTAACTGTAGAAGGACCTGTGCGTCTGTTATTATTTAGATCAGTCAAAAACAAACTCAAACTCGAAAGCATTTATTTCAAATAAACCAATTACAGGCAGTTTTGAATTGTCAAGGGGTCGGTTACTCAGAGAGATGAAGCTAGGTGATAAAGCGTAGTAGTTTCCTATGGAGAAGAACGGACAAGAAACGCCACGGACACTCTTTTAAATTAAAATATTGTTACAAAGTATTGGTTACCAAGGTAACCGACGTAGCCCGAAGAATTGCCAAGCTTAAGTGGCAGTGGGCAGCCACATTGCTCGCAGAACTGATGGCCGATGGGGCCGAAAGGTTCAGAAGACGTAGTGTTGGAAGGCCTCCTACAAGGTGGACTGATGACATTGTGATGGCCGCAGGTATCCGCTGGATGCGGGAAGCACAGAACCGGTCGAAGTGTTGGTGCTCGGGCGAGGCCTAATTCCAGCAGTGGACGTCTTTTGGCTGAAATGATGATGACGATGATTGGTTACATCATTCATGTTGAAATACTTTTTTTTGTATCTTTGTTTTAGCGGCAACAGAAATACATCATCTGTGAAAATTTCAACTGTCTATCACGGTTCATGAGATACAGCCTGGTGACCGACAGACAGACAGACAGACGGCGGAGCCTTAGTAATAGGGTTCCCGTTTTACCCTTTGGGTACGGAAACCTAAAAACAATTCCAGTCGGAATATTTATTATTATTAAACCCTTTAAGTAATTATTCAACCCCAATACAATTCATATGAAATTATTCTTATTTCCATATACCGCGAGTAAACGATCCAGCTGGGATAGTGTTGACGTATAAAATATACATAATATCAATATACTTTAACACTCATAAAATATCAATGATGAGACTGGAAACGAATGTGAGAATGTATTACGTCTGATTGTTTGTGCGATTCCAATATTGAAGTACGGTTATCGACACTGCGGAAATTGTGAATGTCCCGACTTTCATAATTATTTTCGTATTTTGGGTCATCAAACTTCGGTGGCACTCCTGGTTTGCAGTGCAACTTTTTAACTGACTTCCAAAAAGGAGAAGGTTATATGTTCGGCTGTATGTTTTTAGTTAAAATGGTAAAAAGGAACCCTTATGGTGAGACTAAGTCTGTCTGTCTGTCTGTCTGTCACGCCTAGATATCTCAAGAACTACTAATGCCTAAAAATACCTTTTGTTTGCAAAACGGACGAATTGAAAGGGGGTCTTAAAAATTTGAAGTGGGGCTACTAGGGCATGTGGGGTATCATATGAAAGAACGCTGTTTGCACATTCTCATTTTTTTTTGTTTTTTTTCTGAGGCAGCATAGTTTCCGACCTTTGTTGAAAAATTTAAAAAAAATACCGTTCCGCTCCCCTTATCTCCGAAGTTTGCATAGATAAAAATCTGAGATTATTCTATGTGATAGAAGTTTATGTAAAGATTACAGGAAAAATAAAACGATGTCTCTAAATAGCACAGTTTTTCAGAAATCATCAACATCAAATATACGTACGGAACCCTCGGTGCGCCAGTCCGACTCGCTCTTGACCGGTTTTTTTTTATGTTTGTTCACTGATTGCTCCGTCCATTGTAGACCGATTTAATTTTTTTTATATTGTTTAAAAGGATGTGCTCCCGAGGTGGTCACATTTTTACGAAGTCAGAGTCTAATGAGGGTATCCCATGGAAATCGAGGGCAATCCCCTAATTTTATAGACACACCTATATTGATTTCAGTATTTTTTATAGTAACTCATGCATTTGCACTCGGAAAGCACCATTTGGCGTAGTGGAACTGATGATGAAGACCACAGAATATGGCCACCGGAACTACTTAATAATAAGTATTTCACTGTTGCGATTCGATTAGACACTATAATATGGTTGCTAAGCAATTTATGCTCGTCACAATGCATATGGTGAAGTCACCATCTGTTCTCCTGGTTCTTAACAGGAGAACTCCTCAACTATTAACGCCCCTGCATCGGGAAAATAAATATTTTGTTGACATTGTAACTTAGATAAATTGCAAACTGACCCACTAAAAAGTGAAAAATAAAAAAAACTTTTTACAAAAAAAAACAGTGTATTCCCGTTGTCCCCGTTTGACATAGCCCCGTCACGGGGACAGCGGCACGTGATTAAATTTATTTGCCGTTGTCCCCTTAAACCGACTTCCAAAAAAAAATCACTAAGATGTGAAAAATAACCTTCATTTTGGAAGTCGGTGGCAAAAAATGATTCGATAGTCGGTTGTTTTTTTTTTTGTAAAAAGTTTTTTTGTGTTTTCTTGTGCAGTTATTGAGTTAAAAACTGGTATATTGTAATGTGAAATGTAGCGTGTCAATTTCTGAATTGATTACACATACATAAACTCACGCATTAACACGCGCTATATGATTTATAACTCCATGGTGAAACCTCATTTGGACTACCTAATTGAAGTGTAAATCCAACCTACAAATCTTGCAAACAGCTCAAAATAAAATTATTAAAGTTCCTTTTAAATACAACTACCGAACACCTACACTAAAACTTTACAATGACACAAAGCTCATGAATATTTCACATATACGAGTATATAGGTATAATACTTGTATACTTGTACATACAATTCTAAACAAAAACATACACACACAAATAACTCTTACAAAACAATCACAAATAAAAAACAGATACAGAACTAGACAAGCAAATGACATAACCTTGCGGGCGCCCAGAACAAACTATGGCAGGAGTACTATTTTGTATAAAGGAGCACAGCTTTGCAACAAATTGCCTCGGAATGTTTTTGTTGTGTAACCGTCGCGTCGCCTAATTTCTTCTAATTAGAAATAAGTTTTTTCTCATACAAGTGAATGTAATTCTTTTTGAGAAATAAAGTTCTTAAACCATAATTATTCCCATGTAGATTGGCAGAAACTACAGAAATCCACCTGCTACAATCCTTACGTACATAATATTGTACTCTTTTTGCTTCGTTTACGTTACGCACTTGACCTGACCTGATTTATTCGTTTGAAATTGATACCACACGGTCAGAAAGCTTGATGATCAACGTTCATTCTTTGGTAGTTACCTACTGTTTCCGAAGAAAAAATATTTCAAACAAGATGCCCTTTCCATCATAATAATTATTATTACTAGAAAAAGAGGAAGTTAAGTCGCAAAATGTCTGTCCGCCAGTTCACGTAAGTCCATTCCATTAAAAGTAATTCTGTCTGTATCTAACGAAACATTATCAGAAACTCACAGCATTACTTTTAATGGGGAATTAAAAATGGACTTACATGCCTCTTTTTTTTTTGGGTGGGAAATTATCTAATAACTTCTCCCGCTCTGGGCAGAGCGGGAGGGCGTGTCAGACTTTTACTGACTAAAACCCACCCGTGTTCCTTCCGTTGCCTGTGTGCCAAGGCCACGATATCCCTCTCGGATAAACTCGCAACCCTGGCAGGCATTGGTCCTAAGGGACCCCGTCAGTTGGCGCTGGCATCTCTTTGAGGCGCGCGTGGAACACAACGCGCTGTTGACCCGGGCCTGGTCCTTATCGGACGGCGAGCCACCCATCACTCACCGTCCGCAAGCCCGCGCTTACGGTGGCCGGAAATCGGCTTGCGACTCCCGACGCCCGGGGCGCCTCCTGTGGCGACCAGGGGCGCGAGGGCGCGAACCTTGCCTCTCCCTCAAGCGATCCGCCTCCTCCTTCACGAGCATTACTGCTTCACAGAAGGAAGTGACGGGCTCACATGCACTCTCGCTCCGAACTATAGCCTGAACCAGAGCCGGACGCGAGAGATCACCGCCGCCGATCGCCTCCGAGGACACGGCGGTGCTCCGCCCAAGCCGGGCAGACCTCCACCGTATGCTCCACCGTGCCCTCTGGGCGATCCACACAGTGGTGACACCCGGGCGTTTCCTCCCGCTTTATCCTGAGCAGGAACCTCCCAAAACAACCATGTCCGGTGAGGACCTGCGTCAGGCGGAAGGTGAGGACGCCGTGGTGCCTCTCTAGCCACTCCTCAAAGAGGGGACTTATCGCCACAATTGTGGCGTGCCCAAGGACTTACGTGCCGGGCGGTATATCTAGAAAAATCTCCTTGTATGATGTTAAATCTTCTATTTTTCAGCTTGTTCCACTAGTAATCAAAACCTTTCCAAGTTTTGCTAAGTTTCCTTAACTTAAAAAAATACACCTTCCCTTTTAAAACTATGATCTAACACCGCCACTTTAACACTCAAATACAAAGCTAGTCACTCACTGAAGCTCTCAAAACTTTAACCAAAACAAGGTTAAGAAATTCACTAAAACCCTGTAAAAACTACGTCATCTAAGCTGATACTCGTAGCACTCACCACAAAACAAGCAACTTCTACTGCATTAAATTTTCAAAAAAGGTATTTTCCATCCCCACTTTTCTTCACGCATAACTAAGTTTGAAGAATATGAAAGTTTCCGTCCCGCCCCTTAAATTTTTCTCTGGCATAATTTTGAAAATATAATGAAGACAGGCTTGTTGCAGAATTGTTCTTTTCTTCTTAAATAGCTGGACTTGGTTAACAACTTCAATAAGTTTTGCTAAGTTGGATTCTGGCCTTGTTGTAACTGAAATTGCATCTTTTGTTTTGGATGTACATCCTTAATACCTACGTCATAATATAAACTTGATGTTTACCGTTAACCTGTATTTTTATAAAAGGCAGCCTAATCCGACTCGGAGACAAATCTTTTTAAAAAGATAAGTGATAGTCATCATTTTAATACTAGAAATAAAGATAAAATAGATCAATCACTTTTCAGATTATCTAAAGTACATACATATCTTATGGGGTACTGTGTTATGTCACAACCAAATACCTTGTGATATATTGCAATTAAATGAAAGAAAATTTAAAACACTTATTAAAAGTAAACTTTGTAAACAAACATAATTAAAAATTATAGGATTATATCCAAGATAAGAATGCTTGGAAATGTGCTGGTTCAGCTCCATAGGGCAATCTAGAGTCTAGACAAAATCAAACTGGTTGCTATTTTAATTGTAAAATATAGAATTAATGTGCCTACAGAAAATATTGCAACAATAAAATTAAAGAGTAACTAACGGTGGAGTTTCTTGCCCATTCTTCTCCATATGAAACTACCTTATAGAAGGGTTAACGACTAGAATTAATTCTATTTTTTGTAATTTTTGACGTTCAAAGGTGCTTTTTAAGGCTTTTACAGACTGGTGAGATATCGCGGGCGCGACAAGGGTTGTGATGCCTGTCACGCCCGCGATATCGCACCAGTTTGTAGAAGCCTTTATGTGCCTGTTTGAAATAAATAATTTGATTTAATCCGAGAGCAAATCTAGTTTTATTAATATCGTAGATAATTATAGTCCATAAGTTGTCTGGTTTTAACATAATTATTTAGTTTCGTTACACAACATAAAAATAAACAGACGCAAATAATAAATAACGTCGGAAACAAATAAGTCGCGCTAGCTACAGTTAGTTTTCGTATAGTACTCACATGAGAGCGTAAAAATGAATTATTAGCAGCACTCAAAAATCGCGAAACTCCATAAAACAATATCCCAGTTCAACACTATTAAAAAAAATAACAGAGAACTTTAATATTTATGTGCAGTTTTCGCAAATAAAACCTATTTTTTGCGGGACGCATTGAAACAGAATGTAATCTCTATGGGCAGTTGGAAACTCGCTGGCCTCCGCATTTCAGGTCATTGGTTTTATATAAAACGGCTCCTTCTCATATTTGTGGAAAATTCCAGGAAATATCATAAAGGATGGTAGGGAAAACATTTTTCATGGCTTCCGTCTCGAATAGTTTAGCCTTTTTAATGGACTTCAAAATGGAAGAGTTTAAATTATGAAACGTAGCCATAAACTTCTATGAATTTTGTGTACGGGATTTTACGGATTTGAATGACATTTTGAATATGGAATCTTTAGGACATTTTGAATATGGAATCTTTAGGATAGTCCTGTATTTTTGTCGTATTCTGTTTTTGTGCACTTAGGAAGTTGAAAATAAAGCTTCTTAATGGATGATAATTGATAAGTTGATAAAACACCAGCCACACTACTCGCAATTAGTGCAATTTTGTATTTAATGAACTGAAAGCTCTAAAGAACTAAATATAATTATTTCAGTAAAGTTTCCGAAGACGCGTGCTTCACATAAACCTAAGTAAACCATTTATCTTTCATACTGTTCAGTACCCCGAGTGTACGTTTGCAAGTGAGTAAACGTAACTAGCGCGTTTGCGTTAAGATTTTTATTCTCACCCTTATATTCTTAGCTTTATGATCTATCAGTCAAATTTTAACGCAAACGAAATAGTTACGTTTACTCTCTTGCAAACTTACACTTGGGGTACAGGGGAGATAGCTAACTAAAAAAACCCTCTTCCTGTAGGCGATTCTAAGCACCAAAGCTGTTGCTGATAACCAGCGCTGGGGCTCTGTCTCGCATAGGGTTGCAGCATTATGCTGAGCGGTAGCCGCTTTGCGTGGATGGAACGCATATTTTCCCCCAACTTGTTCTTTTTTTGTGTCTGTGTTCTTGCTTTGCGTCACGTTTACGGCAAATAAACGTAATTTATTTGTTCTTTTCTTTCAAAGCATTCACCAAATGTGGCGATCATTAGAGTAAATTAAATTCGATCATATCTATCTATATAATATAAAAGAAGAAACTGACTGACTGACTGACTGACTGACATATCAACGCACAGCCCAAACCGCGGGGTCTAGAGATTCCAAATTTGGCACGTAGATTCCTTGTGAGGTCTAGGGGCGCACTAAGAAAGGATTTTTCAAAATTCACCCTCTAAAGGGGTGAAACGGGGGATTGAAATTTATATGAAAGTCCGTCAGTTTTAAAGTTAGGACCTTCAAATTTTGGGTTTAGGCTGATGATCGAAAATTAATTTACACGTGTCTCAGCGTTTTTGATAATTCTACCCCTGAAGAGTCAAAAAGGGGGATGAAGTTATTTTTGGAAAGTCCTTAAAAATCACAAAATTAAGTGTCTATTATGGTTGGAAACTAACGCAACGATGTTGTTAGAATTTCAACCCTTATAGGCCCGGTCTCACTTAGACGGACCGTCTGTTTTTTTTTTCACTAAGGCAGTCCGTCTAAATGTGAAAATTGTCATATAAATTGTACTGCCACTGGCATATCCGTCTCTTTAGACGGACCGAGAAAACAGACGGTCCGTCTATGTGGGAACGGGCCCTTAGGGGTAAAGCGTCGTATTCCACGCGAGCCTCAAAGAGTTGTCAGCACCAACTGACGGGGTCCGCTAGGGCCAATGCCTGCCAGGGTTGCGAGTTTGTCCGAAAGGGATATCGTGGCCCTGGCACACAGGCAAATGAAGGAATACGGGTTGGTTTTAGTCAGTAAAAGTCTGACACGCCCTCCCGCTCCGCCCAGAGCGGGAGAATTTATTTGATAATTTCCCACCCAAAAAAAAAAAAAAAGGGGTAAAGCGGAGGATGAAATTTTGTTTGTAATAAAGTTCTTTATTTTTTAAGTTAAAATCACCAATATTTTGGCTTATGGTTGGAAACTATAGGCATCCGCTAAGAAGGGATTTTTTGAAATTCAACCTTTAAGGGGGTGATAAAGGAGGTTTTGTTTATATGAATATTTTTATTCCTTGAGTTAATAAATCTGAAACTTGGTACGAATACTAACCTAAGTAAATGATAAAGTTTTTTTTTTAAACTACCCCCTAAAGGGGGATATGGGGATGTCGAAATTTGTATGGAAGAATTTTAACGCGCGGTCTGATTAACTCGAATCTCGGTGTTTTACGATACAATAACTAACACAGAATTTATATTCGGTTTATTGAATAAACCCAGAAACATGTAAGGCTTTATAGCTTTTTCTGGGTTTATTCAAATGTAACCCTTACGGGGCAAAAGGCGGAGGCCGCCACATAGGGTTGGCTGCCACATAGCGTTGGCCACCAAATAGAGGTGGCCGCTACATAGCGGTGACAGCCACATAGCAGTGGCCGGTACATAGCAGTGGCCGTTACATAGCGGCGGCCGCTACATCGTGGGGGCCGTTACATAGCGGCGGCCGCTACATAGCGGGGGCCGTTACATAGCGGCGGCCGCTACATAGCGGGGGCCGTTACATAGCGGCGGCCGTTAAATAGCGGTGGCCGTTACATAGCGGTGGCCGCTACATAGCGGTGGCCGTTACATAGCGGGGTCCGTTACATAGCGGCGGCCGCTACATAGTGGTGGCGTTACATAGCGGTGGCCGCGACATAGCGGTGGCCGCTACATAGTGGGGGCCACTGCATAGCGGGGGCCGCTGCATAGCGGTGGCCGTTACATAGCGGTGGCCGCTACATAGCGGTGGCCGTTACATAGCGGTGGCCGCTACATAGTGGTGGCCGTGACATAGCGGTAGCCGTTACATAGCGGTGGCCGTTACATAGCGGTGGCCGTGACATAGCGGTAGCCGTTACATTGCGGTGGCCGCTACATAGCGGCGGCCGCTACTTAGCGGGGGCCGTTTCATAGCGGCGGCCGTTACATAGCGGGGGCCGTTACATAGCGGCGGCCGTTACATAGCGGTGGCCGTTACATAGCGGTGGCCGCTACATAGCGGGGGCCGTTAAATAGCGGCGGCCGCTACATAGCGGTGGCGTTATATAGCGGTGGCCGCGACCAAGCGGTGGCCGCTACATAGCGGGGGCCGTTACATAGCGGGGGCCGTTACATAGCGGCGGCCGCTACATAGCGGGGGCCGTTACATAGCGGCGGCCGTTACATAGCGGTGGCCGTTACATAGCGGGGGCCGTTACATAGCGGTGGCCGCGACATAGCGGTGGCCGCGACATAGCGGTGGCCGCTACATAGTGGGGGCCACTGCATAGCGGGGGCCGCTGCATAGCGGTGGCCGTTACATAGCGGTGGCCGCTACATAGTGGTGGCCGTGACATAGCGGTAGCCGTTACATAGCGGTGGCCGTTACATAGCGGTGGCCGTGACATAGCGGTAGCCGTTACATAGCGGTGGCCGCTACACAGCGGGGGCCGTTACATAGCGGCGGCCGCTATGTAAACCTACATTTTGGAAAACAAACTTTTAAAGGGGGAGGGGGGGGTTAAATTTATTTTGTGGGGGAAAGCTTTTAACGTGGCGTTAAATTAACTTGAAACTCTGTACTATCTCCATCTATCTATCTGTGTGTGTCTATTTAAACTACCCCCTAATCGTAAATAAAGGAAAAATTATATCAGGGTTTTCAAAAAGGGGTAGTCAATTTTAGAGGGGATTTTATATTTCAGATTGGCGCAAAAACGACTGAATGGATTTAGATGATTTTTAATCTGGATTAACACATAGGGTACTAGGTTTTCATCACGGTAGTGATCGGAAATGTGGAGGAATTTATGTAATACATAAATTCCTCCACATTTATGTACACTGCCTCATTGGCCTAGGCCTTGGTCTAGTTGCAAGCGCTATTGCTGAGCACAAGGCCTGGGTTCGACTCCCAGGTCGGGCAAAGTGTTATTGAGGTTTTCTATCAGGAATTTCTTAGTTGCAGTCCGGTGACCCAGTTGATAGCAATTAGGCTCGCCTTATTTCATGGGACTTAAACATAACTGGCAGAATGTGGGTGTACTAAAAGTTCTCTTCTGCCTAACCTATTGGAATTAGAGACGTGATGTTATGAAATCGTTTATTCTGTAAATAGGATATTAAAATCACTTTTACACGTCTTAAAAAAAAATTATCTACATGTAGCCGACATTTCCTATCTGAATACCCCTGAGAAGAAATGGCGAAACAAACTCAGGGGTCAAAGTCTCTTTTAAAGTCCACACATGTCATAATCTTGGTCAGATCATGTGAGGACCATGTCGATCCGTGTCTGAAATGGTCTCGGTTATCGGTATTGTGTACTGAAACAATCGGATCAAGAACCTGTCCATCATTGGACATGTACAGTAAACAGGACCTTGATAATTTCTTGATTAAGTACGCCATAAAAAATCAGATACTTATAAATGTAGGAGGTTTTACACAGGGTGACACAATGGGCGTTCTTATCTTTTAAAGCGATTTTTTACAGACAACCTTTGGATGGATTAAGAGGGCCCTTCTCGATCCATCTATCGTCAATGCGAGCATGGTTAAAAAGCTTGTTGTTTCATCCAGCATAAATGAGAACTACTAACAAGCAATTCAGAACGCGATAACATTTAATGAAAAATGGTGTGCAAAAATTTCATAAAACCTGTTCCAGGAAATACGTGTTTTCGAGTAACCCTTAAAAGTTTGTGAAATAAATCCTTCTCATTTAGTCTCATTTATTTATTAAAACTTTATGTACAAGTAAAAAAAAAACTGTACAAAGGCGGACTTAATGCCTGAGGCATTTTCTACCAGTCAACCTTAGGGTGATGCAGAGACAAAACATGGTAGGTGCAACATAGGGGATAGATAACTCGAAAATCAAAAATATATACTAATACATACATACTTATAAACAAAATAAAAAGTGTCAGGAGAAATAACGATTGGTGGAGGAGAAAATGAATCAACGCTGGGATGATTCTGCCAACTTCTTACGAATATATTCCCGTGCCTTCACTTTAAACGTTAACCGTCCGGTTGCCATCCTGATGCTCAGAGGGAGAGCATTCCAAAGAAAAACCGCCTGGACAAAGAAAGAAGAGTGAATTAAACCAGAGCGGTGAGAAGGACATCGTAGAAGACGGTTGTCATTGTCATTTAATCTCCATTACATGTGCAATGTTTTTACGAAGATGTTTTCTTTACTTTTAGAATTTATGGGTACATTATGAACAGCCGTTGCGACTGCCTCGTTGGTCAAGTGGTCGCAAGCACGAGGTCCGGGGTTTGATTCCCAGGTCAGGCAAAGTGTTATTGGTTGTTTCCACCAGGAATTTCTCAGTAGCAGCCAGTCTGGATTTGTGCCCGGTTAATGGCAATAGGCTCGCCCCCTATTACATGGGACTTAAACATAATTGGCGAAACGTGGGTGTACTTTATATACACCTCTGCCTAACCCTTCGTGGATTACAGGCGTGATGGTATGTTATGAACGGCCAAAGTTAAGGTAAAATTTGTCCAAAAATGCACATTTTTGCCGTCGAAGCGGTTCTGTCTAAGAAACTATGGAGCAAAGAAGGAGTTTTAATTTACAGAAAATAATCTTTATCAACCAGAATCCTGCCATACTCATCCAACTACCCTCCCTCCCCAATACCACTTTCCCACCTATCCCACTATTATGTTATATTTTTTGTTTTGTATTATTTTGAAAACTGAGCTATGAGTGCTATGGCGCCTCATAATTTCTTGTAACGAATAACTATTGATCATATTAATTAATTGTAATTTTGATTCCTTCATGGGCCAAATGCGGAAAAGCAGGGCAAAGCACAGTGTTCCGTTTGGTGCCGGACGTAAAGAATAGGTCCATCCCATTTCTTCCCGGGGGTGTCGTAAAAGGTGACTAAGGGACTTACTAGAGAATGTTCAGCAGCGTTCAATATGCATTTTTAAAACCATACTGCGATCGCCAACACGCCTGCCAAGCTTATACTGAATTTGTTTCTCTAAAATTATATTTTTTGCTTTCATAAAAACCTAGTTACAGTGTACAAGATACCTATTAGTTCAAAATTTTCGAAGAAAGATGTGTTACAACGCCATCATCACACGTACATATAAAAATATGACGGGACACTGAGAGATAATACTGACCGACTTAGATATGAACCCTCTGACACAGATCTACTAACTAGTTGAATTAATCACCTCTGCAACAATCAGTCATAAATGATTCATCGCTCAATAATCTAGTAATTACTGATTAGACATGCTAATCATTTTAATGAGCTGGATACATAAGGTACCTATAAGAGATGATTGTAAACGGATTTACGTGGTTCATAATCGTTTGTTCGGGGATGAAAATACCGATGATATTATGTAAAAAGACGTAGGTTACCTACTCAACATTCGATCTTCAAAAACAGCACAATGTCACACTATTAGACGCCGGGCAGACTGGACAAATTGTCCGCGACCATAGAGCGTAAGGAAATCTATGCACTAATGCACACGTAGGACAAAACGAGATTTCCATACGATTCAAAATTTTCCGTGGACAAATTGTCTGCCGTCTGCTCAGCAAGTTAGATGACACGTGGAAGTACGACGGCATGCCGTAATTATCGGGACTGAAAAAGACACAAGACGAAGAAAATGTGCTGCATTAGTCATATTTTGACATGCCGCTTGCGGAGCGTGTTTCTCGTTTTAACCGATTTCCAAAAAGGAGTAGATTATAAATTTTTGGTAGGTATGTTTTTTTTTAATGTATATTCACCGATTACTTCGTCAATTGTGTACCGATTTTAAACATTATTTATTTATTTGAAAGGGTATGCTCCTTAGGTAGTCTCATTGCCACGAAATTAGAATCTGATGAAGGGATCCCATGGAAATCGAGGGAAATCCTCAATTTTTATAGGCCCACATAAATCGATATGGGTATTTTTTGTAGTAACTCATGCATTTGCACTCTGAAAGCACCATTTGATGAAGTGGAACTGATGATGAAGACCACAGATGGCCACCAGAACTACTTTATAATAAGTATTTTACGAGTTGCGATCCGATTAGGCAGTTTAGTATGGTTGCTAAGCAATTTATGCTCGTAACAATGCATATGGTGAAGTCAACATCAGTGCCAGTTCTTACCAAGAGAACTCCTCAACAACTAACGCCCCTGCATCGGTAAAAGCAATATTTTGTAAAAGATGATGAGCAGTTGACATTAGACTATTGCGACTTAGATAAATTATAAACTGACTCACTAAAAAGTGCAAAATAAAAAATAAATTACAAAAAAAAAACAACCGACTTCCAAAAAAACACTGCAAAGTGAAACAATATAACTTTAATTTCGGAAGTCAGTGTCGTTGGATCTGTATTTTAGTTTTTTGCCACCGACTTCCGAAAGTAAAGTAATTTTTTTTTTAAGCCCGTTGTTTTTTTTTGTTGGAAAAAGTTTTTTCTACTCATTGGAAATTGTATCATTAAAAAATACACTATCTTCCGTTGCGTATCACAAACGCTACTTGCCAGTATGATAAGTACGTAGCAGTTTCTCTTTGGGAAATATTAATCTGATCCTCTTTAAACATATTGACCATCTAGTGATGATCACTTTTTTTAATTAATGAACTTCTTAAACCTTATTGCGCTTCTAATAATGCACACTTTTTTATATAATTGAACCTCTTTTTAACTATCGGACCTTTTTTCAACTATCGGACCTTTTTTCACAGTTGGTAGCAGTAACTAAGCTAAGTTTGGTCGGGATACCCTATCCCGACCAAACGGGTTACGTTAGGTTGTAACTGTGACCAACCACACGTGAGCCGAATTGGTCACAGTAAATAAACTAGGGCACCCCGACAAAATGAGTAAGGTTAGGTTAGAACTGTGACCAACCGCGGCTCGCGTAGGATGAATGCTCTTAAGACGCAGATATATACCAGTGACCTTGAGTGGTTAGCTTGCGTGTTGTGTACTGAGCTCACGCAACGCGTCGTACAAAATCAAAAAATCAAAATCATAAATATTTTTATTTCACATAAGCCTACATGGGCACTTATGAAACGTCAGAAGCTAGGTGCACGGTTCCAATTGGTCGTTTCACATTAATATTATTTACTTCTTGTGTTTATTTTGTTCATGACATAGTATTTGTTTATTAGTTAAGAGCGTTTCATACAAAATTTCAAGCCGTTGTTTTTAGAAATTACTGAACCGATTTTACTGAAACTTTATACGCATAGGCAGGATACAAAGATCTAAAAAGTTAGTTAAGAACAATTTGTCTGTTACACTAGTTTTCGAAAATGTTCTTAACTTACTTTTTAGACCCTTGTATCCTGCTTATGCGTATGAAGTTTCATTAAAATCGGTTTAGTCATTTCGAAAAACAAGGGCTTGAAAGTTTGTATGAAATGCCGTACGTCGTAAACACTCTTAATAAATAAAAAAACTGGTTTCTTTTTGTTTTATTACTTGATTGATATTTGTAATCTTGATTGCTAGTAATCGTCTACCACACGTATCGCGCTCATAATATTATTTAATAAAAACGAACCCCCAATGAAACTTATTGGTGATCACTGCTCTAGACTGTAGTAAAAATCAATGCACGAGTAAGTAGCTTGTTTACTTCAAGAGCTCTCGAATATTTTCTTTCTACGTATTCCGTCTATAAAAAACACTTAAGTTTGTTTCAATGACTTTATTTTAAACAAGTCAATAACAACTGTCTTTATTTACAAATAAAATGAAACAAAAAATAAAAAACTTTTTACAAAAAAATAATAACCGACTAACAAAAATAACACTACAAGGTAAAAAATAACTTTAATTTCGGAAGTCGGTGTCTTTGGATCTGTATTTGAGTTTTTTGCCACTGACTTCCGAAATTAAAGTTATTTTTCACTTTGTAGTGTTACTTTTATTAGTCGGTAGGATAATAGGAACTCATTATTATAAATTGTTCCGGTGGCCATCTGTGGTATATATCCATCATCAGTTCCACTTCACCAAATGTGAAGTCGGTGGCAAAAAACTAAAATACAGATCCAACGACACTGACTTCCGAAATTAAAGTTATATTGTTTCACTTTGCAGTGTTTTTTTGGAAGTCGGTTGTTTTTTTTTTGTAATTTATTTTTTATTTTTCACTTTTTAGTGAGTCAGTTTATAATTTATCTAAGTCGCAATAGTCTAATGTCAACTGCTCATCATCTTTTACAAAATATTGCTTTTACCGATGCAGGGGCGTTAGTTGTTGAGGAGTTCTCTTGGTAAGAACTGGCACTGATGTTGACTTCACCATATGCATTGTTACGAGCATAAATTGCTTACCAACCATACTAAACTGCCTAATCGGATCGCAACTCGTAAAATACTTATTATAAAGTAGTTCTGGTGGCCATCTGTGGTCTTCATCATCAGTTCCACTTCACCAAATGGTGCTTTCCGAGAGCAAATGCACGAGTTACTATAAAAAATACCCAAATCGCTATAGGTTTGCATATAAAATTTGAGGATTTCCATGGGTTGTTTTTTTAAATCGGTCCATAATTGACGGAGTAATCGTGTAACAAACATACAAAAAAAAAATACAACTGAATTGAGAACCTCCTCCTTTTTGGAAGTCGGTTAATAATAGTTCTGTCAATAACTTATGCTTGTTTTAATTTTTGACACGTACTTTACCTACTAACCATGTTTTACTGTCGCTATAAGTGAGGCGAATTGGCGATACAACTGTCGAAAATTACGCGACGAAAGTTCCTCGGAAATTATGTTTTCAGGATTGGGGTTGATACTAGCTCCTGTAATACAGTGTATACTAGCGCAGGAGCTAGAGAATTCTCAAAAAAAATTGCATAACTTATGTCAATAAAGAATGTTTTATAATAATTATTATTATTCAAAAATAATGCCGAAGTTTCTACAAGTTTCCTAGTAAAGGTGGATCCGTAGTGGCAAAATTTAAAATTTCTTAAGTTTTTTGCAATTTGTAGGTCATCAAGTTGTATCCTGATCACTATACGTATGATTTGCGACCATAACAAATAATTATGTATTTACTGAATTATAAATCATTAAAATTATTACTAAATCTCTCTTAGTTAGATTTGTTCCCTATTAACTTTCCTAACTTTATGGAACAAATGTAACTTTGAGAGATGTACTAATGATTTCGAATATTGTTCAAATTCTTTTTCCCTTGTCACAAACAATAAACAGAATCGATCATAATCCGCCGGCCCCTTAAATAGAACAATGAACAGCAAAAAAAAAGGCTACAACACTTCTTGCATCGCAAGAAAAATGGCTTTAATATGGGTCAGGAAATAAGGTCGCCTGGTTGCCAGCATCGGGCATCGAGTAACGGTCTATCACAATTTACAAACTATCGTTGTAGATTTCAATTCCAATTCTGATAGTAAAAATTCTCTGCAATTCGGTAGTAAGATGGTTCTCGTTTCTGTTCAATAGTGTATGGACTGGATTTTACTACGAAATGGTCTCGTTACTTTATAGTCCCGTTTTTAGGTTTCAGAAGTCAACAAGGAACCCTTATTATAGTTTCGCCATGTCCGTCTGTCTGTCGGTCTGTCTATTAACAGCTTAGCTCAGAGACTCTTAGTACTAGAAAGCTGTAATTTAGCATGGGTATACATATTAATCACGCTAACAAACAAGTAAAATAAAATCTTGGAAAAATGTTGTTGTAGGGTACGTCCTTTGCACGTAAAGTGAGTATGATATTTTTTTTAAGTCTATCCCATGGTGTGGGGTATCGTTGCATAAGCCATTTAAAAATATTGCGGTTCTGTGAAAACTTTTTTTCGATTCAGGGATCCGTTTGCGAAATATTAAGCTTTAAAGTGCAAATTTTTGTTAGAGTCAAGTGTCCTGCCAGCTAAATGGTTGTTTTTTAAAATGTGAAAAAAAACATGGCAGTACGAGTATAGTATGTTTAACGAAATTGAAAGGAAAACTATAATGAGTAATAGTCGACTAACTTACATTTTGCAGTTGGAGAATTGACTATGACGTATATCGATGTATGGGAGAACATGTTTATTAACTACAATATTAAGTTTGTTTTTGGGATGAATTCAACCAAACTACGGAACCCTTCATTGTGCGTGGTCCGACACGCACTTAGCTGGTTTTTTTAATATTTTTTAATTAGGGACTTATGTAACCGCAATGCCATGGACATTTCCATCATAACCTAAAGAAAACGAGCGAGCCTTACAGTAGTCATCTCACCTTGGTATAGTACTTACTAATTCCATGCTAGTAGTAAAAAGTACTTACTTATTCCATGCTCAAGCTGTCACTTCCTGTTACACACTTCAGTCCCTTTTTACGAAATCAATCACACATAAATAATAATAAAATACACGCTGCTATACACACACATTACATTTGGGCCATGAACCTGAACAAACTCTTGGGACCATTTGGTCGAGACATCATTTTATGAAACGTGCCTAAATCAAGGCGGTTCAACCTAAAGACCCCAAAACACATAACTTCTATCAGACTCATATCGAACACAGTACATCAATAAGTGATGTAAGTCTTCCACAACTCCTCACTCCGCACAAAGTACTTTTGAGCTCTGGAGGCCTCCATCAAAAGGAGGGGTTGCCATAATCGACGGGTTGGCGATCGCAGAATGGTGTTAAAATCATAGAGAACGGTGCTGCACATTCTCTAGTAAGGTTCTCGGTATATACGCCGTACCATAGAGAAACCGAGCCATCTACAAAGGGCCTTACGCTGCTAACCCTAGTTAAAAGCAAATACCTTCAAAATACATCTTGTTAAACGTAAACCACTACTCACCCTCTCAAAGATAACAAGCGACACATAAATTCTAAAAGCAACCATTATAAATTCCGTAAGTACACACACAAAGTTGAAAGTGCCGTAAAGACATTGCCCATATTATGGTACAAACATAAACTAATGAATTTTAACATTAATATCTCGTATCTATGTTAACTATGAACAAGATACATAAATCAGGAACTACCTTGAGGCACATTAGCTGGGTAATTCGCATAAATTACTCTTCAACATGGCGGAACAAAATTGCAATTAACCTTTTGGTTATGGGGATTCCAATCTATGGGTTCAGATATTATGATCGGTTTGAGGTGCTATTCTTGATTCCCTTAAGGATCTGAAAATTTACCTCAAATGTCATGATTTCACGTAATTTTAATAGGCATTTAATGGGGTAATTTGAACTTAGAGAGTTATATTTATGGTTTTAAGGGTTATAATTCTGTAAATACGTATTTGTTACGGTCGCGAATCAAATTTTGATTCGCAAACAACCTGATACTCATCTAAAAGTTGCAAAAATTTTAAGAAAGTTTGAATTTAGTTACTCTGGGGCTTTCGCCTCAATGGCAATTAAGTAGTTACAAGCATTTTTGCTAGGCAAGCAATAAGAAATCCGAAGACAAATTCTCGTACTTAAAAACTTTCAAATTGGTGTCTCATCTCAGCGACGATCAATGGCCAAAACTCCTCAAATCTGTAAGGAAATTATAAGATACTAGCTTTCGCCCGCGGCTTCGCCCGCGTGAATGTCGAAAACAAAACAGCTTCTCTATCAGCAATATTCCCCCAAAACATTATACCATATCTTAGTTGGAACCAACGTAAGCGTGGTAAGCAGATAGGAGTGCAGTTTGATTTACAACTTTACGGAAGATAATAATAAGATAGCATATAAATACCAACTTCGTTTTGTACATACTTGTTCAATATACATGTCCTCCATTTTCATTTGTTTATTTTTTCTACTGTTTTCGTTCTTTAATAATAATTTATGTATACCAACTTTTGAGTTATTCAAGGTACGCAGTAAAATTCTCCCGATAACTTATTTACCCGATTATTTCTTATTTTATAAGTATAAACCCAAATTATATACCGTAAACCAATCTTGGACCTGGTTTTGTTACCGTCGTCTGTCTATTTTAAAGATCAATGACGTGTCATGCAAACATCTCCGGTTGATTTTGAAGTAATTGGGGTAAATCGTTAATGTAAACTAAAAAGAGGAATGGACCCAATATCGAACTTTGAGGAACGCTCATTGCTTTTTCAGACCCCAAAGAGTTCACGCCGTTTACTTACGAACGAACTCTAACCTTTCTATCTTTCAGGTGTGATCTAAGTAAATCAAGTGCTGTATTCCTAATCCCATAGTGTTCTAGTTTCAGCAGAAGTGTCTCATGGTTAACGCAATCGAAAGCCTTTGAGAGGTCACAAAAAATTCCAATGGCATCTTGGGCTTTCTTCCAGGCGTTAGAAATGTTCTTTATTAGGGTGACACCGGCGTCAGTGGTACAACGACCTTTAGTGAAACCGTACTGTTGTTCATGAAAGATGGAATTTTTATTGAAGTGACGTAACATTTGATTGAGCATCAACTTTTTAACACCTTACTGAGAACTGGCAGAATTGACACGGGCCTATAATATTGTTGGGTTCTTTACTATCTCCGGATTTGAACAAAGGAACTACTTTACTGTGTTTCATGAGATCCGGAAAGACTCCTTGGTCCACACTGGTGTTAAATATGAAAGCTTAATAGGGTGCAATGGTTTCGATGACAGATCTACAGACTTTTACAGACATGCCCCATAGATCTTCTGTTGATTTAATTTTAAGATCTTTAAAAGTTTTTATAACAGCCTGGGGGTTTGTATGCTGAAACCTTAACTCCAAGGGGCATACCTTTACATTCTTTCTAAGTAAGGCAGCAGAAAGCGCCGGTGAGGAACTTAAAGTTTCTGTAGTTTTAAGGGGAATATTAGCAAAAAAGTTTCAAATTCCTGAGCTATTTCTACCTCTGAAGTGATGGGCCCATGTGCAGTCTCTAAATTAAATTCAGTATTACGCTGTTTTTTCCTACCTAATTCATTATTTATTATTTGCCAGGTAGTTTTTATTTTATCATCAGCTGATTTTATTTTATTGCTAATATAAAGAGGTTTAGCTATTTTGAACACACTTTTAAAAGTTTTAGAATATTTTGCAACATATTGATGAAAGCTTGTATTATTCATATGTTGCTTTAAGCCATAAAGTTCAAAAAGATTTTCCCTGCTTTTACGAATACCTGGAGTTGCCCAATCACTAAATACGAACTTTGAGTAAAAACTTTTAGTCTTCAGTGGTAAAGTGTCATTAAATTACGTGTTTAATAGTGAAAAGAACTTTGCGTAGAACTCAAGAACTCATGGGTCACAAATATTATTAAATTAACTTAGAATTTATTACATTAACTAATTAATAAAAATTAATCCATCACCGGGCGCAGTTGGGCATTTGCAATTTTATGGTATACTTATAATTATAACTGTTAACGAAGGTATAAACTGGAATAAAAAAGGCTTTCAACATAATTAAGAGTTGTCTTTGAAGATTTTTTTGAAGTATTAAATTATGTTTAATTATGTTTTGAGTTGCATCACCATAAGCCTTGAAAATATCATACTGTTTTTGTTTTGGAAAAAATATTTACGGTTTAAGAGATACACTGCTTTAAAAACCACATTTTTGACCATTTTTAGAAATCTCCACCTTAAAGAGTAGTTAAATTTTTTTTTGATATCCCATAACTCTAGGGTTATATTCTGTAGGTAAAAATAATACTAAAACTCCTAGAATAGGTGGTCCAAAAATGCATCGTTTCGGAGATATCATCAATCATAATTAAATTAGGTCAAAAATTGTCACCAGTATGACGAATCTTTACTTTTGCGAGGTTGCCAAACTTCGCAGTAGTGTAGTAAAATAAATAGTAAAATAAAATATGTAGGTATGTTGGTATCGGGGCTTCCCGGCGGTAGCTAGTGAAGGGAAAGCTACCTTGTCGACGTTGTCATATTTCACGTAAGAGTGTTTTACATTAATAATCGTGACTTTGCCGAATTATTTTGTATGAAAAATGAAAAAAAAAAATAACGAACGATTGGAACATAACTCATATGCCAGTTGATTCTTTGATATGGCCTCAATCATACCCTAGAGTTATGGGATATAAAAAAAAAACACGTTGTATACAGGAAAAGTTTTTAACCAGTGCGCAAATTTTTTTTGGTGGTTCAATATCAGTAACAGAACACATTTCCATTATTTATTCTATACATTTTTTTTTTTTATCCTACTTTAAATCAGCAAAATATGGACACAATCTATTCGTAATAATATCAATGGGCGCGCGCGGCGGCCGGCGCAAGCGGCGGTGTCGCACGGGGGTGAACCCCCTCCCGGGCGGCAGGGCGCGCTGGGTGCTGTGGCCGACAGTTCGCTCATCGCACGCGCTGTCGTGTGACGTCGCGTCTAATCGATTCCCGCGCAAGCGCCGCGCCGCCGCACTTGTGCCGTGCTACCGGTCACGATGTTGGACTTCAGTAACCGCGAGTTTTACGAGATGGTGCGAGTGTATGTACTGAGTGATAAAAGTTTGCGAGCAGCTCGCAGAATGTATGCGACGGAGAGCATACCTCGAATGCGAGCCCATGGAATCCTTAACCCCGCGGTCCCTAATGAAAGGACCATTTTAGCGGCCACTCAAAGGCTGCTTGATCACGGACAGTTCAGAACCCGAATCATGCACGAAGGTCTGGCAGACCCCGACTGGCGATCGAAATCGAAGAAGCCATCCTAAGCCCATTAAAGTATGAAGGAAAAATTGGAATTACTCTTCAAATAACTAAACATAAAAAAGTCTAGTTCGAACCTGATAAAATTAGCGATCAGTATATTGTAACCCACGTAAATACCTACGCCGTTTTAGAATGTGCAAATAGTGTCCTTTCATACGATACCCCGCATGCCCTAGTAGCTCCACTTCAAATATTTAAGACCCCCTTTCAGTCACTTTTGCAAAAATAGAGATATTTTTTTTAATTTCTTTCTTGTTTGCAAAATAGTTGGGCAAACGTCATCTAAAACTATTCTAAATTTCAAGTTGATAGCATTAGTAGTTCTTGAGATATCCAGGTGTAACAGACAGACGGCCAGACAGACTTAGTCTCACCTTATGGGTTCCTTTTTAACATTTTGGTACGGAACCCTAAAAACAAAAAATGTCACACTTTATAATTTACTTAGGTTAGTATTTGCGCCAAGTTTCAGGTTTATTAACTCAAGGAATAAGATTTATTCCCCTTTTTCAGCCCTTAAAGGTCGAATTTCGAAAAATCCTTTCTTAGCGGATGCCTGCCTATAGTTTCCAACCATAAGCCCAAATATTAGTGATTTTAACTTAAAAAAACTTTCATTAAAAATAAAATTTTATCCCTTTTTTCATCCCTTAAGGGTTGAAATTCTAACAACACCGCTGCATTAGCTTCCAACCATAACCCTAGATAATATATTTAGTGTTTTTTACTTCAAAAATTAAGGACTTTGATACACAACTTCATCCCTCTTTTTAACCCTTCAGGGGTAGAATTATCAAAAACGCTGAGACACGTGTAAATTAATTTTCAATCGTCAGCCTATACACCAAATTTGAAGATCCTAACTTCAAAACTGACGGACTTTCATATAAACTTCCATCCCCTATTTAACCCTCTTAGGGGTGGAATTTCGAAAAACCCTTTCTTAGTGGATACCTACTCTTTACAAAGAACACACCCTCCAAATTTCATGCTTCTAGGATCAGCGGTTTAGGCTGTGCGTTGATATATCAGTCAGTCAGTCAGTCAGTCAGGACTTTGAATTTTATATATATAGATTTGTGACAAATTGAGACTGAAATTAAAATGCGAATGTTCTTAAAAATACAGGAATTTCCCCTTTAATTTAAAATAGAGAGGGAGTGGGCCGTAATCCACCACGCGGGTCCAGTGCGGGTTGGTCGATGTCACATGTCATCGATTTTTTGGTTCTAGGACATGCCGGTTTCCTCACGATGTTTTCCTTCACCGCACTGGCACTAAACACCAAAATTATGAATAAATAAAAATAATCATCACCCCACCGCCGCACCGTATCTCTACGTTAACATCGTGGTGGGGCTTGCACGCTGAACTCTTCTCTACTGTGCCAGTAGAGTTTACTGGGCCGAAACAAGTCTAGGGCGAGGAGCCAGACCAAGAGAGATACATAAACCCCCAGGGCAGCATGTGGCGAGCTGTTGGGCAGTAGCGACCCCACGGACCTTATCTCCCGGGAGAAGTCTTGTTCCTCACCTCTGGCTTGCCTTTATTGGGTGGCTCGAGTGGAGATTCGCAAGAGCAAAGGTGCTCAGAGGAAGGGAGTATTCTTGTAAGATGCTAATAGGGTATCTTGACCGGGATTGTCCTGATAGCCGTGGAATACCTCACCACTCCTCATAAGCACCTCAATATATGTTGTTCCTTTGTAGCTACGACACTAACACATAGCGTTCGTTTTCGGGGGCCCTTTATTGAGTGTGCAAGTCACCCCCTACCATTTTGTCTGTGTATTTTATATAAAACGTTGGTCAGGTAGGGGCTATAGTTTTTCCATAGTAGATGAGATAGATAACCCGTTCCCTTTAGCCACCCAAACCCATAAATCCATTATCTTTGTTTCCATATCCTGCAACACCGACCCCCGGTTGGTGTAGGATTATTGTACTATTGCGTTGTCCAAGGACACCCAATGGTGCACTTGCATAGTGCGATCAGGGATAGTCATCGGTTGGTGCCTTATTTAAATTAAAAACGTCTAATGGGCCTCGGCGAGATGACTTTGGCCCCTCGTAAGCCTTCCAAAGGTCCGGGACCCTAGGGTCCCGAATGTCAAAGACATTTTTTTAAATAATAATCATAATAATTAGCCTGTATTATCCCACTGTAGGGCAAAAGTCTCTAATGATAACAATTATGATTGCCATAGTTGAGCTGCACGATTACTGACAAATGCTTGCACTGATTGGACAGGTCCACTCAAATTTGTGTGGTTCTTTCCTCAAAAGACTATTTCAGACACGGATCTACATGGTCTTCACATGATCTGACCAAGATTATGTCTGGACTTGTTTTCTTCTTAGGAGATAGGAAATGTCTGCTACATCTAGATTATTTTTTTAATGTTTTATATGACGTGTAAAAGTGCTTCTAATATCCTATTTACAGAATAAACGATTTCATTTCATTTCATAGGTAGGTAGGTACATAGTTTTTATCCCATCCCGAAGTCATAAACTGAGATACATGTAATCTTAACAAGTAAAGCAGGTATTCCATTAAGGTGGAGAGAGCAACACGATATTCAGTTCGAAATAGATTTTGGAACCGTCTAGAGACCTCGCCGCGGTTATCGAAATAAACTAACCAACGAGGACGGTCCAATTTCTGCTACTTTGTAGAGCTTCTTGCTGCTATTTTGTGGCATCAAACGTTTAGTTTTGACAGCACGTTTGACGCAGTGGTAAAAGCAATTGACTACTGCGCTGCGTGTCGCGGGTTTGATTCCCGCGCGGAACAAATATTTGTATGACCTACAAGTAGTTGTTCCGACTCTGGCTGTTTGTGTATGTGAGTTTAAATGTTTGTAAACGCACCCACAATACAGGAGAAAATCCTAGTGTGGGGCAACGTTTTTAAAAAACTGGCCAATTGCGAATCGGACTCGCGCACGAAGGGTTCCGTACCATTATCTATAAAAAGTTAAATTGCGGTTTACGATTTATGACGTATTAAAAAAAAACTACTTACTAGATCTCATTCAAACCAATTTTCAGTAGAAGTTTACATGGTAATTTACATCATATATTTTGTTTTGACGACCTATCCATAGATACCCACACGTATGGGTTTGATGAAAAAAAAAAGAATCTCGGTTCTAAGTATGGGGAACCCCCAAAATTTATTGTTTTGTTTCTATATTTATGTGAAAATCTTAATGCGGTTCAGAGAATACATCTACTTACCAAGTTTCAACAGTATAGTTCTCATAGTTTCGGAAAAAAGTGGCTGTGACATACGGACGGACAGACAGAGAGCATGACGAATCCATAAGGGTTCCGTTTTTTCGCCATTTGGCTACGGAACACTAAAAAAGGAAGAAAAAGAAAAGAAGTTAAAACTAGCTTATTAATATCTTATTATTAAGGTTAAGTTTTACATGAAGTATAGTCAGCATCAACAAAATGGTCGGTTATTTTTGTTATAAATGAATGAGAAGAAATTTTCGGGTATGTTTGGGAAATTGTTTATTGTGTGTTGTTAATTGACTGCAGCTTCGTTGGTTTACTGGTTGCATGTGCTACTTACTGCTGAGCATGAGGTCCTGGGTTCGATTCCCCAGGTCTGGCAATGCGGTATTTAGTTTTTCTATCAGGAATTTCTTAGAAGCAGCCCAGAGGTTGGATTTTTGCCCAGTTGATGGCATTGAGCTCGGTCCCTATTACATGGGACTTCAATATAATTGGCGAAATGTGGGTGTACTATAAGTACAACTCAGCCTAACACTTTTCTCTCGCGTCTGGCCCTGGCTTAGACCTTGGTCCGGAACGAGAGTGCAAGGGACGCCGTCTCACGGAGGCGATCGGCGGCGGCGATCTCTCGCGTCCGGCCCTGGTTCGGGCCATGGTTCGGAGCGAGAGTGCATGGGAGGCTGTCACCTCCTTCTGCGAAGCAGTAATGCTCGCGAAGGAGGAGGCGGAAGGCGTGAGGGAGAGGCAAGGT
The DNA here is from genome assembly GCA_948098905.1 of Tiliacea aurago. Taxonomy (NCBI): domain Eukaryota; kingdom Metazoa; phylum Arthropoda; class Insecta; order Lepidoptera; family Noctuidae; genus Tiliacea; species Tiliacea aurago. The sequence goes on from OX402593.1 coordinate 21,694,649, forward strand.
ACGCGCCCTCGCGCCCCTAGTCGCCGCAGGAGACGCCCCGGGCGTCGGGAGTCGCAAGCCGATTTCTGGCCACTATAGACGCGGGTTTGCGGACGGTGAGCGATGGGTAGCTCGCCGTCCGATAAGGACCAGGCCCGGGTCGATACGTTGTGTTCCACACGTGCCTCGAAGAAAATATGTCAGCACCAACTGATGGGGTCCTTTAGGACTAATGCCTGCCAGGGTTGCGAGTTTATCCAAAAGGGATATCGTGGCCCTAGCACACAGGCAACGGAAGGTACATGGGTGGGTTTTAATCAGTAAAAGTCTGACACGCCCTCCCGCTCCGCCCAGAGCGGGAGAAGTTATTTGATAATTTCCCATTTTTGTCGTTTTATCCTCATGGATGTCCTCCACCTTGGGATGGGTGGAGTGGTCTGTCAGACTCTTACTGACTAAACCCACAACTTAGGTAAATCTGAATGGCTACGATAATGTTGCCAACAATGAATCTAACTGATCTCAAAGCTCTATCACCTAAAGCAAAATTACCTAAACGTAGAAAAATCCTTTCCCATAATATTTAACGAGCGTTCAAGGCAGATAACTCCGTAATTGATCCTCCAACTTGCAAGCAGCGCTTCCGCAGTTTTTATCACGAGAACATAGTCTGGACGGCCATTAATTTTATTATTAAACCCTCTTTTGTTAAAGGAATTAACAAAGAATTTAATAATGCCAAGTGAAACATTGTTAATAGTAGATCGTTTTCTTGCAAACCTTAAGAATCCTTTTGCAATGTTACGCGTTGCAGGATCAAAGAATACGAAGCGTTTTTATTCAGTTTGTTTTTAGGGAGAAGAATGCTTTTAATTATCTGCACGGTATTAGCTATCCGGGTAATGAAAATATACCAGGAACGGGTAATGTTTTATTAATAGATAAAACATTAGCTACTCCTGATATCTTTTACAAACAAAATTAAGGCGACGATAACCGACTTTTAATGATTTTATACTGAAGATCACGTCTAAACGAGTAGTGTTAATGATTTGAAAAAAATATATGTTAAATTAAAGTATTTTCTCAATAACTTAGTATGTGAATATTTTAGATTATTTTTATATTACATAGTGAAATCAATTTGTAAAGTTACATAGCTTTACAAATTCATCAGTTTTTTATCCGCGTTAGATGTCTAACGCGGATAAAAAACTGATGAATGGCGCAAAATCTACCAAGCGTATTTTTCTGAAACCTTCACCAATTTAAAGATAATTTAATTATTGATCTTTTAGTATAAGCGACTTATTAAAATACTTTTTGTTTTGTGTATAATAAATCAATAATAAGACAAATTGGGGACAGCGCTCGTCGATGGGTGAGTCCTATTACTGGCTGAAAATACGACACGTTGCGTAAGCTCAGTACAGAACTAGGAAGCTAACCACTCAAGGTCAATCAAAGAACAGTTAGCTTTCACCCTTACTATTATTATTCTGCATTGAAGTATAAAAAAATGTTACACTGAACTCAACCTCAAACTCAAAGCATTTATTTTAAATAAATCAATTACAGACACTTTTGAAATGTCAAGGGGTACGTCAGACAATAAGAAAGATGAAGCTATTTTCCCATTCCAAAGCGTAGTAGGTTCCTATTGAGAAGATTGGGCAAGAAACTCCACGGACACTCTTTTTAACCGATTTCTAAAAAATGAGGAGGTTCTCAATTCGTCGGAACCTTTTTTTTTATCTATGTTCCCCGATTATTCGAAGACGGCTGTCCGATTTGAAAAAATATTTTTTTGTTTGAAAGGGTATACTTTACAGTTGGTCCCATTGTCACCACGTCAGGATCTGATGATGGGATCCTGGAGAAATCGAGGGCAATCCTCAAATTTTATAGGTACTATATCGATTTCAGTATTTTTTTATAGTAACTAATGCATTTTGCACTTGAAAATGACCATTTGGTGAAGTGGAACTGATGATGAAGACCACAGCGGGCCGAGCACGGGCGTGTCAAGACGTTTGTGACAAGACATGATAAATTATATCATGTCAGTTTCTACTAGCATTTTATAAAAAACAGTTTTATCGCTCAAACTGTGATAAAATGTGTGACTCAAGTCATGTCACAGTAGGCCGTGCTCACCCCGCAGATGGCCACCGGAACTACTTAATAATAAGTATTTCACTGTTGCGATTCGATTAGTCACTTTAATATGGTTGCTAAGCAATTTATACTCGTCACAATGTATAATTGGTGAAGTCACCATCATTTCCAGTATTAACGCCCCTGCATCGGGAAAAGCAATATTTTGTAAAAGGTGATGAGCAGTTAACATTAGGCTATTGTAACTTAGATAAATTAATACGTAACTGACCCACTAAAAAGTGAAAAATAAAAAAAAAAATCCAAAAAAAATAACCGACTTTTAAAAAGTTTATTTAAATCAAAACATTGTTACAAAATATACATCATTCATGTTAAAAATATACATGTGAGAACAATGTTACAAAGACGTGCACGTTAAAACTGCCATAAACCTTTTGTAAAACGCGTTTCATATTAGTTTGGTAATGTAGAGGGAATTATGCCTCTACATTACCAAACCATCTAAGCTCTACAACTCTTTAAAATTTTTGTCACTACGTGCATGTTTTAAACCGCACTCTTGCCTTGTCACGTCACTCTTCAGCCTACCATTGTAGTTTTATTTAATGTGTATCGTTGGTTAGTAAAGTCGAATAAAGAATATTTTCATTCATGTTAAAAAATTTGGTAGGTACTGAAAAAAGATGCCATACTGTAAAAAAAAAACAATTTCAAAATACAAAATAAAGTTGCATTATTTCTTACCTACCACGGCAAGGTATGTTAAATCATATTTTCACGAGCATTAGAAACAATTCATAACATGTTTTTCCACGAGCCACGGTTACCGCGAAAAGTTAATCGACGTAACCCAAACCACAGGAATTTGTTAATGAAATAATTCCAACTCGATTCCAGTTGTTGTAAACGACTTTTTTTTGGGAAACCCATTGTTTTTTAGTTATTGAGGAGTTGGGCAGAAACTATGTTGTAGTAAGGTCTTCAACAGATTATAGGAATGAGATCTTCCCGTGAGTTGCGGTAATTCACTTATTTAAAATTATATGAAATTAGTGACATAAAATTAGTTTGATGTCATTAATTTCATTAACAATTTCACGTGTAAACTTCTAATTTAATGATGCATGTATTAATTATTTATTTATTTATTTATTCAAACTTTATCCTCAAGTAAAAAAAAATATCGTACAATGCCTGAGGAACCCCAGGCCTGGGCTGCCTGACGGTATTAATTTCATTAAATCAAAATACTTTCGTGTCAAGCGCGATTTTATGATAAAAGTAATGTCGCAACACTAATTTCACTATCAAATGAAACGTAAAACTAATGTCGTGAAAACACATTTTACGATAGTATTGTACATTGCAAAATAAAACTTGAATGCTGACGGGGCCATGATTTCGATGATACTGTAGATTTTACGATATTAGTTATTTTACGAAACAAGTTGCACGGTTATTGAAAACCAGCTGCGCCCCGCGGTTTCACCCGCTTAAGTCTCGATCCCGTAGGAATATAGGGATAATAAGTAGCCTATATGTTAATCCAGCGTGTCAGCTACCTCGATACAAAATTTTATCAAAATTGGTCCAGCCGTTTTTACGTGAAAGAGTAACAAACATCCATCCATCCATACTTACAAACTTTTGCTGTTACTGGGTTGTTAGGTGGGCCCAGTTACTGAAATGAAATGAAATGTAATCGTTTATTCTGTAAATAGGATATTAGAATCACTTTTACACGTCATATAAAAAAAAAACTAGATGTAGCCGACATTTCCTATCTGACTACCCCTGAGAAGAAATGGCGAAACAAACTCAGTGGTCAGTCTCTTTTAAAGTCCAGACATAATCTTGGTCAGATCATGTGAGGACCATGTAGATCCGTGTCTGAAATGGTCTTTTGAGGAAAGAACCACACAAATTTGAGTGGACCTGTCCAATCAGTGCAAGCATTTGTCAGTAATCGTGCAGCTCAACTCAAGACTTAAGGAGCTCAACGACTCGACGAACAATACCAAAGAAAGGACATATGGGTAGGCCGCAGAAAGAGCCACCATAAAGCCAGACCATCATTAAAACTAACTGAGAAAAAGAATTAAAAAGGAAAATATTTAAAGAGAAAAAAAAATTACCCACATAGTGCTCACATTCACAATGAATTAAAGCAGTAAATATAATACTTTTCAAAGTAAACTGGGTTATGGAGGTCAGATAGGCAGTCGCTCTATGACAATACTGGTATTGAGCAGCACCCGGTTAGACTGGAAGCCGACCCCAACTAGTTGGAACAAGGCTGGAAAGATTGATTTGATACAATTAATGTTGTAATGTAAAGGCTTTATTTATTATGACTCTTTCCGATCACTGACACTAAATACCTACAATTTGAATTTAAAATATTTATTTGTGGCTTCTGTAAACAGGATATTATTGTGTCTATTTACTTCTTTTTATTTACTAACACTAGTTATAAGCAAAATTCTTGGTACTAACAACTTTGGATTGCATAATATGGACTTTTTTGTCTGAAATAAATTATTTTTATTTATTCATTCAGATCTGTTACAGTAATATTATTAATGGAAATCATTTCATTTGGTTTAAATATGTAGGTTTTTATTTTTGTAATATTTTTATAGATTCTTTTTTTATTTGTGAACTTGACAACGTTGTAGGCTTAATAGACTTTAAGCTTTGTAAACCATTTTCTATTTTGGTAAGTACCTGGTACTTGTTGACGGGCCTAAACTGTCCATCTATTAACACTTTAACTTGAAAACGTTGTAAAAGTCAATTTTTCAAACAAAGTGTACTTTACTTAGGCTACGTGATTAGCAAAGCGGGACTAATGAGTAATCCTGAAAAAGTCAAGGCAATATTAAACGCCCCCGAACCGGCCAACGTCACCGAAGTAAAAAGATTTTTAGGCGTGGTTAATTATTATAGGAATTTTATACCGAACGCTTCGTCAGTACTCAGTCCTCTCCACGAACTACTACGGAGCGAGGTGCCATGGAAGTGGGGAGATAAGCAGCGGCAAGCTATGGTGGCAGTGTGCCGTGAACTAGCCTCGGAGCGCGTACTGGCGCACTTCGAACCGACGGCGCAGCTCGTGCTCACGGTGGACGCGGGCCCGAGCGGGCTCGGTGCTGTGCTCTCGCAGCGCGGGCACGACGACGCTCACGAGCGACCGCTCGCGTATGCATCTCGGTCGCTTACCGCTAGCGAACGAAACTATAGTCAGATACAGAAGGAGGCGACCGCTATTATATTTGGTGTGAAAAGGTTCCATCAGTATCTGTACGGTCGTAGTGAACCATTCATTTTGAAAACCGATCATAGGCCTTTGGTATCCATTTTTAATAACAAGACGGGTATACCGGTAACGACAGCTCTAAGACTGCAGAGATATGCAATGACATTATCGGCTTATAATTATGTAGTACATTTTGTATCCGGTGATAATAATTTAGTAGCGGATTATTTTTCCCGCGCGCCATTAAAACGCCCAAACAAATCGGAAGAGACCGATAATAACGTAGATGTGGATACCCATTACGCGCTCAAGTTTTTGGATGAAGCGACGCCCGCTACTACGACACGCGACATAAAGCAGGCAACGGAGAGCGATACGGTGATACCAACTGTCATTAGGTACATGCAAAAAGGATGGCCGCGAAAAATAATGTGCAAGTCAGTTTACCCTTATTCTCAGTGCAAGTCCGATTTACAATATGAACAAGGTTGCCTTTTTAGGGGTCATAGAATAGTTATTCCGTTTATACAAAGAGATAAAATGCTACGTGAATTGCACGATACTCATTTAGGTATAATTAAAACGAAAAGTAATGCACGAAGTAGGATGTGGTGGCCCGGCATCGACGGCGACATCGAGCGTTGGATAGGGTCCTGTGGCACGTGCGCGAGCGTGCGGCCCGCGCCCCCGCGCGACCCTCCGGCGCCCTGGCCTGCCGCGGCCGCCGCATGGCAGCGCGTGCACATAGATTATATGACAGTAGGGCAAAGGATATATCTCGTGGTTGTAGATTCTTTCAGTAAATGGGTAGAATGTCTGCACATGCATAATGGCACTTCAACTAAGACTGATAACTAAACTCAAGGGGATGTTTTCAACTTTTGGTATACCGAATTTGTTGGTATCAGATAATGACGTCAAGATAAAATCAGATGAGTTCAAGACGTTTTGCTCTGCTAATGGTATCAAATACATGACGACGCCCATTTATCATCCGCCCAGCAATGGTCAAGCCGAAAATTCGGTGAGGACTTGTAAAAAAATGCTAAAATGTATTTTAAAAGACAATTTACCGCTGTATCAAATCAATGAATTGTTATTAGGCTATTTGTTTAATTATAGAAATACCGTGCATTGTACTATTGGGGAAACGCCAGCAAAGTTAATGTTTGGTAGAAATCTACGATCTCGCCTTGATTTAGTAGTACCTATAAGCGTAGCTACGCATGTTAATACATCGGCGGAGCCCGGGAAAAGACAATTTATGACAGGCGATGTGGTTTGGACCCGATGGTACAGCGCACGGAAAGAAACTTGGCAGTTAGGCATAATAAAACATAGAATAGGTAATAAAATGTATACAATATATATTAAAAACTTAGACCATCTCTGTATAAGGCATGTAGATCAGTTACTGAAGTATACAGGTAGTAATCAGCCCACACACATAAGAGATACTAAGGTCAGTCATCAGCAACAATCGCCTGACATTTCCGGTACTACTAGTTCAAGTCAAAATATAGCATCACCAACAGTATTTAGCGAGCATTTGACTATGGGTTCACCAGTGGCGACTGGAACGAATGTCGCCACTGTAGCATCAAATGCGGAATGTGTCGCAGATGATGGTAATGAGGAGGAATGGGGTGACTGTGAGGCAGTCGAGAGTGAGAGAGGGGTCGCTGATAATTCGGCGGAGCCGCCGTCAGCGGCAGCGCAAACCGACGTACTTGTGTCCGAGGGCAATCAGTCTCGAAGTACGGGGGAGGGCATTGTTGCCGAACCACGCGCACTATCACCCACACTCTCGCGCCAAAAGCGTAATAGGAAGGTGATAGATTATAAGAAATACTTTTAACTGTTTTGTTGTGTCTACGGTTATTTCTAGGTATAATAATTATATTTAAGAGTATTATGAATTGTCACCAGGTTTCAAAATCTAAGTTTGGAGGAGTGATACGTATGAAGCCAGCGCGCGACGCGCGCGCCGCACGTGTCATGACTCAGTAATAAACTAGTGTGCAAGCAAGACGGTTGTTTCTATTCTCTTCCCGATATCCATACATATCAACTTGGCTGTGTTTATTTTTTCTTGACAGAAAGCTTTATGTTAATATTAAGATATGGATGTCATTTTAAAGGGTATATCATGTACTATTATAATAAAAATAATTGTTTCCAGTAACTATCAAAATTTTCTTGTAAAACTCGAAATAAAAAATAAATAGGTTATTTTTTTGATATCCCCAACTTTACTCTTTATTTTCATCCTTTGTTATTAATTTGAGTAATTTACTTTTAACAACATTAAATTCTGGATTTATTGAGCTTTCCGTAAGTATTTTTTATTCGAATGTAGCTATAGCAGTTTTTCAGTAGTAATAGTTTTTCTTGAGAGGGTCTCGCGCGGTCGTAAAAAAGAAAGTGACATTTCATGCGCGGACGGGCGGGGCGAGTATCGCCACGCGGATTTGGACGGTTGAGTGTGAACCTGACAACTTAAATCATTCATAAGCGACACAAAACCAGATGATTGAAACATCCTACCTCTATCACATACAATTGTCTTAGGTGTTCCAAACAGAGACAACATTTTGATCACACGTTTTAACTCATTTAAGTCCTGAGTACAAATGGGGTTTAATAAACAATATTTCGTAAAAGAATCCACAACAACTAAAACGTGTTTATTACCGTTAAATATTACCAATGGGCCTAGGGCATCTACATGTAAGGTGTCAAAAGGGACATTTGGTTTTGTCCAGGAGCTAATTGGTTGTAGTGGAGCTCTTGGAACTCTCTTGTGAGCTATACATGTAAGGCAGTGAAATATGTACTTAGAAATAAAAGTTCTAATGCCGGGAAACCAAAAGTGTTTTAAAATAAGATCGGCCGTTTTGTCAGCGTTAATATGACTATGTTCGTCATGAAATATTCGAAGGAGGCTCAAACGGTGTCCTTTTGGTATGTAGCAAAGTAACCTAGACTCTTCACCTACAGGTGTGAAGCGATAGTACAAAATATTATTGCGTTTAACATAACGTGTAGAGTCCAAGCTTCCCTCATCTAAAGACCGGATTAAAGTTTGAGTGTCCTCGTCTCCCGCTTGCGCGATTTGAGCCCAATTACGCGGTTTTTCAATGTTATTTACCGTAGGTACGGGGTTACGGCTAAGATAATCTGCGTGAGGTATCAGTACTCCCTTCCTGTATTTAATGTTAAAATTAAAATCTTGTAGGTAAATCCACCACCTAGCTACCCTCGGTAGTAGATCTTTCTTATTTTGAGTGGCTTTTATGGCATTGCAGTCTGTCACCACAGTAAATGGCATTCCTATGAGGTAATGCCTAAAATGCTTAAGAGCTTTTACTACAGCGAGTGTTTCCAGTTCATAAGAATGGTAACGTTGTTCACTTCCTTTTGTAACTTGGCTATAGTAAGCAACCACGCGCTTATTACCATCCTTATGAACCTGTAGGAACACTGCGCCATAACCTGCACTACTCGCATCTGTATGAACCTCAGCAGGAAGTTCTGGGTGGTTCAAATAGCTAGTATTGGCTCACTGGTAAGACACTTAATAAGGTCTTGGCGAACACTTTCCTGCTGTGGTCCCCAAACAAATTCAATACCCTTACGCGTCAAACGAGCGATACAAGCTGTTTTTATCGAGTAATTAGCTATGTACTTTCTGAAATATCCAGCAAGGCCTAAAAATTGTCTTGCTTGTTTGACGTTCTGGGGAGCGGCTGCATCCACGAGCGCCTGGACCTTACTTGTTGACGGCCGGACTCCACCATTTGATATAAGTCTACCTAAATATTCAATTTCTTGGAAATAGAAATGAACAGTTGCGCAAATTCACTGAGAAACCGGCCTTAGTCAAAACAACTAAAACTTCGTCTAATGTCTGTTAACCCTGGTCAATAGAACAGGACAGTAGCATACAGTCGTCCACGTACACCAATACTTTGCTGCCTCAATGAAATCGCGCAGTGTATTTTCAATAATACGTTGATATATTATGGGTGCGTTGGCTAACCCGTATGGCATCTTCAAATATTCATAATGCCCTTCGGGCGTCACGAAGCCAGTTAAGGGTATTGATTGCTCATTTAATTTAATCTGGTGAAATCCGGTAGCCATATCAAGAACTGTGAAGAATTTTGACTTCCCTAGTCGATCAATGTGATCGTCTATTAAAGGTAAAGGATATCTATCCTTAACTGTAATTTTATTAAGTTCCCGGAAGTCCACACACATACGATCCGATCCGTCCTTCTTTTTTACTAGAAGAATCGGACTTGAATATGGGGACTCCGAATCACGTATTATGCCTTTACTAAGAAGATCCTGAATAATCTCTCTAACTTTCAGCTTTTCATTGTAGGACATTTTGTAAGGACGATAGTTAATAGGTACCTCACTGTTCAATCTGATGTGTTTACAACCTGTGGTAACTGTGGACGTAGCCGTACCAGAAATCATAAACTTTGAATATTTATCGAGTATTCTTGTGAGTTTCTCCAGGTCTTCCCTGACTAATGCAGTTTTAAAACCATTGGAGTGCACGTCAGACTTAACCGTGGATACCGCCAATAAAGTTTTATTATGAGTTTAACGTTGAGATTCCCTGGTCCTTATATAAGTTACCCCTTCTCTATTTAACACATCAGTACCAATAATAATTGGTGCATTCATACATGCACTAGGCACAACGAGCAAATCTACTTCGAGAGTTATTTCCTCGACCTCTATTATAAGTGTGACATAAGAATCTACACAAATAATGGAATCACTTCACACTTCACAATCCTTGAACAAGAAAAATGATTGACCACTGATGAAGAAATCAAGGAGACTTCTAACGCCCCACTATCTATTAGAATATCTACAGGTATACCTTGAATCATTCCAACTACAATGTCACTAGAATTATTTTGTATAGGGGTAGAGCAGAAATTGACATTACTTTTAATGGGCTTATTATCTGCACGCTGCTTAGCAAAACAAACACTAATATCATGACCCGCCTTTTTACAATATGCGCATACTGCCTTATTTGAGGTAGAATTCGAGTCAGATTTCTTCAGTTCAGATTTATGTAGTTCAGTCACATCGTTTGATTTCGACTTTTTAGAACAACCCGCTTGTTTATGCCCCATCTGACCGCAAGTGAAACATTTGGGACCCTGACCCCTAAATGAGTGCTTGGAGTAATTCATAAGTGGGTTCTTGTTATCTTTAGAACGCGAGTTGTCACTATTCTGCTTAAAAATGGACTTTATGAAGGTAGATAGGTAATTAACGAGGTTGTCAGGCGTTAGATTTACATAAGTAGCAGTTGCTTTGATTTGAGAGTCTTTAATCCCTCTAATTACTATCGCCGCTATCAACTCGTCTGATAGGCCTTTTACGATCCGTAAACGTAATAAACATCTACGTGCATATTCAGCATAAGTTGGGTAATTGTTTGAATCGGAGCTCATTATTTCATACAAAATACCTGCCACATCAATTTTCTTTACACAAAGTGATCGAAAATCTTTTTTAAAATTACTCCATGAACGGTCATTTGTCACCCATTCACTAAGCCAGGTCTTAGAATCTCCCTTCAGACAGTTCCCAACACGGGAAAGGCACTCATTTTCTGACCAACTATTCAAAACCTGAGCCCTGTCAACCTCGTCAAACCACTGATCAACATTATGCACATTTGGGTCGAAATTAGAAACATAAAAATGATGGGTGCTTACTGACTTTAACGACTGTATTGCCTCCACTATTTTCTCCGTGGTTGCAGTCGCAACATCAGTAGCGGTACCTGTAGTTTCCGGCGCAGCTATTACCCGTGAGCGATTTTCTAAGGCCTTCAACCGCGAGACAATAGTCTCAAGCGATCGTCGGCGAAGCGGTGTCGTAGGGCTTCGCGTCCTCAGGCGGCTCCTACGACGATCTCGTTCGCGCTTGGAACGGCGACCGCAATCCCGAGACTTGCTACGTGACAGCGATCGTCCGCGAAGCGGTGTCGCAGGGCTTCGCGTCCTCAGGCGGCTCCTACGACGATCTTGTTCGCGCTTGAAACGGCGATCGCAATCCCGAGACTTGCTACGTGACCTTCTCCGCGGCTACGAGATCGTTTAGAACGCGTGGCACAATTTTTTGAACGAGAACGACTCGTTCTATCCATAGCTACTAACTGTCTTCATTTAAAATTGTAAGCCTGAAAACTAGTTTTAACTTGTGGGCGAAAGAATCTTTATCCCACTTCTGATGTTAGGAATCAGAAGTGAAATAAGTTAAAAAATAAAATAAACATTCTTTAATCCCTTAAAATCACACTTTACAAAAATTATTTAAAAAAAATATCAAAGTAACGAAACACTGTAGTAAATATTAACCAAATAGAAATTGAATCAAAAATAACTTAAAATAACTAAGCACTCTATAATAGTCAGGTAGCACGTCCGTTCCGAGCGCCGTCCAAGCAAAAAGAGAGCGATGCCGCAGCGCGCGCCTCCGTTTATAATCTTCCATCGGTTGACAGTTCATCGCCTGACTTCTTTATGATGTCACCTCGCCTTCCGTTACCAACACTATTTTATTAAGATCTTCCCACGATGTTTACCTTCACCATAATTATTTAAATCAGTGGTAGATTAACCAAGTTCACGTTATGGTTAAAATAAATACAGACTGATATTATTACAATATTCCTTTCACTGAGTATAATTCCCAGCATATTAGAATTTTCGACAAAGTTTGCTGTCATTTTATACCTTAATACTACTACTAAACATCTTCAAAGTGAAGGATTATGTACAGTCGGCAAAATAGATTCAAAATCAGTCAAGAAATTAACAACTTTTCACTTCCATTGTCAAACATTTACCGCCTTATTACAAAACAAGATTTATATTTTGACATGGCTTAAACCATGGAGCCTGTTTTTGTAATAAGAACGTAACAGTGATTGAAATACCGTTCTTTATACAAAACTGAAAACTTAGTTCGGTACTAAGTTGTCAGTTTTGTGTTTAGGAACTTTACCATAGTCGGAATAAAGTTCAAAATTCAATAATGGCTCCATGTTTTAAACCTGGGTCTGAAGATAAACCTTGTTTTGTAATAAGGGGGTTAAGGTTTTGAATACGAGTCTTTTGGCTACTTTGTATTAGTGTGTATATTTTGTAAAAAAATTTCTTTGTAATTTCCCTTTTATTCAGAATAACAATTCTTTTTTCTTTATATCTTTAGATAATTTCGACCAAGAAGTGCAATTTATTAATGTCTTGCAGTAGCATAATAACGTTTCATATTTAACACACAATTAGACGACAATGGTTAGATTGCGTTAGTGAAGCAAAATACCGTAAAATTGGTTCAGAAGTTTTCGAGAAAATCGCGGACATACGAACCTACAAACGTGCGAATCAAATAAAGAACCTCTTTTATTCTGATTCGTTTAAAAATAAACCGATAACCTAGTGAAGACCGCAGGAATCTGCTGGATCCGAGAAGCACAGAACCGGTTGGACGTCTTTCGGCTGAAATGATTATGATGTTTAAAAATGAATTGAAGTCAGTTACCCAGTTACCAATCCCTTTCGTTGCCTGTACATAATAAATGAACTAAGCCGTACTAAGAGGAGCTTTACTTCAATACTTCAAGAGAAAGTCAAAGACCTTTCAGAACGTTTCGGGCATTTGAATAGTTCATTGCCGTGAAACTGTCGACAATGCTATTAATGAATTCCTAATGACTTATTCAGTATCAATTGTTATTTCATTTATGTTTTCTTTAAAGTTCAATTTTATCGGGTGTTGACTATATTCAAATCAGGGACCATTTTGGTTACCCATTGAAAGGGTTTTCGATAAGGTTTTTCTAAGCGGTTAAACAAAAATCCATACGATGAGGGTAACCCTTATCAAAGTCTTAAATGAAATTTTGGTAACCCATTGAAAGGGTTTTCGATAAAAACCCATACGGTGTGGGTAACCCTTTTGAACGACATAATTTAAGCCATTCAAAATTACCCACACCGTATGGGGTTTTTCTAAAATGGTCCCTGGGTAGAATAGAGATAGTCATGCTACGCGTGCTGGGCGGATATCGAAATAACATAATATTATGATTTTTTCATGTTACTGGGTTTCAAGTAGGTAAAGAACCTATTGAATGGGTTATCATGTAACCCTTTCACTGAGGTTCAAGTATAAAACCCATTAAATGGGTTATCATGTAACCCTTTCAATGGGTTACATCACTTGGATGAAGCGCGCCGGTCACAGTTCTAACAAATCCTGTTAAAACTGTATTTTGATTAATAAAAGTAAAAAAAAAACCTGACTTAACTCAAATGGGTTAAGTCACTAAAATAGGCCCACTTGCATGTTTATTTATTAATTTTTATACTAAGGCAAACCAACTAAATACACACAAAGACATTCAAAGTACATATAATTTACAAATACAGTAGCACTGCATGCATCTAAATTAAAGCACAGCATTTAATTAAGATCTCAATATACAATAAAAAAAAATATAACGATGGATAACAATGTAATTAGAATTAATATCAATAATCTTAAAAGTAACTTGAATTAAATTAAATAAGATTGAATTAAATTGGATTAAATAACAAACAAATAAATAAAAAAAATAAAAAAACAAAATAAATAAAATAAAACAAGCAATAATCAGCACAGCTCATTACATATTATGCTTTCTAGGACTAAGCGACTCTGAGCTAAGCCGGGGAGAGACGGACGGACGGACAGACAGACAGACGGGCATGGCGAAACTATAAGGGTTCCTTGGTTACTACGGAACCCTAAAAACCACCCAGATTGACAAACCACTCGATGATTACAAATGTTGTCAGCTATTCAAAATAACCCTGTTCCTGACAGGATTAAATTGCAATATCCCGAGTTGATTGGAATCCTTATAACCAGTCAATATTTAACATAGGTAACGGTACTCAAAATCAAAATAATCCATTTTCCCACAAAAGGCTCGTAGTTGCCAACGATTTTCAATATTTGTAAAAAAATCTTTTACTTTTTTTTTTGTTACAACTGACTGACGGTTTCTATTCAGGCTGTGCGCTTTTAAAAACTGACAGGTTTGCATTCAAGGGAAGTTCGTACTCGAAAATATCGTGAATACGGTTAGATTGATGGGTTTATGATCGGCGATACGTTGGCGACTCGACTGACGGGTAAAATAGTTATAATTTGATGATATCTATAATATACAATATGTAACAAAAACCCTGTTGTTCTTTCTACCTACATTTTAAGAATCGCTATACATATAATACATAATAAAAGAAGTCATTTATAAAAACTGTTCAACAAAAATAATTAAAATAAATATTTAATTATTAATATTTGTAATGTTTAACTGATTTCTAACCTCTTTCATTCATTGATTTTGACTTTTCGACAAGCCAATGCTTAATTTTTTTAATTATAATTCCACCAATGTTGTGCTTATAGGTGAATGTATACGTCCCTAAAAGGAACAACAGAGTTCTTGTTACATACTGCATACACATTTAAATTTATATATAAATAAATAAATGACACTGAAGTATCTGTTAGTAAAGTCAAAACAACAGCGTATTACTTAATGCTTATGAAAGTGAGGGAAACTTTAGGAATGAAAATACGGTACCGACTAAAAATAAAAATAAAAATAAATTGTGTGTCTGTCTGTTTGTTCCGGCTTATCTCAGAAACGGCTGGGCCGATTTTGACGGGATTTTAATTGACAGATAGCTGATGTTTTATGGAATAATATAGCTACATTTTTTTTTGTAAAAACACTTCCGTGCGAAGCCGTGAGCAGCAGCTAGTTGCTTAAGTAATTAGTTATTATCGATGATGTTGGTGCATGAATGGCTATTGAAGACGATTAAAAGTGGCAAGTTGCCAAGCCATTAATAAAACCACTGTGCTAGATAATCTTAAAAAAATCTTGTAATTTAAGGCACAGTCTTGAAGTTTTTATAACGGTAATATTTGTGACTTTTATTTTAATTTTATTCTAACATTTTTACATAGGACATAATCAAAACTTGTATTTTACTGTAAAATTAATAACTGTGCTGTTTGATTACATGGCGACAGAGAAAATCTGAGAAAAAAAAAAATCCATACACAAAATTCGTTTAACCCTAAAAAACCGATCTAATGGCGTGAAAAAGAAATATACACAAGCCAGATTGTCCGAAAAAAAACGCTCACCAAAAAATCGTCACCTGTAAAAGCAACGCCAGTTATTTTCTCTTTTATATTTTTTATATCTATCGTCAGAATACTGTTTTTCATTCACCGCACTTGCATTTTATCGGTGGCCCTTTTTTGTGCGTTGGCCTGATTCTGCCGATGCCTCACAGTCGATAGATTGATAGCCAATTAGGACTGGGTTGAAAGCTGGAGGAAATTCTGAGATGCTGCGACTGAGTGTAGCTATGTAGCGTATTATTTTATGCTTGTTATGAAGTGGTTGGTACTTTGTGATGTCATTAGGGTAAAAATCTGATTAGATTTTCTGATAATACCACTAAGGGACTTAAATAAATTGCAATATCGATTGTTGATGTAGCTAAGTAGAATTTTCTCAAACGTTTTATAAAAATACTATCCGCGCGTCGTGATTTCACCCGCATACGTCTCGATCCTGTATGAATATCGTGATAAAACGTATCCTCCATTCTAACCAAGGTTATAGTCTACCTATGTGCCAAATTTCATCTAAATCTGTTCAGCCGTTTTAGCGTGAAAGCGTAACAAACAAACATACAAAAATCTATTATTTTCTCTTTATTATAATAACTAGCTGCATCCCGTGGTTTCAAATGCCAAAGTCTCGATCCCGTGCAATAGGAATATCGGGATAAAAATTTGCTTATATGTTAATCCAGGGTGTCAGCTACCTCCATACAAAATTTTATCAAAATTGGTTCAGCCGTTTGAGCGTGAAGAAGTAACAAACACACACTCACTCACAAAGTTTCACCGTTATAATATTTAGTGTGATAACATTCTAGCTTCTGCCTGCGACTTCATCTACGTTTACCGGGATAAAAAGTATTCTTTGTCCTACCCCAGGTTATAGTCTACCCATATGCAAAATTTTATCTAAATCTGTTTAGCCTTTTTAGCGTGAAAGCGTAACAAACAAACTCACTTTCGAATTTATAATATTAGTTAGGACTGGTGACGCGTCCCTACTTCGAACGGTTTTTACGACTTGACAAAACATCGATATTTCTTTAGTATATGTAAGTTTAATGTTAATGTTTTATACACATAAAGCTTGCTGAATAAATTGTCTAAATTATCGTGAAAACCGCATCTGTATCAGTCACGTAGCTTTGAAGAACAACGCGGTTACAGACACGAAAAGCTAATTTAATTTATAATAATTATGTCCTAAATTAGATGAAGTAGCTTTGAGTTTGGGAAAGCACCAAGAAATCTTAGACAACATTAAATTACAGATGAAACTTTCTTTTTTCTGAGTGGGAAATTATCAAACAACTTCTCCCGCTCTGGGCGGAGCTGGGCGGAGTCTAAAACCCACCCGTGTACCTTCCGTTGCCTGTATGCCAGGGCCACGATATCCCTTTCGGACAAACTCGTAACCCTGGCAGACATTGGTCCTAACGGACCCCGTCTGTTGGGTGCTGACATCTCTTTGAGGCGCGCGTGGAACACAACGCACCGTCCCGGGCTTGGTCCTTATCGGACGGCGAGCTATCCATCGCTCACCGTCCGCAAGCCCGCGCCTACGGTGGTCGGAAATCGGCTTGCGACTCCCGACGCCCGGGGCGTCCTGCGGCGAAAAGGGGCCCGAGGGCGCGAACCTTGCCTCTCCCTCACGCGTTCCACCTCCTCCTTTGCAAGCATTACTGCTTCACAGAAGGAGGTGACGGCCTCCCATGCACTCTCGCTCCGAACCATGGTCTGAACCAGAGCCAGACGCGAGAGATCGAGAGAACCTGGATCTACAAAAGATCTAAATTGCCAACACTCACTGAGCAAGCGTGTTGAATAATACTCATTCTTCCTCTGCGCCAATTTTTGCCACGCAGTGTGACAATTTACAGGCCATTTTCCCACCAGTAAAAACGTACCTGTAAAACACCGCTGACGTGTCCATTCCACAGCAACTCCACAAACAACCAGGCCTGGACACCATTAACATAAAGTTAGCAACGCTTCATTGCATTTAGTTAAAGACTCGCCACCGCTGAAACTCTGAAACTTTCAGATCGTTAGGGCGTTGAGTCGTGAAATTTATGAATATTATCGGTATTTCATGTTTAGGAGAATTTGTATAGTTGGCTGTTTATGAAAGTTATGCTGTAGGAATGTTAAGAATGAAGTTAGCAATTTCGCTTTCTGAAAAACTTTAAATGGTTAACGGTTTTCTATAGAAATAGTGCTCCAGTGTATTAAATGAGAAAATATATTTATTAATTTACGCGTGGAAGTGACAGATGATAAGAAATGTACAGTGGGCTGCAATTCGGTGGCAGCAATTTGTCCGTCCCCATACGCGTTCTCCACTCCAGTACTCGTCTGCTCCATCGGCCATCGGTCCTTCAACAAACATGGCCAGCCCACTGCCACTTCAGTTTGCTGACTCTACAAGCTATGTCGGTAACTCCGGTTCTTTTCCGGATAATTTCATTTCTGATTTTATCCTTCAAAGAGACTATAAGCATAACCCGCTCCACAGCGCGCTGGGCGACCTTGAATTTGTGGACCAGCCCGACTGTCAGTGCCCATGTTTCGGCACCGTATGTCATGACGGGCAGAACGCACTGGTAAAAGACCTTAGTCTTCAGACATTGCGGGGCAGGCGTAGAGAAGACTTGACGCAGTTTTCCAAATGCCGCCCAACCCAACTGGATCCTCCTGTCGGCTTCTTTCTCAAAGTTGTGTCTACCGAGCTGGATGACTTGTCCTAGGTAGACATACTCCTTCACAACTTCAAAGAGTGACCCATCGATGTGGATTGGACTCGGCAAGACGTGCGTATTGTACATGACTTTTTGAGCGTAGTGTGGGACCGGTTAGCCCCAGCTAGATGGACCGACGACCTTAAGAAGGT
The DNA here is from genome assembly GCA_948098905.1 of Tiliacea aurago. NCBI lineage: Eukaryota > Metazoa > Arthropoda > Insecta > Lepidoptera > Noctuidae > Tiliacea > Tiliacea aurago. Next base: position 21,713,143 of record OX402593.1, read on the forward strand.
GGCTGGGTCAGCCTGGATGCGGAAGGCGGAGGACAGGGTGTTGTGGCGCAGCCTGGGAGAGGCCTATGTCCGCCAGTGGACTGCGATAGGCTGACTTGATTGATTGATTGACTTTGTCCTTGAGCTGGCTTAAGAGGCCAGCTTATACTGTTTTTTTTCCACCGTCGTGTGCGGCGTACCGTACGATAAAACTGACAGAAATCATATTATGTTGAATACCTAGTTCTTTTGTTTTCGTGTAGTTAGTGACTAACCAGAAGGCCAATTCTCGTAATTTAAAACGTTCAAAATCTAGTCGCAATCTCATCTTGGCGACAAACAAACGTCAAAACATTGTCAAAATGTAGGGAAATAAGAGGTATTTTTGACAGATTGAGACTGAGACCAGACTGTGAACGTTCTTAAAATTAGTAAAATTGCCCCTCTGGTGTCAGAGTTTTTATATCACCCATGGGCCTCTGATTGACTTTATATGCAGTCAAAAAGTACCCTTCAGACATTTCCTCACGATGTTTTCCTTCACCGCTTTTTAAGCAAATGTAAAGTAGTTAAAGCAAGTTTATTATTATACAATACGCTCATGAATCCGAAAAGTCAGAGGTGCGTGCCTTGGGTTGGAACTCGAGACCTATGACTTGGCAGTCCGACGGTCACACCACTAAGCTATCACTGCTGTACTTATCATGTTACTCTTACCTACATTAAAAATGTCTGTGGCAAATCCATTTTGTGTTTGAGTTATTCCAATACTCCAATCGGTAAATTAAATTTATTTTCATATAAGCCTAATAAATAAGGAGAGAAAAAGGGTTCATAATGAATTACTTTAATATTATGTAAGTTAGATCCTTATAGTAATTAGACTATGTACATGCTCGATTTTGTGAAACTCCTGACACCCAAACTAGGACGTATCCTGTATCTCAGGTATCAGCGTTCCTTCCTGCCAGGCATATTGTGAAGCCAAACTTATTGTTTACTTGTTTGAGAGCTTATAAATATGTTATTTAAATAGTTGAAGGTTATTATTATATATGAAGGCAGAGGGTCCAACATCTTAAATGAAAGTAAGAGATATAGCAGAAGTCAGCCTTTATTTCCACAACTTATTAATTCACTAATAATAATAGTTTAATTCAGACTACAGTCACTAAGCGCTACAAAATGTGCACCGGGCCGAGCCTGCGACAAAAATGATCCCCTCCTTGCTGCGCGCTCGCTTATATAGAGCGGCTCGAGTAGTGGGGAGAGTGGGGAGGCCTAAGTGACACATTGCAGTGCGTAACTCGGACCGTTGCACTTGGTTGTTTACAATGGTGACGCCGACATATATATGACGGAAGCCATATTGTTTAACAGCTGCGACTAGATGGCGCTAGTGGAACGTGCACCATAGACAATCATTCATTCTATCGGTCATTTGACTTAAAACACTTGAAGTCAATTGAGTGAAATATTGTAACGTTACCCCCCACTAGCGGATCGCCTTTATAAGGAGCTACGCTGTTGAGTCGGTACGCATTTTGAATGGATGCGTCTTGGTGCACGGACCACTGTCTCTCGACAGTCAGTACTGCCCTATGTGACCGCCACTACCATTATTAGTTATTTAATTAATTCTATTTAATTTCTATATTCTCTCGATTTAAAATAACTGATTGTTCGATTGAAATATATTTCTGTATTGCCATATCTGAGTATTACTTCTGATGCCTGGACCTATCCCGACATCAGAAGTGGGATACGAAGACCACCCCACTTCTGGAGACTCAGCTTCCAATATCATGCAAGACCAGATGCTTTTGTTTAGTAACGGCATGGAAGCCAATTTCTAAAATCATCGGAAGTTTGTCATCTACCTCCTTTACACTAAGTCCATTAATATCATTCGACCGTGACGCGTCCGCACGCATCGTCTTTAATGAAGGAGAGAATTATTTGTAAATTAAGAGGTAGAAGAGTAAATGATCTGGTACCTTTAGTAGGTATAGGCAATAAAAATATCAATAATATTTTTCAATTGCTGTGTCAGGCAGAAATTAACGATTTCGTGATGGAGATTCTATTCCAAGTTTTGCTAGATAAGTACTTGCGTAGTAACATCGTATTGAGTCGAGACATTTTAAGTTTTTTTTTTTTTTTTTTCCTTATTAGTAAGAACCAAGTTCTTACTAGTTAATTGCAATCTAGCCTAAGAAGACTAATAAACAATTTAAATCTAACTTATTATGCTACGTTATAAATTATGTTAATGCTAAGAATAGTGTTTTTTAATTTTTATAACATTTTAAGTAACGGTTTTTGTTCGAGCAATTGAATTAATTTTGCCTAGAACTATAAACGTGTGTAAAGCTATTCAGACTACGGCAATAATTAATTGTGTCGATTGGATTCTTGTCGTTTTCTTTTTCGTGATAACTGAGGGGTTGATTCTTTGAAGTAAATCAATTAAAATTCGGCACGAAATAAGTACAGAGTCAACTCGTTACCAACACTGAGAAAGATGGTCATTTTAAACCTCTGTCAGTTAAAACAATCTCGCGCTCCTGATTGGCTGAAAGGATTTGACGTCTCGCTCCTGATTGACTGAAAGGATTTGACTAAATTTGTTAATTTAAGTGGATATGACTACTTTTGTAAATGACAAGCGATAAAATACTTTGTTTTTTTTAAATAACGTTCTTAACTATTATTTTCGCTTTTTTTGGAGATGACCAAATTTGATTTTACCAGTTGATAGAAGACGTGACCTTGTAAGCATCTTAGAATTATTATACTCTGGAATTTTTTAGTAACGGTTTTCCAACAACACGTGTTAACACTGGTGAGTTGGAGGTAGGGATTGTAAATATTCGATAATTTTTAGTATTCGAATACTTCTTCAGCCTTGTTCGAATTTTTCTAGTGATGTTCGAACTGTTCGAGTGATTTTAGAGTTATTTACTCGAACAACTCGGTATTCGAATATTTGATTGCAATGCCTATTTGAAAGTAAGATTGATAGACCCTTATCGTACAGTGCAAAGACGTTCTTACAGACTGTCTCCGGACGAAAGTCGAATCATGCGCGATAGGGTTAATTTACTGTTGCAAGCCTAAATAATTAGACCCAGTAGTAGTAATGTAAATTAATACGAATTCTTGATTCTTACCATGCTAATTGCTAATGCTATACTATTTGCTAAATGTCATCCCATCAGTACCCAGTAGTACGCAGTTTGCTAGGCCAGCCCTTTTGGTTATAAAGTATGATGGATCAGACCGTATGTGCATAGATTATAGAGACATTAATAATAATAAAGTGACAGAGATCGTTATCCATTACCGTTGATTTCTGACCAGATTTCATTACAAAGTTACATCCAAAATTTAAGGGACCGTTTGAGGTCATAGAGGTTCTTTGACGGTGATCGCTACACATTGAGAACATTCAATTTCAAGCGTATTTACAAGTGCTATCGTGGACGCTGGCGCCTAGCCGCTTTTCGACCTTATTACTAGGAGTATAGGATTGAGAAGTGGTCGGGCGGCGTTGTCTTCAATGGTACGTGCATGATAGCCATTTGAAGTAGAAGACGTTGTGGTCGGACCGTACCACGGTATCTGCTTATAGTAGTCCGTAGATGCGCGGTGCGCGGGTGGCCCTAGCGGAGGTCTGGTCTTGTAGTGACCATAGAGTCCGTGGGACTCAGAATTCAGGTGAATTCAGTGAAACAAACATGGGGTTTGTTGAACAGGCTTAGTGAAAAGCCACAGGCCACGGATAAGATTACTACTTTGTGTTTTGTTATGGTCTAAGGCTGATTTATGAATTGCTCTCACATGTTTAGTTTGGTTTTGTCTTTTGCGAGATGCGCGATAAATGTGTAGTCAGATCTTTGACTACGACTGAATTTCCTGATTATTGATAACATGTTAATTTTCTTTTAATTTTTCATTGATTTATAATAATATGGTACTCTAGTTTAATTCAAAATGAAATAAAGAGTTAGGTTTAAAGAGTACTTTGACGAATGAAATAGTGAAAAGGGTATCTGGTATAAAACTATACAGTGTCAGCCTCCTCGTATACCGTGGTTTGCTATCAAGGAAATGAGTAGGTATCATATTGTTCTGTTTCATAGATTACGCTCTGGTCACTACCCATCCCGCAAGTTTGGTTATTTGATGAACAAAGTAAATTCTCCCAATTGTGAAACATGCGGATCGGTTGAAGATGTTCACCATCTACATAAAGAGTGTACTAAGACTAAGAATGAAAGAGAATCATTGTTGAGTGCGGCAAAAGGTAATGAATATGATATTGGTAGATATGTTAAAGTTTTGGCGCAGCCTTCATCCGATATAGAAAACCTACTTACTGATTTGTTTAGACATTAATAATTGATATTGTATTTGTAGAGTTAATTTAGAATAGTTTAAGTTATGATGAGGCTGGCATGCCACTGTGGATAAAAGCCTCATTTCGACTTTATTTAATTTTGATCAATCAGACATTCACTTAATTTAATGGCTAACGACAATGATAACAAGTCCTTGATGACATTAGGAGATTAGCATCTGAAGGCATTGAAAAGTCCGCGCGTTATGATGAAAGTCGTTTTGGCCGTACAATGGCAAGCGTGAGTAGGTTCTCTGTCGGTGAATTGGTGCTTATTGAGAACGAGAAGCGTTCTATGTTAGAGGGTTTGGTTTCTGCATTTTGTCCTTCATGTCGACCATTGTGCGTGTTATTCCAACCAGCCCACCTACCTCCAGAAGCTGATTAGGTCTTCTGGAATGCATAGGATATCTGTGAAGGATCTGAGTGACCCGAGGGTTTCTGCTCGGATCAGGGTGACGCCTGTGCAGTCAAAGAGCACATGCGAAACGGTTTCTTCAGCCTCCATGTAAGCCTCACACAGAGGGCTGTGCGTTATACCTATTGTGTGGAATTGTTTGTTTAAGTGATCAGTGTCCCGTGATGGTCCCCGTCACCGGGTGCAGGCCGTTCCTGTCCAGGCGTAGCAAGCACCTGGTTAGCCTGCCATCTAGGGATGGCATGGCTTCCCTGGATTGCCTGCAGCCCGGTGTCGAGGTCCACCAGTTCTCCACTTGTGTGTATGTGAACTCCTGTAGCCAGAACGAACGAGGAGCGTAATCAAACTAAGCTTGACGTGAAGTATAGAGGCCCTTTCAAATTGTTGAAGTATTAGATGGCGATCGGTCTGTTTTAAAAATCTCTAGTTAACAAGCGTACTTACAAACGCTCATGACCGTGTTCGGAAGATGCCCGATGTCAAGTACGAATTGAGATTGTAGACGAAATAGATGAGTTGACATCACTTTAGTTTATGTAACATGTTTTCGGTTCATTGGGTCGGAGACTACAACAGAGTATCGTAGTGGTCAATGAGTAGTCCATGGGTACGCGGTAGGCGGTAGCTCTGGGTTGTATAATCGGGTTTTGCCTAGAAGCAAAGACCATAGAGTCAAGGGTTGACTCGGTATTCCCGTGGGGAAGTGTGTGTGTTATTGACCATGAATGAGATACCTGAGGTTTTTTTTTCTTTGATTATTTTAATATGGAATCATTGTGCTTGGTCTCGGTAATCTCAAAACTAGATAGTTCCAACTTTTAGTTTCAAATTGCTTGGAAATTAAAACGGATTTTAAATTTTAAAGAGATAGTTCTCAAAACTTAAATGCCAGTCGTGTCTTAGAATCCAAAAAACATTATCGATTGGTTCACAAACAGTAACTATTAATTCTGAATCCTGTAATTCTGTTCTGTATAACCCAATACCGGAACAAGGTCTCTTGCTGGATGACTAAATGTACTAGTACTGGTTTATACCGTAGGGGTTGCAAGAGTTGTGTGTGGTGACCTAGCCCAGTTGTAGCTGGAAGGGTCTCACCTGCTTGTGTGGGTTGATGACCTAGTCCAGCGCTTTGTCGATTTAGACTAGCAAATATGTAACTGAAGGGGTTTCACCTGCTTTTGTGGGTTGATAACCCAGCCCAGCGCTTTGTGAGCTGCAGGAATCTCACCTGCTTTAGTGGGTGACGATTTAGACCAGCATGTTTGAACTGTAGGGGTTTTCTGTTGTAAAGAAATACCTAGACCAGTGATATTTGGTATTTTGATATGTAACGATGATGATGTGAATTAATGAAAGTCCTTTTTTAATTTTTTTGGATGAATTCAGGCACTCGAGGACGAGTGATTTATCAGAATGGCCGTGACGGAAGCCATATTGTTTAACAGCTGCGAGAGGCGGCGACTAGATGGCGCTAGTGGAACGTGCACCATAGACAATCATTCATTCTATCGGTCATTTGACTTAAAACACTTGAAGTCAATTGAGTGAAATATTGTAACGTTACCCCCCACTAGCGGATCGCCTTTATAAGGAGCTACGCTGTTGAGTCGGTACGCATTTTGAATGGATGCGTCTTGGTGCACGGACCACTGTCTCTCGACAGTCAGTACTGCCCTATGTGACCGCCACTACCATTATTAGTTATTTAATTAATTCTGTTTAATTTCTATATTCTCTCGATTTAAAATAACTGATTGTTCGATTGAAATATATTTCTGTATTGCCATATCTGAGTATTACTTCTGATGCCTGGACCTATCCCGACATATATATATTTTTTTAATGGTAAGTAAACAGTATAGAAATTAATCATGAATAAACACGGTACAAGGTACAATACCTTTTCTATGAACAACACTTAGACATAACTACACGCTTGTAATCCTCGAAGGGCTAGGCAGAGGTATACCTATAGTAAATCCACATTTCGCCAGTTATGTTTAAGCCCCATGTAATAGGGGCGAGCCTATTGCCATCAACCAGGCACATGTTTAGACTCCGGGCTGCTACTCAGAAATTCTGATGGAAAAACCCAATTAACCCTTTATTCTCACTTTTCAATGAAGTGATTAAAACTAAGCGTGAAATCCAATTAAAACAAAAAAGTAAAACAAAAATTATAAAACTTCACAGCTTTGATTAAAAAAACCATTAGTTGACTTCAATTAGCACCTACTAATTGATTGTTAGTCGAAAACTAAAAAGTTGAGGTGTGTTCTAAAACAATAAATAATTAACTAAATAATTTGGAAACGTATTAAAAAAATATATATATGTTATCTATTTATTTAAACTTCTCGCACACAATAAGGTACAAAGGCGGTCTTAATGTTCTAATTATAAAGTAGTTAATTATTGTTTCTTTGAACTGAAGTTTCTCAATTTTACCAATGTAATCGGCTTATTGGTAATCTGAGATACATTTTTGATGGAAATCGCCAATCGTCTTGTTGTGGAAAAAACGTTGATTAAATGATTAAATTAACTAGGTATATTTTTCAAATCAAATCAAATCATTTATTTTTGCAAACATGGGTAATTCGTACATAGTTGTTTTCTTAAAAAGTAGTCCTCCATATTCTACCTTCTCATGGGCATGCAAATAATATTCAATTCTAAAAATTCGATTGATGCCGAATAAATATAAATGTCAAATCATTAAAATTACAAAAAAAAACAGACTAATTCAGTAGAAATTGATTGTGTAGAGTTTTGTAGCGCAAAATTCTGCATCGCGCGAACTGTTTTCCGCCAGACTAGCAAATATACAACGTTTCAATATCAGTCGTGGGGCAGTAGCCGACCAGACACAACAGCCTTCTGGTCGAAGGATCCTTCCTTTTATAAGGATGGAGGAATGAAGGAGAATGAGGATGATATCCAAGACAAGAATGCTTGGAAACATGCTGGTCCTGCTCCATAGCACAATCTAGTCTAGAAAAAATCAAACTGGTTGCTATTTTAATTGCATAATTTATTATTTGAATTACATTTATTTTACATTCTGTAATTACCTTAACTCACACACTGATATTATTTTTTTTTAGGAAAACGTATTTTTTTTTTACAATGTTTGTAAATATGTGAGCAGCATGTTTCTATCACATAATTAATTTATCTGTCATTGCTTCATTCTTATTTATTTTTACCTATTGTGGTATAGTAATTTTATTCTAGGTGCATCTTTATTACATCATTATGATTACATATTAAAAAACCGGTCAAGTGCGTATCGGGCTACGCACTATGAAGGGTTCCGTAGTTGGTATGAATTTATACTAAAAATAAACATAACATTGTAGTTGAAAAACATGTTCTCCCATACATCGACATACGCCACGGTCAATACTCCAACTGAAAATGTAAGTTTGTAATCGCAAAAAAATGAGTTTATGTCATAAAACTACAAATTAACGATTTTCGGACTTTTTCCTTTACTTGTGCTATAATGGGAAGTACCCCAAAGGTTTTGATTTATTTGCGAGTATCAAAATATGTCTCATAAATTCCAGTATTTTTTATAGCGTTGACTACCTAAAGTCAACGCCATGAGACGAGATAAATTTCATACTTTGGGATTTAGAACTTTAACTGAAATTGCGTATGGTTCAGTTTCCATTGCAACTAAAATTATTTTATGACGTTTAGCGATAATTTCTTCATTCATAAATCAACTTAGATATCTTGAGTTTAAAGTTGATAGTTGTATAATTTGCAATTTTATGTATTTATAGCTTCTCATGACGGTTACTTTACGTATTTGATATTAATTTAAACTTGATACTTCCACACGTTCCTGAGAAAAAAAGGTCTTCACAGACTGACAGATAAACAGACAGACAGACGGACAACGAAGTGATCCTATAAGTCCGTTTTTCTTTTTGAGGTACGGAACCCTAAAAAGGAGCAGCGTAAACACAGGATGAAATCCAGCGATTACGAAGTAAGTCGTAAACTTATCGTGAACATAGCAACACAGCATTATTTTCAGTGACGAACTCAATTGACACTTTGTAAAAGCACCCATTGCTGTGCACAGCCGTACAAAATGCTTTTTTTTTTCATGCTATTCTCGTTTTATTTTAAAATTGTGTACAACACCACTGTCTCTAAAATCCTTTCCTTCCTCCTCCATTCAAGATAAAAAAATAAAACACCGTCATTATAACGCCTAAAAACATCTCACAAAAGCCAAACAATCCGTCAAAACAAAATGAAAATTTAACTCAGAGATACCTTTTGTGAAAATTCCCAAGACTGCGCAACAAAATTCCCAACAGGTATCTTTGAGTACGCAACAGCTTGCAGCGTCCTAGTATAACGGCCTCTCTAGAGGAAACAACAAAAAGCCACTTTGAATACTCAATTACCATCCAATTGTGAAAGGAATCGACATAATAAATCTTCAACTACAACGGACAATATGGCCGTAATGTGAATTAAATGAGACTACGCATACAAAGTTGTGATAAAAGGGTTAAACAACGTATCATCTTCATTTCAGCCGAAAGACGTCCACTGCTGGACATAGGCTTCCCCCAAAGGGGGGGGGGTTTGCCATAATCGCCACGCTTGGCAGGTGGGTTGGCGATCGCAGTATGGTGTTAAAATACATAGAGAACGCTGCTGCCCATTCTCTAGTATGTTCCTTAGTCGCCTTTTACGACACCCACGAGAAGAAATGGGATGGTGCTATTCTTTACGTCCCGAACAACACGGACAAAATAATAATTATGTATAATAATTTATGATCTATGCAGTTGAATATCGAATATGTAGGTAATATCGTTGGAGACAATAGGGGTTGTAAAAAAAAGGTTTATTGTGGTGGTAACATAATAAACATCAGTTTAAATGGAAGGTATTCTATTCATGCTAGTAATGTGAATATGTTTAGCCGTTTTAACTGTAGTTTGTTTACAGTTGTAAATAACAATTTTGGATTTTGGATTCGGGGGCGAGTGTGTGTGATTGTGAGTGCGTGAGAATGGTTTTATCTAAGATTATTTTAACTAATTATAAACTAACATTCAATTATTCTACAACATTTAGCAATAACTCCGTTTCTTCATTACATTTAGATTTAGTAAGAGGGTAGATATTTAATTATTTATTTATTCTGTCTGCTATAAAGAAACGGACCAAGAAATTCAATAAATCTCTCGCTAAATTTGGTATTAGAAGGGATCCGTTATTAAAACAACGTATACATTATTATATTATCAGTCAATCTGCCCACCCTTTTCCCAACTACATTGCGGTTGGCTTTCAGTCTAACCGATGTGGCTGGATACCAGTATTTTACATGGAGCGACTGCCTATCTGACCTCTCCAAGGAGAAAATACCCCTTGGCAAGATTGGTTGTTAGAATTTCGGGCTTCTGACGACCCCTCTTTATAAAATTAATATGATATACCGCTAGTTGCAAGTAAGTTCACTAAATTTAATTCCTCATTAAAAGTAATGCTGTCTTAAAATAACGTATCAGAATGTGACAGCATTACTTTTAATGGGGAATTAAATTTAATGGACTTACGTGCAACTGGCGGTTAATTTATTTATACATAATAAAATCGTAGCGAAGTCAAAAATGTACATTGAATATTTTTGAGAAAAAATAATTGCTACGAGGTCTGGGATCGATTCCAATGCCAAAAATATAATTTTTAGAATTTTTGTCTGTATGTATGTTAGAGCATCACGCAAATTCTACTGGATAGATTCTGTTCAAATTTTGCATACATATTCCATAGAAGCCTGGTCAGTCAGTAGGCTACATTTTTATCGCGCTATTTGCTATGGGGGATGAGCAATATTGCATTATGTTTGTATACCTCTATAGTTTACAGTAAATTGTAACAAGACGAGCCAAATGGTTAGAACATTTATACATTTTATCATCACGCTATAGATATATGGGGCTAAGCTGTCAATCATCATGACTAAACAGAGTGGATTATTGTGATGGGGTAGTAAAGGTATCTTAACCGTTGCAGATACGTGAAATCGGCCTTATGAGACTATCTATAACTTTTTGAGACATTTTCATCTGCATGAAATGACAATTTTCATAAAAAAATAAATTTGGTGCCAACAGATCCTGTTTCATATGAGGATTAAAAACTCTATTAGAAGAAACTGAGGCTTGAGAACTAGATGAGTCAGAAATCGCAAAAATCTTGTCCCATACATATCGTAGGAAATGAGATTCCAACTTACTTTTTTGGGTTCCGTACCTACGTCAAAAGGAAAAAACGGAACCCTTATAGGATGACTTCGTTGTCAACCCGTCCGTCCGTCTGTCTGTCTGTCTGTCAGTGAGGACCCTTTTTCTCAGGAATGCATGGAGGTATAAAGTTGAAATTCATTTCAAATACCTGTTGTACGGTTTACTGGAGCTCAAAAAACAAACTTCTGAGTAAACACATAAAAAAAATATGGCTATCTACGCGACATATTTTGATACTCGCAAATTAATCAAAACCTATACCGCCTTATTACAAAAAAAGATTTGTATTTGACATGGCATAAACCATGGAGCCAGTTTTTGTAATAAGAACGTAACAGTGATTGAAATACCGTTCTTTTTACAAAAATGAAAACTTAGTTCGGTACTAAGTTGTCAGTTTTGTGTTTAGGAACTTTACCATAGTCGGAATAAAGTTCAAAATTCAATAATGGCTCCATGTTTTAAACCTGGGTCTGAAGATAAACCTCGTTTTGTAATAAGGGGGTTAGGGTCGTTTCCGTTGACCTAGAATCATATGGCACAAAGCAAAGTCTCACAGCAAAAGTAAAGGAAAAAGTCCGAAAATCTTTAATTTGTACTCGTAGTATTATCACATCATCATTTCAGCTGAAAAACATCCACTGTTGGACATCAGCCTTCCCCAAACATCGCCATTTCGACCAGTTCTGAACTGCCCGAATCCAGCGGATTCCTGTGGCCTTCACAAAGTCATCGGTCCACCTTGTGAGCGGCCTTCCGGGTACGCGGTCACCACTCCAGAAACTTTCGGTCCTATCGGCCATGTGTTCTGCATAATCTACTGTTATATTATTTTAGTGATAGTCGATCGTCAGGAATAATCTGTAAGAATGCATCAGTCAGTGTATCAGTTTTGTGACATTAGGTAGTATAAGCAGGAACGCAGGCGTTCATTAATTCACTAAAAACGAAGAACTTCGAAAGCTCTAAATCTATTAAAACGATTGATCAGCTTGTAAACAGGAGCGGCTAAACTGATTTGACCTAGCATGATTTAAACGATTAGCGTTGCCTAGAATAGACAAAACTTCATGCTTAAACTGATTCCTAGCCACTTTGGACGGACGTAGTTTGGCCTAGCCAAAATTGGAAGGAAATTCGGAAATTTCCTTCATATTTTCCTACGTTTTTTGCTAAATATGTTTCGCGGCCGTAACAAACGTGGCTTTACAGAATTATAATCATAAAAATCAGTAATACAACTCTATAAGTTCATAGAATCCTATGGAATGACATTTTATGAAATAGTCATCCAATAGCATTTAACGAAGAGAGTTAGTTGTTTTGCTGAGCCTAAAAATAACAAACAAATAAAGCTAAAAAATTATTGTTATAGGAAATAGAAATCATTTCCGTGAGCTAATTACGACAATCAATTTCTGCCACAAGAAAAATCTTGAACCATAAATGAACCCATAAAAAATTTACAGTCTATAACATAACCAGTGGGGCAAGCACAGCGTACTGTGACATGACTTGAGTCACACATTTTATCACACTTTGAGCGATAAAACTGTTTTGTCATAAAATGCTAGTACAAATTGACATGACATAATTTGTCATCTCTTGTCACAAACGTCTTGGCACACCCGTGCTCGGCTCGCTGAGTTCTTTTTTTCTTTGAGGTCATCTGTACAAAACAATAAAATTGATGAGTCTGTTTGTAATGTCCAAACTTTTACTAAACGCATATGAAAGGTATGTACGGTACCTACTCTTAACAAAAATAAAATTTTTGAAATGTTTTTCACAGCTGTCTGTCTCTTTGTTCCAGCTAATCTCCGACACGGCTCGACCGATTTTGACGGGATTTTCACTGGCAGATAACTGATGTTACAAGGAGTAACTAAGGCTATTTTAGAAAAAGCCACGCGGTTAAGGCACCGGTCAGTAGCTACTAGTTACAAATATAAATACTCACTGGTTTTATAATAAGGAAATAGGAACGTTATACCAGATCTGGTGGCCTATTAGGTCTGTACTTACTGTAAATCTTGAGTGTTTCCTGTCTACTCCATTTTAAACCGACTTCCAAAAAAGAAGGAGGTTCTCAATTCAGCGGTATGTTTTTTTTTTATATGTTTGTTACGCGATTACTCCGTCAATTATAGTCTGATTTTTAAAAATATATTTTTTTTCCACCAAATCAGAATCTGATGAGAGGATTCCATGGAATTCGAGGGAAACCCTCAAATTTTATAGGCAAACCTATAGCGATTTGGGTATTTTTTATAGTAACTCGTGCATTTGCTCTCAGAAAGCACCATTTGATGAAGTGGAACTGATGATGGAGACTACAGATGGCCACCGGAACAATATAATAATGAGTACCTATTTAACGGGTTGCGATTCGATTAGGTACTTTAATGTGGTTGCTATGCAATTTATGCTCGTCACTATGCATATGGTGAGTGGCAGTTCTCCTGGTTCTTACCAGGAGAACTCCTCAACAATCAACGTCCCAGCATCGAGAAAAGCAATATTTTGTAAAAGGTGATGAGCAGTTAACATTAGGGTATTGTAATTTATATAAATTAAAAACTGACCCACTAAAAAGTGAAAAATAAAAAACTTTTTACAAAAAAATAATAACCGACTTCCAAAAATAGCATTACAAAGTGAAAAATAACTTTAATTTCGGAAGTCGGTGGCAAAAAACTCAAATACGAAATTAAAGTTATTTTCTATTGTTTGAAAAAAGTTGTTTAATTTTTATTTCCGTCACGGGTAGTCAGAAGTTCAAAAGACTGACTTAGTCTGATGATTAAGTCGATTTATTGTAACACTTTTGTAAAGTTGTAATTGATTATTTTTACTCTGTGGTTTAGAATTTATTTCTTTAGTGGTATTTTTATTTAGAGCGGTTAACACCGAATGGGGTTGTGAGTGTCATGGCGGCGGAAGGATCACTCTCTTTTGATGCAGTCGTTACGCGGTGCATACGCACAAATCCATTGGCACTAAATGCAAGCTTAAAAGAATATTGTGAGTTGACTTACGGTATTCGCCTGTCGACATTGGATGTTATAATTTCCAGAAATTCATATATAGCAAGATTGATACTTTACTACAATGACCCCTTATATTATTCCACATATTTGTTGGATCGAATAGGCCCGATGACTGTCATATAACTTTATGCAGACGCATCGTATGAGTCTATAGAGGTATGAGAAACAGGGTGTAAAGTTCACTCATCCGCTGTAGAGAAGGGAGGATCCTCTGACCAGACGGGTGTTGTGTCTGGTGGGCAACTGCTATGCCAGTCGCGCGGTAAACTCTGTTTGCGCGATGCAGGATTTTGCGTGACGTCAGTGTGATGCGTAGTCCGTATGTGGCATTGTAGATGGGAGCACCCAAATACTCCGAAATATTTTATTCCGAATTTCGATGTTCCGATTTTCAAAAGTCCGAATTTTATATTACCTAAGAATTATAATGTCTACTATTAAAAATCACGAAATTTATTCTACCGAAAGTCGTAAATGCGATTTGTTTGTATTCCGATTTTCATACGTTCGAAGAATCAAATGCTCGATGGGTTCTCGGTCCGAAAAACGACATTCCGATTTTCAATACTTCGAACAAACTGCTAAAATTAGGATTCTGATTCTGCGGCCGCTGAGCGCCAGATCCTCTCTATTGTTGGTGAATCAATTGGGTTAGGTTAGGTTAGAACAGTGACCATTAAAGCGCGAAGGCGAGTGAGCGCAGCGAGCGTGCTGCTGGAGCGGCCGCCGAGCGCCAGATCCCCCCCTCTATTGTTTGAGAATGATTTGGGTTAGGTTAGGTTAGGCGACGGGCAATTATGAGTTTATTTGTTTTGCTATTGTTTTACAAGATGTTTTTATTTCGGAATTCTAATTAATCGGTACTTTCATAATCGGAATTCGTATTTTTGATCTTTCGAATTATCAATAAGTCGGACTTTTTGTTATTAGATCTACTGTAACTCGGTATTTTGAGAATAGGAATTATAAACGTTAGGAATATTGAAATTATGGAATTATAAGAATAGGATAAATGATAAATCTGAGTTGTTAAATTAGGAATTTTGAACCATTCGGAATTATGAAAATCGGTATTTTGAAATTCGTATTTGTGACTGTCGGAATAAAGTGTTTCGTATTTATATAGTGTACCCATTGTAGATGCCGCCACGAGCCACAGAAGAGGCTACTGGATGCCGAATCGCTCACACAGCTCAAATCATAGAACATACATCATGATCTGCCTAGCCTTTTGTAACTATCTTGGGGGCAGCTTCTTGTCTAACCGGATGTAGCTGAATAACAGTATTTCACATGCAGTGATTGCCTGCCTGATCTTAACAATGCAGTCATTGGGACTCTTGGGAGTCTATGGAACGGGCTATGCTTGGAGTCTCTCTGAGGGATCGAATCCGGAACGAGGTGATCCGGCAGAGAACCAAAGTTGTCGACATAGCCCACAGAATAAGTAAGTGAAAGAACTTTTTTTTTCTTTAAAAACGTTGCCCCACACTAGGAATTCCTCCTGTATCATGGGTGCGTTTACAAACATTTAAACTCACATACACAAACAGCCAGACCCGGAACAACTACTTGTAGGTCATACAAATATTTGTTCCGTGCGGGAATCGAACCCGCGACACGCAGCGCAGCAATCAATCGCTTAACCACTGCGCCAACCGTGCCGTGACTTGAAAAGTCAAAGCCTCTTTATACAGCATTCGTAGTGAAAACGAGCCAAATCAACACATCGATAAACAAATGCCCCCTTATTACAAAACAAAGTTTATCTTCAGACCCAGGTTTAAAACATGGAGCCATTATTGAATTTCGAACTTTATTCCGACTATGGTAAAGTTGCTAAACACAAAACTGACAACTTAGTACCGAACTAAGTTTTCAGTTTTGTATAAAGAACGGTATTTCAATCACTGTTACGTTCTTATTACAAAAACTGGCTGCATGGTTTAAGCCATGTCAAAATATAAATCTTGTTTTGTAATAAGGCGGTTTAAGTTTAAGTACTACGGCGAGTTAATTCCATAAGGCTGGTACACACTAAATAACAACCGGCCGCCCGCCGCGTCGCCCTGGCATCGTTAGTGAAGTCCGCTCGTAAACCGCCTACATTCCTATTCGATGGAATATTCCCATTGTTACCAAATGGTATTGTTAATAAATGCCGTTTTAGCTGTAATTGCATTGTAGTTTGGCACTTATATTGTTATTAAGTGGTATTACAGATTATTTGCGTAGGTTAAGTGAGTGGTGAACTTTGACCATTTTTGGATAATGCCTGGAATAGGTTACGGTTTTGAGATCAGTTATTTAATTTATCACAATCAAAATCAAACCAAAAGCCATTTATTTATTTAAAATAGGCTAAGAATCAGCACTTTTCGAACGTCAAAAATTACATGAGACAGTCCCCCAAAACCGCCTACCCTTCACCAATTCCTAGTGCTTTAGCTGGGAAGAAGAAGTGGCGCGACAAACGTCCCAGCAGCACAGCTGTCTGTTCAGTTAGAAAAACTTGATTCTCTACAATAGTCCTTATATAAAATAATTTATTTTACGCAATACAAAACATTAAATTACAATTGTTTGCCATAAGTTAGCTAGGACTCGTACTATACAAAAAAAAAAAAACTGTCAGTGGTAGGACTGCACGTCAGATGTGAAAACTAAGTAACTTGTGAATTATCGAAGCGTTCGGTGACGATGACGCGAGTTCCATGATTTTTTTTCATCATAAAAGTGCTAAAAGCACCTAAAGAAATTTTCACTTAAAAAAAATCGTCGAAAACTATACTCAAGCAGAAATAAAAAAATCAAACTAAAAACGTAAACAGAACTTAGTATCTAATTAAAAGCCTCCTGGCATAATGGGCGTGCCTGCTTACATAAAGCTATAGCAATAACTGGAAGTCACAAATGATAAACTAGCACCATCGAAGTAAAATAAAAAAACAGTTAATTATTATTAACAATAACAAAACCATGGTCAGCAAGACGACCAGTCACCGTAAGCAGCACCCGTTCACGAGCATAACGCAAAGATCGTAGCAAGCAAAAAGCATAACAAAAATATGTAACCAACTTAAAAAAATTACACATTTTCATGACAGTTGCTGTTGAATTAAACAGAAACAGGATGAAAAAATAAAAAAAAACTCATTCATGATAGGTGCTGTTGAATTAATAAGCAGAAACAGTATGAAAAAAATTATAAATTGACACATTTTCATGACAGGTGCTGTTGAATTGCAGAAACAGTATGAAAAAATTAAAAAAATTACACATTCATGATAGGTGCTGTTGAATTAAGTAGAAACAGTATGAAAAAAATGACAAATTTACACATTTTCATGACAGGAGCTGTTGAATTGCAGAAACAGTATGAAAAAATTTAAAAAAATTGCACATTCATGATAGGTGCTGTTGAATTGCAGAAACAGTGTGAAAAAATAAAAAAAATTACACATTCATGATAGGTGCTGTTGAATTAAGCAGAAACAGTATGAAAAAGAAAATCGAACTAACGCGCTATCTTTTTTTAATTATTACTTTTCACAACCTACAATCAAAGCAAATAAATGTTTACTTTACTTTACTTTACTTTACAAAAATGTTAACCAACCGCGTCTCCCTATCAACGTCATTCAAGATCCTTGAAGCACTATACACATTATCATACTAGCGGCTGCCCGCGCCTTAACCCGCTTGTCTTTCTCTAAAATAAAAGTTCCTAATATACTCCTTATATCATCAGATAACTGCCACTAAAGTAACCTCTTTTAAACGATTCCTAACACGAAGAATCTCGAGAAAAATTTTTGTGACAGACGGACAAGAAAATTAGATTTCATAAGGTTCCGATTTTCATTTGTTTGGAACCATAAAAATGTGTTGATTGGGTTGTTTTCGAGTGATTGTTTTTTAGGGTTCCGTAGGCAACAAGGAACTCTTTAGCTTCGCCATGTCCGTCTGTCTGTCTGTACCCAGCTTAGCTAAGAGACTTAGTACTAGAAAGCTGTAATTTGGCATGGACATACATAATATTAATGATATTTTTGTTTCTCGTTTATCCCATGGTTTAAGGTATCGTTGGATAGGCCGTTCAAAAACATTACGAGTCTGTTATAACCATTTTTCGATCCGGGGCTTCGTTTGCCCTATATTAAGCTTTCTTATTTATTAGGCTTCTACATACGCGACATGTCGCGCGACGCGACACCGGTAGAACAATTTCCTTGAATTTTTCATAGAATTTTTTCTACCGGTGTCGCGTCGCGTGACAAGTCGCGCCAGTATGTAGAAGTCTTTAAAGTGTATTTTTTAATACAGTCAAGTTTATTACAGCCAGCTAAATGGCTGTTTTTGGATATGTGAATAAATTCATGGCAGTAGTTTCTTATATAACGAAATTAAAAGGAAAACTATCACAGCTAAGTAGGCTTTACAAGTTAACAAGTAATAGTCGATCAACTTTTAAATATGCAGTTGGAGAATTGACCGTGACGTAATATATCGATGTATGAGAGAACACGGTTTTCAACTTTCAACTAATGGAATAAATTGCTCACCTTTGTTTTGTACCTATAAGTACATACCTACATATTATTGAATTTATTTCAACTGATTCATTTTATTTTGATTTAACTTATTTTTTTATTCGTTCATTTTTATAATAAATAATATAATTTGAAAGACATAGTAACAATAAACAATAATTATTCTATTCTATTGATTTGAAATTGTAAATTGACACAAATGATATAAAATGTATTGTATTGTAATGTAATTTATTATTTATTAATTTTGTTTTCGTTTTGTTTTCAGTGCCCTTACAGGGTGCATGTTTGAAACTTTTATTTCTTATTCCAACCTCTGCACAACATGTTTGAAATAAACTGATTTGATTTGATTTGAACTACAACGTTAAGTTTGTTTTTGGTATAAATTCATTCCAACTACGGAACTCTTCATTGTGCGTGGTCCGACACGCACTTGGCCGGTTTTTAGGGTTCCGTAGTGGGTATAACAGTTCGATATATTTTTCACGGAATTTTAAAGATTCATACAAACCCAAGCTACCTACCTATACATCGTTCGATCGGCAGGGCAGTAGAGATCGATGCTTTTAGCTGATTATTTCGTTCAATCACCTAATGACAGTGTCTTCTCTTGACTGATGATCTGTCTCAACATTGTATATCCCTACAGTTAAAAATAAACTCTATTGTTCTACAAACATAGTGGCATTTTGAGTGAACTTTACGATTGTACTTTTATTGTAATCACAAGCTAATTTAAGTCGTATTGTTTTATTTATAAAGTTCAGAATAAGTTTCTCTGGGAGAGTTGTGTTGCTCCCGTTTTTTTTTTGTTTTACTCCATGTAATTCAGTACGGAGAAATGGTAACTGAATAATAATTAATGAAGGATATAAATTATTTATAAGTATTGTGATTGGTTGTTTCATTCACTCCTAAATAATATTGTATGTATGATACTCAAATAATGATTTCATCGTCAATGGTATTAAATAGTGCATTAATGGAAACAATAATTATGTATTTCATTTTACGTAGCAACAATGGACCGGCAATTTAATTTGAAGAAGGAAACTGGTAATTTCGGTATAGGTAGTCCATGTAACAGGACTCTTTTGTGGCAATTATGCCCGTTATCACTAAGAGCGGGGGCACACGATGCGTTGCGGCGGCGGTGCGGCGCCGGAGCGGTGTCGCTGCGTCATTTACATAGAAATATCTGTGGCAAATCAAACGATGCGCTGCGGCACCGCACCAGACTTGCAACCACCGAGACGAGGCGGGGAGGGGCGAATGCTTTGCGACGTCGGAGTGGCACCGCTCAGTTGTTTATGCGTCACAAGAATTCGATTGCGATCCATTTTTATTAACAGACTGTCCAACGCTGCTGGGGAGCCGGCGCGGCGGCGGCGCCGCTGCGACATAACAGCGTTGCGGCGCCGCACCGCTCGTGTGCCCGCCGATATGGTGAAATCTTTGCGGTGCGGCGTCGCAAAGCATCGTGTGCCCCAGGCCTAACACTGGACAACGCTTAAATATAAAAGCGTGCTGTTGTATTTCAACGCTCGATTAAGTGCTGAAAGTTGAAATTAGCCCTTTTATTTTGGTTTTAAGTCTCAACTAGTGTTAGTGAAAACGGGGTTTAGAGATATAGGTTCCCATATAAATTTATGGATGACACAATACGGTTTGCTCATTGAAATGGCGCTATAATGTTGCGGCGGGGTACCACTAAGTTTTAAATGTCCGCTTTTCTTTTTTGCGTTTTGTTATTGCATGCAAGTTTTGCCTTTTACACATCCTTGTACAATTAATTCGAAGATTGCCCGTATTTGCGCCGCCTAATATTTCATTAAAATTTTATTGAACGATTTCTCTAGATTTTTAGGGTTCCGAACCAAAATGGTAAAAAGGAGCCCTTATTGTGAGACTAAATCTGTCTGTCTGTCTGTCACACCTGGATATCTCAAGAACTACAAATGCTATCAACTTGAAATTTAGAATAGTTTTAGATGACGTATGCCCAACTATTTTGCAAGCAAGAATGAAATTTAACAAATATATCTTTTTTGCAAAAGGGACGGAAAGGGGTCTTAAAAATTTGAAGAGCACATTCTCAATCATTTTTTTTAGGCAGCATTTTTTCAGACTTGATGAAAAATGTAAAAATAATACCGTCCCCCCCCCCCCCTTATCTCCGAAGTTTGCAGAGATAAAAATTTGAAATTATTCTATATGATAGAAGCTTATGTAAAGATTACAGAAAAAATAAAACGATGTCTCTAAATAGCACAGTTTTTCAGAAATCCTCAACATCATATATTCGTACGGAACCCTGAGTGCGCGAGTCCGACTCGCTCTTGACCGGTTTTTTTACTTATTTCCTTAGTTCGTACTTGAATTACAATTAGTTGAATGCGGTTTTATTGCACGTACAGTTTTTAACCACAACTAACTTGCCCGTATCCTGCAACAATATTGTACGTGTTGTTTAGACGGCGCCAATTAGTTGCCCATCAAATTTTAAGGTATGCCGCGGGCTATAAACTTGCACCGTGTAAATTGAGCTGTCAGGCATTAGGATGACGTCAGAATCGTAGATAAATTTCGTCAAATCGTGCGTGCTTGTCACGTTCAAATTGAAGCGAATACCGCGCGGGATGCAGGCCGAAATTCACTCGCGCCGATTGTGTCAACTAACGTGTATGGAGCTGTCACAACTGGCGCGAATAGATCTGGTGATTTTCTGAATGCTTTTACAGACCGGCGCGACCCGCGACGCAACACAAGGGCACCGCTCGTCGCGCGACACGCGGGGCCTTTGTGTCGCGTTGCGTGTCGCGCCGGCCTGTAGAAGCCTTGATGATTAAAACAATAAACGCGCACAGTCTCTTTCAGCGTTCCAAGATTCACTCCAGTGTGCAGTGTGGCCAATTTTTATACAGAATAGCCTAACAGGTCATTCACCCAAGCGTCACACTACATTTGCCAATCCCCAGCCTCTATTCAATGACTTGGTCGTCAAATATTCATGAGTTACTCAACTTTCTCTATAGTTGAAACTTACTTAGTTCCAAATACGACCGAATTTGTTCTTCGACCCTACTCAATGAAAAACCATGTCGTTTCAAAAAGTGTCTCAATATTTACGGCATGTATTTATTCTATCCTCGAGTAATTATCATTTTGCTTTCCTAAAATTATCAATGAACACTCTAATATAATTATTACCCACGTTTCTATTTGTGAACCTCAAAAAAAACAATTTTGGGGTCCTACAAATACTAAATAGCCAACTGCGACCAACTTTATGTAACGCTCGCCGTTCGCTGCCACGGCACCGTTCACTTCGCTCGCTCGGCTCGCTCGCGGTTCACAGTCGTTCTAACCTAACCTTTTTGTTTCCTGGGTAGAAAACCCTCATAGATGTCCTCCGCCCTGGGGTGGGCGAAGGGGTCTGTCAGACTCTTACTGACTAAAAACCACCCCAGCGTTTCCTTCCCACACTTGCATCGGGGATATTCAGATCATGTGCGACTTCCGCGATCCCCGGTAGGCCCGCCTCTGCGGGCCACCTCAGGTCTGGGGTGGGGTGAGGTGTTGGACCCCCCCTGACGTCTAAAAGCGGCGCGCGTAGAACACTACGCGCCACCAACTCGGGTCTTGTATGATAGGAGGCGGTGGACGTCCCCGAGTCCGCCGTTCCTGGACCCATTTAGGGGGGGCTGGAAGAGGGCATTATCTGCCTTCTGACGACGCCCAGTGCGCCTGTTGTGGGCCGAGTAAGTGGAAGAGATCTCCCGCTCCCTTTCCGCAGCCTCCTTCTGCAACACAACTGTTTCGCAGAAGGATACCACCGCGTCCCAAGACTCCTCGCTGCTGACCATCGAGTCGACCACGGTCGGCAACGACAGGTTGCTGGCTTATCCTGAGATGAGGGCACAGCGCGGTTCCTCCCAAGCGGCATACTCTACCAGCGTATGCCGCACCGTGTCCTCCCGGCAGTCACAAATCTAACATAAAACATCAAATCAAATCAATCAATTTTATTTGTGCACATAGTACATAAAAGGTCTAACCCAACCCATTTAGACGGGTGCCCCAGCTTAGTTACTGCGACCAACTGTGAGAATAGGCTAGAATGGTAAAAAGAGGCGGAATTATTAAAAAAGTGTGCATCATAAAAACGCAAAGTGTTAGAGGAGGTAAAAATAATGTCCATCATTAGAAGGTCAATAAGTTTTCAGAGGATCAGTTAAGGATCAGTTAAATATTTCCCAATATTTAACGATATGAAAACGTTAATTATAAACTTATATAACGCCTTTAGGCGGCTATTACTGCTGGTTACCCGCCTATTACATTATGGAAGGGCTTCATAAATTTATAGGGGTCCAATAGGGATCCCAATTAAACTGATTAGGCAGCTCTACAACCCAACATGAATAATTCAATAATTTTTCGATAATTCGATTTGTCGACAATAAAAGTACGTGGTGTTTAATGGTGGGACATCACTATTTAGGGCATTAGCGGGTTAAGCTGAAATCGATCTTTAACAGATTGATCTAAAGCACTTACTAAAATGTTTATCAAAGCGGAGAAATATACACCGTGGTATTTTAATCGTTTTACAACGGCAGCCCACTTCATGTATCCAATGACTACTAATCATTCATGAAAGTATTTTTTTTCATAAAAAAATAAATATTTAATAAAAAAAATTACGCATGTGATGTAGTTTGAAACACTGTTATGAGCGCGGTGCGAGCCATTCCGCGCCGCCCTTGGAACTGTTAGAATGGAAAAGTCCCGAATCTTTTTAAAAAAGGTTTATTTTACTTCCTAAAATAATTGACAATGTATTTGGGGAAAATTCAGTATACTCGTACGTCCCAACTCGTCGAATGCCAAACCCGAACTGGCTGGAAGCTGGTGGGCAATCATGGTCTAGAAGGGCCGGTGCTGACTAAGCAGTAGTATCAGCATTTACAGTTACAAAATAGGGATGTAACAGAACGCAAGGCTCGCACCGCGCTCGTAACAGGGTGTTTCGAACTACGTCATGCGTCATATTTTTTGTATTTTTAATTATTCAATTTTTTATTTTAAAAAAAATACTTTCATGAACGATTAGTAGTCAACGGTATTTTAAGTAGCTAACTATAGTAGAAGTGAAGCAGATAAAGTAATAATTTACACAAAAAAATCTATTGGAAAATATATTATGTCACATCCGCGCGTAACGACAAATGTCCGTTTTCACTAATACTTGGAGGAGGAGCTAAATGTAATGCCTAATTATTATTCATCATCTGCTCAGCCTTTTCAAAAACCAGCGGAATACCAGTATTTTTACGTGGACCGACCACTTATCTGACCTTCATGATTCTGTTACTGAGTAAGACGACACCCTTCGATAACTCTGGTTGTTGTTTTTATGTTGTGTAATGCCAAAATACTATTGTACGTCGGATTTTCAACGCTCGGTACTCAGCCAAGCGTTGAAAATTTAAAAAAATATGACAAAGCTGAGCTTCGCACGTATTTACCCTGTATTATTTTTGGTAGAACCTAAATAAATACTAGAACCAATTGCTGGAGTTTGAATAACAATGCTGAAAATCAGGTCGGCCACGCCTTCAATATAAGTAAAACAAATAAATCTTAGTCAGATCCTGAGTGATATTTAGAAATATTTATGACGATTAACTTAATACTTCATTTGCCACGTCGCCGCGTCGCGTCGCCAAGCGGTTTGACATATTTTTTTATTTAAACAATATCCGCCTTATTACAAAACAAGATTTATATTTTGACATGGCTTAAACCATGGAGCCAGTTTTTGTAATAAGAACGTAACAGTGATTGAAATACCGTTATTTATACAAAACTGAAAACGTAGTTCGGTACTAAGTTGTCAGTTGTGTGTTTAGGAACTTTACCATAGTCGGAATTAAGTTCGAAATTCAATAATGGCTCCATGTTTTAAACCTGGGTCTGAAGATAAACCTTGTTTTGTAATAAGGGGGTATGAGTTCAATTAGTGATTAGTATTAATTAGTAAGTTTTTATTTTGATTTTATGTATTATTTTTTCTCTTCTACTCTTACACACGTCTACATCCACACGTACATCTTCCAGCATACCTGTGACAGGAAAGTATATGAAGAGTCGTCGACTTTCCTGTCGCAGGTATGCTGGAAGAGATTTCTTTAGAAATAAGCATCACCTTTGTACGTATTTTTCTGTTCCTTTCTTCTTGTCTGTATATTTGTGTGTACATAAATCGTAAATAAATAAATAAATACGTGAAAACCAGTTTTATTTCAACTATTCCAAGCACGGCTGGCTGTGCTGGCTCCGCTGCTGCGGCTGTTGAGACCCTCAAGTGGCGCAAATAGTGTTGTCTTATGGGTAACTACAGTTTTGAGCCGTTTGGGGTCGAAACGCTCGGGTCCGGGCCCGAGTGCACGTCCCCTTTTTAAGGAAATTTCTCGCCGACTGATCGACACTTCACGCGACCAGAGGGCTGGTTCGTTCTTTGGCCAAAGAATTAGCATTGCCATTCAACGTGGCAATGCTGCCAGTCTTCTGGGCACGTTTCCGGATGACAGCGATGCGGAGGAGTTCTTCGACGCTAGTGTCTTTTTTATGTTGTATTTTTTTTTGTAGTTAGTACCTTCTTAATGTAAATATGTAGCTGTGTAATCTATGAGAAAATAAATAAATAAATAGTAAGCAAGTAATTACTGCAAAAGCGTATTTGAAAACCCCTTTGTTGAAAATGTCGATGATTTTCACTATCCATCAAATAAATGTCTGTGCTAAAAGCGAGAACAAAACCATTTAAGTAGTGAAATGACATCATTAAATCACCTCACACCATTCATTATTCAAAAGACATAATGTCACCATAAACAAAGTTTCCAATAAATAGCAGAGTCATTACAGTAATAATGCTACAACCTCACCCACGATTAGTGTCAACGACCCCTAAACCACAGGGATGTGCCGATTGGATATCGATAATTTCGATATTACGGTTTTCCGGTTTTCGAAAACTAAAACCACTCGTAACTACTAACTAAAAAAAGTCGTCTTACATCAGAAAACTGATGTTAGCCGATTTTTTTTACTTAGCTGTACAGAAATAAAGGTATTCTTTTATAAATAAATAAAATAAAATCATTTTATTTCAGGCATTTGTACATACAATATATATACACATTTCACCCGTAGTGACTACATGTCATACATAAGCATTATGTAAATTAGTAATCATTAATCATTACTTAAGTTTAATGTTAAAATTTTAAGATTTTAAGTATTTAGTTTTTCCAAAAAGATATAGAATATAAAGGATAAGCTGGGCTTCTGTAACTGTAGAAGGTTATTTCTATTTCATAAGTATTTAATTAATAATTTGTTGAACGACCTTCGCTAACCTTAAGAATATCTGGTTTGTCCAGTTATATATTGAAAGTATATTTATATTTTTTGCATTAAAGTTTATTGTAAAAAAATAAAATCATGCGGGGCAGTCTTTGGGGACTGCCGATAGAAGTGAAAATAGTATAAGTACATAAAGCTCATGGAAAGCGTTTGGTGACGATGACGTGAGTTCCATGATTTTTGTTCACCAAAAAGTGTTCACGCGCCGGAGAAGTTTTCACTTCAAAAACCGTACGGGGCAAAATCCACCATTATGTATTATTTTGTGAAGCCACTCAGATTTGAAGGATAATAAGACAAAAACAAGTTAAATAATAGGCTGATTATGAAACTTTAGTTAGAATTTAATATCAGTAATCCCCTCAATATTGCTAGGTTTAATTGGTACCTAAATCTTTTTAGGCCATCCCACTCAGGCTATTGTTTAAAAAAAACGATTTAAGACATGCATACATCATCACGTCATCATTTCAGCCGAAAGGTGTCCACTGCTGGACATAGGCCTCCCCCAAGAGGGGTGGGGGGGGGGGTTTGCCATAATCGCCACGCTTGGCACGGGTTGGCGATTGCAGTAAGGTGTTAAAATGCATAAAGAGCGCTGCTGCCCATTCTCTAGTAAGTCCCCTAGTCACCTTTTACGACACCCACGGGAAGAAATGGGATGGTGCTATTCTTTACGTCCGGCACCACACGGAAATAAACCACGTCATATCGTCATATTAATAATTAGACGGCACGGTTGGCGCAGTTAGTTAAGCGATAGACTGCTGCGCTGCGTGTCGCGGGTTCGATTCCCGCACGGAACAAATATTTGTATGACCTACAAGTAGTTGTTTCGGGTCTGGTTGTTTGTGTATGTGAATTTAAATGTTTGTAGTCCTCAGTTATATGGAGCGTGTTTGCTGATGATCATGCCGGAGCTGCATTGACTAGATATCACAAAGCACTTTAAACAACGTCAACGTCTAGAATAATGGTATATTTTTATTTCTTTTCATGTTATTATAGTTGTAGTTTACGTATTATTTATATAAAAAAGTTACGCGTAATTATAACCAGTTATTTTTTTACACACTATGTTCAGTTTAACACAATAATTTCTTTAAAATATAGTACAAGACTTACCCGCATTATTATGTAACACAGGGGGACGTCATTATGTCACTCGAGAGGTAGTTACTGAAAATCAGCGCTGTTGACAATAAGTTCGTCCGAAGTCACAGCATTTTGCTGAGTAACGACCTGTTCTTGCACAGATGCGACACACGGCTATTCTTACTTGTAATTGTTACAAGGGTAGAACATTTCCACTCGGCAATGCGCATTTTGTTTTGTTTTGTTTGGATTTTGTTTGTTGTCATTTACTAATACCGAAATCGCAACTATTGTCTTTTGTCTTTGGCCTGCCTTGACAAGCCCTGACACTGACATCAAGCAATTGACAACATTGTCAAACTTTTAACTTTTAAGGTTTTGAATACTAGGCTTTTAGCAATTATTATTTATTATTTTTCTTATTTCTGGTTATTCATAGTCTTAAATATGATTGCAATTTGGCTACTTGTATTAGAGTGTTTTTTTTTTTTTCGTCAATTTGTATTTTATTTTTGTAATGTGTGTTTTGTTTGTGCAGAATAAACAATTTTTCTTTCTTTCTTTCTTTCTTTCTAAACGCACCCACAATGCAGGAGAAATTCCTAGTGTGGGGCAACGTTTATAAAAAAAAAAAAAAAATCGTCAGAGGTATTTGGTACACTCACATTTCATCAGTTTCGTTTAAGTCCCAAGTAATAGGGTTCGTTTAAGTCCCACGTAGTAGGTCCCTTGGGCTGAGGTGTATGGTACACACGGCTACATACGAGTATCAAGATATACATTTTTAGTATAAGCTATAATAATCTCGCATTGTATAGGATTTCCGTACAATGAGAGGTCAGCTTATACTAGAAATGTTTCACATTTCGCCAGTTTCGTCTCCGGGCTAGTACTGAGAAATTCCGGGTCCATAATCAACACTGTATAAATCAAGATATTACTTCCAGAACCATTCATAGAGAAATTCCAGCAATCTACTTTAACGACTTCGGTTAAACCAGAGCGTCTCTTGCTTGTGAGTAAACTTTCCATATCCGGATGGCTGGCAGAATAACCGGATGACCGTCACACGGGCCGGATCAATCCCGTTTGTGTGCCTAATGGGATAAGTTTGCCAGTATTGCCAAGTTATTGGAGATTTTTTGCCGTAACCGTCTGCGAAGGCGATCCGTTTCGAAATGATTGCGTGGTTAGATGGTGTTTGTCGACAGGAAGTTTAGTTCTTGAAAATGTACTAGTTTGAAAGATACAATAGTGGCGTTAAAGAGCTGTACGATAATAGTCGGTATTTGTTCGTTAAACTGAGCTAAAATCGGAGAAAATTGTTCGTATCTTTAAATCACTACTGTAATTCTTTGACAGTTGTATGAAATGAAAAGACACGGCACATTTTCATCTAATTGGTTTTGTTTTTTAAGGTTCCGTACCCAAAGGGTAAAACGGGAACCCTATTACTAAGGCTCAGCCGTCTGTCTGTCTGTCTGACCGTGTGTCACCAGGCTGTATCTCATGAGTCGTGATAGTTAGACAGTTGAAATTTTCACAGATGATGTATTTCTGTTGTCGCTATAACAACAAATACTATAAGTATTTAAGGGGGCTTCCATACAACAAACATGATTTTTTTGCTCGTTTTTGCTCGAAATTAATAACGGCAACAGGTAAAAGCTTGAAATATTCCCATAATATTTAGTTATATTATTCACTTTAAAAATAAATAATTAAAATAAAATAAAACAAATATTTAAGGGCTCCCATACAACAAACGTGATTTTTTTGCAGTTTTTATAGACGATGGTACGGAACCCTACGTGCGTGAGCCCGACTCGCACTTGGCAAGTTTTTTTCATGCACACTTGCTTTTTCAACTCACTTTAGACATTGGCAGAATAGTCGACACCGGCTTTGCTTGTCATACAACAAAAATAGAATAGAATAGACACGGCAAATTGACGTAGCGTGTCAATTTTCTGAACAATGAATTTCACTGAACGTAGGTACATCAAAACCAAAAAAATCGAAATCGTAATATTTTATTTCTTCTCCAATACTCAATTAATTTATTTAGAATTAAAATAATATGTACCTACATAACAACTTATACCTAATTAATTAATAAAAATAACAAAATGATATCCTAATGTAGTTAAAACTATTCACGAACTCAATTATGGCATCAAAAAATTCACACACATCACGGCCAAAAAAAAAAAAAAAACACAAACCTACATGGGCACTTATGAAACGTCAGAAGCTAGGTGCACGGTTCCAATTGGTCATTTCCTACGGAGAAGAGCCGGCAAAAATCTCCACGGTTACTCTATTAAAAATAATTGGCTTTTACAATATTTCCAAATTACAGTGTTAATAGCGTTACGGGAGGACAGTCTAGACCGGTAAATAAGTACCAGGTACTTAACAAAATAGGAAATCGCCAAATAATTTAAATATCTATGAGTCTAGCAGGCCTACAGCGTTCTTAATTCACAAATTGAAGAGAGTAAAATTTAAATCAATTAATACAAAAATTTGGCCAAGTGCGTGTCCGACTACGCAAAATGAAGGGTATCGCAAATGGGATGAATTTATCTCAAAAACAAACTTTACACTGTAGTTGAAAAACATGTTCGCTTATACATCGTTATACGTCACGATCAACATTATACATTGGTACATTGGTTAGCACTTTCAAGGCTTCTACATACCAGCGACACTCGAAACCTAAGATCCATCATTTGCACTTCAGCTTGGTCGAATCACTGTCTCCTAAGATACAGGCCATCCCTAGTTTAGGAGACAGGATTTAAATTTTTGTTTATAAAGACAATTATTTTATTTTATTTTATTTTTTTCCACTTGTGTCCATTGTTAGTTGTTTAAGTCTTAGCATGTAACTAGTATACAACCCGTGTCTATGTATATTTTGAATCAATAAACTTATTATTATTATTCCTTTATTTCATTAAATATACATATAAATTATATTTTTAAATATTAGAATATAAACAAAATATAAAAACATTTAAAAATATAAAAAATAGTAGCCCACCGGTATCGGGAACAAGGTCCAAGCTACCGGCGGTCAGGGCTCCAGAGAGAGGAACCTCCTAACAATGCGAGCCGTGTCCAGAAGTACCGCTCTCTGAATCAGGCCCTTAATCCAGCTGCCCAACGAGAGCCTCTTTAGGTGTTGGTCGAGGCTCTTGGCAATTAAGCCATTGGCTGATACAACTATCGGCACAATGATTGCTGAGTCCACATCCCACATGTCGACAACCTCGCGAGCCAAGTCAAGATACTTGATTTCTTTATCTTTCTCGGCTTTCACGAGGTTCCCGTCATGAGGGACCGTTATGTCAATAATCATTGTGCGCCGCTCTATTCGATCCACCACCACTATATCAGGCTTATTGGCAACAATAGTCCTGTCAGTGATGATGGATCGGTCCCAGTACAATGTGATATTTCCACTCTCGAGAACTGGGTCGGGCACATACCTGAAGTACGGCACCTCCGATTCCACAAGGTTGTATTTCAGAGCAAGTTGCTGATGGATAATCCTGGCTACAAGGTTGTGTCTATGCAAGTACTCTTCGTTAGCTAGACGAGAACACCCGGAGATAATGTGTCGGATTGATTCTCCCGGACGGTGGCATGCCCGACACACGTCAACCGTGCCGTCCTTCACAATAAATCTCCGATAATTCTTAGTCATGATAACTTCGTCCATAATTGCACAGACAAAGCCTTCGGTTTCCCCAAAGAGATCACCGAAACGCAGCCAGGCTACGGACGCTAAAAAGTCTACTTCGGGTTCATGTAGGGCCCGGAAAAAGCGTCCGTGAAGCTCCTTACTTTGCCATACCTCCCTGCGATCATTAGTGTCAAGCACTACAGGTTTGCGCCAGTTCTCTGTAGCCAAGGAGAGCGGGGTGAGGCCCTTGTCCACCACGACCACATCTCGATGCATCCCCACGTCGGCTTCTAGGAAATATTCCCTGAGACTGCATATCTCGCGATTGTGGAGTGTCTTAGCGTTTAAAAAGCCACGACCTCCACACTTTCGCGGGATATACAGTCTCATTACCGAGGACCGTGGGTGATGCATTCGATATGCAGTCAGCAGCGTACGAACCCTCCTATCCAGGGCGTCAAGTTCGGTCTGAGTCCATTTGAGTATGCCGAAAGAGTACATCAAAACCGGCATGACCCAACCGTTGAAGGCGCGCACTTTGTTCCCGCCTGATAGAAGACTATTAAATACTTTCTTCAGGCGGGCAAAGAAGCGCTCCTTCAACGATTGCTTCATGTCAGTAACATTGATGCCCAACGCTTCCGACATACCCAAATACTTATAGGTTTCGGATGCGGAGAGGGCTCTAAGGTTTATGGAATCCGAAAGTTGGGTTCCCACGGATTCCACAATCTTCCCTCGCTTTACATGCATGACCGCACATTTGTCCACACCAAATTCCATCCTGATGGCACTACTGAAAGTTTCAGTTACTTTCAGTAGCTCCATCAGATGCAAATTGTTGGGGGCAAAGAGTTTTAGGTCATCCATGTAGAGGAGGTGAGATATAACCTGACCACCTCTCCTCAACCGATAGCCTAGACCTGAATCCTCCAGCAGTGTGCTTAGAGGATTCAAGGCTAAGCAGAACCAAAGCGGACTCAAACTATCGCCCTGAAATATGCCTCGCTCGATCCTTATCGGTTCGCTATTCCTCTGGATATTTCGACATCCTGGATAGCGAAGGACTGTCCTCCATTGCCTCATACATGACATCAGGAAGGTGCGCAGAGTTGGATCTACTTTATACAGCTCCAGCACCCTCATGAGCCATGTATGTGGCACCGAGTCATAGGCCTTCTTATAATCTATCCAACATGTCGACAGATCCTTTCGGGAACGTCGAACCTGTTGGCTAATGGCCATATCAATGAGGAGTAACTCCTTAGTACCGCGAGACCCGTTCCTACATCCATTTTGAGAGGCAGACATGATGGAGTTAGTGTCTATATGTTTGTTAATTTTAGCTCTCAAAATGGATGTAAGAACTTTATAGACCGTCGGTAAACACGTGATCGGTCTATAATTTTTGGGTTCCGCGGTGCTACCTGATTTATGGAGTAGGTGGGTTATTCCTGTCGTTAGGAACTGGGGTAGCGAACCAGACTCCAAAGAAGTCTGGTACTGAGCCGCCAAGCGAGCGTGCGACCCAACAAACCATTTGATCCAGAAGTTGTGCAGTCCGTCCGGTCCTGGAGACTTCCAGTTAGGCAACGGACGGACCGCACGAGCTACATCTTGGGGGCAGATGGTAATAGCCCCCATTTCTGGTATTGGATCGCAGGCTCGCTCAACTTTTCGAGTCCAATCACCTTCAGTGTGACCGACAGGCACCGACCAGATACTGTGCCAGAAAGAAGACATGGCATCATTATCCGGCAGGCGCGTGTCAGTCACACCTTGATTCGGTCGCTCCCAAGCCCTATAAACCCACCTTTCATTGCTCTGGAAGGTGCGATTCTGAGTGTATCGGTCCACACGCCGCTTATACCTACGAATACGGTTTGCCCAAGCATACACTTTCTGCTTCAGGAAGTCTATGCGCTCTGTGACACGAGATAAATAGTCCTCAGGGCTGGTATCAGTCCCTGAGAACGCCCGCCTCACAAAGCGCATAACTCTTGGGCGAGTATTGCCCTCCCTGAAGCAGATTAGTTTACCGATGAGCGCTCTGGCCCCACCAATACGACGCTCAATTCTGCACTGCCAGGCTGGTACGGCTGGTTTCGGTCGTGTAGCTATAAAGTCATTTTGAAATTTTACGTGAGCTACACGACATGCCGCTACAGCCGCGCAGTACAGAATCGAATGAGTATCAGTGAGGTCTTCGCAGTCATCAAAATAGTTTGACAACTGCGAAAAAAATTATTATTAAATATTAACAAATTATTACACTACAACTTTATTTTTCATTATAACGGCGTGAATATGATACCCATGCCAAGTTACAGCTTTCTAGTACTAAGGGTCTCCGAGCTAAGCCGGGGACAAACAGACAGACGTCCATGGCGAAACTATAAGGGTTCCCGGTTGACTTCGGAACCCTAAAAACCAATTAATGACATCCGTTACTACTCTAATTTTCATTAACATAAGAAAGGGCCAATAAAAGATTATGTTGCAATTTAAAACACATTGCACCAAGTTAATTAGCTTAGTTATAAGCTTCATATACCTAAAGTAGTTAAATTCTTTGGGACACGCTTGCAACTGACCTAATTTGTTACGTTAGAAAACGGGCTATTCAAATTCAAATTCTTTATTTTAGACCATGAGTCCATTAGTCCGTGTCCGTTTGTGCCGGACGTAAAGAATAGCACCATCCCATTTCTTCCCGTGGGTGTCGTAAAAGGCGACTAAGGGACTTACTAGAGAATGGGCAGCAGCGTTCTCTATGCATTTTAACACCATACTGCGATCGCCAACCCGCTTGTGAAGCGTGGCGATTATGGCAAACCCCGCCTTTGTGGGAGGCCTATGTCCAGCAGTGGACGACTTTCAGTTGAAATGATGATGATCATGACCCCCTAAAGGGGGATTGGGAGGTATCAGACTTTGTATGAAAGAATTTTAACGCTCGGTCTGATTGACTCGTAACTCAGTATTTATACTTAAAACCAAAAATAAAGAATATTGTGTATCAGGGTTTTTCGAAAATCTACCTCTAAGGGGGTGAAAAGAGGTATTCTATTTAGTTTGTGAGTGTGTGTGTATGTTTGTTACTTTTTCACGCTCAAACGGCTCAACCAATTTTGATAAAATTTTGTATGGAGGTAGCTGACACCCTAAATTAGGAAATAAGCTACTTTTTATCCCGATATTCCTACGGGATCGAGACTTACGCGGGTGAAATTGCTGGGCGCAGCTAGTATTGTGTAAATAAATAAGGAGGAGAAAATACGAAATTCACGCAGACGAAGTCAAACTGCTAAGAACACAATTCATCCACAGTGAGAAATAACATAATATTTACTTTCTTATTTATTTCTAACAACAAAAAATATTTCTTAGCATACATACACGAATAGGACATAAATAGAAAAATCCCAGAAATTAACATATACACGTACACGTGTCCCCCAGCCCTTACCCGCTCGCCGTAACCACATGTGACTCACAGTGAACTTCACGAATTTTCATAACAAAGTTTATGTACTTAAACATGTTTCCCTGAAAGTTCTGAATGTCGACAGACTGTAGAATGTTTGTCAATTTGAATTAGGCAGGCATGAGAAATTCTTACGAAAATACTTTCAGTATTTAGAATTATTGGAAGGCTGTTCGGTATAGTTATAATTGATAACGCCATCTCTTGGGGGTTTAATAATAAATTAATATTAGACAGTTCCGGGTAGATTTTGAAGTAATTGTCAGAACAGGCGATCATACCCCTTTCTCCCTCCCGCAAAGCACGCCTGGCCAGAGGCGTGAAGATTCCATCTCGGACGGCCCTGTGAGGTAGCCGTGTAACAGCGCTGCGCGCACGCCTTTCTGCTCGCTTAATCAGCTTAAACCGCTTTCGATAAATTCGGTGATTGAACTCTTTAACTAACAACCGCCCGTGGGTGTCATTGAGTGATTTGGTGCATGAGAGACTCCAGTGACAAGTGCCGAGCTTCAAAGCAGGATCCCGTCGCCGCCATTTTCGTCCTGAACGCCTGTCGCAAAGGAAGATATTGTAAGGCAAGGCGTGCTCTCCTTGTATTCCTCACAATTGATCGCCCGTTCATCATCTATTATCGCCATCCTTTAAATACAGTCCACTTAAATTCAATAAACTTAGATTGGTAGTTTTCCGTACCAATCATTCCTTTGGTTTACTTTTGGAACGTTCATAGATATGTCGGAGCCGGTCATTAGTACGGACAATAACGAATCAAGCCCGCCACCGGTGATATCGCGTGATCTACCCACACCTCTGGCGTGCTTCTACAGAGTCGTGATGTTTTGATCCGATGGCGAAAAGGACATTCAAGATTCAGTGTCTGGTCTGATCGCATCGGAGTTAAGACGTCGCGAAACTATACTCGATTCGTTATGCTCGGTTATAGTGGTGATTTTAATTTTTAGTGATTGTGTCAATTTATGATTTCAAATAAACGCTGTGTATCGCACCTAGTGTGTTTTCATTGCACGAAACCCAACTTCTGCCCACATGATGTCCGAATCTAACAGAGTATGACGATCTGACATTTATATATATTTATAGGACGTATAAAGATCATAAATCTCTCGCAAAGTTATTTTTATTTCATCCCGAGTTTATAGGGTACTAGACAAGTAAAGCATAATATTAGGTACCCCGTGTTCACACCAAGGTATAAATCCCGTGTTCTACATGTTGTGTCTACTAGATTCCTTTGTCAACAGGTTATACAAGTTATAAAGACAAATTGTACACAAAACTTCTTGTAAAAACTTGTCAAAAATGTAAAAAAGTTAAACAAAATAGTTAACAATACATGTCTTAAATGTCGTTGTTTTAACCCACAGCATGCCTGGAGGCAAAAAGTTACATAGTATGCCTGGTGGGTCTGTCAGACCCAGATTTTTAACTTGTTATTTCTTAAATAAGGTTTGATAAATAAGTTGTTATAATGTACTAATGTTTAATAGCGGTGTATATTAGATTTAAAAATAAAAAATGTTAAAAATAAAAAAAAATAAAAAATTGTTTTTCTAATTAAACTCAGGTATCTAGCTTTTTTTACCAAAAAAATGGACTTCGTTACTCTTTTAACATATAATATATTATAGTGTTACAAAGACCGTGCGAATTATACGCACGTCCTACTACTACGAGGACAGGAGCGTGCTCTGGGGGTCACTCCGAAGATAAACCCGAAGTATCGGCCGAATGTTCGACCGTTTCCTGACTACGGCTGACTATGGCTGCATACGGCGAAAGAAAAAAAAACAACAGTCAAAGATATCTCTTTGACTGTTGTTATTGACAGTCTCTTTGACTTTTTGAAATAACAGCGACGATATTTTAGTTTTAGATTGTATACTGTATTTAAATATAATGTAACAATGTTCTTACATAATGAACCACCATCTTGACATACCGAGACTCCTCCGTGGCTTGGAAAGCACGTTAAGCCGTTAGTCCCGGCTGTCATTCGTGGATTTTTGACTGTCAGAAGTCGGAAAGTCTGACAGCCAGACTTACCAAGGGGTATCGTATTACCCAGCTGGGTTGTGGAGGTCAGTTAAGGGTAAGCAGTCGCTCCATGTGAAATACTGTTTGCTGCTCCGGTTAGACTGGAAGCTGAACCCAACATACTTAGGAAAGGGCTGGGCAGATGGAGATTGATTAATTTTTCCAACATAATGTAGATACCTAACTGTAATACTACGTTATACTGATTCGCTATAATCAAGACGAAAATTGATTACGAACATTATCAGTGGGTACCTAGTAATTAGCATTTCCAGCATGGAATTTAAGATGATGGATATTTTTTAACCGACTTCCAAAAGGAGGAGGTTCTCAATTCGGCTGTATGTTTTTTTTGTTTTTTTTTTTGTATTTTTGTTACGGGATTACTCCGTCAATAATTTATGAACCGATTTTGAAAATTATTTTTTTGTTTGACAGGGGGAATCAGAATCTGATGAGGGAATCCCATGGAAATCGAGGGAAACCCTCAAATTTTATATGCAAACCTATAGCGATTTGAGTATTTTTTATAGTAACTCGTGCATTTGCTCTCTGAAAGCACCATTTGGTGAAGTGGAACTGATGATGGAGACCACAGATGGCCACCGGAATAATAATCAGTACCTATTTAACGGGTTGCAATTAAGCAATTTATGCTCGTCACTATGCATAATGGTGAGTGGCAGTCCTCCTGGTTTTTACCAGGAGAACTCCTCAACAATCAACGTCCCAGCATCGGGAAATGCAATATTTTGTAAAAGGTGATGAGCAGTTAACATTAGGCTATTGTAACTCAGATAAATTGTAAACTGTCCCACTAAAAAGTGAAAAATAAAAAACTTTTTCCAAAAAAATTATAACCGACTTAATTTCGGAAGTCGGTGTCTTTGGATCTGTATTTGAGTTTTTGGCCACCGACTTCCGAAATTAAAGTTATTTTTCACTTTGTAGTGTTATGTTTGGTAGTCGGTTATTATTTTTTTGGAATAAGTTTTTTTTATCACATAAAGTCAAAGTCAAAAGTCAAATTATTTATTTCAAACAGACACATAGGAGGCACTTTTGAACGTAAAAATTTACAAAAAAAAAATAGAATGGATTCTAGTTGCCGCTTCCAAAAGGTAGTTTCGTATGGAGAAGTATGGGCAAGAAACTCCACCGTTACTCCTACATTAATTATAAGATTATAGGTATGTGAAGACGATGCACCTAGAATAAAATAAAATTACTATACCATAGGTAAAAATAATTAAAAATGAAGCAATGAATAGTATAATGGATTCCTCTGTTTGACTTGGCTACCTAATCATTTAGTTTTCTTTCACATAACAGACTACCACTTATAAACGGAATAGCTAATAAACTCAATTAAAATTGAATACAATTTTCCGGCATTGCTCATCACCAACCCCTCCTGAATTTTAAACAGCTGTATATCTAACATAATATTACAACACCCTGTAATGAATAATCAACCACCCAGAGAACTAAGTTACGAAAAATATCGTTAACGGTTATATAACACGATACTTTTGCGTAAAAGTGTATCAAGTTTTAAATTCTGACCATAGAATAGTTAAATCGCGTAGAAGCGAAACTCATCAGTAACACATAAAATAACAGCACGCCTTGGTTGCTTGAAGGGTTAGGTAGGGGTACACCCACATTTCACCTGTAATAGAGGGCGAGCCTATTCCGGGGCTGCTACTGAGAAATACCTATCCGAAAACATCTGTACCTACTCGGCCGAAAATATGATATATCTAGTTGTGGAAAAAGTTCTTTCTTTTTTAAAAAACGTTGCCCCCTCACACTAGGAATTTCTCCTGTATCGTGGGTGCGTTTACAAACATTTTATACTCACATACACAAACAGCCAGACCCGTAACAAATACTTGTAGGTCATAAAAATATTTGTTCCGTGCGGGAATCGAACCCGTGACACGCAGCGCAGCAGTCAATCGCTTAACCACTGCGCCAACCGTGCCGTCAAAGTTCATATTTTGTTGGTGTTGTCTCTGTCACTCATATAAATAGGTAGGTAAGACAGTGTCTTACCTAAAGCTCAAACTTGCATATTTCCGTCCGAGTTAGTACCTACCCATAAGTACAGTCATCTTCGTTTTCACTTCAAAAGCACGCTGTCGGAGATTCAACGCTCGGCTCGGCGCTGTAAGTTGAAAATACAGTAGCACGTTTTTATTCAGACATTTTTAGATGTCATCAGTGTTAGTGAAAACGGACATAATGCTTATATTCATCTACCGCTCATCACCAGTCAGTTACAAGTCAAAACAGGGGTTGTCAACATTATTGATGGTTAAAGGCGGAGCGCGAACGTGTTCGCGTATTCAAACTAACCATTGCAGCATAATATTATTAGCTACTCTAGCAAGCTGACATAAATGTATTTATCATCTATGACTCTGACTGCATTAGCCTGTCGTACATGCCCAAAACTAAAAGTTATTTCATGATACTAGTGCGGTAAGTTGGTTTTTACAAACTAGTAGACGAATGTAAGCCCGAGACGAAGTCAAGGGCTTACCATAGTCACGAGTTTGTAAATATCAATTTCCGCACAGGTGTCATACAACGTTTTTCAACACATTTGCGAGAAAACAGTACAATAGGTAATGAAAGAAGCCATCAAAACATTTTCAGAGAATGAATAAGTAGTTCTTCGAGTCATCCAAGATATAAAATTATTGTTATTTTAACTAGCACTCGCGATTTTGGCGGCAAGAGAACATTTTCTGCAATTTGCGCCTCATTCAAGATATCACGTGGAGTGGATTCCTTATTAATATCGGATCCTCGCTTGAACTCATAATATTATTTTGTTTAAATATCAGTCGAAAAGTCGCAACAATCTTTGACGTTTCTAATATGAAAATGGCGCGAATTTGCAAATGACACCACGTGCCGTGCGTGTGTTAAAATTTGAACTACATCTTTCGTCTCATTTTCTCTTTAGTACTAAAGTGAGACAAACATATTGAGCAAAAGCTCGAGCGAAAGGTTCCAAGGAGGGTCGATCATTCAGCTAATTAATTTATTATTCTCGTAATCTGAAACGCCTTGGTAGAATTCTTATAATTTTTTTATTGAAATTTAAAAAATACCGTCAAGGCTACGCAAGGCGCTATGCAACAGAGTGTGCGGTAAAACAGGTACTTAGGGTGAGAGAGAGTACCTATTATACCGCATATTCCGTTGTATAGTGCGTAATTTTTAACTTTCGAACAATGTATACAGGCTTCGTAAATGCTTTTTTTGACCAAATGTGTTGAAAAAGTTTTATATTTTGGAACCACAATAAATTGGCATTTAGAATACATTCAGAGTGGCAGTTTCACATCTATCCAAAGTATTATTCCTTAATCCATGCCCTGACCCAGTCATCCTTTAAAGTTGATGGTAAACTCGAAGATATGACACCCTTTGCCCTTCCGTAAAAAGTTCGAGTAATAAAGTTTCATTTTTAATGCACCCGTGACAACGCACTTAAAATTAAAACACAACGAGCGTGAATAATACGTTTCTGAGGGAAAACTGCCCAATTTTTGCGTTTCTTCGTGTAAATGTATATTTTTGTGTTGCTGAGTAAAATTTTATTAAAATACCATGCGCTTTGGGAGTGAAATAAACTGAATAAGATTAATCTATACTAACATTATAAAGCTGAAGAGTTTGTTTGGTTGAACGCGCTAATCTCAGGAACTACCTACTGGTTCGAATTGAAAAGTTATTTTTGTGTTGGATAGTCCATTTATCGCAGAAGGCTATATAGGTTATATAACATCACGCTACGATCAATGAAAAATATTCCTTTTAAGAGCTTCCGTTGCGTACGCTGCGTAAACAGTTAAAGGTACGCAAAAATCATGTATGACGGAATTGTTCCCCTTTAAAAGTTATAAAAAAAATCCGCAACAGCATATGTCTACCTTTTAAGGTTGACTCACTATAACCTTTTTTCAATCAACTCAGCCTACAGCAGTCCACTGCTCGACATAGGCCTCTCTCAGGCTGCGCTACAACACCATGTCCTCCGCCTTCCGCATCCAGTCTGTCCCAGCCACCTTTTTAAGGTTGTCGGCCCATCTAGCTGGGGGGCGTCCCACACTACGCTTGCCGATGCGCGGTCTCCACTCCAGGACTCATCTGCTCCACCGGCCATCAGTCCTTCGACAAACATGGCCAGCCCACTGCCACTTCAGCTTGCTTACTCTGCAGGCTATGTCGGTAACTCCGGTTCTCTTCCGGATAACTTCATTTCTGATCTTATCCTTCAAAGAAACTCCGAGCATAGCCCGCTCCAAGGCACGCTGAGTGACCTTGAATTTGTCGACCAGCCCGACTGTCAGTGTCCACGTTTTGGCACCGTATGTCATAACGGGCAGGACGCACTGGTTGAAGACCTTAGTCTTCAAAAACCTAACCTTTTTTATGGTAATCAAATCTGTTCTAAAATAATGCATTATTTGCGAAGAAGTTTTTATAAATATATTAATCCATATCCAAATAAATACGTTATTCATCACAAGTATTTAATTTTGAACAGAATTGCCCTCAACATTATTTTATTTCAATGAATATCTTAGGAGATAGCGTAGTTTTAAATAAGGTCCAGGCCCGGGTCGACGGCGCGTTGTATTCCACGCGCACCTTATCGAGTTGTCAGCACCAACTGCAGGCTTAGCATGGCGTTTTCGATCTCTACTCTACTATAGAATAGACATCGCTTGTCTACACTTCCCGTTATCTCTTCTTCGCGAGCACGAGGACACACCTAGACTCGGGTTTCTTCGTAGACAGTGACTTGTCCATAGCAACGGGGTATTCGCTAGTGGTGTGCATTACTACCCAATTTTACCGTACTTTTGCGTTTCGTTCTCAAACAAATCTATGAAGCAAAGTGTTTTTAACGAATATTTCTTCAATTACAAAACGCAAATGGTCAAGGGGGATGCGCTGAGTAGCCGCGAAATTCAAATTTTCGAACGTTTTTTGAATTCTAAGGATTTTTTGAAGAGAGTTAGTTGCTTTGCCGATTCTAATGATTATAATTCTGTAAAGCAATATTTTTTACGGCCGCGAATCATATTTAAATCAACTTATAACGTGTTACTGACTTGCAAATTGCAAAAAATGTAATCAAATTTGAATTTCACGGACTACCTTAGCGCATCTCCCTTTTAAAAATATTGTTAAATGGCTGTAGCCAATGACGTAATATACCTAGGTAATACATCATTGGCTGTGGCGCCAAAGTTTTAAAACTCATTTGTATTGCATACACAGAACACTATATAATATTGGTAATTGCATAAAATGTACACGCATTATTTAAATAAAGATCCATAATTATTCTATTTTGATGGCGTCACGCAAGAAGTATCCTTTAAGGGTACTGCAGACTGGTCGCGCTATCACGTCGCGCCTGTCTGCGGGAGCCCTTGTTTTTACTAGGTACTAACATTGTTATTGTATTGTTGTTTATCGATGTTTTATTTATTAGTAGGTAAATGCTCCATTTAAAACTGAGTGTGTAAGATTTAGTAAATGAAAATAATAATCACTACATAGTAAAGGCTTCTACAGACCAGCGCGACTCGCGACGCGACACAAAGGCACCGCTCGTCACGCGACGTGCGGGGCCTTTGTGTCGCGCCAGTATGTAGAAGCCTTAATGCAACGCGGGCGAGGCCGCGGGCGGCAGCTAGAACTTCATAAATAAATAATTTAGTGTTCAATGAGGAGATTTTGGCTCATAGTCAGATGTTTTATATTCCCTGTGAATGTAAAATCTAATAAATCAAAGTTAAGGGACAACATAGTGTAAAAACTGTAGGATACTTATATTGTTGTTCTTATTTTATTGTTAATTCCAAAAATCTATTATTTATTTTGGGCGACAGGTCCTAGCCGAGTTCTTCGCATAAACATTGATTGCACTATCTCCTTGCTTATTTTATAATTCTACAGAACTCACTTCCCGTGAGATCAAAGGCTCCCAAACAAACAAAGCAAGCTCGCTAATAGTATTTCTTTCCCATCTTCGCTGAAGTTTTTCTATAAAAAAACTTAAATAAAAAGCGCAATTTGAACCCAACATGTTAATTTCAGCTTAATACATGATAAAAGTAAAAAAGCACCGCCTATAATTACTCGAATTAACGAAAAAACAACTAACGAATCGTTGTCTAGGTCATTTTATATGTAGACTATTTCGGAAGAAAGGTTTCTATCCCTAGCTGTCAACACCGGAGAAAGATTGTACGCCGTGCTCGACGTTGTAGACAGTTGTCTAGGGTAGAGAAGACAAGTCTCTTCACATTTGGTTTTGTAATCGCCGTGCTACAGACAGTAGAAAACTTTCTGTTGTCTACACTGAAACGTCATTTTTGTCTATTCTACCGTCGACAAAACGCGTAGAGAGGGTTCTCGTGCTAAGCCTGCTGACGGGGTCCGTTAGGGCCAATGCCTGCCAGGGTTGCGAGTATGTCCGAAAGGGATATCGTGGCCCTGGCACACAGGCAAATGAAGGAACACGGGTGGGTTTTTGTCAGTAAAAGTCTGACAGTCTTCTTCTCCCGCTCCGCCCAGAGCGGGAGAAGTTATTAGATAATTACCCACCAAAAAAAAAAAAAAAGGAGATAGTAGCTTAGTTTTAAAATAATAATATTATATAATTATGCGAAAGTTTGTGAGGATGGATGGATGTTTGTTACTCTTTCGAGCAAAACTACTACACGGATTTAGATGAAATTTGGCACACAGATAGTATATAACCAGGATTAAAACATAGGATAATTTTTATCCCGATATTCCCACGGAATCGAAACTTATGCGGGTGAAACCGCAGGGCGCTGCTAGTTCAAGTATAAATGTAAGCGTTATGTTAGATTTAAAGAAAGATTTTAAATTGAGAGGGATGGAGGATACAATTAGTTCAAGAAAAATGGAAAAAGTAGAATAGAATAGAATACTCTTTATTATGTACACCATAAAAGTTACAGACATAAATGTTAAAATTTTACATAGAGTGACACAATGGGCGGTCTTATCGCTAAAAGCGATCTTTTACAGACAACCTTTGGATGGATTAAAGGGAGTAGGAGAGACAATACTGCAGGTAGTCAGTGGTCAATAGCCTGTGATCAAGCACTAATAGGCTTAAAAAGAACATCAAGTTGTAACAGAATTCAGTCCATACATGCATACATAAACACACGACTTTTCCCATGGGGCTAGACAGGAACTCATGCCCTCTTATTACAAAACAAGGTTTATCTTCAGACCCAGGTTTAAAACATGGAGCCATTATTGAATTTTGAACTTTATTCCGACTATGGTAAAGTTCCTAAACACAAAACTGACAACTTAGTACCCAACGAAGTTTTCAGTTTTGTATAAAGAACGGTATTTCAATCACTGTTACGTTCTTATTACAAAAACTGGCTCAATGGTTTAAGCCATGTCAAAATATAAATCTTGTTTTGTAATAAAGCGGATGCCGTTTACTCACGTATCTTACCCATGGGAGTGAGTACGCACAAAAAACATCAAATTGCAACAGAATTCAGTCCATTATTTCGATAAAAGAAATACTACAAATTATTGCAACGAACAAACACGCTGTCGAATTCCATCAATAATGCGGTGAAGGAATGCTATGCGGTTAACTGAATTTGCCATTTTGTAACACTGTTGAATAATTCACAGTATAAATAAACAACAAAGAAAGTGTTTTATGTAAAACTAGTTTATGATTACAATAACTCTTTAGACAACATAACAACAACATAAACTCACTCCTTCTTCCCATGGGGGTAGGCAGAAACTACAGAAGGCCATCTGCTACGAACCTGGACATAAATTGAAAAACGCAACTTTATCAATCAATACCCATAGAGCCTACATTATTTAAAATAAATAAAAATATGTAAATAATTTCTTTATTTCAAAAAGTCAAATACAATTTGTCCATCTCAATCGAACATAATAAAAAAAACAGGTCAAGAGCGAGTCGGACTCGTGCACCGAGGGTTCCTTGCGTGTATATGATGTTGATGATTTCTGAAAAACTGTGCTATTTAGAGACATCGTTTCATTTTTTCTGTAATCTTTACATAAACTTCTATCACATACAATAATTTCAGATTTTGACCTATGCAAACTTCGGAGATAAGGGGGAGGGGGCGGTATTTTTTTTTTAATTTTTCATTAAAACTCGAAAACTATGCTGCCTAAAAAAAAATGTTTGAGAATGCAAACAGTGCTATTACATAAATGATACCCCACTTGCCCTAGTAGCCCCACTTCAAATTTTCAAGACCCCCTTCAGTCCCTTTTGCAAAATAGTTTTTTTTTTTATTTCTTTCTTGTTTACAAAATAGTTGGGCAAACGTCATCTAAAACTAATCTAAATTTCAAGTTCATAGCATTAGTAGTTCTTGAGATATCCAGGTGTGACAGACAGACCGACAGACTTAGTCTCACCAT
Organism: Tiliacea aurago; assembly: GCA_948098905.1. NCBI lineage: Eukaryota > Metazoa > Arthropoda > Insecta > Lepidoptera > Noctuidae > Tiliacea > Tiliacea aurago. The sequence continues at coordinate 21,758,117 of OX402593.1, forward strand.
AAGGGTTCCTTTTTACCATTTTGGTACGGATTACCATTTTGGTACGGAACCCTAAAAAGAAGATAAAACGCCAATATATGAAGTACCTACAACGCTACGCATGTTTGAGACAGAGCTAGTGCACGTCTGTGTCTGTGCGAGTATAGTATAAACTGTGTTGCAGACACAGGCGCCTTCCTCTTACAGTTCATTGGCAATATGCTGCACTGTGTAGCAGTTTTGGTAAACATAAAACACACTTATTAAAATGTATGTAAGCAAGGAATGGGTGTGTATGGTGTGGGTGTATGAGTGTGTGGATTTGAACAAGGTAACTATTAAAAAATACAAAATTTGCTAAGTATACCTGGGCAACATTCAAAATCGATGCCCGCTTGGAATAACGATTGCAACTTTGAGATAATCGTAAGTACATTATGATACATAATGTACTTACTATTATCTCAAAGTTGCGAGGAAAAGAAAATATGCATATTCAAAACATTATTTTATGTATAATATATATTTTATACAACGCCCGGAATTAACCCACAACCCCTTAAGGGATCATTGTACTCATCATTATGAACAACTTTTATCCAGGGACCAAACCTGAAATCGCGAAAAAAAGTCAACTGTTCCCTATATTTATGTTCTCATATCTCGTCAAAATGTACGGAACGATAACGGAAGAATATTATGAACTTTTAAAACTATGTAACAATACTCTGTAACAATATTTTTACAAATAAATGAACTTAGTACTATTGTAGCGGAATCAACATCGCCACATACGAACAACGCGGCACACTGACGTCACGCGAATCCTGCATCGCGCAATCAGAGTTTACCACGCAACTAGCATATATACAACGTCCCGACATCAACCGTCGGGCAGTTGTCCACCAGACACAACACCCGTCTGGTCGGAGGATCCTCCCTTTTCTATGGTGGATGAGTGAACTTTACACCCTGATCCTCATACCACCAAACTATTACTACCATAACTGTAAAAAGGATAACTGGCAGACTACAGCAGTAACTTGATGCTATTCAAATGATCCCCTCTCATGTTCAATTGTCAGAGAACTGCATGATCAAGTCATAACTCTGCTTACGTTAAGGTACACAAATACATAATTCACAAGCTCAAACGGTCCGTGTATTGCTGACAAAGGACTACACGCAAATGCAGTTCTCATGGTTAAATGGTCTCTTAGGGTCTGTATAGACGAGGCACGACCACACCACACCAAAGATGTGAAATACGTAGGAAGTGTGGTTAAGATGTAGTTACAGCGAAAAAGGTAAATACATGGAATATTAACAGGTACCACTGCGAACGTTCCCAGTCGACGTTTCGCTCTTATGCCCATAGTAATAAGGTTGAAAAGTGGTCGACCGGGAACTTTCGCGGTGGTACCTAGCACGGTTTTTTACCCGACTGAGAGACATCAAAGACATGGTTGGGTATGTTTGTTTAGGTTATTCTAATTCTCGTCCCACCAGTAATGGTGTATAGCCGCATAGACATTTGCAAAGTCAGAGGCATCGCAGCTGTAGTTTGGTTCCCATCCCAGAGCCAAGCGTGAAATGTCTCATGTAAGTACCTGAAACTATACGAGCACCCACACACAACGCCAGCTTTAGGGCTTGCCCCGGGACAGCCGCGCAGGGCGCCGGGGCATACAAGGCACTGCGCACGCCTGCTTAACTTAACCCCTTAATTTGAATGCCTATCTCTATCGATCCAAAGAAAAACTAAATTCAGCGTATTCATTTTTAACAACTTATCTTGTAGGAGTGAGTATGAGTATTACGCATTTATTTACCACGACCTGTCATTTTGTTGCTTGTCTTGTCGTATCCCTCACTAACTTATGTAGGATGACAGAGAGACGCACTGAGCGACAGGCGACATTGTTTTTCATTATAAGTTTCGTGACTAACTGACACAGAATATACGTGGGTACATTGTTTAGATATTAAATGGTTAAATATGTTATTATTAATAATAATAAATACCTACATATTTGTAGTGTTCTATTAGTTCACTATTAAATATGGTACAAAATTAAAAATATGTTTTTTTACAATGAAATATAAAATGCGCCAAATGCATGACTCGAGCGCCTGGGTAGTTAAAGCCAGCCCTGCCCACACATACCCTTAAACCAGAATTTTTCGTGCACGTGAATGGTCACTTACTTCATATTATATGTCGGGTGACATTAGTGCCAACTGTAGTGTGGTTGTAACTGTGTCTCGTCTGACCAGACCCTTAGCATGGACAGAGAACTACTCGGCTATAAACTCGCATACTGATCACAAACAGAGATACAATGGATCGATCATTTATATCTTCAGTATTATGATTGATTCGATCTCTGCATTATGTGTGAATAATCATGATTAATGTCGCCTGGAGGACTCGGTCGGTGTGTCTGTTAATTTATTTGGTAGACAGAAATGGTTTTTTTTAATATAAAAGATTGTTTGTAATGTTATTTTATTACAAAATATAAAGGTAGAAAACATCCCATGAGCGACAATTTTTCAAAAAAAAATGCGACCTTGTAATGTATTCCATAAGAAATTATTATGGCCGTTGAAAAAAAACAAAAAAAAACCCAAGAAGGATCAACAGGGACAGGGGGGGTTTTTGTAAATAGACAATGTTTTTACTTAATATTTTAATTCTTGTACTCATGATCTTCATTGGGCTCCATTGTAATCCATGGCCACAAATTTAATCGATTTTTTTGTTGTTATTTGTTACGTTAGTAAATAGTTTGTATGGCAACGAGCCATACAGGTCATTAACGTACCAAACAACATGTTGTATATAACGTAACGTGAGCTAAACAAACGGAGTAAGTGTTGGTAGGTACATATAAGGACTGTAGCACGTGGAATACTGTAATTTCGGCCTGTCTCATGGGATATGGACATAAATTCATGTTTGTTGGTAGTATAATAATAACAATTTTCCGGATAGGTAACTCGTTGGAACAATATGTGGCTGAAAATCTTCATGTTTTTCACGGGAAATAATATATTTACAAACCAATAAGAATCTCAACCCTATACCTACCCATTGTAGAATAGTAATTTTATTCTAGGTACATCAACTTCACAATACGCAACAAATATAATTAATGTAAGTAAACATAGTAAAACCATTTTTTAAAGATAAGATAAGATAAGATTTCTTTTTTAACCGACTTCCAAAAAGGAAGTCCTCAACAATCAACGTCCCGGCATCGGGAAAAGCAATATTTTGTAAAAGGTGATAAGCAGTTAACATTAGGCTATTGTAACTTAGATAAATTCAAAACTGACCCACTAAAAAGTGAAAAATAAAAACTTTTTACAAAAAAATAATAACCGACTATCAAAAATAACACTACAAATTGAAAAATAACTTTAATTTCGGAAGTCGGTGGCAAAAAACTCAAATACAGATCCAAAGACACCGAATTCCGAAATTAAAGTTATTTTTCAATTTGTAGTGTTATTTTTGGTAGTCGGTTATTATTTTTTTGTAAAAAGTTTTTTGTTTAACATTGTATACCTATATACAAGAGCATGCAAGATATTACATCGTTTGAGTCCAAACATGTTTAGCTGTAACTATCGGCGTACAAATATTTCCAAAACATTGAAAATAATTAACAATAAGAAAAAAAGTAAAAGGAAGAACAGAATAAAGAGTAACTATGAAATTTCTTGCCCATTCTTATCCATTACATACCAGACTACATTTAGGAAGGGGCAACTAGATTCAATTCTTCTATTTTTCTTGTAAATATTCTTATTTATTCGTTTTGAGCTGTTTTGTACAGATATTCTGAACCAGATGCACTCTTCAACCTGTTTGTATGGTTATACCCTTTCCGTAACATGGTGTATTGTTCCCACTGTTGGGACACAGGCCTCCCCTATGCGAGAGGGAGTGGGCTGTAATCCACCACGCGGGCCCATCGCGGGTTGGTAGATGTCACATGGCTTCGGATTTTTGGTTCTAGGACATGCCAGTTTCCTCACGATGTTTTCTTTCACCATTTTAAGAGCAGTGGTGATTAAATTATTTGCACAAAGTAAGGCAACTGCCTAGGTTGAAACATAACCCTGATACCCTGATACATCGAGCCTGATATGGAAGAACATCGTAAGCGACATAATGTAGGTATTTCACTTTTTCAAAAATATATAAAATGAAATAAATAAAATATTCAATAAAAAACATAATAATATCCTGTAAAAAAAAAATGTCGCTTAGGATGTTCTTCCCTAACAGGCTGGACATACTCATACAATTTTAATTTTTCCTAATTTTTTTAATATTAGTGTTCGGTTTCCCTCTAACTAAAAATACATCGTGATATCGTTACAAAAACGAGAACAAATGAAGTGGGGAAACAGGCAAGGGAGTTAAATGCAATGTTAGGAACCTCCTACATTTACATAAGGCGTGGCAAGACGTAAAGTTGCTCCGTGCTTCGCTTACTGAAAGAATACCTGATGAAATTTTGAATCAGATTCTGGTTTGACGGTTCAGTTCATTTTTTGATAGTAAAGGTAGATATTTTCTTGTGGGTTCCGCAGAAGGGATTATGTAAGAAAGATGCGTGGTACTCTCTACTGCAACATCTATTAATATAGTGAGCAAATTTCGTGCTTATAGACTGGCTATGTTTGCCCTTCCCGTCTTTGTGAACTCATTTCGAAATAATAGATATATTTCTAGACTTGAATATAGAAAATATCAAAATATCAGATGCATGATCTGGTGAAGGTTGCAGGAAACCACTAGGTACGAAATTACCAAGACTGGTCGATATGCTGATACTTTGGGGAAGCCAGCTGAGACATAAAAAAATAAAACAAATAAAAAGTTTTTATTGTTTCTCATACAATTGATCCACAGCACAAAATTTAGGCAGCCCCGATGTTCTATGTTAGAGGGTTTGGTTTCAGAGACGGTTTAGTCCTTCATGTGGACCATTGTACGTGGGCCATGGCAGCCGTCAATGGTTTATTCCAGCCAGCCCACCTCCCTCCAGAAGCTAGCATAGGATATCTGTGAAGGATCTGGGTGACCCGAGGGTTTCTGTTCTGATCCGGGTGACGCCTGTGCAGTCAAAGAGCACATGCGCAACGGTTTCTTCAGCCTTCATGCAACCCCTGTACAGAGGGCTGTCCGTTATGCCTATTGTGAGGCAGCCCCGATAAGTTATAAGGATCTGGATCTGTTGTTTGAATGACGATAATGAAATAAAGTAAGTCCCACGAGAATACGTTTTACAATTCGGCTTCAGAAAACCACAAACCAACCAAATTTTTCTTTTCACCCGTTCCTTTTTTTCCTACAAAGCCAGGCTCATCTATAAAAATAAACATACAAAACACAATACAATATTTCTTAGTAATATCCGTATTAGGACTTCAAACGGCTTACTTACAACCGAGTCGTCAGACTAAGCTGGCAGTCAGTCAGCCGTGCAGACTTACGTGTTCCTGAACGAATAGCGGTGGAAATTATAGAAATAAATGGATATTAAGTTTCTTTGGAGGATGATTTTATTTACTGCATAAAAATAAGCGAGAAGTAGGGATCAAAAGAAGCGAGAAGTAAGATCAAAAGAAGCGAGAAGTAGGGATCAAAAGAAGCCAGAAGTAAGATCAAAAGAAGCGAGAAGTAGGGATCAAAAGAAACGAGAAGTAGGGATAAAAAAAAGCGAGAAGTAGGGATCAAAAGAAATAACTCTTCCATTGTATATACAGGGTCAAATTCAATTAGCTAGGGAACCTCCGCAGACGTGATGACGTGATGTGTGTGTTTCTAGACATGAATAGAAATAAATTAATTTTGCCAAACTATTGCTGGGCTGCCAAGGAAGCCACTGCAGGCTGAAGATCTTTGCCCTACAGGTACAAGACGTATAATATATGGCACGTTTTACCAAGATTGTACTTTGGTACAATCTTTATTTATTGATCGACTAACTGCGTCCCGTGGTTTCACCCACATAAGTCCCGATCCCGTAGGAATATCGGGATGAAAAGTATAATATGTCCTAATCCATGTCATGGTCTACCCATGTGCCAAATTTCATTTAAATCCGTTCAGCCGTTTTAGCGTGAAAGCGTAACAAACAAATAAATGAACAAACTAATTCGGTTTTGCATTTATTTATTTAACAGTTTATGTACACAATTAAAAACAAGAAGAAAGGAATAAAAAAATACGTACAATGAAATAATAATACAATCACAACACACTGTGACACTAATAATATAAAGGTGATATTTTGTGGGTGTGTGTGTGTTTGTTACTTCTTCATGCTCAAACGGCTGCACCAATTTTGATAAAATGTTGTATGGAGGTAGCTGACACCCTGGATTAACATATAGGCTACTTTTTATTTCGATATTCTCAGGGGATCGAGACTTACGCGGGTGAAACCGCGGTGCGCAGCTAGTCTATCTAACTAATATTATAAAGGCGAATGTTTGTGAGTGTGTGTGAGTGTGTTTGTTACTTCTTCACGCTCAAACGGCTGTACCAATTTTGATAAAATTGGATTTACCCTGGATTAATATATAGACTACTTTTTATTTGGAATTGTAATACATTTTTGCTGTTTTACGTTTAATCTGGTATTTGGTAGTCTGCTTTTTTGCAATAAACGTGCATTTTTCCCCCACATTGTGTTCATTTTGCAACTTAGAACACGCAAGATTGACGATAACTTTAGTTTCCTAAAAATTCAGATAGATGGCGCTGCTCAGTCTTAAAACACGCATAGGTTTCAATTCTCTACTCAGTGATAGATTCGACATAGATTCTGAATCACGGTATTTTTTCGTTCTCACTTCTATCTAATCTAACTAATATTATAAAGACGAAAGTTTGTGAGTGTGTGTATGTGTGTGTGTTTGTTACTTATTCACGCTCAAACGGCTGGACCAATTTTGATACAATTTTGTATGGAGGTAGCTGACACCCTTTTTTTTTGGGTTAACATAAAGGCTACTTTTTATCCCGATTTTCCCACGGGATCGAGACTTGGGTGGGTGAAACCGCAGGGCGCAGCTAGTAATATCATAATTTTTTATATTGTTTAAGATAATATATCATCCAAAGGCATTTAAAGGGGCTCGTGGCTAAATAATAACAGCCACACGGATGGATCAAAGATTAAGCTACGCTTGCCGTCGTCGGTTTGTGGATGGGTGGCCATGCATTACATAATTGAGATCTCTTCATTCCTCGGAAAGCACGTTGAGCCGTTGGTCCCGGCTGTTATTCCAACATCTTTGAGTCGCTACGTTTTCAGAAGCCCAAAAGTTTGACAACCATGCAGTCTTACCAAAGGGGCATCGTGTTGCCCAGTTACTGGGTTGTGGAGGGCAGATAGGCAGTCGTTCCATGTAAAATACTGGGTAGGTATTCAAGTGCATCTGTTCAGACTGGGAGCCGACCCCAACATCACAAAAGGCAGATTGATTGATTATCAAAAGGCATTTAGAGGCATGAGGAACAGGGTGTAAAGTTCACTCATACTCTATAGAAAAGGGAGGATCCTCCGACCAGACGGGTGTTGTGTCTGGTGGGCCATGACTACCCGACGGTTGATGTCGGGACGTTGTATATATGCTAGTTGCGCGGTAAACTCTGCTTGCGCGATGCAGGATTGTGCATGACGTCAGTGTGACGCGTCGTTCGCATGGGGCGATGTTGATGCCGCTACAGGCATATACTGTTTTGTGCTCGTGACTGAACAGTAGTGGTACGAGTACATAGTCGGACTAGCCTACAGATTCAAAGCGTAAGATACGCCCTGTTTCGTAAAAAATAATATTACAAATAAAACTCCCTTGTGTCGACAAAATTCGAAAATATACATGGGTTAAGGCTCGGGGCGTGACGGCACACAGTGGTCTGAAAATCGACTGTCATAGACATATAATACTTTTATGACCCAAATGTCCACTTTTATGACTGGGAAATTTAGAATTCCAAAACATTTCCCAGTCATAAAAGTGGACATTTGGGAAAAAAGTATTATATGTCTATGAAAGTCGATTTTCAGCCCACTGTGCGGCACCGAGACGATTTCCATTAAGTTTTCATAAAATTTGTGCTAGTGTCGAGTCGCGCCTGTCTGCGGGAGCCTTTAAACTTCTATCAGAACCAAAACCAATCACAGCACGATTTAATCCAGAAAAAATACACGAATTAAATGTTTATCATCACAACATATTTGAAATAAAAAGACGGACATGCACGAAACGTAATGGTTGGTGTTCCGTATAATGTCAACGTAGCAAATATACATACATAAACTCGGCGTGAGTTTCTTCCCATGGGGGTAGGTAGACAACACTGAGCGCCACCTGCTACGATCCTTACATACTCCTATTATACAGGGTCAAATTAAAGTAGCTAGCGAAACTCCACAGACGTGATGGGTATCGGTATCTAAACACGACAAAATAAAATAAAAATGATTTGAAGATTTTTTTTGTGTTAACGGTCCTCAGTGTTGTTACTTGAAGTATTGAAAAAATCTGTTTTCTTTTGTCTTATCATGTTTAGATATTGGTACCCATCACGTGTGTGAAGAACTTATTCACAAAAAAAGCAGATTTTTCAAGTGACTAACTGCGGTTGAAGAACCCAAAAAAAAAACTCAACATATTAATTATTTTTTATATGATCATGTTTTTCATTAGTTTCGCTAGCTAATTTAATTTGACCCTGTATAATAGTAGATAGGTACAGGAATGGCGTACATCAATATAAACTGCTAGTTAGAATTGCTTCGTGATCGATTTTTGAATCGTCAGACAACTTTTATTTGAACAGTAAAATATAGCGGTTTGACAGTTTCTAATACAAAACCTGTCAAAGCCGTAGCTGAACTATTAAAATGAATGAAAAATGCGATTAATTGTTAAAATATGTGTTTTAAGCAATTGCGCAACCCCCGCAGCCTTTAGCCAATTATTATAAGTATTATAAGTTTAAATCTACAATACAAAAAGATCCAAACTCACAACCTCTTCATTGCCAATGTTATATTTCGGAGCTTGTGGGACCATTTTGGTTACCCATTGAAAGGGTTTTCGTTAGGGTTTTTCTAAGCGGTTAAACAAAAACCGATACGATAAGGGTAACCCTTATGAACGGCTTAAATAAAATTTTGGTAACCCATTGAAAGGGTTTTCGATAAAAACCCATACGAAGCGGGTAACCCTTTTGAACGGCTTAATTTAAGCCATTCAAACTTACCCACACCGTATGGGTTTTTCTAAATAGTAAAAATGGTCCCTGGGTAGAATAGAGATAGAATTGGTCATGCTACGCGTGCTAGGCGGATATTGAATTAACATAATATTATGATTTTTTTAATGTTACTGGATTTCAAGTAGGTATAGAACCCATTGAATGGGTTATAATGTAACCCTTTCACTGGGTTTCAAGTATAAAACCCATTCAATGGGTTATCATGTAACCCTTGCAATCTAGTATAAAACCCTTTCAATGGGTTACATCATGATAAAGGTAACCCATTGAATGGGTTACCCCTTCGAAAGGCTTAACCCTTAACCGGGGTTGTACGGTCCCTGATCCTGACAAATACACAAATATAATTTCACAAGCGTTCCGTTTCACCATTGACCTTACGGAACACCAAAACTAGAAAGCGTTAGAAATCAGATTTTAGATTTCGCATTGAATTTTCGTAAAACATTTTGTAATTTGAACGCGGCACAAAATTCTCTTTGACGTAGGTATATATAAAACACAATTTCCGTCGTGTTTCCAATTAATCGTTGTATTGACTGTAGAAACGTGTATTTTTAATGTTTCCTTTTGTTATTCAGTGTTATCGTTGATAGAATTTCCAGGTAACAAAGGTTGGGGTAATATTTCTGGAATATTCTGAGTGATGTTACGATGTGTTTGAAGATAAAATATTAATATACGCATGCCTTCTAAGAATAGGTGGATAAAATACACCAACATTCGAATTGTAGAGAGCCTTTATTATTTTAATTTCCAAGTATATAAGCTTATTACAATTTTCATTCAAATCCTTATCTTATGCCTATTTCTCTGAACTAAGTACTATACCCGAGTCGCTTTAGCATGGCAATTGCGGTCACTGCTCTCCGTAGGAACCCAAACAATAAACTATGGATGGTTTTTCGTTATTGGAACATGTTGAAGAACACGATAGATATCGATTTAGGACGTTAACGGACTTCATTTTTTTTTTTTTTTAATAAAGAATTCTAGAAAATATGGGTCAATGACCGCTGTTGCCACGCTAAAGTGACTTGGGTATAGTTAAGGCTTCTACATACTGGCACGACACGCGACCCGACACGAAGGCCCCGCGTGTCGCGCGACGAGCGGTGCCTTTGTGTCGCATCGCGAGTCGCGATGGTCTGTAGAAGCCTGTACTTGTATTTTCTGACAGAAATGCCCAATGTCACTGATACGACCAGGAAATCGAATGGAGAGCTTTACGTTTGGCAAACGAGAAGAACAAAAAGGAAACCTCAACTTAGCTTCGTAGACAGTAAAAACTTACCAAAAACAGCCCCCTCTTAGTCCTTAGAAAAGGTGGATTCAAAATTACCATCATTTCTGCTATCACATAATTATAAAAAACAACGTACAAGTTTTATCATCTGAAGCCAAATTAGGCATAGCCTGTAGGTATTTTAACTTTCAGCGCTTATCCCCTCGAGAAAAAGAATCTACCTAATTACAACAGAAATTCGCATTTTACGAGATAAAATACACAAGTAGTTTTAAGTGCGTTTTCACGGTTATGTTAAAATAAATTTGAAATATAAAGAAGACACTTTAATTTGTGAACAACCTAGAAGTATCAAGCTCTGAACACAGATGTGCTTGATGAGATCACATCCTGAACTGCAACTCCACAGGCTAGCGGTTCTGCAAGCGAAGGCCTGGCTCTGGGAGTAATGTTATTTGGGTAATTTGACCCATGAATGTAAGTTTCTTTTTTAATTTCTATTGACATCAAGAGAATTGCGAATTGGACTTGCTGCATGTGTGACCAGTAATTAAAGTTGATTGATAAGACCAAATACAAGGACTTTATTTGGATTAGAACCTCATGCAATGTAAAACCCTGACCGCCTTATTACAAAACAAGATTTATATTTGACATGGCTTTAACCATGGAGCCAGTTTTTGTAATAAGAACGTAACAGTGATTGAAATACCGTTCTTTTTACAAAACTGAAAACTTAGTTCGGTACTAAGTTGTCAGTTTTGTGTTTAGGAACTTTACCATAGTCGGAATAAAGTTTGAAATTAAATAATGGCTCCATGTTTTAAACCCGGGTCTGAAGTTAAACCTTGTTTTGTAATAAGGGGGAATGTATCTATTCAACCGTTGAGTCAATTGGTTGCTAAGTTAGAATTTTACAAAGATACAACCTGACACTGACCTGCAAATTGCAAAAAACGTAAGAAAAATTGAATTTCACGGGCTACTACTGCAAACCCACTATAATAAAAACCAACAAGTCACAGGCGACAGGCGGCAATCAAACAATTGTACAAGATTATTTAACAGTTGTCATCCTTTAATAAACTGAAAAAGAATGAAATTTTTTGACAAATATATCACACTAGCTGCGCCCCGCGTAAGTCTCGTTTTCGTGGGAATATAGGGATAAAAAGTAACATATATGTTAATCCAAGGTGTCAGCTACCTCGATACAAAATTTTATCAAAATTGGTCCAGCCGTTTTTACGTGAAAGAGTAACACACATCCATCCATCCATACTTACAAATTGTCGCGTTTATAAAATTATAAATAATATAATATAATATATAATATAAAGTAGGATTATCAGTTTTCTTAAGTAGGGCCCTGCCATCACGGTCTTAAAAAAACAAAACACACACGCCTTCTGCCCATGGGCAGAAACTATAGAACGCCACCTGCATATCCTTACTTAACCCTTAAATTGCTCGCAAGTGTACCTACTAGAGGGCACATGAAAATAAGATATGACTTTCAGAATGTGACCTATAGAGCACGGGTCTTTTTAAAGTGAAAAAAATATAAATATATTAAAAGTCAATGTGTTTTAATAATTTTAGCTACCCTTTGGGGCACTATTAATATTTTATAAAGTAACAAACTAATATCATAAAAAATATTAATTACAATGTATTTAAGCTATATATAAGCTATTTAAAATGAAATAAATTGTTAATTTGCAGTTTTATAGTTTGCCAGAATACTGTACCAACATGTGCTTTGCATTTTGCCAAGTTAAGGGTTAAAAAACCGGCCAAGTGGGTGTCGGACCACGCACAATGAAGGGTTCCGTATTTGGGATGAATTTATCCAAACAAACTTAACATTGTAGTTGAAAAACATGATCCCCATACATTCCAACTGCAAATGTAAGTTTGTACGCACAATATTGAGTGATTTACCATGTTATTTTAACATCACAGACTTCTTATAGGTTTTCCTGTAATCTATAAGTAAAGAACTATTTTCTTTATTTTATCAACATTTTAGGGTCACTAGTTTTGGAGATAAGGGGGGGAATGGTCATTTTTCATCTATTTTCTTAAATAATTTCAGAGGTGTGTATTTTAAAATTATAAAAAAAATACATTTAAAATCCTTAAAACAAGCCCTTTCATTTGATGTGTCACACGGTACAGTCAACAAAACTTTTTTTTTAAGAAGTTCATATTTGTACCAAATTTCAACTTAATCGGTCCAGTAGATTCAGAGCAAATCAGCTGTGACAGCCGGACAGACAGACAGACACACGAGTGATCCTATAAGGGTTCCTTTTTTCCTTTTGAAGTACGGAACCCTAAAAACAAGCGAACTACAAATAAATCGGAAGCGTAATAACGGACAACAATATTTTCTAGTCTGTCGCCCAGTAGCCAGCCTAGCGCAATTGGGCGTTTCGGCCTGGAATTATTGCCAACTATGAACCGTTAAGCTTTACGCGAACAAAAATTGGTTTAGTCCTTTAATAAGCATCGCAAGTTTTATACAAAATGACAGCGCCCTTGAAAAAACTGTCGTTTTATTTCTTGTCTTATTTTAGTACTGTTAGATCAATTAATTATATCAAAATCAAAAGTCATTTATTAAAATTAGGCAGCTGAATCAAAAGTCATTTATTAAAATTAGGCAGCTGAATCAAAAGTCATTTATTAAAATTAGGCAGCTCAATCAAAAGTCATTTATTAAAATTAGGCAGCTCAATTAAAACTCATTCATTAAAATTAGGCAGCTCAATCAAAAGTCATTTATTAAAATTAGGCAGCTCAATCAAAAGTCATTTATTAAAATTAGGCAGCTCAATCAAAATTCATGTATTAAAATTAGGCAGCTCAATCAAAAGTCATTTATTAAAATTAGGCAGCTCAATAAAAAGTAATTTATTAAAATTAGGCAGCTCAATCAAAAGTCATGTATTTAAAATGAAAAGCAGCACTTTTTGATCGTCAAAATTACATACGACATTCTCCAAATCAACCGCCCTTCACAACTTGCTAGTGCTTTAGCTGGGAAAAAGAAGTGGCACAACAAACTCCCCAGCAGCACAGCTATCTGTTCAGTTTAAAGCTATTTCATCAAATCATAACTGTCTTTTATGATTTGAATGTACTACGGAGAAATTAATTTACTTAGTAGTCAATAATTATGATAAATAATTAATTTCCTTGACTGGACCTACCTTCTACACTGCAATTGTATTGTGCAAAATGTGGGTGAACCTCTGTTACCTTTTAGTGACTACGTCATGATTATGTTACTATGTTTGTTGTATGTACATAATTAAACTACCTAAATGCTCGCTGCATAAATTGTTAGATTTACTACTAAATTATTTTTGGCCGGTCACGTGGTGTATGTTTCACATACATTTTTTTCTGTTAGAACGATCAGATGTCTGTCTGAAATGGAGTGTTCGTGTTATTTTTCAATCTGGGATGAAATCAGCCCGGTTAGATACCGGTAGTTGAACTAGCGCAGTTCACAAAAATAGAAATTAAATTCCATCCGTTTATTCAAACTCAAACTCAAAGCATTTATTTCTTTATTTCAAACAAACCCATTTGAATCGTCAAGTGGTCGGTCAATCATAAAAATGAAGCAAGTTTCCCATTCCAAAACGTAGTAGGTTCCTATGGAGACTGAACGGGCAAGAAGCTCCACGGACACTGTTAAGACCCAGATATATGCCAGTGACCTTGAGTGGTCAGCTTACGTGTTCTGTACAGTTACTGAGCTCACGCAACGCGTCGTACGTTCAGCCAATAATAGGACTCGCCCATCAAGGAGCGCTGTCTCCAATTTGACGCATTATTAATTTATTATACACAAAACAAAAGGTATTTTAATAAAACGCGTATACTAAAAGATCAATAAATAAATTATCTTTAAATTGGTGAAGGTTTCAGAAAAATACGCTTGGTAGATTTTGCGCCATTCTCAGTTTTCTATCCGCGTTAGACATAAATTTACAAATTAATTTCACTATGTAATATAAACATAATCTAAAATATTCTTATAATATTAAGTTATTGAGAAAATGCTCTTATTTAACATAAATATTTTTTTCAAATCATTAACACTACTCGTTTAGACGTGATCTTCAGTTTAAAATCATTAAAAGTCAGCTATCGTCGCCTTAAATAAACACCCTGATCTCAAGAAAGAAGAAAAACAAGTTTTATGTGATGTTGATTCCACCATCCATTTAATGTCAACAATCAAACCATTTACTGTGACCGAGATTAAGAAATAAAAAGCCCTTTCCCTACACATAATAATTATAATTTGTGGAAATAATATGCGACTATAAATGAGAAATCTGTTTTATTACGCTATGTGACCCGGTTTTATAGTATCCCAGGTAGAATATATAGCCACGCTTTTAGTTTCCAGGATAATTGCCTAGTTCCCCATAAAATGAATGTCATATTCAAACTAATAATGGTTTTGTTTGCCTCTAAAACGTGATTTAGTGACGTAATCTGAATTTCCTTCCGGCCTAGCGCCAGGTTTTCTTTAATGTTATACTTTTGCCGTATTTATCCATTACTCATTTCTTGTTGCAATATTTTCGGGGCATAATTTGTAATTTTACAGCCTAAAGTAAATTGCCTGGCCAATTAAATAATTGCCCAGGTAGGTGGACCTACTGAAGATCGCGTGGAAGACCTGCGATGAGCGATAAGACTCGCACAGATCGGGGAAGCATGGCAGTTGCTCCCATAAGATAATTATATTCTTTTTTGACATTTTTATTTAATGTATTATTGTTTATAAAATTGTGACTAAATACTATTTGTTTATTGCCGTCTTAATTTATTGACATAATTATTATTAACTAAATACTTAGTATTACTGTTTGGCATGAAATTGTGACATCTACTTACCTACCTATTGACTTTATTGTTTTTTTTTTGTTTACATTCTGTTAATGTGACATTCGTTTACCTAAGCTAATTTGTATGCCTTCTGGCGGGACATAATAAGGACCAAATTTTATTTATATAACATCTGTATAATTTTACCATTTGTTCACAAAATTAATAAATGAATTTGAATTTAAAAAGGGAAGAGCAGCAACAGTGGGTGGAACAAGGTTGCCAATGATGATGATGATGAAAATAAATTATTGTTCGAGGTCCAATGAAAGAACAAAAGAAAAGAAAGAAAAAATATATTCTGCACAAACAAACGCAAAAAAATACATAAAATACTCAAAGCCAATTTAACATTGCGTAATATCTATCTCGTGTTGCAATTCTGGCAAATGACAACAGACAAACAACCAAAACAATAACAAAATGTCGTACAGAGTGGAAAAATAACTACTTACAATGACGATGAGAATGACTACAGAGATAACTGCTAATCAAGATGTACGGAGGAAGACGATAATAAAGGCTCGTACAGACTGGTGCTATGTTGCGGGCAAGACGCGACCCTAGTAGCACATTTTTTTTTAATCTTTATTTATTTTAGGGGTTTTTTGTACACTTATGCGACGATGCCAATCCCATCCCACAAATAACAACTTACTCCTAAACTTAAACTAATCTTAGACACACAAAACTTAAACTTATTTCTTGTCTAAAAAAGTATAATAATATTTTTAAATAGGAAGATAGGCCACTCTCTAACATCACGTAAATATTAAATGGACCCGATGTCGTGCGCCATGTGCTCGACAACCGAAATAGAGAGACCTAATACGCGGATTAAGGCTTCTACATACCAGCGCGACTTCTCGCGCGACGCGACACGGCACAAAGGCCCCGCGTGTCGCGGGACGGGCGGTGCCTTTGTGTCGCGTCGCGTCGCGCGACAAGTCGCCCCGGTATGTAGAAGCCTTTATAGCAGGAACGAGATAGCAATAATTGTCACTGTTACGTACCCATAACTACTCGGAAACAAACTAAGATTCGGGTATTCCCCGCAAACCGAGAGTAATGCAGGTCGATTGTGTTCTTTCCCCTAATTTATGCAGCCCACATCGAGGAGCGCGTACCATATCTTCCTATTTTAATTCATCAATGAATATTTTTGCTGCATCAGAAGTAGGTTAGCTAAAATACCATGGAGAATTCCAACATCCATTAACGCCAATTTCAACGAACTGACAAGTGCGTTTCTCTTGTTTGTTTATCGGACACATTCCACCAACACATGCTGTGCATCCTCTATTTTACCGCACACCTCACAGTTGGGAGAGTCCGATTTTCCTCAAAAAATTCTATGTCGCTGCCTTTCGCACCCGCGATATCGCGCGAGTCTGTTAGAGCCTTAATGCTGCGCCGATCTCATACACTGAAAAAAATGCGAGCTAAGATACATTTTCTCTTAGTTGGCATTAAAATGTTTGGAATCATTATTTATTTATTTACTATAAACAAGATAGCATATTTGCCAGAACAAATTCATTTTATTTATATCGACAATATGACATGTACAGAATAATCACCGGTCTTTGTTACATCATACATGCTTTGTTTGATTTTACTTCTTCACTTTTTTACATCAAATATAAATTTTAGTTGATGGTAACAAGCAACTTGTTAGCATTATATCATTCTTAAACTGACCAACATTTGAGTTAAATTAAATAACTACCCGTAATTAAACTGATTAATTACTTAGTAGACGGAACTTTGATAATTTAACAAAGTTCTCCTAGCTTCTGAAGTCAAGATCTTGTTAGGCTCGTGTGGAGTCATGATAAAAAAGAATTGAATGCTGTAACAAAAATCTTGTTTAATGTGATCACGCCACATTAAACAAGATTTTTGTTACAGCAAACAATTTTTTTTTCAGTGTATTCTTACCTAAATTTGAATAATAGCAGGAGCATGACGATTCATCATCATCATCATCATTTCAACCGAAAGACGTCCACTGCTGGACATAGACCTCCCCTAAAGGAAGGGTTTACCATAATCGCCACGCTTTGCAGGGGGGTTGGCGATCGCAGTATGGTGTTCAAATGCATAGAGAACGCTGCTGCCCATTCTCTAGTAAGTCCCTTAGACGCCTTTTACGATACCCACGGGAAGAAATAGGGTGGTGCTATTCTCTACGTCTGGCACCACACGGTTATCATGACGATTATTATTATTGAATGAACTATCATGGAGACTGTAAGCACTAATATTCTTGCATGTTTTTATCTTCAAAGATAAAAAGAAAAAAAAATTACTACTCAGCATGTACTTTACTTAATCACTCTGTAGCATAAAAAAGTACCAACCACCCCATCGTTTTCACGGCCGCGACTGTAAACACATGATTAGGTTGGCACACAAAATTCCCCCATGTTTTATGACGCTGCACCCTCCGACAAGATTAGCCAAGTTATTACAATCTTTCATAGCTTGTTACACATCATAATAATATATTATTTTTTTAACATTGGGATGAAGAGGAAATTGTCTGGCCGTAAAAAAAATGGTCGTAAAAATGTTCTCAGTAAAAGATAACTAAAGGCCCTGGTAGACGGTTCAAAGAATTTGGCTATGTTAAGGTGCGCGCAGGCTACCCAAAACATAGGTACGGAGCGAAAGTTATAAAAAAAAAACAAAAAAATTAAGCCGCCACGGGACGTCTGGCAGATGTGAAACATCTAAATTATTTACACACTACTACATATAGACTGTATATATAGTAGCGACGCGTCGCCACGCGGCATGCGTCGCCCCACCAGCAATCGGGTTTACGTGCGGCTTTAGATGTTTTACATCAACATTTTTGCATATAACCTGCAAAAATAAACTGACACATTTGCAATATAATATACAGTCGGCAACAAGTCGTTGTTTACTTTGGAATGTCCATTAGGTTTCTTAATCCTTTCTTTTTTGAACTTTAAAAATATAATCATGTGGGTGAATACATAACATCATAACATATCATCACGCCTGTAATCCCCAAAGGGTTAGGCAGAGGTGTACCTAAGTACACCCACGTTTTGCCATTTTTTAATTCACATGTTATGTTTAAGTCCCATGAAACAGGGGGCGATCTTATTGTCATCAACATCCCGATACCACGACCGAAACGCTGATGCTTGAAAAGGTCCAGAAAACCTTTCTAAGATTCCTCTTCCAAAGGTTATACAATTTATTTCCATATAATTGTGTACCCTAGCAACTATCATTTAGGGATGTTTGGGTTTAACTCATTGGAGGTGAGGCGAGGCCTTGATCAGCTCACGGTAGCCTGTAAAACCTTACGGGGACATAATAGACTGCCCAGAGATCCACGGCCTTTTCTGCCGACTATTTGTGCCCGACATATATATCGGACACCATCCGAGCCTCCGCCGGCACAATCTGTTTGCGCAGCCTTCATCCAAATCTATCACCAGACGAGAATCCTCAGTGTGTCGTACTTTGAAGATGCTCAACGCCCTTCCGACTGCCAACCCTGAATGTGTTTTTGCGGATGAATGGAGAAAAATTATGCGTATAAGTCTGGTGTTCTGTGAGAGAAAGTGTGCAAGGGAGTCTGTTCCATGTTAGTTTTAACAATGCAAAAATAAATTAAATTAAATTGTATTTATGTTAACATTTATACAAAATATGTTAATATTCATATTTTTTATGCTTCTATGTTAATTAGAGTAATTGGTGTTGTACCATTTTTTGCGCTTGCATCCACTAGAGTTCACTAGACCAAGCAACGTGGCAGTCATGTGGGTGAATACGAATGTCTATACAGGGTGGATTTTTGAGATGGGGGAGTAAGGAGGTACCTTAATCGTTATCGGTACAAGACGGTTTTTGGAGTTTGTCCGTAACTTTTTAAGAAATTTTGATCTGCATTTTCAGATTTGAAAAAAATGTATAATCAGCAAGAAAATGGCCAGTTTTCACAAAAACTTTTTTGATGCCAATCGATCCTGTTTCTTATGAGCATTTTAAAAAACTAATGTTGGTCCATTAGAGTTTTTGGTCCATGAGGTTTGAGTAAAAAGCCCAACCCGTGTTCCTTCCGTTGCCTGTGTGCCAGGGCCATGATATCCCTTTCCGACAGACTCGCAACCCTGGCAGGCATTGGCCAGCAGGGGGGCGGTGGAATGAGGTCACACTCACCGAAGTACAATCTGTAGAAGACCGACAAGCAGGCAACCTTGCGGCGATGATTGGCGTCCACCAGTTTTACGTCGCCAATGAGCCTCTTAGCTCTGCGTTCCACCGAGTCAAGCGCGGCAAGTAGTGGTATTTTGCTGAGCCATCCCAAAGACGGCTACAATACTTCATGCAGGATCGGACCTGCGCTTTGTAAAGGGTCAAAAGCTGTCCAGGAGTAAAGTATCGCTTCACCCTATTTAGGATGCCCAGTTTCTTGGCCGCAGTTTGGGCTTTGCACTCGATGGTGGCGCCGAAGTTGAGACTAGATGTCAACTCCATGCCTAAGAGCTTGTGCCGACCAGTTACAAGAACCGATGTACCCCGAAAAGTAGGAGTTTGATCGAAACGACTCTTTTTAGCAGCTGCAACATTAAGTAAGTGTTGAAGCGCTGGTATTCTGATAGGGCCCGATGGTAGAAAAAAAAACGACGCCCACTAGTCGAGCAACAAATCCGTGGATTTGTTTTTGTTTGACGGCGTCTCATTACGCACACCTGCGTTGTGAGTCTTGGTGGCGCTTTGTAAATACTTTCACAAATACTTTTAAACGTTTTGAATTTTGGAGGGGCGGGCCATAATATAGTAGATAGATAGATAAAACATTTATTCAGTGCACACAAATGACATAGCACAACACACAATAGCACAAAAAAATAATAGATAACAACTTATAAGAATTAAAAAAGAAAAAACAATAGGCAAAAAAAAAGAAGAATATACTTAAAGAAATAGTGACACTATGACATTAATCAATATTATTAGGTGCGGTGGGCGTCTCAAGGTTGCACCAAATGGGAGTCCAGCTCAACATGTGTCAGGCAGATATACCTGACGCTGATATTCTGCTAGTAGTTAATCTCTATACCTCTACCTCCAATCTATACCTCTACCTTCTAATCTCTATACCTCTGTTTGCTGGCGTCATCTTGTGTTATGAATTAAAAATTTAAACAAAGCTTAACATAACTCCAGTTAAAACCTAATCAATATTAGTCCATAGGGTTTCTGTTGTAATTAATTAATGAGCTCAACAGCTCGACCTAGATTCCTTCTTCGCAATACCACAGATTTAGAATTAGTAATTAATTAAACGGTAAATTTTGTATGCCATACGAGTACTGACTAATTGGCATAATCAACTACTACGTAATATATTATATTAAAACCCTATTTAAAAAGTTAAAACCCTATATGAAACGTGTTTTATTTGGCGCTTTTCGCTAAATATTGTACGGTGGTACGACACCTTTCGTGTGTGAGTCCAACTAGCACTTGGCCGGTTTGCAATTATTTGAACCTATAATAATTGCAGTATGGTAATTTTAGTCCAGAATTCCAGATACATCGACTTCTCTAATTTTAATGTATTCAAAATATTGTAAAACATTTTAAAAGAGGAACTATGGAGTTTCTTGCCCATTATTCTCCATACGAAATTACCGTTTGGAAAGGAAAACTAGAATCAATTCTATTTTCTTTTACATTTTGACATTTAAAAGTGCAATTTACGTGCCTATTTGAATTAAATGATTTGACGTTGACTATAAATCCATTGCATTCAATTAGGAAGTTTAGGCGGCATTTTAAAATCAAATAGACACCAAACTGCTATCACCAGCCTATCTGCCACGTTGGGCAAGATTATTTCTATATTTAACCATATATTTTTTACCATTCTGATCGTAGATAGAATTACCATGTTTGGTAGTAAACAGTAAATCAAAACGATAAATGATTTATTTATTATATTTAGGTTTGTACAAACACGTATAACTAATATTTTGTAACCATAATTATGTTAATTTAAAAGAGTGTCCGTGGAGTTTCTTGCCCGTTCTCCTCCATAGATACCTACTAAGCTTTGGAATGGGCAACTAGTTTCATCTTTATGACTGACCGATCCCTTGTGAATTCAAAAGTGCCTGTAATTGGTTTATTTGAAATAAATGCTTTGAGTTTGAGTCGTTCAATACTGGACGCACGGGCTTGCGAAAAATGGAAGGAGTGGAGGGAGGCCTTTGCCCAGCAGTGGGACAGCGTAGGCTAGTAAAAAAACAGTCTTTAATGTTCCCACTGCTGGTACTCAGGCCTCCTCTCGTCGGGAGGAAGTGGGCTGTAATCCACCACGCGGGCCAGTGCGGGTTGGTAGATGTCACATATCTTGGATTGTTTGAATCTAGGACATGCCGATTTCATCACAATGTTTTCCTTCACCGTTTTGAGAGCAGTGGTGATTAAATTATTTATACAAAGTAAAGGTTCCTGGGTTCGAACTTCCAACCCACGACCACTGGGCCACTATGCTCTCTTATATCTCAGCCTAGTATATCAGCGGGCCGAGTACGGGCTGCCCAAGACGTTTGTGACAAGACATGATAAATTATGTCATGTCAATTTGTACTAGCATTTTATGACAAAACAGTTTTATCGCTCAAACTGTGATAAAATGTGTGACTCAAGTCATGTCATAGTAGGCCGTGCTCGCCCCGCAAGGCATAATTCTTATTCTTATCTCGTATCTGCGTACACTGAAAGTCGAATATGCCCACTTACGAATATACAGGATGTTTGGAAGCTAGGTGCAAAGCCTTAAGAGGATGACAGTTGACACCATTAAAAAAAAGGGTTGACCTCAAAATGGGTCAACCCTTTTTTGCTATTTTATTTTAAAATTATTCTAAGACCTGAAAAGTGCCTAGTATTTTTTTCAATAACACGGCTGCTTGGAGCTGGTTTTATTAGATTAGATGCACATCAGATAAATCGTTATATTAATACGTAAATCGAAAATGTAGTCGTTTTTAGGAAAATTATGCAGACGGAGGAGTATGAAATTTGGCACAGTTAAAGTTTATGTGGAGGAGAAGTGCTGAAAGCCAATATTTTTATATAATATCCATTAAAAATAATAACAATTAGTAAAAAAAACGTTACACTCTGCCATGCGTTTGATACACACACACAAAGTACCAGGGCTTCATAACTTAAAGATAGATATGTGACAGAAGTGACAGCTTGAGATTGGAATAAGTAAGTCTTGTATACTTTTTAATAGCATGGAATTAGTGTGCTCATGGAATTAGTAAGTACTATACAGGCTGACTTTGAAAACATGCGACAAAATTTAAGGGAGTGTTCTACCCATCAATATGAACAACTTTTACTATGGGACCAAAGTAGAAATCGCGAAAAAATTATCAGCTGTTCCCTACATTTTGACGAGTTCAGCGAACTTAATTTTTTTTTCGCGATTTCAAGGTTGGTCCCATAGTAAAAGTTGTTCATATTGATGGGTAGAACACTCCCTTAAATTTTGTCGCATGTTTTTAAAATCAGCCTGTATAGATTGAAAGTAGAGGGGGTCGAATTTCAACCAGTGGGCGAGCACTAGTTAGACTATAATATGCACATCAGATAAAGCACGTAAAATAAAAAATAACATACCGGCTTCAACTGGGGTACTGTTGGAAATTAACTAATAATAGGAGATGACACAAAAATCGTACTTCGTCTAGACGTGTGGCTTATTTAAATGGTGCCAACTATCAACCCCTTAAGGCTTTGCACCAAGGGGTTGATAGCTGGATATGTATACTCCATTTGAAATAAGGTAAGACATTTAAATAAACTTATTTACAGGCTGTTCAACCGATTTTGACTTCTATTCCGTAAGAATAAGGATGGCATTAAAAGCAAAAACGTGGTTACAATACAAAGTGTTTATTACAGCTGCCATTTGTCATACCACCAACGAAATAGAAGTCAAAATCAGTTTAACTGACTGTAAAAAAGGTTTATTTAAATGTCTAATCTTATTTCAAATGGAGTGTAGGTGTACAGGATGTTTGGAAGCTGTTCCAAAGAACCTGTCTAACTACATAATAATATCTCTGACATGTAACTGTTCAGTAAAATAAATATACTTTGACGAATTAATGGATTGTAATGGAATTAAATTATGTGAAAGTGTTTCCTATTGTTATTGATATTGAGTTGCTGGGTTATTTTATTCACCTCGTAAGGTTATTAAAAAATTAAAAATGTTTATTTCAGTTACATATTGTATAGCTGACATATTTTGGAGATCACCTTTTAAGCAAAGAGATGCTTGTCTTGTGTGAGGTGGTTATTGGGTTTATAATTATGGGTATGTGTGTAGGTATTTATCTGAGTAGATGCAAAAGGTATGGGACGTTATAGGTGAAGCCTACTTGTAACATTAGACTTCAATGTCTGACTGCTCGTTTATTATTGTGATTTTTGTTGTTTTTATTTAATTTGGTGATGGTATATTTTTGTATTTATTATTAGTCGAGTTGTGTTTTTTTTGTTTTGTTTATTACCTAATTTTATTACTAATTAAAACTTTTTTTATGTAACACATTCAGACACAATTTGTATTGTTATTGAATAAATAAATTGAAATTGAAATAAACCAAGTTATCCAATCCTGTCAACCCCAGTAAATATGTCATCTTTAACATTTGCGTACAATACTTAGTTTCAGAATCTCAGGGCACACAATCCATGCCTCGTTAAGACGTTCCGAGGAAATTCAAGATCAATGACAGTTACGTGACTTGCTTACAGGAGTTACAAGTAACAACGGGAAGGTATCTTGAGGAAGATAAAAGGCACTATGTAACTATTAAATTGTAGCAAAATACGGCTTTACTTTGATGGATACATTAAACATTAAGAGGTTCCTTTCTCTACCAACTTTTAGGGCATCTTAAAGGAAGGATCAAGCGATGAAATGAACGGAAAAACTCATGAAAATAAAATCACCTTACGTCCAGCGTATATATAGATAAAAATCTGAATTTATTCTATGTGATAGAAGTTTATGTAAAGATTACAGGAAAGATAAAACGATGTCTCTAAATAGCACAGTTTTTCAGAAATCATGGCTTGTATTTAGGTTTTTTTCTCTGCAGTGGTAAAATAATAGGCTAAATGATAAATTAATTATTTTTATTTCTGTAAGTAGGTTTGTACAAACACTTGACACGTCAATCATATTTAAAAAATAAAAACTAGATGAGGTCGGCGTTTCCTATCTGACTACTCTGAGAAGAAAGTCCGAGACAAACTCAGAGGTCTCTTTTAAATTCCAGACATAATGTTGGTCAGATCATATGAAGGCCATGTATATTAGTGTCTAAAATGGTCTTTTGAGGAAAGAACCACACAGATTGAATGGACCTGACCAGTCAGTGCACGCATTTGTCATTATGGCTGGTATAATTATCTCTAACTATACTAATAATATAAAGAGGTAAAGTTTGTGAGGTTGTAGGGGGTAATCTTCGGAACTCGTTTGTATTAGCTGATCGTGTAGTATTTATTTACTAATTTATATTAAAGGTATTTTGTACCGACTATTTTGTTTTCGCGTTTTTATTTTTAGTGTTTATCAGTGGAAATTTGAAATTGGCCTTCAACTTTATATTGCTTGTGTAAGTATAAGTTAGCTGTAAGTTTCCCGAATAGAATAAAATAAAATAAACTACCGATCCGATTTTGATTTTTTTTTCACTTATGAGAAGCTTACAGTATTGCCGATTGTCATAGGATATATTATTTTATGTTAAGAAATTTTACGCGGACGAAGTCGCGGGCAGAAGCTAGTCTTCTCTAAATCTATACATAAGACCGAAACGGCTGGACCTATTTTGATGAAACTTTCACTGGCAGATGGCTGATTTTATAAGGAGTAGTTACTCCCTATAAAATAAGGAGTATAACTTTTATTTAAGAAAAAGCAACGTGGGCTAGGCCACGGGCAGCAGCTAGTCTAAAGGTTTGTTTATTTGTTTGTTTGAACGCTCTAATCTCCAGAAGTACCAGTCGAATTTGATAGTCCAATTCATGAGGAAGGCTATAGGCTATTTAACATCACGCTACGACCCTCAGGAGCCGAGCAATAAGAAAAAAATAAGAAAGAACACCTATTTCTTCCCGTGGGTGTCGTAAAAGGTGACTAAGGGACTTACTAGAGAATGGGCAGCAGCGTTCTCTATGCATTTTAACACCATACTGTGACCGCCAACCTGCCTGCCAAGCGTGGCGATTATGGCAACCCCTCTCCTCCCCTCCTTTAGGGGAGGCCTATGCCCAGCAGTGGAAGTCTGTTAGCTGAAATGATGGTGATGATGATGAAAGAACACTTAGCGAAAACGAAGTAATAGCGCGGGCGGGCGATGCGATGCAGTGAGTCTGTGGAACCGAGAAATTCTCATGGAGGAAATCGCGGGCAGAAACTAGTTAAATATACGACCTTTTCTGTTATCAGACCATGGGCCTTGTGCACACGGTGTGTAACGAAAAGATCTGTGTGATAATATGGGACATTTTACTCTCTTATCTATTCTACCATTAATTACCACAAAATTCCGCGAGATTAACAATAAAATCCTTCACAAAGAATTGGAAAAAAAGAACTGAAATCCCAGTTAAAACGTATAACAGTACAAACGCCAGTTAGACGAGGCGCTTACTCCAGATATATATAATGTTTGTTCGCTGCGGTTCTGTGATCTATTGGTTGGGGAAACAATAAAACATGGTGGGGAAAATATTTGGATACCTATATTTGGTTATATATGTAGCAGTCACAAGGGATTTATTTGTAACGTTGCTTTCGTTAGTGTAGGATGAATATAGATAAATGGGTCCAGGGACGGCGGACTCGGGGACGTCCCTCGCATATCATACAAGACCTGAGGTGGCGGCGCGTAGTGTTCCAAGACTTAAGGTGGCCAGCAGACACGGGCTGGCACCAGCCGGGGATAGCGGAACTCTCACATGATCCTATGATCCCTGGTGCAAGTGTGGGAAGGGAACACTGGGGTGGTTTTTAGTCAGTAAGAGTCTGACAGACCCCTCCACCCGGCCCAGGGTGGAGAACATAAACCCTCATGAGCAAGTCACCAGATTCTCAACTCACCAGATTCTCAACTAACCAGATTCGCAACTCTGCATATAATGTACAGTCGACAGCACATCATGTTATAAGGAACAGTCATATTTCTCTAAATGATTTTAAATAAACCTTAAAATGTTGACAGTTAAGTTAAAATATTTATAACTTTGCACCCAGGTGAATTTGGCGGATAAAATTTTCTTTTAGTATACTTAATGCATGGTGAATAATATTTACGAAAAGAATTGTTGTGTGAATTCAGTAAGTAAACTACATCAAGAATTCCGTATTATTTTGGTTTGGTTTCGATTTACATTTGTTTTTTTTTGGTGAATAAAGTACTTGTTCTGTTATTTTTTGTGATTTTGTGTTTTATTGTACATTTGGTGAGTTGCGAATTTGGTGAGTTACGAATCTGGTGAGTTGAGAATCTGGTGACTTGCTCATAAGCCGACATAAATGATTATTATGCAACCTGGAAAAAAAAACACGTAGATGAAATAACGGGTGGTAAATAAGGATGTATACAACTTTAATAAGCCCACATTCTGATTTGACGCTTTTCTGTTGTTTGATGTCTATTCTTTAGTAAGAACTAGCTGCTGCCCGCGGTTTCACCGCGTGGCTTTTTCTAAACATAATATAAACCTTCCCCTTGAATCACTCTATCTATTAAAAAAACCGCATCAAAATCCGTTGCGTAGTTTTAAAGATCTAAGCATACATAAGGACAGACATGAAGCGGGAAGCGACTTTGTTTTATACTATGTAGTGATGCGGCAAATTCGATAAGCACCGTCAATAAGACAATAACCACAGCAATACTTTCAGTAATTTTATCCTAAAGTTCTTAAACGAATTTAAAAATGACACAGTTTGTCTAAAAATCATTAAGAGTAACGAATACCATTTTGGTCCAGCAACTACAGAACGTCATCGCCTACGATCCTTACATACTCTTTTGGCTTCTTGTCTGGTTTACTCGCAACCGGCGTGCGTGTATACGCACGCCGGTTGCGAGTAGTATGCACCTGACCTCTTGAATGAACCATAATATTAATTAACCAGTTATGTTGATCATTATTCTAAACATAGTAACTAAAAAAAAGGTTGTCAAAAAATAATGGGCCCGTTTTGTCATGGAGGCCAGCAGGCAACGGGTGCGGGGGCACTCTTGCCTGTATTGCACAGGCCTCCACCAGTGTCGGACGGAAATGGCCAGGTGTTCCCGGCCATTCCCGTAGCCAACCAGTAACGGGGGGGCATGCGGGGCCCGCCAGCTAGACGGGCATGCGCCGGGAGGGTCGTGGAAGAAAAGGTTCAACCGTTATCCCATGGCCCTCCCAACACGGCGATGAGGGAACACCGCTGAGTTTTAGTGGGTATACTGTCGTCATTACCGGCAGGAGTCCCACATACCCCGACTCGTCCCCCACGAGCGGGGATGCGTAATTGCATTTCTCAACGAAAAAAAAAGGCCCGTTTTATCATGTAACTTCAACTTCTACTTCATCGTGAGTATCAAGTACCAAGTCGTATGGTTACTCACGTAACTAGTGAAGTAAATAAGCGATAAATCGATGCAAGTTAAATGTCAAAACGGGTCTATTATTTTTTGACAACTACATATAATGAAAAACAAGCGTAAAAAGTTCTCTTGTGTACCTATACTGTGTTTCGTTATATCATATAAGCAGAGTGTAGTAATAACCCTATTTTCAGAACCCAGTAATCTGTATGATGAAGCAAATTCGTGCCGCCGACTAATATTCAAAAACCCAAAAATACATTAGCATAAAGGTTGTGTCCTTTATACCTATATTTTTATATAAAAACCTTATTTAACATTTAAAAAAAGGTTCGCCGTGATAACTGATGACTTGCAGAGTCCCTTAAGCCGGAATTTGGGACGCACTCTGCTTGACAGTGTCATCCTTTCACTATAAAGCTTTTTATAAAACTTTTGCAAACCGGATGTAGGCGGATAAGATCGGAATAAACCGGTCGGGAAACGAGGAAAATGTCCAGCTGTTTACGATTTTCGAAGACTTCTTATAAGATTCACTTATCGCACTAAACAGATTAGTGAAGGGCCTGAATTTTCGTCAATTTGGAATATCATCGTGGGCGTATTCACCTACTAAGAAGAGTGAGCTCAACCGCCCCGGAATTTAAGTAAATCATTTATTCATTCAGGCCAGGCCCCGTCTAGCAAAAAAATATTGCTACCTATGATCACGCCACTTATTATGAGGTATTTTTGTAGTTGTAACGTATGTGTTAATATTATTAGTTTTCTCTAGATAGTCGTATTTTCATAATCAATATTCAAATACAATATTTTACTGATTAGTCTGCGTTAACACTTGATTTATTATCTCGCTAAGTATTTAGCGATGATACGGCCAACGATGCCGCGATGGTGCACGTTTGGGAGAAGTAACCTTTTTAACTTGTATGTAATACAACAATAATAATACAGATTGCCCCACAACTTCCAACAATACCCCGTCTCCTAAATCCAGGCTCAGTCCCAGTATGAGAAGCAACTGGTACCTTATGTTTTACTTTAATTCCCCAACCAGATTGAGCCGGATATAACCGGATAAAAGCAGAACAAACCAGACCGGGAGCGGAGGACGGCGGTAAATATCTATTCGCTGCACATTATTTTTAGTTTAGCTTCTAGATGTATTTATTTTTCGCGTTATGTAATATTTTTCATGTACATCGCTCCGTGGAATAGGTTTTTGTTCTGTAAGTGGCTAGTGTTATGGAAGTTGGCAGTTTTTGAATTTAAATCAGGGAACGTACAACCCCGGTTAAGAGTTAAGCCTTTCGAATGGGTAAGCCATTCAATGGGTTACCTTTATCATGATGTAACCCATTGAATGGGTTTTATACTAGAACCCCAGTGAAAGGGTTACATGATAATCCATTGAATGGGTTTTACACTTGAAACCCAGTGAAAAGGTTACATGATAACCCATTCTATGGGTTCTATAGCTACTTGAAACCCAGTGACATGACAAAATCATAATATTATGTTATTTCGATATTCGCCCAGCACGCGTAGCATGACCAATTCTATCTCTATTCTACCCAGGGACCATTTTGGTTACCATTTTAGAAAACCCTATCGAAAACCCTTTCAATGGAAACGGTTTTCGATAGGGTTTTTCTAAGCAGTTAATCAAAAAACTTAATTTTGATTGGCTTAAAGTAAGCCGTTCAAAAGGGGTTACCCACACCGTATGGGTTTTTATCGAAAACCCTTTCAACTAGTAACCGAGATTTAATTTAGGCCGTTCAAAAGGGTTACCCATATCGTATGGGTTTTTGATTAACTGCTTAGAAAAACCCTATCGAAAACCCTTTCAATGGGTAACCAAAATGGTTCCTGGTTTAAATGTTTGTAAGCGCACCCACAATACAGGAGTAATTCCTAGTGAGGGGCAACGTTTTTAAAAAAAAAAAACAAAACAAAAAACAAATATGCTTTGTGGGTACTGAAATGTGTAGTTCGTTGGTCCATTGTCGGAAAAAAATATATTCGGGTTTTCTCTTAGAAAATTGTTAGTAGCAATTTGAAGTCTGGATTTTTACCTGGTCCAATGCTTTTCCAAAGCTTCTCTTAGCTAGGAAGCCACGAGAAGTTTTATGCAATTCAAACAACTGGATTTTGATTTGAGAATTTGAAGTTGAAAACTCGTCAAACTCTATAACTCCGTTTGAAATAAAATAGTATAGTAATAGTAAAAAAAGAAAAGTGTAGTGAGTGTAGTGGTGTGAAGTGTAGTGTAGTTAAAATATGATTGCAATTTGGCTACTTTGTATTAGAGTGTGTATTTTGTCAATTTCTATTTTATTTTTGTATTGTGCGTTTTGTTTGTGCAGAATAAACAATTTTTCTTTCTTTAAATAAGATTAGACATTTAAATAAACCTTTTTTACAGTCCGTTCAACGGATTTTGACTTCTATTGCGTTGGTGGCATGCCACCAACGCAATAGAAGTCAAAATCGGCAAAATCAAAATCAAATCAAAATTGGCAACTGTTGCTAACAGCTGCCATTTGTCATGACAAATGGCAGCTGTTAGCAACAGTTGGTATTGTAACTACGTTTTTGCTTTTAATGCCATCCTTATGCGTAGGGCATAGAACTCAAAATTGGTTCGATTTTCGATTGAACGGATTGTAAACAAGTTTATTTAAATGTCTAATCTTATTTCAAATGGAGTTATCATCATCTTCATCATTTCAGCCGAAAGACGTCCACTGCTGGACATAGGCCTCCCCCAAGCACCTCCAATTCGACCGGTTCTGTGCTTCCCGCATCCAGCTGATACCTGCAGTCTTCACAAGGTCATCGGTCCACCTTGTGGGAGGCCTTCCAACGCTACGTCTTCCGGTACGCGGTCACCACTCCAGAACCTTTCGGCCCCATCGGCCATCAGTTCTGCGAGCAATGTGCCCTGCCCACTGCCAAGCTTGGCAATTCTTCGGGCTATGTCGGTTACCTAGGTTCGCCTGCGGATCTCTTCATTTCTGATTCGATCACGTAGGGAAACTCCAAGCATAGCCATCTCCATTGCCCTTTGGGTGACTTTTAGCCTTCTGATAAGGCCCATTGTGAGTGACCACGTTTCTGTACCATAAGTCATCACAGGCAACACGCACTGGTCAAAGACTTTCTTCTTAAGACACTGCGGTATGTGGGACGAGAAGATATTGCGAAGCTTCCCGAACGCTGCCCAGCCGAGTCGGATTCGACGATTGTCCTCTTACTCGAAGTTGGACCTACCTAGCTGGACAGTTTGTCCGAGGTAAACATACTCGTCCACAACTTCGAGTGTAGCGTCTCCGATCTTCATGAGAGTGGGTATTACATGGGCATTCGACATGACCTTTGTCTTATCCATGTTCATTTTAAGACCCACTCTTTCGGAAGCTCTACTTAGGTCATCGAGCATTGTACTGAGGTCTTCCTTAGTCTCAGCCATGACAACTATATCGTCGGCAAACCAAAGGTGAGTGATGTACTCGCCATTTATGATGATGGAGTTATACGTTAGCATTATTCAAGATCATCATGTGCCTAACCTTTTCCCAACAAAGTTGGGGTCAGCTTCCAGTCTAACCGGATGCAGCATACCAGTATTTTACATGAAGCGACAGCCTATATGAACTCCACAACCTGGTCACTTACCACGATAACCCCTTGGCAATCCTGGGGTCTACTCCGAAGCGTTAATCCAAAGTATCGGCCGAATGTAAATGTGTGTGTAATATGTTCGGCCGTTTTATAACTTCCATAGTTTCCTTTTTTGACTTTGAATCCTTACGCGACTTAAAGTCACATTTTTGACTTTGGCTTATCTCTTTGACTGTCTTTTTTAGGGTTCCGTAGTAAACAAGGAAACCTTATAGTTTCGCCATGTCCGTCTATCTGTCTGTCCATTCGTCCGTCTGTCCCCGGCTTAGCTCAGAGACGCTTAGTTCTAGAAAGCTGTAATTTGGCATGGGTGTACATATTAATCACGCCAAAAAAGTCGTAATATACAACCATGAAAACATTTTTTTTTAGACGAGAAAACGAAATATCATCCCCGTTTTACGTGCAAGGGAGGTACTTGCACGTAAAACGGGGATGATATTTCGTTTTCTCGTCTAATACATGGTTCGGGGTATCGTTGGATAGGTCGTTCAAAAATATTGTGGGTCTGTGAAAAACATTTTTCAATTCTGACGTTTGCGTAATATTAAGCTTAAAGTGCTATTTTTTGTTAAAAATAAAAAAAAAATCAAAATCAAAAGTCATTTATTCAAACTAGGCTGAGAATCAGCACTTTTCGAACGTCAAAAATTACATGAGACAGTCCTCCAAAAACGCCCACCCTTCACCACTTTCTAGTGCTTTAGCTGGGAAGAAGAAGTGGCGCAACAAACTCCCCAGCAGCACAACTGTCTGTTCGCATAATAAACTTGAAGTTATACAATACAATATAAAATAATTTGCATTACGCAACACAAAACGTTAAATTAAATTATTTGCCTTATGTTAGCTAGCACACACCATTATACAAATATATATATATATAATAATCGTCGAAAACTATACTCAAGCAGAAATAACGTAAACAAAAGGTATCTAAATAAAAGCCTCCAGGCATAATGGGCGTGCCCGCTTAAATAAAGCTACAGCTATAACTCGAAGTCACAAATTATGATAATCTAGCACCATCGAAGTAAAATAAAAACAGTTAATTATTAATAACAATAACAAAACCATGGTCAGCAAGACGACCAGTCACCACAAGCAGCACCCGTTCACGAGCATAACGCAAAGATCAGGCATCACCCCCCTCGCCATATTTGAGGGAAGGAGGCAACCCGACCCACGACGCTACCGCAAGCAGTGACATTTAAGGGAGCATGACGAACTTGCTGCCGGTTGCTCAGGCAAGAATAAAGTGATCAATTTGTTAAGGTCGCTAGCTAACCAGTTAGAGTCAAGTGTCCCCCCCCCGTGCCAGTTAAATGGTTGGTTTTGGATATGTGAAAAAAATCATGGCAGTGGTTAAAAGGTAACGAAATTAAAAGAAAAACTATCACAGCTAAGTAGGGTTTACAAATTAACGAGTAATCGTCGACCAACTTAAATTTGCAGTTGAAGAATTGACCGTAACGTATATAGATGTATGGGAGAGCATGTTTTTCAACTACAATGGTGTTTGTTTTTGGGATGGATTCATCGTACGTGTCGACCGTGTGTCCGTGGGTCGTGTGTCGTGTGTTCCGTAGTTACGGAACCCTTCATTGTGCGTGATCCGACACGTACTTGGCCGGTTTTGTTTTTTTTCGCCGTAGTCAGCCATAGTTAGCCGTAGTCAAGCAACGGCCGAACATTCGGCCGATACTTCGGATTTATGTTCGGAGTAGACACCCTGGTTGTCAGGCTTTCGGTCCTCTGACATTTCGTACTGATAATGGGAAAGAAAATGTTGAACTTAGATAAGTATGTTGAGTTTATTTAAACAACATTGGTTTTTGTTTATACTTAACCCGAAACGGGGTCATTGTACTCATCATTTTGAGCATTTTTTTCTATGGGACCAACCTTGAAATCGCGAAATAAAAATCTGCCGTTCCATACATTTTGTCATTTTTTTCGCGATTTCAAGGTTGGTCCCATAGAAAAAAATGCTCAAAATGATGAGTACAATGACCCCTTTCGGGTTAAGTATAAACAAAAACCAATGTTGTATATGTTAATTGTTCAACCCTCCAAATAAATATTCCCCATCATTTACCTAACCCTGTTTAACGCATTGATAAGCGTTGATAAGCTGCTTACCACAGCATATTGACAGCAAACAGTAATTGGCATGCACCAAACATTTCCACGCCCAGTCCTATTAATGGCAACAAACATAGATTACCGTGGTGTGTAATCGCAAATCAATTTACTCCATGTACCTGTATTATTTAGGTACAGTCAGCAGAACAGCGTAGCTTGGAAATAAAACGGTTCTTTGAGCAGTGGGGTGTAAAAAGCTAACAGTAAGTTTTAGGGATAACGTGGGTCTGATTTTTCAAGTTATAATAAGTTTATTTGACATAAAACATAAAAGTACATTTATACAAGGTGACACTTAATTTAAGCGTGGAAATATGCCTGGTAAAAAATAAATGATCAATGATCCCTATGCTAGAAAAACCTGTGTTACAGGGGTCATCCATCCGTCCATTATGGATCTATAAGATACTTACACATTAGCCAAGTGTACTTTTGAAAAAAAAAATAAAAAAAAAATTAACTAGCTTAATACAATTAACTGTGGGGATAAGAAACGGGGGGAAGAAAGTAAAAGGGGTTTTAAATGAATTAATAATAAGGAAAAGGGAGTAGGTATGTATTAATATGCCGGGCATTTGTTGTTGGTGTGAGTATAAAGTGTCAGCTACCTCCATAATTTTTTTTATCAAAATTGGTCCAGCCGTTTGAGCGTGAAGAAGTAACTCACTCTCACTCACACACACTCACAAACTTTCGTCTTTATAATATTGGTGTGATGATAATTATCATGTTATTGTGACATGTGTAAGTGTAGGGCGTTTACAACTCGAGCTCAAACGAGGATGATTTGAAAGCCCGTATCGAAGTTAAAAGTAACTTATACAACATTAGTTAAATGTATATGATAATTAAACAGTATCCGCTTTTATAACAAGTTGTCACAATCGGTTACAGAACTTAGTGATGGAAATTCAAAACGCACATTAAACGTGCCCTTATCAAAAAAGCATATTATAAGATTAAGGACTACGTTGAAGACAAGGAAGTTTGGCATTAATTCCGTCTGTACATGTGGCCTCCCTGGTACCTCATTAACGGCAAAACTATGTAAATGTTTATTAACAGCTCCCAAATTACGAAGTTATTTTTTAATTTAATTTTATCTTTTTTTACAAACTTCACTGACATAATGTTTTTCTTATTTGACATTATTATACCTACAATTTAAATTTCCACAAGGTTCTAACTTTTATTATTTTAATCATATTTTATATTGTTTTTTTTTGTCAATGTGAGGACGTTGTAGGCTTATTAGACTGTAGGTCTGTAGACCATTTTCTATTTTGTTAAGTACTTTTGACGGGCCTACGCTGTCCTCTCATACCTATTAACACTGTAATTTGAAAACATTGTAAAAGCCAATTTTATTTTCTAAAAGAGTGACCGTGGAGTTTCTTGCCGGCTCTTGTCCATAGGAAACGATCAATTTTAACCGTGCACCTAGCTTCTGACGTTTCATAAGTGCCCATGTAGGCTTATGTGAAATAAAAATATTTTTGATTTGATTTGATTTGAGTTTTTGTTTACCCTTAACCCAAAAAGGGGTCATTGTACTCATCATTTTGAACAACATCTTCTTAGCGAAAAAAAAATCAGCTGTTCCATACATCTTGTCGATTTAAGTGAACACAAATGTATGGAACAGCTGATTTTTTTTTCGCGATTTCAAGGTTGGTCCCATAGATTTTTTTTTCAAAATGATGAGTACAATGACCCCTTTTCGGGTTTAGGGTAAACCAAAACTAATGTTGTAGAGGTCATAATGCAATAAATAATGAACGAAAATTAACCAAATTTTTAATTAACTCATTTTAACTTTTCTAAAATTAAAGTCAGTAACATTACTCTGTTCATATCAAATTATCTTCAAAGAGAATTGCATTGTAATTACATTTATTAACTTTATTATTAAACCTAATTACTTTGAAATTCTCTGAGGACGTTAAATATGTATTACTTAGAGTGTCGACATGATACTGTACGAGTATTATAAATTTCATTACAGTAGGTATTATTAAATATAATTATTATTCTATGTAGAAAAAGGTGTGTGTGTGACATGGTGGGTCGCGTCGGTGACTCGTATAACATCAAACATTGTAAGAACGCTTCTAGTAAAACGTTGGTGACACCTTTTTTTAGGGTTCCGTGCCCAAAAGGTCCTAACGGGACCCTAATAATAAGGCTCCGCTGTCCGTCCGTCTGTCACAAGGCTGTATCTTTTGAACCGTAATAGGTAGACACTTGAAATTTGCACTGAGTAGGTACTTTGATCGCTATAATAACAAAAAAAAAATGTTTGAAATTAATGGTGACACCTTTAATTTTATTACTTTATTTTATTTTACACAAGCATACAAGAAAGGTGTTTTTTCGGCATTTTTTAAAATAAAGTATTAAAAAAAAACTATGTTTTAATTATATTGTTCGTTGGTACGGAACCACTCGTGTGCAAGTCCAAATCGCAATTTTTAACTCGCTTTTTAAAGATAAATTCTAAAAATCTAAATTGTGTCATATTGTAAAAATGTTGCCAACTTACTGCAATACCAAGGATCCTACACAAAGTGCCAAGAATTGCGCAACTTTTGTTCAAATTGTTGTTCAGGAGAAATTCCTAGTGTGGTCCAACGTTAAAAAAAAATGTTGCCATGTAAGCGCACCACATAGGCATATTTTTTTATAATTTTTAAATAAACAGTTTAAAGTTATAATAATATGAAAACAGCTGAAAATTGACCATTCCCCCTTAACTCCGAAACGAATGAGCCTAAAATTTAAAAAAAAACAGTATATTTTTCTGTAGGTACTATCGCGGCCACTGGCGCCTTACCACTTTCCTACCTTATGCTCCTAGTAATAAGGTCGAAAAGTGGTTAGGCGCCAGTGTCCGCGGTAGTACATATAGATTATAGAAAAACCTATAAGAAGTCTATGGTCTATAATATATAAATTATAAAATAACATGGTAAATATCCCAATATTGTGCATACAAACTTACATTTGCAGTTGGAATGTATGGGAGAACATGTTTTTCAACTACAATGATAAGTTTGTACTTGAGATATATTCATCCCAACTACGGAACACTTCATTTCACGTAGTCCTACACGCACTTGGCTGGCTTGGCTTTTTTGACATATCCATCATCTTTATCGCTGATAAAATGTCACTTTGAGGTCCCCCTGGAATCATAACCAGTCGACTTCTCAAGCTGCCGGCCGAGAACGGGCTACCCAAGACGTTTGTGACAAGGCATGCTAAATTATATCATGTCAATTTGTACCAGCATTTTATGACAAAACAGTTTTATCGCTCAAACTGTGATAAAATGTGTGACTTAAGTCATGTCACAGTAGGCCGTGCTCGCCCCGCTGCGCTGGTGTAAGAATATGTTATTATTTTTATTTTAAAATAATCTTTTTCCACCTAACCGTACCAACGTAACGTGCCGCTAGTTTGAAACACGGACTAGCCCAGGAACGCTTTCAAAGCAATATTAAATCTGATCATTAGTCATGGACGCTTTTGCAGGATAATCCGCTTCGATCGGGCACCTATTACGCACACTCAGCGATTTGGTAGAGGTGACCATGGGTTTGGTGAAAAGTTAGCAATCGGGAAACCTGAATTTTATTCTATTGGAAAGCTGGAGCTGCGAAATATTTTGATGAGAATATTTTTAATTGTTTAGTTATGTTAATATGAGATACCCGATATTTATTTTAACCTTACGTTTTAGATTTTAGTTAGATGTATGTATGTTCAATGTTTCTCAAGTAAAATAGCAACACTGGGCATTTTGATAAGCTATGAGTACATATTAGTAAAACTATATTTTCATAGCGTTCTTGTTTGATGTTATGTTAATTAAATGTAAAACACAATGAATTATGCATGAGTCATTGAAACTTGTTATACAACGTGCTGCTACAGTGGCGACATTAATTCTACACACTGGTAGGGCTAGTGGCCAGAAATCTTATTTTTATTTTTTTTAAATATTATATTATGATAAATAATTATAAATTGAAAAATAAAAAAATTCAAACAAACTAAATAATAAAGCTCTCTCTTTCCTTCAATTCGCCTTCTTGCACGTTATTTGTTTTAATTTCATTGATTCAATGTTATGATTAACGACCCCGGCTAACTACCTCTGTGCTACAGTTCTTTATGTACAGGTTGCTCCAAGACGCTATTTTAGAAAATTGAAAATAAATATATAAATAAATATTAATGTATAATTAAGGAAATTAAAATATTTTCATAAAACCTCAAGCCGAAACTGTTTATGTGTGTTAAATTAATGTCGCCACTGTAGCGGCACGCTGTATAAACTATTTTTAGATTAGCCGCAAAACTTTGATAAACTGAAGGTCAAAATTTATTTGTAATAATGGTAAATTTTGGTAACTCTGTCAATATCCGATATGGTCTAGTGGCTAGGATACCTGGCTCTCACCCAGGAGGCTCGGGTTCGATTCCCGGTATCGGAATAACTTTTTTGAACCATTGCATTTATTTGCCACTTTTTACGTTTTATTTTTTATATTTACCATATTTTTTTTGTAAAGTTCTTGTTATCCACATTCTTAGTAAAAAGAGAGCGAGAAAAATATAACTTTCTGGGCAATTTGTTTATAGATTGTGTGGCGAGATTTTTAATATCGTCCACAAGAAATGAGTCCTACCTTTTATTAATATCTATAATATATTCTTTATTTTTAGTAAATAAAGCTTTAAGTACTATTAATTAGATTTGTTGGTTTTCACCATCAAAACTTAATAGACTTAACTATTTATGGAGTTTTGACAAGATGTAAAACAACATCTTTATTTTTTTTTTGTCTTTAACGTCTTAATTAAACATTAAATTAAACAAAATAAATTAAATGAAATAAAACACAATACACACATACATATTTAATTAAATTTAAACATTTATATCTGTGACTTTTATGGTGTACATAATAAAGAGTATTATATTCTATTCTAATTCATATTGACTATTGAATTCTACGAAAGTAAATTTAAGTCAACTATTATTCTAGAGATCTACTACAATTCTGCATTCACCGTTCCTCTTTCACATTTTTACAATCAATCATTCGCCAACCAATAAAAAGTTCAAAATCAATAGCTGAACGCTGAAGCCAGTTAAAGTATAATAGAGCCAACAATTGGCACTGAAGAGAAAAACGTTGTATAATTAATTCAGGCTAATTAGCGCACTTGGCAGGTTGCCGGCGAACAACCCGGTTTCCGTCACTAGTTCATTTAGGACTTTAAGTTTATTTTGAAATGCAAATGGATTTTGCTTGTTTTTGTGGTAGGTATTTTTAGGGTTCCGTACCAAAATAGTAAAAAGGAACCCATATGGTGAGACTAAGTCTGTCTGTCTGTCTGTCACACCTGGATATCTCAAGAACTACTAATGCTATCAACTTGAAATTTAGAATAGTTTTAGATGACGTTTGCCCAACTATTTTGCAAACAAGAAAGAAATTAAAAAAAAAAATCTTTTTTGCAAAAGGGACTGAAAGGGGGTCTTAAAAATTTGAAGTGGGGCTACTAGGGCATGTGGGATATCATATGAAAGAACGCTGCTTGCACATTCTCAAACATTTTTTTATTTTTTTTAGTCGTCATAGTTTCCGACTTTTGATGAAAAATGTAAAAAAAAATACCGTTACTCCCCCTTATCTCCGAAGTTTGCATAGATAAAAATCTGAAATTATTCTATGTGATAGAAGTTTATATAAAGATTACAGGAAAAATAAAACGATGTCTCTAAATAGCACAGTTTTTCAGAAATCATCAACATCATATATACGTACGGAACCCTCGGTGCGTGAGTCCGACTCGCTCTTGACCGGTTTTTTTTTAATTAAAACTTTTAAGCGCGTTGAGCGATTTTTGGTGGGAGAAAAAGTTAAGGATTTTTGGTGGGAGAAAAAGTTAAGTATTCGCGTCACCGACATGCTGAAGTAGCTGTAAATAAAGTTAAATTGACCTTGATTTAATTTGTGTAATGCAGCTTCA
This sequence comes from Tiliacea aurago, assembly GCA_948098905.1. NCBI lineage: Eukaryota > Metazoa > Arthropoda > Insecta > Lepidoptera > Noctuidae > Tiliacea > Tiliacea aurago. Next base: position 21,798,150 of record OX402593.1, read on the forward strand.
TCATCAACATCATAATTTCAGCCGAATGACGTCCACTGCTGGACTTGGCCAAAGGGGGGGATTTGCCATAATCGCCACGCTTGGCAAGAGGGTTGGCGATCGCAGTATGGTGTTAACAATGGTTACAGAACACTGCTGCCCATTCTGTAGTAAGTCCCTTAGTCGCCTTTTACGACACCCACGGGAAGAAATGGGATGGTGCTATTCTTTACGTCCGGCAACAAACGGAACATACAATACAGCTTCAGTATACACAAATTAAACGTTTCACTTGGTCAATTGTTTAAATTGTGTTTTAGGTAATCACTAGCTGCACCCCGCGGTTTTAGCCGCGTAAGTCTCGATCCCGTCGGAATATCAGTCTGTCTCGCAACTCGCGCGTATCGTGTCTCTCACGCAAGTTTGTAATATCTATCTCGCTCGAGCCACTACAGGGATCACCTAGTTTGATAGGACCACATCACTTAGTGAAGTCCCGTATCTACTGCTTTTAATACCTCAATGCCTTTATGTTAATCCAGGGTGTTAGCTACCTCCATACAAAATTTTATCAAAATTGTTCTAGCCGTTTGAGCGTGAAGAAGTAACAAACAAACACACACACACACACACACACTCACAAACTTGAAGTGGAAACTTGTTTAGGCGCGTTGAGCACTAAGTCATCATTTCTGACGGCAGTCTCTATATCTGCTTATTTTTAGATTTCCGTACCTCCAAAAGAAAAAATCGGTCCCCTTATAGGATCACTCGTGTGTCTGTCTGGATGTCTGTCTGTTTGTCCATCTGTCATAGCCGATTTGCTCCGAATCTACTGGACCTTTGTTGAAATTTGGTACACTTAATTAAGGCTGCTCTCTCGAAAAAAGCTTGAATGCAGATGAAGCAACTTTTCGTCGATATTTGCAGAGAAATTACATCTGAAAAATATTGTAATAATCTACATGATATGATACATAATTTGGTTTAGCCATAATATTTCTATCGGTATCACATAATAAGAAAAAAAACCACCAAATCACTTCCAAATAGTTGAGATGAAACCATTTTACTCCTTCATTTTCTAAAAATATCTACTGCTTTACAATACAAAGGAAAATGATTTGGTTGTGTTACTTTTAAAAAATATGTATAGTTTTTATTAGAATAAATTAAAAATGCGTCCGATGCGTGTAGCGGATGCTCAAGGAGATTGGTGTGATTAAGAACTTCTGTGACCCAAACACGGTTGTGTAACTTAAATAAATGAATTTTGAATATGGGGGTTACCATTGGGGGAAAATTAGTAAAAACTAAAAAAAGAAGTTAAGCAAACTGTACCCTGTGACATACCAAATGAAAGGGCTTGTTGTAAGGATTTCTGATGTATTTTTTTTAAATTACTTGCAATATTTAGGTTGACGTTTGAGAGCATTTTTGAGACATTATGTTTGGACTAACTGCCCAAATATCTTTCCTCTAGCTTTCCGTGGGAGGTTCCACTAATTTCATCAAAAGGGACGGAAGTGTGTAACAGGATGTGACAGCTTGAGCATGGAATAAGTAAGCACTTTTTGTGTGTTAAATATTGTACGTACGGTGGTACGGAATCCTTCGTGTGCGAGTCCGATTCAAGCATGGCTAGTTTTTTTTATGATTTTTAGTTATACGGGATGTTAAAGTAACTGCGTGCCATAGCTTAAGGGTAGGTTCAGTATCGATAAAAGAACCCAAGAAAAAAAAAACCCTAATTTAGTACCTACTAACTTAAAATAGCAATCGTTTAGAATCAATTTATTTTATTTGACAGTCCTAAGCACGTTAAAGTACGAAGAGACTTATTTTAATATTTTTTTTGTTTAATTAAATTTTTTGACTGTTTTTTTTTTTCTGGGTTTCGTTATCGATACTGAACCTACCCTTAAGCTATGGCACTCAGTTACTTTAACAACCTGTATAAAACTACACTATCGGAACAAAATTTTATGAATATTCCACAGACTCAATTCTCATAGGCATTAAGTTTATAATCCACATTAATCTTATCATAATATTAGTTAGAGTTATGTTTGAGGTCGTAAATAATAAGCTAATAGGGGTTTTGTGCTATCTTATCTAAATAATGTAGTAATATATTTTGTGGTATCAGGAATTTTATGTAGCGAATTTGGAATCATTTAAGGCATGTGGCATACCTAATGTTATTGATTCAGTGTTGACGTTAATACCATTCAGAACTTACCGCCTAAGGCTGAGTCCTAATCCTCTCACTGTGTCCTAAGTCAAAGTCGCGCAAGTACGCCATTACGTGATCATCATCATCATCATTTCAGCCGAAAGACGTCCACTGCTGGACATAGGCCTCCCCCAAGCACCGCCACTTCGACCGGTTCTGTGCTTCCCGCATCTAGCGGATACCTGCGGTCTTCACAAGGTCATCGGTCCACCTTGTAGGAGGCCTTCCAACGCTACGTCTTCCGGTACGCGGTTGCCACTCCAGAACCTTTCAGCCCCATCGGCCATCAGTTCTACGAGCAATGTGCCCTGCCCACTGCCACTTAAGTTTGGCAAATCTTCGGGCTATGTCGGTTACCTTGGTTCGCCTGCGGATCTCTTCATTTCTGATTCGACCACGTAGGGAATCTCCAAGCAACTTACGTGATCGTTTATATGATAATATATAATGATGTACAAACACGACTTGATTGATCGCGCGTCATATTCATATAAACTCGCAAAAGTCACTTTCGGTTAGGACACAGGGTTAGGTTCAGTGCCTTCGTATCTTTATTGTGCACAAAGTTTTATAAATAAGTAACAACATATGAGTTAGATGAATTGGGTTTTTTTACCAGGAATTCTTTAGTTTGTTTTTTTAATCTTTGTAAATATAAAATTAAAATATTTTATTTAAAAAAAAAAAAAAGTCACAATTGCTTTTTCTAGGTAGTGCTAAATAACTTAAACTACATTTTGATCTTTTTATAGTTTCCATCATAAGCTTCTTTACTTATTTCGAAGTGTCCCAAAATATCAAACTGCATGGTGACAACGTCCATACAGTTGATCCGATTTGTGATGGACTGATGTGAAGGTATTCACGAGAACTGGCTGTAAGCTGCGTTTTGTTATTTCTACGATAATGATTCACTGTTACCTTTGCTTCTTTATTTCCTTTTACAAAGGTTTCTGCCCGATTTTAGTTATTAAACCATTTATGTATCCATACATTAAAACAGACAAGAAGAAAAGAACAGAAAAATACGTACTAAGGTGGTGCTTTTTTCTAAAGAAATCTCTTCCAGCATAACTGCGGTAGGAAAGTAGACAAAGAGATGTAGACAACGTGTGTAAGAATAAAAGAGAAACAAGAATACATAAAATCTAATTTTATTTTTAGACCTTGTTCATATTATTCTGACGATTGTAAAATCGGGAATTAATTCCTGATTACTTAGTTAGACTTACTTAGTTGCATAAAAAACTGAACTGTACGTACTAGAAAAGTTAAAATGTTCACCATATTTTTGTTCACTTTAAGGTTTTTTTACCCGCCCCTGACTTGACAAAACATCAAGATTTATTTATTTTAAGTAAGTTTAATATTAATGATTTTACTCTGTTAGATTCGGTCATCATGTGGGCAGAAGTAGGGTTTCGTGCAATGAAAACACACTGGGTGAGATACACAGCGTTTATTTGAAATCGCAAATTGACACAATGACTACTTAATAGAATCACCACAAAAACCGAGCATAACGAATCGAGTACAGTTCCGCGAGATCTTAACTCCGATGCGATCAGACCAGACACTGAATCTTGAATGTCCTCCTCGCCATCGGCTCAAAACATCACGACTCTGTAGAAGCGCGCCAGAGGTGAGGGTAGATCACACGATGTCACCGGAGGCAGGCTTCGTTACTTGTCCGTACTAATGATCGGCTCCGACATACAGATAAACTTTCCGAAATAAATTCTCTAAATGATGATGAAAACCGCATCAAATTCTGTTGTGCAGTGCAGCAGAAAAACGCGGTGATACAGACAGAAACGAAAAGTGACTTTAATTTATAATATTTATACTATGGATCAGTTATGTACTGATACAATAATTCTTAGGGCCTGTGCACACCACGTTTTTTAAACGCGCCGTTGACGCGCGTTTTAGAAACGTGCGTCGACGGCGCGCTTTTATCCTACAGAGCGTGTGCAAAGGTCTACAGGCTGTGTCTGTCTCGCGTGCGTATCGCGTCTGTATCTCTACAAACGCGCGCAGACGACGGCGCGTTTAAAAAACGTGGTGTGCACAGGCCCATAAGTCACAAAACAAAACCAGCATAAACCCTAGTAGGTATTACTTAAACTTCATTCAAAACCAAGATTATGGAACAGTGGCACCATCTAAACTGAAAACCACAATTTAACTATAACCCGACAGTTATTCCATCGTTAGAAATTCATCTGCCTAGTCTTTTCCCGTCTATATTGGGGTCGGCGTCCAGTCTAACCGGATCCAGCTGAATACCAGTATTTTACATGGAGCGACTGCCTGTCTGACCTCCACAACCCAGTTACTGGGTAATACGACACCCCTTGATCAGACTGTCAGACTTTCGGGTCTCTCGACCACCCGTAACAACTGTCAAAAATCCACGAATAACAGCCTGGAACAACGGCTAAACGTGCTTTCTGAGGCACGGAGGGGTCTTGGTATGTGAAGATGGTCACCCATCCACGGACCAACCGCGGCAAGCGTAGTATAACCTGGTCGATCGATCCGTTTGGCTGGTATTACTTAGCCACAAGCCCCGCCAGCTTCTCAAGTCCATCGTAAGACATTGATAAACTAAAACAGAGATTACGATAAACTTACCAAATAGTCTTAAAGTCTGTACTCTAGGCTAACATAAGCAATTTGTTTAACCGACGTTAATTTTGAATAGTTAACGGGGTGATTAATCATTGTAAAGTTAATTAAAGCTAAAGTTTAGTCTGAGCGCAGATGGGGCACGTTGCCGCTTCATACAGTATTATGTGAAATGGGATAAAGAATATTAAGTTTGCTTTATTGATATGGAATATTATGTTGCAAAGTTCAAATTTAAAAATTATTTTTGTGAACGTACGGTAAACTTATACAAATGTTTATAAAAAAAAAGTTGGTCGACATGTCCCGCCAGAAGTCATACAAATTGTAATAAGACGTGATAGGGAAAATTAAAATTAAATGTACCCGAAACTGTAAAATTTTCCCAATCAACCTAGAACCTTATGCTGTAGGGATAAAGTTGAAAATCAAATTCATTTTGTGAACATAGGGTAAATTTATACAGATGTTTATAAAAAAAAAGTTGGCCCACAATGTCCCACCAGAAGTCTTAAAAATTGTAATACGACGTCTTATGTAGAATTAAAATTAAATGTACAGACGCCAGCAGGTCAAGCTACCCGAAACTGTAAAATTTTCCTAATCAACTTAGAACCTTATGCTGTAGTTATAAAGTTGAAAATCTATTAAAGAAATTAGACAGATTGTAGTGGCTTGATGTGCTGGTGTCTGTACATTACTAATAACATACAACTACTATAAAAAAATAAGATATATACCTACTCTAACCGAACTAAAACTATTAACCAACTTAAATGTGGCGTCGAAAATTTCTTCCGCATCGCTGTCGACTGGTAATGTACCCAAGAGACCCCTTTGGTCAAGGTAAAAGAGCCCTTGGGTCACGGGAAGTGTCAACCCGTTTGGAGATTTCGTTGAACAGACCATGACCACTCGGACCCCACGGCCCGAGGGTTTTTGATATAATACCACATGTTATTTAAATGAATCAGCTGTTACTTACATCACATAAAGAGAGAATAAACAAAACAAAACAAAACAAATATCATAATGAAATATATAAATAAATAAAATAAATAATAATAATATAGGTATTACATATATAATATATAATATTTATGTTATTAATATTTATTGGATTGTGTGCCTTTTAGTCTGTGCTAAATAAGTGTATTTTCTTTCTTTCTTTCACATATGACATAATATCATAACATGATAGTTCGCATAACTCGACAAAATATAGGGAGCTGGAGATTTTTTTCGCGATTTCAGGTTTGGCCCCATACTAAGAGTTTTTCATAATGATGAGTAGAATATGGTTAAATCCCTTAGAAGGTTTTCAGTTAAGTCACAATAACACCTTGTAGATTATAAGCTGTTAAAAATTAATCGAGATGCTGTTGAATTTAATAAGTAGAATAAAAACAGGAGGAAATTTTCAATGATATTTAAATATGGTTAATCGGCAATGTTAGATAGTTAAACTTACAAAAATTATAAAGATAAATTCAATATTAAGATAGATGTAGGTAAGTACCTAATAAATTGAAAAAGTGACTCTAAAAAGTTTCGGCTCCAAAAAGTGAATTTCCGATACCGGGAATCGAACCCGAGCCTCCTAGGTGAGAGCCAGGTATCCTAGCCACTAGACCATATCGGATGTATGCAATTGGTTAACAAAAAGCTGTTCCCACTGTTCAACAGTTTTGCCCAAGCTTGTAAATAAATAATACCTATCTTTAAGATAGGTATTATTTATTTAATTAAGTTGTATACACAAAAAAATACATTAAATTCCATACTATACGTACAGTGGTACCCAATTGATAAGGCGCGTCGTGAATCTTCGTTCGCACAGAAAAGAAAGTATGGCCCCGAAGATTAACGAAAGAATGCTTAAAACTTACAATCAACCTTAGGTCACTATTATAAGGTTCATAATACACTGGAGCTGCTAGCGTGCACTCGATCAGAAGTATGGCGGCTGACAAACATGCCACGCGGCGCGCGCTAACATGGCGGCAGCTGCCGACCAATGGGATCTGGAGGCGAAAGTCCTCGCGCACATGTGGGTGTGGCGCGGAGAGGCGAAACGCCGGGGTGAAACTCCGCTGCCGCAACAAATCGCGGCACAGCGGACGGAGCTCCGGCAGGATCTCATGGCGACATGGAAAGTGCGATTGTCGCAACCCAGTGCTGGGCACGCCACAATTGCGGCGGTAAGTCCCCTCTTTGAGGAGTGGCTAGAGAGGCGCCACGGCGTCCTCACCTTCCGCCTGACGCAGGTCCTCACCGGACACGGTTGTTTCGGGAGGTTCCTGTTCAGGATAAAGCGGGAGGAAACGCCCGGGTGTCACCACTGTGTGGATCGCCCGGAGGACACGGTGGAGCATACGGTGGAGGTCCGCCCTGCTTGGGCGGAGCACCGCCGTGTCCTCACGGAGGCGATCGGCGGCGACGATCTCTCGCGTCCGGCCCTGGTTCAGGCCATGGTTCGGAGCGAGAGTGCATGGGAGGCCGTCACCTCCTTCTGCGAAACAGTAATGCTCGCGAAGGAGGAGGCGGAGCGCATGAGGGTGAGGCAGGGTGCCCGCCCTTCCACCCTAAGTCGCCGCAGGAGACGCCCTGGGCGTCGGGAATCGCAGGCTGATTCCCGGCCACCGTAGGCGTGGGCTTGCGGACGGTGAGCGATGGGTAGCTCGCCGTCCGATAAGGACCAGGCCCGGGTCGACGGCGCGTTGTGTTCCACGCGCGCCTCACAGAGACGTCAGCACCAATTGACGGGGTCCGAAAGGGCCAATGCCTGCCAGGGTTACGAGCCTGTCCGAAAGGGATATCGTGACCCTGGCACACAGGCATCTGAAGGAACACGGTGGGTTTTAGTCAGTAAAAGTCTGACACTCCCTCTCGCTCCGCCCAGAGCGGGAGAAGTTATTTGATGATTTCCCACCAAAAAAAAAAAAAATAAAAAAAAAAAAAAAGCTGCCGACCAATAGCGGTACAGGAAAAAGAACCGCGGTGCGTGGAGCGTGCCGATTGGTCAATAGCATTTCCCGCACTTTTAAAATTCACCTTCTGCGCAGGTACATCGGTAAGCCATATCAATTGGGTACTACTGTATATACCTATTCAAATCGAATCAAATAAAAATATTTTATTTCACATAAACCTACATGGCACTTATGAAACGCCAGAAGCGATTTTATCGGTTTTCAGAATTAGGTTCTCGATAGTACTTTGACTATAATTGTTCGCAATAGGAAGAATTTAACAAGACTAATAATTAAAAAAACTGGTCAAGGGCGTGTGAGACCACGCACAATGGAGGGTTCCGTAGTTGGGATGAATTTATCCCAAGAACAAATTCAACTTTGTAGTTGAAAAATATGATCCCCATATATTCCAACTGCAAATGTAAGTTTGTACGCACAATATTGAGTGATTTACCATGTTATTTTAAGATTACTGACTTCTTATAGTTTTCCTGTAATCTATAAGCAAAGAACTATTTTCTGTATTTTTATCAATATTTTAGGCTCAGTAGTTTCGGAAATAAGGTGGGAGAATGGCCATTTTTCATTTATTTTCTTAAATAATTGCAAAAGTATGTATTTTAAAATTATAAAAAAAACATATGTAAAATCCTTAAAATAAGTCCTTTCATTTGATATGTCACACGGTACAGACGACAAAACTTTTTTTCTAATTTGCCCCCCAAAAGTTACCTCCATATTAAAAATTAATTTATTTACGTTGCCGTGTTTGGGTCACAGAAGTTCATATGTGTACCAAATTTCAACTTAATCGGTCCAGTAGATTCGGAGCAAATCAGCTGTGACAGACGGACAGACAGATAGACAGCCACACGAGTGATCCTGTATGGGTTCCTTTTTTCCTTTTGAGGTAAGGAACCCTAAAAATATAAAAACAGTTTGCAATCTCGACGGCACGGTTGGCGCAGTGGTTAAGCGAATGACTGATGCGCTGCGTGTCGCGGGTTCGATTCCCGCACGGAACAAATATTTGTATGACCTACAAGTAGTTGTTCCGGGTATGGCTGTTTGTGTATGTGAGTTTAAATGTTTGTAAACGCACCCACAATACAGGAGAAATTCCTAGTGTGGGGCAACGTTTAAAAAAAAAAAAAAAATCTCAATAATTTGCTCAATTTACATAACTTACCTGGACTTCCAAGGTTTTATTTGATTGATATTTAAATATCTTATTGGTTGAAAATGTACCTAAATAAATAATTTTCAATTGAAATGAAAGAAGCGCCTTTGTTTATTGTATCAAAAAAGGATTAACTATGTTAACATTAGCTAGGTAGAGGGTTTGCTCCAAAAAAGGTGAAAAGGTTTCGTGGATCAGTTTGCATTGAATCTGCAAACACTCATTTGGTTTTTTTATCCAGTTTTGAGAAATGTATGTGTTCTGTTTAATCATGCAATCGGTTGATTAAATATTTGGTGACAACGGGACTTGGTAGTCTTTTCAAAACGACTGCGTATCGCAGATTTTTCTTTGTTTTGCATTTTATTCAGAAATATAATACGGCCTGATTAAATGATAACTGTTTTAAATGATCTGGACCGTGAAACTCTTTGTTGGATAACACAAAATTATCCAACAATGATTAGTTTTAATTTTCATGTGTCTGACCTGGGTGTTTTATTTAGGTACTCATTGAAAGTAAAAAAACCGGCCAAGTGCGAGTCGGACTCGCGCACGAAGGGTTCCGTACCATTATCTATAAGGCGATTAACACACGGCACCGCGAACCGCCGCGGTAGGCGGTGAAGCGGATCTCAATGTCGCTTTGGCCTCTAATAAATCCGTTGATACCTAACACACGTACACCGCCCGACCGCGCGGTTGAGCGGTGCTCTCACCATATGAAGCCGCGGCGGTGCACAGTGCCGTGTGTTAATCGCCTAAAAATATCAAAAAAATCACGTTTGTTGTATGGGAGCCCCCCTTAAATATTTGTTTTATTTTAATTTGTTTATTTATTTTTAAAGTGAATGTATAACTTAATATTCTGTCATTATTTCAAGCGTCTACCTGTTGCCGTTATGAATATAGAGCAAAAACTAGCAAAAACATCATGTTTGTTGTATGGGAGCCCTCATAAATATTTATTTTATTCTGTATTTTACTATTTGTTGTTATAGCGGCAACAGAAATACACCATCTGTGAAAATTTTAACTGTCTAACTATCACGGTTCATGAGATACAGCCTGGTGACAGACAGATGGCGGAGCCTTAGTAATAGGGTTCCCGTTTTACCCTTCGGGTACGGAACCCTAAAAATCTGTTATCATTGCTAACTCACTCATAAGTACGTTATTACTAAAATTCTATTTAAAGCAACCGCCACTAACCTGACCATTGCCTGAAAATATATCATCATTATTAAAACAAAAAGCCGTAATAATAGGTATAAATAAAACTTATTTGTCTGGACATTTATAGGTTATATCGCTTTCCAAATGCCTAGGTTTACAGGTAATCCCAGTTATTACTTGGCAACGGTGTAGGCAAATATGTGATAGAGAATTATTTATTACTTGTTTGCCTTGGATAAATAGTAATAAGTACTATTAATAATATTGTTGGAATTACTGGTAGATATGAATATTAGTTTTTGGGTATTATTGGATAGTTTTAGAGGTCAAACGAAGCGTAGATAAAATTAAGTAAATGGTACATGCTTCGTAAACATGGCTACACGTTAAGCTATAACTTTCCAGTATAAGCTGACCTCTCATTGTACGGAAATCCCACACAATGCGACATCAGCTTATACTGGAAATGTATAGCTTGATGTTCAGCCGTGTGAACCTCATCATTCATCATCATTTCGGCCGAAAGATGTCCACTGCTGGACATAGGCCTCCCCCAACATTTGAGGGGTGTTGCCATAATCGCCACTCTTGGCGGCGGGTTGGCGATCGCAGTATAGTGTTAAAGTGCATAGAGAATGCTGCTGCCCATTCTGTAGTAAGTCCCTTAGTCGCCTTTTACGACACCCACGGAAAGAAATGGGGTGGTGCTATTCTTTACGCCCGGCACCAAACGGACAAAATACTTTGTAAGTATTATAATATATTGCTTGGTTATGGACAAAGTAGGTAAGAGCGATGGCTCTTTCGGAAGAGTTTTTTTTTACTAGGGTAAACCTCATTATCTATGTACAGACGCCAGCCTGCACATCAAGCTACTATAATATGTCAATTTTTTTTAATAGATTTTCAACCTTATCCCTATAATATAAAGTTCAAGGTTGATTGGGAAAATTTGACAGTTTCGGGTAGCCTGCTGGCGTCTGTACTTGAAAAAGTTGAATTCTTAAAAATACACATATAGCATTTCAGCCTTTATCAAAGGCCATAAAATGTTCCCACTGCTGGGACACAGGTAGGCCTCCGCTCTTTGAAGGGGAGTGGGCCGTAATCCAGCACGTGGGCCCAGTGCGGGTTGGTAGATGTCACATGTCTTCGATTTTTTTATTCTAGAACATGCCGGTTTCCTCACGATGTTTTCCTTCACCGTTTTGAGAGCAGTGGTGATGTAATTTACACAAACTACACAATATATTTCGTACTAACTACCAACATCCGATATGGTCTAGTGGCTAGGATACCTGGCTCTCACCCAGGAGGCTCGGGTTCGATTCCCGGTATCGGAATTTCTTTTTGAATAACTCGCGGTTGTGAATACCTATTTTTCCAAAAACGAACTCTATTTTTGTAATTAGTCAGCTGTTCAGTGGACTTCAAAGCTTTAATAATAATATTTATTTATTTATAGTAAATCTAAAGAGTTCGTTTTTATGTTTGCTTGATCGCGCTTATCTCTAGAATTACCAGTCGGATATGAAAAAATCTTTTTGTATTTGATAGCCCAATTCTTCAGTAAGGCTGGCTATTTAACATCATGCTGTGACTCTTGGGAGCCGAGCAAAAACAACGCTAAGCGAAAACAAAGTAAATAACAGCGCGGAAGGGTTATAGTTTTGCCACCGACTTCCGAAATTAAAGTTATTTTTCACTTTGTATTGTACTTTGTAGTGTTTATTTTAGTTCGGGGAACAAGAAACTTCACGCGGAAGACGCGGGTCAAGTATGGAGGCAAGTCACACATATACCATTGCTTGCCTAGTAGGGCACCGTAAAAATGACCCATCTTGTATTTAACAATTTAATCTAGAAGTAGAAATTAATAACATTATATTCATTCTCCAGCACTTTAATGCTTAAAAAAATCGGCTAAGTGCGAGTCGGAGTCGCGCACGAAGGGTTCCGTACCATTATCTATAAAAATGGCAAAAAAATCACGTTTGTTGTATGCCCCCTCCCCCCCTTAAATATTTGTTTTATTTTAATTTAATTATTTATTTTTAAAGTAAATATATAACTAAATATTCTGTGAATATTTCAAGCGTCTACCTATTGACGTTATCAATATCGAGCAAAAACGAGCAAAAAAATCACGTTTGTTGCATGGGAGCTCCCTTAAATATTTATTTTATTCTGTTTTTTTTTTGTATTTGTTGGTATACAACAGATATACATCATCTGTGAAAATTTCAACTGTCTAACTATCACGGTTCATCAGATACAGCCTGGTGACAGATGGACAGACAGATGGCGGAGCTTTAGTAATAGGGTTACCGTTTTACCCTTTGGGTCGGTACGAAACCCTAAAAACGTAGGAATTCCCTCAAAATAATAACACAATATTGACTTATTTTATTGTGGGTAGTCTTATTCTTAGTTTAAGGTCTCGGACTGTAATATCAACCTCATAATTAATCATAATTGAACACAATATTTCAGCATTAAACCGGGAAATTAATCAGAACGAATCCCAAAAATTTTTATGCCTAATTTTAGTTCTTAAGCAAGAAAAACATTCAATTACATCAAGAAAACGTATTGCCATTGAAATGTGGGCTTTATTTCTACAAGATTAAGTACCGTTTTATGTCAAATTATGTCATCATTAACGGCAAATGTAGTGTAAGGAAATGTAAGCTGCGACACACTTTCAGGTTGGGGCCAGAAAATAAGCGAAGATGGAATCGCCCCAATGAATGCGAATTTAATCAAAATCAAAATATTTCACATAAACCTGCATGGGCACTTATGAAACGTCAGAAGCTAGGTGCACGGTTCCAATTGGTCGTTTCCTATGGAGAAGAGCCGGCAAGAAACTCCAAGATTACTTTTTTTTTAATATTAAAATATCTATTTGGATTTTTAAATAATATTAAATTTTAAGTTACTTACAATAAAAAATACACACATAACAAAACTTAAATTCTTAAAATAATATTTTTTCTTTAGGTAACAAAAGACATGTTAAAATATTAATCACACAACACATCATACAGGAAACTAAACTACAGGAAACAGAAATTCTCGTAAACTATAAAAATAATTCTCTATAAACCATCTACGTAGTTTAATTTTAAAATATTTAAATGGAGCTCCCTTAAGATCTTCGGTAATTTATTAAAAAATTTAATAATAATTCCATAATTTTTTTCAAATATTATAGTTAGTAAGATGGTTAGTAGTACACACAAAAAAAAAAAAAAAACAAGATAAAAAGGTGTTAGTTATTTGTTAGTAAACAAAACACAGTAAATGATCCTATTTCTGTGCAGGTGTACACCTGCCCAGTACACAGTAAAAGGACTATCTATTTTGCACCCTAACGTTTTGAGGACAGTGTTGGTGCTACCACGAACCCTGCTCATCATCGATGCAGTTCTTTTCCTAATAATGCACATACCTAATGATAAACATTATTTTTACTTAAACTTGTATTACAAAAAGGAACTAAAATTTTTGTTGCATCTCTTGGTCTCTGTTTGGTGTAGTTGTCACCTTTGAATCTAAATAATTCATTGTTTCCTCACGAAAATTTATAATACGTCATTCGCTGAGACCAAAACTACAAACGTAGTATCCTCATCATCATCATCATCATCTGCCCAGCCTTTTCCCCCTATATTGGGGTCGGCTTCCAGTTTAACCGGATGCTGCTATTCAACTGCCAAACGATAAACCAATAATAATAAAATAATAACAATACCTATTAATAATAGCTGTTAATTCACCAGTATTTTAAATAAAGCGCCTATCTGACCTTTACAACCCAGTTACTGGATAATACGGTGTTATCCCTTGGTAAGACTGGTTGTCAGACTTTCGTGCTTCTGACGACCCGTAACGACTGTCAAAGATCCACGAATGACAGCCGGGACCAATTGCTTATACGTGCTTTCCGAGGCGTGGGGTCTTGGTATGTAAAGATGGTCACCCATCCACGGACCAACCGCGACAAGCGTAGCTTAACCTGATCGATCGACCCTTGTGGTTTTTATTACTTAGCCACAAGGCCTTCGTATTATACGGGGAAGTTTTATAAAAATGTGGCTGTTATTTATGTATATTGTAGCGTCTTTCGTCTTCCACGCGAACGATGTCGCGGGCAGAAGCTAGCTCTAATCATAATCATTTAGTCATTTGTTAACATAGGTACAATGTTATACGAAAAAAAAACAAGCGCGCTATGTTATACCAGAAGGCGTACAAATATTAATGGATGTCATTGATACTAAAAAAGAATAATAATAACTAAACGATAATAATTGATTTTCTCAAAAATAAAAAATATTCATGTCAAAAGTGAGAAAAAAATAAAAAAATACTTACAAATATGGTTAATACGTCAATATTCAAATAAAGTTTAAACAAAAATAAAGAAAAAAGTAATATAATAATTAAAATGATACAAAAAAAAAAAAAAACGTGTGCAATGTTTAAAAATGTATTAAACATACCAGGTCAATGACTACCAACTAAGGTCAAAAACAGTTATTGTATTTGTGTTTGTTTTTTTATTTATTGTTTTTAGTTTTGATAGTAAGGTAAAAAGCTTACAGCTCTGCGAAAATACTATAAACAGACTCAGACTTAGGTAATACCCTATCTCTTACATAATTAATTCACTTCTATCCATTACGGGCACTTAGTCAATCATCCACTCACTCGCTGTTCCCAGGGCCCTAATACCAGGAGAAATCTTTCTCTCGTAAATTAATTACATGTCAGTAAGAAGAGGCTGAAATTGTTTGAAAAGGTACGCCTAAGTTAAGCACATTATTTTGTTCGTAGGCTCGTAATCACCGTGTGTGTGTGTGTGTGTTGAGTTTAACAGTCATTAATTGATGAGTAGAATGGAGTTATCAAGCAAGTTTTTTTTGGTAGTTTTAATTCTTGGTCCCTTACAAGGTGGACCGCCGACATAGTAAATCAAATCAAATCAAATAATTTATTTGCATAAGGTACATTGTGATATATCTAGCCTAATGAGTTGTGCAAATTAATTTACTAACTACTAATCGCATCATTGAATAAAAAGGATACATTTTAAATTGAGTTACTTAGAAAATAGAATGTCAAAAATTTAAAAAAAAAATACACAAGTCAAATCAAAATTTCAATACTTAGTCATTACATTTAATTTTGTGGTCCAATTTCAGATAAAATCAGTCATCTTTCATTTAAATAATCATGTATTGAATAGTAACATTTTGCAACTAGGAAATCGTGCAAACTTAATTTGAATTGGTTCATTTTGTGTACTGTGTAGGTCTGTGATCAATTTCGGAGAAATCTACTTTAAGGCTTCTACATACCAGCGCAGCGGGACTTGTCGCGCGACGCGACACGGCACAAAGGCCCCGCGTGTCGTGGGACGAGCGATGCCTTTGTGTCGCGTCGCGTCGCGTGACAAGTCGCCCCGGTATGTAGAAGCCTTTATGTGAGAAGCGCAGGTCTAGTTGCTGTGGTAAAGCTAGGGTCTATTTCCGGTAATGCACGTTTTCATCTGAAATGATGAACCTACCCTACGGTGCATTAAGATACTGATAACAGCTAAAACGCGGTCACTGTCAGACTGCATACTCGTACAAAAGAAAGAGAATCGCGATGACACAACGCTTGTAATTTATTGCAAAATATGAAGCAATTATCTATAGAAAATTTGATTTCGGAAACTATGTTTCCTAAAAAAATAAAAATAAATGTTTGGGAATGTGCAAACA
This sequence comes from Tiliacea aurago, assembly GCA_948098905.1. Lineage (NCBI taxonomy): Eukaryota > Metazoa > Arthropoda > Insecta > Lepidoptera > Noctuidae > Tiliacea > Tiliacea aurago. The sequence continues at coordinate 21,814,101 of OX402593.1, forward strand.
GCGTTATTTCGTATGATACCCCACATGCTCTAATCACCCTACTTCCAATTTTTAAGACCCCCTTTCAGTCCTTTTTGCAAAAAAGGTGTATTTTTTTTAATTTCTTTCTTGTTTGCAAAATAGTTGGGCAAACGTCATCTAAAACTATTCTAAATTTCAAGTTGATAGCATTAGCAGTTCTTGAGATATTGAGGTGTGACAGACAGACAGACAGACTTAGTCTCACCATAAGGGTTCCTTTTTACCATTTTGGTACGGAACCCTAACAACCAAGTTCTAAATTCAAATAAGACCTTCATGTTATTAATTAAATACCAACCGTCCGTTGATACTTAAAACAGATATTTTGGATTGAAACTCAAGATAAAAGGTTATTTTACCGTTAATTTGTATCGATTTTTTTTCGAAACGTGTTTTGATAACAACCAAGTTCTGAGAAATATGTTCAAGAATAACATATATTTTTTCCGCTACCACAAACTATATAGATTCGGTAATTATTTTGTTTAAGACAAGCCTTTATACTTAGATCATTTGCCTCTTCTCAGCGCCTTATTGGATGGATGAAAGTGGATAATGATCGTGCTCAAAGGCTAGCAATTGGCGAGGCTTCCAGCAAGGTACTGCTACTATAGGCTGATTAAAGTTCGGGACCTGTATCTCAACTAATTACAAATCTAAACAACAAGCCCCAAAACAATTTTGGGGCTTGTTACATAACATAGCCAAAGCAATTGAGACCGTTCGTTGAAATAATAGCATCAATATATCTCAGAGGACATTGAACTGTAATCAAACTCAGCTAATAATATTTATTATTACGTCTGTGTGTGTGCCGTGCCTAAAGTACGCGAGACTTCTGTCGCAGCAGTGTGAGAGTTTGCTATTACAATTCAATCAGGCGTTAGGGCTTTGACATTTTCTCTCTTACACGACGATATTATAAGAATCTTATCCAGAATTATTCTGGAAAAAACATCGAACCATCCAGTTATTACTTCACATTTGACGTCTGTTTTCTGGCATACCGATAATATCTATTAAACATGAGGAATCTTGGTAATTTTTTCGACATCGATAAAATCTAATGTTATTAGGTACCTTACTTTCAGCTGTGGGTAATAAAAAAATATGGAAGGAGAAAATTATTCAGACAAGATGGCAGGTAAGGTAGGTACCTGTGTTACTTAGTATGGAAGTACTCGAGGGATGAGCTTATGACGTCACACATACGTGCCTAGTTACGTCGTAAGTATTTACGTAAGTACCTATGTTTTGAGCACTCGTATGATTGTCTTTACGCACTGAACTGGATTTTGGCAGTAAGGAATATTTAACAGGGGGAATTTACTTTTATAAAGATTTAGTGAGAAGATCTTACTTCAAAAAGAAGGCTGATTATTCAAAAAGAGGCAAGCTTTAGAGCTTTAGCATGTCTGATAAGAGAGAAGTAATTAACAGTAGAGAGAACGCAGAAAATTAATTCCTACAACTTCACTAAAATCCCTTAGTTATATTTTCGACACCCACAGTTAATGCATGAGATACATTGTTTGATTGACGTCGTTATTACTTGATCACCTATGACGGTATAATATCTACATAAGATTCAAATTGCTTACGATCATAGTTATGGCCTGCGCAGACCCGGGACTTTTGTCCGCGGACAATTTTGAATCATATAAGGAAATATAACGCGCACGTAGACAAAATGCCGATAGGGTTTCTATACGATTCCAAATTGTCCGCGGACAAAAGTCCCGCGTCTGCGCAGTTCGACAGCAAGCGTATAAATAAGATCATATCCGTCTAACCTCAAAAAGGCGAGAAAATGCAAAATTTAGAGTGGAATATCGAAACAAAAAAAATATTAATGAACCTTTACGAGGAAATAGAGTATTTTTTTACAATTCTTTAACCGTTTTTATCTTCTTTGTTAAGGCGCTGACAACAGCTAAACCGGGGTCACTGTCAGACTGCATACAAAATAAAGAGAAGCACGATGACACAACGCTCGTAATTTACCTATTGCAAAATATGAAGCTATCTATTTACTCAAAAATTAGTTGAGTAATCGAAAATAAAAAATAACCAAGTTCTGCAAACAAATAAGACATTCTTGTTATTATTTAAATTCCAACCGTACGTTGATATTTAATACAGATATTTTGGATTGAAACTCAAAGTAAAGAGTTAGTTTAAACGTTGGACACGGCTTGGTAAATGGTGCTATGGGGGTCATCCGAAAATTCGTATGGTTAGCGCTACGTCGCCGTTGTGACCAACTTTAACCGGGAGAGTTACCGGTAACGGTAAGCCTTCTTCGTAGAGTTCGATGACAAAACGATACGAGGCAACACAGTCGGGTTGGTTGTCAAAATTGAACCTAGCACTGTCGAATTAGACGCGGTACGAGGTCAAGGTAAATTCGAGCGGCATATGCTACCACTGATATTATTTTGGCTGTGATAGTGCACAAGCTGCAAGGGACGACACTGGACAGAGCCGTCGTGGATCTAAGCGCTAAAAAGTTTTTTATTTTTAGATTATAAAATTTACTGTGCAATTAAAACACCATTGTGCCCAAAAAAAAAAAAAACTTTACATTGCAGTCGGGGGACGGATTCTTGGAATAGTTCTTTACAGGTACGACTTCCATGAAAATATTGATTTTTAGTTTTCCACTTTTGGGCACAATGGCGTTTTAATTGCACAGTAAATATTATAATCTATTTAGTACCTACCTTGTGGCAACATTCAACACTAAAACCATGTAACTTGTTTTTAATTTTTTAGTTCACTTTTTGTTGTGTATGGCAGGCGTGTTTTTTTTTTTTACTATGATGCAAGAATTTGACAGATAAGGAGTCATTTGTCTGATAAATATAATATGATAGTGTAATTGGGGCCCTATTGAAGTTCCAATTTACTGGGAATTGTTGTATAGAGGCAAATGAGAGTAAAAGGAGGGGACGCCCTAGAAGGTCGTATAGTGACCTTATTGATGATGTTCTTCAGAAAGCTGAGGTGCGTAGTACTCGCAACCGGTGCGTGTGTAAACAGATGTATGAACGTAAATAAAGCAAAAGGAGTACTTATATAAGAAACATAAGAGGTGGCGTTGTGTAGTTTCTGCCTACCCCCATGGGAAGAAGGTGTGAGTTTATTTATGTATGTTGTCAAAAGTGATAAAGCAATTATGATGTTGAGTATACTATTCTTATCGCCACTTCACTGCTTAGTAACAACAGATTTATACAGAGTTACCTAATCGCATTACTGCTATTGTCCGTTGAACCTGAGTAGATTGTGTCAAAATTAACTATTGTTGTAGCACTAATACCGTAAGCTGCTCATTAATAATATTGTCACTAATTAAATATTGGTCTGTCAGCTAATTTACTAAGGATTTAATAAGGTAGGTAGTACATTCAATACTTAGGCTGGGTTCTATGTGTGGTATAGTAATTTTATTCTAGGTGCATCGTCTTCACATATACTTATAAAAATATTGTACAAGATTTTAAAAGAGTACCGGTGGAGTTTCTTACCCATTCTTCTCAATACGAAACTACCTTTTGGAAGGGGCGACTAGAATCAATTCTATTTTTTTGTAAATATTGACGTTCAAAAGTGCCTTTTATGTGCCTATTTGAAATAAACAATTTGACTTTGACTTTGACCTTTTTCAGACGTCACGCGCTCACTACGCGCCCGCCCCGCGCCCGCCTCGCTCGCTTTGAAATTTGTTATATATAATTTGAGTCTTAGGACAATCAATCAATCAATAATCTTTATTGGTAAACATAGTTTACAACAATGTGCAAGATGTTACAAGTCTTAATATAAAGTTTAGACACATCAATAGATCTCAAATTGCATTTACTCGTATCGAAGTCGACCCGCACACGCCACGCGCCTGCCTCGCGCTCACACCGGACACGTGCCGCACATCACGCGCTGCACACGCCTTGTGCCCGCGCTTCGGCTAGTGCCGTATTGACTGTGATCAAGAGCGTTTTTTGATTAAATAATAAGTAGTATAATAATAAGTAGTTCCGTTTGGTGCCGGACGTAAAGAATAGCACCATCCCATTTCTTTCCGTGGGTGTCGTTAAAGGCGACTAAGGGACTTACTAGAGAATGGGCAGCAGCGTTCTCTATGCATTTTTAAAACCATACTGCGATCAACAACCCGCTTGCCAAGCGTGGCGATTATGGCAAATCCCCCGTTTTTGGGGGAGGCCTAAGTCCAGCAGTGGACGTCTTTTGGCTGAAATGATGATTTAAATGATGATGAGTATAAACTGGTGCGAGGCGGGAGCGTACGTGGGCGAATTTTGCACGTGGCGAACGCGGGTGCAAGGCGGGCCCAACGCGTATGCGGGGCGTCCACGGCGTCCTCACCTTCCGCCTGACGCAGGTCCTCACCGGACACGGTTGTTTCGGGAGGTTCCTGTTCAGGATAAAGCGGGAGGAAACGCCTGGGTGTCACCACTGATCGCCCGGAGGACACGGTGGAGCATACAGTGGTGGTCTGCTCTGCTTGGGCGGAGCACCGCCGTGTCCTCACGGAGGCGATCGGCGGCGGTGATCTCTCGCGTCCGGCCCTGGTTCAGGCCATGGTTCGGAGCGAGAGTGCATGGGAGGCCGTCACCTCCTTCTGCGAAACAGTAATAATCGCGAAGGAGGAGGCGGAACGCGTGGGGGTGAGGCAGGGTGCCCGCCCTTCCGCGCTTAGTTGCTGCAGGAGACGCCCCGGGCGTCGGGAATCGCAGGCCGATTCCCGGTCACCGTAGGCGCGGGCTTGCGGACGGTGAGCGATGGGTAGCTCACCATCCGATAAGGACCAGGCCCGGGTCGACAGCGCGTCGTATTCCACGCGCGCCTCAAAGAGACGTCAGCACCAACTGACGCGGTCCGTTAGGGCCAATGCCTGCCAGGGTTGCGAGTTTGTCCGAAAGGGATATCGTGGCCCTGGCACACAGGCATTTGAAGGAACACGGTGGGTTTTAGTCAGTAAAAGTCTGACACTCCCTCCCGCTCCGCCCAGAGCGGGAAAATTTATTTGATGATTTCCCACACCAAAAAAAAAAAAAGGGGCGTGTGTGTAGTCGGCGCGGGTTATCTGAACACGGCCTAATTTATGGTGACATGTGAAAGAAATTGATGCGAGATTGTTTTCGATTTGTCATCATTATGGCGGAATAGTATTTGAATCCTCCAGTGGAGCTCATGGCTACGTAATAAGCTCATAACAGCGTACGGGTCGATCAATCAGGTTAAGCTACGCTTCCCATGGTTGGTCCGTGGTTGGGTGACCATCTTTACATACCGATACTCCTCCGTGCCTAGGAAAGCACGTTAAAGCGTTGGTCCCGAAAAGAAAAGTCATTAGAGGTTGTCTGAAGCCCAAAAGTCTGATAACCAGTCTTACAAAGGGGTATCGTGTTACCCAGTTACTGGGTTGTGAAGGTCAGATAGGCAGTCGCTCCATGTAAAATAATGGTATTCAGCTGCATCCGGTTAGTCTGGAAGCTGACCCCAACATTGCTAGGAAAAAGCGGGCAGACTGATCAGTATTGGAATCCTGAGGATCAATAATACCTTTCCTAGCTTTTTGTAACAGTGTAATATTAACACTTCTACAGACCAGCGCGACTCGCGACGTGACACAAAGGCACCACTCGTCACGCGACACGCGGAGCCTTTGTGTCGCGTCGCGTGTCGCGCCGATCTGTAGAAGCCTTTACCTCAGAAGCGGGGATTAAATAAATGGGTATTTTGTTTTTGTTAACATTATTATTTCAAAATCAATAATCATTTATTCAAACTTATAAGCTGAGAATCAGCACTTTTCGAACGTAAAAATTACATAAGACAGTCCCCTAAAAACGCCCGCCCTTCACCACTTCCTAGTGCTTTAGCTGTGAAGAAGAAGAGGCGCAACAAACTCCCCAACAGCTTTAACAATTTTATTGATATCTCTTCTTTTTTAAAAAAGTTGCGTTAGTGTGGGACTAGGAATTTCTCCTGTATCGTGGGTGCGTTTACAAACATTTAAACTCACATACACAAACATCCAGACCCGGAACAACTGCTTGTAGGTCATACAAATATTTGTTCCGTGCGGGAATCGAACCCGCGACACGCAGCGCAGCAGTCAATCGCTTAACCACTGCGCCAACCGTGTAACAATTATGTATTTCCGTATCTGCCCGTGACGTCACTGCGGGCCCTGTCAGAATACTTTGTGCATTTAGTTTTTTGGTGGTTTAGTTTGTGGTCTTCCCGTGCTATATTCACAATAACTACTTTTTCATTATTTCTTTCTTTCAGAAGCAAATCGTAACGGACAAAAATATGTAAGTACCTAAACATTAAAATAGAAAGCTCTTTAATAAGTACCTATACTCCATTTGAAATAAGATTAGACATTTAAATATACCTTTTTTACAGTCTGTTCAACCGATTTTGACTTTTATTGCGTTGGTGGCATAACAAATGGCAGCTGTAATAAACAGCTGGTATTGTAACCACGTTTCTGCTTTTAATGCCGTCCTTATGCCTACAAAATAGAAGTCAAACTCGGTTGAATGGACTGTAAAAAAGGTTTATTATTAAACTAATCTTATTTCAAATGGAGTATAGGTACACCATAGGAATACCTATTACAGAAATTAATAATAGAAATTTACATAGGGTGACACAATCGGCGGTTTTATGGGTAAAAGCGATCTTTTAAAGATAACTTTTTAATACATTAAGGGGGAAAAAGAGAGACAGTTCTGTAGATTTAGGGTTCCGTACCCGAGGGGTGCCAAACAGAACCCTCCGCTGTCCGTCCGTCCGTCTATCTGTCAGCGGGCTGTATCTCATGAACCGTAATAGGTAGATAGTTGAAATTTTCACAGATTATGTATTTCTGTTGCTGCTATAATTTCAAGTAATAAAAATTAATTAAAGTTAAAAATTTAAGGGGGTCCCCATACAAGAAATGTGTTTTTTTACAGCATTTTTGCTAAATATTGTACGGAACCCTTCGTGTGCGAGTCCGACTCGCACTTGGCTGGTTTTTTAATTTGCCTTTAAATTAACTTTTGGAATTGAAACTCAAGTTTAAGGAGTTTTCGGCTTTAATTGGGTTTTTAAGCTCTATGCCAGTTCTCAATCAAATCGCGAGAACGAGTTTATATTATTATTTTAATTAGAGTCCGACAATTTTCGGAAACTGCTGCTCTTGACAGACATACCTACACCGAAATAAAAACTTCCATTTTGCCAATTTTGGCACGAAACTCAAAGAAAAATAGACTACATTTGGCTGGCAAACCGATACGTCATAATTATGATGTAGGTTCCCGGCATTAGAGCACCAGCACCTGTTATTAGGTACAGTCACGAGCACCAATATTTATACACTTAGCAACTTTTAAAAGTGATGTCCTCCAACTATATTGATTGAAATCTTATTTTACTACGAACATTGTATTTAGGAACCCAAACTATTATGAAATAGATCTTTTCTTAAAGTTGCAATCGTTATTCCACGAGAAAATCGGTTTCGAATTCTGCTAAGCGTTTACATATTAGTGCTCCTGACTGTACCTATGGTAAAAAAAAAACAAACTGTTTTGTTCTACTAATCCATACTTTATTTAGACATAAAGAAAGAAATTGATGGTCTTTGCAGACACTACTATAGGGCAGACCACAATAGCGTGTTTGTATACTATTTATATTGTTTGTGGGCAGTTGATTAATTGCATAGTCTCGACACGATGAATCCACTGGACTGAGCCGAAATACTCGTAATCTATAGTTTCGAGTATTTAGGGTAATCCACTAAGCCTTTCAAGGACTTGAATTAGTTTAGTTTAGTATGAAATTGTTACTTATACCTTAAAGACCGTATTAGACCCAAATATGGTAGGTACGGCAGCGACAAAAGTCGATTTACACATCTACTTTGACACATCTAAATTCATCATTCATCATTTCAGCCGAAAGACGTCCACTGCTGGACATAGGCCTCCCCCAAAAGGGGGGTTTGCTATAATCGCCACGCTTGGCAGGCGGGTTGGCGATCGCAGTATAAAAAAATATTAACAAATGTGGGTACAACCAGGTATTATGGTGTTAAAATGCATAGAGAACGCTGCTGCCCATTCTCTAGTAAGTCCCTTAGTCGCCTTTTACGACACCCACGGGAAGAAATATTCGGTGATATTCTTTCGGCACCACACAGACTCAATGTGCACATCTAAATTGATGCAACATTATTCGATAGCTTGTATTTCATATTATTAGCTAGGATTTAATATTATTTTTATTTAATTTTTTATTTTTGTTCCGATTTTAATTAAATATTAAAACTGCGTTTCAAAAACTGAGGTGATCATCGACTTTTGTCGTTGAATGTACACAGTAGAAAGAAAGAAACATCAAAAAGAAAGAAAGAAAAAAAAAGTAAGTAGATAGGTACCTACATCAAATTAGTTTAATACCAGAAATTAAAACAATGTCTATTTATGTAACTGTTTTTTTATTGTGTAACCACAATTTTTTTTTTAGTTCATTTTTGTAAAAAATGTTTAGTTTTTTTGTTTTTTTTAAGTTCGTGTGTTGACATGTTTGGTCCTTGCTGTTTAAGCAGATTTTTCAATGTTAGGATACATATTTTTTATCTAAGTTTTAATTGGTAATTTTCTACATAATGTTACTGCATAGACAAATGCTGTAAGCTGTAAGTACGTTTTCTTAAAACGACATACATACACACATGCTTTCTTCTCATGGGGGTAGGCAGAACGCCACCTGCTACGCTCCTTACATACTCGTTTTGCTTCGTCTACACTCATAGACGCAGACATAAAAAGAAAAAATGCCAGTTACATTGAGTGGTTAGCTTGCGTGTTCTGTACTGAGCTCATGCAACGCGTCGTATGTTCAGCCAGTAATAGGACTCGCCCATCAAGGAGCGCTGTCCCCAATTTGACGCATTATTAATTTATTATACACAAAACAAAAGGTATTTTAATAAAACGCGTATACTAAAAGATCAATAAATAAGTGATCTTTAAATTGGTGAAGGTTTCAGGAAAATACGCTTGTTAGATTTTGCGCCATTCTCAGTTTTTTATCCGCGTTAGACATAACTTTACAAATTAATTTCACTACGTAATATAAACATAATCTAAAATATTAACATAATTAGTTATTGAGAAAATACTCTAATTTAACATATTTTTTTTTTCAAATCATTAACACTAATCGTTTAGACGTGATCTTCAGTATAAAATCATTGAAAGTCGATTATCGTCGCCTTAAGTATCCGGTCATACTCGCACAGCGGCCGGTTGCAAGTTAATAATAGAATAGAATAGAATATAATTATCTTTATTCATGTATCCTAAGACTCAAAAAAGATTAGTAAGACCTACAATTATATTAGTAAGAACTGACACTTTGTTCACTGGTTCACTTAGTGCACTGATAATTAGTTCTTATCACTAATAAAATAAAATACAAATTACCAAAAATAACAGCCAACTTTATCACATCATGAGGTTTATAGACGTTATCAGAACCGTTTGCCGGTATGGTCATATCATAAAAATACCATAACTTTATCTCAATTTTAAAGGTTTTTTACAAGGAGAGTTATGGGATATTCCCTTGGGCACGCATGGCCGAATATGACCGTATTGTAAGGCGAATGAGGATATTATTTTGACGTGCCTATTATAAGGAAACTGAATAACGTCTTTATCTCTTTGAGACAAAGAAACCACGATAATATTGCGTTAGTTTTCAGGTAAAAGGAAATTTTTATTTCAAAGGAAAGGCAATTGTAACATGGGTCAGTATTTTAAGACTTCCGTCAGTTGAAATTATGTTAGTATCATGATCATAATGCTGTACCAAAATAATCGGCAGGGTAGTGCAGGTCAAGGTAATCATATATATTATATCACATCATCTTTGGGCATCGATCGCTTCTAAAGTGGTTGCCATCTTGTTTTCATTTTTTGATTCTCCATCATTCCCTTATCTAGCCCCCATTTTCAGTACATTTGTGCCAACCACTATAGAAATATACGTTCATCTAGCTCATAATAGTCTTCTTCAATAACCCATTCACCGCACAGACTTCATTCACTCCTTCTTCGTTCAATCTATTTCTCTGTGGAATGTGCTCCCTCAGGAAATCAGAATGGCAACCAACCGATTATTTATCCTTTTAAGTTACAGTTCGCGAGCACATTCGCAAGAAGTTGGCAGTATCATCACAACGGTAATGTTTTCCAATTGTTTGTCTTATTCGTTTTAATATATCTATGTGTATTTATTTGTGCTTTTATTTATGTATAATTAGGTCAATCAATCAATCAATAATCTTTATGGTTACAACAATGTGCAAGATGTTACAAGTCGTAATATAAAGTTTCTCTATGTTTCGCCATTTGTCGTACAAACATACAATTATTAGGCTTGGGCCATTAAGTCAATTAATTTATAATAATTCAGGAGTGAAATCAATGTCAATTAAAAAAAAAATGTATAGAGAGATATTTATTTATTTATTTATATTTAATAAACAAGTAACAAGACTCAAAAAAGTGTTAGTAAACAATATTTCTTATTATCTATGTTAGTAAAACGAAACCTACACATTAAATCAAACACCTGCCCCATAGTTATGAGAATCCCTGCTACAAGCTCAACACCGATGTGGAAAGCTTGCAGCAGCGATTCACACACAAGCAGTCCAGTCTGCTCGCGACACACTGCAGTATAATGTTGGGGCTGGCCCGCACCCGGCGAACCAGGAAGGCGCATCTTTTTCGCATCGTAGCGTAGAAGCAATCTACACCAGCTTCAGCAAACATCCCCGATGCGCTACAGAAGCGGAACAGCCCCATCAATACCCGGAACGCATTATTATATTGAATTCGAAGGGCGCTGTACGACTTTTGAGTGTAATCTACCCACAGGCTGCACGTGTAAAATGAGATGGTGGATATGAAATAGGTAGTTAATGTTAGGTAAGTTAGGCCCAAAACGCACTAGCGGCTGGCCGTAATGCGTCGTGCCGTTGCGGCAGGCCGCAGTTTATACGGTGTGCCCCAACAGCACGCCGCCGCCGTATCCTGGCTCACCGTATAGTCTCGGTTCTATTGCGGTCCGCCGCATTTCGAAAGATATATTGGATATGATGGACGTCGGAGAAGTTGCTGCAGTTATTTATTCATATTACTATCGTGAAAAACGTCGTCGTAAAAATAAACATAGATTTTGGATATACCCTGTACTGTGACTGACTGACCTCTAGTGACTGACTAGGGCGGGAAGCGCTTGCGGCTAACCGCGTCGAGTGCGTGGAGGGGATGCGGCGCGCCGCTACGTTCAACCGGTGCGGGCCGCCACAGCTCCAAGACAACCGGAGCGGTTGACGGCTGGCCGCAAGTCAGTGCGTTGATATCATGCGGTTTCATATAAAAATTAACGTGCGGCCTGCCGCAACGGCACGCCGCATCACGGCCAGCCGCTAGTGCGTTTTAGGCCTAATGTCAATATTTGACCATATACAATAATGTCTATAGTAGATAATTATAAGTAATGTCAATACCTGCGTTATTATTACTAATAAAAATAATTAAATTGACATTGACATTGTCCAAAGAATTACTAAGTATTTCTAGTCGTCATGAATAAATAGTCATGTTAAGATTATACAAAATAATATTATTCTGTCAAAGAATTGTCATCAAAATAGTCACTGAGACAATAGTAACATTTTTGTATTTATATCAGGGGGGACCATTTTGATTACCCATTGAAAGGGTTTTCGATAAAAACCCACACGGTGTGGGTAACCCTTTTGAATGGCTTAATTTAATTGAAAGCGAACCCTATCGAAAACCGATAGGGTTTTTCTAAAATGGTAACCAAAATGGTCCCTGGGTAGATAGAGATAGAATTGGTCATGCTACGCGTGCTGGGCGGCTATCGAAATAACATAATATTATGATTTTTTCATGTTACTGGGTTTCAAGTAGGTATAGAACCCATTGAATGGGTTATCATGTAACCCTTTCACTAGGTTTCAAGTAGAAAACCCATTCAATGGGTTATCATGTAACCCTTTCAATGGGTTTCTAGTATAAAACCCTTTCAATGGGTTACATCATGATAAAGGTAACCCATTGAATGAGTTACCCCTTCGAAAGGCTTTACTCTAAACCGGGGTTTATCGGTCTCTGATTCAAATAGTACGCAATTTTAGTTATAGTTTTTAATAGGTTTATGTTATATTTAATCTTTAAAAACAAGGATCAATTCTCGCCATTGCACATACCACTGCTTGTCTCTGCATCACCCAAAGGTTGACTGTTAGAAAATGCTTATTGCATTAAGGCTGCCTCTGTTCATTGTGTGCTTATAGTATTAAATAAATAAATTACCAGTTGTGCTCACAAGGGACAAAATCGCATAACACTTCGTTTTTCGTCTAATATTGACCTTTAAAAGTGTCAATCAATCAATCTGCCCGCCTTTTCCCAACTATCTTGGGGTCGGCTTCCAGTCTGACCGATGCAGCTAATTACTAGTATTTTATATGGACCAATTGCCTATCTGACCTCCACACCCCAACAACCCAGCCGCTGTGTAAAGACTACAAACTGGTGCGATATCGCGGGCACCACAGGCAGTGGGACAATTGTCGCGCCCGAGATATCGCACCAGTCTGTAGAAGCCTTAATACGATACCCCTTGGTAAGACCTTGTCCAGACAGGACGAATACACCGCGAAACGTTTCGCGCGAATTCATTCGCGCGTTAGCGAGACACTATCGGCGCCAGTACATTGCGTCCACAAGCATCGCGCGAGTTCAAAATAAGCTCGTAAATCGCGAGCACTTTGCCAGACTCTCGACTCAATAGACGCCTTGTTGCGTGCAGTTAACGCGCGAACTCCAGAGCGTTTGCACATATCGAGGGAAATGTAGCGCCAAAATTTTGATACGGAAATGTTTATAGACGCGCGTTGGACGCTCCTTCTGGACGCAACGGTCGCACGTAATACGCGCTAGAGAATCGCGGTGAATTCGCCCTTTCTTGACAAACTCTAAGACTGGTCGTCAGACTTTCGGGCTTCTGACGACCCCTAACGACTGTCAAAGATCCTCGAATGACAGCCGGGACCAACGGCTTAACTGCTTAATGTCGTAACCTTTATTGTATGGCTTGGTTATACCCCTGCATTAATTTAGTAGAGGTAACGTATCCTGAATATATTCCACCTAATTAGTACATATTCAGAATAGGTAGGTAGGTCTACTTATCTACCTAAGTATATAGGCAGATGATTATCACTTACATACGATGGCATCTCTGGAATCTAGAAATTCAAGCTCACTAAACATACTATATTAACACAAACAGATCACACCGGGCGCAATTAATGATTCTCTATGAAGACTTGACCTACATTGTATTGCATTAAAAAAATAAATTATGCATAATCAGCCTTTAATATTCCTACTGCTATGAAATTATATATGAAATGAAACGAAATTGTATATTGCATTTCATTTCATCCTGGGACATAGGCCTCCTCTTTCTGTAAGATATGTTTAAATTATTATTATTGTTTTAAAAATAAATTATGCGTTACATATTTATTAAATGATATTTTTTATTATTCATATTATTATTTTCATTTATTACTTAAACATACATATTGATTATATTTTTAAATATTTTTTATAAAAAACATTAAAAAAGAAAAACATTTAAAAATACAAAAAACAGTAGTCCATCGGCATCAGGAACAAGGTCCAAGCTGCCGGTGGTTAGGGCTCTAGAGAGAGGAACCTCCTCACTATGCGTGCCGTGTCGAGGAGTACTGCTTTCTGAATCAAGCCCTTGACCCAGCCGCGTAATGAGAGCCTCCTGAGGTGTTGGTCGAGGCTCTTCGCTATTAGGCCATTGACCGTAATGATTATCGGTACAATGATTGCAGAGTCCACATCCCACATGTCGACAACCTCGTGTGCTAAGTCAAGATACTTTATCTTTTTATCATTCTCAGCTTTCACGAGATTCTCGTCATGAGGGACAGCGATATCAACAATCATTGCACGGCGCTCTCGTCGATCTATCACCACAATATCAGGTTCAGGTATCAGGTAGATCGATCCCAGTACAATGTGGCATGCCCATTCTCGAGAACTGGGTCGGGCACATACCTGTAGTATGGTACTTCGATTTCCACAAGGTTGTACTGCAAGGCAAGTTGCTGGTGGATAATCCTAGCCACTAGATTGTGTCTGTGCAAGTACTCGCCGTTAGCAAGACGAGAACAACCGGAAACAATATGTCGGATTGATTCACCGGGACGGTGGCATGCCCGACAGATGTCAACCGTACCGTCCTTAACAATGTATTTCCGATAATTATTCGTCATAACAACTTCATCCATAATTGCACAGACAAAACCTTCGGTTTCCCCGAAGAGGTCGCCGAAACGTAGCCAGGATACAGACGCCAAAAAGTCTACATCAGGCCCATGGAGGGCCCGGAAAAAGCGTCCGTGAAGCTCTTTGCCTTGCCATACTTCCTGACGATCGTTGGTATCAAGTACTGCAGGTTTGCGCCAGTTCTCTTTCGCCAAGGAGAGTGGGGTAAGGCCCTTGTCCACTGCGACCACATCTCGATGCATCTCCACGTCAGTTTGAAGAAAATATTCTCTGAGACTGCAAATCTCGCGGTTGTGGAGGGTTTTAGCATTTAAGAAGCCGCGACCCCCACACTTCCGCGAGAGGTACAGTCTCATTACTGATGACCGTGGGTGATGCATCCGATATGCCGTCAGCAATGTACGGACCTTCCTATCCAGAGCGTCAAGTTCCGTCTGAGTCCATTTGAGTATGCCGAAAGAATACATTAAAACCGGCATGACCCAACCGTTGAAGGCACGCACCTTGTTTCCGCCTGATAAAAGACTATTTAACACTTTATTCAGGCGGCCAAAGAAGCGCTCCCTCAACGATTGCTTCATATCGGCAGTATTGATGCCTAATGCTTCCGACATACCCAAATACTTGTAGGTTTCGGTTGAAGAGAGGGATCTAAGGTGTATGGAATCCGAGAGTTGGATTCCCACGGATTCCGTAATCCCCCCTCTCTTTACATGCATGACCGCACATTTGTCCACACCAAATTCCATCCTGATGGCGCTACTGAACGTTTCTGTTACTCTCAGTAGCTCCATCAGTCGCAAATTGTTGGGGGCAAAGAGTTTCAAGTCATCCATGTAAAGGAGGTGAGATATCACCTGATCACCTCTTTTCAACCGATAGCCTAGACCTGAATCCTCCAGCAATGTGCTAAGAGGATTCAAGGCTAAGCAAAACCAAAGTGGACTCAAACTATCGCCCTGAAATATTCCCCGCTCAATCCTGATCGGTTCATCGGTCCCCTGGATCCGTCGACATCCTGGATAGAGAAGGACCGTCCTCCATTGCCCCATACACGACATCAAGAAGGTGCGTAGAGTTGCGTCTATCTTGTACAACTCCAGCACCCTAATGAGCCATGTATGTGGCACCGAGTCATAGGCCTTCTTATAATCTATCCAACATGTCGACAAATCCTTACGGGATCTACGAACCTGTTGGCTTATGGCCATGTCTATAAGGAGTAGCTCCTTAGTACCACGGGACCTATTCTTACATCCATTCTGAGACACAGACATAATTGAGTTACAATCAATGTGATGTGCAATTTTAGCTCTAAGAATGGATGTAAGGACTTTATAGACCGTTGGCAAACATGTGATTGGTCTATAGTTTTTAGGTTCCGCAGTACTACCTGATTTATGGAGCAGGTGGGTAACTCCTGTCGTAAAGAACAGTGGAAGCGACCCAGTCTCTAAAGATGATTGGAATTGCGAGGCTAAACAGGCGTGTGACATTTGTAGCCATTTAATCCAAAAATTGTGCAGTCCGTCCGGTCCTGGAGATTTCCAGTTAGGCAACGGACGGACTGCACGGGCCACATCCAGAGGACTAATTGTAATAGCCTCCATGTCTGGTATTGAATCACACGTCTGTTCAACAACTCGCATCCAATCACCTTCAGTGTGACTAACGGGCACCGACCAAATGCTTCGCCAAAAAGCACTCATGGCTTCTTTATCCGGCAGACGTACGTCAGTCACACCTTGAGTGGGAATGGGCCGCTCCCATGCTCTGTATACCCACCTTTCATCGCTCTGGAACATGCGGTTCTGAGTGTACCGATCCACTCTTCGCTTATACCGACGGATACGGTTCGCCCATGCATAAACTTTCTGCTTCAGGAAGTCGATGCGCTCTGTGACACGGGATACATATTCTAGAGGACTAATACTAGTTCCCGAGAACGCCCGCCTCACAAAGCGCATCACCCTTGGGCGTGTATTGCCCTCCCTGAAGCAGATAAGCTTCCCGATGAGTACCCTGGCCTCATTAATACGACGCTCAATCCTGCACTGCCAGGCTGGTGCGGCGGGTTTCGGTTGTACAGCTTGGTCAGTATTTGGAAATTTGACACGAGCTATACGACATGCCGCAACAGCCGTACAATACAAGATTGAGTGTGTATCGCAAAGGTCTGCGCTACTTTCAATGAAATTTGGTAACAGCGCATCCAGGGCACACACCAGTGCTCTGTTTTTTTTATTCATGGGCAAACGTGGTAGCCGTGGTCTAAGGTCAGGTAATGTGAACCGGTACTCACGGATTGCATCCTCCAGTACGCTCCTTAATTCCACATTGCATAGGTTATCTGCAGATATAGCCCTGGTGTCCTCCTCCACAGCATGCTGATTTTCCCGCAGTGGAACTTCAGCAGGCGCATGCATGACATTCTGGGATGGGGGAGGGTTACTAGCAGAGCTACTCTGCATTTCCGAGCGTAGCCGATCAAGTGTAGCGTCATCCAATCTATGATTGTGTTGAATGACGCGCACTAGATCCGACAATCGTTGGGCCGTGACGTTGATGGCTGGTTCAAGTACCTGAAACAGAGAGAGCATCCGACCCCGGTACGCTGTAAGATTAATTCCTCCCTCTGTAGCCCCATAATATGCGCGCATCACATTTTCATTCATGGACTGGGTCCATCGTATGCGCGACACATTTCCACCGGCAGCGGGGACCCCTGATTGCCTCGAGGTCCCAAGCTAGCTGGTGGCCGGCCTCTCCCCTGCCGACGTACAGGTGTTGGCGACGTCGGCGGGGAAAAATACTCATCGCTCGAGCTCGACGCAACTACCACGGCCGGTGTCGTCACAGCGCTCACGGTGGGGCTGGGTACCGGCGGCGGCGAGGCGGAGCTGAGCGAAGAGTCCGGAGGTGGTGGGCGTGCTCGTCGTTTAGCTGCTCTCGTCAACATTTTTCCGTTTTCTTAATCCTTGTTTTATCGGAGGTGACATGACAGATGTCACCTCGGCAGTTTTTGATGAAAGTCTAGATAATGGTTCATTTTGCTATTTTTTCATGTTGTGGTTATTTTGGGGGTGAAGGTAGAGTGAAGGTAGTGTAGAGTTCCAAATAAAATAAAATAAACTGCGTCTAAAATTAAAAGAACTGAAAATAATATGAAAACGAAATTTGTGACTTTTGTTGACGTTGGTGTTGCCAGCTTATTCATATTATTATTATGAAAATAAATAAAATTGAAGTGTCTGTTTGTAGTGTCAAAATAACAGCGTTTTACTAAATGCTTAAGAAAGTATATACGGATATAGTTATAACAAAAAACATTTTTTAAAGTTTTTGTCTGTTTGTTTGTTCTGGTTAATCTCTGAAATGGCTGGACGGATTTTGACGGAACTTTCACTGGCAGATAGCTGATGTTATAAAAAGTAACTTAGGCTACTTTTACTATTGAAAAAGCCACGCGGACGAAGCTGTGGGTAGCAGCTAGTATTTATTATGAGATTACCGTTTTATATAAGAAAAGGCATTTCAGACAAAATAAAAAGGTTATTTTATGAATTTTGTAACGTTATTATTACGAAGATTCGCACTCTTTTTCAAGCTTCCACGTGTAGCACATTGAACCAAAAGTTTTATCACATAATATTCATAATTACTAATCCACAAAATCCTACTAATTATTATAAATGGGAAAGTTTCGATGTTTGTGACTCAATCACGCAGAAACAGCTGAACCTGTTTATAACCTCGATTAATGGGATTTGAGGGTCTTTTTATCCACGCGGGCCAAGCCGTGCGCAAAAGCTAATATCAGGTAAAAATATTAAGCACAGAAAACAAATCGGCAAGCGAAAAGCAACTTGTAATAATCTTTCCTAAATTCTCATCGGCAAACTAATCTTTTACCTAAATGGCACTTTGCCAGCCCCGATACCGGATTATGTCTTCATGAGAACAATTTTAAAGTATCTTGTAGCTGTAAATAGGTGAAGAAATACAGTTCAGATTCAGATTCATTTACATACATAAACTCACGCCTTATTCTTATGGGGGTAGGCAAAAACTATAGAACATCCACCCGCTACGCTCTTTACATACTCCTTTTGCTTCGTTTAAGTTCATACACATCTGGTCATACACGCACGCCGGTTGGGAGTACTACGTACCTGACCTTTCTGAAGAATATCACCAATTAGGTTACTATATTATGTTCTTCTATCCCATCGTATCCACTCACTTCTGCTTTGTTATGCGCCCTTCATTCATCCTCTCAACACGACCACACCATGTAAGCATACTCTTTTAAATTTTTGTCACTACATCTTTTCTACAGATTCATTTATTTGCTAGCAATGTAGGTAGGCTACAGATATAAGATGGTATATGACTTTAGAGTTTCCGCTACATTCTACCTTAAAGGCTTCTACATACCAGCGCGACTAGTCGCGCGACGCGACATGGCACAAAGGCCCCGCGTGTCGCGGGACGAGCGGTGCCTTTGTGTCTGCTTCATTATTCATCATTTCAGCCGAAAGACATCCACTGCTGGACATAGGCCTCCCCCAAAAATGGGGTGTTGCCATAATCGCCACGCGTAGCAGGCGGGTTGGCGAACGCAGTATAGTGTTAAAATGCATAGAAAACGTTGCTCCCCATTCTCTAGAAAGTCATTTAGTCGCCTTTTAGGACACCCACGGGAAGAAATGGGATGCAATGGTGCTATTCTTTACGTCTGGCACCACACGGAACCGTCAGCTTAGATTTAAATTATCGTATAGGGTGTTCTTTAAAATTATGCGGAATTTCACAGTTTTCATGTTTTTAATATTTTTTAGTACAATCAGCAGATCTTTAGACATGACATGGTTAGAAAATTGTGCGAAAAATGGTGGAGGAAATTATGGGGTGGACAGGAATTGTGAGGGACTGGCATAAATTGAACTTGCGCTCAGCATACGAGTACAAAGAAAAAGTGTACAATGCATCTTTCCTGGCAAATTGTTGGCTTCTACAACAGTGTCGTGAAAGTGTATGAAATGGGATAAATGCTATAATGACCTTATGGCTATGCCACTTCATATAACATAATCATTTGAGGCGCCGGACCTTATAAGTCAAGGCAGCAGTTCAAGTCAAGAAATTTATTGTTTGTCGAATTGACACCCTACGTCAATTTGCCGTGTAATAACCAGTTCATACAAATGACAAAGATTGAAAGTTTTGATTGGAATAGACGAACAATTAAAAATAAGTTGGTAGTTAATTTGCTGAGCAATAAATTTTCCCTGACTTACACAGTTTAACCGGTTGACGGTTGTTGACGGGATTACACTGTCCTTCCATACTTATTAACACTATAAACAATTTGAAAACATTGTAGTAACCGTGGAGTTTCTTGCCGGCTTTTCTCCATAGGAAACGACCAATTGGAACCGTGGACCTAGCTTCTGACGTTTCATAAAAGCCCATGTAGGTTTATGTGAAATAATATATTTTGTTTGATTGAAACCATTAACAAAATCATCGGGGCAGCCTAATAAATGCAAATGTAAAGGCTTCTACATACCGGGGCGACTTGTCGCGCGACGCGACACGACACAAAGGCACCGCTCGTCCCGCGACACGCGGGGCCTTTGTGCCGTGTCGCGTCGCGCGACAAGTCGCGCTGGTATGTAGAAGCCTTAATACAAAGTAGAGGATACTAAAGATATTACAAAAAATTATCACACAAATGTAGGGAACAACAGATTTTTTTTTCGCGATTTCAAGGTTGGTCCCATAGAAAAAAAAAATCAAAATGATGAGTACAATGACCCGTAGTCCTGCACAGAATAATACCTAACATTTATCTACAAGTAATTCTGTGAAACGTTTTTTAAAATTTTGCAACGGTAAGTTTTTAATTTGGTATGTATTTTATTAAAGATTGCCAAACAAACCACATTTCTTTATAATAAGCTAGTTTTAAATACGCCCGTGCATAATAAATTCTGGTATTGAGATCTCATAGCTGTACTTCGTTTTCACTGCCGAAGTAATACGAACTGGAACTAAAGGCTAAACAAATTATTAGCCAGTCCTGACCCTGGAAGTTAAATAAAAAATAAGGAATACAAAAGTTTATTGAAGTGAAAACTACTTTACGGGCATTGAGCTATTTTATACTATACTGTTTTCACTTCTAGCGGCAGTCCCCAAAGACCCGCATGTTTTTTTACTCAAAAATGTAAACGAAAATGTATAGATCAACTTCTTTTTAATACCGACCAAACGTTCAAATATTGAACCCGAGCTCAGTATCACTAATACGTCGTTAAATATATTATTAAAATAAATTGTTTCAAACCATGCGAATACCTAAAGCGAACTCGGTGCTCGGTATCACCAATACATAGTAATTTAAAAAAAAAAAAAAAAAAAAAAAACATACGGGGCAGTCCTTGAGGACTGCCGATAGAAGTGAAAACAGTATAAATATAGCTCATGGAAAGCGTTCGGTGACTATGACGCGAGTTCCATGATTTTTGTTCACCCAAAAATTGCTCAACGCGCCAAAAGTTTTCACTTATTTTTTTTTTTTAAATCAAAACCTGGTATTGGTAATCATACCAATAAAATAATAGTTTCGGTATTACGACCCAGTCGCGTACCGATCCATGTCTAACAAAAACCATAGACTCACTGTATCTACACTGAAAGAAATAATTAGCCGAACTAATTAAGTTACTTCAAAAATAACTCAATTTAGTTATAAGGAAATAAACTTTGCTTACATTTAATAAAACTGTTTTTAATAGCAAAACAGTTTTATGTAACAGATAACACTTAGTTCGCTATTCACATTTTTTGTGTAAGCAGTAACCAACATTTTGTTACAGTTATGCAAACATTTCTTTCAGTGTAAAACCATCTCTATCATCATAGCTTTGAAGCACTGTCTTCGAACTACTACACTTCGATGTCATAACCGAGCATGTTACACTATATTACAAAGACATCGAGGTATCTCGATCAGGAACACCATTTTTTTGAACATGGCAGGCTGCCAACACTGTGATACTAGGTTTACGTCTTCGAGAGATCAATTTTGAGGCTTTCACGGTAAAATACGTGTTGGATAAGGTATTGGGAGATGAGTTACGGTAGCTTTGGGATAGAATATAAGTTAGGTAAGTAATAAATAAGGTGTATAGGCGATATTATCGATATTTTAGAGAGAGGAAGCAGATGGAGATGATCTGAATTTGTGAATATGAAATAATCAGCGGTTCTAGTATCGAGGCATCAATAAAAACGTGCGTAATGGCTTTGATTTTTGAATTTTAATGCCAAGATACAGTTGTGGTTATACTCGTAACACTGTGTCTTTAACAGGCAGGGACCATTTTGGTTACCCATTAAAAGAGTTTTCGATAGGGTTTTTCTAAGCGGTTAAACAAAAACCTATACGATATGGGTAACCCTTATGAACGGCTTAAATTAAATTTTGGTAACCCATTGAAAGGGTTTTCGATAAAAACCCATACGGTGTGGGTAACCCTTTTGAACGGCTTAATTTAAGCCATTCAAAATTACCCACACCGTATGGGTTTTTGATTAACTGCTTCGAAAAACCCTATCGAAAACCCTTTCAATGGGTAACCAAAATGGTTCCAATTTAAGACCATTTTAGAAAAAACCCTATCGAAAAGGGTTTTCTATAGGGTTTTTTTTTAAATGGTAACCAAAATGGTCCGTGGGTAGAATAGAGATGGAATTGGTCATGCTACGCGTGCTGGGCGGATATCGAAATAACATAATATTATGATTTTTTCATGGTACTGGATTTCAAGTAGGTATAGAATCCATTGAATGGGTTATCATATAACCCTTTCACTGGGGTTCAAGTTTAAAACGAATTCAAATTCAATTCAATTCATTCAATTCATCATGTAACCGTTTCAATGGGTTTTAGTATAAAACCCTTTCAATGGGTAACAGCATAATAAAGGGAATCCATTGAATGGGCTACCCCTTCGAAAGGCTTAACTCTTAACCGGAGTTGTACGGTCCCTGGTCTTAAAAGGTGTGGTTTAAAACAGTGTGAAAATGATAAAGGATGTCGAAAGTGTGGAAATTGGTATCCTGTTTTTATCTTCTTGTTGGTTAGGACCATAAAGGGCAGAATTGTTTAATACCAATGGGGTTTTAAAAGTTGTTGGTCTAAAACAATGACGTATTTTACGATGTCGAAACTGTAGAAAGTGGTATTCTGATATTAGCTTCTGGATAACATAGTTACATAGATTTGGTTGTTTATCTGATGTGCATCTAATATAATAAACTAAGTTCCAAGCATCTGTGTTATCGAAAAAAACTAGACACTTTTGAAATCGTAAAACTTTTCAAATTTAAAAAATAAAATAGCCTCAATCGTTCAAACCTTTTTTAAACATTTTCAAAATGCTCCAAATTGTGTCCACTATCACCTCTTTAAGGTTTGCACCTAGGAGACGCCCCGGGCGTTGGAAGTCGCAAGCCGATTTCCGGCCACCATTGGCGCGGGCCTGCGGACGGTGAGTGAGCGATGGGTAGCTCAGCGTCAGATAAGGATCAGGTCCGGGTCGACGGCGCGTTGTGTTCCACGCACGCCTCGAAGAGATGTCAGCACGAATTGACGGGGTCCATTAGGGCCAATGCCTGCCAGGGTTGCGAGTTTGTCCGAAAAGGATATCGTGGCCCTGGCACACAGGCAAATGAAGAAACACGGGTGGGTTTTAGTCAGTAAAAGTCTGACACGCCCTTATTTTCCACCTAGATAATTTCCCACCCAAAAAAAATAAATAAAAGGCTTTTCACCTAGTTACCAAACACCCTGTATATGATAACGAAACTGTAGATTATGATATCCTTAGCTTTTGAAAGACAAACATAGATTTGATTAAAACCATACAGAGAATTACTAGTAGTAATAGTGTTAGTAGAACTATCTTTATAAGCAATGTAAAAATAATCCAGTCTCAACAGTTTCCACATAATATTGTTCATCGAGCCATTTTATCGAAGTCAATTAAATTGAACCAACAACAAATTAATGAATTAAGCCATTAACAATAGAATCATTAGAAATTACAAATGATTCCAGGAATTCTAGCATGGCGCATGTAGGCAGAAGTGTCTACAACTTTGTATTTACTCAGTGTGATGAAATGGAAGAGGAATTACAAGCCATTCCTAGAATTTGAGGTGTGACTATTCATACTACATACATACATAACATCACGCCTATAATCCCCGAAGGATTAGGCAGAGGTTTACCTATATTACACCCACATTTCACCAGGTATGTTTAAGTCCCATGTAATAGGGGGCGAGCCTATTGCCATCAACCGGGCACAAACCCAGACTCCAGGCTGCTACTGAGAAATTCCTAATGGAAAATGCCAATAACACTTTACCTGACCTGGGGATCGAACCCAGGACCTCATGCTCAGCAATAGTAGCGCTTGCGACCACTAGATCAGCGAGGAACTAGAACAACAAATATTTATACTAATAAATACTAATTTGCACTTCATGACATAACAGTAATGAGGTACATGTAAACTAATAGTACATTACTGCAGCGGCCAGCAAAAGAGGCAATGCCTAGTTGCGGCCAAGGCTTGTACAATGCTTTTATCAAATAATGCGCGGAAATAAATAAACGCAAATAAATAAACTTTACTTTACTTTAATTCAAACTAAGTAAATTATTTATAAATTCCAATGACGTATTATAAATAGACGCGTCATACACGAACATTAGTGCACTCAAAAACAGCGTAAGCCATGATTGTAGCTACATACTTGCGTACAATCATACAGTGCGTGAAGATACATATTTAGTTACACGTCACTAGCTGCTGCATGTTCATTGGCACGTGGTTGGCACGTATACGCGTGGGTCACAGCAGTCAGAGGAATTTCAAAACAAAAAACATTTTAATATTTATGTTTTAATTAATAAAATACAGTAGGTAGTTGCATGCAATGAGACGTTTTTCTTTACACACACAGTAGTAATGTAATTTGTGTAGCGTGTATAGACACGGGAAGGCATTTTCTTTACAAATAGTTGCTGAGAATTGCGGGTGATAGCGACGTGTAGCCGCGTCACTGGATGGCGCGCGACTAATTCCAAGTCAGGCAATTGCCTTGCTTTTACTTGCCATTATTGAGTTCAGGTAACGCATCTAAAGGTAATCGTTGATAAATTCCAGATTCAATGACGAACAACGATACTCTTTCACGCGCCAATGTGTTCATTTGTTATTTTTTTTTTCAATAAACAGTTTTCTATTTGCAAGCCAGTTCTAAATTTAAATAAATACCTACTAACCCTTGATAAGTTACCTCCTTGGTTGCCATGTTTCGGAGTAAAAGATCGTTCCATTATTAAATTACACGATAGATAAGAGTTTACTATGTCATTTATTTGGCCGCTAAAACACGACACATATTATGGATTTTCATACAACTTTTGGTGGCCGCTGCTCGCATCTTTTCAAAGCAATTTCGATTTATCTCGAATAAGGTTGTCAAAATAATGGTCGAATTTCCAAGCATGTTTGAGAAAAATAAATATTGTTTTCTATTATAGTAAAACGGATGCACACCGCGTATCGGCAAGCGTAGTGTGGGACGCCCCCCAGCTAGATGGACCGACGACCTTAAGAAGGTGGCTGGGTCAGACTGGATGCGGATGGCGGAGAACAGGGTGTTGTGGCGCAGCCAACTTACAAGTGTGTGACATTGCTCGCAGAACAGATGGCTGGTGGGGCCGAAAGGTTCTGGAGTGGCGACCGCGTACTGGAAGACGTAGTTCTAGAAAGCCTCCTGCAAAGTGGACCGATGACCTTGTGAAGACCGCAGGAATCCGCTGGATGCGGGAAGCACAGAAACGTTCGAAGTGGCGGTGCTTGGGAGACGCCTATGCCCAGCAGTAGACTGCGATAGGCTGAGTTGATTGGGTGCACATGAAAAAATAAGTGAAAAGTGAATCTTGGAAAGACACGTCACTATGCATGCTGAACGGAAGGGTGCTGAAATAGTATAGTAAAAGGAAGCATGGGGAATATTTCTATGATTTTAAAGTAATACAAGAAAATATACCAGTTTTTCCTCATACACTAGTAAATACTTACAAAGTGAGGCCGTCGTTTATTTTATGGTTAATAATAATTAAAGTAAATTCGGAATTTTCGCAATCAATTCACTAATTATATCAGTTTTATTTTACACTAGCTTACGCCAGCGGCTTCGGCCGCATGATATCTTTATAAATTATAGACTATATAACTGAGTGATAATATAGCATTTTACTAATGAAAGAATTTTTGTATTCGATCCAGTAGTTTTTGAGTTTTTTCATGACAAACAAATACACAAATCTTTTCTCTATTAGTGTAGATGTAGATTTAACATGGAAATGATTTTAGTGACTTTTAAATCTGTTATTACGCCTTCATTGAATGCAAGTAAGTTATGCAAAAAATGTATGTTAAACTAGAACGCATACACATCAATTCTATGTGTGAATATTTAAGTATTGTAGTAAAATACTTTATGAAATAAATTCAGGAAGTAATGTCTACCCAAAGTATAAAAAACGATATTACTTCCAAACTACTTAAGATATTTTCATGATTTTTTTATATGAATAGGCTATTTTATTATTTATAATTCTATTTGTGTTTTTATTCAATTATTCATATTTTCGTTACTAAAAATAAATATTCCTTATGAAAGTTAATGGTAGCGCTGCGTGAGCGCATTTGTGTGGGCAAGGTCAACGGCGATTATCTGCCTCTTAACGAATTTAAGTAGGATGTTTATCTTCGTTTAAGGTACTTTAATCTAATGCAGATTTATTCATTCCAAGTATAATATTATCAGTACACAGGTAAATGCTGTTTAACCAATAAATCGATTGGAGCCTCCGACTGCCAATTCCCTAGCAAGAATAATAATTCTCATCGTAAAATATCACAGTATACACGCGCGTTGACAACAAGATCCAAGCGAATCTTATACAGGGTTGCCATGTGATATTTAAAAGTACATTTTATAGGAAACACCGAGAATATACCAAGACCTTGAAATAAGTTAGTTAATGTCTAACTTATTTTTAAGTCTAGATATAGTGTCAACAAAAATCGAGAAAGGTCAGATATTGGGTAAAGTTTGAAGTCAGGTGCGTAGTACTCGCAACCGGCGTGCGTGTGTGACCAGATGTATGAACGCAAATGAAGCAAAAGGAGTATGTTTAGTAGTTTAGTAGGCGTTCTGTAGTTTAAAAAAAAAAAAAAAAAAAATTATTTGGGTCACGCACAGGAAACAGTAAAAAAAAAGGATCAACTAACAACATTAACATTAAAAACAAAAATAAAAAAACCGGCCAACTGCGAGTCGGACTCACGCACAAAGGGTTCCGTACCATTATCAATAAAAATACCAAAAATATCACGTTTTTGTATGGGACCCCCTTAAATATTTGTTTTATTTTAATTTAATTATTTATTTTTAAAGTGAATAACTAAATATTCTGTGAATATTTTAAGCGTGTACCTGTTGACGTTATCAATATAGAGTAAAAACGAGCAAAAAAATCACGTTTGTTGTATGGGAGCCCCCTTAAATATTTATTTTATTCTATTTTTTAGTACTTGTTGTTATAGCGGAAACAAAAATACATCATCTATGAAAATTTAAACCGTCTAACTATCACGTTTCATGAGATATAGCCTGGTGACAGACGGACAGACAGACAGACAGACAGACGCCGGAGCCTTATTTATTTAACACAAACTAAAAAGAAAAAGGACCTGCGCAAAAGGCAAATCAAAGGCAAATCTCATATATACGCAGCACGATGTATAAATAAAAATACCACAGAGCTGGTATTCTGATAGGGCCCACTGTGATACCACAGTGGGCCCTATCAGAATACCTCACGGACATCTATAAATCCCACTAGGGAAATAAAAATAAAATAAAATGAACAATAGTTTTTTCCCCATGGGAAAAAGAGAGTGTATGTATCTGGAAACTGAGCAAGCGCGATCATCAGTGCTCGTGCGTGTGCCATGCTGTACGACATGAGGCAGTGGGACAAAATAAGCGTGTTGAAAAGAGCTATAAATCTCATGCTGTGGTCATTAGAGTAGCTAATCAGGGCCTCAAGTCTGCTATTACAATAGTGTTAGAATGGTCGATAATTGATTTCATAATTGTTGAATATGACAAGTTTGGTAATCTACTAGGTATTATAATAGCATCATTATGACTTTCCAATGGTCGGCCACAGACACTACATTGAAAGAAATTGCATTTATTGGTAATCTCGTACATAATGACAAATGAATGACATTCCTACTAAAGGGTTTCATAATAATGGCAATAGGACAATGCCAATAAAATAACACAATTCTATTACGAGAACATTGACCGACCAATGATCGGCCATTATGACTTTAGCAGATTACGAACTTTTAGCAAAATGACAATGGGATCGTATTGGAATGACTGAATTTATAAAAATAGCAGACTTGGGCCCCAGGTTGTTAGCCGGTACTGACTGCCCTGGACACAAAGACATCATCACCTTTGGGTGCTTCTAGGACATTCTATGGATCTGTAGTTGTCATTTAAATCTCCAGATCAACTTACACATGGAGATAAAACGCTAGTGTCAAATCTGCCCAGCTTTTTCCCAACTATGCTGGGGTCGGCTTCCAGTGTCTAACCGGATGTAGTTGACAACCAGTATTTAACATGAAGTGACTGCCTATCTGATCTCCACAATCCAGTTACTGGGTAACATGATACTTGACGATACTTTTTGGTAAGATAGGTTGTCAGACTTTTGGGTTTCTGACGACCCGTAACGAACGGGACCAACGGCTTATCGTGCTTTTCGAGGCACCGAGGGGTCTCGGTATGTACAACCCATCAGCATCTTCTTTCTTATATCTATGGGTGTACCTATAATAAAAAAAACCGGTCAAGAGCGAGTCGGACTCGCGCACCGAGGGTTCCGTACGAATATATGATGTTGGAAAAACTGTGCTATTTAGAGACATTTTACATAAGCTTCTATTATTATAGAATAATTTCAGATTTTTATTTCTGCAAACTTCGGGGGAACGGTGTTTTTTTTCACATTTTTCATCAAAGGTCGGAAACTATGTTGCCAAAAACAAAAAAAAAATGTTTGAGAATGTGGAAACAGCGTTCTTTCATATGATACCCCACATGCCTTAGTAGCCCCACTTCAAATTTTTAAGACCCTCTTTCAGTCCCCTTTGCAAAAAAGATATATTTTTTTTTAAATTTTTCTTACTTGCAAAATAGTTGGGCAAACGTCATCCAAAAGTATTCTAAATTTCAAGTTGATAGCATTAGTAGTTCTTGAGAAATCCAGGTGTGACAGACAGACAGACTTAGTCTCACCATACGGGTTCCTTTTTACCATTTTGGTTCGGAACCCTAAAAACACTCAACAAAAACGCTTTATAAAGTTATTAATTTATGTTACATACTCATCTTTACTATAGACATTCCAGCATATAACTTCCAACGGTCGTATAAAATAGGGTAAGTGTCCAGCTCATTAGGTACTCATCAATCGCGAAATGAATGAAAGTATGCGTGAAAGTCTCTCGCTTGAGTAATCTCTCGTATCTCGTCTTAAAAATTTGAAGTGGGGCTACCCACTTCAAATTTTTAAGACCCTCTTTCAGTCCCCTTTGCAAAAAAGATATATTTTTTTTTAAATTTTTCTTACTTGCAAAATAGTTGGGCAAACGTCATCCAAAAGTATTCTAAATTTCAAGTTGATAGCATTAGTAGTTCTTGAGAAATCCAGGTGTGACAGACAGACAGACTTAGTCTCACCATACGGGTTCCTTTTTACCATTTTGGTTCGGAACCCTAAAAACACTCAACAAAAACGCTTTATAAAGTTATTAATTTATGTTACATACTCATCTTTACTATAGACATTCCAGCATATAACTTCCAACGGTCGTATAAAATAGGGTAAGTGTCCAGCTCATTAGGTACTCATCAATCGCGAAATGAATGAAAGTATGCGTGAAAGTCTCTCGCTTGAGTAATCTCTCGTATCTCGTAATATGAAAAAACCATACGCTTTAAAATTGGTAGGATATATTTAGTTATTATGCTTGGAAGACAGCAGTATCTGTTTTATACAAAGTATCCGAAAGATATGATTTAATCATCATCATTTCAGCCGAAAGCCGTCCATTGCTGGACATAGACCTCCCCCAAAGCGGGGCTTTGGCATAATCGCCACGCTTGACAGGCGGGTTGGTGATCGCAGTATGGTGTTAAAATGCATAGAGAACGCTGCTGCCCATTCTCTAGTAAGTCCCTTAGTCGCCTTTTACGACACCCACGGGAAGAAATGGGGCGGT
This sequence comes from Tiliacea aurago, assembly GCA_948098905.1. Taxonomy (NCBI): domain Eukaryota; kingdom Metazoa; phylum Arthropoda; class Insecta; order Lepidoptera; family Noctuidae; genus Tiliacea; species Tiliacea aurago. The sequence goes on from OX402593.1 coordinate 21,844,051, forward strand.
GCTATTCTTTACGTCCGGCACCACGCAGACAATAACGTATGATTTAATGTTAGGTGTCATATCATGAGCAATCCACCTTATAATAAGTTTAGTTGTTACCTAAAGTCGAGTAAAGTAGATGCCGCAAATTAGCGCCACCTTCTGGGCCTAACTCTTCTAACATAATAAAATATTTTACGCATGCCATCGACTCGATAAAAAGAAGACCAGAGACATCACAGTTGGGTTGCCATCCTAGAAAAACCGACCAGGTGCGTGTCGGACCACGTACATGCACGTGTGTTTTTAGTTGTGAGTGTTGAGTCCCAATAATTTTTTTTTTTTCTTTCTTTCTTTACAATGAAGTTCCGTAGTTGGGATGAGTTTATCCCAAAAACAAAACTAGCATTGTAGTTGAAAACCTCCCCAGCTCATGTTATCGCAAAAAACATTTTTTTATATGATAAAACAACAAATTAAAAATTTTCGGACCTTTTTCTCTATTTGTGCTACGAGACCCTGTTTCTTGCCAAATTTTAAGATTCTAGGTCAACGGGAAGTACCCTATAGGTTTTGATTTACTTGCGAGTATCAAAATATGTCGTATATATAACAGTATTTTTTATTTCGTTGACTTGGAAGCTTGTTTTTTTTTTGAACTCGAAGGGACCGTAGACTTACTTACGTATTTGATATTAATTTCAACTTGATACCTCCACGCGTTTCTGAGAAAAAGAGTCTCGACAGACTGACAGACAGATAGACGGACAACGAAGTGATCCTATAAGGGTTCCGTTTGTTCCTTTTGAGGTACGGAACCCTAAAAATTACACCATATTAGTATTCATCAAACCGGAATACAACAACGCTGCTAGGTGGCAGAAATAGGTGTCGCAGTAATAGAGAGATATAGTGTTAGTAGGTACTCCCTTACGTAGGAGCTCCTTCACAATGAGACCGACCTACTAATTCAGAATTACCTTCACAAAACCGACATTTACCTCAAGACGAAATCGAGACAATGTTACCTCAAAGATAATCCGTTGATAAAATCCGGACTCTCTTAAACCTTGGTAAAGACTTTCAGAGTCATCAACATTAAGGACAGGTAGCTTAGACTAAACGATGAAAAATTCTAGTTTTATCTAAACCTGATTTCTGATGAAAGATACCTAGCAGCCCTAATTTCACCTCGAGGTAAATCCGTTGGTAAACACAGCCTTCGTTGGACGTACGCCTGCTGCGATAAAAACGGGGTGTTCTATAAATTATTCATAAAAAATCTTGACTTGCCTCGTGCCTTGGAGCTGCCAAGATTATAATATATATGACGATGTTAGTTGTATAGCAGCGTTGTGTACTTTTGAGCCTTTGCTCGGGGTAAGATGGAGAGATCAATTAGTAGAGTATAAGATATAATCTTAAGCTTACAAGTTGTACCACCTTTTCAAATTTCAAAAAGAGTTTTAGGTGCCACAATAGCAACGTTGAGATACGCGAAAACCATAAAAATTACACTTGCCGTATTTCAAAACATGGACCCAGTTTTGGTTTGTTGTTCGTTGATCAATATTTTAGATCCTGACATAAATGAGCTAAGAGTGAGTGAAGTTATGGTAGAATCGAAATAAAATATAGAGGAATCTACAACTACCAAAATTATATATTATGAAAATGTGTATAGTTGAATTAGCCCAAAATATGACCCAGATATTTATTTCAATAATACAATAAAATGGTTATATACAATATATATTATATTGTAGACGGGCATCTATATTTATATAATCTCTACATATGTATGTTTAAATAAATATAGATGCCCGAAAAACTCAGATCCCCGCAAGTAGCTTCTATGCCCCCTCTGACACGACCCGACAGGACGATAGCATTCGACGACACCGACAAGGCTGAATGCCTGGCTGACACTCTCGAGACTCAGTGCTCGCCCAGCTCTCAACCAGTAGACCAAGCTCACCTCGCTGAGGTGGACGCTGAAGTCGAACGTAGGGCGAATCTCCCTCCGGTCGAAGACCCTGATTGTCCTCTGGCTCCCGTCACCCCAGACGAAGTGCACGACATTATCAAGGGTCTGAAAACCCGTAAATCTCCCGGATCAGACGGAATCACCAACAGGGTGCTCCAGCTGTTCCCCGCTCACCTGATCATGCTAATGACCACCATCTTCAATGGCGCTCTTAGCAACAACATTTTTCCTCAAGCTTGGAAAAGTGTCATCGGTATCCCGAAGCCCGGCAAACCTAAGACCGAACCTTCCAGTTACCGACCCATCAGTCTGCTCAACGTCTTCGGCAAAGTCTATGAGAGGCTTATTTATAAGCGTCTCAGAGACTATGCCGAGACGAAGGGCCTCATCCCAAACGAACAGTTCGGGTTCAGATCCCAACATTCGTGCGTACAACAGGTCCACCGTATCGTCGAGCATATAAGCGCTGGCTTCCAGCGCGGGCTCATGACGGGTGCTGTGTTCTTCGACATTGCGAAAGCGTTCGACAAAGTCTGGCACAACGGCTTAATATATAAGCTCTACAAACTCGGTGTGCCCGATCGTCTCGTGCTCATCTTACGAGACTTTTTGTCGGACCGCACCTTCCGCTATCGCATCGAGGGTGCGCTATCCTCCCCCAATCCGCTCCGCGCAGGCGTCCCTCAGGGCGCTGTACTGGCACCGCTGATATTCACTATATTCACTAGTGATATCCCCAAATGTAGAAAGGCGCAGTTAGCTCTGTTCGCAGACGACACGGCCATCTACTACTCCGGCCTCAGGCGAGACAATATCGCCCGCATCCTTCAGGCCGAAGTCAACAGACTCGCGGCCTGGTTCAGGAAGTGGAGGATCGAAGTCAACCCTGATAAGAGCCAGGGGGTCCTATTCTGTAGGCCCCGGCGATCACCCGCCCTCCCCCAACCGATCACCATGTTCGGCAAGCCTATCCCTTGGGAGAAGCGAGCCAAATATCTCGGTGTGGTCTTAGACCATCACATGACGTTCGGCGAGCACATAAAACAGGTGCGCTCGCGCGCCAGTTTTGCTCTCGGCCGACTACACTCCGTACTCTACCCGCGCAGCAAGTTGTCCCTTAAGTGCAAATTGCGTATTTACACCGCGTGCATTCGACCGATCATGACTTACGCCTGCGTAGTCTTCGCTCACGCAAAGTCGTATCACATTCATAAGATGCAGACGCTTCAAAACCGATTTCTCCGTAGAATTACGAAGGCTCCTTGGTTCGTTCGGAACGAACAACTTCACGTAGACTTTAAGATGCCTACCATCAAGCAGTTTATGAAGCGCCTTGCAAAGCGCTTTTTCGAATCCGCGGAACGTCATCGCAACCCCTTGGTTGTGCAGGCCGCTAGTTACAGGCCTTCTGCCATTAGTCAGACTCGCCGACCGAGGCATACTCTCTTAGATCCGGATGACCCCGTCACTCTCCTTCAGGAAAGCAATAGGGCCACGAGTACAGTGCACAAAATACACAAACCGACCTTCCGTCCTCGCCGCCGAGGTACCACGCGAACTTCCCGAGTAAATGGTAATAAAAGTCCTCCCCCCCGTCCCTTGAATGTCGATGCGCCAGCCGCCCGGTTAGAGGCTGAGAGCGCTGTAGCAATAAATATAATATCCCCTGATAATAATCATGATCAAAATGTTGATCCAGCCCGTCCCCAAATTGTTACTAATTTTGTGATCCCCCAACGACGCCCTAAGCCGAGGTCCGTACCCCACAGGGGGTGCCCTTAGTGCGCTGTCGTTTATTTTTAATATATATAATTTGCGCCCTGGCTGGAGGCTTTAAGATTAAAAACCTTAGGGCAGCCACAGGAATATCCGGTTAAGTAGCAACGACCTCTCTAGGTCTGCTACGAGATGCCATACATAAAAAAAAAAAAAAAAGATGCCCGAAAAATTTACAAACTTAAGTGGCTGTGGGCAGGGCACCATGCAGAACAGATGGCCGATGGAGCCGAAAGGTTCTGGAGTGGACCACGTACTGGAAGACATAGTGTTGGAAGGCGTCCTACAACGTGGACCAATGACCTTGTGAAGGCCGCAGGAATCCGCTGAATGCGGGAAGCACAGAAACGTTCGAAGTGACAGTGCTTGGGGGAGCCCTATGTCCAGCAGTGGACGTCTTTCGGCTGAGATGATGATGATAATGATACGATATATGACGCAACTAACTATATACACCAATTTAAATGAATAACCAACTAAATATACAAATAAATAGAAAAGCAAAAGGACACTTAGGTGTCGAAGTACTCGTCCGCATCGCTGTCATGCGGAAACGTGACCTGAAGACTGGCAACATAAAAATAACGTTTCAAAAGTTAACCCAAAGGATACCGATAGGAAAATTAAAGGAAAAATATCGTCCAGGGATGAAAGGGATAAAGCAGGGGTAACGGGGCGGAGGGGTAAAGCTACAAACGTATACCTATATTCTGGTAATAACGATGCGTGAAGTCAGATGGAAACGGTCACAGAAGAGGGTTACATGTGAGGTTTCTTAGAATGACGTGTTATGGGGGACAAGGATGGATGGGGGTTAATAATAAGTAGTATCTTTTGTGCTGGTTGTAAAATATATCTTCATAGTTATAAACTTACACAAGCTAAGACCCACATACATGAAATAGTTTCTTGAGTAATTGAACTGACGGCACCTGAACTGCTTGGTGATACTGCTGGCGATAGAAACATGTATCATGGCATATATTATCCATGCTAATGTAATTAATGCGAAAGTAACTAAAGTACGGCACGGTTGGCGCAGTGGTTAAGCGATTGACTGCTGCGCTGCGTGTCGCGGGTTCGATTCCCGCACAGAACAAATGTTTGTATGACCTGCAAGTAGTTGTTCCGGGTCTGGCTGTTTGTGTATGTAAGTTTAAATATTTGTAAACGCACCCACAATACAGGAGTAATTCAGGGGCAACGTTATTAAAAAAAAAAACTATCTCTGTCTGTTAATGGCGAAGTGGATTTGAATGAAAGGCACACAAATGGATTGCCCAGGATATAATATGATCAGGAAATAATATGATACTTTTTATACCGGCAGTCATTTCCCGTACGATAATTTCCGACCTAAACGCGGACAAAACCGCTGGCAATCGTTATTTAATAATAAGCATAATGTTCTTTACGAGACACACTGCAGTAAATAGGTTTTCGTGAAAACGAATCCCTTAAGGTGTTCCGTGTGGTGCCGGACGTAAAGAATAGCACCTCCCTATTTTTTCCCGTGGGTGTCGTAAAAGGCGACTAAGGGACTTACTAGAGAATGGGCAGCAGCGTTTCCTATGCATTTTAACATCATACTGCGATCGCCAACCCGCCTGCTAAGCGTGGCAATTATGGCAACCCCCCTCCCAATATTGGGGGAGGCCTATGTCCAGCAATGACGTCTTTCGGGTAAAACGATGAATCATGATGATGAAAAGTGTGCTGGCTATTGTAGAAAATCCACGGGGAATAAAATTCACTTCATAACATAACATAACATCACGCCTGTAATCCCCGAAGGGTTAGGCAGAGGGCTACCTATAGTACACCCACATTTCGCCAGTCATTTTTAAGTCCCATGTAATAGGGGGCGAGCCTATTGCCATCAACCGGGCACAAATCCAGACTCCGGGCTGCTACTGAGAAATTCCTAATGGGAAATCCCAATAATACATTGCCCGACCTGGGAATCGAACCCAGGACCTCATGCTCAGCCTGCAGTAGCGCTTGCAATTACTAGGACCAACGACGCAAATTCACTTAATGTATGTATATTATTATATCATAATGACACGATTGTGTTCCCAAAAGAGGCAAAATAGAAATACCATATCAATCAAAACCAAATCAAAAGTCATTTATTCAAACTAGGCTGAGAATCAGCACTTTTCTAAACGTCAAAAATTACATGAGACAGTCCCCCAAAAACGCCCACCCGTCACCACTTCCTAGTGCTTTAGCTGGGAAGAAGAAGTGGCGCAACAATCTCCCCAGCAGCACAGCTGTCTGTTCGCATATAAAACTTGAATCTATACAATACAATGTAAAATAATTTGCATTACGCAACACAAAACGTTAAATTAAATTATTTGCCTTATGTTAGCTAGCACACACCATTATACAAAAATATATATTTATATAATAATCTACTGTTGGGAATAATATTATGCAGAGCACTGTTCAGTAAACTATAAAAAGGGCTGACGGGTAAGAGGGGACTGCACATTACAAGGCTAAATTCAATTGTCTAGAGAAACTCAATAGACTTCATGGGTATCGTTATATCTTAATTTATGATAAAACAAAAATATATATTTAGACTAGCTTTACCCGGCCCGGCGTCGCACGAGTAGCACTAAGTTTCTACCCTACTATCTACCGACCCTACCTACCTACCTACTCTACCTGCCTACCCTAACAGTTTGTATGGGAGAATAGATATATACTTTATACATATTTTTGAACTTTTCATTAAACCTTTCTTGGACTTTTACAAATAAGTATTTCAAATCCAAAATTAGGCAAATCGGTTCGGCCGTTCTCGAGTTTTTGTGAGACTAGCAAACGTCAATTCATTATTATATATATAATATATATATATAATAATATATTTATATATTATATATATATAAATATATTATAATATATACTCAAACTCAAGCTCAAATATAAATACGAAATTTCAACCAAATCGGTCCAGCCGTTTAGGAGGAGTTAGGTGACAAACACACGTATAGAAGAATTATATATATATTTATATTTATTTTTTTGCGGTGGGCCACCCTTATCACGTATGGATATACAAAATAGTTTACGACCTATTCTCAAACCCACCGATTTAACACAAAAACATTCATAAAAATCGGTAAAGCCGTTTTGGAGGAGTTTGGTTACAAACACTGTGACACGAGAATTTTATATAAAGATGATTTTTTTCCACCAAATCTTTTTGCGCACCATGTCTGAAGAGTTACGCTAATTGATTGATTTGATCCTGTATTGGTATTAGTGTCAGATCCCATCTTGTATGCTATAACTTCCAAGAGATAAGAAGGGGGGGAAGTAAGTGGCAAAGGGAGACTGTATTAACACTTTACAAAAAACTTTGTTCATGGAAGTTCATCTAATTAATTATGCACCCCGCTAATACGAAGAAGACTTATGGTAAATCCCCATATCTTGAGGGATTGAATTATTCTTGTTTAACGTAACAGAATTTTGATAAAGCTCAAAGGCCCTTGATTAAAAATATTCTGAGGGCCATGTATGTATTTGCTCCTAAGGTTTTCTTAAATATGCTAAGCAGTTTTCCTAGCATATCGTCTCCGCTGTACGTGCTATGCACGTTAAGCCGTTGGTCCTGCGTCTGATATCTCTTCGGGTATGTCGGATTGCTGTTCCACGGGACTATGAAAGTGAGGAAAGACAGTGTCTCCGCACATACTTGTGCAGTACAATATCTTCCGCATCGGTAGCTAGCCCCATTGAGATTTTCCACCTTGGCTAAAATTTGCTCAGGAGGACCATTATTACGTGCCGTCTAAGAAACCTTTTCTCCCTACGTGATCGAATCAGAAATGAAGAGATCCGCAGGCGAACCGAGGTAACCGACATAGCCCGAAGAATTGCCAAACTTAAGTGGCAGTGGGCAGGGCACATTGCTCGCAGAACTGATGGCCGATGGGGCCGAAAGGCTCTGGAGTGGCGACCGCGTACCAGAAGACGTAGCGTTGGAAGGCCTCCTACAAGGTGGACCGATAACCTTGTGAAGGCCGCAGGTGTCCGTTGGATGCGGGAAGCACAGAAACGGTCGAAGTGACGGTGCTTGGGGGAGGCGTATGTCCAGCAGTGGACGTCTTTCAGCTGAAATGAATTATGAATGAATGAAGAAACCTTTTTAAACATTTTAGCATTTATACTAGTGCTAGTTTTATCCAATTTAGCAGCAATAATTGGAAAAGTCAATCAAGCTTATCGTCAAAAAATATAACTAATAAAAGAAAAGGTTTCTCTCACACTTTGGCTAACGGAACAGACAAAAAAAACAGGCATGTATGCGTATTTATTAGGGTCGTACGTTATGAAGTATGATAGCCGATTGAAGAACCTGCCTTAGTGATTGCAACATGTGAACCGTGATATGAGCTTCCCCTATATTAGTCCGGTATTAGGGTGTTTCCCTAAAACTGCCTATAGGTAATATTTGAGTGTAGGGGTAAAGTATTCGAAAACGGGCGAGCCGTACAGTAGCCGCATCATCTCACATTTCGCGTTGGTAATAAGCAATCGAGCAGCGGCAGAAATTAACCTCAAAACTAAAAAAAAGCTAAATACTGAAATATTTATTCGAATAATTATTCATTATTCTGGCCTGAAACACAGGTTTGAATAAACCTAGATCGGGCTGGTCGCTACCTAAAATTCTAATTCTAAACCATCATTACTTGCACCTGTAATTAAAAATATTTTAGGTTTAGTTTATTATTAGGCACTATTATTGCATTGCATATAGGCACCAATATTTATACTACTATTGGCTATAAGTACACCTTTTGTAAACGTTTTTACTAAATAAAAAATATTATTATTATATTATTTAATTATTCTTATTATTACTATTGATCGCCCACTGGTAGAAATTCGATGCCCTCTACTTACAATCTATATAGTACTTACTAATTATTCCATGAGTACACTAATTCTACGCTATTATAAAGTACTTTTACTAACATGGAATTAGTTAGTTCCATGTTATTAAAAGTACTTACTTATTCCATGCTTAAGCTGTCACTTAGCGAGAGTAAACATGTTACATATCAAAAAGAATTTTAATTTGATGATTTTCTCTCACTAACTCTTAACTGTAACGAAGCTGAGCTCATCAGCGGCACGAATTCCATTTTCTTTACTCTTTTTACTGTAATTTTTCTAATTTTTGATGTATAAATGTTTCTTTTATTTAGTTAGAATTAAAATATTAAGTACATAAATAACAACTTATAACTAATTAATTTATAAAAATAACAAAATTATATACTAACTAAACTAAAACTATAAAACATTAAAATATAGCGTCGAAAAAAAAAGGGAAGGCTGTATGAAGTAATTAAAATCCGATACACTATAAGACATAAATATCAAAGTGAGTGGCGCGTGAGCGAAGGGCTGTTATCAGTGCAAACACTATTATATTGTGGCGGCCCAGATATGGGGCAGAGTGACGACAGGGGAAGGGTATTTGGCAGAAGGATTTTTTTTTAATGACTGAAAATGATAACGAAATATATTTATTAGATGTCTAAAGAAGAATTTCTATAATCACCGAGCTTTGCAGATTGTTGATGTTTTTACACAACACAACACTTCTGCCGATCCTATAAGTAACCCAGGAAGAGAGAATAAAAAGAAGGTGAGGACGAGACCCCAGTCCGTCTCGTCACCCGGCAACGGCTGAAATGCACCGGCGGCGCGGCGCCCTAGGCCGCCAATGCGACTGCGTCGGTCCCGTCACAGCTCCCGTCGCTGTCAATATTTTGTCATCAGTGTCACATAGACGTTTTAGATTTTCTATTAATTTAGTTTGTTATTTTTATTCAGTTTAATATATTTAAGTAAAATCGTTCTATAGATATAGATGTTTAGTGGCAGCAGCGATGTGTTGGATGGTAGTGGTAGTGCCAGTCAACCTTCAACATCGCTGAGCATCCTGGAGAGATGTCCGCTGTGTACCCAGGCACGGTTTTTTAAAGGTAAGCGGGGTCTGAATGTGCATATTGGAAAGGTACACAGACCCAAAAATTCACTCACTTCAGACCCACCAACAGCTACACCTACAATACCAGCTACATCCACTTTTGACCCGTTTTGGAAAACCCTTTCAAAATTCAAAAACTCTGTACCTGTTTTGAAGCGAGTTCCCCGCGGCGCCCGACCTCTTGTGGCACAACACCTAGCAGGTTGCGTTCGTCTTGCCGCCAGGGAGAACTCGCAAAGTGCTTGGGAACAGCTGCTCACCTTCCCTTACAGAATTCTACACGTACAAAAGAATTTGGCAACCAAAAAGACATTGACTGCACAAATTAAAGAAAACTGTAATATTTCGGCTCATAATTTAGATTCAAAATTACCGACACAGATATACACCTCTTCAAGAGGTATATCACATCTTGTTGAATCTAAGTTAGAGGAAGGTGACATAAGTGGAGCAGCCAGGATTCTTTTTAGTAGCGATGTGGTGGCACCGTTTTCTCCAGAAACACTCGCAGCTCTGGAGAGCAAACACCCTGCCCCAGCGGATGGTCTTTCTTTTCCCGACCCCCCTGATCTGGATAATCACTTCCTCACCATTACAGGTCGAGAGTTGGTCACAGCCGTTTGCTCCTTCCGGAGCGGTTCCACTGGCGGCCTCGACGGCCTGAGTCCTCAGCACCTTAAGGACCTTATCAGTTCAGGCGCCGGGGCAGCTGGTGAGTTGCTCTTGAAGGAGCTTACGGCTTTGATTAACCTTATGCTCTCCGGCAAGGTGAACGAGGCCGTCATCGACGTTCTGTACGGGGCCAATCTATGCGCCCTGCGTAAGAGGGATGGCGGCATTTGTCCTATTGCCGTGGGAACTACATACCGTCGTATGGCAGCCAAGATTTGCTGTAAATTTTTTGGTGAGGTTGTTTCGGAAAAATTGCAGCCCCTGCAGCTAGGTTACGGCTCGAAAGGGGGCTGTGAGGCTGCCGTACACGCTTTGTCGACCTACCTAAATTCTGGCAAAGGAGAGGTCATCCTGAAGGTTGACATAAAGAATGCCTTCAATTCTGTTAATAGGGACACCTTGCTGGCAGAAACTAAAAGAGAAATACCTCAAATTTATAGTTTCCTTTGGCAATGTTACAGACACTCTTCTAAATTACTTTATCGATACAACCTTCTGGAATCTGCTGTTGGCTGTCAACAAGGTGACCCTCTCGGGCCAGTGATTTTTAGTTTAGCAATTCACCCAATCATTCGACAGCTAAATTCCAAATTTAACGTTTGGTATCTTGATGATGGAACTTTGGGAGGCGATGTAGAAACGGTTTTAAAAGACTTTCAATTCTTAAAACATAAACTATTTTCCATTGGCCTTAATCTCAACCTTTCTAAATGTGAACTTTATTTAGCGGACAGTACTGACAGACATCTGACACTTCCTAAATTTAACGCAATAGCCCCAGAAATCAAAATTATTGAAAAAACCTCTCTTCGTCTCCTTGGGTCTCCAATCTTTGAGAATTCCTTTCCCGATTTTATTGAGGAAAAAATACAAAATTTCAGTGACGTTTCGGAAAGATTGTTCCAAATTAACATGCATTCGGCTATAACCTTAATCCGTTACTGCTGTTTCGGCCCTAAATTAACATATTTCCTTCGCGCTTCCCATTTATGGAAGCACACTCACCTATTAGACAAAATGGACCAAATTATCCGGCATACAATATCTTCGATCTTAAATGTGGCCATGGACGACTGAGCTTGGGCACAAGCTACTCTTCCCATTCGTATGGGAGGCCTCGGCGTCCGCAAAATTACAAGTATTAGTTTACCGGCTTTCATTTCCTCGGTCCACGGCACTGAGAAATTAATCAGGAAAATCCTAGCCCCCACACTGATTGATTTTGATGTGCCGTGGTTCTCCGAGGCTATGGATGCCTGGAGACTCGCTTGCCCGAACTCAGATGCACCCGACAATCCATCTTCCCAGAGACGGTGGGATGAGCAGCTCTGCAGAGTAGTACAGAATAATTTACTTGACACGTCTGCTACTACTGCGGAGCGTGCGTGCTTGCTGGCTGTGGGTAAATGGGAGTCGGGTCTGTGGCTTCATGCACTACCATCGTCGAAAATAGGTACTTTGTTCGACGACACTACTTTCCGCCTCGCTGCTTCCCTCCGACTAGGAGCTCCTTGTTGTTCTCCTCATCGCTGTCACTGTGGCGAAGTTGTCAACAGCCTCGGACACCACGGCCTGTCTTGCAGCCGTAGTGCAGGTCGCTTAGCGCGGCACGCGAATATTAATGACATTATCCGACGAGCTCTTGTCACCGTCGGCGTTCCAGCTGTATTAGAACCTAATGGCTTGGCACGTGACGATGGCAAGAGACCGGACGGCATGTCTTTATTTCCATGGAAGGTGGGTAGGCCTTTAGTGTGGGACGCAACGTGTGTCGATACTCTTGCGCCATCCCATCTTCCTGACTCCGCGTGCTGTGCTGGCGCTGCTGCTGCGTCTGCGGAAAATCTCAAGCGGCGAAAGTATATTAACCTTATTGGTAATTATATTTTCGAGCCGTTTGGGGTTGAAACCCTCGGGCCGTGGGGTCCGAGTGCTCATGATTTGTTCAAAGATATCTCCAAACGGCTGGTTGACACTTCCCGTGACCCAAGGGCTGGCTTTTACCTTGGCCAGAGGTTAAGCATTGCCATACAACGTGGCAATGCCACCAGTCTCTTGGGTACATTACCAGTCGACAGCGATGCGGAGGAATTTTTCGACGCTATATTTTAATGTTTTATAGTTTTAGTTTAGTTAGTGTATAAATTGCACTTATTTTTCCTACAGCTTTCAACACAACGGTATATTTTTTATCAGAGTTCCGTTTATAGCAAAGTATTTTCCAAGATTAGCTTTTACAATTATAACCTTGCGTATTTATACTGTTACAATTTTAATACAATCAAGTAATTATTGGATTTTTTTTTAAATATTGAATTAACTATTTAAACGTAAATGTAAAATAATCGAATTAATTATTAGGTAATATTCCCCTGTATTTGGAGATGTATTAACATACCTCCGCAAAAAGCTAATTACAGTGTTTTATTGTCACCATCTAATATTATTTTTATAAATATATATTATTTAATAAAATTCTTAACAAAGACTAGCGATTTTAAACATCAGACGAATGAATCAAGCAACAAATCATACCCTAGAGAAATCAAGGTAGGTTTCACTCAAAAGACTGTCTTGGGTTTATTAGCAGGCTGACTCACACCAGTATCCCTTGATTTATTCTGAGTGAAAATATACCCAGATAAATAAATTACAACACATAAAATATAGGTTAACCAATATTTTGTAATACTATTTTGATTTAAAAAAGTGTCCGTGGAGTTTTTGCCAGTTCTTCTCCATAGGAACATACTACGCTTTGGAATGGGCAACTAGCTTAATCTTTTTGAATGACGGACCCTTTGACAATTCTAAAGTACCTACCTGTAATATCTTGATTTAAAAAAGTGTCCTTGGAGTTTCTTGCCTGTTCTTCTCCTTAGAGATCTACGTTTTGGGATGGGCAAATAGCTTCAACTTTCTGACTAATTGACCGACTCTTTGACAATTCAAAAGTGCCTGTCAATCAACTCAGCTTATCGCAGTCCACTGCTGGACATAGGCCTCTCCCAGGCTGCGCCACAATACCCTGTCCTCCACCTTCCTCATCCAGTCTGACCCAGCCATCTTCATAAGGTCGTCGGTCCATCTAGCTGGGGGGCGTCCCACACTATGCTTGCCGATACGCGGTCTCCACTCCAGGCCTCATCTGTTCCGTCGGCCATCGGTCCTTCGACAAACATGGCCAGCCCACTGCCACTTCAGTTTGCTTACTCTGCAAGCTATGTCGGTAACTCCGGTTCTTTTCCGTAATAAAGTGCCTGTAATAGGTTTAATTTAAATAAATGTTTTGAGTTTGGGTTGGTAATTGGTTATATTGAAATAAATGCTTTGAGTTGTGTTAACAACTGCTGGTAAGTAGGCATCCACGTTCCGTGTAATGATTGTTATGTATTACATTAGAATTCATATTAAGAAATGCTCTTTAACATACGAAAAAAAACAGCATAATTCATCATCATCTTCATTTCATTCGAAAGACGTCCACTGCTGGACATAGGCTTCCCCCAAAGGGGGGGGGGTCACCATAATCGCCACGCTTGGCAGGCGGGTTGGCGATCGCAGTATGGTGTTAAAATGCATAGAGATCGCTGCTGCCCATTCTCTAGTAAGTCCTTTATAGTCGCCTTTTACGACACCCATGGGAAGAAATGAGGTAGTGCTATCCTTAACGTCCGGCACCACACAGACTTATAACTATAAGTAGGAAGAATCTGTTTTACAAACTTACTCAAAGCTCGTTGAGAACTTTAGTCTCGAGTCTGATTAGGTTAACCGACTTCTACGTAAAACCCACATATAAAAAGATCTTTTGTCAGTAAACGCACATTGTACATCTAAGCCTTTTAAACCAATACACTTGAATTCACCTTCATTGCACAAACTTTAATACGCAACTTCGGTTCGTATAAGTGAATTCCGAAAACTTTCGGATAACCTCTTACCCCCTTTCTTCGCAGGATTTCTTGGATTACAAAGAGGCCGAGATCCCTCTTAAGAGGTTCGACCTCTTTACATCAGCATATAATGCGTGTAGCGGAATAAACGTTACGAATAAAAGTATCCGTTTGGAGGGTATGTTTTGATCTATGATGTATCTTCAATCATCAAGAAAAATATTACCTATTGATCGGTTTCTTGGGTTCACTTGTTTCGGAAAGACTGCCTCGTTGGTTTAGTGGTCGCTAGTGCTGAGCATGAGTTCCTGGGTTCGGTTCCCAGGTCGGGTAATGTGCTATTGCGTTTTTATGGTTCTGTACATCAAAAGTAAAAAAAAAACGGAACCCTTGTGTCTGTATGTCTGTCAGTTTGTCACAGCCGAATCTACAGGACCGTAATTATAGGAATTTTGATTATGAGGGTCACTTTTGGGGGAAAATTCGAAAATTAAAAAAAAAGTGTTGCAAGCTTTTTGACGACACGGTTGGCGCAGTGGTTAAGCGATTGACTGCTGCGCTGCGTGTCGCGGGTTCGATTCCCGCACGGAACAAATATTTGTATGACCTACAAGTAGTTGTTCCGGGTCTGGCTGTTTGTGTATGTGAGTTTAAATGTTTGTAAACGCACCCACGATACAGGAGAAAT
Source organism: Tiliacea aurago (assembly GCA_948098905.1). Classification (NCBI taxonomy): domain Eukaryota; kingdom Metazoa; phylum Arthropoda; class Insecta; order Lepidoptera; family Noctuidae; genus Tiliacea; species Tiliacea aurago. The sequence goes on from OX402593.1 coordinate 21,859,077, forward strand.
TCCTAGTGTGGGGCAACGTTTAAAAAAAAAAAAAAAAACTGTACCGTGTGACATATCAAGATGAAGGGGGCTTATTATCAGGGTCTCAAATATATATTTATTTTAAATAGTTTAAAAGTTATTTAAGAAAACATGAAAACTTACCATTCCCCCATACCTCCGAAACTACTAAGCCTATTTTTTTTTTTTTAATACAGAAATCAGTTCGTTACTTTACCTATAGATTACAGTAAAACCTATAAGAAGTTTAAGGTAATAGAATAACATGGTAAATCTCTCAACATCGTGCGTACAAACTTACATTAATAGTTTGTAGTTGGAATGTATGAGAGAACATGTTTTTGAACTACAATTTAACGTTGATCTTGAGCTAAATTATCTTGAGATAAAAAATATGGTAGACAACAATATATTCATTGCACGGAACTCTCATCACGCGAGTTCAACTAGCACTTGTACGGTTTTTTTTTCATCAGGAATTTCTTAGTAGTAAGTCCAGAGTTTGCATTTGTGCCTGGTTGATTAACAATAGGCTCATTACATGGGACTTATAACTGGCTAAATGTGGGTACGCTATAGATACACCTCTGACTGACCTTCCGGGGACTAGAGGCGTGATGTTATGGTATGTTGTTTCAGGAAACAAGAATAGAATTAAAAAAAAAGAAGAACGAAAAAAAAAAAAACAAAAGTAAGAAGAAATTGACTATGTATATTTTCAATGACAATGAAATTTATTATGAAAACTGATTAAGAATAATTATGTCATAATGTTCCTATATATTAAATTTGCACACCTCGCATGGTTATAATACGGAGTACCAAAAGAACCTTAGGTAATAGGTGATACGGGCTGGTGTCCGCAACTCCACGTCAATATGCGCGTATTTTGCGAACGGGTGGGAAAATCGATTATTCGATCCACCCCAGCTCCTCAAGGAACGCCAGCAAGGCCTTGGTGTTACTGACAATCTCACAGAGGTTACCTGGGTTACCGAAGTACTTTGCCCTGTATGTGGCGACCACTGGGCAGTATAGTAGCAGATGTGCTGCTGTCTCGTCATCCTCCATGCAGGCCCTGCACAGCGGACTGTCTGTGACTCCTATGACAAAGAGGTGTTTATTAAATGACCCGTGGCCAGTTATAGCTGCTGTCATTGTACGCAGCTGTTGCTTCGTTAGTCGGAGAACTCGTTTCGTGAGGCGGCCATCAATTGTAGGGAGTGCTTCCTGGGCCTGCCTGCACTCACCTTGGTCCGACCATAGTTTATGATGTTGGTCCCTGGTGCGGTTCCTTACCAGAGTGCGTAAGTACCCGAAGGGTAGTGGCACGATGGGCTCAGGTCCCACTGGTGCCATGCTCGACCCCTTTCTGGCAAGTTCATCGGCTGCGTCGTTGCCTAGCGAGCCGCTGTGTCCTTTGATCCATTTAATGGTTATGTTGTTGAGGCTACCCACCTGGTTGAGGCGCTGGTGACACTCGTATATTAGCCCAGAGTCAACCGTGTGACTACTAAGCGCTTGCAGGACTGCCATGCTGTCTGATAATATGCGGATCGAGTGGTCCTTAACTTCCCTGGCCATGATGGCCGAGGCGGCCAGAGAAGACCTTTTGTAACATCCTCTGAACCTGTGTTATGCATATAAATGATTTGATTTGATTTGAATATCTAAAACGGAAGCAAGAAATTAGGCGATAGAATAGTCGGTCATGTAGATTCCTACTGGGGAGGAGTGCCCAGGTTGGGCGAGAAATACTCATCATATCAGCCGAAAGACGTCCACTGCTGGACATAGGCCTCCCCCAAACCGGGGGTTTGCCATAATCGCCACGCTTGGCAGGCGAGTTGGCGATCGCAGTATGGTGTTAAAATGCGTAGAGAACGCTGCTGCCAATTCTCTAGTAAGTCCCTTATTCGCCTTTTACAACACCCACGGGAAGAAATAGAGGGGTGCTATTCTTTACGTCCGGCACCACACAGACAGAAAGAAATACTCACGTATGGACATATAAGACCGAACGTTACAATTCTTTCTTACAAAATTGTTTCTACTCTCATTTAAATCTTAAAATAAGCAACTCACGTTATCTGCACGGAGCAGTTAATACTATGTTTTACAATCGTATGTAATCGGATTATTAACGCTGACTGCCTGTTTATTAAGCGGCTTTGATGCCGGTGTTATGAGTTTACATATTAAGTTAAGTAGACGGTAGAAACACATATCATCATGCTTCTATTCTCTGTTCGGGTAGACAGGTATACACAGAACACACGCACTTTTCGGCAGTTATGTTTAGGTCCCATGTAATGACGAAGCAAGTCTATTGCCATTAAGGACGGACGGATTTTTCTTATTTTTATTTCTGGTTATTTATATAAACTTCATAGTCTTAAAATATGATTGCTACTTGTATTAGAGTGTGTTTTTTTCGTCAATTTGTATTTTATTTTTGTAATGTGTGTTTTGTTTGTGCAGAATAAATAAGTTTTCTTTCTTTCAACTTTTCTATCGCTAAATCTGACAAAAAATTGAAATTTTTGTTATTAAAAATATTTTACAAATAGTCTCAGAAAATAATGTTGAAAAAACCTATATTTTTTTTATAAAACACTGTCGGTAATGTTTTTTTTCCTATTATTTAACACACCATATCAAGAAATTTTTAAATCACACACTAGGCATCAGCTATCCGTGTCATAAAATCAAATTTTTATTATATGATTATACAATATCTTCATTAAGTAAATGAACGGCGAAATAAGCTATATTTTCGAGTGCGCAAAAGTGATGAAACTATTAACAGGTGCTAAGACTGACACGAATGGTTTATCACCACGAAAACTGTACTTTTATATGTAGTTACACAGACTTAATTATTTCAAGCTTTTTCACAATTAGATAAGAAATTGACGAAAAACTTTTTGGGATAGCGCCTTTAACCGGTCATAAATCTAAACTCCGGGCTGCTAATAGGAATTACCCTAATGGAAAAACCCAGCAGCTGCTATGTTAAATTTAGGATAACTCTGCGCGCACTATCATTGTTTTCATAGAGCATAAACAGCCTATAATGTTCCCACTGCTGGAAGCCTGAGATAGAGGCCTCCTCTTAGAGAGGGAGTGGGCTGTAATCTACCACGCGGGCCCATTGCGAGTTGACAGATGTCACATGTCTTCGACGATAGAGCAGTAATCTACGAGTATTATAAATTCAGTCGGATGGCAAAATTGCGTACGGATGGGAAAATCGGTTATTCGATCCACTCCAGCCCCTCAAGGAAGGACAGTAACGAAGAATTGGTACTAATAATCTCACGTAGGATACCTGGGTTACCGAAGTACTTTGCCCTATATGTGGAGACCTTTTAGCAGTACGTTTGGCAGTTTAGCAGCACATGAGCTGCTGTCTCGTCGTCCTCCATGCAGGCCCTTTACAGCGGACTGTCTGTGACTCCTAATGACAAAGAGGTGTTTATTAAATGACTCATGGCCAGTTATAGGCACTGTAACTGTGCGGAGCTATTGTTAGTTAGTCGGAGAAACTAGAGCGGTAGTAATCTATATCTATACACATTACAAATTAAAGTCACTTTTCATGTATGTCTGTGTGTCCTTGTGTGGCTTTTTTCTCCTGAACTACGCAAAGAATTTTGATGCGGCTTTCATCATCATTTATAGAATGTATTCTGGAAAGTTCATATTGTGTATCATACATTTAACTGCGCAGTAAAGCCTTTATCAGAAGTGATCATCGTATTAGTGGTTCAGCAGCTTCAATATCATCAGGATTGAGCCGTAATATAGCAGTTCGTCGTGGACGTGGTACGACAGCGGCTCCCTTCACATCTTCTTCTGTCATCAGAAGACAGCCGCCACGCAACCATCGATGCGACGCTCTGCTAGAGTGACTGTCAGCAGCCAGTGTCACTCTTATCCGACATTTTCGGTGATTCCAGGAACTTCGTAACAAAACTAGAAGACGCCACTTATTCCGCCGTCACATTATATTAAACTTACGTAAAAACAGAGTGAAGCAGGGCCAGGTTTCTAGTTCTAATATAAACTACAGCTAAAATTTAGAACAGTAGCATTACGAATATTCTTCAGTCAGGTCTCCGAGCACGTCAGCGAATAAACAGCGCTGTACAAAGGCATAAACGATGCACAGTGGTTTATTGTTTGTCGTATCAGCTGCAACAGCTGGGTTGTGGCTTTAGTGATGAAGGGAGGAAGCGAGAGCGATTTTAATTGGGGAAATGGGTAAAAATGAGGCAGAGAGATTTGGCTTTTTCCAACAATGCTGCTATGGTCATGTTTGCGTGAGCTTTTTGCAACGAAACCGATATTTTTTTTAAACAATGTCAGCTATTATTGTTGCGCCTTTCGTTGACGTATATTAACGCTGGACGTAATCCAATTTTGATTTTGACGTAAAAAAAATTATTTCGGAAGTCGGTGGCCAAAAACTCAAATACAGATCCAAAGACACCGACTTCCGAAATTAAAGTTATTTTTCACTTTGTAGTGTTATGTTTGGTAGTCGGTTATTATTTTTTTGTAAAAAGTTTTTTATTTTTCACTTTTTTTATGTTACCGTTTTTGCCTTGCAGTTTCTTATTAAAAACACACTGTACAAAGTACCTCTCTTGGTCACCATTCTTTAACAACTCCAGTATGTCAAAAAATAAAAAAAAACACACTAAAGACTAATCCTGGAATAAACCACATACCAACACCAACACAACCATCCAACACTTCTTTTCTCCATAAACATCATCATTACATAGTACAGTCCCTTGCTCTTGTTTCATGTATATTATTGGACATGTATATAAACATATTCAACATTATTTTTAGTATATGCGAAACCTGAATATTGTAATATATTATGATTCTGGAAAAACTATACACTGCAGTATTTATTTATTTATTTATGTGTACAGAGGCGGACTTAATGCCATACGCATTTTCTACCAGTCAACCTTTGGGCGATGCAGAGACAAACAGTAGTATGTGCAATAGTGAGAATTGAGGAATAAATATTATTTAAATATAATTATATACATTTATAAAGCTATTAAAACTATAAATAAAAGACAGTATTGTCTCTCCCTTTAATCCATCCAAAGGTTGTCTGTAAAATATCACTTTTAGCGATAAGACCATCCATTGTGTCACCCTGTGTAAAATTTTAACATCAGCTATATCTACCTGTAATTTTTATGGTGTACATAAATAAAGAGTAATCTATTCTATTCTAAACCTACCACATAACTCATTAAAAAATAACGCAAAGCAATAAAAATAATAAAATATTTTATCATTCCTATAACGGGCTCACCAAGCCATTTCCCTTACCCCAGCTGTTCGAACGCCAAGTGTTAACGTTCCGAATACGAACTGAATGCACTTTTGTTCTTTTGAAATTGACTGCACAGATAATATAGTGTTGTTATGACGTCGCTCGGCTATTTAATAGACCATTGTTTGACTTGATGAAGCTGGATTTTCTAAACTAGTATAGTGTTTAAAGACGGGGTTCTATTTGATAGTCATTTAGATCTTATTAATGGGGACTAATGATATCAGCAAAAACTAAAGTAATGACTAACGCTATCCAAATGCTTATTATACTAGCTGACAATTCACAGAATTTAGAGTATGTAGACAGCTATATATATATTTAGGGAAAGGCATATCATTCAATAATTCCAGAAACAAAGAGGAAATTGATAAGAGAATAAACATGACATGGAGTAAGTTCTGGAGCTTAAAAGAAATAATGATGTCAAAACTGCCCATGACACTTAAAAAGAATTAAGTCATGGATGGGTGTTTGCTCCCTTGCATGTCATACGGATCGCAAACTTGGATATACAACAACTATGCAAGGGACAGAATACAGAAGACCCAGCGGGCTATGGAATGGAGCATCCTGAATATTAGGCTGAAGGACAAACAAAAATCAGAAAATATACAAAAAAAACTAAAGTAATAGATGCTCTCCAGCACATGAAACGACTGAAGTGGAAGTGGGCAGGACACGTAGTAAGATCGACAGATGGAAGGTGGACAAAATTGGTCACTAATTGGTTAGGTCCAAGAGGTAAGAGAGCCAGAGGTCGCCCTAGAGAACGATAGATAGATGACATTAATAAAATTGCTGGAGAAGACTGGACAAAGAAAGCGAAGACAAGGACAACCTGGAAAATGTTGGAGGAGGTCTATACCCGACAGGGGTCTTAACAAAAAAAAAAAAAATTAAATGTATATATCTAATGTTAATTTGTATGTATGTTAAGGAAATAAATGGGCTTTATTATTATTATTATAATGATATCAGCTCTTATTCTAAAGTAACATGCCAAGTTGATGGAAGTTCTAGACTTGCTGTAAAGTAAACTTTTCATCAAAACAAGTTTGTTTTGGAGGCCATCTTTATATTCATAATATTCATATTCATTTATTTTCGTTTCACAATGTATCGTAGGTATAAAAGATGTTAAAGAAAGGCTTAAACCTAGGAAAAAAATATGGACCTATATTTGAGCACAGCAACATATGTATTATTATAATATTTAAATTAATAATTAAACCATACTTTTGAGAAAATAAACAATTCATAGAAGTATTTCTTAATTACATGCATAGAATAATAGAGTAATAATTTTAATAGGCATTACCAGATTAATAAAATTTTGAATAGCACATTACATACATTTTTGCAGGCACCAAGTTCTGTAAAGATAATTGGACTATTTTTAACCGACTTCAAAAATGGATGAACTTATATATATCTATTACTGCGAATTTATATCTTGAACAACCAACATTTCTTTTATAAATGAAATAACATCAATTGTATGGAAAACCCGAGTTCCCTTAGGCTTATAAAACCCGGAAGGCAAAGGAAGGAACTTATATTATATTCGTCTGTATGTATTTTTTTTTAATCGATTTTGTCGTCAATTGTAGACCAATTTTGTATTTTTTTTTCATTTGTTTCAGGAAGCTTGCGCGCTGGTCCCATATAGATTTTATTAACTTTTCTTGGGTGGTTTTTGAGTTAACTTCGATAATACGTACTTAATCTACTTTATTTATCTTGATGAGTTTATAATAATACCGTTTATTATGATAAGATGTATGTCGACTTAAAAAAGCGTGGCAGTTAAGAGTATGTCATGCTCACCTACATGTCTCGTTGATGGTGGCGCGAGTGTTGGATCATTCGGTTCCCTACAAAATGTTTGAGTTGGATGGTGCTGATCCAGGCGTCATGTTCATGAACGGGTGCCGTCAGTTGAGACTGGCCTTCTCTTAACTGCCGGGGCTTATTTGTAATATTTTAATCTTATATTTTGTATTGTTTTATATATAAGTGATTTATTTTTTTACATTGTTCTCACATATAGAAGCAACAAGAATAATGTACCCAGGATTTTGTACTATCTTGATTAAAAAGAGTGTCCTTGGAGTTTCTAGCCTGTTCTTCTCCATAGAGATCTACGTTTTGGAATGGGCAAATAGCTTCAACTTTCTGACTAACTGACCGACTCTTTGACAATTCAAAAGTGCCTGTAATACAGGAAAAGTTTTTATCCACTGCGCAAATTTTGACAAGTTAAACTTAAACGAGTTTTATTAAACATATATTTTTTATTTTGATACGTCTTAGTACAAAAAACAAAAAATATCGTTAACGAAAGATGTTTACTTTAAAAGTGGTTGTATGGCTACCCGGCGGCGCGCGGCGAAGCGGAACGCGCGAAAGTACCTACCTATCAGCTGTGCGCTAGCTCGATTCACCGGCGTAGGTATTTACGTGGGTTACAATGTACTGATCGCTAATTTTATCAGGTTCGAACTAGACTTTTTTATGTTTAGGCCGTGACCTGTAGTTATTTGAAGAGTAATTCCAATTTTTTCTTCATACTTTAATGGGCTTAGGATGGCTTCTTCGATTTCGATCGCCAGTCGGGGTCTGCCAGACCTTCGTGCATGATTCGGGGTTCTGAACTGTCCGTGATCAAGCAGCCTTTGAGTGGCCGCTAAAATGGTCCTTTCATTAGGGACTGCGGGGTTAAGGATTCCATGGGCTCGCATTCCAGGTATGCTCTCCGTCGCATACATTCTGCGAGCTGCTCGCAAACTTGTATCACTCAGTACATACACTCGCACCATCTCGTAAAACTCGCGGTTACTGAAGTCCGACATCGTGACCGGTAGCACGGCACACGTGCGGCGGCGGCACGGCGCTTGCGTGGGGAATCGATTAGACGCGACGTCACACGACAGCGCGTGCGATGAGCGAACTGTCGGCCACAGCACCCAGCGCGCCCTACCGCCCGGGAGGAGGTTCACTCCCGTGCAACACCGCCGCTTGCGCCGGCCGCCGCGCGCGCCCATTGATATTATTACAAATAGATTGAGTCCATATTTTGCTGAATTAAAGTAGGATAAAAAAAAAAAGTATTGAATAAAAAATGGAAATGTGTTCTGTTACTGATATTGAACCACCAAAAAAAATTTGCGCACTGGTTAAAAACTTTTCCTGTATATGTTTAATTGAAATAAATGTTTTGAGTTTGAGTTTGATATAATTCCTGTCACTGTTGTTTACATAGCATGCAGTGGTAAACGAATTGGTGTGGGGTAGGTAACTTAAACAAAAAACTGTGAAAAAAAAATACAAAAAAAAGGAACAACCTAGCTCCCGTTGTTGCTGATTCAATTAGCTCTCTCTCATCCCTTATTTAAATACAAAAAAACCACGACCTTCGAATCTGTCCTCTCTCCACTCACCCGAAAGTGTTTATAAGTATAAATTGTAAACACATTAGCTGCAGATTTCTCTGATAATCTTTAGCTGTGGCTAACGACCTACTCCATTAACGCTTTCGGATGGTACAAGGCACGAGATTACGAAGTATTTGATGCAAATTTTTTGGAGGATTTTCCTGGTAGATATTATACTGGCTCATTAGGGTGAAATTGCGTATGAATATTTATTATCACTGTTAACATGTGAGCTGTGGTTACCTGTAATTGAGTGTGCGTTACAGGATAATGTCATATTAGATTTTTTTTTATTATTGTAAAGATAATTGTAACGTATCTCGTTGGTAATCCTAATCCTAACTAATATTATAAATGCGAAATTAAGTTTGTTTGTTACCTTTTCATGCCTAACCCACTGAACCGAATATCCTGAAATTTTGCATTCAAATTGTCAGGTGTACAGAAACGGACATAGGGTACCTTTCAGCCCCAATAAAAGTACTGTTCCCGAGGAAAACAACAATAACGTTCTTAAGATAATAGATAGCGCCACGTGTCTGTCGAATCAAGATTGAATTATATTATTAAAGAAAATTTAGTAGTGTGTTAAGAGTTTTTTGCCGCCAAACGCCAAACAACAAGTAGAGTACAACTGGAATTAATTGTCAAATTCAAAATTAACGCGAGCGAAGCCGCGGGCAAAAGCTAGAAATATTATAAATGTGAAAGTGAGTTTTTTTGTTGTGTTTCACGCTGAAATGGCTGAAGAAACTTGGATCAAATTTGGCACAGGGATAGACCATGACCTGAAAAAGGACATAGGCCTCTTTTAATCCTGGATCGCAGACGTCGCGGGCAACAGCTAGTTCTTAAATAAATAAAGTATGTAAAAACTTAAAAATATCCCTTGAATGTAAAACTCACAAGCTTACCAGTATAAATTGTTACTTTGTAGTACCTATATCATAGATAATAAGTATAAATATAACTTCCGTACTCACTAGCCATGTATAAGCCATCAAAGGCTTCTGTGGGTTTTAGCATAATATACATCGCAGAGTTAATAATTATTATTAACTCTGCGATATATTTTTTTTTTTGAACATTAATAAAAAATTAAAAATAAACATTTTGATGTAGAATAAATTGAGTCGTTCCAGTCACTGGCGAACGATCAAAAGAAAAACTGAAGCTGTGGCAAGACAGTTCTTCCATTCGCTCCACCTGCTGTAGATCTCCCATCTGGACACAAGTTGCCTTGGCTAACCTGGAAGTATTTAAACTGACTCCGGACTCCGGTTGGCCGAAGCAAGGAATACCTATTATGGGGACGATAACCGAATTTTACTGATTTATACTGAAGATCACGTCTAAACGAGTAGTGGTAATGATTTGAAAAAAAAATATGTTAAATTAGAGCATTTTTTCAATAATTTAATATGTGCATATTTTAGATTATGTTTATATTACATAGTGACATTAATTTGTACAGTTACGTTTAACGCGGATAAAAATCTGAGAATGGCGCAAAATCTACTGAGCATATTTTTCTAAAACCTTCACCAATTTAAAGATAATTTAATTATTGATCTTTATGTTTACGCGTTTTATTGAAATACTTTTTGTTTTGTGTATGATAAATTAAAAATGCGTCAAATTTGGGACAGCGCTCCTTGATGGGCGAGTCCTATTACTGGTTGAACTTACGACCCGTTGCTTGAGCTCAGTACAGAACACGCAAGCTAACCACTCAAGGTCACTGGCATATATCTGCGTCTTAAGGTGGCGATTCATTGAAGACTCCGCTTTGGAATTTTATTGTAGGTGTATCGTCTTCACATATAATTATCCTAAACAAAATATTGTAAAACATCTTTAAAAGACTAACGGTGGAGTTTCTTGCCCATTCTTCAACGGCAACCAGAATTAATTCTATTTTTTTTTTGTAAATTTTGATATTCAAAAGTGCCTCTTTGAAATAAATAATTTGACTTTTATTTTGTACCTACATAATTTGTAAAGTTAAATCAAGATCATATAAGGTAAGGTAGGTCATAATATAAGGTATATGTTATATTATTTATGGCTGTGCTGACGTCACTGCGGCGGCTGCTGAGTCCCTCAAGCGGTAAATACAGGTTTGAGCCGTTTAGCCCGAGTGCCCGTCTCCTTTTTAAAGAAAATTCTCGCCGACTAGTCAACACTTCACGTGACCAGAGGGCTGACTCGTTCTTTGGCTATTTACCCCAAGACAACAGACAAGACGACCCCACATTGAATGGCAATGCTATTCTTTAATATTAGCATTGCCATTCAATGTGGCAATGCTGCTAGTCTTCTGGGCACGTTTTCAGATGATAGTGATACGAACGAGTACTTCGAGGCTTAAGTGTCCTTTTGTTTATGTATTTATTTGTATTTTTAGTTAATTAGTCATTTTATTTAGTAGGTACCTATACTCCATTTGAAATAAGATAAGACATTTATATAAACCTTTTTTACAGTCCGTTCAACCGATTTTGACTTATATTGTGTTGATAGCATGGCAAAAGGCAACTGTAATAAACAGATGGTATTGTAACCACGTTTTTGCTTTTAGTGCTAAAACCGTTTTTATACGGACTGTAAAACGGTTTATTTTAATTTCTAATCTTATTTCAAATAGAGTATAGTGTAGTAAATAGTGGCATCATATATTCTATATAATCATTAAAATGTAGGTTTTGCATTTGAAATAAATTAATATTAAATTGATTGAAAAACCAACTTTCGATTTTAGATATGTGACATCGAGTAACATCTCGAAAACAAATAAATGCATTTATTTATTAAGCATGTGTTATAAAAATCATCTTCTTCTTCTTGTTAGCGAGTCGAATCGCAATCTAAATGGACTCGGCCCAGAATACGGCTACGTGTTTGGCGCCATTACCAGCGTCCATCAGTTGCTTAAACGTGCACCTGACAGAACACCCAAGACATGATATTAAGTGCCCCATCGTTTGTGGAACAGCATCACATTTACACGGTATCTTAATATCAATTAATATAAAATCAACATAACAAAAACGAAAACTACCGCTAAACTAATAGTACGGTGTCGTACCGAACGTAAACAATAGCACCATCCTATTTCTTCCCGTGGATGTCATTAAAAGGCGACTAAGCAACTTACTAGAGAAATGGGCAGCAGCGTTCTCTATGCATACATCAACATTTGGGTTAGGCCTATCTCCAGCAGTGGACGTCTTTCAGCTGAAGACTGAGCTGATGATGATGAAGACTGCCGCGGTCCGTAATGACTGCGTTGCTGGCAGCGCTGATGATGGCTGACACCGCAGCGTGGCGCAGCTCAAGGCCAACACAACGTGATCAGCATTGCAGCCCTTGATGGACAAGCTAGAATAAAGACCAAGACCGAAGAGATTTTTTTAGATTTCGACCTTAATAGCGCGGACTGCAAAGGATTTGTCAGATTCTGAACGATGTCTAGGGATTTCTTTGACAGAGTCTAATTAATCTTGCCTAGCTTTGAGCTCTCTCTTTAGGCATGTTTTAGTAATTTCTTTATCGACATAGTATAAAATAAAGTCTCAGTTCGTGTCGTGTCTGTCTGTGAGAACGCTTAAGATTCAGATATATGCCAGTGACCTTGAGTGTTCTGTACTGAGCTCACGCAACGCATCGTACGTTCAGCCAGTAACAGGACTCACCCATCAAGGAGGGATGTCCCCAATTTGACGCATTATTAATTTATTATACACAAAACAAAAGGTATTTTAATAAAACGCGTATACTAAAAGATCAATAATTAAATTATCTTTAAATTGGTGAAGGTTTCAAATACGTTTGTAGATTTTGCGCCATTCTCAGTTTTTTATCCGCGTAAGACATAACTTTACAAATTAATTTCAGTATGTAATATAAATATAATGTAAAATATTCACATATTAAGTTATTTAGAAAATGCTCTAATTAGACATATATTTCCAAATTATTAACACTACTCGTTTAGACGTGATCTTCAGTATAAAATCATTAAAAGTCGGTTATCGTCGCCTTAAATCTTCCAAACTACACAAAGGATTTTGATGCGGTTTTCGCCATCAGTTAGAGCATTTTTTCCGGAAGATTTATGTCTATATATTTTATGTTAATATTTAACTTTAGATATTGCACAGAAATATTGATGTTTAGACATCTCTTCATTCCACCGAATCACTACTTTAGTATACTCAAATATGCCTAAAAACCTTACAATTTTGCCCCTTTATAGTATTATGATCTGCACTTTTCAAAGACTTCCATTAAGGAATGCAGACGATGAACACTCTGATGACAATGCTTGGGCTACTGTCTTGGGCTATTACAAGAGAAAGGGGGATCGGAGAACACCGTAAATAGTCGTGACGGAACCGGATGCGGTACGTCCCGTAACTTTCCTTCCGGCAGTGGAGCAAAAAATGAAAGTGCACGGCTAACCGAACAATGTTTAAGAGGGTGAATTACTTTAGTAAAGGTTTTTTACGAGGCACTGTTGTTGAAAATGGAGGAAGAATTGTGAGGAAGTTGCTGGCGAACTGATAAATTATGCAGGGAATTTATAAAGTTTTTCTCAAGAGATTGCGACCTGCTCACTTCAAGGAAAATTACTGCTATGGTGGTAGTTAGTACCCTTAAAATTGATTGTGTAATATAATTTTATTATGAACTGTGTTAAAGTTTTCATTTTTCGTAAGGACTTAATCCATGTATCTATTCATTCAGAGAAATTAATTGTTAAGCAAATTGACGCTCTACGTCAATTTGCTGTGTTGTAGCCATTTCTCATAACTGTCAAAAAATTACCGTTTCATTTGAATGTACAGAAAATGTAAGGTGGTAGTAAATTCCGTTGCAAAATTTCCTTGACTTGACCATAAGTGAAGGCAAATGACAAACTACTAACATCTTATACCTAAATATTCAAACTTTATTGTTTTTGGTCTTAACAAACTTTTTTTTTCTCTCTTTCTAATTTAAACTTAACTATAAGCAATACCTAAACTTGTACCTTTTCCGTCTTATTACAAAACAAGGTTTGCCTTCCGAACCATGGAGCTATTATTGAATTTCGAACTTAATTCCGTCTATGATAAAGTTCCTAATACAAAACTGACAACTTAGTACCGAACTAAGTTTTCAGTTTTGTATAAAGAACTGTATTTCAATCACTGTTACGTTCTTATTACAAAAACTGGCTCCATGGTTTATGTCATGTCAAAATATAAATCTTGTTTTATAGTATGACGGTTTGTATTAAAATGTATTAGAAGGTAGTCCGTTCGCATGTTTTATATTTATCCTAATTATACAGGGAAACCTATTATTAGCCATACAATACTGTAACACTTACTCTGTAATATACTAAAGTATCGCTGTTGGTTGCCTAAATAAATAAACAGACTTTACCTACAATACTATCTTTCTGCCATATTTCACAAAAATCTACTCAAAAAACTTAACTGAGTCACTTCTGCAATTTCGCATTAATTAATAAAGGAACAAAGTCAGTTTTCATAACTAAAATAATGAAGAATCAAAGTTTAACAGAAACTTTTAATGAGTTACACTCACAGTTACACTAACCATACTTTTTGCGGATATAAAAAATCTTATTGAATTCTTAACAATGCGTTCAATCAGAGACAAAAGATAGAGGGATATTAAGATAGATAGAGGGAAGGAAAGAGAGGACAATAAATCAGAGTTCCATCCCAAAACTTGGGCATGGCTGTAACCCTTTCCGCTTAGTTAACTGTACCTCTGATTGTTACACAGTAATAACAAGGTACTGTTTTGTTGGGTAAGGATTAAAGGCCTTGGTTGTTCATTACATCTCCCTATATCTACCAAGGTTACTTACCTACATATCGGGTGTAAAAAGAACCTTTCCGAAGCCGAAACCTTCTACCCATTATTTGCATCGTTTTTGTCCACTACACCATACCTGGGAATCCACTGGTTCTGGAGATATTGAAGGCCAAACTCGCATTTTTTTTAACTTTTTTACTAAAACTAATTCCAAGTGTTAATAAAATTTTTATCCAAGCAAACATTACCTGAATTTTCGAATTTTCTTAAATTAATTTCTTTCATATTTTATATTCTCTCTTTATAATACTGGTAGTAGTTCCATTAATAAAGGACCTATAAAAAAAAGAAGCGATTTAGCCTTGCAGTAATCGCATATATTGTGTAAAACTTGACATCTCACCTTGGTAATAAGCTGTTTGTGTATGTGAGTTTATATGTTTGTAAACGCACCCACAATACAAGAGTAATACCACCTCATATGCATGTTCATGCAGGACCGGAAACAATTACGATACTCTGCTGCTTTCTGTCTTAAAACTCTAACCAGATATAGATTCGTTTGCGAAGTCATCGTAGAGAACAACAAAATTATCGAGAGCCTCCTGAAAATGATCAAACACGACTACATGGAGATTGTGTTATTCCATATAAACTCGCTTAAAAACTTATCAGAGTGGGATCCCGTCGCACAGCTAAAAGCGAATGCGTTTCAAGTAATGATGAAGCTTCTGATTTACACTCATTATAGAGTGGTACAAGCGGCAATGGATTGTTTGACACAATTCTGCAAACACATTGTGGGCAAGAAGCTAGCCGACAAGTACGACATGAATGAAAATTTATTACGTTTCCTAGTATCTCCAGACATTCACTCACACTCTTGGTCTGATGCAGTATACAACGACGACGGAGTGGTAATTGTGGCGGGTGGGGAAACGTTAAAAAAAAAAAAGAAACTGAGCAGCGACAGAAATTAACCTCAAAATTAAAAAAAGCTAACATAAACTGAAACATTTATTCGAATAATTATTCATTACTAGTGGTCGCCCACTGGCCGTAATTCGACTGATTCTACTTACAATCTATATAGACCAGGGATGCACAGACCGAGGCCCGCAGGCCGCATGCGGCCCCCGACAGTATGCCAGTGGCCCGCCAGCAAAAATATTCCCTCGTACATTTGAAGGAAAAATATTGCTGAGGTTTACAAATAAAATAAATTTAAATCACGCGCGTTTCTAAGTGCGCTCGCTGTGCGGTGCATGATGTGAACTCCGAAACTTTTTCAGTGTTGAATAATAATAAAACAAAAAATTTAAACCGCCTTGCAAATGAGAGTTTGGAAGCAATTTTACGTGTAGCTACAAGTAAATTCGAACCAAATGTTAAAAAGATTGTAAGCACAATGCAGTGCCACGCTTCAAATTAGTATGTAATTGTTTAAATTATTTTTTGGCTATTTTTTTGTTTTTTTATTTGTGCTGGTGGCCCGCCATTAGTTCATCATTTGCCCAAGAGGCCCATGGTCTCAATAAGTCTGTGCATCCCTGATATAGACTAATTCCATGCTATTAAAAAGTACTTAATTATTCCATGCTTAAGCTGTCACTTTTCACGAAATCACTCCCACAAAAATTTAGAGAAAATGTATGTTTAACTTAAAAAAACTTAGTAGTATTTTACTTGTTATGGTACAGCTCCACCACAGGGCATGTGCGTGTGGCATCACAGCGGGCCCTATCAGAATAACAGCACTGCGGTATTTATTTTTTAAATATGGCGGCATTAAATTGGGATAATATGACTTTTTTGGCATCGCACAAGTCTTGATAGTTTTTTTTTTTGTTTTAAATGCTGTTTTTGTATTTCTTGTGCGTGTCCCAAAAGGTCCCAAATAATATATACTTCACTACACTACACACACATACACACATATACACACACACACACACACACACACACACACACACAACCACGCACACACGCACACACGTATACTTTACTTTTGTATATTTTTCTCCACCAATTGTTATCGAGACTATCTGCCAGATATGTCCCTATATCAAAAACGGTAATACCATACCCTCAAAACTTACCCGAAGACACCCACAGTTACGGACGCCCACACCTAAATCAAGGACCGAACATAAATTTTATAACTTAGATTATAGAACGGTCGTAGCAGTCGCTAACGAGTTTACAGTTGAACTGCGATGAACACAATTGTGCACTCATTACGCATGTTACTTAAGGGGCTGGGCAGAACTGTTTATTACAGCTTGAGAATGTAATATGACATCATTTTTAATCATTGGTGTGTTGGCGCCACTGTTTCCGGCGACCAAACATAGATAGCGCTAGTATCGCGAGTCAAGCGACGCACTGTGGGTACCTACCTGCGTCGCACCGGATGTTGGAATATTGCCGGCGAATCACCGGCTACCCGCATCGGCTGACGTGACTTCGGTGGGGATACCAAGTCTTTAAAAACCCCGAGCAAACGGTTGGGGGTTAGTTCGCTCGCGCTCGCCGTAGAAACAACGTCTCTATTGTTAAATACTGTCTTATTGTGATTAATCAATAATTAGTTGTGAAATAAAAGTGATTATAGTGTTATCCATCTATTTATTCGTGCTTTAAGTAGACACTACTTACAGGTGAAAGGCACTCAGGGAACCTTTTCCCGAAAGTTTAGGCATGAAACGGCTTGCGCCCGCGTTGCACAGGAGCAGTCGCGATAGCACTATAGCAATGGCGCGGTGCGCGCGAGCCTTTTTTCACGTATTTATTTAATATAAAAAAAATAAGTGCCTTAATAGGTATAAATCTATCCAATAATAAACCCGATTAGTAAATTAAATGTTAAATTGTCATAAAAACTGCGTTCCCCCAAGTCTCATACAACTTAAAATACTTTCAAAATCGACTTTACTTCAGATTTTTTTTTTATTAAGCAAAATTTTAAATATCGTGTCATTAACCAAAACAGTCACTAGATCAAATATGTATCTGTACTATATATTTTTTTTACGAATATATATATGGTGATTTCTCTGAAAACAACTCGATCTAGAAACGTAAATTTCGGAAAAGGGGAAAAAAGTGAGACAATCATTTTGAAGAGTATTTTTTTAAGTTTTGAGACTATCAATATGACTTTTAAACCAACTTCCAAAAAAGATGAGGTTGTATATGTTATTTTTTTTTATTTTTGTTCACCAATTTCTCCGTCAATTGAGGACCCTATTAATTTTTTTTTTTTTGTTTAGGTATGTTGGTTTAAAAGGGAATGCTCTCAAGGTAGTCCCATTGTCACTAAGGCCCGTATTTATAGAGCGTTACTCAGTACTCAAGCATTACTTAAGACTAGATTCAAGCCATTGGATTGATGGAAACTAGTCTTAAGTAATGCTTGAGTACTGAGTAACGCTCTAGAAATACGGGGCTTAGTCAGAATCTGATGAGAGGATCCCTTGGAAATCCGAGGGAAATCCTCAAATTTTATTGATACACCTATAGTGATTTGGGTATATTTTATTGTACCTCGTACATTTGTTCTCGGAAAGCACCATTTGGTGAAGTGGAACTGATGATGAAGACCACAGATGGCCAACGGAACTACCAGCCCGCACTGGATCCGCGTTGATAACAGCCCACTGATTTTGGAGAGAGAAGGCCTGTGTCCCAGCAGTGGGAACATTATAGTCTGTTTATGCTAACGTTGACATGGGCGGTTAGTTAATAAATTAAAAATTTTACCTAAGATTCACTGATATTTGTCAAC
Organism: Tiliacea aurago; assembly: GCA_948098905.1. Classification (NCBI taxonomy): domain Eukaryota; kingdom Metazoa; phylum Arthropoda; class Insecta; order Lepidoptera; family Noctuidae; genus Tiliacea; species Tiliacea aurago. The sequence goes on from OX402593.1 coordinate 21,877,504, forward strand.
GTCTGACCCAATATGCCAGACACAAACAAAACAAAATTTAATTTAAAACAAACAAAATTGCTTTCATAATTCATAAAAAAACTCAAATTTCATAACGCTTGAAATAACGAAAGTTACCCTTTTGAGTCAAAAACTAATATTTACAAAAAAAAAGTAAATTGGAAAGAACGCAATAAATTATGAACTCGTAATCTCTTGGTGAATTAACGGCAAAATTATAATCAGATACAAAGGGTACCAGCCCTAGTTTATTTATGATACAATTTAGCACATAACTCAGGCCGAAAACAAACTGTTTATCTAACTGCAATCGCTCAGTCTTCCGGCTCTACGCCACTACGTTGCTACGAGCCAACTGGGGCTACGAAAACCACTACGAAAATGGCTACGAGTTTTCGTAGCAAATAAATGTTGGAGGGGTAATGCGTGTGTGTTAGGGTAATTAAGACCTTGTGGTATTTAATCTATGGAGGACAGCTATTTGGCCTTCTTCCTTTATTCCGTGTGGTGCCGGACGTAAAGAATAGCACCATCCTATTTGTTCCCGTGGGTGTCGTAAAAGGCAACTTAGGGACTTCCAAGCGTGACGGTTATGGTAACCCCCCCCCCCCCCTTTTTTAAGGGAGGCCTGTGTCCAGCAGCAGACGTCTTTCGGCTTAAATGATGATGATGATGATTTGGCCTTCATGCGGTTGGTTGAACCTTTTTTTTTTATTATGGTATTTGTTTTATCGAAAATGTGAGCCAAATAAATAAAAAAAAAACGAGCGAGCTTAACAGTAGTCGCATAATTATGATGTTTAACATAATAACATCTTCCCTTGGTAATAAGAAAGTGAGCAGCGACAGAAATTAACCTCAAAATTAAAAAAAACTAACAAACTGAAATATTTATTCGAATAAATATTCATTACTATTGGTGGCCCACTGGTCCAAATTAGACCTCCTCTACTTACAATCTATATAGTACATACTAATTCCATGCTATTATAAATTACTTACTAATTCCATGCTATTAAAAATTACTTATTTCATGCTCAAGCTGTCACTTCCTGTTACACACTTCCGTCCCTTTTCACGAAATCACTCGCACAGTCATTCATCATCATCATTTCAGCCGAAAGACGTCCACTGCTGGACATAGGCCTCCCCCAAGCACCGCCACTTCGACCGGTTCTGTGCTTCCCGCATCCAGCGGATACCTGCAGCTTTCATAAGGTCATCGGTCCACCTTGCACAGTAAGCAAGAATAAAGATGTTACACTTTACACATCATAATTCCGTTCAAAACGAAGTGTGACGACTTTGTTTCGAGTATTATATTATAAAATGAAGGACTACTTAAGACGGAGATATATGCCAGTGATCTTGAGTGGTTAGCTTGCGTGTTCTGTACTGAGCTCACGCAACGCGTCGTACGTTCAGCCAGTAATAGGACTCGCCCATCAAGGAGCGCTGTCCCCAATTTGACGCATTATTAATTTATTATACACATAACAAAAGGTATTTTAATAAAACGCGTATACTAAAAGATCAATAATTAAATTATCTTTAAATTGGTGAAGTTTTCAAAAAAATACGCTTGGTAGATTTTGCGTCGTTCTCAGTTTTTTATCCGCGTTAGACATAAGTTTACAAATTAGTTTCACTATGTAATATAAACATAATCTAAAATATTCACATATTAAATTATTGAGAAAATGCTTTAATTTAACATATTTTTTTTTCAAATCATTAACACTACTCGTTTAGACGTGGTATTCAGTAATCATTAAAAGTCGGTTATCGTCGCCTTAAGGCTTGTATTCACGTCAATGTCCTTGAGCATTTGGGCGGAGCTAATCTCCGCGCCACTCCGCTACCCGCATTTTTAATTTTTTATCATAAAATAATACATATTTGTATCGTAAAGTACCTTTATATTGTAAAGCAGTGGGTAGATATTTTTTTTATAATATTTTGATAAAAAATGAAGGAGTAAAATGGTTTCATGTCAACGATATGGAAGTGTTTTGGAGGTTTTTTTTCTTATTATGTGATATCGATAGAAAATTTATGGCTAAAGGCTTCTACATACCGGGGCGACTTGTCGCGCGACGCGACGCGACACAAAGGCACCGCTCAACCCGCGACACGCGGGGCCTTTGTGCCGTGTCGCGTCGCGCGACAAGTAGCGCTGGTATGTAGAAGCCTTAAACCAAATTATGTATCATAACATGTAGATTACTAACTATTTTTTTTAGATGTAATATAATTTCTCTGTAAATGTCGACCAAAAGTTGCTTCATCTGCATACTTTTTAAGCTTTTTTCGAGAGAGCAGCCTTAATAAAGTTGGGAGTCGTCATTTGTTCCTACTTCATTCTTCATGTCTTAGTGTGAGGATAGCTTAGTGGGAAAAATACTACTATGTTACATTAAGTTTTGCCACTCGTCGTGGACACTCATTTCTATAGAAAACTATACTCTGAAAAAAATGCAGACTAACTAAGATAAATTTTCTCTTAGTTGGTATTAAAATGTTTGGAATCATTATTTTTATCTATTTACTATAAACAGGATAGCATATTTGCCAGAACAAATGTATTTTTATTTATATCCACAATGTGACATGTACAGAATAATCACCGGTCTTTGTTACATCATACATGCTTTGTTGGATTTTACTTCTTCACTTTTGTATATCAAATAATAATTTAAGTTCATGGTAACAAGCAACTTGATAACATTATATATCATTCTTAAACTGGCTAACATTTAAACTAAACCATTACTTAGTAGACGGAACTATGATAATTTAACAAAGTTCTCCTAGCTTCAGAAGTCAAGATCTTGTTAGGCTCGTATGGAGTCAAGATGCGTGATCACATTAAACAAGATTTTTGTTAAAGGAAACAAATTTTTCTTTGTGTATTCTTACCTCAAACGAAGTCGCTCCCCGCTTCTGCGTATCACAAACGCTGCCTTCAAAGCCCCGATAAAGCGGTTACAGAGCACCATCCTACTATAGCGGTACAATTTGAGCGGAATTAAGATAAAATGTATTCCCACGTCATTGTTGTGAGCGTATCTTGTTACACTTATCTGGTAAACGAGAGATGCTGTGACGTCATCGATGTAGATGGACCAGCTTTGGTTAGAGGATATTTTTTGGTGGTAATGTGAAGTGGGGCAGCTAAGTAAAGGGGCTATTCTGTTACTAAGCAAATAGGCTAGCCCGTTTTTTGCGGGTATCCTTGTGGGAGAGTGCTCTCTCGTTGTTCTAGTGGTCGCAAGCGGGGCTGTTGAGCGTAAAGTGCTAGGTTCAATCCCCAGGTGAGACAAAGAGTTATTAGCTTTTTAGTTTTATTAATATTATAGGCATATAAATTTGGAATCGACTCATTATTAGCTTTTATTTGATAACATTATTAAATTTTTTTCAACCCTTCCCCTCCCTTTTTTGTATTTGCAGATGCAATAAATAAGTATTGTAGATATAGCCTATGTGACTTCCACAATTAAGGTGAATCTAACGACACCTCGTATGTTAAAATCCATTTAGCAGTTTATCCTACAGAGCGTGCCAAAGAAATAGACATACATACATATACACGTTCTGGACCAGTTGGGTAAATAAAATAACCCTCCTTCTGGGGCAGTCGGGTAAATAGGCTTGACGGATAGAAGGGTAAGAAGATAAATAAGATATATATTTTATAAGTATTTTTAGCAATCAGAAAAGTAGTTGTTGAAAGAAAACACCATAGCACACGAAATCACAAATATAGTCAATTTGTTTTAATAAAAACGTTTTCAAATTATTACAACCGTTACTTTTTTTACACGAGGAACTAAATTATAACCACTAAAACAAACATAAATCTCCGCCAATAATAACTAATAGAGTTAACGCTCTTTTATAAAGTTTCGATAATTGAATATTTCAACAATCGGAAAATATTAAAGTCTTATTGTCCTTTGAGCAATGTCGCCGCCACCAGTGATACCCAACCAAAGCGACGATGACAGGGAGTGCATTGTTTTATAACAGACTAGCTGACCCGTGCCCACTTCGTTGGGTGGAAAGTGTTTTCATTTTTCGGATTAATATAATTATAACCTATGACACTCACAAATAACGTGGCTTTCTATGGGTAAAAGAATTTTCAAAATTGATTCAGTAGATTCAGATATTACCCCCTACAACCTCACAAACTTTACCTCTTTATAATATTAGTATAGACTAGAAATCATCACAAGATTCTTCCTATATTTTAAGATATTACACGGAACTTAAAACATAACAAAAGAAAATGTGGGGGGTGTATTGTAATCTATGTCTTACCCTTCGCGCTATACAGGTGTTGTTAATCACGTTTTTATGTGATAAGTTGGAAGATGGAAAGTAATTATATATACCCACTTGTATTACAAAGGAGTTCACCCATGCGTTGCTAACCTTACTGATAAAGTTGAATTCCCTCATGTCCAGCATTTTCAACGAAAGTCATGCCTTCGAGTGAAACTTGAAATTGAAAGACAACACACCCAACAAGGGAACTTCCGGGTACTAGTTCAACTTTCAATAGGTAAGATCAAAGAGATTTAAGACAGTTACCTACTGTAGAGAGGCTATAAAAAGTAATTTCAAAGAAGATTAGTGATCCCATGTCTCAGTGATGATATCTAGCGTAATAAAGCAAAATTACATAATAGCTAAGTTTTACACGTTACACTTTTACACGTTACACTTTTACCTTTGATTACCAACCGTCAGATAGTGAAACATTTAAGAAAATTATTTATTTTATCTCAATACTGCCCAAGTAACAAAATTTGGTACTATAAAAGTCCTGAGAACGTTTTAGAACGTGCTAGTTAGTGTTCAAGATTAGTACTATAATGGTGTTGTAAACGTTTACAAAACCCCGAAAAGGCCCTAGTTTTATCACTGATTTATTATAAAAACATTACATAAAGGCTCTTACGGTGATAAATCAGCTCTATAGTTGAAATGTAAAAGTGTCGAGAAACGCTTTTTAATACTAAAATAGTGCTGTCTGCAACTTTTATATCACAAATTTGCACTATTAAAGTAACCAAAACATGTATATAGTGCTATATTGCACCGTAAACGATTCCAGTGATCTTTATTATCACACTTGTATACTATACACATAATATATTATACAGAGAGTCGTGAGTGTTCCCCAAGAAAATAAAATAAATCGGTAAGTTATTATTTATGTCATTTGCCATGTTTGCTTAGCGTAATATGTAATAAGGACATACTAAAAAAATGTAACTCTGCCATAAATTGCACTTGCGAAAATAATTGTATCGATAAAATCATTATGCTGATTTAAAATTTGACGATGCGCCCTCATATTTTTTATGTTTTAATAAAATTTTAATTAATAAAATAAGGACTTGTCCCGACTATGGCTGCTATAGTACATATTGGCTCCAGCCGTGCGTTAATGTGTTATCAAGGCAGAAAACAGCAGCCATCTTATTTTCACCACAAGCGAATTAGGGTTCGTTGTCCAAATGTAAAATAGTGTATTAAAAATACATTTATTTGTATGGAGCTACATTAAATGCACACGGACATAATTTGGAATATATATATGTACCTAGAAAACTTAAGTAGGTATAATTTTTTTAACTGTTAAAAAATATTATTTTGAATATTCCACACGTTTCCGTGTGGAATTTTCAAATGTGTGTGCAACTATGGTAATAAATAATTCTCAGTTTTAACATACAGTTTGTGTTTTTTTTGGTCAGAATTATAACAGAAAATACACAACTTTAGGTATTTTCCAGTTTATCGCCCAATAAAGTCACGAAATCTCCACGAATGTGTAGCTATAAATAATAGTTTCATTAAAAATAATGTTCCTGTGTGTGTCTATAATGCAACCTCTTAATTTATTTTGACTAAACTAAAAGTTCTAACTATCTCATCGCATGCGGGCAGAACCAATCATCCATCAGCCGCGCAAGAATGTCGGTTCTTTGATAAGTAAAACAGTTGCAGACTTAAAAGTCATATGGTCAACAGTCCATATTTTATGCCATTGAAACTTTATTTTATTATAATGCTGGAAGTAAATGTATATTTGCGTTTGTTTCAGTGAGTTACCTGCATAGTAACATACTAAAGTTTTAGAAATGGCATTTATAATGGACGTGGATTGTTTCCTGAGGAGATATGATGATTCTGAAACATTTCTCCGACAATCGTTTTGCCGTTTAACGGTTCGCCGACAGAACGATTCACTATTAATTTTTTCACCGATAGAACGTTTCAATGACGAGCGATTCGTCGACAGAACGATTCACTTTTCATTTTTTCATCGATAGAACCTTTTACCAGCGAACGATTCATCGACAAAACTGTTCGTCTGCCCCTGGGGTATAAAACATAAGTAATCGACATGTAGTCCTGTTTCCGTTTACTGTTAAAAAAAACACACAAAATACAATCAATAATATAATATAATACTAAACACATAAAATTAAACTTTGCACTCATAGTCATTGCGAAGGATTTTATAATTGCCGGCTAGCTTATCATTTAACTGTAGTTAAATGAAATATATTGGCAAATAAAAATAACTTTTTATATTAACCTACACATGATTAATACTAAAACAAAAAAAACAACAAATCATAACACAATAATTCAAAATTGCATCGACAAAGTTGTTGTTGTATTTTTGTGTTTTTTTTAACAATAAACAGAAACAGGACTACATGTCGGTTACTTATGTTTTATATCCCCAGGGGCAGACGAACAGTTGTGTCGATGAATCGTTCGCTGGTTCTATCGATGAAAAAATGAAAAGTGAATCGTTCTGTCGACGAATCGTTCGTCATTGAAACGTTCTATCGGTGAAAAAATTAATAGTTAATCGTTCTGTCGGCGAACCGTTAAACGGCAAAACGATTGTCGGAGAAATGTTTCAGAATCAAAATATTTTGTGCAGAACCATGTGTTATATTTTCTGGACCCGCTTGACCAGTATTTACATTTTGGGCATGAGCCTGTTGTATTGATTGTGTATATCGACTTTTTTTTATAACTGCCACTCACTTTATACCGACGCAAAGATTTCAAATCCATTATTAAACCTTTAGCTACTTAAAGTTTTAAGCAGATCTGTCGACAGTGTGCCACCATTTATGAAATACTAGTGATATAATTGACACTGAAAATCTAGTATAGAGCTAATTAGCCCTTTAATTATTGATTTTAGTACATTTACATTACGGTTTAGTCTCGTAGCAGTAACAAAAACTCACCAATAGAGCTATTTAGAATTTAAATTATTTAGCAACTGCACCAGGAGTCGCTATGGTGCTATTTAGTACTATAGAAGAGTGTTCATTACTTTTACATATCTACCCCATAGCGATGTTGAAGGAGCTCTTAAGAAGCTTACAGGTTACGTTATGGTTTTGCAAGGTACTTTTATAGTGCAGATTGATCCTGTAATAGTATTTTCGATACTGCTACAATACTAGCACTGTAAAAGTTATTTTGACGTATTATTAGTGCAAAATAGATACATTCAAGTGTCAGTAAGATCATCTATAGTACTAAATAGTACCATCATGGCTTTTTTCATATCTATTACAGTGCAACACTTTAAAGATTCTTTTGTATGGTCCTGTAAGCGTTTTAAGAGCTAACTTATAGAACTTAAATGCTCTTTAATCTTATAGAATCTAAACGCTCTGTTAAAAACCTTTATAGTACAAGCAGTCACAATGGTTACCATTATAGGGTTACTATATCACTGTTTGGTGATAAAATGCCTTGGTTATAGAAGCTTTTGCTACTTGGGTGGGTAAATTACAAAATACTAACGAAAATAACCCGTGGTTTCAGTAAAGTCGTTTTATCACTACGATTTGCAATACGATAATACACAATTCATTGTTATACTTCGAAAATAATTTTCTTTTGGTGGACACGAAAGCCACTTGACATGCAGGCTTACCACATTAGACTGGGCGACTTTTGCCCACTAGGACAAATGTATCGGATTACGATTTTGTTCGCTATGTCCCGTCTATTGATAAGCATATATGTAAGAGCGGGAGAGCTCAGGGATCTCAAATGATAACGATCAGACATCTTGTTTTATGTATAGATTTTTTATATTCTTAGGCCCATTTTTGTATAATAAATTAAACGCAATTTTGTCTATGTCTGCATTAAAAACGGTACAGTGCAAAAATGTTATTTCAACTTGGTTACAAAATTTGTCTTATGATGACACAGAAAAGTTACTGGTTGTTTTAAGTTAAATATTATTTTTAATTATGTACTGTCCTATCATTAGTCTGTTAAGTTACTCACTATTTATGTCTACCATCAATTTTAGAAAATTTTAATGTAAATTCGCACTTATGACACCTGAGATACAGGTTTATCCTAGTTCAGGTCGAACCATTATTATATACCTACCATTTTACTATAAGGCTTAATATTGTAAATATGCATTATTTAATTAAATAAATAAATCTTGTAATCACTTTTTATCATTTCCACAACCAACAATGATTCACACAACTTAATTTTTATAACGAGATGCACTCAGTTCAAAATACAATTCAATACTTCGCGCTCTGCGACTAGAGCAAGCCTATTTATAAGTTTAAATAACTATCAACGTCAAAGAGTAACGACTTCCGGTGACATTTGTTTTTACAATTTAATTTAGATTAACTTAGTAAAAATAATGTTATTGCGCACAATATTTGATTTGTAAATAATAACACTTTTTTAAATACTGTAAATTGTAAATTTAGTTAGGAAACAATAATTTTATTTGAAATGAACTAACAGTAACAGTGATTCAATTTCCTTTCTAGAGTTTTAAATTAATACTTAAATAAAAACAAACCTTAATTGCTTAATTTGATACGATTTTATAATGTAATGCAGAATAACTTATTTATTTCTTGCACTGATTCGTATTTCCGTGACATCATCAGCCGCAATGACGTTTGTTTTTGTCTGTGGTACTGTTTTTATTTGCCAGCGCTATCATATAATTTTATGTCTTTGGGTAAGACAAACTACTTTTTAATCAAAACCATTCGAAGAATTGATTGTGATTAAAACGTAGTACATAAAATACAAACTCTGCTTAGCCATTTCCCAATTATGTTCGGGTCGGCTTCCAGTCGAACCTGATGCAGCAGAATACCAGTATTTTACATGGAGTGACTGCCTATCTGACCTCCATAACTCAGTAACTTGGTAATACGATACCCCTTGGTAGGACTGGTTGTCAGGCTTCTGACGACCCGTAATAACTGTCAAAAATCCACGAATAACAGCCGGGACCAAAGGCTTAACGTGCTTTCTGAGGCACGGCGGAGTCTTGCTTTGTAAAAATGGTCACCCATCTATTGGCCAACCCCGGAAAGCATAGCTTAACCATAATGGATCGACCCGTGCCTCTGTTATTACTTAGCCACGAGCTCCTCTTGAGTCTATGAAATAAAGACCGATAAAATAATCATCATCATCATTTCAGCCGTAAGACGTCCACTGCTGGACATAGGCCTCCCCCAAAAGGAAGGGGGGTAGCCATAATCAGCACGCTTGGCAGGCGGGGTGGCGATCACAGTTTGGTGTAAAAAGGCATAGAGAACGTTGTTGCCCGTTCTCTAGTCCCTTAGTCGCCTTTTACGACACCCACGGGAAGAAATAGGGTGGTGCTATTCTTTACGTCCGGCACCACACGTAACACGGAACTGATAAAATAGTACCTACTGATAAAATAAAAAGTCTTGAAAAGTCAGGGGACATTAATTGTTTTATTTTTAGTTGCAAATTGACACCATACGTTAACACTAATGAAGTAATGACCTATCTTTCATTAAACAAAACCGACAATAAAAATAGAAAAACAAAAAAAAAAACAAAACCAAAAAAAAAAACAACAAAAAAACAACACAAAAAAAAACAAAAAAAAACGAAAAAAACTTCTTCCAAGGTCAGAGAAAATATTGATTTACTAAATTGACACACTACGTCAATTTGCCGTGATAAAGTCATTACATACAACTGTCAAAGAATGAGAGTTGTCATTTGATTATACGGACAATTTAAGTTAATGTCAATTTGTTTAAATATTTTCCCTGACTTTACAACTTCCCGGTTCAATCTTCAGTAAAAGAAAAAACTAGACCATCTTCATTAAAAGGAATTACAGCACCACCTCACGCACTAGGGTAAGCTCACCAATTTGCGTCTAACCAACCTTGGAGCCACAGATTATCGTGTCGCAGTAAGACCCAACTTACATTGGACGAATAAAAATAAAAGACTTCGCCGTTTTTATTCCAAACACTTATTGTAAGCCCGAGGCTCACCGACCTATTTGAGTTCAGCAACTGTTTTGTGGGACAGTAACAGGGGGCTTTACCTTAATCCGATTTGCTTTGGCTCTTAGAAATGATGTTTGTTATAAATGTTTTTTTGTTGTTGTTTTTTAAAGAGTCTGTGTGGTACTGGCTTAATCTTTAGCAATCGTTTTAAAGCCTTTCGTTAAGATTATTTGTAGCTTTATCAAATCACATCAAGACTTATTTATAAAGACAACAAAGATATATATTGTTAGTAACACCATATAACTAGTGTTAGTAAGCAAAGTAATATTATTATTAATAGCGTTTTTTTTTTTCATAACTATACTGAAGCCAGTCCGTTTGGTGCCGGACGTAAAGAATAGCACCATCCCATTTCTTCCCGTGGGTGTCGTAAAAGGCGACTAAGGGACTTACTAGAGAATGGACAGCAGCGTTCTCTATGCATTTTAACACCATACTGCGATCGCCAACCCGCCTGCCAAGCGTGGCGATTATGGCAAACCCCCCTTTAGGGGAGGCCTATGTCCAGCAGTGGATGTCTTTCGGCTGAAATGATGACTAAAGCCAATCTGGATATATGGCATCCAACTTTGGGGAGCAGCCAGTGCCTCCAACATAATTAAAGTGCAAAGGGCACAAAACCATATATTGAAACAATTATCCAACGCACCTTGGTTTATCAAGACAATAGAGATCCATGAAATCCTCAATATTCCGACGGTAATTGAGGAAATAAGTACACATGTGGACAAATACAAATCCCGACTGCTAAAGCATCCGAATATGCTTGCGGGTCAGCTAATTACTATCCCAGAAAGCATGCGCCGATTGAAAAAGCGGCGGGTTTTCGACCATAACAGTCAGTGCGAAGAATGACTGTGAAGAGTCAGAGCAGACTCCACTAGGAGTAGCGCCTCACATGCGAACAGAACCATCTCATCTGCTCATAGTCTAAAAGACTGATCGCATGATAGAACCGGAAAAGACCCAAAAACCTAATTACCTTTAATTTACTCTCAATTAATTAACGGACACACACTTCCCTATATGTTTATTATTCTAGCGTATGGCACTCGTGGGTTGCAGCTGAAAATCAGCGTCAGGTGGTACACCTTGTGTTGTCATCTGACATTATGCTGAGCTAAGGCCCATTTGGCATTATAATTAATTGTTTTCTGTGTTATTTATAGTTTTTAAGGTGTATTTTTTTTTGCTGTATGTCAATAAACGCATTTTTCTTTCTTTCTTTCTTTCTATTAGAGTTTGAAGCACTTTGCACAGAAGAAAGTACAAGTTTCTCACCTGGCCATCCTCTCCACAAAATGCCTCAAATTGGGAGAATAGAAACTCTCTGACACTGTTTTCAGAATGCTGTTGCTACTGGCCCGTCTTCTAGTTACTAACGATGCGATTTTTTTTCGAATGATCGCATGAAAGCCGTCAGTTCCATTCTGTGCGAACATTTCCGACGCATTACAGAAATGGGGCAGTCTCAAGAGCATTCTGAAAATATTATTACATTAGACGCGCAAGACATCTAACGACCTTTTTGGTGTAGCTGGTCCATAAGGCTAACCAGCATTGAACTTATAGGTCATTGGTGTGTGAATCGTTTCATTTTCACTTAACACGTAAATTCTCAATCCAAAGACAAAAACCCATACTTAAGTTATAAATACGAAAATAACTGTCTGTTAGTTACTCTGTCTGTTTTTTAACGGACTTAAAAAAAGGAGGTTCTCAATTTGAATGTTTACATTATTTTTTACCTCTTCACGCCTTAACAACTAAACGGATTTTGGTACACACAGATAAACCATAACTTGGGTTTAGAACATAGGATACCTTTTATATAGGAGTAAAAAGGAGGCACTCCCTACTATCGACGGCCGCCTCACGAAACGGGTTCTACAACTAACTAAACAACAGCTGCGTCCAGTTACAGCGGCTATAACTGGCCATGGGTCATTTAATAAACACCTCTTTGTCATAGGAGTCACAGACAGTCCGTTGTGCAGGGCATTCATGGAGGACGACGAGACAGCAGCTCATGTGCTGTTAAACTGCCCGGTGGTCGCCACATACAGGGCAAAGTACTTCGGCAACCCAGGTATCCTACGTGAGATTGTCAGTAACACCAAGGCGTTTCTGGCCTTCCTTGAGGAGCTGGGGTGGATCGAATAATCGATTTTCCCACCCATGCGCAAAATACGCGCATTGACGTGGAGTTGCGGACACCAGCCTGTATTACCTATTAGTAGTACGTTTTCGTAGGATAATTTTCAACCTCTACGTGGGCAAAGGCCAACCAGTCAATATAATATAATTAGATTACATAATACCAGAAATCTTATTAAATCTTCCTTTTATACCCGTCACAAACAACAAGGTAGGTAGCATCGTTTGAAAAGCCCTTTGGGCTAGAGAAAGTATTAAAAAAAAACACTACGTCACACAACAAACAATTACCCAATTATACCAGGAAAAACCGGCCAAGTGCGTGTCGGAACACGCACAATGAAGGGTTCCGTAGTGGGGGTTCATTATCCTAAGAACAAACTTAACATTGTAGTTGAAAAACATGTTCCCTCATACATTCCAACTGCAAATTTTAGTTTGTACGCACAATATTGAGAGATTTACTATGTTATTTCAAGATCATAGACTTCGCATAGGTTTTCCTGTAATCTATAAGTAAAGAACTATTTTCTGTATTTTTTTAAAATTTTCAGGCTCAGTAGTTTCGGAGATAAGAGGAGGGGAATGGTAAATTTTTGGACAGACAGACAGACAGCTGTCTGTCCGTCTGTCACAGCCGATTTGCTCCGAATCTACGGGACCGATTAAGTTAAAATTTGGCACACATGTGGACTTCTGCGACCCAAATAATAGCGGTCACATTTGGGGGGCAAATTAGAAAAATAAAAAAAAAACTGGCTTTAATCTGGCTTGTTAGCCAGACAGACAGACACACGAGTGATCCTATAAGGGTTCCGTTTTTTCCTTTTGAGGTACGGAACCCTAAAAACAGACTACATTAATAATATAAACGCAAATAAGCGCTCTTCATCCTCTCTCCTACTATGCTGTGCCCGACAGGGTCCATATTTGTGTCTTTAATTTTAAGTCAACTACCTGTTTTACCTACTAAAACTCAAACTCAAAGCATTTATTTCAATTAAACCAATTAAAGGCACTTTTGGATTGTCAAAGAGTCGGTCAGTTAGTCAGAGAAGTTAGAAGAACAGGCAAGAAACTCCAAGGACACTTTTTTAAATCAAGATATTAAAAAAATCCTGGGTATATTATTCTTGTCGCTTCTTTGAGTGAGAACAATGTAAAAATAAAATCAATACAAATTATAAGATTAAAAGATTACAAATAAGCCCTGGCAGTTAAGAGATGACCTGTCTCAACTGACGGAGCCCGTTCACGAGCATGACGCATGGATCAGCACCATCCAGCACAAACATTTTGTAGGGAACCGAATGATCCAACACACGCGCCACGCGCCGCCATCAACGAGACAACATTATGGAATACAATAAATAATTGTGAATTGAAGAAGCATTACGTCACACAACAAACAATTACCCAATTATACCGGCAAAACCATGTCGGAAAATAACAAAAAAACTCATTAGGGGAACCACGCAATTTTGCCAAACAAACTTCAATTAAAATTACACAGCTGTGTACCAAGATTTCTGGGAATAGCTGTAATTGAGATTCTAAAGTAAACACATGAATTCGGCAACTGCGGGCCTTTTACATATATAAACACCAGAATGTTTGAAACTACAGAGCACTGTGACTCCTCGGCGGCGGCGTGCGCTGCTGGAGGCGGTATTGTCAACATAAACACCATAACATCACGGCTGTAATCCCCGAAGGGTTTAGGCAGGGGTGTACCTAGTACACCCTCATTTCGCCAGATAATGTTTAAAGTCAGTCATGTAATAGGGACAATAATCACATCTTAATACAGTTCCCTGTTCTTGTTTCATGTGTATTATTGTATATTGTTTAAATATATTTAATAGAAAAGTGTATGCTTTGTGTATGTATGTATTTATTGTATATGTAAATGGTACACCACTGACTACCTGCAGTATTGTCTCTCCTGCAATCCATCCATCCAGGTTGTCTGTAAAGATCGCTTTTAGGGATAAGACCGCCCAATGTGTCACCCTATGTAAAATTTCAACATATATATCTGTAACTTTTATGGTGTACATAATAAAGAATATTCTATTCTAATAGGGGGCGAGTCTATTACTATTCTATTATCCGAGCACAAATCCAGACTCCGGACTGGGAATTTCCTGATGGAAAAACCCAATAACACTTTGCCCGACCCGGGAATCGAACCCAGGACCTTATGCTCTGCAGTAGCACTTGTCACTAGACCAACTAGGCATTGTCAACGTTGTCCATACAAACCAAGCGTGTCATCGTGTACTCGGCTAACTGAAAGCTTTGAATGCCGGTTGTTACAGAACTTTTGCGCTCGACGCACTTTCGACGGGACTATTTTTATCAGTGCTGCCGTCTCTATACGCTGGCAGCGAACGATTTCGTGTTCTGTCATCGATACGAACAAATGAATTGTTTTATGCTTTCAAACTTAAGACGCAGATATATGCCAGTGATCTTGAGTGGTTAGCTTGGTGTTCTGTACTGAGCTCACGCAATGCGTCGTACGTTCAGCCAGTAATAGGACTCGCCCATCAAGGAGCGCTGTCCCCAATTTAACGCATTATTAATTTATTATACACAAAAAAAAAGGTATTTTAATAAAACGCGTATACTAAAAGATCAATAATTAAATTATCTTTAAAGTGGTGAAGGTTTCAGAAAAATACGGTTGGTAGATTTTGCACCAATCTTAGTTATTTATCCGCGTTCGACATAACTTTACAAATTAATTTCACTATGTAAAATAAACATAATCCAAAATATTTACATATTAAGTTATTGAGAAAATGCTTTAATTTATCATATATTTTTTTTAAATCATTAACACTACTCGTTTAGACGTGATCTTCAGTATAAAATCATTAAAAGTCGGTTATCGCCCCCTTAAGAAGGAAAGGTCAATCTGAAATTCGTAGTCGAAAGTTTATCATCTTATTCTGCCTATAATGTTCTCACTGCTGGGACACAGGCCTCCTCTGTTCAAGAAGGAGTGGGCTGTCATTTACCATGCGGGCCTAGTGCGGATTGGTAGATATATCACATGTCTTCGAATTTTTGGATCTAGGACATGCCGGTTTGCTCACAACGTGTTCCTTCACCGTTTTGAGAGCAGTGATGAAATTATTTATACAAAGTAAAGCACCTGCTTGAGTTCAAACCCATGACCTAACAACTCGTAAGTCGGGGCCGTTACCATTGGGCCACCACTGCTCACCACTGCTGCGAAAGTTTATCATTTTCATCATTTCATAGAGCTTATTGTGCCTCAATGTACACGTGCAGCCTGTGGGTGAATCACACCCAAAAAGCATACGAAGCTCTCCGTATCCAATATAACAACGCTTTCAGAGCGCTGATGGGGCTGCGACACTGTAGTGCCTCGGGCATGTTTGCCGAAGCTAGCATCAACTGCTTCTATGCAACGATGCGTAAACGGAGCGCGTCTTTGGTGCGCAGGGTGCGCGGCAGCCCCAGCAGCGTGCTGATGATGATAGACACTGCAGTACATTTGCACGTCACCTACAGTCGTCGGTAATGTAAGTGTTGATAGTGCGATGGTTGTTTTGTATTGTATTGTCTGTTGTGTGTATAATGTATTAAATATTCTATAATATGAGTCATGTGACTTGGAGAGAATAAATGAACAATAATAATAATAGGCTTCCCCCAAAAAGGGGGGGATTTGCCATAACCACCACGCTAGGCAGGCGGGTTGGCAATCGCAGTATGGTTTTAAAAAAATGCATAGAGAACGCTGCTGCCCATTCTCTAGTAAGTCCCTTTGTCGCCTTTTGCGACACCCACGGGAAGAAATGGGATGGTGCTTTTCTGAAAAGTTTATACCTATTTCTAATTTTGACGTATTTATAGAAAAATTATCAGGATGAGAAGGAGATTCTGGAGTGGCGAGCGCGTACCGGCAAACGTAGCATTGGTCGGACCTTCACAAGGTGAACCGACGACCTTGTGAAGGCCGCAGGAATCCGCTGGATTTGGGAAGCACACAACTGGTCGAAGTGGCGGTGCTTGGGGGAGGCATTTGACCAGAAGTGAACGTCTTTCGGCTGAAATGATGATGCTCCAGGATGAAAGGGGCGATCAGTTTTCCTTCAACTGGCTTGATACAATGAAGCGTTCCCTCAAGCGCAAGAAAATTCTCAGCAGCAAAAGTCAATCCAGTGTAATTTTCTCTGCCTTTCAATTTCGGCACTTGACTAGGTAGTTCGTAGTCATCTTGAACCCGAAAACTTATCTCGAACACCTAATTCCGTCAAAATTAGACGTCAAAACTAGAAAATAAGGCTTTTTTAACTGAATTTTTTGGCAGACTTTTACTGACTTAAATCCACCCGTGTTTTTCCAGTTGCCTGTGTGCTAGGGCCCCGATATCGCTTTCGGACAAACTCGCAACCCTGGCAGGCATTGGCCCTAACGGACCCCGTCAATTTGTGCTGACATCTCTTTGAGGCGCGCGTGGAACACAACGCGTTGTCGACCCGTGCCTGGTCCTTATCGGACGGCGAGCAAGCATTACTATATAACCTGCCTATATGTCCATAACCTGAAATGAAACAATGCGTGCAATGACAAAAGGACTGAATTCATTCTATTATAGAAATTAGACGAGTCAAGTGTAGTACACATACATCCCACTAGATGGCGACACAGTCATATAAATATTTTTGAAAACACAATATTTAATATATGGATAAAAATAAACATTGCAACATATCTGCACATAGATAGTTTCGCCAAAAAATCTCGTTATTAAAATCTATTTTCAAGATGTCGAACCAAATTCAGGAATAAACAGAACCAAAACATTTAAAGGCTGTCGAAACTTTACGATTAGGGCATGTATTTTGAAATTTATGACTAAATACTTCAAACAGCTGATATTTATCCTAGAATTTACCTATAGATGTTTCCACTTGAAATATAAACGAAGAATAGAATAGCAATGCAATAGTGTAACTAGAATTTCAAAGCAAATACGTGATGCGAGCAACTGCGGATCCGTTGCAAAATAAACGAGGACAAAATGGCCGCTCTGAGTTCGATTTTCAAAAGAATAGCGCGTAGGATCAAGTTCCTTTGGCTATTGGGCCGAAATAACGCGACTGCGAAGTTTTTAAATTGATTGATTTTAGAAGAAAAATACAGTTGTTAGGGTTCCGTACCCAAAGGGTGGGACCCTATTACTAATAGTTAATTAATAAATAGTCCGTTCGTCTGACACAGGGCTGTATCTTTTGAACCATAATAGGTAAACACTAGTCACAGAGTGTGTACTACTGTGGCCGCTATACCAACAAATAATCAAATAAAGTTAAAAACTTTTTACATAAAAAATAACCGACTTCCAAAAAAACAACAAAAAGTGAAAAATAACTTTAATTTCAGAAGTCGGTGTCTTTGGATTTGTATTTTAGATTTTGGCCACCGACTTCCGAAATTAAAGCAATTTTTCAATTTGTACGTAGTGTTTTTTTTGAAGACTGATATTTTTTTTTTGTAAAAAGTTTTGATTTTTTACTTTTTAGTGGGTCAGTTTTAAATTTATCTAAGTTACAATAGCCTAATGATCCTGGGACGTTAACAGTTGAGGGAGTTCTCCTGGTAAGAACCAAGAGAACTGCCACTCACCATATGCATTGTGACGAGCATAAATTGCTTAGCAACCATATTAAAGTACCTAATCGAATCGCAACCCGCTACATACTTATTATTATGTTGTTCCGGTGGCCATCTGTGATCTTCATCATCAGTTCCACTTCACCAAATGGTACTTTCCGAGAATAAATGCACGCGTTACTATAAAAAAATACCGAAATCGCTATAGGTGTGCCTATATAATCAGGATTTCCCTCGATTTCCATGGGATCCCCTCATCAGATTCTGTTTAAGTAGCAAAGGGACCACCTTGGGAGCATACCTTTTCAAACAAAAAAGTAATTTTCAAAATCGGTCCACATTTGACGGAGAAATCAGTGAACATAAATTAAAAAAAAAATACTCGCGAACATAATTATAACCTCCTCCTTTTTGGAAGTCGGTTAAAAATGAAAAGGGATCCTTCAGTCACAACATTTTAGTTTTACGTACGGCCAGCAACAATAATAATCGATGAACACTTCAGTTTTTTAATATTAATTATTGAGCAACACCATAATATTTTTTTTTTTACCGATATATAAGTTATGGGGTAAGTATTATATATATGCTAAAAAGCAACGAATCATTTTGTATCAGAGCTAATCGACTTTTGCGGCTGACTGTCCGCAGTTTTAATAAAATAAATATCCCAAGCACAGAAGAACATCCCATGCATGCATTCTCAGGCAGGACCGACTTATCTACCTAAAAATGGTTGCTAAAATTCTTTTCATAAAATTTTGGACTTTAAAAATATCTGTGAGGCCGTTTGTAACTGAATTTTTTATTTGAGAGGTTGGAATGTCGGTCGACATCTTGGAACGAAGCAACGTAGCATTTTTGGGAAAATTTTATTTTTCTTTTTCTGAATTCAGTTCTACCAAAAGCCTAACTAAGTTTTGCCTAACTCGATATAAATGTAATATTGGAAAAAAAAATATTTATAATTATAATTATTTGTACATAAATAACAACTTTTACCTAATTAATTAATATAAATAACAAAATGATATCCTAACATAAATAAAATATGGCGTCGAAAAATTCATCTTTATGCCCGATGGCTAATTCCCCGAAGTCATTAGAACGAACGTCTGAATTACCGAAAATCCATAGCATCATTTGATGCATTTTAACCCTACTATGACGTCCTGCAAGGAATACGTGGAGTTACCAGTAACCCTGTATATTATGTTGATTAAACCCTGCTGGTTTGTTTTTATCCCATTTTACATTCCTTCTTTTACTCTTCTTGAATATTTTATGTAGAATATCTTCCGACTTACTGGCACGTTGAGCCAATAGACATTCGATGGATAGGACTATCGTTGCAATGGCTTTTCGGCAAAACGGACGCTCGATCTAATGGTTATTCGAAATTGTGGTACATTGATGCTATGGATTTTCGGCAATTCGGACGATCGATCTGATGACTTCGGGGAATTAGCCATCGGGCATATGACATTCGAAATCAAGCAGAAAACTCCGAAAATATAATTGCCAACAAGGTTATTATACTTAAGCCGCTTGAGGTTCTCTGCAGCCGCAGCAGCAGCGCCAGCGCAGCACGCCTAACCAGGAAGATAGGATGGCGCAAGAGTATCGAGATCGGCACACGTTGCATCTCACACTAAAGGCCTACCCATACCTACTACATTTCCATGGAAATAAAGATAGTTATGCCGTTTGGTCTCTCGCCATCGTCACGTGCCAAGCCATTGGGTTCAATCAAATCCAATCAAAAATATTTTTATTTCACATAAGCCTACATGAGCACTTATGAAACGTCAGAAGCTAGGTGCACGGTTCCAATTGGTCGTTTCCTATGGAGAAGAATCGGCAAGAAACTCCACGGTTACTCTTTAAAAAAAACTTGCTTTTCAATGTTTTCAAATGACAGTGTTAATAAGTATGAGAGGACAGCGTAGGCCCGTCAAAAGTACCAGGTAAGTACTTAACAAAATAGAAAACGGTCTACAGATATACAGTCCATTATGCCTAATGGTTCTAATACAGCTGGAACGCCGACGGTGACAAGAGCTCGTTCGATGATGTCGTTAATGTTCGCGTGACTTGGTCGCAGACTTGGTCTATTCGTCTAAGTTTGCTTCCTTTAATTTTAAGCAAAACATGTATGATCTCATTTTTAGGGATCCGTACCCAAAGGGTAAAACGGGAACCCTATTACTAAGGCTCCGCCTTCTGTCTGTCTGTCTGTCTGTCCGTCTGTCACCAGGCTGTATCTCATGAACCGTGATAGTTAGACAGTTGAAGTTGTAACAGATGATGTATTTCTGTTGCCGCTATAACAACAAATACTAAAAAACAGAAGAAAATATATATTTAAGGGGGCTTCCATACAACAAACGTGATTTTTTTGCTCGATATTGATAACGGCAACAGTGTTTAAATATTCACAGAATCTTTAGTTATATATTCACTTTAAAAATAAATAGTTAAATTAAATAAAACAAATATTCTCCCATACTACAAACGTGATTTTTTTGCCGTTTTTATAGATACTCGTAATGGTACGAAACCCTTCGTGCGCGAGTCAGAGTCGCACTTGGCCGGTTTTTTTTATAATGACACCTATGTATAACATGTTTTAAGCAAACAAATTATCTTATCTTATTGAACTAAAATAACTGCCATGAACTGAATCAGACTGCTTGAAAAGTGAGCTTGTTTGAACTTGTTATTTGCATTCGGGTTGAATTTTGATTTAATATTTATGTCGGATCGTCAGGATTTACTCCGTTAGATTCGGTCATCATGTGGGCAGTAGTTGGGTTTCGTGCAATGAAAACACACTGGGTGCGATACACAGCGTTTATTGAAATCACAAATTGACACAATCACTACTAATTATAATTACCACAATAACTAAGCATAACGAATCGAGTACAGTTCCGTGACGTCTTAACTCCGATGCGATCAGACCCTGAATCTTGAATGTCCTCCTCGCCATCGGCTCAAAACATCACGACTCTGTAGAAGCGCGCTCAAAACATCGCGACTCTGTAGAAGCGCGGTTTCGGTGTGGGTAGATGACGCGATGTCACCAGTGGCGGCCGCTTAATTCGTTTCGTGTCCGTACTAATGACCGGATATACTTTTTCTTCGGATGATTATTTTATTATCGATCTGGGTATCGTTTTACCCAGTAACTGGGTTGTGGAGGTCAGATAGGCAGTCGCTCCATTTAAAATACTGGTACTAAGCTGGTGATGATATATTTTTTTTAAATTAGATTAGTTTATATCGCTCGTTTTCGCCCCATTTCTTCCCGTGGGTGTCGTAAAAGGCGACTAAGGGATTTACTAGAGAATGGGCAGCAGCGTACTCTATGCATTTTAACACCTTGCTGCGATCGCCAACCCGCCTGCCAAGCGTGGCGATTATGGCAATCGCTCCCCCCTTTTGGGGGAGGCCTATGTCCAGCAGAGGACGTCTTTCGGCTGGAATGATGATGATGATATCGCTCGTTCGTGCTAAGGCTTCTTTTATTTATGTTTGCTTATATGCTTGTCCTAGGTTCGGTATTCTGGTACATACCTTTATTCCTATTCCCTGCAGTCGAATCCTGCCAGTGTACACGACACAACTAGAATACACGTTAAATTGCACGAAAGCCTTCTATTCGGTAGTGGTACGTTAAGCACCGCTCTACGGAACCCGGCGAAACTCCACCGTCAACTTTTTTTGTAACGGTACCCGCTAGCGAAATCGTACGCTAGCGAGTACCGCTTAAACTATCATGCTTTTCGTGTATGGCTGTTGTTTGGCTGTTTAAATAAAAGGAAAATATTGTGTACCGCCTTTCTGTAAAAGGTACCGTAGTCCTAGCGGGAACGCGTGGAGTAGGTATGGAGAACGTAAATTCGAACGATTTTTTAATCGAAAAGTCAACTATCCTATATCGTTTTAGTTATTTTTTACGGTTCCGTACCTCAAAATTAAAAACGGTACCCCATAGTCATTCATTGGGTCGTATGTCTGGCTGGCTGTTTGCCTGCCTGTCCGTCTCTCACAGCTGATTTGCTCCGAAATTTGGTATACATATGAGTTTCTGTGACCCAAACACGGACGTGTAACTTAAATAAATGAGTTTTGACTATGGGAGTCACTTTTAGGGGACTATGGGAGTCACTTTTAAGGGGCAAATAAATTAAAGAATTTTTTTACAAACTGTACCGTGTGACATATCAAACAAAAGCCTGTTGTAAGGATTTTATTTATATTTTTTTTATAATTTTAAAATACATTATTGACCCTTATCTCCAAAACTACTAAACCGAAAAAAAATACAGAAAATAGTTCTTTACTTATAGATTACAGGAAGACCTATAAGAAATCTATGCTCTTAAAATAAACACGGTAAATCTTTCAATATTGTGCGTACAAACTTATATCTGTAGTTGGAATGTACGAGGGAAAGTTTTTCAACTACAATGTTAAGTTTGTTCTTAGGATAAATCGGACCAACGCAAAACCGACCAAGTACGTGTCGGACCACGCACATTGAAGGGTTCCGTAGTCCATTTACTGCCATATAAGTAACAAAATAAGGACGATAGGAATGGATGTCGGTTTCAATGTGTTCCCGACAGCTATCCGGTTCGAAGGACCAAAATAAAGATGTTGGGAAAGTCTGGTCCGCAGCGTGAAAGTAGCACCATTGAAACCGACATCCATTCCCATCGTCATTATTTTGATTACCCACTACGGAACCCTTCAATGTGCATGGTCCAACACGTACTTGCCCGGTTTTGCGTCTTATCACACGAATACAGTCATAAAACTAAGTAAATATGACGTGCAAAACGAGAATACTCAATTTGAAAATAAATCGGTCGAATTTACATTACGTTTAATCTGCGCCTTCGTGTTAGGCCCACAGGATAAAATCTCATGAGTCACGGACACTTAAAACGAGATTGATTAACGTCAATTAGCGTATACTCTGTCTAAGCAGTACTGTCACTTTACAACTGTCAAAATACAAGTGCAAGACAGAGACAGAAAATGTCTCAGACAAAGCACGTGCTAAGAAACGTTTATCAATCTCGGCCTAAAGTGAAGTACACTTATCTAGAATACGGCAATGTTAGTAGTACTTTAGTCAGTAATAAAAATAATGAAATATTTATTAAAACAATTACAAGACAAAACTTTTTCCAAAAAAATAATAACCGACTACCAAAAATAACACTACAAAGTTAAAAATAACTTTAATTTCGGGATCTGTAGGTATTTGAGTTTTTTTCCCCCGGGTTCCGAAATTAAAGTTATTTTTCACTTTGTAGTGTTATTTTTGGTAGTCGGTTATTATATTTTTTTTATATGGTGCTTTCGGAGAGCAAATGCACGACTTACTATAAAAAATACCCAAATCGCTACAGGCTTGCATATAAAATTTGAGGGATTCCCTCGATTTCCATGGGATCCCCTCATCAGATTCTGATTTGGTGGCAATGGGACCACCTCGGGAGTACTTATACCCTTTCAAACAAAATAAGAATTTTCAAAATCAAAAAAGAAAAAAAACATACAGCCGAATTGAGAAGTCGTCTCCTTTTTGTAAGTCGGTTAATAAAATTAGTAAAGTTTTGCTTAAATGTAAATTATATTCCTCAGTAAACTCATTTCGAAGAAGTTCTATAACTAACAACTAGCGGCCTAAAGTTTTTTTTTGAAGTTCCGCTTAAGGTGAATCTGCAGCTGTAGCCCGAAAGCTTTTTTTTTTTTGTCATTTGCAAGTCAGTGTAAGGTTGGCGGCGGCGATCTGTCGCGTCCGGCCCTGGTTCAGGCCATGGTTCGGAGCGAGAGTGCATGGGAGGCCATCACCTCCTTCTGTGGAGCAGTAATGCTCGCGAAGGAGGAGACGGAACACGTGAGGGAGAGGCAAGGTTCGTGCCCTCGCGCCCCTTGTCACCGCAGGAGACGCCCCGGGCGTTGGGAGTCGCAAGCCGATATCCGGCCACCGTAGGCGCGGGCTTGCGGACGGTGAGCGATGGGTAGCTCGCCGTCCGATAAACACCAGGCCCGGGTCGACAGCGCGTTGTGTTCCACGCGCGCCTCAAAGAGATGTGAGCACCAACTGACGGGGTCCGTTAGGCCCAATGCCTGCGAGATGGGGATGCGAGTTTGTCCGAAAGGGGTATTGTGGCCCTGGCACACAGGCAACGGAAGGAACACGGGTGGGGTTTAGTCAGTAAAAGTCGGACACGCCTTCCTGCTCCGCCCAGAGCGGGAGAAGTTATTTGATAATTTCCCACCCAGAAAAAATTTCAGGTTGTATCTTGATCAAAAATGATTCGCGACTATATCAGATTTATAGAATTAGAAGCATTAATACATCTCTCTAAGTTAGATTTGTTCCCCAATGTCACGATTGCACGAAAAAGTAATTCAATGGAACAAATCTAATTTAGAGAATCTAATAAAGAGCGTTTACACCTTATAGCATTTCATACAAACTTTCAAGCCCTTGTTTTTCGAAATGACTGAACCGATTTTAATGAAACTTCATACGCATAAGCAGGATACAAAGGTCTAAAAAGTTAGTTAAGAACATTTTCAACTAATAGTGTCACACCAAATTAGACCGATTTTAAATTTTCCATAGAATCAGAGATTTTCAGTTATCTGTTTTTAAAATAAGACATTTCGATGGTTGAATAAGGTAAGCAATGCAGCAATAAGGCATAAACAAGAATGCCAGGACTGCATACCATTGTAGGTAAAAAAAACTTATCGGTAACGCAGTGAACACACTGTCGGTAGTTAAACTAAAAAGAAAAACGTAGTGAGTTGCATTGTTTCAGTACGAGCAACTTTCGAATAGTGGTTAACGGTCAGTGAGTTTTACCTGTTTTTAACCGACTTCACAAAAAGGAGGAGGTTCTCAAGTCGTCTGTATTTTTTATTTTTTTTTTATGTTTGTTACCTCAGAACTCCGTCGTTTATGAACCGATTTGGAAAATTATTTTTTTAATTGAAAGGATATACTTCCAGATTGGTCCCATATTTTTCAAAATCCAGTTCTGATGTTGGGATCCATGAGTAATTGAGGGAACTCTTCAAATATTATAGGCATACCTATAGCAATTTTTATATTTTCATCAACAAGTCAATCATTTGCATTCAGAAAGTATAATTTGGTGAAGTGGAACAGATGAACAAGGCCACACAGATGGCCACCGGAACTTCTCAGTGATACGTAATTCACGGGTGGCGATGAGTTATCTGAATTAAGATAGTTAAGCGAAGCAAATTTAAAAAAAATAGTTCTGATCAAAATGGTACCATCAAACTGATTTGATGATGAAGCCGGATGGTAGGCACTGGAACTCCGTTAAAAAACAATGTATCCTACCCGTGTTTGGTCTTATTGGAATTGTCATGAGATGCACTCTGGCTATAAATGATTTTTAACCGACTACAAAAAAGGAGGAGGTTCTCAATATATATATATCTAGCCATATGTACATATAAAAGGAAACCGGGACTGATTGGTCTATCAACACAGCTCAAACCACTGAACAGATTGGCCTGAAATTTGGCACGTAGACATCCGCTAAGAAGGGGTTTTTGGAAATTTGACCTTTAAGGGTGGAAAACGGGGGGTTTTGTTTGCATGAAAAATCTTATTCCTAGGGTTAATAAACTTGAAACTTGGACGAATACTTACGTAAGTAAATTATAAAGTTTATATTTTTTTGTTAACTTAACTTCAACGGATGGGATGTCAAAGCTTGTATACAAGAATTTTAACGCGCGGTCCGATCAACTCGAAACTCAGTATTTATACTTAAGACCAAAAATGAAGAATAACTTATATCAGGGTTTTTCGAAAATCTACCCATAACGGCGTCAAAAGGGGTAGTCAATTTTACAAGAGAGGATTTTACTACGTGGCTTGATTAACTCGAAAATTGGTATAACCTCTATGTCAAATAAAGGAAAAGTCGCAAACCACTTTAAAAATTAACCTCTTTGTACACCCCGTTAAGAATTAAATTTCGGAAGTCGGTGGCCATAAACGAAAATACAAAACCAAAGACACCGACTTCCGAAATTAAATTAAATATTATATTAAATGTGGGTGTACTACAGGTACACCTCTGCCCTACCCTTCGAGGAAACAAGGCGTGATGTTATGTTATGTGCTTCCGAAATTAAAGTTATTTTTCACTTTTTAGTGTTTTTGTTGGAAGTCGGTTGTTTTTTTTGTAAAAAAGTTTTTTTATTGAACACTTTTTAAAGGCACACAGTTTGACCGTGTGATCTAGGCTCTCGTTTTGTCGGATGCAGAAACTGTTGAAATACATTTTATTTAATATACTTAACATTATTTATCTATTATAAAGGTCTCTGCACACAGCCGGTGTGGCATGACGGGACGGGACGGCGACGCGACGCTGAGCAGTTGTAATGTACTAGATATTACGGACGGTGCCACATAGAGCCATCCCGCTCGACGCGACGGTAACCGTCGCGCCACGAACTAATCGAATGTGTTCCTGCACACGTATGTTTGTACGATTTGAGCCATAGGCAACAGTTCTGAATGAATCGCGTCTCGAAACGGTTGGCGTGGGCGCGGCGGGACGGGACGTGATCGCACCCGCAGTGTGACCACTGCCGCCACGCCAGCGTCACGTCGCCGCCCTGCCACGCCGCGCCCCGTCACGCCTCGCCCACTGTGTGCAAAGAGCTTAAGGGTTTATAAGTGTGTGGCAGCATCTACATCACCACATGCGAACTACGCATCACACTGAGGTCACGCAAAATCATGCATCGCGCAAGCAGAGATTATCGCGCGACTGGCATATACAACATGTCCCAGAATTAACGCACAACCTCTATGGACCAAACCTGTAATCGCGAAAAAAAAACTCTGCTGTTCCCTACATTTATTTACGTTCGAATAACTCGTCAAAATGTAGGGAATTTATGAAGAAGAAAAAACTTAACATTTTAGTTGAAAAACATCTTTCCCCATACATTTCAACTGCAAATTTAAGTTTGTTTTAAGACCATAGACTTCCTGTTTACCTGTAATCTATAATTATAGGAGTATTCTCTATATTTAAAAAAAAAATTAGGCTCAGCACTTTCGGAGATAGATATGATGGTCAATCTTGCATCTATTTTCTTTAATAACTTTAAAATGAATTATTTTAAAATAATATAAAAATAATATTTAAGACACTCACAAAAAGTCCTTTATATTTGACACGGTATAGTTCACAAAACTGTTATTTATTAATTTTCCTATTTGTCCCCCAAAGGTACCCTCATATTCAAAATTCGTTTATCAACTTTACACGTTTGGGTCACAGTAATTCATAATGTGTACCAAATTTCAACTGAATCGATCGAGTAGATTCGGAGCAAATCGGCTGTGACAGACGGACACACGAGTGATCCTTTATAAGTTTCCAATTTTTTTTTCATGTACGGATCCCTAAAAACAATCATGCACGCTATAAAATGATAGACGAGTCAATATTCCACCTTTTTCACATAATCTCTTTTGCCCGTCGATATTAACCGATCGGCAGGCAATAGATAGTACCCATAGCTAGCTTTTTGAAATACCAAAAACCAATCAGTTTTGCCACGAAGGAATGGAAGAATGCAGTTTCATTTAAAACTTCGCACTTTGTATGGATTTTTTCAG
Organism: Tiliacea aurago; assembly: GCA_948098905.1. Taxonomy (NCBI): domain Eukaryota; kingdom Metazoa; phylum Arthropoda; class Insecta; order Lepidoptera; family Noctuidae; genus Tiliacea; species Tiliacea aurago. The sequence goes on from OX402593.1 coordinate 21,905,428, forward strand.
TGCGGTTTTTTTTTTGGAGGCAAAAAACCAGACGGTGTTTGCACACAGGTGAAATTCTACTATGTTAGCTTTTGTTAGGAGCTAGGAGCATTGTTTCTCATATTTGGTGCAAACACGTGTACCTGTATGTACTACTCTGTATACAACGTGTGGTTTTGCATCCTCGTCAAATTTTAGGAGGCTGTTATAAAAGACGTAAATAATCAAATAAAATTACGATACCTGCTCAATAATTAATATGTACTTGTTTTTTTAGTTATTTAAGTTTGACAGTAACGGAGCGAGTCTGTGCTTTGAAAGTGGTGTAACTTTCAAATAACAGAATCGCTCCGTTGCGTCTGCGGTAGGCAGTGTCCCACGCACGACTATGTTGCTCGCTGTGTGCGTTCGTGTCAACGACCGGCAGGCCTCGCAAAATTTATGTCATTCCCGCTAATCGAAAAATTTGGATTATTATTGCTCCATGTCGAGAATCATTAGCATAGTTACCTCCTGGAATTTGACGAGGATGCAAAACGACACCTTGTATAAAGTCAAATTCAAAAGGGGTATTCTTCCTCTGAAATGTCAATGAAATTGGAATGAAGGAATTTCATCAATTGGGCCATTCATTTTGGTGGGTAATAAGTTCCTTTTATTGTTTATGTCGCATCCGGCAAAATGTTTACAACAAGACAAGGCGCGCCACCTAGCGGCAACTATAAAGACTAGAATTGGCGCGCTTTGACAGAGTCGCGGCCACAGATTAAGTAGTACTCAGATGGTAATCTCCCGTACAAGAAAAATCGCTTTAGAATCTGCTTGCTTTGATTGTGACGTTTGGTATTTTTTTAATTTTATCGCACAAAAATGTTGTCGGTCGTAGTGGTTCGAAACCCGAGTCTTTTTGCCGAGGTTTATCGAGCCTAGAATAGTTTGAATACTAGCCTTTTAAGCGACTTAACCGACTGGGAAAAAAGGGGGTTCTGTATTTAAACCTACGAGTATTATAATTGGAAATTGTAATGAATAAAATGCATTTGATATCATAAATTTTTACTTTTATTTCATTTTGAAACAAGTACATAGTTGACAACCGAGTACCTAATACATACATTTTTGAGTATTCTTCAAGCTTGATCTGGATTTAACTTGCTTCAACGATTTTACAAATTCATGACACAGTTTAGAACTTGGCATAATTAGCCTACAGATTTTTGATTAAAACAACATGCCTTGTTCAGACTACTCCTCCTTCTTCAGACTTCTGTTATTGAAACTTGTAACTTCAGGAACAACTGCATCTGTAACAAGTAAAGAAAATATTAGGAACACAAGTCTTAGCAGATTGAAAAACCAGAAATATTTGCATGGACACATGGACTTGCTCACTAAGGATTCCATACCAGCACAATTATTACAGTTCTCACTATCATCAATATTCATTTGTTTTTTAAACAAAAGCTAATGCACTATAATCAGATTGAGTTATACTCTGTATAATTATACCCTCCATGTATTTCTTGTATGTGTGGTACCTATGGCTACTAATCAGACGGCTAGCTACAATGTGTGTGTTTTAGTTTGTTGCCAACTTAAGTAGTGTAAACAAATATCTGTTTATAGTGGAAAGAAATATCCATATTTGCTGCAACACTACTAGTCAATGATAACTATAATATTCAATTATTTTACCTTTCATGATTTGGTTTTCTGAGGCTTCATTTCCACTGCCCGAAGTGGTGGTGTTGTCGTATGACCACAAGGTTTGAGTTTTCAAAACAAACAGATGTAGCAATAATTCCTGGAAATAAAAATTTGTTCAATAATTCAATTATTATTATGAGTAATTACTTACGGGTAGTCAGAAGCACAAAAGTCTGACAACCAGTCTCTACCAAGAAGTATTGTGTTACCCAGTAATTGGGTTGTGGAGGTCAGATAGGCAGTCGCTCCATGTAAAATACTGCTATTCAGTTGCAACCGGTTAGACTGGAAGTCAACCCCAACTTAGTTGGGAAAAGGCTGGGCAGGATGATGATATTAAGAATAATTACTGAGTGTGTTTAGTGAATAATGTGTTGTGGCTGTGCTTTTCTTATAAATAATAAAATTTTCATTTACCTATTTAATTTTCTTATGGGATCATATTTTTTTTGTATTTAATTAAGTATTTTTAAAGTAGCTAAGCTACGGTACCTATGAATTACATGATTGGGTCAGAGGGTCGTCTTAGGGGTTGTTGAATGATGCACTTTAGTCAATGATAAAAGTATTATCGTGATATTTACGTTCTTACCTGTGCAAGTGGTCAGAATGCATAGTTTGATAAATGCAACTGCTAATTTTGTCGTCTTAGAAGAACGTGGGTTAGGCGCCAACACAAAGACAAACTTGTTTAAAATGTTTAAGACTTTGCTTGCAATTTTTCACTTTAACTCGGTCTTGGGAAACAGTAAATATTGACGTCCTTTCGTCAACTGCCAATTCACAACATAGCACTTGTGGAACATACTTCAAGTTTTTATTACAATTATTCTATTTCAGGAGACAGTGAGGATACAATAGGAAATAAATGTAAATCAAATAGTAAACAATGACACTGCAATGGCGGTTGCAGAACCACAGACTACGATAGCCTATCGATAGACTTACAACAAACAAGTATGGCGTCGATTGCAAAGGCGACACAGGGGAAAGGGACGAGGGGCGGTTGTCATTTCGGAAGAAATCACTCATAGACAAATACGTCTATTAATCCCCATATTTTTTGTTCTAAGATTACCAGCCGTGGTCGCGGCGTGTGCGGTCGGTTACGAAGTAAAAGAGAACGCGCCAAGTGGGGCATTCCTATACCGGTGATCGAGCTGTGAAGACGCTTCGGAACTGTCCTAAGTTTTGTTGCATCATCATACCAATCTGTTATTGTCTCAGTGCAGGGCAAAGGCCATAATACCCAGTTGATTGTAATACCTAAAAATATTAAAGTGTAAAGTGATTATCATTTTTACTGAATGTATCAATTTGAAATTTCATATCGCACCCAGTGTGTTTTCATTGCACGAAACCCAACTTCTAGCCACATGATGTCCGAATCTAACTGAGTAAATCCTGACGATCCGACATATGTTAATTAAGGAACAAAACAAAATATAAACAGAAACATCACAAAAGCCTCTATAGGTTTGTCCGGATGTTGAAACACTTTTACGCAGTCTTAATACGAACGGAATATCATTATAAAGGTTTTTAGTTTATAAAACATTGTGAGGGAGTTCGTAAATAATAACTGCAAAAAAAAACCGGCCAAGTGCGTGTCGGACCACGCACAATGAAGGGTTTCGTAGTTAGGATGAATTTATCCTAAAAACAAACTTAACATTGTAGTTGAAAAACATGTTCTCCCATACATCGATATACGTCACAGTCAATTCTCGAACTGCAAATATAAGTTTGTAATCGCAAAAATTTTTGTATGTGATAAAACTACAAATTTACAATTTTAGGACTTTTCCTATACTTGTGCTGTAAGACCTTGCTTCTTGCCAAATTTCATGATTAGGTCAACGGTAAGTACCCTATATACACAATTGACAATTCAAAAGTGCCTGTAATAGGTTTATTTGAAATAAATGCTTTGAGTTTGAGTTTTGAGTTTTGTTATAGGTTTTGATTTATTTGCGAGTATCGAAATATGTCGCAATAATTTCGCATAAATCGCCGTGTTTTTTTATTTACTTAACTTAAAAGCTTGATTTTTTTGGAACTCCTAGGGACCGTGGACCTACGATATGATATTAATTTCAACTTGATACCTACACGCGTTCCTGAGAAAAAGGGTCTTGACAGACAGACAGACAGACAGACGGACAACGAAGTGATCCTATAAGGGTTCCGTTTTGTCCTCTTAAGGTACGGAACCCTAAAAACGAGCGAGCCTTCCAAAAGTCGTTTATGATGTGTAACATCTGACATCTCACCTTGGTAATAAGCAGATTGAGCAGTGACAGAAATTATCCCCTCTACTTACCATCTATAAAGTACTTACTAATTACACCCACAAACAACACACATAACTCCAGACAAAAAACATTAGAAACATTCACAACACTTTCATTAATTTTAATGTATTTTCTTGTCGTTATTATTATTTTCCTAAAAAGGGGGGTTTTCCATAATCACGCTTGGCAGGCAGGTCGGCGATCGCAGTATGGTGTTAAAATGCATAGAGAACGCTGCTGCCCATTCTCTAGTAAATCCCTTAGTCGCCTTTTACGACACCCATGGGAAGAAATGGGATGGTGCTATTCTTTACGTCTGGCAACAAACGGAAAAATTAAAGATGTAACACACTAAAAAGTACTGAAACGACAACGGCGCGGTTCAAAGGGCACGTCGATGATAATTGCTAATTGAATGAAATTTTAACTGAATAATGCATTTTCAAAGGGAAATAAGAAATGTTTGTATTTACTTTTAGGTAATATAACTAATATTATAGAGGTAGTTTGTGAGGTTGTAGGGGGTAATCTTCGGAACTACTGAACCGATTTAAAAAATTCTTTTCGTAATGGGAGGCTACAGTATTTCCGAGTGTTACAGGATATTATACCGCAGTGTCTCAAGACGAAAGTCTTTGAGCAGTGCGTGTTGCCAGTGATGACCTATGGCACTGAGCACACGTGGTCGCTCACAATGGGCCTTATCAGAAGGCTAAAAGTCACCCAAAGGGCAATGGAGAGGGCTATGCTTGGAGTTTCTCTACGTGATCGAATCAGAAATGAAGAGATCCGCAGGCAAACCAAGGTAACCGACATAGCCCGAAGAATTGCCAAGCTTAAGTGGCAGTGGGCAGGGCACATTGCTCGCAAAACTGATCGCCGATGGGGCCGAAAAGGTTCTGGAGTGGCGACCGCGTACCGGAAGACGTAGTGTTTGAAGGCCTCCTACAAGGTGGACCGATGACTTTGTCAAGGCCGCAGGTATCCGCTGGATGCGGGAAGCACAGAACCGGTCGAAGGGGCGATGCTTGGGGGAGGCCTATGTCCAGCAGTGGACATCTTCCGGCTGAAATGATAGGTTATTATATTGTTAAATCAAGAAATTGTACGCGGACGAAGTCACGGGTACAAGCTTGTAATTAATAACTAGGTACCTATTTGTTATTTCCGATTTAATTCTTATTGGAAAATCATTAATTAAAGTAGGTTTAATACCTACTCTAGTTAATGATTTTCCAATAAAAGCGTTCGTTCGTTTCCCTTAATAGTTTGTGTATCTCGGTACTACTAGTTTTGTTTGTGCTGCCATTCTTGTTGCTTTACTATGATTGAATTTAATTTGCAGTTCTTTGTTGGAGAACTGTTCTACCAATAACCACTTTCGTATTTGTGTATTGGCAAGATTTTACAATACTTATTTAAATAAACCTTTTTACTTAGGCGGAAGGCAGAGGCCAGGGTGATGGGCGCAGCCTGGGAGATGCCTACGTCCAGCAGTGGACTGCGATAGGTTAAGTTGATAAATTATTTATTTAATACTTTAAACCACGTCAGTGGTAAAAGGAACCGTTGAAAAGAACTAGTGGCTAGATTGCACTAATAAAAAAAATAAAAAAAATATTTCTTTTCTTTCTTCTTTAATTAATGTTTAGTTATTATTATGTGCAAATAGGTATGCTTGTGTAACCGTAGTCGAGGCGGAAGTAACATGTAAGTCAGTTTAACATCACGTGGGTCATCTGCCACGTATGCGTATGGGTATGTGTAAACCACGTCAGTGCTAAAAGGAACCATTGAAAAGAACTGGTGGCAAGGTTGTACTAATAAAAAAAATAAAAAAATCTTTCTTTTCTTTCTTCTTTAATTAATGTTTAGATATTATTATGTGCAAAAAGGTATGCTTGTGTAAACGTAGTCGAGGTGGAAGTAACATGTAAGTCAGTTTAACATCACGTGGGTCATCTGCCACCACTTATCTACTCAACTCATAAACACTCACTATTAGTAACAAACGTAAAATGGAGCTAAAAACAAAACCACATATCTACAAAAGAAACCCTATTCATTGTACCAGTATTTCAAGGATTTAGTTAATCCTCCTAGTATTTACTAAATCCTTGAAATACTGTTTACGAACACAAACATTTAAGTACGCCAGCCATTCTAACTTCACTAATGTCCATTTAAGTACAACCGTTGCTGTATGGTAAGTATTAGAAAATCCAACACAAAAACTTCGCTAAATTAACTGAAGGAACAAGCAGTATACTTAGATTTCTCGAAACCGGCAACACTAATTATATATTGTAGCCTTTAGCCTCATTATTAACACTTAAGTTCTCAAGCACTTTTGCCCACCAAACTGAAATGTTACTACAATATTTTTAGAAAAAGAATTTTACCTAGATTAATTAAATTCCTACCTTCTATCTGTACACCGAGCTCAATAATACAAGGGTTAAGACCACTATAACCTGATCTTTTGCGCCCCTTCTTAGGTGCGAATTGGCGATGGAAAAAGTGGAATTTAATAGAAAGCCTGGGTTCAAGATACGTTGGATGACGTGGGGTTTCCTTTTAAAAATATAAAAAATGTTTTCGTTTCAATTTTAACAAGAGTTTGTTCATAACAAACCTGTTTGCACTTTAGATAGTGAATAGTTGTTGAATGTAGAACTAGCAGAATGTTAATGAAACTCCTTTGAAAAATGTGAAGAGACTGGAGTTTTTTTTTGAAAGTTGAAGTGACTGTCATAAGATTTTTAATCTTGATGTCTGTCGTATTCTTTTTGCGGGTAAATCTTGGCTTTAGTAGCATGTCTGGTGTTTATTAATAACTCATTTTAATTTAACTATTACTAGGTATACAATGTTCATGCTTGAAAACTGTGCGGACCTTTGCCTAATAACGGATTTCATAAGTTAAAAAAAAGTTCATGTTATTTTTTGATAAAGGATACGATAGGACGTTGATTTAAGACACAGTCAATCAATTTCCAACTAAGTACAATTTAAACACAATGTGCTGTTTTTATTTAAAATTAATATCAATTACAAGAACACAAATACTTACATAATGTTTTTTTGAAGTTAAATGCTTCTTATAAATGTTTTTTTATAAGCATTGCACCTATGTACCAAATGCAAATTCATGTTCCATAAAGTATAAAATATATTAAGTATTAAATAAGTACTAAATTATGGAAGAATCTTTGTTCTTACTGCTTCAGATTTTGTTCAGCCCGCTTAAAACAAAAGAGCAGTAAGATGAAAGTACAACCTGAAAAAATAAAGCAAAACCAGCGCTTTATTACCTCGAGAGCCTTTTACGAAATTCTAAAGGAATACTGTAGTTTATTTCAAATTAATGTAATCTTTTAGTTATTGTATCTAATGTACTTAACTGTGTTTCGTTACAGCTAAAATAATTTATAAATAGAATTAGATGAATAGAATATTCAATGTTGCTATAATTTTATTTAGGCTACTAAAAGTAGTTTTATCTACTAAGTCATAAAGTAGTTCTTAATCTAAACCTTAAGACGCAGATATATGTCAATGACCTTGAGTGGTTAGCTTGCGTGTTCTGTACTGAGCTCATGCAACGCGTCGTACGTTCAGCCAGTAATAGGACTCACCCATCAAGGAGCGCTGTCCCCAATTTGACGCATTATTAATTTATTATAAACAAAACAAAAGGCATTTTAATAAAACGCGTATACTAAAAGATTTAAATAATTAAATTATCTTTAAATTTGTGAAGGTTTCAGAAAAATACGCTAGGTAGATTTTGTGCCATTCTCAGTTTTTTATCCGCGTTAGACATAAATTTACAAATTAATTTCACTATTTAATATATACATAATTTAAAATATTCACATACTAAGTTATTGAGAAAATGCTCTTATTTAACATATATTTTTTTCAAATCATTAACACTACTCGTTTAGTCATGATCTTCAGTATAATATCATTAAAAGTCGGTTATCGTCCCCTTAAGAAGGTTATTTTGACCTAAAATTGACCTTGACAGACGTGACTAGAATAAATGTAATCTCTACTAAAACTGTGTGACAAAGGATTTCAGACTTACCTACCTGAAATAAAAACGAAAGTGAAAGAATGTCTACACTGAAAAAATTTAGTGTTTACCATTGTTGTATTAAATAGGAAGATATGGTACGCGCTCCTCGACGTGGAACGCATAAATAAGGGGAAAGAACACAATCGACCTACATTACTTTTGGTTTGCGGGGAATACCCGAATCGTAGTTTGTTTCCGAGTTGTTATGGGTACGTAGCAGTGACAATTATTGCTATCTCGTTCCCGCTATAGCCCGCGTAATATATCTCTCTATTTCGGTTGTCGAGCACATGACGCACGACATCGGGTCCATTTAATATTTACGCGATGTTAGAGAGTGGCCTATCTTCCTATTTAATACATCAATGGTGTTTGCCTTAACACGCATCTTGACTCCATACGACCCTAACAACACCTTGACGTCTAAAGCTACGAGAACGTTGTTAAATTATCATAGTTCCGTCTACTAAGTAATGAATTAGTTTAAATACGGGTAGTTATTTAATTTAGCTCAAATGTTGGCCATATTAAGAAAGATTATAATGTTAACAAGTTGCTTGTTACCATGAACTTAAATTAATATTTGATATACAAAAGCGAATAAGTAAAATTAAAAAAAACATGAATAATGTAAGTTTATAATAGCATGGAATGAATGTACTCATGGAATTAGTAAGTATTATACAGGGTGTTAAAGTAACTGCGTGACATAGCTTAAAGGTAGGCTCAGTATCGATAAAGGAACCCATAAAAAAAAAAAGATACTTCCGGTGACCTAGAATCATGAAATTTGGCAAGAAGCAAGGTTTCACAGCACAAGTAAAGGGAAAAGTCTGAAATCTACAATGTGTAGTTATATCACTATTTTTTATTTTTTTGTTATTACAAGCTTACATTTCCAGTTGGAAAATTGACCATGGCGTATATCGATGTATGGGAGAACACTTTTTCCAACTACAATGATATATTTATTTTTGGAATAAATTCATCCCAACTACGGAACCTTTGAAAACCACACATTTGTGAAGACACAGGCCTCTACCTCATTTGATTTATCCTCAAAATTGTACACCAATTTGGTAGTAACGTTCAACATTTCCAATGTCTCGCTAGTAATTCATGTCCAAGTTGACACATTGCCCTATTCAGCACTGCCGTAGTGGCACAGTGCTCAAATATTCATATTGAGCATAAAATCCAGTCCAGAGCAATCAGCTAACTTTGGAAATGTTTACCACACCGTGAAATTTTGAGATGAATAGACGACGGGAATGGTTTTGACACCTATGGCAGAGTTTAAGTTTAAATCATTCTGATTAAACGTATTATTATTATTGTTTGTATCTTAATTAATAATAGAATAGAAAAGAATACTCTTTATTATGTACACCATAAAAGTTACAGATATAAATGGTCTCAAAGGTTCGTCGCCGTCGTGCACTCGCTGCTCGCCAACTCGTTTTTAGTTGCTAGCTCTACTTGCTTCTCGTTAATCTCATTGATCAGCTCATACTGTATTTTACATAGGGTGACACAATGGGCGGTCTTATCGCTAAAAGCGATCTTTAATAATGCATAGTCTAAGTCATCATTTTAGTCGAAAGACGTCCACTTCTGGACATAGGCCTCCCCCAAGCAAGGAGAGAGGTTTGCCCTAGTCTAATTAATAAGTACTAATAAATGGGTAATGTGCCCGAATTAAAGATAGGTAGCACATTACGTAGTACTCGTCAAATGCACAGAACACATAAACTCCTAACGGAGATGTGAACTTTCGAAATGTTGCCACTACATAAAGCGTAAAACGTTTAAGGAGGATGATATTCTCATAGCATGTATGTCTATTTTTATTAATATTTCTGTTAAGTTTATTCTACCACTTATTTTTATTATTATATTATTTTTCTTTATCTATGATCCTATTAATTATTTGCTGCACCGTACGACGTCATACGTCGGCGCCGGCTGTCGCTGGAAACCAGCGCTGGGGCTCTGTCTTGCATAGGGTCGCAGTATAATGCTGAGCGATAGCCGTTTTGCGTGGATGTGACGCATGTTTCCCCCAACCTTTTCTTATTTTTGTGTTTATGTTCTTTGTTGCGTCATGTTTACCGCAAATAAACGTATTTTCTTTCTTTTTTCTTTCTTTTCTTCTCTTTAAATAAATAAGTTAATCGTTAAGTGCCGTGTGGTGCAGGACATAAAGAATATCACCTTCCTATTTCTTCCCGTGGGTGTCGCAAACCCGCCTGCCAAGCGTGGCGATTATGGCAACCCCCCCCCCTTTGGGGAAGGCCTATGTCCAGCAGTAGACGTCTTCTTAGAACTAGCTTCTGCCCGAGACTTCGTTCGGGTTGAAGTCGAAAGAACCAGAATATATACTGAAATACATAACTGAAAAGAGAAAAACAAGCATTTTAATGTAGGTATAGAATTTTGGTATTGCATGGGGGGGGGGGACAAACAAAACTTACACCATTTTTTAATTTTTAGGTTATTGTTGTCATGCCTGCAATACCAAAATTCTGTAGATTATAATGCTTGTTTTTATATTTCAAGCTTTTTAGATTTATTAATATAAATTATATTATATATTTCGAATAGACTCATTACTAACTTTTATTTGATACCAATATTGTTGTAATTTATTAAAAAAAAAAACCTTCCCTCCCTTTTTTGTATTTGCAGATGCAATATACATCATGTCCCAGAATTAACGCACAACCTCTTAAAGGGGCATTGTACTCATCATTATGAACAACTTTTACCATGGGACCAAACCTGAAATCGCTAAAAAAAATCTGCTGTTCCCTACGTTAACGTACGAATAGCTCGTCAATATGGAGGGAACAGCTGGTTTTTTTTTTTCACGAATTCAGATTTGGTCCCATAGTAAAGTCAGATCATGTGAAGCTGGCAGGTTGGTGTCTGAAATGGTCTTTTGAGGAAGTAAACACACAGATAAGTTACTCAAACTACCAGAAAAAAAAATCTTTTACAAAAAAATAATAACCGACTAGAGAGAAAAATAACTTTAATTTCGGAAGTTAGTGTCTTTGGATCTGTATTTGAGTTTTTTGCCACCGACTTCCGAAATTAAAATTATTTTTCTCTTTGTAGTGTTATTTTTGGTAGTCGGTTATTATTTTTTTGTAAAAAGATTTTTATTTTTGACTTTTTAGTGGGTCAGTTTTGAATTTATCTAAGTTACAATAGCCTCATGTTAACTGCTCATCACCTTTTACAAAAATTTGCTTTTCCCGACGCTGGGACGTTGATTGTTGAGGAGTTCTCCTGGTAAGAACCAAGAGAACTGCCACTCACCATATGCATAGTGACGAGTATAAATTGCTTAATCGCAACCCGTTAACTAGGTACTCATTATTATATTGTTCCGGTGGCCATCTGTGGTCTCCATCATCAGTTCCACTTTACCAAATGGTGCTTTCGGAGAGCAAATGCACGAGTTGCTATAAACAATACCCAAATCGCTATAGGTTTGCATATAAAATTTGAGGGTTTCCCTCGATTTCCATGGGATTTCCTCATCAGATTCTGATTTGGTTGCAATGGGACCACCTCGGGAGTATACCCTTTCAAACAAAAAAAGAATTTTCAAAATCGGTTCATAATTGATGGAGTAATCGCGTAGCAAACATACAAAAAAAAACAGCTGAATTGAGAACCTCCTTTTTGGAAGTCGGTTAAAAATCATGCGGGCAGTCTTTGGACTTTAGGGACTGCTGATAGAAGTGAAAACTAAGTAACTTTTGAATTGTATCGAAGCGTTCGGTGAAGATGACGTGAGTTCCATGATTTTTAGTCACACAAAAAGTGCTCAACGCGCCCAAAGGAGTTTTCACAAAACAAAATGAGAGAAAGAAAAACAATGACTCCCATAGTCCTCACATTCACAATAATTAAAACAATATTAGGAAACTTTACAAAGTAAATATTCATCTTATTGTATACGTAAAATGGAATATAGAGAAAAAAGTATTATCAAAATTAGCGCGTTCAAACAAACTCTTCAGCATTATTATATTCGTATAGATAAGTAGGTACTGGGTGGGTAGATAGCCTCTGCCTAACCCGTCCGGGATTACAGGCGTGATCATATGTTCGCACTGCTGGGACACAGGTCTCCTCTTTGTGAGGGCCGTAATCCCCCACGCGGGCCCAGTGCGGGTTGGTAGATGTCACATATCTTGGAATATTTGGTTCTAGGACATGCGCGGTTTCCTCAGGATGTTTTCCTTCACCGTTTTGAGAGCAGCGTAATCAGTTTGAGTCATATAAGTGGCTGACCCAAATGTCCTTTCTTTGGTATTGATCGTCGCATCGTTGAGCTCCTTAAATTCTGAGTAGAGCTGCACGATTACTGACAAATGCGTGCACTGACTGGTCAGATCCACTCAACCTGTGTGGTTCTTTCCTCAAAAGACCATTTCAGACACCAATCTACATGGTCTTCACATGATCTGACCAAGATTATGTCTGGACTTTAAAAGAGAGTGTGACCTCTGAGTTTGTTTCGGCCTTTCTTCTCAGAGTAGTCAGATAGGAAACGCCGACCTCATCTAGTTTTTAAAATATGATTGACGTGTAAAAGTGTTTGTACAAACCTACTTACAGAAATAAAATCATTTATCATAACAGTGATGATGAAATGATAACGTCTTGATAGTCTATTAACAAAGCGGAAATAAGTGGTTCTTGCATTAAGTTTATTCTTGAAAAGGATCTAGAATTCTAGTAATAGAGAGAAAAAATTGTTCTACCGGTGTTGTTGAAGCCCTTAACTTCGATATTTTTCTCTGACAATTTTGTTTCAGTTTATTAGTTCTGCTTATTGAACATGAAGTAAGAAACGAACAAAGACCTGGAAGCAATTTGTCTAAAACCTTTGTTTACGTAATGTTATGTCAATGTGTAGTCACAGTCACTACATATTATAGTTTGGTAGTATGAGGAACAGGGTGTAAAGTTCACTCATCCACCATAGAAAAGGGAGGATCCTCCGACCAGACGGGTGTTGTGTCTGGTGGGCAACTGCCTGACGGTTGATGTCGGGACGTTGTATATATGCTAGTTGCGTGGTAAACTGCTTGCGCGATGCAGGATTCGCGTGACGTCAGTATGACGCGTAGTTCGTATGTGGCGATGTTGATGCCGCTACAATAGAACAAAGTTGCTTCCCGCTTCCTGTCTGTCCCTATGTATGCTTAGATCTTTAAAACTAGGCAACGGATTTGGATGCAGTTTTTTTTCAATAGATAGAGTGATTCAAGAGGAAGGTCTAAATGTTTAGAAAAAGCCACGCGGGCGAAGCCGCGGGCAGCAGCTAGTTATTATTATAATAGAACACAAATTGTAGACAATTAAATGAATTCTTGTATCGACAAGTATTCATTTAATTGTCTATTTTTTGTCTATATACTGTTATGTAAAGTATATTATTGCCAATATTGTTAATGTGTTAAATTGTTTATTGGAACATTTATGTTCTTTTCCTTGCTATTGTTATATATATATATAACACGACGAGGAACCCAATGCCGTTTCTGTGACCAGTCTCTGGTGTACTTAATGCTTCACTGATGGTAGATAGGTAGTTGGTTTTCAATTACACACAACATATAATCAAACTCAAAGCATTTATTTCAATTAGAACATTTACAGGCACCTGTGAATTATCATTTATCATGGAGTCGTTCAGTTTGAGTTACTTTGTGAAGCTAGTCGCCCATTCCAAAGCGAAGTAAGTCCATATGGAGAAGAACGGGCAAGAAACTACATGGACACTCTTTTAAATCAAAATCATTTCTTTACAGAGGTTTCTTGTTCGACCAATATAATCACAGAACACATAAACTCAGAGGGATTAAGGCTTCTACATACCAGCGCGACTTGTCGCGCGACGCCACACGTCACAAAGGCCCTGCGTGTCGCGGGACGAGCGGTGCCTTTGTGTCGCGTCGCGTCGCGCGACAAGTCGCCCCGGTATGTAGAAGCCTTTACAATTTTCGTGCGTACAAGACACACACTCCTACGACAATGGCTGCCGGCCTGCCGGCCGCGCGGCAGTCGTATTCCCTAAATCTTATTACTCAATTATCTGAATAAAACTTACAAACAATACTAAGATGCTTATCAGTTAATTCTTTTATTATTAAACAATGCTTATATTCACAAATGCAAAAGCGGTTTTAAATGAAAGCTTAATTAGTAACTTCACTACTTTTTACCACTAAGATTGACAATGTTTCCGGTAGATCAATGATTTAAATCAAACAACAAGTTTTCTTAAAGAAATGTGCGTGTAAAATAATCTAGTTACTTTATAGTTTCTAAATTATTATTGAAACTGATTTAGTTCTCGTATTAAATTATAACATTGAGGTATTGACCACTCAAATGTAATCGCCGCCATCTTCTACGATATTGGGTGATTCGAAGTCATAAACACAACTTACTATGTACAAATGTAGAATTGTTAAATTGGACTTCAACCCAAAAGTCATTCAATGTTCTCTTTTAATTTTAACTATAGTTTTAACGAGAACATCATAATTAATTTAATAATTAATCTTAAAACAATACAAGATGTTTCTAATTCACAAAGGAGCTAATAGATGGCGGCTCGAGTAATTATTATTATGATAAATTGGAATAATTCATTGAGCTAATAGATGGCGGCTCAAGTAATTATTATTATGATAAATTGGAATAATTCATTAGTATTTAATAATCTTAACAGGCAGACGCTTGTAGCGGCGACATATACAACCTGTTTTTTTTGATATCCCATAACTCTAGGGTTATATTCTGTAGGTAAAAATAATACTAAAACTCCTAGAATAGGTGGTCCAAAAATGCATCGTTTCGGAGATATCATCAATCATAATTAGATTAGGTCAAAAATTGTCACCAGTATGACGAATCTTTACTTTTGCGAGGTTGCCAAACTTCGCAGTAGTGTAGTAAAATAAAATATGTAGGTATGTTGGTATCGGGGCTTCCCGGCGGCAGCTAGTGAAGGGAAAGCTACCTTGTCGACATGTAATATTTCACGTAAGGGTGTTTTACATTAATAATCGTGACTTTGCCGAATTATTTTGTATGAAAAATGAAAAAAAAAAATAACGAAGGATTGGAACATAACTCATATGCCAGTTGATTCTTTGATATGGCCTCAATGATACCCTAGAGTTATGGGATATCAAAAAAAACACGTTGTATATATATAATCAGTTTATTTCAGACAAAAAGACATCCATAAATTGTGTTAGTTAATGTTAGTAAAACACTAAAAATAAAATTAAAAGAACAATCAAATCAAAATCATATTTTGTTGGACACATGGAGTGCAATTCAGTGCCCAAGATAGGGACTATCTAGTCGGCTGTTGCTATTATTCTAAATATTGTTCCAAGAGATAGAATTAACTGTTTTTTGGGATAACGATGATTTTATGGAACTGTAAGAAATATGTTGATGGAATACTTTAATAGTTTCCATGGAGTTTCTTGTCCTTCTTCTCCATGAAGACTTAGTTTTGCGAACGGACAAGTAGCTTCCAGATTAAATACTGACAAGTCTAACTGAATAAAGGTCTAGCCTTGTCGTGTGTTTTGTCTACTTCCTTTCCTTACAAAATCATATTCTTAAGAACTTTCATACACAGTAAATTACCAGTAACCAATCTGACACTCAAACTTTGCCATTTGTATGTATTATACTTATAGTATTTACTGCCTCTCATTCAGTATACATCTGCAATACGCTCAATTGAATGATGAAGCGTATTTTCCGAAGGGTTGGGAAAAGGTGTATAGTACTCCCACATTTCCCCAGTTCGCATGATTAAGTACCATGAAATAGAGCAAGCCTCCAGAAAAATAACACTGTCCGTCCTGGGATCCAAACCCAGGACCTCACGCTCAACAGTTGCGTTTGCGATCACAAGACCAACGAAGCCAAAATCGCGATGCAAGACGGAAACGAGAGGTTGAAAAAATGTTTAATGTCAGAAATTCATCATAATAATTTCAGCTGAAAGAAGTCCACTGCTGGACAAAGGCCTCACCCAAGCACCTCTACTTCGACCAGTTTTGCGCTTTTCGCATGCAGTGGATACCTACGGCCTTCACAAGGTCATCCGATGACCTTGATTTTCTTCTAAATAAGATATGCAAGCAAACCAAGGTAACTGACATAGCCCAAAGAATTGCCAAACCTAAGTGGCAGTGGGCAAACAGAAATTATGATGGCAAAATTTGAAACTCTGTACTACTAAAAAATACTACTTACATATAATATTTAGTTTCCTTAATTACTAACTAATTTTTTTCGCTTTAGTCACACCTCCGTTACCGCAAAACTAACCCGAAATCAAATTTAACTTTTAGTTCTCCGCGGTTCGGCTAAACTAATTATAACTATGCCAAAAATTTACCGTCAGTATCGAAAAGGCTTTGAAGGAGTTTAGTTAGTAGGAAAAACAAGAGCCAAGTTAATTTGAACTTGGGATTCTTTCCAAAGCCATTATCCTTTTCTTTCGTTGGCAGAAATTAAATGGTTGGTATACAGTAGGCATTTTATTATTTTTATTATTTATTATTATTTCCTCTCAAACAGATCACTTGCCATCTTATCTCTTCACCACCCTTGGTTGACTGGTAGAGAATGCCTAAGGCTTTAAGTGCACCTTTGTACCTTATTGTGTGCGAGAAGTTTTAATAAATAAATAAATGATTAAATAAATGAATGAATAAATAAATAAATAGTAGGTTTTCATTACTTACATGAAAAATACTCAATTAATGCTCGTAAAAACAAAATATGAATGTTTTTAGTGTCAAACTGTGTACCGCCGCCTGATATGATTTCCCATCGACAAAAATGATGAACTTCGAAACAAACATTGATCCCCCGTTGGGGATGAATTATCAAGAACCTTTCACAAGGAACCCTTGAGCTATGCTTCGGTCAGTGATTGAATTAATGAATCCATTTAAAATTGTTTAAGGGTGATTTTTCAATAGTCAGATAACTTATATCTGATAAATAAATATGACAGTTTGACATAAAGTCTTTACAAAAACTGTCAAACCGCAAGTAGATAAGTAAAACCAAATGAATGGTAGTTTATGAAACCGTTGCATAATGAGTGTGTTAAAACACGAGTGAGAGATTTTTTTTTTTTATGGGCCCGCCACAATTGCGGTGGTAAGTCCCCTCTTTGAAGAGTGGCTAGAGAGCCACTCTTCAAAGAGGGGACCGGGAGGTTCCTGTTCAGGTCTGCCCTGCTTGGGCGGAGCACCGCCGTGTCCTCACGGAGGCGTCGGCGGCGGCGATCTCTCGCGTCCGGCCCTGGTTCAGGCCATGGTTCGGAGCGAGAGTGCATGGGAGGCCGTCACCTCCTTCTGCGAAACTGTAATACTCGCGAAGGAGGAGGCGGAACACGTGACGGTGAGGCAGAGTGCCCGCCCTTCCTCCCTTAGTCGCCGCAGGAGACGCCCCGGGCGTCGGGAATTGCAGGCCGATTCTCGGCCACCGTAGGCGCGGGCTTGCGGACGGTGAGCGATGGGTAGCTCACCGTCCGATAAGGACCAGGCCCGGGTCGATGGCGCGTTGTGTTCCACGCGTGCCTCAAAGAGACGTCAGCACCTATTGACGGGGTCCGAAAGGGCCAATGCCTGCCAGGGTTACGAGGCTGTCCGAAAGGGATATCGCGGCCGTGGCACACAGGCATTTGAAGGAACACGGTGGGTTTTAGTCAGTAAAAGTCTGACACTCCCTCCCGCTCCGCCCAGAGCGGGAGAAGTTATTTGATGATTGCCCACCCAAAAAAAAAAAAAAGGCGGCGTTTTTAATAGTACCACACCAGTTTGTAGTAGTGTTTTGATACCGCCTTATGTGCAGTTTCATACACTACTTCATCTAATCTCTTATATTGGGATTCCCAGCACACCACCGCGTATGCGCTAAAGCGTGCGCTGCCACAGATAAGTATTTTTTTTTGAAATGCTTAAACTTAGATTATATATATTATAATCTAAAGCTGTAAAACTGGCGCGCCCATGCATTCCATTAAAAAAAAATGTTGGGCAAATCCAAAAGTTAATGTGGCCAAGGACTTTTCCTTGGCGACATTAACTTTTGGGTTTGCCCTGTATCGCATTGGTAAAAAAGTAGTTTTATAACATTATTTTGTTAGAGGAAAAGTGTTTTATAATATTAGATAATTATAAAAGTGCTATATCATTATAAGATTATATTTTTACATTTCGATATTGTGTTTATAAAGTGTGTCAATATAAACCCATTTTGATGATTATTTTTTTTAATCTACGATATGAGAGTAGATAAAGTCTTTTATGCAATTATCATGAAGGAAAGGATGGAAGAGAGGTGTTGCTTGACCCAGAATTGCACATGGCATTTAGTCCAGTCTATGTAAATGAAGGTACGTACCGTCAGTAAACCTACTGAAAAGTATAAACCAACAACCCATTTAATATTGAAATTCTCACTGAAACAAATTTTAATACCATTACATTTCACCATTAAGCACCATTTAATAAAGCAATTAATGCCAGCTCATCATAAACGGATTCGCAGAAAAAACATATTATATATATACAGCCGATAAAACGTAATTATAACGCGTGGTCGACTCGGAATATATTTAAATTAATATCGTGGAAACAACTGCGTCCATCAATACATTTCAATTTAACTGGTTCGGTCTCTCTCAGTCGAAATTTCATGGAGCGGTAAGCACAGGCCGAAGTTGCCTGATTGCTTCTCGGCTAGATCGGATTTTAGGTCCAATTTTAGGACTTGTGTAGTCTTTAAATTGAATGTTACGTGTTTTGTGGGATTAGGGACTGTTAGACCTGAAGGTAACTTAATGTCATTACTTGATGCTTGATTCTTTCAGGATGTTGTTGAGGCTGCCTCGATACTGTAGCGCGTCGAATATGTTTGCGCAAGCCCGCACCGACGGCTTTTATGCTATTGTACGCAAAAAAACTGCGTCGCTTCTGAGGAGAGTGTGGGGCAGTCGAAACAGCATCCTGAAAACTGTAGCCGAGAGCTTCGGCTCTCCGATTATATAGCAGTTTGTGCGGAGGTTGATTGTTACTAACACTAGGCAATAAGTTATTTTTTGTATGTTACTAACACCATAATATGGATAATTGTGTCCGAAATAAAGCGATTCTATTCTATTCTATTCTATTCTATTACTGCATCAGTGGGGATTCGATATCATTATTGCATTGGTACTTAATCAAGCAATTAAATGAATTCTGGTTGATGTACCTTTTTTTTTGAACCTATTATATTTTTTGAGCCTGACTGTGCCCAAGAAAGATTCCGGTCCTCTAAGTATTATGGGAACCCGTTAATATTTTTATGTACAAGTTAGTCGTGCGTATAATAATAGTACCTACGTCCGAAATCAATCCGAAGTTGTTGGAATATTTTGCGTAGTCGTGCGTAGAAAATGAAAACCAATGCGATGGCACCGGAATTCAGCCATCTTGATGAAGAAAAACAAACCTACACTCAGTGTAGCATCAGCATAACTATGTAAACGTCTATTAACTGCTCCCAAATCACGATGTTTATTTCATTTTGATTTTTTACTTATTTTGACATAATCTCTTTATTATTTGACACAACAATTTTGATTTAAAATATTTATTAGTGACTTTTGGACAGAATATTAATTCAGATTTGTTACAGTTATAATGGAAATCTTGTCATTTGGTTTAAAAAGGTTTTTATTTTTATTATTTTAGTAATAATAGGTTTAGGGGTTTTAGTGTTATTAGTGTTATTAGAGTTTCTTGCCGGTTCTTCTCCATAGGAAACAAACAATTAGAATTATGCTACTAGCTTCTGATGTTTCGTATGTGCCAATGTAGGTTTAAGTGAAATAAAATATTTTGATTTTGATTTTGTGCGTTCTTAATTCGTACGATTAGTGATGGACACGGAAGAAGTAAGTAAGTAACTCCTGTCAGGTACTTCTTCCAATTACCCGTACAAATATAAAAACACGGTCAAGAGCGAGTCGGACTCGCGCACCGAGGGTTCCGTACGAATATATGATGTTGATGATTTCTGAAAAACTGTGCTATTTAGAGACATCGTTTTATTTTTCCTGTAATCTTTACATAAGCTTCTATCATATAGAATAATTTCAGATTTTTATCTCTGCAAACTTCGGAGACAAGGGGGGGGGATGGTATTGTTTCTCATATTTTTCATCAAAAGTCGGAAACTATGCTGCCTAAAAAAAAAAATTTTTGAGAATGTGCAAACAGCGTTCTTTCATATGATACCCCACATGTTCTAGTAGCTCCATTTCAATTTTTTAAGACCCCCCTTTCAGTCCCTCAGACACCTCCCCCCCCCCAGACTTGAGGTGGCCCGCAGAGGCGGGCCGGCACTAGCCGGGGATTGCGGAAGTAATAACAGATCCCAAGATCCCCGGTGCAAGTGTGGGAGGGGAACACTGGGGTGGTTTTTAGTCAGTAAGAGTCTGACAGACCCCTCCGCCCGCCCCGGGGCGGAGGACATCCATGAGGATTTTCCACCCCATGACAAAAAAGGACGATCTCAGTAGTAGGCAGCGAATTATTGCTGCCGGCCGTGGTCGAGTCGGTGGTTGGCAGCGAGGAGTCCTGGGACGCGGTGGTATCTTCTTCGCTTCCCCAACGTTGGGGTTGGCATCCAGTCTAACTGGATGCAGCTGAATACCAGTTTTTACTCGGAACGGTTGCCTAACTGACCGCCACAACCCAGTTACTGGGTTACACGATACTCCTTGGTAAGGCTGGTAGTCAGACTTTTGGGCTTCTGACTACCCGTAACGACTGTCAAAGATCTAGGAATGACAGCCGAGACCAATGGCTTAACGTGCCTTCCGAGGCACGGAGGGGTCTTGATATGTAATGGATGGTCTGCATCAACGAACCGACCACGGTAACCGTAGCTTTACCTTTGTTTGACATTTTACCCACGAGCCCCACGAGTTTTATAATCATTTATAATAACAATTATAACAGTGTTGCCCTCTTGTCGCTACGTCACTAGGTGCTAGCGACCGTTTTCGGGGGCCCAAAGCCAAACACACCGGTGTATCTCCCGCACTGAAAAAAAAAGTGTGTCCTGTTTAATGTGATCACGCATCTTGACTCCATACGAGCCTTACAAGATCTTGACTTCTGCAGCTACGAGTACTTTGTTAAATTATCATAGTTCCGTCTACTAAGTAATGGATTAGTTTAATTACGGGTCGTTATTTAATGTAGCTCAAATGTTGAGCAGTTTAAGAATGATAATATAATGCTAACAAGTTGCTTGTTACCATAGGAACTTAAATTATTATTTGCTATACAAAAGTGAAGAAGTAAAATCAAACAAAGCATGTATGATGTAACAAAGACCGCTGATTATTCTGTACATGTCACATTGTCGATATAAATTAAATGAATTTGTTCTGACAAAATTATGCCATCTTGTTTATAGTAAATGATTCCAAACATTTTAATGCCAACTAAGAGAAAATGTATCTTAGTTAGTCTGCATTTTTTTCAGTGCGCATGCACTACACTCATACTTGATTTTGTGGAAATCGTGGAATACGTGCGCCAAAAGACGAGCTACACGCCGAGGGTGCAGTTACTGGAGTCGCGCCGGTACGTCAACTTCAAAGCGTTCGTCGTGCGTATATTATTATCTGCCCCTCGTCATGGAAGAAGACTTTTGGACGTAGTGTTCCGTCGCTTCCGTGGATTAGTTCCACAGGACAGCACAAAGTCATTCTAGTGCAAAGTGTAGTGAAATAAACGGTATTATTATTATTATTGAATGTGCAAGTCACCCCCTGACATTTTATCCGTTTATTACATACATTGACCAGGCAGGGTACATAGTGTTTCTATAGTTTTAGGTTGCCAAGCCACTATTAGCCCAATGTGTTTGGGCTATTAGTGGCTTGGTAACCCAAAGCCCAATATGCCCAGTAAGCCCAATATGTTTCCTGCCAGGGTTGCGAGTTTGTCCGAAAGGGATATCGTGGCCCCGGCACACAGGCAACGGAAGGAACACGGGTGGGTTTTAGTCAGTTAAAGTCTGACACGCCCTCAGCTCAGCCCAGAGCGGGAGAAGTTATTTGATAATTTCCCACCCAAAAAAAAAAGCCCAATATGTTTTGTTTCCATTTTCTGCAATAGTCCTGCACCGACCGGGGTTGTCCGTGTGTGCACTTGCATAGTGCAAATAGGGATAATCGTCGGATGGTGCCTTATTCCATTTAAAATTATCTAAGGGGCCTCTGCGGGTTGGCTTCGGCCCCTGGTACGCCTTCCAAAGGTTCAAGATCAAGACCCCATAACACCGAGATTTGTAAAATGAAAAAAAAAAAAAAATTGTTGACCTACTTTGCTTATTAAAATTAAATGTCACCGTTTCGAAACCAATTGCGGCGCTACAACAAATCAGTTAATAATTAAATGTTTGAACCACGTTTAATTGGCATACTGAATATACTGATACCAATACTGCTATCATAAATTTTAAGCTAGAGTCATATGGATGATAACGCGAACGAAGAAGAGGGGCTTGTGGCTAAGTATTAACAGCCGCATGGCTCGATCGATCAAGTTAAGCTACGCTTGCTGCGGTTGGTCAGTTGATGGGTGGCCATCTTTACATATTGAGACCCCTCAATCCCTGGGAAACCACGTTCAGCCGTTGGTCCCGGCTGTCATTCGTGGATTTTTCTGATTCTGTATTCGTGATTCTGTCGTTACGGGTCGACAGGCAGTCTTACTAAGGGTTATCGTATTACCCAGTAACTGGTTGTGGAGATCAGATAGGCAGTCGCTCCATGTGAAATACTGCTGCATCCGGTTAGACTGGAAGCTTACCAAAACATCGTGATATGGATAAGAACAATAAATTAAATAAACGTGTTGTCATTTTGTTTTAGTTTTGATATCGGCAGAATATTATGAAAAAAATCTGCCGATATCATAAAAAAAAAAAGCAGAATCGCATTCTAACGATATTTTCTATAGCGTTATGGATTGCACGATATTATTGATATACTCTTTAACGAAAAGAATTTTACTACATCACAAGTTATTTTTGATTGACAGAAATGTGTGCAACCATATACTTATTGCACTTTGTATAATTGTAATGAAACGATGATTTAATACGATAGCTATTTTTATAACAAAGGTAATTAACTTCTAAAAGTAAATTATCATTGGCAGTAAATTCAATTCACTTCAATAAAATGGAATAATAATGGTATAATCAAAGCCTTGCCAGTGTCCGTTTGGTGCCGGACGTAAAGAATAGCACCATCCCATTTCTTCCCGTGGGTGGCGTAAAAGGCGACTAAGGGACTCACTAGAGAATGGGCAGCAGCGTTCTCTATGCATTTTAACACCATACTGCGATCGCCAACCCGCCTGCCAAGCGTAGCGATTATGGCAGCCCCCCCTTTTGGGGGAGATCTACGTCCAGCAGTGGACGTCTTTCGGCTGAAATGATGATGATAAATCAAAGCCTAATTAAGACGTAAACGAACTTTTTGTACAAAGATCCACTGGATTTGCCTTATTTTCCTACTATCAAAGTCATGATACCTTGCCAGATTGAAAGATAAGTAGACATAAACATAGGTCGGGACCGGACGCCCGATTGTCATCATTGTGTAGACTGCCCTGAGGACACGGCGCAACATACGCTAGATGAGTGCTCAGCTTGGGCCCAACAGCGCTGTGTCCTTGTCGCGACACTTGGGGTCATCAAGTCCATGGTTGGAAACAAAAACACGTGGAATGCTGTCGCCTCTTTTTGCGAAGAGCTGATGCATGCAAAAGAGGCGGCAGAGAGGGAGAGCGAGCATACCTCTCACTCCACCCGCACCAGAAGAGCAGCCGGGCGTCAAAGGGTGCTTAAGGGTCAGATAATCGCCGTTGACCTTGGCCATACGAATGCGCATCGCGCTCACGCCGCGCCACTATTAACTTTCATAAGGAATATTTATTTTTAGTAACGAAAATATGAATATTTGAAAAAAATCACAGATAGAAGTATAGATAATAAAACAGTCTATTCATACAAAAAAAAGCATGAAAATATCTTAAGTAGTTTGAAAGTAATATCCTTTTTTATGCTTTGGGTAGACATTACTTCCTGAATTTATTTCATAAAGTATTTTGCTACAATACTTAAATAGATATATACATATAGAATTGATTTGTATGCGTTCTAGTTACACATATTTTTTTTTGCATAACTTAAACTTAAATCTGTTATTACGCCTTCATATAATGCAAGTAGCATTATATGAAGGCGTAATAACAGATTTAAAAGTCACTAAAGTCATATATCTGCGCCTTAAGGGGACGATAACCGACTTTTAATCATTTTATACTGAAGATCACGTCTAAACGAGTGGTTTTAATGATTTGAAAAAAATATATGATAAATTAGAGCATTTTTTCCATAACTAAGTAAGTGAATATTTGAGATTATGTTTTTATTACATAGTGAAATTAATTTGTAAAGTTACGTCGAACGCGGATAACAAACTGAGAATGGCGCAAAATCTACCAAGCGTGTATTTCTGAAACCTTCACCAATTTAAAGATAATTTAATTATTGACCTTTTAGTCATTTTATTAAAATACCTTTTGTTTTGTGTATAATAAATTAATAATGCGTCAAATTCCATCAGCGCTCCTTGATGGGCGAGTCCTATTACTGGCTGAACGTACGACTCGTTGCGTGAGCTCAGTACAGAACACGCAAGCTAACCACTCAAGGTCACTGGCTTAAATCTGAGTCTTAATCGAAAAATGGATTTTACAGACCCTATCCTTCACAATGGGCTAGACAAAAAAAAATATTATCTCCACTTTACGTCTAAGGGAGGTACACTTTTTTTTTGTCATGATTAATATTTGTATACCCATGCCAAATTACAGCTTTATAGTACTAAGAGTCTCTGAGCTAAGCTGAGGACAGACAGACAGACAGATAGACAGACGGACATGGCGAAACTATAAGGGTTTCTTGTTGGCTACGGAACCTAAACAGTAGGAACAATGGGGTTTAAGTCGGTAAGAGTCCGACATAAGAAGATGGTATACAATTTGTTTTTTTTTTGGGTGGGAAATTATCAAATAACTTCTTCCGCTCTGGGCGGAGCAACCTTGCAACCCTGGCAGGCATTGGCCCTAATGGACCACGTCAATTCGTGCTGACATCTCTTAGAGGCGCGCGTAAACGCGCCGTGTCGACCCGGGCCTGGTCGTTATCGCACGGCGAGCTACCCATCGCTCACCGCCCGCAGGCCCGC
Source organism: Tiliacea aurago (assembly GCA_948098905.1). Taxonomy (NCBI): domain Eukaryota; kingdom Metazoa; phylum Arthropoda; class Insecta; order Lepidoptera; family Noctuidae; genus Tiliacea; species Tiliacea aurago. Next base: position 21,930,893 of record OX402593.1, read on the forward strand.
GCCTACGGTGGCCGGAAATCAGCTTGCGACTCCCGTTGCCCAGGGACTCCCGACGCCCGGGGAAGATGGTATCCATTTTTTTTTTGTGGGTAATTATCAAATAACTTCTCCCGCTCTGGGCTGAGCGGGAGGGCGTGTCAGACTTTTACTGACTAAAACCCACCCGTGTTCCTTCCATTGCCTGTGAGATGGCATCCATGAGGATTAAAGATAAAAGTACACAAACATGCTGTTGACAGCTCCTTGCAATAGCTCATGCATCAGTTACGGATGAAGGGAATGGGTAAACTTTACTCTGTTGATGTAGGTATGTGCACGAAACTTTGATTAGATTGAAAAAGTTTTTATTGTCTTATGACGTCACATCCCATCTGAGATTGCAAGTTTATTGATCACAATAATGTGAGATGTCGTTTTTATTATTTGTTTGACAGATTGCATTTTGTGTTCGTTGGATTTTATTATTCTTATTGGACAGGTAAACAGGTAAAATTATGTCACTGTCAGATTGCATACAAAAGAAAGAGATGCGCGATGACACAACGTATGGCGTAAAAATGCAAATAAAATCGTAGAAAATTAGATATTAACTAATTAATAAAAATGAATTCATCACCGGATGCAGTTTGGCAATTGCAATTTTATGGTATACTTATAATTATAACTGTTAACGAAGGGATAAACTGCTTTAAAAATAATTAAGATTTGTCTTTAAAATTTGTTTTAATGTAATTATGTTTAAATTATGTTTTGAGTTCCATCACCGTATGCACAAAACACTTGAAAATATCATACTGTTTTTGTTTTGGAAACATCGTTATTTACGGTTTAAGTCTCCTTCACTGACATAATGTTTTTCTAATTTGACATTATTATACCTACAATTTAAATTTCTTGTTGAAATTTAAATTAAGGTTCTAACTTTTATTATTTTAATCATATTTCATATTGTTTTTTTTTGTTAATGTGAGGACGTTGTAGGCTTATTAGACTGTAGATCTGTAGACCATTTTCTATTTTGTTAAATACCTGGTACTTTTGACGGGGCTACGCTGTCCTCTCATACGTATTAACACTGTAATTTGAAAACATTGTAAAAGCCAATTTTTTTTTTTTAAAGAGTGACCGTGGAGTTTCTTGCCGGCTCTTCTCTATAGGAAACGACCAATTGGAACCGTACACCTAGCTTCTGACGTTTCATAAGTGCCCATGTAGGCTTATGTGAAATAAAAATATTTTTGATTTGATTTGATTTAAGATACCCGATTTTAATATACCCGGCTTAAAAAAAAACAAAGTTTTGACCATTTTCAAAAATCTCCACCTTAAGATTATTTACTATAGAAGGTAGGTAGGTATTATTTGGTGCAATGACTAGAATTTAAAAATGACTGGCTATGCCTGCCTATATCACCGTTCGGTTGCATTTACATACGCCAAAACCTAACCAGAGAGCGACTATTTACAGGTTTTCAGAACTTAGCTAGGAGAGCAGTGCTCACCCACACGTTTGTAGGTATATTATAGTACTGATTTTGTAAAACTGTATTTTTAACGTGTACAACAATCCTTTGTTTTTGAGTAAATAAACATAACTATGAATTTTATTAAGAAAAAAAAAATTCGTGAATTGAACATGGTTCTCGACTCGCGCACTTTTCATCCGAATTCAAAAAAGGAGGAAGTTATTTATGCAATCGATGTTTAATTTTTGTTCAATGATAACTATTATGCAAAATAAGGATTTCGCATTTCAATCTATGACTTATGATGTTAACAAGCTGAACAAACTTGCCAGTCATGTCCATATAAAATTGTCTCATTCAACAAAACGCTGAAACATTGATAATAGTGCGTGTATAGCAGAACATATAACATCAGATTATGTTCAAAATCAATTGTATCTAGTTGTTGTTAGCTTTGATCCGTAAAGTAATTCTTGTTGAGTTTGTGTATAACAAAAGTAGGTCAATTATTTTAATAGATATAGAAAATACCGGCAAAATACAAATGATTTTCACTGTACTCGTAGGTACTTCAAAAATTCCGGAAAATTCTACTAAAAATCCATTTGAACATAATAACGGTAAGGTATTGTGTTTAAGTGGATTTTTATTACAAACATTAAAACAATATGTATACTAGAGGCAAAACCGTTTCGTCTGTTATTGGTAAAACATTAATTTCTCTCTTGCTTGACGTTATAACCCAGTTTTGTTGTGAGAGCACGCATCTTAATTTTCATTGAACAATATTTAGTTTGTCTTAAGGCTTCTACATACCGGCGCGACTAGTCGCGCGACGCGACACGACACAAAGGCACCGCTCGTCCTGCGACACGCGGGGCCTTTGTGCCGTGTCGGGTCGCGCGACTAGTCGCGCCGGTATGTAGAAGCTTTTACTTCAACTCAACTCTAATCTACACACAGCCTAAGATTAGCTAATATTAAAATTGTGCTAAGATCCTAACTAATATTGTAAATGCAAAAGTGAGTTTTTTTATTTGTTTGTTTGTTACGCTTTCTTCCTAAAACGGCAGAACGGATTTAGATGAAATTTGGCACATGGGTAGACTTCTTGGTTAAGGACATAGGATACTTTTATCCCGATATTCTTAGGGCGAGACTCATGCGGGTGAAACTGCGGGGCAGAGCTAGTTTATAATAAATCCAAAGTGTACCTAGTCAACACATATATCTATTCGTAATAGGGATGGTGGGGTACAGTAGGCGGGCGGTGCGGAGGGACGTCGTAATAGGGATGGTAGGGTACAGTAGGCGGGCGGTGCGGAGGGACGTCGTAATAGGGATGGTAGGGTACAGTAGGCGGGCGGTGCGGAGGGACGTCGTAATAGGGATGGTAGGGTACAGTAGGCGGGCGGTGCGGAGGGACGTCGTAATAGGGATGGTAGGGTACAGTAGGCGGGCGGTGCGGAGGGACGTCGTAATAGGGATGGTAGGGTACAGTAGGCGGGCGGTGCGGAGGGACGTCGTAATAGGGATGGTAGGGTACAGTAGGCGGGCGGTGCGGAGGGACGTCGCAATTATAGCTTTGTAGCTTCGTGTTTCGGGTGCTGCGCGGCTGGCTGCACCAGCCCGAGCTGCTGGCAGAGCTAGCATGCGGAGGCGCGCGTCGCCCACGCCTACGCTACTGGAGCCTTGCTCTAGGACAAACCTGAACAAGTTTGCCCCCTTGTCACGAGCCATAAGATTATTAAATATTATTTCTATGGAGGTAGATTTATTTCATTGCAGCCTGAACAGATTCACTGTAGTAGCACTGAAGTGCATTGAAAACATTTAGAGGCCTTTTTATTATTTTTGTTAATTTAGTTTAAGTATAATGTAAGTTTTATTGTAGTAGCATCGCATTGGCACTTATAGCTGTTATGGTGTTATTTACGTATTTTTTAAATAAATAAATATACAGAGTTTCATTAAAATCTGTATATATGCTTTTCCTACGCCCGTCCTTCTGATGCGCCTTGCAGGTCGCATCTTAGGCCCGTATTACAGAACGTCACTCAATAATCAAGCATTACTTAAAACTTGATTGGTTGAAACTAGTTTTAATAATGCTTGAGTATTGAGTGACTTTCTGTAATACGGACTTAGAAATCTCCTTAAATCCCCTCCCCACTCTACTGGCTTTTACTCCTACTCCTTCTCTGTGCACGCGGTTCGGTTGTAGAATTCACTTCCGCCTGACATAAGGGACTGCCAAACCGTTGCAGTTTTAAAAAAAAAAAGTGAAAAAACAATATCTTTCCACTTAGTCATAGTTGCATATTATGTATTTATTATTTATACATATATATATTTTAGTGATATTTATTTTAGAAGTATGTATGTAAGCATATTGTCGTATTGTGTGTCTACAACGTGTTTTTTTTGATATCCCATAACTCTAGGGTATGATTGAGGCCATATCAAAGAATCAACTGGCATATGAGTTATGTTCCAATCCATCGTTATTTTTTTTTTTCATTTTTCATACAATATAATTCGGTAAAGTCACGATTATTATGTAAAACACCCTTACGTGAAATATGACAACGTCGACAAGGTAGCTTTCCCTTCACTAGCTGCCGCCGGGAAGCCCCGATACCAACATACCTACATATTTTATTTTACTATTTATTTTACTACACTACTGCGAAGTTTGGCAACCTCGCAAAAGTAAAGATTCGTCATACTGGTGACAATTTTTGACCTAATTTAATTATGATTGATGATATCTCCGAAACGATGCATTTTTGGACCACCTATTCTAGGAGTTTTAGTATTATTTTTACCTACAGAATATAACCCTAGAGTTATGGGATATCAAAAAAAACAGGTTGTATATTTAAATTAGTGATTAGTATAGTAATAATATTAGTAAGTTTTTATTTTGATTTTATGTATTATGTTTACTCTTCTACTTTTACACACGTTGTTTACATCTCTTTGTCTACTTTCCTGTCGCAGGTATGCTGGAAGAGATTTCTTTAGAAATAATCACTTTTGTACGTTTTTTTCTGTTCCTTTCATCTTGTCTGTATAATTACTGTTAAATAAAAAAATAATTATGTGGGTGCGGTATGTTTTAAAAGTATTCTATAACCTAGGTCTACAGTTTACCCATGTGCCAAATTTCATCTAAATTCGTTCAGTTGTTTTATCAAGAAAGCGTAACAAACAAATGAACAAACTCACTTTCGCATTTTTAATGTTAGTTAGGATCTTAGCACACTCACTTCATAGTATAATTATGTATTAGATATACCCCTTATAAAACCTTATCAGCCTAGCCAGTGACTCCCGATGCCCAGGGTGTATCCCATGGCGACTATGGGCGTGAGGGAGCGAACCCTGCCTCTCCCTCACGCATTCCGCCTCCTCCTTCGCAAGCATTATTGCTTCGCAGAAGGAGGTGACGGCCTCCCATGCACTCTTGCTCCGAACCATGGCCTGAACCAGGGTCGGACGCGAGAGATCACCTCCGTGAGGACATGGCGGTGGTGCTCCGCCCAAGCTGGGCAGACCTCCACCGTAAGCTCCACCGTGTCCTCCGGGCGATCCACACAGTGGTGACACCCGGGCGTTTCCTCCCGCCTTATCCTGAACAGTAACCTCCCGAAACAACCGTGTCCGGTGAGGACTTGCGTTAGGCGGAAAGTGAGGATGCCGTGGCGCCTCTCTAGCCACTCATCAAGAGCCACTTATCGCCACAATTGTGGCGTGCCCAGCGCTGGGTTGCGACAATCGCAATCTCCATGTCGCCATGAGATCCCGCCGGAGCTCCGTCCACTGCGCCGTGATTTCTCGCGGCAGCGGAGTTACGCCCCAGCGTTTCGCCCCCTCGCGCCACTCCCAAATGTGTGCGAGGACTTTTGTGGAGGTGGCTGCAGCTGCGTGCCAGAGCCTGCGTTTCTTATTATATCTATAATGTAATGTGTGTATTCATTTTTAGGGTTCCTTAGTAAACAAGGAACCCTTATAGTTTCGCCATGCCCGTCTGTCTGTCTGTCTGTCCATCCGTCCGTCTGTCCCCAGCTTAGCTCAGAGACGCTTAGTCCTAGAAAGCTGTAATTTGGCAAGGGTATACATATTAATCATGCTGAAAAAATGGTAAAATAAAATTATGAAAAATATTTTTTTTTAGGGTACCTCCCTTACACGTGAAATGGGGATGATATTTTTTTTTCCTCGTCTAATACATTGTGTGGGGTATCGTTGTATAGGCCGTTCAAAAATATTGTGGGTTTGCCAAAACCATTTTTCAATTAAGGGATCAGTTTGCGTAATATTAAGCTTTAAAGTGCTATTTCTTGTTAGAGTCAAGTGTCTCCCCCCCCCTGCCAGCTAAATGGTTGGTTTTGGATATATGAAAAAAATAATAGCAACAGTACATATAACGAAATTAAAAGAAAAACTATCACAGCTAAGTAGGCTTCACAAGTTATCGAGTAATAGTCGACCAACTTAAATTTGCAGTTGGAGAACTGACCGTAACGTATATCGATGTATGGGAGAGCATGTTTTTCAACTACAATGTTAAGTTTGTTTTTGGTATAAATTCATTCCAACTACGGAACCCTTCATTGTGCGTGGTCCGACATGCACTTGGCCGGTTTTTTTTTAATTTTGATTTTAATTCTATAAGTATTCGATTTTATTTTATGTTTATTTTATTATTTTTTTGGTAACGACTGTCAAACCGTAATCTAAAAGTGATTCTTTATTTATTTATTATAAATCATCATTCATCCGAAAGACGTCCACTGCTGGACATAGCTCCCCCCCCCCACAAGCACCGCCACTTCAACCGGTTCTGTGCTTCCCGCATTCAGCGGATACCTGGAGCCTTCGCAAGGTCATCGGTCCACCTTGTAGGAGGCCTTCCAACACTACGACTTCCAGCACGCGGTCGCCACTCCAGAACCTTTCGGCCCCATCGGCCATCAGTTCTGCGAGCAATGTGCCCTGCTCACTGCCACTTAAGCTTGGCAATTTTTCGGGCTATGTCGGTTACCTTGGTTCACCTGCGGATGTCTTCACTTCTGATTCGATCACTTATTGTCCTCGCATACCTTTAAAATAAATAAATAAAGAATCACTCTCAATCCCTCAATCATTTATATTATTAAGCGGTTTTAGAACAACCATTCTTATTAAATATACCCACCAAAACCATCATTCAATGTAACATTAAAAGTCGTTTCCCTAACACAGATGGACAGCTTCCCGACTCTCCTGAAATGGTTCTCGCCATTATATTTACGATGAATCTGGATGACAAATATTATGATAATGGCTCCTTAGATAAATAATGGTTTTTATTTCCGTGGGAGGATCTACATTTTGAGTACCTAATGTCGTTTTGGCTTTGGATTTCATTGGTTGGATGAATGATTTAAAGAATTCGAAGTGTCTGTGTTTTAGAATTTTGAATTTATATTTATTTTAATTATTCATTCAGTAGTACACTTCCATTTTTATACATTTAAGTTGGCGCAAACATAAACTCATGAGAGTTTTGCCGTGCACCAAAATCATCGACCACATAATTTAGAGCATTAAGGCGCTGATAAGAGGCAAATGATAAAAGTAGGCTTGTCTTAAACAAAAAAAGTGCCAAATCTATATAGTTTGTGGTAGCGGAAAAAATATATGTTATTCTTGAACATATTTCTCAGAACTTGGTTGTTACCAAAACACGTTTTAAATTTAAAAAAAATCTCTATACAAATTAACGGTAAACTAACCCTTTACTTTCAGTTTTAATCCAAAATATCTGTATTAAATATCAACAACGTACGCTTGGTATTTAATTAATAACAAGAAGGTCTTATTTGCATACAGAACTTGGTTGTTTTTTATTTTCGATTACTCAACTCATTTTTGAGTAAATAAGTAATTGCTTCATATTTTGCAATAAATTACAAGCGTTGTGTTATCGCGCTTCTCTTTCTTTGTATGCAGTCTGACAGTGACAGCGGTTTACCTGTTGTCAGCGTCTTGAACCAAACTTAAGTTCATAATTAAACAACAAAAATAACAACTAATTTATCGAAATATTCGAATAGATCATTCTGCATGTTACCGAATCTTACATATTATAAATTAAAGTTGTTTTTCGTGTGTGTCTGTGTGACCGCGTTGTTCTTCTAAATTGCGTAACAGATTTTGATGCGATTTTTACCATTATTTAGAGCAATTTACTCCGGCAAGTTTATTTGAGTAACATAATTATTATAATAAAAAAACTTCGATATTTTTTCAAGTCGTATAAGAACTGTGGGAAGCAGGAACGGCTCACTAAGGATTAAATCATTATGTTAACTTATGTAAAGTTTAGATTAGCAACAAAACTTGCAGAAGCTGACTTGCACAAGCAATTCTTCGCAGCAAGTTCACTACTGCTAGTTTTCTAAGTAGAAATTGCTTGCGGAAATCAACTTTTACAAGTTTGTTGCTAATGTAGACTTCAGTTTAAAATCTTAATCCTAACTATATTATATTATTTTATGAATTATATTATTTTATAAACAGGGTTATTTTTAAAACATTAAAACCTCTTAAGGGGTCATTGTACTCATCATTATGAACAACTTTTACTATGGGACCAAAACTGAAATCGAGAAAAAAAAAACTAGCTGTTCCCTGTTCGAATAATTCGTTAAAATGTAGGGAACAGCTGATTTTATTTTCGGAATTTCAGGGTTGGTCCCATAGAAAAAATTGTTCAAAATGATGAGTACAATGACCCCTTAAGAGGTTATTGACGTTTTAAAAATAACCCTGTATATATTTAACCTAACTAATATTATAAATGCGAAAGAGAGTTTGTTTGTATGTTACGCTTCGACGCTAAAATGACTGAACAGATTGAGGCCCTCTCAACAAGCTCTTTCATTGATATGTAGTAACACAGTACAGTTTGAAAAACTTTTTTTTTAATTTTCTAGTTTGTCCCCCAAAAGTGTCATAATATTGATATTCAATATTTACGTTATACGTCCGTGTTTCAGTTACAGAAATTCATATAATATGTACAACATTTTAACTTAATAGGTCCAGTAGATTCGGAGCAAATCGGCTGTGACAGGCAGACATACAGACACAAAAGGAGAATACGGAACCCTTATAGGATCACTCTCCTATTAAAGGGTTCCGTTTTCTCCTTTTGAGGTACAGAACCCTAAAAATGCGACTATCATACTATTTGTTTGTCTTTTTGTAATCCAGCTGTTATTAAATCATTATTGTGTTTTGTAAACCCCTTTTTTTTTTTTTTTTTTTTTTGGTTTGGAAATTATCAAATAACTTCTCCCGCTCTGGGCGGAGCGGGAGAAGTTATACTGACTAAAACCCACCCGTATTCCTTCATTTGCCTGTGTGCCAGGGCCACGATATCCCTTTCGGACAAACTCGCAACCCTGGCAGGCATTGGCCCTAACGGACCCCGTCAGTTGCTGCTGACAACTCTTTGAGGCGCGCGTGGAATACAACGCGCCGTCGACCCGGGCCTGGTCCTTATCGGACGGTGAACTACCCATCGCTCACCGTCCGCAAGCCCGCGCCTACGGTGGCCGGAAATCGGCTTGCGACTCCCGACGCCCGGGGCGTCTCCTGCGGCGACTAGGGGCGCGAGGGCGCGAACCTTGCCTCTCCCTCACGCGTTCCGCCTCCTCCTTCGCAAGCATTACTGCTTCGCAGAAGGAGGTGACGGCCTCCCATGCACTCTCGCTCCGAACCATGGCCCGAACCAGGGCCGGACGCGAGAGATCGCCGCCGCCGATCGCCTCCGTGAGGACACGGCGGTGCTCCACCCAAGCCGGGCAGACCTCCACCGTATGCTCCACCGTGTCCTCCGGGCGATCCACACAGTGGTGACACCCGGGCGTTTCCTCCCGCTTTATCCTGAACAGGAACCTCCCGAAACAACCATGTCCGGTGAGGACCTGCGTCAGGCGGAAGGTGAGGACGCCGTGGCGCCTCTCTAGCCACTCCTCAAAGAGGGGACTTATCGCCACAAATTATCCAGCTGTTATTAAATCATTATTGTGTTTTGTAAACCCCTAATTTACGATGTCCCGTTTGCTTATCTTACTAAGAGCTGATTTTATCAAAGTTTGACAGTTTTTGTCTTGCAAAACTGTCAAAACTTAAAATTTTACTTTCAGGTTAAAACTAATGCTTACTAGGTATAAAAGTTTGATCAAATTAACCTCCAGGCCCTTTGTACACGGCACGTTTTATTTACGGTACAGTGTATGAACCGCGCCGTAGAAAAAACGTGTCTGTCAACAAGCTTCCATTGTGATCCATACAACACTGACGACCGTATCTACACACGGCGAATAAACCGTAGATTTTCTCGGCAAGAAAAACGTGTGCGTAACGTTATCATAATATGATCTGCGTACAATTCATATCCCTCAATTCATCTGTTTGACAGTTTTGAATGGAGTTTCGTAAAATAGTCCACAAAATATGAATTGCTTTAATGAAGTCTAATGTCAAATAGCAGCGGTCAAACAGACGAATTGCGGATGTATGAATTGTACGCAGATCATAATATAATTCTGCCAAAGCGTCCATTTTAGGCCCCCTGGTCCCTAAAAGCGGAGATTTTTTAATGATTAACATTTCATGCACATATTATTGTCTCTCATTAATTTAAATAGGCACACAAATGCTACGTGTTCAATCTACAATGCAAGCTAGAACTCACTAAGGTTTCATGACCCATCGATCGCCAGCACATGTCTGTAAAGTTGGGCTATTGCAGCATAAGTTAAGATTAAGGTAAATTCTTCAACCGTTATCTTTCAAAACCCAACCTCTAAAACGTCTATTGAAAACAAGAACGCCGTATAAAGTTTTAATCTCAGTGTTCTCTCTCGAGCGATACAAAGCGTATTGTCATACCAGACTCAACGAAATAGTTTCGTGGTGCTCGCTCACCTTATTACACGTTCACAGACGTAGCTGCAGAGATTTAGTTTAAAGAAGTGACATGAATCAATATCGGTAGGTTTTATAATTTCTAACGTGACGATATTATCCGATAGTTCCGTGTGGTAGACAAAATCAAACTGGTTGCTATTTTAATTAATTGTATAATTTGTTATTTTTATGACATTGATTTTTCATTCTGTGATTACTTAAACTCACACACTGACTTATTATTTAAAAAATTTTAGGAAAGCATATACTTTTAGATATGTGAGTATAAATAAGTGAGCACCATGTATCTATCTCATAATTAAGTTATTTTTCATTGCTTATTTTTTAATTCTCTCTCTACGTGCATCGTATTCACATAATTATAATCATATATTTATGTGAAGACGATGGAAAAACTAAATACTTAAAATTTTAAAATTAAACTTAAGTAATGAGTAATGATTACTAAAATACATAATGCTTATGTATGACATGTAGTCACTATGGGTGAAATGTGTATATAATATATTGTATGTACAAATGCCTGAAATAAAATGATTTTATTTATTTATTTTTTATTTATATAATTAATGTACCTACTCAAACAAAATATTGTAAAACGTAAAGAATAGCGCCATCCTATTTCATCCCGTGGGTGTCAACGTACTTTACCACCATATAGCGATCGCCAACCCACCTGACAAGCGTGGCACTTTATACCATTATCGTGGACGGAAATTTAAAAGCGTCTTTATATTCTACTTCCCTGTGTTATCGTGATGCCGTGGACTCCCACGATACTACTTGGTACTTGTACTTCAAACCTCACTCAAGTGACCGCACACAATTCGAAAGCGTTTGTTTTCAAAACTAGTCATCACGGATTTATACTCACTATTTTAAGGCTTCTACACACCGGCGCGACTCGCGACTCAAAGGCACCGCTCGTCGCGTGACACGCGGGTCCTTGTGTCGCGTCGCGTATCGAGCCGGTCTGTAGAAGCCTTTATTCAAAGTGAAAACATAATCAAATCAAATCTAAATATTTTATGTCACATAAACCTAGAATGATGGGCACTTACGAAACGTCAGAAGCATCGTGCACGGTTCCAATTGGTCATTTCTTATGGAGAAGAGCCGGCAAGAAACTCCACGGTTACTCTTTTTAAAAAGTATTGGCTTTTACAATGTTTTCAAAGGATTCTCCCCATTGTGAATATTGAATAAGTTATTTAAGTTGATGCAATAAACATTTTTTTTTTTAATGTTAATAGTAACAGTTTGAATATGTATGGGACAGGACAGGACAATGTAGGCCCGTCAACAAGTACCAGGTACTTAAAAAAGAGGTATATAAATCTACAGTCTATTAACAACGTTCGCACATTAAAAAAATATAAAAATAAACTATTATAATGTATTATTAAAATAAAAAAAACCTTGTCGATATTAAATAGTAGGTTAGGTAGATGTTAAATCTTCAATTCTAATTCACATGGAAGTCAATGTAAAAGTTACTAATTATTGACAAATAGGTATCTTTCTTCATCTTATAAGAAAACAACAAACAAGAATAGATATGCTACGCTATCCATTTTACCTCATTCTCTCTATTTCCACCTGCTGATACACATCCAGCAATCTAATACATCAACGCAACAAGCCTTTACTTCAATCTGGCGTAAAAATCCCGACTCTTTCTATTCCACACACAGGGTGTTCACACAACCCATATAAGCTTTTTAGAGGCAAGCACGTTCGAGCAGAGCGCTTGCCGAGTTTGTAATAAAAAATGTTGCTTTAGATCCCCTCCAGACTGCAAGGTACGATAATTGGCGTTAAATTGTTAATTTTCGAACATTTGAAGCGTTCAACACCGCAAATAATATGCTGACCGGTTTATGTTTACTAAAGCATGAGTTGTGTTGTCATTACATGACAAAGGTTGTGAAAAAAGATTCGTAGAAGCATTTTCATGTTCATGTCTTTAGTAATTCTTGGCTGATCAAAAAACTAGCAACCAATTGTTTTATTGCTCAAAAAAAAAACTCACAATACGTAATTATACAATTAAGCGTTGTTACTATTGTAAGATAATTATTATTCAGTGGTGTTTATATATTTATATGCTTATATACGCTAAAACTGAAAATTTCAGAAGTGCTAACTTTAGTAAACGTGCAATCGTCGTCGTTTGATTGACTGACTGATTAACAGCGCACTACCTAAATAATTAAAGACAGAAAAATAAGTAGATAATTATATTCTTGAGAGAGTTGAGTACCTATAGGGGTGTAAATTGATTCTTCACAACTCCACTCTGAGTGGGGACAGGGGTCTTCAAGTTTAAATGAGAACAAAGTCAAATCTCCGAGCTACTGCTCGTAAAATTATATAGCTACATAACTTTAAACATGGCGCACACTATGCGACACGCAACTGTGACAGATCGGCGACTAGATGCAACGACAAGCTGCAGATGACAATTTTCATATTCAAAAAGAAAGTTCCGTAAGTAAGTTAGTACACTTGGCGTTGCAATAACAGGCTAGTCGCATGTTCTCGTTACATGTCGCATGTGACAAATCAGCGTTAGTCATCGCATGGTAAGCACGTAACTAGAGGCTCCATATTCGCTCACAAGATGAACAACGCGAACGTCTTTATCGAATGCTCAAAGAAAATGATCCCTTCCTGCAAGACGTCTGTCATAACAACTAGTCACAGACGCAAACGATGAGCTCTGTGTCGTGTTGCAGTGACTAGATGCAGTGACAAGACACATAGATTGCGCTGGAACTTAATGTAGAAATGCACTGTTAGTAAGTATTACAGATTCGACCATGTTTCTTCGTGAATCGCTGCTTATGCTAATCTGAAGCACTCTTATCATCGCTATGAAGATACAGTTGTTACAAAATACTATATGTGTGTTACCTGCTTTATAAACATACTGTATGGAGGTTGCAAAGTTTCTGGCTCCATGAATGTATTTTTAAACGCGAACAAAAAGTTTTTTGTTTTCTCTAAAAGAGGATCTGAGTGTCAGGAAATAAGATAAATAAAGAGTACCTACGTCATAGAATGGGTAGCAAGCTAAAAACATGACTGTAACTTTTACGTACGCTAATTCTTACGGAAGAAACTTAATAATTTTGTTACTTATTTATTTTTTGGGTATTCAGTCGACTTTATCATGTGGAAAATGTAGTTGGTTAAACACACACACACTGTAACATGTAACCGTTTATTTTCTCAAATAATTAACATTAATAATTAGACCTTATGATTGCTTAACCACCCTAAGGTTGAGTCACTTACAAATCATAAAACAATAAGGTCTATTTGTCTATGAGACAATTATATACCTTTTTGGTGGTATGAGGAACAGGGTGTAAAGTTCACCCATCCACCATAGAAAAGGGAGGATCCTCCAACTAGACGGGTGTTGTGTCTGGTGGTCAACTGCCCGACGGTTGATGTCGGGATGTTGAATATATGCTATAGTTGCGCGGTAAACTCTGCTTGCGCGATGCAGGATTTTGCGTGACGTCAGTGTGACGCGTAGTTCGCATGTGGCGATGTTGATGCCGCTACAGCTTCAACCTTAGTGAATTTTTAATTTAGTAGGTATTGTTATCAAAACCGGTAATAAATTACGGGATGGACTATAACCTATTTAACGTATCTTTCCTTTGCAAAGAAAATAATTGATTTTGACAAATAGAAATCTAATAGATCCGGTGGGTACTTAGAAAACTTACGGCTAATCTGGCATATAGTTTTGTATAAATTATTTTTATTTTTTTGGAATAAACAAGGAAGAAACGCAAACAGTGGAAAGTGTTTATGTAGCAGTAACAGTAATTTGGGACTTAAATAACATCCGATATGGTCTAGTGGCTAGGATACCTGGCTCTCACCCAGGAGGCTCGGGTTCGATTCCTACTCGAACTCTCCTATTCGAATTACTTTTTGAATATTTTGCACAAGATCTTGAATCGATGTTTTTTTTTCACCTTAAATATCAGATGTATACGGGAAACATCTAATTGATCCACTAAAAACCTTTTGCGCTTCTAATGATGCTCACTTTTTTAATAACTAAGCCTCTTTTTAATTTTCTGGCCATTTCTCAGAGTTGGACGCAATAATTAAGCTAGCCTAAACAGTTTGGTCGGGTTCATCATCATTTCAGCCGAAAAACGTCCACTGCTGGACATAAGCCGCCCCCAAAAGAGGAGGGGGGGGGTCGGGTTGGTCGGGTTACATTTTTTTCCGACATAATTCTAAACCATTTATATACACTAATACATTTTAATTTTGAACTATTTATTATAAACTATTTTAAATTCTAAACAGATAAAAACCCTAAATAAAAGATACTTTTGGAACAGTTCAGATCAGTCAGTTCATCATCATCATAATTTCAACCGAAAGACGTCCACTGCTGGACATAGGCCTCCCCCAAGCACCGCGACTTCGAACGGTTCTGTGCTTCCCGCATCCAGCTGATTCCTGCGGCCGTCACAAGGTCACGAGAATGACATGGTTATTGAATATCATTTACTGACACCAACCTCTTTCTTCTTTGCAATGCTAATTAGATAATCTTCTATTTTTTACGATTTTTGAAAGATATAATTATTACTTTACATGAATATTTCTTGCTTCGCATTCAACTTCACAATGAGTTACCAAAATAAGTTAAAAAACAACTCACTTTCCAGTACAAGTATATTATAAAACAAGATTAAAACCGTGAAGTTTAACTTAAACTTGGGAGGTGCTCAACTCAGCAAGTTTCGGGTTTGCAAACTTATAAAACTTAAATATGAGGAATTAACTTAAGACCGTATCTCTTAGCTCTTAATTTTAGAATCAATGGAATGTATTTCATAATTCTTTGATTCTGATTTGTAAAACACAGCCAATGTTGGGTTAATTACGAATTAACCCAACCCAGATGACTCAGTTGGATAAAGACTCAAGTAATTCTACCTTTCAACCGAAACAAGAACTTATTTGTCACTTATAGGGAAAATGCACGAGTTACTATAAAAAAATACCCAACTCGCTATCGGTGTGCTTATAAAATGTGAAGATTTCCCTCGATTTCAATGGGATCCCCTCATCAGATTCTGATTTGGTGGCAATAGGACCACCCCGGGAACATACCCTTTCAAACAAAACAAGAATTTTCAAAAACGTTCCACAATTGACGGAGAAATAGGTGAACAAAATACATTAAAAAAAAAACAAAGTCTATCATAACCTCCTCCTTTTTGGAAGACGGTTAAAAAAGGGGTGTAATGTACCTACATGGTGTGCTTAATGTCTAACCCATCACTTCATAAAGAGTAACGGTGGAGTTTTTGCCCATTCTTCTCCATAGGAAACTACCTTTTGGAAGGGGCGACTAGAATCAATTCTATTTTTTTTTGTAAATATTGACGTTCAAAAGTGCCTTATAATTATGTGCCTATTTGAAATAAACAATTTGACTTTGACTTTGACTTTAAAATACGTGCATGTATTTTAAAGTCAAAGTTACCTTAATTATCGTGGACGGAAATTTAAAACCGTCTTCATTATGAAATGAAAAAAAATTAAATGAAAAAGCGTTTATTCGTGGTGATATCCTAAGTTAACAAAAAAAATACTTCTAGTAGCAATGGTGTGGTGGTATACAATTTTATATTTTTATCTCATAAGTACTTTTACATAAAAAAAAACATTTACCGCTAAACATTACTTAAAATCTAAAAATACATATTTTACAGCAGCACAAACATTTCTATAAATACATTTTACTTCCCTGTGTTATCGTGATGTCGGGAATTGGAAGTTCACGATAAAACTACGTAAGAAATTATAAAAGCGCGTATTGGGATTGAAATGAGTGCAAAAGTGCTATTCTGTAAAGCTAAAGTCATTAGTAGCCTGAAAGTGAGTACATTCGTTTTTAAAAGTAGATCATAATCATCATGATTTCAGCCGAAAGACGTCCACTGCTGAACAAAGACTTCCCCCAAAGGTGGGGCGGGGGTTGCCATAATCGCAACGCTTGGGAGGCGGGTTGGCGATCGCAGTAAGGTGTCAAAAAATGCATAGAGAACGCTGCTGCTCATTCTCTAGTAAGCGCCCTTAATCGCCTCTTACGACACCCAGGGGAAGAAATAGGTGGTGCTATTCTTTACGTCCGGCACCACGCGGCCAAAATAAAAGCTGATAAAAAAATTGATAACGCCATCAAAAATCAACACAATTTTCCTAACGATGTTTAAAGCATCAACACGATTACACTATACAATGTTAAGAAAATAGTTTGACGCCAAAGATAACTAACTATAAGCGATTGTATACTAATCTGCATACAATAGAACCCAGCAATGGTATAAACTTAAAGACGAAATACTGAGGTTTCAATTAAAACTTCACAATGGTTGGAGTTTCTGCACCTACTTATAAACGAAAGTTTAATGTCGGAGTCTCGGTAAATGGTAATATTTTGCAGTCAGCGAGGGAAGTAAATGATATTCTCGTTTGAAATTGTAATTTATTTATTTTGTTAGTTATTTTGATGAAGGGAATTCAGGTGGATGGATGGCGTTATGTGACTCATAGTTGGTGCAAAAATTTGGGTTATTTATTGATTTATTTAAATATAGGTACTCCAACGACTTAATCACTATTTACTTAATACATAAATTAACTTATACATCTATTATTATGGTTTATTTGTCACTTACAGAAGTACACAGCTTAGGGTTATATTCTCGTATTTTAGTAACATATTGTTGCAGTACGTAGTTTTAAGATTTGAGTCTAAATTCTCTTCAATTAAGTATGATGGGTTGGCCGCTCAAAGTCTAAGCCTAAGTTAAAGATTTATATGTGTGATTTTTGGTGATACAGTAGGTCTTAGATATAGTTAGGTTATGGTAACTCAAAAAACTACCGATCCATAGGGACACTATTTAACAATATAAGAATTTAAAATCGCTATAGCATACAAATTAACAAACATTTCAATATTTAGGATACAATACATTTTTAAAATTTTGACGGCATGGTTGGCGCAGTTAGTTAAGCGATTGACTGCGCTGCGTCTCACGGGTTCGATTCCCGCACGGAACAAATATTTGTATGACCTACAAGTAGTTGTTTCGGGTCTGGCTGTTTGTGTATGTGAATTTAAATGTTTGTAAACGCACCCGCAATACAGGAGAAATTCCTAGTGTGGGGCAACGTTTTATATTAATAAAAAAATAAAAGAAAAGAAAACATTTAGAATACAATTAGTTATTATATTAAATATTAAGAACACAATTAATAAGTCAAGTTTTTGAATTTTCAAGCGTAAATACATAATTATCATTTAGTTTATTACATTTTGTCAAGAAGGAATTCGTCAATAGTATAAAATATATATAAAAATATTTAGCCTCCGTTTAAATTGTGTCAACTTTTGCACTGCAGTCGCTCCATGTAAAATACTGGTATTCAGCTACATCTGCATAGACTGGAAGCCTTATTTTTTTGCCCACGCGGTGGAAAATCCTCATGGATGTCCTCCGCCCTGGTAGTGGGCGGAGGGGTCTGTCAGACTCTTACTGACTAAAAACCACCCCAGTGTTCCCTTCCCACACCGGGGATCTTGGGATCTGTTTTTACTTCCGTGATCCCTGGCTAGTGCTGGCCCGCCTCTGCGGGCCTCCTCAAGTCTGGGGGGAGGAGTGTTTGACCCCCCCCGCGATGACTGAAAGGGGTGTTCCACGCGCCGCCACCTCGGGTCCAGTATGATAGGGGGCGGCGGACGTCCCCAAGTCCGCCGTCCCCGGACCCATTTAGGGGGGCTGGAAAAGGGCGTTGTCGGCCCTCCGCCGACGCCCAATGCGCCTGCTGCGGGCTTGGTGAGCGGACGAGATCTTCCGCTCCCTTTCTGCAGCCTCCTTCTGCGACACGCCTGTTTGGCAGAAGGATACCACCGCGTTCCAGGACTCCTCACTGCCGACCATCGACTCGACCACGGCCGGCAGCGAGAGGTCACTGCCTACTCCTGAGATGAGGGCACGGCGAAGCTCCTCCCAAGTGGCACACTCTGGCAGCGTATGCCACGCCGTGTCCTCCCGGCAGTCGACGCAGTGGTGACACCGGGCGTCCGGCTCCCTGTTTATGCGACACAGGTACTTCCCGAAGCAACCATGCCCCGAGAGCACCTGCGTCACCCGAAACGACAGGGAGCCGTGCCTCCTCCCGAGCCAGGGTTCGAGTACTGGCCGGACCGCCTCGATGGTGGCGAGGCCGGCGGTAGGGCGTGAAAGCCTGTCCCGCCATTCCGCCACCAGGGCTGCGCGAAGCTGTGACCGACGCAACTCCACATGTCACTGCATCAGCCACTCGCCCCGCGCCCTCGCTTCCTCGCGCCACCAATACAGTGACGCCAGTACTTTCGCCTCGTGGTCCCATGGCGGGGATCCGGCCAGTACGCAAGCCGTCTCGTAGGAGATCGTGCGATAACCCCTGATGACTCTGACGGCCATTCTACATATAGGACTCGCTAAACTTCATTTTCTCGATTCTCGAACGATTCAACTGTCTTAGAAATAGGAACGAAATTAATCAGAATATTGGAGGAGTACAAATTAACCTAGCTTACCGACATAATCTCGTATATAGAGGCCTGATTTATTCACTCACTGCCAAAAAATATTACCTACAAAAACCATCCGATTTATCAAAGCTCCATCACGCACAATCATTACAAAATTACAACCCATTTCTCTTCACGAACCCGTCAAGCACTGTGAAAGCAGAAAATCCATAAAGATAACTTACCATAAACAAAATAAAACACAAAATACACACCGTTAATATGGCTAAATAACAGAATAAACAAGCAATTTCACGGGTGGATCCCCCGAAGACGAAATATGATCTTACTTCAGAAAGACATGTTCTTGACAAGGTCGACCGAGTAAGAAATATCGCCTGAGGACAGGGAAGTTTTGCCTGTTAGATATACGACAAAGGAATGTAATAGGAATGGAAAATTGTGTTTAGATTTCAACAAATTGTGGGCTTGATTAGCTTGGCTCAAGGAAAAGTGGATGTTTATACATATATTTATTGAATACTTTAATGCACACAAATGTACAGAGGCGCACTTAATGCCATAGGCATTTTCTACCAGTCAACCTTTGGGTGATACAGAGACAAACAGTACCACTGTTTGTCTCTGTATCACCCAAAGGTTGAGTGAAATAGCGAGAATTGAGGAATAAATATTATTTAAATATAAAGATATACATTTAACAAAATTATATACAATTATATTCATTTAAAATAATAATTTATATCTTTACAAATTAATTTCACTATGTAATATATGTGCTCGCGAACTTTAGCTTCTAATCGGTTGGTTGCCATCCTGATGTTTCTGTAAGAGTTAAAAAAGTCTTAGCAGATTGATACGCGTGCAAGATATATTCGAAAATAATCCATTCAGGCCCTTACACCTAAAATCACTAAGTAAATAAGTTGATTGCAAAGGAACGAATAAATAAATAAGATATTTAAAACATTGTTCTATCTCTGAGACTCATCGATGTTTTAAATATGTTTACCGCTAAACGCATTTTAGTAATTTGTGATGCAAGTGGGGCCAAAGTAGTTCTATCATTCAACATAATTTGGTTCATATTAATAAACTAATTTTTGTATAGCACTAGACAGCAAAGTAAACTAATATTTCACTCTCACACATCTGAATAAAATATATTTGCATTTCAAACTTGTTTTTTTTTTTGGGTAATCATCAATACTTCTGTAATACACTCGCTTTGAGTAGATCATTATACATGGACGAACATAATTCGTACTATTAAGAATACTAACGATCATTTTATTCCCATTCTCAGTCTTATCTGCGAACCCATTCGATCCAGGATTATTGCTATCTGCCACGAGCTATAAACTAAAGGGGCCATTAATCGTGTATTGCCAGATTAATAATAATAAAAATCTCGAAATAAATCGTATGCCAATACATTTCTCTCAATTCGGAATGTTTTCACGTATTCTGTAATCACACTAAAACCTATAGAACTGAATAAAAGAGAATAATATTAACTGAAAGAACGGAGATTTTCATATAAATTGTTCTGTAAAAAATCTCACAGTTTGGCAAGATAACGGCTACTTTAAGTAATATATTGCAATCGTTGTAATAGCCAGCGTATTTATTATACAGGGTGTGAAAAAGGTTCGATTGAGATTTTAGGTGGGGTTCTTTCTAGTCCAGGATAAAAATGATACTCACATTGAAATAACGATCAGAGTGGTTTTTTCGCAAACTAAAATTGTACGCTTTTATAATTTCTAAAAAAATATATTTAATAAATAAATTAAAAAAAAAACTATCATTATTTTTTTCTTAGCAATAAGCGCCTTAATCCTCTCTCCAATTAAAAATTAACTTTGCTGTGCCCGACAGGGTCTATAATTGATTCTATGTGTTAACATACCAACTGTTTTATCTACACATTATGGAATGAATAAAGTATTGAGTATTGAGTAAAATAAATCTAAATAAAAATTAAAAATCACATAAACCTACATCGGCACTTATGAAACGGCCGCAGCTAGGTGCACGTAACGTGACGATATTATCGTGGACGTCTGCGATGCGAAAAAAACCATAAAAGCACACATTGTTTTATAGCATGACGAGTCAACTACTTTTTACCTAAAACTTTACTGTAATCTAATTAGGTTTAATATCTTTAAAGTCAAACTAGGTAAGTACCTATATTATCAAATTAGACGGATCGGACTTTTCATCGGAAAGAGGCAAGGATTAGAATAATTTTGCCAATCTGTTACTGCTGTCAGAACTAGGAAGAAACTGTCAAAAACACACTTTGTTCAGCAAGCTTCAAAATTGACCTAAGTACTTAGCTAAGACGCTTTGGAAGTCTACGGTATTGTTAATCATAACTCGACATGAAAAAAGCGTTCATGAAGTTAGAAAAATAAAAGAAAGAAAAATAAGTAATTTTTGTCGCAGAAACTTGAATAAGAACTTAAAAAATATAATATTCTTAATCACGAGCCCAGAACAGAAAGAGTCATCAGCTGCACGTCGTGACTGTGACAAGAGGGCTTCCACTCAGCATGATGCTGTGCTATACGGGACTCACAGCACAGCGCTGTTTTTCAATGGTCACCCGAAAATGACGTAGGTACGGAAAGCAAATCAGGTTTTATAAAAATACAGAGAATAAACGAATAGGTAATAAAGTCAAATAAAATAAACAGAACTTAGATTATTATATAATCTAATCATCAATACTTTCTGCTCGTATTTTTGCCACAACAAGAACCATTACCAAAAATCACAAGCAAACTTTCTCGAACACCCTGTATTATTATGTAGCTTCTAAAGAAAACGTTAAAAAGGCGTACAGCGCCCGATTTAAAACGTTTCCCGTGTAAGCTTTTAATAGAAGGAAAAGTAGTGGGTATTATAAGCCACTTATAGGAAAGTTGGTTTTTGATTTGATTTCTTACTTATCTTTAGGGTCATTTTCTTGGAAAAAAACAGGGCGAGCAGCCGGTCTATTCAGTCAAATTCTCACTGTGATAATTCGGGTGAAGAGAGCTGTTAATAATATCAATTCTTAGCATCAGGTAAAATTACAGTTCAGTCTACGCTCACTTCCCCTAACTTGAGAGATTTTTACAGGATGTATCGGAAATATATGTATATCCCAAGTAGTACTACCTGAACTGTTTGTGTGGTGCCGGACGTAAAGAATAGCACCACCCTATTTCTTCCCATGGGTGTCGTAAAAGGCGGCTAAGGGACTTACTCGAGAATGGGCAGCAGCGTTTTCTATATATTTTAACAACATACTGCGATCGTCAACCTGCCTGTCAAGCGTGGCGATTATGGCAAAACCCCCTTTGGGGAAGTTTGCGTCCAGCAGTGGACGTCTTTCGGCTAAAATGATGACAATGATGATGAAGCCTTAGATACGATTAAGAAAAAAAAAATGTGCAATTTCTAGTCATACTATTTACTGCCTCTCTGTCGGCCATAGTCAACGTAGAATATTATAACATCAAATAGCCGATAGAATTCGGTCGGTGGTCGTGGTGAAGAAGAATGTAAAATAAGTTAAAAAACGTTAATACCTATTTTTTCTAAAAAATCTTAGGACAATACATTTTTTTTATTTTTTTTAAACGGCCATAAAGTATATTATAATGCTATTTTACGGTTATCCATTCTTTACCGGACACCCTGTGTATAATATTACTAGCTTTTGCTCGCGGCTTTGCCCGCGTGGAGGTCGGAAATTATCCGACGGAAACGTACTGCCGGTATTCATAATCCGTAATATCCATAATATAATTGTTTTATATTATTATGTAAGGATAGTTCTGCGAGCAATGTGCCCTGCCCACTGCCACTTAAGCTTGGAAATTCTTCGGGCTATGTCGGTTACCTTGGTTCGCTCGCGGATCTCTTCACCGATGGCCGATGGGGCCGAAAGGTTCTGGAGTGGCGACCGCGTACCGGAAGACGTAGCGTTGGAAGGCCTCCCACAAGGTGGACCGATGACCTTGTGAAGGCTGCCGGTATCCGCTGGATGCGGGAAGCACAGAACCGGTCGAAGTGGAGGTGCTTGGGGGAGGCCTATGTCCAGCAGTGGACGTCTTTTGGCTGAAATGATGATGTAAGGATAGTTAGGGGTTGTCAGAAGCCCGTGAGTCTTACCATCAGTCTTACTAAGAGGTATCGTATTACCCAGTTACTGGGTTGTGGAGGTCAGATAGGCAGTCGCTCCATGTAAAATACTGATAGTCAGCTACACCCGGTTAGACTGGAAGCCGACCCGAACATAGCTGGAAAAGGCAGGCAGATTGATTTATTACCTATAGTATACATATAAGTACTAATAACAACAATATACAATTTTATTTACATTATCTATAACTAAAAAAACTACCGTGTCTTTGGATCTGTATTTTTTTATTTTTCACTTTTTAGTGGGTCAGTTTACAATTTATCTAAGTTACAATAGCCTAATGTTAACTGCTCATCACCTTTTACAAAATATTGCATTTCCCGATGCTGGGACGTTGATTTTTGAGGAGTTCTCCTGGTAAGAACCAGAAGAACTGCCACTCACCATTATGCATAGTGACGAGCATAAATTGCTTAATCGCAACCCGCTAAATAGGTACTCATTATTATTCCGGTGGCCATCTGTGGTCTCCATCATCAGTTCCACTTCACCAAATGGTGCTTTCGTAGAGCAAATGCACGAGTTACTATAAAAAATACTTAAATCGCTATAGGTTTGCATATCAAATTTGAGGGTTTCCCTCGATTTCCATGGGATCCCCTCATCAGATTCTGATTTAGTGGCAATGGAACCACCTCGGGAGTATACCCTTTCAAACAAAAAAGAATTTTCAAAATCGGTTCATAATTGACAGAGCAATCGCGTAACAAACATACAAAAAAAAAAAAACTAAAAAAAAAGCATACAGCCGAATGGAGAACCTCCTCCTTTTTGGAAGTCGGTTAAAAAGGAGTCCCTTTAGGCAAGGTTCCGAAGATACTGGCAGCGTTCCCCCTTTGATTAGCTAGACTAATTCTTTGTCCGAGGTAGCTGCCAGCTCTTCGGTCTCCTATAGTTAGGATGATAAACATTGAAACCTAAATAAAGGTCTCAGAAAACTCCAATACCCCATTAAAACCCGATACGATATTGTACACAACATTTTGGCTCTTAAGTTCAGTTCAGTATTATTCTGCGGAGAATCGATAAGCCATCGGATATCGGGGCTCGGAAGAAGTCCGTATCTTTAAGTCTGTACCACAGAATACTACAGAAGGTCGGCTCCATAAAATGAGCGAAAAAGGTGCCCGAACACATATTGGTCTGCTCTACAAGTATCTAAGAAAACGTAAACAAATGGATCAGAAAACGTATCTGTGGACACCAATTTGTACTTACAAATCGTGTGCTTTGATTTGATTATTTGAATACCTACTTAACTACTAAACTGCGTAACCAAAATGTTTCTGCAGAACTAGTGGAAATTCTAAAATTTTGGTATGACAATCAATTAAATGTCGTTAAGTGGGCGGATTGCTTGTCTGAGGAGTACAGGCTAGAGTGTGGCGTGAGGCAAGGGGGAATTTCCTCGCCCACTCTTTTTAATGTATATATGGATAGCCTGATTGGCGAGCTCAGTAGCATGCATGTAGGTTGTCATATTGATGGAGTCGCTGTCAATAATATAAGTTATGCCGACGACATGGTGCTGCTGGCCCCATCAATTAGGGCCCTTCGTCATCTGCTTAAAGTTTGTGAACGGTATGCCGAGAGTCATGGTCTCAAGTATAATGCTGCCAAGAGCGAGTGTATGTTTTTTGGTCTTCGTGATAATGATAAAACCCCTCATGAACCTCCGCCTATTTGTTTGAACGGTTCTCCTCTCACTAGAGTGAAAAGGGTTAAATATCTTGGGCACATTGTCACCGATGATCTAAGGGACAACGAGGACATTGAACGTGAACGCAGAGCGCTGGCGGTCCGGGGTAATATGTTGGCTCACAGGTTTGCTCGTTGCTCAGCTGAAGTTAAGTTAGCGCTATTCAAAGCATATTGCCAATCTTTTAACACGAGTAGCCTGTGGGTTAATTATACTCAAAAGGCTTACAGCGCTCTGCGGGTACAATACAATAACGTCTTCAGGATGTTGTTGCGGTTGCCGCGGTTCTGCAGTGCGTCCGCAATGTTTGCCGAAGCGCGTACGGATGACTTTTACGCAATAAGACGCAAGCGTGTGTCGTCACTATTGGGCAGAGTACGCGGCAGCAGCAACAACATTCTGAAGATTGTTTCGGGTAAATATCAGTGTTCCATACACTCGCTCTGGGTGAGCATCGTGGTTGGGACGGTAAAATAGAATGTGTATTAATTTGTTATTTATATTTAAATTTTACATACTAACATAGTTTCTAAGCTCCTGTTGTTACTAACCATAATGGATCATGTTATCTGAATTATAAATAAATAATAATAATAATAATTAACGCCGAAATTCTAATTTAAAGTCAGAGTAAATAGAGTAGTAAGAGTAAACAGGCATCTTCTGGGTAAGATCGTCGACTTTGTCTCTGTCACCTCTGCCCTAGACTAAGGTCAAGAGCAAACCCATCCTAAATAAAAAAAAAAGTCACAAAGATGTTTTTCATGTGACAACTGAAGTTAATTATGTAACCTCAATTTTCTTCAATGAATTTTAATTATTTATTAATGTTATTCATCCAATAATTGTTGGTAAAAGTGGTGAGATCTATAGTTTAAACCGTCTAAATACAGGTAAATGTGTTACTGATTCCCATAAGTGAGTGATTGCGTAATAATTTAACCTGAACTTCCATTGTTGACACGTTCATCCGAGACTTTGGGAACAGACTATACGGCGATCTCAGTCCAATCCCCGTCGCGAGTGCGCTTGCACTCACCGTACGTAAACCAAGTCTATTAGTGGTGGGTCGTTGTCGAATTTTTGGCAAACGAAACGCAACCGTTTTGCAGACAACGAAAACGGTTGCAGAAAACGGTCGTCGTTGCAACTAGTTTAAAGACTGTATTTCATTGAAAAAAGTTCACTTTTTATAGTAAGGACTGTTTTGTAAACCAACGCAAAACGCTAATGACGATGACGACGACGCGACGAGCGTGCTATATAGTTGAATCATTGCGTTATCGACTGTATTTTCTTAGCCGTAAAATAAAAAATAGCACCAAGTAATTCGAAGCCTGTTTTGTGCAACGAAGACTGTTTGAACCCAGGAAGTAAAACGCATCGTCGAAGAACACAAAACGGTCTTCGTAATCAGTTCGTCGTCGCAACGCCCACTCCTAAGTGTCTATGGTCTATGTGTGTGTTTTTGCTTAGTGTATAGAGCTGACCTTCTGTAGGTATTGTATTCTGTGCCTCCACTCCCTAGGGCGGTTAGTATGGAATAATCTTTAATATATGTCACATCATACGAAGACAGAGGAAATAAATAGGGCATATCTTTTTCAATGATGTATAAGCTCCTCTCTATTCCCTAGAGGTGCTTATGTTCATTGCTACCAAAGAGATTTAAGAGACTTACTATAGAGAGGCTATGCGAAGAAAAGTCATACAAAAACTGCCATTCCTCAGTGACGCCATCTAGCATATATCGAATATAAACCGAAGTTAGGATCCAGTCGTTGTACCATAACGATGTTTGCAATAACGTAATGCGCAACTCGGCATATTTTTTTAGAAAATATTTTTCTTTTGTGGACACGAATGCGACTTGACATGCAGGCGTACCACGCTAGACTGAGCGACTTTTGCCCACTAGGACAAATGTATGAGATAACGATTTTGTTCGCTATCTCCCGTCTATTGTTAAGTAAAGTTCCGTTTGGTGCCGGACGTAAAAAATAGCACCATCCCATTTCTTCCCGTGGGTGTCGTAAAAGGCGACTAAGGGACTTACAAGAGAATCGGCGGCAGCGTTCTCTATGCATTTTAACACCATATTGCGATCGCCAAGACGCCAACCCGCCTGCCACTTTAAGGACACTGTTAAAGATCTAATGCCTATGGCATTAAGTCCATCTCTGTACATTTGTGTGCTTAAAGTATTAAATAAATAAATAAATAAAGATCTACACATAACAGCCAGTACCAACTACTTAACGCGCTTTCCGGGGCACGGAGGAGTCTCGTTATGTAATAGATGGTCACCCATCCTCTGACCGACCTCGTCAAACGTTTCTTAACCTTGAAGATCGACCCGCTGTTATCATTTAGCCACGACCCCACGAGATGCTTTGCTTTGAACATTATGTCATAAAATTGAAAAGAGAAAACGATACTCTCGAGTACCTAGATCCTAATCTACTCACATTATGGGCTCGATCGATCAGGCATCCGATACGAGGTCGGAACCGCCCCTAAATAGGCAATTAACTGAAGGAACCTGAACCTAGTAGACCACCGAGATATCGATCAAGTATCCTGAATTGAAAACGTAACAATGTCCCGGTAAGTTTTTAAAGCGATTGATTACTTTTTTATTCAAATCGTTCACTGAAAAAATAAAGTGTTTGCTTTAACAAAAATCTTGTTTAATGTGATCACGCATCTTTACTCCATACGAGCCTAAGAAGATCTTGACTTCTGAAGCTAGGAGAACTTTGTTAAATTATCATAGTTCCGTTTACTAAGTAATGAATTAGTTTAATTACGGGTAGTAATTTAATTTAACTCAAATGTTGGCCAGTTTAAGAATGTTATATTGCTAACAAGTTGCTTGTTACCATCAACTTAATGAATAAGTACAAGTATGATGTAACAAAGACCGGTGATTATTCTGTACATGTCACATTGTCGATATAAATAAAATGATTTTTTTGTGGCAAATATGCTATCTTGTTTATAGTAAATAAATAAATAATGATTCCAAACATTTTAATGCCAACTAAGAGAAAATGTATCTTAGTTAGCTCGCATTTTTTTCAGTGTTTTTTGTTTGGTAATGAATTTAGAGATTAGGGATTGAGTGCGGTTTACACATACACGTACCTTTTTATTCGTTTACGTTCATACATCTGGCCATACACGCACGCCATTTGCGGGTACTACGCACCTTTTTTTTTTGTTTACGGGGTGGAAAATCCTCATGGAAGTCCTCCGCCCTGGGGAGGGCGGAGGGGTCTGTCAGACTCTTACTGATTAAAAACCACCCCAGTGGGAAGGGATTCCCACACTTGTACTGGGGATCTTGGGATCTGTTATTTCTTCCGCAATCCCCGGCTAGTGCCAGCCCGCCCCTGCAGGCCACAGGGGGTGAGGTCTTTGTGAAGTCTTTAAGGTGAATCCGCAGCTGTAGCCCGCGAAATTCAAAAAATGATTTTTGTCTACCAGAATCGCGTCGCAACGTCGCCTGTCTGTCTTTACGAATATCATAGAGTAGTAGGTATTACGAGTAGTGTAATTATAGGTAGAAATGAGAGCAGTGGTGGCCCAGTGGTAACAGCCTCGACTTACGAGTAGTAGGTCGTGGGTTCGAAGCCAGATGCTTTACTTTGTGTAAATTATTTCATACCTAATGCTCTCAAAAACGGTGAAGGAAAACATCATGAGAAAACCGGCATGTCCTAGAACTAAACATTCGAAGACATGTGACATCCATCAACCCGCACTGGGCCCGCGTGGTGGATTACGGCCCAGTCCCTCTCACAGAAAGAGGAGGCGTGTGTCCCAGCAATGGGGGAACATTATAGACTGATTATCTGTAGGTATAAATAAAAAGCTCATGTATTAGTTAAAAAGCTAATGACAACTGACATACAATAAAACCTATTTTTGAGACAGCAAAACTCAATGTAACCTTAAAAAATCTCTGATAACAGAGATTGTTTAAGGGTAACTACACAAATAAAACCACCCATTACGCGCCAAAATGGCCAGATAACACATACTTATCTTAATCATAAAGGTCGAATTTCGTCTAAAATGCAGCGAGACTTGTAATTTTCACGATAACACTGATTGTAATGGGCTATAAGATTTCACAGTCGCATCGGAGCGTTTCAATTAAAACTTGTGCTCCGTTAGGTAGGGGGGCCAGGCGATCTGATGTGGGGTAGGTTTCTGTTAGAATTTGAGTAAAACTTAAGCGTTGCATCATTATTATTAAGACGGAGATATATGCCAGTGACCTTGAGTGGTTTGCTTGCGTGTTCTGTACTGAGCTCACGCAACGCGTCGTACGTTCAGCCAGTAAGGCCTGAAACTGCGTTAAGCGGGCGCCCGCGACGGGCAACCGTCGCGTGTCTACGCGCGTGGACACGCGGGTGGGCTCCGTGGGAACGCGACGGTCCCCGTCGCGGGTACCCGTCGTGGAGACCGGATTATTTTATCAAATCAAATCAAATCAAAAATATTTTTATTTCACATAAGCCTACATGGGCACTTATGAAACGTTAAAAGATAGGTGCACGGTTCCAATTGGTCGTTTCCTATGGAGAAGAGCCGGCAAGAAACTCCACGGTCACTCTTTTAAAAACTTGGATTTTACAATGTTTTCAAATTACAGTGTAAATAGGTATGAGAGGACAGCGTAGGCCCGTCAAAAGTACCAGGTACTTAACAAAATAGAAAATGGTCTACAGATCTACAGTCTATTAACCCTACAACGTCCTCGCATTGACAAAAAAAACAATATGAAATATTATTAAAATAATAAAAGTTAGAACCTTGTTGAAATATAAATTGTAGGCATAATAATGTCAAATAACCAGAATAAAATAAAAAAATTAAGGGGGCTCCCATACAACAAACGTGATTTTTTTGCTCGTTTTTGCTCTACATATAATATTGAAAACGGCAACAGGTAGACGCTTGAAATATTCACAGGATATTTAGATAAATAATATTCACTTTAGAAATAAATAATTAAATTAAAATAAAACATATAATTAAGGGAGCTATTTTTATAGATAATGGTACGGAACCCTTCGTGCGCGAGTCCGACTCGCACTTAGCTGGTTTTTCCATATTGAACTCTCAATCTAAGTACATAATCACCTACGTTAAAAATGTATTCTCAGAATGCCTCTTTTACATGAATCATGTTACCGGTCCGCTGGCGGACACCGCGCGTGCCCCCGCGACGGGTTCCGTCGCGCGGAGGCGGGCCCCGTTGGATGGGTGCGGGGCGCGCCTCCCCGTGACGGACGCCCGCGCGGGTCCCCGCGACGGAGCACTTTTGTATGAAACCGCGCGGGTGCCCGCTTAACGCAGTTTCAGGCCTAGGACTCGCCCATTAAGGAGTCGCTGTCCCCTATTTGACGCATTATTAATTAATTATACACAAACCAAAAAGTATTTTTAATAAAACGCGTATACTAAAAGATTCATACTTAAATTATCTTTAAATTAGTGATGGTTTCAGAAAAAGACGTTTGGTAGATTTTACGCCTTTCTCAGTTTTTTATCCGCGTAAGACATAACTTTACAAATTAATTTCACTATGTAATATAAAGATAATCTAAAATATTCACATATTAAGTAATTGAGAAAATGCTCTTATTTAAAATATTTTTTTTCAAATCATTAACACTACTCGTTTAGACGTGATCTTCAGTATAAAATCATTAAAAGTCGATTATCGTTGCCTGAATTTAGACGTGAAGCGAAGACTTTGTACACCTTTTTACGAACATTTTGCGGACGGAGGAGTATGAAATTTGGCACTGTTAAAGTTTATATGGAGGAGGAGTGCATCATCATCTTCTCAGCCGAAAGACATCCACTGCTACCACCGCCACTTTGCGCTGTAGCTGACCTTCCAACGCTACGTCTTCCGAGGAAGAGGAGTACAGAAAGCTAATATTTTTATACTATTTTAGAGAGATGACGAACAGGGTGTAAAGTTCACTCATCCTCTATAGAAAAGGGAGGATCCTCCGACCAGACGGGTGTTGTGTCTGGTGGGCAACTACCCGACGGTTGATGTTGGGACGTTGTATACAACATTAGTTTTTTTTTACACTAAACCCGAAAAAGGGTCATTGTACTCACCATTTTGAAAAAAAAAATCTATGGGACCAATCTTGAAATCGCGAAATAAAAATCAGCTGGTCCATACATTTTGTCGATTTCAGTGAACACAAATGTAGGGAACAGCTGATTTTTTTTCAAGATTTCTAGGTTGATCCCATAGAAAAAAATGTTCAAAATGACGAGTACAATGACCCCTTTTCGGGTTTAGTATAAACAAAAACTAATGTTGTATATGCTAGTTGCGCGGTAAACTCTGCTTGCGCGATGCAAGATTTACGTGACGTCAGTGTGACGCGCAGTTCGCATGTGGCGATGTTGATGCCGCTACACTATAATATGCATTAGACATCAATGAAATTCATAAAAAAATCATTTTATACACTACCAGGCTTTTGACACACACACAGGGCCCCATGACTTGAAGATAGATAGGTGACAGAAGCGACAACTTGAGCATGGAATTAGTAAGTACTTTATAACAGCATGGAATTATTGTACTTATGGAATGAGTATGTACTATATAGATTGTAAGTAGAGAGGATCGAATTTCGACCAGTGTGAGAGTGTCGACCACTAGTATATTGATCGCGTGAGTGGTTAGGAATTTACCCTGTTTTGTAGGTGCGTTTGTAGACGCAAATATGCTAAACACAAACCCTGTGTACGTATAGGTCAAACGAAAATTTATTTGAAGCTTGAAAATCTTTCGCAGTCTTTATGTCAGTTAAGACATCTTGTCGTCACCTATGGGCTTGGAGGACAGAAAAATCATTAGCATTGTAGTCAGTTGTTGTGGACGTAACTGGCTGCAGAACGTATGGGCCTGTGGTAGATTCAAGAGTCAGGCCAAATGCAGGGAGGTTCCTGTTCAGGATAAAGCGGGAGAAAACGCCCGGGTGTCACCACTGTGTGGATCGCCCGGAGGACACGGTGGAGCATACGGTGGAGGTCTGCCCGGCTTGGGCGGAGCACCGCCGTGTCCTCACAGAGGCGATCAGCGGCGGCGATCTCTCGCGTCCGGCCCTAGTTCAGGCCATGGTTCAGAGCGAGAGTGCATGGGAGGCCATCACCTCCTTCTGCGAAGCAGTAATGCTTGCGAAGGAAGAGGCGGAACGCGTGAGGAAGAGGCATGGTTTGCGCCCACACGCCCCTAGTCACCGCAGGAGACGCCCCGGGCGTCGGGAATCGCAAGCCGATTTCCAGCCACCGTAGGCGCGGGCCTGCGGACGGTGAGCGATGAGTAGCTCGCCGTCCGATAAGGACCAGGCCCGGGTGGGTTGACGGCGCGTTGTATTCCACGCGCGCCTCAAAAAGTTGTCAGCACTAACTAACGGGGTCCGTTAGGGCCAATGCCTGCCAGGGTTGCGAGTTTGTCCGAAAGGGATATCGTGGCCCTGGCACACAGGCAAATGAAGGAATACGGGTGGGTTTTAGTCAGTAAAAGTCTGACACGCCCTCCCACTCCGCCCAGAGCGGGAGAATATTTGATAATTTCCCACCCGTAAAAAAAAAGGCCAAATGCAGACGTATTATTCTTTGGGCAAGAGAATTGTAATTTTATTTAGTGACTTAAATTTAAATTACTCGTTATTTATAATATGCACTTTGTTAACTTTCTAAGTTTTAAGAAGATAATTCTTAAGAATGAATATGATAAGTTACTTTCTATGTAAATAGATGTTAAGTTATTGCTTTATATTGTGTTTACTATGAAAACTTAATAAATCCTTTTATGTATGTTAATACTTGTAGGAGTACTTACTACTTACTCTATTAAGTTTTCTTAGCGTTATATTCATTATTCCTTTATAGGTTGAATATGGATATCATAACCTTAATATTATATTATAATGCCTGTTTAAATGTATAATCTTCTTTGTTAGGGCTACAAAAACATGGCTTTTATAATATTACTAACATAGATAGGTACAGTCGCCAGCACATCAGCTTATACCAAACTGTCAAAATTCTCCAACTAATTTTAAACCTTAAGATGTTGCAGGTTGAGTTCAAAATCGATTGAGAAAATTTGTTTTCAATTTGACTGTACTAGGACACAAAATATCATCATCCATGGTAAACGAATAGTAAATTGCGAAACGTTATACACGTGCAGCCTGTGGAGCAATTACATTAAAAAGTCCTACAATGCCCTGCGCGTCCAGTATAACAACGCGTTCAGGGGCTTGTTGGGGCTCCCATGGTGGTGCAGTGCCTCTGGCTTGTTCGCCGACTACAACACGGCCGGCTTCCAGGCGGTGCTTCGCAATAGAACGGCCTCCCTGTGGTCTCGGGTAAATGGTAGCTCCAACACGCTCCTGAGCGTGGTGTCGGACAGAGTGGACAGCCAAATCCTGTGGTATTGGTCGCTCACTCATGTCCAAAATGATAAATATTTTTCATTTTACTAACATAGCTATAAGTATGTACCTACTAACATAATATGGACCTGTATCATTTACTGTGTGCTTGGTCTGAAATAAACATTTTCATTTTTTTCATTTTCAAATTTTATTTCTAAAACCTACACTTTAGACAAAAACTCTTTAAGCATTTATCTTATCTGACTTAACACATTTTACTTCCTATAATAACACTCCCAATACATACAAAAATCTCTAAAGGGTGCACAATATTTTACCCTTTTTCAAGGGACAATATTTACTGACGATAAATCTTTGGTTCTGCGTACACGGAATCCAAATTTCCCTAAAGGGTTTCAGTACCAGTTTGTTTTTTGGCCACCCTACTGATAACCGCTGTAGCATCTACGGTTACTATAAACCCCGGTTACCTACTAAGGATTAGTGGGTTTTAATATAGACTGCCTTACACACCAGAATATAAGGGCTATTATAGACAGCCGATTATGTAACGTTCCGTTTGGTGCCGGACGTAAAGAATAGCACCATCCCATTTCTTCCCGTGGGTGTCGTAAAAGGCAACTAAAGGAATTTACTAGAGAATCAGCAGCGTTTTCTATGCATTTTTAAAACCATACTGCGATCGCCAACCCGTCTGCCAAGCGTGGCGATTATGGCAACCCCCCCCCATCCTTTTGGAGGACGCCTATGTCCAGCAGTGGACGTATTTCGGCTGAAATGATGATGATGGGCGCTCCTTGCGTGGGTCCGTATCGCTGCCAATGCGGTGAAGGTATCGACTACCTCGGACTCTATAGCCTCTCCTACCGTAAGAGCGCAGGCCTGGTACTACGGCACGCCAGCATCAATGACATCATCAGTCGAGCTCTTGATTAATTAAAAAAGAAAACACACTTCTCTATGTGTTTATTAATCTAGCGTCTGGCACTCGTGGGTTGCAGCTGAAAATCAGCGTCAGTTGGTACACCTTGTGTTGTCATCTGACATTATGCTGCGCTGAGGGCCTTTTGGCATTATAATGTTTTTTTTTTCTGTTTTTTGTAGCAATTATAATGTTTTTTTTTTGCTGTAATGCCAATAAACGCATTTTACTTTCTTTCTTTCTTGTCATCGTGGGGTTGCTAGCTGTTTTAGAACAGTGGCTTGGCGTGCGACGATGGGAAGAGACCAGGGGGAATTACCATAATGCCTTGGAAGGTATAGGTAGGCCTTTGGTGTGAGATCCAACGTGTGTCCACACCCTTGTGCGCCATCTCAACTTCCTGGCATGACATCATCCATCATGGTCATGTCATCGTCGAGTTGCCAGCTGTTTTAGAACCCAGTGACTTGGCGTGCGACGATGGGAAGAGACCAGAGGGAATGATCATAACGCCTTGGAAGGTAGGTAGGCCTTTGGTTTGGGATGCAACGTGTGTCCACACCCTTGTGCGCTGTCTCATCTTCCTGGTACGGCGGGCTGTGCTGGGGCGGCTCCTATCTGCTGGTATGCGCACCTAAAAGTACCACCCGTGAGTTTCTCAGCGAGTGTTTTCGAACTTCATGAAGTGATAAATCTTATGTATGTTAGGAAAATCTACCTACATATTTTTAATATGATAAGTGATAGACATCATTTTAATACTAGAAATAAAGTTTATCCCCCGTATTACAAAACAAGGTTTATCTTCAGACCAGGTTTAAAACATGGAGCCATTATTGAATTTCGAACTTTATTCCGACTATGGTAAAGTTCCTAAACACAAAACTGACAACTTAGTACCGAACTAAGTTTTCAGTTTTGTATATAGAACGGTATTTCAATCACTGTTACGTTCTTATTACAAAAACTGGCTGCATGGTTTAACCCATGTCAAAATATAAATCTTGTTTTGTAATAAGGCGGATATAGATCAACCATTTTTCAGATTATCTAAAGTACATACAGTCATCTTTTATGGGGTACTGTGTTTATCCGGTTAGGCTGGAAACTGACCTCAACATAGTTGGGAAAAGGCGGGCAGATTGAATGTGCATTGTGAAGTTTTAATTTGAACTCAATTGGTGTGTTAGTGAGTGATCAGTCGGAGGTCTGCGAGAGATCTATTTCAGATTTCATATGAAAACATTGTCTATTTGACCTTTAGATGCGTTACCTACGCTCAATAATGGCGAAGTAAATGCCAGGCAATTGCCTGACATTTACAATTGATTATTATTACGTACGCGCCAATGAACATGCAGCAGCTAGTGACATAACTAAATATGAATGTTCATCTCTTTCTAACAACAAATATCGGTATAGGTCTTTCCTTTTCTTCACGCGCTATATGATTGTATGCACTCAAAAACAACGTAAGCCATGATTGTAGTTACATCTACAATCATGGCTTACGCTGTTTTTGATTGCACTAATGTTCGTGTATGACGTGTGTATTTATAATACTTACGTCATTGTATTTGAGTGACACTCGAATGTCGAAACAAACGCAAATAATACTGAAAGGGCTGTTAATTATGAAAAAACCTGTAGTAATGATTCGACTACCACTTGGAATAAGCACTAGATAATGCCATAGGCTGGTGATGATTATTTTTGTTTACAGTGGGTATTCATTCACTGTCTCACTAATTAATCAGTATCAATACGACAACTACTAATTATGTTTGCACTTGCACGTAGAGTAGGATAGGTATCGAGTTAATTAGGAGAAGGTAATTAGGTCATAGATATTACAAATTATGTTGTAGAAATAGTTCAAATATCGATTTCGTTTAACGTCATAACTGTAAAGAATTAGGTATGTAAAGTATTTTTCAGGTATGTTTTTTATATTTTTATTTTAATGATAGGAGTATTTGAAACACATAATTTCATCTTTTTGTTTTTACAAGCTGTAGTTATTTTTATATATTTTTTAAAGTATTGTTCGTACTGACGTCACCAGTAGCTGAATAGCTTAGGATCATTGCCACGTTTAACACTTATTTAAAAACAAAATTCAGTAAAGTCAAACTGTCAAACTTGACAATTAATTTGTTTACATTTCATACTTTAGCGATTTCCATACTTTAGTTTAAAATTATGGCTTATTCATAAAATGAATGGATTCAAAGTTTACTTCTGCTAGTGCT
Organism: Tiliacea aurago; assembly: GCA_948098905.1. Classification (NCBI taxonomy): domain Eukaryota; kingdom Metazoa; phylum Arthropoda; class Insecta; order Lepidoptera; family Noctuidae; genus Tiliacea; species Tiliacea aurago. The sequence continues at coordinate 21,967,476 of OX402593.1, forward strand.
TCATACCGTCAAGTATAAACACCACGACAAATAGCCGACACAAATTGATTGTTAGTAAAAGAAACCTTAAAAAGGAAATGGTGCGAGGAAGTAAATGTTGAGTACAAGTCTGGGCGGCGTCTGTTTTATTGTGAATTTGTGAAGATTATTTGAACGTAAGTTAAGTTTGCCTGAGGCGATACATCGATGTGATTCGACTTGTACTGTCCGCCGCTGGTGAAAAACTACACTATTTACATAATACCATAACTGAATAGAATAATAATAAGTGCTTCATGTAAATTTGACGTTGACATGACACTTGTGACTTGACACTTATAGAACAACTTAATTACAAGAGGCACTGAAAGTTTCCAATTCAGGCTGCTTTGTGACGTCATTTAGAGGTCAAATAAAAGTCAAGTGTTTTTAAGTATTTTTGTGAAAATAAATACGATCTTATAATTTTAAGACCTATTAATAGAAAAATAAGTCTTAGAAGCTTAATTTCTCGAAATGGTTTTGGAGTCGGCGGCATAAGTTAATTTTTACTTTACATACCCAATTCAGAGAACAGATATTAATGTTATAGATACGGTATAACATTTTCATGCTCGTGTGTCGTGTGGTTTATATACCGGATGACATTTTTTACCGTCTTGAAAAAAATTGGGTATATTAGGTGAACGGAGTAAAAGCCTATGGCATAGTCCTTTTTTCTTTTTTTTTTATTAATCGCTCGCGGAATAATTTGTCAATGAATTCGTAGCGCGATCCTATCCTCTGAAGCCGGCCGATAGTTACTCGCCACGCATTTAGTAGAGTGCGTATGATTTGAATTTAATTTTTTTTTTTTCAAAATTTATTTTTTCATTTTTCTAATATGAAAAAAACAATGTGTAGTATTTATAGATAGATCAATTTCATACTACGTTATAAAAAAAAGGACTTTGCCATAGGATTTTACTCCGTGCACTTATTGTACCCTATTTTTTTCAAGACAGCAAAAAAGTCATCCGGTATAAATATAAATAAAAAATAAACTATATAATTCAATATAAATCGTCGCAGTGGTGCGGCAATATCGAGATATTTAGAGACTCATCAAAGACTTGATCAGCGGAGTATTTGCGTAGCACGCTATCAGTAGCAATGGGTTTCATTTTGACATTTCAACAACATTCATTGCGTTACTTATGTTGTTGAGCAGACAAATTTTTCGAACATAAGAAGCAATGGATTACTATATTAAGTATATTTACTTAAATATCATTCAGATTGTGTGTAATAATGTGTTACGCTTTTGGATTTTTTTTCTTATTTTTATTTCTGGATAAATACTTTAAAAGCAGTCTTATAATATTTACTATGGCTACTTTGTATTAGAGTGTGTATTTTGTCAATTTTTATTTTTATAAAGTGTATCTTGTTTTTTGCTGAATAAACAATCTTTCTTTCTTTCAATTAGGGTGTAACTAATCGAAAAATTATCGTATTTCGTCAAATATCAACACGCTAACAGAAATTCACTAAAATCAATTTCAGTAACCGAACTATATAATACAGAGGATTATTTAACAGTAAGTTAGTAGGTAGGTATACAGCGAACTGCGTTCACGGTATATTGGAACTCATTTAAATACAAATGAAGCCAACACTCCAAGCTGAAGCCACGTATATTTTGTACGAAAGCTACCTCTACCTAGATTGATTTCTATGCATTCCTATTACCGAAGGGTTGAAGAATAAATCTGAATGGTGTATGCATTTTATTTCAAATTGAAACAGTACAATTTTAATTCAAATTAGTTCAATGTTATGTTCTATGTTAGCGGATTTGGTTTCCGCACTTAGTCCTTCATGTGGACCATTGTGCGTGCAATTTATTTTTTAAATTGGTATTGACTTGAACAAATTGTTCTTTTGGTTCATAGAATTTTTAAGCTAAATTTCGAATTGAATACCTAATAAAAATTGTTATTAATTTGTGTGTTACTGCTGTATGTTACTGACTGATTAACATCCATTAAATATTTACATGCCATCAGTGCGTGGCGAAATGTGTCTTTGCACTGAATTTCGTATACAATATTAGTTTTAGTTTATGCGAAACCCGAAACACGAGTCTAGTATTTTTATGTAAAGAATCTATGTACAAAATTTCAAAACTGTATCATGAAAAATCACAAAGTTATAAGGTTGTTATGTTACCGGGTTGTCCGTACAAAAACATGCTAACGGCGCTTCCGCGACTCCAGGGTCGTCTTGCGCTCATTGATAATAACTTAGCAGTAGGTACCTAACCGTACGGCGATTGTATTGTAAGTAATTAAATGGTGATAAATTTTCAATCACACCTAAATATTTTTGGGACAAAATATAACATGGTGTAAAAATTATTGAAATCGATTCGGTTCCTTATTCTGAACAAACTATAGACAGGTTTCGCATACTCGTACCTATACTAAGAATATGTTGTATAACATCTTTTATACCCACCACATTTTATGCAAATAAACGATTTTGATTTTGACTTTTGCTTTTACCAAGTGTATATATAATAATGTCAAAAAAAAAAACATCCCGAAGAACTGATGATCCACTAACCAGGACATATTTACTCGTCATACTTTATCAAGTTTTATCTTCGACCACCACATTGCATTTGAGAAGGATTCACGTTTCGTCTATGACAGTTGACGGACCTCAAAAAGTATCAGCCAGGCGCAACGCGATTCTGGTAGAACATTATTTTTTTTTTTTATAAATTTAAATTTTCCATAAAGTTTTAATAGAAATTGCTACTGAGTCGCGTCGCGTTGTCGCGTCGATTTTGACTCTGATAGCAACCAAAGCATCACCGGATGAAATAGACGAACAAATCAAATTCGTAAGTACCTACTGAAAACTTATGTATCTACTATTTTAAGTCAGTTACAGTCCATTGCTTTATACCACTCCTATCTTGCACCACAACTCCTGTTCTTTCGCCTTCCGCATGAAGCCTGTCCTAGGTTTATTATTAAAACTAGGACCAAGGCAGCAACAGCTCATGCCGTGGTCAGGAGACTCGTTTGCCGGAAAAAGAAATCCTTGTTAAAACACTTTTGGCCTATCGGTCTCTAAACTTCACTTTGAAATTCGAACAGACTCGAGTTTTGAAAGAAATAAAGCTAATACCTTTTTTACTTAAAAAAAAAAAGAATATGAGAGATTTAAGGTTCGTACATACTGGCGCGACGCGACAGGTGCGACGCGACACTGCACCGGTAGAACAATTTGACGCGAGCCTTTAGTATGGAGACGGAAAAAAGTATGTCTTTCTTCTCTCTCATGTAATGAAAATATGCCGTGACGCGTCATTGAAACTTCACTTTCAATTCACGACTTTTTTTTTTAGATGTTTATTTTTTTTTCTAATTATCGAATCGCCAAGAAGTTTTAATTCAATAAATATAAATAAAATAGAAAATGTATTCCGTTGTAAGACATAAGCAGGAATGATTTAGCTACGATGATTTTGCTTTTAAAACAAATGAAGACGCTTTCAACTTGCATGCACCTTGAAACGGAAAAAGAACAACTGGCCAAATAATGTTGCCTACAAAATGGAACTGGCTGTCAACCTTCCCTATTCAAAGAACATAATAAAACAGGAGAAGACACAAAGGCAAACAATTGACAGCCGTTCCTTTCAAGACGAAAAATATGTACAAAATTCTTAATAAATCACCACTTTGAGATATGATTACTGTACCTACACTTCGAAATCATTCTTCGTCTCGTGTTTTGACTGTCGAACCCTGATATCGCCTGAGGCGTATTCAGTCCGACGTGTTTCTTACAAAATCAAACAATATCTTCAATTTTGGCGTGCTATTTCCTCGTTATATTTTGTGAAGTGTACAAAACTTGGGTGATATTTTTGCGTAGGTAATTAGATGGACGAATCAGGAAGATATAAGGTGATGGCTGTACTTAATACCACGTTATTACATTTCCTAATGGTCAAGAGCAGGCCCAATCAACATTTAAAAAAAATGCCAGTCATGGGACTTCTATCGAGAAGTAGAAACTTATGGAATAAAATAAATAATTATAAGCGTATACATGTATTACAGGCCACTGCGCGTCGCCAGTCTTGCGCAACACGTAACATTAGCATCTCAGTAACGCGAACCCATAAGTTATTCCCCTGCCAAAATCGCTCAACGCGCATAAAGAAGTTATTACTTCAAAAATAAAAAAAATCATTAGGTACCTACCTGTGTTTAGGGGGAAAACTTACCCCCAAATCATAATAACTATTTTTGACGAAATAATGTGCGCGTTATAAAAACCAGGGGGCCAACCACCACCTCTTGTAGCTGTATTATTTTAATATTGCCTCAGTGGGAAAGAGATGTATTACCCCCTTTGTATAGCTTCATCTCTTTCTCACACTGAAATAATACTGCTTTAGGAGATGGTGGAACAGTCACTGAGGAGCAATTCGTGTATTTTTAGGAACATATGCATTCTAATCTGTTTCAATCTGTCAAAACTACCTCTAGTTTACAACAAAACTAGTCTCTATAAAGGTATAGCTATTTTTTATATTTTTTTTATCCAAAGATATAAATATTTCTGGAGAGACGACGTCCAACTGTTGGCCACAAAATGCACGCACACTAGAATAACAAAATGACAGCACAATGACTTGAAAGAGATTGTGACCTCTGAGTTTGTTTCGGCCTTTCTTCTCAGAGTATTCAGATAGAAAACTCGGATCTCATCTAGTATTTTGAAATATGATTGACGTGTAAAAGTGTGTGTACGAACCTACTTACAAAAATAAATAATGTATCATTTAAAATTATTATTGTAAATCCCTTTTATTTAAACACAATAGAACGGTGTGGTCGCGATACTGCGCTGGGTTTAGGTGTGGTCGCGATTGATTAACTGGTCGCTCGATACAGACTACAGAACAATCATAATTTTTATGTTTGCTTTCAATTTCATGTAATCTTTGTTATTTTATTATAATTGGATTGATTTTCCATATTTGGTACGTATGTTTTCCCGGCTTATTCGTTGATTCGCCCGAAACGGGTGAATCGACAGTTTTAAATAATATGATTTATTTAATTTATTTGTGGGGCGAATCGACAACTCCAGAAATATTAATTAGGCAAATGACACATTTGGCATTTTATACAACTTATGAAAAAATAACACTATACACTTTTGTATAAGTTTATATTTTATTCATCAAAATAAAATGTTTATGCGTAAATTTATAAGAGAAAATATTTTAAATTGTCAATTCACCGTTTCGGACGAGTACTTTCGTGCGAATCGACCAATAAGCCGTTTTCCCAGGTTGTGTATATATGAAAGGGCACAGAATGTGTATCTTGGTGTGTTTCACCTCGGATACCAACTAGAGTTATTTATATAATTGTATCTCTTTGTTTCCTTCATCAGCTGAAAAACTTACTACGAAAAGTGCAGTTAATAAAAAAGTCTGATAACGCGGTCATGAAGAAAGTTTAAAAGACCATTGACTATCTACCAATATCATTCATTTTGGGTCAGTTTGGGTCACAAAAACAACACTCCTGATTTTCCACGATAAATTGGAATAATTAACTCAAACACACCGTCATAATAATAGGGTTCATGTTTAAATCATACAATTGAAACGTGCAAATACATTCGAGCACGAATTTCCAATATCATAACATCAAACATTTCTCCGGAATAATTGGCGAATCAGGAATACATAATAAACCGTTTCAAATTTAGGCTCATTTACACGAAGCGAGTTACTCGACCATCTCAAGGCGAGAATGTGTAATACTAAGCTGGTTAGTCGTTTGAGACCTGGTTGAGGTTAACTCAAGTGAAAAACAAAAACCTCGAATAAGAGATTCGCAAGCGATTATTTCGAACAATTACGGTGACACCTCGAAATATGTTTCTTTGTTTATGAAGACGCTGTCAAACATGAAAGCCGAGGCGATTCTCACTTTTCGAAGCAGCAATAGTTAGATTAGATTAGCTTAGATTTATTTATTTCTCAGTATATGGTACATTTAGATCTTACATTAAACATTGTTTCACACATACTACTACCATTGCTGGTGTAGAAATATTAAATAATAAGCTAGGTACATGCAAGTCAGAACTACACATTATAATAAATTGTATAAGGTTATGAAATTTTGTATTAAGTTTTTAAAATAATTTCAATGACAAAATAATAGCCAAGTTAAGATTAATCTAAAATGCATTATTTATAATGTCAAAATATGAATAGTAAAATCAAAAATAAAAATCATTACGTCGAAAATATAAATCATAATGTCAAAATATAAATCATAACGTCAAAATAAAAATTAAAAAATGTCCATGCATTCATAATAATGTTAAAATACTAATGTCATATAATAATCTTAATTACAGTATCAAAATGTATGATTTAAAAATTAATTGACGGAATAAAAACGCGTTGCGCAAGAATCTTTTGGCGCGTGGGCAAAATCGGAATATACAACGCCATCTATCATTTATTTGCCCAAAACATGAGTATCCTATACACACACATGGCATGCACGATGTTACAATAACATTATATTACAGTCATGTTTTGCCTTATCAGCGTACAAATATAGATAGGTTACTAAATTAACATCAAATAATTATAAATTTATCCATTATAAAAAAAAAATACAATCCAAATTATAATAAAATTAAAAAAGTTAAAGAACAGGACAACAAAGCTACAGAACAGTGTCATCACCTCATCAGAATCAATCATCGTGTTTAAACTTCACAAAACAATTGCACAAATGTTTACCGATAGCGCTCCCATGAGCGCTCGGGCTGACACGCGGTTTACAATTATTAAAATAATTTTATTCAGTAAATAAGTATTTTATTTTTTTTATGTTATTTCACACATCTATTTTTTATTTTATTTTATTTATTTTTGTATCTATCCATGACATCACAGCGGGCCCTATCTGAATAACAGCGCTGCCATGCTGTGATAGGAGCCCATTGACCTCGTACAGGACTTTCTGTTTTATTTTCATTTTACTTTGTGTTTTTTTTATGTTTCTGTGAGTGTGTTTTAGTTTAATTTGTCATCTCCTGTGCGAGTCCCAATAAATACTTTTTCTTCCTTTTTTTATTTCATGTCAACATCATTCAAGCGGCAAAGACGGCCATCTCCATGGGCAAAAGAATCGCAGCTATAGTCTCCCCGTGCCATCAAATTCTCGCCTCGATGATATCGCCGTGTGGAGATTGCTCCTTAAAGTTTCTATTGAATTTGAAAAAACCGCCCTTATGTGCAAGAGCATACTTTGCATGGCTCCAAAAGTTTTTAATAAGCTACCAAATGACATAAAAGATTTAAAGTTGACACAACATAAACGTAAACTAAATATTTTTAAAAGACAAATGCTACTATACCATTGACGAATTACTAGTTGACAAAATTTCACGTGACTGACCATTATTCTATGTATTTATCTTTTACTGTAATATTCATATTCATTATGTCTATTAATTTGTTGCAATATAATATTATAACTTGTATTTTAATTTCTATAGATATTAATTACCTCATAATGTTTCATTTCTAATATTGTAATTTAACAATAAAGAAGAAGAAAGAAAGAATAGGAATGTTCTCAAGCACCCTTATTCTTTGACTAATGCTGCACTACTCGTGTCAAGGGTGTCACTTATTCGTGATCTTGGTATTCTCCTCGACGATAAACTTCACCTTGATGCCCACATTAACAAAGTTGTAAATAATGCCCATCGCACGGTTTTGTGATGAGATCTGCGAAAGAGTTTGTACGCCCCTCTAACTATTTATATCTGTATAAGTCTCTGATCAGATCACTGATGCTACAATAAAATACCTCCCCACATAGTAGAACTAAATGAAACGAAATTTAAATCTTTTATAAAACGCACACTATGTAGCCAAGCATATTATAAGTTGGGGGATTACATTGCTGACAAAAATGCTTGGCTTAACGCTGGTCCTGCTCCACAAGGGCGCATAAACTAATTGAATAGCATTCAAATCTATTGTTGGAGCGGCTGAAGATTGTAAATACTATCTTTATATTGTATAAATTCAATCAATTAGTATTGTGTAATTGCATAGCACATGTGTGAGCACTATATACCTACCATTTTCTGAGTACGTCTTTTATTGACTTGAATGTGCCATGGCAGCTGAGAGTGTCATGCTCACTAAAATGTCTAGCTGATGGTGGCGTATGTGTTGGATCATTAAGTTCCCTTCAAAATGGTTGAGCTAAATGGTGCTGATCCATGCGTCATGTTCGTGAACGGGCGCCGTCAGTAGGGACTGGTCATTTCTTAGCTGCCACGGCTTATTTTAACTTAGTATTTTAGTTGTTTTTTATATTTTTATTACGGGCGCTTTTAACGTGCACGTCTTTCTACATTGTTCTCACATGTATAATGTAACAATATTTTGATTTAAAAGAGTGTCCGTGGAGTTTCTTGCCCGTTCTTCTCCATAGGAACCTGACAATGGGCAACTAGCTTCATCTGACTGACTGACCCCTTGACAATTCAAAAGTGCCTATAATAGGTTTATTTGAAATAAATGCTTTGAGTTGAGTTGAGTTGATTCGAGTACGCAGTGTCAGTGTGGAAGGGATTCTGCAATAAGTATTCTGAAAGTATTTAAAAGGTTCAAAAAAAGTTCCTAAAAGCCATGCATTACCGTTGCTTCCACACAGTTTTATCATATGATGATTTGCTTGAGAAGTATAAATTACTTGGTCTAAAATCAAGACGCACTCTCCTAGAGACTGTATTTTTGTTTGATTTGTGTAGCAATGTATATGACTGCATTGATATCCGTAATAAAATAAGTTAAATAGTTCCTAGAACGACAGTATGCCGCGGGGTGCGCGCACGGCCGCTGTTTGCTGTTACCTCTTGTCGCGTAATATGCGGGCACCTCTGCGTCAACTAGCTAACAATTACAACAAGCAGTTCAACCATATCGACATGTTATTGTTCGCTCTTTCTGCTGGTAGATTCAAAAAATGTTGTACTTGAAACACTTAATCACTAGTAATTTTAATTAAGATTTGCATACCATGATGAGTTTTTCTTTGTTTGCAAAAATTTTTGTTTTACTATTTAGCAAAAAAATATTTCTGAACTTGAATTGTTGTAGTTTTAATTACATAGTTTTTACTTAAAGTTTTTTATTTTTTAATGTGTATTCCGTGGAAAATATTGTTGGTTACACATTTGGCCGAAGTTTTTCTATTTCTTAGTATAAAATGTAACGTGTAACTGTTTGTTTTCCCTAATAAATAAAATAAATAAACAATGCATGCCTGAAAGGATAGATTTTTGAGGTACTAAGTTTTAAGACCCTGGTATAATCCCAAAAATCGCATTAACAAAAACTTTGACTTTGAAAAACGTTGACTGACGTCACGGCGTGACTATCACCGCGATACTCTCGCCCGTGTAGATGGCACCATAAGATCCTTGTAGCAGTGCAGGTATCGTACTGTCACCAGCCAGTCAAAACTTTAATTACTGCTACGAAATAAAAGCAATGTCAATGTCAAAATATTACCATGGTCGTGTTGACTTCACGTACTCTTTAGACGAGTCAACTTTTCATCTCCTTCAGACAATCGCCTACTCGAGGCGAGAAACTCTCCCCATGTAAACTGACAACACTATTACACTGACTAACATCATTTACTATTTCCCAGTTCATATTTAGCCTGCAGTACCTAACTATTTTAATAATTTTGTGAACGTGCAACCACAAAATTAATCATCTTTCATGACACGTTTGAGTTGATCCGAAATCGAACGCCAAGCGAATTCTAATTATTTTGGACACACAATAAAGTGACCACATTAGATTCGTTCGTGCATGATTTGTTTCGGGAAATCATATGCGATGTATTAGTAGGTAGGTACTGGTCCTGAAATCTGTGTGTGATCCAAGTTAGGAAGTACCTAATGGAGAAAACTAAATTATTTTTTGCACTGTATGGATGAAATTGTAAATAGAAAAATTTAAAATCGCCACATTGCACATTTTATTGTGAGTAAAGATTATTTTCTTATTTGATTATCCTTACTTTCTAATTAAAACAATGGTAATTAATATTGCAATCGTTTTTTAGGAAAACATTGTTTGAAATATTCAGAATATTGTGCTAGCGATGCCGATCAAAAAATTAAATATCTACCTAACAAAATCAAAACATATTTTGATAGTTATTTTGATCCACTGAACCAATAGGGTATATTAGCAAAGCATGCATGATTAAAATTAATTATACATTATCCTACAATTGTTCAGGAAAATACAGTTCAATTGATATCATTTGATCACAATTAATTTATTTAACAGGTACTAATCCACGTGTAGATGAAATTGACGTGCCAAATTAATGAATAAGCAAATATCGTTTGTATTTACACAGTGTCATCAATAAATAAGGTTTAAATTAGTTTGCAGTTTGACAATACAAATCGTGATTTTATGTATCTGCGTGATTTATTATTAAATACGACGTGTTAAAAACGTATTGATTTTATGAAAATATTTGTGTTCGTGTAACGGCTAATAATTCGTTGAATTGCTTTTAATAAGTTTCTTGTAATGGCGATATTACACGCCTCCCCAAGTCTACTTAATTTCGATCCTTCCCATTCTTCTCCATACGAAACTGCCTTTTGGAAGGGACGGCTAGAATCAATTAAATTTTTTGATGTTCACGCTGGTAGAACACCTCCGCCACGAAACCATACCAGCGAAACCGCAGTAGTTCAATTCATCTGGCTCGCGTCATGTTCCGCTACTCGAATCGGATGCGAGTAGCGGAACATGACGCGAGCCAGTTGAATTGAACTACTGCGGCATCGCTGCTAAGGTTTCTTGGCGAAGTTGTGCTACCTGCGTTAATGGTGTCTCATAAGTGCCTATTTGAAATGTAGTAATTTGACTTTACTTTGATTAATTGTGCATCACATTTGTCCGGGTTGCTATCAATGGGAAAAGTACCCAAACGGCTGGCAGCATTGCCACGTTGGATTCCAATGCTAATTCTTTGGCCTACTAATAAGACAATCCTCTAATCACTCGACGAGTCGATTAACCGCTGGGCGATGTCCCGAAAAACGCGATGAGCAACCAAGTAGAATTTAAATAAATGTGAACGAATTTGGTTTAACCATGTAATAACCATTGCTACAAGTGGATGGAGCATTTATTGGCCTGTATCATCATTATCCGCAGTCTGACTTCACTCACTACTGGACATACGCTTCTCTCTGCTTGTGCCGATATCCACACTTCTGTGTCAGCCTCTTCAGGGCCTTAACAAATCGATTTCAATGCGTTTTGTAATTGTACAACTACTTTCAACAGGACTGACATGAGCTTTCCGGTAGCTATGTCTCTGATATAATGGTACTGGTTGAGGCCCTCAGGTCCAACCCGCAATGCCAATAATGTCGTCCGTTCATCTGACCAGCGGACTAACATCCCCTACTTCCATTCCTTACAAAAATACATAAATATTATACACAGTATAACCACAGATTACCAGATATATGACTCCGTGTACTTACGTGTGCTAACTACCTACCGGCTGACGGGTTGCATGCGACCTAATTTTCAGTGTGTTGCCAATGGACAGTCGTGAGGCGTGGCGGCGGCGGCGAACAGTTACAAAGAAAAACTCACTTTACGTTTGTAATGAAATCGAAATAGTTTATTATCTAAATAGGATATTAGAATCACTTTTACACGTCATATAAAAAAATAAAAAATAAGCTAGATGTAGTTGATATTTCCTATCTGGACTACCCCTGAGAAGAAATGGCGAAACAAACTCAGTGGTCAAAGTCTCTTTTAAAGTCCAGACATAATCTTGATCAGATCAAGTGAGGACAATGTAGATCCGTGTCTGAAATGGTCTTTTGAGGAAAGAACCACTCAAATTTGAGTGGACTTGTCCAATCAGTGCAAGCATTTGTCAGTAATCGTGCAACTCAACTGAAGGTGTGATTTTAGCAGTAGGTATTGAAAATGTTGGAGTAATTTATCAAGTATAACTCTACGCTTAGTTTATTCAAAGGGTTAAACAAACTAACCGACAGCTTCATTAATATTGACTATCGAACATAATTAATTAACAATATTATAAAACCAAAATTAATATTCGCTTTATGGAAACTTTTGTTCAGAAAGTTGTGATTTTGTTTAGGCCGAAAGTGAAACCTAACGGCAATAATGTGTGGTTTCGGCGTTCGATTTGTTTCTTAGAAATTGAACTTCATATTGGCGTTGGAAAACACAATATTTGTTCTTTGAATAATTAAAGGAGATGGATAACAGTCTCATACAAGCTCAGCCCAGTTTTGAACACAAGAAACTTTGGTGTTTATAATATTGCTTTAGTGTTTATATTATGAAGCTTTAGTGTTTATAATATTTTTTTCGTCGTAAAACTTTGTGAAGGGACTTAAATATGACCGATCCCAAATCTGATGACATAAAAAAAACCGGTAAAGTGCGAGTCGGACTCGCGCACGAAGGGTTCCGTACCATTATCCGTCAAAATATATCTACATATTCTGTGAATATTTCAAGCGTCTACCTGTTGCCGTTATCAATATAGAGCAAAAACGAGCAAAAATATCACGAGCAAAATTGCAAATAAACGAGCAAAATTGAATAAAATAAATATTTAAGTTTACGTTTGTTGTATAGGAGTCCCTCCCATACAACAAACGTAAACTTAAGTATTTATTTTATTAAATTTTTTAGTATTGTTGTTATAGCGGCAACAGAAATACATCATCTGTGAAAATTTCAACTGTCTAGCTATCACGGTTCATGAGATACAGCCTGGTGACAGACGGACAGACGGACAGACAGACAGACGGTGGAGCCTTAGTAATAGGGTTCCCGTTTTACCCTTTGGGTACGAAACCCTAAAAACCAGCCAAGTGCGTGTCAGACCACGCACAATGAAGGGTTCCGTATTTGGGATGACTTTATCTCAAGAACAAACCTATTATAATATTGTCATGGTCATTGATTGAAAAACATGGTCTCCCACAGATTCTAACTGCAAATATAACTTTTTACGCACAATATTGAGTGACAATGATATTTTAAGACCATGGACTTCTTATAGGTTTTCCTGTCATTTATAATTAAAGAACTATATTCTGTATTTTTTTCATAATTTTAGGCTTAAATCTATTTATTTTAAAATTATAAAAAAATGTGTAAATATTTAATCATTATTTTAGGTCACTTTTAAAATGAATGTAAAACTCTTCCAACTCATCGTCAACACTATCTTTGTGGCAGGTGTGACATGCGTTTTATGCAATAGCTACCATTGTTGTTCCAAACTTTCTAGACGCGTTTCAATATTATGACACTGTGAAACGGTCTTTAGGGCATTTTTTAAAGTTAGTCTGCGAGTTTTCGAAAAGTTTTGTTAAATAATAGCAATAATAAATATTACTAAAATATTTATTTTTTCTTGATTTTTAAATTCTTTATAAATATTACTATATAAAACAAAATAGAAAATTCTTTATTTTAATAAAAATATAATGCATGACAAAAAGCTCATTTCGTGCCTAGGATTTGAACCTCCAATCAAACGGCAAGCGGTATTGAAACCTCCGGTCTATTTGGACGCTGACTATCTTTTCGTAAATGTTAACCGTATTGCTTAGTCGTTGTAGTAATAAAAGTTTATCCAAGCGGTTTGTTTTTAACATTTTATTGAAAAAAATAAAACAATATAAAAAACATATTTAAAAAAAATACTAACTTAAACTTATTTATTCACTAAAACAATACATTAATTATAATAAAATGTTTTTGCAAAATACAAAAACCAACTTGGGTCTATCTCGGATTTGAACTCACATGTCTTTTGGGGGGGTAACAACTTAATGGAGCTGTGTGTACCTAATTATTTTTTATTTTGTTTGCCTGTGATGTCATGTCCTTTTAGGTTGTCGTAGTCGGCACAAAAAACGTCCTTATATTTTAGGAGATAAGTCATAAGTAAATTTATTTTGAGGATAATGACTTTTAATGTCAGTGAATGATGATTTCGGTGATTGTAATGACCCAAATGGCGCTTTATTGCACCGAATGACAAACAAATTATTATTTCAAAATCAGCTTTATTGCTATATAAAAATAATTGACATTTACTTTAATAAACCATACCTCATCTTTTTATTACTGTCCGAATCGCTTAAAACACTCATGATTTTAGGTTATGTATTAAAAACTTTTGCTTGATAATAAATAGTCTTCAATAAAATATATTTTATTGTACTTGTGCCAATGATGTGTAATTAAAGGAATGTGATTTTACACACACATTATTTTCCCGTTTTTCACCCCGAAAAATTGTTTAAAAAAATCAATTCTCGAATCAAGTTTCGAGTTTATCAAAGCAAGCAATAAAATCCTGCCATAAAAAAATATATGATCCCCGTTTCAACCAGTTAGGGATCGAATTAAAACAAATCCAAAACTCGTAGTTCTTATTTTTTTATCAAGATTATTAATGTTGAGTTTCACACTCATCGCGACCGCGTGTTAAGATTCTTCCATACTAACTTTAACATCCCCCAAAAGTATTCGTTTCAAGTTTAGAAATCAAAGGAATAGTATTTTTTATATTATAAATTCATTCCCCCGTTTTCCCCATAATGGTAGATTTTCTCAAAATCCTTTCTTAGTACCACCCCTTAGTTTCAAACTACAACTGCTGTCTAAAATTCAAGTTTTTCTATCTTTAGTAGTTTGGGCTGTGGCGGAGTCTCGCGAACGATTTTGTTTATTTTCGTCAACTGATGTTGAAAAATAATTGGATTGTGTCAAAACATGTAATAACATGTTTAAAGCGAGATTTAAAATGAATATAAACTCATAAGTGTATTATAAATTAGTTCCTAGTGTATTATAAGAAAGTTAGGTGACACAAATGACATTTTTGTGACAAATTTCGGAAAACTAGAAATTATGCCTTCTACTCCCTTCAGTGTCCTACCGGGGACGATTGCCGAATGTATCATGGAAGGGGTGGTTTGCATTACACACTGCATTCGTGTTTATTCGTAATGTCGAAAGATAAATTACTCAAAAACATTGATGCAACTAATGACGTTTTTTTTTTGTTACAAAGTTTTAGATTGAACAAAAGCATTGTTTTTTTTATAAACGTAAGTATGATCTTATATATTTTTATTTTGAAGACACATTAGTTTAAAATTATCGTCAAATATCTTTTATTCAGTCACTTGTAAAAATTACAACACCAAGACATGGTGTTGTAAGTGGTGTTTGGAAACGGAGGCGAATGACGATTTACGTGATGTTTTGATAGATTTCTTTGTAATAAATCTATAATGCGACTTCAAGTTCATCCCATGAGAACTTTTTAGCGAAACAGTCTCACTTTTTAATTGTTTTCAGAAAAACATGCCACCGGAAAGTGATTTTTGGACAAAACGGAGAAACACCCTGCAAAGGAATGTTTCTATTTTAAATACTGTATGCTATACAATAATTATAATTATGTTCTTATTTATTTATGATTATTTTTTAATTTGTCGATCCAAGTACTTTACCAAGTCACTTTCATCATTGTTGTTCGGATAACACACTTTCATTAAAACCAATATTCGGCCGAAACTAGATACTATACCAACATTATTTTGATGTCACAAAGGCCGAAAGCCGAAACCAGAATAATATTAGTTGAAGTCCAACTCAATTCAGAAAATAACTTTAGCAAGACAATCTGTTTGCTCAGTTGGAAAGTTTCTAAAATGAATAATTAGATGCGATATTTACAAAGTATTTTTGAGAGTTTTAACGAAGGGGGAGTCCACATTGTGCTCCTGTCCAATTTGGAATAACTAAAGTTAATAATAATAATTGTTCGGAGTTGGTCTTTCTTGAGAGTGTTTTGTTATCGATTTATTAAGATCCTATTTTAATGAGATTGTGAAACTGGGCATTGATATGCTTGATTTAAGGAGACAGTGAACCAAGAAAATACACAGTACTTTACCTTTATAAATATAGATAATTATAATATTATAATAGAATATAATAGTTTTACATAAAATATGGTACTGATAAGGTCTTAAATATAAATAGTTCCACATATTTTGCTTACTTTATTTCAGCATGCAAAAAATACAAAATAAAAACTAAACAAAAACACATCAACTGAAATATTTGAGTACTAACGTAGTCTTCGTTACTCTAAGGCTTTATTATCTACTTTGCTGATGATAAGCTCTTTCATTGACTGAAACCAAGGTTTTACATGATTATTTTGTAATACCACGCCTGTAATCCCAGAAGGTTTAAGCAGATGTGTACCTATAGAAGGTACACCGGCCATATCAAAATGTTTTATTTCACATATCCCTACATGGGCATTTATGAAACGTTCACAGAAGCTAGGTTCACAGTTCCAATTGGTCATTTCCTTTGGAGAAAAGTCGGCAAGAAACTCCACAGTTACTCTTTTAAAAAATAATTGACTTTTACAATGTTTTCAAATTACAGTTTTAATAGGTATGGGAGGACAATTTAGGCCCATTAAGAAGTACCAGGTACTTAACAAAACAGAAAATGGTCTACAAATCTACAGTCTATTAATTAAGCCTATATAAAATATTATTAAAATATGTAATAGGTAGTTGTAATCATGGATGTAGGTACAAATACAAATACAAAAATATTTATTTTTCAACTTAAACATTGTGTCATACATGAGGCAGCCCCAGTAAGTTACAAAAGCACTTGTGTCGGAGACGCACAACGACATATATTTCACTAGTTATGTTTAATTAAGTCCCATGTATAGGGGGTACAGGAGTGTGAAACCATGAAACTAATTCAGTGGCTAGCGATCTCAAAATATTTTATCTACCAACTTTAATACATGAAACCATCCCTAACTTCAAACCTTTATAAATTCAACACCGCTATAACAAAGAGCGTGTTTCATCAGAGTATCATGATACCTGAACGTATATGTATTTTAAAGGCGCTGGCGCGATTCTAGGCAAGATGTCAGACCATATTGTATATAAAATTACCGTTTAATTAGTCTAACAGAGGAGCCATGTTTTATTTTACTACCCCTCCGGAGGCAAGCCTCTTTCGTACGGCTAACATACCCTATCTTGCTTGCAAAGATACGGATGGAAAAAAAAAAAATTTAAAATAAAAAATCCATATTTATATTTAGCCAGCCATACATTTTTTTTTGTTCTGTGTACAGGTGGTCTTTTGATGTGAAACATCTATAGGCGCACGTAAAACCGCTTGCTGGCGAGGCGACGCATGCCGCGTGGCGATTCACCGCTCACTCCGCGCGCGCGGAGCCAGTCAAAAAAAGGCGCTACGTGACTCTGACCTTTTATTCGATGTTTGTTTGTTTGGTTTCGATGTTTCACATCTTCCAAGCGTCCCGTGATGGCTCACAATTTTTTTTTCATTAAAAAAATACTTTCCTGGTTTTAGAAATGTTTCATTATTAAGTCTCGTGCAGATTGGAGCGATATCGCGGGCACAACAAGGGTCAAATTGCCTGTGGCGCCCGCGATATCGCCCCAGTCTGCACGACCCTTTAACCGATAAAAAATATGACGGTGCAGTAGGTAAGTGGCGGCATCTAGTTTTGTTACAAAGTTACTGGAATCACCGAAAAGGTCGGATAAGAGTGACACTGGCTGCTGACAGTCATTCTAGCAGAGCGTTGCATGGCGGCTGTCTTCTGATGACAGAAGAGGTTGTGAGAGCCGCTGTTGTACCACGTCCATGACGAACTGCTACATTCCGGCACAATCCTGATGATATTGAAGCTGCCGAACCACTAATACGATGATCACTTCTGGTAAAGGCTATCCTGCGCCGTTAAATACAATGCATGGATAATAGAAAAAATCTGTGTACTGGAGAACAAAGAATTTTTTACTATTTCGTTCATTGTGTTATTTACGTTGTTGAACAGACACATTTTTTGAAGTTATGAAGCAATGGATTAGCAATATCCTTCAAAATCAGGCAATTAGGGTGCTTCTTAGACGCTAAAAAACATTTAATACTGCAGTTTATTTCTTAATTTTATACTTCTATTATTTTGAACATTTAACCGTGCCAACACTCAGAATTAAAATTAAATCATCCGAGCCTTCAGTCTTCTTTTGCTGACCGTACAAGTAATCTCAAATTTTAATTCATTTTGTTCACATCGTTTTGTATATTTTCGCTATTACAAAATTATGCAAGAGAATATCTGTTCGGTGGAGAACGTAGTTTTTTGGTAAATTCCGTACATTTCCGTAATATTTTGCAACAATGTAGCTAGCATTATTTTTCCTTAACCTACCTAGACTGAAATTTATATTAAATAATGACTGCTTTTGTTTATGAACGAAGTATCTACCACGCCTTTTTAGACCGTCATAAAAGGCAGACCAATCGATGGTAGCCTGTTTTTTTTGTAAATCAATAGCTTCTCTGCTTATATAACAACACACTAAGATGATCCCATGTTGTATTATTTACATTATAGCCTACTTTTCTTCTTACGCAATATGGTTGTTATAATGTTAATATATTTGGTGTCAATAAATAAAAAATATATTATTATTAATAACATCACGCCTCTTTTCCTCGAAGGGTCAGGCTGAGTTTATCATAGTACACATTTCGCCAGAAGTTATGTTTGTGTGTTTGATAAAATTAAATGATAAATGATTTTTATTTATGTAAGTAGATTTGTACAAACACGTCAATCATATATTTGACGTGTAAACGTGGTTCTCAAAAGCATGTCATGATTAATTAAAAAAAATAAAATGTATGATTGTTGTGTGTGTGGAGGCAACACTGTGTCGGATGGTCAAATGTCATAATTTCCAAATATTAATCGCTAAAGGCCGGCCGACGCACCAGTGCGTAAGATGATTTTTTAACACCTAATTGTTTTTTTTTATTTTATTTTTTTACAATGCACACTAACTTGTTTTCTCAACTCACTTTAGACATTGGCAGAATAGTCGACACCGGCTTTGCTTGTCATTTAACAAAAAAAAAATAGAAATTAAGATTTGTAGTGATTTTAAATACTAAACATAAAATTGGAATTGTATGTGATTTGCCTCAAATGATTTTTGTATCAACCCAGTCATGAAATGTAAAAGTATCTCATTTGACAGTTAAAGTAAAAGTACTGGTTTTTTAACAGAATGGAATGAAAAACATGATATTTGGGGCATCACGTAGTTGATAAGTAAATTCTCTTCGAGCCTCGGAACCCAAAGGTTGTCTTTATTAAATCTTTTTTTTTTGTGTGGGAAATTATCAAATAACTTTTCCCGCTCTGGGCGGAGCGGGAGGGCGTGTCAGACTTTTACTGACTAAAACCCACTGTTCCTTACCATTGTTCCTTCATATGCCTGTGTGCCAGGGCCACGATATCCCTTTCAGGCAGGCTCGTAACCTTGAAAGTCTAAAGTCTAAACTGATATTATAATGAGTATCTATTTCAATATTTCGTTAAATATTGCTTTAAATACCATTAAGTTTGTATGTGTGCAAGAGGATAAATCCAGAAATATTCGTACTGAAAAGGTGTTTCATTTCAGCAGGTAACGTTCGTCCTGTGACTATAAGCGGGGATGTGAATGTGTATATTTTTAAGGCCTACTGCCAAACCTACACGTGCAGCTTGTGGGTGAAGTATACGCGAAGGCCTACAACGTTCTACGCGTTCAGTATAATAAGGGATTTAGAATTTTGATGGGGGCTACCGCGCTTCTGCAGCGCTTGGCAGATGTTCGAGGAAGCCCGTGTTAACGATTTTCATGCCATAATGAGAATGAAACGCGTCAATTATGGGTAGGTTGCGCAAAAGCTCCAACAGCATCGTAAAAACATTATATGACAAGGAGGAGAGCCCCTTTACTATGCACTGGGTGCGGCGGCACGTGCCAACATGATTGTGTTGAGCCATGTAATTATTAACTAGGTTAGTTTGTAAGTTTTACTAACATAGTTCTTACTAATACTACATGAAACATGTGTAATCTGCAATAAATGAGAATATTTATATTACTTTTAGGTAGGATCGTCAGGATTTTACTCCGTTAGATTCGGTCATCATGTGGACAGAAGTTGGGTTTCGTGCAATGAAAACAAACTGGGTGAAATACACAGACTGCAAATTATAACCACCACAATAATCGAGCACAACGAATCAAGTACGTCCGCGACGTCTTAACTGCAATGCGATCAGACCATACACTGAATCTTGAATGTCATCCTCGCCCATCGGCTCAAAACATCACGACTCTGTAGAAGCGCGCTAGAGGTGTGGGTAGATCACACGATGTCCGCCTGTAGTAGCACACTTGCGATCCGTTTCTTGTCCGTACTAATGACCGGATCCGACATAAATTTATATTTTAAAACTAGGTGAGGTCGGTATGTGGTTGTGTGTGTGTGTGTGTTGCCATTATCCCTTAGAAAAATCTAGTTTTCCCAGTACATATTCTTCGCATGTTACAATGTTGACTCTGATATATTTGCTACATCATTCTCTGTGATTTTATAGAAGCAGTGGTCGTAGCGGAATAGGCGAGCTAGGGGCTCATTTGTTCCTGTCCATGGATAAACGCTGCGTTTACATTGCGTCAGCGCGATTATCACTGCGATATTGCAACGTGCGCTTTTAGAATTTCTAAAGTAACGATATTATTATCGTGGACGTCAACGTCCATAAAATGTATGGAAATACGTGCACGTTAATACGTCATCGTGGATGGAAATTTAAAAGCGTCTTCATATTATACAGGGTTATTTTTAAAACGTCAATAACCTCTTATGGGGTCATTGTACTCATCATTATGAATAACTTTTACTATGGGACCAAACCTGAAATCGCGAAAAAAAAATCAGCCGTTCCCTACATTTTAACGAATTATTCGAACATAAATGTAGGGAACAGCTGGTTTTTTTTTCGCGATTTCAGTTTTGGTCCCATAGTAAAACTTGTTCATAATGATGAGTATAATGACGCCTTAAGAGGTCATTGACGTTTTAAATATAACCCTGTATTTCCATACATTTTACTTCCCTGTGTTATCGTGATGCTGTGACGTGGACGTGGTGTCCACGTTAATAAATCGTCACGTTAGAAGTTATAAAAGCGCACAATAAACGAGTTGTATACGTGGCATACAGTCACGAGCCTTTAAAAGACACTGCGAGACAAAACACTGGATGTTTTCGTGTAATAATTAATGTTTTAAATACTATCACTACGAAAAATATCCAAAATGCTATATAAAAACTCTATACAAAACAAACTATTATCAATTAAATAACAAAAAAAAAACTTGACTTGATAAGTATGTACTAAAAAAACTAGCATCTTCTGGAAGAAATAAAAGGCTTTTAATTAATGATTTAGGTGAGTACCTACTTTATTTATGCAAGGTGTTGCCTGCGGATAAATTTTATCTTATTTAATAATATTTATTATTATAATTGGTTATTATATTCTTATTATTGGGTATAATTCTAAGTACTGTTTATTTTATTTTGTTACCTATTTACTTATGTGTACAACTCATCAAACCTGACTTGGGTTCCGTACGCATTTTTCGGGTGACCTGTGCTGTGGGTCCCCCATAGCACAGCATCATGCTGAGTGCAAGCCTTCTTGTCACAGTCATGACGTGCAGCTGCCGACTATTCGTTTTTTTGTGATTGTGATTATAATATGTATGACGGAAGCCATATTGTTTAACAGCTGCGAGAGGCGGCGACTAGATGGCGCTAGTGGAACGTGCACCATGAACAAATCATTCATTCTATCGGTCATTTGACACAAAAGACTTGAAGTCAATTGAGTGAAATATTGTAACGTTACCCCCCACTAGCGGATCGCCTTTATAAGGAGTTACGCTGTTGAGTCGGTACGCACTTTGAACGGATGCGTCGTGGTGCACGGACCACTGTCTCTCGACAGTCAGTACTTCCCGGTTATTGGATGTGGAACGTTGTCTCCGACAAATTAGTACTATCATTATTGCAATGGGTTCATGGACCACTGTCCCTGACAGTCAGTACTGCCCTATGTGACCGCCACTACCATTATTAGTTATTTAATTAATTTTATTTCTATATTCTCTCGATTTAAACTCAAACTCAAAGCATTTATTTCAATTAAACCATTGACAGGCACTTTTGAATTGTCAAGAAGTCGGTCAGTTACAAATATGAAGCTAGTTGCCCATTCCAAATAGTAGGTTCCTATGGAGAAGAACGGGCAAGAAACTCCACGGACACTCTTTTAAATTAAAATATTGGTACAAAATATTGGTTACATCATTCATATTGAAGTTAAACATGTGAGAACGATGCAATACGTCAAAAGCGTCCGTGATAAAAAGATATCAATTCAAAACTAAAATAATTAAAAATAAGCCGTGGCAGCTCCAACTGACAGCGCCCGTTCACGAACATGACGCATGGATCAGCACCATTCAGCTCAACCATTTTGAAGGGAGCTAAATGATCCAACACACACGCCACCATCAGCGAGACATCTGAGTGAGCATGACATATTCTCAGCCGCCAGGGCATATTTAAGTCAATGAAAGTCATAATTACCCGGTAAATGGTAGCTCTATTGTACATAGTACTCACACCTGTGATATGCATTATATAATACAAAGGAGATTCGAGTTTATACAATGAAAAGATAGTCTTCCAATCTTCATCAGCTCCAACAGTATTTTCAAATGTTAATAAATTAGTTGTGGTTGTGGAGCTGGACCAGCATTGAGCCAAGCATTTCTATCAGCGATGTAATCCCCCAACCTATAATATGCCTGCTTGCATAGTGTGCGTTTTATACAAGATTTGAATTTCGTCTCATTCAGTTGAAGTATGACGGGAGGGATTTTATTATAACATTTTAAACAGTACCCCATGAAAGATGAGTCTACTTTTGCCAGTCTGAAACCTGGTTGAGCTAATAGATCCCTACTTCTAGTACTATAATTATGTCTTTCGCCTCTTTTACTAAAAATATGTAATTTTTTTCTTACGTACATGATGTTTTCATAGATATATTGACAAGGCACCGTCATGATGTTAATATCCTTAAACAGTTCCCTAAGAGAATCGCGCCTGCGGAGATTATATATGGCTCTGATGGCTCTTTTCTGCAGAATAAAAATAGACTCGATGTCTGCAGCCCGTCCCCAAAGTAAAATACCGTAAGACATGATACTATGAAAGTAACTAAAATAGACTAGCCTCGCGGTATCTACATCAGTAAATTGACGGATTTTTCTGACAGCATTGGCTGCTGAACTTAGCCGTCCTGCAAGAGATGTTAAATGAGGACCCCATTGAAGCCTAGAGTCGAGCGTAATCCCCAGGAAAACAGTTTTATCGACGAATTCTAGTTTCTCTTGATTCAATACTATCTCATAATCACTACTTTTTACATTTGGTAAAGAAAATCGTATGCACTTCGTTTTTTTTCCATTTAATACTAAATTATTGGCAGTGAACCAATTTTGGACCTGTAGTAAGGCGTTATTTACGTCGTCAAAATTTGTAGCACGTCTATCTACCTTAAAAATCAAGGAAGTATCGTCAGCAAATAACACCATTTGTGGTTGATTATTTAATAAATGGAGTAGATCATTAATATACACTAAAAAGAGGAAAGGACCCAATATCGAGCCTTGAGGAATACCCATTTTTACTTTTAAACCGAGTGAATTGATACCATTTATTTGAACTAGCTGTTGTCTATCGTTTAAATAAGATTTTACTAAACTAAGCGCAAGTTTTCCAAGTCCGTAATGCTCAAGTTTCAATAGCAAGGTTTCGTGATCGACGCAATCAAATGCCTTGGAAAGGTCACAAAAGATTCCTATGGCATCTTGGGCCTCTTCCCACGCGTTAAAAATGTGTCTTAATAAGGTTACACCGGCGTCGGTCGTACAACGTCCTTTGGTGAAACCATACTGTTGATCGTGAAGGATTTTATTCGAGTTGAAATGATTGAGCATTTGATTAAGCATTACCTTTTCAAACACCTTGCTGAAAACCGGCAACACGGATACGGGTCTATAATTATTTGTGTCTTTACTGTCCCCGGATTTGAAAAGTGGTATTACTTTACTGTATTTCATTAAATCCGGGAAGACTCCTTGATCCACACACAAATTAAATATTAAGGCTAAGTAAGGCGCAATAGTCTCAATTATGGACGTACAGACTTTAATGGACATTCCCCAAAGATCTTCGGACAATGTGATCTTGATTTGCCTAAAAGCTTTTAAAACTATTATTGGGTTAATATGCTTAAAGTTAAATTCAATAGAGCAGGCTGAAACGTTCGCCCTTACAGAGTCAAAAGCGAGCGAGGGCGAGGAATTTAAAGTTTCTGTAGTTTTCAGTGGGATACTGGTAAAGAAATTTACAAATTATTGAGCAACTTCTTTGCTATCGCAAATGAGACCACATGACGTCTCCAGTGCGAAAATAACTGATAGTTCGATTGAAATAGATTTCTGTATTGCCATATCTGAGTATTACTTCTGATGTCTGAACCTATCCCGACATGTACTTAGATCTGTTTTGTGTAATGTTTACCTTCGAGTTTATTACATAATTATTATGTTTTCGTATGCACGTTTTTCTGTGACAAATAAAATTATTTTTCTTTCTTTCTTTCTTTATCCGCCCCATTTTTCAGCCATTTTTGGCGTTTCGCACCAAAAATCGACCTGAATCAGGTCGTTTGACAGATGTGTCGTCAACGGATAAGCGACCTGCATCAGGTGGCTGGACAATGGAGAGGTCGTTCAGCCGTTTTAGCGTGAAAGCGTAACAAACAAACAAACTCTCGCATTTGTTATAAAAACATGCGAAAGTGAGCTTATGGCCTTGTGTGTTTGTTTCGCTTACAATAGGTAAAAATAATTAAAAATTATGCAATGACAGATGATTTAATTATGTGATAGATACATGGTGTTCACATATTTACAAACATTGTAAAAGTTATACGTTTTCCTGAAAATTTTCATTAATTGAAATCAATGTCATTATTATACAACTAGCTGCGCCTCGCGGTTTCACCCGCGTAAGGCTCGATCCCGTGAGAATATCGAAATAAAAAGTAGCCTAAATGTTAATCCAGGGTGTCAGCTACAGCTCACCGTCCGATAAGGACCAGGCCCGGCTCGACGGCGCGTCGTATTCTACGCGCGCCTCAAAGAGTTGTCAGCACCAACTGACGGGGTCCGATAGGGCCAATGCCTGCCAGGGTTGTGAGTTTGTTCGAAAGGGATATCGTGGCCCTGGCACACAGGCAAATGTAGGAATACGGGTGGGTTTTAGTCAGTAAAAGTCTGACACGCCCCCCGCTCAGCCCAGAGCGGGAGAAGTTATTTGATAATTTCCCACCCAAAAAAAAAGGGTGTCAGCTACCTCCATACAAAATTTTATCAAATTTGATCAGGCCGTTTGAGCGTGAAAAAGTAACAAACACACACACACTCACAAACTCTCGCCATGATAATATTAGTGGGGTGATCATAGTGCGATTAAAATAACAACCAGCTGGAGCAGCATGTTTTCAAGCATTCCTATCTTCGATATAATCCTCTAATTTGTAATATAGTTGTTTATAAAGTGTACATAATTATATTATGAGTTTAAAATTTTCTTTAATTTAATTGCAATATAACGCGAGGTATTTTTAACCGACTTCCAAAAGGAGGAGGTTATCAATTCGAACGTTTATATTATTTGTTTATGTTTGGGCATAACTCCGTCATAAATAGACGGTTTTGCAAAATTATTTTTTGTTCGAAAGCGTACTCTCGAAGTGGTCTCATTGTCACCAAATCAGATTCTGATGAGGGCATCTCATGGAAATCGAGGGAATCCCTTAAATTTTATAGGCACACATAGGTATAGCTAATTAGGTATTTTTTTAAGTAGGTACCTAACTCATGCATTTGCACTCGGAAATCACCATTTGGTGAAGTGGAACTGATGATAAAGACCACAGATGGCAACCAGAACTACTTAATAATAAGTAGGTATTTCACGGTTTTGATTCGATTGCTCGTAAAAACAATGCATATGGTGAAGTCACCATTATTTCCAGTTCTCTTGGTTCTTACCAGAAGAACTCCTCAACAATTGGTTCTTACCAGAAGAATAAACTGCATCGGGAAAAGCAATAAATTGTAAAAGGTGATGAGCATTTGATAGTAGGCTGTTGTAACTTAGATAAATTACAAACTGACCCGCAAAAAAATGAAAAATAAAAAATCTTTTTTCGTTGTAACATTTAACACAGTACCATTTAAAAGATGTATGTACTTTAGATAATCTGAATCATGGTTGATTTATTTTATTTTTATTTCTAGTACCTATCAAATTTATTTTTAGTTTAAATCTGGAATTACAGATCTACCTCCCTAAGAAACTGAGAATTATTGATACCAAAACTAATCGCAGAAAAAGCCATCCGTAAAATAGCATTTATGACAATAATAACGACTGCCTCATATAAACCTTCCCTTGATGTGTAAAACTCTTTTATGGTACAAATTCATATAAAGGCAGATTTTATTCGAGTTATGTCGTTAATTACTCGTACTATCGTTAAACTTGAAGGTTCAATGTTAAAACAACGTTATTCGAGAATTACGGTCGCATGAATATTATTTGTGGTAGAACATTCGAGATTTATCACCTATGTATGTTACCCTATCTGCGAGTATGTATGTGAATAACTAATGGTCGCCGGGTTAGATTCGGTTCTTTAAGGCGACGATAACCGACTTTTAATGATTTTATACTGAAGGTCACGTCTAAACGAGTAGTGTTAATGATTTGAAAAAAACTATATGTTAAATTAGAGCATTTTCTCAATAACTTAATATACTGTGAATATTTTAGATTATGTTTATATTACAAATAGTGAAATTAATTTGTAAATTTATGTCTAACGCGGATAAAAAACTGAGAATGGCGCAAAATCTACCAAGCGTATTTTTCAGAAACTTTCACTAATTTAAAGATAATTGAATTATTGATCTTTTAGTATACGCGTTTTATTGAAATACCTTTTGTTTTGTGTATAATAAATTAATAATGCGTTAAATTGCGAACAGCGCTCCTTGATGGGCGATTCCTATTATTGGCTGAACGTACGACGCGTTGCGTGAGCTAATTACAGAACACGCAAGCTAACCACTCAAGATCACTGGCATATATCTGAGTCTTAACCAAATAACATTAAGTACAGTCGCCAGGTTCCGTGTGGTGCTGGACGTAAAGAATAGCACCATCCTATTTCTTCCCGTGGGTGTCGTAAAAGGTGACTAAGGGACTTACTAGAGAATGGGCAGCAGCGTTCTCAATGGATTTTAACACCATACTGCGATCGCCAACCCGCCTGCCAAGCGTGGCGATAATGGCCACCCCGCCCTCCTTTTGGGGGAGGCCTATGTCTAGCAGTGGACGTCTTTCGGCTGAAACCTTACCTTAACATAGTTTGGACCTAATATAGTTGGGAAAAGCTGGGCAGATCATGATTTATTATTCCCCTTTTTTTAATAGGCTTGCCCTCTTATGACATGGGACTTTAACATAACTGGTGAAATGTGGGTGTACTAATAGGTACAGCTCTGCCTTACCCTTTGGGGAATACAGGCGTGATGTTATGTCTATTTTATGCTATTTTAATTATTAATTTAGCTTCTTATACAGAAAATCAAATTGTTTTTTTCTTGCTTTGTAAACTATAGTAATCTAATACGTATCTACTATCTCAGTTAACTTTTATATAAATTAGACACCACACACAATTGCACACGAATTATTTTTTAATATTTATTTTTAAATTTTACTTACTCCACTAGGACGACAAAGAAATACACTAGCGATTCACGTTGCAAATCATCGGTTATGCCTGGCGCCCATTATCGGCATCGGCAAGGAAAAGGATCCTTCGGCATCCTACATGCAAGCGCACACTATCGGCAATTATGCTTTGGCATGCTGCAACGTTCTTAGGGATGACGAAGCGTCCTTAAGGATGCCGCACTCCCCTCGCCCCGCAGGGCAAACTATCCCCCGAGTGTTGCCTCGGCGCCGGCGGCGTACCGAAGGTTGCCGAAGGATGCCGAAGCATCCCGAAGCATTCTCAAGGCTGCCGATACACCAGCCTCAAGCATACCGAAGCGGTATTTTTGTTATTACGACCACATATCACGGAAATTTCTACTTTATTGCCATTATGTTATAGTATATTGCTATTTGCCACCTAAAATCCTCAGTCGTACCGATGCCGATAATGGGCGCCGGGCCTTAAAGTATGTTTATATTCGACTTAAATTAACACAATACATGTCAAATTAAACACTACATTTACAACCGACAGAAATAATAACCATGTCACTACAAATAAAATTAAACCGTCAACGTATTGCATTACACGAACCGTATCTTAAAATTGGGTTCCGCAGCGTGCCGGTGTGGTGCCACAAACTAATTAGTCAGTGAAGCACACGGGCGACCTCGACAGGAATTCCGCTTGTTTTCCTATAATGATGTGCGCACATTATACAGGCAATGAAAATCTTTTTCCATGGGACCAGTATCGTAATCGCGAAAAAATTATCAGCTCTCACACATTTGGGTCGAATAGATATTGAAGGTGTCCCGTGTGGTGCCGAACGTACAGAATAGCACCATCCTATCTGTTCCCATGGGTGTCGTAAGAGGCGACTAAGGGACTTACTAAAGAATGGGCAGGAGCGTTCTGTAAGCATTTTAACACCTATTGCGATCGCCAACCCGCCTGCCAAGGGTGGCGATTATGGAACCCTCCCTCCCTTTCTTTTGGGGGAGGCCTATGTTCAGCAGTGGACGTCTGAAATGATGATGATGATGAGGTATTGAAGTTTTGTATGGGACAGTTGATTATTTATTGCGATTACGATGTTGGTCCCACAAAGATAGTTTTCCAGTTTGATGAACAGCACCACACCCTTAAGGCGACGATAACCGACTTTTAATGATTTTATACTTAAGATCACGTCTAAACGAGTAGTGTTAATGAGCATTTTTTCAATAATTGTGTGTAGTGAATATTTTAGATTATGTTTATATTACATAGTGAAATTAATTTGTAAAGTTATGTCTAACACGGATAAAAAACTGAAAATGACGCAAAATCTACAAAACGTATTTTTCTGAAACCTTCACCAATTTAAAGATAATTTAATTATTTATCTTTTAGTAAACGCGTTTTATTCAATTACCTTTTTTTGTGTATAATAAATTATCAATGCGTCAAATTGGGGACAGCGCTCCTTGATGGGCGACTCCTATTACTGGCTGAAAGTACGACGCGTTGCGTGAGCTCAGTATAGAACACGCAAGCAAACCACTCAAGGTCACTGGCATATATCTGAGTCTTAAATATGAACACACATTACTCATATACGCTATAGGTACCTATGTGGAAGGGAAATTCGATCACCGTGCATGGAGTAAAAAGAACGATGGATGGACTGTTTAAAAGATGATATGATTTGAAAGGGGATGACTGCCGAGATGACGACTAATAGAGAAGTGTGGAAGAACCGACCGCAAATAAATTGGGACAAGGGCAAGGAGTAAAAACCTACTACAAATGACTTCGCTGAAATGACGCAAACGAGACTACCGAGCTGCACCCTAATTGCGTAACACAGTTTGAATCGGAATTGGAATGATTTAAAAGTATATTGCTAATGCATTGCTTCATTTGTTAAAAAAATTTCAAAATCAAAATCAAAAATATTTTTATTTCACATATGGGCACTTATGAAACGTCAGAAGCTAGGTGCACGGTTCCAATTGGTCGTTTCCTATGGAGAAGAGATGGCAAGAAACTCCACGGTCACTCTTTAACAAAAATAAAATTGGCTTTTACAATGTTTTCAAATTACAGTGTTAATAGGTATGAGAGGACAGCGTAGGCCCGTCAAAAGTACCAGGTACTTAACAAAATAGAAAATGTTCTACAGATCTACAGTCTATTAAGCCTACAACGTCCTCCATTGACAAAAAAAAAGCAATATAAAATATGATTAAAATAATTTGTCTGCTCAATAATGTAAAGAACGCAATGAATGTTGTTGAACTGTCAAATTGAAACCGATTCCTACTAATAGTGTGTTACGCAATTAGCCCGCGGGTGATTCTGGGCTCAATCCTTTTTTAGGGTGCCGTACCAAAATGGTAAAAAGGAACCCTTATGGTGAGACTAATTCTGTCTGTCTGTCTATCACACCTGGATATCTCAAGAACTACTAATGCTATCAACTTGAAATTTAGAATAGTTTTAGATGACGTTTGCCCAACTTTTTTGCAAACAAGTAAGAAATAAAAAAAAAAAAATATTTTTTGCAAAAGGGACTGAAAGAGGGTCTTAATAATTTGAAGAGGGCTCTAGGGCATGTGGGGTATCATATGAAAGAGCGCTGTTTGCAAATTCTTAAACATTTTTTTAGGTAGCATAGTTTCCGACTTTTGATGAAAAATGTAAAAAAAAATACCGTTCCCCCCTTATCTCCGAAGTTTGCATAGTTAAAATCTGAAATTATTCTATGTGATAGAAGTTTATATAAAGATTACAGGAAAAATAAAACGATGTCTCTAAATAGCACAGTTTTTCAAAAATCATCAACATCATATATACGTACGGAACCCTCAGTGCGCCAGTCCGCTCTTGACCGGTTTTTTCTTGTTGGACATTTTTCAGTAGCAGCCTGGTATCTGGAGTTGTGCCCAGTTAAACTGGTTATAGAACGTAAACGAACAAAAGAAGTATGTAAGGATCGTAGCAGGTGGCGTTCTATAGTGTCTGCCTACCCTCAAGGGACGAAGGCGTGAGTTTATGTATGTATGTATAATTATACAATGGTTATAATTATACTGTTGCAAATACCTCTGCCGATGCCTCCGGAAAAGTAAAGCCAGATTGTATGTATTCTCTTAAAATAAAGTTTTCTACAACAAAGCACAATGTGCGTTTACCTTTAGCTAACCAAATTACGTTTAGTGTAGTAAGCAGATAGCTAAAACATACAATGGGCTAAATATTATGTCGGTAAAGAAATAATGTAATAATTTCCTGGGGGTTGTAATATCAAAAATAAAAATTATAAAAATAGGGATAAGTGGAAGGAGGGAAGGGGTTTTGCCCTGCAGTGGCAAAGCCGTTTGAGTAACGGCTGATGATGAAATAAATAATACAAAATCAAAACAATATTTAATTTCTTAAGAAATAAGCTGTACCTTTGTACTTAAATTTTAATTATGTCATATCGCTTTGTATTTTACTGTGTATACTATATTTTACATAAATAATAAAATAAATAAATAAATATATTTTTCAATAATATTTGTTCCAGTTTTTTTATCCTCACACCTCGCACACTTCCGAGGAAAAAATTGTCATTGCACACTTGCGTCAAAATGTGCAATTTTATTCGATCTATTTTTGATAAATTTAAATTATAAGTTAACTAGAAAATAACTGTGCTTCATTTTATAAAGAAATAGTTTAAGGGTCCGTGCACGGAAAACCCTCTTTTGTCAATTTCTTATCTAATTGGGAAAAAGGTTGAAATAATGGAAACGTAAGGAGAAAATTACTCAATATTCAATATATATTTTTTATTTTATTTATTACTTAAGTACAGATTTCGCAAAACCATTCTTATCAGTCACAGCTGCACCAATTAATAGTCTCATCACTTTTGCGCACTCAAATAGTTTATTTCGCCTTTGGTTTACTTAATGAAGATACGTAATACGGCACGGTTGGCGCAGATAGTTAAACGATTGACTGCTGCGCTGCGTGTCGCGGGTTCGATTCCTGCACGGAACAAATATTTGTATGACCTACAAGTAGTTGTTCCGGGTCTGGCTGTTTGTGTATGTGAATTTAAACGTTTGTAAACGTGGGTGCGTTTACAAACGTTACAGGAGAAATTCCTAGTGTGGGGCAACGTTTAAAAAAAAAAGAAGAAATTATTTGCATAAAATAAGATTTGATTTTATTTAAAAGATCTGCTGCTGCTGAAGCTAAAGACAAATGTATGATTTTTAAATATCTTGAAAGTTTTTCTAAATAATAGGAAAAAATAAATATTTTTGTATCGAAGTTGAAAAAGCCACCTGCAAGTAGACCATCCATACTGATGATGATGATATTTCATATTTTAAAAATCATAAGTATTTTCTACTAAAACAATGATCAAACGTCAATCTCGTTCTTGTTGCGAGTATTAGTGATTGTCCATTAATACTTAAATTATTTGAAAAGTCACACATGTAAAACTAAGAAGACGATTTTTCAAAACCCTAACAATTTTGTTTAAATTATTTTTCCCTTTCCGCGTACCCTAACAGTGAACCCAATTGATCAATATTAGTCGATTTCGTACACGGCCCCTTAATTAAAATCTTAAACTAAGTTTATTGAAACTGAAAAGGTGAAAACGCCTACACTAACAGATAGCTAAATTATTACTAAATATCAATAACAATCTCGCGCTACCAGAACTCATTAAATTATTAACTTTGTGTGGTGTTTGGGTCCCCAAGATACGGCTGTACTCGTAACTAGTTTGGGACCCACTGTTAATCTGAGTTTTCTGTTGGTTAACATTTCATGCATAATTGTATATTTGTGAACTATGTGTAAGTTTCATAAAATAATTTGAAATTGAAGGAAGTAATCTTTGCGTGTTTATATATTAGAAACTAAATTAAAATAGAATCGCGCGCCGAGTGACGTGCCTGATGAAAATTTCGGGAGTTTTACTTTTCTGGTACTGAAAAAAAGCCTCAATATTTCCATACAGTAGACACCAATGCTTGAGCCGCTTTGGATTGAAATTTCACACACTGCACAACCAAAATGGTTTTAAAAGTCGGTTTGAATTTGAATATGTGCAAAGTCAAAGCTTTTTGATCTATAAAATCTTTTGTCTCGTTTTCTGTATGAGTTATTTCGTAAAAACGTGGATGTGACAGCTTGAGCATGGAATAAGTAAATATTAAACAACATGTCCCGGAATTAACGCAAAACCTATTATTGGTCATTGTACTCATAATTAAGAACAACCTTTAATAGGGGTACCAAACATGAAATCACGAAACAAAAATCTGCTGTTTCCTACATTTATGTTCGAATAACTCGTCCAAATGTAGGGAACAGCAGATTTTTTTTTCGCAGGTTCAGGTTTGGTCCTATACTAAAAGTGCTTCATAATGATGAGTAAAATTTAAAGACTAAGGGACTGAAACAGGGTCTCAAAAATGTGAAGTGGGGCTACTAGCTACTAGCGCATGTGGGGTATCATATGAAAGAACGCTGTTTGCACATTCTCAAACATTTTTTTAGGCAGCATAGTTTCCGTCTTTTGATGAAAAGTGTAAAAAAAAACCGGCCAAGTGCGAGTCGGACTCGCGCACGTAGGGTTCCGTACTACTATCTATAAAAATGGCAAAAAAACACGTTTGTTGTATGGGAGCCCCCCTTAAATATGAATATGTGTTTTATTTTAATTTAATTATTTGTCAATATATATCTACATATTTTGTGAATATTTCAAGCATCTACCTGTTGCCGTTATCAATATAGAGCAAAAATGAGCAAAAAAATCACGTTTGTTGTATGGGAGCCCCCTTAAATATTTATTTTATTCTATTTTTTAGTATTTGTTGTTATAGCGGCAATAGAAATACATCATCTGTGAAAATTTCAACTATCTAGCTATCACGGTTCATGAAATACAGCCTGGTGAGAGACGGACAGATGGACAGACAGACAGACTGACAGACAGACAGACGGTGGAGCCTTAGTAATAGGGTTCCCGTTTTACCCTTTGGGTACGGAACCCTAAACCCCCCCTCCCCCTTTTCTCCGAAGTTTGCATAGATAAAAATTTGAAATTATTCTGGGATAGAAATTTATGTAAAGATTACAGGAAAAAATAAATCGATGTCTCTAAATAGCACAGTCTTTCAGAAATCATCAACATCATTTATACGTACGGAACTCTCGGTGCGCGAGTCGGACTCGCTGTTGACCGGTTTTTTTTCTTATTAAAAACTAGTCCATTTACAGGTTTTATCAGTCTAGGAACCGGTCACCTATAGTCAGAAATTCGAAGCTTATTTCAGAGATTCCTACGGAGAAGAACGGGTCCTTTATTACTAAAGGGTCTCGTCACCTTAGGAGCCCTATCAGAATACCAGCGCTGCGACACTTATTTTTAAGTGCCGCAGCATCATGCTGAGATACGTTTTGGCCTCGTACAGGACTTTCTGTTTTTATTTTAATTTTTACTTTGTTTTTTTTTTCTTAAGTCTCTATGAGTGTGTTTGTTCCGTTACCATAACGTTTTTTTTTCTAATGCTAAAGATTAATTTCTAAACGTATCGATGTTTCAATTTCTTACAAGATGGCAGCACCGGAAGAAGCTTAACTAGCTGTCATTGCACACATGTACTTGTCTTTTTTGGAGCGAAGGCAGCGGTCGTGTGAGTGAAAACCACGCGCGCGCGCATCGTCTAAATCGGTCGAAATCCTAAGGGAAATCGAATCATCCCCTATTTCGCGTGTGATCAACCCTCTAGGCGTAAAACCCTGAAGCTAGCTTATGGACAATCGAAGGTGGAAGCTCAACGAGCGCCGGAGCAGTCCAAGGTACGTGGGTGCATTGTATTCGCTGCGGCCTATGTCGAGTTATTGAACATCGTAATTATACGTAAATCGTTATTTCCCAGTGTAGTATCAAAGCCACCCCTATTTCGGCTTGGTGCGTATGCTACAGTGTTTTATTTTAATTTGTGATCTGTGAGAGTCCCAATAAATGCTTTTTCTTTCTTTTCATCTCGACTGCCTCGTTGATCTAGCCAAAGTGGTCCCAAGAGCTACTGCTGCATGAGGTCCTGGGATCAATTATCAGGTCTGCGCTTAACCTTTAGGAATTTCCCGGTAATAGCCCGGAGTCTAGATTTGTGCCCGGTTGATGGCAATAGGCTTTTAAGCATAACAGGCTAAATGTGTCTGTACCTACTATACCTCTCCGCCTCACCCTTTGGAGAAATACGTGCGTGAAATTATTCTGTCTCGATTTTGGCCTTGTATGATATTTCCATTTACTGTCAGACTTGCCTTTATTACAAGCACAAGTAAAATTGTATGCACTTAAATTATCTTCTACTTCACACTCAGAGCAGTAGTGTTGTGTATTCAGCGTTCTCAGAAGCTCTAGTGTTGTACAATTTCATCTTGTTGCGCTATTAACGAAGTTGTTTGTCTGTTCCCTTCGCGAGAGCTTTGTGACACATAATTTAGTTTGCTTCTCAAATGCGGTGCACGTTACGGAGTTAATTTTTTATGTCTGTGTTGTTTATAAAGGAAATATAATTATTTAGAATGTTGGTTTAGGGGTCAGAATAAATTTAAGTTTTGAACTACTTCGTTTTTGGTACGGAACGCTACAGTGATTTTGTGTGATCTAGGACGCACTTGGCCTGTTTTTAATCAACTTCCAAAAGGAGGAGGTTCTCAATTCGGCGGTATGTTTTTTTGTATATTTGTTACGCGAATACGCGAAAAAAATACTACTAAATACTACGTCAATTGTAGACCGATTTTGAAAATTCTTTTTTTTGTTTGAAAGGGTATACTCCCGACATGGTCCCGTTGCCACTAAATTAGAGTTTGAAAGGGTATACTCCCGACATGGTCCCATTGCCACTAAATTAGAGTCTGATGAGGGGATCCCATGGAAATCGAGGGCAACCCTCAAATTTTATAGTCAAACCTATAGCGATTTGGGTATTTTTATAGTTAATCGTGCATTTGCTCTCGGAAAGCACCATTACCGGAACCGTACCGGAACAATATAATAATGAGTACATATTTAACGGGTTGCGATTAAGCAATTTATGCTCGTTACTATGCATTTATGGTGAGAAGCAGTTCTCCTGCTTCTTATCAGGAGAACTCCTCAACATTCAACGTCCCAGCATCGGGAAAAACAATATTTTGTAAAAGGTGATGAAATGAAATTCAAAACTGACCCCCTAAAAAGTGGAAAATAAAAAACATTTTACAAAAAAATAATAACCGACTACCAAAAATAACACTACAAAGTGAAAAATAACTTTAATTTTGGAAGGCGGTGGCAAAAAACTCAAATACAGGTCCAAAGACACCGTCTTCCGAAATTAAAGTTATTTTTCACTTTGTAGTGTTATTTTTAGTAATCGGTTATTATAATTTTTTTTACACATCGATATAAATTATCATCATTACGTCTGTTGAGTTTCGCTAGCTTATTTAATTTGACCCTTTTTTTTACCATAGCTTTTTTGTTGTTCTTTTCAGTCTTATAATAACCCAACAATACCTACAGTGTGTGATCTGTATCAAACGAATAATTTTATTCGTGTCTTCAGTTATCATGGACACTTGCTTTTCCAACTCACATCGGCAGAATGGCCGACATTCTCTTTGGTTGCCATTTAATAAAAATAAAATAGAATAATTTATAGAATAGCTCGGCTGAAGTCTACTTCTACTCGTCCAAATATTGATAATAATTATTATTATAATTCTAGTTTCTAGTTCCCTTTGATATCAAATAACAATTTAAGCTGAAAATCTATTCTACGGATAGAAGATTGAAATCCTTCCAAGAATCGTTAAATTATTTATTTCAATACTGAAAATTGAGAATGATAAATTATTATTCTGAAATCAAAACGATTTTTAACCGACTTCAAAAAGGAGGAGGTTCTCAATTCGGCAGTATGTTTTTTTTTTTTTTGTATATTTGTTACGCGATTGCTCCGTCAATATTGTAGACCGAATTTAAAAATATATTTTTTTATTTAATGGGTATGCTCCCGAGGTGGTTCCATTGTCACCAAGTCAGAATCTGAGGAGAGGATCCCGTGGAAATCGAGGGCAATCCTCAAATTTTATAGGCACACCTATATCGATTTCAGTATCTTTTATAGTAACTCATGCATTTGCACTCGGAAAGCACCATGTAGTGAAGTGGAACTGATGATGAAGACCACAGATGGCCACCGGAACTACTTAATAATAAGTATTTCACTATTGCGATTCGATTAGACACTTTAATATGATTGCAAAGCAATTTATGCTCTACACAATGCATATGGTGAAGTCACCAGTTCCAGTTCTCCTGGTTCTTACCGGGAGAACTCATCAATTATTGACGCCCTTGCATCGGGAAAAGCAATATTTTGTAAAAGGTGATGATTAGTTGACATTAGGCTATTGTAATGATAAACTTAGATAAATAAAAAACTGACCCAGTCAAAAATGTAAAATAAAAAAACATTTTACAAAAAAAAAACAACCGGCTTCCAAAAAAAACACTACAACGGTTTCTTTGGATCTATTTAAGTTTTGTGCCACTGGCTTTCGAAATAAAGGTTATTTTTCACATTGTAGTTTTCTTTGGAAGTCGGTTCTCACGATAAGTTTAGTTTATAAGTTTTTACTTTTAAATTAAGCTGTTTTCTTGTTTAGTAAGCTCTATTGTAAATTGCGTCCTGGGGCTAAAATTTTTCAATTCGGACACTTAGTAGCAGACCAGATTTTTCCTTTTCATTCATCATTTTAGGCGAAGCCACCACCACTGGACCATCACGTGAATTTTTGTCTAGTGTATAAAATCTTTTTACCAATATTTAATATTTATTTATTTTCATTAGTACAGACACCAACGATACACTCATTTCTGGAATGTTCCATTTTTACTTTAAAAATGTTTTTCTGTTTTTTTTTATTTTATTAAATAGGAGAAAACTAGCAGCATCTCATTTATGACCAATAAAAACATTGACTGCACACGAAACATTAGAATTCAATACCACTGCCAAAAGATCATCACACACTCCAAAATAAAGTGTAATACACACGATATCACCTTAAGCTGTCTCCCGATTATAATACGGTCCGTAATTCCGGATCCGGTCCTTTACATTCCGAAATGTTTAAGACACTGTCTTGAATTTTAAAACGTGGCACGAGTGCAGTGGAGTGCATTTTAAAATATTTTGGTTTATTTATTTTGTTGGCTTTTAGTTTATGTGTGAATGTGAGGTTTTATGCGAGCACTTGTGGTTGAGATAGTCTTTTTGAGATTGTCATTTTTAGGGTTCCGTAGTAAACAAGGAACCCTTATAGTTTCGCCATGTCCGTCTGTCTGTCTGTCTGTCCGTCCGTCCGTCTGTCCCCGGCTTACTTCAGAGACGCTAAGTCCTAGAAAGCTGTAATTTAGCGTGGGTCTACATATTCTTCACGCCGAAAAAGTCGTAAAATAAAACCATGAAAAACATTTTTTTTAGGGTACCTCCCTTGCACGTAAAACGGGGATGATATTTTTTTTCTCGTCTAATACATAGTGTGGAGTATCGTTGGATAGGCCGTTCAAAAATATTGTGGGTCTGTGAAAAACATTTTTCAATTCTGAGATCCGTTTGCGTAATATTAAGCTTTAAAGTGCTATTTTTTGTTAGAGTCAAGTTTCCCCCCCCCCTGCCAGCTAAATGGTTGGTTTTGGATATTTGAAAAAATTCAAGACAGTAGAATATATAACGAAATTAAAAGGAAAACTATCACAGCTAAGTAGGGTTAACCAGTTAACGAGTAATCGTCGACCAACTTAAATTTGCAGTTGAAGAATTGACCGTAACGTATATAGATGGGAGAGCATGTTTTTCAACTACAATGTTAAGTTTTTTTTTGGGATGAATTCATCCTAACTACGGAACCCTTTATTGTGCGTGGTCCGACACGTACTTGGCCGGTTTTTTTTTTAATGTGATGGTCAAAGCTACAGGAAAACTTTGTTAGGCTAGTGTGCGTAACAGCTACTTGTACGTCTTTCACTCGCACCACGTCATTGTGCTGTCATTGGGTTATTCTACGGTGCGTGAATTTTGCGGCCAATAGCTGGACTCATTTTTTTTCGATGAGTTCTCAGCTTTGACTGTCTATCTACATATTTATATCTTTGAATCAAAGTTATAAGGTGTCTTATGAGAGCATGCCTGGTTTCGTTGTGTATACATACCTGCTTATCACGATCAGTGGTGGTTGCTTGAGGTTCGTAGCAGCGACAGTTACATCTCAATAGTTTTTATTAAGAGCGTTTACGACGTACGGCATTTCATACAAAATTTCTAGCCCTTGTTTTTCAAAATGGCTGAACCGATTTTAATGAAACTTCATACGCATGAGCAGGATACAAAGGTCTAAAAAGTTAGACAAAAATATTTTCGAAAAGTATTTGCAATTTCTTAAAACCCGGGACTTAATCGTCATGTTTATGATTCCGGGAAAAATCGCGGAATCATAAACATGACGATTTCTCTAAAAAGAGCAGGTATTATCCACTCAATGTTACTTACTTCCTCGAAGTTTAGGTAAATACTCTACCTTTTTCGATCTCTGGCTAATTACTTATGTATTTAAGGATTTTTAATTAAATCTTTTTGTAATTAGTAGGTAGGTACTTTAGTATCTGAGTCTTCTTTTTACTAACTAAGCCACAGCTGATTAAAACAGATTGTAGGTATTGACTTCGCTTTTCCGCTCATTTTAAAATAAGTTTTCCGTTTATTCAAAAACTGTAACAAGCATTTCAATCCACGTTAATCCAGGTCAATTACTATCATCAATTTGGTTAGCATCAAAAATATCCGTATTTTAAGCAAAAAATCCGTCTAAAAGCAACTTGGAGCTCACTTTGGTTCATTATTAAAAAAAAAACTCTAGAGAGTTTAAAAAAAATGCTTGTTTTTATTTCCTTAAAAGTGCTTGCGGAAGCGCAAACGAATCCATTATTTTATCGTTATTTTATAGGGTAGTCTTTGAAGTTGTTGCTTGCGTAGCGTTGATATTTTTGTAAAAATCTTGAAAGAAAATCGCAGTTATGATAGACTAAGTTACGAGTATAATAGGGAAACCAAGGCTGCGGTCACAAGGAACTAAAAATACAGGGTTACTTTTAAAACGTCAATAACCTCTTTAGGGGTCATTGTACTCATCATTATGAACAACTTTTACTATGGGACCAAACCTGAAATCGCGAAAAAAAACCAGCTGTCCCCTACATTTATGTTCGAATAATTCGTTAAAATGTAGGGAACAGCTGATTTTTTTTCGCGATTTCAGGTTTGGTCCCATAGTAAAAGTTGTTCATAATGATGAGTACAATGACCCCTAAAGAGGTTATTGACGTTTTAAAAATAATCCTGTATATGTTCTATAGCGTTTTCAGTGTTCAACTAACGTTCTAGTATATTTAAAAACGTCTGCTTAGCCATAAAAATTTTGACGATTAAACGTAAAAAACTTACTAAGCATTGGAATTGGAGGCATTCAAATCCATTCGCGATTGCGCTCGTTTCATGCTGAAATTCAAAAAGCATTTCAGCATGAAACGATCACAACCCACTTTGATACCATTAGCGTAAAGTCTGAAGGAATTTAATTTTTCACACTACCAATTTTTTTTTTTGCACGAACTTTCAAAATAAAACCACAACACTGGATCTTGTCGGCGAAACCATCTGTCCTCACTGAGACAAACTCTTTTTCAAAAATAATAGTTTAAATAACTAAAAAACTCGCTATAATAGAAAACTAAACTAAAACGTAGAAAAGAATTTTAAATAAGTTTGAAATAATAATACAAGAAATTTATTTCATCGTAAAAAGCGGCTATTGTTTTTTTAACCTCTTATCTTAAAAAGGCCGCTGTTCGAAGATCGCTTGTAAGCTAAATTATTGATATAACTAAAACTACACATATTTCATCATAAATAACATTTTAATCCTAACGTAAAAATACAGTTTTTTCAAGATCAGTCGTCACCTAAACTATTAATTCAACTATAGCTATTCCTCATAACTCACTTCCCACCTTGCCAATAACTAAAGGTTGTTACATACCAATTGAAACCGATTCAACTGAACAAATATTCAAAACATTCTGCACACGAGTGTACCACTTAATTTTCAGTACATCCACGAACAAAATCTGTATGCGGGAACGCACCTATGATTTAAAAAACGTGCCGTCAAAAACCGAAGGGATTTTAAAATGGATTACAATAAAAAAAAATGTTTCGAAGCCTAACACAAAAAGCTGGATAACGAAGCAAGGCGAGCTTACACAGAAGGTTTAGATGACGTCATGACAAGGGGTGTTTTACTACATAATAATATAATGGCGTGCTGAGACTAGCCAATCAGCTAGGTTGAAATGAAATGAAATTATGTTTATTTCTGTAAGTAGATATTTTAAGACACGTCAATTTTTTGGTCATTATTTTAAATACCTATTGTTTTTATTTTTCAAAAATATGTATAGCCATGTCACTCGAGATGATGTTGTAAGGATTCTAACGATACCCCATGCATCTAAATCTGTTCCATTGTATCATTTAAAAGTTATGGTGTCACTAAGAAACAAACATAGA
The DNA here is from genome assembly GCA_948098905.1 of Tiliacea aurago. Classification (NCBI taxonomy): domain Eukaryota; kingdom Metazoa; phylum Arthropoda; class Insecta; order Lepidoptera; family Noctuidae; genus Tiliacea; species Tiliacea aurago. The sequence goes on from OX402593.1 coordinate 22,009,207, forward strand.
TACATACATACATGAACTCTAAACACATTACACTTCTTTTAGGGCAGTCGAGTAAAAAATTTATGGCGCCGGCATTTACTGGCTAATTGATAGCGGAGAAGAAATGCCGAAACAAACTCAGAGGTCGTGGTTCATGCAGAGGGATTTTAAGCCGAGATATTATCATCTGTGTCCGCCATGTTGCACGTGGTTAACCTGAATCAGTGCGCACACCCGGCGCGGTCGATCTGTAGACGTCAATAAAATTAATGTCGTGTCACTAACACACTAGTCTCACTTTGACATCTGACAGATGTCAACGTCACATCTGACAGTTAATTGACAGCCCTGACTTGAACTACTGACTCAATGACAATAAAATTGTTATCGATTTGATTAATCGACTAGGGTAGGTATCTCAAACGCTAATAGGTGGCGCTACTAGTCTTTTACTTCACTCCTCTGAAAAATATATGATTAAAATCTTAAATATGAATGTAAATGCAATATTTGGTCCATCCCTGACACAAGATGACACTGAAAGCTCACTCCACGCTCACTTCACATAGGTTTTCACGGTGATGGTTACAGAATCGACATGCTGGCCAACTCTGATGTAAACAAACCTAAAATTGATCGTAAGTAAAGCGCGTCTTCTCCGAACAGAACCAGTTTATGCAAAGCCAGATTATTGAAGTCAGGAGTATTACAAGCATTGTCTATTGTACCCGACTTTTAATGATTTTATACTGAAGATCACGTCTAAACGAGTAGTGTTAATGATTTGAAAAAATATATATTAAATTAGAGCATTTTCTCAAAAACTTAATGTGTGAATATTTTAGATTATGTTTATAATTACATAGTGAAATTAATTTGTAAAGTTATGTCTAACGCGGATAAAAAATGAGAATGCCGCAAAATTTACCAAGCGTATTTTTCTGAAACCTTCACCAATTTAAAGATAATTTTATTATTGATCTTTTAGTATACGCGTTTTATTAAAATATCTTTTGGTTTGTGTACAATAAATTAATAATGCGTCAAATTGGGGACAGCGCTCCTTGATGGGCGAGTCCTATTACTGGCTGAACGTACGACGCGTTGCGTGAGCTCAGTACAGAACACGCAAGCTAACCACTCAAGGTCACTGGCATATATCTCCATCTTAACATATTGTTCAATTTAAGGAAGAGCTTGTGGCTAAATCTTATCAGCCGCACGGGTCGATCTTCAAGGTAAGGCGACGCTTGTCGAGGTCGGTCCGTGGATGAGTGACCATCCATTAAATACCGAGGTTCCTCCGTACCTCCAAAAGCACGTTAAGCACTTGGTCCCAGTTGTCATACGTAGATCTCTGACAGTCGTTACGGGCAATCAGAAGCCTGATTGATAAAGGGTATCGTGTTACCCAGTACCGAACTGGTGGAGGTCAGATAGGCAGTCATCCTCATCATCATTATTCCAGCCGAAAAACGTCCACTCTTGGACATAGGTATCTCCCAAAGAGGGGGGCGTTGCCATAATCACCACGCTTGGTAGGCGGGTTGGCGATCGCAGTAATCATCATCACCATTTCAGCCAGAAGACTTCCACTGCTGAACATAGGCCTCCCCCAAAAAAAAATGGTGGCGATTACGTCACACTTGGCAGGGTTTTAAAAAAATGCTTAGAGAACGCTGCTGCCCATTCTCTAGTAAGTCCCTTAGTCGCCTTTTATGACACCCATGGGAACAAATAGGGTGGTGCTATTCTTTACGTCCGGCACCACACGGTACGGATAGGCAGTCGCTCCATGTAAAGTACTGGTATTTAGTTACCTCCGGTTAGATTGAAAGCTGACCCCAACATATACATATAGTTGGAAAAGCTAGGCAGATGAACTTACTGTTCAATCTTTTTTTGTGGAAGGTAGGTACCATAGTTACCTAGCCGACGTGAGCGTTTGAATTGTATCTACATAGGGAGTACGAACAATGGGCTGCCGCTCGATTACTCGGAACGGGCGGATGTGTTGCGTCTCTTGTGTAACCGGCTTTAAATATTATAGCAGTTTGTTAAGAGCGTCTGTTTCTGTGAGGTTTTGTAGTTGAATGTTGGGTGTAGGGGATTGGTTTATTGGAAAATTTGTATTTAGAATACATAACATCAAGCCTGTATTCACCCAGGCGACATTTAGGTGATTTGAAAAAATTGTATACGTAATCACTTATCCGCATTTATTACGTATGACAACGGATGCCTTTACTGTGCGTGGTTCGACATGCGCTTGCCGTATCGATATGTTATCGTTGGTAATGTCCTGAACAAAGAATACATACGTCCCATCACTACAAACTGTATGCAGGTGCCGGTCGGGGATTGAAAATAATATTAATAAACTGTTCCACCGAATCGCACTTATCAAAATCTTGTTTCAGTGCGGTTAGTGGAAGTGCTTAGGTGAGGTTCGGACAAGTGCTGTTGAAATCAGTGCTCTGAGTGGAATACCTCTAATCCCCGAAGGATTTGACAGAGGAGTACCTATAGTACACCCACGATTCTTCAGTTATCTTTAAGTCCCATATATGGTAATAGGGGCCGAGCCTATTGCCATCAACCAGGCACAAGTCCAGACTTCGGGCAGCTTTCGGTCTTTAGAATCATGATCACCATCATGACTTCAGCCGAAAGACGTCCACTGCTGACATAGGCCTCCTCCAAAAACAGGGGGGATTTGCCCTAATCGCCACGCTTGGCAGGCGGGTTGGCGACCGCAGTATGGTGTTAAAATGCATAAAGAACGATGGGCCTTAAAAACCGGATTTGGCAGATTGGATGCGAAAGTGCTAAGTGGGTGTTGGAACGCAACTTGGAGGCTCATAATAGACTGCTCAAATGCCTTTTCTTGTAGTTCATAATATCGGGTAGCTACGAAAAAATCTAAACAGACTTATTTTTTTTTTTAATGTGTCCTATCGCTTCCTGTCTAAATGATTTCGTGAAAAAGAACGGAAGTGTGTAACATCAACTGACAGTTCGAGCATGGAATTAGTAAGTAGGTACTTTATAATAGCATAAAATAAGTGTACTCATGGAATTAGTAAGAACTATGTAGATTGTAAGGAAAAAATATTTCAGTATTTAGCTTTATTAAATGATGAGCTTAGTTTTCTGTCGCTCTCAGTTGTTTATTACCAAGGTGAGTTGTCAGATTTTACACATCATAAGCAACTACTATAAGGCTCCCAAAAATTTTTTTTTTTCACTACAATGTGGAAGTTTTTGTCTTTCATCTCACCTGATGGTAAGTGATGATCACACCGAAGGTGGAAGCTCGCTGCCAACTTCACCCGGAATCCTCAACTACAGAGGAACTGGCTATCTTACCTCTAACTGCCGAAACACAAAAATGCTGTCAACATTGTTGTTATGGCGACAGACTTAGATAAGATGATAGTACAACCCAACCAGACCAAGCAGAACATTTTGCCCCCGCCAGGAATCGAACCCGGGATTGAGACAGGTGGTCTTACCCTAGTGGTAAGACCACCTGTCTCAATCCACAGAGCGGTTAGATTAGATTAGCGTATTCAATTTAAAATGCTGCTGTATCTACTATAGGTAGGTATGCACTGCCTGATTGGTAGTGGTTGGTGATTTGTACTGTGTAGTGGATTGTTAGACAATCAACTACACAGTTCAAATGAGATTAGAGTCCAGGTCAAACCAACCAGCATCCCAAATGCTTAACACAGTTTTCACTCACAATCCGAAGGATTTTGAAGGAAACTTATCATCACTACATAATTATTATAAAACAAAGTCGCTTCTCGCTTCCTGCTTGTCCCTATGTATGCTTAGATCTTTAAAACTACGCAACGGATTTGGATGCGCTTTTTTTTAATAGATAGAATGATTAAAGAGGAAGGTTTATATGTTTAGAAAAAGCCACGTACCGGAAGACGTAACGTTGGAAGGCCTCCTACAAGGTGGACCGATGACCTTGTGAAGGCCGCAGGTATCCGCTGGATGCGGGAAGCACAGAACCGGTCGAAGTGGCGGTGCTTGGGGGAGGCCTATGTCCAGCAGTGGACGTCTTTCGGCTGAAATGATGATGATGATGAGTTTGATTGTTTGTTAAGTTTTCACGCTAAAACGGCTGAACGGATTTAAATGAAATTTGGCACATGGGTAGACCATGATCTGGGTTCGGACAGAAGGTACTTTTTATCTCGATATTCCCACGGGATCGAGACTTATGCGGGTGAACCCGCGGGGCGCAGCTATTTCTTAATACATTGCGTTATATGATTGAAAAATTCGTTTCCTCGACAGCGTAAATAACGCAATGAATGTTGTCGAATAATCAAAACGAAATATAGTGCATTTGTTCGTGTTTTACGCAATCATCCCGCTGGCTACTGAAGTAAATCTAATGAAAACATCTGCCAAGCCAAAGGCTGTTGGGGTCAGCTTCCAGTCTAACCGGATGTTGTTAAATACCGGTATTTTAAATAGAACGACTGCCTGTCTGAGCCCCACAACCCAGTTATTGGGAAATACTTTACCCCTTGGTAAGACTGGTAGTCAGACTTTCATTAACAGGCTTCTGACGAGCCATAACGACTGTCAAAGATCCACGAATGACAGCCGAGACCAACGGCTTCACGTGCTTTCCGAGGCATAGGGGGGTCTTGGTATGTAAAGCTGGTCACCCATCCATCCAGTAGCTTAACCTGATCGATCGACACTTACGGCTGTAACTACTTAGCCACAAGCCCCTTAAATTGACTGAGTTCGTTCTTGTTCTTATTTTGTGTTGGGGAGGTTTGCAGAGCGAAAACACAGGGATTACTGTAAAGCATATAATAGGTGTAAAGGTATATCTCTGAACAATGGTCGGCACGGTTGGCGCAGTTAGTTATGCGATTGACTGCTGCGCTGCGTGTCGTGGGTTCGATTCCCGCACGGAACAAATATTTGTATGACCTACAATTAGTTGTTCCGGGTCTGGCTGTTTGTGTATGTGAATTTAAATGTTTGTAAACGCACCCACAATACAGGAGAAATTCCTAGTGTGCGGCAACGTTCTTTAAAAAAAAAAAAAAAATTACGCGAGGCAAAGGTTTGGTGAGGACATCTGCCAACATCTTATCAGTTGACAAATATTCCAATTTAAAATAATTTAATTATTGATCTTTTAGTATACGAGTTTTATTAAAATGCCTTTTGTTTTGTGTATAATAAATTAATAATGCGTCAAATTGGGGACAGCGCTCCTTGATGGGCGAGTCCTATTACTGGCTGAACGTACGACGCGTTGCGTGAGCTCCGTACAGAACACGCAAGCTAACCACTCAAGGTCACTGGCATATATCTGCGTCTTACCAGGCTATTCTATTACACAGCTTCTTTCATAGCTTCTGCTAAACTTACAAACTCAGCCTCACAAGTAGAAGTCGCAACGATGCTTTGCTTTTGTGAAGTCCATGATATATGCTTGCGCCACCTTTTAAGTATCGAAGAACTCACTTCGCAGCCCTCCAATGAGTTGCCCTTTGTGTTGTCCTTTGTTGAGGAGGTTTGCAAAGCAAAAACACAAGAAATACTGTAAAGCATATTATAGGTGTAAAGGTACTCTGCTCCTATATACAAATGTACTCTGTGGTACTCTGAACAATTATAACATGAAATCTCGTACAAAACCATAGGTCAACTTATAGCTAGATAGTTTTCTATCTGATAGGTGAAATATCTTCAACATTTTGTCTAGCATTGAAGCCACATCTATTATCTAAACAATCAAACAAAATAAATTTTGTTTGAAAATCCCTAAAATAACAAAAGAAGGCTGTGACTCACTCGAGCGTGATTCTGGTATCAATTTATTACGAGTAATTGCATCGGGGATATAGCTCAGTGGCAGAGCAATCGACTGCAGATCGATAGGTCCCCGGTTCAAATCCGGGTGTCCCCTAATACTGTTTTTGTATATTTTTTTTATTTTTTACTGCATGAATAAATAGTGAAATATTTTCAGGGATCATGTATGTATGTATGTGAGTTTTAATGGAATTTAGCACTGTTTCCAGGCAATCTATTTTTACCCGACTGCGGCGAAGCCAAAAAAGGAGGGTTTTGTGTTTGATTTTATGCTCGTGTCAATCAATCAACTCAGCTTATAGGAGTCCACTGCTGGACATAGGCCTCTCCCAGGCTGCGCCACAACACCCTGTCCTCCGCCTTCCGCATCCAGTCTGTCCCAGCCACCTTTTTAAGGTCGTCGGTCCATCTAGCTAGGGGGCGTCCCACACGTGTTTCAGTGACAAACATATAGACAACAACAAACACAAACATACACACACACAGAAACACACATTCACAAACATATATTTTGTTTTCTTTCTTTCTTTATAAATGTATATGTATATTTGTCCCTATGTTCCCTCGTAACTACTAAACGGATGAACCGATTTCAATGAATGATAATTATGTCATTAGATTCGTCTTTATTGCGCGAGTGTCAATCACTTCACTTATTGCTACTACAGCATGTCGGCCCCGAGCATGTTGGTGACACGAATCCAAAAGTTTTCCCCTACTGAAAATCGCTCAATGCGCCTATAGAAGTTTTCACATCAAGCTCAGACTCAAACTCAAACCCCCTTATTACAAAACAAGATTTATCTTCAGACCCAGGTTTAAAATATGGAGCCATTATTGAATTTCGAATTTTATTCCGAATAAGGTAAAGTTTCTATACTCAAAACTGACAACTTAGTACCGAACTAAGTTTTCAGTTTTGTATAAAGAACGGTATTTCAATCACTGTTACGTTCTTATTACAAAAACTAACTAAGCATGGTTTAAGCCATGTCAAAATATAAATCTTGTTTTGTAATAAGGCAGTATGCATTTATTTTAATTAAACCATTTACAGGAATTGTCAAGGAGTCGGTCAGTTAGTCAGATTTAGGAATTTTAATGAAAAAAATTGATTCATATAATTGTGAGGTATGTGGCACACTGGAGGATGTTATCTACGAGTATTTAATGACGGAGTATTAGAGAGCTTGATATAAATATGTTCGATGTTTGCATGTTCCATCATATTTTGTCGTCACCTAACTCCGAAGCTGCTTATAGTCTAATTAATTTTGTGTTTTACGTTTTACATTATAAGTTCCGATGGGACTGGCATATACAATTGTATAAAAGTCCCTAATAATAAATAAAGAGAAAAAAAAAGGAGTCAGTCACTTAGAAAAATATGAAGCTAGTTGCTCATTCCAAAGCGTAGTAGTATATGTACCTAACATGTTATATAAAAAAAACAAAAAAAAATTGAAAACCGTTTATTTGCTGTAAACATACCGCAAAGAAAAAAAAACAAACACGAAAAAAAAGTTGGGGGGAAATATGTGTTGTATGCGTGTTATGCATATGCGTGTGTGCATATGGAGAAGAACAGGCAAGAAACTCCATCGACACTCTTAAATTATAATGTTACAAAAATATTGTTACATCTTTAGTGTTGAATTTATAACTTAATGTGAGGACGATTTATCACAAAAAAAAACGCGTCCAACAGCAGTTAGAAACAAACAAAAAAAAAACAAAAAAAACTAAAACAAATAACCATTTAAATCATTTTTTTTTATTATTTCAGCCGAAAGACGTCCACTGCAGGCTGGACATAGGCCTCCCCTAAAGGGGAGGTTTGACATAATCGCCACGCTTGGCAGGCGGGTCGGCGATCGCAGTATTGTGTTGTAATGCATAGAGAACGCTGCTGCCCATTCTCTAGTAAGTCATTAGTCGCCTTTTCCGACACCCGCGGGAAGAAATGGGGTGGTGCTATTCTTTACGTCCGGTACCAAACGGACAGAGACACGGAAAGAGAAATCAATTATCATAAATCCTTAAATGTGAAATGTTGTCTATGAAGAATACGTACCTACTACGGACATGATTTTTCTTCAACTCTGAACCCAAGAAAAATTTACACTTCAGATAACGCAAACTTGAAACCAAAATAGAAACCACCTTAAAATTATTCAAGAATAAATTTTCTTTTAAATAATTGATGCTGAACTTGGTCGAAAAACAGCTCAAGCTTTGCAACTAAGTTAGTTTTTTATTACTGAATTATCTTAATAGTTCTGCCGGTAACTAGTTCAGTTATAAGTCTTAGTGAAGCCTGGATTAAGTTCTTTTTATTCAGTCGTGATTTTTATCAAGTTAGTTTAGGATACTACTTTACGATTAAAAAAAAAGAGTTTGAATTTATGGGACAAATTCAGAGACTGAAGGAGTGTGTATGACATTTTCTATTAAAATGCAGATATATGCCAGTGACCTTGAGTGGTTAGCTTGCGTGTTCTGTACTGAGCTCACGCAATGCGTCGTACGTTCAGCCTCGCCCATCAAGGAGCGCTGTCCCCAATTTTACGCATTATTAATCTATTATACACAAAACAAAGAGTATTTTAATAAAATGCTTATACTAAAAGATCAATAGTAAAATTATCTTTAAATTAATAAAGGTGTCAGAAAAATACGCTTCGTAGATTTTGCGCCATTCTCAGTTTTTTATCCGCGTTAGACATAACTTTACAAACTAACTTCACTTTGTAATATTATTATAATATAAAATATTCACATATTAAATTATTGAGAAAAGCTTTAATTTAACATATATTTTTTCAAATCATTAACACTACTCGTTTAGACGTGATCTTCAGTATAAAATCATTAAAAGTCGGTTATCGTCGCCTTAAGAAGTAATAGTCCTCTAGACCGAATTTCGGCCATGGCGATCAATCACAGCGGAGACCAGCCTTTAGCGCGGGAGATATATTAAAGTGCACAATTGTGTACGCAGACACAGGTGCACTCTCTCTTCCGTCTCTCTCATAGACCAGTGAGTCAGCAATCCGACACGACCAGAGAGTGATCAGACGCAGGGCCAACGGCTTAAAAAATAAAATAAAATAAAATAAAAAAACTTTCAAGCTCCGGGCTGTTACTAAGAAATTCCTAATTGAAAAACCTAATGACACTTTGCCTGACCCTGGAATCGAACCCAGGACCCCACGCTCAGCAGTCGCGCTTGTAACCACGAGACCAACGGATGTTGCGTGTTAAATTACATAATCAGCCTCTAATGTTCCCAATTCTGGAACTCAGGCATCTTCAACAACAACATTCCGGCCCTGGTTCAGGCCATGGTTCAGAGCGAGAGTGCATCTGCATGGGAGACCGTCACCTCCTTCTGCGAAGCAGTAATGCTCGCGAAGGAGGAGGCGGGACGCGTGAGGGAGAGGCATAAGGTTTGCGCCCTCGCGCCCTTAGTCGCCGCAGACGCCCCGGGCGGCGGGAGTTACAGGCTGATTCCCGGCCACCGTAGGCGTGGACTTACGGACGGTGACCGATGGGTAGCTTGCCGTCCGATAAGGACCAGACCCGGGTCGTTCCACGCGCGCCTCAAAGAGATGTCAGCACCAACTGACGGGGTCCGTTAGGACTAATGCCTGCCAGGGTTGCGAGTATAGAAGTTATTTGATAATTTCCCACCCAAAAAAAAAGGCATCTTCTTTGTGAAAAGAAATGAGCTTTAATTCACCACGTGACCCTAATGCGAGTTGATAAACCAGTAGGTATTCTTCATTGATATTAATTCTATTTCACTCTATGCTAGAGTGAAATTTAAAAAGAGAAAACCAAATCCTAATTCAACAACTTTAAACACACTCTAGTCCATCATTTTTATCCCTACAAAACCGCACAATTCTTTATAAAGCTATGCAGAAGGTTAAATAAAAAAAAGGAAATCCACATGAAACTACGAAGAGCTTCGTGTGTAACGATGTAACTTGCCCGCGCTTTTTGTCCGCATTCCGTAGGGGTGAACCAGAAGCGCTAGAGTAGTTCCGTTGGCCAATACGTCCGTCGGAACCCAATGAATGGGCTTGCCAGAGCGAAATATTCTCTCTCGTACGGAGTCGGTTTGGCGTTCGGATTTTAAAATTGTGGAGATGCATTTTAAATGGTGACTTTACTACATTGAATTTTTTTTTCGTGAACGTATTTTGGGAGATGCATTTTTGAAGGCGACTTTATTTTATTGGTTTTTTTATTAAGGTATTTCTTTGGAAAGTATGAACTGTTCTTTCCTCGAAGCATGAAGATTAAGAATGACTGCTAACCTGTACAATAATAAACTATAACTGTTTTCTCTAGAGTCTGGATTGCATTATTAAATTCATCCATTCGTGAGTGTATTTTTTTATTCTACTTAGCTCTTCGAATCAAAATATTCGTGGGATTTCGGCCCATCCACTAATTTAATTCGCAGTAGAAACTTAACAAATATTTGTTTTAGGGTGGTTTTAGTCATATTCAAACAGTTACAAAGAAAATTACCTACATATTATACAAAGGACTGAAATTAGTTTCGAAGTTTTAATAGTTAAAAATAGGTATTAGATTTTAATTAATATTCCATTCAAAGGCATCTATAAATTTTATATATAAAGTATTTTTTTAGATTTTCTGCTGTTTCTGACTCGAAAAGCACCTTTATTTTATAATTATGTATATTATAGATAAAGAAGCCATACAAAATTATTTTTATGAATGTAATTTTGTGTAAGTAATGTGAGTAGGTTTATCTATTTCCGGAAATGCGGTTAATAGTTGATTTCAAATTAAAATTATTATAAAAATAACGCACCGGAGCTTTTTAAATATTGATCATGTTTAAACATCGTGTCTGTGAAGTTTACACAGTAAAAACATATTTTTTTAACTGAAATCTCAAGTGACTACCGGTACAATAATCATACAAAAAAAAAACCATAATTTTTTTTTATTTTTTTGAAACAAAGTGCTTTAACGTGGTGCACTGCGTGCGGTAGGAGTAAACTGGCAAAAATTGTCACGCAACGAAAAAGCGGGATGCCCGAATAAGTGAAACTTATAATAGATGGCTCTGAATTAAAAACTAAATCTTTAAACACTTGAAACTTGAGACCATACTAGATGGCTCTGTATTAATACATAATAATACAGCGAAATGACCTTCATTTCAACCGGGTGTCCCACGACGACTCCCGACTTTGTTTGTTTTATCATGTATATTATATTGATACCCATCGCATCTGCGGAGTTTAGCTAGACAATTTAAAATAATCCTGTATTTAAAAAGGAAAGCCCGTTGAATATACAACGTGCCGCTACAATGGCGACATTAATTTGACACACGGGTAGGCCAGTGACTAGTAATCATAAAAAACATAATAATTATATTATATTATAATTATTATAGCCTATAAATAATCCTTAATTAAAAATTAACATAACAATCATAAAATAAATATTTCATGTGACGCATGCAAAAAAAGTAGTTCATTCAAACCAATAAATAAATATGAGATAACTATTCTATTCAGCACTAATATAATAACATTTGATTCACTAAGAATTTAACAAAAACATAATACTTAAAATCGTACATTGGAAAATTAAAATTTTCAAACAAACTAAATAATAAAGCTCTCTTTTTCCTTAAATTCACCGACTCTTTGCACGTTTTTCGCTTTAATTTCATTGATGCGATGTTATGATCCGTGACCCCGGCAAATGACCTCTGCACTACAGTTCTTTAAGTACTGGTAAGATTTTAGAAAATTGACAATAAATTAATAAATAATAACGTTTAATAAAATTAAAATATCTTCTTAAAAAGAAAACGCGAAACTATAGAGGTGTATTAAATTAATGTCGCCATTAAAGTGTCACGCTGTATACCACCACAGATACTACTTACTTTTTGATTTGTAAGTAATTAACCACTAGTCATACAGCCTATCTACCAGCACTAATAACGTATCATAACATAACAACAAATAACAATAAAAAACCAATGAAATTCATTCAATTTTAAGAATAAAAAATATCGTCCCCAATTTACGTACAAGGCAGGTAACATACATTTTTTTTTCAAGATTTTATTTTACCACTTTGTTGGCGTAATTAATATGTATACCCATGCCAAATTACAACTTTCTAGTACTAACAGTCTCTGAGCTAAGCCGGTGACAGACGGACAGATGGATATGGCGAAACTATAAGGGTTACTTGTTAAGACGGAGATATATGCTAGTGACCTTGAGTGGTTAGCTTGCGTGTTCTGTACTGAGCTCACGCAACGCGTCGTACGTTCAGCCAGTAATAGGACTCGCCCATCAAGGAGCGCTGTCCCCAATTTAACGCATTATTAATTTATCATACACAAAACAAAAGGTATTTTTATAAAACTAAAAGATCAATAATTAAATTATCTTTATATTGGTGAAGGTTTCAGAAAAATACGCTTTAGATTTTTCACCATTCTCAGTTTTTTATCCGCGTTAGAGATAACTTTACAAATTAATTTCTCTATGTAATATAAATATAATCTAAAATATTCACCTATTAAGTTATTGAGAAAATTTTCTAATTTAACATATTTTTTTTTCAAATCATTAACACTACTCGTTAAGACGTGATCTTCATTATAACATCATTAAAAGTCGGTTATCGTCGCCTTAACTACTACGGAACTCTAATAAAAAGGAAAAAGGTTATAAAAGATAATATTTTTTTTCCCTTGGTCTAGGATTCATCAATAGAATGAACCATAATCTTATTACAATCTAGCCATAGAGATAGACTAATAAGTAATTAAATTATAGCCTAAACTACTAAATTGTCTTTACTAAGAATGTGTCCAATAGCACTTTTCTTATTGTCTCTATTAAGGAGAATACACTTCATTCTTGTGTTTGTTTGGCACTTCTGTACTTTACACTATTCACTAACACTAACTCGAACGGTTTTGTTCTTTTTAGTCTTCTTACTATATTTGTGTGTTCGAAAAGCTGGCCTCGACGTTCACACATAAAAGATAATGTTGAAAAAAATAACAGGAGCATGTTGGGAAGGGTAGTGCAGCAATTTTACTTTTCAACACACGCTCCTTATTACTAAAAGTGTGAGAAACCTCGACACATCTCACAAAAATCTTTAACAACAAAGGACTCGCCTTCCCTCACAGTCAAGTATTCTTGTTGCATAAAATATAACTTCGCTTCCTGCATTCCACATTCTAAGAGCACAGTGCACTATTTTCACAGATAAAATACATGTGGGTTTTATATTTTACGAGAGTGTTAGAAAATAACGTCGTCGTTTCGTCTATTTAATTCAATAGCATCTTGAGGTTTCTATTCTGTTCGGTTAAGGCGACGATAACCGACTTTTAATGATTTTATACTGAAGATCACGTCAACGAGTAGTGTTAATGATTTGAAAAAATAAAATGTTAAATTAGAACATTTTCTCAATATTTTAATATGAGAATATTTTAGATTATGTTTATATTGCATAGTTAAATTCATTTGTAAAGCTATGTCTAACGCGGATAATAAAACTGAGAATGGCGCAAAATCTACCAAGCGTATTTTTCTGAAACCTCCATCAATTTAAAGATATTTTAATTATTGATCTTTTAGTATACGCATTTTATTAAAATACCTTTTGTTTTGTGTATAATAAATTAATAATGCGTCAAATTGAGGACAGCGCTCCTTGATGGGCGAGTCCTATTACCTACTGGCTGAACGTACGACAACGCGTCGTACGTTCAGCCAGTAATAGGACTCGCGTGAGCTCAGTACAGAACACGCAAGCTAACCACTCAAGGTCAAGGTTAAAGTGTTAGAAAATAACGTAGTCGTTTCGTCTATGTAATTCAATAGCATCTTGAGGTTTCTATTCTGTTCGGTTAATATGTCTTACTTACGGAGTATCTGATAGGAAATTTATATTTTGAAAATATTTCGAATGCCTGAAGAATGTGGACTTGTTCGGGTTTTATTTTTCAACCAAGCTAGCTAGCTAAGTGCTTCCTAACCGAAAGCGCCTTTCGCGCGATTACGCGATCGTGTACCTGAATAATGACGTACAGTCACCAGCACATCAATTGCCACCAACTGTTAAAATAAATTTTCTCATTCGATTTTGAACTTAACCTTCAACATTTTAAGGTTTAAAATTATTTGGAAAATTTGACAGTTTGGTCAAAGTCAAAATCAAAATATTTATTTCAAATAGGCACATAGTAGGCACTTTTGAACGTCAACATTTACAAAAAAAATAGAACTGATTCTAGTTGCCCCTTCCGAAAGGTAGTTTCGTATGGAGAAGAACGGGCAAGAAACTCCACCGTTACTCGTTTAAAAATGTTTTACAATATTTTGTTTAAGTACATTAAATATAAGATTATACTAATATGTGAAGACAATGCACCTAGAAGAAATAAAATTACTATACCACAATAGGTAAAAATAATTAAAAATGAAGCATAACTGGATCATAAATAACTTAATTATGAATTTATGAGATAGATACATGGTGCTCAAATATTTTCAAACATCGTAAAAGTATATATGTTTTCCTAAAAAAAAAAAAATAATAAGTCACTGTATGAGTTTAGGTAATCACAGAATGTAAAATCAATGTCAGAAAAATAACAAATTATACAATTAAAATAGCAAAAAGTTTGATTTTTTCTAGACTCTAGATTGTCCTATGGAGCTGGACCAGCATGTTTCCAAGCATTCCTATCCTGGATATAATCCTCTAACTTGTAATATGCTTGTTTACAAAGTGTACTTTTAATATTTGTTTAAATTTTCTTTCATTTAATTGCAAAAAAGGTCTAACCTGATGTGCTTTTTTTTTTTGGGTGGGAAATTATCAAATAACTTCTCCCGCTCTGGGCGGAGCGGGAGGGCGTGTCAGACTTTTACTGACTAAAACCCACCCGTATTCCTTCATTTGCCTGTGTGCCAGGGCCACAATATCCCTTTCGGACAAACTCGCAACCCTGGCAGGCATTGCCTCTAGCGGACCCCGTCAGTTGGTGCTGACAACTCTTTGAGGCGCGCGTGGAATACGACGCGCTGTCGACCCGGGCCTGGTCCTTATCGGATGGTGAGCTACCCATCGCTCACCGTCCGCAGGCCCGCGCCTACAGTGGCCGTAAATCGGCTTGCGACTCCCGACGCCCGGGGCGTCTCCTGCGCCGACTAGGAGCGCGAGGGTGTGAACCTTGCCTCTCTCTCACGCGTTCCGCCTCCTCCTTCGCAAGCATAACCTGATGTGCTGGCGACTGTACATACGCGATTTGATTAATCGCGTGAGTATATCATAATATATACATACCAACGAGCGCGAAGATCGCGTAACTGGCGAAACAGTCGCTTTCAGGTAGGATGCAGCCTAATGGTACCAGGCTCTGAAGAGCTTACATATGAAGCAGTGTAGCTTTAGTACATTGATTAGTTTAGACGGCACGGTTGGCGCAGTGGTTAAGCGATTGACTGCTGCGATTCCCGCACGGAACAAATATTTGTATGACCTACAAGTAGTGGTTCCGGGTCTGGCTGTTTGTGTATGTGAGTTTAAATGTTTGTAAACGCACCCACGATACAGGAGAAATTCCTAGTGTGGGGCAACGTTTATATATTTAAAAAAAATAAAAATTAGTCATAGACATTTCTGACATTTCTGATATCCTAACTTAATATTATTAACTAGCTTTTGCCCCCGGCTTCGCTCGCGTTAATTTAGAATTTACAAAACGAACGTTTAAACGTATACGTAAAATTTCAGGATGGTCGGTTCAGTGGTTTAGGCATGAAAAGGTAACAAAAAACAAACAAACTTACTTTCGCATTTATAATAATAGTTAGGAAGGATGCGAAATTCAGTTTGTTGGTGTGTTTGTTACGCTTTCATGCTAAAACAGCTGAACGTATTTGGATCAAATTTGGCACATGGGTGGACCATGACCTGCAGAAGGACATAATAATATAGGCTACTTTTCATCCTGGATTACAGACGAAGTCACGGGCAGCAGTTAGTTTCTGATAATGGAATCTTTAAGTGGATATCAGGGTATTGAAGAGTACTTTAAGAGTATTCTATTCTATTCTTCACTGTCGCTCGTAACCAATAAAGGCTTCTACATACCAGCGCGACTTGTCGCGCGACGCGACACGGCACAAAGGCCCCGCGCGTCGCGGGAGGAGCGGTGCCTTTGTGTCGCGTCGCGTCGCGCGACAAGTCGCCCCGGTATGTAGAAGCCTTAAATCATCAGCAACAAAAAAAAACGTGTGTGGTCGGGGAACCCCGTTAGGTATGAAGTTTCTTACTGACGTATGATTTAAAACAAAAAATTCTGACACTTAAAACTTGAAACTGTTTTTTTTTCAAAGTTTGTTTTAGCTCGCATTGACTGTTTTACCAACCCACGGACACGTTTTTAATACAGAGTCATCTAGTATACGTTTTTAGAAGCTTCTCATAAAGTTACCCCACACTTGTGTTACCACATACTAGATGGCTCTATTAAAAACGCGGGCCTATTAAATTCACTCAATTGATTCAATTCAATTTACTTTATTGTAAAGAGAAAGTCGCATAACGGTTTTTCCTTACGTGATGATTTCAACCAGTCAACCTACCGCAATCTGCGTTAGAGAACTTCATTCCAAAACAATATCTGTCTGTTCGTTTTAGGTACATCTAATCTACAAAAGCAGTAATGAGGATGTGACAGTTTAAAGCTACATTGGTGGCTTTCATGCAGTTAGGATTATGTCATTAATCTAATAATTTTTATTAGATTAGTGACATAATCCTAACTAATATTATAAATGCGAAAGTAAGTTTGTTTGTTTGTTTGTTACCTTTTCACGCCTAAACCACTGAACCGATCATCCTGAAATTATGCATATATGTTGTCAGGTGTTGACGGCGAGCTACCCATCGCTCACCGTCCGTAAGCCCGCGCCTACGGTGGCCGGAAATCGGCTTGCAACTCCCGACGCCCGGGGCGTCTCCTGCAGTGACTAGGGGTGCGAGGGCGCGAATCTTGCCTGTCCCTCACGCGTTCCGCCTCCTTCTTCACGAGCATTACTGCTTCACAGAAGGAGGTGACGGCCTCCCATGCACTCTCGCTCCGAACCATGGCCTGAACCAGGGCCGGATGTGAGATCGCCGTCACCGATAGCCTCCGTGAGGACACGGCGGTGCTCCGCCTAAGCCGGTTAGACCTCCACCGTATGCTCCACCATGTCCTCCGGGTGATCCATACAGTGGTGACACCCGGATGTTTCCTCTCGCTTTATCCTGAACAGGAACCTCCCGAAACAACCATGTCCGGTGAGGACCTGCGTCAGGCGGAAGGTGAGGACGCCGTGGCGCCTCTCTAGCCACTCCTCAAAGAGGGGACTTATCGCCACAATTGTGGCGTGCCCACTATGATACTGCCTGAACTGTTGATCGCATAAAAAACACACACTTCGTAGAAAATTAGAAATAAACTTCCTTTATACATTCAGTACACCTATTTAGATTCCTGCCTACCCCATAATACAAGAAAATAACTCTGCAAGTTTAATTATGAGCGATGAGCCAGCGTAGACACTGCATGCATTCTAATCACTGTGAACTTGCAAGGCTTCGTTCACTGTGGCAATATCACGTTTACTTCTGCAAGATCTTGCAGCTCTGTTACATTGAAAGTTTTTCTTTTAGGTAACTTTGTCACTCTGATTTGTTGGGTTCATATCATTCTGTCTGTCACAAGGATCTTTCTCAGAAAAGGAAATTAGTTGATAAATTATATTATTTCTGTAAGTAGGTTTGTACTAACACTTTTACACGTCAAGGCTTCTATATAATGGCGCGACTTGTCGTGCGACGCGACACCGGTAGAACAATTTCCTTGAATTTTTCATAGAAATTGTTCTACCGGTGTCGCGTCGCGCGACAAGTCGCGCCAGTATGTAGAAGCCTTCAATCATACTTTAAAAACTAGATGAGGTTGGCGTTTTCTATCTGACTACTCTGAGAAGAAAGGCCGAAACAAACTCAGAGGTCTCAGTCTCTTTTAAAGTCCAGACATAATCTTGGTCAAATCATGACAAGGCCATGAAGATTGGTTGGTTTGAAATGGTCTTTTGATGAAATGAAATCGTTTATCCTGTAAATGTCATATAATAAATTAAAAATAAGCTAGATGTAGTCGACATTTCATTTGCGGAAGTACCCCCTACTCTATAGATTTTGATTTATTTGCGAGTATCAAAATATGTCGCCGTATTTTTTATTTTGTTGACTTAGAAGCTTGATTTTTTTAGAGCTTCAAGGGACACTAGGCCTTCGTATACGTGTCTTGACAGACTGACCGTCAGACAGACGGACAACGAAATGATCTTATAAGGGTTCCGTTTTTTCCTTTTGAGGTATACGGAACCCTAAAAAGAAAGAAGGTAAAAGTCTAGGGAGTCTATTCTTCAAAATATTTATTAACTTATACAAAGCTACTGCTATTATAATAACATTTCTTTCCCAGGCCCAATAATAAACTCAAGCACCAATAATCCATATAACTTTTCCAATTAATATTGAAAAAAAAAGGCAGTAGATACATTAATCATACGTCACAACCCGTAACCGCCGGCGGTTCCCAATAAACTTATATTTTGCACGTTATTAACCCTCGAATGAAAACATCGCCCGATACTTGATTTAGTGTTATTAAGCTGTCATTCGCCGGCTTCAGGCCCCAGAGACCGAGGCGAACAATGCCTTGCTATTAACGGGTTAACGTAGTGTAATATGTATGTGTTGTATTGTATTGTGTAGTAAATTTAAAAAGTTTTTGTTGTTGTAAAGTACTTTTTTGGGGCAGGTAACTTATTTAATTTTTTGGTAATGGTAACATTGATTTTTAATAAATATGGAAATTGGTGAAATTTCAAATTATTTTATTGTTTTATCTCATTATTAAAATAATATTTACATAATATATACGCTAACAGACTTAAAATAATAATATGCACATGTATGTAAAAAAAAGGAGGGGGACAGAATCAAAGGGCATCAAAAATTCGTCCGCATCGCTGTCAACAGGAAAAGTGCCCAAAAGGCTGGCAGAATTGCCACGTTGTATGGTGATGCTAATTCTTTGGCCGAAAAATAGACCAGTCACGTGAAGAGTCGACCAACCGCTTGGCGATAACTTGAAAAACCAAGATGTTGTTCTTGATTCTTAAATTATTAATATATTATATTATGTTTATCTAGTATTATTTATCATATTAAATAAAAGCTGGGTCCGGTCACCCAGCTTTTAATAATGATGTTCAATACTTACTGGAAGCCGATCCCAACTTATGTATTTGGGAAAAGGCTAGGAAGATTGATTGATGTACACTAATTCACACACTGATATATTTTTCTTTAGGAAAACATATATTTTTACAATGATTGTAAATATGTAAGCACAATATGTATCTATCACATGATTAATTCATCTGTCATTGCGTCATTCATAATTCTTTTTACCTATTGTGGTATAGTAATTTTATTCTAGGTGCATCGTTCTCACATAATTATTATAAATAAACAACATTATTTTTAATTTATGCGAAACCTGAATATAGTTTGTTCAGAATAAGGAACTGGACCGATTTCAACCATTTTCACACCATGTTATATTTTGTCCCAAAAATATTTAAGTGTGATGGAAAATGTTATCACCATTAAATTACTTATAATACAATCGCCGTACGGTTAGTTACCTACTGCCAAATTATTATCAATGGGCGCAAGACGACCCTGGAGGCGCGGGGGCGCCGCGCGCCGTTAGCATGTTTTTGTGTGGACAACCCGGTAACATAACAACCTTATAACTTTGTGATTTTTCATAAAGGCTTCTACATACCAGCGCGACTTGTCGCGCGACGCGACACCGCTCATCCTGCTACACCCCGCGTGTCGCAGGATGAGCGGGGCCTTTGTGTCGTGTCGCGTCGCGCGACTAGTCGCGCCGGTATGTAGAAGCCTTAATACAGTTTTGAAATTTTGTACATAGATTCTTTAAATAAAAATACTAGACACGTGTTTCGGGTTTCGGATATGAGTTCTTACAATTACTATTTGGACAACTGATTTCTTAACAATATTTAACATAAATCTTAAGAACAGTGACATGTTAGTTAATTTATTATTTATTATTTACTTAAACACTAATAATTGAGGTCTTAAAGAAACACTAATAATTAAGGTCTTAAACTTGTAGATAATTTCTATATTATTTACGGAAAATTGTTGATAGCACTTAGTTACACGATTATGATTGCGACTGCAGTTTTATTAACTAGGTTGAAACAAATATAGCATTAAAATATTGAATTAAAATGAAGAAATAATTAATTTGATTTTGACTTTGAATACCTACTTGTGTGAGACGGGAGTGAATGATAGCGTAAAGTCTTCTACATAACAGCGCGACTTGTCGCGCGACGCGACACGGCACAAAGGCCCCGACCCCAAGTAAAATGGAACAAGCGCATGAAGGTGATGTTAAATACAAATGCAACAAAAAACGTTAAGAAAGCTTTATTATAAAGTTTTAAGATAAGATAAGATAAGATTTCTTTATTTGTTAAACATTGTATAAATACAAGAGCATGCAAGATATTACAGTCATCGTTTGAGTCCAATCATGTTTAGCCGTAAGTATCGGCATACAAATATTTCCTTAGCATTAAAAATAATGAACAATAACAAAATCGAAAATTTACCTAGAACTAACAAAGTTTACAAACTAGAAACGGAAGGAGTAGGTTTAGAAACTTAATAAATTAGAAATTATTTTATTATACTCGTAATGTCAAAATTCCATATTCATATAAATTTAATATTAGTGTCATATAAATTATTAGTAATTAGTATTATTAGTGTCAGGAAAAAGCTAAAATTATTCACTCAAAAAAAAAAAATCCTTTTCGGTCAAAAATTCGGAGACACTATAATATGCTTTTTGCGAAAGGAACATTTTTAATTGTTAACCAATGGAAAACTTTTTAATAGATAAATAAATGATAAATGATTTATTTCTGTAAGTAGGTTTGTACAAATACTTTTACACGACAATCATATTTTTTTATTTTTTTTTTTAACGTTGCCCCACTCTAGGAATTTCTCCTGTATTGTGGGTGCGTTTACAAACATTTAAATTCACATACACAAACAGCCAGACCCGAAACAACTACTTGTAGGTCATACAAATATTTGTTCCGTGCGGGAATCGAACCCGCGACACCCAGCGCAGCAGTCAATCGCTTAACTAACTGCGCCAACTGTGTCGTCCCTTAAAAAAACTTAAAAAAAAAACTTTTTACAAAAAAATAATAACCGACTACCAAAAATAACACTACAAAGTGAAAAATAACTTTAATTTCGGAATTCGGTGTCTTTGGATCTGTATTTGAGTTTTTTGCCACCGACTTTCGAAATTAAAGTTATTATTCACTTTGTAGTGTTATTTTTGGTAGTCGGTTAATATTTTTTTGTAAAAAGTTTTTTATTTTTCACTTTTTAGTGGGTCAGTTTTGAATTTATCTATGTTACAATAGCCTAATGTTAACAGCAGTTAACATTAGGCTATTGTAACTAGGCTAGGCTAGGCTAGGTGATAAGTATATCACCTTTTACAAAATATTGCTTTTCCCGATACCGGGACGTTGATTGTTGAGGAGTTCTCCTGTTAAGAACCAGGAGAACTGCCACTCAGCATATGCATAGTGACGAGCATAAATTGCTTAATCGCAACCCGTTAAATAGGTACTCATTATTATATTGTTCCGGTGGCCATCTGTGGTCTCCATCATCAGTTCCACTTCACCAAATGGTGGTTTCAGAGAGCAAATGCACGAGTTACTATAAAAAATACCCAAATCACTATAGGTTTGCATATAAAGTTTGAGGGTTTCCCTCGATTTCCATGGGATCCCCTCATCAGATTCTGATTTGGTGGCAATGGGGCCACCTCGGGAGTATACCCTTTCAAACAAAAAAAGAATTTTCAAAATCGTTTCATAATTGACGGAGTAATCGCGTAACAAACATACAAAAAAAAAAAAAAAAAACGTACAGCCGAATTGAGAACCTCCTCCTTTTTGGAAGTCGGTTAAAAATAAAACAAGATGAGGTCGGCGTTTCGTATCTGACTACTCTGAGAAGAAAGGCTGAAACAAACTCAGAGGTCACAGCAGTCTAGACATAATCTTGGTCAGATCATGTGAAGACCATGTAGATTGGTGTCTGAAATTATCTTTTGATGAAAGAACCACACAGATTGAGGGGACCTGTCCAGTCAGTGCACGCATTTGTCAGTAGTCGTGCAACTCAACTTAAGGAGCTAAACGATTAAACGAACAATAAAAAAAAGGTAATTTGGGTAGGTCGCATAAATTACTCAAACTGCCAGACCATGATAAAAACTATCTGAGGATAAAAAAAAAACAATAACCCACATTGTCTTCACATTTACAATAATATTTTTTTTAGTATAATTTCCGTCAACTTTTTCTTTTGCAAATTCTGTCTATTTTGTTTAAAATACAACATTAGTTTTTGTTTATACTAAATCCGAAAAGACGTCATTATACTCATCATTTTGAAAAAAAAATCTATGGGACTATCCTTGAAATCGTGAAATAAAAATCAGCTGTTCCATACATTTTGTCGATTTAAGTGAACACAAAGTAGGGAACAGCTGATTGTGTTTTTCGCGATTTCAAGGTTGGTCCCATAGAAAAAATTGTTCAAAATTATGAGTACAATGACCCCTTTTCGTGTTTAGTATAAACAAAAAGTAATGTTGTATAATATAATGGGTGTGGGTTATGCGCTGCTCTAGCAAATACCTAAGGAACATATTAAGCTCCAATGTGTTTCCAGTGCAGCTATTTCACCTGTGAAGGTGGAGGCGCATTAACAGGCTCATCCACAAACTAGCACACTGGAAAATATTTTTCAAAACGAGTACACTTCCTCGAAAACTGGTTCATACCGCATTACGTTTAGGTTCACAATGCAATGTATTTCACACGCGTACGATTTTTTATTTTCCAACACGTGTGCGGGAATAAAAATTGCCACAGATAACTTATGTCTTATACTTAGTCCAAATTGGTTCAATGCTTCTATTCACACCGTCTCGCGCCAGAGACGGTCCTCTCTATTCGGAGGTGACTTTTTTTTTTAATCTCGGCAAGGATGCGTCTTTACGGCGTTAATATTTTTGGAATATTTAAATATTTTTTATAAATATAATACCATGATTATTACAATAAAAAAAACGTATATGAACAAATTAACATTTATTTGTGTTCTCAACTCAAAAATATTTGAATTTTCTATTTTTCATATTAGACTGTTTATCGGTTTTATACCTTTGCTTCTCCTTCAACCTGGCGAAAGCAAAGCGCGGAAAAAAAGAACATTAAATCATAGTTTCCTAATAATTCATGACAAAATTATTTTTCGTTATTTTATTTTATTTCTTCAAAGGTGTATTGAAAAACGTCGTTTGATACACGTGGACATTTATGATTGCAGTTCTCGGCTCAAAAACAACATTCTGCCTCGAATGCAATAACAAACATTCTCCACTTGTATCAAAATGTACTATTTCAACATGGCTTGAGATTTTCCTTCATCATATTATTATTATGGTACATCTTAGCTTGTTTGTCATTTTATTACAAATTACAATAGTATATCAGAATGGCTGGCTCTCTATACATAAAATAACAATCATCAAAATTATTTCCATAAATCACATTACGTGACTAACCAGCCCACGCTCAAAACATGCCTGCGCATCCCTCTAGAGAACGTAACAAACCCTAATTGGCGGTCACAATAAAAACAAACGGCATACTGTTACACCCGAAAAACGGTACAAACCGTAAAATTATATTAATTCGCGGGAACGGAACCACAAACTCCGATATTTAATTCATGCCGCGGTAATTTATTTAGCAATGACAGCGAACGGACAATGTTGCCAGTATAAAATATTGATTTAGTACGCTTTTTTGTTTGTTTAAAGTGAAATGATGATGAATGAGTTTTGCAGTTTCGGTTTTATGGTTTTTAATAGGGGTGGAAAAGTTGTAATTAGTTAATATATTATGTAATGAGTTGTCCAGGGTGTAGTATTTTTATCTCATGAAGCGACGCGCGCTTTACTTGTGGTTACCAAGTTTACAAACGCGCTGTGAATGTGTGTGTAAGAGCAGGACCTCTCGGTACCGTCCGAGACAATGACGAAGCCGGAGGTATGTGTGTGTGCGTGTATTATGTGCTGATGCTACTGGTCTTCACGCACATATTCACAGCGTGTTGGTACACTTGGTTATCACAACCAAAGCCCTCGTCGTTTCGTGAAATAAAAAATACTGTACCAAATAGGTATAACCAAACCTATTTCGGCATTGCTGTGTGATTGTTTGAATAGTTTACGTGCTGATTTAATTACATAATGATGATCAGCTCATACATAATGATGTAAATACGAAAATGCAAAGGAAAGTGCACAACCAATCATTAGGACCTTGCTGGTTCTATGAGTATATAGTGGGTTTTTGGGAACAAAGTTGTCCACCTTGCTTACCTAACTGGCAGAGAAGACGTTAAATTAATGTTCTAGATCTTTCTTTTTCTTTGATTAGCGATGAAGAAGGCCAATGTTCAGCATAAATTATTTATTTATTTCAAAAAGTTTGTTATATAAATGTAATTTTACAATTTACGGATAAATCTAAAAGAGAAGAGAGTAACAATTAGCAGAATTGAATCAGGCGTCCCAGCTAGGTTACATAGTAACCTGTATTAAGGTTCGCCAGCCCAGGTTCCCACAGAAGGAATATAAAACTATAAGGTATAAACATAGTTATGTTAACTTGTACTAAGTGTGTGAAGTGTGTATGTGTGTGTGTTTTGTGATATAGGCGTGATGTGTGTGTGTAAATGGTAGGGAAAGTTTAGATACAGAGTGTTAGAGAAATCACTACGATTGTGAAGTAAGCAGAAATCCAGTGTCGTCGTAGTTTAAACTGGTTAGAAAGCATGTTATCTTGTTCAGTATTAATATAATTCAGTTGTAATTATTGGTTTATGCATTCTTTTCATATTTTTATCCTCTTGCACATAATGCCTTAATCGTCTTCCCCAGCTAGTAGGGGATTGTCAACTTTTTACCTGAACACTCAAACCCAAAAAATGTAACCAGACGCTTACATTTTACAATGATAGGAATACTTACACGGAATATCAGTGGTTGCAAACATTTTACATTTCCTAACGCCCACATCGTGCAAGATTCCAAGCTAATCCCCAAGTCGGATTTGAAAGTCCTACGAAGCTTTTAAGGGGGATGCGCTAAGGTAGCCCGCGAAATTTTTTTTTTTTTACGTTTTTTGCAATTTGCAGGTCAGTAACAGGTTGCATGTTGATCTAAATATGATTCGCGGACATAACAAATATGGTTTTACAGAACTATAATCATTAGTATCAGCATTACAACTTCTCTAAGTTCAAAAAATCCTACTGAATGTTTTTTGATTATAATTCTGTAAAGCCTTATTTGATATGACCTCGAAACATAAATATTTAGATCAACATACAAACTGTTACTGACCTGCAAATTGCAAAAAAACGTAAGAAAATTTGAATTTCGCGCGCTACCTTAGCGCATTCCCCTTAAACGTTAATAAAGGAATGAACAATTTTATTCCTCACAGTTTTGCCTTTTACAAACATTGCTGGTGATCAAAAAGCTTGGGTGTACGGATACATAGCTCTGTTGACCCTTTGGGAGCTACACAAGATGGGTATTATAAAATAATAATAATAACAAAAACGTTTATTTTTTCAACACAAGTTATAAACTGAATGCTAAACTTTGACAGAAGTGCACGAACAAGGAGCTAACTTTGTGATAACGCCCCGGGTGTCGGGAGTCGCAAGCCGATTTCCGGCCACCATAGGCGCGGGCCTGCGGACGGTGAGCGATAGGTAGCTCGCCGTCCGATAAGGACCAGGCCCGGGTCGAGGGTGCGTTGTATTCCACGCGCGCCTCAAAGAGTTGTCAGCACCAACTCACGGGGTCCGTCAGGGCCAATGCCTGCCAGGGTTGCGAGTTTGTCCGAAAGGGATATCGTGGCCTTGGCACACAGGCAACGGAACGAACACGGGTGGTTTTAGTCAGTAAAAGTCTGACACGCCCTCCCGCTCCGGCGAGAGCGGGAGAAGTTATTTGATAATTTCCCAACCAAAAAACAAAAAAGAGGCGATGAGTAATTAGTATAAAGGTGGTCTATCTAAAAAAAGGGTCTGGTTAGAAATCATAGTCATCTTCACCACGTATTGCTTAGAATAACATCAAAACGCATGTGACATAATAATAAAATTTAATTATCCTACTGTAGGTACTCGTATAGCTCTTCTCATATAGAGAGGGAACGATGAGCCTTGGTTACCCTTCTCACAGAGTTTCAGCTATTACAAACAGTAACGATTAATTATCTCACAAAGGAAGTGCAGTATTGTTTTTGTGTTCACTTATCTTCTTTTGGAGGAGCAGTGGTGGCCCAGTGGTAACGGCCCCGACTTACGAGTCATAGGTCGTGGGTTCGAACCCAGGCAGGCGCTTTACTTTGTGTAAATAATTTCATCACCACTGCTCTCAAAACGGTGAAGGAAAACATCGTGAGGAAACCGGCATGTCCTAGAACCAACAATTCGAAGACATGTGACATCTACCAACCCGCACTGGGCCCGCGTGGTGGATTACAGCCCAGACACTCTCGAAGAGAGGAGGCCTGTGTCCCAGGCTCCCAGCAGTGGGAACATTATAGGCTGATTATGCTATCTTCTTTTGAGAAGACAAATATTACGTCTTTTTTTTTCTTAAGTTCTTCTGCGATCCGTCCCTGGACTGATTTGTTGTTGGATTTGATGTGCAGAGTGGTTTCTCCAGCGAGATTTCCCTTTATACATTTCATGGCAGCATCATGACCTAGTTTTGGGAACATTAAAGCTGATTATGCTATGCTAATAATTATATATGTCCTAGTTAGCATTGGCTAGGTCCATTACAGCTAACCTTTTCAGACGGCTTTTATGATCCGGCTATATAAGAGCTTTCGCCAAAGGATTGCGATGATTCTGTAGGCGTGCTCTATAGAATTTTGCCCAGATTTTCGCTTCCTGATGCTCTGTGTTTTAGTTAAGGTATTCATGAACCTCGCAGCTTATTAAGTGTTATACGCAATACTCACAATTTTAATTTCAACAAGGTTTTTATTTTTATTATTTTAATAATATTTTATATCTTTTTTTTATTTATTGTGAATATGAGAACTTTGTAAGCTTTGTTGGCTTAGGGACTCTGTAGGCCTGTGGGTGAACTTCACGCAAAGGGCATACAGTGGCCTGCGCATACAATACAACAACACGTTCCGGGTGTTGATGGGGCTGCCGCGTTTTAAGAGCGCGTCTGGCATGTTTGCCGACGCGGATGTGGATAGTTTTTCGGCCGTCATGCGCAAGAGGTGCGCATCTCTGCTACGCCGTATTTGCGACAGCCCCAACACCATTCTCAGAACGTTGGCTAATAGGTGGGACTCTCCGATCTTGGGGCGGTGGGTACGACTGCATGCAGTCAAGTAGGCTTTCCCCAGGATCGGCGTGCCTCACGACGCTTAGAAATATTTGTACTAACACCAGTTTTATAAATGTACACTGTTACTAACATACACATATTGAGCGTGGCTCTGAAATAAACGATATATTATATTATTAATAGACTGTATACTTATTTGTAAACGAAATGTGAAATGGCGAAATTTGGGTGTAGGTACTACAGGTACACCTCTGCACAACCCGTTGGGGAAACCAGGCGTGATGTTGTTAGATTTGTAGACCATTTTTAAGGTAATTAAAAACTAATTGGCTTTTACAATGTTATCACATTGTAAAAGCCAATTATTTTTTAATAGAGTAACCGTGGAGTTTCTTGCCGGCTCTTTTCCATAGGAAACTACCAATTGGAACCGTGCACCTAGCTTCTGACGTTTCATAAGTGCCCATGTAGGCTTAGGTGAAATAAAATATATTAGTTTTAATTTTTGAATATACCTATATCATTAAAATATCACTAAATGTTGATGATGACTTCAGAATCGAGCTCAATACTTCAGTCACTCTTTACATTACCTCCATAATTTATATGAAATACCCATTTTCACCCCCAATAATTGAACAGCACAATTACCCTACAAAACACGTTTAAATTTTAAACAGTTCTGAAACACTGTACTGGGAACTACGATAATTATTTCATGTAGTTCAATTACCAATACGATTGGCCGGCTCGTTAGTGGCTAACGTACGTTTTAAAGTAAATAATGCATTTCATTATAGGGTTATATGTGGGCGTCCAAGCAAAAAGGGTCCAGTTCACGGCATTTCGTTTCCAAGATATAGGTACGCGGTTTTGTAAAGTTGGGTGAAAAAAATACATTTCGGGATTTTAATTGTTTATTAATTAATGCTCAATTTTCTTACAAGTTCATAAAGTTTTTCTCAATTCAAGCTTTTTCAGAGATTCAACTTCAAATGGCGGATTAAAAAAAAAAAAAAAAAAATATTTTTAATCTTTATTATCAATTTGACTATTCTATATAGGTACCGAATCTAGTCTTAACTCAATACCCCACTACTGTACACTTTTTGCTTGGACTCCCACATATCTGCTGGTGTACTTGATGGATCATTTTCATTCGTTTCAGCCTATTCAAGAAAATATAAAATAAGGCATTTAAAGGAGTCTTCTCTTTACATGCCCCTTTCTATATTCTGGAATGGGACGTTTTTAGAATAGAATAATATTATCTCTTTTTTGTACATCATAAAAAGTAGTTTAAAAAACAGTAGCAGTTTTTTGGATCAGATGGCGCTGCCGTCAAGTAAACATTGTGCTCCGTATAATTTAATTTAAAAAAAATGTTCTAAGTGATAATTTTATTTAAAGTATAGT
This sequence comes from Tiliacea aurago, assembly GCA_948098905.1. Classification (NCBI taxonomy): domain Eukaryota; kingdom Metazoa; phylum Arthropoda; class Insecta; order Lepidoptera; family Noctuidae; genus Tiliacea; species Tiliacea aurago. The sequence continues at coordinate 22,038,182 of OX402593.1, forward strand.
GTTAAACTAATCTAGACAGTGTAAATATCACCTGACACTGTTATCTGAATCGGACTCTCACAGAGAACATTGTTACAATGATTTAATGTTTTGAACTATAAACAGTGTCTAAATCAAGGTGTTTGTGTTGATAAAGTGACCTAAACAATAAACAAAACCAAATAACATATTTACCATTCCATTTAATAAACAGTTAAAATACAACAGCAAAACATAAGTGAAAATAATAACTTAAAGTGAAGAAATATTTCGACCCACCCGTCACTTTTGTAAAATTGGTTTCAAAATAAACTGGCGTCAACGATCTTTTTAGAAAAGAACTATGAACCAAACCACAATTTCGACTCTAATCCCAAAGCGTACATAGCTCTAACAGCAACTGGTCGCCTGCAGTGATACAGTGCGCGGGTTCGAATCCAACATAGAGATTTTCTTTTAGTATTTTATTATTTGTATTTCACTATTGGGTGTAAAGTACAAGTAAAGTCCAACATACTCAGTGTTATTAAAGTTATTATTATTATATTAAAATGGATAGCGCAAATAAAAATGTTACGCTGCGGAGACATAAATCAATGCTAAACTTAAATAACTCCATCGAATCGACGCTATCTGAAGACCAGTTGGGCAGAAGCTTAGACTTGTCTACGAATATACAAAACAACTATTGCGCTGAGGGAATGTTGGAAGAAATAAAACAATTAAAATCTAGTCTAGAAAGCACGCAAAATGAGTTGGATACTATAAGCTTAGAGAACTCCGATCTGAGAAAATAAATAAATAACCTGAGTCAAGAAATGGCAATATTGAAACAGATTTGTACAAGTCCTCTATCTTCATTTAAGAAAATTATGTCTTCCAGCCTTACAAAAGTAACGAGACGGCGACTCGTCGATAGTTTTTCAAACAGTCCCATGACTGCAACACTTTTCAAAAGCGACTCCCAGGCCTCCCAGGATGAGAACGAAAAGACGCAACCAAACCTGAAGCTGAATCAGGCATTAAGTTGTACTACCCAACCTGAGGATGAAGACGGTGAGTTCCCGTCCTTTATATCAAACAGCCAGCCCCATAGAAGTTACCAAAGTCTGCAGACTAAAGAAAAGAAGACATTAGAAGAATTGGATGCTCTAGTGGAGGCAATGGAGGGAAAAATTGCTTCAATAGAGAATGAGTTAAAAAACATATTGTCTGAGAATAGCTCATTAAAGACAATCATAAGTAATAATGAGAAGATTATAAATAATTTAAAAGAAAGGTGTTATATATCTGCATCACAAAACCTGGGTAGTACCAAGCATACTGTAACAGAAGACTGTACTATAATTTCAAAAGGCACCGAGACAAACAAAAAGTGCCTACTACCAGAAGCAGAACCTGGTAGTAGTACCATGACACCGAAACGGAACGAAGGCGAACTAAGTATATTCACCCTTCCCAACCAAAACACCAAGGCAACGTCAAAGAAGATAATGATAATTGGAGGCAATCAGTGCCGTGGTTTAGCATCGGAACTAGTGCGGTCCAGAATGAACAGCAATTATGATAAATACCAAATACAGGGATTAGTATTCCCTGAAGCACTGATAGAAGTTGTTACGCATTCTTGTGACGCGCTCCAACTTACGAAACATGACAAACTGGTGTTATGTGTAGGGGAAGAAGACTCGGATCCACAAAAAGTATCACATGAGTTGTATTGTATATTGAAACAAACAAAAGCGTCTGTAATATTAATTTCTGTTTGTCAAAATGGATTTCTTAGTGAGAAAAATCTTAATAACCTAATTCGTTGTGTATCAGGTAGGTTTGAACATTGTAACTTTGTTCAGCTTAAAATAACTCATCGAAATAGATATGAGTATATTCAAAATATTTGTTCCAAAATAAATTTAGTTGTGGATACAATTGATTATAATAATAAATTTATACCATGTAATACCGAAATTAAAGATAAAATAAAAACAAATAAACAAAATAACAACGATAATGGGCTCAAATACATGTCACGACAAAAAAGAATAACAGAATACTTTTCCGTCACAAAAGGGGAAAAAAGGGTAAATAGCTTCACTGGTCCATTAGATAATGCCATCCACAATTCAAATGAAAATTTTTTTCGTCTATAATTATATTAATGTCATGCACCAAAATATAGCAGGGTTAATTAATAAAGCAGATATGCTGACTGTACAGTTAGCGGAACTTTCTAAGTTAAATAAGACAGTTGATGTTTTGTGTGTCACTGAGCATAATATGGTACTAGGCGATGAAAACATGCTCACGTTACGGGATTACAAATTGGGTGACAGTTTTTATAGAGATAAAAGAAAAGGTGGCGCGTGTATTTTAGTGAGAAACATCCATGAGTTCAAAGTTCTAAAAGAAGTAAAAAACCTATCTAAAACTAATATTATTGAATGCTGTGGCATAGAACTCACACAACATAATGTAACTGTCATATGTATGTATAGGGTTCCGAAAAATACCCATATAGAGATTCATCTTTCTCTTTTTTTCGAAACGCTTGAAAATTTACTCTCACTTATTATGCATGGGAAAACTAATAAAACTATAATTATTTGCGGGGATTATAATATAAATATTCTAAAAAATGATCAAGTTACCAAGACATTTATAAATACACTTTATGGATTTAACCTCAAAATTATTACTAAACAACCTACTCGCTTATCTAGCGGTACCTGTATAGACAATATATTTCATAATGCTCGTGGTAACAAAGGAGAAGTAATTGAGACAGCACTATCGGACCACACTGCGCAAATATTAAAATGCAATGTAAAAAAAACGTGTGCAATTCATTCATGGAAAATTGAAATAAGAGATTTCTCTTCTGAATATATAGATAAGTTTATTGAGTGTATTGTAAGCTTAAGCTTCAGGGAGGCTTATGAACTAAATGATCCAAATTTAGCATACGACAACTTTATAGACATATTTAAAGTCTTTTACGACCTATGTTTTCCGGTAAAAATGGTAACAAAAACTATTAATAAAAAGCCAAAAAGGGCTATCCAAAGGCATAAAAACGTGCAGCAAAATAAAACGCAAACTACTGTGGCAATACCGTAAACCAAAAACTGAGAACAATAAAACAATATACACTTCTTATACAGCTCGATATAAAAAAAATATAAAACTAACAAAGTACGTACAAAATAATCATTACATTAAGACGGCTAATAATAAAAGCAAAGCAACTTGAAAAATAATTAATGACAACAAAGTTGATTTCCCTCATGAACCACTAACGAAAATTATTCACGATAATAAAGAAATTGTAAAAACTAAAGACATCTGCAATGCATTCAATGACTTTTACACTGATCAAATTACTCCAAGCTGCAATAAACTACCGACACAAATAGACAGACTGAATCATTCGATTTTTTTAACTCCAACTACACCAGAAGAGGTATCGAGAACGATTCAATCTCTCAAAAATACTAAAAGTACAGGAAACTATAACATAACAACAAACATTATCAAAAAAGTCCACCATATTATTTGTCATCCACTATCTTATATTATAAACTTATGTTTTGAAAAAGGAGTCTTCCCAGATAAACTTAAAATATCTATTATTAAGCCGTTGTATAAGAAAGGGGAGAAGACCTCAATTAAAAATTATCGACCAGTGGCATTAATACCAATATTCTCGAAAGTCATAGAAAAAATAATACACCACCGAATGTATAATTTTCTTGAAAGTAAAAATGTACTGGTTGATGAACAAAAAGGTTTTAGAAAAAATAAGTCAATTAATATTGCTATTTATGATTTTCTCAAGGAAATAATGTCAAGTGTAGATAACACACTACCCATCTGTGCCTTGTATATGGACATGACGAAAGCTTTCGATCACGTTGATCATACTATACTTATCGACAAACTAGAAAGATATGGAATACGCGGCAATGGTCTTGATCTTATCACATCATATTTAAACAACCGACAACAATACACAGAAATAACAAATATAAATATTTAAACTAAGTGTGAAATCAAATATCGATCAAAACTTAGAACGGTGAAGTACGGTGTACCTCAGGGGAGCGTATTGGGTCCCCCATTATTTTTGGTGTACATAAATGATCTCCCAAAAAGTATCAACCACCCAACCGTATTATTTGCCGATGATTGTACAATAATGATAAAAAAAGACGAGTCCTACAATTATGAACAAGAAATCAATGACACGTTAAAGCAAACTATAGATTGGTTGCAGTCGAATAATTTAAAATTTAATTTGGAAAAGACGTGTATAATGCATTTTAGTCAGCGACAGCGACAACAACTACCGGTTAATATTAGTCACAATGGACATTCAGTTACAAAAACGGATACAACAAAATTTTTAGGGTTAGTGATAGACAGTCAACTTACGTGGAAACCGCATGTTGAAGAAATTTGTAAAAAACTTAACAGTTTTGCTTTTGCTCTTCATAAGCTGTCTAAATTTGTGAACCGTCACGCCGTGCTTATTGCCTACCATAGCTACGTAGAATCAGTTCTAAGATACGGAGTCATTTTCTGGGGTAACTCAACGGACAAGAATTACGTATTCATCGCACAAAAAAAATGCGTACGCGCTATAGGTAATCTACACTCAAGGGACAGTTGTAAGCCATATTTTGAATCCTTGAAGCTTCTAACATTGCCGTCATTATACATCTTTGAGGTGGCAGTGTTTGTTAAGACAAACCCACAGCTTTTCAAAATAAGAGCCCCAGCAGATCCACGGTTAAGGAAAAGGGATTCGAACATTCTCTGTGTTGATCGCAGTAGAACGGCCCTCCTACGTAAAAGTGTTTATCGAATGGCTCCTGTTATTTTCAATAAAATTCCACGACAAATAAAAAATCTTAATAATAATATGTTTAAACAGAAACTGAAAGAATTTTTAATTCGTAAATGTTACTACTCCACAACTCAGTTTATGGAGGACACCACTGACATTTAGATTTTTGCATTATTACATTTAGATTATTATTATTTTTGACATTGGTAATTTATTGTGTGTTAGTACGTAAGGAATTGTGTGTTAGTGTGTAAGTAATTGCATTATTTGAAATGTGTGTCTGTTGTTTCGACACAATTAGAATTGTATTATTATTTTGTATGCTCTCGAGTAAAATGTAGCGAACTAACCATTATATTATAACAACCTATTGTATTGATACCTACATTAACGAATAAATTTGATTTGATTTGATTTGATTTGAACTTATTAGCACTGCAACTTTCTGTTCCTGGCAAGAGATTCCGAGGGAGACAAAACCAGGTGCACATAATATAATTATGTAAGTCTCCTCAAATATTACCAGCCAATTATAGTCTCAACTAGCCACCACTATTTACCACCATTTATTTTACTATTACAACTGCTGGCCACTTCTCATAATGAGAAGGCACAAGCATGATCATCATTCTTGCTCAAGACGCTGCTATTAATCCTATCCTATTTCTTACCGTGGTTGTCGTAAAAGGCGACTAAGGAAAGCTGCTGCCGTCTAGTAAGTCACTAGAGAATGGGCAGCAGCATTCTCTATGCATTTTAACACCATACTGTGATCGTCAACCAGCCTGCCAAGCGTGGTGATTATGGCAACCCTCCCCCCTCCCCCCCCTAATGGGGGGAGGCTTATGTCCAGTAATGTTCGTCTTTCGGCTATTAATAATTTAAAAGAAAATTATATTATTGAAAAAGTATGGTGAATTTCAAAATAAAAACCACTTTTCTTGAAATCCACAGAAGATAAAGTTATAAATTTAGATATATTTTGCTGATAATTCCATAGCTACTCGTATTAAAAAAACGGATACAAGGCAACTTTCTAGATCATTATTATTTCACGTACTGCAATTACGTTTACGATTGCCAGGGTCATTAGCGGCTACCATTCGTAAATAATTCATTAATTAATGTATGAGCCGATCGCTTTACTCAAGGATCAGAATAATATAGTAATTGTTTGATAGAAAGTATTATATTTTACCAACTGCGGCGAACCAAATGAAAGAGTAAATAAGTTTTTTATCTACTTGTTATCTCGTACGCTTGAGTCTGAGTGGCTAAACAGAGGAGCAAGATCAAACATCAAAATCAAAAGTCATTTATTCAAACTAGGCTGAGAATCAGCACTTTTTGAACGTCAAAAATTACATGAGACAGTCCCCCAAAAAGGCCCACCCTTCACCACTTCCTAGTGCTTTAGCTGGGAAGAAGAAGTGGCGCAACAAACTCCCCAGCAGCACAGCTGTCTGTTCATATATAAAACTTGAATCTGTACAATAAAATGTAAAATGCAACACAAAACATTAAATTAAATTATTTGCCATAAGTTAGCTAGCACACACCACTATACAAAAAAAATATATAAATAATAATCGTCGAAAACTATACTCAAGCAGAAATAACGTAAACAAAACGTATCTAAATAAAAGCCTCCAGGCATAATGGGCGTGCCAGCTTAAATAAAGCTATATCTTTGTGAAGGAGGCTCAAGAGGAGCAATTCCCGTATTTTTAAGAACGGTTGCATTCAAATTTTTAATGTCATCTCCTCGGGCGAGAGAATCGCTTCGATAGTCTCCCCGTACCATGAAATTCTCGCCACGATGATATCCCCGTGTGCAGATTGCTCCATACAGTTTCTATAGAATTTGACGTCACGGACTGACTATCGCTGTCTCAACCTGTCAAAACGAATTCTAGTTTTCCCTTTTCATTGTTCTGAGCACGTTCTGAGAGTTTTCAGTCAGTATCATTGAGATGATTTTGAACGTTTTTAGGGTTCCGTAGTCAACAAAGAACCCTTATAGTTTCACCATGTCCGTCTGTCTGTCTGTCCGTCCGTCTGTCCCCAGCTTAGCTCAGAGACGCTTAGTATCAGAAAGCTGTAATTTGGCATGGGTATACATATTAATTACGCTAAAAAAGTCGTACCTTTAATAAAACCATGAAAAACATTTTTTTAGGGACCTTCCTTGCACGTAAAATGGGGATGATATTTTTTTTTCTCATCTATTCCATGATGTGGGGTATCGTTGGATAGGCCGTTTAAAAATATTGGTAGTTAGTGTAAATCATTTTTCAATATATGGATCCTTTTGCGTAATATTAAGCTTTAAAGTGTTATTTTTTGTTAGAGTCAAGTGTGCCCTTGCCAGCTAAATGGTTGGTTTTGGATATGTGAATCATCCCAACTACGGAACCCTTCATTGTGCGTGGTCCGACACGCACTTGGCTGGTTTTTAATTACAGGAATTGATTCTTAGTAACGATTTCATCTAGAGATTTGAACAAATTAAGTGTCACCCTGATACGTCAAATATCAATGTCTGCATTTGCAGAATAATACCCCGAGCAACGGTATCATGACAACTCGACCCCGGGACAACTCTACTCGGACAACTCGACCCGGATAACTTAACCCCGACAACGCGACCCTAACATCTCGACCCCGACAACTCGACACTGATGACTCGACCCCGACAACTCGACCCCGACAACTCGACCCTGGCAACACTCGACTCCCGGATCAACTTGCAGGATCCAATCAGCAGTGTCTTATGTACCAATAATAAAAATCTCAAAGTTATTGCGTAACAGACAGTCTCATCTGAACTGAATAAGTATCTTGAGGAATGAATTCGAAAGGCTGGCTGGCTAGAAACACGTTACTATAAACTCATAAAGTTACACAGATCCATTACAGCTTTTCTTACTTCTTAGCCTGGAAGGCTTTTGATTTTCCCACAAATTCACCTAATACGGTTTTTATTTTAAATGTTGACTCCTGACTTACGCACGAATTCACGTAAGTCAGTAGAGTCAAGATATTTTAAACAAACCGTCAATTTATCTCCATCATCAAACGACAATGGAAAACTTCTTGAGGAAGCCACGTACGAGGGAAATGTTCACAATAAAATCTAACGCGTGTTATGGCGGCAAATGGCGGCACACGGTGGCAAAGGTAGGTAAGCACACCTGCCATCTTGAATATGAACAGTAGGCACGAGGTTGATACGCGTCAATCCAATACTTGGTAATAATATCTGTGATTTTTTATTCAATAAACGACTTGACATTTTGGGGGTTGAGGGAGATAATAATTTTACTATGCTTTTATTCTCCAACTGCAGGGCAAAGGCTTCTCATAATGAAAAGAAACGAGCATTAACCATGACGCTATCTCACTGAATTTGGAGAGTTAAAGTCCAAATTTCCTCTAATATTTTCTTAGCATGTTTGACAAAATTTTCTATTTAACTGCTTGTGGGCCAGTTTTTCCTGTTCAGTATTTATTTTGTTCAAATGAACTCATCATAATCTCTTCTAGTTATCTCGTTATCTAGTTTTTTTTAAATATGAGTGACATTTGTAAGTGTTTGCACAATACTACTTACAGAAATAAAATTATCTATCGTTTACCAAATCACTACCACTTTCATAAAAACGAAATCACTGCAAATCTACCCAAAATCATACCATTCATTCAAGCCAGGACCAAACAAAAATCATGCAAACAAAATAAGAACAAACGCAATGCATGTATCAGAACCTCTCGGGACAACTAACAAAATTAATCAGAGAAAACAAGATGGCGTAAGGAAACCAGTTTCCCGCCATTCAACGTAGTAATGTCAGCCATTTCTATGTGTCGCCTCACTACTTCCGATGGGGAATACTGGCAGACCTTTATTTTGTTGGACATAACAGGAATGACTCGATTGTGGGCGATGTGGGATAGGGATAAATAAAGTGGGTTGTAAATGTCTGTCATTCATCCAAAGAACTCAGATGGGATGCATGCTCATCATAAAATTGTATTATTTAGTAACCTAGCGTTTACTGATACAGTACCTACAAGTTGTGATACTTGTTTTCAAAAAGTCTTGCAGAAGAGTTGTAAAAAACATGTCGTCACGTTGTTTCAGACACGTTTTCTTAACTATTTTGTGCCCAAATTTTTTTACAACTTTTCTTCAAGTTACGATGAATCTTTAAAATTTGTAAAACATAAACTAAAAAAAAATGATAATTAAAAAATCAAAAAACCCGGCTGCGTAAAAAGTGAACATAAAAAAAGATGGAAACAAGATTTTTATAAAATAATACTATAAACAATCTCATGCAGATTGTTAAGAAGATGCCTCCGACTGCATGAGATTGTTTATAGTATTATTTTATAAAAATCTTGTTTCCATCTTTTTTATGTTCACTTTTTACGTAGTCGGGTTTTTTGATTTTTTATTAACTTTTTTTATTTTACACTTTTTATGATACTAAGGTATTTAAATTATTATTTTTTTATTTCACATTTTTTTAGTTAGGATTATTAATTAGGTTATTTTTCTCTCACTGTAGGTAGGTAGTAACGCTTAGGGTAACGGTCGATAAAATTATTTATTATCTTTCAAAGCAAGTTCATTCTTGGTATGTCACTCGATTTTAAGCATTATAGAATAGAATAGAATAGAATACTCTTTATTATGTACACCATAAAAGTTACAGATATAAATGTTGTTGTTGTTGTTGTTGTTTTATTATATTTAATTATATTCCTTTTACTAATTATATTTCACGTTAATAAGATCTAATATACGAATAAATAAGAACTACCACAGCTTTAATATAAGTTTTGAAAATTTAAGTGAGAATGGTTGCTAACCAACTTTAAATAGTTATAGATCCTAAACGGTCATTCAAAATGAAAAATGATTCGAGAAACCTGAAGATGATTTTCAAATACCTATCCAATGATACCCCACTTGATGTAGTTCGTCGACTTTATTTTTTTTATTTTTCATAGTATGGCGTCTGGTTGTCACCATATTGACTTTTGATTACTGTCATGACTTTAGTGACACTCACAAGATTAAGACAAATCGATTGACGTAAGAATCATTAAAATCGGCCCACGCATTAAAATTTGGTCCCTAGAGTACCACAGAGGAACAAACATACATACATACATACATATACTGATAAACACATTACCCTCCTTTGCGTCACGCAGTCGGGTAAATTGTAGACACGTTAGATAGAATACATGTTTTATACATTGATGTAAACGGAGAGACATTAACCAAGACTATGTTTTTTTTTTTACAGTTAATTTCCATTGACATCAATCTCGTTTTTAAGAATATTTGTGTCAACGGAACTATGACCGATGCTTTTTTTTTTTGGGTGGGAAATTATCAAATAACTTCTCCCGCTTTGGGTGGAGCGGGAGGGCGTGTCAGACTTTTACTGAATAAAACCCACCCGTGTTGCTTCCGTTGCCTGTGTGCCAGGGCCACGATGGGATTTCGGACAAACTCGCAACCCTGGCAGATGACCGATGCGTAAGTGGATTTTGGTAGCAACTGTACCTAGATTAAATGCTCGGAAGTAAAATAACTCTGTCTTGATTAATTTTATAATGATCTGCCAATCATAAAGGGTTTTGGAACTTCTATTACCAAATTGAAATTTCAATCCACTGTCAAAGTCCAAATTATTAATATTGTAACAAACTTTTCAATGTATTTTCGTTATGGCAACTGAATATATTATTTTACTTTTGCAACACTTAGAAATAACGATTATCGTTATTTCTGAGTGTGGCAAAAGTCATTTAAATGGTAGAATTAAGTGCAGAGCCAGTCACCGTTTAGTTGTGAAATAGTGCAGTTGTGCGGAATAAAAGTGTCAGCAAGAAAAGAGTGTTTCTGTGAAAATACTAATTATTACCGCCATTACATCAATTTGGGAATTGGTCGCGAAAATCGAATTGGCATTCGCTTTGCTTCTTCGTCCGTAATATTTAGACGCAAATCAATGCCAATTAATTAAGGAACAAGCTAAGCTTATGATTACTTAAAAACAAAATAATATTTAGGAAACACCATTTTTAGGGTTCCGTATTCAACAAAGAACCATTATAGTTTCACCATGTCCGTCTGCCTGTCTGTTTGTCCCAGTGTTAGCTCAGAGACTCTTAGTACTAGAAAGCTGTAATTTGGCATGGGTAATTGGGTATACATAATAATCACGCCAAAAAAATGGTAAAATAAATCTTGAAAAAGAATTGTTTTTTTTTCTAGTATATGCCATGATTTGGCATAGGCCGTTCAAAAATATTGCGGGTCTGTGAAGATCATTTTTAAATTCAGGGATCCCTTTGCCTATTAAGCTTTAGAGTGCAATTTTTTGTGTCATGAGTCTAGTGCCCCTGCTAGCGAAATGGTTATTTGTGGCTTTGTGAAAAAAATCATAACAGTAATATATACAGGGTCAAATTAAATTAGCTAGCGAAACTCCGCAGACGTGTTGGGTATCGATATCTAAATACAATAAAATGAAAAAAAACATTGTATTTTTGTGGGGTCAACGACTAGTTACTTGAAATATGAGTTTCTAAATCAGTTTTTTTTGTGTGTAAACTTCACAGATGTGATGGGTATCGATAAGTAAACACGATAAAATAAAAACTTAACTACTTCTAGTAACTTCAGTGCCAGTGGTCATTGACACCAGAAAAAAACAACATCAAATCTTTATTTTTTTCGTTTTATCGTATTTAGGTATCGTTACCCAATACGTCCACGGAGTTTCGGTAGCTAATTAAATTTAAAAGGAAAATGTTCACAGCTAAATAGGCTTGGATGTATGTGTGAACATGTTTTTCAACTACAATGTTAAGTTTATTTTTGGGATAAATTCAAATTAAACCACGCACAATGATGGTTTCCGTTCCTTCATTGATTGCAGTCCGACAAGCACTTGGCTGGTTTTGCTTTTAAATGCTCATATTCATTGCCGCAGCACAATGAAAAACGCATAGAATCTTCACCAGTTAAGCCACACAAGTTTATCTCCACGCACAAGAAAAGCTCATCTCGTTTTATCTATCTCCTTAAATCTTCATAACAAACTTATATAAACGTAACAAGTAGAAGTTTCACATCTAAATCACAGTTGATAACGTTGGTAATTTTAAAAATTTCCCTTGCTCCTCTGCTTCCCCTGGCAGTGTAGTCTGGTGTTCGGTTATAATAAATAGTATAATAAACAAGATTAACGAGGCATAAGGAGGCACGTTTCCTGGACAGTGATGTAAGTGCACATGGACCGGATTCCGTGTGGTGTGTTACACAGTAGCGAATGGTGGGTGTGCTACACGCTTTCTCGGGGCCGGATGATTCGGCACGACAAAATATATACGCACGATTTTGCCGCCCGTTCTGTGCCGAATCAAGCCGACCCTAACACGTAGCAACGTTGAAGTTTTTTTTTGCGTTATAGAGGAAAAAATTAATCCACACTGGTTCACTTTTTCCTATAAAACCAGTTTCAAAGAAAAAAATCTAAATATTTAAATATATTACCTGTGTTTAATAAAACTCGCTTAAGTTTAATTTGTCAAAATTTGCGCACAGGTAATTTTTTTTCCTGTATTATTTATGATCTTGACTTACTTTGAAATCATTATTCAAGCAAGAAGCAGAACTAAAAAGCAAACTAGGTCGCATCAAAACTTGCTTTGGTATTATTAGTTTTTATCTTAACGTAGGGAAAATCTAAACTTATTTTAATTTACACAAACATGCTTACAGACTCCGATTAGAGTAATTCAGACCAATAAGATAAGGTTTTCACACATGTATACTATATATCTTTAAAACATCAGACTAACATGACCAAAAAAATCAAACAATTCGTTAATCACTAATCTAAAAAACACTACAAAAACCTTTTAACATTAAGCCAACTAATCTAACTTACCTACCTGTAAGCCCTAACATGCAGAAACAAGCGCGTATATTGGAACTACAGCTTGTCCCGACTGCTCCCAGGGGAGCGAACGATGGTCCAATCACAAAAGTTAGTGTCAGCTCTGAACTCAACATCCAGGGGAATATTCACAGTTGTACGGATTGGCAGTAACGTGTACCTCATCAGTGCAATTGATTTTATCTTGTTAATGTTTTAGTAGTCTGTGTTTATGAAGTAATGGAATTGAATAGGGGAGAGGAGGGAGGGTTCGTGAACTATCCCAAAATGGACATTCAATTAATGTTACTGAAAAAATTGAATGTATGATATTTATTTAGGCAACCAAAAGTGATACAAATAGTATGTTACAGAGTATGTGTACTGTTTGGCAAATAATAAGTTTTCCTGTATATCTAGGATAGGTATGAAACCATTATATTATACTAGCTTTTGCCCGCGGCTTTTTGAAAATCATTTCGGTTTGTACTCTGTAGGCCTAAAATGGACGCTTTGGCAGAATCATATTAGAAGCTGCGTACAATTCATACATCCCGCAATTCATCTGTTTGACAGCTGCTATTTGACATTAGACTTTACTGTAGCAATTCATAGTTTGTGGACCATTTTACGAAACTCCATACAACCCTGTCAAACAGATGAATTGCAGGATATGAATTGTACTTATGATTCTGCCAAAGCGTCCATTTTAGGCCCTCTGCTTGTAATCATATAAGGGTTATAATAATATTAAATGGAGACGTATTATTATTTTAAAGTGCTGATTTACAATTTTATAGCTGTTTTCATCAAATTTAAAGTGTTATTAAATACATCCCATAATATAATTTAATCATGATTCGAAAGACACGTGCCGCCATATATTATCATAAGAACGTTATTGTAGTTTTCCTTGGGAACAGTACTTTTTTCTGGGATGAAAGGTACCCTATGTCCGTTTCTGTACACCTGACAACGTGTATGCAAAATTTTAGGATAATCCGTTCAGTAGTTTAGGCGTGAAAAGGTAACAAACAAACTTACTTTCGCATTTATAATATTAGTTAGGATTGTCGAAAGAAAATTGTAGGTAATGAAGAATTAGAATCAAATCATAATTATTGCTAAGATAATGATATTATACAGGTACTACGAGAAGTAACTTTTTATTGATCACCTCACCTGGCAAAGAGCGTATCAAATTGCGGAACACAATTACAGTGACAATGCCTTTCATTTTGACAGTTGAATAACATTCATTGCGTTATTTACGTTGTTGAGCAGACAAATTTTTCAAACTTATAAAGCAATGGATTAGGAATAACTTTCAATATCCTTAGGATTGTGATTAAGTATGTTTTACTCAATTAGAGTGCAGATTGGTAATTTGCAATAATTTCAATAATTTGTTTGTTTTTATGATATGTTTGTAGTTGTGTCATTCATCTATAGGACATACTTAAGAAGGCCCTTCCCGGACCATCTATCGTCAACGCGAACATGGTCGAAAAGCTTGTTGTTTTCCAGCGCAAGTGATAACGCGAGAAAATTGAACGAAAAATTGTTTGCGGAAATTTCATAAAACTTGTTACAAGAAATACGTGTTTTTGAGTAAGTTCACATTTAGTGTACCCCACATGTCCCCCCACTAGTAGCCCCACTTCAAATTTTTAAGACCCCTTTTGCAAAAAAGTTTTTTTTTTTCTGGTTTGCAAAATAGTTGGGCAAACGTCATCTAAACCAATTCTAAATTTCAAGTTGATAGCATTAGTAGTTCTTAAGATATCCAGGTGTGACAGACAGACAGACAGACAAACTTAGTCTAATCATAAGGGTTCCTTTTTACCATTTTGGTACGGAACCCTAAAAACGAGTATGCATTACACTACACGACTGAAGTAAAACTTACAAATAGTAGGTAATACTAAATATACTTGCTTACTTACAACAATTATAGGCCTGCGCTGTGTTTAGATATACGAAGCGCAACTGGCTATGAGAGAAAGAAAATGTGTGCTCGCACCTCTCTCTCTTGCCCCTACAGTAATAATTATACGAAACGTTACTCTCTCTCTTTCCATCTTTACTAACTTATATCTCCCTCTCAACTTCCGTTCGCTCGCTTCCGTGACGCTCACGTTATGCATTCACCAGCTTACTCCCCAAGTCAAGCGTGTGTAAAGAAGTTTTACTTGAAAAAAAATTGCCATTATAAAACTTCCACTTCGGTGTGACATAAACCCATGTAAAATCCGCATAGCGCATGCCCAGTGTGCACTCGGCTTAGCTTCAAATATTTATACCAGCGCCGGTTGCTGTTAGGCAGTAAAATTTACATTTTTACAAACGTTCGCCTCTCCTTCTGTCGTGGGAGTTCCAAGTGTGTTTTTTGGCAGATAGTACTATAAATGGTTTATTTGAGGATTTCCAATGCAGTAAGCAAGTTTGTTACATCGTATGTAACTTGGATGGGGGTACCTAATAAACGGCATAGAAGTGAGAATATTTAGTTCGTAAGAAGCTAGTACATTATACTTGTCAAAAAATAATAGGCCTGTTTTGACATTTAACTTGAATCGATATCAATCGTGAGTATCGAGAACCAAATCACTAGTTACGTTGCGATGGTCGAGTCGTATGGTTACTTCACTAGTTACGACGCGATGGTCGAGTGTATGGTTACTTTACTAGTTACGTCGCGATGGTCGAGTGTATGGTTACTTTAGTAGTTACGTCGCGATGGTCGAGTGTATGGTTACTTTACTAGTTACGTCGCGATGGTCGAGTGTATGGTTACTTTACTAGTTACGTCGCGATGGTCCAGTGTATGGTTACTTTACTAGTTACGTTGCGATGGTCGAGTGTATGGTTACTTTACTAGTTACGTCGCGATGGTCGAGTGTATGGTTACTTTACTAGTTACGTCGCGATGGTCGAGTGTATGGTTACTTATCTAGTTACGTCGCGATGGTCGAGTGTATGGTTACTTTACTAGTTACGTCGCGATGGTCGAGTGTATGGTTACTTTACTAGTTACGTCGCGATGGTCGAGTGTATGGTTACTTTACTAGTTACGTCGCGATGGTCGAGTGTATGGTTACTTTACTAGTTACGTCGCGATGGTCGAGTGTATGGTTACTTTACTAGTTACGTCGCGATGGTCGAGTGTATGGTTACTTTACTAGTTACGTCGCGACGGTCGAGTGTATGGTTACTTTACTAGTTACGTCGCGATGGTCGAGTCGTATGGTTACTTTACTAGTTACGTCGCGATGGTCGAGTCGTATGGTTACTTTACTAGTTACGTCGTGATGGTCGAGTGTATGGTTACTTCACTAGTTACGTCGCGATGGTCGAGTGTATGGTTACTTTACTAGTTACGTCGCGATGGTCGAGTGTATGGTTACTTTACTAGTTACGTCGCGATGGTCGAGTGTATGGTTACTTTACTAGTTACGTCGCGATGGTCGAGTGTATGGTTACTTTACTAGTTACGTCGCGATGGTCGAGTGTATGGTTACTTTACTAGTTACGTCGCGATGGTCGAGTGTATGGTTACTTTACTAGTTACGTCGCGATGGTCGAGTGTATGGTTACTTTACTAGTTACGTCGCGATGGTCGAGTGTATGGTTACTTTACTAGTTACGTCGCGATGGTCGAGTCGTATGGTTACTTTACTAGTTACGTCGCGATGGTCGAGTCGTATGGTTACTTTACTAGTTACGTCGTGATGGTCGAGTGTATGGTTACTTCACTAGTTACGTCGTGATGGTCGAGTGTATGGTTACTTCACTAGTTACGTCGCGATGGTCAATCGCGACGTAACTAGTGAAGTAACCATACGACTCGGTACGTGATACTCACGATAAATCGATTAAAGTTACTTCACTAGTTACGTCGCGATTGACCATCGCGAATGTCAAAACGGGCCTATTATTTTTTGACAACTTTAATATCTGTTGCAGTTTATTCAGAGAAAATCATTAAGTTAGCAATAAAAATCACTTTTATGTGGCCAGAATTATAAAGGTTAAGAGTTATCGTTTGTTATATTATTATGGGACGCAAATTATATCGGGCAAAGTGTTATTGTTATTTTTCCATTAAGACTTTCTCAGTAGCAGCCCGGAGTCTGGATTTTTGCCCGGTTGATGGCAATAGGCTCGCCCCTTATTACATGGGACTGAAACATAACTGGCGAAATATAGGTGTATTATAGGTACACTTCTGCCTAACCCTTTGGGAATTACTGGCGTGATGTTATGCTATATTGTAATCATCGTAAAACGAACGCTCTGTTTTTGTTTCAAATACTGATTGTTTGTTAAATTAGATTATTTTTTAATAGGTTATACCACCTATAAATATATGGTAGGTATACATGGTATGACCAAGTAGTACCCAACTGTGCCAAAATACAAATACTTTTTCCCTGTCAAACCATAAAAAAAAACAATAATTCCAAATGAAAACACAAAAATCCTAATCCACCTGAAAGCATAAAGTTACAGACTCGCAATACAATAACCGTCTTCACAATACACACACCTTTTTGCCAACGATGTACAATTTGCAAGAACGCGTCTCACGGCTGGGAAATACCGGGAATTCTCAATTGTTCAATTTAATGTTAAATACTGGAACAATGAGGACGGGAGTTAAAATCCTGGGATATTCTATAGATCCCGGATTAAAATATGTAAAGGAAATTCCCGTAACGTTCGTACGAGTATCTGTTTCGTAACTAAATATTGGTAACAATGGTTCTCGTCTTATGCTGTTCGGGGCGTTTGAATAAGCTTTATTCCTTGTGTTTTCCGTGGATGTGTGTTTGGGATTTGTTCAGCATTATGCTTTTTGTTGAATTATTTTTGGAATAGGTACTTACATTCGATTTTTTTAAGTGTTACGTAAGCTGTGTTCGTCCAGCGCTCCCTGGGTAGTTCGCTCTGTGGTAGCAGAGTATCGCTTCTGTCGGACTTATAATCACTGCAAGAGTTACTCAATAGCTACATTTTCCTTTCGAAGTACGAGTATACACCAAGCCACCTTTGATTACCAAGCATCATCATTTCAGCCGAAAGACGTCCACTGCTGGACATAGGACTCCCCAAAAAAAAAAAAAAAGGGGGTGGGGTTGCTATAATCGCCACGCTTGGCAGGCTGGTTGGTGATCGCAGTATGGTTTTAAAAATGCATAGAGAACGCTGCTGCCCATTCTTTAGTAAGTCCCATATTCGCCTTTTACGACACCCATGGAAAGAAATGGGATTACCGAGCATAATGACACAATGACTATGACATAATCAAACAAAATTTTTAATTTAAATCACACTGATATGACAGTATAATTAAACAAATATTTTAAATGCGAAAGTGAGTTTGTTTGTTACGCTGTCACGCTAAAATGGCTGAACAGATTTGGATGAAATTTGACACATGGGTAGACCATGATCAAAATTCGGATATATTATACTTTTTATCCCCATATACCCACGGGATCGAGATTTATGTGGGTGAAACAGTGGCGCGCTGCTAGTTAAAAAATAAAATAAAAATATCGCTACAAGAAAACTATTCAGACGATATTACAACACCCACAACTATAATCTCCAACTTTCTTGAACTTTAAAACAATAAACAAAACGAAAGCACAACAAAAATAAGATAAGACCAAAGATATTACATTCACGGAGCGAACAGCAAATCATAGCGCAATTTTGTCCCAGTTATGATTTACAATAGGACGAAATCTTCAGAGAAAACTATAAACCTGTGAACCGGTATATTTATAGGCTCTATCCCTACTTTTCTCTAATAAAATCTCTCTGCACATAATGCCCGTTTTCGCTAACTCTAAGCGACTCCTAAATAAAAAGCGCTCTATTGGATTTTCAACGCTCGGTTTAGTGCCGAAAGTTGAAAGTCCACCACGCTTTCATTTAGGTGTCGCCTAGTGTGAAAACGGGGATACATTTTCTTCTAATCTAACATTAAAGTTGCTTGCGTTTCCGGGAGACTCAAGTTATGGGAATGAACTGAGAAAACTCTGCATTTCGTTTAGATTTCTTACATTTTTTATTGTAAATTACCTGTCGTTTTGGAAAAAAGACGGATAATTCTACTGGGTTGGTTTGATTGCCTATTTCCGGTATAATCTTGTAGAAATAGGAATAAGGTATAGGATGGAATGTTCTTTAAATTCCTTATGGAAAAGGGAGGATCCTCCGACTTCGGTTGTGTCTAATGGGCTACTGACTGGCGCATGGCGGTTGTTGTCGGGATGTTGTACCGACATAATTATACCAGTCGCGCGGATAAATCTGCGTGATGCAGGATTTTTGTGATGTCAGTTTTTGCTACGTAGTATATGGCGTAGCAGATGCCGCCTCAATATAATAGTTTTAAGTTTAGTGAATATTAGGTACCTATCATCTAAATAATTTAAGTAACAATCTTCTTTGCAAATAAACTTCCTATTAGCTCCGAAAGTACAATTTATTTATTTATAGTTAATTAACACGGTAAAATACCAATTACATTAATTAACATAGAAAACTTCTACTAACATGGAATAGTGGAGACCCTCGCATGCTGTTTCTCACAGAACTTCAGACATACGCGCTTAATTTTACTCCATTCGTCTGCAAACACATCACTTTCAGGGTTGCCCATCAGGAGGGCATTGAGCATCCTTAAAGTACGGCACACAGGTGATTCGGCTCTGGCGACCGTTCTGCAAGGCAGTAGCGCGAACAGTTTGTGTCGGCGACTTTGGCGGTGACCGATGTATTTGTCGGGCACAAATAGTCGACAGAAAAGGTCATGGAGCTCAGGGCAGTCGATACAAACCGTTAAGGGTCTTACTACTAAGGCTACCGTGAGCTGATCAAGGCCTCTTCTTACCTCCAACGAGTTGAAATCCAAAGTCCCTAGGATATAGTTGGTGGGGTACATGTAAGGGTAGAAATTATAGGTTCTTTTAAAAAGATATCTGAGAAATGTTTTCTGCACTTTCTCGAGATAAGAGCCGCGGTATAGGGATGCCAGACACAACTACTAGTCTCCAGCTTACTGCAAACTAGAGTGGTGTACAGTAATATAACAACATGCGGGTTATGAAAATCACGAGCATTTCGCAAAACAAATCCTAAGCGACTGTTCACAATGAACTATCAAGATAATGTTTCACTAACATGCTGACAGGTACAATACATCGTACATCGTCAAGTATTCATTTAATTGTCCGAAATACATACAAAAACTTTTGCCTTTTTCCCATGGGGGTCGGCAGAAACTACAGAAAGCCACTTGCTACGATCCTTACATACTCCTTTTGCTTTGTTTACGTTCATACAATACCATGTATGACCAGATGGGTCATACATGCACGCCGGTTGCTAGTACCTGACCTTTCTGAAGAACATCACCAATAAGGGCACTTTAAGTCTGATGATGTGTGTGTAAGAATTATTTTAATAATAATTGTCCACAATATTTATTCAATATCAGATATTGTATCGATGTGAAGCCATATAATACACATTGGGTACTTAATTGTAGCTAAATATTGATAGAATATTATGAAACACAGATTGTAGACACTAAAATTAAATCTTGTCGAAGCTGTACACATCTTTTCGAGGCAGACTGTACTAATTACTAATATTGATAATGATAAACAGTGCTTTAATATTTCCTTATAGTCTACCTACATTAATAAGTAGCTAGGCTTACATTTTTAAATAACACGCAAAGGACTTCCTTTGCGTATAGACCTTTGCTCGACCTAATGTGGAGTTCTTAGGTAAAGTACTTACTTTACCGAACTCCACATTAGGTCGAGCCTGTCTCGTGAAGTCCTTTGGTGGTATTGCCATATGATAATGCGCATTACATTAAATGGATTGTTATTTTAACGTCGATGAGATTGAGGTGTTGTCTGGCCATCTTTTAAACTATTCATAAACAGAAGTGGTTTGTCTTTGTTAATTGAGCGTCCTAGCTAACAACTTTATAAGATTGGTAAATTTTCCCACTACGGCAAACGAGTTTTTATTTAATAGCCTGTCGTCACGACTGTAGAAGACTACAATAAACCCCTTCCCAAAGGCTTCATCATTCCTATTTAAATATACGTAAATGTAGAAGGCAATTTCAATCTAGTGTACGTCAGAGAAATGTCTCATAAATATGTATAGATCGATTCGAGAATATTGGTAGATGGCATTAAATATTCAAATTTGATGCTATCCGATGCAATATTAGGAGCTCAGCGCTGTCCTGTGTTCCAACGCTGTGTTTATCTTATTGGTAGATGATGGGAGATTATTTGAAGGAGCTTGAAAGATTAAGGCTTTGGTGCAGCTTGAATATTGCAGTTATAGTGGGGTTGGAACATTCAAAAGATGAAGCTGTTTTGTGAAAACTCAAGTCACGGCTTATATTAGCTGCCACGGCTTATTTTAATTGTTTTTTTTTGTTATTATCTTTTTATAACGTACTCTTTTAACGTGCACGTCTTTCTACATTTTTCTCACATGTATAATTTCAACATGAATGATGTACCTAACAAATACTTTGTAAGAATATTTTAATTTAAAAGAGTGTCCGTGAAGTTTCTTGCCCGTTCTTTTCCATAGGAATCTACTACGTTTCGGAATGGGCAACTAGCTTCAGCTCTGTGACTGACCGACCCCTAGACAATTGAAAAGTGCCTGTAATCGGTTTATTTGAAATAAATGCTTTGAGTTTGAGTCACTTCTGTATCTGAAGTAAAAACAGTCGTGGATTCAAAGTGCCCACGTAAAAGCATTGCACGGGATCAGCCTCAACTCGAGCCGTTCAGGATTCATTCAATAAAACTCTATAATGCTACACACACTTTTAAAAGTATCGTAATGGCATCGCCTCGGCTCGGGATCAGCTAGTAAACAGAAGTCACGAACTTACGTTATGTTGACCCCTGGTAAGGTCAGGTGATGCCAATCCCGTGCTTTGCTTAAACGTGTAGTTTAACCTTAATTAAATGAACATAATATGAGTGCATCTGGCCAGTACCGTACTGACCGGCCAATGATTCTATCACAGCATGGGCCATTTTCTACTAATTAAAACTCGTAAGTCAATCAAGCTGCCTAGCCTTTTCCCAACTATGTTGGGGTCGGGGAAGTCGCCTTGACATGTACGAACGTGGACGAATGCAGAGGAGGCGTTCTGTAGTCTCTGACTACGCCATGGGAAAAAGGCATGATTTTATATACTTTATTCATCATTTCAGCCGAAAGACTTCCACTGCTGGACATAGGCCTCCCCCAAGCACCGCCACTTCAACCGGTTCTGTGCTTCCCACATCCAGCGGATACCTGCGGCCTTCACAAGGTCATTGGTCCACCTTGTAGGAGGCCTTCCAACGCTACGTCTTCCGGTACGCGGTCGCCATTCCAGAACCTTTCGGCCCCATCGGCCATCAGTTCTGCGATCAATGTGCCCTGCCCACTGCCACTTAAGCTTGGCAATTCTTCGGGCAATTCTTGGTAATGTACGTTATGATGTTATTACATGGGACTTAATACACAATTAGATGGCGAAATGTAGGAGAGGAGAGGTATTTTACACACCCTTGTTTATCTCTTCAAGAAATCATGTCCGGCGTGACATTATGGTCATGTTATTCATCATTCATTTTTATACAGGGTTATTTTTAAAACGTCAATAACCTCCTAAGGGGTCATTGTACTCATAACTAGGAACAACTTTTACTATGGGACCAAATCTGAAATCGCGAAAAAACAATCAGCTGTTCCCTACATTTTAACGAATTATTCGAACATGAATGTAGGGAACAGCTGGTTTTTTTTTCGACGTTTTAAAAATAACTCTGTATTATATCCCTTCATCATCATCATCAACTGCCTAGCCTTACCCCAACTATGTTGGGGTCGGCTTCTAGTCTGACCGGATGCAGCTAAATACGAGTATTTTACATGTAGTCACTGCCTATCTTACCTCCACAACCCAGTTAAGCACTGGCTAACACAATACCCCTTGGTAAGACTTTTGAATAGTCATAACGACTGTCAAAGATCTACAAATGACAGCCAGGACCAACGGTTTTACGTGCTTTCCGAGGCACGGCGGAGTCTCGAATCCCCACCCATCCACGAACCGACCATGGTAAGCGTAACTTAACCTTCGATCAACTCGTGCGGCTGTTATTATTTAACCACGGGCTCGAATTATAATTATGATAAATTGCCTATACTCGTAAGTATCGACGAAAAAATGACCACAATTATTTTGACACAACCCCTGAAATTTGTGTGACTCAATACTCACACAATCACAAAGTAGTCCAACAGAGTTTAACAAAATACATACTCAGTTTACAGGCTTACAGACTTTTTAAAATCCTATTTCTAAAATACTATATGCTTAAAACTTGTTAACTCCAAAACAGGACTCCGTTAATTATCCATCAAAATATGTCCCGCGTTTCCAATTCACGAATGTGGAGCCCAAAGTTTGCATATAAACAAACAGAAAAACAAATAACAGAGTTTGTAATAAGGGTACCCACCCTTTGAGACAAACTTCAGCCAAGACAGTTACACGGGACGCTCTAAAATTTAATGTTCTATACAAACTTTGGAAAGAACACATTGGAATTAATCCTGGGAAATTGTTTCTGATGTCTGTTTGAAATGTGCAGAATATCATCCTCGGGGTAGAAGGGGAGCACACAGCAACCGGACTCCCCATAAACCGACCTCACCTGCACGCAGTACACGATGTCATTGACGGACGAAGTGATGGATGATGCCAATGGCAGTATAACCACCCAACAAGCCAACTTAAACTCTCCAGAGCGATGATGGGCAGCAGTGTCATTGTTGCGAAAGGATTGGCTGTGCGGTCACCAACCCGCTAGCCAAGCATGGTGACAATTAATGGGTTTAAACCTCCTATGATTAAACTGCCAAAACGACGGCCCCCAGTTCCCGGTGGTCATGGTAACGACAGGACGGGGGGTGCGAAGAGTCCGTGGGTTACGGCAGGTTACCAACGATGCGCTGGGCGAGTGGCTGATATAGCGTTTTGTGGAGTTGCGTTGGTCACAGCTTCGCGCAGCCCTGGTGGCTGAATGGCGGGACAGGCATTCACGCCCTACCACCGGCCTCGTCACCATCGGCGTAGTCCGGCCGGTACTCGAGCTCTGGTTCGGGAAGAGACACGGCTCCCTGTCGTTTCGAGTGACGCAGGTGCTCTCGGGGCATGTTTGCTTCGAGAAGTACCTGTGTTGCATAAACACGGGGCTAGACGCCCGTTGTCACCACTGCGTCGACTACTGGGGGGTCACGGTGCTGCATACGCTGGCAGAGTGTGCCGTTTGGGAGGAGAGGAGCAACGCCATGGCCTCATCTTATGAGCAGGCAGCGACCTGTCGCTGCCGGCCGTGGTCAAGTCGATGTTCGATAGTGAGGAGTCTTAGGCTGGTATCTTTCTGCGAAACAGTCGTGTCGCAGAAGTAGGCTGCGGAAAGAAAGCGGGAGATATCTTCCACTACCCGGCCCACAACAGCTGCACCGGGCGTCGGCAGAGTGCAAACCATGCCCTCTTCCGACCGAGTCAGGCTGCTTATTCTACTTCCGCGAAGGCGATCAGCTCTCCCAAGGCGGTGTCGGCTTCCTGGTCAACAAGGAGCTCACTAGCAGCGTTTTAAGAATCAGTAGTATCGTTATACTACTGATTTTTAAAACATTTTTAAAACACGGGTAGCGTACCTTGTACTGAAGCTCACTGACAGGTACTACCTGCTAGTGATACAGGTATATGCACCGACTTTGACATGCTCTGACGAGCCAGCTGAGGCCATGTACGAGGATATTGCCAAGGCACAGTACGACAAAGGCCCATTGCAACGTTGTTATGAGGGACTTCAATGTATGTCTGCTGAAGAGATTTTTGCGCCACTTCTTCTTCCTCGCTAAAGCACTAGGAAGTGGAGAAGGGCGGGCGTTTTTGGGGGACCGTCTTATTTAATTTTTGACGTTCAAAAAGTCCTGATTCTCAGCATAGTTTGAATAAATAACTTTTGATTTTGATTTTGAAAGTTAGTATAAGAACGCGATGAATCGAAAGTCAGACCATGCAAAGTAAGCAAACTGTAGTGGCAGTGGACTGGCCATGTTTGTCGAAGGATCGATGGCCGGTGGAGCAGACGAGTCCTGGAGTGGAGACCGCGTATCGGCAAGCGTAGTGTGGGACGCCCCCCAGCTAGATGAACTGACAACCTTAAGAAGCTGGCTTGGACAGACTGGATGCGGATGGCAGGAGGACAGGGTGTTGCGGCGCAGCCTAGGAGAGTCATATGTCCATCAGTAGACTGTAGTAGGCTGTGTTGATTTTGATTACCATCCTTGTTGAGAAACTAAGGGTTCTGTTTCACCAAAACGTTTGGACTTGAGCGTCTATTGTCATTATTTGTCATGAAACAACAACACCATATTGTAACAATAAACATACCATATGTAACACGTATTCTATGAAATTTTGATTGTCTACGTTTTATGGTTAAAAAATACAGCCTTATGACAGACAGACGGTTCAGGCTCAGTAAAAGGCGTCCGTTTTCAACCTGCGGTTACAGCGGTTCACACAGTTCGATTTTAGTTGATCAACTGGTAAATCGAAAGCGAATTGAACCGTCTGAACAGACTTTCAAAGTTGTTTAACTAAAATCGAACCGCGTGAACGAATTACATAACCCAAAAAATAAATCATTCAGAATTTCGTTACAATTCTTGGAACAAAAGACGAATGATTGTTATATTCAGTGCCAGCCTCGTGTAAAATTTGGCAGGTTTCTGTGAAATAATGATGTCGTGTTTTTGCTCTTAAAATCATAAGAATTTTCTAAATGGGGTGGAATCTCAACGTGTTCAAATATCCCTTTTTTATGCTAAGAACCTTTAAATTCAGAAAAGTGCGCGAGTTGCTTTTGTTCGTTAAAATTATGTAGTACCCCACCACTAATGATACTGATGAAACAATACGAGCAATCAATCTGCCCGCCTTTTCCCAACTATGTTGGGGTCAGCTTCCAGTCTAACTGCAGGATGCAGCTGAATACCAGTATTTTACATAGAGCGACTGCCTATCTGACCTCGACAAACCAGTAACTAGGTAATACGATACCCCTTGGTAAGACTGGTTGTCAGACTTTCGGGCTTCTGTCGCCCCGTAATGACTGTCAAAGATCCAGAAATGACAGATCCAGAAATGACAAATATCTATTTAAATTGTTTGATGCAATTTATGCTAGGCTATCTATAGCTCCTACCAGGGTTGCGAGGTTGTCCGAAAGGGATATCGTGGCCCTGGCACACAGGCAACGGAAGGAACACGGTGGGTTTTAGTCAGTAAAAGTCTGACACCGCCCTCCCGCTCCGCCCAGAGCGGGAGAAGTTATTTGATAATTTCCCACCCAAAAAACAAAAAAGGCTATCTATAGCTATCTATAGGCTATCTATGCTAGGTTATATTTTTTTTAGGCTATGCTTGAGTTTCCCTACGTGATTGAATCGGAAATGAAGAGATCCGCAGGCGAACCAAGGTAACCAACATAGCCCGATGAGTTGCCAAGCTTAAGTAGCAGTGGGCAGTGCACATTGCTCGCAGAACTGATGGCCGATGGGGCCGAAAGGTTCTGAATTGGCGACCGCGCACCGGAAGACGTAGCTTTGGAAGGCCTCCTACAAGGTGGACCGATGACCTTGTGAAGGCCGCAGGTATCCGCTAGATGCAGGAAGCACATAACCGATCGAAGTGGCGGTGATTGGGGGAGGCCTATGACCAGCAGTGGACTTCTTTCGGCTGAAATAATGAAAAAATTATATAACATTATTTTTGTATATGCGAAACCTGAATATAGTTTGTTCAGAATAAGGAACTGAATCGATTTCAATAATTTTTACACCGTGTTATATTTTGTCCCAAAAATATTTAAGTGTGATGGAAATGTTATCACCATTTAATTACTTACAATACAATGGCCGAACGGTTAGGTGCCTACTGCCAAATTATTATCAATAAGCGCAAGACGTCCCTGGAGGCGCGAGGGCGACGTTAGCATGTTTTTGTACGGACAACCCGGTAACATATCAACCTTATAACTTTGTGATTTTTCATGAAACAGTTTTGAAATGTTGTACGTAGATTATTTACATAAAAATACTACACACGTGTTTCGGGTTTGGCATATATACTAAAAATAATTTTGTATACCAGTTGCTTAATTCAAAAGGACACTACCTTGTAGGTCAGAGTTTTTTTTTTTTTTTAATCAAGGCAGAGTTGGGTTGAGGGAGGGAGGTTGGTTGTTTTGGAAGGTGTTAAGATGAAATAAATCATTATCATCATCATTCTCCTGCCCTTATCCCAATTTATTTGGGGTCGGCGGAACACAACATGTCCTTTTCATACATACTTCTCTATTAGTGGCCATCTCGGTACTCACTCCGTATCTAGCGGCCTTGAGGTAAACAGAAAAAAATACAACTAAAACTTAATCTAAAAATATAAAAATTTAAATGTTGAGGAATTTAATTTAGCCCGCGCTTTGTCTTGGGACAGGTAGTTCTAAGTAAAAATTTCATTTTTCACATTGCTAATAGAGAGACTTAACAACTTAGTTATTTTTGTTCATTTTATCTGTCTTAACTATACAGGGGGCCTAAAATGGACGCTTTAGCAGAATCATAATATGATCTGCGTACAATTCATACATCCCGCAATTCATCTGTTTGACAGCTGATATTTGACATTAGACTTCAATACAGCAATTAATAATTTGTGGACCATTTTACGAAACTCCATACAAACTGTCAAACAGACGAATTGCGGGATATGAATTGCACGCAGTTTCATATTATGTTTCTGCCAAAGCGTCCATTTTAGGCCCCCAGGGTGTCAAAGAAAATGCGTGCCATAGCTTCGGGATAGGTTCAGTATCGATAAAGGAAACCAGCAAAAAAAAAAAACAATTTTTTTTTTTTTTAAATAAAAACATTACCTAAATAATATTGCAAAATCAACCTAATTTAGTACCTACTAACGATTGCTATTTTAAGTACTAAATTAGGTTGATGCTGCAATATTTTTTTTATGTTTTTATTTAGAATTATTTTTAGTTTTTTTTTTGTATAAATAAAATAATTTTAATTCTAAACGATTGTTATTTTAAGTTAGTAAGTACTAAATAAGGTTTAATTTGCAATATTTTTTTATGTTTTTCTTAATTTAATTTGTATGTTTTTTTTTTCCTGGTGGCCTTTATCGGTACTGAACTTACCCCTAAGCTATGGCACGCAATTTCTTTACCACCCTGTATATCATATAATATTACAAATGCGAAAGTGAGTTTGTTTATTTATTTGTTTGTTTGTTAAGCTTTCACGCTAAAACGCCTGAACGGATTTATATGGCACAAAGGAGATGGATAACGGTCCCATACTAGATTGGCCCAGAAATGAACACAAATAAAACAAAATGTATTATGAAACTATATTTGTGTTTCATAGACCTGTATATTTTTTCTCGTCGTAAAAATTTGTGAAAGGACATAATTATAAGATTCTTCTCAAATCTAATGACTTCAAAAAAATAATTCATACCTGTCGATCACGGAGTAAGCCACCGTCTTGCAGCAGATTGAATTTCATTCAAATCTAACGACTGTATCCCAAATGATTCATTTGCTATGCCCCAGTTTATAGAACGTTGGAGTTCCGTTGGAAACCAGGCAAAATCAGAGTGGACGACATGTGAGTTATACAGACAAATACAAACAAAGACAGACCCGACTGACAAGAAGGTTTAAGTTGTTGGCGCATGTATTTGTATATAATGCTATAATCCTATGTATGTAGGATTCTTTAGAGTACGTTGCATTGTTTAACTTTTAATGCTGCCCTCTATGTTAGTTATAAGTCTATGTAAAGCATAATCAACATGATAAATATATGAAAATGACGGGCAGTTACAATGAATATGAAAGATAAAGAAAGTTCTGCGATTACATACTTTTAAGACTGGACTAATCTATTGATATAAAGATGTAATTGATACATTAATTAATATTATTATAATAATTTTCATTACAGTCTACATAATAGCATTCAATTAGCTTTAAATATAGTTTTCATATTTTATATTCTAAAACTACTCGTGAAATCATATCAATTCTTACAATAAATACGTCCCAATTACCATAATATTTTCAAAACTGGCACACATAAATATCTCACCGAATACTTGAATCAATATAATAATCTTTTAAATTGAAATATTTCCTGCAAAGTTTTGCCGAGTAACGAAAGCCGAGTTATTTTTTAAATATAAGTAATTATATCTTTGTTTGTGCCAGACAACGACCCATAGACGCCGTATAACAGGCGACCGATGTCTATCAACAGATCAGACTTCTAGATCTAATACAGGTCACCACTCAACAATTTCGATTCTGTTGACTGTATGGTCGTTGGTGCCAGGCCAGACTTCATCCATGTCCTTTTGTTAGGACATAGGATACTTTATATGTTATACAGATGTGTGAGTTATGCAGATGAAACCACGGGGCTTAGCTTGTAACATAATATGTATTTGGTTATTGCTTCATAAAATTATTTTTAAGTTTTTATTTCTTATTTTTAATCTTGATGATAATTTGCTAGTAATAGTCTACCAAACAGACCGTGTCAGTCATGTTATTTTTAAAAACCGACCAAGTGCGTGTCGGACCACGCACAATGAAGGGTTCCACAGTTGGGAGGAATTTATCCCAAATACAAACTTAATATTGTAGTTGATAGACAAACATTCGGACCTGGCGAAACTTTACTACTTCCAGCTCCCTATGACAATCTAGAGTCTAGACAAAATCAAACAGTTTGCTATTTTAATTGTATAATTTATTATTTTTATGACATTTATTTTAAATTCTGTGATTACCTTAACTTACACTGATAATAGAATTTTTTAGGAAGACGTATATTTTTTTTTTTACAATGTTTGTAAATATGTGAGCACCATGTATCTTTCACATAATTAATTTATCTGTCATTGCTTTATTCTTAACTCTTTTTACCTATTGTGGTATAGTAATTTTATTCTAGGTGCATCGTCTTCACATATAATAAAATTGTATATTTAATGTACCTATAAAAAATTTGGTACAACATTTTAAAAAAGTAACGGTGGAGTTTCTTGCCCATTCTTCTCCATACGAAACTATCTTTTGGAAGGGGCGACTAGAATCAATTCTATTTTTTTTGTAAATATTGACGTTCAAAGTGCCTTAAACAATTTGACTTTGACTTTGACTTTAGGTGTTCCTTGTTGACTAATTGGTGATCCCTGATCTAAATCATACCATAACACCACCACTCAATTTATTAAACAAATGAAATCGGCCAAAATAAATGCAATATTTCACTGAAAACAAGAAAGAACAAATGAATAAAACATTAAAATGATAAAAGCAGTCAGAGAATTTGGTGACAACGAGCCACGGCTGGAGGAAATGACACCGCCACTTAATTATTTACAAGGTCAGTAACCGCTGAGTACTCGTCGAGTAACCTTTTATCATAGAAACAGTTTGTATTATAAAATTATGCTGTTTAACTACCAATTTTCGTCATTGTGTCGACGTCGACAATAGCTGCCACTGAAAACCAGCAGGACCTGTGGTTCTGCTTCATGCATGTGTCACAGCACTACTAAAGTGTATTCAAGTTCTTGTTTCCAATTGATGTTATTTTCACTAAACGAATATCAATTTTATATTTGTGTAAATTCAGTTGGTTTCAGAATGACTATAGTACCTATTATTGAAAACGTCATAAAAATGGTTGAATTTTATTTGTGAGCTTCAAAGCTACATACATAAACTCACGCCTTCTCCCCATGGAGTAGGTAGAAACTATCGAACGCCACCTGTTAACCATCTTACATACTCCTTTTGCTTCACCTAAGGTCATACATCTGGTCATACACGCATGCCGCGCCAACGCAATGGCTTAAAAAAAACACACGGAGCTTTAAAGTTGTTTACCCAAAAACACATTTATTTGTTTACATGTTTGGAAACTTAGTCACGAACGCAGTATAGATAATTCATATAATCAGGGACCGTACAACTCCGGTTAAGAGTTAAGCCTTTCGAAGGGGTAACCCATTCAATGGGCTACCTTTATCATGACGTAACCCATTGAATGGGTTCTATACTAGAAACCCAGTGAAAGTTGATTTTACACTTGAAACCCAGTAAAAGGGTTAGGTACATGATAACCCATTCAATGGGTTTTATACCTACTTGAAACCCAGTTACATGAAAAAATCATATCATCATAGCGAATATCAAAATAACATAATATGAATTATTATCTTATTTCGATATTCGCCCCGCACGCAAAGCATGACCAATTCTATCTCTATTCTACCCAGGGACCATTTTGGTTACCATTTTAGAAATACCCATACGGTGTGGATAATTTTTAATGGCTTAAAGTATGCCGTTCAAAAGGGTTACCCACACCATATGGGTTTTTATCGAAAACCTTTTCAATGGGTACCTAACCAAAATGGTCCCTGCATATAATACTCGTCAATTAAAACTATAACAAGGGATCCTTCCCCGTCAGCTACTAAAGAGAAACTTAAAAGCGACCACCGGACATTCACTGAATATTATGTTCAAATGCAAAATCATTTAAAATCTTTGACATCTTGAAGCATCCTACTATGTAAATACTCATAACTCAAACTAAAATATTTATTCAGTAAATACTTGAGTTGTTCACAGCACTTATGCAACCTGACTCCGTCGCTTTCTCCCTAACAGACCGCTTGTACCACTTAGGGAGGAGTGGGTAAACTCGATATGCTAGTACAACCTCACGCAAGATGATAACAGCTTAGCAATATTGTACTTTCTTCTTGTCTTTAACATACATTATCAGTATCCTCTACGTTGTTGGTCTAAGCATCACAAGCACGACTGTTGATCTAAGAGTCATGGGTGGGATCCCTGGGTCAGGAAAAGTGTTATTCGGCTTTTCAACTAAGCATTTTTCAGTAGCCGCCCGTACTTTATCTGGATTTGTGCCTAATTAAATAATGCTAATAAGTTCATCCCTTATTACATAGGACTGACGTTAGGTACTGACGAAATATAGATGTACACCCGCCCCCTTAGGGTATTACTGGCGCGATGTTATTGTATGTTACATTTCAGCGTAAAAATACACTTCTATTTATCCACCGCTCCTTCATCCAATACCAATCTAATATGTAACACAAAAAACATCTGAACATCAACATAAATGTCACTCGATAATGTATAAAAACAGTGACGTAGCCACACAATATATCATAAGGTTGGCAACGAACACAATCCGTCAACGAAAGTCGGTATATTGGCAGGTTGGCAGACGTGAAGATGGCAGCGACGTGAAATAGTAAGAATGGAATGATAGTATAAACCCGTATAGTTAGGAAGCGCTCCCGACTGAACCCGAACACATTCGAACCTCCACCGCGTGCGTTGCCGTCGGTTCGGTAGTGGGTCCAATTGGACCCGAGCTTTACGACACACGTCCTCCTATTCTATATAATAAAAAATAAAATACTATTCGTTGGTAAGCTTCAGAACGACTCAACCGATTTGGCAAATGTTTGTTTTAAAATTATCGTATTACGATCAATTTAAAACAAACGTTGCCCCACACTAGGAATTTCTCCTGTATTGTGGGTGCGTTTACAAACATTTAAATTCACATACACAAACAGCCAGACCCGGAACAACTACTTGTAGGTCATACAAATATTTGTTCCGTGCGGGAATCGAACCAGCGACACGCAGCGCAGCAGTCAATGCCTTGACTAACTGCGCAAACCGTGCCGTCCGCCATTTTGCATATGTACTATTGCTTAAAATCAAATTTTTCTAGCTGAACGGACAGCTTTGCTGCTGAGGAGTTTATTGCGCCATTTGTTCTACCCAGCTAAATCACTAGGAAGTGGTGAAGTACGGGCGTTTTTGGGGGACTGTCTTATGTAATTTTGACATTCCGAAAGTGCTGATTAACTAATGCTGATTAACGGAAAGATGAAAAGTCATTTATTCAACTAGGCTGAGTCTAGATGGAATAAATGACTTTTGATTTTAAGATGGTTTTAGTTTATTACGTTTTATTTTTAATTTTTAGAAAGATAGAAAGATTTTTTTTCTATTTTCTTTCTTTCTAAAAATGTTTCTTTCTTTTTTCTGCACAAACAAAATGCACATTACAATGAAATAACATAAATTGCACACAAACAAAGTAGCCAAAAGCCTCGTATTCAAACAATAACCCCCTTATTACAAAACAAGGTTTATCTTCAGACCCAGGTTTAAAATATGGAGCCATTATTGAATTCCGAACTTTATTCCGGCTATGGTAGTTTCTAAACACAAAAGGCGGTAAAGTTTGTTTAAAGTTTTTTAAAGTAATGTACCTACTTTAAAAATCTTTAAATTATGTAAGGTATACCTATTGTTAAATTCCTTGAATCACAACACTCGCTACTCATCTTACCGCATCCTTAGTATGCCGTCAGAGGCAGCCATGTTCCTCTCTATTGTTTCCACTTGATCTTGACAAGGGGAAACTTCAAACGTTTGTGTGGGTGATACTTGATGGATTAGGCGTTTAAACTTAACTATTATAACATTTAATAATGGATAGGAATGTTAGTATTATCCTGCTTGAAAACGTTTTGTAGCTCAAAATGTCACAGTATTGTCTTAGTTCCATGTTTTTATAGGGGCATTAGTAATTGCACTTTGATGTTTTTAGGGTTCCGTACCCAAAGGGTAAAACGGGAACCCTATTACTAAGGCTCCGCCGTCTGTCTGTCTGTCTGTCTGTTACCAGGCTGTATCTCATGAACCGTGATAGTTAAACAATTGAAATTTTCATAAATTATGTATTTCTGTTGCCGCTATAACAACAAATACTAAAAAACAAAATAAAATAAAATATTTAAGGGGCTTCCATACAACAAACGTGTTCTTTTTGCTCGTTTTTGCTCGATATTGATAACGGCAACAGGTAGATAATTGAAATATTCACAAAATGTTTAGTTATACAACGTGTTTTTTTTGATATCCCATAACTCTAGGGTATGATTGAGGCCATATCAAAGAATCAACTGGCATATGAGTTATGTTCCAATCCTTCGTTATTTTTTTTTTTCATTTTTCATACAAAATAATTCGGCAAAGTCACGATTATTAATGTAAAACACCCTTACGTGAAATATGACAACGTCGACAAGTTAGCTTTCCCTTCACTAGCTGCCGCCGGGAAGCCCCGATACCAACATACCTACATATTTTATTTTACTATTTATTTTACTACACTACTGCGAAGTTTGGCAACCTCGCAAAAGTAAAGATTCGTCATACTGGTGTCAATTTTTGACCTAATTTAATTATGATTGATGATATCTCCGAAACGATACATTTTTGGACCACCTATTCTAGGAGTTTTAGTATTATTTTTACCTACAGAATATAACCATAGAGTTATGGGATATCAAAAAAAACAGGTTGTATATTAACTTTAAAAATAAATAATTAAATTAAAATAAAATAAATATTTTAGGGGGCTCCCATTCAACAAACGTGATTTTTATGCCGTTTTTATAGATAATGGTACGGAACCCTTCGTGCGCTAGTCCGACTCGCACTTGGCCGGTATTTTTTTTAATTGGCACTTTATATTTTCTTTATATTCATGTCATATCTGCCTTTTTTCCCCAAATATGCTGGGGTTGGCTTCCAGTCTAACCGGATACAGTTGAATTCCAGTATTTTACATGGAGGTCGCTCTATGTAAAATACCTATCTGACCTCCACAACCCAGTTACTGGGTAACACGATATCCCTTGATAAGACTGGTTGTCAGAATTTCGGGCTTCTGACGACCCGCAACAACTGTCAAAGATCTAAAAATAACAGCTGGGACCAACGGCTTAACGTGCTTTCCGAGGCACGGAGGGGTCTGGGTAAGTAAAGATAGCCACCCATCCACGGACCAACCTCACCAATTTTAGTTTAACCTGATGGATCGACCAGTGCGGCTGTTGATTACTTAGCCATGTTCCCTTACCAAGCTAAAACTCACTTGGGCGGAGCACCGCCGGGTCCTCACGGAGGCGATTGGCGGCGGCGATCTCTCACGTCCGGCCCTGGTTCAGGCCATGGTTCGGAGCGGGAGTGCATGGGAGCGGGAGGCCGTCACTTCCTTCTGCAAAGCAGTAATGCTCGCGAAGGAGGAGGCGGAACGCGTGAGGAAGAGGCAAAATTCGCGCCCTCACGCCCCTAGTCACCACGGGAGACCGCCTGGGTGTCGGGAGTCGCAGCCTGATCCCCGGCCAGCGTAAGGATGGGCATGGGGACGGTGAGCAATGGGTAGCTCGCCATCCGATAAGGACCAGGCCCGGTCCACGGCGCGTTGTGTTCCACGCGCGCCTCAAAGAGATTTCAGCATGAACTGACGAGGTCCGTTAGGGCCAATGCCTGCCAGGGTTGCAAGTTTGTCCGAAAGGGATATCGTGGGCCTGGCACATAGGCAACAGAAGGAACACGGGTGGGTTTTAGTCAGTAAAAGTCTGACACGCACTTCCGCTCCGCCCAGAGAGGTAGAAGTTATTTTATAATTTCCCACCCAAATAAAAGGCTCAAACTCACAATTTCATGCTCTTCAAACGAATCACTTAACTTCCAGGTCACCACAAACTATAGCAAGCTCTTAAACCACTGACACACTTCCACCTTTTATTCTTCAAAAACAAGAAAAGAAAAACATCACTGTTTCATAAAAAAATATATAAGTTGCATAAGTTGTAGCAAAACTGCACTCGCTAAGATATACAATAGAAACATGAAGTGGAGGTATTCAGTCTACGGTTAAGCTCCTTTACAACTTACCCACTTTCGTGTTTAAGTCTTTGTTAAGCTACCCGACAATAGACCGAGAATATTTTTTTGCCTCGGTTACTTTTGAAAAGAGCAAACGCTGCAAGTTGGCTTTAAAACGGTGAAGAATGGTAACGGTAGAAATAACCCATTTACATTAGTTGTATGAAGGATTTTATCAGTGAAGTTCTAACAGTACGGAAGTCAAAAATGGCTACTTTACAGGAGAGTGAAAAAACTGTATGAAATGAATGTAACTTACGCTTAAGACCGACCATATTGTGTTTAATTATTAATACAAATGAACTCTGTGATGATTTGAAGCCATGAAAATTAAATCGAAATCACAACGTCGAAGCCCTTGTGATGTACGACGAATTTGTACGTGAATGGCTGACATACGCAGTGTTGGCACCCTGACATACGCAGTGTTGGCGCCAAAAACTGAGATACGTAGTGTAACAATTTTTCAAATAATGCGTTCTATTGGCCGTGTTTTGATTGGTCGATACGATGCGCGCCATTATGCTTTATCCAATGACATTCTAATCTCAAGACATTCATAAAATGACTTACGCACTGTTAGAACTTCACCGACGTTATGTTTTATTTAAAGGAACATGCTTTTTTTGTTTTAGAAATAGTGCTTATCTTTGTAGGCTCTTTGAGTGACGATGCATCGTCGTCATTTCAGCCGAAAGACATCCAACGCTGGTCATAGGCCTCTCCCAAGAACCACCACTTCGACCAGTTTTGTGCTTCTCGTATCCAGCGGATATCATGGAGTAACGATGCATGCATACAGTAAGCCACAAAGGTAAAGTATGATAAAATTTTGAGTTTGACAGTGTAGCGGCATCAACATCGCCACATGCGAACTACGCGTCACACTGACGTCACGCAAAATCCTGCATCGCGCAAGCAGAGTTTACCGCGCGACTAGCATATATGCAACGTCCCGACATCGCCCGTCGGGCAGAGGCCCACCAGACACAACACCCGTCTGGTTGGAGGATCCTCCTTTTTCTATAGAGGATGAGTGAACTTTACACCCTGTTCCTTCTACCTCTAAAACAGCGTCTTTATTTCGTTGCAATAAGGTTTTCGTCGCTTCTAGGTGTACGACCTGCTACCAACTTTTCTGCTTTTCTCATAACTGTTACATTGACGGAGTATGTGTAAAAAACATTATAAGTTACGCCAACGATATGGCACTGCTGAACTGTTCGGTTTGTGGTCTTAGGATGTTGGTGACCACCAGTGAAGAGTATACTTTACATCAAGGATTGGTCTACAATGTCACTAAAAGTGAAGTCTTTGGTGTCAGCGCTCGATCCTACGAGTATACCTCCGGTCAAGTTGAACAGAATATCGCTTGTGAGGGTATAAAGGTGAAATACTTGTCACATCTTTTGACCGCTGACCTCAGAGATGATGATATTGAAAGAGAAAAGAGGGCGCGCCGGTGAGAGCTAATAGGTATTATGATCGCTCGCAGGTTTGCACGTTGTTCTAGAGTAGTTAAAAGAACCTTATTTCGTGCATAATTCACCTCATTTTACATGTGCATCCTGTTGGTAGATTACACAAAAAAATCGTACAGCCCCATTCGCATTCAATATAAAATCGTTCTGGGTATTGATGGGGCTGTTCTGCTTCTGTGGCGGATCAGGAATGTTGCTCGTGTCGATTGCTTAGTACGCTACGATGTGAAAAAGATGTGCCTTCCTGGTGAGCCAGCCCGAACATTAAGCAGACTGGACTGCTTGTCTGTGAATCTTTGCTGCAAGTTCTCCACATCGATGTTGACTTTGTAGTAGGGATTCTCATAACTGTAGTGGCATTGTTAGGTTAAATTTACTAACACAGTTGTTAAAAATATTGTAACTAACATATTGAGTCCATTGTTACTTGTTAGATAAGATAAGATAATATTTATTTTGTAAAACATGAGTACAGTATGAAGGTCTTAATAATTAACATGAGGTGGCTACATGTTTTGCCATTTATGGCGTACAAAATTAGATGCACTAGAAAAACAATACAACAAAAAAAAATACAATGTCAAAATTGGAATCAAATTGAAATTACAATGTCAAAATTTAAACTTCATTCAAAATTACAATGTCAACATTTAAATTATATTCAAAACAACAATGTCAACATTTAAATTCAGCTAAAAAATTCAGTTAGAAAAAAAAATATTACGGTCTAAAGCTTTGATTTCTTAATACTCGTAAAGCGGTGAACGCTAACACAATAACGGAGCGCTTTTGACACCGTATGTCAAAATACTGGTGAAAATTAAAGATTTTCATGATTGCCGTTATAATTTGACAGCCACCGCTATTCTCGGAGACCGTAGTTTTAGAGCCTCTATGAGTGGCGATGCATGTAACGATTTCACTTTAACAGCGCCATTCAAGTGCTACTAGGTGTGCGTCAGCCCTGCTACCAACTTTACTGCCTCTTATCATTACGGTATAAAAGCCATTCTAAGGCATAGATTTACAAACATTACTTAGTGGTTCTTACACGTGTAACACAGCTGTGCAACAATGACAAGACTAAAACTTACTGCTTAGCCTAAGTACGTGCTAAGTAACCTTTATAGATCTCGGCTTTAGGGCCTGTGCACACCAGGTTTTTTAAACGCGCCGTAGACGCGCGTTTGTAGCGATACAGACGCGATACGCACGCGAGTCAGACGCAGCCCGTAGACTTTTGTAGGATAAAGGGCTTGTGCACACCACGTTTTTTAAACGCGCCGTAGAGGCGCGTTTGTAGCGATACAGACGCGATACGTACGCAACCAGACGTAGCCTGTAGACCTTTGTATTGCGTGTTTAATAAACGTGGTGTGCACAGGCCCAAAAGCGCGCCGTCGATGCAAGTTTCTAAAACGCGCGTCAACGGCGCGTTTAAAAAACGTGGTGTGCACAGGCCCTAAGATTGTACAAGAAAGAAAAAATATGTTTACAGCAACTGTAACAAAATAAGCAACTTATATTTTCCAATATTTGCGAATATTTTCTCCATCCAAATTATAATCGTGTACAAAAAAAATCCACTTACGGTACAGTGAATTTATGTATTTCATATTGTGTCCTATGACCTATATCTTAAGGATTTATACATTATTTAAAGGTACGAAATATGAAAAGAAAGGTTCTGAAACGAGAGCCCTAGAGCTTTCTCAAAGGCTGTGAGAATTCTACTGTGATATTGCAAAATATTTTTTTCATTTTTACGCTGTAAAGGCCTTATTTGGGTTCGGTCCTGTGAATATATTATGAACCTTGTAGGAACACGTTTTTCAAATCTGAGAGTCTATAATTTAAACTTCGTGTGACACTGATTTGTATAAGTTCGACTCAATTCTACGAATTACCTTATCATCATCATTTCAGCCGACTGCTGGACATAGGCCTCCCCTTAAAGGTTTGCCATAATCGCCACGCTTGGCAGGCGGGTTGGCGATCGCAGTATGGTGTTAAAATGCATAGAGAACGCTGCTGCCCATTCTCTAGTAAGTCTCTTAGTCGCCTTTTACTACACCCATGGGAAGAAATGGGATAGTGCTATTCTTTACGTCCGGCCCCAAACGGACCGGATATATAATATGTGTGCATTTCCCAAGCCACAATTTCAAAGTCCAGGCGGCCTGCCGGGGTTGCGAGTTTTTATGAAAGGGATTTCGTGGCCCTGGCACACAGACAACGGAAGGAACACGGGTGGGTTTTAGTCAGTAAAAGTCAGACACGCCCTAGCTCAGCCCAGAGCGGAAGAAGTTAGTTGATAATTTCCCACGCAAAAAAAAAACCTGGTACTGAGAAATTCCTAACCTCGGTTATCACACTCTATGACCAGCCTGTAGAACAATAAAACTAGATAGAAGCGGACCTTAACACAAATTTTAACATAATTAGGAAATTTATTTTATTTTATCATCCTAGGGTAATTTAGGAACAGTATGGGGACTGTTCATAAATTACCCTACGCTGATAAAAATGGTGTTGAATAAACATTATCATTCTTTGGCACACAGTTTAGAATTTTTATTTTACCAACGATAATAATTTATTTTTATTATTAATTAGTCGGCTTGGCGTTGCTGCCACTTGGTGCGCTGTTGTAGCTCGCAGACGTACTCCATCTAGCCCAGAAATGTGGGCGGGCTTGTTCAATCCTTGCATAGCGATGCAGGCGGCTTGGGTTGACTTCCATCAGGTCTGGTGCTGGCAGTGACGTCATTGTTTCTTCGATCAGGAAGTGCCTTGGGGTAAGAGGAGACAGGTCGTGAGGATTGGAAGATATAGGGGAAAGGGGCCGTGAGTTTAGTATAGCCTCGATCTGAGTGAACAGATGTGCAAGCTCTTCATAAGTCAGATAGAAAGTACCCACGGCCCTTTTCATATGATATTTTGCAGATTTTACACTACTACATGGAGTTCGCCGCTTCTACACTTTTTTGGAACAATAATAACTCATTACATATGTAATGAGTTATGTATTGTTGTTCTAAGTGCTACAGATATTATTATATTTTTTTATTTTTTATTTGGGATGGGTTTGCTCTTGACCATAATCTAGGTTCAATATCATCATCTCTGAGGTCAGCGGTCAAAAGATGTGACAAGTATTTCACCTTTATACCCTCACAAGCGATATTCTGTTCAACTTGACCGGAGGTATACTCGTAGGATCGAGCGCTGACACCAAAGACTTCACTTTTAGTGACATTGTAGACCAATCCTTGATGTAAAGTATACTCTTCACTGGTGGTCACCAACATCCTAAGACCACAAACCGAACAGTTCAGCAGTGCCATATCGTTGGCGTAACTTATAATGTTTTTTACACATACTCCGTCAATGTAACAGTTATGAGAAAAGCAGAAAAGTTGGTAGCAGGTCGTACACCTAGAAGCGACGAAAACCTTATTGCAACGAAATAAAGACGCTGTTTTAGAGGTAGAAGGAACAGGGTGTAAAGTTCACTCATCCTCTATAGAAAAAGGAGGATCCTCCAACCAGACGGGTGTTGTGTCTGGTGGGCCTCTGCCCGACGGGCGATGTCGGGACGTTGCATATATGCTAGTCGCGCGGTAAACTCTGCTTGCGCGATGCAGGATTTTGCGTGACGTCAGTGTGACGCGTAGTTCGCATGTGGCGATGTTGATGCCGCTACACTGTCAAACTCAAAATTTTATCATACTTTACCTTTGTGGCTTACTGTATGCATGCATCGTTACTCCATGATATCCGCTGGATACGAGAAGCACAAAACTGGTCGAAGTGGTGGTTCTTGGGAGAGGCCTATGACCAGCGTTGGATGTCTTTCGGCTGAAATGACGACGATGCATCGTCACTCAAAGAGCCTACAAAGATAAGCACTATTTCTAAAACAAAAAAAGCATGTTCCTTTAAATAAAACATAACGTCGGTGAAGTTCTAACAGTGCGTAAGTCATTTTATGAATGTCTTGAGATTAGAATGTCATTGGATAAAGCATAATGGCGCGCATCGTATCGACCAATCAAAACACGGCCAATAGAACGCATTATTTGAAAAATTGTTACACTACGTATCTCAGTTTTTGGCGCCAACACTGCGTATGTCAGGGTGCCAACACTGCGTATGTCAGCCATTCACGTACAAATTCGTCGTACATCACAAGGGCTTCGACGTTGTGATTTCGATTTAATTTTCATGGCTTCAAATCATCACAGAGTTCATTTGTATTAATAATTAAACACAATATGGTCGGTCTTAAGCGTAAGTTACATTCATTTCATACAGTTTTTTCACTCTCCTGTAAAGTAGCCATTTTTGACTTCCGTACTGTTAGAACTTCACTGATAAAATCCTTCATACAACTAATGTAAATGGGTTATTTCTACCGTTACCATTCTTCACCGTTTTAAAGCCAACTTGCAGCGTTTGCTCTTTTCAAAAGTAACCGAGGCAAAAAAATATTCTCGGTCTATTGTCGGGTAGCTTAACAAAGACTTAAACACGAAAGTGGGTAAGTTGTAAAGGAGCTTAACCGTAGACTGAATACCTCCACTTCATGTTTCTATTGTATATCTTAGCGAGTGCAGTTTTGCTACAACTTATGCAACTTATATATTTTTTTATGAAACAGTGATGTTTTTCTTTTCTTGTTTTTGAAGAATAAAAGGTGGAAGTGTGTCAGTGGTTTAAGAGCTTGCTATAGTTTGTGGTGACCTGGAAGTTAAGTGATTCGTTTGAAGAGCATGAAATTGTGAGTTTGAGCCTTTTATTTGGGTGGGAAATTATAAAATAACTTCTACCTCTCTGGGCGGAGCGGAAGTGCGTGTCAGACTTTTACTGACTAAAACCCACCCGTGTTCCTTCTGTTGCCTATGTGCCAGGCCCACGATATCCCTTTCGGACAAACTTGCAACCCTGGCAGGCATTGGCCCTAACGGACCTCGTCAGTTCATGCTGAAATCTCTTTGAGGCGCGCGTGGAACACAACGCGCCGTGGACCGGGCCTGGTCCTTATCGGATGGCGAGCTACCCATTGCTCACCGTCCCCATGCCCATCCTTACGCTGGCCGGGGATCAGGCTGCGACTCCCGACACCCAGGCGGTCTCCCGTGGTGACTAGGGGCGTGAGGGCGCGAATTTTGCCTCTTCCTCACGCGTTCCGCCTCCTCCT
Source organism: Tiliacea aurago (assembly GCA_948098905.1). Classification (NCBI taxonomy): domain Eukaryota; kingdom Metazoa; phylum Arthropoda; class Insecta; order Lepidoptera; family Noctuidae; genus Tiliacea; species Tiliacea aurago. Next base: position 22,080,688 of record OX402593.1, read on the forward strand.
TCGCGAGCATTACTGCTTTGCAGAAGGAAGTGACGGCCTCCCGCTCCCATGCACTCCCGCTCCGAACCATGGCCTGAACCAGGGCCGGACGTGAGAGATCGCCGCCGCCAATCGCCTCCGTGAGGACCCGGCGGTGCTCCGCCCAAGTGAGTTTTAGCTTGGTAAGGGAACATGGCTAAGTAATCAACAGCCGCACTGGTCGATCCATCAGGTTAAACTAAAATTGGTGAGGTTGGTCCGTGGATGGGTGGCTATCTTTACTTACCCAGACCCCTCCGTGCCTCGGAAAGCACGTTAAGCCGTTGGTCCCAGCTGTTATTTTTAGATCTTTGACAGTTGTTGCGGGTCGTCAGAAGCCCGAAATTCTGACAACCAGTCTTATCAAGGGATATCGTGTTACCCAGTAACTGGGTTGTGGAGGTCAGATAGGTATTTTACATAGAGCGACCTCCATGTAAAATACTGGAATTCAACTGTATCCGGTTAGACTGGAAGCCAACCCCAGCATATTTGGGGAAAAAAGGCAGATATGACATGAATATAAAGAAAATATAAAGTGCCAATTAAAAAAAATACCGGCCAAGTGCGAGTCGGACTAGCGCACGAAGGGTTCCGTACCATTATCTATAAAAACGGCATAAAAATCACGTTTGTTGAATGGGAGCCCCCTAAAATATTTATTTTATTTTAATTTAATTATTTATTTTTAAAGTTAATATACAACCTGTTTTTTTTGATATCCCATAACTCTATGGTTATATTCTGTAGGTAAAAATAATACTAAAACTCCTAGAATAGGTGGTCCAAAAATGTATCGTTTCGGAGATATCATCAATCATAATTAAATTAGGTCAAAAATTGACACCAGTATGACGAATCTTTACTTTTGCGAGGTTGCCAAACTTCGCAGTAGTGTAGTAAAATAAATAGTAAAATAAAATATGTAGGTATGTTGGTATCGGGGCTTCCCGGCGGCAGCTAGTGAAGGGAAAGCTAACTTGTCGACGTTGTCATATTTCACGTAAGGGTGTTTTACATTAATAATCGTGACTTTGCCGAATTATTTTGTATGAAAAATGAAAAAAAAAAATAACGAAGGATTGGAACATAACTCATATGCCAGTTGATTCTTTGATATGGCCTCAATCATACCCTAGAGTTATGGGATATCAAAAAAAACACGTTGTATAACTAAACATTTTGTGAATATTTCAATTATCTACCTGTTGCCGTTATCAATATCGAGCAAAAACGAGCAAAAAGAACACGTTTGTTGTATGGAAGCCCCTTAAATATTTTATTTTATTTTGTTTTTTAGTATTTGTTGTTATAGCGGCAACAGAAATACATAATTTATGAAAATTTCAATTGTTTAACTATCACGGTTCATGAGATACAGCCTGGTAACAGACAGACAGACAGACAGACGGCGGAGCCTTAGTAATAGGGTTCCCGTTTTACCCTTTGGGTACGGAACCCTAAAAACATCAAAGTGCAATTACTAATGCCCCTATAAAAACATGGAACTAAGACAATACTGTGACATTTTGAGCTACAAAACGTTTTCAAGCAGGATAATACTAACATTCCTATCCATTATTAAATGTTATAATAGTTAAGTTTAAACGCCTAATCCATCAAGTATCACCCACACAAACGTTTGAAGTTTCCCCTTGTCAAGATCAAGTGGAAACAATAGAGAGGAACATGGCTGCCTCTGACGGCATACTAAGGATGCGGTAAGATGAGTAGCGAGTGTTGTGATTCAAGGAATTTAACAATAGGTATACCTTACATAATTTAAAGATTTTTAAAGTAGGTACATTACTTTAAAAAACTTTAAACAAACTTTACCGCCTTTTGTGTTTAGAAACTACCATAGCCGGAATAAAGTTCGGAATTCAATAATGGCTCCATATTTTAAACCTGGGTCTGAAGATAAACCTTGTTTTGTAATAAGGGGGTTATTGTTTGAATACGAGGCTTTTGGCTACTTTGTTTGTGTGCAATTTATGTTATTTCATTGTAATGTGCATTTTGTTTGTGCAGAAAAAAGAAAGAAACATTTTTAGAAAGAAAGAAAATAGAAAAAAAATCTTTCTATCTTTCTAAAAATTAAAAATAAAACGTAATAAACTAAAACCATCTTAAAATCAAAAGTCATTTATTCCATCTAGACTCAGCCTAGTTGAATAAATGACTTTTCATCTTTCCGTTAATCAGCATTAGTTAATCAGCACTTTCGGAATGTCAAAATTACATAAGACAGTCCCCCAAAAACGCCCGTACTTCACCACTTCCTAGTGATTTAGCTGGGTAGAACAAATGGCGCAATAAACTCCTCAGCAGCAAAGCTGTCCGTTCAGCTAGAAAAATTTGATTTTAAGCAATAGTACATATGCAAAATGGCGGACGGCACGGTTTGCGCAGTTAGTCAAGGCATTGACTGCTGCGCTGCGTGTCGCTGGTTCGATTCCCGCACGGAACAAATATTTGTATGACCTACAAGTAGTTGTTCCGGGTCTGGCTGTTTGTGTATGTGAATTTAAATGTTTGTAAACGCACCCACAATACAGGAGAAATTCCTAGTGTGGGGCAACGTTTGTTTTAAATTGATCGTAATACGATAATTTTAAAACAAACATTTGCCAAATCGGTTGAGTCGTTCTGAAGCTTACCAACGAATAGTATTTTATTTTTTATTATATAGAATAGGAGGACGTGTGTCGTAAAGCTCGGGTCCAATTGGACCCACTACCGAACCGACGGCAACGCACGCGGTGGAGGTTCGAATGTGTTCGGGTTCAGTCGGGAGCGCTTCCTAACTATACGGGTTTATACTATCATTCCATTCTTACTATTTCACGTCGCTGCCATCTTCACGTCTGCCAACCTGCCAATATACCGACTTTCGTTGACGGATTGTGTTCGTTGCCAACCTTATGATATATTGTGTGGCTACGTCACTGTTTTTATACATTATCGAGTGACATTTATGTTGATGTTCAGATGTTTTTTGTGTTACATATTAGATTGGTATTGGATGAAGGAGCGGTGGATAAATAGAAGTGTATTTTTACGCTGAAATGTAACATACAATAACATCGCGCCAGTAATACCCTAAGGGGGCGGGTGTACATCTATATTTCGTCAGTACCTAACGTCAGTCCTATGTAATAAGGGATGAACTTATTAGCATTATTTAATTAGGCACAAATCCAGATAAAGTACGGGCGGCTACTGAAAAATTACGCGATTGGCGTGGCCAATGTGCCCATCAGCACAATACAATAACGTTGCTAAGGATAATACAATGAACATTAGGAGAAGGATCTGTAAGTTTAAGGTTTGTTTTAAGATTTACCCAATAATAACTAGAAGTTCGATAAAGTTTTTAAAAATAGCTGTTAAATTGAATGTTAGATTGTTGAGATTTCATAATCAGCTATTAATGTATCCACCGGGACACAGACCTCCTCTCTGTGAGACGAAGCGGGCCGCAATCCACCACCCGAGCATAGTGCGGGTTGGTGGATGTCCCATTTCTTCGAAATGTAGGTTCTAAGACATGCCACTTTCCTCACGATGTTTTCCTTCATCGTTTTGAGAGCAGTGGTGATGAAATAATTTATACAAAGTAAAGCACTTGCCTATGTTTGAATATATGAGCTACAAATCGTAAGCACTGTTTTAAATTAAGGGTAAATTGACATGAAAACAGCTTAAGATTTTGAGTACTAGTCGAAGAATATTTGGAGACAGTTGAGCTTCATATAAAAGAGCTCGTCTAAGTAGAATTGCTGCCTAGCGAAATTTCAGTCCGAACATCAAGCAATTAAATATAATTAGAAATAGTTAGAAACACAAATTACTATACAACGTAGATCTTATAGTTTATGCTAGGTACTAACAGTTTTCCGGTTAGAATGGTGACACTAAAATTACATCAGCTGCAAAATTAAGCCACTAAAGTAACAATAAAGATTTTTACATAGATATAACACAAAAAATTGTGTAGATAAACTCATAAAGCTTACAAGGGACACAGGTGAAGGTACATAAACTACCTGCTGAATTTCTCAAAGGTCCCCAACGTTGTAAATCATAACTACGACATAATTGCGTACAGGGCTTACCTGCGTTGTGATTCTGCTAACGTAAAAGTTTGCGTTGTAGACGGTTTGTCGTGTACCTGTGTTGTCAACTCAAACTGTAGTTGGAGAGCAATTTGTTTAGGGACTTGGTGTGAATGTTGAATAGATGAAAAATATGTAGGTTTATTATATTTTCGGGTTGGATTTTTGATGGTTCGTGGTCAAAGCCAAAGGTCAAGAAACTGTCTATTGAAATTGTACGAGTGTATGACTTGCCGAAAAAGGATTGTAGGAATAACGTAGAAACAGGGATGGAGCAGATTTAAAATAGGTACAATCGATACTTGAGGTTATAATAATGCTCGTTCCATCTTAGCCCTGGGTATAATAAATAACGTTTATTTTTTGTGCTTTATTAAAAATAACCAGGTTCTTAATAATTAATTACAATCTTGCCTTTAAGACTAATAAGCAATCTTAATATAACCTATTTTTTTATGCGAACAAACAACTCAACATTTACGAGTATTCATTCTCAAAGTGCAAATTGGTGCTGCGTGACAGGCTGTTAAAACTTTCATATAGTGATACTGAAACTCACCGTGTACAACTGATCTAGTTCTACCTTGAAATCTGTACATTCATACGCAAACACACACACACACACTCACTACACCAACTTATTCACACCACACCACACAACAAACTTAAACAACATACTTAAACAACACACTTACACATACACTCACTACACCAACTTACACCACACCACGCAACACACTTAAACAACACACTCACACCTAAAAATATTAATTACCTACTTGTTTAAAAATTTTCACGTATCCACTACCTTTAAGCTTTTTCCAACAAACATGACCCATACATGTATCGTCAATACGCTGTCTCATTTTAAACGGAAGGCCATGTCTCCTGTGATACAGTATTTCCACTAGTACAAGATACAGGTGATCGATGATCTTTATTCCACTAAAGTTAAGTACTGTCTTGTATGGCACAGTTTTGCTTATCTATAACTGGTGGAATATCCTAATCTCTTCAAAGTGAGAGTGAACAGGCTTCTTCTGAGTAAGCTCACTCCATCGTCGACTTTGTCACTGTCTACACAATTTTTTGTGTTATATCTATGTAAAAATCTTTATTGTTACTTTAGTGGCTTAATTTTGCAGCTGATGTAATTTTAGTGTCACCATTCTAACCGGAAAACTGTTAGTACCTAGCATAAACTATAAGATCTACGTTGTATAGTAATTTGTGTTTCTAACTATTTCTAATTATATTTAATTGCTTGATGTTCGGACTGAAATTTCGCTAGGCAGCAATTCTACTTAGACGAGCTCTTTTATATGAAGCTCAACTGTCTCCAAATATTCTTCGACTAGTACTCAAAATCTTAAGCTGTTTTCATGTCAATTTACCCTTAATTTAAAACAGTGCTTACGATTTGTAGCTCATATATTCAAACATAGGCAAGTGCTTTACTTTGTATAAATTATTTCATCACCACTGCTCTCAAAACGATGAAGGAAAACATCGTGAGGAAAGTGGCATGTCTTAGAACCTACATTTCGAAGAAATGGGACATCCACCAACCCGCACTATGCTCGGGTGGTGGATTGCGGCCCGCTTCGTCTCACAGAGAGGAGGTCTGTGTCCCGGTGGATACATTAATAGCTGATTATGAAATCTCAACAATCTAACATTCAATTTAACAGCTATTTTTAAAAACTTTATCGAACTTCTAGTTATTATTGGGTAAATCTTAAAACAAACCTTAAACTTACAGATCCTTCTCCTAATGTTCATTGTATTATCCTTAGCAACGTTATTGTATTGTGCTGATGGGCACATTGGCCACGCCAATCGCGTAATCCAAGCCGTCATTAGGGTCATCCTTGCGAACGGTTATTTGGGCCGCCCAAGTAAATGTGGTTTAGTTGACCTAGATAACAACATGTAGGTAAGTTTTGAGGTATTAGCAGATCATTTAATAGGTACTTAGGTATGTTCCTAATGACTGCCGCGTTGGTCTAGTGGTCGCAAGTGCTAATACTGGGCATGAGGTCTTGGATTTGATTCGGTTGGGAAAAGTAATATTGGGTTTTTAACCAGCATAAAAAAGAAGGAGGTTCATTATCTTCGGCATATATTTTTTTATCTTTTGGTTCGGTACGTGGCTTGCGTTAAATAAATTTGATTTACTTTGCTTGGGAGTTTTTGAGTTAGCTTGTACCTTATCTACGTTTCTGGTTTGAATATTAATTATGCGTGACAGTTTTTGTCTGTTAAATGTCTACTGTTATCAGAAAACATAATTATAATTAAATAGCAAAATGTAAGAAAAATATCTTTTGATATAAAAAATACTTTTATCTTAATGAGACCACTCAGTAGAAAATTAAGTTAGTAAGTAGTGGTTGAAGTTTATAGGGCTACTAAGTTAAAACATGAATTCTAACAAGACTAGTAAGTTTTGTTAGCCGCACAAGTTCCTAACGTTAAAGTGAACGTTAGGAACTAGTGCGGCTGTTTTTAATTATATTTTAAACTAGCTGACCCGACAGGCTCTGTCAGAATTTCCCGTTTCAATAATCATACAAATTTCCCATAGAAAATGCACTTTCAGAATTCTCGAATTCTCCAATATTCCCGCAACTTATGAATTTTTTCTTTCCGTTAGAACCTGAGTCGGACTTGACTAGATAATATTATAAATGCAAAAGTGAGTTTGTTTGTTTGTTACGCATTCACGCTAAAACGGCTGAATGGATTTGGATGAAATTTGGCACATGGGTAGACTAAGACCTAGAAAAGGACCAAGGATACTTTTATCTTTTAGAAAAATTAAGTATATTTTAGGATACATGTATTGCATGTATGTATTTTTCATTGGTTTGATATTTTGTGTTTGTTTTATATGGTGAATTTTGTTTGTCCTTATTTTATATCATTTTCACTGATAATTGTATGTCATCAATGACACAACATAGTGCAACATTATGATTAGTATATAAGACCTTGACCTTGAACCTATGTTTTACAAATAAATAATTCTGAATCTGATTCTAATTCTGATTCTATCTCGATATTCCCACGGGATCGAGACTTACGAGTATGCGGGTGAAACCGCTGCGCGCAGCTAGTCTTAACTAATATTATAAATGCGAGTTTGTTTGTTACTCAATCACACTAAAAAGGCTGAACAGATTTGGATGAAATATACATGGGCAGATCTAGACAAACAGGTAAGTTTTCATCCCGGATCGCAGACGAAGTCGCGGACTACAGCTAGTTACGAATATTTTAATACAAAAGTTTGCTATATCTGTCCAGCCGTTTTGAAATTAGTAATGCGCGTACCAACGATCATCATTTCTTTTTTATTAAGATAGATAGATAGTTCCTATTCCTACAACTAGATTTCGATTCGCACCGCCTTATTACAAAACAAGATTTATATTTTGACATGGCTTAAACCATGGAGCCAGTTTTTGTAACAAGAACGTAACAGTGATTGAAATACCGTTCTTTATACAAAACTGAAAACTTAGTTCGGTACTAAGTTTTCAGTTTTGTGTTTAGGAACTTTACCATAGTCGGAATAAAGTTCGAAATTCAATAATGGCTCCATGTTTTAAACCTGGGTCTGAAGATAAACCTTGTTTTGTAATAAGGGGGAAAATTTCCAACAAACTCACCATCACTCTACCACCTACAAACCGAAATGCTCTCGTATTTACTTTCAATACCGGTCCTCTAATAATTTGCGGTGCCGTACCGTGCCATGACCGTACCGGAGCTGTACCGCCGTATCGTCACCGGGACGGCCGTTAATTAGTTTGGTTGACGAGGGTAGCAGCCGTTAGTACTATATTGTTAATGACTACACTGTAGGACACTATGTACCTCACTTTTGAACCGTAATTTATAACCGTGGAGGTACTCCAAATTATTTTATGTTAGTATTTATGAGTTGGTTTTGTCGAGTTCATGTGTGTTTAAGTTTGTTGAAGGGATATAAAAGGGGGCTTGTGGCTAAGTAGCCAAGCTTGAGCTTGAGCTGGAGCAAACTACTTAGCTTGAGCGTTTAACCTGATCTGCATCGCATTTTTACACTTTTTACTTGTTTGATTGTTTTTATTTCTTTATTTTTTGATCTACTGTATATTAGATTGTGTGCCTTTTAGTGTGTTACTCTGTGCTAAATAAATGTATTTTCTTTCTTTCTTTTCTTTTTATCTGTACTTAAGAGCGTTTACACCTTACGGCATTTCATACAAACTTACAAGCCCTTGTTTTTCGAAATGACTGAACCGATTTTAATTAAAATTTCATACGCATAAGCATGATACAAAGGTCTAAAAAGTTAGTAACGAATATTTTCGAAATTACTAATTTAAAAACAGATAACTGGAAATCTCTGTTTCTATGGAAAAAATCGGTCTAATTTAGCTGTAACACTATTTTTGGATAATGTTCTTTGTTAACATTTTGACCGTTGTGACCTTGCTTATGCGTATGAAGTTTCATTAAAATCGGTTCAACCATTTCGAAAAACAAGGGCTTGAAAGTTTGTATGAAATGCTGTAAGGTGTAAACGCTCTTCAAGTTTTAGTTGTTGAATAATTCAATAGGTAATAATGATTTTCCTTTTGCTAGTAAAATGTTATTAATCATTGAAATACATTGCAAGCTTTAGTTTTGTATAATTTAAAAGCATTTTTAAATTTTGTAAATGTGAGTACCATGGAGCCGTTTATTATGTTATCATGTACGTTAACTTATAAAAGCTTGGCAGTTGAGAGTATGTGATGCTCACTTAAATGTCTCGCTGATGGTGGCGCGTATGTTGGATCATTCGGTTCCCTACAAAATGGTTGAGCTGGATGGTGCTGATCCACGCGTCATGTTCGTGAACGGGCGCCGTCAGTTGAGACTGGTCATCTCATAACTGCCAGGGCTTATTGTAATCTTTTAATCTTATATTTTGAATTGTTTTTAAATAATTATATTTTTACATTGTTCTCGCATAAAGAATTGACAAATTGATGTACCCAGGATTTTGTAATATCTTGATTTAAAAGAGTGTCCTTGGAGTTTCTTGCCTGTTCTTCTCCATAGAGATCTACGTTTTGGAATGGGCAAATAGCTTCAACTTTCTGACTAACCGACCGACTTTTTGACAATTCAAAATGCCTGTAATTGGTTTAATCGAAATAAATGCTTTGAGCTTGAGTTTGAGTTTGATCGATCGATCTGTGCGGCTATTATGACTAAATAATAGCCGATCAGGTTAAACGCTTGCTGCGATTGGTCCGTGGATGAGTGTCCATCTTTACATAACAAGACCTCTCCGTGTCTCGGAAAGCACGTTAACCCGTTGGTCCCAGCTGTCATTTATAGATCTTTGACAGTTGTAATGGGTCTTCAGAATCCCGAAAGTCTGGCAACCTAACCAAGTCTTCTCTGTGGAGGTCAGATCAGTCGCTCCATGTAAAATAAAACTAGTTAAACTGGAAGCCGACCCCAACACAGTTGGGAAAAGATGATGATGATGATGAAGGGATAAATAATATCACCACCACCTTCGCCATCACCTTTGTACGTATTTTTCTGTTCCTTTCTTCTTGTCTGTACAATATTAGTTTTAGTATATGCGAAACCCAAAACACGGTCTAGTTTTTTATGTAAAGAATCTATGTACAAAATTTCAAAACTGTATCATGTAAAATCACAAAGTTATAAGGTTGTTATGTTACCGGGTTGTCCGTACAAAAACATGCTAACGGCGCCCCCCCTGCACCTTGGTCGTCTTGAGCTCATTGATAATAATTTGGCAGTAGGTACCTAACCGCACGGCGATTGTATTGTAAATGGTGATAACATTTTCCATCACACTTAAATATTTTTGGGACAAAATATAACATGGTGTAAAACTTATGGAAATCGATTTAGTTCCTTATTCTGAACAAACTATAGGCAGGTTTCGCATATACTAAAAATTATGTTGTATAAATGTGTTTACATAAGCTGTTAATTACATAATAATAATAAATAAATAAATGAATAAATAACATGACTATAATGTCACGCCGGACACGATTTCTTGAAGAGATAGACAGGGGTGTATAAAACACCTCTCCTCTCCCACATTTTGCCATCTAGTTGTGTATTAAGTCCCATGTAATAAGGTGTATAAAGTCATACCTTTTTCCTATGGGGTAGGCAGAAACTGCAGAACGCCTCCTCTTACTTCGTTCACGTTCGTACATGTCAAGGCGACTTCCCTTTGAACTTTACACCTTGTTCCTCATACCTCTACACTATCAACTATTGTTATCATTTACTTAGAAATAGATTTAGATAGATTAAAGTACGTCTACCTAGGGCAAGTTTTCCAGCTTGGTAGGCACAACTTTGAAAAAGAAGCCGACAGAAGGATCCGGTTGGGTTGGGCAGCGTTTGGAAAACTTCGTCAAGTCTTCTCGTCGCCAATCCCGCAGTGTTTGAAGTCTTCAACCAGTGCGTCCTGCCCGTTATGACATACGGTGCCGAAACGTGGACACTGACAGTCGGGCTGGTCCACAAATTCAAGGTAACTCAGCGTGCTATGGAGCGGGCTATGCTTGGAGTTTCTCTGAAGGATAAGATCAGAAATTAAGTTATCCGGAAGAGAACCGGAGTTACCGACCTAGCCTGCAGAGTAAGCAAGCTGAAGTGGCAGTGGGCTGGCCATGTTTGTAGAAGGACCGATGGCCGGTGGAGCAGACGAGTCCTGGAGTGGAGACCGCGTATCGGCAAGCGTAGTGTGGGACGCCCCCCAGCTAGATGGACCGACGACCTTAAAAAGGTGGCTGGGTCAGACTGGATGCGGAAGGCGGAGGACAGGGTGTTGTGGCGCAGCCTGGGAGAGGCCTATGTCCAGCAGTGAACTGCTATAGGCTGAGTTGATTGATTGACTTACAAATAAAAATAATGTAAACAAAAGGTTGATGATTTATTTGACTTAATGGGATCACAAAAAATAATAACACACAATATCTTGAAAGACTTTTCTCCAAACAATAAAACGTCCATTACTTAATAAAAGCTTCCACAACAAACAAAGCTGTCACGACAGTCTATTTAATAGTTTCTCTTAACAATAGTAAAAATGGTGTGCTCACAAAACAGGGAAATGCGATCGTAATAATTGCATCGCCGGTTTTGTAATGTGGGGTGAGGGGGAGAGTGAAAATGATGAGTGTCGCGCCTGGCGTCCATTATTATTATTTATATGACTATTAATTCGAGTAGAGCTGGTAACGGTATAGACTTACGAGTAGTAGTAGTAATAGTCCATTTATTTGTCAGAATATTGTTACAAGGTAACAAAAAAAATATATATATATAAATAAATATAAAATTAATTTTAAAAAATGTATGATAGTGCTGGCAAATAAAAACAGTACCACAGACAAAAACAAACGTCATTGCGGCTGATGATGTCACGGAAACACGAATCAGTGCAATAGCAAATTAAGTAATTAAGGTTTGTTTAACTACTCTTACTCTAGAAAGGAAATTGAATCACTGTTACTGTTAGTTCATTTCAAATAAAATTATTGTTACCCAAATAAATTTACAATTTACAGTATTTAAAAAGTGTTATTAATTACAAATCAAATATTGTGCGCAATAACATTATTTTTATTAAATTAATCTAAATTGAATTGTAAAAACAAATGTCACCAGAAGTCGTTACTCTTTGACGTTGATAGTTATTTAAACTTATAAATAGGCTTGCTCTAGTCGCAGAGCGCGAAGTAATGAATTGTATTTTGAACTGTATGCATCTCGTTATAAAAATTAAGTTGTGTGAATCATTGTTGGTTGTGGAAATGATAAAAAGTGTTTACAAGATGTCTGATCGTTATCATTTGAGATCCCTGAGCACTCCCGCTCTTACATGTATAATATATACAGTATGTAACCAAAACTCTGTTGTTCCTTTTAGGGACGTTTACCTTAACCTACAAGCACAACATTGGTGGAATTATAATTTAAAAAAATTATGAATTGGCTAGTCGAGAAGTCAAAATCAAAGAACTAAAGAGGTAAGCAAATTAGTAAAACATTACAAATATTAATAATTAAATATTTATTTTAATTATTTTTGTTGAACAGTTTTTATAAATGACTTGCTTTATTACGTATGTATACAAATTCTTAAAACGTAGGTAGAAGGAACAACAGGGTTTTTGTTACATATTGTATAAAAAATATATAAAAAAATGGAATATTGTTATTTGTAGTAGTTCGTGGGTTCGAACTCAGAAAGGCGCTTTACTTTGTGTAAATTATTTCATCACCACTGCTTTCAAAACGGTGAAGGAAAACATCGTGAGGAAACCGGCATGTCCTAGAACTAAAAAGTCGAAGACATGTGACATCTGCCAACTGCCCGCACTGGGCTTGCGTCGTGGATTACGGCCCACTCCATCTCACAGAATGAGGAGGCCTGTGTCCCAGCTGGCTGATTATGTTTTATGTGTATGTATTAAAATGTAAATGGGAAAGTACGTAGATTTGTCCGTTTAGTACATTTTGAACATAATATTATTTTAACAATTTTGGCAATGATTCTTGCAAAAGGAGTATGAATCTTACTACTATCTGACGGTTTGTAGTTTCTGTCTACCCTCCTGTGAAAAAAGCGTGAGATTTGAATTTATGTATTTTGTGCTAAAATACATAAATTTAACTGATTATCCTAACTTCCTAACTTAATATTATAAATGCGAAAGTAAGTTTGTTTGTTACCTTTTCACGCCTAAACCACTGAACCGATCATCCTGAAATTTTGCATACACGTTGTCAGGTGTACAGAAACGGACATAGGGTACCTTTCATCCCGAAAAAAGCACTCTTCTCGAGGAAAACAAAAATAACGTTCTTATGATAATAGATGGCACCACGTGTCTTTCGACTTATGATTAAATTAGCAGCAGAGTACAACGCGAATTGATTGTCAAATTCTAAATTAACGCGAGCGAAGCCGTGGGCAAAAGCTAGTATAAATATAAGTAAACTCTGTGTGCCGTGTGCTACCAGACGTAAAGAAAAGCACACCCCATTTCTTCCCGTGGGTGTCGTAAAAGGCGACTAAGGGACTTACTACAGAATGGGCAGCAGCGTTCTCTATGCTTTTTAACACCACACGCGATCGCGAACCCGCCTGCCAAGCGTGGTGACTATGGCAAACCCCCCATTTTGGGGTAGGCCTATGTCCAGCAGTGGACGTCTTTCGGCTATAATGATGAATGATGATGATGAAGTAAACTGTGTACTTATATATATGAAAAAGTGATTACCTATATAAAAAAAAATACTGATTAGGTATATAAAAATCATTGGTTTTTAGTGTAGTATCATATAATTTTCTGCAAAATGAGTGAAATACAAACAAGCTCTGAAATTAGAGTAATTTAATAATGAAGCTCCCAGCTAGATGTGAGTGTTAGCAAGAAGAGTGCTAACACCCACATCTAGCATAATTAAACCTCATATTTACATTCGCTCTATGTTACTTACTAAAATTTATTTACAAAACATGTCGCCGACCCTAAAATTCTGTTAGCCCTAAAAGGATAACCACAACAAAAGTAAGGGCATACAAAATTAAATTAAATAAAACGGAGGCAAAAACGAATTGAAACTAATTACTATAAAGCTTATTAAAAAAAATAATTACACAACAAAAAGTAAGAACATTTAATTATAAGTTATAATAAGGTGACAGAATATGAAGGTGGGATTTTGTGGGAAATGTAGTCGGTTCAGCCGTGTAAAAATACTTGGGAAGGAGAAATCAAATAAATAAAAAGGAATTTGAAGGTATAAAATGGTAAGGGAGGGTGAGATTAAACAAATACTGGAATGAGGTACGGATTCCCCTGTTGGATCCGGAATGAATTATGTGTAGTATTTTAGTTGATTTTCATTCTTTGTTAGAAAGGATATACTCGTAATTACATTATTTTTAACGATTTACTATAACAAATAAAAATGTGATATCCCTTAAGACGCAGATATATGCCAGTGACCTTGAGTGGTTAGCTAGCGTGTTCTGTACAGGGAGCTTAAAATGGACGCTTTGGCAGAATCATGCGTGCAATTCATACAGCCCGCAATTCATCTGTTTGACAGCTGCTATTTAGCATTAGACTTCACTATATTAATTCTTAATTTGTGGACCATTTTACGAAACTCCATACACAACTGTCAAATAGATGAATTGCGGGATATGAATTGTACGCAGATCATAATATGATTCTGTGAAAGCGTCCATTTTAGGCCCCCTGAGCTCACGCAACGCGTCGTACGTTCAGCTAGTAACAGGACTCGCCCATCAAGGAGCACTGTCCCCAATTTGACGCATTATTAATTTATTATACACAAAACAAAAAGTATTTTAATAAAACGCGTATACTAAAAGATCAATAATTTAATTATCTTTAAATAAGTGAAGATTTCAGAAAAATACGCTTGGTAGATTTTGCGCCATTCTCAGTTTTTTATCCGCGTTAGACATAACTTTACAAATTAATTTCACTATATAATATAAACATAATCTAAAATATTCACATATTATGTTTTTGAGAAAATGCTCTAATTTATAGTATATTTTTTTCAAATCCTTAACACTACTCGTTTAGACGTGATCTTCAGTATAAAATCATTAAAAGTCGGTTATCGTCCCCTTAAAATCAGGTTTTGTGATTTTTTTTTTAAGAAAACCATTTAACAAAAGTTACAAAAATATTTTTCACACCATCTGCTCGTTAATGTCAAATGATTATATCACGCAAACCTAATATGTAGCAAGTCATTAAAGTCAAACCCCCTTATTACAAAACAAGGTTTATCTTTAGACCCAGGTTTAAAACATGGAGCAATTATTGAATTTAGAACTTTATTCCGACTATGGTAAAGTTCCTAAACACAAAACTGACAACTTAGTACCGAACTAAGTTTTCAGTTTTGTATAAAGAACGGTATTTCAATCACTGTTACGTTCTTATTACAAAAACTGGCTCCATGGTTTAAGCCATGTCAAAATATAAATCTTGTTTTGTAATAAGGCAGCTAGGCTCTAGCCGGGCATTAATATTGTACTGGATTTCATTAAGACCCAATGGTGCTTATTGTAATTTGAATTTGGAGCCTCAACAAAAAAAAATTGCGCTAAAACTTTTACTAACTAAAACGTTTTTCTGTTAAAGTACAGCTCGATCAAAGAGTTTCTCACTTCATACGTTTTAGGTGTCGTCGACGAACATTACGCAATTTAGTAGAGATGTTATAGTGGAATAATAAGTAACAATCATTTAATATTAAACAATAAAATTGTTTTCCATTGTTATAGGCTAGTTCAAGATATCGAATAATCTGCATATTAGGCTCGCTGACTCTGCCAACCGCTTGTATCTACATTATCTGTGGCGGTAATGGCAGCATGTCATCGCAGGAGTTCTTGGCGAAGTGACATGTTTAGCAGTTTTGTTTTATTGTCTAAAATTTGTTTTTAGCCGAATATTAATGTGTAATAATGGTGGATTCATAATTTCAGCCGAAAGACGTCTACTGCTGGACATAGGCCTCCCCCAAGCACCGCCACTTCGACCGGTTCTGTGCTTCCCGCATCCAGCGGATACCTGCGGCCTTCACAAGGTCATCGGTCCACCTTGTAGGAGGCCTTCCAACGCTACGTCTTCCGGTACGCGGTCGCCACTCCAGGACCTTTCGGCCCCATCGGCCATCAGTTCTGCGAGCAATGTGCCCTGCCCACTGCCACTTAAGCTTGGCAATTTTTCGGGCTATGTCGGTTACCTTGGTTCGCCTGCGGATCTCTTCATTCCTGATTCGATCACGTAGGGAAACTCCAAGCATAGCCTTCTCCATTGCCCTTTGGGTGACTTTTAGCCTTCTGATAAGGCCCATTGTAAGCGACCACGTTTCAGTGCCATAGGTCATCACTGGCAACACGCACTGGTCAAAGACTTTCGTCTTGAGACACTGCGGTATGTGGGACGAGAAGATATTGCGAAGCTTCCCGAACGCTGCCCAGCCGAGTCGGATTCGACGATTGACCTCTTTCTCGAAGTTGGACCTACCTAACTGGACAGTTTGTCCGAGGTAAACATATTCGTCCACAACTTCGAGTGTAGCGCCTCCGATCTTCATGGGAGTGGGTGTTACATGGGCATTTGACATGACCTTTGTCTTATCCATGTTCATTTTCAGACCCACTCTTTCGGAAGCTCTACTGAGGTCATCGAGCATTACACTGAGGTCCTCCATAGTCTCAGCCATGACAACCATATCGTCGGCAAACCGAAGGTGAGTGATGTACTCGCCATTGATGTTGATGCCTAGCCCTTTCCAGTCCAGAACCTTGAAGACATCCTCCAGTGCAGCGGTGAACAGTTTCGGAGAGATAACGTCTCCCTGCCTCACACCTCGCTGCAGAAGGATAGGTTTCGAGGTCTGGTCCTGGAGTTGGACCGACATAGTGGCGTTTTTGTACAGACACTTCAGCACCTCGATGTACCGATAGTCGATCTGGCACCGTTGAAGAGACTGCAGTACAGCCCATGTCTCGATCGAATCAAAGGCTTTCTCGTAGTCCACAAACGCTAAGCAGAGAGGCAGGTTATACTCTGCGGTCTTCTGTATAACCTGCCGCAGCGTATGTATGTGGTCTACTGTGCTAAAGCCTTTACGGAATCCGGCTTGTTCGGGAGGCTGGAAGTCGTCAAACCTGCGCGCGAGACGGTTCGTAATGACTCTTGAAAACAGCTTGTAGACATGGCTCAGAAGTGAGGTGGGCCTATAATTCTTAAGGAGGGTATTGTCACCCTTCATAAAGAAAAGGATCACCACACCTCTGTTCCATGCCTGTGGCGTTTTGCCCTCGAGTATGACGGAATCAAACGGCTTCTGGAGGACCTTGAGAACGGGTTTTCCGCCGGCCTTCAGGAGCTCGGCCGTAATTCCATCATCACCGCCTTGTTGTTTTTAAGCTGCTTCAGAGCCATCCTAATCTCGTACAAGCTGACGTCCGGGATGTCTTCAGTGTAATGTCGGGTCAATCTAGCTCTTGGGTCATTTGCCAGATTCGTACCGGGGTTATACGTTGATGTATATAACTGCCCATAGAACCTCTCGATCTCTCCCAACAGCTCAGGTTTGGCGGATACGATCCTGCTGTCATCGGTCTTCAGTTTTGCAAGCTGGCTCTGCCCAATAGACAGATCTCTTGAAAAGACCTTGGAGCCCTTATTTCGCTCTATCGCGTCCTTAATGCGGTCTGCATTAAAGCGGCGAAGGTCGCTTTTCAAGGACTTAGAGATCTGTTTATTGAGCTGGCGGTACTTAAGCGCATCATCTGAAGACTGCAGTATCAACTCGCGCCTCTCCTCCATGAGCTTTATAGTAGGATCAGAGAGCTTCTTGTTTTTATTTGTACGACGGGTCTTAAAGATCTTAGACCCGACCGTATGGACAGTTTCCACGAACCCATCGTTATAATCGTCCACGGAGCTCCCTAGGCACTCGAAACGATTCTGAAGTTCGAGCTGAAAGTTCTCGGGGATTTTGACTTGGATCGGTGCTGGGCGAAGCGTAGACTTCACCAGTCGAGATCTTTCCAGCTTGATATTTAAGTTCAATGTGCCTCTTACCATGCGGTGATCACTTCCGGTTTTCACCGCGTTGATCACAGAGACATCATTGAATACTTGCTTCTTCGTCGACATGATGAAGTCAATCTCGTTTTTTGTTGCACCATCAGGGCTCTGCCAGGTCCACTTTCTGTGCTCACGTTTTCTGAAGAAGGAATTCATCATAAAGAGGCCTTCCTTCTCCATAAAACTGGCCAGTACGTGACCTCGGTGGTTCCGACGCCCAACTCCAAATTGCCCCACTCGCAGCTCATCATCGTTTCGTTTGCCCAGTTTTGCATTGAAGTCCCCCATAACAACGGTGAAGTGAGTTTTAGAGCCATGCATGGCTCTTGAAATATCCTCATACATGGTCTCCACCTCATCGTCAGGGTGTGAAGAAGTCGGGGCGTAAACCTGTACGACCTTCAGCGAATATCGTGCGGATATTCTGAGTATAAGGTACGCCACCCTGGTCGACACACTCTCGATCTTCACCACGTTGCTCACAAGGGACTTATGGACGATAAACCCGACACCACCTTGGGACTGCTGGTCGCCCTCCCGAAAATAGAGCAAGTTCCCAGATTTCAGGATTATCGAGTCCTCCCCCTGTCTTCGGACTTCAGATAACCCTATTATACCCATTATATTATATAATGGTGGATTATTAACCATTAAGTGTTCGTGAACGTGCATTAGTGTAGGCAAATGAAACAAAACAGTGCAAATTCATTTCATCAATAATTAAACAAAGTTTGTATCTAAATAAAAACTTGGCTAAAAGGTACAGCAACCAGGCCATTAAAATATTATTGCTGTGGCACTTACGGGCCCGCATTAAAATGTTGGATTTGGGCATCATATTTACGGTATTAGTTTTTGTGTTTTCGATGAGAATTGTATGAGTTTAGATAAAATTGTGTATGAAACTGCACATAATTAGTTATTTCCGGTTATTTAACAGTTTTATATGAACGTATAAACTAATTAATTCGAAATCGAAATGGTTTTCGTTATCTCGCCTTGGATAAAGGTGTCTTCATCTTGGGCCACCTTGAATCCCTCACTGCACTCAGGATTCTAGTCTTAACTCCCTCGCTTCGCTCAGGAGTTAACTCAGAGCTTCTTCGTTGCGCTCGGGAGGCCGAGAATCCTTCGTTACGTTCGGGAGTCAATATACCGCCCGTGACTTAAGACCCTGCTTTATCCTCTTAGTGAATAATCCCACTATTTAGACTATAACATTACGTGATTTAAATAAAAGGCTTAGATATAATATCTTTACATCTGCTTACTACGTTGGTTAACCTATTAAAGAAATATGAGATTGTATAAATGACGAAATATATTTTTTTAAAGACGTCCACTGCTGGACATAGGCCTCCCCTAAAGTGGAGGGGGGTTGCCATAATCGCCACGCTTGGCAGGCGGGTTGGATTAGTCACCTGCTAAAAGTAATTTCTCCTGGAAAGTTCAACCACAACATTTTGCTCCTCATAAACTCACCAAATCATGGGATTTCTTGTTCAAAGTTCGTCAAAACCATTTTATGTCACAGAATGGCGTTAAATATTTCCAATCTTCAATACTCCATGTCCCAAACCAGAACATTAAAGAGCAAACCTGGACTTAAAATCTTCCAAAATTACCCAAAAACATCCGTTCCTTTTATAACTTGACAAATTCAAAGCTATCACATAACATCTTCGTTTAACTATGACCTCGACGGAGGCTATTCAAACACAGGGCAATTCTAACCCAGTCACATGACCATTCCACGCAATTATTAGATACGCGACAATGCGAAATAGTCGACTGTAGTTGAGAACAAACTTCGGAACAGCTTATGAGCCTCGGTCCGTTTTATGACGACAATAAATTCACGGACAAAAGAACAGTAGTGCGCGGAACGCAATAAACTCTGCGGTGCAAACTTACTTGAAACGTATTGTGTCGTCATCGTTGTGAAGGATGTTGTCGAGATTTGAAGATAGGTTTGGATGCCAACAGATTGTATCTGTTTGTGATTAGTGAAAACACCTCAGTTCCTACATTTTGGATGCTGTAGTGTAGTGCTTTTTATTTTTGGGTGGGAAATTATCGAATAACTTCTCCCGCTCTGGGCGGAGCGGGAGTGCGTTTTAGACTTTTACTGACTAAAACCCACCCGTATTCCTTCATTTGCCTGTGTGCCAGGGCCACGATATCCCTTTCGGACAAACTCGCAACCCTGGCAGGCATTGGCCCTAACGGACCCCGTCAGTTGGTGCTGACAACTCTTTGAGGCACGCGTGGATAACAACGCGCCGTCAACCCGGGCCTGGTCCTTATCGGACGGTGAGCTACCCATCGCTCACCGTCCGCGAGCCCGCGCCTACGGTGGCCGGAAATCGGCTTGCGACTCCCGACGCCCCCATGCACTCTCGCTCCGAACCATGGCCTGAACCAAGGCTAGCCGCGAGAGATCACCGCCGCCGCTGCTTTGGGGTTTATTATATCAAAAGTGCTAAAATTACTTTCATAATAATACTTCATACATATTATAATTATTTATTAAAAAAGACAGCTTCTTGGTCCACACTAGGTATTCATCATTTCAGCCGAAAGACGTCCACTGCTGGACATAGGCCTCCCTCAAAGGAGGTTTGCCATTATTGCCACGCTTGGCAGGCGGGTTGGCGATCGCAGTATGGTGTTAAAATGCATAGAGAACGCTGCTGCCCATTCTCTAGTAAGTCCCTTAGTCGTCTTTTACAACACCCACGGGAAGAAATAGGGAGGTACTATTCTTTACCTCCGGCACCACATAGACAAGTAGGTATTTGTAGTACCTAATACTATGTTAGTCCCAAAGTAAATATAGAATGGCGCAGTAGCCTTTATCAGAAGTGACCATCGTATTAGTCGTTCAGCAGCTTCAATATCACCAGCATGTTGCTGGAATGTAGCAGTTCGTCCTGGACGTGGTATGACGCGGCTCTCCTGATATCATCTTCTGTCATCAGAAAACAGCCGCCACGCAACCATCGATGCGACGCTGTGATAACTGTGTCATAATTATCCGACCTTTTCGGTGATTCCAGTAACTTCATACAACTAATAGATGCGCCACCTGGCTGCGCCGTCATATATACTTAAAATCTATTGTTTTAAAATATAAAAAACATTAACTTGAAAATACTGTGCATCGTAAAATGAATTCAACAACAATTAAAAAAAATATAATTATAATTCTGAAAAATACTGATAGCTGAATTAGTTAGGAATATTCATTAATTCGTTCAGGAAAATGTCATAAGGAAATGTGTTGCCAACACCCAGTAAGCATTGAGATCAATGCTCATTCCATCTCTGTATGAAAATGGAACTCGTAGTAAAGATCACTGAATACAGGCCATGACGAACATTCCCCGACGCTTTGCGTACGTAGACTGCTACGGCGTAGCGATTCGTAGGCACTTCGTAGCAGTTTAGTTTTTACGCTACGAATATACAAGTTCATTTTTTTGTTACAAAATATGTTTTTTACTTGTACATAATTATTATTCTCTTTATTTCATTTTGATACGTAATTATTATATAAAATTTTTAAACATTTTGACATAAAAACACATGCACAGCGTGTTTGTACACTTGGTTACCAAATTACCGCAAGTAAAGCACGCGTTGCTTCGTGAGATAAAAATATTATACTAAATAAGTACATTTTAGCCCCTACCCTTAATTTTTTTTCAAAATTCCCCAATAAATAAAAAAAACTTAAATGATAAATGATTTATTTTCTGTAAGTAGGTTTGTACAAACACGTCAAACATATTTAAAAAAAAAAAAACTAGATGTGGTCGGCGTTTCGTAACTGACTACTCTGAGAAGAAAGGCCGAAACAAACTCAGAGGTCACAGTCTCTTTTAAAGACTTATTTTTGTTCTACCCCGATAAAGAAGTTTTAAACATTTTTTTCGGGTTTACCCGAATTCTATCAACCTAGAATGGAGCTCTAATAAGATTCATACGAAGCAAGGTAAATAATGAAAGAAAAGTCACTAATAATGTGATAAATCCTTTTAATTAATAACACTATACACTTTTACACTTTGTCTGTACTGTACAGCTCGGCAGTCCAAAATATATTGCCCCAGACAACATTATCCGATTTACTTGACAGCTCTGTATCCACTTTACAAAGTGGGGAAAACCGCGCGAGTTTTGAGTCAATAGATGGATGTTAATCTTATATAAAATGGTAAGTATTTCTTATATTAATCGTGAGTGTTTTTTATATGGATTCAAGTTAATTTCTACGTATTTCATCTTAACATAATATTTAAATACAGTATCATCTTACGAGTATATGGAACTAAATTACAGTTACTAGTCAAGTTGCGTAAAAAAAAACTTTAAATTCACATTAATATATCTACATTTATTTTTGTAGTTGCTTACAATAAATACGTGGGAAATAACCTGAAACATAAATAAATCTATTTACGCCGTACTTTGGCGAATATTTCCATTAAAAGTGATATTTTAAATATGTACGTATGTATCTGTATTATAAGTTTATAATCTATTTATGTACTTGAGCATCTATTTTATTAATAGTAATATAAATAGGTTAGAATTTAATATTTTTTAATATTATTATTTTCTCTCCATCAGAGCACCCGCCATCTTATCTCTTCACCACCCTTGGTTGACTGGTAGAGAATGCCTAAGGCATTAAGTCCGCCTTTGTACCTTATTGTGTGCGAGAAGTTTAAATAAATAAATAATAACATAAATCTGTCAGATATTATGTGTTCTTCCTTCCATCCTCCTTCCTTCCAGGAAAAGAAACACATCGTGAGTTTCTTAGAATCGGAATTCAGATTACGATATTATTTTCTTACCTTCTCTTCTTGACTTTAGTATTTATTATGTAGGTAATATTAACATAAAAAAAAATATATACAACATTAGTTTTTGTTTATACTAAACCCGAAAAGGGGTCATTGTAATCATCATTTTGAACAATTTTTTCTATGGGACCAAACTTGAATAAGACCGAACTCGACGCCCTGGATAGGAGTGTCCGTACACTGCTGACCGCAAACTTGTAACTTGCTGCATCTCATTTATTTTTTTTTTAATATATACAACATTAATTTATGTTCAACCTAAACCCGAAAAGGGGTCATTGTACTCAACATTTTGAACAACTTTTTCTATGGGACCAACCTTGAAATCGCGAAAAATAACATATAGCAAGTTATAATATCAAGTTTGCGGTCAGCAGTGTACGGCCCTCCTATCCAGGGCATCGAGTTCGGTCTGAGTGCATTTGAATATGCCAAAAGAGTACAGTACTCAACCGCTGAAGGCGCGCGCCTTCAGCGGTTGAGTACTGTACTCTTTAGTTGTAACTTGTTTTGTTGTAAGTTTAGTTGTAACGTCTTCTTTCAGGCAGAAACAAGGTACTAGTTACTGTACCTTGTTTCTGCCTGAAAGAAGACTAATAAATACCTTCTTCAGGCGACCGAAGAAGCGCTCCTTCAACGATTGTTTCATGTCAGCAACGTTGATCCCACACGCTTCAGATATACTTATAGCTTTCAGATGAAGAGAGGGATCTAAGGTGTATGGAATCCGCGAGTTGAGTTCCCTCGGATTCCATAATCTCCCCTTGCTTTACATGCATGCATGACTGCACATTTGTCATTATTATTAATTAAATTTTTTTCAACTGGCTAACGACTTTGAAACTCATTATTTATAGTGCATTTGTGCAAGTCGAATTCCAAATTAAGCTAGAGTTTCCTTGGGAAACGGTTCCGTTATATTATAACAGCGGTCATGAAAATCTGTAATTTTCACCAGTATTTGACATTAGGACGTCAAAAACGCTATATAGTTGGACAGAGTTATTGTGTGACCATTCACCGATTTCTTCCGATGCTTTAGAATCCGTACGAAAAACCGTTTGAAAAGGAAAAAAATCGTTGTTCCGTATTGTGCTGGACGTAAAGAACAGCACCATCCTATTTCTTCCCAAGAGTGTCGTAAAAGGCGACTAAGAGACTTAGTAGATAATGGCAGCAGCATTCTCCATGCATTTTAACACTATACTGCGATCGCCAACCCGCCTGCCAAGCGTGGCGATTATGGCAACCCTCCTCCTTTTGGGCATTTCTGAAAGACGTCCACTGCTGGAGATAAGCCTACACGTCCAGCAGTTGACGTCTTTCGGCTGGAATGATGATGATGATGTTTTTAATAAATATTATAAATGTCAGTAACTCAGACCGCGTTATTACAAAACAAGATTTATATTTTGACATGGTTTAAACCATGGAGCCAGTTATTGTAATAAGAACGTAACAGTGATTGAAATACCGTTCTTTAAACAAAACTGAAAACTTAGTTCGGTACTAAGTTGTCAGTTTTGTGTTTAGGAACTTTACCATAGTCGGAATAAAGTTCGAAATTCAATAATGGCTCCATGTTTTAAACCTGGATCTGAAGCGTAAACCTTGTTTTGTAATAAGGGGGAGTCTGTTTGTTTCCTTTTCACGCCTAAACTACTAAACCGATCGTTATGGGCAGATAAATAGACTGGGCCCTGAAGAAGGACATAGACCTCTTTTTATTCAGGATTTCCACAAAAATTCATATAAGTTGTCAAAAAAGAATAGACCCGTTTTGACATTTAACTTGGTTACTTGACTAGTTACGTCGCGATTGACCATCGCGACGTAACTAGTCAAGTAACCATACGACTCAATACTCGATACTCACGATAAATCGATTCAAGTTAAATGTCAAAACGGGCCTATTATTTTTTGACAAGTATACTTGCTATGTAAATAAGCAACATTGACAAGTTTTTTTTTAATATCAATAACATACACAAAGTAGATTAAATTAGATCGTATTATTGAAGCTATCAAAGTAGACGTAATAAAATTCACATTGGACCACTGCGCCTGCTTTCTCTAGCAAATGAAAAAATTATTTAAAAAGTCGGTCCACAATTATTGATGAAAATGTCGAAGAACATACATAAAAAAAACTGGCTAAGTGCGGTTCCGTAGTTGGGATGAATTTATCCCAAAAACAAACTTAACATTGTAATTGAAAAAACTTTTTTACAAAAAAAACAACCGACTTCCAACAAAAACACTAAAAAGTGAAAAATAACTTTAATTTCGGAAGCACATAACATAACATCACGCCTTGTTTCCTCGAAGGGTAGGGCAGAGGTGTACCTGTAGTACACCCACATTTAATATTATATTTAATTTAATTTCGGAAGTCGGTGTCTTGGTTTTATATTTTCATTTATGGCCACCGACTTCCGAAATTTAATTAAACATAATAATTATTAAATGTGGGTGTACTACAGGTACACCTCTGCCCTACCCTTCGAGGAAACAAGGCGTGATGTTATGTTATGTGCTTCCGAAATTAAAGTTATTTTTCACTTTTTAGTGTTTTTGTTGGAAGTCGGTTGTTTTTTTTGTAAAAAAGTTTTTTATTTTTCACTTTTTAGTGGTATCTACCCTACACCAATTGGTATACTACTACTTGCTATGAAAACAACAGAGACAGGAAGTTTTATTTTACACCCCTTATGGGGTTAAATCTTCAAAAATCTGTTTTTAGCGGTTACCTACGTCATAATAACTATCTGTGTGCCAAATAGCCCAATCAATTCAGTGATTTCAGCTTTGTGTTGATAGATCAGTCAGTAAGTCAGTCACTGTTTCCTTTTGTATGTATTAAATCTATAGTCTAATTCGACATGTTACGACGACCCCAAATAAATTGGGATTAGGGCAGGAGACTGATGATGAAATATTCAGGCTAAGTTTCAAGTTAATAGATCAACGAAAGAAGATTTTTTTCATACAAACTGTATCCATCCCCCTTTACACCATCAAAGAGGTTAATTTTTAAAGTGGTTTGCGACTTTTCCATTATTTGACATAGAGGTTATACCAATTTTCGAGTTAATCAAGCCGCGTAGTAAAATCCTCTCTTGTAAAATTGACTACCCCTTTTTACCCCATTATGGGTAGATTTTCAAAAAACCCTGATACAAGTTATTCTTCATTTTTGGTATTAAGTATAAATACTGAGTTTCGAGTTGATCGGACCGCGCATTAAAATTCTTCTATACAAGCTTTGACATCCCATCCGTTGAAGTTAAGTTAACAAAAAAATATAAACTTTATAATTTAATTCGTCCAAGTTTCAAGTTTATTAACCCTAGGAATAAGATTTTTCATGCAAACAAAACCCCCCGTTTTCCACCCTTAAAGGACAAATTTCCAAAAACCCCTTCTTAGCGGATGCCTACGTGCCAAATTTCAGGCCAATCTGTTCAGTGGTTTGAGCTGTGTTGATAGACCAATCAGTCACGGTTTCCTTTTATATGTACATATGGCTAGATATATACAACGTGTTTTTTTTGATATCCCATAACTCTAGGGTATGATTGAGGCCATATCAAAGAATCAACTGGCATATGAGTTATGTTCCAATCCTTCGTTATTTTTTTTTTTCATTTTTCATACAAAATAATTCGGCAAAGTCACGATTATTAATGTAAAACACCCTTACGTGAAATATGACAACGTCGACAAGGTAGCTTTCCCTTCACTAGCTGCCGCCGGGAAGCCCCGATACCAACATACCTACATATTTTATTTTACTATTTATTTTACTACACTACTGCGAAGTTTGGCTACCTCGCAAAAGTAAAGATTCGTCATACTGGTGACAATTTTTGACCCAATTTAATTATGATTGATGATATCTCCGAAACGATGCATTTTTGGATTACCTATTCTAGGAGTTTTAGTATTGTTTTTACCTACAGAATATAACCCTAGAGTTATGGGATATAAAAAAAAACAGGTTGTATATATTGAGCACCTCCTCCTTTTTTGTAGTCGGTTAAAAATCATTTATAGCCAGAGTGCATCTCATGACAATTCCAATGAGACCAAACACGGGTAGGATACATTGTTTTTTAACGGAGTTCCAGTGCCTACCATCCGGCTTCATCATCAGACCAGTTTGATGGTACCATTTTGATCAGAACTATTTATTTAAATTTGCTTTGCTTAACTATCTTAATCCAGATATCTCATCGCCACCCGTGAATTACGTATCACTGAGAAGTTCCGGTGGCCATCTGTGGCCTTCTTCATCTGTTCCACTTCACCAAATTATACTTTCTGAATGCAAATGATTGACTTGTTGATGAAAATATAAAAATTGCTATAGGTATGCCTATAATATTTGAGGAGTTCCCTCAATTACTCATGGATTCCAACATCAGAACTGGATTTTGAAAAAAATGGGACCAATCTGGAAGTATATCCTTTCAATTAAAAAAATAACTTTCTAAATCGGTTCATAAACGACGGAGTTCTGAGGTAACAAAAATTAAAAAAAAAAAAAAAAAAAAAAAAAAAATACAGACGACTTGAGAACCTCCTCCTTTTTGTGAAGTCGGTTTTTTTTACATAGTTAATCAAAACGGTACAACAACAATTACATTAAATTAACATAGAAGCATAAAAAATATGAATATTAATATTTTTTGTATGAATGTTACATATTCAATTTAATTTAACTTAATTTTGCATTGTTAAAACTAACATGGAACAGTAGACTCCCTTGCATACTTTCTTTCACAGAACACCAGACATATACGCATAATTTTACTCCATTCATCCGCAAACACATCACATTCAGGGTTGGCAGTCGGAAGGGCGTTGAGCATCTTCAAAGTACGACACACTGGGGATTCAGCTCTGGCGATAGTTTTGGGTGAAGGCTGCGCAAACAGATTGTGCCGGCGGCTCGGATGGTGTCCGATGTATTTGTCGGGCACAAATAATCGGCAGAAAAGGCCGTGGAGCTCCGGGCAGTCTATATGTCCCCGTAAGGTATTACAGGCTACCGTGAGCTGATCAAGGCATCGCCTCACCTCCAATGAGTTAAACCCTAACATCCCTAAAAGATAGTTGGTAGGGTACATATTATATAAGTACGCAACGGTTAATTTTTCAACTGCAAATGTAATTTTGTAATCGCATTATTGTTTTTAATGTAATAAAACTACAAATTAACGATTTTCGGATTTTTTCCTTTACTTGTGCTATGAGACCTTGCTTCTTACCAAATTTCATGATTCTAGGTCAACGGGAACTAAATAAAAACCTATAAACCTAATCCTACCTAGGTTTACGTTTTGATTTATTTGCTACTATAAAAATATGTCGCATAAACCACCGTATTTTTTTATTGCGTTGACTTAGAAACTTAAAATTTTTAGAGCTACAAGGGACCATAAACCTACGTATTTGATATTAATTTCAACTTGAAAACTCCACGCGTTTCTGAGAAAAAGGGTCTTGACAAACTGACAGACGGACAACGAAGTGATCCTATAGGGGTTCCTTTTTTTTCCTTTTGAGGTACGAAACCCAAAAAACACAGATAAAAAAATACATAAAGAACCTCCACCTTCTAGGTAGGACTTTTATTTTTTTTACCAGTAAGTAAAAAAAAAAATATAAAAAAAAATGCAGATGACGTCGGGGGCAACAGGTTTAATGAAATAAAATCACTTTATATTACGTAAAAAGCCTACCTTAAAAGAGGAAGTGACCACCTTCAATACGGTTAATATTTGGAAGCATTTTTGGAGAAGCATTACGGTTGTCACCAACAATGAAGAGGGTACCCCGACACATGTCTATGGTACACGATGAACCTTTAATTAAGGCTTGTTTCATTTCCTCTGAGTTCGCGACTAGGGACCAATTACTTTTTAATTAGGAACGAGTATAGAAAGTGTTTTGTTGTAATTAAGTTTCGTCACACCTTCATGCCCGAGGGTATGGAGCAAAGCGAATCTCGTATTTTTACGTCAAGTTTATTGTTATATTGTAGTATGTGGGTTCGTGAGCACATATGGATAACAAGCTGCTAAGTTTTTTGGTATATTTTTAAGGCCTTTGGTAAATGTTGCTACAGACTTATGTAGCACACAAGAACTTATTAATTAAATTTCAATTATTGACAGCTATCCATCATAATTAAATACACAAGCTAACACTAAAATATATAATTATGGTAGTACTAACATAGAATACAAAATGAAGGGGGAAGCGCACATATGGCTTCAAAAAATTCGTCCACATAGCTGTCAGTGGGAAAA
The DNA here is from genome assembly GCA_948098905.1 of Tiliacea aurago. Lineage (NCBI taxonomy): Eukaryota > Metazoa > Arthropoda > Insecta > Lepidoptera > Noctuidae > Tiliacea > Tiliacea aurago. Next base: position 22,109,721 of record OX402593.1, read on the forward strand.
GTGCCCAAAAGGCTGGCAGCATTGCTACGTCGGATGGCAATGCTAATTCTTTAGGCTAAAAATAGGCTAGCTCTCTGGTTTGGGTGGAGCACCGCCTTGTTCTCACGGAGGCGATCGGCGGCGACGATCTCTCGCGCCGGCCCTGGTTTAGGCCATGGTTCGGAGCGAGAGTGCATGGGAGGCCGTCACCTCCTTCTTCGAAGCACTAATGCTTGCGAAGAAGGAGGCGATTTCCACAAGAGTTCCTTATAGCAAAAGTGTGCACCAAGGAAATGCTTTTTTTTTAATCAACCCCTAAAGGGGTTCAACCCATAGGGGATGAAAGTTTCTATGGAAGTTTGTATTTTTGCCGATGGAACACAACGGCTTGTCAAGATATAAGTAGAAAAAAAACAAACGCACTTTTGCATTTATAATATTAGTTAGGAAGTTAGTATCACATAAAATAAGGTAACTATCAGTGCTCAAAATTATTTAAACAACATTTTAGTCCATTATAATAAAAATAAAAAAATCACTAGATAGGTTATATTATTATAACAAAACCGGGAGGGGTGGGGGGTTGTTATTTAACCTATCTAGTGATTTATTTATTTTCCCCTTTGGGGGAGGGCTTTGTCCAGCAGTGGACGTCTTTCGGCTGAAATGATGATGAGGTTATATAAAAGTGAAACGTTCAGTTTTCCAATAAAAAAGATCGCATTACTATTTATTTTCCCTCAAATAAAATGAAAAATACACAAGTTTGTATCTGGTTGTATGTAATACTTTTCCGGCAAATCCGGCTAGTACTTACTTCCCAAGAATTTGTGTGGTTGCGGCAACAAATATATTGCTGATGGGCTTCCTCATAGACTCGTACTTCCCCGATGAGATGACGTGACTTCATATTTTTGTGAATAATGCTTTAGTTCGACGTCAAAATACTTCAAATCTTCATATTCCAAGAACATAATTATGATACCACAACATAACATAATGCGGGTGATTCTAAAGATTACCTTTGCATTTTAAACGACGAGAGACTACCCAACCGCCCTGCTGTACTCTGAAACCCAAGTCCTCACTGTGCGACAACTCTTCAATTTGTGTGTAGTCTTAAGCCGTCACTCCATCCTACATCTCGACTCAAACATCCTTCTAAGACGCCGAGGTCGTCCGGTCTGTGACTCCGTCCAATGTCGTGCCGCAAATGCTAGCCGCCATTACTCAGTCTTAAGCGCTCGTCTTTATAATAGGGTACATCGGTTAATTGATATTTTACACATTGACCAAGTTAGCGCTGAAAGCAAAGCTAACTAATTGGTTGCAGATTTGTCTTACGACGATACAGAAGATATTCTAACGATCATTTTAAGAATACTTTTCTCAATACTGATACCTGTAATTACTAGGTCACTTTAACCTGATTGCATTTAAGTTATACTATTCTATGTTTAAGAGGGACTTTGGCTCTTGAGATACAAGCCTCTAGAGGTCGCAAACAGAGCTATTCTAAAAGGGCTTGAAAGTTTGTATGAAATGCTGTAAGGTGTAAACGCTCTTAACACGTGCTTTCAAAAGTCCACCATTTATGACGGGGATTGGAACTATTTCTCCTAAACACAGGTTATTTTGGAACCTAACTAGGAGAACAGTACGGCACCCACTAACTAGATTAAAAGAAACTTTATGCTTGTGCTTTATACCTAATACAACATTCGTTTTTATTTACCCTAAACCCGAAAAGGGGTCATTGTACTCATCATTTTGAAGGGTGGCGACGCCGTGGCGCCTCTCTAGCCACTCCTCAAAGAGGGGACTTATCACCACAATTGTGGCGTGCCCAATACTATTAATGCCTGTGTTCCTCGAACAGTTAGGCAGAGGTGCCTATAACCTATAATACAAGTCTTTGTAAAGACCCAAATATAAAGTACTAGCACACACCCGCGGCTCCGCCTGGGTGGACGTCGGAAATTGTCTCACGGAAACGTACCACCACGCCGCCGCCGCGCCGCCGCCTCCACCGGGATTAAATAATAAATACACACATACATACATAAACTCACGCCTTCTTCCCATGGGGGTAGGCAGAAACTATAGAACGCCACTTACTACGCTCCTTACATACTTCTTTGGCTTCACCTATGTTCAAATAAAAAAATAAAAAAAAACTTCATTAAATTAAAAAAATACGGTACATCATAAAAAAAATAGTCAAACTCAAACTCAAAGCATTTCATTCAATTAAACCAATTACAGGCACTTTTGAATTGTCAAAGAGTCGGTCAGTTAGTCAGAAAGTTGAAGCTATTGCCAATTCCAAAACGTAGATCTCTATGGAGAAGAATAGGCAAGAAACTCCAAGGACACTCTTTTAAATCAAGATATTACAAAATCCTGGGTACATTATTCTTGTCGCTTCTATATGTGAGAACAATGTAAAAATATAAATTATTTAAAAAACAATATAAAATATTACAAATAAGCCCTGGCAGATAGGAGAAGACCAGTCACAACTGACGGCGCCCGTTCACGAGCATGACGCGTGGATCAGCACCATCCAGCTCAACCATTTTGTAGAGAACCGAATGATCCAACACACGCGCCACCATCAGCGAGACATTTAAGTGAGCATGACATATTCTTAACTGCCAAACTTTTTTAAGTCAACATACATCATAACATAATAAACGGCTCCATGGTACTCACATTTACAAAAATTGAAAAAATGCTTTTAAATTATACAAAACTATAGCTTGCAATGCATTTCAAAGATAAATAAAATTTCACTAGCAAAAAGATAAACATAATTATCTATTGAAGTATTCAACAACTAAAACTTGATTAAGTACATTTTGTATAATTTAAAAATTATTTAATTTAAAAATTTATGTTGTAATGTCAGAACATAAAAAAGGGGGGAAGCATCTCTTCCAAATATTATAATTTTAACAAGTGAGCCCAAGTGGTTGTGGAGCAGGACCAGCATTAAGCCAAGCATTTTTATCTACGATATAATCATCCAACCTATAATATGCTTGTCTACATAGTGTGCGTTTAATGCATGTTTTAAATTTCTTCTCATTTAGTTGAAGAATATCGAGTGGTATTTTATTATAACATTTTACACAATACCCCATAAAAGAAGTGTGTACTTTTGACAATCTGAAACGTGGTTGATCTAATTTGTTCCTATTTCTAGTATTAAAATTATGCCTGTCACTTATCTTACTGAAAAGATGTAGGTTTTTTCTAACATACATAATATTTTCATAAATATATTGGCAAGGTACCGTCATGATGTTAATTTCTTTAAACAGTTCCCTTAGAGAGTCGCGTCTGCGGAGGTTGTAGATGGCTCTGATAGCCCTCTTTTGCAGAACAAAGATAGAAACAATATCTGCAGCCCGTCCCCACAGCAAAATACCGTAAGACATGATGCTATGAAAGTAACTAAAATAGACCAGTCTCGCTGTATCAACGTCTGTTAATTGGCGAATTTTCCAAACAGCGTAGGCGGCTGAACTTAGCCGCCCTGCAAGTGATGTTAAGTGAGGACTCCACTGCAGCTTAGAGTCAAGCGTGATTCCCAGGAAAACAGTTTTTTCGACGAATTCTAGTATCTCTTTGTTCAATACAACGTGACATTCACTACTTCTAACATTCGGTAACGCGAATCGTATACATTTAGTTTTCTTCTCATTTAATACCAAATTATTTACAGTAAACCAATTATGGACCATAATCATAGCGTTATTTACGTCGTCAAGCTCCTGTGCATGTCTGCTTACTTTAAAAATCAGTGATGTGTCATCAGCAAATAACACCATTTGTGGTCGGTTTTTCAGTAAATGAGGTAAATCATTTATATATACTAAAATAGTATCTACTAGTAATAGGTTACTTAAGAGCTATAAGTGCTAGATTTTACAAATTCCCTGAACCCCACACTCAATGCATTGCACACTCAATCCAATGACCATCGACCCAAATCGTTTTACCTGTGTGCCAAACATTGAAAATCGTCCAGCCGTGAAGTCGTGGAAAGGTAACAGACGGACAGAGTTAAACTTTCTCATATAAATATAAGATGGGATTTACTACATACACTCCCTCCCCCTCCTCTGTAATCGAGTATGCAAAACTAATTTCCTGTGAGACATCAAACGTCATCTTAATCTGAAGGAAATCCCAAGTACAGCGAGGCTTCGAATCAAGTGGGGCTATAATAATGATTTATTCAAAAATATGTGGTTAGTATGAGAAGAAATTATTTTCTTGAGATTTTCGCAAAGTCAGATAAATAATTTACCTAGACTAGCTGCATTTAGAACGGAAATATATTTAGACGAACCTGTCATTTTGATTTCGGGTAAAAATAACAATGCACATTCTAATATAATAAATGTGCCTCTTTTTGTGAACCCCAAAAAAATCCTATTTTGGTACCCTGAAATGGTTAATAGCCAAGTAACTACGAGCAACTTGGATGGAGCACCGCTAACAACGTTAGAACTGTTACCAACCGGTCACCGTTCTAACCAAACGTAACCCATTTGGTCGTGATTGTCCTAGCTTAGTTACTATGAGCAAGTCGGCTTCCGCGTGGTTGAGCCTAAGCTTATTTACTGCGACCAAATTTGAGAAAAACCCAGAAAGTAAGAAAGAGGGTTACCTATTAATTAAAAAACCGTCCAAGTGCGAGTCGGACTCGCGCACGAAGGGTTCCGTACAATTATCTATAAAAATGGCAAAAAAAACACGTTTGTTGTATGCCCCTTACATATTTGTTTTATTTTAATTTAATTATTTATTTTTAAATTCAATATACAACATTAGTTTTTGCTAATAATAAACCCGAAAAGGAGTCATTGTACTCATAATTTTGACCAATTTTTTCTATGGGACCAACATTGAAATCGCGAAAAAAAAATCAGCTGTTCCCTACATTTGTGATCACTTAAATCGACAAAATGTATGGAACAGCTGATTTTAATTTTGCGATTTCAAGGTTGGTCCCATAGAAAAAATTGTTCAAAATGACCCCTTTTCGGGTTTAGTATAAACAAAAACTAATGTTGTGTATCTACATATTCTGTGAATATTTCAAGCGTCTACCTGTTGCCGTTATCAATATAGAGCAAAAACGAGCAAAAAAATCATGTTTGTTGTATGGGAGCCCCCTTAAATATTTATTTTATTCTATTTTTTAGTATTTGTTGTTATAGCGGCAACAGAAATACATCATCTGCGACGTGGCAATTTCAACTGTCTAGCTATCACGGTTCATGAGATACAGCCTGCTGACAGATGGACAGACAAACAGACAGACGGCGGAGCCTTAGTAATACGGTTCCCGTTTTACCCTTTGGGTACGGAACCCTAAAAACGTACATCTTTAGAAGACCAGAAAGTTTTTAGAGCCCTTTTTAATAAAAAAAAACCGGCAAAGTGCGTGTCGGACCACGCACAATGAAGAGTTCCGTATTTGTTCCCAAAAAACAACTTAACATTGTAGTTGAAAAACATGCTCTCCCACACATCGATATACGTTACGGTCAATTCTTCAACTGCAAATTTAAGTTGGTCGACTATTACTCGTTAACTTGTAAACCCTACTTATCTGTGATAGTTTTCCTTTTCATTTCATTACGTATACTACTGCCATGAATTTTTTCACATATCCAAAACCAACCATTTAGCTGGCAGGGGTGGGGACACTTGACTCTAACAAAAAATAGCACTTTAAAGCTTAATATTACGCAAACGGATCTCAGAATTGAAAAATGGTTTTAACAGACCCACAATATTTTAAAACGGCCTATCCAACGATACCACGCACTATGTATTAGACGAGAAAAAAAAATATCATTCCCGTTTTACGTGCAAGGGAGGTACCCTAAAAAAAAATGTTATTCATAGTTTTATTTAACGACTTTTTTGGCGTGATTAATATGTACACCCATGCCAAATTACAGCTTTCTAGGACCAAGCCTCTCTGAGATAAGCCGGGGACAGACGGACGGACGGACAGACAGACAGACGGACATGGCGAAACTATAACGGTTCTTTGTTTACTACGGACCCCTAAAAAGCGTATCTACATCATTAGAAGTAAATATGTTTTTGAAGGATTAGTTAAAGGGCTTAATTGTAGTCTAAGCATTATTCTTAATGACTATGTTTAAATTACTTTAGATTAAATGATTTTGGAACCAGAACAAGAGCAAGAGCATTCTTTTCTTTATACAGGAAAAAAAAAATAACCAGTGCGTAATTTTTTTTTGTTATTTCGGTATCAGAACAAATTTCAATTATTTGTTCAATATTTTTTTTTTCCCCGACTGGTATCCTAATAAAATACCTAAAATACCTACTTCCAGCAACCGCACCGCAACGCGCACCCGCGCCGGCAAGTCACCATAAAAATTTCAAAGTAAACATCTTTCGTTAACGATATCTTAATTTGTTGTACTTAAGACGGAGATATATGCCAGTGACCTTGAGTGGTTAGCTTGCGTGTTCTGTACTGAGCTCACGCAACGCGTCGTACGTTCAGCCAGTAATAGGACTCGCCCATCAAGGAGCGCTGTCCCCAATTTGACGCATTATTCATTTATTATACACAAACCAAAAGGTATTTTAATAAAACGCGTATACTAAAAGATCAATAGTTAAATTATCTTTAAATTGGTGAAGGTTTCAGAATAATACGTTTGGTAGATTTTGCGCCATTCTCAGTTTTTTATCCGCGTTAGACATAACTGTACAAATTAATTTCACTATGTAATATAAACATATTCTAAAATATTCACATATTAAGTTATTGATTAAATGCTCTAATTTATTATATATTTTTTTCAAATCGTTAACACTACTCGTTTAGACGTGATCTTCAGTATAAAATCATTAAAAGTCGGTTATCGTCGCCTTAACAAAATAAAACAAATATGTGTTAAATAAAACTCATCATCATCATTTCAGCCGAAAGACGTCCTCTGGACATAGGCCTCCCCCAAAAAAAGGGGGTGGGGATTTTCCATAATCGCCACGTTTGGCAGGCGGGTGGGCGATCGCAGTATGGTTTTAAAAATGTATAGAGAACGCTGCTGCCCATTCTCTAGTAAATCCCTTAGTCGCCTTTTACGACACCCACGGGAAGAAATGGGATGGTGCTATTCTTTACGTCCGGCACCAAACGGACGGGGGTATTAATGATCGGGAATAGTCGAAAAATAGTCCCGTTCGTCAACACTGTGAACGAATGAGACTTTTTTTTCCGATCGTCAACAGTGTTGACGACATTGAGATTGTATTTGTGATTGTGAACATAACTAATTTTCATTCTATTTTATTTATGTAATTCACTAACGATATCTTATACGTAGTTTTAAAATTGTGCTAGTGCTGTGCAAGTGTGCACTTCTGTAAGTGACGAATACACAATTCCTAAAACTCTATCCGCCTTATTACAAAACAAGATTTATATTTTGACAAGGCTTAAACCATGGAGCCAGTTTTTGTAATAAGAACGTAACAGTGATTGAAATACCGTTCTTTTTACAAAACTGAAAACTTAGTTCGATACTAAGTTGTCAGTTTTGTGTTTAGGAACTTTACCATAGTCGGAATAAAGTTCGAAATTCAATAATGGCTCCATGTTTTAAACCTGGGTCTGAAAATAAACCTTGTTTTGTAATAAGGGGGTATGTGATTTTCGTTTGTGTATGTCTTAGTAAGTCGTTGAAGTGCCATATAAATAAATAAATAATTATTTCCGAAAGGTGTTTAATACGTTATCTATTGTTAAACCTACATTAATAATGAAAACTCGACGTTTTCTCTAGTCGTTCAGACCGTGCAAAGCAGGTCGCTTGTTAATATAAAATAAACGCCCCCGTGTTTGCCTGTCCGTAGCGCTTTTAACTTGAGAACCACTTATCTGATTTTTGTTTTTGTTTTGCTTCTTCAGTTTCAGTTACCTTTATTCTCATTTGGCTAGGTTTGGGCCCCATTAGGGATGTCCTAATATCTACATAACATACCATCACGAAAGTCAAATCAATGCTGTGGAAATGTGTTCCTTGCGAAGCATGTGTGGCGTGACTATGAATGATAGGCTGAACAATTATATGATAAGGCAACGGTGCGGTTTAAAAGAACATGTAGTGACAACTTATTACGAGATGCTTAGAGTCATGTTAAAGGATGAATGAAAGGCGACTAACAAAAGGTATTTACAAGGCAGATGTGAGTGAAAACGCCGGAAGGGTCGACGCCTTTGAAGGTCATAAATAGTGACCTAATTGGTGATGTTCTTCAGAAAGGTCAGGTGCGCAGTACTTGGAATAGGCGTGAGGGTATATATGACCAGATGTATGAACGTAAACGAAGCAAAAGGAGTATGTAAGTAGCGTAGCAGGTGGCGTTCTACGAGTATAGTTTCTGCCTACCCCCATGGGAAGTAGGCGTGAGTTTATGTATGAATTTATGTTTTATAAAAATAACATAGCATTACGTCTGTATTCCCCGATGGGTTTAGCAGAGGTGTACGTACCTTTGAGTCGTGCTCATTCGCAGCGTACAGACGTGCTCATTAGCAATATTAATCATTACTTAAATAATACTTAGTGACCTCCTTTAGTGCGTTACCATCGTAATGCAACTGTAATTCTGCTTAGTGTGTAGTTTCAGCGAATATATAGTGAACTCGTAAAAATATAAAATTGATAACAGCCCCTTTAATCCAAGGGGTCGCCGTCGAAGACGAGTCGGTGACGGTTGATGTTGTTTCAACGCCCGAGATTCAAAAATGGATGTCAGCCATCGAACAGCATTAAATAAAGTTTGCTCTATTGCCGCGGAAGGCAAACTCAACTCGGAGCAGAAAATGAAAATTTCTACCCTATGCCGTAAAGTAGGATCTGGAACCTCACAAATGGCCGTCCTATATCAGTCGCTCAAGCAGAAAGCCATTCACGCGTTTATGGCGATTGATGCCCTTCAAGAAAAGCGCGAACTGACGAATCATATTTTGGTCCTACAATTACCATAAAGTATGAGCTCATGCCGCCTGTGATACAGGTTTATCCTAGTACAGGCATCTAACATTATAATACTTTTGTAAATTATTAGATTTTATGTTAATATTTTACTAATTGTAATACTGAATAAAAATATTATTATTATTACCAATAATACACCGACATTTTTTACCAGTCATGTTTAGTTCCCATGTAATATAGCAAGCCTATTGCCACTAACCGGGCACAAATTCAGACTTCGGACTGAAACTGAGAAATTCCAGATGGAAAACCCAAGAACACTTTGCCTGACCCGGAGTCGAACCCTGGACCTCATGCTCAACAGTAGCGCTTGCAACCAATAGACCAACGAGGTAGTTTTTAGGGTTCCGTACCCAAAGGGTAAACCGCTAAAGGGTTTGGGCGCACTATTGCCGATTCGGCAATAGTGCGCCCAAACCGTCAAGCCCCGGTGTTGCCGATTCGGTAACGGTGAGTCATCGCTAGTTTGGGCTCAAATTACACTTGAAAATAAAGTTGAGTATTGTTTGTGGCGGTTTTAGTCGATTGTCTGGTAGATATTCTCGTAAACTGAACGTATCCGAACGTAAAATATGGCATGACAACATTTAAAAAAAATATTGAATGTCAGTTTACTTTTCTGTTGTCGTGTTTGTATTGTGAAAATAAAGTGAGTGAAAAGTGCTTTTAAAAGTGTATTTTATATGGGTAAGTGGATACATTTTCATTTATCTGTTGTTAATACATCATTGTAGATAATAATTACACGAAATTGCATCATAAAATCGAAATTTTTGAACAAAGAAAAGTTTCGACAAAGAACCGTTCTATCGTTGGAATTTGGACTTATTTTGTGTTTTATCGACTGCAAATAATCAATAATAATCATAAATAAGTGCTTGAAACATCGTTTTAGATAATATTTGCACTAAATACTTGTGAAAAGTTTCAAAATATCATATGTCAAAAATTGCATCAAAATTGTTAAACTTTGAGGTTAAATATCATTATTTCTTTCCACAAGAATGACTAAGTGTTAAATTAATATGACAGTATAGTTCCCACTTGTGCATTTATCACTAATATTAAAAAAAAAAAAAAAGTTAATTTATTTTTTAATTAATTAATAAATAAATCAATTAACCCCCCCATTTTATTCAAGAAAATCTTTTATTAATTAATTATGGTGGTATATTTTTACAAGATATAGGTAGCTATCAGTCAATAAAGGTTTATGTAGTATCTTAGTAACATTTTTGTATAAGAAACTACTCGGTGTTACTCCGATGTGAATTTTCAAAGCTTCAAAGATATCATGAGGCCGGCCTCAACTGCCATGAACTTTGTGATTTATTATTACAACAATGTTACATAGAACTCTCAAAAAAACGCTGTTGTTAGATTTCTTATCTATTCATAATGTAACTTGCAAAATTTTGTGTAAATTGATACAATAGTTTTATCAGAAATAGCCATAACATAAGACCAAAACAATTACAGCTGTTATCTGTAATTAGGGGTAATTATTAAATACAAATACAGTTCCCACAACCATTTTTTTTATTGTTAATTACAGTGACTCTATTCAAAAACCCATACAGCTTAAATAAAGGATGTTTATGTTCTCACAAATCACTTAAGATGTTTTTTGTTTACATTGGGAACAAAGGGCAATAAATCTGGCGGCCATTAAGATAAGGATTGGTCCTTGAGCGTTTTGACGTTTGTTATGTCATAGGGTCTGACAGGTAGGGGGCTCCCATACAACAAACGTGATTTTTTTGCTCGTTTTTGCTCTATATTGCATGTAGATATATATTGAATATAAAAATAAATAATTAAAATAAAATAAAACAAATATTTAAGGCGGGCTCACATACAACAAACGTGTTTTTTTGCCTTTTTATAGATAATACTCGCACTTGGCCGTTTTTTTATATAAATGTGGCTGTTTTTTGTATATTGTGGCGTCTTACGACTTCCACGTGAACGGAGTCGCGGGCAGAAGCGAGTACAAAATACAAGTAAAGAGATATTATCTGATAGCAGTAATCAGTAAAATCAAAAAGATTCACTGATCTATTACTGATCTTCTTAGACCCGTTGTACACACACTTTTTTTGAGTTGTCTATACACATAATCAGCAATGATAATGTTTTTCTTATATGGATTCATGACGCACGTCTGCAGCTTGGCACAGGAAAAACACAACTGAGCTGTACCCAAACGTTGTCACGTCCGGTTGTTTGCCGTGTCATCTACAAGGTCACACGTTTTTTCTCCGGCGCCGTTTATAAATACGCCACCGTACATTAATAGCCGTGTAGTCTGGGACGCCCCCCTAGCTAGATGGACCGACGATGATAAAAAGGTGGCTGGGACAGACTGGATGTGGAAGGCAGAGGACAGGGTGTTGTGGCGCAGCCTGAGAAAGGCCTATGTCCAACAGTGAACTGCTATAGGCTGAGTTGATTGAGAGATTGTACAGTAATGATTGTGAGTGTGGTGCCGGACGTAAAGAATTGCACCATACTATTTCTTCCCGTGGGTGTCATAAAAGGCGACTAAGTGACTTACTAGAGAATCGGCAGTAGCGTTCTCTATGCATTTTAACACCATACTGCGATCGCCAACCCGTCTGCGAAGCGTGGCGGTTATGGCAACCCTCCCATCCTTTTGGGGGAGACCTGTGTCCAGAAGTGGACGTCTTTCGGCTCAAACGATGATGATGAGAGTAATGAAACCGTGCCATGTACAAAGGGCTTTACCTAACCTTAAATATTTCTATGTTTTCCAATAACAATCCATGTTTCAACATATATGTATGTGTCGGAGCAACAGGATTTTACTCAGTTAGATTCGGACGTCATGTGGGCAGAAGTTGGGTTTCGTGTAATGAAAACACACCGGGTGCGATACACAGCGTTTATTAAAATCACAGACGTCAACACATTCACTACATATTATGATAATCACTTTAAACTTTAATAACTTTAGGTATTACAATCAACTAGGTATTATGGCCTTTGCCCTGCATTGAGACAATAACAGATTGGTATGATGATGCAACAAAACGTAGGACAGTTCCGAAGCGTCTTCACAGCTCGATCACCAGGATAGGAATGCCCCACTTGGCGCGTTCTCTTTTTCCTCGTAACCGACCGGACACGCCGCGACTCTGTCAAAGCGCGCCAACTCTACTCTTTATAGTTGCCGCTAGGTGGTGCGCTTTGTCTTGTTGTAAACATTTTGCCGGATGCGACATATACAATAAAAGGAACTTATTACCCACCATAATGAATGGCCCAATTGATGAAATTCCTTCATTCCAATTTCATTGACATTTCAGAAGAATACCCCTTTTGAATTTGACTTTATACAAGGTGTCGTTTTGCATCCTCGTCAAATTCCAGGAGGTAACTATGCTAATGATTCTCGACATGAAGTAATAATAAATATAATAGCAATAATAAAGTTCAGGCCATGGTTCGGAGCGAGAGTGCATGGGAGGCCGTCACCTCCTTCTGCGAAGCAGTAATGCTTGCGAAGGAGGAGGCGGAACGCGTGAGGGAAATGCAAGGTTCACGCCCTCGCGCCCCTAGTCGCCGCAGCAGATGCCCCGGGCGTCGGGAGTCGCAAGCCGATTTCCGGCCACCGTAGGCGCGGGCCTGCGGACGGTGAGCGATGGGTAGCTCACCGTCCGATAAGGACCAGGCCCGGGTCGACGGCGCGTCGTATTTCACGCGCGCCTCAAAGAGTTGTCAGCACCAACTGACGGGGTCTGATAGGGCCAATGCCTGCCAGGGTTGCGAGTTTGTCCGAAAGGGATATCGTGGCCCTGGCACACAGGCAAATGAAGGAATACGGGTGGGTTTTAGTCAGTAAAAGTCTGACACGCCCTCCCGCTCAGCCCAGAGCGGGAGAACTTATTTGATAATTTCCCACGCACAAAAAAAAAAAAAATAGTTGCCGCTAGGTGGTGCGCTTTGTCTTGTTGTAAACATTTTGCCGGATTCGACATATGTAACTATAATACGTCATTGTATGTAACTCACTACTCAAATAGAACATTTTATTAAGACGTTGCTATCACCTGAACAATAATTTGGATATGAAAGGTCTTCCGGTCTATTGTCCTGACCCCAGTTCTCGAAAGGGAGGCGGGTCGGTTAGTCGTGCGAGCTCTTTAGTGACGCACGACTAACCAGCGTTCATGGTCAGCCAATTATATTGAGATTTCATTTGCTGTTTAGTCTGACGGAATCTTTTTATTTTTGGATTGAAAGTGATATTGATTATCTTGACTTTCAATAACTGTTACTACAGATAAAGCGTGGAGGATAAAGGCGAACTAAATGTTTCGCCTAGTAAATGTGAATTAGTTTAATTACGGGTAGTTATTTAATTTAGCCATTTCTTCCCATGGGTGTCGTAAAAGGCGACTTAGGGACTTACTAGAGAATGGGCAGCAGCGTTCTCTATGCATTTTTAAAACCATACTGCGATCGCCAATCCGCCTGCCAAGCTTGGCGATTATGGCAAATCCCCCTTTTTTTTTGGGGAGGCCTAGCAGTGGACGTCTTTCGGCTGAAATTATGATGATGATAATGATTTAATTTAGCTCAAACGCTGGCCAGTTGAGCGTTTACGACTTACGGAATTTCATACAAACTTTCAAGCCCTTGTTTTTCGAAATGACTTAACCAATTTTAACGTAACTTCATACGCATAAGTAGGATACAAAGCTCTAAAAAGTTAGTTAAGAACATTGTTGTTGTATGGGAGCCCCACTTAAATATTTATTTTATTCTGTTTTTTTTTTGTTGTTACAGCGGCAACAGAAATACATCATCTATGAAATTTTGAACTGTCTAACTATCACGGTTCATGAGATACAGCCTGGTGACAGACGGACTGACAGACAGACGGCGGAGCCTTAGTAATTGGGTTCCCGTTTTACCCTTTGGGTACGGAACCCAAAGGGTAAAACTTGTAAAATTTTTGAGGAAACAAAACTTATGAATATCAAACAACTCTATACATATAATACTTGCGTTCTCATTAGGAAAATTATGGACAGAACCATCCACACTAACTTATCATTTACAACAAAACCTCAAATTACTAAACGCAGTCTTCGTCGACCAAGTCTACTTGTTTTGCCAAGAATACGCACTAATTACGCTAGAAAAAATATCACTTATGAAGGAGCACAACTATTTAATAATTTACCCACTTATATAAAAAGTGTTGGCTCTCTCAGCAGTTTTAAGTCTCGGCTATCTAAACACATAACTGAAAACGGCCTTGACTAAAGTCCTCCAATGTTCTTTATCCAATGTTTTCCTCCAATGTTTTTCGTTGAGAGTTGAACTGCTGAATGAGCATAGAATAATATATAATTATAATACTATAACTACATATACTTTGGTGACGGTTACCTAATATAAGTTTACTGAATGTTTCTTGTCTGTTCTCATGTAAGTGGCGTTTTTTGTCTTTTATGAGAATAAATGATATAAACTTAACCCTAAAAACCACTACATCTTTACGATACTAGATACTCATTTAGTTCTACCGTGCCAAGCTTCATCTTACAACAAACTTAATATTCAGACGTCGTCACACAAGCAATTCCAGGTGTTATAACCTGCAGCGTACCCCCGAGTCAAGCCTAAAGTTAATCTAGATTGGATTGGGACTCACAACCTAGCCTCTGAGCTAAGATAACTAGATAGGGGAAGTGTTTTGTGAAACAGTAGGGAATATGCATGTAATTGTATTGTTTACTGAATCAATAATAGACAGTATTATAAACCCAAAAAAAGTATTTAAAGTTAAATTGAACTACCTACCGCTTGTTGCTCCAAAAAAGTATGAAACTCCAACAATTTGGAAATACCAGAGTGTGTGTAAGTAGCCACACTGAAAAAAAAAAGTGTTTGCTTTAACAAAAATCTTGTTTAATGTGATCACACGCAGACTCCATACGAGCCTAACAAGATCTTGACTTCTGAAGCTAGGAGAACTTTTTTAAATTATCATAGTTCCGTCTACTAAGTAATTAATTAGTTTAAAAACGCAGAAAACCTCAAACGGCGAAAATATTCCAATCTTATTGGGAGCTATATGTTCGAGCCGTTTGGGGTTGAAACACTAGGGCCATGGGGTCCGAGTGCCCGCTTGGTTTTTCAAGATATCGCCAAGCGGTTGGTCGACTCTTCACGTGACCAGAGGGCTGGTCTATTTTTCGGACAAAGAATCAGCATCGCCGTACAACGTGGCAATGCTGCCAGCCTTCTGGGCACCTTTCCTGTTGACAGCGATGCGGACGAATTTTTTGATGCCCTATGATTCTGTCCCCGACCTTTTTTTTTTATACATGTAGATACACTATTATGTTAAGTCTGTTAGCATATATCTTATATATTATTATTTTAAGTCGGTTAGTTTTTATATGATGTAAATATTTTATTACTGAGTTATTGAATAAAAATTCTTTAAAAAATTAGTTTAATAACGGGTAGTTATTTAATTTAACTCAAATGTTGGTCAGTTTATGAATGATATAATGCTAACAAGTTACTTCTTACCAATAACTGAAATTATTATTGGATTTAAAAAAGTGAAGAAGTGAAATCAAACAAAGCATGTATGATGTAACAAAGACCGGTGATTATTCTGTACATGTCACATTGTCAATATAAATAAAATGAATTTGTTCTGGCAAATATGATTTGTTCTGGCAAGTATGCTATCTTGTTTATACTAAATAAATAAATAATGATTTTTAACATTTTAATGAATTTTCCAACTAAGAGAAAATGTATCTTAGTTAGCTCGCATTTTTTTCAGTCAAAGTCAAGTCAAAGTCAAATTGTTTATTTCAAATAGGCACATAAAAGGCACTTTTGAACGTCAATATTTACAAAAAAATAGAATTGATTCTAGTCGCTCCTTCCAAAAGGTAGTTTCGTATGGAGAAGAATGGGCAAGAAACTCCACTCAGTGCAGGGAAACCGTTTATAAGAGATATGAGAGTGTCTGTGAGGGATTGCTTGAGTGAATGTGGTGCGAGTAAGGTTGATGGTATTGTGGCGGCCCGGCATCAACATCGCCACATGCGAACTACGCGTCACACTGACATCACGCAAAATCCTGCATCGCGCAAGCAGAGTTTACCGCGCGACTAGAATATATACAACATCCCGACATCAATCGTTGCGCAGTTGCCCACCAGACACAACACCCGTCTGGTCGGAGGATCCTTCCTTCTCTAAGGAGGATGAGTGAACTTTACACCCAGTTCCTCATACCTTTATAGTATGTGGAAGCAGCAGAGGGGATTAATAGTAAGTAATAGTCTATCCGAGAGGGATCTACAAAGTCTCAGCTCTCTGATAGTCTAGAGTTTTCGAATAATAGTGACTGAATTTCATCAATGTTCGTGCCTTTTCTGTATCAGCCTAGCGCGCACGGCCGTGCGTTTTTTTACCGCCTAATCTGTTAAGAAAATGTCACAGAAGTGCGCACATTGCGATGAATAAAAGTTGCAGTTTATTCACAGTGGGCCTCTCGCTGCAAATTTGCGGTGAGTCCTCCGCACGTATTTTTGTATCGCATAGAGATCTAGGAAGCACCGCGCACTGCGGTGAAAAAAACGCACTAAGACACTCAGTTGCTGTTGGGATGCGACACAGATATGTCGTTACCTGGCGTTTCTCCGGTGATGGCGGCGCATTCTGTAATACCCGAAAAACTTTTTTGAATACGAACGTACATCGTTATATCTTAGGAAAAAGAAGAATTTCATAGGCCTTAAGGCCGTCAAGGGATGTACCCAATACCGTATGGGTACCCTTTTTTTACGCAATAATAAATATACGCAGATAATGACTCTTGTATGCTAGTCCATAACGATGACATGTGTGCACCACACCTGGAGTTCGAATGACAAAACGTGCGTTTTTTTCGCCGCAGTGCGTGGCCCCGTGAATGGATTTTTTCTAACCGTACGGTAGATTATTCGCATTCCACCGCAAGGCAATGTGCGCTAGGCCTTAGAAGAGGCTTCTGCAGTGGGACAGTAATAGGGTGGAGACAAGTATAGCATATTTATTTACATCATCATCATTCTCCTTTTCTTTTTTTTTTTTGTTCACGGGGTGGAAAATCCTCATGGATGTCCTCCGCCCTGGGGCGGGCGGAGTGGTCTGTCAGACTCTTACTGACTAAAAACCACCCCAGTGTTCCCCTCCCACACTTGCACCGGGGATCTTGGGATCTATTATTACTTCCGCAATCCCCGGCTAGTGCCGGCCCGCCTCTGCGGGCCAACTCAAGTCTGGAGGGTTGAGGTGTCTGACCCCCCCCGCAACGTCTGATAGGGGCGCGCGTGGAACACTATGCGCCGCCACCTCGGGTCCAATGTGATAGGGGGCGGCGGACGTCCCCAAGTCCGCCGTCCCTGGACCCATTTAGGGGGGCTGGAAGAGGGTGTTATTGGCCCTCCGCCGACGCCCGATCTCCCGCTCCCTTTCCGCAGCCTCCTTCTGTGACACGACTGTTTCACAGAAGGACACCACCGCGTCCCAGGACTCCTCACTGCCGACCATCGACTCGACCACGGCCGGCAGCGATAGGTCACTGCCTACTCCTGATCATCATTCTCCTGCTCTTACCCCAATTTATTTGTGGTCAGCGCAACATGTCCCTTTCTTCCACACAGCTGTCATCTGTCATCTCGGTAGTCACCTTTCACACGGTCCATCCATCGTTTCTTCGGTTTTCCCCTACTCTTATAGCCATCAACTTTCCTCACGACATTTTCCTCATTCCTCCGCATCACACACCATGACAACCGATTTCCGCACAACTTTTCAGTCATCGGTAGCCACTTTCAGACTTCCTCCTATGTACTCATTTCTTATTATTACATATCTCATGATTAGTCTCCAGTCAAGTTCGTAGCTATTAAATACTAAATACTCTTTTCAACGTACATAAAAGCCAGCCTTTCTATAAACATGTTTAGTATTTTCTTTACCAACATTTTTCATATTAAAAACAAATTCAATCAGAGAGATAATAGGATTTTCGCGAAGAAATCCATTAAAAGATCAGTATTATATGGTACTCTGATAAAGAAAAATATTTCAAAAACAAACTGAGAGAAATCCTTTGAACTTCATAACTTGTGTTTGTGTGTGTTGGGTGTAATTTCGCCGACAGAAATCGTTTATTTATTTTTTGTTTAGATTTTCGCATTAAATGAGATATTTGTGCTGAGTTGGATTTATGCTTAGGATAGACTATTTTGATTTAAATAATTAATTTTATGATGGTTTGTGAGTGTTTAGTTTTGTATCAATACAAGCTTTTTGAAACCTTGTCAGGCTTTATTTGTTTCAGTGGTGTTACACAATCGATACCAAAACCAGAAAAAAAAACCGGTCAAGAGCGAGTCGGACTCGATCACCGAGGGTTCCGTACGTATATATTTCGTTGATGATTTCCGAAAAACTGTACTATTTAGAGACATCGTTTTATTTTTTCTGAAATTTTTACATAAATTTCTATCATATAGAATAATTTCAGATTTTTATCTATGCAAACTTCGGAGATAAGGGGGGGGACCGGTATTTTTTTACATTTTTCATCAAAAGTCGGAAACTATGCAGACTAAAAAAAAAAAAGTGTTGGAGAATGTGCAAACAGCGTTCTTTCGTATGTGGGGTATAAATACGAAAGAACGCTGTTTGCTTCAAAAAGATTTGAAATTCTGAAGACCCCTTTTCAGTCCCTTTTGCAAAAAAGATATTTATTTTTCATTTCTTTCTTGTCAGCAAAATAGATGGGCAAACGTCATCTAAAACTATTCTAAATATCAATTTGATAGCATTAGTAGTTCTTGAAATATCCAGGTGTGACAGACAGACAGACAGACTTTGTCTCACCATATGGGTTCCTTTTTACCATACCATATTGGTACGGAACCCTAACAATACCTAGGTATTTTTCCACTTATTACTAATTTTGCTAATTTTAGTTATTAGTTATTATAGATTAGTTCTATAGTTTAGTGCTTGTGGCACACCTAATATGTGTATGGGGCATGCAGTGCAAACCTGTAAGGGCGAATTTCACCAATGAGACTGAATGCGATCAGCACATCTTATCCGAGTTCAAGAGCTGTCAATGTCAATATTCCAAAGAAAATAACGACACTGACAGCTCTTAAACCTGGTTTATGTGCTGATCGCGTTCAGTTTCATTGGTGAAATTGGCACTAAGAAATAGTTCCACTAACCTTAGATTAAATTAGATATATTACTTCAACTATTTACAGTGCAAACAATTGTTGGTTGATCAATAAAAGAAAAAAAAAATACTAGTAGGCTCTTGAACCATCGTAAACTCATCTTCACCCACTGCTCGGTGACTGAGAGGGTGTTGTGTAGATTATTCTCATGAGATTCTTGCTTCAAACTGAGCCATAATAGTAGTTACCGGTTACCTTACCGGTTTCAAAACTATCAATTTTCCATGCAGGCCCATATGTAATGTGTATCAAGATTTATAATAACATTCCAAAGTCTTTAAACGAAATACAAAGTAACAATATATATTTAAAACAAAATTGTTCACATATTTGAACCAGAACTGCTACTACACATTGAAAGAGTTTTTTGAAGAAAGGAATAATAAAGAAATAAAAATTAATGGAATAAATTGCTCACCATTGTTTTGTACCTATAGATACCTACATAATTTATTTATTAGAACTGATTAATTTTATTTTGATTTAACTTATTTTTTATTCTTTATTTCTTATAATAAATAATATCATCTGTAAGCTACAGTAACAATAAACAACAATTATATTATTCTATTTATTTGAAATTGTAAATTGACATTAATGATATAAAATGTATTGTATTGTTATGTTATTTATTATTTTTTAATTTTGTTTTCGTTTTGTTTTGCAGTGCCCTTACAGGGTGTATGTTTGAAACTTTTATTTCTTATTCCAACCTCGGTACAACATGTTTGCAATAAACTGATTTGATTTGATTTGATTGTTTGCTCAGGGAGCAAACAACTATTTTAAAGGCGAGAGTGTTTCTTTGAATCCTGAGCACAGCAAGGGATGCAAAGTACGTCACCCGAGCTTAAAACAGTGTTGCTCTCGAGGTGGACACTTCTTTTTATCACCTTCTATGAGAAAATAAGTAAGTGCAACTTATGAATAAGAATCATCATCATCATTTCAGCCGAAAGACGTCCACTGCTGGACACATAGGCCTCCCCCAAAGGGGGGGGGGTCGCCATAATCACCACGCTTGTCAGGCGGGTTGGCGATCGCAGTATGGTGTTTAAAATGCATAGAGAGTTCTGCTGCCCATTCTCTAGTAAGTCCATTAGTCGCCTTTTACGACACCCACGGGAAGAAATACCCCTATTTCTTCCCGTGGGTGCACACACATTCGTCCGGCACCTCACCACCTCGGTCCAACAGAACATGGACATGAATAAGAATAGTACCTACGTTTATTTATTTATATACAATTACGAACAATAAGACATAACATTTATAAATAATAAGAGGCTAAAATATCCACATACCAAATTGAAATTACTTGAAAAAATAGCTGAATACATACCTATAGGCAACGATTCCTTTAGATGCATTACCTGCGCTCAATAATGCAATTGCCTGACATTTACAATAATTATAATTATTATTACATACGCGCCAATGAACATGCAGCAGCTAGTGACGTAACTAAATATGTATGTTCATCTCTTTCTAACAACAGATATCGGTATAGGTCTTTCCTTTTCTTCACGCGCTGTATGATTGTATGCAAGTATGTAGCTACAATCATGGCTTACGCTGTTTTTGAGTGCACTAATGTTCGTGTATAACGCGTCTATTTATAATACGTCATTGCCGATAGGTAGGTATCAAAAAACATAAAGGACACAAATATAATTATGATGTAATTAATTAACCTTAAACCAACACAAAAACCATATCTAAATAATATGATCCACTTTAGCCATTCAACTACAGTATGAACAATTTAATATTGCCTATAATAAAGTACTATACAACGGACAAACCATTTCCAGCGAGTGAAGAGGACACAGTGCAATAACGATTATTTGCAACTGTTTATCTTGGAGAGAGCTCTTTGTTTTAAAAAGAACAGATGATAGTTGTTTGTTCTTTGAAGTCAAAAGAGCAAAGGGTAAAATAAAATCTTCAATGGGAAAAAATAATATTAGCGTTTTATGTACTAAAATTATTGTTACATTGAAAAACAAAGGCCTATTCTACTTTTGTAAGTACCTGTACATTTTTGCATAATAAATGGTAAAATGTACAGCCAGAGTCAAACATTATGGGTGCTCGGAACATGAGGCGAGTCGCAACGCAGTGACCTATTCATGTATTAGCGAGGGTGAGGGGTGGGTTACGCCACTGCGAGTAACGTACTCCAGAGCCACCATTAAGTTGGACGCGTACCATACCTAGAACTAAACACTATTTTTAGCAACTCACCTGTATATCACACATTTTGCGTAAATAAACAATTTCTATTATATTCATAAAAAGCTTTTTAATTGAATTCTGACTGATGGTTGACTCTGCCCAGCGCATATTAGCGATAAAAGAGCATACACTCTAACACCTTAATTCCGTATACCATTCGTAATCACAGTTGTTAATCTAACAGCACAACAAATCAAATCAAGAATCAAATCAAATCAACAACAACAAACATTAACAATACACAATATCAATTGCCCGATAATAATTAAAAATAATAATAATTTATTGTAAAATTGTGATGTGCATGAGAGCAAATAAATAAACGTTTGTAAATTAGCCAGCTTTATCTATTACTAATACAATGCACATATTGCAAAATTATCAAAAGGTTTTATGTTATAAATGTTATAGGGTTTGGTTTCCGCACTTAGTCCTTCATGTGGACCATTGTGCGTGGGCCATGGCGGCCGTCAGTGGTTATTCCAATCATCTCATCCAGAAGCTGATTATGTCTCCTTGTCTGTTTTGGATATGTGTAAAGCTGTTGTCAAAAGGTTTTTTGGATGGATTTTACTTTGCGTTGGTCCTCACGATAGATCGTGAGAACCAACGCAATGTAAAATTGAAATAGTGATACTGCTACTTGACATCTTTCGAATCCATGTCTGAACATCCGTCTTTCACGAATCAACGAGGTCTATACCTACGAGCACGTTTAGGGTTCCGTACGTTCGAATGAAAAAACGGAACCCTTTTAAGATCAGTCGTGATCTGTCTGTCTATCCATGTGTCACATCCAATTTGCTCCGAAGCTAATGGACGGATAAAGGTAAAGTCTGTGACCCAAACACGGACGTAGGCTATCTTGGTTAGGTAAGGAATGCCCGTGACTAAATTGAGGCTCAATCATCAGACCCTGGATATCATCTAGGATCAGAGTTCTTGTCAAGACGAATCAAATAAGCCCAAACTCGATGGGGTTGCGTCGTTGTATTTCAGAGTTCCCATGGCCACCTTCCGGCTCCATCATCAGATCAGCTCCATGTCATAACAATATTGTTTTGTCATCCGGCTTACATATAAAATTTCAAGTGTAAGACGGACACCGACCAGGTGAAACTAAATAAAAACTTGTAATTAATTAATTTTGAATATTCGAGTAACTTTTGGGGGACTTAAATGTCCCCCAAAAGTGACGCAAATATTCAAAATTTATTTATTACAAGCTTTTTGAAAAAAAAAAGGTTTTACAAAGTGTACCGTGTGACACATTAAAATAAAAGGCCTTACTAGGAGGGTTTCAAATATTATTTTTTTATAGTTTAAAAATATATAAATAGTTTTAAAGTTAGTTAGAAAATAGATGAAAATTGAAAACTCCTGAGCCAACATTTTTGAAAAAAAATGCAGCAAATAGTTCTATTCTTATAAATTAAAGGAACACCTATAATGAAGTCTATGGTCTTTTAATAACAAGGTAAATCTCTCAATATTGTGCGTACAAACTTCATTTGCAACTGCAATATATCAAATTCAAATTCAAATTCAAATTGTTTATTTGCAAGAAAATACAAGGTTTACAAGGGAAGATCGGAGAACATGTTACTCAACAACAATGTTAAGTTTGATCTTGGGATAAATTCATCCCAACTACGGAACCCTTCATTGTGCGTGGTCCGACACGCATTTGACCAGTTTTCTACCAAAAGAAAAGAAAGAAAGAAAAAACGTTTATTCTGCACAAACAAAACGCACGTTACAATGAAACAACACAAATTGCACACAAACAAAGTAGCCAAAAGCCCCGCAATCAAACAATAAAAAGTTCGACAATCTTGTCTATTGCTAGATGTCAGGGCCAGGGACCAAAGACCAGACCAGAAAAATCGACTTATCATCTGCTCACTCCCCCGCTCCGCTTATCACAAACTCCCCACCACAATAAGCGCGTAATATATTTGTATCGTGGATGTGAAACTGCAGACATGAGAGCGCTATACATCCAGAGCACTGCAAGTTAGTATTTTCTAGATGACTGTACAATATACATACGGGTACAGTCCTGTGGAGTTATGTTGGCAGTTGTGACTTCATTTCAAAACATCTGGCAATGTGAGTTGGTTATGTTACTTTAACTTTAAAAGCTTAGGAATCTTGAAAATCTTTGCTTAGTTAAGTAAGTGGAAAATGGAACTTGTACATAATCTCTTTAAACTCATTTGTTGCTCTGTATCTCAGAGATGTCAATTAAGTGTAATGAAACATTTTGTTTTAGAGAACTGGAGGAATTAACAGGTCTGTGTTGTTTAAATACCTCATGGTTTTAAAGGTTGTTCAGTAAACATTTTTAAATCTAAGGTAACTGCATTACTTTTAGGCAAAATGTGTTATTACTAAGTGAAATAATTAATTTCACAATTAATAATATTATAGTCAGTTACATAAGTTTTAACTTAAGGGGGCGTACAATGGTACACTAGCGCCACTCCTTTAAAAAAGTATTATCTCGTGACTGAGAAGGAATTATGAATTAACCACTAGAAAAGTAACAAAATACCATCTAGCACTAGATAGATCGTATTTTGTTGCTTCGTGTCTCAATATGAAACTTTTTAAAAGGTAGTAGAAAATTCTAGACACACTTACCGAGGGTCCCTACTAGCCGTTATAAAATATGTATATCCATAACTTTGATGGTGTACATAATAAAGAGTATTCTATTATATTTAAAAATGAATGCCGCAGTATTTTCGACATAACGGAGGATCATGCTAACCCATTTGAGGTAGTATAGGCTCTTAACTACGTGCCTGCGGGTTTGCTCACGTGCCTGTGTATTCTATTTGCATTATAACTAAGGGCCTGTGCACACCACGTTTTTTAAACGCGCCGTTGACGCGCGTTTTAGAAACGTGCGTCGATGGCGCGCTTTTATCTTACAGAATAGACTGACTCGCGTGCGTATCACGTCTGTATCGCTACGAACTGGCCCTTAATCGGAACGTAAAGTCATAACCTCAACAACATCGGTTGATTATTTTTAATTTTAACTAACACTGGTGTCCCAGCGATTTGTGATTCGTAGTTCGATCCCAGGCAGGCGCTTTACTATGTGAAAATTATTTAATCACCACTGCTCTCAAAACGGTGAAGGAAAACATCGTGAGGAAACCGGTGTGTCCTAGAACAAAAAAATCGAAGACAGTGATTTATGGCTCACTCCCTCTCACAGAGAGGAGGCCTGTGTCCCAGCAGTGGGATCTTTATAGGTTGATTATGCTTATGCTTGTGTTAACACTTGTAATGTTCGTAAGTCTTTGTTTTATAAATATAAACGAAAGCAAGGAGACGGATACGCTTTCATACAATCTTGGGCCTGGATGTAAAAAGATGAAATTGGTGTCAATTGATAGTTACTCTATTATCAAACCATCACTGGAAATTTTGCGGATTTTGACAATCTGAGAGCTGAGACTGTGTCCGATAGTTACTTAGTTCAATGTACAGTACAACAATCTTCATGTGCCTTTTTAATATTTATCTATACTTATTTACTTACCTTATTATTTTGTAAGTGTATAATGGTGAAAGAAAATATCGCGAAGATTGCAAGCCAGCGCTGTGAGCTAATAAACAGGAGGTGAGTAAGTACTTACAGATTGTGGTGCACGCCATTGACTCCGCCATTCACTGCTAGTATCATTTCGTCATCTAAAGCTTGA
The DNA here is from genome assembly GCA_948098905.1 of Tiliacea aurago. Lineage (NCBI taxonomy): Eukaryota > Metazoa > Arthropoda > Insecta > Lepidoptera > Noctuidae > Tiliacea > Tiliacea aurago. The sequence goes on from OX402593.1 coordinate 22,135,032, forward strand.
CGATCTAGTGTATTACGGCGACTACACAACGATCCATGGTATCAATATTCAATCGGTTGACCGGTCGTTGAAACCAAAGCATTAAAAGATTTTTTTTTTAATACGTGGTATGTTAATGGAATGGTGTGTGGTTTGTTATGTCTGTTACGTTAATCGATATTCCATTTTATTCGTAACCTTATTTTAATTTTAGGATACCTCATTTTCCAGATTGTAGATTGGGCTGATTTTTCAGAAAGTGAATTAGAAAAAATTAACCCTTTTTTTAAACCCTATCTCAAACTTATTACATTTGGACCCAGAAATCCCCGTCTCCTTTGTTGTAATCCATGTTCTATCTTGGGTCCTGACATTAACCACCATTCACCTACACATTCAACTCCATTCTCCACCATTCACCTACCCATTCATCACCATTCACCGTTTGACTGCGTTTGTTGTGTTATTTTAATTTAATTTTAATTTTCCTTTTTTTTATTTATTTTTGTTTTAATTGTTTAGTAGAAATACATGTTACCTGCCTGTTTATTTGTATGATGCCACTAAGTGGGGCCTGGTGACCTGAAATACAGGTTTTTTCTAAAACCTACGTCAGGCACCAGCTCTCACAATGTGAACTTTTACAGTTCAAAACTGTTAAGTGCTACATAACCATTGTGAGAGAAAATAAATAAACTAATTATTATTATATTAAAAAAAGCGTTCATATTATTAAAAAAAACGAGTGTGCTTTAGACCTCACGTTTGAAGTAAAACAGAAATCACCGTTCGCGTAACGCTAGCAAAAGAAGTTTTACTTCAAATCTCCCTTTCAACTTCCGTTCGCCTCGCCCGATCACACCTTTCGTAATGCATTCACCAGATTACTCCACAAGTCAAGCGTGCGTCAAAAAATCTTAATAAATTTTAATTTCTTTTACCTACTTCTTTGAGAACCTGATCAGCCGATTAAAGAACAAACCAGGAGGCCTACTCCGAAGTTTTAATCCGAAGTATCGGCCGAATGTTCGGCCGTTTTATAACTTCCAAAGTTTCCTTATTTGAGTTTGAATCCTTACCAGACTCCTTAGCCGGCTTCAAGTCATATTTTTGACTTTGGATTATCTCTTTGACAGGCGTTTTTTCTTTCATTGTTGTTTTTTTTTCTTTCATTGTAGTTTTTTTTCTTTTATTGTAGTTTTTTTCTTTCATTGTAGTTTTTTTTTTCTTTCATTGTAGTTTTTTTTTCTTTCATTGTAGTTTTCCATAGTTAGCCGTAGTCAAGAAACGGCCGATACTTCGGATTTTATGTTTGGACACTAAAGAAGCGTTACTGAAAAATACAATAATCGCCTAGCATCATCAGCCTATAAAATGGGTCTGCATATTATATACCTAATATAGATATAAGCACTCAGGATAATTGTTTTAAAATAAGTGAACCTACATCCATTATGACGTTGGAGCTCATTGCAATCTCTGAGGCTTTGACTTATATAATTAATAATTGTGGATATAAAAATGTTGTCATTTGTACAGATAGCAAAAGTTCATTACAACATATAGCTCGATGCGCCTCTGGCCACAGAGGTGCATCGATAGCTTATGTTATTCTATCTAAAATTGATGAAATTACTTTAAAAGGCATCCAACTGAGGTTGCAGTGGGTACCATCGCATATTGGATTGCGGGGCAACGAAGAGGCTGACACGTTGGCGAAATTAGCGGCTAGGAATGGAAAAGAAATAAATATTAAATTAGACTATTCAGAATTTTTACCAAAATTTAAAAATATATGCCATGATTATTGGAGAGAATATTTTAATAAATGGTCATTAGAGAAGGGTTTATGGTATAAAACCATACAGTGTGAACCTCTTCGCGTGCCCTGGTTTATGAATAGTGATATTAATAGAAAACTAATTGTTACTGCTCGTAGACTCAGATTTGGACACATTCCATGCAAAAAATTTGCCTTCATGATGAAGAAAGTCTCTTCACCCAATTGTGAGGAGTGTGGAGTTGTAGAGGACCTACAACATATTTTATTGATGGAATGTGTCCAATATGAGTCCAGTAGAAATAATTTTGTAAGGTCCCTGAATTTGAACAAAACTGATGTAGGCATGTTCCATACAATTCTATCCCAACCAAATGGCGACGATGCGAAAAGTTTGTCAAATTCATGGCCCACGTGTTGTGAAGTACCTACTATTGTTTAGGATACGATGGGACTGACATACGCTATGCGTAAACGCCCCTTTAAATAAAAATAAAAAAAAAATAAAAAAAAAACCCACTGCTGGGACACAGGCCTCCTGTCTGTAATCACCTAAATTTAATTTAGTTAAGTAATAAACCAGAAAAGGAATGTGATAAGAAAAGGTGTGTCATGTTTTTGTTTTATTTTATTTTCGGAAGGCTTACAGACTAATAACAGTATAATAACAATAATATTTATCTAAGTTGCTAATTAGTAAAAGTAAGTACTCAAGTGCGTATTTATTTGATACGCCATTATTACGATATCAGCATCTCAAGACTAATTAATAAACACATGTAAACAGTATCTCAGTTACTAAGATCAGCTTCTCAAGGAGCTCTACTTGATGAACGATAACGCCACAGAGACCGAAGTTTAGAATGACATTCATCACATTTCATTCATGATAAGTCGTAAGATTTATTGAAATACTTTAATTTTGTTAAAACTAGAAGAACACTAGGTAGGTTTTGGTAGGTAAACGTTATCGCAAAGGCCATAAAATATCGTGATAGTACTCTATTTCATCATAATAATTAATTTCACCCAAAATATTTTCAAACTCCATATTTCGCGCCACTAATCACGACCTCAAGTCACGGACTGCCCACACTCAGATTTAAGCATCTCGAGTACACACACCTACTGTCTATTAAGTGTCGATAATCAGTCCATCACTCGGCTGATAACGTAAACCCAAGCCGTAACTTGAGTACATCAATTATTATGTTTATTAATACGATCATGACCTCAAGACTGTTATCAAGTGCGAGCTCTTGGGCTGAGTAACGTTTATTAGAAAGAAAGAAAGAAAATACGTTTATTTGCCTTATATTATTGCCTTTGTCTCTCAACACTCAAGCACTACTTAAAACTAGTTTCAACCAATCAAATGGCTTCAATCTAGCCCCAAGCAATGCCCGAGCGATGAGCGACACTCTGCAATACGCGCCTAAGTTACATCATATCTGTATAACTAACTTAAGCAAATAAATGATTTCTATTCTATTCTAAATAGATTAGGCGAAATCAACCAACCCTGAGGGATAGCTATCCCTCAAAGCTAGCTCACAGAACAGTCACAAAATATGAAAATCTTTTAGGGATCGAACCCACGAACCGTGGAACCGTTATGAAGTTTACTACGTTGACAATTTTCCTAAAATAGCCAGAACGGCTTGACATGACATGATCTTGACATGTGTCAAGATAAGATTGACTGCTTAGCTCCTTGTAGGTATAGCGTGGTGATATTCATTTCAGATGTTGAAGTGTTCAAGATAAACTTAGAAAGTACATAATTATGAATTAAAAAGTCACATTGGTACTTGCACGGGTTTGAAACCCACAACCTATCAAATAGAAAAAAACAGTCAAGTGCGAGTAAGACTCGCACCCAAAGGTTCCGTACAACCATACTATATTTAGCGAAAAAACAGGTTTCTTGTATGGGAGTCGCCATACAAGAAACATTCTTTTGGCATTTTTTTTAACCTATTGCGGTTCATGAGATTCAGGCCGCTGACAGACAGACGAACGAATGGATGGACAGACAACGGAGGCTTAGTAATAGGGTTCCGTTTAGCACCCTTCGGGTATCGAACCCTAAAAAGTACCTATCTCAAAAAAATCCAGATAAAATAAATTGTTTCCTTTGACGGAAAATCTAGATATTTACAAGAAATCAAGAAACAAAAACCATTTTTGTGTACCCCAAGTCCCCAAGCAAATAACTCCTCAATTACCCTTTACCCCACAAACTATAGTACACCTACATAACTCCACTAAAGACCATTAGGGGGAAGGGTAAAACTGATTTTGGATAAGAAAAACCAAGCAAGCAATATCTCTCGTCCGTGTGTTGCGTTCCTATATACGATTAGTGTCGAACTCTAAATATTTCACGGTAATACCTTACGATTGAAGTGTGTTACAGGACTTATTGATGGGGGCTCCCCAATTTATGGGGACTTGGTAAAATGGGGCAGAAATGTAGGGCAATTGGGGTGAGTGCAAAGATTTTTTAAACTGTACAGATTTTTTGTGGATTCTGTGCAGTGTAAATGTTAAATAAGTAAAGAGTTAATGAAAGACATATTATTATTTTGTTTGGTTACAGATTGAGACACACCATAGTGACTTACCTAATAACAGTCATCATCATCGTCATTCCAGCCGAAAGACGTCCACTGCTGGGCCCTATTTCTCGAAACTTATTAGACTAATAATATAAGGACATGAACGAATATTTTTTACAAGTTTGCTAGTGTGCGTTTCTCGAAGCTACGGAAGTAAAATATTAGTTACTAGTTGCCTACTAATAAATATTAGCTAAAATTACCTGAGTAAATTCAATTTGGTTTCATAAAAAAATGTGTTATTAAATACTCTTGTACATTACACTGATAAAGCTATTAATCTCAGAAGGCTTGTAAAAAAGATTAGCCAAAATGATTAGACTTAAAACCAAACAAATTTTATAAAATGTGGTCAGATTCGGACACTTCCGACAGTGAAGGAGATACAATAATACTTCACCATCATCGAAGGTTTCGTTTAACGAGCATAAAAATGGAAAACCAGATGGCTGATGATGAACCAGATGATGATGGCTGGCAGAAGCCACGCAGTAGCTGATATGCATGGTATTTCAAAGACGAGTGTATGTCGAGCTGTAAATCAAGTGGTGAGTTCTGTAGTGCAAAACATGTTTCCGGATTTAGTGAAGTGACCACAAAATATAGATCGTGATTCAAAAGTGGCGGGAACTGTTTCCGTATTTTTTTAATAAGTAAAGAGGCATGGGTAGCTGTAATGCGTAAAAAATATTAGGCTGGGTAGGCTGAATTCACTGTATACTAGTATATACAGTGAATTCAGCCTACCCAGCCTAATATTTTTTATTAGTCTGTTACTATTAGTTAATAGTCCATTACCTGTTTTTGAGAAACAGGAAATATTAGGACTTTTTACACTAGTAACTAATATACTAGTAAACTAATAGTTTCGAGAAAGGGCCCTGAACATAGGTCTCCCTCAAAAGGGTTGGCCATAATCACCACGCTTAGCAGGCGGGTTGGCGATCGCAGTATGGTGTTAAAATGCATAAGCTGCCTACCCTTTTCTCAGTTGGGATCGGCATCCAGTATAACTGGATGCAGCTTTTACTTCGGAGCGACCGCCTATAGATCTGATCTCCACAATCCAGTAACTGGATATTGGGTGGGAAGTACCCATAAAGAATGAAAAAGAATGGTTTAAACAATGTTTATTTCTCATCTTTTACATAAAATAATAATCGTCGTCTAATGACGAAGCATGCAGATGTAGAATAAGTAAAACAAGAAAAACAACGTCCGAGATCAACAGCATAAAAGAAAAAGTGTAGGTAGTTACATATAAAACAAGTTAATACAGCTGGCGAATTTGACACCAAGGTACCCTCATAAGTACTGAATTTTCACTTCGTGAGGAACACAAACAGCGATTAAGAAGCGAACTACTGTGTGAATGTGTATGTGTGAGCTAGTGCGTGCACGTGATTTTTTGCTTGTGTGCGACAAGTATAGTCTCGGAGACCGCTGATTATTTATAATTTTGACCATTACTTGTGTGTGTTCATGTGTGTGTACAAAATAAGAACACATACAAATGTGTTCTTATTTTGTATTATTTAAGTAATATCAGTCTATAACTGCTTCGAAGGCCCCTTTCGTGCAGAGAAGTCATGCTTGTAAAATTTATCAAGACGTAACGCTCACTACGTGTTCGCAGCCTATTAAACCCAAGATTCTTTAAGATTTCTTCCGTGACCGTTTGTGTCTAACATTAACTTATAAAGGAACTACGTTATAACGTTAACTAAGTCATAGTCTCTGCATGTTGGTGTAGTGACTTAGCAGTAGACAACTTTGCACGAAATATGCTGAGAAACCTTCAAGACATCATAACGTCACTGTTTGCGTGTATTTGTTAATATTACTCACATTAATCGTTAGTGGAAGCTTGTAATTGGCCATTGTATGATGTTACACATTGTACTAAATATTGAAATGTATTAGCTTTAAGCTTTCCTAATATGAATAAAACAAAACAAATAAATAACTTATTTTAATCGAATACAACATTAGTTTTTATTTATACTAAACCTCTTAAGGGGTCATTGTACTCATCATTATGAACAACTTTTACTATGGGACCAAAGTTGAAATCGCGAAAAAAATATCAGCTGTTCCCTACATTTTGACGAGTTCAGCGAACTTAAAAAAAACCGGTCAAGAGCGAGTCGGACTCGCGCACCGAGGGTTCCGTACGAATATATGATGTTGATGATTTCTGAAAAACTGCTATTTATAATAAATAATAAATTTATTTATTTATTTCAGGTAAATTACACCCATTGCCAAACAAAAATTTATAGAAATAGACCATACAAACTATCCAAATAGACAAAAACCCAAAATAAAATTAACAACCAAATAAATTTAAACATTAAACAACTCATTAAATAAAATTAATCAATCATTAAAAAATTACCACAATAAAATATGTCTGAATCTACAAAAATTAAAATGTCAAATATAAAATGTAAAAGTAAACTGTAAAAAATGTTATAAAAATATCACGCCATTAAAAATTAAAATATTTATAAAAGTCTATGCAAGCAGGTATAAGCAATCACTTCAAATTTCTACCTGCCCCAAGCCCGATATACGGGTGCATGTAAGGCCTGCCAGTGCCGCAAGGACGGCCCGTCCAACCTGTTGGCCACAACGGTAAGAAGGCCGTTGCCGCTGCCCCGCACTCTACTCGCCATCGAGGCCGCCGTCTTGCGCATGCTGGCATAAAAACAGTCAATGCGGACGCTCGAGAACATTCCCGATGCGCTGCAGAAGCGAGGCAGCCGCAGCGGCGCCCTCAGCGCGTTATTATATTGAACGCGGAGAGCACTGTAGGATTTCTGCAAATATGACACCCACATTTAGAGACATCGTTTTATTTTTCCTGTAATTTTTACATAAGCTTCTATCATATAAAATAATTTCAAATTTTTATCTCTGCAAACTTCGGAGATAAGGGGGGGTACGGTATTTTTTGTTAAATTTTTCATCAAAAGTCGGCAACTATGCTGCCTAAACAAAAAAAAATGTTTTAGAATGTGCAAACAGCGTTCTTTCATATGAACCCCACATGACCTAGTAGCCCCACTTCAAATTTTTAAGACCCCCTTTCAGTCCCTTTTGCAAAAAAGATATATTTTTTTAATTTCTTTCTTGCTTGCAAAATAGTTGAGCAAGCGGCATCTAAAACTATTCTAAATTTCTTGAGATATCCAGGTGTGACAGACAGACAGACTTAGTCTCACAATAAGGGTTCCTTTTTACCATTTTGGTACGGAACCCTAAAAACACCCAATAAACTCATATCCCACTTTTAATAACAAATCAAAATCTTCCCTATATCAGTGACACTAACATATTTATAACCCTCTCTCCACTTCCTTCTGCGATTCTAACCTTTACCCCTATAAAATCTAAGACGAAAATACCCTGGTATTGATGCGAGGAAGTAGAGGATTTATGGCTGAAACTGCATTAGGCGTATGAGAGCCGATTGGTTTTTGGCATTGAAAAATTTAGTCTAGAGGATTGCAGCGGATTGGAATACTGTCACAGCAGGCAGTTGTGTTGGGGTCATTTGCTTTAGAGGAATGTCATTTATGTTAGAGTTAATGGACGGATAGAAATTTTTACTTTAATATTATAATATTAAGGTTTGTTTTAATTTACCTTAACTCACACACAGGCTTATTATTTTAACATTTTTAGGAAAACATAAAATTTTACGATATTTGTAAATGTGTATGTGATCACCATGTATATCTATTCTTCATTTTAATTATTTTTACCTATTGTGGTATATTCATTTTATTCTAGGTTAAGCTACTCTTACCGAGGCAAGTCCGTGGATGGGTGACCATCCATATCGAGACCAGTCCATGCCTTGGAAAGCGCTAACGTGGTTTGGTCGCGGCTGTCATTTGGAGATATTTACGTCACGAATAAGCCACAACCAGTAACTGGATTGTGGAGGTCGGATAGGCCGTCGCTCCATGTAAAACACCTGGTATTCAGCAGCTTCCGGTTAGACTGGAAACCAAGGGTTGGTTAACATAGTTGTGAAGAGGCTGGGCAGATGATAGTTGTGATGCTGATGATAGTGCAATGTTAAACGAAAGGGGGCGAGGAAAATCATTTAATTTTCATTTTAAAATTCCCCAATAATAAATACCTAGTAGGTATCACATATTCTCAATAGCTTTGTAATTAACTTAAGGTGATACGTAAAAAATAAATCATATCGAACTGGGCAGTAACTGGGAAGAAATTGACTCTGTCACTTTCTTATGCCCATAAGAAAGTGACAGAGTCAATTACTTCCCCATGCTCAAAAAAAGAGCGCAACAAAGCGCTGGAACCAAAATAAAGCAAATTAAGAGCGCCAAATGAAAAAAATTTGTTTAAAAAAAAATTAAGCTATGTATCAAAAATATGTTCAGCCAGAGTTTTCAATTACTTAGGATTTTGGAATTACAGAAAAAAATATAAAAAAGTAGAGGTCATTTCGGCATTAAATTCTATCAAGGAAATTAAACCAATTGCATTTTCCTTCAGTCAGAGTATTAATCAAATATATCCAAAAATTTTATTCATACATGCTGTAATAGTGAAATAAATGGTTACGAAAAATTTCCCAATTTATTTTCGTATCGCCATAAATGAGCGGCCAACCTGTCATACTTTTCATACAAACGCTCGTACTTGATGATGGCGTTGTAACACATCTTTATTTGAAATATTTGAACTAATAGGTATCTTGTGCATTTTAACTAGGTTTCTATGAAATAAAATAATCAAAATTTGCAACGTTTTTAAAAAAAAGAAAAAAGAAAATTTGCACAAACAAATTCAGTATGAGCCTGCAAAAACCTGCTTTACTGCATGTATTTTACCTGAACTTTGGCCGTTCATAATGTACTCATAAATTGTAAATGAAAAGAAAATATATTCATAGAAACCTTGCACATGTAATGCAGATTCTAAATGACAAACATTTATTTCACAAACTTGTAAGGCTTACTCAAAAACACGTATTTCCTGGAACAAGTTTTATGAAATTTCCACAAACTATTTTTCGTTCAATGTTATCGCGTTCTCTCTTGCTTGTTAGTAGTTCTCACTTGCACTGGATGAAACAACAAGCTTTTCGACCATGCTCGCGTTGACAATAGACAGACCGGGAAGGTTCCTTTTAAAGGGACGATAACCGACTTTTAATGTTTTTATACTGAAGATCACGTCTAAACGAGTAGTGTTAACGATTTGAAAAAAATATATATGACAAATTAGAGCATTTTCTCAATAACTTACTATGCAATGTGCATATTTTAGATTATGTTTATATTACATAGTGAAATTAATTTGTAAAATGATGTCTTTTTTTTTTTTGGGTGGGAAGTGCTCGACGAAGTTCCACCGGCTGTCGAGGATGAGTCGCCGCCTCGACGCCGATGTGAACCCCTCCCGCCGTTATCTGGGAACCCGACAGTGGCGCGTTTCGAGGACCATAAAAACTTGACTTGTGCAATGCCACCTCGAGTCCCAATTGCCGGATCCTATCGACGATTGTCGCAACCCCACGTTCCGCCAGTTCGGCCGCCGCCTGATGTGAACTCCCCTGTGCCAGGACCAGAGTGTCGTCAGCGTAGCAGACTACGCTGACGCCTCTGGGGAGGTCAGCGCGCAGCACCCAGTCGTACCCGATGTCCCACAGATGCGGCCCCAGAACCGATCCCTGTGGGACACCGCACGACATCTCTCGCCGGTTCCACTCTCCTTGGTAACCGGGGTAGATGACGGTTTAAGTAAGTACTTTTTAATAGCATGGAATTAGTAAGTTCTTTATAATAGCATGGAATTAGTATACTCATGGAATTAGTACACGTAAGTACTATACAGGATGTTAAAGAAATTGCGTGCCATAGCTTAGGGGTAGATAGAGACTTATATTTTTTTTTCTGGGTTCCTTTATCGAACCTACCCTTACGCTATGTCACGCAGTTACTTTAACACCCTGTATATGCGGGAACATGTTTTTCAATTACGATGGTAAGTCTGTTCTTGGATTAAATTCATCCTAACTAGGGAACACTTCATTGTGCGTGGTCCGACACGCACTTGGCCGGGTTTTTTTCTTCCCTACTTCCACAAAATAATGATAGAATATTTTGTAACTTGAAGTTACGAAATCATCATTACACTACTAATATAATATATAATATAATCACACTAATATTATAAAGGCGAAAGTTTGTGATGTGTGTGTGTATGTTTGTTACTTTTCACGCTCAAACAGCTGGGCCAATTTTGATAAAGTTTTGTATGGAGGTAGCTGAGACCCTGGATTAAGACATAGGCTACTTCTTATCTCGATATTCCCACGACATCGAGACTTACGCGGGTAAAACCGCGGGGTGCAGCTAGTAATCTATATATCACTTTGAAACACAAACTAAGCTAGTAATTACACAAGGACCTACAAGTACACCCCCGAAAAATACCAAGACCACTAAGGGAACGAAAGGCAAAACTTTAGCGGCCTCGCCAGTCAAGAAATAAGCACAAAAAGGGAGCTTTTCAAAAAACCAACCAACTTTACTTAACAAATTATTATTTTAACATTCCTCGTATATTCCGAATTTAGCTTTTGAGATCTTACGAGTACGTACGTTTCCTAGTTACTTGCTTTGGGAACTAGGGAACGCTCGCTCTTTGAAAATTATAATATCAAAGACTTTGCTAAAAGTGCTGGATATGTTTGGATGTTGTAAGCATGTGTGAAATGGCTTTGGGGGAAGATTCTGGAGTTAGGGGGAGCGTAAAATGCAATAAAAGAGATGTAAATATTGATTGTAAAGTTAGCAGGCTGGCTAGTGATGTAGCTGATTTCTATTTGAAAATGGTTTAACAATAATTTATACAAATATCATAGAGGTGTCTGTTTGTAATGACAAAGTATCAGCTTTTTAAAGTCAAAGTCAAATTATTTATTTCAAATAGGCACATAAAAGGCACTTTTGAACGTCAAAAGTTACAAATAAAATATAATTGATTCTAGTTGCCCCTTCCAAAAGGTAGCTTCGTATGGAGAAGAATGGGCAAGAAACTCCACCTCTCCTTCTCCTCTCTTTTAAAATGTTTTACAATATTATATTTTGTATGGTACATCAATTATACGTATAAATTTATGTGAAGACGATGCACCTAGAATAAAATTACTATACCACAATAGGTAAAAAGAATTAATAATGAAGCAATGACAGATAAATTAATTATGTGATAGATACATGGTGCCCACTTATTTACAAACACTGTAAAATAAAAAAAATAAAAAAGCGTTTCCCTAAAACAAAAAATAACAGTGTGTGAGTTTAAGGTAATCACAGAATGTAAAATAAATGTCATAAAAATAATAAATTATACAGTTAAAATAGCAATCAGTTTTATTTTGTCTAGACTCTAGTTTGGATTAAGGGTTCCTTAGTCAACAAGGAACCCTTATAGTTTCACCATGTCCATCTGTCTGTCTGCTCATCATTCATCAGACACCCGTGGGAAGAAATGGGATGGAGCTATTCTTTACGTCCGGCACCAACCTGAACACGGTCTGTCTGCTCAGAGACTCATTGGTTGCGCCATCTGATTAATTTGTAGCAATTTATAATATTGATTGCACTGTTCGATTAAAATTATAGTAAGTCATGTCATTTTTTTCGTTTTCGTGTTGGCAAAGCGAATTGATGGGATTAAATTGGATTTGCTACATTCCTTATCCTTTGTCCCTTACCCGCACATTACCTTTCGTCCGGGTGTGAGCGAGAGGGCTACGTCAATTAGCGCCAGCCGCGTAAAGACATTTGAAGAAATAAGATATGGCGATTTGTCTGCTCCGAACCTCCGCGTGTGCGCGAGTGTGTGCCTCGTTCGTTTTTCGATCAAGTGAAAATTCGTGGAAATCGCTTGTTTTTTGCTGGACAGACCGGACCATCATCATCGCATCGCTAATAAGGTATCGTGCAACCTTCCTTTAAACAGCCACTGATTGAATTCCAGTGTTCTTCCTATATCAGTGGCAGAATCGTTCATCCATCTTTTTTTCGTAAACCCAATTTTGAAATCCATCGTTAATGATTGCTTCGCGCAACCATTTCTGGTCCTTCGAGCCAAGATATTTATTATATTGTAATTGAAGTCGAATCAGTGCAATATATACTCGTATATTTGTAAATTCCAATTAGTTCGTAAATACCATTCCACGCGCGTCGGATCGTATACGCTGTGTCGGTGGATAGGTATTTTTAATGTCGTTTCAACCGCCTCTTATTATCTAAATCGTAGATAATAATTGTAAAATATCGTTCTCGTTCGCTAAAACCGCATTACCTAAACTTATTTACTTGTAATATTTCTTGTAGTTGAACCCGCATCAAGTGAATAAGCTAGTGTAAAACATTCGTTATCATTTCTTTGTTCGTAATACCTAATCTGAATAGTATTTAATTATTACATTATTTCGTTCGACCCGCGTATGATTGGATACTAGGAAGTTAGGTACATTCATAGAATATTATTGTAGATTCTTTCGTAAAGGAGATATACGTGACCTACTTAATAAAAAGTAGAAGTGGGTAACCTGTTGAACGCCTACCTACATATTTTGAGGTTTTCTGTTCTCCAACACATACCAATCTATTAAGATTAAATCGTTGTTTCGTTTCGTTTCGTTTGTCGTTGTTTCGTTATTGTACGAGTAGATACCTGGTGGATATCGTTCCACCGAAATGGCACCTACTGATATGTCTGTAACTTTGAAATTGTTATACGCTAAGAGAGATAGGATATTTTCTCGTATGCAAAATATTTGTGATCGAGCTCGGGAAATCGATACAGAATCAAACTTGGAAAAGTTTTTATGTGAAATTGAAACCGTAGATTCATTACGGGAGGATTTTGAAAGTGTGCTGGATAATATAGCATGTAGTGAATTAAAATTAAATCCCGATTATGTCATTAATTACCAGTCGCTCTCGTCCTTTGAAGACCTATTAGGTTGCGTGAGACGAGCCGCCAATAAATTAAAATCGAACTCGCGTACTGGCGATGACTGCAAGTCATCCAGCCAACATAAGTATCTTAGACTACCTCCAATTGAGATTCCCGAGTTTAACGGTGATATAAAAAATTGGCCTTTGTTTTTCGCTAGCTTTCAGAATGCTGTTCACAATAACGTATCCCTCACGGATTCTGAGAAATTGTATTATTTAATAGGTAAATTAACTGGTAAGGCGCGCTCTATATGCGCTGGGATCACACCTAGTTCAGAAAATTATTCGCTGTTATTTGATTTGCTTACAGCTAAATATGAAGATAAGCGACATTCGGCCACTTCATATTTAGACCAAATATTTGATTTTAAACCTATCTCGTCTGCAAACCCTAACAATCTAGAAGCTTTCTTAGATAAATTCGCTTCATCTGTCGCCGCTTTGAAACATTTAAAGGTCGATGACCTCTCGGACTTTATTTTTTTGTATATTGCGTTTAAGAAATTAGACTCTGATACCGCACGCTCGTTTGAGTCTCACAGACGTGGCTGTGAAATGCCATCTTTCGAGGACCTAATCTCGTTTGTGCGCGATCACATTAAAATATTACAGCGTACTTCGTCAGTAAAGCATGAAGCTACAAAAATTAATCCTCGAAAAATGGATACAACTCCGAAGTTGCATAAGTCGGCTACGTGCGCTTATGTGAATGCCACATCTAGTTCGGAGACAACTTCGTGTCCTTTGTGTAATAATCAACACGATCAGATTTATAAGTGCTCAGTATTCAAAAGTTACAAACCAAATGATCGTTTTAAATTTGCAAAAACAAATCATTTGTGCATTAATTGTTTGAGTAGTGGTCATCGTGTTTCTGAATGTGTGTCTAATTCTTCGTGTAGGAGGTGTAATTCTAAACACCATACTTTATTGTGTTTCGCTAGTGAACCCGTTGTGAATGACTCGCATATTGCGGCGCGCGCGTTTGTAGCCGCGGCTCCGCCTTCTGCGGACCATAGTGACGCGACTACTGCTTCCGCGAGCTCCGCTCACACTGATGACGTATCCCTTTGCGCGTTATCAGATAACAGGTCTACCACCGTGCTAATAGCAACTGCGCTTGTTGTTATTAGAGACAGTCGTGGTTTTGAACATACTGTACGCGCCTTGTTAGATAGCGCTTCTCAAAGTAACTTTATTACCAGCGATTGTTGTCGACGTTTAGGTTTAAATGTAAATACTAGACCAGGTTATTCGGTAGTAAAGGGAATAGGTGGTTCAAGTAAACACATTCAGGGTTCCGTAAAGCTGAAGTTTTATTCTCGTTTTGATTGTAATATTAATTATAGTATCGAGTCGTTAGTAGTTGATAAAATAACTGAACATTTACCGACTGTCGCGGTTAATGCTTCACATCTGTCGAATTTTATTAATTTACCGTTAGCTGACGATACTTACTTTTCCCCTGGCCCGATTCAGTTACTGATCGGTGCCTCGCTTTTCCCGCATTTGCTTTTATCGCATAAGGTCCAAGGACAGTTCCCGCACTTTTCGCCTCTCGCTTTAGAAACTGTTCTTGGCTACGTCATTATAGGCGATGCTCCGGTCTGCGTCGATAGAATCGAGACCGTGTCTTATTGTTGTACAGCTGATCCGTTGGATTCAGCTATGCGAAAATTCTGGGAATTGGAGGAAGTGATCGTCCCTCCGGTACTCAGCCCAGATGATAAAATATGTGAAGAATTTTATTCTCACACGACCTCTCGTGATAGCGATGGTCGTTATGTTGTAGCTCTTCCCTTTAAGGGTGATGAACATTCGCTGGGTAATTCCCGACGAGCAAGCGAACGACGCTTTCATTATTTGGAACGGAAAATGCAAGCGTCACCAAAATTAAGGGTGGCATATGATAGTGTAATTCGTGAATATTTAGAAAAGGGTTATATTTCCCCTGTACCTGTAGATTTAGAAACTTCTCAGTCGTATTTTATACCACATCACGGAGTTATCCGAGAGGACAAGATCACTACAAAATTGCGTGTTGTTCTCGATGGTAGTTGTAAGACTACTCATGGGGTTTCACTTAATGACCTTTTGTATAGTGGTCAAAATCTTCAAGGAAACTTGTTTAATATTATAGTCAATTTTCGTTTGTTTTTGATAGCACTTTCCGCTGATATTCGTCAAATGTTTTTAAGTATTGGCGTTCGAGAATGTGATAGACGTTTTCAACGCATTTTGTATCGTTTTTCCCCGCTACAACCTTTACAGGTTTTCGAGTTTAATAGAGTAGTGTTTGGACTTAAGTCCAGTCCATTTCATGCGCTACGCACTATAAAACAGCTGGCAGCTGATGAAGGTGACACTTACCCTAAGGCCAGAGATATCGTTGGTACTAGTCTGTACATGGACGATTTTGTATATTCGGTACAAAACGAGGGTGAGGCCATGTCCACCGCATCTGAAATGATCGGTCTTATGCAGGCTGGTCAATTCGAACTTGTTAAATGGACGAGTAATTCTCAAACGGTTCTAGATTCGATTCCGCCATCTCACCGCTTGCCAGCTGTCAAAGAATTTGATGAGTCTAATGAACACAAAGTACTTGGCTTGTGTTGGTCACCCACAACTGATTTTTTTGGAATGAAAATTGGTACACCTTCTCATATTTGTACTAAACGCACCATATTATCATGTGTCGCAAAAATATGGGACGTAATGGGATTTGTTGCACCTGTCGTATTGTATGCTAAACTCCTAATTAAACAGCTTTGGTTGTGCGAGTGTGATTGGGATGAAACCCCACCAGAAGATATTGTCAAATTGTGGACCCGCTTCAGGGAAGAACTCCCCTTGCTTGCTGATATAAAGATCCCACGCCACGTAGGCATCGTCACTGATAGTGTCGTTACTATCTTGGGTTTCGCAGATGCTAGCGAAAAGGCATATGGTGGTGTCGTTTATTTTCACGTGCAGAACAGTGGTGGTAACACAATAAGCTTAATTACAGCTAAATCGAAGGTTTCTCCTCGAAAGGTGGTTTCACTCGCTCGACTCGAACTTTGTGCTATTCTCGTACTCACTCAACTTATAAAAAATATTCTCGTTTCTTGTCAAACTCGCATTAGTTTTAGTAATATATTTGCATTTTCGGACTCAACAGTTGCGCTTTGTTGGGCACATGCGTCGCCGCATCGGTGGAACACCTTTGTGGCCAACAGAGTGTCGAAAATACAAAATGATTTATCGCCTAAAAATTTGTTTCATGTGTCTGGTACTGAGAATCCAGCCGACTGTCTGTCACGTGGGTTGACACCTTCGCAAATTATCGATCATCCGCTTTGGTTCACAGGACCCACGTGGACTCGCTCAGATGTCTCACAATGGCCTGTTGTTCCCTTTAACCCTTCGGCAGTGTCAAACACGCCAGAGGAAAGGAAACATTCGTTGCTTACCTCACTACCACCAGAAAAATCACCTATATTATCGTTAGGCCATTATTTTTCGTCTTGGACAAAACTATTGCGCTGTGTAATTTTCTTGTGCAGATTCCTTAAGCTGTTACCTCGTTGCTATCGTATTTCAGCGTCAGATTATGATTTCGCAGAACTATTAGTCCTTCGTGAACTTCAACGTTTTTATTTTCCAAATGAGTACGCTAAGCTTGAGGAAGGCGGTATTTGTAGCCGTCCATTTCGACATCTTAAACCATTTCTTAAAGACGGACTCATCAGAGTCGGAGGTCGTCTGAGGAATTCTGATTTAGATTATGATTCTAAATATCCAATCCTTCTTCCTAGTAAGGATCCGGTTTTGAATTTGTTGACTGATTACCATCACAAGTCGAACTGTCATGCAGGTCCCGACCTGCTGTTGTCGCTCTTACGGCAGAAATATTGGATACTTTCTGCACGTAACCTTATTAGGAATAGGATCCATAAGTGTATTCCGTGCTTTCGGCTTCGCCCTAAGCCAACTTTTCCTGAAATGGCGGATCATCGTTCCTGCCGTGTCGTGCAATCAGCTAAACCGTTCGTACACACGGGCACTGATTACGCTGGCCCGTTTAAGGTTACGATGACTCGTGGCCGAGGTGTTCGGTCAACCAAGGCATACGTGTGCCTATTTGTTTGTTTGACCACGCGTGCTGTACATATAGAACTGGCAGGTGACCTGAGCACAGCCAGCTTTATTGGCGCTTTCAAGCGATTTCTGTCGAGACGCGGTTCCGTTGGTAGGATTTACTCCGACAATGGAACCAACTATATAGGTGCTAAACGTAAACTTTCGGAACTTCACGCGTTGTTAAGTTCAAAACATCATAGTACTGAATTCGGTCATATGTTAGCCGAAAATCGCATACATTGGGCCCTTAATGTCCCGGCTGCTAGCCATTTTGGTGGGAATTGGGAGACCAATATCAAAAGCTTAAAAACTCATTTATACCGCGTGATAGGTGAAACAATTTTGTCATTCGAAGAGTTAAGCACAGTGCTTGCTCAGATTGAATCTGTGATGAATACTCGACCTCTATGTAGAACGTTGTCCAGCGATCCTTCAGAACCTCTTGCTTTAACTCCAGCGCACTTTTTGAATCTTACTCCTTTAAAGTATTTACCCGCTGGAGAAATCGATGAAAATTTAAATACTCTTTCTAGATATGATTTGTTGGACAAATTAGTTCAGTCTTTTTGGAGGCGTTGGAGGACAGGTTACCTCCACACTCTACAGTCGCGTCGTAAATGGAATACGCCAGTCGATCCAATCGTTGTTGGTACCGTCGTGATTCTTTTAACTGAGAATTCACCTCCACTCCATTGGCCGCTAGGTATCGTGGAGGAAGTTTTCCCTGATTCCACGGGAGTAACACGTATAGCTCGGGTGAAAACAGCAACTGGATCGTACTTGCGTCCAGTCGTACGGCTATGTCCTTTACCTAATCAGTAGCTCAAGTATGCTTCCTTTAGGTTAGGTTAGGGTATTAGTAAGCTAGCTTTAGGTCGGTTTCATACCATTTAACTAGTTAGTTTTAGTTCAACCTTGCATTTAATTGATAGATTTTGAAGGCATCCCTTCAAACCCGGGAAGATGGTTGCGCCATCTGATTAATTTGTAGCAATTTATAATATTGATTGCACTGTTCGATTAAAATTATAGTAAGTCATGTCATTTTTTTCGTTTTCGTGTTGGCAAAGCGAATTGATGGGATTAAATTGGATTTGCTACATTCCTTATCCTTTGTCCCTTACCCGCACATTACCTTTCGTCCGGGTGTGAGCGAGAGGGCTACGTCAATTAGCGCCAGCCGCGTAAAGACATTTGAAGAAATAAGATATGGCGATTTGTCTGCTCCGAACCTCCGCGTGTGCGCGAGTGTGTGCCTCGTTCGTTTTTCGATCAAGTGAAAATTCGTGGAAATCGCTTGTTTTTTGCTGGACAGACCGGACCATCATCATCGCATCGCTAATAAGGTATCGTGCAACCTTCCTTTAAACAGCCACTGATTGAATTCCAGTGTTCTTCCTATATCAGTGGCAGAATCGTTCATCCATCTTTTTTTCGTAAACCCAATTTTGAAATCCATCGTTAATGATTGCTTCGCGCAACCACTCATAATACTAGAAAACTGCAATTTGACATGGGTACACATACAACATAATCGCGCTGACGAAGTGGTAAAATGATTTTTTTTAGGGTTCCTTACACGTAAATTAGGGATGATATTTTTTTGTCTCGTCTATCCCATGATTTCGGGTATCGTTGGATAGGCTGTTCAAAAATACGAGTATTAAGACAAGACCATTTTTCGATTCAGGGATCCGTTTGCGGAATATTAAGCTACAGAGGGTCATCACGTCAACGCCGGCTGTCGCTGAAAACCAGCGCTGGGGCTCTGTCTCGCATAGGGTTGCAGCATAATGCTGAGCGGTAGCCGTTTTGCGTGGATGTGACGCATATTTTCCCCCATCTTCTTCTTTATGTATTTGTGTTCTTTCTTGCGTCGTTTTCACCGCAAATAAACTTATTTTCTTTCTTTTCAAAAAGCAGCTTTCTTTGCAAATTTTTGTCAGAGTCAAGTGTAACCCCTGCCAACTAAAGGGTTGTTTATTGATAATAATATATTATGTGAAAAAAATCATGGCAGTAGTACTTATAACTAAATTTAAAGGAAAACTATTCCAGCTAAGGAGGCTTTACATGTTAACGAGTAATAGTCGACCAACTTGCATTTGCAGTTGATGAATTGACCATGACGTATATCGATGTATGGGATGAAGGGTTCCGTAGTTGGGATAGATCCCAGCTATGGAACCCTTCATTGGGCGTGATCCGGCACGCACTTGGCTGGTTTTTTTACTAATTGCTGAAAGTATTATACGGTACTCATAACATTTTTTTTTACTTTTGGCGGGGCTTTCACTGGCATACATTGGATATTTTAAGGATTATCTTAGGCTACTTTTATTTTAGCCTCGGAGACGAAGCCATGGGCAGCAGCTAGTTATAATTAAAAATCTCCAAAATATCCAGTCTTTTAACTCAAAGCTTAATAGATTCATCTTAATTAACAGCTTCTATTTTACTTATAAAGCAGCTCTACCTCACTGGCAATTTGATTAATTGAACAATGTTGTCAAAAGCATACCTAATAATTAAAATGTCGTGTACATTTTAACTAGAACTCAGCTTGATTGTTCTGGAGCGTCGATTTCTTAGCTACCCTTTTCTTGTCAGTAACAAATATATAATAGCACCATCCCATTTCTTCCGTATCGGGTATCGTAAAAAGCGACTAAGGGACTTACAAGAGAATGGGCAGCAGCGTTCTCTAAGCATTTTAACATCATACTGCGATCGCCAACCCGCCTTCCAAGCGTGGCGATTATGGCAACCCCCCCTCCTAAATAGGGAGGCCTATGTCCAGCAGTGGACGTCTTTCGGCTGTAACGATGATGATGTTGAACAAATATAGTAGGTTTGCACGTAAACATACTCTAGTAACACGTAGTTACGTCTATACATATTTTAAAATCACAAAGATAGAAAAGATATAGCAAAAGATATCTTCAAGTCACGGAGGCGCTGATACGTAATTCTTTTGTCGGGTAATCTTTTATGAAAGATATCTTTGTTGTAGTGAACGGTGTATCGGTTTTCCCTTACGGATGAATTCCCTGACTATCAATATTAAGTTATGTGTGAGCTTCACGCTTAGACGGAGTGTGTGGTCAGCTTTCTCTCGGACCCGAGGCGGTCATAGAAATATTTATTATACTAAACGTGGAATTTTTGATGGAATTGTTTATTGCCTAATACAAAACTCAACTTTTCATACATAGGTAGATGTCGTCAGTATACTTTTGTATGGAAAGTTGTATTTAATAAATGTTAGAATTTAGATTTACAGAATAGTCTAGACTAGGTCCTGTTCAGATTTACTGGTAAATTAAAAATAAAATCTAAATATTTTATTTCACATACAACACTACATGGAAACATCAGAAGCTATGTGCACGGTTCCAATTGGTCGTTTCCCAATTCTCAATTCTTTATTGCGTACCATAATGTATATAGTTGGTAAGGAAATAATTATTTTAGACACAATTATGGACCCTGTCGGGCACAGCATAGATCAAGTAGGAGAGAGGAGGAAGAACCTTGGGTATTTAATGTGATACATTTTATTATTGGTTAGATAGATATTAAGTTAAACTGTGTCCACCTTATTACAAAACAAGATTTATATTTTGACATGTCATAAACCATGGAGCCAGTTTTTGTTATAAGAACGTAACAGTGATTGAAATACCGTTCTTTATACAAAATTGAAATTTTAATTCAGTACTAAGTTGTCAGTTTTGTGTTTAGGAACTTTACCACAGTCGGAATAAAGTTCGAAATTCAATAATGGCTCCATGTTTTAAACCTGGGTCTGAAGATAAACCTTGGTTTGTAATAAGGGGGTGTGTGTTTCCTGTGGAGAAGAGCCGGCAAGAAACTACACGGTTACTCTTTTTAAAAATAATTGGTTTTTACAATGTTTTCAAATTTGGGAGGACAGTGTAAGCCCGTCAACAAGTACAAGGTACTTAAAAAAATATAAATATGGTCTACCAATATATTAAGCCTACAACGTTCTCACGTTCATAAAATATAAAGGAATCTATGTAAAATATTAAACCCATAACATCCCTGTGCAGATAAGTAATGACCTAAATAGTATACAGTAGTACCCAATTGATATGGCTTACCGATGTACCTGCGCAGAAGGTGAATTTTAAAAGTGCGGGAAATGCTATTGACCAATCGGCACGCTCCACGCACCGCGGTTCTTTTTCCTGTACCGCTATTGGTCGGCAGCTGCCGCCATGTTAGCGCGCGCCGCGTGGCATGTTTGTCAGCCGCCATACTTCTGATCGAGTGCACGCTAGCAGCTCCAGTGTATTATGAACCTTATAATAGTGACCTAAGGTTGATTGTAAGTGTTAAGCATTCTTTCGTTAATCTTCGGGGCCATACTTTCTTTTCTGTGCGAACGAAGATTCACGACGCGCCTTATCAATTGGGTACCACTGTACCTATATGTACCTACACCATATCTCCAGCATCACCATGTCGTACTCTGTTCAATCTTAACGCGTTGTTTCGTTCTTACCCATTGTGCTTGGCCTACTTGTGACTGTGAGGCACAGCCGGGGCGTCTCGAGATCGTATCATTCACCCTCCTTGATAACCGACTTCCAAAAAAAGGAGGATGTTCATCTGTATATTTATGTGTGTGCGGTGTTCGTTTAAAATTATAATAAATTTATTAAATAATTATGGTTTATTTATTTTTATTATGTTATTAACTCATCTATTTTTATTTTATTTATTTCCGTATGATTTATCCGTGACATCAAAGCGGGCCCTATGAGAATACCAACGCTGCGACACTTATTTTTAAGTGCCGCAGCATCATGCTGAGATACGGGCCTTTTGGCCTCGTACAGGACTTTCTGTTTTTATTTTTATTTGTTTTATTTTTAGTTTTGTTCTGTTTCTATGAGTGTGTTTTATTTTTATTTGCGATTTGTGCGAGTTCCAATAAATGCGTTTTCTTTCTCTTTCTTTCTTTATGTTCACCGATTTCTCCTTCAATTGTGGACCGATTTTGAAAATTATTGTCTATTTGAAAGGGTATGCTCTCGAGGTGGTCCCAATGTCACCATGTCAGAATCTGATCCCATGAAAGTCAAGGGAAATCCTCAAATTTTATAGGCATACGTAAAGCGATTTGGGTATTTTTTATAGTCACTCATGCATTTGCACTTGGAAAGCATCATTTGGTGAAGTAGAACTGATGATGAAGACCACAGATGGCCACCGGAACTATTTAATAATAAGTATTTCACGGGTTGCGATTCGATTAGGCACTTTAATATGGTTGCTAAGCAATTTATGCTCGTCACAATGCATATGGTGAGTGGCAACAAATAACTTCCTTGCATTGGGAAAAGCAATATTTTGTAAAAGGACACTCCATTGACATTAGGCTATTATAACTAATATATATTAGAAACTGACCTACTAAAAAGTGAAAAATAAAATTCTTTTTACAAAAAAATAACAACTGAGTTCCAAAAAAACACTACAAAGTGAAAATGTATTAATTTCGGAAGTCAGTGGCAAAAAACTGAAATATGTACAGCTAAAACACTGACTTTCGAAATTAAAAAGTTATTTTTCACTTAGATAGTAGTTTTTTTTTTGGAAGTTGGTTGTTTTTTTTTTATTCAAACAACCCACAGTAATTTTCTCATTCTCCTTTTGGTTTAACTCAATAACTGTCGGTGTATTGTCTGCCGATCGAACATCGGTGGCAACACTTTGATCTGGATCAGCTGGCCTAGCGAAGTACAGCCGCCAGCACATCAAATTACCACAAACTGTTTTTCATTCAGTTTTGAACTTAACTATCAACATTTTAAGGTTTAAAATCATTTGGAGAAATTTAAAAGTTTGATATAACCTGATTTGTGGTGATTTAATAGAATAGGAGGCCAACTTATACTGGTTTTGTTACAACTGACGTACGTCCTACCGTACCTACTAACATTCAACAACTTCTCCCTATTCATTTACTTTCAAAAAACCCTAAGGCCTTAGAAACATGCATTCGCTCAAAAACAGTGTCTTATCTTACCGAGATATTCTTGGTAGGGTCATAGACCTCATCTATTACGTCCCCATACGCCATCGCAGACCCAACTACTACAACAGCAACAAACAAGCACATACACAAAGAGACATTATTACACTGTCATGATATTACGTAACTACGACCAGCCTTGTTTGACCCCTGCCCTTCCAACCATTCTCCCCTAAACTATATAATAAACTAGCTTCTGCCCTCGACTTTGCCCATGTGGAAGAAACATATTTTCATAAGTGGGGTCCAAGAAAAAAGGGTCCAGTTCTCGGCATTTCGTTCTCGAGATATACTTACGCAGTTTTGTAAAGTTGAGTGAAATAATCACATTTCGCGATTTTAATTGATTATTAATTAATGCTCAATTACCTACAAGTTCATATCGTAAATGACACTTCCAAAAGAAAAAACACTACAAAGTGAAAAATAACCTTAATTTCTTTGGATCTAAGGTTATTTTTCACTTTGTACTGTTTTTTTTGGTAGACGTTTGATTTTTTTTTTCGAAAACATTTTTTTTTTTTTCACTTTTAAGTGGGTCAGTTTGCAATTTATATAAGTTACAATAGCTCATGTCAACTGCTCATCACCTTTTACAAAATATTGGTTTTCCCGATGCAGGGGCGTTAATAGTTGAGGAGTTCTCCTGGTAAGAACCAGGAGAACTGGAAATGATGGTGACTTCACCATATGCATTGTGACGAGCATAAATTGCTTAGCAACCATATTAAAGTGTCTAATCGAATCGTAACAGTCAAATACTTATTATTAAGTAGTTCCGGTGGCCATCTGTGGTCCTCATCATCAATTCCACTTCACCAAATGGTAATTTATAAGTGCAAATGCATGAGTTACTATAAAAAATACTGAAATTCGGGTCAGGCGGCTGATTGTACTCTTCGGTCTTCTGCACAATCTGCCGAACAGTATGGATGTGGTCTACGGTACTGAAGCCTTTTCGAAAACCGGCTTGTTCTGGTGGCTGGAACTCGTCAAGTCTCCTGGCGAGACGGTTCGTGACGACCCTCGAGAACAGCTTGTATACGTGGCTCAGAAGTGAGATGGGTCTATAGTTCTTCCTATGCTATGCTAATAATTTCTAATTTAAATATTAATATAAGTATAATTCTTACCAAGGGGTATCGTTTATCCAGTTACTGGGTTGTACTCGTACGTAGAGGTCAGATACGCCGTCGCTCCATGTAAAATACCGGTATTCAATTGCATCCAGTTAGACTAGAAGCCGACCCCAACATAGTGATATCCCTAATTCATATAAAAGTTCCCACAACCCTTCATATAAAGGCTTCTACAGACCGGCGCGACTCGCGACGCGACAAAAACGCACCGCTCGTCGCGTGACACCGTAGAAGCCTTAAACCTGGTAGTTTAGAATAAACAACGCGTCAAACAGCTTAAAGGCTTCTACATACTGGCGCGACTTGTCGCACGACGCGACACTACGCTGTCCTTTCATACTTATTAACACTGTAATTTGAAAACATTGTAAAAGACAATTTTTTTTAAAAGAGTAACCGTGGAGTTTCTTGCCGGCTCTTCTCCATAGGAAACGACTAATTGGTACCGTGCACCTAGCTTCTGACGTTTCATATGTGCCCATGTAGGCTTATGTATAATAAAATTATTTTTGATTTGATTTGACACGTCGCGCCAGTATGTAGAAGCCTGAACACGAAAAGCGACTTTGTTATACAATATGTAACAAAAACCCTGTTGTTCCTTCTACCTACGTTTTAAGAATCGGTATACACACGTTATAAAGCTAGTCATTTATAAAAACTATTCAACAAAAATAAATAAAATAAATATTTAATTATTAATATTTGTAATGTTTAACTGATTTCTAACCTCTTTCATTCTTTGATTTTGACTTCTCGACTAGCCAATACTTATTTTTGTTACATACTGTATACTTGGGTCAGGGGAGGCAGGGCAGGTCAACTTCCCTGGCCGTTTCAAGAGAGGCAGGGAAGGTCAACCTTTCTGGCCATTTTAGAATTAAAGTGATGTGGGTTTCTCATTTTGTTAGAGGCCAAATATACGCGTTTGCTAAGCGAACGAGTGCACGCATGTTGAATTTTTAATCTAAAATATTGTGGTTATGCGAAAACTGTATGGATAATTGTTCTGGTTTATGCTGTGGGTTTGTTTTGCTTGGTGTTTTTATGAATTTGGGAAATGGCTTACTTCTGACCTCTTGTTTGAGCTATTAGAAACTGGAAAGTCAGGGAATATTTTTATTTATTTGATTCACCAACAATTGTATACACTGGTATATGCAAATGAAAACGAAGCAACAAATTAGAATAAAGTGTTACAATCACTTATAAGTAAACTCTGCATGCACACAAAACATTGTTGTAACTTACAAAAAAGAAAAATTTAAATAAAAGACTATATTATAAAGTTGCACTGAATAGAACTTAATAAATTAATTAACAAAATTAAAATTAAAACTAAATTAAAACAAAATCAAAACAAACTAAAGTTAACAAAACTAGATAATACAAAAATATGCAATAAGTAGCCTAAATTCACCCACCCAGTTAGATAACGCAGGGCTAAGAAACTCAATGTTCGGGGAGATACTTGTAAAAGGTGGCTTCAAATTTTCCAAAACTTCACAGCTTGGCCCATCGCCGCAAGGTTGCCTGCTTGGCGGTCTTCTACAGATTGTACTTTGGTGAGTGTGCCCAAGAACTCCACGACCTCATTCCACCGGCCCCCTTCTATTATCAGACATCTAGACACACTGCAGGTTACCATCCCTTCCTTGTTGCTATTCCACCAATTCGCACTAAGCGTTTCCAAATGACTTTTATAATGCGCACAGCAAAAGAGTGGAACTCTCTACCTGCGTCTGTGTTTCCAAACGCATACAACCCTAATCTCTTCAAAGTTAGAGTAAACAGGCATCTTCTGGGTAAGCTCACTCCATCGTCGACTTTGTCGCTGTCACCTCTGCCCTAGACTAAGGTCAAAAGCAAACGCATCCAAAAAAAACTGTCAAAATGGAGGTCAAGAATATCAGGTGATTCATAGTATTTAACGTTTATTTATTTATTAAGCAAGAGACATCATCATCATCATTCTCCTGCCCTTATCCCAATTTATTTGTGGTCAGCGCAACATGTCCCTTTCTTCCACACAGCTGTCAGCTGTCATCTCGGTAGTCACTCCCTTGCTAGTCATATCATCTTTCACACAGTCCATCCATCGTTTCTTCGGTCTTCCCCTACTCTTATAGCCATCGACATTCATACTCAAAACTTTCCTCCCGACATTTTCATCATTCCCCCGCATCACACACCATGACAATCGATTTCCGCACAACTTTTCAGTCACCGGTGCCACTTTCAGACTTCCTCTTATGTACTCATTTCTTATTCTATCCATTCCTGTCACACCACAAATTCCTCTTAGCATTCTCATCTCAGCTACATGCAATTGGCTTTCATTCATCCCTTTTGTGGCCCAACATTCTGATCCATACAAGACAGCAGGTCTAACCATTGTTTTCTAAATCTTGCCCTATAATTTAAGGGGAAGAGGCACGTCAGTGACATATTTAAAGGAGGCTAGGAGCTGCCTACGACACATTTGCTTAATAGTCTTAATTCGATTTAACTTTCATTCCTACATTCGTTCAAAATTCATCTTGCAAAAATTCTGTGTTCATTACGTATTAAAAATTATAAAAAACCTTAAGATAAGATAAGATTCATTTATTTGTATAAACATGGTATATACATACAACAGCATGCAAGATGATAATAACTTAATTACAATAAAGTCCAATCATGTTTAGCCTTATAATATATTGGCGTACAAATATTTTAGTCACATTAATTATTAAAGAATTTAACCAAACTGCTATGTCAAACTTACAACTATATTGTAATAAAATGAATGTCAGACAAGTTTTTCGATTAAAAAGTAAACCTATTTTTCATCAAGAAACCTTTGTTTAATTTATCATAAACAAAAGTGGTTCTAATTAACTCAAACCATTTATTTCCATTAAACTGTGAAGGAGTCGGTCAGTCTTACGGACAGTCTTTAGTAACTGGATTGTGGTGGTCAGATAGTCACTACGTATATAATATTGGTATTCAGCTGCATTTGGTAAGACTGGTAGCCGACCACAGCATAGTTAGTAAAACGCTGGCACGAAGGGCAGAAGAGGAGTCGGTCAGTCAGACAGATGTTAATAGTTGTCCATCCAGAACGTAGTAGGTTCCTATGGAGAAGAACGAGCAACCTGTGTCCTTGGTACCGCTTTGAGGAGTCAAAAATATGTACACTATTGGACACTTCCCTCCCTAGTTGCCATAATTATCAACTCTGAGCTGTCCTTATCCGAATCAACAGTGTGTTGTTATCCTAACTTTAATATATTACGAGTATAAATGCGAAATGGTGTTTGTTTGTTACGGTTCATGCTAAAACGGCTGAAAGGATTTGGCACATGGGCAGACCGTGACCCGGAGAAGAACAGAGGCTACTTTTCATCCTGGACCGCAGATGAAGTCGCTGGCAACAGCTAGTACAAAATATTGTAAAACGTCCATAAGAGTAAACTATGGAGTTTCTTGCTCATTCCTCCCCATACGAAACTGCCTTTTTGGAAAGGGCAACTTGAATCAATTCTATTCTCTTATAAATGTTGAAGTTGCTAAGTGCCTTTTAATGGCCTACTTGAAATAAACGATTTGACTTTGACTTGGCAACGAGTCCGGTTCGATTGCCTTCTGCTCACCATTTCAAATTTTCAACATATCTATATATTCTATACAACATGTCCCAGAATTAACGCACAACCTCTTAAGGGGTCATTATACACATCATTAAGAATAACTTTTATATGGGAACAAACATGAAATCGCGAAAAAAAAAATTGCTGTTCCCTACATTAAAATTTATGTTCTCGTAGCTCGTCAAAATGTAGGGAACAGAAAAAAAAATTTCGTGATCTGTAGAATGACCCAACAACAAAATACAATAGCAATGACTTTGCGATGCCTGGAAAAGGCCGCTAAGTTATAAGTACCTACCAATGATATTATGGTGTGAGCGCGCAATCGTGAAGACTCGAAAACGACCTAATTGGGACGTATACGCTTAGTTGAAGCAGCAAAAAAATTCAAAAAATGCCAGTGTGTGTAGAAAGTGTATCAATTATGATACCAAAGTTAATAAAACACAAGGGATCTCATACCACATCCAAGTACGCAATATACTTCGATTTATTAATATATTTCAATTAATTTCCTAATTTTCTCATATTTGGAGGTTATAAAAAAGAAAGAAATGGAAATACATCTTTATGTCGTGAGAACGACAAGGACGCATGCACTCCATTCACAATTTGTTAGTCTGCCAAAATGCCAACATTCGGTGATTGGTGGCCAGAATAATGTTTGTTTACATTCACGCGCAATTGACAACACTAGCTGTTTCTTTTTTTCTTGTTGTTTTTATCAAGCCATTCCCAGATCATTTTTACTTGTAGTGAAATGTAAAATGAATGAAAAGTGGGTATGTGTGTTGCCGCTGCTGCGCGGAACACGGTTTTTTCGGTTGTTTTGTGAGTGTATTTATAACATAATTATCTGTTTAATATAATATCATTGGTACCTACATTATAAAAAAACACGAAAATGTACACTTAGTTTGCAAATAAATCTTTGACTTTTTGACTTTGACCCCTTAAGAGGTTGTGTGTTAATTCTGGGACATGTTGTTTATATGAAAATGAAATGCTGTTCGTTGGTAAGGGCATCACTTGAGAACGGCTGGACCGAGTTGGCTATTTTTGAAATAAAAACTTCTATAGGCCCGTTGAGCCATTTTTGGTAGGGGAAAGTCAAAGTCAAATTGATTATTTCAAATAGGCACTTAAAATGCACTTTTGAACGTCAATATTTACAAAAAATAGAATTGATTCTAGACGCCCCTTCCAAAAAGTAGTTTCGTATGGATAAGAATGGGCAAGAAACTCCACCGTTACTCTTTTAAAATGTTGTCCAATATTTTTTATAGATACATTAATTATACAATTATATGTGAAGACGATGCACCTAAAATAAAATGACTATACCACAATAGGTAAAAAGAGTTAAGAATGAAGCAATTACAGATAAATTAATTATGTGAAAGATACAAATCATATGGGTTCGCGTCATCGACATGATAACCGCGACATGCTAATGGGACGTGTTGCGGCAGACTGGCGACGCGCAGCGGCCTGTGTACACGCCGATAAAAATATGTAACCAGTGCGCAATTTTTTTTTGGTGGCTCAGTATTTGTACCATTAAAACAAATTTCTATTATTGGTTCAATATTTTTTCCCTACTTGAAAAACTTACTTAAAAACATACAAATCGCAAGTCGCCTGAGCGCACAGCTGTTTGTGCACGCACACGTGCAGGCCGGTAAGTCACCTTAAAACCAGTTTCAAAGTAAACATCTTTCTCAGGAAAACGTCTATCAGGTCAGCTCGTATTCAATAAATGTGGAAATATTGTGGTAAAAGAAAGGCTTTATCAACGATACCAAAAGCTAAAATTACAAACTCTAAATTACATAGACCAAGCCACCACATTTTATACCCCTTTTTTGCCTGGAAATTGTTCTAGATATCAACGGAGGCACTAGGCAAACTAATAGAGCACGTAATATGCGTTTACGGGCTTTTAACTACTTACATAAATCCTCACAATGTCCAATTTCACGAAAGCAATAGAAAATTTTCCAGACTTTTCTAAAATATTGTTTTTGTACGACAGATAATGTTATTGTATCGTATATTTTCTTATACTTGTCGGGATAGGTTCAGACATCAGAAGTAATACTCAGATATGGCAATACAGAAATATATTTCAATCGAACAATCAGTTATTTTAAATCGAGAGATTATAGAAATTAAATAGAATTAATTAAATAACTAATAATGGTAGTGGCGGTCACATAGGGCAGTACTGACTGTCAGGGACAGTGGTCCATGCACCCACCGCAATAAGGATAGGACTAATTTGTCGGAGACAGCGTTCCATATCCAATAACCGGGCAGTACTGACTGTCGAGAGACAGTGGTCCGTGCACCAAGACGCATCCGTTCAAAATGCGTACCGACTCAACAGCGTAGCTCCTTATAAAGGCGATCCGCTAGTGGGGGGTAACGTTACAATATTTCACTGCACATTGTATACATTGCACTGACTGGTCAGGTCCACTCAACCTGTGTGGTTCTTTCCTCAAAAGACCATTTCAGACACTAATCTACATGGTCTTCACATGATCTGACCAAGATTATGTCTGGACTTTAAAAGAGACTATGACCTCTGAGTTTGTTTCGGCCTTTCTTCTCAGAGTAGTCAGATAGGAAACGCCGACCTCATCTAGTTTTTAAAATATGATTGACGTGTAAAAGTGTTTGTACAAACCTACTTACAGAAATAAAATCATTTATCATTTATCATTATCATTTATCACTCAATTGACTTCAAGTGTTTTAAGTCAAATGACCGATAGAATGAATGATTGTCTATAGTGCACGTTCCACTAGCGCTATCTAGTCGCCGCCTCTCGCAGCTGTTAAACAATATGGCTTTCGTCACGGCCATTCTGATAAATCACTCGTCCTCGAGTGCATGAATTCATCCAAAAAAATTAAAAAAGGACTTTCATTAATTCACATCATCATCATCGTTACATATCAAAATACGAAATTTCACTGGTCTAGGTATTTCT
Organism: Tiliacea aurago; assembly: GCA_948098905.1. Classification (NCBI taxonomy): domain Eukaryota; kingdom Metazoa; phylum Arthropoda; class Insecta; order Lepidoptera; family Noctuidae; genus Tiliacea; species Tiliacea aurago. The sequence goes on from OX402593.1 coordinate 22,166,406, forward strand.
TTACAACAGAAAACCCCTACAGTTCAAACATGCTGGTCTAAATCGTCACCCACTAAAGCAGGTGAGATTCCTGCAGCTCACAAAGCGCTGGGCTAGGTTATCAACCCACAAAAGCAGATGAAACCCCTTCAGCTACATATTTGCTAGTCTAAATCGACAAAGCGCTGGACTAGGTCATCAACCCACACAAGCAGGTGAGACCCTTCCAGCTACAACTGGGCTAGATCACCACACACAACTCTTGCAACCCCTACGGTATAAACCAGTACTAGTACATTTAGTCATCCAGCAAGAGACCTTGTTCCGGTACTGGGTTATACAGAACAGAATTACAGGATTCAGAATTAATAGTTACTGTTTGTGAACCAATCGATAATGTTTTTTTTTGGATTCTAAGACACGACTGGCATTTAAGTTTTGAGAACTATCTCTTTAAAATTTAAAATCCGTTTTAATTTCCAAGCAATTTGAAACTAAAAGTTGGAACAATCTAGCTTTGAGATTACCGAGACCAAGCACAATGATTCCATATTAAAATAATAGGTATCTCATTCATGGTCAATAACACACACACTATTCCCCACGGGAATACCGAGTCAACCCTTGACTCTATGGTCTTTGATTCTAGGCAAAACCCGATTATACAACCCAGAGCTACCGCCTACCGCGTACCCATGGACAACTCACTGAGCACTACGATACTCTGTTGTAGTCTCCGACCCAATGAACCGAAAACATGTTACATAAACTAAAGTGATGTCAACTCATCTATTTCGTCTACAATCTCAATTGGTACTTGACATCGGGCATCTTCCGAACCCGGTCATGAGCGTTTGTAAGTACGCTTGTTAACTAGAGATTTTTAAAACATACCGATCGCCATCTAACACTTCAACAATTTGAAAGGGCCTCTATATTTCACGTCAAGCTTAGTTTGATTACGCTCCTCGTTCGTTCTGGCTACAGGAGTTCACCCACACACAAGCGGAGAACTGGTGGACCTTGACACCGAGCTGCAGGCAATCCAGGGAAGCCATGCCATCCCTAGACGGCAGGCTAACCAGGCGCTTGCTACGCCTGGACAGAAACGGCCTGCGCCCAGTGACGGGGACCATCACGGAACACTGATCACTTAAACAAACAATTCCACACAATATGTATAACGCACAGCCCTCTGTGTAGGGCTTACATGGACGCTGAAGAAACCGTTTCGCATGTGCTCTTTGACTGCACAGGCGTTACCCTGATCCGAGCAGAAACCCTCGGGTCACTGAGATCCTTCACAGATATCCTATGCAGTCCAGAAGACCTAATCAGCTTCTGGAGGTAGGTGGGCTGGTTGGAATAACACGCACAATGTTCCACATGAAGGACGAAGTGCGGAAACCAAACCCTCTAACATAGAACGCTTCTCGTTCTCAATAAGCACGAATTCCCCGACAGAGAACTTACTCACGCTTTCCATTGTACTATTAAAACGACTTTCATCATAACGCGTGGACTTCTCAACGCCTTCAGATGCCAATCTCCTAATGTCATCAAGGTCTTGTCATCATTGTCGTAAGCCATTAAATGAAGTGAACATCTGATTTGTCAGAATTAAATAAAGTCAAAATTTGACAGAACTCTTTACAAGAGGCATCCACAGTGGCATGCCAGCCTCATCATAACTCAAACTATTCTAAATTAAATCTACACATACAATATAAATTATTAATGTCTAAAGAAATCAGTAAGTAGGTTTGCTATCTCGGGAGAAGGCTGCGCCAAAACTTTAACATATCTACCAATATCATATTCATTACCTTTTGCCACACTCAACAATGATTCTCTTTCCTTCTTAGTCTTAGTACACTCTTTATGTAGATGGTGAACATCTTCAACCGATCTGCATGTTTCACAATTGGGATTTACTTTGTTCATCAAATAACCAAACTTGCAGGATGGGTAGTGACCAGAGCGTAATCTATGAAACAGAACAATATGATACCTATTCATTTCCTTGATAGCAACCACGGTATACGAGGAGGCTGATACTGTATAGTTTTATACCAGATACCCTTTTCCCTACTTCGTTCGTCAAAGTACTCTTTAAACCTAACTCTTTATTTCATTTTGAATTAAACTAGAGTACCATATTACTATAAATCAATGAAAAATTAGAAGAAAATTTTACATGTTATCAATAATCAGGAAATTCAAAGTCGTAGTCAAAGATCTGACTACACATTTATCGCGCATCTCGCGCAAAAGACAAAATCAAACTATACATGTGAGAGCAATTCATAAATCAGCCTAAGACCATAACAAAACACAAAGTAGGAATCTTATCCGTGGCCTGTGGCTTTTCACTAAGCCCGTTCAACAAACCCCATGTTTGTTTCACTGAATTCACCTGAATTCCGAGTCCCACGGACTCTATGGTCACTACAAGACCCGACCTCCACTAGAGCCACCCGCGCACCGCGCATCCACAGACAACTATAAGCAGATACCGACTTCTAACGGACTACGGCTACGAAATGGCTACTGGTACGGTCCGACCAGCTGAACCAAGTTCACCACTATCACTCAACTCAACGTCTTCTACTTCAAATGGCTATCATGCACGTACTTGTAAATACGCATGAAATTGAATGCTCTCAATGTGTAGCGATCACCGTCAAAAACCTCTATGACCTCAAACGGTCCCTTAAATTTTGAATCTAACTTTGTAAAGAAATTTGGTCAGAAATCAAAATGGATAACGATCCGTCACTGTATTATTATTAACGTCTCTATAATCTATGCACATACGGTCTGATCCATCATACTTTATAACCAAAAGGGCTCGCCTAGCAAACGGCGCGGCGTACTACTGGGTACTGATGGGTTAATTCGCACTAATTTACATTACTACTACTAGGTCTAATTATTTAGGCTTGCAACAGTAAATTAACCCCATCGCGCATGATTCGACTTTCGTCCGGAGACAGTCTGTAAGAACGTCTTTGTACTGTACGATTAGGGTCTATCAATCTTACTTTCAAATAGGCATTGCAATCAAATATTCGAATACCGAGTTGTACGAGTAAATAACTCGCACATCACTTGAACAGTTCAAACATTCGAACAAGGCTGAATAAGTATTCGAATACTAAAAATTATCGAACATTTACAATCCCTACCTCCAACTCACCAGTGTTAACACGTGTTGCCGGAAAACCGTTACTAAAAAAGTCCAGAGTTTAATTCTAAGATGTTTACAAGGTCACGTCTTCTATCAACTGGTAAAATCAAATTTGGTCATCTCAAAAAAAAACGAAAATAAGTTAAGAAGTTATTTTAAAAAACAAAGTCTTTTATCGCTTGTCATTTACAAAAGTAGTCAAATCCACTTATATTAAGGCAAAAACCGGTTACCACCGGTATCTAACTCAGTCAAATCCTTTTTACCAAGTTTATTAACCAATTTAGTCAAATCCTTTCAGTCAATCAGGAGCGAGACGTCAAATCCTTTCAGCCAATCAGGAGCGCGAGATTGTTTTAACTGACAGAGGTTTAAAATTACCATCTTTCTCAGTGTTGGTAACGAGTTGACGCTGTACTTATTTCGTGCCGAATTTTAATTGATTTACTACGTTAAAATGGATAATGTGAACATTTTAGTCAAAGAAACAACCCCTCAGTTATCACGAAAAAGAAAACGACAAGAATCCAATCGACACAATTAATTATTGCCGTAGTGTGAATAGCTTTACACACGTTTATAGTTCTAGGCAAAATTAATTCAGTTGCTCGAACAAAAACCGTTATTTAAAATGTCTCGACTCATACGATGTTACTACGCAAGTACTTATCTAGCAAAACTTGGAATAGAATCTCCGTCGCGAAATCGTTCATTTCTGCCTGACACAGCAATTGCAAAGTATTATTGATATTTTTATTGCCTATACCTACTAAAGGTACCACATCATTTACTCTTCTACCTCTAAATTTACAAGTAATTCTCTCCTTCATTAAAGACGATGTGTGCGGACGCGTCACGGTCGAATGAGACTAATGGACTTAGTGTACAGGCGGTAGATGACAAACTTCCGATGATTTTAGAAATTAAGGCTTCCATGCCGTTACTAAACAAAAGCATCTAGTCTTGCATGATATTGGAAGCTGAGTCTCCAGAAGTGGGGTGGTCTTCGTATCCCACTTCTGATGTCGGGATAGGTTCAGACATCAGAAGTAATACTCAGATATGGCAATACAGAAATATATTTCAATCGAACAATCAGTTATTTTAAATCGAGAGATTATAGAAATTAAATAGAATTAATTAAATAACTAATAATGGTAGTGGCGGTCACATAGGGCAGTACTGACTGTCAGGGACAGTGGTCCATGCACCCACCGCAATAAGGATAGTACTAATTTGTCGGAGACAGCGTTCCATATCCAATAACCGGGCAGTACTGACTGTCGAGAGACAGTGGTCCGTGCACCAAGACGCATCCGTTCAAAATGCGTACCGACTCAACAGCGTAGCTCCTTATAAAGGCGATCCGCTAGTGGGGGGTAACGTTACAATATTTCACTCAATTGAATTCAAGTGTTTTAAGTCAAATGACCGATAGAATGAATGATTGTCTATAGTGCACGTTCCACTAGCGCTATCTAGTCGCCGCCTCTCGCAGCTGTTAAACAATATGGCTTCCGTCATACTTATGACTAAGTTTATAGAAATATTTCTGTTGGTAAATATTATGTAGGTACACATGGCTACACATCAAGCTATACGTATCCAGTTTAGGCTGATCTCACATTTTAAAGGATTTCCGTACAATGAGAGGCCAGCTTATACTGTAAATGTATAGCTTGATGTGTAGCCGTGTGTACCTGACACTTATTTTCCTCGATCTATGTATTTGAGACCAATATAGGTACAAACATCGTTTACCTATCTACTATTGGAGTAAACTTTGATCAATACTATATACTATAATAGATATCCATATCCAAAGTAACTCTGTCTGTCTGTCTATCCGTCTGTATTTCTGTATGTTACTATAAAAACATGTGGATGCTTGTAATTTCCAATTTGAAAATACATAACAAAAAAAAAAAAAAAAAACATCTTATACTAGAAATGTATTGTTTGATGTGTAGCCGTGTGTACAAATGATTTTTAGGGTTCCGTACCAAAATGATAAAAAGTAACCTTTATGGTGACACTAAATCTGTCTGTCTGTCTGTCACACCTGGATATCTCAAGAACTACTAATGCTATCAACTTGAAATTTAGAATTTCGATGACGTTTGCCCAACTATTTTTCAAACAAGAAAGAAATAAAAAAAATATATCTTTTTTGCAAAATGGACTGAAAGGAGGTCTTAAAAATTTGAAGTGGGGCTGCTAGGGCATGTGGGGTATCATATAAAAGAATGTTGTTTGCACATTCTCAACCTTTTTTTTTAGGCGGCATGGTTATCGGATTTTTGATGAAAAATGTAAATAAAAATATCGTTCCCCTTCCCTTATCTCCGAAGTTTGCATTGATAAAAATCTGAAATTATTCTTTGTGATAGAAGTTTTTGTAAAGATTACAGGAAAAATAAAACGATGTGTGTAAATAGCACAGTTTTTCAGAAATCATCAACATCATATATACGTACGGAACCCTCTTATATGCCATGATTTAGGTTAGGACATAGCATACTTTTATCCCGGATAATATCCGACATCCACGCGGGCGAAGCCGCGGGTAAAAGCTAGTTCCTAATATAATTTCTAAAGATATTACAAATACCTCCTTTTTTGAAGTCTGTAAACATAAAACAAACGCGATCACCAAACACCAGTGAACCGGATAAAAGAACTCAAAACAATAGTCCTTTCAAAAAGAAACTGTCATTGAAGCAGACAATTACGCCAAGCGATAGTAGACTCTCCTGCCATTAGGATAAAGTGGACATATGAAAATTAGATGATCTAAATTATTTTTGTAATGAATAAGCAAATAAAACCACAGGAGCGGGCGGTAAACACGTTGATAATTTTAATCTACCCCACCTTCACAAAGGGATGTTTACTGAGAGCGCTAAAAGGGATGCCAGTTCAAATTAAGGACCCTTTTATTTTTGGTGTTAGGCACAGGACTTGGTGGGGTGCTTGAAGATATTTTACGTTTAGTTTAAGCTGTCATTGCAGGAATTGAGAATTATTGCCAGATAAAAAAAATATACCTATGTCGTTTTGAAGAAATAAATTAAGTTTTATTAATTTATAAGTTAAATTAAAAGATTGCATAATTTAAATACTTTTCAAATTTTATTTATTTATTTATTAAAACAAGTAAAAAAAAATACTGTACAAAGGCGGACTTTAGGCCTGAGGCATTTTCTACCAGTCAACCTTAGGGTGATGCAGAGACAAAACATGGCAGGTGCAACATAGGGGATAGATAACTAGAAAATCAAAAATATTTACAAATACATAGATACATACATCCTTATAAACAAAATAAAAAGTGTCAGGAGAAATAACGATTGGTGGAGGAGAAAACGAATTAACGCTGGGATGATTCTGCCAACTTCTTACGAATATATTCCCGTGCCTTCACTTTAAACGTTAACCGTCCGGTTGCCATCCTGATGCTCAGAGGGAGCGCATTCCAAAGAAAAACCACCTGGACAAGAAAGAAGAATGAATGAAACCAGAGCGGTGAGAAGGACATCGTAGAGGACGATTGTTGGTGGAACGGAGATTTTTACTGTGGACAGAGCACAAGTATTGAACATGGGAAGTTAGGTAAGAAGGACAAACCCACTTCGGGTTTGTCGACTATGGAAAACAACATAGACAAAGCCCAAAAAAAGAAATTTTATTTTTGTTTATTAATTAGGAACCACAAACAACTACATTATGCAATATTACAAACAGAAAAACATAAATAACTTAAGTAATAATGTAGCCCACAGCACTGTTCACAGATTACCTTTAACAAATAAAGCCTTAGTCCCTAGGAGGTGAATTGTTAATGCATGAGAATTACACTAATATTATTTTAAACATTAAAAAAAAATAAGTTGTAGCAGACGGGCATAGTGTTCGGGCCCCTGAATGTAAGTACTTGTGTATTTTAATCACTACTTTAATTCACCCTAAAAGAAACATGTTTTTGGGAAACACACAACAACAATACAAAAAAATCTACTAGAGGCATAGGGATACGTTACGCGCTAACATCGCAATCAGTAAACCTGAGCTCAGCGCAGTCTGTCTCGCAACCGGCGCGGATCGTGTCTCTCACGCATGTTTGTAATATTATCTATCTCGCTCGTGCGACTACGGGCATCACCTAGTTTGATAGGACCACATCACCTAGTTAAGGCGACGATAACCGACTTTTAATGAATTTATACTGAAGATCACGTCTAAACGAGCAATGTTAATGATTTGAAAAAAAAATATGTTAAATTAGAGCATTTTCTCAATAATTTAATATGTGAATATTTTAGAATATGTTTATATTACAAAGTGAAATTAATTTGTAAAGTTATGTCTAACGCGGTTAAAAAACTGAGAATGGCGCAAAATCTACCAAGCGTATTTTTATGAAACCTACTCCATTTAAAAAAAAAATCATTTGTAAATCTTTTAGTATACGCGTTTTATTAAAATTCCTTTTGTTTTGTGTATAATAAATTAATAAGGTAAAATAATTTATTTTTTATAAAATAAAATAAAAAGCCTTTTAGTTCCAGTTTATAGAATAACGTAGAGAATGTGTACCTATAAACTAGTAAAGAATTGGAAAAATAGAGAAATTAATATCTATTTTTTTTTTCTTTATATATACCTAATTATTCTCAGGAAAAGGCCAAGGCAACCTAATAATTAGTCTATATCAATTTTTACTTGATAATGAAAATATAATAATCTTCAAAGCTGACTTCACAACTCACTATTTTCATAAAGGTGGATTCGCTCCCGCGTCTCTCCTGTCAATGGTCTGCCGCAAAAACGCGATTTTATTCCGTACACCGGTACTCAGAGCTCAACACGTCAGTAATTATCTTGATTAGTGGCCCATAAGCCCAATGTTAATATTTTTCGCCCACAATTTAAGGGTTTAATTAAAACAACATTGTTTTTCATCTCGTATTGTATACAAAACACGGCGTTTTCTAAAATTTTCAGGTAATATTTACCGACTTTAATTTCGCGGGGCTCGTGACTAATATAGGGTTTTTCAACAAGAACTTTGTTTTTTAAAACAATATAAAACAAACAATTTAGATGAAAATGATTCAAATTTTTATTGTAATAGAAAGAGTAAGGTTTGGCAATAATGAATGAAAAATGATATCGGACATGTCCATCACGACGACGCTCACAGATGTCGATTCTTTCATCAAAGACTTCAATCACTTTTTGGCAATATGGCGGGTCTATTTCATTAATCGCATCGGGGTTGCAATCGATTCGAGTGGCTCCGTATAGACTCTACCTTTAACATAGCCCCACATAAAATAATCCAGTGGAGTTAAATCACACGATCAGATGAAATTATGCGATCGGGAAATTTGGTTTGCAATAAATTCATGATGAAAGAAGCGACATCTTTTTTTTTTTGTTTTTATGTCCACCACGACCACGCTCACAGATGTCGATTCCAAATTTCCCGATCGCATAATTTCATCCGATCGTGTGATGATAACTCCACTGGATTATTTTATGTGGGGCTATGCGGATTGCAGCCTTACAACTCAAAACCCGTGATGCGATTAACGAAATAGACCCGCCATATTGCCAAAAAGTGATTAAAGTCTTTGATGAAAGAATCGACATCTGTGAACATCGTCGTGATGGACATATCCGATATCATTTTTCATTCATAATTGCCAAACCTTACTCTTTCTATTACAATAAAAATTTGAATCATTTTCATCTAAATTGTTTGTTTTATATTGTTTAAAAAAACAAAGTTCTTGTTGAAAAACCCTATATCTAACAGTCGCACGGGTCGATTGAAGGTTAAACTACGCTTGCTGCGGTCGGTTCCATTATACAGGGTCAAATGAAATGATATATTTTTTTAATTAAATTAAATTAGCTAGCGAAACTCCGCAGATGTGACGGGTATCGATTTCTAAAAATGATAAAACAAAAAAATAATTAATTTGACGAGTTTTTTTGGTATCATCAACCGCAGGTGTGTAGGGAGTGTAGTTACTAGAAATAACAGTTTAATATCAGTTATTTTTTTGTGTGAACTTCACAGGCGTGTTGGGTATCGATAGTTAAAAGCAATTAAATAAAAAATAAAAACATTTTCTCTACTCATACTTCTAGTAACAACACTACCAGCGGTCGTTGACCCCAAAAAAACCATCAAATCTTTTTCATTTTAATTTTTCACAGTTTAGATATCGATTCCCATCACGTCTGCGGAGTTTCGCTAGCTAATTTAATAATAAAAAAAGTGTTTTCCTTTGTTTCGTTTAGTTTGTTTATTTGATTTTTTATTTTTGTTTTTGTTTTTTATTTGACCCTGTCTATTGACACCCTACCGTGCGTTCGGAATGCACGTTAAGCTCTGCGTCCCACCTGACTTCATAGATCTTTGACAATCGTTACGGGTTGGCAGAAGCACAAAAATGTCTGACACCCAGTCCTACCAAGAGTATCGTATTACCCAGTAACTGGGTCATGGAGGTCAAATAGGCAGTCGTTCCCTGTAAAATACTTGCATTCAACCACATCCGGTAAGAGTAGAAGCCGACCCCAACATAGTTGGGAAAGGTCTGGGCAGATAGATTTTAATTTCGCGTGAAATAAGTCTCTTCTTCTTAGTCAGTCAGGAAATTGTTGGCCACTCGATGCACTACGCTCTTCCAAGTGATTCTGTCCTCAGCGGTCTTAATAGCCTTGGTTACTGGTTGGCCAGTGAACTTCTTTACAAGGTCAGACCACCGGGTAGGTGAGCGCCCGCGTGGTCTCTTCCCGTCGACCTGGCCAACAACCATCAGCTTCTCTAGGCTGTCAGGGTTTCTCCGAGCGATGTGACCAAAATATTTGAGGATTCGCTGAAAACAGGTAGCGGACAGCCTTGTGGTTATTCCGAGCTCCTCTAGGATGGATCTGTTGGTACGTCGTGTGGTCCATGGTATTTGCAGCAACCGTCTCCAACACCACATTTCAAAAGCGTTGATCTTCGCCCTTTCTCTCTGTTTTATCGTCCAGGACTCGACGCCGTATATGAAAATTGAGAAGAGCAAATTTCGCACCAGTTTGAAAAACATACATAATATTAAGTACACAAGGATAAAATAAATGTTGTACAATAAAGTCACATTAAAGTGCGAACTGATGCCTCCTAAACTAGGCCAAAAGCCTGTGTTTTAGGAGCCAATGTTCCTCCAGATAGAATGACAAATTGGACCTTGGCGTGGGTTTCACGTAGCTATTTGATTAGTGTGGGCTGTGTTTACCTTTTTTACTAGAAATATCTGATCGGCAGATGGATCTGAAACTTGAGTGGTCATTGTCCTTTGATCTTTGACAATCTTTTTTACTTTATTTATTTTTATCAGAGTTCTTTATTAAACTGTAGTAATTTTACTTTGACATTTCATAGAGAGTTGAGAAGAAATTGGCTTTACAAAAAAAAGTCAGTCCATGGTAGACAGTATTGAAAATTATTTGGAATGGGAAACAATTAACGAAGCTTATGTTCAAATTGGAAAGTGGACGTTACTGGTTCAGTATAGATAGAAAACCAAAGAACACTATTTGCAAAGTTCAAATAAAAGAAAAATAAAGAATAATTGGACTATCAATATCTGGCGTATCGCCCAGATGAAGGAGGACTTGAAAAAGAAGAGCATTATATTTAACATTTTTCTGTATTCTGGACAATATTATGGTTTTATTAGATATAAAATAAACATAACTCATTAAATTTTTGCTTTTTGTAATGATACTATCATTACAAAAAGCAAAAATTTAATGATAAACAAGATGTAAGATTACTTGTTACAAAATGTAAAGTTATTTGAAAAGAAACTATTTTTTCTTCACAGGTTGGAAGCTTACGAAAGAAATGTCAACTTCAACAGTGTGTGTAAAAGTCCTGAATCCCAGATGGAATTGCCAGAGGATGTTACGTGATGTTAATAACGTCACATTATTGCCACCTTTAACAAAATAACATTTTCACAAGCTAAAATTACTTGGGAATTTATCAATGCTTATTTATTTGCCCACAACGACCCATTATTTTGATAAAAGTCACAAAAACACAAAATATTGTATTTCTTTGGAGTTTGAAAGTTCGTTTGTAAAAACACCTAGCGCCATCTACGCGGAACTAATTTGACAGTTTTCTTCTCCATTGAAGCAAAGTCAATTTACATTGCTTAGTACACTGGAAGGCCAATTCCAGTGATCATTTCCGCCACAATTAATGTCAAAAACTTGTCAAAAGTTTAGAGAAATTAGGGGTACCTATTTTAAGCAGATTGAGACTTAGAATAGAATACGAAAGTTATTAAAATACGGCACCGTAATTGCGTAAGACACTTTCCATCAAAATCTGAATGATTTTGAAGGATATTGCTAAGCCATGGGTTTCTATGGGCCGGCCATATTAGCCGTAGAACCGGTGACCGTTCGGGTAGACATGTTGTTGAGTGGAGACCGCGTATAGGCAAACGTAACGTTAGGACGCCCTCAAGTGGAGCAACGATCTTCGCAGGTTAGCAGCTGTATGAGAATTGCCCGAAATCGAGTCGGATGGCGTGCAATAGGAGAGGCCAATGTCCAGCAGACATGTTCCAAAAATTTGTCTCAAGAACATAAATTACGCATTGAATGAATCAAAATGAAAGTTCAGATGATTGTGATGCTTAAAAGGATTTACTAGCAGACACAAAATATATCTACAAGAAGTTATTAGGATAAGGCCCACCGACTCACCGGTGAGTCAGTTGTCTCCACCGTCAAGCCCCACTGACTCACGTTTGTGAGAATATCTACCAGACAATCGACTAAAATCGCCACAAACAATACTAAACGTTATATTCAAGTGTAATTTGAGCCTACAGTAGCATGAGTCACTGTTGCCGAATCGGCAACACCGGGGCTTTACGGTTTGGGCACACTGTTGCCGAATCGGCAACCCCGGGCTTAAACGGTTAAGAGGTTAATAAATCTACAAATAAGTTAATAAGAAGTTAAGAGAGACCAGGAAAACATTTTAGTCAGTAGGTAGTATTCCTCAACTGCTCAAGTAAATCTCATAAGAGGCCGACGATGGTTGCGTAGTGCATACAAACGTAATACCAAAATAATTTGTAAATCAAAAATCAAATCAAATCTAAATCATATATATGTATATATGTTTTGAATAGACACTGATTTAAACAAGAGTTATGAGAAAAATAAGTTTTCTATAGAAATTTTAAATTCCTCATAATTATCTCGTCTTTATATTATTGTCCTTTCAAAATATGTATTTGGGAACATAGATATTCTGTAGGTAATCCAATCGAAATAAATACACACTACCTTAAGAATATGTTTGATTTACAAATTATTTTGGTATTACGTTAAAATGAACTACGCATGCTACGCCGGCCCCTTAAATCTCAAAAGGTCCCTAAATTTTCACCAAAACCGAACAAAAAATCCTCTAACTCAAAAAACAAAAACAAAGTAGGAAGTGCCCAATGACCCATCAGAGGTCACGCGTAACAAAATAGTTAATTACTTGCATTTCAACATGACTCGGAACAAATGTTGGTGAGCAAGTCACCGCAAAAATTACTTTTTGGCTGACGTCATTATTCTGTCCTCCCCTTTCTACCCCTCCCCTGGCTGTTGGTAACAGCGACCATGGATAGTGGAGGGTAGAACAGAAGGTTAGGTTTATAATTAGGGATATAAAACAGACCAGACCTGATTAATAGATTTGACCAAATAATCAAAGACAAAAGATCTAAGTCTGCAATGACCCCTATTGTAGGAACCAATAGTAACACTGATAAAATAATAAATTTTATAAAATACATAAACTTCATTTAATCCGTAAAACGAGACCTCATTACATTTTTTTTTGTTTTACTGTGCTGGCCTACGAGGTGTAGTGGGCTGGCCTACAACTCCACTTTAAAAAAAAAAACTTTCTTTCTAAAATAGCCACCCGCAATAGCTAGTATCCGTGAGGCAAGAACTTGACACAAGTCAGTCTAAATGTGACCGCAAAAACTAGGAACACTAATTATCTGCGTAAAAGTTATTTAATTAATTATAAACTGTTATTGTTCTGCAAAATATCCGAGCTGATTAGTAGACAATTAATTGTGCAGTGCACTCTAGAAATATAAGAAAATCAATGACTGACTAAAATGAAGAGGATACCATTGAGCTGATCAATGGGCAAGGTCGGTCAAAGCTAATTGTAGATAACGTGATCATAGCTAGGTCCATAAATTTGACATTTCGTCCATTCATTCCATTCGTGTTCATTCATGAGTGGTTGAATGGTTTTATTTCAATAGTTCGTTATTTTCGGTAATTTCAATATTTTAAATCAATTGTGTATTTGTCATGGAAAGTGTTAGAATTTAAAACCTTATTGTTTATTTCCTCGTAATCACTTTCTTCAAAATGAAAAAAAGAAAGAAGGAAATATATTTTATTTGGGACACTCACGAGAAATACAAAAATGCCACCGCCATTACACCGTGATGACAAAAATATTGTCTAACAGTCACAGACGCCACAGAGTTATTTTACTGCAACTTTGCCTATTCATCGCGGTATTTACGGAAAACTGTAATTTATCATTGAAATTAAAAGCCACATTGTTTGAGTCATAATAAAGGCGAATTTAGCATGATCTATTGAGTCCTCGCTAATTATTATTCATTTATTTCGCTTTGTAGTTACATTCTCCCGACTTACGAAATTAAATTTTCCCTGCCAAGAATGTTATTTTGTCAAACTAATTATGACTTTATTTGGGAGAAAAATTTGCGACTGCTTTTCTTTTGTTTGAGAACATTTTATTGTTGACTCTTCAACGTTCACATTTCGTTTTATTTTCTGTAAAATAAAACGAATTATTATTGAATACCGCTATTTGTTCGTTCGCGCATTGTTTTACAAAATTAACCATATTTTGCTCTTCTTTACTTTTTCCATGTTAGTTTTTAATTAAATTATATGCAACATAATGGCAACATGATGTCGGTACCTTTATATTTTCTTTTTATGGGACCACTTATTTACAGTAAGCTTAATGATGAAATGGATATACTGCCGATGACTAGAAATAGATGCAAAAATTAACTCACTCATTCATCACACACCCACACCATACACGTGCATGATACATTACACATGCTTTAATATTTAATACCATGGTTTATCACATAAGTTTACTTAACTTTTATTTATTGTTAGAGAATAGAGGCTTCTACATACCGGCACGACTTGTCGCGCGACAAGTCGCCCCGGTAAGTAGAAGCCTTTATATTCGGTTAATGTCGCCTCACAAATCTTACCAACCGATGTTACGTATGTGCCTACCTACTATGTATAAAGTTGTAAGACGAAGGAGACTAGTCTCCACGACACAGGAAATCCTAGTGTGGACGCTAGCGCTGTTTTGAATTGATTCTTGAACAATAAAGTTTATTTTATTTTAATTTTATTTTATATGTTTATATTTTAATAAAATTAATCTTATTGGTGTAGTATCGTTTAAATTAACTATAAATAAATCAATTTACAAAGAACATTTTTCACTTCTTAAAGGTTATGAAAAACAACAAAAATTTACGCTAAATACACTTATATTAGCCCGATATAATATTATGACTAAGAACTGCACCAAGCGCACGAAACAACAAACAAATAAGGTGGCATTACAGAAATTCGTTCTGCAATATTTTTTATCAGTGATTTCGAAACTTCAATCCATCAGAAATTTTAAATCGTAAATTACCTTCTGAACCAATAAAACTATTTACTTTCAAAGAATTTGCACACCATGCGTTATATTGTGCTATTTTATACATTTTGTTTATATTTTCGATTACTCGAATTGGTGCCTACCGGATCTTCAGATGTAAGAAGAATAATAGGCGGATACGATGCTGATGAAGATAAATACCAATATATCGTAAGACTGCAATATCAAATTATATTTTTGGAAAATAATATTATACACATACTTAAGCATTTGCACTCGTGTACGGCTGCTGTTTTAACTCCTATTTGGTCACTAACAGCTGCCCACTGTTTTCTGCAAGAAGTATCTTTCGATAAACAACTAGGAAACATATCAATAAGACCTGTTATAATATACGGGCCACAGAAAAGAAGAACCATTAGTAAAGTTATTTATACTGTCACACACCCAGCTTACAAAATAAGAATGTTTGACATATCTAATGACATAGCTCTAATTAGACATGAACCAATCACGTTGGGGGAGTACGCGCATGTGAGTGGATTGGATTACCTAACTATGGTTGGTCACGAAGTCACTTTGACTGGTTATGGAATAACCAATACTACCGTAATGTTCGGAATTACAAATCCGAAATTTATTCAAATTGCAAGTGATGCTACTACGCTTGGGGTGCCTTTACAATTTTTAGATGCAGTAATCGTAAATTGTGATAACAGTGCTAGAATATCTATACAGGGAGGGATGTGTTTAGCAAGACTATGTGGCAAGATTTCTGGTTTATGTCCGGGAGACTCCGGGGGGCCATTGCTCCATCAATCAGGTGTAGTTGCCGTCAACTCTATAGGATCGAAAGAAATTGAAACATTCTGCTTCCTGAAATCACACCCAGCTTTCTATGATCCTGCAGGGGTTACACCAACTAGCCCATACATCGATTGGATAAGTAGTACCATTAAAGATGAAGTTCCAAAACGCAAAAGTATTATGCATGAGCATCCGAAAACTGCAAAATGAAGAAGAAACTCATAAAAGGGATGAGAACGTAGCAGACGCAACAATTGTTGCATGGGCATTAGACTCGCAAATAATCGCTATGAGCAAAAGATATTTGTTGAAAAGATGTTTATAGAGTGTGTTCTATGTTAGAGGGTTTGGTTTCTCCACTTAGTCCTCAAGTACAGACTGTGTTTAAAAAGGCTACTTCAGATGACATACATTTGCACAACGCGCAACGCTTAGTAACTGTGTTCCGTTTGGCACTCTTCGGGAACGAAACCTTACAAAAGAGAATACACACTTATTACAAATATCGAATTCCATGGTATTTAATATGTAGGTAGGAACTAAGTTTTAATGATAACAGTTTTTGCGAAAACCGTTAGTATTAAAAGCTTTAGATTAAACATTTCCAACGTTTAAAGTTTACTCATTAACTACATATCACACATGTACTCGCATTATATAACTACAGAAACGGTTGGCACAACGCAAAATGCTAATGTTCTGCAAACACATACCCCTTTCACATATTTGCTTACGTTTTAGAATAATTAATTGCTGCCATCTTTATTTACCAACAAAATTTCGGGGCTGGAATTAAAACGTGATTGTGATTGAAGCAAGATAATTTTAAGAGGAATTGGTGACGTTTGTCAAACTTGAACTCAAAGCATTTATTTCAATTAAACCATTTACAGGCACTTTTGAACTGTCAAGAAGACCGACTTCTTGACAGTTCAAAAGTGCCTGTAAATGGTTTAATTGAAATAAATGCTTTGAGTTCAAGTTCTACAAATAGTTAGAAATATGAAGTTAGTTGCCCATTCCAAAGAGTAGCAGTTTCCTATAGAGAAAAACGGGCAAGAAACTCCACGGACACTCTTTTAAATTAAAATATTGATATAAAGTATTGGTTACATCATTCATATTGAAATTATACATGTGAGAACGATGTAAAACGTCAGAAGCGTCCGTGAGGAAAAGATTAAAAAGAAAAACAATTCAAAACTAAAATAATTAAAATTATGCGGTGGCAGCTAAGAGATGACTAGTCACAACCGACAGCGCCCGTTCACGAACATGACGCATGGATCAGCACCATTCAGCTCATTGTAATTCATTACTCGTAATAAAATGATCTACTAAGATATTCTTCTTGGCTGCCTCATTGGTCTAGCGATCGCCAGAGCTTCTGCTGACCCGAGGTTCTGGGGTTTGATGCTCGGGTCAGGTATTGTTTTTCCTTCTAAAATTTCTCAGTAGCAGCCCACAGTCCGGAACTGTGCCTGGTTGAGTGCAATAGGCTCACCCCCTATTCCGTGGGACTTTAAACATAACTGTTCCGTGTGGTGCCGGACGTAAAGAATAACACCATCCTATTTCTTCCCGTGGGTGTCGTAGAAGGCGACTAAGGGGCTTATTAGAGAATGGGCAGCAGCGTTCTCTATGCATTTTAACACCATTCTGTGGTCGCCAACCTGCCTGCCAGGCGTGGTGATTATGGCAACACCACAGAACCGGTTGAAGTGGCGGTGCTCGTAGGAGGCCTATGTCCAGCAGTGGACGGCTGAAATGATGATGAAACATAACTGACAAAATGTTAGTGTACTATAGGTACACCTCTGCCCTTCGGGAAATACAGGAGTTATAATAAGTTATGTATCTTCTAAGAATACGGAATTGTGGTTAATGACAGGTACCTGGTTGCATCCTCCTGGGAAATCATGGAAACGTACTGCAATCTTATTAAGAACCTCCGCTAAGCATGTTCGTAACCTCAAAGCCAATACTAAAGCATCTTAGCAAACTTTTACCTTGTCGTATGTCGAGACTACATGCAGGGCGACCGCGGGCGGGAAGCAGCGGTCGCGGAGGGGGCGTTTGACCAGCGGGCGCGCACCAGCCGGCCCAGCAGTACGGGAGGATAGGCCCATTCCTGTCTATGGTCGACCATAGACAGGAATGGGCATACCCTCCAGGTGTTACGAGGAACTAACTATGAACACGTTAGATAATTATAGTGGACTGTATTCGAAGATTAGGTTGACAAACGGATATTATAACGACTGGCGAGAAAATAATATGAATGCAAAAACGCTCAGTATCGCGGTCGTTCACGTACTGCTGGGCCAGATGGTGCGCGCCCGCTTGTCGAACGCCCCCTCCGTGACCGCTGTTTCCCGCCCGCGGTCACCCTGCATGTAGTCTCGACACGTACCTAAGCATGACCAGCACCACGACGAGATTCTCCACTTGATGACTAACCATCTCCAAAGCTGCTGGAATCCGTATGTCCCGGTAATTTTAACCAGGGATTAGTGAAATCTCGAGTGAGTGGGTTAATTATTAAAGGCTACCGTGAAATGAGAACCTCAATCCAACTGGCTTTTTCCCAACTATATTAGTCGGCTTCTAGTCTAACCAGATGCAGCTGTATACCAGTATTTTACATGGAACGACTGCCAATCTGACCTCTACAACACAGTTACTGGGTAACATGATACCCTTTGGTAAGATTGGTTATCTGACTTTCGGGCTTATTCGTTACGTAAAGATCTAAAAATGACAGCCGCGACCGAACCACGTTAGTGCTTTCCAAGGCATGGAGTGGTCTCAACCGTGGAATGAGAACCTAAAAAAAAACCGGTCATTAGCGAGTCGGACTCGTGCACCGAGGGTTCCGTACGTATATATAATGTTGATCATTTCTGAAAAGCTGTGCTATTTAGAGACATCGTTTTATTTTTCCTGAATCTTTATATACACTTCTATCACATAGAATAATTTCAGATTTTTATAGGGTTCCGTACCCAAAGGGTAAAACGGGAACCCTATTAATAATAATAATAATAAAACATTTATTGCAGGCTACAATGGCCCATAGACATATACCTTACAAACTAACATATATAAAGTATAAAATAAAAACTCGTGTTAATAATTATAGCTTAAAAGGCACTTCACTTCATTAGCTTGTCCTAGTGCTGTCCTGTGGCACTTGTCCGCGGAAGCGACGAAACACCACGTCCTGCGGCCAAAAGTCTTCCTCCATGACGACGGACAGAAAACAATTCGGTACTCGCACCACGAACGCCTTGAAGTTGACGTTGCGGTGGGACTCCAGTAACTGCACCCTCGACGTGTACCTCGTGTTTTGGCGCACGTACTCAACGATGTCCTCCGCCTTAGTGGTGTAGTGTAGGCGGGAGATGTACACCGGTGTGTTCGGCTTAGCGGCACGCAAGCTCATTTCGGGCTCCGCCGTCTGTCTGTCCGTCTGTCACCAGGCTGTATCTCATGAACCGTGATAGCTAGACAGTTAAAATTTTCACAGATGATGTATTTCTGTTGCCGCTATAACAACAAATACTAAAAAATAGAATAAAATAAATATTGAAGGGGGCTCCCATACAACAAACGTGATTTTTTTGCTTTCTTTTGCTCTATATTGATAACGGCAACAGGTAGACGCAAGAAAAAATCACAGAATATGTAGATATATATTGACTTTAAAAATAAATAATAAAATTAAAATAAACCAAATATTTAAGGGGGGCTTCCATACAACAAACGTGATTTTTTGCAATTTTTATAGATGTAAAATAAAATGGTACGGAACCCTTCGTGCGCGAGTCCGACTCGCACTTGGCCGGTTTTTTTTTTACATTTTTCATCAAAAGTCGGAAACTATGCTGCATAAAAAAAAAATGTTTGAGAATGTGCATTTGAGCGTTCTTTCATATGATACCCCACATGCCCTAGTAGCCCCATTTAAAAATTTTAAGACATTTTCAGTCCCTTTTGTAAAAAAGATGTACTTATTTTTTTTAATTTCTTTCATTTGTGCAAAATAGTTGGACAAACGTCATCTAAAACTATTCTAAATTTCAAATTGATAGCATTAGTAGGTCTTGTGATATCCTGGTGTGACAGACAGACAGACAGACAGACTTAGTCTCACCATAAGGGTTCCTTTGCTATTTTGGTACGGAACCATAATAACGGTCAATAGTTCCAAAAAAATAAAAACAAAAAAAAAATAAGTACAACTTTTTCGGTTCACCGTAAGTTCTGCAGTTCAGTAAGGTCTGTACAAAAGCAAGGAATCAGGTCAAGTGGTGCTTAATATTTTATTCCAGTGCTACTGCTTACAACGAGTTGAATACTTCATTACAATGAATGTTGTTTAGCTGCAAATGCAAGTGCTTTTTACTTTGTTTAAATTATTTATTTCTATTTGCGTTTTAAAGTTTTTTCTTGATTAGGTATGCTTCATGGATTAAAGGCTCCTGCAGGCTACTGATCGTCAACTTAAGAGTTTTGTGGTACCTAATTAATTTCAGAATATAAGGTCAACCGCACGTCATATTGATTAACAAAAAACCGGCCAAGTGCGAGTCGGACTTGTGCACGAAGGGTTCCGTACCATTATCTATAAAAATGGCACAAAAATCACGTTTGTTGTATGGGAGCCCCCCTTAAATATTTGTTTTATTTTAATGAATTATATATTTTTAAAGTGAATATATAACTAAATATTCTGCGAATATTTCAAGCGTCTACCTGTTGCCGTTATCAATATAGAGCAAAAACGAGCAAAAAATATCATGTTTGTTGTATACGAGCCCCCTTAAATATTTATTTTATTCTGTTTTTTTTGTATTTGTTGTTATAGCGGCAATAGAATTACATCATCTGTGAAAATTTCAAATGTCTAGCTATCACGGTTCATGAGATACAGTCTGGTGACAGACGGACAGACCGACAGACAGACGGAGGAGCCTTAGTAATAGGGTTCCCGTTTTACCCTTTGGGTACGGAAGCCTTAAAACCGGTCAAAAGCGTGTCGGACCACGTACAATGAAGGGTTCCGTAGGTGGGAATTTATCTCAAGAACGAACTTAACATGGTACTTGAAAAACATCCCGTATATTCCAACTGCAAATGTAAGTTGGACGACTATTGGTCGTTAACTTGTAAAGCCTAAGCTGTGATAGTTTTCCTTCTAATTTCGTTATTTAAACTACTGCCATGAATTTTTTCACATATCCAAAAATAAGCATTTAGCTGGCAGCTAACTTTAAGTCTTCCAAACGTACGCAAACAAATCCCTGAATCGAAAAATGGTTTTTACAGACTTGCAATATTTTTGAGCGACCTATCCAACGATACCCCACACATATGGGATAAACGAGAAAAAAAAATATCATCCCAACTTTACGTGCAAGGGCCTACCCTAGTTTTTTTTTTCTAGTTTTCATTTTACGACTTTGTCGGCGTGATTAATCTGTATACACATGACAAATTACAACTAAGAGTCTCTGAGATATTCGATTTAATTTCCATGCCCACCCTAACACGATTCACACATTCAAATCTCCACGAAAAAGACTCCCTTTGCTTCTAATATAGCCGCCATCTTAAAATCACAGCTTGCTTTGAACGTTTGTCTTCAGTGATGGCCGCTCGTTCCGCGACGCTCAAAATGATCACTTGAAAGCACCATTCCGTATCATTACAAAAACCCAGGAATTGATGGATCAAATGGTTGAGATTTGATAAAATAAAAATAATATTATTAATCTTATAACCCTATGCATAGTTATCAGCTTATGCTAAGTAAATCACCTGCTTAATTTAGTTTGAAGAATAAATACCTAAATGACTTCGTAATATTACTGCATTTCCCACTTACGATATTAAAATTGTACGTAAAGATCACACCTATTGGTAATAATTACGTTCATATTAATAAGTACCTACTTTCTAGGATCACACCCAGTAGTACGCAGTCAGTCGTCAATGTGAACAATAACGAAAAAATAACCGGTCAAGAGCGAGTTGGACTCGCGCACCGATGGTTCCGTACGTATATTAAATATGAGTTTGATGATTTCTGAAAAACTGTGCTATTTAGAGACATCGTTTTATGTTTCCTGTAATCTTTACTTATACTTATATCACAGAATAATTTCAGATTTAAATCTATGCAAAATTCGGAGTTAAGGGGGGGGGACCGGACATTTTTTTTAAATTTTTCTTCAAAAGTCGGAAATCATGCTGCCTAAAAAAGTTTTAGAATGTGTAAACAGTGTTCCTTCATATGATACCCCACATGCCCTAGTAGTCTCACTTCAAATATTTAAGACGCCCTTTCAGTCCCTTTTACAAAAAAGTTTTTTTTTTCTTGTTTGCAAAATAGTTGGGCAAACGTCATCTAAAACTATTCTAAATTTTAAGTTGATAGCATTAGTAGTTCTTGAGATATCCAGGTGTGACAGACAGACAGACTTAGTCTCACCATAAGGGTTCCTTTTTACCATTTTGGTACGGAACCCTAAAAATAAAACAAAAAAATTGTTTATTCTGCACAAACAAAACGCACATTACATAAAACGCTCTTAAAAGCATATTGTCAGGCATTTTACACGTACAGCCTCTGGACAAGTTGTACGCAGAAAGCCATCAATGTTCTTCGCGTTCAATACAACAATGCATTCAGGATGCTGTTGGGGCTGCCTCACTTCTGCAGTGCGTCGGGAGTGTTTGCTGATGGCTTCGCAGCGATCAGACGTAAGCGTGCCGCGTCGTTGCTGCAGAGGGTCCAGGGCAGCTTGAACAGTCTCCTGAATGTCATAGCGAAAAAAATTGGTTGCCCGCTCGTCGATTATTTGTCCAACCTGCATGTTTACTAACATAGTTGTTTAGGTTAAGGTTTAATAACAAACTAGGGATGTTTTTTTCTGAAATAAAATGATAATTATTATTTTTATAAAATACACACATACAAAGTAGCTAAAAGCCTCGTATTCAACCAATAAAACTTTAACGGTATGTAACTCTAAAGATATGTTTAACAACATAAATATTTCCGCCCATCTCACTATTTACACATTCAAACCCGAAGGGGAAAAAACACTGTTTCTTTCTAATAAAGCCGCCATCTTTTAAATCACAGCTGGCTTTGAACGCTTCAGTGATGGCCGCCGTAGCCCGTGTATCGTTGAGCGTCGCTCAAATGATCATTTGAAAGGACCCTTCCGGCTCATTAGGTTTCAGCAGGCTTCATTCAGGGTTTCGTTGACGGCTGTGAGATGAGGGCAGTGATACTCAAACTGAGGCAAGGTTTTTCAAGCGTCTTTTAGTTTGACAAGTTTCTTCCCGTGGGTGTCGTAAAAGGCGACTAAGGGACTTACTAGAGAAGCGTTCTCTATGCAAATTATGGCAAAACTCCCTTTTGGGGGAGACCTATGTCCAGCAGTGGACGTCTTTCGGCTGAACTGATGATGAATGTTGAAGTTATCGAAGAGTAAATAAAGCTGATAACTGCAATGGTTGTGATAATTTTGAAATTGATTTTTGTTTTATTTTAACACAGTTATTTTCATAACATAACATCACATCTGTAATCCTCGAAGGGTTAGGCAGATGTGTACCTATAAGTACACCCACATTTAGCCAGTTACGTGTAATTCCCATGCAATAGGGGCGAGCCTATTGGCAAAATCCGGGCTCAAATCCTGACTCCGGGCTGCGTAATAAAAAGTATTCTATTTTATTCTACATTCTAGAGACATTTCAGATGGAAAAACCCAATAACACTTTGCCCAACCCGGGAATCGAACCTAGGATCTCATGCTCAGAAGTGGCACACTAGTTATTTGTAGCATTAATATTATGACTGTTATTTATTCTAAAATAATGTAATCTTTTAGTAATAAGTTAATAACGTTACCCACCACTATTTTTGATAGAAGGTGAAGTGAGATACAAAATTAGTAGCATCGAGTTTTCTCTAATACTTTCCAAGAATTTAAAATAAAACATTTCACTAAAATATAGGGTTTTCCAACAAGAACTTTGTTTTTTAAAACAAAATAAAACAAACAATTGAGATGAAAATAATTCAACTTTTTATTGTAATAGAAAGAGTAAGGTTTGGCAATTATGAATGAAAGTTGATATCGGACATGTCCACCACGACCACGCTCACAGATGTCGATTCATTCATCAAAGACTTTAATCACTTTTTGACAATATGGCGGGTCTATTTCGTTAATCGCATCACGGGTTTTGAGTTTTAAGGCTGCAATCCGCATAGCCCCACATAAAATAATCCAGTGGAGTTAAATCACACGATCGGATGAAATTATGCGATCGGGAAATTTGGAATCGACATCTGTGAGCGTGGTCGTGGTGGACATGTCCGATATAATTTTTCATTCATAATTACCCAACCTTACTATTTCTATTACAATAAAAATCTGAATCATTTTCATCTAAACTTTTTGTTTTATTTTGTTTTAAAAAACAAAGTTCCTGTTTAAAAACCCGTTACTTTAATCTTCTGTTAATAACGCTACCCTTTAATAGTGACTAGCACCTTGACTTGCCCACACATCACCAGCCCTGCAAATGATTACGGTAGGTTAAACGATTTAAGGTGGAAAACAAAATTTGTATTACTTATCCAACATTAGTTTTTGTTTATACTAAACCCGAAAAGGGTTTATTGTACTCATCATTTTGAACAATTTTTTTCATGGGATCAACCGTGAAATCGCGAAAAAAATCAGCTGTTCCCTACATTTGTGTTCACTTAAATCGACAAAATGTATGGAACAGCTGATTTTTATTTCGCGATTTCAAGGTTGGTCCCATAGAAAAAATTGTTCAAAATGATGAGTACAATGACCCCTTTTCGGGCTTAGTATTAACAAAAACGAATGTTGTATAGTGTCCATATGGATTGTGGACCCACAGCACGTTGAAGGTGGCTCCTCAATAACTTTTTAAGGGTTTTACTTCAAATTCCAGGATCAGCCTACAAAATCGGCAAATTTATTACTAAATATTGGTAGTATCCGCGTTTAAATATGAGCCAAGGTTCCTCCACCGATATTTCACTAATACTTCCAAGAATTTCACTTAAAACACTTAACTCGTTTGTATTCCTCCACCTTACTTTAAATTAGTTTGGAGTAAGCTGCACGCTCAACGTTTGACAGTCACTGACGTAACCTAATGAACACATCGGAACACGGTTATCGTGATTTACGGAAAAAGACATTGATATTTTAACATTTTCTAAAGTACTCGTAGGTACGTTGAAATTTACACGTTCGGGATCACATTCAAGTACCTAATATCCATCGCTGACTGCCCCATTGATCTCGTGGTTGCAAGCGCAACTGCTGAGCGAAGCTGAAGTATTATTGGGTATGTGCATTCGGGATTTTTCGGTAGGAGCCCGGAATAACGAAGCTGGTGGTGAAATAAACCCATTTGGTCCTGCGCCTGATCTCACCCCGGTCGTGTCGGAAGCCGTCGCATCGGACTATAAAAAATAAATAAAACTAAAATAAAATCTGTTATTTCAGACATATTTGGTTCATAATATTGATAGTGGAACGACTTAAAAACTGTTACATATAAAAAAAAAACAAAAGTTAAATCAAACTAAATTAAATTAAATCATATCCAATTAAATTAAATAAAATAAAAAAATAATTTAAATATTTGCCGCCCTCTGGGGCCCCGGGCACACGCACTTGTGCTTGAACCCAGTGCCCCAGAAGGGGGCTGTCCAGCTAGTGGCTGAGCACGCTCAGGATGGTATTTGCGCTCCCACGCGCGCGGAACATCAGCGAAGTGATGCGGCGCCGCAGTACAGTGTGAAAGCCGTCTATGTGCGCGTGCGCAAACATTGCAGACGCACTACAGCAGTAAGAGTATAGGAACAGAGAGTTCATCTGTGTTTACTTGTGCAGTAGGTATAGGTACTAGCTCCTGCGTACCTGGCTAATCTCCGTTGAGTTTGACCACCGTGCCTGTAATCAGTCGAGAGGATATTATTTTAACCTACCGCTGAACATGGACAACCCAAATCCCTCTCTTAACAAATTGTTAAGAAATATTAATGCCATAATCACTAAACATTATTGGTGATCCACATAAATCTAACATTACCATTTTCGACATGATCTCTTCATAAATTCAGACTATCGCAGTCCACAGCTGCACATTCAGGCCTCTCTGAAATAGCGCCACAACACCCGCCTTTAGTATCCAGTTTAATCCAGCCACCATTTTAAGGTCGTCGGTCTATCTAGCTCGGGAACACCCCACACTACGCAACGTCTGGTCCTATAGACAATCGGTCTTTCGATAGTCATGGCCAGCCCAGTGCATAACTTACAAACTTTGCTATATATCTGTAACTCCAGTTTTTTTCTGGATAACTTAATTTAGTATTATATCCTTCAAAGAAACTACGTCCGTATTTCGCTACGTTGCGCGCATAGCGACATCCTTTTACCTAACCCATTCATCTTCCATTTGTCTCTTATTTGTATCAAACTTTATGTCGTCTAAAACACGGTACACAAGTATATAATCAGTTACAATTCAACCTGCGAACACAGAAGCCAATTTCCTTCGGGCAACTTTTAAAACTTGCACCGTTTCTCAAAAACATTTTCCAAACGAATTTCTTCGCTGACTTCCAAATTAGTTGTCGGGCGAACGTAAACTTTGACAGCTGCTGACACAGAATGAACACGTCACGACATGTCTGTAGAGTATTCAACTATTCATGCCTACTTTTAAGGCGCTGATAACACCCAAGTAGGCTTGTTTCAAAAATTTTTTTTGCCAATTCTATACAGTTCGTGACTGCATGCGGTCTTAAAAACCTCCAGTCTATTTAGACGTTGAATAAAATTTCGTAAATGTTAACCCTATTATTGCTTGTCGCTTTATGCAATAATAAAAATATTAATGTTTTATTGACAAAAATATATATTAAAAACAGACTTTAAAAAAAATATAAACAAGCTAGCTAGTTAGGTCTTCCTACAGAACAATAAATATACAAGAGCGCCATCTATTGGTTCATTGTTTAGTATTGACCGCATCACTTCGTTTTTTACTTGGTAGTTCGCTGTTTCACCACGCTTCAAGATTGGCGCTAGGTTATTGGAGAAATAGTGGGCGTGGCTAAAATACTGAAACATTGAGTCTCAATTGCCTGTTATCATCGTCTTAACGCGATTGGTATCGTGCATAATGGCTGCGTTTTTGGGTAATTTTTTCACTGCTTTTATATCTAAAAGGCTAAGCTAAAAGTAAAGTCTGATGTTAGAAAAGGGAAATATTTAAAAGATCCTCTAACAACTTATTCATCATCATTTCAGCCGAAAGACGTCCACTGCTGGACATAGGGTTTGCCATAATCGCCACGCTTAGCAGGCGGGTTGGCGATCGCAGTATGGTGATAAAATGCATAGAGAACGTTGCTGCCCATTCTCTAGCAAGTCCCTTAGTCGCCTTTTACGACAGCCACAGGATGAAATGCGGGTGCTATTCTTTACGTCCGGCAGCACACAGACAAAAGTTTACGCGTTTCTAATCATGCAAAAGTTTTAAAAATAACTAGGTAAGCCTCTTTTAAAATTTCTGGCATTTTCTAAGAGTTGGTCGCAGTAACTAAGCTAGGGTGCCGAGAATCGCGACCAAACGGGTTAGGGAAGCGACCTGTCGCTGCAGGTTGTGATTCGTTCTATGGTCGGTGGCGCAGCGTCGTGAGACGTGGTGATCTCTTTCTGCGAAAATGTCATGTCACAGAAGGAGGCAGTGGAAAGGGAGAGGGAGATTTTGAGTGCTCTCCCGGCCCGCAGCAAGCGCACCAGGCTTCGGCAAAGGGCAGATAATACCCTCTTCCGGCACCCCTAAATGGGTCCAAGGACGGCAGACTCGGGGACGTCCGCCGCCCCCTCAAACTCAAAACTCAAACTCAAAGCATTTATTTCAAATAAACCTATTACAGGCACTTTTGAATTGTCAAGGGGTCGGTCAGTCAGAGAGATGAAGCTAGTTGCCCTATCATACGAGTATAAGACTCGAGGTGGTGACGCGTATTGTTCCACGCGCGCCGTTCTTGGACGTTGCGGGGAGAGTCAAACACCTCACTCCCCCCGCTTGACCTGATGGGTATTTGATTTGATTGATATCCGTGAGGATTTCCACCAAGTAACCAAAAAAAAAGAGAAAAACAAAACTGTTACCAATCACTATCGAGCCTAAAGCAAAATGGAAATTCATTAGTTGATGTTCGGTTAAACTTCAAATTCAAATTCTTTAGTGCGAACTAAGTGTACAGGATTTTGTAGATGTTGCAGGCATTGCAATCTAAACGGTTATAAAATATAAGAAGAAAAAAAAATTACATACTCAATATTACAGTTATACAGACTTAACATTATATTAATTATCATTATCCATTCATATATTATCACATACTATTCATATAATTAATATCACATCATAATCACAATCATTTCAATATTAAATAATTATTTATCTTCAAGGAATTCTTGTACAGAGTAGTATGCCTTTTTAATCAAGAAGTATTTTAGCTTCCTTTTAAAAATACCAATTGAATGCTGGTTCTTGACTTCAATGGGTAACTTACGAGAGGAAAGTTTACTAATTGTAAGAGTAGTTTACCTAGTTAATTTTATTTGTCGGTCCTAAGCCCGTATTATTTTATTTGACGGTCCTAAGCCCGTTAAAGTACGAAAAAACTTATTTTAATTTTCACTTGTTTAATTTTTTTTCCCCTGGGTTCCATAACGATACTGAACCTACCCCTAAGCTATGGCACGCAATTTCTTTAACACCCTGTATAATCTCGTTTATTGTGTCGCGTGAAATACCAGGTGATTGCAATCATTTTCTCTCCATGCGCACATTATTAATTTGATACTTTATTACAAATTTAAGATTTCTTAAAAACCGATTTCTCTTAAAAAAAACCTTCAACTCAACTTTTTTTTTATATATTTTACGATCCTTTTTAAAATTTTATACCATTTTGTTTCCTTTATTTAGTACAAAACTAGATGTTATATGTAGGGAAAGTTTTTTTTATTTATCCGTTTTCGCTACATTAACTACCTACTCTACCTACCTACTCTACCTACCTACTCTACCTACCTACTCTACCTACCTACTCTACCTACCTACTCTACCTACCTACTCTACCTACCTACATACCTACTTTCCTATCTACCCTACCTACCCTACCCTACCCCTAAACCTTCACGGGCGTATAAAAACAAAAAACTCACAAAGTTTCATCAAAATCGGTCCAGCCGTTTCGGAGACAAACAAACAAACATTTATTTTTATTTATATACACACAAAACACAAAATTATCATCTGCATGGCTCCAACTATATTTAACAAGCTTCCTAAACGTTGGAAGGAGCTAAATATCAAGGCGTTCAAACGTCAGTTGATACTATTTTTATCGCCAAAAGCATATTACAGTGTGTCTGAATTTTTAGTCGAAAAACTTTTGTGACAATAATTTTATTATAATATAGTTGTAAGTTTGACATATCAGTTTGGTTAAATTCTTTAAATAATTAATGTGACTAAAATATTTGTACGCCAATATATTTTATAAGGCTAAACATGATTGGACTTTATTGTAATTTATTATCATCTTGCATGCTGTTGTATGTATATACACCATGTTTATACAAATAAATGAATCTTATCCCTTTCTCTTTTCAACTCCTCTCTGCCTTGAGCTAGTGTGCACTAGTAGATGTCAAGCTCATCCCGTTATCTTCTCCTGTGTCTAGCTCGCTGTCACCGGACGTTTTCCGTGTCTAGGATTACTAGGTCACAATTTAAATCTCTGCAGGTTTGCTGGTTTAGTCAAAAGATTAAAAACTGTAGGAAATAATTACGTGAAAGCTTTTCCACGACAAAGGGCTTCAAACGTAAACCCAGATTTAAGCCGTACAAACTTTAAAACGTGCTTATACCCCCGTCCCCACCCGGAATCGATACAAAACGCAGTCAGTTTTCATAATCTCGTTGCGGGCTCGTTAGTTCTCGGATCATGTGAGACCCGGATCTCCGGATCTCCGGATAATTGCCTTTGTTACCGCGGCTTTGCCTCTCCGTAATATTAATTAATTTTTCTTCTTGGAGGTTCCTTTACTTATTAAAAGGATGCACTTAAGTAAAATACTTCTTGAGGCAATTACTTTGCTGTCATGTACTTGCTGCTTTGTAGTAAACAGAATTTGTTTAATTTTGAAGTTCTCAGTTATTTCAGTGGTTCTGCATTTTTTGTGACGTTTTACATTCCACTTTTGAAACATCTCTTGTTCAGCGGCTTAGCTCACAGGGTAGTTTTTTCACAGTTTTTGGGAAACAAACCCACCCCTCATGCTCAGCAGTCGCGCTTGTGACCACTAGACTAACGAGGCAGTCATTACTTAAATAACAATGTTTGTCATAACTTTTGCGTTTTTCAAAACTTCCCTTTAAAAGGATTTTAGGGAGTGTTACAGTTTGTATTCGCGGTCCGATAACTCGAAACTCAGTGCTCATACCTTTGAAAAAAAAAATGGAGTTTTCGAGAATCGGAAAAAGGGGTAATTAGGTTTTCGGGAGAATTTTACTGCGTACCTTGAATAACTCAAAAGTTGGTATACATCAATTATTATTTAAGAACAAAAACGTAGAAAAAATAAACAATTCAAAATTTCTTACAAATAGACTTAGACATGAAATGGAGGACACGTATATTGAACAAGTATGTACAAACCGAAGTTGTTATTTTTCTGCTATCTATATCCTCCGTAAAGTTGTAAATCAAACTGCACTCCTATTTGCATACCACGCTTACGTTGGTTCCAACTAAGATATGGTATAATGTTTTGGGGGAATGCTGCTGATAGAGAAGCTTTTTCGACATCTACGCGGGCGAAGCCGCGGGCGAAAGCTAGAAAACTATAATAATAGAGCAGCTCATGGCTAAGTTATAATAGCCGCACGGGTCGATCCATCAGGTTAAGCTTCGCTTGCCGGGGCTGGTCAGTGGATGGGTGACCATCTTTACATATCGTCGACTCCTCCGTGCCTCGGAAAGCACGTTAAGCCACTGGTTGCGACTGTCATTCGTGGATCTTTGACAGTCCTTCCGGGTCGTCAGAAGCCCGAAAGTGTGACAACCAGTTTTACTAAGAGGTACTAAATAATGGGTTGTGGAGGTCAGATATGCAATCTCTCCAAGTAAAATACTGGTGTTCAACTGCATCTGGTTAGACTGGGAGCTGACCCCAACATAATTAGGAAAAGGCTAAGCAAATTATTTAAATAAACTATAATAAAAGCATTTTTAAAGGGCATAAAGATAGGTTTATTTTGTCATTATTCTGAAGGAGCGCCGCCGTGTCATGACCGCGTATAACCTATGTAAAGGACTCGACTATCTTGTGGTTTATGTTACTCAGGAGAAATTATTATTTGAAATACATTGCAAGCTATAGTTTTAGAAGCAATTTTTTTTCATTTTTGTTAATGTGAGTACCATGGAGCCGTTTATTATGATAAGATGTATGTTGACTTAAAAAAGCGTGGCAGTTGAGAGTATGACATGCTCACTTAAATGGCTCGCTGATGGTGGCGCGTGTGTTGGATCATTCGGTGCCCTACAAAATGGTTGAGTTGGATGGTGCTGATCCACGCGTCATGTTCGTGAACGGGCGCCGTTAGTTGAGACTAGTATTCTCTTAACTGCCAGGGCTTATTTGTAATCTTTTAATCTTATATTTTGAATTGTTTTTTGAATAAACAATTTAATTTTTTTACATTGTTCTCACCTAAAGAAGCAACAAGAATAATTTACCCAGGATTTTGTAATATCTTGATTTAAAAGAGTGTCCTTGGAGTTTCTTGCCTATTCTTCTCCATAGAGATCTACGTTTTGGAATGGGCAAATAGCTTCAACTTTCTGACTAACTGACCGACTCTTTGGCAATTCAAAAGTGCCTGTAATAGGTTTAATTGAAATAAATGTTTTGAGTTTGAGTTTAAGACGCCGGACAACAGGTAAACCGCTGTCACTGTCAGACTGCATAAAAATGAAAGAGAAACGCGATGACACAACGCTTGTAATTTATTGCAAAATATGAAGCAATTATTTATTTACTCAAAAATGAGTTGAGTAATCGAAAATAAAAAACAACTAAGTTCTGCATACAAATAAGACGTTCTTGTTATTAAATGTTGGGTGTCGTAAAATGCGACTAAAGGACTTACTAGAGAATGGGCAGCAGCGTTGTCTACGCTTTTTAACACCATACTGCGATCGCCAACCCGGTGGCAAACCCCCCCGTTTTGGGAAGGCCTATGTCCAGCAGTGGACGTCTTTCGGCTGAAATTATGAATGAATGATGAACCTTTTAGTGTCCTATGTGGTGCCGGACGTAAAAAATAGCACCATCCCATTTCTTCCCGTGGGTGTCGTAAAAGGTGACTAAGGGACTTACTAGAGAATGGGCAGCAGCGTTGTTTTTATCACCATACTGCGACCGCCAACTCGCCTGGCAAGCGAGGCGATTATGGCAAACTCCCCCGTTTTGGGGAAGGCCTATGTCCAGCAGTGGACGTCTTTCGGCTGAAATGATGATGACGAATCGTTTAGTTACTGTTGTGTGGATATGATGACAGTCATTTTAACGTTGGATATGACTGTCATCCTATACCAATAGATGGCGTTACTTTTGGTATGGTTGGGATCTATTTATTTTGCTAAACATTGATTTTACATTATAAGTTATGCATTAATTAATTCCTGTATTTAATAACTTTAAAACTAATATTTAAGAGGGTTTTTTTGGAGCGTAGCAAGTTGCGTTCTATAGTTTCTACCTACCCCCATGGGAAGACGGCGTGAGTTTATGTATGTATGTGTGTAAAACTAATATTTGGAATTGTTTTGGTTTGTATTCAAGATGTCAATTAATGATACTGTTTTACCAAACAAGGTGGCGTGCTACATACGGTCCCTACTCTTGTTGGTGGCCGACGTAGCTCGTTGGCGTTTGAGGAACTTGAGGGAGTCTGTTACTAACTGTGGTGCAAGCAAGTAGTGTAATAAAGTATCAAATGTACCCGTAGCATAAAAGTGAGTTTTAATGGAGCTCATTCAACACAATAATTAGTTAATATTGTTTTTTAGAATAATTATAATGAATAGCACATGTATTGTGTGAGCACTTTGTACCTACCATTTACTGATTACGTCTTTCATTGACTTCAATAATTATGCCCTGGCGGCTGAGAGTATGCCATGCTCACTCAAATGTCTCGCTGATGGTGGTGTGTGTGTTGGATCATTAAGTTCCCTTCAAAATTGTTGAGCTGAATGGTGCTGATTGATGCGTCATGTTCGTGAAAGGGCGCCGTCAGTAGGGACTGGTAATTTCTTAGCTGCCACTGCTTTTTTTTTTGTATATCCTTTTAATGCGGATGCTTTTAACGTGCGCGTCTTTATACAAAGTTCTCACATGTTTAATTTCAACATGAATGATGTAACCAATACTTTGTAACAATATTTTAATTGTCCGTGAAGTTTGTTGCCCGTTCTTCTCCATAGAAATCTACTAGGCTTTGGAATCGGAAACTAGCTACATCTTTCTGACTGATCCCATTGACAATTAAAAAAAGGCTGGAAAAAAAATACTGGTTGAAAAATGTACAAGGGTCGTGGGACTGTAGATAGCCCTTCTTAGTAATGATTTTGTGAACAAATAGTTACCACTGCTCTTCTTTAAGTCAGCCTATCCCTTGCTGTCCTCCCCCAGTGACGCCCTAAGCCAAGGTCCGTAACCCACAGGGGGTGCCCTTAGCGTGTAGTCGCTTAGCCTATAAGTTTATGCCCTACCTGGAGGCCTTAATTAAATGAGGCACTCACAAGAAACTGGTTAAGCAGACGACAACCTCAAAGATTGACCTGCGAGAACCCGTTAGAAAAAAAAACTTTAAGTCAGTTATAATTTGGTTACAATTAAGAAAGTTACAGTTACAATTAAGATACTATTCGGGTATGTTCTAGTTAACATAGGTACACTCTTGTAACCTAATATTAACGTTTGACATCAAGTAAACCTCAGTTGCTAATGCAATCGTGTCTGAATTAAGACGCAGACATATGCCAGTGCCCTTGAGTGGTTAGCTTGCTTATTCTGTTCTGAGCTCACGCAACGTTTCCTACGTTCAGCCAGTCATAGGACTCGTCCATTAAGGAGCGCTGACCCTAATTTGACGCATTATTAATTTATTATACTCAAAACAAAAGGTATTTTAATAAAACGCGTATACTAAAAGATCAATAGTTAAATTATCTTTCAATTGGTGAAGGTTTCAGAAAAATACGCTTGGTAGATTTTGCGCCATTCTCAGTTTTTTATCCGCGTTAGACATAACTTTACAAATTAATTTCACTATGTATTATAAACATAATCTAAAATATTCACATATTTATTTATTGAGAAAATGCTCTTATTTATCACATATTTTTTTCAAATCATTAACACTACTCGTTTAGACGTGATCTTCAGTATAAAATCATTAAAAGTCGGTTATCGTCCCCTTATGTCTCCCACACGCCTATCTCCAATCCCACCGCTCGGGCCATTACATCTATAGTACGTTTATTTTAAACAAAGGTCAGCCTGTAAGGGTACAGTCGTTGACAGTTGGTATAACCCTTTTTTATTATTTATTCTTTTAAGAACTCAAATAGGTTATTTTTTAATTGAGTTTAACATATTACGGTTTCTGTTTTTGTCAATTTATTATACCTAAAACGATGTTACACAATTAGGTACTAATAATGATAGATCAACTAATATGTGTACGTGTACCTACCACATTTGCTCCTAGCCTGCATTAAGACGGAGATATATGCCAGTGACCTTGAGACGCAGATATATGCCAGTGACCTTGAGTGGTTAGCTTGCTTGTTCTGTACTGAGCTTACGCAACGCGTCCTACGTTCAGCCAGCCATAGGACTCGCCCATCAAGGAGCGCTGACCCCAATTTGACGCATTATTAATTTATTATACTCAAAACAAAAGGTATTTTAATAAAACGCGTATACTAAAAGATCAATAATTAAATTATCTTTCAATTGGTGAAGGTTTCAGAAATATACGCTTGTTAGATTTTGCGCCATTCTCAGTTTTTTATCCGCGTTAGAATTTACAAATTAATTTCACTATGTAATATAAACATAATCTAAAATATTCACATATTAAGTTATTGAGAAAATGCTCTAATTTATCACATATTTTTTTTCAAATTATTAACACTACTCGTTTAGACACTTCGCTGTGTGTACATGCTAAGACGCTGTATTTTAATTTAATGTAATTTAATTTTGATGCATTTCATTTAATTTAAATTTATAATGGATTGTAATTTTGTTTTATTTTTGTAATTTTACTATGGGTTTAATACCTGAATTAAACGATTTTTTTTATTTTTTTTTAGACGATCTTCAGTATAAAATCATTAAAAGTCGGTTATCGTCCCCTTAAGAGCCAACTAGTCGCGGGCTCGAACTCACTGGCGGGCGCGGCCAAAAAGCACGCTGTCTCACCTAGCATCGTGTCCGACAGAGATAGCACCAGTGATGAGCAGTTAGAAGCTAGTCTACACGCATAACGTCTAGTCGCACGCACACAAACACAGTGCACGATGATTTGTACTAAACCGCGCGCGTAAAAACATACGAAAACTCCTTTGGAAGGTGGGGTTTTATGAAAAAACTACTGCATAAATCAATTACGAATAAAATTTATTATAATCTTCGACAATTGAGCTTTATCGGAACGAGCTTTGTTTTCGAGATTTTATACTTCTTTTATTACTTATTTACGCCCAAAGTTGCGTTAAAATTAGCAGGAAAAACGAATCTTTGTTGGCTTATAACTTTTTAATGCCTTTGTTTTTTACTATTCTGCTTCTGTACAGACAAAATTAATAATAACACAAAACGATATCATGTTTTACTTTAGATGTACAATGTGCAACAGTGGAGTAAAACCCCCCCGAAATTTGTATGGAAAAGGTATCGACTAGTTGCGTCTTAAGTGTCTCCCACACGCCTATCTCTAACGCCACCGCACCGCTCGGGCCATTACATCTATAGTACGTTTATTTTAAACAAAGGTCAGCCGTAGGGTACAGTCGTTGACAGTTTGTATAACACTTTTTTATTATTTATTATTTTAAGAATTCAAATTTTATTTTTACCCGACTGCGGCGAAGCCAAAAAAGGAGGGTTATGTGTGTTTGACCTGTATGTATGTATGTCTGTCCCTATGTTCCCTCGTAACTAGTAAACGGCTCAACTGATTTTGCTGAGTGATATGTCGTTAGATTCGTCTTTATTGCGCGAGTGTTATAGAGTATATTAAAATTATTAAAAAATCAAAATGGTGGATCTATGGCGCCAAAAGGTTTGTTTTCGAAAAAAAATATCACCCAAGCCTATCGACTGGGATATCAAAATGAAGGGTTTTAAAAGATGATTAAAACAATATATACTTATTATATGTTTAAAAGTAATTTAAATGAGAAATTATAAAAAAATATCCCAAACTTTTTGAGTGAGTGAGTCGTTATCACCCGATTATAAGTGAGTATAAAACCTAATTTACCATCTTATA
Organism: Tiliacea aurago; assembly: GCA_948098905.1. NCBI lineage: Eukaryota > Metazoa > Arthropoda > Insecta > Lepidoptera > Noctuidae > Tiliacea > Tiliacea aurago. The sequence continues at coordinate 22,202,906 of OX402593.1, forward strand.
ATCCTAACTAAAAGTATAAAATAAAAAAAGTTATTTAAAAAAAACAACATTTTTAATTGAGTTTAACATAATACGGTTTCTGTTTTTGTCTTTTGGCAATTTATTATACCTACCTAAAACGATGTTACACAATTAGGTACTAATCATTATTATATACTAGTATGTGTTCGTGTACGTGCCACATTTGGTCCTAGCCTGCATTAAGAATATAAAAAGTACAAAATGTTTGACTATCGTATTTTATTAGAACAACATATAATCTATTATATTTACCTAGGTACATGTAAGAACTTACATCTGCATTATTAGGAAAAGTTGTGCTACTCGTACTAAATTGCCACTTTTCCAACGTTCGGTAAATGACGTCAAAGACGAATGGTGACTTCTATACAGCCAGCAGCGGTGAAAAGGTAGAAGCCAATTCACCTTCATTCACTAGGTATTGAAATTTCTCGAAATTTACAGCTTTTTAAAGCAAAATGAGCAACAAAATGAGTTCTTTGTGACTTCATAACAAGTTCAAGATTTATGAATAGTTGGCGTCGACTTATGCATTTTAATTTATTATGATTAAAATTGTTCACTGTTTTATAATATTTTAGAGAAAAAGCGTTCTTATTAAATAAACGGCGCGTAAAAAACAAAATGGTGGCTTACATGTTTTATGCATTTTGACGATAAAGTGGAAGAAATTTTCTTGTATTCTGAAATAAACATACATCTTCATTCTGTAATCCTAAGTAATATGCGAAAGTAAGTTTGTTTGTTTGTTTGTTACCTTTTCACGCCTAAACCACTGAACCAATCATCCTGAAATTTTGCATACACGTTGTCAGGTGTACAGAAACGGACATAGGGTACCTTTCATCCCAAAAAAACTACTGTTCCCGAGGAAAACAACAATAATGTTCTTATGATAATAGATGGCGCCACCCGTCTTTCGAATAATTATTGAATTATTATTAAGGGACAAGCAGAGTATAACCCGAAATGATTATCAAATTCTAAAATAACGCGAGCGAAGCCGCGAGCAAAAGCTAGTTTTCTATAAAGCTCAATGATTATAGGTGTTTCCCATTTTTACCATTAATTGCAGCAGTCATTAAAATTTTCAGGTAAAGAGTACGTTATCACTGAAAGAAATAATTAACCGAACTAATTAGGTTACTTACTTCAAAAATAACTCAACTTTAGTTGTAAGGAAATAAACTTTGCTTACATTTACAAAATGATATTTTAATAACAAAACAGGGTTATGTAACAGATAACACCTATACTCGGAATTTTAATTCGATTCCAGATTTGACAATTTCAGTGTTGCAACGTTATGACAAGTACTAAATAGTGACGTTGCGAAATTATTCGATATGGAAATGGAATATTTCCAGATCGATTCTTCTCGTTTATAATTTTACGCTCGTAAACTAAGTATATCAGGAAATTAAATATTTCTGAACCAATAATTTAGTTTTGACGATTAATTAACGATTTGAGACTTTTCTTTTATAATTGTGTGTGAAATAAATAAAAAAATGTGATCATGAAGGAACATGACAAATAAAACAGATAGATAGATGTATTATGGTAATAAATGATTTTATAAATTGTCGCCGTCATCGCTATCGCTATCGCTGTCACTTTCTGTAACATTTATTATAAATGTGTCTGTGATATTGTCAATTAACATATCTAGCCTACTCATTTTTTGCTCTTCTTTGACAACATGGGATACGCATTTAGACCATTCGGTAGCCGTAATTTTTTTAATGCCTTCCTGAAATAAATTTCTCACGTCTGTCAATTTGAAGGTTTTATTATTTTAGCTACATGCCCCTTTACCTGCGCCCATATCAATTCGATAGGGTTTAGCTCGGCTGTTTATCGATTTTTGTGTTCATCACTACACTATTATATGTGGTATCATTATTTCACAAAATGACAGTAGCTAATGTCAAATCTGGAATCGAATTAAAATTCCGAGCTTAGTTCGCAAGTCACAATTTTTGTGTAAGCAGTAACCAACATTTTTGTTACATTACAATTACGCAAACTTTATTTCAGTGTAGTATACTCATACGCGATGTTCGTGAACGGGTGCCGCGCCGTCGCGTCAGTAGGGACTCTCTTAGCTGCCACGGCTTATTTTATTTATTTTAACTTTTTACTTAATTGTTTATGAGCTTCATATTTCTGACTGACCGAATCCTTGACAATTCAAAAGTGCCTGTTTTAATTGAAATAAATGCTTTGAGTTGAGTGAGTTGTTTAATGTTTATTTATTTACGGCAATATAAACTTGCTGATAATTATTAACTTTTCTGTTTAAGTGAATTATCTCTAATTATCTTTTTGAGACTGACCGTACCATTTTCAAATATTGCGGTACCCCAATATTTAAATATTTTAATTAAATATTATTTTATAATTTAATAGAACTATTTAGGTACCTACCATGAAACTACTATTAAACAATTTTGATGAAAATAATAATGTCAATGAATTCTGTAGAAATTGTTCAATAATTCTTATTGACTTGGAAATCTCTGCATAGACTTCGAACCCAAGTCGGCCAGAGCAAAGATAATCTCCACAGATGGGGGTTCATGGATAACTCAGATCTCAACTGCGTATGCGGCTTTTCCCCACATAAAATGGCCCATCTTGCGCCGCACGCCCTTTTTTTTGGATGGAAAATTATCCAATAACTTCTTCCGCTCTGAGCGGAGCGGGTGGCGTGTCAGACTTTTACTGTGCACTTGATGACCTTATGACTGCGTCAGTGAGTGCAGTTCGCATCGCTGAATTTCGAGCCCAACATGTTAAAAGTATGAACTTTTTGCCATCGATACGTTATTATATAGATACTGAATTATGTTCTTTGACCTTTGTCGCAATAGCGCAATTCTACGTATTTTTATAATAACTCAAGTACCTACTGTTTATGTTTTTGATCTCCCTATAGTATTTTTATTTTATTTTATATTCTAGAGATTTTTTTTATGTAGGTACCCATGTAAATATTTTATTTTGAAGTTAGCACCCGCCCCGCTTCGCAAGAGTCTAATGGCGATACGAGTATGTGAAAACATCGAAATATCTGTGCTATATCCAAGTTAAATATTATTGTGTGTGTCTGTGTGGTGCCGGATGTAAATAATAGCACTCCCCTATTTCTTCCCGTGAGTGTCGTAAAAGGCGACTAAGGGACTTACTAGAGAATGGGCAGCAGCGTTCTCTATGCATTTTAACACCATACTGCGATCGCCAAGCCGCCTGCCAAGCGTGGCAATTATGGCAACCCCTCCCCCCTTTGGGGGAGGCCTATCCAGCAGTGGACGTCTTTCAGGTGAAATGATGTGTGTGTGTGTGCGTGAGTGTGTTGTGGGTGTGTGTGAATAAGTCATTAAGTCCGCCTTTGTACATTATTGTGTGTGAGAAATTTAAATAAATAAATAAGGTACTTAAACCTTTCGGAATAAATTTAATGCTCTAAATGATAGTGAAAACCGCATCAAAATCAATTGTTTAGTTTAGAAGATCTAAGGGCCTGTGCACACCACGTTTATTAAACGCGCCGTTGACGCGCGTTTTAGGAACGTGCGTCGACGGCGCGCATTTAAGGCTTCTACATATCAGCGCGACTTGTCACGCGACGCGACACGGCACAAAGGCCCCGCGTGTCGCGGGACGAGCGGTGCCTTTGTGTCGCGTCGCGTCGAGCGACTAGTCGCCCCGGTATGTAGAAGCCTTTATCTTACAGAAGGTCTACAGACTGCGTCTGAATGGCGTCCGTATCGCTACAAACGCGCGTCGACGGCGCGTTTAAAAACGTGGTGTGTGCAGGCCCTAAGCGGTCACACAGGCAGACACAATAAACGAGGGAGCTTTACTGTAGTCGCTTATATTATGATGTGTAACATCTGAAATCTTACCTTGGTAATAATCAACAGCAGCGACAGAAATTAAACTCAAAATTTTAAAAAAAGCTAATTACTGAAATATTTATTCGAATAATTATCCATTACTAGTGATCGCCCACTTGTCGAAATTTGACCCACTCTACTTCCAATGTTTAAAGTACCTAATTCCATGAATACACTAATTCCATGCTATTCTAAAGTACCTACTTACTCATTCCACCGTACCGTGTGGTGCCGGACGTAAAGAATAGCACCACCCTATTTCTTCCCGTGGGTGTCGCAAAACGCGACTAAGGGACTTACTAGAGAATGGGCAGCAGCGTTCAATTCTCTATGCATTTTAACACCATACTGCGATCGCCAACCCGGCGGCACCAAGTGTGTCAATTATGGCAAACCCCGTTTGGGGGAGGCTGTGGACGTCTTTCAGCTAAAATGATCACTCCCACAGAAAGCGAGAAGAAAGATAGATGTTACACATCAAAAAATGGCTTTGTCTTATAATATTTAAATTGATACAAATTCGAAGTAAAATAATTTTTTTGATTTGAAATGAAAATTTTATTGAATTTTATGTTTTGACATATGATATTTATTTTATAATTTTTATTATTATTTTGATTTTAATGTGATTCGGATAATTGTAATTATTTAAATATTGATTGCATGCATGATGTTTCATAAATATTTAGTTATAGAAATTCAGACACGATGTAAAAATAGTTCTTGAATAAATGAATTGAAATATCTTTTAAATAAAAACAATGAAAGCTCCAGCAACATGTATTAATATACGATTTAAATAAGGTTCCAAACTTTTAATGGAGACTAGGTAAAGTCATCATTTCATAATTTCAGCCGAACGACGTTCGCTGCTGGACATCGGCCTCCCCCAAAGGGGGAGCTTGCCATAATCACCACTCTTGGCATCGGGTTGGCGATCGCAGTATGGTGTTAAAATGCATAGAAAACGCTGCTGCCCAACCGCCGCCCGCGCGAGCGCTCAAAATCAAAATCAAAAATATTTTATTTCACTTAGGCCTATATGGGCACTTATGAAACGTCAGCAGCTATGTGCACGGTTCCAATTAGTCGTTTCCGATGGAGAAGTAGAGCCGACAAGATACTCCACGGTTACTCTTTTAAAAAAAATGGCTTATACAAGGTTTTCAAATTACGGTGTTAATAGGTATGAGAGGCCAGCGCTGGTGTGAGTCCCTTAGTCACCTTTTACGACACCCACGAGAAGAAATAGGATGGTGCTGTTCTTTATGTCCGGCACCACACGGAAAAGGTAAAGTTTAATTTTGTAACTCTAATTGGCAGCTGATAAAAAAAATAACTTTATGAATCGTAACTTAGTCAGTAGCTACATTAAACAAATCTTTCAAAAACTTATAGAATCTGTACAAAATCAGTCAGTAAATAATTGCAATATAGATAATCCATTTAGTTACCCTCAGTTAATCAGTTTAAGACTCGTTGACAAGGGAACAGAGTTGTCATAAACAGGTTATGATGACAGCCTTTGAAACAGATAGATCCTTTTTGACCAAATATTATATGAACATTTTAAAACAAAATATAGCGAAATATACCAGGTTTCCTCAAGTGATGCGCTTACCAATGAACAGCATTTCATGTTATAATTATAATTATATATAGCTGTGTGATCTGTTAACTTTTTCTTATTTTTAGGGTTCCGTACCCAAAGGGTAAAACGGGAACCCTATTACTAAGGCTCCGCCGTATGTCTGTCTGTCTGTCCGTCTGTCTGTCTGTCTGTCCGTCTGTCACCAGGCTGTATCTCATGAACCGTAATAGTTAGACAGTTGAAATTTTCACAGATGATGTATTTCTGTTACCGCTATAACAACAAATACTAAAAATTAGAATCAAATAAATATTTAAGGGAGCTCCCATACAACAAACGTGATTTTTTTGCTCGTTTTTGCTCTTTATTGATAATGCATTCACAGAATACTTAGTTATATATTCACTTTAAAAAAATAAAATACCGGACTAGGGCAGTTTTTCTTTTTGCTATTTTTTTCTAAAGCTTTTGAACTTTTGGAAAGAGTATTCCAAAAATAATAAATTATCTATAAAAATAATAATATCTGTATTTTCGTAAACGCCTTTAGATTGTTTTATTTATTTTGTTTGCGAATTACAGGGGAAACCTTCACCCCTGTCATACAGAATGTCCTAGTTCAGGGGTCGAGCCCTCATTGATGTAACGTGTACTGAAGTTTAGAAATAAATTTTCTATTACTAAATTAGGTACTATTTCAATAAAAAATAAACAACCAATCAATTATATCAATAAAACCAATTTCAGTAGACGCCAGGAATTTAAACAAAACGGGCGTGAAAATTGAATACATATTTCATAAAATCTAGTTTTAAAACAGAATTAGATTCAGTTAGGTATTTAAATAAAATATCGGCCAACGTTTCAAATATAGACATTTTAAATGGGTCAGCAGTTCCAAGTTAAATCTATCTGTTCGTTAAGTCTATTTTCTGCAAATTTTGTTAGTTTTTGTACTAAAAGGATGAAAGGTCCACAAAGATCAAAGTCTAGACTTTAATAGACAATTTGTGAAGAAGTATTAGATTTCTACAATTCTACTTGTGTTTTGCGAAATCAGGAATAGAACGTCTTTTTAATTCTTTTTACATGTTCCTCTATCATGCTCGATGCTAAATTTAGCTATAGGCTAAATGGACTTCAAGTGTGATTATTTTGGCAGATAAAGCAATTTGAGTATATATATGGTTTTGTAAATTACCTGCAACATCATCTACAATGTACATTCAACTTTTTAAATTTTCTGGCTTCTAAGATACAGGTAGGTACATAAACCTAGTTTAGAATTCCTGCTAGGGTTACGAGCCTGTCCGAAAGGGATATCGTGGCCCTGGCACACAGGCATTTGAAAGAACACGGTGGGTAAAAGTCGGTCAGTAAAAGTCTGACACGCCCTCCCGCTCCGTTCAGAGCGGGAGAAGTTATTTGATAATTTCCCACCCAAAAAAAAAGGGCATGCAGTGCAAGATGAAAGGTGGGCCAAGGGTTTTTTTTTCATTCTTTTTTTTTTGGGTGGGAAATCATCAAATAACTTCTCCCGCTCTGGGCGGATCGGGAGGGAGTGTCAGACTTTTACTGACTAAAACCCACCGTGTTCCTTCAAATGCCTGTGTGCCAGGGCCACGATATCCCTTTCGGACAGACTCGTAACCCTGGCAGGCATTGGCCCTTTCGGACCCCGTCAATTGGTGCTGACGTCTCTTTGAGGCGCACGTGGAGCGCAACGCGCCGTCGACCCGGGCCTGGTCCTTATCGGACGGCGAGCTACCCATCGCTCACAGTCCGCAAGCCCGCGCCTACGGTGGCCGGGAATCGGCTTGCGATTCCCGACGCCCAGAGCGTCTCCTGCGGCGACTAAGGGTGGAAGGGCGGGCACCCTGCCTCACCCTCACGCGTTCCGCCTCCTCCTTTGCGAGCATTACTGTTTCGCAGAAGGAGGTGACGGCCTCCCATGCACTCTCGCTCCGAACCATGGCCTGAACCAGGGCCGGACGCGAGAGATCGTCGCCGCCGATTGCCTCCGTGAGGACACGGCGGTGCTCCGCCCAAGCAGGGCAGACCTCCACCGTATGCTTCTCCGTGTCCTCCGGGCGATCCGCGCAGTGGTGATACCCGGGTGTTTCCTCCCGCTTTATCCTGAACAGGAACCTCCTGAAACAACCGTGTCCGGTGAGGACCTGCGTCAGGCGGAAGGTGAGGACGCCGTGGCGCCTCTCTAGCCACTCCTCAAAGAGGTGACTTACCGCCGCTATTGTGGCGTGTCCATGGAACACTAGCCTAAGCCATGTTTTAGATCTAAATAAAGTAAATGATTTTTTTTTTAAGAAATGACCTTGTAAATGTTTGTGGTTTTGACAATATATTTGACACTTAAGGCGACGATAACCGACTTTTAATGGTTTTTTACTGAAGATGACGTCTTAACAAGTAGTTTTAATGATTTGAAAAAAATAAATGTTAAATTAGAGCATTTTTTCAATAACTTAGTATGTAAATATTTTAGATTATGTTAATATTACATAGTGAAATTAATTTGTAAAATTATGTCTAACGCTGATAAAAAACAGAATGGCGCAAAATCTACCAAGCGTATTTTTCTGAAACCTTCACCAATTTAAAGATAATCATCTTTTAGTTTACGCGTTTTATTAATACCTTTTGTTTTAATAATGCGTCAAATTGGGGACAGCCCTCCTTGATGGGCGAGTCCTATAACTGGCTGAACGTACAACGCGTTGCGTGAGCTCAGTACAGAACACGCAAACTAACCACTCAAGGTCAGTGGCATATATCTCCGTCTTAATAGCTAGAGTCATTCGTAAATAGCAATAACTTTGGTACGTTTTTAGGGTTCCGTACTCAAAGGGTAAAACGGGAACCCTATTAATAAGGCTCCGCCGTCTGTCTGTCTGTCTGTCCATCTGTCTGTCCGTCTGTCACCAGGCTGTATCTTATGAACCGTGATAGCTAGACAGTTGAAATTTTCACAGATGATGTATTTCTGTTGCCGCTATAACAACAAATACAAAAAAATAGAATAAAATAAATATTTAAGGGGGCTCCCATACACCAAACGTGTTTTTTGTCATTTTCATAGATAATGGTACGGAACCCTTGGTGCGCGAGTCCGACTCGTACTTGGCCTTTCTTGAGTATCTAAAAGGGACTCCAACGACATAATCGTGTTAAATAAGTTTTTTGAAGAATTCTCTTGATAATTATAAGTTGTTAATAAATTTATTTTATGTAGTTCTTTAAAACCTTAAATTTCCGAACGTTTGTATATTACATGGCGTACTGGTCAGCGATAATGACAGACGCCGGTCAGACGGAAACACAGACTACAATTATAATATGACGGTAATGCTTTTTATTTATTTTTTTGGTGGGAAATTATCAAATAACTTCTCCCGCTCTGGGCGGAGCGGGAGGGCGTGTCAAACTTTTACTGACTAAAACCCACCCATATTCCTTCATTTGCCTGTGTGCCAGGGCCACGATATCCCTTTCGGACAAACTCGCAACCCTGGCAGATGACGGAAATGCTCATGGTACGAATGATAAACCTGTCAGGATAACCTGCTAAGTTGACCTGTCATGTATTTGAAAAGTGTTTTGTTGATGGTAGTCCCTGACCTCTGCAACTCAGTAACTAGGTTCTATTCTTTTACATCACTATTACGTCGAGTTACCAGTAACCCTGTATATTAATTATGTTGATTAAACCCTGCTGGTTTGTTTTTATCCCATTTTACATTCCTTCTATTAAATCTTCTTGAATATTTTATGTAGAATAGCATTCGACTTACTGGCTCGTCAATCCAATAGACTTTCGATGGATAGGACTATCGTTGCAATGACCTTTCGGCGAAAGGGACGCTCGATTTAGTGGCTATTCGAAATTGTGGTACATAGATGCAATGGATTTTCGTCAATTCGGACGGTCGATCTGATGACTTCGGGGAATTAGCCATCGGGCTTAAGACATTCGAAATGAAGCAGTAAACTCATCTTAATTATACCATAAGCTTTTAAGTAAATTTACAATTGAATATTAGCAGTATAGTGGAGTATTTTTGGCTGCGTACCAAATAGCTTGTTTAATTGCAGTTGTTTTTAATAAGCAGAAGTTGACAACTTAAAATCAAGCTAATTAATATGAATAGAATACTTGAATGACTTTTTCATGAAATCGTGACATTGGACAAACAAAAAAAGTGCAAAGACAACTTACAAAAACAAAGTGCACTAAATGTCTGAAATAAAGAATTTGATTTGATTTGAGAACTAATTTATAACTTAGAGAGATATATTTAATGGTTCTAATGATTATAATTCTGTAAATACATATCTGTTATAGTCGCGAATCATATTTTGATCAAGATACAACCTAACACTGAACGCAAATAGCAAAAAACTTAAGAAATTTTTAATTTAGCCAATATAATAGTTTAGATTCATCTTAAGACGGAGATATATGCCAGTGACCTTGAGTGGTTAGCTTGCGTGTTCTGCACTGAGCTCACGCATCGCGCCCTACTTTCAGCCAGTAATAGGACTCGCCCATTAAGGAGCGCTGTCCCTAATTTGATGCATTATTAATTTATTATACACAAAAAAAACGCTATTTTAATAAAACGCGTATACTAAAAGATCAATAATTATATTATCTTTAAATTGGTGAAAGTTTCAGAAAAATACGCTCCGTAGATTTTGCTGCCGTTCTCAGTTTTTTATCCGCGTTACACATAACTTTACAAATTAATTTCACTATGTAATATAAACATAATCTAAAATATTCACTTATTAAGTTATTGAAAAAATGCTCTAACGTATCATATATTTTTTTCAAATCATTAACACTACTCGTTTAGACGTGATCTTCAATATAAAATCATTAAAAGTCGGTTATCGTCCCCTTAATCGAATACTCAATAAAAAAAAAAAGTTCAATAGATAGGTAATGTTGTGGGCTACGTAAGTATTTTTCGATAGACCTCTTACGAGTATCTTTCTAGATTTTATCTTCACTACTAGTCCTAAATTTTCTGATATAAACATGTTCCCTATCTGTAATAAAAATCACAAGTTTGGATATAAAAAAACCGGCTAAGTGCGTGTCGGACCACGCACAATTAAGTGTTCCGCAGTTGGGATGACTTTATCTGAAGAAAAAACTTAACATTGTAATTGAAAAACATGTTCCCTCTTTCGGAATATATGAGAGAACATGTTTGCACATGTTTGAACTGCAAATGGAAGTTTGTACGCACAATATTGAGTTATTTACCATGTTATTTTAACACCATAGACTTCTTATAGGTTTTCCCGTAGTCGAAAGCATTTCAGCCGAAAGACGTCCACTGCTGGAAATAGGCCTCCCCCAAAGGGGTTGGGGGGGGGTTGCCATAATCGTCACGCTTGGCAGGCGGGTTGGCGATCGCAGTATGGTGTTAAAATGCATAGAGAACGCTGCTGCCGATTCTCTAGTAAGTCCCTTAGTCGCCTTTTACGACACCCACGGGAAGAAATGGGATGGTGCTATTCTTTACGTCCGGCACCAAACGGCAAAAATATAAAGGTAACTATTTTTAACCGACTTCTAAAAAAGGAGAAGGTTCCCAATTCGGATGTTTGTATTTTTTTCTGTTTTTTCAAAATTTTAGGCCATGTAATTTCGGAGATAAGGGGTGGTAAATTTTCGTCTAATTTCAATAAGTTAATTTTTTTTTATTTTAAAATTATAAAAAAAAATATGTTTGAGGCCCACACAACAAGCCCTTTCATTTGATATGTTACAATACACGGTACTGTTTGCAATATTTTTTTTTTCTACTTTGCCTCCCAAAAGTGACCCTCACATTCAAAATTTATTTATTTAAATTACACGTTCGTGTTTGGGTCACAAAAAGTCATATGTGTACCAAATTTAATCTTAATTGATCCAGTTGATTCGGAGCAAATTGGCTGTGACAGACAGATGGACAGACAGACAGACAGACACACGAGGACGATACTTTTGAAAGGAAAAAGGAAAAAACGGAACCCCTAAATAGTGATCCTATTTAAGGGTTCCGATTTTTCCTTTTGAGGTACAGAACCCTAATAAGAGTGACACTTGCTCTTAAAAGTTTCGTCCTTCTACTCAAGTCTACAAAAACGTACTTCTAAAATAAAGTAAACCTCATATAAGTTTGTGAATTGTTGGTCAGCAGTTCAGCACTTCCACTATGTCTTTAGAGTAGATAGAAGTAGGTACTTACTCGTATATACTTTATTTGATTCTTGTTTTCAAATTATATGCGGAGGAATGAGGAAACTATCGTGAGGAAAGTTTTGAGTATGAATGTCGATTGCTTTATGAGCAGAAGATAGTTTAAGTAAGTAAATATTAGTTTTAATAGGCACTAAACAAAATACCATTTCAGACACCAATCTGCATGGCAAATCAAATCAAATCAAAAGTAATTTACTCAAAACTAGGCTGAGAATCAGCACTTTTCGAACGTCAAAAATTACATGAGACAGTCCCCCAAAAACGCCCACCCGTCACCACTTCCTAGTGCTTTAGCTGGGAAGAAGAAGTGGCGCAACAAACTCCCCAGCAGCACAGCTGTCTATATAAAAAAAAATACATATAAAACTTGAATTTATACAATAAAATGTAAAATGCAACACAAAACATTAAATTAAATGATTTGCCTTACGTTAGCTAGCACACACCACGATACAAAAAATAAAATAAAAATATATACAGGCTGATTTTGAAAACATGCGACAAAATTTAAGGGAGTGTTCTACCCATCAATATGAACAACTTTTACTATGGGACCAACCTTGAAAACGAGAAAAAAAAGTCAGCTGTTCCCTACATTTAAGTTCGCTGAACTCGTCAAAATGTAGGGAACAGCTGATTTTTTTTTCGCGATTTCAAGGTTGGTCCCATAGTAAAAGTTGTTCACATTGATGGGTAGAACACTCCCTTAAATGTTGTCGCATGTTTTCAAAGTCAGCCTGTATATTATATATAATTGTTTACGCATTTACCGCCACCCTAGGCGACGCAACTGCGCGTGCGCCATCGCAAGTCAAACTCTTGACAGCGCCATCACTGCACAGTTCCAGACAGACGGACGAGATGGCGCTGCTCCGCTGCTATATAAGACCTCTACACAGCCGTAGAGGTCGCATTACAACCTTTTTCCAAATTGTGAACATCAAAATCACAACTACTTACTGTTTAAACTCATAACGGTTTTTTTCTAATATAAAACTTAGAACTTGTAACTAGAGTCATTCAAGAAATTATAGTATTAAACCAGGAAGAGCATCTTTATTTTACCCTGAAGAACACACAATCCAAACAATAATAATCGTCGAAAACTTTACTCAAGCAGAAATAACGTAAACAAAACGTATCTAAATAAAAGCCTTCAGGCATAATGGGTGTGCCCGCTTAAATACAGCTATAGCTATAACCTTCACATGATCCTTTACGATCCATTGGCTCGTGCCTTCACATGAGCCTTCACATGATCCATGATTGACCAAGATTATGTCTGGACTTTAAAAGAGACTGTGACCTCTGAGTTTGTTTCGGCCTTTCTTCTCAGAGTAGTCAGATAGGAAAAGCCGACCTCGTCTAGTTTTTAAAATATGATTGACGTGTAAAAGTGTTTGTACAAACCTACTTACAGAAATAAAAATCATTTATCATTTAAACATCAAAGGGATTCATATTAATATCTCTTAAATATTTTCCGCCATCTTGGAAGCTTAAAAACAATACAGTTCCCAGGAGTGGAAGGCTCCCGTTAAATGGGGCTAGCTTGAGGTATTTTATGGAGCTTTAACGGAGATCGTCACAGATCTTGCACGACTAGCCTTTTGGGGACATTCGCGTGTATGGTTCAAGTCATGACAGTAAGCGTTTTCATTGTAATTACTAGCTTTTGCCCGTGGCTTTGCTCGTGAATGTCGGAAAATCCCACGGGAACCTACTACCCAGATTAAAAGTACCCTATGTGTTAATCCAGGTTATCTCTCTATATTTCTTTTATTTTTATCTGTGTGCCAAATTTCATCTAAATCCGTTCCGCCATTTTTGTGCCAATCCGGAACATACATCCAGATAAACAGACAAACGGATAAAAAGTCTTCTTTACTATTTTATTATAGATGTAATTTCGTCATGTAAATCATCGTATCTGAACCAAATAATAAACTTGTCCTATTTTTTTAATACCCAGACCGGCTAAGCGGACTTTTTAGACAAACCTTTGTTGCTCGTAAAGACTGTCACAGGTACTCAAACATCTAGTTATGCTATTTAATTTGCGAGATATATCATAATCTTACGTTTTTTGCAATTTGCAGGTCTGTATCAGGGTGTATCTAAGATTTGCTCCTTAAGAGGCCGGCCGGCGATGGATGCGTAGTTCATACAAACGTAATACCAAAATAATTTTATTTTGTAAATCAAACATATTCTTAAGGCAGTGTGTCTTTATTCCAATTGGAATATCTAGGTTCCGAAATATCAATTTTGAATGGATACTGATTAAAACAAGAGTTATGAGAAAGATAAGTATTCTATAGAATTTTTTAATTCCTCATTTATCTCGTATTTATGTCATTGTCCTTTTGAAAATATATATTTGGGAACATAGTTAATCTGTAATCCAATCGAAATAAATACACACTACCTTATGAATATGTTTGATTTACAAATTATTTTGGTATTATGTACGGTTATTATGCTCTCAAGAACTTTAAGTTCTTATGTAACAAATCTAACTTAGAGAGAAGTATTAATGATTCTAATGATCATAATTCTGTAATTACTTATTTGTTATGGCCGCGAATCATATTTTGACCAAGATACAACCTGACAAAGACCTGCAAATTGCAAAAAACGTAAGAAATTTTGAATTTCGCGGGCTACTACTACGGGTCGATCTTAATATTGGTCACTTACTGTTCACACCGCTGGCGAGTACTCGTTTGTAGCACTGACATAAGCTAACAAAGAGAGTACTCGCTCAGCAACTCTCGCTTGGTGGGCAGACAATTGCCGAGAGACTCACACTCGGTACATACTCGTACCAGGGTTGTAGCTGATGCTATTTTTGCACATCAGCGGATGCTGATGCTGATGCTGATTTTAATGATTTTCTTTAAAAAAAAACAGGGAAAAAGTAGTGACCATTGTGAATTTATACCTAAAAGTTGCACAGTTTCCTTGGTATTGAAAAAAATAATGTTTCAATAATTTTGTGACTTTTAATGGAAAATAGAATCAAACTAAGTACCTACGAGTAGTTTAGTAATAATTAGTACTAGATTAGTAACTAAGTACCTAGACTAGTAGATATTAGGTTATATATAGCAGGTTATTTACATAACCTGCTATCTATCTTTCATGAAATGAATGGATAATTTTCAAAGAGCAAGTCCATTGCATTATTGGTCGAAACTTGCAAACGAAAACAACACGTGCTATAAGCCCCGCCCCCTTTGTCATGGCACGACTCGAACTTCAGCATTAATAATCAGTGTCGATCAATGATGCTGATGCTGATGTTGAAAACGATGCTGAAGCTCCACGGATGCTGATGATGATGCTGATGTTCATAACAACCCAGGTACATACGCATACTAGCAAGATAATCGCTCATTGCCGTCGTGCACTCGCTACTTGTTGCTCACCAACTCGTTCTTAGTTGCTAGTTCTACTCGCTTCTTGTTAATCGCTGACGGTGGGACAGATGCCTTAAGCAACTGTCTGAAAATTGTGTCCAAGACACTAACGTAACCAATAAAAGTAACTTGGAACCTTGACCCTTATGTTGACGACCCCTCCCGGAACGCCCGAACTCTTGTTAAACCACTTTCATGTTTATTACCGTTGGTCCCGGCTGGCATTCGTAGATCTTTGACAATCGTTACGGGTACTCAAAAACCCATTTCGTCTTATTACAAAACAAGATTTATATTTTGACATGGCTTAAACCAATGATGTTTTACCTTTAGATACGTTACCTGCGCTCAATAATGGCAAAGTAAATGCCAGGCAATTGCCTGACAGTTACAATAATAATAATTATTATTACGTACGCGCCAATGAACATGCAGCAGCTAGTGACGTAACTAAATATATATTTCTATCTCTTTCTAACAACAGATATCGGTATAGATCTTGCCTTTTCTTAACGCGCTGTATGATTGTATGCAAGTATGTAGCTACAATCATGGCTTACGCTATTTTTGAGTGCACTAATGTTAGTGTATGACGCGTCTATTTAAAATACGTCTTTATACAAAACTGAAAACTTAGTTCGGTACTAAGTTGCCAGTTTTGTATTAGAAACTTTACCGTAGATATAAAGTTCGAAATTCAATAATGGCTTCATGGTTTAAACCTGGGTCTGAAGATAAACCTTGTTTTGTAATAAGACGGCAAAAGTCTGACAACCAGTCTTACCAGTCAAGGGGTATCGTGTTACCCAGTAACTGGGTTGTGGGGGTCAGGTAGGCAGGGTTCGCGCCCTCACGCCCTTAGCCGCCGCAGGAGACGCCCCGGGCATCGGGAGTCGCAAGCTGATTTCCGGCCACCGTAGGCGCGGGCCTGCGGACGGTGAGCGATGGGTAGCTCACCGTCCGATAAGGACCAGGCCCGGGTCGACGGCGCGTTGTGTTTCACACGCGCCTCAAAGAGATGTCAGCACCAACTGACGGGGTCCGTCAGGGCCAATGCCTGCCAGGGTTACGAGTTTGTCCGATAGGGATATCGTGGCCCCGGCACACAGGCAACGGAAGGAACACGGGTGGGTTTTAGTCAGTAAAAGTCTGACACGCCCTCCCGCTCAGCCCAGAGCGGGAGAAGTTATTTGATAATTTCCCAGCCAAAAAAAAATTAAAAAAGGTAGGCAGTCGCTCCATGTAAAATACTGGTATTCAACTGTTAAACTGGAAGCTAACCCCAATTTAGTTGGAAACAAGCTGGGCAGATTGATTCATTTTTGTAAGTAACTCTAAAAATAAATGTTAGTTCAAATTTTGTGACCTTTGTTTTTGGGGTTTTGATGTTTGACCTGCCGAGTCATGGAATATAAGTGATCAGGTTTATTGCCCAATGTTTTTTCATGGCAGGTTAGACGAGCTCCGTCTTGATAGATAATATTTTATTAAAGGCTTCTTTTTTATCCGACATCAAAAAGGAGGAGGTTATCAATTTGGATGATAGTTTTTTTTATTTTGTTTTTTTCTATGTTCGGGCATAACTCCGTCTTATACAATATTAGTTTTAGTATATGTTTATGTAAAGAATCTATGTACAAAATTTCAAAACTGTATCATGAAAAATCACAAAGTTATATCACCGGTTGTTATGTTACCGGGTTGTCCGTACAAAAACATGCTAACAGCGCCCCCGCGCCTCCAGGGTCGTCTTGCGCTCATTGATAATAATTTGGCAGTAGGTACCGTATGGCGATTGTATTGCAAGTAATTAAATGGTGATAACTTTTTCCATCACACTTAAATATTTTTGGGACAAAATATAATATGGTGTAAAAATTATTGCAATCGGTTCAGTTCCTTATTCTGAACAAACTATATTCAGATTTCGCTTATACTAAAAATAATGTTGTACAGACGGATTTGCCAAATGCATTGCTGAAATGGGGTTTATTCCGAAATAGTCCCATTACCACTAAACCAGTCTAGAGGAACGTGGCCGATTTTCTTTAGATCGTATTTTGTTGCTTCTTGCCTCAATATGAAACTTTATAAAAAGTTTTAGAAAATTCTAGACATACTTACCGAGGGTCCCTACTAGTCGTTATTCATAATTCCTTCTCAGTTACGAGATAATACTTTTTTAAAGGAGTGGCGCTGTGTACCATTGTACTCCCCTTTAGTGACATTTTCTTGCATATTCCTACTAAGCTAGGATTCTAGACAGCATCAGCTTCTATGAAACCGGGTTTAAAAGACACCATTCTGCCAACACGACTATTCTTACAGATAATACACCAGCAATTTATTTTTTAATTTCCACATTAAGTACACACCAGTATCACGCCTAAATTCACAACACAAATTCAAAAGACCAACGTTAAAACTTACGACCTCGTATTCAAGTAGAAATTGAACAATAAAGGAGCTTTGAAATGTTTCTACTTTGAAGATTGGCTTACTGGCAGCGTTTTGCAGCAGGTTTTCGTAATAACTGATGATACGTCATCATTTGAGGAACGGGTTCATAAAAAGTTTCATTCACACGTCGCTGGCAAACTGGGTCCCTTGTATAGGGTAGCGCTTTCAGCGGCTGTGTAAATATGGCACGAGCATATATTTTTTTTGTTATTTTTTTTTTAACTCAGGTCTTTTACAGCCTGTTTAGTAAACAATGACTTAATATACACATAAAGTCAAAGTCAAATTATTTATTTCAAATAAGCACATAAATGGCACGTTTGAACGTCAAAAGTTACAAAGAAAATAGAATTGATTCTAGTCACCCCTTCCAAAAGGTAGCTTCGTATGGAGAAGAATGGGCAAGAAACTCCACCGTTACTCTTTTAAAATGTTTTACAATATCTTTTACAGGTACATCAAATATATAAATATAATTAAAAAAAAAAAAGAAGAAATTATGTGAAAACGATGCACCTAGAATAAAATTACTATACCACAATAGGTAAAAAGAATTAATAATGAAGCAATTAATTATGTGATAGATATATGGTGCTCACATATTTACAAACATTGTAAAATAAAATAAAAATACAACATAAAACCTTACATAACATAACGCCTATATTC
Organism: Tiliacea aurago; assembly: GCA_948098905.1. Lineage (NCBI taxonomy): Eukaryota > Metazoa > Arthropoda > Insecta > Lepidoptera > Noctuidae > Tiliacea > Tiliacea aurago. Next base: position 22,221,248 of record OX402593.1, read on the forward strand.
CCTGAAGGGTTAGGCAGAGGTGCACCTTATAGTACACCCATATTTCGCTAGTTATTTTGAAGTCCCATGTAATAGGGTGATTTAATGGAAATTTTTCGACAGTTATTAAAAAACAAATCCTGTTCCATAAATGTTGACTGCGTAGGTATACTGCACTTTTGCAGGAAACTGCAGATTTTTTTTAAATTATCCATGAAATAATTCAACGCAGGGGAGTCCAGAATCATTTATTGAATCCATGGTAACAGGTTGTGCTTCGATACTGTATTATAATAATGTTATAATTATTGTTTAATTGTATAATCCATATTTATATTAATACGTGAAGCGAAAACTTTGTACCCCGTTGTACGAAATTTACGTGGACGGAGGAATATGAAATTTGGCACATTTAAAGTTTATAATTATGGAAGAGTGCAGAAAGCTAATATTTTTATATAATATGCATTAGAAATAAAAAAAATAAAATAAAAAAAAACATTACACACACTACCATGCGTTTGACACATACACATAGTACCAGGGCCTCATGACTTGAAGATAGATAGGTGACAGAAGTGACAGCTTGAGCATGGAATGGGTAAGTAACTAGGTATTACTATACGTATATTCTTTATTTCGTATGATATTTTACATTGATTAAATTTAATAATCAAGCAAATTTCATTAAATAAAATTAACAAGTAGAAAATAATCATAATTATTATGCCATGACAATTATTACATTTTAATTCGTGGCTGCTGATTTTAATTTGAATTTTCCGTTAATTAACAGTACCAGAACAAATTACAATTAGTTGGTGTTTATTGAACCTTATCTTGATTATTCATGTGTTTACACTGCATGAATTATATTTCTGGTAGTACTCTTAATGGCAAACTATGTACGTTTATTTATTTATTTTATTAAGAAAACTTACAGCCAATGATATAAAAATGTCTAGATAGATAGTCAAAGACATGAACTCATCAAAAAAAATTGCGTCCAATTGTTGGCCGCAAAAGGCACGCACACTAGAATAACACAATGACAGCACAATGACGTGGCGCGTGTGTAACACGTAGCTGTCACGCACACCAGCTTATCAAAGTTTGTTTTAGTTCTTTTTCAATACAGTTATTAAACATGGTGTACTTTCAGAGGCTTTATTTATGATTCGAAAATTAAATCTTTTCCATAGGCATCTTTCTGTTACGCGGTCGTGACTTTTGTTTACGAGCTCTTTCATTAGTTTTGCAGTTGAGTTTTAAATTTATAAGTCAATTTAAAAAGTCCTTGCTACTTTAAGCAAGGAGTTTTCATACATAGAATAAAATGGGATAGCTTTTATACGACGAGAAATTAATGAGTCCGTACGTCTTAGCATTGAATTCTCAAAAGTCTTATAAATGGTTCTTTAATATATTTAATTACCAGTTTTAATTTGATTATTTTCACATCAAAATTTGTCAAAAATCGAATAGGCTGTATAGGTTGTTGTCGTTGTAAAAAAAAATATGTCCAGTTGCAAAAACGCACCATTTTCTAAAAATTTTAATTAATTCTTTGATTTGTTTTTTACTATTTCCCATAAGTGTTTTTAAAAACGTCATGTGATACACGGTTGTGCAGGTTATTGCAAACTCGTGTCATTAAAGCAGCTCGTTTGCAATAACCTACTTTCCACCCTTGTATCGCAATGTACTTTGCAGTCACACACACTCTATAAATACATTTATATAATCAAAGCTTACAGCTAACAGCAATGAATTTTACACAAGATAGGTTACGTTTACAGTAAGCGACGTACAGGACATGTGACTTCTCGTCGCCCTTTTTGACGTAAGGACTAATGACAAAATGTCCCAGTTAGGACGTTTTCGAGTCCAACGACGCGCGCGCTAAACACATATCTGCTATTTTTTTATGTATACAATATGTCCCAGAATTAACGCACAACCTCTTAAGGGATCATTTTTTTTTACGCGATGTCAGGTTTGGTCCCATAGTATAAAGTTGTTCATAAAGATGAGTACAATGACCCCTTAAGAGGTTGTGCGTTAATTCTGGGACATGTTGTATTTCATAATTGGCTAACAGAAATAGAATGGTTACAGTTTTTAGTACAATTAAGGCCAATTACGGTTCCATTAAAAGCGATAGAATTGAAGGCTTTTATTTTCACAATATCATCATCTGCCCAGCCTTGTCCCAACTATTGTGGGGTCAGCTTCCAGTCTAACCAGATGCAGCTGATTACCAGTATTTTACATGGAGCGACTGCCTATCTGACCTCCACAACCCCGTTACTGGGTTACACAATACTCCTAGGTAAGTCTGGTTGTCAGACTTTCGGGCTTCTGAGGACCCGTAACGATTGTCAAAGATCCACGAATGACAGCCGAGACCAATGGCTTAACGTGCCTTTTGAGGCACGGAGTGATCTCGATATGTAAAGATGGTCACCCATCCACGCACCAACCGCGGCAAGTCACTTATAATACAAATAATGAATAACAGTATTCTAGACAGCAGGTAGGATACACTATTGATACATTAATTGTTTGTGAGCAAAATAATGATTGCAGAGAGTCCTGTTCAATTTACAAATCCCAGTATTACAAAAACAATATGTCAACGTCCTGGGCCTCAAGTTTGCTATAACAATAGTGCCAGAATGGTCGATCATTGATTTCATAATTGTTGATTTTGACAAGTTTGTCTACTATTATAATGGCATCATTATGACTTTCTAATGGTCGGCCACTGACACTACATTGAAAGAAATTGCATTTATTGGTAATCTCGTACATAATGACAAATGAATGACATTTCTACTAATGGGTTTTATAATAATGGCAATACGACAATGCCATTATATTTAATAACACAATTCTATTACGAGAACATTGACCGACCAATGATCGACCATAATGAATTTAGCAGATTACGAACTTTTAGCAAAATGACAATGGCATGACAATGGGATCGTGTTGGAATGACTGAATTTATAAAAATAGCAGACTTGGGCCCCTGGCAGGTCGCATTAAAAGAACAACTCGCTCTTTTAGAGGGGTGCTATCTTAGCTAGCGAATTTCAAATACGATAAAATAAAAAAGATTTGATGTTTTTTTTGGAGTTCAACAACCGCTAGTAGTAGGTATTGTTACTTGAAGTTAAGAAAATCTGTTTTCTTTTGTTTTATCATTTACTAATGTATAGAAAAAAAATATAGTTATTTATGGATTACAGGAAAACCAATAAAAAGTCTATGGTCTTAAAACAACATCGCGCCGACCTGCCTAGCGGCGTCAGCGTAGTATGCTACGCTGACGACACGCTGGTCCTGGCGCAGGGGAGGTCGCATCAGGCGGCGGCTGAACTGGCGGCACGCGGGTTTGCGACAATCGTCAATAGGATCCGGCAATTGGGACTCGAGGTGGCCTTGCACAAGTCCGAGGCCATGTGTTTTTATGGTCCTCGGAACGCGCCACTGTCGGGTTCCCAAATAACGGCAGGAGGGGTTCAGATCGGCGTCGAGTCGACGGTGAAGTACCTGGGACTCGTCCTCAACAGCCGGTGGAACTTCGTGGAGCATTTTCGACGTTCGGCTCCCAGACTGGAGCGAGCCGGGGCTGCCTTAAAGCGGCTCCTGCCCAATCTAAGGGGTCCAAACGCCTCCTGCTGGAGGCTCTACGCGGGGGTCGTGCTGTCCATGGCCCTTTACGGGGCACCGGTGTGGGCGCGTTCTATAAGGCTGCGACCAGCCCGGCGGTTGAACGCGTCCCAAAGGGTCATGGCCATCAGGCTGGTCCGAGGATACCACACGGTCTCCCGTGAGACGGCGAGCCTCCTTGCCGGACTACCGCCATGGGATCTGGAGGCAAAAGTCCTCGCGCACGTCTGGGAGTGGCGCGAGGAGGCGAAACGCCGGGGTGAAACTCCGCTGCCGCGAGAAATCACGGCACAGCGGACAGAGCTCCGGCGGGATCTTATGGCGGCATGGAGAGTGCGATTGTCGCAACCCAGCGCTCTTTGAGAAGTGGCTAAAGAGTCGCCACGGCGTCCTCACCTTCCGCCTGACGCAGGTCCTCACCGGACATGGTTGTTTCGGGAGGTTCCTGTTCAGGATAAAGCGGGCGGAAACGCCCGGGTGTAACCACTGTGTGGATCGCCCGGAGGACACGGTGGAGCATACGGTGGAGGTCTGCCCAACTTGGGCGGAGCACCGCCGTGTCCTCACGGAGGCGATTGGCGGCGGCGATCTCTCGCATCCGGCCCTGGTTCAGGCCATGGTTCGGAGCGAGAGTGCATGGGAGGCCGTCACCTCCTTCTGCGAAGCAGTAATGCTTGCGAAGGAGGAGGCGGAATGCGTGAGGGAGAGGCAAGGTTCGCGCCCTCGCGCCCCTAGTCACCGCAGGAGACGCCCCGGGCGTCGGGATTCACAAGCCGATTTCCGGCCACCGTAGGCGCGGGCCTGCGGACGGTGAGCGATGGGTAGCTCACCGTCCGATAAGGACCAGGCCCGGGTCGACGGCGCGTCGTATTCCACGCGCGCCTCAAAGAGTTGTCAGCACCAACTGACGGAGTCCGCTAGGACCAATGCCTGCCAGGGTTGCGAGTTTGTCCGAAAGGGATATCGTGGCCCTGGCACACAGGCAAATGAAGGAATACGGGTGGGTTTTAGTCAGTAAAAGTCTGACACGCCCTCCCGCTCAGCCCAGAGCGGGAGAAGTTATTTGATAATTTCCCACCCAAAAAAAAAAAAAACTGAATCTCAAATTTTTTTTTCATCAATCCTATATGTGTGGGGTATCTATGGATAGGTCTTCAAAAATGATACTGAGGTTTCTCATATATTTTTTTTCTAAACTGAATAGTTTGCGCGAGAGACACTTCCAAAGTTGTAAAATGTGTCCCGTCCCCTGTAACTTCTAAAATAAGAGAATGATAAACTAAAAAAAAATATATGATGTACGTATACATTACCATGTAAACTTCCACCATAAATTGGTTTGAACAAGATCTAGTAAGTAGTTTTTTTTTAATACGTCATAAATCGTAAACCACAATTTACCTTAGATAATAATTGTACGGAACCCTTCGCCAAAAATTGTATTTCAAAAATAATATACTAGTTTGAAGCGTGGCACTGCATTGTGCTTACAATTTTTTTAACATTTGGCTTGAATTTACTTGTAGCTACACGTAAAATTGCTTCCAAACTTTCATTTGCAAGGCGGTTTAAATATTTTGTTTTATTATTATTCAACACTGAAAAAGTTTCGGAGTTCACATCATGCACCGCACAGCGAGCGCACTTAGTAACGCGTGCGATTCAAATTTATATTATTAGTAAATCTCAGCAATATTTTTCCTTCAAATCGAGAGAATATTTTTGCTGGCGAGCCACTGGCATATTGTCACTGGCAGTCTGTGCATCCCTGTTCTAGGTCGTCCCCTCTCAGCGTTTCCATTCACTTGCCTCGTAAATAATACCTTTTGTTAGTCGCCTTTCATTCAGCCTCTCCACATGACCAAACCATCTAAGCATACTCTTTTCAGTTTGTTTTCTACACTACCTATTTATGAAATTACAACCAGCAATTACGATACACAGACATCAGCCTCATAAGCATTACCACCCATTTAAGGCTGTCTAAAATATCAAAATAAACCACAAAAAAATCTGCGAAAAGTGATCTCTATCTCATTAGCAACATGACAAACACCCAATCAGAAAAATCCAGCAAAAAAAAAAAAAGCGCATAAAATCCAGCGCTTACTGCTTATCCGCTACAGTTTCAGATGTCATAGTTGCAAAGGGTTTACTCTAATGAATAGTCTACTCTCTCAACTAATGAATAGGACCAATTAGTGAGACTGGCGTTTCAACGACCCTTAGGGAGACATTTACAGGCAACGCGTGAAAGGGCAAAAATGTATGCGTATCAGTTCAAAATGGCGGCCTAGCTGGGTAAATTAATTCTAAGTTTAATGAGAGGCGGGTTAGACAAAGAACTAGTACGGAGGATAGATGTCTTCCGGGGCTTTTATTTTTTTGTGTGTGATGGAAGTATGGGTGTATAAAAGTCTAGAACCGGAGGAGTCACGATGATATAAAAGAACTGCACAAATAAGGTATAGCACTACAAGTCTTTTGGCGCGTGGCTAAAATCGGAACTAACGCTGCCATCTTGTTTTTGGGGTTCCGTACCTCAAAAGGAAAAAAACGGAAACCATAAAAGATAAAAAAAAAATGCAAACTGTAGTTCTGTAACTGCACACGATAGGTCCGTGTGACAAATGAAAAGGCTTGTTGTGAGGGCCTACAACGTATATAATTTTATAATAAATAGTTTTAAAGTTATTGAAGAAAATAGATGAAAAGTGCACCTGTGCTTGTGCACCTATTTTATTCATAATTAATTATGTTATAATTTAATATTTTTTAATAGTATTATTTTCTCTCAATCAGATAGCACTCGCCATCTTATCTCTTCACCACCCTTGGTTGACTGGTAGAGAATGCCTAAGGCCTAAGACCGCCTTTGTATCTTATTGTGTGCGAGAAGTATAAATAAATACATAATTATATTAAAAATGACCAGCACCTCCTTATCTTCGAAACGAATGAGCCTAAACTTAAAAAAAAAACAGAAACTAGTTCTTTACAGGAATATAAGAAGAAGAAGAATAAGAAGAAGAAGCCTACGGTCTTAACATAACATGGTAAATCTCTCAATATTATGCGAACAAACTTACATTTGCAGTTGGAATGTATAAGGAAATATGATTTTCAACTACAATGTTAAGTTTGTTTCTGAGATAAAGTGATCCCAACTACGGAACCCTTCATCGCGCATGATCCGACACGCACTTGGCCGGTTTTATTATTTCACGATAATTATTATTGTCGGCGTCCACGGCATCACTGAGAGCAGTGGTGGCCCAGTGGTAACGGCCCCGACTTACGAGTCATAGGTCGTGGGTTCGAACCCAGATAGGCGCTTTACTTTGTGTAAATTATTTCATCACCACTGCTCTCAAAACGGTGAAGGAAAACATCGTGAGGAAACCGGCATGTCCTAGAACCAACTATTCAAAGACATGTGACATCTACCAACCCGCACTGGGCCCGCGTGGTAGATTACAGCCCAGTCCCTCTCGAATAGAGGAGGCCTGTGTCCCAGCAGTGGGAACATTATAGGCTGATTATGCCACGGCATCACGGTATCACAGGGAAGTAAAATGTATGGAAATATTATGAAGACGCCTTTTTTCCTTCCACTATAGTAAAAATTAAATATGTAAAATCGCACAATACCTATAATTTATTTTGTTTCTACCGTTTACTAAAGAATCTTATTATTATTTAAGAAAAGCATTTTCAGTAATATTTTTCTTTTAGAAACAAATGCAAAGCAATATTAAAGTATCCCTCATTAATTTCACCACTAATTTGATCCGTAAATTATAACTTTTTCCCGGCGTGACCATTCTTCTTCAGTACTACGGAGTTCTTAATTTTTCTGAACAAAAATCATTAAAACTTACACAACATCAGTTCCTTGTGATTTAGATACTTTTTGTTTTTTTTTTTAATTTAAGGACTTTTCGCGTTGATTTTGCCAAGAGTTGAGAAAGATGATTAAAACTATTTTATAAATAATTTTTTGTATGTTACTCTTTTACTGAGACAATTTTCAGCATTATATTCAGTCTTCTACAGACATGTCAAGTATCCCATCTATTTTTGTGACTGAATTTGGCAAAGCTTTCCCTTAATTTAACATATTGAACACATGGTGAAGGAAAACATCTTAAGGAAACCGCCATGTCCTAGAACCAAAAATTTGGAGACATGTGACTTCTACCAAGTACCAACCCGCACTGGGCCTGCGTGGTAGATTACAGTCAACCCTCTCAAAGAGAGGAGGCCTGTGTCTCAGTTGTGAGAAAATTATATAAGCTGATTACAAATTCAAAATTCAAATTCAACATTTTTATTTCAGACCAAGGATCCTTATAGTGTTAGTAAGAACTTAGCCTATGTTAGTAAACTCAACAACTTAAAAATACAATAAATAAAAATTTGTTGACTACATGAACATGTGCACGCTCATGTCTGCCAGCCCAGAGCCTGATAAATGGTCCATCAACCTTGTCCACCAGTGTAGCTAAAATACTGTTCGGGCTACCCCTGAATCGCCGCAACATCGATGCACACCGTTTGCGCATGATGGCATGAAAGTCATCTATTCGCGATTCCGCAAACCTGCCCGATGCACTGCAAAACCGAGGCAGCTTACCGCCGTCAGAGCACCGCGCAAACCTGCGGGCAAGCATATAGGGCGTCCCTTTTTTTTTTTTTTTTGGGTGGGAAATTATCAAATAACTTCTCCCGCTCTGGGCTGAGCGGGAGAAGTTATCGTGTCAGCGTGTCAGACCCGTGTTCCTTCCGTTGCCTGTGTGCCGGGGCCACGATATCCCTTTCGGACAAACTCGCAACCCTGGCAGGCATTGGCCCTAACGGACCCCGTCAGTTGGTGCTGACATCTCTTTGAGGCGCGCGTGAAATACAACGCGCCGTCGACCCGGGCCTGGTCCTTATCGAATGGCGAGCTACCCATCGCTCACCGTCCGCAGGCCCGCGCCTACGGTGGCCGGAAATCAGCTTGTGACTCCCGACGCCCGGGGCGTCTCCTGCGGCGGCTAAGGGCGTGAGGGCGCGAACCCTGCCTTACCCTCACGCGTTCCGCCTCCTCCTTCGCGAGCATTACTGCTTCGCAGAAGGAGGTGACGGCCTCCCATGCACTCTCGCTCCGAACCATGGCCTGAACCAGGGCTGGACGCGAGAGATCGCTGCCGCCGATCGCCTTCGTGAGGACACGGCGGTGCTCCGCCCAAGCCGGGCAGACCTCCACCGTATGCTCCACCGTGTCCTCCGGGCGATCCACATGGTGGTGACACCCGGGCGTTTCCTCCCGCTTTATCCTGAACAGGAACCTCCCGAAACAACCGTGTCCGGTGAGGACTTGCGTCAGGCGGAAGGTGAGGACGCCGTGGCGCCTCTCTAGCCACTCCTCAAAGAGGGGACTTATCGCCACAATTGTGGCGTGCCCAACGCTCTGCGCTCCCTATCTATATCCTGGTCATCTGTGAGAGAACCCGTGACCACATGACCGAGGTATTGAAATTGAGTGACGACTTTTATTGTGTTCCTTGTAACGTCATCGGTGGTATATTCGTATTTGATTACGCTTGAACACATTAAAAAACTATTCCATATTAAGTTTTTATTCTTGTAATCATAACAAATCCTCATAATTTCTTTCATCACCCATATTAAAAAAATACTCTACATAAGCCATGATAAGCTACAGACAACCATTGATTATTTATTATGAAAACAGAAAGAAATATGAGGACATTAATTATAATTACAAATGTTTCCACTGCCGCGGAGAGCGAAAGGAATTTTAAACCCGGGTTCAGTGTCCAAAACAAGATAAAACTGATAAGAGAAATATGTTAATGTTGTGTGGGTGGTTAATATGAATGTAATGTTTTGTTTTTATAATAGTACCTATCATTTATCACTTGAATAATTTCATTCATATTACAACGCAGTGTTTATTGTCACGCAATAAATTACATAAGACTTTTTATTTAAAGGTTGTTTCCCGAAAAACGACGTAATGGCGGCAGACCATTTGGGATGGCTCAGCAAAATACCAACTTGCCGCGCTTGACTCGGTGGAACGCAGAGCTAAGAGGCTCATTGGCGACGTAAAACTGGTGGATGCCAATCTTCACAGCTTGGCCCATCGCCGCAAGGTTGCCTGCTTGTCGGTCTTCTACAGATTGTACTTTGGTGAGTGTGCCCAAGAACTCCACGACCTCATTCCACCGGCCCCCTTTTATTATCGGACATCTAGACGCACTGCAGGTTACCATCCCTTCCTTGTTGCTATCCCACCAATTCGCACTAAGCGTTTCCAAATGACTTTTATAATGCGCACAGCAAAAGAGTGAAACTCTCTACCTGCATCTGTGTTTCCGAACACTTATAACGCCGATCTCTTCAAAGTTAGAGCCCAGAGATCTTCTGCGTAAGCTTACTCCATCGTCGACTTTGTCTCTAGGAAAAAGTCTAGGTTGACCTCTGCCCTAGATTAAGGTCCAGGGCAAACCCATCCTAAATAAAAAAAAGACCCAAGCAAAGATTGTGAATGGAGCCTGACGCCTACCGATCAGATTGATCTCCAGTAAATCAAAATCAAGTAGGTAAAGCAGAAATAAGAAAAAGAGGATCATTACAATCACCACCACACACAATACCATCATCATTTCAGCCGAAAGACGTCCACTGCTGGACATAGGCCTCCCCCAAAGGGGGGGGGGGGGTTGCCATAATCGCCACGCTTGGCAGGCGGGTTGGCGATCTCACAATACCATAGCTAATCACAGAGCCAGAACTACTACGTACTCAATAGAGCAGGAAGAAAAAAATGACACCCGTTCTACGAGAAAGCATCGTAAAAAATTATCAAGACCATTTAAGACGCAGATATATGCCAGTGACCTTGAGTGGTTAGCTTGCGTGTTCTGTACTGAGCTAACGCAATGCGTCGTACATTCACCCTGTAATAGGACTTGCCCATCAAGGAGCGCTGTCCCCAATTTGATGCATTATTAATTTATTACACACAAAACAAAAGGTATTTTAACAAAACTCTTATAATAAAAGATCAATAACTAAATTATCTTTAAATTGGTTAAAGTTTCAGAAAAATACGCTTGGTAGACGTTAGACATAACTTTACAAATTAATTTCACCATGTATTTTATAAAGGTAATCTAAAATATTCACATATAAACTTATTTAAAAAATGCTCTAATTTAACATATATTTATTTTAAATCATTAACACAACTCGTTTAGACGTGATCTTCAGTATAAAATCATTAAAAGTCGGTTATCGTCGCCTTAAAAGTAGTTTTATATGCTTCTCTGAAAGAAAAGTTATTCAATCCCTCCAGAGGAAAAGTTACACACGGAATTATACTGCGACAAACATCACGCAGTCGTAATTAAAAGTAGTCTAACATTTTCTCGACGCACTCAAAAAGCCACCTGCATAAATAAACCATAACGTACTTATCCCAGTTTCCGAGCCACGGAACCCGAATCCTTGAAACTCTCGGAACGAACACTTGAAAAAGAAAATTGTTCTGACGTCTAGAGACTGACATAAATTCATAGCTTTACATCAACATTTAAAAAACAGAAAATATGGGGGACTAGCTGACAAGATACCCGTTACATTTACAAGCAAAAATAAACCTTGTTCAAGAAAATTTTGAGAGCGTTTTTCGGGTGGAGATTTTTTTAGGACAGCCCAAGTTTCGTCAGTAGAAAGTTGGATGTAATAATAAATATATTTCAGTAATTTTACAAGGGAATAATTTTGTTCGGTGAAGCAAAGTTTTTAGGTCATTTAATTATTATTAAAAATATTATTCAGGAACATTTTTCCTATTGAAGGCTACTTGAAAATGTTAAGTAATTTTCTGCTTTTGTACGTACATTTTACTTTCGTATTCTTTGTTCGGTAGTGTTGGAAGCTGTTTACTATTCAGGAAAAATGAACGAGTCATTTTCCAATGAAAGGAATTTTATATTTTAATGTTCTTATGACTATAAATCACTAGAAAGAATTCATTTCTGCCACATTCTTCTCTTTCTAACCCTTTGAAATACAATTTTCTGCACGTGTCCATTATCACCATTGTATCTGGCAAGGGTAGCCTATAATAAATATAACCCCTTACAAAATTCGACATACCCGGAAAATTACAGAAAATTCTATGAGTTGTCGAGAAAAGCCACTTTAAAGTCCTACCAACCCTTTCAGAGGAAAATTCTGCAAAATTCAACCGTCGTTTGTTTTTATTTTCCCAAAACAAAATTACTCAAGCTATCAAACAAAATAAGTACGATAATTTAAATAAAGAACTCTAATTTAACAAACTGCTGACGTTAGGTTAGAGGTTAACGTTTACACCCTTATAACTAGCATGACACCGAGACTATTCGTGCCTTACTTTTGAAATTATAACGACCCTGTACTAACCACACCGACCATTTCAGTTCCCGTCACAAATTCTCTACAACTACAATCATTGCGCCTTTTCTTCCGCTCATACTTTCAACTTGCTTAACTTAAACATCAATGGATGATAAAGTCAAGTGTTTCAGCGATATTGTCACATGTTTTTGGTAGGCCCAACTGACCACCAGTTCTCATTACGTCGTCAGCAAATAGTTGTGAGTAGGTTGTAATCTGCAAAACAGTGAGCGGAGCGACAAGCGACACCGATGGGCCGAGCGGGTAAGTAGTACGGTCTTAAGAGCGTTTATACACCTTACGGCATTTCATACAAACTTTCAAGCCCTTGTTTTTCGAAATGACTGAACCGATTTTAATGAAACTTCATACGCATAAGCAGGATACAAAGTTCTAAAAATTTTGTAAAGAATATTATCGAAATGTCTTATTTAAAAATAGATAACTGTAAATCTCTGGTTCTATGGAACATTTTAAATCGATCTAATTTGGCTGTAACACAATTTTTCGAAAATGTTATTTACTAAGTTCAATAAAATCGGTTCAGTCATTTCGAAAAACAAGGGCTTGAAAGTTAATGTGAAATGCTGTAAGGTGTAAACGCTCGTAACAAACGCTACTACGGCCAATGACGTATTATAAATAGACGCGTCATACACGAACATTAGTGCTCTCAAAAACAGCGTAAGCCATGATTGTAGCTACATACTTGCATACAATCATACAGCGCGTGAAGAAAAGGAAAGACCTATACCGATATCTGTTGTTAGAAAGAGATGAACATACATATTTAGTTACGTCACTAGCTGCTGCATGTTCATTGGCGCGTACGTAATAATAATAATTATTATTGTAAATGTCAGGCAATTGCCTGGCATTTACTTTGCCATTATTGAGCGCAGGTAACGCATCTAAAGGCCTGCAAAATTGTACTTGTTGGTTACATGAACAATAAGCAATAAATGCACACTGCAAGCGCATTATGATGAATCAAGACCGGTAGATACAAATACGTCTGTGTCACCAAGAAAATAATAAGAAGAAAATGTCATTAAGTCCGCTTTTGTTCATTTCACTTGTGCCTAAAGTTTTAGGTAATAAATTAATAGCTAAACTAAAACCGTGACAAGTTTACGGAAATAGTGAGCTCTATTTATATTCGATTGTTCTGTATGAAGTCCGTTAGTCTCAGCTCGTATCCGTTTGCTGCGAGGTCTTGAAAACGACGACACACAGTGGAGCAGCGAAGTTCCTAAGCACTTCGTAATTTCTCCTACGTCCCCTTCTATGTCCAAGGCCGTACCAAAGCTACATTGGTGGCGTGGCGGCCATTTTGTTCCAGTTAACCGCGCCCGCTTGTGAAGAGGTCACATCCTAAGCGCAATGTTAGATTATATTCCACAGAAGACTAGTCAGACACTGTTCTAATTATTAGTATGGATATCATTAAAAGCTTTTGGATATTATTGGCTGTCTTAGCTTATGACGGAAGAGCACTATTTGTATAAATATTAGTTATTTAAAAGTTTAGGCACAATCGCACGAAACATTTTGTAATAATACATAATAATTATTTAAATAGTCTCCTTCCAGGCGCAACAGACAAAGAAGGTGCTCGACGCACTGAGAGCGCCTGGAGGAGCTATTGGTCAATGAAAGATCATCTAAAAGGAGATCTACCATTGTGTCTCAAACAGAGAATTATCGATATGTGTATTCTCCGTATTCTCACATAAAATGGTGCTCAAACTTGGTCTTTGACACTTCAACAGAGGTCCAAAATTCGTTCCCCCAAGATTCTGCGCTCCATAATTCGCTGACAAACCTCGAGCATGGTTCCCACAACACTGCGAGCCAAAACCTAGCTCACGGATGTTACCTAGAAAGCCGCTAAGCTTAAGTGGGAATGGGCCGGACGTATATGCCGCATGTCAGATGACAAATGGGCAAAGAGAATCACCGATTAGGTCCCACTACACTCACTACGACATCGTGGCAGGCCGAGACAAATATGGTGGGATGAGCTGGACTCCTACCCAATCTGCCCAGTCTTTTCACAACTACGTCGGGGTCGGCTTCCAGACTAACCAGATGCTGCTGAATAAATATATACCTCCACAACCCAGTAAATGGGTAACACGTTACCCCTTCTCGTCGCGTATTCCACTGAGCCTAAAGACGAAGGTCTTCAATCAGTGCGTCCCCTGTTATGACTTACGGAGCCGAATCGTGGACACTCACGGTACGGCTGGTCCATAAATTCAAGGTCGCTCAGCGAGCTATGGAACGGGCTATGCTTGGAGTCTCTCTGAAAGATCGAATCCGGAACGAAGTGATCCGGCAGAGAACCAAAGTCTTCAATCAGTGCGTCCTACCGGTTATGACTTACGGAGCCGAAACGTGGACACTCACGGTACGGCTGGTCCATAAATTCAAGGTCGCTCAGTGAGCTATGGAACGGGCTATGCTTGGAGTCTCTCTGAGAGATTGAATCCGGAACGAAGTGATCCGGCAGAGAACCAAAGTTGTCGACATAGCCCACAGAATAAGCAAGCTGAAGTGGCAATGGGCCGGCCATATTAGCCGTAGAACCGATGACCGTTGGGGTAGACGTGTTCTTGAGTGGAGACCGCGAATCGGCAAACGTAAGGTAGGACGCCCTCAAGCTAGGTGGAGCGATGATCTTCGCAGGGTGGCTGGTAGCAGCTGGATGAGAGTTGCCGAGAATCGAGCTGAATGGCGTGCAATTGGAGAGGCCTATGTCCAGCAGTGGACTGCTATGGTCTGATGATGATGATGATGACGTTACCACTTGGTAACTCAGAAAGTACATATGAATTGAAAAAGTCACATTCGAACTTGCCCGGAATTGAACACGTGGGCAAGGCGTCGCCTCTCATGCATGAGAGGCAAGGCCTTAAACCACTGAGAATCATATATACTATACAACCGTGCATAATTTGGTATCACTATATTTAACCATTTTTAGGGTTCCGTAGTAAACAAGGAACCCTTATAGTTTCGCCATGTCCGTCTGTCTGTCTGTCTGTCTGTCCGTCCGTCCGTCTGTCCCCAGCTTAGCTCAGAGACGCTTAGTCCTAGAAAGCTGTAATTTAGCATGGGTATACATATTAATCATGCCAAAAAGTCTTAAAATAAAACCATAAAAAACATTTTTTTTTAGGGTACCTGCCTTCCACGTGAAATGGGGATGATATTTTTTTTTCTCGTCTATTCCATAGTGTGGGGTATCGTTGCATAGGCCGTTCAAAAATATTGTGGGTTTGTTAGAACTATTTTTCAATTAAGGGATCCGTTTGCGTAATATTAAGGTTTAATAAATTGGATAAGTGAAAAAAATCATGGCAATAGTATATATAACGAAATTAAAAGGAAAACTATCACAGCTAAGTAGGCTTCACAAGTTAACGAGTAATAGTCGATCAACTTAAACTTGCAGTTGGAGAATTGACCATAACGTATATCGATGTACGGGAGAGCATGTTTTTCAACTACAATGTTAAGTTTGTTTTTAGGATAAATTCATCCCAACTACGGAACCCTTCATTGTGCGTGCTCCGACATGCACTTGGCCGGTTTTTACTTAATGAAACGAAATTAAATGAAATCGTTTATTCTGTAAATAGGATATTGAAATCACTTTTACACGTCTTAGAAAAAATTAATCGAAATGTAGCCGACATTTCCTATCTGACTACCCCTGAGAAGAAATGGCGAAACAAACTCAGGGGTCAAAGTCTCCTGCCAGGGTTACGAGTCTGTCCGAAAGGGATATCGTGGCCATGGCACACAGGCATTTGAAGGAACACGGTGGGTTTTAGTCAGTAAAAGTCTGACAGACCCTCCCGCTCCACCCAGAGCGGGAGAAGTTAAAAGAGAAAAAGAAAAGGGGTCAAAGTCTCTTTTGAAGTCCAGACATAATCTTGGTCAGATCATGTGAGGATCATGTAGATCAAGACATTTTCCTCATTTCTCCGCATCTAACCGATATATTCACTTTTCAGTCACCGGTGCGATTATCGCCAGTAATCGCGTACAATATCAAGTTAAAAACAATCTACAAACACAGCACTAGTTGAAGCTTTTATCAAAAGCAGCTGGTGGTGCTCACACCTCAGGGAAAATAAAAAGTAACGGCACTTAACTTGCATACAATTTTGCCTCCAAGTACTTTCAAAGTAACACAATCTCAGGATGTAATTAAAGCCATCTTCGTTACGTATTCTGCAAGGTGTCGGGTTAAAGCACTAGTTGCTTACTTTAGTAACCTATTTTTGGCATCACAAACTTCTAGTAGCATTTGTAAAGTTATGTTCACTTCTTTGAAAGTAAAACCAAAGTCTTTAACCATTGAAAGTGGGTTTGTTCAAAGACTTGCTCTCGTCGTGGTTACGTCCTTCTTTGGCTTTACATCGTTAAAGATGACGAAGGTAGATTATTATTAATACCTGTTTTTTTTACCTATTTATGGGTCAGTTGTGTTCAACGTGCAGTTCTTACATACACACAAATGGGTAATTTCTAGTATTAAATAGGGTGCTGGAAATTTTAGTAAGATCATATTAGGTCTATACATTTTTAACCGACTTCCAAAAAGGAGGAGGTTCTCAATTCGGCGGTATGTTTATTTTTTTTTTTTTTTATGGACCGATTTTGAAAATATTTTTTCTGTTTGAAAGGGTATACTCTCGAGGTGGTCCCATTGCCACCAAATCAGAATCTGATGACGGGATTCCATGGAAATCGAGGGAAACCCTCAAATTCTATAGGCAAACCTATAACGATTTGGGTATTTTTTATAGTAACTCGTGCATTTGCTCTCGTAAAGCACCATTTGGTGAAGTGGAACTGATGATGGAGACCACAGATGGCCACCGGAACAATATAATAATGAGTACCTATTTAACGGGTTGCGATTAAGCAATTTATGCTCGTCACTATGCATATGGTGAGTGGCAGTTTTCTTGGTTCATACCAGTCCAGGAGAACTCCTCAACAATCAACGTCCCAGCAGCGGGAAAAGCAATATTTTGTAAAAGGTGATGAGCATTTAACATTAGGCTATTGTAACTTAGATAAATTCAAAACTGACCACTAAAAGTGAAAGATAAAAAAATAATACAAAAAAATAATAACTGACTACCAAAAATAACACTACAAAGTGAAAAATAACTTTTAATTTGGGAAGTCGGTGGCAAAAAACTTAAATACAGATCCAAAGACACCGACTTCCGAAATTAAAGTTATTTTTCACTTTGTAGTGTTATTTTTGGTAGTCGGTTAATATTTTTTTGTAAAAAGTTGGATGTTCTTTTTTTTAAAGTAAAACCAAAGTCTTTGACTATTGAAAGTATGTTAGTTCAAAGACTGGTCTCATTGTGGTTACGTTCTTCTTTGTTTAAGGATGCATGTGTCTATATAATACATAATAACGCTATTTGGAAAGTAGGTCCTTACACAAACAAACTGCAATTTCTAATTCGGAAATTCATTGTAAACACTGGTTGTATAGGATAATTTGTTACTCCTCTACTAATCCGAATTACGATTATTGAGAATACTCATTACAAAAACGGAACTGTCGGTTTCCACGCAGTTATACGCAAAAAAGTTGCTTCTCTAATGCACGAACGCGGGTCAGTAACAATAGTATCCTGAAATTAGTGGCGGAGCGTCCTTATATTCTGAGACATTTTGTAGAGAGGATAGTCAACTAGGTAGCTGATCTAACATTAGTTATAAGGTATTTTTTCACTAACAAGATGGATTATATTGTTGTCCGAAACTGAATAATTAAAAAAAAAACAGTCAAGAGCGAGTCGGACTCGCGCACCAAGGGTTCCGTACATATATATGATGTTGATGATTTCTGGAAAACTGTACTATTAAGAGACATCGTTTTATTTTTCCTGTAATCTTTACATAAACTTCTATCACATAGAATAATTTCAGATTTTTATCTATGCAAACTTCGGAGATAGGGGGGAACGGTATTTTTTTACATTTTTCATCAAAAATCGGTAACAATAATGCCTAAAAAAAAATGTTTGAGAATGTGCAAACAGCGCTCTTTCATATGATACCCCACATGCCCTAGTATCCCCACTTAAAATTTTTAAGACCGTCAGACAGTCCCTTTTGCAAAAAGATATATATTTTTTAATTTCTTTCTTATCTGCAAAATAGTTGGACAAACGTCATCTACTTAAAACTATTCTAAATTTCAAGTTGATAAAATTGGTAGTTCTTGAGATATCCAGGTGTGACAGACAGACTTATTCTCACCATAAGGGTTCCTTTTTACCATTTTGGTACGGAACCCTACAAAGCAGAGGAAAATGGACTTTAAGTTAGCTACACACGATTCAGAACCCATCATTGTTTCGATTCTCGACTCCGCAGCACCACTAACTGAAAGCCGTTCATTCCATTTTACATTATACAAGAACAAAGTACTCAACTAAGAAACTAAGTATGCTATGAGCACAGCATTACGCTTTTAAAATAATGTGTGAAATAAAGTACATTTAATTTTTTTCTTATTCCGTTTGAATCCCTGATGGGAGCTGAAGTGGGGCTAAGTGAGAATGATTACCCATGCAGGAGTCGTGCCTCGTTTAGGATAGTTACTGGAGCTAGTATAATTAGTCATTAGTGAATTCAAATGAGGTATGTGACTGCTATCAAAAATATATATGAATTAATACTTATTTTTAAAGGTGTTACTAAAAAAGACGATTTGAGATGTTGAAACAATATTTTTTTTACCATGACTTAAGTTTTTTGTTAGTTACGAAAAATCGAAATAAAAAAAACAGTCAAATACCCTATTGGCATTTGAAGACCAAATGATGATAATGATTTGGGTACCTAAGATTGAAATTAAGTCAGATTCAGAATTAATTTGGTTGATTTTGAGTCAGGTCTTACTGCTAATTATTGTCATTATTCTTTTAGATGACATAACAACAAATTTGAAATACACACTTCTTAATTTTGACAAAAACACTGTTCTGTTTTGATAACTTTGATTTACAATAATGGGATTTAAACATTTTTTTTTTTCTAAATTAGTGATCAGGTGGCACTGTCTGTTTATGTTTAATAATTAACCCCCGAAGACTAGGCTAATATTGTGTTGTATTCCTACAGAAGGTATTTTAAGAGCCCTATAACAACATCGCAAATCTAGTCCCTACGTCCAAACTGTCACTTTAATTTGACAAACCACAACTTCATTAAGGAGAGTAACTCTCCTGCGGCGCTCGCTTCAAACGCAGCACAACAATGTAAAAGGTTTTCCTGATACAATATTAATCTCACTAGACTCAGTTATAACATGAAAAATTAATTTATTTATTAGCTCCGTGCATTTCAAGGAGAAATTTAAACAAAACGTACGCTTAGCTTCGTGGCTTGATGAGGCTAATACTCGGTTTCTAGAGGCTAATAACGATAAATTTTGCAGATTCTACTTAGTTCATGCTTTATAAGCTCTGCAGGGAATGAAGAGTATCATGAATTGTTCAGTAGGTAAGGTAAATCTCTGTCAGCAAATCAGTGCGGTTCAAACCTTGAAAAGACGGACCGACTAAGGGCGAATTTCACCAATGAAAACTGAACGCGATCAGCACATAATCTACGTTTAAGAGCTGTCACTGTCATTATTTTCTTTGTAATATTGACACTGACAGCTCTTGAACTCGGTTTAGATGTGCTGATCGCGTTCAGTTTGATTGGTGAAATTGGCACTTAATTGTTTTACCAGAAACAAATGACAGCCCCGCGAGATGATTGTAAATCTAAGTTATCAAAATAAGAACAGTGTTTTTGTCAAAATGAAGGTGACGATAACCGACTTTTAATGATTTTATACTGAAGATCACGTCTAAACGAGTAGTGTTAATGATTTGAAAAAAAAAATATGATAAATTAGAGCATTTTATTTATATCGAGAAATGTACACGGACAGAATTAGTAGTATCCGTGTGGTGCCGGAAGTAAAGAATAGCACCACCCCATTTCTTCCCGTGGGTGTCGTAAAAGGTGACTAAGGGACTTACTAGAGAATGGGCGGCAGTGTTCTCTATGCATTTTAACACCATACTGCGATCGCCAACCCGCCTGCCAAGCGTGACGATTATGGCAAACCCTTTGGGGGAGGCCTATTTCCAGCAGTGGACGTTTTTCGGCTTTCGACTTATAGATTACGGGAAAACCTATAAGAAGTCTATGGTGTTAAAATAACATTGTAAACAACTCAATATTGTGCGTAATTAGTAATTAAACTTATTCATTAGGTACCTACTTCGTACACGGAACTATGATAATTTAACAAAGTTCTCCTAGCTTCAGAAGTCAAGATCTTGTTTTTGTTAAAGCAAACACTTGTTTTTCAGTGCAAATATTTTTTTTTCAGGATTTCATAAAAATAAAATGTTATCTAAATCAGTCTGCCCAGCCTTTTCCCAACGTGTTGGGGTCAGCTTCCAGTCTAACCGGATGAAGCTGAATACCAGCATTTTATATGGAGCGACCGCATATCTGACCTCCACAACCCAGTAACTGGGTAATACGATACCTCTTGGTAATACTGGTTGGCAGACTTTCGGGCTTCTGACGACCCGTAACGAGACTGTCAAAGATCCACGAATGACAGCCGGGAACAACGTCTTAACGTGCTTTCCGAGGCATGGAGGAGTCTCGGTATGTAATGATGGTCACCCATCCACGGACCAACCCAGCAAGCGTAGCTTACCCTGATGGATGAACCCGTGTGGCAGTTATTACTTAGCCACGAGCTCCTCAAATAAAATGTTATCTACTCCATCATCATCATTTTAGCCGAAAAGATGTCCACTGTAGCCTCCCCTAAAGGGGGGGCCATAATCGCCACGCTTGGCAGGTAGGATGGCGATCGCAGTATGCTGTTAAAATGGATAGAGTTTTCCCACTATCTAGTAAGTCCCTTAGTCGCCTTAAACGACACCCACGGGAAGAAATGTTATCTACTTAACTTTATCCAATTCCTCAGCAATAACAAAAGTAATTTAAATCTTAAGACAAACTTTTAATCAATTCAAATCATAATTCTGAAAAAAAACATGTAAATATTTCAAATTGTAACTGGGAAAATTTATTTTTATTGTAGTCACGAACATTCTGAGTGAGCCTAGGTTTTAGAATAGCACGCGACGAATTTATTACGCAATTATAGCCACAAAAAAATCTTATTTCAGTGTAATTGTTAGTTGGAAAGCACGAAATTTTATAAAGTATTTTAAAATGTGTGAGGGACTAAAATTAGAATTCTAGCTGTAAAATAAGCTAATTAATTAGAGAAATAAACCCATAAATAAACATGAAATAACTAAACGTATGAATAAATTGTCTGAGTCCAGTTCAATACCAAGCGTTCAGGGCCTCAAGTCTGCTATTACAATAGTGTCAGAATGATCGATCATTGATTTCATAATTGTTGATTTTTACAAGTTTGGTAATCTACCATTATAATGGCGTCATTATGACTTTCCAATGGTCGGCCACTGACACTACATTGAAAGAAATTGCATTTATTGGTAATCTCGTACATAATGACAAATGAATGACATTTCTACTAATGGGTTTTATAATAATGGCAATACGATAATGCCAATATAATAACACTATTCTATTACGAGAAGATTGACCGACCAATGATCGACCATTATGAATTTAGCAGAGATTACGAACTTTTAGCAAAATGTCAATGGCATGACAATGGGATCGTGTTGGAATGACTGAATTTATAAAATAGCAGACTTGGGCCCCAGGGGCGGTGTTAGGGCTGCCCCGCCACTGCAGCGCCTCGGGCATGTTCGCTAGGCACGCACCGACTGCTTTCACGCGACGATGCGCAAGCGGTGCGCGTCTCAGGTGCGCAGAGTATGGGGCAGCGCCAACATCGTCTTGGCGATGATCACCAATAGACTGGATTGCCCTTATATCCGGTAATGCTGCAGCAGACATATTACCTTGCGAGTGTTCGTTCTTGTCTGTGCTTGTTGTACTGTCTGTATCCTTTTATTTATCTGTTTGTATACACCGTGGCAACTTATTCGTCTTACAACGGCAGCCCACATCATGTATCCAATGACTACTAATCATTCATAAAAGAAAAAAAAAATAACATAGGAATAATTAAAAAAAAAAAAAACAATATGACGCATGACGTAGTTTGAAACACCCTGTTACGAGCCTTGCGTTCCAAGGGCGGCGCGGAATGGAGTGCAAGGCTCACACCGCGCTCATAACAGGGTGTTTCAAACTACATCATGCGTCATATTTTATTTTTTTTAATTATTCAAATGTTAATAAAAACAAATCTTTTATGTATGATTAGTAGTAATTGGATAGAAGATTGTTTTGCTTTAGCATAGGCCTCCCCCATATTCTTCCACAGTTCCCGGTCATAGGTTTTTGTCTTCCACATTGGCCCCGCTGTCGCCTTAAGGTCGTCGTCCCACCTTCGTATCGGGCGTCCTCTCTTCCTTTTGCCTTCTCTTGGGTACCATTCGGCTACTAATTTGCCTCATTTCTCCTTTTTGTCTCTGATTAGATGACCCGCCCATTTCCATTTCAGCTTTTTTATCTTGTATCCGTCCGCTATTTTAGTTTTCACTCTTTTATTTTCATATTAAGTAAATAGTAAATGTAATTAGATGTGAGATTGAATAAAGGCTATTATTATTATTATTTGTAAGTTTTACTTCAGTCGTGTGGCCTAAAGCACACTCGTTTTTTTTTCTGTATATTGTTCGTTTTAAAAGCAATTTTTTGTATTTTTTGTGCGTGTCCCAAATAAAATATTTTTCTTTCTTTCTTTCAACCGAATGAACAGCCTGTGAGTTACATAACCTTTCGTGGAAAACTTTAGGTAAGTAAGTCTCGAATTCATTCTGGTTTTTAGATCCCGATTCAGTCTCTCATCAGTAAATCAGCAATATCCTCTGCAATGTCATTGTCCCAATCTAATTGGGGTCGATGCAAAATGACTGTTTCATCCACACTTCTCTATTAGTCGTCATCTTGGTAGTCATCCCCTTTTTAGCCATATCATCTGTCACACAGTCCATCCATCGTTTCTTTGGTCTTCCCCTACTCTTATAGCCATCGACATTCATACTCAAAACTTACCTCACGATATTTTCCTCATTAGCATTGCAGTAGGTACCTACCTACTATATTTGTGGCGGTTTGACCACAATAAACAGCCAACCACATTCGTAAGCTTTCACCAGGCATTGATAACATTACAATGTTTCCTCCCTACGTTACTTTGTTTATGAATAAATGACTATGACTGTCATAGTCATTTATTCATAAACAAAGTAACTTGTATCTGTATTTACACACAATACTATGAACTAATCAAACTCAAACTCAAAGCATTTATTTCAATTGAACCAATTTACAGGCACTTTTGAATTGTCAAGAAGTCAGTCAGTTACAAATATGAAGCTAGTTGCCCATTCCAAATAGTAGGTTCCTATGGAGAAGAACGGGCAAGAAACTCTACGGACACTCTTTTAAATTAAAATATTGATACAAAGTATTGGTAACATCATTTATATTGAAATTATACATGTGAGAACGATGCAAATCATCAGAAGCGTCCGTGATAAAAAGGTTAAAAACAAAAAAAGGCAATCCAAAATTAAAATAATTAAAAATAAGCCGTGGTAGCTAAGAGATGACCAGTCCCAACTGACAGCGCCCGTTCACGAACATGACGCATGGATCAGCACCATTCAGCTCAACCATTTTGAAGGGAGCTAAATGATCCAACTCACATGCCACCATCAGCGAGACATCTGAGTGAGCATGACATACTCTCAGCCGCCAGGGCACATTCAAGTCAATGAAAGCCATATTACCCGGTAAATGGTAGCTCTATTGTACATAGTACTCACACCTGTGCTATGCAATTATATAATACAAAGGAGATTGAGTGTAGACAATGAAAAGATAGTCTTACAATCTTCAGCAGCTCCAACAGTACATCTTCCATAAAACTATACCTATCTACCCATATTCCAAAAAACTGGCACGCTGACCCCAAATCCTTACAAAAGTAGGTGTTAAACCACGACTTTCATAGGCTTACTTTTCCAAACAAAAACTCAATTAAAGGCCTCAAAAGACAAAGAACTGAAATTATTTACGACATCAACCGCCAAACTGTCTTTTTTTTCCTCTTTTTATAGAGGGGTGGAGGGATGGTCCAATTTATCATTCGGCCTTCTGTTTAGGGTTGAAACCACGACAGGGTTAATTATGTAATACAATGCTACTGCGAAGGGTTAAAAAAGAATGATGCTGTTAAACATATTGTCGTGTTTAATGTTTGTAACACGAACGTTTGAGTGAGTTTGTTTATTTGTTTCTTTTCATGTTTTTGTTTTAATTTGTTTTTGATTTGGTGACGAATGAAACTGTTTTTAATGGGGTCTGGACTTGATTTTACATGCTGGCTTGTAATTTCAGTAAACGTCTAATTTTAGTAGGTAATTGTCCAATACAAAATAATCCTGAACCGACACATCTTGAATACACAATAATTTGTAACCATATGTTAATTTAAAAGTGTCCGTGGAGTTTCTTGCCCGTTCTTCTCCATAGGTACCTACTAAGCTTTGGAATGGGCAACTAGCTTCATCTTTATGACTGACCGACCCCTTGACAATTCAAAAGTGCCTGTAATTGGTTTATTTGAAATAAATGCTTTGAGTTTGAGTTTGATACGTGTGGAAAGCCTTTGCCCAGCAGTGTATGTGCAGGCTGACATCCCACTGAAGAACAATTAAATGCCTTCTCGGATTGATAAAGAGAACATCATTTTAAAAGTGCTCAAGATACGGATCCTTAAAAAACTAGATCCCTATAACATAACCTCTTCAAATAATAAAATAAACAACCCTAAAGTAAATTAATACAATAGAAAAAATATTTTCCTTCTTCTCCCCAAAATGTTACCAGCTCAAAAATAAAAATGACCTACCCACAGAAATGGAATTACAAGTAATACTCCGCCACTTGAGCTGGCATCCGTTGATCGTAAAGTGTCCGTTATACTGGCGTGCCCATTGCAGGTGGCCGAACTACCGCGACTCTTGCCCAATGTTCGGGTGACATACAGTTGCCAAGACATGCCACTCTTTGTTTTCCAAAATTGTATATTTTTTAACAGTTATGTAGACAGTGGTGTATTTTAAGATTTTGCGCCCCAAGCCAATAATGCTTGCTGCCCTGTAATTTAACAATAAACAAAAAAAATAAAAATCTTCGCTACCGAGTGAGTGGTAGTGATTTAACGGTGGTCTTACAAAAAGAACCAATAATATGCACACCTCGTATAGAATAGATTTTCATTTGTTAACATGCATTATAAAAGCTTGAGAATTTAGGATACATGATCGAGCGAAGCGAACTCGAATATATAAGGACCCCCCGCCTCGGATAGGTTATGTTTTCTTTTGACCATTAATACAGATGATGTCGACTTACGCATAAAAGCTTAATATTTTAAGACGCAGATATATGCCAGTGACCTTGAGTGGTTAGCTTGCGTGTTCTGTACTGAGCTCACGCAACGCGTCATATGTTCAGCCAGTAATAGGACTCGCCCATCAAGGAGCACTTTCCCCAATTTAACGCATTATTAATTTATTATACACAAAACAAAAGGTATTTTAATAAAACGCGTATACTAAAAGATCAATAGTTAAATTATCTTTAAATTGGTGAAGGTTCAGAAAAATACGCTTGGTAGATTTTGCGCCATTCTCAGTTTTTTATCCGCGTTAGACATAACTTTACAAATTAATTTCACTGTGTAATATAAACAAAATCTTAAATATTTACATATTAAGTTATTGGAAAAATGCTCTAATTTATAAAAAAATTTTTTAACTCGTTTAGACGTGATCTTCAGTATAAAATCATTAAAAGTCCGTTATCGTCCCCTTAAGATGTAAGAGCGAGCAAAGCGAGCTCGAAAATTTTAGTCACGGCGACGTCACTTGGCGGCTGACTAGAAAACTATAGTGCTTGTACCTAGTAGTAAATACAGGGTGGCACGAGAGAAGATGAGTAGTGCTTGTATCAAGAAGAAGAGTAAGTAAAGAAGGAGCCACTGTATTTGATTGTTTCTAATGCACTTGGATCAAGTCCCAAATAAAATAGGCAAAATATATAGAGAGGTGTAAGAGATTGGTTTTCTTCATATAAAGGGACCCCCCTTTAAATGAAGAAAACCAATCTCTTACACCTCTCTATATATTTTTTTTTCATTCATTAGCTCTCGTTTTATTATTTGGCGTAATTATATTAATTAGAAAAAAAATATATAATTATCCCAAAAAACAAAACATAGGGACATGCCAGTCATTAAATCGTAAAAAATGGACTTGTATTTAAACAGGGAGAAAACAGAGGAATACGTTAGTATTGAATGAACGCCAACGACCACGTGACTACGTTTCCTCTTAAAACAGTTTAAAAGGCTGTCTGAAATTATAGATAAAACGTCACCTATGCCAATAGGTGACGTTTTATCTATAATTTTAATTTATTAATGCTTAGTTCTTGAATGTGGCTTAAACGTTTATTATAAAAGCGTATGCATTGACATTTAAACGGGGTATTCCATCACCCAACATTTCCAACCAGCAAGTTGGCCAACCTTACCGACCGTATACAAATCGTATAAGAAACACATTTGAAAGTCTTTGGGTCCGTTATACCCTTGTTACAATATCTCTACGGGACCCAAATGTTCCCTGTTCTCACTGTTCTCACGTACGTAAGTACAAGTCGAAGGGATCAGCCCTGTATTAATGAAAATAAAATGGTTATAGCGTCTATTGAATCGTATGAAGCTTGTTGAAAAGGTTAGCCTTTTTTCAGATGTAAATATGCTGTTTGTATTTGAATTTGGAAGTAAAATTGATGATTTGTGACTTGTTATGATGTCTTAAAAGAAACTAAGGCGCTAATTTTAAGATTTTTTGAGATGAAAATGTAACTTTTAATATAACATCATAAAATTACGCCTTCTTCTAATGGGGGTAGGCACAAACTACAGAACGACAACTGCTACGACCCCTACATACTTCTTTTGCTTCGTTTACGTTCATACATAGGCCCTATTTAATTAACGTTACAATTTGTAAATTGTAATTGTATTATACAATTTACAAATCTACAAGTTTCTGTTAAGTATAGAATAATAAAACTTACAAATTTACCATGGTGGAAAACTGACAAAATTGTAAAATTGTACCTACAATTTTACATATTTCTGTTTAATAAACATTTTCCCTTTACAGGTGACAATTTACATACTTGTAAGGATAACTGTTTTATTGAACACATACCTGTAATTACAAATTTACATAATTTATTAATTGTAGAACAATTCCGACAGGTTGACTCGCATTGTGTCATTCACAATTTTGTACCTCAATTGAGTAAGTGAAGAAATTTAAGTGTTATAAATATATTCATATATATAAAATATATATTTTTATACATTAAAAAGGGTTCTAACAACTAGTAGTGGAAGTAGTGACAGTAGTGATGATGAATATACGAGTGAACGGCAACGGTGAGTTTGTCATAAAAGGATAAACTTTACTTTTGATATGACAGATCTTATAATAAAACATCTTTATTCTCCTAAAATGATTAGAGACAGAATCATAAGTTTGCGCAAGCGTAAGCTCCACGTTATGAATCAAACATACTTATAGAAAAGTACTCTGCAACCCAAGTGCTAAAATCAAATTACAAATAGGTATTTTAAAATTCTAAGATTTTTGACCTTCGATTTAAAAGAATCTTCATCATCAACTAACATTTTATGTATTTTGTAACTTACAATTACAAATTTGTAGATACAATAATGTCATCGAAACGTACAGGCGTTTTCTGCACAATCATGTAAACGTTTATTAAACAGCATTTATAATGGTAATATTTGTAATATTTTTACTTTTAAATTCTTACATAATTGTAAGGCTTTAAACATCACTTGTCATACAACTTTGCAAACATGTCACTTATTTAAAAAAATGTCGGATTGTAACGTTCATTAAACAGGGCCCTGGTCATACACACACGCCGGTTGCGATTATTACTCACCTGACCTTTCTGAAGAACATCACAAATAAGTCACTATAATTATGTCCTCCTAGATCATGTCTTCCGTCATTTTCGTGTGATGTATTTATGTAAATGACAATACAACCCACCTTGTTTTGTTTTTACAGTGAGGAATTTGTACCTAAGACCACCAGACGGATCGTAAAAACTAAACAAACAAGAACTATGTAAACTAGCGATGGGCGTTGAATCAACGAACTAGTTGAATCAACCGTTGATCTCCTGTCAACGAATTAAGACGGAGATATATTAGTGACCTTGAGTAGTTAGCTTGCGTGTTCTGTACTGAGCACATGCAACGCGTCGTACGTTCAGCCAGTAATAGGACTCGCCCATCAAGTAGTGCTCTCCCCAATTTGACGCATTATTAATTTATTATACACAAAACAAAAGGTATTTTAATAAAATGACTAAAAGGTCAATAATTAAATTATCTATAAATTGATGAAGGCTTCAGAAAAATACGCTTGGTAGATTTTGCGCCATTCTCAGTTTTTTATCCGCGTTAGACATAACATTACAAATTCATTTGACTATGTAATATAAATATAATCTAAAATATTCACATATTAAATTATTGAGAAAATGCTCTAATTTATCATATATTTTTTTCAAATCATTAACACTACTCGTTTAGACGTGATCTTCAGTATAAAATCATTAAAAGTCGGTTATCGTCGTCTTAACTGTTTATGAATCAACTACTTAAATTGGTCAACGAAGTTTATGAATTTAACTCGTGGAATTGGTCATAGAAATTGAACTCTAAGTAACGTTTACGAGAGTCAATTTTTGAAATATTTATTTTAAGAAAAGTATGACGGTATTGTGGAGTGTGCGCACCAATCATGCCGCCCGGGAGAAACAGGTTCATACTAGTTGGTTTGTATACGTTTACGAACCCTAAGTGTGAGCTCGCTTTATTAATTTTTTTATTGTCAGTTTTTGACAAGTTGCGCGCAAGGGTAGAGTAGTCATCTACGTAAAACCATCAATCAAACGTTTTCCAGAACATACATCGAATCAAATGGTGTCTAAAATAACATTATAACAAGTCAGTAGATGTAGAGACTCGTTGAACGTCGCAGCGTTGAATAAAAACAGTTCAATGTTTGGTTTTACACAAATTTTAGGTAAAATAATAAGAATAAGAATATTTTTTAAGAATATTATATAATATATAATTTTTATTTAGCAAAAAAAAGAAATACAATGCTTTTTACTATAATATGATATTACATTATTTGTGCTCAATTTTTGTGAATAATGCCCGATGCTAGGAAAATCCTGTGTTATAGGGGCAATCCATTCGTCCGCTTAGCTTCCATTTGTCCGCTTAGATTTATTAAGAATAATGAAATAACTTCATAGAATATTTTCTTGAACTATTGTATAATCTGTTTGTGTAAATAATTTCATCATCACTGCTTTCAAAACGGTGGAGGAAAACATCGTGAGGAAACCGGCATGTCCCAGAACCAGACATTCGAAGACATGTGACATCTACCAACCCGCACTGGGCCCGCGTGGTGGATTACAGTCCACTCCCTCTCACAGAGAGGAGGCGTGTATCCCAGCAGTGGGAACATTATAGGCTGATTATGATGAATGTTCGGTTTACGTTGCAAGTTGACATTAGATGCACGTTAACTCGTTGTCGAATTTAACTAGTTGGTCGACTAGTTGACGAACGTAAATCAACGTTGACGTTTCGTTAACATAAACGACCCATCACTAGTGTGAATTTTTTCTAACAGTTGAGTTGCATAATAGTAAATTTTCAATGCATAACTCTTTATAATTAGTTACACTAAGTGAACATCATGGAACAGGTAAGTCAAGTCATTTTAAAAATCATGATTAAATAAATAAATAAAGTGTCCATCCATTTAACAATTCACTAGTCAAGTTAATTTTGAGGCAAGTTCCCACCAAGTTCATATTAATCTTACAATAACTGCACCAAGAGGTAAATAGGTACTTACTATATGAAATAGTTGGCATTGTACAAGTTTTTCCATACATCTTCCATAGTTTATACCACAAAAGCAAAAATTCTATTGAAAAAAAAAAACGAGATATCTGTTAGAAGTTGCGATAATCTATCCGTTGTCTCAAGACTTTTACCATTCCATATTTCATCGTAAAATGCAAACGGTATTTTAAATCTATAAAGGCTCTCCATACTGGCGCGACACCGGTAGAACAATTTCTATGAAAATTCAAGGCAATTGTTTTACCTTTGTGTCGCGTCGCGCGACATGTCGCGCCAGTATGTAGAAGCCTTAACACTGTATTCAAGCTATAACTAAAAACTTTTTAGTCAAAATGTTGGCAAAAAATTAAAATACAGATCCAAAGACACCGACTTCTGAAATTAGTTATTTTTCACTTTGTAGTGTTATTTTTGGAAGTCGTTTTTTTTTTTGTAAAAAGTTTTTTCATTAACTTGAGTTTTATTTTGAGTAGGTATATTTTATTACGGTAGGTAGATTGATAGTTGAAAGAAAAGTAGATTACGCAAAAGTGAGTACAGTGTTGTTCTACTATTGTTTCTCTGTAGGAAAACCCAGTGGTGATGATCAAACAAGGTAAATTGAAGGGAGCGGTCAAGAAATGCTTAGATGGAAGCCCTTACTACAGCTTCATGGGTATTTGCTATGGACAGCCGCCTGTTGGAGAGTTGAGGTTTATGGTAAGGTTTTACTCCATTCCATTTCATTATTTGATCAAAATGTCTGAATCTGTACTAAAAGGACAAGGAAAGAATATTAGTACAATACAAAACACTACGTAGTTGAAAATAACTTTGATTTTGGAAGTTGGTATTTTTAGTCTTGTATTTTCGTTTTTTGCCACCGACTTTCGAAATTAAAGTTATTTTTCACGTTGTAGTGTTTTTTTTTTTGGAAGTCGGTTGGTTTTTTTTGTTGTTTAAGTTTTTATTTTTCACTTTCTAGTTTTAGTAACTACCCCACTTAAATTTGAATATCACTGCCTGCTATGTAAATAACAGTGACAGGAAGTTATTCATCATCTACATAGACTAGTGAGAAAATTACGTATTATTGAAGCTAACTCAAATACTACCCAAGCAAAGTTAATAAAATTTTTATAGGTGGTCTATAAATTTTATTAACTTTGCTCAAGCGCATGCTTCTTCTACAAAATGAAAAATAAATTCAACAAACGAATATACAACCTTTGTTGAAGTGTGTTAAAAAATTGTGTACAATGGGCGGTATTAACCCACAACGTATTATATTGATAAAGACATTTTGATAACACTCATCAAATCCTTGTTTGTCTATGACTAAACTGTGATCTTATCTTAATTTAAGGCGCCATTAGCAGTGAAGCCATGGGAAGGCATTCGAGACGCAACAGAACACGGGCCGGTGTGCCCACAATTCGACATGAGCGTCAGCGGTTTTGTAGAAGGAAGCGAAGACTGCCTTAGCTTGAACGTCTATACAAAATCACTAGCACCCAGCTCCAAAATACCCGTGATGGTCTACATTCACGGAGGCGCCTTTTTATCAGGATCTGGTAATGCCGAAACATATGGCCCTGAATATTTTCTCCAACACCATGTCATCATAGTGACCATAAACTACAGGCTTGAAGCATTAGGCTTCCTTTGTCTAGACACCCCTGAAGTACCAGGAAACGCTGGCATGAAAGACCAAGTTCTTGCTTTGCGTTGGGTCAAAGAAAATATCAGCAAGTTTGGAGGAGACCCTGACAATATCACTATATTCGGGGATAGCGCTGGTGCCAGTTGTGTAACCTTCCACATGCTGTCTCCCATGTCAAAAGGCCTCTTTAACAAGGCGATAGCACAAAGTGGAGTCTGTTTGGCGTACTGGGCGATGGCGCAAGAACCCGTCGAACGAGCGTTTAGATCTGGAAAAGCATTAGGAAAAGACACAAAGGATGTTAATGAACTGTTACAGTATCTAAGAGGTCTCCCAGCTATTGACTTAGCAAGAGTCTCAGTGAAAACAAGAACACAAGATGACAAATGCAGAGTATTGCCAATCTATTTTACACCAACGATAGAAAAAAAATTCGAGGGCCAGGAACAATTTCTAACTGAAGAACCTATAGACTTGATTTTAGCGGGAAAAGTTAGCAAAGTACCGCTGTTGACCGGTTACAATTCAGCTGAAGGGATACTGATGGTCAATGATCATACAAAGAAACTGGAACTTTTTAATAAAGACCCATCGTTGCTCGTACCCAGAGATATAGCAACAACGGTGCCTAAAGAAAAGATAGATGAGTTTGGTCGACGTATAAAGCAGTTTTATTTTGGCGGAAAGGACGCAACCAAGGATGATACTCAAGCTATTGTAGATTTACAGTCAGATATTAACTTCACTTACTATACACATAGATTTTTGCATTTCTACCAAAGCATGGCTCCTACATTCCTTTATAAGTTTGACTATGTGACTGACTTAAATATGATCAAAAGCATGTTAGGTCTTAGTAATATGAAGGGTGCTTGCCATGCAGATGACCTATTCTATATATTCCACAGTGAAATGAGTCGGAATTATTGTGTGCAAAATGACAAATTAAAAATTATAATATACCAAATTACTAAACTGTGGGCAGATTTTGCAAATACTGGGTGAGTGTAAAAATTTCCATGATCTATTATTTTAACACAAAACATCACGCCTATTATCCCCGAAGGGTTAGGCAGAAGTGTACCTTACGTACACCCCGCCATGTTAATCCTATCATTAAAATGTTATTATTTGTCTTCGTCTTTCGTAGAACAAATTGATTTATTTGATTTTCTATTTATTTTCAGTAATCCAACACCATCTAAAGGAAGTTTAGAATGGCTACCCTACACATTAGCAACTAAAGAATGCTTATTACTAAGCCAGGATATGAAACTCACAAGTAACGTTGACAAGGAAAGGATCGAGTTCTGGAACAAAATCTACTCTGATGCTAGAAAACCTTGTGCACCTAAGTCTAGTTTATAGTATGGTATGGTTAATTGATAGGAAAATAACTATCATTTGGTTGTGATTCAAATATTGTTTGTGTTCTAAGTAGGAATTTCTAACAAATTTAAAAAATTTGATTATCCTTTTAATATTTTTATGACAAGTTTACTTTTGTAGGCTGGCAACCGCCGGCTATAGAACCATGTCAGGGGTCGACAACGTGCGGTAATAGGGTCCATATTGGCTCACCTAAAGTTCTTTACCCGAAATTGTTCTTCCTAATGATTTGTAATCCGAATGATCACTCTTCCTAAAATTTTTCATCCTAAAGTTTTCATTCATACTATTTGTAGTGCTACCGGCGATGTTCATAACACTCATGTTTCCGAAAATTTTAATTAATAATATCATTAATGTAAATATATTTAAACTCCTACTGTGTTTTATCATAACGCTTTTATCCCTAAACATAATTACTGGGGGCACTATGAAAAAAATACTTAGAAAGATTTCGCGACCAATTTCGAGGTAGCGCTCGCCGGCCGCTGCCGCGGCACCGCTCGCTTCGCTCGCTCGGCTCGCGCGTAGGTGGTGACAGTTCTAACCTAACCTAAACTATGGATATCTTTGCAGGTACACACCGCTATAAATAAAATTAAAAAAGATGCTTTAATTAATCAAAACAAAAAACCAATTCATATAATTAGTGAGTGCTAAGCAAGCACTTCCTCAAGTATACGTGCTAATATGCCAACAAACTTGAACTTGAGAAAAGTAATATATCGTCAAAGAAACCAAAAAGAAATATTACAGAACCTAAATCTAAACAAAAAAGATATGAATTTGACTATTAGTGTAAAAGATGGTTATGTTGAGAAAATATAGGAAAACAAATAAAAGTATAATAGATGTTTATTGCTACTGACATTATGAAGTTGAATGCTTCGGAATTATGAACATTAGAGACAGAGTAGTTAGGAATTGTGATTGTTAGGATAAAAAATGTTAGGAAGAACATTTTCGGATTTCCAATTATCGGAGTTAAAAATTTAGCTGAACTTTGGCGCACCCGCGGTAATACTATCTATGGTAGTGGTGGTAGCGGTGTTGTTTATAAGTGGTAATACTATATTAAATAATAAATTAATAATAATAATAATCTGTCTGTGTGGTGCCGGACGTAAAGAATAGCACTCCCCTATTTCTTCCCGTGGGAGTCGTAAAAGGCGACTAAGGGACTTACTGGAGAATAAGCAGCAGCGTTCTCTATGCATTTTAACACCATACTGCGATCGCCAACCCGCCTGCCAAGCGTGGCGAATATGGCAAACCCCCCCCCCCTCTTTGGGGTAGGCCTATGTCCAGCAGTGGACGTCTTTCTGCTGAAATGATGATGATGATGAATACTAATGAAACCAGAACCATTTATAGTACTTAATTGGCTGATGACTAAGTAGCATTTAAGCAGTGCAATTTTAAATAAAATGTTAAATTATACAGCGTGTTTGGCAGAACGTTGAACATACGAAAATGGTGAATAGGTGGGGTCATCTGCTACCTTACTCAGCCCTAATTTATTTGGCCCTGGCCCCCTGCATATTTTATTTTTATGGTTTTTGCTTTCTTCTGCTTTGACCACTTTCTTAACTTTATAGTGTATTTTTTATTAAAAATGGGTAAAAAAGAACAATATTTTTGTTTTTTTTTATCTTTAATTTTGGCAGATTCTTACAGAAAGATGTAAAAAATACTTAAATCTTAATTTCAACTTGCATTAACAAAAAAACAAAAAATGGTTGAGGAGTTCCAATTCTAGCAAAACATCCCAAGTGTGTTTCAAATGGTATGTAATTTGCTTTTATTAAAAAAAAACCTTTAGGAGTTATTTCATAATTTTATCAAGTAGGAAATTTTCGACGAAACTCTACCTTTACGGAAAGTGAAATGTTTTGCGAAATTTAATACTGCAAGGTTGGTAAAAATTAAATGATCAAAAAATATTGCCTGTTTTACCCATTTTTAATAAAAATTACACTTTAAAATTAAGAAAGTGGGGAAACTAGAAGAAAGCAAAAAAAATATTAAAAAAATAACCAGGGGGGCAGGGCCAAATAAATTAGGGCTGAGTAAGTAGCAGATGACCCCACCTATCCACCATTTTCGTATGTTCAATGTTCTGCCAAACACCCTGTATTTTATTTCTGTAGATTGGTTCAAAAAACTTTTACACGTCATAATTATACATACAACTTATAATTTAAGACTGAGTTCGGTGTTTCCTATCCGACTACGTTGAGAAGAAAGACCGAAACAAACTCAGAGGTCTCTTTTAAAGTCTAGACATAATCTTCGTTAGACCATACGAGTACCATGCAGATTAATGTCTGAGATGGTGTTTTGAGGAAAAAACCATACAGATTTGAGTGGACCTATTCAGTCAGTGCACGCATTTGTCAGTAATCATGTAGCTCAACTCAGAACTAAAGAAGCTCAACAACTCGAAAGAAAGTTTAATGTTAGTGATCCTATAGAAAGAAAGAAAGAAAGAAAAATTGTTTATTCTGCACAAACAAAACACACATTACAAAAAAAAAATACAGATTGACAAAAAAAAAAAAAAAAAAAAATAACACACTCTAATACAAGTAGCCAAATTGCAATCATATTTAAGGACTGTGGAGGGGTGTCGGACTTCGGTCAGTTCACCTAAGTTCGTCGGTGATCGGCTGTTTCCGTTGGTCGCTTTGCCAGTCGCGTCGCGGTGACTCGTGGCATGCTTTAAACAACTTCTTTCATGTGTTGACGCGTTTCGCTTAAGCGTGTAGCTCATGGCCACGGGGTAATACCGTTAACTTATTTTTGAGATT
Source organism: Tiliacea aurago (assembly GCA_948098905.1). Taxonomy (NCBI): domain Eukaryota; kingdom Metazoa; phylum Arthropoda; class Insecta; order Lepidoptera; family Noctuidae; genus Tiliacea; species Tiliacea aurago. The sequence goes on from OX402593.1 coordinate 22,257,423, forward strand.
AGTTAGCTAAGCTGATTCCTACCGGTAGATTTGTAACAATATTAATTATAAGTTTTGGTTTAGTTATTGATTTATCAAAATATTAATACCTTTATGTAAGTTACTTTGTTGGTACAGACGGCTACACATCAAGCTATACATTTACCGTATAAGCTGATCTCACTTTGTGTAGGATTTCCGTACAATGAGAGGCCAGCGTATACTGGAAATGTATAGCTTGATGTGTAGCCGAGTGTACATAAGCTATTTACGAAAGCTGTAATTAATTAGTAAAACCTTTTCTACGGTATTTATTTGTTTATAACCTGTGTGCTGTCTGTCTATGTGGATTGTACTATAAACGTGTTTTTAGGGTTCCGTACCAAAATGGTAAAAAAGAACCCTTATGGTGAGACTAAGTCTGTCTGCGGCCGGTGGTGCGAAGCTACCATCCGCGGGATTATGCCTGAACGCCTCTAAGGCCGAAGCCAGCCTAGCCGAATCCGGCAAAGATATGATCACTGTGGAGCCCCGAGAGTCGGGAGGCTCTTGTCTGTCTGTCTGTCACACCTGGATATCTCAAGAACTACAAATTCTATCAACTTGAAATTTAGAATAGTTTTGGATGACGTTTGCCCAACTATGTTGCAAAGAGAGAAATTTAAAAAAATATATCTTTTTTGCAAAAGAGACTGAAAAGGGGTCTTAAAAAATGTAAGTGGGGCTACTCGGCCACGTGGGGTATCATATGAAAGGTTTCCAACTTTTGATTAAAATTGTAAAAAAATACCATCCCCACCTCCGAAGTTTGCATAAATAAAAATCTGAAATTATTCTATGTGATAGAAGTTTATGTAAAGATTACAGGAAAAATAAAACGATGTCTCTAAATAGCACAGTTTTTCAGAAACCATCAACATCATAATATATATACGTACGGAACCCTCGGTCCGCGAGTCCGACTCGTTCTTGACCGGTTGTAATTTTTTTTTTTGTTTGGCAGAAGTGGGAAACGCTCATGGACGCCCAGACTGCCTCATCGCTCGAGGCCGTGAATACTCAGGGCCTAAATCCGCTTTCAATTAAATTAGGCTGCCTTCAAACTTGCGTTATTTCCTTCTCAATACCGCTGAACCACTAAGGTGTACGCCGTGCTTATCGTGGCGTGCAAATTGTAAGGAAAACTGAGGTTTCACCTAACCAACGTTGACTTTGATAGGGATTTTTAGTGTTAACGATTTTATAGTGATACGATATATTTTTTGAGTGTCACAGCTTGCCTTTCGTTTTCTGTGGGAGTGATGTCATAAAAAGAGACGGAAGTGTGTACCAGGAAGTGACAGCAAGAGAATGGATAAAAAAAAGAAAGAATTTGTACTTTTTTATAGCATGGAATTAGTAAGTACACTTTATAATAGCATTGTAATTAGTGTAATCATGGAATTAGTAACTACTATATAGATTGTAAGAAGAGGGGTCGAATTTCGACCAGTGGGGGACCACTAGTAATGAATAATTATTCGAACAAATAATTCAGTATTTAGTGTTTTTAAATTTTGAGAATAATTTCTGTCGCTGCTGAGTAGCTCATTACCAAGGTGAGACGTCAGATATTACACATCGTATGCAACTACTGTAAGGCTCACTCGTTGTTTTTTTAACCACAAAGTAGAAGCTCTTGGCCTTCATCCTTCACCTGGTGGTGAGGCTAACTGCCGAAACACAACAATGCTGTCAACATTGTTGTTATGGCGACAGACTTAAATAAGATGTGGTAGCTACCCAGGCAGACATAGAACAAGCCCTACCACCAACAAAACCGAGCAGAAAATTTTGTCCCCACTGGGAATCGAACCCGGGACGTCTGGGTCTGAGACAGATGGTCTTACCACTAGATCACAGGGGCGATTAAAAACGTTTTGATACATACGAGCTCAAAAAATAATAAAGTAGGTACAGTCGACGCATGTGGTAACCTTGAACTGACCTAGCGTACATAGTACGGAGTTACAATAGAATAAGTGGCCAGCTTCATTATCATCTGTCTAGCCTTTTCCCAACTATGTTGAGGTCGGCTTCCAGTCTAATCGGATAATAAGTGACCTGTTTATAAATTTTCTTTACCGTACTCATGTGCCGTCAACTCTACGTATGGCGTCAGGTCAAAAACACCATGCAAGGAAGTCCAACTAGTCATTGGTATGATGACATCGTCAGAATCACGAGAAACACCTGGCCCAGCAGTCTTGATCTCGACATACATAGCGATCGTTTACGACCGAGTTCGGTCGCAAAGTGCTAATACAGTCCCGTCAAAAATGCTTGACAAGATATAGATTTTTTCATGCTTATCAAGCACGATTGAGTAAAACTGGAACTAATGGCACAAAATATTGTTCACATTTTAAGGTTGCAATAGGTGTAGTACCAGGTTGCAATAGTACAATATGGAACTCAACCATAATCACATGGAACTAACTAGTTGCAGCAGTTCCATAAGAAAGAAATGTCGGCTGTAAAACTAGTTTAAAATTACATGAAATTAATGGTACAAAATATTATTATTTTAGGTTGCAATAGTTCCACATGGAACTACTGGGAATAAAGGCTTTTAACCGTCTAGAGATCCCATTAGGACTTTGCGATTGAATCCGGTCGTAAAGCGATCGCTATCTATGTCGAGACTGCAGGGTCTGGACCAGAGATGCACGGTATCAGGAAAATGGGAGGAAGGAAAGGATGCCCAATAAACGAATGATGAAAATCACGTGTGCGAGGCGAGCACGGCCTACTGCGAAATGGCATGACTCACACATTTTAGCACAGTTTGGGCGATAAAACAGTTTTGACTTAAATGCTACCACGGCGGGGTGAGATAATTTCTTGTCATGTGACATAACTTGTTGACGTTTAGTTGGGACTCAGTAAATTTGATCGCGTTCGTTTGGAGGTGGTGATAATATTTTCGTGCTAATTACGGCACCAAATGGCAATAAATTATTACAGTCAATCAAAATCACACAGTGAATCAAAATGTTCCACGAATGGCACTTTCACCTAAAAAGAATAGGTGCCGAAAGTGGAATAGGTTAGGTGCCGTTTGGTCAAGTGCCGTTCAAATCGGTGATTTAAGTGGAATACCTGGATCTTTTTTTTTCTAATCTCATGACATTGAATCGACAGGAGTTTTACGACTAATGTTAGTCGTGTCGTAATAATATCGTAAGATATAAAAGGTCTTGAGAAACCTTTAGAAATGTAGGCAGCATAGCCATTTGTTTACAGTACGTATGTAATTATTTGCACTATATAAATGTTCCGATAGTAAATAGCGAAAGTCAAATCTGTATTAATTTACTAAAATTTGTTTTAGAATGGTGAATTCTAAAATATAGCTCACCTAAGATTTTAAATTTTCGAAAGGACGTTTGAGAGAATGAATGAAAGGCGGCTAACAAAAGGACTTATAAATGGAGATGGAAACGCCGGAAAAAGACTCCCTTGTAGGACATATTATAGTGACCTTATTGATCCTGCCAGGGTTGCGAGTTTGTCCGAAAGGGATATCGTGGCCCTGGCACACAGGCAAATGAAGGAACACGGGTGGGTTTTAGTCAGTAAAAGTCTGACACGCCCTCCCGCTCCGCCCAGAGCGAGAGAAGTTATTTGATAATTTCCCATCCAGAAAAAAAAAAAAACCTTATTGATGATGTTTTTGATTGACCAAATCATCATCTAACTAACCGTTTATAAACCGGATGCAGCTGTATACCAGTGTTTTACATGGAGCGACTCCACATCCCAGTTACTGACCAGATAATTCATCATCATCATTTCAGCCGAAAGACGTCCACTGCTGGATATAGGCTTCCCCCAAAAGGACCGCTGGATTGCCATAATCGCCACGCTTGGCGATGGTCAATCGCGACGTAACTATTGAAGTAACCGTACGATTCGGTACGCGATACTCACGATAAATCGATTCAAGTTGAATGTCAAAACAGGCCTATTGTTTTTTGACAACTTTAAGTGCGTGTCGGACCACGCACACTAAGGGTTCCGTAGTTGGGATAAATATTTACGCGTGTACAGTAACGATTTTATTTCTTTGTATTTCTTGAAAAAGATCACATTATCTCAAAAACTATTGACTTATATAAAAAAGTCACTTGAAAACATCACAATCTTTTTAATTATAGGATCCAATGATATTGATTTGATTTTAATAAATTGTCCATTTTCTTGCTGACTGTAGGTACAGTTTTTATAAAAATCTGTAGGTACATGCAGATCAAAATGTTTAAAAGGTTAAAGACAGTCTCCTTAGAGTGTTTTTTTGTAACTACAAGGGTTAAGGTCTATTATTGATCAAAGGTTATGGGTACCTGCTCTCACCAACCGCCCGTCCGAATATTCACCCTGTTTTCTGTAAAAGTGTATTTTTCTCAAAGATCAGATTTTGATGCCTGAAGGGTTAAAATGAGGTACTACCAGGACACAAAATAATATCAGAACCAATTGGTCCATAGAGCACTTTCACGCAGACCCCTTTAAATTAAAAAAAAAACTCGGACAAGTGCGAGTCTAACTTGCTTGGTGAAGGGTCCGTATACCTAATGAATATGTTATAAATCATTTATTTTATCCCAAGAACAAACTTAACGTTATAGTCGAGAAATATGTTCTCCCATACATTCCAACTGCAAATGTAAGTTTGTACGCACAATATTGAGAGATTTACCATGTTATTTTAACACCATAGACTTCTTATAGGTTTTCCTGTAATCTATAAGTAAAGAACTATTACTATTTTCTGCGAATTATTTTTTTATTTTAGGCTCTGTAGTTTCAACATGGTCAAATTTCATCTATTTTCCTAAATAACTTTAAAACTATTTAATTTTATTTGAAAAAAAAATATTTGAGACCCTGACAATAAGCCCTTTCGGTTAATATGTCACACGATACAGTTAGAAAAGCTTTTATTTTTTTATTTGCCCCCCACAAGTGTCCTCATATTCATAATTCATTTATTTACGTTACACGTCTGTCTTTGGGTCACAGAAATTATATCATCATCATCATTTCAGCCGAAAGGCGTCCACTGCTGGACATAGGCCTCCCCCAAGGGGTTGCCATAATCGCCACGCTTGGCAGGTGGGTTTGACGATCACAGTATGGTGTTAAAATGCATAAAGAACGCTGCTGCCCATTCTCTAGTACAGAAAATTATATTATGTGTATCAAATTTCAACTCGGACGGAACAGAAGACGAACGGACAGACAGCGAGCCAGACAGACAGACACACGAGTGATCCTATAAGGGTTCCGTTTTTTTCCTTTTAAGATACGAAACCCTAAAAATCAAAGAATGTTTACGTGCACACATTATTTACATAAAATCATTACCCTTCATTTTGACTTCGCCAACTTCGGGTAATAAATATAGGTAATTTACTCATGTAAACTTATAAAAAACTAACATGTTTAAATATACTTAATTATACCAAACGCATATTATAGATACCAACGTTTTAATTTATAATTCAACCAAAGGATACATAACCAAATTGAAAATAATAACGTTAAAAATAATATTTACAAGAAAAATGAAAACGCCGGCCAAAATTGTTCCACGTGACGCTTCTTCCAGAATGTTGCCATTAAAATTTATTCTAATTTATATTTTTCTTTAATTAAATAAGACATGCCCGAAGTGGTGGGAACGTGACCGGGGGGCGGAAACCATTAGACGTTAGGTAAAGGTCCCACTGCAAACAATATTAGAGATTTTTAGAAAGATCCCCCATCGCGTCCTAACCAAAATGTGAGTTCAAAACTAGAGGGACAGATTGAGTTCATGGGAACATTTAAAAACCGCTCTGGGCAGAGCAGGAGGACGTGTCAGACTTTTACTGACTAAAACCCACCCGTGTTCCTTCCGTTGCCTGTGTGCCGGGGCCACGATATCCCTTTCGGACAAACTCGCCACCCTGGCAGGCATTGGCCCTAACGGACCCCGTCAGTTGGTGCTGACATCTCTTAAGGCGTGCGTGGAACACAACGCGCCGTCGACCCGGGCCTGGTTCTTGTCGGATGGCGAGCTACCCATCGCTCACCGTCCGCAAGCCCGCGCCTACCGTGGCCGGAAATCAGCTTGCGAGTCCCAACGCCCGGGGCGTCTCCTGCGGTGACTAGGGGCGCAAGGGCGCGAACCTTGCCTCCCCCTCACGCGCTCTGCCTCCTCCTTCGCGCGCATTACTGCTTCGCAGAAGGAGGTGATGGCCTCCTAAGTATGCACTCTCGCTCTGAACCATGGCCTGAACCAGGGCCGGACGCGATCGCCCCCGATTGCCTCCGTGAGGACACGGCGGTGCTCCGCCCAAGCCGGGCAGATCTCCACAGTATGTTTTTTGGACATGTCCTACCAAGTTCATCAGGTATTTCTGTGTATATCATTTGAAGGTTTTTTTTCTTTCTGTAAAAGACTTTATTAGCTTTAGGAATTTGTATAAATTATTAGTGCGAATGTACTTAAAAAAAATAGCAGCATTTTTTGGTTTCGTAAGTTCGTAATAGTTCCTGCACAGACCACAAACACTAAACTTTTGTTGTCTTCTGATTGGCCGACTAGCCGTCGCGTCATTGCAGCCTGGCCAATCGCAGTGGTCGATTAGTGATTTCCGTTTAATTTCCCGTAGAGTGAGTGTAGTGAAATGAAGTTAGTAAAACACTAAGAAAATAAGTATTTTTTATTTTCGCTGTTTTTTACATCATCACATAGTTTTCGACTAGAGCAACCATTTTTTTCCAGAAAAGATTTTCATCCGAGCTACCATTTTGTAAATATAGATCGTTTTATATAAAATAAAATAAAATCGGAGGCCCATATCTCGAAAAAAAAAAATTTTTGCTGCTCATAGTGCCCTTAATGGTATACTCGAATTCCTACAACTCCACCCCTAACACGACCCACTGACCAAGTAATGCGGCAACAGTACCTAGTCCCTACCTCTTAAAAAATATTGTTTCTTCCGGTCTGTTCTGCAAAAATATTACTGTATTTAAACTTAGGTGAAGTGAAGCCAATAGTGTCAATTCCTATGACAGCTCACTCCGGTCGGCTCGTTGTAAATCTTGCGGCACAAGCGGCTTCTCCGATAGACACCCACTCACAAAGGGACCGCGCCCCTACCACCTCCTAAAACGACGGAGCGAAAGAAAGTAAAGTGCTTCAAAATAGCAGTAGATAAGTGTAAATATTCGGTGTCTTATTTAATTTTTCTAAACGAGAAAGTGCCATTTTGTCCACTAAGTGACTGAGGGAATCTCGGCCGTGCCTTTCTTTTGTCCAACAAATTAGTTTTTCGATCGGAATGAGAATTTCGACAAAAAGAGTTTTGTAATTGTTTGAGTTTTTCTCGGCTGTAAGATATATTTTTTTATTAAATGGTATTTTGATTTGATTGAAGATTTTCACTTAGCTTTAAGGGTTGACAGAGATCTTAAAGGTTTGATTAAAAAAATATCTTGGTAGTTAATTCATTACTTTTATTCCACTGTCTCTTTCCTCTTAAGGGGACGATAACCGACTTTTAATGATTTTATACAGAAGATCACGTCTAAACAACTAGTGTTAATGATTTGAAAAAAATATATGATAAATTAGAGCATTTTTTCAATAACTTAATATGTGAAAATCTTAGATTATGTTTATATTACATAGTGAAATTAATTTGAAAAATTATGTCTAACGCGGATAAAAAACTGAGAATGGTGCAAAATCTACCAAGTATACGTTTCTGAAACCTTCACCAATTTAAAGATAGTAAGGCTTTTAGTATACTCGTTTTATTAAAATACCTTTTGTTTTTTGTATAATAAATTAATGTATAATGCGTCAAATTGGGGACAGCGCTCCTTGATGGACGAGTCCTACTACTGGCTGAACGTAAGACGCGTTGCGCGAGCTCAGTACAGAACACGCAAGCTAACCACTCAAGGTCACTGGCATATATCTGCGTCTTAACTTAAGTTGGGGTCAAGGACCTTCTTTTACAGGAATTCTTCTTCATTATTAATCCTCACATTCAATCAATCTGCCCGCTATTTCCCCCACTATGCTGGGGTCAGCTTCCAGTCTAACCGGATGCAGCCTATCTGACCTCCACAAACCAATGACAGGGTACTACGATACCCCTTGCTGAGACTGGTTGACAGATTTTTGGGCTCCTGACGACCCCTAACGACTGTCAAAGATCCACCAATGACAGCCGGGAACGACGGCTTAATTAACGTGCTTTCCGAGGCATGGAGATTTGTGAATGATTTTATTTCTGTAAATAACAAACACTTTTAGAAAAAAGAATGAAAGAAAGAAAAATAATTTTATTTGTCACAGAAAAAACGTGCGTACGAAAACATAGTAATAAACTCGAAGGTTACAAAAAACAGATCTAATTACTTTAACGAACAAACAAAGCACGTCATGAGTGTAACAAGAATTCTTGCACTCAGCATGATGCTGTGCTATGGGGGACCCACAGCACTGCGCTGATTTTCAGTGGTCACCCGAAAAGTACGTGCGGAACCCAAGTCAGGTTTGATGAGTTGTATATAAGTAACACGTAGACACACACACACGCACGTTGTACACTCGTATTTAAAAACTAGATGAGGTCAGCGTTTCCTATCTGACTACTCTGAGAAGAAAGGGCGAAACAAACTCAGAGGGTTCGGTCTATTTAAAAGTCCGGCCATAATCTTCGTCAGATCATGTGAAGACCATGTAGATTCGTGTCTTGGTCATTTGACGAAAGAACCACACAGATTGAGTGGACCTGTGTCAGTGCATACATTTGTCAGTAATCGTGCAGCTCAACTTAGGACTTAAGGAGCTCAACGATTCAACAAACAATACCAAAGAAAGGATATTTGGGAAGGCCGCCTAAAGACTTCTACATACTGGCGCGACACGCGACGTGACACAAAGGCCCCGCGTGTCGCGCGACGAGTGGTGCCTTTGTGTCGCGTTGCGAGTCGCGCTGGTCTGTAGAAGCCGTAAAGTGCCGCATAAATTACTCAAACTGCTAGACCATGATAAAAAATAACTGAGAAAAAAAACAATGACCAACAAAGCTAAAAACTTAAACCTAACTACTTAAATCTGGATAAAACCGCCGCGGAACACTAAAAAAGGTATGAACTAAACATCGATATCGTTCTATTCGGTTTTCGTACAACAGGAGTCTCACGTCATGAGATTAAGATAAAAATCGTACAGATAACTTTCTTTTTTTTTTTGTTTTCGGGGGGAAACCTTCAAAAGGCACCTGGACTTTTGGGAAAAAGACCAGGTAGTGTGGGATTCTTACCTCACTAAAACCACCCCGGTGATCACCATCAGCACATGAAGGGGATCCCGTTACCTCTTAATACCAATCCGGAACCCCCTTAGTGCAACACCCGTTGGGGCACGTCTCTGGGGAGACCATAAAGAGATTACTTGTGACTTTGCTTACGTATCGTGTGAAAATCGATATGGATATTGTCTTGTTCCTAAAAAAACAGAAACTTTTTAGGATCACTTCGTTGACTGTCTGTCATGACCCTTTTTCTCAGGATCGCGTGGAGGTATCAAGTTGAAATTTATATCAAATACGTACGCCGCGGTCCCTTGGTGCTCAAAAAAATCAAGCTTTTATGTCAACGCAATAAAAAATACAGCCATTTTATGCGACATATTTTGGTACTCGCAAATAAATCAAAACCTAAGGGTACTTCCCGTTGACCTAGAACCATGAAATTTGGCAAAAAACAAGGTCTCATAAAACAAATAAAGAAAATTGTCCGAATATTAATTTGTAGTTTTATCACATAAAAAAAAATAATGTGATTACAAACTTACATTTGCAGTTAGAAAATTGAACGTGGCGTGGAGAACATGTTTTGCAACTAGAATGTCAGGTTTGTTTTTGGGATAAATTCATCCCAACTACGGAACCTTTCATTGTGCTTGGTCCGACACGCACCGGTTTACCGGTTTCTTTTTCTTCCTTTTCCTTGCTTTTAGCTTCGCCGTAGTGGGGTAAATATCAAATAATAAAAAAAATAAGTAGTTCTAAAAAAATGTTGCTTATGACACTGGCATACCTACTATACGTTGAAACAACAATCAAAGTTGTACCGTCTAAACTGAGTTCAGGGGGCCGACCACCACCTCTTATAGTTGATTATTTTAATATTACTTCACAGTGAGAAAGAGATGCAGCACGTCCTGTAGAGCTCCGTCTCCTCTCACACTGCTATAATAGGTAATGTTTCAGGCCCTGATGAAGCAAGTCATTTATAACCGACTTAAAAAAAGGAGAAGGTTCTCAATTCTTCTGTATTTGTTTTTTTGTTTTGCTCCAGTTTTATTGTTTGCAAGAAACTTACATCGTGTAAATGGGGCTTTAGTAAAATACCTACTTACCTTAATATGCCTAGTCACGTGACCGCCCTGAAACTTTCAGTCCTATTCGAAGACTTGTTACTTGCCATGTTAACATTGATTACTCTTTCGCGTCGCTCTTTTGATCGTGGAAACGGATACGAGGAAGATACGTATAGGTAGGTACTTGATTATACTAAAGCTAAGCGCACATTAGAAGCCGCAGCGTTCCGCACCACAACGCAGTAATTGTTTCAGACACATTCAAATTTCGTATTTGAATTGTTTCCACTCGCATTGCGAAATAGTAGCCGCTAAAATATACCTAGCGCCTGGCCAGCGATCCGCCAGAACGTTGAACGACCAGGGGTCTATTCCGAACATAAATCCGAAGTATCGGCCGAATGTTGGGCCGTCGCTTGAATACGGCTGACTAGGCCGAAAAAAAACGGCCATGTGCGAGTAGGACTCGCGCACGAAGGGTTCCGTATCATTATTTATAAAAACGGCAAAAAAAACACGTTTCTTGTATGGGAGCCCCCTTAAATATTAGTTTTATTTTAATTTAATTATCAATTTTTAAAGTAAATATATAACTAAAGATTCTGTGAATATATCAAGCGTCTACCTGTTGCCGTTATCAATATCGAACAAAAACGAGTGGAAAAATCACGTTTATTGTATGGCCCTCCCCTTAAATATTTATTTTGTTCTGTTTTTTAGTATTTGTTGTTATAGCGGCAACAGAAATACATCATCTGTGAAAATGTGAACTATCGAACTATCACGGTTCATGAGATACAGCCTGGTGACAGACGGACAGACAGACAGACAGACCACGGAGCCTTAGTAATAGGGTTCCCGTTTTACCCTTTTGGTACGGAACCCTAAAAACGACAGTCAAAGAGATAACCCAAAGTCAAAAATGTGAATTTAAGTCGGGTAAGGATTCAAAGTCAAAAAAGGAAACTATGGAAGTTATAAAACGACCGCACATTCGGCCGATACTTTGGATTAACGCTTCGGGGTAGACCCCAGGTGCAGCCCGCCTGTAGTGTGCGATAGTTCATACAAAATGTACTAAATTGATGGCGGAGGATTTTTTCAATGCGTTGCATTGTGCGGCCCACCCAAGTGTGCGCGAGTCTCAAAAGTCACCTGTGTAGATAACTTCATAAAACATATAATACCTGGTTATCCGAAGGGGTAGACAGAGGTATACAGGGTGTAAGGGACAGCCCTCCGCAAATTAACAGGGTGCATTCAGCTCCTTATTTTAAATCATATTCCACTGAAAAATTTCTCAGGAAAATTGTAATTTTTTAATCGTAATTTCAGTTACTATTCCTTTATTTCAATGTAAAATTACATTCTCTGTACGCAGTACTCCATTAATGTAAATAATACAGCTAAAATAAAACATAACAGCAATGGATGTTGAAATTCTCTAACGAATGACGCCTGAAATCAGCAAGCGCGGCCGTCCACCCCGCCGCGACAAATCAGGTTCATTGGATTCCCATAACGTTCCTGAAATAATTTCATGTACCGGTCATCTTAGTACGATATACTGAATTCACCACATCAGTCTGCGGAGGGCTGTCCCTTACACCCTGTAGATATTTATGTACATAATAAGCATGCATGCAGCATGTTTTTATGTAAGTCAATGGTCTAGTGTTCGTAAGAGCTACTGCTGGCAGCATGGGGTCATCACCATCATCTACATTTCAGCCGAAAGACGTCCACTGCTGGACATAGGCCTACCCCAAAGGGAGGGATTGCCATAATCACCACGCTTGGCAGGCGGGTTGGCGATCGCAGTATGGTGTTAAAATGCATATAGAACGCTGCTGCCCATTCTCTATTAAGTCCCTTAGTCACCTTTTACGACACCCACGGGAAGAAATGGGTTACTTAGTGCTATTCTTTACGTCCGGCACCACATGGACATAGAGCATGGGGTCGTGGGTTCGATTCCCAGGTCGGGTAAAGTGTTATTGGGATTTTCTATTAGGAATTTCTCAGTAGCAGCACAGAGTCCGGACTAGTGCCTGGTTGATGGCAATAGGCTTGCCCCCCTATTACATGGGATTTAAACATAACTGGTGAAATGTGGGTGTACTATAGGTACACATCTGCCTAGCCCTTCGGGGTTTACAGGTGTGCTGTTATACATTATGTAACAAAAACCCTGTTGTTCCATCTACCAACGTTTTAAGAATCGGTATACATACGTATTATAGCAAGTCATTTATAAAAACTGTTCAACAAAAATGATTAAAATAAATATTTAATTATTAATATTTGTAATGTTTAACTGATTTCTTACCTCTTTAGTTCTTTGTTTTTTTTGTTTTTTTTATTATAATTCCACCAATGTTGGGCTTGTAGGTTAATGTACACGTCCCTAAAAGAAACAACAGGGTTTTTGTTACATACTGTATGTTATGTTATGATAAGATATTCGACAGTCATGTTTTTGTTCACTTTAAATACAAGGTTATTTTTAAAACGTTAATAACCTCTTAAGGGGTCATTTTACTCATCATTATGAACAACTTTTACTATGGGACCAAACCTGAAATCGCGAAAAAAACTCAGCTGTTCCCTACATTTTAACGAATTATTCGAACATAAATGTAGGGAACAGCTGGTTTTATTTCGCGATTTCAGTTTTGATCCCATAGTAAAAGTTGTTCATAATGATGAGTACAATGACCCCTTAAGAGGTTATTGACGTTTTAAAAATAACCCTGTATAGGAGGCGTGTTTATCGTCTTCAATTGGGCACAAATCCTACACTACTAAGGAATTCCTATACACCGTTGCATTGTGTTGTACATACGTTTATAAACTCACTCACGCCTTCTTCCCATGAAAGTACGCAGAAACAACAGAACGCCACCTACCACAAAGGTAGGTAATAACCGAGTAGCTAAAACCCTAAAATACGAGGAAACTGAGAAAGTTTTACATAGACTTGATTAAACCATTTCTTTTTATTTCTTTCATAGCAATAATGTTCACCGAGTTTAATCTATAAAACGCGTTTCGAACACATCGGCACTTAAAAGAAGACCTACACATACACATTCACACACACAAACACATCTTACACACACAACAACATAAATCCTGTTTAAAAATAAGACGCACATTTTGTTTGACCTGTAAATTAGTTTATAAGTCATTTACTCAACTACATCTTTTCGTACTTATTTTTTTTTTTGTCACCTTTTTTTTGTAAAAAATCGTCTCCATATTGATAATATAATTAAGGGAAAGAGCGCGATCGCCCCAACACAAGTATTATCAATTTCTTACTGGGGATGTCTCATTTACAATCCTTGTACAGTAGTACCCAATTGATATGGCTTACCGATGTACCTGCGCAGAAGGTGAATTTTAAAAGTGCGGGAAATGCTATTGACCAATCGGCACGCTCCACGCACCGCGGTTCTTTTTCCTGTACTGCTATTGGTCGGCAGCTGCCGCCATGTTAGCGCGCGCCGCGTGGCATGTTTGTCAGCCGCCATACTTCTGATCGAGTGCACGCTAGCAGCTCCAGTGTATTATGAACCTTATAATAGTGACCTAAGGTTGATTGTAAGTTTTAAGGATTCTTTCGTTAATCTTCGGGGCCATACTTTATTTTCTGTGCGAACGAAGATTCACGACGCGCCTTATCAATTGGGTACCACTGTAACTGTAATGTTTACCTATTTGCCCCGAGACAGATATACTCCTTTTGCTTCAAATGGCATTCATTCTTCCAAACTCACGCAGGTTGACATTATTGTTATTTAGATTAGCCCTTCCATGAGGCTCACCTGAACAGGCCAATCTACGTATTTTCACGGATCCTCCATTTTATTCGCGGAAATTAAAAGAAAACATAATATTGTTGGTTCACATAGAACACTTAATTTCTTCATCCAACAGGAATTTCGGATACGATGCGGATATTATCCGCAATCGTTAAATTCCCATTTGATGTTGACCGATCTGTAAAGTTTTTATCGTTGATCATAAAATTGACGTAGTCTATAGGGAAGATAACATTGATCTGTAATGTTATGTATGGCTCTTGTTATTAAAAAATGGTACTATAGATAAGATACTAGCTATCGCACGCGAGTTTGTTCGCATAGATAATTCAAAACCCGTTTACCACGCAGGGGTTGAGTTTTGAAATATTATTTCTTGGTGCACCTTTACAGCTTCTTAAGATAATATCCCTCTGAGAGTGTGTCCCAGCACTAGAAACATTATAGGATGATTATGGTAAGATAATAATCTTCCATACCGACCTTCTCGTCGCCAATCCCGCAGTGTTTGAAGACTAAGGTCTTCAACCAGTGCGTCCTGCTCGTTATGACATACGGTGCCGAAACGTGGACACTGACAGTCGGGCTGGTCCACAAATTCAAGGTCACTCAGCGTGCTATGGAGCGGACTATGCTCGGAGTTTCTCTGAAGGATAAGATCAGAAATGAAGTTATCCGGAAGAGAACCGGAGCTACCGACATAGCCTGCAGAGTAAGCAAGCTGAAGAGTGGGCTGGCCATGTTTGTCGAAGGACCGATGGCCGGTGGAGCAGAAAAGTCCTGGAGTAGAGACCGCGTATCGGCAAGCGTAGTGTGGGACGCCCCCCAGCTAGATGGACCGACGACCTTAAAAAGGTGGCTGGGACAGACTGGATGCGGAAGGCGGAGGATAGGGTGTTGTGGCGCAGCCTGGGAGAGACCTATGTCCAGCAGTGGACTGCTATAGGCTGAGTTGATTGAATAATCTTCCTGTTGAAAATGTTGTAAACTAACTTTTTAGACCTTTGTATCCTGCTTATGCGTATGAAGTTTCGAATAAAATCGGTTCAGTCATTTCGAATAACAAGGGCTTGAAAGTTTGTATGAGATGCCGTACGTCGTAAACGCTCTTAAGCTTTTTCAGAGTTTCAACTATGTGTGACAAAAAAGCCAGATTTTTGAATATTTTAACACGTTGACTGCCAACCTACGAGTATACTCGTAGTACAAGATCTGGGCCCCACTGCCAACTACGAGTATTCTCGTAGTTGATTGTATGCGATTTCTAAGGAATTCTAGACAAGTGGCAGTGAAAGGAGGGTGGGGTTACATTTTTTGGCATTTGAAATAAAACATTATTTAATCAGAAAAAAAGTTTAATAGAATTTTTTTTGGGTACATCACTGTGAAATCAAAAAGGAGTGATACATTTTAAAACAATTTTCTACGCATAAGGCAGGTTTTTCAGGACATACCGGACTGTAATAAATTGTTTCTTTGCGTTTTTTTTCTTTTGTGCAGACACGACACTGTTTCGTTGGTTTCTGTTTTTTTTGTGTCATCTTTGAACGAAAGGGCATCCAATTTCTTTTCCGGAGGAAGGTTGGCTTGTTGGTTGTAGATCATGCAGGCGTTGTGAATGTAGATTTCAAAAATGTGTATCGCTAGTTTTTTGTACCAAAACAACGTCTTTCTAAGAGCTGAGTAATATGACAGCATTTGGTCTGAAAGATCGATCCCGGACATTCCCATGTTGTAATCTCTAACCACATTAGGTTTCATCGAAACCTTACCGTTTTTGTTTGACACAGGAACCAGAATAGGTTTATGCATATTAGAAATACACAAAACTTCCCTCTTATCCTTCCAGTTACACACATAAACCTTATCAGTTCTCTTTGTAATCATTTGACGTTTTTTCAGTTTGGTGCTCAACAGAGTTTTAGGGTAAAATCCTATCTCATTGCCATACTACGAGTTAACTCGTAGTTTGAACTAGGTTCCACTGCCAACTACGAGTATACTCGTACCTACCATATTGTATGGTGGCAATGGGCATAAAAAAAAGTTACTACGAGTATACTCGTATGGCAGCCAACGTGTTAATAATCCTTATTATCAATTGACTACCGGTAGAGGCGGGCTACTTTGACCCTAGGGCATAACTTTGGCCCAAATCGAGAAAATGCTCGCCGTGTCGCGACCACACACCGATCGTCGTAGTTATTTCGGCAACTAATAGTTGGCATTATAGACGCGTTCTCGCGGAACTGCTTTACTGACTCGATTGAACGTCACTACATGTTCGCGCCATTTGAAGTTTTGACAGTAACACTGTCGTATATTTCTGCTGCAAACTTTGCAAAATTTTTGAAATTATATAATGTTAATTTTACATCGTATTTTAATTTATGTTGAACCTTTTTCTTACATTATGGATATTCAATCTTACCGCCCTTGATGGTTTCTTTGGCAACTCATAGCTGCAAGTACACATTTTTCACCGATAAACTTCATGGTGTTAATATTGGGGTTTCCTAAGAACAACTTTGGCCCAATGTTTAATTTAAAAAAAAACAAATTACGCATAACACATTTCTAAAATACACTTCGGATCTTGTTGATTACATCCTTGAGCTTCCTTATAACATACAAGAACACTAAAAAGATAATACCAATAAAAACAACAGATCAAATTCGAAATTTATTTGAAAAAAGTAGCTAAAGCAACCCGCCATTACGGTAATCTTCTAGATACCGAATATGGTATTAACTCAATACCCACTACTGGACCCTTTTGGCTTGGATGCCCGCAATTTATCTGAAGATTGTAAAATCAACCCTCAGTGCACAAACATTCGTTGACAGTTGTCAAATGAAGCATGAAAACTGCAAAATTATGTAAAATGCAATCCGTAGTTACTAAATTATTCTAGAGATATGAAATAGCAGCTACTTTTCCGCATGGCGGTGGAGTGGGTTCAAGCTTGCGTCCCGGAGGTGCACACGTCTTGCCAGCACATGTTAGTTCTACATAGTTCATGTTTTGAATACTTGAGTTACTGGTTTAGCATATTAAAGTTTTTACTGAGAAGGGTTCTTGTGCATCTCCTTTATATTATTTATTTATTTAACAGTTTATGTACATACATATATACACACAAAAAGAAAGGAACAGAAAAATACGTACATGGGTGATGCTTATTTCTAAAGAAATCTCTTCCAGCATACCTGCGGTAGGAAAGTAGACAAAGAGATGTAGACAACGTGTGTAAGAGTAGAAGAGAAACAAGAATACATAAAATCAATAAATCAAAAATACTGTTTGTTGTGGGATTTGATTTTTAGGCTTCTTCACGATAATCACAGATGTAAAATCAATCATTAAGGCGCAGATATATGATTTTAGTGACTTTTAAATCTGTTATTACGCCTTCATATATTGCAAGTAAGTTATGCAAAAAATTAATGTTAAACTAGAACGCATCAATTCTTTAAGTGATTTTTCTTTAAAGTAATAAACTACAATACTTAAAGTATTGTAGTTTATTACTTTATAAAAAAAAATCAGCAAGTAATGTCTACTCAAAGCATAAAAAAACTATATTACTTTCAAACTACTTAAGTTGTTTCATATTTTTTTTGGTATGAATAGACTGTTTTATTATCTATAATTCTATCTGTGATTTTTTTTAAATATTCATATTGTAATTCTAAAAATAAATATTCCCTATGAAAGTTAATGGTTGCGTGGCGTGAGCGTGACGTGCATTTGTATGGCCAAGGTCAACGGCGATTATCTGACCCTTAAGTAGTTGCTGTCTTTAATCATCAACGCAGTCCAATGCATTGATATTAAAAATAATGAATTAGTACCCACTGGTTAAAGTCAGGACTCTAAAAAGAGGAACCTCGCCCTAAATACGTAACACATTGACAATTAAAATCGGAAATATTTTGAAGGAAATAGCTAATCCATTGCTTTACAGGTTCGAAAAATTCCTCTGTTCAACAACGTAAATATAGCAATGAATGTTGTCGAACTTTCAAAATGCATTGTTTGTTACGCAATTTCTCAGCTGCTCATCCTGCATACAAAAGATAACAACATGTTTTAGTTATTGGTCGATTTTAGGGTTCCGTACCCGAAGAGTCCAAACGGAGCCCTATTTATGTCACTCACGTGTCCGTCTGTCGTCTGTTACACAGGTTTTACAGCCAAACGTTTGAGCTACTACAGTCTCCACATTTTCACAGTTAGCATTTTTATTGCTCCAAACCAAAGCCATACAAATTGTCAAAAATTATTTTTAAATGTTTTTCCCATACAGATAAAGCGGGCGTGAAAAAAAAAGTACCTATCCCATCGAGTGATAGTATCGCTGTTTAGAGCTTGTTGAATAGATAAATGCTGTATTTATTTTATATTGGAAAACAAAGGAATGAGAAGCACCAAAGTCAGCTGTTTTACAAAATTTTGTTCCGAAGAATTTTTTAACTTCTCATTGACCTATGAACTTGAAATTTGGTTTTAATGTTTATTGTTACGTATATTTTACTTACAAATATCAATCTATTGATAAATCTTATTTGGAGCCTCACAAAAAGTGTTACTAAGGTCACTTACCTACTGCATAAGAATTATTCTGCCATTCTGAGTTTGTTTCGCCATTTCTTCTCAGGGGTAGTCAGATAGAAAATGTCGGCTACATCTAGATTATTTTTTTATATGACGTGTAAAAGTGATTCTAATATCATATTTACAGAATAAAGGATTTCATTTCATTTCATTCGGACGGCTTATATTCTATATTGACGGAACCCTAAACGTGCGAAGTCCGACACGCACTTGGCCGGTTTTTTTTTTATTGCCTAAAGTAATTGGAGGCGAGCGTATTGAAAATTCGTTCCGTGTGGCGCCGGACGTAAAGAATAGCACCATCCTATTTCTTCCCGTGTGTGTCGTAAAAGGCGACTGAGGGGCTTACTAGAGAATGGGCAGCAACGTTCTCTATTCATTTTAACACCATACTGCGATCGCCAAGCGTGGCGATTATGGCAACCCCCCCCCCCCCTCCTTTGGAGTCTTTTCGGCTGAAATGATAATGAATGTATTGAAAATTAGGAATCACACATTTTCCTCGCCAGCCCGAATAAAAATTAATTCACGGTAAAACAATTCGTTTCAACCTAAATGTATAGTTTTAGCTGCAATGTAGCATACTGCAGACAGATAGGCCTCGGGGGACCCAAGTTTGGGCTAACTTGGTACACTACACTAGGCTCTGAAACTATTATTAATATGAACTGTTTATAACCATACAGTGCAACATTGAAATATCTCGAATTAAATATGGGGTTATCTTTTTGTGTTGATTAGCAAACAAGCCCACCTGATGAAAATTGATGAGAGCCACCTTTGATCACTATGATAAAATATGAGGCAGTTTGGCATTTTTTTTTTTTATAATTATTTGACGACACGGTTGGCGCAGTGGTTAAGCAATTGACTGCTGCGCTGCGTGTCGCGGGTTCGATTCCCGCACGGAACAAATATTTGTATGACCTACAAGTAGTTGTTCCGGGTCTGGCAGTTTGTGTATGTGAGTTTAAATGTTTGTAAACGCACCCACAATACAGGAGAAACTCCTAGTGTGGGGCAACGTTTAAAAAAAAAAAAATATCCTTCTGGACCTGTGGCTTCCCTGGTACCTCACTATGTAAATAACTAATAACTGCTCCCAAATTACTATGTTTTTTTAAATTTTATTTGATCTGTTTTACGAACTTCACTGACATAATGTTTTTCTTATTTGACATTATTATACCTACAATTTTAATTTCAACATGGTTCTAACTTTTATTATTTTAATCATATTTTATATTGATTTTTTGTTAATGTGAGGACGTTGTAGGTATAGACTGTAGATCTGCAGACCCTTTTGTTATTATGTTAAGTACCTGGTACTTTTGACGGGCTTACGCGGACAGCGTAGGCCCGTCTCATACCTATTAACACTGTAATTTGAAAACATTGTAAAAGTCATTTTTTTTTTTAAAAGAGTAACCGTGGAGTTTACTGCTTGCTCTTCTCCATAGGAAACGACTAATTGGTACCGTGCACCTAGCTTCTGACGTTTCATAAGTGCCCATGTAGGCTTATGTGAAATAAAAAAAATGATTTTGATTTTATGAATTTGCAGATACTTCGAAGATGTGGCTGGAATAACTCCTGGTTAACAGAAATTACAGTCAGTTGCAAAAATCTCACCGTCAAATATTAGGTGAAATGATCTTGAAGTTTAGGTGATAGTTCACTTCACGCTTAAGATAAAAAAAGCTTATAGATAAAAGTGGAGGCAACACTCTAAATACCTATGTGAAGACGACTGTGGACGGACCCTCTCATTCTGAATACATACATAAGAACGAAGAATTACCAAGCTTAAGTGGCAGTGGGCAGGGCACATTGCTCGCAGAACTGATGGCCGATGGGGCCGAAAGGTTCTGGAGTGGCGACCGCGTACCGGAAGACGTAGCGTTGGAAGGCCTCCTACAAGGTGGACCGATGACCTTGTGAACCAGCTATCCGCTGGATGCGGGAAGCACAGAACCGATCGCAGTGGCGGTGCTTGGGGGAGGACTATATCCAGCAGTGGACGTCTTTCGGCTGAAATGATGATGATGATGACATAAGAACGAGACAGTGATATGTGTTTTCTTTATCTTATGTATGTATTCAGAAAGAGAGAGTCCGACCACAGTCGTCTTCACTTAGGTATTTAGAGTGTTGCCTCAACTTTTATCTTTACCCTGATGGGTAGGTACTACACCTAAGTTTCCACGTCGAGATTTTTGCAAAATAGACAGTACAGGGCAGCGGCGAGGTGTCAGTTTTTGTATGAGAGAAGCCGAATCAAAGCCGATTTTAACTTACTTTCTTATCAGTAAAGTAAAATATAATAAATTTACTTAAAATTAAGTCTTTCCTTTACTGAATTTAACACCATCTATCGTCAAGTAGCAGAACCAAAAAGACGCATCACTACACAGGCAAAACTTTCGTGCTTGTTATTTCAATTCAAAGCTAATAAAATAGGCGTTTTTGATGTTTGAATGAATTGTTGACGCGAATTTCCGAAGGGAAGCCGGTAGGAATCGTGTTATATGGTGCTTTCGCCACTGGTACAAGGTTACGTGCCTGTCTGAAAGGGATATCGTGGCCCTGGCACACAGGCATTTGAAGGAACACGGTGGGTTTTAGTCGGTAAAAGTCTGACACGCCCTCCCGCTCCGCCCAGAGCGGGAGAAGTTATTTGATAATTTCCCACCCAAAAAAAAAAAAATATTAGGCACCTGCGACAGTTCTGATATGGCCCCGCTGCCGCCAGACACACACAACTTACCATCACACATCACTCTCACATGGCAGAACTTACCATCGCCATGCCTGTGTAACCGGTGGGCTGTGGCGGTGGGCCAGCCGCGCTCGCGCTTTAACTTTGCGCCGCTAGTAGGGGGCGCCAGGAGTTGTTGTTATTGTTAGTTTTATATGCTATTTTTGTATTTTTTGTGTGTCCCAAATAAAATATTTTTCTTTCTTTCTTTTGTATGTCACACGGTACAGTTCGTAAAACTATTTATTTTTAAATTTGCCCCTAAAAGTGACCCGCGTATTTAAAATTTATTTATTTACGTTATTCGTCCGTATTTGGGTCACAGAAATTAATTTGTGTACCAAATTTCAACTTAATCGATCCAGTAGATTTGGAGCAAATTGACTGTGACAGACGGACAGACAAAGAGACAGAGACACGAGTGATTCTATAAGGGTTCAGTTTTTTTCCTTTTGTAGTACGAACCCTAAAAAAGATTTAAGAAAATGTACTTTCCTATTTATTGCATGTTAAAAAGCCGGAACGACGTATTCTATGTACCGGTGTACAAAGTAGGTTATAACTTTCTATACCTACTTAGCATTCCCAGCTTCTCAGCTAAATAACTCAACCTAGTTCCAAAGTTGTTTCCCTAGAGTTTGAATGTCACCTCGTGCCACAAGTAGGTAGGTACTTATAGAATACAGAATTATTAATAGTAAAATGTTATTATTCTGTGAAGAACTTTCTAAAATGACACTGACTTATTATGTACTGAATAATGTAATTTAATTTTGACAAACCTAATTATTACATTAGTTCGATTTATTTAATTTGATTGCTATTGTATTGTGGATATTTAAATTAATGTTTTATTAAATTAATGTACCACGCCAACTACACTGTTCAACTGTAATACCACAAAAATAATTTAACTGTGTAATCATTCTATTTAATTTTAAATTCATAATTAATTCACTCATTTTATGATAATTTTGCATGTCTAATATAATGCAAGGGTAACCCATATTTTAACTGTAGGTAACATATTTTTTACTTTATCTACAATCTATGCAAATAAATCATCTTTATTTTACTTTAAAGGCTTCTACAGACCAGCGCGACTCGCGACGCGACACAAAGGCACCACTCGTCACGCGACACGCGGGGCCTTTGTGTCGCGTCGCGTGTCGCGCCGGTCTGTAGAACCCTTAATGCTGCTAGAAGAGCTAAGGTTGAAGCTTGGGCGGATAATATTTATTTAATGTCACCGTATGATTATTAACATCGTTAGCATATAATCTATCTAGCGAGATTATAGAAAATTATTATTATTATTTTTTTTTTATAGAAAAATTGTGAACTAGTGTTGTATGGGCTTTACTGGATCAGGGATCCCAGGGTTCATTTATTACAGAATCCATGGTTCAGTACTTAAGTTTAAATAAAAGACCGTCAAAAAATACGGTGTTAGGTGTGGGTGGAAATATAGGTACAACTTCGACATCCGTGGTGGTGATTAAGCTTCGTTCGAGAGTTAATCCTTCTTTTCAAATAGAGGTCAATGCTTACGTTCTGAAGTCGGTAACAGCTCTTCTCCCGTCATCAAGGGTAAGCCGGGTAGAATGGGTCGACTTGAGCGATAATGATTTGGCTGATCCGGAATATTTCAGGCCTAACAAAATTGATATGTTATTGGGTGCTGATGTATACAGCCAAGTCATTCAGAACGGAGTTAAGAAGAATAGAAGCGGTACGCTCTTAGCGCAAGAAACCACCTTAGGTTGGATATTGTTGAGTGCATTCGAAGTTGACAATAGGACACATACTCACTCACAAATTACCGTGATGCATGCCATGCATGCCATGCCAGCGTCCAAGATGATGAATTGTTGAGAAAATTTTGGGAACTAGAGGAACCATCTGGAGCAAAAAGGATGCTAACGGAGGACGAAATACAATGTGAAAGGTTATTTACAACTTCCACAAGAAGAAATAAAGATGGCAGGTACATCGTAAGATTACCGCTACGCGAACCGAACCTGAGCGGCAGGTGCAGTGAATCCAAAATGATTGCTGAAAAAAGGTTAAAGGGGTTAGAAGTAAGGTTAGGTAAAAACATTAAATTAAAAGCAGACTACGAAAGTGTCATGCAAGAGTATTTAAGGCTTAACCACATGGTAGAAGTAACAGAGCAAGAAAAATATAATAAAGAGGCTGTTTACTTACCTCATCACGCAGTAGTTCGTGAGGATAAAGACACTACAAAGGTGCGTGTTGTGTTTGATGCTTCCTGTAAGGGAACTAATGGCAGGTCACTAAATGATGATCTAATGATTGGTCCATCTTTGCAAGACGAACTCCGTCATACCGTAATGCGCTGGAGAGCACATAGGTTATGTGTAGTGGCGGATATTGTTAAAATGTATCGGCAAGTTTTAGTGGATAGGCAAGATACGCCATATCAACGGATACTTTGGAGAGAGAGTCCTGAAAGGGAACTACAGGAATACGAAATGATAACCGTTACATTCGGTACGGCCTCAGCTCCATACTTGGCTGTATGGGCGCTACAACAGTTAGCGTACGATGAGTGTGGGGATAATTCAGGAATAGCTAGCGTAATTTTAAAGGATTTTTATATGGGTGATTTGATGTCAGGAGCTGAAAATATACAAGATGGGTTTAAAATTTACACGGAATTATCTCAAGTGCTAGCTAAAGGAGGATTCCAATTGCAAAAATGGAAAAGCAATTGCAAGGAATTATTAAATAAAATTAGAGATGGAAACGATGAAGAATTAAGAATAAAAATAGACGAAGTAATTAAAATATTAGGACTTACCTGGGACGCTCGAGATGATTGTTTTCAATACTCCCTGGAACTCACGCCGCTAACTGAACCTGTAACAAAAAGAAAAATTATCTCGGACATTTCACGTTTATTTGATCCGTTGGGGTGGTTAGCACCAAGCGTAATCCTAGTAAAAATGTTCATTCAAAAATTATGGTTAGCAGGGTTGGAATGGGATCAAGAAATTCCAAATAATTTATTACGAGAATGGGAGACTTACCGCAATAGTTTGGCTTCTCTTGTTAGCATTAAAATCCCACGATGGTTACATATTGGTTCCAATATTTGGAAGTCGGAGTTGCATGGATTTTCCGATGCATCTAAAAACGCTTATGCAGGCGCGGTTTATCTTAGAATGATTGATGACCTGGGCAATGTTCATATATCCTTAATCACATCTAAAACAAAGGTGGCACCTATTAAGCAGGTGTCCATCCCTAGGTTGGAATTGTGTGGGGCGGTTCTCACAACAAGGTTCATTGCGGAAGTAGGTGAGGTAATGACTATACCAAAGACTGACTGGCATGCATGGACAGACAGTGAGGTGGTGCTAGCTTGGTTGAATTGTCATCCAAGTAAGTGGAAAACTTTTGTTGCCAACAGGGTTTCTGACATTTTGACCACTTTAGATACACATCACTGGGCGCACGTAGCATCCAAGCAAAATCCAGCAGATTGTGCTTCACGCGGAGTTTCACCATCGGAACTTAAAGATGTTTCGCTTTGGTGGGAAGGTCCAAATTTCCTAAGAGAACCGGTATTAGAATACAAAAGACCAAAACATCTTGTTACACGTCTCGAAGAAGTTAAGGTGCATACAACCATTTTTGAAGCTTCATTTTTAGACAAATTTTCATCGTTATCAATGTTAATTCGAGTTATGGCTTATTGCCGTAGGTTTCTAAATTTAAGAAAAAATATAGTGATAGGTGTTGGTGCTAGGTCACGACAGTTATCCAAACCGGAACTAGAAGATGCAACAGAAATGTGTGTAAAGAGGTGTCAAGAAGAAGGATTTACCAATGAATTGGAGGAATTAAAAAATCATAAGCTAGGAAGAAAAAATGCAAAATTGGATTCATTAAACATGTTTTTAGATCCTCAAGGAATAATTCGAGTTGGAGGAAGGCTTGAATTGTCACAACTAACTTATGAAAGAGTACATCCTATACTAATACCAAGGGAATCATTTTTAACCAATCTATTAATAGCGGACGCACATGAGAAAACAATGCACGGTGGTCCACAATTAATGATTACATACTTACGCTCAAAGTATTGGATCATGGGAGTAAAAGCTTTGGCAAGGAAGTATGTAAGAAGCTGTGTAAGGAGCATCCGATATACAGCTAAAGTAAGGACCCAACTTATGGGGCAGTTACCTTCCTCTCGTATAATCCCGAACAAACCCTTTTTGTGTAGCGGAGTAGATTACGCGGGTCCGATCAATATTCGAGTGTCAAAGGGTCGTGGTAATAAGTCCTACAAGGGCTATATTGCTTTATTTGTATGTATGGCCACTAGGGCTGTGCATTTAGAAGCAGTTAGTGAGTTAAGCACTCTAGTTTCAGGCTTTCTGGCTGCTTTCAAGAGGTTTGTGTCTAGACGTGGGCGATGTGCGGAGCTACATAGTGATAATGGGACCAACTTCGTAGGGGCAGCGCGCGAATTACTTTATTTATTTAACAATGAAAAGTCAGCCTGTAACCCTGAATTAGCTGAAGAATTAGGGAATAATGGTACCGAATGGCACTTCATCCCCCCTCATTCGCCAAATTTCGGAGGTCTATGGGTAGCAGGGATTAAGTCCACTAAGCATCATCTTAAGAGGGTAGTAGGGAATTCGACTCTTACTTTTGAGGAGATGATCACCGTATTGGCGCAAATTGAGGCATGTCTTAATTCGAGGCCTTTATCGTATGTGGAGGATCAGGATAAATTAACTATACTAACTCCTGGGCATTTTCTGGTAGGGGAGCCACTAGTTTTACCTCCTGATTTAAATTATGAAAGGGAAAACGTTAATAGTTTAAGGCGATGGCAACTTTATCAAAAAATGATGCAAGACTTCTGGCGACGTTGGTCACACGACTACCTTCACCAATTTGCAAACAAATAAGTGGCATTATAAAATTCCGGAACCATCTGTAGGTGAAGTAGTGCTAGTGAAAGAGGACGATATGCCTCCTGGCAAATGGTTGCTAGGTAGGATTGAACAGAAACACCCTGGTTCGGATGGTCTTACTCGTGTCGTAACTCTACGTACACAGTCATCGACCATAAAAAGGCCGACGTCCAAATTATGTGTGCTCCCTGTAACCGATTAAACTAGTAACCTTGTCTTTATGTAATACATTTTGTGTTATCTATTTTTGTGTTAATTTCTAGCATAGGTAATGCCTATGCTCTCCCCCCCCCTCTTCTCGCTCTACACGAGTGACATTCCGAAACATGACAAATGCCAACTGGCACTATTCGCCGATGACACTGCCATATATTACACAGGCCGATGCACCGAACCCATTTCTCGACACCTCCAATCAGCAGCTGACGCTCTCGAGCAATGGTTCACGAAATGGAGGATCGAAGTTAATCCGACCAAAAGTGCTGCCGTCCTTTTTGTCAAGAATGGCAAAAACAGCGATGCACGCACCCGCACTCCACCCGTCACTATGTCAGGCCAAGCAATCCCCTGGGATACTAATGCCAAATACCTGGGGGTCACACTAGACCACAAGCTAAGATTCACTGAGCACATAATTACAGTACGTAATCGTGCCAACTTTGCGCTCAGACGACTCCACTGTTTACTCAACGCACACAGTAAATTGGCCCTTAAATCTAAGGTACGAATATACACCACGTGCGTACGCCCTATCATGACATATGCTGGCGTCGTGTTCGCACACGTCGAGCCGTCACGCATACAAAAACTACAAACACTCCAAAATCGATTCATGCGACGAGCCACGGGAAGCCCCTGGTTCGTACGCAATGACCAGCTACATGTCGATCTAAATCTGCCGACCATCAGGCAATTTTTCAAAAAAGCGAGTCAACGCTTCTTCGATTCTGCTGCAAATCACACTAACCCTCTAGTGGCAGCAGCTG
This sequence comes from Tiliacea aurago, assembly GCA_948098905.1. Lineage (NCBI taxonomy): Eukaryota > Metazoa > Arthropoda > Insecta > Lepidoptera > Noctuidae > Tiliacea > Tiliacea aurago. Next base: position 22,284,984 of record OX402593.1, read on the forward strand.
CCCGATACACCCCTTCACGCATTTCACACACACGACGCCCAAAACACGCACTCACAGACAAAGATGACGACATAACTCTCTATCAAGAGAGTATGAAGTCAATTAGAAAAACATACATAGTTAAACACAGATCCCGTATTCGGCGGCGAATACCTCCGCGGAATAGAGTAATTAATAACTCACCCCGTCCCTTGCCCCCGCCCGCCCGTGCGGACCAAGTAGTTACAAATATTATCCCCAATAATAATTCGATGCTGCAAGTCCCCTCTTGCTCAGTAACCAGTAGCGCCCTAGGCCGAGGTTCGAGTCCCACTAGGGGGCGCCCCTAGGCCTGCTACTTAAAATCATAAATACAAACACTAACCCGGCGAGAGGCCCCTCAGGCCCCGCCAATGTCCGGTGAAGCAGCAAAGGCACTCCGGAGCCACCTGCAAAAACGTCCGTATCCAAAAAAAAAAAAAAAATAATAATTTTGTGTACCGACCTTCCGTCCTCGCCGCCGAGGTACCACGCGAACTTCCCGAGTAAATGGTAATAAAAGTCCTCCCCCCCGTCCCTTGAATGTCGATGCGCCAGCCGCCCGGTTAGAGGCTGAGAGCGCCGTAGCAATAAATATAATATCCCCTGATAATAATCATGATCAAAATGTTGATCCAGCCCGTCCCCAAATTGTTACTAATTTTGTGATCCCCCAACGACGCCCTAAGCCGAGGTCCGTACCCCACAGGGGGTGCCCTTAGTGCGCTGTCGTTTAGTTTTAATATACGTATATACAATTTGCGCCCTGGCTGGAGGCTTCAAGATTAAAAACCTTAGGGCAGCCACAGGAATATCCGGTTAAGTAGCAACGACCTCTCTAGGTCTGCTACGAGATGCCATTCATTAAAAAAAAAAAAAAAAAAAAAAAAAAAATTTGTGCATCCGGTTAAGTAGCAACGACCTCTCTAGGTCTGCTACGAGATGCCATTCATAAAAAAAAAAAAAAAAAAAAATTGTGCCCCATCCGCTCCGCGCAGGCGTCCCTCAGGGCGCTGTGCTGGCACCGCTGATATTCACTATATTCACTAGTGATATCCCCAAATGTAGAAAGGCGCAGTTAGCTCTGTTCGCAGACGACACGGCCATCTACTACTCCGGCCTCAGGCAAGACAATATCGCCCGCATCCTTCAGGCCGAAGTCGACAGACTCGCGGCCTGGTTCAGGAAGTGGAGGATCGAAGTCAACCCTGATAAGAGCCAGGGGGTCCTATTCTGTAGGCCCCGGCGATCACCCGCCCTGCCCCAACCGATCACCATGTTCGGCAAGCCTATCCCTTGGGAGAAGCGAGCCAAATATCTCGGTGTGGTCTTAGACCATCACATGACGTTCGGCGAGCACATAAAACAGGTGCGCTCGCGCGCCAGTTTTGCTCTCGGCCGACTACACTCCGTACTCAACCCGCGCAGCAAGTTGAGTTGTTGTCCCTTAAGTGCAAATTGCGTATTTACACCGCGTGCATTCGACCGATCATGACTTACGCCTGTGTAGTCTTCGCTCACGCAAAGTCATATCACATTGTGCAGTATCCGGTTAAGTAGCAACGACCTCTCTAGGTCTGCTACGAGATGCCATTCATAAAAAAAGAAAATAATAATAATTTTGTGCGACCGAGTAATTGTAACCAGAGTTGCCAAAACGTCCCAAAAAGGACGATTTTTGTCCGTTTAGACATCTTTACGTCCCTTCGATGTCCGTTCTATATTCAGTCCCTTTTCCGTCCCTTTTCAAATAGTCAACTACAATAATTTACTTTCTTAATACAAAAAATGCAAATAACAAAACGCAGTTTTAAAAATAACTAAGATGCGTAAAACTTATAAACGGGGATTGGGGGCGAGGGTTACAGTTGTCCCCCACCTTTTCCGCCCGCCGTAGTTGCATAGTTTTTTTATAATAAATGTCAAAGGTTCAAATTTTTATCGATTGACATTTTTTATTGTTAAAACAATAAAAAATCTCACTTAATTTACCAACAATACAGGGAATCTTTTTTTTTTTTCGTAAACCATTTATTTCTGCATATTTTATAATGTTCCGCCGCCACAAGTACTCCACTATCGCATCACCAAAATTGTCTTTTTACAAAATCGTGGTTGGTGGCCTACCTACTGATTCATTTAAAGGGGGATGCGCTAAGGTAGCCCGCGAAATTCAAATTTTATTACGTTTTTTGCAATTTGCAGGTCAGTAACAGGTTGTATGTTGATCTAAATATGATTCGCGGCCATAACAAATATGGCTTTACTGAATTATCATTAGAATCAGGATTACAACTCTGTAAGTTCAAAAAGTCCTACTGAATGATTTTTTCTGAAATAGGCATTCAGTAGGATTTTTCGAAGAGTTAGTTGTATTGCCGATTATATTATATTCTGTAAAGCCATATTTGTTATGGCCGCGAATCATATTTAGATCAACATACAACCTGTTACTGACATGCAAATAGCAAAAAACGTAATAAAATTTGAATTTCGCGGGCTACCCTAGCGCATACCCCTTAAGCATTTTGACATGATTTAGCCAGACGCAACTTAAAAACGTCAACATTTTGTGACATTTAAGTTCCGTTTCAAGGAATAATAGTTAGTGATTTACCAATATTTTTAGAAAATAATTTTAAATATTTCGTTCGACGCAGCTCCGGCAGCTAAAATTGCTTGAGATAAACCCCCTCAAAAAAAAAATCTAATCATTTCGACCCCCCACAGTGACAGACAGACTCCTCAAATTCAGGCGACTTGATAAAAGACCCAACCCGATAGATGGGTTGGTGGGTCAAGTTTTTGCCTGTATTCATAACATGATAACAACAAAAGTGCCTTGTCTAGTCTTAAACCTAATTCACTTCTTCATTCTCTGGTACTCATATAACAGTAGTATGAGAAAAAGTATACTTATTTCCCATTCAATCGTAACAATTTTTTATCCAGCCGTCCTTTTTGTCCAAAAATCGTCCCATTTCAAGTAGTGAATCGTCCGAAAGTCGACGCAGGTACTGGCAACACTGATTGTAACAGAATTTTTTATACATAATGTACATATATATTAGACACCGAATTGTCTTATTATATCATTTACCCCGCCAATATTATGGACCCCTCGGTAGTAGTTCTGTCGATGTCAAATTGTGAACGAACCTGCAGTAATCGACAGGGTTCATAATCTGTCCGATTTAATCACCCGTGTAAACCGTCCCAAATTTTTTGGGTCTTGGTGGTAGCCGAATCAGTTGACTAAGCCAGGGCACCCCGACCATATGGGTTTGGTCAAGTTAGAACTGTGACAAGCCGCGCGTGAGCCGAGCGAGCAAAGCGAGCGGCACCGCAGCAGCAGCTGGCGAGCGCTTCTTCCAAGTTGGTCACAGTTACTTGGCTATCAAGGTGCGTTATTTGCATGCAAGTTTGATACCAGTTCACAATGTGTCGGTTTACCATGGATAGATATAAAAAAATAATGCGATAGATAAATTGTAAATGGTTTGTAACAGTTCACAATTTTTCGACAGTTATCTTAACTATACTCCATTGGTTTAGGTAATTAAATAAAGGTAAACAAATCGTAAAAACGGTTTTTATAGATGATATTTTCTTGTTTAAAAATACGTTAATTGGCTTTTACCATAGTTTCCTCTTATAAACTTTGTTTGTAAGTTTCACATACAAATGTCAAACTTTATCATATAAACTACTCTTCGTAGATGTAACTGATTGAGCAGAATTTTTTAGGTCGATTTATATTTTATACTACTTCGAGGAATACAAGTGAGGTGATAAGTTTTTAAAAATCCGGCCAAGTGCGTGTCGGACCACGCACATTGAAGGGTTCCACAGTTGGGATGAAATTATCCATTTTTTTTTTATCCGTATTTTATCATTACGTTGACTTAAAAGCTTGATTTTTTTAGAGTGTCAAGGGACCGTAAACTTACGTATTTGATATTAATTTCAACTTGATACCTCCACGCGTTCCTGGGAAAAAGTGTATTGACAGACTGACAGATAAACAGACAGATGGACAACGAAGTGATCCTATAAGGGTTCCGTTTTTTCCTTTTGAGGTACGGAACCCTAAAAACACGCATTAAAACTTGCCAGGGGGTTCCAATCTGCAACCATATACTGTCATATCTTCACAAAAAACAAATAACAATAACATTAAAAACAAGCGCGATGTAACATTACAAACTGCAGGTGTTCCCCGACTTTCTCTAATTAACTGAGAACGTGACTCAACAATTACCCTGTCTGTACAAATGTAACACATTTTTGTAGTACAAAGTTTGTTAATTTCGAACGTACAGCCACCCAGGGGGTTCTTGCAGAACTTCCGTGTTGCATGTGAATACGTGACTAGAATGCTGCCGACTGTACGCCTGCAACTTACTGCATTTACATTTCGAATGGAACATGCCTTTAATGGTCTGTATGCAACTGTGCCAGTCCAGGTGAAATTTCCTTAACGGTTTGAAAGAAGGAATGATTTGGGTTAAATTTTAGAGGCATGAGGTACAGAGTGTAAAGTTCACTCATCCTCTCTAGAAAAGGGAGGATCCTCCGACCAAAGATTGATGTCGGTATGTTGTATACCTATATGCTAGTCGCGCGGTAAACTCTGCTTGCGCGATGCAGGATTTTGCGTGACGTCAGTGTGACGCGTAGTTCGCATGTAGCGATGTTGATGCCGCTACAAAGTGATATTTTGTGCCGTGTGGTGCCGGACGTAAAGAATAGCACCATCCTATTTCTCCCGTGGGTGTTATAAAAGGCGACTAAGGGACTTACTAAATATGGCGTTCTCTATGCATTTTAACACCATATTGCGATCGCTAACCCGCTTGCCAAGCGTGGCGATTATGGCAACCCCTTGGGGGAAGCCTATGTCCAGCAGTGGACGCCTTTCGGCTGAAATGATGATGAATGATTGTTTTGTGTAGGTAAAAGATGGATAATTTAAACAAATTGTCACAAACGCTATTTAATTAGAAGTCTTTAGAAAGAATAGAGTGCTCTTTTATGCGAGACACAAAAATAATTAGTACCTTTGATATTTTTAAGGCTGTTAAAGCATATCCGGTGTTGAGAAAAATGTCTTAGTAATTGATGATTCGGTAACCATAATTTTGTATTCAAGTTTTAACACAAATATCGATAATTTTAATGTAAACATGAGCATCCTTTTTGACTTGAAATTTTTAGCTGTATTATTGTAATAATTATTGTCTATTTATTTATTCAACAGACAGCTAGATCCAATTACAAAAAAACCTTACAATTATAGATGTTAGTAAACAATTTAACGTATTTGCTATGTTCGTATTTAAATTCTACTACCGCCAGGATGATTTTTAGGGTTCCGTACCAAAGGGTAAAACGGGAACCCTATTACTAAGGCTCCGCCGTCTGTCTGTCTGTCTGTCCGTCTGTCACCAGGCTGTATCTTATGAACCGTGATAGTTAGACATTTGAAATTTTCACAGATGATGTATTTCTGTTGCCGCTATAATAAAAAATACAAAAAAATAGAATCGAATAAATATTTAAGGGGGCTTCGATACAACAAACGTGATTTTTTGCTCGTTTTATCTCTATAATGATAATGGCAACAGGTAGACACTTGAAATATTCACAGAATATTTGGTTTTATATTCACTTTAAAAATAAATAAATAAATTAAAATAAAACAAATATTTAAGGGGGGCTCCCATACAACAAACGTGATTTTTTGCCGTTTTTATAGATAATGGTACGGAACCCTTCGTGCGCGAGTCCGACTCGCACTTGGCCGGTTTTTATATGTAGGTATACATATATTCTCATTATGTGGCGTTCGTCAGGCCCATCAGCAATAGCTTTCAGGAGGATGTTGCTACTGTCCATGCAATCTCATGAGAAGAGATGCATTCAATATTAAGCCTTCCATTAATGAATATATAAATAAATAAGTATTGTACATTGTGTCGTTCGTCAGTGATTAGGATTACTGTCAGAAAACCTTTTTATTTTTTTGCGGAAATAAGTAAGCTCCTTTCCATCTACATAATTAATTATTCATTGATAATCTCGCACCTGGGGTAAGCCTGATACGAAAGGCGGACTCCCAACGGCAATAACACAAAGTTTTCATTAATAAACGACTCAGAAAGTTAAAAAGAAATCACCTCAGACACAAACTGAATAAAAATTGTATTCATGAGCCAACCCCCGACTTCTTCTTAATGTGTCAAAAATGATGGCATCCATGAATACTTAACTTAATTCGTTCGGGCGCCTCACAGAGGGAATAGGTACAATTATTGGCAGTCATTATGCAGGAAAAAGGCCCCTTTGCAAACAGTGGGGCGGGACAAAGAAAACATCTTCGAAAACTTGGAAGACTAAATATGTGTGGAGTCCGCAATTTTTTAAGCTAAACAAACTTTTTTTCGGCTAAAGAATGGCAGAATTACGTAAAGTATTGCTTTCGTGTCCTTTTGGGGTTTCGTGTAAGCAGGAATTTATTAGTCTGATTAATATTTTACACTTTGTCTGTTTTTAGGGTTCCGTACCCAAAGGGTAAAACGGGAACTCTAGTACTAAGGCTCCGCCGTCTGTGTCTGTCCGTCCGGCTGTCACCAGGCTGTATCTCCTGAACCGTGATAGTTAGACAGTTGGAATTTTCACAGATGATGTATTTCTGTAGTTGCCGCTATAACAACAAATACTAAAATATAGAATAAAATAAATATTTAAGGGGGCTCCCATACAACAAACGTGATTTTTTTGCTCGTTTTTACTCTATATTGATAACGTCAACAGGTAGACGCTTAAAATATTCACAGAATATTTAGTTATATATTCACTTTAAAAATAAATAATTAAATTAAAATAAAACAAATATTTAAGGGGGTCCCATACAAAAAACGTGATATTTTTGGCATTTTTATAGATAATGGTACGGAACCCTTTGTGCGTGAGTCCGACTCGCAGTTGGCCGGTTTTTCTTTTATGTTTTGGTCGAGAAATTCCTTTTACAACTAGTGAATTATATCCTAGATTTACTTAGACACTACAGTAGGGCACATCAGTGGCAACACTGACCTTGAGCTGGCCTTGCGTAGTACGGTTTTTCAGTTGAAGAAGAGGCCAGCTTATACCTATTGGTTTTAATACCGCTGGCGTGCAGCCTACCGTACGAAATACCCGTAGTACCCTACCAGCGCTGGGGCTCTGTCTCGCATAGGGTCGCAGCATTATGCTGAGCGGTGGCCGTTTTGCGTGGATGTGACGCATATTTTCCCCCTACTTGTTCTCTTTGTATTTATGTTCTTTCTTTGCGTCATGTTTACCGCACATAAACGTATTTTCTTTCTAAATAAATAAATAATTTATTTGGTCTCCTATTGGGTTCGAACCCACCCTTCAAGCAAGCACTTTACTTTGTGTATATAATTTCATCACCACAGCTCTCAAAACGGTGGAGGAAAACGTCGTGAGGAAACCGGCATGTCCTAGAACCAGAAATTCGAAGACATGTTACATCTACCAACCCGCACTGGGCCCGCGTGGTGGATTACGGCCCACTCCCTCACAGAGAGGAGGCTTGTGTCCCAACAGTGGGAACATTACAGGCTGATTATGATATGGTCTCCTATTTTATGCTATACACCGTGGCATTTTAGTGGTCTTACAACGGCAACCCACTTCATGTATCCAATGACTACTAATCATTCATGAAAGTAAAAAAAATATTTATAAACATTTGTTTTTTTTTTCATTATGAGACATGATGTAGTTTGAAACACCCTGTTATGAGCGCGGTGCGACCCTTGGACTCCATTCCGCGCCGCCCTTGGAACGCAAAGCTCGCACAGCGCTCATAACAGGGTGTTTCAGACTACGTCGTACGTCATAACGTTTTTTTTTTTTTCTATATTTTTTTTACTTCGTCATGAATTATTAGTAGTCATTGGATACGTGAAGTGGGCTGTCGTTATAAGACGATTAAAATGCCACGGTGTATGTGACGTCTGGCTTCAGCGTCAACGTTCCTATCGACGTCTAAACGCAACGCACAGCATCGGCGGTCAATACGACCGCAGTGGACGACGATGCTCGAAATAACTACTAGAGACGCGACGCAAAGCGTTTGAATACCGCGTACGACCAGTGTTGCCGTATGAAGAAAAAAATATACACTAAACCCTTATCAAAATTGCACTATATTTTATGAAAATCCTGTTTCTAAAATCCACTAAGTTTTGTTCTGTGTTTTAATAGAAATAAGAAAAACAAATACGATAATTTAAACACTTCTTCGCTTATTTAGCAATCATTAGCCGCATTCTTAATTAACTTTTTTGTTTAGCGAGCAATACAATAGCACATCTGTGACATTCTAGATCCTTTTAACTATTTCTTTTAGTTTCATAAGTCACATTTTAGCAACGAAAAAGAGCGGGAGACAAAAAAATAAACAAATCAGCTACTTACTTTTTTTAAATCACATATTGGGTTGCCAACTAATATTCAATTTTCCGCCAGATTCCACTACATATTTTTTAGCGCTTAGTTATGAAAAAAAAAGCGCTATAGACCCTAGAATTGCACTAGATCTAGCGCCAAATGCGCTAAAACGGCAACACTGCGTACGACGTCAAGACGCCGTCACCGACGTGTGAAAGAACCACAGTTTCTAAGTAAGCATCGTGACGCGGCGTTCGGCGGAGCGTGACGCTGTAAGCGGCCGACGGCGTTTATAGGAAGCCATATCCTAATGGCACATCTAGATATATTAATACTATGTTCAAACCCCACAACAAATTACCTTAAACCTACTACTTTTGTTACTAACTTAAAAAAAAAAAAAATACCACTCCCATCTTTATACAGGGTGTTAAAGTAACTGCGTGCCATAGCTTAAGGGTAGGTTCAGTATCGATAAAGGAACCCAGGAAAATTTTAAGAAAGAAAAAAAAATGGGAAAGTCGAAATATCCACAAATTATGTGTAGCCCAACAAATAATTGAACTATTTTCCAACAATGTTTACTGTATGGCAATTAGTATTTATAATAAATTACCTAATGTTTTTAAAAGTCTTAACTTCATGGCATTTAAAACGAAATTATTTAACTTCCTATTGCATAAGTGTTACTACTCAACAAATGAGTTTATAAATGAAAAATTTGATTCAAAATTTAAATTAGACAACGACTCGTCTTTGTGCTCTTAATAATTGAATGGATTTTCATTTCTATGACATTGTATTGAATAATTTTATACATTGTTTTTAATAATTCTTCACATTATAATTAATAATCCTTGACATTGTATTTGACAGTAGTTAATGTTTTCCTTGACCTTGCCATTGTATGGTTTAATTTCGACATATTGTTCTAATACTACTAATTTTAATTCTTTGAAATATTTGTACGCTGGAAACAGCAGAATATTATGGACATCATATTACGTGTAAAGGTTTCTACAAACCGGCGCTACACGTGACGCGACACGAAGGCCCCGCGTGTCGCGCGACGAGCGTTGCCTTTGTGTTGCGTCCCGAGTCGCGCCGGTCTGTAGAAGCCTTAACACCTTGTAACAACAATATTCTAACAAATAAATAATTACTTACTTATTTATTACGCGTTGCTTAGCCTCTAGGATATCACGATTCACAGATCTTCGAGACACATTGCGTAGGCGTCATAAGGTCTACTTTTGCCGCATCAGCTGCTAATAGATTTCTCTACACAAGTGTTAAATCTATATTATCATTAACATTATGGTATATCCCACAGTTTCACCATTTATTTATCATTTATTTTATTTATTTATTTCTGTAACAATTTTTACATTGTATCAAAATTTTACACAAAATTATAACAATTCAAAATTAAAAGAATTACAATATAAATCATTATTTAAAACAGTTACCAAATAAGAAAGTAAAACATTTGCAATTCCCTGATATTATGTTAAATGTCAAAAAAAAAAACTATGAATAGTACCAAAACAAATAAACTATAGAATATACCCCTATTACGTATGTCAATAATATAATCTAATGTCAATAAAAATAGTAATGTTATAAATGATATGTCAAATAAAGAATACAAAATCAAAATAAATCGAATCATCCATTCATTACAGAATGTCAAAAATAAAAAATATTATACTAATAATTAAAGTCTAGTTGTTTGTGTCACAGAGAAACTCATTCAGCTTGTTTGCTGTTTATGTTGTGGGTTACTTAGCGAAGTCTAGAGTACTAGACTAAATCTATGAAATGTTAGTAGGTACCTAATATTAGTAATGGTGACAAGACTTGGAGTATAAATCATGAATAGTTCTGACTTTTTGTAGTTGTATATCACATCTATTATTCACTCTAGATTTAGGTAAGGAAAATGAAAGTATAAATAAGAGTTGCTGCATGAAAAACTAAGTTTCCAATGGCGAAGTGTATGAGTCATTTCAACTTCCTTATCGTGACAAATACTGTAACTACATAATGTATAATTATGACATTTTGCACTTTTCCTCAAATTAAGACTGCCTGTATAAGGCGTGTGTTCGGGCCAATGGTTGTAGGCACCATACACTAGCACTTTGTATTGGTAAAAGAAAATAAAGAAAGGAAACACATTTATTTAGCATAGACTAAAAAGTACATTTAATAAAGTACATTTATTTAACACAGACTAAAAAGTACATTTATTTAGCACAGACTATTAAGTACATTTATTTAGCACAGACTGAAAAGTACATTTATTTACTAAAAAGTAAAGGAAGTAAGGTAATGGAGCACACGGAAAGAACCAATAGTTGTAGGCACCATACACTAGCACTTTGTATTGGTAAAAGAAAATAAAGAAAGGAAATAAATTTATTTAGCATAGACTAAAAAGTCATTTATTAAAGTACATTTATTTAACACAAATTAAAAAGTACATTTATTTAGCACAGACTGAAAAGTACATTTATTTACTAAAAAGTAAAGGAAGTAAGGTAAAGGAGCACACAGAAACAACCACAAGTTAAGTTAAAAGTTATGTATTGAGTAAGTTATGGAAAGTACCTAAAACTTAACAATCAGAAATAGTTACGATTCTTTCTTTGAGTCTTTAGTTTCATAGTAGTTGTCGTACTCGATATATTTTGCTTATCAAGTTCTAATTATAGTTAAACAAGCTGCTCCCCGCGGTTTCACCCGCGTAAGGTTCGACCCGTGGGAATATCAGGATAAAACGTATCTTACCTCCTTATCCAGGTCATGGTCTACCCATGTGCCAAATTTCATCCAAATCAGTTCAGCCGTTTTACCGTGGATGCGTAACAAACTCACTTTCGCATTTATAATATTAATAGCTGTGCCCCGCGGTTTCACCCGCGTAAGTCTCGATCCCGTAAGAACATCGGAATAAAAAGTAGCCTATATGTTAATCCAGGATGTCAGCTACCTCCAAACAAAATTTTATCAAATTGGTCCAGCCGTTTGAGCGTGCAGAAGTAACAAACACACACACACTCACAAATTTTAGCTTTTATATTATTAGTGTGATAGTGTGATGATAGTAACTTAAAGATATTCGAGATGCATGACATGCAAGTGAGTTGCCGTGTTTGCAAAGTGTATGTAAAACGGCTGGACCAATTTTGATAAAATTTTGTTTGGAGGTACCAAACAAAATTGGTACAGCCGTTTGAGCGTGCAGAAGTAACAAACACACACACACTCACAAATTTTAGCCTTTATATTATTAGTGTGATAGTGTGATGATAGTAACTTAAGGATATTCGAGATGCATGACATGCAAGTGAGTTGCCGGGTTTGCAAAGTGTATGTAAAACCAAAACATCTTACGTAGCTAAGAGATTAGATGGCATATCCAAACACATTCGTAGATCCAAAGCAAAAGCACTTAAACCGCCATTACAGTGGGGCATTAGGTAGCAAGTTTGGTCCCAAATTTACCCGTTTCATTAACTACCTAATGATTTCCGATAGCCTCGCACTAGTTGTTATGTTCTTACAAAAGATGGGGCGTCTCTTTTTATATTTACATGGACATTATTATAATAGTGGTAGTTATTTGTACCGCAGTGCGATTTTAACGACTCTGCTGGGTCAGTGGCTAGGCAGACGATTAGAAACGAATTTGAAAATTCTCGCACTTAAGACGCTGACAACAGGTAAACCGCTGTCACTGTCAGACTGCATACAAAAGAAAGAGTAGTGCTATGACACAACGCTTGTAATATATCATAAAATATGAAGAAATTATATATTTACTCAAAATTGAGTTGAGTAATCGAAAATAAAAAACCGGCCAAGTGCGAGTCGGAATCGCGCACCGAGGGTTCTGTACGTATATACGTACAGAACCCTCGGTGCGCGAGTCTGACTCGCAATTGGCCGGTTTTTTCGACTTACAAGCGTTGTGTCATTAATTTAGTAATCTTGTAATCTTTACATATACTTCTTTCACATAGAATAATTTCAGATTTTTATCTATGAAAACTTCGGAGATGATTTTTAACCGTTTTGTCTTAAAATGCTAGCACAAATTGACAACAAGACAAGACATAATTTATCATGTCTTGTCACAAACGTCTTGGGCACGCCCGTGCTTGGCCCGCTAATTTAACCTGTTACGTGATACACCAAAACACATGTCCCGTACATAGTTACATACTTGATTTTGAATTGCAATTTTACTGTTTATTTTTAATGTTTTAAGTTTAATATAGATTCTAATGATATTTTAAATTTTTAATTTGTGATTCTAATTTCGATTATGATTTTGTTTTTACTTAGTGTTTTGTTCTTTGTTTCTAATTAATTTTTCTATCCTCATTACGAGTAAAAATCACATTAATTGAAACCACGTATTCTCTATTACGTATTTTAAATATAAACAATTAAAATTATTAATTACAATTAACATTTTAGCCGTGGGACCTTTTTTTTCGTTTTAGTATTTAACGACATTAAACTTAATGATGATTTGGTAAAAATACCATAAAGTTTGTATTGGATTGTTTATACCATCGCCCCGCGCTTGTCATAGAGTGCCTCATTAAGGGTGGTTTATTTTGTGGCAATTTTTAGGCTAAGTATATATTTTGTTTGAAAATTCAGTTTTCTATTTTTGTATTTTTTTTTTTTTTCATTTTAACAGATTAATAACAACTTGTAATAACCGCTGTAATATTTAATGTGATAACCTAATCGCCACTCTGTATATTGAAGGAGCTATTTTTTATGTTTTATGTGCTGTGTACGCCTGTAAGTGACAAATTCACCATAACTCAATGCATATGTTATTTTTTATTATTTTCATGTTTCTAGTAAAGCATACATTACCAGTATAGGCTGATCTCGCATTATGTAGGATTTCCGTACAATGAGAGGTCAGCGTAAACTGGATTTGTATAACTTGATGTGTAGCCGTGTGTACCTTTGAAAAAAAAAAAAAAAAAAATACTTAACCCTTTTCATAAAAGGCACTAAAAACGAATTCTGTTGTCTATTAGCATAAGAAAGAACTATCCAAAAAACTGTTCAGACCCAGTTCATAAAAACACTAGTCTTGAACCTTTGCCTAAAATCTAGAATCCCGCCTACTCCCTGTTGACTCAGTAACAGTTATGTATAGCGTGATGCTACATATTATTGTATGTTCCCTTGTCCTAAAATTCAGGACCGAGTTATGCCGGAGAGAATTGAATTAAGATTGTGGTTATGAAAAGGGCGATATTAGCGAATTTCTAGTTCTACTTGGAAATAAAACTGGACTACTCCAGTTTTTGCTCCAAGACAACTAGAAATTCGAAAAAAAAAACCTAAACCCCAAAGATATAAATATAAAAAAAGAAAGAAAATACGTTTATTTGCGGTAAACATGACGCAAAGAAAGAACACAAATACAATAAAACAAATTATTTAAAAAAAATAACCCGACTGCAAAAAAAAATATTGAAAAGATGGAAACAAGATGAAAAGATGGAAACAAGATGAAAAGAAAACCAGTATCCTATATGTATCAAAAATAAATAAATGCAGTCGGAGGCTCTAGGCATCTAGGATGTTACGAACGCCTTAAAATTTGCCTCCGACTGCATTTATTTATTTTTGATACATATAGGATATCATTTTTGATACTTATGGGATATCGACTACGAAAATGTAGATACTTTTTTGTAGTTCGTGTCAAAATAGTAGCTTAAAAGTATTATAATATATATATATATATTATATATATTTGGAATTGGCTATTTAATAGCTTTTATTTGATACCCATATTAATATTATAACAGCAAAATATTTTTTTTAATCCCTCCCTCTTTTTCGATTCGCAAATGCCATATTGAAATTTTATAGCCTATGTCACTCCCGCAATTAAAACGAATCTAAGGATACCTCATATGTTAAAATCCATCAAGCCGTTTAGCCTACAGAGCGTGCCAATGAAATAGACATACAGTAGTACCCAATTGATATGGCTTACCGATGTACCTGCGCAGAAGGTGAATTTTAAAAGTGCGGGAAATGCTATTGACCAATCGGCACGGTCCACGCACCGCGGTTCTTTTTCCTGTACCGCAATTGGTCGGCAGCTGCCGCCATGTTAGCGCGCGCCGCGTGGCATGTTTGTCAGCCGCCATACTTCTGATCGAGTGCACGCTAGCAGCTCCAGTGTATTATGAACCTTATAATAGTGACCTAAGGTTGATTGTAAGTTTTAAGCATTCTTTCGTTAATCTTCGGGGCCATACTTTCTTTTCTGTGCGAACGAAGATTCACGACGCGCCTTATCAATTGGGTACCACTGTACATACATACATACATACACTCGAAAAACATAACCCTCCTTCTGGAGCAGTCGGGTAATAAAAATAACAATTTGGGGGAAAATATGCGTCACGTCCACGCAAAACGGCCACCGCTCAGCATAATTCTGCGACCCAATGCGAGATAGAGCCCCAGCGCTGCGAAATATGCGAGTTTATGACGTAGCTGTCACGCACACCAGCCTATCAGTTTTAGTTTTAGTTATTTTACAGTGCGACACTCTAACTAGACATACTTCTATAAAAATGATCAAAGCCATTGTTTTTTGAACCCCTATAAGCCCCAAAAAATGCAGCCGAAGTGACGTCTACGCTGCCACCGACGAAGCCGTGGAAGCGGTGAAATTTTAGGCCAACAAAATTGCAGGTAGTGTCGTGACACCGACATGAAGAAGAAGATTAAGAATACGTTTAAAAATTAAATAATTTAAGTAAGTAGTTGTAACAGCTAACAGGCCACCTGTTATTTGGACAATATAAGTAAGTAATTCTAGCAGCCAACAGGCCACCTGTCATTTGGACAATTTAAGTAAGTAATTGTAGCAGCCAACAGGCCACCTGTCATTTGGACAATTTAAGTAAGTAATTCTAGCAGCCAACAGGCCACCTGTCATTTGGACAATTTAAGTAAGTAAGTAGTTGTAGCAGCCAACAGGCCATCTATCATTTGAACAATTTCTTGTAACTTAGTTGAATTAGTATGAAACTGACAGATTTCAAGAACTCATTCTCTCGACGACCACGCTGAAAGAGTGACCTCGTGCAGATCCTGGCTGCAAAATTAATTTATTTACTGCTTGTCATCGCAACGGAACTTGTGTGTGGCACAGTTTTAACTTGATTGGACAGTCGGAAATTAGTTAAAATTCGATTACAAGATTTAATTATCGAACAGCAGTGAAGCCTGTAAAAAATACAAGTAATTGAATACTCGCTACTTTCATAGCCAAACACGAAACACAAAACGCTTAACCCCGTGAAATCAATGTTGAAATTGTTTTAGCCAAGCTTTAAACTTAATTAAATATAAGTAAAGACAAACACCATGCCGTTTAAAGCTCTTTTGTGAACGTTCCGGTTACAAATAAGTTTAAAAGCCTTCCATTTTAAAGTTATACGAGTGTTATTGATCTTTATTAATCCCAGGGTTTAGGAACGTTTTGGTCATAAGACATTTTATTTTAGACAGAAGGAGACAAATAAAAAATAAAAAAGAAGAATAAAATAAATAAATAAGAATTGTTTATTCTGCCCATCGTCGTACGTCTAAAGAAGTACACAACAGGGTAAATGTAGCGTGGAAGCGATACTGGTCCCTAAAACAAGTCACAAAAATCAGTCAATACCACTGATGTTAAACAGCAAAGTATTTGACATGACTTACGGTTGCCAAACATGGGCTTTATCTAAGCAAAACACAAAAAAATTACAAACATGTCAACACAACATGGAAAGAAGTATGTTTAATGTTAGGAGAAAGGACAAATGAAGCCTTAAACATATTAGAGTGAAAACTAAAATAGCGGACGTATCATACAAGATAAAAAAGCTGAAATGGAAATGAGCGGGTCATTGTAGCGGCATCAACATCGCCACATACGAACTACGCGTCACACTGACATCACGCGAATCCTGCATCGCGCAAGCAGAGTTTACCACGCAACTAGAATATATACAACGTCCCGACATCAACCGTCGGGCAGTTGCCCACCAGACACGACACCCGTCTGGTCGGAGGATCCTCCCTTTTCTATGGTGGATGAGTGAACTTTACACCCTGTTCCTCGTACCACCAAATCAGAGACAAAAAGGAGAAATGGGGCAAATTAGTAGCCGAATCGTACCCAAGAGAAGGCAAAAGGAAGAGAGGACGCCCGATACGAAGGTGGGACGACCAACCTTAAGAGGAAATGCGGGCGGAGAGACTTTTAGAGTAAAAAGTCATAAATCGAGGTTCGGCTCTCGCCTATTTCCTCCTCCAATATTGGACCAATTTAAAAGATATTTCTTATACTGAATAAGAAGGATATATACTGTGTCCCTATGTTTTCCTTTTTGATGATACATTATTTTTATAAGAGCTGGAACCCTCTGAAAATGCTCAAAATTGCCTGTTTAGACCGCTGACAACAGAGGGCTATTGTACAAATTTGCCAACTATTAATAAAAAATAAAAACATAGGGACACAGTATATATCCTTCTTATTCAGTATAAGAAATATCTTTTAAATTGGTCCAATATTGGAGGAGGAAATAGGCGAGACCCGAACCTCGATTTATGACTTTTTACTCTAAAAGTCTCTCCGCCCGCATTTCCTCTTAAGGCGACAGCGGGGCCAATGTGGAAGAGAAAAACCTATGACCGGGAACTGTGGAAGAATATGGGGGAAGCCTATGCTAAAGCAAAACAATCTTCTTAAAACCGATGTCTGAAGAAGAATAAACTTTAATTTTCTTATTAAGTAAATATTACAATGTAATTAGATGTAAGATAATTCAAATTCTTTAATTCAGACAATGAGTCCATAGTGTTAGTATCAACAAAATAACTTAATAACTAGTGTTAGTAATAACGAGAAAGGCTATTATTATTATTCTGAACAAAAAAAACCCTAAAAAAAAAAAAAACATAAATTACACACATATATGACATAAATTAGGTTTATTTGTTACAGAAACACGTGCATATAAAAAGTTAATTAACACACGAAATCACGCCTATATTCCTCGGAGGGTGAGACAGAGGTGTACTCTATTTATTTATTTTTATGGCACTTCAACGAGTTACTCACAAAGACATTACATTACAAAAATTAAATACAATTAATGGAATTGGGAATTCGTCACTTACAGAAGTGCACAGCACTACCACATAAATTAATACTACGTACAAGATATCGTTAGTTGCATTACATATAAGTTAGAATTAGGTAAAAGAAATTTGTTTGTTTGTTTGTTACCTTTTCACGCCTAAACCACTGAATCGATCATCCTGAAATTTTTCGTATATGTTGTCTGGTGCACAGAAACGGACATAGGGTACCTTTCATCCCGAAAAAAAGTACTGTTCCCGAGGAAAACAACAATAACGTTCTTATGATAATAGATGGCGCCACCTGTCTTTCTCAAATTCTAAAGTAACGCAAGCGAAGCCGTGGGCAAAAGCTATTAAGCTATATTTACAAAATAATACGATCGGAAAGACAAAAATATTAAAAAAATACAACAAAAAGTGGTCCCTCTAGGTGAAAGTGTGTTTAATTTCACCCATATTTTGCAGCTATGTTTTTAATTCCCGTAGGGGGCAAGCCTTTTGCCATCAACCGGGGACAAATTCAGACTCCGGGCTGCTACTGAGAATTTATGGTGGCAAAACCCAATAACACTTTGGCCGACCTGAGAATCGAACACATTAATTATTATTATTTAATAGAATTTATTCAGAAAAAATATCTGCAGAAGTAGGGTCCATACTCATCGTAAAAACTATAAATTATCAGCACGTTGCTTGTCATCAAAGTCACCGCCAGTGATAATAATAATTACAGCTTGAAAAACAACCGACATTTTCGATCAGATATCACTTTGATTCAAACAAAATAAACGATGTAAAGAAAAGGAAAAATTGTCCCCTAGTAGGTGCACCATGTTATTAGACGGCGAAGGATAATAATTATTAACAAAAAGTATTAAAGAATGGTATAGTCATTCAGTACCTAATTCTGGTTCCGTAAAGTCAAAGTCAAAGTCAAATTGTTTATTTCAAATAGGCACATACAAGGCACTTTTGAACGTCAATATTTACAAAAAAATAGAATTGAGTCTAATCGCCCCTTCCAAAAGGTAGTTTCGTATGGAGAAGAATGGGAAAGAAACTCCACCGTTGCTCTTTTAAAATTTTGTACAATATTTTTTATAGGTACATTAACACTTTCACTGTCCACAGAGCCACCTATGGTTCAGGAAACGTGCGCTTGAAAGGCACTAATACGCTCCTGAGCTATATGTGCGTCAGGAGACATATACAACTTCTAAGGCGAATAATTCCACTGGACGTGCTGGAACTGTACTGTTTCTGCATTGGACGTGCTGGTACGATCATAAAGTAAAGAAAAACGCCGGAACAATTAAATAAATCCAGGAAATTCGGGGAAATTATTAAAAAAATCCTATTGGACTTGTCGGTCAATTTTCCATTTTTGTATTGGGACAGGAAACGTGTTAATTATAATAATAATTATGTGAAGACGATGCACCTAGAATAAAATGACTATACCACAAAAGGTAATAAAAAGAGTTAAGAATGAAGCAATGACAGATAAATTAATTATGTGATAAATACATATTTACAAAATTGTAAAAAAAAAAACGTGTTCCTAAAAAATAACCATATCAGTGTGAGTTAAGGTAATCACAGAATTTAAAATAAATGTCATAAAAATAATAAATTTTACAATTCAAATAGCAGCCTGTTTGATTTTGGTTGTACGCAGAGTGCCAACTCTATCCGTCTGTCACAGGTTCGTATATCTTGACCCGTAATAAGTAGGTAGACACTTGACATTTTCACAGAGTATTTATTTCTATGGCCACTTTAACAACAAATAATTAAAAAAAATAGTTTAAAATTAAAGAGGATACAAGAAACGTGTCTTTTTTTACTAAAGTATTTTAAAAAAGTACATAAGTAGTGTTAAATATTGTACGGTGGTACGTAACCCTTCGTCTGAGAATCCGATTCGCAATTGGCCGCTTTTTTTATTTAATCCCTTCTTACTAACTAGCTGGATATTTTGTCTCCAAATTCAAAGCAAAATACAATATTTTCTTATTGTTCAACAATAAAACAATAATATATTCATTACCGACGGTGGAGGACGGCGGCATCGAGGGTTTTGCCGCCGGTCAGCGCACACTGATAATTTGCGATGCTGCCAGCTGCCGCCGGCGCACTACTCGCGGCACTCATCCCGCGGCACCCCGCGGTATGCCATGGGGCAAAATGGACGCCAAACGGAGTGCACCGCCGCCGCCGCTTGCACTGCGTGTCCCCCGCGATCGTATGCAAGCGGACTCTGGCGCATGCCTTCGCATCCCTCCGCATGCCGTCGCATCTCGCCGCGGTACCCTCCAGCACGCTCTTCACTACTTGGTCGATCTCTGAGCTTGGAAATCTATATCTTGTTATCATTAGAGACGCACGAATTAACGTTGGTAAATTTAAAATATCCTGCTCCGCCATCCGCCGATGTGCGCTGGCCTTAAATTCTATCAATTTTCCAAGACATAAATTACTGTTTTCAATTTTTAATATTTACAGTCACCCTACACTATCGGCCCGCTTTTCTTAACGAGTCGAGTTTCTTGTCGAAGTAAATCAAGTTTTCGCGAAATTCTTATTACATTTCCCGAGCTTTTAGCGCTTCTCCAAATTGCATTTGTGGAAAATTTTCGTATTAGTTTTTACTGTAGCTTACATTGTGTATTTATAATTTATCTATACTAATATAATAATAAAAATGAAAATCTATAATATAATAAATCTGAAGAGTTTGTTTTTTTTTAAATGCGCTAATTTCTGGAACTACCACGATAGCCCAATTTTTTACCCTTAGGAAACAAGCAAAAGGAAAAATAGTCAGAAAGAACGCTATGCGAAAACGAAGTAATAGCGCGCGGGCGATGCGATGCGACGCGGTGTGTCGGGGGTCAAGGGAGTTTTATAAAATGTGGCTATTATTTTAGTATTTATTGTGTATCTTACGACGTCCACGCGAATGAAGTCGCGGGCAGAAGCTAGTAATAATAATTATCTATTAAAAAGAGGTAAAATTCTGTAAGTTTGTTTGTATTTGTATATATGGGGTAATCTTCGGAACTACTGATTCGATTCTGAAAATTATTTCACGAATGGAAAGCTACAGTATTGCCGAGTGTTACAGTATATATTTTGTATGAAAACAAGATATTTCAAGGCTTCTAGATACTGGTGCAAGTTGTCGCGCGACGTGACACTGAACAATTTCCTTGAATTTTTCATAGAAACTGTTCTACCGGTGTTGCGTCGCGCGACGAGTCGCGCCACTATGTAGAAGCTTGCACGTGGACGAAGTCGCGCGCGGGATCTATATCATAATAAACTGTGTCTACTAGATTCCTAAGCTTAGGAACTTAGTAGAGATATAAGTAAGATAGTATCTAGACGTTCCTTCGCTAGGTTCCATCGGAGTAATTCCTGTCCGACGCGTCTTAGTCGCGGGGGTGGGCGCCACTTATCTTAGAAGGCCAGGGTAAGCTGGTTGCGAAGTTCAGATGGGGACCCAGTTATGCGGGGTAAAGCGCGAACAGGCACAGAATGGCGCAGAACGGGTGAAGACTGCCAGTTAGGTGGATTTACGTTTTATTGGATTAGAAGACTGGCAGGAGAGCGAGTGGCTAGCGTGTTTGGCTGCGAAGCCATAAGTGCGTAATGTTCACCTCGTTAGTATCTAGGCACCCACCTTAACAGCTATTGATGATGATAAAGCAATGTTAGATTACATTATTGTACGCAAAAAAGACCTAAACGACGTCTTGATAACAAGAGCTATGCGAGTTGCTGGTCACACCATCGGCTTATTCGATCGAATTTGCGTCTGAAATTAAAACTCCTCGACGCGCAGCACATAAGAAGCCAGCGAATGCATGTGTTGCCCCACTGGTTAGCTTTGAAAAGCTCAGGTGGGACCTGGATTATCCAGGTCCCACCTGAGCTTTTTAACGTTGGTAAATTTAAAATATCCTGCTCCGCCATCCGCCGATGTGCGCTGGCCTTAAATTCTATCAATTTTCCAAGACATAAATTACTGTTTTCAATTTTTAATATTTACAGTCACCCTACACTATCGGCCCGCTTTTCTTAACGAGTCGAGTTTCTTGTCGAAGTAAATCAAGTTTTCGCGAAATTCTTATTACATTTCCCGAGCTTTTAGCGCTTCTCCAAATTGCATTTGTGGAAAATTTTCGTATTAGTTTTTACTGTAGCTTACATTGTGTATTTATAATTTATCTATACTAATATAATAATAAAAATGAAAATCTATAATATAATAAATCTGAAGAGTTTGTTTTTTTTTAAATGCGCTAATTTCTGGAACTACCACGATAGCCCAATTTTTTACCCTTAGGAAACAAGCAAAAGGAAAAATAGTCAGAAAGAACGCTATGCGAAAACGAAGTAATAGCGCGCGGGCGATGCGATGCGACGCGGTGTGTCGGGGGTCAAGGGAGTTTTATAAAATGTGGCTATTATTTTAGTATTTATTGTGTATCTTACGACGTCCACGCGAATGAAGTCGCGGGCAGAAGCTAGTAATAATAATTATCTATTAAAAAGAGGTAAAATTCTGTAAGTTTGTTTGTATTTGTATATATGGGGTAATCTTCGGAACTACTGATTCGATTCTGAAAATTATTTCACGAATGGAAAGCTACAGTATTGCCGAGTGTTACAGTATATATTTTGTATGAAAACAAGATATTTCAAGGCTTCTAGATACTGGTGCAAGTTGTCGCGCGACGTGACACTGAACAATTTCCTTGAATTTTTCATAGAAACTGTTCTACCGGTGTTGCGTCGCGCGACGAGTCGCGCCACTATGTAGAAGCTTGCACGTGGACGAAGTCGCGCGCGGGATCTATATCATAATAAACTGTGTCTACTAGATTCCTAAGCTTAGGAACTTAGTAGAGATATAAGTAAGATAGTATCTAGACGTTCCTTCGCTAGGTTCCATCGGAGTAATTCCTGTCCGACGCGTCTTAGTCGCGGGGGTGGGCGCCACTTATCTTAGAAGGCCAGGGTAAGCTGGTTGCGAAGTTCAGATGGGGACCCAGTTATGCGGGGTAAAGCGCGAACAGGCACAGAATGGCGCAGAACGGGTGAAGACTGCCAGTTAGGTGGATTTACGTTTTATTGGATTAGAAGACTGGCAGGAGAGCGAGTGGCTAGCGTGTTTGGCTGCGAAGCCATAAGTGCGTAATGTTCACCTCGTTAGTATCTAGGCACCCACCTTAACAGCTATTGATGATGATAAAGCAATGTTAGATTACATTATTGTACGCAAAAAAGACCTAAACGACGTCTTGATAACAAGAGCTATGCGAGTTGCTGGTCACACCATCGGCTTATTCGATCGAATTTGCGTCTGAAATTAAAACTCCTCGACGCGCAGCACATAAGAAGCCAGCGAATGCATGTGTTGCCCCACTGGTTAGCTTTGAAAAGCTCAGGTGGGACCTGGATAATCATCTTATGTTGCTCAACAGCTCACCGCGTGTTGAGTCGAGCATGAGAATCCAACAGAGTCCATCCTAGCGAGTAAAAAAAAATATACTGTTGGATTTTCAACTCAAGCAGTGCGTTGTAAAGATCGCCGGTGCGAACATGGGCTTATTCCATCGCGTCCGTTTGGTGCAACGTGCACAAATACCAAGCGGTTAGCCAGAGCAAGTGAACGGCAGGGGAAAAAGGAACGGCAGGATAAAAAAAAAGGGAAAAAACTCCATTGTTTGAGAGAATATGTCCCGAGGGCATTGAGTGCCTTTAATTGCTACATTGAACCCTTATACTGGATATCCATCAAAAGGATTTTTATTTGTCACTGTTTTCTTGACTCGCTTCACTAGTTTTAAAGGGGCTCGTGGCTAGTGATAACAGCTGCACGGGTTGATCGATCAGGTTAAGCTATGCATGCCGCGTCGGCCCGTGAATGGGTGACCATCTTTACATACAAGGCCCAAGGTCATTCGTAGACCATTGACAGTCGTTATGGGTCGTCAGAAGCCCGAAAGTCTGAATACCAGTCTTAACAAAGAGTATAGTATTACCCATTTACTGAGTTGTGGAGGTCAGATAGCAGTCGCTCCATGTAAAATACTGATATTCAGCTGCATCCGGTTAGACTGGAAGCTGACCCTAACATAGTTGGGAAAAGGCTGGGCTGATGATGATGGTGCTTCACTAGTTTTTTATTAAGAGAGGTGTTTGTTGACGCAGGTCCTCACCGGACCTGCAGGGAGGATACGGCGCGGCATACGCTGGCAGAGTGTGCCGCTTGGGAGGAGCCACGCCGTGCCCTCATCTCAGGAGTAGGCAGTGACCTATCGCTGCCGGCCGTGGTCGAGTCGATGGCCGGCAGTGAGGAGTCCTGGGACGCGGTAGTGTCCTTCTGCGAAACAGTCGTGTCGCAGAAGGAGGCTGCGGAAAGGGAGCGGGAGATCTCGTCCGTTCACCCGGCCCGCAGCAGGCGCACCATGCGTCGGCGGAGGGCCGATAACGCCCTCTTCCAGCCCCCATAAATGGGTCCAGAGACGACGGACTTGGGGACGTCCGCCGCCCCCTATCACATTGGACCCGAGGTGGCGGCGCGTAGTGATCCACGCGCGCCCCTATCAGACATCGCAGGGGAGAGGTCAGATACCTCACCCCCCCCCCCCCCTAGACTTGAGGTGGCCCGCAAAGGCGGGCCGGCACTAGCCGAGGATCGTGGAAGTAATAATAGATCCCAAGATCCCCGGTGCAAGTGTGGGAGGGGAACACTGGGGTGGTTTTTAGTCAGTAAGAGACTGACACGCCCTCCCGCTCGGCCCAGAGCGGGAGAAGTTATTTGATAATTTCCCACCCAAAAAAAGAAAAAAAAAATGATTAATCCTAATCCTAAATATATAAGATATAATCACACTTCACACTAATATTATAAAGCCGAAAGTTTGTATGTGTGTGTGTTTCTTACTTCTTCACGCTCAAACGGCTGGACCAATTTTGATAAAATTTTGTATGGCGGTAGCTTACACCCTGGATTAACATATAGGCTACTTTTTATCCCAATATACCCACGGGATCGAGACTTTCGCGGGTGAAACCGCGGGGCGCAGCTAGTAATACTATAAATGCGAAAGTGAGTTTCTTTGTTTCACAATATTTTGATTTAAAAGAGTGTCCGTGGAGTTTCTTGCCCGTTCTTCTCCATAAGAACCTACTACGCTTTGGAATGGGCAATTAGCTTCATCTGACTGACTGACCCCTTGACAATTCAAAAGTGCCTATAATAGGTTTATTTGAAATAAATGGTTTGAGTTTGAGTTTGAGTTTGAGATGAAATTTGGCATATGGATAGACCATGACCTAGATTACGACATAGAACACTTTTTATCTCGATATTCCCACGGGATCGAGACTTATGCGGGTAAAACCGAGGGCGCAACTAGTACAAAATAAAACTGTATAAAAAATGATATGGCTGGAATGGTAGAGGTACCGAGATGACAACTATTACAAAAGTATGGAAGAAAAATATATATTAATGTTACGCCGACCTCAAATAAATTACGTTATGGAGAATGAAGATGATTAATACAAAATAAAGACAGGTTGTACGTTGTTCTATAGAAAATAGTTTCATAGAATTTCATTTCACATAAAAAAAATCTCGTATTATCATTTCATAGCACACGTACGCTTGCGCATCCTCTCACACACACACACGATCACACAAACACCATCACGCTTACACATACACACGCATGGACACATACACCCTCACACACGCCTCAAGCAGGTTTTGTATAATTTAAAATTGTTTAAATTTTATTGCATTATCTGTGTAAAACTACTGGAAGAATACACTGATTCCTGTAACACAGGTTACAACCTAGCGCAGGAGTCAGGGCTTCCATAGAAATGTAACAAACTTTTATGTCAATAAAATATTATTTATTATTATAGAATAATCAATACGCAGAATACTTACTTTGAAGAAATTAAATCAATGGCCAAAAAATATTTTCTGATGGCGATTCGTTTTATGGTAGGGTTGCATTTCTAACCTAACCTACTTTTCTGGTAGCAGTGTGTTTCTGTGAAATATGTTTCATTCAACTAAATAGTCGTTGAAACAATATTAGTCGAAATAAAAATACAAGAACCAAATATTATATGAAACATTTTCTACGAAACAAAATTCTATGAAATTTCTGTCTGCGAAACAAGGGAACACTCCCCGTGGACACATTTAGGACGCTGGGATGCTATGGCGACGTCGCTAGCTACGTAGCCATGGCTACTTCTCGCTACGGACCAACCGACTTCTTAAAGAGACTGTGCCCAGAAGACTACCCATCACCCTGAAAGTAGGAGATGAATTCACCACCGGTGGAGAGGAGACAGCCACTGCCCGCCTAAACCACTTCTGCCCTGATGATAGCCAAATGTGGTTGCCAATATATTTATAGTGTATTATCTATGGTTGCCAAATCTGATAGCCAGTGGCTACTGACTCTCAGTTATTAATTACGTCCTGACGATCAGTTGCCCACTGAGGGAGGCATGACTTAATTGTATATAAAATACTGATGACTTGGTTACGCGTCGCCAGGTCGCCAGAGCATCTAGTCTCCACGTAGGGGCCCGGTGGTCGTAGCTACGCTTCCAAATTGGCAACGTCGCGTCGTCAGAACGTAGCCAAGTGAGAACACTTCAATACGAATTGTTTGGATTTTGGATACGTAGCCGGCGACGTCAAAGTGTATTCAATCAATCAACTCAGCCTATCGCAGTCCACTGCTAGACATAGGCCTCCCCTAGCCTGCGCCATAAGACCCTGTCCTCCGCCTTCCGCATCCAGTCTGACCCAGCTATCTTCTTAAGGTCGTCGGTCCATCTAGTTGGGGGGCGTCCCACACTACGCTTGCCGATTCGCGGTCTCCACTCCAGGACTCGTCTGTTTCATCGGCCATCGGTCCTTCGACAAATTTAACATGGCCAGCCCACTGCCACTTCAGTTTGCTTACTCTGCAAGCTATGTCGGTAACTCCGGTTCTTTTCCGGAAAATTTCATTCCTGATGTTATCCTTCAAAGATACTCCAAGCATAGCCCGCTCCATAGCGCCAGTGTCCCAGTGTGTTAGCGCTCTTGGAGAAACTGTAATATTTTCTGCTTAGCGCAATTTAGCGTACCTAGTAGGTACGTAGGCAGTATCTTAAAGAAACAATGTCACTTCTAACAATGAATTATTTACTCATTTGCAAATATTTTATTTAAGTGTAAACAATATTATCTATTGTTGTAGGTAAGCAAAATGTTCTACGACCCACGCAATACTTACGTGCTGATAAAACAAATTAGGTGAATGTCAATCAGGGAATTCCCCGTGTCGGTGTTGCTAGTAATAAAACAAATTTAATTATATTCTGTAGTGGTTTTTACAATTTTATTTAGTAGAAATTTAATTTAACAAATAGTACGAGTAGGTACCTAAATGTGTAGGTACCTATGTACCTAAGTAAGTTGGGTCTGGGGATAATTGTTAAAATAAAACAAAATAGGTGGGTAGATTACCTAAATGTTTTTTTGGTGTTAAATGGCGATATAAGTACCTAAATGTGCATAACATTATAATATCACGCCCTTTGTCCCCGAAGGGTTAAGCAGAGGTATACATATAAGGTACCCACATTTGGCTAGTTATGTTTAAGTCCCATATAATAGGGGCGAGCCTATCACCATCAACCGGGCACAAATCCAGGCTCCGGGCTGCTACTGAGACATTCCAGATAGAAAAACCCAATAAATAACACTTTGCTCGACCTAGGAATCGAACCCAGGACCTCATGTTCAGTAGTACCGCTTGCGACCACTAGACGACGCAACGAAGCAAATAATATAAATATTATTGAAGAATACTTCATTATCCAATCTTGGGTTTGATTTTGGCAAGTAGGGATCAACTCACATGTAGATAGTTACCAAAAAATAAAAACAAATGTGATAATTGTTATGTTAGGCCATTTATTTACACATAAATTACGTAGGCTACTGCCGGAGGACTCAAAAAAAACCGAATTTATTACAAACTAATTTATTTAATATAAGAAATTACAATTATTGGAAAATGCAAATGACTCGATCGATGGGTGGATACGAAGTGAGCGGGCTCGGTCACGTAGTCAGTGCCTTCGGGCCGCATGTCCTGTGTCAGCATTTTCCCCTCGTAGCAACTGGGTCGATGGTGCGCACGCGGTGTGCCTCGTGCCGTTGTGTCAGCGCTTTACTTAGTAGTGATGCGCGTAACACCTCCCCCCTCAGATCGACGACTATTTCAGATTTTGAGATGAAATATCGTCGAGAGTTTAGATTGATCCTGGGATGCCGGTTGGTTCTGGCGGGTTTCAGGCTCGGCGTATGTGGCTTCATCTTGTTGTAATACTGGCTGTTGTGACGCCTTAAGTTCTTTTATCTACATAGAACAAATTCATAGATGTTAATTCTCTTGTCATATTAAAAATATATATTAAAGATGTCACTAACCCATCTACATATTTTTATTTAGCTATTACTATATCTTATTTTACAACACGTTATCAGCACGAGATTTGTATAGCGTAGTGCTTAGTGTGGTTTTTCAAAGGAAATATAAAAGTTCCAGGAACATTTTTTTTTGGATTATTTTCTTGGTGAGCAATTGACATTTATAAAACAATGTATTCAGGCTCTGGAGATATGAAATCCAGTGTGTTTAAGCCACTAAGCAGTAGGGAAGGTTATGTGACATGGAAATTCAAATGAGGATGTATCTTCTACACGAAGATTTGTGGGAGGCTATCGCAGGCTATCCAGAAAGACATACGACTACTTCTAACATAAAAGAGAAGCGTGATGTTAAAGCCCTCTCTAAGATATGTTTGGCTTTAGATGATGCTGCCGTAACTCATGTAAGGAAGGCCAAAAATGCCAAGGAAGCATGGGATTTACTAGCAGCAGCCTACGAAGACAAAGGCCTCGGACGTCGTCTAGCTTTGGAAAGAAGATTATTTAGATATTCTTTATCCGATTTCGAATCCATCGAAAAGTATATTGGTGCAGTACTGAGCACTGCTCAGGATCTAGCTGATATTGGCAAAGAGCTAGAAGACACCACTATAGCTGCTATTTTATTAGGAGGACTGACCTCATATTATGATCCGTTGGTTATGGCTCTCGAAAATAGCAATGTTCTGATCACCACGGATATGATAAAAACTAAACTTCTGAACGAGTTTACGAAAAGTGTTACTACAAACGAACCAGAAACTGCTCTACGTACTAAGTACAAACAGAAACCAAAACCAAAAACTGTTGTATGCTATGGTTGCAAAGACCAAGGTCACAAGCGTCCAGATTGTCCACACAGAAAGAAAACCCAGAAGGTATCCGCCAATGAATCGACACATTTGGGAGCACTGAATACTGATACATGAATCTATTTCAGAAAACAAGTGGATTGTTGATTCAGGAGCCTCAACTCATATGAGTTCAAGGTTAGATTGGATGGACAATGTAAAACCTTTTACCACTGGTAAGGTAACTATCGCAAATGGTGATGAGCTACAAAGTGAGAGTATTGGTGATGTTTCTATTTTGACTGATTTACAAACTGTTAAAGTTATTAAAGATGTAGTTTTTGTACCGAGTTTAAAATCTAATTTACTTTCTGTTAAAAAGGCTGTTCAAAAAGATTTAACTGTAGTTTTTAACAAAGATGGTTGTAAATTTTACAATAATATTAATTTTTCTTGTACAGGTGTTCCGGTACTTTGTGCATCTGATTGTGGTGGATTGTACTATCTAAACTGTACTAGTATGCCTAAGAATCAATCAGCGTTAGATGTGCACTTTGACGTCTCTCAGTATAGACTATGGCATAGGCGCTTAGGACACTTGTGTCGAATAAGTATGAGTAAATTGGTAGATGGTCTTGCTACAGGTATTACTCTTGGAGATGTCGATAAGGAACCTTGTGTGGCATGTATAGAAGGTAAACAAGCTAGGAAACCTTTTAAACCACTTTTATACAAGAAAGCTACGTCGATTTTAGAATTGATACATTGTGACTTGAGCGGTCCAATGTCTACAACCTCTTTTCAAGGTAATAATTACGTTTTATATCTTATTGATGACTATTCGAGATTTGTTTTTGTTTATTTTGTTAGTACAAAGGCCGAAGTAAAACGGAAGATTTGTGATTTTATAGCATTGGTTGAAAGACACACTAGAAAGCAAGTAAAAACTTTACGTACCGATAATGGTACAGAATTTGTGAACAAGACTCTTTGTGATTACCTGTCTTCTAGAGGTATTGTTCATCAAACTATTGTGCCATATTGTCAACAGCAAAATGGAGTAGCAGAAAGAACAGGTCGCTCTGTCATGGAAAAGGCTCGTGCTTTACTTTCTCAATCTTCACTGCCGAAGGCGTACTGGCAAGATGCTGTTGAATGTTCAGTTTACCTGAAGAATAGGTCTCCTCATCGTGCTTTGGATGGAATAACACCTTTTGAGATGTGGTACGACAGGAAACCAGACCTCAGTCATTTAAAAGTTTTTGGGTGTAGAACACTTGTACATGTGCCTACACAGCTGCGTACCAAGCTAGAAGTCAAAGCAACACAACATATTTTTGTTGGATATACAGAAGATCCACACAGTTATCTCCTTCGCGAATGTCAAAATCCTAGAAGATTGATCAAGGCGAGAGATATTACATTTTTTGAGGATTGTTTTACTGACTTGAAAACAAAAAAGGAAGATGATAATTTAGTTCCTCTGGTCTTAACTTCCGATGATGCTCAACCAAGTGATTATTCTAATTCTCACAGAGAAGTGGAAACTTCTGTTCAGGTACCTGCTGTACCTACTGTTTCTTCTACTTCAGATGAAGAGTATGTTGATGCACCCGATGTCTCTACAATGGATAGTGAAGCTGAAGGTGTAAGTGATGTTAAAAGATATCCACAACGTGAGAGAAGAAGGCCTGACTACCAAAATTTTGATTCTTGGGTAGCAGAATCTCTTGAAGCCATTTCGGATGATCCTAAGACTTATGCAGAAGCAATAAATTCTGACGACAGCAGTAAGTGGATTTCGGCTATGGAAGAAGAGTTTCAGTCTTTACAATCAAAAGAGACTTGGGTTCTTGTAAATCGACCAAATAAAAGAGTTGTTCCCTGTAAGTGGGTGTATAAGATGAAGAGAGATGCCGATGGCAATGTCATAAGGTACAAGGCCAGGTTAGTGGCAAAGGGATACACTCAAGTAGCTGGAATCGATTATAAATAAACTTTTTCACCCGTTGTTCGAAACTCTTCACTGCGTACTTTGTTCGCCCTAAAAGCTGAATTTGACTTGAAGATGCATCATCTTGATGTGAATACAGCTTTTCTCAACGGTGTTCTGGAAGAGGAAGTGTATATGGAGCAGCCGCAAGGTTGTGTCAGCAAAGGTCAAGAAAATAAGGTTTGTCTGCTGAAAAAGTCGCTGTATGGCCTGAAACAGGCCCCAAGATCGTGGAATATCAAACTAAATGAAACATTGATTTCCATAGGTTTTAGGCGAACTCCTTCTGAGCCGTGTGTTTACACCAAAAAGTTTGGTAATGAAACTGTCATACTGGCATGTTTTGTCGATGACAATATTGTATTTTATAAAGATATTTTTCACTTCGACTCTGTCAAGTCTGATTTGGAAAGTCATTTTGAACTGAAAAATTTGGGATTACTTAACTACTATTTAGGAATGAATATTTCAGTAGAAAATGGAGAAGTTTACTTATCGCAACGCAGTTACATAGAGAATTTACTTAAAAGGTACAATTTACATGATTGTAAACCTGTAGATATTCAGTTGGTAAAGAAACTTGAAGATTCTACTGAATTGTGTGATCAAAATGAATATCAAACGTTGATAGGTTGTTTGTTGTTCGTGGCTATAAATACAAGACCTGATATATCGTTTGCAGTGTCATATTTAAGCCAGTGGAACTCAAAACCTACAAAGGCTCTCTGGTTGGCAGCAAAAAGAATTCTAAGATATCTAAAAGGTACAATCAATTATACTATTAGGTATAAGAAAACTGGAAGTTATTTTCTAGGTTTTGTAGATGCCGATTGGGCAAATGATATTAAAGATCGCCGTTCCTACACAGGTTTTGTGTTCTTGTTTGGTGGTGGCCCGATTTCATGGGAAGCCAAAAAACAACCCACCGTGGCTCTATCTTCAACGGAGGCGGAGTACATGGCCTTGTGTTTGGCTAGCAAAGAGGCTGTATTTCTGAGACGTTTTCTGTTTGAGGTGAGTGGTTTGTTAGACGTTGTGGTTTTATCGGGAGACAGTCAGAGTGCACAAAATATTGCATTAAACCCTATCCATCACGGTCGGACCAAACACATTGATACCAAATATCATTTTATCAGAGAAAAAATATCTGATAACACTATTAAACTTAATTTTATGCCTACTACACATTTACCTGCAGATGTGTTCACTAAACCTCTGCAGAAAATTAAATTTAAGAGATGTTTAAGTAGTTTAGGGTTTTTGGATTAAGTTTTTCTATTTGTGTTATTATTTATTTGTTTTTTTTCTTTTTTTGCTTTTAGTGTTGTAACAATGTAGATTAAGAAGGCGTGTTGTAATACTGGCTGTTGTGACGCCTTAAGTTCTTTTATCTACATAGAACAAATTCATAGATGTTAATTCTCTTGTCATATTAAAAATATATATTAAAGATGTCACTAACCCATCTACATATTTTTATTTAGCTATTACTATATCTTATTTTACAACAATCTGGAGTTGTCATCTGTTTCTTTTGGCGGATATGGATTCGGTATGATAGTATTGCTCCCAGTACAGATATGGCGAGTAGTGTGCCATAAAATGGGATTGTTGTATGGTAAATGGTTGAGGTTGGTTCAATGTGGATTGGCTTCTGTGAGTCTATTCTGTCTTGAATATCGTGCAGCTTCTTTAAGTTAATAGCACTGATTTGTAGAGGCGGCGTGGTTGATTCCTCGATGTCATCTGGCACGTTGCTGATCTTCATGGGTCGTCCCCTAATGTGGTCGTTAATGTTGACGATAGTGAACTCATCTGTTTGTAACTTGCAGTTATGTGGGATGGTGGCGAGGAAGCTTCCGGCTAGGGTTATTGATTCTTCTTGTTCGCAGATTAACTGGACTTATGTTGGTTGTCGTTGAGGGTTTTAAGGGCGTTATCATATTGAATAGCATCTGTATGATCTAGGTTTCCTGTAATGCTCTTAATAACGGATCCAAGACCATCTATTACACCTCTCTTGAAA
Source organism: Tiliacea aurago (assembly GCA_948098905.1). Classification (NCBI taxonomy): domain Eukaryota; kingdom Metazoa; phylum Arthropoda; class Insecta; order Lepidoptera; family Noctuidae; genus Tiliacea; species Tiliacea aurago. Next base: position 22,318,010 of record OX402593.1, read on the forward strand.
CGATTAGGCTTTAGACTTTGTAGGTGAGATGAGGCTTTATCTAACTTTACGTTCAAACTATCTATTTGTAACTCGTATAAAGAGCGAGTGTAATTGTCTAGTCTGTCTGTGGCTTTAATAAGTTGGGTTCGTATTTCGTTAATGTTATCGTCCATATCTTTTAGTTCTATGCTCTGCAAAAATGTATGATAATGAGTAATGAGTTTCATGGGCCCTATTTTGAAGGGTAATAGTCCAGGTCCATTGTCAAGTCGTTCTAGATTGATCTCCTGCGCCCATGTTAGGCTAAGTGACAGCATCAGGGGTATCCTGCAACAATTTCGCAGTTTTAGGGACGCGCTTTAGTCTAGATTTAGCTATGGGTCCTTTTTTCTTAGAAGTATAAATGTGGATAGGTAAATTGGCTAGAGCTGTGTCTTGGGTATACCTGGGTGCGAGTTTAGATCTACTAGCGGAAGGATTGCTGATGAATATTTGTTGGTCGGGTTCGTAATCGACTTCGTCCTCACGGGTTTTATTACGACTCTCTATGAGCGCCGTTCGATTTGCGAGGGACGTCTCATTGATAAGTTCATATACTTTTTGCATGCGTTCTCTATGTGTTTCAGTATATTGTTGTAGTAGGTGTCCGGTCAGGTCTATGTCAGTCGGGTCTCGTGAGTCTGTGTGTCCTAATATAAGGTCGTATGGTTTGCACCGTGTGAAAGAATGAATTGAACTATTGTATGCTATGATAGCGTATGGCATCAGATGTACAACTGGCTCATCTTTGTGTTTTAGTTTTAAAATACGAAGATGTTCCAGTATGGTGGAGTTAAAACGTTCAATGTTACCGTTAGCGTTAGGTGAGTATGCGAGTGTTTGGTGATGGATTATTTTGTGTACTTTGCAGAACTCGGAGAACATCTGGTTGGTGAATTCAGGGTCTTGATCTGTAATAATGGTTAGTGGTAGGCCATGATGCGTGCTGAAAGTTAGTAAAGCTTGTATGATACTAACTGCAGTCCCGTCTCGGAGGAGGTAAGCTTGACCGTACTTTGAGAAGGCGTCTATGAACGTTATGTATTTTTCATTTTGTGCTGAGAAACTATCGACATGTATTGTTTCGAACGGTCTGGTAGCAGGGGGCGCTATGTTGAACTTCTGCTTTATGGGGCTCCTGTCATACTTTGCTTGTCCACATATTGTGCAGTCATTTATGAATTTGGTTATGTGTTCTCGCATTTTGGGCCAATAATATTTAACAGATAAAGCTAGAAAACACTCGTTAATGCCACGGTGGTTGGTCTTGCCTTCATGGTAATGACGAATGATTTCCTACTGCCCCAGGTATTCTTTTACGTTTTCAAGTTCCCTTTTAGCTAATACCAATTTCATACATGAACTTTTGAAATGTTTTTGTAACAGAGGGATTTGTTGTACATTGCAAGAGGTGGATTTATTAACCGGGCTGTTTTTATTTTAGGGTTGACGTATTCTTTAATGGCATTAATCAGCTCTTCTTCCAGATTGGAGTCGGATAGCTGAACGGATGTTCGAGTGTGGGTGTCAAATGGCTTAATGGCAGTAGTTCGTTTTTTAAAGTCACCTACAACGGTTAGGCACAGCTGTCGGTGAAATTTATTAAGTGGTTCGTCGGTTATGGGTATTTCAAGTATAGGGTTTTCTTCAGAGGTATGAGCAGTCAGGGTGTTGGAGTAAGCTAGGGATGGTGGTCTGTCAGTTGCGTTTGCAATAATCGAACTAACCTCTTCGTTATGAATCTCGACGCGAGATAGGGCGTCGGCGTTGGTATTATATTTGCCTTTTTTATAGATGACGGTAAAATCATATTCACTTAGTTTTAACCGCCACCTGGTTAATCGTGAATTTGGTTCCTTGAGGCTCATGACCCACTGTAATGGTTTATGGTCCGTTACTATTTTAAACTTACGTCCAAAGAGGTAAGGCCGGAAATATTTTGTTGCCCATACAATGGCTAATAATTCTTTTTCTATTGTGCTGTAATTTACTTCACTTTCATTAAGTGTTCGTGAAGCGTAGGCTACGGGTTTATCCGAGCCAATAGAACCTTAGGAGAGTATCGCACCGATTGCAAAGTTGGATGCGTCTGTGGTGAAAATGAAGTCGGGGTATTTTAGGATAGGGTCGTTGGTCAGTAGAGTCTTACACTTCTCGAAACAGTTAGTATAGTCTGAGTCTAAAGTTACCTTTTTTCCTTTCTTTAAACATTGTGTCATGGGTTTGGTAATACGGGAAAAGTCTGGGATGAATTTTCGGTAATATCCGAGAAGTCCGAGAAACTGTTTAATTTCTTTAGGTGTTTTAGGTATGGGGTAATTTTGAATAGCTACGATCTTGTCTGGGTTAGGTTTTATTCCTTCAGTGCTAATGACATGACCTAGGTATGCGGTTTCCAGTTTTAAGAACTCTGATTTATCAAGCTGTATTTTAAAGTTAGATTCTCTTAACCTTTAGAACACCTTCTCTAAGTTGTTCATGTGTTCCTGGAGAGAGGTACTGAATACAATTATATCGTCAAGATAGACGAGACATATAACATTTTGAATTCCTCTAAGTACGTTGTCCATCACTCGTTGTAATGTGGATGGAGAGTTTTTAAGACCCATGGGCATTCTCAAAAATTCAAAGTGCCCATGTTCAACGATAAAGGCGGTCTTAGGAATGTCACTGGGGTTCATTTCTACTTGGTGGAAACCTGATGCTAGGTCAAGAGTGGTAAAGTATTGGCACTTGCCTAGTTTGTCTAGGACGTCTGTAATATTAGGGATTGGGTATTTGTCATCGATCGTTTTTTCGTTAAGTTTCCGAAAGTCAATAACTATACGCCATTTCTGTTTTCCAGAGGCGTCATTTTTCTTCGGGACGACCCAAATTGGTGAGCTCCAAGCGGATTCGGATGGCCTAATGATTCCTTGATCTAGCATTTTCGATATTTGATCACTGACTTCTTGACGGTGTATAAACGGATATCTATAGCTTTTAGTATAAATTGGAATTTCATCTGTAGTTTTAATGCTGTGTTTTACTTTGTTGGTGAAGGTTAATGCTTCGCCTTCAATATAGAAGACGTCGGCGTATTTTGAGCATAGTGCTGATAGATTTGCTTTTTCCTCTTCATTCAGGTGATCGGTACGTAACCGGGATGTAACTTCTTTAGCGCGAGGTGTCAATTGCTCAGTACATTCGACATTCAATATCGTTGCCTGGGTGGCATGGTCCAGTGAGAATATCATATCGTTATTGGTTGGGTTAGTTACTTCGACTAAACCGCGGCTATTTGAAACGGTAGTCAGGCATTCGGATATAATACAATTACAAATTATCTGTTCCTCTACGAAAACCTCACCACCTGGTGCGTTAACGGGTAATCGTACTAATTTCGAACTTCCCGCTGGTATGATTTCTTTATAAAGATTTAAATTACGAGAGTTATAAATTTGGATGGGATTAATTGCGAACTTAGTTATGATTGTAAGGTCTTTCAAATCTAACTTAGCCTCCCACTTGGTAAGTAAATCCATTCCTATCAACCCATCAAAACGATCGTGAAATTTATAAACGAATAATTTAATCGGTTTCGCGTCACCGAATTCGGGAAAGCATGGTAAGTTAATAGAGTAATCGCTCCTGCTTGTGGCGTGAACGTTAGTAACCTCGAATGGATCATAGTTAAGAGGTATGTGCTGGAAATAATTCTGGCCTGCTTCCGGACTGATGAATGATTGATTTGCACCAGTATCTATTAGAAAGTTAAGTGGAGGGTTATGAATACGAACGAATGGTAGTTGCCTTTGGGTTTGTAAATTTAATTCTATCCTGAGCTGTTTGACATCGGATCTTTCTGAAAATCCTGACTGGTCGAGGGTTGCGGTTGGTCAGCAGTGCCTGTCCTGTCTTTGTCGTTAGTCTGGTCAGTCTGTTCTGGTATGACGTAGTCATATGTACAGTCGTTGATATAAAAGTAATCTTGGTTGTAAGGGTCAATGTAAAAGAAGTCGTATGGGTCTGGGTAATAATAGTCGTCACCATAATTCGAACACTCGTTCACGTTAACATCGCGGGTTTTAAGATAGAAGGTGGTGGATTGCCGCGTTGTGCCCAATTCCAGCTGTTGGTAGCAGGTAGGGGCCTGGGTACAAAGTGGCTTACGCCGCTCATTGGCCTGGGACCGTTATTTGACGGGTACGGGTTTCTTTGCGGCATTCTGAATCCAGAACCACCCTGGTTATTATTAGGCGGTGGTGCGCTAAATAGTTGTTGCGTACGAGTCGGGCCACGTGGTTGCATGTTACTTTGATTAAACGGCATCTGAGATGGCCAAGGACGTGGCATAAATTGCGGTCCTTGCGGTCTAAACGAACCGGGCATGTTAAAAGGGTTAGGTCTAAATGGGATAAGCATGTTATTTCGGTCTGGCATTTTGGGATTAATATCGTTCTGTGGATTGGTTGGCATTCGAGCTGACGATTTTCTATCTAGTAAATTATCATTCCTGCTCTGCAAATATATAGTGTTGGTCTCCTCATGCACGAACTCTAGAGCCTTCTCAATCGTATCTGGTCTCATACATCTTATACGCGCGCCTAGAGGATCTTTCAAACCACGGAGATAGGCCTGCAAAGTTAGTTTACGATATAAATCGCGTTTGGCGGCTACAGTTGAATCTAGGGTGTTGTGCAACGAAACATATGTCATGACGGTGCTGAAGAGACTCTGGCAGCGCTCATAAAATTCTTGTGGCGTGCCGGAACCTTGTGTAAGCAAAGCCAAATCATTGTAAAGGGCAGTCTCATCTCGCTGGTCAGCAAAATTATTAATAAGAGCACTACGTATGCCTGCCCAATCATCAGGTATACCGTTGGCGTTAATCAGACGGGCGGCGGGCCCCGTAACTTTATTTAAGATGCCATTTAACAGAGCTAACTTAATTAACGGTTGTTCCTCCCGGATGAATTCGTGTGTCAACTGGTCACACAATTTAATAAACCTGGTAAGTACATTTGGATTCCCATCAAAATCGGGAACTAAGCGGAGGGCTTTAAATACCGCGTTTAAGTCTGCCATCTCGGGTTCAATTTCGGGACTTATGTCACGTATAAAATCTATATTTCTATTCCTACTACTAGTTCGCTATTGTGTTCAATTAGACCCTTAACTTAATTAATCTTTATAAGTTATACACTTGATTTATTTTAGACATAATTTAACATGTTCTTACTAATTAATATGTAACTTGGTAAAGATGTAACTTCTTGGTAATTTTTATGTGAACTTATGAACTTATGAATAAAATTATTATTATTATTATTATTAACTAACCTAGGTGTACTTGATCTACGTGGATAAAAAATGTTGGACAAGGTATATGGAATCTACAGACAAAAGGAAGCAAGCAACCACTAAGAAAAATTCAGCGGACTTACATGAACATTCTGGTCTTCGTTGAGCGGTATCGATTTCTGGATCTCCGGCGTAGTCTCGTTGTTCTGGATCTCCCGGCGCGACGTTGAAAGTCTATCGTAGCGAACGCGGTGCAATATACCGGTATACGCAAGTATGACCCGGGAATCCTACCGACTGCGCCAATTACGTAGGCTACTGCCGGAGGACTCAAAAAAAACCGAATTTATTACAAACTAATTTATTTAATATAAGAAATTACAATTATTGGAAAATGCAAATGACTCGATCGATGGGTGGATACGAAGTGAGCGGGCTCGGTCACGTAGTCAGTGCCTTCGGGCCGCGTGCCCTGTGTCAGCATTTTCCCCTCGTAGCAACTGGGTCGATGGTGCGCACGCGGTGTGCCTCGTGCCGTTGTGTCAGCGCTTTACTTAGTAGTGATGCGCGTAACACATACTTACTATCATATTTTATTCGCTTATAATTAATAATATTGTCAATAATTAACAGAATCAATTTTCGTAAACATTTTTTTAAAGAATTAATTGTTGCAAACGACATCAATTAACAATAAACAGGCTGTAAAATGTCCCCCAAAAAACTTGGTATTTGTTAATAAATCAAAAAGTACCTATTTATTTATTCACAAAATGTTTACAACCAATTTCAAACAAGCCTGGACAAAAAAAAGTGAAATTTATAAAATTCATACCTTAAAATAATTTAAAATTGCATGAGACTTACATTATCGGTATGTATGTACCAATTTAAAAATATTTATACTATATGTAATGGATCTAAGTGTAATCAATATAATACAAAAATGGAAATAAAAATAATAGAATTCTTATAAAATACTTAATTAAAAATATTAAACACTAGCGCCACGACCCTGCTTGGCACGATTTTTACGAGTTGACAAAACATCGGGATTTCTTTATTGTAAGTATGTAACTTTAATATAAATACACATAAACCTTTCCGAATAACTGCTCTAAATGATTGTGAAAACCGCATCAAAATCCATAGAAGATCAATGCGGTCACACAGACTGACACGAAAAGCAACTTTAATCATATATACAGAAGGTCGATGACGTAAAATATACAATAGCATTAAAGTTACAGCAAAAATGATTAATTAAATTTTCAAGTTTCGAAGTCATGAACAACTTGAAGAAAATAAGGACTGCAATAAAAAATGATAAAAGTTAGGCAGCAATAGACCTTGCCTCGCTATCTCTTTCATTCTTGACCGAAAAAGCCAGGAATACACATGCAGGGTACTGGAAAAAAAACGAGCTCATTGACATTGAGCTCATTATTTTTTTTCAGTAACCAACCAACTAAACCCAAAATCTTATATTAAATGACCATACATTCGCAATTAATACAATTATTACTTTCCGTACATGACACAACATTGTATTTGACATCACAGCTTGATGGTTTTTTAAGTCATAATTACAAAGTTTTCTTAATTTTCACACAGCATGGAAAACGAGGAGCTGATTGCCACAATGAGGTCCTTTTTGCATTTTGGCATTAATACAGTGATCATGAACAATATTGACTAAGTTTATTGAAAGTGGTAAAAGAAAACTCTAGATAGTACAAAATATTAAAAAGAATATAATTTCTTGACTGCTCACAAATATTGACCAAACAGTTAATTCTGCAGCCACACTCTGGACCGGCCTCGTGACTTGATATTCTTAGCTTTTTCAACAATTCTGTGATTTTCTCTTTTTGGTAGTCGTATAAACAAAGTTTTCTTCACAATCAATATCTGTTCGTTAAATTTTCATTTGAGACGTAAAACCACTGTATAAAGGCTTTTACAGACCGGCGCGACTCGCGACGCGACACAAAGGGACCACTCGTCACGCGACACGCGGGGCCTTTGTGTCGCGTCGCGTGTCGCGCCGGTCTGTAGACGCATTAACGCTCTAATTGTCAGCTGTTATTGGTTTGACAATGAATTCAAAAAGTCTGGCTATGAGCACGTTCTTCAGTACAACAATTGAAATTAATCTGTTATGGCGTGGTTTGGTTGCGCCCTCGCGCCCCTAGTCGCCGCAGGAGACGCCCCGGGCGTCGGGAGTCGCAAGCCGATTTCCGGCCACCGTAGGCGCAGGCTTGCGGACGGTGAGCGATGGGTAGCTCACCGTCCCATAAGGACCAGGCCCGTGTCGACGGCGCGTTGTATTCCACGCGCGCCTCTAAGAGTTGTCAGCAGCAACTGATGGGGTCCGTTAGGGCCAATGCCTGCCAGAGTTGCGAGTTTGTCCGAAAGGTATATCGTGGCCCTGGCAGACAGGCAAATTAAGGAATACGGGTGGGTTTTAGTCAGAAAAAGTCTGACACGCCCTCCCGCTCCGCCCAGAGCGGGAGAAGTTATTTAATAATTTCCCACCCAAAAAAAAAATAAATGGCGTGGTTTGGTTGGTAACAAAAACCTTTTAAGCTATTTCTGAATGTTAACAGCGCGTTTACTCGAAACCGAATTTACTCAAATCAGCCCATTCTATCATGTTTTAATAAACTCTGTTCGATTGGCCATAAAACTGTGCTACCAGTAGCATTTTTGGTTTTAAAAACGTTAAGTGGTAACGAAAAATGGAGCGGATCGATCCGCTCCATTTTTTCCTGTACCCTTCACATAATATGCTAGTGACTTGTACAAAAGTAGGCAAGTAGCTTGCATGCCATTGTGTCACACAAACTTCTGTTAAGTATTATCATGGGTCACAAATAGTCACAAGCCCATGCAAGCTTCTTCCATTCATTGTGCATGTTACTAGCAAGTGTATTTATTCCTGGCTAAAAAGATAGCAGTACTGCTCGTTTAGTGAGCTACAGTTACAAAGTAGAGTTATCCATTGCACCGGGCAACTCACGAGTGCTGTAAGACATTCGTTTCCTAACAAACATCCTTGACTTATAGAATTTGTATAAAGTTAAACAGACTAATATTAACAATATTAAACCAACGCACGTTTCTGTAAATACCGATTTTGTCCCTTCATTATTCGACACCAATTTCTCATTACTAGGGCTTGTGGGAAAAGACTCCGTCTGATAATGCATCAAAGAGAATTTACTTTCTAATTCATGTATAACGTTTTGCTTTTCATCGGCTATAGTTTTTTGTAATTCTTTTCTTATTTTATTTATATACGGAATTAAATCGGCAGTGTTATTAGCAGTAACTAATGGAACCGCAGTGGTAATAGCGACGGCGTTTTCATGCAACGAATTTAGGATTTTCTTAAGCAGTGTATTAGTATCGTTGTTCAAAGCTATGACTCTGGATGTTAAGTTAGCAAGATTTGAAAGATTTTCCTCGTTGATAGTGTTAGATTTTTCAATCACATTCGTAATATTTTCGAAATATTTATCATTACTGTCTTGTACGGTGTCCTTTTTACTCATGTTATATAAAATGTTTCTAATGTCTACAAGCGTCTCGTTCTTTTCACTATCATTATTAACTGTCGCTGTTGGTTCGTAATAAGGTCGTCCTTGGTCTTTATTACACGTAACTCCATCAATATTCTCACCCTTATGCTCATCTATTTCAATTGCTGTTATTTCAAAAGGAATGCCTAGTTTCTTAAGATTAACTAAAATGCGACAAGATAAAGGATTATCGCCTATGCTCAACTTTGATAAACTCGTTCCTGCGAATTCTTCAGCCTTAATTTCGACAATTTTGTTATGGTCTACTATTAACTGCGATAAACTTTTCACTTCATAAAATCTTTCACTTTGCAAATCTTTAATGTTATTGAATGACATATCGAGAGTACTTAAATAAATTAGACCACGGAAAATTCCGTAACCAATAGCCGATAAAGAGTTATGAGAAATATTTAGAGAAAGCAAGAGCTCGTTGTCTTTAAATGCTCCCGGTTGAATGAAAGATATTTTGTTGAAACTTAAGTCTAAATGGAGAAGTTTACTAATACCTGAGAAAGCTCCAATTTCTATTCGAGAAACATTATTATTCCTTAAAACTAAACTTGTTAAATGTGTTAACGCGCTAAGGTTAAGTGCACTAATGTTATGAAGACTTGCATCCGATATTGCGACTTCAGAAATGGTTGAGTCCTCATTTTTTTCAAAATGAATATCTGTTTTGATACCGGATAAGTTCAGAGTATGTAAGTTTTCGGTCTTTTTCAATAAGTTTTGCGTGAACTCGAGCTTTTCATTATAAGATAGATCTAACGAACGTAAATCAATTAAACTGACAAATGAATCATTTTCAATATTTTCTATCAAATTATGAGCCAAGTTAATGTTAGTCAAGCGAGATAGCCCATTTAGCGATGTATAAGAAATAGTTTTTATGAGATTATTACTTAAAAGTAAAGTGCTCAAACCAACTAATTCCGTCATGTTTACAAAGAAGTCTTCCAGTTCGTTATAGGACAAATCAAGCGTTTCTATATAACCGGTATGTACAAACACATTATATTGTAACTCTTTTATTTTACTTCGCGACATATTCAGATCTTTTAATTCGTTCATATCGTTAAAAGATGCGTTTTGCACAATAGTCAATAAGTTACGAGAGATATCAAGAGTAGGTAAAGAGACCAGACCATCAAATGTGTCAGTTTTCAAAGTTCCAGACAAGGGATTGTTAGATATTTCCAGGTTTATCAAACTTCTTAGCGATTTAAAAGAGTTTGGTTCCAATTGGGAGATGGAGTTTCCTGATAGATCTAAATATTCTAGACTATTTAAATCCTGAAAGTGTTCATGTTTTATTTGTGCCAATCGATTATTCCTCAAAAACAATGACTGAAGATTAGTCAGATCTGCCTTGTCGAAGTCTATGCTAGTAATTTTGTTATTAGATAAATCTAGCGTTAGCAAACCTGTCAATGTCTTAAAACACATGTTTGATAATGAATAAATCCCGTTATTGTTAAGAAACAATCCATCAAGTCTGGTCAGACCATTGAAAGCATAGTCTTCAATTACTGTTAATAACTGAAAACTTAAAATCAAAGTTGTGACATTGATACCTTCAAACGTGCCTTTAGATAATGAACCTTCTATGAAATTATCACTTACAGAAAAATTATAAATAGTTCTATTTTTGAACAAGTCCTTGGGCAGAGACCTTAATTTGTTCCTTGAGAGATCGACACTTGTTAAGGATACTAAATTCGCAAACGTGTCTTTACTCGCGACTTCCAGCACATTATTACTTAAATCTAAACTATACAGGACAACCATATTTTGAAGCACGTTATCAATAGTCTTGATAGAGTTTGAACTCAAATCCAAAAATTCAAGGTTTAGCAACTTGTCAAAATCGTTAACTTTTAGTTCTTTTATTCTGTTGCCACCCAAGCTTAAAGTTTTTAGCTTACTAAATCTGAAGAGACAAGAATTGATATCAGCCAGCCTGTTATTAGACAGATTGAGATGTAACAGGCTCCTGGTGCCCTCAAAAGTAAATTGACTCAAGCCCTCAATGTAGTTGTGTGACAAATCTAACGTCTGAAGATCATCGATTTTATCAAACACAGCATCGGGGATTTTAACCAAGTAATTGTGGGACATGTTTATTTTCTTCAAATTGTTATATTGGTGCTCGTAACTATTAACCTTGATATCACTGATAGTATTGTACGATAAATCTATTTCCAACATGTTTAATTCGTTCTGATTGGATAAAACTGCTATTTTCAGATGATTTCTCGATATATTTAGTATGGCTAGATTCTGCATGGTCGTTATAGGTGGTGTATTTTCATAATCGTTGTCACTTATGTCTAAAGAATATATGATTTGCAACATGCCTTCATCTCGTCTCCTGTTATAGTGATTGTGATTGTTGATTACAGGTATACCGCCAGTCATATCTACCGATGGATTTTTGATGACCAGGAATACGGGATCTATTCTGTATCCAGAATAAGTGACATATATGGAGCAATCCTCATTGTCCACCGGGATTGGCGAGTTGTAAGAATTACGTTGAAAGTTTTCCCATCCTGAGTTGCTGTTGATGTAGTTCGTGCAGAACATGGTGTATCTGCATTTGCTTGGGACGTGTTCCACGGTGCATAGATCTGAGTTATAGCTTGAAGCTACAGCTACGATGGAGAGGATGCCTAAAAACAAATGCACTGTTAATATTTTCAAGAACAGGTAAGTAGCGTCTTCCTATAGATTATTTTGTGGTTTTGTACGGCCGTTAATGGCTGCGATCTGGTTGATTCTTAGGGAAAGATTCACAGATCACACTCTGGCTATTTCGCTAAATAAATTAAGTGTCTCTTACGAATATGAACATTATTAGTATAAAGATAATGTTTATATTTATGAAACGCTGGCTGACAGTCGCTCATATGAATACTTAGTAGAAGTAAAATCAAAGTGCAGTCTATGAATCTTGTCTTTAGTGCCTTTTCAAACGCTCCATCCGGCTGCAATGCAGTTGGTGCCAGGTTCCCCGGGTAAACTGTGTAGGTAAGCTAGGTAAAATTGGGTTAGTAGACCCTGTAAAGCTTTTAGATTTAGATAAATACTTAAAAACTTCGCAACCGGGCATCGCAAACTATCCGGCTGTCGGAGTCGTCAAGTTTAACAAAGAGAAACAAGAGGTAGGTAAACCACGTGTCGTGCCATGAGAGTTAAAATATAAATGAAAGCAAATGACACGAAAGTAGGTACTTACATAATATTCGGAAATCCATATTCGTGTCATACCTGTTGAAATAAAATGTTCACGTTAATTTCGCTTCGGTTTTATTTATTCTAGAATTTCACCCCTGTTCTGTAAGTAGTCGATCGACATTCAGCTATTTGATTTGTGGAGAAATCCAACCTACGACGTTACGAGCGTTCTACATACACAATTACACATGCACACCTGTAGAGTAGAAAAAGCTTCGAAAAAACAAGAAAAAGCTGTGTGCAACGAAAACAGAGACAACGTGTTTCTCAACGTTTAAATTAAGGCACTGAAAGTTTTTATTAATTTTATTATTCGGTAACTTCTGTAAAACATTCCAATTTTAGAAACCACTTAGCCATTAAAAAAATCAATTCGACTAATGTTGGCGATTGTCGCGGTCTCTTGTTTGAAGTTAAGAGTGACATCACGAGCGGCATGGTGACCCATGGCGAGCCGGACGTAAACATCGATAAGATCAGCGAGCAGCGATCATTGTTGTACTTGTACTCGTATGTATCTTCTTATATTAATAAGTTGAAGTAGGTAAGACGAGTGAGCTAGTAAAGTGTGTATTAATATAAAAAGAAATTATGATTAAAAACATATGAATCACTTAATGCTGTTGTCATTTGGTGGCCCCAAACTTAAGTAATGTACCTACCCCAGGTTAGCTAGTAATAGCAAATAATGTACCTACATTAAGAATTTAAAAATTTATACTTTTACAAGATTATGTATTGAAAGTACGAGATATTTGGCAGCCCTGGTACGAGGAAAAAAGTTCGCCATCTGGCAACCCTACCAGGGTTAGACGATAATTATGTGTGGACTTTTTCTGAGACCGTTGTAAGAGCCAGTCGTTTCATATTTTAATCATATCCTTTGTTCTTATTATATTGTTTAAAAGTTATTATATTGTTATAATACTTCACTTAATAATTAGTGATCTAAGCATATTATTAAGTTAACACTAATTATTCTTTTAACAACGATTATACCCTATGAACTTAATGCACTTTCGGTAAGACAAGGGCATAACTGCACTTTTTGTGATTTTACAGAAAAACCATTTTGAGATTTTTTACATTCAATATAATATCAGCATAATATTGTTGTTTTTAAGAACGGAGTACATTTATATGTATTTGCTGCACCAAAATTTAAATAAAGTATTTCATTTTATTTTTACGCTATTTATACTTTCATTTTGGATGAATATTGTAAAACATAAAAAAAAGTAACGGTAGAGTTTCTTGCCCATTCTTCTTCAACACGAAACTACCTTTTGGAAGGGGCACCTAGAATCAATTCTATTACGTTGTATTTTTTTGACGTTCAAAAGTGCCTTTTTTTTTTTTTTTTTCCTTCTGGCTTCGCACGGTTTGTGCATTTAGCCAATGTCAAGTTTTAGTTCTTGTATAATATTGATGAAATGAATTATAAATGCATGATGATGATATCCCCGCCCACTCCCCTTGAGTTTCAGTAAAGATGTGGCACTTTACTGAGTCCTCACGCGGACTTCTTGAGAGAACTTGAAGCGAAGTTGCACTGTTTTGTTTCATTTGCCTACACTAATGCACGTTGTTCACAAACACTTAATGGTTAATAATCCACCATTATTACACATTAATATTCGGCTAAACACAAATTTTGGAAAATTAAACAAACTGCTGAACATGACGCTTCACTTTCCCGCCAAGAAGTCCATTTATAAACCTTGAAACTCCAAAAGTGCCTTCTAAGTATTTCAAATAAATGAAAAAAAAAATTGGCTTTGATATTTTTTTTTTTTTTTTTTTTTCAAAAATGTTTTACATATTCAGCCTTCAATGTTCCCACTGCTGGGGTACAGGCCTCCTCTTTTTGTGAGAGGCCATCATGTTTTATTAAAAACAAATGTTTTATTAACATGATATTTAAAGTATTTTTAGGATCTTTATTTTAATCTAAAATATGCAATCGAGTCTTCGTAATTTCACTTAAAAAAATCTAAACCTAAATGACGTGAAACCTGTTTTTTTTAATTGAATTTTATACGTAACGATGGTTCAGTCTGTACCATTTCTCAAATTAAAATGTTTTTATTTAAAGTTAACCACTAAATAATAATACTAAAATTAAACTCAAATTTTCTTACGTTTTTTTTGCAGTTTGCAGGTCAGTACCCCGAGTGTAAGTTTGCACGTGAGTAAACGTAACTAGCGCGTTTGCGTTACGATTTTTACTCTCACTCTTATACTCTTATCATTATGATCTATCGGTCGAATTTTAACGCAAACGAAATAGTTACGTTTACTCTCTTGCAAACTTACACTTGGGGTACAGTAACAGGTTATAATGTTGATCTAAATATGATTCACGGCTGTAACAAATATAGCTTTACAGAATTATAATCAAATCCTTTTGAATGACTATTTGATGAAATAGTCATTCTATAGGATTCTACGAAGAGAGTTAGTTGTATTGCTGATTCTAATGATTATAATTCTGTAAAGCCGTATTTGTTACGGCCGCGAATCATATTTTAATCAACATACAACATGACACAGACCTGAAAATTGCAAAAATTTTTAGAAAAATTGAATTTCACGGGCTATCTTAGCGCATGCCCTTTAAGTAATTTTATGATGTTTCGTCAATTATGCCCTTGTCTTGCCAATTTGCCTTGCTTTGTAATTATGCTCTTGTTGCGAATATAATAATGTAACAATCTACACACTACCTCCTAACTTTAGGTAACTTAAGTGACATACCTACATAACACACTAATATTATTAATATTATAAAGGCGAAAGTTTGTGTTTGTGTGAGTTTGTTACTTCTTCACGCTCAAACGGCTGGACCAATTTTGATAAAACTTTGTATGGAAGTAGCTGACATCCTGGATTAACATATAGACTACATTTTATCCCAATATTCGGCATCTATATCACGGGATCGATACTTACTTACGCGGGTGAAACCGCAGGGCGCAGCTAATACACTATATTTACTAAGTCAATCTGCCTAGCCTTTTCAACTATGTTAGGATGATCTGATCTCACAACCCAGTTACTGGGTAACACGATACCCCTTGGTGCAGCTCGATTCAAACTTGATGTGGCTCTGAAGTGCGCTACTAGCTGCGCAGTACCCCACCCCTCATCCCCGCTGACACGTGAATTTATTTTTGCGCAGTGATTCGCCTCATGTTCCAAGCATCCATAAAGTTTGAATCGGGACTAAGTAGTAGGACTGGTTTCTGGGGCTTCTGACTTCATGCAACGACTGTCAAAGATCTACGAATGTCAGCCGGGACCAACGACTTAACGTGCTTTCCGAGGTTCGGAGGCGCGGCAAGCGTAACTAAGCTTTCGATTGACTCGTGTGGCTCTTATCATTGAGCCACAAGCTCCTCTATAAAAATATACTTAACATAAAATCATCATCATTTCAGCCGAAAGACGTCCACTGCTGGACATAGGTCTCCCCCAAGCAGCGCCACTTCGACCGGTTCTGTGCTTCCCGCATCCAGCGGATACCTGCGACCTTCACATGGTCATCGGTCTATCTTGTAGGAGGCCTTCCAACGCTACGTCTTCCGGTACGCGGTCGCCACTCCAGAACCTTTCGGCCTGATCGGCCATCAGTTCTGCGAGCAATTTGCCCTGCCCACTGCCACTTAAGTTTGGCAATTCTTCGGGTTATGTCGGTTGCCTTGGTTCGCCAGCGGATCTTTTCATTTCTGATTCGATCACGTAGGGAAACTCCATAGCCCTCTCCATACATAAAATATAATAAACTATATTTATGTCTATAGCGACCTGCGCCAGGGGCTGCAGTCTCAACACTATGTTGCAAAGTCAAGCAATTTTGACCCGTCTAGAGACCCATTAGGACTTTGCGACCGGATTCGGTCGTAAAGCGATCGCTATCTATGTCGAGACTGCAGGCCCTGATAAGCATGGTATTTACGACTTGATAAAACACTGTGATCCCCATAATATAAGTAATATAATAACTTACATAATAAGTTAGATTATTAGTTACATATTATACATCTAACCGTCCCAGAATAAATTCTCTAAATGATTGTCAAAACCGCATCAAAATCCATTTCGTACGAGTAATTTAGGAGAACAGCGCAGACACGCAGACAGACATGAAAAGGGACTTTAATTAATAATATTATTTAAGTAAAAAAAAAAAAAAAAAAAAATGACTACCAAAAAAATAACACTACAAAGTGAAAAATAACTTTTTTGGTAGCCGGTCTTTAACATTATTTTTGGTAGCCGGTTATTATTTTTTTGTAAAAAGTTTTTTATTTTTCACTTTTTAGTGGGTCAGTTTTGAATTTATCTAAGTTACAATAGCCTAATGTTAATTGCTCATCACCTTTTACAAAATATTGCTTTTCCCGATGCTGGGACGTTGATTGTTGAGGAGTTCTCCTGGTAGGAACCAGGAGAACTGCCACTCACCATATGCATAGTGACGAGCATAAATTGCTTAATCGCAACCCGCTAAATAGGTACTCATTATTATATTGTTCCGGTGGCCATCTGTGGTCTCCATCATCAGTTCCGCTTCACCAAATGGTGCTTTCCGAGAGCAAATGCACGCGTTACTATAAAAAATACCCAAATCGCTATAGGTTTGCCTATAAAATTTGAGGGTTTCCCTCGATTTCCATGGGATCCCCTCATCAGATTCTGATTTGGTGGCAATTAGACCACTTTGGGAGTATACCCTTTCAAACAAAAAAAGAATTTTCAAAACCGGTCCATAATTGACGGAGTAATCGCGTAACAAACATACAAAACAAAAAAAAAAACAAACGTCGTCACGTATAAGTCGGTTAAAAATAATAAGACATTTTGCTTTTATAATATTGTTCTAACAACAAAGAATGAAAGAAATACAATACTTACAACGGTAATTATTTCCTCGACATCAATAAAAACTGTTCAAAATAACGTACGACGTGTCCGTACTCCTGTTACACTTGAAACTCTATGTGCGAACTGCGCAATATTATTTAGGGTTCAGAATCCGAATACTGAATCGATACTGCGCTACCAAAAGATAGGGTTAGCACGTGAATTATTGAAAGCTTCTTCTCTCGTATCCTTCATGAGCTGTTCAAACCATTGACGTATTAAATAGGAAGATATGGTACGCGCTCCTCGATGTGGACCGCATAAATTAGGGGAAAGGACACAATCGACCTACATAAAGGCTTCTACATACCGGGGCGACTTGTCGCGCGACGCGACACGGCACAAAGGCCCCGCGTGTCGCGAGACGAGCGGTGCCTTTGTGGCGCGTCGCGTCGCGCGACAAGTCGCCCCGGTATGTAGAAGCCTTTACTCCCGGTTTGCGGGGAATACCCGAATTGTAGTTTGTTTGCGAGTCGTTATGGGTACGTAACAGTTACAATTATTGCGATCTCATTCCCGCTATAGCCCGCGCAATATGTTTATCTATTTCGGTTGTCGAGCACGACATCGGGTCCATTTAATATTTACGTGATGTTAGAGAGTGGCCTATCTTCCTATTTATTACATCAATGGTTTAAACATATTTTTCGTAAATCAAACTGCATGAAATTCACGTATTTCCTAAACAATTTTTTACTAACAATTTCCATATTGCTTACTTATATTTTTATTTCACTTATAGCCATAGGTGCGGTGTTCCATTCTGTATAAGACCAGGGCCTCAAGTCTGCTATTACAATAGTGTCAGAATGGTCGATCATTGATTTCATAATTGTTGATTTTGACAAGTTTGGTAAACTACTATTATAATGGCGTCATTATGACTTTCCAATTGTCGGCCACTGACACTACATTGAAAGAAATTGCATTTATTGGTAATCTCGTACATAATGACAAATGAATGACATTTCTACTAATGGGTTTTATAATAACGGCAATACGACAATGCCATTATAAGTAACACAATTCTATTACGAGAACATTGACCGACCAATGATCGCCCATTATGAATTTAGCAGATTACGAACTTTTAGCAAAATCAAAATGGGATCGTGTTGGAATGACTGAATTTATAAAAATAGCAGACTTGGGGCCCAGAACACAAGGGAGTGAAACTAATCGCGTATTGTTTGGAAATCACTTTTTTACTATGGTCTTCCAATCTATACAAGACTAGTACGCAAATACTCGCGTGTACTTCGCATAGTGACCTAATTAACTACCTTAAGCCATAATAGCAGCAGAGTAGAGAGCAGTGTTGAACAGGGTTGTCCAGTGGTAACGACCCTGACTTACGAGTTGCAAGTCGTGAGTTCGAACCTAGCCAAGCGCTTTACTTTGTGTAAATTATTTCATCACCACTGCTCTCAAAACGGTAAAGGAAAACATCGTGAGGAAACCGACATGTCCTAGAACCAAATATTCGATGACATGTTTACATCTATCTACCTGCACTGGGTCCGCGTGGTAAACAGATGTTATACACTCACAAAACAACCAAAAAAAGTGTTTCGCCTTCAGAGGGGCTTCTTGTGAGGCCTCAAACAAACACGACGTTCTTTTTAGAGCGTAAAAGTGATCAAATTAATTAGTCATCTGTGGTCAAGTCTGGGGGCATCGCATTTAAAGGGCCCTCGCGAGGCCCGTAGGTACCTAGGTACTTTAAAAATTAATCGAATAAGTTTTCGTCGCGTAATTTCAGTAGATGTACGACTGTTACCGCTAGTTGCACGTAAGTCCATTAAATTTAATTCCCCATTAAAAGTAATGCTGTCTTTAGTAGATCGCTTTTAGCCATAAGACCACCCATTCTGTCACCCTATGTAAAATTTCAACATTTATATCTGTAACTTTTAAGGAGTACACACGGCTACACATCAAGCTATACATATCCAGTTTAGTCAGATCTCGCATTGTATAGGATTTTCGTACAAAGACAGGCCAGCTTTACTGGAAATGTATAGTAAAGAGCATTCTATTATATTCTATTCTTTATATCTAACGGAACGTATCAGAAAGTGACAGAATTACTTTTAATGGGGAATTAAATTTAATGGACTTACGTGCAACTGGCGTAGTTAGTTAAATTAATTTAAGGCTTCTACATACCAGCGCGACTTGTCGCGCGACGCGACACGGCACAAAGGCCCCGCGTGTCGCGGGACGAGCGGTGCCTTTGTGGCGTGTCGCGTCGCGCGACAAGTCGCCCCGGTATGTAGAAGCCTTTAATCTCGTTACATAATGATGCGGAACCATTTAAATTATTCGCAGATTACGCTTGGCAGTTTTATCAGTAAAGCTGACAGGACGTAGCATCGGTTATCGTTACACACACAGACAAACCGTCACCATTGCTATTAATTAATAACAACATAAATGCATTTTTGTCTCTTTCGTACGCTGTATTATGGACTCTAAACTGACTGGTCATTATGTACTTTAAACTCTTCTAATGCGTGACTGTAAGAATGTTTGTTCTTCAAGTGTCAAGGAATGATAATTAACTATAGATAATTATGTAGATTATAAATGGGGTTGGCACCATGTTATGATGGTCGCCGTACTATGTACCTATTACATTGCCTGCCAATCAAGTACCTACTTACCAACCTACATATTTTTTACAGGATTTAAAAAAACCTAGGTACGACTTTACGCAAAATAGGCTCAAACCACCGGTTTCCTTTTGTCTCTGAAGTCGGTGCCTTAAATTGGTCACCGACCAAATCTGAGTCGCTGGCGTCAATGTCAATAAAAACAGCAGATTTAGTGCTAATTTTTGGATTCTTAAAAATACTTAGTTAATCTACTTACAGAATAGGTCACCGCAATTTGGAGCCGTTGCACTATAATCAGCTGTAGTATCAACAAGAAATTAAGTGTTTAATCATGTTTGCTTGTTTTTTTCATCATCATTTCAGCCGAAAGACGTCCACTACTGGACATAGGCCTCCCCAAAGGGTTTCCCATAATCACCACGCTTGGCAGGCGGGTTGGCGATCGCAGTATGGTGTTAAAATGCATAGAGAACGCTGCTGCCCATTCTCTAGTAAGATTGAAATAGGAAGATTGCCGCCGTACTATGTACGTATTACATTGCCTGCCAATCAAGTACCTACTTACCAACCTACATATTTTTTTCAGAATTTAAAAAACCTAGGTACTTAACGTAAATGCGATTTTACGCAAAATAGGCTCAAACCACCGGTTTCCTTTTGTCTCTGAAGTCGGTGCCTTAATTTGGTCACCGACCTAATCTGAGTCAGTGGCGTCAATGTCAATAAAAACAGCACATTTAGTGCAAATTTTTGGAGTCTTAAAAAATACTTAGTTAATCTACTTACAAAATATGTCATCGCAATTTGCGGCCGTTGCACTATAATCAGCTGTAGTACTCGTATCAACTAGAAATAAAGTGTTTAATCATGTTTGCTTGTTTTATTTACTCAAAGGGGAGGTTTCCCATAATCACCACGCTTGGCAGGCGGGTTGGCGATCGCAGTATGGTGTTAAAATAGCGTTGGAAGGCCTCGTACAGGGTGGACCGATGACCTTGTGAAGGCCGCAGGTATCCCCTGGATGCGGGAAGCACAGAACCGGTCGAAGTGGTGGTCCTTGGGGTAGGCCTATGTCCAGCAGTGGACGTCTTTCGGCTGAAATGATGATCGTCGAAATTTCACACAAGTATATAATGGGTCTAGTAATCTGTTAATATAATAAATAAAACACTGAAAAACTGTGAGTTGCCGGACGTAAAGAATAGCACACCCCATTTCGACTGAGGGACTTATTAGAAAATGGCAGCAGAGCACGGGAAGAAATGGGGTGTACTATTCTGCGCTATGCGATCGGCAGCGGCGATCTCTCGAGTCCGGCCCTGGTTGAGGCCATGGTTCGGAGCGAGAGTGCATGGGAGGCCGTCACCTCCTTCTGTGAAGCAGTAATGCTCGCGAAAGAGGAGGCGGAACGCGTGAGGGAAGGCGCGAACCTTTCGCGCCCTCGTGCCCCTAGTCACCACAGTAGACGCCCCGGGCGTCGGGAGTCGCAAGCCGATTTCCGGCCACAAGCGCGGGCTTGCGGACGGCGAGCGATGGGTAGCTCGCCGTCCAATAAGGACCAGTCCCGGGTCGACGGCGCGTTGTGTTCCACGCGCGCCTCAAAGAGATGTCAGCACCAACTGACGGGGTCTGTTAGGACCAATGCCTGCCAGGGTTGCGAGTTTGTCCGAAAGGGATATCGTGGCCCTAGCACACAGGCAACGGAAGGAACACGGGTGGGTTTTAGTCAGTCTGACACGCCCGCCCTCCCACTCCACCAAGAGCGGCAGAAGTTATTTGATAATTTCCCACCCAAAAAAAAGACCCATTATCTACTTGTGTGAAGTTTCGACTATCATCATCCTCATCATCATTTCAGCCGAAAGACGTCCAGTGCTGGATATAGGCCTCCCCCAAGCACCGCTACTTCGACCGGTTCTGTGCTTCCCGCATCCAGCGGATGCCTAGCTGCGGCCTTCACAAGGTCATTGGTCCACCTTGTAGGAGACCTTCCAACGCTACGTCTTTGGGTACGCGGTCGCCACTCTAGAATCTCTCGGCCCCATCGGCCATCAGTTCTGCGAGCAATGTGCTAGCTGCCCACTGCCACTTAAGCTTGACAACTCTTCGGGCTATGTCAGTTACCTTGGTTCGCCTGCGGATCTCTTCATTTCTGATTCGATCACGCAGCGAAACTCCAAGCATAGCTCTCTCCATAGCCTTTTAGGTGACTTTTAGCCTTCTGACAATGGGCCTTCCATTGTGAGCGACCACGTTTCAGCGCCATAAGCCATCACTGGCAACACGCACTGGTCAAAGACTTTCGTCTTGAGACACTGCGGTATGTGGGATGAGAAGATAATGCGTAGGTTCTCGAAGGCTGCCCAGCCGAGTCGGATTCGTCGATAGGAAGCTTCGACTATAGGTAATTCAATTTAGCCATGGTGGTATATTTCTGTACTGGTTAAATGTGGGTAGGTGCACATCTCTAGCTTACCTTTCGGAGAAAACAGCGGGATAATTACCTTCGTAAGACACTTAAAGTAACAATGGCTTTAATTTTTAAAGTTCAACAATATTCATTACGATATTTACTTTGTTGAGAAGATTTTTTTTTTCGAACATAAATGAAGCAATGGATTAGCAGTATCCTTCAAAAGCATTCAGATTGTGAAGTGTTACGCAATTAGGGTTCAGACGTTATATTATTTATGATCTACGTAATAAAAATCTAATTAATTCACTGACCAGACAACGCACAGCGGAAAATGCTGGGTCTATAAAAATTAAAGTTGTACAAAGGTCGCTAAGTTGTAAGTACCTACATTATAAAATACGAGAAAGTACACTTAGTTTGCAAATAAATCTTTGACTTTGACTTTGCCTTCTACGTATAACGAAAGTGAGCACTAAGGCCCGTATTTATATCTATATCGTTACTCAGTACTCAAGCATTACTTAGGACTAAATTCAACCGATACAAATGGCTTGAATTTAGTCTTAAGTAATGCTTGAGTACTGAGTAAAGTTCTATAAATACAGGCCTAAGAGCCTAAAGAAAGATTTTGAAAATTCGTTAGCATCAGAATGGCTGATTGGTTGCCTACGGCAAGCGGCTCTGAAAGTATATTCAAGAATTGCTATCCAATTTGCTAAGTACTACATTATTTGCTGCACAGCTTGCTTATATTTGCTACATTTCTTTAATAATTGCTACACATGGTACATTCAGAAAAATATAAATATTTTTTTGACCAGCCATTCTGACGTCAGGATGGGTGGTGGCCTCCATGTTCAGCATGAAGGACGCAAAATTTCTAAAAGTTTGTTGTATCAATAATTGCTAACTAATTGCAACTTTCACGAATTTAAGTTTGAGCTTCGTACATACATACTTTATACATACTTTCGGAGCCGCTTGCTATAGGCAACCAGCCATTATGACGCAAACGAAAACACACCTTAAAAGGGGTTCTAGATGATGTAAATTTGTATGGAAATTTGCCTTTTTGGCCGTTCGGAAATACTATGGGACACATGGCTTATAATTATGTTATGTCATGGTTATAATTAGTTCCTTCAAGAACAGGACTTGGATGGGTGCTCCACGGGTCAGACACTGGAGGCGCAAGACCAGTACACTTCCTGAACACAATATGTCTACATGTCAGCGCTCCAGAAGAAGACATGCATCAAGCCATTAAGGATCATTTCGCAATCGAAGCAATTGGCATGCAACAAAGAAGACCCACTACAGACTCAGAAGGAAGAGCACTCACAATCCTAGAGAAGACCTGCAGAAGACTTGAAGATGGTCGATTCGAAGCTGGACTTCTGTGGAAGAATGAAGAAGAACAGATGCCAGAGAGCTACACCTGTGCCAAGAACCGATTGATCAACATCGAGAAGAAGATAGACAAAGATCCTCGTGTTGTAAAGCCATTGACGCTCAAAGAAAAATATTAAAATTTATATAATAAAAAAAATATATAGGTGAGCGCAATGATATTATACTAAAATAATATCATTGGGTGAGCGTATCCAATATAACGCTAGTATGTCTGGTACATAAAGGCAACTTTGTGAACTAATTTATCTTGTATTAACAGCGTCATTAGACTAACGTGTATTATCTTTAATGTGTTGGTCCTTTGTCTTGGTTACAACGTATTATCTGAATGTGGAACTTGTTTAATTATCAATAGTACTCATTTTGATAATCCTCTCCTTATTGATTTATTGGATCTCCAACAGAGGCACAATTACGTGCAAGTATACATAGAACAGGGCCAAATAAAAGTGTGTGCTTCCAATTATAGGAGACCACATCATTTAAGTACTTATAATCTAGATACAGTATGTTTGACAAGGTAAAAACATTAAAATAAATCAAAATACATAACACGAAAATCATACAAAGGAAACAAAGTAAAATAAACAACCAATTAAAAATAAAAATAAATACAAATGAATAAAGGCTTCTACATACTGTCGCGATTTGTCGTGCGACGCGACACCGGTAGAACAATTTCAATGAAAAATTCAAGAACGTTGTTCTACCGGTGTCGCGTCGCGAGACAAGTCGCGCCAGTATGTAGAAGCTTTAAGAAAAAAAATTATAACTGCAGACAAAAATAACAAAATATTACGAATTGGATATCTACTGTGATTTTTATTGTCTTTTTTGAACTTTGATAATTTGCATGTAATAACCAATTCACTATAAATGCTTCGATACTTCCATAAACTGCCTACAGAGCCTTAGCAAAACGGCGAAGAGTCCGAAGTTTGTTTTGGATCCCGGCACATAGAAAAGGTTATAAGTATACAAGGTGTAACATAAATAACGCACAACCCTCTTAAGGTGTCATTCATTACATTTAATTTTATTCTCTCGTAACTCGTCGAAATGTAGGGAACAGCTGATTTTTTTTTTTGAGATTTCAGGTTTAGTCCCAATAAAAATCGTTCATAATGATGAGTACAATGACCCCTTAAGAGGTTCTGCGTTAATTCTGGGACATGTTCTACCTAGTTACATTTCCGTGGCAAGCGAGATGGTGCACTTATCTGCAGCTTTTCAAGAAGCTCGCTACAGTCAAAAATCCCATTGAACAGCTTGACAAGGGTCAGGGACCTAATATAAATATTATAAATAAAAATATATAATTTAATTATTTATTCTTATTCTTCTTTATATTATTATATTGAATACATTCATGTAGCGAAGTTCCACAGAATTTAATTGAATTAATTACAATATCAATTATACAGAATGTTAAAGTAACTGCATACCATAGCTTAGGGGTAGGTTCAGTTTGGCCACGCAACAATTGTGGCGATAAGTCCCCTCTTTGAGGAGTGGCTAGAGAGGCGCCACGGCGTCCTCACCTTCCGCCTGACACAGGTCCTCACCGGACATGGTTGTTTTGGGAGGTTCCTGTTCAGGATAAAGCGGGAGGAAACGCCCGGGTGTCACCACTGTGTGGATCGCCCGGAGGACACGGTGGAGCATACGGTGGAGGTCTGCCCAGCTTGGGCGGAGCACCACCGTGTCCTCACGGAGGCGATCGGCGGCGGCGATCTCTCGCATCCGGCCCTGGTTCAGGCCATGGTTCGGAGCGAGAGTGCATGGGAGGCCGTCACCTCCTTCTGCGAATTAGTAGTACTTGCGAAGGAGGAGGCGGAACGCGTGAGGGAGAGGCAAGGTTCACGCCCTCGCGCCCCTAGTCGCCGCAGGAGACGCCCCGGGCGTCGCAAGCCGATTTCCGCGGCCACCGTAGGCGCGGGCCTGCGGACGGTGAGCGATGGGTAGCTCACCATCCGATAAGGACCAGGCCCGGGTCGACGGCGCGTCGTATTCCACGCGCGCCTCAAAGAGTTGTCAGCACCAACTGACGGGGTCCGCTAGGGCCAATGCCTGCCAGGGTTGCGAGTTTGTCCGAAAGGGATATCGTGGCCCTGGCACACAGGCAAATGAAGGAATACGGGTGGGTTTTAGTCAGTAAAAGTCTGACACGCCCTCCCGCTCCGCCCAGAGCGGCAGAAGTTATTTGATAATTTCCAACCCAAAAAAAAAGGGTAGGTTCAGTATCGATAAAGGAACCCAGGAAAAAAAATATAAGTAAACATAAAAAATAAATAATAATTAGTCTCTTCGTACTTTAACGGGCGGGCGGGAAGAATTGTAATCGACTGCTATTTTAAGTTAATAGGTAGGTACTAAATTAGGTTGATCTTGCAATATTTTTTTTGTTTTCTTTTTTGTAATTTTTTTTTTTCTGGGATCATCAGGAATTTCTCAGTAGCAGCCCGGAGTCTGGATTTGTGCCCGGTTGATGGCAATAGGCTCGCCCCCTATTACATGGGACATAAACATAGCTGACGAAATGTGCGTGTACTCTAGGTACAACTCTGCCTAACCCTTTAGGATTATACAGGCGTGATGTTATGTAAACCATACAAATAAAACAATAGCAATTTACGGTTATAATTTTATTTAACACAAATTAAAGGACAAAATGTTGTACAAACAAATACATAATTTTATAACTAAGACTGGGATATCATATTAAATAAGTAGGTAAAGTCAGGAAAATAAATAGTTAAGCTAATACTAAGTAAAAACTTAAACGGCCTTATTACAAAACAAGGTTTATATTTTGACATGGCTTAAACCATGGAGCCAGTTTTTGTAATAAGAACGTAAGAGTGATTGAAATACCGTTCTTTATACAAAACTGAAAACTTGGTTCGGTACTAAGTTGACAGTTTTGTGTTTAGGAACTTTACCACAGTCGGAATAAAGTTTGAAATTCCATGTTTTAAACCTGGGTCTGAAGATAAACCTTGTTTTGGAATAAGGGGGAAATTGTCTGTAGGTATTGTCATTCTTTGATAGTTGTACAAAATGGCAATAATACGGCAAATTGACGTAGGGTGTCAATTTAAGTAACATTAATTTCCCTGACTTACATTTAGAATAATAATTATAATTATTTTTAATTTCAAACAAAACAATCGCAATCTCAAACATACCTTTATGTTTTTTTTAATAGAAGCGGCGATTCATAAAACTACTGTAAAATATCTAGATACCTATTCTAATCTTATCGTAACAATCTACAATGCCGGGCATAAATTTAATATGGCACATCGGGTTTAAGAAAGACACGGCATCCTAAGGACCGCTTAAGCAAAGGTTTCTTAGAAGAGCGATGGCCGCCACATAGCGTCCGCAATTTACAGGTGAATGACGTGACTGAAACGTTATTATGAAAGTAAGTTGGTGTGTTTTCCTAAAGAGCGTTTTTGACACCGTTAAGTCAAACCCCACTGCCCAAAGATTGAAATCACTAGATTTTCTTGTAGATACATAGTCACACTGGATGAATGAAATGGCGGCAAGTCACGGGAACAATCTGTGACTCCCGCATTCCCCTTAAACTTAAGGGCAGGGCAGGGTTAGACCTGCTGTCTTGAATGGATCAGAATGTTGGGCCACAAAAGGGATGAATGAAAGGCTATTTATTGCATTTAGCTGAGATAAGAATGCTAAGAGGAATGTCTGGTGTGACAGGAATGGATAGAATAAGAAATGAGTACATAAGAGGAAGTCTGAAAGTGGCGCCGGTGACTGAAAGGTTTTGTGCGGAAATCGGTTGTCATGGTATGTGATGCGGGGGAATGAGGAAAATGTCGGGAGGAAAGTTTTGAGTATGAATGTCGATGGCTATAAGAGTAGGGGAAGACCGAAGAAACGATGGATGGACTGTGTGGAAGATGATATGGCTAGAAAGGGAGTGATTACCGAGATGACGGCTAATATCCTCTCTTTCGCCAAGCGGCCTTAATGAGGCCGATGAGGCCGATGTCAATTATGCGGGATTCGCCAATCGGTGTGATTCAGTCCGACTGATTCAGTTCGTTCGTGGCGCACACCCATTTTCGCGCCAAATAGGCTGGTTCAGAAGAGGTTACCCTCTCATCTGTCAATTGACCTACATTAGGCCGATGTCAATTATGCCGGATTCGCCATCCGACCAGAGGGGCAATTCTACTAATTTTAAGAACGTTCACAGTCTGATCTCAGTCTCAATCTGTCAAAAATACCTCTTATTTCCCTACATTTTGAAAAATTTTTGACGTTTTTTTGTCGCCAAGATGAGATTGCGACTAGATTTTGAACGTTTTAAATTACGAGAATTGGCCTACTGGTTCAGACCGACTGGTTCAGTTCGTATAATGGCAAATCCCCATTTCGCGCCAAAAAGCCGACACGAGAGAGGATAGAGAAGTGGAAGAAAGGGATATGTTGCGTCGACCATAAATAAATGGAGATAAGGGCAGGAGAATGATGATACATAGTCACGCGAAAAAGTGTTCTTACTGAGAAGATTGAGCTGCACATTATTAAACAGCGTTTCAATGACAATCAAGTCAAGTCACTGCGTCATTGTGATTGATTCCTTTTTCGGCACATTCCTTTTTGGTCAAATTCCGTTTTCGGCATATTCTGGTTTCGGCACATTTTAGTAAACAAATTATACTATGAAAACTTGTGACTTTGCTTGCGTAACAAAATAAAATAATATTTATAAGTACCGCGCGTGCCGGATTTTTACGCGGTTATGCTGCGTATAGCGTCCCTGATGCGGCGAGTGCGCGATAGTCCCAACAGTCTTTTGGCTACTGTGGCCAGCAGGATGGACAGCCCCATAATGTGGCATTGGATGACGACTCACAGAGCGTCATTCCAGTGCCTTAAATAATTTTATTTATATTTGTGTTTATTTTATTTAACGTGCATGTTATTTTATTTGATGTGTTTTATGTTTTTATATTGTAATGTTTTGTAATTTATGGACTATGTGTCTGAAAATAAAGTGTCTATTCTATTCTATTAGTAAAATATTTAATTTTAATCAATAAAAATAAATGACAAAAATTAAACATTACCTACACTAATTACTTAAAATAATTGGGCAACTAACTAATGATGATAACCAACTAGGTATCTAAATTCATATGCTTATGTTTATGGACCCGTCTTTTATAAAAGTTGGCAAAACCAAATATGCTCTTCAATTGATAAGATCCTCATTACAAAAATTACTTTACTATTTCACTGCCGTCTACCTTGTATTAGGTATCTGTTGTGGGTAAGTATATAATGATGCTTTGTAGTATATAATGATTTATGCCGAAAACGGAATGTGCCGAAACAAGAGTATGCCGAAAACGGAATATGTTCAAAAAGGAATGTGCCGAAAAAGGAATCAATCCATCATTGTGTATTAGAGGTGTCAAAACGAAGCAGTATCGAGACTCTATTGACGTGGATTATAACAATTTCAATCTTAGCCGCTGCCATCATTATCATGGCAGCCGTCACAGCGGCCGTTATAAGACACCCACAGCTCTACTAGGAAACTGTAGGTTTATACACCATAAATCACTAAACGGATTTAGCGCTCAAGACCGCTAAACGCCCACAGGCGTCATAACAATAAAACTTCTATTGTGTCTCGTTCGTATCCTTGAGCTGCTACAAAATAATTATGTCTCTGTCAACTTCAACAATTGTCAGAAATACAACGATGTTTTAAATTCCTGTAACGCTAAATGTATTTAATGGTTTTTAGAAGCAAATGTGCCTATAAGTTGAACCTTTATTTTAAATTGATGTGCCATGTTAACGAACGCGTACTGTAATACAAAAGAAATTAGATTTAAGTACAATACAGAAAATATAATATACTCAAATTTTTAATTTGCTAAACCAAAATGACAGCTGCGGTCAACGTTTTTTTTTAAATAACACGGTAAATAATTAATATTACAGAGACAACACGACACCAGTGAAGGTCCTCCCTCCTACAGAGAATGATTCAGTGGTCCTGGGCGGGAGTCACTCGGTATCTAGAGTATTTACTAGGTTGTTTTATGTCAATACCAAATGTCATTTTAGTCTGCAAAATTAAAAATCAGAGTAACTACCGGAGTATAAACATTTTTATCTCCTCATAGGTCCTCAGTTTCTTTCCGAGCCTTTTCCGCTTGTTCTTGAATAGCTGTCAACATAAACTTCCTAAAATAATAATTCTGTTCCCTAACTGCCTCTAGAATCTTCTGACTGGTTACTAACAACCTTTCGTCAGCCATTATGTATTGAGTTCCATCTATAAGGCGTTCACTTTCGCTAGCTATACACGGTATGCCTTCAACAGTATTCTTTCCTTTCCCTCCAACCAACACCGTTGGTCTGACCATCGTATACCCATTGTTAAAGTCACTCAACACTTTACCCAGCCATTCACAAGTCAGATTATTGTTATCCACATTCACTCTCAAATCAAACTTATGACCGTACCAACTCGTCATATCTAACACGTTCATATCATTCGACCTCACAGACAGAACACGGAGACACTTCAAATCCATCAGCAATTTCGAATCTAAATACTTGATCCTGTTGTATGATAGATCTAAGTTTGAAAGGTCAGTCAAACCTTCGAATGATCCGTATTCGAACTGTGTCAGCAGATTGTGTCCTAAACGAAGTGTTTTCAAATGAGGCAACCGTTTAAAGGTGGAAGGACCAATCCGTTGTATCCTGTTACAAGTTAAGTCCAGATAGACGAGACTCGCCTCAGGTAGTCTCAAGGACGATGCGTCCAAGTCCCAAATTAAATTGTTACTCAAGTCTACAGTTTGCAGTTCTGTTTGGTGGCTCAGATCGACCAACGAGAGATCTGATATATTATTAGAATGTAAGAACAAAGTTATCAAACGCAAACCTTCCCCGTAAGGTATATTGATCTTGGACAACCCGTTATTAGAAAGGTCCAACACACCGCCTTCTGGATGAAACATAGTTATGTGGATGTTATCTATTTTCTCAATCTCGTTGTAAGTCATATTCACAAGTTTCAAATTGTAATTATTATTGAATGTCATATCGGGGATAAACTCAAGTCGATTGTAAGATAGATCAAGGTTTTGTAACTTTCTCATAGAAGAAAAACTTTCGTAATACAAATGCGTGATGTAGTTACTACTAAGGTTCAAATATTTTAAGTTAGCAAGGTCATTGGCATTGACTATAAAATCGATAACTTTATTTTTAGATAAGTTAAGGGAAATCAGTTGGACCAACGATTGGAAGGCATTATATTCAATATTCGTTACAGCATTCATGGAAAGATCTAATTCTGTTAGTATGTGAACGTTGTGTTTATCCAAGTTTCTAACATACCTAGACGAAATCTCTTTAGAGGTAGCGTTCGGGACATTGATGATATGGTTTCCCGAAAGTATAATTTTACAAATAGAATGATTTGTGAAATGGTTCCAATGTCTTGAGAACATTATCGGTTTGATTTGTTCCAGTTCATTCCAGGAAACGTCAAATGTTTCTAAATGTTTGATGATCTTGAGAGACTCCTCATCAATGTTCTGTATATGATTGCCTCTCAGATATAAATGCTTTAAGTTTTGAAGGCTGTTGACGGCCCCATTCAAATCTTTTATTCTATTATTATTTAACCGTAATATTTCTAGTTTCGTAAGATTGAAGAACGGCTCTTCAGTAAGATCGGAAATAATATTGTAAGACAGATCGAGTTCTACTAAGGATGACAGTTCACCGAAAGCATCGCCTGGTATGTCTTCTATAGCGTTGTAAGCAAGTGACAACTTTCTTAATTTATTTGGGTGCATTTGAAACTGGAAGAGCTCTGCGATTTCTGTTAGTTTATTGTGCTCCAAATGGAGAGTTTCGAGACGGGTTAGATAATAAAAGGGAAGTCCTGAGATGTTTTCGATACCGTTGTTGTCAAGGTATAAGTTCTGTAGTCGGGTGGTGTACATTAGAATGGCTAGTTTCGTGTGTTGCACTCGTCCTGACACTCTTAAGGTAGTGATGGTGTGAAGGAAGTCAAAATCCAAATTTTCGTCAAATCGTTCGATGGCGTCGGTAACGGTGACGTCGACCGTGACGGGGTAGTTGGTGGACTCGCAGCACTCTTTCGGAAGGCGGATCCCGCGGATGTTACCGATGCAGTGGATCCGAAAGGCACACCGGCCCAAGTTACGGATTCTGTCTGCGGGGCAGTAGCACGCAGACAGCGTCACACTCGTGAACATTACGAGGAGTTTGTAAACTGCAAACAATAGAAGTCTTTGTTTAGGTTACTGTTTTCTAAGAATATTATTGATGTTGGTATTTTTTTTATTATCAGACGCCCTCTGATAAGACTAGTATCGAAAACGTGCCTGCAGTTTCACTCACGTGCTTAAACCTAGCCTAAGAACAATAAAATAATCCAAGGTTTTTTTTCAGTTGAAGCCCATGTTCTGGATTCGTGTCAGGTGGATGGCAACAGGCTCATCCTTTCTTACATGGGACAAACATAACTGGGGACTCCAAGACTCCTCCGTGCCTCGGAAAGCACGTTAAGCTTTTGGTCCCGTGGCCGTCATTCGTGGGTCTTTGACAGTCGTTACGGGCCGTCAGAAGTCTGAAAGTCTGACAAACCAGTCTTATGAAGGGGTATCGTATTAACCAGTTACTGGATTGTGGACGTCAGATAGGCAGTGGAGCGACTGCCTATCTGACGTCCACAATCCAGTCAGGTCAGATAGGCAGTCGCTCCATGTAAAATACTGGTATTTAGCGCAGCCGGTTAGACTGGAAGCTGATCCCAACATAGCTGGAAAAAGGCGGGCAGATTGATTGACAAACATAACTGACACATGGATGTACACGTACAGGTTCCCCTGCTTCACATTTTCGGGAATACAGACGAGATATCATGTTGTTAGAAATAAAGAAAAGCATAAAGAATAGCACCATCCCATTTCCTCCCGTGGGTGTCGTAAAAGGTGACTAATGGACTTACTAGAGAATGGGCAGCAGCGTTCTCTATGCATTTTAACACCATATTGCGATCGCCAACCCGCCTGCCAAGCGTGGCGATTATGGCACCCCTCCCCCTTTCGGGGAGGCCTATGTCTAACAGTGGACGTCTTTCGGCTGAAATGAATGAATGATGTCATGTTGTTATGTTAATCGGTTATTTAGATTTTACTCATACAATATCAAGTATTGCACGTCTTTGTCCTACAGTTTTTTTATCTTTACATTTAACTTCCACTACTTAATAAAAAAAAATTAAAAAAAAATCACTGTCAGACAACGGACAGCACAGCCTAACTCCCAACGATTAAAGGCTTCTACATACCAGCGCGACACGGCACAAAGGCCCCGCGTGTCGCGGGACGAGCGGTGCCTTTGAGAAAAAAATATTCGCTGACAGATAACGCATAACCAAAGAAACTGTTGTGCAAACAAAGGTGAGCACTGAAGAAGGGTTTTATAAAATTCATCCCCTAAAGGGAATAATTAGGGTATGATGGAAGTTGGTTATTTTTGCCGATGGGACACAAGGCTTGTTATCATAAAAAGCCATGAATACAAGAGAGTATTTTCTTATCTCCGCAATACTAAAACAGACAGCGCACGTTGACATTGACAGTGCTTTTATTTCATAGCAGTAAGGTCGGTATTACTAGTTCAAGTTTTTTTCTGACATAGGTACGTCCTACGCACCTGGACAGTCAGCACAGCAGCTACCACCGTGCTGACATGGCTTTTATTGTTACCATAGCATGATAAGTTCTCGTGTGAAAGATGAATAAAGCTAGGGATTCATAAACTGCGGTGGCCGCCACATAGTGTCCGCAATTTACCGTCCAATCACGTCATTGTAACTGTTTTTATGGAAACTAGTTGGTGTTTCCCTCCTAGAGAGCGTTTTTTGACACCGTAAAGTCAAACCTAGCGGCCATAATTTTTTCATGACTGTCACTGCGGCCGTTCCGTGGCGGCCACCGCTGCCGTAGGAAACCGTAGATTTTTATCCGCGTTAGACATAAGTTAACAAATTAATTTCACTATGTAATATAAACATAGTCTAAAATATTCACATATTTAATTATTGAGAAAATGCTCTAATTTAACATATATTTTTTTCAAATTATTAACACTACTCGTTTAGACGTGATCTTCAGTATAAAATCATTCAAAGTCGGTTATCGTCGCCTTAAAAGTGTTCATCCCAAGCGAGCTGGCAACGTCTCATTTCTAGAGAGTTTTCGTGATAATTTTATCAAATTTAAATTAAAGTAGGTACTATTTTTTTCAGCCAAGTACTAGATAGTTGGTATTTATAAGTATGTAAGTATGCTATTTTTTTACAGTTATTTTGGTATTTACTCATAAAAATTTACAATGTCAATTATTTTCTATTTGCAGTAAGTATTAGGTACGATTAAATATTTTTATTTAATAAAGAGTAAATGTTAAAAATAATTATACATATAATAGAACGATATAAGTACATGGCTGAAAAAAAATTGTACTTACTCTGATTTAAATTTAATGAAATTGTCACGAAAATCCTCTAGAAATGCGTCGTTGCCAGCTCGCGCGGGATGAACGCTCCGCGCCACATATCGCTAAACACGCGCGATGTTGTTCAGCGGTAAACGTAAGCGTTTACCGCTGAACAACATCGCTCTGTTTCTGCCAATCGTTTGAAGATGACAGAAACAGAATGATGTTTTAAATTACGTTTAGCGCTAAACGCATTTAGTGATTGTTGTGCAAGCGAGACTAAAAATGTTACATGAAACACACACACACACACACATACAACACACACACACACACACACACATTATTATTTCTGAAATAAAGGCTTCTACAGACGCGGGGCCTTTGTGTCGCGTCGAGTCGCGCCGGTCTGTAGAAGCCTTAAAGATATGAGTGTAGGTATAATAACAAAAAAATATAGTTTTGAACATCACGCTTGTAATCCCCCAAAAGTTAGGCAGAGCTGTACCTACAGTAGCTTCTACAGAACTTAATGATCGACTAGCGACTCATTGACAATTCAAAAGGGAATTCCTTCTTGAGTGCGATAGCCGTATCATCGAATTTTGTTTCTTCGAAAACCTTTCAACGTCATCTCTATATTGTATTGCCTTGTTAAATCGACGTCTTGTTACTGTGATATTTCGTTACATCGAAAAACTGTAAGTGCCTGTAAATTAAGGCGACGGTAACCGACTTATACTGAAGATCACGTCTAAATGAGTAGTGTTAATGATTTGTAAAAATTAAATGTTGAATGAGAGCATTTTCTCAATAACTTAATATGTGAATATTTTAGATTATGTTTATATTACATAGTGAAATTAATTTATAAAGTTATGTCTAACGCGGATAAAAAACTGAGAATGGCGCAAAATCTACCAAGCGTATTTTTCTGAAACCTTCACCAATTTAAAGATGATTTAATTATTGATATTTTAGTATACGCGTTTTATTAAAATACCTTTTGGTTTGTGTATAATAAATTAATAATGCGTCAAATTGGGGACAGTGCTCCTTGATGGGCGAGTCCTAATACTGGCTGAACGTACGACACGTTGCGTGAGCTCAGTACACAACACGCAAGCTAACCACTCAAGGTCACTGGCATATATCTGAGTCTTAATGGTTTATTTGAAAAAATGCTTTGTCATTAATACTAAAGCATTTTTTTTTTCAGTGTAAAAGGTCGCGACTTACATTTTGTAGGCCGTAGGTTTGAACCCAGGCAGGCGCTTTACTTTGTGTAAATAATTTCATCACCACGACTCTCAAAACGGTGAAGGAAAACGTCGTGAGGAAATCAGCATGTATTAGAACCAAAAATTCGAAGACATAAATGATATCTCGTGGTGGATTGGCTCCCTCACTCCCTCTCACCGAGAGGAGGCCTGGGGTCTACTCCGAACATAAATCACTACCCAAAGTGTAAGTTTGCAAGAGAGTAAACGTAACTAGCGCGTTTGCGTTAAGATTTTTATTCTCACCCTTATATTCTTATCATTATGATCTATCGGTCAAATTTTAACGCGAACGAAATAGTTACGTTTACTCTCTTGCAAACTTACACTTGGGGTAAGTACTGAAGTATCGGCCGAATTTTCGGCCGTTGTTTGACTACGACTAACTATGGCTGAATACGGCGATAAAAAACGACAGTCAAAGAGATAAGCCAAAGTCAAAAACAAGACTTTAAGTAAGGTAAGGATTCAAAGTCAAAAAACTAAACTATGGAAGTAATAAAACGACTGAACATTCGGCCTATAGTTCGGATTGACGCTTCAGAGTAGACCCCCTGTGTCCCAGCAGTGGGAAGATCATAGGCTGATTATGTGTAATACAGAATGTTAAAGTAACTGCGTGCCATAGCATAAGGGTAGGTTCAGTATTGATAAAAAAACCCAGGAAAAAAAAACAGAAATGAAAACAAAAAAAAATATTGCAAGATCAACCTAATCAAATTTAATACCTACTTACTTAAAATAGCAATCGTTTAGAATTAAATATATTTTATTTGGCGGTCTTAAGCTCGTTAAGGTACGAAGAGACTAAACTTATTTATATTTAATGTTTTTTTTTGTTTATACTTTTTTTCTTTATCGTTACTGAACCAACCCCTAAACTATGGCACGCAGTTACTTTAACACCCTGTATATGCTTTGACTTTGCTGTATGTGCTTTGACTTTGAGTAGGTTTAATAAAACATGATATGTATTTACCTTGAATCATGGTGTTTCTCGCTCTCGGTAACTTCAATGCCAGAAACTGAAAAAAAAATGTGCTTATTATTGTAAAAATAAAAGCACGTTAAGCCGTTAGTAACAGCTGTTATTCGTGGATCTTTGACAGTCGTTACGGCCTACGGGTCGTCAGAAGCCCGAAAGACTGTCAACCAGTCTTACCAAGGGGTATTGTATTACCCAGTAACTGGGATGTGGAGGTCAGATAGGCAGTCGCTCCATGTAAAATACAAATATTGATATTCAGCTGCATCTGGTCAGACTGGAAGCCGACCCCCAACATAGTTGGGAAAAGGCAGATCATGATATTGTGAAAATAAAAGCCTTCAATTCTATCGCTTATAAGGTGAATAACGGTTGCAATACTTTTGAATGGCAAGAAAGACAGAAAGGAAAAAGAGACTAGGTACCTAATAGTATGAGAGTTCCTTGTTAGAGGAACTCTTATACTATTAGGTAGTCTCTTTAACAAGGAACTCAGCAAATAAAATTGCTACATGCCAACGTGCGAGTGGATGGATTTTTTGGATTCAGAATAACCAAATCCATCTATTTTGTAAGTTTTTGGTCATAAAACGATAGGAATAAAATGCTGGTAATGGGCTCTCCTACTATAAGTACTTATAAGCCAAAATATGGTCAGGGATATAAAAACCGTATCGAATTAACACTCCACGGCAATTTACCATCTTAAAGCCATTTTATACAACTGCCAAAGAATTACAGTTGTAATGCGAATATATCTACGGACAGTTTATGTTGGCAATCAATTCGATACACAATTAATTTCCTTAAGATTACCATAAGTCGTTCTTCAAGTATCAACTTACGTTTCAGCAAAGTGTCATGAAAATCAATTCAGCAATTTAGCCGATAAAACGTAGTTAAAAGAGACATACCTAGAGGGAAACTGAACACAAACAAATTGAACAAAAACAAAAATGATTGTGAGATTACACAATTCACATTGCCGAAATAGTCGTATTCATGTTCATAACTTCCTGGCCTGCCTATTACGGTTCTTTTCGCTCTAGACTAATCAAAATCATCATAAATATTTAATTTCATACTGCTTACGCATCTTTTAACTAAGCCGAGTGACCTTTGTGCTTTAACAAAAAACACAATTTAAGTAATTTGGTTTATTTAATTAGTCTCTTAACGTGTCCGGTAAGACATAATTATGTAGGTTTACTGAAATACCTTGAAAAACACTTCGAGACACCAACAAAGAAATATCACAGCACAGCAGACAATATTCAATAATTTCCCGTCTTTCGCAAGTAGAAAATATTGCACCATAATAAGATATAAGATTATCAAAAAAAAATTGCTTCCATAACTATGTAACCTAACCTCTATCTATCCTTTTCAGTATTATGACGAAAGTTTAGGACTTAAGTACTTAACTTTAATTCGAAATATTTATTCTAGGTCGTCACATATTATAATTGTATAATTAATGTACTTTTAAAAAATATTGTACAAATTTTAAAAGAGTAACGGTGGAGTTTCTTGCCCATACTTCTCCATACGAAATTACCTTTTGGAAGGGGCGACTAGAATCAATTAAATTTTTTTGACGTTCAAAAGTGCCCTATATGTGCCTATTTGAAATAAACAATTTGAGTTTGACTTGGATAAAATTTTGAAAATAAGTTGATATAAAAATAACCTACCTACGCATTCCTCCTACAACGCAATTCCGTTATTAAAAAAAAGTTATACTGTAAAACAGACGCTATATTTTTTCAATCACTACACCAAAACAAAACACAGAAACGATGATGAAAAAAAACTACTTTTAATATTATTAAAACACTAAAGAAATAAAACAAAATATTCACCTGTATCCATGAACGAATGGCGTCGTTGTATTACTTGTAGTGTTGTTTGTAAACTCAAAGTCCAAATAAGACCCAAGACTCCTCTATAGAATTCGATGCTCGGAATTTTGCTGAGTCCGTGAAATAGAACACTAGTCGTCCAAAGATTATAATAATGAGACATAGTAAACTACTTATGACTGTCACCTAATTAGTTTTGACTCTGTGAGGGCACTATTGCATAATCATTAGCCTAGGTTCTGTGGGGTACAACATTGGGTCCTACGATTTAGCAATTAGCATTGAACTTGTTCAGCGCGAGTTGATGACGTTTAAAATATCATACAATATGCATACATGTAGGTCTAAGTTTTTTGTCGATGTATTTCTGCAGCCAAATGATCTCAAAGTTTATCTTGGATAGTTTATTATGAAATTGAAAAGGTCACATTGGTAGTTTTCAAGTTTTTTTCAGGGACAGCAACTCATTTGCGATGCCTCTGATATTGCAGATAGGTGGCGGTGACCACTAAATCTGCTGGGCTGGGTCTTTTTTCCACCCAATAACATAAAAATGAATGCAGCTGTCTGTACATAGCTACAGTAGGTACCCGGCCGTAAATAAGGCACATAGGCACTAAGGCAATAACGCTCATCGGCACTAAGGCAATAAGGGACATCGGCACTAAGGCAATAAGTCACATCGACCATAAGGCACTAAGGCAATTAGACACATCGGAACTAAGGCTGTAAGGCACATCGGCACTAAGGCAATAAGGCACATCGGCACTAAGGCAATAAATCACAACGACAATAAGGCACTAAGGCAATTAGACACATCGGCACTAAGGCTATAAGGTACATCGGCAATAAGGCACATCGGCACTAAGGCAATAAGGCATATCGATACTAAGGCAATAAGGCACATCGGAATTAAGACAATAAGGCACATTAGAGAAAAAGTTCAGCTTTGTTTGTAGAGCGACGTCTCTAATGCTCAATGTCTTATATTACTATAGACTTCTATCTGACCTATTCAAAATCCTCATATTCGTCGTATTCATCTCCATAATCAACGGAGAACATTGCAGCACATTCTTCCTCACCGCTGGAGCAGTCGCGACTGACGTGAAGCGGGTTCAAGTCCATTAGATGAAGTAATGGTACGTCCACTTCTACTGATAGCATGAATGCTAGTTTCAGTTGGTCTCTGGAAGACAAAACTTGAATGAATATTGGCTCTCTGATTAAACAATAAAATAGTTCAAGAGGTTTGTTCGTTGGCTCTGTGGCCTAACCATAATTATGTCGACTGAATAACAACAATAATTCTTTGATCTAGTGATTTGATTGCCTCTGCGTGCGCTTTGCTAGCACGACTGCTGACCTAAGCATGGCCCAAGGTCCCCTTGAAACCTAGACCTCGAGGTCCTGGGTTTGATCCCCAGGTGTTGTTGGGTTTACCATTAAGATTTTTTTCAGTATCAGCTCAGAGTCTGGAGTTGTTCCCGAGTAATAGTTATAGGTTTGCCTCCTATTATGTGGAACTTAAGACGCTGACAACAGGTAAACCGGACTGCATACAAAAGAAAGAGAAGCGCTATGACACAAGTCACAACACTTGTGATTTATTGCAAAATATGAAGCAATTATTTATTTATACAATTTTTTTTTTTTTAAATATCTTGTTTGCAAAATAGTTGGGAAAGGTTATCTAAAACTATTCTAAATTTCAAGTTGAAGCATTAGTAGTTCTTGAGATATCCAGGTGTGACAGACAGACAGACAGAGTTAGTCTCACCATAGTCACCATAAGGGTTCCTTTTTACCATTTTGGTACGGAATCCTAACAACCAAGTTCTGCATACAAATAAGACGTTCTTGTTATTAATTAAATATCAACCGTACGATTTAATATCGTGATATTTAATACAGACATTTTGGATTGAAACTCTTAAAATACCGTTCTTTATACAAAACTGAAAACTTAGTTTGGTACTAAGTTGTCAGTTTTGTGTTTAGGAACTTTACCATAGTCGGAATAAAGTTCGAAGTTCAATAATGGCTCCATGTTTTAAACCTGGTTCTGAAGACAAACCTTGTTTTGTAATAAGGGGGAAAGTACTTAAATGTTTAGTTTACCGTTAATTTGTATCGAGATTTTGTTTCTAAACGTGTTTTCGTAAGAACCATGTTCAGAATCCAAGAATAACATATATTTTTTCCGCCACCACAAACTAAGTATATAGATTAAGCAATTTTTTTGTTTAAGACAAGCATTGTTTTATCATTTGCCTCTTGTCAGCGCCTTAAACATAGCTGGCGAAATGTGAGTGCCGGTATTATCACTTCAGCCTAGCTCCTCGAAGAATACAAGCATGATGTAATATTATGTAAACTGATCTTCGTCCTAGTATTTATGAACAGCTCCATTTAAATAGCTGACATTTTGAACAGGACGACTTTAAATCGTTACGACACAATCGGAACACTTGCTAAGTTGGTATTCGCAAACCCTACGATAAGAAAAGCTTTTTTTTATTTTATTATTTAGGATGGGTTTGCTCTTGACCTTAGCCTAGGGCAGAGGTGACAGAGACAAAATCGACGATGGAGTGAGCTTACCCAGAAGAAGCCTGTTCACTCTAACTTTGAAGAGATTATGGTTGTATGCGTTCGGAAACAGACGCAGGTAGAGAGTTCCACTCTTTTGCTGTGCGCATTATATAAGACATTTGGAAACGCTTAATGCGAATTGGTGGAATAGCAACCGGGACGGGATGGTAACCTGCAGTACGTCTAGATGTCCGATAATAGAAGGGGGCCGGTGGAATGAGGTCGTGGAGTTCTTGGGCACACTGACCGAAGTACAATCTGTAGAAGACCGACAAGCAGGCAACCTTGCGGCGATGGGCCAAGCTGTGAAGATTGGCGTCCACCAGTTTTACGTCGCCAATGCGCCTCATAGCTCTGCGTTCCACCGAGTCAAGCGCGGCAAGTTGGTTTTTTGCTGAGCCAGGCGTAAAGTATCGCTTCACCCTATTTAAGATGCCTATTTGGATATGTCTTTATAGACACTCAAAGCTGTTAACTCGTCGAAAAAAGCTGCGTCCAATTGATGGCCGCAAAATGCACGCACACTAGAATAACACAATGACGTGGCGCGAGTGTAAGACTTAGCTGTCACGCACACCAGCATAACAAAGTAACAGTTCGCCTGTTTGTTTTAGTTCTTTTGCAGCGCGACACTATCTAGACGTATACAACATTATTTTTAGTTTATGCGAAACCTGAATACAGGGTCAAATTAAATTAGCTAGCGAAACTCAGACGCAGACGTGATGAGTAATTTTTTTTTTTTAAACTTTGCCCCACACTAGGCATTACTCCTGTATTGTGGGTGCGTTTACAAACATTTAAACTCACATACACAAATAGGAACATTCAGAACAACTACTTACAGGTCATACAAATATTTGTTCCGTGCGGGAATCGAACCCGCGACACGCAGCGCAGCAGTCAATCACTTAACCACTGCGCCAACCGTGCCGTCATAGATATCTAAACACGAAAAAAATAAAATGAAAAAGATTTGTTGATTTTTTTTTTGGTCAACGGCCACTGTTTGCGTTGTTACTGGAAGTATGAGTTGAGAAAATCAGTTTTATTTTGTATTTTATCGTGTGCAGTTATTGATAACCAACACGTCTGTGAAGTTTACACAAAAAAAAAAGTTTTTTTAAACTGTTATTTCAAGTGACTACACTATCGGCGGTTGATGACCCCAAAAAAAGTACTCATCAAATTTATAAATTTTTTGTTATAATCATGTTTAGATAACGATACCCATCACGGCTGAGGAGTTTCGCTAGTTAATTTAATTTGACCCTGTATAGTTTGTTCAGAATAAGGAACTGAATCGATTTCAAGAATTTTTACACTATTTATATAATATATTTTATATATGTATATTTTTGTCCCAAAAATATTTAAGTGTGATGAAAAATGTTATTACCTTTTAATTACTTACAATACAATCGCCGTACGGTTAGGTACCTACTTACCTACTGCCAAATTATCATCAATGAGCGCAAGCATGTTTTTGTACGGACAACCCGATACTTTAACTAATAACTTTGTGATTTTTCATGATACAGTTTTGAAATTTTGTACATAGATTCTTTACATAAAAATACTAGACACGTGTTTCGGGTTTCGCATATACTAAAACTAATATTGTATAATTAATCAAGGGGCAGCCCTTGTATCCTGTGTTTTGATTGAGTCCTACCTTAATAATTCCGACTACAGTCATGTGACTATTATTTTTTTTTAAACCGGCCAAGCGAGAGTCGGACTCGCGCACGAAGGATTCCGTACCATTATCTATAAAAATGGCAAAAAAAAAATACATTTGTTGTATGGGAGCCCCCTTAAATATTTGTTTTATTTTAATTTAATTATTTATTTTTAAAGTGAATATATATGTAAATATTCTGTGAATATTTCAAGCGTCTACCTGTTGC
Organism: Tiliacea aurago; assembly: GCA_948098905.1. Lineage (NCBI taxonomy): Eukaryota > Metazoa > Arthropoda > Insecta > Lepidoptera > Noctuidae > Tiliacea > Tiliacea aurago. The sequence goes on from OX402593.1 coordinate 22,360,691, forward strand.
CGTTATCAATACAGAGCAAAATCGAGCAAAATAATTACGTTTGTTGTATCGGAGCCCCCTTAAATATTTATTTTATTCTGTTTTTTAGTATTTTTTGTTGTCATCATCTGTGAAAATTTCAACTGTCTAACTATCACGGTTCATGAGATACAGCCTGGTGACAGACGGACAGACAGACGGCGGAGCCTTAGTAATAGGGTTCTCGTTTTACCCTTTGGGTACGGAATCCTAATAATCTTAAACAAAGATAGTGTGGATTGTTTACTCACAAATTCAGCGAACTGCTATCTAAAGTGTCGAATTGCTTGACGGTGTATGCAATGTGAACACAGTCGAATGGCGTTGTTGCTTTAAATATTCCCATCTGTAAAAATATAACTTTATTATTACTAACTAGCTACTTCTGCCAATGGCTTGCAGAGCGTGGATATCGGAAACTATCCCACGGGAACACGGGAACGTACAGTTAGTGACCTGCATTTATTTATTTATTTAAACTTCTCGCACACAATAAGGTACAAAGGCGGACTTAATGCCTTAGGCATTCTCTACCAGTCAACCAAGGGTGGTGAAGAGATAAGATGGCGGGTGCTCTGCATTACCTGACCTCTCTTACAAAGAAGATGAATGGAAGAGGGGTCAGATTATGCAGGTCGCTGACTGTACTACCGGGATAAAAGTATTCTGTGTTATGTAGAAGCCTTTTATTCGATGGAAATTCGCATTTATTCATAACCAAGGGCCTCAAGTCTGCTATTAAGGCTTCTACCTACCAGCGCGACTTGCCGCGCGACGCGACACGGAACAAAGGCCCCGCGTGTCGCGGGAAGAGCGGTGCCTTTGTGTCGCGTCGCGCCGGTATGTAGAAGCCTTTAAGGGCGATGCGCTAAGGCAGCCCGCGAAATTCAAATTTCATTACGTTTTTTGCAATTCGCAGGTCAGTAACACGTTGTATGTTGATCTAATTATGATTCGCGGCCATAAAGAATATGGCTTTACCAAATTCCTCGTATAATCATTCGAATCAGCATTACAACTCCCTAAGTTCAAAAAATCCTACTGAATGATTATTTCAGAAATAATCATTCAGTAGGATTTTTTGAAGAGAGTTAGTTGTATTGCCGATTCTAATGATTTTATTTCTGTAAAGTCATATTGGTTATGGCCGCGAATCATAATTAGATCAACATAAAATCTGAACTGAAAATAGCAAAAACGTTGCAAAATTTGAATTTCGCGGGCTACCTTAGCGCATCCCCCTTAATCCAGGTTGTAAACCATCTGTGTACATCCAAATCCATTCAGCCGTTTTTGCGTGATTGTGTATCAAGTATCCCAATATACACACTTTCACATTTATAAGTATCACTATCATTTCAGCCGAAAGACGTCCACTGCTGGACATAGGCCTCCCACAAAGGGCCCGGTTTGCCATAATCGCCACGCTTGGCAGGCGGGTTGGCGATCGCAGTATGGTATTAGAATGCATAGATAACGCTGCTGCCCATTCTGTAGGAAGTCCCTTTATCGCCTTTTACGACACCCACGGGAAAAATAGGATGGTGCTATTCTTTACGTCCAGCACCACATGGAGCATTTATAAGTAGATATTGAGTAGAATTTATAGGAATAGGATTAGTAGGCATTTAAACAAAAATGATTATTGAGATTTTAATTTGTGAAATCAGATTTGTTGTTTTGAGCTATCTGCGTACAAAGATAAACATATATTACACAGTACATACCTACATGCCTTTGTTCAAATATCCGTGCTAGGAATTTTCAATAATCAGAACCAGGGGAACCACTTTTTTTGGAGTCGGTTAAAACCACTCGTTGCGGGTTACAAAGAAAGAAAGAATAACGTTTATTTTCACACAGTTCGTGAAACACAAAAACTTTTTACAAAAAAAAACCACCGACTTCCAAAAAAAACACTAGGTACAAAGTAAAAAATAACTTTAATTTTGAAAGTTTTTTTGGATCTGTATTTAAGTTTTTTGCCACCGACTTTAAGTTTTATGAGCAGTGTCTTTGTGTCGCGTCTGTAGAAGCCTTTATATCGAGTAATTAGAAAAAGATCGGCTTTGTAGACCATCGTTTCCATCTCCCTTACATGTGTAAAGGCTTCTACATACCAGCGCGACTTGTCGCGCGACGCGACACGGCATAAAGGCCCCGCGTGTTGCGGGACGAGCGGTGCCTTTGTGTCGCGTCGCGTCGCGCGACAAGTCGCCCCGGTATGTAGAAGCCTTAACTGTTTTTAGAGTTCCGTACCCAAAAGTGCCAACGGACTCTTTTATCCTGTCCGTCCGTCTACCACAAGACTGTATATTTTGAACCGTAATAGATAGACACTTGGAATTTTCACAAAGTTTATACTGCTATGACAACAAATAATAAAAATAAAGAAAACTTGAAAATTAAAGGGAGTCCATAGCTAAAGAACACACGTTTCTTGTATGGAGTACAAGAAACGTGTATTTCTCGGCGGTTTTACAAAATACTGTTAAATATATAGTCCTCGTTATCGATTTCGATGGCGGCGACCCTTAAAAATCAATTCATTGCATGTGCCTTTACATGACTAGCTAGACTGAATTTTTTTTTTAACACGGTCGCAACTAGAACAATAAAATTAACCTGCAGTGTTATAATTATACATGGGCTTAGGTCTCTTATAATATCTTTGTGTCACTTTTCTTCGAAAGATTTGATGTTTTTGTGAATAGTAGACCAGCGCCAAGACAACCTGTGTAAGGCGAGCATATATTATATTTTACGGTGGTACGGAACCCTTAGTGTGCGACTCCGACTCGCACTTGGCCACTATTTATAAAGATCGATGTGTCATAATTATTAACGTAAATCTAAGGTACCCGGGGTACCTTGGATTTACTTTGTAATAATATACATCTGATCTTCGTAAAAATATTTCACGAAAACCTGCACATCCGGTTTCTGAGATTTCTTAACCGGAGTTTATCTTTCCGATAACTTTGTCGAATGAACAACTACTGATCGAAGACGTCAGAAACCAAGCATTGATGGTTTAAAATCGAAGTCATCTGTTAATAGATACTTACAAAAAGTAGATACCTATGGTCTGTTTCATAATTATTATCTGATGTAAATGAAAACAAATGGATCAGAAAAGGTAGATGCCAAATTGAGTACATCGATTTGATTATTTGAGTACTTAAACCTGAAATTCTACTTTTAAATCACCATAAAAATGTTTTATATTTGACAATGGAGGTTAATTTTATAACCTCAATTACAATTTAATAATGTTATTTAAACAATAATTGTTGGAAAATGTGGTAAAATATTAAGTTGACACCTTCTAGAAAAAGCTGTGTGTTACTAATTTCTTTTAGTGAGTGGATGCGTAAGAATTTTAACCTGAACTGGGTTTTTTAACACCAACGACGGGCTGTATGGTCGTTGTAAACACTTTTATCAAATACTTTTGAAACAGACATTATGTATGTTCCAGCTACTAACATGTATTATTGAAACAGACATTATGTATGTTCTAGCTACTCACACGTATTATTAAAACAGACATTATGTATGTTCCAGCTACTCACATGTATTATTAAAACAGACATTATGTATGATCCAGCTACTCACATGTATTATGGCGTGCTTATAAGGCGCAATGGCTTCTACAGCTTTGTATCGCTTGCTTATCTCTAGCAGGACAAGCACGTGACGTGGCAGAAACTCTGGCTGAGGAGTCACGCGTTCTCGAACCAACTGTTTCAAATTACGTCATCGTTAATTTTGACGTCATCGGTAGGCGATGTTAAGTGGAGAAAGGTGTCGTGGAAAGTACAGGCAATTATAGTATTTTTATCTCACGAAGTGACGCGCGCTTGACTTGTATATACACGCTGTGAATATGTGTGTAAGCGCAGGAGCTCTCGGTACCGTCAGAGACAATGGTGAAGTCGGAAATGTGTGTGTGTTACGTGCTGACGCTATTCGTCTACACGCATGCATTCACAGCGTGTTTGTACACTTGGTAACCACAAATAAAGCGCGCATTTTCATCAAAAATCTCACCCAGGTTAAGGCATGCAATATACACACAATAAGCAGACAAAACTTCAGACGCAGATATATGCCAGTGACCTTGAGTAGGTAGGTTGCGAGTTCTGTACTGAACTCACGCAACGCATCGTACGTTCAACCAGTAATAGGACTCGCCCATCAAAGAACGCTGTCCCCAATTAGACGCATTAATTTATTATACACAAAACAAAAGGTATTTTAATAAAACGCGTATACTAAAAGATCAATAATTAAATTATCGAAGGTTTCAGAAAAATACGCTTGGTAGATTTTGCGCCATTCTCAGTTTTTTATCCGCGTAAGACATAACTTTACAAATTAATTTCACTATGTAATATAAACATAATCTAAAATATTCACTTAATAAGTTATTGGAAAAATCTCAATCTCTAATTTAACATATATTTTTTTCAAATCATTAACACTACTCGTTTAGACGTGATCTTCAGTATAAAATCATTAAAAGTCGGTTATTGTCGCCTTAAGTTACAACTAAGTACAGCAGTGATAGCCTAGTGCTGTGATCGTCAGACTGCCAAATCATAGGTCTCGAGTTCGAACTCAAGTTACGCACCTCTGGCTTTTCAGATTCATGTGCAGCGTATTATATAATTATTACTTGCTTAAAAAACGGTCAAGGAAAACATCGTGAGGAAACCGGCAGCCTGAGAGATATTTCTCGCCGGCATGAGAAGCCAAGTCCGCCAATGGGCGGCATAAAAACTCTGACACCAAATTAGTCAATAACCACATGAAAATGAAGAAATACCGCATTATGTGCCCTCACGGCTGCGCCAAATAAAGCTTCTACCTACCCTATTACGTTATGATGCTTACTAATGAAACATAAAAAAATATCACGACCTTTGTTTATTTACATGGCTGACTAAAACCCACCCGTGTTGCTTCCGTTGCCTGTGTACCACAGGGCCACGATATCTCTTTCGGACAAACTCGCAACCCTAGCAGGCATTGGCCCTAACGGACCCCGTCAGTTGGTGATGTCATCTCTTTGAGCCGTCAACCCGGGCCTGGTACTTATCGGACGTCAAGCCACCCATCGCTCACCGTCCGCAAGCACGCGCCTACGGTGGCCGGGAATCGGCCTGCGACTCCCGACGCCCGGGGCGGCCGGGGCGACTCCTACGGCGACTAAGGGCGTTACGACGCGAATTTTGCCTCTCCCTCACGCGTTCTGCCTCCTCCTTCACGAGCATTACTGCTTCGCAGAAGGAGGTGACGGCCGGGACCATGCACTCTCGCTCCGAACCATGGCCTGAACCAGGGCCAGACATTCTCCGCCTTATTACAAAACAAGATTTATATTTTGACATGGCTTAAACCATGGAGACAGTTTTTGTAATAAGAACGTAACAGTGATTGAAATACCGTTCTTTATACAAAACTGAAAACTTAGTTCAGTACTAAGTTGTCAGTTTTGTGTTTAGGAACTTTACCATAGTCGGAATAAAGTTCGAAATTCAATAATGGCTCCATGTTTTAAACCTGGATCTGAAGATAAACCTTTTTTTGGAATAAGGGGGTAAGTGATTAGATTTGTGCTGTCATTGTGTTATTCTAATGTGGGGGAATTTTGAGGACAACAGTTAGACGAAATTTTTTTAGTCGAGTTCACAGATCGCGAGTTTCTAAGTTTATTCAATTTTTTTTGGAAAATGCAGATCTGACATAAACCAATAGCCAATTACCTTAGGAAACAGCACGGCCATTCCGTTAGATTTGGCGATATCGTTTGGAGGAGCATAGAAGCCAGGTATAAGTAGCCCTGGCGGAGGAAAGTACTCGTCTCCATCCTCTTCCACCATGCATTCTTCTTCTTCTTCCTCTGATATCTCCTGGCAATTAAAAAAAAAAGAAATATAGAAAAATTGGATTAGTGCCACAGAAAAACGTGTACGTGAGAAAGATAATTTAGCTCGAATAAATGATACTTATACTCCATTTGAAATAAGATTAGACATTTAAATAAACTTGTTTACAGTCCGTTCAACCGATTTTGACTTTTATTCCGTAGACATAATGGATATTATAAGCAAAAACGTGGTTACAATAACAACTGTTTATTACAGCTACCATTTGTCATGCTACCAACGCAATAGAAGTCAAAATCTGTTGTACGGACTGTAAAAAAGGTTTATTTAAATGTCTTTTCTTATTTCAAACGGAGTATAGTGTAGACTAAGCTGCCATAATCTTTGTTACTTACCTCCGGCTCCACCTCCTCTGCAATTTCATCTTCAGACTCTTCCTTCATTCGGTCTAAGGCAGTCAGATTCTGAACACAGAATTTCATGTTAATTATAACTAGCTGTTGCCCGCGACGTTTGCGATCCAGGATGAAAAGTCTATGTCCTTTTCCAGGTCATGGTCTACCCATGTGCCAAATTTCATCCAAATCCGTTCAGCCGTTTTAGTGTGAAAGCGTAACAAACAAACTCACTTTCACATTTATAATATGAATATAAAAATATATTATAGTAAAGATTATTATGAGAACAATATAGAAAAAAAAGTTAAACATTTTTTTACGTGAAACGAGCAAACAAGTATAGTTTTTTTTATTAAATCTGTTTATTTCATCAAACTTTTCATACTTTTTTACATTAAATATAGCGCCTAATCTACATACCTACAATAAGATGTGAGATTATGTGTGCTTTAAGCTTATTTAAATAGTTGCTCACTTAAATTTATGGCTGAGAACCTGCACGCTGACATCCTCCATTCCATACTTACCCACAGTAAAGTAGGCTTTTTAAGATGTTTTTAATTTGTTTAGGTTTTTTGTCTTCTAATTTTTTGGCAATTTTTATTGGTAGTTCATTTAGAATGGCAGGAAAAGCGTACGTCCAGGCTCCAAGTGTAAACACGGTTACACATCAAGCTATACATTTATTTTTATATATTTTTTAGACCTTTCATTATACGGAAATCCTATACAGTGCTTGATGTGTAGCCGTGTATAGCTACACTACCAATTTGTTACACATATTATTTATGTAATAAATCTAGAACTAAAAGGGTTATCAATGCTAAAAGTCATCTACTATGTTATGTACCGGCTCTCCTCCTTATGAAACGACCGGTGGGAACCGTGCACCTAGCTTCTGACGTTTCATAAGTGCCCATGTAGGCTTATGTGAAATAAAATGTTTTGATTTTATTAGAACAAATTGAGTAAAAAATTTCTTACGCCAGCTTTTAAAAGGTCCAGTTTGCGCTGTTCCTTCTCCTTTCTCTTAGCTTCTAACGCCTCTTCCAGAGCTTGTCGATTTATACGACGTGTTTCTGATAAAAATCTAGCTCGCCTCCTCTTTTCTTCTGCCTAAAAGCATAACCCTGCATAAGCATAACAGTATAACCAGCCTATAATGTTCCCACTGCTGGGACACAGGCCTCATGTCTGTAAGTGGGAGTCAGCCGTAATCCACCCGGCCAAATCCACTTTATTTTTTCGTGTTTAGATATCGATACCTATCACGGCTGCGGAGTTTCGCTAGCTAATTTAATTTGACTCTGTATATGGTCTTTTAGGCAGCAGTGGTGGCCCAGTAGAAACAGCCGCAACTTGAGGCCGTAGTAGCGCCGCCACCCCTACTACGGGAGGGGGGGGGGACCATAACGGCTGCGGAGTTTCGCTCGCTAATTTAATTTGACCCTGTATAAATGTAAGCAACTGGATTTGGTATGCTAATGTCGGGCGAGAAAATCGCGGTAATAATCTCGCCGTGCCATCAAATTCAATTGAAACTTTATGAATCAATATCCACAGTGGCAGAAGGCACAGTGTGACTATCGCCGCGATTCTCCTGTCCGTAGAGATGGCGCCTCACTTTATGTTTATTATTGACATTCATTCGGCATCTTTCACTCAAAGTGAAACAACTGAACACAAAATGAAAACAGAATGAAAAATTAATTCATTAGTGAACCGGTCCAACGATGTTGAATTTCGGCAGAATGATGGAAAAAAATTATTTAATTTAATCATTTAATTCAAGGAACAAGACTCATAGTATTAGTAACAAAATACTTAAAAACTATGTTAGTAAAACATTAACACAGAAACAATTTATGAAATCACTGCTGCAAGGTGACAGGCCCAGCCGATACGTTGCAGCAGTGGCTCATCATTCCAGCCGAAAGAGGTCCACTGCTGGACATTGGCCTCCCCCATAGAAGGGGGGGGGGGCTTGCCATACTCGCCTCGTCGGTGTCGTGTGAATGTAGAATGGAAAAAAAATACATTCACTCCTATAAAAGTAAATAGTACTACAATATCTTAATAGTTACTTTTCGGGTTTGATTGAACCCTGAACTAATTCAATGTCATTCAATCTCAAAGAGAATTAAACTTAAAGATTTGCTGCCTTATTACAAAACAAGATTTATATTTAGACATGGCTTATACCATGGAGCCAGTTTTTGTAATAAGAACGTAACTGTGATTGAAATACCGTTCTTTATACAAAACTGAAAACTTAGTACGGTAATAAGTTGTCAGTTTTGTGTTTAGGAATTTTACCGTAGTCGGAATAAAGTTCGAAATTCAATAATGGCTCCATGTTTTAAACGTGGGTCTGAAGATAAACTTTGTTTTGTAATAAGTGGGATATAGTCATTGTTCAATCTGAACCACACCTACCTTTTTAAACTTCCTCTCTACTTTGCGCTGTTGCCAGACTTCTTCTCTCGAAGGACTGTAAGTCTTGTAGCGGTCAAAAGCAGTCTTTAACAGTTTCAGGTCATTCAAAGACTTTGATTCTTCATACGGCGGTATTTCTTCGTATAGGATTCGACGTACTAAAGCTGGTTTAGGAAAGTGAAGCTATGTAGTTGGAGTTCTTTTCTACGTTGTTGATTGTTAAACTTTGAAGAAGAAAGAATAATATTATTTTATCGGTTCATGGTTACAAAATGACTTTACCTATTAATTGGTCACCGTGGCCGATAGGGCGGAAGGTCTAATGCTTGGGGACTGGACCAGGACACAAGTATTTCCTTCAAATCGTGCCTTGAAATAATGTTGTTGCTTGTTTTTGATTTTTGACAATTGTATTATTAATGATGTTACACTGCTAATGGTAATTTTGACATTATGATGAATGATTTTGACATTACTATTGATTGTTTTGACATTTTAATAATTATTACCAAAATTTGCTAAATGTATGTTACTAACACTAGTGTTTAAGATGTGTATGTAATTACTAACAAATTGGATTTTATTATCTGCCAATAAATGAATTGATTGATTAATAAATAGACTGGAACCCGACCCCAACATAGGAAAGGGCAAGACAGACAGACCTACTGTGAATACTACGATCACGCAATATGATAATAGAATACCCTTTAGTATAAGAAATCTTCACTCTTTTAATGCGTTCAAAACTCAACTTAGTCAGTTTATAATCGCGGATCGATCGCTTCTGGAGAAATGAAGGCATTGTTACAGTTACAGACTAGTTAGTCTGTAACTGATGTGTAGCTTTGTGTAATATGTGTTGTATCTTTTAGTATTGTGTAACTGATGACGACGAACCTTGTGTAATTTATGAACTGATGTGTAACTTTGTGTAATATGTATGTTTTAGTATTGTGTAACTGATGACGACGAACCTTGTGTAATTTATGAACTGATGTGTAACTTTGTGTAATATGTATGTTTTAGTATTGTGTAACTGATGACGACGAACCTTGTGTAATTTATGAACTGATGTGTAACTTTGTGTAATATGTGTATCTTTTAGTATTGTGTAACTGATGACGACGAACCTTGTGTAATTTATGTAATTATGTTCCATTATTGTTCTCAAGTGAGTGGCATGTATGTCTTTATTGAGAATAAAGTTTCTTTAAACCTATATGCCCACTTTTTAGTCAGCATCGCAATCATTAACCGCGATTTACACGGTACGATTTTATTACTTGTAGCATACCATCCTCCATTCCATTCTCCTTATTATTCAACTTATACTAATAATGTTGAATCTGTTCATCGACGTTCTGTAACATCGACACTGTTTCACTTGTTAAAGAATGTCAATTATTTACTGTACCCATAGGACTGAACCCTATCTCTTAAGATACAGGCTAGACCTAGTTTAAGGGATAGAGTCTATATAATTGTACTAATAGTCTGACAAATGTAAATTTATAATCTACAATGTATACAGTGCAATGTGTTCTTTTTTATGAAATAAATATTTTTATTATTATTGTTCAGGTCCGTTTTGTTAGGCATTTATGTATGAAGAATGGGATCCGAAAAGCTGTACCTGACTATAGCGACAAGTTAAGGCACTTAAAAATGATTAGCTTACGGCTGCTGGGGCTGTGCTTGCGGGTGCTTAGCGGCTGTCGCTGAAAACCAGCGCTGGGGCTCTGTCTTGCATAGGGTCGCAGTATAATGCTGAGCGATAGCCGTTTTGCGTGGATGTGACGCATGTTTCCCCCAACCTTTTTTTTATTTTTGTGTTTATGTTCTTTTTTGCGTCATGTTTACCGCAAATAAACGTATTTTCTTTCTTTCTTTTTCTTTCTTTAAAAGATAGAGGTAACCATTCTGACTTACTAATACTCCATAAAACTATAAACGGTACAATAGACGAACAATTGGTAAACTATTTAAAAATTAGGTCTAGCCAAACGTAGTAAGCGTCATGATCGTATTTTTGAATTGCCTGCATCCACATTAAACACCACATTTAATAGCCTCCTAACACGTATGGCAAGGCAATATAATGAAAGGTCAAACTTGACAGATTACCCTATTGATATTTTCTCCATGAGTTTCATACAGGCAAAATGAAATGGCACATTAAAGCCAAAAGAGATGAGACTTCATTCAGACACAGAAACCTCTATTGGATGTTGGGACGAAATTCAAAACTATCACTAGACAACAAGCTTCTGATATATCAAACAATATTAAAGCCAACCTGGATGTATGGTATACAGTTGTGGGGCTCCGCCAAAGACTCCAATATCAATATCATACAAAGAGTGCAAAACAAGATACTGAAAATAGCAAATGTACCATGGTATGTCACTAATGCTGAAATACACCAAAATCTGTCAGTCAGGACAGTTAAGGAGGAAATACGTGATGTCTCAGCAAAATATAAGGAACGGCTGATAAATCATCCTAATGAACTGGCACGTCAGTTGACCATCCAAGACTATGTCAACTGGCTCAAGCGACGTAATACACTAGAGCTATAAAAATCGACAGTAGCACCAGGCTACTAAATATGAGTAGGTACTCTCAATGGAGGGTACACTCTGCATGCCAAAGCTGAAAAATCACATCTGCTCATAGTCCTAGGACTGATCGCCGATATTACAAGAACACAAAAAAAAAGTTTCATACAGGCGTTCCCTATTTAAACAGTGCGAAGAGTGCACGTCTGTGTAGCTCAAATTGGTTTGTTTTGTCGTGTTCTGGATTTGGGTCTCTGGACACACTTTTAATTTTTTGCTTTTATCTCTAATATTCATATGCTAAAGTCATGCATACCTGTTATTTGCATGGTTACTGAAATGCCAATTTTAGATGTTATTTAATTATGAATTGTAAGTAACTGTGCTGTTGGAGTGCTTATTATAAATAAATAAATAAGTTGAAGCAACAATAAAAGTTGCACTGTCATAACAATGTGTATTTATTTATTTAACAGTTTATATGCACACATATAAACAGCTAAAAAGAAAGGAACAGAAAAATACGTACAAAGGTGATGCTTATTTCTAAAGAAATCTCTTCCAGCATTCCAGCGATAGGAATGTAGACAAAGAGATGTAGACAACGTGTGTGTAGAAGAGAAAACAAAACACATGAAATAAAAAAAATACTATTCACTAATTTAAACATAAACATACAATAAGAGAATATACTTACATACAGTTTCAAAAATAAATATCACTAAAATATAATATATAAGTTAGACGATACACAGTAATTTTTCGCTTCAATTTGATTGTAAGCCACAAGCAAGAAACAGGGTCTAAAGTCCCGTTTACACTTTGCAAGTTTTTTGCCTTACCTACGAATAAAACAAAATCCAAAGAAAAACGAAAGTCACTTACGCACAAAATCGACATCATCATCCAGCAATCGGAAGCATATAGCCAAGGCTGGCCCTGACATCAGTTTGTGCAGCGATGCCTCATTCAACGGAGCATCGCCCGCGTAGAAGATGTCAGTGATCTTCTCTTCCGATAAGTCTACTAGCTCTCGACCGACCATCACGATGTCTGGTAAAAGCAGATTGGTTTTTGACATAAAAAAAAATATTTGTTGTTATCATCGTAAACGTCAGTAGAAGTGTAGAAATGTAAGGGAGAGCATGAGAAGGAGGAGGCGGAACGCGTGAGAGGGAGGCAACATTCAGACCCAGTCGCAGTTGGCGCCCCGGGCATCGGGACTCGCAGGCCAATTCCCGGCCACCGCAGGCGCGGGCTTGCGGACGGTGAGTGATGGGTAGCTCGCCGTCCGATAAGGACCAGGCCCGGGTCAACGGCGCATTGTGTTCCACGCGCACCTCAACGAGATGTCAGCATGAACTGACTGGGTCCAATAGGGGCGGGACAATACCTGCCAGGGTTACAAGTTTGTCCGAAAGGGATATCATGGCCCTGGCACACAGGCAACTGAAGGAACACGGGTGGGTTTTAGACAGTAAAAGTCTGACACGCCCTCCCGCTCCACCCAGAGCTGGAGAAATTATCAGATACATTGCACCCAAAAAAAAAGACCTTAGTTTCCCTAATTTCGATAAGACAGAGCATGGAGATACAAGATGCTTCAACAATTTGGCAAAGGAAGCTTAAATTAAGGTATCTACAGTATTTTTATCTCAAGAAGCGACGCGCGCTTTATTTGTGGTAACCAAATGTACAAAAACGCTGTAATGTGTGCGTGAGGATGAGTAGCGTCAGCTTACTCAGCATGTAACACACACACACACACACTTCACCATTGTCTGGGACGGTACCGAGAGCTCCTGCGCTTCCACACACACTCACAGAGTATTTGTACACTTAGTTGCCACAACTAAAGCGCGCGTCGCTTCGTGTGATAAAAATACCATACTCATTGTCTCTCACGTTATTAACGTCTTGGGTCTATTTTTGCTACAAGCCCAATGTAACAGTTTTTGCCAAAAGTGATAAATCAATAACGAAGTCGACTATAATTGTATAGTCGACCTCGTTATTGATTTACCACTTCTCTCTCTGTCTGGCATTGGCCAGACCAATTTGCGAATTGATGTGTCCTAATTTAAAAGCTCCAAAAGGTCCATGTGGTGCCGGACGTAAAGAAAAGCACCACCCTATTTCTTCCCGTGCGTGTCGTAAAAGGCGACTGCGACTTACTAGAGAATGTGTAGCAGCGTTCCCTATGCATTTTAACACCATACTGCGATCGCCAACCCAAACCCCTCCTCTTGGGGGAAGCCTATGTCCAGCAGCGGACGTCTTTCTTCTGAAATGATGATGATGAATATAAAGGTTTGCTAACCTACCAACAACTTTGTTAACGTGAGTGTTTAAAGCATACAATTTATAATCTAAACGCCACGACAAATAACTCAACTGTTAGCGTTCCATCGCTCATACAACTCTGGATGGGCATGGAAGCAGTGTGGCCAGAACAGCACGAAGTTGACGTCGGTGAGGAAAGGCACCATCAGCTCGGCACGGTGACGTTTGCGCACCGCCTGCCTGGCTGACCGACGAGCTATAAGTGATGTCGCTTCCTGCTGTTTTTCTTTTTCCCTGGCTGACATCCAATCCTGTTGAACATGAATTAGCTTTAATTTGCAGTACTCTTAATTATTATTAAACTGTTGCAATGGAACTGAATGAAAGACGATTAGAGAACGAGGTGACGAGTGTAATTTACTGTGCGACACCTTACCCCATCCCGCGAAGGTTGTAAGGCCTGTATTATTTAACCGTTCTCATTTGAGAGGAAATTAAATGAAATGATTTTTTTTATTTATTGCAAGAATTGTAGTACATTACAGATGATCGGGTTTTTTTTAAGTTTCTAAAACAATTCGCTAAAACTAGCATGCAAAATAATTGATTACATAATAATTGATACAAATATAATTAAATCAATGATAATAAAATTGGAACATAAATCCTAGATAATAAATTAACAATAGAAAAGTCAAACATTTGTCAAATTATAATAGTTAAATGTCAGTGTAAATATTTAAAGTTTAGGTACTCATTCACAGAATAGAATGATTTTTCTATAAGCCATTTGAATAGCACTGTTTTAAACCGATTGATTGGTAATTCCCTATATGATTTTGGTAATTTATTATTTATCCTTATAACCATTGGAAAGCAACTTCTGTGGTATAAGTGGCTTTTCGTTGGAGGAATAAAGGCTTTTCATTCGAGGCTATCAAAGGAGACAACATACAAACAGTAACTAGTTCATCGTCGAACGTTCTCATCACGCCACATGACCGTTCCCTCTTCTTCTTTATAAGCATTAGGTACCTACTGAGAAGGCCACTGACATTTTCAGCGAAGTGCAATAACCACCTTCCCTCCCTGAAAACCAGATAGACAGAGGACACATTGCAATGAAGAACAATGAAACAAAAAAAAAGGAAAAAACATTTACCATTTATCATCCATCATATCATACAGACCGCAATTCATTGCCGCTTCCCTGCCAATTTCCTTTACGAGTGAAACATTAGACGCAGACGGAAGCTCAGTATAACACAAACAAATGTAAATGTCACATAAATAATGTGTACCCAGCCTTGTTTACAAGCTCAGCTTGAAATAATAAACGGGAATCGTATTTTGATCCCAGCCTTAGTTGAGTGGTAACTTGTTTATGCTATGCATATTTTAGCATCGTTTGCGTCTATACATTTTAGGGGAATTATTGTGTGTGCTATGTATGCACTGCAGGGCCATATAATTATAACCTACCACAAAACTTTACCTGCCTTATTACAAAACAAGATTTATATTTTGACATGGCTTAAACCATGGAGCCAGTTTTTGTAATAAGAACGTAACAGTGATTGAAATACCGTTCTTTATACAAAACTGAAAACTTAGTTCGGTATTATGTTGTCAGTTTTATGTTTAGGAACTTTACCATAGTCGGAATAAAGTTCGAAATTCAATAATTGCTCCATGTTTAAAACCTGGGTCTGAAGATAAACCTTGTTTTGGAATAAGGGGCTACAAGTCTACAATTCTCCAAAATTATTAATTTATATTTAAATTTGTTGGTGCAGATATATGATTTTAGTGAGTTTTAAATCTGCTATCACGCCTTCATATAATGCAAGTAAGATATGCAAAAAATATAACACACATTAATTTTTTACCTATGCGTTTGTCAACATAACATAGGTATTCACTGAGTGCAAGACACTCAGTAACGTTACCTCCACGTTATTAGCTGGATGAGAAGCTACCAGTGTGTATAGCTAACTCGGGTATGTAATATGTGAATATTTAAGTATAGTACTATAATACTTTACGAAATAAATTCAGGAAGTAATGCCTACCATAAGCATAAAAAACGATATAACTTTCAAACTACTTAAGATATTTTCATGTTTTATTTTGTATGAACAGACTAGTTTATTCTATAATTCTGTGTTTGTTCAAATATTCCTATTTTCGTTACTAAACATAAATATTCCCTATGAAACCAAATGGCGGCGCCACCGCGGCGGCGGCGTGCACGCGACGCGCATTTGTATGGCCAAGGCCAACGGCGATTACCCGACCCTTAACACAGAAATTAAAGATGAGTATGAGTTACAATTTACAATCTACAATTTTTTCGCATTTTAAGAGCCAACTTGTAGCATTAAGGCTATCTATAAATTTAATCCTTGTCACTACAATAATTTACATACGTATTTGTAAAGTTTTTCGGTTACTGTTGTGCGGTACACGAACTTGTAAGAATTTCAAATTTGTAAATTGAAAATGGTAAATTTTTGTAGTCTATGGCCTAGGTGGTGGGAAATGCAGAGCTCTACAGAAAAAAGGCAAAACAAAAGAGTCACATAACTCGTGCTTTGATTTAGTAATGTTCCCATCGCTAACCTGCACTTGTAGTTTGTGAGTTGTGCGACAGTGACAGGAATAACGCTTTGCCAAAGTACAGGCGCCAGCAGGTCAAGCTACCCGAAACTGTCAATTTTTCCCAATCAACCTTGAACCTTATGCTGTAGGGATAAAGTTCAAAATCTATTAAAGCAATTTGACAGATTGTAGTAGCTTAATGTGCTGGCGTTCGTACATGCTATGTAACGATAAGAGAGCCCAATTTAGTTAGCTAGCGAAACTCCGCTGACGTGATGCGCATCAATATATAAACACGATTAAAACAAAGGAAAAATACATTTGACCTTAAAGCAACGACAATAATGATTACTTTTGATCAAAACCCGAAGTAAGTAACTGTAAATTCCTTTCGCAGTTATTTTACCTAAACTATCTACACATTTCTAGGGTTCCGTACATAGGTTGCCAAACGGAACCCTATTTCTAAACCTCCGCTGTCCGTCCGTCTGTCTGTCAACGGGCTGTATCTCATGTACCATAATAGGTTGAAACTTTCACCGATTATGTATTACTATTTAATAATTAAAGGCGGGCCCCCCTCCCCATCCAAGAAACTGTTTTTCGGCGATTCTTTGCTCGATCTTAATACGTTACGGAACCCTTCGTGTGCGAGTCGGACTTGCACTTGGTCGGTTATTTCTATGATTATTTTATAACAGATTATAAAACGGTAGATCAAAGTAAAGCTAAAGCTCTGTATATATCACGTGTCTGTCATAAATCCGCATAGCACATAAATTTTGCATGGGTCTGCAAAATTCTGACAGCTGACGGCTATATCGTGAAACGACCTAAATCTGATATCGAGATAAATTATTTGGCAAACCAAAAATGTACCAACGTGAATGACATATTGGGAATTGATAACAAACGTGATTTTCATAGACTGCATCTGTAATTTAATAAAGATTCTACGGATGTCGTGATCCAATAGGCAATAAGTCTCTGTTAATCTATATACTAATTTACATACATACATACATAAACCCACGCCTTCTTCCCATGGGGGTAGGCAGAAACTATAGAACGCCACTTGCTACGCTCCTTACATACTCCCTTTGCTTCGCCTACGTTCATACATCTAGTCCTACACGCACGCCGCTTGCGAGTACTACGCACCTGACCTTTCTAAAGAACATCACCAATTTGGTCACTATATGTCCTTCTAGGGCGTCCCCTCCCGGCGTTTCCACTCACCTCTGCTTTATAAATACCTTTTGTTAGTCGCCTTTCACTCATCCTCTCCACATGACCAAACCATCTAAGCATACTCTTTTCAATCTTTGTCACTACATCTTCTTTTAAACTGCACCGTTGCCTTATCACCTCATTTTTCAGCCTATCATTCATAGTCACGCCAGATACTAATTTATACGAAATTTATTTGTTTAATTAGAATTAAAATAATATGTACTTATATATCAACTTATAATTAATTCATTTATAAAAGAACTTTTTACAAAAAAAAATAACCAACTTCCAAAAAAACACTACAAAGTGAAAAATAACTTTAATTTCTGAAGTCAGTGTCTTTGGATCTGTATTTTAGTTTTATGCCACCGACTTCAGAAATTAAAGTAATTTTTCACTTTGTAGTGTTTTTTTGGAAGTCGGTTATTTTTTTTTTTTGTAAAAAGTTTTTTTATTTTTCACTTTTCAGTGCCGAAAAAGAATTTTCCAAATCGGTTCGTACATGACGGAGTTATGCGCGAACAAAAAACGCAATGCAGAGTAAACGAAAAGATCATCAATGTAGACAATGTAGATACATTTTAAGATTTTTGTTGATTTTTCAAAAGCTTGTCCGATTTCGATAAAATTTTCATGGGACCATTTGGGAAGTATACTCTTTCCATCAAAAAAAGAATTTTTCAAATCGGTTAGCAAGCGACGGAGTTATGCGCGAACAAACATATAAAAAATAAATACAAACATCCGAATTGAGAACCTCCTACTTTTTAACCGACTTCACAAAAAGAAGGAGGTTCTCAAGTCGTCTGTATGTTTTTTTTTTTTTTTTAATGTTTGTTACCTCAGAACTCCGTCGTTTATGAACCGATTTGGAAAATTATTTTTTTTTAGAAGTCGGTTAAAAATAACAAAATGTTATCCAAACTAAACTAAAACTACTTATTAACAAACTAAAATTATAAATTAAAGTCACTTTTCGTGTCAGTATGTGTGACCGCGTTGTTCTTCTAAACGTCGCTACGGATTTTGATCCGATTTCACAATCTGTTACAAAAAGAAAATGTACGAGAATTTATTGCGGAAAATGTATGTGTATCATCTGCCTGCCTTTTCCCAACTATGCTTTTTTTTTCTTTTGTTTTTTTATTTTGGATGGGTTTGCTCTTGACCTTAGTCTAGGTCAGAAGTGACAGAGACCAAGTCGACGATGAAGTGAGCTTACCCAGAAGGAGCCTGTTCACTCTAACTTTGAAGAGATTAGGGTTGTATGCGTTTTGAAACACAGACGCAGGTAGAGAGTTCCACTCTTTTGCTGTTCGCATTATAAAAGACATTTGGAAACGCTTAGTGCGAATTGCTGGAATAGCAACCAGGAAGGGATGGTAACCTGCAGTGCGTATAGATGTCCGATAATAGAAGGGGGCCGGTGGAATGAGGTCGTGGAGTTCTTGGGCACACTCACCGAAGTACTATCTGCTGGGGTCGGCTTCCAGTCTAACCGGGTTCAGCTGAATACCAGTATTTTACATGGTGTAACTGCCTATCTGACCTCCACAATCCAGTTACTGTGTAACACGATACCTCTTGGTAAGACTGATTGTCAGACCTTCGGGCTTCTGACGACCCGTAACAACTGTCAAAGATCTACAAATGTCACCTGGGACCAACGGTTTAACGTGCTTTCCGAGGCACGGAGGGGTCTTGGTATGTAAAGATGGTCACCCATCTATGGACCAACCGCGGTAGCGGAGCTTTACCTGATTGGTCGACCCATACGGCTGTTATTACTGAGCCACGAGCCCCTCTCGCTGGAAGGTTTATATTTATAATCACATCACACTAATATTATAAAGGCGAAAGTCTGTGAGTGAGTGTGTGTGTGTATGTTTGTTACTTCTTCACGCACAAACAGCTGGACCAATTTTGATATAATTTTGTATGGAGGTAGCTGACACCCTGGATTAAGACATAGGCTACTTTTTATCCCGATATTCCCACGGGTTCGAGACTTACGCGGGTGAAACCGCGGGGCGCAGCTAGTACATTAATAATTATTAAACATACAAATAATTAAGAAATATCGAAGTTATGTCAAGTCGTAAAACTGTGCGAATCATGGGTGGTCGCTAAATTTAAATAAACAAACAATTAAAGCAACTATGTCCAGCAGGCTTAGCACGAAAACCGTAGAGAAGAGTTTTGTCGACGGAAGAGTAGACAAAAATGACGATTCCGTGTAGACAGTTTTCTGCCGAAAAGTGTAATGAAACAATTCTACACTCCAATACCCATACAAATTGCTACAATGGTACTTAACACCATAAATTGTAACACGAGACCACTTTCGTCGTTTCTTTTCGAGAATGCCAAATTTTTCTCCAACCACCCTTTTGCTACTTTTTTAAATATCATATGTGGGTTGCCCAAATTAAAAAAAACCGGCTAAGTGCGTGTCGGACCACGCACAATGAAGGGTTCCGTAGTTACGATGAATATATCCCAAAAAGAAACTTAACATTGTAGTTGAAAAACATGCTCTCCCGTACATCGATATACGTTACGGTCAATTCTTTAACTGCAAATTTAAGTTGGTCGACTATTACTCGTTAACTTGTAAACTCTGCTTAGCTGTGATAGTTTTCCTTTTCATTTCGTTATATATACTACTCTCATGAATTTTTTCACATATCCAAAACCAACCATTTAGCTGGCAGGAGGGGGGACACTTGACTCTAACAAAAAATAGCACTTTAAAGCTTAATATTACGCAAACGGATCTCAGAATTGAAAAATGTTTTTTACAGACCCACAATATTTTCAAACGGCCTATTTATCGATACCCCACAACATGTATTAGATCAGAAAAAAATATATCATCCCCATTTTACGTGCAAGGGAGGTACCCTAAAAAAAAATATTTTTCATGGTTTTATTTTACAACTTTCTTGGCGTGATTAATATGTACACCCATGCCAAATTACAGCTTTCTAGGACTAAGCGTCTCCGAGCTTAGCCGGAGACAGACGGACGGACGGACGGACAGACAGACAGACGGACAGACAGACAGCCGTCTGTCTGTCTGTCATGGCGAAACTATAAGGGTTCCTTGTTTACCACGGAACCCTAAAAAGGATGAAATATTTTAAAGTAACAATGAATGTTGCAATCCACAAAAAATATTAGTCCTGTGGTTTGTATGACCTACAAGTACGAGTAGTTATTCCGGGTCTGGCTGTTTGTGTATGTGAGTTTAAATGTTTGTAAACGCACCCACAATACACGAGAAATTCCTAGTGGGACAACGTTTTAAAAAAAAACCGGTCAAGAGCGAGACGGACTCGCGCACCGAGGGTTCCGTACGAATATATGATGTTGATGATTTCTGAAAAACTGTGCTATTTAGAGACATCGTTTTATTTTTCCTGTAATCTTAACATAAGCTTCTATCACATAGAATAAAAATTTTAAGACCCCCTTTCAGTCCCTTTTGCAAAAAAGATATATTTTTTTTAAATTTCTTTTGCTTGCAAAATAGTTGGGCAAACGTCATCTAAAACTATTCTAAATTTCAAGTTGATAGCATTAGTAGTTCTTGAGATATCCAGGTGTGACAGACCGACAGACAGACAGACTTAGTCTCACCATAAGGGTTCCTTTTTACTATTTTGGTACGGAACCCTAAAAAGAGAATGAGAAAAGAGTCGATTATTGTTTATGCTAACAGTAGATAAGCGAATTCTATTCTGCAGTAGAGTAGAAATAAAAAGCGTCATGCTAAACCTGCTGCTAGATAATGATAAATTGTCGAAATGAGATGAACGCAGCTGATTTGATAACCTGTTTTTGAATGCAAAAACAGGTTGTTTCCGTAAATGTCACTGCAACACTACTCTCCGCGCCCGGGCACCCAATTTCCATATAATTTCGCAGCGGTAGCATAATGTAATTTTACCTTGCATGTGTCATGATGATTAGCATAGTTTTAATCATGGCGCATAAAACAGTTTTGGCGGTGCAAGTTTTTGTCTGCAATATTTTGTCCGAGTGGGAAACCAGATGTGTAATGAAAGGCTATTTCGAAATTCAATTTTCTTACGTTTTCTTGTAATTTGCAGGTCAGCGTCAGGTTGTATGTTGATCAAAATACGATTCGAGACCATAACAAATATTTACTTTCAGAATTATAAATATGAGAATTATAAATTCAAATATTTTATTTCAGATAAAATCCATATAATGTTAGTAATTGGCTGTATAATATTATTAATTTAATTTAATACTAACATTAGGCTAAGCTATAACTAATAGCTTAGCCTAATGTTAGTATTAAATTAAATTAATAATATTATACAGCCAATTATTTGGATAAGTGTGTCTGAACACTTACCCACCTTCGTAAGAGGGGAGAGTCCCACCGGTCCGGCGGAGCGCAAGCGCGCCATCATGGAAGCGCATCGCTTCCGGGTAATTGCGGCGAACCCGTAGACGCACGCTTCCGCGAACATCCCTGACGCGCTCCACCGCCACGGCAACCCCAAAAGCACCCTGAATGCGTTATTGTACTGAACGCGCAGGTCGCTGTATGCCCGCTGGGTATACTAAACTAAATACAACTCTCAAAAAAAATGAATTTCGCAGGCTACGCCAGGGTCATTTGTGAAATTCAGCTTTCGCCTTAGCCGCGCACATATTTTTCATAATCGGAGCTCTAGCAGATACCTACTGAAAATTTCCTAAAGTAGGTATACCTTTTATCACTTAGCCCGACTTGGGAACCGAGCCCAGAACCCCAGAACACTACGCTCAGTAATCGCGCTTACGCCGACTAGACCAACGAGACATTCATGAGTCCGGTATGAATAATATTGTAGACCGGATATTAATTGAGATTTGTTACAGTTGTAATGGCAATCATCTCATTTGGTTTAAATAGATTTTTATTTATACTGATATTTTAAATAGATTAGGTTTTTTATATTTTGAGAACTTTGCAGGCTAATATGCTACGTTTGTAGTCCATATTTTTTTTGTATATGGTAATAATTTACAAGCCGACACTGTCCTCCCATCGTTGCAAAAACCAATTATTTATAAAAGAGTAACCGTGGAGTTTCTTGTCGGCTCTTACAAAAGGAAACGACCAATTGGAACCGTCCACCTAGCTTCTGACGTTTGACGTTTCATAAGTGCCCATGTAGGCTTATGTGAAATAAAATATTTTGATTTGAATGAGAAGTTTATGTAATATCAAGAAATTATTGCTGGTTCGGGCTTAAGAAAAGGGAGTAAGTCTGAATTCGTATTTTATTCTCTTAATTTATTAAAAACCGGCCAAGTGCATGTCGGACCACGCACAATGAAGGGTTCCGTAGTTGGGATGAATTTATCCCAAAAACAAACTTAACATTGTAGTTGAAAAACATGCTCTCCCATACATCGATATACGTTACGGTCAATTCTCCAACTGCAAATTTAAGTTGGTCGACTATTACTCGATAACTTGTGAAGCCTACTTAGCTGTGATAGTTTTCCTTTTAATTTCGTTATATATACTATTGCCATGAATTTTTTCACATATCCAAAACCAACCATTTAGCTGGCAGGGGGGGGGGACACTTGACTCTAACAAAAAATAGCACTTTAAAGCTTAATATTACGCAAACGGATCCCTTATTTGAAAAATGGTTTTGACAAACCCACAATATTTTTGAACGACCTATCCAACGATACCCCACACCATGGAATAGACGAGAAAAAAAAATATCATCCCCATTTCACGTGTAAGGGAGGTACCCTAAAAGAAAATGTTTTTCATAATTTTATTTTACCATTTTTTCGGCATGATTAATATGTATACCCATGCCAAATTACAGCTTTCTAGGACTAAGCGTCTCTGAGCTAAGCTGGGGACAGACGGACGGACGGACAGACAGACAGACAGACATGGCAAAACTATAAGGGTTCCTTGTTTACTACGGAACCCTAAAATTGGACACACACTTCCCATAGTAGCTGTTTATTATTCTAGCGTATGGCACTCGCGGCATACAACTGAAAATCAGCGGCACCATAAGTGTTGTCACACACAAGCCCTGTCGCTACCGATTCGGCAATGTTTATTTAAGCACGTGCAAAACTAGGACTTGAGTAGTCTAACATTATGCTGAGCTGATGTCCTTTTGGCATTATAATCATTTTATTTGTATAATTTAAGGTGTATTTTTTTTTGCTGTAATGCCAATACACGCATTTTTCTTTCTTTCTTTTATACAAAGTGGTTAGCACAGACCACAGAGCACGGAGATCTCTCGGCGGCAACTGCTAGAGGCTGCATTGTCCTACAAACCCAGCGTGTCACCGTTTACTAGCACTAGGTACTACACAATTAAAGGCCTATTCAGATATAAGCGATATCGCTATATATCGATACTGAGGGCCTAGACAAGAGGCAATCGCTTTCAAAGCGTTTCGTATTTCAACAATGACTTTCAACAGGATTGACATAAACTTTTCGGTAGCTTATGTCACTCTCATACATTTTTGACTTTTCCACCATCATTGTCGCTGATACAATATCAGTTTGTGTAGACCCTCTGGTCCAAAGTGACTAACCAGAAGGCGGACCAGAGGGCCTTGACAAATGGCATTTGCTTCGGAGCGATTATATTTCGGCAATCGCTATCGTTGTCACTTTTTGACAAGCGTTATCGCTAGTTTTCAATTCGAATTCCTTCATACGAATCGAAAACTAGCGATAACGCTTGTCAAAGAGTGCCACTTGGCTACGCATCTCTAAGGAAGCTATCGTTCGACGCTGTCGATTCGTTTCATGGAATCGAATGATGATAACATTGTCTAGCTAATGTCTATTCGTTGACCTGTGATCACGTGAAATGTTGATGCTTATGTCAACCCCATACATTTTGTGGCTTTTTTACTAGCGTTATCGCTAATCGAATGTTACTTTGTCTAATAGGCTCTCAGTATCACTACCCAGTGTGATAGTGATATCGCTTATATCGGAATAGGGCTTTAAGGCAATAACAAAATATAGGAGCTCGTAACCATTTATTTCACTATTACAGCATGTATGGATTTAATGTTTGGATATTGTTGATTGACTATTTGATTAATAAGAAAACGTTATTGGGTTAAATTTCCTAGATAGAATTTAATTCCAGAAACACCTCTACTTTTTTGATATTTTTTTCTGTAATTCTAAAATCCTAAGTAATTTAATTGCAAAATTTCATTAAAAATGTGCGTATTAGGTAACTGAAAATTCTGGCTGAATATATTTTTGATACATAGCTTAATTTATTTTAAACAATTTTTATTTGGTTTGGCGCTCTTACGTTGTTTTGTTTTGGTTCCAGCGCATTGTTGCTTTCTTTTTCGCATATGGAAGTAATTGGCTCTGTCACTTTCATATGCCCGCCCAGTACCCTATGATTTATTTTGACGATTCCATGCTCTGTGGCGCAGACCTAGTAAGGCAGAACACATCATAAGATTCTGTGAAAAAGGCATACTTGTACATAAGTTACTTACCATTTCATCCGGGGTAGGTTCATCCAGCCCGTAGACTGGCCGGTGTAAGCTAAGTTCTTCCTGCCCCTGGCTAAACCTGTACGAGCTAAATCTTGCTTGCTGCTGGTTATAGTAATGAAGCTCTTTCTTGGCCACCTCAGCGAATTTTACCGTGTCCACACCACGGAATACTTTTGTAACTTTGGTGTTCTGTCATTCGTGAAAGCATAAAGAAAATATATTTATTTTGTTCAGACTAAAAGTCACACAGCATAATCTGCAAATAAAAAGTGTATGCCATTGCAAGAAATTTGCAGGAATGCAGGAAACCGGCATGTCCTAGAGCAAAGGTCTCTGGAATATTAATGATCGATTTGTTTGTACAGGGGTTACAGCGGCGAATTAAAAAAAAAAATGCTATAAAAAATTGAATTGCTTTTTTAAGATTTTTATTTATATTCTTTCCGTCGATAAAATTAAGCTTTTTAGAGGTAGGAGGAACACTGTAAAGTTCACTCATCCTCTATAGAAAAGGGAGGATCATCCGACCAGACGGGTGTTGTGTCAGGTGGGCAAGTGCCCGACGGTTGATGTCGGGATGTTGTATATATGCTAGTTGCGCGCCAGTGTGCTGTGCCAAGGTTGCTAATGAGGCTGTGGGTGATGCCCAGGAATGCGCGTCCGCTGCATGCTGGTGGTCAGGATACCCGTTGAAGCCGTGGGTGCTGGCTGGCTGTATGACTTGCCGCTCGAAAGCTTGAGGAAGTGATGATGACGTCACGCTGAAGTAGTTGCACGAAGGCTGCGCCGACATTCATACTCGGGGTCGCCAGTTTAGAGGCATGAGGGGCAGGGCGTAAAGTTCACTCATACTCTATAGAAAAGGAAGGATCTTCCGACCATAAGGGTGCTGTGTCTGGTGGGCAACAGCTTGTGTGTGTTGTATGCTAGCTGCGCGGTAAACTCTGCTTGCGCGATGCAGGATTTTGCGTGACGTCAATGTGACGCGTTGTTCGCATGTGGCGATGTTGATGCCGCTACAGCTTAGTTTCCCTCATTTCGATATGTGCACATTATGAAGACTCACACTGTCTATTGTACCTACTGCGCGTACGACACGCGTGTGTGTGTCGGTGCGCGCGCGCCATAGCATCTACGTATTCCGATTTTTATTTATTCCGTTGCCAATGCTACCGAAAAATCGGTATTTTAACCGATTTTTTTAACAATCTACCGATCTACCGATACGTCTATCAATCGGGGTATAATCTACCGATAAACCTTAAGGGCCGGATTTACTTTATGACATCGAAACTTTCGACATCTTCTTAGTAATGACAACGACATACAAAAGTTGGATACAGAGTGGAGAACCCTGCGTAACTTGGAAGTTATTCAACAATTTGATGACAATACAACAACTTTTTGGAATCAAGTACAAGACTTGAAATGCGGTGACAATGACTCAATGTTTCCAACGTTATCCAAATTTGTATTTGACATATTAGTATCCTTTCCACATTCCTCAGCAAATGTTAAAAGGATATTTTCTCAAGTGAATTTACTGGAAACGAAAACCCGACATAAACTTGACAATGAATCAGTAATTGCTAATTTACGTACCTACTAATTGCCTAATAGGTGAAAATAATTGTTTCGATTTTGCTTTGGACAGTCATTATGAACTCGAATGGACAAAAAGTAGAAAAGTGAAGAAGGTGAAAGTGACGATGATGAATGAACAGTAAAAAAATAAAGGTTAAATGCAAAACTACCGATTTTTATTTCAATATACCGATTTTTCAGATCATTTACACCGAATTCTGATTTTTACGATCGGCAACACTGATTCCAATAAGCTAGTATGACACTGGCTCGGAGTTTGATTACACGTATACTACCCTCGCTCCTTAGATACATACGTAACATAATATAAATAATTATGACATACCAAAATAAACATGTAGACAGGTTCACTGTGGTCTCTGAATCTTCGCAGGACTTCTATTTCATCAGCCGGTACCTACGAAAAATATTTAAAAATATGTATCACTTCATCATAATATCGTGTAAATTATATAAACACGCCCACAGTTCATATACATAATTAGTTTTTGTTTAAAGGGGATGCGCTAAGGTATCCCGCGAAATTCAAATTTTCTTACGTTTTTTTGCAATTTGCAAGTTCAAAAAATCCTACTTTTTTTTTTTTTTTTTTAATTCCGTAAAGCCATATTTGTTATGGCTGCGAATCATATTTAGATCAACATACAACCTGTTACTGACCTGCTAATTGCAAAAAACGTAAGGAAATTTGAAATTCACGGGCTACCTTTGCGCATTCCCCTTAACCTAACCTGAAAAGGGGTAATTGTACTCAATGATGACAGATATTTTTTTACTGTGGGATCAACGGGACGGCACGGTTGGCGCAGTTAGCTAAGCGATTGACTGCTGCGCTGCGTGTCGCGGGTTCGATTCCCGCACGGAACAAATATTTGTATGACCTACAAGTAGTTGTTGCGGGTCTGGCTGTTTGTGTATGTGAATTTAAATGTTTGTAAACGCACCCACAATACAGGAGAAATTCCTAGTGTGGGGCAACGTTTAAAAAAAAAACTCAGATATCACGAAAAAAATATCTGCTGTTCCTTACATTTGTGTTCACATAAATCAATAAATTCTATGGAAAAACTGGTTTAAAAAACAAAATTGCTGTATGCTGCGTGCGCATTACAGTTTCCGAATATGTAAAAGAGGTGTGTTTTGGAAAAACAAATTTAAAACCCACACAAACATCAGTTGGCGATACAACATCAAACATTTTTACTTATGACATTTTCAATAGTCATTCTGAAATCAACCCAAATATACACTGGCATAAAGCTGATTTTCGTTCAAGTGGAAATAACATCAATTGGAAACAAGGATTTGAATAGACTTCAGAGTACATACCTTCAGTAATATTAGTTTACCATCGCTCCAATTCATCTTCATAGTAATAAAGAGTCTGTCAAGGGCTGTGCACGAACCGAACGCGTAGCTGTATATTTCTGCACCTAGCACATAAACTTAATCATTAAGTACTTTCTTGTCACGATTGACAAGTGGAAATATTACCACAGTCCATAGCTAACTGCATAAGCAAGTGAATATTCATGGAAATGTGCTTTCTTTTAATTTTAACAAATGGATCCCAGGCTTGGTCTTTGAAAAGTATTCACAAAGTCCAAACTCAATGTTTGCCAAAGTGCGGTGGAGCGCAGTATTCTTGAAGTCATTATTAACAGAGCACATCATTCGAAACACCACTGCGCTTCGATGCGCTCCAAAACACTAATAACTCAAAAAGCCGCAAAGTTGGCCTGGCCACGTTACACATACGTAATGTGCTGTGGGCTAAAATAACCAATAAGTATATTGAGCCCTGTAGCACCATAATGAGCCCTAAAATTAAAACAGCAATACTAACAAATAAGCTGATCCACATTATTCCTTATAGCATTATCAAATTCTTTTTCATTGTGGATTTCTACAAATAATTCTATTTTCTTTTTTGCCATTTTCACTGAACTAGAACTAGAGTAGCAATCGATATGGTCAAGACTTATAAAATGGTACTTACAAGTCATCTCGTGGCCTACTGGAAGGCAACTTGTACCTATAGTAGGCCGCTCGTCAGTGTTAACACTTTGACCTTGAGCTGGCCTATACCTTCCGCCAGATAAGATGTATAAAATCTAATTAATAAAAAAAAAAATAAAAAAAATATATATAAAAAGTAAAAAAAAAAAAAAAAAAATATATAAATAAATAAAAATATAATCATCATCATCTCTTATAAATCTAATCATCTTATCTAAAATCTTAACAGTGCGATAAAAGTCATTAATCCCACTTGTACTAAAAACTCTCGAATTTTAAACGATAGATATCCCTCGTAAATTTTTGCATAACTTACTTGCATTATAAGAATATGGCACAGATAAATGATTTTAGTGATTTTTAAATCTGGTAATACGCATAGCAGATTTAAAAATCTCTAAAATCATATATCTGCGCTTTAAGTGCCCCATTGTTTTTGGGACAGCACCACATTTACACTCCAGTACGAAGTCATATATGACTCTCCATCTAAACAGGTTTGAGGAATAACAGAAAAGAGACCGGCAGAAAAATAATATGCCATGAGCTTATACTGGGTTTTGCTACCAGTGACTTGCGGTCCCTACCGTACCGTAAGCGTAGTATAAATTAGGTAAATCATGCAATGGCAAATAGTTAAGATGCCCATAATTTGAATAAATTATTATTAAAAAGTATATTCAAAATGAATAAAGAGTTATATAATATTACTCACTTGCAAGTTACGAAGATTTTAGCTAGCCGATTTGTGAAATATGGAAAAAAAATCAGCAGTTCCCTTTCTTGTTTCAGAGTTGGTCCCGTAGCTGTTCATTTTCATGAGTACGTGCTTCCCGTAAAGTATGTCCGTCGTCCCACTCTTTCCCCACCCTCAAGTAAATTGTCGCCAGTTTAAGTCCCCCGTAACTTCAAGTACGAATTTCACGACGTTCGAAAGGAGCACTACTCATAGGATTAATTGCCCGTAACTTACTCGCCACGTCGTCCGCCAATTGGCGTGTTTCTTTGACGGTTAAATGTTTAAAAGTTGTCTGTTTCCATTTTGTGCATACTCCAACGATTATCTTAAAATAAATTACAGGTATGAGTATCATTGATGATCAATTAGTGATCATCAATGATACTGATACCTGTAATTACTGCGTCAGTTTAACCTGATTGCATGTTTATGAGGAACTTTGGTTCTTGAGATAGTTGCTGTTCAACCTGGTTTTTGACCACAACTTGTACAATCATGTTTAGTGTATGACTAATTGTATGTGTTTCTCTATATACAATAAACTTATATTTTATCAATTGGATGAGTTAGAACATTCTACGACGCAACGAATACCGAGGATTCGTGTATTTATTTATTTTTCACGTTGAAGCATCTCTTTGTTTGTTTTCTAGCATAGCTTGTATTTTTCTACAAGAGATACCAAAATTTCTCTCTCATGTAAAGAAAAGTTTGCACTTCTATCTGTTCATATTACTGTATCAATGATGAGTATATAAGAAATTTAAAAATTAATTCATTTATTTCAGGTAATTTATACACCCATTGCCAAACATTAATTGATAGAAATTGAACAGGATAAAATCAAAATAAATTAAATCAAAATACCTAAATGGAATCAAAATTAATCAAATCAAAATACCTAAATGGAATCACAATAAATCACACTTACTTGTTTTTTATTTTTTATTTTTTTATTTTTACATGCTGTACTTATGTTATATTGTGTGCCTTAGTCTGTGCTAAATAAATGTATTTTCTTTCTTTCTTTCTTTCAAATCAGAATAAATAAAATAAAATTATATTAAAATAAGCATCAAAATAAATCAAATCAGAATGAATAACATTAAAAGATATCAAAACAAATTAAGTTTAATTTAATTTAAATCAAATCCTAATACTTAAATAAACCAATAAAATAATATAATTAATACTTAACTATATTATTTTGTTGATTTATATTATTATAGAGATGTCAGATGTTACACATCGTATGCTACTACTTGTAAGGCAAGCTCGTTTCTTCTACCTATCTTATAATAATTTAAAACTCTAATAAATGAAACAATCCACCTTTTGCTTTACGACCCTCAGTACCTTACTAAAAAGCGACGCTCTGACAGAATCTGTAAAACTGAGCTCTGCAGGTTTGCGTTGGTAGGTCGCCACTTCAACCACATTAGCTCTAGGCTTTATAATAATATAAATAGGAGAGTCAAAATCTACCCTTTAACAAGGACCTTACTGAAAAAAAAATTGACAGACTGGCTTAAATCTAGGTCCTATGATGCAACTGAGCAACTTTCAGTATCATAAATAAACCCTGATGCTAGCATCCTCTCATAATAGACTAATTGCACATCTTACTCACTCTCACACACTCACTCACACACACTCACATACACTCACAAACACTCTCGGCCTCACTTCCACTCTACATCATTACATACAAACTTTTGAGTGAATTTGTCTTTTCTAATTGTTAATTTTATTATAAGACTTCCTAAAGCTGTGCTGGAACAAATGTCTTCCATGTATGTTGTATGGGGCGTTGATAGCTGCGCCACAGTATTTTACTTTTGTAGGTATCTTCGTGTCTTTTGTTAAGTTATACCTAAAATTGTTCCTAATAAATAAATTTTAATTTTTAATTTAATTTAATCAATACATTGTCGTAAATATAAATAAAAACCCAAAAATAACTGCACTTCGTTTTATTTCACCAATAATTTAATTTCTTAGTCTGTCAACCCCACCAAGCCACCACCATTTAACGCCGACTACAAAATCGCGGTGCAAGTTTTAACTTTTATAATATTTTAAATTCCTTTAGGCCTTGAAGTAGAAGCCACGTGTTTAGGGACCTGTTCATACTCAAGTCTCCAGAAAACATCTTCGAATGTAATGGAGCTAAGATAGTAATCTTCTATCAATTCATGATATGTCTCTTTTAATTCTTGTAGATTTTTAAACATTACACTATAGCGTTGCGTTTGTGTTCTGTCTTCAATATAATAGAGCAGCATGCACTAGAATTAAAAAAAAAATTGCACAGTAATTTAAATATTTCAGGCCTCAGAAACGCTGGCGCATTATTGACTGATTGTCCAGAAAAGGCAGCACATAAAGATGAATGGAAAAGTATTGAGGAGACCTATGCCCCACCAGTAGGACAGCAGGTACACACGGCTACACATCAAGCTATACTTTTCCAGTATAAGCTGGCCTCTCATTGTACGAAAATCCTATACAATGCGAGATCAGCCTAAACTGGATATGTATAGCTTGATGTGTAGCCGTGTGTACAGGTCATAAAGGGCAAAACATCTACATAACATAACACCACGCCTAGCTTCCCCGAAGGGTTGAGCAGAGGTGTACATACATAGCGATGCCTTAATTCACAATTGCACTGTTTACAGAATTGTAAATGAGGAGAGTGTTTTAAAGTTTTTTCAAGTTTAGACATAAACAGTACGAAAACAAAGTAAAATAATAAAACAATTTTGCATCTATTCATAAGACTAGTCCTTTTACTCCATCATATCTTAATATTGTAATTAGTATAACCATAAACTTAAAAAAATAGCTAAATAAACATTCAACCAATGACGTATTATAAATAGACGCGTCATACACGAACATTAGTGCACTCAAAACAGCGTAAGCCATGATTGTAGCTACATACTTGCATACAATCATACAGCGCGTTAAGAAAAGGAAATACCTATACCGATATCTGTTGTTAGAAAGAGATGAACATACATATTTAGTTACGTCACTAGCTGCTGCATGTTCATTGGCGCGTACGTAATAATAATAATTATTATTGTTATATGTCAGGCAATAAAGGTAATACATCATTGCATTCAACCCCCATTTAATACATTTATGCACTAAGATTGATCATGTTGACAAAGGGTTTATAAAAGGCTTCAGAGACAGGAACCTCCTCACATTGCGAACCGTATCGAGGAGTACTGCCTTTTGAATCTAGCCCTTGATCCAGCCCCCTAACGAGAGCCTCGAGAGACGTTGGTCAACGTTTTCTGCTTTCAGGCTATTGGCTGAAAGCCGATATTTAAATAACTTATTATTATTTTAGCTTTTAGTGTCTTAATGCAGACCGAAGGCCTCTCCCTTTCCTCCTTCCACTTACCCCTATATTTTGCTACTTGGTGCCAATCACTTGGAAAAGAGTCCAGTTCATCACGCCATCTTCTGGGCTTGATTTCTATTATATTATAGCTTACTAGCTTATGCCCGCGGCTTCACCCGCGTGGTCTTCACCCGAGGTCGGAAATTATCCCACAGAAACTTACTACGGGATAGAGATATCCTATGACCATGGCCTGGGTTAGGAGTTTAAGCCACGGATAGCCGAAAAAATGCCAAATTTTATCCAAATCCGTTAAGACATGAGAAGGTAACAGATAGACAGACTGACAAAGTTACTTGCGCATTTATATTTATTATGTATAAGCCTTATTTTAGGGTATTATTAATTAATATTTCATTTATTTTTCTTACCAAATGTTCTCTACAAAGCCTGCTAGTGCTAAATATCTTGAAAAAGTCACTCTTAAAGTCATTCAAAGTTTGTGCGAACATCACACTCTTGTCAGTACGTGTTTTCTTTGCCTCCAGGACGTCTGTTTCCGTTTCTACATATGATTATAAAATGTTCTGGCCCAGAAGTGGATCTGTTAATAATAATGGTATAATGAACATATTTAAAAATATAAATTTAATGCTTAATGAGATGAATAGCTACGACGTTTTTCATGTAATTGATGGTGAGTCTCCCCCAATTTCTTCTTCGTGCACAAAAGACAACACTAATGATATTTTTTTTCGTTAAAAAACATATTAAATTGTTACACCAAAATATTGCTGGTTTAATAAATAAAGCAAATGTTTTAACTGTATGCCTAGATGAACTGTCCGAAAAAAAGATTGACGTGGATGTTTTATGTATAACGGAACATTTCATTATGGAAGGGTTCCAACATCAACTGTATGTGCCAAATTATAGCCTAGCTGCCTGTTTTTGTAGGGAAGGCAGAAAAAGAGGAGGGGCTTGTATTCTTGTGAAAAATGATGTTCAATATAAGGAAATACCTAAAATTTCAAAATTATCGACGTCAGGCATATTTGAATGTTGTGCGATTGAGCTCACCCATTTTAAGATAATTGTTGTATGTATCTACAGAGTACCAAATATAAATAATCTCAGTTACTGCTTTGATAAAATGGAAACGCTTTTGAAAGAAATATCACGCACACGATATAACAACATTGTAATAGCAGGTGATTTTAATATTGACATGCTTAAACCTAATAGCCACTCAAATGCTTTCGAATATTTGTTAATGAGCTTTAACTTAAAACTAGAATTAAGACAGCCGACTCGCATGGCCAGTATGACGTGTATAGACAACTTTGCTCATAATTTTAGTTCAGTATGTAAAACCGAAGTAATCGAACTGGCGTTGTCCGATCATACGGCACAGCTGCTTCATTGTCCAGTACAAACAAAGTGTCTCATAAAGTATTGGTATACCGTCAAAAGAGACTACAGTGTAGACAATATCTTGAACTTTAGAAACCACATTAAAAATCTCTCTTTTGGTGAGATTTACGATACAATCGATCCGAATGAAGCCTATAATAAATTTCTCGATCTATTTAAATTAATTTACGACTTGTGTTTTCCAACTAAACTGATCAAAGTAGATGTCACAAAAAGACCTAAATGGTTGTCAAAAGGTATTAAACTAGGCAGTCAAAAAAAAAGAAAACTTTTGTGGCAATTCAGATTAAACCCAAATAAGTATAATAAATACACTTTCAAGAACTACTCTCGCTTACACAAAAAAATTATACACCTAACACAAAAGGCCCAAAATAATCATAATATAAAAACATCTAAAAATAAGTCCAAAACCACGTGGCAAATTATAAATCGTGCAAAATTTAACCTACCTAAGTCTAATATTACTAAAATTATAAATAATAACAGCGTTCTATCTAATCCCAACGATATTGCCGAAGCATTTAACAATTATTTTATCGACAAAGTACAAGGGAAACTTGATGTGACTAGCAAACCTAAATGTAACAGAATTGACACTAGTAATAAAACAATGTTTATGGCCCCTAGTATACCACAAGATATTGAGAGAATCATCAAATCATTAAACAATACAAATAGTGTAGGGTATGACGATATTGCTACAAAAATATTGAAACATGTGTCTAAGGAAATAAGTGGCCATTTAAGTCACATAATTAACTTAAGTATTAGCGCAGGCGTTTTCCCTGACGCATTAAAAATATCGATTATAAAGCCATTATTTAAAAAAGAAAATAGAGAACGGATGGAATACTACCGACCAATATCATTAATTCCCGTTATTTCAAAAATTTTTGAAAAATATATTTATAGGGAACTTTATAAATTCGTAGAAAAAAATAACATTCTGTGTGAGGAACAAAAAGGATTTCGTGTACATAGGACTATCAATATGGCTATATATGATTTTTTATTCAATGTCATAAAAAACGTTGATGTCCGGAATCCTGTATGTAGTGTATTTTGCGACATGACCCAGGCGTTCGACTATGTACACTATGTACTAAACTTTGTAAAAAAGGGTACTATAAGATTTCTGATTATTTAGAGGACAAAAAAGCTTGGGATTGAGCTGCTCGCTCTGCTAGCCTTGTGATAAAACTTGACATTTTAATTATTATGCATGATTTTATATACATATTGACATTGCAGAATATTGTATACAATTTTACATGAATGTTTACTTTGAAAAGTATTATATTTACTACTTTAATTTATTGTGAATGTGAGCACTATGTGGGTCATTTTTTTTTTTTTTTTTCTTTAAATGTTTTCCTTTCTTTTCTCAGTTAAGTTTTAATGATGGTCTGACATTTTGAGCGCTTTATGCGGCCTACCCAAATGTCCTTTTTTTGGTACTGTTCGTCGAGTCGTTGAGCTCCTTAAGTTTTGAGTTGAGCTGCACGATTACTGACAAATGCTTACACTGATTGGTCAGGTCCGCTCAAATTTGCGTGGTTCTTTCCTCAAAAGACCATTTCAGACACGGATCTACATGGTCCTCACATGATCTGACCAAGATTATGTCTGGACTTTAAAAGAGACTTTGACCCCTGAGTTTGTTTCGCCATTTCTTCTCAGGGGTAGTCAGATAGGAAATGTCGGCTACATCTAGATTTATTTTTTATTTTTTATATGACGTGTAAAAGTGATTTTAATATCCTATTTACAGAATAAACGATTTCATTTCATTTTCATATGCTACTCTTTTAAAGAAACTCGAAGCCTACGGGATAAGAGGCAATGTCCTTAATTTGCTTAATTCTTACCTACAAAATAGAAAACAAATTACGGAAATTAATAAAGTTAATATAGTTAATAAACGTGAAGAAATATTTCGGTCTTCAGAGCGTGAATTATTATTTGGGGTACCGCAAGGCAGCGTTTTAGGACCCTTTAAATTTATACTATACATAAATGACCTACCGAAATCTATTGATCGACCAGTAACACTATTTGCGGATGATAGTACGATTACAATACCTTGTAGAAGGATAGATAATTATGAGAATGACATTAATAATAGTTTACAACAGATGGTAACCTGGCTAGACGCGAATAATTTAAAAATAAATTTGAGTAAAACTAAAGTTATCCATTTTAGACAACAGACCTCTACTATTAATTTAAATATACACTACAATAATGATACCATAGAAGAAGTTGAAAATATAAAATTCTTGGGTCTCAAAATAGATAACAAATTAAATTGGAAATCACACATTGATACCTTATGTAAGAAGCTGAGTAAGTCTGCATACGCTCTACATACATTATCACCTATAATTAACACAGATGCTCTTCTTACCGCTTATTATGGCATAGTAGAATCACATTTACGGTATGGGATCATATTTTGGGGAAACTCTACTGAAAAAGAAACCGCCTTCAAGGCGCAAAAAAGATGCATTCGATCGATGTTTAAAATTAAACCCCCTGATAGTTGTGAACCATACTTTAAAAGTTATAAGATATTAACATTACCTTGTCTGTACATACTAGAAGTAGCTGTGTTTGTGAAGGCAAACCCGAGTCGTTTCAGACGTATAGCTGACGTGTTTCCCCGCAATAGACGCGACAATAGCTTGCTTTGTCAGGAGCCAGCTAAGACAGCACTCATGCGCAAAAGTGTCTACTGCATGGCTCCAGTTATTTATAATCACTTGCCTAAGAGTTGGAAAGAGCTTCCAGTCCAATTATTTAAAAAAAGGCTTCGTAGCTTTTTAGTGGTGAAAGCTTATTATAATTTAAGTGAATACCTTACTGAGAAAGATTTTTTAAGTTAGAATAATGTATATTTTTTTTGTGTACCTTCTTTTTCGTGTAATGTTTTTTTTAATTGTACCTACTTTCTAGTTATAAGTTGATATTTTATATCTTTTGCATGCCTACGTGGTAAAATATGGCTGAACTTTCAATATGTTTTTTTTTTTTTTGTCACCATTTAATGATACCCATGTTTGCAAAATAAAATTATCTTTATCTTATCTTTATCTTTATCTTTCAGCTATAAATAAATAAATTATTAAATAGATAGTATATTTATTTACAACATAAAGTCACGCTTGCATGCCCTAAAGGGTAGGCAGAGTTATATCGTGTATCCAAATTTCACCAGCTATGGAAACGATCCTTGTTACTGACTAACCGCGCACAAATCGAGACTCCGGGCTGCTACTGTGTCCCGGGTCGAAAATCCACAATTCACACACATTCACAGAGGCGGTAAGATCCCCGGTGCAAGTGTGGGAAGGGAACACTAGGGTGGTTTTTAGTCAGTAAGAGTCTGACAGACCCCTCCGCCCGCCCTAGGGCAGAGGACATCCATAAAGATTTTCCACCCCGGAAACAAAAGGTTAGCGGTTAGGTTAGAACGGTTAGCCGCCGAGCGCCTTTGGGTTAGATGAGCTTTTATCAATGTCACTGAAAAAAGCCTGTGAAATTGTAAGAAATGGAGGCGGTTGACAAAGTTTCGTGCAAACAACGTTTTCTTATAATAAAAGAATACAATAAGTACGTATGCATGAAATGAGACGTTTTTCTGTACACCCACAGAAGTAGTGTAATTTGTACATCGTGTATAGACACGGGAAGACATTTTCTTCACAAATAATTGCTGAGAATTGCGAGTGATTGTGACGTATAGCCCCGCGTCACTGGATGGCGCGCGACTAATTCCAAGTCAGGCAATTGCCTTGCTTTTACTTTGCCATTATTGAGCTCGGGTAACGCATCTAAATGCTCAATCATCATTGCTGTCAGTAGATAATTTACACAAAAACCAGTTTACGTTTATGTCACTCTCTGAAGTCAGCAACAAGAAAAGCATGTTGCGCCTCTAGATTATGTCACAATTAGTTGACCCTTGCTAGCATTTATGACAAATTGTGAGACAATACATAATTTATCATGTCTTGTCACAAACGTCTTGGGTACGCCCGTGCTCGTCCCGCTAGAGCGGGTCGCTAGTACCTGGTGTACCTGCACGATATTTTATATTCAGATAACGTTAATTTTTGAGAACAATTAATACTGAGTTAATACAGCATCACAAAGCCGTCATCTACGCCTTTAAGCAAAAATAATTGCAGCGAAACGACTATATTTTTACGCGATGTAACGCATGCTAAACATTATGCTTATGGGTTATGGGTGCATGCAACGGTACAGGGCCTCAAGTCTGCTATTACAATAGTATCAGAATGGTCGATCATTGATTTCATAATTGTTGATTTTGACAATTTTGGTAATCTACTATTATAATGGCGTTATTATCACTTTCCAATGGTCGGCTACTGACACTACATTGAAAGAAATTGCATTTATTGGTAATCTCGTACATAAAGACAAATGAATGACATTTCTACTTATGGGTTTTATAATAATAAACAAACAAACAAACAAACATGTTTTTTTAAACGTTGCCCCACACCAGGAATTTCTCCTGTATTGTGGGTGCGTTTACAAACATTTAAACTCACATATACAAACAACCAAAAATCAATGTCCAATAATGGCAATATGACAATGCCATTATAAGTAACACAATTCTATTACGAGAACATTGACCGACCATTGATCGACCATTATGAATTTAGCAGATTACGAACTTTTAGCAAAATGACAATGGGATCGTGTTGGAATGACTGAATTTATAAAAATAGCAGACTTGGGGCCCAGGGATCGTGGGAGAATTTAAGGTGCATCCACCAGCTGTGGCCCGCGAAATTCAAATTAACTTACGTTTATTGCTATTTGCAGTTATATATTTACGATAATGTATTTACAGAATTATAATCATTATAATCATTAATACATCTCTCTGAGTTAGATTTGTTCCCCAATGTCAACATTTCATAAAAAGTCATTCAATGGAACAAATGAAAGATGTATTATAGATTCTAATGATTATAATTCTATAAATACATTATCTGTTATAGTCGCGAATCATATTTTGACCAAGTGTATCTTGGTCAAAATATGACACCTGACAATGACCTGCAAATTGCAAAAAAAACGTAAGAAAATTTGAATTTTGCGGGCTACAGCTGTGGATTCACCTTAAAGTTAATTTATAATTATACTTGAAAACATTAAACGTAATTTTCGTACCACTTGCTCAAAAAAGTGACATTCTATGCCACAAAAAGCGAACATAACAATAGTCATTTTTAATCTGTTAAAAACAGGGAAAGAAAATTGTACTGAATTTCATTCATCCTCTAGGGGGAGAATGTGATTTAAATTTGGAATACTTACCGAAATTTATATTGAACTACATCTGTGTTTACACCATTGAGTTTCTATATAAAGCATTATGCATCTTTTTGAAAAAGGAATACGCATTTATTATGCAATTATGATTATTAAATAAAATTACGAAAACCGACGAGGCCGTATGAGCTTGATGCCTTTGCTTTTCCGACAAAAAAATATTAGTCTAGAAATTTGCCGCGTTTTTGTTTTCTTCAAATACATAAACGTTAAGTTTATTTTAATTTATTTTTATAAATAAGTTAATGTTCTAAAATGCTTATCTCATATTATTATTGTGTTATTTTTTTCGCAAATGGTACGAAAAGTAGAGTATTTTCCTCGGTGATAAAGCTGTCTTAGTCTTGGGTGAACTTAAATCCCTCGCTACACTCAGGACTCGCTTCGCTCGTGATTTAAGTTTTTAACACCCTCGCTACGCTCGGGAGTGAACCTCGAGTGTCCTTCGTTACGCTTGCGATTTAAATCGTCATCCGCGACAGAAGACACTGCTTTATCCCTTTGGTTAATAATCTACTATTAAGAGTTGGCACTTTGACCTTCAAAATCGGTATTTAGGTATGGTCCAGTACAAAAAACATAATAACAGGAGAAACAAGTGACTCTCGGCTTCGTTTAAGACGCAGATATATGCCAGTGACCTTGAGTGGTTAGGTTGCGTGTTTTGTACTGAGCTCACACAACGCGTCGTACGTTCAGCCAGTAATAGGACTCGCCCAACAAGGAGCGCCGTCCCCAATTTGACGCATTATTAATTTATTATACTCAAAACAAAGGGTATTTTAATAAAACGCGTATACTAAATCAATAATTAAATTATCTTTAAATTGGTGAAGGTTTCAGAAAAATACGCTTGGTAGATTTTGCGCCATTCTCAGTTTTTTATCCGCGTTAGACATAACTTTACAAATTAATTTCACTATGTTATATAAACATAATCTAAAATTTCAAATCATTAACACTACTTACTCGTTTAGACGTGATCTTCAGTATAAAATCATTAAAAGTCGGTTATCGTCCCCTTAAGGGTATTGTGACAATATACTATATTGTATTTTTTTTTGTATGTGTATTTTAGGTATATCGGGTGTTACCCGATATACCTAAATAATAAATGTCGTTACTAAAAACACACTCACATTCCGAAGACTCGTCATCCGCATAGTACCTGTCCGTCCTGTAGGCTGTGACCATTTTAAGCTTGATCCGTGCCGTGTACCCTTTGGCTATTGAATCGAGGATCTCTTTTGCTGGTCCAATGGCCGCAAACTGGCCTTTCGTCATTATTGCTATGCGGTTGACGACTGGCTGCAGGAGACGCCAATCCATACTGGAAAGAAAATGATCTAGGGAACTTCGGGACGTGTAATGCGCCTGATGGGTTATCCCATCGGCAAAAATGACGACTTCAATAAAAACTTTCATCCTCTAAGCAACTCAAACTCAAACTCAAAGCATTTATTTCAATTAAACCATTGACAGGCACTTTTGAATTGTCAAGAAGTCGGTCAGTTACAAATATGAAGCTAGTTGCCCATTCCAAATAGTAGGTTCCTATGGAGAAGAACGGGCAAGAAACTCCACGGACACTCTTTTAAATCAAAATATTGATACAAAATATTGGTTACATCATTCGTGTTAAAATTAAACATGTGAGAACGATGAAAAACGTCTTGGAACAGCCTTGGAATGGGCAAATAGCTTCATCTTTATGACTGACCGACCCCTTGACAATTCAAAAGTGCCTGTAATTGGTTTATTTGAAATAAATGCTTTGAGTTTGAGTTGAGTAGTACAGACCCAGATATCATAAAATTAAAATTTAGCGTGGAGCTGCATCCAACTCCGCAATATCAAACTATAGAAGGAACTGTTGTGCAAAATTCCGCGCTTCTAGACCCATTAGTTTTTAGGCTATCCGTCAGTGAAAGAATGAATGAATTTAAGATTTTTATGAAGTAGATTAACAATTTGTTTACCCTAAACCTGAAAAGAGTCACTGTACTCATCATTATGAGCAACTTGTAAGGACCAATCCTGAACTCGCGAAAATAAATCTGCTGTTAAAAAGGATTAAAAATTAAAATGGATTTAGAAGTTGCCACTGTTTCACAGTTTTGAACATTTCTTTGATTCCAGTCTCAAACACAAAATCTTTGAATTCTTCACCCAGTGTTGCAAAGTCCCTATTGAAAGAAAATGTTGATATTTGTAACCATGAATTCAATTTCCACTACATAATTAGTGCTCGAGATATTATTAAAACTTTTAATACATTCAATGTTAAAAAACCGAATGTTACGTTAAAAAACAGCAGATTCTGTAGATGTTGCAAAGTGCATAATCAACACTGTAGCGCATGAATGTGCAATAATTTTTGAAGTAAAACTTGTTTACGCACGCTTGACTTGGGGAGTAAGCTGGTGAATGCGTGACGAGAGCGTTACGGAAGCGAGCGAACGGAAGTTGAGAGGGAGATATAAGTTAGTGAAGATAGAAAGAAAGAGAGTTACGTTTCGTATATTACTGTAGGGGCAAGAGAGAGAGATGTGCGAGCACACATTTTCTTTCTCTCATAGTCAGTTGCGTTTCGTATATCTAAGACACAGTGCAGGCCTATTGTTGTAAGTATAATTAGTATTATTAATTGTAAGTTTTACTTCAGTCGTGTGGTCTAAAGCACACTCGTTTTTTTAATAAGTGTATCGACTGTGTTGTAATTCCTGACTTAATAAAGAGTAGAAAAAATATACCTTTGTTTAAATCGGGCCGCACATCAGACCCCACGAACTTTAGACCAATTTCTGTGCTTCCCACCTTTAGTAAAATATTTGAAAAATTTATGCTAGATCAATTGCAAAGATATTTTAATAAACATTAAACAATTCGGTTTCACAAGGGGTCACTCGACTATCGACGCTGGTGTTGAGTGTTGAGCTTCTTGCACATATTTTCGAGGCCTGGGAGAAGTCTCCTTATTTTTTATTTGGATAATAGGATCCAAAGAGTGGACGTTAACGGCAAGCGATCCCCAGGTTCTATTGTCACTATGGGAGTTCCGCAGGGCTCAATTATTGGCCCATTTTTATTTCTCGTATATCTTAATTACCTACTTTGCCTTATAAAGAACAGTCATGAAATAGTGTTATTTGCAGATGACACATCACTTGTATTTAAGCTTAAAATACAACCGATTACTGACGATGTAATCATGTAAATAATGCTCTCTCTAAATTAGTACATTGGTTTAGTGTTAACAAAATACCTTTAAATGCAAAAAAAGACTAAATTTATTAGATTTCTGACACCGAACGTTACGCAGGTAAAAACCAATGTACTAGTAAATGGGGCGGAATTGGATGTTGTGGACACCACTGTCACAATCTACAGTCTTCAAATGATCTGACCAAGATTATTTCTGGATTTTTGTATACTGATTGACATTGATAAATATTGATATAACAGGGTGGCAGGGACCTCGACTGTTGGGGTGACAGGACAGGTGAAATGCGTATTAAATAAAAAATTATTCGTTCAGCTCATGAATTTAAAAAAAATATTACCTTCTTTCGGACACTATAAGAGCCGTCGGCCTCGATCTAAGCCGCAGCAGCGCTTTAGCGATTAGCGGCTTGCTGCTGGCATCAAGCTCCTTCATAGGCTCGTCTATGAAGGCCACCGATGGAGTCAGCACCAACGCATTACATAGAGACAGGCGGCGCACGCAACCGCTACTATAATTATCTACTATAGCGTTATTGGTATGGAGACCTGGTAGAGGAAACAAAAATGACCAGTTTAAAGCTGAAAAGAAATCTTATTTCGCAACCGGATTCCTGAATCGAAAAAATATAATATTCACCACAGACCCCCAATATTTTTAAAAAACCTATCCAATGACACCCCCACACGATGTAATAGACAAAACAAGTTGAGATGTGCACCAAATGCGTCAAACCCAAATAAAATAACTAGATTTGATATAACAACTTTGTAGGCGTGATTTATATGTCATCATGATCATCATTATTTCAGCCGAAAGACGTCCACTGCTGGACATAGGCCTCCCCCAAGGTGGGGGGGGGGGTTGCCATAATCGCATATGTAGGTAAGTATAAACATACTAATTAGGTGTGTTTATACTATATAGCTTTGAAGTACCAAGAGTCTCAGAGTTAAACCGTGGACAGACAGGAGGGTTCGTTGTTTTACTACGGATCCCTAAAAGTTACTCAGGATTATCATAGCAGTCTAGGGCTACGGCTGCATTGATATAAGGAAAAGTTGGATAACAATGCCATTTCCTTAGATTTGAAGCACAACGTTCCTTTGTAGGGTTTTATTACCACTCTTACTATTTCAGCTCTTTTTTTTTTATTTTAGCAACACTAGCAGGATATAATAAAACAGGCTAGTTAGGGTACCGTAGTCAACTAGTCCTTATAGTTTCACCATGTCCGTCTGCCTATCTGTCCATCCCTGGCGTAGCTCAGAGACCCTTAGTACTAGAAAGTTGGCATGGGTATAGGTACATTTATTCAAGCCGACATAGT
Source organism: Tiliacea aurago (assembly GCA_948098905.1). NCBI lineage: Eukaryota > Metazoa > Arthropoda > Insecta > Lepidoptera > Noctuidae > Tiliacea > Tiliacea aurago. The sequence continues at coordinate 22,404,750 of OX402593.1, forward strand.
CGTAAAATTAAAACTTGAAAAAAACATCGTAGGATGTACTTTTTACTTACATGTTTTTCAACTACAGTGTTAATTTTTTTTTTGGGATAAATTCATCCTAACTACGGAACCCTTCATTGTGCGTGGTCTGACACTCACTTGGCCGGTTTTTTTTGTTGCTAAAATTCGGTCTATTTAGATTCCGGGTTTCGATCAAGATATAGATAGTATCACGAACAAAAACTCATTGCACAACAGTAACTCTCGCGATCGATAAATACTTGATTTAAAAAAATATATAAAAAGGTGTTTTAAATATCGTGAACTTGATTTACTTGAACGTGATTAAGGCGTCGTCGCCCACATTAGGCGTACGCGTTCCTCGGGCGTGTGAGCGACTCGTGAAACTCGCGAATGCCGAGTGCGCGCCGCGTGCACTCTCCACACACGCACGGGCAGCAAAACGAGACGCTCCACGCCCAAGGAACGCGCGCACCTAATGTGGGGTCAGCCTTACTTTGTTAACGTGAACTTGATTAACCTTGAATTATGTTTGCGATAAGTATATTAATGTTAAGGACTATCTGTTATCGGGAAAAAAAAATAAACACGAATTGAAAAAATGCTAGATTCTTTTATATTTGAGTACAAAAATATACAATAAAATAAAACTTAAAGTAATCGAGTTGAAAAAATATGTTGGTAATTAATTGGTGGTTGTTCTATTTTTGATCGCACAACATAAGGCCACGTTGTTTTATTTCTCGGGCCGTTTTTGAGGCGCTAACCCTGAATCAAATGTATTCTTGTTCAAGATTGGAGGTTTCAGTGTTCTCTGTAACCTAGGCTCAGAATTATGTTCATTGTTGACCAATTTTCTCCATTTTTTGCAGACATGCAGTTCCGTTTTCGCCCTAAATCTAATCTCATCAATTACGGTATATTTAATAAGTACCCTTATTCCTTACCCACAGACTTTAGCGCCGCCTTTGAATACTTGTAGGCCAATTTGTCGGAGTATCCACTTAGTTTGGCTATGAACATCAAATTCTGTGTCCCGGTCATGAATTCGTCCATACCGCCAGTTCTTGAAGAAAAAGTGATCTTGTGAATGTACTGTAAATAAAAAATCATTCTGAAACGCCTCGCCAGATATATCAAACATGTCTTGACGACGGAAAAATGCAAATTTGCACGTGTGCTCAAACATCTGAAACTCACATCGCAACTAATTATGTAATAAATGTTTAAAAATAAATAATTAGCATAATTATTATTATTCAGGTTCATTTGGCTATACAGGTTGGATTTTTGAGATGGAGCAGTAAGGGCAGCTTCCTTAACCGTTGTAGCTACATCAAAACAGTCGTAAGGATCGTCTCTTGGTTCTGGGGCCACGATATCCCTTTCGGACAAACTCGCACCCGTGTTCCTTCACACAGGCAACTGCCTGTGCCAGCACACAGGCAACTGTCTGTGCCAGCACACAGGCAACTGAAGGAACACGGGTGGGTTTTGGTCAGTAAAAGTCTGACACACCATCCCGTTCCGCTCTGAGCGGGGGAAGTTATTTGATAATTACACAACCAAAAAAAAATGCCATGTTAACCCCTCCAGTTTTGAGCGGGAAGAAGCGAGCTCTCTGATTGGTTTCCACCATGTTGCGTCATCTAATAACAGAGCGACCACGAATATAATAAAAGGATAAAGGATAATAAAAATATTAAAATGAGAGTTATATTAATACGAATATCGATTAAAATAATCGATTAGCAAAATCAATATTTACAAACCCTTGCACTATAGAGATGTTAGTTAAACCATGCGAATAGCGTCATTCCTTCTTAACCCTGAATTTGAATTTACCAAAAATTCATCCGCCTTATTTCTTTAGTTATTGGATAATTTACCACTCGAAAAAAAAGGCTACCTTTCTGTCAAATTTCGTAACGATCGATACAGTGGTTTATGCGTAAAAATTATATAGGTACTATTAGTACGGATTTATACCTACTTCTCAGTTTACTAGTGCAATTTTACCCATATAGGTACAAAATTCTTACCTTCATCCGATTACGCCTAATGAACATTCCGTTTATGCAGGAGTTGCCTCTCGTCATGACGAGGCTTCCAGCCAGCATATTCAATAATGAAGTCTTGCCGGCAGACAATGGACCTAGTATGGCTAGGCAATCGCATGGAATGTTGTGAAAACAATGACAATAGTAGATTGTTACACCGAGCGCAAAGTGAGTTATTAATGCACGAGTGTTATGTTGGTGCCAGAACGCATGCGAGGGCACTAAATTAGCACGAGTGAATTATTTACTCACTTTAGCAAGGTGCGTAATCTACTTTTCTTTCAACTACCAATCTACCTACCGTGATAAAATATACCTACTCAAAATAAAAATTCAAGTTAATGAAAACAAAGTTTTTCACCAAGTGGCTTTTATTCAGCCTATTTTTATTTTCAGTCATTATCTTTTTGATCTAATGCATAGGTAAATTTTATATTAAACTTAATGGGAGACATTAAACCTGTGTTAAATTTATATCTAAATAAAAAATAAAAACAGTGCAAAAATGTTGTATAAAATCTCATTGTTGCACTGAAAAACAGTGCAACAATGAGATTTCATACAACATTTCTGCACTGTTTTTATTTTTTATTTCTAAGCAAAAAATACGTGCTTTGTGATCGGTTTGAAAAACAAATGAACACATTGGCGCGTGAAAAAATTATCGTTGTTCGTCATTGAATCTGAAATTTATAAATAATTTACTGTTTGAATTTCCGCGCATTATTTGAGAAAAGCACATGAACAACAATTATCGTTGTTCGTCATTGAATCTGGAATTTATAAATAATTTACTTTGTTTGAATTGCCGCGCATTATTTGAGAAAAGCACTAATCAAGCCTTGGCCGCAACCAGGCATTGATGGACTCACGTGTGAGTGCCTCGGCTTCGCCTCGGCTTCGCCTCGGCCCACATTGTAACTTTCGTCCATCAACGTAAAGTAGCTATGTGATAGTGTTGTTTGCAGACGACACTTCACTATTATTTACACTCAAACGTCAGCAGTTGGTTACTGACAATGTAAATAAATGCCCTGGAAAAACTGGTAGTTAACTGGTTTAATGTTAATAACCTACTTCTTAACGAGAAAAAAACTAAATGTATTAAGTTTTCAATATCTCATGTTAGACAAGTAAAAACTAGTGTGCTCATAAAGGGTGAAGAGTTGAAACCCGAAGATACCACAGTGTTTTTAGGCATAACTTTGGATGCCAAGCTTCAATGGGGCCTCCATATAGATAAATTGTCAAAAAATCTTAGCTCTGCAGCATACGCCGTTAGAAAAATTCGTGATTTAACTGATTTAGAGACAGCCCGCTTAGTATACTTTAGTTATTTTCATAGTGTAATGTCGTACGGTATTCTGTTGTGGGGAAATGCCGCCGTTATTCAATCAATTTTTGTTTTACAAAAAAGGGCAATTCGTTCAATTTATAAATTAAGTCCCAGACACTCCCTCAGAGACAAATTTAAAGATATCAATATAATGACTGTAGCTTCTCAGTACATTTATGAAAATCTTTTGTATGCACATAAAAATATTAATATGTTTAAAAAATACAGTGATATCCATAATGTAAACACTAGGAACAAGCACAAATTTGTTGTTCCTACAACCAGGCTTAAAAAATAGGTGGCTCATTTAGATGCCAGTGTATACGTTTCTATAATAAACTTCCTAGCCATATTCAAGAATTAAGCCTTAATAAATTCAAATGTATAATTATAAAGCGGAAACTGTGCTAGAAAGCCATTTATACTGTTGTGTTTATGCTTGGGATTGAGCTGCTCCAAAAAATTTACAGTTAATCTTGATTTGATTTATATACATTTTTTTTTTGCCACTATATACTTATATTTTCTTTTTGTTTTTTATACAGGGTGTTTGGTGCATCGTGTGCCAAATTAAAATGGTTGACTGAAGGAGTCATCCGCTAGCCTTTCAGACCCCTCATGCTCTGTGGATTTTTTTTTATCGACTTTTTATTGTTTTCCAAAAAAAAGACCCAAATTTTACATTCAAATACAGATTTTAAAAAAAATATAAGGCGTAGACTCTGAATTTAAATTTTATTTCGATGTGTATTGTTTAAGAATACTTTTAAATACAAAATTAGTGATATTAGTCACCTAGTTTTTTTTTTAATTCACTCGCAAAGGTAAAACTTAAATTAAAGCTGTACATGTTACAGCTATTTATAAGGCTACAAAAAAAAAACCAAAAGCGACCGGGATCTTCCAACTCCCTCATTAATTCTCCAGTCTATCCTCTTTCTAATGATGTGTCACATGCCATAAAAGTATTTTAACAACTTTGTGAATTCGCTAGAATTGTGAATCAAGTCACATAAAACTACATTCCAAATTCTAATGAAAAAATATTTATTGCGGAACTGTTACTTGAGAAAGAGGTAAAATTTGTTTTCTCACTCTTTCACAGTAAAATCTATCTTCTATCTCTTTCTTCTATTTTTTTAGTCGAGACATGACTGCCTCTGCTACCTAACGTGTGTGCTAGTTCACCATACTCCGCGATTCTTTTATTACTTTGTTATCGTTAAGTTTTGCTGGTTCTTGTTACATTTGTTTAATTTTTGTTGTTATTGTTAAACTTTGAGTTTTTTGTTATTGCACTGGCGACATTCTCTAACGAAGAATATGCGGACATCATGATGGCTTACGGAGCCGCTAATGGCGTCGCTCGTGCAGCGCAACGACTTTACCAGGAACGCTTTCCTGGTAGACGATTACCTGGCCGCAGAGTCCAAGACACATACCGACGCATACGCGAGACTGGCAGTGTTACTTTTAATGAACCAAGGGGCCATATTGTGCGACATAATGTTGAAGTAGACGAGAGAATACTGGCACTTTTTGAGGAAGACCCTACAAGAAGCATTAGAAATGTGGCATCACATCTTGATATTTCAATATGGAAAGTGTGGAAAGTACTTCGTCAAAACAAAAAGCATCCATTCCACTACACTCCGGTGCAAGGTACGTAATTTTAAACTGACTTTAAACCCGTGCAAGCTTTGTTTGACCTTGCCTTTGTTTAGCAGGTAATGGGTATGGTATGGCGTCACTTCCAGGTAGTGAATCTATTAGCACGAACAGCGGGTCCTTTCTTGTGCAATTACTTATTGCCCAAGAGAAATTTAAAAGAGTTTTGAGAGACGAGTGGCTTTTTGTCGGTTTCTTTTACACACGGATGTGGATGATCCTGGTTTTTTTAAAAGAATACTGTGGACGGATGAATCCAAATTTACCAAGGATGGGATCCTCAATTTACACAATTTGCACCACTGGACAACGAAAACGCAAAACCCACGTGTTAAAAGACATCAAGATCAAGATCTTCTCAAAGAGGGTTTAGTGTAAACGTTTGGGCAGGAGTGATTGGGAATCAGGTAATTGGACCGCATTACCTGCCCGATAATCTCAATGGCGAAGACTACCTGGAATTCCTACAAAATGACCTGCCCGAATTAGTGACCGATGTGCCCGTATTTAATGAACGTGTGCCCATTGTATTTCAAAATGACGGCTGTCCCGCGCATTGGCGATTGACTGTGAGGGAATATCTCGACAATGTGTTCCCCAATGCATGGATTGGACGCGATGGCCCTATTCCATGGCCGCCACGTTCCCCAGATCTAACTCCGTTAGACTTTTATGTCTGGGGACGTGCCAAAGAGTTGGTATATGCCACGGAGGTTCCAACTAGGGAGGTATTAGTCCAACGCATAGAAGCGGCATTCAATACTATTAAGGAGGAAATACGACTTCGTACAACAACTGTTGAAATACGAAACAGGTGTCGGGCCTGCATTCGCAACAGAGGCCAACAATTTGAGCAAGATTTGTAACAATGATTAAATAAATGTTAAAAATGCAATTTTGTTTTTTTTATTTCAAGTAAATCCCACGAAAGATACAGATATGAGACACGAATTTACCTAACCATAAGAATGAGATAGCAGATTTATAGGTTTGACAGGTATCATTTAAGAGATTTTTTTTTAAATCATAATTTTGAATATTAGCCTTAGGTGACTCGATTCACAATTCTAGCGAATTCACAAAGTTGTTAAAATACTTTTATGGCATGTGGCACATCATTAGAAAGAGGATAGACTGGAGAATTAATGAGGGAGTTGGAAGATCCCGGTCGCTTTTGATTTTTTTTTTGTAGCCTTATAAACAGCTGTAACATGTACAGCTTTAATTTAAGTTTTACCTTTGCGAGTGAATTAAAAAAGAACTAGGTGACTAATATCACTAATTTTGTATTTAAAAGTATTCTTAAACAATACACATCGAAATAAAAATAAAATTCAGAGTCTACGCCTTATATTTTTTTTTAAATCTGTATTTGAATGTAACATTTGGGTCTTTTTTTGGAAAACAATAAAAAGTCGATAAAAAAAAATCCACAGAGCATGAGGGGTGTTAAAGGGTCTAAAAGGCTAGCGGATGACTCCTTCAGTCGACCATTTCAATTTGGCACACGATGCACCAAACACCCTGTATATCATTTTACATTAACAATGACATGAATATTTACTTCGTAAAGTATTATATTATTTTAATTATTATGAATGTGAGGACTATGTGGGTCATTGTTTTGTTTTATTTTTATCTTAGTTTTAATGATGGTCTGGTAGTTTGAGTACTTTATGCGGCCTACCCAAATGTCCTTTCTTTGGTATTGTTCGTCGAATCGTTGAGCTCCTTAAGTTTTGAGTTGAGCTGCACGATAACTGACAAATGCGTGCACTGACTCGACAGGTCCACTCAAATCTGTGTGGTTCTTTCCTCAAAAGACCATTTCAGACACCAATCGACATGGTCCTCAAATGATCTGACCAAGATTATATCCGTATTTTATACAACGTGTTTTTTTTTGATATCCCATAACTTTAGGGTATGATTGAGGCCATATCAAAGAATCAACTGACATAATTATGAGTTATGTTCCAATCCTTCGTTATTTTTTTTTTTCATTTTTCATACAAAATAATTCGGCAAAGTCACGATTATTAATGTAAACCACCCTTACGTGAAATATGACAACGTCGACAAGGTAGCTTTCCCTTCACTAGCTGCCGCCGGGAAGCCCCGATACCAACATACCTACATATTTTATTTTACTATTTATTTTACTACACTACTGCGAAGTTTGGCAACCTCGCAAAAGTAAAGATTCGTCATACTGGTGACAATTTTTGACCTAATTTAATTATGATTGATGATATCTCCGAAACGATGCATTTTTGGACCACCTATTATTAGTATATACTAGGAGTTTTAGTATTATTTTTACCTACAGAATATAACCCTAGAGTTATAGGATATCAAAAAAAACAGGTTGCATACACATTGACATTGATGAATTTTATATATACTAAGACATGAATATTTACTTTTTTAAGTATTATATTGTTTTAATTAAGTATTGTTAATGTGAAGACTATGTGGGTTATTGTTTATTTTTGGTTTTACTCAGTTAGTTTTCATCATTGTCTGGCAGTTTGAGTAATTTATGCGGCCTACCCGAATGTCCTTTCTTTGGTATTGTTCGTTGAATCGTTGAGCTCCTCAAGTTCTGAGTTGAGCTGCACGACTACTGACAAATGCGTGCACTGACTGGACAGGTCCCCTCAATCTGTGTGATTCTTTCATCAAAAGATCATTTCAAGCACCAATCTACATGGTCTTCACATGATTTGACCAAGATTATGTCTGGACTTTAAAAAACACTGTGACCTCTGAGTTCGTTTCGGCCTTTCTTCTCAGAGTAGTCAGTTACGAAAGGCCGACATCATCTAGTTTTTTTATGTTTTTTTAAATATGTTTGACGTGTAAAAGTGTTTGTACAAACCTACTTACAGAGAATAAATCATTTATCATTTAATGCTCCTGTTGCAGTCCGCTGCAGTAATGTACTATATTTGACCACTAAACCACGACACATATGGATTTTCATACAACTTTTGGTGGCCGCTGCTCGCTTATTAAATGTGTATTTGGCCAGTACAGCAATTTCGATTTATCTCGAAGAAGGTTGTCAAAATAATGCTGAAGACGCTAGATGGCGTCACTGAGACACAATTTCCCTATGACATTACTTCTGCTGGCCTGTCTATAGTATCATCTTAAATCTCTTTGCTTATAGGCCGCTTATAAATAAATAATTGAATTAGCATTACTTAATTACTTACCAAGTTGTGTCGCACAAGTTATACCCTGAACGGGGTTTCTTATTTTTTTCTTTTGAATGTGCTTAGCATATTTGTAGTCTTTGTGCACATTGTCAACTAGTAACACATTCTCCTCGTAACTTTCTGAAATGTTAGGGTAATTTAAAACATGTGTCTTCATTTTTTAGGGTTTACAATTTACCTACATCTAATTGACACACTACATCAATTCGCCATTTAATACAACTATCAAACAATAACACTGTGATTTGAATGAATCGACAATAATTAAGTTGGTTGTCACTTTGATAGGCAATTAATTTCCTTGACTACACCAAACATCTAAATTATAGTAAAAAGAGGTAGATAGGTTATACACATTCCGCGAGTCGCACGTCAAAATTTGGCCACTACATTTTCTTCGTCTTGTCTCTTTTTTGCTCCAGATAATTACGGCATGCCGTCCTACTTCCACGTGTCATCTAGTAGTGTGTCCTTGTGCCGTTTTTGAATATCGAATGCTGAGTAGGTAAACTATCTACGTCTTTTTACTTATAAAAAAAAAACATTATTTCAGGCATTGTACATACAATATAAAACCTGTTTTTTTTTATATCCCATAACTCTAGGGTTATATTCTGTAGGTAAAAATAATACTAAAACTCCTAGAATAGGTGGTCCAAAAATGCATCGTTTCGGAGATATCATCAATCATAATTAAATTAGGTCAAAAATTGTCACCAGTATGACAAATCTTTACTTTTGCGAGGTTGCCAAACTTCGCAGTAGTGTAGTAAAATAAAATATGTAGGTATGTTGGTATCGGGGCTTCCCGGCGGCAGCTAGTGAAGGGAAAGCTACCTTGTCGACGTTGTCATATTTCACGTAAGGGTGTTTTACATTAATAATCGCGACTTTGCCGAATTATTTTGTATGAAAAATGAAAAAAGAAAATAACGAAGGATTGGAACATAACTCATATGCCAGTTGATTCTTTGATATGGCCTCAATCATACCCTAGAGTTATGGGATATAAAAAAAAACACGTTGTATACATTTCACCCATAGTGACTACATGTCATACTTATGCATTAGCATTAGGTATTTTAGTACTAATAATTATTAATTATAATGTCATTGGTTTATTTTTCCTTTAAATATTATGTATGGGGAGTTAATTATTGGTTTCGCAGTTTAACTGAGTACACCGTTGTTAAATAGTGCATAGAATAAACCTTCTTTCGTATTTTGACATGAACAAATTATAAGGGTTATGTTTTTGTCATTTGGCTACGGAACTCTAAAAATAAGCTAAATAATATCAAATCTACTTACTTTTTTGAATTGCTGTACGGACATAGGTTCTCTCTTGCGTAACACTCTGATCTGTGAACTCCTGCGCTGGTTCTTTGTAAGCAGAAAACGAGAACTGTTCGTATAGGTACTGTGGTATTCTGTATTCCAGCATCTAAAATTCAAGGTACAGTCTGGGAAATTAATTGTTAAGGCGACGATAACCGACTTTTAATGATTTTGATATGTGTAATGAGATACTGAAGATCACGTCTAAACGAGTAGTGTATTAACACTACTCGTTTAGACGTGAAATGCTCCATATATTTTTTTCAAATCATTAGATTTGAAAAAAATATATGGAGCATTTTTTCAATAACTTAATAAGTGAATATTTTAGATTATGTTTATATTACATAGTGAAATTAATTTGTAAAGTATATCTAACGCGGATAAAAAACTGAGAATGGCGAAAAATGGCTACCAAGCGTATTTTTCTGAAACCTTCACTAATTTAAAGATACTTAATTCAATTATTTATATTTTAGTATACGCGTTTTATTAAAATACCTTTTGGTTTGTGTATAATAAATTAATAATTCGTCAAATTGGGAACAGCGCATGGGCGAGTCCTATTTCTGGCGGAACGTACGACGCGTTGCGTGAGCTCAGTACAAAACACGCAAGCTAACCACTCAAGGTCACTGGCATATATCTCCGTCTTAAGGTGAAAGCGCATCCAGGAGTGTGACTGGTCTTCTCCTATCTGCCAGAGCTTATTTGTAATCTTTTATATTTTGCATTGTTTTTAAATAATTTATTTTTTTACATTGTTCTCACATATAGAAGCGACAAGAATAATGTACCCAGGATTTTGTAATATCTTGATTTAAAAGAGTGTCCTTGGAGTTTCTTGCCTATTCTTCTCCATAGAGATCTACGTTTTGGAATGGGCAAATAGCTTCAACTTTCTGACTAACTGACCGACTCTTTGACATTTCAAAAGTGCCTGTAATTGGTTTAATTGAAATAAATGCATACCGCCTTATTACAAAACAAGATTTATTTTTTGACATGGCTTAAACCATGGAGCCAGTTTTTGTAATAAGAACGTAACAGTGATTGAAATACCGTTCTTTTTACAAAACTGAAAACTTAGTTCGGTACTAAGTTGTCAGTTTTGTGTTTAGGAACTTTACCATAGTCGGAATAAAGTTCGAAATTCAATAATGGCGCCATGTTTTAAACCTGGGTCTCTGCCTGATACACCTGAATTGGACCCCATAAAATTAAATGTGAGTAGTGTAGGAAATAACATTCCTCTTGCCTTTTAAACCCAATCGGATGCAGTTAAGGCGAAATTTTCCCGTAAAATTTAACCCGTGAAATTATCTAACTATCTTACATTGGTGTTAAAGAAAAAACTAACCTTAAAGCAAAAATGACATATCACGGATGGAACCTCCCAAGGGTTAAGCAGAGGTGTACCTATAGTACACCCACATTTCGTCTGTTATGTTTTAGTCCCAATGTAATAGGGGGCAAGCCTATTGCTATCAACCGGACACAAATCCAGACTCCGGGCTGCTACTGAGAAATTCATAATGGAAAAACCCAATAACACTTTGCCCGACCTGGGAATCAAACCCAAGACCTCATCCTCAGCAGTAGCGCATGCGACCACTAAACCAACGAGGAAATCAGCCAAAACTACGAGGTCGACTATATTATATAAAATACTATTAATTTATTTTATTAAATTACCTAAAATAATTATGTTTACTTACCAAAAAATAATGAATTAATGTATATTTCGCTAATAGCAACATTTTCATCTAAAAAAAATTTTTGAAAATACAAGTACGTCAGGAAAGCTAAACCAAAAATTAGGAAGAACGCAACCACGCAACCTGAAATAAAGAAAAAAAACGGATGACACAATAGCGTTCTTTCTGAGTTTTTTCTTTTGGCTCGGCTCCCTAGGGTCGTAGCGTGACGTTAAATAGGAGGAAGGCCCTCGAGAATTGGGTTATCAAATGCAATAAGATTTTTCCAATCCGATTTGTAGGTAAGTAGTTCCAGAGATTGAAGTCTCCATACGAAACTACCTTTTGGAAGGGACGACTAGAATCAATTAATTTTTTTTGTAAATATTGTTGTTCAAAAGTGACTTTTAAGTGCCTATTTGAAATAAACAATTTGACTTTGACTTTGATTATTGCGTTCAAACAACAAAAAAGATCTTCAGCTGTATTATATTACTATAGGTTTATAAAAAAAAAAAAAAAAACATACACACGACTTGAGAACCTCCTCCTTTTTGTGAAGTCGGTTAAAAAAGAATCTGCTTACCACAAAACCGTACTTGTCTAAATGTGTTATCAAAATCCAATGACAAAGCGATAACAATGATGGGTATCAGTATCATGAGCACGAAAATGATCATATGCGCCAGAAGCTTTGCACTCCAGTGTACCGTGGGGCTGCAGCCTGCCATCATATGGTTGTCCCGTACGCCACGATGTCGCTCTACTATGTTCAGTACTATAATTGGAGCCAAAGGGAGGATGGACACTGAAAGAAAAAGAATCACAAGTTTTGAATGAAATAGATTATCTTCTTTTTTTTTTGTGTAAAATACCTTTTATGTACTATACACAAAAGATAAACGCAGTTATGAGTGTAAACACCGAGGGGCTTTCGAGGGGACCTCCTAAAAGCACATTAATAGAGTTTATTCCCGTTGTCTACCGGTAAGTATGCGATATCCCCGTCACGGGGACAGCGGGACGTGATTAAATTTATTTCCCGTTGTCCCCATAACGTACGAAGTAAACCTTTTTTAAATCGAAACAGCTAGGTTAGGTTAGGTTAGAACTGTGACCACACAACGCACGAGACGAGCGAGCATAGCGAGCGGTGCCGCGGCAGCGGCCGGCGAGTGCCAGAAACATATTTTTGAATCAAAATCAAATCAAATCAAAAATATTTTTATTTCACATAAACCTACATGGGCACTTATGAAACGTCAGAAGCTAGGTGCACGGTTCCAATTGGTCGTTTCCTATGGAGAAGAACCGGCAAGAAACTCCACGGTTACTCTTTAAAAAAAAAAAAAAAATTGTCTTTTACAATATTTTCAGAGTATGAGAGGACAGCGTAGACCCGTCAAAGTACCAGGTACTTAACAAAATAGAAAATGGTCTACAGATCTACAGTATATTAAGCCTACAACGTCCTCATATTAACAAAAAAAAACTATATAAAATATGATTAACATAATAAAAGTTAGAGTAGTGATTTCAACAATGAAATCAAAAAACATCGATCATGTCAAGGAAGTATGTAAAAAATAAATAACATAAACATCGCAACTTGGGAGCAGTTAATAGAAATTTACATATTTTTGCCGTTAATGAGGTACCAGGGAAGCCACATGTGCAGAAGGAATTAATGCCAAACTTCCTTGTCTTCAACGTAGTCTATAATCTTATAATATGCTTTTTTGATAAGGACACGTTTGATGTGGGTTTTGAATTTTCCATCGCTAAGTTCTGTAACAGACTTTGGCAACTTGTTATAAAAGCGGATACTGCTAATAAGAAATGACTTGCTTGTTTTAGTTAATCTAAATATGGGTATCACAATTTCATGTTTACTACGTGTATTTATATTATGGAAATCGCTTCTTATTTTAAAAAGGCCTAAGTTTTTGCGAACATATAAAATATTTTCTAAGATATAAAGAGAAGGCAGAGTTAGTACATCAATTTCTTTGAATTTGATTCTAGGGACTCACGAGGACCCATTCTATAGACCGCGCGGATTGCCCTCTTTTGTAAAATGAAAATTGTATCCACGTCGGCTGCCGATCCCCACAGCAAAACGCCATAAGACATAATACTGTGGAAATAAGCAAAGTATACTAACCTAGCTGTGGCTATATCTGTCAACTGCCTTATTTTTCTTACTGCGTAAGCAGCTGAACTTAATCTACCTGAAAGACCTCTAATGTGGGCACCCCATTGCAATTTGGAATCTAGAGTAATTCCTAGAAATACAGTTTCCGTAATAGCATCTAGTTTTTTGCCATCAAGTTTTAAATTTAGACCCACACAATGTAAAACCAAACCTCGGGGACAACGGGAAGTATTTTTAAATGTTTAATTGAAGTACCGCTGCCCCCGTAGGACGGGCACGGCGTACGGGGACAACGGGAATACACGATTAATAGGGATCTTATTGGTAATGTAAATAAAATATAAAAAAAAGAATAATAATGAAGCTACTGTAGCGGAATCAACATCGCCACATGCGAACTACGCGTCACACTGACGTCACGCAAAATCCTACTGCGCAACTAGCATTTATACAACGTCTCGACATCAACCCTCGGGCAGTTGCCCACCAGACACAACACCCGTCTGGTCGGAGGATCCTCCCTTCCACACTTCCGAAAATAATAATAACCCCACTGCTGCAATCTCTACGTTGACGTCGTGTTGGGGCTTGCGCGCTCCTGAACTCTCGATCGGCGCCGGTAGAGTTTACTTTTCCGAAACGAAGTCTAGGATGAGGAGCCAGACCAATAGAGATACAACTTTGGGTTGCCATTATTGACAAACTGAACTCCAACTTCTTTCTTCCCATATTGGCCGGCCTGAGTAGAGATTCGTAAGTATTCCAGTGAGATGATGGTAGGGATCTTGACCGTAATTCCGGGATTGTCCTGACAGCCGTGGAATACCTCTTTGCTCCTCATAAGCACCTCAGATTGATTTTTTTACTGTTTTTTATTTTGATTTCTGAACATATTTCTATGATAGTACAATAAGGCTATATGTACGATTTCAATCTTTGGGTTTCCAATATAAAATGAAGGAAATAAGGGCCAGGGGAAATACACATGATACAAAATTAGGGGTCTTAAAGAATCATATAGAAAAATTTAATAACGGGAGACGAGGGCTCTTTGTGTTCCAGATGATAATAATAGGGGCAAAATACTCATATTGTTAAAAATAAGTAGCCATAACTTGTCAAAACTTATTAACATAGCGAAAATATTTAAAAGGAAGATTTCAATTGTTCGGGAACAAAGAAATGGGATAATACCCTTATTAATACGTATGATAAATGTGTTTGTTTGGAACCCTTTCCCGGATAAAATACTAATTTAATTTTCATAAGATTCAGAACCTAGAAAAAGGGTGTTTGCCCTACAGTATTACAGTAATAGGCAGGTATGATAATAGCAAATGTAGGTACTAGGTACCACAAACTCAAAACTCGAAGCATATATTTGAAATAAACCAATAAAAGGCAAGGAGTCGGTCAGTCAGAAATATGAAGTTTCCCATTCCAGAGCGTAGCAGGTTCGTATGGAGAAGAACGGGCAAGAAACTCCACGGACACTCTTTTAAATTAAAACATTGTTACAAAATATTGGTTACATCATTCATATTGAAATTATACATGTGAAAACAATGTAGAAAGACGTGCACGTTAAAAGCGTCTGTAATAAAATGACAAAACCAAAAAAAAAAATGTAAGCCGTGGCAGGTAAGAAATAGAAAGTTCTATAAAGGTCTATATCAATTCTATTTTTTTTTTGTAATTCTTGACGTTCAAAAGTGTCTTTTATGTGCCTATTTGAAATAAATAATTTGACTTTGACTTTGGTCGAAATAAAAGGAGAGGAAGGAAGAAAAGGGGGAGGTAGGTTGAAATTACCAGTATCTACTGACAGCGCCCGTTCACGATTATGAGGCATGCATCAGCACCATTCGATCCAACATACACGCCACCATCAGCGAGACATTTGAGTGAGCACGACATACTCTCAGCCGCCAGGGCACATTCAAGTCAATGAAAGACGTACCCTCGTTGGTCTAGTACTCTTGTGGTAGAAAGTGCAACTTTTCTGCACACTGCAGGGCTAAGGCCTTTTTTCTCTCACACAGAGAAGGCATTTTTTTTTTGGGTGGGATATTATCAAATAACTTTTCCCGCTCTGGGCTGATCTCGAGGGAGTGTTAGACTTTTACTGACTAAAACCCACCCGTGTTCCTTCCGTTGCCTGTGTGCCAGGGCCACGATATCCCTTTCGGACAAGCTCGCAACCCTGGCAGGCATTGGCCCTAACGGACCCCGTCAATTCGTGCTGACATCTCTTTGAGACGCGCGTGGAACACAACGCGCCGTCGACCCGGGATCTATGGGGGCTGTGCACAGAGAAGGCATGAGCATTGGTCACCACGCTTGCTCCAGGCGGATTAACGATTGCGAACTTATACTCCATTTGAAATAAGATTAGAAATTTAAATAAACCTTTTTTACAGTCCGTTCAACCGATTTTGACTTCTATTCCATACGCATAAGGATGGCATTCAAAGCAAAAACGTGGTTACAATACCAACTGTTTATTACAGCTGCTATAGTCATGCCACCAACGCTATAGAAGTCAAAATCGGTTGAACAAACTGTAAAAAAGGTTTATTTAAATGTCTAATCTTATTTCAAATAGAATACAGGTAGATTTATTTTGTTAGGGAAAACAAACAATTGTACATTATGGATTACATCTAAGATAACATTTGAAGTGGGTAAATGTACAATCCACGACGTTTTCACATATTACCTAGGATAATGATACAGTGAAGATAATATTCAAGTTAAAAACACAAAAAAGAAGACAGGAAGAGAAAAAGAGGGTGCACTTATCTCAAACTAAAACAAATAGTACTTAATATGACTACGAAAACAAACAAAAAGAAAGCAGACAATCCAATAAATATTTTTTTAATTTTTGACGATCTAAAGCGAATGTATCCAAATTCACTAAATGTGTGTTATAGATTTTGGCTAGTATATGGAGAGGCGCCCGTTCACCCACATTAGTACGAAAATGTGTGGTAGATATAATAATTACAAGTCCAACGCCAGCAGGATAATTAAGTAACACACATAAAATGGCAATAAGATCGCAATGCAGTTTTGACAATTCAGCAACGTTCATTACGTTATTTACGTTGTGGGGTAGTCGTCTACCCAACAAGGTAAATACCCCGCAGGCGCTGGACTTGTAATTATTATACCTACCTACCTAAGTTTGGCCTGGAGTTTCCAACCTATAAGATAATGGTTAAGGACTTTCCGTAATCATTGTTTCACTGTATGTCATCACGGTATGACGTTGTGTATATTTGCCATGTTTATATATACTATTGTACTAAACAATATTCAAAGAAAATAACTTACAAAAACCCACCCAAGTCGACCACTTCAAGCATAAAAATGAGGGTTTCACGTCTCTAACACCAGCGGGTCGAGGCTTAGCCAAAGTTTCATACGTAGTCCGAATAGTATTGTTGAGGTGCGGCATGAACATAGACATGTAAATATTACTGAACATGTTGATCGATTTCGAAGTGATTCGTGGGTCCGTAGGATGAAATATTCTAGTGTAATTGTCAGTAATTTTAAATCCCACAGTTTCTTTGTTTGAGTGTCCTGCCGATGGGTCGCTGAATTCTGCGAATTGAAGCGGTTTTTATTCAATTATATTTTGGAGTTACTTATAAAAAAGACAGAAAATAAATTTATTTGGCACAGACTAAGAGCCACACAGCAGATTCTGCAAAATCAGTACAAAAAGTGAGCTCTATTTTCTTATATTTCTTTTATAGGGTGGCGATAAATAATAAGTCACCTGCATCTGCCAAGGATGTGATTCTACCCGTCCGTCATACTAAACAACTTTCCCTTTGAAAGCCATACTTATTCGATTCGTAAAAAAAACCGTCCTGTAGGTATATATTTTCTTTCGTCTCGACCCTGTGGGAACAGCTAGAAGCTGCAGTCGTTTAACAATAATATTGGTTACGACAAAATGAAAATAGTGTCTAACAACTTTTGGTTATCAGCAAAGTAATTGCATTACAGTTCAGCCACGTTCATTGCGTTATTTACGTTGTTGTGTAGACGAATTTTTCAAACTATGAAGCAATGGATTAAAAATTTCCTTCAAAACCTTTGTGAATGAAAGTGTGTCTCCTAATTAGGGTGCAGGTTTCCTCACGATGTTTTCCTTTAGGGTATGACGTGTATATACTATGTTTAAATATACTATTACATAACATAATATAATATCACGCCTGTAATCCCCGAAGGGTTAGGCAGAGGTAAAGGTACGCCCTCGTTTTGCCAGTTATGTTTAAGTCCCATGTAATAGGGGACGAGCCTATTGCCATCAACCGGGCACAAATCCAGACTCCGGGCTGCTACTGAGACATTCCTGATGGAAAAACCCAATAACACTTTGCCCGACCTGGGAATCGAACCCCGGATCTCGTGCTATGCAGTCAAAGTTTGTTACGCAATTATTTATTTATTATAGTATTACCACATACATTTGTTTTTACAGATAGGAACCCAATGGAACAATGTAGTCATAATCTCCACACTCAGAGCCGTCACCCAAAAAACCAATTAGACACCACCACCACAAACAAAAATGAACTCTTTTTATACTGTCCTATTTTGACTGACTGAGTCCAAATTTATACCTGCCGATTATCGTGGATGAATTACAAAGATGATGGTGGATGGTAGTGGTGGTTGATTAAGTTGCAGGTTAGGTTAGATGTAATCTATTTAAACAGGATGACTTGTAATTTGACGTATTCCTTTCAGGAGAGACTTCTTGGCGGGAAAGTGAAGCGTCATGTTCAGCAGTTTGTTTAATTTTCCAAAATTTGTGTTTAGCCGAATATTAATGTGTAATAATGGTGGCTTATTAGCCATTAAGTGTTTGTGAACGTGCATTAGTGTAGGCAAATGAAACAAAACAGTGCAACTTCGCTTCAAGTTCTCCCAAGAAGTCCGCGTGAGGTCTCAGTAAAGTGCCACATCTTTACTGAAACTCAAGAGGAGCGGGCGGGGATATCATCATCATGCATTGAATATAATTCATTTCATCAATATTAAACAAGTTTTGTAACTAAATAAAGACTTGGCTAAAAGGTCCCAGCAACCAAAAAAAAGTCCTTTCATGACATGATAGTGTGACCTATTTGTAACAATTAAGCATCCCATAAAGCCTTGGCGAAAACTCGTGGGATTTAAGAAAACCCTTTGTATTTGTTGGTATTTTTGAAAATCTCCATAAGTCGTCTCTTAAACTTTTATCTAAACGCCCGAATTGAATGGCCTTCATTGCTATTCCATTGGGTAGCTAATACTTTAACAAACCTTTCGATGTAACTAAATTTTCTATAGCAACAAACAGTTAGAAGTTACAGGAATAAGTTTGCTAACCATTATCAAAAATCATCTACGTACATGAACTTTAACACCCGTTATGTCAAAATTTTACAACGACATAAAGCGGACTGATAAATTTATTAAATGAAAATAATTTGCAACGTTCCCTTTATTTTGAAAGATTACCACAGACAATAGATTAAGAATAAAAAGGTCTTCAATTTATAACTACAACTTGAAGCCTTACCAAATTGAAGCCTTTCTTCATAACATAACCAAGAACATGAAAATAACTTAAAGATATAATTATCATGACTACTTGCATTCATTATTATGACTATCCCAAACAAAGTTTACGCTCTTATCTAAACACAACTAACACAAAAATTATACTAACAAAAACATAAAGCAAGATTCTAATTAGTTACTTTAGTAACTCCTATCTTATCTCTAAGTTACATAAATCTGTGTTTAGGTAAAGCCTTTGTAAGCAAGTCAGCATATTGCTCTTTGGTACAAACATATTTCAAATCAATTTCTTTCTCTGTATACTTTTCTTTAATAAAATTATATTTGACATCTATATGTTTGCAGCGTTTATGGTAGTCCACATTTTTAATTAAACAGATTGCACTCTGATTGTCTATATTTAAACACACTGAATCTTTTTTAAATGCACTTATATCAATTAAAAGTTTTTTTAACCACAAAGCTTCTTTAGTTGCAGCACATGCAGCCATAAATTCTGCCTCCGTAGTTGATAAAGCAACACTCTGCTGATGTTGTGTTGCCCATGTTATGGCAGCTCCATTTTTTATATATACATAACCAGTCAGAGACCGACGTGTGCTTGTGTCTTTGGCATAGTCTGCGTCGCAATAAGCTTGTACTATGTTATGCTTAGATGACTTATAACATAAACCAAAACTTTTAGTTTCTTTTAGGTACTTCATTATTTTCTTGACAGTATTCCAACGTGTGTGATCATAACTATTGAGATATCTACTCACCAGACTGACTGCATATATAATATCAGGTCTGCTTACTATGGCCAGGTGCATTAGGGATCCAACAGCCTCTCTGTAGGGAATGCTGTAGTCCAGGACTGCAGAGCATTTCTCTAGTGTGGTATGAGGGTCAGCTGGAATATTACTGCCATTAGCATTATGCATATTAAACTTATGTAATAGTCGCTCAATATATTTTGTCTGGTGAATGAAAATACATCCTTTGGACTTCTCTATCTGCAGTCCAACTAATTGAGACGCCTTGCTTTGATAACTTTCCCGCATCCAGCGGGGACAGATATATTTTCCAGTATTTCCTCCGGAGACCATTCGGTAGGTACGCCTTTAACAATTCCAATGCGACACACATTAATTGATGGAACAAATGCCTTCAACTTTTCTTTGGCCAAACTTGGGTCATTTAAGAAAGAGTTAGCATATACGTAACAAGAGAAACTTAGCGATATTCTATTACGACCAATGCGTTTTAATGAACCGTTAATGATGTTGTTGAACATGCGTTTTTTTAAGAAAATGCCCTAAAGTTATTGGGTGTAATGTTTGAGCAGAGTTTTGTGTATCAAAAATGTTTTGAATGTGTACAACGTATGGCGATAGGTCTGTGGCCTCATACAAAGCCCTAGTAACCTGTGGCGCCTTCTGGGGAAGATCTGACTTTATGAGGTTTTCAGTCTGGGGAACATCCACAGAACGTGGAGAGGTTTCTTGGTGAACTAAAATTGAATGAACCGGTACGTCTGATGCTATTTTTGAACTAGTGGCCGAGTCATTGTCGCAATGACACTGTGCTCCTTTATTTATTTCTGTTGTAGTGTGAGAGTGACTATTTCGCCTTCTTTTATTGCAATTTTTGCACACTTTACGTGGAGCTCTAGTCCTTTTCCGCTCCGATCTGGTTATGGATGAATCGGTATCCATACTGGATTCGTAAATGGTTATATTATGCCCGACCGAGGGAACTGTGCCCCCCGGATCAGGCGGTTCGTTGTCCATTGTGGACAGAAAAAGATATAATACAAAAAACTTACCCTAAATATGAAGTACAATATACACAAACAATAAAATTAACTAATCTAATGATTACCTACATATATTTACACAACTTATCTCCAATCTTAAGTGTTTTTTAATTTAAAAAAGAAAACGAAAGAAAAATCACGCCCGCCAAATTCGATGATTCCCGCGCTTTTTTTTTTAATAATACCATTTCTATTTTACCTTTTGGAAGGGGCAACTAGAACTAGTTTTTTTTTTTAGTTTGTGATTCTTGACGTTCAGAAGTGCCTTATATGTGCCTATTTGAAATAAATAATTTGACTATGACTTTATTTCTATATAGTAATTTGAGTTCTTTTTAGGAATAAATAAATTTTATTTCATTTAATTGCAAAAATAATGATTAATATTTGTAATGTTTGTAAGAATAATTTAATAAATATAATACAAAGTCTCTATTCATTTATAAATGTGTTCTTATTTCATTCAACACACCTTTTATTCATTTACCTATTTCAATAATACTTATCGTCTTTCACGTCGGCTTGTCATTGATTCGCTTCACTCCGTTCGTTGTAGCCGCTACAGTACAAAAAATATAATTGTTAAGTCGCAAACCTAATAAATACGCGGTGACGTCGAAAACGGCCATGATTGAAACGGTTAAACTAAAAGAAGCGCTCTCGCGTAGTAACACGGTTTATTTTTGCATGAATGCTTTGCGGGAAATGGGCTGTAGGCTATTATCGCTGTAGGTAAATATAACAGGAGCGAGCTAGACTGTGCTGTATGTGTACGCGGCTAGAGTTTTTATCTATTTAATCGATTCCAGAGAGTGACCCTTCTGTACATAGTACTATTACTTATTCTGTGCTACAATGTTAAGTTTGTTCTTAAGATAAATTAATCCCCACTGCGGAACCCTTCAGTGTGCGTAGTCCGACACGCACTTGGCCGGTTTTTCTTTTTAGTTTCAGGTGTCATCTGCATCGTTTTCGAGGTTGCTGATGATGATCAAAATAGGGGTCGAAATCAAAGTTCAAGATGGCGCCACCGAAAATTTGCTAATCATTTTTCGTCACGGGTGTCGTTTTCATGGTTTTCGGGGGCACCGACAATGATTATGGGGTCAAAATTTAAATTCTAGATGACGCCGCCAAAATTTGCAAATTTTTCGTCATGGGTGTCGTTTTCAAGGTTTCGCAGGCGCTGTCAACGATTGTGGGGGCAAAATTAAAATTCTATATGGTGCTAGCGGAAAATTTGCAAATTTTTTGTCCTGGGTGTCGTTTTCATGCTTTTCGAGGGCGCTGATAATGATAATGACGTGTAGTGTACTCCTTAAGAATCGATTTTCATATAAGTTGACAAATAAAAGACAAATCATTTAATTGAAAAATATCTACTAGGTAGGCAATATACACACGTAGTTCGTTATCACACAAATTAAAACATTATTTCAACATTAAACATAGGTACTGTATGGTAGGTCTGTGTGGTGCCGGACGTAAAGAATAGCACCGCCCTATTTCTTCCCGTGGGTGTCGTAAGAGGCGACTAAGGGACTTACTACAGAATGGGCAGCAGCGTTATCTATGCATTCTAATACCATACTGCGATCGCCAACCCGCCTGCCAAGCGTGGCGATTATGGCAAACCGGGCCCTTTGTGGGAGGCCTACGTCCACAAAATGAAATGCTATCGTAAAAGCTATAATAAAAAAGTTGCTGTGCGGCAGTATCGGTCCCCACGGTATCTGGAGACAAAATTGTAGACTTACTATACTAACCACTTTTTTTAAGTATGATTTTTTAATTATGATGTATTTTTACATTGAAACATTGGTTAATAATAACCGTTTTAAATGCCACTTTTATATTTTTAGGCGCGTATGGCGCCCGGTTTATTTGAACGAAACTAAGTTTAATAAACGTATATTACGTACACACATAACACAGGATAATAGTCTTGATATGGTTTGACACAGAGTTAGTAATATTATGTTATTTCAGATTCAAAATCATCAAGTCTTCACTTGAACCATCGACTAACTGCTCTAGACCAATAATTGTGTTGTCCTTTATATCGAACATCGAAGATAATTCGTTGGTTCGCCATAATTTCAATTAGATGACGTAAGTTTTTCGTTTTCCTAGCCGACTACTGAGAAGAAATACCGAAACAAACTCACAACAGATATGTAGCTAAACAGCCACTGGTACACTAATAACCTTAATTAGGAAAGCAAGGCTGGTAATGATTGTCGGCTTAGGGGTATAGAGGCATGAGGAACAGTGTGTAAAGTTCACTCATCTTCCATTGAAAAGGAAGGATCCTCCGACCAGACGGGTGTTGTGTCTGGTGGGTAACTGCCCGACAGTTGATGTCGAGACGTTGTATATATGCTAATTGCTCGGTAAACTCTGCTTGCGCGACGCAGGATTGCGTGACGTCAGTGTGACGCGTAGTTCGCATGTGGCGATGTTGATGCCGCCACAGGACGCTAATTCGGAACGGGTGTCATCATTTCAGCCCAAAGACGTCCACTGCTGGGCATAGGCCTCCACCAAAAGGAGGGGGGAAGCACGATCAAAACGATCGAGTGCCTCATGTTTCAGAGAGCAAGCCTATTACCAATAACCGGACACAAATCATTTTAAGACAGAATACTACTGAACATTTTCTGATAGAAAAACCCGTACTTAAACACTTTGTCTGACCAGAAACAGGTAGTCGTGTTTGTGACCACCATACCAAAGCAACATTATAAGACCCTACTAAGTACAGTAAACTTAATTTTTCCTGTATTCCTCAGAATTAAAGTTCTTCTTAATTGATTACAATAAAGCCCAGTAAACTAATAACTTATTATTTTACGTGATAGATTATGTTCTAACGAAGAATAGTGTTAATTTGCACTTTTACCCAACTCCGTAGCACTTTTTTAGGGTCTTATATAATTGGTAAAACCCGTTTAAATACGTGTTTCATGTTTTTTTTTTTATAAAAACTTTACCCCACACTAGGAATTTCTCCTGTATTGTGGGTGCGTTTACAAACATACATACACAAACAGCCAGACCTAGAACAACTACTTGTCATAGAAACTGGTCATACAAAAATTGATCCGTGCGGGAATCGAACCCGCGACACGCTGCGCAGCAGTCAATCGCTTAACCATTGCGCCAACCGTGTCATCGTTTAGCTCAGCATTGTTATTATTATTCATTCAAGTGTAAACTTTACCTTGATTCCAGACCTCCGTTCCACGATCAGTCTCGTCGAATAAAAAAGATAGAAAGGCAGTGGTCCAAGAATGGTACATATTATCATGAATTTGTGCAGTGTCAGCAGCTCTTCCAATAGCAAATGCGGTACAGAAGACATAATTATTTTCTGAAATAAAATATTCTTTAGATACACGGTACACACGGCTACACATCAAGCTATACAATTCCAGTTTACGCGGATCTCGCACTGTACGGAAATCTTATACAACGCGAGATCAGCTTATACTGGAAATGTATAGCTTGATGTGTAGCCGTCTGTACATATTTCTTTGACCTAGTACTTATGTGTGGAAAATTGTATTCATATACTAATTGTGTACCCACATACTTACAAAAGCTAAGATGACCCATCTACTGAAATGATAACTAATAGAGAATGGCATGTATTTAACGCGGCGACAACTAATCTGAATTTGGGATTAAAAAATAATTAAAGCCGGTATCAAAAATAGTAGGTTGGGAGCTACAGCGAAGGATAATTTTAAGTAGAAAGTAGCAGCTTAATAATCAGTTGTTAGTTTTGTTTTAATTTAAACTGGCATCGAGTTTTTGTTTTGGTAACTGAATTTACCAACAATAGAGGGGAGCTGGCACTCGACGGCCGCTGACGCGGTACGCACGCTTCGCTCGACGGCCGCTGCCGCGACACGCACGCTTCGCTCGCTCTCCTTTGCGCGTTATTAGTCACTGTTATAACATAACCTAACCCAAATGATTCAATTTCTAATTAAATTTGTTTTATACTATTAGTATTATACTGTGGGTAGTTACTATATTGACTGTGTGAACTAAATAAAAAAGTACATACTTAACTTTTGTTGATTTAGTTTTAAAAATAATATTTAATCGCGGCCAAGTTATTATTTTAGTAGCAAATAGTTAGTCGCCCTTTAAGTTATTAGTCGCCTAGAAAATTAACTAGAAAAAGAAATAAAAAAGTAATAATAATAATAGAAATGAATAGCGAAATATGAAAGAACAAGACATACCGTCCCCAAATTAATTGTGATGAGGGCAACAGAATGATGATAATGATACAAACCTACTTAAATCCATAATGCATGCATTATTCATACTAGTGGACTAGTTAGTTTATACCTGCTCTAATTAAGTGATACATATTTACTTGTTCAATATTCTTAAGACTAAGTTGCTCTATAAAGGACTTGTCTATGGCCCATTGCAACTGCCCCAAAAAAGAAGGGGCTATTTCCACTGCATAAAAAGTAAAAAAAATATATACTTAATTTTAATAATAAGGCCCGAATATAAAGAACTGTACTCAGTACTCAAGCTTAACTTAAGACTAGATTCAAGCCATTGGATTGGTTGAATTTAGTCTTAAGTAATGCTTGAGTACTGAGTAAAGTTCTATAAATACGGGACTTAGACTGTATTTATTTAAAAATAGACATTTAAAATATACAGGGTGGATTTTTGAGACGGGGCAGTAAGGGTAGGTACCTTAATCGTTGTAGATACAGGAAAACGGTCTTAGGAGACTGTCCTTAACTTTTTGAGACATATTCCAATCAGCAAGAAAATGGGCAGTGTTCACAAAAAAACTTTTTTTTTTGGGATTTACGACTTTTCTATTATTAAAGCCTCAGGAGGCCCAACAGTTTTTTTTTATTCTTATAAGAAACAGGATCATTTGGCATCAAAAAAGTTTTTGTGAAAACTGACCATTTTCTTGCTGCCCATTTTCAAAATTTCTCAAAAACTTACAGACAGTCTCCTAAGACCGTTTTCTTGTAGCGATAACGATTAAGGTAAGTATATAATAAATTTCAACGCACTTTGAAATTATGAACCTTAACTCAATGTAACACATTTCAGTTTTCATTGTAGGTGAATAATTGTAGGTATGTCATTTTATAATTATTGACTATTGGGACATGACCATTCTGATGGATGTTCAAACTTACCTTTTGGAGTAATAGTACGCAAAAGTCCATTATATACCTTTTTTAAGTTATTCTTAGCCTCACCAGTAATCACATTTATAGAATATTCTAAGTCAGTTGTAAGTGATCCGTTATTCTGAAACGTAAAAAATTTGTCATTAAATTATTATTATTGAATGTATAATTATTGTAGGTACCTACTGGCAATAGGCTCGCCCCTATTACATGGGACTTAAACATAACTGGCGAAATGTGGGTGTACTATAGGTACACCACTGCCTAACCCTTCGGGGATTACAGCAGGCTTTAAAGTTCAGGAATAAGGATACAAGCAATGGTTAGTTTGTGGTCTAACACCTCACCCCCCCCCCCCCAGACATGAGGTGGCCGGGACTCGCGGAAGTCACTCTAGATTCCAAGATCCGCGGTGCAAGTGTGGGAAGAGAACACTGGGGTGGTTTTTAGTCAGTAAGAGTCTCACAGACCCTCCGCCCGCCCCAGGGCGGAGGACGTCCATGAGAATTTTCCACCCCTTGGAAAAAAAGAAAAAGGCAGATTGATTGGTGAACGGCAGGGCTAGTAACCACAATACCCTCATTAATTGAACCCTGGAGTGAACTAATATATAATAAAGTTGATTATATTGTTACTATGCTTAGTTAGAAAACATAAAGAATGTAAAAAGGGTAGGTTTAATTTTATTGCATTACCTTAAACTTCACCTCAGCAATTCCATAGGAGGTTTCGAAGAAATCTGTATGAAATCTTGTAGGATAGTCTGTGCCCTCAAATTCCCACCGTTGTTTTGGCAGAATACCTTAAACCAAAAGTTTTGCACATATGTAAAATATAATACCTAACTTTAACAAACGGGGGGCTGCACATACATACTTTTGGGTGCACAAAATACCTACTGCTATGACCTACTGTTCAAGCCTGCCATAAACTAACTTTATAGGTAGAGAATCCTGCATAATTACCTGACTCGTCTTGATTCAAATAAGCCTCTGCTCTAGACATTAGCCTTCGTGTAAAATCGTTAAAAGGTGTATAAAATACTCTTGTAAAAGAGTCATGGTTTTCTATCATCTGAAAAATAGGTTAATGGAGAGACTGTAAAATAAACCTGACTGACGAGACTGAACGAAGTGGAGACAGCTCCAGATTTCCGCCTAGGCAAACCAGGCCCTAGCCCTAGGGGCCCTAGGGGCCCAGCCAGCCTAGGGCCCCCCACCCAGCTGCCGCGACCAGGTAGCTTGCCTACCATCAGACGGACACGGCCTGGTTAAGTTAACCACGTAGCAGCTGTAGCAAATGCTGCAGGCCGCGCTCTCATATCATGGTACTTACACCACCCATAGGTTCAATGTAATATTACCTATCAATGGTCAAAAGAAATGCAAAATGTTTTTGCATCTTAGTTACTCTTAATTCTTTAACTTTCTTACATAAAGGCTTCTACAGACCAGCGCGACTCGCGACGCGACACAAAGGCACCGCTCGTCGCACGACACGCGGGGCCTTGTGTCGCGTTGCGTGTCGTGCCAGTATGTAGAAGCCTTAAGTGGACACAGTAACTCCTATTACTGTATGAATAGTCCAAAGAATCCTAACTTATACAAGGTGCTAAACTTTGCCTCGAGATGAGGGGGGCTCAAATGACAAGAGCCTAGGAAGCCCTGGATCTGAGGTAAAATCATAAGATTTGCTTGAAAAGCAAATTACATCGCACAAAGTAATACTCACAGCGGTGGTTTCTGGCTTCAGTTCAAGGATATTTATTTGGTGGGTTATAAATAAAATAAAAAACACAGATACTCCGCCAAACGATTCCCAAAAAGTGTGACAGTACTGACATAGTCGCGACTTCACATACTTCCACATTAAAACCCATAGCGGTATCAAAGTATTCGTTTTGAATTCCCGTGCTTTTTCATAAATAGACATCGTACGAATATATAATAATTATAACTTGTGAGCTTGCGAGTGATAGACAAAGCGCGTTATATAAATTTGGCGGACAAAACGTCATTTAATGCGTCAACTCATTTTTTTTTTTTTCCTTCTGGCTTCGCTCGATTTGTGCATTTAGCCAATGTCACGTTTTAGTTCTTGTTTAATATTGATGAAATGAATTATAAATGCATGATGATGATATCCCCGCCCACTCCCCTTGAGTTTCAGTAAAGATGTGGTACTTTAATGAGACCTCACGCGGACTTCTTGAGAGAACTTGAAGCGAAGTTGCACTGTTTTGTTTCATTTGCCTACACTAATGCACGTTCACAAACACTTAATGGTTAATAATCCACCATTATTACACATTAATATTCGGCTAAACACAAATTTTGGAAAATTAAACAAACTGCTGAACATGACGCTTCACTTTCCCGCCAAGAAGTCGTCCCAACTCGTCATTATCAATGGCCTTGCCTGGCCTTGCACAGGCCGCCTTGTCAAATTTGAAATAAGAAATCAGTGTTACCTATTATAATATACCTACTAATAACTTATTTTAACTTACTTATTTTTTTTTATAACTTATTCTTAGTAACAACCCAATAAACCTTTGAGTATTTTAAATACTCAAAGCAATAAACTCAGTCCGTCAATGAATTCATACTTAGTTCGGTACTAAGTTGTCAGTTTTGTA
This sequence comes from Tiliacea aurago, assembly GCA_948098905.1. NCBI lineage: Eukaryota > Metazoa > Arthropoda > Insecta > Lepidoptera > Noctuidae > Tiliacea > Tiliacea aurago. The sequence continues at coordinate 22,433,445 of OX402593.1, forward strand.
TTAGGAACTTTACCGTAGACGGAATAAAGTTCGAAATTCAATAATGGCTCCATATTTTTTGGGTCTCAAGATAAACCTTGTTTTGTAATAAGGCCCAGTGTGCATAATCTGAAGTTAGCTAGCACTGTGCGACTGTGCGAGTCAAGTTGTTTGATTCGAGTAACTCGAATAGAGTAGAGAGTAGGTATCCATGGAGTTACTTGCCCGTTCTACGCTATGGAATTGGCATCTACCTTCATCTTTCTGTCTGACCAACTCCTTGGCAATGGGTTTAAGTTTTTAATAGAATAAGAGGCCAGCTGAATAAAATTTAATTATTAGGTATCATCATTTCAGGCGAAAGACGTCCACTGCTGGACATAGGCCTCCCCCAAGCACATTACTGCTTGTCATTTGGGGGGGGTGGGGTGTTTGCCATAATCGCCACGGTTGACAGGCGGGTTGGCGATCGCAGTATGGTCTTACAATGCATAGAGAACGCTGCTGCTCTCTCGTTAGAGAGTAGTATATTCTTTGCTGCTGCCCATTCTCTAGTAAGTAATATCTTACTTGTAAGTTGCAATGTTTTTAGCTAGCTTATCGTGTGGTTACCTCCTATAAAGAGAGTGTAGAACCCATGAAAATGATTTTTTTTTACCATGAGAACTACCGTGCGTTTTTTTTTTCTTATTTCAGAGTTGGTCCCATAGCTGTTCATTCTCATGAGAACTTACTATATATAGCATATAAATATGAATGTGATCTGTTTGCTGATGAATGGAGTAGAATTATGCGTGTATGTCTGATGTTTTGTGAGAGAAAGTATGCTAGGGTGTCCTCTATTATTTTTTAGTATTTGAAATATTTTTTGTTTACTATACTTAGGTACACACGGCTACACATCAAGCCATATATTTACAGTTTATGCTGACCTCTCATTGTACGGAAATCTTAAACAATGCAAGATCAGCATATACTGGAAATGTATAGCTTGATGTGTAGCCGTCTGTACCTGTTTCAATCTCTATGTTAATTAATGTAGGTAATTGGTGTTACCGTTTTAATTAACAATAAATAAATAAATAGCCTCTCCCTTAAAGTATGTCGTCCCTCGTTTAACCTTACATACAATAATTAAAAACTCAGATAAATTAAACAACCAGTTTATTGTCGTGAATACAAATAAAAACCAAACAAATTGTACTTCGTTTTGTTTCACCAATAATTTACTTTCGTAGTCTGGCAGCCCCACCGCCATTGAACACCGACTACAAAAGGGCGATGCGCTAAGGTAGCCCGCGACATTAAAATTTATTACGTTTTTTGCAATTTGCAGGTCAGTAACAGGTTGTATGTTGATCTAAATATGATCGCGGCCGTAAGAACTATGGCTTTACAGAATAATAATCATTAGAGTCGGCAATACAACTAACTGTCTTCGAAAATGAATGTTTTTTTCTGAAATAATCATTCAGTAGGATTTTTTTAACTTATACCCCCTTATTACAAAACAAGGTTTATTTTCAGACCCAGGTTTAAAACATGGAGCCATTATTGAATTTCGAACTTTATTCCGACTATGGTAAAGTTCATGAACGCAAAACTGACAACTTAGTACCGAACTAAGTTTTCAGTTTTGTTTATAGAACGGTATTTCAATCACTGTTACGTACTTATTACAAAAACTAGCTCCATGGTTTAAGCCATGTCAAAATATAAATCTTGTTTTGTAATAAGGCCCAGAGAGTTGTAATGCTGATTCTAATGATTATTATTCTGTAAAGCCATACCTATTTGTTACGGCCGCGAATCATATTTAGATCAACATACAATCTGTTACTGACCTACAAATTGCAAAAAACGTAAGAAATTTTGAATTTCGCGGGCTACCTTAGCGCATCCTCCTTCACACGACTGAACTCTGCTTCAACGACTAAAATAGTCGTTGAAGCAGAGTTCAGTCGTTCAGGGTCCTTTTATTTATATTCAAGTCTCCAAAAAACATCTTCAATTGTAGTGGAGCTAAGATAATAATCTTCTATCAAGTCATCATATTTCTCTTTTAATTCTTGTAGCTTTTTAAACATTACACTATAGTGTTGCATTTGATAGTTGTCTTCAATATAGTAGTACAGCATGCACTAGAATTAAAAATAAATATTTTCAACATATTTTTTTTTTTTAACCTTTTTATACAGAATGCTAAAGTAACTGAGTGCCATAGCTTAGGGGTGGGTTCAGTATCGATAAAGGAACCCAGGAAAAAAAAATATATATAAAAAAACAAACCCGGAAACAAAAAAAATATTACAAGATCAACCTAATTTAGAACGTACTAACTTAAAATAGAAATCGTTTAGAATTAAAATGTTTTTTTTTTTGTCTTGGGTTCCTTTGTCGATACTGAACCCACCCCTAAGCTATGGCACGCAGTTACTTTAACACCCTGTATACCACAACATCACGCTTGCTTAGCTGCTCCGAAGGGTTAGGCAGAGGTCTCCCTCTCACCGAGAGGAGGCCTGTGTCTTAGCAGTGCAGTGGGAATATTATAGGCTGATTATGTATGCATGTACCCATAGTACACCAACATTTCGCCAGTTATCCGAAGAAGCACGTAAGTCCATGCAATTGAATTCCCCATTAAAAGTAATGCTGTCACTTTCTGATACGTTCCGTTAGATAAAGACAGCATTACTTTTATACAGGGTCAAATTTAATTAGCTAGCGAAACTCCGCAGACATCATGGGTATCGAAAAAGAAAAAAGATTTGATGTTTATTTTTCTATGGTTTACTTAAAGTAGTTGAGAAAATCAGTTTTTGTTTTGTTTTGTCGTGTTTAGATATCGATACCCATCACGTCTGTGTAGTTTACACCGATAAAAATACTGATTTTGAAACTGATATTTCAAGTAGGTAACTACAGTCCTTGACGACATTTTGTTTTGTATTATCTTATCTAGATATCGGTGCCCATCACGTCCACGGAGTTTCGCAAGCTAATTTAATTTGACCCTGTATACATAGTATAAATCTCCAGTTACCCTGCGAATAACGTCGCTCCACAGTACATGTATTTGTATAAGTTATACACATACATAATTATACTACAGTATCACATTATTAATGTAGTCACTTATAATAAGGAAATCTCGATGTTTTTATCAAGTCGTAAAACAGAGCTAAGCGGCACAGCTAGTTTAAAAACATATTTAACAATAGTAGCCCAACAATCGCGGGTAAGACCTGTTGAGACTCCCACAGACTTTTCTGAAACATGGGAGGGTTTTAGTCAGTAAAGGTCTGAAACGCCCTGCCGCTCCGCCCAGAACGGGAGAAGTTAATTGATAATTTCCTGCCCAAAAAAAAAAGTGCATGGTCTATCCGTGTGCCAAATTTCATCAAAATCCACTCAGCCGTTAGACGTGAAAAGGTGACATTTCGCATTAATAATTGATGTGTATAATTAATTACTAAAAATTTTTCTTACCAAATGTTCCCTCCAAAGCATGCTAGTGTGGAATGTCTTGAGAAAGTCGCTCTTAAAATCATTCAAAGTTTCTGCGAACATCACGCTCTTGTCCGTTGGAATTTTGCTTGCCTCCAGGACTTCTGTTTCCGATTCAGCTATAATGACACAAACTATTAAATAGATGTATATTTATTTACACAGTTGTTACGGGTAGTCAGAAGCCCGAAACTCTGACAACCATTCTTACCAAGGTTGGGAAGGAAGGTCAAGCAAGACTCGAAATTTCTTAAGGCAACGATAATTCGACTTTTAATGATTTTATACTGAAGATCACGTCTAAACGAGTAGTGTTAAGCATTTGAGAAAAAAATATGTTAAATTAGAGCATTTTCTCAATAAACTAATATGTGAATATTTTAGATTATGTTTATATTACATAGTAGAATTAATTTGTAAAGTTATGTCTAACGCAGATAAAAAACTGAGAATGACGAAAAATCTAGCAAGCGTATTTTTCTGAAACCTTCACCAATTTAAAAATAATTTAATTATTGATATTTTAGTATACGCGTTTTATTAAAATACCTTTTGGTTTGTGTATAATAAATTAATAATGCGTCAAATTACAGCGCTCCTTGATGGGCAGTCCTATTGCTGGCTGAACGTACGACGCGTTGCGTGAACTCAGTACAGAACAGGCAAGCTAACCACTCAAGGTCACTGGCATATATCTCCGTCTTAACTACTTAAATGATAAGTATATAAAGACCAAAATAAGGAAAACATTATTTCAAATGAAATTCTGAAAATAAAAACTCAGAAGAGAATACGGGTTTGTACAAGGATTTAAAACAATAATAATGATGACACTGCTGCTAGAAAATAACGCTGCTCTCACCAAAATTGGATACATTGAAGACCAAGTAGACGCACGACAACGAAAACAGCTAGAAACTGAGGAGGTGAAGAATAAAACCTCACTTATCCATTTTTTTTAAATTTTGAGAAAACAGTAAAATGTAAATAACTAACCGACTGCAACATCTGCATTTGTTTTAATTGTGTCATAATTAAACTAGTGTTTCAATCGATCTGATGTATCAAATGGCTGATAAAAATGATAATAAAGTTAGCCAAAATTTTGAAATTAAATTTGGAAATGTGTTGTTTTGATAGACTTATGGAAACTAAGTTTCAATATTTACCAAAAAAAGGTTGGTTTCGAAAATGACTGCCATACTATCCTTACTTTTATTTTTAATCTCGATCACAATCTAGATCAAATAATCTAAAAAACCTTTAAGAGGGCCCTTCCCGGTCCATCTATCGTCAACGAGAGCATAGTCGAAACGCTTGTTATTTCGTTCAGCGTAAGTGAGAACTACTAACAAGCAACTGAGAACCCGATAACATTGAACAAAAAATAGTATGCGGAAATTTAATAAAACTTGTTCCAGGAAATACGCGTAAGCCTTAAAAGTTTGTGAAATAAATGTTTATCATTTAGACTCTCCATTACATGTCAAATCACGTGTGTGGCACGTGTGTGTGTGTGTGTGTCTTGTCATGTATGTGTGTGTCTGTGGTTAAGTTCTATCAGGATGTTTTTTTTTACTTTTACTATTTATGAGTACATTACGACCAGCCAAAGTTCAGGTAAAATTTGTGCAAAAAAACAGATTTTTCCAGGCATATACCCATGAATTCGTTTCTCAAAATTTTTATTTTTTGCTTGCATAGAACCCTAGATATAGTGCAGAAGATACCTAATAGTTCAACGCCATAATCATGTACGAGCGTTTGTATGAAAAGTATGTCGGGTTGGCCACTCTTAAGGAAGCCGTCTCTCGGCTCTCGGCTTCGCTAAGGGTATTCAAAAAAAAAACTCAAAAAACTCAAAGCATTTATTTCAAATAAACCAATTACAGGCACTTTTGAATTTTCAAGGGGGTCGGTCAGTCATCAAAATGAAGCTAGTTGCCCATTCCAAAGCTTAGTAGGTACCTATGGAGAAGAACGGGCAAGAAACTCCACGGACACTCTTTTAAATTAACATATGGTTACAAAATATTGGTTACATCATTCGTGTTGAAATTAAACATGTGAGAACGATGCAAAACGTCAAAGGCGTCCGTAACAAAAATATAAAAAAAAAACAATTCAAAACTTAAATTAAAATAAGCCAAGGCCGCTAAGAGATGACCAGTCCCTACTGATGGCGCCCGTTCACGAACATGACGCATGGATTAGCACCATTCAACTCAACCATCTTGAAGGGAGCTAAATGATCCAACACACCCGCCACCATCAGCGAGACATTACAGTGAGCATGACATACTCTCAGCCGCCATTGCACATTCAAGTCAATGAAAGAAGTACTCAGTAAATGGTAGCTTTATAGTAAGTACATAGTGCTCACACATGTTCTATGCAATTATATAATACTAAGAGATTGAATTTATACAAAGCAAAGATAGTTTTTGAAATCTTCAGCAGCTCCAACAGTATTTTCAAATGTTAATCAATTAGTTGAGGTTGTGGAGCTGGACCAGCATTAAGCCAAGCATTTTTATCAGCGATGTAATCCCCCAAATTATAGTATGCCTGCTTGCATAGTGTGCGTTTTATACAAGATTTGAATTTCGTCTCATTCAGTTGAAGTATGTGGGGAGGAATTATATTATAACATTTTAAACAGTACCCCATGAAAGACGAGTCTACTTTTGCCAGTCTGAAACCTGGTTGAGCTAATAAATCCCTACTTCTAGTACTATAATTATGTCTTTCGCCTCTTTTACTAAAAAGATGTAAATTTTTTCTTACGTACATGATGTTTTCATAGATATATTGACAAGGCACCGTCATGATGTTAATATCCTTAAACATTTCCCTAAGAGAATCGCGCCTGCGGAGATTATATATGGCTCTGATGGCTCTTTTCTGCAGAATAAAAATAGACTCGATGTCTGCAGCCCGTCCCCATAGTAAAATACCGTATGACATAATACTATGAAAGTAACTAAAATAGACCAGCCTCGCGGTATCTACATCAGTAAATTGACGGATTTTTCTCACAGCATAAGCCGCCGAACTTAGCCGTCCTGCAAGGGATATTATATGAGGACCCCATTGAAGCCTTGAGTCGAGCGTGATCCCCAGAAAAACAGTTTTATCGACGAATTCTAGTTTCTCTTGATCCAATATTATCTCACAATTACTACTTTTGACATTTGGTAACGAAAATCTTATGCACTTAGTTTTTTTCCCATTTAATACTAAATTATTAGCAGTGAACCAATTTTGGACCTGCAATAGGGCATTATTTACGTCGTCAAGATTTAATGCACGTCTGTTAATTTTAAAAATTAAGGAAGTATCGTCAGCAAATAACACCATTTGTGGTTGAGTTTTTAACAAATAGGGTAGATCATTAATATATACTAAAAAGAGGAAAGGACCCAATATCGAACCTTGAGGTACACCCATTTTTACTTTTAAGCCGAGTGAATTGACTCCATTTATTTGAACTTGCTGCTGTCTATCATTTAAATAAGATTTTACTAAACTGAGCGCAAGTTTTCCAAGGCCGTAATGCTCAAGTTTCAAGAGTAATGTTTCGTGGTCGACGCAATCAAATGCCTTGGAGAGGTCACAAAATATTCCTATGGCGTCTTGGGCTTCTTCCCATGCCGCAAATATGTGTTTTAATAAGGTGACACCGGCGTCAGTCGTACAACGTCCCTTGGTGAAACCATATTGTTGATCGTGTAAGATTTTATTGGTGTTAAAATGATTGAGCATTTGATTAAGCATTACCTTTTCAAACACCTTGCTGAAGACCGGCAACACGGATACGGGTCTATAATTATTGGTGTCTTCACTATCCCCGGATTTGAAAAGTGGTATTACCTTACTATATTTCATTAGATCCGGGAAAACTCCTTGATCAACACACAAATTAAATAGTAAGGCCAAGTACGGCGCTATAGTCTCAATAATGGAGGTACAAACTTTAATAGACATTCCCCATAGATCTTCTGTTAATTTGATTTTGATTTGCTTGAAAGCTTTTATTACTGTTACGGGGTTTATATGCTTGAATTTAAATTCAATCGCGCAGGATGAAACGTTTGCTCTTAATAAATCAATAGAACGCGAGGGCGAGGAATTTATGGCTTCAGTAGTTTTAAGTGGGATATTGGTAAAGAAATTTACAAATTCTTGCGCAACTTCTTTGTTTGTGCATACGAGACCACGTGAGGTTTCTAGAGTGAAATCATTATTATGTTTTTTATTCCTGTTAGTTTCGTCATTGATAATTCTCCAAACCGTCTTTATTTTATTATCGGCTGATTTAATCTTGTTGCTAATGTACAAGGCTTTAGCTACCTTGCAGGTATTTTTAAAAATTTTAGAGTAAGTAGCAACGTATTTATTAAAAGTTTCAGAGTTAATATAAGGCTTAAGGCCATAAAGCTCAAACAATTTTTCCCTACTTTTCCTAATACCCTTAGTTGCCCAGTCACTGAACAAAAAATTTGGGCAAATAGTTTTTGTTTTCTTTTTAAAAGTATCATTGAACTCGGTGCACACTACCGAAAAGAATTCCTCATAAAATTCATTTACATTGTTTTTGATATGGCCCGATATAAATAACTTACTAATTAAGTTATTATTAAATCTATTTAGATTGCTGGGTGTTACTTGTCTAGATTGTATCTGAATTTTTTGTAATGGTGTTATGGACTTGAAAGCAACGAATTGACCGCTGTGATCAGAAGGGAGATAATTTACAATGGCTTTATCTAAGTATTCGCAGCAACAAAAAACATTATCAATACATGTAGCAGAACTTGTAGTTATGCGTGTTGGTTCTGTAAACACATTTGACAAATTGAATGATTTAAAGAGACTTAATAATCGAGTGCTATTTGAACTATTCTCTAAGATATTAATATTGAAGTCACCACAGATAATAAGCGATTTTTTACCTGTTGCAAGTTTTGCTAAAACATCTTCCATTACCGACTCAAATACCGAGTAGTTTTGATAATTTGGGGGTCTGTAAACGCACTCTATGACATGCTTATCCAGCTCAACACAGGAGAGTTCAATTTTATGTTCCACCGACAGATCAACTATATCTTGACGAGTCTTAGATTTAATAGAAGTTTTAACTAAGATTAATGAACCCCCACGCAGCATAGATTTGCGGTTAAAACAACTGCCCACACTATAATTCACACTATATTTTAACACCACATACTTAAATAATATGTCGTTGCTAAAAACACACTCACATTCCGAAGACTCGTCATCCGCATAGTATATGTCCGTCCTGTAGGCTGTGACCATTTTAAGCTTGATCCGTGCCGTGTACCCTTTGGCTATTGATTCGAGGATCTCTTTTGCTGGTCCAATGGCCGCAAACTGGCCTTTCGCCATTATTGCTATTCGGTCGATGACTGGCTGCAGGAGACGCCAGTCCATACTGGAAAGGAAATGATTTAGGGAACTTCTGGTTGTAGTAAGTGGCATGCTATCCGCCCGATGGAATTTCCCATCGGCAAAAATTACGACCTTCCATGCAAGCTTTCATTCCCTAAGCAGCCCCGTTAGGAGAAGAATTAATTTTCGCTAAAAAGAAAAGGATTGAATAGAAACACTTTTATTTCAGACAGAATCCATAGGGTTAGTAACAATTTTACTTAACACCTATACTCCGTTTGAAATAAGATTAGACATTTATATAAACCTTTTTACAGTCCGTTCAACAGATTTTGACTTCTATTGCGTTGGTGGCATGACAAATGGCAGCTGTAATAAACAGTTGGTATTGTGACTACGTTTTTGCTTTTAATGCCATCCTTATGCCTAAGGAATAGAACTCAAAATTGGTTGAACGGACTGTAAACAACTTTATTTAAATATCTAATCTTATTTCAAATGGAGTATAGTACAGTCAATGCTCTGCATAACCTGACCCCTTTTCCCCTCTTCTTCTTTGTGAGAGGGGTGAGGTAATGCAGAGCACTGACCGTACTAGTAGGTACAGGTTTACAATTCAGCGTGGAGCTGCATATACCTCCGCAACATCGGGGAATCCCATCGACCTGTGGACACACTGAGAATAGTGTCAAATCATGCAAAGCAATTTAAAGGAATAAATTTTAAGGAAAAAGAAAAACATTCTGTCACCTTGTTTCGGCCACTATAAGAGCCGCCGGCTCCGACCTCAGCCGCAGCAGCGCTTTAGCGACTAGAGGCTTGCTGCTGGTATCGAGATTCTTCATAGGCTCGTCTAGGAAGACCACCGATGGAGTCAGCACCAACGCACTACATATAGACAGGCGACGCAAGCAACCGCTACTATAATTAGCTACTAAAGTTTTATTGGTAAGGAGACCTGGTAGAGGAAACAAAAATGACCAGTTTTAAGCTTAATAAAAATAAATATAAATGTCCACCACACACCCCCAATATTTTTTCAAAGACATATCCAACGAGGCGACACCGGGGGGTGTCGTTGGATAGATCTCCCCACACAATGGAGTAGTAGACGAATAAAAAAATCATTCCCGCATTACGGCTAAGGAGGTAAGTCCCCAAAAAAAATATTAGACTTGATCCTCATTTTCATGCAGCCGCAGCCCTAGACTGCCATCAATGATGATCCTGAGTATTTTTTAGGGTTCCGTACTAAAATAAGGAATCCTTATACAGGGCTTACCATTAAGGACGCTCGAACTTTAAATTTAAATAAAGCAAGTTGTGTAGGTATCAGATTTCATATTTTTTTATTTAACCGTATACTTAGTTCGGAGGTGCCCCCCGATGCGATTGGACCCGAATACACGAACCTCCGCTGGCTCGGTGGTGAGTCCCTAGAATGACGACATCATCATCATCATTTCATTCCTCTCCCTAAGGGGGGGTTTGCCATGATCGCCACGCATGGCAGGCGGGTTGGCGATCGCAGAATGGTGTTAAATTGCATAGAGAACGCTGCTGCCCATTCTCTAGTAAGTCCCTTAGTCGCCTTTTACGACACCCACGAGAAGAAATAGGGGAGTGCTATTCTGTACGGCCGGCACCACACAGACTAAATGACGACATACGACACCTTAAATTGATTATGTAAATATTTATAATGCCACCCATCAAATCTTGTAGACGTGATGTTCGAAATCCCCAATTTTTATGTTTTTTAGCCTCGACCACCACCGTCATCAAAATGGCGATCATCGCATTTACAGACTTGGATTTTATAAAGGTAAATTAATAAATTTGCGCGCTAAATATTAAAGATTAAATGGCGTTACATAATATGAGCTTTTTATCCAACTCACTTCATTAACACATATTCATAAGATTTTATGGGTAGCATAATAAATATTTGCCCCTAGTCGCCACAGGAGACGCCCCGGGCGTCGGGAATCATAGGCCGATTCCCGGCCACCGTAGGCGCGGGCTTGCGGACGGTGAGCGATGGGTAGCTCGCCGTCCGATAAGGACCAGGCCCGAGTCGACGGCGCATTGTGTTCCACGCGCGCCTCAAAGAGACGTCAGCGCCAATTGACGGGGTCCGAAAGGGCCAATGCCTGCCAGGGTTACGAGTCTGTCCGAAAGGGATATCGTGGCCCTGGCATACAGGCATTTGAAGGAACACGGATAGGTTTTAGTCAGTAAAAGTCTGACACACCCTCCCGCTACGCCAAGAGCGGGAGAAGTTATTAGATAATTTCCCACTCTAAAAAAAAAAGAAAGTATAATCAATATTTACATAATCAATTATGGTTGTCGTATGTCGTCATTCTGGGGTCCCATTACCTATATCTATATAGGTTACTAAGGTACCATTCGGGTTCAATCGGGAGCGCTTTCGACCTATTCAGTTAAATAAGAAAATGATATCTGATACACAACTTGCTTTATTTAAATTTAAAGTTCGAGCGACCTCAATGAAAAACCCTGTATAAGGGTTCTTTATTTTAGTACGGAACCCTAAAAATTACTCAGGATTATCATAGCAGTCTAGGGGTAACCCAGAATCTAGTATATTCTTGATCAAAAATTCCGGGTTTCAGTTGTATCATGCAGTAACTTAGTAATGTAACCAAGTTCTGAATTATATAAATCGGTGACGAATTTTTTGAATTTATTGCAGATTTACAGTTTCAGTTTTTGCACTGAATCCCATCTCAAAAACGAATAATTAACCTTATTCCTTACCCATACTCCGTAGCGCCATATATGAGACCATGTTGGCCGAGCTGTTGGAGCATCCATTTAGTTTGGCTATGAACATCAAATTCTGTGCGGCGGTCATGAAGTCGTCCATACCCCCAGTGCTTGAAGATAAACTGATCTTGTGGATGTACTGTAATGAATAAAACATTTTAAAACGCCGCGCCAGACATTTCAAACATTTGAAATTGAATTTGTAGACTGCAAGACGGAATGGCGAATTCTAAATTCGCACACACAGAGGTGGTCATATAATTAGTCACTCGGTAGTGTGTCAATTACTTTTTATGTTATTATTGCAATTAATTGCAGGTAAAAGATGAATTTAACCGTGTGGTGCCGGACGTAAAGAATAGCACCACCCCATTTCTTCCCGTGGGTGTCGTAAAAAGCGACTAAGAGACACTAGAGAATGGGAATGCACTAGGAATTATAACACCATACTGCGATTGCCAACCCGCCTGCCAAACGGAGCGATTATGGCAAACCCCCCCCCTCCCTTTTGGGGAGGCCTATGTCCACCAGTGGACGTCTTTCGGCTGCAATCATGATGATGAAAAGATGTATTTACCACATTAAAATATACACTTGTTACTCTAGTTTAAAAACGATCATTAACATTCTATCAACTAATAAAAAAAAACGAGGGCGCCTTCAAGTCGGACTCGCACACGAACGATTCCGTACCGTGTTAAGATCGAGCAAAAAAACGCCGAAAAAAGAAACATTTCTCGTATACCTTTTATTATTACTTTTATTTATTTTTTATATTTTTTTCTTATAGCGGCAATATAAATACACAATCTGTGAAATTTTTAACTGTCTAGCTATCACGGTTCATGAGATACAGCCTGGTGACAGACGGACGATTGAAATTTTCACAGATGATGTATTTCTGTTGCCGCTATAACAACAAAAACTAAAAAATAGAATAAAATAAATATTTAAGGGGGCTCCCATACAACAAACGTGTTTTTTTGCCATTTTTATAGGTAATGGTACGGAACCCTTCGTGCGCGAGTCCGCACTTGGTCGGTTTTTAAACACCTTATAGATATTTTGTTACCAGGAAATTAACTTCGTTTACTTTTTTCTGTGATTCTTTCATACACACACCGGCGAGCACGTCGAGCACAATATTTCAGTCAAATGTTTCAATCTTTTGGTCAACGTCATTATATTTGCTATGTGATATGATTGAATGAAATGCACCGACCCCAGCGTGGTTTGACCAGACTCGATTGCTCGAATGAACCCAAAGATTCACACTAGCCCCTGGAGCCTCATGTTTCATGGGACCACTGCCACCATTTCTTATCAAAGAGTAGACCGGGGGGCGCAATAATGGTACGAAAGACGTGCCCTTGGGATATGGGGGGATTATTAGAGCCGTGCCGACTGTACAGCCTTGACCAAGCATTGGAATAGTAGAGAGACGGGTGCTATTTATCTCTGGGCGGGGCATCTTTTAATAGCATCGCCGCCACGCTGGCTCCGGTCCTCTCGACTCTTGTCTGTAGCACTGCTATGCTGTATTACATGTTGCTGATTCCAATGTCTTCGTCTAAGATCTCACTATCCGTTTCAGATTTCTTGTAAGTCTCGCTAGCAGCGTTGTTGATCTTATCTCGGTCTTCAGCCGTGTCCATCCAAAAATCTTATTTCCGTGTTTCATTATTGTTGCTATGTGATAATTATAATATTAACTTGAACGTTCAACGTTCATTTGCTGACTTCTACGTAACTACTAAACGATGATATGATCATGTTTGGGCCTAATTCACGTTTTATAAACGTTTATATTTAAGTACGTTTATACGAACAATCTTAAAAAAACCTAACTGATTCAAAACGTTAACTCGACTATTATAAAACATCAGTTTGTTAGTTGGGAGGTGTATGCTATTTTGATATTTATTCCAAAGTAATTCAATAATAGTTTTCTATTCGGCTTCAAAAGATATTGTGTGTTCCGACTTGATGGAAATAATTTGAAAACTGACGAAAGTATTCTTAATGTTAAAGTATTCGTAGTTCTTACCTCTATCCGATTATGCCTAATGAAGATTCCGTTTATGCAGGAGTCGCCCCTTGTCATGGCGAGGGTTCCAGCCAGCATATCCAATAATGAAGTCTTGCCGGCAGACTTTGGACCTAGTATGGCTAGGCATTCACCTGAAATATTACGAAAGGAATGTACAGATTTACCAAGAAAAAAATGCACTTCGGAAACAAAGAACTAACAAAGAGCTGTTACAACCATGGAAGTACTTGCCTTTTTGTATTACCATGATTACAAAATTATTGATTAACAACTCTTATGTAATTCCAAAAAAGCTTCTCATAACTTTTGAGTGACTGATCGACGATCTATCTGTGACCGGAGTAGGTGGGTTCCTCCCTACTTGAAATCGAATGACGTGAGATCGAATAATACTTGCTCGAAACCGTTAACTCGATAGTTCTTTATTTATTTATTGACACACCAACGACTTATTCACTAAATCATTACATTAAGTATATTATTAACAGCTTTGCGGTGAATTTGTCACTCATAGGTGTGCACAGCACTTGTATAATCAATAATAAAAATTAAAATGGAAATATATGATCATGTGAAATTTAAAATTTACACAGTATACATTGAATTTAAAATGACAAGTAGTTAAATTGAAATACAGTATAATTCAAAAATTAATAGAAAAAAGAAACACCAATTAAATTGGAATAGTAAAATAATTATAAATTGAAACTATAAAAATACAAATAAATTAGTAAAATTGGAATATTATAACAATTATAAATTGAAACTATAAAAATGACAAATAAATTAGGTCATTATCATTATTACATTAATTATAAACAAGAATGGGATAAATTAAATGAAATGAAATTGTACAATATTAAATACATTGGATGGAGTCACACAAATACACAATTAACATTTTGTAAAAGAAATAAATACATTGAAATCGATACATTATGAGCGCGACTATTATTCGATGTCACGTCATTTGATTTCAAGTAGGGAATCACCAGAAGGAAACGGTGACCATGATCATGGTCATGGTTAGTCGATAGAGCCCGAATGTCCTCCACATGCAGCCCTATCGACTATTTAGGTAATTCATACAACTGTCAAAGAATTACTGGTTGTGGTTTGATACGGAGAATTTAACTTTTTAGTCGATTTGATAAACAATTTCTTTGACCTCTTCAATGGCTTAGGGTAAACAAAAACGAATTAAGAGTTACATCTACTTAATTAATTAATTACTTACCAAGTTTTGTCGCAAAAGTAATACCCTTAACGGCGTTTTTTTGTTTATTTCGACTGAGCCTAGCATTTTTGTAGTCTTTGTGTACATTGTCAACTAGTAACACATTCTCCTCGTAACTTTCTGAAAGGTTTATGTAAAACATGTGTCTTAACGTTTTTAGGAGATACAACTTGAAGGGTCAGGGAAATTAAGTGTTTATCAAATTGACACACTGCACCAATTCGCCGTGTTACAGCCATTTCATACAACCGAGGAATACCACCGTACCGTGTGGTATCGGACGTAAAGAATATCACCACCCTATTTCTTCCCATGGGTTTCGTATAAGGCGACTAAGGGGCTTACTAGAGAATGGGCAGCAGCGTTCTTTATGCATTTTAACACCATACTGCGATCGCCAACCCGCCTGCCAAGCGTGGCGATTATGGCAACCTACCCCAAAGGGGAGGGGGGCCCTTTGGGGTAGATCTCCAGCAGTGGACGTCTTTCGCCTGAAATGCTGATGATGATGAAAGAATACCAGCCAAAGAATGACAGTTATTTTATTACGTAAGAGATAACAAACAGTAGTGTACTAAAATTATATATTAAAAGTTATGATTTGAATATACTTACGGACAATTTAAGTTGGTTCTCAATTTGATAATCAATTAATTTCCCTGACTATCCTAAATTATGGGATCCAACGATACCCCACACGCATAAATGTGCATTGATTTTTTTCCATCCCTCGCCTCGGTTATTATTGTTTTCGTATTAACTACACCATGGTTTAGCGGTGCACTGAAAAAACTTTCTAATTTTCTTCGTTAAAGTGCCGAATAGGCTCCGAGTAAAATTACTGTCATATCCGGACGACGGGCTTCTTGGCGGGAAAGTGAAGCGTCATGTTCAGCAGTTTGTTTTATTTTCCAAAATTTGTGTTTAGCCGAATACTAATGTGTAATAATGGTGGATTATTAACCATTAAGTGTTTGTGAACGTGCATTAGTGTAGGCAAATGAAACAAAACAGTGCAACTTCGCTTCAAGTTCTGTCAAGAAGTCCGCGTGAGGACTCAGTAAAGTGCCACATCTTTACTGAAACTCAAGGGGAGTGGGCGGGGATATCATCATCATGCATTTATAATTCATTTCATCAATATTAGACAAGAACTAAAACTTGACATTGGCTAAATGCACAAACCGTGCGAAGCCAGAAGGAAAAGAAAAAAAAAAAATATCCGGACGACGCGACGGCGGCGGCGACGCGCGACGGGCAGACGGACATGACGAAATTATAAGGGCTCCGTTTATGCCATTGGGCTACGGAACCCTCGAAATGAGTTTAAATGAATATCAAAATCCACCTACTATTTCGAATTGCTGTCCGTACATAGGTTCTCTCTTGCATAACACTCTGATCTTTGAACTCCTGCGCTGGTTCTTTGTAAGCAGAAAACGAGAACTGTTCGTATAGGTACTGTGGTATTCTGTATTCCAGCAGTAAAACCAGCATCTAAAATTCAAGGTAAAGTGAGAAATTAATTTTCAAGGTGAAAGTGCCAGGGTATCCCGCGATATTCAATTTGTCTTACGTTTTTTTGCAATTTGCAGGTCAGTTTTTTTTTTATCTGCAAATATGGGTACAGTAAATGGTGATAAATTGATTATTAAATAGGTTCAGCCATATTTTACCAATAGGCATTCAAAAGTTAAGTTTGACGCTAAAACAATAAAGGCATTTATAAAATACATTGAACAAAATTCTTAACAAAAATACTACAGAATCCATAAAAATACAAAAATACTACACAATACCTGTACAAAATTCTTTCTCAGTAAGGAATTCACTGACATTATAGTATGCTTTATGCTTTATTAGGTTGAACGTTGATCAACATATGATTCGCGACCGTAACAAGTATGTATTTACAGAATTATAATCATTAAAATCATCAAACTCCTTCTAAGTTCATATTACTTTAATGACTATTTCGTAAAATCAAGACATTTGATGTTAATTGGACACAGTTCAGCAAAAACGACTCAACCAACATTATGGTCAATAATTAGTTGTACCTATACCTACATATACCAGGAGTTCTATTGGTTGGTTCTTTCAATCAGCAAAAAAGATCCGTGACACTCCAAAGATAAGGTTGATTTTTTAATGAAGGGGACCGTATTTTTCTACAAACCACAGTAATAACCTAGACTGCTTGGGTCGTTTTTAGGGTTCCGTAGTTAACAAGGACCCTTATAGTTTCGCCATGTCCGTCTGTCTGTCCGCGGCTTAGCTCAGAGACTCTTAGTACTAGAAAGCTGTAATTTGGCACGGATATACATATTAATTACGCCGTCAAAGTGGGACTGATTTTTTTCTCGTCGATCCCATTGTGTGGAGTATCATTGGAAAGGTATTTCAAAAATATTAACAGCCGTGACATTATAGCGCCATTTCAATGAGCCAACTGTATCGTGCCATCCATGAATTTCTATAACTAAAATATACAGGTTCAAATTAAATTAGCTAGCGAAACTCCGCAGACGTGATGGGTATCGATATCTAAACACAACAAAAAAATATATTTGATTTTTTTTCGGGTCAGCGGACCGCTTTTGGTTTTGTTACTTGAAGTATGAGTTGAGAAAATCTGTTTTTTTTTGTTTTATCATGTTTAGATGCGGTACCCATCACGTCTGTGGAGTATACCCAAAAAAAACCAGATTTTTCGAGTGACTACACTAACTGCGGTGGAAGACCCCAAAAAAAAAGTCATCAAATTAATTTTTTTTTTTGTTTTTTTGTTTGTGTTTAGATATCGATACCCATAACGTCTGCGGAGTTTCGCTAGCTAATTTATTTTGACCCTGTATTAAGTATTACTCAATCTAATTTGATGGCTCAAGGATAGGTATTATTTTTGACTTTTTTTAATGTTCGCTTTTCATTTTTGTGTTGAGGGTCTTTTAATTTTTTTATTTAAAGTTGCGTTAGTAGTGTTGTATAGAAGCAATAGAGAAGCTCTATAATAGCTGTATTAGTGCTGTTATTCGGTTTACTAAGAAACCATTACACTACAGATATCATGTTATAAGTATCGTGTAAAGAAAAGTGTTCTAAATAGGGTTTGAAGAGAATTACAAAAGAAAATAAATAAACGAACTATTTTCGATGATCCGTGTAATAGAAACGTACGCGGCATTAGGTATTATTTATATAATATATAATAGTATAAAAGACAATGTTGGATTTGGATATCTGATGGTGTTAATTGGTGAATTGAAAGTGCAGATTGTACTGGTGTCAAAAATAATCAAATGCAGTCAAAGATTACGTAAATAATAATAAGTATATAATATAATAATAATAAAAAAG
Organism: Tiliacea aurago; assembly: GCA_948098905.1. NCBI lineage: Eukaryota > Metazoa > Arthropoda > Insecta > Lepidoptera > Noctuidae > Tiliacea > Tiliacea aurago. Next base: position 22,451,786 of record OX402593.1, read on the forward strand.
ACAAAGGTTTATTTACCGTAAACACGATGAATTGTATGAACAAATTAATGAGATCATACAATCCAGTTTCGTTGGATACAAAATATGAAAATGGTTCTAACGATTCAGACTCTGTAACGGAAAAAGAGAACAGAGTTTATTAAATGTGCCATAATTAAGGAAGACGGAAAGCACAACACGTGTGAAATACGAGTCTTCTGATTCACTGTGCAAAATATATTATTAGTTCAAGCCATATTTGATAGATGGCGCTATTTACAATTAACGTTACGCACACAAATTAATAAAAAATAAAACTATGATGCTACAAGGATCTCTTGGCGGTCGAATGACGTTGACGGTGGCGCGATGTTGGTAAACATTTGTGTAATTGTATTGAAAAAACAAGATGGCGGTGTTAGTTCCGATTCTGGTCACGCGCCAAATGGCCCTTGTACAGATAAACAATAAAGTTACTGTTCTCGGCCGTTTGAACTTCGACTTGTAGAAAAGGTACCGCATAATAGTGCGTCGTCTCTGTCAGTCATACCTACTTGTCAATCACAGTATCTGTCTTAATAGTGCGTCGTCTCTGTCACTCATACCTACTTGTCAATCACAGTATCTGTCTTTAACTTTATCTAGTTATCTACCATATTATAAAGGGCGGTTTAAGTGTACATAAACTTACGACAACAAACCACAGCGTCAAAAGCATCATCATCGAACTCCAAATCAGGGCACAGTTGCCTATTAAGCTTACAATAAGCGTTGAGTCCCGCTGTTAGCGTGAGTCTAGCGAGGCCCATTCCCAAAGCGAAGATGGGGCTGAGCCGAGCCACGACCAGTAGTATGACGTACGGTATAGCGATGAATACTGAAATATGCCAGACGTCTTCCAGAACTGATAAAAGGATTGGTAGGATGACACCTGAAATATACATCGTTTATTTTAGTCTTCAGATAAACTCACGCTTATTTTCCCATGGCGGACGCAAATCTGAGGACGATTCACCAACTCAAAATCTCACAGGCCAGACGAATTCTGAACTGGTAATTTTGCCGTTCGCCAATTAAGGCGACGATAACCGACTTTTAATGGTTTTATACTGAAGATCACGTCTAAACGAGTAGTGTTAATGATTTGAAAAATATATGATAAATTAGAGCATTTTCTCAATAACTTAATATGTGAATGTTTTAGACTATTTTTATATTACATAGTGAAATTAATTAATCTACCAAGCGTATTTTTCTGAAACCTTCACCAATTTAAAGATAATTTAATTATTGATCTTTTAGTATACGCGTTTTATTAAAATACCTTTTGTTTTGTGTATAATAAATTAATAAGGCGTCAAAATGGGGACAGCGCTCCTTGATAGGCGAGTCCTATTACTGGCTGAACCACGGAGTAAGGGCTGAACGTACGCCGCGTTACGTGAGCTCAGTACAGAACACGCAAGCTAACCACTCAAGGTCACTGGCATATATCTGAGTCTTAAGTTACGATTGTCAAGTCCCTTCCACAAAGTAGTTTACTAATTTTAATACCAGGGTATGAGTGGGAGTTGGGACTACTGCCATAACATAATGCTGGTAACCTGAGACGAAAGCACTAATCGCTTCCTGATTGCCGAGTTATTATTTATAATAACTAGGCATCTTGTAAGGGTTTAAAAATAGCCGCTCAGAGAGCGACAACCCTCCCCTTGGGAAGGGAGCGAACGATCATCGGGGGCTGATGGTATGACACCATCGCCCGCCTCACGCTTAGGGCGGCACGCCATGTCTTCTCATTGTGACATGTGAGGACTCACATGGGGTGAAAGTCTTGAGAAGAGGTTACTATAGAATTTATCATATGAAGTAAAGGTCTGGCCGAATTTCCGGAAATCGCGGACATTCGTTTGCTCACGGAGAATCTTAACATCGCGATTCAGAGAGCGGGGTCATTTGGCATAGTGACATCTAGTAACGCGTTACGGAATTATAAACCACGACGGTTTGCGTCACTATCACGTGGCAATGATTGTGGAACGGACTTTGTTTATATAATATGTATTTAATATTATTAGGTCGGTAATTGTAAAATAATCATATTTACTTACCAAAAAACAATGACGTGATGTAAACCTCGCTAATAGCAACATTTTCATCTAAGAAGAAACTTAGAAAATACAAGTTTGTGAGGAAAGCTAGTCCAAACATTAATAATAACGCAACAACGCAACCTGAAATAAAGAAAAGAAAGAAATAATGACACAATACAATAAAAAGAAAGAAAAAACATTATGCGTGCATTCCTCGAAACGTTCGGCAGTAGTTTAGTGTATACAGGGTGTGGCGTAAATGGCGTTAAGAGGTCGTTATTTATTCAGCTATCACATACCACAATTTGTACCATCTTTTTCCATAGCTCTCAGTCTTTTTTAAATTAATTTTTGAAAACTAATTACACACACACACACACTTACACTTTTAAATGTGAAATACATTTGCTTATAAAATGCAAGTAACTTTGTAAATGTAATTTTAAAGGTACTAAAGAAAAATGTCTTTATTTCAAAATTCAAATCGAATCTCTAGAAAATTATGTGATTTGGAGTACGAATGGTATAAAAAAATATACAACATCGGTGCCCCTTTCTTAACTTGTCCAATTAATGCAGATTCTAAAATAGTATAATAATAATGAATTCTATTAAATACTAGCTTTCACCCGCGGCTTCGCCCGCGTGGATGTCGAAAAAAAAAACAGCTTCTCTATCAGCAGCATTCCCCCAAAACACTATACCATATCTTAGTTGGAACCAACGTAAGCGTGGTAAGCAGATAGGAGTGCAGTTTGATTTACAACTTTACGGAGGATATAGATAGCTTATAAATATCAACTTCGTTCTATGTTCTATGTTATAGGGTGTGTGGGGGGTAAGTGGTTTCCGCACTTAGTCCTTCATGTGGACCATTGTGCGTGGGCCATGGCGGCCGCCTGTTATTTATTCCAACCAGCCCACCTCCCTCCAGAAGCTGATTAGGTCTCCTGGTCTGCATAGAATATCTGTGAAGTATCTGGGTGACCCGAGGGTTTCTGTTCTGATCTGAGTGACGCCTGTGCAGTCAAAGAGCACATGCGCAACGGTTTCTTCAGCCTCCATGCAGGCCCTGCACAGAGGGCTGTCCGTTTTGCCTATTGTGTGGAAGTGTTTGTTTAATGAGCAGTGTCCCGTGATGGTCCCCGTCACCAGGCGCAGGCCGTTCCTGTCCAGGCGTAGCAAACGCCTGGTTAGCCTGCTATCTAAGGATGGCATGGCTTCCCTGGATTGCCTGCAACCCGGTGTCGAGGTCCACCAGTTCTCCGCTTGTGTGTGGGTGAACTCCTGTAGCCACCTGCGTAATTGGTTAAAGGGGATGGGTACGATGGGTTCGGGTCCCCAGACTGACGCGCTGGATGCTCTCCTAGCAAGTTCGTCAGCTGCATCGTTACCCAGTGATCCGCTGTGTCCTTTTATCCATTGCAGTGTCACTGTGTTACGGTTGCACACCGTCACCCGCTCCAGTGCATTGTGACATTCTAGTGTTAGTCTGGAGGTAATATATTTTTTATCTAGGGATTGCAGCACTGAGACACTGTCAGACAGTATACGTATACGTTATATATCAACTTCGTTTTGTACATACTTGTTCAATATACGTGTCCTCCATTTCATGTCTAAGTCTATTTGTAAGAAATTTTGTATTGTTTATTTTTTCTACGTTTTTGTTCTTAAATAATAATGTTTACATACTTACCAACTTTTGAGTTATTCAAGGTACTCAGTAAAATTGTCCCGAAAACTTAATTACCCCTTTTTCCGATTCTCGAAAAGTCCATATTTTTTTTCTTTTTTTTTGTCTAAAGTATGAGCATTGAGTTTCGAGTTAATCGGACCTCGCGTAAAGATTCTTAAAAACAAACTGTAACACTCCCTAAAATCCTTGTGAAGGGTAGTTTTGAAAAACGCAACCGTCATGACAAACTTTGTTATTTAAGAACGTATTCTTGCTATGATTCACGTTTATTAACTCAAAAAATATTATTGTTCATACAATCTAAATCCCTTTTCACCCTGATAATATTGATCCAATTTTTCAAAAACCGAATCTTAGAGTTCGCCTACAATGTATGGAATGTAAATATATTATATTCTCAAATAAAATTATTATTATAATAATTAAAAATTTCTGATGTCAGTCAGTCAGGACTTCGCCCACGACTTCGTTCGCTTGGATTTCGTACTTTCCCCTAAAAATTATTTCAGCAACACCTCCACCTCCTTTAAATGGTGTAGTATTAATTATTACGATCTTTATTATTAAATAGTATTCTCTATTTCTATCAAGTAACGACTGCCTCGTTAGTATAATGGTCACAAGCACGACTGCTGAGCATGAGGGGTGAGTTTGATTCCCAGGTCGGGCAAAGTGTTATTGGATTTTCCATTACGAATTTCTCAGTAGCAGCCCGGAGTCTGGATTTATGCCCGGTTGATGGCAATAGGCTCGCCCCCTATTACATGGGACTTAAACATGGAATAAGATTTATCCCCCTTTTTCATCCTTTAAAGGTCGAATTTCGAAAAATCCCTTAGCGGATGCTATAGTTTCCAACCATAAGCCGAAATATTAGTGATTTTAACTTAAAAATAACTTTCATTAAAAATAAAATTTTATGCCGTTTTTTACCCCTTAAGGGTTGAAATTCTATCAACACCGTTGCATTAGCTTCTAACCATAAGCCTAGATAATATATTTAGTGTTTTTTATTTCGAAAATTAAGGACTTTCACACACAACTTAATCCCCCTTTTTAACCCTTCGGGGGTATAATTATCAAAAACGCTGAGACACGTATAAATTAATTTTCAATAAATTTGAAGATCCTAACTTCAAAACTGACGGACTTTCATATAAACTTCCATCCCCTATTTCACCCTCTTATGGGTGGAATTTCCAAAAACCCTTTCTTAGTGGATACCTACTCTTTACAAAGAACACACCCTCCAAATTTCATGTCTCTAGGACCAGCGGTTTAGGCTGTGCGTTGATATATCAGTCAGTCAGTCAGTCAGTCAGTCAGGACTTTGAATTTTATATATATAGATAATAAAAATACAAAAATACTACACAATACCTGTACAAAATTCTTTCTCAGTAAGGAATTCACTGACATTATAGTATGCTTTATGCTTTATTAGGTTGTACGTTGATCAACATATGATTCGCGACCGTAACAAGTATGTATTTACAGAATTATAATCATTAAAATCATCAAACTCCTTCTAAGTTCATATTACTTTAATGACTATTTCGTAAAATCAAGACATTTGATGTTAATTGGACACAGTTCAGCAAAAACGACTCAACCAACATTATGGTCAATAATTAGTTGTACCTATACCTACATATACCAGGAGTTCTATTGGTTGGTTCTTTCAATCAGCAAAAAAGATCCGTGACACTCCAAAGATAAGGTTGATTTTTTAATGAAGGGGACCGTATTTTTCTACAAACCACAGTAATAACCTAGACTGCTTGGGTCGTTTTTAGGGTTCCGTAGTTAACAAGGACCCTTATAGTTTCGCCATGTCCGTCTGTCTGTCCGCGGCTTAGCTCAGAGACTCTTAGTACTAGAAAGCTGTAATTTGGCACGGATATACATATTAATTACGCCGTCAAAGTGGGACTGATTTTTTTCTCGTCGATCCCATTGTGTGGAGTATCATTGGAAAGGTATTTCAAAAATATTAACAGCCGTGACATTATAGCGCCATTTCAATGAGCCAACTGTATCGTGCCATCCATGAATTTCTATAACTAAAAAATACAGGTTCAAATTAAATTGGCTAGCGAAACTCCGCAGACGTGATGGGTATCGATATCTAAACACAACAAAAAAATATATTTGATTTTTTTTCCATTGCAGTGTCACTGTGTTACGGTTGCACACCGTCACCCGCTCCAGTGCATTGTGACATTCTAGTGTTAGTCTGGAGGTAATATATTTTTTATCTAGGGATTGCAGCACTGAGACACTGTCAGACAGTATACGTATACGTTATATATCAACTTCGTTTTGTACATACTTGTTCAATATACGTGTCCTCCATTTCATGTCTAAGTCTATTTGTAAGAAATTTTGTATTGTTTATTTTTTCTACGTTTTTGTTCTTAAATAATAATGTTTACATACTTACCAACTTTTGAGTTATTCAAGGTACTCAGTAAAATTGTCCCGAAAACTTAATTACCCCTTTTTCCGATTCTCGAAAAGTCCATATTTTTTTTCTTTTTTTTTGTCTAAAGTATGAGCATTGAGTTTCGAGTTAATCGGACCTCGCGTAAAGATTCTTAAAAACAAACTGTAACACTCCCTAAAATCCTTGTGAAGGGTAGTTTTGAAAAACGCAACCGTCATGACAAACTTTGTTATTTAAGAACGTATTCTTGCTATGATTCACGTTTATTAACTCAAAAAATATTATTGTTCATACAATCTAAATCCCTTTTCACCCTGATAATATTGATCCAATTTTTCAAAAACCGAATCTTAGAGTTCGCCTACAATGTATGGAATGTAAATATATTATATTCTCAAATAAAATTATTATTATAATAATTAAAAATTTCTGATGTCAGTCAGTCAGGACTTCGCCCACGACTTCGTTCGCTTGGATTTCGTACTTTCCCCTAAAAATTATTTCAGCAACACCTCCACCTCCTTTAAATGGTGTAGTATTAATTATTACGATCTTTATTATTAAATAGTATTCTCTATTTCTATCAAGTAACGACTGCCTCGTTAGTATAATGGTCACAAGCACGACTGCTGAGCATGAGGGGTGAGTTTGATTCCCAGGTCGGGCAAAGTGTTATTGGATTTTCCATTACGAATTTCTCAGTAGCAGCCCGGAGTCTGGATTTATGCCCGGTTGATGGCAATAGGCTCGCCCCCTATTACATGGGACTTAAACATGGAATAAGATTTATCCCCCTTTTTCATCCTTTAAAGGTCGAATTTCGAAAAATCCCTTAGCGGATGCTATAGTTTCCAACCATAAGCCGAAATATTAGTGATTTTAACTTAAAAATAACTTTCATTAAAAATAAAATTTTATGCCGTTTTTTACCCCTTAAGGGTTGAAATTCTATCAACACCGTTGCATTAGCTTCTAACCATAAGCCTAGATAATATATTTAGTGTTTTTTATTTCGAAAATTAAGGACTTTCACACACAACTTAATCCCCCTTTTTAACCCTTCGGGGGTATAATTATCAAAAACGCTGAGACACGTATAAATTAATTTTCAATAAATTTGAAGATCCTAACTTCAAAACTGACGGACTTTCATATAAACTTCCATCCCCTATTTCACCCTCTTATGGGTGGAATTTCCAAAAACCCTTTCTTAGTGGATACCTACTCTTTACAAAGAACACACCCTCCAAATTTCATGTCTCTAGGACCAGCGGTTTAGGCTGTGCGTTGATATATCAGTCAGTCAGTCAGTCAGTCAGTCAGGACTTTGAATTTTATATATATAGATAATAAAGTTACAGCCATTACTAAATAAAATGAGCAGGGTTTAAAAAAAAAATCATTTACTGAACCAAAACTTTAGGTTTAGTAACGAACGAAGCTTGTAGGCGAAGCACCATGATTTTAGTCGAATGACTAATAATAAGTTATTTATAGTACGTCCGCTAAAGGACGATCAGATGTGGCATAATAAAGTCATAATTAATTAATGTCGAATATCGCAGTACGTCTGATTAAAAGATCGCTTTAACTTTCTCCCGTTTGGTTTTCACGGTCATCAGATAGCGTTCAAATGTAAAGAAAGCATAGTTGATATGTAATCAAGATTGAAAATGCTTATATTATGTACGATACAACTGCAATTATGTAAAACACTAATAACCATGTAACCCTGGCACTTGTAGTAAAATTAACTTAACATTTGATATGTATAAGCCATCAGCAATTAGAATATTATAACTTCACCTCACATTGTCAATTAGATGATCGCAAACAATGCGAGGTAATATTAATAACAAAGGATGTACCTTTCAATCTTACACAATCATTTAGTCAATTTCATAATGTTTTGCAATATTGCACAATGATTTCACTGTGGCGTCATGTCTCAAGGCCAAGGAGCCCTACGCAGTTGTATCTAAGAGTTCTGTATGGAAAGATGTTTAATAATTACCAGAGACCTCCCGCTACTTACGCTTAGGAGTAAACACATATATAGGGGAGAAAATCTCTAACATAAAGTTCTGATTTTGTCAGCAAGTTCAGTTCTCAACAAGTCTCCGGTGAAGCAACAGCTCCTCATAACTGTTGGCCTCACAAGTCGCGAATTATCTATAAATAGCTCAGGGCAGTCAAAGTATTATCATAGTTAAGGATTATTATTGTTATAAACGTGTATTCTTGTGTGATTAACCGTGTACTTTAATTAATCCTTTCTATTTGTGTGACTGTATTTTCTAAACATTACGTGTGAACGATTATTCTCTTATGTGCTCTTGTGTTCGTGTAAATAACTGTGTTTTTGACCTTACAATATAAAAGTTATCTTCGGTAACAAGTGATTCTTATTTATTATTCCCTCGTCAAGGGAACACCGTCAACCCCGCCTACATCACCTGACCCCCCCTGAATAACAAAGCTCGTTCTTCTTTAACCCTATCTTGTCCTAAGAAATAGCAAAAAATACTCAAAGAAGTCCTGAGGCAGTGATAAAAACTAAAACTATATTATTAGATTTTATTAATTATAAGTATCTACTACCCTTCTGCCCACGACTTCATCCGCGTGAAATTTCGACCCCCGACCTATCGCATCGCATCGCATCACCCGCCCGCGCTATTACTTCGTTTTCGGTTAGCGTTATTTCTAACTTTTTTTCTTTTCACTCGGCTCCTATGGGTCGTAGCTGATATCAAATAGCCTTCCTCAAGAATTATCAAATGCAAAAATATTTTTTAAATCCGACTTTCAGAGAAACCGAGTTCCAGAGATTATTGCGCACAAACCAACAAAAAAAATTCAGCTTAATTATACAGGGTTACTTTTAAAACGTCAATAACCTCTTAAGGGGTCATTGTACTCATTATTATGAACAACTTTTACCATGGGACCAAAAACGAAATCGCGAAAAAAAACCAGCTGTTCCTTTCCTTCCTTTTAAAAATAACCCTGTATAGATTTATAAAAAAAGAACCAACTTACCACAAAACCGTACTTGTCTAAATGTGTCATCAAAATCTAATGACAAAGCGATAACAATTATAGGTATCAGTATCATGAGCACGAACATGATCATATGCGCCAGAAGCTTTGCACTCCAGTGTACCGTGGGGCTGCAGCCTGCCATCATATGGTTGTCCCGTACGCCACGATGTCGCTCTACTATGTTCAGTACTATAGTTGGAGCCAAAGGGAGGATGCACACTGAAAGAAAAATACTCAAAGTTAAGAAAATTAAAATAGCAGCACATAGGCCTATTCGTATACAGAGAAGGCACGAGCATTGCTCACTAAAAAAGAAAAAGAAAAGAAAGAAAGAAAGAAAAATAATTTTCACTAAACTTGCGCAAGACGGGTGGGTTGGTGATTTCAGACTTATATATTAACTATTTCCTCAATAATTTAATATGTGTATATTTTAGATTATGTTTATATTACATAATGAAATTAGTTTGTAAAGTTATGTCTAACGCGGATAAAAAACTGAGAATGGCGCAAAATCTACCTAGCGTATTTTTCTGAAACCTTCACCAATTTAAAGATAATTTAATTAATTATCTTTTAGTATACGCGTTTTAAAAAAATACCTTTTGTTTTGTGTATAATAAATTAATAATGCGTCAAATTGGGGACAGCGTTCCTTGATTGGCGAGTCCTATTACTGGCTGAACGTACGACGCGTTGCGTGAGCTCAGTACAGAACACGCAAGCTAACCACTCAAGGTCACTGCCATCTTAAAGGGGATGGGTACGAAAGGTTCAGGGGCCACAGACTGACGCGCTGGATGCTTTCCTAGCTAGTTCGTCAGCTGCGTCGTTACCTAGTGATCCGCTGTGTCCTTTTATCCATTGCAGTGTCGCTGTGTTACGGTTGCACACCGTCACCCGTACCAGTGCATTGTGACATTCTAGTGTTAGTCTCGAGGAAATATATTTGCCGTCGCAAACGATTTCAAGACGACAACATTATCAAAATATTACTTCCCGTTGATTTCATAATATTGGTCAAACTGTAACTTGATTCATATTCGTTGATCGGTTAGTATAGTGAACGTCGTGAGAGGCCCTTTGGTTTCCCGCCATACCTACACTTGGACAGAGTCGATCGAAAAACACGATTTTTAACCGACTTCCAAAAAGGAGGAGGTTATATGTTCGACTGTATGTTTTTTGCTCCAATTGTGGACCGATTTAAAAAAATCTTTTTTTGTTTGAAAGGGTATGCTCCCGATGTGGTCCCATAATCAACAAGTCAGAATCTGATGAGTGGATCCCATGGAAATCGAGGGCAATCCTCAAATTTTATAGGCACACCTATATAGATTTCAGTATTTATTATAGTAACTCATGCATTTGCACTCGGAAAACACCATTTGGTGAAGTGGAACTGATGATGAAGACCACAGATGGCCACCGGAACTACTTAATAATAAGTATTTCACTGTTGCGAGTCGATTAGACACTTTAATATGGTTGCTAAGCAATTTATGCTCGTCATAATGCATATGGTGAAGTCACTATCAGTTCTCCTGGTTCTTACCAGGAGAACTCCCCAACTGTTAACGCCCCTGCATCGGGGAAAGCAATATTTTGTAAAAGGTGATGTGCAGTTGACATTAGGCTATTGTAACTTATATAAATTACAAACTGACCCACTAAAAAGTGAAAAATAAAACAACATTTTACAAAAAAAAACACTACTTCAGTTTGTAGTGTTTTTTTTGGAAGTAGGTTGTTTTTTTTTTGTAAAATGTTTTTTTTTAACACTCCCACATCTGTAGCGGACGCCATCAGATCATACGATCGAAATGTCACGTTCACCGTACATTCGTACAAGCTTTTGTTCCTAAATTAATTTTGAAAATAACGGTCACTTTTGAGAAGCAAATTAGAAAATTTACAAAAAAAAATTGCAAACTGTACCATGTTGCAGTTTGTACGTCGAGGTCTCATACACCCTGTTTTTTGTTGGTAAATCATCATTCATGACCATTTCAGCCGAAGATGTCTACTACTGGACATAGGCCTCCCCCAAAGGGAAAATATAGGTAAGAAAATAACTTACAAAAAGCCACCCAACACGTCCATTTCAAGCATAAAAACGAGCTTTTCACGTCTCTAATACCAGCGGGTCGAGGCTTAGCCAAAGTTTCATACGTAGTCCGAATAGTATTATTGAGATGCGGCATGAACATAGACATGTAAATATTACTGAACATGTTGATCGATTTCGAAGTGATTCGTGGGTCCGTAGGATGAAATATTCTAGTGTAATTGTCAGTAATTTTAAATCCCACAGTTTCTTTGTTCGAATGTCCTGCCGAGGGGACGCTGAATTCTGCGAAGAAAAGCGGCTCTTATTAAATTATATTTTGGAGTTATAACAAAGATAGAAAATACATTTATTTGGCACAAACTAAAAGTCAGCAGATTCTGCAAAATCAGTGCAAAAAGTGAGCTCTTTTTTCTTATATTTCTTGTATGGGGTGGGGATTAAGTCACCTACTTCTGCCAAGGGGGTGATTCTACCCTTCATACTAAACAATTTTCCGTTTGAAAGCTATATTCGATTCGTGACAAAAACCACCATGTACGTACAACATGTCCCAGAATTAATGCTCAACCTCTTAAGGGGTCATTGTTCTCATCATTATGAACAACTTTTAATATGGGACCAAACCTGAAATCGCGATAAAAACATCAGCTGTTCCCTACATTTATGTTCGAACAACTCGTCAAAATGTAGGGAACAGCTGATTTTTTTTGAAAAATTGTGTTACAGCCAAAATAGATTTCATAGAAACAGAGATTTCCAGTTAACTGTTTTTAAATAAGACATTTCGAAAATGTTCTTTGCTAACTTTTTAGACCTTTGTATCCTGCTTATGCGTATGAGGTTTCATTAAAATCGGTTCAGTCATTTCGAAAAACAAGGGCTTGAAAGTTTGTATGAAATGCCGTAAGGTGTAAACCCTCTTAATCATCTCCTAAAACAGGGCTTCCTCTCTGTACCCTTTTGCTGTGCCCTACAGGGTCCATAATGATCTAAATTATAATCATAGTTACCACCTGAGTACACATTACGGTAAAGCAATAAAGGTATTGAGTATGTACGTTATTGTGCAGACGAATTTTTCAAACCTTCTAACCCTCGGATTGTGTGTTACACAAAATAGCTCAAATTAAAATGCCAAAAACTCGTACCTCTATCAATATCCAATGCATACACAGTTTGTACACCTGGATACTTATTCAGACCATTAAACAGTCCGCTTCTTCTAAAAGGGGCGACGTTATACAGCAGTTGCGTGACCTCTAACTGATCCACTGATATCTGATGGCTGAATAACTTTTTGTGCCGCAGTGAGTAGTTTGTCGTCAACGTGATCATTAGTAAGCAGAGGATGGGGACCACGATGCGCTGTAAGAAATAACATGGATGAGTCTTCGATTAATTCAATTTTTGTTAATGTGAGGACGTTGTAGGCTTAATAGACTGTAGATCTGTAGACCATTTTCTATTTTGTTAAGTACCTGGTACTTTGACGGGCCTACGCTGTCCTCTCATACCTATTAACACTGTAATTTGAAACATTGTAAAAGTCAATTTTTTTTACAAGAGTAACCGTGGAGTTCTTGCCGGCTCTTCTCCATAGCAAACGACCAATTGGAACCGTGCACCTAGCTTCTGACGTTTCATAAGTGCCCATGTAGGCTTATGTGAAATAAAAATATTTTTGTGTTTTGATTGATTGATTCAAAATTGGATGGCTGGATGAAGACATGGGGTGTCTATCGACGCGCAATGGTCATAGGCAAGGTTTTATGCGTCAATAAGTGAAGTCTTTGATTATTTATGTCTAGATAGTGTCGCGCTGCAAAGAACTAAAACAAACGTACCCCAATTGTAAGTTTGCAAGAGAGTAAACGTAACAAATTTCTCTTATTTTAAAATAAGTCTTTATTTCGTTTGCGTTAAAATTTGACCGATAGATCATAATGAGTGAGGATAAAAATCTTAACGGAAACGCGCTAGTTACGTTTACTGACTTGCAAACTTACACTCGGGGTACTGGTCAACTTTGTAGGCTGGTGTGCGTGACAGCTATGTCTTACACTCGCACCACGTCATTGTGCTGTGTTATTGTCATTGTGTTATTCTAGTGTGCGTGCATTTATCGGCCAACAATTAGACGCATTTTTTTTTTTTGACGAGTTCACAGCTTGACCTTGTGAAGTATTACAATAAAAAAAGTTACTGAACAGGACCTGGGGATATCAAAATAAAGGCCAGAGGAGACGATTCCAAAAATATAAGACAGAAAAATGTTGAAAAAAAAAATCTTAAAACAAACTCACTTTTCAAGCACTTTGATGCAGTCGCTGGCATCAAATCTGAGATTCAACTAAAATGACTGCCACTGAACAGTCGGGTTTTTAGATATATTTTTTTGCAATGCTATTGTTTAATCACTCCAGGAAAGAGCTACAGAAAGTGCTAAGGAGCCTAGCTAGGTCCTCGTCTTATTATGAATGATTTCATTCAGGATTTCATTTAAAAAATGTGTGTGTGTTTGTGTGATGCCGGACGTAAAGAATAGCACCGCCCTATTTCTTCCCGTGGGTGTCGTAAAAGGCGACTAAGGGACTTACTAGAGAATGGGCAATTGCGTTCCCTATTATTATTTTTTTTAATACCATACTGCGATCGCCAACCCGCCATAATCACCACGCTTGGCAGGCGCCAAGCGTGGTGATTATGGCAAACCCCCTCTTTGGGGGAGGCCTATGTCCAGCAGTGGACGTCTTTCGGCTTGATGACATAAAATAAAAGAAAATTTAAAAAAAGTTAACATTTGTAGTAACAGGAGCCATAAAACCGTCACAGGGAGTAGATTTTCTCGTTTTTTTTATAAATGCCCGTAATTTTTACATTTATATGTTAACTATTATGATTTGTGATATCACCCGATTCTGGCTTGACAACGACTTCTGGGACACCCTGTTTATAAAAATAGATAGAAATCTTACCAGAGCAAGAAACTCGCGTTTCTTCGTCATTAAATGGTAGAACAGACGCTCGGTTAGCAATAAAATTTGTTTCCACACAAGTTTGCGGCCCGCGATACGCTCTTTAATAAAATCTGTGCACGAAAATACACTTTTTACATGCATAGGTATAATAATAGCATACCCACATTTCACTACTTATGTTTTCGTCCCATTTAATAGGGGGCAAGCCTATTGCCCTTCACCGGGCCCAGATTCGGACTCCGCGCTGCTACTGACAAGTTCATAATCCTTATAGATAAAACCTAATAACACTTTGCCAGACCTGGGAATCGAACCCAGGAACTTATGCTCAGTAGCACTTACGACCACTACACTGTTTGCGGTGTAGCATGGTCCTGGTGACAGATGTCAGTATCGCATGACTAGGTCAGTGACACTATGCAATTCAATTTTATCGATAACGATTCTCACAGCAAAAATCTCGTTTTCTTTATTATTATTTCATCGTTATCGTATCTCGGCCAGGCGTCCGAGTGGCAACTTCGCAGACGCCCGTAACACGTTTTTAATTAAATAAGGCACCAACCGAAGATTATCTCTGTTCGCACTATTCCAGTGCACCTAAAGACAAAACGCCGGTTGGTGTAGGACTATTTCAGGATATGGAAACGAAACATATTGGGCTATGGGTTTGGGTGGATATATTGGTTAACTATGGAAGGGTTTTCTGGGAATTGTTGTCAAAAATGGTTAAGTAATTACGTGGTCGACTTCTCCGGAAGACCTCCTTCACAAAGAGCGAGTATTCAGCTCTAAATTAGTTTATCAGCTCTCAATAAAACTTCTCCGTCTACTTTGTATAATCTACGTATTACTTACCTTCGCGGAACCGTCTGTTTTTTTCGGTTGAGGATTCAGTTTCCGAAGTATCAATAAACCTTAAAGTTGAAAAAAAAGAGATATATTAGTATAGATTGTAAATGTTGTTCGTAATTATGAGTACAATGTTTTCTGTGTTTCCGAACGCATACAACCCTAATCTCTTCAAAGTTAGAGTGAACAGGCTTCTTCTGGGTAAGCTCACTCCATCGTCGACTTTGTCTCTGTCACCTCTGCCCTAGACTAAGGTCAAGAGCAAACCCAACCTAAATAAAAAAAAACAATGACCCCTTCAGACATTTGCAGTTATTTCACTTACACATTGTACAAAGGGATATGTCGTACAGGAAAAGAAGATAACCACTTACTTCGAAAAAACTTCTTCCATAAACATTCCAACGTCGATGAGAACAATTCCGAAATACGTTGTCTTCTGTTCTAAAGCCTCCAACAGATTCGGGAACTTTTGGAACTCTTTTGTAGGAAATGAGAACGCTATGCGTCTCATATCGTGAATCCTGCACTCAAGTTCAGGAATCATCCCGTCCACCATCTCTTTTAGCTCATATAGACGAGAGCTGTCTTGAATGGTTATTGATAAGGTGAAGCTGGTGCCTGTTGGGTAAATTACAGGTTTAAAAATACATACAGTCAACGTAATGTTCCAGCTAAATGTACCAATGAGAAGCTGGAAAGCCCAAGGCGGCAGCTGCCTGGATTTGATTACAACATGTGCAGGATATTTTTGGGTGTTAAAACCACGTTGCCCTTTTCTTCGTATACAGGGTCAAATTTAATTAGCTAGCGAAACTCCGTGGACGTGTTGGGTATCGTTATCTAAATACGATTAAACGAAAAAAAGAAAAAAGAAAGATTGAATTTGAAACTCATACTTCAATTAACTAATCGTAGTAACCAGACTCCAAAAAAAATACAATGTATTTTTTTTTCGTTTTATCGTATTTAGATATCGATACCCAACACGACTGCGGAGTTTCGCTAGCTAATTTAATTTGACCCTGTATACCTGACGAAGAAAAGGGCAACGCTGTTTTGACAGCCAAAAATATGCTGCACATGTTGTAATCAAATCGAGGCTGCACCGGCTTATAGTCACCTTTGCAGCACCCACAAGTTGAAACCAAAGACGCCTATTCTACAAGATAATTCTTCTTCTCATAATCTACTTAGACCATTCCTAAATAAGTATATTGGGGTCGGCTTCCAGTCTAACCGGATGCAGCTGGTTTTTTAGGGTTCCGTACCAAAATGGTAAAAACGAACCCTTATGGTGAGATTAAGTATGTCTGTCTGTCACACCTGGATATCTCAAGAAATACTAATGCTATCAACATGAAATTTAGAATACTTTTAGATAACGTTTGCCCAACTATTTTGCAAACAATAAAGAAATTAATTAAAATATAATTATCTTTTTGCAAAAGGGACTGAAAGGGGGTTTTAAACATTTTAAGTGGGGCTACTAGGGCATGTGGGTATCATATGAAAGAACGCTGTTTGCACATTCTCAAACATTTTTTTTTAGGCAGCATAGTTGGCTGGTTGTCATAGTTTCCGACTTTTGATGAAAAATGTAAACAAAAAACCGTTCCATCCTTATATCCGAAGTACGCATGGATAAAAATCTAAAGTTATTCTATGTGATAGAAGTGTATGTAAAGATTACAGGAAAAATAAAACGATGTCTCTAAATAGCACAGTTTTTCAGAAATCATCAACATCATATTATATACGTACGGAACCCTCGGTGTGCGAGTCCGACTCGCTCTTGACCAGTTTTTTTTTTACATGGGGCCACTGCCTATCTGATCTCTACAACCCAGTTGCTGGGTAACACGATACTCCTTGGTAAGACTGGTTGTCAGACTTCCGGACTGCTGACTACCCGCAACGTCTGTCAAAGACTAGCGATTGACATGTAAATAACCTCAATTTTTGATAGGATCCAATTGAAGTCAGAACTACATACCAATTATATTTTTGAGGAACGGAGGGCTGCCGTGACATTTGAGCACGCCCTTATCCAGAATAGCTATCCTGTCACCTAACGCGTTCGCTTCTTCTAAGCAGGACGTCGACATCAGTATAGTCTTGTGGCCACGCAGTATCTGGAGAATCAAAAGTCATTTAACACGAGGTCCGGGGTTCGATTCCCAGGTCGGGCAGAGTGTTATTGGGTTTTTGCACTAGGAATTTCTCAGTAGCAGCCCGGAGTCTGGATTAGTGCCCGGTTGATGGTAATAGGCTCGCCCCCTATTACATGGGACTTAAACATAGCTGACGAAACGTGGATGTACTATAGGTACTTACATCTCTGCCTAACCCTTCGGGGATTACAGGCGTGATGTCATGTGTAAAGTCATTTATTCATCCCCCTCTATCCCCCTCTGGGGATTTTATTCGTGTCAAATCGGTATTGAGGAGTCACTCAATAGGTTAAAATCTAGTAATAGAGGTATAGTTTTATGTGGAAATTTTAAGATGCCATTCTCCATTAGGTATTGAACTTCTCTATCGGTTTAGATCCTATAATTTATTAAAATAACAAATCAACATAGGTATACATTAAACTAAAACAAATTACTAACTACATTTTCAACGAGATTATAAATTTTGTTTTTTTAAATGTATCAAGCACAGTTCCAAATGCTCACTAGGAAGATTGTGCCTTCTATCACTTAATTTTGTTTTAAATTTGTATTTTTTGAATAATGATGTAAGCATCTATATTTTTGTACTTTTCTACTTAGATACCTACAGCGATAATAATTATAGAAAACATGCACAATTCAATTTCCAATGTTTATTATATTAAAGAGAGCTTATTGCATAATAACCTCTCTCTAATATAATAAACACTGGAACTTCAAGATCATACCATAAGTAGGTCCCACAGACGATGCCGCACTTCGACATCCATGCCGGTGGTTGGCTCATCCAACACCAACACGTCTGCATCTCCCATCAACACGCATGCAACCTACAACATAACAACTGTGTAAGAAGTTAGTACTAGAGAATGGGCAGCAGAGATCTCTATGCATTTTAACACCATACTGCGATCGCCTACCCGCCTGCCAACCATGGCGATTATGAACCCCCCCTCCCCCCCAATTTCCAGCAGTGGACGTCTTTCGGCTGAAATGATGATGTTGATGAGACGAAGATTTATAACCTGTTTCATCACCAAGTTTCGTATTATTATTATTTTAATTACAAATATGCAAACTATGTAAACCTTTGCTGTGCACACCTTTAAATGATAAGTTCAGCAAGCATCAGACGGTTTCTTACACGCCAGAGCAAAATGGTGTGGCTGAGAGGGCGAACAGAATCAAAGAACGTTGCTCTGTGAGGCCAAACTTAGTAAAATCGTATTGGGCCGAAGCGGTATGTACAGTGCTAAATTTAAAGAATATAAAACCAGCAAAGACTGTCAAAAATAAAATACCCGAAGAACTTTGGTCAGATAAGAAAGTAGATTTGAGCCATTTGAAAATGTTTGGTTGTCTAGAATATGCATTGAAACCTAAACAGAAACGGCAAAAGCTTGATATGAAGACTGAAGAGTTGATTTTTATCGGCTACTGTGGAATTACAAAAGGTTATTGACTGATGAACACAAAAACAGGTCAGATAACCAAGCAATGTAAAATTCTTGGATTATTTTTCCTGGAGATGGCACTGACATGACGATGAACACAATCGTTCCTATTGATATAGAGGAGGAACGAATAAAACCTGTGGTTGAAAGTGGTGCGTCTAACAATATTATTCAAGATGAAGAAGAGTTTCATGAAGCGAAGTGTATTGACACTGAGGCGGCTGTGGCGCCTGATGAAACGGTTGGTACCCCGAACAGTACAGCAGAACCAGAACGAAAATAAGATCTCCGTGAGCGCAAGCCTGTAATATATAATGCTATCGCGCGAATTGATGACGTTCTAATAACAGTTGAAGAAGCATTGGCAAGGCCTGATTCAAATTTATACCAAAAAGCTATGGAAGATGAACTAAAATCATTGAACGAGAATCAGACGTGGTCCCACGTAATAAAAAGCCATTGCAAATAGGTTTTCAAAATTAAGCGGGATGGTGACGTTAAAGTGTCGAAATATATGACCAGACTGGTAGCTAAAGGATTTACGCAGGTACGTGGAATAAACTACAATGAAACGTATTCTCCGCTCGTAAGAAGCTCAACCTTGCGATTATTATTTTCAGTAGGTGTAGAATATGATTGGCTCATTGACCAATGGGATGGTACGACTGTTTTCCAGTATGACAAGCTAAAAGAGGTCATCGACATGCTTCAGCCTAAGTGGACTATTGTTAAAGGTCAAGAGGCAAAGGTATTTAAATTGCAAAGACCGTTGTATCTACTCAAACAAGCGTCAAACGCTTGGTTACATGAGCTAGAGCAGGAGATGCAAAATTTAGGTTTCATACAGTCAAAAATGGGACTATGTCTTTATCAAAAAGTGTATAGCGATGGAAATAGAAAAGTATTATTAATATACATAAATGACATTTTTATATTTCATTCCAAAAATAAGGAAACAGAGAAGCAGAAATTAAAAAATGGCCTGCTTAAAACGTTTAAAGTTAAGGATTTAGGTCCTGCTAGACACGTGTTAGGCATGATACTTAGGAGAGATAAAAATGGGATTTATCTTAATCAAAAACAGTACGTTCTTCATGTTGTGAAAGATTTTGATATGAAGGATTGTAAACCAGTCATTACACCAATGGCAGGTCTCAGATTAGAGAAAGCTTGAGATTCCGGCTGTGAGTTGCCATATCAAATTCTCATAGGTTGTCTTAATTATTCAGCTTAAAGTACTAGGCCCCATATCGCGCACGCTGTTAGTGTTTATCGAGGAACTATCGGCAAACGTAAGGTAGGACGCCCTCAGGCTAGGTGGAACGACACTCTTCGCATGGTGGCTGGTGGCAGCTAGATGAGAGTTGCCGAGAATCAAGAGAATACAATGACCCCTTGATTATAATGACGCTCTGTGAGTCCGCATCTAATGCCACATTATGGGGCTGTCCATCCTGCTGGTCACAGTAGCCAGAAGACTGTTGGGATTATGACCTACCTGCAAACATCTCATGTTCTCTTCGGTCAGTGTCCAGCCATAATGATCTGCTATTTTAGCCAACTTGAGCTTTTTTAGCAGTTGTTCCACACTAAAACCTTCGTTTGTTTTGCCTTTTAACTGTAATATAAAAAACATCATGAATAATTATTAGACCTCTTTCCTTAGGCTTGACCTAGCCAGTCATGTTTACCTAATAACTTGTTAATTTTTTAAAGGGTTTTAAAAAAGTCTGTATTTCTTTGTGCATTTCTATTAAAATTCTTTTAAAAGAAACGCACAACGAAACAGACTTTTTTTCATAACATATTATACAAATACTATAAATAAATATCGACCACAATAAGTCTAAACAGACGTCATCATTCAAAGTGTCGTGTTTTTTTTTTTATATTTTCAATTTACAGAAACGCCTCGTCTACAGATTTATTATAATTATGTATAGATAAAGATTACAAAAAGAACTGTCCCGTTTGATTAGTGTTCGAAAACGGAAATGATGAGCGTGCGTTCGATTTCCATGTTGGGCAGTGTTACCTATTGGGTTTTTCAATTAGGAATTTCTTAGTAGCAGCCCGGAGCCTAGACTTTAGCCCGGTTGATGGCAATAGGCTTACCCCATTTACACACCCCTATTACATGGGACTTGTGAAATGTATGTGTTCATAATACACTTTCAAGGAATACAAACGATGATGGTACATAAAACAAAAATTACAAAATGAACAAACCTTTTTAAAGAACATGATGTTCTCCTTAACAGTGAGATGTTTGAAGCAAATGTTCCGTTGCATGCTTAGGCCCACATAGTGCCGAATCTCCGTGACTTTATTTGCAACGGCAAAACCGTCCAGATAGACAATGCCTTCAGTAGCCGAGAACATTCCTGAAACATCAACATTATCATGAGCCTAGCTCATGCGGGCGGCAAAGGTACGCAAATTCAAAGCTTAGTATGTTTAGATATTGGTATTACGGTTGACTGGTAGAAATGCCTCAGGCATTAAGTCCGCATATGTGCAGTATTTTTTTACTTGTACTTAAAGTTTAAATAAATATTAAAAAAAAACATTTTACAAAAAAAAATAACCAACTACCAAAAAAAACACTACGAAGTGAAAAATAACCTTAATTTCGGAAGTCGGAAGTCTTTGGATCTATTTTAGTGTTTATCCACCGAGCCCTCTTTTTAGGGTTCCGTACCAAAATGGTAAAAAGGAACCCTTATGGTGAGACTAAGTCTGTCTGTCTGTCTGTCTGTCACACCTGGATATCTCAAGAACTACTAATGCTATCAACTTGAAATTTAGAATAGTTTTAAATGACGTTTGCCCAACTATATTGCAAGCAAGAAATTTTTTTTTTTTTTTGCAAAAGGTAGGTACTGAAAGGGGGTCTTAAACATTTAAAGTGGGGCTACAAAGGCATGTGGGGTATCATATGCAAGAGCGCTGTTTGCACATTCTCAAACATTTATTTTTTAAGCAGCATAGTTTCTGACTTTTGACGAAAAATGTAAAAACAAATACCGTTCCCCCCCCTCCCCTTATTTCCGAAGCTTGCAGAGATAAAAATCTGAAATTATTCTATATGATAGAAGCTTATGTAAAGATTACAGGAAAAATAAAACGATGTCTCTAAATAGCACAGTTTTTCAGAAATCATCAAAACGTAAATGTTTGCATGCCGAATGGTGAAATATGGCTGACCTTTAATGTATCTTGTCACCTATTATGTATTACCCATATTTGCAAAATAAATGTCTATTCTATTCTATTCATCAACATCATATATTCGTACGGAACCCTCGGTGCGCGAGTCCGACTCGCTCTTGACCGGTTTTTTTTATTTGTGGGTGGGAAATTATCAAAGACTTCTCCCGCTCTGGGCGGAGCGGGACGGTGTGTCAGACTTTTACTGACTAAAACCCACCCGTGTTCCTTCTGTTGCCTGTGTGTCAGGGCCACGATATCCCTTTCGGACAAACAAAGAAGAATGGAAGTGGGGTCAGGTTATGCAGGTCACTGACTGTACCCAGGCGGTAATATGAAACAAAAACAGTACCTAAGAAAGAGCCTGTCACACACGTCTGTGTAACAGCCGCTCTCTTTATAATAAAAAACCGGCCAAGTGCGAGTCGGACTCGCGCGCGAAGGGTTCCGTACCATTATCTATAAAAATGGCAAAAAAAATCACGTTTGTTGTATGGGAGCCCCCATTAAATATTTGTTTTATTTTAATTTAATTATTTGTTTTTAAAGTGAATATATAACTAAATATTCTGTGAATATTTCAAGCGTCTACCTGTTGCCGTTATCAATAAAGAGCAAAATCGAGCAAAAAAAATCACGTTTGTTGTATGGGAGCCCCCTTAAATATTTTTTGAATTCCGTTTTTTAGTATTTGCTTTTATAGCGGCGACAGAAATACATCTTCTGTGAAATTTTCAACTGTCTTTCGCGGTTCATGAGATACAGCCTGGTGACAGACGGACAGACAGACGGCGGAGCCTTAGTAATAGGGTTCCCATTTTACCCTTTGGGTACGGAACCCTAAAAATCGATGTGCATACTGTGCGTCAATGTCAAACTCAAAACATTATATTTCAATTAAACCATTTACAAGCACTTGTCAAGGAGTCGGTCAATCAGAAAGATGAAGCTAGTTACCCATTCGAAAACGTAGTATAGGTTCCTATCGAGAAGCACAGGCAAAACACTCCACGGACACTCTTTTAAATTAAAAAAAATCACACAGTGTGTACTACTATGGCCAAAAATAAGATAAAGTTTAAAATTAAAGGAGGTCCCATACAATTTGTAATTTGTACGGCCTTCGAGTGCGAGTCCGACTCTCACTTCACCACTTTTTATTTGAGTGTTTATCAGCGAACACTTGTAAATGGCCTTTACTTTCAGATTTTTTTTTAAAACACCGTAAATTTGTTTCCCGAAGAAACTAAAATATGTAAATAAACAAACAGTAATCAAACCTGCGATAATATGCATAAGGGTGGTTTTCCCAGCTCCATTGGCTCCCAAAAGCATAGTAACTTCACCCTTACAGCAGTCAAATGTAACAGAGTCCAATGCGATCACTTGAGTTTTTCCTCCAAACTGTTTAAATACCTGGAAAAAGGGATTAACTACTTTTCTTATTCTTGAATTCATCTTTGGTTATCGATATCATTTTGTACATAATAATCATTAATTTTTAGTCCCTGGTTTCTAGAATCCAGGGGTTTCTATGGGGGAAAATAATTGTTAAGTTATAATAATTATTCATTGTTATCTTAACAATTAATTTGCCTGACTGTACATTGTCATAGCTTAAACCATTCAAATCACAAATTAAATTGTTCCGGTTTCCAGAAACCGGAAATAAGTACCTAAATATAAAAAGAATCTTTCAATATTTGCAACAGGATACTTTTAGTAAGTACTTACCTACGTACTACAATTTTTTTATAAACAACTCACCATAGGTTTTCAAGCAGAAACTGAAATTTAAAGAATAGTAATTATTATGAGGAATGCTGATAAAGGCAGCGCCTGAATTTATCGTGTAGAAAATATTATACAAATTACGATGTTTATTTTAATTAGGGTTCCGTAGCTCAAAAGGAAAAAATGAACCTTTAAAGGATCACTCGTGTGTCTGTCTGTCTGTCTGCCCGTCTGTCACAGCTGATTTGCTCGAAATCTGCTGGACCGATTAAGTTGAAATTTGGTACACATATGAACTTCTTTGACCCAAACACGGACGTGTTACGTAAATAAATAAACTTTGATTAAGGAGGTAACTTTTGGGGGGCAAATTAGAAAATTAAAAATAAAAGCTTTTGCTGACTGTACCGTGTGACATATCAAATGAAAGGGCTTGTTTTAAGGATTTTTTTTTATTATTTTAAAATACATACTTTTGAAATTATTTAAGAAAATACATAAAAAATGACCATTCCCCCCCTTATCTCCGAAACTACTGAGCTTAAAATTTTGATAAAAATACAGAAAATAGTTCTTTACTTATATATTACAAGAAAACCTATAAGAAGTCTGTGATCTTAAAATAACATGGTAAATCACTCAATATTGTGCGTACAAACTTACATTTGCAGTTGGAATGTATGGGGATCATGTTTTTCAACTACAATGTTAAGTTTGTGCTTGGGATAAATTCATCCCAACTACGGAACCCTTCATTGTGCGTGGTCCGACACGCACTTGGCCGGTTCTTTTATTTTTTTACATGCTTCCTTGACATAATCTTTTCTTTGTCTGACATTACATACCCACAATTTTAATTTCAACAAGGTTTACCTTTTACTGGCGAAATGTGTGTGTACTACAGGTACACCCCTCTGCGCAACCCTTCGGGGAAACAAGGCGTGATGTTATGTTATGTTATGTTTTAACTTTTATTATTTTAATAATATTTTATATCGTTTTTTTTTTAATGTGAATATGCTTGTAGGCTTAATAGACTGTAGATTTGTGGAACATTTTCTATTTTGTTGAGTCCATGGTACTTTTGACGGGCCTACACTGTCCTCCCAACACTATTAACACTGTAATTTAAAAACATTGTAAAAGCCAATTATTTTTAAAAGAGTAACCGTGAAGTTTCTTGCCGGTTCTTCTCCGTAGTAAACGACCAATTGAAACCGTGCATCTAGCTTCTGACGTTTCATAAGTGCCCATGTATTATGGCTTGGCTTATGTGAAATATTTTTTTTTTATTTTTAATTGGCGTTTTTGTCGTAGCCGGGTTTTAGTATTTAACATTTTTATAATTTCAAAGTTATTTCATAATGAAATGAAATGAAATGAAATCGTTTATTCTGTAAATAGGATATTAAAATCACTTTTACACGTCATATAAAAAATAAAAAAAAATCTAGATGTAGCCGACATTTCCTATCTGACTACCCCTGAGAAGAAATGGCGAAACAAACTCAGGGGTCAAAGTCTCTTTTAAAGTCCAGACATAATCTTGGTCAGATCATGTGAGGACCATGTAGATCGTGTCTGAAATGGTCTTTTGAGGAAAGAACCACGCAAATTTGAGCGGACCTGACCAATCAGTGTAAGCATTTGTCAGTAATCGTGCAGCTCAACTCAAAACTTAAGGAGCTCAACGACTCGACGAACAGTACCAAAAAAAGCACATTTGGGTAGGCCGCATAAAGCGCTCAAAATGTCAGACCATCATTAAAACTTAACTGAGAAAAGAAAGGAAAACATTTAAAGAAAAAAAAAAAATGACCCACATAGTGCT
The DNA here is from genome assembly GCA_948098905.1 of Tiliacea aurago. Taxonomy (NCBI): domain Eukaryota; kingdom Metazoa; phylum Arthropoda; class Insecta; order Lepidoptera; family Noctuidae; genus Tiliacea; species Tiliacea aurago. The sequence continues at coordinate 22,477,355 of OX402593.1, forward strand.
CACATTCACAATAAATTAAAGTAGTAAATATAATACTTTTCAAAGTAAACATTCATGTAAAATTGTATACAATATTCTGCAATGTCAATATGTATATAAAATCATGCATAATAATTAAAATGTCAAGTTTTATCACAAGGCTAGCAGAGCGAGCAGCTCAATCCCAAGCTTTTTTGTCCTCTAAATAATCAGAAATCTTATAGTACCCTTTTTTACAAAGTTTAGTTTTAATACAGATTTTAAATCGTTTAATGGGTAAGTTCCGAATGTCAGTAGGAAGTTGGTTGTAAAAGCGTATACATTGACCCATGAAAGAGTTGCCTACTCTGTGGAGGCGAGTGCGATGTACAGCAAGATTGTGTTTATTCCTGGTATTTAAACTATGAATATCGGACATTTTCTTAAAATGTCCGATATTATAATACATAATACAGAACAGCGGCAAAATTTTGTAATTACATCCAAGTTTTATCTTTAATAATTAAATTTTATTTTTAAGAATTGATTTTTCTTTTCCTACCTGAATTATTTTATTTTTGTAATTTTAGTTTGCAGTCTCGAAGAGGCTAACTAACTGAAACTAACTACTACTTGAACTAGTTGAAATTTGCGACAGTTGAATAACTGTCGCAAATTTCAACTTAAAAAAAAACCATAATGTTTTATAGAATGGTGCCCAAGATACAGGCTGTGCCTAGTTTGGGACCAACGCTATCTCAATATTGTAATTTTAATGTTAAATAAACGTTATAAAAAACAAGATTAGGAATTTATTTCAAAATCTTTTGGATTGTGAAAGAAAGTGTCTTACGCAATAGGCCAGCAGGTGTGTCTATCTAACATGTAATAATACGTGTATATTTGATACCTTAGAGACATTTAAAACTTGAAGAGCAATTGCAGCTTTACTGGGTAATTTTTCAAAGTTTCTATCATCTCTTCTCATTAGATAAGACGGCAGTGCTATTAATTTTCGTTTATTTTCAGGACGCCAGTACTCTTTCTACAATTCAAAATGACTCATCTTAGTATCACAAACAAAAAAAAAAACATAGAAGAGCGGTGGCCGCCATATAACGGTCGCAGTGACGGCTGTCATGAAAAGAATGCCAGTGGGATTTGACTTTATGGTGTCAAAAAAAGCTCTCTAGGAAAACACACCAACTTACTTCAATAAATAACGTTTCAGTGACGTCATTCGCCGGTAAATAGCGGACGCTATGTGGCGGCCACCGCTCTTCTAGCAAACCGTCTCTTAGGCCTAATGACTTCCACGGTCGTCAACATAATTCAAACATGTTAAAAAAAATGTCGCTTAGACCAATTACCATTTCACCCGTCCATTTTTTTTTAATGGCATTGAAGAGTATAGGTACCAGCTCTGTGGTAGGTATTTTTTTAAAAGGACCCTTTTTGGCATCGCACAAGTCTTGATTGTTTTTTTTTTGTATATTTGTTAATTTTAAATGCGATTTTTGTATTTCTTGTGGGTGTCCTAAATAAAATATTTTTCTTTCTTTCTTTCAAGAGTAATAAATCATTGAAAATGCCTTTTCGATCAAAACAATTCAAGAGGTAAGATACCACGATTAGATACTCCCCGTGTTATTTATCATAATAAGGCACAAAAAGTCTGTCTTCTGTGCTGCACCTAAACCTGATGCCTATTCGTATTATTTACAATTCACAGCAAAACCCACGTGCAGGTGTATTGTATTAGTTTTATCATCTCAGTATGACGCACGCAACGCCAAGCTTCAGGACCGCTGATAACTCCAAAACGCGTTACTAGCGGTCAATGTGCCGATGACTCTCCGCGATTTCCGGAAATTCAGTAAGACCATACTTTATAAGATCATTTCTATAGTAAGCTCTTCACTAGACTTGGCCAAGGCGGCGCCCTGAGCGTGAGGCGGGCGATGGTATTATACCATCAGCCCTTGATGATCGTTCGCTCTCTTTGGAAGAGGGTGGGGCGTTGCTGTCTGAGTGACAAATTTAAACCTTCATACTTGTACTTAGCTCTAACTAAGCGTTTCTATTCATCAAACCCATGAGTACTTTTTTTTCACTTACATATTATTATGACAAGCAGGGTTTTAGAATAAACTCAATTTGTAGCCCGTGTGGAGAAACCCGAACCTAACACTAATTTATAGAAACAAAGTCAAAATTACCTTGAATAAGAAGTTCCACGTCTTAGGAACGCCATAATACCCCGGCCTGACTAGGTCTAAGTACCATCCAAGGGTTGTTGTGACATGTAGCTGAAGCAAGAACAGCAACCACACCCTTAACACCGAAAACTTCTCGATATGGAGTTTGGCAATGTTCCAAATCTGGGTGCCTACGCCTAAAAACCATAAAAATAATATCAAATCACGCCTGTTTATCTACGAAGGGTTAGGCAGAGCTGTACCACCGTGAAAGTTCCCGGTCGACCACTTTTCAACCTTATTACTATGGGCATAAGGGCGAAAAGTGCTCGACCGGGAACGTTCGCGGTGGTACCTATAATACACCCACACTTCGCTTTATGTTTAAGTCCCATGTAATAGGGCGCGAGTCTATCCCTCAACCGGACACAAACAAGACTCCGGGATGGTAATGAGAAATTCCTGTTGGAAGAACCCACAAACACCTTGAACACACACAAACACCTTTTTTTTTTTTTGGGTGGGAAATTATCAAATAACTTCTCCCGCTCTGGGCGGAGCGGGAGGGCGTGTCACTTTTACTGACTAAAACCCACCCGTATTCCTTCATTTGCCTGTGTGCCAGGGCCACGATATCCCTTTCGGACAAACTCGCAACCCTGGCAGGCATTGGCCCTAACGGACCCCGTCAGTTGGTGCTGACAACTCTTTGAGGCGCGCGTGGAATACAACGCGCCGTCGACCCGGGCCTGGTCCTTATCGGACGGTGAACTACCCATCGCTCACCGTCCGCAAGCCCGCGCCTACGGTGGCCGGAAATCGGCTTGCTACTCCCGACGCCCGGGGCGTCTCCTGCGGCGACTAGGGGCGCGAGGGCGCGAACCTTGCCTCTCCCTCACGCGTTCCGCCTCCTCCTTCGCAAGCATTACTGCTTCGCAGAAGGAGGTGACGGCCTCCCATGCACTCTCGCTCCGAACCATGGCCTGAACCAGGGCCGGACGCGAGAGATCGCCTCCGTGAGGACAAGGCGGTGCTCCACCCAAGCCGGGCAGACCTCCACCGTATGCTCCACCGTGTCCTCCGGGCGATCCACACAGTGGTGACACCCGGGCGTTTTGCTCCCGCTTTATCCTGAACAGGAACCTCCCGAAACAACCATGTCCGGTGAGGACCTGCGTCAGGCGGAAGGTAAGGACGCCGTGGCGCCTCTCTAGCCACTCCTCAAAGAGGGGACTTATCGCCACAATTGTGGCGTGCCCAGCGCTGGGTTGCGACAATCGCCGGAGCCGGACGCCGGAGCTCTGTCCGCTGTGCCGTGATTTCTCGCGGCAGCGGAGTTTCACCCCGGCGTTTCGCCTCCTCGCGCCACTCCCAGATTTGCGCAAGGACTTTTGCCTCCAGATCCCATGGCGGTAGTCCGGCAAGGAGGCCCGCTGCCTCACGGGAGACCGTGCGGTAACCCCGTACCAGCCTGATGGCCATGACCCTTTGGGACGCGTTCAATTGGCGGGCTGGTCGCAGCCTTAAGGAACGCGCCCACACCGGTGCCCCGTAAAGGGCCATGGACCGCACGATCCCTTGCACGATCACAAACACCTGAGCTGTGAATCGAACCCAGGAGCTTATGCTCAGCGACCACTGAACCAACGCGGCAGTCAAAAAAGTAAAAAATATTAGCAGCGGTTTTTGTAGCCTATAGGGCTTTTTCTATGGGGTGGGAAATTATAAAATAACTTCTCCCGCTCTGGGCGGAGCGGGAGGGGTGTCAGACTTTTACTGACTAAACCCCACCCATATTCCTTCCGTTGCCTGTGTGCCAGGGCCACGATATCCCTTTCCAACAAACTCGCAACCCTGGCAGGAGCCTGTAGGGCTAAAGATCATCTCAGTCAAAAGCCGTCCACTGCTGGACATGCTCAGCATCGCCAAAACGACAGGCGCTGCTTCCTAGGTAGCTAGGAACTTCGCTTGGTGCCACGCTTGGTGAGCAGCATAGCTCAAACATGTGACGAATGTTGTTTCGACTTTACTCATCTGTCCGCCTTGTACGATGTAGAAAGACGTGCTTTATACAGGGTGTTAAAGTAACTGCGTGCCATAGCTTAGGGATAGGTTCAGTATCGATAAAGGAACCCAGGAAAATTAAAATAAAATTTAAAAAAAAAATGTAATTAAACATAAAAAATAAATAAAAATAAGTCTCTTCGTACTTTAACGGGCTTAGGACCGTCAAATAAAATAATTTTAATTCTAAACGATAGCTATTTTAAGTTAGTAGGTACTAAATTAGGTGGATCTTGCTATATTTTTTTTGTGTTTTATTTTTTTACTGGGTTTGGTTACTGGGTGAGCAACATTCGTCACATGTTTGGATAAAGGATTATTGATACTGAACCTACCCTTAAGCTATGGCACGTAGTTACTTTAACATCCTGTATATCTCTAGATATATAAAGCACGTATTTCTACATGGTTCTCAAATGTTTCAACTTGAATGATGTATGTAATGTAACCAATATTTTGATTTAAAAGAGGATCCAAGGAGTTTCATGCCCGTTCTTCACCATAGGAACCAACTAGGCTTTGGAATGGGCAACTAGCTTCGTCTTTCCGACTCCTTGTTTAATGGAAATACATTCTTTGAAAGACAATAAAGTTGTACTTACCGACCTTTTCCAAATAAAGGACTTCGTCCCAGAAATAGTAGATGGGTGCATGTGGCAGTATACAGCACAATACAAACGTGTATTCTTTGTAGGAATGCCACAAGAAGTCTAAAATAAACGTAGACAAGTATAGTATAAGACCTATATAGTCTGCGTACAGAACTGAAAGAAAAAAAAACATGCCATTATGCTACTAATAATCGTTACAAAAAAAAATGGTAAGTACATACGGTCAGCAACGAAATGAATTTCAAGACTTCAATGAACATTGTAGGTATCCTCCAAACATTTATGTTTATTGATATAGTTGTAAGTAATATTTTTGTTTTTTTTTGTTCTTTTTTAGAATTATGTCAAAACTGTTTTGTTTATAATTTTATTTATCATTTTAATTAATGTTTAAATCGCGTGTAATTTACGAAGGTTGTTTTGTTTTATGTGAATGTCGTATACACCTGTAATTAGTATATGTATACAGGGTCAAATCAAATTAGCTAGAGAAACTCCGCAGACGTGATGAGTATCAATATCTAAACACGATAAAACATAAAATAAATTAATTTGATGATTTTTTTTTTGTGGAATCATCGCAGATGTGATTGGTATCGATTCCTAAACACGATAATAAGTACTTTTGTTTACAAAAGAAAACAGATTTTCTCAGCTCATACTACAAGTAACAACACTACCAACTGCTGTTGACCCCAAAACAAAAAATCTTTTTTATTTCTATTTTAACTTTTTTTTCTTCTTTTTGAAAAACGTTGCCCCACACTAGGAATTTCTCCTGTATCGTGGGTGCGTTTACAAACATTTAAACTCACATACACAAACAGCCAGACCCGGAACCACTACTTGTAGGTCATACAAATATTTGTTCCGTGCGGGAATCGAACCCGCGACACGTAACGCAGCAGTCAATCGCTTAACCACTGCGCCAACCGTGCCGTCAACTTGTTTAAACAGTGTGAGTCTTCGTAATGTGCACATATCGAAATGAGGGAAACTAAGCTTAATTTTAACGATGGAAAAAATATTAAAAAAATCTAAAAAGTAATTCAATTTTATATAGGTACTTACTTACCATTTTTAGGGTTCCGTACCAAAATGGTAAAAAGGAACCCTTATGGTGAGACTAAGTCTGTCTGTCTGTGTGTCACACTGACAGACAGACTTAGTCTGATGCTATCAACTTGAAATTTAGAATAGTTTTTGATGTCGTTTGCCCAACTATTTCGCAAGCTAGAAAGAAATTAAACAAAATATATCTTTTTTGCAAAAGGGACTGAAAGGGAGTCTTAAAAATTTAAAGTAGGGCTACTAGGGCATGTGGGGTATCATATGAATGAACGCTGTTTGCTCATCCTCAAAACATCTTTTTTTTTTAGGCAGCTTCAGTTTCCGACTTTTGATGAAAAATGTAAAAAAATACCGTTCCCCCCCCCCCCCCTTATCTCCGAAGTTTGTAGAGATAAAAATCTGAAACTATTCTATATGATAGAAGCTTATGTTAAGCTTACAGGAAAAATAAAACGATGTCTCTAAATAGCACAGTTTTTCAGAAATCATCAACATCAATATTCGTACGGAACCCTCGGTGCGCGAGTCCGACTCGCTCTTGACCGGTTTTTTTTTTAATTCTTTTTCGCTGCTGTGACCCCTGTGTAAACACATCGGAATAAATTTTAAACTAAAGGATCTATCAACAACATTTTAAAAAGGCATATATACAAAAAGAATATTAAAAAGGGTATAAAAAAGTTTTTTTGTATTTTTCCGTCGATAAAATTAAGCTTACGTTCCCTCATTTCGACATGTGCACATAATGAAGACTCATACTGTATATTTATACCCATCACATCTGCAGCGTTTCGCTAGCTAATTTAATTTGACCCTTTATACAGAGTGGCGATTTAGTCACTTACATCCGTCAAGGGGGTGATTCTACCTGCCATACTGAACAACTTTCGCTATAAAACTCATCACCGATTCGCAAAAAAAAACATAAATGCATCGAAATTGTCTACTGTTGTATTAGAATTAGTTGTTTTTTCCGCCAGTCGGAGTTTCATAGCGAAAAATGTTTAGTATGATGACGGGTAGAATCATCCCCTTGACGGATGCAGGTGACTAGAACGCCACCCTGTATGAACTCCCTTTCCTTATACATCGTATATGCTGTTGGCGTACCTATTTTAAATAAATAAACATCTTTAGTGTTTTATTTTTTTATTAATAGTTGGCAAATTTGTACAATAGCCCTCTGTTGTCAGCGGTCTAAACAGGCAATTTTGAGCATTTTCAGAGAGTTCCAGCTCTTATAAAGATAATGTTTCATCAAAAAGGAAAACATAGGGACACAGTATATATCCTTCTTATTCAGTATAAGAAATATTTTTTAAATTGGTCCAATATTGGAGGAGGAAATAGGCGAGAGCCGAACCTCGATTTATGACTTTTTTACTCTAAAAGTCTCTCCGCCCGCATTTCCTCTTAAGGGTTGCTCGCCACGAGTGATTTTTCGGCGATCGATTTTTGTGTGAATGTATGTCTGACAAAAATCGCCGAAAAAATCGCTCGTGGGCGGCACCCTTAGGTTGGGTCTTTCACTGTCATTCAATAATGGAGTTGATTTATTATACAATTTGATAATTTAGTCAGCAGCATTCATTAACGGAATGATTCTACCCATCATTATCCGATTCGTAAAAATACAACAATTTTAGTTTCACAAATAAATTTGTTCAATTCATACATACATAAAACTCACGCCTTCTTCCCATGGGGGTAGACAGACTACCTAAAGAACGCCACCTAGCTGATACGATACTTACCGACATACCGGGTAAAACGGGGTGAATAGAAATGCAGGGGTGAATCGAGACGCAACTACACACACACACATTTACTAACCCTAGAATAAGTAATAATCAATAGTGAAATCAGTTTTTATATAACTTACCGCATCCGTGTTAGAATGCATAATCCTAAATAAAGGTAACCGTTTCCGAAGGGGTGGAGACCTGGTGTCCTGAAATACAGGCCTTACAGCCTAGCTTAGGCACCAGTCTCCCACAGTATAACTTCTAAAACTATTATGTATGGATATTTTGAAAATGTACTATATATTGTGGTGAGAAATAAAAAATCTTTATCTTTAACTTTAAAATGGATTTTAACGTTGAAATAATATATTTTGTTGCCCAAAAGGACTATGATGTGTTACCTGACGATTAAGTGTCCATGTTGGCAAAAAAAACTATATTATTTCAAGGCTAAAATCCATTTAAAAGTTGCGTCTCAATTCACCCCTGCATTTCTATTCATCCCGTTTTACGGTACTCATTTTGCTTCGTTTACGTTCACGCACGCCGGTGGCAAACACTACGCACTTGACCTTTCTGAAGAACATAACCCAGGTTATGGTATGGTCACTATTCGAGTATGTTCTTCTAGAGCGTCCCGTAGCAGGTGACTAGACGGCATGTACTTCAGTACATCACATCACCATCGGTTCATCATCATCGGTTCGTTCGGTCATGACGTGCAGTTGCCGACTATTTGTTATTTTTGTGCTCGTGATTATAATGTAGATAGGTTTTTTTTTTTTAATGTTTACTTGCTCGAGTTTATGTTTTTCTAAGCACGTGTTTCTGTGACGAATAAAATTATTTTTCGTTCTTCTTTTCTTTCTTTCTTTACTTAGTTATGAGTGGTTACCTACCCATTCACGTATACTTACAATCCTGTGACAGAGCAGTAGTGATAAAAGCAAAGCACATTGTGTTCACAAAATGAAATGCTATCGTAAAAGATATTATAAAAAAGTTGCTGTGCGGCAGTATCGGTTGCATCGGCACCTGGAGACAAAAATAGTAGTCTTACTCCAATTTTTTTAAATTTGCGGGTTTGTGAAAACCAATTATGATTTTTCGATTCTGGGATCCGTTCGCGTACCTTTAAAGTGCAATTTTTTTGTTGTTAATTTGATATGTCACACGGTACAGTTCACAAAACTTTTTTTTCTTAGTTTCCCCCCAAAAGAGACCCAACTATTCAAAATTCATTTATTTACGTTACACTTCCGTGTTTGGGTCACAGAAATTCACGTGTACCAAATTTCAACTTAATTGGTCCAGTAGATTCTGAGCAAATCGGCTGTGACAGACTGACAGATTCTGTAGACAGACACAAGAGTGATCCTATAAGGGTTCTGTTTTTTCCTTTTGAGGTACGGACCCCTAAAAATGGTCATAATCACAACATAGGCTCATAAAGTTTCCACTACTGGGAGTGACTGGGACACAAGCCTCCTCTCTGTAAGAGAGAGCGAGTTGGTGAATGTCGGGTCGGGTTGCCTCCTTCCGTCAAATATGGCGAGGGGGGTGATGGCTGATCTTTGCGTTATATGCTCGGCACTCGTGAACGGGTGCTGCTTGTGGTGACTGGTCGTCTTGGTGACCATGGTTTTGTTATTGTTATTAGTAATTGACTCTTTATTTATTTTACTTCGGTGGTGCTACTTTATCATTTGTGACTTTGAGTCAGCTATACCTTTATGTAGGCGGGCACGCCCAATATGCCTGGAGGCTTTTATTTTTAATTTCTGCTTGAGTATAGTTTTCGACGATTATTATATTTTATTTTTGTTTTTGATATAGTGGCGTGTGCTAGCTACCATAATTATGGCAAATAATTTAATTTAATGTTTTGTGTTGCGTAATGCAAATTATTTTAGATTCTATTGTATAGATTTCTTCCCAGCTAAAGCACTAGGAAGTGTCTTATGTAATTGTTGACGTTCGAAAAGTGCTGATTCTCAGCCTAGTTTAAATAAATTACTTTTGATTTTGATTTTGTCTCACCTCTTCGAACTTAAACAGTCAATCAATCCAGGCTAGAATGCAACAAACTCACCTTAAGAATCAATGTGACCGCTATAGAGTACAAAATGCCTACTAATAAAGCCTCCATGACATGGGAGAACCGCAGCACGCCAGAGTCTACGCCAGAGTGTTTCATCAGTTCCTGAAGGAAAAATGAGAAATGAGTCTGTAGGTAGCTAAAGCCACTGGTAACTGGTTAACTAGGAAAAACTTGATTCTTTAGTACTTTATATTGTAAGGAAGTCATAAAAATGCTGTACCTACGTAAGTACCGAAATATGCTTCAGCGCAATCGATTTATCAATTCAATTCAATTCATTTATTTAATGCATCAAATATGGTAGGTACATGAAGTTCTTAGATAAAATATTTAGTAACACACATTTGGCCAATATTTAGCGTGCAATAGTACAAGTTTTTTATGTTAACTTAAATATATCTGTGCTTTATCGTATAAAATTTACAGGGACACTTTTCAAAGAACTCATCTATCGAATAAAAACATTCTTGTAATAACCACTTCCGCAACACAACACAAAACTTATTGAAAGGTAGTTGAGTAATTGACCCAGGCAAAGCATTGTAAATTAGGGGAGCCATGTAAACGCAGCTCCGTCGAAAAAGTTCTAGCTTTGGAACGGGCATTTCAAAATCTAAATGTGTAACTTTCCTTTTATTTGTGTTATCTTTTCGCTCAAACAGTTCAAGATTGGACCTCACAAACCTGGCAATTTCGTAAATATAAATGCATGGGACAGTCAATAAGACAGGCACGCCATCTATCAGAGGAAAGAAACTAACAGAGGTTTATAGGAGGTCGTGTGGAAGCGCGATATTTGAACTAAATCTGATAGGACAGTTTAAGTAAGTTATAAGTACAGTGAACTCGCACATTTCATAAGATTAAGTAAGTCAAGCTACATCAGCGTTTGCATACGCGCGATCATTTAGTGAACTGGCTAAGTAAAATAAATCAGTCATTTTACCACACTCAAACCGGGCGGTTTAATTCTTTATCCGGGGTTTCCCTCATCACAAGTGTACAGAACAATCATTGTACGCTTGAACAAAGTGTATAGACTATCATCGTACATTTTTTTGGTCCTTCGAGCCGGATTATGTACGGTAAACCCGTACATTTCATAACATTAAGTAGGTCAAGCTACATCAGCGTTTGCATACGCGCGATCATTTAGTGAACCGGCTAAGTAACATAAATCAGTGATTTTACCACACTCAACACGCCCTTCATCCCCGGGTTTCCCTCATCACAAGTGTACAGTACAATCACCGTATGCTTAAACAAAGTGTATACTATGTAGTATGTAGACTGTCGTCGTACATCACATTTATGTGCCTCGTTTATAAGAGAGCAAACCTGATGTCAGTAACCGAACACAAATCAAGACTACTACTGAAGATTTCAAAAACTATCTTTGCATTGTATAAATTCAATCTCTTAGTATTATATAATTGCATAGCACATGTGTGAGCACTATGTACTTACTATAAAGCTACCATTTACTGAGTACTTCTTTCATTGACTTGAATGTGCCCTGGCGGCTGAGAGTATGTCATGCTCACTGTAATGTCTCGCTGATGGTGGCGGGTGTGTTGGATCATTTAGCTTCCTTTATAATGGTTGAGTTGAATGGTGCTAATCCAAGCGTCATGTTCGTGAACGGGCGCCATCAGTAGGGACTGGTCATCTCTTAGCGGCCTTGGCTTATTTTAATTTAATTTTTGAATTGTTTTTTTTTAATCTTTTTGTTACGGACGCTTTTGATTTTGCATCGTTCTCACATGTTTAATTTCAACACGAATGATGTAACCAATATTTTGTAACCATATTAATTTAAAAAGAGTGTCCGTGGAGTTTATTGCCCGTTCTTCTCCATAGGTACCTACTAAGCTTTGGAATGGGCAACTAGCTTCATCTTTATGACTGACCGACCCCTTGACTATTCAAAAGTGCCTGTAATTGGTTTATTTGAAATAAATGCTTAGAGTTTGAGTTTGAAAAAAGTACTAATAAAAAAAAATATAATACTAAGTACCTACTGTAAACTGAGTCAAAATTAACCTTCATTCCAGATCTCCGTTCCACGATCAGTCTCATTGAATGAAAAAGATAGAAAGGCAGTGGTCCAAGAATGGTACATATTATCATGAATGTGTGCAGTGTCAGCAGCTCTTCCATTAGCAAATTCGGTACGGAAGACAAAATAATTTTCTAAAATAATAAAATAAAATATTCTTTAGGTACACAAAATTTATTTGCAAAAGTAAAAGTCGAAGTACAGTCAAAAGTACTAATATCTATGTGTGGAGAATTTAACGCTTACGTCCCCAAATAAATTGGGCTAAGGGCAACAGAATGATGATGATGATACGTATTAATTCCTTAATGCATGCATTAATTCATAGACTAGTGGACTCATCATTCATCATCATTTCAGCCGAAAGACGTCCACTGCTGGACATAGCCCTCCTCCAAAGGGGGGGGCGGGTTGCCATAATCGCCACGCTTGGCAGGCGGGTTGGCGACCGCAGTATGGTGTTAAAATGCATAGAGAACGCTGCTGCCCATTCTCTAGTAAGTCCCTTAGTCGCCTTTTACGACACCCACGGAAAGAAATAGGGTGGTGCTATTCTTTACGTCCGGCACCAAACAGACAGACTGGACTGGTGGACTATTGTATTATTACCTACTCTATTAGTTTTTAGCTGCCATAAAGTCAATAAATAAGTGATTTAACCTGTTCAATATTCTGATGACTGATATGTTCTATAAAGGACTTGTCTATGGCCCATTGCAACTGCCCTAAAAAAGAAGGGGCTATTTCCACTGCAAAAGTAAAAAATATAATGATTTAACTTAATTTTAATAATAATAATTTATCTAAAAATAGACATTTAAAATATATTAAATAATGTAAGTCTCAACGCACTTTAACACATTTCAGTTTTTATTGTAGCTAAAATTATATTTTCTCAAACATGCTTGGAAATTCGAGCATTATTTTGTCAACCTTCTTCGAGATAAATCGAACTGGCCAATTACATGCGAGCAGCGGCCACCAAAAGTTGTATGAAAGTCCATACCTACGTATGTGTCGTGGTTTAGCGTACAAATATTACATACCTAGTAAACTCATATCTATCGTGTAATTTAAAAATGGAACGATCTTTTACTCCGAAACATGGCAACCAAGGAGGTAGGTAACTTATCAAAGGTTCTATTTAAATTTCGAACTAGACTGCTTTGGTATAGAAAGCTGTTTATTGAACAAAAAACAAATGAACACATTGGCGCGTGAAAAATTATCGTTGTTCGTCATTGAACTTGGAATAGAGAAATAATTTACTTTGTTTGAACTTCCGCGCATCCTTGGCCGCAACCATTTGCCCCTTTTGCAGGCCGCTGCAGTAATGTACACACGGCTACACATCAAGCTATACATTTCCAGTATACGCGGACCTCTCATTGTACGGAAATCCTACACAATGCGAGATCAGCATAAACTGGAAATGTATAGCTTGATGTGTAGCCGTCTGTACTACATTAATTTGGGACATACCAGTCTGATAGATGTTCAAACATACCTTTTGGAGTAATAGTACGCAAAAGTCCATTATATGCCTTATTTAGGTTATTCTTAGCCTCACCAGTAATCACATTTATAGAATATTCTAAGTCAGTTGTAAGTGATCCGTTGTTCTGAAACATTAAAAAAATTGTTAGGTATTAAATTATTATTATTTAATAAATAATTGTAGGTATATACTGGGCAAAGGCTTTAAGGAACAGGAGCCAGGATGAGTAACAATATACAAACAATACAAGCAATGGTTAGTTTGTGGCTCACTGCATATTATTTGACCCCTGAGTTTGTTTCGCCATTTCTTTTCAGGGGTAACGTCGACTCCATCTAGCTTATTTTTTAGGGTTCCGTACCTCGAAAGGAAAAAACGGAACCCTTATACGATCACTCGTGTGTCTGTCTGTCCGTTTGTACAGCCGATTTGCTCCGAATCTACTTGGCCGATTCAAGTTGAAAGGTAGGTACCTACACAATTACACATATATTAGTAATTTCTGTCACCCATACATGGACGTGTAACGTAAATAAAGGAATTTGAGGATAACGTTTGGAGGGACAAATTAGAAAATTTCGAATAAAAGTTCTGCAAACTGGACCGTGTGATCAAATGAAAGAGCTGATGGGGACAAGGGCTGTGCTAGCTTATAGATCGTAACAATTTTGGCATACTAAATTTGTTGGTCAAGTGTGAGATGTCCATAAAAATGAATAAAATTGATTATACAAATTGTATGAAAAAATTTGCAATATTTGTCCAACTTCCGCCGTCAATTACTACCGCACAATGAAATGATCCTTACACGCAACAGAGTCGAATAGCAATAAAAAAAAACACTCGTTCTTATGGACAACTCACACTTGACCAAAAAAATTAATATGCCAAAATTGATAAGATCAAAAAAGAACCAAAGTTTTCTAAGAAAGTTTTCAGATATCTGATATCTCTTATGGATTCCGATTTCCACCTGTTGGCTAACTTAAAAGAAACACTCTGTATATCTCCAATATCGCAAAATATCGTAGTAAGTACCAGATTAGATGCAAAAATAGTTTGAGTAATAATTTTTGTACTAGGTATTCAAATCTTCGATCCGCTGATTTGGGAAAACTTGAGAACTGCGAGATTTTAGTGAATTTATGTTTGTCTTCATACCTACATAAATCTATAATATAAATATATTTAAAAAAAACAGGTAAAACGTAAAAGGCATAAAACAATATGATAGTCATAGAATAATATTGTATTTGATAGTAGATTCCATTTAGGTAAATCAGTTACTTAGTTTTTTTTATTTCTAAATCTTCTACGGTTAAAATACGCCGAGCTAGATTCATCAGCACGCCGCCCGCCCGCGCCCGCGCCGCTGCAATATGCGGGAGCGGCGGCGGCGGCGCCCATGTCTATGTTAAAATAACATGGTAAATCTCTCAATATAGTATGTACAAACTTCAGAGAACATGTTTTTCAATTACAATTAATTTTAAGTTTGTTCTTGGGATAAAAACATGGAAGATAACATCATTTCACGGAACCCTCACCACGCCAGTTCAACTCGCACTTGTCCGCTGTTTTTTTTTTTAACGTAACATGTAAATGTGATTCCAATACTTAATCCTATTTACAGAATTCCCGATGTGGTTTATGTCTCTCATCATCATCATTCTGTTGCCCTTATCCCAATTTATTTGGGGTTGGCACAACATGTCCTCTTCATCCATACTTGCTAAACTGCCTGTAGGTACCTATCTCTATTGTACATGTACTGAAACTGTATTATTATGTTTTAATGGTCAACGGCAGCACTAGTAAGTAACCACACTACTAATTGAACCCAGCACTGACTATAATAATAGTCTTACTTACTTAAGCACAGAATAAGTAATAGTACTACGACTTAAGCAAAGTACCAATCAATATTATTTATCAACTTATTCTACAATAATTGTAGAATAAGTTGATTAATAATATTGATACCAATCAATCAAGATACCAATCAATATTATTTATCAACTTATTCTACAATAATTGTAGAATAAGTTGATTAATAATATTGATACCAATCAATCAAGATACCAATCAATATTATTATAATCAAGATACCAATCAATATTATTTATCAACTTATTCTACAATAATTGTAGAATAAGTTGATTAATAATATTGATTGGTACTTTGCTTAAGTACTTAGAAAACATTGGTAAAAATATATAATAATAATGTGGTGTAATGAGGTGGTGACTGGTGTGTAAAATAGTACCTAGGTATAATTTTATTGCATTACCTTAAACTTCACCTCAGCAATGCCATTGGAGGTTTTGAAGAAATTGGCGTGAAAATTTATAGGAAAGCCTATGCTCTCAAATTCCCACCATTGTTTTGGTAGAATACCTTAAACCAAAAGTTTTGTACTTACTTGGATAAATAACTTTAACAAAAGGGGGGGCACTCTCTTAAGACTTGTTCAAGCTTAACATAAACTAACTTTAGCAGAGAATCGTCCATCCTTACCTGAGTCTTGATTCAAATAAGCCTCGGCTCTAGTCATTAGCCTTCGTGTAAAATTGTTAAAAGGTGTAAAAAATACTCTTATCAAAGAAGTACCATTTTCCATCATCTGAAAAATAAATAAATGAAGAGCCTGTAAGATAAAAAACAGCCAAGTGCGAGTCGAGCTCGCGCAGGAAGGGTTCCGTACCTACCATTATCTATAAAAACGGCAAAAAAATGACGTTTGTTGTACGGGAGCCTCCCATAAATATTTGTTTTATTTTAAGATAACTATTTATTGTTAGTGAATATATAACTAAAGATTCTGTGAATAAGTATTTCAAGCATCTACCTGTTGCCGTTATCAATATCAAGCAAAAAAAAACACGTTTGTTGTATGGAAGCCCCCATAAATATTTATTTTATTCTGTTTTTAGTATTTGTTGTTATAGCAGCAACAGAAATAAATCATCTGTGAAAATCTCAGCTCAATCTCATCAACTGTCTAACTATCACGGTTCATGAGATAAAACCTGGTGAGAGACGGACAGACGGCGGCAGCGGGGCCTTAGTAATGGGGTTCCCGTTTTACCCTAGGGTACGGAACCCTAAAAACTGACTGAATGGTGCGATTGAATGAAGTGACTAGACTGCGAGGTAAAATAACAAAACTCGTTGAATAAAGCTAATTACATCGCACAAAGTAATACTCACTGTGGTGGTTTTAGGTTTCAGTTCCACGATATTGATTTGGTGGATTAGAAATAAAATAATAAACACAGTTATTCCGCCAAACGATTCCCAAAAAGTGTGACAGTACCGATAAAATCGCGTCTTCACATATTTCCACAGTAAAACCCTTAGCGGTATGCAAGTATTTGTTGTGTATTCTTTTGTTTTTTCATAAATAAACATCGTACGACTAAAAAATAATTCTAACTTGCGTGCTTGTGAGCGTTTTTTTAATAAACGCGCTTTGTTTAAATTTGGCGGACAAAACGTCAATGTCAGCTTCACAGAGTACATTGTATGCAGGTCAGCTTATCTTAGCAGGCTTGTAAAAAAAATATCGATGCATCGATTTTTTGTTTGTTATATCGATTTTTCGGCGATATCTATAATCGAGGGGTGAAATGCTATTTGTTGGAAGTGACATTTTGCGAGCCATTTAAAATTTATAAAAAAAAATCGTTATATCAAACTACTGCTCTTACTTTAATTAATGGGAATTTCAGATCTTTATTGCAAAAAATACTTAATGTTTCGGTACATTTAAATACTCGATTCCTTAATTTCGATAAATTATCTGCAACACCTTATTTCTAGAGTAAAGAAAAATGATTCAACTTCCAAACATGTCATCAATCAGCAGCAGGCAAAGTGGTGACTTTACAGTGCCTAAGTAGTAGAAAACAAAATTATTTAATCAACGTAACTCAATCATAATAGGAATAGGCTATTTTGTTTAAGTACAGTCACCTGCAAATCAGGCTATACGAAACTGTCAAATTGTCCAAATGATTTTAAACCTTAAAATGTTAGCAGTTAAGTTCAAAATTGAATGAGAAAAATTGACAGTTTGTGGTAACTTTATGTGCTGGCGACTGTACCAATTGGGTTTTGATAATACATACAAGTTGACTTATGCAACGATGAACATTCTTAAAATGACTTGTTTGATGTCTCATGTTTGGAAAGGATTATAAAAAAATCCCCGGCACAAACAAAAAGCTCTAAAAAGTAAACAAATAATAATATGTATTGGCCCTTTAAGTTTTAAGAAGTTGTATTACTTAATGAAATGGGTGAATAATATTATTGTCTGAATATAAAAAAGTTCTGATGATTAAAAAATCTTATAATACGTAAACTACGTACGTTTTCTTTCGTAATATATCTTAAAAGCGCCAAAAAAGTGCTTAGATTCGTACGAAACCCGGCTCATCCAACGCAGAAAAAAATCGCTGAATCCAATTAGGTTTATACTTAACTCAATATCGTTCAAAATTTCGTTTCAAACAAATAGCCTTTCACCCCTCGTATTATTTCGATACTTACATCGATAGATCGATATAAAATATCAAGTATCGAAAATGTATCAAATACGATGTATTTCCAATAGCAACACCGTTGTCCCCACTGACTAAAACCGCTAGAATTCAGAGCCGTATAAAATAAACTTATTTTTATCAATTTTTCATTATTAATAAAAAATAAACACAATACAATTTCATAAAATTATACTTTTTCGAAAATTTCCCCAGTGTATCGATATTTCGGTATTTTTTTCAGGATTCCTCGTTGTTCAGATAGAGGCTGAGCCGGTGGCGGACAGTTTGACAGTACCTAATTTATTATACTCAATCTGCCTAGCTTTCTCCCAATATCTACATTGACGTAGACTTCCAGTTTATCAGTACTACTTAAAGGTTATGGCCATTTCTAAATATGGCGCATTTAGAACAACTAAACCACGTTCAAGACCTGTCAGCTTGAACGCAGTTACCCATGCACTGTGTCTCTGTGGTTTGGTTTGTGGTTATACTATACATATTATGGCAATTTTATTTACACCTTATCTTGGTAATTCTGCAGCAGTAGCAAGAAAACATTGTGTAAATTTACTTGGGAAGTCCCTACTTCCCAAGTAAATTTATACAATGTTTTCTTTGTTGCTGCAATTCTAGGAAACCATAACTATTTCACTGATATAGCAGTCCTTTTACGTAAATATAGACTACAAAACCACAAATACCAAGAAAAGAAGAAATTAATTAAATATAAGTGCTGATCGCGTTCAGTTTCATTGGTAATCCGCACTGGCGAATTTCACCAATGAAACTGAACGCGATCAGCACTTCTAAACTGAGTTCAAGAGCTGTCAGTGTCAATAATCCAAAGAAAATAATGACACTGCCAACTCTTAAACGTGGTTTAAGTGCTGATGGCAAGCTGTAGCTATCTGAAGCATCTTTTGCCGTCTTGCATTACAACTCCAACAGAACTCTTGTTTGGGTATAATTTTGTCAGAATCTTCATTGGGCATTGCATTATTTAATACTAAAATATGTAGTTGATTGTAGGCCAATAGCCCAGAATAGCAGAAATAAATGAAAGTTCGTGAATCGTGTTATAATGTTTGGGCAAAGCTTTCTTCTTCGTCGTGTCGGTAGTACGTGTCGGTATGACTTAAAATTTATTGGCTTATTTCGCCACTTTCACGGCATATTCCAACTATGTTTTATTCAATATATGAATAAAACCTTGTTTGAAAAAATGTTGGTATTTTCTGAATAGAAATATTAGGTTTCATTCTTTGGTCACACCGCGAGTCGGCCATATTGAATATTTTTAGTAATTGGAAATTATCGTCTGCGATGGAGTCATATTTTTGCTTATCAAAATTTGATCATATTTTTGTTGAGTATTCGCCAAAATTATGTCATTTGTCTATCGTTTCTCAATCCGGTCGCGGTCATTGCAGAAAATCCTCGGTCGTTTGACAATATTCGCCTGAGAATAATATTGTTGATATATTCACTGTCGACCCTGGAGACATCTTGTGATAAAAAACCATTATTGCGGCAAGTTACTTGGCTGTCTGATTTTGTGTTCACGTGAAACGAGTAACAAAATTAGATTGGTGCTATTTAGGAGTCCGCAATCATGGACGTGTCGTGGGGTAAGTAGTTGTTTAAGCGTTAAATAATTATTTTCTACGTTAACTTGTATTGTGATGTCCTTGCGTGGTTATTTCCAGACGCGGATAATTTTGAGCCTAAACTACCGACCACGTTGACTACTTCGAGTAAATGGGAAGGCGAAGACGAGGAAGAGACCGTGAAGGTAACGTGCTTTGCCAAAAGTTTATTTTTGTTACCATCCGGTATTACGTTAGTGTTTAGTGAGTTTTTGCGACTTTTTAGTACATAACCTCAATTTTTGTGCATACGTGTTGACGTCAGTGATATTGCAGGAAAGTTGGGAAGACGAAGAGGAAGAAAAGAAAGATGAAGAAAAAACTGATCTTCCTGCGCCTGCTCCGGCGAAGCCGAAGAAGAGAATCCAGGATAAAATAGCCGAAAAAGAGGTGAGTACGTTAACAGCAACCATATGTCGTGAACTTTATTTCACAAGGCCATTGGACAGTTACATCCTTGTCTTAGGGCGTGTTTTGGTGATTTGACGTAATAGTTATTATGGCCATCGCAGAATTCTCGTAGTTTTGTATGGTTCTGCAGATTCTTTTCAGGTTTCCTTTTCCCATGCTGGCCTGTTTTATTTATGAATTATATAGTACCTACAAAACTTGAGGATCTCCGAAACGATCAATTGCAATTGTTAATTTTTACGTGAATTATACACATTGATGTGCAAATTGATCATCTAGCAAATGCAATTAAAGCAATTGACAATATTACAAATTGGTGGCAATTGTTTGTTTCAGGGACGGGACCCCTTATTCGTACATGTCCTTATTGCTACCAAAGCATGTTTGGTCTGGCTAGATAAGACACAGTGAAAGTTCTAAAACCACTTGAAACAAGCAAGTCTCAATAGAAAGTCAGAATTTATTGAACCTGTTTAAAATTCTGTGTGTCAGATATGTAGCAAGAATATTATCTGTAACTTATTTCAATTAGCTGAGCAGACACATAGCATGCAATACTATAATTTGACCTCCTTCTTTAAATTGTTCACACAATATTTTTCTAAAAGTGCATTAAAGTATAGGAATTTTAGTGTTGTAAACATTAAAAAAAAATATTAAGAAATGCATTTTTTTTAAATGGAACACATGTTTAGAGCATGGGAAAAAACAAGGTTTCTGTTTGTTCTTGAATAATATGTATTTGACAGAGGCATTAATTTTTTAATTGATCAAAATAAATCAACACTTCTCAAGAGTTTGGTCAGTAATACAACAGCCAATGAAATTGGCTTTATGAGATATCAATTATATTTATCTTCCAATAGCTTTCACTTTTCCTTACATATTTTGGCCCTTAGTATCCAGATGTCTCCTGATCTCTTCAAAGTTAGACTGAACAGGCATCTTCTGGGTAAGCTCACTCCATCGTCGACTTTGTCTCTATCACCTCTGCCCTAGGCTAAGGACAAGAGCAAACCCATGCTAAATAAAAATATAAAATGTGACCCAAGTAACAGTTAAGTCTGAAAATCAAGAACTGGGGAAACATAATAATATGAAGTTGGCTATGGATTTGTAAGTTTCCTTGTGCTGAAATTAAATGTATAAACAAATGTTTTAATTAGTTGTGATGCTATTCTCTGATAATTATCTAAAAAAATGCCCAACTACACAGTTACTATTAAATTAACACTAGTTATAGCTTGTGTAATGATAATTATTATTCATTTACCTGATCATTAATAATAATATGTTCTAAAACCTATTATAGCCAAATAATAATTTGATGAACTCCTGTTTGTTTTCATAGCTCACCAAAGATTGTCTTTTCTATATTATTTCTATGAGCAATTAGTAATCTGTCTATGTGTCCATTCAAACCAATCACTTGCATCTAACAATGGGTGTTTATGGACCACTCATAGACCTCAAGACCAAGTATTATACTTTTAGGAACAACCTGTATCAATCTAAGTCACATTCCTCTACCACTTTTTGTTTTAAGGACAATCCGATCAGTCATCGATGTTCGCTTGTTTAAATAAAACTAAATCTCCTCATTGTTATTTTTGTTGTTGTTTTTAGAACTTAAATTTTGTTTAATTTTCTAAATTATGTGGTTGATGATATTGGTGCACGGTAATACTCTATCGAGTTTATGTTAGCACTAACTTATATGGATAAAATATAAGTGTACTGTGTGTGAATAAATAAATTTTAATAATTGATTCCAGGTGTAATATCATCCTGGAAACTATTTCGTCTTGACCATTGGTCTACCTACTATCTATAAACTAATAAATAGGTTCCATATCTGTAGCCATCTTTTTCTACTAAAACTACTTGTAGTTGTATAATATTACCCATTTAAAAGTGATCTTGGTCACATTTCAGCGTCTTGAACGCGAGAAGGCAGACCGTGTATCCGCAGAGAAGGTGCTAGAAGAACTGACCCCTGAACAAAAGCTGGCAGAGAAGCTGCGCGCACAGAAAGCACAGGAGGAGTCTGACTTGAGGCTCGCCTTGGAAACCTTTGGTTAGAGCCTTGCTTGATTAAAACTAGTCTTTGCCCACGCCTTCGTAAGAGTGGAGGTCGGAAGTTATTCCTCGGGAACGTACTCCGGTAGTACTTTCGCATGAAATAACTTCTGATGTCAACCAATAAAAAGTTCGAACGCACGAAATTTTGTACAAATCCATTCGTAACTTGTAATTTTTTTTTTTTTTTTTTTAATGTTGTCCCACACTAGGAATTTCTCCTGTATTGTGGGTGCGTTTACAAACATTTAAATTCACATACACAAACAGCCAGACCCGGAACAACTACTTGTAGGTCATACAAATATTTGTTCCGTGTGGGAATCGAATCCCCGACACGCAGCGCAGCAGTCAATCGATAATAATATTAGTATGCTTATCACAGGGATGCCAATGCTTATGTTCTTGCATGCTACCAGCATAAATCCTGGTCTGCTTGAAGTTGTCTAAAGGTCAGCATTTCTATTTGCCTATCGCTGGCTGCATGACTGACACTCTTTGAACTTTAGCAGTGGCTAAGTTAACCTGGGAAACCTATGCTGACTAATTTTAGGTGTAATGGGGCATTAACATCACCTATTGTGTCACACTATGTAAAATTTATGTATGGTGTATCTATTCATACACTGTTCCCTACATTTTGACGAGTTAGAACATAAATGTAGAGAACAGCTAATTTTTTTTCGCGATTTCATGTTTGTTCCCATAGTAAAAGTTGATCATAATGATGAGTACAATGACCTCTTAAGAGATTTCGTGTATGAATATATACACCTTATATATTTATAGCTGAAAATTGTAGTGTACAATGCTACACCATATAAATTACAAATTCATAGAAGACTCTTTATTGTGTACACTAATTATTAAAGAATCTATCTTAATTCTATCAATTTTTCTTAATTACGTTTTCAAACTACGATAGTCATCTGCTAATGTGTAGTAATTCATACACGGCAGCTAGTATCAATGTTGAACCCGGCTAAGAAATCCCGAATGGCTACTATCAATTCAATCAAACATTATTTCAAAGATGTAAGAAAAGCTGGTAGCCTGTTGCCCAGCACTATAGGCAATTAATATCATAACATCACGCCTGTAATCCCCGAAGGGTTGGGCGGAGGACTACCTGTAGTATACCCACATTTCATCAGTTATGTTAAATGACTACGTAATATGAGGCGAGCCTATTGCCATCAACTGGGCACAAATCCAAACTCAGTTGGTCAGTTAATAATAAGTAAATAAAATCCTTATTTCAGGTGTAACAGCTGACCAGCTTTCCGGCACTGGTAAAATCGACGGCTTCCAACCAACCACAAAGGCAGAATTCACAGAGTTTGCCGACATGCTCACCAAGAAGATATGCTTGTTCAAGGCCAGCGAGGAGTTCCCAACCTTCATTGATGAATTCATGAGGAATGTTGTTGTTCAATGTAAGTAGACTGTTATTTTGTGTGGGTATGTATGGTTTTATTGATAGAAAGAGACTGGAATATACTGGTATGATATACATAAAAGTATGGCCTAAGAAAGTATTAATCAACAAGCGTCTTATGATTGATATTTTTGATTCTAATTTGTCATTCAAGACAGCCTTTGGTACATTACCACTAAGGCGCTGAATGAATAAACAAGCTGCAGCGACAGAGATGCGATCAAGTTTCTGCAGCGACACTTACTATTGTATTTGTTTCATTATTAATTGTGACCAAGAATTTATATAATTTTCTCAAACATGCTTAGAAATTCGAGCATTATTTTGACAACCTTCTTTGAGATAAATCGAAATTGCTGTACTGGCCAAATACATGCGAGCAGCCTCCAAAAGTTGTATGAAAAGCCATAATATGTGTCGTGTTTAGCGGCCAAATAAATTACATAGTAAACTCAGCTATCGTGTTATTTAAAAATGGAACGATCTTTTACTCCGAAACATGGCAACCAAGAAGGTAACTTATCAAAGGTTTTATGTATATTTCGAACTGGCTTGCAAATAGAAAGCTATTTTTGTTAACAAAAAAAAAAAAAAAAACAAATGAACACAAAAATTATCGTTATTCGTCTTGAGTTGTCTCAATTGAGTCTGGAATTTATAAATAATTTACTTAGTTTGAATTTCCGTGCATTATTTGAGAAAAGTACTATACAAGCCTTGGCCGCAACTATGCATTGATGGACTCACGTTTATGTGAGCGTGTGCGTTGGTCCATCATGCCTCTTTTGGTGGCCGCTGCAATTTTGTACTATTATTTGACCAATTCTTCTCATTGAAACTGGTTTTTATGTTAATTTCGATTATGCCATCCTCTCATACATAACACACAGTATCCTTGTCATTATTTATGATTCAATGCGGATTATCATCATCAGGTGGCTGTCTGCCTTTTCCCAACTATACTGACTAAAGAACATTTTTTTTTCCGGGGTGGAAAATCCTCATGGATGTCCTTCGCTCTGGGGCGGAGGGGTCTGTCACTCTTACTGACTAAAAACCACCAGTGTTTCCTTCCCACACTAGCACCGGGGATATTGGGATCTGTTATTACTTCCCAAATCCCCGGCTAGTGGCGGCCCGCCTCTGCGGGCCACCTCAAGTCTGGGGGGTGAGGTGTTTGACCCCCCCTGCGACGTCTGAAAGGGGCGCGTGTGGAACACTACGCGCCGCCACCTCGGGTCCAGTATGATATGGGACGGTGGACTTGGCCACCGTTACTGGACCCATTTAGTAGGGCCGGAACAGGACATTATCTGCCCTCTGCCGACGCCCCGTGCGCCAGCTGCGGGCCGGGTGAGCGGAAGAGATCTCCCGCCCCCTATCCGCAGCCTCCTTCTGCGACACGACTGTTTCGCAGAAGGATACCACCGCGTAATTATGAACCTAACCTAACCAGATGCAGCTGAATACCAGTATTTTACATGGAGCAACTGCGTATCTGATCACCACATCCAAATGTGGATTATGTTGATAAATTAATCATTCCAAATGTTCTCTTTCCAGTGCCATCAGCAGACATTAAAAGGATAAAGTTAACAGTGGACAACCTGTACATCGAGAAGCAGAAATCTGAGAAAATGGACAAGTCCAAAAAACCGACCAAGGGCAAGGGAAAGGCTAAATTAAAAATTGAAGGCGATAATGTGAGTATACGTTATTTATGATTCATTCGGCTGCATTTGCATCAAGATGAGTGACGCACATTCTCTGTTCGCTGTGGGGAGAAATGTAGAAAATACTAAATTACTAAACTAGCGGGTATGTAAATGCGTTCTTCAAACCTGTCAGCTGAGTACAAACGAAAACGTGTTTTACGAATTTAAACTTTATCGGCCTTATTACAAAACAAGGTTTATCTTTAGACCCAGGCGTGTCATTTTTGAATTTTTAACCTGATTCCATCTGAGATAAAGTTCTTGATACAAAAACTGATTTTAAACCAGAGGCTAAGTTGTCAACTTTGTATTAAGAACTTTATCTCAGATGAAATAAAGTTCGAAATGAAAAAGGTTGGTGGGGGTTTGACACCTGGGTCTAAAGATTAACCTTATTTTGTAATAAGGCCTTATTAGTTCCTAATCGTGTCCAACTAACAGGTTTCAGGAACCCATTCTCTGGGCTGCCGAAATATAACAAGTTTTATTGCACAAATTGACGTCCGTAAAATAACACTGTTAACATTCATGTTAAAGTCGAATTACTGTGAATGTACTGGGTTTTTACGACCTAAGCAGAATTTTCGTTAGATAATATTTTAGTTATTATATGTTAGGCTATGCTTAGGCAGTACCGTGTGGGGCCGGACGTAAAGAATAGCACCAACCTATTTCATCCTGTGGTGCGTGGATGTCGTAAAAGGTGACTCAGGGACTTACTAGAGAACAGAGTGTTCTCTATAAATTTTAACACCATACTGCGATCGCCAACCCACCTAAAATATACCACCTATGGCAAACTCCCTGCTTTGGGGGAGGCCCATGTCCTGCGGTGGACGTCTTTCGGCTGAAATGATGCTTAGGCCCGAGGATCGTGGAAGTCGCACAAGATCCCATGATCCCCGGTGCAAGTGTGGGAAGGGAACACCGGGAGAGTCTGACAGACCCCTTCGCCCGCTCCAGGGCGGAGGACGTCCATGAGGATTTTCTCCCTGGAACAAAAACAAATAGGTTATGCTTAGGTCGTATTTCCACATCCGCCTGCCCTAAACGTTTGCGAGAAATATGAGTTCCTGTCTGACAGTTACTTTATTACAGTCATGATCATCATCATCATTTCAGCCGACAGACGTCCACTGCTGGACATAGGGCTCCCCTAAAGGTGGGGTTTTCCATAATCGCCACGCTTGGCAGACGGGTTGGCGATCGCAGTATAGTGCCAAAATGCATAGAGAACGCCCATTCTCTAGTAAGTCCTTTAGTCGCCTTTTACGACACCCACGGTAAGAAATGGGATGGTGCTATTCTTTACGTCCGGCACCAAACGGATAATTATTACAGCGCCTAGATCTTACATCATGTACTAAAAAAAACCTATTACAATATTTTTATGACTAAACCTGTTGTGTCATCTCCGTAACATTCATATCTCGTATAAATAGTTATCAAAACGATAAGATAAAAACTACGTGTTTTATCGTTTCGCTAACACTGCAAGAGATACTCTTATCACTAAAGTTTAGATACGAGTTATATAACTTCTAGGTCAAGTTTGCTTCACTAAGATAGTGAAAAGTGATTAAGTTATTTACAAACAATTTGAAAATAATGACAGTGTAAGCTTATTCAGCCTATGTTCCCACTGCTGGGACACAGGCCTCCTCTCTGTGACAGTGAGTAGGCCTAACCCACCTCGCGGGCCCAGTGCGGGTTAGTAATGTCATCTTCGAATTTTTCGTTCTAGAACAAGCCGGTTAGGTTAAGTAATACGGGCTGGTGTCCGCAACTCCACATCAATATGCGCGTATTTTGCGTACGGGTGGGAAAATCGATTATTCGATCCACCCCAGCTCCTCAAGGAACGCCAGCAACGCCTTGGTGTTACTAACAATCTCACAGAGGGTACCTTAAACAAGCCGGTTTCCTCACGATATCGTTTATGACAACTTTTTAATTATTATAATCAACATTTGAAAAGGTTTTGATGTATTATTTTACTGTTTGAACTTTGAGCTGATATATTGCCTTGACTGTCGCTCTGTGGATCAAAGGATTCCAGTTTAAAAGATCATTGATGATAGTGTTTCTGACAAAGCTTTCTTTATCCACGGATGTTGGTAAAAGGCAATAGAAGATTGTCTTCTCCAGGACGATTTTTTGCATTGTGTTTGGCTGATTATGTAGCTTAGGAGGACCTGTGCCTCGCTTTCCCGTCCGCAGTGTGAGCAGCCAGCGATCACCTATTAATATAATTTTATTTCTTATATAATTTATACATTAACATTTTTTGGTCGAGAAAATAGTCGATAGCAGTCGCTTACTCGTCGGGGGGGCAGATGCCTTAGCTTGGTTCACCGTTAGACATTTTGTGCTTCCTTTGTCATTGAAGCAGAGCCGAGAAGTGCAGGAATTGTGTATCAGCTGTGCGGAGTAATAATAATGAAGACGTTTTTCTAATGTCCACATTTCTTTGTTTCCAGGCTCATCTCAATCAATACGACACATACGGCAATTTCGACGATGACTTCGACGATTTCATGTAAAACATCACACTTCTCGTTTTTAAGTCGGTACCTGGCGGCAATAACGATACTTCCCTTGTTACACAAACCGTTTTGTGTCTTATTCTCCTTGCTATACGGGAGATTGTTGCTTGTACACTAATGTAAACGTGCAACGTCGATTAAACATGTACTGTCTTGAATATTATTTTACTCATTTAGTAATTTATGTAACATAACAATATTTTTGTATGTAAATGTAGTCAATATTAGTCTACAAGCAATAGTCTATTTAAAAAATATGGATTTAAAATACATAGCTAATATGTATAATTATGTGGGAAAAAGGCGATCGAAATTCGTATGAAACAATAACTTTTTTAGTTTTGTTAAGGCCCAGTATGAGAAAGATATTTATGTATGTTTAAATTATTGATATTTAAATGGCTATTTTTTCCACGTTTTTTGTTAACGCAATTGTCACCAGGTACCCAGGCACGTTACACTAATATAGTCAATGTAATAAAGAGACACAACAAATATTAACATATTTTCACAAATAAAATCCAAAAAAAAATATAGATTACATGACAAGTTTTTGTGAAAAGCTTCATTAAGTCATTAGATTTAGTACAACAATTTTATTTATTTAAACTTAAATATAATAAAAAGTCACTATCGTCATGAGTCATATTTTGAATAACAATCATGCTCTTTAAAAAAAAAAAAAAAAACTACACTTCTCATTATTCCATCAAAGTATTTTATCTTCATAAAATATCCTAAGTACTGCAATTGTAAGAAACTATGCTTCCATAGAAGTTTTTGATGTTATTAACTTAGTTTTAGCGAATAAAACTTTTTCTATGCTCAAACAACTTTTTTTAGAGAAAAAAAAAATCAATTCTACGCAATAAATGGAAACTCGATAGCATAGGTGAGTTGATATATTTTTCATAGTTGTATAAAACATTGCTTAGTTAATGTAACGTGCCTCAAGCCATGTATAGCCTATATACATAATATACAATGTATTATACAGTCGTTTCATTCTATGGTTATGGCCCGATGTTATGTTATATAGATAATAAATTTTTTATTGTGATAATTATTGTTGTTTTTTTTGGAGCACCTAAATAATTGTTTCATAATATTTTGTGGAGCGTACTACCCAACAGAAATGTGTGACTTATGCAAATTCGCGTGACTACTTCATGAAACTTACTCTCTTCGTGGAATCCTATTGAATGACTAATTCAATAGGATTATACGAAGAGAGTTAGTTATATTGCTGATTCTAATGATAATAATTAAATTCTGTAAAGCCCTAAGTGTTACGTCTGCGAATCATATTTAGTTAGTTCAACATACAACTTTTTTTTTTTTCTTTATTAATAAGGACTAAAGTTCTTAATAATTTATTACAATCTAGCCTAATAAGCAATTTAACTCTTAACTTATTATTTTACGTGATAGATTATGTTATAACTAAGAATAGTGTCAATTTGCACTTTTACACAATTCCGTAGCACTTTCTAACATGCAACTTGACACAAACCTGCAAATTGCAAAAAAACGCAAGAAAATTTGAATTTCGCGGTCTGTGTTAGCGCATCCCCCTTACGAACTGGACAAAGAAAATGCAGCATAGTGGATACTGCATCTGTATTATATGTGCGTGTGTTCGTAATGACATAATAACTTATTTCGGAAAGTAATGCTACCATAAGACTAAGAGCGAATTTCACCAATGAAACTGACCCCGATCAACACTTCTAAACTGCCTTCAAGAGCTGTCAGTGTCAATATTCCCAACAATGATGACACTGATAGCTCTTGAACACGGTTTAGAAGTGCTGATTGCGTTCAGTTTCATTGGTGAAATTAGCTCTTAGTCATAAGGTAGCATTATTTTCCGGATGATGTCATTACCTTGGATCCACTTATCATTCTTTGGTGGTCAATATTGCACAAAGAAACATGATGATCTACCCACACATCAATCTTATCTACCAAGTAAGGGCTGTGAAAACCATGTAGGCTGGATATATTACGTAAGAGTATAAACATTGCTTGCTTGTGTACCTACCTATACACCTACTGAGCTCCCGAAGGTCCGTGGATAATAAATCTATATCTATAAAAATCAACCCCACTTTTCGTTGTAATTTTATAACTCAAGAACGGGCTAACCTATCAAAAAAAAAAAGGTTTTGGCTTCGTTCGGACTTTTTTTTTTTATGTAGGGTAGGTAGGTAGGTAGGGTAGGCAGCTAGGTTAGGTATTCTTTTACCCATAGAAAGCCACGTTATTTGTGAGTGTCATAGAGTAAAAATGTTTACCGCCAAACGAAGTGGGCACGGGTCAGCTAGTATATTATGACTAGCACTTTCCCCGCGACTCCGTTCGCGTGAATTTCGTATTTTCTCCTACAAATTCCAACAAACTGCCTGCCTTTTCCCAACCATGTTGGGTTCGGCTTCCAGTCTAACCGGATGCAGCTGACTACCAGTATTTTACATGAAGTGACTTCCTATCTGACCACAACCATGTTCAGAACTGACTACTGGGTACCACGATACCCCTACGTAATACTACTGATTTTCAGACTTGGGCTTCTGACTACTCTTATCTAACGACCGTCAGAGATCTACGAATGACAGCCGGGACCAGCGGCTTAACGTGTTTTCCGAGGCACGGAGGGGTCTCGATGTAATGAATGGTCACCCATTCACGAACCGACCGTGGGAATCGTAGCTTACCTATAAAATGAAAATATCTGAATAGAATCGTAAGTTATCTGTTGATGCCCGCCCGTTTTATTACCTTTATTATAGTTGTCACAAAATAATAGGCCCGTTTGACGTTTAACTTGAATCGATTTATCGTGAGTACCTATCGAGTACCCAGTCGTATGGTTACTTCACTAGTTACGTCGCGATTGAATACCGCGACGTAACTAGTCGATATTCGATACGACTCGGTAAGGTAATCGATACTCAGGATTAATCGATTCAAGTTAAACGTCAAAACGGGCTTATTATTTTGTGACAACTATAGTACCTGTATATAGATGCCGAGTTGCAATGGTTAGGTCATATAAAAGTACCTGCTCGTGGTGTTAGGTTGAACACAAATGGCTGCATCGCATTGTGGTGGCAAATTTATTTATCGATGTACGACTGAAACTTGTAGGTATGTCGTTAAGTCAGAAAATCATCATCTTCCTGCTTATGTTACACGTCACATGTTTTTCTTCCATTATCTCCTGATAACCGTTACGCTATCATTCACTCCTTTTACATATCAACCCCTCACACAAAAATCCGTATTTTATTTTATTTTGACAGCAAATAATTATTAGAAAAAATACTAGATACTTACTTATGTACAGCACTGTGAAAATATCACAGACTGGTTGGCAATAAATGGTGTTAACAAGACATGCCACAATACCTATGGCAATAAGTTATCGTGTGGGATTCCTCACGTTTACACGTTACCGCCCACTACTTGTACCTTGAAAATTTGAACAAGTTAATGCAGTTTTAAAACAATGAGATATGTTGTAATAATGTAGGTATACTGTGTACCTGCACGATATTATTGTGACTGTTGCACAATCGTGCGAATAAAGTTCATTTATCTAAGTACAATCAAGTAAGTAATCACCTTTTTGCAAAAAAGCAATTTGGCAAACCATTGTTTTATTAAGAGATGAGAAAAAAAGTGGAAATTACCTACTTACACAAAGTTTATTACGATGCTTCATAGTAAGTTTTAATGTTAATAATATTGTAACAATAGGATAGCAACGGTCGTTCGTTTCCACATACTTCAATAAAAGCACTTTCTTCGCTGTATTGTAGTAAAATATTCACATCTTATGACTTAGGTATTACCCACTTTTTAGCGTTCCGTACCCAAAGGGTAAAACGGGAACCCTATTAAGGTAAGGCTCCGCCGTCGAGTCTGTCTGTCCGTCTGTCACCAAGCTGTAGGTATCTCATGAACCGTGATAGTTAGACAGTTGAAATTTTCACAGATGATGTATTTCTGTTGCCGCTATAACAACAAATAAGTACTAAAAAACAGAATATAATAAATATTTAAGGGGGCTTCCATACAACAAACGTGATTTCGTTGCTCGTTTTTGCTCGATATTGATAACGGCAACAGATAGACGCTTGAAATATTCACAGAATCTTTAATTAAATACTCACTTTAAAAATAAATGATTAAATTAAAATTAAACAAATATTTAAGGGGGCTCCCATACAACAAACGTGATTTTTTTGCCATTTTTATACATAATGGTACGGAACCCTTCGTGCGCGAGACCGACTCGCACTTGGCCGGTTTTTATTAGGTAACAACTACCGCTTCCGGATTTCTTGAGCTAGTGTACAAAAAAAGGTGTCGCAGTTTAAAGATGTAGTTGAAAGGTTCTTGAAGAAACAAAATTCGATGATACGGCTATCGCACTCAAGTAGGAATTCCAAATATTACACACAAGTAGGTACTCATTTGTGTACTGAGATAACATCACGCCTGTAATTCTCGAAGGGTTAGCCAGAGATGTAGTACCTAGCCTAGTACACTCTATATTTTGCACAGTTCCCATGTAATATGGCGTGCCTATTGCCATCAACCGGGCACAAATACAGACTCCGGGCTGCTACCGAGTCATTCCTGATAGAAAACCCAATAACACTACCCAACCTGGGAATCGAACCCAGGACCTCATGCTCTGCAGTAGCGCTTGCCTTGCCATCACTAGACCAACGAGGCAGTCAGTAACGTGATAATCAAGTTTAAAAGCAAGTTTAAAACTTGCTTTTAAACTTGACTTCAGCAGGCTTCAGCAGTACAAGTCGCCATAGGCGCCGGGAGCGGGGTGCAAGAGGGTACTGCACTTGCACCTCCCTGGTTTCAAAATAAAATATACTTCGGTGCAAAAACATTCAGAACCTATAAAAACTTTTTCCAAAAAAAAATAACAGACTCCCAAAAATAACACTACAAAGAAGAAACATGAAAGATGTCAGAAACACGTCAAACACCGTTCTGTGTAATTTAATTAATTAATAATATAATGATCCGGTCTAAGTAACAAAAAAGTACATAAATACATTCGTAATAAGTTGTGATATCAGTGACAGTGTTATCCAAGCCTTAAACTACAGATATAAAGAGAACAAGGCAAAAAACGTGGAAGTGCATATTCATTAACAATCTATCAACTTTGAATTGCAAAAAAATTAAAGTAATAACAAAAGTGACTAGCAGGCTCAGGTCACTTAAAATATTTATTTCTAAGCCAGTTTAATCTCCTGACGGCTCAGACCTGCATATAAAAATCTATCAAGATATTTTTCATTTACGCGGTTGCTAAGGCCGCCATCGGTTGTCCTAGCGACGACTTGCGTCGCTAGGTCTCCTCCACTCATCCTGTGACGCACCTACGTAACGACGCATGCGTTTTGTTACCAAAACAAGCAGCCGTCATATTTTGACTTTTTTCATGTTTTTAGTTTTAATTTATTGTGTTTTTAAATTTGTTTTAAGTTATTCATTTTTGTTATAACAGTGTAAATAATTACTTTTGTGTTTTTCTCATCTTTTTTTTTTGTAAGTGTTATTTTTACTTATGTTAAATGCCGCCTGTGGCGACGCCGGAATTAGTGCCAGTCAACCTGCCACATCGCTCGATGTCCAGGTGAGATGTCCCCATTGCTCCCAGGCACGCTTCTTTAAAGGCGAACGGGGGCTACGAATACACTATGGAAAGGTTCACAAACCTCATAGTGTACCTTTGTGCCCCCCAGCCACAAACACTTTGGAAAATCTTTCAGACCAAACACTATGGAAAAGACTTTAAAATTTAAAAAATTCAACCCCTGTTTTAAAGAGAGTTCCCCGGGGCGCGAGGCGGTCTGTTGCTCTAAGTTTAACGCGATGTCTCCGCCTCGCAACCCAGGAGAATATTTATAGCGCCTGGGAGCAACTACTCACCTTCCCTTATAGGATTCTGCATGTCCAAAAAAATTTGGCAGATAAAAAAACATTGACAAACCAAATTAAAGACAACTGTAACAATTTGACTCTTATTTTAGATCCAAAATTACCAAATTTCAGTAACCATTCACGAAGAGGCTTGTGTTCACATGTGGAATCCAAATTAAGTGAAGGTGATATCAGGGGAGCGGCCAGGCTATTTTTCAGTAGTGATGTGGTGGCGCCCTACTCTCCAGAAACTCTTTCAGCCCTGGAGAATAAACATCCAGCGCCTGCGGATGGTCTCACCTTCCCCGACCCCCCCCTCCTGCCCGATCCGGATTCAACTCCTTTTAATATTACTGCCCCCCAGCTGATTGCAGCCGTGAGCTCCTTCCGAAGTGGTTCCGCTGGCGGCCTCGACGGCCTGACTCCTCAGCATTTAAAAGATTTATTGAGTTCAGGCGCCGGGGAAGCTGGTGAGTCGCTTTTGAAGGAGCTTGCGGCTCTAATTAACCTGATGCTCAACGGCGGTGTGAATGATGCCGTCGTCGATGTCTTGTACGGGGCCAACTTATGTGCCCTGCGCAAGAAGGACGGCGGTATTCATCCCATTGCCGTTGGGTGCACCTACAGGCGTACGGCAGCCAAAATATGCTGCAAATTGTACAGCGAAACTCTGACCAACAAGTTCCAGCCCCTTCAGCTTGGCTTTGGTTACAAAGGAGGCTGCGAGGCTGCCGTACATGCCCTTTCCAGTTTTTTACATGCCCGTAAAGGTGAGGTCATCCTCAAGGTTGACGTCAAGAATGCCTTCAACTCCGTTAACAGGGACACTTTGTTGGCTGAAGTAAAAAAGGTGTTACCAGAAATATATGGCTTTATGTGGCAGTGCTATAGACACCCATCAAAATTATTATATAAAGATCACGTTTTAGAATCTGCAGTCGGATGCCAACAAGGTGACCCTCTTGGGCCAGTCATTTTCAGTTTGGCTATTCATCCCATTATACAACAACTAAATTCAAAATTTAATGTGTGGTATTTAGATGATGGAACACTGGGAGGTGACGTAGACACCGTTCTAAAAGACCTTCAATTCCTAAAGCAGCAGTTCCAATCCATAGGCCTTGACCTCAACAACTCCAAATGTGAAATTTACCTTTGTGACAATACTGACAGACAATCGACTATACAAAAATTCAATTTAGTAGCCCCAGATATCAAAGTTTTGGAAACTTTTCACTGCACCTCCTAGGTTCCCCAATTTTAGAGGACAGTTTTTCACCATTCATCGAGGAAAAAATTAAACATTTCATCGATATTTCGGATAGACTTTCTAAAATTAATTTACACTCGGCATTCACCCTTATCAGATATTGTTGTTTCGGTCCAAATTTTATGTATTTTCTCCGCTCTTCCTCTTTATGGAAGCAGCCACACCTTTTAGACAAAATTGATCTTATTATTCGAAATACTCTTACTTCCATTTTAGTGGCATTAGACGACCGAGCGTGGCTGCAAGCCACACTACCCATTCGTTTTGGTGGGCTCGGCGTCCGCAAAATTTCTAGTGTATATAGGAATATAATATAGGAATAAACTTATTAATACGTCCACCAATACTGCCGAGCGTGCCCGCCTGCTGGCTGTGGGTGAATGGGAGTCGGGCCTCTGGCTTCAGGCACTACCGTCACCCAACATTGGCACCATGCTGGGTGACATCACATTCCGGCTCGCTACGTGTTTGCGTCTGGGCGCTCCTTGCGGGGCTCCACATCGCTGTCAATGCGGTGAAGAAGTCGACTGCCTAGGACACCACGGCCTATCTTGTAGCAAGAGCGCTGGTCGGATGGCACGTCATGCTAGCATTAACGACATCATCGGTCGGGCTCTTGTCACCGCCGGGGTGCCAGCTGTTTTAGAACCCAATGGCTTGGCACGCGACGATGGGAAGAGGCCAGACGGAATGACCATAATGCCGTGGAAGTTGGGTAGGCCTTTGGTGTGGGATGCAACCTGTGTCGACACCCTCGCGCCATCCCATCTTCCTAGCACGACGGGCTGTGCCGGGGCGGCAGCTACAGGAGCAGAAAACCTCAAACGGCGCAAATATAACAACCTTATTGGGAGTTATATGTTTGAGCCGTTTGGGGTTGAAACGCTAGGGCCTTGGGGTCCGAGTGCTCATCGAGTTTTTCAGGACATCGCCAAGCGGTTGGTCGACTCTTCATGCGACCAGAGGGCTGGTCTATTTTTAGCCCAAAGAATCAGCATTGCCATCCAACGTGGCAATGCTGCCAGCCTTTTGGGCACCTTTCCCATTGACAGCGATGCGGACGAATTTTTTGATGCTCAATGAGCTTTCCCCCCCCCTTTATTATTTTATTCTGTTTTATTTTAAACTTGTACATAATATATATATTTTACTGTTAAAAAAAAAAAAAAAACACTACAAAGTGAAAAATAACTTTAATTTCGGAAGTCGGTGTCTTTGGATCTGTATTTTAGTTTATTGCCGCTAGTATTGTCGACAATTTATTACATCCGCTGTTACTTAAAAAAAAATCCTTATTATAGATTAATATCTCAAAATAAACGACTGTTAATACCTAGGTACATACCTACACTACGTAACAAATAGGTACCCAACTATCTACTGCGGCTATTTTAGAATGTAACGGATATGGAAGTACTTAATAACTTTTTATTATGCAACAGCACTGTGGGGTGTTGATTTGTGATTCCAACTTGTAACCGTTAAATATCGTAGGTAAAGAAAATAAAGAAAGAAAGAAAATACATTTATTTAGCACAGACTAAGGCACACAATATAACATAAGTACAGGATGTAAAAAAAAAAAAAAAAAAAAAAAAAAAAAAAAAAAAAAAAAAAAAAAAAAGTAAATAGTGTAAAGTGTGCATCATAGCCGCGTAGGACCACCCTATGATCCCGTCCACACCACGGTACCATACGAGAATCGAACCCGCAACCAGCATCAATAACTACGGTAAAGCCATTACGCCTCGACTGCCTCCTTGGTGTAGTGGTCAATACACGACTGCAGAGGATAAGGTCTTCAGTTCAATTCCCATGTCGGGCAAAGTGTTATTGCGTTTGTTCAATATGGTTTTCTCTCTGTAGCAGCTCAGCGTTGTCGCTGGAAACTAATAACACTGAGTTTGACCAATTTGGACCTGGAATGGCAATGAAAAAACCTTGTGGTCATAAATTTCTATAATTGCATAATTAAGTAATTATGCAATTAATACTTTATACTTTTTGATGATTTACTATATTAGCCACAAGCCCTGCCAATGTTATTCGTCAATCATAGAACCTATCTACATATTAGGTACCTGTAATTACTGAGTACAGTTTAAGAGAAGATGTAGTGATAAAAATTGAAAATTGCTTAGATGGTTTGGTCATGTTGAGAGGATGAGTGAAAGGCGACTAACAAAAGGTATTTATAAAGCATAGGTGAGTGGAACCGCCGGGAGTGACGTCCTAGGAGGACATTATATACCTAGTGACCTAATTGATGATGTTCTTCAGAAAGGTCAGGTGCGTAGTACTCGCAACCGGCGTGCGTGTATGACCAGATGTATGAACGTAGGCGAAGCAAAAGGAGTATGTAAAGAGCGTGGCAGGTGGCGTTCTATAGTCTCTGCCACCCCCATGGGAAGATGGCGTGAGTTTTGTATATATGTATGTAATTACTGAAATTATTCGTGGTCTTACACCTAGCTGCCCCAAGCCATAACATAGCGCAGGTGGTTCCAGGCATGTTCCAGCGACATACTCACCTGAAATTTAATTTGTTCCGCATCATGATTTCTTTCGGTACCTACCTACCTCAGTGCTTGTGATGACGACCTACAGCCAGAGACTACTTCTTAATTAAGCGGCTGACAATCCTCAGATTATTCTTAAACTTTAGAACTTCAATTTGTGTGTGTTTACGTAATATTATTATCACTGCTGCACCGTTAAATCAATCTTTTCACATAACATATTATCATTATTCACAAGCATTATTCTTGACACAAATTATTCTTCTCAATAATATAATTTAACTGTAAGGAGCTTAGCAGCAGCTATTAAGCGTAGCCACAAGCGTAGCAAATTAAAATGAATATTCAAATCATTGCAACATGAAACTAATTCCCCAGAAACCTACTTAGTTTACTAACTAAATCACACACTTCAACATATTCTGCAATAATCCTTTTCCGTCGCATTTATCTGTATCGTCCATCTTTCTATAGTAACACGTTGCTCCCAAATTCAGCAGCCAAACGATCTTCACACGACTTATAAAGATGTGGGTTTAGAAATTCTAGCAAAATAAATTAGAATCCGAAGGCCTACTCCGAAATTCTTAGTTCGGAATAGGGCTATGCCAAATATAGCTACTAAGCCTACTTTAAACTTCGTCGGAGTTTAAACGTGCATACAGTGGCGTAGCTACCGGAGGGCGAGACGGGGCAGTGCCCCGGGGCCCCCAAGCTCAGAGGGCCCCTCGACTTACTTAATTGATTCCAGGAACGCAACTTTAATAAGGCAACTTATTTGAAAAAATACAGGGGAATTCCTAACAAGTCTCGAACATATTTGTTTGAAACTTGCGGGGAACTCCCCTGTATTCTTAGGCTAACGTGCCTCCGGTGTCTGTGTCTGTCACAGGACTGTATTTTAGGAACGGTAACAGGTAGATATTTTCTTTTATTTTCATAAAATAGTTTTAATTTGTATTTGGTTTTTAATTTTATTATAGAGTTTACTGTATTACGACGAATCTGGAGTAGGTACGACGAATCTGGATTACGACAAATCCGGAGTACGTCGTATTCGGAAAACGACGAATACGGAACAATCGATTTTAAATAGTTTAGTTGGGGTACTAGTTTATTTTTTTCCCCAGGGCCTTTGGTTACCTAGCTATGCCACTGCGTGTATTGCTTAAAAATGTATAAGATGCAGTGAATTTTGGTTATTTCCGGACTCGTCTGTTTACTGTTTATTAGATTCATGCTTAAGTATTTGATTTGTCGTCATCTGGTACGGATTGCAGACCATCTCTTGAAAGCAGGTTCTCTGGAAAAGGAAACATTGACCGTTGAGCTACAATCTTGTGGTCGTGATGCTAATGCTAAACAACATCACATGAAAAAATAATAGGTAGCATAAGAGTTTGAAAACTTCTGGGGGCCTAAAATGGACGCTTTGGCAGGATCATAATATGATCTGCGTCCAATTCCTACATCCCGCAATTATCTGTTTGACAGCTACTATTTGACATTAGAGTTCACTATAGCAATTCATAATTTGTAAACCATTTTACGAAACTTCATACAAAACTGTCAAACAGATGAATTGCGAGATATGAATTATACGCAGATCATATTGTGATTCTGCCAAAGCGTCCATTTTAGCCCCCCTGCTATCTTGATTAAGATCGGTGAGTTGGAATGACGACAACAAATGCAAAGTTTGGCTATCCTAAAGAGCCCTTGGTTCGAGGGCATCACAGGAGGTAGGTACATTTTAAGATAATTATGTTGCCTACGTCACCCACCTCTCATAGGTCCAGAACACAGGGTGTCTGGGACATCGACGCGCAAACTGTAAAACTGTACCCATGGATTCAGCACAAATGATGCTTTATTAAAAACAAAATTGCTGTTCCATACATTTTGATCGCGCAGGTATTGTACTTTTCTATACTAAACAGTTTTTTTTTAATCACTGACGAAAAATTGCAACACGGGGTGTTCAGAATCATGTACTGAATACATGGTAACAGGTTTAGCGTGCCATCCTGTATAGTAGGGTACACTTCGATAGTGCATACTATGTGTCCGTATGGATTGAGGAGCCATGTCTCATAATTAAACGAGGGTACTACCATTATTTAGTTGTATCTAAATTAGTCGATTTTGTAGGCCCGATCCTGGAATTTGTAGTAACACCGTTCAAACGTTAAAGGACGTTTAAGGTGGCTCCTCAATCCAGACATCTGGATACCATACTATTGGTAGGTAAATTTTCTCAGAATTGGCTCGAATTTTATGCGAATAGTTACTTACCGGTATAAAATTCTCATCAAAATAACTAAGTAGTCCAATAAAGGTAAACGTTCAGATTGTCCAACTTTGCACGTAACGTGTCGTATTTCAAAACTTCCAATTTGTACATTTACATCGGATAATAAGATTATTACATCATTCCTCTGTCGGTTTGTGCTCGTCATATTGCGATGTGGTTGTATTTGAAACATTTGACACTAACAAGATTATAACGATGTTATAAACCATGTTAATGTTTGATCTATCAAAATTATTGATGTTCAGCAATAATGATAATTGAGGTCGCAGGTTAGTACCTATTGGTTGAATTGTAATTATTATTATAAGTACGAACGTGTTGCACAAAGTTATTTTATTGATATTTCCAATATATATATATATATATACAACATTAGTTTTTGTTTATACTAAACCCGAAAAAGGGTCATTGTACTCATCATTTTGATCAATTTTTTCTATGGGACCAATCTTGAAATCGCGAAAAAAAATCAGCTGTTCCCTACATTTGTGTTCACTTAAATCGATAAAATGTATGGAACTCCTGATTTTTATTTCGCGATTTCAAGGTTGGTCCCATAGAAAAAATTGTTCAAAATGATGAGTACAATGACCCCTTTTCGGGTTTAGTATGAACAAAAACTAATGTTGTATATATATATATTTTTTTTTTTAAACGTTGCCCCACATATAAAGACGGCACGGTTGGCGCAGTTAGTTAAGCGATTGACTGCTGCGCTGCGTGTCGCGGGTTCGATTCCCGCACGGAACAAATATTTGTATGACCTACAAGTAGTTGTTTCGGGTCTGGCTGTTTGTGTATGTGAGTTTAAATGTTTGTAAACGCACCCACAATACAGGAGAAATTCCTGGTGTGGGGCAACGTTTAAAAAAAAAAAAAACATACAATATTATTTGTAAGTAAGCACGTAAGCATAATTTAGTAAAATATTATTATTATTACGGATTTAGATTTAGACACTAAACAGAGTGTTGAGTAAAGCGCGTAGAAGAGGAAGTAAAAGTGCCTGAGGTTGACGACCTGATGTCCTGCTCAAAATTCAAACATTTTGCGCCTAAACAGGTCTAAGAATGTGGTTTTATGTGTAAGTGAGAAAATCGACTACTTTCCAGCTACTCCTATGTTGTATGATCTAAGAAGCACACATGAAAACTAGTTCCAAAATTCTCCGTCATTGAAATTGAAATTATTTATTAACATACATACACACATACATAAACTCACGCCTTCTTCCCATGGTGGTAGGCAGAAACTATAGAACGCCACCTGCTACGCTCCTTACATACTCCTTTTGCTTCGCCTACGTTCATACATCTAGTCCTACACGCCGGTTGTGAGTACTACGCACCTGACCTTTCTGAAGAACATCACCAATTTGGTCACTAACCCCCTTATTACAAAACAAGATTTATATTTGACACGGCTTAAACCATGCAGCCAGTTTTTGTAATAAGAACGTAACAGTGATTGAAATACCGTTCTTTTTACAAAACTGAAAAGTGTGTTCGGTACTAAGTTGTCAGTTTTGTGTTTAGGAACTTAACCATGGTCTGAATAAAGTTCGAAATTCAATAATGGCTCCATGTTTTAAGCCTGGGTCTGAAGATAAACCTTGATTTGTAATAAGAGGGTGAATGTCCTTCTAGGGCGTCCGCTCAAGGCGTTTCAGCATTATTTATTAATAATCAAGTATTTACATCTTAAATAGGAATTTGAATGGTGATCCCCAAACTAGACGTTAGTCTGTATCTTGGGGATCAGAGTTGTACATTTTTAGGGTTCCGTACCAAAGGGTAAAACGGGAACCCTATTACTAAGGCTCCGCCGTCTGTCTGTCTGTCCGTCTGTCCGTCTGTCACCAGGCTGTATCTCATGAACCGTGATAGCTAGACAATTGAAATTTTCACAGATGATGTATATAAGTATGTTGCCGCTATAACAACAAATACTAAAAAATAGAATAAAATAAATATTGAAGGGTTCTCCCCTATACTCGTATATAACAAAAGTGATTTTTTTGCTCGTTTTTGCTCTTTATTGATAACGGCAACAGGTAGACGCTTGAAATATTCACAGAATATGTAGATATATACAGGGTTACAGGGAAAGTCGTACTGAATATTAAAGGATGTTATTATTCAGGTCATTTCCGATGAATTTCATTCTGAAATAAAATGTCCGAA
This sequence comes from Tiliacea aurago, assembly GCA_948098905.1. NCBI lineage: Eukaryota > Metazoa > Arthropoda > Insecta > Lepidoptera > Noctuidae > Tiliacea > Tiliacea aurago. Next base: position 22,519,292 of record OX402593.1, read on the forward strand.
ACTTAACCGTAATGGAGATATAAAATTTTAAAGATTATTTTTAAAAATCCTTTAGTTTTTGGCTTTTAGTCGTTTTCTTTGGGATTAGAGCTCCTAGAGTCGGTTTTTTTGATGTAACTAGTTAGAGGACATGTCCATTAATAAAAATGATCAACAGAAACTGAACCTACTACTAACAGCTTAAAAAACTGCTCGACAACGGTTAGCATTATGAATTTTCTAATAGAGTGTTCTTAACTTTAACAGGCTTTTAATAAAAAAAATTGTATGGAACTTATTCTGCGAATAACTTTACAAAATTCTACGTCTCTTTAGCTATTCAAAAAGGTATATCATCTACTAGGTTTGTTCATAAAATCTTAAAATAATGTTATTAGAATAGCCCATCTGGTAGTACAACATAACAGAATTTCGATACAAAAGAATCCGGCTTACTACCTGGCACTTTTAAACAATGAAAAAAGGTTTGGGTAGATATTGTTTATGCCCGGGTGAAATTCATCGGAAATGACCTGAATAATAACATCCTTTAATATTCAGTACGACTTTCCCTGTAACCCTGTATAAACTTTAAAAATAAATAATTAAATTAAAATAAAATAAAAAAATAAATGAACAACAAACAGAATAAAATAAATATTTATGGGGAAGCCCCCACAACAAACGTGATTTTTTTGCATGATATTGATAACGGCAACATGTAGATGCTTGAAATACTTATTCACAGAATATTTAGTTAGATATGTATTCACATATATTCACTTAAAATAAATAATTATCTTAAAATAAAACAAATATTTAAGGGGGGCTCCCATACAACAAACGTGTTTTTTTGCCAATTTTATAGATAATGGTACGGAACCCTTCGTGCGCGAGTCCGACTCGCATTTGGCCGGTTTTTTGTTGTATCCAAAACGATCATACACGGTGATTATTAACAAAATCAAACTAAAAGTTAAGTTAATGAATTAAAGAAAAATATAATTAAGCGGGAATAAAAAGTAATTAAAAAAAAAAGGTAAATATTGAGCCCAGGGATACGTAGGCACAAACCCTACAAAGTAAATTTTTACTTGTACAGACGGCTACTCATCAAGTTATAATTTCCAGTATACGCTGACCTGTCATTGTACGGAAATCCTACACGATGCGAGATCAGCTTACACTGGAAATGTATAGCTTGATGTGTAGCCGTGTGTACCTTATTATTTTTCCGAGTAGATAAATAGGTACGTAAACTAAAGCCATCATTGTGAATGAAAATAACAGTTCTTTTTTTTTTTAAACGTTGCCCTACACTAAGAACTTCTCCTGTATTGTGAGTGCCTTTACAAATATTTAAATTCACATACACAAACAGCCAGACCCGGAACAACTACTTGTAGGTCATACAAATATTTGTTCCGTGCGGGAATCGAAACAGTGAACCGCAGCGCAGCAGTCAATCGCTTAACCACTGCGCCAACCATGCCGTCAAAAAGGTGACATGCGCCTGCTATACGAGTATGTGATAGGAATGTGTTAGAAGAATAATAATTGTAGTATCATGATTGACAGTCAATTTAGAATTAATTTAATTTATTAATTGCATGCACAATCTAAATTAATTAGTTTTTCTTTATATAGTAAATAATTATGTAAAATTTGCACGCCGAAATTAATGGCAGAATAAGAGATCAATATACTTATCTTTAAGAACAATCTGTACCTTATTTGCGCAAATAAATGATTTTGATTTTGATTTTGATAGAAAATGACTTAACATTTTAGCTCCTTTTGTTATGCACTACAGAACAGTCTTGATTCATATGAAGTTTAAAGGGTCTTCAATTCGCTTTTTAAAAATCCAGGATAGGCAGTTAATCCTTTTCAACAAAGCAGTGCCATAAAACAAACATGACCTACCAGAACCTACCTACCTAAGAAATAATACAAACATTTATATGGATGACACAATGCAAGTCATTGGCTGCACCCAAATTGGATGGGCCACCCAATCCGGGTCGTAATGACACACACACAACATCCTCCGGAAATAAACGTAGGTACCTACGTCCCTGCGGTGAAAGTGTCTCGTGAATATGACGAGCAGTTCTTGAGTTCAATGCTACCACACAGATGGACTTGTTATTGTGTAATTTTTCGCTTCGCTTCGCTTTGAATAAGAATTTAAGTTTTTTTTTTTTTTTTCTAAAAGGAAAAATGTTTTGTAAAACAGAACATTCTTGTTATTTTTGTCTCTTACCCTAAAAAAGAGTTCAACGCGCTGCTGCCTTAAAAACATAACCTGCCCTAAACTGTCGATTAACATAAAACCCACATCACAATGACCAATACAAACGTACAAACCACTGACATACTTCTACACACACTATAAACGACATAATTAAAAAGAATAAAAAGCACCGGAAGGCCGGAACAGCCCGAACAATGGCGAATGGAGACGAAGCGACTCCGTTGCGTAAGCGTCGTATTTAGCACTATTATTCCACGCTTCCTAGATTATAATCTGAACTGCTGACCGTTGAGAAAGTCAACTAACTTAGTAATCCAATTAGCTTTTATCATTGTTATTGGAGAGAGCTTCTTTGTTGTAAAGCCTTTTGTCACATGTAGACGAAACCATCACTCTTGCATATAGGTACATTTTTACTCAATAATTTCAGCCAGTGAATGTCGTAAAGGAGGTAAAAGCATTGATCAATGATCACCATACTTGCTTACTGCGTGTTATCTAGTTCAGAAAGTTCTTTCAGGATATTTTTCTAAAGCGGAACGCGTGAGGGAGAGGCAAGGTTCGCGCCCTCGCGCCCCTAGTCGCCGCAAGAGACGCCCCGGGCGGCGGGAGTCACAGGCTGATTCCCGGCCACCGTAGGCGCGGGCTTGCGGACAGTGAGCGATGGGTAGCTCGCCATCCGATAAGGACCCGGCCGGGTCGACGGCGCGTTGTGTTACACGCGCGCCTCAAAGAGATGTCAGCACCAACTGACGGGGTCCGTTAGGGCCAATGCCTGCCAGGGTTGCGAGTTTGTCCGAAAGGGATATCATGGTCCTGGCACACAGGCAACGGAAGGAACACGGGTGGGTTTTAGTCAGTAAAAGTCTGACACGCCCTCCCGCTCCACCCAGAGCGGGCGACGTTATTTGATAATTCCCAAAAGAAAAAAAAAAAAAAACAAAAAGGATATTTTTGTCACCGTAAGTTAGTCACACAAGATTAACTTATAAGTCAGTTAAATTTGAAAAAATTGAGTTATAGATATCTATTGCATGTACTCCTCAACTAAAGACATGTCACGACAGATCTTTTGCAAAGAATTTACAATTTACTTGACAGTCTAGTCATTTTCGAAGTCTAACCGATGCGATGTGTAATAAACTGTAACTATTTTATATATATAGACCTACAAGAGGTCAATTAAAAATCTTCACACACGCGACACTACACTTTATTTACCAAGCGATAGACTATTAATAAAACAATTCCATCTTGCAAAATTGATTCCCTGAGATGACTGATAAAGTCTTTTACAATGCTACTTCAAGAACACTGCACCAATTCGAAAACATATTTTTCAAACGTTACGAAAAGCAATATAACACTGGTACCTGGTCATTACTGGTCTAATGTACGAAAACTGGAACACAGTAACAATGGATTTCAAAAGAAATACGTTTAGGAGATCTCTCATCGCGCCGTGAATCACAGAACACAGAATGCATCGCGATAACTCCCCGGATTCACACAATATGTTACAGAAATATGTAACAAGGCCGTTTCGTAACTTTGTGGAAATTGGTAGATACGCTAACAATACTGGGATCCGGTTTTATTGATTGTGCTCTTAACAGGTCGTTTAAATTCATTATTCATTTGTAATTAAGTAATTCTTTGATTTTTTCTAATGATAGGGCATTGCAGTAGTTACGACCACTCGATGTCGATACTTGCGATTTCTAGACGTTTTTAAACTTTGATTTGACTCATATTTCTTCTGGGTAAACCCTACTTTGGCAACTGTCCAGTGGGACTTCGTAATATGCTTAGTGGAACGAATGATTGCAAGAGCACATCATTATCTTTGATGACCACCTCATCACGTTGTTTAATACCAAGCGTGAGTCAGCAAAGTCAACTAACCAACATATCTAGATAGTAGTGCCACAATGTGAAAGAGTTCGTTCAGGGGTATAACCGCCATACATAAAACATAATCAGCCTAGAATGTTCTCATGCTCTCTGTGAGGGAGTGGGCCTTAATCCACCACGCGGGCCCAGTGCGGGTTGGTAGATGTCACATCTCTTCGAATTTTTGGTTCTAGGACATGCCGGTTTCCTCACGATGTTTTCCTTCACCGGTTTGAGAGCAGTGGTGATTAAATAATTTACACAAAGTAAAGCGCCTGTCGGGGTACGAACAACGACCTACAACTCGGTAAGTCGCTGCCGTTACCACTGGGCCACCACCGCTATCTACTGGGCCACTACCGCTATCCACTGGGCCACTACCGCTATCCACTGGGCCACCACCGCTATCCACTGGGCCACTACCGCTATCCACTGGGCCACTACCGCTATCCACTGGGCCACTACCGCTATCCACTGGGCCACCACCGCTATCTACTGGGCCACTACCGCTATCCACTGGGCCACTACCGCTATCCACTGGGCCACTACCGCTATCCACTGGGCCACCACCGCTATCCACTGGGCCACTACCACTATCCACTGGGCCACTACCGCTATCCACTGGGCCACTACCGCTATCCACTGGGCCACTACCGCTATCCACTGGACAACTACCGCTATCCACTGGGCCACTACCGCTATCCACTGGGCCACTACCGCTCTTAAGAGCGTTTACAACGTACGGAATTTCATACAAACTTTCAAGCCCTTGTTTTTCGAAATGACTGAACCGATTTTAATGAAACTTCATACAAGCAGAATACAAAGGTCTAAAACTTAGTAAATAATATTTTCCAAAAATAGTGTTACAGCCAAATTAGACCTATTTTATATATTATGATATTTTCCGTAGTAACAGAGATTCGACGGCACGGTTGGCGCAGTGGTTAAGCGACTGACTGCTGCGCTGCGTGTCGCGGGTTCGATTCCCGCACGGAACAAATATTTGTATGACCTACAAGTAGGTAGTTGTTCCGGGTCTGGCTATTTGTGTATGTGAATTTAAATGTTTGTAAACGCACCCACAATACAGGAGAAATTCCTAGTGTGGGGCAACGGTTTTTTTTTTTAAAAGAAAAAAAGAGAGATTTCCAGTTATCTGTTTTTAAATAAGACATTTCGAAAATGTTCTTAACTAATGTTCTTAATATTTTGTATAGATACATCAATTATATAATTATATGTGAAGACGATGCACCTAGAACAAAATTAATATACCACAAGGTAAAAATAATGAATAATGAAGCAATCACAGATAAATTAATTATGTGATAGATACATGGTGCTCACATATTTACAAACATTGTAAAATAAAAATTAAAAGAACAATTTCCTAAGAAAAATTATATCAGTGTGTGAGTTAAGGTAATCACAGAATGTAAAATAAAAATCATAAAAATAATAAATTATACAACCAAAATAGCAACCAGTTTGATTTTGTCTAGACTCTAGATTGTCCTATGGAGCTGAACCAGCATATTTCCAAGCATTCTTATCTTGGATATAATCCTCTAATTTGTAATAAGCTTGTTTACAAAGTGTACTTTTAATATGAGTTTTAAATTTTCTTTCATTTAATTGCAATATATCACAAGGTATTTTGGTGTAACATTTAACACAGTAGGTACCCCATAAAAGATTTAGTCCCATAGTTTAGAAGTAGACGTTTAGGACTGCAACTGCTACTTAAGCAGGATACAAAGGTCTACCTTTGTATCCTGCTTAAGCGTAAGAAGTTCGGTTCTGTCATTTTGAAAAACAAGGGCTTTAAAGTTTGTATGAAATGCCGTACGTCGTAAACGCTCTTCACTTTAACCGCCATATTTACATTTATAGCTCTGCCAAGTTCACCCACACAAGCGGCACTGTCAGCATTGTGTGTGTTCCGGTTCAAAAGTCATGGAGGCTGACGAAATTACACAGTCACTCGGGACAATATTTCAACTTCGTCTCAAAGGTTTGCAAGTCAACGCATCGGCAAACCCCTTGAAGTGTTAGCAACGAGGTTAGAGACCATCCTGTAAATAGTCTCTAACCTCTTTGCTAACCTATTACATGACAAAACTAAAATATTACAGATACAAGTGGAAATAACGATCAACGATGTCATCATCATTAGCAGCGTTGTCAAAGACCTATTCTCTATGAGGTCATCTAAACAGCATCTTATTACGATCTTTGAAAGGTATTCTTCACAATAAACGAGCAAGGTCGTGTTTTAAAAGAAGCAAATTCAGATTATTGTCGTTTAGAACGGAATTACAAAATACCTCAATGACTCTCAAGTTGTGAATCCATTAGTTGCAACACATCTGCATGATGTTTGCGCTCCGGCGAATTACGATGCGAAGCTCTCACTTTTATTATGATTACTTGTTATTTAAGTAGGTACTTGTGAACTATTGAACCACGGTGGGCATTAATTCAGTCCTAAACGTCTACTTCTAAACTATGGGACTAAATCTTTTATGGGGTACCTACTGTGTTAAATGTTACACCAAAATACCTTGTGATATATTGCAATTAAATGAAAGAAAATTTAAAACTCATATTAAAAGTACACTTTGTAAACAAGCTTATTACAAATTAGAGGATTATATCTAAGATAAGAATGCTTGGAAATATGCTGGTTCAGCTCCATAGGACAATCTAGAGTCTAGACAAAATCAAACTGGTTGCTATTTTAGTTGTATAATTTATTATTTTTATGATTTTTATTTTACATTCTGTGATTACCTTAACTCACACACTGATATAATTTTTCTTAGGAAATTGTTCTTTTAATTTTTATTTTACAATGTTTGTAAATATGTGAGCACCATGTATCTATCACATAATTAATTTATCTGTGATTGCTTCATTATTCATTATTTTTACCTTGTGGTATATTAATTTTGTTCTAGGTGCATCGTCTTCACATATAATTATATAATTGATGTATCTATACAAAATATTGCAAAACATTTTAAAAGAGTAACGGTGGAGTTTCTTGCCCATTCTTCTCCATACGAAGGTACCTTTTGGAAGGGGCGACTGGAATCAATTCTATTTTCTTTGTAAATTTTGACGTTCAAAAGTGCCATTTATGTGCCTATTTGAAATAAATAATTTGACTTTGACTTTGAAACAACGGCCATTTTTTAAAGTGTTGTATGTATGAAACAAATGCAAAAATCAAATCAAAATTGACGTTTCCATCTCAATGTATAAGTGTGAACTTATTGGTTACGTTTGGTGCCGGACGTAAAGAATAGCACCATCCCATTTCTTCCCGTGGGTGTCTTAAAAGGCGACTAAGGGACTTACTAGAGAATGGGCAGCGGCGTTCTCTATGCATTCTTAAAACCATACTGCGATCGCCAACCCGCCTGCCAAGCGTGGCGATTATGGCAAATCCCCCCCCTCTTTGGGGGAGGCCTATGTCAAGCAGTGGACGTCCTTCGGCTGAAATGATGATGATGATGATGATGATGAACTTATTAGTACACATTCAATTGCAATATGTAATTACTTATTTACTGACTGTCACTTTAAAACTTAGCCATGTCTTCTCATTCTAAAAATGACTTATACTCGTACTTGACGTAATTTCTGAATGTTGAATGCAGTTTTTAGATTCTTATTACATTCAAAGTTATAAAACTTAGAATATGTAGTAACTTCACAGATCTTAGCAAATGTGTACTAAAAATAAATCATTACTTTCTTACATGATGCTGAAATATTACATCGGACATTAACTTTATTTCGTATAGGTCCTTAAACAGGGTTACACAATATGTTTCAAAACTATACATCAATAGCTAATCTTGCCTGCCGCCTTCTTTGAACAGAGCAAAGTGAGCAATGTGCCTTCATTAGAACAAAGCCTACTTCTCCAAAGTGTTAATGACCAAATTGTCGGCAATATCTATAGCAAAAACTCACGAGAATTTGGAAACATGTATTGAAAAAATTCTAAATATTTCTCTAATAGTTTCCTAGGAAACAACAAGATTTTGGCAACTCGTATTTCGTATGCTGGCATCTTATGATTAATTTTACAAGGAGTGGGGTTGTGGCTTAGGTACATTACGTATTCGGAGTCTGTTAACACTTCATCATCTGCCGGGGTCAGCTTCCAGTCTAACCGGATGCAGCATGATACCAGTGTTTTACATGGAGCGCTGCCTATCTGACCTCCATAACCCACTTACTGTCTGTCAATAATTCCACTACTTATGTTAAATAAATGCCCACTGCAACTGCTGGGGTCGGATGTCACGATCATCTCTCGCTCGCCGACTCTAAAACTATATAACTCTGTCATACCAACACAGCAAATAGCATCTCTCGTATTTTAGCCCAAGAATGATGGACAGGCAACTTCTACCGACAAGTTAGTTAAACAACTAAGTATCTACCGAGATACAGCTTAAGTTTGAGCCACACTCGTGACCTGAGGATCGTCTCGTGAAAGGCAGCTGACGCAATTCTAACCAGTTTATCTGCAAAACCCATGAATAAGCCTACCGAGTAAATATACAGATGTTAGTGTTTTGTGTTTATGGCGTGGAAATTATTTATCATCGAAGTTTATAAAAGAAGCTTTTGCCCACGACTTGGTCCACGTGGATGAAACATATCCTATGAAACTTATACCCCCCCTTATTACAAAACAAGGTTAATGTTCAGACCTACGTTTAAAACATGGAGCTATTATTGAATTTCGAACTTTATACCGACTATGGTAAAGTTCCTAAACACAAAACTGACAACTTAGTACCGAACTAAGTTTTCAGTTTTGTATAAAGAACGGTAGGTATTTCAATCACGGTTACGTTCTTATTACAAAAGTGGCTCCATGGTTTAAGCCATGTCAAAATATAAATCTTGTTTTGTAATAAGGCAGCCAGAGATTACTTCGCACTTGCTCGCCACAATATGGAACTTCCAGAGATTACTTCGCACTTGCTCGCCACAATGCCAGTAGTGTGCGTAGGTTTATGGAAAATATACGAAAGTGATGAAGGAGGATTTTTGCAATGCATTGTGGTGCGGTCCGCCCCAATCTACTTTCAAAACAAATAATTTTACCTCTTCACACTATTAAATAAATAATAATAAAGATTTATTGTTCAACTAGGACTAGATTACATGACAAGGTATATATATATAAAGTACAAGCATAACGTTTAAATATAGTTAGTGGGTGCCGTACTGGTCCCTTATATAGGTTACAAAACAACCTGTGTTTAGGTGAAACAGTTGCGATCCCCGTCATAAATGGTGGACTTATGATAGCACGTGTTTAAACGTATACCTATAGTAGTTATAACAGTAAACTAAGTTACTTAAAAACAAAAAAAAAAAACAAAATATACTAAAAATCTTTAAATCTAAAACAATATCCGCCTTATTACAAAACAAGGTTTATCTTCAGACCCAGGTTTAAAACATGGAGCCATTATTGAATTTCGAACTTTATTCCGACTATGGTAAATTTCCTAAACACAAAACTGACAACTTAGTACCGAACTATGTTTTCAGTTTTGTATAAAGAACGGTATTTCAATCACTGTTACGTTCTTATTACAAAAACTGGCTCCATGGTTTAAGCCATGTCAAAATATAAATCTTGTTTTGTAATAAGGCGGTATTAGTTTAGAGTTTAGACTCAGACGTCAGAGCTCTCGTTTAAGTAAATTTGAGTCTACAGGTCCGAATCAGTCCGAAGTCAATCTTCCGGTATAAAAAATGAGCGTCTTAAAATATTAGGTAATGCCCAAGTATTTTCCCACGGTAGCGTATTATGTTATTTTGATATTTCGATGAGCTGTCTTAAAAAACATCGTCTACTTGATATCTCAAGCAGTCTTCACGTGAAGAAGGTAACTTCGCAATGGTAACCGAGTTTCATAAATAAAAGTGGGTGTTTTTGAATGAGCATCTACGAGTGATCGTTTGTCACATCACACAGACAGTCATGAGTCAACCAAGTATTTTGACCCGAAACTTTCCCGTAATAGGTACACACCTGTACCCCGACTGTAAGTTTGGAAGTGAGTAAACGTAACTAGCGCGTTTGCGTTAAGACTTTTATTCTCACTCTTATCTCTTATATTGTACATCTTTCTACACGAGCAGCCTGTGGGTCTCATACACACGCAGACAGTACAACGCCTTGCGTGTCCAATATAATAATACGTTCAAGGTGCTGATAGGGCTGCCCCGATTCTGCAGCGCATCAGGGATGTTCGCCGAGTCGCATGTAGACTGTTTCTATTCTACTAAGCGAAAGCGGTGTACATCCCTGGTGCGCAGGGTTCGGGCTAGCTCCAACGGCATCCTGAGGGCATTCGCGCAGAGGTTTGATTGCCAGTACCTGAACCATTGCTGTATGGTTCACATACAGCAATGGTTATAATAATAATACGGTCGGTGCTGTATGGTATGTTAATAATATTATTTTATTCCTCAATTCTCACTATTGCACCTTCTACTGTTTGTCTCTGCATCGCCCAAAGGTTGACTGGTAGAAAATGCCTATGGCATTAAGTCCGCCTCTGTACATTTCTGTGCTTAAAGTATTAAATAAATAAATACTAAGCAATCAAGGTAGGTAATGTGTTTTACGTGGTATGTTTAATTGTGTGTTTTTTTTATTATATTTTTAATTTTTAAAACATGTTGTGCATATTATGATCCTTGTTGGTCGAAATAAACGATTTTTTTTTATACTCTTAGCATTATGATCTATCGCTCTAATTTTAACGCAAACGAAATAGTTCGTTTACTCTCTTGCAAACTTACACTTGGGGTACTGAATCATCATCTACCTCACCTTTTCCCATCTATATTGGGGTCGGCTTCCAGTCTAACCAGCTTCAGCAAAATACCAGTATTTAACATGGAGCGACTGCCTATCTGACCTCCACAGCCCAGTTACTGGGTAATACGATACCCCTTGGTAAGACTGATTGTCAGACTTTCGGGCTTCTGACGACCCGTAACAACTGTCAAAGATCCACAAAAGATAGCTGGGACCAACGGGTTATAGTGATTTCCGAGGCACGGAGTGGTCTAGGTAGGTACAGCTGAATGACAGATATAATACCAAAAGGCTGAGTGAGGCAGTCGCCACCAAAGTCGATCATTATTTCGGCGCTTGGTTTTGAGAACCTCAAGTTAACCTCTTTTAACCCTTAACTTGGCAAAATGTAAAGCAAATGTTGGTACAGTATTCTGGCAAAGTCTATAGCTGCAAATTAACAATTTATTTCTTTTTAAATAGCTTTAGGGCTTAAATACATTGTAATGAATATTTTTTTATGATATTAGTTTGTTACTTTATAAAACATTAATAATGCCCCAAAGGGTAGCTAAAATTATTAAAACACATTCCCCCTTATTACACAACAAGGTTTATCTTCAGACCCAGGTTTAAAACATGGAGCCATTATTGAATTTTGAACTATATTCCGACTATGGTAAAGTTCCTAAACACAAAAGTTTTGTATAAAGAACGGTATTTCAATCACTGTTACGTTCTTATTACAAAAACTGGCTGCATGGTTTAAGCCATGTCAAAATATAAATCTTGTTTTGTAATAAGGCGGTATGAAGTTTAATATATTTATTTTGTTTTGTCTTTAAACAGACCCGTGCTCTATTGGTCACATGCCGAAACTCATATCTTATGTTCATGTGTCCTCTAGCTCTAGTTAGTACACTTGCCAAGTTAAGGGTGGTACACACGGCTACACATCAAGCTAATCATTTCCAGTATACGCTGAACTCTCATTGTACGGAAATCCTATACAATGCGAGATCAGCTTATACTGGCGATGTATAGCTTGATGTGTAGCCGTGTGTACCTCTCTTACACGTACAGTGGCGATTATATTATTATATTTTCTTCTCCTCTATCCGATGATGATTGGATAGGCCGTTCAAAATATTGGGAGTCTGTGGAGACTATCTCTCGATTCAAAGACCCGTTTGCGTAAAAATAACCTATAAAGTGCAAAATTTTCTTAGAAGTATGGGAGAACATGTTTTTCAACTACAAAGTTAAGTTTGTTCTTGGTATAAATTCAATCCCAATTGCGGAACCCTTCATTGTGCGTGGTCCGACGCATTTGGCTGTTTTTTTTTTGCTGTATTTAGGTAACCTATTTAGGCTACTTCACACATCACTGTCTGAGGGTCAGACAAATGGAGCAAAAGAGTAACCGTCTGGTATCCGAGAAATGGCAAACGACATAGAGGAAGGCAGAGGAAACGCTGGAGCGACAAGATGGAAATCACGGCAGAGAAATTATTTATAAATTTTTTTTATTACTTTTTTTCTTTTTTTATTATTACAATTTTTTTTGGATTATTATTTTGTTGTTTTGGGATTAATTATAGTAGTCGATAGAGGAAAATGGAAGGAAATGGAGGAGGCCTTTGCCAATGGGCACACAGACCAAATCAACCGGTGTCAGTAAAAGATTTTTATTTATTTTTTGCTACTTAATTTATTTACAACTTGTCAATATTCATTTTATTTTAGTAGCATAAGTTTCAAATGGTCTGATTAAATGGCTTTTATTATTATTACACATCACTGTAAATAAATACTTACCGCTTAGCTTAGTAAAATATCGTTATAATAAACAAACAATATAAATAGAAAACCTTATATTTACGACAACTTTCATAGTGAAAGTGTTTGATCTCAATTTATTTATTTATTGTGATGATTTAAGGTCACTTTGGTTGTAGGCGTACGCAATAGGTTCCTAAGCCTCTTATGGATTAATTATTCATATTTAAACCTTTATAAAATGTATCGTACTTTATATCTGTCTGTTTCTATATAGATACATCCTACTAATATTATAAACGCGAGTATGGATGGATGGATGGATGTTTGTTACTCTTTCACGTAAAAACGTCTGGACCAATTTTGATAAAATTTTGTATCGAGGTAGCTGACACCCTGGAGGCTACTTTTTATCCCTATATTCCCACGGGATCGAGACAAACGCGGGTGAAATCGCGGGGCGCAGCTAGTAAATTATAATTTAAAGTTAGTCTGTTTGACCGCATTGTTCTTCTAGAAAAAAATTAATAAAAAGAAAAATTGTTTATTCACAAACAAAACGCACATTACAACAAAATAACCGTAATATTAAAGATTTATTTTCGTTGGATCCCAGTTTTGAATCCCGGTTTAATATTTTTGGCGTTGGATCCCACAAAACATTTTTCGGATTTTGATGCGGTTCTCACTATAATTTAGAGAATTTATTCCGAGAGGTCTATGTGTATAAAACATTAATGTTTAACTTCCATAATTATTTAAAAAAAAGTCTCGATATTTTTTCAAGTCGTAAAATCCGTGCGAAGCAGGGGCGGGTCGCTAGTATTCATATAAAATGCATTTTTTATGCTATTAACATTCTTTCGCTTCATTACTTAAAGTTTTAAGCTAAGTGTGGGAATGTCAGTTACTATGGAAGGATTATCTGAAGATGAGAATATTAAATTGAATGTGTTGCAACTTTCTGGAAGCCTATTTATTAGAAGATCAGTAGGCAGGTATAATTAATTGAATGCTACCTAAGATCCCGCTGAAGTTCTGCAAGAGTGTGCAATATTTTTTTCAATACCGTTGTTACATGGCGTCTGCGGCTATAATTATGATTCCAAAATTAAATCTTTTGCATAGGCCTCTTTCTGTTACGCGGTCGTGTCTTTTGTTTACGAGCTCTATCATTAGTTTTGCAGTTCAGTTTTAATTTATAAGTCAATTTAAAAAGTTTAGTAGGAAGGTGTTTTCATACATAGAATAAAATGGGATAGATTTTATACGAGGAAAAATGAATGAGTCCGTCTTAAATTCTCAAAAGTCTTTTAAATGGTTCTTTAATATATTTAATTACCAGTTTTAATTCAATTATTTTCACATCAACATTTGTCAAAAATCGAATAGACTGTAGGTATAGGTTGTTTTCGTTGTAAAAAAAAATATGTCCAGTTACAAAAACGCGCCATTTTCTGAAAATTTTAATTTATTCTTTGATTTGTTTTTTACTATTTCCCACAAGTGTAGCTATTTCCTTAAAACCAAGTGACTGCGGCTCTAAGTTACTTTTGTACAGAATAGTACCATTATGCACTTGCACGAAAAATCGGACATTAATTTCATTTTCCGTAATTTTCCGACTTCAATAAATAAGTTCTTGGATCCCGTAAAGTTATTTTAACAAGTTTTTCCTAGATACCTACCTAATATAATTTCTTAATTTGAGTGAGAATGTTGTAGACCAGTGGTTCCCAATGATTACTGGACCGCGACTCACTTAACAAAAAGTTCCAACTTCGGGACTCACCTCTTGGTTTTCATGAAGGAAAAAGGAGCATAACTTTAAGAATGAAAGACTGTTGGCCCGATTAGTCGATTTGTCGTCCTATTTTTCAGGGCCTACCCAATATTCACTCGCGACCCACCCAATATCTCCTCCTTCCTATCTTGCTTTCCTATTTAGTATAATGAACGGGTCTACTGATATCCCTGAGTTGGTGGCCAAGATTGGACTTCGTGTACCGTCTGTGTTTCTTCGGAGACCTCATCTCTTTCATGTACCTATTGTGAAAACTGTCTATAGGCAAAATATCTACATACATTTTAAGAGCATGTAGAATGTTTAATAAGGTGTGCCGGGATGTTGAGCTTGATTTATTCACAAATAGTGTCCAGAAATAAAAAAAAATGTTAAGTAACTTTTTCATTGAAGAGTAACATTGTTGCGTAATGTATTTTATTTTTGTTTATTCTCTTCAGTTGTTTCTATGTTTAACTTTAACGCTGTTTTTACCGTTTTGTCTATATCATACATAAGTTTTTATAAGTGGAAACTTGTAATTGGCTTTCTTCTACATATAACTGCTGACTACTCGAATGTATTAGCTGTAAGTTTTCCTAAAATTAATAAAATAAAATAATTATTCACTTTCATGAGCCATACTTTGGGAACTACTGCTGTAGACTAGTGCAAAAGGTATTTAAGTAACTTGATGTTGATAATATTATCATCATCTAGTTAGTGAAGTTTATTACGTTTACTTTCAAACCGCGAAAAGACCGGTCCGTTCACAAACCAACAATAATTGTCTTTAACAATCCACATAACGACTGCAACCGGTAATTCCTGCTCTCATATTATGTTATTCAATTGGCATGCACTGTTACATAATGACTTATAAGTTATTATGTCATTACTCTCGTCTTATCACCCGTCTAGCTTTTTGTTACAATACAAAGCCGGACTGCGGCTGCGGTGGTCGTGATAGGGTAGATAGAAAAACTGTTTCAGGCGTAGTTGTGAAGGATAAAGGCTTCTACAGACCATCACGACACGCAACGCGACACAACGGCCCCGCGTGTCGCGCGACGAGCGGTGTGGATTCGCAGTGGTAGCCCGCTAAGTTAAATTTTTCTTACGTTTTTTGCAATTTGCAGGTCAGTGCCAGGTAGCATCTTGATCAAAATATGATTCGCGACCATAACAAATATGTTTTTATTTATGATCCTTATAATCATTAATACATCTTTCTTAGTTAACAAGTTCACAAAAAGATAACATCGAACATTCGAACCCTCATGAATCTAAAGATTAGGTGCTGCAGTAAGAAGAACGATTTGTACTTAAGACGCAGATATATGCCAGTGACCTTGAGTGGTTAGCTTGCGTGTTCTGTACTGAGCTCACGCAACGCGTCGTACGTTCAGCCAGTAATAGGACTCGCCCATCAAGGAGCGCTGTCCCCAATTTGACGCAATATTAATTTATTATACACAAAACAAAAGGTTTTTTAATAAACACGTATACTAAACAATAATAATTAAATTATCTTTAAATTGGTGAAGGTTTCAGAAAAATACGCTGGTAGATTTTGCGCCATTCTCAGATTTTTTTCTGCGTTAGACATAATTTTACAAATTAATTTCACTATGTAATATAAACATAATCTAAAATATTCGCATACTAAGTTATTGAAAAAATGCTCTAATTTAACATGTATTTTTTTCAAAACATTAACAGTACTTGTTTAGACGTGATCTTCAGTATAAGATCATTAAAAGTCGGTTATCGTCGCCTTAAATAGAAACACCTAGGGCCCTTTTTGTGTTGGTTTGAGCTTAGTTTTCAAGGCTGCCGGGTCATAGGTCAAAGGTGACAAATAGGGAATCTAAAAAACACAGTCGAATCCAGATCCTCGTCTATTTTCAAAGTGACCTACCTAATCTGTAGAACTTGCTGGGATTCTATAGTGTATCATGTTAGGACATTCTTACATACATTTTTAGATGGTAAATAATAATAGTGTTCCAGATCGAATTTCAACCATGGCGACGAATCTCAGCGCGGGAGATATTAAGAAGAATAAGAATAAATTTATTAGCGAAATAAATTTTACGTTCAAGTTGATTGAATTCCTAGAACTAAAAAGAGTGTTGTACAGTGGTTGGATTTGAGTCAGGGCCTCAAGTCTGCTATTACGATAGTGTCAGAATGGTCGATCATTGATTGCATAATTGTTGATTTTGACAAGTTTGGTAATCTACTATTATAATGGCGTCATTATGACTTTCCAATAGTCGGCCACTGACACTACATTGAAAGAAATTGCATTTATTGGTGATCTCGTACATAATAACAAATTAATGACATTTCTACTAATGGGTTTTATAATAATGGCAATACGACAATGCCATTATAATAACATAGTTCTATTACGAGAACATTGACCGACCAATGATCGACCGTTATGAATTTAGCAGATTGCGAACTTTTAGCAAAATGACAATGGCATGACAATGTGATCGTGTTGGAATGACTGAATTTATAAAAATAACAGACTTGGGCCCCAGTTGTGTTGGTGTTGTAAGGGGTATGTTATACGTATGTTAGTGAGAATTGCCAATGTGTGTACTGTTAGTTTTTACTTAAACTAAGAGACTTATTATAGTGCACAAGTTTGTGCCATAGACACAGGTACATTCTCTCTTCCCTAACTCTCATAGTCCGATAGGACGGCAATCCGACACGACCGAAGAGAGATCAGGCGCAAAACCAACGGCTTAACGTGCTTTCCGAGGCCCGGGGGTATCCAATTTTCAAACTCCGGGCTGTTACTAAGACATTTCTAATTGAAAAACTGAATAACACTTTGCCTGACCCGGAAATCGAACCCAGGACCCCACGCTCAGAAGTCGCGCTTGCGACCACGAGACCAACGGGACAGTAGAGACTACAGCAGGTATCGTAATAAAAAATGTTAGGCTTCTTTAGCTTTCAAGAGCGCAGCTCATTTATCTTCAAAGATAGTTGTTAATGGACCACTTTAGAGGCATTACATAATTCTCAGGGAATTTAGAATGTGATGTTACCTATCTTGTAGAAATAATGCAGGTGCATCCATTCACTTGATACACAATAATCATTAGATCATCAGTCTGTTTTAACAGCAAGAGTCCATAAGCGTGGTACGATAATACAAAAATACAAATACACAAATTATTTATTGACATAAAACATATTTTACAATAAAATAGAATACTCTGACTCCTGCGCTAGTTAAGACTGTGTTGCAGGAGCCAGCGTCCTCCCGTAATAAAAGACACAATTTTGTTATTTTATGACAAGACAAAGAAAAACAAATAAAAAAAAAACCGGGCAAGAGCGAGTCGGACTCGCGCACCGAGGGTTCCGTACGAATATATGATGTTGATGATTTCTGAAAAACTGTGCTATTTAGAGACATCGTTTTATTTTTCCTGTAATCTTTACATAAGCTTCTATCATATAGAATAATTTCAGATTTTTATCTCTACAAACTTCGGAGATAAGGGGGGGGGGGGTAACGGTATTTTTTTCACTTTTTTCATCAAAAGTCGGAAACTATGCTGCCTAAAAAAAAAAAGTAAATGTTTGAGAATGTGCAAACAGCGTTCCTTCATATGATACCCCACATGCCCTAGTAGTACTTCAAATTTTTAAGACATTCAGTCCCTTTTGCAAAAAAGATATATTTATAAAAATGTCTTTCTTACTTGCAAAATAGTTGGGCAAACGTCATCTAAAACTATTCTAAATTTCAAGTTGATAGCATTAGAAGTTCTTGAGATATCCAGGTGTGACAGACAGACAGACAGACAGACTTAGTCTCAACATAAGGGTTCCTTTTTACCATTACTTTACCATTTTGGTTCGGAACCCGGAAAAATGAAACAAAAGAGACTTCACTTTATATGTACCTAAATTAAGAAAAAAAAAAAAATATATAATTATGGTTCTTCATTTGCGTGAAAGTATGTTTTTAGTGTATGTGTATGTGTGTGTGTCTGTATTTGTATGTGTATTAAAGTGTGAGTTTGCATGCCCCAATTGTTTGTTAAGCAGAGGCACCAACTCAGAGCAATGGTGCTGGATAATCCTATCAGATGTCATGTCAAAGACCTATAAGTTGAGCCATGGACCTGTTACCCAACGATGCATCTAAAGTAAATTAAAAAAGATTATCTTAAAAAAACTTGTCCTCATTAACGTAGCTCGTAAGTTCGCGTGAGGATAAATAAGTGAGACAAATAAACGAGAATAATTGTGTTTAACTTTCAACAAAAGTATCACGAGTTATCTAACAGCATTCGATACGGATTCGACTGTTATTTCATACAGAAAACATTCATTCATTGATTTTTTGAGACACGTAACGGAAAGACAATGAATGGCGTGTTATTGATTGTAAGATAATACAGACAACCAAAAAAAAGCGTTGAAGATGTAACGTTATATATAATAATATATAATCATCTACTAGCTGTGCCCGCGGCTTTGATCACGTATCTGTGTTCTTTTGACATTAAGTCATAGTAAATGGAAAAGCTCGCAAGAAAATACGATGGAACTTATGGTAATATGTAGGTACCTATTCAATACTGGCCGTGTAGTGCCGGACGTAAAGATAGCACCATCCTATTTCTTCCCGTGGGTGTCATAAAAGGCGATTAAGGGACTTATTATATAAAGAATGGGCAGCAGCGTTCTCTATGCATTTTAACACCATACTGTGATCGCCAACCCGCCTGCCAAGCTTGGCGATTATGGCAAACCCCTTTGGGGTAGGCCTATGTCCAGCAATGGACGTCTTTCGGTTGAAATGATGATTTAATACTATTATGTCATCAACTTAACTCAGTCCGCCTGGGTACCTGGTTGGTCTATGTTCGCAAGCTGTTCTACTGATAGTTGTGTGTAGAATATGTTCAGTCCTTCTTCAGATATACAATATGGAAGCAACAATACGACAATAAATGAAAACACTGGCAATACTAATGCAAAATAGTATTTTGGAACGATCAAATAAATTCTAGCATCGAAATTACAAAAGTGTTTTTTCAAACTTCTTCTTCAACTTTTAAACAAAACTAAATAGCAGTGGTGTGCCGACTATGGGTTTTGCCAATCTTTGACTAGCTATAGCGACTAAACTATTGGATATATTTGATTGAATTTTCGTGTGCAGACTGCGAACGTCATCAGATAAACGCAGTTGAATTTATTGTCATATTGTCGTCTCCACTTTGTATATGGTTTTATTTACCGTCAGGAATTTGTCTATACAAGCCCGTAGTCTGGATTTGTTCCAATAAGGCTCACAAGCTATATAGTCTTCTATAATTATGTCTTTTTTAGGGTTCCGTACCCAAAGGGTAAAACGGGAATCCTATTACTAAGGCTCCGCCGTCTGTCTGTCTGTCTGTCCGTCTGTCACCAGGCTGTATCTCATGAACCGTGATAGTTAGACAGTTGAAATTTTTACAGATGATGTATTTCTGTTGCCGCTATAACAACAAATACTAAAAAACAGAATAAAATAAATATTTAAGGAGGCTCACATACAACAAACGTGATTTTTTTGCCGTTTTTATAGATAATAAGAATATGAATAAATTTTATTTCGCAAAGTTTTCATTTACCTACATGGATTGAATTCCTAGACCTCACTAGGATTCCGATGAATCCGTTTGAATGTCTGTTGTGTTTGTTTGTTCGTCCGAATTCGTTTTAGATATTTTTATTTATTGTGTTTGGGTGGCTTACAGCTATCGATACTGAGGTAATAGTGATACCTCACTTTCACGACAAGCCGTTTACAAGCCTCCACAGTTAGCAATAGAGTATTGTTGTACAAATGTTGAAAATTGAAAAACTATTCATTAAGCATAACACTAAGTATAACATTAAATTAAATATTAATTACCTGCATAGGCAAATATGCATGCGCAACCACTATTAGAGTGTATCAGAAACAATAATTATAGTGTTTAGATAAAAAAGTAGAATGGACGCTAAGCTGCTTGCAAACAAATCGATATAATAATATAATATATTATATAATGGTACGGAACCTTTTGTGCGCGAGTCCGACTCGTACTTGGCCGGTTTTTTTACCACTATGTAAAACGCAATGTCTCTTTATCTGCTGTCTGTCCGTTGTCTGCTTATAACTCGAGAAGGCAAAGTTACATTATTCAAAAAATCCTCTGAAAATTACACGAAAATCTCAATACCCAGTAATTTTCAGAAGATTTCAATCAACCGGTCGTAATCAAAACTTTAATTAGCCCTTGGCCTACTTTGTTTTCAAGTATTTCATTTTTTTATGCCCCTATTAAAAACCGGTCAAGAGCGAGTCGGACTCGCGCACCGAGGGTTCCGTACGTATATATGATGTTGATGATTTCCGAAAAGCTGTGATATTTAGAGACATCGTTTTATTTTTCCTCTAATCTTTACATACACTACTATCACACAGAATAATTTCAGATTCTTATCTCTGCAAACTTCGGAGATAAGGGGGGAGAACGGTATTTTTTTTTACATTTTTCGTCAAAAGTCGGAAAATATGCTGCCAAAAAAAAAAATGTTTTAGAATATGCAAACAGCGTTCTTTCATATGATACCCCACATGTTCTCGTAGCCCTACTTCAAATTTTTAAAACGCCATTTCAGTCCCTTTTGCAAAAAAGATATATTTTTTTAAATTTCTTTCTTGTATGCAAAATAGTTGGGCAAACGTCATCTAAAACTATTCTAAATTTCAAGTTGATAGCATTAGTAGTTCTTGAGATATTTAGGTGTGACAGACAGACAGACAGACTTAGTCTCACCATAAGGGTTCCTTTTTACCATTTTGGTATGGAACCCTAAAAATATGAAAACATTTCAGTAAATATAAAATCCATTGTTTATCAGAATATAAATATGATAATCAATCAAATTCGCATTACCTACCTTGACGTTTGATGATGCAAGTTCGGAGTGCCCCCAAAGATCATTACTTAGTCTTTAAATATAATTCATAATAATATAATAATTCATCTTAATCTTAGCACATAATTATCTTCTACATAATAGGTACGTATCGTTAGCAGTTAAGTAAGATTGGTAACTAACATCCTACCTATAATTATTCTTACTTACTCATACGATCTGGCCCACATTTGCAACTGAAAGGAATTTGTTGTGTTCCGGAGTTGTAACTTAAGTTGTCCAATTTTCTTTACTGTCTTAAGGACGTCATCCTTGATATCAGAGGGGCAATCATTAGGAGCTGGTTTTTTTGAGAACTTTCTCATTAAAATCTCTCTAAAAAAATCCCCAAATTTACCTTTTTTTTTTTAAATTTGATGACATTGATTGTCGCTGAGATGAAATTGCAGGGGTAGGGCGACTCCCAGTCTACATCACGTGCAAAGACGTCACTCTACGTACTCTCGTACGGACTCGCACGTTAACGCGGGCGCGACAGGCAGCGACAACGAAATTGTGCTACTAATGTCGCGTCGGGCCCGAGATATCGCACCAGTCTGTACGAGCCTTTATTCATGGAATTAGTATGTACTCATCATCTGCCTGCCTTTTCCCAACTATGTTGTGGTCTGCTTCCAGTCTAACGTCTAACTAAGTACGAAATTGTTTCTGCTTCGCGACCGGACTTCAGTTCAAGTCATTATTTATTTATTTAAACATCTCGCACACAATAAGGTACAAAGGCGGACTTAATGCCTTAGGCATTCTCTACCAGTCAACCAAGGGTGGTGAAGAGATAAGATGGCGGGTGCTCTGATGGAGAAAAAATAATAATATTAAAAATATTAATATTCACATATTTTGTATAAATGTTATACAGATTCAATTTAATTTAATTTTGCATTATTAAAACTAACATGGAACAGTAGACTCCCTTGCATATTTTCTCTCACAGAACACCAGACATATAGGTACGCATAATTTTTCTCCATTCTTCCGCAAACACATCACATTAAGGGTTGGCAGTCAGAAGGGCGTTGAGCATCTTCAAAGTACGACACACTGGGGATTCAGCTCTGGCGATAGTTTTCGATGAAGGCTGCGCAAACAGATTCTGTCGGCGGCTTGGACGGTGTCCAATGTATTTGTCGGGAACAAATGATGAAAGATGAGTTGAACTATCTGTAACTATATTTAAGTAAGATTTTACACTAATTCACATGAAACATACTTAGATATTAGCTTTCCGCACACACACTATAAAATAACGCTATTTACTCAACACTAACATTACACATAAGTGTGATCTTTGACCTAACACGTTATTGACCGTTTCGAGAGCTTCCAAGTCTTTAGAACATTGCTTATCAAACGCCGCAGATCTCGAAAGCCTTATGAAGAAGAGGGTTGGGTAAGCTCTGTAATATAATTGCAAAGCTAGTGTAGGGCTCCTGTGAAAGGCTTTGGGGAAATACCACCACATATTTTATCATTGGCGATGTGCCCAGAATTAGTGCCACGGGCCTCGGAAAGCACGTTAAGCCGTTAGTCCCGGCTGTCATTCCTAAATCTGTAACGGTCGTTATGGGTCGTCGACGCCCAAAAGTCTGACAACCAGTCGTACCAAGGTACCCCTTGGTACGACTGGTTGTATTAGCAAAAATTTACAAAGAAAATAGAATTGATTCTAGTCGCCCCTTCCAAAAGGTAGCTTCGTATGGAGAAGAATGGGCAAGAAACTCCACCGTTACTCTTTTAAAATGTTTTACAATATTTTGTATAGGTACATCAATTCTATAATTATATGTGAAGACGATGCATCTAGAATAAAATTACTATACCACAATAGGTATAATGAATTATTAATGAAGCAATGACAGATACATTAATTATGTGATAGATACATGGTGCTCACATATTTACAAACATTGCAAAAAAAAAAAAACGCTTTCCTAAAAAAAAATATCAGTGTGTGAGTTAATAAATGTCATAAAAATAATAAATTATACAATTAAAATAGCAACCAGTTTGATTTTTTCTAGACTCTAGATTGTCCTATGGAGCTGGACCAGCATGTTTCCAAGCATTCTTATCTTGGATATAATTTGTAATAAGCTTTTTGCAAAGTGTACTTTTAATATGAGTTTTAATTTTTTTTTCATTTAATTGCAATATATCACAAGGTATTTTGTTGGTAGTCTGCTGCAGCCGGTTACACTGGAAGATGACCCTGACATGATGAGGTGGCCAGAATATATGTAGGAAAAAATAAAAAAGTACACACACGATTGCACGATAAGACCTATTGAGTGTTAATTGGTGAATGAGTATACTTAATCTTTTTTCGGTGAGAATAAGATTGATCACTGGATGATCACATGGTTCAGTCGATCGAATTGTCATTGATAATTTGTTTTCAATTTTTATAAAAATTTTAGAATCATGAGGAACAGGGTGTAAAGTTCACTCATCCTCTATAGAAAAGGGAGGATCCTCCGACCAGACGGGTGTCGGTCTGGTGGGCAACTGCCCAACGGTTGATGTTGGGATGTTGTATATATGCTAGTTGTGCGATAACTCTGCTTGCGCGATGCAGGATTTTGCGTGACGTCAGTATGACGCGTAGTTCGCATCTGGCGGTGTTGATGCCGCTACAAATTCAGTGCTTTCTTGGTTCCTAATCCCCAAATTCCATCAGCTTAGCTATAATTGCTGGCCAAAGAAAACATGGGAATGATGGATTTTTGCCGACAGACGGACAAACCTTTTTTTTTTTTTTTTTTTGTTCACGGGGTGGAAAATCCTCATGGATGTCCTCTGCCCTGGGGCGGGCGGAGGGGTCTGTCAGACTCTTACTGACTAAAAACCACCCCAGTGTTCCCCTCCCACACTTGCACCGGGGATCTTGGGATCTGTTATTCCTTCCGCAATCCCCGGCTAGTGCCGGCCCGCCTCTGCGGGCCACCTCAAGTTAGGGGGGGGTGAGGTGTCTGACCCCCCCCCGCGACGTCTGCTAGGGGCGCGCGTGGAACACTACGCGCCGCCACCTCGGGTCCAATGTGATAGGGGGCGGCGGACGTCCCCAAGTCCACCGTCCCTGGACCCATTTATGGGGGCTGGAAGAGGGCGTTACTCAAGTACGTAAGTTTTTGTCTAGTAATAGACTGTAACTGTGTGTACTTTCTGCAAAAGTGAGTGAGTAAAGTGAGTTTGTTTGTTTGTTAAGCTTTCACGCTAAAACGGCTGAACAGATTTGGATAAAACTTGGCACATGGGTAGACCATGACTTGAAATAGGGCATAGAATACTTTTCATTTCAATATTTCCGCGGGATCGAGACATCTGCGGGTGAAACCGAGGGGCGCAGCTAGTAAACAAATAAAATAAACGCAATTTTATTTCATACTAGAAACCTAGAAGTTAACTATTCAACAAAACAATACATCAGTACAGCAGGAAACGCTAGATTTATTACAAGGACACGATCGTTCGCTTTCACCGCGCGTACCTTTCTATTCGGCGCGCGTCGCTCTATGCGGATTTGTGAGTAGAATGTGATGTACGGACGATGCGGTTGACGAGCAGTTTTGATTTCGAAGGATTATCTTAACCACATAAAATCAATTTAAAAATGATATTATTTATTCGGCCTATTTAACCACCTCCGAAGATATTCTAGTTAACATATTATATGTGGCAGATTTTGATTCAAATTCTATTTTCAATTTCTCTAGTAGAAAACACAATTTTATCCTAAAATAATTGAACTGAAAGCTATAAATAAGATTCGGTACGCGCATTACAGTAATTTTTTTATTATTTTTATTTATTACGCGATTAGTTTCATTATTTTTCACAGTATTGAAGTTGACCGCAGAAATTCGACTACCTGAAAGATAACCGTGCCAGATCGTAGCTAAGCCTAAGGTAATTATAAAGGCTCGTCCGACACCGGTAGAACAATTTCCATTACATTTTCATAGACATTGCTCTACCGGTGTCGCGTCACGCCAGTCTGCATGAGCCTTAGAGATATTATAATCATTGCAAGGAAACTTCTGTCATCGAGAAAGAAGGGCTATAGGCGTCCTAGATGGGTGTGTAAGAGTTAATTAAGGGGCCGGCGCGCGGCGTAGCATACGTAGTTCATACAAACGTAATACCAAAATAATTTGTAAATCAAACATATTCTTAAGGTAGTGTGTATTTATTTTGATTGTATTACAGACTATCTATGTTCCCAAATATATATTTTGAAAGGACAAAGATTTAAAGACGAGATATGAAGAATTTAAAATTTCTATAGAAAACTTATTTTTCTCATAACTCTTGTTTAAACCAGTGTCCATTCAATATATATATATGGGAACCTAGATATTCTGTATTCAAATCGGAATAAAGACACACTACCTTAAGAATATGTTTGATTTACAAATTATTTTGGTATTACGTCTGTATGAACTAAGCATCCATTGCCGGTAGTTAATTAATTACTTAATACTGTTTTTTCCAAACAAGTGATTAGTTAGGCATTCTTGAGCCCCGTGTGCCACATTTGGCAAACATTCTACCGTATTTAATGTCCTGGTAGAAGGTTAAGCATAACATTTATATAATAACATACGAACAAAACTAAGTATGCAGGTATGCATAATTTCTGCGTTTGGACGAGAAGGCATGCCGGAGAAATTCGCGACTATATGTGTACCTACTTATGTAGTGCGTTTCTTCTTTTATGGTAATTTGAGGACTATTGCGAGACAATTTGGCGCGAAAACTAACTTATTTTACTCTCTTGTAACATTAATCACGGATGTAGTTCATTTTCCATGCTTTTACAAACATCATCATCATAATTTCATCCGAAAGACGTCCACTGCTGAACATATGCCAGCCCCGGGAGGGGGGGCCATAATCGCAATGCTTGGGCAGGCGGGTTGGCGATCGCAGTATGGTGTTAAAATGTATCATAGGGAACGCTGCTGCCGATTCTCTAGTAAGTCCCTTAGTCGCCTTTTACGACATCCACGGGAAGAAATGGGGTGGTGCTATTTAATTTACGTCCGGCACGACACGGAACCGATGACCCCCTTGACGGATGCAGGTGACTACATTGCCACTCTGTGTGGTCAAAGAAAATTTGTCCCAGAATGAACGTACCTCTTAGGGGTCATTGTACTCATCATTATGAACAACTTTTACTATGGGACTAAACCTGAAATCGCGAAAAAATCAGCTGTTCTCTACATTTATGTTCGAATAACTCGTCAAAATGTAGGAAAAAGCTGATTTTTTTTCGCGTCCTCTGGTTTGGTTCCATAGTAAAAGTTGTTCATAATGATGCAACAATGACCCCTTAAGAGGTTGTGCGTTAATTCTGGGATATGTTATATAAACACGATAAAAAATAAGAAAGATTTCGTCCGGCACCACACGGCACAATACTCAATAACTGCCTAACCAATACTGGCTTTTACAATATCACCTTTATAAAATTAGTCGAATCAACTTTTAACATAATCAGCCTATATTGTTCCCACTGCTGGGCCTCCTCTATGTGAGAGAGAGTGGGCCGTGATCCACCACCCGGGCTCAGTGCGGGTTGGTAGATGTCACATGTCTTCGAATTTTTGGTTCTATGACATGCCAGTTTCAATCAACTCACCCTATCGCAGTCCACTGCTGGACATAGGCCTCTACCAGGCTGCGCCACAACACCCTGTCCTCCGCCTTCCGCATCCAGTCTGACCCAGCCATCTTCTTAAGGTCGTCGGTCCATCTAGCTGGGGGGCGTCCCACACTACGCTTGCTGATACGCGGTCTCCACTCCAGGACTCGTCTGCTCCATCGGCCATCGGTCCTTCGACAAACATGGCCAGCCCACTGTCACTTCAGTTTGCTTACTCTGCAAGTTATGTCGGTAACTCCGGTTCTCACATTCCGGTTTGCTCACGATGTTTTCCTTTTCCATTTTGAGAGCAGTGGTGATGAAATTATTTATGGAAAAAGCAACACAATACATCACGCCTTTTTTCGGAGGGGGTAGTGGGTAACACAGGAGGAATGGATAGTCTAATCTTAATATTATGTAATACACGTCAGAGACCAATAAAGTCTGACAACCAGTCTTAACAAGAGGGTCAGATAGACAGTCGCTCAATGTAAAATATAACTGGTATTTAGCTGCACCCGGTAAGACTGGTAGCCGACCCTAACATAGTTGGAAAAACGCTTGAAAGATAGATTGAATTGATATACTTGAGAATGGGCAGCAGCGCTCTTTATGTATTTTAAATTTTTAACACCATACTGCGATCGTCAACCCGCCTGCCCTGCGTGGCGATTATGGCAAACCCCCCTATAGGGGAGGCCTATGTCCAGCAGCTACTTAATTATACTACTACTTAATTATTCTACTACTTAATTATTCTACTACTTAATTATTCTACTACTTAATTATTCTTCTACTTAATTATTCTACTACTTAATTATTCTACTACTTAATTATTCTACTACTTAATTATTCTACTACTTAATTATTCTACTACTTAATTATTCTACTACTTAATTATTCTACTACTTAATTATTCTACTACTTAATTATTCTACTACTTAATTATTCTACTACTTAATCATTCTACTACTTAATTATTCTACTACTTAATTATTCTACTACTTAATCGTGACTGCCTCGTTGGTCTATTGGCCGCAACGCCACTGCTGAGCGTGAGGTCCTGGGTTCGATTGCCGGTTCGGGCAAAGTGTTATTGAGTTTTTCTATTTGGAATTTCTCAGTAGCAGCCCGGAGTCTGGATTTTTGCCCGTTTGATGGCAATAGGCTCGCCCCCTATTACATGCTGGGACTTAAACATAACTGGCGAAATATGGGTGTACTACAGGTACACTTCTGCCCAACCTTTTGGAGAAACAAGTCGTGATGTTATGTTAATTATGATAATACTACCCATTGGAGCGATTCTAAATGAAGCACGAAAAATCTTTAATTCGCAGAATGACGTCACAATCACGTCCAATATTACTCAATCCATATGATTTTGTATAATCGTAAAAAAATTTGCGTACTTCTTACATAAAATTAAGTAAGTATACGCAGAGATTTTTGAGTTATTTCTAGACATGCGTGTGCGCACGCATATGTTTAGAAATAACTCAAAATTCTAGTTGTGGATTCCATCGTGTAGGTGGAAAAACATGTTTAATTACGTAAGTAATAAATATTTCTCACGTCTATTCGCCATTAGTTTTAGAATGAGCTACACAACTCAAGATTCCATCAAAAAACATTATTTAAGACGCTGACAACAGGCCGCTGTCACTGTCAGACTGCATACTAAAGAAAGAGAAGCGCGAAGGCTTGTAATTTATTGCAAAATAGTCTGGTCTGGGCTGGTCTATTCTGCCCGTAGTCTGGGCTGGTCTATTCTGCCCGTAGTCTGGTCTGGGCTGGTCTATTCTGCCTGTAGTCTGGTCTGGGCTGGGCTATTCTGCCTATAGTCTGGTCTGAGCTGGTCTATTCTGCTGTAAATAGTGTCAATCCCTGACATTAGAGGTAGAATGACAGCTAAACTAAGTTTTCACGATGAGTTTTTGACAGAATAGATCAGCAGCACTGGATGTGTGCATGTGCATTGCATATTCTTCACGAGCAAACGGAATAATATGTACTACTTTTAAATAAACATAATGTTCCTTTTAAGGTACATTATGTTTATTTAAAAGTGGTGCTTAGCATTTGCTACTATGTAGTTGATTGTAGCATTAATTGTAGCTCTACGGATCATAAACGTTTTATTTTTGTTAATAAATAGTTATATTTTTCGTATTAACATACAGCATTATGTAATAAAGTTGCATAAATAATTAATTACATTACACAATTACAGTCTAATCTACAAATACCAATTTGTGATTAACACTGCAAATTAAAGACATTCTTCTCATATGGAGAAGAAATCTTCATTATAGACAGTTGCTTGTCAGATTATTAAGTTGATAGATAACGTTATTTCGATGTGAAAAGATGTTTTATAGATAGCAAACCCTTTCTTTTTTATTTGGAATGCCGCATGACGATCACCTGTTCGTTAAGGCGAAGACGCGTTACAATGTTAAATATTTACTTTTGTTATAATACCTACTGTATTGCGAAGAATGACTAAAGCGACGACATTGGATAAGACTAGACAGAGATATAGGTAGATAGATAGAATAGATAGATAGGTACAGACGGCTACACATCAAGCAATACATTTCCAGTATAAGTTGGCCTCTCATTGTACGAAAATCCTATACAATGCGAGATCAGCCTAAACTGGATTTGTATAGCTTGATGTGTAGCCGTGTGTGCACCAAAATTTTACAAAGCTATATCATATTCAGGGTACAACGGGGTGGTCTTATCGCTGATCGCGATATCTAGACAACCTTTGTATGGACAGACTGAAGAGAGTCTGCATTAAATCTTGTTCATTGTGTGGTGAGGATAATACTACTGACGTATTCTTGACTACAAAATTCAAAAATATTTAATTGTCTGTGTGGTGCCGGACGTGTCTATGTGGTGCCGGATGTAAAAAATAGTACCATCCTATTTCTTCCCGTGGGTGTCGTAAGAGGCGACTAAGGGACTTACTAGAAAATGGGCAACAGCGATCTCTATGCATTTTAACACCATACTGCGATCGCCAACCCGCCTGCCAAGCGAGGCGATTATGGCAAACCCCCCTTTGGGGGAGGCTTATGTCCAGCAGTGGACGTCTTTCGGCTGCAATGATGATGATGATGTGTTTGTATGTGTTATTTATAAGTGTTAATGTTATTTTTACAATGTTAAAAAGCACGATGGGGTTGGCGTATCTGTTCAGATAAAAACCTAGTTAAATAAAGAGAAGATTTTTTTTTTATCTGAAGCAATATTTAAGAGTTTGTCAAAATACGTACCTAATGTTCTAAAAAGTATGATAACTTCGCCTTAAACAGTAGGTGTGTTCAGATTTTGTCGTGGTACGTGTGAATCTGCTACAGCTATCATCACCTCTCTATTACGTTACGTAAAGACAATTTGGTACACCTCTAGTACACTAGTACACTCACACATTTAAATGTTACGTCAATATTCATTTTGGACACTAGTTTGAATACATCGCTAGATTCTAGCTCCGCAGGTGGTTACGTAAGATAGACCATAATTTATATTATATTTTATAGCTTTTATATTAGGACTATTTCGTTTTAAAAAACCGGCCAAGTGCGTGTCGGACCACGCACAATGAAGGGTTCCGTAGTAAGAAGGAATTTATCCCAAAAACAAACTTAACATTGTAGTTGATAAACATGCTCTCCCATACATCGATATACGTTACGGTCAATTCTTCAACTGCAAATTTAAGTTGGTCGACTATTACGTTAACTGGTAAACCCTACTTAGCTGTGATAGTTTTCCTTTTAATTACGTTATATATACTACTGCCATGATTTTTTTCACATATCCAAAACCAACCATTTAGCTGGCAGGGGGGGGGGGCACTTGACTCTAACCAAGAATGGCTCTTTAAAGCTTATGTACGCAAACGGATCTCAGAATTGAAAAATGTTTTTTACAGACCCACAATTTTTTTAAACGGCCTATCCAACGATACCCCACATCATGTATTAAA
This sequence comes from Tiliacea aurago, assembly GCA_948098905.1. Taxonomy (NCBI): domain Eukaryota; kingdom Metazoa; phylum Arthropoda; class Insecta; order Lepidoptera; family Noctuidae; genus Tiliacea; species Tiliacea aurago. Next base: position 22,550,506 of record OX402593.1, read on the forward strand.
CGAGAAAAAAAAATATCATACCCGTTTTACGTGCAAAGGAGGTGCAAAGGTTTCGTGCAAAAAATGTTTTTCATGGTCTTGTTATACGACTTTTTCGGCCATGCTAAATTACAGTTTTCTAGGACTAGGTAAGCGTCTCTGATCTAAGCCGGGGACAGACGGACGGACGGACAGACAGACAGACGGACATAGCGAAACTATAAGGGTTCCTTGTTTACTACGGAACCCTAAAAACGGACAACCTGTGTCATTAACGCGGGAGTCAGGTATTGTAGGCGGGGGTGGCGGTGTTCCCTTTTGATTATCCTTTCTATTGTACTGACTCAGGTGTGTAATAACTTATGTGTGTGAATTCCTATTGAATTTCCGTGTAATAACCGTGTACAGATAGTGATTATAAAGGTTATCCCAATTATAAGTACTTTCCATTACTATTCCCTCGTCAAGGGAACACTGTCACCCCCGCCTACAATACCTGACTCCCGCGTTACTAACAACCAGTCTTACCGAGGGATATTGTGATATCCGGTAACTGGGTTGTGGAGGTCAGTAGCCCTAGTGTAAGTTAGCAAGACAGTAAACGTAACTATTTCGTTTGCGTTAAAATTTGATCATAATGCTAAGAGTATAAGAGTGAGAATAGAAATCTTAACGCAAACGCGCTAGTTACGTTTACTCACTTGCAAACTTACACTTGGGGTACAGATAGGTAGTCGCTCCATGTAAAATACTGATAATCAGTTGCATCTGGTTAGACTGGAAGCTGAACCCAACATAGTTGGGAAAAAGGCAGATGATGATGAGATTAAAAAAATCGGTCAAGAGCGAGTCAGACTCGCACACCGAGGGTTCCGTATCGTATATATGATGTTGATAATATCCAAAAAACTGTGCTATTTAGAGACATCGTTTTATTTTTCCTGTAATCTTTACAAAAGCTTCTATCATATAAAATAATTTCAGATTTTTATCTATGCAAACTTCGGAGATAAGGGGGGGGGGTATTTTTTTTACATTTTTCATAAAAAGTCGGAAACTATGATGCTTAAAAAAAAATAAAAAAATGTTTGAAAATATCCAAACAGCGTTCTTTCATTTGATACCCCACATGCCTTAGCAGCCCCACTTCAAAATTTTAAGACCCCGTTTCAGTTCCTTTTGCAAACAAGATATATTTTTTTTAATTTCTTTCTTGTATGCAAAATAGTTGGGCAAACGCCATCTAAAACTATTCCAAATTTCAAGTTGATAGCATTAGTAGTTCTTGAGATATCCAGGTGTGACAGACAGACAGGCAGACAGACAGACTTAGTCTCACCATAAGGGTTCCTTTTTACCATTTTGAAACCCTGAAAACTGCAGATTAGACAAAAAAAAATGGGACAGTAACATTAGCCAGTAACGTTCCTAAGTTTGGCCAATATTACTGGCTAACGGTCTAGTCAAAGTAAAAGTCAGCTAGATAACGACATTTACCTGTAGTTGACTGTACCATCGTCTATCCAATAACAACTTATCGGCCTATCATCGGCGCCAAGACCATAAATTTTGTTCAATACTGGAATGTGCGAAGAAGCGTCTTATTGTTTTATTTTAATGACATAACGAAATTGTACTTTCTCTACCAGAAATTAATATCTATAATTTAGTACATTAAGACGTGATCGGTAGGTGCTTTTAAGTACTTTTCATGTATCCTATTGTTAAACGACTGTATGATAACTTAATTCCAAAGGTTATCTTTAAAAGATCGCTTTTAGCGATAAGACCGCGCGCATCGTGTCACCCTATGTAAAATTTCTACAATATTGTTGCGCGCACAACTAAAAAGCCTACTAGCGCCATCAAGTATCAGATAGCGGAACTAGTAGTCAAGATTCTTCCAGAAAGTTCGATTCTAGAACTATCGACACCCGGTCAGTCGGTGCATTCGACCGATCATGACTTACGCCTGCGTAGTCTTCGCTCACGCAAAGTCGTATCACATCCATAAGATGCAGACGCTTCAAAACCGATTTCTCCGTAGAATTACGAAGGCTCCTTGGTTCGTTCGGAACGAACAACTTCACGTAGACCTTAAGATGCCTACCATCAAACAGTTTATGAAGCGCCTTGCAAAGCGCTTTTTCGAATCCGCGGAACGTCATCGCAACCCCTTGGTTGTGCAGGCCGCTAGTTACAGGCCTTCTGCCATTAGTCAGACTCGCCGACCGAGGCATACTCTCTTAGATCCGGATGACCCCGTCACTCTCCTTCAGGAAAGCAATAGGGCCACGAGTACAGTGCACAAAATACACAAACCGACCTTCCGTCCTCGCCGCCGAGGTACCACGCGAACTTCCCGAGTAAATGGTAATAAAAGTCCTCCCCCCCGTCCCTTGAATGTCGATGCGCCAGCCGCCCGGTTAGAGGCTGAGAGCGCCGTAGCAATAAATATAATATCCCCTGATAATAATCATGATCAAAATGTTGATCCAGCCCGTCCCCAAATTGTTACTAATTTTGTGATCCCCCAACAACGCCCTAAGCCGAGGTCCGTACCCCACAGGGGGTGCCCTTAGTGCGCTGTCGTTTAGTTTTAATATATATAATTTGCGCCCTGGCTGGAGGCTTTAAGATTAAAAACCTTAGGGCAGCCACAGGAATATCCGGTTAAGTAACAACGACCTCTCTAGGTATGCTACGAGATGCCATTCATAAAAAAAAAAAAAAAAGCGACGGAGTTTAGTTTACTTTTGAAAACGAGACAAGCGAGAACAACTGAACGATATTTGAGAGTGACATTAAGTGTTTGTGTTTTTAATTGTGTTTAAAGTAGTAGTGTGTTTAAATTGGTGTTCTTAATTAAGGTGTCTATTTGTTTAGTTATTAAATCGGCAGTTTTTATTGTCACGAACCCCAAGCTCGTAACAATATTTATATCTGTAATTTGTATGGTGTACATACATGATAAGGAGTATTCTATTTTATTTTATTATTCGCGTGTTAGTTTAATAAGTGTCATATGACGTATCAATGTCAAAAAGAGTATTTCCCAGCCCCTATTGATTCTTATTTATATTGTATAATGTTATATGGCTTGTGTTTTGAAAGCCTAATTCTTCTAAAGTCTACAAAACTAAAATAGAGAAATCATTCAAACACATTGCACAAAAATAAAAACCTTTGTAAGCATACTAACTAAGCATAGTCAATAGTAGGACTAAGGCCCCAACTACACTATCATAATTATATTTATCATACAAATATGATTTCATATCTGTCATTCTAAGATCATATTTAAATGATGCTGTTCTTCATTTTTACATTATTACACATACAAGACGTGCACGTTAAAAGCGCCCGGAACTAAGAGTGAAAAAAAAAAAAAGTAGATGACCAGTCCCAGCTGACGGCGCCCATCCACGAACATTACGCATGGATAAGCACCATTCAGCTCAATCATTTTGAAGGGAACCGAATGATCCAACACATGCGCCACCATCAGCGAGACATTTGAGTGAGCATGAATTACTCTCAGCTGCCAGGGCACATTCAAGTCAATGACTACTGTTTACAAAATCAATCAATCAATTAATTTGGCTAGCCTTTTCCTTTTTTAGGGTTCAGTACCCAAAGGGTAAAACAGGAACCCTATTACTAAGGCTCCGCCCGTCTGTCTGTCTGTCTGTCCGTTGGTCACCAGGCTGTATCTTATGAACCGTGATAGTTAGACAGTTGAAATTTTCACAGATGATGTATTTCTGTTGCCGCTACAACAACAAATACTAAAAAACAGAATAAAATAAATATTTAAGGGGGCTCCCATACAACAAACGTGATTTTTTTACTCGTTTTTGCTCTATATTGATAACAGCAACAGGTAGACGCTTGAAATATTCACAGAATATTTAGTTATACAGGGTGTTTGGTGCATCGTGTGCCAAATTGAAATGGTCGACTGAAGGAGTCATCCGCTAGCCTTTTAGACTCTTTAACACCCCTCATGCTCTGTGGATTTTTTTTTATCGACTTTTTAGTTTTCCAAAAAAAAGACCCAAATTTTACATTCAAATACAGATTTAAAAAAAAATATAAGGCGTAGACTCTGAATTTTATTTTTATTTCGATGTGTATTGTTTAAGAATACTTTTAAATACAAAATTAGTGATATTAGTCACCTAGTTCTTTTTTAATTCACTCGCAAAGGTAAAACTTAAATTAAAGCTGTACATGTTACAGCTGTTTATAAGGCTACAAAAAAAAAATCAAAAGCGACCGGGATCTTCCAACTCCCTCATTAATTCTCCAGTCTATCCTCTTTCTAATGATGTGCCACATGCCATAAAAGTATTTTAACAACTTTGTGAATTCGCTAGAATTGTGAATCGAGTCACCTAAGGCTAATATTCAAAATTATGATTTAAAAAAAAATCTCTTAAATGATACCTGTCAAACCTATAAATCTGCTATCTCATTCTTATGGTTAGGTAAATTCGTGTCTCATATCTGTATCTTTCGTGGGATTTACTTGAAATAAAAAAACAAAATTGCATTTTTAACATTTATTTAATCATTGTTTCAAATCTTGCTCAAATTGTTGGCCTCTGTTGCGAATGCAGGCCCGACACCTGTTTCGTATTTCAACAGTTGTTGTACGAAGTCGTATTTCCTCCTTAATAGTATTGAATGCCGCTTCTATGCGTTGGACTAATACCTCCCTAGTTGGAACCTCCGTGGCATATACCAACTCTTTGGCACGTCCCCAGACATAAAAGTCAAACGGAGTTAGATCTGGGGAACGTGGCGGCCATGGAATAGGGCCATCGCGTCCAATCCATGCATTGGGGAACACATTGTCGAGATATTCCCTCACAGTCAATCGCCAATGAGCGGGACAGCCGTCATTTTGAAATACAATGGGCACACGTTCATTAAATACGGGCACATCGGTCACTAATTCGGGCAGGTCATTTTGAAGGAATTCCAGGTAGTCTTCGCCATTGAGATTATCGGGCAGGTAATGCGGTCCAATTACCTGATTCCCAATCACTCCTGCCCAAACGTTTACACTAAACCTTCTTTGAGAAGATTTCTGTCTTTTAACACGTGGGTTTTGCGTTTTCGTTGTCCAGTGGTGCAAATTGTATAAATTGAGGATCCCATCCTTCAAAAAATCAGGATCATCCACATCCGTGTGTAAAAGAAACGAAGAAGAAAGTCGCCACCCTCAAGACCTGCAACAAACAAAAAACTCTTTTAAATTTCTCTTGGGCAATAAGTAATTGCACAAGAAAGGACCCGCTGTTCGTGCTAATAGATTCACTACCTGGAAGTGACGCCATACCATACCCATTACCTGCTAAACAAAGGCAAGGTCAAACAAAGCTTGCACGGGTTTAAAGTTAGTTTAAAATTACGTACCTTGCACCGGAGTGTAGTGGAATGGATGCTTTTTGTTTTGACGAAGTACTTTCCACACTTTCCATATTGAAATATCAAGATGTGATGCCACATTTATAATGCTTCTTGTAGGGTCTTCCTCAAAAAGTGCCAGTATTCTCTCGTCTACTTCAACATTATGTCGCACAATATGGCCCCTTGGTTCATTAAAAGTAACACTGCCAGTCTCGCGTATGCGTCGGTATGTGTCTTGGAAGACTCTGCGGCCAGGTAATCGTCTACCAGGAAAGCGTTCCTGGTAAAGTCGTTGCGCTGCACGAGCGACGCCATTAGCGGCTCCGTAAGCCATCATGATGTCCGCATATTCTTCGTTAGAGAATGTCGCCATTGCAATAACAAAAAACTCAAAGTTTAACAATAACAACAAAAATTAAACAAATGTAACAAGAACCAGCAAAACTTAACGATAACAAAGTAATAAAAGAATCGCGGAGTATGGTGAACTAGCACACACGTTAGGTAGCAGAGGCAGTCATGTCTCGACTAAAAAAATGGCGGGTCGGGCGGCGCGATTTGTTCAAACCGATTTAAGGTATGCAAGAAAGAGATAGAAGATAGATTTTACTGTGAAAGAGTGAGAAAACAAATTTTACCTCTTTCTCAAGTAACAGTTCCGCAATAAATATTTTTTCATTAGAATTTGGAATGTAGTTTTATGTGACTTGATTCACAATTCTAGCGAATTCACAAAGTTGTTAAAATACTTTTATGGCATGTGGCACATCATTAGAAAGAGGATAGACTAGAGAATTAATGAGAGAGTTGGAAGATCCCGGTCGCTTTTGGTTTTTTTTTGTAGCCTTATAAATAGCTGTAACATGTACAGCTTTAATTTAAGTTTTACCTTTGCGAGTGCATTAAAAAAAAAAAACTAGGTGACTAATATCACTAATTTTGTATTTAAAAGTATTCTTAAACAATACACATCGAAATAAAATTAATATTCAGAGTCTACGCCTTATATTTTTTTTTAAATCTGTATTTGAATGTAAAATTTGGAAAACAATAAAAAGTCGATAAAAAAAAATCCACAGAGCATGAGGGGTGTTAAGGGGTCTGAAAGGCTAGCGGATGACCCCTTCAGTCGACCATTTTAATTTGGCACACAATGCACCAAACACCCTGTATATTGAAATTAAAAATAAATAATAAAATTAAAATAAAACAAATATTTAAGGGGGGCTCCCATAGAACAAACGTGATTTTTTTGCCATTTTTATAGATAATGGTACGGAACCGTTCGTGCGCGAGTCTGACTCGCACTTGGCTGGTTTTGTATGTTGGGGCCGGCTTCCAATCTTACCGGATGAGTACCAATATTTTACATGGACCAACTGCCTATCTCACCTCCACAACCCAGTAACTGGTGCAACTTGGTAAGACTGGGTGTCAGACTTTCGGGCTTCTGCCGACCCGTAACGACTGAGTCAAAGATCCACGAATGACACTGGGACCTTAACGTGCTTTCCGAGGCAGGGAGGAGTCTCGGTCACCCATCCATATACCGACCTCGGCAAGCGTAACTTAACCTGATGGATCGATCCGTGCGTCGGTTATTACTTAGCCGTGAGTTCCTAGTTTACAAGATCAATCTTTTATACATGTCCCAGAATTAACGCACAACCTCTTAAGGGGTCATAGCACTCATCATTATGAACAATATATCATCATAAATAATAGCGAAAAAAAAATCTACTGTTCCCTACATTTATGTTCGAATAACTCTTCAAAATGTAGGGAACAGCTGTCTTTTTTCTTCGTGATTTCAGCAGGCTAATTCACGTAACTAAAGAAGTGCAGTAGCAGTGCAGTTGCAATTAAGTTTCGATCAAAACAACGCATTTCGTATTCTACTATTCTCTACGGCTGTCAGATACTATATATATTCAGCTATCACTCAAACTTAAACTTCATTGCACCTGCACTGCAACTTGATCGGCGCGTCATAAAATTACGTGAATTAGCCCTCAGATTTGGTCCCATCCCGGGTCGACAGCGCATTGTGTTCCACGCGCGCCTCAAAGAGACGTAAGCACCAAATGACGGGGTCCGAAAGGGCCAATGCCTGCCAGGGTCTGTCCGAAAGGGATATCGTGGCCCTGGCACACAGGCATTTGAAGGAACACGGTAGGTTTTAATCAGTAAAAGTCTGACACTCCCTCCCGCTCCGCCCAGAGCGGGAGAAGTTATTTGATAATTTCCCACCCAAAATAAAAAAAAAACGTTTGGTCCCATAATAAAAGTTGTTCATAATGATGAGTACAATGACTTAAGAGGATGTGTGTTAATTCCGGGACATGTTGTATAATAAAATGATCAGTCAGCGTGATTATCATCAAAGCCAGACATTAACCCAATCTACCCCTTTCATTGTCGTACTACTTCTGAAATAGAGACAAAGCATACTATAAAATAATAGTCTCTTCATAATAGAGCTCTTATCCAAGTTATATCAAAGCACTATACATTCTACAGTACAGTGATGAAATTACGAAATTCTCTTGTCGTCCAAGTGGTAATTTATCTGAGGTGGTGGCCGTAGACTACTCTGTGGTTAGTGAAAGGATGCCCGGCTAATAACTATGTTAGCTTCGCTGCTGCACTTGTGTGACTGTTCGTGGGTTATTTTGTTTTATGCATTACTCGCAGGTACAGACGCCAGCAGGTCAAGCTACCCGAAACTGTCAAATTTCCCCAATCAACCTTGAACCTTATGCGTTAAAGATAAAGTTGAAAATCTTTTAAAGATTTTTGACAGATTGTAGTAGCTTGATGTGCTGGCGTCTGTACAATTTGAGATGGTTGCCCACCTGTGGCTAAAATTGTTTTGGAGAAGAAGAGGAAATAATTGAAACATACTAGGTATTTTTAACAATCCCATTCGTGTGTTAGAACTGTAGAACAATTTTCTTGTAATATCAGTTAACAAAGACTCCGCACTGAAAAAAATGCAGACTAACTAAAAGATACATTTTCTCTTAGTTGGCTTTAAAATGTTTGGAATCATTATTTATCTATTTACTATAAACAAGATAGCATATTTGCCAGAACAAATTAATTTTATTTAAGTATACCGAAAAATGTGCACATACAGAATAATCACCGGTCTTTGTTACATCATACATGCTTTGTTTGATTGTACTTCTTCACTTTAGTGTATCAAATAATAATTTAAGTTCATGGTAACAAGCAACTTGTTAGCATTAAGGCTTCTACATACCGGGGCGACTTGTCGCGCGACGCGACGCGACACAAAGGCACCGCTCGTCCCGCGACACGCGGGGCCTTTGTGCCGTGTCGCGTCGCGCGACAAGTCGCGCTGGTATGTAGAAGCCTTTATATCATTCTTAAACTGGCCAACATTTAAGCAAAATTAAATAAATACCCGTAATTAAACCAATTCATTACTTAGTAGACGGAACTATGACAATTTAACAAAGTTCTCCTAGCTTCAGAAGTCAAGATCTTGTTAGGCTCGTATGGAGTCAAGATGTGTGATCACATTAAACAAGATTTCTGTTAAAGCAAACACTTCTTTTTTTCAGTACGGTAAAGGCTTCTACATACCGGGGCGACTTGTCACGCGACGCGACACGACACAAAGACACCGCTCGGGTCTAAATAAGGGAACTAAGTATACGTATGTAGTCTGTGGTTCAACGAAACCAGCAGGTGTCACCCAGGTACAAGAACGCATACCTAGGAATTTTGTATACATCACAGCTGCAACAATCTTCTCATTTCTGCTGAAATGATAAGTTCATCTCACCATCTAAATACAACGTTCACCCGAGGCCATAGAATATGAAAATATATATCGATCTTCAAAAATATATAACGATCTTCAAAAATCACCTTAATAATATGTCAAACTCAAAGTCAAAGATTTATTTGCTGATTAATATGGTTACAAAAGTTCTTACATTGGTAGTATTAAAGTAGCTTAACATATTTAATCATAAGATAATGACATGCTATGGTACAAATTACAATTAGGCCATTTTAATTTAAACTCAAGGAATTCTTTTAAAGTATAGAAGGAATTCTCAATTAACCGATTATGACTCATAGAAAGGTTTTAAAACTAAAAGCAGGCCATTATATTTTTGCCACCGTACCTCAAGTCATTGTTAAGTAGCTATAACTGATAAATAAAACATTTCATATGAATATAGTGTGCATACATGACGTAACGCTTACGTGGCATCAGGAAATGCAAGTCGTTGTGGGTCAACTTTCCCTGCGTCCTTGGCCGAAGTAGCCTGGTGGTTGCTATATAATTGTTTGGATATTATGCGATGGTCTAGGAATAGACTTGTCAAGTTCATTCATCTTATTAGAATAGAATAGATTAGAATACTCTTTATTATGTACACCATAAAAACTTCAGATATAAATGTTGAAATTTTCCATAGGGTGACACAATGGGCGGTCTTATCGCTAAAAGCGATCTTTTACATACAACCTTTGGATGGATTACAAGGAGAAGGAGAGACAATAGTGCAGGTAGTCAGTGGGGTACCATTTACATATGCAATACATACATAGGTACATACTTATTATGGTTCAGAAGACACACCATCGACACACCATCGACACACCATCGACACATCATCGACACACCCGCTCTTAAGCTCATTGTTAAGAAATACGGTTATTTTACATAATTAAATTATCATCTGAATTGATACAAAATGATTCGATACATTACTTTTCAGCATTTCATGTAATAGCTAACATTTAATTCAGATCAGATTTTTATGAATATTTTGCTTAAAAAGATTTAAAAAACTGTGTCAATCGACTTTTATTGCTGACCGTACCAATCCTGAAAAACTGCGGTACTTCCTGAAATGAGCTAATAAGTAGTTACATTCACATGTATATTCATAATTATGCTAATTTATTATTCTAATAATTTTTTATTGCAATAACCTGTATGAGTGACGTCTCCAGCATCCTGGGGTGTCAGCCCCGATAACACTTCTTTTTTTTTGGGAGGGAAATTATCAAATAACTTCTCCCGGTCTGGGCGGAGCGGAAGGGCGTGTCAGACTTTTACTGACTAAAAGCCACCCGTGTTCCTTCATTTTCCTGTGTGCCAGGGCCACGGTATCCCTTTCGGACACACCAGCAAACCCTGGCAGTCATTGGCCCTACTGGACCCCGTCAGGTTGGGGTTTACTTATTAACGCTTGCTTTTCTCATAAAGTTCGTTTGTACCAATATGAGAGAAAAAGATGATCGTCATCATCCACAGACCGATTTAAGCCACTATTGACATAGGCTTCTCTCTGGTTGTGCCAATCTCCAGCCTCCAGTGCCAGTCTCATCCAGGTCCTACCCGCGATGGCAACCACTTGACCGGTCGACATACTCTACTACCTACATCCAATTCCTGGACGCCACTAGAAGATAGCAGATATGTACCTAATATAACACCTAGGCCCTATAGGTACCACATTACAATATAGGTACGTATATATACATAAACCTACAATATACAAGATGTAACATAAATAATGCACAACCTCTTAAGGGCTCATTGTACTCATCATTATAAACAACTTTTACTATGGGACCAAATCTGAAATCGCGAAAAAAAAATCTGCTCTTTCATACATTTATATTCTCATAACATTCTCATAACTCGTCAAAATGTAGGGAACAGCTGATTTTTTTTTCACTTTTTCAGGTTTGGTACCTTATTAAAAGTTGTTCATAATGATGAGTACAATGACCGCTTAAGAGGTATTGCGTTAATTATGTTACACCTTGAAATAATTTACGCGTTGAAATATAAATACAAAATTTCAACCAAATCGATCCAGCCGTTTAGGAGGAGTTAGGTGATTAACACACGTACAGAAGAATTATAGACAAAAATAAATAAATAAATAACCACTAGATTGTAAATAACCTATTACACAATCAGCATTACAAAATCAGTAGCATCCAACTGTCATCTTGAAGGGCTTACCAACAAAAGGGCCAGGTGAAGGGTCTGTAGACCAGTTTGTAACACACGGACATCACAATAGCTTCGTTAATATGGTGGTGCAAACATATTTATTAAGGTAGCCATTCTCGGATCATTTGTTAATTAGTTGTGCAACTTATTGGGCGAGTAATGAGTTTAGTTTGATTGGTAATCTGAGGTGATCGTGATGAAAAGGTCGTAAGGGCATTAGGTAGCTACTTACGACGCTTTATTATGAGGTCATATGTGAAGATATTAGTAGAGCAAACTTATTTAGAAAGGCAATCATATTAAGTCCCCGATCACGATGTTTTCACTCAAAAATACGTAATACTTGCATGCATTAGGTATACAGTACTACTTGCCATGTTAAAACCCGCAATCTCGTGCTTAATCCCATATCAACCGATCTACCAATTATGAATGTCAAAAAAGAGCCATGGGATTTTTATCGCAGACTCAAAACCTGACCCCAACATATACTTGGGCTAATGCAAGGCAGATGATTATTAAAGATGATGAACTGCAGCGTCCCCCTGGGGCCATATAATAACCAAAACTGCAATATAATAATGAATCCGTCTGCTAAGACGATGGACCAGAAGTACCTAAAAATTTACATTGTTTTACTTTGAAGATAATCATAGATCAACCTTTCACAGTGTGTATACAACATTAGATTTTGTTCACACTAAACCCGAAAAGGGGTCATTGTACTCATCATTTTGAACAACTTTTCCTATGGGACCAACCATGAAATTACGGAAAAAAATCTGCTGTTCCATACATTTTGTCGATTTTCGTGAACACAAATGTATGGAACAGCTGATTTTTTTTTTGAGATTTCAAGGGTGGTCCGATAGAAAAAGTTGTTCAAAATGATGAGTACAATGACCCCTTTTCGGGTTTAGTGTAAACAAAAAGTAATGTTGTATAATATATGTTACAATCCCATAATAGCATGGAAAACAACATTTACGCAACTCTACTTCGCAACTAATGATGGTTCTATATGTATTTCATGTGTTTTGCTTCATTAGCATGTGATATGGGATCATCCAATTTGGCACGAGTTCATTTCCACTGTCTGAGACGTTACGTCATTTAAAATGTTGACTTTGAAGGGTTGGCTAAACTTAAGGCGACGATAACCGACTTTTAATGATTTTATACTGAAGATCTCGTCTAAACGAGTGATGTTAATGATTTGAAAAAAATATATGTTAAATCAGAGTATTTTCTCAATAACTTAATATGTGAATATTTTAGATTATGTTTATATTACATAGTTAAATTAATTTGTAAATTTATGCCTAACGCGGATAAAGAACTGAGAATGGCGCAAAATCTACCAAGCGTATTATTCTGAAACCTTCACCAATTTAAGGATAATTTAATTATTGATCTTTTAGTATACGCGTTTTATTAAAACACCTTTTGTTTTGTGTAAACTAAATGAATAATGCGTCAAATTGGGGACAGCGCTCCTTGATGGGCGAGTCCTATTACTGGCTGAACGTACGACGCGTTGCGTGAGCTCAGTACAGAACACGCAAGCTAACCACTCAAGGTCACTGTCATATATCTGCGTCTTAAATGACGTTTCGTGGAGTCGGACACAGCAGAAATGCACCAAGTATTTTTTTTTCTTTATTTTTGGATGGCTTACAGACTAATTAATAACAGTATATATAATAACAATAATAATTATCTAAGTTGCTAATTACAAGCCCTCACAGATTTAATTAAATATTACGATGAACTGAGTAAAAATATCTGATCAAAAGTCTAGAACATGATTGCCTATAAATCGTTTTTATCTCCTTGACCTTATTGCATTTAGACTTATATGATTAATCTCTTCTACAACTATTGTTAAATTTATTTCAATTATTTGTAATTATAATTCTAATGATTAATAATTTAATTTTAATGACCCATACTTTTACAAACCATATTTGTACGCCGTAAACGGCAGAATATTATGATCGTAATACATAATGCACATAACAACTTTGTACAATATTCTGACAAATAAATGCATTCTATTATAACTGTATTTGATATTTTTTTTGTTTTTTTTTTTATTTAGTTTCTCTCAATTTAAATTTTAAGATGTTTTGTTTTATATATACTTACATGATTATTGTGATACTCAAATAGGGAGTTGAAACTGTCTCTCCAAAAACAGATTATTCAGTAATCTAGCTAGGAAAGCCAACCATCTTATTAATATATGCATACTTTTTAAGTCCCTCATGTACTACAAAATCTTTATGTACCTCAATAAATGATCTTTATTATTATTCTAGAAAAGGAGACAATATAAACTATGAGAGAGGTACTATATGATTGAAGTAGACTTAGTTCATTGTCCTTAACCATCGTTTAATTAGGTATTACAATCCTAAGATGGCACGTAGGTGGCGATGGCCTAGACCCTACCAAATATACTAGCCATATAAGGCAGTAGAGAGTGAAAATTTCAAACAGGGAATTGAGGGTAATTAATAGCAGAGGGATTCTATGTAAAGGATAATAAAATCTATTGTCCAATGGAAACGCGCTCTTTTAACATATGCAATGATACAAAAATTATGTACACATGATAGATAACGCACATCGCCAACGCACCCAGCTTCGTGTTAAATTAATGTTCTTGTTCCAAACATTTCGTCTTTAGGTTAATGTGAGATTAATTAGAAGGTTAGGAAAAAATACGGAAGAACATTTTGAACAGTACCGTTCGCGTTGGGATCGAACTTAAGTGTGTAATGTTTGGACCATTCGGTTCCCTTCACAATAAGTTCACGCGACACTTGTAATACAAGCGGTATGGGGTATGTCCATTATACCCATTGATGTACCCTACACTATTTGTTCTGGGTATGGTAGGGTATAACACTCTAAGAGTATGACGGGAGTTTTCGCTCGTAGCGTATGTAGTGAAACTACTACGTGGCGTGGCGCATAACCCGGGAGTGCTGCGACACCTACAGCTGTACGTGCCCGACCGGTACGTGTGGAGGCGGCAACGCCCGCCCCTGCTCGCTGTGCCTGCAGCCAGGACCAACCTACTGGCGAGAACTCCTCTCACTAGAGCCATACGCGTGGTGAATGAGGTTCACGGGAGGGTTGATGTATTGTGGTGCAACTTGAATGAATTCGCAAAAGTTACACTATATGTAATAAGTTATTTAGATTAAGATATTTTTTAAATAGGTATAAGGTGTAGATTTAGGATTTAGTTAGTAAGGCCACTCTGTCGCATTGGATCATAGATCTGTAATGATAGTGTAGGTAAGATTGTTATAAATAATTAAAATATATAAAATGGAAACGACTCTCGGTTTGCGGGGAATACCCGAATCATAGTTTGTTTCCGAGTTGTTATGGGTACGTAACAGTGACAATTATTGCTATCTCGTTCCCGCTATAGCCCGCGTAATGTGTCTCTCTATTTCGGTTGTCGAGCACATGACGCATGACATCGGGTCCATTTAATATTTACGTGATGTTAGAGAGTGGCCTATCTTTCTATTTAATACATCAATGGACCCTGCGCATAGATTATAGCAGCCAGTCGCTCCGTGGTAATAACTTGTGTTCTGTTAACTTATTTAAGAAGTACCACTGTGCTTAATATTCATGGTTATAGACTTTATCTTGAACACTGGAATTTTATTTACACTCCTTCTCCACCCACGATACCCAAAGGTCCCAACAACGGAAATGGAAAATTGTGTCATGTTCATATTTCCCCAGGCCATATAGAAATTAGCATAAGGTTTTTTTAAAAACTCGTAAAGCTTTATCAGTTTATTTTACCATAGATACATTCCATAAACAAGAATGCTCTTTTTATAATACAAAACGTAGCAGTCACAGAAGAGATAAAGAACCGTATGTTTCCACGTAACCTTCTTTTAGTTCATAGTTAGCAATCGTTAAACGTTATGGTTAAGTTATTTCGCGTTAACCTTCGGTTACCTAACACTTATGTAACTAAAACTTAACTAATTGATACGTTTTTATGAAATATTTCATTAAATATGGTAAAGAGTATTAGGTCATTGTTGTTGCAATGGAATACAATTCGAAATGCCTCATTTTTTTTTCAAATTTTATTTGCCTGGGATAACTGCTTAAGGCTCGTGCAGACTGGCGCGATATAACGGGGGCGACAGGCAGTGCGACGCGCAGTTTCCATGAAGTTTTTATTGAAATTGTGATACTAATGTCGTGTCGTACTGCGACGTCACGCCTGTCTGCAGGAGCCTTTAGGGCGAATTTCGCCAATGAAATAGAACGCAATCAGCACAAATCTAAAGCGCGTTTAAAATCTGTCAGTGTCAATCCACAACAATGATACAACACTGACAACTGTTGAACGCGGTTCAGATCAGATGTGCTGATCTCGTTTAGTTTCGTTGGAGAAATTTGCCCTTAGGTTGAACATGTTATAATTATTGTTAATTTGATACCTCCGTGCAGTATATTGCAATAATAAGGCTCTTACACACTCACGCGATATCGCGGGCGCGACAGGCATTGAAGACAATTTCTTTGTCGGTGCCTGTCGCGCCCGCGATATCGCATGAGTGTGTAAGAGCCTTTATGACAAGTGTAAAACCTCTTGAAATTATTCCATAGGCAGGTTATGTTTGCCGTGTGGTGCCGGACGTAAAGAATAACACCATCCTATTTCTTCCCGTGGGTGTCATAAAAGGCGACTAAGAGACTTGCTAGAGAATGGGCTGCAGCAGCGTTCTCTATGCATTTTAACACCATACTGCGATCGCCAACCCACCTGTCAAGCGTGGCGATTATGGCAAACCCGGGGCCTTTGGTGGAGGCAGCAGTGGACGTATTTCGGCTGGAATGATGATGATGATGTTATGTTTCACGATGCTACTGCGGTCATAATGTTAGCTGTCGGCACTGGTTCCACGATTTTTTTTTTTGGGTGGGAAATTATCAAATAACTTCTCCCGCTCTGGGCAGAGCGGGAGGGCGTGTCAGACTTTTACTGACTAAAACCCACCCGTATTCCTTCATTTGCCTGTGTGCCAGGGCCACGAAATTCCTTTCGGACAAACTCGGAACCCTGGTAGGACTGGCTCCACGCTTGGGGCTCTATACTTCGAAGCGTTAATCCGAACTATCGGCCGAATGTTCGGCCGTTTTATAGCTTCCATAGTTTTCTTTTTTTACTTTGGCTTATTTTTTTTTCCCCGTAGTCTGCCATACTTATACTCCTTTTGAAATAGATTAGACATTCAAATAAACCTTTTTTACAGTTCGTTCAATCGATTTTGACTTCTATTGCGTTGGTGGCATGACCAATGGCAGCTGTAATAAAAATATGGTATTGTAGCCACGATTTGCTTTCAATGCCATCCTTATGCCTACGGAATAGAAGTCAAAATCGGTTGAACGGACTGTAAACAAGTTTATTTAAATGTCTAATCGTATTTCAAATGGAGTATAACCGTAGTCAAGCAACGGCCGAATATTCGGCCGATACTTCAGATCTATGTTCGGAGTAGACCCCCAGGTTCCCGGTAGAACGTTCAAGTTTAGCCCCTCGTGGATGATACTACACGTTACTGAAAAGTAGACAGAAGATTATCTAAAATATCTTTAACTTTTTTCCTCGACGAGGTGTACTTCCCTAGTACACCCATATTTCGTCAGCATGAAATATGGGGAAACCCTATTGCCATTAACCGGGCGTAGAACCGGACTCCGGGTTGCTACTGATAAACGAACTCTGCCTGCTCTTTATATCTACGCGGCCTCAATTTTAGTTAAATCAAACATCAGTAGCTATGACACATTAATAAGCTTAAAAATACACTACGCAATAAAACATCCCACACTGCCGTCTACAGCAATAGTATTTTTGTATGGGCATAAAAAAATATATATATACATTTATATATATATAATATATGCCAGCATTCAATTGGTATTTTTTTAAAGAAGCTAAAAGACTTCCTGATTAAAAAGGCATACTACTCTGTAAACGAATTCATTGAAGATAAATAATTATTTAATATTGAAATGATTGTGATACTTAGTATAATGATGTGATATTAATTCTATGAATAGTATGTGATAATATATGAATGAATAATGATAATTAATATAATATAATGTTAAGTCTGTATATCTGTAATATTGAGTATGTAATTTTTTTTTCTTCTTATATTTTATAACCATTTAGATTGCAATGCCTTAACAGGCAACTAAATTCAACTAACCTTTTTTTTTTTTTTTTTGTTCACGGGGTGAAAAATCTTCATAGATGTCCGGAGGGGTCTGTCAGACTCTTACTGACTAAAAACCACCCCAGTGTTCCCCTCCCACACTTGCACCGGGGATCTTGGGATCTGTTATTACTTCCGCAATCCCCGGCTAGTGCCGGCCCGCCTCAGCGGGCCACCTCAAGTCTGGGGGGGGGGGGTGAGGTGTCTCCCCCCGCGCGACGTCTGATAGGGGCGCGCGTGGAACACTACGCGCCGCCACCTCGGGTCCAATGTGATAGGGGGCGGCGGACGTCCCCAAGTCCGCCGTCCCTGGACCCATTTAAGTTCAACTACCTACCTATTGTTAACATCTACAAAATCCTGTACACTTAGTTCGCAATAAAGAATTTGAATTTGAAATTCCTGATGGAAAAACCCAATAACACTTTGCCCGACATGGGAATCGACCCCAGGACCCCAGCAGTAGCGCTTGCGACCACTAGACCAACGTGACTTTTCACATACGTATATTTATAACCGGTATAATCATCATCTCGATGACAGTTATTACTTAGTTGACCGTCTCAAACTAGGCGCATATTATATCAACCAGTATCTGTTCCACATAACATAATACCATTCATCAGTGTTTCTAAACCTGTGGTCTGCGGACCCCTGAGGGTTCTCAGACCAAATTTTGTTGCAAAAAAGCAACGCCAACCTTCACATTAAGAATCATATGCTAATACATTTATAATACACACTACTGACTGGACAGATCCCCTAAATCTGTGTGATTCTATCATCAAACGATCATTTCAGGCACCAACCTACATGGTTTTCACATGATTTGACCAAGATTATGTCTGGACTTTAAAAGAGACTGTTAGAGAAAGAGTTTGTTTCAGCCTTTCTTCTCAGAGTTAGTAGTTTTTAAAATATGATTTACGTATAAAAGTGTGTGTACACACGGCTACACATCAAGCTATACGTTTCCAGTATAAGCTGATCTCGCATTGTATAAAATTTCCGTACAATGAGAGGTCAGCTGATACTGGAAATGTATAGCTTGATGTGTAGTCATGTGTACAAACCTACTTCCTGGAAATAAATCATATATCATTTAAAATAACAAAATCAAATTCCTTTTTTTTTGTATTTGTAGTAGTCAAATGAATAGTCCACTATTTATTGCTGCATTTTTTATTAAGGGGTCCTTGATAATTGCGGTTAATTTCCTAGGGGTCCGTGGCTGAGAAAGGTTAGGAAACACTGCCACATATTATTTTCTTTTACATCACCTAATGACAAGCAGACACACGATACAATCAGTGCACCGTAATATTACAAATATGTATATAATTTACGTAATAAGACGTGGATCTTATATCGTAGGAAGACGGCGGTAAGGCGAGCCTATTGGCCAATCTGCTGCGTGATACAAGTTTTTTGATGTGTGCTGCGGTTTGAAGAACAATATCTTTTGTTTTTTGATGTGTAACATCATTCCTCTTGCATTCTGTGGGAGTGATCTCATGGAATTAGTAAGTATGGTTTGCCGTGTGGTGCCGGACGTAAAGAATAGCACCATCCTATTTCTTCTCGTGGGTGTCGTAAAAGGCGACTAAGGGACTTACTAGAGAATAGGCAGCAGCGTTCTGTTGCATTTTAATACCATACTGCGATCGCCAACCCGCCTTCCAAGCGTGGCGATTGTGGCAACACCTCTTTGGGGGAGGCCTATGTCCAGCAGTGGACGTCTTTCGGCTGAAATGATGATGATGATGATATAGATTGTAAGTAGGGTCGAATTTCGACCAGTGCCGACCACTGAAAGAATAATTATTCGAATACATATTTCAGTATTTGGCTTTTTTAAATTTTGTGGTTAATTTCTGTCGCTGCGCAGTTGCTTATTACCAAGGTCACCACTCGTTTTTTGATGTGAAACGTCTATAGGCGCACGTAAAACCGATTGCTTGCGCCGCGACGCATGCCGCGTGGCGATTCACCGCTCGATCCGCGCGCGCGGTCCCCCCGCTACGCGACCCTGATCTTTTTTAGATGTTTGTTTGTTTGATTTCTATGTTTCACATCTGCCAGGCGTCCCGTGAAGACCCACAATTTTGTTTTTATTCTATCCTACATCCTACTATAAACGCAAAAGTTTGTAAGTATGGATGGATGGATGTTTGTTACTTCTTCACGCTCAAACGGCTGGACCGAATTTCATAAAATGTTGTATGGAGGTAGCTGACACCCTGGATTAACATATAGGCTACTTTTTATCCAAATATTCCCACGGGATCGAGACTAACGCTGGTGAAACGGGGTGCAGCTAGTTTATTTATATTGGTGTTACAGATGATAAGATGGTTTCCATTTGACAATTCCACAATATTGATTGCGTTATTTGCGTTGTTGGGCAGATAAACTTTTCCAACATATGAAGCGATATACTTCAAAATCATTCAGATTATTATGGTGCTGGTTTTTGTTACCAGTGACGTACAGTCGATGACCAGCATTACCTGCCCCCTCTTACAAAGAAGAATAATGGAAGAGGGGTCAGGTAATAAATAATAATAATAAAATCGTTTAATTCAGGTATTAAACCCATAGTAAAATTACAAAAAAAAAAATACAATCCATTATAAATTTAAAATAAATTGCATGTATTAAAACTAAATTAAATTACAATAGGAATTAAACATTTAATTAATTACATTAAATTAAATAAAAAATATACATGCACATAGTCGAGTCAGGAAGGATGCCTTAAGTTTCCTCAAGAGCCCGTAAAAATCGGAACCTCGGTTCTCAACGAACATGCCAGTCGCACTACACCCAATACTCAATACCGCCAGGGCAGCTTAAATATAGCTCTGAAGGCGTTATTATATTGTACACGAAGAGTGTTATAACTTATAAGCACTCTTCGTGTACGAGTACCAGAGCTGACTGGTGTAGAACGACTGACAGTAAGCCTTGAACAGAGTTATTTTAACTCGGTTGGAGCAGTGAGAAAAGCGTCTAGCCAACATGTTGCTTCGACATGCGATACTTCGCCTCTGTCGTTCCAGATCAGCATCATTTGCTACATCATCCCTAATTATGTGTGCGCTCTTCTGTGAATGCAGTGCCAATGCACTGCATTCACAGAAGAGCGCAATTTAAAAAGTTTTGTTTTATTTACGTCAAAATTACTTAATTGCCAGTTATGAGAGCGAGAAGGAATTATGTTATGATTCTGTACAAAAAGAGGAATTGAGAGTTTCCGAAATTATTCTTACGTTCGTTCGTGTTGACATGATTGATGTTACTGCAGTAAGAGTGTATGTAAGTGAATGTTGTCTGTTGCTTCCGTGTTGGTTTTGGGTTCGAAGACCCTGCTAGCCTAGTGCCTAGTTTTGGGTTCGAAGACCCTGCTAGCCTAGTGCCTAGTTTTGGGTTCCAAGACCCTGCTAGCCTAGTGCCTAGTTTTGGGTTCGAAGACCCTGCTAGCCTAGTGCCTAGTTTTGGGTTCCAAGACCCTGCTAGCCTAGTGCCTAGTTTAGGGTTCCAAGACCCTGCTAGCCTAGTGCCTAGTTTAGGGTTCCAAGACCCTGCTAGCCTAGTGCCTAGTTTTGGGTTCCAAGACCCTGCTAGCCTAGTGCCTAGTTTTGGGTTCCAAGACCCTAAGTTTTTCCCAACTATGTTGGGGTCGGCGTCCAGTCTAACCGGATACAGCTGATTACCAGTATTTTACATGGAGCGACTGCCTATCTGACCGTGCAACCCAAAACCCTCTGAAAACCCCTGCTGAAAATAAAATTAGAGTACTTTAGTTGCTATGTGGCGTGCGGGGAGATTTTTTTTTTGGGTTTGATATTATCAAAGAACTCCCGCTCTGGGCGGAGCCAGACTTTTACTGACTAAAGCCCACCCGTGTTCCTTCAGTTACCTGTGTACCAGGGTCGGGATATCCCTTTCGGACAATCTCGCAACCCTGGCAGGAAACGAATCGAAACCTAAATTTAATAATTGTCTAAAATTGGCAATCTTTACAGAGAAAGAATTATGATCAATGCTCGTACGTTCTCTGTTTATGATGCATTTTCAGTGGGACAGCAGTAATTAGGTACATACGTATGTTTTTATTGCTCCGTTTATTCTCACTAAAGCTAAGCGTACATTATAGCCGCAGCGCGTGATGTGCCGCTGCGCGCCGCATCGCAAAAATACACCAAAGCACATGAGGAGCCGGCGCGGCCCGCAACGCAACGCAGTAATTGTTTTATACGGATTCAAATTGCGTTTTGAACTGTTCCCACTCCAGTGCAATGAGGCTTGCGCATATTTGGGCGGCCGCTCCGCATCGCAACGTTTTGCAATAGTCTTCTTAGATCACTCTAGTACATTTTGTATCAAATTATTTACTTAACAATAAACGGGACATAGCGAACAAAATCGTAATCCGATAAATTTGTCCTAGTGGGCAAAAGTCGCTCAGTCTAGTGTGGTCAGCCTGCATGTCAAGTTACGTTCGTGTCCACAAAAAACATTTTCTAAGAAAATATGCCGAGTTGCCGCATTACGATATTGCAAATCTCGTGATGGTAAAACGACTGGACCTAACTTTGGTTTATTTAGATGGCGTCACTGAGAAATGGCATCACAGTCTGTTTTTCTATGACATATCTTCACATAGCCTCTCTATAGTATCTTAAATCTCTTTGTTTTGTATAAACCATCGCACACTAAAGGCGGACCGCACCGCGACGCACAGTAGTAGTCGCAAAAATACGCTTGGCGAGCGATCCGCCGCAGTGCGATCAGCTGCGACCCAGTGCGGCCCGCACTTTTCTTCAGTAGGTAGATATCTATGAATAGGCACTATTTGATTTGAACCCATGCCCTAGCTAGGGAAATCGAAACGAACCAGTCGATCAGGTTCAGGAGTGCTAACCTTGGACCTACAGTTATTGTCATTATCATAAAGCCGTGCACACGAGGAGAGAGTTACCAACTATTTTTAAACAACATTAGTTTTTGTTTAGGTACACTAAACCCGTTGTGGTCGGCTTCCAATCCAACCCGATGCAGTTAAATACCAATATCTTACATAAAGCGCCTGCTTATCTGACCTCCACAATCCAGTAACTGGGTAACACGATACAATAGGTACTACTTTATACTTGTAAGATTTTCAGGTTTCTGACTACCCGTAACGACTATCAATGATCTACGAATAACATGAAATGAAATGGTTTATTTTGTAAACAGGATATCGGAATCATTTTTACACGTCATATTAAAAAATAACAATAAAAAGTAAGCTAGATGTAGTCGACATTGCCTATCTGACCTACCCCTGAGAAGAAATGGCGAAACAAACTCAAGGGTCTTTTAAAGTCCAGACATCATCTTGGTCAGGTCATGTGAGGACCATATATGTAGATCAGTGTCGGAAATGGTCTTTTGAGGAAAGAAAGTGTCCAACCAGTGCAAGCATTTGTCAGAAAACATCTGAAACCGACAGCTTAACGTGCCTTTCGATATGAAAGCAAGCGATAAGCGTTGGTCTATCTTGATCGATCGACAGCTGCTACTTAACCACAAGCCCTTCTCACATAATGAGTTGGATATTGCTCGCCTATCATATGAAAATTTTCGGCCCTACATGAACGGTTGAGTAACTGTTAGGGCTTTGCAGGTAGACTGTGCAGGCCGTTAACGGCTAGGTAGGTACCTATCAAGAGTTAAAGGAAACACAAGTTTAGTTTTTAGATATAATTAATAGTCGGCTAGGTCGCGGGTAAGACCAGTGAACAGAGTCTTCTGTTCACTGGTCTGAGCACTATCACACGGGTACCGTCCTTGGCAGCGCGTGATAGACGTAGGGGGTTGCCGTCACAGGTTCAGCATGGGGCCATTCGGGCCTCCGTAGCTCCGCAGTTAGCGTGCGTTGGTAGTAGGCCATAGACGGTGATAGCGCACAGTGTAGTGTAGCACACGTGCAGCGTGCAGTTAGGAGCAGCGTGCAGATGGAGCAGCTCCTGCCCGCAGCCCGGACGTAGAGCCCCTAGATCGGGGTTCACAGATCCTGAGGTTCAGGGAATAGCTTCTGCTAGTTATGCAGGCGGATGTAGAAAAGGCCGAGTGATCTTAGAGAGATCGAATCCGGAACGAGGTGATCCGGCAGAGAAACAAAGTTGTCGACATAGACCACAGAATAAGCAAGCTGAAGTGACAATGGGCCGGCCATATTAGCCGTAGAACCGTTGGGGTAGACGTGTTCTTGAGTGGAGATTGTGAATCGGAAAACGTAAGGAAGGACGCCCTCAGGCTAGGTGGAGCGACGATCTTCCCAGGGTGGCTGGTGGCAGCTGCTGGATGAGAGTTGCTGAGAATCGAACTGAACGGCGTGCAATTGGAGATGCCTATGTCCAGCAGTGGACTTACCCCCTACATCATCATCGTCATCAGCCCATAGCAGTCCACTGCTGGACATAGGCATCTCCAATTGCACGCCGTTCAGTTCGATTCTCAGCAACTCTCATCCAGCAGCTGCCACCAGCCACCCTGGGAAGATGGTCGCTCCATCTAGCCTGAGGGCGTCCTACCTTACGTTTGCCGATTCGCGGTCTCCACTAAAGAACACGTCTACCCCAACGGTCATCGGTTCTACGGCTAATATGGCCGGCCCATTGCCACTTCAACTTGGTTATTCTGTGGGCTATGTCGACAACTTTGGTTCTCTGCCGGATCACCCCCTACATACTAACTTACAAACAAATTTTAACGCTTTTTAATATTAAATATAGGAAAACTATAGGTTGTAAATAAATATGTTATAAACAGTAGGTGAATTGAATGATATATGAGGTGTGTAGAATTTATTTAACATAGTTCAAATTATTTAAGATAAGTTTGATTTGGCATAAAAGATCGTAGTATTTCGTCTAATCACAATAATATTATAAAGGCGAAAAATTGTGAGTGTGTGTGTGTTTGTAACTTCTTCACGCTCAAACGGCTGGACCAATTTTGATAAAATAGTGTATGGAGGTAGCTGACACCCTGGATTAACATAAAGGCTACTTTTTATCCCGATACACCCACGGGGTCGAGACTTATGCGGGTGAAACCGCAGGGCGCAGCTAGTTACCGATAAAACCTTCTTTTTTTTTTGTTCACGGGGTGGAACATCCTAGACCAAGCATTCTAGTGCAAAATATAATAACCGAAAAAGAAACACAATAAACTAAAGCTACTGCTAAGCATGAGGCCCTGGGTTCGATTCCCCGGTCGGGCAAAGTGTTATTGGGATTTTCCATAAGGATTTCTCAGAAGCAGCCCGGAGTCTTGACTTGTGCCCAATTGATGGCAATAGGCTCGCCACCTATTACATGGGACTTAAACATACCTGGCGAAATGTGGGTGTACTTACACCTCTGCCTAACACTTAGGGGATTACAGGGGTGATGTTATGTGATGTAAAATAAAGAAATCTTTGGTCATGAACTAAATAGTGGGTATTTCCGCAAGATAAATGAAAGTCAGCGATTTCCAGTGAATCAAATCAAGAATTCCAAACCGCAAATGGTGCAGATGAAGACAAACTACAGAAAAATATTATTTGTAAAAATATTAATAATACCGTTAAATCCGCTTTGAGTCTTATTTCAATGAAACTTAATCCGTCTTATTACAAAACAAGATTTATATTTTGACATTGCTTAAACCATGGAGCCAGTTTTTGTAATGAGAACGTAACTCTGATTGAAATATCGTTCTTTATACAAAACTGAAAACTTAGTTCGGTACTAAGTTGTCAGTTTTGTATTAGGAACTTTACCGTAGACGGAATAAAGTTCAAAATTCAATAATGGCTCCATGGTTTAAACTTGGGTCTGAAGAATGAGTCTTTAGGCAGTTGCTCCATGTATACTAGTGTTCAGCTGCATCCGGTTACACTGGACGTCGACCCCATCATAGTTAGGAAACGGATTTTTTTTTGGTGTTAAATTATCAAATAACTTCTCCCACTCTGGGCGGAGCGGGATGGTGTCAGACTTTTACTGACTAAACTCACCCGTGTTCCTTCAGATGCCTGTGTGCCAGGGCCACGATATCCCTTTCGGACAAACTCGCAACCCTGGCAGGCATTGGCCCTACCGGACCCCGTCAGTTGGTGCTGATATCTCTTTGAGGCGCTCGTGGAACACAACGCGCCTCAAAGACGGCCGACGGCGAGTTATCCATTTCTCACCGTCCGCAAGCTCGCGCCTACGGTGGCCGGGAATAGGCCTGCGACTCCCGCGGCGACTATAGGGGCGTGAGGGCGCGAACTTAACCTCTCACTCAGGAAAAGTCACTTGGGAAAAGGCTAGGCACATGATGTTGATGAGTGTTCCTGATGATGATGATGATGTAGAGCAAAAGCCTTTTTAGGGTTTCATAATCAACAAGGAATCTTATAGTTTTGCCATGTCTGTCTCTCTGTCTGTCCCCAGCTTAGCTCAGAGAACCTTAGTACTAGAAAGCTGTAATTTGGCAGGGGTATAGGTACATATTAATCACGCCGACAAGTGGTAAAAAAAACGTAAAAAAAAAATGTAGGTTATCTCTCTTGTACGTAAAGTGGGGATGATATTTATTTTTCTCTCGTCTGTCCCATGGTGTGGGGTATTGTTGGATAGACCGTTGAACAATATTGCAGGTTTGTGAAAACCATTTTTCGATTCAGGAATCCGTTTGCGTAATATTAAGCTTTAAAGTGTTCATTTTGGGTATGTAATATTTGATATATTAACAAAATCTCTAATATTTACAAGAAATAAACCAGTGAATCTATAATTTTATTTGATATAATGATCAGTTAATATAATAAACGATTGATATCATTTTAAAGCAACTAATTTTTATAAGCATAACATACATTGAATATAAAATCGTTTGATATACCACTCAAAAGACATAATACCTATTTAGTCTAATATGATAAAACGTGCAAGCAAGCATGCAGCAAGCAAGCATGCAGCAAGCATGCAACATGTTATGCTTATAAAAATTAGATGCTTTAAAATTATATCAATCGATTATTATATTAACTGATCATTATATCAAATAAAATTATAAATTCAGGTGATATATCTTGTAAATATTAGAGTTTGTCAATTTTGTTATTATATCAAATATTACTTACCCATGTTTTCTGTCACGCCGCTCCCGCAGCACGCTCAATCAAATTAATCGCAATATTATATATTTTAAACGATAGGCCTAATGATTTTCGATTACATACTCGTTATGTCAAACAACGTTATATGAAATAAGTTTTAGAATAAATAAATTTTATATCCAAAGAAATTATATCAACAGTTGGTATAGCTCTCGTTTATTATATCTTGTAAACGATAATAAAATGAAATTAGACCAAATCCGTCTTATTCCAAAACACGATCTAAATTTAGTACTAGGATAATTACTAGGTTTAAACCATGACTAAATAATACGTTATTATAAAATGAAGTTTATCACTAGTTCATGAACTAGCTATGCTACTAAAGTTAGTCCACCGAGACCCCTAGTTTTTCTATGGACTAACATCGGTACTAATTTATTCGAGGTTAGCGTTGATTGTGATTGTGTGGCTGTTTATTTACAAATCGACTTGATGGAGTTCGGAAGATGCTGGAGACGTCTCGGCGATCTTACAGACATCGTCATACGTACGACGTATTCTACTATAAGACGTATATTATTTCCTATAAGTAATAATATGATCATTCGCGATAGGCAGTCGAAATAAGATGATACAAAGCATTGCTTACCTAATATTAATTAAAAATCCATGTTTTGGTCAGTGGGTCGTCTTAGGGTTTCACTAAGTTTTTCTTCAACGGTTTAACCAGACACAACTCACGAACAAACCACATATTATCAACAGTAATACTAAGATTTATTATTTAAGGACGCAACATAAACATCGGCTCAAATTACGAGTGCCGCGCCGTACCCTAAGTAATTCACTCCACTTCACGCTAGAGGTGTTAAAAATATGATAACTTGATTATAAAAACCACGTCAAAAGTACAAGTTGTGCTTGTTCAATACAGTGTGAGTCTTCATAATGTGCACATATCGAAAAGAGTGAAACTAAGCTTAATTTTATCGACGGAAAAAAAAATAAAAAAAAAAAATTAAACAATTTTTTTTTTACAAAAAAGGGTCTCTACCTGCTAAAGTAAAGTACGTAGTCGAGTGCAAGGCCTTTCTTTAACAGTTGATA
This sequence comes from Tiliacea aurago, assembly GCA_948098905.1. Lineage (NCBI taxonomy): Eukaryota > Metazoa > Arthropoda > Insecta > Lepidoptera > Noctuidae > Tiliacea > Tiliacea aurago. The sequence continues at coordinate 22,578,455 of OX402593.1, forward strand.
GGAAACGTTGTGATTGAGTTATAAACATGGTATTTTTACTTTTGGAAAGCTGATACGATGGAAAATAATTTAAAGTAATAAAAAAGGGTAGGTAATCAGGACTTTTACTGAGAAATTTTACAATTATTATAAAAATTTATGAAAAAATATCAGATGTTTGTTATAAAATCACCCTAATACTCAATTGAGGGCGAGTTTTTCGTTAGTTTTTATTTTATGAAGACGCCCTATTATTTCCAGTCATTACTGAGTTTGTTTCATCGTGACAGATTGTTTAGTTTAAAAGTTATACCGATTTGTTTACACAGGGGTCACAGCAGCGAACAAAATTTAAAAAATGCTATAAAAATTAAATTAAATTTTTAGATTTTTTTAAACTATTTTTTCCGTCGATAAAATTAAGCTAAGTTTCCCTCATTTCGATATGTGCACATTATGAAGACTCACACTGTATATTGTAACCTAAACAAAGAACGATTTATGACATATTTTTGTATTGATTAATAATTATTTATGCATTTCAAGTGTTATTATAATATCAATATTTAGAGAAACGAAACATTACTTCAAATAGATGCAGAATGAACGAATGAAAGAATGCCATTATTGTTTTTATCTGTGAAACCATGAACCTTCTTTGGTACTAACTGATCCTCGAAAAGTCTTCGTTTTGTAATAAGAACACGTTTTGAGCCTGATATTAACTTGAATACCGTAACAATCCTAGACCTTGTGGTCTTGGTATAAAACTGTATTTAAGCATTTTTTTGTAATAAGACGGAATGAGTTTATACGTTATGAGACGCACCCGCTAATTTTTGCTAGTCAATCCTCCCCGCCTGTCAGCTAAATGGTTGTTTGCACCGTTGCCTTATCAACTCATTTTTCAGCTTATCATTCATAGTCACGCCAGCCATGCCTAATCTAGTTATGTCTAATTTTCCGTCGACAAAACGCTTAGCTACGATTCCCGTGGTCGTGATAAGCCTACTGATTGATCAAAGGGGCAACTCCTGTATTTTAAAGAACTTCCGCATTCTAATCTCAGTTTCAATCCGTCAAAAAATCCTAATTCTAATTGACCTAAATTTTTTACAAGTTTTGAACGTTTTCTCGACCGAGTAATAATTGGCCTTCTGGAAAAAATTATTGAAGATAGTCTCACAAAACCATGGCGACAAGATCAACACTCACGCTTGACAGTTTTACGGTACCAATAAATCAAGACCATAAAGTCGTAAATTTTAATAACAAAACGATGAATAACTTCAAATATTTTCTATCTCAAACAATGTTAATACGAGAGATTTAAATAAGTTATCAATGAGGAAGTGACGTAAGATTCCCATACATTCCCTTAGTTATGTCATTTGAATGTGATGGTATTACCAAAGCCGTAACAACGAGTAGGACGATTGGCTAACCGATGTTAATTTTGGATATTATAATATCTATCGCGATGGCATAGAGTATAATATAGACAGAAATGTGTAACTCAATGTCTTGGACGTTTCGTAATCATTAGGTACTTGTATGCCTATATATTGGCTTAAATAGTTTTGATGAAAGAACTACACAGATTGAGGGAACCTGTCCAGTCAGTGCACGCATTTGTCAGTAGTCATGCAGCTCAACATGGAGCTCAACGATTCAACGAACAATACTAAAGAAAGGACATTTGGGTAGGCCACATAAATTACTCAAACTGCTGACCATGATAAAACTAACTGAGAAAAAGAAAACTAAAATAAACAATGACCCACTTTGTCTTCACATTTACAATGATTAAAACAATACCTATAATACTTTACAAAGTAAATATTCATGTCATTGTATATATAAAATTTACCAATGTCAATGTGTATATAAAATTCGGATTTAATCTTGGTCAGATCTTAAATGTCGAGGTATATTTCTTAAATGTCGGTGTTAACAGATTAATGTCCTTATATTCTATCAATAATTAAGTAGGTACCTCTTAGGTACCTAGCTAAAGTATTTTTGAAATAGTTGACTAACAACCCCAATTCTAACTTACATAGCCAGTCAGTGGCTAATATTTTACTACATGACGTAAGCTATTCTTAAAAAGCTCATGCCCATGCAAGAGAAAAAGTTCACGTGGACCATCACAGCTGGCAACTCATGAGCCAGAGTTCGGGATAGGTATAGCCTATTAACCTAAGCTTCAAGGAAGGAAGTAACATAGAGTGGAAAAATTCCTTCCTCTAAAATCCCGGAATAATTATAATGACGTTAAAATCCCGGGATTTAAAAATCACGAATTATTTATTGGACTTTAGGTCAGTGGGTCGTCTTAGGGGTTTATTTATAGTTACAAATTAATGATTTTAAGAGTATATTACCTATATAAAAAAAGGGTTACTACTAAAATTGTGTCAAATTCAAGTGTTTTTTGTTTTATGTAGGTACGTAGTATTATATTATCTGTGATATAGGTAATATAAAATGAAGTTGGCTGGTTTATTAAAACTTGTGCTTCGATTCGAATACATAATATCTACATGCATTTTATTGTACAGATGTTTGTTTATTCGTGCCCAGGAACAGGTAGCGGTGGCGGTTTTTATTGTTTCATAATATCTTTTGTTACACAACTAATTATGATAAGCTTTTTCAAATATTTTTTTTTTAACTATAAATTAAATGTAATAAATAAATCCCGGGATTTAAACGTCAATATGATTATTTCGGGGTGTTAGAGGTATTATCCACTCTATATTACTTCCTTCCTCGAAGTTTAGGTGAATAAGCTCTACCTATTCCGATCTCTGCCATGACTATTGCTCAATATACCAATTAGGGAAATTCATTGTTTATCAAACTGACACCCTACGCCAATTTGCCGTGCTATACCCATTTTATACAACTGCCAAAGAATGACAGTTGTGATTTGAATATACGGACTACTTAAGTAAGCAAACAGAATGTCCAATGTTGGTATCAAATTTGTTAAATAATTAATGTCCCTGACTTTATGTCATTCTTTCAGGAATGAAAGAATGAGTACACAGAGTCTAGTATTCTATATAGTTCAGCTCACCATCCTTGTTATCTGCTTCTTTGGTTTTCTCCTAAAATGTCACTATTGCAACAATAGTCTTGACCTTATATAAGAGCATGTAAAAGGATATGTAAATAAAAACTTTTAATAAATATTAAATAATGAAATTGTTATGAATTTTAAAATATCAATCGGTTTTTATAATTATGCAAACTGTTTAATTTGTGAAAACATTTGGCGTAACAAAAACAATGTAAATATTTTATTTAAGGTCGGCTGCTAATTTTGTAAACAGTAGACAAGCGACAAAAGTATTAGAGTCAATAGCTGAATTTCATGCATCTAGCAAATTCAGACAAAAAGATCTTCTCATGCTCCTGATTTAGAAGTTGCACATAGGTTTATAGTAAACCTGTGAATAGTTTCACTTAGGTCTAAAGTAATTTTGAGAGTAGTTGCACTTAGGTCTAAAGTAATCTTGAGAGTAGTAGTTGCACTTAGTTCTAAAAATATCTTGATGTAGTTGCACTTAGGTCTTAAGTAATCTTGAGAGTAGTTGGACTTAGGTCTAAAGTAATCTGGAGAGTAGTAGTTGCACTTAGTTCTGAAATAATCTTGATAGTAGTCGTTGCACTTAGGTCTAAAGTAATCTTGAGAGTATTTGCACTTAGGTCTAAAGTAATCTTGAAAGTAGTTGCTCTTAGATCTAAGTGAGAGAGTAGAGGCTGCTTTTTAATAAGGGCCTATATTATCATCAACTCAATTATCATCGACGGGCTGTTTGACATGCACCATCGTCGTTTTTGTACTTTTTTTAGTTACTTATTATTTACGAACTACCTCACAATGTTTTATAAACAATGTTTTAACTTTAGTTACAATATTTTGTTATTATTAAGATTGCTTAAAAGTGTTTCAATTCAACATCCGGACAAATCTATTGAGGTTTTTGTGATGTTTCTGTTTATATTTTGTTATGTTCCTCAATTAATAAACAATAAAATAAAAAAAACTTTAAAAAGTATCATACAAATCTTAACATTATCATAACACAGTCAAGTCTTTTATATAGCCGTCAGTTACAAATTTCCGGGAAAACTAGAGTTTTGCGGGCTACTTTAGCGCATACCCTTTAATGTGACAAATGTATTTTGGATGTCACTGTACTTACAGTTTGTTTTTTAATACCAAATACTAATTTGACAGGTGCAAACGTCAAACTTCAAATTGAAAAAACAAACAACAATCATTAGAGATGTCAAATTAGTCTCTGGGATAAAAAAACGAACTTTAGACGAGTCTGCGTGTTAAATGTGTTAATCTATGTCGAACCGTGTATGTATATGGTAAATAAGTATGGCTACTTTATTATGCGATGCGATGCGTGTCCCTTCTCTACGAACTAGTGAACCCGATCGGGGTCATAGAACCTCGGTTTGTATGCCGCCATCAAATTGGCTATGTCGTTAATGCATAAATACATAAAACTTAGAACTAAAATGCAGTTTTAGAGGGTCCATACGTGTATGTATTTAAGCCAGTTTTATTGGACTACGAAAGTGGGTAATGTAAGTAGGTAAGTAGTGGATTGTGATGGTGGTGGTGCTAGATTAAAGATTTGTAAAATAATTTTGTGCCCTTACGTTCTAACGGAGATGTGAACTTTCGAAATGTTGCCACTACATAAAGCGTAAAACGTTTAAGGAGGATGATATTCTCATAGCATGTATGTCTATTTTTATTAATATTTCTGTTTAGTTTATTCTACCACTTATTTTTATTATTATATTATTTTTCTTTGTCTATGATCCTATTAATTGTTTGCTGCACCGTACGACGTCATACGTCGGCGCCGGCTGTCGCTGAAAACCAGCGCTGGGGCTCTGTCTTGCATAGGGTCGCAGTATAATGCTGAGCGATAGCCGTTTTGCGTGGATGTGACGCATGTTTCCCCCAACCTTTTCTTATTTTTGTGTTTATGTTCTTTGTTGCGTCATGTTTACCGCAAATAAACGTATTTTCTTTCTTTCTTTCTCGCCCTTAGTGACCAACACGATCACTCTTCTAAGAGTGTAAAGATAAATCATATAAATAAGAAGAGAATATGAAAAGGAGAAGCATACAAAAAAGAAGAGAATGTATGCAAAGAAAAACGAGTATCCTTTAAGTAACAAAAATAAATAAATGCAGTCGGAGGCAATGTTTAATATAATATCATTGGTCGGAGGCAAATTTTGAAGCGTTCGTTTCCTATACTCCATTTGAAATAAGATTAGACATTGAAATAAACCTTTTTTACAATCCGATCGTCGTTGGTAGTCGTCCGTTGGTATTAGCATTTCTCTATTAATGTTTTTGATGATATTTTTGTTTCTAGGGGGGAGTCCCCGGTGTCCTGAAATACAAGTCACGGCTTAGTTTAGGCAGGCCAGTCTCCCACAAATAAACATTGTACTACATCATAATATTTTTATGCCCAATTTTTAAGTTATAGTTAATAAGTGTTATTTGTGGAAGAAAAATAATCATTTTTATTATTATTATTATTTTAACCGCGTTTTTGCTTTTAATGCCATCTTTATTCGATTCGATTTCTTATTCGATTATCCGAGTAATTTATCTATATATAGCATTGATGTATTAAATAGGAAGATAGGTCACTCTCTAACATCACGTAAATATTAAATGGACCCGATGTCTTGCGTCATGTGCTCGACAACCGAAATAGAGAAGATATATTACGCGGGCTATAGCGGGAACAAGATAGCAATAATAATTGTCACTGTAACGTACAATGATGTATAAAACTATAGATACGTTGTCCGCACTCTAAAATGGCAACATGAAATGAAGCCAATTGGCCACAATGCGCTCAGTCACGCACTAACCTGTCGCGCGACGCTATGTTTGTTTTTAATTTATATCGTCGCCGTTTTTAAGCGCCGAGATGTTGGTTCATAAGGTGTCTATATATAATACGTCATTGGTTACGTACCCATAAGAACTCGGGAACAAACTACGATTCGGGTGTTCCCCGCAAACCGAGAGTAATGTAGGTCGATTGTGTCCTTTCCCCTAATTTATGCGGTCAACATCGAGGAGCGCGTACCATATCTTCCTATTTAATACATCAATTATAAATAGCTCGGTTCAGACTGATGTTAGGTTATGTTACCGCATAATAACTTTTATTGTTTTGTTTTTTTCGCATATTTTTCCGTATCTAACTAATAATGTATGATTGATAGCCGCGAAAAATAAAGTTTGGTCATTGGTTGACGATTGAAAAATCGGACCTCTGAGAATTTATTCCTAAAGGTCTAGATGTGTCTAAGGACCACTTGCACGTTTAGTCGGGTTAATTAAATAATTGTAGATTTTGTACACTTTGATTTCAGTAATCATTAAACTTACATATAATATACGTACCTTCCTAATAACGAAATCACGATGTTTGACTGAAAGCCGACCCCAACATGGAAAAGCTAATACAGTGGGAAGCGGTTTGAAATCCATGTGCCATGTTTCTGTGTTAATGGAACTAAATTAATGCAAAAATGGTTGCCTATACAATATTAGTAGTTGCCTATACAATTACGCGAAACCCGAAACACGTGTCTAGTATTTTTATGTAAAGAATTTATGTACAAAATTTCAAAACTGTATCATGAAAAATCACAAAGTTGTAAGGTCGTTATGTTACAGGGTTGTCCGTACAAAAACATGCTAACGGCGCGGCAGGCGCCCCCGCCCTCCAGGGTCGTTTTGCGTTCATTGATAATAATTTGGCAGTAGGTACCTAACCATACGGCGATTGTATTGTAAGTAATTAAATGGTGATAACATTTTCGAACAAAATATAACATGGTGTAAAAAATATTGAAATCGATTCAGTTCCTTATTCTGAACAAACTATATTCAGGTTTCGCATATACTATATTTTTAGTATATGCGCAACCTGAATATAGTTTGTTGTAGATGCTAAAAATGGTAAAAATCCATTCGTGGGATAATATTTAACTGTTTGTTGCCAATAACACATATTTCGTAACACAACAATTAATCAATCAACTCTGCCTACCGCAGTCCAATTAACATAGGCTTCTTAAATTGCATCACAAACATAGATATAAGAAAAATATTTATATGATCACAACAGTATCAACTCCTATAAATTGAGCCAACGGACTGCATAGTGCTATTACAGAGCAGAAGTCCAAAGGTCAGAGATTACATGGCCATTTGTCACTTGCACCTTTTTGATCTTTGACCGCAAGGAGACATACAGTGTGACCAGTATAATTTAGCAGATCGTTGCGGCATAATTTATAGAGGCATTTTGAATCTGGTTTATTGTATTTTAGCTATCTATTTCGACTTCCAATAAATATATTTGCTCTTCGCAGTATGAATCCCTCTAACTACATTTTAGACACATCCATAGATAACGTTTATTCATGGATACCTGTCTCCTGTCTAAAATTAAATATTAACTAAAAAATAAAGCCTCCTTCAGTAATTTTTTTTATAAAATCATGTTCATAGATTTATTAACTTGAAACTATCTTTATTTCAATTAAATTGATTATCTATTTACGAAGATCATAACAATTAATTAAACATCTAAACTGCACAATTCTAAGAATTGTTCCGTTGTGATCGTTTAGCTTTCTTTTTAGATTGAGAGATTAATTATAATTACTTATGAAACATATTTGTACAAAATATTTTTCTCTAGTTGGTAGAAAGAAAGGGAAGTCTAATGGTAAATTCACACTAACACTACAATTTAGAATTTTTAAAATTATTATTATATTCAGGACTTTTTTGATTGTTATTTGCCATACACTTCAAGTGTTACTTATTATTATAAGAACGAAATAAAATGTAAATTTATATTGATTTTTATTCTTTAATGTTTCATTAATAAACTTGTAACTGCCCCCAGCAAAAAATGTTTTTTAATAAAAGCTCGCAAGTAGCATTTTACGCTTTTACGATAATAAAATGAAATATCATATCTTATGCATCTGAAAAAGTATTCAAATTGCACACTAGAAGACATAATATACAGGGTGATTGGAAGATGGGTGCAAAGCTTTAAGGTGAAGATAGTATAGACAATTTAGAACCATTTAAGCCATGGTTGTCTTAGACGAAGTCTTACCAAATTTTTTTAACCAAATTTTTAAGTTTTTTTTCGGAAATTCTCAAAATTGAATGTAAACTGCATAATTATGGCCAAATTGAATGATAAATGAATTAATTTTTTATTTATTTAATTAAAGTAATGTGTAAGCAACCAAGCAAAACATGTTTTAGGCTTCTGTGTCATTAGACATTTTTTTTACAGATATTTAAAGCTCAGGAAAAATAAAAAATTTGTACAATACGTCTTTTAAACCTTATTTAAAAAAAAAAACGGAGGGTGCTTTTTTTGTTCAAACCTTTTTGAAGACATGCTTGATAATCGCTCTTTCTTTTGAGGTATCATTTATGCGGATATCTTACAAATTATTGAAATTAGGACCTACAAACCAATTCGAGGGAGAAATTTTAAATTTTAGGCAGTCTAACAAAACACAAAATTTTTGCTTAAAAGAATACTTTATGTGCTCGAAATGATAACATTGTTCAATTCTAAGAATTTTTGGCACATGCAAGAACCAATTGAGGGGAACCCATTGAGGGGATTCTCTAAACAATGGCCACCGAGCGCGGTGCGACGGCATTTCCAGGTAGAACGCCCAATGAATAGCAAAAAGCGATAAGAGTTGGTTTTTACAGCAAAATGGTCTTAGTTACTGAGGCAACAAAGTCGTTTTTCTTTAGTCAGGGTCAGTCGGTCTGTGATGAAGCCGTTACATCTTTTACTTATTAGTCAAACTACTGCCCTTGTGAGTGGACGTTGTCGTGTTGATTCACAATTTACCGTGTTCAGTTGTAGCCCTTTGCGTTCCTGCACGTGTTGTTTGCGTTAGTTTTGAACTTTTTTGTTTCACCGTGTCCAGTCGTAGCCTCGCGCTCCTGCACGTGTTGATTTTTGACTTAATTGTGTTGAGTTGACATTTAGTGCGCTCCTACGCCGTTTTTCTTAATTGTTAAGTGACTATGGCTACTTTTTCCAATCAAGAATATGCGGATATCGTATTTATGTACGGTAGAGCAGACGGCAATGGATCTTTGGCGCGACGGATGTATCAAGAGCGCTATCCGAATCGCAGGATACCGAATGTCCGAGTGTTTTACAACACGTTTCGTCGTCTTGCCCAAGATGGGTTTCACCGCGTGGAACCTGGAGTCAACCCGGGCAGACACGAAACTGCCGTCGACGACGACATTTTAGCAGCATTTTAAGCGGATCCTACTACCAGTACTAGAGCAGTAGCTCGAAATTTAAACATTTCGCAATGGAAGGTGTGGCATACAATGCACCAAAATGAAAAGTATCCGTTCCATGGCAGGAGTGTGCAAGGTCTAGTAGAGCAAGATCCTCAAAGAAGAATTCAGTTCTGCCGTTTCCTCCTCAACAGAGACATCGAAGATGCGTGGTTTCTGAAATCAATCTTGTGGACGGATGAAAGTAAATTTTCAAGGGAAGGTATTACAAACTTTCACAACATCCATGAATGGGCTGACGCAGACAACAATCCACATTTTAAGAAGCAGGTGTCATTTCAGATGAAATTCTCTGTGAATGTATGGGCTGGAATAATTGGCAGAACATTGATTGGGCCCCACTTTTTGCCTGATCCATTGAATGGCGAAAATTATTTGCAATTTCTGCAAATTGATTTACCACTGCTGGTAGAGGAATCAGGTGTCCCGATCTTCGAAAGAGACCGAACAGTCATCTTTCAGCAAGACGGCTGTCCAGCGCATTGGACTTTAAATGTAAGGGAACACCTCAACAATTGCTTTCCTGATAGCTGGATCGGCAGGGATGGACCCATCCCTTGGCCCGCTCGCTCCCCAGATCTGACCCCGTTGGACTTTTTCGTGTGGGGCCGGGCCAAGGAACTGGTGTATAACAACATAGAAATAAACACTAGAGAAGAATTGATACAAAGAATAAATTCAGCGTTTGAGACAATGAAGCAGGAGATGATGTTGAAAATAACGACTACAGAAGTTAAAAGACGGGGCCGTGCTTGTATTAGGAATCACGGCCGTCATTTTGAACATGAAAAATAAATAATTTTAATTCAAATGTTGTTTTAATTAGTCTGCCTAAAATAAAAAATTTCTACCTCAAATTGGTTTGTAGGCCCTAATTTCAATAATTTGTAAGATATCCGCATAAATGATACCTCAAAAGAAAGAGCGATTATCAAGCTTGTCTTCAAAAAGGTTTGAACAAAAAAGCACCCTCCGTTTTTTTTTTTAATAAGGTTTAAAAGACGTATTGTACAAATTTTTTATTTTTTCTGAGCTTTAAGTCTGTAAAAAAAAATGTCTAATGACACAGAAGCCTAAAACATATTTTGCTTGATTGCTTACACATTACTTTAATTAAATAAATAAAAAATGAATTCATTTATCATTCAATTTGGCCATAATTAACGTATGCAGTTTACATTAAATTTTGAGAATTTCCGAAAAAAAACTTAAAAATTTGGTTAAAAATATTTGGTAAGACTTCGTCTAAGACAACCATGGCTTAAATGGTTCTAAATTGTATGTACTATCTTCGCCTTAAAGCTTTGCACCCATCTTCCAATCACCCTGTATATTTGAACAAGCTGTGGTAATAAAATTTTACAGGATGCAGTTTTTTCTTCCTCCTGCAAAGTTGCTTTTTTTGCATAAAATATGAGGTTTTCACTCTAAGGCGACGACGTAAAGCTCCATTGTCCGTCCATCCGTCTGTCACAGGGCTGTATCTTTTGTACTGTAATAGGTACACACTTGCAATTTTCATTTAATTTACTAGCTTTTGCCCGTGGCTTCAACGAAGAAGTCGAAAATTATCCCACAGGTACTGGAATAAAAAGTATCATGTCCTAAACCAGGACATGGTCTACCTGTGTGCAGGACATCGAAATCTGTTCAGCCGTTAAGGCATGAAAAGGTTACAGACAGACTTATAGAGTTACTTTCGCATTTATTAATATTATATGGAAGCATGGATTTAAACATACGTGATTCATCTCCTTGGAACTTAATTAAGACGCAAATATATGCCAGTGACCTTGAGTGGTTAGCTTGCGTGTTTTGTACTGAGCTCACGCAACGCGTCGTACGTTCAGCCAGTAATAGGACTCGCCCATCAAGGAGCGCTGTCCCCAATTTGACGCATTATTAATTTATTATACACAAAACAAAAGGTATTTTAATAAAATGCGTATACTAAAAGATCAATAATTAGATTATCTTTAAATTGGTAAAGGTTTTAGAAAATACGCTTGACAGATTTTACGCCATTCTCAGTTTTTTTTCCGCGTTAGACATAACTTTACAAATTAATTTCACTATGTAATATTAACATAATCTAAAATATTCACATATTAAATTATTGAGAATATGCTTTAATTTAACATTTATTTTTTTCAAATCATTAACATCACTCGTTTAGACGTGATCTTCAGTCAAAAATCATTAAATCATTAAAATTCGGTTATCGTCGCCTTAAGTAGTCCGTTCACTTATCTCTTACAACACAAAGTTAAACGATAAACTGCGATACAATCTGTAATACCTTTCAATATTACAACAAAATTACAAGATGTAATATCACACAACAATGTTTGTAAGTGAACTAAATATTGAAAAAAAAACCATTAAACGAAAATTAATTAAGTACTTACTTCCTCTTTCATCGTACAGTCGACCGCAGGTTACTGGTAACAATTTGAACTCGAGCTGGCCTAGCGTAGTACGGATTTTCAATAGAATAAGAGGTCTTATAATGGTTTTGTTACCTGGCGCCTACTGTACTTACCTACTCGGGCTGTTTCACCATCTCATGATTAGTTGAAGTTAACTTAGCTGGCAGATAATTTCATACAAAATAGAGTCCAGTTTCGTCAATACAGAGCTAAGTACAGTTAAACCAGAAAATGTATGCGCGTTGATAATGTTCGTGTTTTCGAATTAGTAGGTACAAACGTCGCGCCACAGAGGCAAAACATTTAAGCTTTGTACTGCTGCGCTTTGCAGTAGTGTACCTATCATTGTTTTAAACTTGTTTGAAAGCCAATGGTTAAAAATGGTGCAATTTAATTTTTTTTCGCGGTCATCTATCAAACATTATTCATTAGATGCAGAAGAATATGACGAATAAAAGTAATTATGCGGTTACATAACCTAACATCAGCCAGAACAGTTACAAAATGCAATTTTGTAACTGTTCTGGCTGTAAAAAGTTATAAAAACAAAAATGCTTCTTCTAGATGATAAATATATCTAGAGGTTGGTTTGTACAGATTAGAGCTTATTATTTACATACAAAATAAAGTTCAAATATACCTATATCACGTCGGACTGCATTTTTTGTAGAAAAATAACCAATCACCCAGGGCCTCAACCTCCAGCATGTCGATTCTGTAAAAATTTCACCGTGAATTCTTGCGTGGAGTGAGCTGTCAGTGTCATTCCACTGATGCTAGGGATTGACCAAGGATTACATTTACAATCATAATCGAGATTTTAATAACATTTTTATGCTAATTCTATTGATCATTTTATATTATTTCAAAGCTAGTATTTATGTGTCTTAACAGTACTATTTAGGGGGATTTCAAATAAAATAGAAAACAGAAATTTAGTTAAACTCAATTAATGTAAAAAATAAAAAAGAGTTTCTGTTCAAAATCTCGATTATGATTGTTAATGTAATCCTTGGTCTATCCCTAGCATCAGGTGAGATGACACTGACAGTTCACTCCACGTTCACTTCATCTAAGTTTTCCCGGTGAGATGGTTACGGAATAGCACTGCAGAACAACGCAACGAGGCCACAAACTATTCACACATTAATAGCAAATTAAACATCTTTAATGTTTTTAATAATCGTGCCAAGGTACCGAAGTAAATAATTGATCGGAAACTGCAATTATTTTATTATAAGGTATACATATAAAAAATCTTGGTTATTAAACACTCCCAACTGCATAAATGTTTTGCAAGGTTATTTTTCAATCCGTGAAACAAATTAAATTAAAAATTAGATAATGTTCTGTCCTTGTTCAAATATGGTATTAATTTTATGTTCATCATTATTAATAAGACTGTCAAGTCTTAGATAAATAATAAGCACTTATTTGGATTTAATGTTTTGTGTTGCGTAATGTAAATTATTTTACATACTATTGTATAGAATCAAGTTTTTCTAACTGAACAGACAGCTGTGCTGCTGGGGAGCTTGTTGCGCCACTTCTTCTTCCCAGCTAAAGCACTAGGAAGTGGTGAAAGGCGGGCGTTTTTGGGGGACTGTCTCATGTAATTTTGACGTTTGAAAAGTGCTTACACAGTGCCTAGTTTGAATGACTTTGGATTTTGATTTTGGGTCATTGGTCTAGTGTTCGCAAGCAGCAAGCATACATCTAAGCGTAGGGTAATTTGTTTAATCCCTTATTTTTAACCTCCCGGTGAAAAAGAGGATGTTATAAGTTTGTAGTGTGTATCTGTGCGTCTGTCTGTGGCATCATAGCTCCTGAACGGATGAACCAGTTTTTTTTTTAAACGGTATCTTAATCGAGAGAGTTCTTAGCAGAAAATCGGCTCAGCCATTTGAAGATCATAACCACTTTTCTAGTTGATGAATAGATAAAAACAACTACCACAGGTATCGATTCGAAATTTGAAATCCTTTCCACGGGATAGGTTGTCAAGGATATTACAAAAGTATGTTATCCTTGACCTGATGCGCAGGCATCACCAGGGTCCTGCAGGATACCCAACCCGCCAGAAGAACTCTTCAACGGTGTAGGGCATCTACCTTGTGTTTGGGCTCATACGATGCGTTTTGACGAGCACATGCTAATACAAGCTAAGCGGTTAGGGTCATAATAATCTACAGGTTACTCTTTAAACATGGTTATTAAATATCGAAGTTCAAAACCCACCCAAACACAAGGTAGATGCCGTACACCGTTCAGAAGTTCTTCTGGCGGGTTGGGTATCCTGCAGGATTCTGGTGATGCCTGCGCATCAGGCCAAGGTTATCATATTTTTGTTATATCATTGACAACATATCCCATTAACAAGATTTAAAATTTCGAATCGATCAGACCTGTGCAAGTTGTTTTTTTATCTCTTCATCAACTGGAAAGGAGGTTACGATCTTCAAACAGCTGAGCCTATTTTCTGGAAACATAGCTATGAACACTTTCGATTAAGACACCAAAGTCGGTTCATCCGTTCAGGACCTATGATGCCACAGACAGACAAACATATTATTATACATAGATACACAGATAATAATATAGAATGACACTACAAACTTAACATTACTCTTTTTCGTCCTATTATAAGTCTTAGTAGCCCTAAAGCCTGGGTGTGGCAATTATTAGTTTCATTTGGTTTAGTTTAATTTTGCCGCAAAATGGTACATTTTGTGGCAAATTTTTGTGAATGCGTCCTTAAGAGGTTATTTTGGTATTGACCACACACATGGAATAGCCGCGATTGCGCCGGCAGCGGCAAATAACTGGCAGCGCAAACTGTGCGTCTTTCGCTGCAACAGGACGCAGAATTGTCGTTTGCGTCGTGCAGGAAGCGATCACTTTCTTTTCGAGTATTTGACGCGCTTCGACGGCCGATTTGAAAACATCGACATTAAACGTATCCATGATAAGATTCGCAATACAAACAAACGTGTACCTTTGTCAGCACAAAATTAACGTTGACCTGTCGCATGCGACTGTCATCAGGTCATCAAGAGTTTGCGACTCCCAGTCTGTCGTCGCGACTCTGCAACGCGGCGGCAAGTAGCCGGAGCTTATATATGGAAAACGTCGGCCACAGTCTGTCGTTGCGTACAGTTACATGTCGCATAGTGTGCGCCATATCTAGCTAAGGGATGTTGCATAACCTTGCAATTGTCAGAATCTCGTGATAAGATGTGCTTTGCTTTCAATAATGTATAGTGTGGCGCGGCGGATACTGTGCTGGTACTCTCCGGGCCATCATGACCGACCGACGTTGAAGGAAAACGCAACACTAAATAAATAACAATAATATTTATGATATTGTAAACATGTATTTAATTCAAACAACCAACTAAAATATTTAAAATTTATATTTTTTTTGGTCGTAGAATAATAAAAGTAAATTCATTAAAAAGTTTCTGCACTTCGGCTTACGTTAAAGCCCCAAATGGAATTTATTTGCAAACTGGGCCTTTTTTTGTATCGGACCTACCACATGGGTCAGCAGGTGGGCAAACTGGGTTACACCCATCAGGTTTTGGTTCAGCTTTTCCTCCACACGGATCTGGTTTCGAATCACCACAACCATCAAATATTGGTTTACATACTTTTGGTTCACATTTTTTCGGCGTAGGTTTGCATTCTGTCTGTCTTACTGGACAAGGTTTGGGTTGACAGGGGTTTGAATCCTCTGTAGGAGGGTCAGGGCGGCATGGACCAGCGGAATAAAATCTATGGCTATTTAAAAGAGTCGTCTTCATAGTAAACGGTGTAGTCTCAGCACATGGATCGATTTTTTTCGGCAGAATGCAAAGGTAGTGGGGACATGTGGAGACCAACTTTGGTGGGGGACACGGCTTAAGAGAGCCCGTGGGGCAGTCTGTTCGTGATGCAGGAGCCGAAGGTGGACACTCTGGGCACTTTTTTTCGTTATATAAACTGAATGATAACTCCCAAGGTAACCCACAAGCTGGGGTGCAGATTGGACCAGTTACCTGAAAAAAAATTTAGGATTTGTAGTTGGTTCGAAATTTGTAATATTATTGACACGATGGACTCTTGTGGTCCGTAAGGACCCGTTTGCCAGCCACTTATAAAAGTAACTGGCAAACGGGTCCATAAAAGCCCATGTCATTGTATTTTATTTATACAGGGTCAAATTAAATTTGCTAGCGAAACTCCGCAGACGTGATGGGTATCGAAATCTTAACATGATAAAATAAAAAAGAATTTAATTTGATGATTTTTTTGGCGGGTCTTGAAATGTCAGTTCAAAAAATCAGTTTCTTTTTTGTGTAAACTTATCAGACGAGATGGGTATCGATAGCTAAACACGATGAAAAAAAAAAATAAACAGATTATCTCTACGCATTCTTCCAGTACTTAAGTAACAACAATACCAGCGGTCGTTGACCCCCAAAAAAACATCAAATCTTTTTCGTGTTTTGATATCGATACCCATCACGCCCGCGGAGTTTCGCTAGCTAATTTAATTTGACCCTGTAATTTCAATATTTAGTTCATTATTTTTTCAGATATCGTAATCGTTGTAACTGATAAACAGGTCCTTAAAAGACCATGTTTTTTATTTATAATTTCAATAATTAGTTCATTATTTTTATAATACGAAAGGTGCATGTCCAGGCACATGCGCAGTATTGCGTAGCCTATAGGCATCGTGTAACTTGTGACTCATGCATTGCTATATGTATCTTACGCGGGTAGCCCGTGCATGTATATAGCACTTTTACATGCTCAAGCTTAAGTATCTTGCAACGTTAATAAGAGCCGTAAACGATTCTATTTTGTATCAGGTCTAATAAAATATACCAAAAGACTTGTAGACTAAACACAGAGCACATGTATAAAATATATTTTTTTGAGCACAGAACCGGTTGAAGTGTCGGTGCTTGAGAGAGGCGTATGTCCAGCAGTGGACGTTTTTGTGCTGAAATGAAGATGTCTTTGTCCACCACCACGTCACGTCATTGGGACGTCAACGAGAATGAGATAAAGGTGCGGAGGCGCCGAAGAAGGTACTGCTAGCATTACAGCATTTACTACGGCCACGTGTCCACAGCACGTCCGGCAACGGGACGTCACGTTCGGTTCGTATAATATTGTTTCACGTTCACGTCCTGTTGACAGTGGCGGTGGAAGTGTTAGGGTGGTAAATCAATTACAAAGTCGACAATACAAGACCCCTGCTTTACTAAGAAATCAAAGATTTAGAGAAAGAGACAATCACACATGCACCGGTGTGAGTGACAGAGAAGAAACTACAAAGCTTTTTTTTTTTAACATGTATGTGCCAGGTGTGTCGAGAATAACGGCTGGTGGCAGCACAAAGTGTGCCTCTTGTAGCGAGAGCGTGAGACTCCCATAGCCTGTCGTTACGACTTTAATATCCGGAGCTTTGAACAAAATATATGGAAATCGTCGGCCACAGCCTGCTGTTGCGTTTAGTCGCAGAGCTGTCGCTGTCACATGTCGCAAAGTGTGCACCACGTCTAAAGGTTTCGCATGACGTTGCAATTTTCAGAATCTTGTGTTAAGATGTTGCTTTCAATAACGGATTGTGTGGCGCGGTGGATACTGTTCTGCTCTTCGGGTCATCATGACTGACCGACGTTGAAGGAAAACGTAATACTAAATAACGATAAATAATTATGATATTGTAAACATGTATATTTAATTCAAACCACCAACTAAAATATTTAAAATATATACTCTTTTTGGTTGTAGAATAATAAAAGTAAATTCATTATGTGTTTCTGCACTTCGGCTTACGTTAACGCCCCACATGGAATTTATTTGCAAACTTTTTTTTTTCTTGTTATACCACATGGCGATCGTTTTTTACGTGGGCAAATTGGATTAGATCCACCATCAGTTTTTGGTTCAACTTTTCCTCCACACGGATCTCCTTTCGAACCACCACCACAAGGTGGGCAAACTGGTCCTTTAGTTGTTTTACCAGACCCACCACATGGCTTTGGTTTAGGAGACGGTGGGCAAATTGGCCCCTTTTTTGTTTTATCAGACCCACCACCACATGGATTTGATTTAGAAGTTGGGCAAATTGGGTTAAACCCATCAGTCTTTGTTTCAGCTTTTCCACCACACGGATTTCCTTTTAAACCACCAGAATCACCAAATGTTGGATTACATACTTTTGGTTCACATTCTTGTGGTGCACAAAGTGTTGGATTCCATTTCGGCGACGGTTTGCATTCTGCCAGTTTTGGTGGACAAGGTTTGGGTTCCCTGGGTTTTAACTTCTTTTTACAAGGAGAATTAAGTAGGCATGGACTAGCAGAATAACATCTATAGTTATTTAAAAGAGTAGTTTTCATAGTACACGGTGTAGTCTTAGCACACGGATCGGATTTTTTCGGCTGAATGCAAGGGTAGCATCTAGGCTTCTGGGGACATGTGGAGACCAACTTTTGTGGGGGACACGGCGGCTTAACAGTGCTCTTGGGGCAGTCTGTTCGTGATGCAGGAGCCGAAGTTGGACACTGAGGGCACTTTTTATCGTAATAGAAACTGTATGATGACTCCCAAGGTAACCCAGTAGCTGGGGTGCAGATTGGACCAGTTAGTACCTGAAAATAAATTTAGAATTTGCAGTTGGTTCTAGGTTTGTTTTTGACGCGATGCGACTATGAGGGCAGATATCATAATCGTTATAACTGGTAAACGGGTCCTTAAAAGACCATGTTTTTCATTTATAATTTCAATAATTAGTTCATTATTTTTAAAATACTAAAGGTGCTTATACACGATGCGTGAACACGCCCAAGTCCAGGCACATGCGCAGTATTGCGCAGCATATATGCATCGTGTAACTTGTGGCTCACGCATTGCGTAATAAATGTATCTCACGCGGGAGGCTCGTGCATGTATAACGCACCGTTACGTGCTCAAGCTCAAGTATCTTGCAACGTCAATAAGAGCCGTAAAGTGTCCTATTTTGTATCAGGTCTAATAAATTTACCAAAAGACTTAATAGACTAATTACTGAGAGGACGTCATGTATAAAATATTATGTTTTGAGCATAAAACTGGTCGAAATGTCGGTGATTGAGGGAGGCCTATGTCCAGCAGTGGACGTCCTTCGGCTGAAATGAAAATGATGAGTTTTTCATTGGATTTTTTCGTCAAAATATGACATACTTTTTAACTACAGACTAAAAAATGTTCTAGACAAAGCTTCGCCGAACACTTTGTTGAAGCAGGGGTGTGCAAATTTGTGGGTAACCTTGAGAGCGATAGGAATGTTGATAGTTTATCTACACGAGCCCTTTTATCCGACTTTGGTAAAGCTGAAAGAAAGTGTTATGAATTTCACATGAGTATGACATATCGTGTTAAAGAGACGGTCACACATGAGCAGGTATGTGTGACAGTGACGATGTTTTACAAAGCTGAACTTTTTCTAAACATGATGAGCTGTACTAATATCTGCGTACTGTCTATGTATCCGAGAGAGATATCAGAGCATCAGACTGATAAATCACAACAAATGCTTATGCCCAGTAAGGCGAGCCGACCGAAAAGCGAAAATCCTCCATCACTTTCGTAAATCTAAAATCAAAATCGAAATATTATATTTCACATGAACCTACATAGGCACTTATGAAACATCAGAATCTAAGTGCACGGTTCCAATTGGTCGTTTCATATGGAGAAAAGCCGGCAAGAAACAGGAAATTATCAAATAACTTCTCCCGCTCTGGGCAGAGCGGGAAGGCGTGTCAGACTCTTACTGACTAAAACCCACCCGTGTTCCTTCATTTGCCTGTGTGCCAGGGCCACGATATCCCTTTCGGACAGACTCGCAACCCTGGCAGATGTCGGTTACCTTGGTTCTCCTGCGGATCTCTTCATTTCTGATTCGACCATGTAGGGAAACTCCAAGCATAGCCCTCTCCATGGCCCTTTGGGCGACTTTTAGCCTTATAATTAAGGGGCCCATTGTGAGTATGTATTTTATGTGAAGTTAACGCAATAAATGAGTAAGGCCCGGTTTCCACCAAAGCGGAGAAGAGCAGAGAGGAATGGAGATGTTTTGTAAACGAACAATAAGATATCGTTATTTCGATGCGATGGTACGATAACGGTATCCCTTTGGTCGTTTACAAAACATCTCCTCTCCTCTCTGCTCTTCTCCGCTTTGGTGGAAACCGGGCCTTAAATATATGTTATTTTAAACACGCATCTAATTAATTCAAACCTTAAGCAAACAAAACTCGCATGGGAGACCGTCACCTCCTTCTGCGAAGCAGTAATGCTTGCGAAGGAGGAGGCGGAACGCGTGAGGGAGAGGCAAGGTTCGCGCCCTCGCACCCCTAGTCGCCGCAGGAGAAGCCGATTTCCGGCCACCGTAGGCGCGGGCTTGCGGACGGTGAGCGATGGGTAGCTCACCGTCCGATAAGGACCAGGCCCGGGTCGACGGCGCGTTGTATTCGACGCGCGCCTCAAAGAGTTGTCAGCACCAACTGACAGGTTGCGAGTTTGTCCGAAAGGGATATCGTGGCCCTGGCACACAGGCAAATGAAGGAATACGGGTGGGTTTTAGTCAGTAAAAGTCTGACACGCCCTCCCGCTCCGCCCAGAGCGGGAGAAGTTATTTGATAATTTCCCACCAAAAAAAAAAAAGGCATACCAAACTCACTTTTTTTGGTTAAGACCTATAAAAATAAATGTGGACATGTGTATCAGCACTTCGGTGTGCACTCTGTTTTGGGAGGTTGTGGGCAAGATTTTTTCTTCCCTCCTCCACATGGATCTGCATTTTTCGGTGGACATGTTTTTTTCGGTGAACCTTTTTTTGATTTCGGTATACAAATTTTCGGTTTACATTTTTTCGTTTTTGGACGAGTTTTCGGCACCGGCCTGCACTCTGTCTGTTTTGGTCCACAAGGGTTGCATTTACACGCTTTTGAGTTCTTTCTACGTATCCTAGATGGGCATGAATTAGCAGAATAAAATCTACAGATGTTTAAAGGAATATAAGTTTTTAAAGTACACGGTGTACTCTCAGCAAATGGATTGGATTTTATCGGCTCTTTGTAAGGTTTAAGCATCGGAGGACATGGGGGATATGGGAGATAGTTTGACTTCACGGGACACTTGGGGTTCTTTTGGTCGTAATAGAAGCTGTATGATGACTCCCAAGGTAACCCACAACCTGGGGTGCAGATTGGACTGGTTTGCACCTGAAAATAAACTAGTAATTTGTAGTTGGTCCGAGCTTGGTAATTTGAATTTGACACTATGGACCGTAATGCAGTTTATTTAACCGCTATAAGTAGCTGAAAAACGGGTTCTTGAATACCATTATTTTAGAGGTTATATACTTTATAAATTAATATTATAATATAATTTTAAAATATTAAAGGTGTACACACGGCTACACATCAAGCTATACATTTGCAGTATACGCTGACCTCTCATTGTACGGAAATCCTACACAATGCGAGATCAGCTTAAACTGGAAATGTATTATTATTATTATTTATTAATCTAATAAAAACGTTTAGGTACAAAAAAATCTTTACATAAGGACTTTGCCCGCAAAACCGAAACCGTTTTCACGGTTTGTCTGTGGGAACAGAACACAGTTTTATACAATTTTGGTTTATTACTGCGGACACTTAAATTTCACTAATTGCACCTATTAAGTTACTAAAAATTATCTAATCTTATGAATTACATCTCATAAAATATACCTAATGCTAATGCTAATAGCTTGATGTGTAGCCGTGTGTACACGATGCATGTAACATGCGCAGGCTATGGGCATCAAACGACCGCATCAAAGTGTGCGCGGGTCCAGTGATTCAAGGCTCTTTTACCCGGTGCTAGTTACTTGAGCATGTAAAGATGCTAGCTACGTGCGCACGCTACCCACTCGATTTCCATATGCCTTTCAAGAGCCTGTTTTATAAGACAAAGGCTAGTACACGATGCATGTAACATGCGCATGCTATGGGCATCAAACGACCGCATCAAAGTGTGCGCGGGTCCAGTGATTCAAGGCTCTTTTACCCGGTGTAAGTTACTTGAGCATGTAAAGGTGCTGGCTACGTGCGCACGCTACCCACGCGATTTCCATATGCCTTTCATGAGCCTGTTTTATAAGACAAAGGCTAGTACACGATGCATGTAACATGCGCAGGCTATGGGCATCAAACGACCGCATCAAAGTGTGCGCGGGTCCAGTGCTTCAAGGCTCTTTTACCCGGTGTAAGTTACTTGAACATGTAAAGGTGCTGGCTACGTGCGCACGCTACCCACGCGATTTCCATATTATGCCTTTCAAGAGCCTGTTTTATAAGACAAAGGCTAGTACACGATGCATGTAACATGCGCAGGCTATGGGCATCAAACGACCGCATCAAAGTGTGCGCGGGTCCAGTGATTCAAGGCTCTTTTACCCGGTGCTGGCTACATGCGCCCGCTACCCACGCCCGCTACCCACGCGATTTCCAAGAGCCTGTTTTGTAAGACTAAGGCTATTTTCAAAAACAAGCATAACATTGTTTGAATCATTGGTCTTATTTGTAGTCTTTGTACCAAATGAATCATTTTCTTACCTCATCAAGCCATTTGCTGGTTACTGGTTTCTCCGAAGAAACCCGTTTCAAGGATATGTTTCCAAAATTTCGGGGTAGAAGAGCTTCTGCATGATTTAATGTACTTCTTCTTACATAAGCTTGCATAAAGTAGTCATGGTCGGGTCTACTAAGGCGTATAGCCCTCGGTACGACCAGTGGGGAGAAACCAGAAAGATTTCGAGACTGATGTGTTGCTAATATATCACAAAAATTATGACATCCTAGCATTACATTTTTTACATGAAATTGTAGTAATTTAGACATATTAAAAATATCACAAAGAATTTAGGAAATAGTTTTATCTGAATTTTTTAATCCGAAAATGTCAAGCAACCGAATAACATTATGTCAATTTGAATTGGACACAAACAAGTTATAGGCAATTGTGCAGTGCCAGTATTTATTTTGTTTTTATTTTCGTTATTACCTTATTTCCGCGTAAAAGCCGTTGAGTATTTGTATAAATAGTCAAAGGTAAAAGCCGATATTTATTTTGATGATTAACGCCGGTACTACACCTCTAGTAGTTCAATTCAACGGGCTCGCGTCATGTTCCGCTACTTGCATCCGATTCGATTGAGTAGCGGAACATGACGCGAGCCCTTAGAGCATCGCGAGCCAGTTGAATTTAACTACTGCGGTTTCGCTGATATGGTTTCGTGGCGGAGGTGTGCTATCAGCGCATAGACAGAGCCGTTCAAGGCACATCATATCAGTCGGCTTTGACTTGGTATAATTTATACGAAAATAAGAAGAAGCTTTTCGAATAAATAAATAATATTTTATTCCATTTTCTTACTCATCATCATCATTTCAGCCGAAAGACATCCACTGCTGGAAATAGGCCTCCCCAAAGGGAGGGTTTGCCATAATCGCCACGCTTGGCAGGCGGGTTGGCGATCGCAGTATGGTGTTAAAATGCATAGAGAACGCTGCTGCCCATTCTCTAGTAATTACTCCCATAGTCGCCTTTTACGACACCCACGGGAAGAAATGGGTTAGTGCTATTCTTTACGTCCGGCACCGCAAGGTCTTTCATTTTCTTACTAATGAGATACAATTCGTCACATTTATATTGCCTCATTTGTCTAGTGGTCGGAAGCGCTTCCGCTGATCATGGTCCTGGGTTCGACTCCCGTGTCGTGCAAAGCTTTATCCATCAGAAATGTCTCAGTAACAGTCCGGAGTCATCGGAGTGATCTGCAGTGGCCTATATGGAAGCTCTCAATCGATTGCGTTCCCAAGTACTTAGGCCGTTGCAGACACATATCCTCATACATATATAACTTTTCACATAAGGGATAATCACAAGATTGTATTATTCGCAGATGACACTTCACTCATTTTTAAAATCAAACGTCAGCTAGTCAATTTTGAACATGTTAACGATGCACTCTCTAAAGTTGTCCATTGGTTTAATGTAAATAATCTTCTCCTGAACGAGAAAAAGACTAAACTCATTAAATTTTCAATGCCAAATGTCAGGCACCTAACTACCAATGTTCAACTTAATGGAATAGAGTTGGACCCTGTTGAGTCGACAGTTTTTCTTGGAATAACTATTGACGGTAAATTACAATGGAGCCCACACGTAGAAAAATTGTCAGGAAGGCTTAGTTCAGCCGCTTAAGCTGTTAAAAAAATTAGGCAGATAACTGATGTAGATACTGCCAGAATTGTTTATTTTAGTTATTTTCATAGTCTTATGTCATATGGGGTTCTTCTCTGGGGAGCTTGTGCGGACATTAATAATATCTTTGTTTTACAGAAAAGGGCTGTTCGAGCCATTTACAATCTAGGTCCAAGAGATTCACTTCGTGAAATATTCAAAGAAATAGATATTCTGACTGTAGCCTCTCAATATATACTTGAAAATCTATTATATGTACTACACAAAAATATTTTTTTTTTTTGCTGTAGCTTTATTTAAGCGGGCACGCCCATTATGCCTGGAGGCTTTTATTTAGATACGTTTTGTTTACGTTATTTCTGCTTGAGTATAGTTTTCGACGAGTATTATATATATATTTGTATAATGGTGTGTGCTAGCTAACATAAGGCAAATAATTTAATTTAACGTTTTGTGTTGCGTAATGCAAATTATTTTATATTGTATTGTATAGCTTCAAGTTTTTATGCGAACAGACAGCTGTGCTGCTGGGGAGTTTGTTGCGCCACCTCTTCTTCCCAGCTTAAGCACTAGGAAGTGGTGAAGGGTGGGGCGTTTTTGGGGGTCTGTCTCATGTAATTTTTGACGTTCGAAAAGGGCTGATTCTCAGCCTAGTTTGAATAAATGATTTTTGATTTAGATTTTTTTTTATTTCAATAAACGTAAGAAAATTTGAATTTCGCGGGCTACCTTAGCGCATCCCCCACTGATGCTGCAATCAACGTGCCCACCTACTGGGCTCAAACAATATGAAAACAACTAAGAGGAGTAGGTACCATCGACACTAAAAGATGAAGAAGCCTGGCGTCTGGATTTGTGCCCGGTTGATGGTAGGCTCGCCCCCTATTTGTGCCCGGTTGATGGTAGGCTCGCCCCCTATTTGTGCCCGGTTGATGGTAGGCTCGCCCCCTATTTGTACCCGGTTGATGGTAGGCTCGCCCCCTATTGGTGTCCGGTTGATGGTAGGCTCGCCCGCTATTTGTGCCCGGTTGATGGTAGGCGCGCCCCCTATTACATGGGACTTGGACATAACTGGGGAAATGTGGATGTACTATAGGTATGTTATGTTATGATTCGAGCATCAATATAACATTGATTCTCGACTCAAACGAGCTTCGATAAAGGTACAAGTCTGAACGTGACGTCACATCTACGACGGCAGCGACCGGTGACACGGCTCATATGCAGTTTGTCTAAACTCATTTGTCAAACGAAAAAAAATGTCTTGCTTGTCGCTCTGCTCTAGGGACAGCCGCTGACAGCACTACCTGCAGGCGGCAGTCTGACCATCGTAGGAAGCGTTTTTATAATAATACATAGAAACTAGTGATGTACTGGTGTCGTTGCGGTCCGTTATTGCAGTGTGGCGGCACTGCTGTTGCAGTCTGCGGTCTATCGTCGCTTTCGCAGTTATCATTATCTTAATTTCAGCCAAAAGACGTCCACTGCTGGACATAGGCCTTCCCCAAGCATCGCCACTTGGACAGGTTCTGTGCTTCTCGCAACTAGCGGGTTCCTGCGGCCTTTACAAGGTCATCGGGTCACCTTATGGGAGGCCATCTAACACTACGTCTTCCGCCAATGCAGAACCTTTCAGTATCGGCTATCTGTTCTGCAAGCAATGACCAATGTGTTTGGCAATTCTTCGGGCTATGTCGATTACCTACCTAAGTTCCCCTGCGGATCTTTTCGTTGCTGATTCGATCACGTAGGGAAACTCCAAGCATAGCCCTCTCTCTACTTTGCGTGACTTTCAGCCTTCTTATGAGGCCTATTGTGAGCGACAACCAGTGCCATAGGTCATCACTGGCAACACGCACCAGAAAAAGATTTACGTCGTGAGGCTCTGCTGTATGTGAGACGGGATGATATTGCGTAGCTTTCCGTACGCTGCCTACCCGAGTCGGATTCGACAATTGATCTGTTTCTCGAAGTTGGACCTACCCAACTGGAGCCCTCCTCGATCTCCCCTACCTAGGACCAACTTGTCCTAGGTAGGGGAGACCGAGAGCTGTAACAATTTTCACACCAAAGCGCGTCTCTATGCACATTTTAGATTCAAATCAAATCAAATCAAAAGTCATTTATTCAAACTAGGCTGAGAATCAGCACTTTTCGAACGACAAAAATTACATGAGACAGTCCCCCAAAAACGCCCACCCTTCACCACTTCCTAGTGCTTTAGCTGGGAAGAAGAAGTGGCGCAACAAACTCCCCAGCAGCACAGCTGTCTGTTCGGATAAAAAACTTGAAGTTATACAAATAGCTAATTCTATCTTCTAGACTACTGTAGAGGATTTTGATAGCGAAAATAGTAAAAATTATCTAGATAAGATAACTTACGTGATTTTTTCATTATCCACATCGCACAGTCATGCGACCAACTGCACCGGCTTGCACGTCAAGACGTGATGTTGCCAGCTCGCTAACGATTAAAGAATCCGAGAAATAGACTTGAAACAACTCCTATGTCACAACTGTCCTCGGTGTCTCTTAAACATAGTCGTCAACAGCTTCGAGAGGCTTCGAAGTTATACCTTAAGAGCGGGGCGACGCATGAACTGCCCATACAAACGTAATACCAAAATCATTTGAAATTTGAGCATATTTCCACCATATTATGCTAATATTCGTATTTAGACAGTATTTATCTAGGTTCCTACATCTTTTTTTTTTCGAAAATACTTACCTAGTGTGAAGTTTTAGCGAATTGAATTTCACACGTTTTTACAGCGTAAATGACATGTTTTCATGTATTTTTTTCTGTAACCAACCTCTCTCTCTGTCTCTCTCTGTATGTTGTGTGTGTTATGTTTTTTTCTGTTGTGTGTGTGTGTTATCAAAAATATTTGAAATATGCTTTATGCAGGAACATAGCTTATATTATCAAGTTACAAATTAGCGAAAAAATATCCGAAAAACATTAAGTTTTCATTCATCATTTTTGGTATTACGGAACACATCATAAATTTTCAATAGCTAGTAGTGCCATCGCGTCAAGCAAATGTCAATGTGTGCGTGGTCGTACTGCGCACGGTAGCTGTGTGAATCGCTCCGACAGGCACTCACACAAGCGCAAAGACTCGGATTGTTTGATGTCATCATCTATCTACTACAGCTTTCAGTGAAATTCTGTGTTTTATGATTACTTTACGTACAGTAAAGTGCACGTGCGTACGTATTTGTTTGCGAAATTGTAGGTATTGTATTAATTTTCTAACACTATTGACCTATGCTAGGAACTTGGATTTTGATTTGCCTTGTGATTTGGTATCGAGCATAAGTACCTACATTCTTACGAACTTTGTTTTGTTTACGGACTTGGAATATTATTTACGATCTTGCTTCGGATGCCTTCGTTGTCACTAGTACCATTAACAGTTCCATGATGGAACTACTGACTGTTTTTTTTTATCACTAGTTCCATTTTAAAAGAATCTGAAAATAATGGAACTAATGTTGAATTTGTTATCACCAGTTCTGTTTTTTTTTAAATATAAAAATAATGGAACTAATGTTGAATTTGCAGTTAGCACTAGTTCCACATTATTGCTTTAGGCACTTGTGAAATTTTTAAGGGTGGTAAAAACATTGGAGTTAAAAACACTTCGTTTTTATAGTAAGTAATTATATTCAAAAAAACAACAAATATTTTTTTAGTCTACCTTTACTTTTTTTTAATAGGTATGTAGTGATCGAATAGAATCAGTAAACATTTATTTTCTGAGAATGAATTAGTTTACATGGCGATACTTGATGAGACAGCCAGTGACATCTATCGGTCGTTTATTGTAATATCGATAATTTTTTTCCATATCGGGAGGTAGTTAGAAAAACGAAAGTA
The DNA here is from genome assembly GCA_948098905.1 of Tiliacea aurago. Classification (NCBI taxonomy): domain Eukaryota; kingdom Metazoa; phylum Arthropoda; class Insecta; order Lepidoptera; family Noctuidae; genus Tiliacea; species Tiliacea aurago. The sequence continues at coordinate 22,606,488 of OX402593.1, forward strand.
TATGTCGTCGTAGTGCGAGAAATCAATGCAATGTGTTCGCAAGCAAGTTTATTCGGCTCCTCTTAAGAATAGAAAAAAATTAGTGCAATTCAAATAATTGAAAGGGGAAGGGGAAAAGTATTGTTATCATCAGGATGGCAGTATTACAAACATGTGATGTATAGAAATGGAACCAGCTTGTGGCGTTGCAAGCTATTTAAAAAACAAATGAAATGTGCAGGATCCGTAAAAATAGACACGGTAAGCTAAAATTAACATACGTAAGTACATCATACAATCGAAATATTTAAGTCGAGTGACTATTCCATAGAACAATTATTTAATGTTATGCTCGGGTTTGCACAGTTACATTAATAAGAAATATATAATCAAAACGGCATAATGTCTTATCGGCCTAAGGCCGCTACTAGCTGTTACTAGATAAAGCGGTGTACCTACATAGTATATTATTGAGTAATGGTGTAAGTTGGGTTTTGATGAATCCGACATGAATATTTGCATAAAGGACATTACTCTTAGCTTTATGTTTAGGTCGTATTGTGTATAATTTCATGTTTTTTGCTTTTGTAAATGTTTATCTGTAAATGCCCTTTAAGTCCAATAAACATATTATTTATTTATTTATTATTTATGTATTATTTTTTCTCCCCTCTCCTTTTAATGTATGTGCCTTTTATGTAAGTACCTATTTGTTTTTTTTTTTTGCAATGTTTGATTTTATGTTATTTTTTTATGACTAAACAAGCATTATTAAACATAAACCTCACGACAATAATTGTGAGCCTGATGAAACGCAAAATTTGGTAGATTTTCAAATTGAGGAAGCTTGCCTTGAAGCGGCTCAAGGCAGAGAACCGGCTACTAGGGTGTACAAACGGGCCTTGGTTCGTATAGCAAATCAAGGATTTGATTTAGCTACAAAAAATGCTGTTCCACCATTCAAAAGTAAACAGAGTCGCATTTACCGCCTAAAAAAAAAAATGCAAGCGTTAAAAAAATTAATACAAATGATCCAAATGAAGTTGAGGTGCCAAAACAATTTGAAAAAATTTTACTAGCTGATTTCAATCAAGATAATAATAGAATTCTGGTCTTTTGTACTCCCGAGGGAAAAATGCACATGGGAAATGTTACGAATTTTTTTATGGACGGCATTTAAATTTTGCTCGAAACCTTTCTCACAAATGTTTACTATTCATGCTGACATTGGCAGCAATAGTAATTTTACTAATGTCGTGCCCGTTCTATATGCGTTTATGACAAATAGAAATAAATATTCTTATACAATTTTATTTTCTCTCATAAAATCGCAGATACCCCAGTGGAACCCAAATAAAGTAATGTGCGATTTTGAGGAAGCCACAATAAAGGCTCTTTTATCATTCAATGTTGGCATAGATGTTAAAGGTTGTCATTATCATTATACTAACAGCCTTTTTCGAAAAGCAACCAAACTGGGCATTACATCGAAAAAGGGGTATAACAGTAGCAGAAAAAACAAAAGGATAATTTCTCTTTGTGGCAATTTAGCGTTTCTCCCGCCAAATAAAATCGAAGAAGGTTGGAAATATATACAACAGGAAATGCCCGAAAACGAAGATTTGAATAAATTTAAAAAATATTTCGATACGTTTTGGATGAAACCAGACGTACAAAAGTTATGGTGTGTTTATGGTGAGATCCATACGACAAATAATGTCCTTGAAGGCTGGCATCATAATTTGAATACAAACGTCAATAAAAACGAGACAAATTTATTGCAGCTCTTACATATTCTTTATGATGATGCAATGTTAATGAAGTATAGAACTAATCTTCTACAAAAGTATGGGCAGAGTTCCCAACCTAAACGACGAAGAATTTACAGAGACAGAAATGACTTAGTCATTGAAGCCCAAATGCAGTTATTAACAGGCGAAATATCTGTGGGTCATTTTTTAGATAAACTTCGTTGAGCGCGTACTGTAGTAAATGTAATGAATCTGAATCATACATAAAAAAATATATTTGTTGATTTTATTGAATATAATTATTATAAAAACTAAGTGTTTTTAACTCCAATGTTTTTACTACCCTTAAAAATTTCACAAGTGCCTAAAGTAATAATGTGGAACTAGTGATATCTGCAAATTCAACATTAGTTCCATTATTTTTATATTTTTTTAAAAACGGAACTGGTGATAACAAATTCAACATTAGTTCCATTATTTTTATATTTTTTTAAAAACGGAACTGGTGATAACAAATTCAACATTAGTTCCATTATTTTTATATTTTTTTAAAAACGGAACTGGTGATAACAAATTCAACATTAGTTCCATTATTTTCAGATTCTTTTAAAATGGAACTAGTGATAAAAAAAACAGTCAGTAGTTCCATCATGGAACTGTTAATGGTACTAGTGACAACGAAGGTTCGGATGTACCTCACAGTAAGTATTACCCAGTGATTATTATAAGTTAGGTAGGTACCTATCTGCCTTCATAGCTACTAATTATTTTGATACTTTTAAACTCGGCCCAAGAACATAAAGATATTTTTTTCTTGGGCTGTTTTGCACACACGGCTACACATCAAGCTATACGTTTCCAGTTTACGCTGACTTCTCATTGTAAGGAAATCCTATACAATGCGAGATCAGCTTATACTGGAAATGTATAGCTTGATCTGTAGCCGTGCGTACTAGTAGTACCTAGTTATAGTTTGTATAGATTTACCTACCTATCTTTAGATAACATTAGACCTAACTTAATATCCGGGTAAATTATCAAGTTTATTGATCAAAGTAAACATAACTTTGTTATAAACTGTATGTATTTCACCCTGAAAGGGGTTTTTTGAAAAATCTTTAATCATGTGTTTTGTCCTATTACGTTTAAATTACTTTTCGTACCACTTGCTCAAAAAAGTGACATTCTATGCCACAAAAAGCGAACATAACAATAGTAATTTATAATCTGTTAAAAACAGGGAAAGAAAATTGTACTGAATTTCATTCATCCTCTAGGGGGAGAATGTGATTTAAATTTGGAATACTTACCGAAATTTATATTGAACTACATCTGTGTTTACACCATTGAGTTTGTATATAAAGCATTATACATCTTTTTTAAAAAGGAATACGCCTTTATTATGCAGTTATGATTATTAAATAAAATTACGAAAACCGACGAGGCCATACGAGCTTGATGCCTTTGCTTTTCCGACAAAAAAATATTAGTCTAGGAATTTGCCGCGTTTGTGTTTTCTTCAAATACATAAACGTTAAGTTTATTTTAATTTATTTTTATAAATAAGTTAATGTTCTAAAATGCTTATCTTGCTTATTGTGTTAATTTTTTCGCAAATGGTATGAAAAGTAGAGTATTTTCCTCGGTGATAAAGCTGTCTTAGTCTTGGGTGAACTTAAATCCCTCGCTACACTCAGGACTCGTCTTAAATCCCTCGCTTCGCTCGTGATTTAAGTTTTTAACATCCTCGCTACGCTCGGGAGTAAACCTCGAGTCGTTCGTTACGCTCACGATTTAAATCGTCATCCGCGACAGAAGACACTGCTTTATCCCCTTGGTTAATAATCTACTATTATAGTTTATCAAAACACGCAGTAAAAGCCTTCCCTAAAAACGTGTGGCGTCCACCACTATATGGCGTCCACCGCTACGTGGCGGTCACCACTTTGTGGCGGCCACCTCTATTTGGCGGCCACCGCTATGTGGTAGCCTCCACTATTTGGCGGCCACCGCTATGTGTGGCTTACCAAGCTTAGCGAATAACGTCGTCAAGCTTAGCGAAGAACGTCGGCAAGCTTAGCGAAGATTGTCGTCAAGCTTAGCGAAGAACGTCGCCAAGCTTAGCGAACAATTTTGGCAAGCTTAGCGAACAATTTCGGCAAGCTTAGCGAACATATTTGGCAAGCTAGTGAACAACGTCGTGAAGTTTAGCGAACAACGTCGGCAAGCTTAGCGAACAACTTCGGCAAGCTTAGCGAAGACCGTCGCCAAGCTTAGCGAACAACGTTGTCAAGCTTAGCGAACAATTTCGGCAAGCTTATAGCGAACAATTTCGGCAAGATTAGCGAACATATTTGGCAAGCTAGCGAACAACGTCGGCTAGCTTAGCGAATAACGTCGTCAAGCTTAGCGAAGAACGTCGCCAAGCTTAGCGAAGAACGTCGGCAAGCTTATCGAACAATGTCGGCAAGCTTAGCGAAGATCGTCGCCAAGCTTAGCGAACAACGTCGGCAAGTTTAGCGAACAACGTCGGCAAAATTAGCGAAGAACGTCGGCATGCTTAGCGAACAACTTCGGCAAGCTTAGCGAAGACCGTCGCCAAGGCGCCGCTGGTAGGGTGACCATACGACCGGATTTGTCTGGACAAGTGCAGCTTTATGGTTTCGGCCCGGTTTTTGCACACCGCACCGCGTCCGCCGCTCACATACTCAGAGAGTCAAACAGAGATAGCAATATTCCGAACGAATTTTGCGCTCACCGCGACTTGCAGTTGCGGGCGATGGTAGTCGGCCTCTTAAGTTAAATGCTTAAGTTATTGTCTGAACATTAATACAATCTGGCCGCGTCACAAATACATAATGTCCCTTAATTGAAATAATTAAACCAGCCCATTTTGATAAACCCTTCTTATACCCCCAAGAAAAAGGAAATAATATGTCTTTATTTATTTACTTTCTGAAGAATTCTAAGTAATATTATAATATAAATAATAATAATAAAACGTTTTATTGATTCATAAACAAGTGTTTCAATATTTAGGTAAGACACCCCGCACTAGGATACCCTGTGTCGCAGGATCCAGTCTCTTTCGACTGATTACATGAATTACAAAAGATAGATAGATAAATGAAAAAGTCGAGCCAAGCGAGGGTCGAGTTGAATGAGGAGCTCGTGGCTAAGTAATAACAGCCACACGGGACTATCCATCAGGTTAAGCTACGCTTACCGGGGTTGGTCCGTGGATGGGTGACCATCCATATGTAAGGATGGTGGAAAGCACGTTAAGCCGTTGGTCCCGGCTGTCATTCGTGGATCTCTAACAGTAGTTACGGGTCGTCAGAAACCCGAAAGTCTGACAACCAGTCTTACCAAGGGGTATCGTATGTATTACCCAGTTACTGGGTTGTGGAGGTCAGATAGGCTCCATGTAAAATACTGGTAGTCATTTTCTTCCGGTTAGACTGGAAGCCGACCCCAACATAGCTGGGAAAAGGCGGGCAGATTGATTGATTAGACTTGAGAAAGTGAGTTTATTTGTTTGGATGAAGTTTGGCGCATAGCATACTTTTAAGCCCAGCGGGGCGAGTACGGCCTACTGTGACATGACTTGAGCCACACATTTTATCACAGTTTGAGCGATAAAACTGATTTATCATAAAATGCTAGTACAAATTGACATGACATAATTTATCATGTCTTGTCACAAACGTCTTGGGCAGCCCGTGCTCGGCCCGTAGTAGTACGTTCCAGTGAACTATTTTTCGACATCCACGTGGGCGAAGCCGTGAGCGAAAGCTAGATTTTGGTATAGAATTAAAAGAACAAAGTCGGGTCGCGACTTAATAATAATAATACCCCCCACCACCGTATCTCTACGTTGACGTCGTCTTGGGGCAGGGATGTGGAAACATTTACCTTCGCGTGCCAATATTTACTAACGAAATATATGGCGGGCCAAATTGTTGAAATTTGGCTATATTATTTACTGAAATAAAAATATTGATATTCTATTCAATTCTACCGTATGAGAGGCACTCACAACTTCACCACTTACTCGCGATCCATCATCTATTCCTGAACACTCAATTCAATTTACACACACAAACACACACACACTACACCCATACACACAATCACCATTACTGGCTTTTTCTAACCATGTTTATTTTTTATTAATTTGTATTACTTGTAGTCTTTTTTTTTATTTCTCTTTTATTAATCTTATTTCATAAGTATTCAATAGTATTTCCTCCGGGAGAGGGCACTGGCTCTTGTAACATAGGTTAACCACCTTTTTTTTTTTTTGACAATGGGAAAAATGCATTACGCATACCCACCCATCGGGGGATGGGAGGGGTATGTGGGACTCCCCGGAAAATCCGGTATACCCACTAAACGACCCAGCGGCGCTCCTACCACGTCTGCAAGGAGGAGGACTGGGAATCCGGCAGAGCCATAACATCCAGTCCCCCGCTGACGACCGCCCGCCTTGCAGGCGGGCCCGACACGCCCCCCCCCCCGTCGGGGAGGGGCCCAGGAATGACCGCGAGCGCTCTGTCATTCCCGCCCGACGTGGATGGTGAACTGTGCAATGCAGGAGAAGGCGCCCCCGCACCCGTCTCCCGCTGTTCACCACCAGGGGGCATCATAAGACGACGATCGTACAATCGCCTTCTCATGCCCCGTCTGCGCCTGCGGAGTGGCGCTGCGAGAGGGTCGTCCCCCCGCGCGCGCTCCGCGTCCTCCTTCTGCGACATTACGTCCTCGCAGAAGGAGGCGACCGCTGTCCAGGCCCCCTGGCTTTCCAGCATCGAGTTGACGACGCTGGGAAGCGAGAGGTCCTGCCCGACCATAGGTTAACCACCTAGCACAAGTGTCAGGGACTTCACAAAATTTGTAACCACTTTCATAAGTAATAAAAAAGATTATATTATTATATAATATGTGTTTTCTGAAACAAAATAACTATTGAAATAAGAAAGAAATTGCAAATTGCAATTACCTAAATTAAACTTTTAGGTTAGCTGCGAAGTAGAAGGTTGAGGAGCGCTGGTCTCTGTGGGGACATGTGACATGTGGAACTGTTTTTGCTTCTGCATGATTTCATCATAAACCGGCTCCATTTGAGATGCTGAAATTTTTACCAGTGAAAAAAGGTGGTCATCCGAAAGCCTATTACGAAGACACTTTGTTCTTAGTTTCATTATTGAAAACGTTTGTCCGCACTGCCGATGAAAATGAAATTTCTAACAATACGAAAACTCACTTGATTTTTGTTTGATGGTCGCGGGCCGGATTTCAATGCTTTGCGGGCCGGAGATGGCCCGCGGGCCGTAGTTTCCCCATCCCTGTCGTGGGGCTTCCACGCTCCGAACTCTAATTCTGTGCCAGTATTGTTAACTTTGCCGGAACAGGTCTAGAGTAATGAGTCCAAGAGATATACAGAAACCCGCAGGGCAGCATGTGGCGAGCTGTTGGGCAGTAGCGACCTCACGGACCCCAACTCCCGGGAGAAGTCTTGTTCTTTATCTCTGGCTTGCCTTTTTGGGCGGCTGGAGTGAACACGAACGAGGAACAGAGCTCCCAACTCATTGTTGCCTTTATTGGCTGGCTTGAGTGGAGATTCGCAAGAGTAAATGTGCTCGGTGGAAGGAAGTATTCCAGTAAGTGCTGGTAGGAATCTTGAACGTACTACCGGGATAGTCCTGATAGCCGTGGAATACCTCTCCACTCCTCAAGCACCTCAGGAAGTGTTGTTTCCTTGTCGCTACGTCACTATGTGCTAGCGACAGTTTCCGGGGGCCCATTATTGAGTGTGCAAGTTCACCTCCTGCCATTTTATCTGTGTACATAATAAGTTATTGGTCAGCCAGGGGCCATAGTCTTTCCATAGTCCTAGATAACCAGTTAACTTTAGCCACCCAAACCCATAGCCTAATATGTTTGTTTCTATATCATGCAATAGTCCTATACCAACCGGGGGTTGTCCACTTACATAGTTCGAACAGCGATAATAGTCGTTGGTGCCTCATTCTATTTAAAATATCTGGTTTTGGCCTACATACGCCTTCCAAAGGTCCGGGACCCCAGGGTCCCGAGATATGTCATAAACATTTAAATAATAATAGTACTTTAATTTTGCTTAATAATCACTGAGCTCTGATCTGAACTGTGTAATCAAAATGAGCAACTGTCGTCGCCAATATACAGGCAACCTTCTAGTTTGGGATCACTGTCCACTCTGCTACGGTCATCATTGATTTATAATTTCAGCCGTAAGACGTCCACTGCTCGACATAGGCCTTCCCCGAGCAGCGCCATTTCGACTGGTTCTGTGCTTCCCGCATCCAGCGGATACCTGCAGCCTCCACAAGGTCATCAGTCCACTGTATACTGTACTTGATTATTAATTTGAATAACTAATTTGAAATATTTCATAAACAATACCATAAAAAAATCTTCTCATAGCCATAATGCACTTGCGCTTTTTCAAGTTTACATAATATATAATGTGAAGGTTGTATACTTTCTTAGGCGGGGAGGCTGCGCCGGCGCACGCCGCCGTCAGTCGCAGGAGACGCGCGCACCACCGCGCATGTGTAGTGACAGTTACTCTACTTTTTAAACTTTTCTATAGTGCTGTGTTTGGATAAAATGAGGCTAATATTTTGGGTAAGTTCAAAGTCTGTGATATATAATTATACATTTTTCGGATACTTATTTTTTTTTCCTAGTGAAAGGTTTTCGGTTCGAGATTCGGATTTTCGTGTCCAAGTGTTTCCGATTTAAATGTAAAAGTGGGAAATCATTGTGTCGAATTGTTGTATGTTTTGTCGAGTGTGACCCATCGGAATGGTGATATAAAAAGACAATTCAATGCTGTATTTTTGGAAATCGGTAATCGGCTGTGGATTTTGTGGTGTGTTTAAATATCTACTACTCAGCTTTAGGGTCACATGTATGTTGTGTGTGGAAATTAAAATATTTTTAAGAGAAATAAGCGCATCTTTTTAAATTGCAATAAATAAACCTAGATTTTTCTGAGTAAAAAACACGTGTAAAAGAATTAGAAAACCGACGTTTTAAAAATAACGCTTGACCGTACAATTTCTCTCTATACATAGGCTTCTATTTATAAAGCAGTCGCCGCAAAACAGCTTTCAATTAAATTAATTTGTACATAATTGGAGAATATAATAGACTGATAGAAGAGCCGAAGAGAGGGAGCTGAAGAACTTGGGCTACACAGATGTTTGTTACTTTGAAGTGTAAATAAATAATAATAATTATTATTATTATATAATCCATACTAACGAAATACATTTAAAAATCATAAATTATACATTAAAATAACAACCCTTAAAAATATTACCATACATTTTTATAACCGAACGAATATTCACATATATGAGAATGTGCGAATAAATCATCTAAAACTAAAATTTCACCTGTATAATGATGTACAAGATGTATTGATATTTTCTATGCATTACATCCTCGTTGATTACGTAAAATGTACAGAAAATGTCTATGAAAAGTAGGTCGACTCGTCGTCGCGTCGCCGTCGTCGGTCAGATTCGCGGACGGAACTCCTCGGCGCAAAAGATATCGACGCGCGCTCTCGGAAGGTGCACACCGTTTTCACCTATTTACTTCATCTCGAGTCTACTGCTGTATTATACAACTTAGAATGTCCACTCTCTATATTTATCTAGCTAGAGAGTGTCTGGTTCTGGATGGGAAATCATGTCATAATCATACAATATTTATTTGAATTATTATGGATGTGACGTTTGAAATTGTATAATAATTATAATATTGAAGTATACATAGAAATTTTTTGACATAATTTTTACAAATAATCAAGTTAATCGTATAATCAAAACCATGTTCATTTAGGAGATTTATTAAACGTTAGTATGGAGCAAAAACGTTGTATTCACAGTACCATACGTTGCTAATCACGTGATCAATGTTCTAAAACCCCTATTTTCTACAAAATGTAGGGCAAGCTCGGGCATTAACCTCTAAGCATCCCCTCATCTCGCGAGAGACGTCAATAATTACAGCTTCAGACTTCCGGCATCAGGTTTATGCAACAGAAATGCATAAAGCTACCGTTTGCATAAATGTAATTACGTTAATTGACGTTTATTATTTAACGGAACGAATTGTGAGTGCATTCTGAGATTAATTTTATTTATTGGAATGAATTGTTTAAGTTTCATGAATTTTTATTAAAACATCTCAGTTATTTTAATAAAAAATGTTATTAAGTGAAATCTCTCAATTTGATTTGTACGGTATGAAAGTAAAATCTACGATATATGATTTATTCTAGTGACCTCACACTATGCTTCTCTTTATTTTATACAATATATGAACCAATTACAACCTATACGACGCATTACTTCACACACTTGCATTTTCTAGTAACTTTAAAATTGTTCCACTTAACTTTGAGTAATACATGAATACAGCCATCTCGTACAGCCAGAAAATCGATCTTGAGACCTTGAACAACGTAAACAAGTAAAAGTAAGTAAGGCAATATATGCGAAAGTTGCTAAATTTTGTCCAAAGTTTAGATTGTATGTATTTTTTCATATAATTAATGAAATGCCAAGGTCGTTGGTAGATATGCAATACTTTGGTTACCATCTCTTCGTTACGAAATTATATCTTCTAGCGCAAGTGTTGATGATTGTATATAATAAGTTTAAGGCTATTAAAATAAATATTGTAATTAATCATATCAAGGCAAGATCTTTTAAAACAGTGGCAATGTTTGAGTTTACTATCATTAAATAAATATGTTATTGGGTCTAGTCATTAATACATTTAGCCAAAAATTAAACAGAATCACATAGTTGACATTGATGATAATGACAATGACTTGATGATATAATGTTTTTTTACATTACAAGTCAAAATATTATACTCCGTAATAAAAACACAAATACTGATTAATAAATTTCACACATTTTACAAAGTTCAAACTTTTAAAATGATGTAACATAATTATTACAGCAGAGAAAGTGTAATTCCAAATTAACATCAGTCATTTTTGCATTTAACTGACATATATGAGTATACAATTATGTCATAATTGCACAAAAAGTAATTAAGAACATGTTTAAATGTATTCTAAATTATACAAGTTAAAATCAAATGTATACTGGAATATACATGTAAGAATAAAATGTGGTATTATGGGCGTATTATGAAAGTTAATGAAGTGATAAATATTATAGTTTATTGCGAATAATTTGCAGTTTCAATGTATCTTAGAAGGAGGATTTAATCTTCAATTGTATATTTATGGTTTTAATTTTATTCAGTATATTGCAATAGCAATAAATTATTAGTATCATGGTTATTCTAATGGTGATAGAACGATAGTGCTATAGCTTAAGTTGACGAGCAATGCAATAATATCACCTAAGTTTCCTATTAAACTTGCCTTGTTACTTTGATACATTTATCTATAAAAATAACGAACTTATAAACCATCAGAGAGCACTTCATCTCAATTTATTTTCACTTAAATACACTCATACAAAAAGCAGATATCAACTAAACTATACCGGTGTTTCACAAAGTTACATTCGGGTAAAAAATGTCACAAGAAATGACATTATCATCCGTATAAATGAGACTACCTGAGTGACAGAGCGGCAGGAACAGGTGCAAATCGTGCCCGGCAAGCGGGGACAGACATTAAATATACAGGTTATACAGAAGTATCAATACGGACAATATCAAGAAAATAGCGATCTTTAAAGTCAATTCATTATTGAAATCAACAATTTATTTGTAATACGTATGTAGTATTTACATAAGACCTAAGTCTTGGGTAGTAAGTGTTGTTAAATTATCACTATGAACTTTGTCATGCGAAAAAATTATACTACATAATATTATGAAATGTCTTCAGATAGCTTTAAGTTGTAATTAATGCTTACTTAACTTAACAACAGTATCAAAGGGTGCCCCTGATTGTAAGACCGCAAAATGCGAGCAAAAACTTTGATAATGGACAATTTCAGCCAGGTATCAAAACGCAAGTTTATACAGGTCTTCTGTCTCTAAACTTTAGTTCAAGTATTTTATTATTTAAAAAAACTGTCCATAAGGACACCAGATTGTAAGCCTTTTACCTTCATTCAAGACATTCATTTGCAGCTATTTTTGTGTAATTTACTTTTTGAAAGGATTTGTACTTCTTTACTTCATTGTTGTGTACGTGAGTCGTGAGTCGAAAGTTACGCACGATTGACTGCAGTGAATGGGACGACTCGTCCAACGTGAAGTTTGTTTTGTAAAGCGTTGAAAATGATAGTGTAGGTAGTGAAAGATTAGAATAAAGATTTTAACAGATAAGTGAGGAAAATATTTGTTTGGGTTCGGTGTCGAAACGGGAAATGGGAAGAGATTAGGCAGTTTGAATGTTGGATTCAAACGACGATGTTATTCAAACAATATAACATCACACCTATTATCCACGGAGAGTTAAGCAGAGGTGTACCTTCTTATAGTGCAACCAAATTTCGCTAGTTGTAGTATGTAATAATTAATTTCTTTTAAATAATACTGATGTGTTAGATTGACAGGTTATGTAAAGAAAAATAAAAAATAACGAACGAGCGTTCAGTAGTCGCATACGATGTGTAACATCTGACATCTTACCTTGGTTATAAGCAACTGAGCAGCGTCAGAAAGTAACCTCAAATTTAAAAAAGCTAAATACTGAAATATTTATTCGAATATTTATTCAATACCACTTACAATATATATACAACATGTCCCAGAATTAACGCACAACCCTCTCAAGGGGTCGTTGTACTCATCATTATGAACAACTTTTACTATGGAACCAAACTTGAAATCGAGAAAAAAAATCAGCATTTTTTATTTTTTTAATGAGTACAATGACCCCTTAAGAGGTTGTGCGCTAATTCTGGGACATGTTGTATAGTACTTACTAGTTATTAAGTACTATACAACATGTCCTCCTCATGGAGTTCCATGAGTACACTAATTCCATGCTATTATAGAGTACTTACTAATTCCATGCTATTAAAAAGTACTTACTTATTCCATGCTCAAGCTGTCACTTCCTGTTACACACTTCCGTCCCTTATCACGAAATCACTCCCACATAAAGTCAGAAAAAGCGATATTATAGAAACTTACTAGTGTGAAACTTATGGAAGTACATTTTCTAATCGTACTTAAAGCTTAAAACATAGAAAACCTATTTATATAGATTTATTCGCTATGTACATTATATTCAAATGATCAAGGCATGCATTTCCGCATATAAATATAAATCCTGTAGATTTAAATCGGGCAGTATGTTAGTGAAATCTGGCGGTTTCCGACTTGCACCAATGAGGTTGTACATGTTCACAATATTAACCAGCATATTAACCTGTCCGCCTTAACCTAGCGCTATACAAGGACATGCCCGTATGTATATAAATGTATAAACGCATAGCATATTTGTACGTGCGTACAGTTAGTATACAGGGTGTATTTTTATTTTTTTGTGATTTAAGAGTAGCAAATCAGGGTTAAGGGGACGATAACCAACTTTTAATGATTTTATACTGAAGATCACGTCTAAACGAGTAGTCTAATGATTAAAAAAAAATTGATAAATTAGAGCATTTTCTCAATAACTTAATATGTGAATATTTTAGATTATGTTTATATTACATAGTGAAATTAATTTGTAAAGTTATGTCTAACGCGGATAAAAAACTGAGAATGGCGCAAAATCTACCAAGCGTATTTTTCTGGAACCTTCAGCAATTTAAAGATAATTTAATTATTGATCTTTTAGTATACGCGTTTTATTAAAATACCTTTTGTTTTGTATATAATAAATTAATAATGCGTCAAATTGGGGACAGCGCTCCTTGATGGGCGAGTCCTATTACTGGCTGAACGTACGACGCGTTGCGTGAGCTCAGTACAGAACACGCAAGCTAACCTCTCAAGGTGACTGGCATATATTTGCGTCGTCTGGCATTTGGAAAAAATATGTTGATTTTATTATGGAAGAACGTATCATACTATAGCTTTATTTTATCACGTACTTAATATTTCTCCCTCTTGGACCTATAAGTACTAGGAACTTAATAATATAATATTTAAAATTGCTTCCTACAACCTTAAACATTATTTAAACATGCTGTGTGTGAGTGTATGTATGTATGTATGTCATTACCGTCCCTTTTACTTTAGAATTGTAACTGGTTCGGTTGTCAAAAATCGCTCGAAATTAAGGTGACATTTTACAATCCAATGTTGAAATATTTCATCATTGAAGGGGCTTGTGGATAAGTACGGGCCGCACGGGCCAATCGATCAGGTTAAGCTACGCTTACCGCGCTTGGTCCGTGGATGAGTGACCATCTTTACATACCAAGACCCCTCCGTGCCTCGAAAAGTACGTTAAGCCGCTGGTCCCGGCTGTCATTTGTGGATCTTCTCCAGGGGCGGGCCGCTAGTGTTTAATAATAACAACACAACACTTTTCTATTACGTATATCTAAGTCGTGACGTAAGCAAGGGGTTACAGTAACGCCACGGCTGGCTGGAGTCAGCCTTGACATTACATCAAATGGACCGTGACAACTGCGAGCACGTGCTCTGGTACAAGTTGGCTTGTTTTCAATACACGTGCTTTTACCAGACTATGGTGTAGCAAAAGTAGGGTTATGAGTTTATTAATGGTCTATTTATGTATGGATGTCCGATCGTAGCTCGAAAACTACTGATCCGATTTTGACAAATAAGGTGTCGATTTTCTTTTGTGTGTTAACGATTCAAAGTGGTAGTCTTAAGAATTATTGAAATAGCATGACAACTTTTTTTTTGTTTTTTTAGGTGTGAAATTATCTAATAACTTCTCCCGCTCTGGGCGGAGCGGGAGGGCGTGTCAGACTTTTACTGACTAAAACCCACCGTGTTTCTTCCGTTGCCTGTGTGCCAGGGCCACGATATCCCTTTCAGACAAACTCGAAACCCTGGCAGGATAGCATGACACTTTTTTTTGTTAAGTTTCGACGTTTTCTGAAGTGTTGACCGATATTTGAACTTCTTTTGAAATCATTTTTTTTATAGAGATTCCTGAAGACCTCGAGACGGGGTGCCTATTTTGAATGTGGGATTCAGTATGAAGGCTATTTATGGGACTTTTACCTTTATGTCTTGTAGATATAAAGCTGAAGCAATTCGCCTTTAGCCGTGTAGAGCATACCCCTCCGTTTCTCTGCCAACTTTCACTTAAAATCTCATTTGGTCATCATCAAATTATTACTTACATTAGAAAAAGCTATTAACCAGATGTATATAGCTGTTACGACTTTAATTAATAATTATTCTGTTGTTTCCTTCAGTTATTTACAGTGTTCTGTGTCCCTCGTCGCTTAATCAAAGTCGTTCGTTATGTTCGCGTCTTGGATAGTTAATCTTTTATGAGATAATAAGAAACTGTGATCTGAAATAAAATCAAACTCAACTCAAACTCAAAGCATTTATTTCAATTAAACCATTGACAGGCACTTTTGAATCGTCAAGAAGTTGGTCAGTTACAAATATGAAGCCAGTTGCCATTCCAAATAGTAGGTTCCTATGGAGAAGAACGGGCAAGAAACTCCACGGACACTCTTTTAAATTAAAATATTGATACTAAATATTGGTTACATCATTCATATTGAAGTTAAACATGTGAGAACGATGCAATGCGTCCGTGATAAAAAGATAACAATTCAAAACTAAAACAATTAAAAATAAGCCGTGGCAGCTAAGAGATGACCAGTCCCAACTGACAGCGCCCGTTCACAACCATGACGCATGGATCAGCACCATTCAGCTCAACCATTTTGAAGGGAGCTAAATGATCCAACACACACGCCACCATCAGCGAGACATCTGAGTGAGCATGACATACTCTCAGCCGCCAAATATAATTATGTACGGTCCATTTTACAATCGTCAGAAATGAACTACCATAACATAATATCACGCCTGTAGGTATACCCCAAAGGGTTTGGCAGGTGTACCTGTAATACCCCCACATTTCGCCAGCTATGTTTAAGTCCCAGGGGGCGAGCCTATTGCCATCAACCGGGCACATATCCAATACTCCGGGCTGCTACTGAGAAATTCCTAATGCAAAATCCCAATAACTTTGGCCGATCTGGGAATCGAATCCAGGACCCCAGCATTACCGCTTACCACCACCAGGCCAATGAGGTTTACTATGTATTTACCATAAAATCTCAATTATCATAAAAACATAAAACAGTTGCTCGGAGTTTCTCTGAAGGATAAGATCAGAAATGAAGTTATCCGGAAGAGAACCGGAGTTACCGACATAGCCTGCAGAGTAAGCAAGCGGAAGTGGCAGTGGGCTGGCCATGTTTGTCGAAGGACCGATGGCCGGTGGAGCAGACGAGTCCTGGAGTGGAGACCGCGTATCGGCAAGCGTAGTGTGGGACGCCCCCCAGCTAGATGGACCGACGACCTTAAAAAGGCGGCTGGGACAGATTCGATGCGGTAGGCGGAGGAAAAGGTGTTGTGGCGCAGCCTGGCCTATAGGCTGATTTAATTGATTGACAAAACAGTTTCCATAAAATATTTCTTAAATGACAAACTTTCTCTGTATAAGTTTTAGTATACATTTAAACATTTCCTTGTCTAATGTAAAACGGGTTACATCACTATTCACCTATTGCCTAATACTTCCGTTATTGGTAAAAGTATATAAAAACGTTGAACATAACCGTAATCAAAATTGATTTTATGGTAATGTTGGTATGACAAGAATTTGTTCCAGCGGGACGAGCACGGCCTACTGTGCTGTGACATGACTTGAGTCACATTTTATCACAGTTTGAGCGATAAAACTGCTTTGTCATAAAACGCTAGTAGAAATTGACATGACATAATTTATCATGTCTTGACAAGCCCGTGCTCGGCCCGCTGGCTTGAGTGGATTGTGTGAGAACTCGCAAAAGTGTCTTAAAAACGTTGAAATACCTACATTTTTAACTCCTTTCGATCTAGTTTCATCAATTTGCTGACCGTCTAGTACTGGGTTCGTTCCCCGGTTCAGGCAAAGTGTTATTAGGAGTTTCCATCTCAGCGTCTGCACTTGGATACTGTGTTGCTATATCCATAAAACAAAACATTAATTAGTACGCTAAGAGTTACAGGTTCGATTCTTGTATCGTCAAAATGACCTCCAAAGTAAATAACTGTTAGGTTAGGTAAGCGCATGTAAGATTCATTGCAAAAGTAATTTATTCAATCTAGGCTGAAAATGAGCACATTTGTAACATCACAATTACATAAGACAGTCCCCCAAAACACCCACCCTTCCCAATTTCGCGGTGCTTTATCTGGGAAGAAGAAGTGGCGCAACAAACTCCAGCACAATAATTATAGTTAAACCTAGAGCGAGACAAAATCCTACCTTCCGTTCCCAGGCACCATCTGAAACCTAACCCTCCCAGATTATCTAAAATTTCTGCTCACATCGTGCGACCACCAAACAGTGAATTTAACAAACAACATACACTCGTAAATAACAGCCGTGTATAATCAATGGTACGGCTAATAAGTAGATTTGTTCAGCCAATTGGATAATAGCTGATATTACTATATTACGATGCCATTGTTAGTCTATGAGAAGGTGGAACAATCGTGTTGAAGCGTTTCTTGTGGGAAGATGTGAGTGGAAAAAATTAATTGTGGATTTTATAGATATTTTTTTTTTTTTTTATTGCTTATCGAGTTTTTCGGGACATCACCAGGCAGCTAGTCGACTGCTCAGGTGACGAGAGGGTTGGCTTATTTTAGGCCATAGAATCAGCATTGCCATTCAGTGTAGCAATGCTGCCAGCTTTTTGGATACTTTTGTCAA
Source organism: Tiliacea aurago (assembly GCA_948098905.1). NCBI lineage: Eukaryota > Metazoa > Arthropoda > Insecta > Lepidoptera > Noctuidae > Tiliacea > Tiliacea aurago. The sequence continues at coordinate 22,624,158 of OX402593.1, forward strand.
TGACAGCAATGCGAACTTTGCCCGATGAGGGGTTATTCCACTAATCCTCATTGACAATCCCCATTAATTGGGATTTTTGAGCTATTCTTGCACAAATCCCCATTGAGGTCTCATAGAGTTCATAATAGGGATTTGTGGAAAAAATGTTCACAAATCCCTATTATGAACGCAAGAAAAGCTCAAAAATCCCCATTAATGGGGATTGTCTAAGTACATTTACAGAGAATGAGGAAAACTGTTCCACCGTAGTACAGTTTATACTAGTACGGGGAACAGAGTGAATCAGTTCCGTTCTAACAACCATACTAAGTACCGAAACACACCATATATACATCATACAATACATACTCTCGACAAACATTACCCACCTTCTGGGACAGTCGGATAAAATTGTATGTATTTAATTATTGTTTTATAAAGAGTTCAATCGATGTTTATATTAGGCACAAGTAAAGGTCATTGGCGTAGCTAGGGATTTTGTCTAGGGGAGGCAGCCGTCCAGCTGAACTAACCACAGTCATTTAATGAGAGAAAAGAACCAAAAAATGTACCAAGCCGATGGTGGTACATTGGAGGGCAAGCTCAGTTTTCGATACGTATTTTAGTTGAATATGATTAAGGCGCGGACTGACTACGATTTTAAACGCTGCAACTGCACTCACACAAACGCTTGAAATAAGGTTGAAAATTGAATAAACAATTGTGTTGACGATGTGACTAAGCTGCGAATTGGCATTTATTTTATGGGTTTTATTTAGATTATTCGGAATATACACATTATATTAAATAATTGTTCGGTTAAAGTTTTAAAAGAAAGCTAATGCAATTAGAATCCAAAAAAAAAATTGTTTTCGCAGAAAGTACAGAGATATTCGACGCCAAAGTTTATTTTTGTGAAGTAACTTCACAATTTTTTATTGCGAATATCAAACTATATTTTACTATTCTATTCGGTTAATATTTTTCTATAAACCCTTTTCTGTCCACTGTATTTTTTGCGTCGGATATTTTTATTGCGTTACGTCATACCCGACTATCCAAGAAACCAGTTTTTGTGAATATTGAGGTAACACCGCGCCTTAACTGTGCTTGCTCGCGGGGAGACCGTTAGACCTTCCAAGTATAAAGTGCGTCACTCACCTGCTAGCCTCCTGTGGCTCTTCGAGGGAATCTTGTCCTGATGTGGCACGTGGCTGGCGTTACACGACGACCGGCCGAGGTCCGATTATCCACTCACAAATTTCAGGAATCACAATCAGTCCAGATAGAAGCTGTTAAGCGACGATTAACCCTCATCCCAATGATTTTTAAACGGGAGCGCGCACTTAGGCAACTGCGATTATTGCCATCTTGGATTCGACTCATAAATGGTGCCTAATAATCCTAAACATGAAGCTCAACTGCTGAGTACAGGCCTCCTCCCTTTTGTGTCATGTTTCCCTGGTATGTGCGAGTCTCATCCAGGTCTTCGGCAACCATTCCGTTAGGGCTTTGCTCCACCTGCTATCAGCACCTCTAGCCAAGTGTCTACTTCCATTTCGGAGTCGCTATCCGAAGTCCGACGTCATGAACCTTGGTCCCACGTCGGATCTCTGAGTTACGGACTCGGTCTTTCAGTCATAGGCCTAACATGGTGCGCTCCATAGCCCATTGTGCAACTTGTGCTTTGTACACAGTCTCTTATACATTGGAGGCTGTATTTCCTTCAGCTCTCGTTGTGGGATGTTTCTGCCACTACCGATAATGCCGCGAAAACCAAAGATTTTAAAATAACTCAGTGTGGAAGGTAGACGTTTCTAGGGTGAGCATTGCCCCCCCCCCCCTCCCCCGCTACCTACGCCGGTAACAATTTGACAGTAACAGCGAAGTGGCAGTAAGAGCACTATGGGCGGTACAGTCGTTATCAAAGCAGTCAGTCAGAACTGCTATAAAAACATTACTTAGATAACACTGATAATTTCTCCAATAAACAATCATAAAATGAGCCATAAAAGTTTCTAATAGCAATCTAAAAACCGCAATTAAAACCTCAAAAAGCGCTTAAAACATACCGTTAACGCTAATTAAATTATACAAAGTACGACAGATTACGTAAAACAAACAATAATGTTTTAGACGCAATGTCGTCTCCACGCCTTTTCGTGTGACCTTCAGTGAAAGTTCGAAGGTGTCGACAATTGACACATACAACGTAACAGAAAATTGCCATTTCGGAACAAAACTGCCATTCAATTATGAACCGTATAACTTTATCGTTAAGTGTCATGGTTATTACAACTTTTACTTTTTCATAAATCGCTAAGAGCAACGCAAATAGTTGGAGATTCACTTTCGTTTATTTTTTGTCGGTTCGGTGTTGCTTTTATGAATGGAGGAATACCTCTTATTAGTATGATATCACTAGTATTCTTTTTTTAAATAATTGTAGAATTTAGAACCAATGTTCATACATTGATTTTTATATATTAATCAAATTCTACAGACCACACATTCCTATAATCGACCGGAGAAATAAATAAATAACCGACGGACTTACGGACTAATCCCTGATATTAAATTTCATAAGTATAACATAATTCTCTTACTCAACATTTAAGTAGTCCCGTGATTGATAACACATTAAACATACCAAGCTTTTTACATAATCATTTTTTCCCGCCATTTAAAAAAAGACGCTTAGGGCTCAATTTACATTGCCTCTAAAATGAACTTTATGTCAATTGTGTTAAACTTGTGTAAGATACAAACTAGATACGAGCTTGTACTGCGGGAACTACCAAGAATGCGCGTGAATTCTCCAGAAAACGCATGGCCTGTTTTTTGGATGGTATGTAGTTTGTACGTTACACTATTGACATTAAGTTCATTTTGCTTTGTACAAAAAAAATCGCTTCTATGTATTCCGTTCCGGGGCAATGTAAATTGAGCCTAACTTTTTTATATCACTCGCGTGGCTGCAGTCGTTAAGCTGAACCACAGATTCATAATAATAATTACATGAAGTAATTTAATGTCCCTGATTTATCTTAACGACTTTAAAAACGAAGGATGGCAGAGATGTCAAGTGATAGTGAGGTGATTTGTGTTTATAGGATTTTAAGTATCGATAAAGTTGTAATGTCGATATGTTTTCCGTTATCTAAGTTGACATCAGCAGGTTGTGGGAGGTAGCTATAATTCTTCTTAGTTACTGAGGGTAACTCAGTAACTAAGAAGAATTATAGCTGTCTTTAATAATTTAATTTGTGTAACGTATGGGGCATAGAGTTGTTTATATAATTAAAAGAAAAGAAAGAAAATAAATTGATTTGACCCAGGTTAAGGCACACAATATTCACACCAAAAAAACACAAGAAAAACTTATTATGTGTCTCACGGCTGCGCCAAATAGAACCAGTTCAGCATAAATGCCAGACAACTACTGCGTGGTGGTTTTCAACTGGACCGTATGTTACGAGGTCCCTCGTAACAAACGTAATGTAACGTAGTTTGAATTTTTCAAGTAGTAGTAAAAATAAAAATTACGTTTAATTGAAGGCCTTTACGAAATAGTCAATAAATAATGTTTACTGTGCAATCAAAATGGACACGAAAAGGTCCTTTAAATACCTACTAAATTCCTAAATCATCACGTTTTACATTAACATGTCAGTAAAAAATAGAAATTCTCGATAATATTCTAAACTCAACACAATCGAATATCGATATAATAAATCAATTTATGTTCATGATACGAGTATCTCCAGTCTTAAGCTATGATAAATATACGTGGTTTATGGTTTTATATGGATATTTGAATTAGAAAGTTCTTAGAAGGCCGCCACGGGTTAAATATGGTGACAAAACTGGATGTTTACATTTTCATTGGTATGTGTAATGTAAATTGTGAAATACGAGTAAAGTCTTATTTCGTAAGCGAGTACGTGTTTTTATCGATAAAATATTTAAATTTGTCGCATCACTACTGAGAAATTCTTAGAGGGTTTTGAAATGAAATGAATTGAGTTTGAACACACAATAAATATTATTTATGTACCATATTTAAGTTGTCAAGACATTATAATAAGATGTATATTATGTTGTCCTTTCATGTTAACATAATGAATTATGCAACTCTAGTGAAAAAATAGTACCGCAATTAATTAATTTTATCCAAACACTAAAAGAAAACACTGAGCCTCTGTAGAAAGGCTGTATCCTCAAAAGGGAAACTTGAAACGAAATATGTAAAGAATTTATTTCTATATTTTCTTTCAAAATTTTAGGCTCAGTAGTTTCGGAGATAAGGCATGGTAAATTTTCACCATTTTTTTTTAATAATTTTAAAAGTATATATAAAACATTATAAAAAAAAATATGTTTGAAATCCTTACAACAAGCCCCCTATGCCAACATGGTACAGCTTGCGAAACTTTTTTTTTTAATTTTCTCGTTTGCCCCCCAAAAATGACCCCATATTCAAAATTTATTCATTTACGTTACCACGGACGTGTTTGGGTCACAGTAATTGATATGTGTACCAAATTTCAACTTGATCGGTCCAGTACATTTGGATCAAATTGGCTCTGACAAACAGACAGACACAATAAGAGTGATCCTTGGATTCCGTTTTTCCTTTTGAGGTACGGGACCTTAAAAATAACAACAAACAAAGGAAAATGGCTCTATCCAGTAAAATTTGTACAACCTGCATCGAGATATAAGTACTAACGTACTAGAGAAGACACCGTAAACTCCTACTTTGTCTCGTTCAACTGCGGCGATCGCGCCGCACCTCACTCAGTCGCTCTCTAGCCCTTTCGCGCCTAGTACTTCCGACAATAATAAATTATATAGAATAAATACACTTCCGCAGCAAATCTAGCGCTGTGGTAAATTAGTTACGGTTTAGACGAATTGTTATTATTTTAGCGCTGCGCGAACTAAAGATTCAAATTACGAAGAATAGGACAATTCAGTTATTTGACGTAGCTTCTCTAGTACGTTAGTACTTATATCTCGATGACAACCTGTATATTATTTCAATAATTAATGTTGACTAGGTACTTGACTTGCACATGACCGGTTCTTAACTAAAAGCTTAGATAAACCAAAAAATAAAAATAAATTACCACATAATTCCGGCCATAACCCTTTACCGTAGCCATAATATTCTTCACAATACTTATAGCACCGCTAACAGCCGCCATGACGTTCCCATTACATATATCTTACATAACTGAATAGCTCCATAAACAAACATAGAACACGATAATTTGAACAATATTACAAAATATAATGGCTCTTTTAAAACTATGCCCAAATTACCCACTGATTGCGTTTCTAATGTTGGTTATCTATGTTGATGATTCCTATACTTCAGGGTATATGATTTGTTCATAATGGAGATACTCACTGATGACTTGCTGGCTTAAGACGCAGATATACGCCAGTGACCTTGAGTGGTTAGCTTGCGTGTTCTGTACTGAGCTCACGCAACGCGTCGTACGTTCAGCCAGTAATAGGACTCGCCCATCACGGAGCGCTTTCCCCAATTTAACGCATTATTAATTTATTATACACAAAACCAAAGGTATTTTAATAAAACGCGTATACTTAAGATCAATAATTAAATTATCTTTAAATTGGTGAAGGTTTCAGAAAAATACGCTTGGTAGGTTTTGCGCCATTCTCAGTTTTTTATCCGCGTTAGACATAACTTTACAAATTAATTTCACTATCGGCCGAATACTGAAACGCCACTCAAATATTTAAGGGCTGCTTAAACGTTTGAGCAGCTCCTAAACTTTAATTTCGTATACCTAAACGTCTTTTTTGAATATCATCTTAAATATAAGTGCTAGTTAAAATAAGTAATGCTCAAACACCACTCAGTTTAAAAGTCGTATACAGGCTCGCTACTCAACGTTATTTATCTGTCAAATCCACTGTCAAACTGCTTTGAGCAGCCCTTAGATCTGAGAGTGGTCGCGAGGTCCCTCAAATCAAGTTAAATCTATTGAAACTTTTCAAATAGTGATAAAAATATCTCTATCGTCCTTGTCTTCACTTTCGGATCACGAGAGGCCAACTGTTTTTGAGTTAAATGAGTAAATAAAGAAAATATATTACTTATCATAAAAAAATCAAGTCTATATTTACTTTGGCTATATTTTTTTTAGGCCTCTGAGGTTTTCATAGAAGTGCCGCGGCCGGAGTTGTTGTCATGTCCTGCAGCCGGTCACAGCGACAGCATTATACAGTTGGCACACTCTATTCCAAGCCTCTCGCGTCTTCAAAATTATGTTGGCATCAGTTTCTTTATTTTCAATTATATTTTGATATATCTGGAATATTTATTTATTTGTCATACTTATGTAACATATTATTTACAACATGAAACAGTTTGGAATTAAACTTGGGATCTGTGAAATGTTCAGCTGAGTATGTGTAAATTTGCATTATCTGGCCGTATTTATACTTGTAGGAATAAAAGTACTTTTAGGTACATAGACATAAATCGTGTATTTATTCTGAGGCTTTCAGATGGTAAGCGGTCACAAGTTTCCGTGGGTAAGTGCTTCATACAGACAACGGTTGTCCTGGCCACTCCTGGATATGTACGAGTATGTTATAGGCATGTATTGTCTAATAACAAACTATTACAATATGCACCGGCTCTTGCGGTTATATAAGTTCAAAGTACTTACAGTATTTCATTGTTTATGTAGGTACTTACTACTTTATCAGTTCCAAGACCATATTTTTCTCAGCAGGTGTATAATTGCACCCACGTTTCTTCTTCTCCTCCATCGTGAATCAGTTAATAATAATCTTGTTAAATATTCGCGCGTAAAATGTCAAGTGTTACGTTCCAATCTAAGACAATCATGTCAAGGAATTTTCTTTTCTTATGACGTCCTCTTTTGATATTTATGTAAATAGTATACATAATTTCCATCGTAATTCAAACCAAACTTACATTACGTTGTTATATTTCAACTGATTAATAATTATAGAAAATATTTGTTCAAAGAAGACTGCGTAAAACGAATACATGACGTAAAGTAAATTATTTTGTAACTGAGAACGCTGTGGAACGTGCTGATAACAATATTTGAGCAGGATGTTGCCATGATGTAAACATTTGAGATTTTGAGGACTGCTTGGTTGGTTAATCATGGGGTCGAATTGCTTGAGTGGCGTTTGTGTATACCATTTAAATTTGAGGGATGCTTATATTTAAGTAGCTTTTAGATGATTATGAGATTTGAGTGGCGTTTCAGTATTCGGGTGTATGTAATATAAACATACTTAATCTAAAATATTCACATATTAAATTATTGAAAAAATGCTCTGATTTATCATATATTTTTTTCAAATCATTAACACTACTCGTTTAGACGTGATCTTCAGTATAAAATCATAAAAAGTCGGTTATCGTCCCCTTCATGAACCAGCCTCTAATCCCCGAAGAGTTAGGCAGAGTTGTACCTATAGTAGGTACACCTATATTTCGCTAGTTATGTTTTAGTACCCTGTTAGGGGCCTATTGCCATCAACCGGGCAGAAATCCAGACACCGCGGTGCTACTGAGAAATTCCTGATAGAAAAAACTATTAACACTTTGCTTGACCTAGGAATCGAATCCAGGACTTCATGCTCAACAGTAGTGCTTGCGACCACTAGACCTACGAGGCAAATTAGTAGATGCATATTCCTATAGCAGAGTCGATGAATGAAAAGTAAATCCAATATAGATTAGTCAGTATCTAAATAATTATCATCATTATCATTTCAGCTGAAAGACGTCCACTGCTGGACATAGGCCTCACCCGAAAGGGTGGATTTGCCATAATCGCCACGCTTGGCAGGCGGGCTGACGATCGCAGTATGGTGTTAAAATGCATAGAGAACGCTGCTGCCCATTCTGTAAGTCCGTGGGTGTCGCCTTTTACGACACCCACGGGAAGAAATAGGGTAATGATATTCTTTACGTCCGGCACCACACGGAACACCTAAATACCTAGTAGTAGAGTATCTAAATACTTAGTATCCTTTTTAGGGTTTCGTACCAAAATGGTAAAAAGGAACCCTAATGGTGAGACTAAATCTGTCTGTCTGTCTGTCACACCTGGATATCTTAAGAACTACTAATACTATCAACTTGAAATTTAGAATAGTTTTAGATGAGACGTTCAACTATTTTTCAAGCCAGAAAGAAATTTAAAAAAATATATCTTTTTGCAAAAGGGACTGAAATGGAGTCTTAAAAATTTGAAGTGGGGCTACTAGGGCATGTAAGGGGTATCATAATTATGAAAGAACACTGTTTGCACATTCTCAAAAATTTTTTTTTTTATGCAGCCTAGTTTTTGACTTTTGATGAAAATTGTAAAAAAAAATACCGTTCCCCCCCCCCCCCTTAACTCCAAAGTTTGCAGAGATAAAAATCTGAAATTATTCTATATGATAGAAGCTTATGTAAAGATAAAACGGTGAAAAACGAGGAAAAATAAAACGATGTCTCTAAATAGCACAGTTTTTCAGAAATCATCAACATCATATATTCGTACGGAATCCTCGGTGCGCGAATCCGACTCTCTCTCGACCGGTTTTTTTTGTTTTCTGGGTGGGAAATTATCAAATAACTTCTCTTTTCCATCATTAGTTATCGCTGTTAGAATGTCATTTTGTCTAGGCCTTTATGTCTTGGCCACAATTTATGGCCAGGACTACTTGTTCTTTGGATTATCATCACTTTTAAGATAGCCATAAAAGTCTCAAAGTAGCTCAAGTTGCCTTGTCCTAACCTCGTAAAAGGAAAAGTTTAATCAATATACGGACTTTCTACCACGCCTATTGAAAGACGGCTCGTTTATCAAAATTGGTTCAGTAGTTTACGAGATCATTGCGAACTGACAATTATCGGCGGTTCACAGGAAATCGCCTATTTACTGGTTAAGTTAACCACTTACTCGTTTACTTAACCTTGTTGTAACTAGTACTTAATCTGTAGGTACACATGTAATTAGATAGCATTACCTATCACACATTCTCTATAATGATCTCTTTACTTTTAATCGATTTAGTTTTTTATTTAATATGTTCGTAGAAGCTAATTGCAGTTAGATATTTTTAAACCTATTTTAGACAAATTCCTTATTCGTAAATTCGTCAGACGAACCTCACTCGTAAAAAATAACAAACTCTAGGCCAACGGGCCCCGGGCGTCGGGAGCTCGGGAGTCACAGGCCAATTTCCGGCCACCGTAGGCGCGGGCTTGCGGACGGTGAGCGATGGGTAGCTCGCCGTCCGATAAGGACCCGTACTATACAACATCCCGACATCAACCGTCGAGCAGTTGCCCACCAGACACAACACCCGTCTAGTCGGAGGATCCTCCCTTTTCTATAGACGATGAGTGAACTTTACACCCTGTTCGTCATGCCTCTATAGAACGCCACCTGCTACGCTCCTTACATACTCCTTTTGCTTCGCCTACGTTCATACATGTCATACACGCAAGCCAGTTGCTAGTACTACGCACCTGACCTTTCTGAAGAACATCACCAATTAGATCACTATTTTGTTTTCCTAGGGCGTCTCCCTCCCGGCGTTTCCACTCACCTCTGCTTTATAAATAACTTTGGTTTTTGGCCTTTCACTCATCCTCTCAACATGACCAAACCATCAAAGCTAAATCATTTAAATTTTTGAAAAAAATAATAATTTGGAAATATTTGTTCAATTTAGTACCACCTAGCGTAAAAACTGTTGACAGTTAATTTATGTCACATGTGAATGAAAACATAAATGACAAGTTAATTATTAAAATCATGAAATCTACTTTTAATCTACTATGCGATTAGTTAAGTCAATCTGTTTCTAGGTTACACACGAAAACAGATTACTAAAAAAGCAACGATTTTGTAACTTTTAAGTGTTGTAACTAAAAAATTCCAAATTCGCTACGGTTAGCTGGTAGTCAACAGTATTCGTGGTTCGTCTTCACTTTTCAAGGTCGTCTGTTAGATCAACAAATAATATAATGTTCTGGTCTATTGGGAAATAAAGTTACTTCTGTGCCGTGTGCACCATCCTATTTCTTCCCGTGGGTGTCGTAAAAGGCGACTAAGGGACTTAGAGAATGGGCAGCAGCGTTCTGTATTCATTTTAACACCATACTGCAATCGCCAACCGGCCAGACTCCAGTCGGATATTAGCCGGAACAAACAGTTTTTTTGTTGTAAGTACCTTAAATACTTTTATAGAGCATAATCAGCCTATAATGTTCCCACTGCTGGGACACAGCGCTCCTCTCGGTGAGAGGGAGTGGGCTGTAACCCCCCCCCCCCCCACGCGGGCCCAGTGCGGGTTGGTAGATGTTACATGTCTTCGAATTTTTGGTTCTAGGACATGCCGGTTTCCTCACGATGTTTTCCTTAACCGTTTTTAAGATCAGTGGTGATGAATTAATTTATACAAAGTAAAGCGCTTGTCTGGGTTGGAACCTATGACTGTAAGTAACTAACTCGTAAGTCGCGGCCGTTACCGCTGGGCCACCACTGGGCCCAATACTTTTATACGCATTTGATAAAAAGCTGTTGATGATTTTGACATTACAAACACACTTAAACTGTATTAATTTGTAGTATACAGCGTGCCGCATGTGACACAGAATTCCGAAAACACGAATTAAAATTAATATAATTAATACCTAGAAATGTCAATGTTTACAAATGTGTTATTGAAATAATGATTAAAAAATTTAATATAATGAATTTAATGAAAATTGTAAATAATTAATCGAATATACTCTTAGTGTAATTAGTATTTAATATGAATTGGTATTTTAATGTGCATGGAAATGTTATGGAACTATGTAACTGTATTTTGGGAAATAAAGGCTTTATTATTATTATTATTGTACAGCGTTCCGCTACAGTGGCGACATTAATTTAACACACGTATACATTTTCGCCTTTACGTTTTGTAAAAATATTTTAATTTCAACATTAATATTTATTGAGTTATTTATACTTTTCTAAAATAGCATCTTAGAGTAAATTGTACTTAAACAGCGTAGCACAAAGGTGATTAGCCGGGGTCATGGAACATCAAAAATAATAAATAAATAAATAAATTATTTATTTCACCAAAAGAAAGTCATCACAATACAAAGTCCAAAGAATCAATTAAATTAAAACAAATAATGTGCTTTATTTATGAGCTTTATTATTTAGTTTGTTTGTTTTTTCAATACATAATTATTTATCATATAAAATAAAAAAAAATAAAAACATAAAATATCTGTTATTTTTATGATTACTGGCCACTAGCCCTACCTTTGTGTCGCCTCTGTAGCGGCACACTGTAGATACTTTAATGATATGTATGTGTAGACGTTGTACCTTTCTCATCATCAAGTAAATACTTATTAAAGTGAAACCGATCGATCTGTAGCTACTTAATTATGATCCGGTGTCGATGTAGACTAACTGCTACAGCCTCTGGTCGGCATTTCATCCTTCCAACGACATTCGGTTCCCACACAGACCCGTTCTTAGTGAAAACTGTGAAACTGCCACTTACTGTTAGTTTATCCGCTGTGGTTAAGTTTAACCTGTTGGTTTAACTTATGTAAGTAATGTTGTTATTATGCGGTTTGTTGGTAGGACTAAGTAACGTCTTCTGTTAGGAAGTTATGTGGTTTGTAGGTAAATAGAGGCCTAAAAAGAGACAAATAAATAAGTGAAAATTTAATGCTATCTTGGTGCTGACGTTTCGACATTAGTCTGTCATAATATTATAGTAGGTATTGCCGTTATTTATTCTTATCAATCGGTCAAGAAAATTCCCGTCCTGAAAAGTAATACTTGATTACATATAAAAGGAGGCTATCACTGCTTCTTTCATATAAATAGCCCACTTCACAGTTTCATGATTATCATACACGTCGTTGTGTTTAAAATCAAAATATTTTATTTCACATAAACCTACATGGGCACTTATGAAACGTCAGAAGCTAGTTGCACGGTTCCAATTGGTCGTTTCCAATGGAGAAGAGCCGGCAAGAAACTCCACGGTTACTCTTGTAAAAAGAATGGGCTACAAATGGGTTACAATCATAAATATACAACATGTCCCAGAATTAACGCACAACCTCTTAAGCGGTCATTGTACTCATCATTATGAACAACTTTTACTATGGGACCAAACCTGAAATCGCGAAACAAAAATCAGCTGTTCCCTACATTTTGAGAAAAGAAAGAAAGAAAGAAAAATATTTTATTCGGGACACGCACAAGAAATACAAATATAGCACTTAAAACTAACTTACAATAAAAACAACCAAAACTTGTGCGATGCCAAAAAGGTCCCTATCTCAGCATAATGCCGCGATATTTAAAAAATAAATACCGCAGCGCTGGTATTCTGAGGAGTTATTCGAACATAAAATTAGGGAACAGCTTGATTTCAGGTTTGGACCCATAGTAAAAGTTGTTCATAATGATAAGTACAATGACCGCTTAAGAGGTTGTGCGTTAATTCTGGGACATGTTGTATACATGGGCGGTTAACCCAGAGAGATGGGCCCACACTAGGTACGCATATTCTAATGACCTCTGCAGAGGCAAGAGGCTAACAACAGACCATGTAAAACGAGACAAGCTGATCACTAAACTGACAGGACGCTTTCTAATAACTAACCAGTTTTATACGCGAAAAGATTTGGCCATGTCGATCAAAAACTGACGTCGTTTGCGCATAATACTATATCATTAGAATAGTAAAATATAGTTTGATATTCGCAATAAAAAATTGTGAAGTTACTTTACAAAAATAAACTTTGGCGTCGAATATCTCTGTACTTTCAGCGAAAACATTTTTTTTTTTAGGATTCCAAATGCATTGTTTTAAAACTTTAACCGGATGTGTATATTCCGAATAACCTAAATAAAACCCGTAAAATAAATGCCAATTCGCAGCTTAGTCACATCGTCAGCACAATTGTTTATTCAATTTTCAACCTTATTTCAAGCGGTTGTGTGAGTGGAGTTGCAACGTTTAAAATTGTAGTCAGTCCGCGCCTTAAGTTCTCAAAGCTGATTAAAATATGACGCAAATTAAAACATATCAGCCGCAGTCATAGACAACCTGGGCGCCTACTCCGACGTGATAATCCAAAGCTGAATGTTCGACCGTTTTTTGACTTCCAAAGTTTCCTTAATTGACTTTGAATCCTTAACCGACTTCAAGTCACGTTTTTGACTTTGACTTATGTCTTTGGCTGTCTTTTTTTTTTTCTCTTTCGCCGTAGTCAGTCGTAGTCACGAAACGGCCGAACATTGGGCCGATACTCCGGATTTATCTTCAGAGTAGACCCCCTTGATTCTGCATTTGTGCCCGGTTGATGAAAATAGGCTTGAAATACGGACACGTACACCTTTGCCTATCCCCTCAGGAAACACAGACGTGATTTTGTATGTCATAAATAAAATATAGTCAAAAACTAACAAAATTATTTATCAACTATCTACCTGACAGACGTTGTCAGTCCATATAATCATCAGTTTTCCCGAATTTTCCAATTTTCCGGGCAACTTTTTCAATTTTAATTTTCCTAAAAACCTCGAACAATAAAAAAAAAAACCATTCCGTCCAGCCGTTCTCAAATGATGCGCTTGACAAAAGGACAGCACTGATCATCATCATCATTTCAGCCGAAAGACGTCCACTGCTGGACATAGGCCTCCCCCAAGCAGCGCCACTTCGACCGATTCTGTGCTTCCCGCATCCAGCGGATACCTGCGGCCTTCACAAGGTCATTGGTCCACCTTGTAGGAGGCCTTCCAACGCTACGTCTTCCGGTACGCGGTCGCCACTCCAGAACCTTTTGGCCCCATCGCCCATCAGTTCTGCGAGCAATGTGCCCTGCCCACTGCCACTTAAGCTTGGCAATTCTTCGGGCTATGTCGGTTACCTTTGTTCGCCTGCGGATCTCTTCATTTCTGATTCGATCACGTAGAGAAACTCCAAGCATAGCTCTCTCCATTGCCCTTTGGGTGCCTTCTGATAAGGCCCATTGTGAGCGACCATGTTTCAGTGCCATAGGTCATCACTGGCAACACGCACTGGTCAAAGACTTTCGTCTTGAGACACTGCGGTATGTGGGACGAGAAGATATTGCGACAGCACTGATATAGAAATAAAATCATTCATTTGCTTACAAAGTCGGCTTTAAGAAAATAAAATGCGTTCAATAAAGAAAACACACACACTCAGTGTGTGTACGCATGCGCATTTAATTTTTATTTATATTGATTACTTACGCAACTGCAAATATACTATATACGTAGAGAGTATAGCGATCACCGAAACAGCTTGATTACGATGCGCTGGCGCACGCTGCCCAGCTTTCTACATTCTCGACAGACCGGTGTTGCCCACCGTTATGTCTGCAATATCACGCCGGCTCAAAATATCTGCAATGTTAACTGTGTAAAATGGTCGCCAGGTTGATAGAAGGTTTAGTTGAAGAAGACATCTTTAACTTAACTAATGAAAGAATTTAATAGTAAAAGGTTTTTCAAAAAACCCTACAAAATATAAGCTCACCTTAATTTTTAATATCGGCTATTTGATGTTATTATTATTATTAGCCTTTACAGTCGGACAAACATAGAGTGTAGTCTGCAGTCTCGTATTTGGCGTTTAGTTACGTTTTGTATGTCCGTTTGCCAGTCGGCAAAGGCCTCCTCCAACCTTCTCCATTCCTGCCTCTCTCTGGCCACTCTGCCCCATGTCGTTCCAGCGACCTGTCTGATGTCATCGTCCCACTTTTTCTGTGGTCTACCTCTCTTTCTTTGGCCGTTTATTTATTTGATCTTATACTATTCTTAATTTTTACTGGTTTGAACTTTGAACCTGAGGGTTTAAAAAATAATCATATCATGGTTTACAGTGCTGTTTTGTAATTGCCACAGTATAAATTTTAAAAGATGAATAACTGATACCACTTTTGAAAAAAAAATCTTGGCACTTTTGACTATTCTGTCCCGTAGTTTGAACCACGCCACGCCTTCCTTCAGATGAGGATTCTATACTGTACGCAGCAGAAATTCTATTAAATACCTTCTCACACCAATTGAACCTTTTAGATTCTATAAACAACTGTCACACGTAAGTATCAAGTGTGGATGCGTACGCGCAGCTCGTTAGAAAGTCGATCATCTGTCGTCATAACTTGTGCATTTGCATTCACTTTTGGTACTTCCATGATGGGTGTGCATGCGAAATGTATTCTCTCTTTAACTTAACGCTATATGATGAAGGGTCGGTAGAAAAGTTAACTGTTTTTGTATCAGCCGGTTTAGTTAGCAGTCGATAGTTACCGCCAAATAAAAAAAATCTGGCGAGATTCGGTGAAGCTTATTTACAGTCGGCCAAATTGACAGCCCACAGGTGCAACTCTAGTTTTTAAAGTTTGATATTTTATCATAAACATTTTTCATGCTGTTTACTAAAGGCCTGTTTTTTTCAGCACGATGTTACTAGCATGCCTAACGTGATTTTGTTCTGTCTATGTCTACAGTATAAAACTATGTAATCCTGTCAACATAGCTCAATGGGGCATGTTACATTGTCAATAATATCACGACACCGTGGTAATATTGATGGTGTACGGCATTGTGATAATATCACAGATTATTCGGAAATCTTGAAATATCGCGATATTAGGATCATGATAATATTGACAAAATGTAACATGCGCCTATCACCGCTAGAGACAGTTTTGGTTTGACGGGTCAACTAAACCACTTATAACACATGCACACACAACAGAGAAACTAGAAGATGTGTTCTCTTACCCACCTGCAACTAACACCTGCCTGTTCCCATTATTGTCAGAAATAACTCTCGACCAAGACCTAGTACATAGGTACTAATTCCATGCTCTCGGCTTTACAATAACTGTCAACTTGCCAGTTGACAGCCATTCGAATCTCAATTTACCGCTTGATTCGCGCACATTTTGATAGTCACAATATACTTTTACTAAACTACGTGATCTATTGTGTGGTAAGAAGTGGATCGGTGACAGCCGTAGCGATCGATACAATGCGGTGACCTACTGCTCTATTACTATATGCTGTGGTCTTGAATTTGAACGTTTTGTTCATTTCCGCAGAGTTCCGCATTATGAGTGATGGATAACTGTTTTTCATTATTAAAATGTTTTGATGTTGATGAGTTATTAAAGGAAGGACATATAGATACTGAAGTGATAATTAATGTCATGGATGCATATTCACCTAAAGTTTGAGAGTTAACCAGTATGGAGTGCGCTTCGGTACGGGAAAAAGTGTCGGTTTCCAGGACTGACGAATTTTTAAGAACTACTCTTTTGTACTGTGTATCCCCGAATAAATATATTTCGTTTTAGAATAAAAGGTTTTGAAGAAATATTAATAGTGTTTTTTAAACGTGATATATTTTCCACAAAATTCTTGCCTAGGTCTAAATAGATAAGAAATATTTGTAATACTTAGGAATACAAAATTGTTTACCTACACACTATTATCACTAAAAACCCACGATCCCGGAATAAAGATATATTTTAAAAAGCCGTTTCCATACTTTGTATCCTTTGCCGGGAAAAAAACGTACTTTAGGTAAATATGCATCCGAATATCCGATCTCTAGTAATAACAAACACCTAATTATTATAATTAATATTTCGCTGTAAATAAGTACAAAAGATTTACCAGAAAAAAAAAAATCTTTAAAAAAAATAAAGACATACTTAATTAAAAATTTCGATGTCATCTTATATTTTGTGTTTAGTTTTTAAACTGTTTATTTTATTTACTACGAGTACAATGTCTACAATATCCTGTGAAAGGCAACATGTCAAATGAGGCAGTAAATTCAGAGAAGTCGACGTGAAGACACGTGATCTATTGTACAATGGAAGTCTATCAGTGACAGCCCGTATCGCTAACGCTACAATGCATTGACCTACTGCTCTATAAGTTATGCTGTGGCCTTGAGCTTGAACGTTTTATCGCCTCAAAGAAGGTTGAATTTGTTTCAATATTTTGGAAGTAATGTGTTTTAATGACTGTACAGGTTGAACTATGGTATGGAAAAATGCAAAATTCTAACATCAAGAAAATAGTATTCACAGATTTGACTGAAATACCTTTAAGATCTGGTTTTAAGAGCGATCTCATAAAGATCACACTGTTATTCACCACAGTCCTTCAGCAGTCTGTTTTGTAAAAAAGCTGCTTTAAAGCCATTTCTTTCAATTCTCTTTCCACAATGAAATGAAATCCATTATTTCCAGTAATTTAACATAAATTAAATACATTATAATAATACAAAGATAAAATAATAACTATAGGTCAGTCCCATGATCAGAGATCTGAGGGGGTTTGTCCATAGCTGGTAGGGCCTAGACAAACTGACATCATCAGCAATAACGATGATGTAAAAGTCAAAAATGTATGGGACTGACATAGGCTACCAAAAAGGTTAAGGTTTTCAATCCTGTTGAACGGATTGTCACAGCGAACGGTCTTGGGCTATCCATCGGATTCCATACTAAACTACCTTTTCGAAGGGGTAACTGGAATCACTTCTATTTTTCTGTAAATGACGTTCAAAAGTGTATTTTATTATTTCATCATCATCATCATTAAATGATTTGACTTTGACTTTCTCCGGACCTTGGGGACTAAACAAAATGTCATTCTATTAGCAATAACGAAGATGAGTCGAAAATGATTTGGATTGACATAGGTCAGCTTCCGTGAAGCGTCTGTCAATCCTGTTGATTTTTTTTTTATCGAAATACGAAACGATTTGAAAGCGTAGGGCCCGCAGGGTGGAAATTAAATATAGATACTATCTTAACAAAGATCAACTGCAGAATTTAACTCCAATAACTTCTAGGTTATAAACGATTTATTTAATAAATATGATAATTTCCACGATATCACACCAGCTACTAACAGCTAGATTATCTCATACTTTCTAACTTCATTGTAAATATTCGTTTCCGCAATGTATTATGTCCGTCCAATCTACTTAATTAAAGAAATCCAGATTTACATCGTCATAGTGTTTTTAGAAAGCGTCTACCTGCTCATTACGTAAAACCTAGTATATTTCCGTCCGCAATTTTGACAAATTAGAGGAATCCTTTATAATGGTAGAAGAATTTCACATTTTTCAGAATTGCATAATTGCCTACATTCCCCTTTTTTAAGTTCTTGTGAGCATCCTCCGTCCTAAGGCGTACGAAAGGATCTATCAGAGTTGTATTGACTAAAACCACAGCGTGTTCTTCCAACTACCTCTGGCCACTTACTAATTGGCATATGCCAATTAGTAAGTGGCCAGAGGTAGTTGGAAGTTTCCAAATGACCTATATAATATAAATATATTATATAGGTCATTTGGAAACTCCCTGGGAACCTTTGCTAGTTTCTTCAAGACAACAAATACCTACACGACTCATTTTGTTTTCTGTAAAATTATGTAACACTAGCACCATTTCGCTGCCTGTCTAGTACAGTGGTACACAGTAAAATTGAACTGTCAAATGTTACGCTAACGAGAGTGAGTTTAAACAATCATTTATCTTCACTAAACCTGCTCTGAAGTACTCTGAACAAGCGCTATGTAGGGACGAGGTGATACTGCGAGCGATTGCTGAGTTCTGATATTTAACGGTGGTATAGCTGTAGTGTATCGTAGGGATTTAAGCATAATATCAATCAATCAGTCAGTTAATCAATTCAACCTTTCGTAGTCAAGTTTACCTATGACCAGCTGCGGTTGGCTATACGCCTCTCCCAAGTTGCATAATTTTAGTACAGACGGTTACACATCAAGCTATACCTACATTTCCAGTTTATGCTGATTTCTCATTGTACGGAAATCCTATACAATGCGAGATCAGCCTAAGCTGGAAATGTATAGCTCGATGTGTAGCCGTGTGTACATAATCTAAGTGTCTATAGACTAACCTTTACCTACACTTGCCATTCAAGTTTTATCAACGTAACGTGATGTAGAAAAAAATATACATGAGTTTAGATAGACGGTAAAAACTGTGAACCTTTCGAAAAAAGTTGCGTCCAACCGTTGGCCGCAAAATGCACGCATGCTAGAATAACACAATGACGTGGCACGTGTGTAAGCCGAAGCTGTCACGCATATAAAGCTGGCCTGTTTGTTTTAGTTAGTACAGAGCGACACTCTATCTAGACATATACAACAGCGTGTTACGGAAAGGGTATATACATATCAAAGGCACGGATTCTTTTGGTGATAACAAACGACATGACAACATTTTTTTAATAATACCTACATAGTTATAAAGTTAAGAATCATTTAACTAATTAAAATCAAATGTTTCCAATTGAATTCTACACATCACTAGACCAAGTCAGCTGATCGGTACATTTTTTAATCAATTCGTTTGACCCCGCCATCAATCGTGGCGCCCGCGCCGCCGCGTGTCGGTGCGGTGCCGTGACACAGAGCTGTGGCAGGTGTGCGTGTGTACTAGGCGCACAGACACAGATAATAGATAGTGACCCTCGTAGTGTGGTGACACGTTTGTTATCATTTCAATTTAATAAACTATAAAAATAAAAAAACATTTTCAAAGTTATTATTTTTGAGCTGAAATTTTGTACAGAGATTCTGAACCAAATGCACTCTTCACCCAGTTTGTATGGATATACCCTTTCCGTAAAACGCTGTATAATCAAAGTGTGTAGATATAACTTTATCAATAGATACTAAATAGAGGTAGGTACTAAGAATATAAAAAATTAAAGGAGTCAAACGATTGCCTGAACAAACTTAGACGCGTTGTAACACTTGTACATAAAGAGTCGAATTTTCATGTTTTCTTCTCGTGTTTTCCATGTCAGCCACAAAAAATTCAACACTGATACTTATATATATAACTATATTTTATTAATATAATATATTTTATATTGTTTAGACCTTTGCTTAAAACAAGTAAATGATACCTATTTAAGTTATGGAAGAGGGGAGCCTCCTAACACAGGCATATCTGCTTAAAAGGAGGCTTCAATCAATAGTTGTTAAGATTTACTTGTAAAAATAATAAACCATTTTCATTTCATTTAAATATACCTCTCTCCGCCAGCAATATAACCTAGTCCTGTCGCGGATGTACTCGCTAGTCGCACAGTGAATGCGTAGGAGCTCATTATACATCCGTATTGATAAATAAAACATGGCACTACCCATACCTACGGAGAAAGTGTCATGAACTTGATCTTCGTATAGTTTCGGTAGAAATACGCTACCGCAAACGTGAATGGGTTTTGTTAAAAGGCGACAACGATTAGAATATTGAAATGAAACCTTTGACGGTGCAAATTTCGCTTTGTGGTCTTTCTGAGCTTGTTTAGTCTTTAGTTACAATACGTTGTGGCTTTTACAAGTACCAGAATAAGATTATCGCGTTGTGTGTGTTTGGAACATTGAAAGAGATCTTATTCAAACTTAACTAAAAGTTTGATTTAATAATTATTCAATAACTCAGTAATAAAATATTTACATCATATAAAAACTAACCGACTTAAAATAATAATATATAAGATAAACGCTAACAGACTTAACATAATACTATATGTACATGTAAAAAAAAAAAAAAAAAGGTGGGGGATAGAATCATAGGGCATCAAAAAAGTGTTAAAAGTGTTCGGTTATGTATGACTTATGAGTTATGACTAGAGATCGGATATTCGGATGCATATTCACCTAAAATTTGAGAGTTGACTAGTATGGAGTGCGCTTCGGTACGGGAAAAAGTGTCGGTTTCCAGGACTGACGAATTTTGAAGAACTACTCTTTTGTACTGTGGATCCCCGAATAAATATATTTCATTATAGAATATTTTATTTAATAATTGCCTAGTTCTAAATAGATAAGAAATATTTGTTATACTTAGGAATACAAAATTGTTTACCTACACACTGTTATTACTGAAACCTCGCGATCCCGGAATAAAAATATATTTTAAGAAGCCTTTTCCATACTTTGTATCCTTTGCCGGAAAAAAAACGTACTTTAGGTAAATATGCATCCGAATACCCGATCTCTAGTTATGACTATTATTATAATATATACCAGGCAGAGCTCACAAAACAAAGTGACTTGGTGCTTAGAACTAAGTATATTCTGCCTTCATTAGAAACCTTCATTGTTTTACCATTCTTGTTGCATTGCCATCTTTTGGAAAACCAAGGAAAATCAAATAAACTGCCGTGAAAGTGAAAGAGAGATGATGGGCGAAATTGTAATGGACATACGTGTAAACGATGGTCTATCACCCATAGTGGGCCTTTACTATGCAAACTGCGACACCTGTAGTCACGTAGACCTAATGTGCTGGCTGTTATTTATACTACGTTAGTAAAGGGGGCGTACAACGGTCCACTAGCGCCACTCCTTTAAAAAAATATTATCTCGTGACTGAGAAGGAATTATGAATAACGGCTAGTAGGGACCCTCGGTAAGTGTGTCTAGAATTTTCTAATACCTTTTATAAAGTTTCATATTGAGACACGAAGCAACAAAATACGATCTAGAGGAATGTGGCCGCTTTTCTTTGGATCGTATTTGGTTGCTCCTATTTGGTCCTCGTTTGGTAGAGGACAGGTGGTTGGCACCTGATGATTTGACGATGCATTGGGTTCCCACCTATGAAATTGGCGTTCCTTTTCTTACAAATAGAGAACCTCGTCACTTCTATGATTGAAAATATTCATCAATTGCTTGGTATTATATCAAATAATGACCATCATAGACAACTACCAATATTAAAAAAACCTTATTAAGTACTTATAGTTTTCTAAACATAAAAAATAACTTAAAAATGACTCCTCATTTTGTTAGCAGAAATTACCACTGTTTGTTTTAACTTAGCCAAAACTTATTTTTGTTGATTAATCTAAGTGACATATTACGTTATCTTATTTTTAAAACATTAGTGCATAATAGTTTTAAAACATTAGTGTTCATGATTGTTATAGAAATTTAAAATAAAATAGTATGAAAAATGCAACTTCTTTTTAAAATGCTCCATACAAAACGCTGATTTCATAGGTGGGGTACTAATACCTTAACATAATTAGAACGTTACTGATTTGATAAGTTTTGCACTAGTGAAGTTATCATACGTAGAATTAAGGCTTCTACATACCGGGGCGATTTGTCGCGCGACGCGACGCGACACAATGGCACCGCTCGTCCCGCGCCAGTGGGGCCTTTGTGCCGTGTCGCGTCGCGCGACAAGTCGCGCCGGTATGTAGAAGCCTTCAGGATTTAATTGGGCAGAACTGATACTTATCGGCAGACATTAAGGCCGCGATTCTACAAAGGGCATGATGGAAAAAAGTAATATTTAAACTTTTTATTGATTACCTATGGTAGAGTTTATCCAAAGTTATAACTACAGCTTTGACCAATATCAAATTTGACGAATTGCCGATTTGACGAATATCAGACTTGACCAATGTCGTTCAACCCGTAAAAAGTAGAGGGCCAGGGGGTCTACTCCGAACCGTTAATTCGAACTATCGCCCGAATGTTCGGCCGTTTTATAACTTCCATAGTTTCCTTTTTTGACTTTGAATACTTACCCGAATTAAAGTCACATTATTGACTTTGGCTTATCTCTTTGACTGTCATTTTATTTGTCGGCGTAGTCAGCTATAGTTAGCCAAAGTCAAGCAACGGCCGAACATTGGCCAATACTTCCGATTTATGTAGTAGTAGTTACGGAGTAGACCCCCTTGGTTCGATTCCCAGGTCGCGGTCGGGAAAAGTGTTATTGGGATTTTCCATTAGGAATTTCTCAGTAGCAGCCCGGAGTCTTGATTTGTGCCCGGTTGATGGCAATAGGCTCGCCCCCTATTACATGAAACTTAAATAACTGGTGAAATGTGGGTGTACTATAAGTCCACGTCTGCCTAGCCCTTCGGGGATTACAGGCGTGATGATAAGTTATGTAAAAAATATTCTGTGGGAACAAAATAAGAATTTAAGGGGATTTTAAACTGCCTTGGGCTGTGACGTTAGTATCGAAAGACAGTCTGAAATTAGTATAATTAATTAACACTAGCTGCGCCCCGCGGTTTCACCCGCGTAAGTATCGATCACGTTGGAATATAGGGATAAAAAGTAGCCTATATGTTAATCCAGGGTGTCAGCTACCTCAATACAAAATTTTATCAAAATTGGTCCAGCCGTTTTTAAGTGAAAGAGTAACAAACATCCATCCATCCATACTTATAAACTTTCGCGTTTATAATATTATAAGTAGGATTTATAATATTAGTAGGTTAAGATGAAAACTTTTCCCTCAAAATAAGTAGTTATGAACCAATAAAAACCATAGTTTATATTTTTATTAATTTGGCCTGTTAGCTACTTTACGTAACATTTCTGTTCAAGCTGAATTTACATGATACGAGTATTCGACAAAGACTCCAATATATTTGCATAACATCTTTATGTGAAATATATTTACCATAATATTCTCATTACAATATCCCATTACGGCATTATTGGCCAATTGCAACCTTATTCCATTAACATAAAGAACACACGTTTAAATGAAAGTGTATCTCGAAAAGTGAGGTAATCGTATCTATTGTTTATTTTTTTTCTCACGATGAAGATAGAATGTTTATTGTTGGCAACACTGATTTGAAATTCAGTTTTTTTTTGCTCTGGCAACGTATGCAAATACATACATCTATGTAACCGCTAAGGTGAAGTAACTATATAAGATGCCATTATTATTAAGATATTGTCAGATGATACCATTACGTTCAATTTTCATTGTGTTTTTGTTCTAAAGATGCATAATGTTATTCGAACTAAGGCAGAGATGAATGTTAAATAAGACAATGTTTTCTTAACAATGAGACTACGTAGGTTGTTACAAGAACAATAACAGTTGATGTCAAAGATTATAATTAATTGCAGTAATAAGATGAAAGTGATGGAGATTGCTAATATAATAGACTAATTACTGTGCAATTTAGTTTGTGTTAACGTTAGTTAGGCCTTAGAAACATTAATGACATTTACAATCGTCGATCAACTTTTCTAAGACTAGGTTTGAATTATCATCTAAGTTCAAAATGAAGCAGACATATTATTTTGTGTTTCTCTAATATTCGCCGCTTTTGGTCTAGGCTAGCTAGTAGAGCCGGTAGCCGCCAGTAGAGCTAGAATCTTAGCTGCATAATTTAAATCGGCATTGAATTTATTTTTATATCCACAATTAAAATGGTGAAGGAAAACATCATGAGCAAATGCACGTCTCAGAACCGAAAAATCGAAGTCATGTGACATTTGATCTACCAACCCGCACTAGGGCGTGGTGGATTATGGCTCACTCTTACCGAGAGAAGGCCTATCTCCCAGCAGTGGGAACATTATAGTCTGATTATGATTATTATCCACAATAAAAAAAATATCCACAATTAAATTAATATCTTTCCTAAAAACAACACCATAGAGGTATACCGACAAAGCGACCCCTAGAGCAACAATTTAGCTCAATTAAGTATAACAATAATTTTGTCACAATTAACTTTTATTCTTAAGGCGCTGACAAGAGGCAAATGATAAAAGTAGGCTTGTCTTAAACAAAAAAAATTCCAAATCTATATAGTTTGTGGTAGCGGAAAAACATTATGTTATTCTTGAACATATTTCTCAGAACTTGGTTGTTATTACCAAATGACGTTTAGATAAAAAAATCTCGATACAAATTATCGGTAAGCTAACCCTTTTCTTTGAGTTTCAATCCAAAAATATCTGTATTAAATATCAACGTACGGTTGGTATTTAATTAATAACAAGAACGTCTTATTTGTATGCAGAACTTGGTTGTTATTTATTTTCAATTAATCAACTCATTTTTGATTAAATAAATAATTGCTTCATATGTTGCAATAAATCACAAGCGTTGTGTCATCGCGCTTCTCTTTCTTTTGTATGCAGTCTGACAGTGACACCGATTTACCTGTTGTCAGCGTATTAACACCAACACCACCACTACCGAGCCACATCCCACACATAATAATAATATGTACGAATAAAATCGGTTCATAAACGACGGAGTTCTGAGGTAACAAACAATAAAAAAAATATAGAGACGACTTGAGAACCTCCTCCTTTTTGTGAAGTCGGTTAAAAAGAAAGTAATTATAATAATTACCACACTTTCCTCTCAATGACTTAACAGTCACTACGTCTTAACGTGTGATTAACACGTCGAACCGTCAATCAATCAGCAATCGATTGATGCACTAGTCAATCAAATCTTTTGGTCCGTCCAATGACGGTCATTTGTTTATACTTTAGATGTAGAAACATTAAATGATTGTGTCAATGAAGAACGCAGCGTGAGTTGGATTGATAAGGTTATTAGATAATTATGATAATTGTTATTACCTTTAGTAATTTATTGACTTTGCCTGTTCTTGATATTTCATAATTCCTATTGGATTTTCTTTTGGTTTTACACTGTATTGAAATGTCCTGAACTAGATTTTCTTCTATAATTATCTAACTTAATTTTTCTCTTTGGTAGATTTTCAATATTAATATAATATTTTGGTCCTTTGATCCCATAGACTTTACAGGACTTCAAATAAGTCCTGTAATATCCCTGTCCTCTTCCTGCGCTCTTCCTGAATGTACACGCATTCATTTATTCATCTGATTTACCTCTTTTTTTGAATTGACGTGACAGATATGGTTTAACTTCTGTTACTAAGCAGTCCAATCTTTAGCAACTGTATCTATTTACGTAGCATCCTCTCTTGCATCTCCATGCCTTACTTTGCACGTCATTTCATCCTATTCCTCTTATCATTTATCTATATCCATCATGTCTTTTCTTTCGCTTGTCATCCCATCAGCCTCGCCTCTACCATTACCTACTACACTCATCACTTTCAATTACCCAAACAAAACACCATCACACAACTTTACTTTCGTTTTCGTGACTTATGATTTGATCATTCGCTTTAAAAACGGTCAGAAGATTATGCTATAAAGATAATGTAATGGAATTAATGCGATGAGCATAACTGTTATGTGTTGTGAAATTGTAAGAATTTCATATCCGCTGTGGATATGAAATTATTGTTGTTAAGTTGGCCATAGGCCCATGCTAATAATATTACCAACCTTTTGTTTTTGTTGGAAATTATCAAACAACTTCTCCCGCTCTGGGCGGAGCGGGAGGGCGTGTCAGAATTTTACTGACTAAAACCCACCCGTGTTCCTTCGGTTGCCTATGTGCCAGGGCCACGATATCCCTTTCGGCCAAACTCGCAACCCTGGCAGGCATCGGCCCTAACGGACCCCATCAGTTCGGGCTGACATCTCTTTGAAGCGCGTGTGAAACACAATGCACCCGGCCTGGTCCTTATCGGACAGCTCGCCGTCCCATCGCTCACCGTCCGCAAGCCCCAATATATTGGGGTCTACGCGTCTACGGTGGCCGCAAATCGGCCTGCGACTCCCGACACCCGGAAATTTCCCTGCGAATATTACTAACCTGGCGGCAGTTTCCTCTAATTGCGTCGAATGACTCTCAAACCTCGTTCCTCCTTGTAATTGTTATCATTTCGTCTCATCATCATCTTCCTCTCCTGCTCTCATTCCAATTTAATTAGGGTTGGTATCTTTCTTTCATTCATTTCTATAAGCCGTCATTTCAGTATCGCCGTTCATTGTTATTTTGTGTGCAGCTTCAGACATAACATTATTAAAATTCTGATTGATATCAGTATGCACGCAACCTGCCCTTATCAAAGTCACTCAAACCAACATGAATGTAACAGGTCGAGTTTAAAGATTATCTAGTTAACCTTTAACCTCCATTAATTGGAGAGGCGCCAAAAGATGAAGTTAACCCCAATACAAAGTAAACTTTTCATAAAACCTTTCACATAGAGATGCGTGTAGCCGAATTTAGATTTTGTCTTTTACTGGCGAGTAAGTCCACAAATATTTTGCACTAAGACCTTTTTTTAAACGTATTTCAAACTTTACCCAAATAATATCACTTACCACTCTAGAACTTGATCAAGCTTTCTTTCTGTCCTCATCACCATCCTATTCCAATTTATTTAGGGACAGCACAGCGTGTCTTCTTCTTTAATTCTCCTTCATCTTCTGTAATAGAATGGAAAATAAATATCCGCTATCCGCTCATCACTTTACCCAGACCGGATCGTAGGTGGGCGTGAAAATTACCGTGACCGTAGTCAAAGGCGCCGGAATTATGTTCGAGGCACCGCGGTGCATTTGACACCGCCAGCTGAGTAGGTACCTTTGATGTTAGAACAGACAACCTAAATGTGATACAGATAGCAAACGACTCTGGGAAGGTCGTGTGTTTGCGGAATATTGTTATATCTATGAATAGATCTTTATTTTTCTCATCTGTCATTTGAACTGTGATTAAAGCAATGTGGCCGGTAATCTATGCCCGTTGTCCCCTTGGGGGTAACTTAACCAATGTCAATCTGCGTAGACTTTTCCTAAGTATGATGGGGTCGGCTTCCAGTCTACCCGCAGCTGAATACCAGTCCTTTACATGGAGCGACTGCCTATCTGATGTCCACAACCCAGTTACTGGGTAATACAATACCCCTTGATAAATCTGGTTGTCAGACTTTCGGTCTTCTGACGACCCGTAACGTGTGTCACAGATCTATACATGACAACCAGGACACGATACGGGGATAACTTCATCATTCAGCTGAATAACGTCCACTGCTGGACATAGGCCTCCCCCAAAGGGTAGGGTTTGCCATAATCGCCACGCTTGGCAGGCGGGTTGGTGATCGCAGTATGGTGTTAAAATGCAGAGAACGCTGCTGCCCATTCTCTGTTATGACTATGACATTCTCTATGTTCTCTGTTATATGTATGTTACGGGGATAACTTAACCATAGACAATTAATTGTGTCAAAAATTTTGTGAAGATGTTATTAGATCTTGACTCAAGTCACGACCAGAAAACAGATCCAAATGATTATCAACATAAATCAAAACTTAGAAGAACAAACGGAACAAAATTGTCACCATTCAAATAGACATTAAAAAATCACAAAAAAAGAAAGGAAGTTACCATCGTTTTAAACAATGAATTGATGCAAGTGTTAAACAGTTCCTAGTGAAGAAGCCACTGTGGCATTGTGGCCGATTCTGATAGTTTTTATGAGATTTTAATTAAACTGTCTCACAGTCTGATAATAATCTTAATTAGATTTGAATTATTAATCATTTGTGATAGATTTGTATCTTGAGTTACGTAATGCTTGTAATTTTGTCAGGTTATTACAATACAACATTATTTTAAGTATATGTGAAACCTGAATATAGTTTGTTCAGATTATGGAACTGAATCGATTTCATATTGTTTACACCATGTTATATTTTGTCCCAAAAATATTTAAGTGTGATGGAAAATGTTATTAGTATTTTATTACTTACAAATACAATCGCCGTACGGTTAGGTACTTACTGCCAAATTATTATCAATGAGCGCAAGACGACCCAGTAGGCTAATTGCGTAACACACTATCAGTAGGAATCGGTTTCAATTTGACAGATCAACAACATTCATTGCGATATTTAAGTTGTTGAGCAGACAGAATTTTCTAACTTAAGAGCAATGGATTAGCAATATACTTCAAAATCATTCCGATTCCGATTCAAACTGTGTTACGGGTTCTACATACCAGCGCGACTTGTCGCGCGACGCGACACGGCACAAAGGCCCCGCGCGTCGCGGGACGAGCGGTGCCTTTGTGTCGCATCGCGTCGCGCGACAAGTCGCCCCGGTATGTAGAAGCCTTTACGCAATTAGGGTGCTGGAGGTGCGGGGGCGCCGTTAGCATGTTTTTGAACGGAAAACCCGGTAACATAACAACCATAAAACTTTGTGATTTTTCATGATACTGGTTTGAAATTTCGTACCTAGTACTTTTGTGTCTAGTATTTTTATGTAAATAATCTATGGATTATTTACGTAAACATACTAGACACATGTTTCGGGTTTCGTATATACTAAAAATAATGTTGTAGTGGACACTTGGACAGGTTTATTTTTTTGTTCTGTAATTTTCTCCTAGTATCTTTTTATTTTCTTCCTTCTCACCGAGAGGAGGCCTGTGTCCCAGCAGTGGGAACAGTGATAGGCTGATTATGCTACACTAAAGAACAGTGGAAAAGAGGCAAACCAGCAAAACAAGCGCGGCAACTTTTACAAAACGAAACTAATCAAACAAGACTACTTCCCATGAAGCCACAATCAGTAATCAACTAACTACAGGTTACCAGTAACCGGTGTTGCACTCACCCGCTTCCCTCTAATCCCATATAAACAAGATCACCACACAATTATGTTTGCCACATTTTTTCCCGTCCCTCCCATTCCCACGACCTGGCAAATTGCCACAAATGTCAGACTTCAAGTCAATGTAAGGGTGATTACACATCGGCAACGCGAGTTCTCACCATCTTGTGGGTTTTAATTTGATAGTTAGAACTTGAGATGAAACTTGCAAAACGCACCATATGCTTGCTTAGCTTTTTCTAACTTAGTTTACTGATAGGTGATAATCCTATGAACTATCCATTTGTGTCGTGTGGTCTGCCAATAAGTGACAAGCCTTGATTTACCTAATCGTTATAACCACATGCAATGCTACACATAGTTGCACACACAGTACAAATCCTACCAACCAAATTAGGTTTAAAATTAAGCCGTTAACCAAAACCTGTGCATGTTTTAATTAGATTATCGAAGTACCATTAAATATGTTGTTCAATCTACCTTCAATCGTTTACGAAGCTTTGTCTAGTTCAAGTAAATATCATAAAACAGGTACTGTAATACGCATTTATGAAGAGGCACAGAGGCACCTTGCGTGTCTAAAAATGCGTGTCGCACAGAGGCATCTTGCGTGTCTAAAAATGCGTGTCGCGAGTTAGCGACAGCACGCAAGTCTTGCACGCGGGTGTGTGCGCACCCTACTAGTAAAATGAACAGTACAAACTACGATTAGTGGCCGACTAGGAAGGCATTACGCTAATATGATGGTTACGTTATGATGATGTTAAGGAAAGCAAAAAGATCTGAGTTATTGGAGTAAAGTGACAGGTTATATTAAGGAAATAAAGTAGGATAGGATCTGTATTAGGTCCAGTGGCTTGGTTTGGCAACGTTTTATTAGTCTATTTGGTGGACCACTTATTTACTTAGGTCCTTTTTTTATAAATGGCATCTCGCAGGTCAACCTAGGAGGTTGTCGTCTGCCCGGACTTTCCTGTGGGTGACTCAATAAACTAAGACCTCCAAAACTTATAAACTAGGCGACTGCACGCTACGGACCTCAGCTTAAGAAGTCGCTGGGGGGACAGCTAGGGACAAGCTGAATCGGATAATTTTTTTAGTCTTGATAGATTTTGGTCTTTAAATAAGTTTAGAAGATAGAGTCGATTTTAAAATGTTACGCCCCTCCCCTTTAATTTATATACTTACAAACAGTTAAAAAGTGTATGCAACAAGCAGTAGAGGGGTGTGTAATTTTAAATAAAGGCCCGAAGCATTGATATATTAAAAACTCTATATCAATGGCCTACATGGAAAAAAAAAACAAATGGGCTGCCCCCCCCCCGCCCCCCCCCCCTGCCCCGGAAAAAGGAAAAGAGCTCGTCCCCTGGAAAGATGGGAAGACGAACTCATGAAATTTACAAACAACGACTGGATGAGAACAGCCCAAGATAGGAAAAAATGGAGTTAGATGGAGGAGGCCTATACTCGTCGAGAGGTACCTAGTTAAAAACATGAAAATAAAAATACTGTATTAAAATGCAAAGCAATTAAAGAGGCTTAAATAAATAAATAAATAAAATATCAATGGCCTGTACAGACAGGCGACAAGGGTCGCACTGGCTGTCACGCCCGCGATATCGCTCCAGTCTTTACGAGCCTTAAGACGATCTCTACCCACATAAGTAGGTAAAGAGATTGATAATCTTTATTCTGTACGGTCTCCAGTGCAATCAAATATAATATACCTTCCTAAGTTAATAATATAATTATTAAAGCCCATTTTGCAAGGTTTTTACGATCACCTCATACAAGAAGAAATCTTAATTGAATAATTGCCACTTAATGACATATTACAAAACATGCATTGAGAAAGCTCCACAAATCCACAACATTATTTGCTGTAACATTTACCGTAAAAGTAACTGAAATACAAAGTTTCGTCACTGCAAGTGACGGCACGTTAAAAGGCGGACGCCTTTCAATTTCAAGAGTTTACACAAATATACTTATAACGTTATGCAATGCTCACGCGCAGCGCATTTTTGCGATGATGTTCAGCTTCTGTAGAAGAGGGGGGAAAGAACGAGGTTATGAAATGAATGTGCTGGATAATAATATACTATACTATAATATACACGAACCTAATAATATATATACAACATGTCCCAGAATTAACGCACAACCACTTAAAAAGAATCAGCTGTTCCCTACATTTTGACGAGTTCTGAGAACATAAATATTATGTAGGGAACAGCTGATTTTTTTTTTCGCGTTCAGGTTTGGTCCCATAGTAAAAGTTGTTCATATTAATGAGTACAATTACCCCTTAAGAGGTTGTGCGTTAAGTCTGGGACAGGTTGTATATACATAATTATACACCCAATTAAACACATCTAATAATTTATATAATAATATTGAATTGCTTGAATAGCTAATTAGCCCTCTTCCTTTCTACTAGTTTTGAAGTGCCCGATCATATTGGTTAATTTTACTTTGTTATACCATCTATATAATACTTATGGAATGCAATAAAGAACTGAGTGTTACGAGTAAGTAATAAATATTTGGGTTTAGAATCAAAAATATTTAGCGTTGACCAACATCTTCAGCGACAATCGCTTCCAATTCTTCCAAAGCGTTTCGTATTTCTATAAAAACTACACACGCTTTAGTTATACTCGACATAAGCATTACGGAAGCTTTCCTACGATAATCCAATTTAGTTTCGACTTTTTCACCATCGTTAAGGCTTTTGTTTAGTCCCGAAGGTTCCGGGAATCCGATGGATGTGATGATAACACGATGGTCGTTGTGACGTTCCTTGGGGAAGGCGTATATCCTGCTGTGGACGTCTTTTGGTTGAAATGATGACGGACGATGATGAGAGACCGTAAGAAGTCTACAATGGGCTTTAGGTTTCGTTTCGTAATAAGTACTGACTAGCTAATTTATTCACCAAATAAAATTGAAGAAATTTGTAGTAAAGGATTTCTTAATAAAGAATTCTCAGTAACCCAAAATTTCTTCGTATTAAAGCAACTCTAACCAGAGCAAAATCTACGAGTTCTAAATTGAGAATTCGACAATAATCCATTAACCTTTTTAACCTGAGGAACCGTGACAAACTGACAAACACTCGTTGAGAATCAACCGGAGCGTAACTAATCGGTTGATGAATGTAGATGACTTACCTACTTCGGTGCAGGCGCAACCAGGGTTTCGACGAAACGTTTCAGAACAGAGAAATGCATGTTTTTGCTATTAGAGTTTAGTAGTGCCACAAGGCAGCAGGTAATGGCACGCACGGCTACACATCAAGCTATACATTTTCAGTTTAAGCTGACCTCTCATTGTACGGAAATCCTATACAATGCGAGATCAGCCTAAACTGAATATCGGGTTATTTTTTAAACGTCAATAACCTCTTATGGGGTCCTTGTACTCATCATTATGAACAACTTTTACTATGGGACCAAACCTGAAATCGCGAAAAAGAAATCAGCTGTTCCCTACATTTTAACGAATTATTCGAACATAAATGTAGGAAACAGTCGGTTTTTTTTTTTCGCGATTTCAGTTTTGGTCCCATAGTAAAAGTTGTTCATAATGATGAGTACAATGACCCCTTAAGAGGTTATTGACGTTTTAAAAATAACCCTGTATACTTGTGTAAGCTTAGATTCGAAAATAGGTAAATATATATAGGAAATTAATAATATAATAAAAACTAGACGATTTAACGCCCTTTTACATTCCAAGTACTTAACTAATTTAAAGAAATTCATTCAATACTTTTTTTAATCCTGAAAAGAGAAGCACGTTATTTTATATTACCACATTTGATAGTAGATAATCTAGTCAGATAAAAAAGCGAGGTTTGCCGCACAAGTGCACACCTGGCCAGCTAATTATCTAAGTATAGTTACAGCTGATTCAAATATAGCTTCAAAGTAAAGTTAAGTGGTAGTTGCAGTATGTAGCTGTCAAATGGTGACCCTAAGTATAACCACATTCTAAATTGCCCCGTCATTTTGCTGAGCACTCCAATACGGGCCAGTTGTAATTGCGTGTGTAACCTAATGGCTGTCTAGTATGAAGTAGATGCGATGCGCGGACGCAATTCATGTAATGATGTTACGCGATTGAGGTAATTCTTCTCTTTTTTTGATGTTCGAAAAGTGCTTGTTCTTAGCCTAGTTTGAATAAATTACTTTTTTTTAAATAAAAGTTGATTTAATCTGGTAGTTTTAGTCTGTGGGCGTTTAAAGACCGTAACTTGCCATCAGCGTAGGTAAGGAGAATGCGCTAAGGTAGCCCTGTGAAATTCAAATTTACTTACGTTTTTTTTTGCAATTCGCAGGTCAGTAACAGGTTGTATGTTGATCTAAATATAATTCGCGGACGTAATAAATATGGCTTTACAGAATTATTATCATTAGAATCAGCAATACAACTCTCTAAGCTCGTAGAATCCTATTGAAGACTATTTCATGAAATAGTCATTTAATTAGAATGAGAATGAGAATTCTTAAACCGGTCATTCTATCCGCGTTCTAAATAATGTTACTATAGTAATGAAATGTGACTTAACAACATCTTTGTTTTATAATCTGTATGTACAGACGCCAGCACATCAAGCTACTACAATCTGTCAAATTTATTTAATAGATTTTCAACTTTATCCCTACGGCATAAAGTTCAAGGTTGATTGAGGAAATTTGACAGTTTCGGGTAGCTTGACCTGCTGGCGTCTGTACATTAAACACATTGTAAAATATTTTCGATTTTGGAAAGCTTATTTCTGTTTTGACGAGTAGAAGCTGTTTAAGGGTAACGATAAATCTTCAAAACGTGCGCGAACGGATTATCTTCAACTACTAATGAAGATGCAAAGCTTACAAATGTAGGACTAGTCAACGAGTGCTTTAAGCAACATCCTTAACATTTATTTGTTTTATCTATATTAAAATAAATTGAGTAGCAGGCTGAGTAGGTACCTCGTAGTTGATAACGCAAATCAAACTGATGCACTCTAAATTCAATAACATAACATCACGCCTGAACTCCCCGAAAGGATAGGCAGAGGTGCACCTATTATAGTACACACACATTTCGTCAGTTATGTTTAAGACCCATTTGTAATAGCGGCGAGCTTATTACCATCAACCGGGTACAACTGAAAAATGCCAGATGGAAAAACCCAATAACACTGCCCGACCCAGGAATCGAACCCAGGACCTCTGGCTCAGTAGCGCTTGTGACCACTAGACCAACAAGCCACTCTAAATTCATAAATTCTCATTGATGGCAGCTAACTAGAGATTAGCAAATAAATCATTGGGCAGTCAGGCTGTGCAGCTGTGGTA
This sequence comes from Tiliacea aurago, assembly GCA_948098905.1. Lineage (NCBI taxonomy): Eukaryota > Metazoa > Arthropoda > Insecta > Lepidoptera > Noctuidae > Tiliacea > Tiliacea aurago. The sequence goes on from OX402593.1 coordinate 22,658,943, forward strand.
AAGTCCGGTTGCAAAGCAGAAGGAATTTCGTACAATGACCCCTCATTACTTATCTCTCTCGCTCGCACACAATTGTAATTGCTGCTGCTGTGGCGCTCGCGCATTTTAAGTTCCTTCTAATGTGCGAGTGCGACGGCAATACAATTGTACGCGAGCGATAGAGATAAGTAATGAGGGGTCATTGTACGAAATTCCTTCTGCTTCGCGACCGGACTTTAGCAAATATGTCTTTGACTGTCGGATTAAATGAGGCAGCTGTTCGAAGGCCTTCAAATGGCTAACTTGCTTTAGTTAATCTTCGTATAGCTACATAGTTGGCTTGCCTATTAAAGAATAATTAACAGATACTTAAGATTGTATATCTTATAGTAATTGGGACGCACGTGTCGATGAAAACAATAGCTTCCGTCTTTGGACATAATTTTATGGGTGATACAAGATCACACAACAGATGAGTCTTGAGAGAGATTCCGACAAGAAACTATCCGACAACGTTTAGTTTCTATAGTTTAGTAGACTGCATCATTACATTCTCTAGAGGTCTTAAAAAATGGTCGTGGTCATTTGAAAGGACGGCATTAACTTGTTTGACAGCAAGGTTGACGCAGTGGTTAAGCAATTGACTGTTGCGCTGCGTGTCGCGGGTTCGATTCCCGCACGGAACAAATATTTGTATGACCTACAAGTAGTCGTTCCGGGTCTGGCTGTTTGTGTATGTGAGTTTAAATGTTTGTAAACGCACCCACAATACAGGAGAAATTCCCAGTGTGGGGCAACGCTTAAAAAAAAAAAATACTGAAATATGTACTAACTACCAGAAAGTACTGTAAGTAGGTGCAGTTATGGTAATAAAAAAAACAGTTTTCAGAAACAGGAACCGTATCATAGTCACGTTCTCACTCTAGTAAGTATAAGTTTAGTTTTGCAAGATGTTGCAAACAGTTCCCAAGACGCTAAAATAACAGAACAATATGGGAAAACATTAAAATAATACAGCAAAGTGTTGCAAAGCTCAAGAGAGTGGTCAGATTTATTGCGCAAGCGCAGCCACAGACGTAAAGGTTAAACACGGCAATTAAATACACGAAGGAACTGACAGTGAAACGTACTTTCTTAGGCTCGTGTAAGTGTTCTTTGGAACCTAGAAATCTCCTGAACTAGGTTTTGTGAAGATTTTTTCGTCAAAAGTTATCTTTTTGAAGTTAATACTATCCTAGGGTTGACTATTTGTATAGAAAACAGGGAAGCTTCTGATCATTAGTTAACTCTATCATTATCCTCATGCACTCATCCTAGGGGTCTGCGTTAAATCGTCTTTATCTTTCTTGTGCTGTTTTTTATTTTTTTCTTGGCAACTGAGCCGGTGTCGACTATTCTGCCAGCGCGGCAGCATCACGTTGAGACGGCAGCACAGACTGGCGGGCCGTCGAACTTTGTACTTTGTGGTAGTTTAGTTATTATAATGTTAGTAAGGACAAAAAGGAGTTAAGGAAGGAGGAAATTGAGGAATTTGCAAGGACGGAAACAGGGGTTAGTAAAAACATGTATTCTAATTTACAAACTTATATAAAATATGCTACTAAACAACACGAAAACTACACAAAATATAATCCATGATAGTTATTTTGCGCACCATTTAACATTTTAATTTATTTTGATTTAAAAAAGTGGCTAGAATTTGTATAATTTTGGGGGACAAGTGGGATAAAAGGGAATGTTGTGCACCCTTATTTAAAAACAAATTGGGGACCTATTTATTGGGGAAGGGCTATTACAGTATCAATGAATTCCTAGATGACATAAATAAGACATTGTAACTTAAGTTTGATTTTACAACTTTGACATTTATTATTATTAGATCTATTATTATATTACTTAAATTCTTTGACCGTTATTGTTTTTATCGACTTTTGTAATGTATATAACGAATTTTATTTTAATTGCAATGTACAATGTATATATAATGTTATTTTTTAGTTTTTCAACACAATGTACTTATATTGTTATGAAATAAATTACTTATGAGTTACTTACTTATGACTTGCAATTTATAATTAATAATACCACATCTTTCGGTTGTCATACACCAGACTCATACAACGGCTTTTCCGGCTGCTAATTGCCGGAACTGGTTGCCAACAGTTGTTGCGTGTCAGCAGCGCCAAAAACTAGAAATATTTGATAACATTTTATTTGATCTTTTGAACTATAATTTTGTGCAAATTATGCTACGACCCACATTGACAGATGTTTGACTCAATTTTGCAAGAATTTTCACTGCCCACGCTAAAAGAAACATTAACACCCATTATTCCACTTTTGGGATGATGGCCGCAGGTTTGGCCGAAACGGTAACTTTTACTTTTTTTTTCGCAACACCGTGCATAATGTCGGTGTTGCGAGATTAAAAAAAATGCATTAAGTAGGTATGATTTTTTCAGATGCCAAGTGAATGATTAACAGTCACACAACTCATAGCTTGCATTGCAACATAATTACTGAAATACTTATTTCCACATACCTGTTACGTAAATTATTTCTTGAGGTCTACGGTGAAACGATTTTCATTCAGTTTCCTGTACCTAGTAGTTCTATCAAATAATCTTTTGTTGAGCTTAGATAATAAGTCGATTATAACTATGGTTAAACGAAAGATGGCGAAGACTTGTAGTAGTAGTCTATCAAATAATCTTTTGTTCACCATATAATGAGTCGACTATATCTATGGTTATACTTTAAGTGCAAAAGCAACTCAGCATCTCATCTGTAAAAACCACACAGCACAGCAAAGTTGGTACCTAATTAAATGATAGGTTCGTAGTTCTTGTACGTAAAATGTATTGACAATGTTGGCGTTGTAGAGCAACTACCTAGCCCAAGTTGTAGCAACGTTGGGCAGTTTCAACCTGACACTAACCCAAAATTCTTGCACCATTCATCCCTCTATACCTTCCTTCATTTCACGCATCTCTGGATAATAAAATAGCACAAAAAATATTTAATGATTACTTTCAAAATTTCAAAGTCCCGTCGCGGGGAGTGTCGGAATCAAAAGTGGATGCCGCCGGCTTTCTGTGGTATACTTTTAATCTTATTGGAATGCCGACCGACTGGTCAACTGGACAGCCTACCAAATTTCCTTGGGGCTACCGGCGCAAGAGTAGGCGAAGAGCGGCTTTTTAAAGCTGACGTTTAAACTAAAGTTAGCTTTTACTCCAAATTGAAAGAACAAACTTTTGAAATGTCAAAATACAATAGCTAGGATTAAAAAAAAACTGACTGACTTAGAAGCTTGATTTTTTTAGAGCTTCAAAGGACCATCATAGACTTACGTAAGTATTTGATATTCATTTAAACTTGATATCTCGACGCATTCCTGAGAAAAAGGGTCTTGACAGACTGACAGATAGACAGACGGACAACAAAGTGATTCTATATGGGTTCCGTTTTTTCCTTTTGAAGTATGGAACCCTAAAACGAACTTTGCATAGTAAATCTTTCAGTCAACAAACCTTTGACACCAATTAAACATATCCTCATTTATTCATAACCAGATTTCTATTGTACAAAGTTCGTTGACATCACAAATCGCTTCCGCGCGTGCCATCCGCGCAGGCGCAGGCGGTGGTCCCAAATTGGGCAAACACGAGCCTTTTCACATCAAAACACTTTCTCCGTCGTTACGTCAAGTGTGTGTATGTGTGTGCGTTTGTGTGTTTACTCGCATCTTCCTCGTAATAATGACTTGTTTGAATAATGCATTGCTTTCTTTGTTTGTCGTGGCTAGGGTGACAGAATCACAGAAATAGGGCTAAGATGGTGAAGTTTACTTAGTTTTTTTTTGTGAGTACCTATACTTCATTTGAAATAAGATTAGACATTTAAATATACATGTTTACAGTCCGTTCAACCGATTTTGACTTCTATTCCGTAGGTATAAGGATGGCATTGAAAGCAAAAACGTGGTTACAATACCAACTGTTTATTACAGCTGTCATTGGTCATGCCACCAACGCAATAGAAGTCAAAATCGATTGAACGAACTGTAAAACAGGTTTATTTGAATGTCTAATCTTATTTCAAACGGAGTATAGTAGTACCTACTTAATTATTATTACCTATAGTAATTATTATTAATGCAAAAGGCTACGATTATCCTTCATTCGGTTCAGGGGTAGCAGTGATAGCCTAGTGGTGTGACCATCAGACTGCCAAGTCATAGGTCTCGAGTTCGAACCTAAGGTACGCACCTCTGACTTTTCGGATCCATGTGCGTTTTGTATAATTATCACATGCTGGTAATAAAAAAAAAACGGTGACGGAAAACATCGTGAGGAAACCGACATACCTGAGAGATATTTCTCGACGGTATAGAGGTATGAGGAACAGGGTGTAAAGTTCACTCATCCTCTATAGAAAAGGGAGGATCCTCCGACCAGACGGGTGTTGTGTCTGGTGGGCAACTGCCCGACGGTTGAAGTCGGGATGTTGTTTATATGCTAGTCGCGCGATAAACTCTGCTTGCGCGATGCAGGATTTTGCGTGACGTCAATGTGACGCGTAGTTTGCATGTGGCGATGTTGATGCCGCTACAACGGCATGTGCAGCCAAGTCAGAGGCCCATGGGCGGCATAAAAACTCTGACACCGGGTTGTCACTTACCACATGAAAAAGTAAGAGGGAAGAAGATTGGTAGGTACCTACCCATAGATATCCGTAGGTACCTATAGAACCTCCTCCTCCCTACTGATAGCATCATTCTATAGGTTGGTACGTATCCTCCCAAACCTAGGCTGGCCAATGAGTTCAAACAGATGTTTTCGAAGCACCCAGCTCAATTTACATAATTAATCGAACGCTCCACTCTTGTCAATAACTTTTACCTACTTTCTATGAGTAAATTAGCCAGACACGCGGAAATCGATATTTTAATTTACTTATAGTAGGTACCTACATAATTAATGTGATTATTTATCATACAATAAGTACTTAACTTATTGTCGATTTCTTCTAAAAATATAGGTACTACTAGGAAATCATAACAGTCCCTACTTACTGTTATGTACGTAACAAAAAGTCAAGAACATTACTTAATTACCTCCGGCAAACAAATTCTAACAGACCAAAGGTAAACAAATAAAAAAACGTGATTTCCCGCTCATTATGATCCACCATTAAATCGATTCTATTCACTGTAGGTACCTTTATACATTCATAGTGTCTGTAATCTGTAACAACAATACCAACACTGTCAATGGGAGGCGGAGGCTACCACAGTGACAATAATGAATGCGTCTTGTTTGTTATTGTTTGATTCGGTGGTAACGACAGTAAAATAATAAAACTTTCTTTGAAACCGTCTATATATGAGCTGTACTCATTAGATAAATAAGTAAAAATAATTTATTCTTCCTAACAATCATGATGCAGGTAATCAATAAATATCTGTAAATCTATAAATACCTTGCCTTTACCTGTGTTCCTATCCATATTAATCTATGTCCATTACTCCCAATATTTCAAATAATTTCGCGGTGGGTACCGCGTAATTATTTGAAATATTGGGAGCTTTGTTATAATAAAAAGTTGCCCGATGCAAAAAATCTTATCGATAAATATTTGCTAACCAAATCGATTAATATAATTTTTTTTTTTGTTTCAGGTCACAGCCTTGGCTGTGCTCAGCATAGCAACGGCAAAGAATTCGACGGCAAAAACGAAACCGAAACGACAGTTAGACAACATAAGAACGCAAGAAAACTTACAATACTCACTCGTACTTCCACATTCAAGAGTTCAGCATTATAGAGCACTGGGCAACAACCGACGCATTTCTCATGGCCCAACAAAAGGAAAGCTGCCCCCATACGCGGTTCAGATGGAGCCAGTCGTGCAGTATTCACAAAAGGATCCCCTGTATGACCCCAATCAGGAAAACTTAGAAGAAACGGTTGTAAACAAAAACGAGATCTACGCTCAGTCCAAAATCCTGAACTTACAAGACCAGTCCAGTGCCGAAAGCTACGGGCCTCCCTATGGCACTTTGCCGACCGCTCCTCTGTACAGTCACCATCCTCATTACTACGAAGAACCTGAACCCATTATCGAGATCATTATCAAGGAATCCAATGAGACGCTGCCGGCACCTCCTCCGCAACCAGTTCAAAAGAAAAAGAAGGAACCAGTACATGTTTTCTATGTTAAATACAGTAAAGACCCTCATTCTAAGGACAAGGTCATATATGAAAAACCCATCCCGGCTATTACTCCTCCTACTAACGAAGAAGACGAACATCATGAGCATGAAGATGAATATGTTACGGTGACTCCTGAGCCTTATTTACCCCCAAAGACTACAACTTTACGAGCCATCATCAAACCGGAATCCGAACAGTACCACAGTGACAGCAGTGTAAAAATTACTTTCGGCAACGAAGGCCGCCATTATAGTGACAGACGTGAAAGCCACAGCCACTCTGAACACCATGAAGAGACAGCACCAAAGCCAGCTATTGCATTTCCAAATTCACCACCGCAACCCTCTCCACAGAGCCACCATAGCGTCCAAATTCATCAGAGTCATCCGCAGTTAGAGCGATCGGCGTCGCCGAAACCACAGTTCGTGGAATCCAGTACCAGGCCATCTTTCTTACAACACCAACATCAGCATCAGCAGCAGTCACAATTCTTCAGGTCTGGACCCCCGCAAGCTCAAAGTCGAATCCAATTCCAGCCTCAACCAGTGCCCAATGAACAACAGCTGCCAAGACAAGGACCTTCAGTGTCACCGTTCAGACCCCAACAACAGCCTCAAACACCCCGTATCCCATTCGGACCACCTCCTACCTTCAACGCTGCTTTCTCTAATGGTCCCATCGGTCCTGTTACACATTTTGGCAGCCCAACTGCTCCTAGCCCAGTTACTGCTTTCCCTACAGCCTCATTCCCCAGAGCAAACAATGGACCCAGTTTCCATTCACGCATCAATAATCCACCTTCTTTTGCCTCAAGACCACAGTTCAATGGACCCCCAAGAACTAGCTTCCACTCCGGACCACAGAGGCCTTTCCCATCCCAAACTAAGACTTATTTTGACGATCCTAAATACTTACAAGAGAATTATCACACTATCACTAATGAACAAGTTGACCCTCCAAAACAGCAACCGCTACCTAATAGGCCCCTGCAGCCTTTCGGTCACCCAAGTCCCAGCCCGAGCCCAGCTCAATTCCAAGAGCATCGCCGCCCTCCAATCGTGCCGCTTAGCCAACAACTTCCTCAGCAGAGACCAGCTCAGCAATTCGATGCAATCCACAATAAACCATCTATCGCTATAAACCCCAGTGCATCCCCATTCTTTAATCTGAAACCTTCCCCACCGCTTATTGAAGATAATCGCCCCCCTTTCCACCAACATTCCCTGCAGCCTCAACCTCAACAACAATTTAGTTTCCACCAAGGACCTCAAGGCATACCTAGACCATCACCTCAGATTCCATTCCAACAACAACACTCATTCCCCTCACCATCTCCTTCTCCTCAGAATCAGTTTGTCCCATCACCTTCTGCTGCTCCTTTGTACAATTTCCACCCTCAACCATCGCCAACGCCTGATGTATTCCACCAAGGCTCACCGTCCGAAAGACCTTTTAACCACCCTTCAAATATTGAACATCAACAAAATGTTGGTGGCCTAGTTCCTGGTGGAGGTGAACTGGTACCAGCTATATCTAAATATGAACAGCACATTACTGTAAATGGACCTACGTCACAACCATTCAGTGGCCTTGGAGAGTCTAGCCCTAGTCAACCTACACCAACCCCTAGTCAACAACAACAGTACCATCAACTGCAACAACAGCATAATCAACAACAACAGCGTCACCAACATGAACAGCATCAGCGACAGGAACAACAAAAGCGTAACCAGCAACAAGAACAGCAACAACGTCACCAACAACAAGAGCAACAGCAGCGTCAGCAACAAGAGCAACAACAGCGTCACCAACACGAACAACAACATCGTCAACAACAACAACAACAGCAGCAGCAGCAATATCAACAACAGCAGCAACAATTGGATGCGGAACAGGAACAAGTAAGGCTACAGTTAGCACACAACGTCCAAAAGCAACAAGAAGAGATCCAGCGTCTACAAGCGCAACTATTGCATTCACAACATCAGCAACAGCAACAACAAGAACAATACCAGAGCACTTACCAGCAGCAAGTTCAAGCTACATCGCCAAGATCTCAATATATCCAAGAAAGGTCACGACCACATCCTACATTTGCCACAAGCACAGTGTCTCCTCCTTACTATCAATCAACATCTAGGACGGTGGAAATTAAACCAACAACGTTGAAATATGTGTCTTCTACACAGAATTCAGTAACTTCTGCACCAGAAACTAAAAAGGAAGAGAAGAAAAAGAAGCCCACTTTTGAACTTCCTGATGAAGTTCCAGATGACCTACGTGAGCAGCTATTGTCTTCAGGGATCTTAGACAACGCTGACATCAGTGTATTGGATTACGATAAAGTAGGAGAAACGCCTTTGGATTCTCTGCCACCAGACCAGCTGGCTAACTTCTTTAGTGCTGGTGGTGGTCAACAGATTGCTGCTAGTGAAAATAGACCCGTCTATGTCAAGCCTAACGGAGATTCTATTCAATCTAGAATTGATGAAGACATCGAAGATGATCAGGAATTCGCTGCTTCAGAAAATGTTGCCAGTTACGTTGTTCCTCCGCCAAATGGTCAAGCTGTTGAAATGAAAGTTGTTCATTTTAACCCGGAAACTCCCGAAGGCCAGCAACTGGCTGAGAAATATATAAAAGAAAATGCCACGCAAGTTGATCCCGTAGCATTGAATGACAAAAGGTATAACAGATATTTGCCATTGAAAGTGAGTGGTAATCAGTTTCCACTACCGGATGTCCTTGAGGGGAGAAAGGTAACTTCAGTCGTTGTTTTGGCTCCCGTTGAGACTGAGGCCTTAGGTGCCCATTCGAGGACAGAGCGAGCAGCCGAAGAAAACTTAAAAGGAATTAAATTTGTCGCTGGTGAGAGCTTGCAAGAAGTACTCAAACGACCAACAAAGGGCAACTTCGAGAAGTGGTTGGATGTTGAGAAGAAGACTGCTACCGATCTGCAATCGGTCGTCTTGCTTGTGACTGGGTAAGAAATTATAGTGTTTATTTTATTTTCGCCTTTTAAAACGAAAACTACTGTTTCTTAATAAGTTTTAACGAAATATTTTTTTACAGAGATGCTGACGCTGCTGATGGAAAAGAAATCTTCATGTACGACATTGCTTCAGGAAACGTAAATAAACTCGATGGTGACCTATCAAACGCATTTGTTGAGGCTGCAGAGAACAACTCTCTTAGCAAAGACATTGAATCACTGGCCATTGAAGGAGAGGGGACTCCAGAAAATTTTGACAAGGATAAAAGCGACGACGTGACTGCGGAAGGTTCTGAAAATGTGCCATTATTTGTAGACTTATCAGGCTTAAACTTAGATCACGGAAACACAAACAAAGTGTCAATATCATCAGGTTACAGTCAAACGAAACACGGCAGATCGTTTAGGAGACATTGATATGCAAAATGCCAAATGGTGTCTGATCCTTGTAAATAGTCTAGTATTAGTATTACTAAATTAAATTCAACGCGATTGTTGCGTGTAGTCGTAATTGTTTTTTTTTACAAAAGTGATAATGGTTGTACAATATAAAATAACTGCCGATTAAACTTGTTTTTATTTTTATCCCTACATAACTCATTAATAAAATGTTTAGTGGCATGTGGATTACATTTTTTTTACATTATTTATATTTTATTTGAATGAGGAATCTATTATGATTCCAGTTTGTTTTCTACTGTGACTCAAGTTCCTATAAAATCTGAATTATTCCATTCAAATTACGCACACCACACACAGACTACAGTTAAATATTATAAATGAGTATTTATTTATGTGCAATATTTTATTGCTTTTTCAATTTCATGTTAATCGACTTTTTAATAATCGAACAAAAACGATTCCTATGTTTAAAAATTTTCACAGCTAGCAACACAGATTCGAACTGTCAAACATATGGATTATTTATGGTGGAAAGGCTCGTAGCGCAGTGTAAAGTTCACAGTCTTTATTTATTTTCATGTATTTTGCTATAATTTTTGACTTGTAATAATGATGGAGGGGTCTCTAAGTAAATGGACAAATGTGATGAAGGGTTGGCAGTACCGGTGGTTCGTGTTGGACGAGAATGCTGGCCTGCTTTCTTATTACACGGTAAGTGACGTTTCATACTAACCGTATTACCAAATAATTTAATCGTCGTTATATCTGTGATTTCTACACGGTTTTTGCTTAAATTATTTTGAAATACCTTGAAAATATTACTCAAATGCGTAAGTTCATCAAAACATATTAGAAATTTTTATTCAAGGTTTAACCTCATGAGAAAATCGCACAGACCAAACACTTAAAATGTATTAAAATACTCATTAAATTAGACTGCCGTGACCAAGTTACAATATTAATAGAATAGCACATTTTTTTCAGTATTATTTGCTATGTCAAAAACTTTAGTGGCAATGTCAAGGTTAGAGTTTGTTGTTTATGTGTACCATAGATGCCAAGGTGAGGCAAAGACCGTGGCAATACGGCCAATATAAAGACTTGCTGATTAATGGTAGAAAAGAGTACCTAGGTAGAAAGCATACAATGACATAGATTGGTTTAGCCGTAGGTATCACAATGCTATTAAAATGTTTTATCAAAATAGATACGATACCTACCTACATAGAATACCTTTATTATGTACACTATAAAAATTACAGATATATTAAGTAAGTAGGTATATCAAACTTCTAATGACTGATAGGTAGTTTTTTATTTAGTTAAAATGTATTTTGGTTTAAAAACTAAAAGTTTTGCTATGGTTACCACAATAATCTTATGTGACCATGCCATGGCTATGAATAGACTTTCAAGTAAACCCTTGAAGCAAAATTTTTGGGAGAGGCCCTTCAAAGTCAGCTGAATGATTAGACTGAATTGCATCATGATTTTATTAAAAACAATAAGTGGATAGCTGTGCACAGTTAAACATTGTTAGGCATTGGTAGAAAAACTAAAAGTTGACTTAGAAAAACTTATTTAGAATTCTTTTATAACACTTGTCCAAGTCTTACATTTATTATCAAACTAGTGTAAAGTTTCTTTAATGTTGTTCATACAATACCTAACTGATATGGATTTGATGGGAAAATGCAGGTGTTTTTATATTTAAATAAAAGCACTTATCACTAAGTAATAAGATTGAATGTTGCAATTTTGTAATTGCAATTATCTCTCTTTTTCCTCAACAACATATACGAGGCATGTTCAGTATTAATAAATCAACATTAGGCCTAAATGGCAGACCTACGGTGTGAGTATGTATGATTAAATGCAATAATTAGATTCAAAATCAAGCAAAAGGCAGATAATCTTATCTAAACCTGCATATCATAATGAAAACTACCTAAATATTTTTATTGCCACCATTTTCAACATGACTTAGAACTTTTTTCTTATCTTTTAAATAGTTTTGTCTGAAGAAGTTATAAAACATGTAATAAACAAATATGACATTAGGAAAGTATAAAACGGTGATGCCTAGTGGTGCGGGACAGCTCGGCAGGAACACTTGCGAGGAGTATATTAACATGAATGTGAACTGGATCTGCAAAGAGAAAAAATATTAATTAATATTTATTTTACAATCAAACCATTATTTACCAGAAGATTTTGTAAAGTGAAGTATTAATATTTTACCACGGCAATGAGTTGTAACTCCTGTTATGACCTAAATTTTGATTCATCATGAATAGAGCAATGACAATTTTTTTTGTCAACCATTAAGTAATTATTTTTTTACTGAGGACAAAAATAAATTTATCAAGTATGTTACCTTAACAAATGTAAAGTCTATTGGAAAAAATTCTTAGGACTAGAATCATCTTTCACAAAAATTTTTTCAGCGCTGCCTTATGAGCTGTAATGAGCCCCATATTCTGCACCAAACATTTTAATGCTTAACAATTCTGTCACATATTAAGCATAAATATGACCTGCCCTGCAATGAACGCAAATACCCTGATATTTTATCACCACCAATCTCATACATAAGATCCATCAGCACAATAGTTAAGCTTGCCATGAAATTACCACTACAATGAGTCTCAATCAGATGTGTAAATGAGGTATAATCGAGGCGTAAAAGTCAGCAGATTTTTTTTTTTTTTATAACGTTGCCCCACACTAGGAATTTCTCCTGTATCGTGGGTGCGTTTACAAACATTTAAATTCACATACACAAACAGCCAGACCCGAAACAACTACTTGTAGGTCATACAAATATTTGTTCCGTGCGGGAATCGAACCCGCGACACGCAGCGCAGCAGTCAATCGCTTAACTAACTCTCTAAAAACTATCTCAAAGGAATTGATAATAAAATGCAAATGAAGCTAACCACCCTGGTTGTTGGGTTCATTTATCTCGACTACTCCCACTTCCATGTCATTTGAGAGGGATTATAATAATAGTGCTATGTTTCAGTTACGTTTAAAACAATAAATTGACGACACGGTTGGCGTAGTGGTTAAGCGATTGACTGCTGCGCTGCGTGTCGCGGGTTCGATTCCCGCACGGAACAAATATTTGTATGACCTACAAGTAGTTGTTCCAGGTCTGGCTGTTTGTGTATGTGAGTTTAAATGTTTGTAAACGCACCCACAATACAGGAGAAATTCCTAAAGTAGGGCAATGTTTAAAAAAAAAAAACATAACGCCTTGTTTCCTCATTGGGTTGGGCAGGGGTGTACCAATCACCGTATGATTATGAACATACAGATAGGTACACAGTTTATAATCTATCTAGCGAGATTATAAACTGTCGAAAAATTGTGAACTGCAACAAACCATTTATAATTTAACGTATTATTTTTCGATTGTTATTAACTTATTACCTATCCATGAAAACCGACCAATTATGAACTGGTATCAAACTTGCATGCGACGAACGCACCTTAGGGCCTATGCACACCACGTTTTTTAAACGCGCCGTCGACGCGCGTTTGTAGCGATACAGACGCGATACGCACGCGAGTCAGTCTATTCTGTAGGATAAAAGCGCGCCGTCGACGCACGTTCCTAAAACGCGCGTCAACTATACAACATTAATTTTTGTTTATACTAAACCCGAAAAGGGGTCATTGTACTCATCATTTTGAACAATTTTTCTATGGGACCAACCTTGAAATCGCGAAAAAAAATTCACCTGTTCCCTACATTTGTGTTCACTTAAATCGACAAAATGTATGCAACAGCTGATTTTTATTTCTCGATTTCAAGGTTGGTCCCATAGAAAAAATTGTTCAAAATGTTGAGTAGGTACAATGACCCCTTTTCGGGTTTAGTATAAACAAAAACTAATGTTGTATAAACGTGCGTCGACGGCGCGCTTTTATCCTGCAGAATAGACTGATTTGCGTGCGTATCGCGTCTGTATGGCTATAAACGCGCGTCAACGGCGCGTTTAAAAAACGTGGTGTGCACAGGCCCTTACGCTAATACTAAATAGCCACGTAATTGCGACCAACATGGAAGTAGCGCTCGCTCGGCTCGCGCTTGGTTGTTCACATTTCTGACCTTTTTTTTTTGTACACTTGGTGGGAAGGGTCTGTCAGATTCTTACTGACTAAAAACCACCCCAGTGTTCTCTTCCCACACTTGCAACGGGGATCTTGGGGTCTATTATTACTTCCGCAATCCCCGGCTAGTGCCAGCCCGCCTCTGCGGGCCACCTCAATTCTGGGGGGGTAAGGTGTTTGACCCCCCAACTCCCCCCGCGACGTCTGAAAGGGGCGCGCGTGGAACACTACGTGCCGCCACCTCGGGTCCAGAGTGATAGAGGGCGGTGGACGTCCCCAAGTCCGCCGTCCCTGGACCCATTTAGGGGGGCCTGGAAGAGGGCATTATCTGCCCTCTGCCGACGCCCAGTGCGCCCGCTGTGGGCTGAGTGAGCGGACGAGATCTCCCGCTCCCTTTCCGCAGCCTCCTTCTGTGACACGACTGTTTCGCAGAAGAAAACCACCGCGTCCCAGGACTCCTCACTGCCGACCATCGACTCGACCACGGCCGGCAGCCTAACCTAACCTATTTGGTCGGGGTGCCCAAACTTAGCTACTGCGACAATTTCGGCTACCGCCAAGACCTACCGATCAGCGACGGATCACAACTTTACGAGTGATAAAATCGGACAGATTATGAATCTTTTCGATAAGTGCAGGTTCACAATCATGCACAATCGATAGGTAGTCGGTTTGTTCACAATTTGACGATTTGACATTGATAGATTGCGTTATATTGTAACAGTTCACAATTTTGCTATAGTTTATAATCTTGTAGATTATAAACTAACGGTGCTCACAATCTTATGGTGACATACCTATAGTACACCCACATTAGTTATTTTTAAGTCCCATGTACTAGGGGGCGAGCCTATTGCCATCAACTGGGCACAAATCCAGAATTGAGACGTTTAAAACAATGTAGATTATTTTGGGAGGCAATTTGTATACCTACTAAATACTGCATGACTAATGCTGTATCTGATGTTTTTCCCTAAGATTATTTATTCGATCGTCCTATTATTTCGATAATATATTTATTTATTTAAGGATTACCAACGCGAGATACATTACAATTATCTTCTACAATATTACTTAAAACTAGTTTAAGTTATCCTGTAACGCACACTTAATTACAGGTTTAGAGGTATGAGGAACAGGGTGTAAAGTTCACTCATCCTCTATAGAAAAGGGTGTATCCTCCGACCAGACGGGTGTTGTGTCTGGTGGGCAACTGCCCAGCGATTGATGTCGGGATGTTGTATATATGCTAGTCGCTCGGTAAACTCTGCTTGCGCGATGCACGATTTTGCGTGACGTCAGTGTGACGCGTAGTTCGCATGTGGCGATGTTGATGCCGCTAGCGCTATACAGGTAACCACAGCTTACAGATGATCGAGTACACATGCTCTGAATACGTAATTAGAATAAGAAGAATACATAAAAATAAACAATTCAATAATCTTGACACATTGGGCTTTAAACTTAAAGGCTTCTACATACTAGCGCGACGCAACACCGCGCACAGGTAGAACAATTTCCTTGATTTTTTCATATAAATTGTTGTACCGGTATCGCGTCGCGCGACAAGTCGCGCCCGTATGTAGAAGCCTTAAAACAGTCAGTTGTAAGAAAAACTTCGGTTAAAATAAAACCTTGTCGAATCGAAAGTTAGGTGTTAAGAGTTTATCTGAGGCCAAAGGCCATCTGGCACGGCGTAAAGGCTTCTACAGATCGGCGCGACACGCGACGTGACACTAAGGCCCCGCGTGTCGCGCGACGAGCGGTGCCTTTGTGTCGCGTCGTGAGTCGCGAAGGTCTGTAGAAGGCTTAATTTATGATCAAAGTAAAGGCTTCTACATACCGGCACATATTTTGCACAAGCAAGATCTACACGAAATTAAATTAAAAATCATACTATAAAGCCAGTGCTTCAAACATGTCAATCGTATTACGCGTAGTCGCTCGCTCGATCCTAAGTACCAATTGATTTATTAATGTGGTCAAACAACCAGTATATTTTGCAAAAGCAAGATCTACACGAAATTAAATTAAAAATCATACTATAAAGCAAACATGTCAATCGTATAAGGTTCGACCTTGCGTTCTGCCAGCCGTTTGGCAGGAAATTGGGGTTTCGACATCCCCGCGGATACATCACTATGAATTCAAATAGCAGCCCTAATTTTGTAGGAAACATTTTCTGCTTGAAATAGAAAATGAAACTGGCCATAATACCCCCCAAGTCATGCCTGTGTATAGTGTTATCGAACGTTTGTAAATAACTATAGTATCTTCGCAAGTGCTGAAGCATAGTCCAAGATAAGTGTGGCCTAGCGCACGATAATTTCAGACTCGTAACTTAGGATCAAGACTTAAAATTATTGGTCCTTAGTTACAACTACTCCTCCTTACCTTCAGTTCGTTTCTACAGTAAACGGCCATTATCCTTCCGAGAATTTGTAGCAAAATTACTTACCATCTGCATAATAGTGAGCCATTTCTTATACTTGATAAGGGTTGCCTTCATCTTCGAGCTTCCCTCGGCCGATAGAAGATAGTAGCTGTACATGATAACATGTACCGAGTTGTTAATCATTGGAGAAAAGGACGTTATTCCACCTGGAAATATAAATTTATAAATTATGTGGACCACAAAGATATCTAGGTATACAATTTTGTTGGGACTGATCCATTAGATAAATAATGCTGGTTTTGGGAATCTGTCCAATGTCTAATGGATGCTGTCATCGTGATTTCATTAAGTTTGTGGTGTCAATTTAGGTGTCGGCTGCGTTATCTGTTATCGGGCATAATCTCAAATCCAATCACGGGATTTAGCAACTAACCGGGAACATGAATAAATAACATACACAAAAGCGTATAGAGTAGGTAGTTATTTGGAATCAGCTAAAAGCATCACCATAGATCTACAGATATTTGAATTTGCAAAACGTGTATTATTATTTTAAATTAGCCATTTCATGTTGGGACGATAAAAAGTGGTATTAACTTGACTCTGATATTAGAGAAGATTTCGTGATAAAGTTTGTCGCTTTGCGAATAAATTATGCTAAATAGAAAACGATACACAGTCTACTCGCAAAGTTGCAGACTGAATTAATAATACTGTTGATCGGTTTAGTCAGTTTCCAGACTAAAGGAGAGGTAGTAGGTAGCCAACAGAATAACAGGCCAGCATAAACAGCTTTAATTACCACTGACGGTTTATGCGGTATGTATACGGTGTATATCTACGCCTAGATATAAATTTAGATTTCAAAAAAAATCGTAAAACTATACAACGAAGGGCGAAAACCTGACTAATGATAGTAGTGACAGGCATATTGCTGTAAAAGCTTTATACTCTCGACACAAAGCCACAAAAGAAGTCCAACTCACTTTGCCCCAAGGTGCTCAAGTACCATCATGTAGCGGAAGGCTGAGTACATTCACAGTGAAAGTAAATTGATTGATTGAAAAATCTTCTTGAACACTTCCCACGATACCCGTTAAATGTCAAATGACTACAATGAGTGGCCGAGTTTTGGAAAATCAAAATCAATAATCTAATCCCCTCACGCGCGCCTCAAAGAATTGTCAGCACCAACTGACGGGGTCCGATAGGGCCAATGCCTGCCGGGGTTGCGAGTTTGTCCGAAAGGGATATCGTGGCCCTGGCTCACAGGCAAATGAAGGAATACGGGTGGGTTTTAGTCAGTAAAAGTCTGACACGCCCTCCTGCTCCGCCCAGAGCGGGAGAAGTTATTTGATAATTTCCCAACCAAAAAAAAGGCAAGCCGAAAGTGATTAAAGGCTTCGACGCGACACGGCACAAAGGCCCCGCGTGTCGCGGGATGAGCGGTGCCTTTGAGCCTTAAAGAAGAATTCCAAAAAAAGCCAACGGCAACTATGTTATATACATATTTACACCATCCTATCAGCTCTAACTAATATTATAAATGAGAAAATGTTTGTTTGTTTCGCTTTCACGCTAAAACGGCTGAACGGATTTGGATGAAATTTGGCATATGGGTAGACCATAACCTTGGATAGACATAAGATCATTTTTATCCCGATATTCCAGCAGGATCGCAACTTATGCGGGTGAAATCGTGGGGCGCAGCTAGTAGAATATATTTTTCAGCACCTCAAGATTCATTTGCTTCGGGCCTTCATTTCGGCAGACACCGTTTGGCTATCAGAACCAAAATCATCATATTGGTCCTAAGGCAACATGTTCAATATCTTTCGGGCATATTTCTAATCCCGAGCGATGCCTGACCCTTTTTTATCAGAAATGTAGTCCCAAATCGTGCTTGTAACCCTAAAGGCTTCTACATACTGGCGCGACTTGTCGCGCGACGCGACATCGGTAGAACAAATGCTATGAAAAATTCAAGGAAATTGTTCTACCGGTGTCGATGTTGTCGCGCCAGTATGTAGAAGCCTTAAATTGCCGCTTGATTTGCTTTAGGGATCGCTTTGTATATTTTAATCATATTTACAACAATAGGAACGTCCTCACACACGTTAAACAAAATAAATTTTACAACGAAAATATTAGAGATCTCTAATATCTCATTTGGAATGCTTTGACAGACAATGTCCGAGAATTTTAAGCATCTTACATATCCCTATTTGTTGAGCACAATCCTTATGGAGAGGTATGACCTTTCACAGCACATACAATGTGGACACTGTGGTCTCCATTGGAATGCACTAGAGCTACGCTATGCTATGCGTTTGGCACGTCCGGATAGTAATTTGCATTCTCCGAAACTCCGTGCACTCCTTATCTAAGATTGGCTTGTCACTCCTCTTAGGTAAATGGTCCGCTATCAACTGCTATATTATCTTAGTTGCTTTGATGTCTTCTGCTCATGACATTTCAATATGTTGTTATTAAGGGTGGGTGCTTGTTAACTCACTCTTGTTGTTACGAAGTATCTTTGTTCTCTCAAGATTCTCCACAGAACTTTAGTTAATGTTCTGTGCTACTTACATACAGAAATTCGCCGTTTTGATTCAATGAGCAACTAGCTCATTGAATCAAAACGGCGAATTTCGTTTCTGCTTATTGTGAATTGTGATTTGCTGTATTCTAAATATAAATATCGCTTACCTTATCTTTTATATAGGTTACGTCAACCTTATCTTGTATTTCAATTTACATTCCCCAACTAAATCATCATAAGCGCGAAAACCGTTCCATTCTAAACTATTCAACAGTAATCGAGTCAAGTTGTTCCTTCAATTATAAATAGGACTTGACTTTGCGGATAGAAACCTTTCATTTGACTTGCTGGCTTCACTGCAAATTAAGTGTTATGAGAGCCAGTCGACAAACACGAATAGTATCCAAGGCACACATTATACCGTGTTATACAATAACATTTAATATGATATCACCGACTGAAAGGTCTCACGCGAGACGTGGATCATAAAAAATTATACTCTCGCGTTTTGAATATAGAGTTTGTTTTTCGTTGTCGGCTGTATGGTCCATGCCCAGCTCATCACTTTCACTCGCTGGCCATCGCTATCTATGCAATGCTTGTCCAACGATAAACTACTAGACATTGCTTAGGGTCAGTTTTATCAGCGAATGTATGGGCGTAGGTAATCGTCTGTCAGAATTACGGAACTCGCAAATCGGAGCACGGCCTCGTGGATGGAAAGTTGTTTTTTAGAAGAAGGTAATATGATGAATCGTTTAAAATTATTTAGGGCAGTTGTAAAGACTGATATATATAGGAACCTGCAGATCAGTTCCTTGTAGAAGTAATGCACAATTATTATGTCAAAGCTGTTTTATCCGAGCGTAGCTATAAATAAAACCTGGGTTTTTGGAGGTGGTGTAAAAGCAGATAAATTATCCGCGTTCATTGGCGAATTGATCAGACATCATATTGCGAAAATGACGATACAGCAGTCTTTATTAGTAAAAATACGCATAAAACAGACTACCAAATGTGACACCATAAAAGCCTTATTTATGGCATTTTATTACCTGTGTGATACAATAACCATTAACATATTCCCCACATTTGGGACAAATGCCTCGCCGCGTTTCCATCCAACTCAAAGGTATCACCAGTTCAAAGAACTATTCACAAAACAATAAATGTCGCGTTGTATAGTCTTGGCTTGAAACAAGCAAAATATTCCTCTGTACGGTATATGGGTAGTACTCGTAGGTACCGTGTATATGGGTCACGGGGTTTCATCTTGACAGGGAAAACGTGAGCTTGCCTATGCATTACTCTTTGCATACAATTTTCTGAACCTTGTTATGGTTCCGTACTTCAAAAGGAAAAAATGGAACCCTTATAGGATCTCTCGACAGACGGACATACAGACGTATGTCCGTCTGTCACAGCATATTTGCTCCGAATGTACTGGACCGATTAAGTTGAAATTTGGTACACATTTGAATTTCTGTGATCCAATACATGTATTTAGAATACGGGGTTCACTTGTGGTGGAAAAAATTGAAAAAAAGAGGTTTGCGAACGGTACTGTTTGACTTGGTGTGACATATCCAATGAAAGGACATGTTATGAGGATTTCAATTTTATTTAATAATTTTAAAATAATTCGTTTTAAAGTCATTCGTTTATTATTCGTTTTAAAGTTGTTAGAAAATATATAAAAATTGATCATTGGCCCCTTATTTCCGAAACTGCTGAGCCTACATTTTTTTTAATACAGAGAATAGTTATTTATTTATAGATTAAAGGAAAACCTATAAGAAGTCTTTGGTCTCAAAATAACATGGTGCCTAAATCACTCAATATTGTGCGTACAAAGTGGAATGTACTCGTAAGTAATGAACATGTTTTCCAACTTATACAATGTTAAGTTTGTTCGTGGGATAAATTCATCCCAACTACGGAACCGTTCATTGTGCGTGGTCCGACACGCACTTGGCCGGTTTTTTTGAAGAAGTCGTTGATGTTTTGTTGTTTCTGGAAAATAATATTCCTGGAACTGTTGAATTCAAATACTGTTATATCCATACTAACATTATAAATGTGATAGTCACTGTGTTTGTCTGTCTGTTACCGTATCACGCCTAAATTACTGAGCGGATCATTATGAATATCGTGACACACATAAAATGACAATTGATCGCAATAGGTTTCATTTTGATAGTTCACCCTCGTCCTTTGCAGTAGCGAAGCTACAACTTACATTAGCTGGAAGCCGAAGCAAAAATTGTTCAGTTCACATAAACTCAAAATAACATCAAAATTGATTACCTCAAATATTTGTTTAGTCATTCCTTCAGTTTTCTTAATTTAACGCCATCTTAATTCGTCGGCATTCTTAGTTAAAACAAAAAAAAAAACCGGCCAAGTGCATGTCGGACCACGCACAATGAAGGGTTCCGTAGTTGGGATGAATTTATCCCAAAAACAAACTTAACATTGTAGTTGAAAAACATGCTCTCCCATACATCGATATACGTTACGGTCAATTCTCCAACTGCAAATTTAAGTTGGTCGACTATTACTCGTTAACTTGTGAAGCCTACTTAGCTGTGATAGTTTTCCTTTTAATTTCGTTATATATACTATTGCCATGAATTTTTTCACATATCCAAAACCAACCATTTAGCTGGCAGGGGTGGGGGACACGTGACTCTAACAAAAAATAGCACTTTAAAGCTTAATATTACGCAAACGGATCCCTTAATTGAAAAATGGTTTTGCCAAACCCACAATATTTTTGAACGGCCTATCCAACGATACCCCACACCATGGAATAGACGAGAAAAAAAAATATCATCCCCATTTCACGTGTAAGGGAGGTACCCTAAAAAAAAATGTTTTTCATAATTTTATTTTACCATTTTTTCGGCATGATTAATATGTATACCCATGCCAAATTACAGCTTTCTAGGACTAAGCGTCTCTGAGCTAAGCTGGGGACAGACGGACGGACGGACAGACAGACAGACAGACGGACATGGCGAAACTATAAGGGTTCCTTGTTTACTACGGAACCCTAAAAATGTTAACTGCGTTCACGATTTAGGATAGATTATAGATAGGTACGCGTTATTTATCTTATGATTTACTTGTAATGTGACAATGTATATGTATATTATTAGTAATAGTAAACTCTACTAGTCGTTGTTCTGAAGGGAAGCCGGTAGGAATGGGGTTGTATGAAGCCGTCGCCCCTGGTCCTTTGCTTTATTTACGTTGTTGAGCAGACGAATTTTTCAAACTTATGAAGCAATGGGTTAGCAATATCCTTCAAAACTCTCCGATTGTGATTCAAACTATGTTACGCAATTAGGGTGCTGGCCCAGGTCGAGCAGTGTTATTGGGGGTTCCATCAGGAAGTTCTCAGCAGCAGCTTGGAGTCTGGATTTCTGCCTGATTGATGGTAATAGGCTCGCCCCTTATTACATGGGACTTAAACATAACTGACGAAATGTGGGTAAACTGCAGGGGGTCTACTCCGAAGATAAATCCGAAGTATCGGCCGTTTCCTGACTACGGCTGACTAAGACTGATTATGGTGAAAGAAAAAAAAACGACAGTCAAAGAGATAATTCAAAGTCAAAAATGTGACTTGAAGTCGAATAAGGACTCAAAGTCAAAAAAGGAAACTTTGGAAGTCAAGAAACGGCCGAACATACGGCCGATACTTCGGATTATATAATATATAATCCGTATGTCGAAACCTTTTCGTAATTATAGTATCATTATTTTACTTTACAACGCACTAGTAAGGAGCTCCTTGGAATATTGTTCCACTATTTGGTCTCCTTATTATTCAACTTATACTAATAATGTAGAATCTGTTCAGGCCCGTTTTGTTAGGCATTTATGTATGAAGAATGGGATCCGAAAAGCTATACCTGATTATAGCGACAGGTTAAGGCACTTTAAAATGATTAGCTTAAAAGAAAGACGTAACCATTCTGACTTACTAATACTCCATAAAATTATAAACGGTACAATAGACGCACAATTAGTAAACTATTTTAAATTTAGGTCTAGCCAACGTAGTAAGCGTCATCATCGTATTTTTGAATTGCCTGCATCCACATTAAATTCCACATTTAATAGCCCCCTAACACGTATGGCAAGGCAATATAATGAAAGGCCAACTTGACAGATTACCCTATTGATATTTTCTACATGAGTTTCGCTTCATACAGGCGTTCCCTATTCAAACAGTGCGAAGAGTGCACGTCTGTGTAGCTCAAATTGGTTTGTTTTGTCGTGTTCTGGATTTGGGTCTCTGGACACACTTTTAATTTTTTACACTTTTAATTTTTTCTCTTTTGTCCCTAATATTCATATGTTAAATGTCATGCATACCTGTTATTTGCATGGTTACTGAAGTGCCAATTTTATATGTTATTTAATTTTGAATTGTAAGTGACTATGCTGTTGGTGTGCTTATTATAAATAAATAAATATCGCTTCGGAGTAGCCCCCCTGGTATACCTCTGTCTAACCTTTCAGGAAACACTTGGGTGAATTCGTCTGTGGGCAAAGCTACAAAATTGAGTTTGTGGTACACAGTTGCGATGCCAAGCACCCAGCATACGGGTCGAAAGATAATTCGTTCGTGTGCCCACAACCCGCTCCACGAGTCGTCGCTATACGAAGCTATAGATGACTTCAGTGTTGTATGTACTGATTTGTTGTTATAGATTTACATAATACATTATATGGCATGCTAATTTGTATGCATTCTATGTAGGTACTTGGCACCGAAAGTGTACAAATTAACGATGGGAGCAAATTAACCGTTTTTCCAGTAAAGGTTTATTGGGCCTGTGAACAAACATTACTTTATCTTGTAAAAGCTGGTGCGAGTGCTAATAGCTATCTGTCGAAAGTACGGGCAAAATTTAACTAAGTGCAAACATTAATTTATATCGCCGCTGCTAAGGCGACGATAACCGACTTTTAATGATTTTATACAAGATCACGTCTAAACGAGTAGTGTTAATGATTTGAAAAAAATATATGTTAAATTAGAGCATTTTATCAATAACTTAATATTTGAATATTTTAGATTATAATATGTTTATATTACATAGTGAAATGAATTTGTAAAGTTATGTCTAACGCGGATAAAAAACTGAGAATGGCGCAAAATCTACCAAGCGTATTTTTCTGAAACCTTCAGTAATACAAAGATAATTTAATAATTGATCTTTGAGTATACGCGTTAATAAATTAATAATGCGTCAAATTGGGGACAGCGTTCCTTGATGGGCGAGTCCTATTACTGGCTGAACGTACGACGCGTTGCGTGAGCTCAGTACAGAACACGCAAGCTAGCCACTCAAGGTCACTGACATATATCTCCGTTCTCCGTTGTTTTGATTCAGGCACTGGAATGGTTTTTGAATGATGTTGCGTGAGATATTGTCATTAAATCACTAAAATCTATCACATCTGTATACCTTCGATAAAGTCACGAACTGTTTAGAGAAAAGCATTCGAAGTATATTGCTGCAGGGTAAACATTAGCAAGAACTGTTTGGGCAGGTCAAATACCACAATAACTGCTTTAATTATAATCCTATGCTTGAAGATTGCTGCATCCTCCTGCATCCATTTCTCAAAAGTGATTGCTTTTTTGTCCCTTAAAAACACTGGTAAGCCAAGAAAATGACCGGAAAATTTTTCCACACGACCTCATCATCATCATCATTTCAGACGAATGACGTCCACTGCTGGACATAGGCCTCCCCCAAGGGGGGTGTTTGCCATAATCACCACGCTTGGCAGGCGCGTTGGCGATCGCAGTATGGTGTCAAAATGCATAGAGAACACATGCTGCCCATTCTCTAGTAAGTCCCTTAGTCGCCTTTTACAACACCCACGGGAAGATATAGGATTTATCCACACGACCTCATCATCATCATCATCAGCCCATAGCAGTCCACTGCTGGACATAGGCCTCTCCAATTGCACGCCATTCAGCTCGATTCTCGGCAACTCTCATCCAGCTGCCACCAGCCACCCTGCGAAGATCGTCGCTCCACCTAGCCTGAAGGCGTCCTGCCTTACGTTTGCCAATTCGCGGTCTCCACTCAAGAACACGTCTACCCCAACGGTCATCGGTTCTACGGCTAATATGGCCGGCCCATTGCCACTTCAGCTTGCTTATTCTGTGGGCTATGCCGACAACTTTGGTTCTCTGCCGGATCACTTCGTTCCACACGACCTACTCCAGCATAATTCCTTAATTTAAACATCCAGCCAAATCCAAACCAGATTCTTCCACAAGGTCGCATTTCAATCAGTGTAGCATTAAAAAAAAACAAATCCCCAACATCGCTTGAGAAATAAAAAGAATACTTAATACCGCTGCTATATTTAGCACGGGTGCAAACGAAAGCCTCTGGCTTTCATGTTTTAAAATAAAACCTCCATGTTTTATTTAGAGGTTGTCCGTTGAGCGAAAACATTCAAATGCTTTTCAACTAAGATGGCGTTTGGCGACTATAATTATGGTATTTGAATTTGATGTTGATTGATGTAAATAAATGGTTGACATTGAGGCTTTGGAAAGGGGAATGGTAATAGGTTTTGTTGTTGACTTTCTTTATCCTTTTTAGGTTTTCTCCAAAGGGTAGGGTACCTCAAAAAGAAAAAACGGAACCCTTATAGGATCACTCGTGTGCAGGACTTGAAACCAGTTAATTTGTATTTCCGAAGATACAAATTATTTTTTGATACAATTGATATTAGCTTCAAAGATTGCTTCATCTCACATTAAGTTCAGCACTGATTTTGTAACAAAATATTAAATAATTAACGAAATGAAATATGTTCGAAAACCTTTATAATAACGGTTAAGGTTACAAAGAAAATTAACCGGTTTCCGAGCCCTACTCGTGTCGTGTGTCTGTCTGTCCGTCTGTAACAGCCAATTTGCTCCGAATCTACTGGACCGATTAAGTTGAAATTTGGTACACGATAATAATTATAATATATATATTTCTGTGACCAAAACACGGTCGTAAATAAATTTAAAAAATGGGGGTCACTTCACGAAAACTAGAAAATTAAAAAAACAAGATTTGCATACTGTGCCGTGCCGTATATCAGTATTTTTATTTTGTATTTTAAAATAAATACTTTAAAAGTTATTTAGGAAATTAGATGAAAATTGACCATGGGTCCTATCTTCGAAACTACTGAGCCTAACTAACATTTTGAAAAAATAATACAGAAAATAGTTCTTTACCTATTCTTTTTTTTATTTTTTTTTTAAACTTTGCCCCACACTAGGAATTTCTCCTGTATTGTGACCTATAGATTACTGGAAAACCCATAAGAAGTATATGGTCTTAAAATACCATGGTAAATCACTCAATATTGTGCGTACAAACTTACATTTTTTTATTACTAATGAAGTAATTTTTTTTTTTTTTTTCTATCGCAGCTTGAAGTGGGAATTATTGATCGAAAGTGTTCCTCAACATTACGTAGAGGGCGAGTGATGGGTCACATTAATGCTTCACTGTAACCGTGGTATCCATACTTATTCTTCGTCGTGTCGATGGCACGACACTGAATTAAATCCATACTAAAACTAGGTATATCAATTACGTAATATCAATGATGTATTACCTTTAGATGCGTTACCTGCGCTCAATAATGGCCAAGTAAATGCCAGGCAATTGCCTGACATTTACAATAATAATAATTATTATTACGTACGCGCCAATGAACATGCAGCAGCTAGTGACGTAACTAAATATGTATGTTCATCTCTTTCTAACAACAGATATCGGTATAGGTCTTTCCTTTTCTTCACGCGCTGTATGATTGTATGCAAGTATGTAGCTACAATCATGGCTTACGCTGTTTTGAGTGCACTAATGTTCGTGTATGACGCGTCTATTTATAATACGTCATTGCGTAATATAGTCAAAATGGACATGCGAGTTAACGAAAGAAAATAGCACAGGAGGAAAGAACGCGACCATGATGAAAAAAAAAAACAAGGAGGACCAACCAATATTTTAAGGCAGACTATACCATGTCGATAGAAACGCTTTAGGGGCTTTAAAACTTCGTAGAGTCTTATATTGTACAAAAAACAAATTAAAAAAAATACACAAAAATGTCTCCTACTCGTACGTAGTAGAAGTGTTCACTTTGTTTTGCAATTTTCTCAACAAATTTCACGCAAAACCATTAAAGTCTTAACTTTTCAAACAAGCTGGAGGCACAATTTCGTAGTTTCGGCAAAGTTTGACGTTCAAGGTTCTGTGTGGCGAGAACAGCAATTATGTGGGGTAAGCCTAAGTGGTAATACCTATAGTGCTGAATTGGATATATGTATATCAGTCCGGTTTCAGATTAGGCCTTTCAAACATATTTGGTCCTTTTGGAAAATCGAGCTGTTCCTTGCTTTGTTGCATCAAGAAAGAGACTTTGGGTGGAAATTGTATTCCAATACCATCAGCATTAGCACATCAGAAATAAGAACCAGAAACAGTCAGTACAATGGTGGACAGAATCTAAACATGCATAGTATTTTATTTAAAAGCTCCCGCAGACAGGTGCGACGCGATTCTGATAGAGTAATGTCCATGAAGTTTTCATAGAAATTGTTCTACTAGATTTGCGTCTCGCCTGTCTGCGGTAGCCTTAAACAGTCCTCCCAAACCCATTACTAATTCACTTTTCAATCAATTAAATTAACCCAACCCTATGAACTTGAAAGCTGTCCTCGATCCAACCCAGCTTTGATCATAAGATTAAATTCACTCAGCTGAACTTGCTGATCTTCAAAAGGACCCTCGGAATGTACTCCAAAGCTTTTCACTGAGGTAATTGAATAATAATGATTTAATAAAAGGTCGTGCGGAATTATGAGAAGGTAATATGACGATATAATCCGTATTTAAGCTTTTTAAGAGGCTTATCACAAAAATGCGTTCTGAAGGATTAAGCAGCCGACGCATAGCATTTTGTAGCAATTTGGCAGTTGTATTTACGTTTCTTTAAAGTTTCATACATTTCTTTTTACTTTTTTATATGAAATTTAATTTCTTATGAACTTATGGTTAATCTGGTATACATTTTACATAATAATATTAATTAAGTAAGGAGAAAAAATATTCACAGTTAATTCTGAGCGTTTAGGGTTTTAACGGGTTTTTTTTTAATAGATATTCCTGCTTATTTACAAAATCTGAAGCCGCTATGAACTAAACCACAATTCAAGAGATATTATTGTATATATTTAATTTCCTTTGCTTATGTACAGTAGTTCAATCCACGAGCTCGAAAAAGTGCCGTCGCACATTGTATGAAAACTTGCTTCGGAATTTTGGCTTTATATAAATAAATAACAAAAAAGAAATAGGAAAAGGGAGACCTATTAATAACTATTCTCTACCACTTAATAAGTAAGAGTTGTCGAAGTCTTTCAGTTTCTCAGAATAAGAACGCCAAAGTTGGCCATGTAACGCAAAAATCACGGTCGACATGTAAGTTAGTCCTCTTAATAATTTATGTAATTAATATCAAGTTGATGTTATTAAAAAAAATCCACAGGACACTTTTTTTGAGGACAAAAATGTTTGCCTGGAGCATTATCTACTTCTACTTGTTACAGGGTCTGCATTTACCAATTATGTATTTTGAGCCAAGTAAGGCGAAGTTGAAAGTCTTCCTAGGAAATAATGATGGATCAATTTTCTTGTAACTGCGGTAAAAAACATTTAAAATTGTTTATTGGTAACACAAGTATAGGTATAAACAATTTTATGATTGGATCCACCTTTTAGACCCCCCCCTCCCCTCCTCCCTTCCTCTTTTTCCGGTGATTATAGAAGATGTGTTGATATTAGCTTCATGCATTTATAATCCATACACAGCCAGAATTGTTTGCCGTGGTCCTTATACGAGTATTTATGTACTTAGTAATGCGTCTCTAAGCAATCAAGTCTTTGATAGCCAATATTGCCTCAAATATTATATGATAAATCGTGTCGATTATGTGTGCAAAAATGACGCAACCCCTTTAATATCAACCATGGTGTCTTAGATATGAAGCAGAAACGGGGGTATATAGCCTTTTATAGGTCATAAACGGTGGTAATCATAATATAACGTTAGTTCGCTTCTTTTACTATGATAAGATAAGACATAACATACAGTTAATGTTTTAGATTTGTAATAGAGCAGGAAAAATCAGTTTTGAGTGAATGTTCGGGAACAAAATGATTTTAGGACAAGGTAAACCTCGAAAGTGGCCAGTGGTAACGGCCCTAACTGATGAGTTGTAGGTCGTGGGTCCAAATCTAGGCAGGCGCTGTACTTTGAATGAATGAATGAAATGCACCGACCCCAGCGTGGTTGTACCAGACTCGATTGCTCGAATGAACCCAAAGATTCACACTAGCCCCTGAAACCTCATGTTTCAAGAGACTACAGAGATCATTGTATATCAGAGAGTAGACCGGGGGGCGCGATAATGGTAGAGAAGACGTGCCCTTGGGATATGGAAGGATTATTAGAGCCTACCGAATATGCATCCTTGAGCAAGCATTGGAATAGTGGAGAGACGGGTGATATTTATTTATGAGAGGGGTATAGCGAATCTAGTAGGTCGTGGGTCCAAACCTAGGCATGCGCATTACTTTGTGTAAATAATTTCATCACCACTGCTTTCAAATCAGTGGAGGAAAACATTGCGAGCAAACCGGCATGTCCTAGAACCAAAAATTCGAAGACATGTGACATCTACCAACCCGCACTGGGCCCGCGTGGTAGATTACAGCCCACTCCCTCTCGAAGAGGGGAGACCTGTGGCTCAGTGGGAACAATATAGGCTGATTATATAAACCTCGATTAATGCACTGGTTTGGGATGATGATAGTTAATGTAGTTTTAGATTACGTGATATCATGTCCCAGAATTAACGCACAACAGCTTAAGGGGTCATTGTACTCATCAGTATGAACAACTTTTACTATAGGACCAAAATAAAAACCGCGAATTTTGAATTTAATTCTGGGACATGTATATTCTAAACTGAAGAATGGCCAAACTTAAGGGGCAGTGGGCAGGGCCATTGATCGCAGAACAGATGGCCGATGGGGCCGAAAGGTTTTGGAGTGGCGACCGCATATCGGAAGACGTAGCGTTGCAAGACCTCCCACAAGGTAGACCGATGACCTTGTGAAGGCCTCAGGAATCCGCTGGATGCGAGAAGCACAAAACCGGTCGAAGTAGCGATGCTTGCCGCAAACCAAATCATGTCGCCAATGTCTCTAAATTTTTAATAAGTTAATAAAGGAAGATGATTGATGACAGAACTTGAGTTTTGGACAGGTAAACGTACTTGGATGATAATCCTATAATACCACAGAAGATTGATTAACACTGTCTGTCACTGTGGCGGATAGATTATTTGATGCCTAAGACGTTGTTTCCCTTACATTAATCGAGGTACAATATTATATTAACATAACATCACGCCTGTAATCCCCGAAGCGTAAGGCAGAGGTGTACCTACCCATAACACCCACTTTTCGCCAGTTATGATTGAAGTCCCATGTAATATGCGAGCTTGGCACACATCCAGACCACGGGCTGCTTTTGAGAAAATCCAATAACACATTGCCCGACCTGGGGATCGAACCCAGGACCTCATGCTCAACAGTAGCACTTACGACCACTAAAGTCCGGTCGCGAAGCAGAAATAATTTCGTACAATGACCCCCATTACTTATCTCTATCGCTCGCGCACAATTGTATTGCCGTCGCACTCGCACATTAGAGGGACCTTAAGACGGAGTAGTTAGCTTGCGTGTTCTGTACTGAGCTCACGCAACGCGTCTTACGTTGAGCCAGTAATAGGACTCGCCCATCAAGCGCCATCAATTTGACGCATTATTAATTTATTATACACAAAACAAAAGGTATTTTAATAAAAACGCGTATACTAAAAGATCATTAATGAAATTGTCTTTAAATTGGTGAAGGTTTTACAAAAATACGCCTGGTAGATTTTGCGCCATTCTCAGTTTTTATCCGCGTTAGACATAACTTTACAAATTAATTTCACTGTATAATATAAACATAATCTAAAATATTCACATATTACATTATTGAGAAATTGCTCTAATTTAGCATATATTTTTTTCAAATCATTAACACTACTGGTTTAGACGTGATCTTCAATATAACATCATTAAAAATCTGTTGTCGTCGCCTTAAAATGCGCGAGCGAATAGAGATAAGTAATGAGGGGTCATTGTACGAAATTATTTCTGCTTTGCGACCGAACTTTAGTCGAACCAGACAATCGAGATACAATATTCTGTTAAGATAAGTACTATATAGTAAGTACGGTCTGAATCACGGATATTAATACAGCCAATGAAAAGTTCATCCCGTTTTCATCCGAGGTATTAACAAAACCGCAAAATAAAATTTTATGAAGTCCATAAAAGTTAAGGCTAATGGTATTCTGTGGCTTGGGGAACTTTGGTGGAATTGCAGTTTTCTGTGTTTTATAAAGAGTTGGTCTTTCAAGTGCGGTGTGACTGGTAATGGAAAGAAGGGGCTGGCTAAGGATCGAGCAAAGAGAGAATAAAGATTCTATTCTCATTGCTGTCGCGTGCAATTAGAGAATCCTATGTGCAGCAGTGGAAACCCGATGAGGAGCAGTGCTACAACCTGATGAATTTAAAAGACGACGTCACAAAAATATTATTGGTAAAACCTTACTATAGTTCAGTACAATAAAACAGTAGGTAGAACATAAAGCAAACAGTCAGTACGAGTATCTTGTTACAGAAACAGCGCACGCCCTGTGTAAACAACGTTAACTCATTTTGTACAATAAGGTGTATCGCCGCCTACGCCTTCATCAAATCGTATTTGTTTAGCTTGTAAAAACTGATGAGCAAACATTCTTACAATAATAAGTTGCGATTTCTTGCTACAATTTTTTCGACAATTTTGTTTTGTCGAACTGTTGTTACTGACCTATTTACCAACTCAAAGATTTCTTAAAAGTGTGGCAGGCTTGGTTTTCCAATGAGCTTTCAACCATTTTGGTTACCCTGTGGTTCTGTTTTAGGTACTTATACCATACGTTCTTGTTTAGACTTTATGCCAAATTATACTAGTTTTAATAAAACTCTTCTGTCTGACTGACCTACGATATTGCTTGTCTTGTTGATTGCTTTGCTATAACATACGGTTATCATTTGATATATTGTTTCGTTATTAGTTCATTATTTTCTTACCCATCTAATATCTTGACCAACGTAGGCGTCACACGATTTTCTCTCATTTCTGCCCACTTTCATCATAAAAACAAACAATGTTGCGCAAACTGAGCCAGTTGACTTTGCTAACGTTTATTGATTGTGGTAACTGTCACATTAATAGTCATTACAGACACGGATTGCAATTTCAAAGCACGTTTTATAGTCTGTTTCAAAAGTACCTGATCAAAATGTAAACAAATGGATTAGAAAACGTACCTGTGGCTGCTAAACACTTAAATCCGAAATTCTAATTTAAAATCACCTTGAAGTGATTTTCCGTTTGACAATTGAGGTTAATTTTCGTCGATGCTTTCTCATCACGGGTGGCAGGTGTCTTTCGGCTGTAATGATGATAATGAATGATACTTCTATCAGATACTTTGGAACAGACCATATGTATCTTGCATATATATTTTTGCTCCTGTGCCAGCCTCACTCAGGTTCATCATATGGTTATGTTACGTTATTAGTGTAATGGGACTGGCCTGGCCACATCTGCCGTATGCCCAATAAGCTGTGGGCCGAAATAACCATTATGTGAGACAGCTAGAAGGCGTCGCGGCAGACCGCGTAGAAGATGGCAGGACGAGCTGGACAAAAACAAACGACCAGTGGTCCACATTAGCATTGCATTGCAAGCCCTGGAAGACATGAGGATACAGACAAACATTAACAGTCCGTATTTTTGAGTAGGTGTACGAGTATGTATGTGCAACACTGGCTACAGTAATAATAATTGCTGGACAAAGAGGCTGTTAATTACCGCGTCCTATAGGCTCACAAATATTTGGGTCGTAAAGGGCAGACGGAGTATTTCAAATACGCACGTAATTTTTTTAACGCATTCTTGTTTCTGGACGCTTCTAAACAAAACAAATTGCGAATACAGGCCTGACATTCATTATCGTATTTCTGTAACAATATCGCAGTCCCAGAAGTCAAGAAAAAATTGGTCCTTTTTAGGACTATCAACTTGAAATTTTGAATAGTTTTAGATGACGTTTGCCCAACCATTTTGCAAACAAGAATTAAATTTTAAAAAATGTATCTTTTTTGCAAAAGAGACTAAAAGGGGGTCTTAAAAATTTGAAGTGGGCATGTGAGGTATCATATGAAAGAGCGCTGTTTGCACATTCTCAAACATTTATTTTTTATTTATTAGGCATCCTAGTTTCCGACTTTTGATGAAAAATATAACAAAAAAAACCGCCCCCCACCCTTATCTCCGAAGTTTGCATAGATAAACATCTGAAATTATTCTATGTGATAGAAGTTTATGTAAAGATTACATGAAAAATAAAACGATGTCTCTAAATAGCACAGTTTTTCAGAAATCATCAACATCATATATAAGTACGGAACCCTCGGTGCGCGAGTCCGACTACCTCTTGACCGGTTTTTTAAATATACTTTAGGTAATATTTATCTGGTGCTAAATCAAAGAGTTGTTGTGCTGTGCAATAAATTAAACGTATAGATATCTAATAACGTCAGTCAGGCACTTTATAAATTATTTCATCACCACTGATCTCAAAACGGTGAAGAAAACATCACGAGGAAACCGGCATGTAGAACCTCCTAGAACTTAAAATTCGAAGACTTGTGTCATCCACAAACCCGCACTGGGCCTGCGTGGTGGATTACGGCTCACTCCTTTTCACAGAGAGGAAGCCTGTATCCCAGCAGTGGCCATTATAGGCTGATTACGCTTTTGCTAATGACGTTCCCAGTCTTCAGACAAAAATTCAACCAAATACTTGTATATCCAATAGGAGGAGGAGCTCCTGGCTCAGTAATAACAGCCGCACGAGTCGATCCATCAAGTTAAGCTACGTTTGCCGGAGCTGGTCCGTAGATAAGTGAACGAGACTTCTCCGTGCCTCGGAAAGCACGTCAAGCCGTTGGTCCCGGCTGTCATTCGTGGATCTTTGACAGTCGTTACGGGTCGTCAGAAGCCCGAAAGTCTGACAACCAGTCTTAACCAAGGGGTATCGTATTACCCAATTACTGGATTGTGGAGGTCAGATACGCAGTCGCTCCATGTAAAATACTGTTATTCAAAAAAAAATACTGGCAGCCGGTTAGGCCGGGACTCCACCACGCACATCTCTGCTTTGGAGGAGTCCCGGCCTAAGACTGGAAGCCGATCCCAACATAGTTGGGAAAAGGCTAGGAGGCAGATTGATTGATTGACTCGTATATATCAAATAGTTTAGTCACTATTAGCTAGTCAAATATTGGCAAAACCTATAGTCGGACTACACTACAATTTTGTTTTAAAAAGCCACTTTGTTAGGATTTTTCCAAAATACTCTTAAGCATTAGTATTGCCAGTGTTTTCATTTATTGTCGTACTTTTGTCTCCATATTTATTTATTTATTCAACATCACATACATTTGTTTTAACAGGTAATATAATACCCAAGCTAACAAAAGTATATCATCATCATCATTACAGCCGAAAGTCGTCCACTGCTGGACATAGACCTCCCTTAAATGGGGGGTTTGCCATAATCGCCACGCTTGGCAGGCGGGTTGGCGATCGCGGTATGGTGTTAAAATGCATAGAGAACGCTGCTGCCCATTCTTTAGTAAGTCACCTAGTCGCCTTTTTGTTGCCATATTGTATAAAAAATTCAAAATATTTATTTCTCATAAGCCTACATGGGTACTTATGAAACGTAATATTGGAACAGCTAGGTGCACGGTTCCAATATTAGTTGTTTCCTATGGAAAAGAGGCGGCAAGAAACTCCACGGACACTTTAAAAAAAATAACAAAAACAGACCATTAGCCACTGTTCTTATTGCATTGACCATTCTTATCTACACACATGCGCCGTTGACATGGCTTAATTGCAGTAACCAGCTTATGATGCACTAGCTACGAACACGTGACAAAGGAAAATCTAACTTATTACTTGTTGGTATTGACCTAGATTTGATTGGTGCTTCTATCAGATTCAGATTATTTATTTGTAAACATAGGTTACAGATACAGAGGTGTGTGAGATGTTAAATTTTCGTAAGTTCTCTATGCTTTGCCATTAGGCGTACAAATGTTAGCATGAGTTTTAATTATTTAAAAATATCAAATAAAAATTATAGAAATAACTAGAGAGGATAAGTCAACATAATATTCCCCTGTCAATTAATTCAATTCCAAATAAAAACTATAATGTCAAAACAAGTACCAAATTAATAAAATATTTCAAAAAAGTCAACAATAAAAATGATAAAACAGAAATGTCAAAAAATAAAATAAAAATAAAAATACGATAACTGTCAAATTAATACAAGAGTGTCAATATATGTATAAATCAATCAAATATAGGTCACTGAAGGAGGGATTATAGAACTGTCATCCAAATAGTCCTTTATTGAGTATCTTCGCCTGGTTTCGTCTCGCCGAAAGCTGTGTTGATTAAGAGAGATAATTATTTATTCACGTACCTACTTATGCCTCGAAATCATCAGCCTAGACTAGGTTACTAAATAATAATGCTCCTGCCTTTCTTCCGATTATTTTGGAATAGGGCAGAATATCTTCCAAAAATCTCTGTTAGCCCTCAACTCAGTATTCACACCCGTTCTGGTTATATCATCGAGGTTACTATTTATTTATTTATTCTCAAGGCAACTACAACAGGTAACAACCACAGTATATCAGTGGGATCACAATATAAGTTTTGACCTGATTGTCACCCAAAGCGTAATCGCACAACATGACCAACAACAACAATATTATTGATGACAACTAAAATAGTAAAAAGAAAATTACACAGTTCACAAACACCACCAGTTATCTTACAGCTACAAATTCTGTGCGTCTGCCTTCCGAACCACTACCAGCTTATGTAGGCAGGGAATGTGTAGGAGCGCAAACACGCCAGGTAATATAATAATAATTGACACATGTTTCATTATTTAAAGAAAACAGTATATAAAGCGTAACAAAGCTGAAAGGAAAGAGTACATACATGTCTTTTGAAAGAAGCGACACGAGAATCGAAGTCGAGGGTATCAATACTGTTATTGTGTTTTGAAATTTCATTGTAAAGTCGACACATTCTAACGATAGGGTTATAATATGAGCTGTTATTTGTAACGACCAGAAGTGCAAAAGTTATCGGCATTCGGGTGTTATACCTAATATTGATGTTTATGAGGGACAGCAGAGTTCAGCGTGGAATATAGGCTCTTATGCAGGTTTATTAAATCTTGCTGTTTGCGACGAACATGCAAAGGTTACAAACTGAATTTAACGCGGCGTTCAGAATAATTTACTCATTCGACACGAATTTACAAAGAGGTTTCTTAAAAATCGATTTGTCTTGTTCTCTAAGTATATCTATCTCCAGTTCGGAACCGTCGCCTCCTATGTTCTGACCAGAACACTATAAATAGATGCCACAGGTGGCATAACCTATAACTGGACCACCCCTCACTTGCACATTTAAAAACTCCACTACTAGCTTTTCTAGCTCCGGAACACGTTAATGCACTAGTTAGAAATGTTATTACAGCCAACATCGGTTGCCCAGTACCTGGGATATCGGTTCCAGCGAATACTTAGACCAATATTTAACGTTCCTTGAAATAAGGGCCATAACATCCATAAGTCATTGGTAATAGGACTTACCCACTTCCAGTTATAGGTAATTCAATGAAAGTAGTACTTATGGAAGATTTGTGGACGGCTCGGGAAATTAAAGAAAGTTGGGTGATGGTCTTAACGGTGTTTAGCAATTGGAGAACTATTTTGCAGAAGAGTGTATGTTTTATGATATAGCTCTCGTAAATAAAACGACTTTGATGATGGAATAGGAAGATCCTTCAATTTGGTTTCCAATTAAAATGACAGAAAATGCCGATAGTCTAAAACTGTGTTTCCCCTACTTCGCCCTTGCGTGGTGTTGGCACTCTCCCCGTGTTGCCACCATCCAAAAACTATATTTTCATAAAATCAATGTCCTGTGGGCTAATTGCGTAACAGACTATCAGTAGCAATCGGTTTCAATTTGACAATTCAACAACATCCGTTGCGTTATCTAAGTTGTTGAGCAGACAATATTTTCTAACTTATGTAGCAATGGATTAGCAATATACTTCAAAATCATTCCGATTCGGATTCAAACTGTGTTACGCAATTAGGGTGCGGGTATTAGTCCTTTAGGCTTACACTCTTTTCTCAGTATAATTTCGTACGTTGCAGCCTGCAGGCATGTTTAAGTTCATCTAATTCTATCTCGATTCTGTTCTGTTGAGTCTGGATTAAAAAAATGCGTTTGTCGGAGTTTCTTGCGGCTTCCTTTTGTTAGACATCTTCAGGTAGTAAACGCAAGTGAAAACTTATTTAAATCAGGCGAGGAGCTGCAACTTTTCCCCCCAATTCGTCCGATAGGCACGTGTGGATCAAATATTAATGTGGACTATTAATATTTGATCCACACGTGCCGAAATCAAGCGTCAGTCAACCTCAAAACACTGACAAGTGACAGACGGCATTTAATCAAGCCATTATCGTTTATTTGAAATTTAGGACCAATACAAAAAATTCAATTATACAGCTTCAAGCTAATTACGTAGAGAAATTTAAAAAAAATCATGACAGTTTTTCGCTAATAAACAGGCACTAAAACCTAATAGCATTCTTTGAAGGTTTTCGTTTCGGGGTCTGCATTTCTCTAAGCATTCCCCTATTCACGCTATTCACGCTCGCAGGTAGAGGTCAAGTTTTATGCTTACAGCTACAAGTTTCGCTTAATGATCAATATTTCTCATTAATTACTACAAGATCATGGTTGAAGTTTAAAGTGCTGGGAGTTTTAATTATTTTGTTGTAATTTTATGCTCAAGTTTATAATCGATTACATTTGTTCTTTGTTTTAAGATTAACGTTCAGACTTCTACTTTTGTATTTATTCTAATGAAACATCCAGATACGTACATTTTGGCTAACCGCTTATTTATGTTTGTAGACCGATGTTAGGTTAAAGGACCAAATATATTTTACCTTAAATTTGACGAACAACAAACTAATGAAAATACAAAATTGAACTCGACTGTTAACGCTTATTACGTAAAAGGAATTATGAAACCAATCTGGGACGGAAGGACCAGATCAGCGGCATTGTAGCTCGAGATAACTGAAACGCTTTGTGCTTTAGTTACAAAGCTGTTGTGGTTTTGTTGGCACTGCGGCAAGCTTTAAGCCTTTTCATACCATTTTGCATAGCAGCAAATCCTATTATTACCTTTTCTTTTGTCTATAATAAATAGGTAAAGCTATCTTTACACCCTAGAAAGACAATAATAGCTGACCTATATACGTAAATAGAAGCTTTGAAAGTTGAAAGATAAGTGTTTTATTCAGTTCTAATGGACGTTTCTAGAGCTTGAAAGTTTACGAAGCGCCATTTCAATGAACTTTATGTCCGCATCCCGGGCAGTCAGTCATCTGTGTCGAGTAAACCGAGCACCGATATTATATCAGGGAGAGTTATCTTATGTAAGAGACAAGCAACCTTGCCTTAAATATTATATTATATATTTTGTCGAGTTATGTATTTAAAGTAGATGTGGCTTGGAACGGTGCCGACTCTTTAGAGAAAAGCGCT
The DNA here is from genome assembly GCA_948098905.1 of Tiliacea aurago. Lineage (NCBI taxonomy): Eukaryota > Metazoa > Arthropoda > Insecta > Lepidoptera > Noctuidae > Tiliacea > Tiliacea aurago. The sequence goes on from OX402593.1 coordinate 22,697,543, forward strand.
TAGCAAAGCTGTTAGGTACTTCTGTGGATACTAAAGTTACCTACCACACTGCAGGTCATTATTATTAAATCGTTGGAAAGGCGTGAAAACCTCGAGAAATACCGCTATCTATTCTGTGCCTGCAGGCCTGCACCAACAAAACAATAATGTCACTAGAAATCATCGATACTACATATTTCTTTATGGTTTTCTCTCTCATAATACTCGGGTTACACGAGGCTCGTTTTTGAAGCTAAAATCGCAAGATAGTGCTTGTAAGCTAGCATGCTAGTCACTCTAGCCTCGTGTTTACAGAACTATCCTCATTTTTAGGTTAGTAAGTAACTAATGTTATAGATTAATAGTATGGGGTTCTATTTTTGAGCTAGTAGCGCCCACCATCATCCATCTTAGTATCCTGGCTTGTGTACTAGCCTCGTGTGGCCGGCGAAGATAGTATCCAATCGGATAATTTTACTCTACGGACTAAGTCACCGCAATGCTGTTGAGTTAAAATTGAATGGCATCGTGTAAACAGCTCTAGCATTATGCAATGCCAGGATATTGCTTGCTATCCTAGATTAAAAAATCTAGACTAGTGTAACCCAGGCATAAGCGTCATCATCCACTGCTCTGCCCTCCATCTGTTGGAAACATATTCAGTTAGACAAAGTGATTGATTATTTAAATGGTAAATGTAATACAATTTTTAAATTAAGTAATAATAATAAATATATATAATTAATAAATTTCATAAATAATTTAATATTAATATTTGTAAATTAATGAATAATGTAAGATAAATATTTCTAATGTAGTAGATATTTGCACACCTGTTTAGGTAGGATATGGTTTATAGAACTTGTTTGTATGTATCACCTCATGTATCTACCCATATTCAAGCAAATAAAAGATTTGATTTGAAACAAAACATTCTTCTTATCCTACGTCCTTTGCCATTTTAACCCTGATTCAGTCGTATTTCTTCCTATTGTTAAATATTGTTTTAAGCATCGGTTTACACACATTACCAACATTCAATCAATATTTACCCCCAAAATCGGGCAATAATTCCCTAAACCCAAAGACTTATGTACCTATCAATCAAAACGCTCATCCTATCGATCAATAGAATTCAATCAGTGGTTGTACAGTTCACTTGATTGCTATTATGGAAACATATCAAAATGGAGCGGCGTTTGCCCAAAAAGCCTATTGGCCTACATTTGGAACGCAAAAAATCTTTTATGGTAAATCCCTGACTAGGGTTGGCGAAGACTTGAAGCGGATTTTTCTACTACGTGAATTGGAACATTGTATTTGGTGGAATGCAAACTTGCTTTTTCTAAGTTGCGCTCTATTATCCAAAACAAATTTAAATAATGTATGGTTTCTCAGGACTTCTTGCCTGAGATGAGCTTTGCTACCTGTACAGTCATTCATCATCATTTCAGCCGAAAGACGTCCACTGCTGGTCATAGGCCTCCCTCAAAGGGCGGGGGCTATGTCCGGGGGTGGGGGGTTGTTATGCATAATCGCCACGCTTGGCAGTCGGGTGTCGATCGCAGTATGGTGTTAGAAATGCATAGAGAACGGAGAATGGGAAGCATCCCATTCTCTAGTAAGTCCATTAGTCGCCTTTTACGACACCCACGCCTCGGGAAGAAATAAGATAGTGCTATTCTTTACGTTCGGCACCACACCGACCTCCTGCCTATCTAGTAGTTTATGATAAGTCAATTGAGGACCTATATATAGCATAACAGCACGCATATTTACCCCAGAGGTTACACAGAGGTGAACCCACAGTACACCCACACCTCGTCAGTTATGTATTAGGGCGAGCCTATTGCCATGAACCGGGCACAAATCTAGACTCCCAGCTGCTACTGAGAAATTTCTAAAAACTTAATGCAACCTAATGTTCTGTATAATATGAATATTAGGTTTTACATAGTGATCCAATTGATGATGTTCTTCAGAAAGGTCAGGGGCGTAGTACTCGTACGTGTATGAACAGCAACTTTTGCTTCGCTTAGGCGAAGCAAAAGGAGTATGTAAGGAGCGTAGCAGGTGCCGTTCTATAGTTTCTGCCTACCCCCATGGGAAGAAGGCGTGAGTTTATGTGTATATGTTTTCAGTCACTACCTCATCTAGTTATTATCATAGAACAACAACAGTCTTATGGGTTTAGTGAGATTGCATGATATACATACTCGTAGAACATTTTTAAAATTTTATTGGAACACTTTAACTGCTTTTATTAGACCTTATTATTGCTCAAGTCAGCTTATTTAAAGATGTTAATAATGGTAAACGAGGAGCAGTGGTCGTGACTTAAGAGATCAAAACGGTGAAGGAAAACATCGTGAGGAAACCAGCATGTCATAGAACCAAAAATTCGAAGACATGTGACATCTACCAACCCGCACTGGGCCCGCGTGGTGGATTATGGCCCACTCTAGAACCAAAAAATCGAAGACATGATTGTTTCATCAACCAACCCGCACTGGGCCCGCGTGGTGGATTACGACCCACTCCTTCTCACCGTAAGCAGGCCTGTGTCCTAGCCATCGTATAACCCCGGTTAAGGGTTAAGCCTTTCGAAGGGGTAACCCATTCAATGGGTTACCTTTATCATGATGTAACCCATTGAAAGGGTTTTATACTAGAAACCCATTGAAAGGGTTACATGATAACCGATTGAATGGGTTTTATACTTGAAAACCAGTGAAAGGGTTACATGATAACCCATTTCAATGGGTTCTATACCTATTTGAAACCCAGTAACATGAAAAAATCATAATATTATGTTATTTCGATATCCGCCCAGAACGCGTACCATGACCAATTCTATCTCTATTCTATCCAGGGACCATGTAGGTTACCATTTTAGAAAAACCCTATCGAAAACCCTTTCAATGGAAAGGGTTTTCGATAGGTTTTTTTAAGCAGTTAATCAATACGGTGTGGTTAATTTTGAATGGCTTTAATTAAGCCGTTTAAAAGGGTTACCCACATCGTATGGGTTTTTATCGAAAACCCTTTCAATGGGTTACAAAAATTTAATGTAAGCCGTTCATAAGGGTTACCCTTACCGTATGGGTTTTTGTTTAACCGCTTAGAAAAACTCTATCGAAAACCTTTTCAATGGGTAACCAAAATGGTCCCTGGTCCTAGCAGTGGGAACAGTATAGGCTGATTATGATGATGACAGGATGAACAATTTTAAACCTTGAATATGACTAGTACTATACTGATTTTTCAAGATTTTGCAGTAGGATAAAAATCTGCTAGTTGATGATCTTGCGTTAGCCATCCCTAAGCTTTTCGGTCCGTGCGACATCGGACTTTATGGGCGATTAAAAATGGTTGAATGAAACTTATCGTAAAAATGCCATTTCCACATTTAACGGCGAGTTAAGGTACTATTATTTTCGCAATGTTTATTGTAACAAGGTTGTTTTTGCTTTATAGAGCTGGAATCGCCTTAATTTTACAACATAAAAAAGTCAAAAAACCCGACTGCGTAAAAAGTGAACTTAAAAAAAGATAGAAGAAAATTTAATAAATGATTACTATAAACAATCCATGCAATCGGAGGCATCTTCTTAACAATAACTAACGACCTATTGCCTCCGACTGCTTGAGATTGTTTATAGTACTCGTATTAATTTATTAAATCTTGTTTCCATGTTTTTTTAAGTTCACTTTTTACATTGTCGGGTTTTTGATTTGTTTAATTATCTTTTTTTATTTTCCACTTTTAGTTAGGATTATAAGACAGTAATGCCCGTTTTCACCGACATCCCCTATACTACCACCTATGTATGGGACCTTTAGCTTAAAAGCTCCCCCAAACTAGCCCCTAAATTAAATTTCGTTTCACCATCATTTTTATCACATAACTATGGGACACATAGTTAAGTGACGTTTTGTTTTCGATAATAGTGACTGATTCGTCTTTCAACTTATCGATACTTTGAAACAAGATAGTTTTTTGTGAAATTCTCTAAAGTATACTAGTGTGTGTGTGTGTGTGTGTAGTAGTGTACTTATATGGTTTCAGTTATTAATAAACTATATTTTGATAGCAATAATAAATATTATTTAATTAATATTTTTAACTAATCTCATATTTTCTTGCATATTTACATTACGAAACGACGAGTGGTATCTGTGGTCTTATTTGTATTTGACAGTTCTTTCCTTTGTGAAGTACTGACGTGAGATTTGATTGTTTGTTTCATTGTTTGTTGTGACTTGTGCGTTGCGTGTTATTTTACCAACTTTTTGTGACATTTTAACTGATTTATCGGAGATACATAAAGAATTATTTCTGAAATAAAATAAAAAAAAATATTTGGAATTGTAATTATGCGAATACAATAAGAACAGGTTCATACCTCACAAGTGTACTTAAGGTTTACATTGTTAGTTAGGCATCGACGTAAGTAGGTATCGCGACTAAGAAAAAATACCACGTTCATGGGCTTCATTTTTTTTGTTTTTTTTTAATGTTTTTTCATGAGCTACTTAGAAAAACTTAAATATGTTAAATACTCACTTATCATCAGGAAATTATAAGATGTGTTCAATCTTATCCAATAAATAAAACACTGAAGATTTGCCTTACCTACATCTCCGACAACAGTCAGTTTCATCAAAACTTTCGAAGTAAGTTTGGTCGTTTCCGATATATTTTTGGTCTACGGCTGTTATTTACGTCGAATATAGTAGAAACAGTTTCCTAAATCTTCAAGAAATTCAAATAAATCACTATCTATCTTCGTGCCTAAAAGATCACTTACGTATGTGCCGGTTTATGAGCCCACATTTCGACCACCTAAATTTAGGGGACCTTTTTTCGTTTTTCTGACCCCTTACTGTTGGTGAAACGGAAATTACCTTCTAACAGCCCCCTAACCCTTCTTAGGGGATCTCTTAAACTTAGGGGATGTCGGTGAAAACGGGCATAAGTAAATTAGATTATTTACTCATTTTATAATAGGGTGATAACATATCACTCACTCCAAAAGTTCGGGATAGTTTTTTTATCATTTCTCATTATTAAATTTTTATACATATAATTTGTATATATTTTTGTAATCACCTTTTAAAACCCTTCATTTTGAGATCCCCACTCGATAGGCTTGGGAGATTATTTTTTTCGAAAACACATATTTTGGCGCTCGCACAAAAATCCGCCATTTTGTTTTTTACAAATTATAATACACTCGGTGACACTCCCGCAATAAAGACGAATCTAACGATATATCATTCATCAAAGTCGGTTCAGCCGTTTAGTAGTTACGAGGGAACATAGGGACGGACCAACAACATACATACATTAGCTCTCCAGGTCAAACACATAACCCTAGTTTTTTTGCTTTGCCGCAGTCGGGTAAAAAGATAGAAATTGTATTAGTTTAAATAACGTACATCACGCCTGTATTCCCTGAAGGGTAAGATAGAGGTGTTCCTATAGTACACCCTCTATTCCGCAGTTGATTTGAATTAATGTTGCTAATCTCAAAATCAAAATATTTTATTTCACATAAACCTACATGGGCACTTATGAAACGTCAGAAGCTAGGTGCACGGTTCCAATTGGCCGTTTCCTATAGAGAAGAGCCGGCAAGAAACTCCACGGTTACTCTTTTAAAAAGTATGGGCTTTTACAATGTTTTCAAGTCACAGTGTTAATAGGTATGGGAGGACAGTGTAGGCCCGTCAACAAGTACCAGGTACTTAATAAAATAGAAGATGGTTTAAAAAGCTAGAGTCTATTAAGCCTATAACAAACGTTCTCAAATCACAAATTAAAAAAAGAATCTATATACTTTATATTACTAAAATAATAAAAATAAAAACCTATTTAGACCAAATGACAAATCTCAACATAATTTAACTACTTTAACTGTCAACTACATATCTCAAAATCTCTAAAGGCATTAAATCGCAATGTTCTAATATCTGTATCAATAGGAACCCCACTGGCTCTTACTAATGCTGTTTCCTATAGTTGTCAAAAAATAATAGGCCCGTTTGGACATTTAACTTATTAATTTTTAATAATATTTTAATGGTCTGTTTGCTGGGAACTTTTAGCCAAGTCTTTATTTAATTACAAAACTTGTTTAAATATTGATGAAATGAAATAATATTCAATGCATGATGATAATATCCCCCCCGCCCGCTCCCCGGTTTCAGTAAAGATGTGGCACTTTTGAGACCTCAGCACGCGGACTTCTTGAGAGAACTTGAAGCGAAGTTGCACTGATTTGTTTCATTTGCCTACACTAATTCACGTTCACAAACACTTAATGGTTAATAATCCACCACTATAAGACGTTAATATTCAGCTAAACACAAATTGTTGAAAATAAAACAAAACTGCTGAACATGACGGCTTCACTTTCCGGCCAAGAAGTTCGACATTTAACTTAAATCTAACATATAACTAGTAAAGTAACCATACGACTCGCTACTCAATACTCATGATAAATCGATTCAAGTTAAATGTCAAAACGGGCCTATTATTTTTTGACAACTATAAGAATCGTATCAATCTGCCCGCCTTTTCCCAACTATGTTGGGGTCGGCTTCCAGTTCAACCGGAGTCAGAATACCAGAATTTTACATGGAGCGACTGCCTATCTGACCTCCACTACCCAGGGTAACACAATACTCCTTGGTAAGACTGGTTGTCAGACTGTTGGGCTTCTGACTTAACGACTGTCAAAGACCTACGAATGACAGCTGAGACCAACGGCTTAACGTGCTTTCCGAAGCTCGGAAAAATTCTTTGATTAATTAACTGTCAAATGCATATCTCAAAATCTTTACAAGCTTGACATAATGCAAAACAATCGCAATGTTCCTATATCTTTATCAAAACAGCGTCTGACTTAACGACTATCAAAGACCTACGAATGACAGCTGAGACCAACGGCTTAACGTGCTTTCCGAAGCTCGGAAAAATTCTTTGATTAATTAACTGTCAAATGCATATCTCAAAAACTTCAAAAGCATTGTCATAATGCATAACAACCGCAATGTTCCAATATCTTTATCAATGGGAACCCCATCAATGGCTGGCACTAATGCTGTTTCTTAAGACCCCATTATACAGTTATTTCATGGTCCATAATCGCCTATTTGCTGGTTCGTTACTCCAATTGTTACAGCCTCGTTGTAATTTCATAATGGTTTAATAGGATTTGATATTTTGTTATGGTCTTGTTTGATAGAGTTGTTAGATGGAATCTTGAATGTTTTGGTCTTCGTAAAGATCTTAACGTAGTTTTCGATTAATAAAGAGAGGATGTGTGCTTATAACATGACCACACGATAGAAGTTAAAACTTACGAGCGGAGCCGAGTATATGCAAGTCAGCGTCACCAACCGACTGGTGCCGAGTAAACCCGATTCAGCGTGATCCACCCGAGCGTGACGGCTCATTTTCGTTTACAGTTCAGAAAGAGCGCAAAGTCGCGGAAATCAGTTTTCACTTCAAAAAACGCAGTGTTTAAATTTTCCAAAATTTACTTGAACTGCCGTTGACGATACGTTAGGTGAAACTACCATCTTCCTCCAGCTGAACTATGTCAGCCTTGTAATATACAGGGTCAAATTAAATTAGCTAGCGAAACTGCAGACGTGATGGTAATCGATATCTAAACATGACCAAACAAAAGAAAAATATTGATCAGGTTTTTTTTGGTGTCATCAACTGCAGGTAGTGTGTAAACTTCACAGACGTGATGGGTATCGATATCTGAACACGATAAAACAAAGAATAAGACATTTTCTCAACTCATACTTTAAGTAAGAACACCAACAGCGGTAATTGACACAAAACAAAAATCATAAATTTTATATATTATTTTTTCGTGTTTAGATATCGATACCGATCTCGTCTGCGGAGTTTCGCTAGCTAATTTAATTTGACCCTGTATATGTCAAGGGTCAAGCCAATTTCTTAAACCGTGTCTAATCCTCCAGCCCACTATAACGTCTTTGGCAATAATACCTCATACAGGAAATAATAGGCTAGTCGACGTAATAAACAAATTACCAACCGCCTAACAAAATTAACCTCAATAAGTTCACTAAACGTCTTCATGCAAGAATAAATTGCATGATATTTTTTTCGCCTAATGTTGGCGGCGAGTTAGCGAAAATCACCCGTTGGGATTGGTTTGCCCGCACTGTGCCGTCAAACGACCCGCGTACACGCGAAACGTAAATAAAACGGTTAAACATAATATATTTACAATTTAAAGAGCTGTTTTTAGGGTTCCGTAGCCAAATGGAAAAAAAACGGAACCCTTATAGATTCGACATGCATGTCCGTCTGTCTGTCCGTCCGTATGTCACAGCCACTTTTTTTCCGAAATAATAAGAACTATACTGTTGAAACTTGGTAAGTAGATGTATTCTGTGAACCGCATTAAGATTTTCACACAAAAATAGAAAAAAAAACAATAAATTTTGGGTGTTATACTTAGAACTGAAACTCATTTTTTTTTTCATCAAAGCCATACATACGTGTGGGATATCTATGGATAGGTCTTCAAAAATGATATTGAGGTTTCTAAATTTTTTTTTTCTAAACTGAATAGTTTGCGCGAGAGACACTTCCAAAGTGGTAAAAGTATGTCCCCCCCCCCTGTAACTTCTAAAATAAGAGAATAACAAAACTAAAAAAAAAATATGATGTACATTACCACATAAACTTCCACCGAAAATTGATTTTAACGAGATCTAGTAAGTAGTTTTTTTTTAATACGTCATAAATCGTAAACCGCAATTAATTTTTTTATTTTTTAGATAATAATTGTACGGAACCCTTCGTGCGCGACTCCGACTCGCACTTGCCCGGTTTTTATTTTTTCGTAACATACGCATTTAGCGTTAATTTTCTGGGGTGATGGATTAGTAACGCGTTTCTGTTTGGGCCAAATTAGGGTTTCAGAAAGTGTCGACCTAACTCCTCGACTTCTCTGTTGACCAGCTAAACTTAGCAGCTTTTCGCTTACTTGTCTCATAGAATCGATGGCATTCTCCATCCATTGTATTGTGTCCTCATGACCATTCTTGTAGTCAAAGTTATTGGGAAGTATATTCAGCCGTGGACATTCGGGTGGATGAGGGTCGATCGAACCTTTACCCAACAATAATACTGCAGATTCCTTAAAATTGTAGCTCTATACCTACTAGAGGTACAATTTAAACAAAAGAGTCTATAGTATAACAATTTTTTGGTTCTAACAGTTATAGCAGAACATTGGATTACCACTGACGCTCAATCAAGCTTGTTTGCACTGTGAAGGCATATTTGTAACTCCGGATCTACGGAACTATTCAACTATTCACGCGTTGATTGCGTGATTGTGTGAAGTACTTGAGTTTTCTCTGTTTGTTGACAAACTTTTACTAATAAGCTTGAACTTTTTTAGTAAATAAAGCATAATTTCAAACTGATGTTGTTTGTATTAATATTTAGATCATCCTATAAACAACATGATAAACAATATGAATCTGTTGTGATGATTCATCATGCATGCCGTCTGTTTAATACAACTCATTGTGCGTCGTTAATATACTGTTATGCTGATGATTTCATAGTACATTATAAATACTACTTCATAATATCTTCAGTATCTAGATAGTCCTCACCTCTTAAGTAAGACATTGAACTCAACAAAAATTGTCGCAACAATTTCAAAAGATGACTGCGTTGGACTCGTCTAGTTTGTCAACTCGTGAAAGATCACATGAAACGGTGGCTGTCGTATGACCATTAAGATCATATGATACTTTAAGGAGAAGAAGAACCAAATCTGTTCGTAGATTTCGTTGAAAAGAAACTAAAACATCAGATCCTATCCCTACTTAACCACAGAGCATTTACAGCATACATACCTCCAACATATTTCAAAGCAGACCACACGATGATCAGCGTACTAACATGATGGTAAACGTGCAAGAACGAAGCCTGTCGGTCCTTCTTCCTCAATATGAAGAACGCAGTCTCAAACAGCTCGAGTAGCTTCAGCATCACGGTCCACCAGAGAAACCGAAGCATCCTCAGTGCTTCTGGGTTCATGGAGTAGTCTGGTAGCATGCAGCCGAAGTGATAAGTTGTGGTCCAGCCTGATGTCATTATCTGGAAGTTACAAAAGCCTTTAAAACTTAAAGGTCAAATGGATTGGCCAAAAATAATTGCGGAGGATCGTTTTAAGTCCCCCAGTCGCTGAGGTATCGCAACAGAATTATTAGACGTATAGTACCTAATGAATAGTCTGTATTACTCCATTTGATATAAGATAAGACATTTAAATAAACCTTTTTTACAGTCCGTTCAACCGATTTTGACTTTTATTGCGTTTGCAAGACAAATGGCAGCTGTAATAAACAGTTGGTATTGTAACCACGTTTTTGCTTTTAATGCCATTCTCATGCCTACGGAATAGAAGTCAAAATCGATTGAACGAACTGTAAACAAGTTTATTTAAATGTCTAATCTTATTTCAAATGGAGTATAGGCCTTCATGAGTTTAGCTCACAGGAGACACCAATTACGCATTTTCTCATTATACTGAAATCATGGATTTCAAGTATATATTCTTTAGGGTCGTGATTGATCACCGCGGTTTTATTTCGTTTATAATGTCGGCTTAAGACCGACGAGACTAATAACATAATGAGACTTGGTATAAAGGAAACTAAAATAGACACCGATCTAATTCGACTAAAATGACCAATCCGAATTTGAGATTTATTCTAATAGTTGCTTAAAAAAGTTGAGGTTTACATGAATGATTAATTCGTGTAACATTTAACACATGAAGTGTGGGTTTAATGAGGGCCTCTGCTGAGTCAATGTTGGTATCGACCCTTACTTGACTAACGCTACTAGAGGATAATTTGCCCAAAATAAATGGATGCCAAAACCAGCCAGGTGGTTGAAAATTTTGGACCAACTGAAGCGTGTGTGTGAATAAATAAGTGGATACGTGTGAAGTGCCAAGTTTAGGGCCAGTACTGAGCCAAGAAATATGTGTGCTTTAAAATTATGGTTGTTCCGATCCATGTCAGGTGTCTTCGTTGTCATTCCCAAAACAAAGCAGAATTTGGAACTTTATAAACATTTGGTATAATTACTAGTGTATTCCCGTTGTCCCCGTATGCCATATCCCCGTCACGGGGACAGCGGGACGTGATTAAATTTATTTCAGTTGTCCCCATAACGTAGGAACGAAGTAAACCTTTTTTAAATCGAAACAGCTAGGTTAGGTTAAGTTAGAACTGTGACCACACAACGGCCAGAAACATATTTTTGAATGTAAAACCAAACCACGGGGACAACGGGAAGTATTTTCAAATATTTAATTGAAGTACCGCTGTCCCCGTAGGACGGGGACATGGCGTACGGGGACAACGGGAATACACGTAATTACTTACTATAGTTTGTTTACTGTATTCTATCTAAAAAGGTCCCATGCTTAATCTCTAAACGAAGCCAAGCCAAGCCAATTCAGAAAAAATGCACCCCTTACTCAAATAAATGCTACTTAACTGCCACTAATAGTTTCTTAAACCCACGTTCCGACCCGTACGTAGTTAGTCGCTATTTGTTCAAGTCAGCCGCAGAAACTTCCCTCTTTGAGACAGAACAGGCGTAAAGGCATTGTTTAGTCGTGCCTGACCACAGAGCACGGAATTGCCGGCAGTGCCGACAGCGTCTGGAGACGGCAGTATTAAAAAAAATGGAGCGCTGAAACTGCGTTGACAACACACAACTTGTCGGCATTCGAAGCCCTTAGTTTTCACGTCATTTGTGTCGTAGTACGAGTATGCAGAGTATACTAATATGGTATACAGAGTATGTAATGTAATGATGTGACTTGTAAGAATCCCATAATATAATAAATTACGGTGTCACGCTTAGTTTGTATGGAAAATAGTAACACTGCCGCTTCTAGCAGTGGTCGTCAGCCGAGGAATCTCCGTGGTCTGTGGTCCTGACCGAGGGTTCTTTCAAGTCTTCACAGTACGTTTAACTCTACAACTTGTACCAGAATTAACGCACAACCTCTTAAGAGATCATTGTACTCATCATTATGAACAACTTTTACTGTGGGACCAAACCTGAAATCGCGAAAAAAAAAGCAGCTGTTCCCTACATTTTGACGAGTTATTCGAACATAGTGAAGTAGAACGTAGGGAACAGCTGTTTTTTTTTTCGTGATTTCAGGTTTGGTCCCACAGTAAAAGTTGCTTTACTTTATGTAACAATATTTTTGTAACATTATAAATTAAAAGAGTGTCCATGGAGTTCCTTGCCCGTTCTTCTCTTTAAGTTAAGTACTTAAAGAGAAGAACGGGCAAGGAACTCCATGCGCTACGCTTTGGGATGGGCAACTAGCTTCATATTTCTAACTGACCGACTCCTTGACCATTCAAAAGTGCCTGTTTTGGTTTAATTGAAATAAATGCATTCCGTCTTATTACAAAACAAGGTTTATCTTCAGACCCAGGTTTAAAACATGCAGCCATTATTGAATTTGGAACATTATTCCGTGAATGGTAAAGTTCTTAATACAAAACTGATAACTTAGTATCGAACTAAGTTTTCAGTTTTGTATAAAGAACGGTATTTCAATCGGAGTTGCGTTCTTATTACAAAAATTGGTTCCATGGTTTAAGCCATGTCAGAATATAAATCTTGTTTTGTAATAACACGGTTTGAGTTTGAGTTTAACAATAACTTAGTCTACACTAAAGTATTTGTTATAGTATGATATAGCCAGTTTGTTATTACTTTGACAAGTGTAGACAGTGAGAAAGAAGTTTTGGATAGTTGTTGTGGGGTGGATTAATTAATTTGCCTTTTGTTTCAGTGAAGCGTTGAAATTAGAACGGATTGTGGTGTAGCTATAAACGTTAGGTCTTGTTCGTGATTTGTATTTGCTAGACTGTGAGAAGTAATTGTTTATAAAGATTGCAAATACATACAAAGGAAACTTGATTGAAATACCGCCAAAATGCGCTAGGAGGAATTAACTGCTCAAAAACTGTTTTCTTTTTCTACAGAGATTAATTCCAAAATAAACCAAAAATCCTTACAAAAATATGGCAATTTTTTCTTTAAGTTCTACACCTGCCAACTTTATGGCCCGAATGCTCAATTAGACCATAATCGTGATCAGTAAGGGTGCCATATAAACCAATTCTGGTATCCGCCTTGGAAACCGCGCGCTGTATGACTCACGGTAATGAGTAATCTATTGATGACCGAGCGCGATTATGCGCTGCGAAAACAGCGAGCGAGCTTGTGGTTTTTAGCGAAAATATTTTTGAAAGAAAAGGTTTGAAAATTAAAGCTTGTCTCAAAGATCTAAAGAAAAAGGAATATGGTATAGGTCTATAGTTTCGGAGCCTCCTCACGTACCGTGGTTTTGTAATACTAGGCTTAGCAGAAAAATTATAGTTACAGCTCACAGACTGAGATCTGGACACATGCCGCTCAATAATTTTGGATTAATAATGAAAAAAGTTGATGCACCTAATTGTGAGGTCAAAGTCAAAAGTCAAAGATTTATTTGCAAAACTAAGTGTACATTTTGGTGTTATTTTATATTATAGGTGCTTACAACTTAGCGGCCTTTTCCAGGCATCGCAAATTTGAGGGTTAACATTAAATACAAACAATCATTATTCAAATCTACTTATTATACTACTTACTTGTACTTATACTTTCTACATATAATATACATTTTACTATTAATTATTAAATTTTACTCATTTAAATAATAATTACACATTTTTTATAATTCAATACTTAACAATATAAATACATTTTTTATTAATTAGATCGCCTTATTTATTTATTTAGAATAGGAAGTCGGTAGGTAGTAGTGTAAGTGTGTGTAATGGTTACAAATTTATTTTTGGTGCAAAAATTCTTCAATTGAATAGTAACAATTTTTTAAAAGGTAGGTTTTTAATTTATTGTTAAATGGGGCAAGCCTGGTTTCATTTTTAATGTCTTGAGGCAGCTTATTATATACCCTTATTGCCATGTATTGTGGGCTTTGGTGTAGCATTTTTAGTCGTGAAGGTGGTTGGTATAGGTTAAGTTTGTGCCGGGTGTTGTAATTGTGTATGTCCTGTACTTTAGTGAATGTGTGCATGTTTTTGAATACGTATATACATATATCGTGTAAATATATACAAGTAAGAGTGAGTAATTTATATTTCAGGAAATAGGGTTTACAGCTTTGTCTATTACTTATTTGAGCTAAGATTCTAAGGTATTCTAGGTATGTGGCACATTGGAGGATGTTATCCATTTATTGACGGAGTGTGTCAGATTTCAGTCTGCAAGAGAAGATTTACTTAGAGAGTTTGAGATAAATATGTTCGATGTTTGCATGTTCCTTCATATTTTGTCGGCACCTAACTCCGAAGCTGCTTATAGTCTAATTAAGTTTGTATTTTACGTTTTACATTATAAGTTCCGATGGGACTGGCATATACAATTGTATAAAAGTCCCTAATAATAAATAAAGAGAAAAAAAAAAAGCTTGTCTCGTCTGGGGAATCTGTAAAATTTGTTTACTGAATAAATAAACCAACTTGACCCTCAGAAATATTTGTCGGTTCGGTAAAGGCTCAGACGTACGTAATTTTTCTTTTGGGTAAGTTGAACAGATAAAGAAGTGTGCGAGAGAAATCTTTGTAAATAGTCAAACTCCGTCGATTTAAAAATCTTTTTGGATTTGTGTGTGTGTGAAAACTCGCTCCGCTCCCTCTACCGCAATTTTAGTGGCCTCCGACAATCGGTTGAATGAAAGTATGGGTGTGGCTTTAGATCCATAACACGTTTCGTCTCATATAAGTCGTAACTCATGATTGTACGTTAATTTCCTTGGAATTTCTAGCGTCACGCAATGTTAAATTCAACGGTCAATAAGTACGATGCGATGTGTATTCCCGTGATAGGCTGAAGAAAGTCGACTTGTTTGGACAAGTAAAACATTTGTAGTTCTTCATCATGGGAAGGCAGATTCTTAAGACTGTTCTTGGTTCCGACTCTTCCAAATGAAATACGAAGCACAGACTTTAACCATATCCGCCTTATTACAAAACAAGATTTATATTTTGACATGGCTTGAACCATGGAGCCAGTTTTTGTAATAAGAACGTAACAGTGATTGAAATACCGTTCTTTATGCAAAACTGAAAACTTAGTTCGGTACTAAGTTGTCAGTTTTGTGTTTAGGAACTTTATCATAGTCGGAATAAAGTTCGAAATTCAATAATGGCTCCATGTTTTAAACCTGGGTCTGATGATAAACCTTGTTTTGTAATAAGGGGTATGAGTAATAACTCAAGCGACTGAGACCGGTCCCATTTTAACAGCGGTCCCAGTCCCCTAAGTACCTACTCATATCTAATTCATGCATCTCTCCAAGATCTCTCCCTACAAACGAGTAGGTTGTAAGTACTTGGCATGTCTTATTTGAAGGGACCACCTGGGGAATACCTATCTGTTGTCTATGTATGTGTGTCTTTTAAACCCTCATAACTTGTAGCATACAATACAGTATTTACGAAGTGACACCGGCCAGATGCTAAGTACCTACAGCATTGATTGGCAGTCAAGCCCCCGTAAGTTCAAATCCTGTAACTTCCCCCTACAGGGCACAGGCCTTGCTAAGTACCTATATGATACATCGTCTTCGTACATATAGCGCTACAAGGTCCTTTTGGCGCGTGGCTAAAATTGGAACTAACGCCGCCATCTTGTTTTTAGGGTTCCGTACCTTAAAAGGAAAAAACGGAAGCCTTATAGGATCACTCGTATGTATGTCTGTCTGTCACAATCGATTTGCTCCGAATCTACTGAACTGATTAAATTGAAAATTGGTACACATATGAACTTCTGTGGCCCAAAGACGGACGTGTTTCGTAAATAAATGAATTTTGAATATGGGGGTTACTTTTGGGACCAAATAAGTAAACAAAAAAAAAAGTTTTGTAAACTGTACCGTGTGACATATCAAATGAAAGGACTTGTTGTAAGGATTTCATTTATACTTTGTTTATAATATTTATATAAATATTTTAAAAAATATTTAAGAAAATAGATAAAAATTGACCATCCCATATCTCCGAAACTCCTGAGCCTAAAATTTTGGAAAAAATACAAAAGATAATTCTTTACTTATAGATTACAGGAAAACCACTACTTATACTGAACACAACTACTTATAAGAAGTTTTTGATCTTAAAATAACATGGTAAATCACTCAATATTGTGCGTACAAACTAACATTTGCAGCTGGAATGTATGAGGGATCATCAGATCATGTCTTTCAACTACAATGTTAAGTTTGTTCTTGGGATAAATTCATCCCACCTACGGAACCCTTCAATGTGCGTAGTTCGACACGCACTTGGCCGGTTTTACAATATTATTCCACTAAACAATTGCGCAAATGTTTATAAACAGCGCCAGTTGTCAACGTCATTGTAGCGCCAAAAGCCTGCCAGAAGTATATAAAAAAGTAAACAGTTTTGTAATAGTTTGTTTATTGTTGGATCTAGAAATAGCAAACAGATTTACGAGCTTCGCAAATCGTTCAGTGCTGTTAGTAAAATAAAATAGAGCTTTTGACAACATACCTAACATAAGCTTGTACAACATTACATAAGATCACGCCTGTAATCCCCGAAGGGTTAGAGAGAGGTGTTGGTACCTATAGTACGCCCACATTTCGCCAGTTATGTTTTAAGTCCCATGTAATAGGGGGCGAGCCTATTGCCATTAACCGGGCACAAATCCAGACTTCAGGCTGCTACTGAGAAAGTTCTATTGGAAAATCCCAATAACACTTTGCCCGACCTGGGAATCGAAACCGAGACCTCATGCTCAGCAGTAGCGCTTGCGACCACTAGACCAACGCGGCAGGCTTGAACAAAATAGAGAAAATTATAAAAAAAAGTGCTGTGGGACTATTTGAGACTTTGTCTGGAGGAAGAGTTTCGCTGTTTTCGAAAACAAATGTGGATAGTAATGGTACCTACGGCAAAACAAATGTGGATAGTATTGGTACGGCAAAACAAATGTGGATAGTATTGGTACGGCAGAACAAATGTGGATAGTATTGGTACGGCAAAACAAATGTGGATAGTATTGGTACGGAAAACCAATAACACTTTTACGTCTTCTCTAGGTGCTAAAAAAATAAATTTGGGTTCAGGGTAAGTAGTAAAAACGTTTCAAACACGTTTGACTTCTCATGTTTACAGTTGCAATTTATAATGTTTTAAGGCTCGCACAGACTGGTGCGATATCGCGGGCGCGACGTGACACCAGTACCACAATTTCTTTGTCGGTGCCTGTCGTGCCCGAGATATAGCACCAGTCTATACGAGCCTTTAACTTTCGACATCAGATCTGATATTAATTGAACTGGATAACAGATTAAAAATGTACAAATAGGATCTGTCTGAACGCAGAGTAAACCTGATAACAGACGCTTAACTTGAGTGAACGTTCATTTGTGCTTAATTCCACATTATTCACATGACGCTGACAAAATCACATAGGAATGAAGCATCATTTATGCACCTTTCTTTTTAAGGGTTGTCAACAAGGAACCCTTATAGTTTCGCCATGTCCGTCTGTCTGTCTGTCTGTCCCCGGCTTAGGTCACAGACTCTTAGCACTAGAAAGCTGTAATTTGGCATGGCTGTGCATATTAATCACTCCGATTTGGGTAACTTCCTTGCACGTAAAGTGGAGATGATCTTTTTTTTCTCATCTGTCCCATGGTGTGGGATATTGTTGGATAGGCGTCAAAAATATTGCGGGTCTGTGAAAACCATTTTTCGATTCAGGGATCCGTTTGCGTAATATTAAGCTTAAAAGTGGTATTTTTTTGTTAGTCAAGGGCCCAAGCGTCTGATATTTGCTTTAGTAAATATCACAGAAAATATCGTGGATATTGACCGATAAAGCCAGTGAGTCATTGCACTGCGTGCTAAAAACGATAAAATATGTATACGGTGTAATCCAGAATGGATACAAATAAACATTATAAAAGATAACATTCTAAGGGCATACCTGATTGTAATGACGGAATGTAGATAGCAATAATAATTACACTGCTTTACGAAAAAAAAAATCTTTTACCCAATGATAATTATAATTTATATCGAATTTGTTTTCTGACACTCTCTTATTACGAAAATATTGCAAACATATTTTTATCACATCAAAGATTTTTTAAATAAATTCACAAGAAGTTTAGAAGCAAAATAATTCGTGAATAACATACTTACATACCTAAGCTGAAAATATCGTGTGAGTCGGCAAAAACTATACAGTGCACTATGGGTGCAAAGATATCTACGCTATTACAACTTAGTGCTCTGTAGAGTACGTTACGCCGATCATGGTTGCCATCCTAATCATTTGATACCACAGCCTACCCAAGATCATACAGAGCTAACAGAGCATGCATAAAATGGAACAATCAATCACTAAAAATATTATATTGTCATGTCACGAAAGCAATAATCTAGAATGGAATAAACATGTTCGCGCTGATTCTAAACGTCTGGGGCTCGTATGTAATAGTATTGTATCATACAATCATTATCAATCATTGCATTGTGATTGTTCTGACGATAGTGTGAGCATGCGTTTTGAAAAGGCGGGATTTGTTAATGACTAAGTCTTAGAACCAAGGGGTGTCGCGTTACCCAGTAACTATAGGTTGTTTAGGTCAGATAGGCAGTCGCTCCATGTAAAATACTGGTATTCAGCTTCAACTGATAAGACTAGAAGCTGACCCCAACATAGTTGGGAAAAAGCAAGGCAAATGATGACTAGTCTTAGAAAATTGAAATTGTTCTTTGATAATGGTTGGCTGAGATATGTGTTGGTGTACGTTGATTTGGAAACGTAGTATGCAACGGAAAGAAAAAATATTAAAAAGCTATTGTTAAACTGGACAGGGCAGGATTATATCTCAAGATTCAATAACACTTGATAGTACCAACGAATAATGCTCCTATTATAAATATAAATTAATTTAATGCCCAGGTAATACAGACGCATGTACAAAAAATATTAAATTATCCCTTTCATCCGAGTAAAAACGCACAATCATCACAAAAAGAAACTGAAAATCAATTTGCTTCGGACTTGAATAAATAAAAATAAGTCAACATTCATGAAAATATTTGAACAGTAAATCAAATTGACCCAGCTCAAAGTACACAAGAACGCACCAATTTTACAGATATCAAACATTTAACCACGTGACTGACACACAATGGAATGGAATCCCTTTTCATCTCCGGGAAAATGGAGGTGAATAAACAATAGAAGATGTATATGTACAATCGCGTATACAGAAACGTATACAGAGTGGATGCGTTGAGAATGTTGAGATAGGGCAGTAGGGAAAAAATACGAAACTATTACTATTAATATTTATTTAAATCAACTTTGGATATATGAACTAAATTAAAAATTATTAATAAAATTAAATAAATACATTATAAACAAAATTAAACAAGAAAAGTTAAAAACCTGTTTAAAATATAGAAATATTCGAATTATTTTTATCCATAGTTTTTTGTTTTTTATCCTTAAAGGACCAGTGTTAATTACCAAAACAATAAAAAAATACATTTCGTCAGGAAAAGAAGCGGGCTGGAACTCATGTTTTTGTCATCATCGAGCCCAGTTTTTTTTAATTTTTTTTATTAATAATTTAATGATAGTCTGGTTTGTTCGTAGTGCGGTTTAAAAGAAGATGTAGTGACAAAAATTTAAAAGAATTTGCTTAGATGGTTTGGTCATGTTGAGAGGATGAATGAAAGGCGACTAACAAAACGTATTTACAAGGCAGATGCGAGTGGAAACGCCGGGAGGGGACGCCCTAGTAGGACTTATAGTGACCTAATTGGTGATGTTCTTCAGAAAGGTCAGGTGCGTGTGTACTCGCAACCGGTGTGCGTGTATGATCAAAATCAAAAGTCATTTATTCAAACTAGGCTGAGAATCAGCACTTTTCGAACGTCAAACATTACATGAGACAGTCCCCTAAAAACGCCCACCCTTCACCACTTCCTAGTGCTTTTGCTGGTAAGAAGAAGTGGCGCAACAAACTCCCCAGCAGCACAGCTGTCTGTTCGCATATAAAACTTGAAGCTATACAATACAATATAAAATAATTTGCATTACGCAACACAAAACGTTAAATTAAATTGTTTGCCTTATGTTAGCTAGCACACACCATTATACAAAAATATATATATATAGAATCAGATCAGATGTGTGAACGTAAACGAGGGAAAAAGAGTATGTATGGATCTTAGCAGGTGGTGGCGTTCTGTAGTTGCTGTCTACCCCCATGGGAAGAAGGCGTGAGTTTATGTTTGTATGTGTATGTTTTCAGTCACCACCTCATCTAGTTATTATCATAGAACAACAACTGCCTTATGGGTTTAGTGAGATTGTTTAGTATGTATGTAAGTAATTTAATATTTTTTAACTGACTTCCAAAAAAAGGAGGTTCTCAATTCAGCGGTACGTTTTTTTTTTGTATGGTTTGATGATGGAGACCACAGATGGACACCATCGGAACAATATAATAATGATACTATACTTTAATGTGGTTGCTAAGCAATTTATGCTCGTCACTATGCATATGGTGAGTGGCAGTTCGAACGCCTCAACAATCAACGTCTCAGCATCGGGAAAAGCAATATTTTGTAAAAGGTGATGAGCAGTTAACATTAGGCTATTGTAACTTCGATAAATTCAAAACTAACCCACTAAAAAGTCAAAAATAAAAATCTTTTTGCAAAAAAATTATAACCGACTTCCAAAAATAATACTACTTTAATTTCGGAAGTCGGTGGCAAAAAACTCAAATACAGATCCAAAGACACCGACTTCCGAAATTAAAGTTATTTTTCACTTTGTAGTGTTATTTTTGGATGCCGGTTATTATTTTTTTGTAAAAAGTTTTTTCTTACCTTTAATATCGACAACTTTTCCATACAGTAACACTATCTCTATACGAGTATAATTTTCCATACTGACCCATGTCTATGTACTCGGTATATGGAATGATGGACACCCTACTGGGTGGTATTAAACTGATCAAATTGACACAGCGTGACCCGCACGTAGCGCGGTCGGCACGGTTACATCCGGTGTGACACACAGTCGGATGTACTTATGTATAATTATTGTATATACACACAGTTTATGTATACATTGTAGCTACTAGTCGCTTTTACACGTAGAATTTTGGAAATTGCGATGGTTTTGTGTTATTCCGCCTTATTACAAAACAAGATTTATATTTTGACATGGCTTAAACCATGCAGCCAGTTTTTGTAATAAGAACGTAACAGTGATTGAAATACCGTTCTTTATACAAAACTGAAAACTTGGTTCGGTACTAAGTTGTCAGTTTTGTGTTTAGAAACTTTACCATAGTCGGAATAAAGTTCGAAATTCAATAATGGCTCCATGTTTTAAACCTGGGTCTGAAGATAAAACTTGTTTTGTAATAAGGGGGATGGAGTTTAAACGATACGGTCTTCTTTTTAGAGGAACTCTAGAGGGAGTAAAAAATATATATAATAGATTCTACGTTTTGTAAACTTTGTCCCACACTAGTAATTTCTCCTATATCGTAAGGAAATGGAAATGCAGCAATCAATCCTTCAGGCTCTGCGCCAACCGTACCGTCAACATTTGCTGTAACTATCCTTACATATTCATATAGTGCCATACCTACTCGATACTTTTTAAACAACATCACGCCCGTAATCCACGAAGAATAGGCAGAGGTGTAGCTATAGTACCTACACCCACATTTGGCCAGTTATGGTTAAGTCCTATAAAACCTGTTTTTTTTTATATCCCATAACTCTAGGGTTATATTCTGTAGGTAAAAATAATACTAAAACTCCTAGAATAGGTGGTCCAAAAATGCATCGTTTCGGAGATATCATCAATCATAATTAAATTAGGTCAAAAATTGTCACCAGTATGACGAATCTTTACTTTTGCGAGGTTGCCAAACTTCGCAGTAGTGTAGTAAAATAAATAGTAAAATAAAATATGTAGGTATGTTGGTATCGGGGCTTCCCGGCGGCAGCTAGTGAAGGGAAAGCTACCTTGTCGACGTTGTCATATTTCACGTTAGGGTGTTTTACATTAATAATCGTGACTTTGCCGAAATTTTGTATGAAAAATGAAAAAAAAAAAAAATGGAAAAAGGATTGGAACATAACTCATATGCCAGTTGATTCTTTGATATGGCCTCAATCATACCCTAGAGTTATGGGATATAAAAAAAAACACGTTGTATAATAGAGGGCGAGCCTAATTGCTATCATTAACCGGGCACAAATCCAGACTCCGGGCTACTACTTTTTTTTTTTTGGGTTAGAAATTATCAAATAACTTCTCTCCCGCTCTGGGCTGACCGGGAGGGCGTGTCAGACTTTTATTGACTAAAACCTACCCGTGTTCCTTCCGTTGCTTGTGTGCCAGGGCCACGATATCCCTTTCGGATATATCCGCAACCCTGGCAGGCATTGACCCTACCGGACCCCGTCAGTTTGTGCTGACATCTCTTTGAGGCGCGCGTTCTCGTTCGTTCGTTTTCGCATAGTTTTTTTCGGACTTTATTTTTGTTCAACTCATAAGGGTATTTATTAATAGCCTATAACTTTCATAAAAAATTGGGCTATCAAATGCAAAAAAAAAAAATCAAATCCGACGATAGTTCCAGAGATTCGCGCGTTCAAACAAAAAAACAAAGTCTTCAACTTTATTATAATACAGATGCGCAAACTGAAGTATGCAAAGTTAAAGTCAAATGATTTATTTCAAATAGGCATCTTATAAGGCACTTTTGAACGTCCAAATTAACAAAAAAAAAAAAAATCTAGGTTGCCCCTTCCAAAAGGTAGTTTTGTATGGAGAAGAATGGGTAATAACCCACCGTTACTCTTTTAATCGATCTCATAAAAATAATTTTATCTAATATATAAAATTCTTGTGTCACAGTTTTAGTGTTTATACTCCTCCGATACGGCTTGACCGATTTTGATGAAATTTTATATGTATATTCAGTAGGTATGAGAATAGGTTCATAACTAATTTTTATACCCCTAAGTGTTAAGGGTGGCTTTCCCGGGATCGAGACTTACGCGGGTGAAACCGCGGGGCGCAGCTAGTTAATTATACAATTAAAATAGCAAACATTTTGATTTGACGCTAGATTGTCCTATATGGAGCTGGACCAGCATTTTTCCAAGCATTCTTATCTTGGATATATAATCCTCTAATTTGTAATATGCTTGGATTGATCTACTTTATCTTTATTTCTAGTATTAAAATGATGTCTATGCTGACTGGTCATGATCTTTCTGTTGCATTGTTATAATTGTTTGTCTACTGAAACAGTTATTGTGGCTTATTGTGACGGTTTTTAGGTGTAATCCTTAATCTGCCTGTGATTAGCAGCAAAACGTCCTGATAACTCATTCTGCAGTGGAAGTTTCATGTCATATTAAATACCTCCATTATCAACCACTAACTGCTGAACTATTTGGCAACTGCCCAAGATCGTGTCTTGCACTGCATAGCTTGAGGTCTACTTTATGTTTTACATGCGTTTATGGTTTTAGTTAAAAACAAAAATTGATAACTTTATGCGAGCTTTGATTGAAGCAAGAACTTCTCTTCTGACTGTGTGCTTCTGGGCTTCTGATATGGTGTCAAAATATCGCCTGTGTCATCAAGAAATGACGAACTTCCATACAAATGGTCATCCCCTATTTACCTTCTAACTCCTACACCCTCCTCCCTTTAACTACTTTAGGAGACGAATCATAAAGTCTTCCTTATTGCTCGCTTTCATTGTAATGGAAATCTTGTGCAAAATATTATGCTTCTATAGACCCACTGGTTAAGGCTGTGACTGTGCGTTATACAGTATGTAACAAAACCCTGTTGTTTCTTTTAGGGACGTATACATTAACCTACAAGCACAACATTGGTGGCATTATAATTTTTAAAAAATATAAAAAAAAATATATATAAATTATTCATTGGCTTGTCGAGAAGTCAAAGTCAAAGAAATAAAGAGGTAAGAAATCAGTTAAATATTAATTTTTTTTTTACAAAAAGTTTTAATTATTTTTGTTGAACAGTTTGTATAAATGACTTGCTTTATTACGTATGTATACCGATTATTAAAACGTAGGTAGAAGGAACTACAGGGTTTTTGTTACATATTGTATATCAGTCGATGACTGAGTTTAAGGTGAATCTGCAGCTGTAGCCCGAGACATTCAAATTTTCTTACGTTTTTCGCAATTTACAGGTCAGCGTCGGGTTGTATCTTGATCAAAATATGATTCGCGACTATAACAGATATGTTTTTACAGAACTTACTAGCTGCGCCCCGCGGTTTCACCCGCGTATGCCTCGACCCCGTGGGAAAGCGACCCTTAACACTTAAGGGTATAAAAAATAGATAGTAGCCGATTCTCAGACCTACTGAATATGCATATAAAATTTCATAACAATCGGTCAAGCCGTTTCGGAGGAGTATGGTAACTAACATTGTGACACGAGAATTTTACACATGTACACACATATATACAGACAAGAAAAAAAAAGGAACAGAAAAATACGTACAAAGGTGATGCTTATTTCTAAAGAAATCTAGGTTATATATAAGATAACCATTAATACATCTCTCTAAGTTAGATTTGTTCCATTGAATGACTTTTTCATCCAATCATGACGTTGGGGAACAAATCGCTAACTTAGAGAGATGTATTAATGATTCTAATGATTATAATTCTGTCACCTGACACTGACCTGCTAATTACAAATAACGTAAGAAAATTTGAATTTTGCAAGCTGCAGCTGCGGATTCACATTAAGACGCAGATATATGCCAGTGACCTTGATTGGTTAGCTTGCGTGTTCTGTACTGAGCTCACGGAACGCGTCGTACTCGTACGTTCAGCCAGTAATAGGACTCGCCCATCAAGGAGCGCTGTCCCCAATTTGCACATTATTAATTTATTATACATAAAAAAAAGTATTTCAATAAAACGCATATACTAAAAGATCAATAATTAAATTATCTTTAAATTGGTGAAGGTTTCAGAAAAATACGCTTGGTAGATTTTGCGCCATACTCAGTTTTTTATCCGCGTTAGACATAACTTTACAAATTAATTTCACTATGTAATAATTATAAACATAATCTAAAATATTCACAGATTAAGTTATTGAAAAAATGCTCTAATTTATCATATATTCTTTTCAAATCATTAACACTACTCGTTTAGACGTGATCTTCAGTATAAAATCATTAAAAGTCGGTTATTGTCCCCATATTTTTTTTATTAAATAGATAGAATATGGAAATTCGTGTGAGATTTTAAATTAGTTTTCAACACAATACAGGCGAATAAAAAAAAAACTTACCCCCCAAGTCACAACAGCATTGGCCACGATCTGCACCACATTGTACCACTTGATGAGGTTCCTCAGTTCATACGGCCTCCTGCCCCTCATGTAAGAAGGCAGGACCAGCTTGATGATGACCAGGTACGTGGCTATGATGGCCGCCAGTGGCTTCGGTGATGTCATCAGAGCCCAGTCTTTGACGCGCTGGTCTGGGGAGTAAAGAATTTTGGATCAAGTTTAGGTCTTAAGTAAGTTTGAGTTGTTATTGATGACTGAGTTTATGATTGAGAGCTAGCCACATCTAGTAGTCGAATTGTATTCAGCTGTGGCAATTTTAATAGGAACAGGGCAATGGCTAATGGGCAGCAGCGTTCTCTATGCATTTTAACACCATACTGCGATCGCCAACCCGCCTGCCAAGCATGGCGATTATGGCAACCCCGCCCCATTTGGGGGAGGCCTATGAATTTTAATAGTTGGGCATATGAGGTCCTGGGTTCCATTCCCGGGTCGAGCAAAGTGATATTGGGTTATTCTATCTGGATTTTCTCAGTAGCAGCCCGGAGTCTGGATTTGTGCCCGGTTGATAGCAATAGGCTCGCCCCCTATTACATGGGACTTAATAAACATAGCTGGCGAAATGTGGGTGTACCTACTACAGGTACACCTCTGCCAAACCCTTCGCCGAAACAAGGCGTGATGTTATGTTATATCTCAACTTTTTTTTTTCAATGCATAATTCGAATATAGTGCAAACATTTCCGTCAGGAAAATAAGCCTTAAATTTCTTCTAGTTCTGTATAATTTTCCATGAAAAACCTTTCAGTTAGCAATTTTCCGATTCAAATATGAGTAAAAATAAACTGTTCTAAAATGAGTTTCCCACGAAGTTGACCGCGTGTAAATAGTCTCCACTTATCTATTTTTAGCTTCCTGTCACAGCGCCACGAAGGCTTTGGATATATTCTCAGGCTTCAGGTAATAACATAATGAACCTCTTAACTGAATTAGGTATTATAATTAAATTATAGCGTTTTATATCAGTGTTTACTTTGTAAGATTTTTGGCTGAAAAACAGGACTTGTGCTTTAAGAGCGTTTACACCTTAGAGCATTTCATACAAACTTTCAAGCCCTTGTTTTGCCCTTGTATAAAATGCCGTAAGGTTAAACGCTCTTAAGATAAACATTATTTTTTTAACCACAACGGGGAAGCTCTTGGCGTTCATCTCACCTGATGGTAAGTGGTGATCAGGCCGAAAGTGGAATCGAGCTTCACACGGAATCCTCAACCACAGAGAAACTGGCCTATCTTACCACTCTATTTGGCATAATTTAAATCTAATGGGTTGTAGACAACCCAAGATATACGTACAACATATTACACAGCAATGATCATCATCATTTCATCCAAAATAAGTCCACTGCTGGACATAGACATAAATAAAATATGTTTAGTCATAGTCACCAACAAACTTTTGCATTGAAAATAACTGCATTTTTTTTAAATTCTTTTTTTGTTTTAAACTTTGCCCCACACTAGGAATTTCTCCTCTATTGTGGGTGCGTTTACAAACATTTAAACTCACATACACAAACAGCCAGACCCAGAACAACTACTTGTAGGTCATACAAATATTTGTTCCGCGCGGGAATCGAACCCGCGACACGAAGTGCAGCAGTCAATAGCTTAACCACTGCGCCAACCGTGCCGTAATTTGCTTGTACATGGACACAATTGCAGTTCAGAAATCCACATTCTTTATATTAACCGTAACATCAAGGAAGAAGCGTAACAACTAACAATTTAATCTGTGAAACAGATCAGCAACATTATAAAGAAGTATTTCACTTTTTAACCGAACGAGATGGCTTCAGTCTGACTGACCTAGATTTCGTAATGCTGCAAATTGCAGCTTTATTATATCAAGTATTAAGTGCGGGTGAGGGTTCCGTAGTTTATCAAAGAGATTAGAATAGCAAAAAAAAATTACCAGTCATGGGCACTGCCGATAGAAGTGAAAACTTGAAACTATGAACAACACATGACACAGTCGAGTATACACCATTATTGTTAGCATAAGCGAAACCCGAAACACGTGTCTAGTATTTTTATGTAAAGGATCTATGTACAAAATTTAAAAACTGTATCATGTAAAATGACAAAGTTATAAATAAGGTTGTTATGTTGCCGGGTTGTCCGTACAAAATCATGCTAACGGCGCCCCCGCGCCTCCAGGGTCGTCTTGCGCTCATTGATAATAATTTGGCAGAAGGCCGTATGGCGATTGTATTGTAAGTAATTAAATGGTGATAACATTTTCCATCACACTAAATATTTTTGGGACAAAATATAACATGGTGTAAAAATTATTTGAATCGATTCAGTTCCTTATTCTGAACAAGCTATATTCAGGTTTCGCATATACTAAAAATAATGTTGTATATACAATGTATTAGTGTATAATAATATATATTATGCGTATACTCGTACATATACTCAGGCCGCTGCGAGTCGCCAGTCTGGCACAACACGTCACATTATCATGTCGGTGACGCGAACCCATAAGTTTTGTCCCTACCATAAATCGCTCAACGCGGCTAAAATGCGCATACATGCACTGAAAAAAAAAAAACTTTAATAAAAATCTAGTTTAATGTGATCACGCATGTTAACTCCATACGAGCCTAACAAGATCTTGACTTCTGAAGCTAGGAGAACTTTGTTAAATTATCATAGTTCCGTCTACTAAGTAATGAATTAGTTTAATTACGGGCAGTTATTTAATGTAACTCAAATGTTGGCCAGTTTAAGAATGACATAATGCTAACGAGTTGCTTGTTTTACCTACCATCAATTTAAATTATTATTTTATATACAAAAGTGAAGAAGTAAAATCAAACATAGCATGTATGATGTAACAAAGACCGGTGATTATTCTGTACATGTCACATTGTCGATATAAATAAAATGAATTTGTTCTGGCAAATATGCTGTCTTGTTTATAGTAAATAAATAAATAATGATTCCAAACATTTTAATGCCATCTAAGGGAAAATGTATCTTAGTTAGCTCGCATTTTTCAGTGTGTTCAAAGGCCGCCGCGCGTCTCCAGTCTGGCGCAACAAGTCACATTAGCATGTCAATTGTCAGTGGCGCAAACCCATAAGTTTTACCCCTACAAATAATCGCTAATCGCGGCTAAAGAAAACACGACTTCCGCTACCGTCCTACCATGGTCTAACTTTTTAGTCTTATTTTTGAGTCACTTGGAAGCACTAGTTGGAAAGCGATTGCCGCTATTATAAAAACAGATTAATATGATCGCTGCACCGATAGTACAACCATGTAATTTTATAGACACGATAGTCCCGTAGCCGATGATGTTTCGCTGCACCGATTGGACAACCATGTAATTCTACAGACACGATAATCAGGAGCCGATGATGTTGGTTGTCCGAAAAGTGATATCTGGTTTGTCTAACTCTAAAAGTTTAGACAAACCAGTAATTCCTTCGCAACGAGCCGAGTCTATACCGCTTATTTCAAATCTAGAAACACCCTAGACGGATAGACATAAGACAATGTCTTGAGACTGTATGACAGTGACCTTGAGTAGTTAGCTTGCGTGTTCTGTGCTGAGCTCACGCAACCCGTCGTACGTTCAGCCAGTAATAGGACTCGCCCATCAAGGAGTGCTGTCCCCAATTTGACGCATTATTAATTTATTATACACAAAACAAAAGGTATTTTAATAAAACGCGTATACTAAAAGATCAATAATTAAATTATCTTTAAATTGATGAAGGTTTCAGAAAAATATGGTTGGTAGATTTAGCGCCATTCTCAGATTTTTATCCGCGTTAGACATAACTTTACAAATTAATTTCACTATGTAATATAAACATAATCTAAAATATTCACATATTAAGTTATTGAGAAAATGCTCTAATTTAATATATATTTTTTTCAAATCATTAACACAATCCCCCTTATTACAAAACAAGGTTTATCTTCAGACCCAGGTTTAAAACATGGAGCCATTATTGAATTTCGAACTTTATTCCGACTATGGTAAAGTTCCTAAACACAAAACTGACAACTTAGTACCGAACTAAGTTTTCAGTTTTGTAAAAATAACGGTATTTCAATCACTGTTACGTTCTTATTACAAAAACTGGCTGCATAGTTTAAGCCATGTCAAAATATAAATCTTGTTTTGTAATAAGGCGGTACTCGTTTAGACGTGATCTTCAGTAAGTATAAAATCATTAAAAGTCGGTTATCGTCGCCTTTAGTCAAATCCGAATGCGTTTTTGGCCAACATCACGGAACCCCGTTACAGTCAATGCGCGAACGCACGATTTACTCCCGTTACTATTAGTATCGGCATAAATTAATCTCCACCGTCCGTTATCGTTGCATCAGGCACAACAAAGAAATATTAAATCATATTCATCGTGATTTTGCAACACGTTACTTAGGTGAAAGGATATACTAATGATAGAATGTCCGTTCGTCTTGTCTTTTGTTAGCATGGACTTGAAGTCTTATTTTATATTGTTTTGTGCTGCTTCGTGATTGAGGGGACCTAGAAACGGAACAAATGTGTTTTATTTAATTATGTTAGGTAGAATGGAGGCCCCAATTACATGTTGAGATCGTAATGTATGGCTGTAAGTAGGATCTTACGGGAACGCAATGTGGTACTGACGTCACACATGACCGTCGATGCCTGGGGGTAGTTAAGCAACGGGCGATACTTCGGATTTATGTTCGGAGTCTACTCCCCGGAACCGAATGTTCGGCCGTTGCTTAACTACGGCTAACTATGGCTGAATACGGAGAAAGAAAAAAAAAGGACGGTCAAAGAGATAAGCCAAAGTAAAAAATGTGACTTTAAGTCGGGTAAGGATTCAAAGTCAAAAAAGAAAACTATGGAAGTTATAAAACGGCCGAACATTCGGCCGGTACTTCGGCTACTCCGAAGCGTGTAGTGAGTTCGGATTTACACTTATAAATAAAAAAAAAAATAAAAAAAACTTTATTCAGTACAAAAAAAAAACACGGTACATCATAAAAAAAAAATATATAGTAATAGGTTACATAAGAGCCATAAATGCTAGATTTCGCAAATTCCCTGAACCCCACACTAGGATTCCCTGTGTTGTGGGGTCCAGTCTCTTCCCCAAGTAATTAAAAAAAAAAAAAGCATTTTTAAATAAATTTATGTGAAGTAATAATTTAAAAGATAAAATAAAAACAAGGCAAAAATAATAGTTCAAACAATAAGTACAGTGTAAATGTATAAAAAAGTTGACTAACAATAATTATTATGTTGTAGAGAGATGGTTTTGATGACAAAAATATTTAGGTGCTTTTGGGTGTGAGTGTGTGTGGTGTGTGTGAAGTGTGGGGGGTGTGTGATGTGTGGGGCGTATGTAGTGACAATGTGTGGGTTGGTGCGCGCACGATAAGCTTTTTTTTTTTTTTTTCCGGCTTCATAATTATATAATTTTCATTGATATGTCAGATATTACGACTGTATGTGCAGAAGGTCTTCCGTTTGGTCATAATTTTTGAGATGCAGCCATTTAAATATAGCATTTTTACAGCTGTTGTACGTTAAGGTGAGTATAGTTCTATTGTGGTAGTAGAATTTTGAGTAGAGATATGACCCAAGAAATGCAAAAGATCTGCGTGCAAAAGAAGAATGTACTCTTGGCCGATCCCACTTTAAAGTTCTGGATGAATGGCGGGCCAGTTCTTTAGCATGCCTATGGAATCGTAGCAGGGTCGACACAATGAACAACTGCCTCACACGGAGGAGGCTACATTCAGAGTACAGGGCGTCAGTAGAATATCGCCAGGGTTTTTTGTAGGCTATTTTTAGAATAGCTCGTTGAGCTCGTTCCAGCGCAAGCAGATTGGTTTTGTATGCTGCTCCCCAGACTGATACACAGTAACTTAATATTGACTGGCACAAGGTATAGTAAACAATACGGATGAGTTTTGGTTTTGCGACGGACTTTAATTTTTTGAATATGTGTGAGAGTTTCCTAATACGTTTCACGAGTGTATCAATTTGAGCTTTCCATGTTAGATGTTTATCGATAAGTATCCCTAGGTACTTTATACACGAAACCTGTTCAATTTGCGAGCAGAGACAGTTCTCATTACTGATTACACACATTACTTCGGAGTAGACCCCACTGGATTTGCATGGAATAAGGTTTGACCAGAGCGGCTGTAAGAATTCCACAAAGTCACGACCATAAATACAGTTACGTAAAACACAAAAGCCATTTTCTCGTTAAAAAAATTGCAACTTTGTGAAATACCATTTTCATATTCATCATCATTTCTGCCGAAAGACGTCCACTGCTGGACATAGGCCGCCCCGGGGGGTTGCCATAATCGCCACGCTTGGCAGGTGGGTTGGCGATCGCAGTATGGTGTAAAAATACATAGAGAACGCTGCTGCCCATTAGAAAGAAAGAAAATACGTTTATTTGCGGTAAACATAACGCAAAAAAACAGAAACACGAAAGAACAAGTTGAGGGAAAATATGCGTCACATTCACGCAAAACGGCCATCGCTCAGCATAATGCTGCGACCATGCATGATGCTGCCATTCTCTAGTAAGTCCCTTAGTCGCCATTTACGACGCCCACGGGAAGAAATGGGATGGTGCTATTCTTTAAGTCAAACGGACAATTTTCATATTATGGTTTCGATAATAATATATATGTTCGTAACACTATAACATATCTATCAATACCTATTTTAGGGGAAAAAGGTTTTGAATCTTGCGTAAGTGTAAGATATTTATGCTCGTGACGTACGTAGTGGTATCATCTCCATAATCTTGCACCCAATCTGCTGAACCTTTTCGTCGTGTATTAAGGCACCCGTAATTTAACAAAACTAACCAAATTAACACAACGAACACCACATTATTGCACATTTCCTTGTTTCTGCAACTCGCTACACAACACATGTTCCATTTACTTTATTTTGCCATCTTAAAATCGTGACTAATTTTGTCGAACACGGTAGTCTGTAACACAAAGTAGATTACAGAAGATCTACTCCATATTTATTTTGCCCAAAAGCATAGGCATATTACGAGCAGCTTTGGCAGTATGATGAAGTTGTCAATATGTTAAAGGTGCTTGCACAAAAACGCGGGTTTAATTATTCCGTAGCAGGGACCACTTTGGTTACCCATTGAAAGGGTTTTTGTAAGCGGTTAAACAAAAACCCATAAAAAATTTATTTAAGCCGTTCATAAGGGTTACCCATATGGTAACCCTTATGAACGGCTTAAATAAAATTTTGGTAACCCATTGAAAGGGTTTTCGATAAAAACCTATACGGCGTGGGTAACCCTTTTGAACGGCTTAATTTAAGCCATTAAAATTTACCCACCCCGTATGGAAAAGGTTTTCGATAGGGTTTTTCTAAAATGGGTTATCATGTAACCCTTTCATTGGGTTTTAAGTATAAAACCCATTCAATGGGTTATCATGTAACCCTTTCAATGGGTTTCTAGCATAAAACCCTTTCAATGGGTTACATCATGATAAAGGTAACCCATTGAATGGGTTACCCCTTCAAAAGGCTTAACCCTTAACCGGGGTTGTACGGTCCCTGGTCGGTAGGTACTAATCTGTGTGTAAATAGCCCCCATATTAACTTAAGCGCTCACACATAAACAGTTCAGTTTAAAGAAATTTATTACTCAAAAAGAACATACATAGTTCACTTAAATATGAGAAACTAAACAAAAAATATCTTAAGTAATAAACATAATTGTCGTTCAAACTATCGAGTACGTATGATTTATTATTGTTGGTTAGCCAAATACAACTTTAACCTATTCTTAAAAATATTCACTGATGAAGAATCTCTTATTTCTTATTATAAAGCTGCGCTCCCTCAAACTAAATAGTTCTTCTTCCGTACAATGTCCTAACCAAACGCAGTTCTATACTATCCGTATTCCTGGTGTAGTAGTGGTGAGTAAACAGTTAAACCATGTAACCGTTACTTTGCGTAAACAACTTGCCAGCGTTATGTACCAAGAATCGAGCCCGAAAACCCACTTCTTTATGCACCCTAAAGCTCTATCCATACACTTCCAAGTCAGGGCTTTCCGAGCACCAAACTGTGTTCAAGAATGTTCCTCCTGCTGTATGACCTTGCTCAGGAAATGCCTAAACAATGTTGAACAAAATGTATGCAACCTTTTCTTATTTTTGTGTCTATATTCTTTTTGCGTCATGATTACCGTAACTTAACGTATTTTCTTTCTTTTCTTTCTTTCTTTTCTTTCTTTCTTTTCTTTCTTTCTTTCTTTCCTTTCTTTTCTTTCTTTCTTTTCTTTCTTTCTTTCTTTCTTCAACTAATATTTTTTCCGATCCTGACAAGTCACAAGCCGAATGGTCCGGAAGGTCTTGATTCTGATATGTTCTGGTAGAACCTTGCCCATTTTTCAAGAAAGCACTAGAATACTCACGCTTAACGTATTCTGATTTCTGATAATAGAGTCTCTGTGAACTTTCGTTACCTAAGTATTCGGTCTTCTGTTCCTATTCTGTGGTACTTTCCTTGGTTAAAGCTAAGCTATATCGTCTGATGTTAAAGCATATAAACGATCGTGTTGTCATGATTGTGGCTACACGGAATAGTTTTCAGGCTATTATGCCCCGTTATTGTAGGTCCCCGTGGCACCGTGATAGTAATTGAACTTTACTTGTCTGGTTGTTGGTAGCTGGTTCTAGGCAATTGTGTTGTGCCAGTCAAAGGTCTTAAATTATGACAGTTCGTTCTGCTTTTAATAGGGAAATGTCAAATTATGAATCAGCTCCGTCTGATGGTGATATGGATATGACTGGTGGTTGCAATTAAACTCATGAAACTGTCAGGGAAACTGTCGGACCCGTCGGCCGGGGGGTCGTCAGGGCAAATTGCCTTACCTACGTTTTTTGCAATTTGCAGGTCAGTCAGGTCAGCAATATAAATATGATTTGTTGTAATAAGTATGTAGGTATTTGCAGAATTATAATCATTAAAATCATCAAACAGATCAAATTGCCCTATTTAATTTTTATTTCTAATTTTATGAAATTTGACCAATTTTAACTTGAGAGTTACAATTTTAAGGAATCATTTATATCAGTATATTTAACGTTCTACCTTGTTAATAGTGTTGATTAACTGGTTAGAGCAAAATCATAGTCGATATTATTTGTAAACAAGCAAACCCAAAGTTCTCGCATATCCTCAGAAATAATCACGGGCCTCAAAGGAGGTCAGCAGTTTTGGAAGTCGTTTAAAAACGTTTATACTGCTGACATTTATAAAAATGTCGAGCCATTTGGCGAAATGACAGATTTCCCCCACAGCAATGTCGCGTTTTGGAATATTCACTTGTTATTGCTCGATTATAACGACGCTAAAAGAGGGTTATGACGCTTTAAATGTTTCGAACAAGCAATTTTATGAACACCATCGTCTTGTAATTTAATTTGGGAACATTTTGGGAAATTGGGAATTGGTTTGTTTACGAATTCGTGGAATCATCGTGCAGTAGGCCGCTCGTTATTGGTAACAAAACCAGTATAAGCTGGCCTCATTTTCTATTGAAATCTGTACTTAGCTAGGCCAGCTCAAGTCTGATAACTCGATACCCAAAAAAATTTAGGTCTAAAAATATTTTCCAAAAATCTATTTTAAATCGATATCTACGTACGTATACTATACAGTATGTAACAAAAACCCTGTTGTTCCTTGGGACATAGGGACGTATAAATTAACCTACAAGCACAATATTGGTGGAATTATAATTAAAAAAAATTAAGAATTGGCTAGTTGAGAAATCAAAATCAAAGAACTAAAGAGGTAAGCAATCAGTTAAACATTACAAATATTAATAATTAAACATTTATTTTAATTATTTTTGTTGATCAGTTTTTATAAATTACTTGCTTTATTACGTATGTATACCGATTCTTAAAACGTAGGTAGAAGGAACAACAGGGTTTTTGTTACATAATTGTATAATTATATCTTTATCATTATTGATCCAAGAAATCGATTCTTCGATTAATTGATCTCAGATCTATGTTCATGGTCAAACTGTTACCACTGCCGTATCTACCTACTGTACGTAAACATAAGGACTACTTGGTCCTTATGGTCGGAACACGTCAACACAAATTAAACAAGCGTGGTGATAACTAGTCATTGTTTCTTCTTTGAATAATAATATCTATTACCAAGCAGTGCAGTGGGACAATTTCAGGCTGATATTATTTATTATCTTTACAAAAGCACAGAACGGTGCTGAACGGAACCCAGGCGAAATAGAATCCAACATCGAAACTCATCTCGGATACCGCGTTCTACCTCACTGACCATTGCACTTAACTTTATGCATCACAACTTTGCAATGAATTTCATTACATTTTATAGTTATACCATCATGCAACACGTAATAATGTTTATTTTATTACCTGCTCTTTCGTAAAACACTATGCTGTAGGCTGTTTGAATTGTATCCATAATGTTTATAACGGTTTGCTAACACCTCTTCACTGTGTGACAATCACTAGGTACTGCAAAGGAGTATGAACCTGCATTGAAGTTAATTAAATTCATTACTATGTATTAGGTATGTTAAATATAAGGACTTTGTTTTGTTAATGTTTATGTAACAGTATGTTTTGTAAAATTTGGTGAGTGTTTATTTTTTCGTAATTTTACACCTGTTTAAAAAAAAAAAATGTAATGTCGATACTTACCTGTATTGTCTATTTCTAAGAATACTTTCGTAAGTCAATTTACCGACGATTCAACTTTCTTTACCACATACAGTCTAAAACGAATTAACCCATTTCAACAAAATAGATGTAGTTAATTGAATAAAATCTTTCTTGTCCTAAAATCTGTGCTAGGCGAACGTCAAAGGAATTCAACATAAGGGACGACCTTATGATTTGAGAAGTTACTTTATCTAGGTTTAATTTCTGTAAGTATTCCTAATTTTAACCAAGATTTTAATTCTATCATTCCAGTCAAAGGAGAAAATGACCCGAGGTGTTCGCAGAGGCTGCGTGCGACTGAGGGCAGCTGTCATAGGCATCGATGATGAGGACGACTCCACCTTCACGATCACTGTCGACCACAAGACGTTCCACTTCCAGGTAATTATAGAATTGGACTTTATGTCACAGTGTTAAGATTCAATGTTTTAAATGAGTTTATGGATGGGATAAAAAGTCGTAGACAGAGTAACTACGAGAACAGAGGAAGAGATAGGTTAGGCAGAAGCGTCTTCCCGTCTACTAATTGTAATTTTATTGCTATTGGGACCAGTGGGCTAATTGCGTAACACTCTATCAGTAGGAATCGGTTCCAATTTGACAGTTCAACAACATTAATTGCGTTATTTACGTTGTTGAGCAGACAATTTTTTCTAACGAATTTATTCTATTTTTTCTAAT
This sequence comes from Tiliacea aurago, assembly GCA_948098905.1. Lineage (NCBI taxonomy): Eukaryota > Metazoa > Arthropoda > Insecta > Lepidoptera > Noctuidae > Tiliacea > Tiliacea aurago. The sequence continues at coordinate 22,734,585 of OX402593.1, forward strand.
TCTTTCGTTTTTTCTTTTATATAATTATGTTATTATCTGCGCATAATGTAGTGCATGCTGTGCTTTTCTATAAGTAATGAAGCGCTTAGACTTAAGTTTGCAATGTACAAATTTTAAAGTAATAGTGTACTCATTGTTGAAGAGCCTGATAAATAAATAAATAACTTATGAAGCAATGGATTTGCTATATACTTCAAAATCATTCCGATTCCGATTCAAACCGTGTTACGCAAGGGACCAGTTATGATGATGTTAACTTCCTCTAAAAACTTGTAGTAGTGATTGAAAGGTCTATGTAAAGCAGAGATTAAATACCAATCAGGAGCGAGCTCGAAATAAGGAAACTCATCATATTTTATTTCACATAAACCTACACGGGCACTTACGAAACGTCAGAAGGGTGCACGGTTCCAATTGGTCGTTAACTAAGGAGAAGAGCCGGCAAGAAACTCCACGATACTCTTTTAAAAATATTGGGTTTTACAATGTTTTCAAATTGTGTGTTAATAGGTATGAGAGGACAGTGTTGCCCTGTCAACAAGTACCAGGGGGCCTAAAATGGACGCTTTGGCAAAATCATAATATGATCTGCGTACAATTCATACATCCCGCAATTCATCTGTTTGACAGCTGATAAAAAAAAAATCTACCGACCCGAACTGGGCCCGCGTGGTGGATTATGGCTCACTCCCTATCACAGGGCCTGTGTCCCAGCAGTGGGAACATTATAGTCTGATTATGTAGGTATGGGAGGACAGTGTTGGCCTGTCAACAAGTACTAGGTACTTAACAAAATAGAAAATAGTCTACAAATCTACTAACCATTAAGCCTACAACGTTCTCTCATTCACAAAATATAAAAGAATCTACTTATATAAAAGATAAAAAATAAGATAATAAAAAAAACGAGTGTGCTTTAGACCACACGACTGAAGTAAAACTTAAAAATAATAATACTAATTATACTTACTTACAACAATAGGCCTGCACTGTGTCTTAGATATACGAAACTCAACTGGCTATGAGAGAAAGAAAATGTGTGCTCGCACTATCTCTTGCCCCTACAGTAATACACGAAACGTAAGTTTCTCTCTTTCTATCTTCACTAACTTATATCTCCCTAACTTATATCTCCCTCTCAACTTCCGTTCGCTCGCTTCCGTAACGCTCTCGTCACGCATTCACCAGCTTACTCCCCAAGCCAAGCGTGCGTAAAGAAGTTTTAATTCAATAAAAACATATACCGCCTTATTACAAAACAAGATTTATATTTGACATGGCTTAAACCATGGAGCCAGTTTTTGTAATAAGAACGTAACAGTGATTGAAATACCTTTCTTTTTACAAAACTGTAAACTTAGTTCGGTACTAAGTTGTCAGTTTTGTGTTTAGGAACTTTACCGTAGTCGGAATAAAGTTCGAAATTCAATAATAGCTCCATGTTTTAAACTTGGGTTTGAAAATAAACCTTGTTTTGTAATAAGGGGGATAATATTGACATGATTGACATTACAGTAACAAACCTAAATTAATATCCTGTCCACAAAAGCCACTAGTAAATAGTTGAAATTAGAATTGTAGGACGTCAATTTAATACTCCTCTAACAAAATAAGACAACCACTTCTACCAACAGAGCAATAAATAACAACAAATTTTTCCATATTTCCAGGCTCGAGACGGCTCTGAACGGGAACGTTGGGTGCGAGCTCTAGAAGACACCATATCGCGGCACGGCAGACGAGAGCGATGGTCGCGCAGCATGCCAGCCCCGCGACACAGACACGGCGACCTGGAGCGTAGGATATCTGAGGCCGACGCCTATCTGCAGATCATGATCGAGCTGGTTTCTGTAAGTCCCTCATATAACATAACATCACGCCTGTAATCCCCGAAGGGTTAGACAGATATGTACTTTTATTACACCCACATTTCGCCAATGTCCCACTCACTCATCTATTCCCATCTTAAGGGGCTGGCGTAGCATGCGTAGTACATACAAACGTAATACCAAAATAATTTGTAAATCGAACATATTCTTAAGGTAGTGTGTATTTATTTCGATTGTATTACAGAATATCTATGTTCCCAAATATATATTTTGAACGAGGAGGAATTAAAATTTCGATAGAAAACTTGTTTTTCTCTTAACTTTTATTTAAATCAGTGACCATTCAAAATACATATATATGTCGTGGATAACGATATTGTTTTAATAAAAGTTGCTCAATTGATTAATGTAGTAGCGGGGCAAACGCCGTGACGTTATTTTGTAATGGCGGCACGTGGACAGAGTCGTTTTGGAAGGTGGGGATTGTCGAACGGGCACTTCGCATCGAGACGCGGACCAAGTCACTTCTCCAAAACGAAACTGTTGGTTTGCCTAGTTAAATTATTATCACTTGTTATTATCTAGTTTTCTGATTATAAGTGAGGTTATGTTACACTTCGTGTTATAATTCAACGACATCAACGAAATGGACCCTTTACCACTGAATCAAGATACGACCCTATCGCTCCGCCGTCGCTGACGTCGTCATATATTTGGGAACCTAGATTCCAATCGGAATAAAGACTACCTTAAGAATATGTTTGATTTACATATTATTTTGGTATTACGTTTGTATGAACTACGCATCCTGTTAAGTCTACTATAAGTTGTCAAACTGGCCCGAAATGCGCATGCTGAAAAGCTGTAATTGGGAAACTTGGTGGCCTGTCAGCATTCTTGCACCGTGGACTTGGATGCCTTTCATGACGCTGAGGTATTAAGACTTCTTGTAACCGTGGTGAAAATGCAGGTACTTTTGATCTATAAGCTTCGAATACAGGTAGCCAAATTCAACTGTTCAAAATAAGCCTGAGGTGTTTGGCTTCATCAAGGAACGCTGGTAATTTTCTTTTATTACATAACGTAACGCCTGTAATATCAACGTTCCGTTAATATTACGTTCATGTTCATGAACGCAGGTGGCGTTCTATAGTTTCTGTCTACCCTCAAGGCCAGGTGTTAGTTTATGTGTATGTATAACGCCTGTATTCCCCGAAGGGATAGGCAGAGGTGTACCGATAGTGCACCCACATTTTGCCAGTTATATTTTATTATACCTTGGCTGGCAATTGTGGCAAGTGTTACGGCTTCATCAGACCTTCGTAAGTCTTCGGCATCGAATTCAAATAAGGGACATTAGGGTTAGGGGGGTAGGGGTTTGCAATGTACACTTTTGGATAATAACGTCCTAACTAAATTAAATAACTTGGTGAAGCAACCGAAATATAATTTAATAAGGTTTTTTTGTTTTTGTTTCAGAAAATGGGAATTCGTGTGTCAGAACTGGCTGACCCACTTGAGAAGAGCAAAGGACAAGTTATATTAGACCATTCCAACGTAAGTACTTAGTTTATTTTATTAAATTATAGTTGAAAGCGCGGTGAGGCGGGGGGGCGGGACGCCGTGAGCTTGACGAATGAGCGGCCTGCACTGACGAATGAGCGGCCTGCACTGACAAATGAGCGGCCTGCACTGACGAATGAGCGGCCTGCACTGACGAGTGATCGACAAGTGATCACAAGTGCATTAAGGCTGAGTATTTTGAATGTTGGCAACGTCGCTAATAGCTAATAGCTGTCAAATATTTCGCTATTTTGATTAATTAATCAGTATTACTGCCTCGTTTGTATAGTGATCGCAAGCGCTACTGCTGAGCATACGGTCCGGGTTCGATTCTCGGGTCGGGCAAAGTGTTATTGGGTTATTCTATGGAATTTCTCAGTTGTAGCCCGGAGTCTGCATTTGTGGCCAGTTGTTGGCAATTGACTCGGCCCCTAAAACATGGGACTTAAACATAACTGGCGAAACATTGGTGTACTATACAGGAAAAGTTTTTAACCAGTGCGCAAATTTTTTTTGGTGGTTCAATATCAGTAATAGAACACATTTCCATTATTTATTCAATACATTTTTTAAATTTTTTATCCTACTTTAAATCAGCAAAATATGGACACAATCTATTCGTAATAATATCAATGGGCGCGCGCGGCGGCCGGCGCAAGCGGCGGTGTTGCACGGCTCCCGGGCGGCAGGGGGCGGCAGGGGGCGGCAGGGCGGCGGGCGCGCCGGCCGACAGTCAGTTCACTCATCGCACGCGCTGTCGTGTGACGTCGCGTCTAATCGCTTTCCCGCGCAAGCGCCGCGCTGCACGTGTGTCGTGCTTGTACCTACCGGTCACGATGTCGGACTTCAGTAACCGAGATGGTGCGAGTGTATGTACTGAGTGGTGAAAGTTTGCGAGCAGCTCGCCGAATGTATGCGACGGAGAGCATACCTCGAATGCGAGCCCATGGAATCCTTAACCCCGCGCTCCCTAATGAAAGGACTATTTTAGCGGCCACTCAAAGGCTGCTTGATCACGGACAGTTCAGAACCCCGAATCATGCACGAGGGTCTGGCAGACCCCGACTGGCGATCGAAATCTAAGAAGCCATCCTAAGCCCGTTAAAGTGTGAAGGAAAATTTGGAATTACTCTGCAAATAACTTCAGGTCACGGTCTAAACATAAAAAAGTCTAGTTCGAACCTGATAAAATTAGCGATCAGTACATTGTAACCCACGTAAATACCTACGCCGGCGAATCGAGCGAGCGCACAGCTGATAGGTAGGTACTTTAGCTTGTTACGCTTTGCCGCGCGCCGCCGGGTAGCCATACAACCACTTTTAAAATAAACATCTTTCGTTAACGATATTTTTTGTTTTTTGTACTAAGACGTATCAAAATAAAAAATATGTTTAATAAAATTCGTTTAAGTTTAATTTGTCAAAATTTGCGCAGTGGATAAAAACTTTTCCTGTATATATAGGTAGCCCAGGGCAGGAGTAGGTGGTAGGTAGGTGGCTTTGCCTAACCCTTAGGGGATTACAGGCGTGATATCAGGTTATGTTAATCATTATTACTAAATTAAATTGTGACATAAAAACTGCTGTTCCCTACATTTTGACGAGTTATGAGAACACAAATGTAGAGAAAAGCGGATTTCCTTTTCGCGATTTCAGCTTTGGTCCCATAGTAAAAGTTGTTCATAATGACCTACATACAAGTAGTTGTTCCGGGCCTGGCTGTTTGTGTATGTGATTTTAAATGTTTGTAAACGCACCCACCACAATACAGGAGAAATTCCTAGTGTGGGGCAACGTTTTTAAAAGAAAAAAAAATATATATGAGTACAATGACGCCTTAAGAGGTTGTGCGTTATCTTGTATAATTCGATTCTAATATTTTATATTAATTTACAGGTCATGTTGGATCATATCAAACATTCCATTGTGCTGCTACAAATAGCTAAGGTAAGCATAGAAAATTATATTATAAATTCAGCACATTACCTAACATTCACTATAAAGATTCACATTTACTCTAAAATTAGGGAAAAAATTGAGAAATATACACACTACATTTCTGACGATATTTTTTTTTTTTTTTTTAATCTTTATTTATTTGAAAGGGTTTTATCACTTAGTGATAATGTCACCCCCGTAACAGAAATATTCAACAACTTAAAACTAAACAATGGGTTGTAAACAGTTATTATTATAATTATGACCTACTTAATAGTGTTGACCCTATTTGTTTTGGCCAATAACCAACAACAGTCGACACAACATCCTAGCCTCCTCCGACAATGGGGACGCTAGGATGCTGTTACATGCCCCCACTTCAAATCCCATACCAAGCGAATATTTTCGATCGTGTATGTTCCGGACACATTCCATCAGTTTACATTCCATCACTTACGTTATTGATATTTTATTTTGAACTAGCTGACCCGACAGTCGTTGTACTCGTACTGTCCAAACAACAGTTCGTAAAAAAACTCATAGAAAAAAAGACTTTCAGTTTATCCCATTTTTTTGATTTTCCGGGAAACTCGTCCAATTTTTTTCCCTAAATGCCTTATTTGGGACTATTAGGAACATTTTAAAACAAAAAATAGCCAAATCGGTCGGGCCGTTCTCTAGTGATGCGCTTACCAAAAACAGCATTTATTTTTTATTTATGTAGATAAAATGATTGTTTTCTTGCAGAACACAGTAAATCCAGTAAACGGAGTATATCAGGGACCTACAAATCCTTCACAAACACATATCAAACAAGGTATTTGAGTTCTTTTTTATCATTTTCACTGTTCACGAAGCAGAACCATAGTTCAGTAATCACTTTGAATAAACATTAGACATTCATGGCGCAAGAAAAGAAATTCATTTAAGACTCAGATATATGCCAGTGACCTTGAGTGGTTAGCTTGCGTGTTCTGTACTGAGCTCACGCAACGCGTCGTACGTTCAGCCAGTAATAGGACTCGCCCATCAAGGAGCGCTGTCCCCAATTTGACGCATTATTAATTTATTATACACAAAGAAAAAGTATTTCCGTGTGGTGCCGGACGTAAAGAATAGCACCATCCCATTTCTTCCCGTGGGTGTCGTAAAAGGCGACTAAGAGACTTACTAGAGAATAGGCAGCAGCGTTCTGTATGCATTTTAACACCAAACTGCGATCGCCAACCCGCCTGCCAAGCGTGGTGATTATGGCACCCCCCGCCTTTAGGGGAGGCCTATGTCCAGCAGTGGACGTCTTTTCGGCTGAAATGATGACGATGACATTCATAGAAACATAAAAAAAACAAAAAGGTACAACACGCTGTGAATGTGCGTGTAAGTGCAGGAGCGGTACCGTCCGAGACAATGGCAAAGTCGGGAAATGTGTGTGTATTACGTGCTGACGCTACTCGTCTTCACGCACACATTCACATCGTGTTTGTACAATTGGTTACCACAAATAAAGCGCGCGTCGCTTCGTGAGATAAAAATACTATACTTGCATGTCAGCTATAAACCCAAGACGCTGTCATGCTACGGCTACATTGTCGCGATAACGCGAACTACAGTTCGCGCGCTTTCTGTTGTACAGCGAGACGTCGAGCGAAGTGCGAGAGAGAACGTGCGAATTAAAGTTCCCGTTATCGCGACAATGTAGCCGTAGCATAAGTGCGGCCTTCTCGTGAACTAAAATACTTATGCGGGTAGGTCGCACTTAGGGCGGTTGGGCTATAACGAGTGTAATATACATACCTACATACATGCGGGGTAGCCAGAAACTATAGAACGCCACCTGCTACGCTCCTTACATACTCCTTTTGCTTCGTTTACGTTCATACATCTGGTCATTAACGCACGCCTGTTCCGAGTATTACGCACCGGGCCTTTCTGAAGAACATCACCAATTAGGTCACACACCGTCTTATTACAAAACAAGATTTATATTTTGACATTGCTTAAACCATGGGGCTAGTTTTTGTAATGAGAACGTAACTCTGATTGAAATACCGTTCTTCATACCAAACTGAAAACATAGTTCGGTACTAAGTTGTCAGTTTTGTATTAGGAACTTTACCGTAGAAGGAATAAAGTTCGAAATTCAATAATGACTCCATGGTTTAAACTTGGGTCTGAAGATAAACCTTGTTTTGTAATAAGGCCCTATATGTCCTCCCGCGCAATGGTGGCCACGAACCTAGACCGGCGCTTTACTTTGTGTAAATTATTTCATCACCACTGCTCTCAAAACGGTGAAGGAAAATATCGTGAGGAAACCGGAATGACCTAGAACAAAAAATTCGAAGACATGTGACATCTACCAACCCGCACTGGGCCCGCGTGGTGGATTACGGGCCATACCTTCTCACAGAGAGGAGGCCTGTATCCCAACAGTAGGAACATTATAGGCTGATTATGTAATGTTCTCCTGGCGTTGCCACTCACATGATCTGCCTTGTAAATACCGGGTAAAACAGGATGAATAGAGATGCAGGGGTGAATAGAGACGCAACTTTAAAATGGATTTTACCTTTGAAATAATATATTTTGTTGCCAAAAAGGACTATAAGTTGTTACCTGTACTATAATTAACGATTAACCGCCTTATTACAAAACAAGATTTATATTGTGACATGGCTTAAACCATGGAGCCAATTTTTGAAATAAGAACGTAACAGTGATTGAAATACCGTTCTTAATAGAAAACTGAAAACTTCGTTCGGTACTAAGTTGTCAATTTTGTGTTTATGAACTTTACCATAGCCGGAATAAAATTCGGAATTCAATAATGGCTCCATGTTTTAAACCTAGGTCTGAAGATTAACCCCTGCATCACTATTCACCCCGTTTTAAGGTACCTTTTGTTAGTCGAGTGGACAGTAGACAGAGTTATAACCGTATATTTCCCTCTCAGATGCAGAGTTGTCTCCTCGAGTGGAGATGGGCGCAGAGTGTCGCGAGCTCACGACGCCAACGCACCCGTTACCGTCGCTCGAACACCTCGACGCGCCTAGTAAGTACTCCGACTACGGATTCACTTTTACCCCCTTATTAATGAACGCGGAATAAAGTTACGATCAAGTTTAATAAAACCGACAGTTGGCAGCTGACTATTCGATAATTTTAGAAGATTGTGGTCATAGGCCCGTATTTATCCCAGGACCCGACGGCTTGCCTGGAAAAGCCTGGGTCCTGGCCTTGGAGGCTCTCGGGCCTCGACTAAGGGGGCTCCTAAGCGCATGCTTGGAGAGGGGCCAGTTCCCACTTCGTTGGAAGACGGGGAAACTGGTCCTTATTAAGAAGCTAGGGCGCCCGGCAGACTCTCCGTCCGCTTACCGGCCCATCGTGCTGCTCGACGAGGTGGGCAAGCTCTTTGAAAGAGTAATTGCAGACCGCCTTGTCGGGCGGCTGGTGCGGGTGGGGCCGGATTTGGCGGAGAGCCAATTTGGTTTCCGCAAGGGGCGCTCTACGGTGGATGCCATCATGCGCGTCCGAGCCCTCACGACGGGGGATGCTGTGGCCCGGGGTGGGGTCGTCTTGGCGGTGTCTCTTGACATCGCCAATGCCTTCAATACCCTGCCCTGGAGTTGCATTAGGGAGGCATTTCGGTACCACCGGATGCCGACCTACCTCTGTCGCGTGGTCGAGGCCTACCTGACGGACAGGGCCGTCATCTACCCTGGTCACCAAGGAGAGTGGAACCGGCGAGAGATGTCGTGCGGTGTCCCACAGGGATCGGTCCTGGGGCCGCATCTGTGGGACATCGGCTACGACTGGGTGCTGCGCGCCGACCTCCCTAGCGGCGTCAGCGTAGTCTGCTACGCTGACGACACGCTGGTCCTGGCGCAGGGGAGGTCGCATGAGGCGGCGGCCGAACTGGCGGCACGTGGGGTTGCGACAATCGTCGATAGGATCCGGCAATTGGGACTCGAGGTGGCCTTGCACAAGTCCGAGGCCATGTGTTTTTATGGTCCTCGGAACGCGCCACTGTCGAGTTCCCAGATAACGGCGGGAGGAGTTCACATCGGTGTCGAGTCGACGATGAAGTACTTGGGACTCGTCCTCGATAGCCGGTGGAACTTCGTGGAGCACTTCCGACGTTTGGCTCCCAGACTGGAGAGGGCTGGGGCTGCTTTGAAGCGGCTTCTGCCCAATCTAGGGGGCCCAAACGCCTCCTGCCGGAGGCTCTACGCGGGGATCGTGCGGTCCATGGCCCTTTACGGGGCACCGGTGTGGGCGCGTTCTCTGAGGCTGCGACCAGCCCAGCGGTTGAACGCGTCCCAAAGGGTCATGGCCATCAGGCTGGTAAGGGGTTACCGCACGGTCTCCTGTGAGGCAGCGAGCCTCCTAGCCGGACTGCCGCCGTGGGATCTAGAGGCAAAAGTCCTCGCGCACATCTGGGAGTGGCGCGAGGAGGCGAAACGCCGGGGTGAAACTCCGCTGCCGCGAGAAATCACGGTACAGCGGACGGAACTCCGGCGAGATCTCATGGCGGCATGGAGAGTGCGATTGTCGCAACCTAGCGCTGGGCACGCTACAATTGTGGCGATAAGTCCCCTCTTTGAGGAGTGGCTGGAGAGGCGCCACGGCGTCCTCACCTTCCGCCTGACGCAGGTCCTCACCGGACACGGTTGTTTCGGGAGGTTCCTGTTCAGGATAAAGCGGGAGGAAACGCCCGGGTGTCACCACTGTGTGGATCGCCCGGAGGACACGGTGGAGCATACGGTGGAGATCTGCCCGGCTTGGGCGGAGCACCGCCGTGTCCTCACGGAGGCGATCGGCGGCGACGATCTCTCGCGTCCAGCACTGGTTCAGGCCATGGTTCGGAGCGAGAGTGCATGGGAGGCCGTCACCTCCTTCTGCGAAGCAGTAATGCTCGCGAAGGAGGAGGCGGAACGCGTGAGGGAGAGGCAAGGTTCGCGCCCTCGCGCCTCTAGTCGCCGCAGGAGACGCCCCGGGCGTCGGGAGTTGCAAGCCGATTTCCGGCCACCGTAGGCGCGGGCTTGCGGATGGCGAGCGATGGGTAGCTCGCCGTCCGATAAGGACCAGGCCCGGGTCGACGGCGCGTTGTGTTCCACGCGCGCCTCAAAGAGATGTCAGCACCAACTGACGGGGTCCGTCAGGACCAATGCCTGCCAGGGTTGCGAGTTTGTCCGAAAGGGATATCGTGGCCCTGGCACACAGGCAAATGAAGGAACACGGGTGGGTTTTAGTCAGTAAGAGTCTGACACGCCCTCCCGCTCTGCCCAGAGCGGGAGAAGTTATTTGATAATTTCCCACCCAAAAAAAAAAAAAAAAAAAAAGGCCCGTATTTATAGAACGTTACTCAGTACTCAAGCATTACTTAAGACTAAATTCAACCAATCCTTGAATATAGTCAAAATCAAATTCAAAAATATTTTTATTTCACATAAGCTTACATGGGCACTTATGAAACGTCAGAAGCTAGGTCGTAGCACGGTTCCAATTGGTCGTTTCGTATGGAGAAGAGCCGGCAAGAAACTCCACGGTTACTCTTTAAAAAAAATTGCCTTTACAATGTTTTCAAATTCCAGTGTTAATAAGTATGAGAGGACAGCGTAGGCCCGTCAAAAGTACCAAGTACTTAACAAAATAGAAAATGGTCTACAGATCTAGTCTATTAAGCCTACAACGTCCTCACATTAACAAAAAAACAGTATAAAATATAATTAAAATAACTAAAATTAGAACCTTGTTGAAATTAAAATTGTAAAAAAAGAACATCGATTATGTCAAGGAAGTATGTAAAAAATAAATAACTTAAACATCGCAACTTGGGAGCAGTTAATAGACATTTACATATTTTTGCCGTTAATGAGGTACCAGGGAAGCCACATGTGCAGAAGGAATGAATGCCAAACTTCCTTGTCTTCAACGTAGTGTTTAATCTTATAATATGCTTTTTTGATAAGGACACGTTTGATGTGAGTTTTGAATTTTCCATCGCTAAGTTCTGTAACAGACTTTGGCAACTAGTTATAAAAGCGGATACTGTTTATAACATTTCGACTTGCTTGTTTTAGTTAATCTAAATTTGGGTATCAAAATTTCATGTTTACTACTAGTTTTAAGTAATGCTTGAGTACTGAGTAACGTTCTATAGATACGGGCCTTAGTATTAGTTAGTACTTTATTGAACACTTAAGAGCACCTGTTGTGAAAATGTGTCAATTTTGTCGTTTTTAGGCTTCCGTACCCGAATGGTGCCAAAAGGATCCTTATTACTAATCCTCCGCCATCTGTCAGCGGGCTGTATCTCTTGAACCGTAATAGGTAGATAGTTGAAATTTTCGCAGATTGTGTATTTCTATTGCCGCTGTAACAACAACTAATAAAAATTAAATAAGGTTAATAATGAAAGTGCGTTCCCTTACAAGAAACGTGATTTTTCAGCGTTTTTGCTCGATCTTAATACGGTACGGAACCTTAGAGTGCGAGTCCGACTCGCGCTTGGACGTTTTTTTTTTTCACAATAATGGCGTTTATTCAGAACATACATCACTACATAGTTTATAACAAAGTAGCTTACCGCTTCCTGTCTGTCCCTATGTATGCTTAGATCTTTAAAACTACGCAAGGGATTTTCATGCGGTTTTTTTTAATAGAAAGAGTGATTCAAGAGGAAGGTTTATATGATTAGAAAATGTCACGTGGGTGAGACCGCGGGAAGCAGCTAGTATAAAATAAAGTATCGTAAATAACGCAATGACCTGCATATTGCAAAAAACTTAGAAAATTTGAATTTTGCGGGCTACTTCTGCAGATACGGTCATGGCCATAAACAATTATTTATATTATATTATTAATTGTGTTGCTGTCCTTATACCTAACTTATGTATTTAGTAGGTAGGTACTTACTGTATTTTTCTTGTATTTTCCTACTGTCCACGAATTGACAACGCCTTTGTTTACATGACAAGCGATGTCGCTGCTGGTTCCCGACACGTCCTACTCGTCATCTGAAGGAGAGGATGACTTCTATGATGCGGACGACGAGCCTGTTGACACTATGCCGGGACCCAGGTCAGTGACAGTTTCTTAATCTATACATTATATTATAAAATAAAGTTGATTTTTGTATCTGTATATGTGACTGCGTTGTTCTTTTGAACTATGCAACGGATTATGATGCGGTTTTCACCATCTTTTAGAGAATTTATTCCAGAGGGTTTATTTAATTTATTTTTAACTTTAATTAACACGGCTAAACCAATTACAATCATTAAAGGCAGAGACACATACACATAGAAAAGAACATATCAAATTAAGGTAAAACGAAAAATTTACAATACTTTCATGAATCCCTCTCACAATATTTCTGGTATGCCAACAAAATCTTCGACCATTCATCCGCAATCTGGGAGCCTAAAATGGACGCTTAGCAAAATCATAATATGATCTGCGTACAATTCATACATCCCGCAATTCATCTGTTTATCTGATATTTGACATAAGACTTTACTATATCAATTAATAATTTGTGGACCATTTTACGAAACTCCATACAAACTGTCAAACAGATGAATTGCGGGATATGAATTGCACGCATTGCATATTATGATTCTGCCAAAGCGTCCGTTTTAGGCCCCCAGATTGTTGGATTAGAATCTAAGAGATCGTTAAGAGGGCTATCACAATTTTTCTTGAATTTGAGCGTGTTACTCGAGTTTTGATGTGTATATGTGGTTTAGATATAGCCATAAAATTAAAAAAAAAAATAAGCCAGATCAAGTTTGATTATTTTTCTTGGAAGTGTTTTAAATAAATCATTCAATTTGTTTACATAAATCAGTAAAAACCTTGTCTCTGCAAAGGATGTTTAATAAAATTTTACGTTTGGGTATCTTTTGATGCTTTGTTACACCAAAGATAACATAATTTAAAAAATTATAAAAATGTCCATGGTACTACTGTAAGAGCGCTTTAATAAATGTATTATATTTCATACAGTAATACACCAAAAATAATTCTGTATAAAACAGAGTTACTGATCATTTTTCATACGTAATTTTATTTTTTATCTACGAATATATTAATTATTGTTAAAATAGCCAACCAGTTTGATTTTGTCTAGACTGAAGACTCTAGATTGTCCTATGGAGCTGGACTAGCATGATTCCAAGCATTATTATCTTGGATATAATCCTCATGGGTAGACCCACAGAACAGAAAAAACAGTACCCGCGTACCCCGACTTTTGTGGAGTTCCGCAAATGTCTGCTCCGCGCACACAACTCGCACATCAGTCTTGTTACAAACGTCACGGTGATAACTTGAAAAAAAATACTTAAATGCCTTATTGTGCTTTTTTAGAGTGTAAAAACGACAGCAGAACTAAAAATGTATCATTCGGTGGTATATCATACTATCGATCAGTCCTAATTTATTTTATTTCGATTAAAACTTGAAAAACAATACTTTATTAAACAAGACAAGTAAAAATTGACAAATATAGGGTCTACTTTCGTTTAAACTCAAGCATATTATTCGAGAAGATTCTAACTAGGCAAATGTCATAGCCAGCTACTCAATTAGAGATTACCGTTATCGATGATTAGCTATCGATTTTTTAAATACTTTTTTTTTTGTGATTCAGTGTTAGTAATAAACATTACCATGAATTGTTCAAACCTTTTTTATATTTTATCCAAGTTTGAAATAAGTAAAACATAGATATAGGTAATCTATTCGTAATATTCTAATAGAGAAAAGGTTAATCGAGCAAGTGTAATTTACAAGTCAAGACATCTAAGAGATCTATCTATATACCAAATTTCATCAAAGTCCGTTATAGGATTAGACAAGTTTTTTTTTTTTGGGTGGTATATTATCTAATAACTTCTCCCGCTCTAGGCTGAGCGGGAGGGCTTGTCAGACTTTTACTGACTAAAACCCACCCGTGTTCCTTCAGTTGTCTGTGTGCCGGGGCCACGATATCGCTTTCGGACAAACTCGCAACCCTGGTAGACATTGGCCCTAGCGGACCCCGTCAGTTAGTGCTGACATCTCTTTGAGGCGCGCGTGGAACACAACGCACCGTCGACCCGGGCCTGGTCCTTATCGCACGGCGAGCTACCCATCGCTCACCGTCCCCAGGCCCGTGCCTACGGTGGCCGGAAATCAGCTTGCGACTGCCGACGCCCGAGCCGTCTCCTGCGGCGGCTAACAAGCTTAACATAATACGAGTGTAGCCGGTGGCGAAAACACAGGTATCGCATGTCAGTGGTGTATCTTTCTACCAATAGAATGATTTTCCAAATCGGATCAGTAGTTTAAAATAACAACTTTTAATTATACTTTCTCTAAATCGTAAGTATTATAATAAATTCACTTTATTTCAAACATATATCGACTCTTCCTGTTGACTGTATTTTGTTTGAAAATAAAACGGAATGTCGATAAATAAAGCATCGACAGTGTTACATTCCTAGACCAGGACGAATAGTAATGACCTCTTTACGGAAATATCAATCTTATCATTAACGAAATACAGGTTTAAATGGAATGCATTTATAATAGTGACATCTAGCGGCGGGTAGCGTAGCTTGCTTATTAAACTATTCCGTGTGCACTTTAAACGGAAAAGGTAATAAACACTTAAAAAGATTTCATAATAAAAAACTCAATTGTCATATATTTTTGGTTTATTTTCAAATAAGCGACGACTGACATATTTCATTCTTTCATTAAATTACCAATCACACCAAGGATTTCTCAGTGTTTCGAAATACAATATGTGTGAGTTTGTGTACGCTGGTTCTGATACTAATGAAGCGCTATGCGATTTCTACTGTTTTTTCTGTTCTGTGGGTAGACCTGACCTGGATTAGGACAAAGGATACTATTTATCCCGATATTCTCACGGGATCGAGACATATGTGGGTAAAACCGCGGGGCACAGCTAGTAGGGTATAAAAAGCTTCTTAAACTCAAAACCCCTTATTCCAAAACAAGTTTTATCTTCAGACCCGGGTTAAAACATGGAGCCATTATTGAATTTCGAACTTTATTCCGACTATGGTAAAGTTCCTAAAAACAAAACTTACAACTTAGTACCGAACTAAGTTTTCAGTTTTGTATAAAGAACGGTATTTCAATCACTGTTACGTTCTTATTACAAAAACTGGCTCCATGGTTTAAGCCATGTCAAAATATAGACCTTGTTTTGTAATAAGGCAGAAAAGGTTAGTTATGCCAGACCGTGATACCAATCCGAGGCACAAACGTGCATTATATTTTAGTTGTCTCTACCGTTTGCGCTTTCTCGGTTTTAAAAAGGGTAAAATTTACATGTGTTCATTTTTCATATTATTGTTACGAGCTTGGGGTTCGTGACAATAAAAACTGCCGATTTAATAACTAAAAAACAGACACTTTAATTAAGAACACCAATTTAAACACACTACTACTTTAAACACAATTAAAACACAATCACTTAATCTCACTCTCAAATATCGTTCAGTTGTTCTCGCTTGTCTCGTTTTCAAAAGTAAACTAACTCCGTCGCGGCCCATACCTGCCTTATATAGGGCCTCGGATAGTTCCCGAAACATCTAGAACATTCGAGTACATACCGGCCCCGACTGACCGGGTGTCGATAGTTCTAGAATCGAACTTTCTAGAATCATCTTGACTCTACTAGTTCCGCCACTCGATACTAGATGGTAAAGTAGTAGTCTTTTTAGTTGTGCGCGCAACATTATTAAAACTACACCCGAATCTACTAAGGTCCGTATTACAGAACGTCAATCTTATTTATTTATTTTATTTAAACATAAAACATAAAACGAAACATCTAGAACATTCGAGTACATACCGGCCCCGACTGACCGGGTGTCGATAGTTCTAGAATCGAACTTTCTAGAATCATCTTGACTCTACTAGTTCCGCCACTCGATACTAGATGGCGCTAGTAGTAGGCTTTTTAGTTGTGCGCGCAACATTATTAAAACTACACCCGAATCTACTAAGGTCCGCATTACAGAACGTCAATCTTATTTATTTATTTTATTTAAACATCAAACGGCCAAAGGCCAATTACATTAGTTAAAGACACAACACATTATATTAGTATAAAAACAAAAGAATACAGCTACTCGACAGTCATACGCTCATCTCACAATACTCCAGACATGTTGACAAGATCTTCTTCCAGTTAAACATTACTTAAAACTAGGTTCAAGCCATTTGATTGGTTGAAACTAGTTTTAAGTAATGCTTGATTATTGAGTGACGTTCTGTAATACGGACCTAAGAAGAGCTTCGTGAGAAATACCAATTTTACACTTAAATTAATGGAACACGGTAGCTATGTCTGTGTGGTTGATGTATGTTTCTATATGTGTACATAAACCGCTAAATAAAAAATAAACAAACAACTAAAAACTAACCTACAGGGTGTTCATAATTCGCATGAAACCTATGGAGTGCTATCAATATTTTGAAGATTTTTTTTTTGTTTTTATCATTATCGACTAACGCCCGAACCCAATAAGTTTTGGCATACTGGAGATAGAAAAATCTATCTATCGATGGTTTTAACTATCTATATGTAATGTATCATAGATTATTGGGAAATAATCTATGATACATTATGCAATCTTCCCGGCCCACGCTATCTACTGATGGGAGGGTGTATCGCCTATAACGGATAGCTATTTGTATGAAAATGCCAAAGTATGTGTCCCAATATACGATTTGTTTAACAGGACAGTACTAAAGATGACAGATTGGTCTATTCCCCGAATTGCAGGGATAAACGTAATGTAGCCAAGATAAAATTAACTCTTTAGTACATGCAATAATGATCATAGATGCTTTTTTATTTAAAGTAATAAAAAAAATCGAAATTCAAATACCCCGAAAACGGTGCGTGCTAAGCAAATAATAACAGAAATTTAACCCCTCCTTTGTGACACCCCCCGTGCAAGCACCATGCCAACATGAATAGGTATAAGTACAAAAAAAAATATCCTGCGATCTTTCTTTCACTGAAAATGGTTATTGGGTTCGGCCGTAAGTCAAATGTACCCTAGGATGAACCTCACAATCTTCAAGCATCACAACATGTAATGCAGGTAAGTGAATACTTCCCTATGGCGTCATCTCATCGGGCATCAAATTCAACAGCAACTCTATGGGCCTTATTACAAAATAAGGTTTATCTTTAGACCCAAGTTTAAACCATGGAGCCATTATTGAATTTTCAACTTTATTCCATCTATGGTAAAGTTCCTAATATAAAACTGACAACTTAGTACCGAACTAAATATTCAGTTTTGTATAAAGAACGGTATTTCAATCAGAGTTACGTTCTCATTACAAAAACTAGCTCCATGGTTTAAGCCATGTCAAAATATAAATCAATCTCCACACGGCGATATCGTAGTGCTGATAATTTGAAGGCACAGCGTGACTACCGCTGGGATTCTCTGACCCGTGGAGATGGCGCCTTAAAAGGTCAACTGTAACTAAATAAGGTCTCAGTTTAACCCACTATCGATCCGAGCTAAGTTTGGCCACAGTTCGCGGCTAAAATATGCAGAGCGAGCGCGGCATTTATAGACTTTAGCTTAACTATGCCCATTGTAATTGATGAATCTGTGTTTAGGTATTTAAACATTTGCATGTTATACCGAATTTCTGTGTTCAGTTTAGTTCAGATAATTGAATTTAAACTAAGAGCCGTCTTTAGGAAACAAGCTAGTTTTACGAGTAGGTAGGTAATGTTTCTATTTTTCAGCGCTAAAATTGTTATAAAAATATCTGGCATTAAGACACGGTTCAACGTAATTGATTTTTGTCTATCCATCATAAAAAAGTTGTTCCGATAGAGTTTTAATCCATATAAGAAACAGGATCGATTGGAATGAAATGAAAAAGTTTTTGTGACGATTGTCATTTTTCTTGCAGTCTAATTTCTTTCTAAATTTGTGAATTCGAATCAAAATTTCTTAAAACGTTAAGTACAGTTTTTAAGGCCGTTTTCCTGTACCTACAACGGTTATGGTAATTACCCTTACTGCCCCGTCTCAAAAATCTACCCTGTATACATTGATATTACTAGGGTTTTTTGTATATCAATGCCTGTATATTAGTTTGTCGCTATATTCCATAAAGCGGTACCTGCGTTTTGGATTTAAATTCGGTTGTCAACTCTATTACAGCCGTTAGTAGTTGAACCATATTGCTTTGGCGTTCGGTTATTCGCCCAACAGTAAGACAGCTCGCGTTACAAACAGTACATTACTGCCGCGGTCTGTAATGGCTGCGGTGAAGGCCGAGAGCGTAGCTCGAAGCCATCATAGCGTGGTCAGCAATTTCGGACTAAGGCATATATACTTAGTGCTTTACTCAAACAATGCGAGTAATTTAAATAAAATCTGCTAAGTAAAGTAAGAATTGATTTAAACAAACAATATTGTTAAAAGTAGAGTTAGTAAAATTTAGGACCACTCGAAAAACTCACCAACAATGAATTTCCATACAACTTTGGTGGCGTCTATTCAAGTACCGCAGAAAGGTCAACTTTGCTCAAAAGTTTTCAAAATAATGACCTCATTACAAGCATTTTTGACTAAACAAAATAACAACGATAAGAACCAAATTCTTATATTCCGTTCTTCTGTAACTGCCCTTTTCCGTGACTGAACCAGTTGATAACTCGATAACGACATAACTTAGGTAATATTATACAAGTTGTAAATAGCTCCATTGAGACCGAGTTTACTTTGAACTAGCTAAATAGATCTTTATCATACACTAGAGTCGCGTTATAATTCGTTTAATATTAACGGTTTATAAATCTTAGTAATATTAGCTTTATCGTGCAATGAACCACTTCACGAATGTAAAGTTTAAGGGGATGATAGCCGACTTTTAATAATTTTATACTGAAGATCACGTCTAAACGAGTAGTGTTAATGATTTGAAAAAAATATATGTTAAATTACAGCATTTTCTCAATAACCTAATATGTGAATATTTTAGATTATGTTTATATTACTTAGTGAAATTAATTTGTAAAGTTATGTCTAACGCGGATAAAAAACTGAGAATGGCGCAAAATCTACCAAGCGTATTTTTCTGAAACCTTCACAAATTTAAAGATAATTTAATTATTGATCTTTTAGTATACGCGTTTTATAAAAATACCTTTTGGTTTGTCTATAATAAATTAATAATGCGTCAAATTGGGGACAGCGCTTCTTGATGGGCGAGTCCTATTACTGGCTGAACGTACGACGCGTTGCGTGAGCTCAGTACCAGAACACGCAAGCTAACCACTCAAGGTCACTGGCATATATCTGCGTCTTAAACTCTAACCAATGGTTCCTTCATTTCTCATTGAAGCCAAGACGCCAAGCGTGCATGCCAAGTTTCTGTAACAACCAATCTACTACTAAATTCACACCGAAAATTAAATTCTAATGAATTCACGTCATGTTTCAGTCACAGTGACGCAAAGTTCACGACCTACGGGTGTTTGTGTCGTCGACCCGCGACCTAATTCCGGCGTGTAGTCCGATGCATATTGTATGCAGTTTGCATGCATATTAATGTGCTAAGTGACAAGGATTTTGTTGATGGACGGGTCGATATTGATGTATTGGCTCGCTATTCGCTATGTGCATCACGATTTAAAGAGAAAAAGACGAATCTTTGGTTGCCATGTGGTGCAACCAGGGACCGTACAACTCCGGTTAAGAGTTAATTAAGCCTTTCGAAGGGGCAACCCATTCAATGGGTTACCTTTATCATGATGTAACCCATTAAAAGGGTTTTATACCAGAAACCCAGTGAAAGGGTTACATGATAACCCATTGAATGGGTTTTATACTTAAAACCCTGTGTCAAAGTCAAATTGTTTATTTCAAATAGGCACATAAAAGGCACTTTTGAACGTCAATATTTACAAAAAAAAATAGAATTGATTCTAGTCGCCCCTTCCAAAATGTAGTTTCGTATGGAGAAGAATGGGCAAGAAACTCCACTGGTACTCTTTTAAAATCTTGTACAATATTTCTATAGGTACATTAATTATATAATTATATGTGAAGACGATGCACCTAGAATAAAATTACTATACCACAATAGGTAATAAAAAGAGTTAAGAATGAAGCAATGATAGATAAATTAATTAGGTGATAGAACATGGTGCTCACATATTTACAAAAATTGTAAAAAAATATATACGATTTCCTAAAAAATAACAATAATATCAGTGTGAGTTAAGGTAATCACAGAATTTAAAATAAATGTCATAAAAATAATAAATTATACAATTAAAATAGCAACCTGTTTGATTTTGTCTAGACTCTAGATTGTCCTATGGAGCAGGACCAGCATGTTTCCAAGCATTCTTATCTTGTATATAATCCTTTAATTTGTAATATGCTTGTTTACAAAGTGTTCTTTTAATATGAGTTTTAAATTTTCTTTCATTTAGTTGCAATATATCACAAGGTATTTTGTTGTAACATTTAACACAGTACCCCATAAAAGATGTATGTACTTTAGATAACCTGAAAAATGGTTGATCTATTTTGTCTTTATTTCTAGTATTAAAATGATGTCTATCACTTATTTTATTAAAAAGATGTAGATTTTTCCTTACATACATAATATTTTCATAAATGAATTGGCAAGGTACCGTCATTATATTAATATTTTTAAATAGTTCCCTAAGAGATTCGCGGCGACTTAGATTATAAATTGCTCTGACAGCTCTCTTTTGCAAAATAAAGATTGACTCAATGTCAGCAGCCCGACCCCACAGTAAAATGCCGTACGACATAATGCTGTGGAAGTAGCTAAAATAGACCAAACGCGCGGTTTCTACATATGTTAACTGTCTTAACTTTCTAACAGCATAAGCCGCCGAGCTTAGCCGCCCCGCAAGAGATGTTATATGTGGTCCCCATTGTAATTTCTCGTCTAGAGTGATTCCTAGGAAAACCGTTTGATTAATAAATTCCAGTTTTGCTCCATCCAATATGATATTACATTCACTACTTCTAACATTAGGTAATTTAAATCGAAAGCATTTGGTTTTTGCTTTATTTAGTACCAAATTATTTACCGTAAACCAATTTTGGACCTGAAGAATAGAGTTATTCACGTCGTCAAGATTTTGTGACCGTCGGTATATTTTAAATATCAATGATGTGTGTGAAAGGGTTACATGATAACCCATTCAATGGGTTCTATACCTATTTGAAACCCAGTAACATGAAAAAATCATAATATTATGTTATTTTGATATCCGCCCAGCACGCGTAGCATACTAGCATGACCAATTCTATCTCATTCAGTTTGGTTACCATTTTAGAAAAACCCTATGGAAAACCCTTTCAATGGAAAGGGTTTTCGATAGGGTTTTTCTTAGCAGTTAATCGGTGTAGGTAATTTTGAATGGCTTAAATTAAGCCGTTCATAAGGATAACCCACACCGTATGGGTTTTTATCGAAAACCCTTTCAACGGGTTACCACAATTTAATTTAAGCCGTTCATAAGGGTTACCCATATCGTATGGGTTTTTGTTTAACCGCTTAGAAAAACTCTATAGAAAACCCTTTCAATGGGTAACCAAAATGGTCCCTGGGTGCAACACGTTATTAGGTACCTATATTAACTTAATAAAAGCACATTACAAACGGATTATCTACGTGACGCTATGTGCAGAATAACTTTTATTTCTGAGCTGTTGAATATTTCTGAGCTGTTGAATATTTCTGAGCTGTTGAATATTTCTGAGCTGTTGAATATTTCTGAGCTGTTGAATATTTCTGAGCTGTTGAATATTTCTGAGCTGTTGAATATTTCTGAGCTGTTGAATATTTCTGAGCTGTTGAATATTTCTGAGCTGTTGAATATTTCTGAGCTGTTGAATATTTCTGAGCTGTTGAATATTTCTGAGCTGTTGAATATTTCTGAGCTGTTGAATATTTCTGAGCTGTTGAATATTTCTGAGCTGTTGAATATTTAAAAAGTTTCATAAATGGCTGAATGAAGTTAAATCCAAGAAGTATTGGCAAGTTTCTTAAACGGATTGAACAAATTCCCTGGGCTAATACTGCTAAACTAATCAAATTAAGTGCGCGTATTAGCAATCCAAAATAATATTTTACTAATCGTTCGTCTGAAAGTATTTCAAACAATCATCTGATCATCACTGTTGATTTAAGCACAAAGTGACTTAACAGCGTTTACACCTTACAGCATTTCATACGCATAAGCAGGATACAAAGGTCTCCTGCCAGGGTTACGAGTCTGTCCGAAAGGGATATCGTGGCCCTGGCACACAGGCATTTGAAGGAACACGGTGGGTTTTAGTCTGTAAAAGTCTGACACTCCCTCCCGTTCCGCCCAGAGCGGGAGAAGTTATATGATAATTTTCCACCCAAAAAAAAAAAAAAAATGATACAATGGTCTAAAAAGTTAGGTAAGAACATTTTCGAAATGTCTTTTTTAGAAACAGATAACTGGAAATCTCTGTTTTTATGGAATTTTAAAATCGGTCTAATTTGGCTGTAACACAATGTTAAAATTGTTACAGAAATAAATAAAAATATAACTCAATTTTTCGAAAATGTTTTTTACTAACTTTTTATACCTTTGTATCCTGCTTATGCGTATGAAGTTTCGTTAACGGCCGAACCCAATAACCTATGTATATCACCAGTTTCGGCCTACTGGAGATATAAAAATATATCTATCGATGGTTTTAACGTCCCAATAATCTAGGGATCATACCGGCCCACGCTATCTACTGATGGGAGGGTGTATCGCCTACAACAGATATGTATTTGTATGAAAATGTCAAAGTATGCGTCCCAATTGCGATTTGTTTGACATGACAGTACTACAGATGGCAGATTTGGCTATTCCCCGAATTGTAGGGATAAACGTAAAGTAGCCAAGCTAAAATGAACTCTTTAGTACTTGCAATAATGATCATAGATGTTTTTTTATATTTAAAGTAATAAAAAAAATTAAATTCAAATATCTCGAAAACGGTGCGCCCTAGGCAAAAAATAACAGAAATTAAACCCCCTCTTACTAACACCCCCGTGCAAGCACCATTCCAACATGAATTTAAGTTAAAAAAAAAACAACATTAATGCGCTAAGGTAGCCCGCTAAATTCAAATTTTATTACGTTTTTTGCAATTTGCAGGTCAGTAACAGGTTGTATTTTGATTCGCGGCCATAACAAATATGGCTCTACAGAATTATATCTTAATGCAGTAACTTATTTAGAAGTAAGAAACAAAGAAGTTTTAATATAACCCTAATTACACATGTTGTTTTTTAAAGTGATGTTGGTTGCAATGGAACGCACGGGAGGGCGAAGTGGAGAACCTACTTATTGTTTTCGTTAGATACATAGCATTCATCAATGATTGTGAGACGCCATCCGAGGATAGATATAATTATACTGTCTATCTTCAATAGCGATCTGTCTTTAACTGAAAATAAGTTATTGGGTTCGGCCGTAAAATCGATTCAGTCATTTCAAAAAACAAGGGCTTGAAAGTTTGTATGAAATGCCGTAAGTCGTAAACGCTGTTAACAACTTGCAAAAAAAACTTTTTACAAAAAAATAATAACCGACTGCCAAAAATAACACTACAAAGTGAAAAATAACTTTAATTTCGGAATTCGGTGTCTTTGGATCTGTATTTGAGTTTTTTGCCACCGACTTCCGAAATTAAAGTTATTTTTCACTTTGTAGTGGGTCAGTTTTGAATTTATCTAAGTTACAATAGCCTAATGTTAACTGCTTATCACCTTTTACAAAATATTGCTTTTCCCGATGCCGGGACGTTGATTGTTGAAGAGTTCTCCTGGTAAGAACCAGGAGAACTACCACTCACCATATGCATAGTGACGAGCATAAATTGCTTAATCGCAACCGGTTAAATAGCCTACTCATTATTATATTGTTCCGGTGGCCATCTGTGGTCTCCATCATCAGTTCCACTTCACCAAATGGTGCTTTCGGAGAGCAAATGCACGAGTTACTATAAAAAATACCCAAATCGCTATAGGTTTGCATATAAAATTTGAGGGTTTCCCTCGATTTCCATGAGATCCCCTCATCAGATTTTGATTTGGTGGCAATGTGACCACCTCGAAGGTATCCCCTTTCAAACAAAAAAAGATTTTTCAAAATCGGTTCATAATTGACGGAGTAATCGCGTAACAAACATACAAAAAAATAAAAAAAAACATACAGCCGAATTGAGAACCTCCTCCTTTTTGGAAGTCGGTTAAAAAACTGTTGTAGTCATTCCTCTATCTTTCGCCACAAATGTCATCCTCGACTTGACTTCTTGTAATCTGCTTACCGTTCTCAACTTTTGAATCTCGACTTACGAATAGGGTTACAATCCATACGGATTTGTCCTGACGGGTCCGGATTTTTGGCCCCCAGTCCGGACTTAGTCGGGCCTTGTAATTTTTCCACGCATTTCAAAAGCTTCTAAATAAAAAAATTAAAGTACATGATTACTGATAAAGGAAGATTAAAAAGTAAAATGTTCGGACTTTTCCGCAAATGTTTTTTATCAGGACTTTAAAATTTCGAAATGGTAAACCTACTATGAGCTTCTAAAAATGAAACATGGCACTGAAAAACATGATACATGTTTACCATAATTTTTTTTCCTGGAATGGTAAAAAACCGGCCAAGTGCGAGTCGGACTCGCGTACGAAGGGTTCCATAACATTATCTATAAAAACGGCAAAAAAATCACGTTTGTTGTATGGGAGCCCCCTTAAATATTTGTTTTATTTTAATTGAATTATTTATTTTTAAATTGAATATATGACTAGATTCTGTGAATATTTCAAGCGTCTACTTGTTGTCGTTATCAATATCGAGCAAAAAAATCACGTTTGTTGTATGGAAGACCCCCTTAAATATTTATTTTATTCTGTTTTTTAGTATTTTTTGTTATAGCGGCAACAAAAATACATCATCTGTGAAAATTTCAAATGTCTAAATATCACGGTTCATAAGATACAGCCTGGTGACAGACGGACAGACAGACGTACAGACAGAGAGCCGTAGTAATAGGGTTCCTGTTTTACCCTTTGGGTACGGAACCCAACAAAACTATCTGATTGCCCCAACTCGACCAATCCATTACCCGTATTCGGGTTACGGGATAAGTTAGGCATTAATTGCCGTTTTCAGGTCAATTGACAGCGGCTAGTGCTGAAATAATCGGTCAATGAACTACTGAATCGTTTCGCGGTCGTTTCGTATGAAAGCATTTATTGTATTGGATACGTGGACCTAGTTTTGTACCTACCACCAATGAATGATATTTCACCTTTTTGCCAAAAGATCTGGCGAGCTTATAAAACTACAAGAATATCTCATAATCACAAAGCATTACCAAGCTGTTCAAAATATTAAATGACTTTACATCTGAAAGATACATCTGATTACTATTCCCCTCTAGGACCTCTATGATATACAGTCATACAGGCTTTAGGGGAGTATACAACATTATTTTTAGTATATGCGAAACCTGAATATAGTTTGTTCAGAATAAAGAACTGAATCGATTTCAATAATTTTTACACCATGTTTTTTTCCCCAAAAATATTTAAATGTGATGGAAAATGTTATCACCATTTAATTACTTACAATACAATCGCCGTTCGATTAGGTACCTACTGCCAAATTATTATCAATGAGCGCAAGACGACCCTGGAGGCGCGGGGGCGCCTTTAGCATGTTTTTGTTGGTGTAGTACAACCCGGTAACATAACGACTACTACTAACTATAACTTTGTGATTTTTCATGATACAGTTTTGAAATTTTGTACATAGATTCTTTACATAAAAATACTAGACACGTGTTTCAGGTTTCGCATAAACTAAAAATAATGTTGTATATCGAAAGTTGAGGCTACTCCGCTTTGTTATTCCAAATGTTAAGAGTTGTGTTTGGGGAAGGTAATAAAAGGTAATAACGTTAAAGTTAGGTTTGGTAATAACGGATTTAAAAGTTACTAAAATCATATAATACCTGCGCCGTAAAAGGATGTGAGTAACACCGCCTACACACTTTATATAAAACAGCACAATATTACCCTTGGTTGTGTAACCCGCATAAGCCGCGTCCACAGCACTCACGAAAAAGATTATTTTCTTCTTATCCTACAGACACACGGTACAAAATATCTAATAACACAGTACAATTATTCTCAACGTATTCTTAATTGTTTCGCAAAGGAAATAAGTGTGGCTATATTCCTCGAAGGGGCGAGCTGAATGACTTTTCCTCAGTAATGTTTGGAATATAATTCCCAGGGTATTAGGGCGAGGCTATTGCCATTAACAAGGCGGGAGTCCAGACTCCAAGCTGCTAGTTAAGGCGCTGACAAAAGTACGACTTGTCTTAAACAAAAAAACCATCACTGGCTCAACCTGTTTGTTTCGGCCTTTCTTCTCAGAGTAGTCAGATACAAAACGCTGACCTAATCTAGTTTTTAAAATATGATTGACGTGTAAAAGTGTTTGTAGAAACATACTTACAAAAATAAATCATTTATCATTAGTAATATTAGGCTGATTATACTTTACTCACTGAACTGGTCTTAGGCGTTCAACTAAACCTAAATCGCTTCGCCTATTAGCTAACCAATCAACTCCGCTCGCAGTCCATTTATCGGCACAGATTCATAACTACGCATTTATCCAGCTATCTATAAACGAAATCTAGCCCCGTTTTAGTAAGTTGATGTATGGCTAGTTTTGGCCTAATATTTAGCCACGGACCTAGGCTAGACATCAAAATGAGAACGGTCACGCGCAAACAGCACGAACCCGGGTGTTAATATGACGTCATATCTAGCTTCAGAAAGAGTGTCACAGGGGTATGAGTGCCATATTTACGCCCTTGTACTGTATACAACATGTCCCGGAATTAACGCACAACCTCTTAAGGGGTCATTATACTCATCACTATGAATAAATTTTACTATGGGACAAAACCGGAAATCGCCAAAAAAATCTGCTGTTCCCTACATTTCGGGTGATTTCAAATCAAAGCACGCAATTTGTAAATGGCACCACAAATTGGCACCCACAGGTACGTTTTCTAATCCATTTGCTTACATTTTTATTTGATAGCTTGACGTTTTGTTTTGTTTTAGACGTGATGGGTATCTGAACATGATAAAACGAAAAAATATGATAAGATGATTTTTTTTTGAGTCAACGCTAGGCACGCATGAATCTAATGTCGTTACTTGAAGTATGAGTTTAGATTTTTTTTTTTTGTTTTATCGTGTTTAGGTATTGATACCGATTACGTATGTGGAGGTTTCACCAAAAAAAAACTGAAGTCTCCTCCGAATTCTAAACTCCGAAGTACCTGCTGGTTGTTGACCCGGAAAAAAATCATATTTTTTTATTTTATCATGTTTAGATAACGATACTCATGGCCATCACGTCTGCTGAGTTTCCCTAGCAAATTTATTTTGACCCTATATAAGTTTGGGCTAGGTTGAATCAACACTGGATATCGCGTGACCATTTGAATTTACGCCTGAATGGCTGACTACTGAAATTCGTGTCGTTGCTGAAAAAATCTAGAAACTGTATAAATCAGTAATGTACCAAAACTATTCGAAGGTTTCGTACTAATGATCCTGTTTTAGAATTATCGCGTACGTTTTATTGTTGTCCGATTTAAAGTATTTCCAGCATATTTATTAGATTTAGCTGTAGACCGCGAAATTCAAATTGTCAATAGCTGTAGACCGCGCAATTCAAATTGTCAATGTCATGATTTCATGAAAAAGTTATTCAATGTTTGCCAATAAGTGTCGGGGTCACCACTTTGCCGATAAGTGTTTTGTTGGTGTGATTAAATCAGAAGGTATCGGCAAATAAATGAAAGAGCGTATTACTAGTTCAAGGTTTACTGGACGACTGACGTCGTATAGAATGGTTGAGAGCTTAGTATTAACTTATGAACTACGCCATGCGTGGTCTAACAAATCTAAGTTAGAGATATGTATTAATGATTCTAATGATGATAATTCTGTAAATACATACTTATCCTACATACTTATCTATTTAGTACATAGTTACGTTTTTATATTTAATTAATTTGGTTTTCTTTTTATTTATTGTAGGTGTTGTTTTATTTATTTTTATTACACTAGTGGCATTTATGCGTATCCGTAGGTGAGTCCGTGGCATCACAGCGGGCCCTATCAGAATACCAGCGCTGCGGTATTTATTTTTTAAATATCGTGGCATTATGCTGAGATAGGGACCTTTTTGGCATCGCACAAGCTTTGGTTGTTTTTATTGTTTAAGTTAGTTTTAAATGCTATATTTGTATTTCTTGTGCGTGTCCCGAATAAAATATTTTTCTTTCTTTCTTTCTCTTTATCTGTCATAGTCGCGAATCATATTTTTATCAAGATACAACCTGACACTGACCTTCAAATAACAAAGAACGTAAAAAATAATAATTTTGTGGGCTATAGCTGCGGCTTCACCTTAACGAGGTTTGAATATTCGCTCATAATGATGTCTAGAATCAGTCCTATCTCATCAGTCTTTATTTCGTACTGCCCAGGATCTTTTGCATAACCATATTTATCAAATCAAAGCATTTATTTCCGATAAATATCCATAGTGAAATTTTTCATGTCATAAAATAAAAGAAATCATAAATTATAAATTAAAAACAAAAAATTATTTAATAAAAAAAAATTATAAATTTATTAATATATTTGGAAGACATGTGACATCTACCAACCCGCACTGGGCCCGCGTGGTAGATTACAGCCCACTCGCTTTCGCAGAGGGTCTGTGTCCCAGCAGTGGGAACATTATAGGCGGTTTCCCCCCTTTGGTGGAGGCCTATGTAGTGGACGTATTTCGGTTGAAATGAATCATGAGGTAAAATAGAATAGAATACTCTTTATTATGTAAGTACATCATCAAAGTTACAGATATAAATGTAGGTAGTTCATTTATCCGCACCATATGGTTATCGGGACAGTGAAAGCCGGTGTGGCTTCGGTTTCCTGAAAGACGTCAGCTAAGAAGAACAAACTTCGGTGACTATTCTGCTATCATCTCACTCCATCTCTAAAATCTACTTCAATTTCTTTGGGCTCAGCGCATCATGTATTCTTCTATAGCTCTCGATTCGGTGCCATGTTCGTAAACATCTCCCTTTCCAGCCATATCATACTACTCCGTCTGTCTATAAACCTGGGCAATTTTCATTTTCTATGAATAATCCCACTAATATTTTACATTGGCTTCTCCAATAATAAATAACAAATGCATAACCAAATACGAGTATCATCTATTTTAGTCGACCAATGTCGCCATATTGATTGGTCTAAGAGCGTTCTATATTGAGGTCGAATTATAGAATTCTAGACTAATTGATCAAATGACAGTCGGGCTGGTCCACAAAATCATGGTCGCGTTGTGGAGCGGGCTATGCTCGGAGTTCTTAAGAGGATAAAATCAAAAACGAAGTTAAAACCAGAACCAGAGTTACAGACATAGCTTGCAGAGTAAGCAGGCTGAAGTGGCAGTGGCCTGGCCATGTTTGTCGAAGGAGCGATGGCCGGTGGAGCAGACGAGTCCTGGAGTGGAGACCTCGTATCGCCAAGCGTAGTGTGGGACGCCCCCCAGCTAGATGGACCGACGACCTTAAAAAGGTGGCTGGGACAGACTGGATATGAAAGGCGGAGGAAAGGGTGTTGTGCAGCCTGGGGGAGGCCTATGTCCAGCAGTCGACTGCGATAGGCAGAGTTGATCACTGAAAACCAGCGCTGGGGCTCTGTCTTGCGTCGCAGTATAATGCTGAGCGATAGCCGTTTTGCGTGGATGTGACGCATGTTTCCCCCCAACCTTTTTTGTGTTTATGTTCTTTTTTGCGTCATTTTTACCGCAAATAAACGTATTTTCTTTCTTTTATTTCTTTCATTTATTAAATGAAGTACCTATGTGGACTTTATGTATTTTAACCTAATTACTTGTAATGGTTTACATTACATTTGTATGTGTATGTGTGTATGTAGGTGGACCGATGACCTTGTGAAGGCCGCAGGTATCCGCTGGATGCGGGAAGCACAGAACCGGTCGAAG
Organism: Tiliacea aurago; assembly: GCA_948098905.1. Taxonomy (NCBI): domain Eukaryota; kingdom Metazoa; phylum Arthropoda; class Insecta; order Lepidoptera; family Noctuidae; genus Tiliacea; species Tiliacea aurago. Next base: position 22,765,125 of record OX402593.1, read on the forward strand.
TGGCGGTGCTTAGGGGAGGCCTATGTCCAGCAGTGGACGTCTTTCGGCTGAAATGATGAAGATGATGACATTTGTAATATAGCCAAGTTGTGTCCGTAACGTTCTAGTACAATTTTCAAGCTTGGTTTCCATTTCCAAAAGAAGTAGTTTATCCCTTCCATTTGCCTACTAAACCTTTTATATTGGTGTAGCAATTCAGTTGTGTCTACGCTACTACTTATGGCAAGAAATCTCGCTTTTTTTTTCCGTGCAATTATTCATTTGTATTTTCAATCTTGTTTTTAGTTTTTCTTTTATCTCCATATTTCTGAAGATATCGAAATAAGTCTGTAAATGTCATAAAGTTACCGGTTCATTGAACTTTACATTGCAGGCTTTTTGGGTCCATTCTAGTCGACTAGCTAGCGGGTAGGGCAGCTATTGTTGTACCCATAAAATAAATGGTCTGTTTGGTCACAATGACGCACTTTCACTATTTGTGTTTGCATTGAAAAGTTTATTATTTATTGACCAATGCTTTTCTATTGAATTGTGGGTGTTGGTTTATCGGTTTGCTTCGTTCTGTTATACAGCGTGAATTGTAAAGCTGATATCAGTCGCTTCACTTTGTTTTCATTTATGTCTTTCTTTCAAAGTTAGAAAAAAGAACTAACACATACTTAGTTCTTTTAAAGTCATGTTCGTGAACGGGCGCCGTCAGTTGAGACTGGTCTTCTCTTAACTGCCAGGGCTTATATGTTATCTTTTAATCTTATATTTTTATAGCTTAGCTTTTTTTTAAAATCAAGCTTCTAAGTCAACGCAATAAAAATATACGGCGATTTTAAGCAACATTATTACGACATATTTCGATATGCGCAAATGAATCAAAACCTACAGGGTACTTCCCGTTGACCTAGAATCATGAAATTTGGCAAGAAGCAAGGTCTTGCAGCACAAGTATAGAAAAAAAGGCCCAAAAATTGTAAATTTGTCTGTCTGTCTGTCAATACCCTACCCTTTTTCTCAGGAACGCATGTATGCATCAAGTTGAAATTATTATCAAATACGTAGGTCTACGGTCCCTTAGAGCTCTAAAAAAATCAAGCTTCTAAGTTAACGCAATAATAAAATACGGCGATTTATGCGACATATTTCGATACTCGCAAATAAATCAAAACCTATAGGGTACTTTCCGTTGAATTTGGCAAGAAGAAAGGTCTCGCAGCACAAAGACTGTAGGAATTAGTAGTTTTATCACATAAAAAAATAGTTTTTTGCGATTACAAACTTATATTTGCAGTTGGAGAATTGACTGTGACGTATATCGATGTATGGGAGAACATGTTTCTCAACTACAATGTTAAGTTTATTTTTAGGATAAATGCATCCTAACTACGGAACCCTGCATTGTGAGTGGTCCGACACGCACTTGGCCGGTTTTTTAAATAAGTAATTTAATTTTTTACATTGTTCTCACATATAGAAGCAACAATAATAATGTACCCAGGATTTTGTAATCTTGATTTAAAAGAGTGTCCTTGGAGTTTTTTGCCTGTTCTTCTCCATAGATCTACGTTTTGGAATGGGCAAATAGTTTCAACTTTCTGACTAACTGACCGACTCTTTGACAATTCAAAAGTGCCTGTAATAGGTAGGTTTAATTGTAATAAATGTTTTTAGTTTGAGTTAAACGTCTGAACACAAATGAATTAAAAGTGAAAATTGAATTCATTAGTGACCGACCGACTCAACGATGTTGGATTTCGACATTCGACATCTTTCACTTGTGCTCCGAATGATCAGAAAATTAAAAGAGCAATTTAATTTTATCGATGTCGTCGTCGATATTCACTCGAATGAAGCGTCTTATAATTATCGGCTTTAGTGATCGTCGTTCGTTTTGAATGCTTAGCTAATATTGTGTCTTTTATGTGGCGATGTTTGTCTATGTGGAAATATAAACTCTACCACTTTATAACTCTTTCCCTCGTTTGACCTGCTGACCACCTCGATTCCCTATAAAACTTGCTGATATCAATTTCCATTTTTAGGGTTCCGTACCCAAAGGGTAAAACGGGAACCCTATTACTTAGGCTCCGCTGTCTGTCCGTCTGTCACCAGGCTGTATCTCATGAACCGTGATAGCTAGACACTTGAAATTTTCACAGATGATGCATCTGTTGCCGCTATAACAACAAATACAAAAAAATATAATACAATACATATTTAAGGGGGCTCCCATATAACAAACGTGTTTTTTTGCCATTTTTATAGATAATGGTACGGAACCCTTCGTGTGTGAGTCTGACTCGCACTTGGCCGGTTTTTTATATTTTCAGTGATTTCAGTTGTGCGTTGCCTTTCAGTCAGCCTTGAAACTGTAATGTATAAGAAGATATTTCACTACATATCTAATTCACAGACACGGGCTAGACATATCACAGTCTATTTATGTCGCGAATGTGTTTATCACGCCTTCCTCGGACTCGGGGTGTGATTACTCATCTACGTCAATATAATTCAGTTTGTTGTCTTCTTCACTGCCAAAATCCTACTTAATTATATTCAAATTGATCTAGGTGACTTCTATTTTTGGAGCTGTTTTAATGAAACCATTAATTGCAACTGTAATCATTGTTATATTACTCAGTGTCTTTTTTGTTATAAATATGTTCGCGTATAACCATTGCATTAACCTGATATTAAGCGGTTATGTGGTCGACGATGGAGTACACTTGCCTAGAAATAACCTACTCACTCTCGAATTAAAGACCCCCCAGGTTATACATACAGGGTTATTTTTAAAACGTCAATAACCTTTTAAGGGGTCATTGTACTCATCATTATGAACAACTTTTACTATGGGACCGTAACTGAAATCGCGAAAAAAAAAAACCAGCTGTTCCCTACATTTATGTTCGAATAATTCGTTAAAATGTAGGGAACAGCAGATTTTTTTTTTCGCGATTTCAGGATTGGTCCCATAGTAAAAGTTGTTCATAATGATGAGTACAATGACCCCTTAAGAGGTTATTGACGTTTTAAAAATAACCCTGTATATCAGGAAAAAATTACTCCGGCAGGGAACTCCACTCCTCAGCTGCACGACTGTTCACAGAATTAGTGTTTCCAAAACGTGTTGTGGGTATTCATGGGTTTTCCAAAATGTGGGTCTTCTTAGGTTTCACGTGCATATCGACAATAGGTGTGTTTTCGCCAAAGAAACGGCCCGAATCTGCCTGTCGTCGTGTGTTATCCAGGGACCGTACAACCCCGGTTAAGGGTTAAGCCTTTCGAAGACCTTTATCATGGTGTAACCCATTGAAAGGGTTTTATACTAGAAACCCATTGAAAGGGTTACATGATAACCCATTGAATGGGTTTTATACTTGAAACCCAGTGAAAGGGTTACATGATAACCCATTCAATGGGTTCTATACCTACTTGATACCCAGTAACATGAAAAAATCATAATATTATGTTATTTCGATATCCGCCAGCACGCGTAGCATGACCAATTCTATCTCTACGAGTATTCTACCCTGGGACCATTTTGGTTACCATTTACGGATTTTTTTACGGGTTTTTTCGTATAGGTTTTAATCAAAAACCCATTCGGTGTGGGCTAAATTAAGCCGTTCAAAAGGGTTACCCACACCGTATGGGTTTAAATCGAAAACCCTTTCAATGGTTTACCAAAATTTAATTTAAGCCGTTCATAAGGGTTACCCTTATCGTATGGGTTTTTGTTGGGTTACCAAATTGGTCCCTGATGTTATCATGAAGATAACCAACAATCTAACATACGCTTATAAAGTCCGTTTGTTGTGTAGCTTATGTGTCAAAAAGAACACGAGAATGTCTCATCCCGTAACGATAAGATTAGCCAGTCAACAACGAGGCAGGCTCACATCCCAGAATGTCAGATTGTCTTCCCAGAAATGGTTGCACTTGTTATATGACAGCTTTGTGATATCTTGAATGCCTATTCATTAAGTAATCTTTTGGCTCGTTGGTGGACATATCTCAGCTTTGTCAAGTCAAGAGGACTCTTCCATTAATCTGTTTGTCAAACCAATTATGGTAATGTTTTCTGAAAACTGTTTGTTTTTACCATTTTTTTAATGATAAACTGTTAAGCCTCGAATTCGCATGCTATGGAGTAGCATAAAAACATGTTGATTTAGAGCTAATGCTGGTAGCAGCGAGTAGCTCACAATTAGATGTGTATACGAAAATTATTATTTATTTTCTTAACATACTACTTGCTTACTTTTTTTTTTTTTCTTTTCGTTTTTCTTTCTTATCTTATGACACTCAGCAATACTGTAGCTTCCCATTAGTGAAAGAATTTTCAAAATCTGATCATTAATTTCGAAGATTACCCCCACAACCTCACAAACTCTCAAACTTTACCTCTTTATAATATTAGTAAGTATAGATAAACCTACATGGGCACTTATGAAACGTCAGAAGCTAGGTGCACGGTTCCAATTGGTCGTTTCCTATGCAGAAAAGCCGTCAAGAAACTCCATGGTTACTGTTTTAAAAATAATTGGCTTTTACAATGTTTTCAAATTACAGTGTTAATAGGTATGGCAGGACAGTGTTGGTCTGCAAACAAGAACCAGGTACTTAATAAAATAGAAAATGGTCTACAAATCTACAGTCCATTATGCCTACGACGTTCAAACTTTCATAAAATATAAAAGAATATAATGTAAAAGATAAATAAAATAATTAAAACCTATTTAAACCAAATGACATTATTGCCATTACAGCAGGCTTAGCACGAGAACCCTCTCTACGCGTTTTGTCGACGGAAGAATAGACAAAAATGACGTTTCAGTGTAGACAACAGAAAGTTTTCTACTGTCTGTAGCACGGCGATTACAAAATCAAATGTGAAGAGACTTGTCTTCTCTACCCTAGACAACTGTCTACAACGTCGAGCACGACGTACAATCTTTCTCCGATGTTGACAGCTTGGTATAGAAACCTTTCTTCCGAAATAGTCTACATATAAAATGACCTAGACAACGATTCGTTAGTTGTTTTTTCATTAATTCGAGTACTTTTAGGCGGTGCTTTTTACTTTTATCTTAAATTAAGCTGAAATTAACATGTTGGGTTCAAATTGCGCTTTTTATTTAAGTTTTTTTATAGAAAAACTTAAATAAAAGTTTTCAGCGAAGATGGGAAAGAAATACTATTAGAGAGCTTGCTTTGCTTGTTTGGGAGCCTTTGATCTCACGGGAAGTGAGTTCTGTAGAATTATAAAATAAGCAAGGAGATAGTGCAATCAATGTTTATGCGAAGAACTCGGCTAGGACCTGTCGCCCAAAATAAATAATAGATTTTTGGAATTAACAATAAAATAAGAACAACATTAAAGGTATCCTACAGTTTTTACACTATGTTGTCCCTTAACTTTGATTTATTAGATACCTACATTCACAGGAAATATAAAACATGTGATTATGAGCCAAAATCTCCTCATTGAACACTAAATTATTTATTTATTAAGTACTAGCTGCCGCCCGCGGCCTCGCCCGCGTTGCATTAAGGCTTCTACATACTGGCGCGACACAAAGGCCCCGCGTGTCGCGTGACGAGCGGTGCCTTTGTGTCGCGTCGCGAGTCGCGCTGGTCTGTAGAAGCCTTTACTATGTAGTGATTATTATTTTCATTTACTAAATCTTACACACTCAGTTTTAAATGGAGCATTTACCTACTAATAAATAAAATATCGATAAACAACAACACAATAACAATGTAAGTACCTAGTAAAAACAAGGGCTCCCGCAGACAGGCGCGACGTGATAGCGCGACCCGCCAGTCTGCAGTACCCTTAAAGGAGACTTCTTGCGTGACGCCATCAAAATAGTATAATTATGGCTCTTTATTTAAATAATGCCTGTACATTATATGCAATTACCAATATGATAAAGTGACGCCACAAAACTTAGTTGCGCCACAGCCAATGATGTATTACCTATAATACGTCATTGGCTACAGGCATTTAACAACATTTTTAAAAGGGAGATGCGCTAATGTAGCCCGTGAAATTCAAATTGTATTACCTTTTTTGCAATTTGCAGGTCAGTAACACGTTATAGGTTGATTTAAATATGATTCGCGGCCGTAAAAAATATTGCTTTACAGAATTATAATCATTAGAATCGGCAAAACAACTAACTCTCTTCAAAAAATCCTTAGAATTCAAAAAACGTTCGAAAATTTGACTTTCGCGGGCTACTCAGCAAATCCCCCTTGACCATTTGCGTTTTGTAATTGAAGAAATATTCGTTAAAAACACTTTGCTTCATAGATTTGTTTGAGAACGAAACGCAAAAGTACGGTAAAATTGGGTAGTAATACACACCACTAGCGAATACCCCGTTGCTATGGACAAGTCACTGTCTACGAAGAAACCCGAGTCTAGGTGTGTCCTCTTGCTCGCGAAGAAGAGATAACGAGAAGTGTAGACAAGCGATGTCTATTCTATAGTAGATTAGAGATCGAAAACGCCATGCTAAGCCTGCAGGTGTAGCATAATCAGCCTATAATGTTCCCACTGCTGGGAAACAAGCCTCCTCTCTGCGAGAGGGAGTGGGCCGTAATCCACCACGCGGGCCCAGTGCGGGTTGGTAGAAGAATAGAATAGAATACTCTTTATTATGTACACCATAAAAGTTCAAAACACAGAACACAGTAGAAGTCACATGTCTTTGAATTGTTGGTGTCATTACAGATGTAACAAATCTGAATTTTGAAATTAAAATTGTAGATATACAGGGTGTTTGGCAGAACGTTGAACATACGAAAATGGTGGGTAGGTGGGGTCATCTGCTACTTACTCAGCCCTAATTTATTTGGCCCTGGCCGACTGGGTATTTTTAAAAAAAAAAAAAAAGTTTTTTTCTTGTTTCACCACTTTCCTAACTTTAAAGTGTATTTTTTTATTAAAAATGGGCAATAAAACAGGCAATTTTTTTTTTTAATCTTTGATGTTGGCAGATTCTTATAAAATTATTGCTTTGTTCAGATGTTAGCTAGAAAAAAAGTTATGAGTCCTCAAACTTACAGAAAGATGTAAAAAATACTTGAATGTTAATTTCAACTTGCATTTAAAAAAAAACAAAAAATGATTGAGGAGTTCCAATTCTAGCAAAACATCCCTAGTGTGTGAGGTTTCTAATGGTATGTAATTTGCTTTTATAAAAAAAAAACTTTAAGAGTTATTTCATAATTTTATCAAGCAGGAAATTTTTGACGAAACTCTACCTTTACGGAAAGTTAAATGTTTTGCGAAATTTAATACTGCAAAGTTGGTAAAAATTATGGATCGACGGCTTGCCAGTAGCAGTGGTGCAAATTGACATTCACTATTCCCTTGAGATGGTTACACAAAGCAGGTAGAAATTTTGTTTCACTCTTGCGCAGTCATAGCGTATTTTTGCTCTCTTTCGCTCTCGTGGCACCGTGACGCCTCAGAATGAATTCTTTTCTTTTATTCAGTCGAGACTTAACTGCCTCTGCGATCTCACGTGCCCGTTACGCTTACGTTTGTTTTTGTTCACTTCGTTTTCTTTTATTGTTATCACTAGTTAAGTTTAAGTTTGTTAAGTTTTTTGTTATTACTGTTACCTGTTGTTATTGGTAAAGAAATGGCTGCTTTTACCAGTGAGGAATACGCGGACATGTTGTTAGCGTATGGAAGCGCTAATACAAATTCGCGTGAAGCGCGAAGAATTTATCAAGAGCGTTATCCCAACCGCCGAGTACCCAGTCATCAGACGTTTGCGAGTACTTACCGACGTTTACGACAAACCGGTAACCTGAACTTACAAGAACCACTAGTGAACGCAGCACGACCCGATGCTACCATTGACGAACAAGTTCTTGCCGAGTTTGACGCGGATCCTACCAAAAGCATTAGACAGATAGCTTCAATACTTGGCTTAAGCATATGGAAAGTGTGGTCTGTTCTCCGGCAAGATGGTAGACATGCTTTTCACTACACTCCAGTGCAAGGTAAGATTAAGCCGTTTATGCACTGCATCTGATACGATTTTGTGGAATGTAGTAAATTATGAGACAGTTCAATTGATCGTTCCATTTAACCTTGATTTCGTCACTTTCTTTATTAGTTGTTTTGCCTCATGTTGTTTTTAGCGCATTCAATTCTAATTTCAAATTAAATTCAATAAACTATTCCTATTCGGCCGCATTCACGTAACAATCAGGCGGCCAGCGCTTACAGGATTCGGATTTCGGATTCGGTTTGCGCAGGTGGTCAGCGTAGGTAAACTTGCCAGCACTTATGGGTCCTTTTTAGAACAAAATTGGAAAGTCGCACGCCCTTTTGTGAATTTGGTCTTACGTCTTTATGGCTAAGCCATAAAGCCAATTAGTGTACTTAAAAATTGAAGAAGAAAAATTTGGATAATTGTAGAGTTTGAACTCGGAGGAAGAAAAGATTCAGTATTGAAATCAATTCTTAGACATGTTTTGTTTGTTCTAGGTCTCGATGACAGTGATTTTGGGAGACGTGTGCAATTTTGTCGCCATTTGCTGCATACCGATGTGGACGACGTTAACTTTTTAAAAAGTATTTTGTGGACAGACGAGTCCAAATTTGACAAAGAAGGGATTGTCAATTATCACAATCTTCACCATTGGGCACTTAAAAATCAAAACCCACACGTGAAGAGACAAAGAGGCTTCCAGAGGAGATTCAGTGTGAATGTCTGGGCAGGAGTGATTGGCGATAAGCTAATAGGGCCTCATTATTTGCCCGACAACATCAACGCGAACAACTACTTGGATTTTTTGATAAATGATTTACCACCATTAGTGGAAGAAGTGTTCCAAGTAGACATAAACAGGCCTATTGTCTTTCAACACGATGGTTGCCCAGCTCACTTTAGTCTAGTTGTACGTGAGCATTTGGATAATTGTTTCCCAAATTCGTGGATTGGCAGGGGAGGACCAATTCCCTGGCCTCCGCGATCGCCCGACCTCACTCCGCTCGATTTTCACGTGTGGGGAAGGGCAAAGGAACTAGTTTACACTACAGAAGTAGAAAGTCGGGAAGATTTGATAAATCGAATTAATGCTGCTTTCGAAGTTATGCGACAGGAGATGCTGCTGCGCACAACAACTGTAGAAATCAGACGTAGATGCCGCACCTGTATTGCGAATGAAGGGCGTCAATTTGAACATCTAATATGATTTATTATTTAAATAAATTATTTAAAATTATTTAATTGTTTCATTAACGCACCTAACTGGTACAGCATAATTTCAATCGATCATTTAATTTTTACCAACTTTGCAGTATTAAATTTCGCAAAACATTTAACTTTCCGTAAGGGTAGAGTTTCGTCAAGAATTCATTCTGACGCGTCACGGTGCCACGAGAGCGAAAGAGAGCAAAAATACGCTATGACTGCGCAAGAGTGAAACAAAATTTCTACCTGCTTTGTGTAACCATCTCAAGGGAATAGTGAATGTCAATTTGCACCACTGCTACTGGCAAGCCGTCGATCCATAATTTTTACCAACTTTGCAGTATTAAATTTCGCAAAACATTTAACTTTCCGTAAAGGTAAAGTTTAGTCAAAAATTTCCTACTTGATAAAATTATGAAATAACTCTTAAAGTTTTTTTTTTATAAAAGCAAATTACATACCATTAGAAAGCTCACACACTAGGGATGTTTTGCTAGAATTGGAACTCCTCAATCATTTTTTGTTTTTTTTTAAATGCAAGTTGAAATTAACATTCAAGTATTTTTTACATCTTTCTGTAAGTTTGAGGACTCATAACTTTTTTTCTAGCTAACATCTGAACAAAGCAATAATTTTATAAGAATCTGCCAACATCAAAGATTAAAAAAAAAAAAATTGCCTGTTTTATTGCCCATTTTTAATAAAAAAAATACACTTTAAAGTTAGGAAAGTGGTGAAACAAGAAAAAAACTTTTTTTTTTTTTTTTTAAATACCCAGTCGGCCAGGGCCAAATAAATTAGGGCTGAGTAAGTAGCAGATGACCCCACCTACCCACCATTTTCGTATGTTCAACGTTCTGCCAAACACCCTGTATAATGTCAAATAATGAAACGATTAAACCAAGGAAGTATGTCAAAAATTAAATTAAAAAAAATAACATTATAATTTGGGGGCAGTTAATAAACATTTACATAGGTTATGTTTTTAACAAGGTACCAGGGAAGCCACATGTGCTGAAGGAATTATTGCCTAACTTCCTTGTCTTCAACGTAGTCTTTTATCTTATAATAAAAATGATCTTTTGTTATGGACACGTTTGATGTGGGTTTTGAACTTTCCATCGCTAAATTCTTCGACTTTCGCAACTTGTTTTAAAACCGGATACTGTTTATAAGAAATGACTTGCTTGTTTTAATAAAAGTAAAGCCAGTGATGTATTGCAGGGCAAAGGCCGGTACCTATATGAAAAGAGTAGGTACGATTATTTTACACACACGGAGAGCATGCTATAAATAAGCATGCTGCTTACTAGCAAACAAGCATGCTTTGTAATAGCATGTTTATTTCAGTCTTTATGAGCTACATTACATTGTGAATTGAGTTATACATTTAGTACTAGGCTATAATAATTTAACATGAATTACCGGTAAAACGTTTACTTCAACAATAAGGGTCGTGCTTCAGGCTTTACGAGAACATAAAAGTAGCTACAAAACATTAATTTAATTGTTGCCTTTGAAATTACTCTGGATTTTCTGGTAATGAAACAATGCGGTTGAAGGACGTTGGTGAAAGGGGAAGGACTTTTAACTATGATCTTTCAGTACTGAAGGACTGCCTCATTGGTTTAGTGGTCGCAAGCGTTACTGATGAGTAAGAGGACCTGTGTTCGATTACCGGGTCAGGCAAAGTGTTATTGGGTATTTCCATCGTGGACGGGCGCCATCAGTAGGGACTGGTCATCTCTTACCGGCCATGGCTTATTTTTTTTTTTATGATGGACTTTTTTGACGTTTTCTCACATATATAATTTTAACATGAATGATATAAACAATAATTTGTAACCATATGTTAATTTAAAAAAGCGTCCGTGGAGTTTCTTGCCCGTTCTTCTCCATAGGTACCTACTAAGCTTTGGAATGGGCAACTAGCTTCATCTTTATGACTGACCGACCCCTTGACAATTCAAAAGTGCCTGTAATTGGTTTATTTGAAATAAATGCTTTGAGTTTGAGTTGAGTTGATGGCAATAGGCTCGCCCGTTTATTATTATTGGGACTTAACATAACTGACGAAATGTGGGTGTAAGTACTAAGTACTCCTAATCCTTCAGCCTAACCCTTCGGGGAATAAAGTCGTGATGATGATGTTATTTAGTACTGAAAGAATTACGACTTCATGAATAACAGCAGATGTGGTCATCATCATAATTTCAGCCGAAAGACGCCCACTGCTGGACATAGGCCTCCCCCAAGCACCGCCACTGCGACCGTTTCTGTGCTTCCCACATCCAGCGGATTCCTGCGGTCTTCACAAGGTCATCGGTCCACCTTGTTAGGAGGCCTTCCAACGCTACGTCTTCCGGTACGCGGTCGCCACTCCAGAACCTTTCAGCCCCATCGCCCATGTGTTCTGCGAGCAATGTGCCCTGCGCACTGCCACTTAAGTTGGAGAATTCTTGAGGCTATGTCAGTTACCTTGGTTCGCCTGCGGATCTTTTCATTTCTGATTCAATCACGTAAGGAAACTCCAAGCATAGCCCTCTCTATTGCCCTTTGGGTGACTTTTCGCCGTCTAATAAGGCCCATTGTGAGCGACCACGTTTCAGTGCCATAGGTCATCACTGGCAACACGCACTGGTCAAACACTTTCGTCTTGAGACTGCGGTATGTGACCTACCTAGTTGGTTATTTCTGGTATTCCATACATTTTGAATGAATTATTTTTGATCTTTCTCATAAACAGATATTCAGCTAGTGATTATTGCTAACATAAGGACAAAAAATACAAGTTGGTAAGCTGCTACAAATTTTGATGTGTCCTCCTGTAGTATCATTTACCTGTCTGTTACCTGTAACGTAGTAGGTACTCGAACTGAAACACATTAGTTTCTGTTACGCACCATTAATTGTACCGAATCCTCGATTTCCACCGAAGGAAACACCATTCGGCCTGACAAAACATTGATCAACTTTGATTCACACTAAGCGAGCCCAAAGGCTGCTTCCACTGACGCTTTTCTTGATTCTTTTAATTTAAGAATTGGAATATCGAAAGAAAATGTTGACTGAACTGAGAGTGAAAAAATTTAGAATAAAAAGAAATCGTTATAGGCAATGACGTATTATAAATAGACGCGTCATACACGGATATTAGTGCACTTAAAAACAGCGTAAGCCATGAATGTAGCTACATACTTGCGTACAATCATACAGTGCGCGAAGAAAAGGATAGACCTATACCAATAACTGTTGTTATAAAGAGATGAACATACATATTTAGTTACGTCACTAGCTGTTACATGTTCATTGGCGCGTACGCGTCGGTCGCAGCAGTCAGGAAAAATGGCAGACTGGCTGTACAAGTACAAAACTAAACAACGTTTTCTTAAAATAAAAAAATACATTAAGTACTTATGCATGAAATGAGACGGTTTTCTGTACTCCCACAGTAGTAGTGTAATTTGTACATCGTGTATAGACACGGGAAGGCATTTTCTTCACAAATAATTGCTGAGAATTGCGAGTGATTGTGACGTGTAGCCGCGTCACTGGATGGTGCGCGACTAATTTCATGTCAGGCGATTGCCTGGTATTTACTTTGCCAATATTGAGCGCGGGCAACGCATCTAAAGGTAAAATACATCATTGGTTATATAGGTCATTTAGTCGAAATTTATGGAATCAACCTATTCAATAATATCAGAAGCTATTCTAGACTTTTACACTTATACAGGGTCAAATTAAATTAGCTAGCGAAACTCCGCAGACGTTATGGGTATCGATATCTCAAATTTCTCAACACGACAAAACAAAAAATAATAATTAAATAGATGATTTTGTTTTGTGTGTTCATCGACCGCAGTTAGTGAAGTCATTAGAAGTATCAGTTTTAAAACCTTTTTTTTTGTAAACTTCGCGATACCTAAACACGATAAAATAAAATAAAAATAAAACAGATTCTCTCAACTCGTACTTTAACAACACTAGGCACTACTTACAAGTGGTCATTGTCCCCCAAAAAAAAACTTCAAATCTTTTTGGTTTTTGATTTTATCGTGTTTAGATGTCTATACCCATCACGTATACAGAGTTTCGCTAGCCAATTTAAATTGACCCTGTATACCTACATTTATTTTACACTTTAATAAATCGATTAAACTAAACGATTACCATTACAATAAAATAGATCATTTTATTTACACAAAGTGACAGCTAGCACATGTCAGATTACTCGAGTGAATTAATAATTCGACTTGAGATTTTATACATCGGCTTTGCTTGCCATAATAAAAAATAGAATAGAATAGATTTTAGCCACCTGCGTTTGTTGAGGGGGGTTGAGGGGGTTTTTCTACCCTTAATATTAAACAACAACAAAAAAAATACAATTTCCTACAACAATATATAGACTATCTCGATGCTCAAAATGTTTTTTTTTACGAATCGGATAGTAAGTTTCATAGCGAAAGTTGCTTAATGTTACGGATAGAATCACCCCCTTGACGGATGCAGGTGACTTAATCACTGCTGTATACATAATACATAATAAGTGGCAACACTCTTGCGTACGGAAGTAGGTATTCTGCTGAGCAAGCGAGTAAGTGACCGCGGAGCCAACTCATACTGGGTAACTCTACCCTGCCTGTTAGTAGTTAGTTATCCCACTATTTCCCAGTAAAAGCCATGGCGTCGCAACCAGGTCGCGTCGCCAACGAAATTTATGGTTGGCTGCGTAACCAAGCGGACGCCATTTAAGCCACCCAATATACAGCTGTAAAAGTGTATACATTTAGTTGGCAGCGCAACCTGGTGAAGTCGCGTCCCGGTGAGGTATGGCTCTAAAAGAAGACCAAACTCGTATCCAAAATTCCAAAGCACCAGCTGATGCTGATTGATCTCTTTGCTAGAAAATAGAACAAAACAATTCACAGAACATTTCCATGTAGTCGTATTTACCACCCAAAGCAAATAGCAATAAAGTATTTTTTTATTAGCGTTTAAAATATCTCAATCAATACAGTCGAGTAAACAAGTGATTTGTTGTAAATGCGAACGCACATTGCTGTTTATTTATAAACAGAATTCGGATGCGTCTCGGTGCGTTCGCGTTGCCGTCGATCGACGCAGCGATGCGCCGCCGCGGTACGGTCAGCGGACAAAGAGTAAATGTCAAGTAGACTGTGTTTGTTAGATGTAGGTACAATACGCCAAACAGAAATAATTATGTAGTTAGTGTTTAAAAAAGAACAGGTGTTTGGCCGTAGAAAAAAAACAGGTTAGAATATAAAATAAGACAAAGGAATCCAAGTTTAACATTATAATTGAACCTGATTTATTGCAAATTTGGTAACAAAACTCACGTTTCATAAACTCGTTTGAACATGATAAACATCTCGCTAGGAGGAAAATTACTTAATTCATATTAACTGTGTTAATAAGCCATTAAACAGGAAAAGGTCAATACTTTAATAGTATTGACTTTTTCCTGTTTATTTATTTGTCATATGCCTAATAATATTTTCTTTACCGTAATCAGTTAAATATTTTGATATGAGTGAAGTAAATAAATATAATGTCAGTGTTCAATTTGCGGTTGGCAGTTAATTGTTTTTGTTGGCAGTACTGTGTTGTTCACAGATTTGTTATATTATTATTCCCTTAATTATATGTGAAGACTTGTAATTGGCTGTCAGTCACATTTTCAATTTCTTAGTCTGTTTTGTTTAGCTGTAAGTCTTCCAAAGGAAATAAATAAACAGTGTTGCAGACTTCAAAATTCAGTAAGAATTTTTATCGATCCCTGCAAACCGCTTCAACTGTAAATCTATACAAACTTGAACTCATAACTGCCGTCCCATTTCTTTGCATATTGATAGAATAGCCTTTCCTCTGTCACAATACTTCCGAAACAAACGAGCCGGAATCCATGATTCCGGTTGCCCCTCTGTTCTATTTTGGTCTACGTTCATCTCGAGCGCTCGCACTTCAGTGGCCGACGGTACGTGCCGGGCGGCACACCTCTGCAACTCGGCTCGCCGCGACACGCGATCGATACGTTCAACACACGCTACACGACGACTGTACGCGGCTGTCCTACCGCTCGTCGGAATAAACGACAAAATTACGTACGTCGCACAATTACATGTAATCGCGTGTTTTCACCTCATCACTTATTTGGACCGCATGTTCTGTGTTTGTGTGTGCTATGGTGTTCTTTCTTTTTCATTCAGTTATAAATTAAATGTTTACGTTCGAACTGTTCAACATTGTTCTACTGTAGATTTTGGAAACGTAAACCGTTTTTAGATTTGTTTTTGCGACTTCCGATTCGGTTGTGTGTGGATGTTTTGGAGGATATTCGACTTTATTCTTTGTTTGGTAAGGTTGGATTGGGGATGGTGGTAGTTAAACGATATACCGGGCTCATTAGCGAGGAAACTGCTTCCTTTTCAGCATCCAAATGTCGGGTTTATAAGTGGAGATATTTTTAGTCAGTTCATATTGGGCCGTTTCTTTTAAAGATCTCTAAACATAACCTAGACAACATATTCCTACTTACAACTCGTACAGAACAATTTCCAAGCACTCTTACATCACATTCAGGGAAAACTTAATATTCTAGACACGCTCTACGCTGTATCTTTTGCGACAAACATTAGGACAATCCCAAATGGAACCTGTTTATCCATTTCAAACCCTTTCTGTCAATATTACTGTAACCCTTCCTAAGTAAACCTTCAGCCGAACGCCACTGAAAAGGTCCTGAAAGACATGTTTTCTTTACAAATTGACAATTTGTTTACAAAAATATTACGTTAGATAGATTGCTTTATACAAGTACATACATATATCTTATAAAATTGTTACTTGATATGGGATTTAATAACGTTTTATGGTCCATGGGGAGCCCTTTAAAGCTTTTCCGGAAAAGGCAGAGGTCTGGGTAAGGTCAATAAACCCTTCGTTCGAGGGTTGGTTATCATTCAACATGTTTAGGGCTCCGTTTAAAAGGGTAAGGAAATGGATAAGGGAGAATGTGTGCATGTTGAATGGAAAAGTCAACCGTTGTGTTGTTTTTGCGATAGAAGCATATTCAAGAAACGGAACACATTTACTTGTTACAATCATACATTGCTGCGACATATTATAATAATATCGTAGAAATATATCAAATGTTCTGGAACAAAATATTAGAGCTCACCTAGTTTTAAATTGTTCATGTTATGTAAAATGCTGATATGCATGTAACCACTGTCCATCCCTGAATAAAATGTGCTTTAGGTAATATACAAGTTGAAGTTCGTAGCTTTATCATAGCGTTTCTGACACATCTTACTTATGAACTTCATACAGAAGAAATTACGCATATTCTGTTGCGACGCAGGTTGCTACAGTTAATATACCATACTATAAGGTCGTGATCCTTAACAATGGTTCAAAAACCTTATCTTAAGAATACTGCAAATCTTAAATGATAAAATTACATTAACATAACAGCCATAAAATCGGATGTAATAAACAGGATAAAGGAAGAAAACATTAATTAAGAGTTCCTTCCGAATCTCAAAATTGTGTGACAAAATAAAACGATTTTTTTTACTAGATTCTTTCTGGTATGCAAATTAAAACAAACATTTAGAGCCAAGATCGCGCCTGTGAACTTGATGATCTTATGACTGCGTCAGTGAGCGGAGTTTGCGCAGCTGAATTTTAGCCCACACATGTTTCAAATGTTTGCCATCGATAAGCTAAGACGAAGAATAAAATTAATATCATTGAAATTGAAAATATGACAGAGATGATTAGTCGATCAATGAAAGTCAACGTTGTCTCGCAAACAAAGATGAAAACTTTATATCTTCCATTCTAATTGAACTTCATTTATTTATTTAACCTTGAACAGGCACGTAATGAAAAGGATGAATTTAGGTGAACGGTTCTAATTGGTCGTTACCGCTGGAGAAATACCTCCCATTGTGTGTCTTCAACAATAAAAATAACTGTCGTAGGTCTCAAGCGTTCACGCACGATCGATTTTTGGTCAAACACCAGTTTTTCTGATTAGATAGAGGGCTTCCATTCTGCGACACAATTGGCTCTGCTAAATTGATTTTGCCTGTGAGTGACATTACACCATTGTCAAACTAAATTGTTCGGTAGCCTTCTTCAATTCTTTCTTACTTCGATTCCCTAGTTATTTCATGCCATGAATGATTCATCTTATTATTGTGCTATTTACAAAAAATACAGGTATTGAATGTTCCTGCATAAGATTAAATCTTATATTATGATATACTTACCTCTTCTGCAGTTTTCAACCTAGTTTTGAATTGCAGTGTTTACATTTTGTTATGAAAATGTATGACACACTGTTCTCAGGAAAGTACAAATCTTAAAGTTATTTTGTTATTGAGCTTAGAAAAATCAAACAATCGCGGAAAATTGTTGTAAATATTGTTCGATATGATGCATTGTTTATAAATTCGATTTATCTACATCCGTTTAGATCAAAACAATTTTGTTGTATGCTTCATATATCGCAATTTGCAACAAAGGGTTGTAAATTGCATTACTTTCTACTCTGCATTTAAATATATAGGAGTATATTCTTGCTTGCGTACTAGCCGATAGCTCGTCTTGGGATCTAGTGTTTTGTCTCCAGTCCAGCGTTGTATCATCCTTTTGTTAGTCTTCGATATGATCTCGTAGGCTTGCCACCCTTTTACATTGTCTGCTAGCGTATTACAAACGCTGACTGACCTTTTAATTTCTGCTATTATCATAGCATAATATATAATCGCGATTTCTTAGTATTTCATCAATATAGTCTGATGACGGATGCTACTGCGCTCTGATTTAACTTCAAACTTTACCGCTTTAATGCCCTCAAGTTTTGATATTACGAAAAGCTATACAGGGCAGGGACATCGATGCGTAGCCTGTTGTTACCGTGGCTTATTTAGTACGTGATTCTGCACCCCCCAGCGTTGTTTTTTTTTTTTCAGTTATAAAATCACTGTCTGTCCTTGACAGTTTTTGTTGGTAACTGAAAGGATTTGATACAACAGGTTCTTTGTTACCTACGTATTCATTTGAATTCGCCTCAATAAAACAGCTAGTCATGATTTTTGCTTTGCATTTTCTAAAGAAAAAGACCTCTTTTATCGTCTTTTAAGATATTTTCTATCGTCCCGTAAAAAAGTAAGTCCTCAATACAACTTTCTGTATTGTGCTTGGGAGAAAAGGAAAGTGTTCCCGATTTGTGTCCCATGAGAGGAAAGTTTTACATTAGTGGAATATTGGAAATAGTTTTAAAATAAAAAGAAAATATTCGATCAAATATCTAATATTTTCCTCTGCATAATAAGTAACGAATTGTTTTTCAAATATACTTAGGTAATACTTCGGAACTTCTTGAAGCAAATCAAAACGTTCTAAGCAACACGAAATTTCGGTAGCAAAAGAATGTAGCAACAATGTTGCTATTAACTCGGAATCAGTGCACTACAACCAGTCTTCATCAAGTTTAATTAAATACAAAGCAAACTATTCAAGGTAAACTAATTTACAGGTACCTATCGATAAAATTGTCGATATCGAAGTATACCGAGTTATAGGTATCAATAAAATTGCCAGGTATCCCGTGCGGGATTAAAAACGGAGATGGGACGAAGTTTTTAGTGACGATAAAGCAATTTGTATTAGTACTGCTTGGGGTGGATGGAATAACTTTATTGGAGAAACTGGAGCTTTAATAATATTATCGATAAATTATTTTTATCATGAAAGTTGTATAATGCTTGGGGAGGCAGTTCCCGTACATTTGTGTTCGAATAATTCGTAAAAATGTAGGGAACAGATTTTTTTTTTTTGTGATTTCACGTTTGATCCCATAGTAAAAGTTGTTCATAATGATGATTACAATGACCCCTTAAGAGGTTGTGCTTTACATCTGGGACATGTTGTATATGAACATTTACATTCTAATAACAGTCTCAAGCTGTCAAAAATACCTATTTCCCTATATTTTTGACAAGTGTTGACATTGATTGTCGCTGTAATGAGATTGCGATTAGATCGTTATATTCACTGATGACATTATTTACAATCAATCATAATGATAGAGAAGCTAATTTTGATGACGCATAAACTCCTCTTAGACGTTACTTGAACCAATAATTTATTTGTTTATTTAAAACTCTTAAACTATCATTACAGGTTTAGAAACCTAATGCGATAGCTAAGCCTACTTATAATATTAACTATTTTAAATAACACTATTACTAACAATTACAAATAACTACACAATACATTAACATCAAATTACTTATAACTAAAACAATACAACCTTATAATTATAACAATGTAATCTTCCCAGAAAATTAACTTAAGTATACTTTACATTAAAAAAATAAAACAATAAAGAAAATAATCGTTGGTAACATACCATATAACCCAACATTAAAATGTATTAATAACAATAATGATCACTAAATTGTTCATCCTCATTGTAATTTTCCCTATAAAAGAAAATACAGTCTGTGAGCTCTAATAAGATTTGTCGGGCAATGTCAAGTTTAATAATAGAAGGTTATAGTTGGATGATTTATCTTCGTTGAATATTTATTCATCGTATCTCTCCTTTCAAAACTTATACAAGTTTGATATTGAAACCGTCTGGTCCATAATTTCATCATTTTGTACTTCGGAATCTCCAACAATTTAAGCTCTTGTATTGGTTTTATGAAATGCGCGTTCGGTTTTCGGCCGTCATCCTCCGTAATATGTATTAATTTCAAAATTGTCCTCAACATCAGTAATAGTGTTGATTCCGGCAATTGTTTCCCAATGATCCACTGTTCATCTGCTTTGTATTTATAAAAACCAAATCTTAATAACTAATGGAATACTTTGAGTTATCTACCAGACATTTCGACGTTCTTTTCTATGCGGTGACGTCATTCGGTCGTCCATTGTCTTCGCGAGCACTTTCACACGCTTGCCCATTCCTCGGCTATGATGCACGAATGCACGATGTTATTTAGTATCATTACGAACAATTATTTATTAATTAGATGATTTTACCGATGAAGGATATTTCCTCACATGTGGAAACGTAGAGGGAGGATTTGCCATAATCGCCACGCTTGGCAGGCGGGTTGGCGATCGCAGTATGGTTTTAAAAATGCATAGAGAACGCTGCTGCCCATTCTCTAGTAAGTCCCTTAGTCGCCTTTTACGACACCCACGGGAAGAAATGGGTTGGATCTATTCTTTACGTCCGGCACCAAACGGAACCGAACCTGTATTATACCATATATAAAATCACTCTAATAAAATTTTGAATATATTCTATTTTCCTTAGATCATTCCTAAATCTATTCTTCCAATACAATAACTTGAAACCAAAACACAGTGCCTCTGAAGTGTGATAATGTGAAACTTTTCAAAAGTAATAAAAGCAGTGTAACAAAAAGTGAGAAAAGTGCATTTATACTATGATTGTTAGTTAAGTTTCACTGTGATGATGACTGTAGTGTATTGAACTGTGTACGATGCTTCGTGCGTTGACTTCTAGGAGGTGGTCGTTGCGACGGGACAGTGGCAGGTGAGGTTTCATTATTAATATAAGCTTTTGTTAAGTACAAAACGGTCAAAGTTAAACCGCATCTGGGTCGGTTTAGAGTTGTTAAATCTCGATTTTAGAGACAGACAATACAATGGTATTTTAAAATTCTCTTTTTATTTGAAAAACAGAATTTCTTTTCGTTTAATCATGATGATTTGTTATCGGATGAGGACGAGGAGATCGTAAAATATTTAGACAATCCGTTTTTCTCTCGTAGACATTAGAAGCGATTTATTGAATTCATTACGAGATGACGAATTTTTGAAACAGTTCTGCTTAAGTAAACAGAGTACAAAGCTAATTTATGATAAAATTATCCTTAACTTTCCACGTGATTTTAACAGGTAAGCTTTCTTCAGTTATGCACATAGCACAGAGCACTATTTATTACTGGTACGCTAACGAAAACTAGAAAATAACACGAGACTACAACCAATTTGATTTCGATGTTTCGAATTAGCATAAAAAATTATATTAAAATCTCAATTATGATTGTAAATGTAATACTTGGCCTATCCCTAGTACCAGATGGGATGACACTGATAGTTCACTCCACGCTCACTTCACATAAGTTTTCACAGTGAGATGGTTACAGAATCGACATGCAGATCGTAAAAATGTATTGTTACCTACTCATCTCAGATGTAAACTATTCTTATGTTGCCATCTTACTTTCTGACAGACCTCGTTTTTATGAAGTAAATTACTATTACTATAAATATTGATTTTATCGTCTTCTTCGTCTACAGCAATTTCTGCAATATTTTTTTGACTTTGCTTTTATCAAGATGTTCGAAACACTCTTCCTTGGCTAGAGAAAATCGACTGCCCGTTTACCCTTTATATCACACCCGCCCATTTATAATTTTTTTTTTTCGGAATAATATAATTCTACTTAGTGATTGATTTTGAAATGTTTTCTTCGTCTCGGTCAACGTTTGTTTATTCTTTTTGAACAAAAAATAAGTACTGGGCTCGTTAATATAAAACCAGTTTCTATATCAACATCGATAATTATATCAGAACGAGTTTTGTCACTAATGAGTTCAAGGCAATTAACCGTAATTATTTATATCCCTTTTGTAATAATAATCGATGATGGCCACACTAAACATAACAAAAAAAATCATTAGTTTACTATGTAGTTTTTTCATTTTTTATTTACGCATAGCGTATGTCAGTCCCATCGTATCCTAAACAATAGTATTTCACAACACGTTGGCCATGAATTTGAACAAACCCTTCGCATCGTCGCCATTTGGTTGGGATATAATTAGGTATGTAAAGTATTTTTCAGGTATGTTTTTTATATTTTTATTTTAAAGATAAGAGTATTTGAAACACATAATTTCATCTTTTTGTTTTTACAAGCTGTAGTTAAATTTATATTTTTTTTTTAAATTATTGTTCGTACTGACGTCACTAGTAGAACTGAATAACTTAGGATCTTTGCCACGTTTAACACTTATTTAAAACCAAAATTCAGTAAAGTCCAACTGTCAAATTTGACAATGAATTTGTTTACATTTCATACTTTAGCGATTTCCGTACTTTAGTTTAAAGATATGGCTTAATAAAATGAATGGATTCAAAGACTACTTCTGCTAAGTGCTTCATACCGTCAAGTATAAGAAACACCACAACAAATAGCCGACACAAATTGATTGTTAGTAAAAGAAACCTTAAAAAGGAAATGGTGCGAGGAAGTAAATGTTGAGTACAAGTCTGGGCGGCGTCTGTTTTATTGTGAAGATCATTTGTACGTAAGTTAAGTTTGCCTGAGGGGATACATCGATGTGATTCGACTTGTACTGTCCGCCGCTGGTGAAAAACTACACTATTTACGTATATATATATCTGAATAGAATAATATTATGTGCTTCATGTAAATTTGACGTTGACATGACACTTGACACATAAATAACAACTTAATTACAAGAGGCACTGAAAGTTTCCAATTCAGGCTGCTTTGTGACGGCATTTAGAGGTCAAATAAAAGTCAAGTGATTTTAAGTATTTTTGTGAAAATAAATACGATCTTATAATTTTAAGACCTATTAATAGAAAAATAAGTCTTAGAAGCTTAAAATCTCGAAATGGTTTTGGAATCGGCATAGGTTAATTTTTACTTTACATACCCAATTGTATTAATATGTAGTTGTCATCTATCTATAAAATAAATCGAAATAAGGCTTTCATAAGGGTCTTTGAACTAAACAAATATTCTTAATGCCAAAAGCAACGAAACCCGTTAATTAAATAAAATTGTTAAATTATAACTCAGGCGCTCCATTGTAATATTTACTATTCAAGACCATTTAGTTATCAGCCTTGAACTTAATTGCCGAACATAAGCCAGCCCTAGACTGTACCTAAAAAACCTGGCAGAATGCCATAATCACTACTCTCAGTAGGTATCTTGGATTCTGGTCTTACTCAACACTCTCTTAGTCCCCTTTTACGACGCCCATAGGATCGAGTTGGCCTGTTTTGAATTTGCAGTAATGAATTGTTCATTTTCCAACTAAGATTTATAACAGTTGTTGATGTATATAATCCAATATACGCATAAATAACCCAGTTAGACGGGAGATTAGTCAATTTGGCAAACTTTTAATTGTCATCTTGCTAATTTATGTTTTATGATTTTAAGTGTGTTGGGAGATATCATAGTTAATGCCAATTGCAAGGAGAATGTTCAGATAGTACAATCTCACATCATCATCTTCAGTACCCAGTATGTAATTCTTCTTCACGTATTGTCTGTTCTTTTTTAAGTTAGTTTAGTTCCAGTGCCGAAAATTCATCTCTGTTTTCAACTTTCCCAAGGACGGTTAAAATAAATGATTCTGCTGTAATAACTGCGTTTGGCAGACAACTTGGCGCTGTGAAATTATGATGTAAGTGCAAATTTTTAAGTCTGGCCACATTTTACGACACCCACAGGAGATGATTTGATGACTTGTTGTTACTTATGGCCACACGCGAAGTTCCAAATAACTGCGTGGTTTTATGGCTACTTATCTGTTTCACACAGTTGGTCATTACTATTAACATTATTACTAAGTACTGCATACTCTGGAATGGTCTAAACTGATCCAGAGCCAGCTATGACAGCTATTATTTTTTTTATTTTTTTTTGTCGGATCTGTAACTACCTATTCAATTCGACTATCGCTAATAATAATCGTAATAATCTATATTATTAATTCAAACCTAATATTTTGCATGCCGTAAGGTAAAATGTATCGGGACACTTATATGTATACTTACATTATCAGCAAATAAATAATAATGATTTCTTTCTTTCTTTCTTTCTCTAGTAGTGAACGTTCCACTAACCATTTGGAGTGTCAATTCTACATTTACAATATCCATGCCTAGATAGCGGCATATTTTTGCAAGATCAGAACATGCTTAATACTAACTAAAATATTTACATAAACTCAATTTGCTATAGCTACGGTTATCTAATACAATAAAAAACAAAAAAAATACAATTCCATATTATTATAGTAGTTCTTTCGATATAAGTCGAGGTCGTATTAGCATAATCCCGCCTAAAATCCATCGGATTAAATAGGCTTTGCCAAAGTGTATATAACATTATTATAGTTGTGGTGGCTTTATTCAGTTAATGGACTTATTGTATTAGGAAAACCGCTTGGGTTGGTTTGCTTTGTTTTACCGGTTCGGTAAAAAATGTGGTGTAATATTAATTTTTGAGCCGAAAAACTATTTTTGCTGTTCTCTAAAGAACCTATTTGTATAATGTTTAGATTTTGTATGTACGTGATTACCTCTGTTGAATACAATTTTCAATAGGCCTATAACCTAAAACATAACGAACCGTACCTTCATATAATTAGTATTCGTTTGCCAATCTAAAAAACTAATTTCAGCTCTCCCGTACTTTTTGCCTCCGAGGATTCCTTTGTTTTCTGCGAAAATTTCATCAACCGTTCTGATATCCAGCGGAATGCTGCGTTATTTTTAATTTAAACAAAGTTTTGCCTTTAACTAGACCGGTGTTTTTTTATAGCGCCGATATTTTGGGCAGGAGAACCGAAAACAATGAATAGGTAACTATTTCGTTTTACCTGAAAAATAGTTAAAGCTTTTTTAGAATAACCTCTTACTGTCGGTGCCTTATTTTATATAATTACATAAACCTTTATTATTTTACCATCGTGCGCACGCAGCATCCCCGTAAACATGCGCTTACTTTAATAACTCATTAAGCGGACAGAATACGTAAGTCAATCACACATACACATACTGTGATAATGTAAGCAGAATAGATTAGGAAACATCGCCATAATTCTGAAATCAAAGCGCAGTGGAAGACATATTATGGATGGTGAGGTAATTTTAATATTCTCTGCGTAGTAATGAGACAGTGTCAAAAAGAAGAAAAACAGTCATTACAACAAGTAATATTGTCTTTGACGGTTGTGTTTCAGACCGGGCTTCTATAGCTATATTATGTCTTTAGCTTTAGGTATCTTGAAACGGTTGTGGTTTCAGACCTGGGCTTCTATAGCTATATTATTTCGTCTCAAAAGACGGAAAGAGATTTTTAATACGGCAGCAAAACCGCCCACAGTCCTTTGAGATTTGCATTAGTAGACAAGCTGTCTACGTTCGCCTATAGCTATAAAGGGACTAAAATTAAGTAGTGCATGAATCACTTCAAAAATTTACCAGTCTTTTCAAGAGAATTAATTAAGTCCCCAAGACTCGCGAGACGCAACCTAACTTATAAATTACAGTGTCTTGAAAATACTTGCGTTTTGCAAAATCCGTCTGGAAATATTCGTGCATAAACTCGACGTTCTATCTCTTTAAAGTATCCTCCTTCGCCTCGTATCTCCTGTTTTCTAGAGCCTCATTATTTTTTACAAGGTTTATTGCCAAAGGTGAGTCTGGAGTGTTGTACTGTTCTGCCTGTTTCCCTTTGTCAAGAGATCTTTCGACAATCGCTGGACCATACTCTGCTTCAGAAGCTTTCTTTTGTTTCATGGTGTCGACTTGTCATGTTCCTTTATGAAGTTATATGTAGGTGTGGTGGACAGAGAACGTTGTTAAATGTTAAGTAAGTTTTTCATTGAGGTTTTCCACTTCAGCTGTTTAACGCACGGGTATGACCATTTTCGTACGTTCTTGGGTTTATGTATAACTAGCTGCGCTCCGTGGTTTCAACTCTGTTCAGCCGCTTCAGCGTGAAAGCGTAACAAACTTACAAACAAACATGCATTAAATTTAATCTATTCTCTTTATAATATTAGTTTAGATTATGTTTGTCTTAGAAATTCAACCGAACATCAGTGGTAACACTTGCACTCCGAAAATCACCCCTATTGCTACGACATAAAGCTGCCAATGTCAAATTGTAACCGCTGATGTAGTTGACTGTACCTACCTACTTTGAGTACCTAACCTAAAGCTTGTACCTATTCTATATTTCGTTGAGTGATAATTCAGCTCTGAGCGTACCTAGACCTTATTTATTCACGTCTGTACCCTACTTACAACATCTAAGAGGCTTTCAGTTCATCAGCAGAACCTGAACTGTAACCCTACTTAAAACAACATTTACCAAATCCTAAACTAACAGAATTATTTACAATGGTTGAACCACAAGTTAATTCAAAACCTCTACATGCGTAGAATGTTTTTCATGGATTCTATTTAATTTTACAATCCATTGTAAATGTGAGAAGCCTGTAAAGGGTTCGCGCCTAAGGGATAATGTTTCGGAGTGGTCGCTTACGTCATAAACCTCCCTTAGGACCTTTCTTAATCATTCAACCAATATAGAAACTTGCGTAAGACTGTTTTTGTTTGGACGCAGTTTTTCTCAACTCTTATGCCAAGTTCAGGGTCAATTTTGCGTAACCGTTGTGGCTTTTATAGTACACTTGTTACCTCAAACAATGTTTCCAAGTGGTCGCTTACGTCATAAACCTCCCTTAGGACCTTTCTTAATCATTCAACCAATATAGAAACTTGCGTAAGACTGTTTTTGTTTGGACGCAGTTTTTCTCAACTCTTATGCCAAGTTCAGGGTCAATTTTGCGTAACCGTTGTGGCTTTTATAGTACACTTGTTACCTCAAACAATGTTTCCAAGTGGTCGCTTACGTCATAAACCTCCCTTAGGACCTTTCTTAATCTTTCAACCAATATAGAAACTTGCGTAAGGCTGTTTTTGTTTGGACGCAGTTTTTCTCAACCCTTATGCCAAGTTCAGGGTCAATTTTGTGTAACCGTGGTGGCTTTTATAGTACACCTTTTTACCTTAATTTTACTTTAAAACATGTACATTTATATGGTTTGGCTTGGTAAACAAAGCTATGCCTCTCATTTAAAAACCATTTGGCACGAAAGAAAGTTGCATGTGCTAAACAGAGTCATCCAATTTCACAACATCGCGGCTATAAATTAATTTGTGAAGTTATGTCTAACGCGGATAAAAAACTGAGAATGGCGCAAAATCTACCAAGCGTATTTTTCTGAAACCTTCACCAATATGAAGATAATTTAATTATTGATCTTTTAGTATACGCGTTTTATTAAAATACCTTTTGTTTTGTGTATAATAAATTAATAATGCGTCAAATTGAGGACAGCGCTCCTTGATGGGTGAGTCCTATTACTGGCTGACGCTGGCGTACGACGCGTTGCGTGAGCTCTGTACAGAACACGCAAGCTAACCACTTAAGGTCACGGGCATATATCTGCGTCTTAATAATCTAAGGGGCATCCCCGTATTCTTAAGAACGTTCACATTATAATCTCATTCGATTTTTGACAGTTTGTTACGGGTCGTCAGAACTCAGAAGCCTGAAAGTCTGACAACCAGTCTTACCAAGAAGTATCGTGTTACCCAGTAACTAGTTTGTGGAGGTCAGATAGGTAGTCGCTCCATGTAAAATACTGGTATTCAGCTGCATCTGGTAAGACTGGAAGCTGACCCCAACATTGTTGGGAAAAGGCTAGGCAGATGAGATGTTCGCATTATAATCTTAGTCCCAAGCTGCCATAATTACTTCTAACTAGCTGCGCCCCGCGGCTTCACCCGCGTATGTCTCGATCCCGTCGGAAGGATGTCAGCTACCTCCATACAAAATTTTATCAAAATTGGTTCAGCCGTTTGAGCGTGAAGAAGTAACAAATACACTCACAAATTTTCGCCTTTATAATATTAGTGGGATTTACATATATATTTTTTGACAAGTTTTTGACGTTTATTGTCGCTGAGATGAAATTGCTATTAGATTTTGAACGTTTTTAATTACGGAAATTTGCTCTCCAATGTGGTGACAAGAATTTTGTACTCAAAATATGGCATTCATGTTTTTTGAAGTGACCAAGTCTCTTTCCACACGTTCTAGCACAATTCACCTGGTTGGATACTCTTCGCCGTCTACAACTCGGCAGCCTGTAAAACTTCCTCCATGCACAATCAGCTGAAATTTCTACATCACACAATCCTCACAATTGTTACAATTTAACAGTGCAGCACTCGGATTGGTCAACATAACGGATTCACTTCACGGCCGTTGATCATAAACAGTGCGTCCAACCGTACGAAACACGCGCTCGTCACGGACGCGACACTGATACGACACGGATGCGACACGCTTGATTGACGATAGAGTGGAAAGAAAGTTGAAGAAAAAGAGGCTATTGCGTTAAAATACGGAAGCTTGCAATGAAGTCTTTCGTCATTGAAGTTATTACCGTCATCATTGATCAACTTACTAGTGCACCAAATGCTAGATAGCTACGTTCTTGTACGTTATGAGTTCCATGACCAATAGGGATATTGATCAATGCCTTGCAGATCAAGCTCATGATTTACGTTAGCTATAGGAATATCTTGTTTATTGAAGTATGGGTACCTTGATGATCGTCAATGGGGACATTCAACTAGTAGTACAGTTACATAACAAGATGTTATTGTAACATTACACATATCGTCTATGTATATTTATAGGTGTAGCTAACAACTTGTAGGAATCCCTTGACAGTAGCAAGTCTATTCTATTTCTAACAAAAGTTCCTTTGCTTATTATTTATTTAAAAGCAATCAAAAGAATGAAGCGCCTACGGAGAAACTGCAACACATGTGTAATGCTAGAAAGAAAAATATTTTATTTGGGGCACGCACAGGAAACAAACAATAAAAAAAACCGGTCAAGAGTGAGTCGGACTCGCGCACCGAGGGTTCCATGCGTATATACGTTGATGATTTCTAAAAAACTGTGCTATTTGGAATCATTGTTTTATTTTTCCTGTAATCTTTACATAAACTTCTATCACATAGAATAATTTAAAAAATGTATCTATGCAAACTTCGGAGATAAGGGTACGGTATTAGTAGTGAACGGTATTTATTTTTAAATCTTTCATCAAAAGTCGAATCTGTGCTGCCTAAAAAAAAATGTTTGAGAATGTGCAAACAGCGCTCTTTCATAATGATACCCCACATGCCCTAGTAGCCTCACTTCAAATTTTCAGTCCCTTTTGCAATTTTTTTTTTTTTTTAATTTCTTTGTTGTTTGCAAAATAGTTGGGCAAACGTCATCTAAAACTATTCTAAATTTCAATTTGATAGCATTAATAGTTCTTGAGATATCCAGGTGTTACAGACAGATAGACTTAGTCTCACCATAAGGGTTCCTTTTTACCATTTTGGTACGGAACCCTAAAAAGGATCATTTAACACGCTCCTAGTGCGTTAGATCATACCCTACTTATACGTGTGTTGACGTCATATAGCCATTTGTCGGCAAATAGGTAACTCAACTGGGTAATCGTCTCACACTAGTTAACTAGTAGATCTACACTTGTATACCCAGGCATGAGTTTACATGATAAACCCTGACAATTGCCTATACAGGGTCAAATTAAATTAGCTAGCGAAACTCTGCAGACGTGACCAATCAATCAATCAAATCAGCCCATAGCAGTCCACTGCTGGACATAGGCCTCTCCCAGGCGGCGCCACAACACCCTGTCCTCCGCCTTCCGCATCCAGTCTGTCCCAGCCACCTTTTTAAGGTCGTCGGTCCATCTAGCTGGGGGGCGTCCCACACTACGCTTGCCGATACGCGGTCTCCACTCCAGGACTCGTCTGCTCCAACGGCCATCGGTCCTTCGACAAACATGGCCAGCCCACTGCCACTGCAGCTTGCTTACTCTACAGGCTGTCCACGTTTCGGCACCGTATGTCATAACGGGCTCATAACGGGCAGCACGCACTGGTTGAAGACCTTAGTCTTCAAACACTGCTGGATTGGCGGCGAGAAGACTTGACGAAGTTTTCCAAACGCTGCCGACGTGATGGGTATCGATAACTAAACATGATAAAATAAAACTAAGAATGATTTCATGTTTTCTTTTGAGGGGTCAATGACCGCTGGTAGTGTTGTTACTTAAAATATGACTTCAGAAAATCTGTTTTCTTTTGTTTTATTGGGTTTAGACATCGATACTCAACTCAACATATCTGTGAAGTTTAGACAACAAAAAAACTGATTTTCATAAGTGATCTGCGGTTAAATAAACAACAAATTGCTTTTTTTTTTGTTTTTTCATGTTTGGATACCGATACTCTGATGAGTATCGGTATCCAAACATGACAAATAGCTAGCGAAACTGCGCAGATGTGATCATCCGCGCAGTTTCGCTAGCTATTTTAATTTGACCCTGTATAGTCATTGGAACTGTAGCGAGTACGCAAACTACGCAAATAAAGGTGGGGACATCGTCCCTTATCGTTGAAGCAATACCATTGTTTTAGTTCTTTGTTCTCCTCGTAATATCCAATAGATTTTTTCACAATGGTGATTTTGATTGAGTCCATTTATGATTGGGTAAGTACCTACTAAAGATTTACGTGTGTGCTCAGCCATTAGTGAGATGCATTAGTTCTAACAGACAGGTGGTTTGGTCCATTATTTGGATTTGTGTTGATATTTTATTCATATAACTACTAGCGGTTTCTCAGATCATAGTGGTACTATCATACACATGGCTCTGCCCCCACAAACAAAACAAGTTAACTGGTATGTCAAAAAAAGGTTTACAATAACAAAAACACCCAACTTTTTAAATCTAAATTAAATGAATTAAATTGGAACGAAATAATAAAGACAAATCAAAACATAAATGAAAACTATGGAGCATTTAATAACACACTAACCAACATATTAAATAACACACTAACCAACATATTAAATAACACACTAACCAACATATTAAATAACACACTAACCAACATATTAAATCAATGTATACCTAAAATGAAAATAAAGTTAAAAACAAATTATAAAAAGTACTGGCTAACCCCAGGCATCAAACTTTCATGTAAAAATAAAAGGCTTGAAAAGATACTTACACTTAAAACTAATAATCCACTTATTAAACAGAACTATAAAAAATATGAAAAAACACTTAAGAAAACAGTTATAACAGCTAAGAAATTACAATACATAAATAAAATAAAAAAATCAAATAATAAAGTTAAAACTATGTGGAGTATTATAAACGAAAGAACAAATAAGAAAATAAAAAGGGATAAAAAAAATATTAAACTACAAATAAATAATATAAATGTCACTGAACCTAAACAAATAGCTAACTTTTTTAATAACTTCTTTGCGTCCGTCGGCGAAGGTAGCATCAAAGCATCTGGCAATGAGCAGCGAGGTACCCCAGTGCTCTGCCCCACTGAAAACACCATGTTTCTCAGCCCAGTAGACCCCGGTGAAATAAACTCACTATTGAAAAACCTAAAAAGCAAGAAGAGTCATGGAATAGACGACCTACCACCAATTTTAATACGACAATGTGCAAACGAACTTACGTTGCCATTCTACTTGCTAGTAAATCAATCTTTTGAAGACGCCGCTTTCCCGGACTACCTAAAAAAAGCACTAATAAAACCAATCCACAAAAAAAACTCGAAAACGGATCCAAGCAATTATCGCCTTCTGCCAACTGCGTCAAAAGTTTTTGAGAAAGCAATGTGCAATCGTGTCTATTCTTTCTGCGAAAAATACAAACTATTTAACGAATGCCAAAACGGCTTTCGCAGGAACAGATCCACTGTTCTAGCAATTTATAAATACATACAGGAAGCATTAAATATAATAAATGACAAAAAATACGCTGTAGGTTTACTATTAGATATGTCAAAAGCTTACGATAAAGTGCAATATGACATCCTATTAAATAAATTGCAAGGCATAGGGATCCGTGGAAAGGCTTACGAATGGTTTAAATCCTATTTAACAAATAGAGAACACCAGGTCGAAATAGAATTTTATAATGAAAATACCAAAGAGATACAAAATATTCGGTCTGACAATAAAACAATTAACGCTTCTATTCCCCAAGGGAGTGTGATTGGATGCCTCCTATTTCTTATTTATATAAACGACCTTCCAAAAACCATAGAAGGGCCATGCGTCTTGTTTGCTGACGATATCTCGCTTTTAACTTCATGCCGGAACAATGTAGGCTTGTGCGACGACCTAACTGCCACATTAAATGAATTAATAACTTGGATGAACGACCATAACCTTGAAATCAATTTCTCTAAATCTAAATTAATTCCTTTCCACCCACGTCAAAAAACCCCACTAGACTTAAACTTCACCTACAACGGTAACACAATAGAAGTCGTCAATGAGTTTACTTTACTTGGCCTGTCTATAGACACAAACATAAAATTGGAAATCACACATTAGAAAGATAAAATCAAAACTGTCCAAATTTGCATACGCCCTCCGTGAAGTAAAAAAAACCACTAACCTTAAATCTGCACTTGTTACCTATTATGCCTACGCCTACGCGTGGCTCAGTTACGGCGTGATATTGTGGGGAAACAGCACAGATGCGCCGACACTTTTCACATTACAAAAGAGACTCATAAGAATTCTAGTAAATATAGAAGACACCGACAGTTGCAAACTGCAACTCATTTCCAAGAACATAAAATACTTACCCTCCCTTTTTTTTTTTTTTTTTTGGTGGGAAATCATCAAATAACTTCTCCCGCTCTGGGCGGAGCGAGAGGGAGTGTCAGACTTTTACTGACTAAAACCCACCGTGTTCCTTCAGATGCCTGTGTGATATCCCTTTCGGACCCCGTCAATTGGTGCTGACGTCTCTTTGAGGCGCGCGTGGAACACAACGCGCCGTCGACCCGGGCCTGGTCCTTATCGGACGGTGAGCTACCCATCGCTCACCGTCCGCAAGCCCGCGCCTACGGTGGCCGGGAATCGGCCTGCGATTCCCGACGCCCAGGGCGTCTCCTGCGGCGACTTAGGGCGGAAGGGCGGGCACCCTGCCTCACCCTCATGCGCTCCGCCTCCTCCTTCGCGAGCATTACTGTTTCGCAGAAGGAGGTGACGGCCTCCCATGCACTCTCGCTCCGAACCATGGCCTGAACCAGGGCCGGACGCGAGAGATCGTCGCCGCCGATCGCCTCCGTGAGGACACGGCGGTGCTCCGCCCAAGCAGGGCAGACCTCCACCGTATGCTCCACCGTGTCCTCCGGGCGATCCACACAGTGGTGACACCCGGGCGTTTCCTCCCGCTTTATCCTGAACAGGAACCTCCCGAAACAACCGTGTCCGGTGAGGACCTGCGTCAGGCGGAAGGTGAGGACGCCGTGGCGCCTCTCTAGCCACTCCTCAAACTTACCGCCGCAATTGTGGCGTCTTACCCTCCCCCCCCCCTGCTTATACATTCTAGAATTATGCAAATTCGTTCGAAATTACCAACACTTTTACACAACAAGAGAAAATATACAGTCTAAATATACATTACGCCATAAAAATAGGTTAAACTTACCAAGCTCTAAGTTAAAAATGCACTCAACAAGTACATTAGTCATGTCAATTAAGATATATAATAAATTACCAGAAATAATTAAAGAAGAACAAAAATTGAATATATTCACTAATAAATTAAAACAATTTGTAATAAATAAATGCTATTATAATATAAATGAATATTCCAATGACAAATTTTAAATTACTTCGATTCTTATAAAATAATACAATATTTATTACAACAACTATAGTCAAATAAAAGCCCTCTTCCTCTCTCCTACTTTTTCTGTGCCCGACAGGGTCCACAATGATCATATTTGTAAAACCTACCACCTAAGTTCACATGTGGAAGCAATAAATATATTGAGTATTGAGTAGCGTTTTTGTAAACAATCGAAAGTCTATTGCATAAGCATCTGTATTGGAATCAATTTTCCGCATTATTTTCGACTATCAAAATAAGCAAACTCCCTGAATGACGCAGTTGGGCACCATCTTTGATTACATTTGTGTTGTCTTTCTGTTTGGTGCCGGACGTGAAGAATAGGACCATCCCATTTCTTCCCGTGGGTGTCGTAAAAGGCGACTTAGGGACTTACTAGAGAATGGGCAGCAGCGTTTTCTATGCATTTTAACACGATACTGCGATCGCCAACCCGCCCTCCAAGCGTGGCGATTATGGCAAACCGCCCCCCCCCCACCCCCTTTAAAATGCGATTTTTAACCGACTTCTAAAAAAGGAGGCGGTTCTCAATTTGGATGTTAGTTTTTTTTTTTTTATGTTTGTTCGCGCATAACTCCGTCGCTTGCCAACCGATTTGGAAAATTCTTTTTTTGTTGGAAAGGGAAACTTACTTACTCATTACTTCCCAAATGGTCCCATGAAAATTTTATCGAAATCGGACAAGCGGTTTTTGAAAAATCAACAAACATCTAAAAATGTATCTACATTGTCTACATTAACGATCTTTTCGTTTACTCTGCATTGCGTTTTTTGTTCGCGCATAACTCCGTCATTTACGAACCGATTTGGAAAATTCTTTTTCGGCACTAAAAAATGAAAAATAAAAAACAAAAAAAAAATAACCGACTTCCAAAAAAACACTACAAAGTGAAAAATAACTTTAATTTCGGAAGTCGGTGACATAAAACTAAAATACAGATCCAAAGACACCGACTTCCGAAATTAAAGTTATTTTTCACTTTGTAGTGTTTTTTTGGAAGTCGGTTATTTTTTTTTGTAAAAAGTTTTTTTATACGTCCATGACTGCGATATATATTTTTTTCTCTGTATTCGCCAAACAATGTAGTTTAATACAGTTACCATCATCTTGCTGCTGTTCTTCCATACTTCCCCATTGTTATTAGCTTTTCAGTGCAGTTCCCACAAGGTAAATAAAAACCGGCCAAGTGCATGTCGGACCACGCACAATGAAGGGTTCCGTGGTTGGGATGAATTTATCCCAAAAACAAACTTAACATTGTAGTTGAAAAACATGCTCTCCCATACATCGATATACGTTACGGTCAATTCTCCAACTGCAAATTTAAGTTGGTCGACTATTACTCGTTAACTTGTGAAGCCTACTTAGCTGTGCTATATACTATTGCCATGAATTTTTTCACATATCAAAACCAACCATTTAGCTGGCAGGGGGGGGGACACTTGACTCTAACAAAAACTAGAACTTTAAAGCTTAATATTACCCAAACGGATCCCTAAATTGAAAAATGGTTTTCCCAAACCCACAATATTTTTGAACGGCCTATCCAACGATACCCCACACCATGGAATAGACGAGAAAAAAAAATATCATCCCAATTTTACGTGTAAGGGAGGTACCCTAAAAAAAATGTTTTTCATAATTTTATTTTACCATTTTTTTGGCATGATTAATATGTATACCCATGCCAAATTACAGCTTTCTAGAACTAAGCGTCTCTGAGCTAAGCTGGCGACAGACGGACGGACGGACGGACAGACAGACAGACAGGCGGACATGGCGAAACTATAAGGGTTCCTTGTTTACTACGGAACCCTAAAAACGATGATCATAATTAACTTTTATGTTATTTATGAAACCAGAATTTTCCGAACACTTTATACAATGTTTTCAAGCAGACGTTATTAGCTAGTTAATATATCACAACGGGCGCCCAAAAAGCGAGCTATTTTTATAGGTCTATAAATAAAGCTCTATGGTTTAATAATAAATTCGTGACTTACTATATATTACTCGAAAGGTTGAAACTTATTAATGAATTCGTAGCGTCTGTGTGAGACTTCAGAAAATTTTACAACAAAATACCTATTGACATTCTGAGCACTAAGCAGCTTCCATTAATTATTTAAAAATAAATTACGAAACTTTTTAATTGTTAAAGCATATTACACAATCCAAGATTTCTTGAATTATTGATTGATTTGTTGACCATGTATTAATTTCACTGTTTTTTGATATTTTGACATCTATAATAACTAAATTTGACATGTAAAACAATTTGAAATTTAATGCCAATGCATAATTATTGTATGCCTATTGGGCAGGACATATTGGAACTTTAATTTATTGTTAAGACCTTGTAACAAACATATGCCCACAATAAAGATATTTTGAATTAGAATTCAGTAGAGTACTATAAAAATATAACTCATGAAATCTCAAACGACCCTTAAAAGTCTTTTTTCACTGCAAATGACATGGGCAGCATAAATCTTAACAATGACTTAAAACTGAGTTACGTTTAAGAATCCGATCGAAGACTAGCTGGGAGAAAACCGATCAACGAAATGGTCTCGCAAGTTTTCCCGACTGTGCCAACTCCAAAAGTTTTTCTGAGTGAGTACTGTAGTATGTTAGTTAAAGTATATCTAGAGTACTGAACTAATAACCTGAGTACCTCTAGCTTGTAGTCAGTGAAACGAAACGACCTCACTTTGGGACTGGTCGATATATACAGGGTGTTAAAGAAACTGCGTGCCATAGCTTAGGGGTAGGTTCAGTATCGATAAAGTAACCAAGGAAAAAAATGAAATAAAAAAAATTGCAAGATCAACCTAATTTAGTACCTACTAACTTAAAATAGCAATCGTTTAGAATTAAAATTATTTTATTTGACGGGCCTAAGCCCGTTAAAGTACGAAGAGACTTATTTTTTTTAATGTTTTATAAAATGTTTTGTTTATATCACTTATATATATTTTTGTTTTTAGAATTTTATTTTTATTTTTCCTGGGTTCCTTTATCGATACTAAACCTACGTCTAAGCTATGGCACGCAATTACTTTAACATGCTGTATATCGATATTAAAAAAAAATCGATGCGCTTAATATAATATATCAATCCGATATTATCGATACAGACTCTCGATATGGTTTATCCGATATATGAAATATCGTATAGAGTTGGTTTCACGAAAAAGACGCACGGATAAATTAAGGAACTAATTTAACTAGTAAAAAAACCATTAAATTACAGTGGCACTAGTTTCTAAAGTTAACTAAAAGTGTAACATTCTACATTTACTTGAAGAAACGAAACGCTCCGCATAAGGGTTGCACTTGTATGGTTTTTATTTAATCTATGGTCTTTCAGAGTAGGGGAAGACCAAAGAAACGATGGATGGACTGTGTGAAAGATGATATGGCTCTAAGGCAGGAGAATGATAATGATAGTCTTTTACGCTCTTTAATTGCGTACTACTTTATCAACAATAACTATTAATATTGTATGATCTCAGTTTTAGAGTTTTGTAAGTTGACTGAATTGGTGCTAAAAATTTTGTTTTTACAGGGAATTGATAAAAAATATTGGGAGTGCTAATAAAGTTGATTATTTTCTTAATCCTGGTACCTACGTAGTTTTCTTTATATATTCATTATAATAAAAATTTCATTATTTCTAAGAAATCATCGATGTTTTTGATCCATATATCATTTTGTATCGATATAACAGTTCGACATATATCGAAAAAAATATAGTTTTTTTTTAAATTATCATTCCTGCCTCACCTATTATTATCTTAGCTACTTTACTATTACTGTGCCACGTACAACAATGGACTAGGTAACTTTGGTCAAATCTATTTAGAACTCCCAATGGTTTTCAGACATTGAGAATCTTATCAGCTAGCAAAATACTTGCATTGGTGATTCATGTTATTATAATTGCAGATTATGATGCTAGTTCAGAATCTTTTTTTAAAGATTCCTAAGAAGAAAGCAAAAGACAAGCCTATTATTTCCGAAGAAATAAGCTTATAATAATTTGTATCTGATACCGTCTTCTGCACAGACGATTCGTGTACATAATGTATGGCATTAAATTTGGCACGGGAGACGTTTTTGTCTGGCTGAGTGCGTAAGTTCTTGGCATGAGCGAGTAAATAAGCAGTGGGTGTGCTGCTATTGCGTTTGACTTGTTTATTTTGATATTTTACTTATCGGGGCATTGTAAAGTCCCTGCACGCGTAGCATGACCAATTCTATCTCTATTCTAGTTATTCATGAATAAAAACCAGCAAAACTCAAATATTGCGAAAACGGTGCGTCCTAGGCAAAAATTACAGAAATTTAACCCGCCCCCTGAGTGCCACCTCGGGAGTGCAAACAGGATGCCAACATGAATTTAAAGTAAAAAAAAACTGTTTATGAATTTAAGTAAAAAAAACCGGCCAAGTGCATGTCGGACCACGCACAATGAAGGGTTCCGTAGTTGGGATGAATTTATCCCAAAAACAAACTTAACATTGTAGTTGAAAAACATGCTCTCCCATACATCGATATACGTTACGGTCAATTCTCCAACTGCAAATTTAAGTTGGTCGACTATTACTCGTTAACTTGTGAAGCCTACTTAGCTGTGATAGTTTTCCTTTTAATTTCGTTATATATACTATTGCCATGAATTTTTTCACATATCCAAAACCAACCATTTAGCTGGCAGGGGGGGGGACACTTTACTCTAACAAAAACTAGCACTTTAAAGCTTAATATTACGCAAACGGATCCCTTAATTGAAAAATGGTTTTGCCAAACCCACAATATTTTTGAACGGCCTATCCAACGATACCCCACACCATGGAATAGACGAGAAAAAAAAATATGATCCCCATTTCACGTGTAAGGGAGGTACCCTAAAAAAAAATGTTTTTCATAATTTTATTTTACCATTTTTTTGGCATGATTAATATGTATACCCATGCCAAATTACAGCTTTCGAGGACTAAGCGTCTCTGAGCTAAGCTGGCGACAGACGGACGGACGGACAGACAGACAGACGGACATGGCGAAACTATAAGGGTTCCTTGTTTACTACGGAACCCTAAAAAAACTAACAAAAATACATTTTTTTTTCGCTAGTCTTTTTACATCATCGTAAGGATGGTTTTCGACTAGAACAACAACTTATTTCCAACTAAATTCCCAATTTTTTTTTTTTTGGTTTTTTTTTATGCTTATAGTGCCCCAAGCATATACTCCAACTCCTACAACTCCACCCCAAATACGACTCACTGACCAGTGGTTCAGTGAGAACAAATTTGGAGTATTCAAAAGCAATATAGACTCTTGTCTAGGTCAAATGACTATTTAACGCTTGTTGAGAAGAAATGTTTCTACACCAAATGTCAAAAGTAGAGAAAAATTGGTCGTCATGCTCAACACTATAGACTTTTGTCGACTGAAGAATAGAAATATTTCTTCTCTTCAGTTTTAAGATCGCCATGCTTAGGACGGTAGAAATCTTTCTATATCCTTTCTTTCGCCGAGCGGCCTTAATGAGGCCGATGAGGCCTATGTCAATTATGCGGGATTCGCCAATCGGTCTGATTCAGTC
Organism: Tiliacea aurago; assembly: GCA_948098905.1. Classification (NCBI taxonomy): domain Eukaryota; kingdom Metazoa; phylum Arthropoda; class Insecta; order Lepidoptera; family Noctuidae; genus Tiliacea; species Tiliacea aurago. The sequence goes on from OX402593.1 coordinate 22,804,663, forward strand.
CGACTGATTCAGTTCGTTCGTAGCGCACACCCATTTTCGCGCCAAATAGGCTGGTTCAGAAGAGGTTACCCTCTCATCTGTCAATTGACCTACATTAGGCCGATGTCAATTATGCCGGATTCGCCATCCGATCTGGTTCAGACCGACTGATTCAGTTCGTATAGTGGCAAATCCCCATTTCGCGCCAAAAAGCCGACACGAGAGAGGATATTACGTCATTTTGTCGATTCTTCCGTGGACAAAACCCGTTTCTACGGTGGTCATGCTACGCGTGCAGAAGTCTATCGTAGCCAGTGTGATATGTTTTGTAGTATTGTAGTAAACAGATTGAGGGAAACCGTACTTATTAATCTTATTAATTATTTCGTGGAAACTTGTTATTGTCTTGAGTACAAGGCATTCCCAAAGAATGTCACCCTCTCTTCATAACTTTAGTACCATATGGTGGTGGACTCGGATTTTCTGGTTTTCACTTACCCCTGTTCATTAATTTCGTCTCCAGATAGACCGACTATCTTTGTTAAGACGCAGATATATGCCAGTGACCTTGAGTGGTTAGCTTACGACCCGTAACAACTGTCAAAGATCTAATGAGATTATAATGTGAACGTTCTTAAGAATAAGGGGATGCCCCTTAGATTATTAAGACGCAGATATATGCCAGTGACCTTGAGTGGTTAGCATGCGTGTTCTGTACTGAGCTCACGCAACGCGTCGTACGTTCAGCCAGTAATAGGACTCGCCCATCAAGGAGCGCTATCCCCAATTTGACGCATTATTAATTTATTATACACAAAACAAAAGGTATTTTAATAAAACGCGTATACTAAAAGACCAATAATTAAATTATCTTTAAATTGGTGAAGGTTTCAGAAAAATACGCTTGGTAGATTTTGCTCCATTCCCAGTTTTTTATCCGCGTTAGACATAACTTTACAAATTAATTTCACTATGTAATATAAACATATACTAAAATATTCACATATTAAGTTATCGAGAAAATGCTCTAATTTAACATATTTTTTTTTCAAATCACACTACTCGTTTAGACGTGATCTTCAGTATAAAATAATTAAAAGTCGGTTATCGTCGCCTTAATTCGTTCTCGACGCCGCGCCGTGTAAATTGGCCAGCAAGATCTGAACGACACAAAGAAGAAGAAGTAGACCTCTCAAATTGTACCTCTATCAGCTCTATCCTTTCCTTTACCTGTGGTACTAATATTATACACACTTACCTAACAAAAATCTTTAGCTTCAGATTGTATAACTTTAACACAAACTAAACTACACAAGCATAAAATAGATCTAGGAGAATGCGTACGTTGTAAATAATAAATATCTTCATCTCAATGTTATGCGGTTTGAGTAGCTATATGTTATGATCCCTTTATGTAATATGGAACCCGCTCTCACATTTCTCCTTCAGACCAATTCTTTATAGTGCGCATGACATTGTTTTTCGATTTAGTTTTATCCTATTAGTAATGTACAGACGCCAGCACTTCGATCAATATATTATTGATCGAAGCGCCAGCACATCAAGCTACTACAATCTGTCAAATTTCTTTAATAGAATTTTAACTTTATCCAAGGTTCAAGGTTGATTGGGAAAATTTGACAGTTTCGGGTAACTTGACCTACTGGCATCTGTACCTAAATACTCCCTTGACAAGATTTATTAAAAGAAATTACTGTGATTAAAAGATCCATGTTTAGGTTCTTATGGGGTTGAAAAATTATATTTAGTTGATCGATAAAGAACTCCAAAAAATATTTTCTTGCAGACCAAAACTCTGTAGCCATGTTTACTAGTTCGAATAAAAAACCTTGAAACGTAATCAAAAACTAGATGGACAACTGAAAGTAAAGTAGTTTTCAAAGAAATAAACCTTGAATCCAACATGAATAACGTTCATCAGTGGCAAGGTGGTAACACTGAACATGATCGATTGAGGAACGAGTCAAGTTCAATCGATATTCACCTATAATGTAAGTTGACAATGACCCTGTCAGACAAATGTTACCTTCCACGTGGCTCTTAAACTGTTACTGTTATTTAGCAATAAAATTAATACAAAGTGTCGACCGAGGGAAACTGCCATCAGTTTTAATAATAATTATGTAGTTTCCAACGGTATGATAAGCACAGGTGACGTTTTTCCCTAAAGCTATTAGGTAGATATGTGGTTAAACTGTGTCGCAGAAAAGGGTTTATGGTTGAATTTTGCATTCACAGCTTTGTGACATCACGTTAGACGTCATAAAGGAGGTTTTTGCCATATAAATCTAGTATTATTATTCTTATTTATTTATTAAAAAACTTTTACAAAAAAAACCTTTACATAAGGACTGCCCCGCAAAACCGTTTTCACGGTTTGTCTGTGGGAACACAACACAATTTTACAATTTTGGTTTATTAGGGCGGACACTTGAATTTCACTAATTGCACCTATAAAGTTAAGCCCCCTTATTACAAAACAAGGTTTATCTTCAGACCCAGGTTTAAAACATGGAGCCATTATTGAATTTCGAACTTTATTCCGACTATGGTAAACTTCCTAAACACAAAACTGACAATTTTGTACCGAACTAAGTTTTCAGTTTTGTATAAAGAACGGTATTTCAATCACTGTTACGTTCTTATTACAAAAACTGGCTCCATGGTTTAAGCCATGTCAAAATATAAATCTTGTTTTGTAATAAGGCGGATTGTGTTTATGAATTACATCTCATAAAATATACCTAATCACTTATCTGCTCTTCCCCAACAATCTGCAAACCATTTTCCTAAGAACATCGTTTACAAACTTCTGAAAAAGAACTGCTTAAGTAACTTTCCTAGGCAAATTTCCTGACTTCTTATATCAGTAGGCAATTGGTTGAGAACGTATGGTACTCTTTTATCAAGCGTTCGGTCGCCACAATAATTCCTTATTCCCCACTAGAAATCCCTACATAACCTTTGTTTTGCACGTCTCAATTCCAGAAAGGAATCCACACTAGAAATTCATTCAAGTTGCACCGAAAGACCAACATCATGACGTTGAAATTTCGTGTCGTCAACAAGTGTCTTCTCTAGCTTGTAAAATTCAAAGTAGTTATTTATTTTATTTTACAGTCACTTTTGAATCGTCAAAGAGTGTTTGTGTGTTGCCTATTTCAAAGCGTAGTAGCTTCCTAAGAAGAAGAACGGGCAAGGAACTTCATAATAAAAAAAAGTTATGTAATAAATACATATACTCCACTTAGTTATATGGATGAGTGCAATTAATACACGCGTATCCAATATGTAAGTTGACAATGACCCTGAAGGTACAGCTGACAAACTCCCAAGCGGTCTGAACCACGTCATAATTAACGGATCGGTCAATATCAATTTACCCCTGCAGCTATGCTTCGTCGTTCATCGTCGATACGTGTGTGGAAAATATAATCGAATAATTCGATTTTCAGGAAATATTGGAATGACCTTTTGTTTTCTTTATTAGTGATCGTGTAGTCCCCAAAATACAAGAGTCTAATTGGGACTTGTTCTGTTTTTGTACTTGTATGGTACATGTCATGTACCTATGTATCTACAACCTCGATGCATGGCTATTGAAAGGTTTTTCTCTTTTAGCCTTTGTTGGGTCGTTGGTAACGAAAGTTTCTACAATTACATGATCTGGGTGGCTTTTATTCTTGTTCAACTGTGATTGATTGTTTTTATCTTCGAACTTATCTCTTATTTAGATCCGAGGTTGCTTCTTTAGTCTTTATTTCAGCATTATCTAAGAACTGTATAAGGAAATCCTGCTCTTCAGGTAACGGTAACTCCTTCCAGCTCATTAGGTCTCCAAAGCCAAAGCGTTTAGAATCACATTAGTATTGATCCCTGTACGCCCGCAGCGATATCTTGCGTAGAATTACCACTACTTGGCATTTGAGGCCACTGCAGCAATGGAGTAGCCTTGGCGATCAAGGCTAAATGGAAATTACGGCACGAAATTTTTGGAAAATCTTTGTTTATTTTTGGAATATTTTCAGCGCTAATTATAGAAAATCTTTAATTAACTTCATATTCAAGTTATAAACAAAGCTCTTCAGTATGTTAACAAACATTACGTTAGATAACTACATTTCTAAACAAACAATGTTCAAGCGCTTTTATTGTCCACTTTGCAAAACTCCGCTTTTTGCCTTCTTTTTTTAATATTCCTGCCTTCTTAATTAAAGCGATAGAAGAAAATGGCTTCATAAAGTATCTTTTTGGCAATTAATCTGACAGTCGTTAATGGATACTCTCTTTGTGATTACTATTGTTTTAAAAGGCGAACATGAATAATTACTTAATTAGTCTGTAGTACTGAATTATATTTCAAAGATTTGAATTTTTTTAGGCTCAAATGTTCGGCTCTAATCACGATAGTGTGTATACACAGCCATCAATTACTTCTACCTGATATGAGGTAGGTAGGTACTACCAACAAATAATTAATGAATAGTACTTAGAAATATTATTCCATATCTATTTAACTTGGCTTCAAATTAGAGAGGAGATTAAATTAAAGTTGAAGTTAAAGTTCGCGAGCACATTCGCAAGAAGCTGGCAGTATCATCACAACGGTAATGTTTTCCCATTGTTTGTCTTAATCATTTTAATATATTTATGTATATTTATTTGTGCATAGATTTATATATAATTAGGTGTATATATTATATTTATAGCCTTAATAGGTATATGTATATCTTTATATTATTATTATATTATTTTATTCCTCAATTCTCACTATTGCAACTACCACTGTTTGTCTCTACATCGCCCAAAGGTTGGCTGGTAGAAAATGCCTATGGCATTAAGTCCGCCTCTGTACATTCGTGTGCTTAAAGTATTAAATAAATAAATAAATTGAATGGAAACTCCTTCCTTAATTTTGTGTATTTATTTTCCATTTATTATCTCATGTTGTACTACGAATAAATATAATTAATCAATAGTACTTGGAAATATTATTCCTTATCTATTTAACTTGGCATCAAATTAGAGAGGAGATTGAACTGAATGGAAAGTCCTTAATTATGTGTATTTATTTTATTTTACATTTTAATCTCATGTTATGCTGCACCGGTTGACGTGATCACGTCAACGCGGCAGATACTATGAATAAATATAATTCATCAATATAGTACTTGGAAATATTATTCCTTATCCATTTAACTTGGCTTCAAATTAGAGAGGAGATTGAATTGAATGAAAAGTCCTTCCTTAGTTCAAGCGTCAGGCACTAGTTGTCTGACATTTTTGCTGAACTGAGCCTTTTCGGCGCAGCCGTGAGGCATACTTACCCGCTAATTTCTTACGTCGCACTTTACACTATTTACTTGTTTGTTTTTATATTTTTATCTGCTGTATATTATATTGTGCCTTTTTAGTCTGTGCTAAATAAATGTATTTTCTTTCTTTCTTTTAGTTTTGTTTTTTTTTATGCTGCACCGGTTGACGTCATCACGTCTACGCCGGCTGTTGCTGAAAACCAGCGCTGTGGCTCTGCCTCGCTTATGATCACAGCATAATGAGGGATGGCCGTTTTACTTGAACGTGACGCATATTTACCCCCCAACTTTTTGTTTTTCGTGTTTTTTTCTTTGCGTCATAAATTACCGCTAATAGACGTATTTTCTTTCTAGTAGATTGGCCATTTTGTTTCTGCTTATTTATACCTACTAAACTTTGTAGCTTATGTACCTGCCTAAATATTACTTTGAAAAGCCGGTGTTCGTAGCCAAAACTCCTATACAACAATTAACAACCTTCGGAAAACAGTAGAACGATAAAGACAACGGTTCGTTTATTTTCCTGAAACAAAAACACGCCTCAATTAAAACTCATCGAACTTTCTTGAACAGCAAAGTACACATTAAGCTTACATTATGATGTAAAACTGTAATGGCAAACACGGTTCATGAAATCGTGACTGGGGTTACCTTGAAGGCTGTGATAAAAAAATATAACTACTGTTATAGTAACGTACTCGGTAATAAGAAAGTGGGGCGCGGAAATTAGTACTTACGTGATGTACGGTTTTGAACACATCCAAATATCGGTAAAGTCGCCGGCACGTAACTTGGCAAGAATCTTTAATGTTTTTCTCCTTTTGTTTAATTTTATTCTAAACAGACATGTTTAAAAATAAATTCGGGCAATAAACATAGCTTAATGACAAGCAGTTGACAATTTTTTTGTTGCACTAAGTGTACTTACTCCCACTAGTCCAAAACCTTGCTAAGTTACGTGCCGGTCACTATACCTAAGTGTATTGTACCTGTACTTTTTCTAATCCCGTTTATGACTTACCTATACAGGGTCAAATTAAATTAACTAGCGAAACTCTGCAGACGTGATGGGTATCGATATCTAAACATGATCAAACAAAAAATATTTTTTTTGACGAGATTTTTTTTCGGGTTCTTCAACCGCAGTGAGTGTAGTCACTTGAAAGATCTGTTTTTTTATGTATAATTCACAAACGTGATGGGTCCGATATCTAGACATGATAAAAACAAAAGTAAACAGATTTTTTCAACTCATCATTCAAAAAAGAGGTCCGTTGACCACAAAAAAAAATCATCAAATCTTTTTTATTTTATTTTGTCGTGTTTAGATATCGATACCCATCACGTCTGCCGAGTTTCGCTGGCTAATTTAATTTGACCCTGTATAGATATTTAACAGTTTGTGTACACACAAGAAGAAAGAAACAGAAAAATACGTACAAATGTGATACTTATTTGTAGAGAAATCTCATTATTTATTAGTCATACATACATAATGTAGAACACCATTAGCGTTATTTACCACCTTATGAACAACATAGATACGTTGTATGAATGTATGTTTCCCTTGTTGACTGATGATAACTACCCGCTTGGCACATTCCCGCGATCATTATGATAAGATAGACGCATAGATAAATTATTATTAGATCGACAAGAAAATTAATACCACAATGTAATCCTATTAGTTCCTTCAGAGCGAGAACACAAAGGCATTCAATTCTGACCACAACAGAGCATAATCTGATAGATTAGTATCACAAATCACAATACACCTACAGCTTCCATTATATTCACAGAATATGTAATCAGGTCAAAACATCCCCAAAATACAAATACCCTCAAATTTAGGGCTGCCAGTCGCACTTCTAAAGCGTCCGAATAATTTGGAAGTCTTCAAGCTTCGATCGAATAGCTTTGCTTCTAGGCAAGCAGGCACCATTGTCAACACAGCGTAACCTATTTTCATGCGAGTTAGAAACCTATCTGTTTTCTACCGCACATGTACTTAGCACGTGAAAATTCAAAGTCCTATGACAATTATTTGTCTCCCCCTTCTTTTTCTTCTTTCGTGTTAGCACGAATAGGGGAAGATATCCGAATGTGACACAGATCTTGTTTTTTATAATATGCACTGTGGTTGCAAATCCCTTTGCTTTGTCCGAATGTTGACAACCCTACCAAGTCATAAGGTTAGGGTGTATTTATGTTCTGCCAGGGTTGCGGGTTTGTCTGAAAGGAATACCGTGGCCCTGGTACACAGGCAACTGAAGGAACACAGGTCGGTTTTAGTCAGTAAAAGTCTGACACGCCTCCAGCTCTGCCCAGAGCGGGAGAAGATATTTAATAATATCCCAAAAAAAAAAAATGGTGTATGTATTCATGTAGAAAGCTGGTAACCGGTGCCAATAAGCTAACGCTTGTCGGTGCCAACAAGCGCTGGTTGTCAACGGTGGTTGGCCAGGCAGTTGTCTACGTAAATACACCCGTAGATTTGACTACGCGTGGCTTAGCGAATAATGTTCCTAAATGTTACGTATTGGTCACAAGGCCGAGGTCTGACCTTTATATTTATACATTACATGCCAGAAAGCATTATTTACAACTACCAACTAAATCTGTTATGTAGGATAATAGGCTTTGCATGACACCCCGAAATGTTATGATTTGTGGGATGTGAATTCGGAACTGCTTTAATATACCAAAAAGCAAGATTTATTGTTCCATCTGTATCTATCTTCTGCTGCACTTTAATATTTACATCTGCTAATCAAGACAATCAAAGCAAACTTCCCTAACAGCTATTTGTTTCTTGAGAATTTAAAGAAGTATAATAGCTTCTGGAATCTTCAGTCTCACTAACAAAATATACAGCCCGCCTTTATCATTCTGGTCGTTTACTTTACGAGTATGAGGTGTGTTTATTTCCTGCCCTGGCCTAAGAACCAGGCTTTGCATTATTGACGTTGCTTTCCCAATAGACTTAAACTGCTAGTCACATAGTTACCAAGTCAGCGTATTTTGTTGCTTCGTGTCTCAATATGAAACTTTATAAAAGGTATTAGAAAATTCCAAAGCCCTGGCAGTTAAGAGAAGACTAGTCTCAACTGACGGCGCCCGTTCACGAACATGACGCGTGGATCAGCACCATCCAACTCAACCATTTTGTAGGGAACCGAATGATCCAACACACGCGCCACTATCAGCGAGCCATTTAAGTGAGCATGACATACTCTCAACTGCCACGCTTTTTTAAGTCAACATACATCTTATCATAATAAATGGCTCCATGGTAAAAACCAAATATCGCCGCCGTGCAGTGAAAACCCTCTTGATTGCAATCAACGTTATTTTACGGGGGATGATAAAAAATATCTAAAAAGGCAATAGAAGCGTCTTAGAGCTGTGCAAGTTTATTCTAAATATGCATTACGGGATTTTTTTACCCAACAAATAAATAAAAAGAAAATCAATGGGTTTTTCCTTACGAGGGTTTCAATGCACGGCGGTGATATAGAGGAGCTAATGCAAGACATAAAAGGTTTCTTAGTCGACAACACCTTAAATGTGTTGTGTATAGGTTAGTAGAAACATGGAGCAGATAATCCGGAGTTGGACTTAATCATCATTAATTTAGCTGAAAGACGTCCACTGCTGGACATAAGCCTCCCCCAAGCACCGCCACTTCGACCGTTTCTGTGCTTCCCGCATCCAGCGGATTGCTGCGGCCTTCACAAGGAATAGCGTGCTTTTATGTTTCATTAGTTTCGTTCATAACTTGACTTGACCTCACTTTTAGGCTGTTGTTAACCTCATTGTAATGTAATTAAATTAACCTAATTATATTCTCAAGGCTAAAGATAAAAATGGGTATTACTAGGGTAGGACTGTGATATTGTAGGTGTAACGACAATTAACTTATGTATATTTACTTCGGGAAATATTTAATTGATCCTCTAAAAACTATGACTAGGGCACCCCGACCAAATGGGTTAGATTAGAACTGACCAACCGGGCGCGACACGAGATGGTCGCAGTAACTGAGCTAGGGCACCTCGACAAAATGGGTTAGATTAGAACTGTGTCCAACCACACGTGACACGAGATGGTCGCAGTAACTGAGCTAGAGCACCCTATCAAATGGGTTAGATTAGAAATGTAACCAACCGCGTGCGACACGAGATGTTCGCAGTAACTGAGCTAGGGCACCCGACCGAATGGGTTAGGTTAGATTAGAAAAATGACCAACCGCGTCATCTTCCGTTACATCCAAGTTGGTCACAGTTACTTCGCTTTTAAGTATTTTAGAACAGCAAAATGAGAACTATTTGAGGATCACAAAAACAGGCACATTTATCATATTACAGTGTCCATTAATGTGTTTAGTAAAATAAAATGGCATTCTTTGGGGTTCGATTAAATATAATTATGCCATTTACTTATAGACACTCAATGTCTGTAGACATTTACTGGATGAAATCATACATAATAATGATAGTACTTTTATGGAATGTCTTGCCACTCTCTCATAGGTCATTTGAAGAGTATTTTCTCAAACAGTGGCTGAAAACAGGTTTCAGTCGTTTCTTTTTAAACCTTATACCGCCAAATTTTCAAGAATACGTTTTATACAAACACGGTCATTATCAGGGCAAATTAAAATTGAATATGAAAGAATTAATTATTTGTAAAGAGTAAAAAGTAAAACACAAGTAATATTATAGCTTTCAGGAATACAAAGGAAAGTACATAATTAATTCTCTTTTATTTATTATTTCCAACGCGTGCTACTTAAAATTAAATATTTCTCAACTCTCCGAAGCAAACTTAACGGTTTTATTTTATTCATAACATGTTAAATTCTGCTATCTGTATGTTTAAATAAATGAGTAAGTAGGTATTTCATTAATTAATAATAATGTTAATTATGAGTAGAAGATCTGGAATCCATTTAAAAATCTTTAAATAACGGAGTCCAAAAAAGCTAAAAAGAGCAAAAAAGGAGCTTTTTTAATATTGTCAGCAGCATTTTCCTTTTAAAACATTTCATATCATTATTATTAGTATTTTATTTGGTTTTACAACTTTGAGCGCCTACTTTGCTAATCCGACAATGTGATGGATGGCGGTATATCCACGTGTATTCAGATTTGATAGCTAGGGTAAAGACTAATTTTCATTGGTCAATAGGGCTCGTATTCGAGGTGCGGGAAATTTCTGTAAAACATGCCATAGGGCCCGTATTCGAGGAAGCGTTTTCATTAGTCGATAGGGAACGATTGCGGTACTTACACGGATTGCGGGGAACCTGCTGCACCGCACGTTTAGCAGTTGCTTTGAAGGCTCATGTTCATTGATCATTTTCATTGGGTGTGAGTCTCTCAGACGGTGTACCGACCGCGTTATTGACTTATGACTTTCATTAGTCTTTACCCCGCCTGCGGGGAGACCCTGCATGCTGTATAAACCGAGTTATCGATTAATGAAAATGAGCCATTAGGGTAACCAATCTAATGCTGCCATGTTGCTAAATATTATCTTTATATAAAGATTTCTAACTTCTATTGTGTATCTATTTTATTTTTTATTTATGTTGTCCCGATTGACGTACCTAATCACGTCAACGCGGCTGATACAGCTCTGTCTCGCATAGGGTCACAGCATTATGCTGAGAGAAGGCCGTTTTGCGTCGATGTGGCGCATATTTTCCCCCAACTATTTATTTTTTGTGTTTGTGTCTTTACATCATGTTTTACCGCAAATAAACGTACTTATTTTCTTTCTAATTCTAGGTTCAGTTATACCTATAGACGATCCACCTACAATCTGACCTTTACCCCACGCAATCTACCTACAGATTAAAATTTTGTTGGGCGCCATTATAACTTTTCATCAATTACGTAGGTACAAATAATACTTAAGTACCTATAAAGTTTAATATTGTTATGTATAATAGTTTGTTATATATAATTGTTCAACAGCTAAATAAAAATGTTTTTTCAGTTCATATCTTCGCAAAAATCTTGTAAAATATCTCCTGTTTATCTCTGCATGCAACCTGTCGTCATGGTTAGTTGGTATAGAGCTTGGAAGAAAATAACTTAGTAATTTGATATCGTTATAATCGTGGCAGTAGATAAAGTAAAGAACATAAACATTTTTGAAATGAAAATTTAATTTAATTTTTATGTAGGTATATGACGGAAGCGATATAATTTAACAGCTGCGAGAGGCGGCGACTAGATGGCGCTAGTGGAACGTGCACCATAGACAATCATTCATTCTATCGGTCATTTGACTTAAAACACTTGAAGTCAATTGAGTGAAATATTGTAACGTTACCCCCCACTAGCGGATCGCCTTTATAAGGAGCTACGCTGTTGAGTCGGTACGCATTTTGAACGGATGCGTCTTGGTGCACGGACCACTGTCTCTCGACAGTCAGTACTGCCCGGTTATTGGATATGGAACGCTGTCTTCGACAAATTAGTACTATCCTTATTGCGGTGGGTGCATGGACCACTGTCCCTGACAGTCAGTACTGCCCTGTGTGACCGCCACTACCATTAATTAATTCTATTTAATTTCTATATTCTCTCGATTTAAAATAACTGATTGTTCGATTGAAATATATTTCTGTATTGCCATATCAGAGTATTACTTCTGATGTCTGAACCTATCCCGACATATGCTCGTACAACATTAGTTTTTGTTTATACTAAACCTCTTAAGGGGTCATTGTACTCATCATTATGAACAACTTTTACTATGGGACCAACCTTGCAATCGCGAAAAAAAATCAGCTGTTCCCTACATTAAAATTTAAGTTCGCTGAACTCGTCAAAATGTAGGGAACAGCTGATATTTTTTTCGCGATTTCAACTTTGGTCCCATAGTAAAAGTTGTTCATAATGATGAATACAATGACCCCTTAAGAGGTTTAGTATAAACAAAAACTAATGTTGTATATTTTGAATGCGTTGTTACGCTAACCAACGTAAGCTAAAAGAATATGTTTCACCAAACCAACTGCAAAAAACCACATGAACCGCTAACAGAAGTTACAGAACCCTCCTTTCAATAATAAATTCGGGTTATTCTCCAGGGAGCGAGTAACGGGAACCGTCGTCATGTTACATACAGCTACACGTCAAGCTATACTTTTCCAGTATAAGCTGGCCTCTCCTTGTACGAAAGTCTTATACAATGCGAGATCAGCCTAAACTGGATTTGTATAGCTTGATGTGTAGCCGTGTGTACGACAGAAAGGCCATAATAGGCTTTATAACAGTATACGAAACATTAAATGTCGAGCTTTTGACGAGCTACTTCGACAATTTATCTCCTTTCCAGGACTGGTTATATTGTAGTAAAAAGTGTTATTTGTGACAAGACTGAAATGTTAATCAAAATATTTATTTCACATAAGCCTACACGGGCACTTATGAAACGTCAGAAGCTAGGTGCACGGTTCCAATTGGTCGTTTTCTATGGAGAAGAGCCCACAAAACCGTAACTCTACGGTTACTCTTTTAAAAATAATTTGCTTTTACGATGTTTTTAAATTACAGTGTTAATTAATAGGTATGGGAGGACAGTGTAGGCCCGTCAACAAGTACCAGGTACAATGGTCTACAAATCTAAAGTCTACAATGGTCTACAAATCTATAGTCCATTTGAAATAAGATTAGACATTTAAATAAACTTGTTTACAGTCCGTGCAATCGGTTTTGACTTCTATTCCCTAGACATATGGATGGCATTAAAAGCAAAAACGTGGTTACAATACCATTTTTTACAGCTGCAATTTGTCATGCCACCAACGCAATAGAAGTCAAAATCGGTTGAACGGACTGTAAAAAAGGTTTATTTAAATGTCTAATCTTATTTCAAATGGAGTATAATCTACAATGTTCTCACATTAACAAAATATAAAAAAAAACTATATAAAATTGTAATTGTTGAAATTAAAATTGTAGGTATAATGTCAAGTAATGAAAAGAATAAGTATGTCAAGGAAGTATGTAAAAAACGTAAAATAAAAATAAACATCGTAGGTAATATTGGGAGCAGTTAAAAGACATTTACAAAGTAATATTTTAACAAGTCTTCTATGAGTACGCGAGGCTTCGAGACTTTTCGGCAGCCACGCGAGGCATTACGTATAATTATTTATCTTTTTATAAGCTTTGACAGACAAGCTGTCGAGTATCAATTATCAACAAATATTTCAATAATGTGTTTATTTGTATTTGTAAAAAATCCAACGATAAAAGATAGCTAGAAAAAAGAATTCGTAAATTGAAAGCTTCAAAAATACTCGAAACGTAGATTTCGATACTTTTTCTACGATACAACAAATGAGTACAGTATCGATACTTTTGATTCGATCCCTACGTAGGTAAATGATTGCAATGACATTGTCATTCTGTGATTCAATACGGTTCCATTTCTGACCTTCCATAAAACAGTACCATCCATAAAAAAAGTGTTCTAATAGTACTTTAGAGTTATGAGGAACAGGGTGTAAAGTTCACTCATCCTCTATTGAAAAGGGAGGATCCTCCGACCAGACGGGTGTTGTGTCTGGTGGGCACCTGCCCGACGGTTAATGAGGATATCGCTGCGCCCCCGCAAGGGGGCGTGGCATGCGGTGCCGGAACATGGTTCCCTGGCCGCGGAGGGTATGCGGTGGTCCGCCAATACGGACCCCTCTCCTTGTCGGGATGTTGTATATATGCTAGTCGCGCAGTAAACTCTGCTTGCGTGATGCAGGATTTTGCGTGACGTCAGTGTGACGTGTTGTTCGTATATGGCCATGTTAATGCCGCTACAGTACCATGAACCTATACCCACCCAGTCTACTGTTCCATAACTCCGTGTTTTCAAGTTAATTAACGTTCGTGCAAATTTTAATAGCATGTAAGCCGGTAATTATTACGCTCGTGATCCCAATATTTTTGCAACACATTTTCAATATTACTCGTGTAGGATTTGCAATTCATTCTCATCAAAATATGAAATAACGTGGTAAAGTTATAATCTGATGGCCTTAATTAAATATTAAATCCGTTACCTACATTTACTTTGATTATATTTTCATTTAGCCCCATGCTTCAGTCATATGTCCAAAAACGGTGGAAGAATTTCGAATATCCCCCTACAATTTGAATAAGCACTCTTGAAGAACAATCCTGAGAGACTTCAACAACTTACATTAAGAGCGGCCAACCCGTCACACTTTTCATTCATACAAACGCTCGTACGTGATTATGGCGTTGTAATTGTAACATATCTTTCTTTGAAATGTTTAACTAATAGGTATCTTGTGCGGTTGTACGTTGTTTTATAGAAAATAGTTTCATAGAATTTCGTTTCACATAAAAAAAAATCTCATATTATCATTTCATAGAATAATCAATGGAATATGGAAGGTTTCTTTGGAGAAGTAAATTCAGTATAAGCCTGCAGAAGTCTGCTTTTATGCACAAATTTTACCTGAACTTTGGCCGTTCTTATTGTACTCATATATTGTAAAAGTAAAGAAAACATTGTCATAGAAACCTCGCACATGTAATGGAGATTCTAAATGATAAACATGTTTTTCACAATCTTATATGGCTTACTCAAAAACACGTATTTCCTGCAACAATTTATATGGAAATTTCTGCACACTATTTTTTATTCAATGTTATGGCGTTCTCACTAGCTTGTTAGTAGTTCTCACGTGCGCTGGATAAAACAACAAGCTTTCGACCATGCTCGCGTTGACGATAGACGGTCCGGGAAGGGACCTCTTAAGAGGCGATGGATGCGTAGTTCCTACAAACGTAATACCAAAATAATTTGTAAATCAAACATATTCTTAAGGTAGTGTGTTTTTATTCCGATTGGAATACAGAATATCTAGATTCCCAAATATATATTTTGAATGGACACTGATTTAAACAAGAGTTATGAGAAAAATAAGTTATCTATAGAAGTTTTAAATTCTTCATATCTCGTCTTTATATCATTGTTCTTTCAAAATATATATTTGGGACATGTTCTGTAATCCAATCGAAATAAATACACACTACCTTAAGACTAAGTTTGATTTACAAATTATTTTGGTATTACGTTTGGATGAACTACGCATGCTACGCCGCGATTTAGGGATTCCTTTGGCCCAAACTATAAGCACCTCACATAAACTTACGTAGGTTCTAAAATACCTTACTCCTACATAATACGTGGATTGCAGCCCCCAATACTTTTGCTCCATTCTTTGTAAACGACAATTTCATTCAGTCAGGACGCTTATTAAATTTTTTATTTTCCTTAATAGTCATCCGTCGTTTTAACCCGTCTTAAGAAGGCAATTTCGTTTTCAAAATTGAGTTCGAACTGTTCAAAATAAGTGTGATTAATATCGGATGAGCAAGAACGCTGTCACAGAAGTTATGTTGTCACGTAAACCTGTTGTGACGCAATGTGGTTGTACCTACTTTAATGTCAATCCACAATTAACCAGACAGAAAGCCAGCGTATCCAGGGGGTTTCTTAACTTCCAGTTTCCTTTTTTGACTTTGACCTATCTCTTTGACTGTCGCTTTGTTTTTTGTTTTTTCGCCTTAGCCAGCCATAGTTAGCCGTAGTCAGAAAACGGCCGATCATTCGCCGATACTTCGGATTTATCTTCGGAAAAGACCACCTGGGCATTTAGTCCCGCTACCAAACTCACTTATCTTCTCACCACGGCAGAGGCTTTTCGTAAAGGTCTTGCTGAATCAACGAAAAAAATTGACGATGTATTCCAATGATGTTGACGATGATGATGACCTTTAGATGCGTTACCTGCGCTCAATAATGACAATAATAATTATTATTATTACGTACGCGCCAATGAACATGCAGCAGCTAGTGACGTAACTAAATATGTATGTTCATCTCTTTCTAACAACAGATATCGGAATAGGTCTTTCCTTTTCTTCACGCGCTGTATGATTGTATACAAGTATGTAGCTACAATCATGGCTTATGCTGTTTTTGAGTGAACTAATGTTCGTGTATGACGCGTCTATTTAAATTACGTCATTGATGTATTCCAATAAAACAGACACTGCATTTACTCAAATAAACGTTATCGTACCTTCTTTTTGAAGATCGCGAGAATCCGCTGCAGACTTAGCCTATATCCAGGCCGTCTTTTGGATGATTGATGATGATGACTTTTGACCTAATTGTCGCAGTCCTGACTTGCAGCTACAGAATACTTTTGTCGTGCTTTTAAGTCCAAGCCAAAAGGGTCCAGTTCTCGGCGTTTAGTTTCCGAGATATAACTTTTATAACTTGGGTGAAAAAATTGCATTTCGCAATTTTAATTGATTATTAATTAATGCTCAAATATCTAACAAGTTCATATAGTTTTTCTTAAATCAAGTTACAAATTAAAATATCTAATTAAAAAAATATGTGCCAGTTTCTGAATATTTTTTTAATCCTTATTACAATTGACTATTCTAGATACCGAATCTAGTCTTAACTCTATACCCTACTACTGGACCCTTTTTGTTTGGACGACATGTTTTATTTTAATTACTAATTAGGTATTCAAGTTCACTATGTAGCGGCATCAACATCGCCACATGCGAACTACGCGTCACACTGACGTCACGCAAAATCCTGCATCGCGCAAGTAGAGTTTACCGCGCAATTAGCATATATACAACATCCCGACATCCACCGTCGGGCAGTTGCCCACCAGACACAACACCCGTCTGGTCGGAGGATCCTCCCTTTTCTATAGAGGATGAGTGAACTTTACGCCCTATGCCTAATACCTCTAAAACTATTTTACATGTACGCGTTTCTGTGACAAAAGTGTTTTTTTTTACCTTTCCAAATGACCATATCACTAAATAGTTTCTGTATTGTTACAGCGCCAGTCGCACTTGCCAGGCGGAGGGCGCGGCCGAGCAGGACTCGTCGCAGCCCGTCGACCTGCCCCGCACGCGTGATGGAGAGATCGACTATGATGGTAAGCATACACCACACAATCAAAATCAAAGGTGGAGAATCAGCACCTTTAGAACATCACAATTACATAAGACTGTCCCCAAAACGCCCGCATTTCACCACTTCCTAGTGCTTTAGCTGGGAAGAAGAAGTTGCGCAAGACGGAATGTCAAGCAAGCAAGCAAAACGATTTTTTGAGATTAATTGAGCACCGATTTCTAAGATTTATTTAGTTAAACGGATAGAAAGTCCCATTGGGGCCCCTGGAAGTAGGGACACCTATTAGGGAAAAGGAAATCACTTTGGTACATCGGAAATAAGAAAGCAAAAATAACGATCCTGAATCGTCGCATGCAGATTATGTACAGTCACGAAGACTATTATGTACAGGGTGTTAAAGTAACTGCGTGCCATAGCTTAGGGGTAGGTTCAGTATCGATAAAGGAACCCAGGAAAAATAATAAAAAAACTAAAAAAAAAAATGTTTTTTTTTTTTATTAAACAAAAAAAAAAAGTCTCTTCGTACTTTAACGGGCTTAGGACCGTCAAATAAAATAATTTTAATTCTAAACGATTGCTGCAAAAAATTAGGTTGATCTTGCAAATTTTTATTTGCTTTTTTTATTTTTTTTTTTTTAATCTGGGTTCCTTTATCGATACTGAACCTACCCCTAAGCTATGACACGCAGTTACTTTAACACCCTGTATACATTTAGGAAAATTCAATGGCGATTTTGTCGAGGAATAGCGATTGCAACTTTGAGACACTATACCTTTTTCATAATAGTATGGGGTACAAAATACTATGTTCGTAAAATTACGATCAATACTGTAGGTGAAAATCACTTTTGAAGGTTGCTCACTGTATACATCATAGTGCTCGTGACTGTACATTTAAATAAAAGTATATTTTCATCGCTTCAGGAGATGAGGAAATTAAATTTTCTTGTACACGTTCCTGTGAAGCTGGATTCGACTTATAAATAGCCTCCACGAGTAGGGATGCCAGGTGTCTGGCTCTAGCCGGACATGTCCGGCTAAATATATACAAGTCGCCTGTCTAGCTTTTGTTAGGCTTTTGGTCAATCCCGCCCTGCCAAAAGATACCAAACGAAAATACAAATTACTTTAGTAAGAAAATAAAAACATGCGGGGCAGTCTTTGGGGACTACCGATAGAAGTGAAATCAGTATCTATACATTTAGCTCATGGAAAGCGTTCGGTGAAAATGACGCGAGTTCCTTGATTTTTGTTCACACAAAAAGTGCTCAACGTGCCTAAAGAAGTGTTCACGTCAAAAATGTTATTCTTATTATCATAATATATTGTAATTAAAAGTAGAGTCAGTCTTAAATGAATAATAGTAATAAATACACAAACAAAAGTATCTTCTTTTTTTTAACCAATGTGTCATGCTTTCTGGGCAATATGTCCCTAGCCGCGAGTGAAGACACTTAAGTATCTACATCCGTCGCGGCCTGGAAAGTCAGCCGCACTTCCATCTTGCTAACAAAAATTTTCATCACGGAACTAGTTTGTATAACTTGGGTAGCACCTCGTACTCTTCCAAACTCAACTAACCAGTAAACTCATATCAGTCCTATAATGGCTCCTGCTCATACGCACGTACTTCAAACATTTTCAAAGAAAACAATATGACACCATACGTTATTCCCCTCACGATTGTTTTACAAGGAATATTCTTTGGCTTGTACGGTAAGTTCGTGGGGCTTCTACAGATTAGCATACAATGTGCAAGACGGGGCTCAGTGCCGATATTATCGTGCGTTTACGCACACAGACGTAGCAACACTTAAACGGTCACTTAAGGGTCAGATAATTGCCGTTGACCTTGGCCTTACAAATGCGCGTCGCGCTCACGCCGTGCCACCATTAACTTTCATAGGAAATATTTATTTTTAGTAACGAAAATATGAATAATTGAAAAAAAACCCAGTTAAAATTATTGATAATAAAACAGTATATTCATACAAAATAAAAAACATGCAAATATCTTAAGTACTTAGTTTGAAAGTAATATCGTTATTTATGCTTTGGGTAGACATTACTTACTGAATTTATTTCATAAAGTATTTTACTACATTACTTAAATATTCATATATATAATTGATGTGTATGCGTTGTAGTTTTACATACATTTTTTGCATAACTTACTTGCAATAAATGAAGGCGTAATAACAGATTTAAAAGTCACTAAAATCGTATATCTGCGCCTTAGTGATATGTTTTAAATGCAAATGTGAATTAGTTGCTTTGTTTATTTTGTACGTTTTCACAGCTTGACGCCTGCTGATTCTTTTTCAAACTATGTTGGGTTTTTTTTTTTTTTTTAAACTTTGCCCCACACTAGGAATTACTCCCGTATTGTGGGTGCGTTTACAAACATTTAAACTCACTCAAACTAACACTCACACAAACAGCCAGACCCGAAACAACTACTCGTAGGTCATACAAATATTTGTTCCGTGCGGGAATCGAACCCGCGACACGCAGCTCAGCAGTCAATGGCTTAACCACTGCGCCAACCGTGCCGTCAAAGGGTTGACTTCGAGTCTAACTGGATACAGCTGAATACCCGTATTTTACATGGAGCGACTGCCTATCTGATCTCCACATCTATAGTTATTAGGTAGCTCCATACCCCTTGGTTATACGACGAGATAATTTTTTGATAAAAGTTCACTTAAATACCTATCTACTACACTGAAATAAATGTTTGCATAACTGTTGGTTACTGCTTACACAAAAATTGGGACAAACTTGCGAACTAGGTGTTATCTGTTACATAACTCTGTTTTGCTATAAAAAAAATCAGTTTTGTAAATGTAAGCAAAGTTTATTTTCTTAACTAAAGTTGAGTTTGTAAGTAAGTAACTTAATTAGTTCGGCTTATTATTTATTTCAGTGTAGAGCACATTCTAACTGTTTACTTCCAGACCGCATCATTAGCCTCCTACCAAACATAAGCTTCTGGTGCAATTCTCAGAGTGAAAATAACATCCTACAGTTTGGATATGTGTGCACAAAAAATAATAACCTCATACCCTACTACCCACATTAAACCACAGAAAAATGCTTTCGATGTACAGTCGTCAGCACATCAGGTTAATACCTAACTGTAAAATTTTTCCAAATGATTTTAAACCATAAAATGTGGATTGGATAAGTTTATAATCGAATGAGAAAATTTGAATTTGATGTGCTGGTGACTGCACTTGAATGAGAGACAATCTGTATTGTAGGCAACCTATAGCCTTCGTTTATTGTAGCCATAGGAGGTAACATAGCCGTTTCGTCGCTCTATATAGTATATCTATATAGTTCCTATGGGTATAGTGCTGTTAAATAAACAGTACATACACTGACAGTTATTCGATGGAAAACTATAAAGTTCGATCCGCCCGACCAAGCCTCTCCCAGTCTCCCTGGCACAATTCCAACAATAACAGAGGCGGGATTTGAGACACTTTTATGTCAGCTGAAAATCGTACTGGTCTAGTAATTTATGAAGAAGACTAGGTTGATTAGTCTAGTACTCTAGTTTAGTCTATTAAGTCGGCAGGATTCGTTTATTATGCTCTTGTTTAGACTATGGTATACAAAGCAAAGATATTCTTTTCTGTAAAAGCACTAACAGACATACATGACATTGACGACTGTCAGTGGCCGTAATAGCAGTAGCAATAACTTAAGCTCTTGCCGGGTAAATGTAGGAACATTACTGCTCACCTCCTTTTAGCATAAATACTTAAATGTGGGCGTCCAAGCAAAAAGGGTCCAGTTCTCGGCATTTAGTTTCTGGGATATACGCAGCTTTTTAAAGTTGGGTGAAAAAATCGCATTTCGCGATTTTAATTGATTATTAATTAATGCTAAATTATCTACAAGTTCATATAGTAAATGACTTTATATGATGTTTCTAAGTACCAGAAATTTAAGAGAAAAGTTTAGTAAAAAGGTACCAGTGGTCCGGCGGCATGTCGAAAATCCTCTTTCTGAAATCAAGGTTTTTCAGAGTTTCAACTTCAAATGTCTGATAAAAAAATGTGCCAGTTTTTAACTATTTTTTTTAATCCTTATTATCAATGACTATTCTAGATACTGAATCTAGTATTAGCTCAATACCCCACTACTGGACCCTTTAGCTTGGCCGCCCACATAATGAATGTTTATCTGAAAGTCCTGTCTTCATTAGCACAGGCTGCAGTCTCGACATAGATAGCGATCGCTTTACTACCGAATTCGATCGCAAAGTCCTAATGGGATTGGCGGTCAAAAATGCTTGACAAGATTGTGATTTATTCGTGCTTGTCAAGCAATTTTGACTGTCTAGGGACCCCATTAGGATTTTGCAACAAAACTCGGTCGTAAAGCGATCGCTATGTAGGTATGTCGAGACTTCAGGGCCAGGGTTGCGGACTTCATTAGCTCAACCTCTGAATTTCGATCCAACCAGTAGCTTCAGGATTACCAAATAAACTATGAAACTTTCCTTATTATCGCATAAAGATCACGTCGAACGGACCAGAAAATAAAACCACGCTAAGCAGGAGACGTGCTTTCATTTCAGTATGAAATGAAAGAGCATCTTGATTTCCATACCTAATAACCAAATTTTTTTTCGCAGCGTTATACGAAGATGAGTCGGACAGCGACCTCGGTTCGATGGAGAACCACGGCTCCGTAGTCACCCACCTCCTTTCCCAGGTCAAGATCGGAATGGATCTCACTAAGGTAAAGAAACACTTTCTATCATACTCCTTAGTGAGTGTTATTATTCCCAAAAAACACACATTGAAACTCGGAAGTAGCCAAGACTTGAATGAGGATGTGGCGGCATCTGCAACGCCACATGCGAACTAACGCCTCACACTGACGTCACACCAAATCATGCATCGCGCAAGCAGAGTTTACCGCGCGACTAGCATATTATGCAGGGGGCGCCCTAGTCACCGCGGGAGACGCCCCGGCTATCGGGAGTCGCAGGCTGATTCCCGGCCACCGTAGGCGCGGGCTTGCGGATGGTGAGCGACGGGTAGCTGAAGGAACACGGGTGGGTTTTAGTCAGTAAAAGTCTGACACGCCCTCCCGCTCCGCCCAGAGCGGGATAAGTTATTTGATAATTTCCCAGCCAAAAAAAAAGGGGGACATTGACGCGCAAACTGTAACTATAAATACAGCACAAATCATGTACTGGATCCATAGTAACAGGTTGCGCGTCGATGTCCCTGCCACCCTGTATACAACATCCCGACATCAATCTTCGGGCAGTTGCCCACCAAACTCATCACCCGTCTGGTCGGACGATCCTCCCTTTTCTATGGAGGATGAGTGAACTTTACACCCTGTTCCTCATACCCCTTTAAGGATATAAACTTGACAGATTAGCACATCTGTTAACGTAGATACGGCTTTTAAACAGTCCTTGTTTCTGAAAGCCAATTTATGTCTTATCAAACCTCATGTTAACTTATTAGTTTGATTACAGGCCCTAACACGAATGCGCGACGTACACATAACGTAAATTCAAACGATTTGAATGCGAACGTCTTTAGAAAATACGGGACTTACCCGTCAGTTGTTGTGAATTAATAACAATGAATAAAACGAGGTTTGACCGCAGATTTCCTGATACTTATTAAAGATTTTACTCGGTTTCCAAAAAACGGGGAATATTCATGTGTACAGAATTTCTAATGACGAACATAAAAAGGGACTTGTAATTCGAAACTGTTCACGTATCTATTGATTGGATTACAGCACAATACACTTTCAGGGCTAAGCATTCAGTTCAGTGTCTGACCCTTATCGTAATTCAAGCATTAAGAAATACGTGTGTTTCTTTTCTTAATGTTTCTTAAGTGAGCTGTTATTCCATCCACCTGACGCTAGGGATTAACACTAAGGGAATAACCACACTTATTCAGCTCTGTTCAGCTTTAGTCCATAGAAAACAACGATTTTGTATGGAGATGCGTACGCATCCGTTCAGCTTTCCGCGTCGAACGGATGCGTACGCATCTCCATACATAATTGTTGTTTTCTATGGACAAAAGCTGAACAGAGCTGAATAAGTATTGTTAGTCCCTAACGCACCAGCTTCACGGGCGTAAGAATCGAGCTGATAGTCTCGCCGTGTCATGAAATCCTCGACGCGATGATTTCGCCGTGTATTAATTGCTCCATACAGTTTCTATTGAATTTGATGCAACGGGTGTGACTATCGTCGCGGTACTCTCGCCCGTATAGATGGCGCCTATTGACAGCTGCATTGAAGCTCACAAGAACCCAAAACAGTTTACATTATGTGCCTAGAGCATCAGTAGAACATTTTTTGTGAGCGGGGTCATGAACAAGTGGCGCCGCGGGTATTGGCCCAGATCTTAACGGATGTTAAACGTCAAAAGTGACAAGTTAAAGTGGACCCGCACTGTAGCCCGCGAAATTCAAAGTTTTCTTACGATTTTTGTAATTTACAGGTCTGTGTCAGGTTGTATGTTGATCTAAATATGGTTCGCGACTATAACACATATACAGGGTGTTTGGCAGAACGTTGAACATACGAAAATGGTGGGTAGGTGGGGTCATCTGCTACTTACTCAGCCCTAATTTATTTGGCCCTGGCCGACTGGGTATTTAAAAAAAAAAAAAAAAAGTTTTTTTCTTGTTTCACCACTTTCCTAACTTTAAAGTGTATTTTTTTTATTAAAAATGGGCAATAAAACAGGCAATTTTTTTTTTTAATCTTTGATGTTGGCAGATTCTTATAAAATTATTGCTTTGTTCAGATGTTAGCTAGAAAAAAAGTTATGAGTCCTCAAACTTACAGAAAGATGTAAAAAATACTTGAATGTTAATTTCAACTTGCATTTAAAAAAAAACAAAAAATGATTGAGGAGTTCCAATTCTAGCAAAACATCCCTAGTGTGTGAGCTTTCTAATGGTATGTAATTTGCTTTTATAAAAAAAAAACTTTAAGAGTTATTTCATAATTTTATCAAGCAGGAAATTTTTGACGAAACTCTACCTTTACGGAAAGTTAAATGTTTTGCGAAATTTAATACTGCAAAGTTGGTAAAAATTATGGATCGACGGCTTGCCAGTAGCAGTGGTGCAAATTGACATTCACTATTCCCTTGAGATGGTTACACAAAGCAGGTAGAAATTTTGTTTCACTCTTGCGCAGTCAGCGTATTTTTGCTCTCTTTCGCTCTCGTGGCACCGTGACGCCTCAGAATGAATTCTTTTCTTTTATTCAGTCGAGACTTAACTGCCTCTGCGATCTCACGTGCCCGTTACGCTTACGTTTGTTTTTGTTCACTTCGTTTTCTTTTATTGTTATCACTAGTTAAGTTTAAGTTTAAGTTTGTTAAGTTTTTTGTTATTACTGTTACCTGTTGTTATTGGTAAAGAAATGGCTGCTTTTACCAGTGAGGAATACGCGGACATGTTGTTAGCGTATGGAAGCGCTAATACAAATTCGCGTGAAGCGCGAAGAATTTATCAAGAGCGTTATCCCAACCGCCGAGTACCCAGTCATCAGACGTTTGCGAGTACTTACCGACGTTTACGACAAACCGGTAACCTGAACTTACAAGAACCACGAGTGAACGCAGCACGACCCGATGCTACCATTGACGAACAAGTTCTTGCCGAGTTTGACGCGGATCCTACCAAAAGCATTAGACAGATAGCTTCAATACTTGGCTTAAGCATATGGAAAGTGTGGTCTGTTCTCCGGCAAGATGGTAGACATGCTTTTCACTACACTCCAGTGCAAGGTAAGATTAAGCCGTTTATGCACTGCATCTGATACGATTTTGTGGAATGTAGTAAATTATGAGACAGTTCAATTGATCGTTCCATTTAACCTTGATTTCGTCACTTTCTTTATTAGTTGTTTTGCCTCATGTTGTTTTTAGCGCATTCAATTCTAATTTCAAATTAAATTCAATAAACTATTCCTATTCGGCCGCATTCACGTAACAATCAGGCGGCCAGCGCTTACAGGATTCGGATTTCGGATTCGGTTTGCGCAGGTGGTCAGCGTAGGTAAACTTGCCAGCACTTATGGGTCCTTTTTAGAACAAAATTGGAAAGTCGCACGCCCTTTTGTGAATTTGGTCTTACGTCTTTATGGCTAAGCCATAAAGCCAATTAGTGTACTTAAAAATTGAAGATGAAAAATTTGGATAATTGTAGAGTTTGAACTCGGAGGAAGAAAAGATTCAGTATTGAAATCAATTCTTAGACATGTTTTGTTTGTTCTAGGTCTCGATGACGGTGATTTTGTCGCCATTTGCTGCATACCGATGTGGACGACGTTAACTTTTTAAAAAGTATTTTGTGGACAGACGAGTCCAAATTTGACAAAGAAGGGATTGTCAATTATCACAATCTTCACCATTGGGCACTTAAAAATCAAAACCCACACGTGAAGAGACAAAGAGGCTTCCAGAGGAGATTCAGTGTGAATGTCTGGGCAGGAGTGATTGGCGATAAGCTAATAGGGCCTCATTATTTGCCCGACAACATCAACGCGAACAACTACTTGGATTTTTTGATAAATGATTTACCACCATTAGTGGAAGAAGTGTTCCAAGTAGACATAAACAGGCCTATTGTCTTTCAACACGATGGTTGCCCAGCTCACTTTAGTCTAGTTGTACGTGAGCATTTGGATAATTGTTTCCCAAATTCGTGGATTGGCAGGGGAGGACCAATTCCCTGGCCTCCGCGATCGCCCGACCTCACTCCGCTCGATTTTCACGTGTGGGGAAGGGCAAAGGAACTAGTTTACACTACAGAAGTAGAAAGTCGGGAAGATTTGATAAATCGAATTAATGCTGCTTTCGAAGTTATGCGACAGGAGATGCTGCTGCGCACAACAACTGTAGAAATCAGACGTAGATGCCGCACCTGTATTGCGAATGAAGGGCGTCAATTTGAACATCTAATATGATTTATTATTTAAATAAATTATTTAAAATTATTTAATTGTTTCATTAACGCACCTAACTGGTACAGCATAATTTCAATCGATCATTTAATT
Source organism: Tiliacea aurago (assembly GCA_948098905.1). Taxonomy (NCBI): domain Eukaryota; kingdom Metazoa; phylum Arthropoda; class Insecta; order Lepidoptera; family Noctuidae; genus Tiliacea; species Tiliacea aurago. The sequence continues at coordinate 22,831,048 of OX402593.1, forward strand.
TTTACCAACTTTGCAGTATTAAATTTCGCAAAACATTTAACTTTCCGTAAAGGTAGAGTTTCGTCAAGAATTCATTCTGACGCGTCACGGTGCCACGAGAGCGAAAGAGAGCAAAAATACGCTATGACTGCGCAAGAGTGAAACAAAATTTCTACCTGCTTTGTGTAACCATCTCAAGGGAATAGTGAATGTCAATTTGCACCACTGCTACTGGCAAGCCGTCGATCCATAATTTTTACCAACTTTGCAGTATTAAATTTCGCAAAACATTTAACTTTCCGTAAAGGTAGAGTTTAGTCAAAAATTTCCTACTTGATAAAATTATGAAATAACTCTTAAAGTTTTTTTTTTATAAAAGCAAATTACATACCATTAGAAAGCTCACACACTAGGGATGTTTTGCTAGAATTGGAACTCCTCAATCATTTTTTGTTTTTTTTTAAATGCAAGTTGAAATTAACATTCAAGTATTTTTTACATCTTTCTGTAAGTTTGAGGACTCATAACTTTTTTTCTAGCTAACATCTGAACAAAGCAATAATTTTATAAGAATCTGCCAACATCAAAGATTAAAAAAAAAAAAATTGCCTGTTTTATTGCCCATTTTTAATAAAAAAAATACACTTTAAAGTTAGGAAAGTGGTGAAACAAGAAAAAAACTTTTTTTTTTTTTTTTAAATACCCAGTCGGCCAGGGCCAAATAAATTAGGGCTGAGTAAGTAGCAGATGACCCCACCTACCCACCATTTTCGTATGTTCAACGTTCTGCCAAACACCCTGTATATGTATTTACAGAATATAATCATTAGAATCATTAATACATATTTCTAAGTTAGATTTTTTCCATTGAATGACTTTTTAATGAAATCGTGACATTGAGGAACAAAACAGGCTCTGCGGATTCACCTTTTGTTTTCATGGTGACATTTTTAAAGAATAGAACGGTTGTAGGGCTATTCTGTAAAGTTCATTTCAGACCTCACTCTAGTGACCGTACAATTAAAATGAGAATTCGTTTGTTTTTAAAGCTTCCGTCCCAAAACCGAGGGGCACAGTAGGTAGTGCCCGTCTTGGGTGACAGGGGTAACAGTGTCATGATACAACTATCTGTTTCAGGTTGTGCTACCGACATTCATCTTGGAGAGGCGATCGCTACTAGAGATGTACGCAGACTCCTTCGCACATCCGGACCAGTTCGTAAAGTGAGTTATTATACACCATTGAAGATCCACGTAGGTAATCGACAGATATCTTACTCAAGCTAGTGAATGCCTATTGCAAACGGCTGTGATACTGCAGTGGTATTTTGTAGATTTACTAACTACTTTTTACGAATTTACAAAATCTTTAACTCCACATTTTGAAAATATTATTATGATTAAAATGTCGATGACGTCATGAGTTCACATGTGTTACGTTTCACCAACAAATTTAAAGAAAGAAAAATAATTTAATTTGTCACAGAAACACGTGTATACGAAAAGATAATTAGATCGAGTAATGAAAAAAAAATTATTTACATAAATACAACCTGTTTTTTTTGATATCCCATAACTCTAGGGTTATATTCTGTAGGTAAAAATAATACTAAAACTACTAGAATAGGTGGTCCAAAAATGCATCGTTTCGGAGATATCATCAATCATAATTAAATTAGGTCAAAAATTGTCACCAGTTTGACGAATCTTTACTTTTGCAAGGTTGCCAAACTTCGCAGTAGTGTTGTAAAATAAATAGTAAAATAAAATATGTAGGTATGTTGGTATCGGGGCTTCCCGGCGGCAGCTAGTAAAGAGACGAAAGAAAATGCGACGTTGTCATATTTCACGTAAGGGTGTTTTACATTAATAATCGTGACTTTGCCGAATTATTTTGTATGAAAAATGAAAAAAAAAATAACGAAGGATTGGAACATAACTCATATGCCTCTTTGATATTTATTTATTTAAACTTCTCGCACACAATAAGGTACAAAGGCGGACTTAATGCCTTAGGCATTCTCTACCAGTCAACCAAGGGTGGTGAAGAGATAAGATGGCGGGTGCTCTGATGGAGAGAAAATAATAATATTAAAAAATATTAAATTCTAACCTATTTATATTACTATTAATAAAATAGGTGCTCAAGTACATAAATAGATTATAAACTTTTAATACATATACATACGTACATATACACTATGATATGGCCTCAATCATACCCTAGAGTTATGGGATATCAAAAAAAACACGTTGTATAATCACGAGCACAAAAAACAAATAGTCGGCAGATGTACGTCATGACTGACAAGAAGGCTTGCACTCAGCATGATGCTGTGCTATGGGGGACCCACAGCACAGCGCTGATTTTCAGTGGTCACCCGCAAAAATGCACTTAATAAGACACACAAGAACACACACTACATACTATATTACGATGATAAATAAATTGTTACTAACCATAAACTATCTGAAATGGCTAAATCGTTTCCTGTTATTAAACCGCCATTACTCTCTAATCCAAGGATCTCATAAAAAAATCTATACTTAAATCATTCTCCTCTTTTACCTTCCCAGGATAGTAGACCAGCCAACAGCCCGCGATCGCATGGTGCAAGTAGTGCGCTGGTACCTGAGCTCATACCACGCGGGCCGCAAATCACAGGTCGCCAAGAAACCGTACAACCCCATCCTGGGAGAGGTGTTCAGATGCCACTGGGACATGGACGGAGCGCCCGCTGAGAGTAATAACGCTAATATTGAGAAGGTAACGTTAAAAAAAACTAGCTATAGAACTCACTTATTACCCTTCTGTATATTTATTGTCAAATTATTGTCAAACTTTTTTTTGTGAATATATATTTTTTTTTATGTTAGTTTTTGGCACTAACAGAATCTTAGATTTGCTGTGGATTACGAAGTTAGCTCCATCTTTCAATTGCTATTTGTAGGGTTTCGTACCACAAAAGGAATAAACGGAACCCTTATAGAATCACTCGTGTGTCTATCTACCTGTCTGTCTGTCTGTCTGTCCGTCTGTCCGTCTGTCACAGCCGATCTGCTCCGAATTTACAGGACCGATAAAGTTGAAATTTGGTACACAAATGAATTTCCGTGACTCAAACACGAACGTGTGACGTAAATAAATGAATTTTGAATATGTACTTTGCGGGCAAATTATAAAATATAAAAAAAAAGTCTTGCAAACTGTACCGTGTGACATATCAAATGAAAGGAGCCCTATTGTAAGGATTTCAGTTTGTTATTTTTATAATTTTAAAATAAATACTTAAAGTTATTTAAGAAAATAGATGAAGATTGACCATTCTTATCTCCGAAACTACTAAGCCAAAATTTTTGAAAAAAACGTACATAAAGTAGTTCTAAAGATTACAGGAAAACCTATACGAAGTCTATGATCTTAAAATAACATGGTAAATCTCTCAATAGTGTGAGTAAAAACTTACATTTGCAGTTGGAATGTATGCAATGCTAAATAAAAACTTGTTATATACAATGTGGAGACAACAATACGACAATAAATGAAAAAACTCGCAATACTAATGCATAAGAGTATTTTGGAACGATCAAATAAATTCTAGCATGGAAAAAAAAAAAATTTTTTTCAAACAAACTAAATAGCAGTGGTGTGCCGACTATGGGTTTTGACAGTCTTTGACTAGCTATAGCGACTAAACTATTGGATATATTTGATTGAATTTTCGTGTGCAGACTGCGAACGTCATCAGATAAACGCAGTTGAATTTATTGGCATAATTGTCGTCTCCACGTTGTATATACATGTTATTCAACTAGAATATTAAGTTTGTTCTTGTGATAAATTCATCACAACTACTGAACCCTTCATTGTGCGTGATCCCACACGCACTTGGCCGGTTTTTATTGGTAGCAGTTCCAAAATGGTTGGAAAAAGTTTAATCAAACTACTGCCTGGTTATTAAAATGAAAGGGATTATACATGGCATATGTCCTTCCGTATATACTGGCACATGCACCCCAAACACTATTGGATTTCCAACTATTATTCATTTTTCATTCAACCAATATTTTTTTTATCTCAAGGCTATGTTAGAATCCAGCCTGTGAGGTAACCATACTCTCATAAAGCAGTTCAAATTTTTTCAGAAAATATAGTGTCATACGATTTTGCACCATGAACGCTTCAACTATCGACCAACCAACCTTGACCCCCCCTTCAATTAATTTGATGGGTAGAAACATTTTACTCTTTCTTTACAGCAAGAAGTAGGCGACGGCCCAGTCCCCTGGTGCACACCAGACCAGCTCTCCTTCGTAGCCGAACAAGTGTCCCACCACCCCCCAATATCGGCCTTCTACGCCGAACATGTGAACAAACGCATCCAGTTCGAGGCCTGGGTGTGGACTAAGAGCAAGTTCCTAGGCCTGTCTATCGGGGTGCATAACATCGGCAAGGGCACCGTCACGTTGTTAGATACTGGCGAAGAGTATACGTTTACATTCCCTAATGGATATGGCAGGTGAAAAATATATTTTTAATGTATAAACCGATGATTTATGTACGAGTACGAACCTGCATCAATCAATCATATTATTATTATGCATCGGGTTACATTTGGGGATGGATGACCCTGTAACACCGGTTTTTCCTAGCATGGCCAAATAACTTGGTACAAAATAATTGATCAATGACCCCCATTGATCATTTATTTTATACCAGGCTGTTTCCACGCTTATATTAAGTGTCACCCTGTATCTGTGTACTTCTTATGTCAAAAAAAAAAATGCCTTGAGATTACCTACTTATTAGGGCAGTTAAGCTAGTGGATGCATTCATCGCTATAAAGTGATGAATGAGCTCTTCATAAATGATAATAATATATAGTTAATCTTGGTGTTAATAATTCACTTTATTTATATAACAAAGATTCGTCTTATTTAAGCCTACGCTTAATTATGAATAAATACTTAGTCTGTTACACTGCCTCCTGATAAGATCCCAGTTTATCTTGCGGTTATTTTATTGCTACTACTGTTCCATAAACTCAAACTCAAAGCATTTATTTCGATTAAACCATTGACAGGCACTTTTAAATTGTCAAGAAGTCGCTCAGTTACAAATATGAAGCTAGTTGCCCATTCCAAATAGTAGGTTCCTATGGAGAAGAACGGGCAAGAAACTCCACGGACACTCTTTTAAATTAGAATATTATTATTTTTTTTTTTTAATTAATATATACAAGAATAGGGAGACCCAGCGCTTATTTTGTTTTAATATCATCTATAATTAAACTTCTCAATCCACAGATCAATACTAACAGTCCCCTGGATAGAATTGGGCGGCTCAGTGTGCATAGAATGCGTCCAAACTGGCCACAAAGCGAACGTAGAGTTCCTCACGAAACCGTTCTATGGCGGCAAGAAACATCGGGTCACGTGCGAAATATTCGCAGGCGTTGACAAGAAACCTTATTACACTGCCCAGGGAGAATGGAATTCTAGAATGGATGGGCGATGGACTGAAGCTGGAGTGAGTAAATTATAAAATTGATTTTTAAGGTTCCGTACCAAAATGGTAAAAAGGAACCCTTATGGTGAGACTAAGTCTGTCTGTCACACCTGGATATCTCAAGAACTACTAATGCTATCAACTTGAAATTTACAATAGTTTTAGATGACGTTTGCCCAACTATTTTGCAAACAAGAAAGAAATTTAAAAAAATATATCTACTTTGCAAAAGGGACTGAAGGGGGTCTTAAAAATTTGACGTGGGGCTACTAGGGCATGTTGGGTACCATATGAAAGAGCGCTGTTTGCACATTCTCAAACATTTATTTTTTTATTTTTAGGCAGCTTAGTTTCCGACTTTTGATGAAACATGTAAAAAAATACCGTTCCTCAACCCCTTATCTCCGAAGTTTGCATAGATAAAAATCTGAAATTATTCTATGTGATAGAAGTTTATGCAAAGATTACAGGAAAAATAAAACGATGTCTCTAAATAGCACAGTTTTTCAGAAATCATCAACATCATATATACGTACGGAACCCTCGGTGCGCGAGTCCGACTCGCTCTTGACCGGTTTTTTTATTTCTGTAAGTAGGTTTGTACACACTGCGTCATTATGTGCTAACCCCTCAAGTTTTAAAATATTACACTGCTACAACTTTGACTACTCTGAGAAGAAAGGGCTAAACAAACTCAGAGGTCACAGTCTCTCTAAGTCCAGACATGAACTTGGTCAGATCATGTGAAGGCCATGTAGATTAGTGTCTGAAATTGTCTTTTGAGGAATGATAACATAACAACACGCCTGTATCCCCCTGAGAGCTAGACAGATGTATTTAGTGCCTTAACCTATTCCAAATTCAAAAGTAATTTTGTCACTGTTATTAAATGCGCTGGAATGGCGCTCTTTTCGAATAGATGGGATAAACAATAAATGACATGCGTATTCCCTATTATAATTACAGCGCTCCGAAGTCCTATTCGAGGTATCCAACATGAAGGCGCGCCGCAAGCGCGTGGCGCCCGTGTCGCGCCAGGCGCCGCACGAGTCGCGGCGCGTGTGGCGCCACGTCACGTGCGCGCTGCGCGCCGCCGACTGCGACGGCGCCACGGCCGCCAAGCGCCACGTGGAGCAGGCGCAGCGCGACGCCGTCAAGGCGCGGGAGGCCAGCGGGGACAAGTGGGCTACGCTGGTACGTTCTGTGAACGAGTCTGACTTCTTCGTCTGTCCTTTTCAGAACTTGACTGAGATTAGATTGTGAACGTTGCTTTAAAATACGGGAATCGCCCCCTTAGATGGGTGCTAAACGGGTTAAATCCGCAGCTACCGATTTATAAAGCCGCTGTTAGGGTCAGTTTTCAGTATACCGTGCAGCTAATTACCAGTTTATTATATATGGAGCGACTGCCTATCTGATCTCCACAACAAAGTTATACTGAATAAAGGCTACTACAGGCTGGCGCGACTGGTGACGCGAGACAAAGGCACCGCTCGTCACGTGACACGCGGGGAATTTATGTCGCGCCAGTATGTAGAAGCCTTAACTCGACAGTCCTTGATTAAACAGGTTGCCAAACTTTCGAGCTTCTGACTAGCCGTTACGACTGTCAAAGATTCATGACTGAGGGCCGATACTGCTCCATTGAGACTGCAATAGATGGTCATGCCATCCAGGGACTCGGAAAAAAGATATCAATTTAATGAAAAAACGAGCGAGTATGATGTTTAACATCTGACATCTCACCTTCGTAATAAGCAACTGAGCAGCGTCAGAAATTAACCTCAAAATTTAAATACTAAAATATGCGATTAATTATTCATTAGTAGTGGTCGCCCACTGGTTGAATCTCGACCCCCTCTACTTACAATCTATATAGTACTTACTAATTCCATGCTATTAAAAAGTACTTACTTATTCTATGCTCAAGCTGTCACTTCCTGTTACACACTTCCGTCCCTTTTCACGAAATCACTCCCACAGAAAACACGGGAAAGATGTTACGCATTATTTTTTTTACAAAATTTTATATATTTGATCGACCATCATTTTCATTACAGCTGTTCAACCCTAAAGGCGAAGACGCATGGGAGTACACGACACCCCTCAGAAGGCGCCTCATCCCAGCCACCGCCAAAACAACACCCCAACATAAAAACGGAGAAACCGCCGAAAACACTAGATAATCTACTTATCAAACAACCTTGGACTATTGAAATAAGGTAGAAACTCCTTTGTCACAGCAAAACGGACCTTGTAGGGTAGGACAATGTTCACAGTGACGCACTGTTCTAACGACACCTCACTTCGGCTATGTTCGGGAATCGAAAGAGGCAACAGTATCTTGTTGTCCTTTACTTTTAAATGGGTTTTAAAGGATAGCCGAAGCATAGTGTCGTATGTTTTAGAAATCGGGAAAGTGGGACTGTTAAGTCACTTTTGCCATAGTTTTACGGTTTTGGATGTCGCGCATGCAATCGTTTTTTTATTGTTATATTTTTATAATAAAATTGTTTTCTTTGAATTGAAACCAAGATAGGTTTATTCACTACAAAAAGCCTTGTAAAGTCACGCAATGCAGTTTTGTAAAGTTGAAATGTTTGTGCAAAATACAGCTATTTCAAAAGGGCTATATTTGAAACTTCTAGTTGACTACAGGCTCTGTTTAACCATTTATTTGAAACTTATTGTTAAGTTTATTATAATTTACAAGTTTGGGAAATTATTTCCATTTTTTTTTTATAAACTTCAAAAGGTAAAATAAATATTTATCGACATTTTCGGCCACATATCTCAGGCCAGGTATATACATTCACATTGCTATGTTCCGATTAATTATTCATGTATTCATTTAGCAACAATTGACTCGCAACACGGTAGCAACTTTATACAGCAACGCGCATCACTTGCTGCTGCACAGAAAATGTTTCAGTCAGGGAAATTGACTGTTTAAAGTTGCCGTGTTATAGCCATTTCATAAAACAGTCAAAGAATTATAGTTGTGATTTGACTTTACGGACAATTTTAGTTGGTAGACCATTTTTTTAAACACATAATTTCCCTAATTTTTAGTCATGTTGTGCAATAATGCACTAATTTTTGAACTTTTTTTTATCAACTGGCTTCTCGCAGTTCAACCTAGGAGGTTGTCGACTGCTTAACGGACTTTCCGATGGGTGCCTCAATAAATGAAGGCCTCCAGCCAGGGCATAAAGCTTATAAACTAAGCGACTCCACGCTAAGGGCTCCCCCTGTGAGGTACGGATCTCGGCTTAAGGCGTCGCTGGGGGGACAGGCTGGATCGGATTAAGTCATAGTTTTGAGCTCTCTACTCAAAACTTTTATACTATTGAGAACGAAAAGTTACTGGCTTATAGCACTAGTCCTGTGTCCTGCCATCTTTAATTTTTATTTTTGTTTTATTTGAAAGAAGGTAGCTGATTTGGAACTAGATGCGAAAAACTGTAGTTTTGTTACTCAATAGTGAAATAACTATGGCCAGCCCAGTGAAATGAAATAGGCTGAGTTGATTTTTCGGATTTACATTTATGGTAATGCTGACGGCACCGTACAACAGTGGCGAAAGCACCATGTATCACGATTCCTACCGGCTTCCCTTCGGAAGTTCGCATCATCAATTCTACCGCTATTAAAAAATGGCACAGTCAATAGTGTCTACTATTGCCAAAAGATATAGTTACAGTATGGGTATTTAATTCACCATAACATTAAAACAGCAAAAACGCCTATTTTATTAGCTTGGAGTTGAAATAACAAACAAGAAAGTTTTGTCTGTGTAGTGATGCGTCTTTTTGGTTCTGCTACTTGACGATAGATGGTGTTAAATTCAGTAAAGGAAAGTCTACTTTTAAGTAAATTAATTAATTTTTACTTTACTGATTAGTAAGTTAAATCGGCTTCGCTTCGGATTCTCTCATACAATTATTGACACCTTGCCGCTGCCGTACATTCAATATTATTCGGTGAATAAGACCTAAAACGGTGAAGGAATACATCGTGAGGAAACCAGCATGTCTTAGAACCGAAAATTCTAAGACTTGTGAAGTCTACCAACCCGCACTGCTGATTACAGCTCACCCCACTCACAGATTAGTAGGAACGTTATAGGCTGATTATGCTAACACCCAAAATCGTGGCAAAGTAACGTGAATGTCATCTCTCTGTCATCTTAAGATTATGTGGTCGTATGGGCATTCTGCCTCAATACAGCTGAAAATGTATCGACTAAACGATAATCGATTTATATGCCTAAAAACGAGACGTGAATGAAAACTTATGAACTAATTGTAACTGATTTAGTTGGTGTTTTCTTATCGTTTCTGCACAACAACAAAAATATGCACTAATCAGTAATCACTGTCAATTAAATATTGGTGAATAGTCGAGATAATTATATCGACTAAAACACTGATATTGAGCCGCGTTTGTTTAGCCTAGGAATCGAACCCTTAATGCTTTAGTAAAGTAGAGGAGTCAAAAATATCAAGTATCGATTTAATCGGTATATTTTCAAAAATAATCTTATCAGCATGCGCGACACTATTTTATAAGTTTTATTTTGTTATTCATATTTTCTTGTAAATTCTCAATCTTATTATGGCCTATGATATATGATTCAGCAATAATACTTGTAAATAATGTTATATTTCAAATTGCAACGCTTATTTAAATTCGGTTCGATTCGAACACGCGTTGGGCAACGTATGAGCCACGCATGGACTTAGAAATAAAATAAAAAATAGGTACGTTTTGGTCGAAGTACGGTAGTGTAAAGGTCGCGAATTTAATGAGTATTATGAAAGAAATGTTATTATAGTGAATAATAGTTGGTTTTAGTCAGCAGCTGTAGCGTTGTGAGAACTAAGATATGGTTAAACTAATTTGTAAAATATTACATGTTTTCAAATAAGAACTCTCTTCGGTCACCTTTGAATTTTTGCGTAAACACAAGCATTACATCTGTATTCATGTTTTAATGCAATTTGATAAGTCAGTCGATTTTAATCGCCGTAGAAATAATTTGTGAAACATTCTATGGAAAAGTTTTCAATGTTCAGAATATCAACAGAAAAAACAATATACAGGGTGTTAAAGTAACTGCGTACCATAGCTTAAAGGTAGGTTTAGGATAGACAAAGGAACCCAGGAAAAAAAAAAACAAAAAAAAAATTGCAAGATCAACATAATTTAGTACACACGGCTACACCTCAAGCTATACATTTCCAGTATGCGCTGACCTCTCATTGTACGGATATGCTATACAATGCGAGATCAGCTTAAACTGGAAATTTATAGCTTGATGTGTAGCCGTGTGTACCTACTATCTTAAAATAGCAATTGTTTAGAATTATTTTATTTGATGGTCCTACTAAGCCCGTTAAAGTACAAAGAGACATATTTTTATTTATTTTTTACGTTTAATTAAATTTTTTGTTTGTTTTTTTTTCTGGTTTCCTTTATCGATACTGAACCTACACCTAAGCTATGGCACGCAGTTACTTTAACTCCCTGTAGAGATAAAATAAATAGTGTCATATTTCATGTAAAACTCTTTCATACAATGATCTTCTAAAGTCCATTTAGATTCTATACTTTTTGTATGCTACTGTAGTTCGTATGTAGTGCAAATAATTCTATTATTGTTTGTAATGTCCCGATCTATTATATTTATGTATGTTGTTTAAAAATTAACCCAACAAACTTTAAGGAGTGCTTTAGACAATCGAACTGAATAACTTTTACTATGGGACCCTCTTTGAAATCGCGACAAAAATTCTGCTGTTCCATACTAGTAAAGTTTATACCTGTTCTAAACTGTATGGGGCATATGTTTTTCTTTTTCGCCATTTTAAAGTTGGTGCCATAGTAAAAGTTATTCAGTTCGATGGTCTAGCGCACTCCTTAAAGCTTGTCTGATTAGTTTTCTAAGTCTAATCACCGTATATTTGTGGAGTATGAAGTACATAGAGCGCTTATACGCTGCGGGACGAAACATCTTCTTCATTAGTGATTAGCAACTGAAAGCAGGATGTATTATATGTGTACGATCGTACATTCGCTCAGGGCTAGTCACCGCCTGCGGTATGCAAGCGGCGAGGGGGGGGGGTGGGTGCTCCCCCCCCCCCCTGCTGGGGCGGCAACTTGTGTTTAATGTTACGGACGGTCTACTCAAAACGCAGATGATATTTTTCCTCAAGCGAAAGGCGGAAGAAAAAGGTCTCGAACATAAAATGGATATGAACATAAATAAATTATTTTTTAATGTTTGTTTTCTTTTAAGTACTCCAAAAACAGTGTTATAATAACTCAATTCAATTCATTTATTCATCAAATATAAGCTAAAAGTTTAAACCAAATCGCTTATATCTATGCTAATTCTAAAAAATTACATTACAAAATTTAACTAACACTTCTTAGACTAAACAACTCAATAGTTATTTCTTCATCATTTCTTCATATTTAAATAAATATATATACCTACATGTTTAGCGATTGTCCTTTGAGAGTCAAAAAATAAATCTGCGGTGTTGGTTCGGGAGCACGCCATGTAGGCGGGTACCAGAGGAGTCTATGTCGTCGTCTTACAACGCCACGCATATAATATATTTATTATGTTATGTTAGCTATTACAACAATTTTTTAATCTAGTCTCACGCTTTGTACTAACTCACCATAGCATGGTGTATTATCTCGTGATAAATCCAACTGCTATATCTTATGTGCGTCTTGTCATTTTCGGACACCCTCATCTCGCCGCTCGAATACCGCAGGCGGTGACTAGCCCCAGCGCGGACTATACTCCGTGGCAGACAGCGAACAATGAGTGACATAAATCTATAGTGCAAATAATAAATAGAGTGCTAGAAATATCATTTGGTACTCGACTCAGCGCCTCCCTGTTGGTGAACATTATTAACGTTTTGTGAAATATATTGAAACAACAAGATGGCGGCGTTAGTTCCGATTGTGGCCACGCGCCACATAATCCTTGTAAAGCAAAACAATAAATTAACACAAAGACGAAAGCGTCAGGGTAGCCCGAAATTCAAATTGTCATACGTTTTTTGCAATGCAATTAATAAATAAAATAATTTATAAAGTATTGATGATTATAATTATGTAAAGCCATATTCGTTACGGTCGCGAATCAAATTTTAATCAACATACAACCTGACACAGACCTGCGGAGCGAGCACGGCCTACTGTGACATGAATGATGAGTCATAAATTTTATCACAGTTTGAGCGATAAAACCGTTTTGTCTTAAAATGCTAGTACAAATTGACAAGACATAATTTATCATGTCTTGTCAAAAATGTCTTGGCATGCCCGTGCTCGGCCCGCTGCTAATTGCAAAAAACTAACAAAAAATTTAAGGGTAAATGCTACCTTAGCGCATCCCTTTTAAAGGAAAATGAGAAAAGGCCTGTATGTAGACATAAGCTCTCCTCAACATTCCTCCCTTCTGGGTTGTTTTAATGACGCGGTTTGTCGGGATATTACAAAGTCCCGTATTACAGAACGTCACTCAATACTCAAGCATTACTTAAAACTAGTTTCAACCAATGAAATGGCTTTAAAACGAGTGTTAAGTAATGCTTGAGTTTTGAGTGAGGTTTTGTAATACGGGTCTAATTTTTTTACTTTAACAGTCTCATGTCTTCAAGCATCCTTGCCGATCCGTTTCTGCGATGTCCACGGGACTCTAAACTTCACCTAACGTTAGTCAGTAGGTGCTCACATTTCTAAGTCCACTGTACGTCGGTTCAATTGTAATAATTAGCTAAAAGACTGACAATGTGAACGAAATCAAACGGAATCGACGGTCACGTGCAAAATTATGATTAATTATGAATTATTCAATCACATAGACTTATTTAATTACATAGTTATAACTACCATGTTGTATATTTAAATAAAAAATAAATTATTTTATGTGTTTTGTTTTTGCTCAAATCTATCTGCCTAGCGTTTTCCCAACTACCTTGGGCGACCCCAAGTTAGCTTCCAGTCTAACTGGATGTTGCTGAATACCAGTATTTTACATATAGCTGCCTATCTGACCCGATACCTCTTGGTAAGACTGGTTATCAGATTTGGATACTAAAAACCTATACACGGGTTGTCAAAACAAAAAACTACAAATGACGGCTGGGCTCAACAGCTTAACGTTCTTTCCGAGCACGGAGGGGTAACGATGTGTAAGGGATGTTCACCCATCCACAATTCGACAGTGGCTAGCGTCGCTTAACCTTCGATTCACCCGTGCAGCTGTTATCATTTAGCCATGAGCTCCAGTGTTTTACTTTTACATTTTTTTTTTTATTATTTTCCTACAACTGCACCGTCTTTGAAAACAATTTGAGGCAGCGCGTTTATCACGTCGCACTAAGGGCCGTTTTCGTAGTTCGAGTGTTACTTCTGACTAGGTAATACATAATATTGCAAATATTTTTTTCATTCAACTACGTAGTAATGATCACTACAAAACCGATCAAAAAGGACGTATTTTTTGCTTAGAACCAAATCAGTGCAGAAATGTTATAAGAAATCTCATTGTTACACAGTTTTTCATTAACGCACTGTTTTTTATTTAGATTCGAACGTTTATGTAGGGAACAGCTGATTTCTTTTTTCACGATTTCAGTTTTGGTCCCATAATAAAAGTTGTATTAGATCAAAAATATACTCGCTGAAAATAAAAATCGGCTGAATAAAACCGACGTGAATAACTTTATTTTCAGTAGGTATATTTTATCACGGTAGGGTATAGAATGGTAGTTGAAAGAAAAGTACTTAGATTTACCTTGCTAAAGTGAGTAATTAATGCACTCGTGCTAATTTAGTGCTCTCGCGTGCGCTCAGGCACCAACATAACACTCGTGCATTAATAACTTCACTTTGCGCTCGGTGCAACAATCTACTACCTATTGAGTGTTAGATTTCAACATTAGGTAAACAAGTAGGTATTCTACCTGTCTGCTCAGAATGGGTAATAAAGCAAAAAAATACAGTTTCAAGTTGAATTTAATTCGTAGTGTAAAACAATATTACGACCAAGAAAACATTTGATAAAAAAATATTGCACGAAATTATAAAGAGTCAGGTGGGATCCATCTTGTTAGCCTTCTTCCCAGATTTTATTTTCTCGACCCTGAAATAAATAGTAAGTACTTTTTTATAGGTACCGTATTTTTTTTTGTAATATTTGCGAGGCCCTTTAAATACCTACTTTTATTTCAGTCTTTATTTGAAAGAACAGCTGTTACATAAATTTTAAAGGGGTTGGTATTAATAGTAGTTTACATCTATAGATAGGAACTATGTGATGTAAATGTAAACAAATGGATTAGAAAACGTGCTGTTAATGCTACATAAGCTACGGCTACATTGTCCCGATAATGCGAACTACACTTCGCGGCTACAACTACGCTTCTCTGTCGCACACAGCTCGACGACTCGCTGTACAACAGAGAGTGAGCGAAGTGTAGTTCTCGTTATCGCGACAATGTAGCCGTAGCATTACAATTTGAGTGCTTTGATTTAATTATTTGAATACAATTTCAAATCACATTAAAAATGATTTTCACTTGATAATTTCGTGAATTCTTGCGTAAAAATTTGAATGAACAGGGTTTGTTCACAATTTTTTTTTTGGGTGGGAAATTATCAAATAACTTGTTCCGCCCTGGGCGGAGCGGGAGGGCGTGTCAGACTTTTATTGACTAAAACCCACCCGTGTTCCTTCCGTTGCCTGTGTGCCAGGGCCACGATATCCCTTTCGGACAAACTCTTAACCTGGGAGGCATTGGCACTAATGGACCCCGTCAATTCGTGCTGACATCTTTTTGAAGCGCGCGTGATACACAACGCGCCGTCGACCCGGGCCTGGTTTATCGGACGGCGAGCTACCCATCGCTCACCGTCCGCAAGCCCGCGCCTACGGTGGCCGGGAATCAACCTGTGACTCACGCCGCCCGGGGCGTCTCCTGCGGCAACTAGGGTCGCGAGGGCGCGAACCTTGCCTCTCCCTCACGCGTTCCGCCTTTTCCTTCGCGAGCATTACTGCTTCGCAAAAGGAGGTGACGGCCTCCCATGCACTCTCGCTCCGAACCATAGCCTGAACCAGGGCCGGACGCGAGAGATCGCTGCCGCCGATCGCCTCCGTGAGGCCACGGTGGTGCTCCGCCCAACCCGGGCAGACCACCGTATGCTCCACCGTGTCCTCCAGGCGATCCACACAGTGGTGACACCCGGGCGTTTCCTCCCGCTTTATCCTAACCAGGAACCTCCCGAAACATCCGTGACCGGTGAAGACCTGCCTCAGGCGGCGGAAGGTGAGGACGCCGTGGCGTCTCTCTAGCCACTCCTCAAAGAGGGAACTTATCGCCACAATTGTGGCGTGCCGAATGGTTTGTTCACCTACATCAGATACTCTCGGAACAGACCATAATGTAAAGGTAGGTACATTTATACGTAAAATACGCACCAAAGAAAGACTTCTTCTCGCACGGAGTGCCCTTAACGAGGGTTGCAGTGGGCGCAGTCAGGACCCTGAAGTTGACCTCATCAAAGTCCATAGCGTCGTACATGAATCGCGACTGTCTGTCACTCAGGATCCAGAGGTTGCCTTCTCGGTCTGCCTAGATTGGCAAAGATTTGTGGTAAGTTTATTATTATTATCTAAAAATCTGAAACTCATTCACGGACAGCCCACGCACGGCCACTGCGCTAAAACACCCGCTGGTTCTAGATTTCTAGAAGCATGAAATTTTGCTCAGGAAGGATTTTTGAAAATTCAGCCCCTGAAGGTGTTTTATAGAGGATGAAGGTTTGTATAGAAGTTCGTATTTTTTTCCGTTGGGAAACGTCATCGAGCACACGGACTGTTAAAAAAAAATACATGCAAGGCAAACTTTATTTCGTGCTCCGCCTGAACATGGGCCCAATGACTACCAAACAACCCAATATTGTGGCTGGTAAAAGATGGCTGAAAGTGGCCAAAAATCGAACAGTGGCGAGCAATTGAAGAGGCCATATCTAATTATCTAACCAACAGTTTGCAAATAGAAACGTTTCCAAAATCAATCACGAACAGTCATGACCATATTTATAGGTATGCAAAACCTTACAGTTATGCAAAATTCAAAAGCGTTTTCCTCGTGAAATAAAACTGCAACTTCGAGAAAAAACCGATTTCCTATTAGTAGGTACCTATGGTTTGGATGATAATTTCGTCCCACCCCATAAAATATATCAATACTTTGAAGAGAATATCACTTTGGCTGTTTTTGTATTTTATGTACCTACCAAATGTTTGACATATAAATTGGCACAAACCTTGACGTCATTCGGAAATTCCATTATATTACAGTCACTCAGGATCAAAGGTGTGTTGTCACTGTTAAATTCTTTGTCCATGTTCCAACATCCTAAGCCATTTTTGCATACCTGTTGAAAAAGTATGTCACTTATCGAACCTATTCGTGAATCGTGATTGAGGTTCAGAGTGAGCATTCATTTACCTGTGTATAAAATAAAACGTTAGTAGATGGATCTATATCGCAGGCTGTGGCTTGTGACTTGGGCCCTCTGTCACCAATTATCTGGAAAAAAAGAAGAAACCATGAAACATTTCGGGTGAGTGCCATATAAAATAAAAGCACAAACAGTTGAGCACTGTTCAGTTAGGTACCTACCTATAGTTTCCTATGAAAGCGCTGCCGTCGTAAAAGCGGCCGCAAAGTGACGCATCACGGTTTGGGTTTGACATTACGAAGTCAAAAAAGCTTTATAGCGAAAGTATTTTTAGTAGGTCACCAAAAGTAGTGCCACCAAATACTTTTCAAGTATTTTTATACCTGGTTTTCGACCCTGGTGTTTTTTCATACCCATACTTGCCAGCCCTGGTATTGGATTTTGCAAGTATATCTCATCCCTACTAAGTATAAACCATTGAGGTAGGAATAGTACCTATTCTAAGTTAATGCTTATAAACGGACGATATCTTTTGCGACGTAGTGAAGACACCGCATTCATATTCTAACTTGTTCTTTTTTGCGTCATGTTTTACTGCAAATAAACTTATTCTTCTCTCACTGGCTAGATGAACTGTCCTCACACAAACCTCAA
This sequence comes from Tiliacea aurago, assembly GCA_948098905.1. Lineage (NCBI taxonomy): Eukaryota > Metazoa > Arthropoda > Insecta > Lepidoptera > Noctuidae > Tiliacea > Tiliacea aurago. Next base: position 22,848,688 of record OX402593.1, read on the forward strand.
CTCCATTGAATATGTCTTCTTGCGGCGCATTCTTATCTCTTAACAGCTTAGTTGACATTTTGAACAGTTTAGTGCTAGACGTCGGATGAAGATACAAATCGCAGAAACTGAAAGTTGAATTTTAGAAGATTGAGAGTCCATTATCATCAGCCTATAGTATCTACCTACTTAGTAATTTGAATGGACATAGGTATTTCCAATAGCGCCGCTATTTAGTCCGATTAACGACCATACAGCCCGTGGGTTATATGGTCGTTGAGTCCGATCTTTGTCTGTTCTCATCCAGCTGCTACCAGCCGTCCTGCGAAGATCGTAGCTCCACTTAACTTTAGGGTATCCTCCTCTGCGTTTGAGTGAGAGGAATAAGTATTTCTACATATGATGATGTCAAAGGTGACTTTAGATCTACATGAAAATCAATATAGGTTAAAAAAAAACCAGCAAATACAAAAACCAGCTCACCCATCCTTCTTTGGCTGCGACAAAGTCGAGGAAGATACTCCATCACTCCAATAGAAGTCAATCCCTCCAACTTTGTAGACCCCAGCGTGGGGGTCAAAGTGGAAGTAATGGTTCTCAACCCGCCACGCCTCGTCATCTTTCATGCTGTACACGATGAGGGCGTTTGATCCCATATCCGTGATATATGCGTAGCTGGCGCTGCAATCCTTGCCTAATGTTTCTACAGACTGAAAAAAAAACAGCATACTGAGTTGCTGCTGTTGGAGATCAGACTGAGATTCTGCTGGGCTGCAGTTTGTTGCACCAATTCTTCTTCTTCCCAGCTAAAGCATTAGGAAGTGGTGAAGGGCGGGCGTTTTGGGGGATTGTGTTTTGTAATTTTGACGTTGAAAAAGTGCGCCAATTCCCAGCAATCTCAATTTGAATAAATGACTCGTGATTTTGTGTCATTATCAGGGATTCAATTCTTCTGTCACATTAGCAATACTTAAGGGGCCGGCGCGGCGGCGTAGTATGCGTAGTTCATACAAACGTAATACCAAAATAATTTGTAAATCAAACATATTCTTAAGGTAGTGTTTATTTATTTCGATTGGATTACAGATTATCTATGTTGCCAAATATATATTTTGAAAGGACAATTATATAAAGACGAGTTATGAGGAATTTAAAATTTCTATAGAAAACTTATTTTTCTCATAACTCTTGTTTAAATCAGTGTCCATTCAAAAAATATATATTTGGGAACCTAGATTTCTGTATTCTAATCGGAATAAACACACACTACCTGAATATGTTTGATTTACAAATTATTTTGGTATTACGTTTGTATGAACTACGCATCCATCGCCGGCCTCATAACAGACAACAGTGACCACATAATTGCACTGCGATAAGCCTACCTGCATAAATACTTAATTATGTAGGTACCCTACTCTACACACAACTGCGGAGTAAAGATCAAGTAACAATGTGTCTAGGCAGCGAGAGTCGCAAGTTTGCAACGTTTTCATACAGATAAATAAAAACTTAAAAGTTGGTAGGTAATCGGGTAGGTAAATAGAGGCGAATTGAGCCAATTGAGCCTTTTTACTTTTGGGAATGTCACTGGTGAACATCGTGAAAATGAGGGGAGATAGCACGAAGCCCTGTGGGACTCCCATGCGAATGGGGTGAGGGGAGGAAAGTGAACCCTCGATGCGATAGCGGAGAGTGCGGTCCGACAAAAAGTCTCGTAAGATGAGCACGAGACGGTCAGTCACTCCGGGTTGATAAAGCTTATAATAAGCCGTTGTGCCAGACTTTGTCGAATGTTTTCGCTATGTCGAAGAACAACACGCCCGTAATCGCACTACGCTGGAACCCAGCGCTTAAGGGGACTATAACCGACTTTTAATGATTTCAAACTTAAGATCACGTTTAAACTAGTAGTGTTAATGATTTGAAAAAAATATATGATAAATTAGAGCATTATCTCAATAACTTAATATGTGAATATTTTTATTATGTTTATATTACATAGTGAAATTAATTTGTAAAGTTATGTCTAACGCGGATAAAAAACTGAGAATGGCGCAAAATCTACCATGCGTATTTATCTGAAACCTTCACCAATTTATAGATAATTTAATTATTGATCTTCTGGTATACGCGTTTTATTAAAATACCGTTTGTTTTGTGAATAATAAATTAATAATGCGTCAAATTGGGGACAGTGCTCCTTGATGGGCGAGTCCTATTACTGACTGAACGTACGACGCGTTGCGTGAGCTCAGTACAGAACACGCAAGCTAACTACTCAAGGTCACTGGCATATATCTGCGTCTTAATAAAAGTGCTATATGATTGCGTTTTGGATGGGGTGGTTTTGACAGTTGACATAACTCTCACTAACTGCATCGAACCTATAGCCCAATTGCACTGCTCTGACTGTAAATGGACTGCAAAACCTTAAGCTGATAGCCGAGGTTTCACTCGTGTGAATGTTCAAGTATATAATAATTTACCTACTTACGATGCTAGTCAACACGGATGAGTCTCTTAACACATCTTCTTTGAGGATGTACTTCTTTATCAGGTTGTCCGTAGTCAAGTCGAACACTAGCACGGCTGCATCTGATACTTGTATCACATCCCCTGTGGTATTCAAACAATACAATCATGTAAAAAGAAAAACAGTAGGTAGAAATAAAAAGTCGTGTACACACTATCTTACTTTATATCATAGGACCAACGTTAAGTTAGAAGGTACCTACTCAGAATAGAATAGAATAGAATACTCTTTATTATGTACACCATAAAAGTTATAGATATAAATGTTTAAATTTTCCATAGGGTGACACAATGGGCGGTCTTATCGCTAAAAGCGAACTTTGGATGGATTAAAGGGAGCAGGAGTGACAATACTGCAGGTAGTCAGTGGAACTTAGGAACAGTATCGACACGAAAAACTATAAGACATTGAAAAAAATGCCACAACTACATACATACATAAACTCGCCTTGTTCCCATGGCTGAGACTACAGGACACCACCTGCTATGATTCTTCTACGATCATACACATAACTGTTACCTACTTAAGCGGGTAGATACCGACCTAAGTCACAGATGAAGAGTCATCTTTATGTCCCTGCAATGAGGGTTTTCATCAAAATTCACGCTACCAGTACGCGCCACTTTGACAAGAATGATTTTAAACAACGTTCATCATTCGGTCACTCAAGGCGGTTTGACACTTTTGGCAGATGCCCGGACCTGACCACTCAGTGCTAGTGCTATAACCTAGTGAACGTCATTCCAGAAAACCCCCATTCCAGCTTTAGCCTTCCAGACCTTCAGCTCACAGCATCACGTTGCAACCAAAAAGCAAGTCTTTACAAGTCTTTATTTGCTTTTTGGTTGCCAGGTGCTGATGTGTGATTCGTGGACGTTTATTTGTATTAAAAGCACTTACCAGCCATATCGGATACTCCATTATCGACGACCCAGAGACGATTGCACTTGTCAACGTGAACCCTGAAGGTGGACACGACAGTTCTGTTGGAGACCACTTTGCCCTCCGGGCTCAGGCATCCCTCGTTCCAGTTCGGGTACGGATACAGAGGTGCATCTTGAGTGTCGTTCAGATAGACGAAGTTCAAGGAAGAAGGGATGCCTGGTAAAAGATACCTCTTAGGTTAGATCGATGCTGTTGGAAATTTATTTTTACTGGAGAGTAACATAATATGCCACCTGTACCTATTCCACGAAAGAGGTAAAGACACCCGACGAATGAAATAAGTTTTAAGTGTAAAATGTAACAGAGCTCCCCCTGTTAGGTACGTCACATTTAAAATATTTTCCGCCTTATTACAAAACAAGATTTATATTTTGACATGGCATAAACCATGCAGCCAGTTTTTGTAATAAGAACGTGACAGTGATTGAAATACCGTTCTTTAAACAAAACTGAAACCTTAGTTCGGTACTAAGTTGTCAGTTTTGTGTTTAGGAACTTTACCATAGCCAGAATAAAGTTCGAAATTCAATAATGTCTCCATGTTTTAAACCTGGGTCTGAAGATAAACTTTGTTTTATAATAAGAGGGAATGAGATTTAAATTGTCATGAACCGGGACAAATCTGGACACGAGATGCTACTGAGAATTTAATAATGGAAAAACCGCCAATGCACAATGACCCGAATATCGAATCCAGGATCCAACGTTCAGCGATCCCGTGCCTCTACACTCTACACCAACGAGGCAGTTCATATGCTAATTATAACGTACAATATATAAGTATGCTGTACGTATTTGAAATAAATAAATCAATATAATTACTTCAGGTACATGAAAAATCGACGCGAAAATTCACGCAATCGTGGCACAAAAACATCACGCCTGAATTCTCCGAAGGTTGGGCAGTAGTGTTTAGTACAGCCACATTTAATTTTCCCCGATAAGTTTTAATTCCCATCATCCCATGTAATAAGGAGAGAGCTTAAGGGGACGATAACCGACTTTTAATGATTTTATACTGAAGATCACGTCTAAAGGAGTAGTGTTAATGAAATGAAAAAAATATATGATAAATTAGAGCATTTTCTCAATAACTTAATAAGTGAATATTTTAGATTATATTTATTTATATTACATAGTGAAATTAATTTGTAAAGTTATGTCTAACACGGATAAAAAACTGAGATTGGCGCAAAATCTACCAAGCGTATTTTTCTGAAACCTTCACCAATTTAAAGATAATTTAATTATTGATCTTTTAATATACGTGGTTTATTAAAATACCTTTTGTTTTGTGTATAATAAATTAATAATGCATCAAATTGGGGACAGCGCTCCTCGATGGGCGAGTCCTATTACTGGCTGAACGTACGACGCGTTGCGTGAGCTCAGTAGAGAACACGCAAGCTAACCACTCAAGGTACTGGCATATATCTGCGTCTTAAGGGGGGTGTATCTAGTAAAATATAACTGAGTTTTACTAAAAACAAAATAAAAATGATGATCTAGCCTTTTTTCCACCGAGGTATGGTGACGAACAATTTGTCATTCCACCTCGCTATTCCAGTTGGCATGTTGTTAGTGGGTATATAAGTCCCATTGGCTAAAGAGGATTTTCTTTCTTTGCAGCATTCATCGCAGGTCCATGCAAAGTCTATGAATTTCCATTGGAATTTTGGAGGTATCAGCGCTGCCGCCTGATAAACGATTAAAAGAACTAGAATTACGGATAAATTTGACATGGTGTTGCAAACGGTATTTTTGTATTTTTACAATTTTTATTGTTTTTTTCACATTTTATGCCTAACTAAAATTTTTCCATTGTGTTGACTTTACTGACATTACATTTCTATGACTTTGCGATGATAGGTGATATATAAGTAGGTGATAGCCACAGAGGTAGTAATAGCGCTATTATTGTAGGTATGAGAAATTCACACCCAGCTCAAACTTGTAGGATTGTTCAAAACACCATCGTATATGAAATCTAAAAAATCCTCATCGCTCCAATACCTGGAAAAAAAATTACCTATTCGGGGTCAAATGTCACAAAATCGGGGTTTTTCGCGATTTTTAGCAAAACTGTAAGTTTTATCATAAAATTAGTACTTACAGAGAAAAATTGTAGATCGGATAATTATCTACGTATAAAAATGTAAATACTTTTTTCCTAGCAAAAGGGTAGTCCTTTTAGGGTTCCGTACCCAAAGGGTAAAACGGGAACCCTATTACTAAGGCTCCGCCGTCTGTCTGTCTGTCTGTCCGTCTGTTCGTCTGTCACCAGGCTGTATCTCATGAACCGTGATAGCTAGATAGTTGAAATTTTCACAGATGATGTATTTCTGTTGCCGCTATAACAAAAAATAGAATAAAATAAATATTTAAGGGGGCTCCCATACAACAAACGTGATTTTTTTGCTCGTTTTTGCTCTATATTGATAACGGCAACAGGTAGACGCTTGAAATATTCACAGAATATGTAGATATATATTGAGTTTAAAAATAAATAATTAAATTAAAATAAAACAAATATTTAAGGGCTCCCATACAACAAACGTGTTTTTTTCCATTTTTATAGATAACTCTTTATGCGCGAGTCCGACTCGCACTTGGCCGGTTTTTTAAGTTCACTTTTTACGCAGTCGGATATTTTTTTTTCTCTAGCCTACGCTGTCCCACTGCTGGGCAAAGGCCTCTCTCCATTCCTTCCATCCTTCGCGAGCCCGCGCGTCCTCCTTCCAGTTTTACCGGAACCTATCCAATTCGTCCCGCCATCTCCTACGTGGTCTGCCGCGACCCCGTCGCACTGTTTCAGGGCACCAATTCTGTGCCATTTTGGGCCATAGTTGGTCCGGCAGATTATTTTCTTTACATTTTTAGGGTTCCGTACCCAAAGGGTAAAACGGGAACCCTATATTACTAAGGCTCCGCCGTCTGTCTGTCTGTCCGTCTGTCTGTCCGTCTGTCACCAGGCTGTATCTCATGAACCGTGATAGCTAGACAGTTGAAATTTTCACAGATGATGTATTTCTGTTGCCGCTATAACAACAAATGCAAAAAAATAGAATAAAATAAATATTTAAGGGGGCTCCCATGCAACAAGCGTGATTTTTTTGCTCGTTTTTGCTTTAAATTGATAACGGCAACAGGTAGACGCTTGAAATATTCACAGAATATGTAGGTATATATTGACTTTAAAAATATATAATTAAATTAAAATAAAACAAATATTTAAGGGGGACTCCCATACAACAAACGTGTTTTTTTGCCATTTTTATAGATAACTAGCTGCACCCCGCGGTTTTACCCGCGTAAGTCTCGATCCCGTGGGAAAGCCATCCTTAACACTTAGGGGTATAAAAAATAGATAGCCGATTCTCAGACCTACTGAATACGCATATAAAATTTCATCAAAATCGGTCAAGCCGTTTCGGGGGAGTATGGTAACTAACATTGTGACACGAGAATTTTATATATAAGATGGTACAGAACCCTTCGTGCGCGAGTCCGACTCGCACTTGGCCGGTTTTTTATTTTACACTTTTTAATAAGGATTATGACGGTTAGTTAGGTTATTTAAAATAATATATAATAATAACGGCCTCTTACTCACTCACTCCAAAACTTCGGGATCGTTTTTTATCATTAAAATTTCTCATTTAAATTACATTGACACATATTATCACTAATATTATAAAGGCGAAGTTAGTGTGTGTATGTGAGTTTGTGTGTGTGTGTGTTTGTTACTTCTTCACGCTCAAACAGCTGGACCAATTTTGATAAAATTATGTATGGAGGTAGCTGACACCCCGGATTAGCATATTATAGGCTACTTTTTATCCCGATATTCCCACGGGATCGAGACTTACACGAGTGAAACCGCGCGTCGCGGCTAGTTTGTATATATTTTTGTAATCACCTTTTAAAACACTTCATTTTGAAACTCGATAGGCTTGCGAAATATATTTTTTTAAACACACTTTTTGGCGCAAAATTCCGTCATTTCCATTTTTCTAAACATATTAATACCCAGTAACACTCGCGCAATAAAGACGAATCCAGCGACATATCATTCATCAAAATCGGTGCATCCGTTTAGTAGTTATGAGGGAACATAGGGACGGACCTACATACATACAGGTCAAACACATCCTAAGACGACCCACTGACCCCATAACTCTCCTTTTTTTACTTCGCCGCAGTCGGGTAAAAAGGGTTAAGTATAAGGTATTAACAGATTTATGTCCAAAGTAAGGAGGGCTGCTGCAGTTAATTCGGATGGGAGTGCTCCAATGAGCACAAGTGCGAGTAGTGCAACTAAGGTCTCTTAACGCAAACGCTGCCTGAGTTCCTGGCTATTTGTACAATACTTCATAGCGTAGTGGTAGCGCTATGAATAACTCAAAAACCTGCTAGAGGCCCCTTCTAAAGCTGTCGATGTGCCTGAGTTCTGGCCGAAGCTAACTTTGTTTTGAAGCCAGTGGAAGATTTGTGTGGTGAACATTTGACAAAGGTACTCTTGCTCCGCTTTTCTACAACGTACATACTTATTTTATTTAGCACTATCATGACGGACCAACTAAACGTGTTAAACGTCAAACTTCGTGCACAAAACAAATCGTCTCGTTGTTGGCATCAAGTTTTTGTCCATCTCTGTTTTATTCAAGTCAATTGTATTATACTGTCTCCGTCACGTTTGAACTATGCGTAATAACCACGTAATATCTAATTTAGATCTGTGCTGGAAAATCAGGCAACCCTTCAGCCAGATGTCACGCAAACTAAAATATTGTTCACTATTCCAATTTAATAATTGAAAGAATCTATTGAATGACGTCTTGAGACCTTGGTGTGTTGTTAACGGGAAGTGCATCGGTATATTAGCCGAAAAAAATGTCAACGGAAAACGAAGAAACTGTGAATATCAATGGTGGTGTGAACGCAGAGCCGAGTAAAGAAAAACGGATCGGCTGCGCTCATTACAAACGTCGCGCAAAGTTCGTGGTAAGAAGTAGATCATAAACAGATGTTAATTAATCGATATTAGGTGATTAATTTGGTTTATGAGCGAAAGCCGGGAACAAAACAGTCGTGGTCTATATTTATACACAACATCGTAGATGTCTTGCAATAGTGACATGCGGATTTCAGAAACAAAGATAAAGTCAACGAACCGAACTGGAAGCTGCGCATCATGCGTTATTAGGAAGCAAGCCATTTCAGAATTATTTTCTCACAAAATGTGGCATTGTCTATGCAAGATAGATACCAGTTATTGGAAATAAAATAATTTACCTCTTTCAGCACTAAGAGCAAGAGGCAAATTATTTCCAAATCTAGAGTACAGCTTCAAAGATTTAGTATTGCAGTTTGGTACTTACCTACATGATTTTATATTTAGAACTATAATGGAGAGTTCTTTGTTTGCTAAAGCACATAAGTCAAAGGAGATTTATGTACTTAATTAGAAAATAATAATGATGAATATGAGTCACTACTGTTTTGGATATTTCTTTTTCTTGGTTGCTTAGGGACAGATTTCCTTCCGCTTGAAGAAGCAGAGACCTCCCAATTTTATTGCAGGTCTGCACTGTCTAATTACACTATAGGCATAGATCATTTACTTTTATCAACATTTTTGAGAAAACACTTATCCAATTCCAGTCTCCAAAACCACTTTTATCAAGACTTCAGAAAACATTTTTAACTACTTACTTTATCTTATTAGATCACTAGCTTTTGTCTGCGTCTTCACCCACGTGGAGGTAGAAATTATTCCATGGGAATGTAGTTCCGAGAGAGTATCCTATGTCCTAATCCAGCTCATGGTCTGCCCATGTAACAAATTTCATCCAAATCAGTTCAGCCGTTTCAGCGCGAAAGCGTAACAAACTAACAAACTCACTTTCGCGTAAGTTAGGATTATCAGCATGCTTTATAAAATGCTTACTGCGTAAATAGTGAAAGTCACCACATCTCTAAAAATACAATCGCATAATCCACGCACGTATGCACGCACAGACACACACATCCACACGCACTCACTCCTACACTCTTATATACAAACTATCACTCACATACACAACACACTAAGTAACCACATACACTTATTTCATAGAATAACTTAGGCTTATATAACATCGACACTGTTTCACTTGTTACTGAATTTCAACCCTTATGGCTGAACCCTATCTCTTAAGATACAGGCTACACCTAGTTTAAGGGATAGAGTCTTATAATATAATATATAATTGAACTTATATGCATATATTATAATTTCCAGACACCATGCTGCAACAAAGTCTATCTATGCCGATACTGCCATGATGAAAACGAACAGCACTATTTCAACCGGAAGTCAGTTACGGAGCTCATATGTACGGAATGTGACAAGAGACAGAAAGTGCAGGAAGAGTGCGAGAACTGTGGAGTACGGTTTGGAAAAGTGAGTATTAAAATTTAATACCACTGTAGATTTTGGTTGGAAAGGAAAACTAGAGGAAGAACTCTTGACTTTAGATATTAGGTTTTTTTCTTCGCTATTGAGCCAGCGTCATCGAGACGGTGATATTAGTTGAGAAGCTACCAGCACCGTATAACACGATTCCTACCGGCTTCCCTTCGGAAATTCGAAACACAACCATTATATCGTCATTGAAAAATGACATAATCGAAATGTTGATGGGTTAATAATGCCAAATAATATCATCACACTATAGGTATTTAACGAACGTAAAATATGGCATGACAACATTTAAAAAAAATATTGAATGTCAGTTTACTTTTCTGTTGTCGTGTTTGTGTTGTGAAAATAAATTATAGTGCAAAGTGCTTTTATAAGTGTATTTTATATGGGTAAGTGGATACATTTTCATTTATCTGTTGTTAATACATCATTGTAGATAATAATTACACGAAATTGCATCATAAAATCGAAATTTTTGAACAAAGAAAAGTTTCGACAAAGAACCGTTCTATCGTTGGAATTTGGACTTATTTTGTGTTTTATCGACTGCAAATAATCAATAATAATCATAAATAAGTGCTTGAAACATCGTTTTAGATAATATTTGCACTAAATACTTGTGAAAAGTTTCAAAATATCATATGTCAAAAATTGCATCAAAATTGTTAAACTTTGAGGTTAAATATCATTATTTCTTTCCACAAGAATGACTAAGTGTTAAATTAATATGACAGTATAGTTCCCACCCATCTGTGCATTTATCACTAATATTCAAAAAAAAAAAAAAAGTTAATTTATTTTTTAATTAATTAATGAATAAATCAATTAACCCCCCCATTTTATTCAAGAAAATCTTTTATTAATTAATTATGGTGGTATATTTTTACAAGATATAGGTAGCTATCAGTCAATAAAGGTTTATGTAGTATCTTAGTAACATTTTTGTATAAGAAACTACTCGATGTTACTCCGATGTGAATTTTCAAAGTTTCAAAGATATCATGAGGCCGGCCTCAAGTGCCATGAACTTTGTGATTTATTATTACAACAATGTTACATAGAACTCTCAAAGAAACGCTGTTGTTAGATTTCTTATCTATTCATAATGTAACTTGCAAAATTTTGTGTAAATTGATACAATAGTTTTATCAGAAATAGCCATAACATAAGACCAAAACAATTACAGCTGTTATCTGTAATTAGGGGTAATTATTAAATACAAATACAGTTCCCACAACCATTTTTTTTATTGTTAATTACAGTGACTCTATTCAAAAACCCATACAGCTTAAATAAAGGATGTTTATGTTCTCACAAATCACTTAAGATGTTTTTTGTTTACATTGGGAACAAAGGGCAATAAATCTGGCGGCCATTAAAGATAAGGATTGGTCCTTGAGCGTTTTGACGTTTGTTATGTCATAGGGTCTGACAGGTTAAATCAGTGTCCATTCAAAATATATGTTTGGGAACCTAGATATTCTGTATTCCAATCGGAATAAAGACACACTACCTTAAGAATATACGTGATTTACAAATTATTTTGGTATAACGTTTGTATGAACTACGCATACATCGCCGGCCTCTTAAGATCAATAATAAATAATTATTGAATTATTACTAAGCATATTTACTTAGTTTTGCTAGTCACAAAACTTGTGAAAACAGCAATGCCGTAAATTGAAAACTTTTATCTTTTCAAGCCACTTGTTTACTGCAATAACATGATAGTAATGACAAATATTAAATTTATATTTAAATGGCTTGTAAAAAAACCAAGATTACTGATACCAATCATTTATGCTCTGATGCAAGTTTAACTTCTTATCACTAATGTTTGGCCACCATATTGGGTTTGCGAGTTTCACAAACTTTTTTATAGGTTACCAAAACACCGTAAAACTCATGATGTAATCTGGCATTGTCTACCTACCAGATTTATTCAAAACAAGTAGGTTCATACAATTTTTTATTTCCATTTTTGATGTGAAACATCTATAGCCGCACGTAAAGGCTTCTACATACTGGCGCGACACGCGACGCGACACAAAGGCACCGATGTCGCGCGACGAGCGGTGCACTCACCATATGCATTGTGACGAGCATAAATTGCTTAGTAACCATATTAAAGTACCTAATGGAATCGGGACCCTTTAAATACTTATTATTATGTTGTTCCGGTGGCCATCTGTGGTCTCCATCATCAGTTCCACTTCACCAGATGGTGAATTTCGGGAGCAAAAACACGAGTTACTATAAAAAATACCCAAATCGCTATAGGTTTGCCTATAAAATTCGAACAAACATAAAAAAAAAAACATACAGCCGAACTACCTCCTCCTTTTTGGACGGTCGGTTAAAAATACTAGAAACGTGTTTCGGGTTTCGCATATGCGAAACCCGAAACACGTTTCTAGTATTTTTACTTTTTACTTTTTACTAAAACTAATGTATATAACAAAAAAAAAATATAAAAAATTATGTGTAGTGCTTTTCGTTGGGAACTGTGTGTTTGTCGTACCGGTGCACGTCGTCACACACAATGGATTAATCTAAATCTTCATTTATACGTTTTCTTTCATCATTCGGACGAGCACTTTCGGTATCAAGCTCATAACCGTTCAAAAGATATTAACAAAAATCGATGAATTTTCATAGACATAACATAACGTAACACGTTGACGATAAAATTTATCGTCAACATGTTTCTGTGCGTGAGGTGTGCTCTTTTGGAATTTCCATTTTTTTTTTCTGCCTATCTCTATACTTAATATTAATCGCCCTATGCCTTAATTTCCGCAGTACACATGCCTGATCTGCAACTTGTTCGACGATGATGACAAACGGCAGTACCATTGCGACGGCTGTGGCATCTGCCGCGTTGGAGGAAGGGACAGGTTCTTCCACTGCGAGCGCTGCAACATGTGCCTGCCCGTACAACTGCAGCAAGTCGGCCACAGGGTGAGACCAGCATTAAATTGTCGAGACAGGTCAACAGACAGGTTAACTTCTTCAGTATAATGAAGAAGTTATTGAAAGAAGAGTGGGTCTTATGGCTATTGGCTTATTTTGCTCGCTGGAAGGCGCATCATGGTGAGCAACGAGAACGACCCAATGACGATAACCGACACTAGGGTAGGTAGCAGTGGCGAAAGCACCGTATCACACGATTCCTACCGGCTTTCCTTCGGAAATTCAGAACGTCGTTATTTAAAAATTGCACACAGTCAGTAGTGTTTAATAATGCCAAATAATATAATAATCACATTGTAGGTATTTAATACACCATACAATTAAAACATTACAAAACGCCTACCTTACATTTTTTGTCTTTATATCCCAAAACAAAACATTTTGCTCTAAAATAACTGTCATTTCTATTTCAATACAAAATCGACGTCATGGCGAGTTTATTTTGTGTAGAAAAGATTTTTTTTTGCTCCGGCTTAACTCTCTTATAAAATCACACTTCGCCACTGGTAGGCCAATGCCCAGCAGTGAAGTCTTTCGTCCTGATAAAATTTGGGAGTATTGCACAATAATTAACCTTATTACAAGAGGCTAAGACATAACTGACGAAACTTGTACCTACTTTTTCGAGAAATTCAGTCGTGATGTTTTAAATGTTCTATATTGTCGGTCGTAGTTTTTACGAACGTATGTAAAACCCCTGAAAATCAGCGCTGTGTTGTGGGTCCCCCATAGCACAGCATCATGCTGAGTGCAAGCCTTTTTGTCACAGTCATGACGTGCAGTTGCCTAATATTTGTTATTTTTGTGCTCGTGATTATAATGTAGATAGGTTTTTTTTTTAATGTTTACTTGCTCGAATTTATGTTTTCCTAAGCACGTGTTTCTGTGACGAATAAAATTATTTTTCTTTCTTTCTTTTCTTTTCTTTCTAAAAGCATAGTTATTCCATTCATTTAAAAGAACTGATATTAAGTCTAATAGTATTTATTTTTACAGTTTTTTAGGGTTCCGTACCTCAAAAGGAAAAAAAACGGAACCCATAAATAGGATCAATCGTGTGTCTGTCTGTCTGTCCGTCTGTCACAGCCGATTTGCTCCGAAATGTACTGGACCTTTTAAGTTGGAATTTGGTACACATATGAACTTCTGTGACCCAAACACGGACGTGTAGCGTAAATAAACAATTTTGAATATAGGGGTCAATTTCGTGGGGCAAATTCGAAAAAAAAAAATTGCTAACTACCGTGTGACATAAAAAATGGAAACTTGGCTGGAATGATGGCTTGATAGAAGGTTTTCAGATATATATTTTTTTTAAATTTTAAAATAATTTAAGAAAATAGAGGAAATTAGACCCTTATCTCCGAAACTATTGAGCCAAAAATTTTGAAAAAGAAAGAAAGTTTATGAAGTCTATGGTCTTAAAATAACATGGTAAATCACTCATTATTGTGCGTAGGTACAAACTTACATTTGCAGTTGGAATGTATAGGGGAACATGTCTTTCAACTAAAATGCTAAGTTTGTTCTTGGTATTATTAATCATCCCAACTACGGAATTCTTCATTGTGCGTGGTCCGACACGCGCTTGGCCGGTTTTCTTTTTTGTTTTTTCGTTTTTTAACTCACTTAATAATCCATGTATTTTCTCCATCCACAGTGCGTAGAAAACGTATCCCGCTCGAACTGTCCCGTGTGCCTGGAGGACATCCACACGTCCCGCATCCCGTGCCACATCCCGGACTGCGGACACCTGCTGCACCGGCCCTGCTTCGAACAGCTGCTGCATTCCGGACACTACGCCTGCCCCACGTGCCAGACTAGCATGATTGATATGACTAACGTGAGTAAAACGTATCCCGCATCCTGTGCCGCAACCCGGCCTGCGGACACCTATAATACTGAATGCCAACAAAGATTTGAGTGGACATTTCCGAAAGGAAAATTCTTCTACGAAAAAGGCTCCCGGAAAATGTTGTGACGGCTCCCACACTGAACTGCTTCAAGAACGGACTGGACACATTAAATATCTCAAAACTATTTGAAACACACGCATCAGCTAATAGCTGCTAGTGTGTCTTACCAAATAATAATAATTAATGCTCTACGCGGTATGTGTTAAACGAATTTAAGAAAATTGAAAAAGTAGTAAAGCAAAATAATATCAACAGTTGAAATAAAGTCGTTTATCCGTTGACACTCTAGCGAACTAGTAACTTTATTTATTTTGATGTGAAACATCTATAGGCGCACGTAAAACTGATTACTCGCGGGGCGACGCATGCTGCGTGGCGATCGGCCACTATACACTGATACAGTCTCTAAGTAGAAATTTGTAAATGTGTGTGTAGTGCGATGTTTAACAACTGCCAGTCGTCCCGTGACGGTTCAATTTTTATTTGTCTTTGTTATTGTTCAATAATAAAATCGACCTTGAAACGCGTCGCTGCTTGGATTTGGCCATGTGCTTGCATATTGTGAACAGACACTTTAGATTATTTATGAACACACAGTAACATACAAAGAGATCCGACATCATTATATGTTTACGTGATAAATTAATAAAAAAACATTACACACACTACCATGCGTTTGTCATAAACCCACATAGTGCCAGGGATAGATAGGTGACAGAAATGACAGTTCGAGCATGGAATTAGTACTTTTTAGTAACATGGAATTAGTAAGTACTATATAGATTGTAAGTAGAGGGAGTCGAATTTCGACCAGTGGGCGACCACTAGTAATTATAATTATAGTACAAAGGATTATGTTTTATTTTCTCTTCAGTTGTGGAGCTACCTGGATTCTGAGGTGGCGGCGACACCGATGCCGCCGGAATACGCAGATTACAAGGCCACCATACTCTGCAAGGATTGTCATAAGGTATACAATACTTATTATTATAATATTTACAAAAAAAATAACAAAATACTAAAATATCAAAACAAATGAAATTAAATTAAATTTATTTGCAAGAATTGTAGTACACAAATGGTTGGGTCTGTTAACAGTTTCTAAAACAATTCGCTAAAACTAGCATGCAAGAAAGATAATTAATAACATTAATGAAATAAAATGAAGATAATAAATTGGAACATAAATCCTATTTAGTATAATAATTAATAAGAATAAGACTGTCAATCATTTGTCAAATTATAACAGTAAAATGTCAATGGGAATCTAAGTTTAGGTACTTCACAGAATAGAATGATTTTTCTATAAGCCATTTGAATAACGCTGTTTTAAAACGATTGATTGGCAGTTCCCTGAGTTATTGATATTTAAAATTACCAGAGTTTGGTAATTTTAAATATCCTTATAGCCATTGGAAACCAACTTATGTGATATAAGTGGCTTTTCATTGAAGGAATACCTAATTCAAATCATAAAATCAATAATAAATATATTATACAGGGTGGATTTTTGAGACGGTTAAGGTAGCTGGCCTTACTACCTGTAAGGGCAGCTACTTTAACAGTCTCAAAACCCCCCAAACCTCAAAACCGTCCCATTTTTTTGCTGACTGTAATATTTTTTCATTTGTGAATGCGGATCAAAATTTATCAAAAAGTTAATGACAGTCTCTTAAGACCGTTTTCCTGTAGCTACAACGGTTAAGGTAGCTGCCCTTACTGCCCCATCTCAAAAATCCACCCTGTATAGTAATAAACGATTTACTATTTAATTACAGCTATCGACAGTAAAGTTCCACGTAGTAGGGCTGAAGTGCCAGCACTGCGGAGCCTACAATACGTGCCAGACCAACGGGTTTCACAAGTAAGTACTCAAACTAGGGCCTAAGAAATAAATATCCATTATAAAAGGTCGGTTTGCTAAAGTCGGTAAGAACACTGCATTTCACTACATCTATCCATAATACCAATTTGTAAGAAGGAGCTTTTTATTTTCAATTTCTCTCTTCTTCAAAATTTCCGCCATTTTGTTTTTTTTTTCTTGAATAGCAGCCAACGATAAAACTTTCGGAAATCGATTGTTTTCATCATTTTACAATAATATGTTCCTTGGCAATATCTCCTAAACTGTCACATTTCTAATATAAAAACCAACAAAGTTGTTCAAGTAGCGCCATAAAAGTTAGCTGGTATAAGCGTATTGGCTGTCTAAATCGTCTTCGTGGACCAGGGACAGTGCTGATTCCACAAAAATAACACCGTCGTGTGTCAATATTCGTACCAGAATCACTCGTTTTGTAAAAAACAATAACAGTCAAAAATGTACAACACCAATGGAACAATCACAAATCAATAAACAATAACAGATTTACTTTAAAGAGAACAGGATAAGCGTACAGTGAAGGTCAAAAAACTCGAAAACATGACACTTAACGAGCTTTTACTAAAGTATATTTTCGATTTATATTAAAACAGCCTATCGATTTTTAAAGGTTTCATTCATGGCCTTCATTTCGAAAAAACATCTAAATTCCAAACCCTTTTATTGTTTTAACATAAAATATATCCTATGATACTCGGCAGTACTGTAGCTTCACATTAGCGAAAGAATTTTCGGAAGCGGATCAGCAGTTCCGGAGGTTACCCCCTACATACAAACTCACAAATTTTACCTCTTTATAACATTAGTTAATAGTATAGATGTATGCTCGCAAGATAGCGATGGTGCCGTGTTCTTAACTTATAGTGTGCCAGTTTGGGACATATATTGTTCCATATTTAGGGTTCCGTACCCAAAGGGTAAAATGGGAACCCTATTACTAAGGCTCCGCCGTCTGTCTGTTTGTCCGTCTGTCACCAGGCTGTATCTCATGAACCGTGATAGTTAGACAGTTGAAATTTTCACAGCTGATGTATTTCTGTTGCCGCTATAACAACAAATACAAAAAAACAGGATAAAATAAATATTTAAGGGGGCTCCCATACAACAAACGTGACTTTTTTGCTCTATATTGATAACGGCAACAGACGCTTGAAATATTCACAGAATAATTAAATTAAAATAAAACAAATATTTGTCAAGCGCCAAGTGCGAGTCGGACTCGCGCACGCAGGGTTCCCTTCGTGCGCGACTCCGACTCGCACTTGGCCGGTTTTTTATTATACATTTATTTTTACCTATTCTTTTCTAACATTTACATTATATTCTAATGACCCATTCTTATTCTTCATAATTATCCACATAACATTTCCAGGGATTCAAACAGCCCTCAAGCGGGCGACTCCTCAACCGCTACATCAACCTCGACGAGTCGCAGCGGTTCCTCCTCCGCCACATTCCCGGAGTCGCGCGAAGAATCGCAGAACGACGAGTTACCGCGAGCCAATCCACTCGACGAACCACCACAGGCTTGACACATCGTATAGACGCTTGCTACACGACCACAATTAATCGTAAGACTAGTCGTACGAATAATCGCAGAGGCTTAGTCGTACGATCAGTCGTACGACATGTCGGGAGTCTGTTGAAGGAACGTAGGCTTGATGTATAGTGATGTTAAGGTTATGTTTATTTTGAATCTACAAGAATGAGAAATCGTCCAAACTGACCTTTTTTTTTTGTTGCCGTCGTCGAATTACTCGTAAAGGCTTCTACATACCAGCGCGACGCGACACGGCACAAAGGCCCCGCGTGTTGCGGGACGAGCGGTGCCTTTGTGTCGCGTCGCGTCGCGCGACAAGTCGCCCCGGTATGTAGAGGCCTTTAGTCGGCAAATTCGATCAGTCGATGGCAATTTGGCAAATAACTTGTGAATTACATTTATTTAAAATTTATTGAGTGGAGTATAAAGGATATTTTTTTTTAATATACGTCTGACAATATTTATGTCTCTTTCAGCACAGTTTTGTCTTTTATTCTTGTATTTAATAAAGCACAGTTTGAGATTTCTAATAAAAATTATTTACAAAAAGTTGAGTAATTTACGGCCCGTTTTACTCAATTTACGGCCCGTTTTACTCAATTTACGGCCCGTTTTACTCAATTTTATCTATGTGACTTCAATGTCAAAAGTACATAAATATAATTGTGAGAACTTTTTTGATATTATCAGCTCCGTAGTTTTTTTTATTGAAATCTCAGGGCTAGTCGATACTTGTCACAAACACGAAACAGAGGCTATGTAAAAGGCTAAATGTTTGCTATTTATTACATAATTTATTATTTATGAAATTATTTCCGGTTAAATTTCATCACACTAGGAAGTAATTGTAGAAAAACGTCATTATTTTCGTAAAAATACCAAATGTTCGATTCTTGAATAAAATAAGATTGATGCACTGTTTAATTCGATCTAGTTCATTAACTGCGTAAATCTAATCTGTCCAGTATAATAATGCGATTAAATAATGTTCTCATGTTCCATTGTGTTCAGGAGAGAGAGCTCAACGTTGACGTTATTTCAATTATCTAAGATATAAAATTAGGAAATTTATATGCTCATAAAGTTACAAGTAGATCACTGTTTGACCTTGGTGCTACTTTTTCTTGTGTAATAAAATAACCGTCAATAATTTTAATTACCACTGCCCGTCGCATTTGAGCGGTACCTATGAGAGGCCTTTATTTTACGATTATACAGGGTCAAATTTAATTAGCTAGCGAAACTCCGTGGACGTGTTGGGTATCGTTAACTAAATACTATAAACGAAAAAAATAAAGATTTGATTTTTTTTTCTGGTGTCAATGACCACTGGCAGTGAAGTTACTTGAGGTAGTTAAGTTTTTGTTTTATCGTGTTTAGTTATCGATCATTATTATCATCATCTGTGAAGTTTACACAGCAAGAACAACTGATTTTGAAACTCATATTTCAAGTAACTAGTCTTTGACCCCAAAAAAATACATTCTTTTTTTTTTCGGTTTATCGTATTTATATATCGATACCCAACACGTCTGCGGAGTTTCGCTAGCTAATTTAATTTGACCCTGTATTTAGTGCCAAAAACTGTTTTCCAATTATAATGATTTAATTAATATTAAAACAATTAAATTAATTTTTTACAGTGGAATATTTAATTAGGATAAAACTTTTACTTATTGATAAAAAAGTGGCTTTTACTGATATTTTCCCTGACGCATTTTATTTAGTTGTCGTGTTAAGTGCACTGGGTGCAAGATACAGTAGCATCATCAGTCAATACAACTTGTCTTAATAATTATAGTCATAAAATTATTCCAAATCAAAGTTTTGTACTCAATCGTGTGTTCCAAGTTCCAATATGTTGAGTGCGGTTTAATATAATCTGTGTACAATATAATTCGAACCTCCGCTCAAATAGTGTCGTAAGTCAAAAAATCAGTCATAAATATGACACTATTTGAGATAAGATTTTGAAGTTTTCTAAAACGAATGGAACATTATAAGAGCTTTCAATTTGTTTGAGTTGTGACACTATTTGAGCGGAGGTGCGATATGTACTATCTTGAAATTATAGCCTTTTTATGAAATGTCTTCTAACTACGAAAATATTATAAGGACACAATTTTTCCCTAATAACAATATTTTGTAATAATAATATGACAGAAAAAAATACTTTTCGCTATGTACAGTCGCCAGCACATCAAGCTACTACAATCTGTCAAACTTTATTAAATAGATTTTCAACTTTATTCCTACAGCATAAGGTTCAAGGTTGATTGAGGAAATTTGACAGTTTTGGGTAGCCGTGGTCCTGCTGGCGTCTGTACGTTTGGAATTCTGGTAGGTAACTATCATCTAGTTTTAAACAAAAGCCGGCAGTATGAAAATAAATCTCTGGCCAAACTGAGGCGAATCCCGCGCAGGATGCAGGACGCAAAGTAGCGCGTCGATTTTTTGAATGATTAGGTTCAAGTCACGCGACTATTCGCGCCACTTTGAACACGTCAATACAAGTTAGTTGACACAATCGACGCAACTGAATTTCATCCCACAACCTGCGCGGGATTCCCTTCAGTATGGCCCGAGCTTACGGACTGTGTAGTTGGGTAGCACACTCTTTTAAAATGAGGATCGTGCGAAGCACTCTTTTTACAAAATGTGCTAGCACACTGTTCTACCACGAATGAGGCGAGGCTGCGGTGGCCTGTGAGCACGTACGTGCTGTGAGTGTGTCAGTGAGTCGCGTGACTCGCCGCGCGAGTTGTGTGTGCCGTGTCGCGTTGTCGTCGCTACACACCACACTCACGAGTCGCGAGTGGTGTGTAGTGACGACAACGCGACACGGCACACGTACTCAGTCGAGTAGGCACACAAGGTGGCTAGTCGGTTAAGCGCGTCACACAGCTCGCACGAGTGGTGATGAGGGAAAGAGAAATGGGAATGGTTACAAAAATGTTCTGTTTAGCTAATCTGTGGTGTGTGCTAGCACATCAAAATAAAAAGAATGAGTGACTCTTTTCATCCAAGTGAGTAGCTACAACTGTGCTAGCACATGTGCTGAGTTACCCAACACTAACTGTGATGACGCTCAATCATTTTCAAGTAAGTGGCACCATCAAATTTTTACACATAGGAATAATCAAAAAATTAAAAATTAAATTATTGTACCTATATTTTGTTAGGCAGAGTGCGTAAACGCATCGCCACAAGAGTCGGGCTGTGTTTAAAAGTGATCATGAGTTACAATATCAAATTGATTCTGTAGTACTAACGGCAAAACAGATAAGTATACAGGCTTATTGTTCGTCTGAACGGGTCCTTCCACTATAGTATACGCCGTTCGTGGCAGCCGCGGTCATAAAATGCGGGAGCGAGATAACACGCGACTCAATACGACAGTTTTAACAAATCCCATACTAGATATTCACTGTCCTATTCGCACGTTTCATGACTCGCGACTTGTACGAGTCTTGGCGTTTAGATATAGTTGCCTGCATGCTTAACTATTTTGCCGTGTGTACTTTAATTGAAAAAGGATTACATGTTTTCCATAATATTGTGCCTTGTCCAATTTCAAAACTGGATCTGCAAACAATGAATCTAGAGCATTTTAGCAATTTTGAGTTGTAATATAAGGGATTTAAAGCTCCATTTTTCATTAGTGACCTGTTTGAAAAGCAATATTATATTAAATGAATAAATAATACTTTATATAAATCACTTTTACATGTAATTATTTACATAACCGTTTTGCTGTTTCTCAATATACATAGTTTTAGAATATTTGCTAGATGTCTCAGTTTTTCATCGGTAATGTTAAGAGATTATAATATAATAATATGTATAGTATATGCTTAGCTTGATTAATAAAACAATTAGAGAATGTATGTTAAAAATATATTGCAAAATTGTGATATTGAGAACCGGGTGTTTTCGTCAACGACCGACAGTGGATTTAGACTGGATAATTATTATAATTAAATAAATCGGACTATAGAAATATACTATGGGACCAAACTTGAAATCACGAAAAAAATCAGCTGTTCCCTACATTTATAACTCGTCAAAATGTAGGGAACAGCAGATTTTATTTTCGCGATTTCAGTGTTGGCCCCATAGTAAAAGTTGTTCATAATGATGTGTATAATGACCTCTTAAGAGGTTGTGCGTTAATTCTGGGACGTGTTGTATATACAATAGACATAAAAAAGTTATTTTCATCATTTATCGTTATTTCTCTGCGTGAGCCAAACAGAAATGAGGATATTCGCCGATCTCAAGGTAACATAGCCCTAAGAAAAATCGAAGACAAACAAGGACAATAGGGTCTGCCTTTTGTATATTTGTCTGTTTCGTAGAAGAGCGGTGGCCGCCACAACGGCCGCAATGACGGCCGTCATGAAAATAGTGACAGTGGGGTTTGACTTTATGGTATCAAAAAAAGCTCTCTAGGAAAACACACCAACTTACTTTCCTAAATGACGCCTCAGTGACGTCATTCGACGATAAAATGCGGACGCTATGTGGCGGCCACCGCAGTCTTAGGAAACTCATACCCCCTTATTACAAAACAAGGTTTATCTTCAGACCCAGGTTTAAAACATGGAGCCATTATTGAATTTCAAACTTTATTCCAACTATGGTAAAGTTCCTAAACATAAAACTGACAACTTAGTACCGAACTAAGTTTTTAGTTTTATATAAATAACGGTATTTCAATCACTGTTACGTTCTTATTACAAAAACTGGCTCCATGGTTTAAGCCATGTCAAAATATAAATCTTGTTTTTTAATAAGGCGGTTAGGGACTAACCACATTTAGTCAGCTCTGTTCAGCTTTTGTCCATAGAAAACAACGATTTTGTATGGAGATGCGTACGCTTCGGTACGACGCGGAAAACTGAACGTATGCGTACGCATCTCCATATAAAATCGTTGTTTTCTACGGACAAAAGCTAAATAGAGCTGACTAAGGCACATCGGCGCGCCGTTGTTTTTCTGAACATTATCAGGACAGGATAAACAGATTTATTTAAAAATAGAAGGATTAAACTACTCTCAATCCAAATCCTGGCGAAATCCATAAGTCTGTATCCGGTTGAATACCAGACCTTAGGACTAAGTAGACTAATGTTTTAAATATTTAAATAAGGATCTAATATTTATTTCTCGGGGTGTGCAACTTGCGGCTGACTATTTATTTAAAATAAGGCAATTTATACACAATTATTTGTTTAGTCGATCAAAACAGTTGGTATTGCTGAAATTGGTCACTATTATAGCTTATAATGCGATCCATGTATTTTATTATAAATAATTGAAACGAAAAAAAAATGTTTTTGTTGAATTTTGTTTTGCATTTTTTTATTTGTTAGCGCTAATTTGTTGCGAAGCTTGTAAAGCACCGTGAGAAGTGCAGAGGAGAATACTTTCGGATGATATTGAATATTTAACTTTATTATGTGTCTCATAGCAAACAAAATTGCGTGAGCGGTCTTGTGCTCTCTGACAATCTTTTATAAGTAAAAAGAGGTAGTTAAGTTACCTACCCAACCATTGAATTAAAAAAACGGCATAATCGAAGAAACGTGGAAGTAGGACGGCATGCTCTAATTATCGGTAGCGAAGAAAAGAGACAAGACGAAGAACACCAATAAGGCTAGAAATAGCATAGAATATAAATTATGCTAATTAGCCAAAATTGTAACATATCACTTGAGGAACGCGTTTAATCTATCTACCACTTTTTACATATAATATCATTGCTGATAATGAAAATTTTCAATATCATCAATTATCTGCTCAGACGGCCTAGACAAAGTAACATTCGATTAGCGATAACGCTAGTAGAAAAGCCATAAAATGTATGGAGTTGACATAAGCTAGCGAAATGTCACGTGATCATAGGTCAACGAATAGAAATTAGCTAGACAATGTCAAAAAGGGTCCTAATAAACGTATAAATAATAACACAAAACCAGGTTTTTCAATAATTTTTATCTCTGCCCAATAGGGTCAATCGAATGATGTTAGCCCTTAATAAAGGGTTAACATCATTCGATTCCGTGAAACGAATCGACAGCGTGGAACGATAATTTCCATAGAGATGCGTAGCCAAGTGGCACTTTTTGACAAGCGTTATCGCTAGTTTTCGATTCGTATGAAGGAATTCGAATCGAAAACTAGCGATAACGCTTGTCAAAAAGTGAAATAACGGTAGCGATTGTAGAAAAAGAATCGCTCCGAAGCGAATGCCATTTGTCTAGGCCCTCAGCACTACTTTCAGTTTGCGCTTAGCCTGATGCTATAACGTTGGTTATTTCAGCGCCTGATACTGTTACAACACATGATTCAATAGGGCCAATGAATGACATGACCGGTCCGGACTTTGTGCAGAAGACAGTGCGATAAATTTTTTTTAGGAACTAAATGGTGACATGAATGATAAATGATTTTATTTCTGTAAGTACCTGGGTTTGTACAAACACTGTTACACGTCAATAATATTTTAAAAACTAGATGAGGTCGGCGTTTCCTACCTGACTACTCTGAGAAGAAAGGAAAACTAAAAAAAACAAAAAAGACTGACCCACATAGTCCAGAGAGTCGAGTATGAGTAAGAGAACATGCGCGAAAGTTCGGAGGGGCCATTCATCGGCCGTATTGTATGTACACACGGCTACACATCAAGCTATACATTCCCAGTATACGCTGACCTCTCATTGTACGGAAATCCTATACAATTCGAGATCAGCTTAAACTGGAAATGTATAGCTTGATGTGTAGCCGTCTGTACTAGTGCCTCTCAAATACAGCGTACATTTCTGAGATTAAAGGATTCTTATGAAAAGTAAAATATGTAATTTCTTCGTTAATTTTAGGCCACTATTTGGAGTCGATAACTACCTACCTTTATAGGGAGGTGTCCGAAATGAGAATTAATAATTTAATTTAATATAACATGTAATGTTAGATTGTTTTTCTAGACTTTACCATACTTATTGTTGTTTTGCGTTGTATGAACAAACAAAGAGTGCAGCGAATAAAATGCGATATTTATAATATAATACCAATATAGTTTTTTCTTTTATAATTACACTCCTTTAATACACTGTTTAATCAAGCTGAAATGGCAGTGGGCTGGCCATGTTTGTCGAAGGACCGATGGCCGGTGGAGCAGACGAACATAAATCTGAAGTATCGGCCGAATGTTCAGCCGTTGCTTGACTACGGATAACTATGGCTGCCTAAGGCGAAAAAAAAAACGACTGTCAAAGAGATAAGCCAACGTCAAAAATGTGACTTTAATATGACGTTGGGTAAGGATTCAAAGTCAAAAAAGGAAACTATGTAAGTTATAAAACGGCAGCTAGTTCGGATTAATAACGCTTCCGGGTAGACCCCCTGGAGTGGAGACCGCGTATCGGCAAGCGTAGTGTGGGACGCCCTCCAGCTAGATGGACCGACGACCTTAAAAAGGTGGCTGGGACAGACTGAATGTGGAAGGCGGAGGACAGGGTGTTGTGGCGCCGCCTGGGAGAGGCCTGTGTCCAGCAGTGGAATGGGATATAGACATGGGTAGGTCGTGAGCGAGTGATAGAAAAGAGCTAGCTCTTTTCGGTTGACGACGCTCTCGCTCACTCACTAGCTCGCTAAATAGCTCAGTCAGCCCACTCGGATTCACTAACTCAGTACTTCAGCGACACACCGATGACCGCCAGAAGTCACCGGCCGAGCGGCTCGTTTCGGAATACTTTCGGATCGCATCGTTTTTTTTTCTTTCTTTGACACATTATAAAAAAGAACCGCATTGTACATTTTTTTGCGTGTTGTTTACGTAAAGTCTTAGGAGTCATAACATTAAACAAACAGAATTAAAGTAAGTTAAAGTTAGCTGAGATATAGAAGAGCTAGTGAGTAACAAAGAGTCGAAACATCCAAAGAGCTATTGATAATTGAACGAACCGAGCCGTCTCTTTCGGCGCGCGTGCGGCGTGAGTCAAATGAGCTAACAGTAGGCGTCTGAGTTTCCTATAAACAAGTGTTTAATCTATGGTCTGAGTCACAGCTATAGAAGAGCTAGTGAGCTAGTAGAGTGATATAGCTCTTTAGAGTGAAAGAGCTAACCGCTCTTTTTCTTTTCAGTGAGCTAGGCTATATCGCCCCCATGTCTACTGGGATAGGCCGAAATTATTGACAATGCTCCGTTTTATGTCATCATTCGTTCGTGTATAATGAGTAATGACAATTAAACAATTCACTGGAACATTTATGTACAGACGCCAGCACATCAAGCTACTACAATCTGTCAAATTTATTTAATAGATTTTTTACTTTATCCCCAGAGCATAAGGTTCAGGGTTGATTGGGAAAATTTGACAGTTTCGGTTAGTTTGACCTGCTGGCGTGTCTGTACAATAGGGTAGGTATTGATTGGATTGTTTTTTTACATTTATGTACAACATAACATCCCGACTGTATTGCCCCGAAGGGTTAAGTAGTGGTTCACCAATAAGTAACTACTGTACACTAACTACCAATATGTATAACGAGGTCCCCTTTTGAGGTTTTCGCAAATATAATAAAAACAGACTAAACAGTTCTAGGTCAAAAATAATGAAATTTTCATCTCCCCCTTGTAGGTATAACCCTCGGGATATTTGTCGATCTTTTTGACCTTTGCCAGAAATTGTTAGATACATGAACCAAACCCATCGGCATTTCAGAACTACAAACTTACGTGATGCGAACTGTAAATCCACTATACATTCGCAGGAGACGTCGTCGTCGGGCATCGGGAGTACTGGGGAGTCGCAACCTGATTTCCGGCCACCGTAGGCGCGGGCCTGCGGACGGTGAGCGATGGGTAGCTCGCCGTCTGACAAAGACCAGGCCAGGCAACTTTGTAAGTACTCACCTCAAGAATCAAACATTTTTGTAATAAAAATACAAAATGCTTTGCAAAAACATTTTATTCATTAAAACGTTGTTACAAAACATTATAAAACGCTTTCGTAAACTAGGAATGATTTGGGAATGTATGAAGCATACGGTACACTTGAGGTCAAAATTACAGGCGCATTTTTTAGAATATAAGTTGCAAATCACGAGCGCTTATTCACATTGCCACAAGGTTCAAATTACAATGACTCGAGCTCTTGACATGAAAAAACTATAATATATTTTCCCTTAAGTGTAAGAACAATTTGAATTATTTTACACATCGATAACAGCATGATTATGAAGATAACATTTCACAATAAATTCTTACACTTGCATTTATTTTTATAATTGTTCAATATAGAAACCAAATTAGATGCCAATTTCATCACTGCAACAATCTAAAAACTAGGAATATTGACACTAATAGCTCTTGAACGCATCAAGAGCTGTTAGTGTCAATATCCCATAACAATGATGCCACTAACAGTTTGAACGTGGTCAGACGTGCTGAGCGCGTTTAGTTCAGTTTTCAGTTTTAGAAAAATAAATTATTAAAAGGAACTTTGTGTTTGCTATAAAACAATATTACAGTGATAAAAATTACATGAGTAAATGAAAAGATAAAAGCAAGACTATTTAGTTTATTACTTACTTCATAATGATTACAAAATATAACTTTTATATTAGCTCATAAAATATATTTTTATGTATGATATTGATAAGTAACAGCAATTAACTGGTCAATAATAAATATATACAATTGGTCAAAGAGGAGCAAACAGGCTTCTAAATGCGATCCTTTAATTTTTAATGGCAACTTGCACTGCACACAAAAACATGATTAATATTTCAATCTTTCTAATTATTTCGTTACCGATTATGATTACGTTGAAATACATTAAGTCCATAACAACAGTTATCAAAAGCTACAAATATTGTTGAATGAGCAATAGTTACAATTGAGCTCATTGCGTGCGTAAAAAAATAACAGCACTCGGGCGTTAATATGACACTTCGAGCTTGAGACTGCCAGAGACACAACGTCAAGCCTGTATTCCCTGAAGGGCTAGGCAGAGTGTACCACACATTTCGCCAGTTACGTTTTGCCATCATTCGGGCACAAATTCGGACTCCAGGCTGCTACTGAGCCCTGCCAAGGTTGCAAGTTTGTCCGAAAGAGATATCGTGTCCCTGGCAGACAGGCAACTGAAGGAACACGGGTGGGTTTTAGTCAATCAAAGTCAGACACGCCCTGCCGCTCCGCCCAGACTACAATCAAACGCAATAATACTGCCCGACCCGGGAATCGAACCCAGGACATTATGCTCAGCAGTATTGCTAGCGACCACTAGACCAAAGAGGCAGTCACAGGCAGACGACACTCTACAAAGCTGAACTTTTTCTAAAACTCGATGTGTCATTTTCACGGCGGTTTATTGCATTTTTATGTCACGAAGCGACGCGCGCTTGACTTGTGGTAATCAAGTGTACAAACGCTGTGAATGTGTGTGTGTAAGCGCAGGAGCTCTATGAACCGTTCGAGACTATGGCGAAATTGGAAGTGTGTCTGTTCGCGTGTCTATTTCGTGCTGACGGTACTCGTATTCACGCACACAGCGGGTTTGTACACACGGCTACACATCAAGCTATAATTTCCAGTATAAGCTGATCTCGCATTGTATAGGATTTCCGCACAATAAGAGGTCAGCTTATACTGGAAAAGTTTACATTACTTTTTCCATTACCATTACGAATTGGTTACATTACCTACCTTGGTTAAGTAAAGTGCGCTTTGCTTCGTGAGATAAAAATACTATTCTGTATATTATATAACTTTACATAATTATTATACAGGGTTATTTTTAAAACGTCAATAACCTCTTAAGGGGTCATTGTACTCATCATTATGAACAACTTTTACTATGGGACCAAAACTGAAAACGTGAAAAAAAACCAGCTGTTCCCAAACATTTATGTTCGAATAATTCGTTAAAATGTAGGGAACAGCAGATTTTTTTTTCGCGATTTCAGGTTTGGTCCCATAGTAAAAGTTGTTCATAATGATGAGTACAGAGACCCCTTAAGAGGTTATTGACGTTTTAAAAATAGCCCTGTATAAATTCACGACTTCTTCGCATCGGAGTACTTAAGTAGTAACCACATAACGGAATTATTTAGTATTTTACTAGCAATCCGCAGCTTCGCACGGCTTATACGACTTGAAACAACATCGAGATAGCTAATTATTATAAGTAATTTTAATCAATCAATCAATCTGCCTTTTCCCAACTGTGTTGGGGTCAGCTTCCAGTCTTACCAGATGCAGCTAAATACCAGTATTTTACATGGAGCGACTACCTATCTGACCTCCACAACCCAGTTACTGGGTAATAAGTACTATTATGATACCCCTTGGTAAGACTGGTTATTATAAGTAAATTTAATATTAATGTTACAATAGACACATATCCTTCCAGAATAAATTCTCTAAATGATGGTGAAAGCCGCATCAAAATCTGTTGAGAAGTTTAGAAGAACATCACGATCACATAGACAGACACAAAAAGCGACTTTAACCACTACGTAGCCACCCAACCAACCAACCACCAATACCTAGTATAGATGACAGGTAGGTACTAGACTCGCTAGCAGTGCTAATAACTATACTCCGTTGGTTTAAGTAGTTAAATAAAGGTAAACAACAACAAAAAAACCACGTGACGCGAGAGCTGTCAAGTAACCGAATAAACGTAATACCTGTCACTTCAGTTGTCATGATACGTCACAGTTGTACTCTTCAATTTAGCAACGTTTTATTTCGTTGACGATTAGAGAACCTGTCCTTTTGGGCTCTTTACAATAGATAGATTACAAAATATTATAGTATTATTATAAATCTAACAAAAATCTTGTGCTCATGCAATTACATCTACGAAGACTAGTTTAATAATAAATGATAAAGTTTAACATACAGTAATCATTTAATAAAAGAGGAAACTATCGTAAAAATCAAAAATAAATTTAATTTGGTTATAAGTTCGTTGTACGTATTTTTAAACAAGAAAGTGTCATCTATCAAAACCCTTTTTATGATTTGTTACTTTTAATTAACTACCTAAACCAATGGAGTATAGTATTTTTGCTAAAAAATCTCCCAATGTGTCGTTTCAAATGATGACTAATTTATTAGTCATCAATAAGAATTATAGTTCCAATTACTTTTTTTTAAATATTGCACTACTTACTTTACAAAAAAGTATTAAAAATATTAAATAAAGGTGCTTAAATAATTATGATGATTTTAAAGTAAGCCAATATATAGAAAGATCTTTCGTTGCTAGCTTGTACGATAAATGGCAATATATTCAAACTTAAGCTATGTTTTAAAACTAAATCACACAAAATATATCTAGATAGGTATTTATTTCGTCGTTTATCAAATCATTAGAATAGCAGATTTGTGTTAAATTATAACAAGTATAATATATGGATTTTTTTCTACCTACTAACCAATAAATACTGAAATAAATAAGTTGTTCTTATACGTAGAAATTACATTTCTTTACCTTTTAATATCAGGGCCCAGCGAGAGCAGTCACTAATTCATTGTCATTAATATTTTAAAATAAAATGATGAATGATTTTTTAAATTAAAACGATAGACTGATTTGGCACAGCCGGGCAGCAAAATAATACATAGGTATTTTTGATTTTGCTGTCAGGCCGTGCCCGAACAACCTGAACAAGTGTGTAGCACCCCTAATGGCACTATGTAAAAAAGCAACTTTATATTTTCCAAAGCAAAGTATTAATAACTAAGTAGTATTAACTAGGGTTACTAGGGTAACCTTCCTCTGCATTTCTATTTAAATGCATTGGTTTAGTTAGATACATTATTTCTACATTGGCGCTGAATTTGTTGTCAACCAACTCAACGGAGGCTATTGCTGTCTTTCGTTTACAGATAAAATAAGAAAGCTACGAAAGTATTTATAAAAAAAATGCCTTGATAAGAGAATCAAAAATGTTCTATGGTAAAATTCACCTATAGTCTGTTACTCACTAAAGGGAGTTAGTAACATATTTATGTGTATTAAGAAGGTTTCAACTTTATATTTCACCAATTTTTCCAATACTCGTAGTTATTGTTTAAATAAAATTATTAAATTGTAATTGAAAAATCATCCGACGACAATTATGGTTATAAAATTAACCACTATTGTCAAATGAAAAACATCTATAGGGTGATTTAAAAATAGAATTTCGGGTTTACTTATTTAAATGAACAAATCAAATAAGCAAAGTACCTACACAATTTGGAAAATGGCAACACAAATTGGCATCCACAGGTACCTACGTTTTCTGATCCATTTATTTACATTTTGATCTGAAATTTTTAGAACATACTACAGTATGATTTTTGCGTTAAGTCAGAAAATGTCGCCTAAAGTTAGACGAGCACTGATGCGGTCACGGCCATTACCCGGCTGGCAACATGCGGCTCAGAGCTAAGTGCACATTACAGTCCGCAGAGCAGCGCATTTCAATACAAAAAACTGCGATGCGGGCCGCCTGTAATGCGCGATGGTTCATACAGAATGGGCGAAACTAGTGAACGTGATTTTTTGCAATGCGGTGCGGCCCGCCCGAATCTGTGTCTGTAAGAGTGCGTTTTTATTCAGGCAGGCGCGCAGATACCAGAGAGAACGCTTATTTACGTTTAATTGGTGAACAACAGAATCGGCCCCATATTTTATTTAGATACTAACTAAAACATATTATGCGCATTTTAGTACTTGTTATGTCTGAGATCATATTTTATTAACACAACTATTGGTTGGTTAATAATATGGCCTTTGTGAGATATTATACTCGTACAATGTATCATCACTATATGCTTAAATAATGTTTTTATAGCTATGCACCTCAGAGTATACTATGTTCATTTTACGATGATTTGCATGACACAGGAAACCAACCATGTAACCAGGCGTCAATGATTCACTACATCGAGAATAATGCGACAATCGCACAGATTACACGAGTGAGGACGCTCTAAATAACCGAGCTTATCAAGTCATTTATTCAAAGTAGCACTCGCACGCACTCGCATTACTTTTCGAACGTCAAAATGACATAATTAAGACAGTCCCCCAAACCCCCCCCCCCCCTTCACAACTTTCTAGTGCTTTAGCTGGGAAGAAGTTGCGCAACAAACTCCCCAGCAGCACAGCTGTCTGTTCAGTTAGAAAAACTTATTCTAAAACTTTCTGAAATAAGCTTTTTCTCACACCAATAAATCGACCGAAGGCAAGCGATTTTGAATAATTACAACTTTTTATACAGGGTCAATTTAAATTAGCGTGAGAAACTCCGCCGACGTGATGGGTATCGATATATAAACACGACAAAATTAAAATTAATAACATCTGATGTTTTTTTTTTTTGATTCATGGTACCTGGTAGCGTTGTTACTGGAAGTTTGATTTGAGAAAATATATTTTTTTTTATTATGTTTAGTTATCGATACCAATCATGCCTGTAAAGTTTACACAAAAAAAACTTACTTTTAAACTGACATTTCAAGTGGCTATACTAGCGGCGGTTGATGACCCAAAAAAAAAAACTCATCAAATTTAATTTCCTCTTTGTTTTATCATGTTTAGATATCGATAACCATCACGTCTGCGGAGTTTCGCTAGCTAATTTAATTTGACCCTGTATACAACATGTCCCATACACAACCTCTTAAGGAGTCATTTTACTCATCATTATGAACAACCTTTACTATGGGACCAAACCAAAAATCACGAAAAAGAAAATCAGCTGTTCCCTACATTTATGTTCGAATAACTCGTCAAAATGTAGGGAACTCCTGATTTTTTCTTTGCGATTTCAGATTTGGTCCCATAGTAAAAGTTGTTCATAATTATGAGTACAATGACCCCTTAAGAGGTTGTGCGTTAATTCTGGGACATGTTGTATATTACTACCTTTTGCCTGCGGCTTCGCTCGCGTGGACGTCGAAAATTATCCCACGGAAACGTACTATCGGGATAAAAACTATCCCTTATCCAGGTCATGGTCTATCTATGTGTCAAATTTCATCCGAATCTGTTCAGCCGTTTAAGCGTGAAAGCGTAACAAACTTTATAATATTAGTTAGGATGCTATCTATACTCGTTGAGCATGTGCCATGCAAACAATTATAAAATTAACAAAGAATAGTTATTTAATTTTACGACCATTATCAGAGGTCCATTTATAATTTAATTTTGATATAGCTGCATTATTTAAATTAAGTCGCGAACAGGAAAAAATGAAAATAATACGCTATGCAGAAAAATTACTGTCAAAAATTTGATCTAGATCGAAACAGAGGGTGCTATGCTGCGAGGGTTTATCGATATAATTTTTATAATTTATTAAAGCGTTTATACATGACGATTTTTTCTGTTGAACCTAAAAGCGTAGGTTATTAAATTAATTATTATATTATAATTATATGAGTCGATAAGGATTTGGAACCAGAATTTAAAATTTTAAAAGCCAAAAAAGCTTATTATCAAATACTCGATTCAATTTCGAGCAACAACAGCGCGCTTAGAAGTTTAGATCGCAAAGAAGCATTGTTAATTGAACCTGCATAAATTACGTCACACGTTAAGGGGGTTAACAAAGTGTGACAACGAGGGGGACGAGTCATAGGCTTCGTGACGTCACATGTAAAAATCTAAAGTAGGTATTAAAAACTCTAATCTCTAATTATAACGAAAAACTTTAAGGTATATGTTGTAATGTGAACTATTTTTAAGAGATTGCATTAAAACTCTCCAGATATGCTTTTATAAAGATTATTGTTTTGAAAAGTATGTCGTTCGTTTTTTCTATGTCACTCAAAACAAAACTATCTCATCTGCAAGATTATTTTTTCTTTCCTTAGAAATTACAACACGTTATCAGCACAAAGCTTAAGGGAAATAAAATTATCTCATCTACAAGATGCTTTTTTCTTTCCTTAGAAATTAGAACAGTATAACCAACTCTTGGTGCTTGCTATGTCCATCAGTGGACGTCTTTCGGCTGACATGATGATGATATCATCATCATTTTAGAATCTCCTGGGGAGGGAAACGGGGGGTCTAAAAAATATGAAATTCGTGTGACGTAATTTATGGGTGGACCCTAATATTGCAACACATTACGATCGCTTCTTTGGTTGCCTTTAAGCCGAGCTTTACCGTTTATAGAAAATTCATGAGCGCTGCGAGTCTGACTCCGCCATCAAAGACAGCTGTAAAAAATTTCTACGTAATTGGAAGTCTTACGACACGTTAAGGAAGTCCGTGGAAATCGAAGTCGGTGTATAGCTGTTCAACACGCTGGTATACTTCGTCACAGGATGACAACGTTTGTGGTAAGATGGCTAACGCTGCTGTTAAGCTTTCGTCTGACCCGAAGATCTGGAACAGAGGAGAAATAAACATTAAGTGGTCATATAAATAGTTGGTTTGCCTATAGTTGGTAGTATTTCATGAGACGGGAAACCTAGCAAAAAAAAACCGCACAAGTGAAAGAAGAAGAAAAGAAAGTTTTTTTTTTATTCTGCACAAACAAAACGCACATTACAAGGAAATAACATAAATTGCACACAAACAAAGTAGCCAAAAGCCTCATATTCAAACCATAAAAGTTTTAACATCTTGTCCATTGCATTGCAAGTGCGAGTCGAACTCGCGTGGTGAGGGTTTCGTACAATGAATATGTTATCTTCCATGTTTTTAATCCCAAGAACAAACTAACATTGAAGTTGAATGAAGCTAGTTGCCCGTGGGCAACTAGCTTCATAAGAGAAAAGCAATTCTACTAAGAAAGTTAATTCGGAAGTTGTGTCAACATGCGCTAGATGAAATATTAGCTCTGCTAGAAGAAAAGCGTACTTGGACAAGACCCTGGATCTTAAGAAGACATAGTCATGGAGCATCTGCATTACTTTTAAAAGAACTGCGATCTGAGGATTCCGGCGAATTCAAGAGTATTTTGCGAATGACACCTAATATTTTTGACAATTTACTGAATCTAGTGGGACTACAAATACAAAAATTAAATACTAATATGAGAGAAGCCATACCGGCTAAAATAAAATTGGAAATAACTCTAGATTTTCTATCATCTGGTGTCAATTACAGGAAGTTAAGTCACATGTATCGTGTTTCAAGATCTACTATATCTAGATTCATACCAGAAGTTTGCAGTGAAATTTATAAGGCATTAAAGAAAGATATACAGGTATGTAGAATTTTATTTATTTCAAATTAAAGTAGGTACTTTTACGCTTACATAAATGGCGAGATTAAATTCTAAATTACAAAATGAGAAATCATAAATGACGACAAAATGTACGTTTACGCTACATAAATGGCGAGAAATGTATCAAGCATTTTGAAATGCTTGATAGATGGGATCTTCATCTTGCTCCAACTCTTGCTGTGGTGGCGGATGGATGATGGGTTCATCACGTTGCTCAGTCTGTTGTAGTTGTGATGGTGGATTAGTGTAGAGTGGACTTGCTGCAGAACTATTGTAAGAAAATGTGGTTGACATATTGGAGTCTGAAGAATTAATAGGTGACTGGTACGAAAATGTAGTATTTCCGAAGTTTAAATCATACATCCGACAGCGGGATAGTGTTGCGTTGATCTGATCCCTAGCTAAAATGGCCTGTCCGGGTGAAAGCTTTTTCAACTGACTTGCTACATATTTTGCAAATATCTCATGTTCATCCAGCTTTGGTTCCTGAAATTCTCGTGAACTGTTTAAATCCTCCTTAATCACCTTAATTTCATTTATCAATGAACTCACTTGCGAAACCTTCCGTTTCTTAAATTGCGGAATGTTACTTCCGGGGGAAATAAATTTAGAAGTTTTATCTTGAATAGACGACATTTCGCTTGCAGGTTGAGACATTTCAACTGTCTTTTCTGACAGATTTTCTGCTACGGGTGGTTCTAATGACTGACTGTTGCTTGCACTGTTGTCATCTTTATTATTGTTTGGAGAATCTTGATTGTTCTGAAAATAAAAAATTTGTTAAAAATATTGTTACAGATTCCAACTACAACTGAAGAATGGGCAGCTATAGAAAATGGTTTCAGAGTGAAATGGAACTTTCCAGCGTGTTATGGCGCCGTCGACGGGAAGCATGTTCAAATCATAGCTCCTGGCAACAGTGGAAGTTTGTTTTTTAATTACAAAAAAACATTCAGTATTGTTCTTATGGCTATTGTTGATTACGATTATAATTTCATTTATATTGACGTCGGCGCCTGTGGAATGGCATCTGATGGAAGTGTTTTTAGGAATTGCTCCATATATAATCAACTAGAAAATAACCTTATACCACAAGGCGGAGTAATTTTGGCGGATGCTGCATTCCCATTAAAATCGTATATTATGAAACCGTACCCAGGTGACAATTTAACACATGAAGAAAAAGTATACAACTACCGGCTAAGTAGAGCCAGAAGAACTGTAGAAAATGCCTTTGGCATATTGGCAAGCCGATTTCGTGTTTATCAAAGACCAATCGCAGTTGACGTAAAAACAGTAGACAAAATTGTACTAGCATCATGTGCTCTGCATAATTGGTTACGAAAAGAGCAAAAAAGCACTTATTGCATTAGTAGTGATGTCGACCAAGAAGACATTGAAGCGGGAAACATTATTCCCGGTTCATGGAGAATGGAAAATTTATGTTTACCCAGTATCAGTCGACAGGGAAGTAACCATTCTTCTCTGTCAGCTATCGAAAAAAGGGAGAAATTTAAGAGATATTTCAACAATGATGGAGCAGTACCATGGCAAGCAAGAATGATTCGTTAATTCAGACAAAACTACAAGAAAAATTAAAAATGCCGACGATTATTAATATTTCAATAAGTACTTTTAAGGTAAATAATTGTAAAGAGTAAATAATATTAAAATAACTTACCGAAGTTTTTCTCTTCATTGGCACCTTTTTTATGAAATTATGCATTTCCTCAAACCAAATAATTTTTGGCTTATAGACTTCTGCAGTTCCTGCTCCAGACCTCTCAGATTTTTCTATCTTTGTTAATTCTTGACAATATGTAGCTCTTAGATTTTTAATTTTATTTTTAATCTCTTTTATCGACATTTCTATTCCATCTTTATTTAGTATGTCGCGTATTTTTTCTAGTGACGAGTCTCGCATTTGCTTGTCCTTGTAAGATGGAATACTTGCATTCCACAAACATTCCTCTTCTCTGTACAATTGAACGAATTTTAAATTAATTTCGTCCGCTAATTTCGGCATTTTAACAAATTGCACGCACTCTCACCACGCTCTCCGACTGCACACTAGCTTAGGTTCGCTAGCTTCGCGGTTGACACGAAGCTAGTAACGAAGCCAGGATAGTAAAACGGGTGGTGGGGGGCGCCTACTAGCTTGAAAAATAGAACCCCAAGCTATAAAACTATCCTGGCTTGAGGCACTAGCTTGCTAGCTTCCACACTAGCTTACTAGCTTGTAAACGAAGCTAGTTCCGTCTACACGAAGCTAGTGTCACTAGCTTACTAGCTTGGCAGCACTAGCTTGGCTCACTAGCTTGATTTACTAGCCTCGTGTCACCCGGGCTTTAGTGATTATTAAATTATTTTTTATTTTATATTATTGTTAATTTTAATTTTCTTTTTGGTGTTAATAATGTAAGAAGACCAAAATTTTATTTGATTTTAGTAATAAGCTTCGACTATTGTAACTTAAAAATTTGCACGACTAGAAAGTCGAATATAGTGAAAAACCTTTTATCAAATTTTACCACATACAATGTAAGTACCTACCTATATTCTGCCAAATAAAGAATTCATTCATTCATTCATAGATATTTCTCCTCTCCACTTTGGTGAAGACAAGCCATATGTTCGGTTACAATGATTCTCCGCATTCAAAAGTATACAAGCAACGTATGATAACAATGCATTGACGTATGCTATTATCATAGTTACTTTACTGTAGATTAACGTGATAACTCATATTACGGCACGCATTGATGCGATCGCGTCAAAACAAATTGCCTGCATACTTATCTATTGTGAACTTAGTACCTAGTTACGAATGATAGAATATCTGGTTTGATACTAATATATTATAGTCACCATAATGACAAGATTTATTCTTGACGTTCTAAAAGTGCTGATTCTCAGCCTAGTTTCAATAAATGAGTTTTGATCAATGATATTATATTAAATAGATATTTTGTGAGCGCGCAATCATGAAGACTAGAAATCGTCCTAATTGGGACGTATTTGTTAGTCTGTGATGCCAACATTCGGTGATTGGTGGCCAGAATACCTAATGTTTGTTTACATTCACGCGCGATTGACAACACTAACTGTCTCTTTTTTTCTTGTTGTTTTTATCAAGCCATCATTTTAACTCGTAGTGAAATGTAAAACTAATGAACAGTGGGTATGTGTGCTGCCGCTGCTGCGCGGAACACTTTTTTTCGGTTGTTTTGTGAGTGTATAACATATCTGTTTATTATAATATCATTGCTTTTGATTTGATTTCTGTAAGTATTAGGTTTTGAAAGAAAGAAAGAAAATAGGTTTATTCCACACACCACCTTCATTATCGCACTAGTACATCTCGTTTTGCTTATGCTTGGTGTCACAATCAACGGAGATGACCTATATAGACCATCTTGTGACACGCTGAACGTTATGTTCCAGGGTTCAATCAAAGTTCCGGCTAACAACTCCGGCCACCATCTAAAGTACCTACCGATCTTTAATTGAAATGAAATGAAATCGTTTATTCTGTAAATAGGATATTAAAATCACTTTTACACGTCATATAAAAAAAAAAAAAAAATCTAGATGTAGCCGACATTTCCTATCTGACTACCCCTGAGAAGAAATGGCGAAACAAACTCAGGGGTCAAAGTCTCTTTTAAAGTCCAGACATAATCTTGGTCAGATCATGTGAGGACCATGTAGATCCGTGTCTGAAATGGTCTTTTGAGGAAAGAACCACGCAAATTTGAGCGGACCTGACCAATCAGTGTAAGCATTTGTCAGTAATCGTGCAGCTCAACTCAAAACTTTAAATTATCGGTGGCATCCGGCTATCTTCTTCCGAGCCATCACCTGGCGGCAATTCCGGCAATCCTCAAGCTCCGTGTCGGGTACATTTTTTACCCGCGCGGCACGTCAAGCTGAGCTACGGGTCTGGCGAGATCATCCGCCAACCGTCACCATCCCTGGCGTCTGCAGCGTGGCACAACCACCGCGGTCTTCGTCACGCCAGGCTGAGCCAGGAGAGTACTGTGCTACTCCCAAGAGAATTTCAGGGGATTCTTATGACCATAAACTTACCTACCCCCTTCACTTTTTTATGAAATTATATTTTTATGTTGACAACTTTACGTGGTCTTATTTAATTAGTCCCACCCTTTCCGTGACATTAACGGAAAAGGCCCGCGGCTCCGCCCGCGGGAAGGTCGAAAATGGTCAAATCGAATCAAAAATATTTATTTGCTAGAATACGGTACACACACACGGCTACACATCAAGCTATAAATTTCCAGTATAAGCTGACCTCTCATTGTACGGAAATCCTATACAATGCGAGATCCGCCTAAACTGGAAATGCATAGCTTGATATGTAGCCGTGTGTACATAAGGTGTTACAGTAAATTTGTTTCAGCATAATCGTGCCATAACATGGCGTGCAAATGTATTCACAATCAGCGATGCCAATTAATCTAACTTACAAATTACAGATTCTATTGATTTGTCTTCTAAATAGTCCTATAAGGTATAATATCTTTTAAATTGTTTATTTTATATTTATTTATTTAATAAAAATTGATTGAAAAGTAATTTTTTATACATTATGACCGTAAACAAATATCTAAGACAAAAAGTATCCTGTGTCTGCTTTGCTCTGTCTGTCTTTTACCCTTTTACGCCTAAACCACTGAACCGATCATTATGAAATTCAGACATAGGCTACTTTTCATCTTAGATATTTGTTTAAAAAATTATGAAATACAAAATAAAAGCAGACTTTGTGGGCAACACCTAATTATAAATATTTCTCTGGCCACTAAATTAACCAGATTCAGCACATTATAAAATGCACACATGACGCATAAAGGCTCCCGCAGACAAGCGCCACGCGACGGTGCGACGCGAACAATTTCCATGAAGTTGTCATAGAAATTGTTCTACTAAAGCCACGTCGCGCCTGTCTGCGGGAGTATTAATATGAACAATTAGGCAGCCAGGGCCGCCAGGGGGTCTACTCCGAACATAAATCCGAACTATCGGCCGAATGTTCGGCCGTTTCTTGACTACGGCTAACTACGGCGAAATAAAAAAAAACGACAGTCAAAAAGATAAGCCAAAGTCAAAAATGCGACTTGAAGTCGGGTAAGGACTCAAAGTCAAAAAAGGAAACTGAAGTTATTAAACGGCCGAACATTCGGCTGATACTTCGGATAATCGGTTCGGAGGTAAACCCCCTGTGTTATCGGAATAGATCAAAAGAAACGAATATAAAAGTCAAATAGCGGAAGAACCGAACGTTATCATAACGTCCGTCATCATTTCATCAATCATGATAGATAAGATATAAATCGAAATCGTACAATTATAAAATATGCTATCTACATGACAATATTAAGTGGAAATGAAATTGTTTATTATGATAATAGGACAACGGAATCACTTTCACACGTCATATTGAAAAAATATTTAAAAATAAACTAGATGGAGTCGACCTTTCCTATTTGACTACCCCTGAGATGAAATGGCAAAACAAACTCTGGGATCAAAGCCTCTTTTAAAGTCCAGACCTAATTTTGTCAGATTATTATGAGGACCATGTAAATCCGTGTCTGAAATGGTCTTTTTGAGGAAATAACCACACTTTGAGTGGATCTGTCCAATCAGTGCAAGCATTTGTCAGGAATCGTGCAGCTCAACTCAAGACTTAAGGAGCTCAGCGACTCGACGAACAATACCAAAGAAAGGACATTTGGCTAGGCCGCATAAAGTGCTCAAAATGCCAGACGATCATTAAATCTAACTGAGAATGAAAAACTTTAAAGAAAAAACACAATGACCCATTCCCAATAATTAAAGTAAGTACTTAATAAATATAATAAAGTAATATTTTTCAAAGTAAATATTCATTGCGTGACTGCATCACCATTTTAGAGTTACGGAATTCATTTTTTCTGCAGTATCAAATGACGAAGGTGCATTTAAATATGGGAAATATTGAACTGATCCTCTAAAATTTATTGACCTTCTAATGATGCACACTTTTTTAATAATTGAGCCACCTTAACTTTCTGGGCTTTTCTCACAGTTGGTCGCATTAACTTAGCTAGGGTACCACAACCAAACGGGTTCGATTTGGTTGGACTGTGATTCGGGAAGTACCTGTATCGCATAAACACGGAGCCGGACGCTCGGTGACTCACCACTGCGTCGACTGCCGGGAGGATACGGAGCGGCATACACTGGCATAGTGTGCCGCATGGGAGGAACCGCGCCGTGCCCTCGTATCAGACATCGGAGTCGACCTGTCGCTGCCGGCCGTCGCTCGTTCGATGGTCGGGAGCGCTGATTCATGGGATGCAGAGGTCTCCTTCCGTGAAACCGTAATTTCGCAGAAGGAGGCTGCGGAAAGGGAGAGGGAGATCGAGACCACTCTCCCAATCCGCAGCAGGCAGACCAGGCGGCGGCGGAGGGCAGACAACGCCTTCTTCCAGCCCCCGTAAATAGGTCCAAGGACCGCGATCTCGCGGACGTCCGCCACCCCCTGTCTTACAAGACCCGAGGTGGCGGTGCGTAGTGTTCCCCGCGCGCCCCTTTTAGACATCGCGGGAGGGTTAAAACACCTTACCCCCCCAGACTTGAGGTGGCCCGCAAAGGCACGCCAGCCGGGGATCTAGTGCGACTAGTGCGGCAAAAACCCACCCCGGTGTTCCCTTCCCATACTTATGGGAAGGGAACACCGGGGTGGGTTTTTAGTCAGTAAGAGTCTGACAGACCCCTCCGCCCGCCCCAGGGCGGACGACATAATGAAGAATTTCCACCCTTGAACAAAAAAAAAGGTTGGACTGTGACAAAGCGCGAACTTAATTGGTCGCAGAAACTAAGTTTGTCGTACATGATCACCGGTGCAAGTGTGGGAAGGGAACACCGGGGTGGTTTTTAGTCAGTAAGAGTGTGACAGACCCTTCCGCCCGCCCCAGAGAGAAGGACGTCTATGACGGCACACACGGAGCAGTCAGCTCTAATGGCATTAGCCTTGCTGATTGGTTAACATTTTTTTCCATGGAATGAGCTAATTTACATAATTCGTGCGTGCCCATATCAAGAACTAACAAAAACTGTATCATGAAAAATCACAAAGTTATAAGGTTGTTATGTTACCGGGTTGTCCGTACAAAAACATGCTAACGACGCCCCCGCGCCTCCAGGGTCGTCTTGCGCTCATTGATAATAATTTGGCAGTAGGTACCTAACCGTACGGCAATTGTATAGTAAGTAATTCAATGGTGATAACATTTTCCATCACACTTAAATATTTTTGGGACAAAATATAACATGGTGTAAAATTTATTGAAATCGATTGAGTTCCTTATTCTGAACAAACTATATTCAGGTTTCGCATATACTAAAAATAATGTTGTAGAAGCGACAAGAATAATGTACCCAGGATTTTGTAGTATCTTGATTTAAAAGAGTGTCCTTGGAGTTTCTTGCCTGTTCTTCTCCATAGAGATCTACGTCTTGGAATGGGCAAATAGCTTCAACTTTCTGACTAACTGACTCTGACAATTCAAAATTGCCTGTAATTGGTTTAATTTAAATAAATCCTTTGAGTTTTGATTTATAAATACTATATAATACCTGATACCAACCAACAACGCCCGACTAGGAGTGGTACCTATTAACTAACAGTTATCACAGCGATGCCAGTGATCCCTACAATTATATTGAGTAGTATTGATTGGCTTCACAAATTGGCCCAATTGTTACAGCGTATTGATTGTCAAGGCTTAATTTCGAAGACCTTGTTCTTTGTCAAGCAGAAATAACACAATTATCTGGTTTGATAAGGAACTAATAAAAACCTATATACGTGTTTTTTAACATCCAGATCAGTACATCGCAAATCCGCGATTTTTCGGCGACGACCTTGGGGTCTATTCCGAAGCGTTAATCCGAACTATCGGCCGAATGTTCGGTCGTTTTATAACTTCCATAGTTTTATTTTTTGACTTTGAATCCTTACCTGACTTAAAATCACATTTTTGAGTTTGACTTATCTTTTTGACTGTCGTTTTTAGGGTTCCGTACCAAAGTGGTAAAAAGGAACACTTATGGTGAGTCTGTCTGTGACACCTAAATATCTCGAGAACTACTAATGCTATCAACTTGAAATTTAGAATAGTTTTAGATAACGTTAGCCCAACTACTTTGCAAACTAGAAATAAATTTAAAAAAATATACCTTTTTTGCAAAAGGGACTGAACCCCTTTCAGTCCCTTTTGCAAAAAAGGTATATTTTTTTAGTCTTAAAAACTTGAAGTGGGGCTACTAGGGCATGTGGGGTATCATATGTGAGCGTTGTTAGCACATTCTCAAACATTTTTTTATTTTTTTTTTAGGCAATACAGTTTCTGACTTTTGATGAAAAATTAAAAAAAAAAATACCGTTACCCCTTATCTCCGAAGTTT
The DNA here is from genome assembly GCA_948098905.1 of Tiliacea aurago. Classification (NCBI taxonomy): domain Eukaryota; kingdom Metazoa; phylum Arthropoda; class Insecta; order Lepidoptera; family Noctuidae; genus Tiliacea; species Tiliacea aurago. The sequence continues at coordinate 22,892,653 of OX402593.1, forward strand.
GCATAGATAAAAGTCTGAAATTATTCTATGTGATAGAAGTTTATGTAAAGATTACAGGAAAAATAAAACGATATCTCTAAATAGCACAGTTTTTCAGAAATCATCAACATCATAAATATACGTACGGAACCCTCGGTGCGCGAGTCCGACTCGCTCTTGACCGGTCTTTTTTTTTTCGTCGTAGTCAGCCATAGTTAACCGTAGTCAAGCAACGGCCGAACATTCGGCCGATAGTTCAGATTTATGTTCGGAGTAGACACCCATATGTTAACATTGAAAATACTCGTTGCTTTGCTAGCATCCGTTCCAACAAAAACCGTTGCAACTGCAAGCTGCTTGGTGCACTACCACGCATCTCTCTAACCCAGCAGGATCGCAGGCTGCGGTGTCGAAAGAAAGAAGGTCTAGCTAACATTTATTTGTCATCAGTTCATGAAATACAAAATACAAATAAAAAAGTGAAATGTTTTGACAACAGTTTGTGCCTGACAGCTGCACTAAAAAGGTACATTTAAACATTAATGCCAGATGTTGTCTGACGCTGGTTTTCTAATCAAAATCAAAACTATTTTATTTCACATAAACCTAAATGGGCACTTATGAAACGTCAGAAGCTAGGTGCACGGTTCCAATTGGTCGTTTCCTGTGGAGAAGAGCCGGCAAGAAATTCCACGGTTACACTTTTAAAAATAATGGGCTTTTACGATGTTTTCAAATTCCGTGTTAATAGGTATGGGAGGACAGTGTAGGCCCGTCAACAAGTACCAGGTACTTAACAAAATAGAAAATGGTCTACAAAGCTACAGGCTATTAAGCCTACAACCTTCTCACATTCAGAAATTAAAAAAGAATCTATATAAAATATTACCAAAATAATTAAAATAAAAACCTATTTAAACCAAATGACACGTTTGCCATTACAACTGTAACAAAGATAAGATAAGATAATATTTATTTTGTAAATATAAAATAAATAATTTGTGTTTTGTGTATTTTTGTTTGTTTTTGTTTTTTTTTTTGTTTTGTAAATCTGAATTAATATCCTGTCCACAACAACCAGTAGTCAATATTTTAAATTAAAGTTGTAGGTATTTAGTGTCAAATAATGAAAAGATTATGTCAGGAAGTATGTAAAAAAAACATCGTAATTTGGGAGCAGTTAATAGACATTTACATAGTTATGCCATTTATGAATCTGGTGTCTAGTTTTCTGTGTTGCAAATACTACATATTTACCCACATTTCACGATATATGTTCAGCAATATCAATTCACCCGACCCGAGGATCGTACCTAGGACCCCATGCAATGACTGTCGGGCTTGCGACCTCCATTAATAGAAATTCGAGGAAGGCAGAAATAAATATAAAAATGAATCTACCTTTTTCAATAGATCTGGTCTCGTCGGCAACGCATGCATGGCCAATGTAGCTGCTTTCCTAATATACCAGGGGTGGAAGTTCGCCAGGGTCTCGTTGTAAGAGCCCTGGCATGTGGTACAAGTGTTCATAGTCTCTTCAGCCTCGCTCAGACGCTTCAGGAACAATCGTATGAAGTCTGAAAAACAAATGCTTGCGTTAGCTACGAAGGGATTTAGTAATTCTAGTATTTGTGTGCCAATGACTTGTAAACCTATGGACTTGCCGTACCTACAAAAATCGGGCATTTAAAATGGCCGCCTTTCGCAGGGTTGTACAGTACCCAGCACGAGTCGTGAGCACAAACTGACACCTGCGCAGTAGTTAATTTTTCGGTCTCTTTGGCGGAATGAAGAAGCCAGGGGGGGCGCGGATCTGCATACAATTGGTTCATCAGTCGATGCTCGTCGTCTATTGGACTCTCGCGTGACATTCAGCTACTGTACACTTTCGTGCTATTTTAGTAACTTACGTTTTAGATTTTAAAATTGTTTATTTTTATTATCTCGTTTTAGACAATTGTTGTGTTTGACGGAAGCCATATTGTTTAACAGCTGCGAGAGGCGGCGACTAGATGGCGCTAGTGGAACGTGCACCATAGACAATAATTCATTCTATCGGTCATTTGACTTAAAACACTTGAAGTCAATTGAGTGAAATATTGTAACGTTACCCCCCACTAGCGGATCGCCTTTATAAGGAGCTACGCTGTTGAGTCGGTACATGTTGATCCAGCCCGTCCCCAAATTGTTACTAATTTTGTGATCCCCCAACGACGCCCTGAGCCGAGGTCCGTACCCCACAGGGGGTGCCCTTAGTGCGCTGTCGTTTAGTTTTAATATATATAATTTGCGCCCTGGCTGGAGGCTTTAAGATTAAAAACCTTAGGGCAGCCACAGGAATATCCGGTTAAGTAGCAACGACCTCTCTAGGTCTGCTACGAGATGCCATTTTCAAAAAAAAAAAAAGAGTCGGTACGCATTTTGAACGGATGCGTCTTGGTGCACGGACCACTGTCTCTCGACAGTCAGTACTGCCCGGTTATTGGATATGGAACGCTGTCTCCGACAAATTAGTACTATCCTTATTGCGGTGGGTGCATGGACCACTGTCCCTGACAGTCAGTACTGCCCTATGTGACCGCCACTACCATTATTAGTTATTTAATTAATTCTATTTAATTTCTATATTCTCTCGATTTAAAATAACTGATTGTTCGATTGAAATATATATCTGTATTGCCATATCTGAGTATTACTTCTGATGTCTGAACCTATCCCGACATGTTTTTGAAGTAAAACTTCTTTACGCACGCGGATCGTTAAAGAAGCCAATGATTCAGAATTTCTGATTTGACCTATCAATAATTTTAATAACACCGGTACTGAATAAATTTTGCCGAAAGTGTACATGCGCGGGCTTGCCCCCACTACTGTCAATCTGTGCTCACTGTCACTCGTGCCGGGCATTATAACAGAACTGTGAGTGCAACAGAGCAAGCAACCGTTTGACAGCACATTGCCGAGTTTTGTACCACAAAACTTGACACTAAACATGGCGACCGGTCACGCACAGACATGATTTTGACGACACACAAAAGTGTTGCCAATTTTAGTCTTTGACAACAACATTTAGATGTCTCTCTTTTTACACTTCTCTTGATTAGTTAGAAACAAAACGATTTATGACATACATGTGTCGATATGATAGATATTTGTATAACTATTCTTCAGATAGTAGAATATGCCATCTCCATAGTTTTCCTACCTCAATGCGATAACATTACCGATAACGATACCGATGATATTAATTTCCATCTGCACACACTGCAGATGGAAGTTAATGTCATCGGTATCGTAAAGACGGAAGGAGTATTAAAACTTCTACTGAATGGTTTGGTTATAATTGAGTAAATAAATAAGGATGATCACTAAATCGGGAATTTCTTCTGCATTGTGGGTATGTTTACACAACTTATATCGCGTAATAGCTATCTGTAGGCCATACAGTAATTTTCATACATACATACATACATGATACACATCGAATCGTTCAGCCACTGCATCAACCTCGCCCTCACCCGTAAATCGTTTTTTTGCAGTAAGTCATCATCAGAGATCGGAATAGGTAGAGCTTATTTACCTAAAGTTCGAAGAAGGAAGTAACATAGAGTGGTTAATACCTCCTCTAACATCCCGAAATAATTATAATCATTACATAACACAGTTCCCTGCTCTTGTTTCATGTGTATTATTGTATATATGTATATATTTATTAGATAAGTGTATGCTTTGTGTATGTATGTATTTATTGTATATGTTAATGGTACACCACTGACTACCTGCAGTATTGTCTCTCCTGCTCCCTTTAATCCATCCAAAGGTTGTCAGTAAAAGATCGCTTTTAGCGATAAGACCGCCCATTGTGTCACCCTATGTAAAATTTAAACATTTATATCTGTAACTTTTATGGTGTCCATAATAAAGAGTATTCTATTCTATAATGCCGTTTAAATCCCGGGATTTATTTATTGAATTTTATTTATAGTTACAAATTATCGAAAAATCATATCATATTTAGTTGTGTAACAAAAGATATTTTGAAACAATAGAAACCGCTAGCTGTTTCTGGGCACACGACTAACCAAATATCTGTACAACAAAATGTATTAGAAGCACAAGTTTTAATAAACCAGCCAACTTAATTTTATTTTACCTACATAAAACTAAACACTTGAATTTGACATAATTTTAGTACGTAACCCTAAAAAATGTTATAGGTACATATTCTTTAAATCAATAATTAGTTTAAATCCAATAAATAATTCGTGGTTTTTAAATCCCGGGATTTTAACGTCATTATAATTATTCCGGGATTTTAGATATTATCCACTCTATGTTACTTCCTTCCTCGAACTTTAGGTAAATAAGCTCTACCTATTCCGATGTCTGGTCATTATCCATCATTCTCCTGCCCCAATTTATTTGGGGTATCCCGCGCATACGCGCATAAAAATATGATCATCATGCCATTGCATCATTGCCACCAATTGAAACAATTAAAAAAGAAATTTCAACTTTTTTTAATTGAATTGAACATCATTGTTTCATACTTAACGATTCTACGAGTAAATGACAGCTTGATGGACTGAAGATAAAAGGCAGAATTTCAGTCACGAAGAACTCTAGAATAGCGAGTCTAAACTTCTAAAGGTGGGTTTAGATTAGACCATAGAAATATAAAAAAGCTGTTGTGGCGAGTGGTAGGGACAAACTGGAGAAACCGGGTTCCAATACATTTTCAACTACCGCCATATTTTCTTCTGTCATGTATCTATGGTTTAGAGACCAAACGACCACCAAAGCAAGAACATTTTTTTTTTATTGTTGGCATTTTATTAGGGACTACCCTACCAACCTACCCTACCTACATAAAAAAAAAACTTCACATAAACCATCTACTAAATAGTCCGAACAAAGCCTAAACCTTTTTTTTTGATAGGTGAGCCCGTTCTTTAGTTATAAAATTATAACAAAAAGTGGCATTGATTTTTATACATATAGAAGAAGATATACCAACAAAAGAATGCCGTAGTACTAGAGTAGGAATAGAATGAGCATTCGCTCGTTTGGTCTAAACTCTAAAGACAGGCTAAATCAACCTTAAAACCGAACTTCGAGCGACTTTAAATTAACAATTTGGATCAAAATCCCCAGTGATATTATTTGCGTGCGTGACGTCTTCCAAAATAATACAATTTGCTAATTAATTTATTATGCCATTTACGTCTAAGCCCGACCTTCCAATTAAGGATAATGAATCCACGAATTTGTGTCCACTTTACTTAATTAAATTAATGATGTAGTTTCCATGAAATGTCATCACGTTTCGCCGTCATATTTTTACAAATTTATGCAAAACAGTAAAGCTGTTGGAAAGATTAACACACAGAATAGTTGGGTAAACCTGAACGTGTGGTCGCGCCCACAGAGGGATCATTCCGGGTTTCCGAAAAAAAAGTGACCTTTGCACGCGACAATCGGCATCGACTTTTATGTAGGTACCTACATTGACTTAAGCCAGGTATTAGGTGACAAAGTCGCTCGACATGTCACGGGACATTTACGTGCGACTGTCCGGCGACAATGTCGGTCGACATTTTGCTCGTCCACATACCGAAGTTGTGGTCGCGATGTCACCCGAGGAAGTAGTGTTGTGAACACAGAGCGACACGCGTCCTCACTACTCGAATGCCGTCGGGCGTCAGTTGAGGGACACGAAATCGCCCAAGGTCGACGCTTTCCGAGCGTCGACACGCGACATGTCCCGCGACACGTAGTTGTCACCTGCGGTGTCGGGCGATGTTTCCCGCGACGTCGCCCGACACGTAGAATTCGTGTCGGGCGACAAGGTTGCGGGACAAATGTCTCCTAATGAATACGTGGCCTTAAGCCTATAAGGTTTAAATTACAATTCCGGAATCACGCTCGTACAATGCAATAACTATTATGACCACAAATAAGCTACTGAGCATTTATGAAAAAAAAAAAATACAAAAAGGGTTTGTCTCAGTTCAACATAATTTTTATAAGTAATTTTAACATTTAATTTTACTTTACTTAATTAATTTGATATAGGTATTAAGTAACTTGATAAATAAAAATCCTGTGCCATTATACAGTTTTAATTGGGCCTATGTGATTGATAGTAATAAATTATTACAAACAGCTGCTGTTCAATAACAAACATTTATTGTGTCATTTAATATCTGGGTCATTTGCTGGCCTATTATCAAATGTTAAGTAATAAGACTGTTATGAACATAACAAGAAACAAGTAAGTACCATAACATAACATCGGTTTTCCCCATAGGGATAGGCAGAGGTGTACCTGTAGTACACCCACTTTTCGCCAGATAAGTTGTAAGTCCCATAAAATATCACATGGAACATTTTTTTAAGTTAAACTTCTTAGGCGGCGTTTCGATAATAATTGGATGAGAATTGAGAGTGAAATTTTAAGTAAGTGTCACTTTTAGGCACATTTCGTTACGTGAAAGAGAAGGAAGATATAACTCTCTTTGTCTCTCACACTAAATCTGTCTTTTTTTATAAGAAATTTCACTTCATTCATTTGTATGGTGCTGCATGCACTTTTTATAGACTTAGTAACATTTTGTACTTATCCCCCGTAATATTATTTAATGTAAGATCATTTTTGAAGTGGAGACTACTACCTATTACTTATGTCATACTCTACAATTTTATTTATAGTTAACATTGTGGTTTCCAAGCCCCCTCTAATGATTTTCCTTAACTTAACATTGCATTTGTCCTATGTCACACATAAAAGAACATTTTGAAACAGATATACAGTATTATTAAAATGAACACAATCAAGCATAACAATAATACCCTCATTAGAATTAAATTACCCGTTCATTGATAACAAAAAAGAAAAGAACATACCCAATCCTCGATGCAAACGTAGCATTGTTCTCGAGCCGGACACAAACCCAATCTTTTCAGACAAGCTTGTGTCTTTTTCATACTTCATCATTTTCTTAAAAGAATCATAATGTACTGCGTCTTCTCCTTCCCTGTGTTTCTCCATAATTTTTATTTTACTTCTAACATCGCTGCTTACAAATGAGAATACTGATCCTATTAGATTGAGGAATCTGAAAATTTTGAGCTTAGTTACTTTCTCATGTGAATCTGTACCAACAGACTATGGAACAGAGAGTGCACTTTTGTTTGCGCACACGTTTGTGCTATCTCCTGCGATTTATAATATCTCCTGGGTACCTGGCTAATGTCAGTTGAGATTGTTCGCCGCGACCAAAATCGGTCAGGGGATATTTCATAATGTGAATCTAATTATCACTTTAAAATTGTGCAATTTATTCTAATAAAAGGTTATGGACAACAAAACACAAAAAAGACCAAAGGAGATGAATAAGTGTTGAGCTAATTGGCCTTCATTAACACAAAACAAGTAGACTGAAAAGTTGCAGAATAAAAATTTTGTGATTCCTCACTAACTTTTTATTCTGCAACTTTTTATCTGAAAGCAAAGATTTTATTTCAATATAAAATAAAAATAACCCATACATACATACATGCATTTTTAGAAATGTATGTGTGTATGATGGGTTTTTGCTTCAGAATGTGGTGAAAATTGGGTTTATGGGTTTTATACTTTTTAAATGTTTTACAAATATATAGTTCAAAAATTAAAACACAAGTAAGTACTTAACCGAATGGTCCTTTGATGTACATAAAGATCTTAAGATCATGACCATAACTGCTACACTTGGTAGACAGATTGCTGATCACATTTTGCTGTATGTATTTAAATACATTATTCTACTCAGTACCTAAGTATGTATTGTAAATTCTTTAGAAGCAATTAATTATAATTATCTCAATTAGCAATTATACATGAATAATGGTAAGCTTATAAAGAACCATAGAAGTTTAGGAGGGAGTTAAGAATAAAATAATATTTCTCTCATTAGCCATTTACATGTACTTTGACGTAATATCATCTACATTTCTATCGACCAAAATGTATCAATATCCTGTGAAAGAGGAAAGTGGACCACACACTACTCCATAGAAATTGTTTTATCTTCATTAGATATTGCAAAAACATTTTTTCATCTTTGAATTCATCAATACAAAGAATAGCGAAATTATAATCTACAATTTCTTGCCAATTTCCGCTACATGACCTCGCGAAACCTATTGTCCAATCTTATCTAAGCATTTAGAATTTTAAAATCCATACGGAAACAATATAAAACAGCTAGCTTACTTTACTAATTCGTTGTAACCGTCTATGTATGTCTCAATAACAACGTCATCTTCCTCTTTGAGACACCTTTGAAAGCTTTGGTGGACATGGTGTAAATCCAATACATTTTCATTCGACATTTCTCTCAAATTTTTCAAAATAATGAAAAATTACTTTGAATAGCACTACACTGCACAAACGATAAATTCAGACTGACATTGACAAATTTGACATTGACATTTGACAGCTTTTGGTTTTTTTTAATCAACTATTGGCCTGGTTGCTGGGGTCATTTAGCCAACAGTTTTTGTTTTTTCATACTGTCGTGTCGTCAAGAGGTGAGACAATATCAGAGGGGCAATTCTACTAATTTTAAAAACGTTCACAGTCTGATCTCAGTCTCAATCTGTCAAAAATACCTCTTATTTCCCTACATTTTGACAATTTTTTGACGTTTGTTTGTCGGTAAGATGAGATTGCGACTAGATTTTGAACGTTTACGAGAATTGGCCTTCTGTTGTTGTTGAGAACCGTAATGTTCAAATCAAATGAAAATACCTAAATACAAATTGTTTAATTATGTTCTCTGTTCGACTTTTCAAATGAAACTCTTTAGACACATTCAAATGGCGAAAATATTGCGAGTTATTGTATTGTTATTGTTCGTGCCGTTTGGGGTTGAAACACTAGGGCCATGGGGTCCGAGTGCCCTCTTGGTTTTTCGAGACATCTTCAAGCGGTTGGTCGACTCTTAACCTGTCAAGGCCTATGACATAACAAACGTGACCCTGAGGGCTATTTTTGGCCCAAGAATTGGCATTGCCACATGACGTGGCAATGCTGCCAGCCTTTTGGGCAATTTTCCTGTTGAGACTGTTGACAGCGATGCGGATCCTTTTTTATTTTTGATGTGAAACATAGCCGCTTTCACAACTGCCAGGCGTCCCGTGATGGCTCAATTTTTGATACATGTTTAAATTATTATTAGTGTTAGAAAACTTAAAGTTCATTGAAAGCAAAATTTGTGCTTTTTGGCTAGTTCGCACCAGGCGTGCGCTGCCTCTAGTGTGGTGCCTAGGCACTGTTTGGTTCTGTCAAAAAGAAGAAAAGATAAATGTTAAAAACTTGATTGCTGCATTCCGAATTAAGAACATAATCGCTGTAATCGATTTTAGTGCGCTAAACGCTAATAGGGAACGCGTGCGCATAATAAGATGTAAATATTGTATTGCTTGAAAATATAATCCTAGTTCTACGTTTTATTATTGCTATGGCGAATCATGTGATTAGTGTCATCTTTCATCAAATTCGAACTGTCAGTGTCAAAAGTCAAAGTATCTCAAGGTCTTGGTCTTGCGAACGAATGAATTTTGTCGTCCTCCTCCGATAGCAAAAAAAATATTTACTTTCCGTCTCAGATAGCTAAAGTGCCTACGATAACAAATAATTGGTGGTGCAATTTGGATATCATGTAATACAAACTTGTGTAGGACCACAATAACTGTATTTTGTCTTCGCTTCGAATTATCCGGTAAGTGTTATTTTTCTACCTACACGCGAAATTATGACAAGTTTCATGATTTATTTTTAGTTACGACGGCGTCAAGTGGCTCGGGCTCACAAGTATTCAGACTAATCAAAGATTGGTGGTGCTTTTATTAAGTGATAGTTAATTTCATCAGCATTTATTGGATAGTCGCGTTTTCGGCTCATATATTAAGTGCGTATCATCTTTCATTATATTGGGGGACTTCCCGTGTCACAGAATAACTTGTTGCAAAGGTTAGAACTTTCGTTTTCTATCGCGAATTATTCACAACTTATCTCCCACTGACTTGCTAATTTAAAATGTAGGTGAAAAAGTGAGTAATTTGAAATGATTATTGAGTAAATTGAGCTGTGGCCTGTCATCTCTCTAGTCAAAATAAAGAAACAAAGTGCTTTAAATTAAATTGTTTACATCTACATTCGCTACTTGTAGACCCAGTCACCCAGCTTATTGGTAAGCAGTTTAGAACTTACTAAATTGAATTGCACAACTTAATATTTATAACAACCAATTTATTTGGGTCAGCACAATGTTATATTCTTGGTCAGTGGGTTGTCTTAGGGGCAGAGTTATATTCTTAAAAACATCCTCATTAGCCGTCTTCTCAGTCTTCACCTAGCCATATCATTTTTACACAATTCATCCATTGTTTCTTTGATCTTACCCTAATCCTACAGCCACTCATTGCTTTGCATTTTGTTTCCATGCCTGTACCAAAACAAGACAGCATAATATTCTAATTTATAATTTTTTCTTTTCTCCGTACTTGCTGCTTACTGAATTTATAACTTTGCACTAAAGCACTAGCATAGACAACTAAAAATCATGTATGTTATGTCATGAGTTCCATATTGAGGACAGCAGGATGTTATTATCATTGAATTGTTCGACCATTCATTAAAGAAAGAAAGAGATAGAAAAAATATTCATTAAAAGATAACAACACTTATTTGAGTAATGTAAGTACAAAGCATTCCAATTACTTAGATATTTATTTTATATTGATTACATGAATATCTGCCTTATCATGCTCTTTAGCTGCATTGAAGCTTGCATTTAATTACTTTTTTTTACCAGATATACTTACAGTAGCGCATAATTCAAATGCATTCTTCTCATGAAATAAAAATGGCAACTTTGAGGAAAAGACCTATTTCACAATAGCATGTTTTCGAGAATACTGTATAGAAACTTTATGGTGTTACAAACACCATAAAGTTTCTATCAATACTTTATGAGAAAATTGCTTTTGAATCTTGTTAATTGTATGGTATTTTTGCTCATGACTATACTTATTAAAAAAAGTAATTTAATAAAATATGCTAAGTTAAAATTATTTTATTTTACAAATAAAAGTACTGTTAAAGCAATTAGCAATATCATTTTAATTTGCACAGTTGTTTCCTAATTTTTCATGTTTCATAATTAATTTTGAATATAAATTAAGTAGGTACGTGTTTCTATTTGTTTACGCAGTGGGTTTGCCCATATTTTGTTTTGTTTAAAAGTAAATTGACATAACATTTGACTTTTGCTTGAGTTATCACCTGTTAAATAAAAACGCAGAAATTATTATGCAGTTTAAGTAACAGGAATCAAATAACAGTTGACAAATGGATAGTAATTTATTAATTTTATACCATTAGTATTCTAAAGGGCATGTACAGAACCATTTCCTGTTAAAAATACATTAATTCTGGAAATAATAATAAACTGTGTTTGTTGTTATTTCTGATATATGAATTCTCATGGAAGTTTGTCAGCCACCTTTTCTTTGTACCTGTTAGTTTCAACTACACGGTTATGTAACCAACTTTCTCTGATATATGAAGTTACAGTTGATGCATAATCACCTTAGGCTCAATGCACACACTGACGCAGAGTCGAAATAAGGTGTTATTTTAATTAATAACAAAATTTTTGCTGCTCTATACATTTATGTTCATTCAACAAAATTATGTATGGAATAGCAGATTTTTTTCTGTCGCGATTTCTGTATTGATCTTAATGTGAAAAAATTCTTGATCCTTTTTTGGGTTTTGCCTTATTTCAATTACCTATATCTTGTATTAGCGGGCTGGTGTCGGCAACTGCACGTCAAAGCGCGTACTTTGCGTACGGATCGGAAAATCAATCATTCAATCCACCCCAGCTCCTCAAGGATGGCCAGCAACGCCTTGGTGTTACTCACAATCTCATGGAGAGTGCCTGGGTTTCTGAAGTACTTTGCCCTGTAATTACACCATGTATAATAATAATATAAAACTGTTCGCGACTATAGAATCGTAGATTCGTATAATACAGGGTGTTTGGTGCATCGTGTGCCAAATTGAAATGGTCGACTGAAGGAGTCATCCGCTAGCCTTTTAGACCCTTTAACACCCCTCATGCTCTGTGGATTTTTTTTTATCGACTTTTTATTGTTTTTCAAAAAAAAGACCCAAATTTTACATTCAAATACAGATTTAAAAAAAAAATATAAGGCGTAGACTCTGAATTTTAATTTTATTTCGATGTGTATTGTTTAAGAATACTTTTAAATACAAAGGGGAAAGCCTACTCTCCATAGTGTCCGAGGCCCAAGATGGACATCGAATATTACTATAAAAATGGAGTGTTTTAAAATCTTAATAGTATTGAATATCTTAAAAACATATTCAAATTGACGCCACTGTTTTAGAAATATAAAAAAATAAAAAAACGGTTTGAGGTTAATTTTCTATATGAAAAAGTGTTTCAAGAACTTTTCTTTTTTCAATGCTTGGTTTTATGTTTGGAGGAGGTTGGAGGGGTGTTCAAAATATATTCTTATCCAATTGTAGTTATTAGGGTATAAAAAAAACACATTTGCTATTTTAAATATCTATATTCTCTTCATTGTCATATACAATTAGCAAATCATCTAAAAATGGCGCAGGAGGGCCAATATTTAAAATATATATAAATCCAATATTTATATATTGGATTCATATCTTGCCCAACCTATATACCAAAGGACAGTCATGGTATGTGCACAACAACCTACCGTGCGTTTTCCTATTATGCAATTACAACAGTATCCATTAATTGCCTCTCTGCCAGCATAATTATTATTTATTTTAATGTACACAAAATATATTTTACGGCTTATATGTCTGCTTTGTATTTTGGCACGCAAAAGCCAGCAGTTTTTATTAATTAATTCGCTTGGTAGGTTGCTATTTTGTTCTCTACATATTTCAATACTATACATACCGTTGGCTCTAATATGTTCTCCATAATATGATCTAGCTTGTTTTATTTGATAGGTACCACATGCAATTAATATTAAATCATTCATTGTTAATCGAGGGAAGTCATTTAAATTGTCAGAGCCAACGGTAATATTAACAAATTGAGCCCTCCTGCGGTTTAAATGATATTCATTTACATAATCTGCTAAAGTATTATGGATATACATTCTTTGATTAACTATTGATAATATTTGAGCAGCATCAGATCTATCTAGGATCCTAGGATGAAACCTATTAATTAATGCTGCACCTACTGCAAAATCTTGCATCATGTGAGTAGCTGCCCGGTTAAAAAATTCCTGCCGAAACAATTTAAATGCTTGTTTAAATATACCATTTACGAGCTCAACAACCCAGCGACAAATGGTGACTTTTCTTGAGTTATTAGCATCAACAGTGGATAATTGGGATTCACCTTCCTCAAGTGATGCTAGCACTTTAACAGAGTACCCACATTCTGTTAGAAGTGGTATTGCATCCCTAAAACCTAGGTCTAATATAAAAACATCACCAGGTTCAAAGAATGTCCTCATTGGTGCATTTTGTGAACTAAATTCATTTTTTAGAATCTCGGCATCTGATGTTGTTGCCGGATAGGGCCCCATCACATCTAATATATATCCATCACAACAAGTTATAATAAATGGTTTCATTAAATTCCTAAACTTGTGAAGAGAGTATGTTTGTTTTTGATATTTATAATTTGAACTTTTCTGGATGTAGATATAAGTTCCATCCATGATTACAATAGGTTTAGCTTGGTTTGTGCTTCCAAATAATCCATTAGGGATTATTAAATTCCTCTGAGCAATGTTGTCTCTAGTAATGTGCCGTAGACCTAGGTTTTGTGGTACAAAATCTTGAGTAAGAAGTTCTCTAGCATTACTCATTAGTCTTTCCAAAGTACTTCTAGGTATCTTAAATAACGTAGAAAGTCTTTGATCTGAATCACCAGTTCTTAGTTTTGTTAAATAAGCCGCCAGTCCAGTAGCTCCTCTGTGGCTGCTATTTAGCCGAGGAACTTCATCCAATATTCGTCTAAATTGATGTTTAGACATACCAAGCCAATAATAAACTAAGTGATCATCGCTGTCTTCAATATTTTCAAAATCAATATTATTACCTATCTGATTTTTTAGCAATGATAGCAAATCTTCTATGAATGCAGCCGTGAAGGTATGGTTTCCATTTTCGACAATTAAACTATCCCATGTACAGTTTCTAAGGTGAAAGTCACAGATACGGCAGTGTTGAGGAACATAAAAAGATAAATCACATAACAATCTCACACAAATTGATGTAGGAAGGTGCATTCTTTCAGTTCCATGGCACTCCGGAAAAAGACAACATCTTTCTGTATTTGCAGCCCGCATGTAACTTGGCAGAATGATTTCTGATTTATTAGTCGCAGCTGAAGATGTTGATGCTGATTCTTGTACAAAATGAACAGCGGCCCTGTCAGCTCTCTGCCAGCAAGGATGACAGATGCGACTTAATGATAAAACCTAAAAAGTTATTATAGTAATTAGTATTATTATATAATTTTAATTTTATCATACATGGTTTTGTAAAGTATTTTAAAAACTTGTCTCTCGTGGTTGAATCCATTCCATAATTACATTTCTAATGAGACTTTCTCTATCGGTATCTGTTCTTAGTATATGACTTCTTAACCGTCTAACAGACCGTCCACAATTTATACAGCTGTTTTGAGGTACAGATCCTTCCGGCTCTTGTTGAGGAGTAAGGCTAGCAGTTACTACCAACCAGCAGTTGTGGCAAACAAGATTATCTCTTGACACCTAAAATAATGTTATTATCGGTAAATAATTGGATGAAGATGGAGGCAATAACAAAATCATTTTATAATTTGTATATTTACCTGCTGTGGTGCAACCCACTGCTGTATCACGCTTATTTCTTCGGGTTCCAAGGTATGATTTTGAATCTCGGTCAGGTTATGACCACAATTCACACAATGTTCTTCAGTCATTGTAATAAACGTTATTGATCGGTATCCAAAATCGAATGCAGCCGTGATCCTTGATTCCAGAGCCAAAGTTGTCGTTGAAGGTGAGAACAAAATCCATAAAACAAAGCCAAAGTCGTTGGTGAAAATCCGAATCAAGTCCATAAAACAAAGCCAGGTCGCAGTAAAACAAATCGAAGAAAAATCAAAATACATCCACATTGAGCGTAAGCAACAAGCAAAGTGTCAGTGTCAGTTTCAATTCAGTGTTGTTATTATCACGAAAAAATCATAACATTTAAATTGATTTATTTTTCTTATTCTTTTATTTACGAGTACACGCTAGTTTTTATTTCCATTTTCTTAAATGTTTTATTTTAGTTGGTTTTTGATTACAACATCACTGATGTTGTAATCGGTTATTGTATTTGTGTATAAATCGATTCAAATCAATTGATCAATAAATCTGGCGGCCATTTTGAGATAAGGATTGGTCCTTGTGCGTTTTGACGTTTGTTATGACATAGGGTCTGACAGGTTAATGATATTACATAAAATATGATTTTGATGCTGGCAATATTTTGCCAGCGTCAAAAACAAAAATCTTCTGGTTTTTTCAATTAAATTACTTTTTTTAACGATTTTTTGTAGATTATAGTGGCGCTCATTTGGAAGAAAGTAAATACATATTTTTTTTATGGCAAAATTAATGCATAAAGTATTTTTTCTCTAGTCTAATGTCCACTGAGGGCCTCAAATGGGCATTTCCCTTAGTGATATTAGTCACCTAGTTTTTTTTTTAATTCTCTCGCAAAGGTAAAACTTAAATTAAAGCTGTACATGTTATAGCTATTTAAAAGGCTACAAAAAAAAAACCAAAAGCGACCGGGATCTTCCAACTCCCTCATTAATTCTCCAGTCTATCCTCTTTCTAATGATGTGCCACATGCCATAAAAGTATTTTAACAACTTTGTGAATTCGCTAGAATTGTGAATCAAGTCACATAAAACTACATTCCAAATTCTAATGAAAAAATATTTATTGCGGAACTGTTACTTGAGAAAGAGGTAAAATTTGTTTTCTCACTCTTTCACAGTAAAATCTATCTTCTACCTCTTTCTTGCATACCTTAAATCGGTTTGAACAAATCGCGCCGCCCGACCCGCCATTTTTTTAGTCGAGACATGACTGCCTCTGCTACCTAACGTGTGTGCTAGTTCACCATACTCCGTTTTTCTTTTATTACTTTGTTATCGTTAAGTTTTGCTGGTTCTTGTTACATTTGTTTAATTTTTGTTGTTATTGTTAAACTTTGAGTTTTTTGTTATTGCAATGGCGACATTCTCTAACGAAGAATATGCGGACATCATGATGGCTTACGGAGCCGCTAATGGCGTCGCTCGTGCAGCGCAACGACTTTACCAGGAACGCTTTCCTGGTAGACGATTACCTGGCCGCAGAGTCTTCCAAGACACATACCGACGCATACGCGAGACTGGCAGTGTTACTTTTAATGAACCAAGGGGCCATATTGTGCGACATAATGTTGAAGTAGACGAGAGAATACTGGCACTTTTTGAGGAAGACCCTACAAGAAGCATTAGAAATGTGGCATCACATCTTGATATTTCAATATGGAAAGTGTGGAAAGTACTTCGTCAAAACAAAAAGCATCCATTCCACTACACTCCGGTGCAAGGTACGTAATTTTAAACTAACTTTAAACCCGTGCAAGCTTTGTTTGACCTTGCCTTTGTTTAGCAGGTAATGGCGTCACTTCCAGGTAGTGAATCTATTAGCACGAACAGCGGGTCCTTTCTTGTGCAATTACTTATTGCCCAAGAGAAATTTAAAAGAGTTTTTTATTTGTTGCAGGTCTTGAGGGTGGCGACTTTGAGAGACGAGTGGCTTTTTGTCGGTTTCTTTTACACACGGATGTGGATGATCTTGATTTTTTTAAAAGAATACTGTGGACGGATGAATCCAAATTTACCAAGGATGGGATCCTCAATTTACACAATTTGCACCACTGGACAACGAAAACGCAAAACCCACGTGTTAAAAGACAGAAATCTTCTCAAAGAAGGTTTAGTGTAAACGTTTGGGCAGGAGTGATTGGGAATCAGGTAATTGGACCGCATTACCTGCCCGATAATCTCAATGGCGAAGACTACCTGGAATTTCCTACAAAATGACCTGCCCGAAATAGTGACCGATGTGCCCGTATTTAATGAACGTGTGCCCATTGTATTTCAAAATGACGGCTGTCCCGCGCATTGGCGATTGACTGTGAGGGAATATCTCGACAATGTGTTCCCCAATGCATGGATTGGACGCGATGGCCCTATTCCATGGCCGCCACGTTCCCCAGATCTAACTCCGTTAGACTTTTATGTCTGGGGACGTGCCAAAGAGTTGGTATATGCCACGGAGGTTCCAACTAGGGAGGTATTAGTCCAACGCATAGAAGCGGCATTCAATACTATTAAGGAGGAAATACGACTTCGTACAACAACTGTTGAAATACGAAACAGGTGTCGGGCCTGCATTCGCAACAGAGGCCAACAATTTGAGCAAGATTTGTAACAATGATTAAATAAATGTTAAAAATGCAATTTTGTTTTTTTATTTCAAGTAAATCCCACGAAAGATACAGATATGAGACACGAATTTACCTAACCATAAGAATGAGATAGCAGATTTATAGGTTTGACAGGTATCATTTAAGAGTTTTTTTTTTAAATCATAATTTTGAATATTAGCCTTAGGTGACTCGATTCACAATTCTAGCGAATTCACAAAGTTGTTAAAATACTTTTATGGCATGTGGCACATCATTAGAAAGAGGATAGACTGGAGAATTAATGAGGGAGTTGGAAGATCCCGGTCGCTTTTGATTTTTTTTTTTGTAGCCTTATAAACAGCTGTAACATGTACAGCTATAATTTAAGTTTTACCTTTGCGAGTGAATTAAAAAAGAACTAGGTGACTAATATCACTAGTTTTGTATTTAAAAGTATTCTTAAACAATACACATCGAAATAAAAATAAAATTCAGAGTCTACGCCTTATATTTTTTTTAAAATCTGTATTTGAATGTAAAATTTGGGTCTTTTTTTTGGAAAACAATAAAAAGTCGATAAAAAAAAATCCACAGAGCATGAGGGGTGTTAAAGGGTCTAAAAGGCTAGCGGATGACTCCTTCAGTCGACCATTTCAATTTGGCACACGATGCACCAAACACCCTGTATAGTAAAATAGCGCTAGGGAAAAACCCGCCTGCAGTTCCCAGAACCTTATTTTACGACCAATGTGAAATGCGCTCGGTGTTTGTGTAATTCGCTTGTGTGCGAACCATTCTAAAAGTAGCGGGTTTAGCAAGAATGCCAGATGTTAGGGACTACGGCGCTCTGGAAGTTTGGGTCATGTATTGTATTTGCTGTAAGGCCGGGCGTCGTAGTTAAAATTCATTGTTTTATTAGTTTCTGAATGTTTTGTTATTGGTAGTGTAAAAGAAGATTATTTTCTGCTTCACAAAAATGTAGGTACTTACATTTAATATTTATTAGTAACAGTTTTGCGCGGGCATTGTTATCCGCACCAAATGTATTTTCAATAAACAATATAGTAGCAAGTACTGTTGTTAGACCCAAAAGGTGGGAATTGGTAGGGTGTACTGTTGCTAGAGCCAAAATGTGGGAATTGGTAGGGTGTACTGTTGCTAGACCCAAAATGTGGGAATTGGTAGGGTGAAACTGACGCCACTGGCGCATACAAAAGGCCTTGCTTGTCAAAATAAAGTCACCAGGCTTTTTTTTTTACGTTGCTCCACACTAGGAATTTCTCATGTATTGTGGGTCCGTTTACAAACATTTAAACTCACATACACAAACAGCCAGACCCGCAACAACGACTTGTAGGTCATACAAATATTTGTTCCGTGCGGGAATCGAACCCGCGACACGCAGCGCAGCAGTCAATCGCTTAACCACTTTTACTGACTAAAAACCACCCCAGTGTTCCCCTCCCACACTTGCACCGGGGATCTTGGGATCTGTGATCTGTTATTCTTTCCGCAATCCCCGGCTAGTGCCGGGGATTGCGGATCAAGTCTGGGGGGGGGGGGTGTCTGACCCCCCCCGCGACGTCTGATAGGGGCGCGCGTGGAACACTACGCGCCGCCACCTCGGGTCCAATGTGATAGGGGGCGGCGGACGTGCCCAAGTCCGCCGTCCCTGGACCCATTTATGGGGGCTGGAAGAGGGCGTTATCGGCCCTCCGCCGACGCCCGGTGCGCCTGCTGCGGGCCGGGTGAGCGGACGAGATCTCCCGCTCCCTTTCCGCAGCTTCCTTCTGCGACACGACTGTTTCGCAGAAGGACACCACCGCGTCCCAGGACTCCTCACTGCCCACTCCTGAGATGAGGGCACGGCGTGGCTCCTCCCAAGCGGCACACTCTGCCAGCGTATGCCGCGCCGTGTCCTCCCGGCAGTCGACGCAGTGGTGACACCGGGCGTCCGGCTCCCTGTTTATGCGACACAGGTACTTCCCGAAGCAACCATGCCCCGAGAGCACCTGCGTCACTCGAAACGACAGGGAGCCGTGCCTCCTCCCGAGCCAGGGTTCGAGTACTGGCCGGACCGCCTCGATGGTGGCGCGGTAGGGCGTGAAAGCCTGTCCCGCCATTCCCGCCATTCCGCCACCAGGGCTGCGCGAAGCTGTGACCGACGCAACTCCACATGTCGCTGCATCAGCCACTCGCCCCGCGCCCTCGCTTCCTCGCGCCACCGATACAGTGACGCGAGTACTTTCGCCTCGAGGTCCCATGGCGGGGATCCGGCCAGTACTCACTTAACCACTGCGCCAACCTTTCCGTCGTGGCTTAGCATGACGATTTCTACTCTACTGTCGAATAGAAATAGCTTGTCTATAATTCTCGGTAGAAAACTGTCAGTTGTCTACACGGAAACGTCATTTTTGTCTACTCTTCTGTCGACAAAACGCTTCTCTACGGTTCTCGTGCTATGCCTGCAGTAACAGTACACACGCGAAGACCCCGACGTAATGCCCCCCTCCGACCCTTGCTCGCCGAAGTGTCAGCCCGCGCCGTAGCTGAGCCTGTAGCTTTAAATTCCTTCCAGCCTGTCCCATCTTGCTGTCCTCCCCCCAGCGACGCCCTAAGCCGAGGTTCGTACCCCACAGGGGTGCCCTTAGCGTGTCATCATCATCATCATTCATCCGAAAGACGTCCACTGCTGGACACAGTACCCCACAGGGGTGCCCTTAGCGTGTCATCATCATCATCATTCATCCGAAAGACGTCCACTGCTGGACACAGGCTTCCTTCGAAAGGGGGGTTGCCATTGCCATAATCGCCACGCTTGGCAGGTGGGTTGGCGATCGTAGTATGGTGTTGCATGAGAATGCTGCTGCCCATTCTCTAGTAAGTGCCTTAGTCGCCTTTTACGACACCCACGGGAAGAAATAGGATGGTGCTATTCTTTACACCCGGCACCACACGGAACACCCTTAGCGTGTAGTCGCTTAGTAATGAAGAAATTCGCCACATGATTGACCGATAAGTAGTAACGACCTCTCAAAGTGGACTACGATCTCCCAAAGAAAAAAAAAAGTCAGTTCACGTCAAACAATCAGTTCAGCTCTAGCTCTGCTAAAGTAAGGAAGCACTTGGAACAAAATATTGTTCTGTTTTATTCATCAACCAGCATCCGCTCGGGGTCTACTCCGAATGGCCTCTCCGAAGATAGATCCGAAGTATCGGCCGAAAATTTGGCTGTTTCCTGACTATGGCAAAAGAAAAAAAAACGACAGTCAAAGAGATACTTAAGTCAAAGTCAAAAATGTGACGTGAACTCGGGTTAGGACTCAAAGTCAAAAAATGAAACTTTGGAAGTCAAGAATCGGCCGAACATACGACCGATACGGATTATAGCTTTGGAGTAGAACCCCAGTTTCGTTGTGGGTCAGCGAAAAGCAAGCAAAGACATTCACACTACATTAGTCACACTACACAGTCTACATTAGTCTACAATAAAAAAATTGACCCTATTTGAAAAGCTTAGGTTGTCCTCATCGAAAGAATGCACCCAATATTTTTACCTGTATGACATTGCCTTTGAATAAGATGCGTTTCTGATTTACTAAATACAATTTTTGGGAGTTACTTTGGTGACTCTAGTAACCGTGTTACAAATTAAAACAAATAAATAGAAATATTCTTATTTAATCCTGCATGAGCATTTAAATAAGTCTGATAACACTTATTAACAATTCAAGTTGCTTAATATGCTTCTAGGTCAATGAAACACTCTAATGATACTTAATTAATATCATTCAGCATAAAGGCTTCTACATACCGGGGCGACTTGTCGCGCGACGCGACGCGACACAAAGGCACCGCTCGTCCCGCGACACGCAGGGCCTTTGTGCCGTGTCGCGTCGCGCGACAAGTCGCGCTGGTATGTAGAAGCCTTAATGCTCTTTTTGCTATGTTAGGTTTGGAATGAAAACAATAAGATTTTACTATTGTGATAGTGTCATATGTGTTAAATATGTAAACACATTATGAAAACAAAACAGATTTTGTTCTATAGTATCAATTGAATTGGCAATATTTCTATGGTACGGTATGTATCAAATATGGCTTGGGTGGCGTCAGTGGCGTGTGACATTTATGGGGTTCCGTGCCTTAAACGGAACACTTAGTAGTGATTAGGGGAATTAGGTATTAAGTTAGGATTGCTAGCTTTTGGCCGCGGCTTCGCCCGGGTTGAGGTCGGAAATGATCCCTCGGGAATGTACCGACTACAATAAAAAGTATTCTATTTCCTAAAGCAAGTCATGCATGGTCAATCCGTTTGCCAATTTTATCTCAATCCGTTCAGCTGTTAAGGCGTGAAAACAGGGCTGGATTTAGGGCAGGGCAACAGGTACGCTAGCCCTGGGCCTCCACTAAGAAGGGGCCTCCACAATTTATTAATATTAGATTTTAAAAAAATACATCCTTTATGTCCATCAAAGAGAAAAGGTTCACATTCACAAGGTACCTTTTTCATTTTAAGTTTTTTATTTTTTTAAATGCAAATCAGAGTTTCTCAAAAAGCTAAGGACATTCTCCTAGACCGTTTTCCTGTAGGAAGGTATAACGGTTAAGGTACCTATTCACTGCCGTCTCAAAAATCAACCCTGTTTATAAATGATTGAAAACTGCGAAACAAAAATATTCGTTTATTCCAAAAAAAAGTCGAGGCCTCCACATTTTGGTTGCCCCAGGGCCTTCACCTTCACATCTTTAAATCCGGCCCTGCGTGAAAAGGTGACAGACGGACAGACAGAGTTACTTTCTCATTTTTATGGAGCTCGTGGCTAAGTAAAAACAGCCGCACGGGTCGATCAATCAGGTAAAGCTACGCTTGCCGCGGTTGGTCCATGGATGGGTGACCATTTTTACATACCAAGACGAGGCCGGCGATGGATGCGTAGTTCATACAAACGTAAAACCACATATTTTTTATGTAAATCAAACTTATTCTTAAGGTAGTGTGTATTTATTCCGATTGGAATACAGAATAACTAGGTTCCCAAATATATATTTTGAATGGATACTGATTTAAACAAGAGCTATAAGAAAAATAAGTTTTCTATAGAAATTTTAAATTTCTCATAAGATCATAATATCTCGTTTTTCGGCACCTTAAGCCGTTAGTTCCGGCTGTCATTTGTGGATCTTTGACAGTCGTTACGAGTCGTCAGAAGCCCGAAACTCTGACAACCAGTCTTACCAAGGGCCAAGGGGTATCGTATTACCCAGTTACTGGGTAGTGGAGGTCAGATAGGCAGTCGCTTCCTGTAAAATACTGGTATTCAATTGCATCCAGTTAGACTGGAAGCCGACTCCAATATAGTTAGGAATTTTTTGATTGATTTCTTGATCCAATTGATTTATGGAGTATGGATGGGTAAACTGCTAGAATTTTGGTCAGTCCCTAATCAAGACCGGACGACGTGGGTACGTTTGGGGAAAACCTAAAGTCCAGCAGTAGAGGGCTTTCAGTTGAAATGATGAAAACTTATGCTCCCTTATTCCAAAACAAGGTTTATCTTCAGACCCAGGTTTAAAACATGGAGCCATTATTGAATTTCGAAATTTATTCCAACTATGGTAAAGTTTCTAAAAAAAAAACTGACAACTTAATACCGAACTAAGTTTTCGGTTTTGTATAAAGAACGGTATTTCAATCACTGAAAACTGGCTCCATGGTTTAAGCTATGTCAAAAAATAAATCTTGTTTTGTAATAAGGCGGATAAAGTTTGCACTCAAAGTAATTTATACAAAATAATTGAACTGACTGTGAAATGTGTCACTTGTTAAAATAACATTCTATTAAGGCGACGATAACCGACTTTTAATAAGAATAATTTATTTATTCAAAAACATAGAGACATTTAAATATTAAAGTGATACACTATATTACACTTTTATTCAATGATGTGATATTGAACATCTGTGCTAATGATTTTATACTGAATATCACGTCTAAACGAGTACTGTTAATGATTTGAAAAAAAAATATGTTAAATAAAAGTATTTTCCCAATAACTTAATATGTGAATATTTTAGACTATGTTTATATTACATAGTGAAATTAATTTGTAAAGTTATGTCTAACGTGGATAAAAAATTGAGAATGGCGCAAAATCTACCAAGCGTATTTTTCTGAAACCTTCACCAATTTAAAGATAATTTAATTATTGATCTTTTAGTATACGCGTTTTATTAAAATACCATTTGTTTTGTGTATAATAAATTAATAATGCGTCAAATTGGGGACAGCGCTCCTTGATGGGCGAGTCCTATTACTGACTGAACGTGCGACGCGTTGCGTGAGCTCAGTACAGAACACGCAAACTGACCACTCAAGGTCACTGGCATATATCTGCGTCTTAACAGGTACAGCATCCTATTGCGTGAAAGTAGCACACTCACCTATTTCGTCTTGTTGACTTTCAAATTTAAAAACGCTTTAATACAAAGGACTAGGATGTCAGACCGGCCGAAAGGGAGGTAGGTGTCTAGTCACCAGAAAAGCAGGCTTAAAGACATGGATTGAATTTGATGCTTCGGTGTCAGTCACCGGTGGCTGACATGGCCTGAACAGTGAGTCTCTCTGCCACCGGTGGGTGACTGACATTAGGGATGCAAGAACTGCCAAAAATCGAGATATATCGTATCAATATTTAAAAAAAATATTGATTAAATATTGATAAGTATCGAGTTCGATATATCGAAAAAAGTAACGATATAATATCGGTGAATTTTTTTATTCACTAGAAGTAGAAACATAATTTTTGATGTAAAATCTTGAAATTAATAAAACAATGATAAGAAGTATATCCTTTCAAATAAAAAAAGAATTTTCCAAATCGGTTCATAAACGACGGAGTTCTGAGGTAACAAACATTAAAAAAAAAAAAAAACATACACACGACTTGAGAACCTCCTCCTTTTTGTGAAGTCGGTTAAAAATAAGTTTACTTTTTTACGGCACTGAATTCTAGCGGTTTTAGGGGGGACAACGGTGTTTCTGTTGGAAATATATCGTATTTGATACTTACTTGATATTTTAAATCGTTATAACGATGTATCGAAATAATAAATATCGCCGAAAAATATCGTTATATCGAACAAACGAGTGTTCTTTAGACCACACGACTGAAGTAAAACTTAAAAATAGTAATACTAATTATACTTCCGTAACGCTCTCGTCATTTCCGTAACACATCCACCAGCTTACTCCCCAAGTCAAGCATGCCTTAAGAAGTTTTACTTAAAAAATATGGATATAACGATACATCAATAGGTTTTTTACAAGCCTAATATGGCAGTTAACGTGTGTGCGTGAGCGCATGGCGTTCGTGCCCGCACAATTAGCGCTAAGTGCAAGTGTCGGCTGAATAAATTGTCACAGGCCGTCAGTTTCTATGAGTGACGCTCATTGACACCAGGGACCGTACAACCCCGGTTAAGAGTTAAGCCTTTCGAAGGGGTAACCCATTCAATGGGTTACCTTTATCATGATGTAACCTATTGGAAGGGTTTTATGCTAGAAACTCATTGAAAGGGTTACATGATAACCCATTGAATGGGTTTTATACTTGAAACCCACTGAAAGGGTTACATGATAAACTCAATCCGCCTTATTACAAAACAAGATTTATATTTTGACATGGCTTAAACCATGCAGCCAGTTTTTGTAATAAGAACTTAACAGTGATTGAAATACAGTTCTATATACAAAACTGAAAACTTAGTTCGGTACTAAGTTGTCAGTTTTGTGTTTTGGAACTTTACCACAGTCGGAATAAAGTTCGAAATTCAATATGGGCTCCATGTTTTAAACCTGGGTCTGAAGATAAACCTTGTTTTGTAATAAGGGGGTATGGGTTCTATACCTACTTGAAACCCAGTAACATGAAAAAATCATAATATTATGTTATTTCGATATCCGCCCAGCACGCGTAGCATGACCAATTCTATCTCTATTCTACCCAGGGACCATTCTGGTTACCATTTTAGAACAACCCTATCGAAAACCCTTTCAATGGAAAGGGTTTTCGATAGGGTTTTTCTAAGCAGTTAATCAAAAACCCATACGGTGTGGGTAATTTTGAATGGCTTAAATTAAGCCGTTCAAAAGGGTTACCCACACCGTATGGGTTTTTATCGAAAACCCTTTCAATGGGTTACCAAAATTTAATTTAAGCCGTTCATAAGGGTTACCCATACCGTATGGGTTCTTGTTTAACCGCTTAGAAAAACCCTATCGAAAACCATTTCAATGGGTAAACAAAATAGTCCCTGATTGACACGCTTAGTTTGTATCGAAAGAGTTGATGACAACGTCGCTAGCAGTTGCTGCCGACGCGTCTCCGTCTTCTGTGTTATAGTTGGCATGGGGAGACTCCTCAAAAAATATCTTACCTTCCACTCTACATCTTCACACAATTGACATCAAGCTCTTCTTTCCAGATTGATGTAAGAACATGACGACAAGCCTGCAGATCGGGGACGAAGACTCGTTCATTATCCTGGGAACTTCTCCTGGTACCAGTCTCGATATGAAGTGCAATGGTATAGAGAATGGGGGGGATATGTCTGTAGACAAGGAGCAGATGGAGGAAGCAATGAAGGACCTCTCAGTCGAAGCTAACATGGCTTTCAAAGCGCATTTTAAACTTGGAGATTGTGTAAGTTTATTTTTATAGTCGTTTTTGCTTACGGTTTCACTAGTACGAGTATCCCAGGGGAATTGCTACATAAACGCGGATAAAAAATACTCTTTGTCTTAAGACCGTTTACGACTTACGGCATTACATACAAACTTTGAAGCCCTTGTTTTTAGAAATGACTGAACCGAAACTTTATACGCATAAGCAGGATACAAAGGTGTAAAAAGTTAGTTAAGAACATTTTCGAAATGTCTTCTCCTCAATAGAATTTGTTACGGGCCCCGCGCTTGCTTAATGGCCTACATTTTATCTACGTGGTGTCTTGCCACCATTCTGACATCCATCCCATCTACTGTGATCTTAGAGTAGATAGAACATTTTTACTTTTTGTTCAGGGGTCTTCTTTAGCATATTTTTAAAGCTAGGTACTGCTGCTTATTTCTTGACAAAAGATAGTAAACTTTTGACTGCATATCTGCATACTGTACTGTGTAGTTTCCTGTTTTAACGTCCTGTTTATGTTAAGTGTCCGGTGTCATTTCTAATGCCTACTAAATAATTATATGGAAACAATCGTTAGCAAATTCCTTTTGTGTCAGTGCAGCGTCTTATCACAACTGATTGTTAAGTACACGCATGTTTAAAAATAACGGATTACCTTAGAGTAGATGTGATTTAACTATAGAGGTATGAGGAACATGGTGGAAAGTTCTTCATCCTCCAAAGAAAAGAGAAGGGAGGATCCTCCGACCAGACAGGCGTTGTTGTCGGGTTCCTGTATGATAATCGCAAGGATAACTTTGCTTGCGCGATGCAGGATTTGCGTGTCGTCAGGTTGTGTATGGTTCTTGAAGTGATGCGTATTTCACATATGGCGCCGCATAGGCTACATAACAATCAATCAGCAATGTATAGAACACACCCGTTTAAACTTAATACAGACGACCTTGAAAACATATGATTGGCATAGATTAAGTATTACCTACATACTGCTCCTCTGGTCCTGATTATGATATTAGCCTTGTACTTATGCGTATGCAAAAATCGATATGAGATTGTTGACTTATCTTTTTAATACTTCAACATCAATTTACATCATACACGTTTTATCATAGAAAGATTACTTATAGGTAGACATTTTGATGAAACAAGTATTTATTTTTAGCTTTTATTTTATCGCTTGTTGGGAAATACTTTAAATACGTATGTATGATTCACTGATTAATCTAGATAAAACGCTCATACGCCTTAGGGCTAAGCTCCCTTTTACATGTAGTATTCGTCACATGTGCTAAACACATGTAGTATCACGTTTTCGTGGCGTCATGTGGTCGATGTCCGACCGAATGCTTCGTTGGGTTTCGCCGAGTAAATGCTAGTGAGATGCTTTATTTACTCACGTTTTTGAAGAGTGGCCACATCAGCTTCTGAAAATGAGGGGTAGAAAAGCATGGCGGAGAGATTTGACCAGCACGGGCACGGTGGTTAATCCGTTCAAGGTGTGACTGCAAAATTCGATGAATAATAAAAAGAACAAAAGATCTTTTTCGATCTGCAGGCTTAGGACGAGAACCGTAGAGAAACGTTTTGTCGACTGAAGAGTAGACAAAAATGACGTTTCCGTGTAAATAGTTGACAGTTTTCTACCGAGAATGGTAGACAAGCGATTTCTATTCGGGGAATTATAAAACGAACGAATAAAAAAAACTTAGCGACTGATGATGAGCTACTTACTGCTTTAAGGGTACGAAAACCGACTTTTAATGATTTTATACCGAAGATCACGTATAAACGAGTAGTGCTAATGATTTGAAAAAACTATATGAGCATTTTCTCAATAACTAAATATGTGAATATTTTAGATTATGTTTATATTACATAGTGAAATTAATTTGTAAAGTTATGTCTAACGCGGATAAAAACTGAGAATGGCGCAAAATCTACCTAGCGTATTTTTCTGAAAGCTTCACCAATTTAAAGATAATTTAATTATTGATCTTTTAGTATACACCCTTTTGTTTTGTGTATAATAAATTAACATTGCGTCAAATTGGCGACAGCGCTCCTTGATGGGCGAGTCCTATTACTGGCTGAACGTACGACGCGTTGCGTGAGCTCAGTACAGAACACGCAAGCTAACCACTCAAGGTCACTGGCATATATCTGCGTCTTAATAACTTAACTTTTAACTAAAAGTGGGTTGTGATTAATCCATTTCAGATATTAAAATGCGACTAAATGACTAAGTGAGCGACTAGAAATACAGAGAGGGTGCTGTTATTGAATCATTTGGGTTAGGTTAGGTTAGAACAGTGGCCATTAACGCGCGAAGGCGAGCGAGCGAAGCGAGAGTGCCGCGGCAGCGGCTGCCGAGCGCCAGATTCCCTCTATTCTTGGTGAATCATTTGGGTTAGATGAAGTTGTAAATATGAAAATTAGGTCAACTGAAAGTTATAAATATAAATAAAAGCTTCTCATTTTGTATTTTATGTAAGTAACTGAAATTAATGTTTGTAAGTAGCTGTTCTGTTGATTTCTCGTCACTCGCAGTCTCTCGCTCACTTAGTAATACTATAACGTAAATCACTAGTTTAAATCAGGGACCATTTTGGTTACCCATTGAAAGGGTTTTCGATAGGGTTTTTCTAAGCGTTTAAACAAAAACCCATACGATAAGTGTAACCCTTATGAACGACTTAAATTAAATTTTGGTAACCCATTGAAAGGGTTTTCGATAAAAACCCATACGGTGTGGGTAAGCCTTTTGAACGGCTTAATTTAAGCCATTCAAAATTACCCACACCGTATGGGTTTTTGATTATCTGCTTAGAAAAACCCTATCGAAAACCCTTTTCGATAGGGTTTTTCTAAAATGATAACCAAAATGGTCCCTGGGTAGAATAGAGATAGAATTGGTACTGCTACGCGTGCTGGGCGGATATCGAAATAACATAATATTATGATTTTTCATGTTACTGGGTTTCAAGTAGGTATAGAACCCATTGAAATGGGTTATCATGTAACCCTTTCAATGGGTTTCTAGTATAAAACCCTTACAATGGGTTACACCACGATAAAGGTAACCCATTGAATGGGTTACCCCTTCGAAATGCTTAACCCTTAACCGGGGTTGTACGGTCCCTGGTTTAAATACTACCCTTTCTATTCTACAGTAGAGTAGTCATAGGAAGCGTCATGCTAAGCCTGCGGTACTACTTGTTACATGTACTTATTGCATTATATCGAAAAAAAAAACGAACTTTCGAAGTTATTCCAACGTCGATTATTCAATATGAAAGGCAATCTGTTTGAAAGTACTTGCCTATTTAAGTTTAAAACGTTGCGTAACTTGCTTTATTGACCTAGTCCAAGTTTTACATAACCACGCGTTCAGATATCGATACCCATCACGTCTGTGAAGTTTACACTAAGAAAACTAATATTTCAAGTAATTACACTAATGACCCAAAAATACCTCATCAAATTAATTGAAGGCGACGATAACCGACTTTATTTAATGATTTTAGTCTGAAGATCACGTCTAAACGAGTAGTGTTAATGATTTAAAAAAATAAATGTTAAATTAGAGCATTTTTTCAATAATTTAATATGTGAATATTTTAGATTAAGTATGTTTATATTACATAGTGAAATTAATTTGTAAAGTTGTGTCTAACGCGGATAAAAAAACTGAGAATGGCGCAAAATCTACCAAGCGTATTTTTCTGAAACCTCCAATTTAAAGATAATTTAATTATTGAACTTTAAGTATACGCGTTTTTTTAAATACTTTTTATTTTGTGTATAATAAATTAATAATGCGTCAAATTGGGGTCAGCGCTCCTTGATGGGCGAGTCCTATTACTGGCTGAACGTACGACGCGTTGCGTGAGCTCAGTACAGAACACACAAGGAAACAAGCCGTGATGTTATGTTAGTTGTCGTTAAAAAAACAATTACTTAATATTAAATAAATAATATGAGCGTAGCAAGTGGCGTCCTATAGTTTCTGCCTACCCCCATGGGAAGAAGGCGTGAGTTTATGTATGTGTGTGTGTAGATAATATGACATAATAAAAGCACCCACTGGCCGATATAAATTATAAAGAGACGATGTTATTTAAAACTGTAGCATAGATTAAACGTTGATCATCATTGATAATACAGTTTATGAGTAACGAGATAATATATTGTAAACATTGTTCGCATCATGCAAAAGTTATCGGACTATACAAATGTGAGACGTCAAACGATCAAGATTTAAGGCTTCTACATACCGGCGCGATTTGTCGCGCGACGCAACGCGGCACAAAGGCCCCGCGTGTCGCGGGACGAGCGGTGCCTTTGTGTCGAGTCGCGTCGCGCGACAAGTCGCGCCGGTATGTAGAAGCCTTTAGGCTGCATTCAGAATTAAGACCTTAATCGCTGTAATCGATTTTAGCGCGCTAAACGGTAATAGGGAACGCGTTTAAGCGCGCTAAAATCGATTACAGCGATTATGGTCTTAATTCGGAATGCAGCATTAGTTAAAAAAATCCTACTGAATGATTTTTTCTGAAATAATCATTCAGTAGGATTTTTTTAACTTAGAGAGTTGTAATGCTGATTCTAATGATTATAATTCTGTAAAGCCATATTTTTTATGGCCACGAATCATATTTAGATCAACATACAACCTGTTACAAACCTGCAAATTGCAAAAAACGTAAGAAAATTTGAATTTCGCGGGCTACCTTAGCGCATCCCCCCTAAGTACATTAATTATATGATTATATATTATGTGAAGACCACACCAAGAATAAAATTACTATACTTACCACAATAAGTAAAAATAATTAAAAATGAAGCAATGAAAAATAATGTAATTATGATGAGATAGATACATGGTGCTCACATATTTACAAACATCGTAAAAGTATAATGTTTTCCTAAAAGAAAAAAATATCTGAATACGATACGGCTAGAATAAAATTACTATAAGTACCACAATAGGTAAAAATAATTAAAAAGTTTGGAAGAGGCTAGGCAGATGATGAATTTACTAGAATTATTTCAATTCAAACAATTACAGGCACTTTTGAATTGTCAAGGCGCCGAGAAAGATGAATCTGTAGGTTCCTATCGAAGGTTCATAAAGAGAAGAACGGGCAAAAAAACTTCTTGCGCACTGTTTTAAGTCCTCTATGTTAATTTGCATGAATATTCAGAAACAGTCACACATACAATCAAAATGAGACTAGTAAGTATAATATAATAATAATGACAATATATCCTCTTGACTGCTGATACGGGCGACTCAGGCTCACGACACATATATGAAATTGCACTTTTAAATGAAAAAATGAGTTGCTATTTTAGTTTTGACCAGAGGGGCAATTCTACTAATTTTAAGAACGTTCACAGTCTGATCTCAGTCTCAATCTGTCAAAAATACCTCTTATTTCCCTACATTTTGACAATTTTTTGACGTTTGTTTGTCGCCAAGATGAGATTGCGACTAGATTTTTAACGTTTTAATTTACGAGAATTGGCCTTCAGTTATTGGATCTCTGCACACGCGATTATTTTGATACCTTTTAAAACATAATTCTGCATAAATACAAACAATTATGGGTTCCTGTTCAATTAAATGGTGTGGGAAATCATCCAGAACATCCAGCTATAAAAAAGATGGCATAACTTTTCATCGGTTAGTAAAATATATTTATAATTTAATAACAATAGGAATAATTGCAGGGCTCAAGCTAAACTGGTTGGTTACGTAAAATTGCACATAAATGTATAACGCGTTGATGTCTTTTTGAAAAGTCCCTTTCTCTCACTAGGGTATTGTCAATACATCTGTCCCTTTCTATCTGTACGAATGCTGCAGTGTTGTTACAACTTCAAAACGAATCGCTAATGACAATTCAAATTATCGATATTTCCTAATGGTAAAAAAGTAATATTACTTAATGTTTACATTTTGATTTCCAAATATTCCGGAACTGAAAGAAAAGTGGATTTAGGCAGTTCACAGGGAAAATTGGTTTTCAAAAAAATATAGCGTTGTTTGTTCAAGGCATTTCACAACTGATTACTTTGAAACTTTAAAGAACCGACGCCGTTTATTTAGTTCAGCAACAGTTTCATATTTTTCGTTTTTAGTAAAAAAAAATGCAGGATGAATTCGGATGAACCCGTCGATTTTATCGATATCGAAAATATAGTTGCAAAACTGACTTGTGCATCACTATGTTTGGAACATTCGTCCTGACATTGTTGCATCAGCCAATCACAACCGCTGTATTTTCTTCGTCTCCCGGCCCGCAGTGGTGAGTCGTGCCCGTAGACGAAATCGGTCTATCAGCTCTCAAGTTTAATTCTCTTTGTATGATTTATTGGATCTGTTTCTTTCCATGTTGAAGACAGTTACGTATTTGTAATATTTTTGCTTGGTACATTTTTTATCCGAAAATCATGTCTTTTTTAAGGATAATTATAAAAACAAACAATAGTTCGGCTTTTATGTCTAAAATAAATAAATATTCACATACATAAACTCACGCCTTGTTCCCATGGGGGTAGGCAGAAACTATAGAACGCCACTTGCTACGCTCCTTACATACTCCTTTTGCTTCGCCTACGTTCATACATCTAGTCATACACGCACGCCGGTTGCGAGTACTACGCACCTGACCTTTCTGAAGAACATCACCAATTTGGTCACTATAATGTCCTTCTAGGGCGTCCCCTCCCGGCGTTTCCACTCACCTCTGCTTTATAAATACCTTTTGTTAGTCGCCTTTCACTAATCCTCTCCACATGACCAAACCATCTAAGCATACTCTTTTCAATCTTCTTTTTAATCGACTTCCAAAAAGGAGGAGGTTATATGTTCGGCTGTATGTTTGTTTTTTTTTTTATGTTTGTTCACCTATATCTCCGTCAATTATGGACCGATTCTGAAAATTATTTTTTTGTTTGAAAGGGTATGCTCCCGAGGTGGTCCCATTGCCACCAAATCACAATCTGATGAGGGAATCCCATGGAAATCGAGGGGAACCCTCGAATTTTATAGGCAAACCTATAGCGATTTGGGTATTTTTAATAGTAACTCGTGCATTTGCTCCCGAAAATCACCAATTGGTGAAGTGGAACTGATGATGGAGACCACAGATGGCCACCGGAACAACATAATACTAAGTATTTAACGGGTTGCGATTCGATTAGGTACTTTAATATGGTTGCTAAGCAATTTATGCTCGTCACAATGCATATGGTGAGGGGCAGTTCTTCTGGTTCTTACCAGGAGAACTCCTCAACAATTAACGTCCCAGCATCGGGGAAAGCAATATTTTGTAAAAGGTGGTGAGCAGTTGACTTTAGGCTATTGTAATTTAGATAAATTAAAAACTGACCCA
This sequence comes from Tiliacea aurago, assembly GCA_948098905.1. Classification (NCBI taxonomy): domain Eukaryota; kingdom Metazoa; phylum Arthropoda; class Insecta; order Lepidoptera; family Noctuidae; genus Tiliacea; species Tiliacea aurago. Next base: position 22,926,313 of record OX402593.1, read on the forward strand.
CTAAAAAGTGAAAAATAAAAAACTTTTTGTAAAAAAAAAAAACCGACTTCCAAAAAAACACTACGAAGTGAAAAATAACTTTAATTTCGGAAGCCGGTGGCATAAACCTAAAATACAGATCCAAAGACACCGACTTCCGAAATTAAAGTTATTTTTCACTTTGTAGTGTTTTTTTTAAAGTCGGTTTTTTTTTTTTACAAAAAGGTTTTAAACTGCACCGTTGCCTTATCACCTCATTTTTCAGCCTATCATTCATAGTCACGCCAGCCATGCTTCGCAAGGAACGCATTTCCACAGCATTTATTCTATTTTCACAACATTCACTTCCATACATAAGCGTAGGCACCAGCACACCATTGTGAACAGCCAGTCGAGCCTTTTTGGGCATCGACTGATTTGTCACAATCGCATGTATAGCACCATTCACTTTATTTCTCGCATTTACTCTCCTTTCCACATCTTCATCAATATTTCTTTTAATAAATATTCACAGCAAGAAAATATAGTTTATTATAAGTACAGCCACCAGATATTTTTTCTCTAGATCAATTAGGTAAGTATTACTTTAGTTATAAACGAAAGGAGAATTGAGACTTACGCTATTTAGTTTCGTGCTCGAACACGATCAAAGAGCGCACACGATATTCAACTTTATTACTGAGTGTAAGCGTTTAGCACATAACGGAGTGGTGGGGATGGGAGCATGGGGCGGAGTTTGCGTGGAAATTTGATTTAGACTGCCTGGTAGTTTTCGAAAATGCAAGGTCAAACTTAATTAGGTGAGCTTCACAGACGAGTTTTTTTTTTTGTAATTTAACAGAAATAACACAATGTAATTATTGTCATAGTTTTTCCCATCATTCAAAACCTTATCTCCATCAAGTACTTAGTTTAGAAGCTCCTATACAAGTACACACACAAATAACTGTTTGATACTATGTATTTAGAGATTAGAGAAGAGATACAGATGCATACCCAGGTAAATTTATATTAGTGTACTGTCACGAGCATAAATATATCTTATATATAAAATTATCGTGTCACAATGTTAGTTACCATACTCCTCCGAAACGGCTTGACCGATTTTTATGAAATTTTATATACATATTCAGTAGGTCTGAGAAGCGGCTACTATCTATTTTTATACCCCTAAGTGTTAAGGGTGGCTTTCCCACGGGATCGAGATTTACGCGGGTGACAGCTAGTTTCTATATATACATATATAATATATTTATGTGACAGATCTGCAATAATATCTGTCGTCAAGATGACAGCAAATATATAAAAAGTTTATTTTAATATTTTTTTACAATGATACACATGTGTATAGGCTATACTAGTTTCCTGTTACAAATGAATTAGACATCTGTAACCGAACTAGGCAAAAGCTTGTATTTCGGCTATCACCGCCAACCCCTCGAATAATTATTAACATTTAAAAATAGCCATCAAGTAGATATGCTACAATTTTTTAGATTTATAAAAGTGATTCGATACATTAAAATAATATAATCACTAAAAGCAATACTATCAGAATTTGCCAAAATAAGAATTAAATCATAAACAAATTCAAAAATAAAAATAAAGTAACATCTGGGCATGTGTGACATATATGTATGTGATCATTTGTGGAAGCAGCAGATCTACAAGCAAAACTATTTGACATCGGTTTCAAAATGTTACCTCTTAGAATGCAATAATATCAGATATGCATTAACGTAGCTAGGGATTTGTCTAGGGGAGGCAGCCGTCCAGCTGAACTAACAACAGTAATTTAATGAGACATTATAAATGACGCCTAATAATAAACATGAAGTTGTGATGAGTTGTGTGAAAGATGATATTTATTTATTTAAGGATTACCAACGAGATACATTACAATTTTCTTTTACAATAATGAAAACTTGTCTAAATTATACATTATCCTGTAATGCACGCTCAATTACAGGTAACCACAGCTCACACATTATCGAGTACACATGCTCTGAATACATAATAATTAAAATTAAGAATACATAAAAAAACAATATACGACACGATATGATATGACTAGAAAGGGAGTGACTACCGAGATGACGACTAATAGAGAAGTGTGGAAGAAAGGGATATGTTGCGCCGACCGCAACTGAATTGGGATGAGGGCAGGAGAATGATGAATAAACATGAAGTTGAAAAAAAAAACATCATCATCATCATCATTGGCAGCCTTGGTCCACCCACTGCTGAGTATAGGCCTCCTCTCTTTTGTGCTATGCGTCCCTGGTCTGTGTAAATCTCATCCAGGTCTTCCCCACGATCTTCTATAGGTCGTCCACCCACCTGGCCGTTGGTCCGCCAACGCTCCTTCCGTCTCTCGGCAACCATTCCGTTAGGGCTCTGCTACACCTGTCATCACAACGCCTAGCTAAGTGTCCTGCCACTTCCATTTCGGAGCCGCTATCCGTAGACCCACGTCAGATCTTTTGAGTTACGGAGTCGGTCTTTCAGTGGTAGGCTAACATGGCGCGCTCCATAGCCCTATGTGCAACTTGGGCTTTGTACACAGTCTCTTTAGTGAGCGTCTATTAATGCGTTGGAGGCTGTATTTCCTTCAGCTCTCATTGTGGGATGTTTCTTCCACTAACGACAATGCCTACCCCGAAAAGCAAAAGAGTTGGAAATAATTAAGAGTGTGGAAGGTAGACGTTTCTAGGGTGGGCAAAGAAGTTTGCCTCCCCCCAGGGGGCTTACCCTCTCCTAGCTATCGCTATACCCCTAGCCCATGCGGACATGTATTGCGTTATAATTATCTACCTACTCAATTGAATTCAGAAGAATGTGATACCTCGTTCTGATCAAAAATATCTGACACCGTGAATAGATTCATTGTGAAATCAGATATTGCCGAGCTATCCAAAGTAATATATTTAGCTCGTGACTGTACCTCTACTATCTTTCGCTCAATTGATGCCTATGCTACTGATAACTGGCTGATGCAATCATGATTTATGATGTAGTAGTTTATCAGAGTTTAGGTCCTTTTTAGGGTTCCGTAGTCAATGTATTTATGTCATTTTTGTGAGTCAAGTCCTCCCCCCTCTGCCAACTAAATATTAATTTTTGGATATGTGAAAAAATATAACGCCAGTAGTAATAGTAGACCAACTTATGTTTGCAGTTGGAGAGTTGACCGTGACGTAATATATAATATATCGATGTATATGAGAACATGTTTTCAACTAAGTTTGTTATTGGGATAAATTCATCCCAACTACGGAACCCTTCATTATGCGTGGTCCGACACTCACTTGGCCATTTTTACTTTTTTAGGGTTCCGTACCAAAATGGTAAAAATGAACCCTTATGGTGAGACTAAGTCTGTCTGTGTCTGTCTGTCACACCTGGATATCTCGAGAACTACTAATGCTATCAACTTGAAATTTAGAATAGTTTTAGATGACATTTGCCCAACTATTTTACAAACATGTTTTTTTTTTAATGGGGCTACTGGGGCATGTGGGGTATCATATGAAAGAACGCTGTTTGCACATTCTCAAACATGTTTTTTTTATAGGCAGCATAGTTTCCGACTTTTGATGAAAAATGTAAAAAAAAAAATACCGTCCCCCCACCTTTATCTCCGAAGTTTGCATAGATAAAAATCTGAAATTATTCTATGTGATAGAAGTTTATATAAAGATTACAGGTAAAATAAAAGGATGTCTCTAAATGGTACAGTTTTTCAGAAATCATCAACATGATATATACGTACGAAACCCTCGGTGCGCGAGTCCGACTCGCTCTTGACCGGTTTTTTAATATGATATTTGTTTAGTCGTGCATCTAAAGTCGTTCTTTTATAACTTTTTTAGGCTGTAAAACTTTTCTGATTAGCATTATCATAGTAACTGCCGTGACATCGATCTCCGTTTTAACAACGATCTCTGTAACAAAATATCAGAAGCATAGGTTTGTATGATATCTAGGATCTTTCGAATTTATCGCAGAATTTCCCTTTATATATGGCCAAAAATTCAACATTTAGTCGCAGCAATGTAATTCCCCAATATAATTACATAAAGTGACACAAGATGGGTGATTGTCAATTTTTTTTGACCAAAACAGGGAAGCACGGCCTTCATCTCCCCTGATAGTAAGTCATGACTAGGGCGAAGGTGGAAGCGAGCTTCACCCGGAATCCTCAACCACAGAAGAACTGGCTATACAGGGTGGAATATCGCGCGCATATCGACGCGAATCCGTTATATCTTACCTCTAACTGCCGAAACTCAACAACGCTGTGACCTTGAGTGGTTAGCTTGCGTGTTCTGTACTGAGCTCACGCAACGCGTCGTACGTTCAGCCAGTAATAGGACTCGCCCATCAAGAAGCGCTGTCCCCAATTTGACGCATTATTAATTTATTATACAAAAAAAAGGTATTTTTATAAAACGCGTATACTAAAAGATCAATAATTAAACTATCTTTAAATTGGTGAAGGTTTCAGAAAAATACGCTTGGTAGATTTTGCGCCATTCTCAGTTTTTTTATCCGCGTCAGACGCAACTTTACAAATTAATTTCGCTATGTAATATAAACAATCTAATATATTCACATATTAAGTTATTGAGAAAATGCTCTAATTTAACATATTTTTTTTTTCAAATCATTAACACTACTCGTTTAGACGTGATCTTCAGTATAAAATCATTATAAGTCGGTTATCGTCGCCTTAACATCGTTATTATGGCGACCGACTTAGATAAGATGGTGGTAGCTAGCCAGGTGGACTAAGAACAAGCCTTACCACCAACCAAACCGAGCAGAAAATGTTGCCCCCGCTGGGGATCGAACCCAGGGCCTTTGGGTGAGACAGGTACCACTAGACCACAGGGGCGGTTAACGAGGCGGTTCAGTTAATTATAATAATATTTTTCTAAATTATTTTCCTCTATTGTCATACCTATTATAAATTAAAACAGACTTGTTAAGTATTGGAATGCGACGCAAGCGCAGTTTGAATCACGCTGTATACGGTAATAATATAATTTAAGTGTTGCACATAAATAACAAAACATTTAGCAGGGACTTTACTTTGTAATACACACACACTCATACAACTTACAAGTGCTAAATGCACTTTTGAGTCACTTGAAATGTTTAATAACATGCTTTGGAAAATATACCTTATCTCTGTTGTACAAAGTTCATTTATTAATATTAAGTTCATTATCATTACTTTCCATTGCGTCCAAAATTGCTTTCCAATCATCGTCATTGCATTGCGTCCAAATCCATAAATTAATTTTATTTAAAATTTTTTTTTTTTCTTTATTTAATTTGGGGACTTTTGTATAAAATACATGGCAGTCCCATCGTACCTTATTACAGCTACAATACAGAAGTTCCTATCATTAGCCTCTTAGACCAAACTTCAACTCAATAGTTAGACTTAAAACGAAGACTTACAAATCTAAACAGACTTTTGGCAGCATCAGACAGTGGCATAGACACAATCTCGTGAAACAATCCTATGTTATTTTTATTTAATTGTAGATCTATTATCAATTTTTCCCTTTCAGTATGAAAGCGGACACATTCCGTCAACAAATGTACAACGTCTTCTACCTTACCACATGTCTCACAGTTTGGAGAGTTGCATTTTTTCATGAGAAAACCAAAATTGTTGAGTTATTTAACATTGTGTTTAAAGTTCTTTTCTGTGTAACTTTTTTTTCTTTTTGCACCTTTATATGTGCTATTTTCGATTTAGTCGATTTTTTTCCCGAAACTTTTCCCTATGGAATCAAATCCGCAGTCTGCAGCGCAGAACCCGATTTTTTAGCCCACTGCTCCTGCATGTTGCCGTGCCCCAGTCAAAAGTTGATTTAATTGATTAAAAAAACTGTCACTTTGTTTACCAATTTCATATCTTAGATACTCCTACGAAATAAACAACATTGCCGCTTGTCTATTTATCAGTCTCAGTCCCCATCTTGTCAAACCCCTGACTCATTCATAATTATTTATCAATAATAATCATTATGTAATAAATATTAAACGTATGGGCAGTGCTCTGCATTACCTGACCCGTCTTACAAAGAAGAAGAGCAGAAAAGGGGTCAGGTTATTCAGGTCAGCAGGTCACTGACTGTACTACCGTCATTATAAACACAAAAATATTATAATAAGATAAGGTTTGAATGCTTATCCTACCCAGGGACCATTTTGGTTACCCATTGAAAGGGTTTTCGATAGGGTTTTTCTAAGCGGTTAAACAAAAACCCTTATATGGGTAACCCTTATGAACGGCTTAAATTAAATTTTGGTAACCCATTGAAAGGGTTTTCTATAAAAAGCCATATGGTGGGGGTAACCCTTTTGAACGGCTTAATTTAAGCCATACAAAATTACCCACACCGTATGGGTTTTTCTAAAATCGTAACCAAAATGGTCCCTGGCTCGAATAGAGATAGAATTGGTCATGCTACGCGTGCTGAGCGGATGTCGAAATAACATAATATTATGATTTTTTCATGTTACTGGGTTTCAAGTAGGTATAAAACCCATTCAATGGGTTATCATGTAACCCTTTCAATGGGTTTCTAGTATAAAACCCTTTCAATGGGTTACATAATTTCGAAGGGGTAACCCATTGAATGGGTTACCCCTTATAGGTATGGCCTACCCCCGATAGCGAGCTAAACGAAAATAACTTGTAAAAAAACTAGCTAAACCAACAATTTTGTGAAGAAAAGTTATTTGCCCATGGTCATTATGATTCTCGTTCTTATTCCACTTTTTTGGAATCGTTGCAGCATTTCTTCTTTGTCCGCCATCTCAGTATAATATTCACCCCCTTTCTAGCGCAGCATGTTCCACACAATCAATCCGTCATTTCTTTGGTCTTTATCTCTCCTATTCCCCAAAGGGGAGGCAGAGGTGCATCTGTACATTCACATTTCGCCAGTTATCTTTAAGTCTTATTTATTTATTAAAACTTTATGCACAAGTAAAAAAATTCACTGTAAAAAGGCGGACTTAATGCCTGAGGCATTTTCTACCAGTCAACCTTAGGGTGATGCAGAGACAAAACATGGCAGGTGCAACGTACGGGATAGATAGCTAGGAAATAACTATAAAATAGAAGCGTAAATAAATACAAATACATAGATAGATACATACATACATAATATACCAAAATAAACTTTGTCAGGAGAAATAACGACTGGTAGCCAAGAAAACGGCCAACGGATGTTTCGGCCAACTTCTGACGAATATGTTCACGTGCCTTCACTTTAAATGATAACCGGCTGGGTGCCGTCCTGATGTTCAGAGAGAGCGCATTCTAAAGAAAGACCGCCTGGACAAAGAAAGAAGAATGAATGAAGCCAGAACGGTGTGAAGGACATCGTAGAAGACGATTGTTGGTGGAACGAAGATTTTTACTATGAGCAGAGCATAAGTATTTAATTTTGGAAGGCTTATTTAATACGGGGTGAGCCTATTGCCATCGAACGGGCATAAATCCAGACTCCGGACTGCCACCGAGAAATTCCAGAATGGCAAAACCCAAAAGTTGAGCTCCTTAAATTCTGAGTAGAGCTGCACTGTTACTGACAAATGCGTGCACTGACTGGTCAGGTCCACTCAATCTGTGTGGTTCATTCTTCAAAAGACCATTTGAGACACCAATCTGCATGGCCTTCACATGATCTGACCAAGATTATGTCTGGACTTTAAAAGAGAGTGGCCTCTGAGTTTGTTTCGGCCTTTCTTCTCAGAGTAGTCACATAGGAAACGTTGACCTCATCTAGTTTTTAAAATATGATTGACGTGTAAAAGTGTTTGTACAAACCTACTTACAGAAATAAAAATCATTTATCAATAACACTTTGCCCGACCTGGGAATAGAACCCAGGACCTCATGCTCCGCAGTAGCGCTTGCGATCACTAGACCAACTTGCCTTCTTATGTAAATAATTTCTAATTTCTGATATTTTTGTGTACAAATGTGTGCACACCTTTATGTGCCTTTTCAAAGGGGATTTACCTTGGATAATATTATTCTGCTATGGAGGATATAATCCGTATTGTAGGTCGTGGCTGATTGCTTTGACAGTCGTTTCCTTGTTAACAGTGTTCATTCAGTGTTCAGTACTGTCGCTGGTCGGTTAGAAAGAAGAGAGCTGGTAGATTTTTCTAAATTTAGATTTTGTTTACAAAGTGAAATTATTTTTCAAGTTGGCACATAAAAGGGACTTTTGAACGTCAACTTTTACAAAAAAAATTGTTAAGTATATTGAGTTAAACTGATAATATCTAACTTGATAGGTAGGATTTTTGTTTTGGTTAATTATAAGGAATATGTGTTAAATTTGCATTAGTGGCTGTAATTAGGCTTTATGTGTATAGTATTGGGCCTTTGATCAATAATTTAAAGTATTGGGGAAATAAATTGCGTATAAACAAAAAGCGTTCTGGTCTGAAAGTTTTTTTTTAAACTTGTCTTTATTTTATTTTAACGACTCAAAAAACTGTCAGCAAGAATATTTTTGAAGTTTTTTTCAACCTTTGTAATTAAAAAGAACCGAACTAATCAGCACATTAGAAATCAAATTACTCAGTGCAAATCAAGAAAAATAAAAACGTATCTAAAAATTCATATATTTTCTATTTTTTTTCCAGCCATCACCAGGTAGCATGATGGTAGCTAGTACCATAATAACTGATGACAGAAGCACAGAGGAACTGCAAAAACGTTTTGGTGAACTCCTGGACGAGAATGTCATCCTCAAGGATACATTAAAGCAGAACAATGAGTCCATGAAGGAACAGTTTCTTCTGATAGCGTCCTGTCAGGAGGATATGATGAAGACACATGTACTGCATAAGGAGAAGTTCGATGAGACTAAGGGGTTGGTTGAGAAGGTATGTTTATTTTTGTTTTTAGCTAAATATTCTTATACATTACTAGTTGACCCGTGCCCACTCCGTTGGGCGGGAAACATTTTTACTCTATGACACTCACAAATAACGTGGCTTTCTATGGGTAAAAGAATACCTACCCTATCTGCCTACCCTACCTACCTACCTACCTACCTACCCTACCTACCTACCTACCTACCTACCCTACCTACCTACCCTACCCTACCCCTACCTACCTACCCTACCTACTTAAAAAAAAAACTTAAGAAGAACTTCACATAAACCATCTACTAAATAGTCCGAACAAAGCCTAAACCTTTTTTTTTTTGATAGGTGAGCCCGTTCTTCAGTTATAAAATTACAACGAAAAGTGGCATTGATTTTTATACCCATACATTTTTTATATCGACAATAACGCGTACATATAAATGCTAAATTGTATAGTTTCATATTGAGATAGACTCATGATAGCACAACTTTAAACCTCAGTGGTTTTTGGTTGCTATCAGGGCTTGGAAACCGGTTAATTTTCTATGTAACCTTAACCGTTATTATACTTAAAGGTTTTCGAACTTATTTCGTTAGTTATTTAATATTTTGTTACAAAATCAATGCTGAACTTAATGTGATGAAGCAATTTTGAAGCTAAATATCAATTGATTTAAAAATAATTTGTATCTTCGGAAATAAAAATTACCCAGTTTCAAGCCCTGTAGGCTAATTGCGTAACACACATACAGTAGGAATCGGTATCAATTTGACAGTTCAACAACATTCATTGCGTTATTTACGTTGTTGAGCAGACAAAGTTTTCTAACTTATGAAGCAATGGATTAGCAATATACTTCAAAATCATTCCGATTCCGATTCAAACTGTGTTACGCAATTAGGGTGCTGGTTGCTATTTAATAATGTAATCCTGTGTTCTTTTCTATAAATGATAATTAAATAAATGAATGAATGATGATCCTAAAGTAAAAGTATTGTTTGGAATTAGTTTATCTATCCATTAGTGAATCCTAAAACCTTTAGGAATAGATGCATACAATCAAATGCCCTATCATAGATAACTATCACCCGTCTCTCCACTATTCCAACGCTTGCTCAAGGATGCATATCCGGTACGGCTCTAATAATCCTTCCATATCTTAAGGGCACGTCTTCCCTACCATTACCGCGCCCCCCGGTCTACTCTTTGATATGCAATGAAACGCTGCTACGTAATGTTTGATATGTAATGAACGCTATGCTGTAGTCCCATGAAACATGAGGCTCCAGGGGTTAATGGCCTCTGAATAACGAAGAAAAACGAGGTTTTGCTCGGGGTAGCGCCTTAAGAGCCTTTACACCTTACGGCATTTCATACAAACTTTCAAGCCCTTGTTTTTCGAAATGACTGAACCGATTTTAATGAAACTTCATACGCATAAGCAGGATACAAAGGTCTAAAAAGTTAGCAAAGAACATTTTCGAAATGTCTTATTTAAAAACAGATAGCTGGAAATCTCTGTTTCTATGGAAAATTTTAAATCGGTCTAATTTGGCTGTAACACTATTTTTTTTCGAAAATGTTTTTTACTGACTTTTTAGACCTTTGTATCCTGCTTATGCGTATGAAGTTTCATTAAAATCGGTTCAATCATTTCGAAAAACAAGGGCTTGAAAGTTTGTATGAAATGCCGTAAGATGTAAACGCTCTTAAGTAGAATTAGAGTATATAGCCCAGCGCAACTACCAAGCTGCGACTGTTATTTGTTTTTTTTCAAGGATTTGTGCTTTTTATACGGAACTTACGACTTTTTTATAACAACATAATAGTCAGCTGAATGTTATGTTATTGGCTTGCTGCACGCTTGATGGAAACTGTAAGTGCAGCAAGCGATTTTTAGATAAATAACATAATTGGTGAAATGCGTTCTATTCACCTGCCTACCCCAATGCAACACAAGCGTTACGTTACTTGTATAATGTAAAATACCTAAACAATTTTCCTCCATTCCTCAGCTACGTCAAGAAAACAAAAAACTAAAGACAGACATAGTTCGACTCGCCGACTCCGACACACATTCACACAGCAGCGAGACGGGCGAGTCGGTGTTGTCAAGCAAGTCGGCACAGTCGGTACATTCGGCGCAGTCGGGGCCGTCGGGCCCTTCGTCTGCGCTGGAGTTCGTGACGTCACCCGATGATGATACTATCAATAAGCTGACGTCACAGTTGGAGTTAGTTGAAAAGCAGAGAAGACAGGTGAATATATTACATAACTTTTTCTTCTTCAATTTTGAACTTACTTAACATTGTACACATCAAGCTATACAAATCCAGTTTAGGCTGATCTCGCATTGTATAGGATTTTCTTACAATAAGAGGCCAGCTTATACTGGAAATGTATAGCTTGATGTGTAGCCGTGTGTACTTACACTTGGCATGTTTCACCGTCTCACGATAAATTACGGTTAAATTCTCTGGAAGGTATTTTATTATTTATATCTGGTAGATATTGCCTATTCAGATATAGTTAAAAATTACATAAGCTATAAGGTTATAAGCATATTTTTTTTTTTTTTCATAATATACGTACCTATATAATATGAGTGTAAAACAACGAATAAAGTAGACTCATATTAAAGTCATAATTTTTTTAGACTTTACATTCAGTTTCGTCATGCTAACTTCAACCGTATGTTAAGGTTCTAAGGTTGAGTTTCATATATCGAAAAAGATACGTAAAACATTTTTTTATTTGTTCCGTTACAGGTGATAGTAGATAACGAGAACCTGACCTGGCAGAAGGAATCATTGGAGCACATCGTTGACGCTACTTCCAAAGAGAGAGATGACCTCAAAGAAAAACTCAAGAATGCTGAAGTAAGTGTCTCGTACGTCATATTTTAGTAGTATATTTCAGAACTGTACAGTTCGCGTCAAATAACTTTGCCGCTCTGAAGTAGGCTAGCAATCACTGCGCAGTAGTCAATCTTACGAATAAAACAGCAGCGCGCATGCGCGGCTAGCGGAGCAAGTGGCGGGCAACAGCACTGTATTTCTGTCTCAGTCGCTCGCATACATCAGATGCGTGCTTGTGTTCCGCTCGCACAGTTACGGTAGGCTGTCGATACCAAAAGTGTTACGCGTTTACATTGTTTTTAGTTAGCTGTTTTTTTATTTCTTATTTTGTTTGTTATTGTTGCCTTTGCCTTGTTATTGTTACTGGTTGACGTTGTACTTTGAGTTTTGTGAAAGAATTGCCGAACACTGTTTTTCGCCATCAGGCGAGAAAATTAATTCATAATCGTAAGGGTCAGCTCACACCGAGACGCGACGCGACGTTACTGGAAGAGGCCAGTGATTTCGCGCTGCGCGGCGCGTCGCCGCGAGACGCACAGCAACGTCGCGAGGCGCATAGTAAAATCGTTGGCAACACGACGCCTCGCTGCGCAGCGAGACGCCGCGCGGCGCAGCGGAACGTGTCTACATTCGCCACGTGCTCTCGCCCCGCCCCGCGGCCACCTGCAGTCTACCATTTGCAAGCGCATGAGAACGACGTATATTTGGCGGGTGCATTATGGAGATCGAGGACGTCGGGAGTCTGGACGGAAATAGTAGAGACAAGTCGCCACGGCAGCCTCGGCTGCGCCTCGGGGCGTCGCGCGGCTTCGTGAGGCGCAGCGCCGCTCTTGCACGCCGCGCGTACCGGCGATTCACCGCTGCGTCGCGATGCGTCGCTCTACGCCGCGAGGCATCCCGAGGCGTAGTCCTGCGTAGTGTAACGTATTCTAAATTCTCACAATGAAATGTGTATCTTTTCTTGTAGAAAATAAAGTTATATTTTGAGTTATGCGCGCAGCGTCGCGTCGCGTCGCTTCTCGGTGTGAGCTGACCCTAAGCGAACACTTTTTTACGCGATGGTATCTGCGCGGTCGTTAGGAAAGCCTAGCTTCAGAGCGGCAAAGTTATTTGACGCGAACTGTAACTCAAAAAATGTCTGTTTCGAAGTATTTTAAAACTCAAATGTTGACTTGCAAAATACTTACTCCTGTTTTCTAATCAATAAATTCAGTGAAACAACTTTATTCAGTTCTCTACCGGTCAAACCCAATTTTAACCCAAACTTCATAGTTTGACCCCCAGGCCCACGGAACAGAAAAAACGGTAGAAATCGCCGCATAGTCGTTCATAGTAGTTTGTGGTCGTTCGTTCGTAAATAATAATAATTAGTATCGAAACCAACCAGCGTACCCAAACTCACACTTATACAGCTTCATTATATTTGGTAACACTATGAAATCCTTGGTGTAATTGGTAATTTAATCAGGGACCATTTTGGTTACCCATTGAAAGGGTTTTTGATAGGGTTTTTCTAAGCGGTTAATCAAAAACCCATACGGTGTGGGTAACCCTTTTGAACGGCTTAAATTAAATTCTGGTTACCCGTTGAAAGGGTTTTTGATAAAAACCCATACGGTGTGGGTAACCCTTTGAACGGCTAAGTTTAAGCCATTCAAAAATATCCACACCGTATGGGTTTTTGATTAACTGCTTAGGAAAACCCAATCGAAAACCCTTTCCATTGAAAGGGTTTTCGATAGGGTTTTTCTAAAATGGTAACCAAAATGGTTCCTGGGTAGAATAGAGATAGAATTGGTCATGCTACGCGTCCTGGCCGGATATCGAAATAACATAATATTAGGATTTTTTCATATTACTGGGTTTCAAGTAGGTATAGAACCCATTGAATGGGTTATCATGTAACCCTTTCACTGGGGGTCAAGTATAAAACCCATTCAATGGGTTATCATGTAACCCTTTCATTGGGTTTCTAGTATAAAACCCATTCAATGGGTTATATCATGATAAAGGTAACACATTGAATGGGTTACACCTTCGAAAGGCTTAACTCTAACCGGGGTTGTACGGTCCGTGAATTTAATATTGAATGAAAATATGAAATATGTCAGTTGTTGCTTATTTGAAAATAAACCACAGGTATATGACGATAGAGTTGTTTATGATCTACTCTTTTTCCCGTTAATGGGACTGTTAGCGACGCATTAAACAATAATAATTTTAATAAATTGTAAAAGGGAGTGCGCGGGGTCAGAGCGGGTGAGCGAGTCCTGAATCGCCATTTTTTATTGCGATGCCGCTATATTATTAGATTATGTTTATATTACATAGTGAAATTAATTTGTAAAGTTATGTCTAACGCGGATAAAAAATTGAGAATGGCGCGAAATCTACCAAGCGTATTTTTCTGAAACCTTCACCAATTTAAAGATAATTTAATTATTGAACTTTAAGTATACGCGTTCTATAAAATACAATACTTTATATTTTATACAATACTTTTGCTTTGTGTATAATAAATTAATAATGCGTCAAATTGGGGACAGCGCTCCTGGGGGGATGGGCGAGTCCTATTACTGGCTGAACGTACGACGCGTTGCGTGAGCTCAGTACAGAACACGCAAGCTAACCACTCAAGGTCACTGGCATACAACTGCGTCTTAAAGCGCTCCCGGAATAGTTTAATAAGCAGCCATTAATTTTTATTTATATAGGTATTTTATGTATTTTTTTGTTATTTACAGCTGCTTCTATCGACTAAGGACACTGAGCACGCGGCACAACTAGACAAGCTGAGGTTTACCGTACAGGACCTTCAAACACAGTTACAGTCTGCTAGTCATTTTGTAAGTTTTTTTTCTATTTAATTGGTTTCTTTCGTTTTATTTATAGGCTTTGTCATTGACTATTTAAATTGTTTTTATTTTAAACAAGCTTAAAACATATATAAGTAACAGGAATTTGAAGCAACAATGTTTTTTATCAATAAGCTATGCTCCATTTGAAATACGATTAGACATTTAAATAAACTTGTTTACAGTCTGTTCAACCAATTTTGAGTTCTATTCCTTAGGCATAAGGATGGCATTAAAAGCAAAAACGTAGTTACAATACCAACTGTTTATTACAGCTGCCATTTGTCATGCCACCAACGCAATAGAAGTCAAAATCTATTGAACGGACTGTAAAGAAGGTTTATTTAAATGTCTAATCTTATTTCAAACGGAGTATAAGCAACTTTTTGTCAAGACATCTTTTTGGCAATGTTACCAAAATAAAAGTTTTATTTTTATTAATCTATAATTTGTTTGAAAAATTATTTTTATTTATTTATTTGTTAATATAGGTAAGGAAATACAGATCTTATGTTTGATGAACAAAGCGCTATGTTATACCAGGAGGCGTACAAATATAGCTGATGATTACAAACTAAAACTGACTAAAAATATTTGAAACTCATGCATGATTATGGTATTAAATTAGAAAATAAATTGAACAATTACATATTATTCAACTAGCTGACCCGTGCCCACTCCGTTGGGCGGTAAACATTTTTACTCTATGACACTCACAAATAACGTGGCTTTCTATGGGTAAAAGAATATCTACCCTACCTGCCTACCCTACCTACCTTCCTACTCTACCTACCTACCCTACCTTACTACCCTACCTACCTACCCTACCTACTTACCTACCTACTTACCTACCTATCCTACCTACCTAAAAAAAAAAAAAACTTCACATAAACCATCTACTAAATAGTCCGTACAAAGCCTAAACATTTGGTTTTGATAGGTGAGCCCGTTCTTGAGTTATAAAATTACAACGAAAAGTGGCATTGATTTTTTTTTTTTTTTTTTTCCTTCTGGCTTCGCACGGTTTGTGCATTTAGCCAATGTCAAGATTTAGTTCTTGTTTAAAATATTGATGAAATGAATTATAAATGCATGATGATGATATCCCCGCCCACTCCCCTTGAGTTTCAGTAAAGATGTGGCACTTTACTGAGTCCTCGCGCGGACTTCTTGAGAGAACTTGAAGCGAAGTTGCACCGTTTTGTTTCATTTGCCTACACTAATGCACGTTCACAAACACTTAATGGTTAATAATCCACCATTATTACACATTAATATTCGGCTAAACACTAATTTTGGAAAATTAAACAAACTGCTGAACATGACGCTTCACTTTCCCGCCAAGAAGTCCGGCATTGATTTTTATAGACATAGATAGGTACTCTAATTATGTCAGAACTAAATGAGGATTTATTAAAACGACAAAAATCATTACTTTATAGAGTATTTTTCTATCTTTCAGACAAGTATATCATCGGAGGAAGTGGCTAAACGTGACCAGCTGTTACGTCAGCTGGAAGGCAGGGTGTCTTCACTGCAGTCTGAACTAAAGACCGCACAGCTCAAAATACTGGACCTTGAGAGTGTTAAAGTAAGATAATTCTAAAATAATATTTGTTTGTTCTTATTTATCACGCCTGTATTCCCGAAAGGTTGGGTACACCCACATTCCGCCAGACTATTAGACTGGAGTGCCCTTATGTCCGGCATGGTTGTGGCAGCCAATTAGCTGTTCCAATGTTACAAAATTTTAATTATTGTGTCTTGTTCTAATTGTTATGACCAGTAATGTGATTTGAAATTGAATTATTTGTTTTTTTTTTTATTTGCTTGAAATTGTGTGCCTAATAATTAGTATGAGTCTATTGTTACTTGATAGTAAATAAATAATAGGGGTACGGGTTTCTTCCCGTGGATGTCGTAAAAGGCGACTTAGGGACTTACTAACTAGAGAATGGACAGCAAAGAAAGAAAGAAAGAAAGAAAATACGTTTATTTGCGGTAAACATAACGCAAAGAAAAAAAAAACACAAACACGAAAGAACAAGTTGACGGAAAATATGCATCACATTCACGCAAAACGGCCATCGCTCAGCATAATGCTGCGACCCTATGCGAGACAGAGCCCCAGCGCTGGTTTTCAGTGACAGCCGGCGTTGACGTGATGACGTCAAACCGGTGCAGCATTAAATGAGGTAAAAATAAACAAAATAAGAAATAAAATACATACAATACTTCTCGTATTAAATGAGGTAAAAATAAACAAAATAAGAAATAAAATAAATACAATACTTCGTTCTATATGTTTATATAAATATAATATCTAGAATGGCAACATTCCGTAACGTCGGCAACGACTCAAGCGCCGCGCGCCGCTCATGTTAGGCAATCTGTGTGTGCAGCAAAATTCAACAACATTCTCTATGCATTTTAACACCATACTGCGATCGCCAACCCGCCTGCCGAGCGTGGTGCTTATGGCAACCCCTCCCTATGGAGGAGGCCTATGTCCAGCAGTGGACGTCTTTCGGCTGAAATGATGATGATAATGAGGGGTACGGGCGTGGTTCATTGTGATTTGTGCGTAGTCCGACACGCACTTAGCCGGTTTTTATCGCTAGATTTCGTCGTAAAGTGACTTTTTACCGTGTTATTTAATAATAGTGTTTTTTTTTCAGTTGGAATTTAGTAAACACAAGTCTGGCGTATCGGAGGGTGTCAAGATATACAAGGACCAAATACAAGATCTGCACCTCAGGCTAAAGGAGGCGTCTACTACCGTTAGTATTATAGCGTTTCGATCCGATACCAGATAATTAGCATAATAATACCCACTGCTGGGACACAGGCCTCCTCTGTGAGAGGCAGTGCGCCGTCATCCACAACGCGGGCGCAGTGCGGGGTGGTAGATGTCCCATCTCTTCGAATTTTTGGTTCTAAGACATGCCGGTTTCCTCACGATGTTTTCCTTCACCGTTTTGAAAGTAGTGGTGATTAAATTATTTACACAAAGTAAAGCGCCTGTCTAGGTAATGATTAGTTATACTAAACTAAAAAATTACTACTGTTATAAAGAGGAAAAAATTGTGAGTTTGTATTGTAGGGGTGTTTTTTTTTTTTTGGTGAGAAATTATCAAATAACTTCTCCCGCTCTGGGCAAAGCGGGGGGCGTGTCAGACTTTTACTGACTAAAACCCACCCGTGTTCCTTTTTTTGCCTGTGTGCCAGGGCCACGATATCCCTTTCGGACAAACTCGCAACCCTGAAAAAACTTCGGAACTACCGATCCGATTCAGAAAATTCACTGATGGGAAGCTACAGCATTGCTGAATGTCATAGGATATATTTATGTGCACGAAGTCGCGGGCAGAAGCTAGTCTTTAATACGTTTCGTCTCAAGGGACGAATCGTAAGAAAATTTGAATTTCGCGGGGTATACTGAGGATCCATCCATCTCATGATTATTTCTTTTTGCCAGGTGTTCCAACCAGTTCGTTTCTCGATCAGTTCGGAGCCGGAGTCGTCCTCGTCGGAGTTCGCCAGCCTCACGACAAACGTCAAGTTGTACGACAAGACGCTGAAGCATTTGGCGGAGCTACTCAATATATTGACACATGGGTATGTCTTTTTATTTGGTATTATTGGTGTGCAACATCTTTCTGTGGGAGTGTTTTCGTGAAAAGGGACGGAAGTGTGTAACAGGAAGTGACAGCGCGAGCATGGAATAAGTAAGTACTTTTTGATAGCATGGAATTAGTAAGTACTATATAGATTGTAAGTAGAGGGGGTCATTTCTGTCGCTGCTCAGATGCTTATTACCATGGTGAGATGTGGAATGTTACACATCATATCCGACTACTGTAAGGCTCGCTGGTTTTTAGAGTTCCGTACCCAAAGGGTAAAATGGGAACCCTATTACTAAGGCAGCTCTGTCTGTCTGTACGTCTGTCACCAGGCTGTATCTCATGAACCGTGACAGTTAGACAGTTGAAATTTTCACAGATGATGTATTTCTGTTGCCGCTATAACAACAAATACAAAAAAACAGAATAAAGTAAATAATTAAGCGGGCTCCCACACAACACACGTGATTTTTTTGCTCATTTTTGCTAGATATTGATAACGGCAACAGATATAAATAATTACATTAAAATAAAACAAATATTTAAGGGGCCCCATAAAACAAACGTGATTTTTTGCCATTTTTATAGATAATGGTACGGAACCTTTCGTGCGCGAGTCCGACTCGCGCTTGGCCTTTTTTTTATTATTATTTATTAAGGTTCTGCAGTGGCGACCGCGTACCGGAAGACGTAGCGTTGGAAGGCCTCCCACAAGGTGGACCGATGACTTTGTGAAGGCTGCAGGTTTCCGCTGGATGCGGGAAGCACAGAACCGGTCGAAGTGGCGGTGCTTGGGGGAGGCCTATATCCAGCAGTGGACGCCTTTCGACTGAAATGATGATGAAATGATTATTTAAGTTTTTAGGTAGTCTGCGATGCTTACATTTTTATTATTCACGTTTATAATTATCATCATTTCAGCCGAAAGACGTCCACTGCTGGGCATAGGCCTCCCCCAAAAAGGGGGTTTGCCATAATCGCCACTCTTGGCAGGTGGGTTGGCGATCGCAGTATGGTGTTAAAATGCATAGAGAACGCTGGTGCCCATTCTCTAGTAAGTCTAAGCCTTTAGTCGCCTTTTACGACACCCACGGGAAGAACGCAAGTTTATAATATTGCCATGAAAATATAATTAACATTTCAAACTAGGACCGTACCGTACGTTCACCGCGAGCATTCGCTTCGCGAATTTGTTTTACGAACGAACGTTGCGCAATGAATATTCATTTGCAAAACAAACATTCGTTCGCGGGAACAGCAACTGAAGGCATTTTTATTTAATTGGTGAAACTTCACAGACCCTGTATTTGAAGTTGTCACACACTAACTAACTAAAAAAGCTGTACAGTAGTACCCAATTGATATGGCTTACCGATGTACCTGCGCAGAAGGTGAATTTTAAAAGTGCGGGAAATGCTATTGACCAATCGGCACGCTCCACGCACCGCGGTTCTTTTTCCTGTACCGCTATTGGTCGGCAGCTGCCGCCATGTTAGCGCGCGCCGCGTGGCATGTTTGTCAGCCGCCATACTTCTGATCGAGTGCACGCTAGCAGCTCCAGTGTATTATGAAACTTATAATAGTGACCTAAGGTTGATTGTAAGTTTTAAGCATTCTTTCGTTAATCTTCGGGGCCAGACTTTCTTTTCTGTGCGAACGAAGATTCACGACGCGCCTTATCAATTGGGTACCACTGTACCTAATCGTTAACCTATTGTTTAACTATGAACGAATGGTTGTAAAAAAAAAAACAGTTATTCACTATGTTATACTTGTTACAGCATGTCAGACAGTCTAGTCGAAACCTTTGGTCTTATCACGAGCCTTCACGACTACAAGCTTGAAAGGGTGACAGCAGATCAGTTCAAGACCGGCTTGGCAGAGGTCAAGCAGCAGATGGAGAAACAACACAGTACGGCGCTTAATAATATGTGAGTTTATTTATTTATTTATTAGGGACAAAAAACAGTTACATGCTAAAAGTACAAAGAAATACTTAAACTAAGATTTAACAAACACGTAACCCACACCATTGTCCACGATTTAACTAAAGATTAAAAGTGCTAAAGAGAACTGTTATAAAAAAAACAAAAATAAAACAATAGTCGCTTTCACAATATTGCTGTTACTTATACTCCATTTGAAATAAGATTAGATAATTAAATAAACTTATTTACAGTCCGTTCAACCAATTTTGAGTTCTATCCCTTAGGCATAAGGATGGCATTAAAAGCAAAAAACTAGTTACAATACCAACTGTTTATTACAGCTGCCATTTGTCATGCCACCAACGCAATAGAAGTCAAAATCGGTTGAACGGACTGTAAAAAATGTTTTTTTAAATGTCTAATCTTATTTCAAACCGAGTATAGGTTAGCTTAATTTAACTAAAATACTCGCTAAACAAAATATCCAGAGCCATTTTCTTAAATGATTGCTTATATAGACAAAATATATCAAGATTAATAAAATGCGTGTTGTAAGAATCAACAAGGCGTCGAAGAGTGTGTTGTGAAATGTTCCCCAGCGTTAGTCCTGCATATGTCTGTATGGAATAGTTGAGCGACGCGCACCCCCTACGAATAACACTTCTGGGTACCTTGTAACACAATTTGTTTTTTAGGTAGTTTAATGAACAATTAAGAACTTTCAATTTCATTGCCGGCGCTGCCAAACCGTGATATTATCTTTACTATCACGGTTCGGTAGCTAGCTAACCGGTTAGGGCTTGAACCCGGAGCTAGAATTAATTTTGGGGTGTGCATCTGTAGCGGCATCAACATCGCCACATGCGAACTACGCGTCACACTGACGTCACTCAAAATCCAGCATCGCGCAAGCAGAATTTACCGCACAAAAGAAATTTGACAGATTGTAGTAGCTTGATGTGCTGGCGTCTGTACACTAAGAAAAGATAAAGAACACAAGATACCAATTTCGTAAAATAAAAAAATCTAATGTGTACTTTCAACAGTTTTATCCATAGCCATCCTAAACTCACCAATCAATTTCCTTTCCAGCGGCCAAGTCAGAGGCACCCTCTCAATATTCGAAGGTATCTTCAAGGACTACAGCGAAGTCCTAAAGAAATCGGTGGCGAAGCCTCGTGTGGAGCGCTCGGGCAACGTGGAAGCCCTGACCGCAGCCCTAGTCGCGAGGGGACAGGAACTTACCATGTTACAAGGGGAACTTAACAAGTTGAAGGGGGAAAAAGATGATACTGAACTGCTTAAGGCACAAATGGATTTGTATAAGTGAGTTTGAATAGCTTTTAGCCTAATTATTGAAATGTTATATCCTTTATTTTATTTTATTTATTAGGAACAATTTAGGTTCAACAAAAGACACGAAGATAGCTGCAAAAGTAAAATACTGTGGCACAGCTATCAACGCCCCACACAACATACATGGAAGACATTTGTTCCAGACTTTCACATCTTTACGGAAGTCTTATAGTAAATTAAGACGCAGATATATCCCAGTGACCTTGAGTGTTTAGCTTGCGTGTTCTGTACTGAGCTCACGCAACGCGTCGTACGTTCAGCCACTAATAGGACTCCCCATCAAGGAGCGCTGTCCCCAATTTGACGCATTTTTTATTTATTATACACAAAACAAAAGGTATTTTAATAAAACGCGTATACTAAAAGATCAATAATTAAATTATCTTTAAATTGGTGAAGGTTTCAGAAAAATACGCTAGGTAGATTTTGCGTCATTCTCAGTTTTTTATCCGCGTTAGACATAACTTCACAAATTTATTTCACTATGCAATATAAATATAATCTAATATTTTCACATATTAAGTTATTGAGAAAATGCTCTAATTTAACATATATTTTTTTCAAATCATTAACACTACTCGTTTAGACGTGATCTTCAGTATAAAATCATTAAAAGTCGGTTATCGTCCCCTTAAGGGTCTATACTACCTCAGCGCCACGTCACTCGTTTATCTCGCTCGCACAAGTAGCTGGCGGTTACGCGAGCAAGCGAGACGGGGTGGCAGGGAAAAGACTCCAAGACAACGATATTTTAGGTTATTTCTTTTTACGGTGAAAATAATGGTAATTTAAAAATGAAATAACATAAGAACCTGCTATAGATTTAGTTCAGTTAATATGCAAAGTTTTATTAACTTGTTTTCGTCAAACATAGTACTTAACATTAATCCTCAACTTTACCATATATTTTTTTACTCATACAAAAGAAAATTCACTATAAAGTTTCTATGTAATGACTAATGATGTGGAGTGGAAGTGAGGGTGAGAGTGTTTGGTGAGTAAGATGTGCAATTAGTCTTTTATGAGAGGATACATGAGAGTTTATTTATGATACCAAAAGTTGCATCATAGGACATAGATTTAAGCCAGTCTGTCAATTTTTTTATCCGTAAGTTCCTTGTGAAAGAGTACATTTTGATTCTCCTATTTATATTATTATAAAGCTTAGTGCTAATGTGGTTTAAGTGGCGACCTACCAACGCAAACCTGCAGAGCTCAGCCTTACATATTCTATCCGAACGTCGCTTTTTAGTAAGGTACTGAGGGTCGTAAAGCAAAAAGTGGTGTAATTAGTCTTAGGCCGATTTTACCGATCTTATTACAAAACGCGTTTAAGAAAACTAAGTTCTGCATAAACGAGTTCAAATGTCAATATTGATCTCGCTTTACGTCCAACCAATTTCACCAGCTACATTTTGATCGCGTTCATGAAAACCAAGTTTCCATGGCATAGAATGTAAATGTTGTCACGTGAACGCAGTTCGTTTAGCATTTGCAACATGCGATAGCAACCTACTGTGCTTAAATTTTATTACCACGTTTTTATTAAGTCATTTTCATGTTTGTCTGTCTGTCTGTCGTTCCGGGTGGAATCTTGCAACTCAAATTTCGAGCACTTCCCGATTAGCTATCCGGCTGAAACTTTCAGGGTAGCTCACAACTCGATGACAATGCATTCTAAATCCATTTATTAGCATCAAATGCTGACATAACCTAAAAAAAAACCACTATAACTTGTAAAGGAAGCAAGATAGAGCAAAAATAACACTTTTTGGAGGTTTCCGAAAGGTGTTTCACTAATCATAACACATCGATGGAGAGGTTCGCCAACCTGAAAACATAACCTAAATATTTTATTTTTTTGCTTTTAGCTTACAAAGATTAGCAGCAAAAACTGTTGTTATGAAGTTGATGATACTGCTCATTCTCATCCCAGTTTTCGTTATAATATAGTCTTAACAATTTTTACATTTTAATTAGCCAAATACTAACAAAATAAATATTAATAATAAAAGACAACAAACAATATTTTCTAAACAACACGACACTGACAGCTCATGAACTCGTTTAGAGACTTGAACGCCGAAAATCCGGCGTTTAGAATTTAAACTAGTTTAAGCTTGAACTGTGTTCACTTTATGTTGGTGAAATAAAAAATGGAGTTCTGAACTCAGTTAAACGCTTGAACTGTGCTCAGCGTGAATTGATCACGTTTAATTTTGTTGGTGAAATCCGCCCTGAAAGGAAGGATATTTACTTGAGGATAGAATTCTTCACTAGAAAAGATTGGGTTGAAAAAAAATTTTTTTTTTGTTTATTTTATAACTAGGTGAGCACTAAGGAAATATATTTAAAAAGTCACCCCCTAAAGGGGTTAAAAGGGGGGATGAAAGTGTGTATGGAAGTACGTAATTTTTGTCGATGGGACATTCTATCGGGCGCACCAAAAGTTGCAGCGGCTTGTACAAAATATTTTCTGCTACAGACAAACTCATTTAAAATACATGGATACATTTAACTATCTCATAACCGCGGGTCATTAAATAGTTCCTCTATTTCCAGGAGTGACTTCGAAGCGGAGAGGGAATCTCGCGAGAAGATGGCGAGTGAGAAGGAGAACATCCTCACAGATCTCAGGACGACGAAGAAACGTAACCAGGAGCTTACGCAACAGGTGCGTTATTATTTTTTCTCTAACTTGCTTGGAAATTCGAGCATTCTTTTGACAACCTTCTTCGAGATAAATCGAAAATGCTGTACTGGTCAAATACATGCGAGCAGGCGGCAGTTAGTATGAAAATCCATATTCTGTCGTGTTTAGCAGCCGAATAAATTACTATGAAAACTCAACTGTCGTGTAATTTAAAAATGGAACGAACTTTTTACGGCGGCACATGGCAACCAAAGAGGTAGCTTATCAAAGATTGTATTTGAATTTCGAACTGGCTTGCAAATAGAGTTGTAAAGTAAAAAAGAAACAAATGAACATAATGGCGCGTGAAAAATTATCGTTGTTCGTATTTTTTTTTTTGATTTTATGTTTTTTTTCCTCGTATTATTTGAGAAAAGCACTATACAAGTCTTGGCCGCAACCAGGCATTGTGACCATCTTTACAAACCGAGACTCCTCCGTGCCTCGGAAAGCACGTTAATCCGTTGGTCCCGGCTGTCGGTCGTGGATCTTTAACAGTCGTTACGGGTCGTCAGAAGCCCGAAAGTCTGGCAACCAGTATTACCAAGGGGTATCGTATTACCCAGTTACTGGGCTGTGGAGGTCAGATAGGCAGTCGGTCCATGTAGAATACTGGTATTTAGCTGCACCCAGTTAGCCTGGAAGCCGACCCCAACATAGTTGGGAAAAGGCGGACAGATTAATTTTATTATCGTCGTGTTTCAATAATGACATACAGTTTTCCCAACAATAGTATACTCTTCGAGAATCATCGTTTATCTTCGGTAATACGAACGCGCAATGGTGAGATCTATATAGAGCTTTTACAACTGTGGAGGTACCATCGCGGACACTGCCGCCTGACCACTTTTCAACCTTATGCTCCTAGTAATAAGGTCGAAAAGTGGTTACGCGCCAGTGTCCGCGATAGTACTTGCATATATTGTATTACCATGATTACAAAATTATAGATTAGCCACTCTACACAATTCCAAAAAAACTTTTTATAACTTTTTGAGAGACCATTGTCGATCTGTTGAATGTTAAATGATAGACCCTGCGATACAGTTGTTAACCGGTGTTCCCTTCCCACACTTGCACCGGTAACGGAGATCTTGGGATCTAGTGCGAGTCTGGGGGGGAGGTGTTTGACCCCCCCCCCCCCTCCCGCGATGTCTGAAAGGGGTGCGTGTGG
This sequence comes from Tiliacea aurago, assembly GCA_948098905.1. Lineage (NCBI taxonomy): Eukaryota > Metazoa > Arthropoda > Insecta > Lepidoptera > Noctuidae > Tiliacea > Tiliacea aurago. The sequence continues at coordinate 22,951,695 of OX402593.1, forward strand.
AACACTACGCGCCCCGAGGTTGCGATCGCAGTATGGTGTTAAAATGCATAGAGCACGCTGCTGCCCATTCTCTAGTAAGTCCCTTAGTTGCCTTGTAAGAGAAGAAATAGGATGTATGCATAAATTGTGTGGTATTTATCAAAATATTGTTTTCCCCCGCAGTTGGAAGAAGTCCGCAAGATAAACCCGGCAGTATACCGCAGTGCCAGTAGCCGCAGTACGTCACGCAGTACTTCGGGCGCAAAGGCCGCCCCTTCCTCCCCCGCTCGGACCGCGCCTACCCGAGCTGCGCCTACGCAACCTGCCAGTACTACTGGGAATATGGTGTGTTACAATGATAACCATTTAAATAAACGTAGTAATAAAAGTAGTCTTAGTAAATAGTAAATTATATTCTTAATAAATCCTATTAAATAGTCTTCAAGCAGGATCTCGAAAAGTGTGGATCTCTAAAACATGAAAAATCAACGTATCAGGTTCAGAAAGAGATGATGGAATGAGTTGGTGTCGATTATAAAGTATAATTTTCCAGTGCGAAAGAGAGACGGAGCTATACTTGACCTATAGCTCCATCCTTTTCAGCAAAGAAATTATGATGGCATTAATCCTTCCAATGACTTGTGCCATACCTACAAAATTAGCGTGCATACCTACAAAAAACTGGCAGTTAAAATGGCCGCCTTTTGACAGCACATGGCCGAGTTTTGGACCACAAAACTTGGCACTAAACATGGCGACCGGTCAAGCATAGACATGATTTTGACGTCATACAAAAGTGTTGCCAAATTTAGTCCTTGACAGACATTTAGAATATGTCTCTCTTTTCATAAGCAGCTCTTTATTAGTTAGAAAGAAACAAAACGCTTTATGACATGTCTGTGTCGATATGATACATATTTGTATATCTATTCTTCCTATAGTGGGATAAGCCATCTACTTCAATTAAACATTCATAACACGGCCCGTGGTCTATTAAAGGATTGGGCCAATTTTGAAGTAGATTGTAGAAAACTGTCAACAAAGTAACTAATTATTTATTATTAAGATATCTCATGTAAAATGTACCAAAAATCACACTAATAAATAAATTTAGAATTTTTGAATTTTGAAAGAGAAGTCGTCGCCCTTGAAGTTTGCGTCATTTTACGCAATGGGACACAACAGTCTTCCTAATAATTTTTAGAAACTTGCAATTATGTTTTTTCGATAAAATTCTGCTAAATTCTAAATTATGAACAATCATACAAAAAGGTACACAAAAAGAAGAAACTATCAGACAAGTCGGAGGACGGCGCGACCGCTACAAAGGAGATCACCCCGCCACCGCTGCGGTTCGACTGTCCCGTGTGTGACCAGCCTTACAAAACGCTCACACTGTTGCAACAACACGTTGATCATTGTCTAGGTTAATTTTGGATTAGAAATCTAAGTTATATTATAGCAGAAAATTGTATTTATAAAATGAGATATTATGATGAATTTATTTTATATCGATAGCTTGAAAATTTAAGTGGAAGTTTGAGCCCGAATCGACTACTAAAAGTAATCGATATGAATTTTACTAACGTGAAAAAAACTTGGAATAGAGCAAAATCAGGATAATTCGGTGTTTTCTGGCCATTTGTCTATCTAAATTAATATTGTAAAAAAGTAAAATTGTTTATTTATTTGTTTGTAAAAGGTCATCTCTGGAAGTGCTGCACTTACTAGTGAGCATCGTGCGTAGGTTCGACTCCACAGTCGAGAATAAAGCCCGATTTACACGGTTCGGATTAATTACCTGTGGCATACTATTAGTTGATTTATTCATGCTGACAACAATATAACTTATATCGTCTATTCTAAACACTGACTATACCCTAAGTCATCAATTCAGATAATTTTAGTAAACAAAGAAATGTCACTGTCAAAATGACAGGACAGTGCTGCAAAACAATTTATCATAAAAAAATTATATCTTTTAATTACAGTTAATTAACTATTTAGATGAGCTATGCAAACAAAATACCGTAGCCGAACAGTGTTTGTTCTGTGTCGGAGTCGCGGCTTATTATTATTATAATCAGCCCTTTGAAGTCCACTGCCAGGCGTGGCCTACGCCTAGCAGTGGACTTAGGGCTCCCAAAATCGCCGTTTTCATCCTACATGTGGCAAATGTCTTGCCTGGAGAAAAGAAAACGAACGTATTGAAAAGACGCGAGTTTGCAAATTATGTCAAATGAAATTTGAGAATGTTGGGAACTCCTGTAGTGTTACCAGTATCATAATATTTTTTATACCACAAAATTTTCTTTTTTTAATAACTTTGTTTAAAACCGAAAACTTATAAAAATTAACACGGTATGATAATTGTTTAATTATTATTTCTAAAATCAGTACATAAAAGCCAATATAGCCTTGTTTTCCGCCTTTTATGTGAATTACCATTATGACGATATTTTTTTGATCTGTTATCACCTTTGTTTACATAAATTATCTGAGTTGATGACTTAGGGTATAGACTCTAAACAGTGTTTATCTACACCCATGCTATAACTCCTCTATAAAAGTTTCTAAAACAGTTAGCTTATGGCCAACATTCAAAAAACCAGTGTCATAGTAACTATTATATCATCCAAACGAATGTTATAATGTTGTACTAAATTTCATTATGCATTTCCTTTTCGCACTACTGAATTCGTGGTAACTTTATGAATTTCAAAAAAAGAACATCGTAATACCACGTGCGTTGCACTACCACAGCGCCGTAATAAAAAAAAAACTTATAGGTTATTCGAATTCACGTCGTATCCCGCCATTTTTGTTCGATATTAGTATTCCATAAATGTATTATAGATGATTCATATCACGGGTGTAGATAAAGTCTTGTATGCAATTGTACATAATAAGGTATTCAAACACTCATGTGATACTATAAACCCACATTCGTGTTATAATATCCATTATTATACAACAGTTGCTTATACAGTGTTATTTTTAAACGTCAATAACCTCTAAAGGGATCACTGTACTCATCATTATGAACAACTTTTACTATGGGATCAAACCTGAAATCGCGAAAAAAAAATCACCTGTTCCCTACATTTTAACGAATTTTTCAAACAATGTAGGGAATAGCTGGTTTTTTTCGCGATTTCAGTTTTGGTCCCATAGTAAAAGTTGTTCATAATGATGAGTACAATGACCCCTTAAGAGGTTATTGACGTTTTAAAAATAACCCTGTATAACTATTAGACGAAGTCGTTTGTTGCTTCAATTGTATTGTTTGCCCCAGGCAAAAAACTCGTGTGGTGTAAATGGGGTTTCAGTTACCATAATTGACGATGCTAAAACCAGAGTGATCTAGGGCACAAAAATATGTTTCTGAGAAAATTGAGGAAATGCGTTAAGCGTTATTGTTGGAAACGTATGAGCTGTATATTCAATTTTTTCAATTTAATATACTTCTAATGAGTTTTAAATAAAAAACGAATAGGTTTTATCAATATGTTTTATTTAATAAAGCGGATATTCAAAGACTTATGAAAAATAACACACTTAGATCACTAAACTGAACAAATTCTATAGTGAGATAATGTGATCCCTCAAGTAATAAAGTACTGGGAGGCACTTAGATCGGTGTGGTCTGAATTATGTTTTTTCTACCTCCTTGGGTAACAAACTCATTTTTGGTAAAAATGTCACTTAGATCACTCTGGTTTTAGCGTCGTCAATTATGCTATTTATTTAAATCTGTTTATTTCTTAGATGGTTTAGGTTTTAAATATTATTTAAAAGCTTTTTATTTTGGAGGAGCTCGTAGTTAAGTAATAAAAGCCGCACGGGTCGATCCATCAGGTTAAGCTACGCTTGCCGGGGTTGATCCGTAGATGGGTTACCGAGACTACGTGCCTCGGAAAGCATGTTGCCGTCGTTAAGCCGTTGGTCCCAGCTGTAATTCGTGGATATTTGACAGTCGATACGGGTCGTCAAAGCCCGAAAGTTTGACAACCAGTCTTACCAAGTGGTATTGTATTACCCAGTAACTGGGTTGTGGAGGTGGGACAGACGGTCGCTCCATGTAAAGTACTGGTATCCAGCTGCTTCCGGTTAGACTGGAAGCCGACCCCAACAGATTGACTTTACTTTGAAGATGTTGAAATGATGATGTTCTTTGAAATTTCGAAATCAGTCATCAATTGACGAAAATATCGATGAACATACATACAGACGAACATATCGGGTGTAAAAAGACCCCTTCCGAAGCCGAAAGCTACATATTCTACTCACAGACACTTGGAATTCGATTTCAGAAAAAAAAAAAATGCGAGTTTGGTCTTCAATATCTCCAGAACCAGTGGATTCCCAGGCTACTGGTTCTGGAGACATTGAAGACCAAACTCGCATATTTTTTTTTTTTTACGAAAACGAATTCCAAGTTTTATTATAAAATATTTATTCAAGCAAACATTACCTGAATTTTCGATTTTCCTTACATTAATTTCGTTCATAGCCGCGAGTATTTGACAAGAACCTACGCGTCCCGCGTAGAACGAAGAGGCGGGGCTTAACTCACACAACAGCACTGAGTCCGTTTGCCTGGGTTCGCGTTAAATTGCGCGCAATAAAAATTACAATTTTTTAATCCCTAAAAGTCTATAATCCCTAAATCGGTTCCCAGCAATAATTTTTGCGCAAAGCTACTTAGTTAGATGTACAGTATGCGTAGTTGACGGCTTTGTGATGTGTCTTTTTACACCCTGTATAACCTCCTCCTTTTTTGTAGTCGGTTAAAAATGAAAAGGTGGGGGTAGGTATCCTTAACGCTGGTAGCACACCTCCGCCACGAAACCATAGCAGCGAAACCGCAGTAGTTCAATTGGTGTTAGCATAATTTCGCAGCCAACTAAGGGTTTTCCGTCTAATTGTTACTGTATTTATTATTATTACTAACCTAGTGCATTTATTTTTTATTATCACACAATTTTTGTAATAGATGAAAGTAATATACATATTTACTACTATTGTTTAGTTATCGTTGTCGTTGTATTGTTTGTCTACGAATAATTTAAATTTTTCTACATTAATTTAGGTGAGACTGTGTTCTGTTGTGTGCTGTTTGTATTATTTTAGGTGTTAATAATAATTTCCTTTTGTAACATTATCTTCTTCTGAGGCCCACTTGCACGTTTAGTCGGTTTAATTAAAAATAAGTTGGAAACTCGGAATTACGTAATTAACATTTTAAGTCTTATTACGCGTTACGCCACTATAACTAGCAACTAGCAATAATAATTTTTCAAAGAAAAACAATTTATTTAAATGAATAAGCAGAATCATAATAATAAGTACAGGTATATAAAAACAATCTAAAATATTAAAGTAATTTTGCAGATAACATAATACATAATTATAGAATAGTGCGAAATGTTAGTATTATATCTATTTCGCGATCTCCTGACTATGATTATAATTATGTAAATTAAAACATTTTACACAACAACAACAACAAATTATTAATGATCTCCTAAAACAGGGCTTCTTCTCTTGTACCCTTTTGCTGTGCCCTACAGGGTCCATAATGATCTGAATTATATAGTTACCATTTAAGTACACATTATGGTAAAGCAATAAAAATATTGAGATTAAGTATTGAGTATAAAATAATACCGGGTTACCTGACATTAGTGATTTTTGAGTTGGGAATATTGCAGTTCAATCGACGAAAAATCAAATAGAAATGCCCTGATACGAAATCCGACAAAAAAATAATGAACGAACAATGAACGGAAATTGTATACCCATCTCGTTTACATACGATACGTAATACTTTCTTGTCTTTGAATTTTATGACATGACATTTTATTTTAATCGTACTGTATGTGGTTTCCATAAAGATTCAGTTTATTGATTGACAAGGAAAAACATGTTTTAAGTTTTTTATAATTTGTATTTACTTTTATATGAGTTCACGAATATTATTGCCTGCTGATATAGTACCGATTTTTCACTAACTACGAGTATAACGTCGGACAATGTAAAATACAAAATTAGTTAGCAGCGGTACCTCACAACGTCAATTTATTTTGACATTACTTATACTAACCCAGAAAATTATAATGACATTTATTTGCGTAAAAATTGCAGTGTACTAACGTTCCGCAGATATTTCGCTTCCGCAGTAGTTCCGCAGAGATTCGCTGCCGCATACGAACGCGTAGGTGTACTAAAGGCGTAACTCTAGGTTTACCTCTAACTCTTGGTGGCGCAAGATGAATTATTTGATTAACCCTGAACTAGCTGTTAACTCTCGAGTTATTTAGGATAACGCGCAAGTGGGCCTTAATGATCTAGATTTTTTTAGGCGTTATCTAACCCCTTGATGTTTGTGCGTGATGAGTGGTTTCTGTAATCAAGTGTTTTGTTCGCGATTGATTCTTCTTAAAATACTTCACTAACTATTTGTACAACTAAATGTTGAGCTAAACACCTAGACACGTGGCAGTCGCGGTCATGAAACGTGCGAGTGGGACTGTGATTGTTGAGTACGAAATTTCTGATCACTCGGTACGGAGTCTCGTGTTGTCTCACTCCCACATTTCATGACCGCGAGCCATATATCATCAATTTACTGTAATTATCTTGGATTTTTAATGCATGTGTGCATTCTCAAACTGAATACGCATGGTTGTGTCCGAATAAAAATTAACCCAATATTTTTTTAATACCTTTTTTTTTCTGTATTCCAGGTCTTCACATGCCCAAAATGCATGAGGTTTTCATGCGATCAGTACAAAGTGATGGAAGATCACTTCGATTTCTGCCTGGATGATTTCTAATGGTAGTATCATTATAAACACTAGTCTGACTGTAGGGTAAACTAATAGTGGTCGACCTAGTCCGAAATTGTAAATAAATAAAGTGATTTTAAATGATATTTTTAAAAGGGGTTACATTATTTTGCAGCAACAGAGAAATTCATCTGAGAGAGCATTTGTTTATTTTTTTTCTCTGTAAAAAAATAATAAAATACCAGTGCCTTATTTAATTGAATATTACAATTATAGCTTAATAAAAGGTCGATAACTAGTTGTTTCACCCTGTAATTTAAATATTATTATTTCGGTGGCTATTCCTTACTGTAATATTAGATTGTTATTATGAAATTATAAATATTATAGCGTAAACTGATTATTATTAGAAATATAGATGATATATTTTTATAATTTCCATATAATTATTTGGTCTTCAGCCTTCATTTGGAGCACAATGAAATTAGACATTCCGCCAGTAAGATTAATATTACCCGACTGCGGCGAAGCCAAAAAAGAAGATTAATGTTTTGGTCCTTGTGTCTGCAGAATTTAGTTTAGTAGTAAACTCAAAAGCAATCTTAAATACAATGAGTTAGGGTTAATTTTTGACCTACCCAATAAATGTTAATGCCAACATGAAGTGTACATATACAACATGTCCCAGAATTAACGCATTACCTCTTAAGTGGTCATTGTACTCATCATTATGAACAACTTTTACTATGGGAAAAAACCTGAAATCGCGAAAAAAGAAATTCAGCTGTTCCCTACATTTTGACGAGTTATTCGAACATAACACAACACTACAGCTGATTATTAGTTCGCAATTTCAGGCTTGACCCCTTAAGTACAAGAGTACAATGACCCCTTAAGAGGTTGTGCGTTAATTCTGGGACATGTTGTATATCTGAGACCAAATAGTAACCAATTAAGTATATTACTATAAACATACTTTTGCACAAATCATTCCATGCTACGTAAAAGTATTGCTAGATAAATTGTATAAATGTTGTCTTAATAATATTCTATCGGCCTCATATAAAACCAACTGTAAATTATATAAAAGTTACTTTTTCGCGAGTGGTCGCAAGCGCTTAGTCTCAGATATACAACATGTCTCAGAATTAACGCACAACCTCTTAAGAGGTCATTGTACTCATCATTATGAACAACTTTTACTATGGGAGCCAAACCTGAAATCGCGAACAAAAAATCAGCTGTTGCCTACATTTATGTTCGAATAACTCGTCAAAATGTAGGGAACAGCTGATTTTTTTTACGCGATTTAAAATTTTGTCCCATGTTCTATGTTAGAGGGTTTGGTTTCCGCATTTAGTCCTTCATGTGGGCCATGGCGGCCGTCAGTTAGCACCTCCCTCCAGAAGCTGATTAGGTCTTCTGTTAAATTGGTATAAGTTGTTCATAATGATGAGTACAATGACCTCTTAAGAGGTTATTGACGTTTTAAAAATAACCCTGTATAAAGCAGTGGTTCTCAAAGTTGACTGGACCGCGACCTCCAAATTCGGGACTCAACTTTTGGTTTTCATGAAGGAAAAAGGGGCATAACTATATGAATGAAAGACTGTTGGCCCGGTTAGTAGATTTGTCATGAACATCAGAATGACTGGCCAAAATGACCGACCAGCTTTAAAATATTACTAAAATCTATAACTATTTGCTACTATTTGATAACATTGTTTAAAATTGGTACCTAATTAATAGTATTAGTTAACGTAGTAAACAAAAAATCTCTAGTAAAATCTTTATTCTTTGCCCTAAAAATCTAGAAAAAATATATGTTTAGGTATCAATTATGTACTACATTTCTGTGAAAGCGAATTGAAATTTTGGAGCCCTTACGTGGAGATTCTAAATGTAGCATATAAGCAGTCATCCTGACGTCAGAATGACTGCCTATTTTTTATTAAATTCATGTTCTCAGTTATTAATTAGGTACCAATTATTTGAACAAAGGTATCAAATAGCAGCAAATAGGTATTATATTTTAGTAATATTTTAAAGCTGATCGGTCATTTTGGCCAGTCATTCTGATGGTCACCCATTTGTCGTCCTATTTTTCAGATTTTTCAGGGCCCACCCAACATTCGCTATTCGCATTGGGAACTACTGATAAAAAGCAATATTGCTAGGGTGCTACTAGGTTCTTTTGACACTTGAGTGACATTGACAGGGGGTGTTGGTAAACATTTGCGAAAATGTCACATAAATTGTATTGACAATGGCATTAGTTCCGATTTTGGCTGCGCGCCAAAAGAACCTTGTAGCAATTGTTGTACATTTTGGCATTTATGTATTATTGTAAAAACGGTTTATTAAATAATGTTAAGATTTTTAAAATATTTCATCTTTATTTTTAAGTCAGATAAGTAGTATAGAGTGCCATGGCATTATATAAATTGCTGCCCAATAGGCGTAGTCTACACTGACTGCTAAACTTCATGCACTGAATTGGGATAGTGTAGAGAGAGCTTAAGATCCACAGAAGACAGGTTATAGTGCTCGTTCACACAACTTATTATTATAAGACTTATGCCTGAAAATTTCAACGTCATGTCTTCTGTTTAAAGGTTAAGAGTTTATCCAAATGGTGAAACTGAGACACTAAAAATGATTCCATGCAACGAAATACTGGGTTGAAATTGCGTAAAGTTCTTGGCTGCTCCAAACCACAGTATAAATATGGACAGTGCAGAAACCTACGTAGTAAACGGTCCATTCGGCACACTCACAAAGACGCGCTCATTGATGCGACCCCAAAGCAGCTGTCGCGGAGTCAGTCTAGACATGCGCAAAATGTCTCAGTGAAAGTGAATGAAGTATATCTTTTCGCTTAACGAAGTAGTCCACTCATTTACTTCAGTACTTCATTTAGTTCAGCAAATCAGAACGAGTCGATAACGAGAGAGTGAATGATAAGTTACCACGAATGACGCACTTCACTAGTTCAGTTTTATACCTATCTTCTATCTCAATCTTCCTTCATACTTTTATACAGGCTTAGTTAGGACTGCAACCATGAAATATGGATCTATTAGACCTTTTTGTATAGGTTGGCGTATTTGAAAATCGAAATCACAGTTGCTGCGAGCGAGAAGATATACTGAACTAAATGAAGTGGAGACACATTTGAATAACTACTGATTGAATGATAAGTTTATTTTGTGAATTGAAGTAGTTCATTTCCTTCAATCGTTCGCGAACTACCCATGTCTAAGTCAGTCACGGTTGCCGTCATAGATTAATAGTTGCCGTGTCGAGAGGAGTTGTCGCCGCGCCTAACGCTCCAATGGAGCGTAGGTAATTATTTCAACAATTAGGCCTAGTTTCCATACTGTCCATATTTAAACTGTGTCTAAACTTAGTGTTGTGGCAGGGTGAATGTACAGTCGTACAAGCTATTTGGTATACCGGCAACTAACTTGTAACTTTTAAACAAGAGTAAACGTGAGTCCGCTGTGTATTCAATTCTTTTACATAACTCTCATAAGCGTCACCTCAAATTGCTTAGCATGACAGCATTAATTTTGAAATAAATATGTGGTAAAGTTGAGGATTGATGTTAAAGGGCCGGCGTAGCATGCGTAGTTCATGCAAACGTAATACCGAATTTATACAGAGAATTGATATAACGTAATACCTTATTTTTCTAATAACAAGAGTTATAAGAAAAATAAGTTTTATATAGAAATTTTAAATTCCTCATATCTCGTCTTTATATCATTGTCCTTTCAAAATATATATTTGGGAACCTAGATATTCTGTATTCCAATCGGAATAAAGACACACTACCTTAAGAATATGTTCGATTTACAAATTATTTTGGTATTACATTTGTATAAACTACGCATCCATCGCCGGCCTCTTAAGTGCTATGTATGACGAAAACACGATTCTATAAAGTTACCTCGAAACTGAAGAATAAACCACTAGTATTAAAAAGTACTTCAAATTAGATTAGTATTAGAGAACTTAAAGCAGATACTATGTTTTATTTTTATTTTTGATTACCATTATTTTCACCGTAAAAAGAAATTACCTAAACTATCGGCGCCTTGGAGCCTTCTCCCTGTCGCAGTAGTGTGCGAGCGAGATAAACGAGTGAGGTGGCGCTGAGTTATTATGGACTCTAAGTAAGCCGTAAGCTTATAAAGTTATTACGTCCACAATAAAAGTAAATATTGGCAGTGGAGTAGAAAGATGAATAATTTTGTAAGTTTAACGAAACAGCTTGTTCGAATACAGGGTGTTAAAGTAACTGCGCGCCATAGCTTAAGGGTAGGTTCAGTATCGATAAAGAAACCCAGGGAAAAAAAAAATGAAAATGAAAACACAAAAAAAATATTGCAAGATCAACCTAATTTAGTACCTACTAACTTAAAATAGCAATCGTTAAAGTAATAAGAGACTTATTTTTATTTATTTTTTCGTTTATGTTTTTTTTAAATATATTTTTTAATTTCCCTGGGTTTCTTTATCGATACTGAACCGACCCCTAAGCTATGGCACGCAGTTACTTTAACATCCTGTATACCAACAACACTAGAGTTGAGAAACGCGGTGCTACCTATGATTAAATTGCAGCATATTGTCAATGTCATCTAAAAATCGTCCTGCGTGAGCGATGATGCGATTCAGAAAGGCCATATTTTCCTGAAAACTTTCTGTGTAAACGTTTTGTTCGTATGTATTCAGATTCATCGCCATTTGGATAACCTCTTATACTTGTCAAAAATTCTTATGGTTACGTCGCGATGGTCAATCGCGACGTAACTAGTGAAGTATCCATACGACTAGGTACTCGATACACACGATAAATCGATTCAAGTTAAATGTCAAAACGGGCCTATTATTTTTTGACAAGTTTAACGATCGAACTATTTTTTGAATGAGTTATTGTTATGAGACTGGAATGTATTAATTTAGAAAATTATAAATTAGTTTTAATTGTTGTACCCTTTGGCCGCCTATTGATTTGATTATTGATTCTCGAAAATATTCATATTATTTTCAAATGAATAAATTGCTTAATATTTCGACATTTCTATTTGTATAGCAAATGTTATTTTGTGTATGTATGTATTCATTCCATTCATTTTCTGTAAAGCCCGTTGGGGACGACGTACAGTCAAGGGCAACCGCACGTCCATTGTAGCAGTTTGGCTTTGACAGCACCTTTATAACGTAGCCATAAGGGTTGTTTTCTTGTAGGTAAAATGAGAACCTTACAACGCAAGTAAAGTCGTTGGACCACGCCAAATAACCACTAGCCACTGTATCGTCTGTAACGGACTTAACTTTTATTACTGATTCTTAAATACCTTATGTTGAATTCGTCTTCTTTTTTGTTTTTTTTTTTGTATAATTAAATGGGGTTAAATAAGAATATTACAATTTACCTACAACGTCAACGTGCGCAATATAAATACCCGAATTATAAATCATTCCTTTTGATTTATTTATTCTAATATAGCCCCATTTAAAAGTTATATAAATCTCGCGTGCTAATGTTGCCACTTACATGAAAATTTAATGTAAAATAGTTAACTTTAATTAATGAAGTAATGTAAGGAATTGAATAATAATGTAATTATGTATACTTATGTACTGTGATCCACGAACTACGTTGTCATATCTAATGTCAAAGATTTGTTACACTAAAATATATGAATAAATTAGGAAATATTGTTGTATTAATAGTACCGTTTCCCTGATGTATGCAAAATTGTGTCGTATTTTGTGTGTCGTTGACTTTAAAAGGGTACTTCCCGCTGGTTAATACTCCGTGGTTAACATTATTAACTACTGGAAATGATGCGTTCTACTGGTTAACAGTGTTGACGAACGCGACATTTTTTTTCCCAATAGTTAATACCCTCGTCTCGCGTATAGTTCAGGAGTCAGGTTAAAGAAAAGTTCTTGCCCATTCTTCTCCATACGAAACTACCTTTTGGAAGGGGCAACTAGTATCAGTTCTATTTTTTTTTTGTAAATTTTGACGTTCAAAAGTGCCTCATATGTGCCTATTTGAAATAAATAATTTGACATTGACTTTGAAAAGTAAAAATAAATATAAAATATAACGGTTCTTGAAAGTGCTTTAATTAGATAAGCGATGGCCTATCTATTGTAATACGATACAAAAGCGAAGCGTGAAAAGAAGCATTTCTACCTATTCCTTGCTCATTTTGTGTATTCAAGTCGTAGGTACCTAATTAAAGTACTTCTTCTTTTTTACCTGTCTAACTCTTGAAATATATTAGATGCGGGACGAGGGGGGGAACTATTGGGTAAAAATATGGCGTTCGTTTAACGAAATCATTATTAATTTGGTGCCTCAAGTCTTAATTAAAGCACTTTCAAGAACCGTTATATTTATTTTTTACTTTTCTTTAACCCGACTCCTGAACTATACGCGAGACGAAGGTATTAACTATTGGAACGCATCATTCCCTATAGTTAATAGTGTTTACCACATTAACCAGCGGGAAGTACCCGTTTAAAAGTGAGCAGTAGGATTGCTTACACAGGGTGTTAAAGAAATTGCGTGCCATAGCTTGGGGGTAAGTTCAGTATCGATAAAGAAACCCTGGAAAAAATAAATAAAAAGTAAATATAATAAAAACAAAAAAAATATTGCAAGATACCTACTAACGATTGCTATTTTAAAAAACCGGTCAAGAGCGAGTCGGACACGCGCACCAAGGGCTCCGTACGTATATATGATGTTGATGATTTCTGAAAAACTGTGCTATTTAGAGACATCGTTTTATTTTTCCTGTAATCTTTACATAAACTTCTATCACTTTACAAAAATTTTAGATTTTTATTTATGCAAACTTCGGAGATAAGGGGGGAGGAACGGTATTTTTTTTTACATTTTTCATCATAAGTCTCAAACAATGCTGCGTAAAAACTAAAAAATATTTTTTTGAGAATGTGCGAACAGCGTTCTTTCATATGATACCCCACATGTCCTAGTAGCCCCACTTCAAATTTTTAAGACCCCCTTTCAGTCCCTTTTCCAAAAAAGATCAATATTTTTTTAAATTTCTTTCTTGTTTGCAAAATAGTTGGGCAAACGTCATCTAAAACTATTCTAAATTTCAAGTTGATAGCATTAGTAGTTCTTGAGACATCTAGGTGTGACAGACAGACAGACAGACAGACTTAGTCTCACCATAAGGGTTCCTTTTTACCATGTTGGTGCGGAACCCTTATTAGTAGGTACCAAATTAGGTTGATCTTGCAATATTTTTTTTTTGTTTTAATTTGATTTTGTTTTTTTTTTATAAATAAAATAATTTTAATTCTAAAAGTTTGCTATTTTAAGTAAGTAGGTACCTATGTTGTAGAATACCTCACCTCTTAATCCGCATTCATAGTCTGAGCGAACAGCTCTTCGGCTTCCAGACATTTTCGAAGCAATCGGCAGCATTGCTTTAGTTTAGCGCAACAGAGAAAATAAGCAAGAATCTGTCTACTGTCTTCAGTTATAAACTGCAATAAAACTTGTTATACCTACTAAATAAGGTTAATCTTGCAATACTTTTTTTATGTTTTTATTTTTTTCCTGGGTTCCTTTATCGATACTGAACACACAATTTCACTAACACCCTGTATGATTTCATGTGATATCTTTGTTGAAATGCTTTTCATGAGATGATGTGATGTGATGAACTTATTCAAGCCCAAATGATCTTATATGAAATACAAAACTTTAATTAGCAGGTCTTTCAAGACTCATTTACGTAGTTCCCTTTATTGTAGTGTATTCATCGCATGTGAATATACAACAGTAAACTATATTATTTAGGTAAAAACACAAGTGTAAATAAAATGCAAGTGTGATTTTCAAATCAAATATATTTCATGGAACCCGTAGCGTTTCTTAGCTGTTTTTATAAAATTTATACAATTATTTATAATAATTTACTAATTCATTTTTACAAACGCGTCCTATAAATTGTTTATATATCATTAGCTAATTTTATAACCTAGTGTCTTGCTGACAATAATTGGCACCATTTTATCTACGTCACAGGACAGACTCGTGTGTCGAAACTATTACTTCACTTCCTGTGTCGATATTCATAACAAGTTTGTCAATGAAACTTAAGAAACGCTAGTAAACTAAACAAAGATGAGATTCGAACACAGACAAGAGTTACAGCGGAATTTACAAAAAGAAAACTTTTAAATAAGTATAAACCGCAACTTAAAGATAATAAAAAAATCAGGAATATAATATGAGTACAGTTAAATATTTTTTCACACTGGTACACTATCGCTGCAGGAAAAAGTTTCTATTCATAGGTACTTATTATTAAAAAAAATATAAATAAAAAGTAACAATAGGTAATAAATAGGTCGGAAGTATATAAAAATAAATCTTTTTTAAATACTTACTAACTAGTGAAATTAACTAATAAAAATAATCATTAAAACTCGCTTGGCAATCCAAATCTGATAAAAACGAAGTGAGCACAATGTCGGTAATCCTGTGTACATTTATAAGAGGGCCAGTTTTACTAACCAAGGTAACCTGAAATATGAACTTATATTTTATATACTAATCTATTATTTTATAATTGGAAAGTTTTTGATTTATCAATTAGTGAAACTAGCCCTTGTTTATGAACATGAATAATAAATAAAAAATAAACGCGAATGAGTTTTGTAGTGATAAATCTAAGTGATGTATAAGCCACGTGCTTGAGTTACATATTTATAAACTAACTAGCAACAGATTGTGATTACTACATTTCAATAAAACTAAAATGAAAGTTATGTTTCTTGGTAATTAACTTCAAATTCGTATAGCAAAGCTGTAATATTGGTTCAGACCCTACCTATAATATGAAATAAAATAATATCTTGTAAGAACTATAGCTAGGCTCTTGAAAACATAATTCAAAAGACAATACAAAAATGTGATAAAATGAATTGAAGATTGAAAAAAAGCGTAAGTATTCTTTTTAAATACTGTGATTGGAATGCGTCGCAAATCAGTTGTCGTTTTGAGACAATCGAGGGAGAGCGAGATGACTTATCGGGCGAGGCTATCAGCTGATAAAAAGCGGTGTAAGCAACCGGTTGACACATCGAAAGTCCGTCGCCATCTCAGAACGACACCTAGACAATAAAATCGTAAATCTCAGTCGGATCTCACGAGACAGAACAGATGACCAGCATCGACACCAAAAGCTGCCTCAAATTTTCGAATTTCAATACTAGGAGGTGATTCAATGTACTTTACACTTCCCTACATAAGAAGCTTACAACATTTAATAACATATAAACCATAAAATAGATAATAATAAATGTCCTTAGTATTACTTAATACAAATTACAATAACATTACATTTAGTTGCGAACATAAAACTATTTACGTCGCTTAGGACTAGAATATGTTGAGGAAGAAAGCAGATTCACCAGGATCATTGTCTATGGTCTGCTTATGGCAAAGCGGTCGTTGCGTTACCGTTGCGTTGGAAGTTGGTACAAAATTGCGTAGTTTATTTTACACGGTAAGATGCGCATGCGTCGGAACGATTTGGTCGCGATTGTTGTAGTTAGCGTTTACCGACGAAGTCGATCATCTGATCAATTTGTTCCTTTTCGTCGTATAGGTACAAAGACTCCATGCATCCCTTGAAATAGGGCGATGTGAAGCATTTCTCCCTGGAAAATAAAAAAATGGAAATTAGTTTCTTGTATTAGGGTTTTTTGAGGTTGGCAGTAGCAGGTAGCAAAGTGATTTTTAAAAGAAGAGACTTTTTTTTTTCGTTTATAAATAGTTTTAATATAAAAATATTTTTCTAAATCAAAAGTAAACTGCAGGCAAACAAAAACTTGGACATCAATTTTTTTTTAATAAAATCAATTAATAATATTAAAATGGGTGTGTCCAAAATGGACTGCGAAAGGCTGAGTTAATTTCTTGGCTTATAAAATTCAGCATTATTAGTAGGAAAATAAATAAATATGCCAATCAATATAATAATACATTTATGCAGGGTTATTTTTAAAACGTCAATAACCTCTTAAGGGGTCATTGTACTCATCATTATGAACAACTTTTACTATGGGACCAAATCTGAAATCGCGAAAAAAAAATCTGCTGTTCCCTACATTTTAACGAATTATTCGAACATTAATGTAGGGAACAGCTGGTTTTTTTGTTGCGATTTCAGTTTTGGTCCCAAAGTAAAAGTTGTTCATAATGGTGAATACAATGACCCCTTAAGAGGTTATTGACGTTTTAAAAATAACCCTGTATTATCCCTTTAGAGCAAAATGTAAGGCAGGTAAGTCACTTGAGAATCAGGGGTCTACTCCGAAGATAAATCCAATGTATCGGCCGGATATTCGGCCGTTTCCTGACTACGGCGAAAGAAATAAAAAGCGACAGTCAAAGAGATAAGTCAAAGTCAAAAATGTGTCTTAAAGTCGGTTAAGGCCAAAGTTTCTAGAATCTTTGGAAGTCAAGAATCGGCCAATACTTCGGAGCAGACCTTAGGCTTCTGAATTTTCGTTCCTTAAGGCTGCGACCAGCCCGCCAATTGAACGCGTCCCAAGGGGTCATGGCCATCAGGCAGGTACGGGGTTACCGCACGGTCTCCCGTGAGGCGGCGGGCCTCCTTGCCGGACTGCCGCCATGGGATCTGGAGGCAAAAGTCCTCGCGCACATCTGGGAGTGGCGCGAGGAGGCGAAACGCCGGGGTGAAACTCCGCTGCCGCGAGAAATCACGGCACAGTGGACAGAGCTCCGGCGGGATCTCATGGCGGCATGGAGAGTGCGATTGTCGCAACCCAGCACTGGGCACGCCACAATTGTGGCGATAAGTCCCCTCTTTGAGGAGTGGCTAGAGAGGCGCCACGGCGTCCTTACCTTCCGCCTGACGCAGGTTCTCACCGGACATGGTTGTTTCGGGAGGTTCCTGTTCAGGATAAAGCGGGAGGAAACGCCCGGGTGTCACCACTGTGTGGATCGCCCGGAGGACACGGTGGAGCATACGGTGGAGGTCTGCCCGGCTTGGGTGGAGCACCGCCGTGTCCTCACGGAGGCGATCGGCGGCGGCGATCTCTCGCGTCCGGCCCTGGTTCGGGCCATGGTTCGGAGCGAGAGTGCATGGGAGGCCGTCACCTCCTTCTGCGAAGCAGTAATGCTTGCGAAGGAGGAGGCGGAACGCGTGAGGGAGAGGCAAGGTTCGCGCCCTCGCGCCCCTAGTCGCCGCAGGAGATGCCCCGGGCGTCGGGAGTCGCAAGCCGATTTCCGGCCACCGTAGGCGCGGGCTTGCGGACGGTGAGCGATGGGTAGTTCACCGTCCGATAAGGACCAGGCCCGGGTCGACGGCGCGTTGTATTCCACGCGCGCCTCAAAGAGTTGTCAGCAGCAACTGACGGGGTCCGTTAGGGCCAATGCCTGCCAGGGTTGCGAGTTTGTCCGAAAGGGATATCGTGGCCCTGGCACACAGGCAAATGAAGGAATACGGGTGGGTTTTAGTCAGTAAAAGTCTGACACGCCCTCCCGCTCCGCTCAGAGCGGGAGAAGTTATTTGATAATTTCCCACCCAAAAAAAAAAAAAAAAAGGCTTCTGAATTTTACATGACGATCAAATCAATCAATTAATTAAATACGTTTATCTGTACACAGGTACACAACATTATCTCTAAATCATGTCTTAAAAATATAAGTGGACTCAGTTGATCTAGTGTGTTAACTGCCTTAATTATAATAATAGTGCTTAAAAAAGTTAGAAATTATTGCAATAGTGCTCAAATAAAGTTAAGGGGGATGCGCTAAGGTAGCCCGCGAAATTCAAATTTTATTACGTTTTTTGCAATTCGCAGGTCAGTAACACGTTGTATGTTGATATAATTATGATTCGCGGCCATAACCAATAAGGCTTTACAGAATTATATTATTTCAGAAATAATCATTCAGTAGGATTTTTTGAAGTTGTATTGCCGATTCTAATGATTATAATTCTGTAAAGCCATATTGGTTATGGCCGCGAATCATAATTAGATCAACATAAAACCTGTTACTGACCTGAAAATTGCAAAAAACGTTGGAAAATTTGAATTTCGCGGGCTACCTTATCGCATCCCCCATAATAGCTTAGATTACAAGTATATAATCTAAGGTTAATAGATACTATAATAGTGCTGAAAAGAAGGCAAGATGGCATGCTGTTAAGTCAACTCTAAAATGCTAGAACATATAAAAAAATGGTGTAAAAAGAAGAAGATTAGACCTTTTTACATGAAGTTTATACTTACGATCCTTGGTTTTTATTATTATTGTTTGCTTTTGCATATCAGTGTTAAAATATAATACAAGAGTGCGATATATAGCGTGCTGTTAATACCCCAAAGCTGAAGGAATGCTTGACGCATTAGAAAGACATAGATATAGGAAATATAAAGTTGTGAGAAGGAGAGGCAAAATAATTTCGATTTGTACCTAATTCCCAGCCGGGGGGACGGCCCCGTGTAATATTCTTATATATTCCTTGAACTGTTCTAACTGGTCAGTTTCTTGAAGCACCTCCACGCAGCCTTTGAAGTAATCTGTCGTGAAACAGTCTTTCCTGTGCCCCAACAAGGAATAATGCACTTTAATACATGTTCTTTAAGGTTGGAATCAAGTAGGTTGGTTTTGAATTGTGAATTAGTATTGTCATCGTTATTATGCTAAATATCTCTACAATGTAATGTGACTATCATAGCTTAACATACACGAGTTAAAATCACAATTTCGTCTAAATTAATTCAAAATTCCAAAACAACCATTCTCAATTCGAAATTCCCGCCATAAACTGGCACAGATTCAACAAAAAAACTGTAAAACGTCACATTTGAAAAATAAATCATAGACAAAACGCAACGAACCTGCATAGGGTAAAGAGCTGTGGTTCTCTAAAGAGGTTGTAGCAGTCGTCGCAGATCCTGTCGAGGCGGGCAAAAATGGCCGCGTCATAGACTCCTTTGCACTCGAGGGTGAAGAAGGAGCGCCGCGCGACGTGATGCGACGACGAGGGCGGCGCCGCTGCGCCCAGGGCCACCGCCACCACTGCCGCGCACGCCAACTGAATCGAACTTAGATGCATCTGGAAACAAGAAAAGGTAAAACCTTAAATAAAGTTAAAGAAAACAGCATAACACTCTTACGCCCGATTTCTGGAACGAAAATCAACACATAATAATTTATGTGTTGACTTGACAACTTGTTAGCTAATGCTAACAAGTTGTCAAGTGCGCGTAAACTGCTGTGATTTGTTGAATGAATTATCAACAGCCAATCGCATCGCTTGATTAATAAACCTGCAATTAATTTTGACGCGTCGATAATTTTTTTTTTAAACTAGGCGTTACCTACTTAATCACAATCTGAAGAATTTTGAAGGAAATTCATAATCCATTGCTTCTTATGTTTGAAAAATTCGTCTGATAGACACATGTATTAAATAGGAAGATAGGCCACTCTCTAACATCACGTAAATATTAAATGGACCCGATGTCGTGCGTCATGTGCTCGACAACCTAAATAGATAGACATATTACGCAGGCTATAGCGGGCTATAGATCGCAATAATTGTCACTGTTACGTACCCATAACAACTCGCAAACAAACTACGATTCGGGTATTCTCCGCAAACCGGGAGTAATGTAGGTCGATTGTGTCCATTCCCGAGGAGCGCGTACAGTATCTTCCTATTTTTAATACATCAATGAATAGACACCGTAAATATGTATCTAGGTATTGAAATGAAAGGCTTTGCCATTGCAAGTGTTACACGCGGGATGAGAAACTCGAGTTGTGGTGAACAGTGGACTGCAGACAATTAGCCGACGATATTATTTTTTTGTTGCATCGTATTTAAATCATTGTTGATAGAAAATGGGATTTCCCTCATAAATACCTAAGGTCTACAACTCTAGATTATGTTTCATACTTGGAGGTATTTCTGAACTTACTTAGTCATGATTTTACTTTACGCCAAGCACCTACAATTGGGTTATAAGTTACCACATAACGCGTACTTATAAATAGATGGTTGCGTATAAAATTATTCACAGCAGGAAGAAGGTACTTCGTATACATGTAGGTATAGGTTTTACAGTTATTATAATAAGTACTTTAACATTATCAATACGTAAAAGGCCGTTATTTAGTAATGGCGGCGAGGAGGATCAAAGGAGTGCGCGGCCATGGCGTAATATTACGCAGCGTCTGCGCCTGAGCAGCGCGTGTTGTCACGTGGTTAAGGGAAATACGCATAACATAGCCAGTAGTTTATTAAACCACATTTATATAAACTTAGCTATGTGATGAGCTGTAATTTCCATTTTTGATAACATTGTTAAGAGTAAGACACACTATGTACCTACGTATAAAATACAGCATATTAAAGGCTCCCGCTGACAAGCGTGACGCGACGGTATGATGCGATTCTGGTAGAACAATTTCCATGAAGTTTTTATAGAAATTGTTCTACTAGCTTTGCGTCGCGCCTATCTGCGGGAGCCTTAAACTACATATATCTAACGGTTCTGTCGACTGAGTTATGAATGATAATAAAATTATGATGGTTTTTTTACCGAAGGACCACAAAACTTGGTCCTTCAGCCACAGGCAAGCTACTTAAACTTCAGTTTTAAACTCCGCCTTAACTGATCCATAGATTAAAGCGCAAAGTGAACGGGCGATTATCTCTGTAAGTAGGTACACGGTGGCCCAGAATTACCTAGTGGGTAAGCAGTGGGCTTAGTATGAAACTAAAAATGTGAGCACCGCGACATTTGTGGATAAGTGTTGAGGTGACTTACGGGACACTAAGGCCTGAAACTGCGTTAAGCGGGCGCCCGCGACGGGCAACCGTCGCGTGTCTACGCGCGTGGACACGCGGGTGGGCTCCGCGGGAACGCGACGGTCCCCGTCGCGGGTACCCGTCACGGAGACCGGATTATTTTATTTACGCAGTGTCGCTAGTTCAATTTTAACGGTGTGCATATATAGTCGTGTCGATGGAGAACTTAATATATACTTAATATTGACTGAACAAGTCAACAAGTCCGTGCGTGTTACCGTGTTACCGGTCCGCTGGCGGACACCGCGCGTGCCCCCGCGACGGTTCCCGTCGCGCGGAGGCGGGCCCCGTTGCGTGGGTGCGGGGCGCGCCTCCCCGTGACGGACGCCCGCGCGGGTCCCCGCGACGGAGCACTTTTGTATGAAACCGCGCGGGTGCCCGCTTAACGCAGTTTCAGGCCTAAAGGGAAACCTGACAAGTGTAGGTACGTACTGACAGCATATTTTCAATATATCATATTAAAAGTACACTTTGTAAACAAGCATATTACAAGTTAGAGGATTTTATTCAGGATAGGAATGCTTGGAAACATGCTGGTCCAGCTCCATAGGACAATCTAGAGTGTAGACAAAATCAAACTGCACCGTAATTGCGTAACACAGTTTGAATCGGAATCGGAATGATTTTGAAGTATATAGCTAATCCATTGCTTCTTATGGTAGAAAAAAATGTCTGCTCAACAACGTAACTAACGCAATGAATGTTTTTGAACTGTCAAATTGAAACCGATTCCTACTGATAGTGTGTTACGCAATAAGCCCACAGGTTGCTATTTTAATTGTATAATTTGTTATTTTTCTGACATTGATTTTACATTCTGTGATTTCAGTGATTATCATTGTTAATTTTGACGTTCAAAAGTGCCTCCTATGTGCATATTTGTAATAAATAATTTGACTTTGACTATATAAATAAGTCCAGCACTGACTGATTGAAGGAAAACATAGTAAGGAAACCTGAGTCACAGACACACAATGAGAGCTTGCTGATGCTATGAAAAGAGGGCTATGTTGTGAAGTAGATCAGTTACAAGCAGATGTATTCCATAGGTATTTGCGGCCAGCACGCTTACCATAGTGTTGGGCACCATAAACTATAGATTATCAACCTATTCGCAATCTCCTTCTAACTTTAGAGCGCGTTTCAAACGCTTCATTGGACATAGTGACAGTTGAGTTATACCTGGTGTTTATTTTTATTTATCCGTAGTACTAATTTCATGCATTAGGATACGGAACATAATTTGTTATGTATTATAAAAATTGATAAGTTTCAAACGCTTCATTGGACTTAGTGACAGTTGAATTATTATACCTGGTGTTTATTTTTATTTATCCGTAGATCCACATGACAGCCGACGAAATACCCTTTGATATATCAATTAACAATCTTAGTACCCTAAGTAGGTATTATTTATCGCGTGACGAGTCAATGATGGTACCTACCTACCTAATGAAGGATAGTCGTTCTGTGTCACCAAGCACCATTGTAGACCAACTATTACTAATAGGTAGGTACCTACATGAAACAGGAAATGATCACAACTTACAACATATTCCACGCTCCTTTCCCTAACTTTCCAATCAACACGGATATTAAGAACTTGTGCAATTTCTATATTGAACATTAACGATATCTCATGTTTATTGATAAAATATAATATTGTGGAGTTAGTCAACTCTTCGCAAATCGATTACATGCAGATTCTTCTCTAAAGTCTGACGCCGGTAGCACACCTCCGCCACTAAACCATAGGAACGAAACCGCAGTCATCATCATCATTACAGCCGAAAGACGTCCACTACTGGATATAGGTCTCTCCCAATGGGGGTTGGCGATCGCTGTATGGTGTTAAAATGCATAGAAAACGCTGCTGCCCATTCTCTAGCAAGTCCCTTAGTCGCCTTTTACGACACCCACGGGAAGAAATAGGATGGTGCTATTCTTTACGTCAGTGCTACACGGCACGGCAGTAGTTCAATTCAACTGTCTCGCGTCATGTTCCGCTACTCGAATCGGATGCGAGTAGCGGAACATGATGCGAGCCAGTCGAATTGAACTACTACGGTTTCGCTGCTATGGTTTCACGGCGGAGGTGTGCTATCGGCGTTAAGGCAGATCCGCTGCTGATAAAACCTGACACTGACCTGCAAATTGCAAAAAACAAAAAAAAAATTTTCACGGGCTACACAGTTGCGATTTTACCTAGTCATCTCATTAAAAATTTTAATGCGATTACTCATCACTTTTTTGTGTTATTCTCATTTAAAACTTCCGAGAATTCTACTTGAACCTAGTTACTGTTATTATCTATTTAATTACATACATTAGATCAGGGCCTCAAGTCTGCTATTATAACAAACAATACAATAGTGTCAGAATGGTCGATCATTGATTTCATAATTGTTGATATTGTTGTTTTTATTATATTTTATTGATTTTGACAAGTTTGGTAATCTACTATTATAATGGCGTCATTATGACTTTCCAATGGTCGGCCACTGACACTACATTGAAAGAAATTGCATTTATTGGTAATCTCGTACATAATGACAAATGAATGACATTTCTACTAATGGGTTTTATAATAATTGCAATACGACAATTACATTACGAGAACATTGACCGACCAATGATCGACCATTATGAATTTAGCAGATTACGAACTTTTAGGAAAAAGGCCAATGGGATCGTGTTGGAATGACTGAATTTATAAAAATAGCAGACTTGGGCCCCAGAAGAGCGATGTAGCGTAATCGTAATAGAAAAACCGCAGGTGTCAATTAAATAATCACACCATAACAGTTCTTATAAGGCGAAAGGCTTATTTTAGTGAATGGACATTCGAAACAATAATTTATTTCGCGTTCTTTCATCTCCAGCCTACTTTGGATGACGCACTTGAGGTGATTGTCCTAAACTAGGCTAATGGATGGTTTCGACCTTATTTTTTGCAATTTTATGTACGAAAGCCTACCTAGCCTCATTATTAATTATTTTTACCTATTGTGGTATAGTAATTTTATTCTAGGTGCATCGTCTTCACATATAATTATATAATTGATGTACATACCTATACAAAATATTGTAAAACATTTTAAAAGAGTAACGGTAGAGTTTCTTGCCCATTCTTCTCCATACGAAGCTACCGTTTGGAAGGGGCGACTAGAATCAATTCTATTTTATTTGTAAATTTTTACGTTCAAAAGTGCCATAAAAGTGCCTATTTGAAATAAATAATTTGACTTTGACTTTGACTTTACAGGTAATTGCCTAACACACAGTAGGTAGCAATGGGTTTCATTTTGACAGTTCATAGTGCAGACATATTTTTCGAACTTAAGGAGGATTAGCACTAAGTATACTTCAAGATCATTCAGATTGTGATTCAAACTGTGATGCTCAATTATGCGGGTTGCAGACAAGAGGTAAGCTAAGTTAGTTTAGCTTAGCTCGCATTCCTAGCTGACGCAGTTTTTCATACTTGTGTGGAGACTGCAAACTATGACTCAAGTATGAGAAATTACGTCAGCTATGCGAGCTAAGCTAAACTAACTTAGCTTAGCTCTTGGTCTGCAACCCGCATTAGGGTGCTGACCTTAATGCGATATACAAAATGTCCCAGAATTAACGCACAACCTCTTAAGGGGTCATTGTACACATTATTATGAACAACTTTTAATATGGGGCCAAACCCGAAATAGCGAAAAAAAAATCAACTGTTCCCTACATTTCGACGAGTTATTTCGAACATAAATGTACGAAAAGCTGTTTTTTTTTTTTTCGCATAGTTAATGTTATTCATAATGATGAGTACAATGACCCCTTAAATGGTTGTGCGTTAATTCTGGCACGTGTTGTAAATGATTTTAGTGACTTTTAAACCTTATAATAAGTTAGTACGCCTTCAAATAATACAAGTAAGCAAAACATGTAGGTATGTTATACTTGAACGAGCACTTTATGAAATAAATTCAGGAAGTAATGTCTACCCAAAGCATAAACAAGGATTTTACTTTCAATCTAAGTAATATTTTCATGTTATTTTTTTTGTATTTAAGTACAGAGTATTTTATTATCTGTGATTTTTTCGAATATTCATTGTGTTCGTTACTAAGTAAAAATAAATATTCCCATTGAAACTGAACGGCAGCACGGCGTGTCCGCGACGCGCGTTAAGGGCCTGACCACACCACGTTTTTTAAACGCGCCGTTGACGCGCGTTTGTAGCGATACAGACGCGATATATACGCACGCGAGTCAGTCTATTCTGTAGGAAAAAAGCGCGCCGTCGACGCACGTTTCTAAAACGCGCGTCAACGGCGCGTTTAAAAAACGTGGTGTGCACAGGCCCTAATGGTTGTCTCATTTTTGCGAATGAAAAGTGAAAGAATTTTACTTTTTAAGGTCATTGATTACCTTAAACCATAATGACAAGATATTAAGGTTTTCTATAGTGCATTAAACACAGTGACTAAATGAAATCACTGCAAAAAATCTCAACTCCGTACCAAAGGACCAAAAGTTTAAAACAATTTTTTCATTGTTTTATAACAATAAAACCCGAAACTTGTCACTACTTAACCCTCCGCCGCGAACGCACTTAAATAAAGTGTTATCCATCTCAATAAACAAACATAATGTATACGTAACGTTTCCTGATTGGGCCAAGTGGACCGGTTCTGACTTCGGTATCGGTATAAAGTGAGCCGACAAACTCACTAAAAAAGTAGAACAGAAGTTTTACACTTCAAAACGGGGCAAACGGATTTTCAGAACTAAACGACCACAACGCACTGCGGATTTCGTCAAATAGAAAGTTTTCTACCGGTCACAAATAAGAGGGAAGCCCGTGAAAAGCTAAATTTTCTTCCGTTTATGGTCTCTCTATACATTTTACCACAACTAAGCCTTCTTCAACGTATTTTTCGTGTCGATACGTCGGCAGTCGGCATCGCTTTAACGATACAGTAACGAGGGACGCCCCCAGGCAATGGTGATTCATGGACGATTTTATGAAGTTATTATGCCATGGTGGGCTCGTTCAATGGTGGTCCGGTGGTTGGAAGTTGTCAACGTATACTTGTGTGGTAGGTACAGACTGGAGTACCTACCTATATTGTTGTTTATGTATGGATAGGTTACTTGCACTTGTTCTGTCGATTTTAAGTTAGGACTGTCGAATCATTGGATGGTTGGTGGTCAAAAAATGTGAGAGGTGTAGGTATGATTTATGTACCTAAGCTTAATTTTCAGGAAACTGCAGTTTTATTTTTAAATATTGCAGGAAATTTCAGTGTTTCACCTCAAATGATCATTTTTTCGAGACTTTATCGAATGTGTAACACCTATTGTAGCAGTGCACTTTATTTATCCTTCTCGGATTACGAATTCTAATGGAGATTTAATTATTAAATACCAAACTCGAATATAACCTTAAACTTTCAGATCCAACCCTTTCACTGCTACAATACAATGCAGATCTAAAAATCATTCAGAACAGATGTGCATTGTGCAATGCACTCAGCTTTCTCAAAGAAACAATGTAGCAACTGTGTTAAAGTGAAAAGAAGTGCATAGACGAAGAGTGTATCTATCTATCATTAATAGTAATACTGGTTGGAATGAATTTTACACCTTTGAGGCAACACTTGGTGTCACTTTCAGAGTGAATTTTACTATTATTTGCAGGTAACTAAAATAATTAAAAAATAATTCTAAGTGTATCACGAATCGACATCGGGTATCAAGTTCATGTCTGTGTGAATTTCACTATCATTTGCAGGGTTAAATTCATTTCACTCAATGATTCTACAAATATGTACACTTTCCTTAATTTGGGTGCCAATTGGCAGCTGGTATTTCACTGCCACCCAAATACTGAAACTGCAGGCCAAATACTTACTAAAATAATTTCAAAATAATTCTAAGTGCATCACGAATAGACATCGGGTATACCAAGTTCATGTCTGTGTGAATTTCACTATCATTTGCAGGGTTAAAATCATTTCACTCAATGATTCTACAAATGTGCACACTTTCCTTAATTTGGGTGCCAATTGGCAGATGATATTTCACTGCCGGCCAAATACTGAAACTGCAGGCCAAATACTGCCACAAATTATGAGAAAAAATAAAGTGATAGTAGATAGAACCGAAACAGAGATCGTTTAGTAAAACCAGGCTTCTAACTAGCGGTTAGTGAATGTAGGCTATACCGACATAGAATAATACATGAGAACATTACTGAACGGGTTATAACCAGTACTTACTGCATTTTAGAACGAGAATGTTGGTTAGATTAGACGTAAGCGCAAATGACGAATTTGAAATGGCGAGTTTAAAGATTTTTTTTACGGTAAGCCAGATTTAATTTGTGTTTGGGTCTCCGAATGTATGCAAAACTCTTAAGTCTCATTACTTCATGATTTTTAAGACTAGGTAATTAGTTATAAATTCTAAGTTATAATATAAGCGAAGAAGGATAATTCAGCGAACATCCATCCACCAGCGGCAGGTGGTAAACCTTGTGTTGTCATCTGATATTATGCTGAACTGAGGCCCTTTTGGCATTATAATAATTGTTTTGTGTTTTTATAGTTAGGTCTTTTTATTTTTTGCTGTAATGCCAATAAACGCATTTTCTTTCTATATTTTCTTTATCCAAACTGTTCTTCGAATATATACAAAACTACAATGAAAACAATTACTGTTTTAATTTTCCTGTACCAAACCAATTTCAATCACCAAAGCCCCCATTAATAAAATTTCAGAACGGATCCATTCAAAAGGAATTTAACCTGCACTACATATTCATTAACAGAGCATCCAATTCATTGAAAACTTAACTTTCTTCTGGCATGGGATTAGCTACGTTTCGCACATACCTAATCGAGGACATAAATAATGTAACAGCGGGCACAAACTGTCGCTTGTTACGCAAGTGTGCGGCTGAAGTAGCGTGTTCATTGGCTGGCAGATGGGCAAAATGTTGCCAGATACTTGGGCAAAATGTTGCCGGATACTTGGCCAAAATGTTGCCGGATACTTGGGAAAAATGGCGCCCGGCACTTGAGAAAAATGTCGCCCGACACATGAGAAAAATGTTGATCTACATTTGGGCAACTTTTGGCTGAATTGCTAAACATTGCATGAGGCTAAGTCGCTGATTAGCGCAACAGCGTTTACTAGACCAGGATAAAGTGTTCGTCCAGATCTAATCAAGTTAATACCTACCTACCGCAGGTAATAACCAAACCTGGTCAATTATGATTTGAGTAGCACAGGCTTAATTAACGAAATTAACTAGGTAGGTACTGTGGCGCATGAGTTTCGGTGAGTTGCTAGAAAACAACATTAGTTTAACGGAGACTTTAAATTGATGCTGTAACTTTCGTTTTGTTACAAATTATAAGGGATGGCATGAATTTAAAGTCTCCGTTAAACTAATGTCGGTTTGTGCAACTCAACGTTAGTCAGCCCACTAACTTAATTTGTTGACATTAAATTCACAATACAATCTACACTACACAAATTGCCAGCAACTAAGCGCAACAGTTGCCAGCTAGTGTATCCGCAGCTTTACGGTTCACGCACTCACGCACAGGGTGCATAGCAATTATAGATAGCAGACTGCTCGGCTACCGCCCAACGAGACTGGATCGGTTGGTGTGGGATACATGCCTACGTAGTACGTATCTGCATAGTTTTAATTGATCAGAAGTGGTGTGCCTAGGTCTACATTGCAGGATTTTAAGAGTAGCCATTGCATAACGTCGTCATCTTGGCTGGTAGAGCCATTGGTTAAGTTAGTTTTTTTTTTAAACAAATTGATGTTTTATGAAGTCTTTTTAAACAAACGTGTCGTCTTATAAATCCCTATAGCTACAGTACAAAAAGTCAAACACATTAAACTGTGAAGTTTAGCCGCTTAGTCGAAATTGAGGGTAATTCTGACACATGATAAAACGTTATTCGATCAGATTTGGATGTAGAAACTGATCATTATGGAAATCAATTTATGTCAAATAACATTTTGCATCACCAGCAACTAAAACACATCAGCTTCAACTATGTATCCAATATGCACATTAATAAGTCTTCAGAACTTGGACCGAGTCCGAGGATACACAGATACCGTGACGTTACGCAAAGTTTGTGAGAGTGTGCGTCGATTCGCCGCACACGCACCGCTCGGCACGCCCTCTGCATGGCAATTACGGCGACTATTCGACTAGCTAGACTGCCCGGCAGCCACCCAATGCGCCTGCAATCCTGCTTGCTATGCGCAGCGTAAGCGCAACTTTGTGTTCGAGAAAAACTGCAATGTAGATTGGCTTCGTGTGCGTAAACAAGGTGGGCGAGAAACTGCTTTATATACTAAAATAGTGTAACGACTTTATAACTGCGAAGTCGAATTAGTTTTGCAGACTAGTTTAGTCTTAGACTGGTGTTAAAAGAATGGCGTAAGACGACTGAGGTTGGTTCTGTTAGGACGAAGAACGCTTGTGGATGATTCAAGTCAAGCAGGCTAAAAATGTGTTTAAAAATTACTGAAAAAATAAGCTGTGTATTTCAAATTTTAAACAGACGGAACAGGAAGTTGCTACGCAAAGACTAGAGTCAGCTCCGTACATGTCAGAATGAAGCTTTCCAATTCTTATTTACAATCAAAATAACAGTAGAAACTAGGTGCAGACAAAGCATTTAGATATGTCCTTAAATCGCATCTAAATCCTACCATTTTATATTGTTTACAAAACTAACAAATCCATCTAAACTAGACCTCTTTTTTACTAAATTATTATGGCCAAAGAGGTCTTACTCGACTGGATGTTCTATAGACGGTATGGCACCGCTGGATTTTACGAGTATTTTGATCACAGACGCCCACAAACGACCTGAGCGATAAGTGGGTAATATTTATTATTTTCATCTTCATACGTGGTCGTTTAAATGTAAACAAAAGTACGTTTGTTGACATAAGAAAGGATGGGCAGTCTACCTGGGGACAGTGACGTCAGTCACACTGCAAGTTTGCTCAGCGAGGTGTTTATGACTATATTATGGCCCACTGTTAGCTGTGCCTAACTTACGGACGTTTCCATATGAATAGTGAAAAATGACTTTAATATCTTCGAGTGACCATACTCCATCTTTTAAAGAATGATGAAGGAAACTTTGAATTTCATATATGTATATGGAGCCCTTCGTTTTCATACTAACGACTGTACAGTAGACAGTCAGGGAAATTAATATGTAAGGAAATTGACAACCTAGGTAGGTACATCAATTTGCCATCTCACACAACTTTTAACAGTTGTGGTTTGAAAATACATAAATCTACCTAAAGCAATTTATGTTGGTAGTTAATTTGCTTGACTATTATTTGACTTTATAGTTGGACTATTTAAACGATAACTTTTGCCATAGTAAAACCACTATCATAAAATACAAAATTCAGACCCGCGATCCGTTAAATTAATTCACGAGTAGAGACAATAGCGTGTATGGCGCACAACGTCCGCCATTGTGTCTGCGCGGGCGCAACCTTCGGGCCGGCCTGACTGCGGCCTTAGCGGACCAATTAGGACGCTCTCACTTCCTAGGTTCACTGGAAGGATAGGACTGGCTTGATGCTGGATGAGATTGGGCTGGAAGGCATGAGATTAGAAGCGGCTTCAAAAAATATCTCTTAATCCTAATCTGCCCCAGGGATTTCCTATCGGGATATGACAGAACATGTCATAATTTAAAAGAAGGTCTTTGAACCTAACCATAGATTATGATGGTGTTCTCTGACGGTTCAATGACAATACGACAGCACTTAGATAGTTACAGGCTAGCAATCAAATTAAGACCATGTAGCGGCATCAACATCGCCACATGCAAACTACGCGTCACACTGACGTCACGTAAAATCCTGCATCGCACAAGCAGAGTTTACCGTGCAACTAGCATATATACAACATTCCGACATTAACCATCGGGCAGTTGCCCACCAGACACAACACCCGTCTGGTCGAAGGATCCTCCCTCTTCTATAGAGGATGAGTGATTTTACACCCTGTTCCTCATGCCTCTAAAACCATATACCAACAAGTATTCGCTTTTGTCAGTAATTCTTCGTCCTTTTAGTGACGCCTTTAAAAGTGATGTCTCAATGTTTGCACTGGAATCTCCTAGAATCCAATCGGGAGAAGCTTGGTGATCGCTGTACAAAGTCGAGTAATTAATCTCTTTGGAAACAAGTGACGATTCTTTCAAATGTGTCGTGTGACTGTCACTTGTTTTGAGATAGAAATTAATAACAGGGGGTTCTATGAAAACTTAGTGTTATTATAATATTCTGTTCCCTGCCTTACGCCCCTGCCTCGCGCCTGCCTACGTGAGACTTTTGACGAAAAGTATTATCGTAAAGGCTTTGCTGTATAGGGTCCTGCATCAAGAAGAACCCACTACTACAAGCCTCTTTCACAAAGTCCAAGAATTTCGAATGAAGAACTTTGAATTGAAGTGGCAGACGTGGTGATAATCAGAGGACACTAGCTACCTGATCGGCTGAATAAGATGCAGCTAAACTTTCCACCTACGATAAAATTCCAAGCTTTCTATCAAAAGCATGCAAAAACACGTGTACACGTCTAACAACTGGAAAACATCGTAGTTTCTTTATGTAAGCTCGCTAAACGATTGTGTATCTCGTAGGACAATTAGCAGGCTAGGTCGACGTCGCGTGATGCCTCACTCCCACCAATGAGCGACAATTAGCCGCGTGCGCCGCTATGTAGGTCAACGAGGAATTAGAGAATATGGTGCCGGCGTGATTATGTCCCTGGTAATCCGGATTGTAAAGATATGGTGGTAATGTGGTGCAATGTTGTGGAATTTTGCGATTTATAATGGGGAAAAGATCAGGGGGCCTAAACTGGACGCTTTGGCAGAATCATAATATGATCTGCGTACAATTCCTATCCCGTAATTCATCTGTTTGACAATTTTGTATGGAGTTTCGTAAAATGGTGAACAAATTATGAATTGCTATAATGAAGTCTAATGTCAAATAGCAGCAGTCAAACAGATGAATTGCGGGATGTATGAATTGTACGCAGATCATATTATGATTCTGCCAAAGCGTCCATTTTAGGCCCCCTGGTGAAAAGTAACATTATAAAAGAAGTAAGGCAGAACCTGATCGAACTTGGAATTAAAAATGCCGCAGAAGCAGATAAACTCATGTGAGGAAAGCGGCAATGTTCCAAATTACAACTGAAAGATGTTCCTGATGCCTCTGCTTGAATCAATTTTGGACAGTTTAATAATAGCTATCAGATATACCTATGCAAAAGCTTTTTCCCAACCAACGTTTCATTGATTGCTGGCCGTTTCAAGTATTGAGGCGCATTGCAGCTGGATTCAAAATCAAAATATTTTATTTAACATAAATCTTCATGGGCACTTATGAAACGTCGCAAGCTAGGTGCACTGTTCAAATTGGTCGCTTCCTATGGAGAAGACCCGGCAAGAAACTCCTCGGTTACTCTTTTAAAATAATTGGCCTTTAATTTTTTTTTTATTACAGTGTTAACAGGTATGGGAGGACAGTGTAGGCCTGTCAACAATTACCAGTGTATTTAACAAACAAAATAGAAAATGGTCTACAAATCTACAGTCTAATAAGCCTCAGATCAACATGGATTAATAAAAGTAGGCTGTTCAGTACACCACTATTTCCAACAATGAACTCCATATCTCAATCCATGTACTCTAGATTATCCCGAACTAACACACGTAACTTTGTTTTAAGATGACATATCACTACTTACAAAAGTGATAAAGAAGTACGTCCTTAGCCACATCCAGTCAGTTGTAAGTCTGCGCTAGTGTCATTGTAAGAAACTGTCGTCATCTATTGTCTGATGCCAATTTATTAAGCGACTCTATTTCTGTACCAACTATTTCGGTACAACTGATTGAGTATTTATGATTTTTAGGGTTCCGTACCGCAAGGGTGCCAACAGGACCCTATTACTAAGGCTCCGCTGTCCGTCCGTCAGTCTGTCACAGGGCTGTATCTTTTGAATCGGAATTGGTAGACACTTGAAAATTTCACAGACAAGGCCGCGATAATAAAAATAAAATAAAGTTGAAAATTAAAGGGGTCGTCATACAAGAAACGTGTACTATGTTTTTTAATAAAGTATTTGAAAAAAAATATGTACCTATACTCCATTTGAAATAAGATTAGATATTTAAATAAACTTGTTTACAGTCCGTTCAACCAATTTTGAGTTCTATTAATTACGCATAGGGATGGCATTAAAAGCAAAAACGTAGTTACAATACCAACTGTTTATTACAGCTGCCATATGTCATGCTACCAATGCAATAGATGTCAAAATCGGTTGAACGGACTGTAAAAAAGGTTAATTTAAATGTTTAATCTTATTTCAAACGGAGTATAGTGTTAAATATTGTACGGTGTTATGGAACCCTTCGTGTGCGAATCCGTCTCACTTGGCCGCTTTTTTTAAAGTAAACTATTAAAATATTTAGGATAGGTACCGTTTTTCATAGCTCGTCATCAAAAGTCTACCCTGTAATTATAGTGGATTAATATTAAAATGACGCGTCATCGAGCTAAAAAATAATAAATAATTGAATCTTCAGTGAGCTTGAAAAACTTCGAACTTGGACATTATTAAAATGTTTACTTTATATCATGTTTGAGTTTTCAACTTTGTAGTTGCAAGTAGCATAAAGAAAAATAGTGAAAAACTCTAGCCGCCTTA
Source organism: Tiliacea aurago (assembly GCA_948098905.1). Lineage (NCBI taxonomy): Eukaryota > Metazoa > Arthropoda > Insecta > Lepidoptera > Noctuidae > Tiliacea > Tiliacea aurago. Next base: position 22,986,180 of record OX402593.1, read on the forward strand.
TTACAAAACAAGATTTATATTTGACATGGCTTAAACCATGGAGCCAGTTTTTGTAATAAGAACGAAACAGTGATTGAAATAACGTTCTTATTACAAAACTGAAAACTTAGTTCGGTACTAAGTTGTCAGTTTTGTGTTTAGCACGTTTACCATAGTCGGAATAAAGATCGAAATTCAATAATTACTCCATGTTTTAAACCTGGGTCTGAAGATAAACCTTGTTTTGTAATAAGGGGGAAAATGTTTCTTTAAATCCTTTCATAAAACTAACGAGTCAATGGCCGATAGAGTTCAAGAAATAGATAAACTGTAACCTTAACAAAATAATGACAAATAAAATTGACAAAATCCTTTCTTCTAATCAAATAGTTCGACCTGTCTTAGCTAAATTGATTCCACATTCATTCTTCGTTACATCTTTGGAGTCACCGAACTCCATGCAAGTTCACTTCTGTCTAGAAAATGGATGGGAGTCAGTTGGCACTAGTTGGCGGTGTTGAATGTATTCATGGCGGGTACATCGTGATTCGTGCGCCTGCGTTTGTGATCGCGCCTCGCTGTCTGAGAATCAGCGGCCGGTTATGCGCACACGCAGGCAGTGCGTATCTACATGCGTATGATAGATAGGGTTGACGAATTGACGACTTTTTTAAGATACCTACTACTTACGTGAAAATGCTTTGACAATTTAAAAGTGCCTGTAATTTGTTTCATTGAAAGAAATGCTTTGAGTTTGTTCAAATAGAAATGGGTTTTGAGATTAAGATTTCAATGATTTTTAAGAGATTTTTAAAAGACTAAGTATTTTTTTTTTATGTGTAGGTGGAGTTTTTGTAACAGAACAGCTGATCAATCTCTCTGTTATTGTAATAAAATGTGTTTGTGTACGTGTGTGTGTTTGTTTTTTTTTGTTGTTTGTTTAATGGCCAAAAGCTCATCCAAATATTTTAGAAAGACTTCGAACCTGGCAACCCTAACCACCTCGTAGTGGAAATTACATGAATTTTCCTTTTTCGCAATCGTTAGCCACTTAATAAGCGTACGTTCGCCAGCAGATAGGATGTAATCATTTACTGATTATGATTTTAGTTAAACGTGTAAATATATCATGTGCTGCACTTACGAGCAATTTCATCAGAATTAATTTAGCTAAATTATTGGCTACAGTTTAACGTTAGTTTAATGTTTTATTAGCTTGCAACACCGGAGCTTAGCGAAGTAGGTGACTAGGCGATAGTAAAGGTAGACTTTTCGTCTATAGATTTCTTGGAATAATCATTATATCAAGGTACGTAATTTTATGCGTAGGTAGTAAATAGCCAAGTGAAATCTTTTTTCACCTTTCACGTTTTTCTGCTTCCCAACTGACAGGTATTTCAAGCATGATCGAAAAAAAGGTGGAACATAGAAGACAAAAGGCATTTGAATTTAGATGAAGGAGTGAGGATGATAAGTAAGATCTTATCTTAACAAAGTAATGACCAAAACAAGAGCGTTTAACACTCAACAGACAAATGATCCCCTGAGTCACACGTTACACGAAGAGAACCTGTAGTTTTAATTTTAACAAGACTTGCCATGCTACTTCACACGTAGGCCTACGCAAATACTATGCCTGACAAATGACCATACTGAAGAGGACTCAAATACTTACATTATATTGTGTCAGTGCAACAATGCAAAGCGCGTGAGTCGCATAGGCGAGCTCAATATCAGTAGGCATGTATGCATACATCTGACATGCGTAAACATTATAAATATTACAATCACATGACTAACGGATTAAATGTGCGTTTCTCTTTGAGGAAATTGTTGAACTTCATCCAGAACTTATTAGTCGATAATTCAATAAAAATCGACTCCGAAAAATAGTGTTACCAATTTCGGATCTGTCAAATTTGACAGCTTTGACAAGAAGTTTAGAGCTTCGGTTGAAAAAAATATTGTTCTCATTAGCCAATTAAAAACCGGTTTCCGATTCCTAATTCAAATGGAAGTTATTTTTGTTTGTTCGTGTGCGGTATTCTCAGAAAGGGTTTAACCCGCCCGTAACAACTTTACCACGAGAATTGCGTCTACATAATTCATCCGACAATCAAGAACGAGGCAAAGCTATTAATTATCGCTCCGCTCCCTGTAGACCCCCATTATGCTACATAACTAGACTAGATCAAGTTTATTTATGTAAAACTAGATCCCTAGTCATGCAGCTAAAAAACCACGTATTGGAAAATTGTCGCGCAAAACGGCTTGGGCAGGAAAGTCGGAACATTCGAGAAGCTAGCCTGTTTGAACGTAACAAGTCGAGCGCAAGTCTTCGGCCGATCACATGTTATATCGCTCGGTTTTATGTTTACGAGGTAAATAAAATATTAAGTTTAGGTGTCCTCTTTGAATTTTATGGAGTGTATTGGATGAGAGTGGATGCTTTTCAAGTAGTGGTACCTATCTAAGTAGGCGTTTATGGTTATTCTATTGTTTCATAATGGATTGGGTTTGCTGCTAGAGTAGGCTAGATAGGACATCTTTTGACACAGACCCCCATAATATAAAACAAGGTTTATCTTCAGACCCAGGTTTAAAACATGGAGCCATTATTGAATTTCGAACTTTATTCCGACTATGACAAAGTTCCTAATCACAAAACTGACAACTTAGTACCGAACTAAGTTTTCAGTTTTGTATAAAGAACGGTATTTCAATCACTGTTACGTTCTTATTACAAAAACTGGCTCCATGGTTTAAGCCATGTCAAAATATAAATCTTGTTTTGTAATAAGGCGTTTTATGTTTTAATTTATAAAGGTCACACTATGGATCTTGTCGCTTTTGAAGTAATGTCGTGAAAATCACTTGGCATTTTATTTTTCAATAGGTCAATTCCTGAAATTCGACTATCACACTACACCACCTATCCTATTAATCGAGTTAGTCCTATTTCAAATTACTCACATAGGAAGAATGCAAACCACGCAAGTTTCCTCTGCCAATTAGTGTAAGAAAAGAAAGTGGCGGGCTCCAGGATGACGTCATCGTACAGCTGATTACTGTACAGATAATAACGCATGTGAAAATTTATTGCAGACGTCTCGACTTTTTTTTCAAACGGGTACAAGATACCGGTTTTTGGTCAGAGACGGTTTTTTTTACAACTCACGTCATGGGCTGAGGCTGCGGATTTTGAAACGGTAATTAATTTTGGTTAGAGTCGTGAACTGAGTGTAAATTAAATAAAGGTGTTATAAATCAGTAGAATCCATGTTTGTATGATAAGAATTATTATGAACTTCAGTGGATATCATTTCAATTATATGCATTGAGTTAAACTTACCTGAATAAGGATTAGAAATACCTATAATGAGGTGAGTTAAAAATTATAAAAGCGCAATACAATATTTAGTAATACAATACAATTAATAGTACAATAAAGGAAACTTTGTCCAACTACTAACCCACAAACCATCAGTTTTAGATTATCAATCATGAAATGATTTTTTGGCCCACCATGGAAGATTTAAAAAAAGAAGCACCATTCGCGGGCACATTCATTAATCGCGAGCGTCCAGTCCGAGATACAGATTAAAAAAGAATAAATAAATATATACACAAACGGCGCTTTGGCGGCAAAACTTGTTTCAGATCGTTCATACAGTTTGCCGCTTTTATACATGTAATAAAGTTGAATATCGTTTAAAATAACATTTGACAGGTGTAAATGACGCGGTTGTGTTAACCAGACTGACTGGTTCGGTCTAGTGCCGATGAACTGCACAGGTGGTCCTTGAATTACTAGAGATAAATTTAATACTGCATAATAATAGAGAGGCGATTGACGTGCGACGTCCCGGCAGAAACCGAAAGTCGGGTCGCGAGGGAAACATGGGATGGTTACGGTTTTTAGGGTTCCGTACCAATATGGTAAAAAGGAACCCTTATGGTGAGACTAAGTCTGTCTGTCACACCTGGATATCTCAAGTACTACTAATGCCATCAGCTTGCAATTTAGAATAGTTTTAGATGACGTTTGTCCAACTATTTGACAAACAAGAAAAAAATAATCTTTTTTGCAAAAGGGACTCTTAAAATTTTGAAGTAAGTAAGGCACTAGGGCATGTGGGGTATCATATGAAAGAGCGCTGTTTGCACATTCTCAAACATTTTTTTAGGCAGCATAGTTTCCGACTTTTGATGAAAAATTAAAAAAAAAAATGCCCCTTATCTCTGAAGTTTGCTTAGATAAAATGTGAAATTATTCTATGTGGTAGAAGTTTATGTAAAGATTACAGGAAAAATAAAACGATGTCTCTAAATAGTACAGTTTTTCAGAAATCATCAACATCATATAAACGTACGGAACCCTCGGTGCGCGAGTCCGACTCGATCTTGACCGGCTTTTTTAACTGTCCAAAACTATTCGTGAGAAAGCTGATGTATTCTGGAAGGTTGAATAAATATTTTTAGAGATTTAATAAAAATATTTTCTGAATTATAAAAGGTAAGTAAATGAAAAATAAAATAACTCGCAGGTAATTTAACAAATTGCGGTACGGTACAGTTTTCCTCGATGAGTAATAAAAACCGTTCATTGCTATTATCATCACGGCATTCAAATTATGATAATGACTGATCGTCATGCGTTTTTTCTGCGTTGCAAAAGTGTGTAACCTCTTTTTTTCCATGAGTATTTTTCCTATCAGAATAAAGTACCTATCTACTTTGTCACATACCGCCTTATTACAAAACAAGATTTATATTTTGACATGGCTTAAACCATGGAGCTAGTTTTTGTAATAAGAACGTAACCGTGATGGAAATACCGTTCTTTATACAAAACTGAAAACTTAGTTCGGTACTAAGTTGTCAGTTTTGTGTTTAGGAACTTTACTATAGTCGGAATAATGTTCGAAATTCAATAATGGCTCCATGTTTTAAACCTGGGTCTGAAGATAAACCTTGTTTTGTAATATATGTTTATTTCTAGGTATGTTTTACTAGAAGTGAAAGAATACGCGGAGTACTTCTAGGATTTTTCTTTCCTCATAGATAAACACACTACGCAATCCTGCTGACGAACAGTTTTCTAACGTCAAAAACACAACATAGCGTAAAAAATTATGAAAAAAATTAGTCGGCAAGTCAGATTTATGTAAGAATTTATTAGCTCGTCCATATTATGAGCTTAGATTACAGGGGGCCTAAAATGGACGCTTTGGCAGAATCATAGTATGATCTGCGTACAATTCATATCCCGCAATTCTACTCTTTGACAGTTTTTATGGAGTTTCGTAAAATGGTCCACAAATTTTTTTTTTTTTTTTTTCCTTCTGGCTTCGCACGGTTTGTGCATTTAGCCAATGTCAAGTTTTAGTTCTTGTTTAAAATATTGATGAAATGAATTATAAATGCATGATGATGATATCCCCGCCCACTCCCCTTGAGTTTCAGTAAAGATGTGGCACTTTACTGAGTCCTCACGCGGACTTCTTGAGAGAACTTGAAGCGAAGTTGCACTGTTTTGTTTCATTTGCCTACACTAATGCACGTTCACAAACACTTAATGGTTAATAATCCACCATTATTACACATTAATATTCGGCTAAACACTAATTTTGGAAAATTAAACAAACTGCTGAACATGACGCTTCACTTTCCCGCCAAGAAGTCCGGTCCACAAATTATGAATTGCTTTGATGAAGTCTAATGTCAAATAGCAGCTGTCAAACAGATGAATTGCGGGATGTATGAATTGTACGCAGATCATATTATTATGATTCTGCCAAAGCGTCCATTTTAGGCCACCTGGATTTATCATCATTTCAGCCGAAAGACGTCCACTGCTGGCATAGGGCTCCCCCAAAGGGAACCATAATCGCCACGCTTGGCAGGCGGGTTGGCGATCGCAGTATCTATGGTGTTAAAATGCATAGAGAACGCTGCTGCCTATTCTCTAGGGTAATTATGTCTTTCATTGACTTAAATGTGCCCTGGCGGCTGAGAGTATGTCATGCTCACTCAGATGTATCGCTGATGGTGGCGTGTGTGTTGGATCATTTGCCTTCAAAATGGTTGAGCTGAATGGTGCTGATCCATGCTTCATGTTCGTGAACGGGCGCTGTCAGTTGGGACTGGTCATCTCTTAGCTGCCACGGCTTATTTTTAATTATTTTAGTTTTGAATTGTTATCTTTTTATCACGGACGCTTTTGATGTATTGCATCGTTCTCACAAGTTTAACTTCAATATGAATGATGTAACCAATATTTTGTATCAATATTTTAATTTAAAAGAGTGTCCGTGGAGTTTCTTGCCCGTTCTTCTCCATAGGAACCTATTTGTAACTGAACGACTTCTTGACAATTCAAAAGTGCCTGTCAATGGTTTAATTGAAATAAATGCTTTGAGTTTGAGTCTAGTAAGTCCCTTAATCGCCGTTTACGACACCCACGTGTAGAAATAGGGTAGTGCTATTATTTACGCCCGGCACCACACACACTACTGGATTATTAAGAATTTATAAAAAATACCCTACTTTATTGAGCTCAACGACACGATATTTATTTATAGCATGGAAAAGTTCCACTGTCTGTTTATATAAATAAAAAAAAAACATTATAATAATTCTCTAAGTGACAGAGACAATTACAAAGTCTAGTGTGATCTTTGTTTATGTCCGCTTCCTGAAACGTGTTCCGCTTGTGTCATGTAATTGCTAATTACCTATACCTATTACACGCTATTGCAGTATCTTAACTAAATTATAAATACGAAAGTGAGTTTGTTTGTTTCGCGCTAAAACGGCTGAACGGATTTGGATGACATTTGGCACTTATGTAGAGCATGACCTGGATTCGGATATAGGATAATTTTTATCCCGATATTCCCACGGGGTCGAGACTTATGCGGTTGTAACCGCGAGGCACAGCTAGTTTATAAATAAAAAAACATAATTGTAAAAATCATAGTCGTATGGTTACTTCACTAAAAGAAGAAAGAAAGAAAGAAAAAACATTTATTGGGACTCGCACTGATCACAAATTAAATAAAACACACTCATAGAAACAAAAGAACAAAACCAAAAATAAAACAAAGTAAACAAAAAGAAAATAAAAACAAAGTCCTGTACGAAGCCAATAGGCCCGTATCTCAGCATGATGCCGCGGCACTTAAAAATAAATGTCGCAGCGCTGGTATTCTCACTCACTAGTTACCCTATGTAAAATTTCAACATTTATATCTGTAACTTTGATGGTGTACATAATAAAGATTATTCTATTCTATTCTATTCTACGTCGCGATGGTCAATCGCGACGTAACTAGTGAAGTAACCATACGACTAGGTACTCAATACTCACGATAAATCGATTCAAGTTAAATGTCAAAACGGGATCTATTCTTTTTTGACAAGTTTAATACTAATGTTTTTCCCGAAAGGAATAATAACCTAATTGTACAAGGTTCTTCATGATAAAAGAGGTTTCTATTAATTTCTGTTTTTGCTCAAAGATGGTTTCTCAGGAACATAATTGAGCTGTATTAGCTGTAGTAACCAGTAAAGGGGGTCAATTCCGAAGATAAATCAGAAGTATCGGCCGAATGTTCGGCCGTTTTCTGACTACGGCTGACTATGGCTGAATACGGTGAAAGAAAAAAAAAAACGACGGTCAAAGAGATAAGTCAAAGTCAAAAGAGAAGTCGGGTAAGGATTCAAAGTCAAATAAGGAAACTTTGGAAGTCAAGAAACGGCCGAACATTCGGCCCGTACTTCGGATTGTCCCTTCCGAGTAAGCCCCCAGTTTCGGTAAATCTAAATTTTAATTTGGCTGAAGTACGATAGCGTTCTTACAAACACAGTTTTCTAAAACTGTGTTAGGTAAAGTCAGGAAAATTATTTTTTAAGCAAATTGACACCCTATTACAATTTGCCGCGGGAAAAAAAGACAGTAGTGATTGGATTATACGGACAATTTAAGTTGGTTGTCAATTTGCTTAAACATTAATTTCCCATACTATCCCTGCGACAGTTTTAGAAAACTGTATGTTTGTAAAAACGCTGTATTTTCAGAAACTAAGTTTCTATGTTCAAATTAAGTAGGGACGTAGGTACCTTTCAACATGATCTAACAAATACATAATAGGTACCTAATGTTCATTACTATGTAAAAAGATGTAAACAACTGGTCCGAACTCCGAACCTATTAATGAAAATGAAATCATTGCGGTTACTTAGAAGGTACATGTACGATATTATTTTGGTGTTTATGTAGATTTATTAAACCTACCTAAATAGTTTACTGCTATATTCCGTTGGTTTAGGTAGTTAAATAAAGGTCAAAAAATCGTAAAAAGGGTTTTTATAGATCACACTTTCTTATTTATAAACATATTGTAACTTAGAACCAAATTAATAGGATTTTTGATTTTTACGATAGTTTCCTCTTTTATTAAAATATGTTAAACTTTGTTTTTTATTCTTTGACTACTCTTCGTTGATGTAAGTAACTGCTTGAGCACAATTTTTTTATTTATTAATAATAATACCTACTATAATATTTTATAATCTGTCTATTGTAAAGAGCCCAAAAATACAGGTTCTCAAAACCATTTCCTTATTCTTAGCTCAAAACGTCAACGCATTATAACGTTGCTAAATTGAAGAGCTTTTCTGTGAAGTAGCATGCCAACTGAAGTGACAGGTATTACGTTTAGTCGGTTACTTTACAGCTAGTCACGTGTTTTTTTTTGTTTACCTTTATTTAACTACCTATACCAACGGAATATAGTTATTTTCAGGACACTTCTTCTTGTTGAAATAGAGGGGAATAACCGTATTTATTTATTTAATACTTTAAGCAGCTTAATTTGTAATGTATTGAATACGAGGCTTTTGGCTACTTTGTAGGTCTGTATTTTATTATTTTGTTATTTTGTTGTAATGTACGTTTTGTTTGTGTTGTTTTTTTTTTTTAAGCACACATATGTAGAGAAGCGTACCATAGGAATTTTCTACCAGTCAACATTTGGGTGATGCAGAGACAAGCAGTGGTACGTGCAATAACGAAAATTGTGGAATAAATATTTATTAAATAAAAATAATGTATTTAAATACAACGTTAGTTTTTGTTTATACTAAACCCGAAAAGGGGTCATTGTACTCATCATTATGAACAATTTTTTCTATGGGACCAACCTTGAAATTGCGAAATAAAAATCAGCTGTTCCATACATTTTGTCGATTTAAGTGAACACAAATGTAGGGAACACCTGATTTTTTTTCGTGATTAAAAAAAAATCAAAATGATGAGTACAATGACCCCTTTTCGGGTTTAGTATAAACAAAAACGAATGTTGTAAGTATATATACCTACATATACCTATTAAAAACTTTACCTAATTATACATAAATATAAGACCAAATAAATACACGTATTGACAAAACGGTTGGCTACTGTAAGCAAGCAATGCTTCAATGTATCAAAATAATCTTGTAGCTGTAGTCTACAATATAGATGTGAAAATTAATATCTTGTAAGTATACAGAGACACAAAATGCTAGCGAATTTCGTAATGATTATTAGATGCTGTATTTATCTAACTGCGCAAGAGACCACACATTTAATAACATAGCAACCACATCAAAGGAAATCTGCCAACTCCAGAACATTTAAAACATTAATAAAAATAAAATGAAACATAGCCATCGATGAAAAAAGCAAAATAAACAAAGTTTAGAGGACACCCGTCTGGCGCGTATAAACAAGTCATCTCAACGTGCGTCTGCATCCAAAATTAACCAATCATACATTAGCAACAGAACGCCCAGACGGCGCGCGCGCAGCTTTATCGGTATCCCCGAAACTACATGAATAATTTCGAAAAAATTATTTGAGAGATCATTCATCATTGCAGCCGAAATACATCCACTGGACATAGGCCTCCCCCAAAAGAAGAGGGGGTTGCCATAATCGCCACGCTTGGCAGGCGGGTTGGCGATCGCAGTTTAGAGAACGCTGCTGCCCATTTTCTAGTAGTATTTGATAAATGGTTGAAAAAAATACCGCGATTCTTGGCTGACTTATACAGGGTCAAATTGAATCAGCTAGCAAAACTCCGCAGACTTTATGGGTATAGATCGAACCCATCACATCACATCGTCACGTCACATCATCGAAATAACAAAAAAAAAAAAAAAATTGTGGGATCCTCGACCGCAGTTCGTGTAGTCACTTGAAATAATTACCAATAAAAAAAAAAATATTTTGTGTAAACTTCACAAACGTGATTGGCATCGGTACCTAAACACGATGTAACAAAAGAAAACACATTTTCTCAACTCTTACTTCAAGTAAAAACACTAAACTTGTCAAAAAATAATAGGCCCGTTTTGACATTTAACTTGAATCGATTTATCGTGAGTATCGAGTACCGAGTCGTATTTAAATAGTTAATTTTTTAAGTAGTTTTTTGACAAGTATACCAGCTGTCGTTAAACCCCAATTTTTTTTTTATCGTGTTTAGATATCTATAGATCGATACCCATCACGTCTGCTAAGTTCGCTAAACCGTTGTTAAAGATACTAAGGGAGAATTTGACCAATGAAACTGAACGGGTTAGATGTGCTGATTTGGTGACATTCACTCTAAAGCCGGGTCTGCTGCGCCAATATTTGCGTGTTTCTAACAGTTAGAAACATGTTATAAACACGATTTGTATGATTTTTATTTTGGCCACGCCCTCAAATCGTGTTCCTAACTGTTAGAAACACGCAAATATTGGCGCAGCAGACCCGGCTTAAGGACCCACATGTTTCACTAACTTATTTTTCTTCTACTATTCTACTTTGCGAGACGCTTCGTTATAATGTCATTGTATAATAAATTACTTATAACACGCGTTACTATCATAAACACGACTTGCGGTTTCTTTTTCATTGCACTTATAATACGATGATACTATTTTAAAGTTATTCTACTTCGTAAGATAAACTATTAAAATGACTCACTGCGTCTGGTTTCGCACTACGGTGTGAACAATTCTAACGCAACCTCTAGATCTGGAATGTGCGTCCTTTTGCCTAAAGATCAGGCACAACACACGCACTACTTATAAATTGTGTTAATTCTTATACAACATGTTTTTGTTTATACTAAACCCGAAAAGGGGTCATTGTACTCATCATTTAGAACAATTTTTTCTATGGGACAACCTTGAAATCCCGAAAAAAAATCAGCTGTTCCCTACATTTGTGTTCACTTAAATCGACAAAATGTATGGAACAGCTGATTTTTATTTCGCGATTTCAAGGTTGGTCCCATAGAAAAGAACCCTAAAAATGTTCAAAATGATGAGTACAATGACCCCTTTTCGGGTTTAGTATAAACAAAAAGCCCGTGTCTTCGTCCGCGAATCGCATACTACCTACTCCGAAGCGGTAATCCGAGGTATCGGCCGAATGTTCGGCCGTTTTATAACTTCCATAGTTTCCTTTTTTGACTTTGAATTCTTACCCGACTTAAAGTCACATTTTTGACTTTGGTTTATCTCTTTGACTGTCGTTTTTTTTTCGTTCGCCGTAGTCAGCCATAGTTAGCCGTAGTCAAGCAACGGCCGAACATTCGGCCGATACTTTGAATTTATGTTCGGAGTAGACCCCTTATCACATGTCGATTTGAGAGCGTGTTTCTAGTGAGGCGATTGTTTAACGAGCCCGCCACGAGTCGCGACGTGTTCGCCACGAATGCGCAACGTATTCTTCGCGTTTGTTTCCACAAACGCGAAGAATACGTTATACGGATACGAGAGCGGGTGACGTGAGTGTACAAGAGAGAGCGAGATAATTGAATGTAAAATATTGTGAAAACGCGGCGAACACGTTGCGCACTCGTGGCGAACTCGTCAAACAATCGCCTCACTGGAAAGTTGGAAACACGCTCGCCAATCGCCAGTGTGATAAGGCCCTTAGAGTTCTATCTGCCTTTTTGTTTTTTTTTTCGGAATCTAACGTGGTAGCGTGATTTTAAAATAATAGCCTATAGCCTTCCTCGGGCTACTAAATGCTTTTTTTTTTTTTCAAATCAGACTGTTAGTTCCAGATATTACCACGTTCAGAGAAACAAACAAACACATAAAAAAAAAATCTTTAGCTATATACATAGATTAAGGAGTTCAAACACCCATTTAAATAATTACGTAATTTGATAATTTAATTATATAATCATCTATACGTAAACTGGTTTAGAAATAGTGCCATTAATTTTTTTTTACTATTCTGAGCTAACATTTGAATAGAAAAGCAATTTTTTCGCACATTAACGTAATCTGGATAGGATAATAATGATGTGATACATTTAATTAAATAAACAATAGCTGTCATCAGACGGTAGTTCAGCAAAAGCGTGAGAATTCTTGTAATTACTTAGGTAACTAATGAATGCTGAAAAATAGGTAAATATACGTATTTTTAGTAATGTGCTTGATTAATGAAACCAATACCATTTTTCGAAGCAAAATCAATTATATTTATTTTGCCTTTATTAATCTTTTCAGCTTCTGGTAATCTATTTTTCACCTTACTACGACGTAAAATGAAAATCTTTTTAATTTACTAACAGTACGTATATACATAATTTAAGAGGCCGGCGTAGCATGCGTAGTTCATACAAACGTAATACCAAAATAATTTGTAAATCAAACATATTCTTAAGGCTTCTAAATACCGGGGCGACTTGTCGCGCGACGCGACGCGACACAAAGGCACCGCTCGTCCCGCTACACGCGGGGCCTTTGTGCCGTGTCGCGTCGCGCGACGAGTCGCGCTGGTATGTAGAAGCCTTTAAGGTAGTTTGTATTTATTTCGATTGGATTACAGAATATCTATGTTCTCAAATATATATTTTGAAAGGACAATGATAATAAAGACGACATATGAGGAATTTAAAATTTCTATAGAAAACTTATTTTTCTCATAACTCTTGTTTAAATCAGTGTCCATTCAAAATATATATTTGGGAACCTAGATATTTTGTAATCCAATCGAAATAAATACACACTACCTTAAGAATATGTTTGATTTACAAATTATTTTGGTATTACGTTTGTATGAAATAACCATCCATCTCGGCCATCATCGGCCTCTTAAGTCCATTAACCTTTCACACAACCCGTAAGTCTCTTAATACTACAGAACACAAAATGTCAAACAGTTTTGAGCAAAAAAAACATTATCTTAGTTGTTTTATTTTACTCTTTTCATCAAACGTGTTTAGTAAACGTGTCACCGGTGTCTGGACGGTATCCATTAAGTATATTTATTGAGTCTTCCCAAATATAATGTCGAGTTTAAACTTGGCCATCTTCCAAATCTGCTTATCATTTTGAGGATGTTATAATTCAGCTCCATTCACGCTGCGGAAGCGTGGGTCGCCATTCACAGCGGTTCCAATTAATTACTTATAAAATAAATATTCTAATACTAGCGACGAGACACGAAAAGCGGCTTTAAGACCAGGTAGTCCAAATCAAATTTCCACGCAAGCTCCGCCCCATGCTCCCCGCCACTCCGTTACGTGTTAAACGCTAACACATCAGTAATAAAGTTGAATATCGCGTGCGCTCTTTGATCGTGTTCGAGCACGAAACTAAATAACGTAAGTCGCAATTCCTATTTCGTTTATAACTAAAGTAATAATTGATCTAGAGAAAATCTAAAATATCTGGTGGTTGGATATGCAAACTATATTTTATTGCTGTGAATATTTATTTTAAACATAAAAGCCGAACAATCTTGTTTGTTTTTATAATTATCCTTAAAAAAGACATGATTTTCAAAAAATGTATCGAGCGAAAATATTACAATTACGTAACTGTCTTATGCATGGAAAGAAAAAGATCCAATAAATCATCTATTAAAGTTTAATTTTGATTGTATGTTTGACTGTTTCAGAATATTCATGCAAATTAACATAAAAATAGGGAGCCTCCTCTTATTTTATACTGTTTATAGATAATTGTTTAATTATTTGTTCATGTTTTAATTATGTTACCTACTGTAAAGATTTTGAACAGAACCGCGGGGTAAGTTGTTACGTAACACACCATCAGTAGCAATTGGTTTTATTTTGACAGTTGAACAACATTTATTACGTTATTCACGTTGTTGAGTAGAATTTTTTTTCGAACATTTATGAAGCAATGTATTAGCAATATTTATGTGGGCGTCCAAGAAAAAAGAGTCCAGTTCCGATAGTTTCCTAGATATACGCAGTTTTGTAAAGTTGTGTGAAAAAATTGCTTTTCGAAAAATTGATTATAATTATTATTATTATATTTATTTTATTCATAATATTTTTTCTTAAATCAAGCTTTTTAGAGTTCCAACTTCAAATATGTGAAAAAAAATGTGCTAGTTTTTGAATATTTTTTTAATCCTTATTATCATTTGTCTTTATGAAGGATATGTCTAACGGTGGACGTCTTTCATCTGAAATGATAATGATAATAATTTGAGAATAAAACGGAATTATAAAAAATATTTTTGAAATATTTTTTTTTTAAATACGAGTAATTATAGAACCTTTATACAATTTCAAAGTAATTAGGTATTTAAACAATTAACAAAACAATCATTTGTTTGTTAGTTGTTTAAATACTTATAAAGTATTGTCATTGCTTTGTTTCTGGTCATTACCTCCTCATGGCGTCAGGTTATTTGCTATTTTAAGTTCATTAACGAGTTAAATACACCTGAAAGCTATCTTTTTGTTTTGTTTTTTAATGTTTTGATTATAACTTTATAAGTTTCACATATTATATTTATAAATAAATATTTTATTTTTAAATTGTCATTATAACACAACATACATAAATAAACTCACGCATTCTTCCCATGGGAGTAGGCAAACTACAGAACGTCACCTGCTCCTATCCTTACATACTCTCCTTCTCCTTGCTTCCTAGCTCCTTTTGCTTCGTTTACGTTCATACATCACGTGACATCATCTAGACATTGCGTGTGACATTTTAAAATCGAAATAAATTCTTTGTGACACTGAATTCTAAAGTTTGCTCTACATTTTTTCAAGCAACATTTTATAGCTCCTATAATTTACCTACTTCTGCCGATCAAGAGATAGTGTTGAACAGAAAACATTTTTATTAGTTCGTTTTTTTTGCGGGAGAAAGACCACCCAGTTTTAATGAATATTGGTTGTAAATTTCGTGATATGGATCTCGAGACGGTTCGAAGATGGTCACCTTTTACAGGGACGGAGCAGGGCAGATTAGGGTGCAACGTTAAAGGGTGCTTATGGAGAGCTTTTGAATTGAGAAGGTTGTTTTTTCACAATGACTTATAAAATAAGTAAATAATGATTAAATTAGTAAATGTAATTACATTTGCCGGAAAATGCAAACTTTTATCTATTTGGGAGGCAGTTAAAATCTTTAGGAATCAGAACTCATTCTGTAGCTACGAAAACGAAAACGCTGTCCAATTAATGAAGATCCAATGATTATGCACCCGTCCTGGGCCCCAAGTCTGCTATTTTTATAAATTCAGTCATTCCAACACGATCCCATTGTCATTTTGCTAAAAGTTCGTAATCTGCTAAATTCATAATGGTCGATCATTGGTCGGTCAATGTTCTCGTAATAGAATTGTGTATAATGGCATTGTCGTATTGCCATTATTATAAAACCCATTAGTAGAAATGTCATTAAGTTGTCATTATGTACGAGATTACCAATAAATGCAATTTTTTTTCAATGAAGTGTCAGTGGCCGACCATTGGAAAGTCATAATGACGTCATTTTTTTTTTTTTTTTAAACGTTGCCCCACACTAGGAATTTCTCCTGTATTGTGGGTGCGTTTACAAACATTTAAATTCACATACACAAACAGCCAGACCCGGAACAACTACTTGTAGGTCATACAAATATTTTGTTCCGTGCGGGAATCGAACCCGCGACACGCAGCGCAGCAGTCAATCGCTTAACTAACTGCGCCAACCGTGCCATTGATTAGCATTATAATAGTGGATTACCAAACTTGTCAAAATCAACAATTATGAAATCAATGATCGACCATTCAGACACTATTGTAATAACAGACTTGAGGCCTCAGAGTGCATCCCTGCACGTACGGCGTAAGCGCGTGTATTTCGTGACGGCTCGACCGCAGGCGCAGGCGTGCCAGCCGGGAGGAAGGTGAACCGTGCGGTTTCCGATTGATATAAAACTGTCAAAGATATCGTGTGTGCCCGCCGTGGAAAAATACGCTTTCATCTTCAATGACATCTTCAACAAAAAGTAAATGAGAGAGACTTGGCAGACTCCGACATTATAAAATTAAAATACGCAATGATATTAAATGCAATGTAAGAGGCAAGGTAGAAAGAGAGGAAATGACGAATTTGGAAGCGGTGAGAGAGTTTAAAAGCGGACTTTGCTTTGAGTTTTAGTATAGGTTGAGTGCAATGTTGAAATCAAGGACAGGCAGAGGATATGACTCCAGTAATAGCTGAAAGGAACAGATTTGTTGAAAAGATGCTGATTTATTCCATCAATATTGTGACAAAGGCACTGATTTAATAGTTGACGAGGTTGATGATAGATTTGGTGATGAATAGATAGAATTGTTTGACCAATTTTTTTCCAATAAATCCAAAGAGGTCTGATTCTATAAATCAGACCTTCTTATAAAATAAGATCATTATGACCGTCT
Organism: Tiliacea aurago; assembly: GCA_948098905.1. Taxonomy (NCBI): domain Eukaryota; kingdom Metazoa; phylum Arthropoda; class Insecta; order Lepidoptera; family Noctuidae; genus Tiliacea; species Tiliacea aurago. The sequence continues at coordinate 23,002,898 of OX402593.1, forward strand.
AAAGTCAGATAGACAAAACACAATTCATTAAGCCAGCCGACAATTGGCAAGAGACAAAAGCTAACTTTAGCTCCCGAGCGGGCTTGTTTAATTTTATTTATTTCATTAAAGCGTTGTAAATATGTCTTATTGGTGTCCAGACGGCGGCTTTAACTGTAAATTCGGTTTATTTTGAGGATAAACCCGATGTTACTCTCTTTGAGTTTCATTTGGGCTTTTTCTTAGTGGTTTCAAAATTTGTATTAATATTTAGTCAAACTTGTCTGCTGCCATATCTGACGATTTTTATGGGATTATAAAGAGTCGGTCTAACGACTCTAGAAAACAGACTTGAACTAATATATAAAAACGAACAATTAAGTACTCTAACTCATGAAGGCTTTAGAAGTCGTATCAAATATTATGCACTCAAATTTAAAGTGCTTGGGTAATATGATTGCAACTATAGAACTTTTAGGAGCTGATGATCTTTAAGCAAAAATCTATGTAAATTAATACTAGTAAAAAAATAATAGGCCCACTAGTTACGTACTGTACCCCGAGTGTAAGTTTGCAAGTCAGTAAACGTCACTAGCGCGTTTGCGTTAAGATTTTTATTCTCACTCTTATACTTTTAGTATTATGATCTATCGGTCAAATATGGTTTAATTACACTTACGGTCGAACCCAGTAACCTATATATCACCAGTTTCGGCCTACTGGAGATATAAAAATATATCTATCGATGGTTTTAACGTCCCAATAATCTCTTAATCTACCGGCCCACGCTATCTACTGATGGGAGGGTGTATCGCCTACAACAGATATCTCTTTGTATGAGAATGCCAAAGTATGCGTCCCAATATACGATTTGTTTGACAGGACAGTACTACAGATGGCAGATTTGGCTATTCCCTGAATTGCAGGGATAAACGTAAAGTAGCCAAGCTAAAATGAACTCTTTAGTACTTGCAATAATGATCATAGATGTTTTTTTATATTTAAAGTAATAAAAAAAAATTGAAATTCAAATATCTCGAAAACGGTGCGCCCTAGGCAAAAAATAACAGAAATTTACCCCCCCCCCCTTACTAACACCCCCCGTGCAAGCACCATTCCAACATGAATTTAGAAGTAAGAAACACAGAAGTTTTAATATAACCCTAATTACACATGTTGTTTTTTAAAGTGATGTTGATTGTAACGGAACGCACGGAAGGGCGAAGTAGAGAAACCTACTTATTGTTTTCGTTAGATAGATAGCCTTTATCAATGATTGTGAGACGCCATCCGAGCATAGATATAATTATACTGTCTATCATCAATAGCGATCTGTCTTTAACTGAAAATAAGTTATTGGGTTCGGCCGTTAGGGTACTGACCATCGCGACGTAACTAGTGAAGTAACCATACGACTAGGTACTCGATACTCACGTCAAATCGATTCAAGTTAAATGTCAAAACGGTCCTATTCTTTTTTGACAACTTTACCACCTAAACCACAACTATTATCCCCTAAAACAGCATTCCTTCTACCGAACGATACATGTAAGTACTTCAATGAATCGACACCAAATATCGATACGACCGTAATCGATGCGAATGTGCTACTATATTTAGCCGCCAGTGTCAAGTTACTAGCTACAACCACCGAGGGAATTCATTTGTGACCTACAAATCAACTGCTATATAAAATGATAGCTGAGAGTTTCTTATAAGACTATTAGTATGATGGTGAGGTTAAAAGTAGGAGCCAAGTTTTGGGACTTATAAACTCATATTTGGACTGTGTTAAACCCAGGGACCATACAACCCCGGTTAAGGGTTAAGCCTTTCGAAGGGGTAACCCATTCAATGGGTTACCTTTATCATGATGTAACCCATTGAAAGGGTTTTATACTAGAAACCCATTGAAAGGGTTACATGATAACCCATTGAAGGGGTTTTATACTTGAAACCCAATGAAAGGGTTACATGATAACCCATGCAATGGGTTCTGAACCTACTTGAAACCCAGTAACATGAAAAAATCATAATATTATGTTAATTCGATATCCGCCCAGCACGCGTAGCATGACAAATTCTATTTCTATTCTACCATTTCTACCCAGGGACCATTTTAGGTTACCAAAATTTAATTTAAGCAGTTCATAAGATTATCCATATCGTATGGGTTTTGTTAAACCGCTTAGAAAAACCCTATCGAAAACCCTTTCAATGGGTAACCAAAATGGTCCCTGGTTAAACCGCTATTTAGTGTAGACTACTCTAGGACCTTCACGTTTACTGCCTACAGATTTTTGCCTAGATGTATCTACTTTCACTACGAATCATTTAGTGGTTTTGTACTCAATTGGATTTCTATTATAGTTATTGGCAATTTTGAATCAACTCTATTATCAGTTTTATTACTAACTGCATGTTATAATAGTTTATTAATATTTTCCTCCTTTCTGTATTTAACTTTGCTACCATCAAGCATTCATTGCTAGACGGTAGATATAGCTTTAACGTTACCTATAATATGTAGATAGCGATTATTCAATTCTTCTACTTCAAGATCATTGGTGCTTGTTAATACATTCTCGTAGATTTTTGATAGTTTCTTTAGAAATTAAACTGTTAAACAGAAGATTTTCGAATGCTTCCAATATTTCTGCTATTGTTCTACGTCTTATTGAAATTCAACTTTAAAATATCATACAGACACAATATTGTCTCATACATTTAAAGTTTCTGGTAGACTAGCGTTCGCAGACATATCGTCGCCACGTAACATGATCTCCTTATTTGGGTCATCTTGAGTATACGACACAAGATATTTCATTAATACCTACCGCGTTCAATTTAATATTCTGTACATTTAGAGGTCACGGGGCACTGTGCAAGTTTTTATGACCAATTCCTTGATCATTAAAATGTGTTATGTTTGTGCTTGTGTTCATCGTCACGTGTTTTGTCGTGTGGCTCTCGGACACGCCATCTCTTGTGTCTGAGCAGATTAATTAAAAAGATGGGATAAGCATCTGATCTGACTAATGATAATATTGTTCTTGGAAATGCTAATAGACACGTATTGAAAAAAACCGGCCAAGTGCGTGTCGCACGCACAACGAAGGGTTCCGTAGTTGGGATGAATTTATACCAAGAACAAACTTAACATTGTAGTTGAAAAACATGATCCCCATACATTCCAACTGCAAATGTAAGTTAGTACGCACAATATTGAGTGATTTACCATGTTATTTTAAGATCACAGACTTCTTATGGGTTTTCCTGTAATCTATAAGTAAAGAACTATTTTCTGTATTTTTATAAAAATTTTAGGCTCAGTAGTTTCGGAGATAAGGGGGGGGGGGGAATGGTAATTTTTCATCTATTTTCTTCAATAATTTCAAAAGTATGTATTTTAAAATTATAATAAATTTTTTTTGTAAAATCCTTAAAAAAAAGGCCTTTCATTTGGTATGTCACACGGTACAGTCAGCAAAACTTTATTTTTCTAATTTGACCCCAAAATATGACCTCCTTAATCAAAATTAATTTATTTACGTAACACGTCCATGTTTGGGTCACAAAAGTTCATATGTGTACCAAATTTCAACTTAATCGGTCCAGTAGATTCGGGGCAAATCGCTGTGACAGACGGACAGACAGACAGATACACGAGTGATCCTAAAAGAAAAGGATTTTTTTTTTCCTTTTGAGGGACGGAACCCTAAAAAGACATACTTACAGACTCACAAGAGATCCCTTATCCTATTTTTTTTAATGATTGTTGGAAATGCTAAAAACACCACTGATTATTAAAACTATCTTCTGAAAACAAGCCAAGTCCAGACTTTCTAAGCATTGAAAATTCTGATGATCCCCGGTCCGGAATACTATAACGATACTAGAGGATTTTTAATAAATTCGAATATTTAAAAGGAAAATCATAAGACCGCGGATTGGGGTCATGGTAACAAATATTACAATAATAAACATTACAACGGCCACTCACGTAGTAATTATGTAAAGTTGGGTACATTATGTCAATCATGAGTAAGTATCATCAAATGTATAGGCAATATAAATTAGTAGACCATGTTTATATACGTTGAACGATTAGTTACGGCTTTGATGGAGTATTTATAAACAAATGCAGCCATGAAGATTGTAATACGGTTTGAATTTAATGACTAAAGGCTCGACTAATAGATCTCGGGCGAGACAGGCACCGACAAAGAATTGTGCTACTAGTATCGCGTCGCGCCCGCGATTTCGCACCGGTCTGTACGAGCCTTAATGTGTAAGTAAGTAATAAGTAAGTAAAATTTTATTTGTTTAAACATGGTGTACATAATATATACATTGCATGCAAGATAATATGAGTTACAGAAAAGTTCTAACATGTTCAGCCGCATATCGTGGCGTACAAATTGATAGGAAGAGATGGTGCACAAACCGCAGACAAACCGTGAAAACGGTTTTGCGGGGCAAAGTCCTTATGTTAAGTTTTTTTGTAAACGTAGTTAATAAATAAATAAAATAACCGTGATAATATTCATCAAAATTAAATAATATAGATTATGTAGGTACTTATTAAATCATCAATATTGATTAAAGATTAGGTATCATTACAATTCAGCAAGCATATTTTTTAGATAAAATTAAATGTCAAAGTAGTCATTAAATAAATTAGTCAATAAAAAATTATGAATTACTATCTTACAAAATTACAAACTACAATTATTTCACAAAAATACAATAGTTTACAATAACATGTCAACAAAATAAAACATCGTCATCTCAAAAACGAAGAAAAATTGTCCTCTTTCATAAACTCTGCTATACTGTAATATGTATGCTCCTTCAGTTAGTAAACTCTTCAATTTACTTTTAAGAGCAGATATATTTAATAATCTCCATGATTTGGGGAATTTATTAAAGATGGCCGGACCCATGCAAAAGATGCTCTTACGCTTATGAGCGGTTTTAGCGCCTTGACCACAAAGTTTGAAGTTATCACGTCGTAAGTAAGCTCCATTTACATGATGAAAGTTTCTTGCTTGTGGTATAGGTACAATGAAATGGAGTTTAGACGAAGACGGTGCAACCTACCTATTGTGGTAGGTATAGTAATTATATTCTGGGCACGTCTTCACATATTATAATAATTAATGTACCTATACAAAATCTTTAAAAAATATTAAAAAAAGTTGAGGCTCTAGACTGGCGCGATATCGCGGGCGCGACACTTTCCACGAAGTTTTCATAGAAGTTGAGCTATTAGTTTTGCGTCGCGCCTGTCTGCGGGAGCCTTAACGGTGGAGTTTCTTGCCCATTCTTCTCCTTAAGAAACTACCTTTTGGAATGGGTGTAGAATCGAAAAAGAAGAAGAAAGTTTGACGTTCAAAAGTACCGTTTATGTGGCTATCCTATCCTAACTCCTTACTAATATTATAAATGCGAAAGTAAGTTTGTTTGTTTGTTTGTTACCTTTTCACGCCTAAACCACTGAACCGAACATCCTGAAATTTTGCATATATGTTGTCAGGTGTACAGAAACGGACATAGGGTACCTTTTATCCCGAAAAAAAAAACCGTTCCCGAGGAAAAAAACAATAACGTTCATATGATAATAGATGGCGCCACTTGTCTTTCGAGTGTACAACCCGAATTGATTGTCAAAATTCTAAATGAACGCGAGCGAAGCCGCGAGCAAAAGCTAGTTTGAAATAAATAAGTAAATCGTACCCTGTAAATCAGGCTTTAGTTTGGAGTGTACCTAATAATAAGTGTAATAACTGACAGTAAAGTTATGAATTGCAACAAAATTAACGAGACTTCTTGGCGGGAAAGTGAAGCGTCATGTTCAGCAGTTTGTTTAATTTTCCAAAATTTGTGTTTAGCCGAATATTAATGTGTAATAATGGTGGATTATTAACCATTAAGTGTTTGTGAACGTGCATTAGTGTAGGCAAATGAAACAAAACAGTGCAAATTCGCTTCAAGTTCTCTCAAGAAGTCCGCGTGAGGACTCAGTAAAGTGCCACATCTTTACTGAAACTCAAGGGGAGTGGGCGGGGATATCATCATCATGCATTTATAATTCATTTCATCAATATTATACAAGAACTAAAACTTGACATTGGCTAAATGCACAAACCGTGCGAAGCCAGAAGGAAAAGAAAAAAAAAAAAAAAAAAAAAAAAAAATTAACGAAATGATGGAAGTGACTAATACGAGTACATAATAAGTATTGAATATTTTTAGCACCAAGTGTAAGCGTGGTTGAGGAAAACTGAGTGCAGTTTTTCTTGCCCATATGACAAACAGTGTTGAAGAGCTATCGCTAGCTCTTCAACACTGTTACATAATAATAATAATGTGAAATACTTTGCTTGGGGCTTTCTAAAATAGTCTACCTATCCTTTTGATTGGCTTGTGGAGACATTAATTTGACACACTGGTAGGGCTAGTGGCCAGTAATCATATTTTTTTAATATTTTACGTAAAAAAAAAATATAAGTAGATATATTATAATATTAAGATAAATAATTATAAATAGAATATTAAAAAGAAACAAACAAACTAAATAATAAAGCTCTCTCTTTCCTTCAATTCGCCTAGGCACTCCTTGCACGTTATTTATTTTAATTTCATGGATTCGTTGTTAAGATCCATGACCCCGGCTAATTAAACATAAAGAGAGAAAATTCACCCTTCAACCCCCCCCTCCCCGCCGCCCCCGGGAGGTTTTAGGGTGAGATTTTTCAGAATAGATCGGCTGATGTAGTTTCCAAGAAGTATAATGTACGCATAAATGGTTCGTATAATTACATTTCGTTTCTACAAAAAATGCAAATCAAAAACTGCATCCGCCAATTATCCTTCCATAGACAATAAAATCTATTTCAAGAACAATTAAAACAGAGATAAATCGTGTGAAGTATCTAAACCCACGTTCATTTTCATGAACTGAGAAGAATCGTTTTATAGGTGCGTTGGCTCCAAGTAAACACGTGGCGCATAACGACTTTACGACCACGATTGTGAATAAGTATTGACAGGTTGAAATATATTACGTCATAAAGACGTATAGACGTACGTATTATGGGGGTTGAGCGCTACTGAATAGATCAATTGATTTATTTGAATATGCGTAGCTTATGTTGCAAACTTTGTAAATGGTCGCTGCTGGTTTTTAAGGGTTTGAATTCGTCTGCTTTTACACTACTACCCAAAGGGGAAAGAAGAGATGAAAGGAGTGTTATGTTTTCAGGATTCATTGGTTCAGTGTTTAATTGAAATAATAAAAATGCTAATGAGTGACGGTTAAGCTGATGCATGTAGGTATACTCGTAATTATAATTTGTGATGGCCGATGGGTGGGGAGATCTACGCCCTAACCCGAGGTTCGTACCCCACTCGAGGTGCCCTTAGCGTGCAGTCGCTTAGTAATGTAAGAAATTCGTCCCTGCCTGGAGGCTTTAAGCTAGCTTAAGGCAGAGACAGGATTGAACGGTTAAGTAGTCACGACCTCTCAAAGTCAACTACGAGACGCCCTATATAAAAAAAAAAAAATGGGTAAGTAAATCTAAAGGCTTAAAAATTGAAAATCGATAGAGAAGAGCTGAAAATGGATATAATATGGATGGATGCATGTCTGAAAGATATTCGTTTACCTAAATTATTGTAGTAGGTACGCACGTAGTTATCAACAATTTGGTACCTACGTCCTACTAGCTACCTATAGGTAGAATTATAATAGTGGACATTTTGTTACAATAAACCCATTAAAATAGTTTCTAAGAACTACACGCCAAAAATGGTATTGCAAAATCACTCCATTTTGTCGTCACTTCATGTGGTTATTTAATAAAAGTTCGTAATAGAAGAAGGAAAAATACTATTCAAAGTAAAGTAATAAACACTATCAGTGACTAACATTGTATGTCATTATTCATTAATGAATTTTTAAATTATTATAAATAGTTTTTATATTTGATTCATGCTTCCGTACCATTTTGGGAAAGTCGTGACTAGAGAGAACTTATTTTAATATAATGTATGTATGCTTTGTTTGAATCTGCATTCATACTGTTCATTTGTTATGAAAATGTATTAAAGTTGTTTCTAAGACGCAAACATGCAAAATATAGAAAATGGGACGAAAAAACAATAATACGAGTATCGACAGAAAAAACCTGAATCATTGTGACATAAATATTTAAAACAAAAATTGCGTCGAAAAGGTGCTCGTGTGTCGCGGCCCTAACATCATTACTCTACTTTGACGCACCAGGTATAAATATCCACAGGTAATTTTCTTCGTTGCGTAGTTTATAAGCATATGCCCTGGCTGGAGGCCTTAATTTATTAAAGGCACCCACTGGAAAGTCCAGTTAAGCAGACGACAACCTTCTAAGCCGAGGTCCGTACCCCACAGGGGTACCCTTACCCCACCAGGGGTGCCCTTAGCGTGTACTCGCTTAGTTAAGTCGGTGGCAAAAAACTAAAATACAAAACCAAAGACACCGACTTCCAAAGTTAAAGTAAATCTTCAGTTTGTAGTGTTTTTTTTGGGAGTCGATTGTTTTTTTTTGTAAATTTTGTTTTTCGGAAAAGCCACGTAGCACATTTTTTGAGCTTTCCGTCTTTCGATGACTCCCTCCAGATGGCAAGTAAGAAGTAATGGTATAACGTACTTTAAAAAATCTAGTTACGACTTTCCTTAATCAAAACCCGACCTTAAAATATCTGCTGTTTACAAAACAGGAGGAAAATCCTTTATATAATAATATTTGAAACAGTCATCACAATATTTAACTTTGACGCAATACGGTATTTAACATAAGGAAATAAAATTCCGAATAATTGTGCTGCGCAGGACAGACTAATATAATTAAGTAATATATTTGCACATAATGCTAGTTGATAAGACATCATCATCATTATCATTTCAGCCGAAAGACGTCCACTGCTGGACACAGGCCTCCCCCAAAAAGGGGGGATTTGCCATAATCGCCACGCTTGGCCTGGGTTAGCGATCGCAGAATGGTTTTAAAAATGCATAGAAAACGCTGCTGCCCATTCTCTAGTAAGTCCCTTAGTCGCCTTTTCCGACACCCACGGAAAGAAATGGGATGGTGCTGTTCTTTACGTCCGGCACCAAACGGAACAGACACAGATAAAGTTAAATCTAATCTTTGTTCAACGGCATACTATTCTATCAACGACTACTTAAACGATAAGAATAACTGCTGGTCGCTGTGATTAACTCAAGACAATGTTCATGTTCTTTCTCCAGATTCAGATTACCTACTGACAGGTTATATGGGTTCCTATATTTGTTTATTTTATTTGACTGTCTAAGTCAATATATTTTAATTTATTAGTTAGTGACAAAATCTACTCATTACGTGTTCTTTTATGAGTTGCATTGCAATAAGTGGTTAGCTAGCGACCTCAACAAATTGATCACTTTATTCTTGCCTGAGCAACCGGCAGCAAGTTCGTCATGCTCCCTTAGATGTCACTGCTTGCGGTAACGCCCCGACGTTACCGCAAGGGTCGCAAGGCGTCGGGTTGCCTCCTTCCCTCAAATATGGCGAGGGGGGTGATGGCTGATCTTTGCGTTATGCTCGTGAACGGTTGCTGCTTGTGGTGACTGGTCGTCTTGCTGACCATGGTTTTGTTATTGTTATTAATAATTAACTGTTTTTTTATTTAACTTCGATGGTGCTAGTTTATCATTTGTGACTTCGAGTTATAGATATAGCTTTATTTAAGCGGGCACGCCTTTTATGCCTGGAGGATTTTATTTAGATACGTTTTGTTTACGTTAATTGTGCTTGAGTATAATTTTAGACGAATATTATAGTTCGAAAAGTGCTGATTCTCAGCCTAGTTTGAATAAATGACTTTTGATTTTGATTTTGATAAGACATACATGTTTGAATATTTTAAATACACGTGTCCAGGCAGCATTCAATCTGCCCAGTCTTTTCCCAACAATGTTGGGGTCAGCTTCCAGTCTAACCGGACCCAGCTGAATACCTGTAATTTACTTGGAGCGACTGCCTATCTGACCTCCACAACCCAGTAGCTAGGAAACTCGATACCCCTTGGTAAGCCTGGTCGTCAGACTTTCGGGCTTCTGACGACCCGTAAGAGCAAGGTTACACGCACAGTTTGGCGTCATTCTGGTCTATCAGTCTGGATTGACTTGACTGAAGCCAGAATGAAGGATGATTTTTACGGTTACACGGTCAATCAAGACTGACAGCAGTCTGATGAAAAGTACGTAGTCGGTTGTCAATTTATCAGTGCTTAGTCATGGATATTATAAGGAAAAAAAGAAAGCGTGTGCTATTATGATAATTATCGCGTTGCTGCTAAAGAAAGGCGTAAAAGAGAGCGATGGATGAGAAGCTGGCTACAAAGAAGAGTCATTACACTCATCTTAATTTATTTAATGAAATACGAGATCTAAAGGAAGAAGAAGACTTAAACTTAACAGAAAATTATTATCGGATGAAAGAAGTCTGTTATGATTGCGTTACTTCTGCATTGCGTCGCTGACGGTGACTGACGTGAGAATGATACGAGCGGGTTACACGATCATTCTTCCATCAGTCATTCATCATTCAACACGGACTAACAAAATTAATAAAATATTTAATTTTCATCAGTCTGGACCATCAGTCTGTCAATCCGTGGGTTACACGATCATTCTGACTAAACCGATGGACCAGAATGACGCCAAACTGAACGTGTAACCTTGCTCTAACGACTGTCAAAGATCTATGAATGACAATGACAGCCGGGACGTCAAAACGGCTTATGTACCTACTTTCCGAGGCACGGATGGGGTCTCGATATGTAATGGTTACCCATCCACGAACCGACCGTGGGAAGCGTAGCTTAACCTTGGGTCAACCCGTGCGGCTGTTATCGTTTAAATGAATCTAGTAAAATGAAACTCTATGGAATTTGCACGGAATTATCAACCTGTAAGTATGTGTTGGTGAAACGGGCTATTAGCATCGAATGCTAATTAATTAAACTTATTTATCCAAATCTGTACCCTAATTGCGTAACACAGTTTGAATTGGAATCGGAATGATTTAGAAGTATATTGCTAATCCATTGCTTCTTAAGTTAGAAAATTCTGTCTGCTCAACAACTTAAATAACGCAATGAATTTTGTTGACCTGTCAAATTGAAACCGATTCCTACTGATATTGTGTTACGCAATTAGCCTGCAGGCTTCGAACGTCACGTCAATTTATATGGATAGTACCCCCCAAAACACATCCATATACGGACTGCTAATCACAGATTGATGAGCCGATTGTTTCGTTTAAAGTTGTCAAAAATAATACGTTACGTCGCGATGGTCAATCGCGATGTAACCATACGACTGGTACTATCGAGTACCGAGGAGTCGGATGGTTACTTCACGATAAATCGATTCAAGGTAAATGTCAAAACGGGCCTATTATTTTTTGACAACTATAAGTCGTTCGACAAAAATACTAATACTCAACCAAGCTAGGCTGAAACTAGACCAAAAGTAAAGAAAATCGTTATAAAATCCGATGATATATGTATAAGTGAGGACGAGGTATAACATTTTGTAAAGCGAGTTAGTTCAGAGCTGTGTTCTGTGCAGTTCGTTGATTTTCCCTGCGTGTCTGTCTGCGTGTATGTGTGTGTGTGTGTGTATCGGGTTTCAAACGCGACTACGTGCGCCTGAGTGGGTGACTGCGGCAGACTCGATGGCAACGCGCGCTTGCGCAGCTAAGGGCTCGGACAGAGTGGTGAAGTATTTGACGGGCCTACACTGTCCTCTCATACGTATTAACGCTATGGTTTTAACCTTGTAAAAGTCAATTATTTTTAAAAGAGTAACCGTGGAGTTTCTTGCCGGCTCTTCTCCATAGGAAACGACCAATTGGAACCGTGCACCTAGCTTCTGACGTTTCATAAGTGCCCATGTAGGCTTATGTGAAATAAAATATATTGAAATTGATTTTGATTATGCGGAATTACTACTGGCGACCTTAATTTAATTAAAAGTATTGAAGAAATATACTTACTTAACAAGCATAACTTTGTGATTTGGAAATAATATCTTAAGACTTTTTCCATAGGTACTGTAGTCGGGGGCTTGATTAACTTCTTTGGGGTCATCAAAGAAGACTTGATAAATAACTAAAAGCGCTATCAGCCCAGAAAATTAATATAGAGATCGAATTAACTCAATATTATTATGCTTAAGAGCGTTTACACCTTACGGCATTTCATATAAACTTTCAAGCCCTTGTTATTTTTTAAAAATGTTCTTAAGTTTTTAGACCTTTGTATCCTGCTTATGCGTATGAAGTTTAATTAAAATCGGTTTAATCATTTCGAAAAACAAGGGCTTGAAAGTTTGTATGAAATGCTGTAACGTGTAAACGTTCTTATGCAATATATACCCAAAACGTAAAAGAAAAATGTTAATTACCTAAGTTTACACGAACAAATTCTTGCAACCTATTAACAATTACGAATTACAAACACAATTGTAAGCGCAAGCAAAGCTCATAAAGTCTAAATTACACAGTCTGGTCACACAATCAGATCCGTTTGCCATCATTTGCACAGACATATCTGAAGTTGACATTACACAAACTGTTTTATTGTAACGATTTGCAAACAATCCGATGTATGGTGGAAATAGACTCTGATCACATATTTAGCGCCGGATTTGGACCGTAGACTAGTTTTGTTAGTAGAACTTTTGTTAGATTAATTGAGCATGTATGGTCAATGTCGCTGACAACTGCTAGATTAGCTCAAAAGTTTCCAAGAATGACTTTGTTAGAACGTGTTACAGGAATTTTATTCAGTGATAGAATTGTCTATTTTCTTTGGATACTGCAAAATACAAAGGCTTTTAACATAATGTAGTACACAATTAATTTCACACCTTTTCGCACTTAGTTGTTTATTGCTGCATTAGTTGACCACTCGGTAGATTTGTACAAGAAAATCTATACAAATTTCTTTTATTATTTTAAAGTTCAGAATTACTCTAAAGCCCATCACTCTCTAAAATATTTTGAAGGTCCAGGGTCCAGCATATCGCGTCCCTACAGACTTGCCAAAGTGTGCGTTGACATCACTAAGCCGAGGACACACGGAGACAACTTGTCGCCATCTACGGCACATGCGCGCAATCCAATCTACATCGTAACTGCGTCGGAGCGACGTGTTGCAACTAAACACCTACTGCATGTTGTGGCTTCGAAAATTGTCCCTGCTCTTGTGAGAGCTGATAACGAAGGAGGATGTGCTTTGCAATGTGGGAAAGTTGATGATCGCCTAATTGGAAAACAAAAAATAATAAAAACTTAGTTATTAAAAATTAGGCTGAAAATCAGCATGATATGAGAATCAAATGAAGCATCACACACTATAGACAAATTCCAATTAGCTGTAGCAAAGGCTACAATGTTAGTTGTAGTAAGTCCATCGCTGGTGAAGTTAAGTGTTGATTTTATTATCCTAAACGAATTGGTAGATTTACAGAGCTAAGAACTTCGAAAAGTAAAGACACATAAACAAGTATTGGCTAAAGTAAAAAAGAATAGATCTGCAGATATTGCTAACACAAATCTAACCCACTGCCAATGTATTTCTAACCAAAATAAGACTCGCAAGTAAGTTTACCAGTATTAATAGAATAGCATTCGCATGAATACACAAATGTAACCACATCTAATAATAGTATGTGAAAACAGTCATGCAGTTAGAAGACAATTGACTAACAAATCTTGGTTAGTCACACTTTAACGATAGTTTAATAAATTACTGTACAAAGATCCAACTGTGCAGTTTATTCCAGAGCTTCGTTAACATTAGGTGCAATTAATAACTATAAGTTAGTAAAGAGCGAGAGAGATGATGAAAATGCGAATATGATATTGTTTATAGGCTATGAATAAGATAACACAGTTGCCTTTGCTTTCAGTTTCCATAAAGTACGGAATAATGATGGTGAAATGAACTGAACACATTTTGGTGGAACTCTAAAAATCCAGGTCGAAAGGGGATGGGTTGTAGGTGCTAAACAAAATTTGGTAATATTAGCACTGCCAGTTGTAAATAATAATTTCATTAGAGCAACAAAATCAAAATTAAAAGTCATTAACTCAACCTAGGCTGAGAATTAGCACTTTTCGAACATCCAAATTACTTATCGACAGTCATTGACGTTCAAAAGTGCCTTATATTTGCCTATTTCAAATAAACAATTTGACTTTGACTTTGACCCCCAAAACGCCCGCTTCCTTAACCACTTCCTTAGAAGAAGTAGTGACGCAACAAACTCCCCAGCAGAACAGCTGTCTGTTCAGTTAGAAAAACTTGATTGTATACAATAGTATGCAAAATAATTTACGTTACGTAACAAAAACACCGAAAACTATACCGAACAGAAACAAAAAAAAAAATAACTAAAAATCGTAAACAGAACTTAATACCTAAATAAAAGCCTCCAGGTATAAAGGGTGTGCCCGCTTACATATATCTCGAAGTCACAAAATTAAATGATAAACTAGGACCATCTATGCAATATAAATAAACAGTTAATTACTAATAACAATAACAAAACCATGGTCAGCAAGACGAACAGTCACCATAAGCAGCACTCGTTCACGAGCATAATGCAAAGATTAGCCATTACCCCCTCGCCATATTTGAGGGAAGGAGGCAACCCGACGCTACCGCAAATGAAATGAAATGAAATGAAATGAAATGAAATCGTTTATTCTGTAAATAGGATATTAAAATCACTTTTACACGTCATATAAAAAATAAAAAAAAAATCTAGATGTAGCCGACATTTCCTATCTGACTACCCCTGAGAAGAAATGGCGAAACAAACTCAGGGGTCAAAGTCTCTTTTAAAGTCCAGACATAATCTTGGTCAGATCATGTGAGGACCATGTAGATCCGTGTCTGAAATGGTCTTTTGAGGAAAGAACCACGCAAATTTGAGCGGACCTGACCAATCAGTGTAAGCATTTGTCAGTAATCGTGCAGCTCAACTCAAAACTTAAGGAGCTCAACGACTCGACGAACAGTACCAAAAAAAGGACATTTGGGTAGGCCGCATAAAGCGCTCAAAATGTCAGACCATCATTAAAACTTAACTGAGAAAAGAAAGGAAAACATTTAAAGAAAAAAAAAAAATGACCCACATAGTGCTCACATTCACAATAAATTAAAGTAGTAAATATAATACTTTTCAAAGTAAACATTCATGTAAAATTGTATACAATATTCTGCAATGTCAATATGTATATAAAATCATGCATAATAATTAAAATGTCAAGTTTTATCACAAGGCTAGCAGAGCGAGCAGCTCAATCCCAAGCTTTTTTGTCCTCTAAATAATCAGAAATCTTATAGTACCCTTTTTTACAAAGTTTAGTTTTAATACAGATTTTAAATCGTTTAATGGGTAAGTTCCGAATGTCAGTAGGAAGTTGGTTGTAAAAGCGTATACATTGACCCATGAAAGAGTTGCCTACTCTGTGGAGGCGAGTGCGATGTACAGCAAGATTGTGTTTATTCCTGGTATTTAAACTATGAATATCGGACATTTTCTTAAAATTTGATTTATTTTTGTGTACATATAATAGATTTTCAAGTATATATTGAGAGGCTACAGTCAGAATATCTATTTCTTTGAATATTTCACGAAGTGAATCTCTTGGACCTAGATTGTAAATGGCTCGAACAGCCCTTTTCTGTAAAATAAAGATATTATTAATGTCCGCACATGTTCCCCAGAGAAGGATCCCATACGACATAAGACTATGAAAATAACTAAAATAAACAATTCTGGCAGTATCTACATCAGTAATCTGTCTAATTTTTTTAACAGCATAGGCGGCCGAACTAAGCCTTCCTGACAATTTTTCTACGTGTGGGCCCCATTGTAATTTACCGTCAATAGTTATTCCAAGAAAAACTGTCGACTCAACAGGGTCCAACTCTATTCCATTAAGTTGAACATTAGTAGTTAGCTGCCTGACATTTGGCATTGAAAATTTTATGAGTTTAGTCTTTTTCTCGTTCAGGAGAAGATTATTTACATTAAACCAATGGACAACTTTAGAGAGTGCATCGTTAACATGTTCAAAATTGACTAGCTGACGTTTGATTTTAAAAATGAGTGAAGTGTCATCTGCGAATAATACAATCTTGTGATTATCCCTTATGTGAAAAGGTAAGTCATTTATATAAATTAGAAACAAGAATGGACCTAGAATTGAACCCTGCGGAACGCCCATAGTGACCGCAGATCCTGCAGATCTCTTGCCATTAACATCAACCCTCTGAATTCTGTTGTTCAGATAAGAAGTCAGAAGGTCGAGAGCACTGTCCCTCAAACCATAATGGTGCAGTTTTCTGATGAGTGTATCATGATGAACGCAATCGAAGGCCTTAGACAAGTCGCAGAAAATGCCAAGAGCATCCCGCGACTCCTCCCAGGCCTCGAATATGCTCTTCAGTAATTCCACACCCGCGTCTGTAGTTGAACGACCCTTAGTAAAACCAAACTGTTTCAGATGTAGTAGATTATGTTTATTAAAATGTCCTAACATTTGTTTCAAAATTAATTTTTCAAAGATTTTGCTCAATGTAGGTAATATCGAAATAGGCCGAAAATTCGTAGGATCAGTTGTGCTGCCAGATTTGAACAGAGGAATCACTTTGCTAAGTTTCATCAGATCAGGAAATACACCAGATGCAATACAAGAATTAAAAACAATTGCTAAAAAGGGTGAAATAACATTAATTATTGAAGACATGGTATGTACTGATAACCCCCAAAGGTCCGCAGTTTTTTTTATATCAAGGTCTTTAAAAGATTCTATAATGTCTTTAGCGCAAGCAGTGACATCTAAGGGAGCATGACGAACTTCTGCCGGTTGCTCAGGAAAGAATAATATGATCAATTGTCGAGGTCGCTAGCTAACCACATATTATTATTGCAATACAACTCATAAAAAACATTATGGAGCATCATAGAGTAGATTATGTTAATAATAAATGAAAATAAATTGACTTACACAGTCAAATAAAATAAACAGTTGCTTATAATTATGAACTCATGATCTGTCAGTAGGTAAGCTAATTCTGGAGAAAGAATATAATTATTGTCTTGAGTGAATCACAGCGACCAACTATTCTTATCGTTTAAGTAGTCGTTGATAGAAGTAGTCTTTGAAGGTTGGATTTTACTGTAGCTTTAACCGCATTAAAAGGCAAATCTAGCAAAGAAGAACAGATTGTTAAAAAAAGTTATACCAAGCCCAACCAATGAGTTATGAACCTTATGATGCCGGTGAAATGGAGCACGTAATATGCCTTTATCTCTGGTGTTAATGTTGTGAATATTATTGTTTTTAGTGTAAAAGTGTATATTTTGCCTAATATATAAGATGTTGGTGAAGAATTGTGATGCCACCGTGAGAATACCAATATCTTTAAAAAACCTTCTCAAGGAAACTCGTAACCTAGCTGATAAATTGCAACAAATATATTGTTGAATCTCAGCGGCTTTGCTCCACAGCAGAATACCGTAGGACATAACGCTATGAAAATAACTATAATAGACTAACCGAGCTGTATCAACGTCAGTGTATTGTCTTACTTTCCTGACATCGTAGGCGGCCGAACTGAGCCTTCCTGCTAGGCTTGATATATGTGGGCCCCACTGAAGTTTGGCATCTACTGTTATGCTCAGAAAAACGGCCGAATCTACAGTTTCAAGCACCTCTATAACTAAGGCGATGTTGGGTTTTAGATTTCTAACATTTGGTCAAAATCTTGTCTATTCCTGTCTACTTTAAAAATAAGAGAGGTAAGAGGTATCATCTGCAAACAGTACAACGTCCCAGATACCCTTCAAAAGAAAGGCATTGATATACATTAAGAATAAGGATGGACCCAGTATTGAGCCTTGAGGTACACCTAACAGATAGTATAAACGAGGCTTCATAAGTTAATTTCCCAGTAGAACTCCTTCGATAGGCAATATAATATGAATCAACCTAGTTTACGAATATTTCTCGTACTATCTGAACATGAGCAACCTGCTGAACAAGGGGCTCGGCTAAATCGAGATCTAGCACATAAAAACGCTTGAAATGACAATAAGGTTGAGAAATAACAACATATTTTAGCGTTGCTCTCGAAATAATCGGCTTTACTTTCAAGTTGTTTGTAAGTAAGACGTGTTGTTCGACAACTTAACTTACGGATTATTGTAGTGGGTAAGTAAGTAAGTAATGCTATTGCTACTTATGGCTTTACGACACTTTGTTGTGTGTCTCTTGGACCACAGCTCCGCTAGTGAGAATGAATACCGCAATGTCCTGCTTTAAACTGTGTTAGTGATTGGTGGGTACACTAGGTTATATTACTTTCTTCTAAACTTGAGTTTCATTAGAATTCACAAATCTTTTTCAGAATTTTATATTTTCCTTAAGTTAAGAATGCGTGGGATTCACTGGTCCATTCTCTTTGATATCTAGCCACAGCTCATCTATTGTGTGTTGTACGTTTCCATTTCCCTTGCTCCAAACTATCCTATTAACTTCACTTCACGTACTTCATCAACGTTATCACCTATCCCTTCTCTACCCATATCCCAGTCTACGTGAAAATATTCATAACTCACTGTGATCAGATTGCCTTTTGACGGCATATTAATCGGTCTCAAGTTCTCAAGGAAAACAACATTTGAGATCTAATTACAGATATGTACCACCTTTCACTAAGCCTTCGTGATAATTACTGGCAATCAACGAGATTCTTTATCTGCTTAGTCCTCTTAAGATTATGCGTGAATATGTGGGTAACTATTTGTGTAATGTTTTAGTATCGGGTTGGTGCTTCCGTAGTTGCTTTATGTTTAATTGATATTAATAATTTACGATCTTCATACAGTTTAATGTTGACTCGGTGCTTTCAGATATTTATCAGTGACTCTTTAAAAGCTATCTTGAAAATCTCTGTCAACAGAAGCAGAAATGATGATATTTTTAATATTATGACTACAAACCAACATACAGTTTTTTAAATAAGCAATTGATTTTTTTACATTGTTCTCACATATAGAAGCAACAAGAATAATGTACCCAGGATTTTGTAATATCTTGATTTAAAATGTCCTTGGAGTTTATTGCCTGTTCTTCTCCATAGAGATCTACGTTTTGGAATGGGCAAATAGCTTCAACTTTCTGACTAACTGACCGACTCTTTGACAATTCAAAAGTGCCTTTAATAGGTTTAATTGAAATTGGCTATACAGCTTACCATAATCGTCATAATAGTATTAAGCCCGTATACTTAACCGAGCCCTCTTACAGGTGCAGTTGCTTTGTTTGTTACTAATGCTACTCTGAGACTATTCGTAATGTTTATCTCAGTATATAACCATGCCTACAGTACTTCAAATGGACTACAAAGATAGCAGTTCTCTCTTCAGTTCTGAGAAGAACATTTCACCTTTCAAATTAAAATTGTTAGTCATGACCATTCATACACAAATTAGTGGTAATTCTCTATTATTCTGAACACTATTAAGAAAATTTGCTTCAGCGGTCTCATACAACATTTTGAGCTCTGTTTCTTACACCGTAAGGTGTTAAATTGCCAGCGTTGATTATTTAATTTTGATCTCAGAATAAGTCGATTTATAAATTAACTCAGCTTACACGTGAACGTAGGTACTTTTCGTTTGAACTAATATTATATGTACAGTAACCTCGTTTATAATAAGTACATTCGTTTGGAGTCGCCGCGACATTGAAATCAGTAAAATATCACATGAAAGTTGGCAATGAACGCGATGAGAAAGTTATTATGTCACTCACTTTGATAATTCTATTTTCATGGATTATATTTCTTGGGATATTAATAGGCTTGATGATTTTGACGATGAGACACGTAAGTTTATACAGTTTGAAGATAAGAGCAGTTGTTACCTCTAGTTCAGACATGAGAAAATACACGATTGGGAAGATTTTATTAAATTATTCAAAGTGACTTGTGTCTGCCAAGATATTCATGAGCTTTTTTAGATCACTCAAATCCAAAAATAAAAAGTAGGTAGGTACAAAAATAGACCAAACGAAAAAAAAGCATTACCATATGGTCATAAAAGAAATATCACACTAAAAGAAAATAACATTACA
Source organism: Tiliacea aurago (assembly GCA_948098905.1). Lineage (NCBI taxonomy): Eukaryota > Metazoa > Arthropoda > Insecta > Lepidoptera > Noctuidae > Tiliacea > Tiliacea aurago. The sequence goes on from OX402593.1 coordinate 23,023,129, forward strand.
AAATAAAATGCAACTTGACAAGATCTGGTTTGTAACATAAGTAGCGAGTTGAACGAGACTGGACGGCGACTCTTGCGCTGGTTCCGAATACGCCCGAGTGTGCCCGAGCACGCCCGATCCGGTCCGAGGACTAAGATGATGAAAATCGCGGCTATCAACGGGTTTCTGATTTAATTTACGTCTGGATGAGGTGTTTGGGAAAGTCAGTTAGTTAAAAGATGGCAGTTAGTTATATGCAGATGTCATAAGCTTTTAAGTTGTTCTGAATATATCATGTGGAGAATTAGTCAATGAACCAAAAGAATAAGTTAAAAAAGATAAAAACAGAAACGTAGAGGCTTATCATAAACTAGTTCAAGCTAAAGTTAGCAACAAAAATCCCACTGAAATTACAAGAGCTTAAAATTCAAATCAACTGAAGTAATAATTAGAAGATATAATAATAAGAAGTAAAGCTTTACTAGATGAGACAACCCCACAATTCCCATTGATTAACGATAGTAAAACACACGCTGGTGGATAGGTCAAGTGTCAATGTTAACGTCTGCCGACATACCAGACGTTTCCGCGTAATCATATAGCCGTAGTGTTAGGTTACTGCTAGCGTGTGAAGCATAATACCTACTGACTATGTCCGAGTACTCTTAGTTTATTGAATGGGCCGGTACTATTAAGTACGTTTTGAGGTGTTTATAATAGGCTGTATTGTATTGGTTATAGAATCTGGTAGGCTTTACACGAACGGGTTTAAAATAAGAACTGTCAAACTTTAGGTGTAATAGCAGGTATGAACAAATGAAAGCCACTCAAAAATAATCCCGAGAATCTAATCGAAATTCAAAATCATAAACTACAATTAGCTTGAAATTAAGAGAAGATTTAAAAGGCTTGATTCCAATCAATCCAAATGAATCATCAATGAAACCTTCTTCGAACTCTACCTGAAGAACCAACCCAAAAGACATTCGATATTAAAAAAAAAACATAATGTTTATGGTAATATTAATGGTCAATTTATGGTCAGGCGGCGCCGACGGACGTATCGGGTTACACACAGGTGTTCGGCCATATTCAAATATTGGAACAATAATATAAATATTGTTTAACATCAAATTAATTTAAATTAATTATCGAATCGGTTATTTGAATTTGAATGGGTGCTTTAAGATAGTGGGGTTTTGGGTTCCGTTGGTTTTTAAACGAGTTTGGTGGAATATGCTCTCAAGTTCTATGGAGTTTAAAGTGAACACAGGCCTCCTCTCTGTGAGAGGGTGTGGGCCATACATAACCCACCACGCGGGCCCAGTGCGGGTTGGTAGATGTCACATGTCTTCGAATTTTTTGTTAAAAATAAAAATATATCACTAAATATTTTGTGAATATTTCAAGCGTCTACCTGTTGCCGTTATCAATATCGAGCAAAAACCACCTTAAATATTTATTTTATTCTGTTTTTTAGTATTTGTTGCTATAGCGGCAACAAAAATACATCATCTGTGAACATTTCAACTGTCTAACTATCACGGTTCATGAGATACAGCCTGGTGACAGACAGACAGACAGACGGCGGAGCCTTAGTAATAGGGTTCCCGTTTTACCCTTTGGGTACGGAACCCTAAAAACGGAACCCTTGTAGGATCACTGTCCGTCTGTCTGTCTGTTTTTTCTTTTGTATCGAATTTACCGCCATTATGGATTGGAATCTTGATCACCAGTCAATGTTATATAACGATCAGAAGTTATCCCTTTATGATAATATTCTCCACGTATTACCTCGAGATCATAATCAATGCTCATAATCATAATTATAATTAAGTTGACATTCATTGAGTTCAGCAACCCGACATCACTATGGGGTCAAAATTTATTGGACTTTGTACCGATTGTCACGTCATTAGTCCTTATAATATGGGCTTTTGATCTCCGCTATGCTAAGTGACTGATGATCGTATTATTGTCATAATCAGCACGTTTGGTTATTGGATTGTTGATTACAATTTATGGGATGCAAGCACTGGTTCTATCCTGATAGAACAATATTTCTACAAGGTGGGTTATTGCCCCTGTGTTCTAGTAAGACCACCTGTCTCAGACCCCGAGGTCCCGGTTCGATCTACGGCGGAACCAAAATTTTCTGCTCGGTTTGGTTGGTGTTTAAGTCCGCCTGGCTACCACCATCGTATCTAAGTCTGTCGCCATAACAACGATGTTAAAAGCATTGTTGTGTTTCGGCAGCTTGAGGTAAGATAGCCAATTTCTCTGTGGTTGAGGACTCCGGTTGAAGATCGCTTCCATCTTCAGCCTGATCATCACTTCAGTTGAGATGTAGGACATGCAAGAGCTTCCACGGTATAGTGAATAAAAAGAGGAGGGAGGATAAATTAATCATATTAACTCTATTTATAACTAGCTGCTGCCCGCGGCATCGTCCGCGTGGCGTTTTCTAAACATATAAACCTTCCTTTTGAATCACTTTTATCTATTAAAAAAAACCGCATCAAATCCGTTGCGGAGTTTTAAAGATCTAAGCATACATAGGGACAGACAGAAAGTGGAAAGCGACTTTGTTTTATACTATGTAGTAATTATATTTTTTTAAGAATATTAATAATCAGTCTGCATACTAACATTCAAATATATCCAATAATAGTTTAGTTACTAAAGCTAGCCAAAGATTGGCAAAACCCATAGTCGGCCCTATCTAAGTACTAATGAGTTTGTTTGAAAAAATCACTGTTGTTACTTCGGTGCTAAGATTAAGAGCGTTTACACCTTACGGCATTTCATACAAACTGTTTTAGTTTTTCGAAATGACTGAACCGATTTTAATGAAACTTTATACGCATGCAGGATACAAAGGTCTAAAAAGTTAGTAAAGAACATTTTCGAAATGTCTTATTTAAAAACAGATAACTGGAAATCTCGGTTTCTATGGTTCTAATTTGGCTGTAACACTATTTTTCGAAAATGTTCTTTAGTGAGTTTTTAGATCTTTGTATCCTTTGAAGCCTAGTGGTATGAATCCTAGCGTATGAAGTTTAATTAAAATCGGTTCAGTCATTTCGAAAAACAAGCGCTTGAAAGTTTGTATGAAATGCTGCAAGGTGTAAACGCTCTAATTTGATAGTTACAACTTTTCTGGAGCAAGCGTGGGGATCAATGCTCATGCCTTCAAAGTTCCTCTAGGATACAAGTTATACAGCGGGCAACAGCTTTTAAAATATGAATGGTATTTGTTACTTAGTTTTCTTTGCGTAGCGTGGTGAATAAAAGCTTGAACCCAGCTTAGCACAGGTGAACTACTTGACTTTTGTAAGAGAATACTTACATTGTAAGTAAGTTTGTAACCAGAGCAACAAATAACATGGTTGCATATTGTATGATTATGCAAACGATATATTCACGACTAACGTTTGCATTTTGTTTCTGTACCAAGTATTCTATTTTTAAATCTTTTAAAGTTTTTTCTTTCCGAAAAGGTTTTATATCTATGCAGTCCCTAGTAGATTTAACTGTCATTTATTTTTATACAATTCTAATTCATTTATCATTATAATTATTGAGCTATTATGTAAATTGTTAATTATTATTAATTATGACGACACCTGCGCACAAACTGACTGTTTTTTTTCTATGTAAGTCATTAAAAAGTAGTTGTGTAGGTTTAAAAGTTTTGATTATTAATTGAAATATGATATTAAGATTTTCTTAATGCTCACATTTTATAAGTTGATTTCTTGGCACTAATAAAAACCGCATAGTTTAAAATCAATTAGAAACATATTATTAAAACATTAGGACTGATGACTGCCACGAGCGAAAAACCACACAATAGATTAAATAAATAGAATAATGATTACAAAATTTTATTTTTGTAACATGACTGAGTTTATAAAGGTAAACCGTTTACAATAAGGTTATATGATCAACTGTAGTGAATATGTGAAATAAACTATAGTGCAAGTTCTGACTTTTATAAAGAACACGTGAACACGTGGAGATTTCTTAATTTTATAGTAACTTAGCAGTTTAAGTTATATTTAAATTACTTATTAGCTAATAGGCTAGATTGTAACGTAAATAAAGTACTTATCACCAGTTGTGATACTTTATAAAGGAAAAAACAAAAAAAAAGATCAAATAAATACTTAAAACCTTAGGTATTTTCTTTTTAGTTTTGTGTACTTAAAAATATACCTATTTTCGGTGTTAAAACTAGTCAGTAGGCACTGAAAGTTTAAATCTATTGTAAAGTTAAGTTAAGCTTTATAAGTTAAGTTTGCTCATTTTTCGGAAGAAAGGAGATGTTTCATTTACGGCCCTATAGTGTACGGTAATTAAAAAAGAGGGAAAAAATCCACGAATTCAGGCAAAATATTCTTTCCTGAATATTTTCCTGATTACTTCGGCACAAAAAATAATAGTTTTTCATATTATTGCCATAATCTATTGATCATGGCGTCCAGAAATCATGTTACATTAAAACGTAACAATATCACGTAGACGTTATTTATATAATTAAGAAAGGCATGAATTTCTGTGCTATTATGACACTTTTTTTGGCCAATTATAAGAAAGTGGTCGATAAAAAAATATATTAAATTTTTATAAATTGTAGATTTGTAAGTATTTCTGGACGAAAAATGGCTGGCTATCGATGGTTGTAACAACATGACAAATGTCAAACATTTTCAGTTTTTATTTAGTGCCTAAAAATTATGAGTTATTATGAACAAATACATTCTTTATTGTATTCAGGGATTAGTTTCCCAGGTTTTCTAAAGCGTACATGTTATGGCCGGAGTTCTATACAAAATGAAACGTCTCCTTTAACATATCGCAATACTTGAACTTGAATTTAAAAAAGTTTTTATGAGTATCAATCACATCGTAAAATTAATGTATAGTAACAGTCAATGAAACACTCCCCATCGCTTATTAACGGTACCTACCGAGTTACCGATCAAACTGAAGCATTTTGTAAAAAAATATATTAAATAAAACTGTGGTTGTCTTAACTAACGGTTTTAAAAAACCAGCTGGAAATAGAATAAAAATAATACTGGCTTTTACCGTACTATATAGTACATACTAATTCCATGGCTTTTACAAAAACTTTTTATAATAAAAAAATAACGACTTTAAAAAAAAAACACTACTAAGTGAAAAATAACTTAAATTTCGGAAGTCGACTTCTTGGCGGGAAAGTGAAGCGTCATGTTCAGCAGTTTGTTTAATTTTCCAAAATTAGTGTTTAGCCGAATATTAATGTGTAATAATGGTGGATTATTAACCATTAAGTGTTTGTGAACGTGCATTAGTGTAGGCAAATGAAACAAAACAGTGCAACTTCGCTTCAAGTTCTCTCAAGAAGTCCGCGTGAGGACTCAGTAAAGTGCCACATCTTTACTGAAACTCAAGGGGAGTGGGCGGGGATATCATCATCATGCATTTATAATTCATTTCATCAATATTTTAAATAAGAACTAAAACTTGACATTGGCTAAATGCACAGACCGTGCGAAGCCAGAAGAAAAAAAAAAAAAAAAAAACATTTCGGAAGTCAGTGTCTTTGGTTTTGTATTTTCATTTTTTTTATTTTAGGTGTGGTACCTACCCCACACAAATTCATATATCACTATTTGCTAAGTAAAATATCAGTGACAGGAAGTTATTATAAAATCATCAACATACACTAAGTGGAACATACGTATTATTGAAGCAAACTTAAAAACTACTCAAGCAAAGTTTATAAAATATATATGGGACCACAGCGCAATCTATCAAATGAAACACGAATTTTCAAAATCGGTCTAAATTGACGAAAATTTCGATGAACACCAAAAAAAAAATAAAAAATTGGTCACCGATGTTCGCTCGTTTGTTTAATATTAGATAAATATTTCGCTAAATACCCTCGCTGTTGTTTTTGTTGTTGTTAATTTTAATTAGAAACTTAAGTTGGTTTATTCTCTAAATTATGTGGTCGATGATTTTGGTGCACGGTAAAACTCTAATGAGTTTATGTTTGCGCCAATTTTTAAGTATAAAATGTAACTGTTTAACTGAATAAATGAATGAATGAATGAATTATAAATTAAATATATATTCAGACGAATTGAGAAACCTTCTCCTTATTTAAGAAGTCGAATAAGAAAACCATCTCGCTGTTAGTTTAAACTTAGAACTTCAGCATGACTTTTAACGACATTTATCAAAGAATTACCTATGAGGTCAGCCTCTTAGGTACAAAATAATTTGTAAATCAAACATACATACATACATTACCAAAATAATTTGTATATCAAACATATTCTTAAGGTAGTGTGTCTTTATTCCGATTGGAATACAGAATATCTAGGTTCCCAAATATATATTTTGAATGGACACTGATTTAAACAAGAGTTATGAGAAAAATAAGTTTTGTAGAGAAATTTTAAATTCCTCATATCTCGTCTTTATATCATTGTCCTTTCAAAATATATATTTGGGAACATAGATATTCTGTAATCCAATCGAAATAAATACACACTACCTTAAGAATATGCATGATTTACAAATTATTATTACGTTTGTATGAACTATGCATGCTACGCCGGCCCCTTAATTTGACAGCTTTAAATATCTTCCATCTTTTTTTTACTTGACTAACAAGAAAGAGACAACAATATTTTTAATATTTCCATTCAGCATGCATCTTATAGGATGTAGCTGGTGTACTTCACAGAAAGAGGTACACATTGTATAAAATCCAGGTACACACAGGTAGTAATCTAAGGCAGTATGTTCGGTTACACGTGCGGGCTGGCTAGGGGTCACCATCGTTGGATAAGTGGAGATATTCCTGGAAGGACAGACCTTAAGGATCGAGCGAACGTGTTGGGGGTCCGAGTGCGTTGATGTCTTTTATAAGAACGCTTAATATTTATACAATTCGCACATATTTTTTGAGATGGATACGTTGTCTGTTGTTGGTTGATGGATAATTGGATATGTTAATTGATTTTATTTTTGAGTAAATATAGGTATATGTTTTTTTATTTTCAATTATCAGTTTAATAAATAATAATAATATTGTGTGACGAAAATCGTGTGTTCCTGCTATCAAATCAAAATCAGTCCTAACTTCAAACCATTGCGCTATTGCCGTTTATAAATTCCAGCATATTAGTCACACAAACAGTTGGTTTGACGGGCTATTAATCTTTGACTCCTTTAGCCCTGTACGGCGCAGTCGTAATGTTACCTATATTTATGTACCCACGACGATATACCTCGCTAAACTTTACAAGTGTAATCTGACCACTCATTGTACGGAAACCCTATACAAGACGATGTCATTTTATACTGGGAATCTATAGTTTGATAAGTAAACTTATACTGGAAATGTATTACTTGATAATGTGTCGTAGAGTTTAAAAGCGTTTATGGATGTTGAAGTATGTGCTGAACATGTGAGCCTCGTTCATTTTATTGTTCTTACAGCTGCTTTGTATATATTTTATAAGCTTTACGATTGATAGCCGAACGTTTATAGAGATATACCGTCATGGCTCTACAGAGTACCTAAACAAATGGCATTCGCTTCGGAGTTATCCTATTTCTACAATCGCTATAGTTATTTCTCTTTTTGACAAGCGTTATCGCAATTTTCCGATTCAAATTTCTTCATACGGTAGATAGTTAAAGCTGTCAAACTGCGTAGCATGCGTAGTTCATAAAAACGTAATACCAAAATAATTTGGAAATCAAACATATTCTTAGGGTAGTGTGTATTTATTTTGATTGGATTACAGAATATCTATTTTCCCAAATATATATTTTGAAAGGACAATGATATAAAGACGAGATATTATCTCGCCTTTATATCATTGTCATAATATCTCGTCTTTATATCATTGTCCTTTCAAAATTGAAGAATTTAAAATATCTATAGAAACCTTATTTTTCTCATAACTCTTGTTTAAATGAGTGTCCATTAAAAATATATATTTGGGAACCTAGATATTCTGTATTCCATTCGGAATAAAGACACTCTACCTTAAAAATATGTTTGATTTACAAATTATTTTGGTATTACGTATGTATGAACAACGCATCTATCGCCAGTCTCTTAAGGAAGTTATCGTTCGACGCTGTCGATTCGTTTCATGGAATCGAATGATTGACTAGCTAATTTATTTTCGTTAACCTAAGATCACGTGACATTTCGATAGCCTATTTCATTGTGTGGCTTTTCTACTAGCGTTATTGCTAGTCGAATGCTACTTTGTCTGGGTCCTCTGGTTTCCTAAGAAAGGTAACCAGAGGACCCATAGGAGGAGGGTTGGATGTGGGACCCATGTTAGAAGGCCTCATTTAGGTAGGTATTTACCGGGTAGTAAATATATTAGCCCTATTTTAATTCCTGTAACTGTCTTTGTTACTAGACGCCTATTCTCATAATGAAAAGGATCGATCACCATGTTTACTTACCTACTGCTTGTTGCCAATTTCAGAATATACAAAGTCAAACTCAAAATGTTTATTTCAAATAGGCACATATAAGGCACTTTTGAACGTCAATATTTACAAAAAAATAGAATTGATTCTAGTCGCCCCTTGCAAAAGGTAGTTTCGTATGAAGAAGAATGGGCAAGAAACTCCACCGTTGGTTCGCCAAGCCTGGGCAAACTTATTACATTTGTTGAAGTTAAAGCAGAGTTATCTTCTTGCTTAAATAACAGGTTTGTGTGTTTTATTCGTCATTGTACTATTTACTTATTAGGGAAGTAGTTCTAGACACGGAATCAAACGTGCGTGAGAGTAGATTCTTCATGTCATATGTCAGGAGGCTTTACGTAAGGTGTGTTTATCATTTACTCAAGTTTCATAGGACTTGATCAAATAAAGTTTAAAAGATATTTAAATTGGAATTGCCACTCACAGAAGCTGCCATTTTCATAATATTTAAAAGACTCATTGATACCATTAAAGCTGTTTAAAGTTTCAATTATTAGATAGCTACTTGGCTAGACAGTCAACAAATAGAAACAGATTATTAACACAAAAAGTTTAACGTAGAGGTTAAAACACGAAACGAAACATATTTTCTTTCTGTTTTTTTCTTTCTTTAAAAAATATGATATTATAAAAAGAACAATAGCAACAATCTAGGAAAAAATAAGTAATAAAGGAACAATTGGTCAGTTTTGACCTGCACTTAAAAACTCTGCCGAAATTGGCATAGCGCCTAGAATAGAAGGAATTAAGACAATAAAAGACAACAATTTTGAAGAGCATTAGAAAGGACAGGTACATGCATCTTAGCGAAACAGTAACAGTTATTGCGTCATCCGATGACGTCACACAGAGAAAGGTGTAGACACACTATCATGACAAATTTGATCCCTCTAATGCACTCCATAATCATACAGATATTAACGAATTATACAAATATATCAAAGAATTGAATATACAAATACATGCAGTAGCTGATAATGCAAATATACCCAGCATATATGCAACTATATCAAGATAATGCTATAATGAAAATACATCAAGGATGACAACAGTATCCTTGAAAGAGATAACAGCGCTTCCAGTCTAACTGGATGGCTGAATACCAGTATCAGGAGCGACGGCCAACATGACCTCCACAACCCAGCAACTGGGTAATACGATACCCCGTTGGTGTAAGACTGATCGTCGGACTTTTGGGCTTCTGACGACCCGTAACGTCTGTCAAAGATCCACGAATGACAGCCGGGACCAACGGCTTAACGTGCTTTCCGAGGCACGGAGGGGTCTTGGTATGTAAAGGTGGTCACCCATCCACGGACCAATCTCGGCAAGCGTAGCTCAACCTGATCGATCGACCCATGCACTTAGCCACGAGCTCCTCTATGCTTAGGATATATCTATAGGTAATAGCATTATGGAGAATCTCTCAATGATATTAACATTGTAAGATGCGTTTTTGTAAAGTTAATTCGATGATCTTTCATCCTAATGAATCAATATTTGTCTTCAATGATGATGGATTGGATTAGAATATCCTTCATGCAATGTTGATTGATAACTTATATTGTCTAGCTAATTTTTATAGCCTCCCTCACACTCTCCGCTCCCTCTAACAGAGAGGAGGCCTAGGAACCGAGCAGTAGGAACATTATGGGCTGATTATGTTAATTTTTATTTTGTTTCCGATTCTTATCAATGTAATTATCGATAAGTTCTAATTCGATTTGCATAACATTATGAAGATCTAAAATTGTATTCAGGATCAGAAATATACCATAGTCTACATATGAAATTCTTTTAGTAGCACACGTGATTCCGATTGCATTCTCTTCTTCACCATCAAGCATATTTATGGTTTAAAGAGTCAAGATAGCTAAACATCGACTTTCGTTTATTATTTACTCAAGTTTGGTATGTGTTCACGTGAGCTCAGCCTCTTGCATGACTAAAGCACACGTATCTCTGTTTATCCCAGAAGTGATATCAATTTACTCATTGCACGTAACAGATAACACGATAAAAATGACACAATTTTATCAATGGCAACAATAAATATGTTTGAGATTAATTCTCTGGTCGTTTTGTGTTAGTCCTTTAAATATTTACGTTTTCTATTTGCAGGAGATTTTGAATCATGGGTGGCTTTTGAAAGATTCTATTAAAATGTAAGGATAAACGTTAAAGAAATTCAAAGGTGCTTGTTTTAAATATTAAATGTTCATCAATTTCTAACATTTGAAGTAAAACTAAACCAGCATAAAGATATAATTACATGAACATTAACGTTATAATATAACGGATTGTTAATCTCTACGTATAACTTAATCGATGGACAATCGGATAAAGTTAAATCATCCGATAATATTATTATGTAAGAGATCAACATAAGCCAGATGATGACTGATCGTATGATAGATATTTCGTAAGTTATCAATGATTCTCAAGCATGACTTATCAACTTAACTTTTAATGTATTTTTATGTTTAGGAGCAGTTTCTCAAGTTTGGAAACAAAAAAATGATATGCAATTGAAATTTTATAAATTACAAATTCAATGTTGAGAAACACTGCAAACACACCTCCTGCACTCACTAACTTTAATGCAAACATTATCAAAAAAGTTATATCACTTTTTGCGACTGTGATTTAGACCATCACCATCCCTGAATGTCCACTTGGAACCAAATCGAAAATTTTGTTTGCAAACAACTTATAAATTGATATAAAAAACTGACAGCTTACTTGGAACTAAGTTAATATCACTTGAACCAATCCAGCATCCAATTACACACCGGTTCCGACTGGACACCCACGAGAGACAAAAGGAAAAAGATTGCAGATTTTTTTTTTCTTTTTACTCACTTTTTTTATTCCGAAATGCGAACAACACTACACTGACCGTAAATTTTATTGAGCGAACGAATGTAGCGCGTCCCGTTTGACACCGGCGTGCGTTCTGCCTCACGTACGTTTCGCGTTTGGCCTTTCCGCTTCACGCTTGACGTTTTTATGGATCAGTCAACGCTGTGATTGGTCAAGACGACGAGCCCGTCGCTACGTCACACGAAAGCCTTTAGGGCTCACGCAACCGATAGATTTTTACTATAGTTTGGCAATTTGTTAAGAGTTGTAGCGCTGCCGGGCGGTGGTAAGGTCTGGTTTGGTAGATAAGTGAGCTTTGCGTTTGCGCTTTTGGACGATTTAGTTTTTTTATTGCAAATCATATTAAAATCATTATGTGACCATATACATTGAAATCTATATTTATGTATTTACTAGTAACTCGGATTTGTAACTTGGCATGTAAGTTTTAAATAATTATCTATAATATTTAAAACTTTGTACACTTTTTTCCGACGCAAAGTTACTCTCTAGTTTAGTTTCTCTATGTTTTAAAAATAAATAATTGTGATTCTGATTCTGTAGATAGACAACTAGAACTCTAAAGTAAGACCAATTAACACATCTAGTTTAATGATAAACACGCCCCCAATCAACACTACAAAATTTGAAGTCAAGAACATTTAATTTAGAATTAAAATCCCCTCAATGCACGGCGAAAAAAATCCAATCAGAAAATTTCCGTCACGCTTTTAACCAGTGTCCGGCACAAAAAAAAAACTAAGACAGACGAAGTTTAAGAAAAAAAAACATTAATTTATAGGACTTACCCAAGTGATATAACAAAACGTTTATTCGGCAAATCCACACAGTAGCACGATCACTAACGTCTTTCTGATGCTCCCCGCAGTAAGCGACTAACGTCCAAGCTGTGTATTGTGTGTCTCTGAAATACGCGAGTACATCGCGTCCTATTGTTTGCCCAATATACTTGTATTGTGGCCGCGTCTGTGTGCGTTTGTTTGTGTTTCTGTTTAATTGAGGTTTTGGTTTTTTTAATGATTTTTTGTTTTTGTTTTGATTAATTTGTTTTGATTTTTTGTAACCATGTCTTGGGAAAAAATGTTGATTTGAATAATAACGATGCATGAGATGCTTGCTATTCATTTTGAGTTGTAACGAGTAGGAATTAATATAAATAAAAGAACTAATATGATAATTGACTAAGCATAAAACTAGGATCACTTAATAAATAAATAAAATCATTTTATCAACTAAAAGATCCACAAGATATTAGGTTTGCACTTAAAATACAATTGTTAGTAATTTAAACTAAAAACGAATGAATGAGAAGACACCCAAAAACGAATAACTAATTTAAATCTTAAAATAACATTTACGAGTTTTATAACAATAGTTGTATTCTTTCTAAGTCAATTAATAGTGAATGGGTGCTTAAGACTCAGATATATGCCAGTGACCTTGAGTGGTTAGCTTGCGTGTTCTGTACTGAGCTCACGCAACGCATCGTACGTTCAGCTAGTAATAGGACTCGCCCATCAAGGAGCGCTGTCCCCAATTTGACGCGTTATTAATTTATTATATAGAAAACAAAAGGTATTTTAATAAATAGCGTATACTAAAAGATCAATAATTAAATTATCTTTAAATTGGTGAAGGTTTCAGAAAAATACGCTTGGTAGATTTTGCGCCATTCTCAGTTTTTTATCTGCGTTAGACATAACTTTACAAACTAATTTCACTATGTAATATAAACATATAATCTAAAATATTCACATATCAAGTTATTGAGAAAATGCTCTAATTTAAATATTTTTTTTTCAAATAATTAACACTACTCGTTTAGACGTGATCTTCAGTATAAAATCATCAAAAGTCGGTTATCGTCGCCTTAACATTGCTCTACCAAACTTTTAAGTCTACGCAGACCACTCAATTCGGTCCGCACGACCTCATTTACAAATGGAGGCGCGAACAAAAGCTAGTTATTTTTCATAATTAAGTAAGATGATGCGATAAGCGTCTGCATTCGCAACCAATTAAACGAAAGTACCCACTGTGACGTCAGTAGCTGTGTCTGAACAAAATCGAGCGGGACACCATAACCCGTCGGGCAGTGGTTCCGCAAAAACTTGGGTAGACCTAACCAGAGAACTACATCACTTTTTCAAGGCCAAATGACGTAGATAAAAACCCAAGTCCCTACCAAGTAATCCCAAAGTAATAAAAAAAGAAGGATTATTTATTTTATTACATAAACGAATTTAAGGAACAGTTCTTAAAATAAACTACCAAGGGTGGATGAACATTTTAGTAAATATATCTCTATATTAATCTCCTTATGTCTCTTCTTTTGAGGAGCTCGTGGCTAAGTAATACCAGCCGCACGGCTCGATCCATCAGGTTAAGCTACGCTTGCCGGGGTTGGTCCATGGATGGGTGACCATCTTTACATACCGAGACCCCTCCGTGCTTCAGAAAGCACGTTAAGCCATTGGTCCCGGCTGTCTTTCTTGGATCTTTGACAGTCGTTAAGGGTCGTCAGAACTCCGAAAGTCTGACAACCAGTCTTACCAAGGGGAATCGTACTATCCAGTTACAGGGTTATGGAGGTCAGATAGGCAGTCGCTCCATGTAAAATACTGGTATTCCACTGCATCCGGTTAGACTGGAAGCTGACCCCCACAAAGTTGGGAAAAGGCGGGCAGATTGATTAATGTCCTTATGTAAAAGCTCAGGTTTCAGATCCACCTGCTGTCCCCCCTGGACGGACCAAAGGGAAGTGAAGAATCACTCTTGAAATAGCCCGAATTTTACAGGAGGTGTGCAAATATCAAAGGTAAATGATTAGATTCATTGACATACAGAGATTATTAAGAGAATTTTCTCGGAACCGATAACGCAGCCTTCGTCACACCATAATCTCCTTTGTACTATCTTGCACGGAGGTTGCACAGTCTCAAAGCAATTTTGTGTATAAATTTAGTTGTTTTACTGAGGTTTGTTTGGATCCAGTCGCCCCTTTGAGAGCGATAACATCACAAATTCCATAGATAAATTACATCACTTTACTTAAATATATTTTTATTTCTTAATTGTTGAACTATTTACCGTACAACGGCAACGTTTCGAACATGGAAAATCCACAACCAACTTTTGTGTTTAAATATCGCGTACTGGGTAGAACGGGGTGAATATAAATGCAGGGGTGAATCGATACGCAACTTTAAAATGGATTTTAATGTTGAAAAAAAAATGAAATATGTGTGGTTCTTTCCTCAAAAGACCATTTCACACACGGATCTACATGGTACTCACATGATCTAACCAAGATTATGTCTGGACTTTAAAAGAGACCCCTGAGTTTGTTTCGCCATTTCATTTATCTTTTGCTGCCAAAAAGGACTATAATGGGTTACCTGTACTATAATTAACGATTAAGTGTCCTTGTTGTCAGCAAACTATATAATTTCAAGGTTAAAATACATTTTAAAGTTGCGTCTCGATTCACCCCTGCATTTTTATTCATCCCGTTTTGCGGTACTGATACGTACAGATTTTTTTCCAGGGTGATGGGAAGATTAGCCCACTGTTACTAGAGCGAAGCCACATGATGCGTTACGACGCTTGAGCAGTGACGCTGCGTCATCCTATACCCAAATCACAGTGACTTGCCACACGGTGCGTTGCGACAGCGTATAGCGGCGCAACGCACGCTCAACGGACAAGGAGACCAGAGAGACGAAGCGGGGAAGGATGTGGCGGTGCGATGCCGTGCGTCTGAGCGGCATCACAGAGCAGCGCAGTGTTAGCTTAGCTGTTTTTCAAACCATCTTCGGTGTCGGTAGGGCCTAGCTGAACAGTTTTGTATATTGTGTTAGAACTTCCACCAGCGCAAATAATGGCGTCCATGCAGCCATCCCTTTACGCTAAATGGGTGGATATCACGCGAAATCGCTTGGGATTTGAACGCCTCGGACTGCGCATCATCAACAAAGATATCAGATGATAGATGACTCGGATGACAGCTCCGTTAAGCTGCAAGCGTTTCATACTTTCCTAGATCACGTGATGTATCCTTGTTCAGCCTTGATCAGCTCACGGTAGCTTAACCTTAGCTAAACCTTACGGGGACATATATACTGCTCAGAACTCCACGGCCTTTTCTGCCGACTATTTGTGCCCGACAAATACCTACATCGGGCACGATCTGTTTGCGCAGCCTTCATCGAACTATCGCCAGAGCTGAATCCCCAGTGTGTCATACTTTGAAGATGCTCAACGCCCTTCTGACTGCCAACCCTGAATGTGATGTGTTTGCGGATGAATGGAGAAAAATTATGCGTATATGTCTGGTGTTCTGTGAGAGAAAGTATGCAAGGGAGTCTACTGTTCCATGTTAGTGTAAACAATACAAAATGAAATTAAATTGAATCTGAATAACATTTATACAAAATATGTTAATATTCATATGACCGCTGTTTGCACATTCTCAATTATTATTTTTTTAAATGTAAAAATAAATACTGTTCCAAAAAACCCTTTATCTCCGAAGTTTGCATAGATAAAAATCTGAAATTATTCCATGTGATAGAAGTTTATGTAAAGATTACAGGAAAAATAAAACGATGTCTCTAAATAGCACAGTTTTTCAGTAATCAAAAACATCATATAATATATACGTACGGAACCCTCGGTGTGCGAGTCCGACTCGCTCTTGACCGGTTTTTATTTTTAAAGTTAAGTTACGTACACTTTACAGCCTTAAAAAAATACTTATACGGAGTTAAAGCGCCCTGGGAAATTAAAGATGGCAATGGTATCTCCTCCTGATAAGTGATACCATATAATATTGAAATGTGGGTGTGGTTGTAAAATATAAGAAAAACCAACATTCCTTTTAGGTCACGATAAGAGAGAAAAAGAAAATTATCAATAGCGATCACTCAAAGTTATCAGTCAAATGGAAAACCGATTACTTAGGCGCAGATAAGATGTAGGTAGATTAGTAGCGATATAAGAACATAAAGACACTGTAATGTATCTTTAAAGATATTGCTTAGTGGCGCCACCGAAAGATGACGTGACCCAATAGGACTCTCCCTCTTTCAGAAATACCAAATTGCATCACTCGTACAAAAGAACTTACCAATAAGTTCGTAATTAACAAAGCTTAAGAAGTGCGTTATACTCTAATCCCCTTAAGGCGACGATAACCGACTTTTAATGATTTTATACTAAAGATCACGTCTAAACGAGTAGTGTTAATGATTTGAAAAAAATATATGTTAAATTAGAACATTTCTTCAATTACTTATTATGTAAAATAATAAATAAATAATAAAATAAATGATAAATAAATAAATAAAAAATGATAAATAATATATGATATTAATAATAAATGATTAATATGTTAAAGAACGCTTTTAGCGATAAGACCGCCCATTGTGTCACCCTATGTAAAATTTAAACATTTATATCTGTAACTTTTATGGTGTACATAATAAAGAGTATTCTATTCTATTCTATTCTATTCTATTCTATGTGAATATTTTAGATTATGTTTATATTACATAGTGAAATTAATTTGTAAAGTTATGTCTAATGCGGATAAAAAACTGAGAACGGCGCCAAATCTACCAAGCCTATTTTTCTGAAACGTTCACCAATTTAATGATAATTTAATTATTGATCTTTTAATATACGCGTTTTATTAAAATATCTTTTGTTTTGTGTATAATAAATTAATAATGCGTCAAATTGGGAACAGCGCTCCTTGATGGGCGAGTCTTATTACTGGGTGAACGTGCGACGCGTTGCGTGAGCTCTCAGTATAGAACACGCAAGCTAACCACTCAAGGTCACTGGCATATATCTGCGTCTTAATAATAAACTCGGAGTAAACTTACGCCAAACTTAAACTTTGAATTTATGGTTTACATAATAAGCCTATATTGTTCCCACTGCTGGGACACAGGCCTCCTCTCTGCGAGAGGGAGTGGGCCATAACCCGCCACGCGGGCCCAGTGCGGGTTGGTAGATGTCATATACCTTCGAATTTGTAGTTCTAGGACATGTCGGTTTCCTCACGATGTTTTCCTTCACCGTTTTCAGAGCAGTGGTGATGAAATTATTTACACAAAGTAAAGCACCACCGCTGCTCTTTTATGGTTTAATTTATGGTTTAACTGATATTAATACTGGTGTAACCATTGATATCCGGATAAATTTCCAAGAGGGTACAAGCATTGTTCTGTAAAACAAACTCGCCCTTATGTCACTTCATTTGACACTAATGAAGACACACAACTAGTGTAATTAGCAGCAGCACTTACCTCTCTTAAGTTTCGTCAGAGACTTTTTGTAGATTACGGCACCATACTCAGTGAATTGTCCACGGGGACGTACATTAAGAAATGTAGATTTTTTTTTTAGAAATTTCTAAATTACTTATATATTTCTAAATTAAGAAATTTCAAGTACAAAAATAATGTGTTTTATGCACAGGTCAACCGAAAAACCCAAATTTTTTGAAGTCGCCGAATTACTTGCGATAAGGGAATCATCTTTAGCTCTAGCAAATTCCTTTTCAAGTACTTCATGATTTTATTTCATGGTGTGTCCATAAAACAATCTATTAGGTATCTAATTATCTATCAAAGTTTTAGAGACAAAATTCTGTGATCTTTTACATCATTGTTCCTTGTTGAACATGGACCTGCTACCAAGGAGGGAGCAACCCTAGATATGACATTTTATCTCATATCATGGTAGCCACAGTAAATGAATAGTAGATTTTATTCTTAGTTAACGACTAGGTACATAAGGAATCCGATCACAAACAGCCAAAATATTTATATTTAATAAACAAGATTTGGTCTCATATCTCTTATCAGATAAGGGTATCGTTACGTAGATTATGTATGTGTAGATACGTGACGTAAACACATGTGACTAATTTATTCATTTAAATAAAGTCCCAAGTAACGTCCGTTGAAGGTAAAGAAATCATCATTATCATCCTTCGTTAGACGAAATATTTAACGAGAAGAAATTGTCATCACACAACATAATAATTATAGATACTACCTACAGCAATAATAAAACAATTAAAATAAGATTCGGATGGAATACCAAAGACCAATCATTTTTAAGATGCCGATAACGATGATGATGAACGCGGAACGCGAACGAAGTCCAAGACATATGAAGCAGTTTAAAAAAACAAAACCGAATCGGAAATACCGAGAATTATAAAAATAGTTCCAATACAAATAGGAAATACAGCACCGGATTAGTCGGAAACACTTCAACTATTAAGCTACTATAAGAACAGGTACAAAAAAAAAACTCGTTAGAAATATCTACTCACCGAAAACCGCAAAATTTAATAATTTTGGCTTGTCTGTGTGGTGAATCATTTAGAATCGTCGACCGTGACTTTGAACGGCAAACCGGCCTAACCGTGACGGTACCACGGAAGCTAACAGGTTCATCAACACGTCATTTCGTGTCTACTGCGGTAATTAGTTTTACTTTTACTTAAATAACGTCTGTGGACCTGAAAACGGTACCGTATCTTGGGCTCTTGGTGTCTTAAGCTAGCTTTAGGTCAAATCATCCTTTACTTTGACAATATTCATGACACTGGAAAAGTTTCATAAACTCCACGACCTCATTCCACCGGCCCCATTCTATTATCAGACATCTAGACGCACTGCAGGTTACCATCCCTTCCTTGTTGCTATTCCACCAATTCGCACTAAGCGTTTCTAAATGACTTTTATAATGCGTACAGCAAAAGAGTGGAACTCTCTGCCTGCGTCTGTGTTTCCGAACGCATACAACCCTAATCTCTTCAAAGTTAGAGTAAACAGGCATCTTCTGGGTAAGGTCACTCCATCGTCGACTTTGTCTCTGTCACCACTGCCCTAGACTAAGGTCAAGAGCAAACCCATCCTAAATAAAAAAAAAAAAACAAATAAAAATAACAAATACCCTAAAGTAAGGTAGAAGGGCCAAATATGATTTTACCACATCACTAAAGGTGGGCCAAAGAGCATTGAAATTGCTATTTATGTATTCAGTTCAGCCACCATTCACCGAATATGAGAAATAATGCTTTAGTATACACACATTACCATTTCCACTGTCCAAAGCGAAGGTGCACGCACTATCTCAAACCTACATTTCACAGACTGCATTTATGATTTTCTGACATTAGTATGTTTCGAGTGGCTCCAATGCGTCGTGAGGATTTTTTATCGTTGTAGGACTGTCATTTATATGAAAAACTAGCTGCGTCCCGCGGTTTTACCCGCATATGTCTCGATCCCGTGGGAATATTGGGTTATATTAAAGGTATTTATGTCCTAATAAAGGTCATGGTCTACCTTTGTGCTAAATTTCATCCAAATCCGTGTAGCCGTTGTAGCGTGCTCACTTTCGCATTTATAATATTAGTAAGGTTAGTTATATTATTAATTAGGAATACAATCGCACTGTAAAATTGTCACAGAGTTAACCATACAGTGACTTATGCGGCGGCGATCTCTTCCGTCCGAGGAGCGAGAGTGCATGGGAGGCCATCACCTCCTTCTGCAAAGCAGTAATGCTCGTGAAGGAGGAGGCGGAACGCGTGAGGGAGAGGTAGGGTTCGCGCTCTCACGCCCCTAGTCGCCGCAGGAGACACCCCGGGCATCGGGAGTCGCAAGCCGATTTTCGGCCACAGTAGGCAGGGGCCCTGCGGACGGTGAGCGATGGGTAGGTCGCCGTTCGATAAGGACCAGGCCCGGGTCGACGGCGCGTTGTGTTCCACGCGCGCCTCAAAGGGATGACAGCACGAATTGACGGGGTCCATTAGGGCCAATGCCTGCCAGGGTTGCGAGTTTGTCCGAAAGGGATATCGTGGCCCTGGCACACAGGCGACAGAAGAATCACGAGTGGGCTTTAGCCAGTAAAAGTCTGACACTCCCTCCCGCTCCGCCCAGAGCGGGAGAAGTTATTTGATAATTTCCCACCAAAAAAAAAACAGTGGCATATGAACAGCTTAATTTAGTTATACAAGCCACTGCAGCCATGAGACTGAACAGGGGAGTTAACTTGCACTCTTACGGCAGGCCAATAATCAAAAAGTAAGGTGTCATGTGAAGTGTTCAGCGATTTTGAGCCCTGTGCGGTGCAACTATGACTGTCACCTGACCCGTATTACAGAAGACTCTAGCATTAATAGAACTAGTTTCTACCAATCAAATAGCTTTAAACCAGTTTTAAGTAATGCTTTAGTCTTGAGTGAGGGTCTGTTATAATACGGATCTAAAACTGCCCTGAAAACAGGCATGGGGGCCCAGGACGATTATCGAGCTTCACGACACATGTATAGAAACATTCGCTAATATAGCTGTATTCAAATAGAAATAGAAACTTTGACCGATAATATGTAGCCGCTGCTCCGCTAAAGCCTTGACAGATCCACCAGTATCAATCAATGTTGGCCGACCAACTATCAATATTAATCTTCATCTAGATTATAGCAGAAGCCAAGCAGAAGTATCAATGAATCATTTCGTTGTATTCTGAAGATCATGTTTGAAGTATATTTTCTTGAAAATCCAATAGAAAAAGATGGATTTTACGAGTATCTACATCTTGCGTTATGCCACTCCCTTGATCAAAGTGATATTAAAAAAATGTTGAATTGAATTATTTTTACTTGTGAAAAAGCTTAATCACATTTTCGTACTGTCTTCAAAGAAAGTATTTTAGTACTTTTATCTTCGTCTTTTTATCTCGTTTTTTTTTTTAATATGCCTTAGATAAGCCTTTGGCAGGGCCGGATTCAGAGGTTGTGAGGCCCTGGGGCAAGTAAGAAGTGGAGGTCCCAAAAATATATTTAGAACAGACAAAAAAAAAACTACTTAAAAAGGTACCTTGTGAATGTGAACATTTTTTTCTTTGATACACAATCATTCTGCCAGCCTTTTCCCAACTATGTTGGGGTCGGCTTCCAGTCTAACCGGATACAGTGAATACCAGTATTTACATGGAGCGACCGCCTATCTGACCCCCACAATACGATACCCCTTGGTAAGACTGGTTGTCAGACTTTTGGGATTTTTTTTCTTTGATACACAAAGCAGACTCGATGAACGTCCCAGCGTCGCGTCGAAGAAAAACAATTCAATGAATGAACTACGAATCGACTAGTTGACGAATGTAAATCAACGTTGACGTTTCGATAACGGGAAAAACCGTCAACGACCCAACCCTACAAAGGATGTATTTTCTTTCTTATCTAAAAAAATCAAATTGTGGAGGCCCCTTCTTTGTGGAGGCCCAGGGCTAGAGCCCCAGTTGCCCTGCCCTAAATCCGGCCCTGGCCTTTGGTGTTGATCTATAAAAAAACGCTTGAAAATGTTTATTAATAGTCGGTAAGACATATTATTTCAGTCGGTAAAAAAATAAATCACTTTAATTCACGAGTTGATCAAAGATTTATCATCTGCCTTTTCACAACTATGCTGGGGTCGGCTTCCAGTCTAACTGGATACAGTTAATTAACAGTATTTTAAATGGAGCATCTGACGAGATGACTGATTAACTGACTGACTGTGACGAGTTGATAAAAGATTATTGACAGATGACAGACAGATTCTCAGATTCTCTGAGAATGCCACAGGGAACTATTCCAGGCCTCTCAATGTTGAACACAATGTTGTTGTTCTTTTCAAACGAATCTTTATCATATTCCTGACAGTTAGTTAATAATCCTTGATCCTATGTTATATGAGATAAATATTATTCTGTCGAGTGATACGATAATAAGCGTTATCAATAAGTCACTCAAAGGAGGAAAATATATTAAAAACGCCATTAATACCGTAGTGTCATACCTAAAAGAATAATTTCCTTATTCCAACTAGAAATAAAACAAGGAAACAGGGGCCGGTTATTTTTATCAGTAGATAAAAATGTGTACACATTTTGTAAAACAATATATTAGTTGTAGATTTCCGGAAAAAGTCTTTGAACTATGGAAAATTTTGGGACTTTATTTAATGACTGTATCTATGTAGGATATTAAGAAGACCTTTGTTTATGTTTAAACTTTTTGTAAGAAGCAGCAATAGTTGTCTAGCTACACGACTATCTAGAAGTTACAGATTTAGCTAGGAAAGGAGTAGCCGTGAATGTAGATAGGAACGCTAAATTAAGAATACATGAAACTGCTAAAATTGGTTAAGAAAATAAAGAAAACGATGACGGAGAGGTTACCCAACTTGTTAAGTTTAGAGTACAATTTAGATATCCTCTCATATTTACATTGACATCACACAACTACACAAGTATAATTTATTTCGCCTTTACCAACGAGATAAATAGAAGGAAAATAATGGTAAATATGATGACGCTTCAACGTTTTCACATTTAAGTAATGTTCATTCGCGATTCATGGTGCCTGTATCATAAAAATATATATATTTGGTGAATCAACGCCATAGCCCGGCAAGAACCAAGCTTGATAATAATTGTACATTTAGTTTCACGTTTTTAGCCATTGTTAACTCTATCAAATATCACAATGACTTTATTATAATCAAATCAATATGTTTGAGTTTATCATTACTATTATTGGTCTAATAAATGCATGATTTATTAATATTTTGTATTGATAATACAAATCATTCAAAAAATGTGCTAACTTTTTTGGTACCTATTATGTAAGATTGGTGCTAATTTTATTATATCTAATAATCTCCTATAAATTACTTTATCCAATAGACTTATTGTGACTATACATTCGTTTGAAACGCCATTTACGTTCCAGTCTTATGAAAAAAAATCGTTTACGCGGATTCATTCAGAAAACCGCAGCTGAAGAGAAGCGTCATTCGCTGAGTATTGCAAAACGTGGTGTATATTACTGTTATGTTTAAGACGCCTGGTTTCCAACCCCTGTATGAGGAAGCTAGTTTATTTTCCTTTAAAAGACACGTGGTCCTCTTCAAGTCTTTAGCTTCAATAAAGCTTACCAAATCAAATAAAATCCAATCGAATGAAAGGCAATTGAATGCAGCTGAGATGAGAATGTTAAGAGGGATGAGTATATAAGAGGAAGTCGGAAAGTGACACCGATGACTGAAAAGTTGTGTGGAAAAAGGTTGTCATCGTATGGGCATGTGATGCGAAGGAATCAGGGAAATGCCGCCAGGAATGTTTTGAATATGCATGTACGAGTAGGGGAAGACCAAAGAAACGATGGATGGACTGTGTGAAAGATGATATAGCTACAAAGGGAGTGACTACCGAGATGACAACTAATAGAGAAGTATTTAATAATAATTTATTTATTTCAAAAAAGTGTGGTACATTTTTTTTTTTTTTATGGTAAATTATCAAATAACTTCTCCCGCTCTGGGCTGAGCGGGAGGGCGTGTCAGACTTTTACTGACTAAAACCCACCCGTATTCCTTCATTTGCCTGTGTGCCAGGGCCACGATATCCCTTTCGGACAAACTCGCAACCCTGGCAGGGTGGTACATACAGTCTGTTACACAAATATGATTTAACAATTTAGGAAACAATCATAGAGAGTAAGTAACAATTGAATCTGGCGTCCTAGCTTGGTTACATGGTAAGCTGTATTAAGTATGGAAGGAAAAGATATGTTGCGCCAACCCCAAATAAATTGGGATAAATGCAGGAGAATGGTGAAGATTTGATGAAAGCTTACCAAATCAGTATTAATCCGCTAACGTCATAGTGTAGTCTCTAAAGTTAATCTCTAGGTTTCGCTATTATAACTGGAGTAGGAATTGACTACCTACTCCTAAACCTACGTAGCATGGTGCAAACCGCAGAATATGACGTCAAATGTATGTAGGTACCGCAAGACGTCCATGCAGGTACTTGTTATTTTTACCTATTGATTTACGTACGAACGAATTTGACATTTCGCCTCCGATGACCGAAAGATTTGCCATATCATCACGCGGCGGGCTGGTTGGTGATCGAAGTTTCGTGCTGAGATGAAGTCAAGAATGATGTGGCCGATTGGTGATTTTTGGTTTACGCAAAACTCTGCCTTATCAATCTCAACACAGAGGCCTAGACAAAGTGACGTTCTAACAGCGATAACGATTATAGGATAGTCAAAAGTTTAAGGGACTGACATAAGCTACCGAAAAGCTCATGTCAATGAGTCAACCGCGTTGAGAGTCATTGTAGAAATACGAAATGCTTTGAAAGTGATTTCCACTGGTCTAAGCCCTCTGATCAGCGGGCTTAGACCAGTGGATAACATTCATTGCGTTATTTACGCCGTTGTGCAGACAATATTTTCTAACATACGAAGCAATGAATTAGCAATAGCCTTCAAAATCATTCAGATTTGTGATTTTGTGATTGATAGTGTGTTAAGCAATTAGGGTGCTCGCCGTTGCGTCGTTTCAATACGTTTAGTTGTTGACCAAAATAATGATGTCTCTAGCTAAGCATAGCTTTGTTTAGGTAGAATCGACTTTAGTTGTACCATATTGTTAAAGAGGTAGTATATACTATTATTGTGGCTCATCGTATAAGAAAGCGTGACCACAAACAAATGACTCAAGCCAAAGATTGAGTCTATCCTCTGGCTGTACATTGTATGACGTCTATAATAGAACAACTTGTTCCCGTTTGTTGGCGCTTGCCCGAAAAGGGGCATTATACTCATCATAATTTTTTTTTTCTATGGGATTTTTCGATGGGGGATGGTCCCATAGTTGGTCAAAATGATGAGTACAATGACCCCTTTACGGGTTTAGTGTAAACAAAACCTAATGATGTGTATAAAAATGAAATGCTGTTCGTTGGTAAGCGCAACACTTAGGAATGGGTTTGGCTATTGTTGGTTTGAAAATATTTGTATAGTCCGAATAAGCTTTTAAGGAACAAAAGTTTAGAAAAGTATTCTGGAAAATTTTAAAATTCGGGTATACTGAACGTCCTTTTTAGGGTTCCAAAATGGTAAAAAGGAACCCATATGGTGAGACTAAGTCTGTCTGTCTGTCTGTCACACCTGGATATCTCAAGAACTACTAATGCTATCAACTTGAAATTTAGAATAGTTTTAGATGATATTTGCCCAACTATTTTGCAAATAGTAGTTTCCAACTTTTGATGAAAAATGTAAAAAAAAAATACCATTCCCCCCCCCCCTTATCTCCAAAGTTTGCATAGATAAAAGTTTGAAATTATTCTATGTGATAGAAGTTTATGTAAAGATTACAGGAAAAATAAAACAATGTCGCTAAATAGCACAGTTTTTCAGAAATTATCAACATCATATATACGTACGGAACCCTCGGTGCGCGAGTCCGACTCGCTCTTAACCGGTTTTTCTACAGGATTTTTGTATGAACTCCAGACCAAAATTATTGAAATTTTGACAGGAAATGTTATCAGGACAACGTATTTCAGTAATTTAATTGCTATAAGGTTGCTATATGGTTGCTGACAGATACATAAAATATATGTGACAGGGCTGTATATAATGGGCGGCATGCGTCAGTAACACATTCTCACATCGGAAGGCTTGTGAGAAAGACCTCGTATTTTTGGACTGGAGTGAAATTATCCCTCCTTCCCGTTACAATCACGCTCTGCCTTCTTTGTAACCGACTTCTAAAAAGGAGGAGGATCTCAATTCGGCTGTATGTTTTTTTTTTTTTTTGTATGTTTGTTACGCGATTACTCCGTCAATTATGAACCGATTTTGAAAATTCTTTTTTTGTTTGAAAGGGTATACTCCCGAGGTAGTCCCATTGCCACCAAATCAGAATCTGATGAGGGGATCTTATGGAAATCGATGAAAACCCTCAAATTTTATATGCAAACCTATAGCGATTTGGGTATTTTTTATAGTAACTCGTTCATTTGCTCTCCGAAAGCACCATTTGGTGAAGTGGAACTGATGATGGAGACCACAGATGGCCACCGGAACAATATAATAATGAGTACCTATTTAACGGGTTGCGATTAAGCAATTTATGCTCGTCACTATGCATATGGTGAGTGGCAGTTCTCCTGGTTCTTACCAGGAGAACTCCTCAACAATCAACGTCCCGGCATCGGGAAAAGCAATATTTTGTAAAAGGTGATAAGCAGTTAACATTAGGCTATTGTAACTTAGATAAATTCAAAACTGACCCACTAAAAAGTGAAAAATAAAAAACTTTTTACAAAAAAATAATAACCGACTACCAAAAATAACACTACAAAGTGAAAAATAACTTTAATTTCGGCAGTCGGTGGCAAAAAACTGAAATACAGATCCAAAGACACCAAATTTCGAAATTAGAGTTATTTTTCACTTTGTAGTGTTATTTTTGGTAGTCGGTTATTATTTTTTTGTAAAAAGTTTTTCTGACCTGGCAGACGAATAATTAATTTATTTATATAAATCGAACACAAATGATTCACATTGTTGGTAGTAACTTATAAAACTATATTAGTAACATTTCTCCATAAAACAAAAGCAAAAATAAAACTAATTCAAATATCTATATCAGCTATGCCCGTTCCCTGCTGCACCAGACCTGCAGCTGTGCATACGGGTCCAGTGCCCAGGAACGGGCAATCAGGCTTATTAACAATGCAGGCTTATTTGAATGTAGAGCAGTGGTGGCCTAGTGGTATCGGCGCCGCCGTACGAGTTGTAGGTCGTGATTTCAAACCCAGTCAGGCAACTTTACTTTGTGTATTTAATTTCATCACCACTGCTCTCAAAACGGTGAAGGAAAACATCGTGAGGAAACCGGCATGTCTTAGAACCAAAAATCGAAGACATGTGTTATCCACCAACCCGCACTGGGCCCGCGTGGTGGATTACGGGCCACTCTCTCTCACAGAGAGGAGGCCTGTGTCCCAGCAGTGGGAACATTATAGGCTGATTATAAAAGACAAATGCAATCACGACTATCCTATTTATCAACAATCTAGAATCGTGATTTGCTCTATATCGTCACCCATACAGGGTTTTCCTCAATCCTACAAAGACAAAAGAAATTTTGAAAAAAAAGTTGATAAAAAATGTCGTATTTCAAATCATACGCAAGTCGCTTATGATTTTAAATTCGAAATATTACTTAGATTTTTTTTTTCCATTTGCTTCTACTCCATTTTTTTCGAGACTGTAAAAAACGTCATCCAATAAATAATTATATACCTAATCGTTTGCTCCAATAGTCTTAGAAAAATACGCGGCAAATTCCCAAGTAGAATCTAGACTTACGAGAAATTATATTGAATGAATCATGTAGGTATTATTGAAACCGCTGGAACTTTTAAGCCAAACTTTTCCGTAGCATGTACTAGGAAGTGGGAATATTTCCGTTTCTTTCGTAAGTGGACGAAATTAAACAGGTGTGTTGCACGGCACGATAATTCTAGGTACAGTGAATGGAGGGCTGCCCTTGAGTTTGTATGACGGTTCATTATATCGTTAAATGCACTTCCGCTTGCGTGGAAAGCTCAGTTTTCTGCGGCTGAAATGACATCGACCATCTTCCATACATCGTGGGGCCCACAATTTGATGAACTGTTACAAGTTCCAAATTAGTGTCATTTGTTATATTAATATATCAGCTTTCAGCTGCCTCAGTTGCAGCAGCAGCTGTTTCAGTTTAATTGACAATTGCATTGTCAAGATATATGAAAGAAAAGATATAGGAAGAAATGGGATGGTGATATTCTTTACGTCCGGCACCAAACGGACAACTTATTTTATTGTATGGTTCTTATTCTACAAAAACTTTTTGTAAAAAAAATAACCGACTTCCAAAAAACACTACAAATAGAAAAATACTTAACTTTAATTTAGGAAGTCGGTGTCTTTGGATCTGTATTTCAGTTTTATGCCACCGACTTCCGAAATTAAAGTTATTTTTCACTTTGTAGTGTTTTTTTGGAAGTCGGTTATTTTTTTTTACAAAAAGTTTTTGTAGAATAAGAACCATACCTTTTACAAAATATTGCTTTTCCCGATGCTGGGACGTTAATTGTTGAGGAGTTCTCCTGGTAAGAACCAGGAGAACTGCCATTCACCATATGCATTGTGACGAGCATAAATTGCTTAGCAACCATATTAAAGTACCTAATCGAATCGCAACCCATTAAATACTTTTTATTATGTTGCTCCGGTGGCCATCTGTGGTCTCCATCATCAGTTCCACTTCACTAAATGGTGATTTTCAGGAGTAAATGCACGAGTTACTATAAAAAATACCCAAATCGCTATAGGTTTGCCTATAAAATTCGAGGGTTACCCTCGATTTCCATAGGATTCCCTCATCAGATTGTGATTTGGTGGCAATGGGACCACCTCGGGAGCATACTCTTCAAACAAAAAAATATTTTCAAAATCGATCCATAATTGACGGAGATATAGGTGAACATAAAAAAAAAAAAAACATACAGCTGAACATATAACCTCC
This sequence comes from Tiliacea aurago, assembly GCA_948098905.1. NCBI lineage: Eukaryota > Metazoa > Arthropoda > Insecta > Lepidoptera > Noctuidae > Tiliacea > Tiliacea aurago. Next base: position 23,051,967 of record OX402593.1, read on the forward strand.
TCCTTTTTGGAAGTCGGTTAAAAATAGAGATATCAGTCCCGTAGATCCTTTCCTTTATTATGCCTATAATACAAGAGATTTTTTTTGTTGGTACTTAAATCATCATCTGCCCAGCCCTTTTCCCAACTATATTTTGGTCAGCTTCCAGTCTAACCGGTTGCAGCTGAATACCAGTATTTTACATGGAGCGACTGCCTATCTGACCTCCACAACCCAGATAGGTAATACGATAACTTGGTAAGCTGGTTGTCAGACTTTCGGGTTTCAGATGACCCGTAACGACTGTTAAAGATCCACGAATGACAGCCGGGACCAACCAACGGCTTTCCGAGGCTCGGAGAGATTATAGGTATCAATTTGTGATAAAAAGTTCCCATTGCACAAAAACACCTTAAATAAATTGGAGGGAACTCTAGGTAGCGTTTTCTAAGAATCCTAAAAATAAATAATATTGCAGTGCCAATATTTTACAAAGACTTGCATAAAGTGACCACAAATCGTATTTCCTGGGTACACGTTGTACAGTCACGAGCATAAATACTTACGCAAGGCTCCATTTTCTCCTAAAGTAGTGACAGAATTTTTATGGTGTCACGAACATCGTATAATGATACCATACTATAAATAAATAGGTATTTTCTCACAGTTGCAAGGTGAGCATGGAATAAGTAAATACTTTTTAGGGTTCCGTACCAAAATGGTAAAAAGGAACCTTTATGATGAGACTAAGTCTGTCTGTCTGTCACACCTGGATATCTCAAGAACTACTAATGCTATCAACTTGAAATTTAGAATAGTTTTAGATGACGTTTGCCCAACTATTTTGCAAGCAAGAAAGGAATTAAAAAAATGTATCTTTTTTGCAAAAGGGACTGAAAGGAGGTCTTAAAAATTTGAAGTGGCGCTACTAGGGCATGTGGGGTATCATATGAAAGAACGCTGTTTGCACATTCTCAAACATATTTTTTTTTTTTAGTTTGCAACGATAAAAATCTGAAATTATTCTATGTGATAGAAGCTTATGTAAAGATTACAGGAAAAATAAAACGATGTCTCTAAATAGCACAGTTTTTCAGAAATCATCAACATCATATATTCGTACGGAACCCTCGGTGCGCGAGTTCGACTCGCTCTTGACCGGTTTTAGTACTTTATAGATTGTAAGTAGAGGGAGTCGAGTTTTGACAAGTGGCCGACCACGAGTAATGAATTATTCGAATAAATATTTCAGTATTTATACTCCGTTTGAAATAAGAGTAGACACCAGCCCGTCCCCAAACTACTAATTTTGTGATCCCCCAACGACGCCCTAAGCCGAGGTCCGTACCCCACAGGGGGTGCCCTTAGTGCGCTGTCGTTTTAGTTTTAATAAATATATTTTACGCCCTGGCTGGAGGCTTTAAGCTTAAAAACCTTAGGGCAGCCACAGGAATATCCGGTTAAGTAGCCACGGCCTCTCTAGGTCTGCTACGAGATGCCATTCCGAAAAAAAAAAAGGTTAGACATTTAAATAAACCTTTTTTACAGTTCGTTCAATCGATTTTGAGTTCTATTGCGTTGATGGCATGACAAATGACAGCTGTAATAAACAGTTGGTATTGTAACCACGTGTTTGCTTTTAATGCCATCCTTATGCCCACGGAATAGAAGTCAAAATCGGTTGAACGGACTGTAAACAAGTTTATTTAAATGTCTAATCTTATTGAAAATGGAGTTATAGCTTGTTTTGAGGTTAATTTCTGTCCTTCTTCTTCTTTTCCTTATTTTGAGCTACTACTGTAGTCTGTAAGACTCGCTCGTTTTTTCACGAGACACTTTTGAATTTGGCGTAGTTTAGTTAGTCGCCACTGCGGTACGCTGACATGACTCACGTTTACCTGAGAAATCAATAACAGCTTACAGTTTGTGTTGAGAGCTATACAGGCTGATTGGTGATAAAGGCGATACCAAAATAAATTGGGGGCTTTTCGTAACCACTTACGGGTGACCACTGAAAATCAGCGCTGTGTTGTGGGTCCCCCATACTCGTAGCATGGCATCATGCTGAGTGCAAGCCTTCTTGTCACAGTCATGACGTGCAGCTTCTGGCTATTTGTTTGTTTGTGATAGTACTTAGATCTGTTTTGTGTAACCTTCGAGTTTATTACATGTATTATGTTTTCGTACGCACGTTTTTTCTGTGACAAATAAAATTATTTTTCTTTCTTCTATTTATTTCACTATTGCAGCATGTATGGATTAAATTTTTGGATATGTTTTTATTTTCTATTTGATTAAAACTCTGACTGAAGGAAAACGCAATTGGGTTAAATTTCCTCGATATAATTAAATTCCGAAAAGGCCTCTACTTTTTTTTTCCTGTAATTCTAGAATCCGAAGTGTATTTATTACAAAATTGCATTCAAAATGTGCGTTTTTATTAGGCAATTAAAAACTCTGGCTGTTGAATGTTATGCTTATACGTTATTATGACTATACAACATTAGTTTTTGTTTATACTAAACCTCTTAAGGGGTCATTGTACTCATCATTATGAACAACTTTTACTATGGGACCAACCTTGAAATCGCGAAAAAAAAATCAGCTGTTCCCTACATTTTGACGAGTTCAGCGAACTTAAATGTAGGGAACAGCTGATTTTTTTTTCGCGATTTCAAGGTTGGTCCCATAGTAAAAGTTGTTCATAATGATGAGTACAATGACCCCTTAAGAGGTTTAGTATAAACAAAAACTAATGTTGTATAAATTATGCTTAAAATAATTATGCGTAAACTGTTATGCGTAAATATAGTTAGGATAAACAAAAGTATGCCATGTTATAATATATTATATCTTAAAATTGTATGCGAATGGATAGGGAACCGAGAGGTATCGATATCTAAACACGATAAAATAAAAATGGTGTTTTTTGGGTTAAACGACCGCTTTTAGTGGTTACGTGAAATATAAGTTGAGAAAATAGTTTTTTTTGTTTTGTCATAAATAGCCTGTGCAGTTTAACAAAAAAATATATAATTTTCATCCGATATTTCAAGTGACTACACTTACCTAAGGTTGATACCCAAAAAACAAACTCATCAAATAGCCGCCATCACGTCCGCGGAGTTTCGCTAGCTAATTTATTTTGACCCTGTATACAGCAGCGAGCCGACTACGGGCGTGCCAAGACGTTTGTGACAATACATGATAAATTATGTCATGTCAATTTGTACTAGCATTTTATGACAAAACAGTTTTATCGCTCAAACTGTGATAAAATGTGTGACTCAAGTCATGTCACAGTAGGCCGTGCTCGTCCCGCAGGTGAGTTAAAACTTTCTTGGGCATTTGAAATTAGAATAAGCTTTCTATAAATTATGTATGACAGTTAGGTTCGGCGCCCATTGGCAGTACGGCATGGCAAGGTATTTTTAGGCGATGAATAAAAATATAACTTAATAGTATGGAATTAAAGTTGAAATTTCAATGTTAACGGTCGTAACCATACCGCGGTATTGTTTTTGTACTTACGGCCATTAACATTGAAATTTCAACTTTATTACCATATAGTTAAGTTATATGTTTATTTGTCGCCTAAAAATACCTTGCCATGCCGTGCAGCCAATGGGCGCCGGCCTTAAAAACTTAGGTACCTACTCTGTACACTGTAACTGTCAAATTGGCTATGGCTGACGCAAGAAAAACCTCAGTTACCTGGCCTGTAGGAAAATTTCAAAATAAACAAGAACTTGCCTTATAAAATGCATGATAATTATCAGTGTCAGCGTGTGTGTGTGTGTTTATATAATGTATATGGATATTTTAATTTTTTTTACCTAATGTGCGTTTTGTTTGTGCAGAATAAACAGTTTTTTTTTAAAGAAAAAGAAAGAAAATACGTTAATTTGCGGTAAACATAACGCAAAAAAAAAACACAAACACGAAAGAACAAGTTGGGGGAAATATGCGTCACATCTACGCAAAACGGACATCGCTCAGCATAATGCTGCGATCCTATGCAAGATAGAGCCCCAGCACTGGTTTTCAGCGATAGCCGGCATTTCACGCATTCTTTCAGTGTAGTTACGTAGGTACTGAAGCCACTGTAGCTTTTCCCCGTTAGGTACATAAAAAAACCGGCCAAGTGCGAGTCGGACTCGCGCACGAAGGGTTCCGTACCATTATCTATAAAAACGGCAAAAAAATCACGTTTGTTGTATGGGAGCCCCCCTTAAATATTTGTTTAAGTTTAATTTAATTATTTATTTTTAAAGTGAATATAACTAAATATTCTGTGAATATTTCAAGCGTTTACCTGTTGCCGTTATCAATATAGAGCAAAAACGAGCAAAAATATCACGTTTGTTGTATCGGAGCCCCCTTGAATATTTATTTTATTCTGTTTTTTAGTAATTGTTGTTATAGCGGCAACAGAAATACATTATCTGTGAAAATTTCAACTGTTTAACTATCACGGTTCATGAGATACGGCCTGGTAACAAACGGACAGACAGACAGACAGACGGCGGAGCCTTAGTAATAGGGTTCCCGTTTTACCCTTTGGGTACGGAACCCTAAAAAGTAAATATAAGCACGATAGGCGTGTGATTATCAGCGCATACAGTAAAATTATGGGTATAATATAAAAAATAAATAAAATTCATTTAATTCTGATAAATAAATCCATACATTTACAATTTACATTAACACACACACCACTCAAATTACCCGCTCAATAAAGGATCTCCACAGTGGAGAAGAGATCCTGTCGGCAACAGTCTTCAGAATTCCAATTGACCCTTAAATGTCACGATTTCATGAAATAGTCATTGAATAGGGTAATAGGAACTTAAAGAGTTGTATTAAGTAATGATTTTAATTCTAAAAATACTTATTTTTATGTGCGCGAATCATATTATATTTAGATCATGATGATGGACTGCACATTGCCAATTAAGTAAGAAAATTTGAATTTCGCGAGCTATCCTGACGCATATTGTATCTGCAAGATTTTAAGCTACGTTTGTTGCAATCGAGATTGATTCCTTTTTCACACCTAAAGGCTCGTACAGGCTGGGGCGATATTGCGCCAGTCTGTACGAGCCTTAGCTTGAAGCAAACAGCTTTAATTATTCCTGTTCCCCATTAGTCCCTTTGTTTGTTATTTTGCCATTACATTATGTAACATCATTATGTTTATTGAAAAACCGCAAAATATCTGACGTCAGTTCATGAGTGACGTATATTGCTGACGTAGCTGGAATAAGGCACTTATCGTTGAATCGCATTAGTCGCATGCGCGTGGATTTTATCAGTTTTTAAAACAGTAACGGTGGAGTTTCTTGCCCATTCTTCTCCATACGAAGGTATTTTTTGGAAGGGGCGACAAAATTTTATTGATACTATATATTTTTTTTTTGTTATTTTTAACGTTCTTAAGAGCCTTAAATTGTAACCTCGTAAGTGCTTATTTGTAATAAATAATTTGACTTTTGCGGTAACACTTTAATTTTCCTTTTTTCCCCTTTATGGTCCTATCAAGAGTTTAATCACTGAGTTATTGCATCATATTTATTTGCCCAGGAAAGGTATAATCTACCATCGTTTTCGTAAGTTTTTTTTTCATAGTACGTATCTTTAGGGTTCCTTGTTTCCTTTTCGTAATTATGTAATGATTTATGATTCATTTTTATTTTGTATGCATAATGACGTCTCTATTCTACACTATTGGCACTTTTCAGAAGAACAAATGCAGGTATTAACGACCCATCTAAAATCCGCAGCTGTTACCGATCCATTCCATTCATTTGCAATTTTTACGCTACTGAAACGACACTTGACGAAACCAGGGACCATTTTGGTCCCTGGTTTCGTAGTGGGGGTGGAAAAAACTATATATTTTTTTTTCGCTGAACGCCGTGCGTGGCCTCTCGGGAAAGAGACAAAATTCATTACTTTCTGTGACGAAAGCGAGCTCGCCAGCCGTGTGGTACAATTCCTTGTTGCTACAGGTAGGTACCACAAAAGATTTTTACTTAAAACTTTTTACAGAAATATATTTTACTTTACTTTTTACAGAATAAGTGCGATTATCATAATAATCGCACTTATTCTGTATTATTAAATGTGTTCATTTAAGTTTAAATTCTTATCATTGATTTTAAAATTATTTTAATAGGGTCGGTAACCGCTGCGTTTACCTTAGCTGTTTTTAGAATTTTCTGAAAAGTGATATTTTAAAGTCAGACTTAACAACTCCACTGGTTGGTCATAATGTTGCGCCAAGATGTATTAAAACATAATTATTCTGTCAGTAGTTGAATTCTTTAATATAATTATTATACCCATTCTAAGTACTGTCTTTCACTTCTGTTCTAGCCTACCTAGACAGTGCTATTCTGTAAAAATCTCACCGTGAAATCTTGCGTGGAGTGAGCTGTCAGTGTCATCTCACTGATGCTAGGGATTGACCAAGCATTACATTTACAATCATAATCGAGATTTTAATAATATTTTGTATGCGAAATCTGTCGATCATTTAATATTTCAAAGCTAGTATTTAAGTGTCTAAACATTACTAAATAGGAGGTTTTTAAATAAAATAGCAAAACAGAAATTCAGTCAGAAACTCAATTTTGTTTTTTTTATCATTTTTATCTTATACTGGTCCTTAAACATTACTATGTTTAGACTGTTAAATGTTAGCTTTGAAATAATATAAAATAATCAACAGAATTTGCATAAAAAATATTATTAAAATCTCGATTATGATTGTAAATGGAATTCTTGGTCCATCCCTAGCGTCAGGTGAGATGACACTGACAGCTCACTCCACGCTCACTTCACATAAGTTTTCACGGTGAGATGGACACAGTATCGACATGCAGGTCGTCGATCCATGTGGTATGAGGGGTGTTCCACGAATTATTCACGAAAGTTTTGAAAAAACCCGATACGTCATACAAAAATTTGAATCATACAGTTTTGTGACCGACCGGGTAGGAACACATCTAATCTCAATTCGGCTAAACTGGCAACCCCAAAAATACCTTTAACTTAAAAAATAACAAAGAAATTTCGCCGAAATGTTGCCAGTTTTAAGTCATTAGCAGGAAACTCATTATAGTTAAGGTATAATTCTTCCTTCTCGATTTTTTGTGAGAAATGATTCAGTTATTATTTCCTGACTGATCTGAGAGCTATTTCTTGGTGAAAAAAGTCAGTCTGTCAGCGTTGCCAGATTTTTTTTCGGGTAAACCGGGATTTTGAATCCTTTTAGTAAAAAAAGCTGGATTCTGTCATCAAAAGCGGGATATAATAACAAAACATAAAAAAACTATTATTTTTAGGGTTCCGTATCTCAAAAGGAAAAAAAACGGAACCCCTATATGATCACTTTGTTGTCCGTCTGTCTGTCTGTCAGGACCCTTTTACTCAGGAACGCGTGGAGGTATCAAGTTGAAATTTATATCAAATACGTAAGTCTAGGTCCCTAGGAGCTCTAAAAAAATCAAGCTTCTAAGTCAACGCAATAAAAAAATACGGCGATTAATAATATGCGACATATTTTGATACTTACTCGCAAATAAAGCAAAACCTATACCGCCTTATTACAAAACAAGATTTATATTTTGACATGGCTTAAACCATGGAGCCAGTTTTTGTAATAAGAACGTAACAGTGATTGAAATACCGTTCTTTATACAAAACTGAAAACTTAGTTCGGTACTAAGTTGTCAGTTTTGTGTTTAGGAACTTTACCATAGTCGGAATAAAGTTCGAAATTCAATAATGGCTCCATGTTTTAAACCTGGGTCTGAAAATAAACCTTGTTTTGTAATAAGGGGGATAGGGTACATCCCGTTGACCTAGAATCATGAAATTTGGCAAACAGCAAAGTCTCACAGCACAAGTACGGGAAAAAGTCCAAAAGCCGTAAATTTGTAGTTTCATCTCAAAAAAATATATGTTTTTTTGGATAAATTTATCCCAACTACGGAACCCTTCACTGTGCGTGGTCCGACACGCACTTGGCCTGTTTTTTCACTACAATTACTACTTATCCTTTTATTTGAGTTTCAAATTAAGTTTATAATGATGTTATACAATAGAAAATGTATTATAATGAAAATACGTTACTTTACTATACAACATTAGTTTTTGTTTATACTAAACCTCTTAAGGGGTCATTGTACTTATTGTAGTAAAAGTGGTTCATAATGATGAATACAATGACCCCTTAAGAGGTTTAGTATGAACATAAACTAATGTTGTATACCAATAACAGTCTAGTTTGCCCTATTCCTAAGGCAATTAAGTCTTCAGAGGAATATAAATAAGTAGGTAATACATTATTTATGAAATAATTATTTATTTTTCTATCCCCGAGAAGCGGGACTGAGCCTGTCCCGCGCTGGACATTTAATTTTGGGTCTAAAATCGGGACGTCTGGCAACGCTGGTCTGTGTGTACTTAACCCAACTGTTGTAGTTCGCAACAGTTCCGACACAACTGTTGTGTTTTTAGGGTTCCGTAGGCCCCAATGAAAAAAAACGGAACCCATAAAGGATCACTCGTGTTCTGCCTGTCTGTCACAGCACTCACAGCCAATTTTCTCCGATTGTTATGAACCGATTAAGTTGTTTGGTACACATATCAATTTCTGTGATCCAAACACGAATGTGTAACACAAAAAAAAAAAAAATGTAATGGGGGTCACTTTTGGGGGAAAATTTGAAAAAAAAAAGAAAGTTAAACAAATTTTACCGTGTGTAACTGTACCAAATGAATGGACTTGTTATGAGGATTTCAGATATACTTTTAACACAAAAAAAAGAAGTAATTTAAAAAAATAGATGATAATTGTCCATTCCCCCCTCTTATTTTCGAAACTACTAAACCTACATTTTGCCATTAATCACAAATCTGCTTTGTTTACATGTGTTTTTTAGCCCCAAATCATATCAAAATCAAAAATATTTTTATTTCACATAAGCCTACATGGGCACTTATGAAACGTCAGAAGCTAGGTAACTCCACGGTTAATCTTTAAAAAAAAAAAAACTGGCTTTTACAATCTTTTCAAATTACAGTGTTAATAAGTATGAGAGGACAGCGTAGGCCCGTCAAAAGTACCAGGTACTTAACAAAATAGAAAATGGTCTACAGATCTACAGTCCATTAAGCCTACAACGTCCTCACATTAACAAAAAACAATACAATTTGATTAAAATAATAAAAGTTAGAACCTTGTTGAAATTAAAATTGTAAAAAAAAACATCGATTATGTCAAGGAAGTATGTAAAAAATAAATAACATAAACATCGCAACTTGGGAGCAGTTAATATACATTAACAGATTTATAATTATTGTACGAGTATAAGCTTTATTCAAGGAGAAATTGCTCTTACTTATTTACCATATGTAGTGAGATTTCAAGCACTTGTGTAAGTGTTAAATAGTAATTTGTTTCTTGACTCCTACACAATGTATCGTAAAATAATGGATATGTTTTGAATTACGTGCATATTCCCTATTGCCTAGTGTTAGAATATTAACACTTTCCGGGACAGACCGCATCTTGACGTTATGTCGGTATATCGTTACGTGACAGTACGGCTAAGGGCGGTGAACTTTATTTCATGTAATTTGGCAAACCGTCGATAGCCGTTGCTTGCCCATAGTATTCCTAAGAAGCACATGATCTAGTGTCACATCACGCGACTTCATTTGTTCGTGGGTGTCACGGAAAACTCATTTCGAGTAATTTTTCAACACAGTGCTTACGCACCAAAATAACACATTCACACCGCCGACAGGCGTAGACTGAGCCATACAAGTACAATGATGTTGATATTTAGTGTCACGGCGTGAAAATTAAAAATAATGTTTATGGTACTACGGCTGTAGGCGGTATGATAAAATGTATGGGATTTTGAAGTGTCATATCATGACATTTGCAAATAGTCAAGTGTCCTGGAACGTGTTAACATAACATAGGTACCTAAATGTATAAATTCTATACCGACTTATAATTATATCCGAGGTGAATATTCTACCGAAATGCCTTTGAACTAACTAATAACTCAGTAAATAGAATTACAATTTATAAACACTGTATTAGGTACTAAGAATTTATTCATTGAAGATCCATAGATTTACGATAATTTAGATCCTATACTTGATTGCAACAGGTATTCTGTATTTATCTCACACTGACACACATATTTTAGATCTTATGGGTATAAAAATACACTTTATAATCTAGTAAATCTCTGTGGAATCAAAGGTGTACGTGCGCACAGTCACATCAGATACAGTCGCGTGCGCAGGGGGCCTAAAATGGACGCTTTAGCAGAAACATAATATGATCTGCGTACAATTCATACATCCCGCAATTCATCTGTTTGACTGCTGATATTTGACATCAGACTTCATTATAGCAATTAATATTGTGGACCATTTTACGAAACTCCATACAAACTGTCAATCAGATGAATTGCGGGATATGAATTGCACGCAGTTTCATATTATGATTCTGCCAAAGCGTCCAGTTTAGACACATTGCATAATAGTAATTGCCGATGGACCAGGGTTGAATATGGACAAAAAAAAGATGACCAATATATTGAAATCCATATTCAACCCCTGGGGGGTTGAACATGGAAACATTTAGGGGTTCAACATGGTCAGGGGTAAAGATTGAGGTGGTTGAACATGGACTAAACCCTATTTATGTTCGAGGAAAACACTTTTATATGTACGCTCGAATGACGACATGGGCATTCGCGAATGCATTGAAAAAATGGCGGCGATCGTTCAGATTTCACGGACATCATCATCATCATCAGCAGCCCATAGCAGTCCACTGCTGGACATAGGTCTCTCCAATTGCACGCCATTCAGCTCGATTCTCGGCAACTCTCATCCAACCCCAACGGTCATCGGTTCTACGGCTAATATGGCCGGCCCCTTGCCACTTCAGCTTGCTTATTCTGTGGGCTATTATGTCGACAACTTTGGTTCTCTGCCGGATCACCTCGTTCCGGATTCGATACCTCAGAGAGACTCCAAGCATAGATTTCACCGACGTTGATAGTTAATTTGATAAACAACTGACTTTACTATATTGCAGTGTCTTTAAATGAAATAGAGGGAGAGCTAGCTCTGACTATAGTAAAGATCACCGTATGTAACTCGGATTTACAGAGATTATGATGACATCACTCGCGACAAAGCCCCGATTTCCTACACCCGAACTAACCGTACCCATCCCCTTCAACCAGCTTCGCAGGTGGCTACAGGAGTTCACATACACAGAAACGTAGATCTGGTGGTCCTCTACACCGGGTTGCAGGCAGTCCAACAAGGCTATGACATCCATAGATAGTAAGCTAACCAGGCGTTTATTTCGCTTGGACAGGACCGGCAAGCGCCTGGAGACACTGCTCACTAAACAAACACTTCCACACAATAGGCATAAGGACAGTCCTCTATGCAGGGCTTGCATGGAGGCTGAGGAAACCATTGCGCATGTACTCTTTGACTGCACAGGCGTCACCCAGATTAGAACAGAAAGCCTCGGGGCACCCAGATCCTTCACAGATGTTCTAAACAGACCCTGGAGACACGATCAACTTCTGGAGGGAGGTGGGCTGGGTAGAAGAACCATCGACGGCCGCCATGGCCCACGCACAATAGTCCGCCTGAAGGACCTTAGTCCTGCGGAAACTAAACCCTCTAACATAGAACATACAGTGAACATTTGTTGTGTGGTGTGTTTTAAGTAAGTACATTTATACAAATGTGCTGATACACGATGATCATAAATTGTACATATCCCATGAGGATATGCACTGCAGTTGTCCTATACAATTAAATTACGTATAATATCTAATAATAATACATATATAGTGTGTATAATTAGCGATTTTAGATTGACGTCACAGTGTGTTCGTCAGCGGAAAGTGATCAAAATCATATGACTGCTATTATTTCAGGGATTAGAACGATATTTAATTTATTTCACATGTTTTTAACAAATATTGATATAGAGACAAACTAACAAATTATAACTGTACTCGGATTTGCGTCTTTGGACAAGAAAATATCCGAAGATTTGTTGTGTTTCTGTAGGTATGACGAAACAACACGCGGAAATCTTTACTAGATTAGGCAATAGCAGTTACTAAGCTATACAACAAAATAAAAGTCACGAAAATCGAAACTCTCCTAACAGTCAGACCGACAGAAGTTTTCAGACATGTATTATATTGGTTTACCGCAAGGAACACGTGCTTTTGTGCAAACATTCGCAGTAACACGTGTGTCAGCCGTGATGCTTTGCAGGTATATAGGTAAGCGCCGGCGCAGCGCTATTACTCACGTTAGCTAAGATGTACCGGCATGAAAGTCTGAGATAAAACAGGCGGAGTTTATTATTGGTAATAATAGGAATCGGATTTATATCTGTGGTGTTGGATTTTAGATTTTCTGAGTCAGATTTATGTGTGCTATTTCTAGACTCTGGGCTCTTACTGAAATATTTTTCTTGATCTTACAGGCGCTTTTGATACCCTCTATTATGGCATGAATTCGTGTCCCATATCTTTTTGTTTTACTAAAAAATTATTCCACAAAATTTCCATTGGCTTACTTACTCCTTAAAAATCTCACTCGACCCGCTTGGGGCCTGTGCACACCACGTTTTTTAAACGCGCCGTTGACGCGCGTTTTAGAAACGTGCGTCGACGGCGCGCTTTTGTACTACAGAAGGTCTACAGGCTACCTCAGACTCGCGTGCGTATCGCGTCTGTATCGCTACAAACGCGCGTCAACGGCGCGTTTAAAAAACGTGGTGTGTACAGGCCCTTAGACTCGACCCGAAGAATAATACCAGGATATTTCTGTTTTGATAGGCGTAAAAACGTCGATGTATAGTCAGACAGAAAAGTGTCGATTTAACGCTTGCACCACAGACAGTGTAACATTTAAATAATGTTTGGATAAATAAATCAATAATTAAACAAGTACTTATCCTTTTTTAATATAGTATATTGTGCTTTGTGAAAATCACAGAATATTGTTAATTATCATTACAATATTATAGCTATGGCACTCTAGAGGTAGAGGCTACCTTTATAAAGCTACATTTTTTTTTACGAAATCACTGACTACCAGGATAAATTATGTATCATAACAAATATTCTATGTATTTATAATAAGTTAATATCACTTTGCCTGACTGTACAAATGACACTGAATTGGTAGTAAAACTTGTGGTATTATTCTTCGGGTTGAGTCTAAGCGGGTCGAATGGGCGCGGACCCAAAAATCTCTGGGAAAATTACAACTACCTAAATTGATTAAAATAATTTAATTCCCAAATCCTAAGTGCTCTTCCAATTTATATTATTTTAAGTGTCTTTGGAGCTTACAGTAAAAACCCAACCAATTCACATCAATTATTAAAATTAACATAATTAATTATAGCAAAATAAAAATATTGTACCAATACTAAACATTGAAGGTGAAATAGATTTCTTAATGGGCTTCCCCAAAACCCTAAAATTAAGATAAATAAAAGACCAACGGCTGTTAAACCTTTGCTCACATTGGTGTCTGTTGACTGGCCGACATTTTTGAGTTTCGTCGACAAACAAGCTTAGATAACATAACATGACGCCTGTAATCCCAGAAGAGTTACGCAGAGGTGTACCTACAGTAACACCCACATGTCACCAGTAATGTTTAAGTCCCATGTAATATGGGACGAGCCTATTGCCACGAACCGGGCACAAATTACAAAACAGACAAAGATTTAGGAACAGAAATTCCTTATTATTAAATTAATTAAAGTAGGCAAGTAATTATTAGTAATTTGATGAATCCGTAGCCGCAAAAAACATTGGGTGTCTTCTTTGAGGCATATAGGTGAAAATCGACCCCAGTCGCCTTTTACGACACCCACGGGAAGAAATGGGGTACGTAATATGAATGCGAGCCTATTGCCATCAACTCGGCGCAAATACACTCCTCTGCCACTTAGAAATTAACCACAAAACAGTTGAAAGATGAAAGATTTAGGAACAGAAATTCTCATTAAATTAATTAAAGTAGGCAACTTATTGGTAATTTGTTAAATCCGTACCCGCAAAAAGAAAATATTGTGAGTCTTCTCTGCCGCATAGGTATATGAAAATCGATTTTTAGGGAGTAAACTCCCTGCCAGGGTTGCGAGTTTGTCCGAAAGGGATATCGTGGCCCTGGCACACAGGCAACGGAAGGAACACGGGTGGGTTTTAGTCAGTAAGTCTGACACGTCCTCCCGCTCCGCCCAGGGGGCCTAAAATGGACGCTTTGGCAGAATCATAATATGATCTTCGTACAATTCATACATCCCGCAATTCATCTGTTTGACAGCTGCTATTTGACATTAGACTTCAATAAAGCAATTCATAATTTGTGGACCATTTTACGAAACTCCATACAAAACTGTCAAACAGATGAATTGTGGGTTATGAATTGTACGAAGATCATATTATGATACTGCCAAAGCGTCCGTTTTAGGCCCCCAGAGCGGGAGAAGTTACTTGATAACTTCCACAAAAAAAAAAAAAATTGGAGTAAACTCCAAAAAGTTTTTTTATAAGTTGGATATTCCTGATTTTATAAAGCTTTTTACCAAATAAAACGACCGCCCTAGAAAAATTCGCCCATTGTTTCACCAATGTCTACAATTATATCTGTAATTTTTCATCATCATCATTTCAGTTGAAAGACGTCTGGAGTTTTGCCATAATCACCACGCTTGGCAGGCGGGTTGGCGATCGCAGTCTGGTGTTAAAATGCATAGAGAACGCTGCTGCCCATTCTTTAGTAAGTCTCTTAGTCGCCTTTTATGACACCCACGGGAAGAAATGGGATTTTTTAAAGATATCAAGCTCTTAAAAAAAACGTGAGTGCAAGGCGGGCGCAAAGCGGGCGCGGAGCGGGCGTGGAGCGGGCGCGGAGCGGGCGCGGGGCGGGTGCGGGAGCGGTCGCAGGGCGGGCGCAGAGCGGGCATGGAGCGGGCGCGGGTCGACTTCGATAAATGCAATTTGAGATCTATTGATGTGTCATATGACTCATATTATATACAACAAAGTTCAAAACAAGCGGGGCGTGCGTGGAGCGGGCGCGTGTCGTCTGTACGCAGCCTAATAGTGCGTTTAAAACGACATTATATTTTAATCCATCTGATTTAATTATTTTCTTATGAAAGAAAAAGCTCTACAAAAATAATGGCTCATGTGCACAAAGCCCAAGTTCATGTTAACCGCAACCGCAAATGTTTGCGTGTTGTGGTTGCGTTTGCAATAGGGCTGTGCCGTGCTGTTTCTCATGTCTGGCTCCACGAAAAAATTGAAAACATGAAATCTATAATATAAAAGAAAGTTGTTAGTTACACCATTTACAACTAAAGAACGGCAGGACCGATTTGGCTAAAAATTGGTTGGGAGGTAGTCTAGAACCAGCAGACGGACTTAAGATACTTTTTTTTCATACGTTTTTCTAGGGTAGGTAGGGTAGGTAGGGTAGGTAGGGTAGGTAGGTAGGGTTGGTAGGTAGGGTAGGTAGGTAGGGTAGGTAGGTAGGGTAGGTAGGTAGGGTAGGTAGGTTGGGTAGGGTGCTACCCGTGCATAGAATACAGCTATTCGACAGTCATACACTCATCTCACAATACTCCAGACATGTTGACAAGATCTTCTTCCATTCATTCGCGAACACATCACAGTGAGGCTTAGCGTCCAAGAGAGCGTTGAGCGCAGAGAGTGTGCGAGGGACAGGAGACTGGGCTCGAGCGACGGTTCAACTCCAAGGCACGGCGAACAATCTGTGCCTCCTGCTACGGTTATAGTTATCGGAGCAAAAAGATGGGACAGTTCGTCATGCAATTCAGGAGCATCTGTTTGTCCTTGAAGGATCTTACACATATTAATAATTTGGTAATTTTTTCTTATAACCTTAACCAAACGTAAACTTGCAAATAAAGGCAACCCTATTGTGTTTATCGATAAGAGGCGCCAACAACCCTTTAAAAATACCGCGGTGAACTCATGGGGAACCCCCTCGAATACAGCTCGATTTAAACTTGATGGTGGCTCTGAAGTGCGCTACTAGCTGCGCAGTTCCGCATCCTTCACCCCTGCTGACACGTGAACTTGTTACTGCGCAACGACACGCCTCATATTCCGTTAAGTTTGAATTGGTCTGTACCAACCATTAACATCGTGGACATGATTCATTAATATAATTCTTCTTCTTTAATTCACACGTTAATATAAGTCTTAAGGCGACGATAACCGACTTTTAAATGATTATAAACTGAAGATCACGTCTAAACGAGTAGTGTTAATGATTTGAAAAAAAACATGTTATATTAGAGCATTTTTTCAATAATTTAATATGTGAATATTCTAGATTATGTTTATATTACACAGTGAAATTAATTTGTAAAGTTATGTCTAACGCGGATATAAAACTGAGAATGGCGCAAAATCTATCAAGTGTATTTTTCTGAAACCTTCACCAATTTAAAGGTAATTTAATTATTGATCTTTTAATATACGCGTTTTTTTTAAATACCTTTTGTTTTGTGTATAATAAATGAATAATGCGTCAAATTGGGGACAGCGCTCCTTGATCGGCGAGTCCTATTACTGGCTGAACGTAAGACGCGTTGCGTGAGCTCAGTACAGAACACGCAAGCTAACCACTCAAGGTCACTGGCATATATCTGGGTCTTAACAGTTCCCTTTCTGAATTTTGTATCTCAATCGTCCTCTTACAAACTGTGTGACTAAACTTGTATTTTACGTCAAAGGAAAATAGGTATTCCTGGTATCAGCCTGTAACTGTCTCCCGGTAGTGCAAAGGCTTCTTAATTCGCATACTAAAAAGTTAAAAAGGAACGGGCTACGCTTACTCATCGCGTGTTAATAACCCTCATGGTTCCCAGGTTTTCCTTCGCAGAACCAAAGTGTATTTTTACCTGTCCTATATTAATGCCACGTTTCTCGGAATCCAAATGAATCAGCGGTGTCAGCACTCGTCTTCCACACATTTCTTCTACTTGTCATCTCTTGCCTGTCCAGGAGCATCGTCTTCACATGATCCGTCCATCATTTCTTTGGTCTTACAGAGGTATGAGGAAAAGGGTGTAGGGTTCACTCATCCTCTTTAGAAAAAGGAGAATTCTTCGCCCAGAGGGGTGTTGTGTCTGGCGGGCTACTGCGGCGGACTTGGGGACGTCCGCCGCCCCCTATCACATTGGACCCGAGGTGGCGGCGCGTAGTGTTCCACGCGCGCCCCTAGCAGACGTCGCGGGGGGGGGGGGTCAGACACCTCACCCCCCCCAGACTTGAGGTGGCCCGCAGAGGCGGGCCGGCACTAGCCGGGGATTGCGGAAGGAATAACAGATCCCAAGATCCCCGGTGCAAGTGTGGGGGGGAACACTGGGGTGGTTTTTAGTCAGTAAAAGTCTGACAGACCCCTCCGCCCGCCCCAGGGCGGAGGACATCCACGAGGATTTTCCAACCCGTGAACAAAAAAAAAAAAAAAATGGCGGGCTACTGCCCCACGGTTGAAGTCGGGATATACAGTATAACAACATTATTTTTAGTATATGCGAAACCTGAATAGTTTGTTCAGAATAAGGAACTGAATCGATTTCAATAATTTTTTCACCATGGTATATTTTGTCCCAAAAATATTGAAGTGTGATGGAAAATGTTATCACCATTTAATTACTTACAATACAATCGCCGTACGGTTAGGTACCTACTGCCAAATTATTATCAATGAGCGCAATATGACCCTCGAGGCGCGGGGGCGCCGCGCGCCGTTAGCATGTACGGACAACCCGGTAACATAACAACCTGATAACTTTGTGATTTTTCATAATACAGTTTTGTAATTTTGTACATAGATTCTTTACATAAAAATACTAGACACGTGTTTCGGGTTTCGCATATACTATTGCAATAATGTTGTTTATGGAAGTTATCGTTCGACGCTGTCGATTCCTTTCATGGAATTGAATGATGATAACATTGTCTAGCTAATTTATATCCGTTAAACTATGATCACGTGACATTTCGATAGCTTAAGTCAACCTAAAACATTTTGTGGCTTTTCTACTAGCGTGATCGCTAATCAAATGATAAGTTGTCTAGGCCCTCTGGTCGGAGGCCTTAATTTATTAAGGCATCAGCAAGATAACCCGGTTAAGCAGCCGGTAACCTCCTAGGTTAATCTACGAGATGACATTCACAAAATCCCCCATACTCGTGGGAACAAAATGGATAAATTAAAAAAAAAAACCAAAAACCCAAAAGAGGTGGAAGAGGAGAGGAGTGATGCGGAGTCGGAGTCCGACGCCGCATCTGGCGCGACGGGCTCTTTTAAGAGTCCGAAGCCCGTGGAGGTGGGAGCATCAAAGAACGCAAAGTTCTTAAAGAAGAAACGCTCCAAGCCAGGGGACGGCCAGGGGTCGTCCTCTGATGGCGGGCTGAACTCCGCCCGGAGGAAAATTGGCCGGCGGGGAGGGGTCAGAGGACGGGGTGTGGGCAGAGAGCTCACCACCCAGGAGGCCAGCGAGCCCAGCCGAGCCAGCCCTGCCGAGTCGGAGCTGGAGCTGGAGCCCCAACTTGGAGGCAGGGCGGACCTCACTGAGTCTCCGGGTGGTGAGCCGGACGCCGCTGGGAGCTCCAAAGCGAAGGGAGGGATCAGCAGCTTCGAGGAGGTCGTGGTAGCAGCGATCAGGGGTGTGGGCTTGAAGAGGATTCAGTCCTCTAAAGACAAGGCCATACCTGCTGCCACGGCCTCCATAATGGCGGCAGCGAGGGCCCTTCAGGCCGGGCCACCGTCGGACGCAATTTCCGAGATGCGGGCGGAAGTCGGCCGCTTGACGGCCGCTATGGAGCTTCTCCGAAAGGAGAATGAGGAGCTCCGAGCGGACCTGGCCCGGCTCCGAGGAGCTGGCCCCCGGGAGGTGCCCCTGGTGGGAACGTAGCATGGGCAGGGCCTGCCCTTGCCAGCGGAGGACCGGGTTTTGTCCCTGGTGCGGCAGGAGCTGGCTGCCTTCAACAGCCGGTTCTCCGTACTGGAGGGCATTTTCCTGCGCCCCCCGCTAGCGGCGAGCAGGCCGGCCACCTTTGCGGCCACTGTAGCTGCCACGGCCAAGCCTTCGGCCAAGCCCGTGGCAAAGCCTGCGGCAAATCCCGCGGCCAAACCCGCACCGGCGAAATCGGTGCCACCCAAGCCCAAGAAGGGCGGTGTCTCTTGACATCGCCAATGCCTTCAACACCTTGCCCTGGAGTTGCATAAGGGAGGCACTTCGGTATCACCGGATGCCGACCTACCTCTGTCGAGTGGTCGAGGCCTATTTGACGGACAGGGCCGTCATCTACCCCGGTCACCAAGGAGAGTGGAACCGGCGAGAGAACCGCTGCCGGGTGGGTAACCACGTGGGAGTATGCTGCACCTCAGAGGTGGACCGCAGCGAGGATTGGCGATAGGCGGCTGGCAAAGCAGCCGATCACCGGGCTGGAGGCAAGGCCTGCGCTCCCACCCCCAAACCCAGGGGCAGGGGCAAGCCCTCCACCACCGCCGTCACCGCCGCAGCCGCCACTATTGCCCCCGCCGTTGCCGCATCCACCGTCGTCGCTGCCGCCACTAATACCGCGGCAGGGCCTTCACAGGGGCCCCAGGAGGGGGCTAAAATAGATTTCCAATAAATGGCCCCATTACGCCTCCTCCAGGCGAACATCAACCACTGCGCTGCCGCTCAGGATCTGTTACTCCAGAGCATGGCGCAGTGGTCGATTAACATCGCCGTGGTCGCTGAGCCGTACTTTGTCCCGCCCAGGGACGACTGGGTGGAGGACCTGAGCGGCTCAGTGGCCATTATGTCGTCGGCCGCCGCCGGTACCCCGTCCCTCGAGGCCGTCAAGAGTGGACGGGGTTGCGTGGCAGCACGGTTCGGGGAGATTGTCGTGGTAGGAGTATACTTCTCCCCGAACCGAACTCTCGCCGAGTTCCACAACTCCCTAGGGGAGTTGAGAGTCGTCGTCGTCGGGTACCATGCCCTCCCTGTGATCGTCCTCGGGGACTTCAATGCCAAGAACGTGGCTTGGGGTTCCCGGTATACGGACACACGGGGCAGGATGGTGGAGGACTGGGCTCTGGAGACAGGCCTGGTCGTCCTAAACCGGGGTTCTGTCCCCACGTGTGTGCGGATGCGGGGTGAATCAGTGGTGGACATCACGTTTGCCAGCCCCGCTCTGTCGCCGCGTGTCATTGACTGGCGCGTCATGGAGGGGGTGGAGACCTATTCCGATCACCGGTACATCCGGTTTGACGTCTCCGCCCAGACCTCGAGCACGCTGGTCCGACAGGCCCCGAGTGGTCCACCGTCGGCGCTCAAGCAGCTGGACCGGGAGCTCCTCCTGGAAGCCTCAATCGTGCAGGCCTGGGTGTCATCACCGGACAGGCCTGCCGACATAAACGACGAGGCGGAGTGGTTCCGGGAGGCCATGTCTGAAATATATGACGTGGCAATGCCCCGGGTCCAGCCCGGACGTGCTCGGCGCCAGGTGTACTGGTGGTCGCGTGAGCTGACCGCTTTACGCGAGGCGTGCGTTGCTGCGCGCCACCGGTACTCCAGGCACCGCAGGCTCCGTATCCGCCCTCCGGATACGGTGGCCATTCAGGCGGAGCTGTATGAGGGGTACAGAGCGGCGAAGACCGCCCTCCGAGATGAAATCCAGCGGGCCAGAGGACTGGCTCGCGAGGAGTCGCTGGAGACTCTCAACAGGGACCCGTGGGGACGCCCCTACAAAGGGGTGAGGGATAAACTCCGCCCATGGGCTCCCCCGCTGACGCAGAGTCTCCGGCCCCAGCTCGTGGAGGACGTGGTGAGCGCTCTGTTCCCTTCGCGAGGGGAACATACTCCTCCGCCCATGGCTCCGTCTCCTGCGGTGCCCGATGCGGACCACACTGCCGACGACGACGACGATGCTCCGGAGGTGACCGAGGTAGATCTGAGAGTGGCGGTACGTAGGCTTAATGCCAAGAATACCGCCCCAGGACCCGACGGCTTGCCTGGAAAAGCCTGGGTCCTGGCCTTGGAGGCTCTCGGGCCTCGACTAAGGGGGCTCCTAAGCGCATGCTTGGAGAGGGGCCAGTTCCCACTTCGTTGGAAGACGGGGAAACTGGTCCTCATTAAGAAGCCAGGGTGCCCGGCGGACTCTCCGTCTGCTTACCGGCCCATCGTGCTGCTCGACGAGGTGGGCAAGCTCTTTGAAAGAGTAATTGCAGACCGCCTTGTCGGGCGGCTGGTGCGGGTGGGGCCGGATTTGGCGGAGAGCCAGTTTGGTTTCCGCAAGGGGCGCTCTACAGTGGATGCCATCATGCGCGTTCGAGCCCTCACGACGGGGGATGCTGTTGCCCGGGGTGGGGTTGTCTTGGCGGTGTCTCTTGACATCGCCAATGCCTTCAACACCTTGCCCTGGAGTTGCATAAGGGAGGCACTTCGGTATCACCGGATGCCGACCTACCTCTGTCGAGTGGTCGAGGCCTATTTGACGGACAGGGCCGTCATCTACCCCGGTCACCAAGGAGAGTGGAACCGGCGAGAGATGTCGTGCGGTGTCCCACAGGGATCGGTCCTGGGGCCGCATCTGTGGGACATCGGGTACGACTGGGTGCTGCGCGCCGACCCCCCTAGCGGCGTCAGCGTAGTCTGCAACGCTGACGACACGCTGGTCCTGGCGCAGGGGAGGTCGCATGAAGCGGCGACCGAACTGGCGGCACGTGGCGTTGCGACAATCGTCGATAGGATCCGGCAATTGGGACTCGAGGTGGCCTTGCACAAGTCCGAGGCCATGTGTTTTTATGGTCCTCGGAACGCGCCACTGTCGGGTTCCCAGATAACGGCGGGAGGAGTTCACATCGGTGTCGAGTTGACGATGAAATACTTGGGACTCGTCCTCGACAGCCGGTGGAACTTCGTGGAGCACTTCCGACGTTTGGCTCCTAGACTGGAGAGGGCCGGGGCTGCTTTGAAGCGGCTTCTGCCCAATCTAGGGGGTCCAAACACCTCCTGCCGGAGGCTCTACGCGGGGATCGTGCGGTCCATGGCCCTTTACGGGGCACCGGTGTGGGCGCGTTCTCTGAGGCTGCGACCAGCCCAGCGGTTGAACGCGTCCCAAAGGGTCATGGCCATCAGGCTGGTACGGGGTTACCGCACGGTCTCCCGTGAGGCGGCGAGCCTCCTTGCCGGACTGCCGCCGTGGGATCTGGAGGCAAAAGTCCTCGCGCACATCTGGGAGTGGCGCGAGGAGGCGAAGGCCGGGGTGAAACTCAGCTGCCGCGAGTAATCGCAGCACAGCGGACGGAGCTCCGGCGGGATCTCATGGCGGCATGGAGAGTGCGATTGTCGCAACCCAGCGCAGGGCACGCCACAATTGTGGCGATAAGTCCCCTCTTTGAGGAGTGGCTAGAGAGGCGCCACGGCGTCCTCACCTTCCGCCTGACGCAGGTCCTCACCGGACACGGTTGTTTCGGGAGGTTCCTGTTCAGGATAAAGCGGGAGGAAACGCCCGGGTGTCACCACTGTGTGGATCACCCGGAGGACACGGTGGAGCATACGGTAGAGGTCAGCCCGGCTTGGGCGGAGCACCGCCGTGTCCTCACGGAGGCGATCGGCGGCAGCGATCTCTCGCGTCCGGCCCTGGTTCAGGCCATGGTTCGGAGCGAGAGTGCATGGGAGGCCGTCACCTCCTTCTGCGAAGCAGTAATGCTCGCGAAGGAGGAGGAAGGCAGGGTTCGTGCCCTCACGCCCTTAGCCGCCGCAGGAGACGCCCCGGGCGTCGGGAGTCACAAGCTGATTTCCGGCCACCGTAGGCGCGGGCCTGCGGACGGTGAGCGATGGGTAGCTCGCCGTCCGATAAGGACCAGGCCCGGGTCGACGGCGCGTTGTGTTTCACGCGCGCCTCAAAGAGATGTCAGCACCAACTGACGGGGTCCGTTAGGGCCAATGCCTGCCGGGGTTGCGAGTTTGTCCGAAAGGGATATCGTGACCCCGGCACACAGGCAACGGAAGGAACACGGGTGGGTTTTAGTCAGTAAAAGTCTGACACGCCCTCCCGCTCAGCCCAGAGCGGGAGAAGTTATTTGATAATTTCCCACCCAAAAAAAAAAAAAAAAAAGGCCCTCTGGTCGGAGGCCTTAATTTATTAAGGCATCAGCAAGATAACCCGGTTAAGCAGCCGATAACCTCCTAGGTTAATCTACGAGATGACATTCACAAAAAAAATGTGTAGTTCGATACCGTTATGTTGATGATGAAGACGAATGAAGAAATCATGGTAAAAAAATTGTGATTGCTCACTCGCTTCTCATAAGCACATTAAGCACCTACCGACATTTTTATCGGCGTAACAAGTTCTACTACCTACGTCATAACGTAAACACGCGTAACATATTTGCGTATGACACGTCGCCGTCTTACGGCCGAACCCAATAACTTATATATCACCAGTTTCGGCCTACTGGAGATATAAAAATATATCTATCGATGGTTTTAACGTCCCAATAATCTAGGAATCATACCGGCCCACGCTATCTACTGATGGGAGGGTGTATCGCCTACAACAGATATCTCTTTGTATGAAAATGCCAAAAGTATGCGTCCCAATATACGATTTGTTTGACAGATGGCAGATTTGGCTATTCCCCGAATTGCAGGGATAAACGTAAAGTAGCCAAGCTAAACTGAACTCTTTAGTACTTGCAATAATGATCATAGACGTTTTTTTTAATTTAAAGTAATAAAAACAATTGGAATTCAAATATCTCGAAAACGGTGCGCCCTAGGCAAAAAATAACAGAAATTTAACCCCCCCTTACTAACACCCCCCTTACTAACATCCCCCTTGCAAGCACCATTCCAACATGAATTTAAGTTAAAAAAAAAAAATAACATTAATGCGCTAAGGTAGCCCGCGAAATTCAAATTTTTTTACGTTTTTTGCAATTTGCAGGTCAGTAACAGGTTGTATTTTGATTCGCGACTATAACAAATATGGCTCTACAGAATTATATCTTAATCCAGTAACTTATTTAGAAGTAAGAAACAAAGAAGTTTTAATATAACCCTAATTACACATGTTGTTTTTTAAAGTGATGTTGGTTGTAATGGAACGCACGGGAGGGCGAAGCAGAGAAACCTACTTATTGTTTTCGTTATATAGATAGCCTTTATCAATGATTGTGAGACGCCATCCGAGCATAGATATAATTATACTGTCTATCATCAATAGCGATCTGTCTTTAACTGAAAATATGTTATTGGGTTCGGCCGTTAGTCGAGATTGCGTACATGTTTAATGAGTAGAGATAATTAAATTTAAAAAAGAAACGAGTGTGCTTTAGACCACACGACTGAAGTAAAACAGAAATCACCGTTCGCGTAACGCTAGCAAAAGAAGTTTCACCTCAAAAAAGCTGCGGTCTTGTGAGTGTATAAACAGCCAGTGTATTTAAAAAAAATACCTATTAACCGGGTAGGCCCGCGGTGGTGACGCGGTGTGTCCCATGTTAAAAATTTAAAAACTTCCGTTCGCCTCACCCGATCACACTTTCCGTAACGCTCTCGTCACGCATTCACCAGCTTACTCCCCAAGTCAAGAAAGAAAAGAAAGAAAGAAAAAGCATTTATTGGGACTCGCACAGATCACAAATTAAATAAAACACACTCATAGAAACAAAGAAAAGAACAAAACCAAAAATAAAACAGAGTAAACAAAAAGAAAAGCGTGCGTAAAGAAGTTTTACTTCAAAAATTGTGGCCGAGCCTTTTTTATGGTTTATTTTTGTCACATAAGTATTCCCAAATAGAGCGTTTTATCCACACAGAGCTAGAAAACTCGGAGCTAAATCTGACCCCGATTGCTATCCTATTATCATCTACCTAGACTTTTTTCTTGGGGTCAGCTTCTAGTCTGACCGGATGCTACTGAATAGTATTTTACACGGACGGACAGACGAGTTGCTACCCCATATTTGAACTTTAATAAGGGTGGGTGCCCGCCCACGATCGATTTTTGTCAGAAAGAAATACATTCACACTAAAATCGCCGAGCACCCTTATAGGCTGTAGTTATCAATTGCTTTACGAAGTTTAAGTTAAATAAAATCAGTCGTCGTCTTTCCTCTTTCACAATAATACTCAGGATTCCTTTTTTTTATCCATCCACTCAAACTGGGCATTCAAGTTTTTCATTCACGACAGACTGCGCGTACGCAGGATGATGCAACGTGTTCCGAAGTCAAGTCATTGGGTGCAGCCGCCAATTTCGCGTGTTTCGTAAGCACTTTAAGGTTACTATCACGATTGTCTGTCTGATGTAAGGTTGACCGACGGTTACATGGATGAAGAGGGGGGAAGGTCATCAATGAATTGGTGGGCAGTAGACCAAAGTCTGGTGAATGATTATGTTGGAAATTGGAGAATAGACGGTAAATTTCTATTAATAGATAATTGGAAACTCAAAATAACTAAGCTAAGGATTCAAAAGCTTATTTAAGGTTACTATCACGATTGTCTGTCTGATGTAAGGTTGACCGACGGTTACATGGATGAAGAGGGGGGAAGGTCATCAATGAATTGGTGGGCAGTAGACCAAAGTCTGGTGAATGTTTGTGTTAGAAATTGGTAAGGGGCGGTAAATTTATATGAATAGAGAATTGGAAACTCAAAATAAGGATTCAAAAGCTTAGTGATTTTAGCAGCCATTTCCTTTAACATTAAAAGTGAAAAAGATAGTAAACAGCTAATTCATTTCGCTTTTTTTTTTTTCAAAAATTCATTCAATTAGAATCACATCCAGGCTTAAGATCGATCTTAGTAGAAGAACCTACTTATTGACGCTGATAACACACCTTCGCCGTGAAATCATAGCAGCGAAACCGCAGTAGTTCAATTCAACTGGCTCGCGTCATGTCCGCTACTCGCATCTGATTCGAGTAGCGGAACATGACGCGAGCCAGTTGAATTGAACTACTGTGGTTTCGCTGCTATGGTTTCGTGGCGGAGGTGTGCTACCGGCGTGATAGGTCTCGGAATCGAGATTTTATAAAGATTGATTCCATAATATGGTGTTAAAACATATTTGCGGCAGCCAACACTGCGACACTTATTTTTAAGTGCCGCAGCATCTTGCTGAGATACTTTTTCGGCCCCGTACTTGTTTTTTTTTTTTCATTTTTACTTTGTTTATTTGGGTTTCGCTCTTAAGGTTTCTATGTGTGTGTTTTATTTTAATTTGTGATCTGTGCGAGTCCCAATAAATGCTTTTTCTTTATTTTCTTTCTTTTCTTTCTTTCAGAATACAGTGACTTTTGGATTAATAACGGCTTAAGTACCATCTATTACTTTTAATAACTACATAATATAATTTTTTGTCCCTCCTGAGAGAAAATCGGGGCACACAATATACATAGACAGACATTCTATTTCCCTAGTAGTAAAGAATGTGTGTCAATAACAGCTGACGAAAAACTATTTGACTATTACTCAGCAATTATTTCGCATTTAACGACTGTTGAAAAAATTGTGCGACATTTTTACAAATAAAACAACAAGTGGTTTACCTTGCAACTGATAGATTGTGCTGTGATTTAGTTATTGTTGATTGAAGGTTTAATAATTATTGACCAGTCACACGGCAATTTGCAAGTTGGAGTTCGTAACGGTATTTTTGTTTTTGCAATAATATCGACGCTAGAAAGGCATATTGTATGAACGACCACTTTGGTGAAAATTGTGTTATTTACATCGTTGGAATCGGCAGATTTTTCTCTTTCGAATGGTCTAGGTTCCAGTTTAATCCGAGCACTTTTGTGGTCGTTAATACAACGGTGATTTCAGTCATTTTCGTATTGAATTTTGTTTTAAATCCAATCATTTTCGTCATTTGTTTCATAAACCGTACATTACGTTAGAAAATTGGCCATAATTCATTTTGCTTTTTTTGTCTAAATAAAGATTTGATTTTAAAACACTTTACCTAATCATTTTTCATTTATTTTTATGAATAAAACTTTTTACTTGTTGGCCACTTTATGCAATTTTGGAAATAAAACATTTTATTTGTGTATAATTTTTTGTTTATTGTCCGATAAAACACTGTACCTTTCTGCTAATTAAAATCACTTGGACGTTAAGCGCATTTTGTTGTCAATGTTTAATAACAAATTGGTCGATCATACATTTTTACCTGAAACGATTTTGACGTATTGTTAGCATTTAAGCTACTTTACTTTAAGCAAAGTTTTTTGTGTTAGTCAGTTAAGCCTACTTAAAAAATCTTGTTTGGGTGAAAAAGTGGTGCATAAGCTGTACTCAAGGAGCGCATTTTATGCGCGCGAACCGCTGCGTACAAGGTTTGAGCGTTGCGTGGGCGCTTCAGTCGACCACGCAACGCTGCTTCTACTCGAAACAATCGCTGAGGGTGGTCACGCAGGAATTGCCCGCTGCTTCTACTCGAAAATTGTTTTCATTAAGAGTGTAAAACATTAATTTATCATGGCGTCCGAACGATGCAAGAAAATATTGAACAACGTTAGACTAAGAAGGAGAAGAAGAAGGAGAGTTTAAAAACAATCTTGTGGGCAAAATTAGTAAACTCAGAATTGTTACATTTAAGAAAAAGGATTTAGATAATATTTTTATAAAATACAGCATGAATGACACAGCAGCTTCTGAAAAAGTTGAAGTTATTGGTAAGAATAGGCGTCCAGGAGATAATTTGTATAAAAACAGACTTCCTATTCCTAAACAAAAATATGCTGATTTGGCAAAACTTTGTAAAACCTTTGCTATATTGCACGTAGGTATCATGAGGAGTACGAGTATCTTAATTTGCAAACTTGCAACGCTAAAGAATTGTTACCAGACACTGATGTAGAAGACGTCGATGATTGAAGTTAGGAAGAGTCTAAATACTAAAACGGGATATTTACCATATTTTATTATGTTTTAAATAAATATTGCATGGTGATGACCATGAAATTTTAAAATTGTATCAGTTAGGTATTTCACTAAAATTGTAAGATTGATTTATTTTAATTTTTCGTGATTTTATTCTCCCTCTTCTTTTCCCAATTGAACACAGTCCGTTATTTTCTTATTTGAGTATTTTTTATATGGTTTTACTTTTTATTACACTACCTAGTACCTATATACCTATAAAGAGTTTACTAGACGCATAGTATCTGATCTATTGAGTTATAATTGTAAACTATTACCGCCTTATTACAAAACAAGATTTATATTTTGACATGGCTTAAACCATGGAGCCAGTTTTTGTAATAAGAACGTAACAGTGATTGAAATACCGTTCTTTTTACAAAACTGAAAACTTATTTCGGTACTAAGTTGTCAGTTTTGTGTTTAGGAACTTTACCATAGTCGGAATAAAGTTCGAAATTCTATAATGGCGCCATGTTTTAAACCTGGGTCTCAAGATAAACCTTGTTTTGTAATAAGGGGGTTAATGTTTGATTGTTGTAACATCTGTTTGGACTGATTGTTGTCAAAGTTGAGTAGTTTTTTGTTTAATTAAAATATATAAGTTGCTTTATTTTTTTTTACTATACATATAATACTATACGAACATCTGCTTAATTTTCATGTGACTGATTAATCTCAAATGTAAGTAGTTTTGTTGTTTAATTATAAATGTATAAAAGTCATTTTATCTTTTGTTTTGTTGTGAATAAAGGCTTCTACATACCGGGGCGACTTGTCGCGCGACGCGACTCGACACAAAGGCACCGCACGTCCCGCGACACGCGGGGCCTTTGTGCCGTGACGCGTCGCGCGACAAGTCGCGCTGGTATGTAAAAGCCTTAACACGTAACAACAGATTGAATTTCCATGTGACTGATAGATCTCAAAGTTGATTTAGTTTAAAAAAAATAGATATAAACAAGTTGTTGTTTTATGTTTTTGCTGTTAATTAAATTTTTTATACTTCTTTATTTTGTATGTTATTTTTTACCTATCGCTAAAAAATATAATAATATTGGGATATAATACCTTTATCCTAGACGGAACTAAGTTTAATGATTAAGATTAGATGTTTTGGTTTTCCTCGGTTGAATAACTCGGCCTGTTAAAACGTTTTATTGGAATATTAAAGTTAACCGAATAGGACGTAAGATACTTTAGTTGTAGATTGTATGTAGCTATTCGGTCGTTAAAACATTTTTTACAGGACCTCTAATGTTGGAATGGTGACTTAAGTCAATTTTATCTAACCAAGATTATTCACTACCTTGTATTATCTCCTAAAAATATATCAAAAAGGTCATGTAATTTTTTTTAGACTTAATAATTAAATAATAAGCATATTAAATAATAACTATTCTGAGTTTCAATAAGAATACTCCAGTAGTTAATTTACTATGATTTTTATTGTAAAAATTAGAACTTTAAATCAATTTTTTGAACAATTTATGCAATGGTCGTTAATACAATATGCCTTTCTAGCGTCGATATGTCAACTGGCTTTTAAAACAAAACTTTTTTTTTCTGAAACCGAAAAGGATTTATTTTTTATTTTTGGAACGAACTTACTTATCGCACGTGCCACATCTTTACTGAAACTCAAGGGGAGTGGGCGGGGGATATCATCATCATGCATTTATAATTCATTTCATCAATATTAAACAAGAACTAAAACGTGACATTGGCTAAATGCACAAACCGTGCGAAGCCAGAAGGAAAAAAAAAAAAAGTACTACAAAATGATATACTTTGCCAATTATAAAAGTCAGTTGACATATTATTGCAAGAACAAAAATTTCGTCACCGTTACCGTTTGACAAAACATTAAGATTGCATTATTTTAACTTAGTAAAATACAAATAAAACTTTGGTAATAAATGCTCATGATGTTGAAAACCGCTTCAAAATCCGTTGTGAAGTTAAGAAGAACAACGTGGACGTGTGTCCACGTTGTCATTCTTACGGCGGAGGCAGACATGAAAAGTGACTTATAATATCTATTAATTAATTAATTTATCCTATCTACTAGCGACCAGCCATTGCCTCGCATGATTTTAAGCGCTTGGTAAAATATCGTACACAAAACCGTAAATTATTATACACCTAAACCTTCCTCATGAATTACTCACAGATTTTTCACCAATGGATAGATTTTTCACCAATGGATAGATTTTCACCAATGAATAGATTTTTCACCAATGGATAGATTTTTCACCAATAGATAAATTTTTCACCAATAGATAGATTTTTCACCAATGGACATATTTTCACCAATGGATAGATTTTTCACCAATGGATAGATTTTTCACCAATGGATAGATTTTCACCAATGAATAGATTATTCACCAATGGATAGATTTTTCACCAATGATAGATTTTCACCAATGGATAGATTTTTCACCAATGGATAGATTTTCACCAATGGATAGATATTGTACCAATGGAAGGATTTTTCACGAAAAAATAGCTCTCAGATCAGTCTGGAAATAATCACTGAATCATTTCACACAAAAAATCGAGAAGGAAGGTCATCATTTAAAATAATTTATTAACTATAATGAGCTTCCTGCTTATGATTCAGAACTGGCAACATTCCGGCGAAATTTCTTTGTTATTTTTTAAGTTAAAAGTATTTTTGAGGTTGCCAGTTTAGTCGAATCGAGATGAGATGTGTTCCTACACGGTAGGTCACAAAACTGTATGATTCAAATTTGTATGTGACGTATTGGGTTTTTTCAAAAGTTTCGTGAATAATTCGAGGGACACCCCTCATACCCCATGGATCGACGACCTGGAGACGGTAGGTAGGCTTAGAACAGAATTGAAAGACGGTAAACTGGGTATAATAATTTATTCTACTGACAGAATACGTTTTAATACATTTTGGCGCAATATTATGACCAGCCAGTGGAGTTGTAATGTCTGACTTTAAATAAACCTTTTCAGGAAGTGCGCTAAAAACAGCTAGTTCCTCTGAAAAGTACCGATAGAGTAGAAAAGAAACTTAATTCTACATACGAAATAAAACTAAATCATGAATCATTACTCAATTACAATGTTATGGAACCTAAAGAATACCTTCTATAAAAAAAACCGGTCAAGAGCGAGTCGGACTCGCGCACCAAGGGATCCGTACGTATATAATTATGATGTTGATGATTTCTGAAAAACTGTGCTATTTAGAGACATCGTTTTATTTTTCCTGAAATCTTTACATAAACTTCTATCACATAGAATAATTTCAGATTTATATCTATGCAAACTTCGGAGTTATCGGGGGGGAACGGTATTTTTTTTTACATTTTTCATCAAAAGTCGGAAACAAAGCTGCCTAAAATAAAAATGTTTGAGAATGTGCAAACAGCGCTCTTTCATATGATACCTCACATGCCCAAGTACTTCAAATTTTCAGTCCGTTTTGCAAAAAAGATATATTTTTTTAAATTTCTTTCTTGTTTGCAAAATAGTTGGGCAAACTTCATCTAAAACTATTCTAAACAAGTTGATGGCATATTTAGTAGTTCTTGAGATATCCAGGTGTGACAGACAGACATACTTAGTCTCACCATAAGGGTTCCTTTTAACCATTTTGGTACGGAACCCTAAAAACAAATTCTTGGCGAACATAGATTGCTTTTCCTTTAAGCCTTTCGTAATATGAAACAATCCAGGAAAATTAAATATGATGCAATAAATCAGTGATTAATAACTTGATAGGACCCTAAAAGGAAAAAAAAGAAAATTAAAGTGTTAGCTGACACATATGAACTGACGTCAGATAATTTGGGGTTTTTCAGTTTACACATAATGATATTACATAATTTAATGGTAAAATAACAAACAAAGGGACAAATAAGGGAACAGGAATAACTGCGTGGAGGTCGGAATTATCCCGCGGAAACGTACTGCTGTAACGCACACGCCAGTAAAGGCTTCTACAGACCAGCGCGACACGCGACGCGACAAAAAAGGCCCCGCGTGTCGCGCAACGAACGGTGCCTTTGTGTCGCGTAACAAGTCGCGCCGCGCCGGTCTGTGGAAGCCTTAAAGCTCCCAGTCGGCACACTACCTTCAGAATATGTTTGATTTACAAATTATTTTGGTATTACGTTTGTATGAGCTACGCATGCTACGCCGGCCCCTTAAACCATCCTCATGAATGACTCCATCCATTGGGTATAACCGCATAAATATCCGTCCGGTAGTTTTTTAGTTTATCGCGTTCAGACAGACAGACATTTAGGGCCAATTTCACCAACGGAACAGAAAGCGATCAGCACATCTAAACCGCGTTCAACAGCTGTCAGTGTCAATATTCCCTATGAATTATGACATTGACAGCCCAGATCTTGAACGCGGTTTAGATGTGCTGATCGAGTTCAGTTTCATTTGTGAAATCAGCCCTTAGACTTAATTTTAACCGACTTCCAAAAAGGAGGAGGTTATATTATGTTCGTCTGTCTCTTTTTTTTAAATTTTTATTATGCAGTGTATAACTTTATAAGACAAAACTATTGACTAACTGGCAACTGGCAAGAAACATATATTATGAGGACTTACGACAAGCTTGTTATGGCGAAAAGTGTAATTAAAGCTTTTTACCTTAGCAACAAAACATATCAATAAATTACAATATTTATAGCATTCTTGCATTCAGCCTTTAATGTCACTGCTGGGCTGGGACCCAGGCCTCCTCTCTTCGAGAGGGAGTGGGCTGTAATCGACCACGCGGGCCCAGTGCGGGTTGTATGTTACATGTCTTCGAATTTTTTGGTTCTAGGACATGCCGGTTTCAATTCGTCACGATGTTTTCTTTACCGTTTTGAGAGCAGTGGTGATGAATTTTTTTTATACAGAGTAAAGCGCATTTCCGGGTTCGAATTGCTCTCCAATAACATAAATACCAATATGTAGCAGCATCAACAACGCCATGCGAACTACGCGTCACACTGACGTCACGCAAAATCCTGCATCGCGCAACTAGCATATATACAACATCCCGACATCAACCATCGGGCAGTTGCCCACCAGACACAAAACCCGTCTGCTCGGAGGATCCTCCAGGATGAGTGAACTCTACACCCTATTCCTTATGCTTCTAAAAATATTTAACAATTCATATCCGCTGTGCTGTGGGTCCCCCATAGCATAGCATCATGCTGAGTGCACGGACTTTAGACACGACACGGTTGGCGCAGTGGTTAAGCGATTGACTGCTGCGCTGCGTGTCGCGGGTTCGATTCCCGCACGGAACAAATATTTGTATGACCTACAAGTAGTTGTTCCGGGTCTGGCTGTTTGTGTATGTGAGTTTAAACGTTTGTGAACGCACGCACGATACAGGAGAAATTTCTAGTGTGGGGCAACATTTTTTTAAAAGAAAAGAAAAGACAAAAAAAGAAAGTGCAAGCCTTCTTGTCACAGTCATGACGTGCAGCTTCTGGCTATTTTTTTGTTTGAGATAGTACTTAGATCTGTTTTGTGTAACCTTCGGGTATTATTACTTATTATGTTTTCGTACGCACGTTTTTTCTGTGACAATTAAAATTATTTTTCTCTTTCTTTCTATATTCAATACAAAACATTCAAAACAAACCATCACTCCCTATCGATACGCGATTAATTACAATCAGAATCGATGTATCTAAGCATAGTTTATCGATCCTACAGCAGTATTCCACTATAGTCTGATTAGCCCACGTGTTGAGGCGTGGTGCCAAACTGATTGATGTCAAAACTACTACAGGTGTTTAACCTCTAGTTAGTTTAATTGTCTGATTTAATTATAGAAGCGGTGAGGAAGCATAATGTGGGGTGTAATTACGTAAAAAGTGTCGTGGGATGTTCATAGCCATCCGCCATTTTACATTATTATTAGATCATTAAATCTTTTTTTTTTTGCAGATTAGGCAATTAACGTAATTCTGAGAGAGTAGAAGATTATATTTATAGTGAATTTTGGTACTCGAACCGGATCATCCACAGGGCGCGTAGACCGCTCAAGAAAATGATGTAAAAGGAAGATCCTCACCAGTAAATATGTGGGCGTCCAAGCAAAGAGGGTCCAGTAGTGGGGTATTGAGTTAAAACTAGATTCAGTATCTAGAATAGTCAATTGATAATAAGGATTAAAAAAAAAACAAAAACAGTCACATTTTTCACGCCAATACCTTTTTACTAAACTTTTCTCTTAAAATTTCTGGTACCTAGAAACATCAATTAAATTCATTTACTCTATAAACTTGTAGATAATTGAGCATTCATTAATTATCAATTAAAATCGCGAAATGCAATTTTTTCACTGAACTTTACAAAACTGCGTATCTCAGTATATCTCGGAAACTAAATGCCGAAAACTGAGCCTGCAGTCTCGACATAATTAATATTATACAAGGTCAAATTAAATTAGCTAGTAAAACTGCGCAGACGTTATGGGGATCGATATATAAACATGATAAAACAAAAAAGAAATTAATTTAAAGATTTTTTTTGGGGTAATGGGGACCGCAGTTTGTGTAACACTTGAAATATATGGTTTTTTTTGTATAAACTTCACAGACGTGATGGCTATCGTTATCTAAACACGATAAAACAAAAGAAAACCAATTTTCTCAACACATACTTCTTACTTACTTACTTTAGTAAAGACACTACCAATGACCTGACCCCAAAAAAATCCATCAAATATATATTTTTTTTTTATCGTGTTTAGATATCGTTATCCATCTCGTCTGCAGAGTTTCGCTAGCTAATTTTATTTGACCCTGTATAGCGATCACTTTACGAACGGATTCGGTCGCGAAGTCCTAATGGTATCTCTATACGGCCAAAATTGCTTGACGAGATTGTGATTTTTTCGTGCTTATCAAGAAATTTTGACTCCCACCCCATTAGGACTTTGCGACCGAATTCGGTCGTTAAGTGATCGCTATCTATGTCGAGACTGCAGGGCCAGAGGGTTACTCTGAAGCGATAATCCGAAGAATCGGCCGAATGTTCGGCCGTTTCTTGATTTCCAAAGTTTTCTTTTTGAATTTGAGTTCATAACCGACTTCAAGTCACATTTTTACGTTGGCTTATCGCTTTGACTGACGTTTTTTTTATTTTTGTCTCGCCGTTGTCAGCCATGTTCAGCCGTAGACAGAAAACGGCCGAACATATTTTTTTTTAACGTTGCCCCGCACTAGGAATTTCTCCTGTATTGTGGGTGCGTTTACAAACATTTAAATTCACATACACAAACAGCCAGACTCGGAACAACTACTTGTAGGTCATACAAGTATTTGTTCCGTGCGGGAATCGAACCCGCGACACGCAGCGCAGCAGTCAATCGCTTAACTAACTGCGCCAACCGTGCCGGTCGATACTTCGGATTTACCTTCGGAACCCCCTGGACCCTTTTTGCTTGAACGCCCACGTATAATTAGTAGGTTGATTGGGTAGGACTAAGGTAGAAAAAACTTAAACTTATGAAGGAATCATAATCATAAACCTTTATTTATCCCAACATCATATTAAAATCAAAAATCAAAATCAAAAGTCATAGGTCAGGAACTGGTTAATGAAATGTACAATCTTAAATAGGGAAAGGTGTCTGAGGTAGGAGAGTCCTGAGTTACAGATCACCCGGCTCTTTAAGACGCAGATATATGCCAGTGACCTTGAGTGGTTAGCTTGCGTGTTCTGTACTGAGCTCACGCAACGCGTCGTACGTTCAGCCAGTAATAGGACTCGCCCATCAAGGAGCGCTGTCCCCAATTTGACGCATTATTAATTTATTATACACAAAACAAATTAATGGTATTTTAATAAAACGCGTAGATATACTAAAAGATCAATAATTAAAGTATCTTTAAATTAGTGAAGGTTTCAGAAAAATACTCTTGGTAGATTTTGCGCCATTCTCAGTTTTTATGCGCGTTAGACATAACTTTACAAATTAATTTCACTATGTAATATAAACATAATATAAAATACTCGTATATATTAAGTTATTGAGAAAATGCTCTAATTTAACATATATTTTTTTCAAATCATTAACACTACTCGTTTAGACGTGATCTTCCGTATAAAATCATTAAAAGTCGGTTATCGTCGCCTTAATAGGACATGTTAAATACAAAACAGTTATAGTCAAGATACTGTAGGGATAATAAAAGTCTGAAATTGCAATTAGGTATAAGCAGAACATATAAAACTAAAATATATAGTTAAAAATGTACATATTGTTTCTGATAATCACGAAATGGGGAAAATTGCAAATTATATTGTCTGTTAGATCATAGAAATATGGCGGACATTTTAGACAATAATTACCGCCATCTTTAAACCAATATGTAACGTAACACACTTTAACAAGATCAAAGACAAAAAACCCACCAGAAAACCCCACTACAATTAAGATTAATAGAACGAATTAATTCATGATCTATCTGTCAGATATTGCGACCGTTTCTAGCTATTCGACGGAATGTGTACCATGACGGAATGTGTAGGTAACATTCCGTCATGGTAAGGGGAACAGAACCAATTCACCACAAGCCCAGGGGAGCTACTCCGAAGCGATATTCCGAAGTATCGGCCGAATGTTCGGCCGTTTCTTGACTTCCAAAGTTTCCTTAGTTACCTTTGAATCCTTACCCGACTTCAAGTCACGTTTTTGACTTTGACTTGTCTCTTTGACCGTCATTTTTAGGGTTCCGTACCCAAAGGGTAAAACAGGAACCCTATTACTAAGGCTCCGCCATCTGTCTGTCTGTCTGTCTGAACGTCTGTCACCAGGCTGTATCTCATGAACCGTGATAGTTAGACAGTTGAAATTTTCACAGATGATGTGTTTCTGTTGCCGCTATAACAACAAATACTAAAAAACAGAATAAAATAAATATTTAAGGGGGCTCCCATACAACAAACTTGATTTTTTTTGCTCGTTTTTGCTCTATATTGATAACGGCAACAGGTAGACGCTTGAAATGTACACAGAATATTTAGTTATAAATTCACTTTAAAAATAAATAATTAAATTAAAATAAAACAAATATTTAAGGGGGGTCCCATACAACAAACGTGATTTTTTTGCCATTTGTATAGATAATGGTACGGAACCCTTCGTGCGCGAGTCCGACTCGCTCTTGGCCGGTTTTTTATAGTTAATGGTACAGAACCCTTCGTGCGCGAGTCCGACTCGCACTTGGCCGGTTTTTTTTTCTTTTGCCGTAGTCAGCCATAGTCAGCCGTAGTCAGGAAACGGCCGAACATTCCTTCGATACTTCGGATTTATCTTCGGAGTATACGTATATATGGTACGCACGGGCGATTTTTTAACGCGACGATTTTTCATAGATTAGTGGATTCTCAACTCTCGGTCTTGACCCGAGCATTGAGAATTCAACAGTGCGCGTCAAAAAAACACTGTTGGATTTTGAACTCGACGCGCTTGGCAGTGTATTCAAAATCCAGTGCGACTAAAATCGCCCTCGTGCGTACCTGGGCTTAGTCTGAATTCCTGAAATTTGAAACTGGTTTTGTTTATGACTTCATTATTCAAGCCTTCCAATCATCCTTGTCAGCACGCAAAGTTACGACGCCAACTTATTATTACACCCCAATTATAGCTATAGACTCTATTCTTTACCAAATAAAGTCGGAATTCGAACGTTAATTAGTTTGGTACCCGCAAAAAAATTGTCTATCAATGATGATCATTCAAAGAAGACTGTTAATATTTTTCTTTTCGTGTATTTTTTGGTTAAATCGCTGCAAGGGTTTTGCGTCATCGTCTGCGAACGCTAGCGATGCGAAATTATACGCGAGTTTAGTTTGAATGTGGATATATGCAGATGTGAGTTCGTTATGGGGAGTAAGTATGAAAGCTTAGAGATTTAACTTTAGATTGTATGGGTTTAGTAAGTACAATTATTTAATTATGTCCACAATGGTTAAAGCATGCAGTTTATTACCTATGTTTAAAACCTCGAACTAAGTACCTACTTGTTAAACTTTGTTGATTTTGAATGCAATTCCCCGAGAAAGGGAAGAAATTGGTAACTTTTGTTTAAATCGTTTTTATGATTTAGGGCCTAAATCATTAAAACGAATTAAAAAAAATATTATGTTAATATGCAAAAAAATAGTACATTGTGATACTGGGGTGGAAAGTAGGTTATTGCAAACTCGTGTCATTAAAAACCCTCGCTTTCGGCTCGGGCTTGTTAATGACACGAGTTTGCAATAACCTACACACCCGTGCATCACACGACTAAACGTTACGTATTTTTGTAAGTTGCTAGGCAGTCCTTTTAGTGTTTATTTTTTTCTTCTTTTTTTGGGGTGTATTTCTTGCACATCAGCAGTGCCGGTTTTCATAGCCCATTCTGTGTCTCAGTTTACATACCAAATTTCGGCTTTCTAGCACTTCAGGAAGTACCCTAACATTATGAAGTCTCATACAAACTTCCACCATCCTTTTAGGGGATGGGGGGCGAAAGTTATAAGTTTATGAATTTTTTTGTTGGTTATATACTAAACTTA
Organism: Tiliacea aurago; assembly: GCA_948098905.1. Taxonomy (NCBI): domain Eukaryota; kingdom Metazoa; phylum Arthropoda; class Insecta; order Lepidoptera; family Noctuidae; genus Tiliacea; species Tiliacea aurago. Next base: position 23,090,593 of record OX402593.1, read on the forward strand.
GATTACATACCAAATTTCAGCTTTCTACCACTTCAGGTAGCCAAACATTTTGATGATCATCAGTGTGTCAGTGACGAAATAGGTGTATTTTAGATATCAATAAAATCTAAAGTATTAGAGCTATTCAATTGAAACTTTGTATGTTTAATAAGTCTATTATTGACATCATATCCTGAGAATATGAACTATCTGGTACATCGGAAACCAACTCTATGAGGGTTCAAAAAACCGACGAAACACTTCAAGAAAAGGTAGGTAGTCCCCTTGCGCTTCGCTTGGCTCGTCTTGGCGGGGGCACTACCGTGCCCCCAGATCCCAAATTATTTTATGTATGAAAACTCCTTGCTACTTAACTTTTTAAATTGACTTATAAAATGAAAACTGAAAACTGAATAAAATGAAAATGAAAACTCAACAGCAAAACTAATGATAGTGCTCGTAAACAAAAGTCACGACCGCGTAACAGAAATTATGCAAAAGATTTAACTTTCGAATCATAAATAAAGCCTCTGAAAGTACGCCATGTTTAAGAACTGTATTGAAAAACAAACAAACAAAATTGCAACTTGATAATTTGCCAGGCAGTAACTATCAAGTTGCAAAAGCTTTGTATAAATTCGCCAGTATTAAGTAATGTCATGATTTCATGAAAAAGTCATTAAATGGAAGAAATCTAACTTAAATAGATGTTTAATGATTCTAATGATTATAATTCTGTAAAAACATATCTGTTAAAGTCGCGAATCATATTCATTTGGTCAAGGTACTGAAACTGACTTGCAAATTGCAAAAATCGTAAGAAAATTTGAAGTTCGACGGATTATGCGTTATGAATGGAACTCAAGAATGGAATGCCATGTATTCCAAAAGCAAACAAAAGCTTTAAAAAGTACACAATGTGACATATTGGTGACCCAGATAGCTTACAAATGATTTTAACACTTAAGCGTAATAAAGATAAGGATGAAATTTAATTGTTGGAAAATTAATAGGCGCGTCGTCAAGCTGTCTGGTGCGTGACAGATATTTTTCGTAGATTGGTGTTTATTTTATTGCTTGAAAGTGGTTGTAGTAAAATGAACACTTAAGTTTTTAGCATTTTTTTCGACCAGAAACTGCAAATCTTTGTTTTATTCTAAAATAAACCATAGATGAAACTAAATAATTACCTACTGGATTTTCACGTGTTTTTGCACATGCCTTATTTTGAATGCGTCAAATTCACAAAAACTAACAAATTAATGAACTTTTGACGGAAATAATCTGTGTAAAAATAGTTTTTCCGATTGTTAATATTTATACTACGTCATTGCATTGTAGATAATGATATTATTAAATAGGACTATATTATTATAATACAGTGGAATTCATTTATTATGACTCCGCCTATATTAATCAACCACTTAAGGGGGATGCGCTAAGTTATAGCCCACGAAATTCATATTTTCTTACGTTTTTTCAATTTGCAGGTCAGTAACAGGTTGTACTCGTATGTTGATCTAAATATGTTTCGCGGACGTAACAAATGTGGCTTTACAGAATTATTATCATTATTATTTTCTACGAACTTAGATAGTTGTATTGCTGATTTGCGTTTGACACACACACATATTGCTGGGCCTCATGACTTGAGAAAGATAGGTGACCGAAATGACAGCTTGAACACGGAATAAGTAAAAACTTTTAAATAGCATCGAATTAGTAAGTACTTTATAATAGCATGGAATTAGTGTACTCATGGAATTACTAAGTACCTACTTTATAGATTGTAAGTAGAAGGGGTCGAATTTCTACAAGTGGGCGACCACTAGTTAAACTAAATACCTAACAGAAATAGGAAGTTATACTTACTTCTAAGACTATGCGTTGTATGACGCCCGCTTAGTATGACGTGTTCGTCACTTCCCTTCCCTTCGATGTCAGTATAAGCGGATTCTGCTTTAATTAATAAGAACATAGAACTGGCGCCTAGGAGACGATACATTGCATGAACGAATTTCTCGTAGGTACCAAGAACAAGTTCATTTAATTCTACGTAGTCAATACGTGTTTGCATAGTCATTCACCTTTGAAAAACTCCGACAGATCATGTTTTATTACGCGAGCGATAATAAATTACTATAATTAATCATAAGAATAAAACTAACAAATCGATTTTCAATATGGCATCAATAAATTAACGTACATTTATGATAAAAACTTGGCGCCACTCGCCGACAACAAACGGAAGTGGTTGGCCTTCAACTTTAGAATAAACTGCCGTAGTCTGCGGCTAAGGAAAATAAAAAAAACGCGTCTATGGTTTATTTTTTATCTGTGGGAATAGTGACGTTTAAGTTTGCGCGGGAAATTAGGTTAGGGAAAATACTAATACTGTGTATTGTGACGTTTCCCGCGATGAAAACTTACCGCGTAAGTATGTAAAAGCTCCCCAAGCTTTAACTCATTTCCCAAAAACGTAATATCAGGACATGTAGGCATTAAAAGTTATCTCTTTTCATATCATTTGGGTTCCAAATAACAGTACCTATGCCTATTAAACTGACAACGTAGTGTGCCACTACAAATTCGACTACTTGACCAGCAAAAAAGTTAAACCAACTTAATTAGCACGCCTGCGCGAGATGTTAACACAAATTCACACCCAATAACTTTTTAAATTCTCAAAGAAGTCCCGTATGTAATCCCGTAATGTTGGTAACATTATATTTTAGTAGAAATTGACACAGACAGTCTATGCCGATTGATTTTGCAGCAAAAAATCGCGTCATTCGAGATACGACTTGACATTGAAATATTGTAAAGACGCAGAGACAAAAAGTAGGTATTTAAGACATAACTACATGGAGTAATGAACTGGCGTCTACGGTCTGTGTTATGAATTAATTTTCTATTAGTTTGGTCAAACGAGGTGAAAGAGTTAAACCAGTTGCTTTTTTCAATTAAAAGTTAAATGTTCAGTAAATAGGTCGATAGGTGTAGGTAATGTTGTTCAAAGTTCAAGAATGCTTTCACCAAAGGACGTTGTAGAACTGACGCCGGTGTCACATTATTGAAACACATTTTTTACGCATGGGAATAGGCACAAGATGCAATAGGCATCTTTTGTGACCTATCCAAGGCATTTGATGGCGTGAATCACGAAACAATGCTCTTGAAACTTGAGCATTACGGACTGGGTAAACGCTTAGCTTAGTAAAATCATATTTGAATGATAGACTGCAGCAATTTCAAATAAACGGTGTGAATTAATTGGGATTAATAGTCAAAATGGGTGTACCGCAGGGCTCAATATTGGGTCTGTTCCTTTTTTTAGGTAAATGATTTATCTCATTTACTGAAAACCCGACCTCAAATGGTGTTATTTGCTGATGACACATCACTGATTTTTATAGTAAACAGGCATGCACAGGAGCTTGACGACGTTAATAACGCTATGCTTAGGGTCCATAATTGGTTTTCTGTAAATAATTTGGTATTAAATGAGAAGAAAACTAAACGCATAAGATTTTGCGTTACCGAATGTTAGAAGTAGTGAATGTCACGTTGTATTAAACAAAGAGCTACTAGAATTCGTCAAAAATACTGTTTTCCTGGGAATCACGCTTGTCTCAAAGCTGCAGTGGAGTCCTCACTTAACATCACTTGCAGGGCGGCTAAGTTCAGCCGCCTACGCGGTTTGGAAAATCCGCCAATTAACAGACGTGGATACAGCGAGACTGGTCTATTTTAGTTACTTTCATGTCTTACGGTATTTTGCTGTGGGGACGGGCTGCAGATATTGTTTTTAACTTTATTCTGCAAAAGAGGGCTATCAGAGCCATCTACAACCTCTGCAGACGCGAGTCTCTAAGGAAACTGTTTAAAAAAAATAACATCATGACGGTATGGTTAGAAAGAACCTAATATACATATTTCAGTAAGATAAGTGACAGGTATAATTTTAACACTAGAAATAGGAACAAAATCAAAATCAATAATTTTATTTCACATAAGCCTACATGGGCACATATGAAACGTTAGAAGGTACGGTTCCATTTCGTCGTTTCCCATGGAGAAGAGCCGAAAAGAAACTCCACTACTTTTTTACTCTTTTAAAAAATAATTGGTTTTTACAATGTTTTCAAACAACAGCGTTAATAGGTATGAGAGGACAGTGTAGGCCTGTCAAAAGGACTAGGTACTAAACAAAAGACAAATTAGGTATGCATTAGTGGTGCCTATGCACCACTAATGCATAATTTGCGTAAGTTCATTGGATTTTATTTATTTTTTGTATACAGGTGGAGAGCATGATACTCTTTACGTGGTTTATAGGATGTCGGTCGTCCTGTAACACCTTATGTAACAAAAACCCTGTTGTTCCTTTTAGGGACGTATACATTAACCTACAAGCACAATATTGGTGGAATTATAATTAAAAAAAAAAATAAGAATTGGTTAGTCGAGAGGTCAAAATCAAGAACTAAAGAGGTAAGAAATCAGTTAAACATTATAAATATTAATAATTAAATATTTTTTAAATTATCTTTGTTGAACAGTTTTTATAAATGACTTGCTTTACGAGTATTACGTATTTATACCGATTCTTAAAACGTAGGTAGAAGGAACAACAGGGTTTTTGTTACATATTGTATAGGGCAAATTAAATTACCTAGCGAAACTCCGCAGATGTGGTCGCTATGTAAATAAGATCGATTACAAAATTAATTAATTTGATGAGTTTTTTTGAGGTCATTAACCGTAGTTAGTGTAGACAGTGTAGTCACTTGAAATATCAGTTAAAAAAATTGTATACTTCACAGACGTGATAAATCGATATCTAAACATGATAAAATTTATTAATGGCTTTTGTGAATATTAATTCAGATTTATTACAGTTGTAATTGCAATCTTGTCATTTGATTTAGATAGGTTTTTATTTTTATTATTTTCGTAATGTTTTACGAGTATATACTTAGAATCTTTTCTAATTTGTAAATGTGAGAACGTTAGACTGTAGCTTCGTAGACCATTTTCTATTTTGTTAAGTACCTGGTACTTGTTGACGGGCCTACACTGTCCTCCCATACCTATTAACACCGAATTTGAAAACATTGTAAACGCCCATTATTTTTAAAAGAGTAACCGTGGAGTTTCTTGCCGGCTCTTCTCCATAGGAAACGACCAATGGGAACCGTGCACCTAGCTTCTGACGTTTCATAAGTGCCCATGTAGGTTTATGTGAAATAAAATATTTTGATTTTGAAAACCAAAGAAAACAGATATTCTCAACTCATACTTCAAGTAACGTAACGATCCGTTTGGTGCCGGACCTAAAGAATAAATAAAAGCACCATCCCATTTCTTCCAGTGGGTGTAGTAAAAGGGGACTAAGGGACTTACTAGAGAATGGGCAGCAGCGTTCTCTATGCATTTTTAAAACCATACTGCGATCGCCAACCCGCCTGCCAAGCGTGGCGATTATGGCAAATCCCCCCCCTTTTTGGGGGAGGCCTATGTCCAGCAGTGGATGTCTTTCGGCTGAAATGATGATGATGATTTCAAGTAACAACACCTAAATTGGTTGTGATGATGTAGAGCCCAAAAAAAAATCATCAAATCGTTTTTAGGGTTCCGTACCCAAAGGGTAAAACGCGCTGACCCTATTATTTAAGACTCCGCTATCCATCCTTGTGTTTGTCCGTCTGTCACCAGGCTGTATCTCAGAACCGTGATAGTTAGACAGTTGAAATTTTCACAGATTATTTCTGTTGCCGCTATATTTATTTATTTATTACTTAAGCACATAAATGTACAGAGGCGGACTTAATGCCATAGGCATTTTCTACCAGTCAACCTTTGGGTGATGCAGAGACAAACCGTGGTAGGTGCAATAAGGAAAATTGTGAAATCAATATTTATTTCAATATAAGGATATGACATACATATACCTATTAAAAACTATCTACCTACCTATCTCAACAAATACAAAAAAAAAACAGAATCAAATAAATATTTAAGGGGGCTCCCATACAACAAACATGATTTTTTTTATCTAGCCGTTTTTTTTTTCTTTTTAGATTTTGGTACCCATCACGTCTGTGGAGTTTTGCTAGTTAATCTAATTTGACCCTGTATATTTTTGAACAAACAAGTTTTTGGAAAAATTACCCACAAAAATACAACCATTAAGTATGGTGACCACAACATATTTTATGACATTCAAAACATTATTATAATGACTACCGTTAAGTGGTAGGGAATACCACACTTCTGCCTACGTCATTAGGTATAGTCATATTTAAGCAAGTATTATCTGATCAAAACTTCCCCAATACCTTTCTCCTAACTAAATCTGATCGATCCTAATGACGTACTGGTCGTTAATATTGATTAATCACCAAAAGTACTTTTCACCAAAAGCTTTGTGGTATAACAAATGTTTTTAGGGTTCCATACCTCAAACGGAAAAAACGGAACCCATATAGAATCACTTCGTTGTCCGTCTGTCTGTCTGCCAAGATACTTTTTCTCAGGAACGCGTGGAGGTATCAAGTTGAAATTAATACGTATGATACGATTAATAGATCCTACGATCCCTTAGACCTAAAAGAATCAAGCTTGTAAGTCAAGGCAATAATAAAAAATACGGCCATTTAAGCGATATATTTTAACACTTACTCGCAAATAAATCAAAACCTAAAATCATGAAATTTGGCAAGAAGCAAGGTCTCACACCACAAGTAAAGGAAAAAGTCCGGAAATCGTTAATTTGTAGTTTTTTTCACATATTTTTTTTTGCGATTTAAAATTACATTGTCAGTTAGAAAATTGGCCGTAACCTATATCGATGTATACTCGTAGAGAATATTTTCTCAACTACATAGTTAAGTTTGCCCTTCAATTCGGAATAGAAAATTTATATGCCGTGTCACATGAGTGAAGCCGAGCAAAGCTTTGAGACGGAACCCCCACGGTGCGAGTCCTACTCGCACTTGACCGGTTTTTCTAAAGTGGGTTTTACTAAAGCACTTTATTTAATCTTTTGAATTATATAAAATTTCAGGAAGGCAACTCTCAAGATAGCACGTACAAAGTAGTGATTAATAAACTCAGAGGCAATTAAGTTAGTCTAATAGTGCCTATGATAAAAGAAGCCAAATAGCTTACAAAGAAATTGATGTCTCCACGAATTTATTACTAAGTACTTTTATTTCCAAGTAATTAATAGTATAGTGGTTGTATGTAATCGATATTTGGACAGATTTGATCGATAGATTGCCGACAATCTTAACAGTACCTATGAGTATGACTTGCGAGAATTATAGGGCGGCCATTAACTACGTGAGGTTATTTTTCGAGCCCAATTTTCCCGGTTTTCCCCGATTTTCCTCCCTCTTTGGTGAGATGTCGTGAGAGTTGGCTCGACCATAGCCCCCCGTAATCTCACGTGAGATTTTTCAAAATGCGTATTTTTTGTGTAAATACGTTAATCTGTGCTTGATTACGTTGGATTTATTTAAATAAACGTATTATGCTTAATATTTTTTTATAATTCTTATTTTTTATAATAATTACGCAACTTTCTTGCAATTTTACACTGTTTCTTGCTGGAAAAAAATATCACGTGATACTTTTATTTTAGAAACAGCCACGGGGACGTAGCCGCGGTTAGCAGCTAGTATTAAATACGAGCTAGCTAGCTAGTATTAAGTACCTACCTATGTATTATATATCATTTCAGCCGAAAGACGTCCACTGCTGGGCATAAGCGGGGAGGCTTATGTCCAGCAGTGGTCGTCGACAAAGGAGGGGGGTGGGGGGTTGCCATAATCGCCACGCGTGGCAGGCGGGTTGGCGATCGCAGTATGGTGTTAAAATGCAACGCTGCTGCCCATTCTCTAGTAAGTCCCTTATTCGCCTTTTACGACACCCACGGGAAGAAATAGGATGTGGTATTCTTTACGTCTGGCACCACACGGTACCACCTATGTATCTATAGCCCTAACAAAATCTTCCAAGATAATTATACCTACCCGGAAAATCGCTACGTCAAACATTGCACAACATTTTTTGCTAATGACCCGTTTATTACTAAGAACTTGAATCTGTAATTATTATATTAATCCATGGCAGATCATTATTATCTGCCCTAAGTCCTGAATGACGTGACAGATTGATCATGGCTCCGAGAACTGCGCAATCTACAGTTAACATACAATGATGAATCTATTTCTGAGAAAATTCTTCTTGTATTCTATGTCAAGAAAATGAAAATCCGCTGATGTTGACATTATAGATCAATGTCCATGTGTGTATACCATGAGTTTACAAGTTGTGGAGATAACTAAAGCCTGATACCTACTAAATTCAGTAACATGTTGCACAGCACCTACCTACTTCATAGTTTTTGTGCATACGAGTAAAACATTGTGAATGAGATAAACAGGAATTTGGATTATATTAGGAGTTATACAGGGTAGTCACCTGCATCTGTCAAGGGGGTGATTCTACCTGTCATACTGTACAACTCGCTACAAAACTCATTTCGGATTCGCAAACAAAAAAAACCTTTTTACAAAAAAAAACAACCGACTTCCAAAAAAAACTACAAAGAGTAAAATAACTTTAATTTCAGAATTAGGTGTCTTTGGATCTGTATTTTAGTTGTTTGCCACCGACTTCCGAAATTATTTATCGCTTTGTAGTGTTTTTTTTTTTGTAAAAAGTATTTTTTATTTTTCAATTTTTTAGTGTGTCAGTTTGTAATTTATCTAAGTTACAATAGCCTTTAATGTCAACTGCTCATCACCTTTTATAAAATATTGCTTTTCCCGATGCAGGGGCGTTAATAATTGAGGCGTCCTCCTGGTAAGAACCAGGAGAACTCCTCAATTGTGATACTTGGTGACAATGGAACCAAATCGGAAGCATGCCCTTTCAAACAAAAAAAATATATTTTCAAAATCGATCCACAATTGACGCAGAAATCGGTGAACATACATAAAAAAAATATACAGCCGAATTTAGATAACCTTTTGGAAGTCGTTTAAAAAATCGTACATGCATCGAAATAGTAGTAGTCTGTTGTATAGGAATTTGTTATTTTTACCGCCAGTCGGATATGAGTTATAGCGAAAGTTGTCTAATACGACGCGACGGGTAGAATCACCTTCTTGACTGATGCGGATGACTAAATCACCACCCTATATTTTTTTTGCCTAGGTAGGTATACCAAGTGAAAATAAATGTTATTTTTTTCTTTCTAAATATATATTACACCACAATATATGTACCGAGACTCCTATGTGCCTCTGAAATCATGTTAAGCCGTTTGTTCCAACCCCTAAGGCACTGCCGACCGTCATTTGTAGACCTAACAGTTGTTAGGGGTCGTTAGAACCTGCCAGGGTTGCGAGTTTGTCTGAAAGGTATATCGTGACCCTGGCACACAGGCATCTGAAGGAACACGGGTGGGTTTTAGTCAGTAAAAGTCTGACACGCCTTCCCGCTTCGCCCAGAGCGGGAGAAGTTATTTGACAATGTCCCACCCAAAAAAAAAAAGCGTCCATTGGAAATTTATAACGTTAACATCAAGCTTGTGTTCCATAAGGAGAAGGCAGTAGAAGTGTAAAGCACAACCACATGTCACCAGATAAGTTTGTGCTACCATTAAGTCTCATTCTTGCTGCTAATGAATTAGTTAGGTGTCAGTGTAGTTTTCAAACCCTGCTGCTGTCCAGCCTGAGGCAACGGAGGACCCGTCCCAGACTGAGAGTTTGTCTCAAGACTGTATCCTCAACCAAGATATAATATCTGATATAGTACCAGATCTATCTCAAGTGGTACAGCCTGAGATTGGTAGTTGTCCATCTTTCAGTAGTCATGACTGTTATCATTCAGTTATGTTCTCAGATAGTATAGGAAGAGGTTTAGGTAAATTAATTAGTAACAAGCTGTGTTATTCTACTCAAAATTATTGTATGCCAGGGTCAACCTACAAACGAATAATGGCAGCAGTAACAGGAAATGTATATAATACCAAAACCAACATTACTGTATTTGTAGGAAATAGTTCTAAAGTCAAAAAAGAAGAAATCACCGACTGGGTAACTGAGTTGTTAAAGTTAAATTGTAGTAAAATAATATTGTGTGCTTTCCCATATTTTGAAAAATTGACAAATAGGCAAAACAATTATATCCTTAAGCTTAATAAGCATATGCACTTCTTAGTTAGTCATTATAGTGACAAGTTCGAGTATTTTGACATCAACTGTTTTGTGGAAAAATTAAAATCGACTAGGGATACTGTGTATCTGCCTGTTAGTTTTAGACACATAATAGCAAGGCTATTAGCTTTTTATATAAACTCAGACATAAGTAGTATGTCAAAGTCTTGTGTTATTAACACCACAATGGTTGGTAATAATACTAATAATAAAGTGGTAAGCCTGAATAAATGTAGCTCAAATGCTATAAATATTTATACTAATAATTGTACGAAGGAGGCTCCATGTTCCTCGCTCACTATGAGCTCACTGTCTAGTGACGACACTGAGATCTTGGGCTTAACTCCGGATAGTCATTTAAACTAGTTTGTAAGACAACAGAAGGTACCAGTAGAGAATATTCTTTTACATAACAGCAACAAGGTGTCTTCTTGCTCTAAAATAAGTAATTATCAGATAGGAGGTCAGCAGAATGCCTTGAAATTATTTCATCAAAATATTCAAGGTATTTCTTCCAAATTATCAGAAATCGAAATGTTTTTAGAAAAAACTAAGTTTGACATTGTTTGTTTTACTGAACATTGGTTAAAGGATTACCAAATGTTAATTAATTATGAGAACTATATCGTGGGCAGTTGTTTTCACCGTAAATCGATGCTGCGTGGAGGTTCTCTAATCTTGATAAAAAATTGTTTAAAATCTAAGCAACGTAATGATTAATTAATTAATTAAATTAATTTCTTGTTGATTTATCGGTTGAACATTGCATCGAACTGTCCTGTGTTGAGCTGGATAAGCATGTTGTAGTGTGCGTGTACAGACCCCCTAGTTATCAGAACTTTTCTTTATTTGAGTCAATAATGGAAGATGTTTTAGCGAAACTTGCATCCAGTAATAAAGCCGCAGTTATTTGTGGAGATTTTAATACCAATATTCTGGAAAATAATTTAAATAGCACTAGATTATTAAGCCTTTTTAAATCGTTTAATTTATACAATGTTTTCACGGAACCAACTAGAGTAACTCCAACTTCTGCTACTTGTATCGATAATGTCTTCTGCGATTGTGATTATTTACATAAAGCTATCGTAAATTATTTACCGTCTGATCATTGTGGACAAACGGTAACTTTTAAGTTTAAAACGCCTTTGCAAAAAGTGCAAATACAATTTAGACCAATAACAACTGGCAAATTAAATAGATTTATTAGTAGCCTAAATAATAAGTTAAATGTTCTGGGCCTTAATATGGACGAAGCAAATAAATTGTATGAGAATTTCTTTTCAGTAGTGCACACTGAATTCAATAAAACTTTTGAAAAGAAAACAAAAAATATTTGCCCTAATTTTATATTTAGTGACTGGGCAACTAGAGGTATTAGGATAAGCAGGGAAAGACTGTTCGAGCTGTATGGCCTTAAGCCTTACATTAACACTGAAACATTCAGTAAGTATGTTGCTACTTATTCCAAAATTTTTAGGAATACCTGTAAGATAGCTAAAGCCCTGCACATTAGCAACAAGATCAAATCGGCAGAAAATAAAATAAAAACAGTTTGGAAGGTTATAAATAATGAAACAAATAGGAATAAAGTACGAAACACTGATTACACATTGGAGACTTCACGTGGTGCCATTAGCTCAAACTTAGAAGTAGCTCAAGAATTCGTACATTTCTTCACTAATATACCGTCTAAAACGACGGAAGCCTTAAATTCCTCACCCGATGTCTCAATTGATTTATTAAGAGCGAACGTTCTAAACTCCCCGGTTGAATTTCAATTTAAACATATAAACCCTATGATAGTTATTAAAGCTTTTCGGCAAATAAAAATCAAATTGACCGAAGTTCTATGGGGATTATCAATCAAAGTTTGTACATCCATAATCGAGACTGTAGCACCATACTTAGCTATAATATTTAATTTGTGTGTGGATCAAGGTGTCTTCCCAGATTTAATGAAATACAGTAAGGTTATACCACTTTTTAAATCTGGGGACAGTAAAGACACCAACAATTATAGACCAGTATCCGTGTTGCCGGTATTCAGCAAGGTGTTCGAAAAGGTAATGCTGAATCAGATGCTTAATCATTTTAACACCAACCAAATCTTACACGATCAGCAATATGGTTTCACCAGGGGACGTTGTACGACTGACGCCGGTGTCACCTTATTAAAACACACATTTACAGCGTGGGAGGAGGCCCAAGATGCCATAGGAATCTTTTGTGACCTCTCCAAGGCATTTGACTGCGTAAACCATGAAACCTTACTCTTGAAACTTGAGCATTACGGACTAGGTAAACTTGCGCTGAGTTTAGTAAAATCTTATTTAAATGATAGACAACAGCAAGTTCAAATAAATGGTCTCAATTCACTCGGTTTAAAAGTAAAAATGAGTGTTCCACAAGGCTCAATATTGGGTCCTTTCCTCATTTTAGTATATATTAATGATCTTCCCAATTTTTTCAAAAACCAACCACAAATGGTGTTATTTGCTGACGACACTTCCTTAATCTTTAAGATAAATAGACGGGCATCAAATCTTGACGACGTAAATAACGCCCTACTGCAGGTCCAAAATTGGTTCACTGCTAATAATTTAGTATTAAATGGGAAAAAAACTAAATGCATAAGATTTGCTTTACCGAATGTTAAAATTAGTGATTGTGACATAGTATTGAATAAAGAGAAACTGGAATTCGTCGATAAAACTGTTTTCCTTGGGATCACGCTCGACTCAAGACTGCAATGGGGTCCTCATTTAACATCTCTTGCAGGACGGCTAAGTTCAGCAGCGTATGCTGTGAGAAAAATCCGTCAATTCACTAATGTAGATACTGCGAGGCTAGTCTATTTCAGTTACTTTCATAGTATTATGTCTTACGGTATTTTACTATGGGGACGGGCTGCAGATATCGAGTCTATTTTTATTCTGCAAAAAAAGAGCCATCAGAGCAATATATGGCCTCCGCAGGCGCGATTCTCTAAGGGAACTGTTTAAAGATATCAACATCATGACGGTACCTTGTCAATATATCTATGAAAACATCATGTACGTAAGAAAAAAATTAAATAGTTTCAGTAAAAGAGGTGAAAGACACAATTATGGGACTAGAAATAGGGATGAATTAGTTCAACCAGGTTTCAGACTGGCTAAAGTAGACTCATCCTTCATGGGGTACTGTTTAAAATGCTACAATAAAATACCTCCCCCACATAGTCCAACTAAATGAAACGAATTTTAAATCTTTTATAAAACGCCCCAACTTATAATATGCTTGGCTACATAGTGGTAGCCAAGCATATTATAAGTTGGGGGATTACATTGCTGACAAAAATGCTTGGCTTAACGCTGGTCCTGCTCCACAAGGGCGCATAAACTAATTGAATAGCATTCAAATCTATTGTTGGAGCGGCTGAAGATTGTAAATACTATCTTTATATTGTATAAATTCAATCTATTAGTATTGTATAATTGCATAGCACATGTGTGAGCACTATGTACCTACCATTTTCTGAGTACGTCTTTTATTGACTTGAATGTGCCATGGCGGCTGAGAGTGTCATGCTCACTAAAATGTCTAGCTGATGGTGGCGTATGTGTTGGATCATTAAGTTCCCTTCAAAATGGTTGAGCTAAATGGTGCTGATCCATGCGTCATGTTCGTGAACGGGCGCCGTCAGTAGGGACTGGTCATTTCTTAGCTGCCACGGCTTATTTTAACTTAGTATTTTAGTTGTTTTTTATATTTTTATTACGGACGCTTTTAACGTGCACGTCTTTCTACATTGTTCTCACATGTATAATTTCAACATAAATTATGTAACCAATACTATGTAACAATATTTGATTTAAAAGAGTGTCCGTGGAGTTTCTTGCCCGTTCTTCTCCATAGGAACCTACTACGCTTTGGAATGGGCAACTAGCTTCATCTGACTGACTGACCCCTTGACAATTCAAAAGTGCCTATAATAGGTTTATTTGAAATAAATGCTTTGAGTTTGAGTTTGAGTTCATGTAAGAGCGGGCGCGGGACAACCTCAGAAGACACCGGAGAAGTTTTTTGATAATTACTCACCCAAAAAAAAAAAGTTGTCGTCAGAAGCTCAAAAAGTCTGACAACCAGTCATACCAAGGGGAATCTTATTACCCAGTTACTAGGCTGTGGAGGTCAGATAGGCAGTCACTCCATGTAAAATACTGGTATTCTGCTACATCCGGTAAGACTAGAAGCCGACCCCAACACAGCTGGGGAAAGTCTAGGCAGATGATGGATGTACATACCGAGCAATATTCCTACTTACCTAAGCTTGGTCTGACATTTTGAGCGCTTTATGCGGCCTACCCAAATGTCCTTTCTTTGGTATTGTTCGTCGAGTCGTTGAGCTCCTTAAGTTTTTAGTTGAGCTGCACGATTACTGACAAATGCTTACACTGATTGGACAGGTCCGCTCAAATTGGCGTGGTTCTTTCCTCAAAAGACCATTTCAGACACGGATCTACATGGTCCTCACATGATCTGACCAAGATTATGTCTGGACTTTAAAAGAGGCTTTGACCCCTGAGTTTGTTTCGCCATTTCTTCTCAGGGGTAGTCAGATAGGAAATGTCGGCTACATCTAGATTATTTTTTTTATATGACGTCTAAAAGTTAATTTAAATCCTATTTACAGAATAAACGATTTCATTTCATTTCATTTCTTAGGAATACCTCCACCAAGAAATCTTCAGGGTCTACGAGATTCACCCTCTACGAGTTTTCTCGTAGACCGTCTACGAGTACTCGTAGTTAGTGAAGTTACCTTATTAGTTATAGATAGTTCAAATAGCTCTTTTAGTTTTCATCACAAGCCAATTCTTTCAGCACATAACTCAACATCACGTCCCTGTTCCCCAAAGGGTTAGGCAGAGGTGTACCTACTGTAGTACACCCACATTTCCCCAAGTCCTATGTAATAGGGGGCGAGCCTATTGCCATCAAATGGGCACAAATCCGGATTCCGGGAATTCCGGGGGGTTTCGGGCTACTGAGAAATTCCAGGTGGAAAAACCCAATAAAAATTTGCTCGACCCGGGAATCGAAACCAGGACCCAGCAGAAGCGTTTGCGAGTCTTGCGACCACTATACTCTGTTTGAAATAAGATATTTAAATAAACCTTTTTTACAGTCCGTTCAATCGATTTTGACTTCTATTGCGTTGGTGGTGTGACCAATGACAGCTGTAATAAACAGTTGGTATTGTAACCACGTTTTTGCTTTTAATGCCATCCTTATGCTTACGGTATAGAAGTCAAAATCGGTTGAACGAACTGTAAACAAGTTTATTTAAATGTCTAATCTTATTTCAAATGGAGTATAGTTAATATCAAAGTTAAGTCTCAGTTCCGTTGCTACGCCACAGAGTGTCCTACTTAAAATTTTAAGTAGAACAATCGGTTAAAAAGCAGTAATGCTGTCCAGTCCGGTGACTGGACTGCATTAGGTACTGCTTTTTAACCGAGTTCTAAAAAGGAGGAGGTTATACAATATTGGTTTTCTAGTTTAGTAGTTTGGGTTTTATTTGTTTAGTTGTTTTTTGGGTTTGCTTCTTAATCGTTGTTTGTGTTCCTCACGAAGTGAAAAATCAGTACATAAGAGGGTACCTTGGTGTCAAATTGGCCAGCTGTATTAACTTGTTTTATATGTAACTACCTACACTTTTTCTTTTATGCTGTTGATCTCGTCCGTTGTTGTTCTTGTTTTACTTATTCTACATCTGCATGCTTCGTCATTAGACCACGACTATTTATGTTAAGCAATAAATCTCATTTAAGTGAACTGTATCATGTTCTTATGAGACATAAAGATTCTTCCCGAAACACGTGTCTAGTATTTTTATGTAAAGAATCTATGTACAAAATTTCTAAACTGTATCATGAAAAATCACAAAATTATAAGGTTGATAAATGTTACCGGGTTGTCCGTACAAAAACATACTAATGGCGCCCCCGCGCCTCTAGGGTCTTCTTGAGCTCATTGATAATAATTTGGCAGTAGGTACCTAACCGTACGGCGATTGTATTGTAAGTAATTAAATGGTGATAACATTTTCCATCACACTTAAATATTTTTGGGACAAAATCTATCACGGTGTAAAAATTATTGAAATCG
The DNA here is from genome assembly GCA_948098905.1 of Tiliacea aurago. Classification (NCBI taxonomy): domain Eukaryota; kingdom Metazoa; phylum Arthropoda; class Insecta; order Lepidoptera; family Noctuidae; genus Tiliacea; species Tiliacea aurago. The sequence continues at coordinate 23,106,960 of OX402593.1, forward strand.
ATTCAGTTCCTTTTTCTGAACAAATTATATTCAGGTTTCGCATATACTAAAAATAATGTTGTATATTCGTCTGTATGTTTTTTTTTATGTCAATTGCACGAATATATTCAATGTGACAAGATGACACATCTAACCTATAAACCATAATGATTAGAACATGAGGTGTCAGTATAACCACTTTTTGTTTGCTCTTTTTTTGTGCTACGTCGCGAAGTCATTTGTTATAGTGACTCAGGTTTATTGGGTGCCGATATAACCGGAATTATCGAGTTAGAATTATTACTTAAATCAATATTTCGTAATGCCTTTTTAATAATCAAGATAATTTTGATTAATACAATATTCGCATAAAAGTTGTCACAACACATTCAAAACATCAAGTTTTGGTTTTCCTTTTATATATTTTCATTCAGTGTAGGTACCTAGATAAGGATGTTTTGACAACTCAGCTTTAGGTATTTGATCTTTTAGTAAAAAATAAGCATCTTCTGTGGTTTCGACGAGCATTAATATGCAGGAGCAAACATGTCTCAACGCACTGAATATTTCGTTTTTGCAAACTGTAGTAGAAAAAAAGTGGCTAAATTAAAAAAATCTAAAACGATACTATAAACAATCTCATACAGTCTAAGGTAATATAAATAATTTAATGTATTTTGTATTAAGTATAAATCTTGTTTCCATCTTTCTTAAAGTATTTTTTTTACGCAGTCGGGTTTTTTGATTTTTTAATAAACTTTTTTTTATTTTACACTATTTAGTTAGGATTACGAGACGGTAAATTAGGTTATTTATCCACTTATAATCGGGTGATAACGACACCCCAAAATACCGGGATAGTTTTTTTAAAATAATTTCTCATTCCAAATTACATTTAAACACATTTTTTTTGTACTTAATCACCTTTCATTTTGATGGTCGAGTGGGGGGTACTCGACAGGTCTAGTAGGTATACATTTAACCATACTTACCTACATTTTGACGCCAAACACCCGCCATTTTTGATTTTATTTTAATAGTTATACCCTGTGACACTCGCGCAATAAAGACGAATCTAACGACATATCATTCATCAATAGCGGTTACTTACCTAAATAGAAGAAGATAGAATACTCTTTACTATGTACATACGTATACATAAAGGTCAAACACATAACTCTCCTTTTTTGGGTTCGCCGCAGTCGGATAACAAGGCTTAACTTAACAGGTCCTAAAAACAAACATTTTACGTCACTCCATCGTTTTTCCCCGAACACAACTAAGTAATTACCATAATAATGTACCTATTTCAAGTGATTTTCCGATTCGCACTATCATTTCCTAACCCAGTGATTAATGACCGGCGGCAGTATTTAGTATTAAGACGCTGACAACAGCTAAACCGCGGTCCCTGTCAGATTGCATAGAAAAGAAAGAAAAGCACGATGACACAACGCAGTAATTTATTGCAAAATATGAAGCAATTATATATTTACTCAAAAATGAGTTGAGTAATCGAAAATAAAAATCAACCAATTTCTGTATACAAATAAGACGTTTTTGTTATTATTTAAATACCCACCGTACGGTAATATTGAATACAGATATTTTGGATTGAAACTCAAAGTAAAGGGTTAGTTTACCGTTCATTTGTATCAAGATTATTTTTTCTAAACTTGTTTTGGTAACAACCAAGTTCTGAGAAATATGTTCAAGAATAAAAATATTTTTTCCGCTACCTTAAACTATATACTTAGATTTGGCATTTTTTTTGTTTAAGACAAGCCTACTTTTATCATTAGCCTCTTGTCAGCGCCTTAAAGCTAATAAATGAGTACTGCCTCAAGCATTTGCAGTTTCCATTGTGCAGATTTTGCTGTAATAGTTTTACTAGAACCAGGGTCAATTATATCTTGAGTCATTGTTTAGATGGAAAAGTGTATTTGTAACGTCATGGTTGTTTGGTGACTTTGTACTTCGTCAGAACTTCCCTGATTTATCTCATGCCATAAGAAAATGTTCAGGTGTAAAAATGTGCTGAGCTGTCCTGTTTCACACACATACTTCAGCCCAGATACGCGGGCCCAGTGCGGGTTGGTGGACAAAGTGGATTAAATGGTGGTGGACTGCCGCGCAAGCTTCCTTTTTTTTTCTTTATCTTTTCGTATGCACGTGTTTCTATGACAAATAAAATGATTTTTCCATATTTCTTTGCTTTCGTCCTCTACCAAATGAAATAATAATTTTCAAAATCGGTTCACAATTGACAAAGATATTAAAAAAAATATTAAACAAAAAAAAACATACCTACAGATTAACATACATACAGCGTCCTCATTTTTGGAAGTCGTTTAAAAAGCTCATCTATTTAAAGACGCACATGATATTTTTACCTACAAACGAATACCTATTAGTAAGTTAATTATCCATAAGTAATACATAAACTTACAACAAAGTCCCCCACCGCGTCTGTCTGTCTGAACGCGATAAACTCAAAAACTACCGAACGGGTTTTCAAATGGTTTTCACCTATGGAGAGTGATTCATGAGAAAGGTACTTAAACCTTTATATATATTTCATTAGGGTTTTGTGTAAATTGGCTGAAATATGTCGATTATTGTTGAAGAATTGAAGATGTCGGACAAAATCATGCCTACTTCATGTTTTACTGGCGTGCGCCGCGTAAACCGTAAGAGATACAAAATAAAATATGTTCTACAGTGTAGAACATTAATTTGATGTATCTCTTACGGTTTATTTAATGTATCTCTTACGGTTTAGATGTACTGTCCTGCAGAATCTACAGGATTGTACATCTTAAAAAGTTCAACAAAAAAGTCCGCGATAGCATAATATACGGAAAAAGCTATATAATAAAAATAAAAAAAATTGGTAGGTAGCTTACAGAGTCATATTGGCGACAACCTTTGAGATCCAAGTGAACTGTGAACTGGTTTGTCAAATACAAGTGATTTCAGTCTAACTTACCTCGATGACTAAGTCATCAAGATAAGTTAGTTTGAATGAAATCACTTGTATTTGACTAACCATTAACTCTCTTGAACTCTTGTTCAAATAATGATTTGGAAGCCAATGAAAAGTGAAGAGATCCGGTACGGACACAGCACCGTTATGGACCGATTATGAAAGTTCTTTTTTTGTTTGAAAGAGTATGCTCTAATATGGTTGCTAAGCAATGCTCGTCACAATGCATATGGTGAGTGGCAGTTCTCCTAGTTCTCACCAGGAGAACTCATCAACAATTGACGTCCCAGCGTCCATTGTACCCTAGTCGCCGCAGGAGACGCCCCGGGCGTAGGGAGTTACGAGCCGATTTCCGGCCACCGTAGGCGCGGGCTTACAGGCGGTGAGCGATGGGTAGCTCGCCGTCCGATAAGGACCAGGTCCGGGTCGACGGCGCGTTGAGTTCCACGTGCGCCTCAAAGTCAGCACCAACTGATGGTGTCCGTTAGGACCAATGCCTGCCAGGGTTTCGAGTTTGTCCGAAAGGGATATCGTAGCCCTGGCACACAGGCAACGGAAGAAACACGGGTGGGTTTTAGTCAGTAAAAGTCTGACACGCCCTCCCGCTCCGCCCAGAGCGGGAGAAGTTATTTCACAATTTCCCACACAAAAAAAATAAAAAAGTGTCCATTGTAAATTTATAACGTTAACATCACGCTTGTGTTCCATAAGGAGAAGGCAGTAGAAGCGTAAAGCACAACCACATGTCACCAGATAAGTTTGTGCTACCATTAAGTCTCATGTAAGAGCGGGCGCGGGTCAACCTCGGTCCGGGCTTGCTAATGAAAATTGGGAAATATTGAACTAAGAACTTTTTGCACACAATTTTTCAATAAATCAGCCTCTTTTTAACTTTCTGGCTTTTACCAACGGTTAGTCGCAGTAACTAAGCCAGAGTACCCCGACCAAACGGGTTAGGTTATGTAAGAATTGTGACCAACCACGCGCGAGCCGAGCAAGCGAAGTGAGCGGTTCCGCGGGAGCAGCCGACATGCGCTAAGTCCAAGTTGGTCGCAGTTACTTGGCTGTTTAGAATTTTTAGTAGGACCTCATAATAGGAGTTATTAAAGGTTCACAAAAAGAGGTGCCATCATTATATTAGTAATTATCTGCGTAGCCTTTCCCAACTACGATGGGGTCGGGTTCCAGTCTGACCGGATGCAGCTGAATACCTACCAGTATTTTGGAGCGACTGCCTGTCTGACCTCCAAAACCCAGTTACTGGGTTAATACGATACCCCTTGGTAAGACTCGTTGTCAGGCTTCCTAGCTTCTGACGACCCGCTACGACTTTGACGACACGGTTGGCGCAGTGGTTAAGCGATTGACTGCTGCGCTGCGTGTTGCGGGTTCGATTCCCGCACGGAACAAATATTTGTATGACCTGCAAGTAGTTGTTCCGGGTCTGCTGTTTCTGTATGTGAGTTTAAATGTTCGTGAACGCACCTACAATACAGGAGAAATTCCTAGTGTGGGTCAACGTTTTATAAAAAAAAAAAACTGTTAAAGATCCACGAATGACAACCGGGACCAACGGCTTAACGCTCTTTCCGAGGTACGGAGGGGTATTGGTATGTACAGATGGTATGCACAATTGCAATAACACAAACACAATGCTCATATTTCTATATCTAGAGCTAAAAACCACGCGCGTCTGCGAGCGCCCAGCACTGATTGGTGCGCACGCGTTACGTTGTAGAGTTAAGGGTGAATTTGCTATGCTATCTTTTAGACTAACTTTTGCTCGCGGCTTCGCTCGCGTTAATTTAGAATTTGACAATCATTTCGGGTTGTACTCTGCTTGTCCCATAATTTATTTCAATAATGATTCGAAAGACACGTGGCGCCATCTATTACCATAAGAATGTTATTGTTGCTTTCCTCGGGAACAGTACTTTTTTCGGGATGAAAGCTACCCTATGTCCGTTTCAGTACACCTGACAACGTATATGCAAAATTTCAGGATGATCGGTCCAGTGGTTTAGGCGTGAAAAGGTAGCAAACAAACAAACAAGCTTACTTTCACATCTTAATATATATAAATCTCGTGTCACAATTTTTGTCCTCAATGGACTCCTAAACCACTTAACCGATTATAATAAAATTCGCACACCATGTGCAGTTCGATCCAACTTGAGAGATAGTAGGTAGGTAGGGTAGGTAGGTAGGGTAGGTAGGTAGGGTATGTAGGTAGGGTAGGTAGGTAGGGTAGGTAGGTAGGTAGGGTAGGTAGGTAGGATAGGTAGGTAGGGTAGGTAAGTAGGGTAGGTAGGTAGGGTAGGTAGGTAGGTAGGTAGGGTAGGTAGGTAGGTAGGTAGGGTAGGTAGGTAGGTAGGGTAGGTAGGTAGGTAGGGTAGGTAGCGTAGGTAGGTAGGGTAGGTAGGTAGGATAGGTAGGTAGGGTAGGTAGGTAGGGTAGGTAGGTAGGTAGGTAGGGTAGGTAGGTAGGTAGGTAGGTAGGGTAGGTAGGTAGGTAGGTAGGTAGGTAGGTAGGGTAGGTAGGTAGGTAGGTTAGGCAGGTAGGGTAGGTATTCTTTTACCCATAGAAAGCCACGTTATTTGTGAGTGTCATAGAGTGAAAATATTTACCGCCCAACGGAGTGGGCACGGGTCAGCTAGTTTATAATATATATTAGTTAGGATTGTCGCTTCGCTGCGCTTCGACTCTGCGCTAGTATGAATCGATCCTAAACCGCCTAGCTTGAGGTAAAAATTTTAGTTTATTTTGGTTTAATTATATTATGTTTGTACTTATCTATCTATCTATGTACTAGTATTTATGCTTGTATTTTATAGTTATTTCCGAGCTATCTATCCCGTACGCTGCACCTGCCATGTTTTGTCTCTGCATCACCCTAAGGTTGACCAGTAGAAAATGCCTCAGGCATTAAGTCCCCTTTGTACAGTGTTTTATTACTTGTGCATAAAGTTGTAATAAATAAATATTTTTTCATTACTCTTCATCGAAAACGATTAGGTTCACAATGCAATGTAAGTATTTCACACGCGTGCGATTTTTTATTTTCCAACACGTGTGCGGGAATAAAAATTGCCACAGATAACTTATACTTATATCTACTTAGTCCAAATTGGTTCAATTCTCTATTCACACCATCTCGTGCCAGAGACGGTCCTCTCTATTATATTCGGAGGTGATTTTTTTTTATCTCGGTAAAGATGCGTCTTTACGGCGTTAATATTTTTGGAGTATTACAATAAAAAAACGTTTATGAACAAATTAACATTTATTTGTGTTCTAAACTCAAAAATATTTGAATTTTCTATTTTTCATATTATTATTAGGCTGTTTATCGGCTTTTTGGCATAGATTTGTACACCCACAATATTGTGCGATTTACAATGTTATTTTAAGACCATCGACTTCTTATAGGTTTTCCTGTAGAAAACCATTTAATTAAAAGAAGTCAATGGTCTTAAAAATTTTAAGTCTTACATTTTCAGTTGGAATGTTTTTTTTTTTTTTTGTATGAAGGAACATGTCTTTCAACTACAATGCTAAGTTTGTTCTTAGGATAAATTCATCCCAACTACAAAACCCTTCATTGTGCTAGGTCCGACACGCATTTGGCCGGTTTTTCCATCTAGAATTTCATTGCATGGGACTTATTGGCGAAATGTGGGTGTATTATAGGCACACGTCTGCCCAACCCTTCGGGGAATATAGGCGTCATGTTATGTTATGAATAGTTATGATACGTATCTACATCTAAAGTAATTGAGGCAGGTCTTTAAGCTCCCCTCCCCTCTCAAATGAGGTACCACATTTTCTTTTTTACAAAATGATTTTCTTATTAACTTTGCCATTGAAAAAATTAATAAAACTTCCACGTGACCACTTTAGAAGGCTTCGCCGATAAAAGAATCTTAATTAATTGGAATAACCAATTAAGATTCTCAATTTTCTTTACAATGCGTGGTGGGTAGTAATAAATATTTTACCCGTAACTCCTACATGGCATTTAAAAGGCAATTTAGTTGCGGAATAGCCCCGTATTTTCCGACTTAATTACGAAAAACTTTTCCAGAAAAATACATAGGTAACTCTTTCAAGTTTCAATAACTACCTACCTACGGTCTTCGTGGTTGTATTTAACCATGGTAATTAGAGAAAATATGCCAGGTAAGGCGCTGACAAGAGGCAAATGATAAAAGTAGGCTTGTCTTAAACAAAAAAATTGCCAAATCTATCGAGTTTGTGGTAGCGAAAAAAATATATGTTATTCTTGAACATATTTCTCAGAACTTGGTTGTTAACAAAATACATTTTGAAAAAAAATCTCGATACAAATTAACGGTCAAATAACCCTTTACTTTGAGATTCCATCCAAAATATACGTATTAAATATCAACGTACGGTTGCTATTTAATTAATAACAAGCCCGTCTTATTTGTATGCAGAACTTGGTTGTTTTTTATTTTTGATAACTCAACTCATTTTTGAGTAAATAAATAATTGCTTCATATTTTGCAATAAATTACAAGCGTTGTGTCATCGCGCTTCTCTTTCTTTTGTGTGCAGTCTGAAAGTGACAGCGGTTTACCTATTGTCAGTGTCTTAACAAACGAAATTGTAGAGATAGTAAATTAGACCCGTTTGTTGCGCCACTTCTTCTTCCCAGCTAAAGCACTAGGAAGTGGTGCAGGGCGAGCGTTTTTGGGGGACTGTCTTATGTAATTTTGACGTTCGTAAACTCCTCATTCTCAGGGTAGTTTGAATAAATGACTTTTGATTTTGATTTTTAAATAGGTCTTGTTACTACAAGATCTATACTATCTCTACCTACGTTAAGAAAACCCGCGCCTATGTACTGATAAGCGCGGTTTTTATAAAGATGATAGAAAAAAGCGGTTCAAACATTTTCTTCCTGGGACCTGGGACCGATGTCAAGATTTATAATAATAAAAATAATAACATTTATTTAAACGTTGTTACCTTATAATTATTAACCGACTTTTTTAATATAATAATGTTGTCTGTACTGTGTGTAACATTCATTTTTAACCGACTTCCAAAAAGGAGGAGGTTCTCAATTCGGCTGTATGTTTTTTTTTTTTTTCGTATGTTTGTTACGCGATTACTCCGTCAATTATGAACTGATTTTGAAAATTCTTTTTTTGTTTGAAAGGGTATACTTCCGAGGTGGTCCCATTGCCACCAAATCAGAATCTGATGAGGGGATCTCATGGAAATCGAGGGAAACCCTCAAATTTTATATGCAAACTTATAGCGATTTGGGTATTTTTTATAGTAACTTGTGCATTTGCTCTCCGAAAGCACCATTTGGTGAAGTGGAACTGATGGTGGAGACCACAGATGGCCACCGGAACAATATAATAATGAGTACCTATTTAACGGGTTGCGATTAAGCAATTTATGCTCGTCACTATGCATATGGTGAGTGGCAGTTCTCCTGGTTCTTACCAGGAGAACTCCTCAACAATCAACGTCCCGGCATCGGGAAAAGCAATATTTTGTAAAAGGTGATAAGCAGTTATCATTAGGCTATTGTAACTTAGATAAATTCAAAACTGACCCACTAAAAAGTGAAAAATAAAAAGTTTTTACAAAAAAAGAATAACCGACTACCAAAAATAACACTACAAAGTGAAAAATAACTTTAATTTCGGAAGTCGGTGGCAAAAAACTCCAATACAGATCCAAAGACACCGAATTCCGAAATTAAAGTTATTTTTCACTTTGTAGTGTTATTTTTGGTAGTCGGTTATTCTTTTTTTGTAAAAACTTTTTTTGTTATATGCGGTGGTCCCCAAACTAGGCGGTGCCTGTATCTTGGGGATCTGAGTTTTGATACATTCGGTTATTACTGGTATGTAAATGGGTACTTAATAAATTGCAGACAATAAAAAAAAAACAAACAAAAAATGTGAAATGAGATCAAAGATAAAGAATAAAACTTAAACCGCCTTATTACAAAACAAGATTTATATTTTGACATGACTTAAACCATGGAGCCAGTTTTTGTAATAAGAACGTAATAGTGATTGAAATACCGTTCTATATACAAAACTGAAAACTTAGTTCGGTACTAAGTTGTCAGTTTTGTGTTTAGAAACTTTACCATAGTCGGAATAAAGTTCGAAATTCAATAATGGCTCCATGTTTAAAACCTGGGTCTGAAGATAAACCTTGTTTTGTAATAAGAGGGAAATTGTTTTGAACAAAATACAAAACTTAAATAGGAACTTATCTTGTATTGGTCAAGGCATCAAGTTAAAACTAAAGATTATTTGACAATTAAAATAAGGTGTGACTGTCGTGTTAGTGAGATTCCGAGTGTGAGTTATGTTATGAGAAGGCTTTCCGATTCGTCATATGAAAGACCTAAGAGCCATTTTTTTATCACTTTTTTACTTATAGGGAGAAATTTCTATCTTTACATCAATACAGTTTTTATAAAAAAAATATATAATTATACAAAGATATAATTAACAATATTTTGAGACAATTGAGTTTGTTTTTTAATTGGGATGTTCCTTTTATATTTTTTTTTTATATGAGCCATTCAGTTTTTATACTAACGCCATCTCGCGATATCATAAAGAACCACGACGTAGACACGTAAATCATGAATGGATGTAGTAATGAATGAGTCCGCGAGAGATCGTTACACTACAACCAATAAGAATGCGTAGAGATAATAAATTGCAACAAATTAAATACAAAACATTCAGCTCAGCTCATCAGCTGATAAGTAGTAGAGTAATAGTATTTAATGTAGACTTAATAAGAGAAAACAATCATTATTCAAGAAGATTGTAATGGAAACAGTGTGTTTTGTGTGTCAGTGATGTGATATGAAAAAAGTAACTTGGAAAAAAGAATTCTGAAGTTTGTTTGGTGGCCAATGTTAAACATAACCTCAAAAAAGTAAACAAACGCACTAAGGTCAAAGGTAAATATTCTGTTTCTTTGTTTTGACGATAATTATATTAATGACGTATTGATGGTTGGTAATCTTCCAGTGAGTCTGAATTTGGTTAAACTTTGTAGTTATTTGTTCAATAGTTGTGTATTGAATAAGGTTAACTGCATAATTTATTTGTCTGGTGATTTATCAACTGTGCTATTGTGCGAATAAGCTGTGATTGCAAACCTAGTGTTAATATTTACCATGGTTATGTAGGCAAGTAGGCAGGTATGTGTTTCCCAAATCTATGTTCAAGTAAATTACTTGGATAATTAGTTTGTTTTTTTTTTTCGTCTGTCAAGCCAACTGTCAAATCGCCTCATAAATTATGGACTTAAGCAAAAGAAATCATGCATGGAGCCTACTACTCTAATGTTTTAGAAATGTAATAAATAACCCATGATAGGTACTTACAATATTTTTTAAATTGTATTTTTCGTAGTTAAGTTGACCGGAAAAATCTATATCCCACCTTGTAACCAACACTCTTAACTAAAAATGGTGAACATTTTAAGGACAACGATAATGCCTTTGAAGCACTTGAAGCACACACCTGTCCACGATATCTAAATGGCCATTAATGTAAGGGATACACCACTTTACACTAATGACAGACTCACCTAAAACGTTATCGCATCAAGTAAATAGAACTGTTTGAGTGACTCAACCGCTGAGTCGGCAAAAGAGGCTTCTTTTTTTTCACACTGGCTGCCAGGCGTCGAAACTCAGGCATGTCCGTCACTATACACTGCACAGGTAAAATTCTCTCATAAAATGCACTTTCCCATCCTCAACACTGCATCCATTACACAATAAAGATAAATAGATAACTGTGGCTTAAAGCTGTCGAAATTCGTTATCGTAGTCGAGATCGCAACAGGCACATCGTCCGTCGTCGCCGACGTCCGTCGATTGGCGCAGCGTTGCCTCACCAGAGCTACGACACTTGAAACCCACACGAGGATGTCTACAATGACACGAAACGTGATCACACACACGATTAGGGAAACATGAACAATGAAATTTAGTTTCTGGAAACGAACAAGTGCCGTGGAGGAGCGAACTCTTAGCATTGACTGGACTGCGCTTGGGCCGTGCAGGATGCGACCCATTAGGCAAAAGAGCGTCCATTATTGTATTGTCGTGGGCTTAGCGTAGTGCTAGTGTCTCCTTAAATTGCCGACCCGCCGGACCGAGTGAACGCGTGTGTTACTCAGGGGAGCATTGCCTTTAGCTATTAATGAAAAAAAAAATAATGAAATTGCACTTTTTGACTCTGAAGATGTTAGAGATCATCCAGAAGGTAGGCAAGAACACTTTTTTTACTAATAATTCACTAATAGTCGTACAGGTACGGCCTTAATAGCATATCAGAAACGTCAGAAACATCCTTTCATGATCCTATCGTGACATAAATCAGTCATCATCAGTAATGACTGCATTTAGGTACATTAAGAGGCCACTACGAATCAAGTCACGGGACCGGATCCAGGGTTATCACGCTCGTTTGTTCAATTGGTCGCTTAAGTACCGGCGAAGCTCTGAAGCCGGCCGTTTCCGCTGATATTTCACACAGGAACCTGCGGAGGGAAACGTGGACATGGCGTAACTTGACGACCCTTCTTTATAGATAAGTAGGTCGTGTATTTGCAGATCTCGTCTTAGAGCGTTATCATACTAGCGAATTGCGAGCGTCCTCAAAGCGGAGCGGGCGCGCAGCGAATAGGTTACGGGCGCGCAACGAACACGCCGCGGCTGCGCAGCGAATTCGTTGCGGACGCGCAACAAGATCGCCGTGAATACTGTCTCGTATAAACGCCAGCCCGGCCGCCCCGCCTCACTTTCTTCTTCCTCACATCCGCGACGTCCTCGCTGCGCAGCCGCGGTGGGTTCGCGACGCATGCGGTGCGCGTCCGCTCCGCCCCGCAGCCGCTTCCAAACCGCTAGTATGATAAGGCCCTTACTACCTAATAAAACGACAGGAATATCTATAAAGGGTCAAATTTAATTAGCTAGTGAAACTTCGTAGACGTGTTGGCTATCGGTATCTAAATACGATAAAACGAAAAAAATTAAGATTTTATGTTTTTTTTTTCTGGTGTCAATGGCAGTGAAGTTTTTGTTTTATCGTGTTTAGTTATCGATACCCATCACATCTGTGAAGGTTACACACAGAAAATTAAAATAGTCATTTCAAGTAAATAGTCGTTGGCCCCAAAAAAAAATTTGTTTTCTTTTTTTCGTATTTTTTCGAGTTTCTCCAGCTAATTTAATTTGACCCTGTATATGTAATTATACCAGATCCGTGTAATGCAGCGATAGCCCTGTTACTCATCCTACAGATCAGCAATTAATGCCTAAACACATCTCAAATTGTTCTCAGTTGAAATAGGTTAAAAAGCGACGCCACATTGACAAATACCTAACCTATCTTTAGCTTGTAACAAAATAATATATTACTGTAGTACTATCAGAATCTGTCCTTAGCCGAATAATCCGGATTATTCGGCTAAGGACAGATTCTGGTTACGGCAGATTCGTTTTACGGCAGAAGTAACATGACCAACATAAACCATACAATTTATGTAATGGTATATTTAAAGTCAATTGCAAATTAAAAACCTCAGGCATCAGATCAGAGAGGCAATTCCCGTATTTTTAACAACGTTCGCGAGGTCATCTCAGTCTCAAAAATTGTATACTTACCTACATTTTTTAAATTTGATTGTTGCAGGCATGAGATTGCGAATTGAATTTGAACGTTTTTAGGTACGAGAATTGGCCTTCAGGTCGTGTTTAGAACCTTCTAATCGCAACAGTTTTCCAATCAATGCACACTTCTGAATATAATCATTACATAATACTTCTGTAGATGACTGTAAAATATCTGTCTTATCAAGAAACTTCCAATAAAAAAATCTGCCGTAACAAGAATCTGCCGAGACCAGAATCTGTCTTAAACCGAATAATCCCTATATCCTCCTCGTAAGACCTATAAGTATCTTCTAAACTCCGGTTTAAACCAAGCCATGAGAATATCAGTAAACCGATTAATAGTGGCGAAACAAAGAACTTACATGAAATGTACTGGATCTGACAGCTTTCTGAAATCTTCCCTAAACAAGCTGCGCTGTGACTACGTGCACAAAGATTTTGTCGGTCTATTTATTTTTCAAATCGGTGTCATTGGTACTTGGACGTCTCTGTGAGGGCAAGCCGCTCCCGACTCCAACGAATTCGATCAAGGATGTGCACAATGAGTTTATAAGGTCGAACGACTCAGCTGCCATTTGTGGTTTATTGTAAACATCTTCGATGCTGATTTTTCATACAAGCAGCTAATAGGTACGTTGTTTTTTGGGTGGGTCATTGGAACCTATGCATAAATAGCTATTAGTTGTTAAACACAGCTAAGATAAATTATTAAGGTAGCAGTCGGGTAGGTAAATATCGCATCACCAACCGTCCCAAAATGAATCAACTCAAAATGATTGTTCTAATGACGATATTCTCAGCCTCTTAATAAACTGTATAAAATCAAAAAATCGAAATTAAAATATCTTATTTCACATGGGCACTTTTGAAACGTCAGAAGCTAGGTTCACGGTTCCAATTGGTCGTTTCCTATGGAGAAGAGCCGGCAAGAAACTCCACGGTTATAACTCTTTAAAAATAATTGACTTTTATGTTTTCAAATTACAGAGTTAGCTATGGGAGGACAGTGTAGGCCCGTCAACAAGTACCAGGTACTTAACAAAATAGAAAATGGTCTACAAATCTATCGTCTATCTCTAGCCTACAACGTTTTCACATTCACAAAATATAAAAAAAAACTACATTTATATATTTAATATTATTAAAATAATAAAAGTAAAAACCTTTTTGAAGTTAAAACTGTAGGTAAGTATATAATGTCAAATAATGAAAAGATTATGTCAAGGAAGTATGTAAAAAAGTTAAATAGAAATAAACATCGTAATTTGGAAGCAGTTACGTCTGACGATCTTCTGATTGGAAGGACCAATCGGTTCAATATTCTTTCAAATTCTGTTCTATGGTTTAAATTTTCTGGGAGATAGTTATTTCAGATCCGGACATTACGAATGTCTAGTTTAAAAGCGATAATGATTTTAGTTACTTCTGTTGTAATATTGTTTATTTATTTATTTACTTATTTTTACTTTACCTTGAAACGGGTATCCGCCAATGTAATTTTAATTTAAAATTCTTACACATATCTCACAGAACTCCAATATTACAATAAATTACAAAGCAAGAATAAGTATACTTATTATGTAAAGAAAGAAAAATGAGGATGAGAATTGTTGTTACTTTAGTACACTCACCATAATTATGTAGGGAACTTAATGTGCTTAACGGTTCAATTGTATCTCCGGAAGTTACACATATACCGTAGGCAAAGAGTTTCTTCTTGCCTAGTCCTAATACAAAGATGCTTGCAAGGATGTCATTAATTATGTGAATAAAATGCATGACGTCGTCTTTTGTCCTTGAGTTAAATAATAAACCCTGGTTGGTTAGAAATCTAGGTATCACTAAACAACTCACGTTTCACACATGAAATTCAAGATGGCGATCAAAATATGTTTAAGGCGACGATAACCGACTTTTAATGATTTTATACTGAAGATCACGTCTAAACGAGTAGTGTTATGATTTGAAAAAAATATATGATAAATTAGAGCATATTCTCAATAACTTAATATGTGAATATTTTAGAAATAGGTTTATATTACATAGTGAAATTAATTTGTAAAGTTATGTCTAACGCGGATAAAAAACTGAGAATGGCGCAATATCTGACAAGCGTATTTTTCTGAAACTTTCACCAATTTAAAGATAATTTAATTATTGATCTTTTAGTATACGCGTTTTATTAAAATACCTTTTGTTTTGTGTATAATAAATTAATAATGCGTCAAATTCGGGACAGCGCTCCTTGATGGGCGAGTCCTTTACTGGCTGAACGTACGACGCGTTGCGTGAGCTCAGTAGAGAACACGCAAGCTAACCACTCAAGGTCACTGGCATATATCTGCGTCTTAACACCGTACCAATAAGCTGAATATCGGTTTCAATATTCCCAATGCACTTAAGCCTTTCGAAAGGAATAGATTAAATCGATAATATTTATGCATGGGTTTCCTATTACGGAAGTGCAGGTGGTAGACGGGGAAAGGTCATGTGAGGTGCGCCAGTCACACCACTGGTACTGATTTCAACCAATGGTGGATCAGCATTTATACTGGTTTAGGATTTCTAATAAATACTTTTGAGGTCATTTTATTTTGGTGGACTTTTGAACTGACTCGAGTTTTGACGAAATGACTTTCGAGGTACAGCGCTTACATCTGACTATTTATTAATCAAATTAGGTATTTTTATAAAATATTACTGTTTTGCATTTATGCACATTTTAAGGGCAATGAATTTAAACAAACTGATAACATTGCAAGAGTCGATTAAAGTTCAAATTGTATTATTTTTACAAGTGTTCTTGCGTCATTCCAAAAAAAAACTTTAAGCAAAAATAGTCTATCTGTTATCAGCTTCTATTGTGGCGTGTCTTTGCCCCATAATTTAAAAGATAGATAAAATTGTAATCTTCTATTATCAAATTATTATTAATAAATTAATTAAATAAAAAGAAAAAACACATCAATCATACATCATCTGCCTGTTCCCAACTATGTTGAGGTCAGCTTCCAGTCTAGCCGGAAGTAGCTGAACAACAGTATTTTACAAAGAAACTTTATGAAAAAGAAATAGTAGTTCGCCAATTTATTGGTCATAGTGGCTATTGGTCTTCGTGGAAAGTCAACTAACTACACACCATCCTAGCGATGCAAGATTTGCCAAAAAGTATCGATATTACATATACACCGTATAGATATTTCAAAAAAAATTGTAATCGATTTCGAAATATTTAGCGAAAAAAAAAAACGATATTTCGGTGAAATTTTCTAAAAAGTATATGTACTTTATGAAATTGTATTGTTTGTTTTTTATTCCTAGAAATACCGAGCTAGAAACATAATTTCTGATGTAAAATCTTAAACTAATAAAATATTGATAAAAATAAATTAACTTTTTTACGGCTCTAAATTATAGCGGTTTTAGTCAGTGGAGACAACGGTGTTGCTATTGGAAATATATCGTATTTGATACATTTTCGATACTTGATATTTGATATCGATATATCGAAAGAAGTAATAGATTTCGCTGAAAAATATCGATATATCGAACAAAAAATATCGACACATCGATATTTTTTCTACAAACCTACACCATCCAACGTGCCACCAGTCACATTTCAGCAAATAAATTAAAACAAAACTACGGAAATTTTATCACGTAACCTTTACGAGTGAAAATTATTGTTGAAGGGGTATTCGAAGCCGTAGAACGGCGTGTGCCTAACCTCCTCGTGTTACGGAGGGAACTATAAGGTACCTAATTAATAAAACTAAAGGAACCCTGACTTGTCCAGACGGACTACAGGTACTACTCTCTAACGAGAGGGTTCTCGTGTAAATGACGGTAGGAAATTATTAACTTAGGTATGTAAAATTTTCTAGGTCACCCAGGGACATTACTGTAGTATAGAAACAGCACAGTGCAGCAATGTGTATTATTTATTAATTAAGAAAAAAACAGAATTTAAACAGAAAATCACAAAAACCTCAATAGGTTTGTCCGGATGTTGAAACACTTTTAAGCAATCTTAATACTAACGAAATAATATATTATAAATCTAAGGTACCTAACAACTAACATAGTTTATAAAACATTGTGAGCTAAAAAGTACAAAAACGACGACGGCGCGGGTCAAACAGTCCGTCAATGATACCTACTACCAATTGAATGAAATTTATGATGCTTATTCAAAGAGATTCAAAGAAAAGTTTTTATTTATTTTTGTAATTATTATTTGTTTGTTTTATTATTTGTTTATTATTATTTGTTTTTGTGTGTGTGTGTAAATTATTTATTTTTGATTAGCTACTGAATTTATTCAGCGGAATAGTTGCGTAAGACATAAAATGGCAATTCATCGCAATGTGTTTTATTTTGACAGCTCAGCCACATTCATTGCGCTACATAAATTGTTCAGCAGACGAATTATTCATACGTCTATGGAGCAGTGGATTAGGAATTTTCTTCAAAACCCTGATTGTGTGTAACTCAATTAGTGTGCAGGTTTGACTGATCTTTGCGCTTCAGTTGCTTAAAACATCGATAAGCCAAGGATGTGGCAAAAAGGCGATAATAAACGTTAAAAAGTTTAGTGGAATAATAATTGTTAGTCTAAGATTTTCTGAAGTAAATAAATGCGCTTGTTCTCTGATTATGAAAGTAAATATACCTAACTAACCTAACCTACAAATATGGCTACTGTGTATGTGTTTTTTTTTCTTTTTTTGTATTTTGCATTTTGTTCGTGCAGAATGAACAATTTTTCTTCCAAAAATATTGCCTTTCTTAAAAAGAAAAAAAAAGAAAGACAATACGTTTACTTGTGGTAAACATAATGCAAAGGACTTCTTGGCGGGAAAGTGAAGCGTCATGTTCAGCAGTTTGTTTAATTTTCCAAAATTTGTGTTTAGCCGAATATTAATGTGTAATAATGGTGGATTATTAACCATTAAGTGTTTGTGAACGTGCATTAGTGTAGGCAAATGAAACAAAACAGTGCAACTTCGCTTCAAGTTCTCTCAAGAAGTCCGCGTGAGGTCTCAGTAAAGTGCCACATCTTTACTGAAACTCAAGGGGAGTGGGCGGGGATATCATCATCATGCATTTATAATTCATTTCATCAATATTATACAAGAACTAAAACGTGACATTGGCTAAATGCTAGTCGGTAGTCGTATCCGACATTAGTCGGTTATTATTTTTTTGTAAAATGTTTTTTATTTTTCACTTTTTAGTGGGTCAGTTTTGAATGTATCTAAGTTACAATAGCCTAATGTTAACTGCTTATCACCTTTTACGAAATATTGCTTTTCCCGATGCCGGGACGTTGATTGTTGAGGAGTTCTCCTGGTAAGTACCAGGAGAACTGCCACTCACCATAGTGACGAGCATAAATTGCTTAATCGCAACCCGTTAAATAGGTACTCATTATTATATTGTTCCGGTGGCCATCTGTGATCTCCATCATCAGTTCCACTTCACCAAATGATGCTTTCGCAGAGCAAATGCACGAGTTACTATAAAAAATACCCAAATCGTTATAGGTTTGCATATAAAATTTGAGGGTTTCCCTCGATTTCCATGAGATCCCCTCATCAGATTCTGATTTGGTGGCAATGGGACCACCTCGGGAGTATACCCTTTCAAACAAAAAAATAATTTTCAAAATCGGTTCATAATTGACGGAGTAATCGCGTAACAAACATACAAAAAAAAAAACATACAGCCGAATTGAGAACCTCCTTCTTTTTGGAAGTCGGTTAAAAATGTAATGTGCGTTCTTGATCGTTGTGAAAGGATATAGTGTGACCAATCTAAATGGGAAACTGGTGTTAGTTAGATTATTATGAACTAGTTTAGAACTTCGATAAGGTCACTGATAGAGATAGTCTAAGTTTAATCGACTTTGGTTTCCCAACAAACCTGACTTGAATTATCGCATGTCTGTTCAACTGTATCTATAAGTACTTTGAGTAGAATTTAGTCAAACACTAGCTGGTACTTTTTCTAAAATAAAAGTAGCCTAAGTTACTCCTTGTAACATCAGCTATCTGCCAGTGAGTCTTGTCAAAATCGGTTCAGCCGTTTCGGAGATTAGCCAGACAAATATTAAAAATATTTTTTTGTTATACTACTTCGTATGTATTATATTATTATACTTACGTTCTTAATTATGCGTTTAGTAAAAAGCTGTTATTTTGACATCAATTAAACAGACAATTCAATTTTATTTATTTGTATATATCTTAATTATTTCATAGATTAGAGAACTACTCGTAAAACGCACCTCTAAAGACAAACCGTTACTAAATGAAAATACAAAATTCACACAGGGGCACGGTGTTTTCACAGGAGCTTAAATAAAAAAAATGCACGGCGTTTTTGCAATAGAAAAATACATTTAAGCTGGTTTAGTATTTTCATTTAGTATCTAACGGTTTGCCTGTCGTGCGAAAATAGAAACTGAATTAAAACTTCCGAATTTCAGTTTAAATGCGCAATGCGCTTGTTCTAATTTCAAAAGGGGTAAAATGGGTAACTTATTAAGGCGAGATATATGCCAGTGTGACCTTGAGTAGTTAGCTCGCGTGTTCTGTACTGAGCTCACGCAACGCGTTGTACGTTCAGACAGTAATTATAGGACTCGCCCATCAAGGAGCGCTGTCCCCAATTTGACGCATTATTAATTTATTATACACAAAACAAAAGGTATTTTAATAAAACGCGTATACTAAAAGATCAATAATTAAATTATCTTTAAATTGGTGAAGGTTTCAGAAAAATACGCTTGGTAGATTTTGCGCCATTCTCAGTTTTTTATCCGCGTTGGATATAACTTTACAAATTAATTTCACTATGTAATATAAACATAATCTAAAATATTCACTTAATAAAATGCTCTAATTTAACATAATATTTTTTTCAAATTTTTAACACTAGGTACTCGTTTTGACGTGATCTTCAGTATAAAATCATTAAAAGTCGGCTATCGTCGCCTTAACGAAACGATCGAAAACGAGCTGAAACGATCAATTGCAATTGTAGTAAAATTGGTAATCGCTTCAATTGCATTTTGTAGACGATCAATTTGCGCATCAATGTGTACCAATCACGTAAACATTGTCAATTTATTGCAAAATTGATTATTTCGGGCACCCTCTTTGTTAGTAACCTACCGACCCACTGCAGGCACTGCAGGCAGGTAGGTAGTTGAAACCTACTCCGATTATTCTAAACTTACAAAGTTGAACAAACAATTGTCGGAAATATCGAGGAAAGAAGAAAATAATCTATTGTTAAGTTTGTTTTCACATTTTCCTGACATTATTTCCAGTTATTTCTGGTTGTTCTTAACAGCACGTGTTCACTGTGTCATTGTGTCAGCTCGTAGAAAAGCTTGCTTAACTTGTAATGCGATAGATAAAACCAAGTTCATTACAACTGGGTCATCTAATCTGATAAACGGGACCATTCTGCGTAACACAAAACCGGATTGATGACAGCAGTCGGCCGCCATCTTTTCACTCTTCCCGCCAAAAAATATATAAATACTTGGCCGTTTTGACAGCACTAGCGCAGCGGTAGGAATACTTTTTTAAAGTGTTTAAAGTTAAGTGTGTAATAAACATGCTATTAAAAAGCACGCTTGTTTGCTAGTAAATAGCATGCTTATTTATAGCATGCTCTCCGTGCGTGTAAAATGATCAAACTCTTTTCGTATCCTCTTCATTGTCAGCCATTTTTGGCGGGAAACGTCTATCTGTCACAATCTGACGTTTCGCAAACGATGAAACGACCTGAATTTTGTGCTATTAGGTAGCATGATCTGCTCGAAATTACGAAATTAGCATGGTTTTGGGTTACCCCATAGTATGATTGTGTATTAGCGCCAGGACGTTTAATTTCTTATTTATTCGAATTATGATTATTAAAACAAGCTTGACGATTAGATATTTAGTTTACCTACAAAGAGTAGTTGAGTGTCATAACCTAGAGCTCTATTTATTTGATTTACTTACAAGAATTATTTGAAATTGATAAAGACGCTTGACGATTATATAATTAGTTTACCTACATAAAAAGAGTAGTAGTTGAGTGACTAACCTAGAGCTTTATTTATTTGTTAAACAAGAATTATTTGAAGTTGATAAAGGGTGATAAAATTCTGGACATTCTTTCTAACTGCAATTAATAATGAACGAATTTAGAGTTAGTTACTGTGTCTTTATGTGCATTGGTACTTGTAGATAGTACCTAGTACCTATGATTTTATACCTGTTTCAAAAGATTATTTTTAAAGTAAAACAATTGATGTACATATCAACATTTTATGTACCGTGTTTCTGGCAAATAAATTACGTTGGTGTTAAAGATTGATAAAGATCAATCCAAGTAAAACCGAGGACGTTAGTAGTTACCTCAGTGGTAAATACCTTATAATTTCGCCTGCGTTTCTCAACCTTCGATAGCTCAGTTGGTAGAGCGGTGGACTGTAGATGTAACAAAATTGTTATCCATAGGTCGCTGGTTCAAATCCGGCTCGAAGGAATAATCTTTTTAGAATTTTGAGTTACCTTTTTTTCTATATGGCCGTATAGTAGAGTCACAATCACAACCTATAATGATTGCTCTCCAAAAGAAGTTACAATTCGCGATTTTTTAAAATAAAACGAAGAAAAAAAAATAGCATATTGTGATGTTCTTTACAGCAAAAAAAAAATGCAATTTTTGTAGTGTTCCCTTGAGATCTATGATTATTTCAATTTATTAGTTCGTTTTAAAAGGAAAAGTGTGCTAAGCTAATCTCTTACAAAAAGAAAATATTAAATAGGAAATTGATATTTATAAAATGTTATCAGTATTCTCATAATAATGCAAAAGAAACTGTTTCCGCCCGGGATCGAACCGGGGGCCTTGTGCGTGTGAAGCACACGTGATAACCGCTACACTACGGAAACGATGACAATAGGTTCGAAATTGCAGTTTAGTTCAAGTAGAAAAAATTTCAACCCGTCTCTTTTAATTATTTTAAATATTTTTGGATAAAGTATACTATTATTCCTTACTTTTTCAGAAACACTGAACTTGACCTCAATGCTGTTTATAAGATTATTAAATTCACTTTCAACCTAAGAGTTACTGGCCTGTAAACAATCAATTACAAAATAAAATTAAATCTAGGGAAAAAAAAAACCGTAAACTTACCTTTGTGAATGCACTCGGCAAATAACACAGGTTGCACAGAAAAAACCCTGAATTCGAAAATCGAATACAAGTCACAAGCGCCCTCTGGAAGACGCTTCGACACAAGTTGGCGCGAAATGGATGGCGTATCGTTTTTATACCATCGCAAATTGCATGGCTTTATTGACCACCCGCTTGAATATGGTTCATTACTTTCATTCCATGGGTGTGTTTATGTCTAATTTGTAATTGTGTTCGCACCCTGTCTTCAGCTCATCTTTTACTTGTACCAGCGTATTATTAAAGTGTCGTATGTCTGTAATACTATCGCTTTGTTCATTATGCATCGACTGGTGAATATGAACAATTGATTTTGGTATAGTGTGTGAGCAAGCAATGTATTGTAAACTGTAGTGGTGTTTTTGGATCGTACTTTATGCACGGGACCTCCCACGTCACGCTATGATTATTCTCGTTGCTAATAGAAAATGTGAGTAAATTACTTTTTTCATCTATTTTTATTCACAATCTGATGTGTGATGGAGTTAATGAAATTGAAAGTTTTAGTACGTTATTAGCATGGATAGTAGAGATCTGATGTACCTACCACCTACTAGATAAGGTAAATAATTAACGTGACGAACTTATTATATTTAGTTAGGTACTTCGTATTTTATGTATTACTAGCTTTTACCCGCGGCTATGCCCGCTTCGAGGTCAGAAATTATCCCACGGAAACGTAAGTACTACCTACCAACACCAAGCTCCCTGTCGGCATGATATTTCCGACATCTTCAACAATCATCGTCATTTTCAGCCAATTTTCACAAAACCTTAATGAAAATTATACGCATAAACCTTCTTCATAAATCACTTCGTCCATTGGTGAAAATCGTTTGAAAATTCGTTCAGTAGTTTTTGAGTTTATCGTGTTCAGACAGACAGACGCGGCGCGCGGCGGAGTGATATTTTGTATACCTCCTCCTCCTACTCCGTTTGAAATAAGATTAGACATTTAAATAAACCTTTTTTACAGTCCGTTCAACCGATTTTGACTTCTATTGCGTTTGTGGTATGACAAATGGCAGCTGTAATAAACAGTTGGTATTGTAACTACGTATTTGCTTTTAATGCCATCCTAGCCTACGGAATAGAACTCAAAATTGGTTGAACGGACTGTAAACAAGTTTATGTCTAATCTTATTTCAAATGGAGTATAGTTATTCGGGAATTGGAGCCCAATATCTATTAATCGAATATCTCTATTAGTTTTAATTTTGAAGATAAACATTGTTTTTTAACCGACTTCCAAAAAGGAGGAGGTTTTAAGTTCAGCTGTATGTTTGTTTTTTTTTTAAATGTTTTTTCACCGATTGCTCCGTCAATCGTAGACCGAATTTGAAAATTCTTTTTTTCGTTGAAAGTTTATGCTCCCGAGGCAATGGGACCAATTGCCACCAAATCAGAATCTGATGAAGGGATCCCATAGAAATCGAGGGAAATCCTCATATTTTCTATGCACACTCTATAGCGATTTGAGTATTTTTTATAGTAACTCGTGCAATTTGCTCTTTGAAAGCACCATTTGGTGAAGTGGAACTGATGATGAAGACCACAGATGGCCACTGGAACAACATAATAATAATTAAATATTTAACGAGTTGCGATTCGATTAGGTAGATAAGTACTTTAATATGGTTGCTAAACAATTTATGCTCCTTACAATGTATACAGGGTGTTAAAGTAAGTTCGTGCCATAACATAGCTTAGGGGTAGGTTCACTATCGGTAAAGGAACCCAGGAAAAAAAAATAGAAAAAATAGAAAAAAATGAACTAAACATTTAAAAAAAATAAGTCTCTTTGTATTTTATCGGGCTTAGGACCGTCAAATAAAATAATTTTAATTCTAAGCGATTGCTATTTTAAGTTAGTAGGTACGGTACTAAATTAGGTTGATCTTGCAATATTATTTTTGTTTTCATATTTTTTCTTTTTTCCTGGGTTCCTTTATCGATACTGGACCTACCGTGTGATAAAATAAAATTATGATTTTATCACACGGATAGCTGCGGCCCAGTGTGTGATTTTTAAATTTCTTGATAAGGGTTGTTAAATAATATGAAGAAAAAAACATTACCGAATGTTTTTAAAAAAAATATAGGTTTTTAAAATATTATTTTCTGAGACTATTTGTAACATTTTGATAGTTCTTTTTCGCTACCTTTTTGAGTTGAACATGTCTGCTTATACATAGAATATTTAAAAAAACTTTTATGTTATTACTTATATCAAAGAAAATTGTTCCTAAATTAAACACGATATCGTCAATTTTGTGTGAAGAGGCAACGGAAATATTTTTTTTACAATATTAAGCAGCAAAATTTTCGAATAAAAAAATGCTACTATTTGAGATGAAAGAGTAGTCTATCTGTGACAATTATTAGTTACATTTGGTTTAGTTTAATTTTGCAAATTTTTGTCAAATTTTATGAATGCGTCCTATATTAATCAACCGCTTATGGGTGCTGCGCTATAGGATATAAGGGTGATGAGCCCGCGAAATTCAAATATTCTTACGTTTTTGGGAATTTGCAGGTCAGTAACAGGTTGTGTGTTGATCTCAATATGATTCGCGGATTTCTGTAAAGCCATATTATTTGTTATTTATGATAACAAATAATATGGCTTTACAGAATTATAAACATTAGAATCAGCATTACAACTCTCTCCATCTTATTACACAACAAGGTTTATCTTCAGACCCAGGTTTAAGCCATGGAGCCATTATTGAATTTCGAACTTTATTCCGTCTATAGTAAAGATCCTAATACAAAACTGTCAACTTAGTACCGAACTAAGTTTTCAGTTTTGTATAAAGAACGGTATTTCAATCACTGTTACGTTCTTATTACAAAAACTGACTCCATGGTTTAAGCCATGTCAAAATATAAATCTTGTTTTGTAATAAGGCGGTCTAAGTTCAAAAAATCCTACTGAATGATTATTTCTGAAAAAATCATTCATCAGGATCATTCATTCAGAAAAAAAACAAAATATCTGTATTAAATATTAACGTTCGGTGGGTATTTAATGAATAAGTAACAAGAACGTATTATTTGAATGCAGAACTTGGTTGTTTTTATTCGATTTCGATTCGATTTTTTATTTCGATTAGGTATAGTCAACTCATTTTCGAGTAAATTGATAATTCCTTCATATTTTGCAATAAGTTACAAGCATGGTTTCTTTATTTTCTATGCAGTTTGACAGTGACCGCGCTTTAGCTGTTGTCAGCATCGTAGTGTCATTCTTAAAGGAATCACGCGCACGTTTTATAGCTGTCGTCCTATTATTGCCGGCATTCAGATGATTCCAGTTTCCTCCAGATTGTTCTATTTATAGTGCATTGCGATCTTCATTTTAGATAGCTTTATTCTACTAGGATTGTGACCGTCGATAAAACTACCGACAAATGCGGTAATAGGACATAATCATTTAAGAGTATAGAACTCGACTGCGTAAAATAAACTTTAAACTATTAAATATCATCAAGCCATGATGAGTTGATGACGTCTAGCGGCGGCCATGTTGAATTTCCTGTGACGGCATAGACGCCTAGGAGCCTGGTTGAAGACGAATCCAATAGAAAGAAGATATACAGGGTTATTTTTAAAACGTTAATAACCTCTTAAGGGGTCATTGTACTCATCATTATAAACAACTTTTACTATGGGACCTAAACTGAAATCGCGAAATCAAAAACCAGCTGTTCCCTACATTTATGTTCGAATAATTCGTTAAAATGTAGGGAACAGCTGATGTTTTTCCGCGATTTCAGGTTTGGTCCCATATTAAAAGTTGTTCATAATGATGAGTACAATGACCACTTAAGAGGTTATTGACGTTTTAAAAATAACCCTGTATATTAGAGTACATGTAGATATAAGAGTACTAATTTTAACAATAAGTTATATGTCAGCAGGCAAGGTGCTAAATATAGCATAATCAGCCTTTAATGTTTCCACTGCTGGGACACAAGCCTCCTATCTGTGAAAGGAAGTGGGCCGTAAGGCCGTAATCCACCAACCTGGCCCAGTGGTAAATGTCATATCATACATCATCACATAATAAGTCATGTCTTCAAATTTTTGGTTTTAGAAAATGCCGTTTTCCTCATGATGTTTTCCTTCACCGTTTTGAGAACAGTGTTTTTATTTAATTAAGGGATTTTTGTACACTTATACGACAATGTCAATCCCATCGTGCTTTTACAAATAACATCTTACTCCTAAACTGAATTGACTAATCATAGTCACATAAAACTTAATTTAATTTCATATCTAAAAAAGTATTTTATATTTTTGCTGCTTCAGAAGTAGGCTTAGCTAAAATACCATGGAACATTTCAACATCCATTATTGACAATTTCAACGAGTTGAGAAGTGCGTTTCTTTTGGTCGTATATCGGAAATATTCCACCAACACATGCTGTGCATCCTCTGTTTTTCCACGCACCTGAGTTGAGAGCAGTTGTGATGAAATAACTCAGACAAAGTGCCTGTCTGGGTTACATCTTCTGGGTAAGGTCACTCCATCGTCGACTTTGTCTCTGTCACCTCTGCCCTAGACTAAGGTCAAGAGCAAACCCATCCTAAATCAAAAATAAATAAAAAAAAACTACCACCTACAAGTCGCGGCCGTTTCCAATGAACGACCACTGCTCATATATTTTTTCACATTACTATACATCACACACATTACACATACACATTACATCCTAATTCTATCCGTTAAAGTGGCGTGTGGTAGCTAACTAATTAGCCAAATAATTTAATTGTTGCGTAATGTAAATTATTTTAAGTTTTTCTAAGTGAATATACAGCTGTGCTGCTGAGGTGTTTGTTGCGCCACTTCTTCCCAGCTAGAGCACTAGGAAGTGGTGAAGGGCGGGCGTTTTTGGGGGACTGTCATAAGTAGTTTTGACTTTTGAAAAGTGCTGATTCTCAGCCTAGTGAATATTAAAGCGACGATAACCGACTTTTAATGATTTTATACTGAATATCACGTCTAAACTAGTAGTGTTAATGATTTGAAAAAAAAAATGTTAAATTAGAGCATTTTCTCAATAACTTAATAAGTGAATATTTTAGAACATCTTTATATTACATAGTGAAATAAAATTAATTTGTAAAGTTATGTCTAACGCGGATAAAAAACTGAGAATGGC
Source organism: Tiliacea aurago (assembly GCA_948098905.1). Lineage (NCBI taxonomy): Eukaryota > Metazoa > Arthropoda > Insecta > Lepidoptera > Noctuidae > Tiliacea > Tiliacea aurago. The sequence continues at coordinate 23,134,042 of OX402593.1, forward strand.
GCAAAATCTACCAAGCGTATTTTTCTGAAACTTTCACCAATTTAAAGATAATTTAATTATTGATCTTTTAGCATACGCGTTTTATTAAAATATGTTTTGTTTTGTGTATAATAAATTAATAATGCGTCAAATTGGGGACAACGCTCCTTGATGGGCGAGTCCTATTACTGGCTGAACGTACGCGTTGCGTGAGCTCAATACAGAACACTCAAGCTAACTACTCAAGGTCACTGGCACTGGTCACTCCTTCATAATGACTTTTGATTTTTATTTTATCAGTCTAAAAATCCAATCCTACTTTTTTAACTGTGTTCTCGCAGCTACACTTAATACCAAGTCTTCATCTCCTAATTTCTCTGCTTCCAGAACCATGGCAGTCGAAGGCGTTATGGTGACCTACAATTACTCCGAAGACGGTGAATACGCGAACATCTTGACAGTATCAGCGTCAGGCATCAGGTTCTCCAAACGCTGGGTCCTCACACACGGTTCCATACTCTCTCCCCTCAAAGAAGCCAAGATAATTAAGAAAGCTAGAGGAAAACCGATTCTTAGTGATGAATTCTATGCTAATTTACCTGAAATTCATGTCACGTGTGAAAAGAAACAGTCAAAGAATCCGAATTTATATGAAAGTGTTGAGAAATTAAGCAGGGAACGGAATTTGCATCAAGGAGATTTGGATCATAGCAGTTATTTGATAAGGGTGCTTACTGGAAGGTATGTCTTTTTTATACTTTGCTTCTTAAACTGAACAGAAAGCCAATTCCCGTAATTAAAACCGGCCAAGTGCGTGTCGGACCACGCACAATGCAGGGTTCCGTAATTGGGATGAATTTATATCCCGAAAACAAACTTAACATTGTAGTTGAAAAACATGTTCTCCCATACGTCCATAAACGTGATGGTCAATTCTCCAATTACAAATGTAAGTTGGTCGACTGAACAGAAGGCTTTACAAGTTAACGAGTAATTCGTTAACTTGTAAAACATTCTTCGCTATGATAGTTTTCCTTTAAATTTCGTTAAATACACTACTGCTATGAATTTTCTTACATATCCAATAACAACTATTTAGCTGGCTGGGGGGAGCGGACACTTGACTCTAACAAAAATAGCAATAGCTTAATATTACGCAAACAGATCCCTAAATCAAAAAATAATCTTCACATACCCTCAATACTTTTGAGTATATGTAATATGTTCTGAACTAACTTTTTAGACCTTTGTATCCTGCTTATGCGTATGAAGTTTCATTAAAATCGGTTCAGTCATTTCGAAAAACAACGGCTTGAAAGTTTGTATGAAATGCCGTACGTCGTAAACGCTCATAAATTGTTGTTGCTGGCGAGAATTCAACTTGCTGTTCCACGCCAGAGCAGTATTTTATGCAACAAGCGCACGTTTGTGATGCCTCATTGCAGAACAAATGATTATAAAACAACCTGCTCCATTTTATAGAATGTAGCTACAACGGTGTGAGGCAGCAATTTGATAGTTTCTCCGAGACCTTAGCATCAACCACAATTAAAATTAGGATGAGCCTGTGCAACCATTCGACTAATAATAATTATTCCAATGGCATTGGTACCATAATTATAAGATTATTTATGATTAATTACTTTGAACTAGCTCATACATTATGCATGCTGTGTTCACTAATTTAGGGCATGCATTGTGCTGTGTCTCTTTAAGTTTGCCTAGCATACAACATCATTAGTTTATATTTACACTAAACCCGAAAAGGGCTCATCATTTTGAACAACTTTTTTATACCTTGAAATCACGAAAAAAAAATCAGCGGTTCCATACATTTTGTCGATTTAAGTGAACACAAATGTATGGAACAGCTGACTTTTTTTTCGCGATTTCAAGGTTGGTCCCATAGAAAAAATTGTTCAAAATTATGAGTACAATGACACCTTTTCGGGATTAGGGTAAACAAAAACTTAGTTTGTATAAGTAATATGGTAGGTACATACCAATTGCCCGATTTGTGAACCAGTAAAAAAAAAAAGTTTTTTTTGGGATAAATTCATCCCAATTACGGAACCTTTCGGTTCCCGGTTTTCGGTTTTCGGTTTTCGAAACCGGTCAAGTGCGTGTCGGACCACGCTTGTGCGTGGTCCGACACGCACTTGACCGGTTTTTGTAGAAAGTGCGCTTGGCTTCACATTCCCTTCTACAATGAACTCTTTTCATCACCAGGATATGCCACGTGTGGCAGTGTCCGATCCTGGATCGATGCGCAGACGACATCCTTTACAGCTGGACCATCGGCCACAAGGACGGCGACATTGACAGCCAGATGAAGCTCGGCAACGCGCTGTTTTCCGTCTTCGTACTCATCGACTTGGAGAGCGATAAAAGAGGTTCGTATGTGTAGTACTTAGTTGTGTTGTGTTAGTTTGACTGCCCCGTTGGTCCCCATGGTCACAAGCGCGACTGCTGAGCGTGGTGGAGTCCTGGGTTCGATTTCCGGGTTGGGCAGTGTTATTGGGTTTTTTCATTATGAATTTCTTAGTAACAGCCTGGAGTTGGCAGCGTGATACCTCCGTGCCTTCGAAAGCACGTTAAGCCGTTGGCCCTGTGCCTGATCTCTATCTGGTTGTGTCGGATTTCCGTCCCATCGGACTATAAGAGTGAGGGAAGACAGAGTGCACCTGTGTCTGCGCACACACTTGAGTAGTTTAATATCTCCCGTGCCGAAGGCTGGTCTCCGCTAAGAGTCGCCATAGCTGAAATGTATCTGAAGGACTTGTATATATGCCGTGGATAGATGGCGCCACAGTACAGCGGACAGCGCCATCTAACAATTTGATTCGTAACGAATAATCATGTGACCGAAAACGCAAGCGAGCCCTACCGCTTGAACACGATCATCGGTGGAGGGGAAGCAGCGGGGACCGACTTTTTTTTTTCTTGGGTTCCTTTATCGATACTGGACCTACCCCTAAGCTATGGCACGTCACAATTATTTTATTCGCAGATACCATATTAAAATGTTATACCCTAGGCACCCCCGCAATTAAAACAAATCTAATGATACCTCGTATGTTAAAATCCATCAAGCCGCTTAGACTACAGAGCGTGCCAAAGAAATATACATACATGCATACATACACTCGAAAAATATAACCCTCCTGAGGCAGTGGGGTAAAAAATAACGGCTATTTTGCTTCTTCTTTAATCCATTTCAAGGTTATGCATTAATTAACTGAAACCCCTTGAAACCCATAATATTTATTTAGTCGCATTCCCCCGTCTCCAGCTGCTTCTTCCGTTTGACTACTTTCTTTTTCTTTTTCTTCGCCTCATTGTCGAAGTCTTCCTCGCAAGTGTGAACCATTGCTGCGAAATAATATTTTTTTGAGTTATTTTCAGGTTTTATAATTTATTTTATCTACACCCAGTGTCCATCATCCAAATGAGTGTTATAATGTTGTACTACTCTTTCGATGCCAAGCACTCAGGCATATGGTTCGAAAGATAATTCGTTCGTGTGCCCACAACCCGCTCCACGAGTCGTCGCTATACGAAGCTATAGATGACTTCAGTATTGTACTGTACTGACTTGTTGTTATATTATAGATTTACATAACACATTATATGGCATGCTAATTAGTATGCATTCTATGTACTTGGCACCGAAAGTGGTGATTTCATTATGCAACTCCTTTGCTTTTTCGATCCCTTCCTTACTCATCAAACAGCCACATTTTCACTCAAACTCATAACATTTATTTCAATTAAACCAATTACAGGCGCTTTTGAATTGTCAAAGAGTCGGTCAGTTAGTCAGAAAGTTGAAGCTATTTGCCCATTCCAAAACGTAGATCTCTACTCAATTCAGATATAGTCGCCGGCACGTAACTTGGCAAGAATCCTTAGATGTTTCTCTCCTTTATTTAACTCTCTTCTAAACAGACACGTTTACTAAATTCTGGCAATAACCATAGAATAATGACAAGCAATAAAAGAGATAATTTCTTTGTTGCACTAATTGTTCAGGCGTGAACTAACTTCCACTACACCAAAACCTTGCCAAGTTACGTGCCGGCGAGTATATTTCTAATGCAGCAAAGAATGAATGAATTTGAAAATATGTAAGCTAACTGTTTCAGAAACTTTCATGGAGGATTATTAGCATGGGTCTACATAAAGTCTTGTATACAACTTACATAATTAGGAATTAAACAACAGTTGCTTATACAGGGTGTTAAAGTAACTGCGTGCCATAACTTAGGGGTAGGTTCAGTATCGATAAAAGAAACCAGGAAAAAAAATTAAATCTCTTCTTACTTTTGTGGCGGTATCAACATCGCCACATGCGAACTACGCGTCACACTGACGTCACGCAAAATCCTGCATCGCGCAAGCAGAGTTTACCGCGCAACAAGCATATATACAACATCCCGACATCAACCGTCGGGCAGTTGCCCACTAGACACAACCCGTCTGGTCGGAGGATCCTTCCTTTTCTATAGAGGATGAGTGAACTTTACACCCTTTACCTCATGCCTCTAAACTTTAACGGGCTTAGGACCGTCAAATAATTTTAATTCTAAACGATTGCTATTTTAAGTTAGTAGGTACTAAATTAGGTTGATCTTTAATTTTTTTTTTTTTTAAGTAATTTTATTTTTATTTTTCCTGGGATCCTGAATCGATACTGAATCTACCCCTAAGCTATGGAACGCAGTTTCTTTAACACCCTGTATAAAACTTGATGTTTTATCAAGTCTTAAAAGCGTGTGAACTGTGAAGCATGGGCGCACCCTGTATAGTAGATTAGTACACTTGAGAGCAATAAAATCGCACACGTTGACTTTTTGTTGTTAAAGCAGTTTTTTTCATAAATGTGAATACATATTAAAATAAAACTTACACTATTTGAATGTTTACTTCAGTACCTTTCTAATGATATCAAATACAGTGTAAAAAAAGTACCCATAGGGAGTTTTAGGGCACAAAACCCAACATACGGATAAAATTACCCAATTTAGCTTAACAAAGAATAAAAATAAAACTCAAAATGCTTGATCAAATTGTTTTTTAATAAGGTGTATTCCCTCCCCTAGCCTTGATTACAGCTCTTAATCGGTTTTTCATGGACCGTATTAATTTCACCATGAAATCTTGTGGTATGGCGTTCCACTCCTCTTCAATGGCAAGTTGAAGCTCTTGGAGGCGCGTAGGAGCAGGGCTTCTTACTCGAACTCTTCTTTTTAGCTCATCCCAGACATGCTCAATCGGATTGAGATCAGGACTACGAGCTGGCCACTCCATCGCGGTGATTCCAACATCTTCCATGTAGTCGCAAACTGTTCTAGCGACATGCGGTCTGGCGTTGTCGTGCATTAAGAGAAAATCTTCTCCCATAAGCCACGCAAGCGGCCTCACATGTTCTTCGAGCACTTCTTCGACGTATCGTGCAGCCGTCAAACTTCTCGATCTCGGGCCGGTATTCGCCGTAGTGATGAATACAATGTCAGTTTTAGTGTCCAACATTATGCCACCCCAAAACATACACGATCCACCTCCAAAAGCCACACGTTCGCTTATGCAGCATTGTGAAAATCGCTCTGATGACCTTCTGTAGACCCTAGAGCGTCCATCATGACCATGTAAAGTCATTCTGCACTCATCAGAGAACATAACAGCCCGCCATTGGTCATACGGCCAATTTAAATGTTCCCTAGCAAATTGTAGCCGGGCTTGTCGGTGAGCTGTGGTCAATTTGGGACCATTTGCTGGGCGATGTGAAGTCATTCCTGCTTCACCTAGTCTTCTTCGAACTGTCCACCGACTTATACTGACATTGCGAACTTCTCGAAGCTGTTGTCCCAGTTGAACCGCGTTCAGTTGCCGATTTCTCAAAGACCTTGTCACAAGAAAGCGGTCATCACGCTCTGATGTTGTGCGTCGCCGGCCAGATCCTGGTCGCCGAATGTAGCCACCGGTCTCTTGGAACCTCTGGTATACACGACGAACAGAGTAGCGGCTCAAATTTAGCCGTCGAGCAACTTCACTTTGGTTATGGCCTGCTTCGAGCAAGGCAATAACTTGAGCGGCTTCTGCGGGCGTGGTATCCATATTTTTCCAGTAAATCCGTATGCTTCCAGTAGAGATGTTATCACGTTGACCGTCGGTATGCAACTGAATAAAAATTCCAATAAACTGACCTTTTTATACCTGCGGCTAAGGGTGCAAGTAGTGACAACGCAAACGCGTGAATTTGGGGAATTCGGTGTACGGTCGGTTTTTGTAAGTTACGTGAAGGTCAATGATTTTAATTTTATGTTTTTGTAAAGCTAAGCTTGTATGCTTTAATTTTGTCTAATGATTTTTACTCAATATCTTTCGATTTTAGAAAACAATCAGTAATAAACCAAATTACAAGGGGTGTGCGATTTTATTGCTCTCAAGTGTATAAGTAAGTTTAATGTATGACGTACAACTTCAGGAATAAATGCTCTAACGCATGGATATGCGTCATGTTTGTGAACGGGCGCTGTCAGGGACTGGTCATATTTTAGCTGCTATATGGCTTAATTATTTTAATTTTGAATTGGTTTAAAAGAATGAAGATGGAGTTTCTTGCCCGTTATTCTCCATATATACCTACTTTCATATTTCTAACTGACCAACTCATTGATAATTCAAAAGTACCTGTAAATGATATAATTGAAATAAATGCTTTGAGTTTGAATTTAACCGGTGGCGAAAACAGCATCCCAGTTTAAAAGAACAAAGCGGTCACACAGACGCACTCACACGAAAAGCGACTTTAATTTGTATTTAGTTTAGGAGTAATATAGATTACCATCGCGAGGGTCAGAAACTAATGAAGAATCAAACTTCCAGCCCGTGATCGTATTCATGTGGCCAGGAACATCTTGAAAGAATGAATAGTTTTGTTCGATCGCTTCCTTCTTTACCAATCCTATGAGACCGAGCATAACTCCACCAGCTACGACCCCATGCCCGGAGCGAACGTACAGCGCAAGCAGCGGTCCACAAGCTAAACCACCTGAACAACAAAAAAAATATGACTTTAGCATTCCCATCAGTATTCAAAACAACGGTGGATGTTTTGGCATGTGGCCAAAATCGGAACTAACTAACGCCGCCATCTTGTTCTTTCAAAACAATTTCTGTGACAATTTCACAAATGTTTCCCAACCACGCCCCCAGGAAATGTCATTCAGGCGCAAAATAATCTAGAAAAAGTTCTGCTTTCTGTAAGTACAGACGCCAGCAGTTCCAACTACCCGAAACTGTCAAATTTTCCCAATTAACCTTGAACCCTATGGTGTTGGGATGAAGTTGAAAATCTATTTAAGAAATTTGACAGATTGTATATCTGTACCAGTACATCGTGGCGCTTTGGTGGCGACATTAATTTAACACACGTGTGTTGCCTTTAGGTTTGTTGAAGATATTTTAATTTCATTAAACGTTATTTATTATTTTATGGATTTATTTACAATTTTCTAAAATAGCATCTTGGAGCAACCTGTACTGAAATAACTGTAGCACAGATGTAATTTGCCGGGGTCATGGATCATTAACATCGCATCATTGGAATAACGTGCAAGGAGTAGGCGAATTTAAGGAAGCAGAGAGCTTTAGTAGTTAGTTTGTTTTAAAAAAAAACAATTTATAATTATTTAATCTTATTATATTTTTTTATGTTTACTGGCCACTAACCCTACCCGTCTGTTGAATTAATTTCGCCACTGTAGCGGCACGTTGTATACAGGGTCAAATTAGCTAGCGTAACTCCGCAGATGCGATGAGTATCGATACAACGGCGCAGGATAGCCTTTACCAGAAGTGATCATCGTATTACGGCCGAACCCAATAACCTATTTTCAGTGACAGACAAATCGCTATTGATGATAGACAGTATAATTATATCTATCCTCGGATGGCGTCTCACAATCATTGATAAAGGCTATCTATCTAACGAAAACAATAAGCGTTCCGTTACAACCAACATCACTTTACAAAACAACATGTGTCAAGTCTTATATTAAAACTTCTTTGTTTCTTACTTCTAAATAAGTTACTGGATTAAGATATAATTCTGTAGATCCACATTTGTTATGGCCGCGAATCAAAATACAACCTGTTACTGACCTGCAAATTGCAAAAAACGTAATAAAATTTGAATTTCGCGGGCTACCTTAGCGCATCTCTCAATTAATGTTGGTTTTTTTTTTTACTTAATTTCATGTTGGCATGGTGCTTGCACGGGGGGTATTAAATTTCTGTTTTTGCCTAGGGCGCACCGTTTTCGAGATATTTGAATTTTTTTATTACTTTAAATAAAAAAAAACATCTATGATCATTATTGCATGTATTAAAGAGTTAATTTTGGCTTGGCTACTTTACGTTATCCCTGCAATTCTGGGAATAGACCAATCTGCCATCTGTAGTACTGTCCTGTCAAACAAATCGTATATTGGTACGCATACTTTAGCATTTTCATACAAATAGATAACTGTTGTGGGGATACACCCTCCCATCAGTAGATAGCGTGGGCCGGTAAGATTCCATAATGTCTCATAGATTATTGGGACGTTAAAACCATCGATAGATATATTTTTACCTATCTCCAGTAGGCCAAAACTGGTGATACTGTGAACTGGTTATTGGGTTCGGCCGTTAGTGGTTCACCATCAGGATTGTGCCGGAATAATAGCAGTTCGTTGTGAACGTGGTACAAACAGCGGCTCCCTTCACATCTTTCGTCATCAGAAGACAGCCGCCACGCAACCATCGATGCGACGCTCTGCTAGAGTGACTGTCAGCAGCCAGTGTCACTCTTATCCGACCTTTTCGGTGATTCCAGTAACTTAGTAACAAAAATAGACGACACCATTTGCTGCGCCGTCAGTTATACTTTAAAACTCGAAAAAACAAAAATTAAAAAGATTTTTTTAATTTTTGGGGGCCAACGACCTCTGGCATTTTTGTTACTGGAAGTATGAGTTGAGAAAATCTGTTTTTTTTTAACATTATTTCAAGTGTAGTTTAGTCACTTGAAATATCGGTGATGATGACCCCAAAACAAAAACGATTTTTTTTGTCATGTTTAGATATCGATACCTACCGTCTGCGGAGTTCCGCTAGCTTATTTAATTTGACCCTTTAATTATATAATATACATACATATATCATAATTATGTATACAACATGTCCCAGAATTAACGCACAACCTCTTAAGGGGTCATTGTACCTACTCAACATTATGAAAAACTTTTAATGAGGGACCAAACCAGAAATCGCGAAAAAAATATCAACTATTCCTTACATTGTGACGAGTTTTTCGAACATAAATGTAGGGAACAGCCGTTTTTTTTTTCGCGATTTCAGGTTTGGTCCCATAGTAAAAGTTGTTCATAATGATGAGTACAATGGCCCCTTAAGAGGTTGTCAGAAAAACGTCCACTGCTGGACATAGACCTCCCAAAGTTTTGGCATAATCGCTACGCTTGACAGGCGGGTTGGCGATCGCAGTATGGTGTTAAAATGCATAGAGAATGCATCTCTAGTAAGTCCCTTAGTCGCCTTTTACGACACCTACTGCAAGAAATAGGGCGGGCTGCTATTCTTTACGTCTAGCAATCAAAGATATTACTAGAAATGATACCGAATATTGAGATGAACCTATGCTGCACCGACACTATAAAAAACTAGAAAAAAAAACAAAAGGATGGTAATGTAAGTGCATCAAGTCCGTAGTAAGGCAGAAGAAACTTGCCAAGAAAATAATTTAGTTTGTCGTCGATATCTCTAGCGCGCAGGGTTAAGGTAGAGACCGTGGCGAATGTCGCTCCCATCAGACCAAGAGGCACGACATGGCGGGCGTATCTGGAAAAATATGAAAACAGTATAATATATCTAATAAATAGTAATAGAAGGGAATACTTTTTTCTTTTTAAAAATAGTAATATGTCGCACAGGTTGCAAAGACAGGATATGCACGCGTGCATAATAATTAGGATGCGCTAACGATTTGTTCCCCAATGTCTTGATTTCATGAAAAAAATCATTCAATGGAACAAATCTAACTTAGAGAGGTGTATAGTGATTCTAATGATTATAATTCTGTAAATATATATCTGACTAGCTTCTGTTCGCGACTTCGTTCGCGTGAAATTTCTTAACATAAAATATATCCTATCACACTCGGCAATACTGTAGCTACCCATTAACGAAGGCCTATCATGTGTTGTTCTCATTTATTTATCAGTCTATTCTAGTTTTGTATTTTGCAATTTTACTAAAAATCACACTATGTATTTACACATTCGTTATTATTTTTATCTGACACAAATTTATTTTACTTATTTATGTATGCATACACACGTTGCAGTATGAAACTGATTTACATCCGTCACCTCACACTTTCAGGTCCAGTTGAAAACCAGCGTCAGGCACTAGTTGTCTGGCATTTTTGCTGAACTGGGTATTTTGCTGAAGTGCGCAGCCGTGAGGCACATTTTTCTGCTATATTTCTTTCATCGCACTTTTCACTTTTTACTTGTTTTTTTTATTATTTTATCTGGTGTTTTGTCTGGTGTGGTGTGTTGTGTGCCTTTTAGTCTGTGTTAAATAAATGTATAATGTAGGTATGTATTTAATTTATTTTCTTTCTTTCTTTGTTAATGAAAGAATTATCAAAATCGGATCAGTAGTTTCGACGATTACCCCCTACAACCTCACAAACTTCACTTCAATAAAATACTAGTATAGATAAAGTCACGAATCATATTTAGATCATGATACAACTTGACACTGACCTGCAAACTACAAAAAACGTAAGAAAATTTTAATTTCGCGTGTTACAGCTGCGGATTCATCTTAAGAGCTTATACAGCGTGTCACGGAAAGGATATATCCATACAAACCGGGTGAAGAGTGCATCTGGTTCAGAATCTCTGTACAAAATTTCAACACAAAAAGAATAACTTTGAAATGTTTGATATTTTTTTATTTCTACAGTTTATTCAATTTAAATCATAACAAACGTGTCACCGCACTACGAGGGGAATTATCCATTATCTGTGTCTGTGCGCCTAGTACACACACACACCTTTCACAGCTCTGCGACACGGGGCCGCACCGCCACGCGGTGGCGCGGGCGGCACAATTGGCAGCGGGATCAAACGAATGGATTAAACCGTGTACCGATCAGCTGACTTGGTCTAGTGATGTGTAGAATTCAATTGGAAACATTTTTTGTTTATTAGTTAAATGATTCTTAACTTTATAATTATGTAGGTATTATTTAAAAAAATGTTGCCATGTAGTTTGTTATCACCAAAAGGATCCGTGCTTTTGATATGTATAATTGTATATACCCTTTCCGTAACACGCTGTATACGCTTACATTTTTTGAATTCTAGCCATTAAATCCTTCATAACGTCGGCGTAGCTTACTTTACCGTATAGGCAGTACACTACATTTCAGCTTAAAGCGACTTACATTGATAACTTAAATTGTAACAAACTGCCATACCTTGATTTGAGGTGTCTAATTAGCAAAGAAATAAAATATGATACAACAACAAACACAATAATTCTCGAAGCCTATCTCATAATTATTGTAATCGTGCGTTTGTATTGCAAATAGACGCGAAAAATAAACCAGCTGTCCCCCGAACAAAATTTCAATACCTACCTGCACTACACCTACTCGACACTAGTGGTGGATCGTTGTCGAATATTTGACGGACGAAACGCAACCGTTTTCCCGACGACGATAACGGTTGCAGAAAACGATCGTCGTCGTTGCAACAGGTTTAATGACAGCTTAAAGGGCGAAACTTATCCAACTGGTAATACCTAACTTATCGACTGTATTTTCTTGACAAAAAGTAGCTTTTATTTGATACCCATATTATATTAATAATCACAGCAGAAAAATCCTTCTTTCTTTTTTTATTCGTAGATGCCTTATTAAAATTTGGGTAGTATGTAGTATTTAAACGAGTGACTATAAATGATGGTTTTATTTAAATTACATTTTTTTTTTTAACGTTGCCCCACACTAGGTATTTCTCTTGTATTGTGGGTGCGTTTACAATCATATAAACTCACATACACAAACAGCCAGACCCAGAAGAGCTACTTGTAGGTAATACAAATATTTGTTACGTGCGGGAATCGAACCCGTGACACGCAGCGCAGCAGTCAATCGCTTAACCACTGCGCCAACCGTGGCGCCAACCGTGTCGTCAAATTTAAAAAATATCAAATTAATTTACGTTATAGTATTACTAAGTGAGCGACTGATTGCGAGTGACGAGAAATCAACAGAACAGCTACTTACAAATATTAATTTGAGTTACTTACACAAAATACAAAATGAGAAGCTTTTATGACCTAATTTTCATATTTACCACCCCATCTAACCCAAATGATTCACCAAGAATAGGTCTGTACGTTAATGGTCACTGTTATAACCTAACCTTTAAATGCATTACGCATACCCACCCATCGGGGGATGGGAGGGGTATGTGGGACTTTCCGGAAAATCCGGTATACCCACTAAACGACCCAGCGGCGCTCCTACCTCGTCTGCAAGGAGGAGGACTGGGAATCCGGCAGAGCCATAACATCCAGCTAACGACCGCCCGCCTTGCAGGCGGGCCCGAGGGGCCCGTCGGGGAGGGGCCCAGGAATGACCGCGAGCGCTCTGTCATTCCCGCCCGACGTGGATAGTGAACTGTGCAATGCAGGAGAAGGCGCCCCCGCACCCGTCTCCCGCTGTTGACCACCAGGGGGCATAAGACGACGATCGTACAATTGCCTTCTCATGCCCCGTCTTCGCCTGCGGAGCGGCGCTGCGAGAGGGCTGTCCTCCCGCGCGCGCTCCGCGTCCTCTTCCGAGCCAATCCTTCAGGACTGGCCCGAGCGCGTCCAGAGTTCGGCGGCCGAAAACGGCAGTGGCGTCTCCGTTCAGTGATGGACGATTGCGTCCCTCGCCTCTTGCCGCACGGCCTCCCGCTCTTCTGCGGCGGGGGGCTCCCCGAGCGCCTTACGCCGCGCCGTCCATTCGTACACTCTGGTCAGCACCCACGCCTGAGCTCCCAAGGAGGGGTGCCGGCCAGAGCGCACGCCACCGAGAAGCCCACCCACCGGTAGGCCCTCGCCACCCGCAGTGCAATGCGGCCTACGGATGGTAGTGGCGTTCTCCCTCCTGTGGAGGGAGTCCGCCCAAATCGGAGCCTCGTAAAGGGCCATGCTCCAAACAAAAGCCGGCATCGCGCCTTCGGACCTCCCAGGTTCGGGAGGAGCCAGGAAAGGGCATTCGCAGCCTTCAGCAGTCGCGTCGACAGCCCGCTAAAGTGTGGGCCGAAGCGCCAGCTGCTGTCGAGTACAAGGCCCAAGTACTTCATCTGGGCCTTGACCCCCATCCTGAGGCCCTCATTATAACCTAACCTAACCCAATCGATCCAATAACAGCACCCTCTCTGTATTTCTAGTCACTCACTTAGTCATTTAGTCGTACGGCTAGAATTTAATATCTGAAATGGATTAATCACAACCCACTTTTAGTTAAAGTTAAGTAATTAAAACAGTATCTCATCATCGGTCGCTAAGTTTTTTTTATTCTTTCGCTTTATAATTCCCCTTAAAATTTCATATATACCCTGTGTCACTCCCGCAATTAAAACGAATCTAGCGATACCTCATAAATGTTAAAATCCATACGTGCCAACGAAATAGACATACATACATACACTCGAAAAACATAACCCTCCTTCCGGGGAAATCGGGTAAATATTAACAAATCATAATTTCAAGTCACTACAATACCCGCGGCCGTTGACCCCGTAATCGGCTCATCATTTCAGCCGAGAGACGTCCACTGCTGAACATAGGCCTCCCCTAAAAGGGGGGTTTGCCATAATCGCCACGCTTGGCAGGCGGGTTGGCGATCGCAGTATAGTGTTAAAATGCATAGAGAACGCTGCTGCCCATTCTCTAGTAAGTCCCTTAGTCGCCTTTTACGACACCCGCGGGAAGAAATAGGATGGTGCTATTCTTTACGTCCGGCACCACACGGACAGTAATCGGTTATAGTCACTCGAAGTATGAGTTTAGAAAATCTTTTTTAAATTGTATCCAGCTAATTTAATTTAAAGCTGTAGTTCACTAAACTTACCGCCTTATTATAGGCCCCAGTCCTACGACATGGGAGTACATCAGGACATCGTACGTTCCTGCGATGAGACCAGTGACAATGCCGTAGCGGCTGGCCACCATAATCTGGAGGAAAATCATAGAGAATCATTGAAAGAACATCAGGCTATGCTTTTTTACAGCTTTCACCCCTATTTTCAAAACTGGGACACAATCTTAGGACACAATAATTAAATAGTTGACTTTAACTTCCTTAATATAAAATGGGGTTCAAATCAAGCTCAACAAAAAGTTTTGCCTTATTGCTGTTGCTACTACGGAAGATCTACCTTATTGTTTTTGGGAGTCGTGTTGTCTTGGAAGCTCTGATTACTTACATTAATTTCAATTTGCACAAACAAGCATATGTGTAACGTGACGGCAAAACGGTCTATCGTGCAGTATCATGTCGATGCCCAGTACACCGTATTTATCGTGTAAACTTTTGCACAAACTGTTTGGGCATGTAAGTCGCTGTGTCCAACTCCAACGTAGCAAAGCATCGCAGCGAACGGCGAATAATTTTTCGTTGGAGAACAAAATGCTTGGCAAAATGTCGCGAGTTGCAGCGAAATCATAGCAAAGAACTTTTTCACCCTACTGTACCTAAAGTACAGTAGGGTGTTACATTTACCTTCGTGCCTAAGTCGCACCCATCGGGACTATCGTAATATCTGGAATAATCCCGAGCATCCCGAATCTCACATGGTGGTGTCTCTGATTTCTTGTCTTTCTTGTCTGACATTTTTGACTTGACTGATAAAAGCCAAAGCCAAACTGTCGAATGAGGTCGAATGCGGTCGAATATTGACACCCGAAAACTGTCATGTCGTGTTGTCATAGGTTTGGCATATTTTGTTGACCACCTATCATCAAAAAGTATGTACTTAACCAAAAAAAAAGAGGGATAGGATTTTTAGTAGAAGGAACTTCGATCAATGATTATTGATCG
This sequence comes from Tiliacea aurago, assembly GCA_948098905.1. Classification (NCBI taxonomy): domain Eukaryota; kingdom Metazoa; phylum Arthropoda; class Insecta; order Lepidoptera; family Noctuidae; genus Tiliacea; species Tiliacea aurago. The sequence goes on from OX402593.1 coordinate 23,149,196, forward strand.
AAGAGAAGGAATTAGATTCTTTTTTTTTTTATTTCTAGAAGAGAAAATATATCTCCTTGGGAAGGTATTTGTTTCGCCAGGTTTTAGTCCCTTTTAATAAGGGCCAGGCAAACGCCAATAACTGGGCAAAAATCTAAACTCCAGTTAGTACTGACTGACGCTGGTAGCACACCTCCGCCGCGAAACCATAGCAGTAAAACCGCAGTAGTTCAGTTGTACTGGTTCGTGTCATGTTCCGCTACTCGCAGCCGATTGGAGTAGCAAAACATGACGCGAACCAGTACAATTGAACTACTGCGGTTTCACTGTTATGGTTTCGCGACGGAGGTGTGCTATCAGCGTGACAATTTTCCAAGGTAAACACCCAATTACACTGCGCTGACTAGAACCCCACCCTAGGCTCAGATTCAATGAAGCAGTCGCCCAAGTAAGTTTTTAAGTCTACATTACCTCAAATTATTTAGCATGATCCTCCCTTATACTCGTGTGAAACAGAGCAAGTAAAAGGGCGGAACAGTCGCTTCGCCTTGTAATGGAGTGGCTCTCACAGAATTTACTCACCCATAACGTAGCAAAGACAAAGGTCATTAGATTTTTGCTACCTAACACTTTAACTCCTCCACTGGAATCAGGACGAATCAAAGCCCACATTTGCTCAGGTGAGGCCGCTAATTGCAGCTGCCCATTTCTGTCTTTAGTTCCGGACATCAAATATTTAGGAGTCCTCATTGATTATAAACTAAGCTGGCAACCCTATATCGAAGCCCTATGTATGTACAAGGATCAGAAAATTAATTTATATATTTAAGGAACTTAGGCACTCTGCTGATCCCGATTTAGCTTTGCTAGTTTATCGGAGCCTATGTCAATCAATTCTTATATATTGTATCCCGGTTTGGGGTGGAACCTACAAAACCTCTTTACTTAAAGTTGAAAGAGCTCAAAGGGCGATCTAGAAAGTCATGTAGGTACTTTAAGCGCAGGGACTTTTCGACCATTCAACTTTATTCAGAAGCCGAAGTATTGACTGTGAGACAGCTTTTTGTACTCCGCGCTGTGCTGCGGAAACACGCTACGTTACGATTTAGTCCAATTCCGTTCCAAATTTGCCAGCCGTCAGTATGCGGCAACTAGCTCTCGACTGTATAATAAAATAAATAAACTTATACGAGTACCCATACTTATACTCCCTGACTAAACACGAAGTTAAAATCAAACTAACAAACTGCGGGCTAATTGCGTAACACATTATCAGTAGGAATCGGTTTCAATTTGACAGTTCAACAACATTCATTGCGTTATTTACTTTGTTGAGCTGGCATTTTCTTCTACCATAAGAAGCAATGGATTAGCAATATACTTCAAAATCATTCCGATTCCGATTCAAACTGTGTTACGCAATTAGGGTACTGGTTGCAGAAGTTAACGTATGACGAAACCGAGAATCTTATTGCATTTGTCTCTTAATAAAAATAGAATTAATACTGTATTTAGATTAGGCCACTTTTAGTTTTTAATTTGTCCTTCTTTATTTGTTTTTTTTTTTATGTTGTTTTTTCTTTAAGTACTTGCACGACACCCTATACCAGTTGTATGCCTTTATATCTGGAGGAATATTGACTCCTAAAACACAGGCTTTTAGCCTAGTTTAATGTGACTATATTGTACAACATTTATTTAATCCTTGTGTACTTAAATGTATGTTTTCAAAGTGTACAAATATACATTTTATTATTATTATTATTATATAGAAAATACTGGAGCATTCATTTTGAAATAAATATATGGTAAAGTTGAGGATTAATGTTAAGTGCTATGTTTGACGAAAAAACGATTCCATAAAATAATCTCGTCAGAAAAATATTACAAAGCTACCTCCAAACCGAACAATAAACCGCTGGTATTCAAAAAATACTTCGAATTACCTAGATCATGAAAATTTGCATAATAATTGAACTAAATATAAAGCAGATGCTATGTTTTATTTTATTTTTTATTACCACCGTAAAAATTAAATACCTAAAATATCGGCGCCTTGGAGCCTTCTCCCTGCCGCCCTGTCTGGCGTGCTCGCGTAACCGCGAGCGAGCGCGAGCGCAAGCGAGATAAAGAGTGAGGTGGCGCTGGGTTCTTAAGAATCCCAAAGTAAAAATCTCAAACAGCTTTTTATTCTATTTTATTTATAGATAAGCAAAAACATAAATTAAACATTTAATCATAAACTGATTATCCCATCCTCATCGGTACTTCTAATTCCATTCCAACCAATTGGGCGGAGCGGGAGGGCGTGTCAGACTTTTACTGACTAACGGCCGAACCCAATAACCTATATATCACCAGTTTCGGTCTACTGGATATATAAAAAAATATCTATCGATGGTTTTAACGTCCTTTAATCTATGAGACATTATGGAATCTTACCGGCCCACGCTATCTACTGATGGGAGGGTAAGTGGAAAAGAAGGGAAGAAAAGAGGGGAAAATTAACTCTTTAGTACTTGCAATAATGATCATAGATGTTTTTTTTTTATTTAAAGTAAAAAAAAATTGAAATTCAAAAATCTCGAAAACGGAAATTTAACCCCCCCCCCCCCTAATGACTCCCCCCATGCAAGCACCATCCCAACATGAATTTAAGTTAAAAAAAACCAACGTTAATGCGCTAAGGTAGCCCGCGAAATTCAAATTTTATTACGTTTTTGCAATTTGCAGGTCAGTAACAGGTTGTATTTTGTTTCGCGGCCATAACAAATGTGGATCTACAGAATTATATCATAATCCAGTAACTTATTTAGAAGTAAGAAACAAAGAAGTTTTAATATAACCCTAATTACACATGTTGTTTTTTAAAATGTAAACTTAGGCAATATTACTTAAGTATTTTAAAGGAATGATTGTAACCACTTAATGACCTAAAGATTTTATTAATTGTATAGTTTGATAATGAGATAGACTCACGATAGCATAAACCTTAGTGGTTTTTTATTGCTATCTATTATTTAATCCTGTGTTCTTTGTATATATGATAATTAAATAAAATAAAAAAAAAGTGATGTTGGTTGTAATGGAACGCACGGGAGGGCGAAGTAGAGAAACCTACTTATTGTTTTCGTTAGATAGATAGCCTATATCAATGATTGTGAGACGCCATCCGAGCATAGATATAATTATACTGTCTATCATCAATAGCGATCTGTCTTTCACTGAAAATAAGTTATTCGGTTCGGCCGTAAAACCCACCCGTGTTCCTTCCGTTGCCTGTGTGCCAGGGCCACGATACTTTCGGACAAACTCGCAAGCCTGGCAGATTCTTTAGGATCTAAATCCTGTTTATGCTACCTTTGTATGATTCTTGCATCCTTTGACAATGGGGACGCAAGAATGCTACTACACCTTCCAACATCCAGTGACTTGGATAAAATACTGATGGTGTGCGTTATGGTAAAAGTCTTCCACTATATTACACTCCGGACAATTTGGTGAAGCAACTTTACCCATTCGAAACGCAAAACTGTTCATTGTAATTTGTATCCCGATTATTATATAAAAAAAAAACAACCGACTTCCAAAAAATAACACTAAAAAGTGAAATATAACTTTAATTTTCGGAAGTCGGTGTCATTGGTTCTGTATTTTCGTTTTTTGCCACCGACTTCTGAAATTAAATTAAATACTCGTATAATATTAAATGTGAGTGTACTTCAGGTACACCTCTGCCCAACCCTTCGGGGGAACAAGGCGTGATGTTATGTTATGTGCTTCTGAAAATTAAAGTTATTTTCACTTTTTAGGGTTATTTTTTGGAAGTCGGTTGTTTTTTTTTTTTTTTGTAAAAAAGTTTTTTTATAATTTCAGGTGTTGAAAGTTTACGGCCGCTGTCTTATTTGCTAGACGTAGTTCGACCTCCGACAGGAAGAGGTTCCACTCTTGAAGTCCACTCGACGCCTTTCGGGTGTGAGGTAATGTAACGAACATCTGTATTCACTGTATAATTCAGAAATCCGATCCACTTTTAGGAAATAGATATTGCAAACAGTACTGTACGTGTACATTCATGTTCAAGAATATAATATACTTTAGAAGAAGTATATTTACGGCCGTACCCAATAACCTATATATCACCAGTTTCGGCCTACTGGAGATATAAAAATATATCTATCGATGGTTTTAACGTCCCAATAATCTGGGAATCATACCGGCCCACGCTATCTACTGATGGGAGGGTGTATAGCCTACAACAGATATCTCTTTGTATTAAAATGCCAAAGTATGCGTCCCAATATACGATTTGTTTGACAGGACAGTACTACAGATGGCAGATTTGGCTATTCCCCGAATTGCAGGGATAAACGTAAAGTAGCCAAGCTAAAATGAACTCTTTAATACTTGCAATAATGATCATAGATGTTTTTTTTTATTTAAAGTAATAAATAAAAATTGAAATTCAAGTATCTCGAAAACAGTGCGCCCTAGGCAAAAAATAACAGAAATTTAACCCCCCCCCCCCCTTACTAACACCCCCCGTGCAAGCACCATTCCAACATGCGCAAGAGTGTCTACTGCATGGCTCCGGTCATTTATAATAAATTACCTAAGCAATGGAAAGAATTGCCGCTATCATTATTCAAAAACAGGCTCCGAAGCTTTTTAACGCATAAAGCATACTATAATGTCAGTGAATTCCTCACTGAGAAAGAATTTTGTATAGATATTGTGTAGTATTTTTGTATTTTTATGTATTGTGTAGTATTTTTATTAAGAATTTTGGTCATTGTTTTTTATAATTGCCTTTATTTATTGTTTTAGCGTCAAACTTAAATTTTGCATGCCTATTGGTAAAATATGGCTGAACCTATTTATTAATTAATTTACCACCATGTACTGTACCCATATTTGCAGAATAAAAGACTTACTTACTTACTTACTTAACATGAAGTTAAGTAAAAAAATATTATATAATATTTAGCCCAATAATCGCAAAAATAATATAAAATTGATGGAAAAATGGAGAAGTGGCACGCTTTTGTTTTTTTTTCTTTTATATTTGTCTCGTAAAACGATAATTTTACTGAATGCCGCGAAATTACTATGGTGAGATCGCAGCAGTGTATCTCTGTCTACCATAGACTTTAAAACTCATACAACTTCTGCATTTTTTGAGATAAGTATTTCATAAACAATATTTTTTTAGACTAGGGTTTATTTTTTTCTAGACTTTGAAAAGTCTAATAATAACAATCCAGTCAAATACCCTAGGCCATAAGACAACCCTTGTTTTTTTTACTAAGCACAAGTAGTGCCTTATGTATTTGTAGGAATTTGTATACCTCTCTAGCATCACTGGAACAGTCATTGGCTCTAAGAAAGGCGTCCACTGCTGGACCTAGGCCTCCCCCAAAGGGGGGGTTTGCCATAATCGCCACGCTTGGCAGGCGGGTTGGCGATCGCAGTATAGTGTTAAAATGCATAGAGAACGCTGCTGCCCATTCTCTAGTAAGTCCCTTAGTCGCCTTTTACGACACCCGCGGGAAGAAATAGGATGGTGCTATTCTTTACGTCCGGCACCACACGGACAGTAATCGGTTATAGTCACTCGAAGTATGAGTTTAGAAAATCTTTTTTAAATTGTATCCAGCTAATTTAATTTAAAGCTGTAGTTCACTAAACTTACCGCCTCATTATAGGCCCCAGTCCTACGACATGGGAGTACATCAGGACATCGTACTTTACTTACCTATATATTGGTAACTCATTGCAGGTGTTCCTAAATGCAGTGACGCGGGGTTCAATATGCGGTGTGGTGGGTAAGAGACCATCCTTACTGCTGACCGACGCGGCCACTGCTCTAGGCTCTGAAGGTGGACCAGTCTTCACTGAAGGACCTACGTGAGTACCTTGCGAATCTTTTGTGTACACAAACTACTCTCTGAATGACTCAAGTATCGAGGTGGCTTCTATTTCGCTTAGTTACGAGGAGATAGAAAAGTTGCTTGGAAAGCTTTTTTTAAAATAATCTTGTAACGCTATAAGGAGCTGATTGTCCTTCCAGCAAGGAGCTGATCGGCTGCGTGGTGTGCGCGGTGTCGTGGTGCCGCGGCGAGTGGGTGGGGCTGACGCTGGTGGCGCCGCTCACGTCGGTGCTGGCCGCCAAGCTGCACGTGCAGCCGCAGCAGCCCGCCCGGCCCATACACAAGCATCCGCTGCACGATGTGCTCAGTGAGTCAAATCTACCACAGTCAACTGCTACACATAGACATCTCCCAAGATGTGCATTACAACCCGGTTCTTCGCATCCAGTCTGTTTAACCTATGTTTTAAAGTCGTCGGTCCATTCTTTACTCCGTGGTCCATTCAGCCAGTCAGGTATAGCTATTCACAACCATTCGACAAGCTGCCGTGTCGAAAATTACACATTTTTGACTACCTGATTTGTCTTACTCCCGGCTGCTTTAGTGGGGCTTACATTTATAACTAGTATCGTGAAACAGTAGCTTGACTGTTCTGCTTCGGGTTATAGCTAACTATCACCTGGTTTTTGGAAAGCTGTTCAATTTTAAATTATCTTATGTTTTCTGCAATTTGCAGGTCAGTTTCAAGTTGTATCTTGATCAAAATATGTTTCGGTACCGTAACAAATATATATTTACTTACAAAATTAGAATCATTAATACCGGGGTCCGAAAAGGCCAATGCCTGGCAGGGTTACAAGCCTGTCCGAAAGGGATATCGTGGCCCTGGCATACAGGCATTTGAAGGAACACGGGTGGGTTTTAGTCAGTAAAAGTCTGACACGCCCCGGAGTAGTTATTTGATAATTTTCCTAAATTAGGTTTTTCCCCAATGTCATGATTTTATGAAAAACTCATCCAATGGAACAAATCTAACTTGGAGACATGTATTAATGGTTCGAATGATTTTATCTCTGTGAATACGTATCTGTTAAAGTCGCGAATCTTATTTTTATCAAGATACAACCTGCAAATAGCAAAAAACGTCGAGAGAGAGTTCAAAGGGCGAAGTTGTATGCGTTTTATAGACGAAGTCGATCTGTACCCTAAGTGTAAGTTTGCAAGAGAGTAAACGTAACTATTTCGTTTGCGTTAAAATTTGACCGATAGATCATAAAGTTAAGAATATAAGGGTGAGAATAAAAATCTTAACGCAAACGCGCTAGTTACGTTTACTCAAAGCAAACTTACACTCGGGGTACTGATGTCATAACACCAGAGTGTACTAAAGTAACCCAATAAGGCTTCACCTTCACTAATTCAGTGTTTTAAGTCTTCGCACTAATTCAGTGTTTTCAAGGAGTTGATCGCATCGACATTCACGTGTTTTTTTTTTTATGTAGGATGGGTTTGCTCTTGACCTTAGTCTAGGTCAGACATGACAGAGACAAAGTCGACGATGGAGTCAGCTTACCCAGAAGAAGCATGTTCACTCTCACTTTGAAGAGCTTAGGGCTGTATGCGTTGATGAAGAAGTCTTCGCTTTGTCTTCCCTTAATCTTCATGTATCTTGTTATAAATTAATATTTTTCTCTATTTCTTTTGTGTACACCAAAACGATATAACTGTGTACCTTTGTCCATGAGCTTATGGTGTCCCCCGGCCGCAGGCCAGGTGGACGAGTGCACGCTGCTGGTGCGCTGCGGGCCCGCGTGGGGCGCCGGCCTGCACCTGGGCGGCGGGTACGTCGTCACGTGCGCGCACGTCGTCAAAACTGTGAGTGTGCTCATTTTTCTTTTTAATTAGCTTGTCTCAGATCGTCCTAAGAGGTTGTTGTCTGCTCAACCGAACTTTCCTGTGAAGGCCTCAATAAATTCAGGTCATAAACTTTTTTGTTTTTTTTTTGTTTAAAGGGCTTTGTCGCTTAGCCACCACATCGCCCAGTGCAGAAAACACAAAATTGTTGATTATTATCTACCTTATCACTAACTTGTACAATTGTTTAGCCTTATCGGACACTGGAAAAGCAAGGATGGTATTACAAAGGCCAATATCATACCTTTTATATTGTCCAAAAACATTTATTCTAGTATTTTCATTCCGGACACACTCCATCAGAATATGAAAAACATCATCAACCATACCACAGTCATCACAATTTGGGGACAAAGCCTTCCTCATTAAGTAATAAAACTTATTTGATGGAATATGTCCGGAACGAAGTCTTAAGCCTATAGTAATTAGGTTTGTATTGAGGTCACAATCAATCCACGGAACCTGAGAAATCTCTGGCTGGATAGTTCGATATCATATCACTTTTTCTTTTGATCTTTCATCAAAATATTCCTGCCAAAGATCTAAACATTTTCTTTTAGCCTTTCCAAAATAGTCCAAATACAGTGGAGTAAAGTAAACTAAGTGACTAGGCCCATTACCCGCTGACTCCCAGTACCCTACTCTCCCCTACACGCTAAGGACACCCCCTGTGGGGTACGGACCTCGGCTTAGGGCGGCGCTTCGGGGACAGCAAAGGACAAGCTGGATCGATGAGTTTGTTCAGTGTAGGGAGGTTTCTTTATGATACCCCTTGGTAAGACTGGTTGTCAGACTTCGGGCATCTGACGATTCCGTAACCATGGTCAGACATAACAGCCGCACGGGACCATTGCCGCGGTTGGTCCGAGGATGGGTGACCAGGACGTGCCTCGGAAAGCACATTAAGCCGTTGGTCTCGGCTGGTATTTGTACCTATATCTTTGACATTCGTTACGGGTCATCAGCCCGAAAGTCTGACAACCAGTCTTACTAAGGGGTATTGTATTAAAAATTGTGTAAAATGCACGACTGAAGTAAAGGCTACACTATTTACAGCGTACTGTCAGTCGTTCTATACATGCAGTCTGTGGGTGAACTACACGCGGAGGGCATACAGCGCTCTGCGCGTACAATATAATAATGTTTCCGGGTGTTGATGGGGTTGCCGCGCTACTGCAGTGCTTCCGGCATGTTTGCAGAGGCGAGAATAGATGGCTTTCACGCCATCATGCGCAAGCGTTGCGCTTCCATCATGCGCAGGGTACGCGCCAGCCCCAACAGCATCCTGAAGGCAATAGCTGATAGGTGGGACCGCCCCTTACTGGGACATTGGATACGCCTACATACCACTGTGGCGTAGTAATTAATAGTTTGTGTTGTTTTTCTGGTAGATTTAAGTACTAACACTAGTTTCTAAGTCTTGTGTATACTAACCAAATGGATCTATAGGTCTGAAATAAAAGTTTTTTATTTATTAACCGACTCCTAAAAAAGGAGGAGGTTCTCAATTCGGATGTTTCTATTTTTTTTTTTTATGTTTGTTCGGGTATATCTCCGTCGCTTGCCAACCGATTTGAAATATTCTTTTTTTGTTGGAAAGGGTATACTTCCCAAATGGTCCCATGAAAATTTTATCGAAATCGGACAAGCGGTTTTTGAATAAACAACAAAAATCTAAAAATGTATCTACATTGTCTACATTAACGATCTTTTCGTTTACTCTGCATTGCGTTTTTTGCTCGCGCATAACTCCCGCCATTTACGAACCGATTTGAAAAATTTTTTTTTGGCACTGAAAAGTGAAAAATAAAAGCTTTTTACAAAAAAAAAATAACCGACTTCCAAAAAAATACTACAAAGTGAAAAAAAAACTTTAATTTCGGAAGTCGGTGGCATAAAACTAAAATACAGATCCAAAGACAAAGAAATGGATCTATGGGTCTGAAATAAAAGTTTTTTATTTATTTATTAACTAGTTACTGGGTTATGGAGGTCAGATAGGCAGTCGCTCCATGTACAATACTGGTATTCAGTTGCGTCCGGTTTCACTGAAAGCCGACCACAACATAGTTGGGGAAAGGCTAGTTATATGATGATGAATGATAATTTTAAAATTGCCAAACACGCCCTTTTCCCAGTACCAAACACACAAGCTGTCGGTGTACTGCCGAGGAGTGAACGAGACAGCAATAGTGCGATACAAGACGCCAGACAAGAAGGCATATGACTTGGCTCTACTATTCACCAACCCTGAAAGATTAAGCCATATGAAATCTGCTGTGCTGTCTAATATACCGGCTGAAAAAGGTATGTTCTGCTGGCAACTGGCAACACTATCAATATCTTTCAGTTGAACTGCCGTCTTCATTTTCAATTTATCACATACATAATCAGCCTATAATGTTCCCACTGCTGGGACACAGGCCTCTTGTTTCTGTAAGAGGGAATTTTCAATGTAAGTATATTTAAGGTCGTTCATTCCCCACGGCACCAGGTGAATACGCAGGTGTAGCCCGCGAAATTCAAATTTTATTACGTTTTTAGGTTCCGTACCCAAAGGGTAAAACGGGAACCCTATTACTAAGGCTCCGCCGTCTGTCTGTCTGTCTGTCCGTCTGTCACCAGGCTGTATCTCATGAAGCGTGATAGTTAGACAGATGAAATTCACAGATGATGTATTTCTGTTGCCGCTATAACAACAAATACTAAAAAACAGAATAAAATAAATATTTAAGGGGGCTCCCATACAACAAACGTGATTTTTTTTCTGGTTTTTACTCTATATTGAAAACGGCAACAGGTAGACGCTTGAAATATTCACAGAATATTTATTTACACAACGTGTTTTTTTTTATATCCCATAACTCTAGGATATTTGATATGGCCTCAATCATACGATTGAGGCCATATCAAAGAATCAACTGGCATATGAGTTATGTTCCAATCCTTCGTTATTTTTTTTTTCATTTTTCATACAAAATAATTCGGCAAAGTCACGATTATTAATGTAAAACACCCTTACGTGAAATATGACAACGTCGACAAGGTAGCTTTCCCTTCACTAGCTGCCGCCGGGAAGCCCCGATACCAACATACCTACATATTTTATTTTTCTATTTATTTTACTACACTACTGCGAAGTTTGGCAACCTCGCAAAAGTAAAGATTCGTCATACTGGTGACATTTTTTGACCTAATTTAATTATGATTGATGATATCTCCGAAACGATGCATTTTTGGACCACCTATTCTAGGAGTTTTAGTATTATTTTTACCTACAGAATATAACCCTAGAGGTATGGGATATAAAAAAAAACAGGTTGTATATTCAATTTAAAAATAAATAATTAAATTAAAATAAAACAAATATTTAAGGTGAGCCCCCTTAAATATTTGTTTTATTTTAATTTATACATGATTTTTAAAGTGATAGCCATACAACAGACGTGATTTTTTTGCCATTTTTATAGATAATGGTAAGGAACCCTTCGTGGGCGAGTCCGACTCGCACTTGGCCGGTTTTTTTTTTTGCAATTTGCAGGTCATTGTCAGGTTGTATCTTAATCAAAATATTATTCGCGACTACAAAACATAATATGTATTTACAGAATTTATAATCATTAGAATCTCCATTTTGGAACAACATAATTTGTTCCATTGAATGACTTTTTCATGAAATCATGACATTGGGGAACAAATCTAACTCGGAGAGATGTATTAATGATTCTAAATGTTTATTGAAATTTGATTTACATAAATATTTACAAAAATAGGGCCTTAGACTAGAAGTTAAGGTAAATAATAATTGGATTCTACCTGAACTAGGAATAAACCTGTATCTCAGGTATCTCACTCAAGTGCTTATACATAAGTGTTATCTAAGATTCCAAAAAATTGTAACTGATGTAACTACTATAAATTATGTTTTTATTCAAATTTAGAAAAATAGAATGCTGCTTTTTTGCATCATCGTAAGACATTTTTACAACCATGTTCTATTATGATTTTTGCAATGTAACATTTTTAACAAGGTCGCATTTACTTTAAACATAAGTACAGATAATTTTGCCGTGTCAACAAAAAGTAAAGATTGCATGTTTGCGAACGAATTGTAAAACCTAAAACTATTTTTATGTGTAAAGGGCAATATTAGTTAATAAATACATTAATACTAGTTATTAAATACAAAATACACTAATTAATAAAGACTTAAAGATAACTTTGTCGCTATTACGCGACCTCCGTATAATCTATAGAATTTATGTATCTTGTCTCAGCTAATTTCTCGTTTTTGATGGCCTGGTTTGTGATTGCTCGGTTTTTTAAATCGTCGTTCGGTCGTTTATTATTCTGTTAATACATAATCATAATTTTGATCAAGATACAACCTGATACTGACCTGCACAGCTATTCACAAACAATCGATACGGTTCCGTGTCGAATCGAACATCAATCCATGTTATCGAAGGAGTCCTCTAAACTCTGTATTACAAGTCCGAAACCCAAAAATCTTGACAGTTTAAACCAAATAGACGACCGCTATTCTTCCGACAGCTATTTACAGTCGGAGACTAGACAAAAAAGGTAGCCGAAAATGTGTCCTTTTCGATTCGAAAGCCTGTCGAATGGTTGTGAATAGATAAGCTGCAAATTGAAAAAAACGTAAGAAAATTTGAATAACGCGGGCTACAGCTGCGGATTCACCTTAAAATAACGTATGGAAACCACTATAAAGAGATATATTTTATTTCACTTTAAACATTCGTCTCGACATATATCAGTATGTACGACATAATAATTATGTAACAGTCTAAGCAATACTTTTGTCCTATTTTTCGGGAAATGAGGCTGATTGTCCTTAATACAGGCTACTAAGTAACCTAGCTAGGACATCAGATCGTAAAATTGTATTGTTACCTACTCATCTCAGATGTAAACTATTCCTAAGTTGTCATCCTACTTTGTAACAGACTGTACCTCTTTTTTTATGAAATAAATTACTATTACTAAAACCATTAGTAAATAATTGAAATGTAACTCTTATCTCCGCATGATAAGGTACAAATTAGAAGTTATAGTACAATGAAGAGTTACATTGCAATGACTTGCTGATGGTTTTACATCATTCAAATTTGTTCGTCGTGAATGTGACTTCAGTGTTATTTTTTACTGTAGTGGATAGAATCGCGGGGACAGCTAGTTTTTTTTTTAATAACACTTTGCACCAGTATTCAATGTGTTCTTTCAGGCGAATCAGTACTCGCCGCCGGCTTCCCTTACTTCAACGAGTACGACTTAACTAACTTAATACCAACGATAACGTCGGGCCACGTCAACACAGTGTCGCCATCTATGATACAGACGTCTTGCTGCGTACAATCTGGCTTTAGCGGAGGACCAATATTCAGGGTTACCAGGTAAAATATGATAATAGTATCGCCCATTATAATTAAAATGAATCATAATGAAAAATCACACTGTTTGGTGAACACTTTGTTCAGAAAATCGGACCATGTGGAAAGAGAAAATTTTATTCAACCTCTCTCTCTCCCGAACTCTTTGTCAAAAAAGTTCAGATCATTGTAAAATTCTTATCTGTGTAACATAAACATCACATACATCACATCTTTATTCCCTAAAAGTAGTTAGAGATGTATGCACGCTCTTTGTGCAGCTACAAACCGTGGGCCCGATGGAATTCTCATCGTCAAAAATGAAGAACTTCCATACAAACCTTGATCCCTCATTAACCCTTTTTAGGAGATAAACTTTAAAAAATCTTTAGTGCTCACTTTCATTGTATCAGGAACAGCTTTTGTGCAAAATTTCATGCTTCGATATCCATGAGTTGTCTGTCAGTGAATTATTAAAAAAAAAAAAAAATAAAGATTTTTTCTTTCAACTACGTAGTAATGTTATCATTAATCACTGCAAAACCGATCATAAAGCACGTATTTTTTGCTTAGAACCAAACAAGTGCAGAAATATTGCGCCTCAAACAGATGTCAGCACCAACTGACGGGGTCCGTTAGGGCCAATGCCTGCCAGGGTTGCGAGTTTGTCCGAAAGGGATATCGTGGCCCCCGCACACAAGCAACGGAAGGAACACGGGTGGGTTTTAGTCAGTAAAAGTCTGACACGCCCTCCCGCTCCGCCCAGAGCGGAAGAAGTATTAGATAATTTCCCACCCAAAAAAAATAATTAAGTGCAGAAATGTTGTATGAAACAGTGCAACAATGAGATTTCATACAACATTTCTGCACTGTTTTAATTTTTTAAATAGATATAAATTTACCACAGAGGTTTAATGTCTCCCATTAAGTTTAATATAAAAAATATGCATTAGATCAAAAAGATACTGGCTGAATAAAACCGACTTGGTGAAAAACTTTGTTTTCATTAACTTGAGTTTTTATTTTGAGTAGGTATATTTTATCACGGTAGGTAGATTGGTAGTTGAAAGAAAAGTAGATGACGCACCTTGCTAATGTGAGTAATTAATGCACTAGTGCTAATTTAGCGCCACTTTGCGCTCCGTGCAACAATCTACTATTACTCAGTTATTCCTGAAGAACGACCAACCGGACAAAATTCCAGACTGGGCTTACTTACATTCATTAAATATAATTATAGAATAAACCGGCCAAGTGCGTGTCGGACCACGCACAATGAAAGGTTTCGTAGTTTGGGTGAATTTATCGCAAAAACAAACTTTGTTCTCCCATACATCGATATAAGTACGTCACGGTCAATTTTCCAACTGTAAATGTAAGTTGGTCGACTATTACTCTTTAACTTGTAAAGCCTACTTAGCTGTGATAGTTTTCCTTTTAATTTTGATAAATATACTACTGCCATGAATTTTTTCACATATCCAAAAAGAACCATTTAGCTGGCAGAGACGACGACACTTGACTAACAAAAAATAGCACTTTAAAGCTTATTATTACGCAAACGGATCCCTGAATTGAAAAACGGTTTTCACAGACCCACAATATTTTTGAACGACCTATCCAATGACGCCCCATTGAACGGACGAGAAAAAACAAACATGCGGGGCAGTCTTTGGGGACTGCCGATAGAAGTGAAAACAGTATACATATAGCTCATGGAAAGCGTTCGGTGACGATGACGCCAGTTTCATGATTTTTGTTCACTCAAAAAGTGCTCAACGCGCCTAAAGAAGTTTTCACTTAAAAAAAATCATCCCCCCTTTACGTGCAAGGGAGGTACTTACCCAAAAAATTGTGTTCATGGTTTTATATTATGACTTTGTCAGCGTAATTAATATGTATACCCATGACAAATTACAGCTTTCTAGTACTAACAGTCTCTGAGCAAAGTTTTTTTTTTTTTTGTGTGGGAAATTATCAAATAACTTCTCCCGCCCTGCGCGGAGCGGGAGGGAGTGTCAGACTTTTACTGACTAAAACCCACCGTGTTCCTTCAAATGCCTGTGTGCCAGGGACACGATATCCCTTTCGGACAGACTCGTAACTCTGGCAGGAAGTCTCTGAGCTATGCTGGGGACAGACAGACAGATGGACAGACGGACATGGTGAAACTATAAGGGTTCCTTGTTGACGATGGATACGGAACCATAAAACGGAGCTTTTAAAAACCTAATAACTTTTTCGCATTGCCTTCAAGTCCAAAGAACCGCGTCGAAGTGCTGGGCATCATAGCCATCAACGTGACGTCAGACGGCGGCGCGTGCTTCCCGTATGTCAACATGGCCGTGCCCGTCACCGTGTTCAGCGACGCGCTCAAGCACTACATACTCGATAAAGGTGAGGACTACCTCTTCATCTTTTTCTTTTGGTGTCGATAACTCTTATTCTGACCGACCAGATAAACTGCGTATTTAGTTATTCCTAACCATTCCATAATTATGTTTCCGATTCGAATCGAACATCAATCAAACGCGCGCTGTTTAGAAATCCAAAACCCGAAGCCGATTTTGTCAGTTTAAATCAATGAAGATGCGTTACCCGCGCTCAATAATGGCAGTAAAAGCAAGGCAATTGCCCGACTTGGAATTAGTCGCGCGCCATCCAGTGACGCGGCTACACGTCACAATCATTCTCAATTCTCAGCAATTATTTGTGAAGAAAATACCTTTCCGTGTCTATACACGATGTACAAATTACACTACTACTGTGGGTAGTGTAATTTGGATATTTGAATAAGGAGTACAGAAAAACGTCTCATTTCATGCATAAGTACTTCTTGTATTTTTTTTTATTATAAGAAAACGTCGTTGTGTTTTGTACTTGTACAGCCAGTCAGCCATTTTTCCTGACTGCTGTGACCGACGCGTACGCGCCAATGAACATGCAGCAGCTAGTGACGTAACTAAATATGTATGTTCATCTCTTTCTAACAACAGTTATCGGTATAGGTCTTTCCTTTTCTTCGCGCACTGTATGATTGTACCCAAGTATGTAGCTACATTCATCATGGCTTACGCTGTTTTTGAGTGCACTAATGTTCGTGTATGACGCGTCTATTTATAATACGTCATTGGTTTATATTAAAAAGACGACCGCTGTTCTTCCGACAAGTAGGTAGTTGTTAAGAAAATGTGGTTTCGATACGACAGCCTGTCCAATGGTTGTGAATAGCTATGCTGGTCAACTTTATTTTCAACGAACATAGGGAATATTTTGTAGTAGGTACCTAAAATATCACTTTTGTTTTCAGACGAAACAAAATTGGCGATGATTGAGAACAACAAGGAAATGATTCAGTCACAGTGGAGATTGATGCCTTATCGATCAAAAATTTAATCCATACAGTCAAATATAGCGCTACAGGGTATTTTGGCGCGTGACCAAAATCGAAACCTAATCGAATCGAACGCCGCTATCTTGTTTTTTGAAAACATGTCAAGTGACATTTCGCAAAATAATTATTGAACAAAGAAGAACGGTCACGGTCCTTAGGAAATTTACCCAGGCCCGACACAAAAGGAACGTATCTCAGTTATTTTGTTATATTAAATATAACAGAAATAAATTAATACTATTCTGAATATCAGTGGCTAACACCTATAATTGCCATTTGACATTGACATTGTGTATAACCTAGATTTCCAAATATTGGTTTTATGTTTGATTCACAAACGCCACTGAAGTAGAGTTATTATTGATAAGCTCAAACTCGGTGTATTTAGTACGTAGCTACCAAAATATTCCACTATCTATCCAGCTTCTTAATGATACCCTAATCTCTAATCTGCAATGAATCTCCGATTAAGACGATAATAATGAACCCTAACTCGGTTGTTATACTAGAAGTTTAAAAATTACTATCTAGCTCCATCATCAGGTTACCTGAATAATTCCATAATTATTGTATCGTGATTGACTTGCATACAATAAACAATTATTTTTTGTATATCGCCTGAACAACAATTTATGGCAATATTTTGGTGTTAGCCATTGATTTCGTATATAAAAAATACATATTTTAGCTATATTCAAAATAACAAAAAAACTGAGATATGTCTCATTCGTGTCGGGTCTGGGTCACAAATGACCGTTCTGCTTTTCATCAACAGCGCCCCCTATCAAGATCAACGTCGTTCGCGCGCCAAAAGTTTCTTGTAGCAGTGTAAATTAGAATTTTATCGGTCAAACCTAATTCCAAGCTCTATTTTTACACGGTGAAGGCGAAATTGTGTTGAACATTTGTGATATTTTATAACGCGGTTTATTTTATATTTTTTCTGTTCAAAAATACACAGGTTTTTTGGTAAAAACTGCATTTTAAAATACTGACAAGTCCATACTTGTCAAAATTATAAAAATATATATTTTTTTTTTTAAAAAGCACGATTGAAGTCACCACAATGGTAAGGTGACCACAATCGTGCTTTTTTTTCTAAAAAATAAATTATTTTTTATACCTTTCATTTTATTTTTTACCGTTATTTTTTTATACGTCTCTAAAACGGTTATGGGCGGATCAACAAAGGCTCTTGCAGACGCGCAGCGCGACACTTTCCATGAAGTTTACATATAAATTTTGCTGCTAGTGTCGCGTTGCGCTGTTGCATCGCGCCTGTCTGCGGGAGCCTTAACAGAGATGATCTATTTTTATACACAGGTTAACTAAAAAGTTGTCTATAAAATATTGTTTTTATAAATACTCATAAAGCTATTAAAATACCATAATTAAGACTGATCGTTTCTTGGTCACCTCTATTGTTTGGACCTAAATGTTGTTGATATTATTTATACAATTTTGACGTTATGTTGTCATGTAATGTAAGTAAATGTTAAGTTATTATAAATTATAAATGTCTATTTTATTACACTGAGTTTTATTACCTTGATAACTGCATCTCAGTCGAAATTATGAAGGCTTTATTTATAATAAATTATTTAGCACTGTCAAAAATATTAGGGGTGCTACACACATGTTCGGCACCATTCCCATCCGAACAAGTAAGTAACACACCTCGCCCTCTTTCTGGGGCAGTTGGGTAAAAGAATCTACCTACATCACCAAAGGGTTACTCACGGATTCTTCACATCACTACGGTTTTCTTTTCGTAACAATTGTTTTTACTAAATTGGACGCGAGACCGTAGATTTCGACTCGATGATGGGCGGTATTAAAACCCGTATAATATTCTGGGGGCCTAAAATAGATGCTTTGGCAGAATCATATTATGATCTGCGTACAATTAATATAGTCCATTTCACGAAAGAAGTCCCGCAGACGTGGCGCTGCAGGCATGGGTTATTTTAGGAATGTTGTTAACTTAGCATACAATAATAATTAGTTCCACTTATTTCCGCGGGACTTCTTTCGTGAAATGGACTTTACATCCCGCAATTCATCTGTTTGACAGATGCTATTTGACATTAGACTTCAATAGAGCAATTCATAATTTGTGGACCATTTTACGCTTTTTTACGATACTCCGTATAAAACTGTCAAACATATGAATTGCGGGTTAGGAATCGTACGCAGATCATATTATGATTCTGCCAAAGCGTCCGTTCATAGATAATACACTATAGTCCGTTTTAGGCCCCCTGTTCAGTTGAATCTTTCCAATGGTGAGTCGAACTCATTCTATGACTTCCTGGACAAGTAAAGTAGGAAGAAGGTAGGTAAGTACACAAACAAGTATCTACATTAAAGCCAAGAAAAAAAAATGTTATGACAATTTCGAAAAGTTCTGTCAGAAAGTTTCGAAGAATTTTCTGGTCATGAAATATTGTTTTAACACATTGAAGAACTAAAAAATGGCGCGTAAGCCAGCAATAGCGATTCAGGAGACTGTGGAAACTAACGAGGAATATGAACACTACCTTGAAACTCATGCGAATACACTGATTTGTGAGTAAATTAGTACCTACCCTTCTTCTCTGTTCTTGCATTGGTTATCTATTTGTCATGGGGTTTAAGGCACCGCTTACCATCTGCAGGCTTAGCATGACGCTTTCCGTATAATAGAAAACGCTTGTCTAACCTTCTCGGTAAAAAACTGTCTACAAGGAACATTGATGTAATAAATTATGAAGATATGGTACGCGCTCCTCGACGTGGACCGCATAAATTAGGGGAAACGGACACAATCGACCTTAGTCACAATCGAACTGGCGTTTGTGTAGCACGTAATAGTGACGATTATTGCTATCTCGTTCCCGCTATAGCCCGCGTAATATGTCTCTCTATTTCGGTCGTCGAGCACATGACGCACGACATCGGGAAATGTAGATGTGTGGGTGTGTTTATTACATGTAAGTGTTTCTAGTCCATTTAATATTTACGTGATGTTATAGAGTGGCCTATCTTCCTATTTAATACATCACTGACAACGAAACGTCATTTTTGTCGACATCGACAAAACGCTTCTTTACGGTTTTCGTGCTAAGCTTGCAGGTGATGGTAAGCTGTTACTGTCGCTTGAGGACATCGGTGCTCTGCCATCCCTGAGACGAAACTGATATTTCTAATTTGCTTGTCAACCTACACTTACCTACCAGACAACAGCAATGCTGTTTGGCGCCTGAAAATAAAATGTATGCTGGTAGCTGGTACACACGGCTACATATCAAGCTATACATTTCCAGTATAAGCTCACCGCTCAAGATCAGCTTATACTGGATATGTATAGCTTGATATGTAGCCGTGTGTACTTACCCCGAAGCTGTTTCACAAATAAATACTTATGCTGTGTTTACCTACGATGATAAATGGTGTCTGTTCCATATCATGTGGTGCGAAGATAATGCTAAAATCAAGGCAGACCTCTTTTTTTAAGAACTCACGTGGCTTTCTATAGGTATGGAGGTGTACTCCGAATTCTGTGGTTCTTGTCTAGCAACTGGCAACGCTATTAGAAAGGGTAAGATGGAGATCGGTCAAGATAATATCGCTATGGTTAAGGTAAGTAATTGATACTTGCATCGATTTTAACAGACTGTCAAAATCATGCCAGGTAATTTAATTAGTGGTTGTAAGCAAATCACAGCAGTTACAGCCCGACGCAAACTTGGCGGCTTTGAATACGAGGAGAGTATCTGCGCGTTAACAAATTCATGTGACCGCTTGGGTGAGGGGTGGAGTACCATAGACTAATGTATTTAAATGGCGGGGTACTGCGCAGCGAGTAGTTGTCCGGTTAAGTAGCCACGGCCTCTCAAGGCCACCTAGGAGATGCCATACACAAAGAAAAAAAGCAGTGAGTAGCATCACTTCAGCACACATAGCATGACCACCATAGAAACGGGTTTTGTCGACGGAAGAAAAGACAAAATGACAGATTGTATAAAGATTTCTACCGATATAATCATGGCGATGTTAAAACTAAAGAGAACAAATGTTTATATTCTTCAATCGACAAAAGTCTACAATTTCAAGCATGACGAGCAATTTTTCAACAAAAACAAAGTGAGTCATACAAGTGTTAAAAAGTCTACATCACATTCCATATTTTTACCGTGTCTTCTCACTGAACAATGATCAGTGAGTCGTCTTAGGGGCGGAGTTGTAGGAGTTGGAGTATACGCTTAGGGGCACTATGGGCAGCAAAGACAACAATTTTTTTTGTAGGAAAAAAGTGGGCATGTAATTATTGTTCTAGTCGAAAACTATCCATTTTAAGATGTAAAAAAACCAGCAAAAATTAAAAAAAAATAGTTATTGGTGCTACAAGAGACCAAATTGTACGAAAATTTTCAGTGCGTGAACTTTGCCAAAATTTTAGAATCCACAGGGAACAAATTCGGCGCTATCTCGCTGTGCGACTACGGGTAGATATGGTCGTTTTTGCTGCGAGTGTTGATTTTGAATCCCGAGTAAACGAAGGATGCTATTATTGAATCACGAGCGTAACGAGTGATTCAAAAACGAGATGCAAATAACTTTGGTCTCGTGTAACACATACAACTTTGCACCTCAGCAGCAAGAACATATTACTATTACATGTATTTGTAAAACAAACAATATCAAAAAATTCAAAGTTAAAATATAATAAATTTACATTTAAAACCTTAACAATTAACTTTATTTGCAATTTTATGGTTACATGTGTATCCGATCGATGTGGTCGGTCGTTAGCCGTTGACCCGAGCGCACGTGTCTTGAGTCCTCTCCGTCAAATTTACAAATATTTTTTTATGTGCGTCTACCCTTTTTTTGCGCCTCGTCTCGGGCCGGAACCGTGTTTATTTTGTCGTGTTTGTGTTGCCAAATAAAAATTGTTGGAGCTGTAGGCGCGAAAACCAGAGTGTTGATTTTGTTTTGATTTGGTCGCGATTTAATGCAGTAAAAATACATTATAGAAGTGCAAACTTAGTGCGGACTAAACAAACGAGCGTTCCCGAGGCAAGGGAATACCGGACGTTGGACGTAGCGACATGACTGGACCCCCGTGCAAGCTAACCTGAGTGAGATCTGTCCATATCTTTCAGTGATTTTTCAGTTGTTTATTTTATAATATGGCATTGCTGTGAAGTGACTAGGCTCGAGTAGTACATGTGCACCCAGCACATGCATGCAGCACACTGATAGGAATTAGTTCATGTCACTGTACTGGAAGAACGAACTATTCCGTAGGCTTAATAGTGCTTTGGTCATTTGGTACTTCGTTTCGATCACGTTCCGTCCGGTCTCTCGCTTGAACTTGGATCCATGGCTAAGATGTCGGTCACGCATAATTATGCTCGATTCTTGGTTTGGGCGGGAAATAGTGGCGTCGGACACCGCGCTCCGCGCCCGCCCCGCTGCGGCGATAGCCGTAATGCTCTAATGTTTAGAAGATCAATGAACGGGTATTAGAATAACAGTCCTAAGCCTGCGAAGTATGAAGGAAGATAAAAATAGGTATAAATGCTGCCATTCGCTTCTATAAATATTAAAATGTTATTGTTTATAATTATTATTATTAGCTACTGCCCGCGACTTTGTGGACGTTGCAAAACAACAACAAACTAACATAATTGTATGTGTCTGTGAACCATCCAGGCATTCGTTGTAAAGCTCTTCACTCAGTCAATCTACTGATCCTACTGATTGCACTGTTAGTACTGGAAGGTCGAATTAGTAGGTACGTTTCACGGACTGTCTTGGATCGGAGCGCTCCGTTCGGTGACCGAGCAAGAATAAGTCTAGAAATCATTGGTGCAGCTTGGGGGCTCGACACCACGCGCCGAAGTGGATGATAATTGTTCTAAGCAACTTATTGAACTTTAAAAAATTATAACATTGAGAAATTACTACAAACAAATTGACAACTTCATTAACTTTACAAAACAGCCACTGGTTAAGCAAATGACCTCTTCAACGACCCTTTTTTTTTTCTCTTCAACCCATGTGCGGGGGCTGTTTAGGGGCTGATTCTGTTGAATTCCACTCAAAACCAAAACAAAAAACCCGACTCAGATACTCGGGTCTCGTTTTATTGGTTATATGTGCTGAATAGTGTGCATTACTTTGAACTATAATACGTGTGCGATGTTTGTACTGGTATTGACTGCTGATATTTGATTAACCACGCGATTTAAATAAACGTCAAAGTTAAACCGGCATCTAGGTCGGTTTAGAGTTGTTAAATCTCGATTTTAGAGACAGACAATACAGTGGTATTTTAAATCCCTCTTTTTATTTGTGAAAATAGATTTCTTTTCGCTTAATCATGATGATTGGTTATCGGATGATGAGATCGTAAAATATTTAGACACTCCGTTTTTCTCTCGTAGAGTGTACTCATTAGAAGCGATTTATTTAATACATTACGGATGACGAATTTTTGAAACGGTTCTGTTTAAGTAAACAGAGTACAAAGCTCATTTATGATAAAATTATCCTTAACTTTCCACGCGATTTTAACAGGTAAGCATTCTTCAGTTATGCACAAATCACAGAGCACTATTTATTACTGGTACGCTAACGTAAACTAGAAAATAGCACGAGACTACAACCAATTTGATTTCGATGTTTCACATCTGCCAGGCGTCCCGTTACGGTTCACATCTTTTACTCTATACGCAGAACTGAGTTGCCATCACTGTTTAGGGTTCCGTAGTAAACAAGGAGCCCTTATAGTTTCGCCATGTCCGTCTGTCTGTCCGTCTGTCTGTCTGTCTGTCTGTCTGTCTGTCTGTCTGTCTGTCTGTCTGTCTGTCTGTCCGTCCGTCCGTCTGTCCCCGGCTTGGCTCAGAGACGCTTGGTCCTGGAAAGCTGTAATTTGGCATGGATATACATATTAATCATGCCGAAAAAATGGTAAAATAAAATTATGAAAAACATTTTTTTTTAGGGTACCTCCCTTACACGTGAAATGGGGATGATAAATTTTTTTTCTCGAGGGTTTGTTAAAACCATTTTTCAATTAAGGGATCCGTTTGCGTAATATTAAGCTTTAAAGTGCTAGTTTTTGTTAGAGTCAAGTGTCCCCCCCCCTGCCAGCTAAATGGTTGGTTTTGGATATGTGAAGGAATTCATGGCAATAGTAGGTATATATAACGAAATTAAAAGGAAAACTATCACAGCTAGGTAGGCTTCACAAGTTAACGAGTAATGGTCGACCAACTTAAATTTGCGGTTGGAGAATTGGCTGTAACGTATATCGATGTATGGGAGAGCATGTTTTTCAACTACAATGTTAAGTTTGTTTTTGGGATGAATTCATCCCAGCTGCGGAGCCCTTCGTTGTGCGTGGTCCGACATGCACTTGGCCGGTTTTTTATTTAAAACTGAACGCAAAGAATGATTGAAAATGTAATAATGACTAATCTCAGTTTAGTTAAATCGAATGTGAAAAGTGACCGTGCAAGACATGCCTAATAAGATTAAAGTTAAGTCGAGTTTAGGGCAAAATCGAGATTTAATTAAACCGAGATTTGTATCATTTTGCTGCAAGCGGCCCTTAAAAATTAAATAAAAGTTAAAGACTAACTTTACGGTCCGGTGCTGATTGTGACGAGACCCTTGTGTGACCGTGTGTGTCACATAGCAGTTATAATGTGGTTGTAAAACAACTGAAACGTTGGACTATTGTCAAGGAGCGACTCGACGACAACGGTCTTGATTCGCATGCTAAATATTGTGCTTGTCATTCATCGTTCCAGCCGAGGGACGCCCGCTGCTGGACGTGGGCCTCCCCCAGAGGGAGGGGGTTCGCCATAATCGCCATGCTTGGCGGGCGGGTTGGCGGTCGCGGCATGGTGTTGAAATGCATGGAGGGCGCTGCTGCCCGTTCTCCGGTGGGTCCCTTGGTCGCCTTTTGCGGCACCCGCGGGAGGAAGTGGAATGATGCTGTTCTTTGCGTCCGGCACCACACGGACTGTGCTTGTATGAAAGAGTAATAGATAAAGTAAATCAAGTTAATTTCCATGATTGCAAAATATCTATTCTGGGCCTATATTAATTAAATTAGTGTGATATATAGTAGTAGTTGGGTTTGTAGCGGCATCAACAGCGTCACATGCGAATTACGCGTCACACACGCGTCGCGCAAGTCCTGCATCGCGCAAGCGGAGTTTGCCACGCAGCTGGCATATATACAACGTCCCGACATCAACCGTCGGGCAGTTGCCCACTGGACGCAGCACCCGTCTGGTTGGAGGATCCTCCCTTTTCTATGGTGGATGAGTGAACTTTACACCCTGTTCCTCATGCCACCAAACTGAGTGAACTTTGCACCCTGTTCCTCATGCCACTAAACTGGTGAGCCCGAGTATGAACGTCAGCGCAGCCTTCGTGCAACTGCTTCAGCGTGACGTCATCATCATCACTTCCTCAAGGTTTCGAGCGGCGAGTCACACAGCCAGCTAGCACCCACGGCTTCAACGGGTATCCTGACCACCAGCATGCAGCGGACGCGCATTCCTGGTCATCACCCACAGCCTCATCAGCAACCTTGGCACAGCACACTGCACTTTCGACCGGTTCACAAGCAGAGAACATGATACCGCTCCTGGTCGACGCCAGCAGTCAGCCACAACCCGGCGCTGTACTACATCCGACGCACTGAAGCATAACGCAGCGCCACCCCGACTCACTGGGGAATCACCGCAGACAGTTCCGACTCACCGAGAACTATGCGGCACCAGGTTCCGACTCACTGGAACCCTCTACTGGCACTGGAAATAATCGCAAGATACACGACTCAGCCCACTATCGACCTCCGGTCTCCGGAGGGGAGTGATGTAGCGGCATCAACATCGCCACATGCGAGCTGCGCGTCACACTGACGTCACGCAAATCCTGCATCGTGCAAGCAGAGTTTACCACGCAGCTAGCATATATACAACGTCCCGACATCAGCCGTCGGGCGGTTGCCCACCAGACGCAACACCCGTCTGGTTGGAGGATCCTCCCTTTTCTATGGAGGATGAGTGAACTTTACACCCTGTTCCTCATGCCTCTAAAGGTTAATCTTTCAGGGAGTTTTAGTTTTATGACAATATAATAAATGTGTTGTTGGGAATTTTTGACGCCCTCCCATATTTCTTTGTACCTCATTCAGTAGTTTAAGTTAATTATTAAGGCTAAGAATTCTAGCTTTTGACATTTCTAACTTCAAGCAATTACCAAACTATAGAACGAGAAGCATTACTTGAGTATTTACTTTTACTGAAGTAAACACTTGCTTATTTATGAATACGGGTGTTAACGTGTTTGTCAGAGGCCCCTACTTCGAAAAGGAACGTAGAACAAGTTAACTTGTCACCAGCTGGGAGCATACGACAAACAGTCACAAGTCGACGAAAGTAAATACCTATAGTCACACACATAACATCTGCATTAAGCGGGAAAAGCACAATTAAAAACGCCGTAAACTAAAGACCATTCGACACGATCCATAATAAATTCGGACTGGAAACTAGCCAGACTCATATATCGAATGGATCGTACCTTGTATGATACACGGTTTCAAACTATCGACACTCACTTAAGCTAACAGGTCAAGACCAAGAAGATATGAGGGAGTTATCACGAGAGACTTGATTAATCACGTTAAGAACAAACCCAGTCAGAAGAAAATACATGACCTCTTGAACGCAAAAACATAGCCAAACGCATCAAGAACCACAGGATGTGCTATCGTGCACACGATCACAGGCGCCGCGAACCACACCTACATTACACTACCTACGGTACATGCACATGTGCACATGGAATGACAACTTAAAACAGCACAAGACATATCTCAACAAGGAAACACAACTTTTGGATGGACACGGCTGAAGACCGAGATAAGATCAACAACGCTGCTAGCGAGACTTACAAGAAATCTGAAACGGATAGTGAGATCTCAGATGAAGACATTGGAATCAGCAACATGTAATACAGCATAGCAGTGCAGACAAGAGTCGAGAGGACCGGAGCCAGCCCGGCGGCGACGCTATTAAAAGATGCCCCTCCCATAGATAAATAAACCCGTCTCTCCACTATTCCAATGCTTGCTCAAGGCTGTACAGTCGGTAGGCTTTAATAATCCCTCCTATCCCAAGGGCACGTCTTCCCTACCATTATCGCGCCCCCCGGTCTACTCTCTGATATACAATGGTCTCTGTAGTGCCATGAAACATGAGGCTCCAGGGGCTAGTGTGAATCTTTGGGTTCATTCGAGCAATCGAGTCTGGTCAAACCACGCTGGGGTCGGTGCATTTCATTCATTAATTCATTCATACATGTGTATCCGATCGATGTTGTTTCTATCTCTCGCTTATTTCGTATCGAAGTAAAAGTGACAGAACAAAGTAAAGTTCAAATCTTTCGAATTTTGTGAGTAGCCCCAGCACTGTTCTCGGCATTAAAAAATAATAATTAAAAAGTTACTTAGTCTCACGCTCGCAGCAAAATCGAATTTTGCTCACTGTCTACAAACAGCAAAACCTAATTGCGTAACACACTATTATTAGGAATCGGTTTCAATTTGACAGTTCAACAACATTCATTGCGTTAGTTATGTTGAGCAGACAAAGTTTTCTAACATATGAAGCAATGGATTAGCATTATACTTCAAAATCATTCCGATTCCGATTCAAACTGCGTTACCCAATTAGGTTGCTGCTTGTTTGATGTGCTGAGGTGAATAATCATTTACGGTCATTCACTGCGTGTTCTTGTTGCAGTGTCTCGCCGACCATATAGATGCGTTGCAAAGATTCAAGCACCACAGTGAACCTGCATTCCTATTCATTGTGGTATTTATTTTTCATTTATAGATGAGTAAGCTACTCAGCTTAGCTACTCCTTGTGGTATAGCACAAACATGTTATGTAACATTTATGTTGTTGCATTATACAAAGAATAGCTCGTTTGTGTTACATTTCATGTTCCGAACACATGCAAAAATATAACGTAGTTAGATAATATATGTTCAAAAGTCCTATTGTACGAATGGACCATTCTGCGAACAGGCCACGCAAGTGCCCACTGAAAATAATCTGCCAGCGCGCCTTTCGCTTGCGGAGTTTCCTAGGAACCGCATAGCATAACATGTTGGACAGTTCAATGCAGTCAAATTTATTTCCAACAATATTATACAACATTAGTTTTTGCTTACACTAAACCCGAAAAGGGGTCATCAACAGGGTACTCATCATTTTGAACAATTTTTTCTATGGGACCTTGTAATCGCGAAAAAAAAATCAGATGATCCATACACTTGTGTTCACTTAAATCGTCGAAATGTAAGGAACAGCTGATTTCTTTTTCGAGATTACAAGGTTGGTCCCATAGAAAAATTTGTTCAAAATGATGAGTACAATGATCCCTTTTCGGGTTTTTTAGTGTAAGCAAAAACGAATGTTTTATAAATGCATGGCTGGCATGCAAAGTATAAGATCGCAACACTTGAAAATAGACGTCTTTAAGAGTGCTATCACAAAAAAAAACGTTTTTCGTCAATTTAAAGCCCAGTCAAAGCATGAAATAATCGAAACAATAAATCTGTGTAACTATAAAAGTACAGTTTTCGTGGTGATAAACCATTCGTGTCAGTCTCAGCACCCGTTAATAGTTTCATCACTTTTGCGCTCTCGAAAATATAGCTTATTTCGCCGTTGATTTACGCCGTTATTTTACTTTTAAATAGACTATTTTATTTTTTTTCGAGCAAGGTAACATAGTTAACTTAGTTATTAAATCGTTTTTGTTTGAATTTGGATTTTATATTCCTAGATAGAAAATAAAACTTCAGATGAAAAATGGTCAGTAACTCTCTGTTTTACAGAATTATTTTTGGTGAATTACTGTACGAAATATAATAAATTGATTAAAGCGCTCCCAAGTATAAAATACAGTAGTACCATGGACATTTTTATAATTTCTTAAATTACGTTATCTTCGGTGTAAAAAAGCATCAAAAGATACCCAAAAGTAAAATTTTATGAAACATCCTTTGCAGAGACAAGGTTTTTACTGATTTATGTAAATAAATTGAAATATTTATTTAAAGCGCTCCCAAGATAAATAATTAAACTTGCTTGGGCATATTTTATTTTTTATTTTATGGCTATATCTAAACCATAATCACAAATCAAAACTCGAGTAAAACGCGCAAATTCAAGAAAAATTGTGATTGCCCTCTTAAGTAATTACAACTTATACGTGTATTATCCAGTGTAGCGAGCTTATACTTAAGTTGTGGTATGGCAGATAATATCCATAGTATCTATAATGTATGGCCAGCCTGTGGACCCGAACCTATTGTACCCATCCCCTTTAACCAACTACGTAGGTGGCTACAGGAGTTCACCCATACACTAGCGGAGAACTGGTGGACCTCGGCACCGGGCTGCAGGCAATCCAGGGAAGCCATGCCATCCTTAGATGGCAGGCTAACCAGGCGTTTGCTACGCCTGGACAGGAACGGCCTGCGCCTGGTGACGGGGACTATAACGGGACACTGCTCACTGAACAAACATTTCCACACAATAGGTATAACGGACAGCCCTCTGTGCAGGGCTTGCATGGAGGCTGAAGAAACCGTTGCGCATGTGCTCTTTGACTGCACAGGCGTCACCCAGATCAGAACAGAAACCCTTGGGTCACCCAGATCTTTCACAGACGTCCTATGCAGACCAGGAGACCTAATCAGCTTCTGGAGGGAGGTGGGCTGGTTGGAATAAACCACTGACGGCCGCCATGGCCCACGCACAATGGTCCACATGAAGGACTAAGTGCGGAAACCAAACCTTCTAACATAGAACATAGATGTATGGTACGCAGGAATTTATATTGAACAGACTCAATCATTTCAACGTACTTTATATAGTATGGACTCCACGACGGACACGGCGCGGCATACTCCAGTTGAGAGCGTACTAGAGATTATCATGATTAGAGATCGGATATTCGGATGCCTGCACCTAAAGTTTGAGAGTTGGACTAGTATGGAGTGGGCTTCGGTACGGGAAAGTGTCGGTTTCCAGGACTGACAAGTTTTTAAGAACAACTCTTTTGTACTGTGTATCCCCGAATAAATATATTTCATTTTAAAATAAAAGGTTTTGAAGAAATATTAATAGTGTTTTTTAAACGTGTTATATTTTCCACAAAATTCTTGCCTAGTTCTAAATAGATAAGAAATATTTGTTATACTTAGGAATACAAAATTGTATACCTACACACTGTTATTAATAAAATCACGCGATCCCGGTATAACAACATATTTTAAGAAGCCGTTCCCATACTTAGTATCCTTTGCCGAGAAAAAAACGTACTTTAGCTAAATATGCATCCGAATATCCGATCTCTAATCATGATAGACTTGCACAAGGGACAAGTTATGAATTTAAAAAATCTGCGACAAAAAAAATGTTAAATTAATATTTTTTAAACTTTTTATTTGTTTCATGTCAAATAATATTAACCATCCATTTTACGGCAGAGAGGCAAACTGACTCGTGCAATGTTCGGCCCGAACGGGATAGACCTGTGTCGGATCATAGAAGAAGAGCTAAAAAAATCCGCGCTAGAAACCGAGGGCATTCCGGTTCATCGACCACTGTTTGAGATTGATCAGATGCTGCCTGAAGAAGCGGTAGGATTTATAATTCTAGTACACATACATAACATCACGCCAGTAATACTCGAAGGGTTAGGCAGAGATGTATAGTAAGTGGACCTACATTTAGCTAGTCATGTTTAAGACCAACACGCCCCTATTACATAATAGGGGGCGAGCCTATTTACATCAACCTGGCGCAAATCTAGACTCCGGGCTGCTACTGAGAGACAATTCTTCATGGATTAAGTACCTATACCTAGGATATATATTTGTGATCAACTCAACCTATAGCAGTCCACTGCTGGACATAGGCCTCTCCCAGGCTGCGCCACAACACCCTGTCCTCCGCCTTCCGCATCCAGTCTGTACCAGCCACCTTTTTAAGGTTGTCGGTCCATCTAGCTGGGGGGCGTCCCATACTACGCTTGCCGATACGTGGTCTCCACTCCAGGACTCGTCTGCTCCACCGGCCATCGCTCCTTTATATAAGGCCTATAACGCACTAGCGGCTGGCCGTGATGCGGCGTGCCGTTGCGGCAGGCCGCAGAATATACGGTGTGCCGCTACGGCATGCCGTATTCCGGGTAACTGTATAGTCTCGGTTCTATAAGTTCTATTGCAGTCCGCCGCATTTCGAAAGAAATATTGGACATGATGGACGTCGGAGAAGTTGTTGCAGTTATTTATTTATATTACTATCGTGGAAAACGTCGTCGTAAAAATAAACATAGATTTTGGATACACACTTCGGTGACTGACTGACCTCTAGTGACTGACTAGAGCGGGAAGCTATGCGGCGCGCCGCTACGTTCAACCGGTGCGGGCCGCCGCAGCTCCAAGACAACCGGAGCGGTTGACGGCTGGCCGCAAATCAGTGCGTTGATAACATGCGGTTTCATATAAAAGTGCGGCCTGCCGCAACGGCACGCCGCATCACAGCCAGCTAGTGCGTTTTAGGCCTGAGTGTATAATCTATGGCTAGAATGACTGTCACCAGCCAGTGTCACTCATAAGTTTTCGGAGACGCTGCGTAACAAAACTAGACGGCGCCACTTGCTGCGCCATCATAAATTATGTGCTTGTTTTAGGAAATAAGTATTTTTAAGACCTAAATGAAATCTTTGAAGTCTGTGAAAAAAAAGGTAAAATTCTGTAACGGCATATTTACTTAGACCATCAATTACCCCCACCGACACACTACCGACTAGTAGCTACCTAGGCGAAAGAAATTGCGCGTATTTAAATTCTCGTATGAAAATTCCACGACTAGGTTCGGCTTGATGTGACAAAAGTTTTCATAAAAACAATTGCAGCGCGTAGACAGTAGACACACCGAACTTTCCGTTGCGTAATATTGACAGATGTGTGGCCTACATTATCCCCAAACGAACGGTTTAGGCATTCCAGTAATGGTAGGTATATAATATTATGGCTCCGTTGAGCAACGGCATTTTGAAAAGCAATATGCTAAGAGTTTCCTAACGTTTTTGAAGGAAAAACTGGAAGAAAACTTGAAGGTAGAGGAAGAATACAAAGAAGCAGCAGAGAGGCTGCGCGTGCTGACCCTTGCCGCCCGCAAGAAGAGAGTGAACGAGCGCCTGTCGATGATGATCAAGCGTCTCAACTTCATCATGTTCTGGCCGCATTGCCACAAGGCGCACTACGACTTGTACGAGAAGTGGGACAATATCAGTGAGTGATTCACAATACAAACACAATAACTTCTCAGCTTACAGCAAGGTAACAATACATGTAGGTTGTCATACCTACTGGGGTGCGCTAGGGTATTGCCGGCTGTCGCTGAAAACCAGCGATGGGGCTCTGTCTTGCATAGGGTCACAGTATAATGCTGAACGATTGCCGTTTTGTGTGGATGTGACGCATGTTTCCCCCAACCTTTTCTTATTTTTGTGTTTATGTTCTTTGTTGCGTCATGTTTACCGCAAATAAACGTATTTTCTTTCTTTCTTTCAAATTCGAATTTCCTTAAATTTCATGCAATTTGAATCATATTTTTATTCGCGACGTATAAATATCTGTAAACAGAATTATAATCATTAGAATCATTAATAAAACTGTTAAAATTAGCCACAAGTGATAACACGAATTCATGAAATAGTCATTCAATAGAGTAATTAGGATTTCGAGAGTTGTATTGATGATTTTAATTATTATAATTATGTAAATACATATTTTTTACGAATAATTTGACTTATGGGAGTACCCAAGACCTCACACTCAACAGTTGCGCTTGCGAACTTCAGGCAAACGAAGCAATCGGACCAAGACAAAAATCAGAAATATAATAATTTTTTTACGATCGCGAATCATATTTTGGTGAACATTCAAGGGTCGTACATACTCGCGCGATACCGCGGGCGCGACAGGCACCGACAAAGAAATTGTGCTACTAGTGTCCCGTCGCGCCCACGATATCGCACAAGTCTGTACGAGCCTTCAATCGTAAGAAATTTGCAGGTGAGTATCAGGTTGAATGTTCACCAAAATATGATTCGCGATCGTAAAAAATGTATTATTTTATTTTATTTTTTTATTTAGGAACAACAAACAGCTGCATTATGCAATATTATATAACAGAAAAACATAAATAACTTAAGTAATAATGTAGCCCACAGCGCTGTTCACAGATTACTATAAATAACTAAAACCTTAAAATCACTAGGTGGTGTGAACTGTACCTATGACAATTACACTAATATTATAAAAACAAAAAAAATATTGAAATTAAATTTGAAATAAAACAATAACAACTAGTCCATGAGTTTAAGTATCTCATACAAAAGGCTGCGAAACCTTTTCAAAGAGCATGTAAATATGTCGTTGTGTTCGAATGCTTCATTGTAGGTTGCTGCCATTCGCCGAACTGGTGAACGTAGACCAGTGTTAGATCGGCAGGTACCTACTGCAAAGAGTTTGCCTGCTCGTACCTGCCGTCTATGGACAGTTCTGGGGACTGCATAGCACAATACATTATTTAAATCTATACAGTCAAAGTTGCCATTAACAATGTTATACAATGTCATTGCTTCTAATTGTTTACGTCTAGAGCTAAGCGTCAAAAGCTTGTATTTACTGAGCAACTGGTTATACTGTAGATACGTCCTGTGACACCTGTAGTGCATTGCACGAAGAAATCTACGTTGTACGTTTTCTATCATGTCAATGTAATTGCCATAGTATGGGTTCCAGATGGATACGGCATATTCGAGCTGGGAACGGACTAAAGTATTATACAGGCAGAGGTACGAAGACTTCCGCTTAAAGTCATGAGTGGATCTCATTATAAATCCATACATCTTATATGCTTTATTTACTATTTGTTCGATATGCAAATCCAAGCAGAGTTTTGAGTCCAGCAATATGCCAAGATCACGAACCGAGTTTACTTTATTCAATAAAACATTACATAGTGAGTATGAAAACCTTACGACGTTTTTATTTTTAGTAAAATTTAGGTAATTGCACTTGGGAATGCTCAGATGGAGCTTACTAGTGTAACAATAGTCCGTCAGTCGATCCAAGTCCTCTTGAAGAAGATAGCAATCCTGAATGCTATGAATAGGTCTGGTATACTTTAAGGTCATGGGCATATAACAAAAATTTGGAATGATGAAAACAGTTACCAATATTATTTATAAAGATAATGAATAACAGAGGACCGAGAATAGAGCCCTGTGGGACACCAGATGTAACCCGAGCAACATGAGAGTAGTATCCGTTAATAACAACCCGTTGACAACGGTTAGTGATGTACAAAATGAACCATCGCAACAAATTACCACGAATGCCATTGAAAGCTATTCGGTTCAGCAACAATTCGTGATCCACCTTGTCAAAAGCTTTCTGTTTTTTTTTATATTTCTGATTTTTGTCTTGGTTTGACTGCTTCGTTTGTCTGAAGTTCGCAAGCGTAAATGTTGAGTGTGAGGTTTTGGGTACTCCATGAGTCAAAGTGTTACTGCGTTTTTCTTTATCGTCGACGTGCATAGAAAATCTCGTGATTGTAAATAAACTTTATTTTACAGGGGACGATGTGTATCCGGTTATGGTAATATACTCACCTGCTATACATACATTACTTATTTGGTGAAATCCCACCTCTTTCTGAGGAAAACAGGCTTGATTTTATGTGTCTTAGTTCCTGTCTTCGAACTAATTACTACTTCCAGATATAACCGTAGCTGCTAAAGAAACCATGAAAATGGACGAGAACGGTGCGCGGGAAGCTCTCTACATGAGTGACGTGGATACTAATGAAGCGTGTCTTCACGCGCTGTTCGACGGTGAAGCGCTGATCGTGCTGTTCAAGATGATGGAAATGGATACACGGGACTTTGTTAGTGAGTTACCAGGATTTTCTTATAAGTTTAAAACAATGTCAATGGAGTTTCTTGTCCGTTCTTCTCCATAGAGATCTACGTTTTGGAAAGGTCAGAAATAATGTAAATCTCGCGTCTACACGCCTTTTCAGGGTCCAAATATCCTTTTTAACAATTGTCAGATTTATTATTGCTTCAAGTTATATAAATCAGCCGGCGGCGTAGAATGCGTAGTTCATACAAACGTAATACCAAAATAATTTGTAAATCAAACATATTCTTAAGATATTCGTGTTTATTTCGATTGGATTACAGAATATCTATGTTCCCAAATATATATTTTGAAAGGACAATGATATAAAGACGAGATACGAGGAATTTAAAATGTCTATAATAAACTTATTTTGCTCATTAGTCTTGTTTAAATCAGTGTCCATTCAAAGTATATATTTGGGAACCTAGATATTCTGTATTCCAATCGGAATAAAGACACACTACTTTAAGAATATGTTTGATTTACACATTATTTTGGTACTACGTTTGTATGAACTACGCGCCTCTTACCCAACTACCCTATTGACATTCATTTCCTGTCAGTTTGCATAGTCTGCCTTCCTCCATCTCCCAAACAGAACTGATGCGCTACAGCTTATATGAGGAGATACCGATACCCAAGGAGGATGAGCCTCCTGAGAAGCAGGTGCCTCCAATACCCGCCTATGAGCGTTACGCCAGCATCAGCAAGACTGCGAGGGAAATACGCCGGGACCGGTACAATGCTAAACTGCAGAAACTGGTGAGGAAAACCTATTAAGACGAAAACGGCAAGGTAGACCGCGAAATTAACACATCACACTAATATCATAAAGGCGAAAGTTTGTGAGTGTTTGTTACTTCTTCACGCTCAAACGGCTAGACCAATTTTGATAAAATTTGGTATGGAGATAGGCGAGGTAGCTGACATCCTGGATTAACATATAGGCTACTTTTTATCCCGATATTCCCACGGGATCTGAGACTACGCGGGTGAAACCGCGGGGCGCAGCTAGTTTTTTAATAATTTCGCGGGCTATCTTAGCGCATCCCCCTTAACCACCATGCCAAATAAACGCAGCTCCGTGTTCTAGCGTGTAGATGTCCTACTCGCCACCAAGTTAATATTACTTATGGGGACAATAACCGACTTCATGATTTTATACTGAAGATCACGTCTAAACGTAGTC
The DNA here is from genome assembly GCA_948098905.1 of Tiliacea aurago. Classification (NCBI taxonomy): domain Eukaryota; kingdom Metazoa; phylum Arthropoda; class Insecta; order Lepidoptera; family Noctuidae; genus Tiliacea; species Tiliacea aurago. The sequence goes on from OX402593.1 coordinate 23,185,008, forward strand.
GTCGTCGTCTAAAATAAACGAGTAGTGTTAATGATTTGGAAAAAACATATGATAAATTAGAGCATTTTCTCAATAACTTTTTTTCTTTTTTTTTTTCTAGCCTGCGCTGTCCCTCTGCTGGGCAAAGGCCTCCCTCCACTCCTTCCATCCTTCTCGAGCACGCGCGTCCTCCTTCCAGTTTTGCCGGAACTTATCCAGTTCGTCCCGCCATCTCCTACGTGGTCTGCCGCGACCCCGTCGCACTGTTTCAGGGCACCAATTCTGTGCCATTTGGGCCCACAGTTGGTCCGGCATGCGGCAGACATGTCCTGCCCAGTCCCATTTAAGTTGGGCAGCCTTTTGAGTCACGTCAGTTATCTTTGTTTTGGAGCGCAGTATTGTGGTATATAACATAATATGTGAATATTTTAGATTATATTTATATTGCATAGTGAAATTAATTTGTAAAGATATGTCTAACGCGGATAAAAAACTGAGAATGGCGCTAAATCTACCAAGCGTATTTTTCTGAAACCTTTACCAATTTTAAAGATAATTTAATTATTGATCTTTTAGTATACGCGTTTAATTAAAATACCTTTTGTTTTGTGTATAATAAATTAATAATGCGTCAAATTGGGGACAGCGCTCCTTGATGGGCGAGTCCTATTACTGGCTGAACGTACGACGCGTTGCGTGAGCTCAGTACAGAACACGCAAGCTAACTACTCAAGGTCACTGGCATATATCTCCGTCTTAAGATGTTATGACGGCTATTAAATTGTATTGCCATCATTGGTATTCAGTACACTTCTTTATTAGTCGGTTATAGCCACTTTTTTAATAGATGGCGACCAAAAAGAAGGTATAAAACAATTTTCAATTTAAAGGTGCCTTGAGCTATTGCTAAAAAACAAATTGTCTTATAAAAACCATTCTCATACGAAACAAAAGCAAAATACTCTAAAGATCTTTTTTTGCACTGTTGAGACAAACCCCCGCCGCGCCGTCCTGAAAATAACGTCATTTTACAGCCGTTACATGACGACAAAGCTTTCTTAGATATGTAGATAGTTATCATATATTTTTTTATAGATTTCGAGATGATTCATATACTTTATGAGTCATGATATTCCTTCACTAAAGTCTGCGTCTCTTAAAGGCAGAGGAAAAAGAAGAGGCAGATCGTTTAGCAGCTGAGCAAGCACGCTTAGCTCGAGAGGCTGAAGAGGAAGAGGCGATGCTCGAGAAAATTCGCCAGGATGAAGAGAGGATGGCCAGGATAGCTGCTGGAGTAAGACATTCAACTTTATAAACCCGTCAGTCCGATCCAACCACAGGGGCCGTATTCATTGTCATCATCATTCTTCTGCCTTTATTATTACTTTATTATTTGATGTGGACACAACTTATATTTTTCTTCCATAGACTTCTCTATTAGGTATAAGTGGGTGATAGACGTACGGACCACCACTACATAAAGCGTAAAACGTTTATGATGGAGGATGACATTCTCACAGCCTATATTTTTAATATTCCCTGTTTAGTTTATTCTATCACATTTTAATTAAATTACATTATTTTTCTTTATGTATGCTGTACCGGTAGGTACAGCGTCCTATTAATTGTTTGCTGCACCGAACGACGTCATTACGTCAGTGACAGCACAGGTCTTGCAGAGGGTCGCAGCATAATGCTGAGCGATAGCCGTTTTTCGTCCTTATTTTTTGTGTTGCTTTTTTGCGTCATGTTTACCGCAAATAAACGTATTTTCTTTCTTTCTTTTCTTCTTATGCGGTTTTTAAGTTCGCAAACTTACTCGGTATGACATTGGTGACACACGTGAAGCTTGCTCACACTGTATCGTGATGTCATCGAAAGACGAAGATTTGTGTTGTTTAGGAATTATATCGTAACACATTTTAAAAACCAATAAAAGAAGACGAAATCGGCGAGTGTGGGTCAAGCACTGGCTTACAAAAAGAGAGCAAATCAAACCACTCATTTTTTTAAGCAAAATCACCTAAAAAAAATTATAAATGAAGCATAAAATGTTAAATGTCACAAGCGGTGCGCACCCACAGAATATCAAACAAAATGGCGGTTCGTGACTCGCGGCGATGACAGACATGACATACGAGCCAAGGCGGGCTAAGAGCATAATTTCAAACATGTTGGATCGCCAGCGAACTTACTCGGCAGTTTTGAAGTACGCGTACATAAGGTGACACATGAGCGAAAAAGTTCGTCGAGCCATAAGTACGCGTACTTGCTCGCACGTCTATCACCCACTTTAGTACTTAATTGTCATTTCGGTAGTCACCATTTCTAGCATCTTTCACAGACAGTCCATCCATCGTTCCTTTGGTCTTCCCCTTCTCTTATAGCCATCCACATTCATAAGTACTCGAAACTTTCCTCACGACATTTTCCTCATTCCTACTCCAGTGTGAGGGAGAGATGAAGCTATTAAGAATGAATAGAATTATCCCTTTTTCAAAACGGAACAATCATGGTTGGTTCTTAATAACGTCATAAACTCATAATATGCGGTCTCTGGTTACTTTCAAACGCGACTAACCTTGTAGCCAACGTTATCGTCGTCTTGCTATTTAGAAATATAAGCTATGGTAATACAGCGCTAAACGTATTTGGATGAAAACAAGTATCGGGTAGCTTTATTTCATTCGATTTTTTGTCCTAACGTAGGTACAGAGGACCGCACGTCAGTCGTAACACGTTGTACGGAGATTCATAAGAATGCGAAGTCAGCGTATAGGTACTGGTTTTGTTAGTTAGTACTAACGAGTACTAGCTGTTTGTTACCATTTATTTGAGCTAGTGGTTTTTCACGCACTTTAGATTCGAGTTCTAGGGATGGCCATAAATTTTTGTCCTTCGTCTAAAAAAAGCGAATCGGACTCGCGCACCGAGGGTTCCGTACGTATATATGATGTTGATGATTTCTGAAAAACTGCTATTTAGAGACATCGTTTTATTTTTCCTGTAATCTTTACATAAACTTCTATCACATAGCAGCACCTGCTTATTTTTTTCGTACCTACCCTTAATTCTGTAAGGCAGCATAACATCGCAGTACTTTCGACTTTTCTAGTTCCTGTCTTGTTTGTGGAATGTAAAATGACACATACTCATTCTCATGCCTTGATTGCTATTTGGGGTCGGCGCAAATATTTTTTTCTTCCACATTACTAGGTATATTAGTCGTCATTTCCCTAAAAGGCGACTAAGGGACTTACTAGAGAATGGGCAGAGCGTTCCATATGCATTTTAAAACCATACTGCGATCGCCAACCCGCCTGCCAAGCGTGGCGATTATGGCAAATCCTCCCTTGGGGGAGGCCTATGTCCAGCAGTGGACGTCTTTCGGCTGAAATGATGATGAGTCGACATCTCGGTAGTTGCACTCCCTTTCCTGCCAATTCATCTTTCACACAGTCCATCCATCGTTTTCGTTTGTTCGGTTTTCGTTTTTAGTGTAAAAGTTTATAGTTTGATCAGCACGACCATGCCACCCTTATCCTCTCTCGTGTCGGCTTTTTGGCGCGAAATAGCGATTTGCCACTATACGAACTGAATCAGTCGGTCTGAACCAGATCGAATGGCGAATCCGACATAATTGACATCGACCTAATGTAGGTCAATTGACGGATGAGAGGGTAACCTCTTCTGAACCAGCCTATTTGGCGCGAAAATGGGTGTGCGCCACGAACGAACTGAATCAGTCGGACTGAATCAGACCGATTGGCGAATCCCGCATAATTGAAATCGGCCTCATCGGCCTTATTAAGGCCGCTCGGCGAAAGAGAGATTATAGGGGCATTCTACATCTATCTACGCTTAATACCTAGGTCTACAATTTTAAATATTTTTTTGGCTGTTCCAAACAAGGGATAGGGCAGCCAAGACACTATCAAATCAAACTTTATTTGTGAACATAGTACATAAAAGGTCTTAAAATATACATTTTCGCGAGATCTCTATGTTCTACCAATGCAATTGGTATACAAATAATTTGTTATATCATTTTAATATGTAGGTCTAATGATTTGGAACTTGCAATAATAATAATTAGGTTGAAGAAGATTAATTTAAATGATTTCAAAAGTCTTAAGTCAGTTACTAATATTATAAAGTCAAAAAATATCAATAGCCGTTAATAAAAAATAAATGTCAATGTCATAAATTATCATTTAAAATGAAATCTTCTATGGAGTAATAGGCCTTCTCTACTAGAAATAAGAATAATTTACTTTTAAATTGGCCAACATTTTCTACACTTCTTATGCATTTTGGTAATTTATTATACACTTTTGGAGCCATTACAAAAATGCTTTTCTTAAATAATGCGGTTCTAGATCCAACTAAATTTAACTGGTCACATCGACGCTGACTTGATACTCGAGAAAATCTATTCATATTATTTTTAACAAACATAGCTGTTTCGTATATGTATAATGAGGGCATAGTAAGGATTTTCATATTTTTGAAATAGGCTTGCAACTGTCGGTGGTTTGCAGATTACAAATGGCTCTTATACATCTTTTTTGGCACTTAAATACTCACTCACTTGCCTGTGGCACTATTATACATGCCAACATTAATAGAGTTCAAACCGTTTTCTATGACATAGATACTCCTCTCAACCTCGTTCGGGATACATTCCGCTAAAATATGAGTGGTATCCTCTACCTTATCACACTCAGAACAATTGGGTGAATCACTCTTTCTCATTAAAAAGGCGAAACTATTCAACGGAATATGTCCCGAACGGAGTCTGAAAGCAGTCACAATCTCATTTCTACGTGTTAAATAAAAGTTAAAGTTAAGTAATATTTAAAATGTTCTAGTTACCAGCAGATCCAGTACCAATCCCGGAACCGGTATTGGAACTGGTAGAAGGAGAACAGCAGGTAGGCGAAGAAGGAGACGTGACCGAAGTCTCGGAAGCGCCCACGCCCACGCTGGGAGAGGTACGTACCTAGTACTAATCCTAACGGGATTGGGTTTTTGAAGTAGCTTTAAACAGCTTTTCTTCTTGTATGTTTATATGTGTGCAAGTAATTAAACTTATTTAATGATTTTAAACTAGTAGTTCCGCGAACAGTAGACCTCGCGACCACAACAAAGTTTTTTGCAACAATTAAAATACCAGCCGATACCGCTGGTAGAAATCTAAAAGTGAGGCATTTTACTGCATTTTGAGGAGCTATTCTGCTCATCACGCCGAAGATCCTCATCAGATCTTACAAAATTATATGAGACCAACATAAATTTCCTACCATTCAAATATAAAAGAACCATCGAAATCGGATCTCATAAGACGGAGATATCCAGTACCCCCTTTTTGGAGGAAGTACCCTCCAATTAAAAATTCTTGACGATAAAAAATTATATAAAGTCGTAAAACTTGTATACCAAGTTTCGTCCATATTGGTTGTAAAATACGACCTGGGCCCCAAGTCTGCTATTTTAATACACGATCCCATTGTAATTTTGCTAAAAGTTCGTAATCTGCTAAATTCATAATGGTCGATCATTGGTCGGTCAATGTTCTCGTAATAGAATTGTGTTACTTATAAAGGCATTGTCGTATTGCCATTATTATAAAACCCATTAGCAGAAATGTCATTAATTTGTCATTATGTACGAGATTACCAATAAATGCAATTTCTTTCAGTGTCAGTGTCAGTCATTATGACTTTCCAATGGTCGGCACCATTGGAAAGTCATAATGACGCCATTATAATAGTAGATTACCAAACTTGTCAAAATCAACAATTATGAAATTAATGATCGACCATTCTGACACTATTGTAATAGCAGACTTGAGATCCTGTAGAGGAGTACCAAGTACCAACCAACCGACAGAGGAAAGCAAATTTTGCCAGACTTAAAGCAGAGACTCTTCGCTCGCTCGGTCAATTAAATGGAGGGATACAAATAATATTAAAAAAATGTTTTCCTTTCATCAATAAACTTGAAAAAATGCCCGAATAAATAATAATTGATATTCAAAAATTTCCTTTTAAAGGGGGTGGAGGGGATGTTTAATTTTGTCGGGGATAATTCGAAATCCACGCGAACAAAGTCGCGGACGAAGTGCTAGTACTATGTATATATAGATAAACGCAGTGTAGAGGGACATCAGTGCTGTTAAATCTATTTTCATCGTGTAGGTATTTATAAAAACCAACAATCAGCTAAAAGCGGACATTTATAAAAACCAATAAAAAATTTCAAGGCTGAGGAGGTTGGAGATTTCAAGGCGGGCGAGGTTGGAGAAGCGGTTCCACCGGAAGAAGTTGCGGCGGAAGTGGTTGAAATAGAGGAGGTGTTCGATTCTGACGTCGAAGTGGAGGGCGAAGACTTCATCCCTGCTGGAGGCCTGTTCGTGCCCGGGCTGTACACACCAGCCAACGAGCTGGCCAAGGCCTGTGGACTCGCTTTCTTCTTCCCCAAGGTGCATTTTTATCAGAATACAGCTGAGCTCCCGACTTTCCCAAGTGCATGTCGGACCACGCTCAATGAAGGGTTCCGTAGTTGGGATGAATTTGTCCCTAAAACAAACTTAATATTGTAGTTGCAAAACGTGTTCTCCCATACATCAATATACGCACACAGTCAATTTTCCAACTGAAAATGTAAAATTGTAATATAAAAAAAAATGTGATAAAACTACAAACTAACAAGTTTCGGACTTTTTCCTTTACTTGTGCTGTGAGACCTTGCTTCTTGCCAAATTTCATGATTATAGGTCAACGGGAAGTACCCTATAGGTTTTGATTTATTTGCGAGTATCAAAATATGTCGCATAAATCACCGTATTTTTTTATCATATCGCGCGATTTTTTTATTGCGTTGACTTGAAAGCTTGATTTTTTTAGAGCTTCAAGGGACCATAGACCTACGTATTTGATATTAATTTCAACATGATACCTCCATGCGTTCCTGAGAAAAAGGTGACAGACTGACAGACAGACGGACAACGAAGTAATCCTATAAGGGTTCCGTTTTTTCCTTTTAGGGTACGAAACCCTAAACATCACGAACTTCCATACAAAATTTCATTTATTTCACAATTTTTTTGTAATAACTATTATTAATACTCGTAACGATCTACTTATTAAAAATCTTATATTATTTCACTATTAACAGACAATAAGGCACGGCTTAAACCGTTGGATCTAGAACCATGAAATTTTTGCACAAGATTTCCTTTATATTTTATTTATTTATCATTATACCTAAAGAGAGGAAGCATTTTTCAAAATTCACCCCTTAAAGCCCACTTGCGCGTTCATGGGTTATCCCAAATAACTCGGAGTTAACAGCTAATTCAGGGTTAATCAAATAATTCATCTTGGACCAACAGTAATTGTAAACCTCGAGTTAAACTTTTAAATATTTAACCCACCGATGTGGGAGAGTTAAGTCGCTAAACTCTGGGATGGTGTTAGTACCTAATGTCAAAATAAATAGCTGATAACATATTTTGTATTTTATATTGTTCGACGTTATAGTTAGTGAAAAAGCGGTACTGTAACATACAAATTATAAAAACCTTATCATATTTTAATAATATTTTTCCTAAGTTAGTGGCGTAACGCGTAATAAGAGTAAAAATGTTAATTACGTAACTCTACATTATTGAGTTACAAACTCTACATTTATTTAATTAACCCGACTAAACGAGCAAGTGGACCTAAAAGGGCTTCAATACAACACGACAACAACACCACACCAACACACACAACACAACACAACAACACACACAACACAACTGCACAGCCGCACAACTGCACAACACACGCACAACTGCACACCACAGCACAACAACGCCCTGCACAACTGTACGTCGTCGCTTGCTCCCGCGTCACTAATCCTGACTCTTTATATTTTAGCTGCTGAGACCAAAACTACAATCCTAGTATACAGGAAAGTTTCATAAAAATGTGGCAGCTATTTTAGTACATTGTGGTATCTTACGACTTCCACGCGAACGAAGTCACGGGCAGAAGCTAGTACTTTAAAAAAATAATAAAGTTTTATTTTTTCTCTTTTAATCATCGTTTGGACATTTTTAATCTGTGCGAAAACAATGAACAACGCATCTTACGCGAAGAAAACGACCATTCGCTCACCCGCCTCGTGTGTGTTGAGCTTAAACGCCATCGACACACGTTTCTAAAACGCGCGTGAACGGCGCGTTTAAAAAACGTGTTGTGTACAAGCCCTAAATGACAATGCGACATAAAATTGTCATAAAAGTACTAAATAGTGACACTGTCACGTCAGTGCTGTATAAAATGTATGAAAATAATTGTTAAATTGTCAGATTGTCACCTATCGGTTTTTATTCAAAAGGGCCCGGACCTTCTATTCTGTAACATTCTAATTTCATTTTCAGCAAGTGAACGACTTAGCAGAAACCATAGAGACTGAGTTCCTGCCGCCTCACGTACTCGTCACTTTCCCCATAGACAAGCGATATGATGTCCAGGAAGTCGTCAACAATTATTCCTCCGAGATCTTGAACGTGAGTTTTTGCTTCATTGGGTTGGTAACACTAATGAATGTAAGAAAAGAAAAATCGTTCCTTCTCACGTATGACTTAAGGGGGATGCGCTACGGCAGCCCGCAAAGTTCAAATTTTCTTTCGTTTTTTGCAATTTGCAGGTTGTATGTTGATCTAAATATGATTCGCGGCCCTAAAAAATATGGTTTTACAGAATTAGAATCAGCAATACAACTCATTCCCCTTATTACAAAACAAGGTTTATCTTCAGACCCAGGTCTAAAACATGGAGCCATTATTGAATTTCGAACTTTATTCCGACTATGATAAACACAAAACTGACAACTTAGTACCGAACTAAGTTTTCAATTTTGTATAAAGAACGGTATTTCAATCACTGTTACGTTCTTATTACAAAAACTGGCTGCATGGTTTTAGCCATGTCAAAATATAAATCTTGTTTTGTAATAAGACGGATTAAGTTCATAGAATCCTATTGAATTACTATTTCATGAAATAGTCATTCAATAGGATTCTACGAAGAGAGTTATCTAGTTGTTTTGCTGCACTAGTAATAACTTTATTTAGTAGTCGAATTTAGTTACGCCAAATAATACCTGGTTTTTCAGATGGGTATCTTCGTGGGCGACGACCCGTACAAAGCAGAACACATCGCTTACACCATCAAGCAATACGACAAAATGATACGACCGAGGAGATAGTATGTCCACCTAACATTTTGTTGCTAACATAACATTACATCATAAGACGGAAATGGAGGGATGTATTTGACAGGGAGGCCTTTGCCCAGCACAGGAATATTTCGGGCTAAATAAATAAATAGATAGTTATCATCCCAAGAAGCACTTCCACACAATAGGCATAACGGACAGCCCTCTGTGCAGGGCTTGCATGGTGCCTGAAGAAACCGTTGCGCACGTGCTCTTTGAATGCACAGGGGTCACCCAGATCAGAACAGAAACCCTCGGGTCACCCAGATCCTTCACAGATATCTTAAGCAGACCAGGAGACCTAATCAGCTTCTGGTTGGAATAACCAACGACGGCCGCCATGGCCCACGCACAATGGTCCACACACGACTAAGTGCGGAAACAAAACCCGCTAACATAGAACATCCCAAGTTCATGGCAATCGTCTCACGGCAATCATTCTAATTTATAGTTTACCGTACAGAGATAAAAGCTAAATTGTAATGACGTATTAATGATTTACAGACGGTTTTACGTCGATCGTGAATATCCTACTTAATTAAAAACTACTTGTTCCTAGTTACGACCGTCTAGCTCTCATGGTGTCCCGCAAACGAAGCTTGCCTCTCCTCCAATTAGCCGGCTTTAACCCCGTGTACATCAGCTCTGACGTCGTCGCAGGCGAGAGGGAGTGCCTGGCCATGTTCCCGGTGGGCTACGGCGATGACTACGTTGAAGAAGAGAGCATTAAGGAAGAGGAAGAGGTAGTGAGGGCTATAACGACTCGTACTTCTTACGTGCCTTCTTTTGTTACATAACATACATAAATTAACACCTTCTTCTTAGGCGGGTATAGATATTACAGAACGCCATCTGGCTCTGATTCTTACATACTTCTTTTAATATGTCCACGTTCATACATCTGGTCATACACCAACACCCTGTTGCGAGTATTATGCACCTGACCTTTCTGAAGAATAACAACATAACATCACGCCTATAATTCCCGAAGGGCTAGGCAGAGCTGTACCTATAGTACACCCACATTTCGCCAATTATGTTTAAGTCCCATATAATAGGGGGCGAGCCTATTGCCATCAACTGGGCACAAATCCTTACTCCGGCCGGGCTGCTACTGAGAAATTCCTAATGTAAAATCCCAATAACACTTTGCCCTACCTGGGAATCGAACACAGAACTTCATGCTCAACCGTCGCGCTTGCGACCACTAGACCAACGAGGCCGTCCTTTCTGAAGAACATCACCAATAAGGCCTACTTTCGTTTTCTGGGGGCAAACCTTCAAAAGGCGTCCGGCCTTGGGAATAAGGCCGTGGAATGTGAGATTGTTACTTCATTAATCCCATCCCGGTGGTCACCATCACCACAAGGAGGAGACCCCTCCCTTGCGGCACCAGCTAGTACATTCCTGGGGGGTCTCTCTTCTTTAACACACTTCCGACTCCACCCACTTTTCGTAGAACTTATACGCCATGCCGCCATACATATATCAAGTTGACCCTCCGGGAGGGTCACCGGCATTACGTTTGCGCTCAAATCCCGAGAGTGTCCAAGCTTTTGTGAAATTTTCATGCAAAGCATAATAATTAAAAATTTTGTTTTAGTTTAATGTTGATAAGTTTTTAAATTTATATCTAGACATGATAAAAAAAACTGATGTTCTCAACTCATACCTATTTCAAGTAACATCATTACAAGCGATCGGAAAAAAATCATCACCTTTTAATTTTTTTAATTCATTGTGTTTAGATATCCCCATCACGTCTGCGGAGTTTTGCTACCTAATTTAATTTGACCCTGTATTCTATATTTACTTATGTACAGACGCCAGCAGGTCAAGCTACCCGAAACTGTCAAATTTTCCCAATCAACCTTGAACCATAAGCTTTAACGATAAAGTTTGACAGATTGTAGTAGCTTGATGTGGCGTTGTATTTACAGATAGTTGAGCTGCCCCAGGAGAAGGTTGAAAAGGTAATTAAACATATTTATTACCAGCTGCCAACCCGCCTGCCAAGCGTGGCGATTATGGCAACCCCCCATAGTCCCCCCCCCCCTTTTTGGGGGAGGCCTATGTCCAGCAGTGGACGTCTTTCGGCTGGAATGATGATGATGATTACCAGCTGACCCGACAGAATGGTTTCCAGTCAAAAATCTAATAGAAAAAAAGCCTACCCTTATAAACCTAGCTCCGACTATTGCGAACATTTTAAAACACTACTAATAATAAGAAAAATACATTTTAAATAAATATGGAGTGTCCAATAAATAACTTACCCTAGAGATAATAAATATTAATTAAGTACTAAATAAAAATAATACTTAATAAATTCAATTTTTTTTTTTTTTTTTTTTTTTTTTTTTTTTTTTTTTTTTAAACGTTGCCCCACACTAGGAATTTCTCCTGTATTGTGGGTGCGTTTACAAACATTTAAACTCACATACACAAACAGCCAGACCCGGAACGACTACTTATAGGTCATACAAATATTTGTTCCGAGCGGGAATTGAACCCGCGACACGCAACGCAGCAGTCAATCGCTTAACTAACTGCGCCAACCGTGTCGTCAAAATAAATAAATAAAACAATAATGAATAATTTAAAAAATAAAGGGTTTTTAAAATGTTAATAAATAAATAAATGTATATAATCTATAAAACAATAATTATAATTCTTAAATTCAATACTGTATTAATAAAACAGTTTAACTTAATATCTACTTAACCAATAATAAAATGTATCACATTAAATACCCAAGGTTCTTCCTCCTCTCTCCTACTTGATCTATGCTGTGCCCGACAGGGTCCATAATTGTCTAAAATAATTATTTCCTTACCAACTATATACATTACGGTACGCAATAAAGAATTGAGAATTGAGAGAACAATAAATAGCCAAATGGGGCAAGCCGTTCTCAAGTGATTTAGGCGCTTTACCTTTTTTGAACAGCATTTAGTTTTTAGGGGTCCGTCTCCGTAGTCAACAAGGGCAGGACAGACTAACATGGCAAAACTATAAAGGGTTATAGCTTCGCCATGTCCATTGATATCCCAATAGGAAGATAAGGTGCGCGCTCCTCGATGTGGACTGCATAAATTAGGTGAAAGAACACAATCGACCTACATTAATCTCGGTTTGCGGGGAATACCCGAATCGTAGTTTGTTTCCGAGTCGTTATGGGTACGTAACAGTGACAATTATTGCTATCTCGTTCCCGCTATAGCCCGCGTAATATGTCTCTCTATTTCGGTTGTCGAGCACATTACGCACGACATTGGGTCCATTTAATATTTACGTGATGTTAGAGAGTGGCCTATCTTCCTATTTAATACATCAATACATCAATGGCCATGTCAGCGTGTCTTGTCCGCGGCTTAGCTCAGACTCTTAGTATTAGAAAACTGTAATTTGGCATGGGTATACAATATACATATTAATCACGCCGACAAAGTGCTAAAAGAAAAACTAGATAAAAAAAATGTTGGGTAGCTGTTCTCTCTTTTTTTAATGTGTATACACATGAGTCGGTAACTGAATTACATTATAACAAAAGAAATAAAAATATCTTTCTTCCAAACTAATTGACAAACATTAACCTTGCCACAATGATATTATATGTATTAAACAGATATGATAAACACTCGCAAAACAACCGAAAAAAGTGTGCCGCGCAGCAGCAGCACACCCCCACTTTTCATACATTTGACATTTCACTACAAGTAAAATACGTCCCAATTAGGACGTTTTCGAGTCTTCACTATTGCGCGCTAACAACATATCTGTTTAATATAATAGCAATGCCTTGCCATCTACTTGCATACTTCGTGCAAGTAACAGGCAACTATTTGCGTCTTAAGAAATGCTACCAATGAACTGAAAACCCCCATAACTTTGTGTCCAGGTCGTAAAAATTTTCGAAGAGAAGAAGGCCGAAGACGAAGAAGATGAGGAAGAGGAAGGACATGAGGCAACCCTGTGAACCTGTCCTGAATCACTACACCCGTCCCTGTGTTCCTGACCTTAATCACTGGACCCGACCTGTGATTGCGATGCTTGTAAACCTGTGTCAGATTGGCGAGACAAATCCACATCCCAGAGACGTCGCCGGGACGTGGCTGGGACGTCGCTGGGCCGTTGCCTTTTAATTTGCATTTACTGAAGCTCTAGTGAGTCTAATAAAGCGCCACAAGGTTCTTGTGGCGCGTGGCTAAAACCAAAACTAACGACGCCATCTTGTTTTTTAAATACATTCCAAGTGACATCTCACACAACAATTACACGAATACTTCTTGGCGGGAAAGTGAAGCGTCATGTTCAACAGTTTGTTTAATTTTCCAAAATTTGTATTTAGCCGAATATTAATGTGTAATAATGGTGGATTATTAACCATTAAGTGTTTGTGAACGTGCATTAGTGTAGGCAAATGAAACAAAACAGTGCAACTTCGCTTCAAGTTCTCTCAAGAAGTCCGCGTGAGGTCTCAGTAAACTCAAGGGGAGTGGGCGGGGATATCATCATCGTGCATTTATAATTCATTTCATCAATATTAAACAAGAACTAAAACGTGACATTGGCTAAATGCACAAACCGTGCGAAGCCAGAAGAAAAAAAAAAAAAATTACACGAATCTTTACCAACAGCGGCCCCTGTCAACATCATTCGACCGCCAAAATATCCTCGTAGCAGGGTATACGAAGTGTGTAGGTAATATGTACGACCAAAATGGGCCCTACATCATTCCCCGTTTCGCTTGTCTATGCACTGTCTTGGATAAGGGGAATGCGCTAAGGTAGCCCGCGAAAATCAAATTTTCTTACGTTTTTTGCAATTTGCAGATCAGTGTCAGCGTTTATGTTCTTTATGTTGATTAAAATACACTCGCGGATAAAAACACGGGTCAGTACGAAAAACTAAATTTAGGTACCTACTCTTAAATAATAGAGTGGCATGAATGAAACTATGTTTTAGATAATTTACCAGTTAATAAAAAAAACAACACACAAATTTTGGAGACTTGATTAGTTTATTTATTATTCAAAATTACGTAAAAAATTAAATATCAATAATGTTTACGTTGGAAAAATAATGGTTTGTATCTCACATACAACACAAAAACGAACTTTAAAACAATATTACAATACTTTTTACTGCCTCCTGCACCCTAATTGCGTAATACAGTTTGAATCGGAATCGGAATGATTTTGAAGTATTAGCAATATACTTCAAAATCATTCCGATTCCGATCCATTGCTTCATGCGACTAGATGTTATGCGTGTAGACTAGCTTCTAACTGCTCATCACTGGTGCTATCTCTGTCGGACACGATGCTAGGTGAGACAGCGTGCTTTTTGGCCGCGCCCGCCAGTGAGTTCGAGCCCGCGACTAGTTGGCTCATAAGTTTCTTATGTGATGTTGCGTTGTTTTATTTCATTCGATATTAAAATTCTCTGTAATATAAAGTTGCAGGTTTCATGCATATACTCGTACCATTATTAATTTGCAAGTTACAGGGATTTTCATCATCGACCCGTATTATTTGACCGCGAGTGTATGATTCACACCCTAACAAATAATAATATATGGCTTTACAGCATTTTGGCATTTTTTTGCTTTTTTTTGCGTTTTTTTTTTGCTTTTTTTTATCATTGGAATCAGCAATACAAACTGATACTGACCTGTAAATTGCAAATAAAATAAAAAAATTGAATTTCGCGGGCAGCTCTGACGCTGGGTTTGATTGATTTGATTTACAGCAATAAGTTATCATAATAAAGACATGATTTATTATCATATTATATCAATAACCTTTATAATATTATAATTTAAACTGTACTTCTTTTAGTTATAATTATTATTATTAATTTAATAAAAGCTTTAAATTAAATCTTAACCTGTTTCTCAAAAACAGGTTATAAATAATATAGATTAAACCTTTGTTTCTTACTTAGTAAAATTGTTACTATTAATTAAGTAAATAGCTACAAATTAAATTACTTGAATAATTGGAGAAACGTGATCTTTTTAATGAAATGTTCTACCGCTAGATTTCAGTCTTCCAATTTACGTAATAGTTTCTTATATTTTCGGTCAAACATCACATCACGCTGTTTACGGTTTTTTCTGACATTGTGAAATAAAATGTTAAGCGCACACTTGTCCCAATACTTGCTTTCTATTTTTAATTTGTGTACAAACATGTACAAGCTGTGATGTTTAGGTATTCGAGCATTTAAACGGCGATGCCATCCTTCCAAGGCATTAGTAGTCCTGTGTCTCTGGTTTGCGCAGCTCAGAATCGACAGTGTCATTTTCGGAAACCACGTTTTTTCAAAATATTCTTGGAATTTCGTCATTTGTTGATTGTTTGGAGCAACCAACACTTAAAATGTAGGTCCATGCGGCGGGAATATGCTTCTCTGGTCTGGTGCTATAATGGAGCACAACCTGGCGGTATTCCGCCTAGCTGTTGTGCTCAGCAATTTGATTGTTTTAGCTTTTTTCCAAATAGCGGCGTTAAAATGACGGTAGCATCCGCTCAATTCTACAGCCGGAAAAACTGATTTAACTGCATCCAACTGCGCTATTTCATAATCAGATTTAATTTTTTTTTTATATTTATACCGAGTTTTTCCTTCAATATTGAAAAGAGCCGTGTGTATGTTTGTTGTGTTTTGTTAGGTAGTAAAGCATAAATTTTAGGTATTATACCAGTAACCTGTTCGTTTGAGTTCACATCCAGATGTATAGTGTATACCTGATAAAATGGACGTGGAGCTGATTGAAAAGTACCATCTGCGTAATACGATCCAGGCGCTTTCATTAGTCTTCTGGCTATGCGAGTGGCAAATATGATATTTTTTTCCTCTCACCGTCCTCACACACAAAAAAATCTTACCTAAAGCGTTAGGTATATGTACATCTGCAGGAGAACTATGGTGTATAGATATTTTTTGCGTGCCCTGTATAATGTGTCCTTGACGGAATGAAATGATGGTAGTAAAAAATTACATTTATTTTCAACAATTCTGCGTAACTTTATATCATTCTCCTAAAATATTTTTTGGACAGGCATTCATTGCATATTGCCTTTTTTTAAAACGATATATGATTACGTATTTTATTTGTAGTATTGTCTTGCCCGTCACAAGTATGTACAGATTGTCTTATAACAATTTTCCTTGTTTCATCATAGGTAACTGAACCATTGCAATGTTTCCTGTTTACACATGTCCACAAAGTAGTCCTTTTATTGGTCTTCTTTTTATTGTGTATATGTTCACCACTTAAAAGAGTAATATTCCCCCTTTGATTTGTATCAAATCGAACGTCCTCTTCATCCATCATGAACACTAAACTACGTATATGTACTATCTAACAAATCTTGTTATTTCCTAAAATCATTTATTAAATTGTGACAGACAGTTTACATGACATTTTATTATATATGGCCTGTAAGCGAGTTAGCATAGAGACAGCTGTCTAAAGAGTTTCCAATATACCATACTAATAATATCAACCTAAAAGCTTAACAAACACAAAAAACACACTGAATAAAACCATCGTTTAACTAAATTTCTAGCTGCCGTAGTCTTGACAGTTTTATGTTTTTTTATTCTAACTACCCTCATTTAGTTTTATATCGCATGCATATTGGGTTACCACTCCGCAATAAACAAGTACTTGAAAATGGTATGTTTGTTTTTTTTTTACCTACGCAAAACCAGATTCTTTAATTTTTAGACAATTTTTCCAAATCTCCACCCATCTTAAAAAGTGCTCCTTTTGCGAAGTGCACCAATTGAGAAGTGCACCAGTTGTGAAGTGTACCATATGAGAAGTGCACCAGTTGCTAAGTTCACCATTTGAGCATGGTGTACAAGTTGAGATGTGCACCAAATGCGTCAAAACTCCTGACGCTTTCGCCTTAATTATTGTCTATGGCAGGGGAAGCCCGCGGGACTTTATCCGTTTAATTTGGATGGTGCCTTTTCTTAGAAAATAAATTGAAATGACTGACTGCAAATAAATTGGGTGCGAATTTAATAAAACTTTGTTTGTGTTTTCCTATTTGAAACGTTGAAGCACGCTAACTAATACCTACTTTATTAGACACTAGCTTATAAAAGTAGTAAATCTTATGTGGTACCAGCGAGCTAATTGCGTAACAGACTATCAGTAGTAGGAATCGGTTTCAATTTGACAGTTCAACAACATTCATTGCGTGAATTGCGTTGTTGAGCAAATTTCTAACATAATATGAAGCAATGGATTAGCAATACTCGTATACTTCAAATTCGTTCCGATTCTGATTCAAACTGTGTTACGCAATTAGGGTGCTGGTTTTTAAATTAGTACTTTATTAAAGTACTTCTCCTCTCTCCTGTAGTCCCCAGTGAGCCGATACGGAAATAGGTACAGAGTTGTTGCCGTCCTGGAACCAGAGGAGTTTCGACTAGCAGCAACGCTATCACATACAGTCCACTCGCTGCACATTTAATAAAAAATAAAAAACACATTATTTTGTCAAATTTGTCTAAAAACGGTTATTATTACTTAACTCTATATAATAATTACTTAACACTACGAGTATATCCAACCGGATATTTTTGTGGGTAATGATGAGTGCTATAAAAATGTGGTACATTATTTTATGTATCACCAACAGTTTTCGCAGCGGACGCCAAATAATGACTTTTAAGGCTTCTACATTGCCTACATTCCTTCAACTATGCAGTACGAGGGACAATCATCCAGCAATCCAGATGAAATCTGTAATCTCTTTTTAAACTTCTTCCATTCTGTTTACGAGCCTTCCACTCTCAACGATGTGCAGCAGCAGACCTTTGACGATGCTAAGAATAGTCGTCTTGTTAGCAATCTTGTGATCAGTATTGATGAAGTACACAGAGCTTTGAAATCCGTGGATTGTTCTAAAGGCCCAGGACCTGATGGTATCCCGCCACTCTTCCTTAAAAATACCGCTGACACTTTAAGTCTTCCACTATATATTATTTATAATAGATGTTTGAGTCAGGGAACTTTCCCAGAAGTGTGGAAACGAGCCAATATCACCCCCGTCCATAAATCTGGTCCAAAATATGAAGTTGAGAACTATCGTCCTATTTCCATTCTGTCGATCTTGTCAAAACTTTTCGAGAGGCTGGTCCACAATCAGCTTTATCCGATTATTCATGATCAGATTATTAAGCAACAGCATGGATTCGTCAAGAAAAGATCTACAACTACTAATTTGATTGAATATACTGATTATTTATTCAATAATTTAGACACACGTGTACAGGTAGACTCCATTTATACTGATTTTCGTAAGGCTTTTGACAAGGTCGATCACAGATTACGTTTGGACAAATTAGCATTTAACGGCATTCGTGGGGATTTGTTTCGTTGGTTTACTTCCTATGTTACAAATAGAACGCAAAAGGTGGTAGTTAATGGTTTCCATTCCAAATCCATAACTGTGTCATCCGGGGTGCCTCAAGGCTCGATATTGGGCCCTTTGTTATTTATTATATTTATCAATGATATTGACATGTGCTTTCTTAATTCTAAATTCTTACTGTATGCGGATGACCTTAAAGTCTTTAGACCAATCAAAACTATGCTTGACTGTCAACTGCTTCAACAAGACCTCACTCGTCTTGCAGATTATTGCACTAAAAACAAACTCCAACTCAGTATCCCTAAATGTTGTTGTATTACCTTCACTAAAAATAAAAATATATTTAAATATACCTATGCAATACACAGTGAAACTCTGTCAAGGCAGAGTTTGATCTGTATAGTCTAGGAATATTACTTGACGATAAACTGCACTTAGACGCACATGTTACTAAAATTGTTAATAATGCTTATCGCATGTACGGCTTTGTGATGAGATCAGCCACGGAATTTAAGCACCCTATTACATATTTAAATCTCTATCGATCACTAGTTAGGTCTCAATTAGAATATGCAGTACCTGTGTGGAACCCCTACTACAATAAATACATTGAGTTTATAGAAAGTATACAACGTAAATTTTTGAAATCTATGCATTATCGCTGCTTAAAAAGTTGTTATCTCTCTTATAGTGAGTTACTTATAAAATATAATCTGCTTTCTTTGAGTTCAAGGCGTACTTTTCTTGAAACTACATTTTTGTATGACTTATGCAATAACTTCTATGATTGTTCAGACATTGGTAACAAGTTGTGTTATATAGTTCCCAGAACATGCCAGGGACGCGAGGTGCGCGCACGACCTGTATTCGCCACTACTACCAGTCGTACAAATGCCGGCTTGCGTGCGCCTCTTCGTCGCCTGACAAGCAATTTTAATAAGAATTTCAGCAGTTTGGATCTGTTTGCTTTATCGCAAGGAAAGTTTAGACTCATGTTGCTTAACATATTGAGAAAATAATGTGACACTGTTGTTCCACTTACGCGGCACTATTGGCAACTAAGTTATGATGATACTATGCTATTAATATTCCTTTTTTGTTTTTTTGTATTCCTCTTTTTAATATTCCTTTTTTTTATTGTTTACAACGTTAGTCTAATAATTTACCAAATTTGTCTCATTGTGTATCTGTGGAGAACGTGGTTGATTTCACATTTATATAATTTCTGTATCCTATCTCTTTGTAGTTCTTAATGTGTAATTGTTTGTTTTCCCGAATAAATAAAATAAAAAAAAATTAAATATACATACCAGCGCGACTTGTCGCGCGACGCGACACGGCACAAAGGCCCCGCGTGTCGCGGGACGAGCGGTGCCTTTGTGTCGCGTCGCGCGACAAATTGCCCCGGTATGTAGAAGCCTTTATAGGGAATTTTTTGATACCTTGGGTTACTTACATTATACCAATTTTCGTAGGGATCTCTAATTTTTTTGAAGAATAAAATAATAGAGTACTTAAATACGCCCATGTTTACTCGCTGATAATGTAGCTTCATAGAGGTGCAAGCATTTCTTAACACGGTTTATTTTTTGTGATTATCTACTACAAACAAACATAACATAAACTCACAACAATAATCACAATTTTCCTTATTGCACCTACCACTGTTTGTCTCTGCATCACCCAAAGGTTGACTGGTAGAAAATGCCTATGGCATTAAGTCCGCCTTGTACATTTGTAGTATTACTTAAATAAATAAATAATAAATAAACTACACTTAAACAAAAAATCAAATATTTTCTCTTTCTAATATTAGTTTAGACGAGCTTTGCCCGTGGCTTTGCCCGCGTAAAGGTCGGAAATTATTCTACAGAAACGTTTCCTAGTATCCACCCAGGGGGTCTACTCAGAAGCAATAATCCTAAGTATCGGCCAAATGTTCGGCCGTTTCTTGACTTCCAAATTTTAATTTTTTGTCTTGAGTCCTTACCCGACTTCAAGTCACAGTTTTGACTTTGACTTATCTCTTTGCCTGTATTTTTGTTTTGCCCTTAGCCAGCCGTAATTAGCTGTAGTCAGGAAACGGCCGAACATTCGGCCGATACTTAGGATTATTGCTTCAGAGTAGACCCCCAGGTCATGGCCTATCCGTATGCCTTTTGTCTAAATCGGTTCAGGCGTTACGACATGAAAAGGTAACAGACAGGCAGGCAGATAATAAATTCAAATAATATTTTTTAAGGGGCCGGCGCGTAGCATGCGTAGTGCATACAAACGTAATACCATAATAATTTGTAAATCAAACAAATTCTTAAGGTAGTGTGTATTTATTTCGATTGGATTACAGAATATCTATGTCGTATTTTGAAAGGACAATGATATAAAGACGAGTTAAGAGGAATTTAAAAATTCTATAGAAAACTAATTTTTCTCATAACTCTTGTTTAAATCAGTGTCCATTCAAAATATATATATGGGAACCTAGATGTTCTGTATTCCAATCGGAATAAAGACACACTACCTTAAGAATATGTTTGATTTACAAATTATTTTGGTATTAGGTTTGTATGAACTACGCATCCATCGCCGGCCTCTTAAGGATGTAATGTTTGAATTGCAAAGTTAATTTTAATACAACTGGGGTACCCATTTGATGCAGCCCACTGTACCTACATTAAAATTTCACTAAAGTTGAAACTATCTTATCATTTTATGACAGTGGCATTGAACCGTAGGGTGGTAAACAATCAGGAGACGCCCCGGGCGTCGGGAATCGCAAGCCGATTCCCGGCCACCGTAGGCGCGGGCTTGCGGACGGTGAGCGATGGGTAGCTCGCCGTCCGATAAGGACCAGGCCCGGGTCGTCGGCGCGTTGTGTTCCACGCGCGCCTCAATGAAATGTTAGCATCAATTGACGGGGTCCGAAAGGGCCAATGCCTGCCAGGGTTACGAGCCTGTCCGAAAGGGATATCGTGGCCCTGGCACACAGGCATTTGAAGGAACACGGTGGGTTTTAGTCAGTAAAACTCTGACACGCCCTCCCGGTCCGCCCAGAGAGGGAGAAGTTATTTGACAATTTCCCACCCAAAAAAAAAGGACGGTAAACAATAATTACCAGGTGGACTATAGGTACCTACAGCCAACGGGCTACAAATCTACAATGCATATCGGTTAAATGAAACAAAAACCAGCAAATCATGTTAATTAACTAACATGTTAATTAACGAATACAAATTAAAAAAATAATTGGAAATCAGTTCACCTTATAAAACACATGCAAACTGAATGTAGAGTAAAATTCGTCGAGATAGATTTTGCCATTAAAGGCAGCAGCAAGTAGAAAAAAGAACATGTGGTTACCTCCAGGATTGCTCATGAAAGAGCACTTCCAATTCCCTTGCTTTGGGTGGATATTAAAAGTTTGCATAGTGTTCATCGGTGTAACGTTTACGACCTCACTGTCATGCGGCGGTGGCGGATACTACGGTGGCGGCGGCGGCGGCGGCTACTACAACGGCGATCCTAACCCCGAAGACTGGGAAACATTTTTGAATAACTCTGGGAACGACACCTTGAATGTTTTTGATTTGGATGAAACCCTTGTCGTAAACCTGACCGGTGTCAAAGATCCCGTGGAAAGAAACATAAAGACTGCGTGGCGTGGTTGGAAACCGTCTGAGGCGACACAAAAGGAGTGGAAGGAATGGCATGAGGATTGGCTAGAAAAAAATGCAAAGGATGGAGAGGTACCCTGGAAACAGAAAAAGAAGATAAAGGGTGAAGGAGGGGCTGGAGGTCCTGGAGAGCCTGGATGGCCGGGAGGGCCTGGAGGGCCGGGAGTGCCTGAAGGGGACGCGTCTGGCGGGCCTGGAGGGCAGGACTTTAGTGCTGAACGTGGACCAGGAAGTGGTTGGCCTAATTTACCCGGATGGGCAGGTATTATCTACATCTATACTTACTAATAATAATGAAAGAAAGTCTCTAAGCAAAGAATTGGAGATCAAAGGAGAGCAATGGTGTCTAAAAAGTTGTTGCCTTCCACTACACTTGATTAAATTAGGCTAGAAATAAGAAATAGTTCACAAACACCCAATAATGACTTACAACTACAGTCGTAGACACACCATAAGAACTTCTTTCATTTCAAACGAACACACAACCGTACTCACAATCAGAACCTAAACGCGGGATGAAACGGTTCAACAAACTCAATGAAACACAAGTATGAAATGTTATTTTAGGGCAACAAAAATAGAGACGATTCGTGACAACATGGCGGAAATTTTTAAAAGATTTTTTTTTAGTAAGGATAAATGAGGGTATCATTCTTGACATTTATCAGAACACCGCATATCGAGCCAAAAAAGTTCAGACCTGCCAATTAACAACGAAATAACAATTATATTTATAGCTGTGACCGCGACTTCGTTCGCGTGCGTACTGCATGTCGGAAAACAATAATGTGTCATTAAGAGAAGGTGTAGGTACCGCTCCTATAATGAAAAGGAAGCACTGGGGTTCTATCTTCTATACCACTATGGGTGTACCCACGGTGGGGCAAGGTGGGGCCTCCGCCCCACCCTGAACCCTGGACCTGACTCAAACCTAAAAGTTTACACATCATGCGAGTTCAACTCGCACTTGCCCGGTTTTTCAGCAGGTAGTTATTGAAATATGGTTAAATTTCTGAGCGAAGAAACTGAGAAATATTAGCCAATAAGATTGCAAATGGGCAATGCTGGGATGTGGATGGGCAATGCTATTTGTTAATATTTCTCTGTTTCTCCGCTCCGCAGCCCCGCTCCGCTCCGGTGGACAGGCAGCCTTATGACCATTTATAGGGTTCCGTACCCAAAGAATAAAACGGGAACCGTATTACTAAGGTTCCGCCGTCTGTCTGCTGTCTGACAGTTAGACAGTTGAAATTTTCACAGATGATGTGTTTCTGTTGCCGCTATAACAACAAATACTAAAAAACAATAAAATAAATATTTAAGGGGGCTCCCATACAAAAAACGTGATTTTTTTGCTCGTTTTTGCTCTTTATTGATAACTGCAACAGGTAGACGCTTGAAATATTCACAGAATATTTAGATATATGTTGATGGCTATAAGTGTGGGGGAAGACCAAAGAAACGATGGATGGACTGTGTGAAAGATGGTATGACTAGCAAGGGAGTGATCAGCCGTCATCTCGGTAGTCATATGACGGCTGATGGAGAAGTGTGGAAGAAAGGGACATGTTGCGCCGACCACAAATAAACTGGGATAAGAGCAGGGGTTGGAGAAAAAGTCTTTTCGCATTATAGTATGTATGAACTTGTAATAAAATCTCTTTGGCTATACTATTTGTATCTGGCTGGTTTTGGTATCATTGAAAGTTTAAATTTTAATGAACAAAATTCCAAATTCAAATTAGGAAAATGTGTGATTTTCATTTGTTTTTCGTACTGTCTAGATGATCGAATCTAATGAAGAAATTCGATACATTTTAAAAATTTACTACATAAAAGGTAAAAATGCAACGCTAGCTGCGAAAAAAATTTGCGATGTTTCTGGACCTAGTGCAGTGTCTGTGAGAGTAGCACAAATTTGTTTAAAAGCGTTTTCAATCCAGAAATTTTGATGTCAAAGATGCACGTCGCTCTGGTCGCCCTATTACGGATAAAATGGATGCCATTTTTTTTTTTAAGTGGAGCAAGATCGGCATATCAGTAGTTACGACGTAGCTGAAGAACTGGGAATTGACCACAAAACAGTTTTAGCACATTTGAAAAAAAACTGGGCACAAAAAAGCTCGATATTTGTGTACCTCACGAGCTCACTGAAAGAAACCTAATGAACAGTGTACTCATTTGTGATTCTTTATTACGACGTAATGAAACCTAAACATTTTTGAAGAAGCTGATAACTGGTGATGAAAAGTTGATCACGTACGACAAGAACGTGCGAAAAAGGTCGTGGTCAAAGGCCGGTCAGGCTTCACAGACTGTGGCGAAACCCGGGTTAACTCGCAACAAGGTGATGCTGTGTGTGTGGTGGGATTGGAAGGGCATTATTCATTATGAGCTGTTACCACCAGGCAGGACCATCGATTCTGAACTCTACTGCGAACAACTGATGAGATTAAAGCAAGAAGTTGAGAGAAAGCGGCCGGAATTAATCAACAGAAGGGGTGTGGTTTTTCATCATGATAACACTAGACCTCACACATATTTAGCCACTCAGCAAAAATTAAGAGAGTTTGGCTCGTAGGTGTTAATGCATCCACCGTATAGTCCTGACCTTGCACCTTCAGATTTCCACCTGTTTCGGTCTCTTCAGAATTCTGTAGGCAGTGTCAGGTTAACATCACGAGAGGACTGCCAAAACCACTTGTCGCAGTATTTTGATCAGAAGTCCCAAAATTTCTATAACAATGGGATCATGTCCCTACCTACAAGATAGCAAAAAGTTATCGAACAAAATGGTACCTACATACTTTAGTTAAATGTAAATAAACTATATTAAAAAATGTTATAATAATAATAATAATTAAAATTCTTTATTGGGAGTAACTCATGAGACTCATACAGTATTAGTAACAATAAAATAAACTTACAACTATGTTAGTGATACAATTACAATAACAATTACAAAACACACACAACAACTTATTCACTGCTTCAGCATTCCAGCTGAAATACTGGAGCAACGAGTTACTATGGAGCAGTCCAGCCTGTCAGCAATAACTCCCAGGATGCTGTTGGAACTAGCTCGCACCCTGCGCACCAAGGACGCACATCTTTTACGCATGAATGCATAAAAGCAATCAACACGCAAATCCGCAAACATCCCTGATGCGCTACAGAAGCGAGGCAGCCCCATCAACACCCTGAAAGCATTATTGTACTGCACGCGAAGGGCACTGTACGATCTTTGCGTAAAATGTACCCACAGGCCACAGGTGTAAAATGATGAGCAAAAGGCTCTAAAAAGTGTTTTTTTAACCTCCGTAGAAGCACGCTTAAACCTGCGGGCAATCATATTATTAAAAATTAATTTGATGATGATGATTTTAATATTATTATGAATTTTCTTAAAAAATGCGAAGAAACTTTTTCCCCAACCTATTATATTCAAAAGAAATAATTAAATCAAAATAAAACAAATATTTAAAGGGGGCTCCCATACAATAATCGTGATTTTGTTGCCATTTTTATAGATAATGGTACGGAACCCTTTGTGCGCGAGTCCGACTCGCACTGGGCCGGTTTTTTTTGTCGGTGTGCTTTTGCTGGCTTCATTAACTGCGCTAAAAAAAAATCCTTATCGGATCCATAATCTCATATTCTCGCTCCCAATCGACTAATTGTAAAATAAGATATAATATAAAATATATAATCTTTGAGCTAAGTATTCACACAGGCAAATGAAGGAATATGGGTGTGTTTTAGGCAGTAAAATTCTGACACGCCCTCCCGCTCCGCCCAGAGCGGGAGAAGTTATTTGATAATTTCCCACCCAAAAAAAAAAAGTATTAAGAAACTCAATAAGATTAGTAAAAATATATAAGTAATACAGACCTGCCTTTTATTATAAAAACAGATCTTGGCGCGGGCAGTGATGGAGCTCCTGTTCCGCCTTGGGCATATGTTCCCAAAAACGTTGGCAAGCCTTCAATTTGCTATCTGTCTCCAATAAAAGGAACTTGCAAAAGTTCGGACACGGAAAAGAAACCAGGACAGAGGTCAGAATTAATTATATCAATAAATGTAGTTAACGTAAGTCTCTGGGATGGCAACACATTGCGATATTACAAACTATAACCAAAGGTGACGGACTGACGGTTGCCAAATCCGCCACATCTTACCATCACGGTAATCGTCGGCTTGCTTGCCATAAAAAAAAAAATAATAACTTTACTACGGCAGTGAGAGCCAAAACGCCAGCCAGCCACCGCGATCGAATGAGATCGAATAGAGGATCCATCAAGTTAACCCGCAAAATTCGCATAATCTTAAGTTTTTTGTAAATTGTAGAAACTCATTACAAAACTCATTACTTACTAACGGTGCCTTAATACTTTCCTACGGTTCACGGTGGGTCAACAAAGGTAGGCGGTTAAATTCAAATTTTCTTACGTTTTTTTTTAATTTGGAAGTCAGTGTTAGGCAAATATATAAATACGTCTAGATAGACCTATTTATGCACTTGTGCACCTATTTTATTTATAATTTAATAAGATTTGGTTTATTGAATGACTTTTTCATGGAATCATGACATTTGAGACCAATTTTTACATACAGATAGAGTTATGTAATAATTCTAATGATTATAATTTTGTAAATTACTGTGTTATTTGTTACGATAAGTTCGTGAACGGGTGCCGTCAGTTGTGACTGGTCATCTCCTATCAGCCAGGGCTTATTTGTAATCTTTTATATTTTGTATTATTTTTAAATATATTTTTTTTGACATTGTTCTCACATACAGAAGACACAAGAATAATGTTCCCAGGATTGTGTAATATCTTGATTTAACAGGGACCGGAAAGGTCGGTGGGGTAAGAAACTGTTCGACGCTCGAGGTCAGTGAGACTATGGACGGCCTTAAAAGAGTGTCCTTGGAGTTTCTTGCCTGTTCTTCTCCATAGAGATCTACGTTTTGGAATGGGCAAATAGCTTCAACTTTCTGACTAATTGACCGACTCTTTGACAATTCAAAAGTGCCTGTAATTGGTTTAATTGAAATAAATGCTGTGAGTTTGAGTTTACTTACGGTCGCGAATCATATTTCGATCAAGATACAGCCTGACACTGACCTGAAAATTACATAAACGTAAGAAATTTTGTATGGAAAATTACAAATGTTGAATTTTGCGGCTTACATTGAAGGAATCGCCATGAGGTCTAATTCAAAACCAGTTAAAACGATTTTCTGGAAATGGAGTTATTGTTGATGATTTTTAAATTTAATAAAATTTTATCGCACTCCTTGCGGACCAATGGCGACTTGTGTAATTGTGTTAGCACAACACAAGTCGCCATTGGTCCGTTAGGTCACTTGGTGCAAAAGCAAGCTCTGTGATTGGTTGATTACGTTGTCGAAGAATTTGAATTTTACCCAAGTGTACCTATTTTGTTACCAAGCTTAAGGTTGGAGCTCTCATACAGAGTAGTATATTCCTTGGGTTGGAGGCTTCATTTATAACTAGGTACTATAGAAGCATTTGCTCGGAAATTTGTTTGCCACATAGTACAGAATTGAAAAAACTTTCCAAAGACAGAGAAAGTCGATTTCAAGGAAATATCATTTTAGCGGGTTTTAAAATTAGACCCCTACAACAGTGGCAGTGGCAGTGTGTGGTTACAGTGACTCTACAAGTTACATCCTCCATTTCACAGATGGGGCTACAACCCTTACATTGACGAGTGCCAGCAATACGAATGGAGTGGATGTGGCGGCACTCGCAACAAATTTACTACACGGGAAAAATGTGAACAGCATTGTACGCTTCCTCCACCACCGAGCTGTTCTGCTGATTCCGGTATCCTGGACAAGTCTTCTAAACCCTAAGACTGATAATTAAATTGATCATGGTTAATAATGTATTATTCCTTTTGTCCTTTTCCTGATTCCCTCGAAGTGATAACGAAGTTCCTGTGCTTGGATCTAGAATTTGAAATTTCCGCCTTATAACCATAGACATAAAGTCTAATGTCTAATCCCCGACGTCTATAAAATTAATACAGGCTCACAGGGGAGTGGGGTCGCCAATGTCGCAAAAAAGAGAGTTGCTGCTAACTTACAACTAATTCTTTCAAGGTTTATTTTTTTTATTTTCACTTAGTGCAGCTCTAAGGGCAACACAACAAAACAAGATTTATATTTTGACATGGCTTAAACCATGGAGCCAGTTTTTGTAATAAGAACGTAACAGTGATTGAAATACCGTTCTTTATACAAAACTGAAAACTTAGTTCGGTACTAAGTTGTCAGTTTTGTGTTTAGGAACTTTACTCTCGTCGAAATAAAGTTCGAAATTCAATAATGGCTCCATGTTTTAAACCTGGGTCTGAAGATAAACCTTGTTTTGTAATAAGGGGAAAAGCATTTATTTCAAATAAACCAATTACATAAAGGCACTTTTGAATTGTCAAGGGGTCGGTCAGTCAGACACTCTCGTTAGAGAGTAGTATATTCCTTGGTCAGAGAGATGAAGCTAGTTGCCCATTCCAAAGCGTAGTTATAGGTTCCTATGGAAGAAGAACGAAGAAACGGCAAGAACGGGCAAGAAACTCCACGGACACTCATATAAATTAAAATATTGTTACAAAGTATTGGTTACATCATTCATGCTGAAATTATACCTAACTATATCATACATAAGTGAGAACAATGTAGAAAGACGTGCACGTTAAAAGCGTCCGTAATAAAAAGATAAAAAAAAAAAATAGGTACAATTAAAATAAGTTAAAAAAAGCAGTGGCAGCTAACAAATGACCAGTGGGCCTAAAATGGACGCTTTGGCAGAATCATAATATGATCTGCGTACAATTCATACATCCCGCAATTCATCTGTTTGACTGCTGCTATTTGACATTAGACTTCAATAAAGCAATTCATAATTTGTGCACCATTTTACGAAACTCCATACAAAACTGTCAAACAGATGAATTGCGGGATGTATGAATTGTACGCAGATCATATTATGATTCTGCCAAAGCGTCCATTTTAGGCCCCCTGTTCCTACTGACGGCGCCCGTTCACGAACATGACGCATGGATCAGCACCATTTAGCTCAACCATTTTGAAGGGAACTTAATGATCCAACACACACACCACCATCAGCGAGACATTTGAGTGAGCATGACACACTCTCAGCCGCCAGGGCTGGGCACATTCAATGAAAGATGTACTCAGAAAAGGCGTTTCCCGCTAGGAACTTAGCCTAACCTAACCAAAGAAGAAGAAGGAAACTGTGGTGTCTCAAAAAAATACTGTAATCCAACCGTGAGCGCGTTCACGAGCGTTCCGAAATATTGACAGTCCTCAGTTGTCATAATCGTGATAATATCTAAATCGGAACGCAAATTATTGATATGAGCGCTGCTACATATTATGGCATAATTCGGAATACAGCCTTAGTGATGGATCGTTGACGGTTTTTCCGTTAACGAAACGTCAACGTCGATTTACATTCATCAACTAGTCGATAAATTCATCAACTAGTTCACGTTCATCAACTAGTCGTTATCGAGTTAACGTACTCTTAGTGTCAACAGGCAACGTAAATTCATTGAACGGTTTTTATTCAACGCTGGCTCGTAAACGTATACAAACTAGTATGAACTGGTTTCTCCAGGCGGCTCGAGTGGCGCGCGCCATTTCACCAATATTGTCGTACTTTTATTAAAATAAATATTTCTAAAATCAACTCTCGTTTGTTACTTAGAGTTCAAAAGTTAATAAAATTCTATGACCGATTCTATTTTATTACTTGACCGTCGCTCACAATTTTTGATATTATTATAGGAGTTATATGTTTGAGCCGTTTGGGGTTGAAACGCCTTGGGGTCCGAGTGCTCATCGAGTATTTCAGGCAGGGACCATTTTGGTTACCATTTTAGAAAAAACCCATTGAAAACCCTTTCAATGGGTTTTTTCTAAAATGGTAACCAAAATGGTCCCTGCTTTTGAAGTTTTGACACTTGGGGTAATAACATTTGGGTTGGGGCAAATTTCGCTAGTTATATGTAATAATGAATTGCTTTTAAATAATAGTATTAGATTGACAGGTTATGTAAAGAAAAACAAAACGGCCAAGTGCGAGTCGGACTCGCGCACGAAGGGTTCCGTACCATTATCTTTAAAAATGGCAAAAAAAACACGTTTGTTGTATGGGAGCCCCCCTTAAATATTTGTTTTATTTTAATTTAATTATTTATTTTTAAAGTCAATATACAGGGTGTTTGGTGCATCGTGTGCCAAATTAAAATGGTCGACTGAAGGGGTCATCCGCTAGCCTTTCAGACCCCTTAACACCCCTCATGCTCTGTGGATTTTTTTTTATCGACTTTTTATTGTTTTCCAAAAAAAAGACCCAAATTTTACATTCAAATACAGATTTTAAAAAAAATATAAGGCGTAGACTCTGAATTTTAATTTTATTTCGATGTGTATTGTTTAAGAATACTTTTAAATACAAAATTTGTGATATTAGACACCTAGTTTTTTTTTAATTCACTCGCAAAGGTAAAACTTAAATTAAAGCTGTACATGTTACAGCTATTTATAAGGCTACAAAAAAAAACCAAAAGCGACCGGGATCTTCCAACTCCCTCATTAATTCTCCAGTCTATCCTCTTTCTAATGATGTGCCACATGCCATAAAAGTATTTTAACAACTTTGTGAATTCGCTAGAATTGTGAATCAAGTCACATAAAACTACATTCCAAATTCTAATGAAAAAATATTTGCGGAACTGTTACTTGAGAAAGAGGTAAAATTTGTTTTCTCACTCTTTCACAGTAAAATCTATCTTCTATCTCTTTCTTGCATACCTTAAATCGGTTTGAACAAATCGCGCCGCCCGACCCGCCATTTTTTTAGTCGAGACATGACTGCCTCTGCTACCTAACGTGTGTGCTAGTTCACCATACTCCGCGATTCTTTTATTACTTTGTTATCGTTAAGTTTTGCTGGTTCTTGTTACATTTGTTTAATTTTTGTTGTTATTGTTAAACTTTGAGTTTTTTGTTATTGCAATGGCGACATTCTCTAACGAAGAATATGCGGACATCATGATGGCTTACGGAGCCGCTAATGGCGTCGCTCGTGCAGCGCAACGACTTTACCAGGAACGCTTTCCTGGTAGACGATTACCTGGCCGCAGAGTCTTCCAAGACACATACCGACGCATACGCGAGACTGGCAGTGTTACTTTTAATGAACCAAGGGGCCATATTGTGCGACATAATGTTGAAGTAGACGAGAGAATACTGGCACTTTTTGAGGAAGACCCTACAAGAAGCATTAGAAATGTGGCATCACATCTTGATATTTCAATATGGAAAGTGTGGAAAGTACTTCGTCAAAACAAAAAGCATCCATTCCACTACACTCCGGTGCAAGGTACGTAATTTTAAACTAACTTTAAACCCGTGCAAGCTTTGTTTGACCTTGCCTTTGTTTAGCAGGTAATGGGTATGGTATGGCGTCACTTCCGGGTAGTGAATCTATTAGCACGAACAGCGGGTCCTTTCTTGTGCAATTACTTATTGCCCAAGAGAAATTTAAAAGAGTTTTTTGTTTGTTGCAGGTCTTGAGGGTGGCGACTTTGAGAGACGAGTGGCTTTTTGTCGGTTTCTTTTACACACGGATGTGCATGATCCTGATTTTTTTAAAAGAATACTGTGGACGGATGAATCCAAATTTACCAAGGATGGGATCCTCAATTTACACAATTTGCACCACTGGACAACGAAAACGCAAAACCCACGTGTTAAAAGACAGAAATCTTCTCAAAGAAGGTTTAGTGTAAACGTTTGGGCAGGAGTGATTGGGAATCAGGTAATTGGACCGCATTACCTGCCTGATAATCTCAATGGCGAAGACTACCTGGAATTCCTACAAAATGACCTGCCCGAATTAGTGACCGATGTGCCCGTATTTAATGAACGTGTGCCCATTGTATTTCAAAATGACGGCTGTCCCGCGCATTGGCGATTGACTGTGAGGGAATATCTAAGAAAAAAAAGAAAAAACGTTTATTCTGCACAAACAAAACGCACGTTACAATGAAACAACACAAATTGCACACAAACAAAGTAGCCAAAAGCCCCGCAATCAAACAATAAAAAGTTCGACAATCTTGTCTATTGCTAGATGTCAGGGCCAGGGACCAAAGACAATTTAAACTGCATAGTACTCTGTGGTGTTGCGACACTGGCAAATGACAACAAACAAACAATCAAAATAAAAACAAAATGCTGATTGCCGAGTGGAAAAATAACTACTTTTGAAACAAACAAATAACT
Source organism: Tiliacea aurago (assembly GCA_948098905.1). Classification (NCBI taxonomy): domain Eukaryota; kingdom Metazoa; phylum Arthropoda; class Insecta; order Lepidoptera; family Noctuidae; genus Tiliacea; species Tiliacea aurago. The sequence continues at coordinate 23,217,680 of OX402593.1, forward strand.
TTATCACAAACACGTAAACCGTGCGTCGTATCTGCGCAAGAACAGGTCATTGCTCAGCAAAATACTGTGACTTCGGACAAACTTATCGTCAACAGTGCTGATTTTCAGCAATTACCACTCGAATGACGTAATGACGTCCCCCTGTGTGACATAACAAATCGGGTAAGTAAATCAAATTTCCACAGAATTAAAATTTAAGAATTAAAATTTGGGTCTTTTTTTTGGAAAACAATAAAAAGTCGATAAAAAAAAATCCACAGAGCATGAGGGGTGTTAAAGGGTCTAAAAGGCTAGCGGATGACTCCTTCAGTCGACCATTTCAATTTGGCACACGATGCACCAAACACCCTGTATATCTACATATTCTGTGAATATTTCAAGCGTCTACCTGTTGCCGTTATCAATATAGAGCAAAAACGAGCAAAAAAATCACGTTTGTTGTATGGGAGCCCCCTTAAATATTTATTTTATTCTATTTTTTAGTATTTGTTGTTATAGCGGCAACAGAAATACATCATCTTTGAAAATTTCAACTGTCTAGCTATCACGGTTCGTGAGATACAGCCTGGTGACAGACGGACAGACGGATAGACAGATAGACAGACGGCGGAGCCTTAGTAATAGGGTTCCCGTTGTTCCCGAGTTACCCTTTGGGTACGGAACCCTAAAAAAATAACGATCGAGCGTTCAGTAGTCGCGTTTTACGTGCGGCTATGTTTCACATCAAAAACTTTGTCTATTCTTGGCAGAACAGAGATAGAATTGGTCATGCTACACGTGCTGGGCGGATATCGAAATGACATAATATTATGTTTTTTTCATGTCACTGGATTTGAAGTAGGTATAGAACCTATTAAATGGGTTATCATTGTAACCCTTTATTTTATTTTATTTATTCGGGAAAACAAACAATTACACATTAAGAATTACAAAGAGAGGATACAGAAATGATACAAATGTGAAATCAACCACGTTCTCCACAGATACACAATGAGACAATTTGGTAAATTATAAGACTAGCGTTGTAAACAAAAAAAAGGAATATTAAAAAGAGGAATATTAAAAAAAGGCATTTTCACTGGGTTTCAAGTATAAAACCCATTCAATGGGTTACATGTGAAAGGGTGAAAGTGAAGAAGAAAGTGAAAGGGTTACATGATAACCCATTCAATGGGTTATCATGTAACTCTTTCACTGGGTTTCTACTATAAAACCCATTCAAAGGGTTACATCATGATAAAGGTAACCCATTGAATGGGTTACCCTTTCGAAAGGCTTAACTCATAACCGGGGTTGTATGGTCCCTGATTGCTGGACATCACCAAGCGGTTGGTCGACTCTTCACGCGACCAGAAGAATCAGCATTGCCATCCAACGTGGCAATGCTGCCAGCCTTTTGGGTACTTTTCCCATTGACAGTTATGCGGACGGATTGTTTGATGCCCAATGAGCTCTTCCCCCTTTTTTATTTTATTTTAAACTTGGTACATAATATATATTTTAGTGTTAATTATGCACGTATAATAAGGTTTCTATTAAATAAACAATATTTCACTACACTAAGCAGATTATTCATAAACGTCATTGACGAATTCAACTAGTTGATTTATCTTACAACGTTAACGTTAATACGTTGACAGGAGATCAACGGTTGATTCAACTAGTTCGTTGATTCAACGCCCATCGCTAGCGGTTATGTCAACATTGTCAACGTCACAATCATTTCACTTAAATATTTTTGGAAAATGAACACTTTAATTTGAGGAATTTACATAAAATGTTCAATAAATTGTTCGTAAACTACACACAAACCTAAACCCGGTTTGTTACTTAAGTTCATACTGTAAATTTTAAACAATAGTGTGCGAATAATAATAACTTATGTTTAAAGTTCGGGTGTATACAATTCAATAGGATGTCTCAATGAGATGTTATTTAGTGTTTATGTTTTGTGTGTATTTGTGAAGGTGTTTATGTGTGGTGCAGTCGAATTAAATCGTTGTGAATTAGATACTTCGTGATATTAGTGATAATGAGTACGAGAGTATTGTCAGTTTTGATGTGGAAACATGCTGTGGTTAGGGTCCGAAGGTTTATCCACACAGCCGTGGATTGTGTATCTCCTCTAATGTTTTTCATATTATTATTTGCTTTAAAAGATACAGTAAAACCTCCAACGTTGGACACACACCAGAGAGACCCAGTGGCCAACACGGTGAGTTTGTAGTGTTGAAACATACATTTTGAATTTCTTTACAACAAAATCATAATTCAACTACTGTTAAAAAGTCAAAATATAGTTACCTGAATTCTCAATCAAACATGGCTATTACATTGTTTAAACAATTCTATGCTGTTGAATTTACTTTAGAATTAAAGAAAATGGTTTTGATCTTGAGTTTACATTTGAAGGCATGTTTTCAGTAGGGTCTAAAAAAAGAGTCTGTAATTGTTTTATACAAATGGAGTCTAATATGAGAAACGGCAATTAAGTAATTAGAGCAATTTACAATTTTAATTATACCAATTAAGTATTTGGTCATTTCTGTGACCAAATTGTTAATTTACAAATTCTGTGATTTGTTTCCTCATCACTTAACTAGGGATTTACTAACTAGGCATTTATCGTGAATAAAACTTGGTATTTTGGCAGTAGAGTAGACTACTTCTATTGCTAGTATTGAAAAGCTCAGTCCCCTCTTGTAACGCATTCTAAAAGTTAGCAATGTTGCAATTAGTTGACTAATATTTTGCTATTTTTATTAATTTGTCAATATTTCTGATGGAATTGTGAAGTATATAATTTTTTTACATGGATTTGTGACCATCTTTACTGACCAAGATCCCGCTGTTCTTTGACAGTTGTTACAGGGTATTGTATTACCCAGTAATCTGGGCAGTCTCTCCAAGTAAAATACTGGTATGCAGCTGCATCAGGTTAGACTGGAACTCGACCCTAACTTAATTGGGAAAATGCTAGGGCCTAGAGAGATGGTGATCCTTTTTAGGGTTCCTTACCCAAAGGATAAAACGGGAACCCTATTACTAAGGCTTGAAATTTTCACAGATGATGTATTTCTGTTGCCGCTATAACAACAAATACTAAAAATCTGAATAAAATAATTATTTAAGGGGGCTGCCATACAACAAACGTGATTTTTTTGCTCTATATTGATAACGGTAACAGGTAGACGCTTGAAATTTTCACAGAATATTTAATTTATATTCACTTTAAAAAACAATAATTAAATTAAAATAAAACAAATATTTAAGGGGGGCTCCCATACAACAAACGTGGATTTGCCGTTTTTATAGATAATGGTACGAAACTCTTCGTGCGCGAGTCCGACTCGCACTTGGCCGGTTTTTTTTTACATAGTGCTCTACAGAGCCATATTTTATCATTCCATTTAGTAATATTGATGACCTCGATCTTGCGGGCCTGATGGGAAGCAATGAATGAAGTCTAAGCTGGACCCATATTTATGTTTCCTTTTATTTTTTCACACAATATATTATTTCAAACAGTCATGTAAATAAAATAAGCTTCAAATTCAGTTTCTTAACAACTAAATATATTACTAATAATATTCTATCATTTAATAAAAAAAAAAAAATAAGTATTAGAACGTAACATCATGCCTGTATTCCCCGAAGGGTTAGGCAGAGGTGTACCTTAAGTAACACCCACATTCCACCAGTGATGTTTAAGTCCCATGTAATAGGGGGCGAGCATATTGCCATCAACCGCCCCACAAATCCAGATTCCGGGCTGCTACTGAGAAATTCGTAATGGAAAATCCCAATAACATTTTGCCCGACCTGGGAATCGAACCAAGGACTTCTTCCTCAGCAGTAGCGCTTACGACCACTAGTCCAACGAAGCAGTTTTTTTATTGGTCAACAGTAGGTATCGTTTATAAATTACTTAAACAGAAATAACTTCGGCAAAGAGTCTACAATAACATACCTTTATTGACTTATGCATGTTTATATCTATGTAGTCTGTAACAACGGGGTACTTTAACATGACATATGACCTTTAATTATCGTTTCAGACTAGGGCTCAATTTACATTGCCGTGGAACGGAATGGCAGCGAATTTTTGACACGAAATTGGGTCAAAGCATAATTAACTTTATATTAAATGTGAATTGTGTAACGTATACACTAGATTCGAGCTGCTAGCTTCAAAAGTAGGAATAATGAACATCCAATTCATCTATGATAATGTTGTTCTCAACTTAAGTACCTTAGAAGTGGTACACCCATTTGTGAAAGACATCATAACTAAAGGGATCTGATCCATGATCTAAATTATATTATTATGATTTAAATTGGTGAAGGTTTCAGAAAAATACGCTTGGTTGATTTTGCGCCATTCTCAGTTTTTTATCTGCGATATGTAACATAACTTTACAAATTAATTTCATTATGTAATATAAATACATATACTTCATATAAAATATTCACATATAAAATGTTCCGTGTCGTGCCAGACGTAAAGAATAGCACCATCCCATTTCTTTCCGTGGGTGTCGTAAAAGGCGACTAAGGGACTTACTAGAGAATGGGCAGCAGCGTTCTTTATGCGTTTTTAACACCATACTGCGATCGCCAACCCGCCTGCCAAGCGTGGCGATTATGGCAATCTCCCCCTTTTGGGGGAGGCCTATGTCCAGCAGTGGACGTCTTTCGGCTGAAATGAAAATATTCACATATTAAGTTATTGAGAAAATGCTCTAATTTATCATATATTTTTTTCAAATCATTAACACTACCTACTTGTTTAGACGTGATCTTCAGTATAAAATCATTAAAAGTCGGTTATCGTCCCCGGTTAGAAGAATTTGATTCTATATACTATGCAATAGTATGCAAAGTAATTAACATTGCAGAAAAAGAAACACAATACCCCAATAAACCTACCAAAAAAATATAGAAACTAGACTCAAGCATTTATAAATAAAAACCGGCCAAGTGCGTGTCGGACCACGCACAATGAAGGATACCGAAGTTGGGATGAGTTTATCCCAAAAACAAACTTAACATTGCAGTTGAAAAACATGCTCTGCCATAAATCGATACGCAACGGTCAATTTTCCAACTGGAAGTTTGTAATCGCCAAAATTGGTATGATAAAACTACAAATTAATGATTTTCGGACTTTTTTCTTTACTTGTGCTGTGAGACCTTGCTTCTTGCCAAATTTCATGATTCTAGGTCAACGGGAAGTAGGTACCAGGCCAGGTAGGTAGGTAGGTAGGTTTTGATTTATTTGCGAGTACCAAAATAATTATAGCATTGATGGCCGTATTTTTTTATTGCCTTGACTTACAAGCTTGATATTTTTGAGGTCCGAGGGACCGTAGAGCTACGTATGATACATCCACGCGTTTCTGAAAAAATTTTGACTGACAGACAGACGGACAACGAAGTAATCCTATAAGAGTTCCGTTTTTTGCCTTTTGAGGTACGAAACCCTAAAAACGAAACAGAACTCAATACCTAAATATAAGTCATCAGCTTACATTTGCCATGCTTTTTTTTTTTTTTTGGGTGGGAAATTATCAAATAACTTCTCCCGCTCTGGGCGGAGCGGGAGGGCGTGTCAGACTTTTACTGACTAAAACCCACCCGTATTCCTTCATTTGCCTGTGTGCCAGGATATCCCTTTCGGACAAACTCGCAACCCTGGCAGGCATTGGCCCTAACGGACCCCGTCAGTTGCTGCTGACAACTCTTTGAGGCGCGCGTGGAATACAACGCGCCGTCGACCCGGGCCTGGTCCTTATCGGACGGTGAACTACCCATCGCTCACCGTCCGCAAGCCCGCGCCTACGGTGGCCGGAAATCGGCTTGCGACTCCCGACGCCCGGGGCGTCTCCTGCGGCGACTAGGGGCGCGAGGGCGCGAACCTTGCCTCTCCCTCACGCGTTCCGCCTCCTCCTTCGCAAGCATTACTGCTTCGCAGAAGGAGGTGACGGCCTCCCATGCACTCTCGCTCCGAACCATGGCCCGAACCAGGGCCGGACGCGAGCGATCGCCGCCGCCGATCGCCTCCGTGAGGACAAGGCGGTGCTCCACCCAAGCCGGGCAGACCTCCACCGTATGCTCCACCGTGTCCTCCGGGCGATCCACACAGTGGTGACACCCGGGCGTTTCCTCCCGCTTTATCCTGAACAGGAACCTCCCGAAACAACCATGTCCGGTGAGGACCTGCGTCAGGCGGAAGGTGAGGACGCTGTGGCGCCTCTCTACCCACTCCTCAAAGAGGGGACTTATCGCCACAATTGTGGCGTGCCCAGCGCTGGGTTCCGACAATCGCACTCTCCATGCCGCCATGAGATCCCGCCTGAGCTCTGTCCGCTGTGCCGTGATTTCTCGCGGCAGCGGAGTTTTACCCCGGCGTTTCGCCTCCTCGCGCCACTTCCAGATTTGCGCAAGGACTTTTGCCTCCAGATCCCATGACGGTAGTCCGGCAAGGAGGCCCGCCGCCTCACGGGAGACCGTGCGGTAACCCCGTACCAGCCTGATGGCCATGACCCTTTGGGACGCGTTCAATTGGCGGGCTGGACGCAGCCTTAAGGAACGCGCCCACACCGGTGCCCCGTAAAGGGCCATGGACCGCACGATCCCCGCGTAGAGCCTCCGGCAGGAGGCGTTTGGACCCCCTAGATTGGGTAGGAGCCGCTTTAAGGCAGCCCCGGCCCGCTCCAGTCTGGGAGCCAAACGTCGAAAATGCTCCACGAAGTTCCAACGGCTGTCGAGGACGAGTCCCAGGTACTTCATCGTCGACTCGACACCGATGTGAACCCCTCCTGCCGTGATCTGGGAACCCGACAGTGGCGCATTCCGAGGACCATAAAAACACATGGCCTCAGACTTGTGCAAAGCCACCTCGAGTCCCAATTGCCGGATCCTGTTGACGATTGTCGCAACCCCACGTGCCGCCAGTTCGGCCGCCGCCTGATGCGACCTCCCCTGCGCCAGGACCAGCGTGGTAGGCGCCGCTAGGTAGGTCAGCACGCAGCACCCAGTCGTAGCCGATGTCACACAGATGCGGCCTCAGGACCGATCCCTGTGGGACACCGCACGACATCTCTCGCCGGTTCCACTCTCCGTGGTGAACATTTGCTATGCCCATATTATAGCTGTAAATCGAAGTCACAAACGATAAACTACCCATCGTATCTCCCGATCGAATATCAGCGCACGGCGCGCGGTGGCCAATCTCATCCGAGATTAGCCAAGTACGCAGAGTGTGTGCGCAAACACTCAGGTGCACTCCCTCTTCCCTCACACTCATACTGCGGTAAGAGGCTAATCTCACACAACAGAGGAGAGACCAGGCGCAGCTCCAACGGCTTTACGTGCTTTCCGAGGCACGGGGTTGTCACACCGTCAACTTCCAAACTCCGGGCTACTATGAAATTTGTAATAATCTTTTAAACTTTGCCCGACCTGGGAATCGAACCCAGGACCTCACACTCACCAGTCGCGCTTGCTAACACGAGACAAACGGGGCACACACGAAATGACTGAAGGCTTTTTAAAAATCTTTGAATGCAGGTTTTTCAATCTAAAAAAAAAACTGAACAGTCTCTTTTGAGTAAGGTTTACTATCTGCTGCAATATTTGGTACCTTCTGGAGAGCACAATAACAAAAAATATTTTGTCACTGCAATATTACTAAGTACTTAGGTGTTAAATACATTAATATTGTTTGGCATTCCAAAACTGTTTATAAATACTGTGCTCAGACATATATGGATGACCGTTTAATTGTGAGTGGCAAGATGAATCACGAGTTGATCTCATAGGCCGACACTCACTTTGCAGCACGGCGAATCATCCCGCGGTGTTCTCAAGTCCCCTTGTGACCGAAATTACTGATTGATGAATGATTGTCAACGAAATGAGCGTGCTAAAGAGATGGAAATAAGATTTAAAGTCGTTTCCGCTTACTGAAATCATTGGCCATGGCATGCCGCGCCTTGCCGCCTTGTGAGAAGTGACGTTACAATAGTTTTATCTCTCAAAGTGACCAAGTGTCCAAATGGTGCAGACGAGTAGCGTAAGCACATAACACACACACACACACACTTCTGACTTCGCCATTGTCTCGGACGGTACCTATCCTATATTTGGGCGTCGCTTGTCTCGGCGGATAGTTTTGGTGTTTCTTTGATGTATCTGTGCCGCTACTTTTGTATGGCTTCCACAGATGACCACATATAATTGTTGTCTTCTTGAGAATAGATATATATTATTTATGTAAATCATGCACTGTCCATAGTAATATATTATGCTCGTTACTGTACTATGTGCAACGCTCGGCCGCTATAATAACGCTTACCCACGCTCATCAACCAATAGCATCGCCTCGTCAGAATTTTTTGCTAAGGGCCGGCGCTCGCTGCCGGCACGGCACGGGATGGCATGGCAAAAGAATTTATTACTAATCAAGTTATTTTGAATCTTATTTCAATGAGTTTAGAGTTCATGTTACTTTATTTCGATACCACGAAGCCGTGATTGGTCGACGTAAGCGTTTATTCCCGTTGTCCCCCTGCCTGCTCCCTTTAATCCATCCAAAGGTTGTCTGTAAAAGATCGCTTTTAGCGATAAGACCGCCCATTGTGTCACCCTATGTAAAATAGAAACATTTATATCTGTAACTTTTATGGTGTACATAATAAAGAGTATTCTATTCTATTCCCCGTTTGCCATATCCCCGTCACGGGGACAGCGGGACGTGATTAAATTTATTTACCGTTGTCCCCTTATCGTACGAAGTAAACTTTTATTAAATCGAAACAGCTAGGTTAGGTTAGAACTGTGATCACACAATGCACGAGCCGAGCGAGCGAAGCAAGCGGTGCCGCGGTAGCGGCCGGCGAGTGCCAGAAACATATTTTTGAATGTTAAACCAAACCTCGGGGACAACGGGAAGTATTTTTAAATATTTAATTGAAGTTCCGCTGTCCCCGTAGAACGGGGACGGCGTACGGGGACAACGGGAATACACGGACGTAAGAAGGGGCGGTAAACAGATTTAAAGTCATCGTGAGCATGGGATTTTATTTTGAAAGTGGTCCGATTTGGACGCCCGCGATAGTACGTACATTTTTTACGGTCGGCACGGTTAGTTTACGGTCTTTTTAATTTCTTATTTGGTTACTGTTTTAATAATGATATTATATATTGTAATTCTTTCTTTGATACAATATATAAATACATTTTTTATGCCACAGAGACAAAAAAATACATAATGTGTTAGGAAAACTTTGTTCGCTTGTTGTAATGTAAAAGTAGTACAAAACTGCTTTCACATTCATTGCAAGGATAATAATCTTTGTCGGTCGGAAAGTAGTGCCAGTTACCTTGCGTGCTTTTGATAATTTTCTGCATTTAAAAAGCAGCACTGAGCAGTTCAATAAGAACCACGTCTTCAGTGTGTCTGGTGTCACACCTCTTGTACCAAGCTGAACTAGGTATAGGAGACTAGATCATGACGACCATGATGATGTTCATGATAGGCTCGCCCCCTATTTCCTGGGACTTGAAATATAACTGGCGAAATGTAGGTGTAGTATAGGCGCACCTCTGCTAACCCTTCAGGGAATATAGGCGTGTTGTTGTGTCTCTGTATCATGCATTGTTAAGGCAGTCAGCAAAGTAGGTGATATTTAAGTATCGCTAATCGTGTAGGCTCGTTTTGTGCACCCCTCAAACATTCCGGGGTGAGCAGAATGAACCAGAGTGTAGCAAAGTGTGTGAGCAAGGAATCCAGTAACTTTACAGCTTTGTAGAGCGTCTTTGGCTCATAGTGTCAGCCCCAAAAAACATGTAATATGTATTACACAACATTAGTTTTTGTTTATACTAAACCCGAAAAGGGGTCATTGTACTCATCATTTTGAAAAAAAAATTCTATGGGACCAACATTAGAATCGCTGTTCCCTACATTTGTGTTCACTTAAGAGGGCTATCACAATTTGCGCGTTTTACTAGAGTTTTGATGTGTGATTATGGTTTAGATATAGCCTATTAATTATTAACTACTACCTACTAATTATTTATCGAGCGCTTTAAATAAATATTTCAATTTATTTACATAAATCAGTAAAAACCTTGTCTCTGCAAAGGATGTTTCATAAAATTTTACTTTTGGGTATCTTTTGATGCTTTTTTACACCGAAGATAACGTAATTTAAGAAATTATAAAAATGTCCGTGGTACTACTGTATTTTATACTTAGGAGCGCTTTAATCAATTTAATATATTTCGTACAGTAATTCACCAAAAATAATTCTGTAAAACAGAGAGTTACTGACCATTTTTCATCCGAAGTTTTATTTTTTATCTACGAATATAAAATCCAAATTGAAACGAAAACTATTTAATAACTAAGTTAACTATGTTACCTTGCTCGAAAAAAAATAAAATAGTCTATTTGAAAGTAAAATTACGGCGTAAATCAACGGCGAAATAAGCGAGAGCGCAAAAGTGATGAAACTATTAACGGGTGCTGAGACTGACACGAATGGTTTATCACTACGAAAACTGTACTTTTGTAGTTACACAGACTTATTGTTTCGATTATTTCACGCTTTCTCACAATTAGATAAGAAATTGACGAAAAACGTTTTTTTTTGTGATAGCACCCTTAAATCGACAAAATGTATGGAACAGCTGATTTTTATTTCTCGATTTCAAGGTTGGTCCCATAGAAAAAAAAAATCAAAATGGTGAGTACAATGACCCCTTTTCGGGTTAAGTATAAACAAAAACTAATGTTGTATACGGACAAGGAACCATTTCATTGATAACAACCTTTTTCAGAACATTGTAAGTACTTACCTACAAAACATAGTGTACAATTTATATTACGAAAACAAAGTAATCTTTTTGTCCCAAAACATCTATACAGTATTACCAAAGTTCGCCCTCGCTACGCTTAGGATTCTACTCTAGAATCCTTCACTTCGCTCTGGATTCAAACAATCGCACTCGCCCTTGACTCGCCCTCAATACATTATTTTGGTCCCTTATGAATATGACACAATCTACTATTTACCTCTATACCGGGTCAAATTAAATTAGCCAGCGAAACTTCGCAGATGTGATGGGTATCCATATCTTAATACGATAAAACAAAAAAAAACTGTTTTTTAGGGGTCAACGACTGTAGTTACTTGAAATATCAGTTTCAAAATCATTTTTTTTTGTGTAAATTTCACAGACATGATGGGTACTATGATTGATATCTAAACACGATAAAACAAAAAAAAATGATTTTCTCAATTGACCCTAAAAAAAAAATCTTTTTTTTTTTCTTTTTTTTATCCTGTTTAGTTATCGATACCCATCAAGTCTGCGGAGTTTCGCTAGCTAATTAAATTTGACCCTGTATAATATTAGTATAGAAGAATAAAGAAACAATCACATTCCATTTAAATGAAACCTTCAACACATAACGAGTTTATTTGTATCCAGCCGATCAATATCAACCAAAGTTTTATATCGAGGACGACTGGCGCCAAGCTCCCTAGCTCGGCGCCAGTCGTCCTAGGTAGATTTTTTTTTGGCGTAAAGCCATGGCACAGTAATTGTCCCCACTTCCCGAGATCTGAACAACAGAACTTTATACAATACGTAACAAAAACCCTGTTGTTCCTTCTACCTACGTTTTAGGAATCGGTATACATACGTAATAATTGTAATAAAGCAAGTCGTTTATAAAAACTGTTCAACAAAAATAATTAAAATAAATATTTAATTTTTAATACTTGAACTGATTTCTTACCTCTTTAGTTCTTTGATTTTGACTTCTCGTCTAGCCAATGCTTATTTTATTTTATTATAATTCCACCAATGTTGTGCTTGTAGGTTAATGTACATACATCCCTAAAAGGAACAACAGGGTTTTTGTTACATACTGTATATTACTAGTAGACAACCGAAAATGCGGCCCAATTTTATCGATTGTTGAACTTCGATATTTAATTTTTTTTTTAAAAATTATAAAAGTCGGTTATTGTCGCCTTAATAGTCCACAAAAGCGATGTAATGTCTTGTTTACTTTCAGTTGCTTGATTCTTAGAACTCAAGCATGAAGCACTGGCTAAGTATTCTCGTAAGTAATTAACTAGGAGCTTCTTGATCACTCACTGCTCATAATTATACTTACATAGTGAGCCCAGTTACCCAATATGTATGTTCTTGATTCCTGGTACCTATTTTGATTCGTCACTGTAAGTAACTTCTGGAAAAGGTGCTAGGTTATTATTCCACACAGCTTCAAAGACGCAAGTTCAAACTCGGCGTGTCTGCTTATCAGCTTTTTGTATTTTTACAAAAACATTTTGTAATGAGTATGTCGAAGGGAATGCAATCTCGAGACTAAAAGGCCCTTATTACAGAACATGACTCAAAACTCTAACTCCTTTAAAGCCATTTGATTGGTTGAAACTAGTATTAAGTAATGCTTGAGTCTTGAGTAAAATTCTTATGGCCCTCAGTCTTGTACAATTTTTAGGGTTTCGTACCACAAAAAGAAAAACGAAACCCTTATAGGATCACTTCGTTGTCTGTCTGTTGGTCTGTCCGTCTATCTGTCTGTCAGTCTGTCTTTGGATCTGTATTTGAGTTTTTGGCCACCGACTTCCGAAATTAAAGTTAATTTTCACTTTGTAGTGTTATGTTTGGTAGTCGGTTATTATTTTTTTGTAAAAAGCTTTTTATTTTTCACTTTTTAGTGGGTCAGTTTTGAATTTATCTACGTTACAATAGCCTAATGTTAACTGCTCATCACCTTTTACAAAATATTGCATTTCCCGATGCTGGGACGTTGATTGTTGAGGAGTTCTCCTGGTAAGAACCAGGAGAACTGCCACTCACTATTATGCATAGTGACGAGCATAAATTGCTTAATCGCAACACGTTAAATAGGTACTCATTATTATTCTGGTGGCCATCTGTGGTCTCCATCATCAGTTCCACTTCACCAAATGGTGCTTTCGGAGAGCAAATGCACGAGTTACTATAAAAAATACCCAAATCGCTGTAGGTTTGCACATAAAATTTGAGGGTTTCCCTCGATTTCCATGGGATCCCCTCATCAGATTCTGATTTGGTGGCAATGGGACCACCTCGGGAGTATACCCTTTCAAACAAAAAAAGAATTTTCGGTTCATAATTGACGGAGTAATCGCGTAACAAACATACAAAAAAAAAAACATACAGCCGAATTGAGAACCTCCTCCTTTTTGGAAGTCGGTTAAAAAAATACGGCGACGATTTATGCGACATATTTTGATACTCGCAAATAAATCAAAATATATAGGATACTCGTACTTCCCGTTGACCTATAATCAAGAAATTTGACAAGAAGCAAGGTCTCACAGCACACACCGTAAAGGAAAAACTCCGACAATTTTTAATTTGAATTTTGATCACATAAAACAATTTTTTTTGCGATTACAAACTTACATTTGTAGTTGGACAATGACCGTTGCGTATATCGATGTATCGGAGAACATGTTTTTCAATTACAATGTTAAGTTCGTTCTTGAGATAGTCATCCCAACTACGGAACTACTATGTGGACTATGTATGCACTAAACTTAGGGCTATAATGTCTAAATTACGCATATTAAAGCACAAATTGCCATTACAACCTGTTTTTTTTGATATCCCATAACTCTAGGGTTATATTCTGTAGGTAAAAATAATACTAAAACTCCTAGAATAGGTGGTCCAAAAATGCATCGTTTCGGAGATATCATCAATCATAATTAAATTAGGTCAAAAATTGTCACCAGTATGACGAATCTTTACTTTTGCGAGGTTGCCAAACTTCGCAGTAGTGTAGTAAAATAAATAGTAAAATAAAATATGTAGGTATGTTGGTATCGGGGCTTCCCGGCGGCAGCTAGTGAAGGGAAAGCTACCTTGTCGACGTTGTCATATTTCACGTAAGGGTGTTTTACATTAATAATCGTGACTTTGCCGAATTATTTTGTATGATAAATGAAAAAAAAATAACGAAGGATTGGAACATAACTCATATGCCAGTTGATTCTTTGATATGGCCTCAATCATACCCTAGAGTTATGGGATATCAAAAAAAACACGTATATAAATTGCTATATAGAACCTTGCGATTGTTATACATGGCATTAGCCGATTCTGTTATTTAACAAGTTATGGAAGAACTTATAAAACGTATCTTGAGAAAATCTATAATATACAGATAAGGATGTTAAAAATATTGGTACCTTATAAGATTAAACATAAATAAAAACCAGATTATGACATGTTGTTTAAATATTGTAAAATCATAAATGTGTTCGACAAAGTCAAACTGGCTGTTGCCTCTGAATTTATGAAAAACTGCAGAAAACAAAGAGACCAAACTTTGTTCGTAACCAGTCGTACTTGCTTACATATAAACTGCCAAAGATGAATAATGAATATGGTAAGACAGCCTGGGCCCCAATTCTGTAACTTTGAGTTAAGCAACACGCCATTGACACTCTATCGACACACTACAGACATTATTTTGCCACTGTTGCAAATTTGGCATTCTGCAAAAACTTCAATGGCGTTTCAGTGGTGTCTCAGTAGTGTGTCGACAGTATGTCGATAGTGTGGTAGTACAATAGTTTTGAGTGTTGCTACCAAAAACTACCATGAGGTACACCAAACCTGCCACTTTTTAAATCCAATTTTTATCAATTAATTCTTTATAATATGGGTTTATTTAATAATATAAAAACGTTTTATTATTAAAAACATCAAATTTCACTAAAAACATGCGTTTAATAACGTTTAATGAGTGTAGGCCTTAGGGACGCTATGGCGCGAGCATTTGAAATTTTAAAAATATATCGTATTTTTTTTTTCGATATTCTACCAATTTCATTGCAGTAGCGGGTTAAACTTGACTATAGAAACCATTTATACTCTGAGACGCATGGCCCCACGACGCACCGTTTCCGAGATATGGGCCTTCGATTATTATTTTGTTGTTTTTTTTTATTTATAAAAAAAAACCTTAAATTCTTGTTGGGATGCTGCTTACACTAGGGGGTATCCCTAAGGGGGGGTCAAATTTTGTTTATTTTTTGCCTAGGACGCACCGTTTTCGAAATTTTTGAATTTATATCTTATTAATAAAAAAATATTTGAATACTGAAGAAAAAAAATTTTTTTTCATGGATTTTTTACATCGTCTCATGGTTTTCGGTCGGAGTGTCAAGTTCACATACAAACCTTTAATTCATCAAGGATTCCATTTCGCCGTCGGTGTCTCTGGAGAAAGGAAATGAGCTCGTCAATTAGCTCCCTTGCTTGCTCCCTACCAAGCTGAAACGTTTTGACAAACCACATCTTGGGAAGTTCATGAAAGTTTGGCCATCATGATGCCATTGTAACATTATAGTGGACCAGACTACCAATTATTACAGTCGTCTTACTATGGCGTTTCAATGGCACTACAGTGGCAAGCGAATTACCGTATACAGTTTGCAGAATAGCAAATGTCAATGACTATTCTATTGAGACACTACTGACACACTATTGACACGTTGGTTATTTTACAGAATTGAGCCCCTGGACGTACGCCTTTCCTGCCATTCTAAATGAACTACCAAAGAAAATTGCCAAAAAATGAGAAAACAAAAAACCTAAACAAATTAAAAATATCTTAAAAGCCTACTTTACTGTGGGGAAGTATGGAATGGAGGATGTCAGCGTGTAGGTTCTCAGCCATAAAAAGTGAGCAACTAGTTAAATAAGCTTATAGCACACATAATCTTATTATAAGTAGATTAAGCGCTATATTTTGTGTAAAAAGTATGAAAAGATTGATGAAATAAACAGATTTAAATTTAAAAAAAAATAACTCTTCATTGTGCGTGGTCCGACCCGCACTTGGCCGGGTTTGTTTCTTTTACAACCGAAGAATTTTTTTGTTGAAAAATTAGGCTGACATCTTTCTTTTTCTAAAATCTAGAAGAATCATGAACTGAATTCATGGTAACAGTTTGCGCGTCCATCACGTTACATCCTGTATTTGGAGATAGCACTAAATAGTTAAGGGGACGATAACCGACTTTTAATGATTTTATACTGAAGATCACGTCTAAACGAGTAGTGTTAATGATTTGAAAAAAAAGATATGATTAATTAGAGCAGTTTTTCAATAACTTAATATGTGAATATTTTAGATTATGTTTATATTACATAGTCAAATAAATTTGTAAAGTTATGTCTAACGCGGATGAAAAACTGAGAATGGCGCCAAATCTACCAAGCGTATTTTTCTGAAACCTTCACCATTTTAACGATAATTTAATTATTGATCTTTTAGTATACGCGTTTATTAAAATACCTTTTTTGTGTATAATAAATTATCCTTGATGGGCGAGTCCTATTACTGGCTGAACGTACGACGCGTTGCGTGAGCTCAGTACAGAACACGCAACCTAACCACTCAAGGTCACTGGCATATATCTGCGTCTTAAGTACTACAAATGTTGAAATGTTCTTGAAATTTCCTGCCATTTATTTGATTGAGAATTCAGTTGCCAGGAAGTCTAGGCCTTCGCCATATCTGGAACTTAGCCTGAGATCTACGAAAAAGCCGTTGATGGTAACAATCTCAAAAATAACTCTCTTCCGCAGGATATAATACCGCTAGTAGGGGATGTCATACCTCCGCCATATTGGATCATGTACTACCCCGAAACGATGCTCACCAATTCGCTCATGGGTGAAGTGGGCGCTAAACTGAACCTGAACCGGCTGAACTCCACCCCAGGTAAGTAAAGAGAAATCCCTACTTTGACTGGTGATTCGAAAGTCTGACGGAAGCGGTAGCTAAGTAAGATATTGTAAAGGTTGTCTGAAAAAGGGGACCTTACATCATGCAGGCTAGCAAAACAATGATTCTGATTCTGGTATTACATTCGATCACTCAAGCGAATTTAGAATCAGTTTCAAAATATCTTGAAATAAATTGCTAAAATTCAGTAAGTATTCCTTCTATTTTCTTATAGGTTATTTTTTAAGTTCTATGCCTAAAATTGCCGATAAAGTTATTTTTGGACATGAAAACTGTTTTAAACTTGAACACTATTTAGTTTACCTTATAAAATAATTAAAATTGCAAAATTGTTACATTTCCTGTATAATTTTAACCAGTGCCACCCCCATAACTCTATGGGGGCGGTTGTGCCCCCACTTCCCATATGTAGCACCTACGCCGTATAGGTTCGGGTAAAGGCTTCTACATACTGGCGTGACTTGTCGCGCGCCGCGACACCGGTAGAACAATTTCCTTGAATTTTTCATAGAAATTGTTCTACCGGTGTCGCGTCGCGCCAGTATGTAGAAGCCTTAATAAGTGCGGGTAGCGCTCACAATATTAGGTATAGTGCCCAAGCGTGTGCGCAAACACAAGGTGCACTCGCTTCCCTCGTGCTCATAGTCCGTAGGCACAACGCCGGCAATCTGACACGACCAGAGAGACATCAGGTGCAAGACCGACGGCTTTACATTCTCCTCGAGGCTCGAAGATGTCATACTCATACCGCCAACTCCCTAACTCCGTGTTGCCACTGAGTATTTCTTGAGAGAAAACCCCAATAACTTTTTTTCTTAACATGTCTCAGAATCTTAGGCAGGCGCCTCAAGATCCACAGCCATAAAAGGGCGCGTACGTAAAGCTAGCCAGATGTAGACTAATCAGTAGACCAACGAGGTTATAAATTAGAAGTGTGGGGGATAGGTACCCGCATTATGTACGCATTTGGTGCCCACCGAACCGCATCGCACGTGTCATGGAATAACTGGCAGAATAGTCGGTTGGTTCAGTTGCCAAAAAGAAAAAAAAAACCAGTGGCGTAGCTAGGTGTGGGCGAAGTGGGCCCCCAGACTTTACCAAAGATGACTAATTTAAATTAATCATCAGTGTGTAAAATTATTTTTTTTAATTTGATCACTTTTACGCTCGAAAAAGACAGTAACAAATTTAAAAGCGTGTTTGTTTGGTGCCTCACAAGAAGCCCATCTTAAGCGCGACTGCCAGGCCGTTGTAACTACCTTCAAAGACCGCAACCGTTAGTTTGGCGGAATACGAGACTTAGGAATTAATAGCTATGAGCAAGCGTTTTTCGCATTATGCCATAAAAAGATTCCAAGTTAGGAAAAGTGCAAAGGAATGCATTGGCATTCATTTGCACTTTTCCTAACTTGGAATCTTTTTCGAGCATTGGCTAACGGCATTAAGTCAAGCATCTTTGGTAGGATAGATGTATTGGGTAGATCTTGGGAACGAAAGAAAAGGGGCCTCGCTGATGCGACTTCGCCCATGTGTATATTAGTCCACGCTACGCCTCTGAAAAAGACTCACACGTCGACTTACCTATCTACAATTCCGCGGAGTAGTAGCCAGCCAGTAGCAGCCAGCCAGTAGTAGCCAGCCAGTAGCAGCCAGCCAGTAGTAGCCAGCCAGTAGTAGCCAGCCAGTAGTAGCCAGCCAGTTCCAGTAGCTCAGCAAAGTTGTTAGTCGTATAAATAAACAATGAACACTATACACATAGGTATGTGCGTATGTGCGACTGTGCGTTGCATTGGCAGACTATACCTACCGACATTATTATACAATGATTCATTGTAAAACTGATAACAGACGAATACACAATGTAATTAAATGAGATAAGTAGTTCACTCCCATTCAACTCATTATCGGCCCACTCCCTCTCACCGAGAGAAGGCCTGTGTCCCAGCAGTGGGGACACTCATTTTTATAGACGGAGGGGAACCGGATTTTAGGGTCTCGCCTTTAAACGGTGATCGCAATAGAGACGTGTTTTGGCAGATTAAAACCAGTATTAAAATTTACGCTCATCGGACAAATTCTGTGTGTAAGTTTCGGAGAGCAAATTAGCGTAAACTTACGCTCCAATCTGTCAAAATGAGTGCATTTTGGCGTGATTTTGGACAAGGACGTCGAAATTTTAAGCTATGTTAACTGTAAATGTAACTAGGTATTAATTACGAGTACAATTAAACGTAACGCACGTGAGTAACGTATGCGGATGTAGGTGGATACGCTGGGTGGTGACGACCTAGGACATACATAGACCTTATTGGTGATGTCCTCCAAAATGGTCAGGTGCATTAAGTACTCGCAACCGACACACGTGTAAGACCAGATAGAAGAATGCGATCGGAATAAAATGAGTATTGTTGGAATAGTAGCAGGTGGCGTGCTTATCCTCACGGGAAAAAAGGCGTAAGTTTATGTATTAATAACGAGTTCTATTCAAACTGTGGAACGACTATTATTTAAAAACACCAAGAATCGTTTCTTTGTTTATTTTGTATCAATTTTGCCCCCATTTCATTCACCCAGACTACGAATGTGAAAGACATGCAGGATTGTTTGGGTCATGTGGTGTGATAAAAACCACACATCTATCTCTTACCTGTGGGTCAGGACCAAATTTTTAACGTAATTGCACAACGGAAATCACAACGGAATGTATCATACTGCAATGGTAAATAAATGTGGTATGTGCATCGAGATATAAGTACTAACGTACTAGAGAAGCTACGTCAAATAACTGAATTGTCCTATTCTTCGTAATTTGAATCTTTAGTTCGCGCAGCCCTAAAATAATAACAATTCGTCTAAACCGTAACTAATTTACCACAGCGCTAGATTTGCTGCGGAAGTATATTTATTCTATATAATTTATTATTGTCGGAAGTACTAGGCGCGAAAGAGCTAGAGAGCGACTGAGTGAGGTGCGGCGCGATCGCCGCAGTTGAACGAGACAAAGTACGAATTTACGGTGTCTTCTCTAGTACGTTAGTACTTATATCTCGATGGGTATGTGTATCATATATATAGTCCGTTGTGAATTCCGTTGTGCAATTACGTCAAAAATTTGGACCTGACCCATGTATTGCTATATATATGATATATGATAATATGCTAGTCACATAAGAGACCATGAAAGAGCACCACAACACCTAAGCTTACAACCACCATGATAAGAAGTCATCTATAACAAACGCTGTGAAATCTGATGGATGGTGTAGTGTATACTGTCTCATTCACACAAGTAAGCTGCTGTCACTAATGTCATCTGTCAGTCACCACGAATGGCGGGAAAAGGTTGGAAGTGAAGTACGCTTGGTGTGGTAGTGAGCCAGTGTAGTGATATAGTCAGTCTAAATAAGGGATCAAGAGGATGATATTCATCATCATACGGCATCATCAGTGTCACACAGCTGGGCAAACTCCTCCCTCTCTCCCTTTTTTACACATTTCTATTTCCTGCTAATGCGGGCCAATCCTTTAACCATTCGGAAGGAGTCAAACTCGTCCCCCCATCTTCGCCTCGGTATGCAGCGGTTTCCTGTAGCGTTTAATGGCGGCCAAATGCCCCACTCTATACTTCTTTAGCCCACATCTCACCTGACGTACATACATACATAAACTCACGCCTTTTCCCCATGGAGTTAGGCAGAGACTACAGAACGCCACCTGCTATAATACTTAATTTTACTCCTTTAATCCTTTTGCGTCGTTTACGTTCAATCATCTGGTCCGCACACCTGTGTCCGCGCACCGGATATTTCTGAATATGTCCTTCATTTCACTAACATTTGCCAGTAAATACCTTTTGTTAGTTGCCTCTCTTATTACCTTTTGTTAGTCACCTCGAAGTATCTTATTACCTTTTGTTAGACGTCTCGACGTATCTTATTACCTTTTGTTAGTCGCCTCGACGTACCTACCTTATTACCTTATGTTAGTCGCCTTGACGTATCTTATTACCTTTTATTAGTCGCCGCGACGTTCTTTATTACCTTTTGTTAGTCGCCTCCACGTACCTTATTACCTTTTGTTACTCGCCTCGACGTATCTTATTACCTTTTGTTAGTCGCCTTGACGTATCTTATTACCTTTTAATTATTTAATACTTTAAACACACAAAGTGGAGTAGGCAAAGTGGTGTAGAGAGGCGGACTTAATGCCATATGACAAACAGTGGTAGGTGCAATAGCGAGAATTGAGGAATACATATTATTTAAATATAAATATAGATATACAAATACCTATTAAAAACTATAAATTTAATAATATATACACCTAATTATATATAAATCTAGGCACAAATAAATATACCTTTTGTTAGTCGCCTTGACATATTTAATTAATACATAATTTAATTTAATTCTATTGCCCACAGGTCACTCAGAAAGAGGCTACTTTCCGTTGTCGAATCTATCTCGGCTGCCTGATTTCGCGGCTAAAATGAAAATCATGGAGGCTATCATAATTTTTCAAGTAAGTACAGGACGTAGCTGTAGATCGATTGTTTGTAAGGAATACATATACAGGTTGTTTGGAAGCTAGGTGCAAAACCTTAAGGGGACGATAAACGACTTTTAATGATTTTATACTGAAGATCACGTCTAAACGAGTAGTGTTAATGTTTTGAAAAAAATATAATGTTAAATTAGAGCATTTTCTCAATAACTTAATATGTGATTTTTTTTTTTTTTATTTATTTAAAGGGTTTTGTCGCTTAGCGACCACATCTCCCAGTGCAGAAAAACACAAAATTTTTGATAATTATGATCTACCTTATAACTGACTTGTACAATTGTTTAGCCTTATCGGACACTGGAGAAGCAAGGATGGCATTACAACAGCCAATATCGTACGTTTTATATTGTCCAAAAACATTAATTCTAGTATTTTCATTCCGGACACACTCCATCAGAATATGAAAGACATCATCAACCATACCACAGTCATCACAATTTGGGGACAACGCCTTCCTCATTAAGTAATAAAACTTATTTGATGGAATATGTCCGGAACGAAGTCTTAGGCCTATAGTAATTAGGTTTTTATTAAGGTCACAATCAATCCACGGAACCCGAGAAATCTCAGGCTGGATAGTTCGATACCATATCCCTTTTTCTTTTGATCTTTCATCAAAATATTCCTGCCAAAGATCTAAACATTTTTTTTTAGCCTTTCCAAAATAATCCGAATACAGTGGAGTAATATTCATGAGAACTCCATCAACACACGCTTGTTTAGCGAGCATATCAACCTTATCATTTTCTTCTACCTGACAATGCGACGGAATCCACTGAATACATACCGTTTTGGAATTAGACTGAAGCTTTAAGAGCAATTCATAAATCACATAGGCTGTCGGAATACCTCGCATGTGAGAAGTGTGCCGAGCCAAATGTTTCAGCGAACTTTTGGAGTCTGTCAGAATGTGAATATTTTAGATTATGTTTATGTTACATAGTGAAATTAATTTGTAAAGTTATCTCTAACGCGGATAAAAAACTGAGAATGGCGCAAAATTTACCAAGCGTATTTTTCTGAAACCTTCACCAATTTAAAGATAATTTAATTATTGATCTTTTAGTATACGCGTTTTATTAAAATACCTTTTGTTTTGTTTAGAATAAATTAATAATGCGTCAAATTGAGGACAGCGCTCCTTGATGGGCGAGTCCTATTACTGGCTGAACGTACGACGCGTTGCGTGAGCTCAGTACAGAACACGCAAGCTAACCACTCAAGGTCACTGGCATATATCTGCGTCTTAAGGGGGTGATAGTTGACACCATTTGGAACATATTGAGCATGTTTAAAAAAAGGTTTGAACGATTTAGGCTATTTTATTTTCCAAATTTTAAAAGTATTCTACGACTTCAAAAGTGTCTAGTATTTTTTTTTAATAGCACAGATGCTTGGATCTTGGTTTAACGACGAAAAATAACATACCAACTTTAAGTGTAATTTTTTTATTTGCAATTAAGCGAAAAATTGCAAAAAAAAAAAACGTACTTCGACTAATACATATATGACTCAAAATGCTCTAAATGGTGCCAACTATCAACTATCAACCCCTTAATATTTTGCACCCAGCTTCTCCAAACCCTGTATGTAGCGGATTGAGTTTAAGAAAAACTTCGGCTTTGTAGAGCGTTGTGTCTGTCACACATACCAGTGTCAGTTTCTTTGAGAAACGAGGGTAGTGTTTTCCAGTTGTGTAACGCAGAGGTTAACGTGTTAGTTTTTAGGGTTCCGTATCCAACGGGACCCTATTACTAAGGCGCCATCTCGACGGGTCAGAGAATCGTGGCGATAGTCACGCTGTCGCTGTGCCTTCAAATGATCGCCGCGACGATATCGCCGTGTAGGGAATTGGGGATTGATTCAAAGAGTTTCAATAGAATTTGATGGCACCGCAAGACTATCGCTGCAATTTTCTCGCCCGTGGAGGTGGCACCTAAGGCTTCGCTGTTCGTCCGTCTGTCTGTCACAGGGCTGTATCTTTTAAACCGTAATAGGTAGGCACTTGAAATTTTCACAGAGGATGTACTACTACGGCCGTTATAATTAATAATTAAGTATTATTGCGCAATTGTTTGATAACCTGAAGAAATATAAAAAATTAAATAACAACAAATAAGTAATAAAAATAAAATACTGTAAAAAAAAAATCCACCATAGTTTTTTTTATGTACGGGGTCAAATTAAATTAACTAGAGAAACTCTGAAACGTTAACGTTATGGATATCTAAACACTATAACTTAAAATAATAAAATAAAAAATATGCTGTTTTTTTGGGGGGTTAGCGACTGCTGGTAGTGTTGTTACTTACTTAAAGTATGAGTTGAGAAACTCTGTTTTATTTATTAAAACTTTATGCACCAGTAAAAAAAACTACTGTATAAAGGCGGACTTAATGCCTGAGGCATTTTCTACCAGTCAACCTTAGGGTGATGCAGAGACAAAACATGGTAGGTGCAATATGAGGATAGATAACTCGAAAAACAACAATATATACATAGATACATACATACTTTTAAACAAAATAAAAAGTGTCAGGAGAAATAACGACTGGTGGAGGAGAAAACGATCAGCGCTGGGAATATTCTGCCAACTTCTTACGAATATATTCCCGTGCCTTCACTTTAAATGTTAACCGACTAGTTGCCATCCTGATGCTCAGAGAGAGCGCATTCCAAAGAAAAACCGCCTGGACAAAGAATGAAGAGTGTAGGAAACCAGAGCGGCGAGAAGGACATCGTAGAAGACGATTGTTGGTGGAACGAATATTTTTATTATGGGCAGAGCACAAGTATTGTACATGTGTATCGTGTTTAGATATCGATAACTATAACGTCTGTGAAGTTCACACAAAAAAAAATGTTTCTTTAAGCCAATATTTCAAGTGACTACACTGTGGTCGATGACCCCACAAAAAATCATCAAATTAATTAATTTTCTGTTAAATCAGAATCAAAAATGTATAGTTAAATATTGTACCATGGTACGGAATCCCTCGGGTGCGAGTCGGAATCCGACTCAAACACTAACCCGTTTTTTTTTTTTGTAATTGAAACGTTTTTTTTGACAGGACATGTCGGAGGAGTCGTGGCCCACCCACCTGAACTACACCATTCGTATGAAGGGCGACTTCAAAACAGGAACGTACCAGTCTCTGGATGATACACCAGGACCTCACAGGATGTTTGGTAAGACTTACACTTTTCTTTAGAAGTCATGGTGTTTAGTTGTTATGGTATGCATTGCATTCACATTCATAACTTTTATTCAATTCAATTTTTTTTAAAGAACTCCCGAATCTAAAATAAATCATGAACCGATCAAACTGAATTACTGAAACAAGTTGTCATAACATTCGCATAATTCTCGTTGACCGTGACAAAACATGTACTTACCACATGGCTAGCCAAGGTCAATTTTAAATGCAACGTAAGCATTTTGCAGACGATGCCAGTAGCTGGCGCTATTAGAATTAAGGGCCGGAGCACACCACACATCCGGCAAGGCGCAACACAGCCTGGTTTTTACTGCTAAATAAATATCAACATTGCCTTTCTTTATAAGAATTATAAGTATATAAATGTAATGTTGTTAGTGTAGGGGTAATCTTCGGAACTACTGATCCGATTCCGATTTTATGTTGAAACAAGAAATTCCAGGTGGACGAAGTCACGGAGAAAAAAAAAACGGTCAAGTGCGTGTCGGACCACGCACAATGAAGGGTTCCGTAGTTAGGATGAATTTATCCAAAAAAAAAACTTAACATTGTAGTTGAAAAACATGTTCTCCCATACATCGATATAGGTACGTCACAGTCAATTCTCCAACTGCAAATATAAGTTTGTAATCGCGAAAAACATTTTTTTGATCATGTGATAAAACTATAAATTTACAATTTTAAGATTTTTTCCTATACTTGTGCTGTGCTTTTTGCCAAATTTCATGATTCTAGATCAACGGGAAGTACCCTGTAGGTTTTGATTTATTTGCGAGTATCGAAATATCTCGCAATAATGGCGCTTAAATCG
Source organism: Tiliacea aurago (assembly GCA_948098905.1). Taxonomy (NCBI): domain Eukaryota; kingdom Metazoa; phylum Arthropoda; class Insecta; order Lepidoptera; family Noctuidae; genus Tiliacea; species Tiliacea aurago. The sequence goes on from OX402593.1 coordinate 23,243,127, forward strand.
CCGTATTTTTTTTATTGCGTTGACTTAGAAGCTTGATTTTTTTAGAGCTCCAAGGGACCATGGACTTACGTATTTGATATTAATTTCAACTTGATACCTACACGCGTTCCTGAGAAAAATGGTCTTGACAGACTGACAGACAGACGGACAACGAAGTGATCCTATAAGGGTTCCGTTTTTTCCTCTTGAGGTACAGAACCCTAAAAAAACACAAAACCCGACTGTAACTAAGTCGGAAAAGAAGACTTTTCAAGAAGTCAGATGCAGATGGCATTTATTTTAGATCAATCTCAGATTTGATGGCACCAACTGCATCAGACTGCTTGAAAGTCTTCTTTCTTTTTCGTCTGGTTAGTGATTAACCTGGGCCCGCAGAATCGACATACATAGCGATCGTTTTACGACCGAATTCGGTCGCAAATTTCTAATGGAGTCCCTAAACGGTCAAAAATGCTTGACAAGATTGTGATTTTTTCGTGGTTATCAAGCCATTTTGACCGTCTAGAGATCCCATTAGGACTTTGCGATCGAATTCGGTCGTAAAGCGATCGGTATCTATGTCGAGACTGCAGGGCCTGGGGGCCTACTCCGAAGTATCGGTCGTTTCTTGACTTCCAAAGTTTCCGTTTTTTACTTTGAATCCTGATACATATCCCTTTGGCCGTCGTTTTTAGGGTTCCATACCTCAAGAGGAAAAAACGGAACCCTTATAGGATCACTTTGTAGTCCGTCTGTTTGCCTTTCTGTCTGTCTGTCTGTCAGTCTGTCAAGACCCTTTTTCTCAGGAACGCGTGTAGGTATCAAGTTGAAACTAATATCAAATACGTAGGTCCACGGTCCCTTGAAGCTCTAAAAAAATCAAGCTTCTAAGTCAACGCAATAAAAAAATACGGTTATTTTTCAACTACAAAGTTAGGTTTGTCCTTTAATCCTCCTTAACTTTTCGTCAGAGTAATGTTCGGTGCATTCATAGTTTATGAACTTCAGTAGGTAATGTTGATTATTTTGGTGAAATTAGCTGTACAATTTTGCCTAACGGCTTACACTGTTAAACTTACTTATTTTTAAGGATGATGAATGTTATCTTTGTTAATTTACGGCATTCGGATTCGTCATCCATTAAAAACCAATTTTTTTCAAACACGTAGTCATGTTGTAAGTAGTACATAATTATGTAAATCCACTTACTCCATACCATAGATATAAGAAAGAAGGAGATATGCCCCGGTAGTTGAAAATGTATCGGAACCCGGGGTCTCCAGTTTGTCCCTACGCCACAACTACACATGCAGTTCAGTAAAAGCAATCCATACGAAGTCGCGCACACACTCGCAAGAAATAAATCAAAACGTACTACACAATCAATTATAAACCTTATCGCATGAAACGCAGCGTGCATTTTTATTTTAAATACTTAAATTATTTAAGAAAATAGATGAAAATTTACCATTCCCCGATTATCTACAACTCATATAAAAAGTAGTAGTACTTAATTATTAATTATAGTAGGTACTACCGTAATTCTTGCTTGTAGTAGTTATTTGATTTTAAGTTAATATTTTACCAATGGTAATACTGAATTAAATATTATTATTTACTCGAGGGGTTTGGCGCTGATAGCCGAAATACAGGCTCTGCCTAGTTCGGCTACAGATGCTCAATGCCACCTTTATTGATCTAAATTAGCCTGTTAAAATATTTTGTAATTTATGTCTAAGTTTTCTTTGAATAAACATTATCTTATCTTATTTATTATTATTCACTATTAAGAGTTTACCAACGACTTTAAAAACAGGGATTAGTGATTTATTTGCAATAATGAAACAATAGCGCTATCGAAAACATAAACAATCAGGGTATTAGGAAACCATTCGCAGCATGTATTCAGAGATAATTTTTTACAAGTCTCAAGTCGATTTCCGATTGGTGGCAAAAATGGCGAAGTTCCATACTAAGTTTCATTCCCTATTTAAACACTTCCCTATTTGAACACTATATTTTGAAAAATCCTTCCTTAGTGTTCACTTTCACTATGAAAATAACTCTTGTTTTAAAAATTTTATTAAATATTTTAACATTTTAATTTAAAATTTTAATTGATTTTTTTTTTTTATTTAAAAAAAATATTTTTGTTTAAAATTTTAAGTTAAAATTTCTCAGTTTAGACTGTTTGTTGTCCGTCAGTGAATTTAAGATTTTTATTAAATTGATTTATGTTGTGTTTTCTACAGGTTTCCAATATGGAACGTTCATGCGCATCCAATGGGCGGTCGACACAAGCTACATCAAGTTACTGACAGGAAATGAAGTGCCTCAGGTGAGATTATTGTAATAAAATACTCAAACAGTGCGCTGTTGGATTTTTAACGCTCACTGTTTAAAAGTAGAATATCCGACAGTGCTTTGCAGCACAGCAGTTTGTGCAGTGCAGCATACCCACATAATCTAATGTCAAGAGCAAAAAACCGGCCAAGTGCGTGTCGGACCACGCACAATGTAGGGTTCGTAGTTGGTAAATGCTTTTGCTTTCTTTCTAATCGCAAAAAAAAAATATGATAAAACAACAAATTAATTAATTTCGAACTTTTTCCTTTATATATGCTGTGAGACTGAGACCTTCTTGTTAAATTTCATGATTCTATGTCTATGGATTTTGGAGATTTTGATTTGTTTGCGAGTATCAATTTATATTGCATAAATCACCATATTTTTGTATTGTGTTGATTTAGTAGCTTGATTTTTTTAGAGATCCAAGGAACCGTAGCTCTACGTATTTGCTATTAATTTCAACTTGATACGGGTCTCAAAAAGGGTCTTGAAAGACTGACAGACAGACAGTCAGACGGATAACGAAGTGATCCTATAAGGATTCCGTTTTTTCCTTTTGAGGTAGCGAACCCTAATAAAAACAGGTCGCGCGTCTTCCGGAGAATTCTCGCGCATTCTCGGGAATTTCCGCAGCTATTTCACAATTGCCATAAAGTTCATTATGCTTAGACCCAATTTCGTGTCAAAAATTCGCTTCCATTCCGTTCTGCGGCAATGTAAATTGAGCCCTAGTCGGAATGAATGAATGATTCTAAACGATAACTGAAAATCAAAACTCATTTATTCAATCTAGGCTGAGAATCAGCTCTTTTCGAACGTCAAAATTTTACATAGGACAGTCCCCTAAAACGCCCGCGCCCTTCACGCCTGAATTTTAAATTTCATACGTCATGTTATAATTTGTTTAGTACTTCGTTGCTACTGACTACTTAACGATATAAACATACATACATCAATATAGGTATGTAGACTATTTGCCGAAGTTATTTCTGTTTTATGAAGGTAATTAATAAACGATCATACTGTTGTTCCGTGTGGTGCCGGACGTAAAGAATAGCACCCCCCTATTTCTTCCCGTAGGTGTCGTTAAAGGCGACTTAAGGACTTACTAGAGAATGGGCAGCAGCGTTATCTATGCATTTTAACAACATACTGCAATCGCCAACCCGCCTGCCAAGCGTGACAATTATGGCACACCCCCCCACTTTTTTTTTAGGCCGCCTATATCCAGCAGAGGATTCGTCTTTCGGCTGAAATGATGATTATGAACTACTGTTGCCTCGTTGGTCGTAAGCGCTACCGCTGAGCATGAGGTCTTGGATTCTTTTCTCGTTTTTACTTTAGGAATTCCTCAGTAACAGTTAGAGTTTCTAACCTTTTGTATCCATTCATTGTGTAATTTTTATCAAGTCTGTTTTACCCTTCTGTGTTATTGTCAAAGTTTATGTTTTTTTTGTGAATAAAAAGAATTTATTATTATTATTAGTCTGGATTTGTGGCCTGTTGATGGCAATAGGCTCGCCCCTTGTTACATGGGACCGTAACTGACGGAATGAGGATGTACACCTCACACACACACCTCTGCCTAACCCTTCTGGGAATACAGGCGTGATGTTATGTAATTATTAAACGATAGCTTTTATTGACAAATTAAAAAAATATTTATGTTATTTCCTTCATGCTAGATGTCACCTGCAATTGATTGCGAACTAAGTAGAATTTTAATGGCAAAATTTTTCAAGGTTATGAAGTAATTTCAGTTGCAATGGGAAATTTGCCAGTCAACAAGGTGGCAGCGAGACTTGCTACTGGGTTACAATTAGGGTTGCCAACCCTACTATATAATATAGTATCCTGCTATATTACTTAAATAAATACTATATTTCGAAAGAAAAATATAGTAGGCGGAACTACTTTTTTTTTACTTCAATACAAAATGGCGAAATTATCGCAATACGGCCAGTATTAATCTCGTAAAAGCTGAATTAATGGTTTTTTGTAACCATAATGTAATAAATGTCTTACAATTTTTACACTCTTTATAGTGTAAAAATTGTTACATTAAAAAAAACAACCTTATAATAATAAAGGGATGAATTTGTCCCATGAACAAACTTAACATTGTAGTTGAAAAACATGGTCTCCCATACATCGATATTCGCCAACTGCATATGTAAGTTTGTAAAACAGCAAATTAACAAAGTTCGGACTTTTTCTTTACAAGTGCCGCAATGCCAAATTTCATGATTCTGGGTCAACGGGAAGTACCCTATAGGTTTTGATTTATTTGCGAGTATCTATATCGCATAAATCACCTTATTTTTGTATTGCGTTGACGTAGAAACTTGATTTTTTTGAGCTTCAAGGGACCATAGACTTACGTATTTGATATTAATTTCAACTTGATACCTACACGCGTTTCTGAGAAAAAGGTGACAGACTGACAGACAGACGGACAACGAAGTGATCCTACAAGGGTTCCGTTTTTTTTTCCTTTTGAGGTACGGAACCCTTTTTTTTTTTGTTCACAGGGTGGAAAATCCTCATGGATGTCCTCCGCCCTGGGGCGGGCGGTGGGGTCTGTCAGACTCTTACTGACTAAAAACCACCCCAGTGTTCCCCTCCCACACTTGCACCGGGGATCTTGGGATCTGTTATTACTTCCGCAATCCCCGGCTAGTGCCGGCCCGCCTCTGCGGGCCACCTCAAGCCTGAGGGGGGGTGTCTGACCCCCCCCCCCGCGACGTCTGATGGGGGCGCGCGTGGAACACTACGCGCCGCCACCTCGGGTCCAATATGATAGGGGGCGGCGGACGTCCCCAAGTCCGCCGTCCCTGGACCCATTTATGGGGGCTGGAAGAGGGCGTTATCGGCCCTCCGCCCCCGACGCCCGGTGCGCCTGCTGCGGGCCGGGTGAGCGGACGAGATATCCCGCTCCCTTTCCGCAGCCTCCTTGAAACTGTCGTGTCGCAGAAGGACACCACCGCGTCCCAGGACTCCTTACTGCCGGCCATCGACTCGACCACGGCCGGCAGCGATAGGTCACTGCCTACTCCTGAGAGAGGTACGGAACCCTAAAACAACCTTATAATAATAAAGGTGGTACATTCCTACCAACTTATCTGTGAAATGGCGAAAATTGGAACTACGAAATTTAGCTAGCTTAATTTATTTTTATCTACGAAAATTAGCAACACTGAATAGACGGTGGCGTCCGCTTTCAGTTCACAGATAAGTTGGTAGGACTGTAATAGGTATTACCGTGCGACGCCTTTTTGAAAAATAATCAAAATGGCGAACCGATGCGGGGCCAGTCTTCATACAAAAAGTTTGATTCGGTTGTTCCATTTTGACATTTTTCAAGGCTTACTCAAGGATGCATATTCGGTACGGCTCTAATAATCATTCCATATCCTAAGGGCACGTCTTCCTTACCATTACCGCGCCCCCCGGTCTACTCTTTGATATGCAATGGTCTCTAGTCCCATGAAACATGAGGCTCCAGGGGCTAGTGCGAAATCGCCCGGAGGACACGGTGGAGCATACGGTGGAGGTCTGCTCTGCTTGGGCGGAGCTCCGCCGTGTCCTCACGGAGGCGATCGGCGGCGACGATCTCTCGCGTCCGGCCCTGGTTCAGGCCATGGTTCGGAGCGAGAGTGCATGGGAGGCCGTCACCTCCTTCTGCGAAACAGTAATGCTCGCGAAAGAGGAGGCGGAACGCATGAGGGTGAGGCAGGGTGCCCGCCCTTCCGCCCTTAGTCGCCGCAGGAGACGCCCTGGGCGTCGGGAATCGCAGGCCGATTCCCGGCCACCGTAGGCGCGGGCTTGCGGACGGTGAGCGATGGGTAGCTCGCCGTCCGATAAGGACCAGGCCCGGGTCAACGGCGCGTTGTGTTCCACGCGCGCCTCAAAGAGACGTCAGAACCAATTAACGGGGTCCGAAAGGGCCAATGCCTGCCAGGGTTACGAGCCTGTCCAAAAGGGATATCGTGGCTCTGGCACACAGGCATTTGAAGGAACACGGTGGGTTTTAGTCAGTAAAAGTCTGACACTCCCTCTCGCTCCGCCCAGAGCGGGAGAAGTTATTTGATGGCTAGTGCGAATCTTTGGGTTCATTCGAGTAATCGAATCTGGTTTAACCACGCTGTGGGGTCGGTGCATTTCATTCGTTCAAACAAATTGCAAAAAACGTAAAAGATTTTGAATTTCGCGGGCTACCACTGCCTATCCATCTTAACTGAATGTATACCGAATAGGTTGTTCAACTGTATTAAACTCAACTCAAACACAAAACATTTATTTCAATTAAACCTATTACAGGCATTTTTGAATTGTCAAAGAGTCGGTCAGGTAGTCAGAAAGTTGAAGCTATTTGTCCATTCCAAAACGTAGATCTCTATGGAGAAGAACACGCAAGAAACTCCAAGGACAGTCTTTTAAATCAAGATATTACAAAATCCTGGGTACATTATTCTTGTTGCTTCTATATGTGAGAACAATGTAAAAAAATAAATTAGTTATTTAAAAAAACAATACAAAATATAAGATTAACAGATTACAAATAAGCCCTGGCAGTTAAGAGAAGACCAGTCTCAACCGACGGCGCCCGTTCACGAAAATGACGCGTGGATCAGCACCATCCAACTCAACCATTTTGTAGGGAACCGAATGATCCAACACACGCGCCACCATCAGCAAGACATTTAAGTGAGCATGACATACTCTCAACTGCCACGCTTTTTAAGTCAACATACATCTTATCATAATAAACGGCTCCATGGTGCTCACATTTACAAAATTGAAAAATGCTTCTAAATTATACAAAACTCTTGCAATGTGTTTCAAAAAATAATAAAATTTTACTAGCAAATGGAAAATCATTATTACCTACCTATTGAAGTATATTTAAGTATCGCCTGTCAATGTTCAAACCTAAACATAAATTCATAATATTCAACATAATGTAATTTCACATAACAAACGGTCACTTATGAAACGTCAGAAGCTAGGTGCACGGTTCCAATTGGTCGTTTCCTATGGAGAAGAGCCGGCAAGAAACTCCACGGTTACTCTTTTAAAAATAATTGGCTTTTACAATGTTTTCAAAATACACTGTTAATAGGTATGGGAGGACAGTGTAGGCCTGTCAACAAGTACTAGGTACTACAAAATAGAAATCAATCGTGTTTGTTTTTATAATTATCCTGAAAAAGACTTGATTTTCGAATAAAAAATGTATCGAGCGAAAATATTACAATTACTTAACTGTCTTCAACATGGAAAAAAAAAGATCCAATAAATCATATAGGTACTTAAGGCGACGTTAACCGACGTTTAATGATTTTATACAGAAGATCACGTCTAAACGAGTAGTGTTAATGAATTGAAAAAATATAATGTTAAATTAGAGCATTTTCTCAATAATTTAATATGTGAATATTTTAGATTATGTATATATTACATAGTGAAATAAGTTTTTAAAGTTATGTCTAACGGGAATAAAAAACTGAGTATGGCGCAAAATCTAAGCGTATTTTTCTGAGACCTTCACTAATTTAAAGATAATTTAATTGTTGATCTTTTACTAAAATACCTTTTGTTTTGTGTATAATAAAATAATAATGCGTCAAATTGGGGACAGCGCTCCTTGATGGGTGAGTCCTATTACTGGCTGAACGTACGACGCGTTGCGTGAGCTCAGTACAGAACACGCAGAGCACGCAACTCAAGGTCACTGGCATATATCTGAGTCTTAAGCTTCATTTTGATAGTATGTGTGACTGTTTCAGAATATTCATGCAAATTAACATAAAAATAGGGAGCCTCCTCTTAAACCAAATGACATGTTTGTCATTACAACTGTACCAATTCTGAATGGATATCATGTACACAAAAGCCAATCCGCAATAAATCAAACGCGTAATGCATCTCTTCCATTATTATTGTTAAAACATTTCGCTACACGATATTACAAATGCCTCCGGAACAAAGGCTTTTCAATGTTCAATCATGGTAAAAAACAATGCCTATTGTATTCACAGGATACGGTCACAAAGTAACCCATAGCAATGACAAATCGCCATGCAATTATCTTATCACCGGCAGATGAATGCCTGATAGTATCTATAGCAGGGGTCTTCAACCTTTTTGAAGTCAAGGGCCGAGAATACTTTGATTTTTATTTGGCGTGACGGCTGGCCGCAAGCCTGCATCACAAGGAAAATTAATATTATTCCATTTTAAACTTATATGTAAGTAAGTATTTAAAAAATAACAATTATTGCAGTTATTGATTATACAATTTTACAAGGCTAGGCTAAACAGGAAATGACACTATTAAAATACAATCAATGAGATGTTTGTAATGGTTTGCGCTTAACTAATTTATTACGAGTAATATCTGCCCCAATAGTGGTCAATAGTATCGTAATTTATTCTCACACTGTTTTCGCGCGTAAGTGTAAGGTATCTGCCTATTTTGTTAATTGTTAGACATGAATAGTAATAAATAAATTTAATTTTGCCAAGCTATTGCCGGGTCGCCAAGGAAGCCACCGCGGGCCGCACACGGCCAGGGTTGAAGACCTTTAATCTATATGAACATCCAAATATATATTTACGCTTGCATCCCCACGAAGGTGTAAACAGAACTGCAACTACAAGCAATTCTATTAATTAAAAAAAAATACATTTAATAAAGCCTTTCAGCGCCTATTTAAAATAAATTATTTTAAATTGACGGAGAATGACCGTACAGGTTTGGTCCCATAGTAAGAAATGAAGAGACAATTGTATTCTTGCGGAATATAGCGTCACATTAATCCCAAAAATGTATGGACGGTGAAGGATGTTCTTTCTCGTAATGGAAAAACCCCACTTCACCCGACCCGCGTATCAAACTCAGGATCCGTTGTTCAGCAGTTCCACTTTTGACTAGTCCATTGAGGCAGTTTTTATGAACAATTGCTTGTTAAATCCCACGATGGAATTTAGCTCTCGCGACGAAAAACTCCCAGTGATTTTGCAACTGTATTTTGTCACTATAGAATTACGACATTGACTAAGATTTGGAACGGTGCAGTGGTTACAATATAGAGAAACTGCTTATGAGGGCGTACAACGGTCCACTAGCGCCACTCCTTTAAAAAAATATTATTTCGTGACTGAGAAGGAATTATGAATAACGGCTAGTAGGGACCCTCGGTAAATATGTCTAGAATTCTAATACCTTTTATAAAGTTTCATATTGAGACACGAAGCACGAAAATACGATCTTAAGAAAAGCGGCCACATTCCTCTAGATCGTATTTTGGTGCTTCGTGTACCATTGTACGCCCCCTTAAAACGTAGGATTTAAGAAAGGGCAATTTTTATTCTCATTATAATAACCTCTTGGTATTGGCCGGGTTGCTGATAACGGAAAAGGGAAGCACAGTAAAATATCGATTGAATATACTTCACTTTGTGGGCGTACCACACAGTGAAGTATATTCCATCGATCTTTTTCTAGCAAAACAACAAAACAAAACATAAGCTGGCCGCTTAGGCCCGTATTTATAGAACGTTACTCAGTACTCAAACATTACTTAAGACTAAATTCAACCAATCCAATGGCTTGAATCTAGTCTCAAGTAATGCTTAGGCTATTGAATCTTCGTACTACGCTCGGCCAGGTCAAGGTCAACTCGGATCAAGGTGTTACCACTGACGTGCGGCCGACTACCATTGTAATATGGATCAAAGAGGAACCCCGGTGGTAACCCGCGAATTTAAAATGCTGTTACGTTTTTTGCAATTTTAAGGTTAGTTTTAGGGTTGTTTAGGGTTAGTCAAATCGTTTATTCGCATAAAATATAGGTAATAAACAATAAAGTTGTTATAAAAAATATAGTGAGCCGAGTTTTTTCTGCCTGAGTTTTGGCATGCTTAAGACGGAGATATATGCCAGATTTGAGTAGTTAGCTTGCGTGTTCTGTACTGAGCTCACGCAACGCGTCGTACGTTCAGCCAGTAATAGGACTCGCCCATCAAGGAGCGTTGTCCCCAATTTGACGCATTATTAATTTATTATACACAAAACAAAAGGTATTTTAATAAAACGCGTATACTAAAAGATCAATAATTAAATTATCTTTAAATTAGTTAAGGTTTCAGAAAAATACGCCTGGTAGATTTTGCGCCATTCTCAGTTTTTTATCCGCGTTAGACATAACTTTACAAATTAATTTCACTATGTAATATAAACATAATCTAAAATAGAGCATTTTCTCAATAATTTAATATGTGAATACATATTGAGAAAATGCTCTAATTTAACTTATTTTTTTTCAAATCATTAAAACAAATTCTCAATTCAATTCTCAATTCTTTATTGCATTCCATATGTATTAATAGATGGTATAAAAAAGTAAAAGATCAATACTACGATCACTACTCGTTTAGACGTGATCTTCAGTATAAAATCATTAAAAGTCGGATATCGTCGCCTTAACAGATACTGTCACCATCAATAAGCTCATTAGCAAAATTATGAAGTAGTCAATAAAATAAGAAATTATTTTAACAAGTCCAGATCATGCACAAACGGGTATCAAGTAAGTAATGTCAATAATATTAAACTGTCGGATATGTCACACAGGGTCATTAAAAAAAGCACTCGAACTATTAATATAGGTAACATTTCTGTATCAAAAAAGCCTTGAGTTTATTTTTAAGTTATTGAAGGGTGTCACTTTATATGCTGTCCGGTAGTTTATTAAATCCAATATTATTATAATTAATTAATTAATTAATATTATTATCTCCTTTATTTCACTATATATACATATAAATTATATATTTTTAAATATTAGAATATAGAAATAGAATATAAAAACATTTAAAAATATAAAAAATAGTAGCCCACCGGTATCGGGAACAGGGTCCAAGCTACCGGCGGTCAGGGCTCCAGAGAGAGGAACCTCCTGACAATGCGAGCCGTGTCCAGAAGTACCGCTCTCTGAATCAGGCCCTTAATCCAGCCGCCCAAAGCGAGCCTCCTTAGGTGTTGGTCGAGGCTCTTGGCAATTAAGCCATTGGCTGATACAACTATCGGCACAATGATTGCTGAGTCCACATCCCACATGTCGACAACCTCGCGAGCCAAGTCAAGATACTTGATTTGTTTATCTTTCTCGGCTTTCACGAGGTTCCCGTCATGAGGGACCGTTATGTCAATAATCATTGTGCGCCGCTCTATTCGATCCACCACCACTATATCAGGTTTATTGGCAGCAATAGTCCTGTCAGTGATGATGGATCGGTCCCAGTACAATGTGATATTTCCATTCTCAAGAACTGGGTCGGGCACATACCTGTAGTACGGCACCTCTGATTCCACAAGGCTGTATTTCAGAGCAAGTTGCTGATGGATAATCCTGGCTACAAGGTTGTGTCTATGCAAGTACTCTTCGTTAGCTAGACGAGAACACCCGGAGATAATGTGTCGGATTGATTCTCCCGGACGGTGGCATGCCCGAAACACGTCAACCGTGCCGTCCTTCACAATAAATCTCCGGTAATTCTTCGTCATGATAACTTCGTCCATAATTGCACAGACAAAACCTTCGGTTTCCCCAAAGAGGTCACCGAAACGCAGCCAGGTTACGGACGCTAAAAAGTCTACATCGGGTTCATGTAGGGCCCGGAAAAAGCATCCGTGAAGCTCCTTACTTTGCCACACCTCCCTGCGATCGTTAGTGTCAAGCACTACAGGTTTGCGCCAGTTCTCAGTAGCCAAGGAGAGCGGGGTGAGGCCCTTGTCCACCGCGACCACATCTCGATGCATCCCCACGTCGGCTTCTAGGAAATATTCCCTGAGACTGCATATGTCGCGGTTGTGGAGGGTCTTAGCGTTTAAAAAGCCTCGACCTCCACACTTTCGCGGGATATACAGTCTCATTACCGAAGAGCGTGGGTGATGCATTCGATATGCAGTCAGCAGCGTACGGACCCTCCTATCCAGGGCGTCGAGTTCGGTCTGAGTCCATTTGAGTATGCCGAAAGAGTACATAAAAACCGGCATGACCCAACCGTTGAAGGCGCGCACTTTGTTTCCGCCTGATAGAAGACTATTAAATACTTTCTTCAGGCGGCCAAAGAAGCGCTCCTTCAACGATTGCTTCATGTCAGTAGAATTGATGCCCAACGCTTCCGACATACCCAAATACTTATAGGTTTCAGATGTGGAGAGGGTTCTAAGGTTTATGGAATCCGAGAGTTGGTTTCCCACGGATTCCACAATCTTCCCTCGCTTTACATGCATGACAGCACATTTGTCCACACCAAATTCCATCCTGATGGCGCTACTGAAAGTTTCAGTTACTTTCAGTAGCTCCATCAGTTGCAAATTGTTGGGGGCAAAGAGTTTTAGGTCATCCATCTAGAGGAGGTGAGATATAACCTGACCACCTCTCCTCAACCGATATCCTAGACCTGAATCCTCCAGCAGTGTGCTTAGAGGATTCAAGGCTAAGCAGAACCAAAGCGTACTCAAACTATCGCCCTGAAATATGCCTCGCTCGATCCTTATCGGCTCGCTATTCCTCTGGATATTTCGACATCCTGGATAGCGAAGAACCGTCCTCCATTGCCCCATACATGACGCCAGGAAGGTGCGCAGAGTTGCATCTACTTTATACAGCTCCAGCACCCTCATGAGCCATGTATGTGGCACCGAGTCATAGGCCTTCTTATAATCTATCCAGCATGTCGACAGATCCTTTCGGGAACGACGAACCTGTTGGCTAATGGCCATATCAATGAGGAGTAACTCCTTAGCACCGCGGGACCCGTTCCTACATCCATTTTGAGAGGCAGACATGATGAAGTTGGTGTCTATATGTTTGTTAATTTTAGCTCTCAAAATGGATGTAAGAACTTTATAGACCGTCGGTAAACACGTGATCGGCCTATAATTTTTGGGTTCCACGGTGCTACCTGATTTATGGAGCAGGTGGGTTATTCCTGTCGTTAGGAACTGGGGTAGCGAACCAGACTCCAAAGCAGTCTGGTACTGAGCTGCCAAGTGAGCGTGCGACCCAACAAACCATTTAATCCAGAAGTTGTGCAGCCCGTCCGGTCCTGGAGACTTCCAATTAGGCAACGGACGGACTGCACGAGCTACATCTTGGGGGCAGATGGTAATAGCCCCCATTTCTGGTATTGGATCGCAGGCTCGCTCGACTTGCCGAGCCCAATCACCTTCAGTGTGACTGACAGGCACCGACCAGATACTGCGCCAGAAAGAACACACGGCATCATTATCCGGCAGGCGCGTGTCAGCCACAACTTGGTTCGGTCGCTCCCAAGCCCTATAAACCCACCTTTCATCGCTCTGGAAGGTGCGATTCTGGGTGTATCGGTCCACCCGCCGCTTATACCTACGAATACGGTTTGCCCTGGCATACACTTTCTGCTTCAGGAAGTCTATGCGCTCTGTGACACGAGACATATAGTCCTGAGGGCTGGTATCAGTCCCTAAGAACGCTCGTCTCACAAAGCGCATCACTCTTGGGCGAGTATTGCCCTCCCTGAAGCAGATTAGTTTGCCGATGAGCGCTCTGGCCCCACCAATACGACGCTCAATTCTGCACTGCCAAGCTGGTACGACTGATTTGGTCGTGTAGCTATAGAGACATTAGAAAATTTTACGTTAGCTACACGACATGCCGCTACAGCCGCGCAGTACAGAATCGAATGAGTATCAGTGAGGTCTTCGCAGTCATCAAAATAGTTTGACAACTGCGAATCCAGAGCCGCCACCAGCGCCCTATTTTTGTTGTGCATGGGCAAACGGGGTAAGCGTGGTCTAAGTTCGGGTGACATAAACCGATATTCCCGAATCGCACCCTCCAAAGCACTCCTCAATTTTTCATTGCACTGGGTACTTACGTTTGTAGCCCTGTCATCACTCCCCCGGTCAGCTTGGCTTGTGTTAGACTGTGGTGGTACTACAGCAGCCCGCGATAGGGGGGCGATGACATGGCTACTCTGCATTTCATTTCGCAGGCGATCAAGTACAGTGTCATCCAACATATGATTACGCTGGATGACCAGCACCTGATCCGATAGTCGTTGTGCCGAAACGTTGACAGCTGGCTCAAGCACCTGAAAAAGAGAGCATCCGAACACGGTACGCGGTCAGATTGTTTCCTCCATCTGTAGCCCCATAGTATGAGCTCATGACATTCTCATTGATGGATTGTGTCCATCTCATGCGCTGCACACTTCCGCCGGGAGCTGGGACCCTATCAGAGGCCGGTGGGCCTCGAGGTCCTAAGCCGTCCGACGGCCGGCGTCCTCCCCGTCGACGAACAGGTGGTGGCGTCGTGGGCGGAGAGAAATACTCGTCGCTCGAGCTCGACGCAACTGCCGCGGCCGATGTTGTCACAGCGTTCACAGTGGGGCTGGGTACCGGCGGCGGCGAGGCGGAGCTGAGCGACGAGTGCGGAGGTGGTAGGCGTGCGCGGCGAGCTGCTGATCTCGTCAACATTCCGTTTCTTGGTTTCCATAACACATTTTACATTTTATTGTAGGGCTTTGACAGCCGTCTTCTTGTTTTTCGGTATATTTTTTGGTTTTTCATTTTTTTGTTGTTTTGTTTTTCTTGTATGTATTTTTTAAAGGTTTTAATGTATTTTTTTTTAACTTTCTGGGACTAAAATATGGGTGAGGAATTAATAAATAAAGAAAATATGGGATAAGCGAAATATGATTTTTGTTGACGTTGGTGTTGCCAGCGTTGCGTTGCCAATTTGCTATTTTTGAAAAATGAGTTTAGGTTGTATCTTGATCAAAATATGATTCGTGACCATAACAAATATCGATTTACAGAATTCAATTAATATTATTATTATTAATATTATTGGACCCATGCAGAAAAGACTTTTTCTAAGTACCTAGTTCTGTTTTTTAGCCACCGATAATTAAGAGGTTTTTGTATTGACTTCTCACGGGACCTTTCTTGGTGTCTTAGCAATTTTTTTTTTTTTTAAATTTGCTATTTTTGAAAAATGAGTTTAGGTTGTATCTTGATCAAAATATGATTCGTGACCATAACAAATATCGATTTACAGAATTCAATACTCAATAATGAACTCCTAGCACGGCAAGCTGTGCTGGGGCGGCTGCTGCAGGTGCAGAAAACCTCAAACGGCGAAAATATTCCAATCTTATTGGGAGTTATATGTTCGAGCCGTTTGGGGTTGAAACACTAGGGCCATGGGGTCCGAGTGCCCGCTTGGTTTTTCAAGATATCGCCAAGCGGTTGGTCGACTCTTCACGTGACCAGAGGGCTGGTCTATTTTTCGGCCAAAGAATTAGCATCGCCATACAACGTGGCAATGCTGCCAGCCTTTTGGGCACTTTTCCTGTTGACAGCAATGCGGACGAATTTTTTGGTGCCCTATGATTTTGTCCCCCTTCTTTTTTATATACATGTACATATTATTATTTTAAGTCTGTTAGCGTATATATTATGTAAATATTACTTATTTATGTAAAAATAAATAGATATACCAAAGAAATTAAAATTACAAGTCAGTCAGCTTATTAAAATACTCAATAATCAATTTTATATTGCATTCCATATGTATTACATAGATAGTATACAATATGTGTTAATCACTCCTGCATGTGCATATTTTTGCGGGCCGCGAACACTACATCCGAGCTTGATAACATAATGATTATGGGAACGAACTCTTTTTCATTGTAATTATCTTCTAACGAGAGGTATTTTGTCCTGTGCTATTAGCACAAGCGAAAAGTGTGTGGAAAGCATTTTGCAAAAAAAAAAACAACTGACTTCCAAACAAAACACTACAAAGTGAAAAATAACTTTCATTTCGGAAGTCGGTGTCTTTTGATCTGTATTTCAGCTTTTTGCCACCGACTTCCGAAATTAAAGTTATTCTTCACTTTGTAGTGTTTTTTTTTGGACGTCGGTTGTTTTTTTTTTTGTAAAAAGTTTTTTATTTTTCACTTTTTAGTGGGTCAGTTTGTAATTTATCTAAGTTACAATAGCCTAATGTCAACTGCTGATCACATTTTACAAAATATTGCTTTTCCCGATGCAGGGGTGTTAATTGTTGAGGGGTTCTCACCTCCTCTTTTTTGGAAGTCGGTTAAAAAGGGAGGCCTTGGCTCTTCGCTGGTACATTACAGGCTAGATAGATATTGCTTTTGCTTTTTTTTTTAAATTGCTGTTAAATTCTTTAACAGCAATTTTATGGAAAATCTTTAAAATCAAGCGTCAGAACCCTTTTGGGATTAGTAATACTAATAAGGCGCGTCGTAAACAATAAAGATATTCAAATATTGTAATAAAATATAGTAGCCATTTATTGGCATGCGACTTATATGAAAACGTAGACGTAGTTTAAATCAATAAATATAACGGCGCGGGATAGCCTTTACCAGATCCAGAAGTGATCATCGTCATAGTGGTTCACCAGCTTCAATATCGTCAGGATTGTGCCGGAATATAGCAGAGAGTCGTGGACGTGGTAGAACAGCGGTTCCCCTCACATATTCTTCTGTCATCAGTACCCCAAGTGTAAGTTTGCACGAGAGTAAACGTAACTATTTCGTTTGCGTTAAAATTTGACCGATAGATCATAGTGCTAATAGGATAAGAGTGAGAATTAGACATGCGCGAAATGTGTCAGTGAAAAGAAATGAATGAAGTATATCTTTTCGCTTAACGAAGTAGTCCACTCATTTACTTCAGTACTTCATTTAGTTCAGCATATCAGAACGATTCGATAACGAGAGACTGAATGATAAGTTACCGCGAATGACGCACTTCTCTAGTTCAGTTTTATACCTATCTTCTATCTCAATTTTCCTTCATACTTTATATAGGCTTAGTTAGGACCATGATATATGAATCTAAGCAAAACTATTTTCATTAAGTAGTATGTTTTCTGTTGAATGTGTATAGTTATACCTTTTTGTATAGGTTGGCGTAAGTATTTGAAAATCGAAATCACAGTTGCTGCGAACGAAAAGATATACTGAACTAAATGAAGTAGAGACACATTTGAATGACTACTGATTGAATGATAAGTTTATTTTGTGAAATGAAGTAGTTCATTTCCTTCAATCGTTCGCGAACTACACATGTCTAGTGAGAATAAAAATCTTAACGCAAACGCGCTAGTTACGTTTACTCGGGGTCGGAATACATATTATTAGACGTATATTAGTTTAGTTTTTAAATACGTTGCCCCACACTAGGAATTTCTCCTGTATTGGGGGTGCGTTTACAAACATTTAAACTCACATACACAATTTTCATCATGGCTCATATAATATTTGTTCCGTGCGGGAATCGAACCCGCGACACGCAGTGCAGCAGTCAATCGCTTAACCACTGCGCCAACCGTGTCGTCCAATATATTCAAACAATCGATTGCTCCTCGCAGACGCTGTCCCTCCAAGAGTTCCCGTACTACTACAGGCGTACGGACGATATCACGGTGATCATCTGCAAGACCCTCATGGTGCTGTGCTGGCTCTCCTTGTTACTGACCTTCGTGTTCCTCATGTGTCGTCTGCTCCAGGAACGAGCCTCTGGCATTCAAGTGAGTATCAGCATCAGCCTACCCATACAATTTATATGACCAACTTTATATGATATAAAGTTGGCTTCCAGTCTAACCGTGTGCAGATGACTAGAGATCGGATATTCGGATGCACATTTACCTAAAGTACGTTTTTTTCCCGGCAAAGGATACAAAGTATGGAAACGGCTTCTTAAAATATATTTTTATTCTGGGATCGCGGGGTTTCATTAATAACAGTGTGTAGGTATACAATTTTGTATTCCTAAGTATAACAAATATTTCTGCTCTACTTAGAGGCAAGAATTTTGTGGAAAATATAACACTTTTAAAAAACACTATTAATATTTCTTCAAAACCTTTTATTCTAAAATGAAATATATTTATTCGGGGATACACAGTACAAAAGATTAGTTCTTAAAAACTTGTCAGTCCAGAAGGCCAATTCTCGTAATTTAAAACGTTCAAAATCTAGTCGCAATCTCATCTTGGCGACAAACAAACGTCAAAAAATTGTCAAAATGTAGGGAAATAAGAGGTATTTTTGACAGATTGAGACTGAGATCAGACTGTGAACGTTCTTAAAATTAGTAGAATTGCCCTTCTGGAATCCGACACGTTTTCCCGTACCGAAGCGCACTCCATGCTAGTCAACTCTCAAACTTTAGGTGAATATGCATCCGAATATCCGATCTCTACAGATGACTATCACATTTTTTTCTGGAGCATCTCGAATCTGACCTTTAAAAGCCAGTTACTTGGTAAAATTATACCCCTTGATTAGACTGCATACAGGCAAGTTTATCTGTGTAATTATACCGATACGCTTTCAGCTCGCTTTTAAGAGTTCAGTTACTGAATTTGACCTGGGGGCCTAAAATGGACGCTTTGGCAGAATCATAATATGATCTGCGTACAATTCATACCGTTTGATGCCGGACGTAAAGAATAGCACCATCCCATTTCTTCCCGTGGGTGTCGTAAAAGGCGACTAAGGGACTTACTAGAGAATGGGCAACAGCGTTCTCTATGCATTTTTAAAACCATACTGCGAACGCCAACCCGCCTGCCAAGCGTGTGGCGATTATGGCAAATCCCCCCCTTTTTTGAGGGAGGCCTATGTCCAGCAGTGGACGTCTTTCGGCTGAAGGGTACAATTAATACATCCCGCAATTCATCTGTTTCGACAGGTGCTATTTGACATTAGACTTCAATAAAGCAATTCATAATTTGTGGAGCATTTTACGAAACTCCATACAAAACTGTCAAACAGATGAATAGGAGCAGTATATGAATTGTACGCAGATCATAATATTATGATTCTGCCAAAGCGTCCATTTTAGGCCCCCTGATTAAAAGAGAAATTGTTTACATAAACTGTATAACTATTATGATACGGTAAGTTAATCTGAATGTAAGGAATGGTGGAATCCGCAGCTGTAGCCCGTGAAATTCAAATTTTCTTACGTTTCTTGCTATTTGCAGGTCAGGGTCAGTTGTATCTTGATCAAAACAGATTCGCGACTATAACATAACATACATAAACTCACGCCTTCTTCCCATGGGGGTAGGCAGAAATTATAGAACGCCACTTGCTACACTCCTTACATACTCCTTTTGCTTCGCCTACGTTCATACATCTAGTCATACACGCACGCCGGTTGCGAGTACTACGCACCTGACCTTTCTGAAGAACATCACCAATTTGGTCACTATATGTCCTTCTAGGGCGTCCCCTCCCGGCGTTTCCACTCACCTCTGCTTTATAAATACATTTTGTTAGTCGCCTTTCACTCATCCTCTCCACTTGACCAAACCATCTCAGCATACTCTTTTCAATCTTTGTCACTACATCTTCTTTTAAACTTCACCGTTGCCTATAACAGATATGTGTATTTACAGAATTATAATCATTAGAATCATGAATACATCTCTCTAAGTTAGATTTGTTCCATTGAATGACTTTATCATAAAATCATGACATTGGGAAACAAATCGAAGTGATTAAAATTGAAAACGATATGCTTTGAATGTTAGATGGTTTGGTCATTCGGATCGATCAAGTATTGTGATGATGGACGGCAGCCAATTTTTTTTTTTTGGTTGGAAATTATCAAATAACTTCTCCCGCTCTGGGCGGAGCGGGAGGGCGTGCCAGACGTTTACTGACTAAAACCCACCCGTATTCCTTCATTTGCCTGTGTGCCAGGGCCACGATATCCCTTTCGGACAAACTCGCAACCCTGGCAGGCATTGGCCCTAACGGACCCCGTCAGTTGGTGCTGACAACTCTTTGAGGCATGGACGGCAGCCTGTGATTATGGTCGATCAACGTCGTCAGGTCGATTGATGGAATTGATCAAGCCATGGAGTCTTGCTTTCATAATATTTACCTACCGAGGGTCGGTCATTCATCAATCGTTATAGATGATCGATTATCTCTTGAGGTGATCAATATCACGTGACACATGATGTCACTAATTGTTTCTGTGTTAATGTTTTACTAACATAGTTTGTAAGTATTTTGTTACTAACACAATCCGCCTTATTACAAAACAAGATTTATGTTTGACATGGCTTAAACCATGGAGCCAATTTTTGTAATAAGAACGTAACAGTGATTGAAATACCGTTTTTTATTCAAAACTGAACACTTATTTCGGTACTAAGTTGTCAGTTTTGTGTTTAGGAACTTTACCATAGTCGGAATAAAGTTCGAAATTCAATACTGGCTCCATGTTTTAAACCTGGGTCTGAAGATAAACCTTGTTTTGTAATAAGGGGGGTTAGAGTCTTGTTACTTGAATTAAGTAAATGATTAAATAAAAAAATAAAAAAAATATCGACATCGAATAACTGCAATCTAGTTGTAGGTTTTACACACAATTAAAACCAATATCTTTCACAGGAGCTGATGAAAATGTTAGGGGTGTCCCCGAAACTTCTGGGGCTATCTCATTTTCTGAACGTGTTGCCATGCGCGCTGATCTTTTCCATCGGAGGCACCATATTCTTCAAGGCGTCCTCCAATCCTCTGATACCGCACACCTCAGGGTTCATCATATTCCTGATGCTGCTGCTGTACTTCAATACGATTGTCTCCTTGGCTTTCGTCTGCAGTTACATTTCGTCAGGAAGTAAGTATTTTTACCCGATTGTGGGACAGCAACGCTCCTATTCGTTCAGTTTTCATTTTAAATCGTTTTTCAAATATTATAGGAATTATCGACGGTCCCAAATTAAGTCGACGGCCGCAAAGTATATACGGTTATCTATAAAATCATAATTTTACAAGAGAGCGAGCGTTTTGAACTCAAAACTGTAATAATTAATAGAAGAACAAAGCTATCTTCTTCTATTTTACAACCTTTACCAAGAAAATGGGTATGCCTAATTACTGTATTATTATTTTTTGTCCAAAATACGGTAGATGTCTGTATCTCATTTACTTTACTTTTTTGTACGAAGTAGCGTACAAAAAAGTAAATTAAATGGAGTCAAGATTTCCTAAGTGCTGGAGTTCATTAAATTTTTTTTTTTTTTTTTTTACTTTGTTTATTGCTATAATAAATAAGGGTATGTAATAATTATCCTTACTTAACCATTATTTGTAACGTCGACTTGACTTATTATTGTTTTTGCACTAAAAAACGCAAGTTAAATGTGACTGATATCTTTCTTGACAACAGGTAAACGTGCCGATTGTCAGACGTATACACCGACTAATGGTATATGTCCGTGTCTACTTCGTCACCTTGTAAAAAATAGGTGTAGTTGTCCTTATAATACGTGACTTAATATTAGTAAAAATTGAGAATTAAACAGAATAAAAAAAAAATCTGTTCTGTGAATTATGTAAAAAAGTGAATTTTGTAAAAAAGTGCAGTTGACTCTTTCTACTTGACTGCCATCGAATATAATACCTATATTATGATTAAAAAACCCGACCGTAACCCTAAAGTTCAAAACAAGCTGCGGGAACTAAAACAATTAAACAACTGCATCAAACTGCTTGAAAATTGAGCTTGATTTAAGCTTTTTAGTTGCAGTCGGGTTTTTTAATATTATAGAAGACTTATTTTTATTTATTTTTTATGTATAATTTTTTTTTTTTTTTTGGTTCCTATATCGATACTGAACTTACCCCTAAGCTAGGGCACGCAGTTACTTTAACACCCTGTATAGCTACAGTATTATAGAAAATCACAGTGAACATATACAATAGTACTTGATCGACGTTTAAAATTAAGTTACATTTCAGAATTCCACCCTTCTTATTCACTGTTTTGTCCCCACAGCGCAATACGCGGCAAGCCTGTCCGTCCTGGCGTATGTTTTTCTCTGGATACCAACGCGAGTAGTCTCGACCTACACGCTGCCGTTCATAGGGACACTTGCGACCGGCTTCTTGCCGCATACGCCCATGTTATGGTTTTGGACAGAGGTGTCCACACTTGAAACTTATGGTCAGTGTATTCATTTTTTTTTTAATTTATATTACACTCCCGGACTACTAAATCGAGCCTCCAAACATGTCCATATAAGGTATAAAGACCTACAACTTCAAAATAGTATTAAGTCAAAGAAAAAGTTTTGATGCAGATTTGAAGCCGACATACTGGCCATCATTTAGGTGTCGTCATTGTTCGAAATTTGAATTCACAACCATTTAAAAAGTTATAAAAACAATAAAGCAGGGTTGGCTCGATTTAAGACTCCAGGAGTACCTATAATAATATTAAATAATATAATTTACTTATTTCACCAAAAGCCTTTCTACAATAGCCTTATGAATAAAAATAAAAGGCTTAATACAAATATTTAAATATTCTGACTCATAAACTACATTCGCTGACAAAAAATACTGGTCAGCACGAGAAACTAAAATTACTCTTAGAATAATAGAGCTAGCGGCATGAAAGAAACTGTATGTTGTAGATAATTTACCAGTTCATAAAAGTACACCAAATGTTGGAAACGTTATTAAATACTTAGTTTAATTGTCAAAATTACATAAAAAACAAAATATCAATAATTATTACGTTAAAAAAATAATGGTTAATTACTTTTAAAAAATATTGTGAGTTTGTGAAAACCATTTTTCGATTCAGCGACCCGTTCGCGTAATATTAAGCTTTAAAGTGCAAATTTTTGTTCGAGTCAAGTGTCCCCCAACCCTTTTTTTTTTTTTTGGGTGGGAAATTATCAAATAACTTCTCCCGCTCTGGGCGGAGCGGGAGGGCGTGTCAGACTTTTACTGACTAAAACCCACCCGTATTCCTTCATTTGCCTGTGTGCCAGGGCCACGATATCCCTTTCGGACAAACTCGCAACCCTGGCAGGCATTGGCCCTAGCGGACCCCGTCAGTTGGTGCTGACAACTCTTTGAGGCGCGCGTGGAATATGACGCGCCGTCGACCCGGGCCTGTAGGCTTACTCTTGAAATCAATCCCAATCTCGATCGTATTCCAATCCGATTCAGTTTCAATTCCAATCTTCAGAAAATTCGCACTCTTGAACGAAATCGAGATTGAGATTGGAATCGACTGCATGTTCGTCTACACTGATTGATTTGGTGTGGCCATACTAATCAAAACGAACATTACCAAATTTAAAATATTGAATAACTCGTTAAATATATAAATAAATTTGTTCTGATATTTATTTTAACATAAATACTCATTAAAGTGTTATTTGCTTGCATTTATATGTATTTTAACATTAAATACTTAGGTCGCAATGGCTCATTGTGTTTGTCATTGCCTGGGTTACATTACAAAAAACTTCCCGCGCATTTGGCATCCACCTAAAAATCATAGGATACGAGTTCCTTGAATAAAAACTGAATTATTAGAGTTATGATAAACAAAAGTTTCAAAGCGATGTTATCTAAAAGTTTTCAAGTGTTTAGTTGGGAATGTAATAAAGTACGTGTAGGTACCTACGTTACGCACAAGTTCAAGTTAGTTGTACTTTAAGTATGAACTGTGGCAAATGCCCTCAATAATATTGCTGATGCCCTGAGACAAAATAGGCAGTAAATAATGTTATATTAATTTAAGCTATTGTTACTTTAGGGTTTTAAGTAGGTACTAGTTTTTATTATTGTTTAAACTTTCTAGCCCATACTAATTTTATTTGCTTATAGAATTTACCTATCTATATGAATAATAAATAAGTTTAGTGAATAAAAAAAAATATTAATTTACAAAATTAGTATAATTGAATTAGGTTTTTAATTACATTAAAAAAATTGTTCTTACATAACAAAATAATCTTATTTACTCGGTAATTTTTCGTCAATTCATCGTCAGTCATGGCAAACGCGTTGTCTGCATAACGCGCCTTTCGTCTCAAAAACCGCCTTTGTCTCATAGTTAACTTATGAGTATCGTCCAAAATATCACAAATAAGTTCTAAATGCGCCATTATTCACAATAAAAACTTCACAAATCAGTCACAATAACAAACTCGATCCCGAAAAAGCATACTTTTTGTAATCGTTCAAATTTGATCATAAACACGAATTCAAACTCGATAAGGCAACGTCAAAATCTCGTCAAGAGTACCAAAAAAATGCATCGTTCGAGTAAAGTCGATTTCATTTAGTTCCAAAAAAATCCACCTAATACGATTCCAATCGTGAGCTAGTGTAGCGTTCAAGAGTGCCAAATGACAAGATCTCGATCCCAATTTCCAATTCCGATTGGGATCGAGTGTCGAGAGTAAGCCTACTGGTCCTTATCGGATGGTGAGCTACCCATCGCTCACCGTCCGCAGGCCC
Source organism: Tiliacea aurago (assembly GCA_948098905.1). Taxonomy (NCBI): domain Eukaryota; kingdom Metazoa; phylum Arthropoda; class Insecta; order Lepidoptera; family Noctuidae; genus Tiliacea; species Tiliacea aurago. The sequence goes on from OX402593.1 coordinate 23,267,844, forward strand.
GCGCCTACGGTGGCCCCCCAACCCTGCCAGCTAAATGGTTGTTTTTGGATATGTGAAAAATATTTATGACAGTAGTATATTACGAAATTAAAAGGAAAACTATCACAGCTAAGTAGTCCACCAACTAAACAAACTTGACCGTTACGTATAACGATGTATGATGTAGAACATGTTTTTCAACTACAATGCTAAGTTTGTTAGGATAAATTCATCTCAACTACGGACGACCCGGTTGGTCGGGGACTACGGTTTCATTGTGCGTGGTCCGACACGCACTTGGTTTTTAGGGTTCCGTACCCTAAGTGTAAAACGGGAACCCTATTACTAAGGCTCCGCCGCGCGCCGTCTGTCAACAGGCTGTATCTCATGAACCGTGATAGTTAGACAGTTGAAATTTTCACAGATGATGTATTTCTGTTGCTGCTATAACAAGAGATACTAAAAAGCAGAATAAATAAATATTTAAGGGAGCTCCCATACAACAAACGTGTTTTTTTTTTGCTCGTTTTTGCTCTATATTGATAACGGCAACAGATAGACGCTTGAAATATTCACAGAATATTTAGTTATATATTCACTTTAAAAATAAATAACTAAATTAAAATAAAACAAATATTTAAGGGGGGCTCCCATGCAACAAACACGATTTTTTGCCATTTGTTTGATAATGGTACGGAACCCTTCGTGCGCGAGTCCGACTCGCACTTGGCCGGTTTTTTTTTAATATGAAAATAAATTTCTTTACAGGCATCGGTTCGACCTTCAGCAACATAGCGACGACACATGCATACAACACCGGCTCCGTCCTCCTCGGTTACATCTTCATGTTGCTTCAAGCCGCCATCAATTATTTCCTGGCGTGGTACCTCTCCCACGTAAGGCCAGGCCAGTATGGTCAGGCCTTACCCTGGAACTTCCTCTTCAAGGTATGTGGGGTATACGAAGGAGAAGTGAAGAGAGAGATCTTTTTCGTTTTGATAATAAGTATATGAGAATAGCTCATACTAAAATTGTTAGATCCGTGCCAGATTGAAAGTGTCCATCACAATCCGAAATATTATGAAGGAATTTCATAAATAACGAGGATGTTACGTTATTACCTCGCCGGCGGCGTCGAACGAATCATCGCGACGATCGCTTTTTAGCTTTTTATGACCCACCCGGAAAAAGTACGCCGGACGTAGAAATGGGTCGCGTGCGACCCGGCGGCCGGTAGGTAGTTAGCGCGCGTACTACGCAGTGATTCTCGGTACCGTCCGAGACGATGGTGAAGTCGGAAATGTGCGTGCGTGTTTGTGTTACGTGCTGACGGTACTCGTCTTCACGCACACATTCACAGCATGTTTACACTTGGTTACCACAAATAAAGCGCGCGTCGCTTCGTAAGATAAAAATACTGTACTGTACGTGTTACAGTCTCTTAGTTACGCTCGACGTGTCGTATTAAGGGGTGGCGCTAAGGTAGCCCGCAAAATTCAAATTTTCTTTAATTTTTGATGATTCGCGGTCGTAACAAATATGGCTTTACAGAATTATAATCATTAGAATCAGCATTACAACTCTCTCAAGTTCATAGAATCCTATTAATGATAAATGATTTTTGTTTCTGTAAGTAAGTAGGTTTGTACAAACACTTTTACACGTCAATCATATTTTAAAAACTAAATGAGGTCGGCTCCATTAATTTTAATAAATATTGAATGACTATTCCAGAAATAATCATCAATAGGATTCTACGAAGACAGTTAGTTGCATTGCTGATTCTAATGATTATAATTCTATAAAGCCATATATGTTACGGCCGCGAATCATAGTTAGATCAACATACAACCTGTTACTGACCTGCACATTGCAAAAAACTTAAGAAAATTTGAATTTCGCGGGCTACCTTAGCGCATCCCCCTTAAAAGGGTACTGTACGTTCCTGCTTTCAGTGGAAACCCAAGCCAAATGAAATGAAAAGCTTCGACAAAGAACAATGCGAGAACTATGAAATGTCCGAGTATGGGAGCTCGGTTTTGCCCACAGTAAGGACGATCCTACCTACCTACGAACTGAGAAGAGTGACTCAGGGAATCGGCAGACTGAGTGATTACTGCACTCGGTTTTATAGTAGGGAAGCTGATGATGTTAGTATAGCTGTACATTTGTACAAGGGTCTTTTGGTGCGTGGCCAAAATCAGAAATAGGCCATTTTTTTAAATGAAAACTAGGCGCGTTGAGCACTTCTTGGGTGAACAAAAATCATGGAACTCGCGTCATCGTCACCGAAGCTTTCCATGAGCTATTTGTATACTGTTTTCACTTCTATCGGCAGTCCCCAAAGACTACCTTGTATGTTTTTTTTTATGACCTTTCACTAGTTTTTATGACCTACACTTTTAATGCCAAGCACCCAGCATATAGGTCGAAAGATAATTCGTTCGTGTGCTCACAACCCGCGCCACGAGTCGTCGAGCGAGCTATAGAGGACTTCTGTGTTGTACTGTACTGACTTGTTGTTATTGATTTACATAACACATTAAATGACATGCTAATTAGTATGTATTCTATGTACTTAGCAGTAAAAGTGTACTAGGTTTTATGACCTTCAACTAGTTTTTATGACCTTTCACTAGTTTTTGTCAACTGCCATCTACAGCTCTCTGTAACGTAATGCGACCGCCAAAAGATCCTTTTAGCACTGTGTCGATAAATTGTGGAATCTGGCGTTACTTTGTGGAAGTATACGAAATTCCAAAACATGTTGCTAGAATCTTTCATTATACAGGGGCAAATTAATTTAGCTAGCGAAACTCTGCAGACGTGATGAGTATTGGTATCCAAACACGATAGATTTAAAGAGTTTTTTTTTTTTTTGCTTCAACGACAGCTGGTTTTGTTGTTACTTTAAAGTATGAGTTGAGAAAATCTGTTTTCTTTTGTTTTATTGTGTCTCGGTATCGATACCAATCACATCTATGAAGTTTACACAAAAAAAAACTGATATTTCAAGTGACTACACTAACTGCGGTCGATGACCCCACAAAAAACGGATCGAATTAATTTCTTTTTTGTTTTATTATGTTTAGATGTCGTTACCCATCACCTCCGCGGAGTTTCGCTACCTAATTTAATTTGACCCTGTATACAACATTAGTTTTTGTTTATACTAAACCCGAAAAGGGGTCATTGTACTCATCATTTTGAACAACTTTTTCTATGAGACCAACCTTGAAATCGCAAAATAAAAATCAGCTGTTCCATACATTTTGTCGATTTAAGTGAACACAAATGTAGGGAACAGTTGATTTTTTTTTCGCGATTTCAAGGTTGGTCCCATAGATTTTTTTTTTTCAAAATTATGAGTAACCCATTTTCGGGTTTAGTATAATCAAAAACGAATGTTGTGTAGTCTATGTCTAGATAGAGTGTCGCGCTGCAAACGAACTAAAACAAACAGGCCAGCTTTGTTATGCTGATGTGCGTGACAGCTACGTCTTACACTCGCGCCACGTCATTTTGCTCAATCAATCAATCAACTCAGCCTATAGCAGTCCACTGCTGGACATAGGCCTCTCCCAGGCTGCGCCACAACACCCTGTCGTCCACCTTCCGCATCCAGTCTGTCCCAGCCACCTTTTTAAGGTCGTCGGTCCATCTAGCTGGGGGGCGTCCCACACTACGCTTGCCGATACGCGGTCTCCACTCCAGGACTTGTCTGCTCCACCGGCCATCGGTCCTTCGACAAACATGGCCATGCCACTTCAGCTTGCTTACTCTGCAGGCTATGTCGGTAACTCCGGTTCTCTTCCGGATAACTTTGCATTGGCATTTTGCTGTCAATTTGTTATTCTAATGTACGTGCATTTTGCGACCGTCAGTTGAACGCAGTTTTTTTCGACGAGTTCACAGCTTTGACTGCTTATCTAGACATATTTATATCTTTGGCTAGAATGTTATACTTACATTAATAAATAGTTGTAGTAAATAATAAATAATTAGCGGAATTAACACTAAATAAACACCTAGTTGAACGCCTGAATATTATAGCACTGTTGTATTTTCAACTCTCGGCGCTGGGCCGAGCATTGAAAATCCCTTGGGCGCAAATGTTTACCAGTGATCGTCTTTGGGCTGAAATTATGATAATGATACTTGCACTATCTGTGACCCTATCCTATAGTAGTGTTACTATTGACCACGATTTCCATGTCAGGTACAGTCAAACAAACAATTGGGTATGCAGGAAAGAAAAAAAAAGTATGTGATAAAAGTATAAACAAACCCTGTTCACTCACTAAAGGGAATAAGTAACATTCATCTGTATTTAGGACTAAGGGAGTTACTAGAGAATGGGCAGCAGCGTTATCTATGCATTTTAACACCATTCTGCGATCGCCAACCCGCCTGCCAAACGTGGCGATTATGGCAAACCCCCTCTTTGGGGAAGGCCTATGTCCAGCAGTGGATGTCTTTCGGCTGAAATGATGATGATGATCTGTATTTAGAAGGTTTCTACTTTATATATCACCTTTTTTTTCCAACAATTATTGTTTCAATAACATTATTAAATCGAAGGAAATTGAGGTTATAAAATTAATCACAAAGTTCAAATGAAAAACTTATTTAATTAAGGTGATTTAAAATTAGGATTTCTGGTTTAGGTATTCAAATAAACATTAAAGCACGCAATTTGTAAGTGGTATGTTTTCTGATCCATTTGTTTCCATTTTCATCAGATACTTTCTAAACAGACCATATACAACATTTATTTGTCATTATTATGAGTCTGATAATTGTATACACATATTTTAAAATATATGAGAACTATGTTACAGGAAAGTAAAGAGACGGAGTATAACTTTTAAACATCAAACTAACGGTCGATATTTTCAAAGTCTTGCCTTTTCTGCACACTTACAATACGCTAAAACGTAGTTACAGTAAGCTGTCTGTGTACATATCTGTTTGGTTGACTGTACTTATAGCTCAGTGCGTGACAGCCCAGAAATAGTTTCACAGCATACAGATCTTAACATAAAAAAAAACAGAAAAACACTGAAAAGCTTGTTTTAAAAAATCACTATCTGATTTGTGTCTACTTTTTAGCACAAGTTTTAAGCAAAACAAACCATCAGTGCTGTCACGTATTGTGCATCTCTCTCTTTACTTCTAAGCTACTCCACATGGCACATACCGTACTAACACCGCGTCATCAAGGTATAAAACATGTATTGAACATGTTGTTATCGTTTACACCTAAAACAAGTTGCAAAGACTAGTTATATTCAAAACTTGACATAAAAGTGAAAATAGTGAACAACAACTACACCATGTCTGAAACAAGATCAATTAGGGTTGCCAACCCTACTATACAACATTATTTTTAGTATAAATATGCGAAACCTGAAAATAGTTTGTTCAGAATAAGGAACTTAATCATTTCAATAATTTTTACACCATGCCCAAAAATATTTAAGTGTGATGGAAAATGTTATCACCATTTAATTACTTACAATACAATTGCCTTACGGTTAGGTACCTACTGCCAAACTATTATCAATGAGCGCAAGACGACCCTGGAAGCGCGAGGGCGCCGTTAGCATGTTTTTGGACGGACAACCCGGTAACATAACAACCTTATAACTTTGTGATTTTTCATGATACAGTTTTGAAATTTTGTACATAGATTCTTTACATAAAAATACTAGACACGTATTTCGGGTTTCGCATATACTAAAAATAATCTTCATCTTCTTCTTCTATCTTCTCTTCTATATATATAAAAATCAATGCCACTATTCGTTGTAATTTTATAACTCAAGAACGGGCTCACCTATAAAAAAAAAGGTTTAGGCTTTGTTCGGACTATTTAGTAGATGGTTTGTTTTTTTTTTTTTTAGGTAGGTAGGTAGGTAGGGTAGGCAGGTAGGGTAGGTATTGTTTTACCCATAGAAAGCCACGTTATTTGTGAGTGTCATAGAGTAAAAATGTTTACCGCCCAACGGAGTGGGCACGGGTCAGCTAGTGTTGTATATAATATAGTATCCTGCTGTATGAGGCCTAAATACTATATAGTATTTAGGCCTCATAGGTAAAACAATACCTACCCTACCTGCCTACCCTACCGGTAGGCAGGTAGGGTAGGTATTGTTTTACCCATAGAAAGCCACGTTATTTGTGAGTGTCATAGAGTAAAAATGTTTACCGCCCAACGGAGTGGGCACGGGTCAGCTAGTGTTGTATATAATATAGTATCCTGCTGTATGAGGCCTAAATACTATATTTTTAAAGAAAAAATATAGTGAGCGAAACTACTATACAGCTTGCCGCTTTAATGGCGACATTAATTTAACACACGTTTAAGGTTTCGCCTTTGTTTATATGAAGATATTTTAATTTCATTAAACGCTATTATTTATTTCCAATTTTCTAAAATAGCATCTTGGAGCACACGAAGAACTGCAGCGCAGAGGTCATTTGCCGGGTCACGAATCATAAAATCGCATCAATTAAATTAAAACGAATAACGTGCAAGGTTAGGCCAATTGATGGAAGGAGAGAACTGTATTATTGAGTTTGTTTGAAAATTAAAATTTGTCTATATAATTCTTTTAACTCGTCAAAATGTAGCGAACAGTTGTTTTTTTTTACGTGATTTCAGGTTTGGTCCCATAGTAAAAGTTGTTCATAATGATGAGTACAATGACCCGTTAAGAGGTTGTGCGTTAATTCTGGGACATTTGTTATTGTTTTTTTTTTTGCCATCTATATTTTTACAGGCAATGGCTTCGAAAATACTATATTTGATATAAAAAACGTTGGCAACCCTAACCTCAATTCATGTTTTATGCCCGAAGTGTTTTTGACAAATCGTTTAAAAGACTTGTTGAAAACAAGTGTCACAACTTGTACATGATTGTAACCACATATTCGTATTTAGGCCTCGTATTGGAACAAAAATGAGGTGAAACCACAATCGGAAGGTGAAGAAGAAGACCCCATAACTTCCGACCAGCTGTTCTTTGAGTCTGCGCCGGCGGATGCCGAGCCCGGGATCAAGGTCGTCAACGTTTCCAAGGTAGGAATCGTGAAGGTTTTAACTGAAGGAAACTGGAAAGAACAACGTAATTTTCGATATTAAATAATACCAGCCTATTTTTTTTAAATAATATTTTAAGGGCTTGGCTGCTGGGACCTTTTAGCCAAGTTTATATTTAGTTACAAAGTTTAAATAATGATGAAATTAATTATATACAATGCATGATAGATGATATCTCCGCCCGCCCGCTCCCCCTTGAGTTTCAGTAAAGATGTGGAACTTTACTGCGACCTAACGCAGACTTCTTGAGAGAACATGAAGTGATGTTGCACTGTTTTGTTTCATTTGCCTACACTAATGCACGTTCACAAACACTTTTACACATTAACAATCGGCTAAACTCAAATTTTTGAAAATAAAACAACGCTGCTACTGCAAGCCACTACATCTGAGAGGGTGCATACTGAATGTTGGCAATGTCGTAGCTGACAAATATTTCGCTCTATTTATTAATTAATTAATCAATATTACTAAATGAAATGATGAAATATTGTGTGAACAGTGTTGAACGGAAATATTGATTATAAATTGCAATAACTAATATCTTGCCACTGAATATTTAGTTTTAGGTGTAAAAAAACACTTTATACCCAAATGCTTTATGCGAAATGGGGCATTATCAATTCACCCAACATCCGTGAGAGTGCGATGCTCCTTTTTTTTTTTGTTCGCGGTGTGAAAATCCTCATGGACGTCCTCCGCTGGGGAGGGCGGAGGAGTCTGTCAGACTCTTACTGACTAAAAACCACCCCGGTGTTCACTTCCCACACTTGCACCGGGATCATGAGATCATGTGTGACTTCTTCTTTTCCCCGGCTTGGGTGCGGTGCTCCTGAACAGACTATGTCCCATCTGCTAGACTTAGAGTGTCCCAAATGTGCGTTCAGCTGCCCCCTTGGCGATGTGTGATGTGTTTAAGCAACATACATGTACCGTCGCCGAAAAGAAGAAGATTCAAATATTAATATTTATTATATTCATAATCAATATTTTAGTGCAACGCAGAGCGATATTTCATAATTTCAGCTGCCGCCAACTTTCAGAAAGCACAGCCTTTTTTTTATTTTCGTTTGGCATGATGTTGCGATTTACATCGATGACAAATGTCTTTTAGGTCTTTGAAATTAAATTATTTATATCAGGTGTACCCGAAAACCCGAGCGTTGAGGAATGTCTCCCTGGAGGTCTATAAGGGAGAGATCACAGTGCTGCTCGGTCACAACGGTGCCGGCAAGACCACACTCATGTCTATCATCACAGGTGAGTGTGCCCAAGAACTCAACGACAAAATTCCACCGGCCCCTTTCTATTATCGGACATCTAGACGCACTGCAGGTTACCATCCCGTCCTTGTTGCTAGTCCACCAATTCGCGCAAAGCGTTTCGAAATGACTTTTATAATGCGCACAGCAAAAGAGTGGAACTCTCTGCCTGCGTCTGTATTTCCGAACGCATACAACCCTAATCTCTTCAAAGTTAGAGTAAACAGGCTTCTTCTGGGTAAGGTCACTCCATCGTCGACTTTGTCTTTGTCACCTCTGCCCTAGACTAAGGTCAAGAGCAAACCCATCCTAAATAAAAACAAAAAAATTGTTTGCAACAAGACAAAAAGAATATTCATTAACATCTGCCTACCCTTTTCCCAACTATGTTAGGGTCGGCTTCCAGTCTAACCAAGACACAAGAGTACTAAGAGACGTAATAAATCTGACCCAGAGAAAGATTTAAACATAAATAAATAAAGAAATGATGGCCGATATCTCTCCGTCGTATATCCACAAGAATAACAAAGATCTACATTTTTTTAAATTGCACTTACAGCATTCAATTCCGTTAATTTTGGTTAAACCTACACTTATTTTCAATATAAAATAAAATGGTATCACCTCATCTTGCGACGACTAATTGAAAAAAATATGGAAGAAAAACACATGCAAGAGTATGATGATCTTATCTTGCATTATTATCTATGCCAGAGGGACGGAGGGTTCGCTTGACTATGTCCACATATAAGCAAATAAACGTCAAACAAATAGTTTTCTGACAGCTGCACGCACAGATTAAACCATTAAACGCCGGTGGCGCGTACGTCGTTCGTTACCGACGAAACGAAATGTTGCCATTGTAAATATTATATATTACTAGCTGCGCCCCGCGGTTTCACCCGCGTAAGTGGGGGTATAAAAAATGGATAGTAGCCGATTCTCAGACCTACTGAATATGCATATAAAATTTCATAAGAATCGGTCAAGCCGTTTCGGAGGAGTATGGTAACTAACATTGTGACACGAGAATTTTATATATAAGATAAACTTAATTATCTAAGTAGTTAGTATTTATTTTATTTCTTATTTATATTCTCACTGTATGCTGCATCGATCGACGTCATCACGTCAACGCCGGCTGTCGCTGAAAACCAGCACTGGGGCTCTGTCTCGCATAGGGTCGCAGCATTATGCTGAGCGGTGGCCGTTTTGCGTGGATGTGACGCATAGTTTCCCCCTACTTGTTCTTTTTGTATTTATGTTCTTTCTTTGCGTCATGTTTACCGCAAATAAACGTATTTTCTTTCTTTCTTTCTATGCTATGTCCACAGGAATGACAGGCGCCACAGAAGGGTCTGTATTCGTGAATGGCAAGGACACGGTGACGCAGCAGAACGAAGTCCGCAAGCACCTCGGTCTGTGTCCGCAACATAACCTGTTCTTCGAGGACTTGACTGTACAGGAACATATCATGTTCTTTACGCTCGTAAGTGTACTAAACAAATACATTGTTGCTTGCAATTAGGTGGATTTTGTAAAATAAAAAATGGAGTGCTATAACAAAATTGTTTAAGTGTATATTTCATGACGAATTCATGTAAAATTTTAGTTATGTTTTTGTAATTTCATTTCTGAAAATGACATATATTAATTATTTTCTTACATATTTTTATTGTATCTTGTCGTCTATGGTACACACGGCTACACATCAAGCTATACATTCCCAGTATACGCTGACCTCTCACTGTACGGAAATCCTACTCAATGCAAGATCAGCTTATACTGGAAATGTATAGCTTGATGTGTAGCCATGTGTACCAGATCCTGTATGTGTTTTATTTTCTTTTTTATCTATTTTTCCTCAGCTCAAACAAGGCACATACGCAGAAGCGCAGATGTCAGCCCGCCAACTAGCCGAGCGATTGACTCTAACCAACAAGCTCAATTCATTGCCAAGCGAACTATCAGGAGGGATGAAGAGAAGGGTTCAACTAGCTTGTGCCTTAACGGGCGGAGCTGATGTCCTGGTGCTGGACGAACCCACGTCAGGACTCGATGTGGAGACTCGCAGGGAACTGTGGGACTTGCTGTTGGTAAGTAATCTCACATAGAGTGCTACGGGATATGCGGACCCCCGAATGACGTTGCCAGGGGGCGCTGTTTGGGCACGCCACAATTGCGGCGATAAGTCCCCTCTTTGAGGAGTGGCTAGAGAGGCGCCACGGCGTCCTCACCTTCCGCCTGACGCAGGTCCTCACCGGACACGGTTGTTTCGGGAGGTTCCTGTTCAGTATAAAGCGGGAGGAAACGCCCGGGTGTCACCACTGTGTGGATCGCCCGGAGGATACGGTGGAGCACACGGTGGACGTCTGCCCAGCTTGGGCGGAGCACCGCCGTGTCCTCACGGAGGCGATCGGCGGCGGCGATCTCTCGCGTCCAGCCCTGGTTCAGGCCATGGTTCGGAGCGAGAGTGCATGGGAGGCCGTCACCTCCTGCTGCGAAACAGTAATGCTCGCGAAAGAGGAGGCGGAACGCGTGAGGTTGAGGCAGGGTTCCCGCCCTTCCGCCCTTAGTCGCCGCAGGAGACGCCCCGGGCGTCGGGAATCGCAGGCCGATTCCCGGCCACAGTATTCATATTCATATTCATTTATTTGCGTTCCACAAGGTAAAAAAGGTGTTAACAAAAGGCTTACAGCTAAGATCCGTTGTAGACCCTGTCAGGGCACAGCAAAATTTATATAGCTAAAATCAAAATATCAAAATATAATTAAAAAATCAAAATAAAATAAAGAAGTCAACATAAAATTAAAAGTAAACAAAATTAAAAAAAAAAATCAAAATTAAATTAAATAAAAGAAAAATTAAAACAAATTTAAAAATCAAAATTTAAGATAATCAAAATAAAACTATACATGAAAACATCAATTACATTCACATAGAATTAAATAACAATAACATAAATAAGTCCAATATTGGAAAACGGTAGGTATTTGCTTAATAATAATAAGTTTAGGTAGCATTATATTATTTAGGTAGTTAATATTATTACAAATTATTAAAGAAAGATCATATTTTTAGGCACAAGTTATTAATAATAAGATAAGTTTAACATGTTATATCACAATTTGAGATAAATTGTGTATTTAGTAGTCATGTTATGTTCCATTAAATATTCTTCTTGATAAAATTACACACATGTTTATATTTAAGAATGTATTTATTACAATTAAAGTCTTTCATTCAAGTATTTTATTTGTTTAATAGAAATATTTTTAATTTATTAATAAAGATGTTCTATTTATTTATATTTCTTATTTCATCCGGTAACTTATTATAAATTTTTATCGACATGACATAGGTACTTGAGGAGTGCATTTTTAATCGGGATGTAGGTATGTTTAATCTATTTTTATGTCTCAAAGTTATTTTAATTTGTATGTCTTCTCTTTTTGTGTAGAATTTCGGGTATCTACGTACAAATTTACAGATTTCAAAGATGTAAAGGCACGGTAGGGTTAAAATTTTATGTTGCTGGAAGTGGGGCTTACAGCTATCCGTTTGTTCAATATTAACTAAAATTCTAATAAGTTTTTTTTGTAGGGTGAATAGTGTGGGTAAGTCTGTACTATTACCCCATAATATGACACCATATTTAAGCCATGCATAGGCATATGCGTAATATGTTACTAAAGCAGTAGGCGCGGGCTTGCGGACGGTGAGTGATGGGTAGCTCGCCGTCCGATAAGGACCAGGCCCGGGTCGACGGCGCGTTGTGTTTCAACGTGCGCCTCAAAGAGACGTCAGCACCAATTGACGGGGTCCGAAAGAGCCAATGCCTGCCAGGGTTACGAGTCTGTCCGAAAGGGATATCGTGGCCCTGGCACACAGGTATTTGAAGGAACACGGTGGGTTGTAGTCAGTAAAAGTCTGACACTCCCTCCCGCTCCGCCCAGAGCGGGAGAAGTTACCCACCCAAAAAAAATAAGGGGGCGCTGTTGGTAACAAAAAAGTTGGTAAATACAGTTATGCAATTGTTTTGTGAAATATCACTTGAATGAAATCTACTCAAAAACTAAGATGGCGGCGTTAGTTCTAAATTTAACAACGCGCCAAAATGACCTTGTAGTGCTTTAGTCTGTGCTTTAACCGGCGGAGCTGATGTCTTGCCGGTCCATTCTATTATTTACCTAAGTTTTCACGGTGACATTTTGACAGGACTCGACGTGAACGTGAAACTTACATAAAAAGGGGTGTTATAAGTTTAACAGCTGCCTTTTGAGTATCTGTCTGGCATCGTAGCTCCCAAACGGGTAGTCCGAATTCAATGCGGTTTTTTTATTAGAAGGCTGGCTTATCGGCGTAGTTTTTAGTTATGTTTTATCTAACTCTGTTTAGAATATTTTTGGAGATAATCAGGGCGCCGGGGTCTACTCCGAAGATAAATCCGAAGTATCGGCCGAACAGTTTCCAGACTGCGGCTGACTATGGCGAATGAAAAAAAAAACGGCAGTCAAAGAGATAAGTGAAAGTCAAAAAGGTGACTTAAAGTCGGGTTAAGACTCAAAGTCAAAAAAAGAAACTTTGGAAGTCAAGAAACGGCCGAACATTTGTCCGATACTTCGAATTATCGCTTCGGAGTAGACCCCCAGGTCTTTAATGATTTAATGATGAAATGTTATTTATTTCACCACGACCACGAGACCAACACTTGCCAATTACGAGACCAACGGGTAATATGATCGTACCTTTCGTTCCAGTCTCTCCGCGGCGAGCGCACCGTGCTGCTCACGACGCACTTCATGGAAGAAGCGGACGCGCTGGGCGACCGCGTGGCGGCGCTGCACGCGGGCGTACTGCGCTGCTTCGCTACCACCATGCATCTCAAGAAGGCCGTGGGTGAGTACATACTACGAGTATGAACCCCATGCACAACATTCCAGACGTTAAATGTAAGTTATTGCATAGTTTTAAAGGACATGTCCAGTGGACGGCACGGTTGGCGCAGTGGTTAAGCGATTGACTGCTGCGATGCGTGTCGCGGGTTCGATTCCCGCACGGAACAAATATTTGTATGGCCTGCAAGTAGTTGTTACGGGTCTGGCTGTTTGTGTATGTGAGTTTTAATGTTTGTAAACGCACCCACGATACAGGAGTAATTCCTAGTGTGGGGCAACGTTTTAAAAAATCAATCAATCAATCAATCAATGAACGATTGCCTAGGTAGTCAAAAATGAATGTTCAATAAAGATTGTTATACAGGGTGTTAAAAAAACTGCGTGCCATAGCTTAGAGGTAGGTTCAGTATAGATAAAGGAACACAGAAAAAAAAAACATGAACAAAAAAATTCATTAAAAATAAATAAAAATAAGTCTCTTCGTACTTTAACGGGCTTAGGACCGTCAAATAAAATAATTTTAATTCTAAACAATAAGGTTGATCTTGCAATTTTTTTTTTTTGTGTTTTGTATTTTTTCTTTATTTTTCCTAGGTTCCTTTATCGATACTGAACCTACCCTTAAGCTATGGCACGCAGTTACTTTAACACCCTGTATTTTTATAACCGCTATATTTTCTAGTATGTCAATTAATAAGTTTTAGGGCCCGTATTAATAGAGCGTTACTCAGTACTCAAGCATTACTTAAGACTAGTTTCAACCAATCCAATGGCTTGAATCTGGTCTTAAGTAATGCTTGAGTACTGAGTAACGCTCTATTAATACGGGCCTAGGAGTCACTTACGAAAACTTATCAAAGTGTGGTTTATACTCCTACCCCCTTATTACAAAACAAGGTTTATCTTCAGACCCAGGTTTAAAACATGGAGCAATTATTGAATTTCGAACTTTCGACTATGGTAAAGTTCCTAAACACAAAACTGACGACTTAGTACCGAACTAAGTTTTCAGTTTTGTATAAAGAACGGTATTTCAATCACTGTTACGTTCTTATTACAAAAACTAGCTCCATGCTTTAAGCCATGTCAAAATATAAATCTTGTTTTGTAATAAGGCGGCTAGGGTTTTAGTATGTTTAAACAATTTACAATAACGCCAACTGTGAGTGAACACTGGTACGAACTGGTGAAATTCATATGTGAGGTCAGTAAAACATTTTATATTTTGTTGGCCAGACAAGATTTTGCAGCTTTTTGATTCACTTTTTTTATTGTAACATGAAGCATTTATTGTTTATTTTATATTTACTTGAAATTACATCTTAAGGGGACGATAACCGACTTTTAATGAAGATCACGTCTAAACGAGTAGTGTTAAAGATTTGAAAAAAATTAGAGCATTAGAGAGATTAATTAGAGCATTTTCTCAATAACTCGATATGTGAATATTTGAGATTATTTTTATATTACATAGTGAAATTAATTTATAAAGTTATGTCTAACGCGGATAAAAAATTGAGAATTGCGCAAAATCTACCAAGCGTAATTTTCTGAAACCTTCACCAATTTAAAGATAATTTAATTATTGATCTTTTAGTATACGCGTTTTATTAAAATACCTTTTGTTTTGTGTATAATAATATATATAAAAATAGTTTTGTATCAAATTGGGGACAGCGCTCCTTGATGGGCGAGTCCTATTACTGGCTGAACGTACGTCGCATTACGTGAGCTCAGTACAGAACACGCAAGCTAACCACTCAAGGTCACCGGCATATATTTGCGTCTTAAGTTCCATATTTTGGTTTAATTCCTCAACACCTACCCATTTGTATTTATCGCTAACTATTTGTTCCTACTGAATTAGGATTAAAGTGAATCCGCAGCTGTAGCCAGTAAAATTCAAATATTTTGCAATTTGTAGGTCAGTGTCAGGTTGAATCTTGACTATGATTGGCGACTTTAACAGATATGTATTTACAGAGTTAGAATCTTTAATACATCTCTCTAAGTTAGATTGGTTCCATTGAATAACATTTCATGAAATCATGATATTGTAAAGCGTTAAAAATTGAACCAAGGCTGATACTAACAAATGCCTTTGAATAGTCTAAAAATTTACCTACAAGGTCAAGTTAAATTAGGTAGCAAAACTCCATAGGTGATGGTTATCGATAATTAAACATGATATAACAAAATAATATTGATGATTTTTTTTTTGGGATTTAATGACTGTAGGTACTTGAAATATCAGTTGGATAAACAGGGTTTTATATCTAAACACGATAACAAAAAAAAAACTTATTATCTCAACTCAAACTTTAAGTTCGAGTTATTTTTCGTTGTATTCGGGGTTAGCCTCATAGTAAAGGTCATAATGATGAGTTCAATGAACCCTTTTAGTTTAGAGTTATTTTAATTAAACAAACAAAAAACATGCATAAACTCGCGCCTTCTTCCGATGGAGGTAGGCAGAAACCACAGACCGCCACGATCCACGAGAGATAAATGTATGTGCTTAATGTGTATAAATAAAAAATAAAAAAATCTCTTCATTTCAGGTTCCGGCTACCGCCTAGCATTAACCACGATCGGATCCCCGAAAGAGCAAGCGATTACTAAAGTAGTGACGTCACAAGTATCTGACGCGTCCTTAAAGGAACAGACGATCAACTCGATCTCGTACAGCCTGCCGGCGACGCAGTGCGGCAAGTTCCCGGGGCTGTTCTCTGCGTTGGAGGCCAAGAGATCCGAGCTGGGGATCGATTCTATAGGGGTTGGAGTGTCCACGCTTGAGGAGGTGTTCTTGAAGTAAGTCATCATCACGATTCAACTTTTTTTTGTCTCAGTTAGTTTTAATGATGGTCTCAAACTCAAAACTTATATTTTAATTAAACCTATTACAGGCACTTTTGAATTGTCAAAGAGTCGGTCAGTTAGTCAGAAAGGTGAAGCTATTTGTCCATTCCAAAACGTATATCTCTATGGAAAAGAACTGGCAAGAAACTACAAGGACACTCTTTTAAATCAAGATATTACAAAATCCTGGGTACATTATTCTTGTTGCTTCTATATGTGAGAACAATATAAAAAATGACCTATTTAAAAAACAATACAAAATATAAGATTAAAAGATTACAAATAAGCCCTTGCAGTTAAGAGTTAAGTTAAGTTTGGCAGTTTGGGTACTTTATGCGGCCTACCCAAATGTTCAATCTTTGGTTTGGTTCGTGGAGTCGTTGAGCTTCTTAAGTTCTGAGTTGAGCTACACGATTACTGACAATTGCGTGCACTGACTGGACAGATCCAATTAAGTCTGTGTGGTCTTTTGTTCTCAAAAGACGATTTCAGTCAGACACTAATCAACATGGTACTCTCATGATCTGACCAAAATTATGTCTGGACTTTAAAAGAGACTGTGACCTCCTGAGTTGGTTTCGACCTTTCTATCCAAAATTTTCACGACGCCTAACAATTTTAACGTTTAGTACGTTTCTCTTAAAACTTTCACTAACTCCTCTGATTTGATTTGAGCCACTGACGTCCACTTCGCTCATCAGCCTATATCGGTCCACTGCACGACATTGACTCAATCCTCGATTACTCTCCTTCCAGCTGGTTACCTAGCCTGCTAGCTAGGCTCATTCCATTGGAGTAGTCAGATAGGAACGCAGACCTCATTTAGTTTTAAAAATATTGTTGACGTGTAAGAGTGTTTGTACAAACCTACTTACAGAAATAAATCATTTATCATCATTCAGCTGAAAGACGTCCACTGCTGGACAGAGGCCTTCTCCAGAATCGCCAAAATAATCTTCTACATAAATAAAAATATAATGCTGTTCGTTGGTAAGCACATCAATTGAGAACGGCTGGCTGGTCCGTTTTGGCATTTTTTTGTTTTAAAATATTCGTAATAGTTCGAATTAGGTTTTTATGGAAAGAAAAATTGGAAAGTTTCCCGGAAAAAATTATAACATCATGCTATAGTGCAACCTCATTTCGCCAATTATGTTTAAGTCCCATGTAATAGGGAGCGAGCCTATTGCCATCAACCGGGCACAAATCTATACTCCGGGCTGCACAAATCAAATCAAATCAAAAATATTTTTATTTCACATAAGCCTACATGGGCACCTATGAAACGTCAAAAGCTAGGTGCACAGTTCCAATTGGTCGTTTCTTATGGAGAAGAGCCAGCGAGAAACTCCACGGTTACACTTTTAAAAAAAAATGGTTGTTACAATGTTTTGAAATTACAGTGTTAATAGGTATGAGAGGACAGCGTAGGCCCATTAAAAGTACCAGGTACTTAACAAAATAGAAAATGGTCTACAGATATACAGTCTAATAACGGCCGAACCCAATAATCTATATATCACCAGTTTTGGCCTACTGGAGATAGAAAAATATATCAATCGATGGTTTTAACGTCCCAATAATCTATTAGACATTATGGAATCTTACCGGCCCACGATATCTACTGATGGGACGGTGTATCGCCTACAACAGATATCTATTTGTATGAAAATGCCAAAGTATGCGTCCCATTATACGATTTGTTTGACAGGACAGTACTACAGATGGCAGATTGGTCTATTCCCCGAATTGCAGGGATAAACGTAAAGTAGCCAAGCTAAAATGAACTCTTTAGTATATGCAATAATGATCATAGATGTTTTTTTATTTAAAGTAATAAAAAAATTGAAATTCAAATATCTCGAAAACGGTGCGCCCTAGGCAAAAAATAACAAAAATTTAGTGACACTCCCCCGTGCAAGCACCATGCCAACATGAATTTAAGTTAAAAAAAAAAACAACATTAATGCGCTAAGGTAACCCGCGAAATTAAAATTTTATTACGTTTTTTTGCAATTTGCAGGTCAGTAACAGCTTGTATTTTGATTCGCGGCCATAACAAATATGGCTCTACAGAATTATATCTTAATCCAGTAACTTATTTAGAAGTAAGAAACAAAGAAGTTTTAATATAAGACTAATTACACATGTTGTTTTTTAAAGTGATGTTGGTTGTAACGGAACGCACGGGAGGGCGAAGTAGAGAAACCTACTTATTGTGTTCGTTAGATAGATAGCCTTTATCAATGATAGGAGACGCCATCCGAGGATAGATATAATTATACTGTCTATAGCGATCTGTCTTTCACTGAAAATAGGTTATTGGGTTCGGCCGTAAGCCTACAACGTCCTCACATTAATAAAAAAACAATATAAAATATGATTAAAATTATAAAAGTTAGAACCTTGTTGAAATTTAAAATTGTAGGTATAATAATGTCAAATAAGAAAAACATTGTCAGTGAAGTTTGTAAAAAATTATAAAATTAAATTAAAAAAAAAACATCGTAATTTGGGAGCTGTTAATGGACATAATGGGTAATTTACATAGTTTTGCCGTTAATGTTGTACCAGCTAAAGTCCGGTTGCGAAGCAGAAAGAATTTTGTACAATGACCCCTCATTACTTATCTCTATCGCTCGCGCACAATTGTATTGCCGCCGCACTCACACATATTTTTTTTTAAACGTTGCCCCACACTAGGAATTTCTCCTGGATTGATTGTGGGTGCGTTTACAAACATTTAAACTCATACACAAACAGCCAGACCCGGAACAACTACTTGTAGGTCATAAATATATATGTTCCGTGCGGAAATCGACCCCGCGACAACATTCAGCGCAACAGTCAATCGCTTAACCACTGCGCCGACCGTGCCGTCGACATTAGAAGGACCATAAAAGGCGCGAGCGCGACGGCAATACAATTGTGCGCGAGCGATAGAAATAAGTAAAGAGGGGTCATTGTACGAAATTCTTTCTGCTTCGCGACCGGACTTTAGTTTTATATTTAACGTTGCCTAATAAACGTTGTCATTTTGTCCCAAGGTTATGCAGTGACATCGATACAACTTTATCTGAAGATGAAGTAGACAATGCTAGAGAGCCGGGTGAGTACCTATCTTATTTATCATATACTACTATACTAGCATACTAGCTTATTGGGTCACCATTTTAAAGTTTAATAGCTGTTACCGCCGAATGAAATGGTTACCGTGGCGCAGGCGCATTTGTAAAGATAGAAGCAATAATCCAGCGGAAGAAACCAAATAAAACAGTGGTTTCAAAAATATATTTTCTTAAATAATTTTAAAAGTATTTGTTTTAAAATTATAAAAAATATATAACTTAAATCCTTACAAGAAGCCCTTTCATTTGATATATCACACGGTAAAGATTGCAATTTTTTTTTTCTAATTTGCCCCCCAAAGTGACCACCATATTCAAATTACCCCAATTCATTTATTTACGCTACACGCCCGTGTTTAGGTCACAGAAGTTCATATGTGTACCAAATTTCAACTTAGACCCCCTTATTACAAAACAAGGTTTATCTTCAGACCCGGGTTTAAAACATGGAGCCATTATTGAATTTAGAACTTTATTCCGACTATGGTAAAGTTCCAAAACACAAAACTGACAACTTAGTACCGAACTTAGTTTTCAGTTTTGTATAAAGAACGGTATTTCAATCACTGTTACGTTCTTATTACAAAAACTGGCTCCATGGTTTAAGCCATGTCAAAATATAAATCTTGTTTTATAATAAGGCGGAATAGGTCCAGTAGATTAAGAGCAAATTGGCTGTGACAGACAGACAGACACACGAGTGATCCTATAAAGGTTACGTTTTTTCCTTTTGAGGTACGGAACCCTAAAAACTGGCTTTATATTCAACAATCCGCACTGTCCCGATCTCACACAGAGGCGGCCCCAGGGGGCCCTAGCAGTGACAACAATACAGGTTGTTAAAGAAACTGCGTGCCATAGCTTAGGGGTAGGTTCAATATCGATAAAGGAACTCTGGATAAAATAAAAAAAAAACAAAAAAGTTAATAAAAATAAAAACATAAAAAATTATTGCAAGATCAACCTAATTTCGTACCTTCCGTACCGTAGTAGGTACTAAATAAGGTTGATCTTACAATATTTTTTTATGTTTGTATTTTGATATTTTTTATATATATTTTTTTTTTATTCTAAACGATTGCTATTTTAAGTTAGTAGGTACTAAATAAGGTTAAACTTGCAATATTGTTTTTGTTTTTATTTTTCCTTTTTAATTTTTCCTAGGTTCCATTATCGATACTGAACATACCCCTAAGCTATGGCACGCAGTTTCTTTAACACCCTGTATAGACTCTCAATAATTTACTCATGTATGTTTCGTAATTGCACCTATCCACCAATCTACCAACTGTTTGTCTCTGCATCACCCAAAAAAAAAAAATTGACAGGTAAAAAATTTCAATGGCATTAAGTCTGCCTCTGTACATTTGTGTGCTCGAAGAATAAATATAATTAGCCCTCTGTTTGCGTCGGGGGTTAATAAGATAGGCTGATTATGTAATTCCATGAAAAAAATATGAAACATGCGATACGACATTAATAAATAAGCTCAAGATTGATTAAAAAAGGATTTTACACATAAACGAATACGTCATACATAGCAAAAAAAAAATTGTCACAGACAGACTATTCACAGTTAATCGTATAGATACATGCATACATACATAGATAAATATTATAATATTCGAGCCTGAAAAGGAAGAACATCGTAAGCGACATAATGTAGGTATTTCACTTTTTCAATAAATAATTAAATAAAATCAATAAAGTAATCAATAAAAAACCTCTCCTGTAAATTTTAATTTATGTCGCTTACGATGTTCTTCCTTTTCAGGCTCATTATGGTTTAATTGACCTTATGAAATAATTATTGTTTACCACAACCTATAACTGATCTCAATAAAATAAATGTTATATTTACTTAATTAATGTTATTAACCTATTCAAAAATCGTTGTTTGTTAATTAGTTTTCTAATTTTATTTTAAGAATTATTTTTATTGTACCTTTCGCTGTGCCCTACAGGGTCCGTAATTGTTGCCATTGCTTTAAGCCATTGCCACCTTTAAACATTATGGAATCCAAATAAATATATGAATATAATTAGTGAAAACTACAGTTCCACTTTGTGTCTCCTGCTTGTTCCAGAATTGCCACCGAAGAAACTAACTGGCGTTCCCTTGTATATGCGACAGTTCTACGTGCTGTTGAAGAGACAAATGAAATACGCTATCCATAAGAAATGGGTCTTCCTGATATTGGTAAGTTTGTAGCTGCTGAGCAGAGTGCGATGTAGTCGCAACCATATCCTGAGAGCTGTGGCGGAGAGCTATACTCCAAATATTCGGCATTTTATGCGGAGGTTGCTCAGGTAAGAAACATGTTTTCTTGCCTTGTCATCCTCTGTGTGGAGTGTGCATTATTGTATTTTATTTTATACCTACCTATATCTACTACTAACACTAGAATATAAGTGGTTTTTGTAATAATATCATATGGATCCCTGTTGTCTTTAATAAATTAATTTTAATTTAATAAATTGAATTTAATTACTTGCATATTTTATGTCCGATGTGATGAACAGGGGGCAAGGGTACTTATTTGCAAAACTGAACCACCCAGAACGACTGTAACGAGAATAAGGTCCGCTTGCACCATACATCACTCAATTCATTCGATCGCTAAACATTATTCTTCCGTCACTGACAACTTCTAACGAACGAAAGAATAACCACGATGTTTTAAGTGCCGTTAGCGCTAAATGTATTTAATGCACTAAATGGACAGTCCACTCTACAGTACACATTTATACACGGCAGCCCACTTCATGTATCCAATGACTACTAATCATTCATGAAAGGAAAATAAATATTCATTACCTTTTAATAATTAAAAAAATGTAAATATTAATGTATAACACCCTGTTACGAGCGCGGTGTGAGCCTTGCGTTCCAATGCTCGCACCACGCTCATAAAAGGGTGTTTCAAACTACACCATGCGTCATAAATAGTCATAATGAATAATATTTCCATTTTTTTAATTTATTTATTTATTTTTCAATTTACATCTATCATTACAGGGGTAACCTAATGCTATAGTGTACTTATCTAACGTCCTAACCTAACTCATTATTATAATTACATTTTGTAACTTATTACAAATAATGCATTATTTGTGAATTCACTCAGAGAACAACAGAATAGGTCCGTGTCACTAGCTATGAAGTTGAGAGTGCGGAATGCGCGCGTCAGTGGCGCCTCACTTAAAAGATTAAATTATTAAAATGTTAATGAATATTTCTATTCCTTTCATGAATTGTCATTGGATACATGAAGTGGGCTGCCGTTGTAAGACGACTTAAATGCCACGGTGTATAGTTCACTGCTGTCAGTTATACTCAGGCCAACGAGAGGCAAATACATAAAATTGCAAGTTATACAAATATCAACTTTAAAGTCAAGTAATCTAAGTTGTTTTTTTTTTTTAAACTATCGCTAAACGTCGTAAAATAATTTGGGTTGCAATGGAAACTGAACCATACGCAATTACTTCAAAGTTTTTAATCCCAAAGCATGAAATTGATCTAGTTTCGTTGGCTTTAGTATACATGTATCACCGTATCGTGTTGTTTACTAATACTTAAATAAAAGGACAATATTACTAACACTATTTAGGTCTTGGCACGAAATAAAGTACTCGATTTGATGATTTAATGATTTGTAATGCAATGCGGCTCTTAGTAAAGTTTATTTATTTATGAGAAATGCATATTTATTATTATATATATTTCATTTTTTATTTACAATATATTTTACATTACATCTTTGTTTTTTATTGAGGAATTATTCCATATAACATAATAATTATGTACACAATTTACATTAAGACGAGGGAATCGTAGCGATAGTCACGCTGTACCTTACATCTCAACTTTTGTCCCCAGCAATTCGTTCTACCAGTAACAATGATAATCTTCATGACGTATTCACTGAACGGCACGGAGGAGGAGCCAACGAAATCGCTGACTATGAACCTGGATCTGTACGCAGACCGGGCGGACAGGCGCGTCCTGTACCATGTGAACGGATCGGTCGTGCAGCCGCCGGACGTCGATACGCTCCAGAAACGATTCCCCAAGGTCGCCTTTCAGGATGCTGATGATGTTGCCACTGGTTAGTATACAGGGTCCAATTAATTGAGCTAGCGAAAGTCAGCAGACGTGATGGGTATTGATATCTAAACATGATAACACAAATGGCCTTTTTAAAATAAGAAGCGATTTCCATAATATAAATACACGTAGTAAACATGAAATTGTGATACCCAAATTTAGATTAACTAAAACAAGCAAGTCATTTCTTATTAACAGTATCCGCTTTTATAACAAGTTACCAAAGTCTGTTACAGAACTTAGCGATGGAAAATTCAAAACCCACATCAAACGTGTCCTTATCAAAAAAGCATATTATAAGATAAAAGACTACGTTGAAGACAAGGAAGTTTGGCATTAATTCCTTCTGCACAGGTGGCTTCCCTGGTACCTCATTAATGGCAAAAATATGTAAATGTCTATTAATTGCTCCCAAGTTGCGATGTTTATGTTATTTATTTTTTACATACTTGACATAATCGATGTTTTTTGATTTCAACAAGGCTCTAACTTTTATTATTTTAATCATATTTTATATAGCTTTTTTGTTAATGTGAGGACGTTGTAGGCTGAATATACTGTAGATCTGTAGACCATTTTCTATTTTGTTAAGTACCTGGTACTTTTGACGGGCCTACGCTGTCCTCTCATACTTTGAAAATATTGTAAAAGCTATTTTTTTTTTTAAAGAGTAACCGTGGAGTTTCTTGCCGGCTCTTCTCCATAGGAAACGACCAATTGGAACCGTGCACCTAGTTTCTGACGTTTCATAAGTGCCCATGTAGGCTTATGTGAAATAAAAATATTTTTGATTTGATTTGATTTGAAATAAAAATAACTTTTAGACTTGTTACCAGCTTATTAGGATTCCGTACCCAAAGGGTAAAACGGAAACCCTATTACTAAGGCTCCGCCGTCTGTCTGTCTGTCTGTCTGTCTGTCCGTCTGTCACCAGGCTGTATCTCATAAACCGTGATAGTTACACAGTTGAAATTTTCACAGGTGATGTATTTCTGTTACCGCTATAACAAAAAATACTAAAAAACAAAATAAAATAAATATTTAATGGGGCTCACATACAACAAACGTGATTTTTTTGCTCGATATTGATGCAACAGGTAGACACTTTAAAAATAAATAATTAAATAAAAAAAAAACAAATATTTAAGCCATAATCCCATACAACAAACGTGATTTTTTGCCATTTTTATAGATAATGGTACGGAACCCTTCGTGCGCGAGTCTGACTCGCACTTGGCCGGTTTGTTTAAGTATTGTACATCGTAGTTTAGAAGAAGAAAGAAGACGTTTCATTTTTGTATAGGACTCCGGCCATAACATGAACGCTGTAGAAACCTGGAAAACGAACCCCCGAATACAGTAAAGAATGTTTTTTTTTTTCAAAAAATCAAAATCAAAAGTATTTTTATTTCACATAAGCCTACATGGGCACTTATGAAACGTCACAAGCTAGGTGCATTTAATAATAACTAATATTTTTTGACACTAAATGAAAACTGAAAATGTTTGACGATTGTCATGAGAATTACGACCATCAACACCTAGCCATGACAGGTTGGAGAGATGACGTTTTTCGGCCAGAAATACCCACAAATCTACAATCCACAAAAGTAGGATATATTTTTTTAACGATCACTTTCTTATAATTATTCAAAAAACATGGTCTAAGACGCATGTTATTGTCTTATCTTAATAGCACAGAAATACATACTTTTCATATTTATATAAATAACGTCTACGTGATATTAAATATTATGTTTTAATGTAACATAATTTCTGGACGAAATCAGTTTGTAAGTAAAACGAAGCCATGATCACGAAACATGGTCATGAATACAGCAATAATTTGAAAAACTATATTTTTTTGTGCCGAAGTAATTAAGGAAATATGCATATGTAGGAAAGTAGTGGACTTTTTCCTCTTTTTAGGGTTCCGTACCTCAAAAGGAAAAAAAGGAAGTCTGTCAGCACCATTTTTCTAAGAAACGCGTGGAAGTATCAAGTTGAAATTAATATCAAATACGTAGATGTCGGATCCCTTGGGGCTCTAAGAAAATCAAGCTTCTAAGTCAACGCGATAAAAAAATACGGTGAATTATACGACATATTTTGATATTCGCAAATAAATCAAAACCTATAGGGTACTATAGGATACTTCCCGTTGACTAGGGCCCGTATTTATAGAGCGTTACGCAGTACTCAAGCATTACTTAAGACTAGTTTTAACCAATCCGATGGCTTGAATGTGGTCTTAAGTAAAGCTTGAGTACTGAGTAACGCTCTATAAATACGGGCCCTAGAATCATGAAATTTGGCAAGAAGCAAGGTCTCACAGCACAAGTAAAGGAAAATGTCCGAAAATTGTTAATTTGTAGTTTTATCACATAAAAAAAATTTGCGATTACAAACTTTGCAGTTGGAGAATTGACTGTAACGTATATCGATGTATGCGAGAATATGTTTTTCAACTACAATGTTAAGTTTGTTCTTGGGATAAATTCATCCCAACTACGAAACCCAGTTTTTTCTTTCTTAGATAGTCTGTTGCTTGTGATTTCTATCATTCTGTGACAAAAATGACTTCTAATAACTTAGAACGTTTAGACTATGAATACGTCTTTTTCCAAAATTGCAATCATTACGTCACGTAAGTGTAAGGTATCATCTTGCGCAAGTATTTATGCTCGAGACTGTACATACGCTCAGTACTAAGTTACACCAGGTGGTTAGAATTTTTCCCAATGCTTCTTGGATGTTTTTATATGTATGTTTCCTTTACAGCGGTACTCCGAACTGGCCAGAAGGACATTTTGGAGTACAACAAGTACTTAGTGGGAGTGGAGGTCAACGAAACTGATGCCAAGGTAAATAAAAAATCAAAATTATTTTTTGCTAGATAATGGTGCTGGTGGCCGGCACGTCAAGCTACTACAATCTGTCAAATTTATTTAATAGATTTTTAACTTTATCCCTACAGCATAAGGTTCAAGGTTGATTGAGACAATTTTACAGTTTCGGGTAGCTTGACCTGCTGGTGTTTACTGCATATCCTGCCATAATATTATGGCGTGCAAATACATTTCATGTCAGTAACGAAGTCATTATGATTATTATTTTCCTTTATTTCATTATACAACATTATTTTTAATATATGCGAAACCTGAATATAGTTTGTTCAGAATAAGGAACTGAATCAATTTCAATAATTTTTACACCATGTTATATTTTGTCCCAAAAATATTGTAAGTGTGATGGAAAATGTTATCACCATTTAATTACTTTCAATACAATCGCCGTACGGTTAGGTACCTACTGCCAAATTATTATCAATGAGCGCAATATGACCCTCGAGGCGCGGGGGCGCCGCGCGCCGTTAGCATGTACGGACAACCCGGTAACATAACAACCTGATAACTTTGTGATTTTTCATAATACAGTTTTGTAATTTTGTACATAGATTCTTTACCTACCTACTTTGTACCTACTGCCAAAATATTATAAATGAGCGCAAGTCGTGACGACCCTGGAGGCGCGGGGGCGCCGTTAGCATGTTTTTGTACGGACAACCCGGTAACATATTATCAACCCTATAACTTTGTGATTTTTCATGCTATAGTTTTGAAATTTTGTACATAGATTCTTTACATGAAAATACTAGACACGTATTTCGGGTTTCGCATATACTAAAACTAATATTGTAATATATATAAATTTTATGTTTAAATATTAGAATATAAAAACATTTAAAAATATTAAAACATAATAGCCCACCGGTATCAAGGACAGGGTCCGGACAAAAATGATAATTATTATTTAAACAATGTCTTGGACATATCTCGGGACCCTGAGGTCCCGGACTTTTGAAAAGCGTATGAAGGGCCGAGCCAATGCAGTAGACATTTCTCTTTAATAATTTTAGTTATATTGGTGGCAACCGTAGTTTGTTTTTGTCTCTGTAAGTAACAAGAATTACTAGAGCAGCTATACCAACCCAGTGCAGTAATCCACATGTTTGATTGTTTAACCCAACATGGGAATCGAACCCCGGACCTCGTGCTCGCCAGTAGCGCTTGCGACCACTAGACCAACGAGGCAATCCATGTTATTCGATAAAGTTTTTTTACTTGTGTAAAGCTATCTCCAATATTTGAAGTGCTAACTTTTATGATAACTATGTACAGTAAATAAGTCTGTACGTAAAAGCGAAAATCTGGGTATAATTTTAGGGTTCCGCAGTAAAAACAAGAACCCTTCTATACTCCTTTTAAAATAAGATTAAACATTTAAATAAATCTTTTTTACCGTCCGTTCAATCGATTTTGACTTCTATTGCGTTGGTGGCATGACCAATGACAGCTGTAATAAACAGTTGGTATTGTAACCACGTTTTTGCTTATCATGCCATCCTTATGCTTACTGAATAGAAGTCAAAATCGGTTGAACGGACTGTAAACAAGTTTATTTAAATGTCGAATCTTATTTCAAATGGAGTATAGTTTCGCCGAGTCTCTTGGTACTAACGCTGATAGCACACCTCCGCCGTGAAACCATAGCAGTGAAACCGCAGTAAATGACGCGAGCCAGTTGAACTACTGCGGTTTCGTGGCGGAGGTGTGCTACCAGCGTAAAAAGCTGATATTTGGAATAGATAGACATATTAATCACGCCCACAAGTAATGAAAATAAATCTTGTTTTTTTTTTATCTAGTCCTTGAAAATAAGCCTCTGCCAGCTTTTTCTGGGACAACTAGGCATCATATATTGTTTTTTAGGGTTCCGTACCAAAATGGTAAAAAGGAACCCTTATGGTGAGACTAAGTCTGTCTGTCTGTCTGTCACACCTGGATATCTCAAGAACTACTAATGCTATCAACTTGAAATTTAGAATGGTTTTTGACGTTTGCCCAACTATTTTGCAAACAAGAAAGAAATTTAAAAATATATATCTTTTTTGCAAAAGAGACTGAAAGGGGGTCTTAAAAATTTGAAGTGGGGCTACAAGGGCATGTGGGGTATCATATGAAAGAACGCTAATTGCACATTCCCAAACATTTTTTATTTTTATTTTAGGCAGCATAGTTTCCGACTTTTGATGAAAAATGTAAAAATAAAATACGTCCCCCCCCCCCCGTTATCTCCGAAGTTTGCATAGATAAAAATCTGAAATTATTCTATGTGATAGAAGTGTATGTAAAGATTACAGGAAAAATAAAACGATTTCTCTAAATAGCACAGTTTTTCAGAAATCATCAACATCATATATATATATATCGTACCGGAACCCTCAGTGCGCGAGTCCGACTCGCTTTTTGACCGGTTTTTATTTTTTATTTTAAACCAATACCATTTCTTCAGATTCTATACACTACGTTAATCCGGCACGCGGCGCCGGTGGCCCTCAACCTGCTGTCCAACCTGCTGGCGGCGCAGCACATGCCGTGGGCCGACGGACGCACCCTCACCACGGTCAACGATCCCATCAGCCGCGAGCTACGGCTCGAAACACCCATCACAATGACTCAGCCCAAGGAAATGATCACGGCATTCACGTGGGGCATCTTTATTGCAGTCAGTAAGTTATAATAATCATTTATTTCCCAGAAAATACAATCCAATGTTTAGTACTTAATTACATGAACACAAGAACAGAACACTCACACAACACCAACACCTAAACACACACAAATACACCCCCACACACAGACACACCTCCACACACAAACACACACACAACACTTGTGTGTTATAGCGCTACAAAGATAATTTGGCGCGTGGCCAAAATCCAAATTAACGCCGCCATCTTATTTTTCTGATACATTTCAAGTGACATTTCACAAAACAAACGCACTAAATTTTTACCAACATCGCCCTTTGTCAACGATATTCAGCGTCAAAAGATCCTTGTAGCAGTGTACCCCGCGTCCTATATATTATGTTTAAGCGATCGCCGCGCAAATACGCGATCATCGCGTGCATATGTTTCTGTCGGCGCGACCACGCGTTCAGGTTCAGGCCGTGATTGTTACTGTACTGTACATTTATATTCTTAACTAGCTTTTACCCACGGCATTGCCGGCGTGGAGGTCGGAAATTATCCAACGGAAATCTACTACCTACCGTGATAAATTTATCCTATGTGTCCAATCCAGGTTATTAACTATCTGTGTGCCAAATTTCATCCGCTCAGCCCTTTTTTTCGAAAAACCTTGAAATGCTTTTTTCTTCACATAACACTGTTTGCCATCAGCCGGGCACAAATCCAGACTCTGGACTTTTACTGAGAAATTCCTGATGTAAAAACCCAATAACACTTTGCCCGACCTGGGAATCGAACCCAGAACCTCATGCTCAGCAGTAGCGCTTGCGACCACTAGACGAACGAAGCACACAGATACAGCACAAACCCACACACCCCCTCTCACACACACACACCCCCCACACACACAGCAGAGCAGCGACACTTTTTATACGAGAAAAACCCCTTTTTTCTTGATCCGTAGTAATCCTATCAACAAACATCAACAACGTGTCGCTCCCGTGCAAGGAGCGGCAGACAAACTCGCGGCACATCCACGTGATGTCGGGCTGCCCGGCCGAGCTGCACTGGCTGGCCACGCTCAGCTTCCACGTCGCACTGTGCGCGCTGACGCTCGTACTGCCTACTGTGCTGGCGGTGCTCGTGTTAGAAGAAGATGAGACCACCAACCAACCAGATATGTTAGGTAAGAGAAAGAAAAATACAAAAAAAAAACAAGTTAGCTCGAATAAATACAAAAAACAAAACAGATGTAAGTATATATATTTTTTTTTTCTTTTTTTTTTCCAACCTTTTTGTGTTGAGCCACAGACTCAAAGTTATTTATTACACAACCTCCTAATTCAGGAGGCCCAGTACTGGGCCCAGGAAACCTGCAAGAAGTGTCGCCTTATCGACCAGTCAGTGTGGGAAGGAGATGGAGCTGTACATCTTGTCTCATCATGAATCATCTCGTCTCTTTCTCACCAATGGTAATGAGGACGGGGCTTATACCTATAATTATTACAAGATACGTTATCCGCCGCCGTTTGTTCGCCTGGCAATCGTGACGATAATGGCAACCCCCCCCCCCCCCCCCAATGTTGGGGGAGGCCTATGTCCAGCAGTGGACGTCTTTCGTCTGAAATAATGACTACGTTAGTTTAGGGATTGACTGCTACTTACCTTAGGGCCTATTTTATTGTGATCATTTTTTTTTTTATTTGGTGCTAATGATCTATTTAATTTAATATTGCTATTTGCAGCCGTATTCGCGCTGATCCTGTTGCTAGGCAGCCTGTCGTTCTTAGCGTTAAGTTACCTCGTCAGCTTCAACTTCGGAGAAAGAGGCACCAGCACGATCCTCGTTGCCTGCATCTTCATATTTGGTCAGTAATTTAAGTTTTCAGTTTTGTATAAAGAACGGTATTTCAATCACTGTTACGTTCTTATCACAAAAACTGGCTCCATGGTTTAAGCCATGTCAAAATATAAATCTTGTATATAAGGCGGAATGTGATTATTATTTTCCTTTATTCCATTTTATATAAATTATATTTTTAAATAATAGAATATAAAAATATTAAAAAATAATAGCCCACCGGTATCAGGGACGGGTTCCGCACAAAAATTATCATTATTATGTAAAAAATGTCTTATTATCTCGGGACATATTTGTTTCGTGCGAGAATCGAACCCGCGACACGCAGTGCAGCAGTCAATCGCTTAACCACTGCGCCAACCGTGTCGTCAAAAGTCAAAATTTAAAGTCGCATTTTCGTGTATGTTATTCTAGCATTTTTATGTGACATCTGCCTGCCTTTTCCCAATATGTTGGGGTCGGCTTCCAGTCTAACCAGAGTATTTTACATGGAGTGGCTGCCTATCTGACCTCCACAACCCAGTAACTGGGTAACACGATACCACTTGGTAAGACTGGTTGTCAGACTTTCGGGCTTCTGACTACCCGTAACATCTGTCAAAGATCTACAAATACCAGCCGGACCAACGGCTTAACGTGCTTTCTGAGGCACGGAGGGGTCTTGGTATGTAAAGATGGTCACCCGTTACACGTCCATGTTTCATCATGTTCACTAAAAAAAAAAAACTGGCCAAGTACGTGTCGGACCACGCACAATGAAGGGTTCCGTAGTTAGGATGAATTCATGCCAAAAACAAACTTAACATTGTAGTTGAAAAACATGCTCTCCCATACATCTATATACGTTACGGTCAATTCTTCAACTGCAAATTTAAGTTGGTCGACGATTACTCGTTAACTTGTAAACCCTACTTAGCTGTGATAGTTTTCCTTTTAATTTCATTATATATACTACTGCCATGATTTTTTTCCATATCCAAAACCAACCATTTAGCTGGCAGGGGGGGGGGACACTTGACTCTAACAAAAAATAGCACTTTAAAGCTTAATATTACGCAAACGGATCTCAGAATTTAAAAATGGCTTTCACAGACCCACAATTTTTTTGAACGGTCTATCCAACAATACCCCACGATCCCCGTTTTACGTGCAAGGGAGGTACCCTAAAAAAAAATGTTTTTCATGGTTTTATTTCACGACTTTTTCGACGTGATTAATATGTACACCCATGCCAAATTACAGCCTTCTAGGACTTAGCGTCTCTGAGCTAAGCCGGGGGGACAGACGGACGGACGGACAGTCAGACAGACAGACAGACAACAAGGCGAAACTATAAGGGTTCCTTGTTTACTACGGAACCCTAAAAAACAATAATAAGATAAATTCAGAATACTACAAAAGTAGGCTTAAAAAAAAAATGGCGGATAAATTATAATTAGAAATCGGATATTCGAATGCATATTTACCTAAAGTACGTTTTTTCCCGGCAAAGGATACAAAGTATGGAAACGGCTTCTTAAAATATATCTTTATTCCGGGATCGCGGGGTTTTATTAATAACAGTGTGTAGGTAAACAATTTTGTATTCCTAAGTATAACAAATATTTCTTATCTATTTAGAACTAGGCAAGAATTTTGTGGAAAATATAACACGTTTAAAAACACTATTAACATTTCTTCTAAACCTTTTATTCTAAAATGAAATATATTTATTCGGGGATACACAGTACAAAAGAGTAGTTCTTAAAAATTCGTCAGTCCTGGAAACCGACACTTTTTACCGAAGCGCACTCTATACTAGTCAACTCTCAAACTTTAGGTGAATATGCATCCGAATATCCGATCTCTAATTATAATACATGTCATAGACTTAACAAACAAATAAATTAAATAACCTTTATGTCTGCAGCTATCTTCACGCCCTTCACGAAGGCTGCTCGAGATAATATCAAGGGCGAAGATACCTCCGGTCTCGTGTACTACCTGCTAGTGATGTGCAGGTACATCGCGCCCCCTCACACGATGGTCGAGTCGGCAATCCAGTGCCTCGTCGTGGCTCGTGTCAACGCGATGTGCAAGTTCGCCAGGCCACGCTGTCCGAGGATCTACTATAACGATCCGGGCTTTGATGCGAACAAGTGTTGCGGTAAGCTTGCTTTTTTTTATGTTTGTTCACCGATTGCTCCGTGGAACTGATGATGAAGACCACAGATGGTCTTCCGCAACTACTTAATAATAAGTATTTCACTGTTGCGATTCGATTAGTCACTTTAATATGGTTGCTAAGCAATTTATGCTCGTCACAATGCATAGGATGAAGTCACCATCAGTTCTCCTGGTTCTAACCAGGAGAATTCCTCAACTATTAACGCCCCTGCATCGGGAAAAGCAATATTTTGTAAAATGTGATGATCAGTTGAAAATAGGCTATTGTAACTTAGATAAATCCAAATTGACCCACTAAAAAGTTTTTTAAGGAAGATGAATGAGCGAGAGAGGCATCATGGGTTTGATTCTCGGGTTGGGCAAAGTGTTATTGGGTTTTTCCATCCGGAATCTCTCAGTAGCAGCTGGGAATTCTGGATTTGTGCCCGGTTGGTGGCAATAAGCTCGCCCCCATTACATGGAACTTTAGGAAAATATGAATTTCGCCCGCGAAATTCATGTTTTCTTACGTTATTTGCAATTTTCAGGTCAGTAACAGGTTATATGTTGATCTAAATATGATTCGCGGACGTAACTAATATGGATTCACAGAATTATAATCATTAGAATCAGCAATACAACTAACTGTCTTCGTAGAGTCCTATTGAATGACTATTTAATGATTCAATAGAATTCTACGAACTTAGAGAGTTGTATTGCTGATTCTAATGATAGTAATTATGTAAAGCCATATTTGTTACGTCCGCGAATCATATTTAGATCAACATACAACCTGTTACTGACCTGCAAATTGAAAAAACGTAAGAAAATATGAATTTTGCGGGCTATCTTAGCGCATCCCCCTTAAACGTAACTGGTGAAATGTGGGTGTACCATAGGTACACCTCTGCCTAACCCTTCGGGGAATACAGGCGAGATGTTATCACTGAAAAACGTAAAAAAAAAAAAAGAAAGTCAACTATTCAAATTACTAAGGCTGAGACTATTTGAACCTCAAAAGTTACAAATGACAACCTCCAAAACGCCCCCACCCTTCACTTTCTGATATTTTAGCTTGTGAGTAAAAGGCACGCAATAATTTCCCCAGCAACACGTCTGTTCGATAAGGTGGATGCGCAAAGGTAGCCCGTAAATGGACCCGTCGGAACGGTATGGCATGATGATTATGAGGTCATGTGAGGACCAAGATTATATCCGTATTTTATATACACATTGACATTGATGAATTTTATATATACTATGACATGAATATTTACTTTGTTAAGTATTATATTGTTTTAATTAAGTATTGTAAATGTGAAGACTATGTGGGTTATTGTTTATTTTTGTTTTTACTCAGTTAGTTTTCATGATTGTCTGGCAGTTTGAGTAATTTATGCGGCCTACCCGAATGTTCTTTCTTTGGTATTGTTCGTTGAATCGTTGAGCTCCTCAAGTTCTGAGTTGAGCTGCACGACTACTGACAAATGCGTGCACTGACTGGACAGGTCCCCTCAATCTGTGTGATTCTTTCATCAAAAGATCATTTCAGGCACCAATCTACATGGTCTTCACATGATTTGACCAAGATTATGTCTGGACTTTAAAAGAGACTGTGACCTCTGAGTTTGTTTCGGCCTTTCTTCTCAGAGTAGTCAGTTACGAAACGCCGACCTCATCTAGTTTTTTTTTGTTTTTTTTAATATGTTTGACGTGTAAAAGTGTTTGTACAAACCTACTTACAGAAAATAAGTCATTTATCATTATCATTTATCATGTGAGGACCATGTAGACACGGATCTACTTGGTCCTCACATGACCTGACCAAGATTATGTCTGGACTTTAAAAGATACTTTGACCCCTGAGTTTGTTTCGCCATTTCTTCTCAGGGGTAGTCAGATAGGAAATGTTGGCTACATGTAGCTTATTTTTTTTTATTTTTTATATGACGTGTAAAAGTGATTCTTATATCCTATTTACAGAATAAACGATGTCATTTAATTTTTTGTGAATTCTGCAACTCGAAAATGATAAGTAAGAAAAAAAATTACAGAACATAAGTAAAAAAAAAATGTTCTAATTAGTATGGCGGGCGATAAGCCCCACCGGATAAGTATGGCATTAGGCTAGCGCCAGATTTATTTTTTATCGACTACCGGCAAATACAACAATTTCTACGTAACAAATCGTTTGGACTCTTAATTTCGGATAATCGTCCTGCGATAACGCCCCACCCTCAGCCCCATGACCATTTTTTTCGTTCCATTCATCACATAGTTCGACCACATTAAGCTTGCCATACTATACGTACATAACAAATGATTTAGTGCAATCTGTCACCATCTGCCGGTCTATATGTGTTTTGTGTGTTTGTTACGCTTTCACGCTAAAACGGCTGACCGGAATTGGATGAAATTTCGCACGTGGGTAGAACATGACCTGGATTAGGACATAGCATACTTTTTTTTCCGATATTCCCACGGGATCGAGAATTGTTCGGGTGAAACCGCGGGGTGCAGCTAGTAGTCAATATAAGTCAAATCGCCAACCTGTCTTGAGCAAATGTGGTGAATTATGCTCGTGCCTTCTCTGTACGAGAAGAAGGGACCATTTTGGTTACCCATTGAAAGGGTTTTCGATAGGGTTTTTCTAAGCGGGTAAACAAAAACCCATACGATATGGGTAACCCCTATGAACGGCTTAAATTAAATTTTGGTAACCCATTGAAAGGGTTTTCCATAAAAACCCATACGGTGTGGGTAACCCTTTTGAACGGCTTAATTTAAGCCATTCAAAATTACCCACACCGTATGGGTTTTTGATTAACTGCTTAGAAAAACCGGGTTTTTCTAAAATGCTAACCAAAATAGTCCCTGGGTAGAATAGAGATAGAATTGGTCATGCTACGCGTGCTGGGCGGATATCGAAATAACATAATATTATGATTTTTTCATTTAACTGGGTCTCAAGTAGGCAGAGAACCCATTGAATGGGTTATCATGTAACCCTTTCATTGGGTTTGAAGTATAAAACCCATTCAATTGGTTATCATGTAACCCTTTCAATGGGTTTCTAGTATAAGACCCTTTCAATGGGTTAAATCATGATAAAGGTAACCCATTGAATGGGTTACCCCTTCGAAAGGCTTAACTCTTAAGGACGCTATCACATTTTTCCTCAAACATCAGTGCTTTTCAGGTACCATTTTAATGAATTAGGAATCACAACTGCAAGGATATCATTGTCTCAAATTAAAGGTAATATATTTATCTCAAAAATTGTCCCATAAAAATTGTATAGCCCCATACAAAATTTTCACACAAATACGTTTTAACAATCACAATAAAACCAACAAATGAAAAAAAAATGGGGTCTGAAAAGGAACCAATATTACTAAATCCACTGCATAGTTAAACATGCAAATAATAACAAATTGTTGCTTATATAGTCCTCTATACGGCCTATTAAATATTTTGTAAGTAAATAAATAACTTTTTTATTTATGATTAATTTAAGAAGCGCTCTCAAATTTCTCCATACATTTTCTACTCGCGGTTCGTCATTCCGCGCTCAGACGCGCTCGTGGAAGCACCGGTGTATCGATTTTTCGCAAAAAAATATTACGACAGAAGTGTGTGCTGTATTGTATACTGTGGGAGGACGAAGTTGATACTTTTTCGGACCGACATAAAAGTATGATCATTGGAATTTGTTTTAAAAATAAATACATAGTTGTCATTTTTTGTATAAATAGTGGTTGTAGATTACGGATAAACATTGTGTATATAATTATAATTATTCAAATTGAAATGGCGGAAATGTTTTTTTTTTGAGATATTCGATAGATAGTCAATTTTGGGGTTTTTGGGGGTGGTGATTACGTATAGGTCATGATTTTTTTAATCCAAGATGGCGGGTGTATTTTTTTTAATAAAAATTCGACTTTTTTATTAATTGTGGAGGTGTTAAAGGTGGTGTTTACGAATATACCATCCAATTTTTGATTCATGATGGTGGATGTAAATTTTGGTGATAAATCGATTTTGTTGTCAATTCATAAATCTGTCTGTCTGTCTGTCTATCCACTTGAAATTTAGAATAGTTTTAGATGACGTTTGCCCAACTATTTTGCAAACAAGAAAGAAATTTAAAAAAAAATCCTTTTTTGCAAAAGGGTCTGAAAGGGGGGTCTTAAAATTTTGAAATGGGGCTACTAGGGCATGTGGCGTATCATATGAAAGAGCGCTGTTTGCACCTTTTCAATTTATTTTTTTAGGTAGCATAGTTTCCGACTATTGTTGCAAAATTAAAAAATAATTACCGTCCCTTATCTCCGAAGTTTGCATAGATAAAAATCTGAAATTATTCTATGTGATAGAAGTTTATGTAAAGATTACAGGAAAAATAAAACGATATCTCTAAATAGCACAGTTTTTCAGAAATCATCAACATCAATATATACGTACGGAACCCTCGGTGCGCGAGTCCGACTCGCTCTTGACCGGTTTTTTATTCTCAGGAGCAAGAATGCGCAATAAGAGAATATAAGCCAAAAGACACAAAAATAATCGAGATTGATTTCCTTTTTGAGCAGCTAATCCTTGTAGGTAGCCACCCTTCTCTTTTTGGTTGCGGCGTGAAGTATCTCATCATGAATAAACAAGGGTTAACAAGATGCTTATACAGTGAAAATTTAAAGACTGTAGCTTCAAGTCTTCAACCGTTTGGCTGTAAAACCTGTGTGATAGACGGACACGTGAGTGACAGCAATAGTGCTCCGTTTGGACCCTTCGAGTACGGAACACTAGAAAGAGCTGGCCTTCATTCTAAATTTGAACTTCTTTGAAACATGAAATGAAAATATACTTTTTACTACCTACTTTGGTTTAAAATTATATTTAAATATCACAACGAAACTCTACGATAAACTCCCAGGCTAGTTTTTGATTATGTAATGCTCCAACATTTGCCAGCAAAAATTATATTTAAAAGTACCTACTTACATCTTTTCTAACTAATAGTAGGAGAGAGAGAGAGAGAGCTGGGAGATAATCGTAGGTGTTCCTTGTAATAGGTTGTTAGTTTAGGTTGTAAGTTTATGTAAAAATATGGTATTTAATCCATATGGCCAGCGCTTGAAAATTTTGGGTACCTACCTACGCTACATAATGACTGATGAATTTAAAAAATACTAAAAACATAATTATCACGCAGATAGTACTTAGTCACAGTTACTAAAATTCGATTGCAAACTTAGAACTAACTTTACTCTACCATATCAGTAAAATTAAAAAAAATATACCTTCGAGTACCAAGATTAGTTAAGTTACGTATAACATCGAGCGGTCAGCGGTTTCAATGTGTGCGTGCGTGTAATGTTGTTGTGTTGCGATTCAGATACCTAAACTCGAGCGACTTCAAAATGTGATAGCGTCCTTAACCGAGGTGGGACGGTCCCTGGTGAGAAGAGGCATTTCCAGTGGGGCAATAATATATACAGTAGGTACTTGTATAATTATTTTATTATTATTGTTTCAGCCGGCGAAAACCCGCGGTGTTATTTATGCCTAGATGATTTCTCTCCCGCAAAAGGCATTATCATAATGTTTGCGCAGTTCTTAGTCATGATGGTAAGTACCTGTCCTTAGTCACTCGTGAAAACAAACAATGTTCCTCGCCTTATTTATTTATTTAACCGTTTATGTACACACATAAACATACAATCAGAAAAGAACAAAATATTATTATATGAAATTTAAAAAAAAAATGGCTTGTTTTTGGCGCCAAAATGTTTGTTTTTATTTAATTGATTTGATAAAATAGAAACAATCTCGAGCTTTTGGAGTGAGTGAGTAATAGGCCGTTTTCACCTTCGTATGTGGGTAAAAAACCTAATTTACCGTCATATAATGCTAAATAAAAAAATCTAATAACAAGATTTATATACTTAACTCTTAATACTATAAACAATCTCATAAAGACTTATTGCCTCCGACTTCGTCGTCTTATTTATTTATTTAACCGTTTATGTACAGTTGTACACACATATAAACAGACAACCAGAAAATAACAAAAAAATACATACAAAAATGATGCTTATTTCTCAAGAAATCTTTCATCTTTTCTTTATTTTTCCTTATTGTAGACAAGCCGTGTGCGAGATGGGATTTTCAATGACGAAGTTCTGCACATACGGAATGAATTTAAAAAAAATGCCCGAACCCTCGAGCAAAATTTCATGTTCCTAGACTGTGTCTGTCAGCGAATTAATTTAAGATTTTTGCTAAATCGATGTTTCTGAGCGCCACAAAGACATGATTACCTCGTCGGTCTAGTAGTCGCAACTGCACTGCTAACCGGTTCGAATCCCAACAGGGCTAACATGACAAGCGCGAGAACTCTCTTTCGAAATTTGCCTACGATTCTGACGTCATCCTAATGCCTAACATGAGCGTTAGACTCGAGTAAACTCGAAAAAGACACTTTGACACTTCTTTTACTCGCGACAAGAGACCGATGTAGGAAATTAATGAAAAAACACACACACACACACACATGCATGCTTTGTTTTCACATTTAAAAACAAAGCATTTTTATGATATCGACTTGAGGTTCCGTTTCATTCATTCGATTTCACACATGGAATTAGTATGTGTACACATACTTAAAGTAACCGTCATGAGAAGCTATAAATACATAAAATTGCAAATTATACAACTATCAACTTTAAACTCAAGATATCTAAGTTGATTTATGAATGAAGAAATTATCGCTAAACGTCACAAAATAATTTTAGTTGCAATGGAAACTGAACCATACGCAATTTCAGTTAAACTTTTAAATCCCAAAGTATGAAATTTATCTCGTCTCATGGCGTTGACTTTAGATAGATACATAAGAAGTATTTACTTCAAAAACGTACACACGGCTACATACTCGTACATACGAGCACTATGTGGGTCATTTTTTTTTTTCTTTAAATGTTTTCCTTTCTTTTCTTTTCTCAGTTAAGTTTTAATGATGGTCTGACATTTTGAGCGCTTTATGCGGCCTACCCAAATGTCCTTTTTTTGGTACTGTTCGTCGAGTCGTTGAGCTCCTTAAGTTTTGAGTTGAGCTGCACGATTACTGACAAATGCTTACACTGATTGGACAGGTCCGCTCAAATTTGCGTGGTTCTTTCCTCAAAAGACCATTTCAGACACGGATCGACATGGTCCTCACATGATCTGACCAAGATTATGTCTGGACTTTAAAAAAAGAGACTGACCCCTGAGTTTGTTTCGCCATTTCTTCTCAGGGGTAGTCAGATAGGAAATGTCTGCAACATCTAGATTTTATTTTTTTAAAAGACGTGTAAAAGTGATTTTAATATCCTATTTACAGAATAAACGATTTCATTTCATTTCATATCAAGCTATACATTTCCAGTATGTATAGTTCTCGCATTGTGTAGGATTTCAGTAAAATGAGAGGTCAGCGTATAGTGGAAATTTATAACTTGTTGTGTACTCAAACTCAAACAAAGCATTTATTTCAATTAAACCAATTATAGGCACTTTTGAATAATTGTCAAGGGGTCGGTCAGTCAGAGATGAAGCTAGTTGCCGTTCCAAAGCTTAGTAGGTTCCTATGGAGAAGAAATGGCAAGAAACTCCACGGACATCAAAATATTGTTACAAAGTGTAGCCGTGCGTACATCATTAGGAGATCAATAAGATTTTAGAGGACTCTGAGGGCCTAGACAAATGGCATTCGCTACGGAGCGATTCTATTCCTACAATCGCTATCGTTATTCCACTTTTTGACAAGCGTTAATTCTAGTTTTCGATTCGAAGTCCTTCATACGAATCAAAAACTAGCGATAACGCTTGTCAAAAAGTGCCACTTGGCTACGCATCTATATGGAAGTTATCTTTCGACGCTGTCGATTCGTTTCATGGAATCGAATGATGATAACATTGTCTAGCTGATTTCTATTCGTTGACCTATGGTCACGTGACATATCGATAGCATGCCAACCCCATACATTTTGTGGCTTTTCTACTAGCGTTATCGCTAATCGAACGTTACTTTGTCTAGGCCCCCTGAGTTTGTTCCGGCCTTTCTTCTCAGAGTAGTCAGATACAAAACGCTGACCTTATAAAAAAAAAATTAACGTATGATTGACGTGTAAAAGTGTTTGTACGCACGGCTACAGATCAAGCTATACATTTCCAGTATAAACTGATCTCGCATTGTATAGGATTTCCTTACAATGAGAAGTCAGCGTAAACTGGAAATTATAGCTTGATGTGTAGCCGTGTGTACAAACCTACTTACAGAAATAAATCATTTATCATTAGGATCAATTAAATATTTCCCCTGTTGTTTTTCAGACGATGGTATTCCTAACGGAACGTGGCATCTTTAACGGAATATTTGACAAAGTGATGAACATGCGCTACCGGCCCAAGGAGCCTGTAGAACAAGATGAGATGGTGCGCGCGGAAAAAGCTTACGTTAGCAAAGCTATCACTCTACGTAAGTACATAAATACTCGTCTAACCAGCCTTCTCTCTAAGTCCGTCAACAAAGATACGGGCCCGTCCGAAAGTCGTTCGATATTTCGGAGAACCCTACACCGGATTAATTAACTTTTTTGGACGTTTAAAAACATTAATTCTAAGGCCCGTATTTATAGAACGTTACTCAGTACTCAAGCATTACTTAAGACTAGATTCAAGCCATTGGATTGGTTGAATTTAGTCTTAGAAGATAAGATCAGTTTGGGGCCCGACCTTAGGCACGTATTTATAGAACGTTACTCAGTACTCAAGCATTACTTAAGACTAGATTCAAGCCATTGGATTGGTTGAATTTCGGTCGGAAAGGTCGGGCCCCAAACTGATCTTATCTCCGTAGGTGATATGGAGTAGGAATCGTCAGTAACTTCGGCCGGAACTACGGATTTCGTGCTTAGGGACTAGACCTCCAGGATACTACCTTTTTATGAGTAAGAGTCCTACGTCCCAGCAGTGGGAACATTACCACTGCATTATCCACTGCTGGACATAAGCTTCACCCAAAGTGGGGGGGCGGGGGGAGTTGCCATTATCGCCACGCTTGGCAGGTGGGTTGGCGATCGCAGTATGGTGTTAAAATGCATAGAGAACGCTGCTGCCCATTCCACATCCCTTTCTTCATTATTTTTCCATTCATAGGCTGATTATTGCTCCAATATCAAAGGACATTGGGCAACCTTACTTTAAGAAAAATTGTGTTGTTTAGATTCCCATTAGTAACAGTTTGCCACAGGAAGAAAGTAACATAGGGTTTTAAATTAATTTGACATTTAATAGCAGCGATATTATATTAAACAGATATGTGCAGCGAAATTATACTAAAAGTGGGGGGGGGGGTGCCTTTTTATTCATTTTACATTTCACTACAAGTAAAATGCGTCCCAATTAGGACGTTTTCGAGTCTTCACGATTGCGCGCTCACAACATATCTGAGCTAATCTATTACATTTAATTGACACTTACAATGAGGGTTTTTTTTTAAATGACGTTCACTAGACAGCACTGAGACTTCACGTACAACTATAAAATATCAATATTTATCAATCATTATGATTTGCAATGA
This sequence comes from Tiliacea aurago, assembly GCA_948098905.1. Taxonomy (NCBI): domain Eukaryota; kingdom Metazoa; phylum Arthropoda; class Insecta; order Lepidoptera; family Noctuidae; genus Tiliacea; species Tiliacea aurago. Next base: position 23,310,356 of record OX402593.1, read on the forward strand.
TCCTAAAAAATATCAGTTTAATAAGCAGGATAAAAAAAACAGTCAAGAGCGAGTTGGACTCGCGCACCGAGGGTTCCGTACGAATATATGATGTTGATGATTTCTGAAAAACTGCTATTTAGAGACATCGTTTTATTTTTCCTGTAATCTTTACATAAGTTTCTATCATATTAAATAATTTCAGATTTTTATCTCTGCAAACTTCGGCGATAAGGGGGGGGGACGGTATTTTTTTTACATTTTTCATCAAAATTCGAAAACTATGCTGCCTAAAAAATCAAAAATATTTTTTTGAGAATGTGCAAACAGCGTTCTTTCATATGATACCCCACATGCCCTAGTAGCCTCACTTTAAATTTTTAAGACCCCCTTTCAGTCCGTTTTGCAAAAAAGATATATTTTTTAAATTTCTTTCTTGCTTGCAAAATAGTTGGGCAAACGTCATCTAAAACTATTCTAAATTTCAAGTTGATAGCATTAGTAGTTCTTGAGATATCCAGGTGTGACAGACAGACAGACTTAGTCTCACCATAAGGGTTCCTTAATTTTACCATTTTGGTACGGAACCCTAAAAATACAGAAAAAAAGAATGTAATGTATGTAATTTATTACGTACAAGCCGTGTGCCCGGTGGGATCTCCCATCGGATTCATAAAAAATTACGAACTTCCATACAAACTTACAAATGTCTCGTTTAAGGAACTCTTGCGCGTTTCATGCGTTTTTTTTAATTTTTTTTTTCTTTATTTATTTGAGAGGGTTTTATCAGTTAGGTAGTGATAATGTCACCCCCGTAACAGAAACATTTAACAACTTAAAACTAAACAACGGGTTGTAAACAGTTATTATTATAATTATGACCTACTTAATAGTGTTGACCCTATTCGTTTTGGTAAATAACCCACAACAGTCGACACAACATCCTAGCCTCCTCCGACAAAGGGGACGCTAGGATGCTGTTACATGCCCCCACTTCAAATACCTTATCAAGCGAATATTGTCCATCGTGTATGTTCCGGTCACATTCCATCAGCACGTGGTAAATGTCCTCAATCACCCCACAAACTTCGCAGTTCGGTGAGGTACTTCTACCCATTAAATATTTAAACTTATTCGATGGGATGTGGCCCGAACGCATCTTCAACAGAGCTACTACAAATGTCCTATCTATCTCCCTTCCTTTCATGCTTCGTTCTCTACATTTCTGCATGTGCGGTGTCTGTCAGTGAATGAATGAGTTTAACATTTCTTTTTTACTTACAGCTACGAAACAGATCCCGGACGCGATGTTAGTGGACGACCTGCACAAGAACTACATCCCGTTCTTCAAGAAGAGTGTTAACGCTGTCAGGGGCATCAGCTTCTCTGTCAAGAAAGGTAACAGTTTCTCCTTTTATCGCGTTTCACCATCTCTAACGGCACTTATGTGAAAAAATGTCTTTTCACGGCTCCGAAAATGTATAATAAACTACATACAGCTGGACGCAGTTATGTGACGTAGCTTTTAAAAAGAAAGTCATTAATTTCCTAGCCGATAAAGGTTATTATAATTTTAAAAAGGTTTTAGATGTTTTTTTATAATTTGTTATTTTAATGTCAAAAGTCAAAGTCAAATCATTTAGGTATTTCAAATAGGCACATAAAAGGCACTTTTGAATGTCAACATTTACAGGAAAATAGAAGTGATTCTAGTCGCCCCTTCCAAATTCGTATTGAGAAGAATGGGCAAGAAAATGTTTTTTATTATGTGAAGACGATGCACCTACAATAAAATTACTACATTACAATACACGACAGATAAATTAATTATAATTATGAGAGAGATAGATACATGGTGCTCACATATTTACAAACATTGTAAAAGTAGACAATTTTCATTAAAAATTTACAACTAATAAATCAGTGTTAGGTCAAGTAGTCACAGAATGTAAAATCAAAGTCATAAAAACAATAAATTATACAATTAAATTAACAACGTTGTGTTTCCCCCTCGGGAGCAACCATCGATCACTAATAAAGAACTAGATACACAATCTCATAGAAAAGTTGTCTTAAAAATGTCGCCAACTGTATTGCGTGTGTGCGTAGATAGAATAAATATACATTCATGTAATTTCAACCTTAACTGCCATGTTTAAAGTCGAATTCACAAAGCTATTACAAAAAGCAATAAAATTTTACGACCGGTACTCACTGCTCAACATACATCAAAACAATTCAACCTTATTTGCATGCATTAAAGTCAGAATTACTAAGTGCCAAAAAAAGTAATAAAATTTTACGACCTAGGCTCGCCGCTAGGACAAGGAATGAGTGGAGACGAACCAGAACAATATTTTTTGTTTGTACTGTAATATTATAAATGGTATTTTTAACAGACTTCAAAAAAGGAGCAGGTTACTCAATTCGTCGCGTATTTATTATATATGTATAATATATATTATAATATGTTTTTTTTTTATGTTTGTACACCACCGATAACTCGAAGACGGATCGACCGATTGAGATGATTCAAACGGTATTACATTAGGTTTGTTCCCAAGTTGGTCCTTTTTATATCAAATCCTTGTTCTGATGATGGAATATATGAGGAATTGAAGGAACTCCTTAAATACATTAAGGCATATAATAAGCGATTTTTGTATTTTCTGTAACAAATCGGATCTTTACATTCAGAAAATATCATTTGGTGAAGAGGAACTGATGAGTAAAGCCAGAGATGGCCACCAGAACTTTTTTTTATTCTATGCTATGGTGTATTAAGTGTGTGTAATGATTATAATTTACGTGAATGTTTCTGGAAAATAAATCAATAAATGTGGTCACCACATTTACTTATTAATGAAACTAAATTAAAGTTATTTAATATATTTATTTATTCTTTATCTTGTGTCAATAATTTTAGGATAATGCTTGACAAACAACTAATATAAAGTTTAATACTAAATTATGAATACAAAAGTAAGAATATAACTAAATCTAAGAATATTATTATCCCAATTTGTTGACATATTGTTCATAATAAATTACGGATGTCAATAAAAAATGCTTTTCAAAAAAATGCTTCGAACATACAACGCTTCCTTGGGTCGGCTTGAAGAATTCTTCAGATCTTTGACGTGCTGTAACGGATATCCTTTCTCCACACCTCACTGGATCACGAGGAAAGCTAAAAAAAAAAAAAATAGTTTCAAAAATCCCGACTGATAAAAAACAACTAAAAAGTTCCGAACAAGTCACTTTTCAAGCAGTCTGATGCAGTTGGTGGCAGTTATTTTAGTTCAATTATACATACATAGGCTGATAAATACATTACCCTCCCTTGCATCGTGCAGTCGGGTAAATAAGACAACAAAAATAAAATCTCACATAATAAAAAAAAAATAAGAAGAATAATATAAAGCGTCTCCAACAAATGGAACAGAGTCAACGCGCATAACCTAAACAATTTAAGTGGGCATGCGACAGTATGATTAATACGTTTAGTAAGAGTCTTTACAATTGAGCTGCTATATATCGCCTGCTATTTATTACGACTTAATTTAAAATAATGTTTTTACGATTATTTCTTGACAAAATATCAGTATTTACAATACTGTGTTAACAATTATATAATGATAATATTAATACTTACCAAAAATATGAAACTCCATCCTTTTTAAGCGTCCTAGACGTGTGATTTTTACAATTTTTAAACGAGCACTGAGGCATGTTTACCGTTGGAGCGTTCGAATGATACTAGATGAAAAGACCGCCCAAATGTTCAAGTGGGCGGTCATTCGGTGAGGTCATTTTTTGACGCGGATTGTGTATCTAGTTCTTTATTAGTGATCGATGGGAGCAACACAATTTTTAAGCTCAAGTGACGTACTTTGAATCCCTAGCTGCGCTCAGGATTCTACTTTAGAATCATTCACTCCGCTCTGGATTCAAAGAAACACTCTCGCCTTTAAAAACAGGGACCGTACAACCCCGGTTAAGAGTTAAGCCTTTCGAAGGGGTAACCCATTCAATGGGTTACCTTTATCATGATGTAACCCCTTGAAAGGGTTTTATACTAGAAACCCATTGAAAGGGTTACATGATAACCCATTGAATGGGTTTTATACTTGAAACCCAGTGAAAGGGTTACATGATAACCCATTCAATGGGTTCTTTACCTTGAAACCCAGTAACATGAAAAAATCATCATATTACGTTATTTCGATATCCGCCCAGACCAATTCTATCTATTCTACCCAGGGACCATTTTGGTTACCATTTTAGAAAATACCTTTCAAGGGAAAGGGTTTTCGATAGGGTTTTTCTAAGCAGTTAATCAAAAACCCATACGATGTGGGTAATTTTGAATGGCTTAAATTAAGTCGTTCAAAAGGGTTACCCACAGTCTATGGGTTTTTATCGAAAACCCTTTCAATGGGTCACCAAAATTTAATTTAAGCCGTTCATAAGGGCCGTTCGTATGGGTGGTAGTTTAACTGCTTAGAAAACCCTGCTTTAAAACAGTTGTTTGCTCCCCTAAGCAAACAAGCTACTATTTATTAATCTTGTCTTTATTTTTAGGCGAGTGCTTCGGCCTCCTGGGCGTCAACGGCGCGGGCAAGTCCTCCACCTTCAAGATGCTCACAGCCGAGGAAAGCGCCACCAGAGGAAATATCTTCGGGAACGGATACCACCTCAAGAGAGGCAACTCGCAGGTAACATACTGTAGTCCTTATGACACTAACATAAGGTCCACATTGCCAGGGTATCGTTAGATTCCATAATTATAATATGATGATGATGTTTCTAAGTGACGTTTTTATTCAAGGCAATAGTTTATGAGATATGCGATGTTTTCGGTTACAACTGCAGTAATGACTTTGTTCTTCGTACTTTTTTTTAGAGAAATCCTATAAAATACAAACTTATCGCTGCGGTCGGTAAAGTAAATTTCTGTTGGTGTGTAAATACTCATCTCGACTGCAAAATTTACTTTGCGTGGTCCGACATGCACTTTGCCGATTTTTTTTTCTATAATCCCTTGTTCCTCTCCACACAGTACCTCCAGACCCTGGGCTACTGCCCGCAGTTCTTTGGGCTGGATATGTTCTTGACTGGCGAAGAGAACCTGGCGCTGATCCTAACTCTGCGAGGGTTTGACAAGAAACGGGTGGACGAGGAAGTCAAGAACTGGCTACATATTGTTGGTGAGTGAACAGTTTTTTATGAGTACGAAATTACTTCTTGTCAACAATAATAATTCTTATAAAAGATTCTTATAAGAGTTCACGCTGACCGTGCCCATTAAAAAAATATCTCACAAACAGGTGAGCATAGCAAGCGCCTAGTGAGAGTGTCACACTTCTACGTATATACATCATTATATTAAGGCGACGATAACCGACTTTTAATGATTTTATACTGAAGATCTCGTCTAAACGAGTAGTGTTAATGATTTGAAAAAAAAAATATGTTAAATTAGAGCATTTTCTCAATAACTTAATATGTGAATATTTTAGATTATGTTTATATTACATAGTGAAATTAGTTTGTAAAGTTATGCCTAACGCGGATAAAAACTGAGAATGGCGCAAAATCAACCAACCGTATTTTTCTGAAATCTTCACCAATTTAAAGATAATTTAATTATTGATCTTTTCGTATAGGAGTTTTATTAGAATACCTTTTGTTTTGTGTATAATAAATTAATAATACGTCAAATTAGGGACAACGCTCCTTGATGGGTGAGTCCTGTTGCTGACTGAACGTACGACGCGTTGCGTGAGCTCAGTACAGAACACGCAAGCTAACCACTCAAGGTCACTGGCATATATCTGCGTCTTAATACAAACACGACTAAAATCTCGCTTCGTGCATCCCATTGGTCAAAACGCAGGCATCAGGCGATCGAATCGTGAGTCGTGCTATGCGATTATCGCCTTAGGTGTGGTCATGCGGAAGTTTGACCGATAGTACAGTCCGCGAGGCCTAAGCTGAGCTTTGCATTTGTGTGAGTGCACATAGATAGTGTAGGTGTGACGTCGGCCTAGACCGTGACGCGTCCTTTGCTTGGTTTAAACCGGTTTATACAATCGGCCTTGGTTCTTGGCGGGAAAGTGAAGTGACATGTTTAGCAGTTTTGTTTTATTTTCTAAAATTTGTGTTTAGCTGAATATTAATGTGTAATAATGGTGGATTATTAACCATTAAGTGTTCGTGAACGTCATTAGTGTAGGCAAATGAAACAAAACAGTGCAACATCACTTCAAGTTCTCACAAGAAGACCGCGTGAGGTCTCAGTGCCACACTTTACTGAAACTCAAGGGGAGCGGGTGGGGATATCATCATCATGCATTGAATATAATTCATTTCATCAATATTTAAACAAAGTTTGTAGTTAAATAAAGAATTGGATAAAAGGTCCCAGCAACAAGGCCATTAAAATATTATTTAAAAAAAAATACAATCGGCCTGAGGCGCGGCGCGTCCCTCGCACGTCGCAACTCCGCCGCGCACCTTCCACACTTCACTTCTTGTACTGTAATCACTCACACAAATGCAAAACACAGTTTAGGCCTCGCGGAGTGTACATACCTATTCATTGTTATAATTTCTTTGTTTTAATAAAATACCCACAACCACACCTCTCTCACATCCATAAATACTCGTATTTATGAAGATACTTGATATGACAAGTCATTACTTTTAGAGCAGCCAAAATCAAGTAAATAGTACTATCAGATCAAGTAGCAACGACAAATACCTACAACAAAAGAAAGAAATGCACCTTACAATCACACGATTCAAGAAATAAAAACAGTAAAGGAGGACCATCGACATCCACGGCAATCACTTGAGTATCGTTACATTTTTTATCAACAATTGCCTCTCAAACCCGAAAAGGGGTCATTGTACTCATCATTTTGAACAATTTTTTCTATGGGTCCAACCGTGAAATCGCGAAAAAAAATCAGCTGTTCCCAACATTAGTGTTCCCTTAAGTCGAGAAAATGTATGGAACAGCTGATTTTTATTTCGCGATTTCAAGGTTGGTCCCATTTTAACCTCTAACGCCATACAAAATTTCGTTTGTTATGTTTCTACTAAATTTATAATTTTCGTTAATGGACGCCGACAAAAAAAAACGCACCTGTTTTGGTCATTGGCTTTTGGCACACGTATGTTACGTGCGTGCCACTTAGCTCAGGGGTCTACCCCGAAGCGTTATTCCGAACTCCGAAGTTTTATAACTTCCAAAGTTTCCTTTTTTTACTTTGAGTCCTTCCCCGACTTCAAGTCACCTTATTGACTTTGGCTTATCTCTTTGACTGTCGTTTGTTTTTTTTTTCCCATAGTTTGCCATTGTAAGTCGTAGTCAAGAAACGGCCGAACATTCGTCCGATACTTCGGATTTAGTGGGTTCGGAGTAGTAAATAAATAATAAAGTTTAATCAAAATTAAAAATGGGTAAAATACAGTAAAAATCTAAGAAATAATGTAAGTATTACAAAGTATGATGCCTGTACTAGGATAAACCTGTATCACAGGCGGCATAGGGGGTAGTGGGTTCCCATAGGCGAATTTTTAATGCGGCGTTTTTTTTTTTTTTGCGCAAATCCAACAAAGTGTTTTCTTAACGCGTTGGGATACGCTCTGTTGTCTAAATTTGACAGCACGAGACGAGTTGTTTGTGCAGTCATGTTAGCATCGGACGAGAAACAGTCGTATCTCGTTTTAACTCGTCAGAAGCGCTTGTCGCGCCTGTCATGTTAGCCCTGCTGGCGTTAGACAATTTTGTCAGCTTGTTGCTTTTAGTAGATTTAATACTAAAGAGCCTGAAAACTAAAATTAATTTCGGCCTGATTTGCATTTTACAGAAAACAAAAACAACGTTTTTTTTATTTGATGATAGGTATTTCTTTGGTTAAGTAAAGAATTTTGCATTGCAATTTTTGCATTTTCAATGTTTTTAATCAATATATTTAACGGGTTGAACACACGAAATGTTACAATTTATTTTTTTTATTCCGAAAACGGATTTAGGTCCGACTCTAAACTTTATTAATACAATCTAAGAAGTCTTGAATGTAGGGACTTCTTGGCGGGAAAGTGAAGCGTCATGTTCAGCAATTTGTTTAATTTTCCATAATTTGTGTTTAGCCGGATATTAATGTGTAATAATGGTGGATTATTAACCATTAAGTGTTTGTGAACGTGCATTAGTGTAAGCAAATGAAACAAAACAGTGCAACTTCGCTTCAAGTTCTCTCAAGAAGTCCGCGTGAGGTCTCAGTAAAGTGCCACATCTTTACTGAAACTCAAGGGGAGCGGGCGGGGATATTATCATCAAGCATTGAATATAATTCATTTCATCAATATTAAACAAGTTTTGTAACTAAATAAATGCAATTTGCAATTATTTCTTTTGCGGGTGGATTGAAAAGTTTTGAGTTTTTGTGTTTCGTTAATGTTATTTGCGTACGAAATGAATGAATTTGTATTTAGTTAATTGGTGATTTGTTATAAAGAAAACAAAAAAGACCTATTTAAGTTAGTTTGTATGTCAAAGTTAATACTATATTTTTAAGTTGTATAAATGTTCTCAAGTAAGTGAAATCATTGTAAATTTCTTATTGAGAAATAAATTTCTTTAACCATAATAAAGACTTGGCTAAAAGGTCCCAGCAACCAGGCCATTAACATACTATTTAAAAAGTCTTTCTTTAGTTCATGTGTGTGATTCCCCCCAGGCCTGCAGAAGTACGCGCGGCGCCGCGTGGAGGGCTACAGCGGCGGCTGCGTGCGGCGCCTGGGCGCGGCCGCCGCGCTGTGCGGCGGGGCAGGTATGAGCCGAGCGATATAATGACACCAAACTTGCATGCTTTGCTCATATTGAGACGATGAATAAATGGCGATTAACAATATAATATATACTTTATTGATACGGGTCCTTACAATATGCTTAAATCTAGTTAAAGTTCACAATAATTAAAGGCGCACAAAAGTTGAAACCCTGACTCCTAAACTAGGTATACCTGTAACTTGGGAGTCAGTGTTCTACTGCCACTTGGACACTATTAACCCTTATTATTAAGAGCTAGTAAGCTGATATTATACAAAAATAATATATTATTAGGTGGTGATTTTAAGAGATATTAAATTAAAAAAATATTAAGATTTAAATTAAGAAGTTAAATGACTGTGTGGTTAATTCTGTATGTGTGACTGGGAATCGTGTGTTTGTGCTTGCGTTGTGTGAAACGTGTGAATTTTGTACTGTGTGAATGTGGTATGAAAAGCCTAGGTTAGTGAATGTGGTGGTGTCTAGTGTAAGACTGTGTTTGAATTAGTACGAGCTTGGTGTCTTTTGTTGGCATACAGGCAATACAGTCATGTATTACGCGTTATAGTATGGAATGTTGCGAGTTATGTCAGAGTGGTTAGTAGTTCCTCAGTTTGAGCGTAGTCTAGGAGGTACAGCATGGTCTTTAGCTTAGCCTTAACCTCGTGTTTGCTTAACTTTGCAACTTGTGTGGTCTTATTAACATTTTTGTAAACAAACTCAACACATACAGCTGTCTTCTGGCGAAGGTAGTTCTATGACTAGGGGTTGGGCAAACTATTCTTTGACCGCGTTTGTTTGAGTCCGGGGGTAGTACTTGGTTATGTTTCCAGAGAGTACGTGTGTACGTGTACTAAGCACAAATAGCTGTCTCACAGTTAAAAGTTTGAGTCGTATGACCAGATGTGTGAACATAAACGAAGCAAAAAGAGTATGTGAGAATCGTGGTGGCTTCTGTAGTTTCTGCCTAACCCCGTGGAAAGGAGGCGTGAGTATAATGTATACAAAATATTGTAAAAGATTTTGAAAGAGTAACTACGGAGTTTCTTGCCCATTCTTCACTTTTTGGAAGCATCTAGAATCAATTCAATTTTCTTGTAAGTTTTGACGTTCAAACCACGTGCTTGACTTTGACAGAGCTCGCTCTGCTGGACGAGCCCAGCGCGGGCGTGGACGTGGCCGCGCGCAGGCGCCTGTGGACCGCGCTGCGCAGGGCCTTGAGGCAAGAGCGAGCTATCATCATAACCTCACACAGGTAAACTTTGGACCAAACATAACGGGAGTCGCTTAACGAAGCCCAGACTCACTTGTCAGCCCCGTCATTGTGATCATTGTTTTGTATTGGACCATACCGGCTGTCCAGAAGTTTTCAAGAGACTAAACGTAACTATTTCGTTTGCGTTAAAATTTGACTGATAGATCATAATGCTAAGAGTATAAGAGTGAGAATAAAAATCTTAACGCTAACGCGCTAGTTACGTTTACTCTCTTGTAAATTTACACATAAGGTACAGATTGCTTTCTTTTGATACAGTAAAATCCTTACATAAAAGAGAGTCGAGACATCAAAAATAAGTCAACTTTACTTCACTTGTATGACAAAATATTTTGTAAAATTTTACCTACTTCTGCTGGCTAGAACTTTTCCTTAAATCAAACAGAAGAACGGCATTTAAAAAGAATTGTGAGTCGTCACGGGACGCCTGGCAGATGTGTTCATCGAAAAAAGGTCAGGGTCGCGTAGCGGGGGGACCGCGCGTGCGGAGTGAGCGGTGAATCGCCACGCGGTATGCGTCGCCCCGCCAGCAATCGGTTTTTTACGTGCGCCTATAGATGTTTCACATAAAAAAATTGGTCATAATCAGCCTATAATGTTCCCACTGCTGGGACACAGTGAGAGGAGTGGGCTGTAATCCACCACGCGGGCCCAGTTCGGGTTGGTGGTTATCACATGTCTTCGAATTTTTGGTTCTTGGACATGACGGTTTCCTCACGATGTTTCCCTTCACCGTTTTGAGAGCAATAATTTACGAGGAAATAATTTACAGAAAGTAAAGCGCCGCTATCCCCCTCTGTGCAGCCAAAAGGTGGGAAATTATCAAATAACTTCTTCCGCTCTGGGCGGAGTGGGAGGGCGTGTCAGACTTTTACTGACTAAAACCCACCTGTGTTCGTTCAGTTGCCTGTGTGCCAGGGACACGATATCCCTTTCGGACAAACTCGCAACCCTGGCAGGATATATTGTACTGTCTGAGTTTGTTTTTTTTTTTTTTTTCTCCTGGCTTCGCACGGTTTGTGCATTTAGCCAATGCCACGTTTTAGTTCTTGTATAATATTGATGAAATGAATTATAAATGCATGATGATGATATCCCCGCCCACTCCCCTTGAGTTTCAAGTAATGATGTGGCACTTTACTGAGACCTCACGCGGACTTCTTGAGAGAACTTGAAGCGAAGTTGCACTGTTTTGTTTCTTTCTCACTAATGCACGTTCACAAACACTTAATGGTTAATAATCCACCATTATTACACATTAATATTCGGCTAAACACAAATTTTGGAAAATTAAACAAACTGCTGAACATGACGCTTCATTTTCCCGCCAAGAAGTCTGAGTTTATGTTGGACATACTGACATCGGTGAAGGTAAAACATCGTGAAACCTGGGGGTCTACTACGAAGCGTTAACCCGAAGTATCGGCCGAATGTTCGGCCGTTTTATAACTTCCATAGTTCCCTTTTTGACTTTGAATCTTTACCCGACTTAAAGTCACATTTTTTACTTTTGCTAATGTCTTTGACTGTCGTTTTTAGGGTTCCGAACCAAAATGGTAAAAAGGAACCCTTATGGTGAGACTTAGTCTGTCTGTCTGTCTGTCACACCTCGATATCTCAAGAACTACTAATGCTATCAACTTGTTTAGAATAGTTTTAGATGACGTTTGCCCAACTATTTTGCAAGTAAGAAAGAAATTAAAAAAAAATATCTTTTTTGCAAAAGGGACTGAACGGGGGTCTTAAAAATGAGAAGTGGGGCTACTAAGGCATGTGGTGTATCATATGAAAGAACGCTGTTTGCACGTTCTCAAAAAAAATATTTTTTTTAGGCAGCATAGTTTCCTATTTTTGATGAAAAATTCGGAGATAACTCCGAAATTTGCAAGAGATAAAAATCTGAAATTATTCAGAAGCTTATGTAAAGATTACAGGAAAAATAAAACGATGTCTCTAAATAGCACAGTTTTTCAGAAATCATCAACAACATATATTCGTACGGAACTCTCTATGCGCGAGTCCGACTCGCTCTTGACCGGTTTTTTATCTTTCGCCGTAGTCAGCCATAGTAAGCCGTAGTCAAGCAACGGCCGAACATTCGGCCGATACTTCGGATTTATGTTCGGAGTAGCCCCCAGGACTTATTGTTAATTTAAGTCTAAAATCGCCAAAGCGTCGCGCGTCGCGAGCAAGCGAAGTGATCAATGCTCGTGTCTTCTGTGTATGAGAAGAGGCGTTTGCCCTGCAGTACGACAATAATAGGCTGGTGTTATTTTGTGTATATGTGTTCCGCAGCATGGACGAGATGGAAGCGCTGTGCTCGCGCATCGCGATCCTGTCGCGCGGCCGCGTGCGCGCGCTGGGCACGGCGGCCGGCCTGCGCGCCGCGCACGCGCACGGCCACGCCGTCGTGCTCAAGCTGGCCGGCTCGCGGGCGGCCACGGACGGTACGTACATACTACAACAGCGGGATCATAACGTTCAACTTACACCCTCCACATAATAATATAATCAACTTACACCCTCCACATAATAATAACAATCAACTTACACCCTCCACATAATAATAGCGTTCAACTTACACGCTTCTTAACGTTCAACTGACACCCTCTCTGTTTTATTACCTATAAACTGGAATGCGCTCACAAACGATGTCAGTCACCAAACTATTTTGACATGCAGGCGTCATTCGTCAACATGGATTTGGAAGAAACGGTCATTATCTACGAACTCATTAGACATAAAATAAAATATCGTAAAAAATAATAGGGGTGTGCTAAAGGGGGTGCCCCCATACTGGTTTTTTTTTTAATCCAGGCGTCATTCTGCGAACTTTGAACATGAATTGTCATACCCGACTTTAGATTAACTAAAACAAGCAAGTCATTTCTTGTAAACACTACAGTATCAGCTTTTATAACAAGTTGCCACAATCGGTTACAAAACTTAGTGATGGAAAATTCAAAACGCACATTAAACGTGCCCTTATCAAAAAAGCATAAATTATAAGATTAGGGACTACGTTGAAGACAAGGAAGTTTGGCATTAATTCCTTCTGTACTATCGCGGACACTGGCGCCTGACCACTTTTCGACCTTATTACTAGGAGCATAAGGTTGAAAAGTGGTGAGGCGGCAGTGTCCGCGATGGTACATGTGGCTTCTCTGGTACCTCATTAACGGCAAAACTATGTAAATGTCTATTAACTGCTCCCAAATTACGAAGTTAATTTTTCATTTTATTTTTTTTTACAAACTTCACTGACATAATGTTTTTCTTATTTGACATTATTATACCTATAATTTAAATTTCAACAAGGTTCCAACTTTTATTATTTTAATCATATTTTTGTCAATGCGAGGACGTTGTAGGCTTAATATACTGTAGATCTGTAGACCATTTTCTATTTTGTTAAGTACCTGGTACTTTTGACGGGCCTACGCTGTCCTCTCATACCTATTAACACTGCAATTTGAAAACTTTTTTTTAAGAGTAACCGTGGAGTTTCTTACCGGCTCTTCTCCATAGGAAACGACCAATTGGAACCGTGTACCTAGCTTCTGACGTTTCATAAGTGCCCATGTAGGCTTATGTGAAATAAAAATATTTTTGATTTGATTCGATTGAACTAATAAGACGTAAAATTAAATATCATAAAAAAGAATAGGGGTGTGCTAACGGGGGTGGACCCCTTTGGTGTGACAGGCTAATAAATATAAAGTTTTACTTGTAATTGGTTTAATTGAAATAAATGCTTTGAGTTTGAGTCGATAATATTTAACCCAATGACTCAATCGCCCAAAGTGGGTTAGTAAAATACTTGATGAATGTATTGCAGCATTTTATTATTATTTTCATGACATTTTTATTAAATTCTGTGATTACCTTAACTCACGCTGATATTATTATTTTTCAAGAAAACGTATATTTTTTTGTAAATATGTGAGCACCATGTATCTTTCACATAATTAATTTATCTGTCATTGCTTCATTCTTAACTCTTTTCACCTATTGTGGTATAGTAATTTTATTCTAGGTGCATCGTCTTCACATATTATTATAATTGTATAATTAATGGACCAATAAAACATATTTTACAACATTTTAAAAGAGTAACGGTGGAGTTTCTTGCCCATTCTTCTCCATACGAAACTACCTTTTGGAAGGGGCGACTAGAATCAATTCTATTTTTTTGTAAATATTGACGTTCAAAAATGCTATAGATGTGCCTATTTGAAATAAACAATTTGACTTTGACTTTGCAGTCAGGCTTTTAAAGCTCGTATGATACACATTTCAGAGGTGGACGGCGCTAAGACAGAGATGAACCAATTAAAGGGGCAGCTACAAACGACCTTCAACTGCACCCTAAAGGATGAGCACAAAGTAAGTTTAATTTTACTACCTAACACAAAGCAGACATGTTTAGAAAAAAATGATTAACTTGACAGATAAGTTGACAATTAAGTTACCAGCTTCAAGAAAGCTTTTATACGATTCAATATTCTATATTTGTGGAAACATGAGTACACATACAGAGCATGCAAGTTATTAAATACATTGTAATTTACGACCAGTCATGTTTGGCCTTAGTGGCGTACAAATATTTAAATTTCAGTACCTAATAAAAGTTATTGGATAAGTATTAGATTACATAAGGACAAAATAGTAAATGTCAATTTTGATAAGAGTTATATTGAATATATGGTCATAATTACGTAACAATTACTAAATGTCAATTAAAATTATCATCATAGCAATAATATGTTGCTTTATGTACAGATTATGTCAAAGATGTATTGATAATATTGGGTATTAGATATTGTCATTACGATACTATCTACATAAATGTGTACTTAACTTCAAATAGGAAATAGAACTACGTACACAAAATAACATTGAGCCGTCACGGGACGGCTAGCAGATGTGAAACATCGCAGTACACACACATTTACACATTACTATACTCCATTTGAAATAAGATTAGACATTTAAATAAACTTGTTTACTGTCCGTTCAACCGATTTTGGCTTCTATTCCGTAGATATAAGGATGGCATTAAAAGCAAAAACGTGGTTACAATACCAACTGTTTATTAGAGCTGTCATTGGTCATGCCACCAACGCAATAGAAGTCAAAATCGATTGAACGGACTGTATAAAAGGTTTATTTAAATGTCTAATCTTATTTCAAACGGAGTAAACATATAGACTGTATAGTGGCCGATCGCCACGCGGCATGCGTCGCCCCGCCAGCTATCGGTTTTACGTGCGCCTATAGATGTTTCACATAAAAAACTTGCATTTCTGAGGAGCTTTTGTGTGGAACTGTTAAGGTTCAAATTTGCAATACATTTATTTAAATCAGCACCACATAGCTAGAAATCAATTAATTATTGACTTCGTACTTGTGAAGTTTTACATATTAACTAAGATGCATGCGTATTTCAGTCGCTAGCACGTCAGGGTATACCATACTGTCAAATTTCTCCAAATGATTTTAAACCTTAAAATGTTGGTGGTTAAGTTCAAAAACGAATGAGAAAATTTGACAGTTAGTGGTAACTTGATGTGCTGGCGACTGTACAATGATGTTGTTTTCTTAGCTGGTTTTCTCAGCTCTTTTTCTGTACAAAAAATAAATACAGGGTCAAATTAAATTAGCTAGCAAAACTCCGCGGACGTGATTGGTCATGATAAAAAAATAAAGTTATAGTATATTTTTTTTATATTCTACGACCCTATTTAGTGTAGTTACTTAGAATATCAGTTTTTTTTTGGGTAAACTTCGTAGATTTGATGTGTCCGATATCTAAACACGATTAAAGAAAAAAAAACTAATTTTCGCAACTCATACTTCAACTACACGAGCAGTTGTCGTGGGTGTCGTAAAAGGCGACTAAGGAACTTACTAGAGAATCGGCAGCAGCGTTCTCTATGCATTTTATGACACCGTACTTACTGCAATCGCCAACCCACCTGCCAAGCGTGGCGATCATGGCAACCCCCCCCCCCCTATTTGGGGGAAGCCTATACCCAGCAGTGGACGTCTTTTCTCTGCTGATATGATAATGAATGATAACTTACCACGACTAATTTGTCCACAGACAATGCTACACTATCACATAAACGAGACAATGCGCTACAGCGATCTCTTCACTGCGCTAGAATCCCTTCGCAACGCATTCCCCTCCCTCATCGAAGACTACTCCGTCACGGAGACTACCCTCGAGGAGGTGTTCCTGGCCTTCGCCAAGGAACAGCAGACCGAAGCGCAGAATGTTTAACTACGAAACCTGCTTACTCCCAAAAGAGCCACGAACACATCATTAAGGGCAGGAACAGGCTTACGACACGACGTCAATGTAGCTTGCTGATTGGTCACATGTTTTCATGTCTCGGCGTGGCGCCGGGTGAAACAAGTGTGCCTCAGTCGACGCTTGATAATTTCAACTTATAACATACTCGTAAATGCTTATTGCTGTTGTCAACCTGGTTTTTAATCGGGAAGCTTGTGATGTACTAAATTACCTTTAAAAAACTTGGGTTTGTTTAAGAATCCAATAAAAATGATTTGTCAATCAATTATTAGAGTTAATGCAAACTACTTTTCGCGTTGGGTTTAAAGTATCAATTTCATCTTATCATCCGCCGAGAGTTTTCCCGACTATGTTGGGTCAGCTTGCAGTCTTAATCGGATGCAGTTAAAAACCAGTAACAATTTCTGACCACAAGTTATTAAAAACATGGTCCGAAAGTTTAAGAGGCTTATAAAATGATAGATCTAGTGCTAAAAGAATAGCAATGTCCGCTTAAGTATTTAATTTAAAAAAGGCGTAAAGATTCTCCTTCGTGATGGCTGAATAAAACGAAGTCTACACGTAATGTTACCGAACCATAATAACGCAAACAACATTAATTTGTCGAACAAGTCAAAGGAAACTGTTAGGAGGAAAAAGAATACGCGAACTAAATGTTATTATAAAATAGATTCAAGATTCAAAATAATGCTAAAGAAATATTTAAAGACTGTAGGAACTCAGATTTACCCACTTCTGAACTTGAACATTCCCAAAATAGTTTTAAAGTATTATTTTTATACGATTTACTTCCGATTTAATTTTCACCCTTAAGGGGAAAGCACTAAGGTATCCGGCGACAGCAAGTCAGTCTCAGGATATTATATGTTGATCTAAATAACAAATATGTATTTGCAGAATTATAATCATTCGAATCATCAACACGTACATCTCTCTAAGTTAGAAATAACATCAAATGTCATGATTTCATTTAAAAGGTACCTATTCAATAGTTTAATTTGAACTTAGAGAATTGTATTGATGATTTTATTGATTATTATATTTATTATCATTCTGTAAATACATGAGTTACGGTGGTGAATCATATTTTAATCAACATACAACCTGATACTGAATTGAAAATAGCAATAAATAGACGCGTCATATACGAACATTAGTGCACTCAAAAACAGCGTAAGCCATGATTGCGTGAAGAAAAGGAAAGACCTATACCGATATTTGTTGTTAGAAAGAGATGAACATACATATTTAGTTACGTCACTAGCTGCTGCATGTTCATAGGCGCGTACGTAATAATAATTATTATTATAGTAAATGTCAGGCAATTGCCTGGCATTTACTTTGCCATTATTGAGCGCAGGTAACGCATCTAAAGGTATCATTATATCTATCATCATCATTGGACAGGGGGCTGTTCGTGAACACAACTCGTAAGGAGTTTCGTCTGTCAAACCGATGAATTGCGGGATGTATGAATTGGACGCAGATCATATTATGATTCTGCCAAAGCGTCCATTTTAGCCCCCCCGGGCTTTATAATTAATCTGATGGCCCTCTATTGCAACATGACAAAATTTGGTGGGTCAAAAAAGGGTTACCCATTTATAGTCAAAATGTCAACACAAATCGCAGTAATTTTTAAAATGTTATATTTGAAATAATCATTAAATCAACCAACCAAGTTTGAATAGAACCAAGTTTTTGGCTGAATAGTGAAAACCCACCTACTAAAAATCCGTCCGAAAATCATGTCATTCATTAACACTAATTGCTATAGCCATTTCATTAAATAGATAGCTTGTATGGTGTAAAAGTGTTTAGTCAGAGGCCTTATCTGTAGATTTGTATCTAAATAATATGTTTTGTTGAGGTCCATGCCCTTAAAACTAAGTCCAAACGGGCCTAATTTTATGATTATTGTGAGTCGCGTAATTTACGCTGCATTCAGTTTTATATAAACAAACGTCGGGTTTGTGCCAGTTGTGACACACGATGACGCAAAATGAGTTGTCTGAATTTTAAATTTCATATGAACGTAAATTATGCGACTCATTTTGAGCGACCGAAATTACGCCCGTTTGGCTTCACCTTAGCTGATAGATGACCGTGAGACGGCTTAATACTATATAATTGTTGCAGTGTGTGTCATTCTCTTATCACGATATTATTATTATGATTGTGGGTGTACCGTAAAACGGGGTGAATAGACATGCAGGGGTGTATAGAAATGCAACTTTAAAATGGATTTTAACCTTGAAATAATATAGTTTGTTGCCAACAAGGACACTTAGTCGTTAATTATAGTACAGGTAACACAATATAGTCCTTTTTGGCAACAAAAGATATTATTTCAACGTTAAAATCCATTTTAAAGTTGCGTCTCTATTCGCCCCGTTTTACCCGGTACTATAGGTACACTTCTGCTTAACCCTTTGGGGATTATAGGCGTGATGATAATTATGTTATGTATTATTATGATCTCAGAAGAAAATTAAATGAATTGCTTATTAACTTATTATTGTATTATAGGCAACATGATTTCGTGCCACACAGCAAAAAGGCATTACACCATACAGCATTTCATACAAACTTTCAAGCCCTTGTTTTTCGAAATGACTGAACTGATTTTAATGAAACTTTATACGCATAAGCAGGATACAAGGGTCTAAAAAGTTAGTAATGAACATTTTCGAAAAATAATGTTACAGATAAAATTAGACAATTTTAAATTTTCCTTAGAAACAGAGATTTCCAGTTATCTGTTTTTAAATAAAACATTTCGAAAATGTTCTTTACTAACTTTTTAGACCTTTGTATCCTGCTTATGCGAATGAAGTTTCATTAAAATCGGTTCAGTCATTTCGAAAAATAAGGGCTTGAAAGTTTGTATGAAATGTCGTAAGGTGTAAACGCTCTTAACATTCAATGTAAATCAATTAATAATAATTAAATTAATGTGTAGTATAATAAAAAGAACTGCGTCGTAGTCAACTGAATTACAAATTGTATAATAGTCTTACAAGCTTCATAGAGTTTTTATTGGCAACTTTATAATACTCCATTTGAAATAAGATTAGAAATTTAAATTAACTTTTTTACAGTCCTTTCAACCGATTTTGACTTCTATCCCGTAGGCATAAGGATGGCATTAAAAGCAAAAACGTGGTTACAATACCAACTGTTTATTACAGCTGGTATTTGTGGTGCAGCCAACGCAATAAAAGTTAAAATCGGTTGAACTGGCTGTAAAAAAGGTTTATTTCAATGTCTTATCTTATTTCAAATGGAGTATACTTATTACTGAATGTAAAAAGACAAGACATTGACTGATATATTAGTAAGTACTTACCTTAAACGGAACTAAAATCTGATAATATACACTTATTTATGCACAATAACTTATTAACAAGTACAGACGCCAGCAGGTCAAGCTACCCGAAACTGTCAAATTTCCTCAATCTACCTTGAACCTTATACTGTAGGGATAAAGTTGAAAATCTATTAAAGAAATTTGACAGATTGTAGTAGGTTGATGTGCTGGCGTCTGTACATAACTGGCAGAATGTGACTGTACTGTAAACCTCTGCCTCTCCCATCGGAGAAATAAAGCGTGATGTTATGTTAGTTTACCAACTCGTATCTGAAATTGGAATAATTTGTAATTCTTTTTTTGATTAATTGTATTCGTTTTTGTAATTAAAGTACACACGACTACATATCAAGCTATACATTTCCAGTATAAGCTGATCTCGCATTGTATAGGATTTCCGTAAAATGAGAGGTCAGCTCATACTGGAAATTTATAACTTGATTTGTAGCCGTGTTGCTATCTATACAATCTTATTTTTAAATGCGTATGTTTATATTTTTTAAACTTATTCTCACTATCAATAAATATTTTTACGTGTAATTTAATGCATTTTTTATTACCAGACTGCGCGACAGCAAAGACAAGGATCAAATCATCATTTCAGCCGAAAGACGTCCACTTCTGGACATAGGCCTCCCCCAAATGGGGGCGGGGGTTGCCATAATCGCCACGCTTGGCAGGCGGGTTGGCGATCACAGTATGGTGTTAAAACGCATAGAGAACGCTGCTGCCCATTCTCTAGTAAGTCCCTTAGTCGCCTTTTACGACACCCACGGGAAGAAATAGGATGGATGGATGGTGCTATTGTTTACGTACGGCACCACACGGTACGGATCAAATCAGATTGAAATAAAATAACTGCCACCAACGGGATCACACTGCTTGAAAATGAGCTTCTTTTGGATTATAAGACCATATCTGAAATTGACTGTACCTCTAACTTACCGCCATTGTCCCTATATCATCATCATTTCAGCCGAATGACGTCCACTGCTGGACATAGGCTTCCCCCAAGCACGGCCACTTCGACCGGTTCTGTGCTTCCCGCATCCAGCGGATACCTGCAGCCTTCACAAGGTCATCGATCCACCTTGTAGGAGGCCTAGCTTCCAACCACTACACAAATGTACTCTGTGCTTCCAACACTACGTCTTCCGGCACGCGGTTGCCACTCCAGAACCTTTCGGCCCCATCGGCCATCAGTTCTGCGAGTAATGTGCCCTGCCCACTGCCACTTAGTAATTCTTTGGGCTATGTCGGTTACCTTGGTTTGGATTCGATCACGTAGGGAAACTCTAAGCATAGCCCTCTCTATTGTCTGCCCTTTGGGTAATTTTTAGCCTTCTGATAAGGCCCATTGTGATCGACCACGTTTCAGTGCCATAGGTCATCACTGGCAAGACGTACTGGTCAAAGACTTTCGTTTGAGACACTGCGGTATGTGGGACGAGAAGACATTGCGTAGATTCCTGAACGCTGCCCAGCCGAGTCGGATTCGACGATTGACTTCTTTCTCTGTCCCTATAAAGTTCTGGAAGAAACCTTGAATTTTTATTCATTAAAATTATTAACGGAATTTTTCGAGTAACTGCCTGTTTAATAAGTTCTGTTGACTATACTCGCCCCCACGCACTTACTGATAAGCAAGCGCAAGTCGCTCGACTGCTCTTTAGTTCAGATTCACTCGCTTCGCTCTTTATATCACGGGAACGTACTACCGTGATGAAAACCTAGTACCCTATGTGTTAATCCAGATTATAAACTATATGTGTGCCAAAAATCATCTAAATCCATTCAGTCGTTTTAGCGACAATCTGAAACATAAAATCCCCTCTAAAATTGACTACTCCTTTCCGACAAGTTAGAGGTAAATTTTTTGAAAACCCTGATATAATTTTTCCTTTATTTCCGATCTTAAATATAAGTACAGAGTTTCAAGTTAATTTAACGGCGCGTTAAAATCTTTCCCCACAAAATTGGCGTCCACCACTATTTTATTTTATTTTATTTATTTGGGACAAAAAATAGTTATACATTACAGCATTTACAAAAAGTCGTTTTATTACAGTCGAATAAACGTATAACCGTACGTCGTGGGTTCGAACCCAGGCAGGCGCTTTACTTTGTGTAAATAATTTCATACCACTGCTCTCAAAACGGTGAAGGAAAACATCGTGAGGAAACCGGCATGTCCTAGAACCAACAGTTCAAAAACATGGGACATCTACCAACCCGCACTGGGCCCGCGTGGTAGATTACAGCCCACTCCCTCTCGAAGAGAGGAGGCCTGTGTCCCAGCAGTGGGAACATTATAGGCTGATTATGCTATGCATGCTTATGCTAAACGTATAACCCACACTACGAGTATTGTCCACGACATGATATCGGTGTATAGAAATGAACGCATGTTTGCGACTTGCAAGAGAATGTGAAACCATTTTTTTTAAGTTAGATTGCGACAGCGCGAAAATATCAAAATCAATTAAATGTGTGTTCTAAGTTTCTAAAAGTCGGCGGAGGCCTTCGTGGCTTCGGTGGCGTCCACCGCTATATGGCGGTCACCACTATGTGGGGGCCACCTCTTTTTGGCGGCCACCGCTATGTGATAACCTCCACTGTTTGGTGGCCACCGCTATGTAGCGTCCATCGCTATGTGGTGGTCACCGCTATGTGGCGGTCACCTCTATTTGGCGGCCACCGCTAAGTGGTGGCTTACACTATTTGGCAGCCACCGCTATGTGGCGGTCACCTCTATTTGGCGGCCTCCGCTATGTGGTGGCTTACATTATTTGGCAGCCACCGCTATGTGGCACCCACCGCAGTTTGGCGGCCACCGCCATGTGGCGGCCTCCGCTATATTGCGGACGCTATATGGCGGCCACCGCTATTTGGCGGCCACCGCTATTTGGCGGCCACCGCTATGTAGCGGCCACCGCTATGTGGCGGCCACCGCTATTTAGCGGACGCTATATGGCGGCCACCGCTATGAGGCGGCCACCGCTATTTAGCGGACGCTATATGGCGGCCACCGCTATGAGGCGGCCACCGCTATTTGGCGGCCACCGTTATGTAGCGGCCACCGCTATGTTGCGGCCACCGCTATTTAGCGGACGCTATATGGCGGCCACCGCTATGAGGCGGTCTCCGCTATTTGGCGGCCACCGCTATGTAGCGGCCACCGCTATGTAGCGTCCATCGCTATGTGGTGGTCACCGCTATGTTGCGGCCACCGCTATTTAGCGGACGCTATATGTATGGCGGCCACCGCTATGAGGTGGTCTCCGCTATTTGGTGGCCACCGCTATGTGGCGGCCACCGCTATGTGGCGGCCACCGCTATTTAGCGGAAGCTATATGGCGGCCACCGCTATGAGGCGGCCACCGCTATTTGGCGGCCACCGTTATGTAGCGGTCACCGCTATGTAGCGGCCACCGCTATGTGGCGGCCACCGCTATTTAGCGGCCTCCGCTATGTAGCGGCCACCGCTATGGGGCGGCCACCGCTATTTGGCGGCCACCACTATCTGCCGGTCAACGCTATGTAGCGGCCTCCACTATTTGGCGGCCTCCGCTATATTGCGGACGCTATATGGTGGCGACCGCTATTTAGTGGCCACCGCTATGAGGCGGCCACCTCTATTTTGCGGTCTCCGCTATTTGGCGGCCTCCGCTATTTGGCGGCCACCGCTATGTGCCGGTCACCGCTATGTAGCGGCCTCCGCTATTTGGCGGCCACCGCCATGTGGTGGCCTCCGCTATATTTTGAAGGCCACCGCTGTGTGGCGGCCACCTCTATTTGGTGGCCGCCGCTATATGGTGGCCACCGCTATATGGTGGCCTCCGGTGTTTGGCGGCCACACCTCTATTTGGCGGTCTCCGCTATTTGGCGGCCTCCGCTATTTAGCGGCCGCCGCTATGTGGCGGTCACCGCTATGTAGCGGCCTCCGCTATTTGGCGGCCACCGCCATGTGGTGGCCTCCGCTATATTTTGAAGGCCACCGCTATATGGTGGCCTCCGGTGTTTGGCGGCCACCGCTATGTTGCGGCTTCCGCTATTTGACGAGCAACGCTATTTGGCGGCCACCGCTTTTTGGCGGCCACCGCTCTTCGACGTTCGCCGGTAAATTGCAGACGCATGTGGCGGATGCGTGTGGCGGCCACCGCTCTTCGTCATTTGCTAAAACTTAATTTCCACCTTTTGCCCCGTAAGGGTAACATTTGAATAAACCCAAAAACATGTAAGCCTTTATATTCTGTGAGCTTTAGGTGTTGTATGTAAAATACCGAGTTTTGAGTTAAGACGCAGATATGCCAGTGACCTTGAGTGGTTAGCTTGCGTGTTCTGTACTGAGCTCGCGCAACGCGGCGTACGTACAGCCAGTAATAGGACTCGCCCATCAAGGAGCGCTGTCCCCAATTTGACGCATTAATAATTAATTATATAAAAAACAAAAGGTATTTTAATAAAACGCGTATATTAAAATATAAATAATTAAATTATCTTTAAATTGGTAAAGGTTTCTGAAAAATACGCTTGGTAGATTAGGCGCAATTCTCAGTTTTTTATCCGCGTTAGATATAACTTTACAAAATAATTTCACCATGTAATATAAACATAATCTAAAATATTCACATTATTAAGTTATTGAGAAAATGCTCTTTTTTAACATATTATATTATACGTGATTTTCAGTATAAAATCATCGAAAGTCAGTTTTCGTCGCCTTAATCAGACCGCGCATTAAAATTCTTCCATAAAAACTTTGACATCCCCATATCCCTTTTAGCCCCCTAAAGGGGGATATGGGGATGTCAAAGTTTTTTTTTAAAAAACAAAAAAATACTAACTTTATCATTTACTTTATTTTAGTATTCGTACCAAGTTTCAAATTTATTAACTCAAGGAATAATTTTTTTTAACACAATTTTTCGAAAATGTGTTTTACTAACTTTTTAGACCTTTGTATCCTGCATAAGCGTACCTATGAATTTTCATTAAAATCGGTTCAGTCATTTCGAAAAACAAAGGCTTGAAAGTTTGTATGAAATGTTGTAAGGTGTAAACGCTCTTAAGGCTCGAAAATTGTCAATTTCTAATCTAATTGAAAACTTGAAATAATCGAAATAAGTCTGTGTGACTATAAAATAATGTATAGTTTTGGTGGCGCGCTATACTATTCCCGGGTTAGTCCCAGCATCTGTTAGTTCCATCATTTTTGCACTCTCTAAAATGTAGTTTATTTCGCCTTATTTCGATTTAGGGGTAGGTTTCTACATAATGAAGATATTTATCTAATGATACTAAAATAAGTATTTTATTTCAAGGATAGCTGAAAACTAATGTGTGAATGTTAAATTTCTCAAAATGATTTGCTAAATATGTACCTAATAGGAAAAAAACACTACAGTACCCCAAGTGTAAGTTTGCACGAGAGTAAACGTAACTATTTCGTTTGCGTTAAAATTTGACCGATATACCGTAATGCTAAGAATATAAGAGTGAGAATAAAAATCTTAACGCAAACGCGCTAGTTACGTTTACTCTCTTGCAAAGTTACACTTGGGGTACCTACTGATAAGTTGTTTAAAAAAAAATAGGTTTCTTTTTTACAATATAATGCTGCTATATTTTGTATCGAAGTTGAAGAAAGTGGTTCAGCCACGTCCAAGTAGACCATAGACTGATGTTGATGATATTTTTTAATGTTGAAAATCAAAAGTTTCTTGTAAAAGATGATCAAACGTCAGTCTCGCGTCATTTTTCGGAAAACATGTCAATTCAATTCTCATTTCAATTCTCAATTATTTATTGCGTACCATAATGTATATAGTTGGTAAGGAAATAATTATTTTAGACACAATTATGGACCCTGTCGGGCACAGCATAGATCAAGTAGGAGAGAGGAGGAAGAACCTTGGGTATTTAATGTGATACATTTTATTATTGGTTAAGTAGGTACCTAGTTAATGTTAGTGATTTTCCAAGCCTTCCAGCCACATGCAAAACAAAGAACACAACTTTTCAAATCACAAATAGGTAGCTAGCACAAAAAAGGTAGCTACTTCATTTTTTTTGTATTATTTTTCTCTGTCTCACAAACTATGAACAGAATCAGTCGATTTCGCGCACGGCCCCTCCTCTTACGGTTTTACCACTGGAGTCGAAGCGGGACCCGACGCGGGTTCGATTCCTACTACAACCCGCCCGCCAATCGAGCCACCAAATGTTAAAAACCTATAAAGTTACATTAATATTTGAAAATAAGGGGGTACAATTTCTATAAAATAAAAAAGTTCCTATACAAAGAGTTGAAACTATTTATTAGTAGGTAAGCACTAGTGTGCTTAGTTACTAAGTAGTTCCTATTAAGGGCTTAGGAGCTTACTTATTTACCAGACCCTACTTCTTTCGTGTGCGTTACCCAGGCCAGATGTTGTCGAAAATGGTCATTTGAATCTAATAGATAATTAGTTTTGCGGCTTCTGTAATTGTTGCGCACATTTTTAAATTTGTTGCGCTTATAGTTTTTTAATTATTTCACAAAAACATTTCCTGCTGGGGTAACGTTATCCCAGCCAGACCTTTTTCTTTCTAATGGGAATATTTAAATAAATACTAGCTATAAAATTAGTTGTCTAGATGAAGTAAATGTTGTGCCTTATTTTGTATTTGTTCTTTCATCGGTTGCGAAGTTATTCGAGATTTTGTTGGGGTAACGTTTTTGGTTTTGCTAGATCTTTGAAACGGTTACGCGGATTCTTATCATATTTTGTACATGACTTCTTAGGA
The DNA here is from genome assembly GCA_948098905.1 of Tiliacea aurago. Lineage (NCBI taxonomy): Eukaryota > Metazoa > Arthropoda > Insecta > Lepidoptera > Noctuidae > Tiliacea > Tiliacea aurago. The sequence continues at coordinate 23,336,934 of OX402593.1, forward strand.
ATTAGTTTAAATTTGTTCTGCAATAAAAAAACCAAAATAATGCATAGTTTAAAGGTTATTTAATTAAATAGAAAAACACTTCATTTGGTCCCAGCACTCTCAATAAGAGGTCTAAAGACTTACTTTAAACGTTATTTTAAAGCTTGTAAATGCCTTCAAATGTATGTGAAGTTTCATTAGTATCCTGTAAGTATTTAACAAGTTATGATGATATTCAGTTCTTTACGAGCACGGTCTTGATGCGCGCGGTGTTATTTGGCCACTGGATTGGATATATGAACTGAATGTTATGTCAATTATTAGTTGTTTAGTTCAGTTGTATATCAGTAAAATTTCAGCGTAGTACATTGGATAATTAATGAGATAATACGATTAAAGTCATTAGGAAGTGAATTGCCGAGGTAACCCGACAAAAAATGTACTCTTTCTTTTTATTGTAGGCATAAACAGAATGGCAACATAGCAATAGCCTTGGGCCGCGATGATGGACGCGGTGATGGCGACATAATACCTGCTTATGAGTGTGGTGGCGACTATGGCTGCGTGGTGAAGCTGTAAAAAATATCGTTTGACGTTCTCTACGTCTGTAACTCAGAAACTCTCAATCTACGGTGAGTACGTGCTTATATCTAGCTAGGTATATACTACTACGATTTAGGTAGGTTGACCTGCTGGCCACTGTACAATCTTTATTACTATGGATCAGGACTTAAATAGATTTTTCTACATATAGTAAGTAGATTATTACAAATGTAATGTGTAGGTAAATAAAAATGCTCTAAATACGCGCGCTATTACAGTCCCCGAAAATTACTATCTGTAATTTTAATCTGTGATTGTTTTTAAGTATAAGTTTATAATACTTTAAAAGTTCAGTTGAAATGATTATTTTACCTGTTAATAAAAATTCTTTAATAAACATGTAGTTTTTTTTTAAACTTGTGTACATGTCTGTACTAAATTTGTAACACTATCCTACATATTTTAGAAGGTACCATAATTTTCTGCGATTTCGCTTTTTCGTAACCACCTAAACTTGGTCGGGTTACCTCGGTAATTCACTTCTTAACGACTTTAATCGTATTATATCATTAATTATCCAATGTACTACGCTGAAATTTTACTGATATACAACTGAACTAAATAACTAATAATTGACATAACATTCAGTTCATATATCCAATCCAGTGGCCAAATAACACCGCGCGCATCAAGACCGTGCTCGTGAAGAACTGAATATCATCATAACTTGTTAAATACTTACAGGATACTAATGAAACTTCACATACATTTGAAGGCATTTACAAGCTTTAAAATAACGTTTAAAGTAAGTCTTTAGACCTCTTATTGAGAGTGCTGGGACCAATTGAAGTGTTTTTCTATTTAATTAAATAACCTTTAAACTATGCATTATTTTGGTTTTTTTATTGCAGAACAAATTTAAACTAATTCCTAAGAAGTCATGTACAAAATATTATAAGAATCCGCTTAACCGTTTCAAAGATCTAGCAAAACCAAAAACGTTACCCCAGCAAAATCTCGAATAACTTCGCAACCGATGAAAGAACAAATACAAAATAAGGCACAACATTTACTTCATCTAGACAACTAATTTTATAGCTAGTATTTATTTAAATATTCCCATTAGAAAGAAAAAGGTCTGGCTGGGATAACGTTACCCCAGCAGGAAATGTTTTTGTGAAATAATTAAAAAACTATAGCGCAACAAATTTAAAAATGTGCGCAACAATTACCTATTAGATTCAAATGACCATTTTCGACAACATCTGGCCTGGGTAACGCACACTCTTTTTACAACTCTGTTAACAAAATCGGTAAAAATTTAAGACCCATTTTTACCTACTGGTGAGTTCTGTACAAGGCGGAAACACTTGCTTCAAAGCGAAAGGCCTACAGTAGAGTAACATTCGACGAACCGCTCTAGGAGTACCATGCATCCGTATTATTAAGGCTTCTACAAACCGGCACGACTCGCGACGCGACACAAAGGCACCGCTTGTCGCGCGACACGCGGGGCCTTTGTGTCGCGTCGCGTGTTGCGCCGGTCTGTAGAAGCCTTTAGATGCGAAGCGATATAACTGCAACTTCCCCTTCGATATAAGTGAGACTGTTTTATTGTAGCAGCCATTAAAAAAACTCCTGTTCGCACGAAGTTTCTAAGCTGATAATGATGATAACATACCACTGTCAATTATTAATATTGTCACTGAATTGTAATGCTGACTCAACAGATTGGCCTTTAGGTACCTACATAAAGCAAAAATAATGTATTATACCTATTAATTATTCATGTTAAGTTAAGTACTCTTTATTATGTACACCATAAAAAGTACCTGTAGGTAGGTTACCTATACCACTTTTTATTACATTTCCGTGTGCTATGAAACGCGCTAACTATAAAAAATTTAATTGACTTTTACACAAAACAAAGTGTAGGTAGGTACCAAGTCAAATATAAACGGCAGTATAGTAATGAGGAGTGCTCGATTAGAGCGTTACTTCTGTGAACGATACAGCATAGTTATGCATACCAGGCATCAGTACCCCAAGTGTAAGTTTGCAAGAGAGTAAACGTAACTATTTCATTTGCTTTAAAATTTTACCGATAGATCTTAATGCTAAGAGTATAAGAGTAAGAATAAAAAACTTAACGCAAACGCGCTAGTTACGTTTACTTGCAAACTTACACTCGGGGTACAGTACCCAGCAGTAAATGTCAACTCAACACCTCACTCGACACCCTGTTTCTAACACCTAGTACATAATTATTGAGTTATAGCCATGTCACCGATTCCAATTGCTACACATCTCTTTCAACACCTTTTTTCTACTTATCTGAAATACTGAAAGAACCGGGTGGTCCATTCCAGAAATATGCTATAATTTGTTTAGTTTTCCTTTGCATAAAAAATATGTAGGTACCAATAGTTCGTAATTTAATTCATTGAGTCATTTGATCATTTTGTGAATTCTGTCTACGGAAATAAATAATAAAACAAATTACTTACAACAATAAATATTGTATTAACTTTCACATTATCTACTTAATCAATAATCTATGTGATACACATACTTTTACATTGGGCTACCTATAAATACGAAGATCAAGGAATGTGTCTTTGACAATGCACAATTTGAACAGACTGGTATACATACACCACTAGTTTAATAGATTAGAGAGAAATGAATGATGATGATTATTTATTTCATTTCTATCAGCTTTGAAATTTATTAAAATAGATTTAAACTTTTGCACTGCTAGTTTAACTGCTAAGCTAAGGCTAAGGCATCAAGACTAAGCATGTACAGTACAGCACCCTAATTGCGCAACACGGTTTGAATCGGAATCGGGATGATTTTGAAGTATATTGCTAATTAATTGCTTCATAAGTTAGAAAATTTTGTCTGCTCAACAACATAAATAACGCAATGAATATTGTGGAACTGTCAAACTGAAACCGATTCCTACTGATAGTGTGTTACGCAATTAGCCCACAGGTTTTAATTTATATTATGATAGGTAATACAAATCAATCAATCAATGAAATCAATTTTTTTCAGTAAAGAAAAAAATGAACATTAATTACATATAAGATAAACGATTCAAAACCCAAGAGAAAAAATCACTGTATGACGTTATTTATTTTGTTTACATTAAGTTTGTTATGAAGAATACTTTTAAATAATACAGCAATGTTAACTCTAGACCTCTCTTGATAATTATGATGATTGCAAAGTACTTTAGTAAAGATAACGATTTACTTTATCAACCACTGCTTTACCAAGCCACTATTTATCTGATTTGACACATTGAAACTACTCAAATTGCAATTAAAACAATTATGCAATATTAAATTGTATTTAATTTAGTCAAAAGTATGTGTAGACCCACTGTTTAAAACTAAAACTTATGCACAATTTTAAAAATAAGAATACAATGGTTCAGTTCAATTTTTATTTGCTTTAAAATTATATCATTCATTTCAACTTATTGTATAATAATGAGTTGACAATTTAAGAGTTAGTCACTATGAGAATGAGAATCTATGTAAATATTGTGAATATTCACCAAACCTGCTGAGTGCTGATCCAAACTACAATTAGCATACTCAAGGCCTGAAACCTTGAATTACACATGCAAATGCTGCAAAATAAGCTCATGCAATATTTTTCTTTTAGTGGCTATTTATGTGTTCATTTGTTCATAATTTACTCAGCATTTGAAAGATCACTGGTTTATCAAATAACATCTATATTCCTAAGACAAGACAATACTCTGCAATGTACACGGCTCAAGATTGACCTACTTATGCTAAATTAATTAGTTTGCTATTCTTTGCAATCCAATGTCATTGAATGCAGTTTTTACATCTTCAAACACTTCGACTGGAGACACCTCTGCATTAATCCTGCGCACGCGACCCATTCCATCGTAGTGGTTGATGATGGGCAAGGTGTCGTTTAGGTAAGTCCCGAATCTCTTCTTGAGGCTCTCCATATTATCATCCGACCGCCCACTGCCAGCAGCGCCGCGTTCTAAACACCGCTCTGTGCAAATGTCCCGCGAGCACTCGAAGAACAACACGAAGAGCAGCTTCGTTTTGTCAGACATGACGCGTTCCCAGCCATCTAAATTGTCCTTGTTGCGCGGGAAGCCGTCAACAAGGAAGCGCGTCTTACCGGAGTTCTGCATGGCCTTGTGAATAAGAGAGCACGTAACCTCTACTGGTACAATCTCACCGTTCCGGATTTTCTCCTCGATCATCTCTCCGAACTCGGATCCAGGCCTCTGTCGCTCTTCGCGCAGCAAATCGCCAGCGGACAGATGTACAAAACCATATTCTTTAGAAATAAAAGAACATTGCGTTCCTTTGCCGGCGCCAGGCGCACCCAATACGAACACAACTTCAGGCACCATTTTGTTGAGATACTGCGAACACTGCCGCAACGCGCTACTCAGCATTAAATAAGCAAGACTAATTTATTTAGCTGGATTCCAATTAGTTTTGTTTAACATGCGCACAGCTGCAGCCTTGAGTTTTGACGTAACAGATGAATGAATGATGATGGAAGAATTGAACAAATCAATGTTTGATTGAATGAATGACTAACGCTGAACAAATAAACGTCAAACGTTTTAGTGATGCACCCAATGTTCGAAAAAGAAAATACAGTTTTTATAATTTTTTGATCGTTCTGTCGGAAACAGACTGTTTCGTACCTAATAAGCTTTCGTAGTTACTTTATCCTGAACAAAATACATTTCTCGACGCATTACAAAATTAAATTAAATACTTTGCGTGCCTGCCCGCGCCGCGCACCGCCGCCGCCGTGCCGCTGGTGAACGTCGGGTTTTTATACGTCGTGGCCACAGACTTTTCATTGGTCTCAGACTCTCAGCTAGTTTTGTGAACAGTTTTTAACTGTACTTATATTCTTTTAGAGATCTATGTTTTATACGCACGCGGTATACACTATACAACCGACGCGCGACGGCCACCGCCTGGCGCCTCTGCCTGAATATAGCATTAGACTGGCTTGGTTTTGGTTTCCACACTTTCCAACAGGAATGTGCGAAGATGTTCTTGTGTGGTACTGGTACCATACCACAGGCTGTATGATACCTTATATTTTCGCAGTATAGCTCCTAACTGTATAATTAAAGAGTTCCACGTTTATTCTTATGGCTGTTTACGTTATTTCCGGCATTGTCGAAGACGACGCGTTTCGAGTTTGCGTTCCGTTCCACCAAAAAAACCAATGACTTATAAACCTAGCTAGCTAAAAAAAAAAGAAAGAAAGCAAAAGCCTAAAAGGATCATTCTCATTTTTGCAACATTTTTTTGTGCATTTATTAAAAAAAATGAAATACTTGTATTATTTCTAAAACTCCTATCGACAACTAACCGAAGAAGGTTATATTAATAGATTTTTAATTAAAAATTGAACAATTTATTTAGTATTTTTAATCATCGATGAAAGTGACGAAAAAGTCACCTCCATGCTTTGAGTATTTATAAATACTCATTTAAAGGTAACTGAAAATCGAAGAAAAAAAATGATTATAGTTCTGTAAACGCTTTCAGAATAAAAGTGAGTCGACAAACGGTATCAACAATTCTTGGACGAAATGACAATCTTCCAGAAAAGCAGAACCACGAGCAGAATAAGTTAGAGAATTGAAAACAATACGAGGTATGAAGATTGCCGTTGTAATTTTTTTTGAGATATACAAAATACTAAAATGTAATAAATACCATACTGATTAGATAAATAAAATATTGATTTTAAAAATATCGTTGTATTCTATAATAAATCATCATAGTTTATTATGTCACTACCGTGAGAGCTGTCACTTCCGTGGAGAGGTGTTTTTTCATTTTTTTTTGCTGCATACTGTAAGATGATACCTGTCATTTGAGACTACTTTGAATCATTAAAAAAAAAAAAAAATTTTAGAGTTCTAAGTCCGTTTTTGATAATGGCCCATAATGGGACTCGCACAGATCACAAATTAAAATAAAACATACTCATAGAAACATATAAAACAAACAAACAAAAACACGAGTAAAAATGAAAATAAAAGCTTATTTGATAATTTCCCACCCAATAAAAATTAAAAAGGGTTGCAAGCTAGTGTGAAAATGGGCTTATATTTTTGGTGGTCGGCGAAATAGTACCTATCCAATCGATCATTTCACTCCACGGACTAAGTGAATGCAATGCTATTTATCTTATTTTCTAGCATCGTATGCTACTATCACGTGGCAAGCTAGAATATTGCGTCAATCTGCCTGGCCTTTTACCATCTCAGTTAGGGGCGGCTTCCTAGTCTAACCGAATGCAGCTCAGCTGAACACCAATATTTTACATGGAGCGACTGCCCATCTGACTCACAATCCAGTACTCCGAAGTATCGGACGAATGTTCGGCCGTTTTATAACTTCCATAGTTTCCTTTTTTGACTGAATTCTTACCCGACTTAGTCACATTTTTGACATTGGCTTATCTCTTTGACTGTCGTTTTGTTTTTATCATTCACCGTAGTTAATCAACGACCGAACATTCAGCCGATACTTTGGATTTATGTTCGGAGTAGACCCCTAGTTACTGGGCACCTCTTGGTAAGACTGGTTGTCAGACTTGGGCTTCTGACAACCCGTAACCATTGACAAAGCTCTACGAATGAATGTTGCTTGGTTATGTTAAACGCCCTTGCTTGCTTGCTATCCTTTAGCTTGAGAAACTAGCATCGGTATCCCGCGTGTGCGTTACGACAGCGGAATGTTGTCGCTTTTCAGGATTTCGCCTTGACAGATAATTAGTACCCCATCTCCTGTAAATGTGCCCGAAATTTAGAATTTGTGCGTCCAGCCGATCCATAGATATTCACGAAAAACTGATTCCGTTGGAGTAACGTCACCCCAGCGGCATGTTTTTTAACGGTTATCAATGGATCGGGTGGACGTACAAATTCTAAATTTCGGGCACATTTACACGAGATAGGGTACTAATTAATTATCTGTCAAGCCGAAATCCTGAAAAGCGACAAATTTCCGCTGGCGTAACGCACACGTATCCCGCGTGTGCAACACTGCGCGCTCACGCCATATTAATTTGTACGAGGGCGGGTCAATAAGTCCGTGACTTTTTGAATTTCTGACCTCTTTACTGAAACAGCAACACTGCTCCTGTCAGTTGACTCCTGTCAAAATTTAAATTTGCTGCGTCAGTTAGTTTGTGTTTGACAGCTATTTTTATCAGAATACTCACTAATTTGAGGAGAAAATGGAAAAAAGTGAATTTCGTGTGCTTATTAAGCATTATTTCTTGCGAAAAAAAACCATTACCGAGACCAAGGCTAAGCTTGATAAATACTATGGGGACTGCACCATCGATTTCAATGGTAAAAAAGTGGTTTACTGAATTTCGTTGTGGCCGTACAAGCACTGAAGATGCCGAACGTCCTGGACGCCCAGTTGAGGTCTCTACACCCGAAACAATCGAAAAAATTCACGATATGGTGTTGGCCGATCGAAGATTGAAAGTGCGAGAGATTGTGGAAGCCGTAGGGATCTCGCATGGCTCAGTGGTTTCAATTTTGAATGATCACTTGGGCATGAGAAAGCTTTCCGCAAGATGGGTGCCGCGTTTGCTCAAAGTCGACCACAAACGCAATCGTGTAACAACTTCACAGGAAGGTTTGGTCGCAATATGGAGGAGTTTTTGCGCCGTTTTGTAACCGTGGACGAAACATGGATCCATCACAACACACCAGAGACCAAACAACAGTCAAAACAGTGGGTTTCTAAGGGTGAATCGGCGCCGAAGAAGGCCAAGGTGGGTTTGTCAGCCAATAAAGTTATGGCGACTGTTTTTTGGGATGCACGCGGGATAATCCACATTGACTACCTTCAAAAGGGAAGAACAATCAATGGGGAATATTATGCCAACTTATTGGACCGATTCAATGACGATTTGAAAAAAAACCGACCTCATTTGGCCAAGAAAAAAGTTCTTTTCCACCAAGACAATGCAAGGGTGCACACATGTGCAGTTGCCATGGCAAACATTCATGAATTGGGCTATGAATTGCTCCCTCATCCACCCTATTCTCCAGATTTGGCTCCGAGCGACTACTTCTTGTTCCCAAACCTGAAGAAATGGCTTGGTGGAAAAAGATTTGACTCCAATGATGAAGTCATCTCGCAAACAAAGGCCTATTTTGAGGACCTCGACAAATCATTTTTTTTGGAAGGGATAAAAAAATTGGAGAAGCGTTGGACAAAGTGTATAGAGCTCAAGGGAGACTACGTTGAAAAATAAAATTATTTTTTATCAAAAAATCTGTGTTTTATTCCAAAAGTCACGGAGTTATTGACCCGCCCTCGTACTATGAGCACCGCGGCGAAGAAAAAATTGTCACGCAATTAATTGCGGCCAATTTGAAAGCTCCCGAAGATCTTTATTTAATCCAATAATGTTAAGTAGGTTTGCCTGTAGTGTACGGACATAGCAAGGGTGGATTCTATGATGAAATGGAAAGACTGGATTTTTTCATAATCATTTATTAGTTCAAATGTTTTATAGTAAGTTATCACCAGAACTACCAGAGTACCTGAAACGGATATAATTAAATTAGTGAACAGGTTCACAATTACAATAGACTGTAAAGCATCAAGTTTCTTTAATCAGAAGTGATAATATAGGTTGACCTCAAAATAATTCAGAACAGGTCTGTGAAGGTTCATCATTTTATGCTAAAATTGGTTTAATCAGATTTTTAGCCATTGTTCTCACCTATTGGATTTAGCTCGCATCTTCTTTTTCAGCCACACTTCAAAGGAATCTGTAATAAAGAAAAGAAGGTTAATTTTCGTGAACTAGTGAACAGGTCCGCAATTACAATATAATGTAACGCATAAAGTTTATGTAATCAGAAGTAATAATTGGTTGACCTCAAAACAATTCAGAACAGGTCTGTGAATGTTCATCATTTTAACAACATTTTATGATAAATTATAAATAGCTTAGTCAGATTTTTAGCCATTGTTCTCACCTATTGGATTTAGCTTGCATCTTCCTTTGTAGCTGCATTTGTTAATAGGCATCTGTAATAAAAAAAGGGTTAAAATACCGTGACCAAAATGGTTGGTCGAATTTCTGTGAAACAAATTCAATCTCAGGCCTGTTGAGCTTGTTAAACCATCACGGGGCATCTAGAACAGTGTTGTCATCATTATGAAATGCAATTAAAAGAATTGATAATAACGAACTAAGAAAGTGTTCTATCAAAGAATTAAGTTATTTTAATTAAATAAAAGCATCTAAGTTAGAATCAGTTGATTTAATGTTGCTAATTACCTGATAAGGGACTAAGCAGCGTCCATGTTCTTTCGGTACACGCGAATCAATCCGATGCATATCTGTAACAAAAAATACCTGATGTTAGTTTGTTTCGAATAGTTTCATTATGTTTTGTGAGCAATTTTTAGTTTTCAGGCCTGTTGAGCTTGTTAAACCATCACGGGGCATCTAGAACAGTGTTGTCATCATTATGAAATACGATTAAAAGAATTGATAACTATGAACTACGTTATGAAATACAATTAAAATAATTGGTAACTATGAACTAAAGAAGTGTTCTATTATATAAAAAAAAAAATACAATTAAAAGAATTGATAACTATGAACTAAAGAAGCTATTATAAAAATAATGTTATTATTTCAAATAAATAAAAGCACCCACCATGGTTATAGATTATTATCAGAAAAATCTAGTGTAACTATCTTATTAGTTGATTCAAGTTGCTAATTACCTGATAAGGGACTAATCAGCGTCCTTCGGTACACGCGTATCATACAGATGCATATCTGTAACAAAAAATACCTAATGTTAGTTTGTTTCTAATAGTTTATTAAGTTTTGTGAGCAATTTTAAGTTTTCAGGCCTGTTGAGCTTGTTAAACCATCACGGGGCATCTAGAACAGTGTTGTCATCATTTTGAAATGCAATTCAAAGAATTGATAATTATGAACAAGTGTTCTATAATAAAAAATTAAGTTATTATTTTAAATACATAAAAGTGTCCGCATGGTTTAAAGATGTTTAAATATTATGTGAAAAGTTACGAGTAATAGTATCTTATCAGTTGATACATTTTTATACTCTCCAATTATAACTAAATATCTAAAATTTTATCTTAAGTGTTTATAAAAATAGAGAGTATAATAATAACGAAAGGTGGAGTTTCTTGCCCATTCTTCTCCATACGAAGCTACCTTTTGGAAGGGGCGACTAGAATCAATTCTATTTTATTGCTAAATTATGACGTTCAAAAGTGCCATTTATGTGCCTATTTGAAATAAATAATTTGACTTTTTTTTTTTTTAATTTCTTTAAATATGTTGAACGAGACTTATGTTAGTCATTTATCATAAATTGTCTCAATAAACTACTGAAGGTGACTGCAAAAAACTTAAGTTGCTTATCATCAAATGACGTGCTATTATCATGACTTGTATCAACATTGGATGATCAGATCATTATAGTGGAACATGACGCGTACATAAACGAAAAAACTTGTCCATAAAAACTCGTACGGTGCTCTGCGAGTCCAATATAACAATGCCTTCAGGGTGATGTTGGGACTACCGCGCTTTTGCAGTGCGTCGGGGTATTCGCGGAAACCGGCGTGCCGGATTTTTACGCGCTGATGCGTCTGCGTATAGCGTCCCTGATGCGACGAGTGCGCGATAGTCCCAAGTCTTTTGGCTACTGTGGCCAGCAGGGTGGACAGCCCCATGATGTGGCATTGGATGACGACTTACAGAGCGTCATTACAGTGCCTTAAATAATTTTATTTATATTTGTGTTTATTTTATTTAACGTGCATGTGAACGTGCGTGCATTTTATTTGATGTGTTTTTTATTGTAATGTTTTGTAACTTATGGACTATGTGTCTGAAAATAAAGTTTCAACACATTAGAGAATTCAATAATATTTACCTTTTGTTGAAAACATTGTCTTCTCTCCTCACTTATTCAAAACCTGTAACAAATAATAACAAATAAGCAAACAATTAATTGCTGCATAACTAAAATTTGTTTTTGTTTATATTTTCAGTGTGATATAATTTTTTTCCTCATTACTCAGTACAGGTCTGTGATAATCATCCTTAAAATTGATTTGGGAATTCATGACAATTTGTTTAATTTTACTTTGAATATTTTAGAGCTGTTTCTTTTTCGAATAACTTATCTTACATGAATACTGTCAAGACAATTGTAGGTACATACATAGAAACTGACTTGTTAATTGTAATAAGAAATTTCAGACACTGAAGAACATGCTTACCATTTTGGTCACGTCATGCAGTATTCACAAGAACTGTTGCCCTGTGAATCAAAATCTGTGGTTATTTTATGATCATAATCTAAAATGAAACATGCATTAGTGCTGTAATTATATTGCTCATTAATTTATGATAAGATTTGTGCTAAAAGTAATGTTATCTACTGCACTAATGTATGTTACAAAATAAAAGATACTTTCTGGCTGATTTTGTAATAAAAATGCAAGACAAAAGCTCGCCAGAAAGATACCTCTTGATATACCGTATGATTATTTTATCAACTCACCTTTTTAGAAATGACTGTTTCAGCCAAATAAAAACACTAGGGTTGTTTACAATAGAAAAATTATAATTTAAAAAATTAATTACAGTAAAAGTAATGAATCATGGTTCCCGACATCATAGCGATTCATATCTAATAGACTGTGGTAATTTTCAATAGTTTATTTAGTATCTCGTGGTGGCAGCAACATTCTGCCACTCAGTAACAAACGGTCCGACCAGCGTCGTCGTGCTTAACACTTAACTTAATTGAGGCGATACATTCCGTTTTATGTTCAAAATAAAATTATTCATAATGGTAAAACGTAAACTTGTATATTGCGTGAGGCGCGCTCAATAATGTTACATATATATTACAGTATGGATTGCATTAGCTACGACGTTTACAATTTGTCCAGATATTGAGCTAAGTCGGGCAGACCGTCCTTAAGTCCTTTCCTTTTCCTTGTCTCCTGCAAAGATATAAAAAAAAAACGAATTATATTTCAGAACAAGAAATTATTAATATTATTTTTGCAGCTTCAATAATGTAAATGTAGTGCCCGCGCCGTAGCATGCAGTCCCGGGACATAAGGATAGAGGTCCTGTGCAGCGTTTAGACGCGGGCTCGCTTCACTATGCTTCGTTAGCACGCCGCAGCCGTCTGCGCGAAGCGGCCGCCGAGCGACCGACTCGCTACGGCGCGGCACGGTGTGCCGGAAGGTATATTTAAGAAATATCATTACTAAAAGTGAAATACAGCCCTGTTAGCCATAGATATTATCTATGAATACATAAAAATTTGGCTAGCAGCACTTTTCTCTGAACAAATTTGTTTTTCGCGTCAGCCCAGAACTTAAATAAATCGAAAAGCATTTTCAGTACTTTCCATAATGACTCCCTTTTTAATCTAAATCAAAAGTCGTCATCAGAGGTATAAGCGCGTCCTGTTGTCTGCACGTTTCAGGAACTGATGGGACACTACTGAAAGTGCCCAACTCGTCGCCAAATTCTGGGCCGACTGTCTTTAGATTCCCATAGACTCACTAAGAAGATCATCATCTTAATCTCTATCTCTCTTACTTCCCTATTAGACAAAGTTTTAAGTACAAACCTGAACAACAACGTAGGGCTTGGTGCCGGGCTCGCACGGGTCTCCGGGCAGGACCTGCCAGTGGTCGAACACGCACTGCGGGAAGGCCTGGCCGCCGGTGTTGGAGCGCAGGTCGGCGGTGAAGCCGAACGACTCGTTGACGGGCAGGTACGCCTTCACCACGAACATGGGCGTGCCGGTCACTTGCGACTCCTCGAACACGTGGCCACGACGCCTGTTCAACACGCCGTAGATACCTCCGACGGCTACCTCGGGGCACTGTGTGGGGATTACACATAATATGTATGTTATTATAATGTAATTGTAAGATGTTCTCTGCTTCAGAAAAATCGTGTACAACATAAAACTTATTTTAAATTTATTATGTTAAGGAATTATTGGATATCAAGGTTTCATGCGAACATTGTTTCACTGAAAATATAGATGCTTCTGGAGCAAGCAGTCTTTATACTTAGGCATATAGCTGTCAGCACAAAACACTACTCACTATGGAAAATTTTCTGAATTTCAGGATATTCCAATAATCAAGAGTTGTTATAATTTTGTAGGAGTGTTAGTTCCCCTATTCAGGCAAGGCATGTATGGGTGACAGTGCCTAAACATGGAACTGATGATCTGCCACGTCTCGGAAAGGCGGAACTATCGTAGCATGCTAGCCCGCTCAGGAAAAACGTGGGGGTCATGCTGGGAACATTTGCAGCCGATAACACATTTAAGCTAGATAGCTGTTGCTATCACATTTATATAGATATAAAATATATATTAATCGTAGTCTCGCAATCCAGTCTTGTCAGTAAGTCAAGCCACTGCATTATATTTTGTACTATTACTGAACTTCTGCAACTAGCTTAAACTCGACTTTCTAACTTTATCGGTAGATAATCTAGATGCGAAACAACTTTCCAATCAAATCTTACTCTTAGGGAGATCACTCCTTATACAGTCGTCAGACTCATTGGAGAATTCAATCAACGAATCAACAGAGTTTCTTGCTACAAGTATTACAAAGACTGGATTAGCGGTTCTACAGACAGACACACTTCATGCAGATTGGCGGCGGCACGTACCTGAATCTCGCACAGGTACACAGGCTCCATGAGTCTGGGCTGAGCGGTCAGCAGACACGCGTACAGACATCTTCTCGTCGTTGGAATGATTTGACCGCCACCCCTGTACATCAGAGAAAGATTAGATTTTCGTTAACGGCAAGTCATAGCATTCATTTTATTATAAAATCTGTATTTTCGTATGCCTACAAAAAAAATTGGTGACAAACAATCAGAAGGCTCATCTGAATGTATTTGGTCTATGGATATTTCCAATATCAGAGTCATCGCATGTGTGTTGTTATCCCCGAGAAGCTGAAATTACAACGGCGCTCATACCCGCGGCAGAAATAGCTATGGCATTAGCATTTCCGGAACAAGCTACTACATTAAGACTAAGGCGCCGTCTCCACACGGCGATAATTTGAAGGCACAGCGCACTGACCTCTATCATAAAAGACTTTGTATATTAGAGTTCAGTGGCACAGCGGGACTATCGCCGCGAGTCTATAGTATAGACTATAGTAGAGTATATAGCCTAATACTATTTTCCTTTCGAAGTAAAACTTCTTTACGCACGCTTGACTTGGGGAGTAAGCTGGTAAATGCGTGACGAGAGCGTTACGGAAAGAGGCGAACGGAAGTTGGAACACACCGCTTCACCACCGCGGGCCGTCCCGCTTTATAGGTATTTTTGATGTGAAACATCTATAGGCGCACGTAAAACCGATTGCTGGCGGGGCGACGCATGCCGCGTGGCGATCGGCCACTATACAGTCTATATGTAGTAGTGAGTAAATTCGTGTGTAGTGCGATGTTTCACATCTGCCAGTCGTCGCGTAACGGCTCAATTATTTTTAATTTACACTGGCTGTTGATTGGTTGATACACTCACAAGACCACAGCTTTTTTGAAGTAAAACTTCTTTTGCTAGCGAACGGTGATTTTTGTTTTACCTCAGTCGTGTGGTCTAAAGCACACTTGTTTTTTTAAACATGAACTAGTTACGAGTGAGAGTGCTACATGGATATTTTGGCGCCTAAATGACATTGACAATTCAAACTTTATGGCGGCTCGGAACATGAGGCGAGTCGTTGCGCATTAACAAATTCACGTCAGCGGGGGTGGGGGGTGCGGTATTTCGTAGCGAGTAGCGCACTTCAGAGCCGCCATCAAGTTAGAATAGAGCTGTATGATTCATTTGCGGCGTTAGTTCCGACTGACCTCGCGCCAAAAGAACCTTGTAGCGTTTTAGACATTAAGTAAGGACAAACCTGTGGATAGCATCAGTGTGTAGCGTGACATCGTAGATGTTGAACCTCACACCACGCAGATTCTCCTCAGCCATGACTCCCTCCTTGGCGGCCCACTGGAAGCCGGCGACCACGGAATCCTTGATCTCGTTAAGGTACTGCACTCCCTTGGAGCAGTCCACCATCAGGTTGGGGCCGGTTCCCTCGGGGCCGAAGCACCAGATCTTACGCGCCTCGGTCACGTCGTACTCGTACTTGTCGGTCAAGTAACGCGCACGGGTCTTGAAGTCGTCGCGGGGGTTCACTTTGCCCTAGAGACAGAAATAGAAATATTGTTGACACTTATATTGTGTATCGTTCAGTGTCCAACTATGTAAAATAATGTATGTAATTTATTTCATAATAATGTAGTGCCCGCGCCGTAGCATGCAGTCCCGGGACATAAGGATAGAGGTCCTGTGCAGCGTTTAGACGCGGGCTCGCTTCACTATGCTTCGTTAGCACGCCGCAGCCGTCTGCGCGAAGCGGCCGCCGAGCGACCGACTCGCTACGGCGCGGCACGGTGTGCCGGAAGGTACTTGTATTTTTAACATGTTTAAACAACTGAGATATATGTTTAAACAACTGAGATATTTATTTAGAAACTGCAGCTGGTAAGCTGTAATTAAGGGTCTATACTACCTCAGCACAAGTAGCTAGCGGTTACGCGAGCAAGCGAGACAGGGTGGCAGGGAGAAGACTCCAAGGCACCTATATTTTAGTTTATTTCTTTTTACGGTGAAAATAATGGTAATAAAAAAAAATAACATACAATCTGCTTAGATAGTTATGCTGTTATAGTTAGTTCAGTTAATAAGCAAAGTTTCATTATCGAATTTGAAGTATTTTTTTAATACCAGCGGTTTATTGTTCGGTTTGGAGGTAACTTTGGTTTTTTTTCTATGAAGAAAATTTTATGGAATCGTGTTTTCGTCAAACATAGTACTTAACATTAATCCTCAACTTTACCATATATTTATTTCAATATTTATGCTGCAGTATTTTCGACATAACGGAGGATCATGCTAAGCCATTTGAGGTAGTATAGGCTCTTAAAACCCTTCGTGCCGCCGGAACGTGGATCCACGCGAGACACAATGGCTTTTTAATTGTTTCTGTAATTAAAGCATTCAATCGGTGACGCAGATATATGCCAATGACCTTGAGTGGTTAGCTTGCGTGTTATGTACTGAGCTCGCGCAACGCGGCGTACGTTCAGCCAGTAATAGGACTCGCCCGTCAAGGAGCGCTGTCCCCAATTTGACGCATTATTAATTTATTATACACGCAACAAATGGTATTTTAATAAAAACGCGTATACTAAAAGATCAATAATTCAATTATGTTTAAATTGGTGAAGGTTTCAGAAAAATATGCTTGGTAGATTTTGCGCCATTCTCAGTTTTTTATCCACGTTAGACAAAACTTTACAAATTAATTTCACCATGTAATATAAACAATCTAAAATATTCGCATATTAAGTTATTGAGAAAATGCTCTAATTTAACATATATTTTTTTCAAATCATTAACACTACTCGTTTAGACGTGATCTTTAGTATAAAATCATTAAAAGTCGGTTATCGTCGCCGTAAGTATTTTTGTTGAAACAAAGGCAAATTGTGCAGAAATAATTTTCGACAGTCAATCTTACAATAACCAGCGAATTAGGTAAAACAAAAATAATCAAGTGGTTTCCTTACATCATCGATGTCCTCCGGCAGACCTTCGGGCATGGGTTGCGCCCTCATGAACAGACGGTTGTGCTTGTTGGGCGACTTGGACAGACACATCTGGTCCGACTCCTCCGCCACGGTCTCACGGTACGACACCACGGGGTCGGATTTCTTGATTGGAATGCAAGCGTGGTCCTCTTCTAAGTCCTGGGCAAATAAAGAAAAATAGTACATTGGTACACATATCAACATATTATTCTTGAATTTTGTAGTATGTTTCGTAAAATAACTGTCTCATACATTTATGGGGTTGCAGGCTATGGAGTCTTACAACCAATTCCGGTATGAAGTATACTGTATAGTCCTCTTTGACACCCAGATGCTTATTGTAAGTAACTGGCAACACTTGGGACTCATTTTTAGGGTTCCGTACCTCAAGAGGAAAAAACGGAACCCTTATAGGATCACTTTGTTGTCCGTCTGTCAAGACCCTTGTTCTCAGGAACGCGTGTAGGTATCAAGTTGAAACTAATATCAAATACGTAGGTCCACGGTCCCTTGGAGCTCTAAAAAATTAAGCTTCTAAGTCAACGCAATAAAAAAATACGGCGATTTATGCGACAAATTTCGATACTCGTAAATAAATCAAAACCTATAGGGTACTTCCCATTGACCTAGAATCATGAAATTTGGCAAGAAGCAAGGTCTTACTGGACAAGTATAGTAAAAAATCCTAAAATTGTAGTTTTATCACATAATTTTTTTTTTTTGCGATTACAAACTTATTTTTGCAGTTGGAGAATTGACTTTGACGTATATCGATGTATGGAAGAACATGTTTTTCAACTACAATGTTAAGTTTGTTTTTAGGATAAATTCATCCTAACAACGGAACCCTTCATAGTGCGTGGTCCGACATAAACTTGACCGGTTTTTTTTATTTTCTTTTGTATGTATATAAGCCAATCATTCTTTTGCCATGGTTTTTAAGACTATCAATATTCATACTAATGTCTGCACTATTAGACGATGTAAGTACCATCGCGAAAGTTCCCGGTCGACGACTTTTCAACCTTATTACTATGAGCATAAGGGCGAAAAGTGGTCGACCGGAAACGTTCGCGTTGGTACATCATCAAAAGCCCTCTATTTATGGTCAACAAAAACTTGCAAAACACAATTTTGTGTTGCTGGAAACATGAACGCGAAACGCACATACATTTTGTATGAAGTATTTCTATAACAACGCTACGCCACTTTTACCTAGCTTTAAACATAAATAGCAATCTTTACAAACCTTAAGACAGATCTCAAGATGCAGCTCTCCGGCACCAGCAACAATGTGTTCTCCAGACTCCTCGTTGATGCACTGCACCATAGGGTCGGACTTGGCCAGACGCTTCAGACCCTCCACCAGCTTGGGCAGGTCAGCGGGGTTCTTAGGCTCGACGGCCACACGCACGACGGGGGATACACTGAACTTCATGACCTGGGGGAGGTGAGTAGTTATAGTATTTGGGAGCCATAAAATAAATAGTTTTAATCTTAAATTCATCCACTGACGCATAGCCTAAACAGCTGTACCTAGAAGCACGAAATTTTGCATATGTTTACCTTCTATAAAGAAAAAGAATCTGAACACTAAGGTAGGATTTTTGAAAATAAGGGACAAAAGTTCGAAATTTTTGCCAATGGGATATCCCACCAAGCACACTGCAACTAAATAATGATTCTGTTTACCTTCATGTTGTGTGCATTCTTGAAGGTGGTGATGGTTCCGGTCTTGACAAGGAACTGGTCAACGCCGACCAGACCGCAGATGTTGCCGCAGGGCACATCCTCGATGGCCTCTACGTAACGTCCCATCATGAGGATGGTACGTTGGATGGTCTTCTCATACATATCCTATAGAAACAATTTTAGGGTTAGTATGGCGTTAGTAAACATGAGAGCACTCGCCACTAATATTTGTCAATCAATGGTAAAGACATATGAAGTAAAGAAAATATAAAAAAAAAAAAACAGAATCTGACTTTTGTCTTCAAGACTGAAGACTATCTTAAAAAACAACTACTATAATTTCGGACTCGGCTTAAGTAATTACCCACCTCTGAATACAGCCTTACCTCTTTCTTGCCGGGTGTGAAGTTGGGTCCCATGATGCGGGCCTTCTGTCCGGTGATGACCTTGCCTGAGAACACACGTCCGAAGGCGTAGAAACGACCCTTGTCGGAGGTCGGCACCATCTTGCTCACGTACATCATGAGGGGCGCCTCGGGGTCACAGGTCTGGACAACGGGGAGAAACGATTAGTGTCATGGCAAGTAAAGGAATAGATGTTAGTAAATTTATGGAACTGGCTTTTGCCCGTGGCTTCGCCTGCGTAAAGGTCCGAATTAAAAAACCTATAATAATTATAATCCTTCATGAAAAAATAATTGTTGGAGTTTATCAATTTCTTATATCCCAACATTCACTTTTATGTTTTGATGTAGTTTTTGTGAATCAATATTTATCTAGTATTAAAGAGATAGCTAGTTTTTCATACAAAATTAACAATTACTTGTTTTGTTATGGTTAACTTAAATGATAAAAAATATCAACTAAGATCTTATCAGTATTTATTTATTAATCCTGTGTAAAAACAGTACAACATAGTTGGTAATTTACCTTGATGCCGAGAGCGGCCTCGTCGTCATGGGGTCCCTCGTACAACATCTCCATGCGGTACTTCTGCGCGACCACGGGGGAGGGCAGGTGGATGGCAATCATCTGCAGGAGAGCCTCGCCCGCCGGCAGCCAGCTGCGCATCACCACCTGATCACAAAGACAACAGTTTAATAGTCAAATTTTAATTTATTTATTTGTTTGAATATAATCCAGCACATGAAACATAATTATTAGTTGTACAAATCTAAAAGAACACATTCATTTTAATTAAAATAAGCATTTTTTTTTTTTATAAAATTCTATACAAACATGAATTGTCAACAAATTAATAATATATTTAATTTACAAGTTTTTTTTTAAACCTAATTTACACAAAAGTCACACAGTGTCTTACTGCTTGCTTGCTATGAAAACATCATTGTACATCATCTTTTGTATGTGGTAACTGTCTCATACATTTATGGGGTTGCAGGCTATGGAGTCTTACAACCAATTCCGGTATGAAGTATACTGTATAGTCCTCTTTGACACCCAGATGCTTATTGTAAGTAACTGGCAACACTTGGGACTCAATTGAAATTACATTACTTTTTTTTATAGTAATTACAGTGAAGTATAATTACTAGGCTTCTTTACACAATAGACGTTCGACGAAAGTTTTTAAGAATAGCTGGATGTTTGGGAAACATTCGTATTTTAATTTCCATCAAATAACAGGCTTATACATATTGTCCTCTCTGTCACTCAAATGTGGTGATGATGATAATTACATTCAAACTATCAATCCCTGTTTTGAAATCCAAAGCAATAATCGCGGGCGTCTTTACCCGAAGTCTTAAGACAAGAATCCGCATTAACATAAACTTCTATCACATAGAATAATTTCAGATTTTTATCTATGCAAACTTCGGAGATAAGGGGGGGGACGGTTTTTGTTTTAATTTTTCATCTAAAGTCGGAAACTATGCTGCCTAAAAAAAATGTTTGAGAAGGTGCAAACAGCACTCTTTCAAATGATAACCCATATGCTAATCTATGCAAAAATCTATGCATAATCTCCCTCCATTTTTGGAAGTCAGTTAAAAATCAACTTACGAGTATGTATAATGCTAAAGTAGATATTTGAGTAGGTGGCAATGAGTAAGAAGTGTCTTACCTTAAGAAGGGCCTTGCCGTCCTTGTCAGAATCTTCGTGCTTGAGGGTAACTCCGATCTTAGTGAGCAGACCGTCGATCTCCTCTTTCTTGAAGTTCATGATGGCGTCGAACACCTTGTAGATGGGGTCCAACACATACATGCAGAAAGAGCGCTTGTTCTCATTGTCCTTCTGTTTGGCCCACTTCTTTGTCTTGGCGTTGAAGAAGTTCTCTCCCCACAGCCTGCAGGAAAGTTTGGGGTCAATTTTGGCTATCAAGTCTAGGGTCCGGCCAATAAATTTAAGAGAACACGACAATGTGAAGTGTTATAAATATCGTGCTGAACTAAGATCTTTAAACATTGAAACACAAATCCCGTGCATGTTGCCTATTCGCTAAGTGAACACCCCTAAGTAATCATTAATCTTATTATCCATTTTATAAACAAAATGCTTCATACATGATTCATAAAATTCTATAAATAGAAACTAGTAGCGGCCACATACATTTCCGCTAGCTAACGTTATTGTCTATAATATTGTGTACTTTAATTAACAAATCCATCTCGAAACCTCGTTGAGAGTTCCAACGAGTATGATTAGGTCATTGCTATAATTGTTTCATAGCCAGGGACCATACAACCCCGGTTAAGAGCCTTTCGAAGGGGTAACCCATTTAATGGGATAAAGGTAACCCATTTAATGGGTTACCTTTATCATGATCTAACCCATTGAAAGGGTTTTATACTAGAAACCCATTGAAAGGGTTACATGATAACCCATTGAATGGGTCTTATACTTGAACCCCAGTCAAAGGGTTACATGATAACCCATTCAATGGGTTCTATACCTACTTGAAACCCAGTAACATGAAAAAATCATAATATTATGTTATTTCGATATCCACCCAGCACGCGTAGCATGACCAATTCTATCTCTATTCTACCCAGGGACCATTTTGGTTACCATTTTAGAAAAACCCTATCGAAAACCCTTTCAATGGAAAGGGTTTTCGATAGGGTTTTCCTAAGCAGTTAATCCCATGCGGTGTCGGTAATTTTGAATGGCTTAAATTAAGCCGTTCAAAAGGGCTACCCACACCGTATGGGTTTTTATCGAAAACCCTTTCAATGGGTTACCAAATTTTAATTTAAGCCGTTCATAAGGGTTCCCCTTATTATATGGGTTTTTGTTTATACCGCTTAGAAAAACCCTATCGAAAACCCTTTCAATGGGTAACCAAAATGGTCCCTGGTTATAAATATTGTGCTGAACTAAGATCTTTAAACATTGAAACGCAAATCCCGTGCGAGTTGCCTATTCGCTAAGTGAACACCCCTAAGTAATCGTTAATCTTATTTTCTATTTTATAAACAAAATGCTTCATACCTCAGATTATAGAAAAGAAGCAGATAGACCGCGCGGAACACCGAGAGTGCGGCCAACAAAGCAAATACAAATTCAAAAGCGAATACACTCTCGATTCAGTACAGCACGAAGCGTCGCATCGTTAGTACGTCACGGGCTTTAACAGATAATTTCAGAATGATGTCGCCTTGTATTTTTAAACATTGTAAAAACTGTTCCCAAAAACAAAAGAAATAAGATGGAGTATCTTTCATAAGTAAAATATTGATTATTTGTCTATTTGGATTTATTTTACGTGGTTATTGTTAGTGACATCTTGAAACACAAAACCTTAACAACAATCATTCGGTGTTGCTAGTTTATATTGAAACATTTACCCCTAAGTTAGGAAATAAGTATAGGATACAGGAGTATCGATTTACAAAAATATTTATGTCGATAATAGTGTTTTATTTATTGCCTTTTCTGGTTAGTATGTTTATAAATAAATAAGTATGTATGTGTCTTCGTAAGTGTAACTAGTTAATGGATTTTATAATACCTACTTATTACATCAGTCGATTTGCTATGTCATGGGTTATATGACGTCACCATAAAGATAATATAGCTACCAAAAACAATAAAATGTTGGTGTCTCAAAATAAAAATATATCGCAAATGTATCGTTTATATGGGTATCGTTAATTTGACGTATACTGTTAATAAAAACAACTGATTTAAGAAAAAAAAACTTTTTTTTTTCATGTAATGAAATATTATGGCTAATTTTTTCATTCTCCTGGCAACCGTACACACACCTATAGGCACCGGTTCTTATAGTGCTGTCACGTGGCTGTAACGCACACACGTCTACAAACGGGCCTCACTTTATTGTTCCGCGCGGTCTATCTGCTCCTTTTCTATAATCTGAGCTTCATACATGATTAATAAAATTCTACAAATAGAAACTAGTTGCGTCCACATACATTTCCGCTAGCTAACGTTGTTGTCTATAACATTGTGTACTTTAATTAACAAATCCATCTCGAAACCTCGTTGTAAGTTTTTTTTTAAAGAGTTCCAACGAGTATGATTACTTAATTGCTTTAATTGTTTCATAGCAACAAGATGTATCTCAACAACCGTAGTAAATTGCCCACAGTAAGCAATGCACCTCTTGGAGAGTTGAGATTTAATGTTCGTCCCGGTCTGCCGCTGGTGTATAGCATTAAATGCTTAACCCAGTATCAATGGGACGAAATCTGATAAATGGAAACTAGGGTTAGAATTCTAGAACAACCTTAGTGAAAGAGGGAAGAACTTCTTGGCGAAGTCTGTTTCGTGATGGCTATAAATAGGGAATCATTACGTCAGGAATGAGTATGGACTAGGTAAGCGTGCACCATCCCAACCTAATCGACAAAGGCCGGTATTTATAGAGCGTTACTCAGTACTCAAGCATTACTTAAGACTATATTCAAGCCATTGGATTGGTTGAAACTAGTCTTAAGTAATGCTTGAGTACTGAGTAACGCTCTATAAATACGGGCCTATGTGTCCGTGGAGTTTCTTGCCCGTTCTTTCCCATAGGAACCTACTACGCTTTGGAATGGACAATTAGCTTCATCTTTCTGACTGACCAACCCCTTGACAATCCAAAAGTGCCTGTAAGGTTTATTTTAAATAAATGTTATGAGTTTGAATAATCGCATAACCGATGTAGATCTAGCGCATTCTTCTTTTTGGTGTCGATAGCCATCTAAATTGAGTAGACCCAGAACTTGTCGCCTTAATGCTCGTGCAGACTTGCACGAAATCGCGGGCGCGACAGACAGCCCAACGCGTGTCGCGCCAGTCTGCACGAGCTTTAAGTGTTGATTCAAACACCGTAAGTTAACAAGCCAACAACGTGGCATGAGGCTTTCGAAGCTAGCGTAAGACGAAAATGATTCAACTAATTATCGTTATACATTATCGATAAAATAAGTTCTATTTGAAGATTATAAAGTTAGTTTCAGTGCGGCTATGCTGTAGACGGCGTCGCGTGTACGAATCAATGCGCGCGACTCGTCATTACGTGCATCTGCAATGCCGCAGTTGGGACCTTACTTGCGGTTAATGGAATAGAAAGTTCGCGAAGGGCGAAATGAAATTGTTACAAAACACGACAATATTAGTTAGGCGACAGTTTAGAAAATTAGAAGTCAATATTATCTCTGTAATTACTAGAGAAACTCAATTTTCGTAATCTATTTCTGGACTAACTTCACTTCTACCTCACTAAACATTCGTGCAACACGAAACACGTGTTCAAACATAACCTCAAATTGTCGACATTTACACACATCTGTGTGTAAATGTCGACAATTTGAGGTTAATCCTCTAAAACAGTCAATAAAATGTTCGTTTGGTTTTATAGATTATCTAATCTATAAAACCAAACGAACATTTTATTGACTGTTTTAGAGGATTTTCTACAGCGTCACCCTTTCAACAATGATATACATATATTACAGTGACTTTCTTCTACGAGAATTTCAGAAATATAGGTATCGTATTTACACACTTGTTCGGTCGGCATGTTTCGGCACAGTAATCAAGCCGCCCCAAACAAACGGTTAGCACTCCTAAAATAGAAAAACAAGACGTACCTGTTCATAAGCTTGATAAGGTCGATCTTGAACTTGTCAGCGTACATCTCCGCAAACTGCTTGAGGGTGAAGGCCCAGCCGTGGAGACCGGATCCGAAACCCACGGAACCCTTGCTGGGGTCCACACGGACCTCACCTAATTAATGGAAACGGACGTTGAATATTTCGAAGGTTTGAAGAAGGTACAGAAGTAATAGAGTTACAAATTCTGATCAATTTACCAATCCTGCTGATTGTGGCATTTTCGAGCTTCTTTATGACGCGTTGAGTGATTTTTGGTAGGGGAAATACTTATGGGTCACAGACATGCTAACCGCGACATCCTATGAGACGTGTTACGGCCTGTATTGCAAAGTTTTAAGTTTCCATATCTATCGGCAGTTCCTGTGCATCATTTGGATAGCCTCTATTCAGCTGATCATCAATACCTATTGTGTGTTGAAGAATAGAACGCGGTTTTTTCAAAGATGTTTCTTGTTGAAGATAAAATTATGAAAAGTGGTTGCTGTGACGTTACAGCAGTTATCCTAATTTCCTATTACCAGTAAAGTCTAGAGTACACTTTTCGATATATTTTTTTTAAAACGTTGCACCACACTAGGAATTTCTCCTGTATTGTGGGTGCGTTTACAAACATTTAAATTCACATACACAAACAGCCAGACCCGGAACAACTACTTGTAGGTCATACAAATATTTGTTCCGTGTGCGGGAATCGAACCCGCGACACGCAGCGCAGCAGCCAATCGCTTAACTAACTGCGCCAACCGTGCCGTCAATCCGATAATCGAAGAAGTGGTCATTTATTCTTCCGATAATATTGAAATGTATCTCAACAACCGTTGTGAAGAGTCAACAGTGATCAATCCACCAATCCAAGTTGAGATTTAATGTTCGTCCCGGTCTGCCGCTGGTGTATAGCATTAAATGCTTAACCCAGTATCAATGGGACGAATGTTTCATAGAAAACCTATAGCGAAGAGCTTACTGAAAGTCCAAACCGCGCAGCAATGTCGTACTCGTAACCGTGCCGAGTCAAAAGAAAACCTTACCTATCCGGGAAGGGTGCAAAAATTTTGCGAGCTCGAAATGAGCTTGCTCATGCATTCTATACATTTTAAAACTTTTCTGTAAATCAAAAAAAGTAATTCCTATTTCAATAGAAAATTTAAACTATTCGTCTGATGCTCTAGCTTTAGTAGAGTTCGCGTAGTATCTCCTATTTCTGTATCAATGCTCAAAAGTCGTAACCTTTTCGAGGCAGCGTACTAAATATTTTAACGTTCATTCCTAGGCTCCATTTAGTTTTGTCGCCCCGGGCCCCCAGCTGGCTTAGTCCGCCACTGCTGAGCATGACGCTTTCTATCACTGTCTACACGGAAACGTCATTTTTGTCTACTCTTCTGTCGACAAAATTCTCCTCTACGGTTCTCGTTCTAAGCCTGCAGGTCGCTTTTCGTATCTGAGACTGACATGCTTTTTTTTATACCGTTTTTCAATGAACCTACAAGTTTTATCACGGAGTCTAGGGGGTAAGAAAATTACCTATTACAGTACTGCCTAATCATATTATATCATAATCAGCCTATAACAGGAGTCGGGAACGTTTTGAGACGGAGGAGCCAAAAGTTGGAATTTTCAAAATTTACCAGTTTTTAAAGAGCCACATTTTTTTTTACTATTTAAAATAAACGACTTTAAACACGATACATTATTTATTTACATAAAAACATACAAATGATTTTATCAAAAAAACATAATTATTAAAGCACTTTAGCTAGCTGCTAGAATAATAAAATAATTCATCCAATAATATAACTACAGGTATTGAATAATAATTAATTTTTGAGTATGGAATTTGAGAGCCAAAACTTTACATCGAAAGAGCCCGCCGGTTTCCGACCCTTGACCTAAAATGTTCCTACTGCTGGGAGACAGGCCTCTCTGTGAGAGGGAGTGGCCCGTAATCCACCACGCGGGCCCAGTACGGGTTGGTAGATGTCACATGTCTTCCTAGCTCTATTTTGAAGTATTTTATACAACCTGTTATGTCACGACATTTCATACAGAAAAGAAACAATTCATCCTATAGGGGTATTGATATTGAGGCGAAATTGGCGATGTTAATCAAATATATCGCGATCTTGGCGAGGCCAATGTCATGACCTTAAGTTCATTGACATATGGACTGTAACGTACATAGCAGTCAAACAGACTGACTTACAATTTATTGCAGAATAACATTTAACTAGCTTTTGCCCGCGGCTTTGCCCGCGTGGAGGTCGGGAATTATCCCACGGAAACTTACTACCGATATTAATTAATCCAGGTTATTAACTATCTGTGTGCCAAATTTCATTCAATTCTTATAAAGTATTAATTTAAATTATATGATGTCAAGACATATCTGAGTTCAAATTAACTGCCCAATTTAAATAACATATTTTATTGGATAAGGATTAATAATATACCGGTGAAAATAGCTTTGGAAATAATGATTTTTTTATCAAATTCTGAAAGATAAAAATGGTTGCTGTGGTCCTTAGATAGAAGATAGACATATTATTATGTTGTTGCGGACTATCTTTTACGGTTTACGCGACTCACGCCAGTAAAGCTCCCCCAGTCGGCATGATGTTTTCCGAAATCTTCAACAATAATCGTTCATACTACAGCCAATGATATTATATTAAACAGATATGTTATACACTCACAAAAAAACAGAAACAAGTGTTCCGCGCAGCAGCGGCAGCACATATCCACTTTTCATTCATTTTACATTTCACTACAAGTAAAAATGATGGCTTGATAAAAAAAACAAGAAAAAGAGAGCTGTGTTGTCAATTGCGCGTGAATGTAAACAAACATTATTCTGGCCACCAATCACCGAATGTTGGCATCACAGTCTAACAAATACATCCCAATTAGGACGTTCTCGAGTCTTTACCATTGCGCGCTCATAACATATCTGTTTCACTTTTGATGCCATGCACCCAGCATAGAGGTCGAAAGATAATTCGTTCGTGTGCCCACAACCCGCTCCACGAGTCGTCGCTATACGAAGCTATAGACGACTTCTGTGTTGTACTTTAATGAGTGTAATGACTTGTTATAGATTTACATAACACATTAATTATGACATGCTAATTAATTAGTCTGCATTCCGTGTACTTAGCACCGAAAGTGTTAAATAATATCATTGACTACAGCCAATTCACACTAAACCTTACTCGTGAATCACTCCGCCCATTTGTAAAAACCGTTTGAAAATCCGTCCGGTAGTTTTGAGTTTATCGCGTTCAGACAGCCAGACGCGGCGGACTTTGTTTTATAATAATATATAAGGATACATGAAGATTATTGCTTATATAGAAATGTTTAAAGTATTCGTATTCAGTTACTTAATTCAATACTGAGTCGGCAGTTTTGGAAGGTCAAAGGTTATAAAAGACACCCCCCAAAACGCTGTTACTGTTTCAAGAAAGCAATATTTTAGAACGAGAATTCATTTACATTCGAAACCTTACTGAATCGCCAATTTATTGAAACGAAATTCATAAACATTTGATAGCAAGCGTAACCAATGGATGTTCGTAATGTGAAAATTACACAATATTATTGTATGAGAACACATTGGGCGACCTTGACGCGGATTTAACGCTTTATCAATGCGGATCGCGCGACTTACATGTACCAAACACAGTCGGCATGCGGCATCGTGATAACGTGACGCTTGAGTTTGTATTTAAACTAAGTATGTACTTCTATTGTTCATTAATGATTCCGCAGATTGTTTGTTTAGGGGGCTCAGGGCTTCTGTTAATGGTAACTAACATAAAACAAAACAAAAAAATTGGTTCAGCCGTTTGGGAGCTACAATGCCACAGATACACTCTTTAAACTTATAACACTCCTTTTTTCCGTCCCTGGTTAATAGACTCCAATACTGCTTATTGCTTAGCGGTAAAACATTACGATGATAAATGATTTTTAATTCTGTAAGTAGGTTTGTACAAACACTTTTACACGTCAATCATATTTTAAAAACTAGATGAGGTCGGCGTTTCCTATCCGACTACTCTGAGAAGGCCGAAACAAACTCAAGAGGTCAGCCTCTCTTAAAGTTCAGACATAATCTTGGTCAGATCATGGGAAAGCCATGTAGATTGGTGTGTCATCATCATCATTTCATCCGGAAGACGTCCACTGCTGGACATAGGCCTCCCCCAAGCACCGCCACTTCGGCCGGTTCTGTGCTTCCCGCATCCAGCGGATACCTGCGGCCTTTATAAGGTCATCGGTCCACCTTGTGGGAGGCCTTCCAACGCTACGTCTTCCGGTACGCGGTCGGATGGTGTGAAGAACAACATAATTGTCTAAAAAATATTACTAAAAATACGTGTCGAATTCATAAGACCTGTTCTTCTCAAGTCTTTAAAAGCAAAGTAGGAAACAGGCTTGCAACACCGGATGCTGTGTGATTGTAGGCGGGATTCTTTTTCCATCGTTTGAAATGTGGACAAAAAACACGCGTCGGGAGTGGTGTGGCGGGGGGTGCTCCATCAGTGCCAAAAACCAGTCCATACGTACTTCCTTATTTAACCCAACGATGAATGATTACAGTATTTTTTTAACGGACTTCGTTTTATTTGATGAGGTTGTCGCAAGAAAATGCTACGGACTTTTAGTAGGATTTTATCCACCTTCACTTACAGCTGTGACATGACTTTAGTCACACATTTTATCAGTTTGAGCGAAAAAAACGTTTTGTCATAAAATGCTAGTACAATTTGACATGACATAATTTATCATGTCTTATCACAAACGTCTTGGGCAGCTCGTGCTCGGCCCGCTGGAGTAATAAATTAATCGCGCTTGACTTTGTTCTACTAACAACTTTGGCAAATTTTTAAATGAATCTACATATATTTTATTTTAACACCCCAAGTTTATTTTATTTCTTTATTCGAAACTGAGGGCGCTTTACGTAACTGGTAGACGTTCAAATTACATTAATAACTCGCTTTGAAAGTTTTCCCTCGCCCACCCGTATTATTTCTCAATACCTACTTCATTTGCATTACACAATGTGTACTAGGTGGTAATTTTAAAATGATATTATGACCATTAAGGACCCTGTCGGACACAACAATATAGTAAGACAAAGGAAGCTTTGAAAAACTTAGCCAGACAAAGGTTCCCGGTTCTCGCAAATTGGACCAAGTGCTATGACGTCACAGGCGAAGGGGAACATTACGTGAGCAGGTGGTGGTAAGTGAAACACGTCATTGGACTAGACTGAAATACATTATTGATCCAATCCAAATTGTTTTTTATTTTATTTCATTTGATTAATTATCTTATTGTTAGCAGTAATAAGAAAAAACGACGTGAACTTTATGAGGCGTGCACTTTTGGATTTTCCAAATTTTATTATTTTTTTACTTGTGCATGAAGTTTTAATAAATAAATTATCTGCGGTTCCTGCAAAACATGCTAAATACACACATGATCAACAAATTTGTTGCCTCCTGTCATGATGCAAACAGCTCAGATAAAAACAGCCAGTCAGCAAGATTGGTAGAACTAATCTAATCTGTACTAAATTTTATAGTCATATAATTATCAGCTCAACTCACCCATGGGACCACCATCGTCGTTGTATGTAGCGATGATGACGTTGACGTTTTCAACGATACGCTGGAAGGTCTGGTAAAGCTCTTCAGCTTCCAATTGCAGCTCCAGAAGAGCACGGTCCATCTTGTTCATGAACAGAATGGGCTTGATGCGCTCGGCAATAGCCTGACGCAGTACGGTCTCGGTCTGTACACACACACCTAAGGAAATGAAACATGTTTAATGTGGTGGTCATTGTTGAGTACATTGTGTAATAATCTGTTACGGGTTTGTCAGATGGCCGTTCTGAAAGATCTTCATTGATTTTCAGTTTTAAATGGTAAGAACATTCATCACATAGATTTTATACTGGGTTTTAATGCTTTATCTGGATTGCATGTTTTTTTTTGCACTTTTATTTATTTATTTTATTATTTATCGCTGGTCCCTATTTTGATATTTTTACATTATTATCTTTGATAACCAATAAGTAAATAAAAAATCTAGCTTTTATAATTACAGATTTATCAAACTAAATAAGTCGATTATAACTCATGTCCTCAACAAAACCAACTTTAAACCACTCTCTTGAAAAGTTGTTTATTTGCAGTTCCGACTTTATTACTAGGGACCAGCGTTATGTGCTTACACATAGTAAATACAGAGAGATACAATATAATTAAAATTTTAGTACAAAGGTACTGCTTATTAATTATTGGATTTTTTTTTATTAATCAAGGCATACATTAGCCTTATCAGCTTGATCTATTAACATCATTTCAAGTCTATAAACTAGTAGTATGTCTGTTTCACTGGTGACATAATGGGTCTTTCAAGTTTTTTTCGAAAATTTCACCATGTGAAAGCCAGAAATTGTTATTCAAATCTTTATCAACAAAATGTCTGCTCTTATCTGGTATTGGTAAAAGTTAATGTCATTCAATGACAACTACTTTGTAATTATCATGTAGCTATCCTAGAAATTGCTAGTCATTTGGAATTATTATAATCTTTTAGCATCTGGTATGCAGGCGATTTCAGCTTGGTTGCAATAACCAAGTACCTAATCCAGTACATAATACCAGCACTTTCAAGTACCCTTATTGATAGAAGGTATGCAATGTTGCATGCAATCCTTTAACTCTTTTTTCACTCTGTAATCATTCAATGCAATTTTGATATTTTTTTTTTTTTAAAAAAACGTTGCCCCACATTAGGAATTTCGCCGGTATTGTGGGTGCGTTTACAAACATTTAAATTCACATACACAAACAGCCAGACCCGGAACAACTACTTGTAGGTCATACAAATATTTGTTCCGTGCGGGAATCGAACCCGCGACACGCAGCGCAGCAGTCAATCGCTTAACTAACTGCGCCAACCGTGCCGTGTCGTGTACTATACGTGTATTATACTTGTTTGTGTACTGTAGAAATCTATGAAAGACTATTTGGAAAGTAGCAAGATTAACAAAGGGGGAGCAATGTTAGTCATTGTCATCAACTAGAGGCATAAATTGTGATAATTTTTTGGCTGAATTCATTTAAAAAACGATAATTTACCAGAGACACAGTCGACGACGACGAGGGCACCGTCAGTTACACGGAGCGCAGCAGTCACTTCAGACGAGAAGTCTACGTGTCCAGGTGAGTCGATCAGGTTTATCAAGAAACCCTTCTCAGTCTTCTCACGCTGATCAGCGACAGTGATGAAGGCCAAATCTTTCTCTTCGAGCTCGAAGTACATAGAGATAGCACTGGGAAAGAATTTCTATGGTTCAGCACTGTCATTGTTGCATACATCGTGTAATCATTTGTTAAGGGTATGTCAGATGGCCGTTCTGAAGGATCTTCATTGATTTTCAGTTTTATATGGTAAGAACATTCATCATGTGGATTTTATTTACACTGGGAGATGATTATTTATTCAAATTAATTTTTCAAATATTTCACAACTGTTTGAACATGTTGTGAAATCATGACAAAACAATTTGTTTACTGTGTTTTACTGTGTGAAAATACTGACTGCAAAAATTTTTGCAGTCAGTATTTTCACACAGTATTAACAGCTTACTGTTTAATTTATAGTGGTAGGAAATTTTATGAACAGCTGATTTGTTTGGCTGGTGTCATGTAAAGACCATGTCACAACAATTTTTATGACAAAGGAAACATCTGAGTATGATTAAAAAAGAAGCTACAAGTTTCTATGCTTGATAACATTATTTGCTACAAGTTGGAATTTTTGCAGAATGTCAAATTATCAACCATTACTTTTTAATGCGAGCGTAACCTCAAATTGCGAAATCGACAATCATTTCAACTGTCAAGTTCAAGGGTAGGTACATAATTACCGGCTAAGTGGCATCCATGTCAAGCAAACAAAAGGCTGTCAGTTCCACCATGTGGTGACGCAAGTACTCACGTTGACTTGATGGTGATGCATCTGTCCTGCTCGTCCTTGCGCGTATCCGTAAACCGCGTCTCGCCGGCGCGGGCGCCAGCGATGATACCGGCCTTTGAGACCAGGGAGTCCGTCAGTGTGGACTTGCCGTGGTCGACGTGAGCGATGACGGACATGTTGCGGATATTCCGCTTTTTGTCCATCATCTGCCGGATCTCGTCTACGGTGAAATTCACCTGCGCAAACCAGAAAACAGTTCGTCAACTTATCCAACATCACAACACAGATGGAACACTTGATACACGCACGTTTCATTTTCAGACGGTTTAATAATCTTCAGTTTCGTATCCGCTAATGATTTGTGCTATTCTAGCTGATTTTCCGCGAATCTACACAGACACCGATCAATCACCGCAACACTTGGAAACGTCACCCGATCACAAAGACGGCCGTCGTGAAGAATTATATTCTTTATTTCCATTTTAAACTCGAAAGCCGTAAAATATGAACGCGAAACGTTACCACGGATACACAGGAACACTTTTCGGCACATAATTATGATGTTAAATACTCACCATATTGGATGGTTTTAGATTTTGCGTTCAATAAAATAAACTACCATACGCCAGCAATGGCGTACGCTTGAAAAAGGACCCTTTCGTCCGAGATGGCCGGATGTGGCAGGCAGCCGTCAAATGAAAGTCAGTCCATAGACAACTTAAATTGCCAATACTAAATAATATTTAAATAAATATGCAAATTATTATTTTTAAATATGTATATTATCTACTACGTTGCAAGTTAAATGTTAATTTATATATTTCACGTTTTTTCACTTTGAACGAATAAAATGATAATTTTAAATGCGGTTTCGGTATTATATCAAATACGTTCACTGCACTGAGGCACTAGCACTCACATTAAAAAACAAATTATTGTTTGTGGTATTGATAACACAGATAATAAATAACTTGATTGCACAACATGCACAGTGATTGGACAACGACGCAAACACATTATCCTTGGAAAAAACGTTGGCCCAGCGTGGATTTTACTTTGGCACATGTCCAATGTCGACGGTTCATGTGAACCATTATTATATTTTCACCATAGGGTTATGATTCAACTATTACTTAGCCATTTAATTATTCTTCAGAAAACTTAGGGCGTATTATATTTTAAGCGTGTTTCCAGAGAGTGCCAGCGACGCAATTGTTTGACGAATGCGCAACGTGTTCGCCACGAGTGCGCAACGTGTTCGCCACGACTCCACGAGTGCGCAACGTATTCTCCACGTTTGCGGAACGAGAGCGGTTGACGTGAGTGTCACAAGAGAGAGAGCGAGACAATTGAGTGTAAAATATTGTGAAAACCGCGACCACGTTGCGCACTCGTGGCGAGCTGGTCAAACAATCGCCACGCTGG
The DNA here is from genome assembly GCA_948098905.1 of Tiliacea aurago. Classification (NCBI taxonomy): domain Eukaryota; kingdom Metazoa; phylum Arthropoda; class Insecta; order Lepidoptera; family Noctuidae; genus Tiliacea; species Tiliacea aurago. The sequence continues at coordinate 23,371,446 of OX402593.1, forward strand.
AAACACGCTCTCAAATTGCCAGTGTGATAAAGCTCAGTCTATCATCTACTTACAGCGAGGCGAGTGTTTACGAACTCGCCACGAGTGCGCAACGTGTTCGCCACGAGTGCGCAACGTATTCGCCGCGTTTGCGGAATGAGGGCGGTTGACGTGAGTGTACACAAGAGAGAGCGGGACAATTGGGTGTAAAATATTGTGAACACCGCGAACACGTTGCGCACTCGTGGTCATGGCAAACACGTTGCGCACTCGTGGCGAGCTGGGTCAAACAATCGTCACGCTGGAAACACTCTCTCAAATTGCCAGTGTGATAAGGCCCAGTCTATATCTACTTAGATAAATATGAACAATTTTATGAGGTTAAAAACTGTCACTTCAGATCGCTACTAGCCAACGTCTAAGAATTTGGCAGATAGCTGTCACTATCCATTCATACATTTTTGTAAACAAGTGATCTCTTTTACGCATAATTAATTAATAAGCCCCGTTGCTCAGCTGTTGACTGCAAAATGAAGAGGACCCATGTATTTGCCAAAGATATTAAAAGACGAAAATTGTGGAAGAAAGCTCTCGGGAAAAAAACGGAAACCCGATATTTCGTCGAGCTCGAGACTATGTGCTATCGTTATCAAACCAGAATGGGGCCGACAACTGTCAAAGTGGCGCTAGTAGCACAAAGACCAATAACAAAGCAGTTTTTGTAAGGAATTAGTAGTGAATTCATAATTAGAGACAATTATTGAGGAAATGCCTAGATGTTATGTACCAAATTGTGAAGAAACTGGAATCCACCAGTTTCCTCGAGATGAGAAACTTAAAAATGATTATTTTAAGTTTGACTATGTCTTCAATAACTATTTCCTTTCATTTGTATGTAACCTATACTACCTACATCGGCTGGATCACATAACTTATAATGTAAGAAATTTTATTGAACTTTTTTAATGCAATTTAAAACTATTCTAAATCGGAAAATTGTCAAGAAATCAACGCAAATAAGAAATCCTAAGCGTGTATATGATTATCTCACTTAATGACAAGGGTTCGTACAGTAGTAGCGCCATCTGAGATCAGCTTTCACTTGCCGGCCCCATTAGGGATGCAAGAAGTGCCAAAAAGTATCGATGTATAAAAATATCTTGATAACGATTTGGATACGTCGAGAAAAAAACTAGATCTATCGGTGAAGTTTTCTAAAAAACAGTTTTTTGTTTTTTATTCATAGAAATACCTCAAGAAATACCAAACTAGAAACATCATTTCTGATGTAAAATCTTTTTTATTGATTAAAATAAGTTTACTTTTTTACGGCTCTGAATTCTAGCGGTTTTAGTCAGTCGGAACAACAGTGTTGCTATTGGAAATATATCGAATTTGATACATTTTCGATACTTGATATTTTATATCGATGTATCGAAATAATAGATATCGCCAAAATATATCGAATATCCAACAAAAAATATCGATATATCGATATTTTGTCTACAAGCCTAACCAGAATACATAGACGGGAGAAATTCGTATAATGGTGATGCGCCCAACGGCCCAAGAGAACTAAAGGGGTATGGAATTTTTTCTATGGAGCCTGGCTCCCCCTCTTTATAGCCATTATGATTTTTTTTCGAAATGTAGGCATGACATGAATTAAACCTACTAACCTACTAATCGATAAGCTGTTTTATATCGAAAATATACTTTAGTAAAAGCTCGCGAGTACAATGTCATATTTTCGCCACTGTTGAGTAGGCGCCTTTCGCAGGCAGGATTGAGGACAGTGCAGTCCCGACCCCGACACCTGTGTGACGCAACGTGTCTCAAGCCGCACTCGTAAAGTGCCGGCCATCTTAGACCTCTAGTAGATTCTTTTGTGTTCTTTTCTTGTTGTGTGTTGCCAACAACGTGTTACTTTCCTTCAGAGCCCCGAACCCTATGCCCGTCGGGTACAAAACGTTAATTGTAAAAAAAACCACGAGACAAATAAATAATAAAGTATCTTTCACAGGATTTATGTAGATTAACCACAATCCCAATCATAAATCGACAAAAAATTATCATTTATTATCTTCTACAGAAGTCGAATTCTCTTTCATTTTTCAGTTTATATTTTACTGAGTTTCCAATCATTAGCGGAATGAATAAAACAAAATTGCAACTGGGCGCAAAGAGTCACAACTGGGCGCAAATGAAAATAAGAGAACTAACCTGAATAAGTAAAACACACTATATTGTGTAGCCATCTAGCCATGTTAGAAAATAAAGACTCATTTGTCGGTAAACACCTCAAACACTCTAATGTGCTGCCATCTTAAAAATCAAAAAGCGCTAAATTATCCGTTATTTTAAAGCGCATTGAAAAAGCGCTAGATCTAGCGCCAAAAGCACTAAAATGGCAGCGCTGTCGTGGGGGCTGCCGACTATCCTTAGTCGGCAGCCCCTACGACAGCGCTGCCATTTTAGTGCTTTTGAATTTCTTCTTTCTGCTTTCGATTCTTTCCGAAAAAGATCGATTTGAATCGAAATCTGTTAATGTAATCTAAATATCGATTTACAAAAATCGCTCAACGCGTTTAAAATAATTTATATTTAATAAAATCTTAACAAACAAATTATTTTTTTATTATACAAAATGAATTCCTAAGAAACAAAACATCATACAAGTTGTGAATCACCTATGTTAAAAACTGGGTAGGCGATTACTAGCGAATAGCTTTTAGAATACGATCTGGACATGTACCACTTAAAAAAATTTCCTTTTTAATGAAGAAATCCCTTTTACCTAACTGTACTGCTTGTGATAAACCAGAAGATGTCCAACACCTCCCTTTATAATGTATTCGCAATGATTTTGAACGACAACATTTATGTAAAAAAATAAAATTGAATGCATTACATTTAGGTAAATTCCAATGTATTCTGGCTTACCCTGCAAGCAATAAAGCTAAGCTAATTTATAAGTTTATATTTAATAGAAACTTGTTAAGGAAATGATGACATGACTTGGTATAGGTTCCAAGTCGCTAATAAAGAGAAAAAAAAAAAAAAAAAGTTGTGAATCGTGATCGTAAAAAACACAACTAATCGTGACAGTAAAAAATTACATTATGATTAAAAATAACTTGAATGTTATTTACATATTATATACTATATACTATTGCGACCTTTACCAAGGTATTCTTTGTATAATTTAGATATTTGTTGTCATTGTCTATCATAAAGCGTGGAATACACATGCTACCTAGTAGTACAAGAGCATGCTACTTTCGAGCAATTAATGTTACTTACTAAATAGTAGCATTCAACGAGATATCACTACATACGAAAAGAGCGTGAGTATTTTACAGGCACAGTCAAAGAGCATGCTACTAATGAGAATGCTACGTAGTAGCAAACAAAGCATGCTGATATTAGTCGCATGTGTGTTCCAGGCTTATATCATACATGCTTACACTGTACATGGAACGCGGTCTAATTTTGTTCCCAACGTGTCATGAATGAGTCATCTTGAGTTATTTTTCATATCCTGTAGCCAACAGATGGCGCTATTAGTACTCTTAGAGGTCAAAAACTGATCTCTTATTAGTTTTGCTACTCGACACTAGGTGGCAATGCTGTAAATTTCCATCAGCAGAAATAATAGTAGAATATTTTTAGATTAATGTACTGTAGGTACTTTAATAGGTCTTACACTCAGAACAATGAAATTACATCACAGCCGCAGCTATCAGCACCGATATGATTTTTTATCTATATTATTAAACCTTTGTTTTGTTTTATAATTTGCCTCCTTTCCTTGAAGATCTTTCAGTGCTTACACTGCATAATAGATAATTTCGAACTTTAAAAATTTTCATCGGGCCAGGGTTAGGATCATGTATCAAATTAAAATATATAGATACTAAACTAACCAAACAATCAGTAATTATATAAAAAAAACACAGCTGTTTTATAAAGCAATTAAAATAAATATTACAGATTCTATAGATAATTTAGTGTTCAGTTCCTAATGCAGGGCAAGGGCAGTGAGGTTAGGGTGGACATTGCATTAATGCGAGGGTGGAAATAGGGTTGACATTTAAGTAAAAACATATTATTACGTAACAAAAAAAAAAAAACTACTATAAGTCGTGGTTACAAGCGTGGCCACAAGCGTGGCTGTCAAATTATGTGAAGTCCTGGGTTCGTTTTATTTTCAGACTAATTCGGTTCAGCCTTCCTAGCTTCTTCGGTGTGACTGCCATAGCTGTCATGCATGTCTTGGTTGTGGTTGTTAATGTTTATGGCTTATATTGTTTTACTGTCCGTAAGTCTAGGATCAGGATTTGGTATGACTGTAAAAAGTCTTCTTTTGCCTAGAGGCCAACTTTGACATCACCAGCATACTGCATCTACACCTCTGCGGTTGCTGCATTCGTGGGCAAAATTATAAACATATTTATTGGTCTTAGTTAATAATTGTTTTTATTTTGTATAACTTTTTGTTAACGAGAAGTTCCAAGGCAGAACACAGTGAAAAATCGAGTGGATGGGTAAGACCAGACCTTGAAGTCCTAGTGTAAAATATGTACCTACTACCTACCTACCTAGTTATGTACTTACAATTACCTTTATACTTTCTGAAACATTATTATAAATTAATTTATCATGTAAGAATGTTATCAATCCATGTACCTACATATCTGTGTGTATGTACTTAATTGTACCTAATATCTGAAAAATAAATATACTTACTTAATTCTATCTAAGTATGGTATGTAGCAGAAACTTACTAAGTAAATGTAAAATGTTGTTTTTTTAAACATCGAAATCCTGGAATAGTTAGATAAGTAAATAATGGACATTTTACCATAACCTTACCTACTTACAAGTTGCTTTAAAAGGTTTTTAAATGCTTCGGAACGGCCAAGTCTCGTAGTTTATCTAAAGTTAAAACAAAACAGTTAGCTAAGCATTTCAAGGTTTTTATGTTTGTTTTGATAAGGCCATGTTTATCTACTTAGACAAAAAACTTAGTAGGTAAGTAATGAAGATATATCTAGGCAAGGAGATTTTACTTTTGTCATTTCTCATTATTTTTGACAAGTTTGTTGTTCATCTAGGTCATTCTAGGTGATATAGTAGTTATACTGGATACTGTCTGCCTTCCTCATCTGTTATCCCACTGCTGGGCAAAACAGCAGACTTAGAAGAAGGAAAGAGAGGTAGATTACCACTAAACAGGAAATATTATGGTTTATAAAGGCTCGTGCAGACTGACGCGATATCGCGGGCGCGACACTTTCCACATGAGGTTTTCATAGAAATTGGGCTACTAGTGTCGCGTCGCGCCTGTCTGCGGGAGTCTTAACACATTGATTTATGTAATCGACATTATAACCAGCTAGTCAGCTACACATTTATTTATTTATCACATGACATCACATAACTTAAAGACCGTATTACTTAGAAAATAAAAAAATAAATTAACAAGATGGCAATTATTTGCATCGGGCAACCCTGTTCCGCCGCCGCGCTGCCGCCGCGCCGCCGCGGCGGTCGTAGGGGAGATGCCAAGGTCGCGAGATTACATAAATTTGGACAAAATTGCTCGTATATGTGGGTGCGTGTCCGAATAAATTACACCTTTGTTATTGCATTTTATATAGATTAAAAGTTACATAAATCGATGACTTTGTGGCAGTGAATGGTTCCTAAAACCCTCATTTTTACATCTTTCCTAATATGGTGGAGTTTCTGAATTCAACTGTTTGTTTTTGTCAAAGACATGATAATTAACAGTTTTTGATAAATGAATATTTTTATATTCAAATTAAATTTAAAGCTTAAACGCAGTTTCAAACAAATGATCGTTATTTAGGTAATTCATTTTAGAAATTAAAGTAGCTACTCATTAGATTAGATCTTAAATTTTTATACATTAGTCATAATTAATATTCTTCTTACAATACTATGTAGCTCTGCTGTAAGAAAGAGGAACGCATATTGCTATCATGCGCATGCATGCGCGGCAGTACGGAAGTATCAAAGGTAACTTAACCAATAAGGTCATGAATATTTAAATTTTAAACACTAACCTAAGATCTTATACTCGGTGAGGAAGTACTAACACTAGGTAATTCAAAACCTGAAGTGGAATACTTACCCAAAATTAGAGACGAGTAGCAACTTCTGCAACTGCTGACCATCGCTATAAATGAAACATTTAAACTACATAAATTATAAGAGAAAAGTGTAAAGGCCCGCTAGGCAAAAGAGGCAGAGGGAGACCACTGACAAGATGGGAAGACGAGATCACAAGAACAGCAGGCCCAAACTGGAGACAAGTCGCTCAAGACAGAGACAAATGGGCATCTTAGGGGGGTTATCTAGGGTTATGTTTTTTTATTGTTTGTATTTTGTGTTTCATGAACTGTGTCCAAATAAACTTTATTCTTTCTTTCTTTCTTTATCTTTGGAGGAGGCCTTTAGCCAAACTGGGGTTCTTGCATAAATATAGATTTATAGATATAGAACAGATATTATATAGAAATTAATAAAACAAATAAAATAATATACCTACTAGAATTAAGATATTACTGTAAACGCAAGAAATATAATTATTGTTTTTTTATTTTATTATTTATTTATAGATTTTAAAAGAATAAAGTGGTCTCCTTTATTGGAAGAGCATAGTATTTGTCCCTGTTTTTGTAAAGATGCATGTAGGTGTAGCGTCTGTTGGAGATCCAATAATAAATAACAAAATACTCACTTTCTCCAAAACAACATTAAAAGAAGTAGGTAAACTCATTGGCCAAAATGATTCGAACTTCATCAATCATTTTTGTAAGTACAATCTCGTACATATTTGTACGACAAATGAAAATGCTGAATGTGCAAGGGTTCAAATTACTCAAAGTATTTTTTTTTTCAAAAATATTATTAATTAAGTGAAGAAATTCCCACTACTGCTGTATTTTATTTATTATTAAATACATAGAACTAGTCCTCTACAGGGTCAAATTAAATTAACAAGCGAAACTCCACAGACGTGTTGAATAAAAAAATAACCATTGTATTTTTGGGTCAACGACTAGTTAATTGAAATATGAGTTTCAAAATCAGTTTTTTTTTCTGTGTAAACTTCACATAATGTGATGGGTATCGATAACTAAACACGATAAAACAAAAACTTAACTTCTTCAATAACTTCACTGCCACTGGTAATTGGCACCAGAAAACATCAAATCTTTCTTTTTTTCGTTTTATCGTATTTAGATATCGCTACCCAACACTTCCACGGAGTTTCGCTAGCCAATCAAATTTGACCCTGTATATTGCATTAGAACATTCTGAAACTTTAATCGTTTTCCTTTTCACCTTTAGCAGTTACTAGATGTTGTAAATCCGTTACTACGGCTTGCAATTAGCTCGGCAGGGGCACAATAATAGACCGATGTTAAATATAAGGCGGCTATTTCGGACCACTGAACATCCACGACCAGATGTACACGAATAGGCACAGCGATTGTAAGAGCTTAGGGAATAAGTTTCGTACCTAATCACGACATTAATCTCTGGATATAAAGCTATGGTTTGTGGTTTGTAAGCCATTGGTTTGCGTTGAATTTAAAGTTTGACAAGTTCAAAGAAAAACCCAAACCATGCATCTTGCGCTTTGTACTTATGTTTTCTTTTTCAGCAGCAGTTGCTGAAACAAAACATGGTAATTACAATGTTTTTGAAACATTTAAAGAGATAATAGACAATTAAAGAGGTAGTCGGACTCGATACTCACGATAAATCGATTCAAGTTAGATGTCAAAACGGGCCTATTATTTTTTGACAAGTCTAAAGGCGGAGGATAATTAGTATGGGATTTCCGTACAATGAGAGGGCAGCTTATACTGAAAATGTATAGCTTGATATGTAGCCGTGTGTACATACATGTACAATGCAAAAAAAAGGCCAAAGTTAATTGCGTCAAAAGTAATTGCGTAACATACCTACTATCAGTAGCAATCGGTTTAATTTTGACAGTTCAACAATATTCATTCCGTTATTTACGTTGTTGAGCAGACAATTTTTTCAAATATAATTATGAAGCTATGGATTAGCTATTTACTTCAAAATCATTCAGATTGTGATTAACAGTTTGTTACGCAACTACGCAGGGCCTGAACCACCACCTATTCTAGCAGTATTATTTTAATATTAATTCAGTGTGAGAAGGAGATGGGGCTCTACAGGAAGTGTAGCACATCTCTTTCCCACTGTAAACTAATATTAAGACGCTGACAACGGCTTAAATCGCGGTATCTGTCAGCCTGCATACAAAAAAGAAAGAGAAGCGCGATGACACATCGCTTGTAATTTATTGAAAAAATTGGAGCAATTACCTATTTACTCAAAAATTTGTTGAGTAATCGAAAATAAAAAATAACCAAGTTCTGCATACAAATAAGACGTTTATGTTATTAATTAAATACCAAGACCAACCGTACGTTGATACGTATTTATTATTTGTTGAACTGTCAAATTGAAACCGATTCCTTTGCGTTAGGTACGTTGTTGAACAGACAAAGATTTCTAACATATGAAGCAATGGATTAGCAATATACTTCAAAATCATTCCGATGCCGATTCAAACTGTGTTACGCAATTAGGGTGTAGGTGTCCGGCTGCCCAGCCTAACCACCAGGTCATGTCTACATATTGTGTGCCAAATTTTATCGAAAAAGTAACAGACTAAGAGTTACAGATATTTTGGATTGAAACTCAAAGGAAAGGTTTACCGTTAATTTTTATCAAGTTTTTTTTTTCCAAACGTGCTTTGGTAATAATAACAACATAATTATATTTTTTCCGCTACCACAAACTATATAGATTTGGCAATTTTTTTGTTTAAGACAAGCCTACTTTTATCATTTGCCACTTGAATAATACTGCTGATAAGGGGTCAGGTCAGGGGGCCTAAAATGGACGCTTTGGCAGAATCATAACATGATCTGCGTACAATTCATATCCCGCAATTCATCTGTTTGACAGTTGTGCATGGAGTTTCGTAAAATGGTCCACAAATTAAGAATTGCTATAGTGAAGTCTAATGTGAAATAGCAGCTGTCAAACAGATGAATTGCGGGTTATATGAATTGCACGCATGATTCTGCCAAAGCGTCCATTTTAGGCCCCCTGTACTTATTCTATACAACTGAAAGAATATGTACGGAGAATCAGTCCAGTAACGACGATTCTGGCACCTTGCCAGCATTTAATTAAAACTTCTATTGTTTTTCTTTGCTTTAATTAACTGACCCGGATGCAAATACCAATAAATTAGTATTGTAATTACTTATGTAAGTAGATAACTTTCCGATCATTTGTCTTGACAATTTGATAGTACATACCTAAAGAGTATCATTAAGTAAGTATATTTAGATTTGCAACCGTCAGCAGATTTTAATCATGTAACCGATTGAATAAACTGGCCAAGTGCGAGTCGGACTCGCGCACGAAGGGTTTCGTACCATTATCTATAAAAATGGCAAAAAACTCACGTTTGTTGCATGGGAGCCCCCCTTAAATATTTGTTTTATTTTAATTTAATTATTTATTTTTAAAGCAAATATATAACTAAATATTCTGTGAATATTTCAAGCGTCTACCTGTTGCCGTTATCAATATAGAGCAAAAATGAGCATACAAATTACGTTTGTTGTATGGGAGCCCCCTTAAATATTTATTTTATTCTGTTTTTTAGTATTTGTTGTTATAGCGGCAACAGAACTACATCATCTGTGAAAATTTCAACTGTCTAACTATCACGGTTCATGAGATACAGCCTGGTGACAGACGGCGGACAGACAGACAGACGGCGGAGCCTTAGTAATAGAGTTCCCGTTTTACCCTTTGGGTACGGAACCCTAAAAACGAAGTATACTTAAATATTCAATCTCCCTAGCCCTTTCCCAAACATGTTGGGGTCGGCTTCCAGTCTGACCGGGTGCAGCAGAATACCAGTATTTTACATGGAGCTACTGCCTATCTGACCTCCATAACCCAGTTACTGGGAAATACTGGTTGTCACTTTCTGGCTTCTGACGACCCGTAACTACTGTCAAAGATCCACGAATGACAGCCGGGATCAACAGCTTAACGTGCTTTTTGAGGAAAGGTGGAGTCTCCAACCCTGGCACGTGTAGTTTAACCTGATGGAAGTAAACTTAAATATTATGAATAGTTTTAAAATAACATTACACCTATAGGAATTTTGTCTGACTTTTAAACACTGAAATGAAAAGATCGAACATATTTTTTTTAAACTAAAACTTCTTTACAGTGGTACCCAATTGATAAGGCGCGTCGTGAATCTTCGTTCGCACAGAAAAGAAAGTATGGCCTGAACGAAAGAATGCTTAAAACTTACAATCAACCTTAGGTCACTATTATAAGGTTCATAATACACTGGAGCTGCTAGCGTGCACTCGATCAGAAGTATGGCGGCTGACAAACATGCCACGCGGCGCGCGCTAACATGGTGGCAGCTGCCGACCAATGTCGCAAACGTGCCGATTGGTCAATAGCATTTCCCGCACTTTTAAAATTCACCTTCTGCGCAGGTACATCGGTAAGCCATATCAATTGGGTACTACTGTACGCATGTTTGACTTAGGGATTAAGCTATTATAGGCGAAAAGTGTGATCGGGCCAGGCGAACGGAAGTTGTTTAAATTTTAAACATGGAACACACGTCACCGCTGCGGGCTGTCCCGCTTAATAGGTACTTTTTTAATTCACACTGGCTATTTATACACTCATAAGACCGCAGCTTTTTTGAAGTAAAACTTATTTTGCTAGCGTTACGCGAACGGTGATTTCTGTTTTATTTCAGTCGTGTGGTCAAAAGCACACTCGTTTTTTCTTTTAAATCGTGCAGTATGTGACTTCTCTTTATACGTTGACTGTACCTTGGAGCATTGTTCGTTGTCCAATCAGCGGTCATACTGTTCTGCAGTCATTAATCCATTTATTACGATCAGACAATTTTCTTCAATCAATTCTTGTCTCTGTAGGGGATTATACAATCTGCTTCTAATTAAACAGAGAATTGTGCTGCTGGGAAGTTTGTTGCGCCACTTCTTCTTCCCAGCTATAAAGCACTAAGAAGTGGTGAAGGGCGGGCGTTTTGAGGGACTGTCTTATGTAATTTTGACGTTCAAAAAGTGACGGGTGGCTGACGTAGTTTTACTTCTAAAACGACTTAGTGCCAATTTCACCAATCAAACTGAACGCGATCAGCACATCTAAACCGAGTTCAAGAGCTGTCAGTGTCAATATTACAAAGAAAAAAATGACACTGACAGCTCTTAAACGTAGTTTATGTGCTGATCGCGTTCAGTTTTCGTTGGTAAGTTCCGCCCTTACAATGTCAATATTGATCACGCTTGCATTAAAGCAATCCCTGAAATGATTGGCAGAGGTCTATTAGAGCGCGCAATTTTCGCCAGTTATGTTTAAGACGCAGATATATGCCAGTGACCTTGAGTGGTTAGCTTGCGTGTTCTGTACTGAGCTCACGCAACGCGTCGTACGTTCAGCCAGTAATAGGACTCGCCCATCAAGGAGTGCTGTCGCCAATTTGACGCATTATTAATTTATTAGACACAAAACAAAAGGTTTTAATAAAACGTTTAATAAAACGCGTATACTAAAAGATCAATCTTTAAATTATTTTTAAATTGGTGAAGGTTTCAGAAAAATACGCTTGGTAGATTTTGCGCCATTCTCAGTTTTATATCCGTGTTAGACATGGTTTTACAAATTAATATCACTATGTAATATAAACATAATCTAAAATATTCACATATTAAATTATTGAGAAAATGCTCTAATTTAACATATATTTTTTTCAAATCATTAACACTACTCGTTTAGACGTGATCTTCAGTATAAAATCATTAAAAGTCGATTATCGTCGCCTTAAGTCATGTGTGTCAGTGCTGTGTCTATGGGGGGATCCAGCACCAAAATTGCGTAGCACACTTCAATCACCATCCGAAAGATTTTCAAGGTATTTTATAATCCATTGCGTCATATGTTTGAATAGGTCACTTGCTCAACGCAGTAAATAAACCAATGAATGTTGATAAACTGTCAAAATTAAAGAAATTGTCACTATGGCTACTAAGTAGGAATAACAAGCACATAATTCAGATTATGACTGCCTGGGTGGTCTAGTGGTCGCAAGCGCTACTGGCGAGCACGAAGTCCGGGGTTCGATTCCCAGATCAGGCAGTGTTATTGGGTTTTTCCACCAGGAATTTCTTAGTAGCTTATAGGCTCGCCCCCTATTACATGGGATTTAAACATAACTGGTGAACCGTGGGTGTACTATAGGTACACCTAGGGTTGCCACCTCTTGTTAGTCTAAATCCGGGAAAGAAAAAAAAAAAGCGATTTTTTTTAGTTTTTATTTTATTTTCCATTTGAACGTACCTACAGACTTCAAAATTTCTGACTTCAAAATAGTCTTGAATCTTGAACTAACTTTAAAAAAAGAAGAAGAGTTTTTTTCTTTGATTTCTACCGTAATGTCTTCATTTAAGCGGTATCTTTCTTTTGTCCATACCGAATACCTAATATACTATAAGTATCGAATACCTTAGTATACTAAAAACACGCTCGCAGGCGGGTGGACAAAACGTATGACTCTGTGTTCTTCAATGTGTCCCCAACTCCGTTTACAACTGTTGAGAAGAAATTGTGACACTTCTGAATTTTAAATTCCGGGAGAATTTTGTTTTTTTTAAATTCCTTCCGGGAACCGGGAGACTCCCGGAATTCAGGGAGAGGTGGGAACCCTAGGTACACCTCTGCCTAACTCTTCGGGGATTACAGGCGTGATGTTATGTTTATGTTATTCAGACTCCACGCTGCTTTTAAAACTTCTGATAGCGAAACGAAATAACACCACCCGACTTGGGGACCGAACCCAGTGTCCGAAGCTCAGCAGCCGTGACATGCGACCGCTCGATCAACGAGCATAAAAAATGTAGTTACTTTAAAGTTAACTTATTTATGTTATGTTTTTTATCAAACAAAGAAAGTAAAACAAGTCGTTAATGATAACTCAGACAGATACTCGTATAATTAAAAGCATTAATTAGAGAAGGTGCGCTACAATGTTTCATTGTGCTATTTAAGGCGACGATAAGCGACTTTCAATCATTTCTACTGAAGATCACGTCTAAAGAAGTAGTGTTAATGATTTGAAAAAAATATATGATAAATTAGAGCATTTTTTCAATAACTTAATATACGAATATTTTAGATTATGTTTATATTACATAGTGAAATTAATTTGTAAAGTTATGTCTAACGCGGATAAAAAACTGAGAATGGCGCAAAATCTACCAAGCGTATTTTTCTGAAACCTTCACCAATTTAAAGATAATTTAATTATTGATCTTCTAGTATACGCGTTTTTATTAAAATACCTTTTGCTTTGAGTATAATAAATTAATAATGCGTCAAATTGGGGACAGCACTCCTTGATGGGCGAGTCCTATTACTGGCTAAACATACGACGCGTTGCGTGAGCTCAGTACAGAACACGCAAGCTAACCACACAAGGTCACTAGCATATATCTGCATCTTAAGGGACTAACCACACTTATTCGGCTCTGTTCAGAGCTGAACAGAGCTGAACAAGTGTGATTAGTCCTTAATACATTATCATTTCGGTAATGTCAGGAGTGCAGCCCCACGATAGTTATTTATACAAACAATAAGTCATCGCATAAAATTCAGGGCTGCCTCATATAGCAATTGTTTGATTTTAAATAAATTTTCTTGTAGTGTCAATCTTGTAACTACAAACAAAACGCGAATGAAGATAACCTCTGCTTATGCACATAAGGCTGAAAAATACATACATAAACTCTCGCTTTTTTCCCTTGGGGGTAGGCACAAAAAACAGGACGTCAACTGCTACGATCCTCACATACTCCTTTTGCTTTTCTTTTTCATGTCAAATTCAAGCAAAGTATACTCAATAACTCTGAAAGCAGCAATGAAAGCATAAGGAAGCAGTGGCGAAGGGTGATTTTATAAGTGAGTTAAGCCGGAGCAAAAAAAAACTTTTCTACACAAAATAAACTCGTCATGACGTGGATTTTGTATAGAAATTGAACTCACTGAGTTATTTTAGAGCAAAATGTATTGTTGTTGGGATATAAAGACAAAAAATGTAATGTAGGCGTTTTGTAATGTTTTAATTGTATGGAGTATTAAATACCTAAAATGTGATTATTATATTATTTCGCATTATTAAACACTACTGACTGTGTACCATTTTTAAATAACGATAGAGGGGTTGCATTTTCGAAGGGAAGCCGGTAGGAATCGTGTTATACGGTGCTTTCGCCACTGTAAGGAAGGGTTAAGCAGTAAAAGAAAAGAAAAAGAAGCAATTCAAGCACAGGTACTGCCAACCCTTTAACAGGGCTCGATGGTAACGAATAAGCAAACGCAGCATTAAACAGTACGACCTTCACTAAAGCAACTGTTCCAATGAGTCAACGACTCAACGCACCGGCAGATAGCAACAGTGGCTGGTCGTACTGAACGCTCCTTGGATCGGTGCCAGCAATATACAGACTCCCTGTCGCTAGATGTTGATGCTCATAGGAGATTGGACGCAGGTATAAACATAGATTATGTGAAAGCAAGAGTTGGACGAAATCATGTTCTGAACAAAGTCCCAATAAGATATTCGCGGAATAAGAAGAAAACATGGCCCCTCTCAGTCCGATCAAGTTTTCGTTGGCAGAAAAGTCACTTTGTTTATCGTACGTAAGTCCAAGAGAAAGATATTTTCATTTTACTGACGAATGTAATGTCGAAATATAAAATGTCACTTGCATTGGTCCGAAGTGAAAGCTGACTACTTAATAGTAGATTGTTATACAAGGGGTTAAAATGACCCATTATATAAGAGGTAGTTTTACTCTCGAGCTCTAGCGAGGGAGTAAATAGAAACCGAGTTATAATGGGTTTTTAGCACCGTGTGTCTAACACTATACTTTTCACTACGATTGCGAGGAAATAAAATATGGATTATTGACATAAACACCATAAAGACCTTGACGGCAATAGATTGAAAATTATTTATTTTCCTTTCTCTTCTATCTGAAAATACCTACGGGTGTCCATTTTCACTAGATGATGACATTTTCACTGTTGTAAAATAAATTACGGTCACCAATTCAATTTGTAATTAGAGAAAAAAAATCTAAAGATTTCGTGCCAATGCCTTTTTTTAATTGTTTTGTAGCCGCAACCAAGGAACATTTATACTCACCTACGGCGAGGCCCAACGCAATCCACGCATTCTACCGAAGAGTACTCCGCTTTTAGTTCCATTTTCAAAAATAAAATGTTCTCCTTTTTCCAAGACTACCTAGTGAAAAAGTTATTAGGAGGCTCCAAAATCAAAAGTTGATGATAATGACTTTAGTGTTTTACTTAGATCTCAAGGGTGACAATTGACAAGAATGTCCCTGAACATAGGTATGTCAACCAACCATGATCCACGCAACGCAACATTTCTGTTCTTCTGGCTTGTGGAAAGCCTGAGGAGAGTGGTCGATTTCTCGCTGGTATTGAGATCGATGAATATAATTAGTACCTACTATAGCTTTTGCCCGCGGCTACGCTCGCGTAGAGGAAAATATCTGTCTGGAACGTAAAGTATCCTAGGTATGTCCTTACCCAGGTCATGGTGTACCTGTGTGCAAAATTTCATCCAAATCCGTTCAGCCGTTTAGGCCTAAGGTGAATCCGCAGCTGTAGCCCGCGAAATTCTATTGTTTTACGTTTTTTAGGGTTCCGTACCCAAAGGGTAAAACGGGAACCCTATTACTAAGGCTCCGCCGTCTGTCTGTCTGTCTGTCCGTCTGTCTGTCTGTCTGTCTGTCCGTCTGTCCACCTGTCACCAGGCTGTACCTCATGAACCGTGATAGTTAGACAGTCAAAATTTTCACAGATGATGTATTTCTGTTGCCGCTATAATAAAAAAACTAAAAAACAGAATAAAATAAATATTTAAGGGGGCTTCCATACAACAAACATGATTTTTTTTGCTCGGTTTTGCTCGATATTGATAACGGCAACAGGTAGATGCTTGACATATTCACAGAATCTTTAGTTATATATTAACTTTAAAAATAAATAATTAAATTAAAATAAAACAAATATTTAAGGGCCCCCCCTTAAATATTTGTTTTATTTTAATTTAACATAAAACATACAAAAGACGCTTTTTTTTTTTGGCGTTTTTATAGATAATGGTACGGAACCCTTCATTCGCGAGTCCGACTCGCACTTGGCCGGTTTTTATTGCAATTGCAGGTCAGTGACAAGTTGTATCTTGATCAAACTATGTTAAGACGCAGATATATGCCAGTGATCTTGAGTGGTTAGCTTGCGTGTTCTGTACTGAGCTCACGCAACGCGTCGTACGTTCAGCCAGTAATAGGACTCGCCCATCAAGGAGCGCTGTCCCCAATTTTACGCATTATTAATTTATTATACACAAAACAAAAGGTATTTTAATAAAAACGGGTATACTAAAAGATCAAAAATAAATTATCTTTCAATAGGTGAAGGTTTCAGAAAAATACGCTTGGTAGATTTTGCGCCATTCTCAGTTTTTTATCCGCGTTAGACATTAGTTTACAAATTAATTTCACTATGTAATAGAAACATAATCTAAAATATTCACACATTTCATTATTGAGAAAATGCTCTAATTTAACATATATATTTTTCAAATCATTAACACTACTCGTTTAGACGTGATCTTCAGTATAAAATCATTAAAAGTTGGATGTCGTCGCCTGAAGTACTGAGCATTGATCCCGCCAAAGCGGTGTTTCCACTCTCTTTCCACTATCTTTTTATTAATCTCTGAAAAGAAACGTCTTTCTCAGAAAAACGATAGGAAATCGTAAATTAAAGATTTCAGTGGCGTTATATTCCCGATCGATTTTGGCAAACGTACAGAATTGCCAGCCTTGAAAATTTGATGGGTCGCATTTTCATGGGAACGAGTTTATGGCAATCTATGACTGTTTATTTCAACATCTGAAGGACACTGCGTAGGTAGAAACGTAGATCGTAAAGTATTTTTCCGAAATCTCGGAACTTTAATAAGAAAGTGTGCCAACGAACGACCGTCTTCCGATTTTCATAATAAAAGTAGATATAAATCAAACTAATCTGAGAAGTCGTTTGGAATTTTATTTCCTTCTGTTTTATAGAAATGGCGAATACATACCAGTGAAGTGAGTGTTCCTAGTTTCCTGTAGAAACATTCTTGGGAAGATAAAGTGTCTACTAGGAGGGAAAAGGATAATAGATTTCAGTTGATTTAATAATATCTTAGATGACGCTCAAACTTTTAGCGTTCCGAATCTCAAAAGTAAAAAACTGAACACTTTTTTTTTTTTGGGTGGGAAATTATCAAATAGCTTCTGCCGCTCTGGGCGGAGCAGGAGGGCGTGAACCTGGGCCGGAACCGAGGGATTGCCTCCGTGAGGACACTGCGGTGCTCCGGCCAAGCCGGGCAGACCTCCACCGTATGCCCCTACCGTGTCCTCCGGGCGATCCACACAGTGGTGACCCTTATAGGATTACCTTAACGGCACCCTTATAGGATCACTCGTGTGTCTGTCTGTTACAGCCAATATTACATCCAATTCTACTGGACCGATTATGTTGAAGTTTGGTAAGTACACATAATGAATTTATGTGAGTCATAAATTCACAACACGGACTTGTAACGTAAACAAATGAATTTTGAATACTTATAGGGTTCACTTTTAGGGGGCAAAAGAGAGAAAAATAAACAATCTGTACCATGTGATGTGATATATCAAATGATTGAGCGAATGAGGGCTTGTTGCTTTTATTTTTCTATTTAAACTTTTAAGTAAGTATAGTTATTTTTATTTACCATTAATGACCATAGTTACACCGACACAAAATGAGCCAAAATGTTGAAAAAAAATATAGAACATAATATTTTCACAGAAATAGGAAATAAGCATCATTTACTGTGTTTTGTTTACTAACAAATAACTAACACCTTTTTATCTTGTTTTTTTATTTTTTTTTGTGTGTACTACTAACCATCTTACTAAGTATAATATTTGTAAAAAATTATGGACGTATGTCTGAAATAAAGATAAATTATTATAATAGTTTTTTTCCTATTAGGTACAGGAATAACTATAAGAAGTCTATAGCAGGGTCTATCTATCTAGGTCTAAAAACAACATGCTAAATCTCTCTATATTGTGCGTACACATTTACATTTGCAGTTGGGAATGAATGAAGGAATATGTTTTTCAACTACAATGTTGGGTTTATTCTTGGGATAAATTCATCCCAACTACGGAACCCTTCATTGTGCGTGGTCCGACACGCATTTAGCCGGTTTTTAATTTGATGCCCTGCCTTTGTAGTTAAATTTGTCAAACCGCGTAATTTGTGGCTGAAGTTAACTAAAATTTAATACTTCGATATTGTTTATTTGTGACTCATTCTTTTATCAAGTCTTCAGAATAATTATGGAATATTTTAAAGCATCAACGCAATAATTAATCCGAATAGTGCAATAGTCACTGCTATTTAAAAGATTCGTGTCGGAACTTGTTTGAGATCCATTGCATCATTTGCATCTATGCATCTGATGAGATGACTAATCTACCAAGAACAAGATAATTTAAAACAAAAATAGGTTTCCATCTCGGCAAATATAGCGTGGGAAGTGATGGGAAGATCTGAAAAATGGGGAAGGGGAAAATGCATGCGGAAACTGTAGAACAGGGTGTTAAGACGCAGGTATATGCCAGTGACCTTGAGTGGTTAGCTTGCGTGTTCTGTACTGAGCTCACGCAACGCGTCGTACGTTCAGCCAGTAATAGGACTCGCCCATCAAGGAGCGCTGTCCCCAATTTGACGCATTATTAATTTATTATACACAAAACAAAAGGTATTTTAATAAAAACGCGTTACATACTAAAAGATCAATAATTAAATTATCTTTAAATAAGTGAAGGTTTCAGAAAATACGCTTGGTAGATTTTGCGCCATTCTCAGTTTTTTATCCGCGTTAGACATAACTTTACAAATTTATTTCACTATATAATATAAACATGATCAAAAATATTCACATAATAAGATATTGAGAAAATGCTCTAATTTATCATATATTTAATACTACTCGTTTAGACGTGATCTTCAGTATCAAATCATTAAGCAAAAATCAATCATTAATCTAGGCTAAGTTTATTGTTACTAACACCTATGGATATCTTTTGAATCCAAAATAAATATATTTGATTTTGATTTGATTAAAAGTCGATTGTCGGCCCCTTAATGGTGCAGAAGGTATGTATGTCCAGATGTGTACTGCCAATACTGCCATAGGATGAAAATAAATAAAATTGGAAATGCAACATAATATTATTATTATTGCAGACAGTCGAAGCAGTCGTGACCCAGTGGTAACTGCCTCGAGCCCTCGACTTACGAGTTGTAGGTCATGGGTTCGAAGTTCGTCCGCCAGACAGGCGCTGTATTTGTGTAAATAATTTATTCACCACTGCTCTCAAAACGGTGAAGGAAAGTATCGTGAGGAAACCGGCATGTCCTAGAACAAATAAAAAATTCGAAGACATGTGACATCTACCAACCCGCACTGGGCCCGCGCGGTACGTTGCAACCCACTCCCTCTCGAAGAGGGAACGCCTGTGTCCCAGCAGTGGGAACATTACCTATAGGCTAATTATGTTCTAGACAGTCGAAATACATAAGTAGCGTTTTTAGTTATTACCGTATCCATCGTTAAAATCATTTTTAAGCTGCTCCATAAAGGGGGCCATCTAGGGGTCCCAAATAACATAAGCAATAAAGATATTGAGTATTGAGAGCCATATTATAATCACTTGCATTCACGCGCGCCCTTTTCAGACGTCGAGGTGACCGCAGAGGCGGGCTAGCCGGGGATCGCGGAAGCCGCACTCGCACTAGATACCAAGATCCCCGGTGCAAGAGTGGGAAGGGAACACCGGTGTGGGTTTTGGTCAGACCCCTACGCCCGCCCCAGAGCGGAGGACATACAAGAGTATTTTCAATACACTTCCCCGAAAACTGGTTCATATCGTACTACGATTAGGTTCACAATGCAATGTATTTCACTCGCGTGCAATTTTTTATTTTCCAACACGTGTGCGGGAATAAAAATTGCCACAGATAACTTATACCTATACTTAGTCCAAATTGGTTCAATGCCTCTATTCACACCGTCTCGCGCCAGCGACGGTCCTCTCTATTCGGAGGTGATTTGTTTTTTTAAATCTCGGCAAAGATGCGTCTTTACGGCGTTAATATTTTTGGAAATATTTAAATATTGTTTATAAATAGAATACCATCATTATTACAATAAAAAAAACGTTTTAAATGAACAAATTAACATTTATTTGTGTTCTAAACTCAAAAATATTAGAATTTTAAATTTTTCGTATTAGGCTGTTTATCGGATTTATACCTTTGCTTCTTCTTCAACCTGGCGAAAAAAAAGCGCGGAAAAAAATAAAATTAAATCACAGTTTCCTAATAATTCATGACAAAAATATTTGACGTTATTAGATTTTATTTCTTCAAAAGTGTATTGAATAACGTCGTTTGATACACGTGGACATTTGTTATTGCAGTTCTCGGCTCAGAAACAACCTCGCCTACGGCTCGGGTGTTAATTCCGCCTCGAATGCAATAACAAACATTCTCCACTTGTATCAAAATGTACTATTTCCACCCAGGGAACAAAAAAAAAACAGGCCCAGGCGTATGTCACATGACTTTTGGTCAATTATTGACCAGAGCTTATTGTTTAATTCAATAAAAAATCCTCGTAAATAATGTACTTATTGCAATTTGAATCCTCCTGTATCTACCCAAGCTATTAATCAGCATCATCTCATAACGCACAGCGCGACGAAATCATCTGAATGGAGCCAAACGAGTGATGAATGAAATGTTCCTGAAAACAGTTCCCGGGAAAATGTTGCGTAAGATCCGTTTCGGTAGTACAGAACGTGCAGAATTATTGGCACACACACTGTATTATAAAAATAATGAGTCAGTATTTATTTTTGGAGATTATGAAAATACTTGGACAAGTGTTATAATCAAAAGTTATTTATTCAAATTAGGCTGAGAAACAGCACTGTTTGAACGTCAAAATTATATAAGACAGTTCTAAAACTAAACTAAAACGTTTGCCCTTCACCACTTCCAATAACACTTTAGCTAGGAAGAACAAGTGGCGCAACAAACTCATTACTCCCCAGCAGCAAAGCAGTAAAACTGCACCCTAATTACGTAACACAGTTTGAATTACAATCGGAATGATTTTGAAGTATATTGCTAATCCATTTATTTAACCAAATATTTTAAGACGAGCGCTAATCCTGCCGACAAACTGTCACGCAGTTTGGCAGGTTTATAAAATGTGTACATGTGTTTGGTCCAAAATAAATGATTTATTAATTTATTGCTTCTTAAGTTAGAAAAATGTGTCTGCTCAACTACGTAAATAACGCAATGAATGTTGTTGAACTGTCAAATTGAAACCGATTGCTACTGATAGTGTTACGCAATTAGCCCGCTTTATAGTAAAACTTAGCACAAGCAAAAATTTTTTTTTTAATTCCTGATTTATTAAGTGAGTGCCAAGTGTTGTCTTTTGTCGTTTGCTTAATTTTTTTTTAATTTGTTCTAGAAAATCTTGCAGTATATTTACCTAAACATGGAGTTTCGTCGTTTTCTGCTACTTACTCTACTCCATCAATGAATTTCTCAAATATGTTTTATGAATATTATTACATAGCGTTTGACTCTTTTTTTTTTTTTTTTTGGGTGGGAACTTATCAAATAACTTCTCCCGCTCTGGGCTGAGCGGGAGGGCGTGTCAGACTTTTACTGACTAAAACCCACCCGTATTCCTTCGGACCCCG
This sequence comes from Tiliacea aurago, assembly GCA_948098905.1. Classification (NCBI taxonomy): domain Eukaryota; kingdom Metazoa; phylum Arthropoda; class Insecta; order Lepidoptera; family Noctuidae; genus Tiliacea; species Tiliacea aurago. The sequence continues at coordinate 23,393,504 of OX402593.1, forward strand.
TCAGTTGGTGCTGACAACTCTTTGAGGCGCGCGTGGAATACGACGCGCCGTCGACCCGGGCCTGGTCCTTATCGGACGGTGAGCTACCCATCGCTCACCGTCCGCAGGCCCGCGCCTACGGTGGCCGGAAATCGGCTTGCGACTCCCGACGCCCGGGGCGTCTCCTGCGGCGACTAGGGGCGCGAGGGCGCGAACCTTGCCTCTCCCTCACGCGTTCCGCCTCCTCCTTCGCAAGCATTACTGCTTCGCAGAAGGAGGTGACGGCCTCCCATGCACTCTCGCTCCGAACCATGGCCTGAACCAGGGCCGGACGCGAGAGATCGCCGCCGCCAATCGCCTCCGTGAGGACACGGCGGTGCTCCGCCCAAGCTGGGCAGACCTCCACCGTATGCTCCACCGTGTCCTCCGGGCGATCCACACAGTGGTGACACCCGGGCGTTTCCTCCCGTTTTATCCTGAACAGGAACCTCCCGAAACAAAGCGTTTGACTCTTAGATTATTAATTTTAATATTGAACTTAACGCACACACATCAAAAGTGTCTAGGGATCAAGCACGTTTTTGCTAGTGACTAAAAATCAGGTATTTTAATCATATTTTTTGGAACTCCTAAGGATACTTTTTAGTAAATTTCGTCATATGAAAAGGAAAAAGCATTTGCAAAGGAAATTTCCTATATAATCCTGTAACGGGTTTTAGGCCAAATCAGTAAAATTTCTGCCATACTTATTTCTGAGTGGATGAACGTTATTATATAAGAAACGATCAGAGCCGTGGGAATTTTGGCAGCTGGTTCTCGGCAACGTGCTCTGGGCACTACGCAGACCGCAGAGTGTTATAAGTTGACTTTAGACACGTTACGGCATCACTAGCAGCGTGGCAGAGTGACATGGGCGACGAGCTCGCATCACCTCACGCAAACAAGATCGTTACGTTACACAATTACTGTTCGACGAAATCGTACAATGACCGTGATGATGTTGGTTACGAGGCTTCATAGCTCTTCAGGGATGTTAATAAGCGATCAAACCATAAGAAATCGCTAGCATTAAGTCAATCTCCGTTCCCGAAGGCCGCTACGTGTACCACTTATTGAGCTTCGCAATCGCTGAGCCCGTTTACAATGGGCATGTCATTGTGAACACAGAAATTGGCAAACAAACGTTTTCCTAATGAATCGCGCTTGGGTATGAGGCCAGATACTAGACGTACACATTACAGGACCCCTGGACGTTTATAATCATGCCAGAAAACCCATGAATACAGTGGTGGAACAATCATGATATAGGCACCCGCCCATATGGATCGATGGAAGAACCGAATTGATCTGGATCAGAGGCAAACTCAATGCTCAGATTTACGCTGAAACGATTGTATCAGATGTTGCCATTCCTTTGCGGACTTCAACGGCTTCCAATTTAGTGCTTAATTTCTGCTTATGCATGATAATGCACGTCCACACACTGCCAGAGTCTTTGCAAAGGGCTCTGCCAAATATGGATGTCGAGTCGTACACACACTCCAGAAAATCTTTTTCGGCTGTTACAACGGACGTGGGCGGCGATTCCGCAACGTGATTTGGATAACTCATACTGAGTATCACCTATCACCGGCGGAGATACAGACTACTAATTGTTTATTTTACGCCATAAAAACTTTTATTTTTATCTTTTATCACATTTTAAAGGCAGGAAAAATGATGGATGGCAGGATGGCTAAGGTGAAAAATCCAGCATTTATAAGCAAAAATCACAAGTCTTTATTAATGCAAACGCAGAGAGTACTTCCTCGATCTACACCTCGCCTCGCCTCACCTCTTTTATCTCGGTCTGGGTGACTGACGCTTTGTCCGATGATATTGATTTGGAGAGGGAACGCAGAGCATTGGGAGTTAGAGTTAGCCCTATGGGTCAGTTATTAAATACAAAAAACTCGTACGGTGCTCTGAGAGTCCAATATAACAATGCCTTCAGGGTGATGTTGGGACTACCGCGCTTTTGTATATAATGTGGCATTGGATGACGACTCACAGAGCGTTATTCCTGTGCCTTAAATAATTTTATTTATATTTGTGTTTATTTTATTTAACGTGCATGTTATTTTATTTGATGTGTTTTGTTTTATTGTAATGTTTTGTAACTTATGGACTATGTGCCTGAAAATAAAGTTTTTATTCTATTCTATTCTATTACGAAAACATTTTATTTAATCAATCTAACTAAATAGACAATTTACATTTTTTTTTAAATACCATGTTCCCTATACACTTTTGATGTGTGTAGAATTGTAGATATAATGAAAATAATAGCTCGTGTCAATTTATTTGGTCTGCACTGTAATGGGACAAGTGCCAGTAGTTCGTTAAAACGGATGAAAACACAGAATAAATAAATGTGACGCAACGCACCAATGCATGGAAACATCTAGAAAATATATTTTAAATGTATTTCGTATTATCATTGTATTTTACACAAGAAAACATAGATATTTCGAAAAGTCGTCATTTTTATTTTGACAAAATCGTGTTTGGACTGGAAACGAGGAAGTATGGAATTTTCCAATGTTTAATTCTAAAACAAGCTTTTTGGAACAAAGTTGTTCAACGCGGCTCGCGGTAGGAGTTGAATGGTAGAAATCTTCACGTAAAGGGCCCCCATACACGGAGCAATTATCGAAACGATCCGTCGTTCGATGTACAAATCGAACGACGAATTGTACACACGGCTACACATCAAGCTATATATTTCCAGTATACGCTGACCTCTCTTTGTACGGAAATCCTATACAATGCGAGATCAGCTTATACTGGAAATGTATAGCTTGATGTGTAGCCGTGTGTACGTGTGTGGCAATATCGCATCCAATTTTGCATCGATTTTCTTTTTCGACTATTTTATTGACGATCGATCGAAACGACAAATTGTTCTGCGTAGGAAAAAACGCTATGATGCACATAAGCGGGCCCTCCATGCGATTTTCTGTCTCTCTTTGTCTCTATCTATTATATGCGTGTGTGCGTGCGAGTATCACGTTAGGTAAGGAACTTCGTTTCTGACGGAGGCCCCGAACCGCACTCGTTTTTTTTCGTTCAGTCTGATATCTAAGTAGGTACTTACCAGATTATTTCATATTATTAAAATAAATACTATATTAAATATGATGAAATAATCTGGTACTTCATAGTCATAATGATTTACTTAAGACGCAGATATATGCCAGTGACCTTGAGTGGTTAGCTTGCGTGTTTTGTACTGAGCTCACGCAACGCTTCGTACGTTCAGCCAGTAATAGGACTCGCCCATCAAGGAGCGCTGTCCTCAATTTGACGCATTATTAACTTATTATACACAAAACAAAAGGTATTTTAACAAAACGCGTATACTAAAAGATCAATAAATAAATAATCTTTAAATTGGTGAAGGTTTCAGAAAAATACGCTTGGTAGATTTTGTGCCATTCTCAGTTTTTTATCCGCGTTAGACATAACTTTACAAAGTAATTTCACTATGTAATATAAACATAATCTAAAATGTTCACATATCAAGTTATTGAGAAAATGCTCTAATTTATCATATATTTCTTTCAAATCAGTAACACTACTCTTTTAGAGATCTTCAGTATAAAATCTTTAAAAGTCTGTTATCGTCCCCTTAAGATGGTATTTCGTAATTCTAAAAAGGTAAATGTCCTATTTCTTCCCGTGGGTGTCATAAAAGGCGACTAAGAGACTTACTACAGAATGGGCAGTAGCGTTCTCTATATTCCATTTTAACACCGTACTGTGATCGCCAACCCGCCTACCAAGCGTGGCGATTATGGCAAACCCCCTCTTTGGGGGGAGGCCTATGTCCAGCAGTGGACGTCTTTCGGCGGAAAAGATGAATAAGGTAAGTAATTCTCGTTTTCTTCATTCTCACTTTTTTTCTGCGAGGGCCATTGTGTAGGTACACAGCCATCAGACATGAGAATAAAAACAAATGATTACCTACAATTACGCGTTCTTAATAAATAAATAACATGTTTATGGAGTTATCTATCAAATACTATTAAATGCTAGTTGCCTTGACCTTGTTTAGATACTAAACGACCTTACCTACTGGCAGACAGTACAACTTACTAAGAATTATCTCTTTTATAAATAATCCAATATCTTTATCTCCATATTGATGTGTGAGTAATGTGCTAAGCGTCTACTAATTGCTTGTTAAATAGCTAAGGAATAATAAATAATAGCAAAATAAATTCAAAATATATATTTCACTTAAAGCTATATTTATTTATTTATTTAATACTTTAAGCACAGAAATGTACAGAGGCGGACTTAATGCCATAGGCATTTCTACCAGTCAACCTTTGGGCGATGCAGAGACAAACAGTGGTAGGTGCAATCGTGAGAATTGAGGAATAAAATAATATTATTTAAATATAACTATATACATATACCTATTAAAACTATAAATATAATATATAAACCTATTAAAACTATAAATATAATATATAAACCTAATTATATATATAAATCTATGCACAAATAAATATACATAAATATATTAAAATAATTAAGACAAACAATGGGAAAACATTACCGTTGTGATGATACTGCCAGCTTCTTGCGAATGTGCTCGCGAACTTTAAAGGATAATCGGTTGGTTGCCATCCTGATTTCCTGGGGAAGCGCATTCCACAGAGAGATAGACTGAACGAAAAAGGAAGAGTGAATGAAGTCTGTGCGGTGAGTGGGACATTGCAGAAGACGATTGTGAGATGAACGTACATTTTTATTATGGCTGGTGCAAATATACTGAAAGTCGGGGGCTAGATAACTAGGGGAAGAGGGAGAGTCAAGAAATGAAAACAAGGTGGTTAGCGCCCTTTGCTCTCTGCGCTGGCGTATGGGCAACCACTTTTGAAGCGACCGATGCACAGAGATATGATCATATTTACGCAGATTGAAAACGAATCGAATGCAGTTATTTAGAAGACGGCCAAGTTTGTCGAGGAGATCTGCATTCAGGTCATAGTAGCACACATCACCATAATCGATGATAGGGAAAATTAAGGACTGCACAAGCATTGTCTTCGTACTCGATGGTAATACATTTTTCAACCAGTACGAGTTCGCAGCGTTCCAGTAACCTTCTGGCTTACCCTAGCGACTTGAGTACGCCAGCTCAGGGTATTATCAATGTGCAAGCCCAGATCCTTCACGTCAGTGCCAAAAGGAACGATCGCACCATTGAAAAGAACTGGAGGCAAGGTTGTACCATCCACCTTGCAAATGCCACGAGGACTGCCAATGATGATCGCCTGACACTTCGTAGGGTTTACAGCTACACCGAATCTATCAGCCCAGGTTTTAATGGCTACCAGATCCCTATTTAATTGGTCGATAGCGTCAGGTAATTCATCAACCTTTCCATGACAGTACAACTGCAAGTCATCTGCATACAGATGGTACGCACACTGAAGTTCGGAAGTTATAAGATTTATAAAAATAGAAAACAGAAGAGGAGAAAGTATACCGCCTTGAGGAACGCCAGCCTCCAAGTCACACCAGCATGAAGAAGAATCCTCAACATGAATGGACTGCTGACGCTCCTGAAGGTAAGAGAAGAACCATTCCAGTGCTTTGAGAGAGACCATAACATACGATAGAATGGCTAACAGGATGTCGTGACTGACGGTATTAAAGGCATTCGAGAAATCAACCAACACTAGAACAGTAATTTTGGTGTCTTCCAGTCCAGCTCTTATATCGCCAGTCACTTTAAGGAGGGCGGAAACAGTGCTGTGCCCAGGCCTGAACCCAGATTGAAGAGGGCTAATGAGAGAGTTGCGATGAACAAAGTTGGAGAGTTGTTTGTGGACACAGGCCTCAAGCACTTTGGATAGGAAGGGAAGGATAGAAATTGGACGAAAGTCGGTAGGAAGAGAGGGATTGGAAACCTTAGGTAGTGGACGAACATGTCCCAATAAAGTAAAATAAAATAAAAACATAGGCTTTACGCCACAGGAAAGGAAATACTCCGGTGTATAAGGAATAATTTATAATATGGGTAATCGCGGGCAGGAGGTGATCCAGAATAGTAATGATCATACCTCGGGTGATATTGTCACATTCCACCGCTTTTGATTTGATGGAGAGAATGATCTTTTTGATCTCTCCCGTTCAACTGGAATGAAACCTATACATGGGCACTTAAGAAATGTCATTAGTTAGAATCATTTCCTATGGAAAAGGAAGAAACAAAAATGCTGGTATAAAACTCCACGTTTACCTTTTCAATAATATTTGGCTTTTATAATGTTTCCAAATTACACTGTTATTAGGTATGGGAGGACAGTGGGTTCAAAATAGAAAATAATCTAAACAACATGTCCCAGAATTAACGCACATCCTCTTAAGGAGTCATTTTACTCATCATTATGAACAACTTTTACTATGGGACCAAACCTGAAATCTCGAAAAAAGAATCGGCTGTTCCCTATATTTTGACGAGTTTTGAGAACATAAATGAGGGAACAGCTGATTTTTTTTTGGAATTCCGGCTTGGCCCCGTAGTAAAAGTTGTTCATAATGATGACCCCTTAAGAGGTTTAGCGTTAATTCTGGGACATTTTGTATAAAAGAAACAAAAAAATATTAGAAAAACAATTTAAACCAAATGGCAAAACATTACATGACATCTGTATTCATTTTACTAGAGGTTAAAGCTGGTGTTTCCTTCATCATCCCATGTAACAAATGGCCGAGTTTATTACCATCCACCAGGCACAAGTTTAGACTCCGGGATGCTTCTAAGAAAATCTTTTCCAAAATCGCAATAACATATTGCCCCACGTGGGGATAAATCCCAGGAGCCATTGCGCTTACGACTGCTCAACCAACGATGTAGTCAACAAGGTAATAAACGAATTAATTATGAGGATGTTCTAATAAAAACTGATACTTTAAGCGCAGGGGGCTTAGTCCGAAGATAAATTCGAAGTATCGGCCGAATATTTGGCTGTTTCCTGACTACGGCTGACTATGACTGACTACAGCAAAAGAAAAAAAAACCAGCCAAGTGCGAGTCAGACTCGCGCACGAAGGGTTCCGTACTATTATCTATAAAAATGGCAAAAAAATCACGTTTGTTGTATGGGAGCCCCCATTAAGTATTTGTTTTATTTAAATTTAATTTTAAATTCTTTTTAAAATTAATATACAACTAAATATTCTGTGAATATTCTGTTTTTTAGTATTTGTTGTTATAGCGGCAACAGAAATACATCATCTGTGAAAATTTCAACTGTCTAACTATTACGGTTCATGAGATACAGCCTGGTGACAGACGGACAGACTGACAGACAGACGGCAAGGCTTAGTAATAGGGTTTCCGTTTTACCCTTTGGGTACGGAACCCTAAAAACGACAGTCAAAGAGAAAAGGACAGTCAATGTCAAAAAAAAGATGACAGTCATAAACGTGACTTGAAGTCGGGTAAGGATTTAAACTCAATTAAGGAAACTTTGGAAGTCAAGAAACGGCCCAACATTCGGCTGATACTTCGCATTATCGCTTCGGAGGTGGCCCCCAGGTTCACCCGCGCGTTTTTTAATCGCGCACTGGATCTTCAACTCTCGGTGTTGAGCCGAGCATTGAGAATCCAACAGAGTGCATACCAGCGCGTCACAAAATCCAATGTTGGACTTTGAACTCTCGTCACTAAGCAGAGCGTTGAAAATCCAGTGCGCAATAATAAATCGCTCTTGGGTATGAAGGCATGAAATGAAGCCAGCGATCGACGCCATATTGAAAAGTAAAAGTTTGTACTTGGTACCCAGCCCCTGAGACCAAAATGTAACATCTATGAATAGACGCGTCAATCAAATGTAAAATTACCATACCTAATACAAGATAGATTGTCATTGAACACAAATTTTCTGAATCCCATAAATGTATCTTCGACGTTACAAGACGTTGGCTGTAAACATGGCATGCTCACTTTATTTACAAATAGGAAGTGCAAGGGAGAGGCCTTTCATGTAACAGAGAGGTTCTAATTTTCTAAACTAGTTAATTTCTCAGTACCTACTAGCCCAGCTTCTGGTTTTGTGACCAGTTAGAGTTACTGGCAAAAGCATGGCAATTGCATGACCCTATGGCGTACTTTCTTACAAAATAAATTCGGTAGTTTATAAGGGGGATGCGATAAGATAGCCCGCGTTTGCAGGTCTGTGCCAGGTTGTATGTTGATTAAATGGCTTTCGCCTTAAATAATAATAACATTTTACCTTCTGTCAACGGCTACCCTGCTTTTGTTAGTTCCAATATTTGAATAAAATTGCCACAGGCAAAAAACAATCAGGCATCATTCAAGCCCAAATTACCGATCTAAAACCGGTGGTGGCCATCTGGCCTCAACTGTCACCATACTTCTTATTAACCCAATTTATTTTCGGATACGCACGATTCGTCGAAGAGCTAAGACGAGCTAGAATTGGCGGAGCCACCTTAAAACTAAAAACAGGACTCTGAATCATGCTGCTTCGTTATTCATGGCTTCAATTATGGGGCCTCAGTCTTCGAGCTGCCAATTTTCTATTGTTTGTTTAAGAATTTATTATCAGTGGATATTTTCTGAACATAACTTCGAAACTGAACGGTGTTGAGGTGGGAATTCAAGCTTCCTAAATGAAGACCAGCAGTGCTATTCTGTAAAAATATCAGCGTGAAATCCTAGATGAAGTGAGCTTGGTGTGAGGTGTCAATACTGTCAATTCGTAACGATCCGTAGCATCAAGTGAAATGACAGCTCACTTCACCTAAGATTTCACGGTGAGATTCTGACAGAATAGACCGGCTGTTATGATAATTATTTGAGTAGATACCTGGCACACACTGGGGAGGCAGTCTCCTTACACTCCCAACCAACCTTACTGAATAGCTTTCACCAAGGAGCCTGACGTTCTTGCACAGCTCGCGTTGAAGCGAGAGGAGAAACGAAGAGAAAGAGTTTTCCCAGCACAGCCCTGGAGCCTCAACTCTTGCATTACATATATTCCTGATGATTGAAGTAAGTATAGTCAGGCTAATAATACCAGTATAAGCTGGCCTCTTCAATCAACTCAGCCTATAACAGTCCACTGCTGGACATCGGCCTCGCCCAGGCTGCGCCACAACACTCTGTCCTCCGCCTTCCGCATGCAGTCTGTCCCAGCCACCTTTTTAAGGTCGTCGGTCCATCTAGCTGGGGGGCGGCCCACACTACGCTTGCCGATACGCGGTGTCCACACCAGGACTCGTCTGCTCCACCGGCCATCGGTCCTTCGACAAACATGGCCAGCCCACTGCCACTTCAGCTTGCTTCTCTGCAGGCTATGTCGGTAACTCCGCTAAGCTCCGGTAAGCTGGCCTCTTATTCTGTTGAAACCCCGTACTGAATGCTTTCATTCAGGGGTGCTAGGATTCGTCTGGATCCCAAAATGCATAGGACATAGGTAATGACGGTCATTCGGTCAAAGATTCCAGTGGATCGTTTCAAGATCAAGTCCCGATGCAAATGACAGGTGCAGTGTGACATTGTAACACAAGGTGCCCTGTTGTTTCTGATTCCGAATAGAAAATAAATTTAAACGGGACGTGATTAAATGCTAATGTAATGGAAAATACATAAATGATTCGTTTGGCAGCAAATTATTACAAAACAATAGCTCCTGTACAATTGTAAAACGTTTGCACACTTCTTGCATAGTTACTATAGTATTAGGCATTGAAGAAGATTTAATTTGATTGTCAAAATGAATACTATTTCAAAAAAGTTAAATATAATTGGGCTGCTGATTGCAAAATAAAATCGATAGGTATTATTAGACAATAGTCAAGTCGCATTGGAGTGGACTTTCAATGGTGTTTTATATGTGTAATCAGTGCTATAAACACACGGTTTGGTGTGGTGTTGTAGTTCTTCATTGATCCTTCTGCATTTTCACATAGTTACCTAGAATGACCAATACCAACCCGGGGCCCGCGTGGTGGATTACAGCCCGCTCCTTCTCGAAGAGAGGAGGCCTGTGTCTCAGCAGTGGGAACATTATAGGCTCATTATGATGACCTAGAATGATTGAAATGATTATAAGATTACACACACCTTTGCCTTGAATACCTGTTCCAAGTCGTATGCGAATCAGCTGCTCCTCGACGACCATGACGGATATTATAATTATACTGCCCTTAGTTGATTCTCACAACTCGATAAAAGCAATATATTGAAACGATTTTTCAACGCGACGATTTTTTATGGCGTTCGAGGGCGCACTCATATTTTTGGTATCCGTCTCCCCTCTATCTCTCTCCTATTTAAAGTCAAAGTCAAGTTATTTATTTTAAATAGGCACATAAAAGGCACACATTTAGACTTCAAAATTTACAAAAAAATAGAATTGATTCTAGTCGCCCCTTCCAAAAGGTAGTTTCATATGGAGAAGAATGGGCAAGAAACTCCACCGTTACTCTTTTAAAATGTTTATTAGTGGGAGGCAGCTCTCATTGCCATTGTCTCCTCTTCGGCCAGATGTAATAAACATTTGTATTGTAACCACGTTTTGGCTTTCAATGCCATCCCTATGCCTACAGAAAAGTCAAAATCGGTTGAAGGGTCTGTAAATTTTCTAATCTTATTTCAAAATGGAGTTTTTTCTTCGCCAATAAAAATTTTTCTCAACAATGTAAACTTTAAAAGCTTCCTATTAAACTGTCAGTTTACAGAAAACTCTAGAAAATATATTGGCAAAGTCTGACAGCTTAATATAGCTGTTTCAGCAAAGAGGAAGTGCTGTGTAGGTGGAGAGGATTTATATACCCGGATGGACACAGATATCGAGAGACAAATTCTGTTCATCAATCCACGTCAAGCTGTTGATTCAATTGATACAAAGGCGAGCCTAATTATAAATAATGCGGAAATATCGTTGATTATTAGATATAGATGACTAGATTTTGCCCGCGGCTTCACCCGCGTGGATGTCGAATAATACCCGACGGGGACGCACTACCGGGATTAAAAGTACCATAAGTATCTAGCCTATAAACTATCTGGTGCCAAATGGCATCCGAATTTGTTCAGCCGTTTTTGCGCCAATCCGGAGCATACAAACGGACAAAAATTCCAAAAAACATGTTTTCGGCGGCAGAATCGTTCCCACACATCATAGCAATTTTTTTTAAATATTCAATTTACGGTTTTGACTTTGTTACTATTTTATTAGTAGGTATAAATAATTACTGAAAGACAAAGAAGGTATTTGTCGTTGATGTCCAAGAAAACAAAGGCAGGGTTAGGCACATTCCTGCCAGGGTTGCCAGTTTGTCCGAAAGGGATATCGTGGCCCTGGCGCACAGGCAAATTAAGGAATACGGGTGGGTTTTAGTCAGTAAAAGTCTGAGACGCCCTCCCGCTCCGCCCAGAGCGGGAAAAGTTATTTGATAATTTCCCACCCAAAAATCCAGCAAAATCTACCAAGCCAAACAGGCTTGGTAGATTTTGCGCCCTTCACCAATTTAAATATAATTTAGTTATTGATCTTTTAGTATACGCATTTTATCAAAATACCTTTTGTTTTGTGTAACATATTAAATTAATAATGCGTCAAATTGGGGACAGTGCTCCTTGATGGGCGAGGCCTATTACTGGCTGAACGTACGACGCGTTGCGTGAGCTCAGTACAGAACACGCAAGCTAACCACTCAAGGTCACTGGCATATATCTGAGTCTTAAATGAAGCGAGGTAGGCATCGTATTGTCACTATAACTATAAGTAGGTACCTACACCGAATCACGTGATTGGTATTTTATAAAACGTGACCCGACTATCCACGGCTCGGCGGTTCTAAAGGAATAACACATTAATATTCTGTTGTTTCCTTATTTTACGTTTTCTTGGAGGAAAATCACGATGCAATTGAACTGATGATCATTTTTGTTCATTATTATAAATCAGACAATATGGAGGCAGTCTGTCGGCAGCCTCGATATTGTAATATTTTCTCTAGCTCGCTTCAATAATATGATGACAGTGGACAGGCAAGCAGCTGCCTTGAGTCATATTCAGAAGTAGCTACTTACATAAATAAAGTCATCGTAAAATTCATAGATAAAATCGGTTAGGCCTTTAAACGTTGAGCTCCTCAAGTTCTGAGTTGAGCTGCACGACTACTGACAAATACGTGCACTGACTGGACAGGTCCCCTCAATCTGTCTGATTCTTTCATCAAAAGATCATTTCAGACACCAATCTAAATGGTCTTCACATGATTTGACCAAGATTATGTCTGGACTTTAAAAGAGACTGTGACCTCTGAGTTTGTTTCGGCCTTTCTTCTCAGAGTAGTCAGTTCAGTGCAGGCAGTCGAAACGCCGACCTCATCTAGTTTTTTTTTTGTTTTTAGGGTTCCGTAGTCAACAAGGAACCCTTATAATTTCGCCATGTCCGTCTGTCTGTCTGTCTGTCTGTCTGTCCGTCCGTCCGTCTGTCCCCGGCTTAGCTCAGAGACACTTAGTACTAGAAAGCTGTAATTTGACATGGGTATGCATATTAATCATGCCGAAAAAGTCGTCAAATAAAACCATGAAAAATATTTTTTATTAGGGTACCTCCCTTACACGTGAAATGGGGATGATATTTTTTTTTCTCGTCTGTTTCATGGTGTGGGGTATCGTTGGATAGGCCGTTAAAAATATTGTGGGTTTGTCAGAACCATTTTTCAATTAAGGCATCCGTTTGCGTAATATTAAGCTTTAAAGTGCTATTTTTTGTTAGAGTCAAGTGTCCCCCCCCTTGCCAGCTAAATGGTTGGTTTCGGATACGTGAAAAAAATCATGGCAATAGTATATATAACGAAATTAAAAGGAAAACTATCACAGCTAAGTAGGCTTCACAAGTTAACGAGTAATAGTCGACCAACTTAAATTTGCAGTTGGAGAATTGACCGTTACGTATATCGATGTATGGGAGAGCATGTTTTTCAACTACAATGTTAAGTTTGTTTTTGGGATAAATTCATCCCAACTACGGAACCCTTCATTGTGCGTGGTCCGACATGCACTTGGCCAGTTTTTTTAAATATGTTTGACGTGTAAATGTGTTTGTACAAACCTACTTACAGAAAATAAATGATTTATCATTTACAAAAGTTAAAACAGACAGAAGAGGTTGATCATGACAGAGACAAATAGAATTACATAGGACTAGTAGCATTTCCTTATTCTTAGACTAGTCGTTAAACCAAAAACAAAACATATTTTTTCCAGACTTGATCATTGTGACTTCTGTCCATCCTCGACGACTAACTTATTAAGAAAAGCAAGAAATCACTAAACCAGGCGTCGTCAAGTGACGAATAAGTAATTATTATTTAAGTTAATGATCTTCTAAATCCCTTAGTTCTGCAAGTGTCCGCCATAAATCAAGTGGCGCCAGTGGGCCGTGAGTCACGGATCGACGTCGGCGCGGGCGCAGCTTTGTACCTACTATTTTTCAGCTAATTCTATTTTCAGACATAATATTAATTGCTCACTTAGTTCGGCCAGTGACAATTGGATTGTGTGAAGTTAAAACTGGCGATTATAAACTGGATATTGGATCCTGTTCACTGGTCTTATTATCTATGGTCCTCTGAACGAACACATTTTCAGGCGATGAAATAATGAAATATACGTCATGTTAATATTGTTTTTGAAAAAGTTTTCTAGTCAGGTTTTCTCCCGGTGTTTTTTCCTTACATACTCTCGCTAGACCCTCAAGCAAAAGGAGGTTCAGATCCTCTGTTAAGGCTTCTACAGACTAGTGCGACTCGCGACTCGACACAAAGGCACCGCTCGTCGCGCGACACGCGGGGCCTTTGTGTCGCGTCGTGAGTCGCGCTGGTCTGTAGAAGCCTTTAATTAGTAAATTATATATAATTTATTTATAATACCATTATAATGGTATTATAATTTCGTGGTTTAACATTGGTACCTAAGTAGGTGTATTCCGTGTAAGTATTCAATATTAAATATTTGTTGCATTATTAGCTGACCCGACAGTCGCCCTGACTAAATTTCAATTCTTAAAAGCAAAAACAAACGTTTTTCCCGAATTTTCCAATATTCCGGACAAGTTTTTCATTGTTTTTCCCAAAAACCTTATTCGGACTATTACGAATATTTTAAACAAAAAAAGTGGCCAAGTGCGTGTCGGACCACGCACAATGAAGAGTTCCGTAGTTGGGATGAATTTATCCCAAACCAAACTTAACATTGTAGTTGAAAAACATGTTCACCCATACTTCGATATGACGTCACGGTTAGATGTTCATGTTCTTTAATATTTTTTTCAATACACTTGCTCGAAAACTGATTCATATCGCACTACGATTAGGTTCACAATGCAATGTCACACGCGTGCGATTTTTTATTTTTCAATACGTGTGCGGGAATAAAAATTACCAGAGATAACTTATACCTCTTATCAAAATAATTGGTTCAATGCCTCTATTCACACCGTCTCGCGCCAGAGACGGTCCTCTCTATTCGGAGGTGATTTTTTTTTAAATTTTGGCAAAGATGCGTCTTTTTGCGGCGATAATATTTTTGGAATATTTAATCATGTTTATTAATAGAATACCATTATTATTACAATAAAAAAAAACGTTTATGAACAAATTAACATTTATTTGTGTTCTAAACTCAAAAATATTTTAATTTTCTATTACCTTTGCTTCTCCTTTAACCTGGCGAAGCAAAGCGTGGAAAAAACAAGAAAATGAAATCATAGTTTCTTAATACTTAATTCATGACAAAAATACTTTTCGTTATTTTATTTTATTTCTTCAAAAGTGTATTGAAAAACGTCGTTTGATACACGTGGACATTTGTTATTGCAGTTCTCGGCTCAAAAACAACCTCTCCTACGGCTCGGGTGTTAATTCCGCCTCGAATGCAATAACAAACATTCTCCACTTGTTTCAAAATGTACTACTATAATAACACCTTGTAAATGTGCCATGTTATACGCAAATAAAATCTTATCTTATCTCAAAATGAAAAGCTTATTCAAACGGTTTTATTTCAAGACCTACCTATTTATCAACAGAAATCTAAAAAAAGCTCCTGATTATTATGTACATAAATTACTAGTTGTCCGTTATACTGTTAACCCTGTCACTCCTAATGAAACGCTAAGCTAAAATCCATTGCGTAGCGACCCCCGCACTAGCGATATAAAATACGTGCCACGTCTATATAGGGTTACTTTCCCCTACCATGTGATTCATTGAAAATTACAGATTTATTTTTGTTTTGATTTTTATAGACTGCTGCATATTATGGACTGATGGAACCGAAACGTGGACACTCACGGTACAGCTGGTCCATAAATTCAATGTCGCTCAACAAGCTATGGAATGGAACGGGCTATGCTTGGATGACTTCAAGCATAGCCCGTTCCATAGCTTGCTGAGCGACATTGAGGGATCGAATCCGGAACGAGGTGATCCGGCAGAGAACCAAAGTTGTCGACATAGCCCACAGAATAAGCAAGCTCAAGTGGCAATGGGCCGGCCATATTAGCCGTAGAACCGATAACCGTTGGGGTAGACGTGTTCTTGGATGGAGACCGCGAATCGGCAAACGTAAGGTAGGACGCCCTTAGGCTAGGTGGAGCGACGATCTTCGCAGGGTGGCTGGTGGCAGCTGGATGAGAGTTGCCGAGAATCGAGCTGAATGGCGTGCAATTGGAGAGGCCTATGTCCAGCAATGGACTGCTATGGGCTGATGATGATGATGATGATGATATCATGGACTTCCTTCATTCCATGGTTACATATATTCGATAGAAATCAGAGGTACTGTCTGTTTAATCCACAGTTCGGCTAGTCAATCACCAACGCTTCTGTCTGGTCCACCTCCTTCTTCTCCTGCCTGTCAGCTTCACGTTGTCCTTTTTCATAGATAGCATCCCTGATCTCTCCCATGGCAAAATCCATCCATATTTTCTTTGGTCTTCTCTCCCCCTCCATCCTTCGACATAAAATATTCATCACTCTCTTAGTCCTATATAATAATGCATTAAGGGTGCTGATGAGGCTGCCCCGATTCTGCAGCGCATCAGGGATGTTCGCTGAGTCGCATGTAGACTATTTCTATTGTACTATGCAAAAACGGTGTACAGCCCTGGTGCGCAGGGTTCGGGCTAGCTCCAACTGCATCCTGAGGGCATTCGCGCAGAGGTTCGATTGCCAGTACCTGAACCATTGCTGTATGGTTCACATATTGAGCATCTTTTGTGTGTATTTTAATTGTTCTAGGTTTAAATTTTTTGTGCCTCTGCCTATGATCCTTGTGTTGGTCGAAATAAATGTTTATTTTTATTATCAGTCACATGTCCATCCAACCTGCCTTAATCACAGAAATATCAACGGCAGTCGAAATGAGCCAGAATACAATCTTGGTTTAGCTATAAATCTTATTGCTTTAATCCCTAAGTTTAATCCTCTTGTGACAGTGTTGGGATTACTTTAATCCCATTTTATTGGATTGATGCAGATCTATGCCTTTTCCATGTTTTTTCCACCATACATACGTACTTACTTATTGCATTTTGATAAATAGGTATATCATGCATGAATTTCGACCTCATCATAATTATCAGAGAAATCATGTGCAAACATAATCCACTAGGCCTTATCATTTCGGTCATTAAACTCAACATTCTAGAAAGAAGTCGATTTGCAATAGTAATTCCTGTCGCGTCAGGGGCGAAGGCGTAGGGCGCCACGACGGCGCGACGCTCCCGCCGCCCGGGCGCCGGCGCCGCCCCGCCAAATAAACGACTTATACTTATTATAGTCTGTGCCACTTCAAAAACTTCCCTACTCTTTGTTACTTAGTTATTTATTCATCGGTTTTTGAACGATAATTGAGGAACCGTTCCTAGTAATAAGGTAACGTGAAAGTAAGTATATTTTTGAGTAAAAAAAAATAGTTTCTCTTTCTTTTAAAAAGATCCCGTTGCTTGTTTTGTTCTCGTCTATTATTTTAAACAATTGGTTTACTGCTGTCAGATAGTGGTATTTTAATGGTCATTGAGGTTTCAACAATAGGTACCGGGTAAAACGGGGTGAATAGGGATGCAGGGGTGAATCGGAACGCAATTTTAAAATGGATTTTAAAGTTGAAATAACATCTTTTGTTGCCAAAGAGAACTACAATGTGTTACCTGTATTATAATTAACGATTAAGTGTCCTTGTTGGCAACAAACAATATTATTTCAAGGTTAAAATCCATTTTAAAGTTGCGTCCCGATTCACCCCTGCATCCCTATTCACCCCGTTTTACGGTACCTTCTTCAAACGGCATGTTTTCTGTAGATTAGATTTAGTTGTCATGGAGATTGGAGAGTACAAGTTATCGTTCCAATCGCGTTAGCAATGTCCCATACAGGGACATGACAACGATATCAAAGGGCTGCCCTTTTTTTCTTTAAGCTGGTTGTTATTTTTCTTTTTGTCCTGAATATCGGTAAACCTTTCAGTTTCATTTTCCTTTTAACGTGATTCCAATCCAGTCCGTGAAAAACAAGGAAAGAGAAGCCGACGAAGTTCAAGCAGGATTGATTTCTTCCAAAGAGTTCCGAGTAGCTCTATGGATATCATAACCCATTGACTTCTTCTGCTTCGTGGTGCTGGCACGACAGTTATTCAAAAGCCAATGACCAAAAATGGTGCAATAATTTTTTTTTCGCGGCCATCCTTCAGACATTATTAATTAGGTGCAGAATAATATGACGAACTAAAGTTATTAAGCAGTAACTTATCTTGCCATCAGTCTGAACCGAGTTTTAAAAACAAACATAAAAAATAAATGTTAAGTACTTATTTATCATCTAAAAGCAGGTTTGTACAGATTAGAGCTTATTTTTTACATAAAAATTTGTAGAAAAATCGTTTACTTATCAATATTTTCATTTTTGTGATAGGTTTTTCTAATACCGACTAAGGTTTCAAGTTCAACGATGGCCGCGGAATAAAAGGAAAGTTAAACATTTAGATTTTCAAATGCCCGTTCCAAAGCTAGAACTTTTTCGACGGAGCTGCGTTTACATGGCTCCCCCCTAATTTACAATGCTTTGCCTAGGTCAATTACTCAACTACCCAAACCCAAACAAAACTTATTGAATAAGTTTTGTGTTGCATTGCGAAAGTGGTTGTTACAAGAATGTTTTTATTCGATAGATGAGTTCTTTGAAAAGTGTCCCTGTAAATTGTATACGTTAAAGCACAGATATATTTAAGTGAATATAAAAAACTTGTACTATTGCATGCTAAATATTGGGCAAATGTGTGTTACTAAATATTTTATCTAAGAACTTCATGTACCTACCATATTTGTTGCAATAAATAAATGAATTGAATTGAATTAAAACCAAATGCGCCACTTGACTACGTCCCATAGTGATTTGGTCCCTGTCCTTTTGCTGCCCAAAAACTTTGCCACTTCCACGGCGCTATCGGTGGCAGCGCAGAGGTCACTTTGACTGCATGTTTTGGGGCACAGAGGGTAGGAGATGCAGCATAGTTTGTGACGTAGCTCCTCACCCACACCCTGATGCCGTTCCGTCGAGGTAGCCCTACTTTACGACGTTCAATGTACACGTTCCCACTTCCCACTAACTAAGAGAAACTTATCGGAAGGAGCATGCGTAGTTCATACAAACGTAATACCAAAATAATTTGTAAATCAAACATATTCTGAAGGTAGTGTGTATTTATTTCGATTGGATTACAGAATATCTATGTTCCCAAATATATATTTTGAAAAGACGAGGTATGAGAAATTTAAAATTTATATAGAAAACTTATTTTTCTCATAACTCTTGTTTAAATCAGTGTCCATTCAAAATATATATTTGGGAACCTAGATATTCTGTATTCCAATCGGAATAAAGACACACTTCCTTAAGAATATGTTTGATTTACTTACAAATTATTTTGGTAAGTATTACGTTTGTATGAACTACGCATCCATAAAACCGCCTCTTAACACATAATCAAACAATAAACTAAGTTTAAAGTATCAAACAATTAAATTTTCGCAGTAACACAATAAATCAAACGTTTCATTATGCATGCTATTGATCAGCCTTCAGATATCAGCTGCACGTAAATCTATAATAAATGCTGAACAGTACATAACACACCCATAAAACCAGCTGTTATGGGAGCAGGCGAGCAGCTAATACATATGGAAGTACTAACGATAAATAAGTACGTGATATACATAAAGATTTTACTAGTCGAGACAAAGGTGTGATTGCTTCTAAAAGATTGTAATGTGGTATTGTTGTGTTTTTTTTATTTTCTTCTTAGTAACATCCTCAGATTATAGAAAGAAGGTAACATCCAACAACTGTTAGTAAGTAGTAAAGTAGCCTAAGTAACTCCATAACATCAGCTATCTGATCTGCCAGTGAAAGTCCCGTCAAACTCGGTCCAGTCATTCTGGAGATTAGCCGAAACAGACAGACAAAAAGTATTTTTTTTCTTTTTTTTAGCTTTCTATAAATCTACTTTCATAGAAATGTAGTAAAAAGCTGTTATTTTTTTGACATTACAGACACTTCAATTTTATTTATTTGTATGGACGGCATCCTTTTTGGTCAACTCTATCGGAAAGTTGCAAGTGGCGAAGCAGAGCGTCATGGAATTGGATTCCTGGGTCTTAGAATGCTGGTGATGAATAGTGATGAATTATCTCAATAAATAAAATATCCACAAACGTTCAAAAGAAAGATAAAAAAAAAAATCAAAACCGATGTCAGGTGAAAAATATCACAAAAATCATTTAAAAAAATCTATCTCCTAAACTACCTACTAATAATCTAAAAGGCATCAACAAAATTTTACCTTTAGACGTCATTAATCCGGCCACCTGTTTATAGGCAATAAGCTTGCCTCCATTAAACATAACTGGCGAAATGTTGGTGTCCTAAAAACTTCTGTTGAGAGAAGTTGAGTTGAGCTGAATGGTGCTGATCCATGCGTCATGTTCGTGAACGGGCGCTGTCGGTCATCTCTTAGCTGCCTCGGCTTATTTTATTTATTTTAGTTCTGAATGGTTTTTTTTTGTTTATTTCTATTTTTTGTGTACCTACTATGGACCAGTTATTTTGTTTTTTTTTATATTGTCCTCGCATTTAGTTATAAATTCAACATTAAATATGTACCTTTTTTTTTTTTGGGTGGGAAATTATCAAATAACTTCTCCCACTCTGGGCGGAGCGGGAGGGCGTGTCAGACTTTTACTGACTAAAACCCACCCATATTCCTTCATTTGCCTGTGTGCCAGGGCCACGATATCCCTTTCGGACAAACTCGCAACCCTGGCAGGCATTGGCCCTAGCGGACCCCGTCAGTTGGTGCTGACAACTCTTTGAGGCGCGCGTGGAATACGACGCGCCATCGACCCGGGCCTGGTCCTTATCGGATGGTGAGCTACCCATCGCTCACCGTCCGCAGGCCCGCGCCTACGGTGGCCGGAAATCGGCTTGCGACTCCCGACGCCCGGGGCGTCTCCTGCGGCGACTAGAGGCGCGAGGGCGCGAACCTTGCCTCTCCCTCACGCGTTCCGCCTCCTCCTTCACAAGCATTACTAATTCGCAGAAGGAGGTGACGGCCTCCCATGCACTCTCGCTACGAACCATGGCCTGAACCAGGGCCGGACGCGAGAGATCGCCGCCGCCGATCGCCTCCGTGAGGACACGGCGGTGCTCCGCCCAATAAAAAAAATTAAATATGTACCTAACAATATTTTTGGAACATTTTAATTCAAAAGAGTGTCAATGGAGTTTCTTTCCCGTTCTTCTCCATAAATACTACTACGTTTTGGAAGGGCAACTAGCTTCATATTTCGAACTGACCGACTCTTTGATCATTCAAAAGTGCCTAATAATAAATAAACAATAATAATAGAAAGTTTATTTCTGAACAAAAAAATACAGATCTAACATATTTTATATCAAGACACTTAAAATGAGCTTTGGTAGTAACACAATTCAATAAAAATCTAATAACTGTAATCTGTACAAAATATGGGAAACCCTGCCTCTCAAACTAGGTAACAAAAAACCTGCCTGTAAATGGTTTATTTGAAATAAATCCTTTCCGTCTTATTACAAAACAAGATTTTATATTTTGACATGGCTTAAACCATGGGGCCAGTTTTTGTAATAAGAACGTAACTGTGATTAAAATACCGTTCTAACAAAACTGAAAACTTAGTTCGGTACTAAGTTGTCAGTTTTGTTTATGGAACTTTACCATTGACGGAATAAAGTTCGAAATTCAATAATGGCTCCATGTTGCACCTGCACCTGTCTGAAGATAAACCTTGTTTTGTAATAAGGGGGTTTGAGTTTGAGTTCTGCCGACCCATAGGGGGAATAAAGGCACGACGTTGTGTGTATTAGTTATCTGCTAGACGCGGTGACAGTAGGGAATGGCTAACTTAATGGAGTTTACGTAATGCGCTGCAGGTGCCACTTGCCACGTACCTTATGTTCAAGCTATTCAATAATCTACATGTCACTAACTAATTATAGAAAGTGTTCAACATGTTGCGAGTCATCAGTTATTGTACTAACACAGTTGTTAGTGCAATAACTGATGCACCGTGCACCTAGCTTCTGACGCTTCATAAGTGCCCTTGTGTGTATAAAATATTTAAAAAAAACACTTTTTAGTTGTAGACTTGTTGCAGGTAAATAACAGTGACAGGAAGTTATTTAACATCATCCACATAGCCTAAGTGTGAAAAATACGTAATAATGTAGCTAACGGAAAAACTACAAAAGCAAAGTTAATACAATTTATGTGGGACCACCGCGCAAGCTTCCTCACCAATCATTTGGTAGCAAAGAAGCAGTGCGGTGGTCCCAAAAACGAATTTCCAAAATCAATTGACGAAAATATCGATGAATCATACAAAAAAAAAAGAAAAGACATACCTAGACGAACATAGACAGAACCTCTTAATTTTTTTAAATCGGTTAAACAAATAAGTAGGTAAATGAAATTATAATAAAAATATAAACCGATTTATACCAAATGATATTGAATTAGATGGCAGCACTAGGCGAGACGTATATTTGTCTTTAGTGTCGTATTCAAGAAAAGCTTAAAAAAGTCGTGCTGAAAATATTAGCCCACGAGCTATTTTTTCGGTGATTTTCTCGGTTATTTTTGTGTGAATGTATTTCTTTCTGACAAAAATCGCCGACAAAATCACACGTGGGCGGGCCCACCACGGGCATGCCATCCCTAGTCTCTTGACTAGAGATGGCATGCCCAGGGTACGCAGGACATACATTTTTTATTGAGATATTTATATTCATTTATATTTATTTCTTTCTTTTTTATGTGCATTTAATTATTGTAATTGGTTTTTATCCGTGTTAATTAAAGTTAAAATAAATAATAACTAATGATTCGCGGTGCTGTATTTTCAGAAGGTCGTCCATGGAAGCGTTTTATGCAATCTTTAAGCTATGATCTTCAGTGTATTTAACGAGCTGATTATAAAACCCAACGTTGATTGATCAAAGCGATGCGATGCTAACTACCATTTGCCTAGGGCGTTTCGACCAATAGCGACATGTCTGGCAATAAAATTATGATCACTTTTGATCGTACAGAATTATAATTTTATGTAGGTACTTAGATACAAGATGCTCGTTTACGGCTTGTGGCTTGCTTGCGTGTCCACGTGTAACCCCTTGGAAACAGAGAGTACAGACAACACATTTTATTGAGTAGAAGCAAATAGACATAGCGGTAGGGTGACCATAGTTTAACTGTTTTTTTTTCAAGGATAAATTGTGGGCGGCGTCCAAGCAAAAAGGGTCCAGTAGTGGGGTATTGATTTAAGACTAGATTCGGTATCTAGAATTATAGTCAATTGATAATAAGGATTAAAAAAATATTCAAAAACTGGCACATTTTGTTTTTATCAGACATTTGAAGTTCAAACTCTGAAAAAGCTTGATTTGGGAAAAAGCATTTTCAAATTTGACATCCAACCTTGGTATCGTTTTACTAAACTTTTCACTTAACATTTGTGGTACTTAGAAACATCTTTTATAGTCATTTACTTTAAGTATATGAACTAGTAGTTACTTGAGCATTAATAAATGATTATGACGATTTTAATCGAACCTCCCGTTTTTTTTTTTTTCTCAAGGTGAGCGTAATGATCTGATATGGGATTTAGATCTTTCAAAGGAGCTCAGTTACTGGCTATTAAAATGTGTTGTCTTGGTGATTAAAATTTTTCTTGGTAATGAAATTCTTGTAAACCAAATGCTTCTTTTCAAAACTTGGGATGTAATATGAGCATCACAGTTAACCTACACACCCATTTGGACTGCTTCCCACATAACTTGAGTGTAGATAGCATACTCACATGATGGCTGATTACTGCTGGGCTCTTATGAGAGACAATCCAAAGGAAAAATATACAAAAAAAATCAATCAAGAGAAGTTTTTTGTATTCTGAATATTAACAAATGTTTTTTTTTCATGCTAATCGTTTCTTTTTTAATAACTCTAAAACTAGAGCAGATCCATAAAAACTAAATGCATATTTGGAATCAGTGAATCAGGTACTCTCAAAATCAAGTCTTACAATTACGCCACCAAAAAATTTGTTGGCCAGTGTAATCAATTAAAATCGCGAAATGCAATTTTTTTACCCAACTTTACAAAACTGCGTAGTGCGTATATATCTCGGAAACTAAATGCCGGGAACTGGACTCTTTTTGCTTGGACGCCCAATATTAAGTACTAAAAATGTTTCACCCAATCATGTCCTGTCTCTTAAGATACAGGCCTCCTAGTTTAAGAGACAGAGTTTATGTTTTGTTTATATAGTTCTTTTTTGTAGCCTTTTAAATTTTGTACAAACAATTATATATATTTTTAGTATGTAGATATACTGTGCTCAACCTGTGTCTATGTACTATTTTGGAAAAATAAACATTATTATTTATTTATGTATTTTTTTGTCAATTTTGTCATTGCTTAGTTGAGAATCTTGAAATATTACGTTTACCATACATTGCAATTAAATGTTTTACTTATCGCAATTATGTTTTATTTACGTAGCCTAGTACCCACTTTGAAGCACGGCAACTAACATCTTAGCTATTCTCGAAAGTTAGGTACTTACCACATCATTAGAAGGTACGTGTACCTCAGCTAATGATGTGGTACCCGACTTTGAGGTAGGTCACCTTGACTCGTAAAAACTGCACAACGAAATGACCATCAACTCCATGGTCACCGCATATTCATAAACATTTTACTGTAGAAACGTCCTCGGCGCGATCGTAAGCTCATAGTTAGTGTAATGTGCAGTGCAGGCGGTTTGTGTCACGTCGGATCTGATGCAAGGTCTCATCCTAGGTCGTCAAGGATCATCATTATTTATTTATTTATTAACGAACAGCTTATACATTCATCACTGTTTTATTTACAAAAGTGTTTAGGAAAGGTATTACCTTCTGTTAATGTATACACAAAATAATTATAGGTGGGGAGGACTTACCTACATAATATAAAATAAATAAAAAACCAGCCAAGTGCGAGTCGAACTCGCGCACGAAGGGTTCCGTACCATTATCTATAAAAATGGCAATAAAATCACGTTTTTTGTATGGGAGCCCCCCCCCCACCCCCCCTATATATTTGTTTTATTTTAATTTAATTATTTATTTTACAAGTGAATATATGTATAACTAAATATTCTGTGAATATTTCAAGCATCTACCTGTTGCCGTTATCAATATAGAGCAAAACCGACCAAATAAATCACGGTTGTAATATGGGAGCCCCTTAAATATTTATTTTATTCTGTTTTTTATATTATATTTGTTGTTATAGCGGCAACAGTAATACATCATCTGCCAAAATGTCAACTGTCTAGCTATCACGGTTCATGAGATACAGCCTGGTGACAGACGGACAGACAGACAGACAGACGGCGGAGCCTTAGTAATAGGGTTCCCGTTTTACTACTTTGGGTACGGAACCCTAAAAAAACAAAATCGGTTCCTCCGTTCAGGAACTATGATACCACTGACAGACACACAGATACACACTACAAACTTAAAACTCCCCTCTTTTTCATCGGGGGTTAAATAGTACTTTTCACTACGATTGAGACACCTTGTATTGGATTATTTTATTTTCTCGTAATCGACGGCAACAGATTGAAAATTATTTATTTTCCTTTCTTTTCCATCTGCGAATTAGAGTCTCCAACTCTCCATTCTCACTAGATGATGACATTTTCACTGTTGTAAAATAAATTACGGTCACCAATTCAATTTGTAATTATAGAAAACTTCTAAAGATTTCGCGCCAATAACTTGTTTTTTCACGCATTCTAGAAGATATCGCCGTTTTCAGTTACATTTTTAAAAATAAATTGTTCTTTTATTATGAAACAGTTATAAGTCGAGTCTTTATTCATGATTATTCTACATAAGAATAAAGACTATTTCGTTTTTTGTGGCTCGTTGTTATAAGAAAAAAAAAACTTTTCCCGTAGAGGAAAATATGCTATTTTATCCCCGCTCTGGTACGCTTCAATGACGGACTTTTTAAACAAGTGGAGTGACAAAACACATTGGACAGCAGCTGCTTAGAAACCAGAAGTAAGATTTAAATAAAATGAATTAACTTTAATAAAATAAAATACAACAGAATACAAGTTAATGAAGGGCATGAACATCATCAGCAATATTGGCAGGCTGGCAGCCTCCTCCCACCGCTCAGTACAGGCCTCCTCCCTTTTGTGCCATGCTTCCCTGGTTGCCAAGGATACCTGGTAGGCTTTATAGGAAAATTATTGATACGGGGGTTCACTTACCGTGTTAAGAAAAAACATGGATGAAAAAAGGTAAATTGTAAAGTTAATTATTTAAAAAAAAAGTAAACGTGGAGTTTCTTGCTGGCTCTTCGCCATAGGAAACGACCAATTGGAACCGTGCACCTAGCTTCAGACGTCTCATAAGTGCCCATGTAGGTTTATGTGAAATTAAATATTTTAAAATAGGATTTAAAAGAATATTCATGGTCTGTAAAAGTGAAAAGAGTATCAGTTGATAGGCAGTAGAAATAAAAAAATTATTGATACGTAGGTACACTTACTGCGGTAAGACGAGACCGCGGCATGCACGGAAGGAAAATGTATTTTCTGAAAAAGTAGGCACTGCACTAGCTAGTAATCAACGAATTTTTAATTTACTTTGCAACTGGTTTTATGACATGCAATATGATATTTTTATCACTTTGTTTAGTGCAACAAACTCTATGTATCAACTAACTTAGCATCTAAATATTTTGCTTATACTATATCCACTTTATTTATTCTAGGTAAGTACCTACAATTTTTCAAAAATCAAGTTCACTATTTTATGTTACGTTGGCACTAAATGAGCACGAGTGCATTAATTACTCACTTTAGCAAGGTGCGTAATCTACTTTTTCGTACCACTTGCTCAAAAAAGTGACATTCTATGCCACAAAAAGCGAACATAACAATAGTCATTTTTAATCTGTTAAAACAAGGAAGAAAATTGTACTGAATTTCATTCATCCTCTAGGGGGAGAATGTGATTTAAATTTGGAATACTTACCGAAATTTATATTGAACTACATCTGTGTTTACACCATTGAGTTTGTATATAAAGCATTATACATCTTTTTGAAAAAGGAATACGCATTTATTATGCAGTTATGATTAAATAAAATTATGAAAACCGACGAGGCCGTATGAGCTTGATGCCTTTGCTTTTCCGACAAAAAAAAAAAACTACCTTTACTGCTTATTTGTAAGCAGAGGTAAATCTCTGTTTTTTGCGGTTTTCCGGCTTAAAAACCGAAGTGAATTGTGAGAAAATCCATGAGAAAGGAGGACCAAAAGTAGACCCGGTTAGCAACATTAGTCCGTAAACAGTAAACACAGTCCCAAGTTACAGAAAAGATTTTGTATGACAATAACTGGCCAATTATTACTTGTGTGTGTAGTTTGTAATAACAATTAATTGATAAACTCTTCAAACTCAAACTCAAAGCATTTATTTCAATTAAACCAATTACAGCCACTTTTGAATTGTCAAAGAGTCGGTCAGTTAGTCAGAAAGTTGAAGCTATTTCATTCCAAAACGTAGATCTCTATGGAGAAGAATAGGCAAGAAACTCCAAGGATACTCTTTTAAATCTAGATATTACAAAATCCTGGGTACATTATTCTTGTCGCTATATGTGAGAACAATGTAAAAAAATAAATTATTTAAAAACAATACAAAATATAAAAGATTACAAATAAGCCCTGGCAGATAGGAGATGACCAGTCACAACTGACGGCGCCCGTTCACGAACATGACCCGTGGATCAGCACCATCCAGCTCAACCATTTTGTAGGGAACCGAATGATCCAAGACACGCGCCACCAGCGAGACATTTAAGTGAGCATGACATACTCTTAACTTCAAAATAATAATTAGGTTCTACGATATTCAATATAAACAATTCCGAAATTATCATCGTTATGACTTGTCACTGTTTACTAAACATTATGATAAATTGCCATTAGTATGAACTTCATAAGTCCCTGAAAACAATAATTAATTAACAATATTTCCCCTGTGGAATCGTTTGACATTTATTCTAATTATTTTTGGCCTGTCATAGCCTCTTTAGAATTATGTAGGTAATTACAATACACTTAGGTGTACAGTCATGAGCACTAATATGTAAACACTTAGCAAAATTCAAAACTAATTTTCTCGTGGAATTAACGATTGCAACTTTGAGAATAGATCTATTGCACGCCTCATATGCGAAGCGTTGAGGTTGTGCTCTACTCTCGACATTTCAAAAAAAGCAGTTTTCTCGAAACTGTAATCGTTTTTTTTTATTTATATATATATATATAATATATATATATATAAATATATATATATTATATATATATATATAAATAAAAAAACAGTGTTTTACTTTAGATAATAAAAAAAAATATTCCGGTACGATAATTTTTTCGACCAATTTACCTGCCACATACACCAATATCTATAAACACACACACGGACGTCGAATAAGAATAAGAATAATTTATTTGTGAAACATAGGTAATTACAGACAAAATCTTAAAAATTAGGAAGTGCGCTATGTTTTGCCAATATTGACATACAAATGATTGATGAGTAAAAACAATTAAAGTGAGTATTATTCAATTACCATGATAAATGTATAACAATACATTAATTCATTACCTAATTTTATTAACACATTCATGCAAATTAAATTTTATTCTAATTTATTCAGAGTCAATTTCATTTCATGTCACTTTTTTCAGTCAATCAAATTCAAAAGATTAGTATTAATGTACAATATCAAAATTTATGTCAGCATTATAATTATATAGATTCGTCATTAAGAAACTCATCTAGAGTATAATAGCATCTTTCAAGTAGTAACCCGTTAAGTGTTTTTTTTAACTTTTGCAGTGGCATACATTTTATTTCATCGGGTATTTTATTATATAATTGTGGAGCAACACCAAATAAGCTTTTCTTCATTAGAGAAGTTTTACATTTCACAAGACATAATTCGTTAATATATTGAGCACGTATCGGCGTTTTCTTTACTGCACATAGTTTTTTAAATAAATGTGGATTTGCTTTCACAAATAATGCAGTTTCCAGGATGTATAGAGCTGGTAGGGGTAATATTTTTAACTTTTTAAAATACGGAATGCAACTATCTGTTGTTTTTAAACCACACATAGAACGTAAACATCTTTTCTGTATCCTGAAAACAATTTCTCTGTTTGTTGACTGTCCCCAAAAAATAACAAAAACAACAAATAACAAAAAATAACTTATGGAGTCTAGTAAGTCCATTAAGTCCTACAACTTATGGAGTCTAGTAAGTTCTAAAACTTATTGAATCTAGTATGTCCTACAAATTGATAGTAGGTAGATACTATGAAAGAATAATAATAAAATGTGTGATTATGTGTGCAATGTAGAATAGAAAGGTACTGTTTAATTAAATAGCAATAATTAGGTGGAGTAAGTTATTATAAATAGGTATGTTACTGGATAAATAAATTATGGTCGCACAGGTCAGTAAGTTACAAGAATACATTTTAATTTGAAACCAATGTCTATAATATATGTATTGTATACTCAGATAGTAATAAATGTTGTGGTGTTCATTGATTGATATTTAGAAAAAAAAATATGTATATATACATACAAACAAAGGTACATAGCAACAACATTGATTTAATTGCATGTTTATGATGTATATTTTTAGCAAGCAGTGGTGGTGGCCTAGCCCGACTTAGATCGTGGGTTCGAAACCAGGCAGGCATTTTGTGTATTTTCACTCATCACCACTGTTCATCAACGGTGAAGGAAAACACCGTGAGGAAACCGGCATGTCTGAGAACCAATACTTCGAAGACATGTGACATCTACCAGTACGCATTGTTTCCGCGTGGTAGATGTGCATCCATTAAATTGGATGCATGGGCTTCCATTAAATTGGAGGCATGGGCTTCCATTAAATTGGAGGCATGGGCTTCCATTAAATTGGAGGCATGGGCTTCCATTAAATTGGAGGCATGGGCATCCATTAAATTGGAGGCATGGGCATCCATTAAATTGGACGCATGGGCATCCATTAAATTGGACGCATTGGGCATCCATTAAATTGGACGCATGGGCATCCATTAAATTGGGAGCATGGGCATCCATTAAATTGGACGCATGGGCATCCATTAAATTGGACGCGTTTAACATACCTTAAAATAGTATCTTACTTACAGGACTCATCATGTCAAGCTTATTACCGCCTCCGGAAAAATTAGACGTTGAGGGAGACCCCGCTTCATTAGGTTTAAGATGGGAAAAGTGGAAGAGATCTCTTAAAATTTATTTTGAGGCAACTGACACTACAAAATCTCCAAAAAAGAGAGCACTATTGCTGCTATTAGGAGGTACAGGCCTTCAAGAGATTTTCTATAACATACCAGGAGCAAGTGTTGAGGAGTCTGAGGGAGTAGACGTTTTCGAAGTTGCTGTCGACCACCTTGATAATTATTTTCTACCAAAGCAAAACAAGACATATGAAAGACATGTTTTTCGTCTTATTAAGCAAAATGAAGGAGAAAGTTTCGATAAATTTGTTATTAAACTTCGAGACCAAGCCTCAAAATGTAAATTTGAAAAACCGGATGAACACATTGTTGACCAAATTATAGAAGGATGTCTCTCCTTGGAATTGAGGAAAAAGATTTTGATCATGGGGGACGGAGTAACTTTGGACAAGGTGGTGATCGAAGCCAATACATTGGAAGTAGTAAATCAACAGCTAAAAGATTATGGACGAGAAGAGAAAACCAAAACAAATGAAGTTAATGCAGTTGCAAACAAAAATACAAGACACATACAAGGAAGACAACAGAATAAACCAAATAGTGACATACAATCAGGCAAGTGCAATAGATGCGGGAGTGTTGCGCACAAACCTCAAGATTGGAATTGCCCGGCAAAAGGAAAAAAGTGTCACAATTGTAGTAAGATAGGACATTACCAAAGATGTTGTAGGTCAAAAGAAATGCAAATCAAACGGAAATTCGAACCAATACCGGAAGGAACTAAATATAGTAAACGACCACGTAAAGACAACCCAATAAATTCTTTAGAAAATGAAGAGGTGCAATGTATATTCAACGTGAACGATGATGCGACGGTAGAATGTCACGTTGGAGGAATAAAACTAAAGATGTTAATCGATTCAGGTTGTAAATTAAATTTAATATCGGAAGATACCTGGAACTATCTGAAGAGTAACAAAGTAATTTGTTGCAAACAGGTTAAAGACCCGAATAAAATTATTGTTGCTTATGGCAGTAAAACGCCTTTGGTTGTCCAGGGAAGTTTCGAAACAACTATAGGAGTAAATGAAAAAACGGTACGAAGTACCATATATGTAATTAAAAATGGTTCGAGAAACTTATTAGGCAAGGACACAGCATTACAACTAGGAGTGTTGAAATTGGGTACCGGCATCAATCAAATTCAGGAAACAACACCATTTCCCAAATTTAAAGGTGTTCTAGTTGAGATACCAATTGACGACTCTGTTAAGCCTGTAACGCAACCTTATAGAAGAATACCAATTCCCATCGAAGATAAAATTAACGAAAAGATTAAGGAGTTATTGCATGCAGATATTATTGAGGAAGCACATGAACCATCCTCTTGGATTTCTCCGGTAGTACCTATAATGAAAGATAATGGGGATGTCAGGTTATGTGTAGATATGAGGCGAGCCAACGCAGCGATACTCAGAGAGTACCATCCGTTACCTTGTATGGATAAATTACTACCCAAAATACGCCTTCCATCAAATTGAGCTCCACCCTAATTCCAGACATATCACAACATTCATAACGTCAACCGGGTTGTACAGATACAAGAGATTAATGTTTGGAGTAACATGTGCACCTGAGCTGTTTCAAAAGATCTTAGAGAAAATGTTGCTTAAATGTGAAGGCGTTGTTAATTTTTTTGACGATATTTTGATATTTGTAAACGAGACTGAACATGATTTACGACTGTCAAAAGTATTGCAAGTTCTACAAGAAAACAATGTTCTGCTTAATAAAGATAAATGTTTATACAAAGCAGAAAGAATAAACTTTTTAGGCCATGAACTATCAACAGAGGGGGTGAGACCATTATCTAAATATATTGACAGTATTGCAAAGTTTAGAGTTCCAAAAACAATTGACGAGCTGCAAAGTTTTCTCGGACTAGTTAATTATGTTAATAAATGGATACCTAATTTGGCCACGAGATGTGAACCTTTAAAAGAGTTGTTGAGACAAAAACTGGGAAAAAAAGGAAGCATAGAAAGCCTTTGGACAGATAAACGATATGAAGCATTTAAAAACTTAAAAGAAGCACTAACTAATATAAGAACTCTCGGATATTACGATGTTATGGATAGTACGCAAGTCATCGCAGATGCTAGCCCAGTTGGACTTGGGGCAGTACTAGTACAAACTGACGACAATGGTTCTAGGATTATAGCATACGGAAACAGAACGTTAACAGACTGTGAACGAAGATACAGCCAGACAGAGAAAGAAGCCCTTGCTCTTGTCTGGGCTATCGAACATTTTAATATCTTTCTTTTTGGAAAACAATTTGATTTAGTAACCGATCACAAACCATTGGAGTTTTTATTTAGTCCTAAATCTAAACCTTGCGCCCGTGTTGAGAGATGGGTTTTAAGGTTACAAGCGTACCGCTATAACATAAAATATAAGCCTGGAAAAACAAATATTGCAGACCCTTTATCACGGTTGTGTATATGCTCTACTGTTGACACAATAGTAGAGGATAATGTACATCAAATTGTACAATTAGCGAGACCACAAGCAACACCTATGCAAGATATAATCAAATATTCTAATATGGACCCGGAAATCATCACTGTAAAGAAGGGAATTTATAACAACCAATGGAATGAATCGGTAAAGAATTACAAAATATTTGAAAATGAATTATGTTTCCACGAAAACATTCTACTGAGAGGCAACAGAATCGTGATCCCTGGGAAACTGAGGAAAATGGTATTAGATGCAGCTCACGAAGGTCACCCAGGCATCGTAGCAACGAAAAATCGTTTAAGAACCAAAGTTTGGTGGCCACAGATTGACAAAGATGCTGAGACGCTGGTAAAGAGTTGTAAGGCATGTACTTTAGTGGGGTTACCTAATCCACCTGCGTCGATGAAACGACGAGAACTTCCAGCAGAGCCATGGATCGACACCGCTATTGATTTGTTAGGATCTCTTCCAAATAATGATTACCTGTTAGTAATCATTGATTACTACAGTCGCTTTAAAGAGATTAAAATAACCAAGGCTATTACAAGTGCTCAAATAATAAAAATGTTAAAAGAAATTTTTAGTTGCCTGGGTTACCCAGTCTCTATCACCGCTGACAATGTTTGACAACAGTTTGTAAGCGAGGAATTTAAGATTTTTTGCAAAGAATGTAATATAAGGCTCTTTAATACAGTTCCCTATTGGCCCCAGATGAACGGAGAAGTTGAGCGACAAAATAGAGATATAATAAAGCGCTTAAAAATTAGCCAAATAGAGCACATTTTAGTGCTCGTGACTGTACATAGTACAACATTAGACTATAATCAGGAGGAAAATGTTATTGTTTTAACAAACTATAAAGATTTTTCGTCCATTTACCTCAATGTTTTCCTTGATATTTAAATGTTATCAGTAACTAGTTACCGAAAAGGTATTTTAATAACTATTTGGCTTCTATTTTATTTTAGAATTTTGTTCATTTGTAGGTTTATCAGCGTCGATAGTTAATTGCAGGAGTAGTCCGTTCAAATTCTGTGAACGCCATTTGGACTAAACGCATTGACTAATGTTACTAAGTTATTTGGGTTTTGAGTCAAATACATAAATCAACAAGATGTCAGATACTTCGTCTTTCGGCATAAATTCGATTACCGAGTTTTCCCTTGTAAGTATGAGCTATTAGAAAACCAATAGGCAATTGATATTTGTTAAGACAAATACATTTAAGTCAGTTACAATAATATAGGTAATTGGGACAAGTGCGCAAGTCACCACAAAATTATCAGCTCGAACATTTAGGTATTCCTCACAATAACTAACCACAAAGATTAACGTCGTCAATAACAAATACATTTTATTGCAACGAACGGAAAAACCCATTGCCGACGCCATGTTTGTCGCTGGCCAGTATTCCTTGACACACGTGTTGAAGAGAAAGAAGCCAAATTGTCGAACATTCGGTAGGACGTTAGAGGTCACCTTAAGTTGGACGTGTGGAGTTTACCCAACAGTGTTGCGTGGTTGGTGAAAGTTACGGATGCATTTGCATTTGATTGTCAATTGTGAATATTTGTAAAGGATATTTGTCCAGGGTCAATGCTCTCGTTGCAGGACAGTTCTGAGAAAATGTAGTAGTTATAGAAGTCAGTATTTTCCTGTAAAAGGGGTAGGTACGTTAGTAGCAAACAAAATAATTACATAAATAAGGAAAAGTATAGCTGGCTGACTTGATTAACACTTTGAGCGGAGCAACGTTAAAATACGTAAAATTTTATAAATGCTAATTGACACAACGTTTAATCACGTCAGCAAAAAATATGTCTTTCTTTAAGGGGGATGCGCTAAGGTAGCCCGCGAAATTAAAATTTTATTACGTTTTTTGCAATTTGCAGGTCAGTAACACGTTGTATGTTGATCTAATTATGATTCCACTGAATGATTCAACAATCTACTCAATCTAATCTGAACAAAAATCCTACTGAATGATTATTTCTAAAATAATCATTCAGTAGGATTTTTTGAAGAGAGTTAGTTGTATTGCCGATTCTAATGATTATAATTCTGTAAAGCCATTTTGGTTATGGCCGCGAATCATAATGAGATCAACATAAAACCTGTAACTGACCTGAAAATTGCAAAAATCGTTGGAAAATTAGAATTTCGCGGGCTACCTTAGCGCAGCCCCCTTAAAAAACGTGTTCAATACGGCTGCGGCCTATACCAATTCCTTCAAACTACGTCATCGCACCGTATCACTTAAAATTTTCGGACTCCTAGAGCCACTCCACGAAATTTTTTTTTTGTACACTTAATTTTTTTTTTTGTATTAGAAATTAGAAAATAGTGTGCCGCGCAACAAACATTTGAATACCCAGATGCTCAGCCTTTGAGACAATTAAAGGCGCAGCTCCTGCTACTATTTATGATGGCTAGATTATAGCATTTCTACTGTAGGAACTCAACTATTTGAAAATGTCTGAGGCTAAAAAGTGACATCCCAATATTCTGCGAAAGGTAAAGTAAACCATTCCAGTCTGTCAAGGACGAGACATAATAATGGAATCAAATTAAATAAACACGAGTTTATTCGGGTCAATTTAGAGCCAGCCAAGACTTCTAGAAACTATATGAATACGAGGAAAGACGTCAAGTCAAGCAGAAATGAATAAAGGCTTCTACATACCGGGGCGACTTGTCGCGCGACGCGACGCGACACAAAGGCACCGCCCGTCCCGCGACACGTGGGGCCTTTGTGCCGTGTCGCGTCGCGCGACAAGTCGCGCTGGTATGTAGAAGCCTTAAAACAAAATAAATGTCAAGTCATATATTCGTTTTTGGGGATCCGTACCTTAAAAGGATAAAACGGAACCCTTTAGGATCACTCTTGTGTCTGTCTGTCTCACAGCCGATTTGCTCCGAATTTACTGGACCGATTAAAGGCTTCTACATACCGGGGCGACTTGTCGCGCGACGCGACGCGACACAAAGGCACCGCTCGTCCCACGACACGCGGGGCCTTTGTGCCGTGTCGCGTCGCGCGACAAGTCGCGCTGGTATGTAGAAGCCTTAAGTTGAAACTAGCTAGGTACCTTCTTTCTATAATATGAGGTAGGTACACATGAATTTCTGTGACCCAAACACAGACGTGTAACATAAATAAATTCATTTTGAATGTGGGGTCACTTTAGGAAAGTAATTTAGAACATTAAAAAAAAAAGGTCATTTGATTTGTCACACGGTAGAGTTTGCCAAACTTTTTTTTTTGTTGTAAGTATAAGAATTTCAGAGACTTAGTTATATTTTTTAATAAATAAAAAATAAATACTATTAAAATTATTTAAGAAAATAGATGAAAATTTACTATTCCCCCTTTTTTCTCCGAAACTACAGAACCTAAAATTAAAAAAAAAATACAGAACGTTGTTATTTACATAAAGATTACAGGAAAACCAATAAGAAAATAATATGGTAAATCACTTAATATAGTGCGTACAAACTCACATTTGCGATTGGAATGTATGACGGAACATAATATATCTTTCAACTACAATGTTAAGTTTGTTTTTGGGATAAATTCATCTCAACTACGGAACCCTTCATTGTGCGTGGTCCGACACAAACTTGGCCGGTTTTTTTAAATTGTTTCCTAATTTAAATTTTAAATCCATCAAAAGCCGTCAAAGCTCAATGCTAAGCACTGTTTACACGCACTCGCATACATGTGTGAAGTACCTACTCGCCTTGACCCAAGGCAACTTTACATCATGTTCCCTTGATCACTGGAACGTTCATTACGGGTAATGTAACCTTTTTGGTATAATGTCCATTTTGCAAATTGGCAAGTAAAGGTGATGGACTCGTGTACCTATAGTGACTGCTCTGTAATTAGGATGCTTATCTGCTGATAGTATCGCCCAGATTGAGGTAAGTATTCGAAACGCATAGAGCAGTAGACGTTAAAAAGTGGACGTGCAGATCTAGATCTATAAAATAATGGTGTGTTTGCCTTTAGAAATACGAAATAAAAGACTGTAGAAATGTGGATAGGAAACTAAAACATGGCTTAGTTTACTTGTTTTTTTTTTTCGTGGACATGCACTCCTCCAGGGGGCCTAAAATGGACTTTTTGGCAGGATTATAATATTTATGATCTGCGTACAATTATACATTCCGCAATTCGGTATGTAAAGTAAAAATTTACCTATGCCGTTTCCAAAACCATTTCGAGATTTTAAGCTTCTAAGACTTATTTTTCTATTAATAGGTCTTAAAATTATAAGATCGTATTAATTTTCACAAAAATACTTAAAATCACTTGACTTTTATTTGACCTCTAATTGACGTCACAAAGCAGCCCGAATTGGAAATTTCAGTGCCTCTTGTAATTAAATTGTTCTTTATGTGTCAAGTGTCATGCCAACGTCAAATTTACATGAACCACTTATTATTATTCTATTCAGTTAAAAATAGTGTAGTTTTTCACCAGCGGCGGATAGTACAAGTCAAATCACATCGATGTATCGCCTCAGGAAAACTTGACTTACGTTAAAATGATCTTCACAATAAAACAGTCGCCGCCCAGACTTGTACTAAACATTTACTTCCTCGCACCATTTCCTTTTTAAGGTTTCTTTTACTAACAATCAGTTTGTGTCGGCTATTTGTTGTGGTGTTTATACTTGACGGTATGAAGAACTTAGCAGAAGTAGTCTTTGAATCCATTCATTTTATTAATATGCCATAACTTTAAACTAAAGTACGGAAATCGCTAAAGTATGAAATGTAAACCAATTAATTGTCAAATTTGACAGTTTGACTTTACTGAATTTTGGTTTTAAATAAGTGTTAAACGTGGCAAAGATCCTAAGCTATTCAGCTACTAGTGACGTCAGTACGAACAATACTTTAAAAGAAAATATAAAAATAACTACAGCTTGTAAAAACAAAAAGATGAAATTATGTGTTTCAAATACTCTTATCATTAAAATAAAAATATAAAAAATATACCTCAAAAATACTTTACATCCCTAATTCATCATCTGTTTGACAGCTGCTATTTGACATTAGACTTCACGTATTAATATTTTGTGGACCATTTTACGAAACTCCATACAAAACTGTCAAACAGATGAATTGCGGGATATGAATTGTACGCAGATCATATGATTCTGCCAAAGTGTCCATTTTAGACCCCCAGGCCAGTAGGTAGCAAGTATAGTACAAAACAGTAAACAGGTAAGTACCTACTTAACTAGGTACTTACATAAATATTTTGTACGCCAATGTAATTTGTATTTAACAAGAAATGTCAAAAATAAAGAAATACAAAGCTGTTTTTCTTGGTATTCTTCCAACTCGAGTGTGAAATGAACAGTGAAATTTTTTACCAAACTCATTCACTAAAAACATCATGACCTCACAAACTGTGAAATATGTAACTCTCGTGTATACGTTCACTCTGCTTGTAAAGGAATGCAACTTTTTTTTTCACAGTGATAAATGAGCGAAGGAAAGGAATGCATCACGCCTCTTTGGAATGCATCAGCTCGCGCGCTGCTTAAAAATTCTGAATACCTTAACGAATTTTAAATCTTAACTATACTGTGTTAAAATTGAAAATCCTTTGTGTTTATAGTGTTTTTTTTTTAATTGAATGTTATATTATGGGGTGTTTATTATTGTTAAAGAATTTACGGCACGCTATACCAAAACAAACATGTCTGTCACTAACGAGATGCCATTGGTTACATTTTGATGATGGATTTATTTGTCCCTTTAACTACAAGAGGGCCCATAACTTAGTAAATTAGAGCTAAAAGCTTTGAAAGTATCAGAAAGTTGAAATTAGCTATACAACATTATTTTTAGTATATGCGAAACCTGAGTATAGTTTGTTCAGAATAAGGAACTGAATCGATTTCAATTATTTTTACACCATGTTATATTTTGTCCCAAAAATATTGAAGTGTGATGGTAAATGTTATCACCATTTAATTACTTTCAATACAATCGCCGTACGGTTAGGTACCTACTGCCAAATTATTATCAATGAGCGCAAGACGACCCTGGAGGCGCGGGGGCGCCCGCCGCCGGCGCGCCGGTAGCATGTTTTTGTACGGACAACCCGGTAACATAACAACCTTATAACTTTGTGATTTTTCATGATACAGTTTTGAAATTTGTACATAGATTCTTTACATAATAACCTCCTCCTTTTTGGAAGTCGGTTAAAAATACTAGACACGTGTTTCGGGTTTCGCATATACTAAAAATAAGGTTGTATATGATTGTAGGATTTAGGGAAGGAAGGTGAACCAGACGTGGAAGGTTGAGAATTGTTTTTGATGTACTTATCATCTCTTCTCTCGCTTTTTGTGGGAGTGATTTCGTGAAAAGGGACGGAAGTGTGTAACAGGAAGTGACAGCTTGAACGTGGAATAAGTAAGTACTTTTTAAATCAAATAAAAAAAAATATTGGAAAATCTAAAAGTG
This sequence comes from Tiliacea aurago, assembly GCA_948098905.1. Classification (NCBI taxonomy): domain Eukaryota; kingdom Metazoa; phylum Arthropoda; class Insecta; order Lepidoptera; family Noctuidae; genus Tiliacea; species Tiliacea aurago. The sequence continues at coordinate 23,432,488 of OX402593.1, forward strand.
CACGCCTCATAACGTTCACGTCGTTTTTTTCTTATTACTGCTAACAATAAGATAATTAATCAAATGAAATTTAATTAAAAAAAAACAATTATAAATATTAATAAAAAAATACAAAAAACAATTATAAAAAAAAAAAACAGAAAACTGCTATGGTTTAGTGGCGCCATAATTATAAGGTGAGGAAAAAAAATACTATAATAAATAGATAGATATACAAAAAATACACAGTCGTTTATTAGTTTTTTTATGAATAATAATTAAACGACAGTGAATTGAACGCTCATATTAATTGAGAAAGTCCGTAGTGTATTACTCTAAATAATAAAAAAAAATAATCCGGTACGATATTTTTTTCGACCATTTTCCCTGCCACATACACCAATATATAAACACAGACACACGGACGTCCAGGAAAGATCATTTTTAATGTTATTATTTAATTTACTATGTTAAACAAAATAATTGTTATTGAATTATATTTTATGTGTCTGACAAATTATTTGACTTGATATTAGTACACTCATATTAACCTGCAAGTGCGATATAAATAAAAAAAAATCGATTTCAGTTTCGAGAAAACTGCTTTTTAGGGATCCGTATCAAAACGGTAAAAAGGAACCCTTATGGTGAGACTAAATCTGTCTGTCTGTCTGTCTGTCACACCTGGATATCTCAATAACTACTAATGCTATCAACTTGAAATTTAGAATAGTTTTAGATGACGCTACCCAACTATTTTGCAAACAAGAAAGAAATTTAAAAAAAATATATATTTTTTGCAAAAGGGACTGAAAAGGGGTCTTAAAAATTTGAAGTGGGGCTACTAGGGCATGTGGGGTATCATATGAAAGAACGCTGTTTACACATTCTCAAACATGTTTTTCTTTTTTTTTAGGCAGCATAGTTTCCGACTTTTGATGAAAAATGTAAAAAACAATACCGTCCCCCCCCCCATTATCTCCGAAGTTTGCATAGATAAAAATCTGAAATTATTATAGGTGGAATTACAGGAAAAATAAAACAATGTCTCTAAATAGCACAGTTTTTCAGAAATCATCAACATCATATATACGTACGGAACCCTCGGTGCGCGAGTCTGACTCGCTCTTGACCGGTTTTTTTTTAAATGTCGAGAGTAGAGCACAACCTCAACGCTTCGCTTATGAAGTTATGAGGCGTGCAAAATTGATTTTGATTTGAACGTGGAATAAGTTAGTACTTTTAATAGCATGAAATTAGTACGTACTTTATGCAGGGAATTAGTGTAGGTATGTACTTTTAGAATTAGTAAGTACTTTAAGTAAAAGTAAAGTAAGTAGAGTAGGTCGAATTTCGACCAGTGGACGACCACTAGTAATGATCACAATTATTCGAATTAATATTTCAGTAAGTACTTATTTACTTTTTTTTAATTTAAAATGTGACATCTCACCTTGGTAATAAGAAACTGCTTATTAGCAAGGTGAGATGTCAGATATTACACATCATAATATGCGACTATTGTAAAGTTCGCTCGTTTGAAAATCTATTCAAGAAATTTGACAGATTGTAGCAGCTTGATGTGCTGGCGTCTGTACATATGGGTGTATTATTTGAAAGCCCATCACTAGAATTAGGTAATAGAATAAGCAAAATCAGTTCATTATTAAGACGCTGACAATCGCTAAAGCGCGGCCTTTACTGCCGCTGAGTGTACAAGGTCATCCATACCTGCAGTCAAGTCATTATTGTATCATTAGGACCAATGATATTATAAGTAAAAAGAGGTAGGTTATACCGTACGTAAGTACGTATACAATCTGGCTCTGGATGTACGACATTAAATTAAAACGAGCACAGTATTAGTCCATCGAAACATTTTAAAACACGAAGATTAACAGTTAATGGAAAATATAAAAATTACAATTTAAAACAAAATAAATAGCAGAATCAACTGCATAAAAATTAAACACTCTATTATATCATGTTGAAAAATACCAAAATGGAAAATAATTTCCTGTGGCTAAAGTATTCATTGGATTTGATTTATTTTTTTATACGGGTAAAAAATAAGATACTTTTTTCGTGGTTTCTACGAATGTCAATCGTCCTGTAACATCTTGTATAAGTTGATGGCTTCCACGCCGTGCTCCGCAAGCGATGCGCTGCGGCGCTCGGCAGGTTGCGCGCCAGCACCAACAGCATCCTGGCTGTTATTGCGGATCGGCTGGACACGCGTTACGTCCAGCACTGGGATATTATTCCACATTAGGAAATAAATAATTATAATGCACTAACAGTACTAGTTTCATAAGTTGTACTCTACTAACATTTTATGTATTCTGTATGAATTAAAAAGTTTTTTTTTATACACGCCCCGCAAGTGGCACGTCAAAACTTGGCTAATTAGCCACATTTTCTTCGTATTGTCTCTTTTTCGCTCCCGATAATTACGACATGCCGTCCTACTTCCACGTGTCATCTAATAGTGTGACACAGTGCCGTTTTTGAAGATCGAATGTTGAGTATGTAACCTACGTACGTCTTTCGTCTTTTTCGTCGTTTTTTTTTACATTGATGTATTAAATAGGAAGATATGGTACGCGCTCCTCGATGTGGACCGCATAAATTAGGGGAAAGGACACAATCGACCTACATTACTCTCGGTTTGCGGGGAATACCCGAATCGTAGTTTGTTTTCGAGTTGTTATGGGTACAGTAGTACCCAATTGATATGGCTTACCGATGTACCTGCGCAGAAGGTGAATTTTAAAAGTGCGGGAAATGCTATTGACCATTCGGCACGCTCCACGCACCGCGGTTCTTTTTCCTGTACCGCTATTGGTCGGCAGCTGCCGCCATGTTAGCGCGCGCCGCGTGGCATGTTTGTCAGCCGCCATACTTCTGATCGAGTGCACGCTAGCAGCTCCAGTGTATTATGAACCTTATAATAGTGACCTAAGGTTGATTGTAAGTTTTAAGCATTCTTTTGTTAATCTTCGGGGCCATACTTTCTTTTCTGTGCGAACGAAGATTCACAACGCGCCTCATCAATTGGGTACCACTGTACGTAACATTGACAATTATTGCTATCTCGTTCCCGCTATAGCCCGTGTAATATGTCTCTGTATTTCGTGTCATGAATCACGACATCGGGTCCATTTAATATTTACGTAATGTTAGAGAGTGGCCTATCTTCCTATTTAATACATCAATGTTATAATATCATTGATTAGGACAAACCCGCGGTGACATCTAGTTCCTTCTATTAAGACCCAGATATATGCCAGTGACCTTGAGTAGTTAGCTTGCGTGTTCTGTACTGAGCTCACGCAACGCGTCGTACGTTCAGCCAGTAATAGGACTCGCCCATCAAGGAGCGCTGTCCCAAATTTGACGCATTATTAATTTATTATACTTACACAAAACACAAGGTATTTTAATAAAACGCGTATACTAAAAGATCAATAATTAAATTATCTTTAAAATGGTAAAGGTTTCAGAAAAATACGCTTGGTAGATTTTGCGCCATTCTCAGTTTTTTATCCGCGTTAGACGTAACTTTACAAATTAATTTCACTATGTAATATAAACATAATCTAAAATATTCACATATTAATTTATTGAGAAAATGCTTTAATTTAACATATATTTTTTTCAAATCATTTATCGTTTAGACGTGATCTTCAGTATAAAATCATTAAAAGTCGGTTATCGTCGCCTTAACAGCAGGTGATTGCCGTAATCTCATCAACCCACAAAGGCTAGGTTAGGTGTACAAAGGCTAGCTTATCAAGCTAATTCTGAGAATTACCGTGGAACTAACGAAGCTAAACAAAGGTTTTATCACGAGGTAGGAAGTAGCCGTATTGTCAAAGCTAAAGCTGACTCACTGGTGATACTGTATTCACTATAACAGACATGTTTACTTAATTAATTCACTAGCATAATATAATTATTATCAGAAGCAGCAAATATTGTTTTGTTATTCATAAGTATTTTTAGAACAGTGTCATAGTCTAGTGGTTGAAGGAATTTTAAGCGTGAGAGCGTGGGCTCGATTTTTAGGGTTCTGTATCCAAATGGTAAAAACGGAACCCTTATACACACACACACACACCCCCACAGACACACACACACACATATGCACACACAATATACAGTATGTAACAAAAACCCTGTTGTTCCTATTAGGGACGTATACATTAACCTACAAGCACAACATTGGTGGAATTATAATTAAAAAAAATTAAGCATTGGCTAGTCGAGAAGTCAAAATCAAAGAACTAAAGAGGTTAGAAATCAGTTAAACATTACAAATATTAATAATTAAATATTTATTTTAATAATTGTTGAACAGTTTTTATAAACGACTTGCTTTATTACGTATGTATACCGATTCTTAAAACGTAGGTAGAAGGAACAACAGGGGTTTTGTTACGTATTGTATACGTAAATTTACATGTGCACACCTCATAGCTAGAGCTGCTAAATTAATGTTTTATTTTATTTTTATAATTTTTTTCTGTATACTCTATTTACTTGTCATTGTAAAGCAACCACTAAAGGGAAGCGTGAGACAGCTCCGACACAAGTACTTTTGTAACTTACTGGGGCTGCCACAATTTATGTATGACACAATGTTTAAGTAGTTTTTTTAAATAATTTAATTATGTCCGTCTGTCCTGAAGTTACACAGCCGTTGTACTCGGAGACTATTAGCACTATATCGATGAATATTGGAAAGAAGGTGTACACCGCTAAACAATGGTGCAGTAAAATTACACGGATATCGATCGGATCGGATATCTAGATATCTATGAAAATTACGAAAAATATAATTAGGGGTGGCACTCCTCATACATGTAGCAGAAAAAAAACCAATGCATATAACTCAACACACAGGTGTGAGTGAGGACACATAGGATTCATAATTATTTAACAATATTGTGATTTTTCTTGTCTGTGACTTTTTTGAGATAATGGGATATTTGCGGTTGAGTGTTTACAAACAACCGCAGAAATCATTTTATTTTTCATAGTTTTTCGAGAAATAGTATAAAATACAACCATTTTTTGCGGCCGGTAAGATCAATACTATGCAATGCGTAAATATTCATCTAGAATATTGGAATAAGGGCAGGAAAATAATAACGATGATTACGGAACCCTCACTGTGCGTGGTCCGACACGCGCACGGCCGGTTTTATATTGAACTAGGTAGGTACTTTGTTAGAAGGTTCCGTAGTTATGGTGTGCCGACTCTACCATGTTGCTTACCATGTTTCCGCATCCTATACTCCGTTGGTTTAGGTAGTTAAATAAAGGGTAAACAAAAAAAACTCGTTACAATACAAGAGTGCTGTCAAGTAACCCGACGATAACCGACTTTTAATGATTTTATACGTTCTTTATTAGTGATCGATGTTTTATACTGAAGATCACGTCTAAAGGAGTAGTGTTAGTGACATAAAAAAAATATGTGATAAATTAGAGCATTTTCTCAATAACTTAACATGGGAATATTTTAGATTATGTTTATATTACATAGTGAAATTAATTTGTAAATTTATGTCTAACGCGGATAAAAAACTGAGAATGGCGCAAAATCTACCAAGCGTATTTTTCTGAAACCTTCACCAATTTAAAGATAATTTAATTATTGAGCTTTTAGTATACGCGTTTTATTAAAATACCTTTTGTTTTGTGTATAATTAATTAATAATGCGTCAAATTGAGGACAGCGCTCCTTGATGGGCGATTCCTATTACTGGCTGATGGTACGACGGGTTGCGTGAGCTCAGTACAGAACAAGCAAGCTAACCACTCAAGGTCACTGGCATATTTATCATGAATTAATGATATTATCATAATATTTATCCAACTAAATAGTTTCGCAATCAAGATTGATTATGTATACATGTAAATTCCTCTAATCTGACATTTCGTTCAGAAGTTACGACGCGAACGGGTATGAAATTGCTAATAAAAGCAAGAAAAATGCCACGTCACGGTGCATGTCACGGTGTGAACAGCCCTTCTTAGCCTACAGCCTACGCTTAGTCTAGTTACCTACATATTTAATTTTATAAACTAGTAACAATTGAATATTAGTTTGTAATAAATTCCGTGTGGTGCCGGAATTCCGTGTGGTGGCGGACGTAAAGAATAGCACCTTCCCATTTCTTCCCGTAGGTGTCGTAAAAGGCGACTAAGGGACTTACTAGAGAATGGGCAGCAGCATTCTCTATGCATTTTAACACCATACTGCGATCGCCAACTCGCCTGCCAAGCGTGGCGATTATGGCAACCCTTATTGGAGGAGGCCTATGTCCAGCAGTGGACGTCTTTCGGCTGAAATGATGATGGTCTCAGTTTATACTTTCTATAATCCGAGATGATGATGATGATTGTAATAAATAATAAAGTTTGTCGTAATAATAATAAATAAAAAGATCGCAATCATTAGTTTTCGGAACCTATCTTTTAAACGGAATGGAGAGAGTGTTGAACTTTGTAGGCGAAGATACTAAATCCACGCGGACGAAGTCACGGGCGAAGTGCTAGTAAATTTTAGAAATTGAGTGCTGTGTTTTTAGTATAATAGAATTTTGTTTATATGAAACTCCTTCCGGGAGCCGGGAGATTTAAATTTTCTTTGCTGATTGCCAGAAGACTCCCGGAATTCCGGGAGAGGTGGGAACCCTACCTGTGTCCCAGCAGTGGGAACAGTACAGGCTCACTATGTTGTAGTATAGGTATGCTGAAACTTACTGTAATATCAATTGTACCATATTCTGGCAAATACTTTAGAGGATGGATGCGTAGTTCATACAAACGTAATACCAAAATAATTTGTAAATCAAACATATTCTTAAGGTTGTGTGTCTTTATTCCGATTGGAATACAGAATTTCTAGGTTCCCAAATATATATTTTGAATGGACACTGATTTAAACAAGAGTTATGAGAAAAATTAGTTTTCTAAGTATAGAAATTTTAAATTCCTCATATCGCGTCTTTATATCATTGTCCTTTCAAAATATATATATATGGGAAGATAGTTCTGTAATCCAATCGAAATAAATACACACTACCTTAAGAATATGTTTGATTTACAAATTATTTTGGTATTACGTTTGTATGAACTACGCATGCAACGCCCGCCATATTTTTGAATTATGATAGAGGCAGTTAGGTATTGGCTTATGAAAATATGAATTGTTGTCTGTTTGTCCGTCACACAGGGCTCTATCTTAGTAACTATAATTATGAGGCTAATTTAAAGATTTTGCTACCCAATCGTTGTTGTCTATTTTATGTAAATAAAATGAATGAAATTCCAAGATATTTATAACGATAAGTAAGTTAATATGAATGGCAAATGCATAACGCGGTCAACACCACCCCTTAACTAACTATCAAGCATTCTTGAATAATAAATAAATATTTATAAATAATAATAGGTATAACCTACTTGAAAAACAACAAACACGTGACGACTGTGGATGTGTTTTTGCAAAGATGTAATTAGTAATAGAGCCGAAGGAGTAAGTACCTACTGAGTACCTACTGAGTATCTACTGAGTACCTACAACGGTTTAGATGTGCTGATCGCGTTCAGTTTTATTGGTGAAATGTAATCTTATGTGGGTGGCGTTAGGGTCGTACATAACTTAAATGTAGCTGCACAAAAAACGACACATAGGATGTGTGACGTATGACGTCATCTTGGTTTTAAGGCTTCTACATACCAGCGCGACGCGACACGGCACAAAGGCGCCGCGTGTCGCGGGACGAGCGGTGCCTTTGTGTCTCGTCGCGTCGCGCGACAATTCGCCCCGGTATGTAGAAGCCTTTAAGCAACTGAGTAAATACTGAAATATTTATTCGAATAATTATTCATTACTAGTGGTTGCCCACTGGTCGAAATCAGACCCCCTCTACTTATAATCTATACAACATTATTTTTAGTTCACGTTCGCTGCCACCCCCGCACCGGTGCGGGGAGGGGTGTCCATGCGAGAGGCCGACCACGCACCGGTGCGCGCCTTAGTAGATTCATACACTCAGTTTGGTGCCGGCACTGGGCCAAGAACGTTGTGTTTGAAGCGGCACTGCGCTTGAAATTTCAAACAAAAAAATATATTTGGCCTCCCGGTGACCTTCAATTTTTGCAAGTGGCAGTCAACCTGTTAAGCAAAACCTGAATATAGTTTGTTCAGAATAAGGAACTGAATCGATATCAATAATTTTTACACCATGTATTTTTTTCCCAAACATATTTAAGTGTGATGGAAAATGTTATCACCATTTAATTAATTACAATACAATCGCCGTACGATTAGGTACCTACTGCCAAATTATGATCAATGAGCGCAAGACGACCCGGATGGAGGCGCGGGGGCGCCGTTAGCATGTTTTTGTACGGACAACCCGGTAACATAACAACCTTATAACTTTGTGATTTTTCATGATACATTTTTGAAATGTTGTACATTGTATAGATTCTTTACATAAATCAAAATCAAAAGTCATTTATTCAAACTAGGCTGAGAATCAGCCCTTTTTGAATGTCAAAAATTACATGAGACAGTCCCCCAAAAACGCCCGCCCTTCACCACTTCCTAGTGCTTTAGCTGGGAAGAAAAAGTGGCGCAACAAACTCCCCAGCAGCACAGCTGTCTGTTCATTTAAAAACTTGAATCTATACAATAAAATGTAAAATGCAACACAAAACATTAAATTAAATTATTTGCCTTATGTTAGCTAGCACACACCACTATACAAAAAAATATAATTTATATAATAATCGTCTAAAATTATACTCAAGCACAAATAACGTAAACAAAACGTATCTAAATAAAATCCTCCAGGCATAATGGGCCCGCTTAAATAAAGCTATATCTATAACTCGAAGTCACAAATGATAAACTAGCACCATCGAAGTAAAATAAAAAAACAGTTAATTATTAATAACAATAACAAAACCATGGTCAGCAAGACGACCAGTCACCACAAGCAGCACCCGTTCACGAGCATAACGCAAAGATCAGCCATCACCCCCCTCGCCATAGCAGAGGGAAGGAGGCAACCCGACCCAAAAATACTAGGCACGTGTTTCGGGTTTCGCATATACTAAAACTAATGTTGTAGTACTTACTCAATCTGCCCGCCTTTTACCAACTATTTTGGGGTCAGGTTCCAGCCTAACCGGGTGCAGCAGAATACCAGTATTTTACATGGAGCGACTGTCTATCTGACCTCCAAAACTCAGTAGTTACTGCGTTGTGTAACACGATACCCCATTGATAAGACTGGTTGTCAGACTTTAGGGCTTCTGAGGACCCGTAACGACTGTCAAAGATCCACGAATGACAGCCGGGACCAACGTCGTAACGTGCTTTCCGAGGCACGGAGGAGTCTTGGTACAGACGGCTACACATCAAGCTATATATTTCCAGTGTACGCTTTTTTTTTTTTTTTGGGTAGGAAATTATCAAAAAACTTCTCCCGCTTTGGGCGGAGCGGGAGGGCGTGTCAGACTTTTACTACCCACCCGTATTCCTTCATTTGCCTGAGTGCCAGGGCCACGATATCCTTTTCGGACAAACTCGCAACCCTGGCAGGCATTGGTCCTGATGGACCCCGTCAGTTGGTGCTGACATCTCTTTGTACGTAAATCCTATACAATGCGAGATCAGCTTATACTGGAAATTTATAGCTTGATGTGTAGCCGTGTGTATGTAAAGATAGTCACCCATCCATGGACCTACCCCGGCAAGCGTAGCTTAACCTGATGGATCGACCCGTACGGCTGTTTTTACTTAGCCACAATACTTACTAAATCATCTAGAATTTTCAAAAATAACCATCGACAAGTTTTTGAGTTCTAAGTTGGCTTTCATCGTTTTATTAACTTTTCTTATCCGAGTCTGAAGTTAAACTTCTGAAAAACAATGAAACAGACGTTTGAGCACAAATAATGTGTTCACTCTGAAACCAACACAATGCAAGCTAAACCCAAACTTGACATTGACTAAAGTCAATAATTTTATCTATTAAAGTACTCCATCGGCCTCGACACCAATGCCAGACAAATCCAAGCAAAATATGTGATAGCCATTTCATATTTTAAGCATAATGATCTTTACATCGCTTCAAATAGAGTTGAATTTTGCTTGGTAATGTAGTAGTAGTTAAGTTCTTTAGTTTTTAAAGTGTTTTTCGCCTTTAATTTATCGTCATAAGACTCAAAATCGTTTAACGTAATTGTGAAACGAATGGCAAAGTTAGCAAAACAACGAAACTCGTTTTTTTTTACCTTATTGTCATCATTATAAGGTTTTTAGAACTGAATAATTTATTTTGCAAATTACTAGTGGGTGTGACTGTGTTGTCCAAAAAACGTTTGTTGTTTGTTTTTATGGCCAACTTTTTTGAATTTAGAGGGCCATTATAATTATGTATCTTGAAAGGTCATGGCGACGGCGCTGCTAGTAAGTAACAATGTCGCATAAATATTCTGTACGTTTAGTTCTCTACTAGCGACCCTGCATCAAGATTTATCTGCTATAATTAACTTAAAATATTAATGTATTGTACAAAATCAATAATATTACTTATAACCAGGGCCTCAAGTCTGCTATTACAATAGTGTCAGAGTCAGAATGGTCGATCATTGATTTCATAATTATTGTTGATTTTGACAAGTTTGGTAATCTACTATTATAATGGCGTCATTAGGACTTTCCAATGGTCGGCCACTGACACTACATTGAAAGAAATTGCATTTATTGGTAATCTCATTCTGATACATAATGACAAATGAATGACATTTCTGCTAATGGGGTTTTATAATAATGGCAATACGACAATGCCATTATAATAACACAATTCTATTACGAGAACATTGACCGACCAATGATCGACCATTATGAATTTAGCAGATTACGAACTTTTAGCAAATGACAATGGGATCGTGCTCAGATTATAGAAAAGAAGCAGATAGACCGCGCGGAACAATAAAGTGAGGCCCGTTTGTAGACATGTGTGCGTTACAGCCACGTGACAGCACTATAAGAACAGGTGCCTCTATGTGTGTGTACGGTTGCCAGGAGAATGAAAAAATTAGCCACAATATTTCATTACATGAAAAAAAAAAGTTTTTTTTTTCTTAAATCAGTTGTTTTTATTAACAGTATACGTCAAATTAACAATACCCATATAAACGATACATTTGCGATATATTTTTATTTTGAGACACCAACATTTTATTGTTTTTGGTAGCAATACTAACTTTATGGTGACGTCATATAACCCATGATATAGCAAATCGACTGATGTAATAAGTATTATAAAATCCATTAACTAGTTACACTTACGAAGACACATACATACTTATATATTTATAAACATACTAACCAGAAAAGGCGATAATTATAACACTATTATCGACATAAATATTTTTGTAAATCGATACTCCTGTATCCTATACTTATTTCCTAACTTAGGGGTAAATGTTTCAATATAAACTAGCAACACCGAATGATTTTTGTTAAGGTTTTGTGTTTCAAGATGTCACTAACAATAAACACGTAAAATAAATCCAAATAGACAAATAATCAATATTTTACTTATGAAAGATACTCCATCTTATTTCTTTTGTTTTTGGGAACAGTTTTTACAATGTTTAAAAATACAAGACGGCATCATTCTGAAATTATCTGTTAGAGCCCGTGACGTACTAACGATGCGACGCTTCGTGCTGTACTGAATCGAGAGTGTATTCGCTTTTGAATTTGTATTTGCTTTGTTGGCCGCACTCTCGGTGTTCCGCGCGGTCCATCTGCTTCTTTTCTATAATCTGTAATCTGAGGGGATCGTGTTGGAATGACTGAATTCATAAAAATAGCAGATTGGGGCCCAGGATATGTTGTGAGCGCGCAATTGTGAAGTCTCGAAATGTCGTATGTCCTAATTGGGACGTATTGTTAGTCTGTGATGCCAACATTCGGTGATTGGTGGCCAGAATAATGTTTGTTTACATTCACACGCAATTGACAACCTAGCTGTCTCTTTTCTTCTTGTGGTTTTTGTCAAGAAATATTTTTACTTGCAGTGAAATGCAAAATTAATGAAAAGTGGGTATGTGTGCTGCCGCTGCTGCGCGGAACACTTTTTTCGATTGTTTTGTGAGTGTCTAACAATAATATAATTGTACACAATAAACCTTCCGGAATAAATTCTCTAAATTATTGCGAAAACCTCATCAAAATCCGTTGTGAAGTTTACACACAGACAGACACGAAACTTATTAAAGAATACCGCGTGCCAAAATATACTGGGCATTCTGTAGGTACACGTGGCTGTAAAAAAAAGATACTCTGTACAATCGACACTACGGTCGTTTTGTAAGTAGGTATTATTATCATAGATATAATACCTATTTATATTATTATTATAATCGCTCATACAAGTTATGTTAATATTCATACATAAGTTACACAATGTATGAATCATCAAACGTATTGGATAAATTACTGTGGTGTAAAAAAAACAGGTTTTATTATGTCATTTCATTAAATGGCTATCGACAGTGAATGACATTTTCCAAGTAAATGACGTACTTTTCTTTGAATGAAATGATAAATTCATTTGTATTTTATAATAATTGGGAATTTACTAGTTTCACATTATCCTGTTTGAAATGTAATAGGTAGTACCTAAGCCTACAGCCCTGCAGTGCCTAAATGACACACAGTGACCTACATAACCGAACCAGTCTTCCTCTTTGTGAGGGGTCAGATAGTGTAGAGCACTGACCGTACCTTTACTCCATTTGAAATAAGATAAGACATTTAAATAAACTTGTTTACAGTCCGTTCAACCGATTTTGACTTCTATTCCGTAAGCATAAGGATGGCTTAAAAGCAAAAACGTGGTTACAATACCAACTGTTTATTACAGCTGTCATTGGTCATGCCACCAACGCAATAGATGTCAAAATCGGTTGAACGGGCTGTAAAAAAGGTTTATTAAATGTCTAATCTTATTTCAAACAGAGTATATCAAAATCAAAATCAAAAATATTTTTATTTCACATAAGCCTACATGGGCACTTATGAAACGTCAAAAGCTAGGTGCACGGTTCCAATTGGTCGTTTCCTATGGAGAAGAGCCGGCAAGAAACTCCACGGTCACTCTTTAAAAAAAATTAAATTGGCTTTTACAATGTTTTCAAATTACAGTGTTAATAGATATGAGAGGACAGCGTAGGCCCATCAAAAGTACCAGGAATTTAACAAAATAGAAAATGGTTTAAAGATCTACAGTCTAATAAGCCTACAGGTACTATAGGTGCTGTAACAAACAGATATACAGTTCTACAATAAGATACTGCTGCTGTATTTTTCGGTTCCTTTCTTCTCTATCCCATGTTGATGGCACTAGGCTCGCCCCCTGTTACATCAACATGGAACTTAAACATAGCTGGCGAAATGTGGGTAATAGGGGCACCTCTCTCTGCCTAACCCTTCGGGGAATACAGGCTTGCAAAAATGATGTACGTCGTGTACCTAAAATAAAGACTTGTGGTTGTGGCAAATTTACGCATATTTTTAATGCAAGTGGCGAATACACTTTCAATGTATGGAGTGTACAAAAATGTGACGAATTTACTTTGTGGCGAATGTACAATAACCCATTTGAGCATTGATGCGATGTCCGACGGTTGTGTGTGTGTGACTACATAAAAATATGGCTGGAATCCCCTAAACTCTAAACCTACTACTTAAGTATTTCAACGAAGACTTAAATTCCAAGCCTGTTATTCCAGTAATTTGTTACAGTTAATATTGACTTAGCTTATAAAGTCAACGTTAGTACCGGAGCAGGCCAACCAGGCAACTTTCTCGGAATTCGCAAGATTTGATAAGATTACACGTTTCACTAGAAACATGCTTGTTTGTTCGTCCGAGATAATGTTCTTTGTTCTTCGTGCCGGCGAATAGTTCAATGATAACTGGTGATAACGGATATCTTTGAAATTCTTCAGTTGGAAACATAATCAGCCTATATCTAATGTTCCTAGCACACGCACTGGGCCCGCGTGGTCAATCACAGCCCGCTCCCTCTCACAGAGAGGAGGCATGTGTCCCAGTAGTGGAGACATTATCTATGCTAATGTTTCTAGTTATGACTCAGGATTTCCAGGATTGTTAATCCTAAATATCGGCCGAATGTTCGGCCGTTTTATAACTTCCATAGTTTCCTTTGACTTTGAATCCTTACCCGACTTAAAAGCATTTACGAGTTAAGGCTTCTACAAACCGGCGCGACGCGCGTCGCGACACAAAGGCCCCGCGTGTCGCGCGACGAGCGGTGGCTTTGTACCCCGTCGCGAGTCACGCTGGTCTGTAGAAGCCTTTACGGCATTTCATACAAACTTTCCTGCTCATTTTTAGGGTTCCGTACCAAAATGGTAAAAAGGAACACTTATGGTGAGACTAAGTCGGTCTGTCTATCCGTCTGTCTGTCTGTCTGTCTGTCACACCTGGATATCTCAAAAACTGCTAATGCTATCAGTTTGAAATTTACAATAGGTTTAGATAACGTTTGCCCAACTATTTTGCAAACAAGAAAGAAATTTAAAAAAAATATATCTTTTTTGCAAAAGAGACAGAAAGGGGGTCTTAAAAATTTGAAGTGGGGCTACTAGGGCATGTGGGATATCATATAAATGAGCTCTGAACCTTTAACCGCTAATACCGTCCCCCCCCCTTATCTCCGAAGTTTGCATAGATAAAAATCTGAAATTAGTCTATGTGATACAAATATATGTAAAGATTACAGGAAAAATAAAACGATGTCTCTAAATAGCACAGTTTTTCAGAAATCATCAACATCATATATACGTAAGGAACCCTCGGTGCGCGAGTCCGACTCGGTCTTGACCGGTTTTTTACTTTGGCTTATCTCTGACTGTCGTTTTTTTTTTCTGTCATCGTGGTCAGCCATAGTTAGCCGTAGTCAAGCAACCGATACTTCGGATTTGGCCTCCTTTATAGAAAGGAGGCCAAATCAAAGGGGGGGGGGGGAGGGGGGGATCTATCATAGGATAGGGTTGCACTTTGCTGGGAGTCACATTACGTCTTCGTATAATTGGATCTAGGACATAATTATACCTGTTTCCGAACGATGAGAATGATGATATGCACTGGATGCTCCTTGTTTTCATGCAAAATGCATTGTAGCAAAATCTGTTAGTTTTCTTTGCTATGTATATGAAAAACGGTTATCAGCCCATTAGTTGCATAAGAGTACAGACACAAAAAAACGAGCGAGCCTTCAAGTAGTCGCATAGGATGTGTAACATCTGACATCTCACCTTGGTAATAAGCAACTGATCAGCGACAGAAAATAACCTCAAAATTTAAAAAAAGCCAAATACTGAAATATTTATTCGAATCATTAATTATTCATTACTGTACTCCATTTGAAATAAGATTAGACATTTAAATAAACTTGTTTACAGTCCGGTCAACCGATTTTAACTTCTATTCCGTAGGCATAAGGATGGCATTGAAAGCAAAAACGTAGTTACAATACCAACTGTTTATTACAGCTGTCATTGGTCATGCCACCTACGCAATAGAAGTCAAAATCGATAGAACGAACTGTAATAAAGGTTTATTTGAATGTCTAATCTTATCTCAAACGGAGTATAGTGGTCGCCCACTGGTCGAAATTTGACCTGATAGATAAAACATTTATTCAGTGCACACAAAAGACATAGCACAACACACAATAGCACAAAAAAATAATAGATAACAACTTAAAAGAATTAAAAAAGAAAAAACAATAGGCAAAAAAAAGAAGATCATAAGTACTTAAAGAAATAGTGACACTATGACATTAATCAATATTACAACAACACCTACAATTCTACTTACAATTTATATAAGGTGTATCTATTCATACACGAAATCTCTTAAACGTTCATTGTACTCATCATTATGAACAGCTTTTACTATGAGACCAAACCCGCCCCTCCCCCTTAATAGATTTCGTGTATGAATAGATACACCTTATAGTAGGTACTTACTAATTCCATGCTATTAAAAAGTACTTATTCCATGATCAAGCTGTCACTTCCTGTTACATAGTTCCGTCCCTTTTCACGACATCACCAAAGATTCCCAAAGACAGCGGGAGGAAACATGTTCCACATCAATAATACTATGTAAGTACTTACTTAGTTGTATAAAAATAACAACTAACAATAAAATCATTACTGTACAATGATTAGGAGTATCCCTACTGATCGAATCAGAAATGAAGAGATCCACAGGCGAACCAAGGTAACCGACATAGCCCGAAGGATTGCCAAGCTTAAGTGGCAGTGGGCAGGACACATTGCTCGCAGAACTGACGGCCGATGGCGCCAAAAGGTTCTGGAGTGGCGACTGCGAACTGGAAGACGTACCGTTGGAAGGTATATACAAGGTGGACCAATGACCTTGTGAAGGCCGCTGGATGCGGGAAGCACAGAACCGGTGGAAGTGGCGGTGCTTGGGTGAGGCCTATGTCCAGCAGTGGACTTCTTTCGGCTGAAATGATGATTATGATTAGGAACATAATTATTATCGTAACTCGTAGCTCCGTAGTCGGGAGCTACGAAAAACCGCGTAGTTACAGTTTCCGGGAAAATTCAATTTCAAAAACTCTTTTCTAAGTCGGTGTAAACATTAAACAAGAAATACCAACATGTAATTAGTATGAATGTTAAACTCCTTGAAGAAATATTACAGCGTACGCAATAAATAAGCTAATGAACGTTCTATTTTCAAACACGCAAAAATCTAAATTAATTTTGCCGTGTAAATAGGAAGCACAGTTGCGTCTGTTTGTGTATATTCTTGTTTTCAAGGATTTTCGCAATAACATGACAATTTTCGTGTTTTTAGGGTTCCGCACCTCAAAAGGAAAAAACCGTCCGTCAGTCACAGCCGATTTACTCCGAATCTACTGGAAAGATTAAGTTGAAAGATACACACATGAACTTCTGTGACCCAAACACGGACGATTAACGTTATTAATAAATGAACTTTGAGTAGGGGGCTCACTTTTGGGGAGCAAATCGGAAATTTAAAAAAATTATGTTTTGCAAACTGTACCATAACAAGGATTTCAGATATATTTTTTCTATAATTTTAAAGTACTCTTAAAATGATTTAAGAAAATAGATGAAAATGTACCATTTCCACCTCCATATATCCGAAACTACTGAACCTACAATTTTGAGAAATATACAGAAAATAGTTATTTACTTAGAGATGTAATCTAAAAATTAGTTTTTCTGTATATTTTTCAAAATTAAGGAAAACCTAGAAGTCTATGATCTTAAAATATAAAACATGGTATATCCTCAATATTGTGCGTAAAAACTTATATTTGCAGTTGAAATGTATGAGCTAGGGATTATTAGTGATCGATGGCTAGGGAACATGTTTTTCAACTACAATGTGTGATAGATAATAGTCCATTTTGATACAAGTGGAGAATGTTTGTTATTGCATTCGAGGCGGAATTAACACCCGAGCCGTAGGCTAGGTTGTTTTTGAGACGAGAACTGCAATAACAAATTTAATGTCCACGTGTATCAAACGACGTTATTCAATACACTTTTGAAGAAATAAAATATAATAACGTAAAATATTTTTGTCATGAATTATTAGGAAACTGTGATTTAATTTTATATTTTTTCCGCGCTTTGCTTTCGCCAGGATGAAGGAGAAGCAAAGGTATAAAGCCGATAAACAGCCTAATATGAAAAATAGAAAATTCAAATATTTTTGAGTTTAGAACACAAATATGTGTTAATTTGTTCATAAACGTTTTTTTTATTGTAATAATCATGGTATTCTATTTATAAACATTATTTAAATATTCCAAAAATATTAATGCGTCTACGCATCTTTGCCGAGATAAAAAAAAAATCACCTCCGAATAGAGAGGGCCGTCTCTGGCGCGAGACGGTGTGAATAGAGGCATTGAACAAATTTGGACTAAATATAGGTATAAGGCATCTCAGGCAATTTTTATTCCCGCACAAGTGTTTGAAAATAAAATATCGCACGCGTGTGAAATACAATGCATTGTGAACCTAATCGTAGTGCGATATGAACCAGTTTTCGAGGAAGTGAATTGAAAATAAACTAATTCCCACTACGGAACCCTTCATTGTGCGTGGTCCGACACGCACTTGGCCGTTTTTTTTAAATTAAATCAACATTTTCCCATTTGACAACACTATTAATTTATTTGTGAACGACAGGCTATTTATCTATTCGTATTCCTGTTTGTGACTTGTGGCTTCTTCGCCAGCTTGTGGTAGACAATCATTATGGGTTATTGTACATTCGCCACAAAGTAAATTCGTCACATTTTTGTACACTCCATACATTGAAAGTGTATTCGCCACTTGCATTAAAAATATGTGTAAATTCGTCACAACCACAAGTCTTCATTTTAGGTACACGACGTACATCAATTTTGGTACACGACGTACATCATTTTTGCATAAAATACTGGTAGACCTGGTAGTAAACAAAGTTATTGATTTTAAATAAATAAATAACGTTTTATTCTACTTATTATTTGATTTTTCTGCTGTCTGTGCGGATAATTTGACGAATTTACAATAATCAAAATTACCTAATATACTTTGACGAATTTACTTCATGAAAATAGAACTGTGGCAAAGCATATACTTTTTTCCGTGGTGAACTGACCTACTTTGTGGCGAATGTACGCACGGCTACAGATCAAGCTATACATTTCCAGTATAAACTGATCTCGCATTGTATAGAATTTCCTTACAATGAGAAGTCAGCGTAAACTGGAAACGTATAGCTTGATGAGTAGCCGTGTGTACAATAACCCGCTCATATAATGACTGTTTTACATCATAATATACTCAAACTCTAGCCCCCTTATTACAAAACAAGGTTTATCTTCAGACCCAGGTTTAAAACATGGAGCCATTATTGAATTTCAAACTTTATTCCGGCTATGGTAAAGTTCCTAAACACAAAACTGACAACTTAGTACCGAACTAAGTTTTCAGTTTTGTATAAAGAACGGTATTTCAATCACTGTTACGTTCTTTTTACAAAAACTGGCGGCATGGTTTAAGCCATGTCAAAATATAGATCTTGAAAATATAGATCTTGTTTTGTAGTAAGGTGGAAAGCATTTATTTCAATTAAACCATTGACAGGCACTTTTGAATTGTCAAGAAGTCGGTCAGTTACAAATATGAAGCTAGTTGCCCATTCCAAATAGTAGGTTCCTATGGAGAAGAACGGGCAAGAAACTCCACGGACACTCTTTTAAATTAAAATATTGATACAAAATATTGGTAACAACTGTATACGGTATGGTAACAACGGTGGTATAATAACTATACCAGCTTTTGCTAGCGACTACGCATGCTTGGAGGTCGGAAGTTATCTCACGGGATTATCTACTATAACATACAGGATAAAAAACGTATCCTAAGTCCTAACCCAGCCAGGTCATGGTCTACCTTTTTTTTTTTGTTCACGGGGTGGAAAATCCTCATGGATGTCCTCCGCCCTGGGGCGGACAGAGGGGTCTGTCAGACTCTTACTGACTAAAAACCACCCCAGTGTTCCCCTCCCACACTTGCACCGGGGATCTTGGGATCTATTATTACTTCCGCAATCCCCGACTAGTGCCGGCCCGCCTCTGCGGGTCACCTCAAGTCTGGGAGGGGGTGAGGTGTTTGACCCCCCCCGCGACGTCAGAAAGGGGCGCGCGTGGAACACTACGCGCCACCACCTCGGGTCCAGTGTGATAGGGGGCGGCGGAGGTCCCCAAGTCCACCGTCCCTGGGTATTCAGGGGGGCCGGAAGAGGGCATTGTCAGCCCTCAGCCGACGCCAAGTGCGCCTGCTGCGGGCCGGGTGAGCGGACGAGATAGGTCATGGTGTACCTAGGTGTACCTTTTATCAAAATTTTGTCAGATCATGTGAAGACCACGTAGATTGCATAATTATAGAAGATAGATATAGGTCCGCTTCCACCACAAATCACTAAACGCGTTCAGCGCTAAACGTACATTAAACTTAATCTGTCTCTGTCATCTTCAAACGATTGACAGAAATAGAACGATGTTTTGAATTTGTTTAGCGCTAAATGTATTTAGTGATTTGTGGTGAGGGTTGTCTGTCATGCATTGATGCATCGGTAAACCGCCTTAGGTATTGAAAGTGGCAAAAGGTCAGCAACAACTTTCCATAAGAAGTCGACCGGTGAGACTGTTATAGCTAACATATTCTAAGTTAACATAACATAAGACGAAGGTCTTCAATCAATGCGTCCTGCCTGTTATGACTTACGGAGCCGAAACGTGGACACTCACGGTACGGCTGGCCCATAAATTCAAGGTCGCTCAGCGCGCTATTTAACGGGCTATGCTTGGAGTCTCTCTGAGGGATGGAATCCGAAACGAGGTGATCCGGCAGAGAACCAAAGTTGTCGACACAGCTCACAGAATAAGCAAGCTCAAGTGGCAATGGCCCGGCCATATTAGCCGTAGAACCGATGACCGTTGGGGTAGACGTGTTCTTGAGTGGAGACCGCGAATTGGCAAACGTAAGGTAGGACGCCTTCTGGCTAGTTGGAGCGACGACCTTCGCAGGGTGGCTGGTGGTAGCTGGATGACAGTGGCCGAGAATCGAGCTGAATGGCGTATAAATTGGAGAGGCCTATGTCCAACAGTGGACTGACAACATCACACCTGTAATCCCCGAAATAAACACTAAACACCGATTTCTCAGCAGCAGCCCGGAGTCTGAATTTGTGCCCGGTTGATGGCAGTGGCGTGTAGCCTAGTGGTTCTCCACGGATGGTTTTTTACAAAGCGCAGGTCCGATCCTGCATGGAGTGTTGTAGCCACCTTTGGGATAGCTCAGCAAAATACCAACTTGCCGCGCATGACTCGGTGGAACGCAGAGTTAAGAGGCTCATTGGCGACGTAAAACTGGTGGATGCCAATCTTTACAGCTTGACCCATCACCGCAAGGTTGCCTGCTTGTCGGTCTTCTACAGAGTGTACTTCGGTGAGTGTGCCCAAGAACTCCACGACCTCATTCCACCGGCCCCCTTCTATTATCGGACATCTAGACGCACTGCAGGTTACCATCCCTTCC
This sequence comes from Tiliacea aurago, assembly GCA_948098905.1. Classification (NCBI taxonomy): domain Eukaryota; kingdom Metazoa; phylum Arthropoda; class Insecta; order Lepidoptera; family Noctuidae; genus Tiliacea; species Tiliacea aurago. The sequence goes on from OX402593.1 coordinate 23,453,704, forward strand.
TTGTTGCATTCCACCAATTCGCACTAAGCGTTTCCAAATGACTTTTATAATGCGCACAGCAAAAGAGTGGAACTCTCTACCTGCGTCTGTTTCCGAACGCATAACCAGCAAACCAAGCATAAATAAAAAAAAATTAAAATGGCCACGAAATACTGATAGCAAAAAAAAAAAATTGCAATAGGCTCGCCTCTTATTACATAGAACTATTCTGACTTTCTGAGTTCTGACTGTCTTCTTCTCCTTCGTGTCGATGGCCGACAGTTTATTAAATGATGTTGGCCCAAATCTTCGCCACTTCCACGGCGTAGTCTGTGGCAGTTCTGACTGTAAATATAGCACAATGAAATAAATATCTTTCGTATCATTTGTAAACCGATCGCAAAGTAGCTATCCTCGCGATTGTACTAAGATAAATCACGAATAAGGACATTATAAGGCTGATCAGTGAAGGCGAACGATAAAATGCATGCATTATTATTTTCTAAATGCATTCAGTAATACAGAATACATTTTCTCTAAGTCGTTTCTCTTGAATACATACATGACATAATCTCACGCCGTCTTCCCAGCTTATGGTTTTTTTTTTTCTTTTGAAGTCACGAATAATTTGGATAGAATAGGATATTTGAACATTTTAGTTATATTTCACAGTTTTATGATACTTGGCACCATCGCATTTCTTCCCGTGGGTGTCGTAAAAGGCGATTAAGGGATTTACTAGAGAATGGGCAGCAGCGTTCTTTATGCACTTTTAAAACCGTACTGCGATCGCCAACCCGCCTGCCAAGCGAGGCGATTATGGCAACCCCCAAACCTGGGGTAGGGCACATAGCCCGCCATAGGGCACATAGCCCTCCCCCAGCCGTGGACGTCTTTCGGCTGAAATGATGATACTAGGGTTGGGGCTAATTTCACCAATGACACTGACCGAAATCAGCACACCTAAACCACGTTCAAGAGCTGTGTCAAATTGACACTAACAGTTCTTGAACGCGGATGAATTCAGACGTTTGAATTGAGGAGCCTCCTTAGAACTCGTACAAGTATATTTACGAACTATATAACAAAGGGTGGATATTTTTCGTTAAGCGTAAGTAGTTTGACTATCCGGAACAGAATTCCTCACGGTCAAATCAGAGGGCTAATTGCGTAACACACTATCAGTCGGAATCGGTTTCTATTTGACAGTTCAACAACATTCATTGCGTTGACACAGCAGTTTGACCATTTAAGTTTGACCACGAGTAAGGCGCCTCGAAAACGAGCCGACGAATATTTTTAAAATTGTATATAAAAAAATATATGATTTAGTAGTGTGGCTAACTAATAACAGCCAGACGGGTCAGTCGGTCAAGTTAAGCTACGCTTGCCGCGGTTGGTTCATGGATGGGTGACCATGTTTACATACCATGACCCATGCTTCATGGAAAGCACGTCAAGCCGTTGGTCTCGGCTGTTATTTGTGATCTTTGACAGTTGTTACGGGTCGTCAGAAGCCCGGAAGTCTGACAACCAGTCTTACCAAGGGGTATCCTGTTACCCAGTTACTGGGTTGTGGAGGTCAGATCACTCTAAGTAAGCAGAAGTCACTCTATGTAAAAAACTGGTATTCAAATACATCCGGTAAGACTGGAAACCGACCCCAACTTAGTTGGGGAAAGGCAGGCAGATTTTGAGTGTATAATTTGTATAAGCATAATCTGTACATAAAAAATAAGGATAATGGGCCCAGACGAAACCAAAATTCCCTACTACGGTAGTAAGGTTACCATGTACCTATTAAATATATTCCGTTGGTTTATGTAGTTAAATAAAGGTAAACAAAAAAACCACGTGACGAGACAGCTGTGAAGTAACCGACTAAATGTAATACCTGTCACTTCAGTTGTCATGCTACTTCACAGTTATGCTATTCAATTTAGCAACGTTATAATTCGTGGACGTTTTGAGAACCTGTATTTTTAGGCTCTTTACAATAGACAGATTACAAAATATTATAGTATTATTATTAATCAAATTAAAAAATTGTGCTCAAACAGTTACATCAACGAAGAGTAGTTTTAGTTTAAGAATAAAAGTTAAATTTTTAACATACTTAAAAGAGGAAACTGTCGTAAAAATCAAAAATTCATTTATTTTGGTTATAAGTTATAACGTGTTTTTAAACAAGAAAGTGTCATTTATAAAACCCCTTTTTACGATTTGTTTACGTTTATTTAACTACCTAAACCAATGAAGTATAAGTAATATTTTTCTACAGTAACGTTTTTACCTAATTTCAATAATTTCTCATGATTGTTCTAGGCTATGAATAAGGACAACTGCTAAGTGTTCAGTGAAGATAAAGGGCGGAATGCTGATCAATTCACTGCATATTATTTGTGGTCTCAGCGTGGATAAGAAAATGTATGACAAGTGAGAGAATGAAATGTAAAGAGTCGTGAAAAATCCGTTCAGTCGTCCTTAGATGGGAAAGAGGTTCTCAACACCAATTTTAAGGAGGTCAACCAACAGTTTTATGATTGACGTGGTGACTGACGTCTGCAGAAGAATATGATTAAAATGCACATCATCTGCATGCTTCTTTAAGACGCAGATATATGCCAGTGACCTTGAGTGGTTAGCTTGCGTGTTCTGTACTGAGCTCACGCAACGCGTCGTACGTTCAGCCAGTAATAGGCAGCTAGTAATAGGCCCATCAAGGAGCGCTGTCCCCAATTTGACGCATTATTAATTTACTGTACAGAAAACAAAAGGTATTTTAATATAACGCGTATACTATAAGATCAATAATTAAATTATCTTTAAACTGGTGAAGGTTTCAGAATAATACGCTTTGTAGATTTTGCACCATTCTCAGTTTTTTATACGCGTTAGACATAACTTTACAAATTAATTTCACTATGTAATATAAACATAATCTAAAATATTCACATATTAAGTTATTAAGAAAATGCAATAATTTTTTTTCAAATCATTAACACTACTCGTTTAGAGTGTGAGAGTGATCTTCAGTATAAAATCATTAAAAGTCGGTTATCGTCGCCCAACACTCAAGCATTACATACAACTAGATTCAACAAATCAAATGGCTTGAATCTAGTTTTAAGTAATGCTTGAGTATTGAGAGTGATCTTCTGTAATACGGGCCTTAGTGAAACTTATGTTGAGCGTAACAGGTCATCATTATTACCTTGGGTTTTTAGGATTCCGTACCTCAAAAGGAAAATATCCTTGCGAGCGATCCTATAAGGGTTCTCTTATAGGATCGCTCGTGTGTCTGTCTGTCCGTCTGTCATAGCCGATTTGCTCCGAATGTACTGGACCGATTAAGTTGGAATTTGGTACACATAGGGACTTCTGTGACCCAAACACGGACGTGTATGGGGTCACTTTTGGGGGGCGAATTAAAAAAAAAAAAAAAGTTTTGCTGACTGCGGAGTGTGACATATCAAATAAAAGTTTTTTTGTACGTTTATAATTATTTAAGAAAATAGATGAAATCCCATATCTCCGAAACTAAAGAACCTAAAATTTTATTTTGAAGAAAATACAGAAAATTGTTCTTTACTTATAGATATACAGGAACACATAATATATGAAGTCTATGGTTATAAAATACCCAACTAGCAAAAAGTGGTTTTTAAACTATCCTAGAACCATAATTTATCGAGGACTATATGAGACTTATATCACCACTTTATAAGCCTACTTTTACTTATAACGTATTTATATTAGACCGCTGAAATGCCATAGACGCCTATATTGCTCCTGTAATTGAGTTACGTCAATGCAATTACTCCTGTAAATCTCAATATAAGTAAGTTATAGTCAAAAATGAGAATAATAGGCGCCTAGAAATGCTTCTATAATATATTGTGGACAGTCGAAGTGAGTGGCATCGCTTGTTGTGCTCTAATATTATTTTTTTTAACATCTTGAGTATTTATATGAATCAGAATTTATTAATGTCACCCAAAAAGTAGAAAAACAAAATCTTATTGTTGTCAAATTGTTAGTCATATAGCTTATTCGTAGGGGAATGTGAATTTTCTGTGAAATCTATCATGGTTTTGATCAAAAATTTAAAGCGCCTCTTGAAATTTGCTTATTTACATTTTAGTATTAATTAATATTAAATAAATATTATGAAGGCAGCTGCCATTTTCTTGGTGAGCATTTCCAAGTATGACATAGTGCTAAAATAAGTATTTTTAGCATTTCCAAGTGTGACATAGTACCAATATAAATATATTGGGTCTATATTGGGTTATCTCAAAACCGAAAAAGCGTTGCTCACTGCGGTTAACATTTCTATATATGCTTTTTTAATTTTTCTTTTTTAAGATCCAGTTTTTTTAAAGTGCTTCCACTTATTTAAATCCATTTTCAATATTTGTAAACAAAAACAATTGCAATCAAAATGGCTGATGTCAAATCCTACAATAGAATTTGCAAAACTATATAAAGCGCGTTTTCGCCTGTACTGGTCGTTACAAGCAAAAGTGGCTTCTTAAGAGTTTTAACCAGGATTGTTTGAGATTACTTAGACAATAACACTACTGTGGAATGCCTATATAAATATGTCTAGGTTTAAAACGGCATACGATAAATCGATATACGAGAACATTTTATCCTACCGAGTGCTGTTATAATCTTGATGATTTATTATTTTTTAAACGTGGTTATGTAATTCATTTAACACTTACTTTTAAGTTTATGTAAAACCAAACCAGATAAATAAATTATTTACAGTAATTTAACTTTAATTTACTTAAATTGGTCATAAAATATTAGCCTATATGAGGTTATAAGTAAAAATAACAAGAGCAATTGCTCCTCAGTGCATATCTTCCTGGTACATGCTCCTACAGGAGTATTAAGATTTAAATGGTCCGCAGATGTTATCTTATAGGCGCATATAAGCCTGAGTTACCGGAGTAATTACTCCTGAGTGCAATTACTCTTGTTTCATGCTTTTATCCTATGTCCATGTCTTGATCCTATATTTGTCAGGAAATATGATCCTATATACCGATATAAGTATGTACTTGAGTAAAAACAGCATATATTTATGCTGTTAAAAGCGCAGTAGCAACCACCAAAACTATCATCGGAGTTTTATAAGTCCACGTAGCATTATAAAATCGCATTCCAGGATTATTTTGCTTGTTGGGTAACTTGGTAAATCTCTAAATATTGTTCGTACAAACTTACATTTTCAGTTGGATCGTATGAGGGAACATGCTTTCAGCTACAATCTGTGATAAATAAATTAATCCCCACTACGGAACCCTTCATACGCATAAGCAGGATACAAAGGTCTAAAAAGTTAGTTAAGAACATTTTCGAAAAATAGTGTTACAGCCAAATTAGACCGATTTTAAATTTTCCATAGAAACAGAGATTTCCAGTTATTTGTTTTTAAATAAGACATTTCAAAAATGTTCTTTACCAACTTTTTAGACCTTTGTATCCTGCTTATGCGTATGAAGTTTCGTCGCCGAAAAACAAGGCCTTGAAAGTTTGTATGAAACGCCGTAAGGTGTAAACGCTCTTAAGTTTGTTCTTACGATAAATTAGTCCCCACTACGGAACCCTTCATTGTGCGTGGTCCGACATGCCGCAATTGGCCGGATTTTTTTTTAGGGATGTCTGACTGGTTGTTGTCTAAAGGATCAGACATCATTTTGCGCTTATAGCAATATTTCGCGATCATCAATCCGCAGATGACATTCTGGCCACTCACTTGGAACCTAATAGGAATCCCATGTTCAGCAGTAGTCCAATAAGGACCTGCATAATGAAGCCTATCACCACAAACAATACACATGCAATTGCAACACAATTAAATAAATACCAACTTACCAAGTAGGAACACAATCAGTGTTGTCCACACAAGGCAACTTGTTATACTCCGCATGAATGGAATACGCAGGTGTGTGTACGGCTTTAAGGCGACGATAACCGACTTTTAATGATTTTATACTGAAGATCACGTCTAAACAAGTAGAGTTGATGATTTGAAAAAATATATGCTAAATTAGAGCATTTTCTCGATAACTTAATATGTGAATATTTTAGATTATGTTTATATTACATAGTGAAATTAATTTGTAAAGTTATGTCTAACGAAAATAAAAAACTGAAAATGGCGCAAAATCTACCAAGCGTATTTTTCTGAAATAAATAAATTCGTTCATTCATTCTTCATAACTTTAAAGATAATTTAATTATTGATCTTTTAGTATACGCATTTTATTAAAATACTTTTTGGTTTGTGTATAATAAATTAATAATGCGTCAAATTGGGAATAGCGCTCGTTTATGGGCGAGTCCTATTACTGGCTGCGCGCGTTGCGTGAGCTCAGTACAGAACACGCAAGCTAACCACTCAAGGTCACTGGCATGTATCTCCGTCTTAAGGCTCCCACATACACGCATGACGCGACGGTGCAACGCGATTCTGGTAGATCAATTCCCATGACGTTTTCAAAGTAATTGTTCTACTAGAGTCGCGTCACGCCTGTCTACGGGAACCTTTAATAAGCAGTAGTATTGTAAATGCCAGTATGTTGTTAGTTATAATAATTATGTCCGTAATTGTATGAGAATGTGAGGAAAATAATTAGTTGTTGGTGTGTCATTTACAGCATCTTATGATTTAATAAAGTGGAATACTGCACTATTGATGAATGTTATGTACTGTAGAGTATTTAGCCTGCGCTGCGTGCCTTTTCCACGCAACCTCGAGTATTTCTACCATTAAGGCGACGATAACCGACTTTTAATGATTTTATACTGAAGGAAGATCACGTCTAAACGAGTAGTGTTAATGATTCAAAATGAGTTAAAATCAATAATTAAATTATCTTCAAATTGGTGAAGCTTTCAGAAAAATACGCTTGGTAGATTTTGCGCCATTCTCAGTTTTTTATCCGCGTTAGACATAACTTTACAAATTAATTTCACTATGTAATATAAACATAATCTAAAATATTCACTTATTAAGTTATTGAGAAAATACTCTAATTTATCATATATTTTTTTCAAATCATTATCACTACTCATTTAGACGTGATCTTCAGTAGAAAATCATCTAAAATCAGTTAAAGTCAGTTATAGTTTGGGTTCCTACGGAGAGGTATTAGGGAAAGGGCAATGATCGCTATTACCACGCTAAAGCGATTCGGGTGTACCAAACGTCACCCATACATAGTAGGTATAAAACAAAGTCTATCTGTGTGACCACATAGTTCTTCTCCTAAACTACACAATGGATTTTGATGCGGTTCAAACCATCATTTAGAGCATTTATTAATTAATATTTAACTTAGATACCTTTATCACAGAAATCTACTCGTAGATGTTTTGATGTGTCGCTATTGCACCCGAGCGAAACAGGGGCGGGTCGCTTATTTGATAAACCTATACAAAATATAAATAAATGCGGTTCGCTGGTAAACGCATCAATTGTGAACAGCTGGACCGATTAGGATATTTTTTTGTTTGAATTAGGTTTTAAGGTTTTTTTTTTTATGTTTCTTTTTTTAATTTTTTTTATGAACTATTGTGACAGGACAACGACTGTCGGGTCAGCTAGTTACATATAAATCGTAGAGATGGAATTTTAAACCGGAACTCAATATTTAATCGGCTAAACTGTTCACAATTTAGGGTTCTTTAGTTCTTGCCATGCTTGTCGCCGTCATAGGCATTTATTTTTACTACCAACCCGCTCCTGCTTCGGACTGTTTTTACAGCTTCACAGAAATATTTCTTTATTATTAATGTATATGATATCTAAATAGTACACATAAAACATCTGGAATAAATTCTCTACTTAGATGACGGTGAATTCATTGCGAAGAACAACGCGGTCACAGAGTCTCGAAAACCGACTCAAATTTTTTAAATATACAGGGTGTTTGGTAGAAAGGACCGACACAATTTTTTGAGGGAAAAGAAGTGTTATTTGCTAGCACAAAATTGTTTATTATTTATTATTATAAAGAAAATTTTAAGTTATTAATTAATTAATTTAATTTAAGTTACTATAATATAACACCATTTGAAGACTGGAAACATGTAATTCTAGAACCAATTGTGGATATATTAAAAGTACATTGCAAATATAACACCAAAAGTTATTACGTTCTATTACAACCACACACAAAAAAGATGAAGAAAACTATAACTCAATTGGTTGGTTTGGTTTATTCTCTAAATTATGTGGTCGATGATTTTGGTGCACGGTAAAACTCTAATGAGTTTATGTTTGCGCCAATTTTTAAGTATAAAATGTAACTGTTTAACTGAATAAATAAATAAAATAAATAAAAAATTACCGTGCCACCTAGAACATAGTTCATTTATAAACTCAAACTCAAAACATTTATTTCAATTAAACCACTTCTTCTTCTCGTTCTTACAGGCACTTTTGGATTGTCAAAGAGTCGGTCAGTTAGTCAGAAAGTTGAAGCTATTTGCCCATTCCAAAACGTAGATCTCTATGGAGAAGAACAGACAAGAAAATCCAAGGACACTCTTTTAAATCTAGATATTACAAAATCCTGGGTACATTATTCTTGTTCCTTCTATATGTGAGAACAATGTAAAAAAATTAAATTGCTTATTTAAAAACAATACAAAATATAAGATCAAAAGATTACATATAAGCCCTGGCAGTTAGGAGGCGACCAGTCTCAACTGACGGCGCCCGTTCACGAACATGACTAACATAACATAACTACATAGAACATAGTTCTATGGGTGAAAACTTATAGCATACTCTTAGGAATCCCCCTTTCCGTAAGAACATTGTGTCGGTCCTTCTACCAAACACCCTGTTCAAATATATAAATGTATGATGGCGCCATCTGTGCAGTCTCAGATGGTGTGACCACACTAGCTTATACATATTTATACTGTGGTGATACGGTGTATAAGTATATGATAAAAAAGTAAACATTTTACGGATTATTGCGTCGTTATCGTTGATTAGTCTTATCACTTCCTTTGTGGAGTTTACTCGAACAGAACAAGTGTTGATATAAAGTGAACTAGAAAAATAAGTTCAGTTATGTAGGTACTTGGATATATTCTGGTTTCTACAAGAGGCAGCAGTTCTTAATCGACCTGAGGAATTTTCAATAATCCATCATAAATTCATAATGAAAACTGCAAAAAAAATACATTTATTCTAGCTCGCCTGATTTAAAAGATCTTTGCAGAATGTTTAACATCCTTTTTTTATTTTTTTGTTTCTGGGGTGGAAAATCCTCATGGATGTCCTACGCCCTAGGGCGGGCGGACTCTTACTAACTAAAAACCACCCCCCAGTGTTCCCTTCCCACACTTGCACCGGGGATTATGGGATCATGTGCCACTTCCGCGATCTCCCGCTTATAGTCTTTAACATCCTTAACTCTACCTGCGGTCCTACAACAATCAACCAATCAATCACCAATCAATCCATCAACCAATGGTCGATCTGACAAATTGTGTGCGAGTTTTAACTCACAAATCTTAAAACATGCAAAATATAATCGGGATCATCGCGCTATATTAAAAAAAAGTTGTATATTATCAAAATTGTCTACTTATATCTTTAAGAGCACGTGATGAAGAGGGTTATTACCAAACCACACACAATATCGCTGTGGGTTTACCCATTACTACGACATTCCCATTATAGGTGTCAAGTTTTTAGTACCCACGGCCGCCAGCCACCGCCCGCCGCGCGACGCGCCGCTTGAAATTCTAGAAACTAATCTTTGTAGTGCCATTCCAAAATTAGAATGATAAATTATTTCCAACAATCCCACTCAATATTTAATAATCTTCACAAAAAGTTTTACAAAACATTTGAATGCCCTACAACTCATTCAAGAGGTCAATTAATTTTTCAATAAAATCTTTTTTTCTACGGAGGCCATATTCTGAACAAACACATGACCGGATGTGGATTGAGAGTGAATTCTCGTCGAGTTAACAGTTCTTAGAAGTTTGGTGAATCATCGACGTAGGTAAACGTGAAGACCTACTGTAGTACAATGAACATAGTAAATACGATTTTAATGACAGACCACATGTTTTTTGTTCTAAGAATTTATATTTTTATGAATAGTGTTTTTTTTGTATTTTCATGTGACACATTCATGATTATTTTTATGTACGGTTTAATAAACTACGGTAACCATCTACTATTTTCCTAATTCGGAACTGTAGGCTTACTCTCGACACTCGATCCCAATCGGAATTGGAAATTGGGATCGAGATCTTGCCATTTGGCACTCTTGCACGCTACACTAGCTCACGATTGGAATCGTATGAGGTGGATTTTTTTGGAACTAAATGAAATCGACTTTACTCGAACGATGCATTTTTTGGTACCCTTGACGAGATTTTGACGTTGCCTTATCGAGTTTGAATTCGTGTTTATGATCGAAGTTGAACGATTACAAAAAGTATGCTTTTTCGGGATCGAGTTTGTTATTGTGACTGATTTGTGAAGTTTTTATAGTGAATAATGGCGCATTTAAAACTTATTTGTGATATTTTGGACGATACTCTTAAGTTAGATAAGAGACAAAGGCGGTTTTTGAGACGAAAGGCGCGTTATGCAGACAACGCGTTTGCCATGACTGACTATGAATTGACGAAAAATTACCGAGTAAATAAGATTATTTTGTTATGTAAGAACAAATTTTTTACTGTAATTAAAAACCTAATTCAATTATACTAATTTTGTAAATAATTTTTTTTTTTATTCACTACACTTATTTATTATTCATATAGATAGGTAAATTCTATAAGCATATAAAATTAGTATGGGCTAGAAAATTTAAACAATAATAAAAACTAGTACCTGCTTAAAACCCTAAAGTAACAATAGCTTAAATTAATATAACATTATTTACTGCCTATTTTGTCTTAGGGCATCAGCAATATTATTGAGGGCATTTGCCACAGTTCATACTTAAAGTACAACTAACTTGAACTTGTGCGTAACGTAGGTACCTACACGTACTTTATTACATTCCCAACTAAACACTTGAAAACTTTTAGATAACATCGCTTTGAAACTTTTGTTTATCATAACTCTAATAATTCAGTTTTTATTCAAGGAACCTACTCGTATCCTATGATTTTTAGGTGGATGCCAAATGCGCGGGAAGTTTTTTTTAATGTAAAAACCACCCAGGCAATGACAAACACAATGAGCCATTGCGACCTAAGTATTTAATGTTAAAATACATATAAATGCAAGCAAATAACACTTTAATGAGTATTTATGTTAAAATAAATATCAGAACAAATTTATTTATAGATTTAACGAGTTATTCAATATTTTAAATTTGGTAATTTTCGTTTTGATTAGTATGGCCACACCAAGTCAATCAGTGTAGACGAACATGCAGTCGATTCCAATCTCAATCTCGATTTCGTTCAAGAGTGCCAATTTTCTGAAGATTGGAATTGAAACTGAATCGGATTGGAATACGATCGAGATTGGGATTGATTTCAAGAGTAAGCCTACAGATCGGGCGACACCGAAACCAACATTTTAGTCAAAATGTTATTTTCTAAGTTTGTCACAAAATAAATGACGCAGTTGTGCAACTGACTTCCGCGTGGAATGTTCTACGTTTGAATATTGATAAATTCATGGACACTTTTAATTTGTTTGCTCATCTACTAGATAACCCGTTTGGTGTTTTTTTGTTTAAAAATAGCTATAGATACTTATCTAAGTAGTTAATTGTTGTCTTTTATTGTTAATCATTGTTGTCGCTGAGTCATCGTCATTATTTTTAGAGTATGTACTTATATAGGATATTAATAACATTCGTAGCTACGTAAGGAAAACGCGTACAACATTTAGCTTCATTAACGTTATCTTAATTCTTAACCGAAGATTCGCCGACCTTTATCTAGACTGAATGGCAAAATTTACTTTTGAAATATATTATGTAGAAAACTCATGAAATTTGGTTTATTAGAACTAACTTAGGTAGTAACATAACTGACTGAATCATAGATTCATACCAGAAATTGCATTAAAATCAATGCGCTGAACAAAATCTAGTAAGACTCGATTCCTTTTGGAATCTATTCTTTTGATTAGCACGCTCATGCTCTAAGTTTTGTGTAAACACACAAAATATGTTCAAGCTATTATAAGCACTCTAATCAAGGTTCAAAAGACGGTAATTGCTTATAGGTACGTATCGCAATCGCAACTGGAATCTGTAGCATTCTTACTTCTTAGCAATTTCTTGTTTGCACTGCACTGACTATTAATAATACAGACCTAAAACAGGGATACAAGATACGCTGGAAGTGAGATCCAGACAGGTAGTCAGTTTTTTCAATTAGGTAATGAAACAAGACAAATATATAATTTAACTTTGAAAGACCCCTAAAAAGGGACCAGTGCAGTTTAAGTTTAAACACAAAAAACATTAAGACATTCAAGTCACATTTTACGCTTACGCCTTTTTATTTTTTAAAGTCCAGAAGACCTTATAACATTAACAAACGAGTCCGTTCAACCTTTCAAAAACAGTATTTTATGTTTGATTTTGTGAGGATGATTCATCGGAAAAGGAGGTTGTATACAAAGCAGGCCGGGCTCATCTATATTCTAGACATCGCCATCGTCTGTTTACCAGTCTAGGTAGAACGGGGTTGAACAAATTAGCGTGCGTTTCGAAATTTGAATGTGGCTGGCTGGTTGATCGACAAGACTGGCATTGTGTGAAACAAAAAACTATGCATCTCTACCTTTTTAGGGTTCCGTAGTAAACAAGGAACCTTTATAGTTTCGCCATGTCCGTCTGTCTGTCTGTCTGTCCGTCCGTCCGTCTGTCCCCAGCTTAGCTCAGAGACGCTTAGTCCTAGAAAGCTGTAATTTGGCATGGGTATACATATTAATCATGCCGAAAAAATGGTAAAATAAAATTATGAAAAACATTTTTTTTTATGGTACCTCCCATACACGTGAAATGGGGATGATATTTTTTTTTCTCGTCTATTCCATGGTATCGTTGGATTTGCCAGTACCCGGATCAATTCCAAATCAGCTGACCACGGGGCTACATCAAGGCATCACGTCTTAACAGCGCACTAGACCGATCTCTAAAAAGGTTAGCATAAACATCCAGACCTGTAACAACATACTCGTGTCAAAACTCACATGGACGACCTAGGTTATCCAGCATGAACAAAGAATATGGTTGAATACTCACAGGATTCGGCTTCGATTAGACTTATTGAAAGTTTGAAACCCCATCGGGTTATTTGGGCACAGTCTGGTCTTCCCAGAACTAAGTCCCTATTCCAAAACCTATTGGTTTGTGTCTCCAACGTTGTAGATCCTCTCACCTTTTCGAGGCCAATCCGTCAGTCATGTTCTAGACGCTTCCGCCACAGAAAACCGCCGCAGCCGTTCAAAAATATTGTGGGTTTGGCAAAACCATTTTTCAATTAAGGGATCCGTTTGCGTAATATTAAGCTTTAAAGTGTAATTTTTGTTAGAGTCAAGTGTCCCCTCCCCCTGCCAGCTAAATGGTTGGTTTTGGATATGTGAAAAAAATCATGGCAATAGTATATATAACGAAATTAAAAGGAAAACTATCACAGCTAAGTAGGCTTCACAAGTTATCGAGTAATAGTCGACCAACTTAAATTTGCAGTTGGAGAATTGACCGTAACGTATATCGATGTATCGGAGAGCATGTTTTTCAACTACAATGTTAAGTTTGTTTTTGGGATAAATTCATCCCAACTACGGAACCCTTCATTGTGCGTGGTCCGACATGCACTTGGCCGGGTTTTTTAATAATACGAGTAATATTCAGAGAACTCCAGTAGGATTATAATGGATTATGATCACTTCATAAACAGCCGATCTATTCTGAAAAAAATATCACCGTGTAAGTGTACGTGAAGTGAGCTTGAAGTGAGTAGTTTGGATAGTGTCAATCCCTCACTGACAGTTCACTCCACGCTCACTGCACCTAAGTTTTCACGGTGAGATGGTTACAGAATAGCACTGAATGTTTTTCTTTTTTTGTTATGGCTTCGTGCGGTTAGCACATTTAGCCAGTGTCAAGTAAAATTAGGTAACAAGTAGATGAATTATTAAACATTAATATTCGGCTAATGAAATGAAATGAAAATGTTTATTTCAGACCAAGCACGCAGTAAATGATACAGGTCCATATTATGTTAGTAGGTACATACTTATAGCTATGTTAGTAAAAAGAAAAATATTTATTATTTTGGACATGAGTGAGCGACCAGTGCCACAGGATTTGGCTGTCCACTCTGTCCGACACCACGCTCAGGAGCATGTTGGAGCTACCATTTACCCGAGACCACAGGGAGGCCGTTCTATTGCGAAGCACCACCTGGAACCCGGCCGTACTGTAGTCGGCGAACATGCCAGAGGCACTGCACTGCCATGGGAGCCCCAACAAGCCCCTGAACGCGTTGTTATACTGGACGCGCAGGGCATTGTAGGCTTTTTTAGTGTAATTGCTCCACAGTCTGCACGTGTATAACGTTTGGCAATAGCCTTTGAATAGTGTGACTTTAACGTCACGTGAGCATCGCGCAAACCTGCGAGAAAGCATATTACCCCTCACCGACAATGCCCTGCGCTCCCTATCCATGTCCACATCATCGTTTAAATTCCCATTGACCCAGTGACCCAAGTACTTAAATTTGGACACTTGCTGTAGGACGGTTCCATTTAGTGTGATCGGTGGAACAGGGTAGGTTTTAGTCCCAGCCTTAAAAACCAGCAGCTCACTCTTCCGAACATTGTACTTGAGCCCATGGGCCAATGCGTACCGTTCACATATGGTCAATAGTGACCTCACGGAACTGATTGAGGGGCCCAGCAGCACCATGTCATCAGCATAGCTAATAATTATTCGTAAAAACACCATCCACTGAACAACCTACACTCGCACTGCTGAGCTCCTCAATCAGTCCATTTACATATAAATTAAATAGAGTAGGTGAAGTCAACCCCCCCCCCCTGCCTTACCCCACACTCCATCCTATATTCATCCGAGCATTCACCCATCCACCTAACGAAATTGCTTTGGTTATCATACCAATATTTAAATAAATTGATGATCTCTACAGGCAGCTTAGTGTTAAGCCTCATCTTCCTCCACAGAACATTGTATGACACCATGTCAATCAATGTGCTAAACAAAACTGCTAAACATGACGCTTCACTTTCCCGCCAAGCTTGACTGGGCTTGTAATGAGGGTTTTCTGAAATGACGTATGCTAGGTGGCAGCACTCAGACGTTCAGGTCCGGACATCCGTCAAAAGTCTCAAAGCGCCTATTTTCTTTAGTCGTGTCGTGACTCAATGATGAACGAATGATGGACGGCATTATACAGTGTGTTAAAGTAACTGCATGCCATAGCTTAAGGGTAGGTTCAGTATCGATAAAGGAAACCCAGGAAAAAAAAAAACGTAACCAAAAAATGTAATTACTTAAACATAAAAAATTTATAAAAATAAGTCTCTTCGTTAGTAGGTACTAAATTAGGTTGATCTTGCAATATTTTTATTTTATTTTATTTTTATTTTTCCTGCTTTCCTGTATCGATACTGAACACAGTTACTTTAACACCCTGTATATTTTAAGTTCGTTTTCAAAATGGAAGACCTTGTTAAAGTGGCGCCAACTAGTGGCGTACATTTTTATGAAACCCCTCATTACATAAGTTACTGAGGTTAGTTTAGCTTTCGCCCCAAAAGTGACCCTATGTTGTGCTTCTGAACTCAAAGTCAAAGCAATTTCAATAAAACCAATCCAACCAGTCAATTTTGAATTGTCAAACAAGTCGGTCAGCCAGAATCATGAAGCTAGTTGCCCATTTCAAAGCGTACTCGTTAGGTTCTTATGGAGAAGAACGGGCAAAAAACTCCACGCACACTGTTTTAATTTTTTTTAACCCATACAAAACAAACTTAATTTCAGCCGAAAGACGTACACTGCTGGACATAGGCCACCCCCAATAATTATGGCCCCATAATCGCCACGCTTGGCAGGCGAGTTGGCTATCGCAGTATTGTGTTACAACGCATAGAGAACGCTGCTGCCCATTCTCAGTAAGTCGCTTAGCCGCCTTTTACGACACCCACGGGAAGAAATAGGATGGTGCTACTCTTTACGTCCGGCACCACACGGACAATTTAACAAAACCAACTTACTTAATCAAAAGCAAGTTAAAAGTAAAATAGCACAAGTTAACTTAGACCAGCTACGCCCAAGGCCTTCCTTGTACAAACAAACAAACGAGTACACACCCATTTGAATCCGGAAATAAGTAACATAATTATTATAATTATTGTACTGACTGCGAGATTCGCTTTGAAAACAAGCTGGTGATGCAATAGAGCATCCTTGCCTTGTTTATGGATACCGAAGGCAGCCAGCGTATACAGGGCCAAAATAAATTAGCTAGCGAAACTTAGCAGACATGATAAGTATCTATGACGTGATGTGACTATATGGGGTTGGGTTAAACACGATAAAATTAAAAGATCTGATGGATGCTGAAAACCAGCGCTGGGGCTCTGTCTTGCATAGGGAGTGACAGGGACGCAGCATTATGGTGAGCGATGGCCGTTTTGCGTGACGCATATTTCCCCCAACTTGTTCTTTCGTATTTGTGTTTTTTTTTTATTCTTTGAATTATGTCTATGACAAATAAACGAATTTTCTTTTCTTTTTTTTTGGACCATCGACCGCTGATAGTGTTGTTACTTGAATTATGATTTGATAAAATCTGTTCTTTTGTTTTATTTTATCTATCATGTTTAGATATCGATACCCATCTCGTTTGTGAAGTTTACACAAAACTGATATTTCAAGCGAACTACACAAAATGCGGGTCATAAGCCCACAAAAAAAAACATTAAATTTTGTTTTTGTTTTATCATTTTTAGAATTTTAGATATATATATATATTTTTTTTAATCATTGCCTCACACCAGGAATTCCTTCTGTATTGTGGGTGCGTTTTACAAACATTTAAACTCACATACACAAACAGCCAGACCCGGAACAACTACTTGTAGGTCATACAAACATTTGTTCCGTGCGGGAATCGAACCCGCGACACGCAGCGCAGCAGTCAATCGCTTAACCACTGCGCCAATCGTGCCGACATATGGAAAGGAAAGAAAGAAAATTTGTTTATTCTGCACAAAAAAGACACCTTACAAAAAAATATACACTAATACAAAGTAGCCAAAAATATTACAGTAAGATCAGTAAGTAGTAATAGAGTCTGGCCGTCGCGTCGTCGGGAGAGTTTTGCTAGCTAATTTAATTTTACCTTGTATACAGATTAGTAAAAATGTACGGTGGTGCAAGGAAAAATGTACGGTGGTGCCAGAAAAAATGGGACATCGCAGCAGACCCAGGTAAAGATGGGACTAAATCCCCTATAATATGGGACTGAAATATAACTGGCAAAGTGTGGGTGAGGGTACTATAGGGACACTATCGTCTAACCCCTCGGGGACCTTATACGTGGATGTTATGTTATGATAATGATATTGGATAGAAAAAGAATAATCCAATTATTTTTAAAAGAGTTACCGTGGAGTTCAAATTCTGGAACCGTGCACCTAGCTTTTGACATTTCATAAGTTCATGCAGGTTTATGTGAAATAAAATATTTTGATTTGAATTAAGAATATTAGAAACACATGACATTTGAAATGATTTTCGTTTGTTTTTTTTTCAATTTGGAGTTTGACATTTGCTCCTGTCAAATTAGTCTCTGGGATTCAGAAAAGATATCAGTATAATTCTAGCTCACATCTTTGTGTAAGCCATTTTGTATAGTACCTAGCTAACTCATCAGTACAAATCCGGAAGTATTCTGATCGTGTTGTACGAGGTTGTCTGTGAAAACAAGAGGTGATGCAACGCAGCCTCCGCAGCTCCGCCTTGAATGCTAACCTTTTGTACAATCAGCCTCAACAAGATGTACATACACATAGACAAGAATTAATTTAAATGTCTAAAGCAATGATATTATTTTAAACAGATATGTTATGAGCGCGCAATCGTGAAGACTCGAAAACGTCCTAATTGGGACGAATTTGTTAGTCTGTGATGCCAACACTCGGTGATTGGTGGCCAGAATAATGTTTGTTTACATTCACGCGCAATTGACAACACTAACTGTATCCTTTTATCTATCTATCCTTTTTTTCTTGTTGTTTTTTGTTATTATTCTAAGGTTTTTATCAAGCCATCTCTTTTCGTGAAATGTAAAATGAATGAAAAGTGGTTGTGTGCTGCCGCTGCTGCGCGGAACACTTTTTTTTGTTGTTTTGTGAGTATCTATCATATCTGTTTAACAATATCATTGGTCTAAAGTCTTTCGTTACGTTGCACTTGCACGAAACCAACATTAGTTTGAACGGAGACTTTAAATTGATGCTATCACTTTCTTTTTGATACAAAATGTAAGAGAAGGCATGAATTTAAAATGTAAACAATTTAATTTATTTTTTCGGTTTCGTGCAAATCACCGATAATATAATATCGTATCGGCTGAAGGAACGCTGGCGTGATGACTTAAAGAGGCGTGTGTTGGAGACTAGCTTTTGCCCGCAGCTTCACTCGCGTTAATTTAGAATTTGACGATCAATTCGGGTTGTACACTGCTTGTTGTTTGACGTTTGGCGGCAAAAAATGCTTAACACACTATTAAAATTTCTTTATTAATATAATTCAATCATGATTCGAAAGACACGTGGCGCTATCTATTATCATAAGAACGTTATTGTTGTTTTCCTCGGGAACAGTAGTTTTTTTCGGGATGAAAGGTACCCTATGTCCGTTTCTGTACACCTGACAACATATATGCAAAATTTCAGAATGATCGGTTCAGTGGTTTAGGCGTAAAAAGGTAACAAACAAACTTGCTTTCGCATTTATAATATTAGTTAGGAAGTTAGGATTAGGATTAGCCGGAGAAGGCAACACACAGGGAAGAGTGGAAAGCTGTGGGAGATACCTTTGCCCAACAGTGGGGCGTTACAGGTTGAAAAATAAATATATATATAAAATCCTATCAATGCGTAGCAACAAAAACACATCGGCTAGGTAAATCGTAGCTACACATTATCTTCAGACTTATGGGACACAAAGTAGACATTCTTGTCGATATAATATACAGTGTGTATAAAAAAGGTGGGGTCCTATTTAAGGCCAATAAATACGATCAAACTGAACAACTATTTCTATAGGACCAACATCGTAATCGCGAAAAAATAATCAGCCGTCCCATACCTTTGGGTTGAATAACCCCATACCCCTACATAATACCTTGATAATTTTTTCGCGATTAAGATGTTGGTACACACGGCTACACATCAAGCTATACATTTCCAGTTTACGCTGACTTCTCATTGTAAGGAAGTCCTATACAATGCGAGATCAGCTTATACTGGAAATGTATAGCTTCATCTGTAGTCGTGCGTACCACGGAGAAAGTTGTTCAGTTTGATGGTCTGTACCACAGCCTAGAATATAATATACAACATCAGTTTTTGTTTATACTAAACCCGAAAAGGGGTTATTGTACTCATCAGTGGCGACGGGTGATTTTATGAGAGAGGTAAGCCGGAGCAAAAAATATGCTTACCTATGATGTCTGAACAATATTTTGGACTTTTGAGCCTGCAGGACCTGGTTTACATTACTTTCCCCTACTTTATTGGTAAAACAAAGCTTTTGTAGGTCAAGCAAAGTTCAAAGCTTTCAGCCATACATTTCACCTTGATTTTAGTGGCGTGCGTATTTCAAGATTTGCAGGGTGGGAGTTTAGGGATGCAAGAGCGAGCGAAGCAAGCTCGAAAGTATTAGCTACGGGCGGCTAGAAGAGTGTAGTGCTTGTATCAAGAAAATAAAGCAACCCCGCTGTTTACCAGCGGCGGCCTTAATCATTGCGAGGCTCCGGGCGGCAGATCTTTGCGAGGCCCTTGTCGTTTGCGTAAAGTGTGCTATTTCTGTCGATTAATTAGAAATATAAGGCCCACCCGCCCCGATATGCAAAAAAAGAATTGAGAACTACTGACTGTCATAATTTCCTAAGGGAAGCCGACAGGAATCCGCTTATTAGCTAGCTGCGCCACTAGTACTCATCATTTTGAACAACTTTTCAATTATGAGTAGGTACAATGACGGGTTTAGTGTAAACAAAAACTCATGTTGTTATAATAATGTGACTACACATTTCTAATAATACATGCTGTTTAGGTACATCTTGTTAAGGCTGACTGTACCTACTTACGTTTCTATTTATATCCTTGCAACTGATTAATGAACGGCGGCGGGTTGTGGCGCCGTTTCATACAAAATATGGGTTTATTTTATATTTTAAAGTTATGCATTACCTACTTAAAAGTTTTGACGCGTGTATTCTATTGTCATTTTCTTGTAGCTGTGCAAGAATAGCTCAGGCCGCAGTGAAAAGATTAGCCGGTTAGTATTATAAGGTTGGAAGCAAAGCTGACGATCGAAAAATCTACCTCTGTGCAATGATGTATTGATCAAAATGGCAATGTAAAAGCAAGGCAATTGCCCGACTTAGAATTAGTCGCGCGTCATCCAGTCACGCGGCTACACGTCACAATCACACGCAATTGTCAGCAATTATTTGTGATGAAAATGCCTTACCGTGTCTATACACAATGTTCAAATTACACTACTACTGTGGGAGTACAGAAAAACGTCTCATTTCATGCATAAATACTTATTGTATTTTCTTATAACAAAACGTTTTTTGTTTTGTACTTGTACAGCCATATTTCCTGACTGCTGCGACCGACGCGTACGGGCCAATGAACATGCAGCAGCTAGTGACGTAACTAAATATATATGTTCATCTCTTTCTAACAACAGTTATCGGTATAGGTCTTTCCTTTTCTTCGCGCACTGTATGATTGTACGCAAGTATGTAGCTACATTCATGGCTTACGCTGTTTTTGAGTCCACTAAATGCACTAAGGCCCGTATTAATAAACGTTACTCAGCCCAAAAGCTCGCACTTGATAACAGTCTTGAGGTCATGATCGTATTAATAAACATAATAATTAATGTACTCAAGTTACTGCTTGGGCTTACGTTATCAGCCGAGTGATGGACTGATTAATAAACGAAAATCGACACTTAAGTAAACAATAAGTGTGTGTACTCGAGATGCTTAGATCTGAGTGTAGGCAGTCCGTGACTTGAGGTCGTGATTAGTGGCACGAAATATGGAGTTTGAAAATATTTTGGGTGAAAGTAATTATTAAGATGAAACAGAGTACTATGACGATATGTTATGGCCGATATCGTTTACCAAAAATCTATTTAATATGGGATGCCTCGAATCCTTTTGAATTAACAAGGGAAAATTATTTTAAAAAACAATTCAGATTTGTTTAAGAGTTAGTGTTGTATATATGTAACATTAATAAAAGACTCATTGCTGTAACTGAGGTCTTCCAATTTCCCCAGAAAAAGCCGTCCTATTAGATTAAAGGTTTTATGCTACAGCATTATTGACGGCACGGTTGGCGCAGTTAGTTAAGCGATTGGCTGCTGCGCTGCGTGTCGCGGGTTCGATTCCCGCACGGAACAAATATTTGTATGACCTACAATTAGTTGTTCCGGGTCTGGCTGTTTTTGTATGTGAATTTAAATGTTTGTAAACGCACCCACAATACAGGAGAAATTCCTAGTGTGGGGCAACGTTAAAAAAAAAAAAAAAAAAAATTGATGAGTAACCTACTGTATTTACTGTATTTAAATGCATTTAACAATTTATTCAATTACTACTTTTATATTATGATGTACTTAGTTAGTTGCATAAAGTTTAATAAATAAATTTTAAAAGTAGGTATCATATAAATCCAATAAAATTACCTAATCAAATAATAGTGTTCTTCTAGTTTTAACAAAATAAAAGTATTTCAATAAATCTTACGACTTATCAAGAACGAAATGTGATGAATGTCATTCTAAACTTCGGTCACTGTGGCGTAATCGTTCATCAAGTACAGCTCCTTGAAGAGCTGATCTTGGTAACTGAGATACTGTTTTCATGTGTTTATTAATTAGTAATGATCTTGAGATGCTGATATCGTAATAATGTCGTATCAAATAAATACGCACTTGAGTACGTCATTGGGGAACGTTTATTAAACGGGCCTAAATGTTCGTGTATGACACGTCTATTTATAATAAGTAATTGCCTTTGTGACTTTCGTTTCAGCCAACGAAACTTCTCATGAAGTCTTTTCAACTTTCATAGTGAACAGAGATGAAGAATAATAAAAAAAATTACTAGCTTTTGCTGATCAGCTTCACCCGCGTGGAGTTCGGAAATAATCCCACGGGAACTTGCTACATAACGGGATTAAAAGTAGGTTTCTTATGTCACGATCATCCAGCTGCAGGCTTAGCACGAGAACCGTAGAGAAGCGTTTTGTCGACGGAAGAGTAGACAAAAATAATTACTTTTCCGTGTAGACAGTTGACAGTGTTCTACCGAGAAGGGTAGACAAGCGATTTCTATTCTACAATAGAGTAGAATTTAGAAAGCGTCATAACCCATCAATATGAACAACTTTTACTATGGGACCAAAGTAGAAATCGCGAAAAAAATTTCAGCTGTTCCCTACATTTTGACGAGTTCAGCGAACTTAAATGTAGGGAACAGCTGTTTTTTTTTCGCGATTTCAAGGTTGGTCCCATAGTAAAAGTTGTTCATATTGATGGGTAGAACACTCCCTTAAATTTTGTCGCATGTTTTTAAAATCAGACTGTATAAAAAATAAAAACAATTTAAGTATGTACATAAATGACACATAATTTTAACACGAATGGTTGACAGTATAGGGATAAAAAGTAGCCTATGTGTTAATCCAGGGTGTCAGCTACCTCGATACAAAATTGTATCAAAATTCGTCCAGCCGTTTTTACGTGAAAGAGTAACAAACATACATCCATCCATCCATACTTACAAACGCGTTTATAATATTAGTAGTATTGTGGATTAGAATAGATCACCTATGCATAATCAGCCTATAATGTTCCCACTGCTGGGACACAGGCCTCCTCTCTGTGAGAGGGGGTGGCCCGTAACCCACCCGTTGGTAGATGTCACATGTCTTCGAATTTTTGCATGTCTTCGAATTTTCATATCACCTATATACTCCGTTTGAAATAAGATTAGACATTTAAATAAACCTTTTTTACAGTCCGTTCAACCGATTTTGACTTCTATTGCGTTGGTGGCATGACAGATGGCAGCTGTAATAAACAGTTGGTATTGTAACTACTTACGTTTTTGCTTTTAAAGCCATCCTTATGCATACGGAATAGAAGTCAAAATTGATTGAACGGACTGTAAAAAAGTTTATTTAAATTTCTTATCTTATTTCAAATGGAGTGGTAATTAACTTTACGCGTCGTCTAACATGATGGCGGCTCTGAAGTGCTCTATCCGCTGCGCAGTATCTCACCCCTCACCCCCGCTGACGTCATGTTCGGAGCTGCTGTAGTTTAAAAAAACATCAAAATCTCTTATTTCACATAAACCTACATGGGCACTTATGAAACTTCAGAAGCTAGGTGTACGGTTCCAATTGGTCGTTTCACACGGTTCCAGTTTGTCGTTTCATTAAAACTTGAGTCATATAAAATCTACCTATAATTTTGTTGTTTTGTTTGTTTTTTGTTTGTTGTTTTTTTTTGTTTTGTTTTGTATTTTCTATTTTCTATTTACGGTACGAGCCGTACATACATTCATATACATCCTTACATACACGTTTACATACATAATTAATAGGTGTGTATAGAACATCATCGCTAGATAAAATCTAGTCAGGCACGATTGTCACGCGAGTCTATGCTAATGAAACTACATTCAGATGCAAAAATACTTAAAAATGTGTGCATTTATTGATGGGAGTGGAATCAAGTTGATTGCATTGAAGATGAGACTGTAAATAAAATAAGTGGTGACAGGAGTAAACTTCACTATCAAAAAAACCGGTCAATTGCGTGTCGGGCCACGCACAATGAAGGGTTCCGTAGTTGGATGAATTTATCCTAAAAACAAACTTAACATTGTAGTTGAAAAACATGTTCTCCCATACATCGATATACGTCACAGTCAACTCTTTAACTGCAAATATACAATTTTAGGACGTTTTCCTATACTTGTGCTGTAAGACCTTGCTTCTTGCTAAATTTCATTATTCAAGGTCAACGGGAAGCACCTGTAGGTTCTGATTTATTTGCGAGTATCGAAATAATTATGTCGCAATAATGTCGTTTAAATCGCCGTATTTTTTTATTGCGTTGACTTAGAAGCTTGATTTTATTAGAGCTGCAAGAGACCATGGACTTACGTATTTGATATTAATTTCAACTTGATACCTCCACGCGTTCCTGAGAAAAAGGGCAGACAGACAGACGGACAACGAAGTGATCCTATAAGGGTTCCGTTTTTCCCTCTTGAGGTACGTTTTATCCTCTTGAGGTACGGAACCCTAAAAATTTACTTTCACGGGCTACCTAAGTGCATCACCATTCACCATTAAACAAAAAAAAAATGTGACCACAATTTGTGTTAATACACATTCTCTTTTCAAAACTTCGTAGCCAGGAGTCTATAAATTCCCAGTGGGCCTTGCTACGCTTTAGAGAGTAGTATATTCCTTGCTACGCTCGCTGCTACAAGCTAAACTCTGTGCTACGAAATTAGCATCTTCATAATTTATGGTCCACGGACAAAGAATCATAAAATATTTTTTTACAGTCTTTTTTATGTGCACAAAACACTTGATACTTTTAGCATCAATTAGTGTTTTGTGCAATAAAATAGTTTTACAACTTAATTACTATTAAACTTTTGTCTCGTTTTAATATTTATAACCTTCGTACGTTGGTGTCCGTGTGGTGCCGGACGTAAAGAATAGCATCGCCCTATTTCTTTCCGTGGGTGTCGTAAAAGGCGCCTAAGGGACTTACTAGAGAATGGGCAGCAGCGTTCTCTATGCATTTTAACACCATACTGCGATCGCCAATCTGCCTGCCAAGCGTGGCGATTATGGAACCCCCCCCCCCTTTGGGGGAGGTCTAAGTCCAACAGTGGATCTTTCGGCTGAAATGATGATGATGAATGATGATGACAATAGAGTCGCCCCCTATTACATGGGACGTAGACAACTGGCGAAATGTGGGTGTACTCAGACCCCCTTATTACAAAACAAGGTTTATCTTCAGACCCAGGTTTAAAACATGGAGCCATTATTGAATTTCGAACTTTATTCCGACTATGGTAAAGTTACTAAACACATTACTGACAACTTAGTACCGAACTAAGTTTTCAGTTTTGTATAAAGAACCGTATTTCAATCACTGTTACGTTCTTATTACAAAAACTGGCTCCATGGTTTAAGCCATGTCAAAATATAAATCTTGTTTTGTAATAAGGCGGTATAGGTCTATATTAGGTACACCTGCCTATACCTTCAGGGAATACAGACGTGATGTTATTTTACATTATTATTATTTAGTCCAGCAAATTATCTATATATACCTACTTAATTAAGTTATTCCTATCAATCTGTCTTCAAACATTCTAACATTATCCAACATACGAACAAGTTCGAAAAAAAACACGAAATAAAAATCATTTTGTCGATTTAAGTGAACACGAATGTATGGAACAGCAGATTTTTTTTTCGCGATTTCAAGGTTGGACCCATAGAAAAAATTGTTCAAAATGATGAGTACAATGATCCCTTTTCGGGTTAAGGGTAAACAAAAACTAATGTTGTACAGTATCATTGGAAAACAGGCTTCAATGTTATTATCTGAAATACCTTTGTACTGCAAATGATGTCTTTGGATTAGCTCACGAACGAAGAACAATAAAATACATTGTGAGGTCCTCGAGTTTTATAACTCAATCGACTAAAATATAATTTGTTCAGGCAAGATATTTAGTACCTACGTTTACCTAGGCTTTGGAAACCTATACTGTCTTATTACAAAACAAGGTTTATATTTTGACATGGCTTAAACCATGGAGTCAGTTTTTGTAATAAGAACGTAACAGTGATTGAAATACCGTTCTTTATACATAACTGAAAACTTAGTTCGGTACTAAGTTGTCAGTTTTGTGTTTAGGAACTTTACCATAGTCGGAATAAAGTTCGAAATTCAATAATGGCTCCATGTTTTAAACCTGGGTCTGAAGATAAACCTTGTTTTGTTATAAGGGGGTGTGAGTTTTACTGATCGTTTCCTTGACTAATGCTCGTTTTTAACGACTTACTGTCCATATTATTGGTAAGTTCTCTCGTAGCTCAGCCGTATATTAAAGGGACGATAACCGACTTTTAATGATTTTATACTGAAGATCACGTCTAAACGAGTAGTGTTAATGATTTGAAAAAAATATATGATAAATTAGAGCATTTTCTCAATAACTTATTACGTAAATATTTTAGATTATGTTTATATTACATAGTGAAATTAATTTGTAAAGTTATGTCTAACGCGGATGAAAACTGAGAATGGCGCAAAATCTACCAACCGTATTTTTATGAAACGTTCACTAATTTAAAGATAATTTAATTATTGATCTTTTAGTATACGCGTTTTATTGAAATACCTTTTGTTTTGTGTATAATAAATTAATAATGCGTCAAATTGGGGACACCGCTCTTTGATGGGCGAGTCCTATTACTGGCTAAGCGTACGACGCGTTGCGTGAGCTCAGTACAGAACACGCAAGCTAACTACTCAAGTTCACTGGCATATATCTCCGTCTTAATGCTAGTTTCAAGCTTAGCATTGAAAATATTACATCCTATTAAAAAAATTAAAGGTAAAATTACGACTACTCTGACTGTTTTGCCCTTCTTTCTCAAGTCACCGGTTACGATACTCATGGATAGCATAAGATAATGTCCCCACTGCTGGAACACAGGCCTCCTATCTGTGAGAGAGAGTGGGCTGTAACCCCCCGCGCGGGCCCAGTGCGGGTTGGTAGATGTCACATGTCTTCGAATTTTTGGTTCTAGGATATGCCGGTTTCCTCACGATGTTTTCCTTCACCGTTTTGAGAGGATAGGGCACAGATAATATAATAGGACTTCGATCAAATGTATGGGCTGCCTTTTCTATACAGGGAGCCGGCTGCTGCCGCGTGGTGTATGGGCGTCGAAATAATTTACGATTAGGTGCTGGTACAAATCTGTTGTATTTTGATAGTTATACAAGTTCTGAATCTGTATAATCTTCTTATATATAAAATTCTCATGTCACAATGTTAGTTACCAAACTCCTCCGAAACGCCTTGACTGATTTTTATAAAATTTTATATGCATATTCAGTAGGTCTGAGAATCGGCTACTATCTATTTTTTATACCCCTAAGTGTTAAGGTTGGCTTTCCCACGGGATCGAGACTTACGCGGGTGAAACCGCGGGGTGCAGCTAGTAAATAATAATATGATAAAACTATCGATTTCATCAATTTCGCCTGTGAGCATTTTAGTCGATATGAAGAGTTTTGGTTATTGTTAAACAGCAGGACAAAGTCAAACTGCTTTTATCAATCCATTATCAAGGCCTATGATTTGGAAGTATTGCATACTTATTTCCACTTCTACAGAGGGTCATGTGTAACTGTGATTCGATTAATCCTGGCTAGTGTTAGAAGTGAAAGAAATCTAAAGAATTAGGGCCCAACGTAGGCACCGCTCGTCCCACGACACGCGGGGCCTTTGTGTCGTGTCGCGTCGCGCGACAAGTCGCCCCGGTATGTAGAAGCCTTAATGTATTTCTGGACCGATGGTAAAACGTAATGGATGTCTGATATCTTTAGTAGGTACAGTGTGAACTTGCTGATATTTTGGGCCGATTCACCTTGGAACACGACCTACTTTTATAATTACGTGTTATTTTTAACTTCGGCTAATTTAAACAACATTTTATTGTAAATTTCACGCAAAGTGTGTGAACTTCACGCAAAGGGCATACAGTGGCCTGTGCATACAATACAACAACACGTTCCGGGTGTTGATGGGGCTGCCGCGTTTTTGTAGCGCGTCTGGCATGTTTGCCGACGCAGATGTGGATAGTTTTTCGGCCGTCATGCGCAAGAGGTGCGCATCTCTGCTACGCCGTGTTCGCGACAGCCCCAAACCATTCTCAGAACGTTGGCTGATAGGTGGGACTCTCCGATCTTGGGGCGGTGGGTACGACTGCATGCAGTCAAGTAGGCTTTCCCCAGGATCGGCGTGCCTCACGACGCTTAGAAATATTAGTACTAACACTAGTTTTATAAGTTTACACTGTTACTAACATACATATATGGAGCATGGCTCTGAAATAAACGATATATTATATTATTATTATTGTACTCGAATGCTCTATGGAGCATTTTGCTGTGTACCTATCCTTCTTATGTTTCCCTAATATAAGCAAGTTTATGGCGTCTGGTTTCGTGCCCGGTTGCCGGTAATAGGCTCACCCCCTATTACATATGGAACTTAAACATAACTGGCGAAATGTGGGTGTACTCAAAGTACACCAATGCCTAACTCTTCGGAAAAATACAGGCGTGATTTTATGTTACGTAAGTAAATAGTCACTTAATATTATTTTGTAGAACAATTTTCAATTATTATTTGCATTGTTCTCGTAAAACATGACACGTAACTAGATCTTGATAACAATATTATGAATTAGCGAATGCTAGTACCGACGGATATTATAAATCAACTAAATACGCGAGGGAGCCCCCACAATGAGGTCAAACGTTACAAATTTCAATTTACACGGCACCTAATAAGCATTTACCATTTATATCTCCACATGCCATGCAATACTCAACCTTATTTCTATAGGAAAGTAATACAAATACACACAAAATCAAGTTTCGCAACTGTCGTGGTAAAGTTTGTCCAGGTATTGCGTGACTCATTGGTATTCGAATTCAGAACACTATCTGTTATTAAATTATCTGAACATAATAATTATCTATGTCTAATAACAGCACCCTCAGAGTATTATGCAAAAATATAAGGTTCGTCATCTAATCATGATTAACATAATACTAGAATCGGCTTTTGTTATTGTAAAGACGAAATCAAATATTTCAGGAAACTATACCTGAACGATACCGTTCTATTTTCGATCATGTTTCCATAGACTACCAGCGTTTTTTTTATTTCAACTTAAAATGTAGATTTGCAGAAAAACTCAATGCCATTGAAGTTCAAAGAGTTATTATGTAAAAGATAATACACATTTGTTTCGTTTACGTTTGCTAAAGAATTGCAAGTTTGTTCAGACATTAAGTAAATATACATCGTCTAATAAATACAAATCAGTATTCAGCGAGGCTAATATCTACTGGTAGGTAGTGTACAAAATGAAGTATCACGAAATAAACGTAGTTGTTTTCTGACCATCTGACTGGACAGGTCCACTCAAATCTGTGGTTCTTTCCTCAAAAGACCATTTCAGACACTAATCTACATGGTCGTCACATGATCTGACAAGGAAGGTCTGGACTTACAAAGAGACTGTGGGACTTCTTGGCGGGAAAGTGAAGCGTCATGTTCAGCAGTTTGTTTAATTTTCCAAAATTTGTGTTTAGCCGAATATTAATGTGTAATAATGGTGGATTATTAACCATTAAGTGTTTGTGAACGTGCATTAGTGTAGGCAAATGAAACAAAACAGTGCAACTTCGCTTCAAGTTCTCTCAAGAAGTCCGCGTGAGGTCTCAGTAAAGTGCCACATCTTTACTGAAACTCAAGGGGAGTGGGCGGGGATATCATCATCATGTATTTATAATTCATTTCATCAATATTATACAAGAACTAAAACGTGACATTGGCTAAATGCACAAACCGTGCGTAGCCAGAAGGGAAAAAAAAAAAAGAGACTGTGACCTCTGAGTCTTTTTCGGTCTTTCTTCCCAGAGCAGTCAGATAAAAAACACCGAAGTCATCCCCCCTTATTACAAAACAAGGTTTATCTTCAGACCCCGGTTTAAAACAGGGATCCATTATTGAATTTTGAACTTTATTCCGACCATGGTAAAGTTCCTAAACACATAACTGACAACTTAGTACCGAACTAAGTTTTTTAGTTTTGTAAAAAGAACGGTATTTCAACCAATGTTACGTTCTTAGTACAAAAACTGGCTCCATGGTTTAAGCCATGTCAAATATAAATCTTGTTTTGTAATAAGGCGGATCTAGTTTTATACATACTTAATTGTTTACATGTAAAATAGTTTGTACAAACCTACTTATGAATGAATTAATGAAATGCACCGCGTGGTTTAACCAGACTCGATCACTCGAATGAACCCAAAGATTTACACCTGGAGCGTCATGTGTCATGGGACTACAGTACAGAGACCATCAAGACCGGGGGGCGCGATAATGGTAGGGAAGACATGCCCTTAGGATATGGACGGATTATTACAGCCTACCGGGTATGCATCATTGAGCAAGCATTGGAATAGTGGAGAGACGGGTTAAATATTTATCTACAGGGCATCTTTTAATGACGTCGCCGCCAGGTTGCGTTCAAGTCCAGCTTCACCGAATCTTGAATGGTGATCTTTTGCGGGGTTAAACTGCTTTTTCGACGCTTTTCTATGCTGTGTTTCATGTTGCTGTTGCCAGTGTCTTCATCCGAGGTTTCTGGTTTTTTTGGTACAGTAGTAAGTCGTAGTTAAAGGAAATAAAACAATGTATCATGTTTTATATAAGATTGTAGCAGTTAACACGTTTGGCAATTAAGTTGAAAATCGCTTTTCTTTTAACTTTATTTGACCACGGAGGAATGCTGTTGTCCATCTTTCTGTTCAGTTTATAATCAACTTTTTTGTTATAAACATACATTCTGGTATTAAGTCATATTTAATTTAAAGTAAACTTTAGTACCCGTGGCCAGAACGGTTCATTACCACCAATAAAACATTTATAAAATATCACTCTCTTAAATAACAATATTTAAACCCCAATAAAACTGTAATGATAATCATGAAATACTTTTTACGAAGCAGACATGGCCGTTGGTATTTTCCCAGCGTCTGGCAGATAATTTCGTAGGCTTGGCCTGACCGTGTGCCGATGGCCGCTGCGCCTTGGCCCAGTTTCAGCAGGACAAACGTCGCCTTCGACAAACTGTCAGTATTAAAGCGCTACAAACTTCTTTTGGCGCGTAGCCTAATTCGGAACTAACACCGCCATCTTGTTTTGTCAAAGTCATTTTTGTAAGTCCTGTTGGTCCTGTTGATTGGAAAGAGGTGTGACAAGGCGGAAACCAAAAGGGAAGAAGAGTTCCGTTTGGTTTTTGTTTTTACCTTTGGTAATTAAAGTTTAATTCAAGTCGCGATTTCGTAAATATTTTATACTAGCTGCACCCCGCGGTTTCACCCGCGTAAGTCTCGATCCCGTGGGAATATCGAGATCAAAAGTAGCCTATATGTTAATCCAGGGTGTCAGCTACCTCCATACAAAATTTTATCAAAATCGGTCCAGCCGTTTGAGCGTGAAGAAGTAACAAACATCCATCCATCCAACCATCCATACTTACAAACTTTCGCGTTTATAATATTAGTCGGATTTAAAAATAACAGGCAGTCATGGATGGGGACTGCCGACAGACGTGAGAACTTATCTTATTACAGAAGTTTTTACTTCAATAAAATAATGATTATCTAAAACACAATTTAAACAATGCACAGTATAAAAAGTTTAACTTTTCACGTGGTCAATTTAACTACAACATGTCGGCGCGGGCATGTCGGTGACGCAAACCCATAAGTTTTTCCAATAGAAATATTCTTGTCTATGGTTTTTCCCCTACAAAAAATCGCTCAACGCGCATAATAAGGTTTTCTCTTCAAAAATGTAGCTTGAATGAAATGGCTTGTATTTAGGGTTCCGTACCAAAATGGTAAAAAGGAACCCTTATGGTGAGACTAAGTCTGTCTGTCTGTCTGTCTGTCACACCTGGATATCTCAAGAACTACTAATGCTATCAACTTCAAATTTAGAATAGTTTTAAATCACGTTTGCCCAACTATATTGCAAACAATAAAAAAAAAATATCTTTTTTGCAAAACGGACTAAAAGGGGGTCTTAAAATTTGAAGTGTAGTGTGTGTGTAGTGTGTCTTATTTTTTTCTATTTTATTTTTATTTTATTTTATTTGTATTTGTTTATTTTTACTAGGGCATGTGGGGTATCATATGAAAAACACTATTTCTCAAACATATTTTTTTTTTAGGCAGCTTACTTTCCGACTTTTGATGAAAATTGTAAAAAAAATAACCACCCCGTCCCCCCCTTATCTCCGAAGTTTGCATAGATAAAAATCTGAAATTATTCTATGTGATAGAAGTTCATTTACAGATTACAGGAAAAATAAAACGATGTCTCTAAATAGCACAGTTTTTCAGAAATCATCAACATCATATATACGTACGGAACCCTCGGTGCGCGAGTCCGACTCGCTCTTGACCGGTTTTTTTTTTTTTAAATAGGTTGGAAGATTAAAATATTAGAGTAACAAGCTGCCGAGAAGCCCTCCATACTACTGAAGAGGATTATTAACTTCATTTTCCTTATTCTTGCAACAATTGTAAATAGGGATGCCAAATCCATCAACCATTCAACTTAATCATTGTTGGTAACTTCATAGGAATGTTTAGAGATATTTTCTGATCATTAACATAGTTCTATGACAAAGTAAAATATGGAATAGCTACACAGTGGTTCAATTAAGGTCCAACCTAAGAGCTGAGCCCTTATATACTTTACATAGTTACTATGTTACGTGCCAATGCTCTTTGTACATGGCAGGTGACACTCCCGTGTACTATTCTCATGTTCATAGAATACACACCCTAAAAGTTCTAAATAAAAACGAACCTAATTAAATTATACATTAGTAATTAAATGTCTTCTAAATTAAATTACCATAATTTTATTTATTTTGCCCATCAAACATTTTATAAATTAAATTATAAAAGTCGCCAAGAAATTAATGATGAGATCATTTCAGTGATTTGAAAAACATAAATAAAAATATCGTAAAACTTTGAGAGACGTTTTAAAATTAGTTTCTAGTTCTGTTGTTTATAGTTTATGCCACAGAGTTCCCGTTCTTAATGAATTAAAGTTGTTTGTTTTTGTGACAGCTGTTGTTCTGGGGAATTTTGTTTATGCCCTCAGAGCCCCAAATAATTCGTAAAACCTCTATTGCTTATTAGTGATGAAAGTTTTGTATTTATATAAAAATCGATTTTACAAAAATAATTACTTCTCAGTTTCTTTATTTTTGTATGGCGACATTGTATTTTATGGCGGTATTTAAAACAGTTTTCTACAAATTGCACAAATATTAAGTTAAATTACATAACCCTAATAATTCTAATAGGAAGCAAAACGTTTTATAATCGGCCATAATTCTTCGATTAACAAATTAATTCGCCTTATCTAACCAAATATGCGAATGTGCACCTTATGAATCACAACTTAAGAACCATATGAGTATAATTTCTCTCAAATCAAGGCTGTCATAAGAACAAGAGATTGTGCAATGCGGACCGACTACCCGGAATGGGGTCATTTCCGAAGTCAGCAAAATTATGGAACTTTCAAACTTAGATCCCAGTGTTAAGGTTCAATTTTGAATGTCAGTAATGCGGGTCTCTAGTTCAAATACTGGTTTTCAAAAGTTTGACCAGACATTATAGGATAAAAGCGGTTTGTAAGTAGCGTTTTCATACTAATTACACACAAGTTCGGTTAGCATAGAACTAGTTTTCTATTGCACAATATTCTATCGTTATTATGCAACAAACGCAGTAGCTTGAGACACATGTAGGGCTCACAAGTGACACGTGTCTATCGTGTTACCTACTTAAGGTTTGTACAGACTGGTGCGATATCGTGGGCGCGACGCGACACTATACACAATTTCTTTGTCGGTGATTGTCACGCCCGCGATATCGCGTGAATATGTAAGAGCCTTTACCCAGTACTTACCTACATGATAAGAATCATTTTCAATCAATAGACTGCTAAAGAAAAAAATAAGATGATTTTCATTTCTAATTAACTTTTTAATCTTCAATAATTCATTATGATTGTCTATAAAGACAATATTATGATAATTATAGAATTAAATCCATGCAACTGACAGATTTTATACCTTAAGTACCTACTTAAATCTGGTTTTTTATATTTACCTTCTTGGATCGATTAGACGTCGTCAGTTGGCGTCAATTTAACAAGGTGTTCCATTTCGAAAATGAACTTCAAAATGATGACGTTCATCATTCGTTTATCATTCAGTCACCTAAGGTCACGACTAAGAATAAGGAAATGGGTCACGAGGTCACGACTAAAGAAAATAATTATGGGCGCTTTGACACTTTTGACAGGCACGGACCGGACGTCTCAGTGCTGCTTCTGAAATGACGTTCGCTAGGAACGTCATTTCAGAAAACCCTCATTGACCGTATCTTACCTAATGGTAAGGTAATGATGTGGTCAATGATAGAAGTTCATGCCAATAAAAGTATGATTTGAAAGAAAATCTAATGACTCTCAGCCCAGGTACTCACTGGCGATACAACAGAGTGCATCCCAGCGCGTCAAAAAACACTTTGAGATTTTCAATGCTTGACTCAACATCAAGACTTAAAAATCCAGGGTGATAAAAAATCGCCGCGTTAAATATCGCCCGCGGGTACGAAGGCTCACGATGTTAACGAAAACGATGCTCAAGTACCGTGAATTCATTATAGTCACTAGATTTTCTTGCAAACCACAAGTACCACACCAGGCAAAAGCTAAAAGAATCAAGAATAATATGTAGGTACCTCCATTATATCATAAATAAAATAGATTCCCTTTGAAGTAGATTAAAAAATTGTATGTTTTAGTTCCGATTGACCGATTGTAGCGTGGATGTGACTTATCGCTGTCGAGTGCCAAAACACAGACGCTATTGGCGCATGGAAATTTACTAAAATATGAATAATATAGTGAAAATAGGTTTGTTGTAATCAACAATAATAGATGTTACGACTAATTCCCTGAAGGGGCAGAGCTGTAGAATTTGATGTCGGTACTCACGACCGGCGTGTGACGTGCGTGTTTGTATTGTATTATTTAATTAACAGTGCTTACATTGTATCGAAATGTATTAATTAAAAACTAAAACTACATGAAGACACATAACCAAAAAATAAAAAATATATGGATAGGTAGATCAGTGACTTTCAAAATAGCAAATTAAATCTAATTTAGGTACAGACGCCAGCACATCAAGCTAGGTACTACAATCTGTCAAATGTCTTTAAAAGGTTTGCAACTTTATCGTTAAAGCATAAGGTTCAAGGTTGATTGGGAAAATTTGACAGTTTCAGGTAGCTTGACCTGCTGGCGTCTGTACCTAAATTATCTATCAGCAATACAAATATCAAGAACAGAAAAATATGGTTTGGGTCACTGATCTCTTTGTATATTAAAGGTCAGTGATTTGGGTACATTAACACCGAAACATAAATGACAAGAAAAATAAAAACAGAATACGTATACAATATATAATTCCACCAATGTTGTGCTTGTAGGTTAATGTATACGTCCCTAAAAGGAACAACAGGGTTTTTGTTACTTACTGTATTACAATTTAAAAAAAGTTTAACAATCATGACAGTCAGACAAACACATCGCTAAGAAACTCAAACTCAAACTCAAAACATTTATTTCAATTAAACCTATTACAGGCACTTTTGAAAAACATTTTTTTTTAGGATGGGTTTGCTCTTGACCTTAGTCTAGGTCAGAAGTGACAGAGATAAAGTCGACGATGGAGTGAGCTTACCCAGAAGGAGCCTGTTCACTCTAACTTTGAAGAGATTATGGTTGTATGCGTTCGGAAACACAGACGCAGGTAGAGAGTTCCACTCTTTTGCTGTACGCATTATAAAATACATTTGGAAACGCTTAGTGCGAATTGGTGGAATAGCAACCAGGGAGGGATGGTAACCTGCAGTGCGTCTAGATGTCCGATAATATAAGGGGGCCGGTGGAATGAGGTCGTGGAGTTCTTGAGCACATTCATCGAAGTACAATCTGTAGAAGACCGACAAGCAGGCCCGGCACGGCGGTACCACACGAAACACGATACATAATATATACCTTAGTGTTAAAGATATATGCTGATGTTTGAAACATACGAACGGATAGATGCCAACATGATTCAAATAGGTATTCCATTGGCACCTGGGCCATCTGTTCTGCGAGTAATGTACCCTACATTGCTCTCAGAACAGACGGCCGATGTAGCCAAAGGGTTCTGGAGTGGCGATCGCGTACTGGAATTCGTGGCCTATGACCAGCAGTGGACGTCTTTCGGCTGAAATGATGACGGCACGCTGCCATACATTAATGAAGTACGCTAAACAAGTTTTCCTATGTCCAGGATGTTACCTACTGGAAACTACACGGAAAAGGGGTGGAAAATCCTGGCTAATGTAGCGACCACTAATTAAAACCGATGAGGTAGCTATGAATTTTGCCTACAAATCGTTGGTTACATCATCGACTATAAGCTAAGCCTGGGCTAAGACCTGACTCACGGATTATAAATTACAAGTAGCGTTAATGTCAAAACGTTCGTAGCAAGAGTACACTAAGTGTTTCATTCAGATTTATAGTTTTACTCTAAGAAGCGGTGGAAATATAGGTTATAAGCATTCATTATTAACCGACTTCAAAAAAGGAGGAGGTTAATATTCGTCTGTATGTATATGTCGGGATAGGTTCAGACATCAGAAGTAATACTCAGATATGGCAATACAGAAATATATTTCAATCGAACAATCAGTTATTTTAAATCGAGAGAATATAGAAATTAAATAGAATTAATTAAATAACTAATAATGGTAGTGGCGGTCACATAGGGCAGTACTGACTGTCAGGGACAGTAGTCCATGCACCCACCGCAATAAGGATAGTACTAATTTGTCGGAGACAGCGTTCCATATCCAATAACCGGGCAGTACTGACTGTCGAGAGACAGTGGTCCGTTCACCAAGACGCATCCGTTCAAAATGCGTACCGACTCAATAGCGCACCTCCTTATAAAGGCGATCCGCTAGAGGGGGTAACGTTACAATATTTCACTCAATTGACTTCAAGTATTTTAAGTCAAACATCCGATAGAATGAATGATTTGTCTATGGTGCAAGTTCCACTAGCGCCATCTAGTCGCCGCCTCTCGCAGCTGTTAAATAATATGGCTTCCGTCATATACAACATTATTTTTAGTATATGCGAAACCGGAATATAGTTTGTTCAGAATAAGGAACTGAATCGATTTCAATAATTTTTACACCATGTTATATTTTGGCCCAAAAATATTTAATGTGATGAAAAATGTTATCACCATTTAATTACTTAGGTACAATACAATCGCCATACGGTTAGGTACCTACTGCCAAATTATTATCAACGAGCGCAAGACGACCCTGGGGGCGCGGGGGCGACGTTAGCATGTTTTTGTACGTACAACCCGGTAACATAACGACCTTATAACTTTGTGATT
This sequence comes from Tiliacea aurago, assembly GCA_948098905.1. Taxonomy (NCBI): domain Eukaryota; kingdom Metazoa; phylum Arthropoda; class Insecta; order Lepidoptera; family Noctuidae; genus Tiliacea; species Tiliacea aurago. The sequence goes on from OX402593.1 coordinate 23,491,427, forward strand.
TATCATGATACAGTTTTGAAATTTTGTACATAGATTCTTTACATTGTATACATAAAAATACTAGACACGTGTTTTGGGTTCCGCATATGCTAAAAATAATGTTGTGTAAATATATTTTTATGTATGTTCATCGATATTTTCGTCAATTGTGGAATGATTTTGAAAATTATTTTTTATTCGGTAGAGGAAGCTTGCGCGGTGATCCCATATAGATTTTATTAACTTTGCTTGGGTAGTTTTTGAGTTAGCTTCGATAATAGTACGTATTGAATACACTTTGTGTATTTTGATGATGTTATAATAGGTACTTCCTGTCGCTCGACTAAAAAGTGAAAAAAATAAAAAACTTGTAGTTTTTTTTTTTGGAAGTCGTTTTTTTTTGTACTAAAGGTTTTATTCATATTAACCACCATGTGAATGATCCACGAATTCCACGAAGGGTAGATTAAGGAAAACAATCTTAGAGAAACACAAATCGTAAACTATCAGTACCTAATCAATAAATATAGTATATATAAATGATTTACCTCATTTACTGAAAAACCGACCACAAATGGTGTTATTTGCTGATGTCACATCACTGATTTTTAAAGTAAGCAGACATGCACAGGAGCTTGACGACGTAAATAACGCTATGCTTATGGTCCATAATTGGTTTACTGTAAATAATTTGGTATTAAATGAGAAGAAAACTAAATGCATAAGATTCGCGTTACCGAATGTTAGAAGTAGTGAATGTCACGTTGTATTGAACAAAGAGATATTAGAATTCGTCGAAAAAACTGTTTTCCTGGGAATCACGCTTGACTCTAAGCTGCAGTGGAGTCCTCACTTAACATCACTTGCAGGGCGGCTAAGTTCAGCCGCCTACGCTGTTTGGAAAATTCGCCAATTAACAGACGTGGATACAGCGAGACTGGTCTATTTTAGATACTTTCATAGCATCATGTCTTACGGTATTTTGCTGTGGGGACGGGCTGCAGATATTGTTTCTATCTTTGTTCTGCAAAAGAGGGCTATCTGAGCCATCTACAACCTCTGCAGACGCGACTCTCTAAGGGAACTGTTTAAAGAGATTAACATCATGACGGTACCTTGCCAATATGTATATTTATGAAAATATTATGTATGTTAGAAAAAACCTACATCTTTTCAGTAAGATAAGTGACAGGCACAATTTTAATACTAGAAATAGGAACAAATTAGATCAACCACGTTTCAGATGGTCAAAAGTACACACTTCTTTTATGGGGTATTGTGTAAAATGTTATAATAAAATACCACTCGATATTCTTCAACTAAATGAGAAGAAATTTAAAACATGCATTAAACGCACACTATGTAGACAAGCATATTATAGGTTGGATGATTATATCGTAGATAAAAATGCTTGGCTTAATGCTGGTCCTGCTCCACAACCACTTGGGCTCACTTGTTAAAATTATAATATTTGGAAGAGATGCTTACCCCCTTTTTTATGTTCTTACATTACAATCATATTTATTATATAAAATGTACTTAATCAAGTTTTAGTTGTTGAATGCTTCAATAGGTAATTATGTTTATCCTTTTGCTAGTAAAATTTTATTTATCTTTGAAATGCATTGCAAGCTACTATAGCTTGTATAATTTAAAAGCATTTTTTCAATTTTTGTAAATGTGAGTACCATGAAGCCGTTTACTATGTTATGATGTATGTTGACTTAAAAAAGTTTGGCAGTTAAGAGTATGTCATGCTCACTTAAATGTCTCGCTGATGGTGGCGCGTGTGTTGGATCATTCGGTTCCCTACAAAATGGTTGAGCTGGATGGTGCTGATCCACGCGTCATGCTCGTGAACGGGCGCCGTCAGTTGTGACTGGTCTTCTCCTATCTGCCAGGGCTTATTTGTATTATTTTATATTGTTTTTTAAATAATTTATATTATCATTGTTCTCACATATAGAAGCGACAAGAATAATGTACCCAGGATTTTAGGGCGTCCCCTCCCGGCGTTTCCACCTCTGCTTTATAAATACCTTTTGTTAGTCGCCTTTCACTCATCCTCTCAACATGACCAAACCATCTCAGCATACTCTTTTCAATTTTTGTCACTACATCTTCTTTTAAACTGCACCGTTGCCAGTTTCCATCCATACTTATTTACATAAAGGCTAAAGGTATCCATACTTATTCATACTAATATTATAAATTCGAAAGTAACTTTTTCTTTTTCTCCATAAGTTTTGAATTTGACAGATAGGTAGAGTGGAATCTCATCATTCATCCTGGATTAAGTAAGTTAAGAAGTTCAAAATACACTCAGACAAAGTCGCGGGCAACAGGTTACTTGTCTATGAAATATATCATCATCATGACGCCTTGTTTCCCCGAAGGGTTGGGCAGAGGTGTACCTAATAGTACACCCACATTTCGCCAATTATGTTTAAGGGGACGATAACCGACTTTTAATGATTTTATACTGTAGATCACGTCTAAACGAATAGTGTTAATGATTTGAAAAAAAAAATGATAAATTAGAGCATTTTCTCAATAACTTAATATGTGAATATTTTAGAATATGTTTATATTACATAGTGAAATTAATTTGTAAAGTTTTGTCTAACGCGGATAAAAAACTGAGAATGGCGCAAAATCTACCAAGCATATTTTTCTGAAACCTTCACCAATTTAAAGATAATTTAATTATTGATCTTTTAGTATATGCGTTTTATTAAAATACCTTTTGTTTTGTGTATAATCAATTAATAATGCGTCAAATTGGGGACAACGCTCCTTGATGGGCGAGTCCTATTACTGGCTGAAAGTACGACGCGTTGCGTGAGCTCAGTACAGAACACGCAAGCTAACCACTCAAGGTCACTGGCATATATCTGCGTCTTAAGTCAAAGGTGGTTGGTTTGTGTAATAGGGGGCGAGCCTATTGCCATCACCCGGGCACAAATCCGGGCTCCGGGCAGCAGCCCGGCTGGGTTTTTCTATCTGGAATTCCTCAGTAGCAACTGAGGAATTCCAGATAGAAAAACCCAATAACACTGCCCTACCTGGGAATCGAACCCAGGACCCCATGCTCAGCAGTGGCACTTGCGGCCACTAGACCAACGAGGCAGAGATCGAGTCGAGTCAGATCTATGAAATATGTAAAAAAAAAAGAACATTTTCCAGAACATAATTCTCTGTTACTTTTCCTCAACCGTTACTGAGAACCTGGTAGACCGATTGACTCCAACATAACATTTCACAGTATTGTTTCCTATGAATCGCGAACTTCAATATAATCAGATAATATTCCGCTTTCCAGCACTTTGTATCTGTAATCGGTATCATCGGAAGTGCCGAATAACAATACCGATACATATTTTGTGACACATTTGACAACATTGATTGGGATAATAATAAAAACTTGTATCAACTTATATAGCTTAAATATTAAATTCTAGTTATAATGGGGAGAATCCTTTAAAGCAAAAGAAAGTAAGTACACACGGCTACACATCACGCTATAAATTCCAGTATACGCTGACCTCTCATTGTACTGAAATCTTACACAATGCGAGATCAACTAATACTGGAAATGTATAGCTTGTTGTGTAGCCGTGTGTACATTCCCTGATGTACGGTGGCTGTTGTTAAAGGTGAAATTAAGGATAGGCAACCGCTGCCTTCTAAATGCAAGGACTCTACACGCCTAACCGCCTAAAGGCTTCTACAGACCGGCGCGGGCGCGACACGCGACGCGACACAAAGGCCCCGCATATCACGCGACGAGCGGTGTCTTTGTGTCGCGTCGCGAGTCGCGCCGGTCTGTAGAAGCCTTAACTCGCCGACTGTCGCCGTCTTTTGTCACCGACTGCGGCTTAGGTTACACACCGTCCTAAACGTCTAAAGTGGTTAAGTTAACAAAGATTTTACCCGACTGCGCGAGAGCAAGGTGGAGTTCTTAATACCCTCGAAGTATTCAAAGGGCCGGATGGATTTTAATACACGAGGTGTCTATCGATTCGTTTATGTCGTGTGTGGGTTTAGGCAAGAAGACCTTGCCTATTACCATCGTCTCCAACTGCATTTAAGAGCATGATTTATTTATGTTTAATCTAATTTTTATATTTTTATATTTTAGTTCGCTTGTTTATGCAGTCGGGTTTTTTAACTAACTTTCTTTACATGTGCAAGGATAAAATGGCATTCTTGTTCAATCAAATTATAACTCAGGAGCCAGGCAACAGCCATTGGTTGTATCAAAAGTTCAAAACATTCATAAAACGGCGCAGGATAGCCCTTATCAGAAGTGATCATCGTACTGTGGTTCAGCAGCTACAATATCATCAGGATTGTATTAGCAGTTCGTCGTGGACGTGGTACGACCCTTGTTTTTAGGGTACGACAGCGGCTCCCCTGACATCTTCTTCTGTCATCTGAAGACAGCCGCCACGTAACTATCAATGCAACGTTCTGCTAGTGTCTGTCAGCAGCCAGTGCCACTCTTATCCGACCTATTCGGTGATTCCAGTAACTTCGTAATAAAACTAGACGGCGCCACATGCTGCGCCGTCATATAAATTTCTTCTAAATTATAAACTTATCAATTTATAATAATGCCTTGTTAAAATAACAGGACCTTTCTTCGCCTTTTACAGACGTTTACGTGACCATAGACTTCCTGAGAGAAAGTAGTTGTGCCCACAGCCTGCAAGTTTCCATACCGGTGCCTGCGCCCACAGCTCGTCGACGTGCACAGTACAGTCAACGACAATCCAGTTTGCATCAGCCGAAGTTTCAGAAGAGATACATATAATTCATACTCTTTACTGTATTTACACAATATAAATTAAAAATAGAACGCAAAAGAGAACAAAGAAAATATGAAAATGAAAAGTTAGGAGAAGAATTTTATGAATAAGATGAAAACTTTCCTATTACTTTTTTGTAAGTAACAAACGAACGAATTCATTATTGTCGACTAGGGAAGACTTTGAAGACTAGAATTACTTATGACGTACATGTTTGACATCCGGTTTCTGCATTGAGAATTTGAAGTTTGGCTGAAGAATTTAAAGGTAAAAACTTCAAAATTGCATTGCAAAAAAAGTTCATTAAAAAAACAAAAAACCCGACTGCATAAAACATGAACTAAAAAATATGGAAACGAGATGAAAAGCAAACGAGTATCCTTTAAGTACCAAAAATAAATAAATGGAGATAATCCAAGATGTTACGAACGCCTTAAAATTTGCCTCCTCCCACTTACTTAGTTTTGTTTCAAAACTAAAATTATCAAATTAAAATTCCAAATCATTGCCTTTTAAAGCAGACTTTACTGTTTTGTTTGTCTGTACGTTTTCCTTATAGCGAGGACCAGGAACATCGAACAAGAGTTTATTGTTGATTTAAATGGTTTTGATTTTACAATTTCGAGGGATTTTCAGCTATTTTCGTTGCGTGCTGATGATAATAACTTTAGGAGTAATTACGTCAACGAAAATGCTGTGAGTGATAGATTCAACGACGATAAATAAATGAAATGTTTGTTTTATTGAATAGGTTCGTTGACCTCTTAGAATTTACATTAATCATAATCATACTTTCCAGTAAAATTATCATTTTGTTTGCACCATTTTGAAAGCAGGCTGTTTTTCTGGCCCTACAGAAAAAACTCCGTAACGTAACTATGTTTAAAAAGTTGGATGCCTTAAGTACGTACGTTCTCGTATAGGTACCTACAGAAAAAGAAAAAAAAGGATTCTGCATTATTCCTCCCAGTCCAAATGTGGCTAGAATGGAAGGATGCGGTCAATTCTATCGAGAGCTGATACATATAAGGGCAAGACCTTTTCAAGCTATGAAGTATGAACTAAAACAACTTGATCACATGACAATCAGCGATATTATATGATTTCTGTTTTTCCATATAACTTACATTATTGTAAACAGGAAAATTAGAAGAAAACTAAATACTATTTATTATAATTACCTAATTAAGAAAACATATTAAGGTAATTAACACTGAACAGATGCCATCCTGTAAATTGCTGAATCGAAGTCAAGAATGGCTGTTTTATAACTGAAACCAGATGTGTATGTACTTATACAACATTATTTTTAGTATATGCGAAACCCGAATCACACAGCCTAGTATTTTTATGTAAAGAATCTATGTTCAAAATTTCAAAACTGTATCATGAAAAATCACAAAGTTATAAGTTTGTTATGTTACCGAGTTGTCCGTACAAAAACATGCTAACGGCGGCGGCGCGGCGCCCCCGCGCCTCCAGGGTCGTCTTGGGCTCATTGATAATAATTTGGCAGTAGGTACCTACCTAACGTACAGCGATTGTATTGTAAGTAATTAAATGGTGATAACATTTTCCATCAAACATAAATATTTTTGAGAAAAAAAAACATGGTGTAAAAATTATCGAAATCGATTCAGTTTCTTATTCTGAACAAACAGGTATATTGCAAGTGGGAACTTTTTTATTTAGTTAGAATTAAAATATTATGTACATAAATAACAACTTATAACTAATTAATTTATAAAAATAACAAAATTATATACTAACTAAACTAAAACTATAAAACATTAAAATATAGCGTCGAAAAATTCCTCCGCATCGCTGTCGACTGGTAATGTACCCAAGAGACTGGCGGCATTGCCACGTTGTATGGCAATGCTTAACCTCTGGCCAAGGTAAAAACCAGCCCTTGGGTCACGGGAAGTGTCAACCAGCCGTTTGGAGATATCTTTGAACAAATCATGAGCACTCGGACCCCACGGCCCGAGGGTTTCAACCCCAAACGGCTCGAAAATATAGTTACCGATAAGGTTATTATACTTTCGCCGCTTGAGATTTTCCGCAGACGCAGCAGCAGCGCCAGCACAGCACGCGGAGTCAGGAAGATGGGATGGCGCAAGAGTATCGACACACGTTGCGTCCCACACTAAAGGCCTACCCACCTTCCATGGAAATAAAGACATGCCGTCCGGTCTCTTGCCATCGTCACGTGCCAAGCCATTAGGTTCTAATACAGCTGGAACGCCGACGGTGACAAGAGCTCGTCGGATAATGTCATTAATATTCGCGTGCCGCGCTAAGCGACCTGCACTACGGCTGCAAGACAGGCCGTGGTGTCCGAGGCTGTTGACAACTTCGCCACAGTGACAGCGATGAGGAGGACAACAACGAGCTCCTAGTCGGAGGGAAGCAGCGAGGCGAAAAGTAGTGTCGTCGAACAAAGTACCTATGTTCGACGATGGTAGTGCATGAAGCCACAGACCCGACTCCCATTTACCCACAGCCAGCAAGCGCGCACGCTCCGCAGTAGTAGCAGCCGTGTCAAGTAAATTATTCTGTACTACTTTGCAGAGCTGCTCATCCCACCGTCTCTGGGAAGATGGATTGTCGGGTGGATCTGAGTTCGGGCAAGCGAGTCTCCAGGCATCCATAGCCTCGGAGAACTACGGCACATCAAAATCAATCAGTGTGGGGGCTAGGATTTTCCTGATTAATTTCTCAGTGCCGTGGACCGAGGATATGAAAGCCGGTAAACTAATACTTGAAATTTTGCGGACGCCGAGGCCTCCCATACGAATGGGAAGAGTAGCTTGTGCCCAAGCTCGGTCGTCCATGGCCACATTTAAGATCGAAGATATTGTATGCCGGATAATTTGGTCCATTTTGTCTAATAGGTGAGTGTGCTTCCATAAATGGGAAGCGCGAAGGAAATATGTTAATTTAGGGCCGAAACAGCAGTAACGGATTAAGGTTATAGCCGAATGCATGTTAATTTGGAACAATCTTTCCGAAACGTCACTGAAATTTTGTATTTTTTCCTCAATAAAATCGGGAAAGGAATTCTCAAAGATTGGAGACCCAAGGAGACGAAGAGAGGTTTTTTCAATAATTTTGATTTCTGGGGCTATTGCGTTAAATTTAGGAAGTGTCAGATGTCTGTCAGTACTGTCCGCTAAATAAAGCTCACATTTAGAAAGGTTGAGATTAAGGCCAATCGAAAATAGTTTATGTTTTAAGAATTGAAAGTCTTTTAAAACAGTTTCTACATCGCCTCCCAAAGTTCCATCATCAAGATACCAAACGTTAAATTTGGAATTTAGCTGTCGAATGATTGGGTGAATTGCTAAACTAAAAATCACTGGCCCGAGAGGGTCACCTTGTTGACAGCCAACAGCAGATTCCAGAAGGTTGTCCCGATAAAGTAATTTAGAAGAGTGTCTGTAACATTGCCAAAGGAAGCTATAAATTTGAGGTATTTCTTTTTTAGTTTCTGCCAGCAAGGTGTCCCTATTAACAGAATTGAAGGCATTCTTTATGTCAACCTTCAGGATGACCTCTCCTTTGCCAGAATTCAGGTAGGTCGACAAAGCGTGTACGGCAGCCTCACAGCTCCCTTTCGAGCCGTAACCTAGCTGCAGGGGCTGACATTTTTCCGAAACAACCTCACCAAAAAATTTACAGCAAATCTTGGCTGCCATACGACGGTATGTAGTTCCCACGGCAATAGGACGAATGCCGCCATCCCTCTTACGCAGGGCGCATAGATTGGCCCCGTACAGAACGTCGATGACGGCCTCGTTCACCTTGCCAGAGAGCATAAGGTTAATCAAAGCCGTAAGCTCCTTCAAGAGCAACTCACCAGCTGCCCCGGCGCCTGAACTGATAAGGTCCTTAAGGTGCTGAGGACTCAGGCCGTCGAGGCCGCCAGCGGTTCCGCTCCGGAAGGAGCAAACGGCTGTGACCAACTCTCGACCTGTAATGGTGAGGAAGTGATTATCCAGATCAGGGGGGTCGGGAAAAGAAAGACCATCCGCTGGGGCAGGGTGTTTGCTCTCCAGAGCTGCGAGTGTTTCTGTAGAACACGGTGCCACCACATCGCTACTAAAAAGAATCCTGGCTGCTCCACTTATGTCACCTTCCTCTAACTTAGATTCAACAAGATGTGATATACCTCTTGAAGAGGTGTATATCTGTGTCGGTAATTTTGAATCTAAATTATGAGCCGAAATATTACAGTTTTCTTTAATTTGTGCAGTCAATGTCTTTTTGGTTGCCAAATTCTTTTGTACGTGTAGAATTCTGTAAGGGAAGGTGAGCAGCTGTTCCCAAGCACTTTGCGAGTTCTCCCTGGCGGCAAGAAGAACGCAACCTGCTAGGTGTTGTGCCACAAGAGGTCGGGCGCCGCGGGGAACTCGCTTCAAAACAGGTACAGTGTTTTTGAATTTTGGAAGGGTTTTCCAAAACGGGTCAAAAGTGGATGTAGCTGGTATTGTAGGTGTAGCTGTTGGTGGGTCTGAAGTGAGTGAATTTTTGGGTCTGTGTACCTTTCCAATATGCACATTCAGACCCCGCTTACCTTTAAAAAACCGTGCCTGGGTACACAGCGGACATCTCTCCAGGATGCTCAGCGATGTTGAAGGTTGACTGGCACTACCACTACCATCCAACACATCGCTGCTGCCACTAAACATCTACGAGTATATCTATAGAACGATTTTACTTAAATATATTAAACTTAATAAAATAATAACAAACTAAATTAATATAAAATCTAAAACGTCTATGTGACACTGATGACAAAATATTGACAAAGACGGGAGCTGTGACGGGACTGACGCAGTCGCGTTGGCGGCCTAGGGCGCCGCGCCGCCGGTGCATTTCAGCCGTTGGCGGGTGACGAGACGGACTGGGTTCTCGTCCTCACCTTCTTTTTATTCTCTCTTCCTGGGTTACTTATAGGATAGGCAGAAGTGTTGTGTTGTGTAAAAACATCAACAATCTGCAAAGCTCGGTGATTATAGAAATTCTTCTAGTCATTAAAAAATCCTTCTGCCAAATACCACTTCTGCCCTTCCCCTGTCGTCACTCTGCCCCATATCTGGGCCGCCACAATTTAATAGCGTTTGCACTGATAACAGCCCTTCGCTCACGCGCCACTCACTTTGAAATTTTCAAACTATATTCAAGTTTCGCATTATATACTAAAAATAATGTTGTAGAAAGTGATGGAAACAGATCGTTAATTTTTACACTTAGAAGTAATATAATTGTTTAGTTATCTAATGTCGGGAGTAGAGTCCAAACTACTTGATACGGTGGTCTGGGCCCCAAAGAGGAGAATCTCCAAAAACCTTTCTGCATCAAGGTCTTTTATGCCAAGGCCATTATATATGAACTACATAATCTTCTTTTCTCCTCGACTCAATGGTAAATGAATATAAAATAACAGCCGCGCAGATAAAGGAAACTACTCGTATCTATATATATAAAAATTCAAAGTCCTGACTGACTGACTGATATATCAACGCACAGCCTAAACCGCTGGTCCTAGAGACATGAAACTTGGAGGGTATGTTTTTTGTAAAGAGTAAGTATCCACTAAGAAAGGATTTTTGGGAATTCCAACCCTAAAGGGGTAAAATAGGGGATTGAAGTTAATATGAAAGTCCGTCAGTTTTGAAGTTAATATATTCAAATTTTGTGTGTAGGCTGACAATTAAAAATTAATTTATACGTGTTTCAGCGTTTTTGATAATTTTACCCCCAAAGGGTTAAAAAGGGGGATGATTTTGTGTATGAAAAGTCCTTTTCGAAGTAAAAACACAAAATTTATTATCTAGGCTTATGGTTGGAAGCTAACGCAACGGTGTTGTTAGAATTTCAACCCCTAAGGGGTGAAAAATGGGATAAAAATTTTAAGTTAAAATCACAAATATTTCGGTTTATAGTTGGAAGCTATGCATCCGCTAAGAACGTATTTTTCGAAATTCGACCTTTAAGGGGTGAAAAAGGGGAATAAATCTTATTCCTTGGGTTAATAAACCTGAAACTTGGCATGAATACAAAACCTAAGTAAATTATAAAGTGTGACATTTGTGTTTTTTTTTTAAACTACTCCTTAAAGGGGGATTTGCGGATGTCAAAGTTTGTATGGAAGAGTTTTAACATGCGATCCGATTAACTCGAAACTCAGTATTTATACTGTAAACCAAAAATAAAGAATAAAAATTATCAGAGTTTTTCGAAAATTGACCCCTGACCGGGTGAAAAGGGGTAGTCAATTTTACAAGGGAAGATTCTACTGTGTGGCTTGATTAACTCCAAATTATGACGTGGGCATCAGCTAAGCTGGTGTTTTTGGAAATTCAACCTTTAAGGTGAAAAGGGGGATTTTGTTTGTATGGAAAATCTTATTCCTTGAGTTAATAAACGTGAAACTTGGCACGAATACTAACCTAAGTAAAATATAAAGTTTGTCATTTTTGTTTTTTTAAACTGTGTTTTTTTAAACGGGGGATATCAAAGTTTTTATGGAATAATTTTAACGCGCGGTCCGATTAACTTGAAACTCAGTATTTTTACTGAAAATAAAAAATAACTTGTATCAGGTTTTTTTTTAAATCTGCTCCTAATAATGGGGTGGAAAGGGATAGTCAATATACAAGGAAGGCTTATACTGCTTGGCTTGATTAACTTAAAAATTGGTATAAATAACCTATAAATCCAATAATAGAAACGTCAAAAAGATGTTTGAACAATTTACCTACCCTTTTGAGTGCGTAAAAAGGGGCTATATAGTTTGTATGAACAGAATCATATTACTTTTGATATATAAACTTGAAATTTGGCCCGAGCACTTATTTACATAACATCACGCCTGCAATCCCCAAAGGGTTAGGTAGAGGTGTACCTTTAGTACAACCACATTTCGCCAGTTTTGTCTAAGTCCCATGTAATAGGGGGCGAGTCTATTGCCATCACCCGGGTATAAATCCAGACTTCGGGCTGCTATTGAGAAATTCCTAATGGAAAATCCAATAACACTTTTCCCGACCTGGGAATCAAACCCACCCCTCATGCTCAGCAGTCGCACTTGTGACCACTAGAATAACGAGGCAGTCATTACTTAAATAACAAAGTTTATCATAATTTTTGTGTTTTTCAAAACTAACCCTCAAACGGAATTTAGGTAGTCAGGGTTTTTTGGGTTTTTGGGGATTTCAGTTTGTATTTAATCCCATGAATTGCTCGTTGGGTTCTTTCCACCGAAGAGTTTTCTTTCGAAATAATACATAGAGAGGGCACGCGTATGCAGAATGTACACATGCGTTAAGCTGCAACCCGAACGCGCGGTTCGATTAACTCGAACCTCAGTGCTCATACTTTTGACAGAAAAAAAAAAGAAAAAAAAAGGATTTTTCGAGAACCGGAAAAAGGGGTAATTAAGTTTTCGGGAGAATTTTACTGCGTACCTTGAATAACTCAATAGTTGGTAGACATAAACATAGATAAAAACGTAGAAAAAGTAAACAACACAAAATTTGTTTCAAATAGACTTAGACATGAAATGGAGGACACGTATATTGAACAAGTATGTACAAAACGAAGTTGGTATTTATACGCTATCTATATCCTCCGTAAATTTGTAAATCAAACTGCACTTTTATCTGCTTACCACGCTTTCGTTGCAGTTGGTTCCAACTAAGATATGGTATAATGTTTTGGGGGAATACTGCTGATAGAGAAGCTGTTTTTTTTTCGACATCCACGCGGGCGAAGCCGCGGGCGAAGCCGCGGGCGAAAGCTAGTTAGGTATAGACTAGGTTTGGATGTCCGTTCACCTGCACCACTTGACGATCTGAACAACGCCTCTGACGCCGCGATAAAAACAGAATAAAGAAACATACATTAAAGGCCGGGAATATGGAATGGAATAGGTTTTTATTCTTGGGTGACAAAATTATGCGCACCGAGTTTAACCCGTGTTAGCTACGCCACTGACTGGGTTAATGTTATCCATCTAGACGCTACATTGTAAATGGAAACTGGTGGAATTGTGGAAATACGCGAAAAGCTGTAATCTTTTTAAAATCTACAAAGCAGCGACTGTTTACCGTGGCTGTGTACCTGGTCATATCTTATCACGTAAGATAAGACATCAGCAAAGTATCTACAAACATCGTGCGTCCATTTTCCTGAACCATATCTCTTGTTTTGTCAGCAGATATGATGCCCCCTTCAGAGATTAAAGGATAAATTATGCTTGTGACGTCACTTATCTGGTATTAATGGGAATCATGACTTTAAGCTGAAGTGGAATTGTGTGGTAATCTCTATCGATTTAATCTTGTGTTCGGGTAAGTTATGTAAGTAATTGGAAACACGGTCCAACGTAGAAAATCGCTTAGTCGCTATGAGTATTGGAGAACCTTTGAACAACATCTGTTCTCCCATATGTAGGCCTTTATTGGGGGTTATTGGGTAACACACATAAAATGGGAGCAGTGGTGGCCCAGTGGTCGTAGTCTCGAACCCTTTTTTTTTTGGTGGGAATTTATCAAATAACTTATCCCGCTCTGGGCGGAGCGGGGAGTGTCAGACTTTTACTGACTACAACCCACCCGTGTTCCTTCCGTTGCCTGTGTGCCAGGGCCACGATATCCCTTTCGGACAAACTCGCAACCCTGGCAGGCATTGGACCTATCGGACCCCGTCAGTTGGTGTTGGTGCTGACATCTCTATGAGGCGCGCGTGGAACACAATAGGTTCGAACCCTGACAGGCGTTTGACGTTGTATAAATTATTTCATCAATACTGCTCTCAAAACGGTGAAGAAAAATTTCGTGAGGAAACCGGCATGTCCTAGAACCAAAATTTGAAAACATGTCACATCTACCAACCCGCACTGGGCCTGCGTGGTGGATGACGGCGCACTCCCTCTCACAAAGAGGAGGCCTGTGTCCCAGCAGTGGGAACATTATAGGCTGGTTAAGCTACACAAAGGCTACACATACAATGACAACTGATCGCAAAACCATTCATTTTGACAGTTCAGTCAAGTTTTTTTGCGCTCGTAGCGGCATCAACATCGCCGCCATTCGCAACATGCGAACTACGCATCGCACTGACGTTACGCAAAATCCTGCATCGCGCAATCAGAGTTTACCGCACCACTAGCATATACAACACGTCCCAGAATTAACACACAACCTCTTAAGGGGCCATTGTACTCATAGTAAAAGTTGTTCATAATGATGAGTACAATGATCCCTTAAGAGGTTAGTGCGTTAATTCTGCGACATGTTGTATACAACATCCCGACATCAACCGTCCGTCGGGCAGTTGCCCACCAGACACAATACACCCATCTGGTCGGAGGATCCTCCCTTTTCTATGGAGTGAACTTTACACCCTGTTCCTCATGCCCTATATGTTATTTACGTTGTTGAGCAAAGGAATTTTTCAAACCCATGACCAATGATTTGGAATTTCCTGCAAAACCCTTGGATTATGATTAAACAGCCGCAGAGGTTAGTCCGTGGATGGGTGACCATCTTTGCATACCAAGACCCCTCCGTGCCTCGGAAAGCACGTTAAGCCGTTAAGGGTCGTTAGAATCCCGTAAGTCTGACAACTAGTCTTGCCAAGGGGTATATCGTGTTACCCAGTAACTGTCCTCTCATACCTATTAACACTGTAATTTGAAAACATTGTAAAAGCCATTTATTTTTTAAAAGAGTAGCCGTGGAGTCTCTTCCCGGCTCTTCTCCATTCCATAAGAAACGACCAATTGGAACCGTGTACCTAGCTTCTGACGTTTCATAAGTGCCCATGTAGGCTTATGTGAATTAAAAGTATTTTTGATTTGATTGATTTGACTGGGTTGTGGAGGTCATACGAGTACTCGTATATACACAAACGAACAAGTATTTTACGCAGAACTGTGTGATCGTGAGTTCGAACCAGACGACGAGAGATCTTTTTTAATTAATTTGAAATTTAAATTCATAGAATAATCTACCACTATGAATTTCTTCGAAAATGTAGTAGATAATAGGCGCACTCACACGAGATCGGAACCGAATAATGATAGCAGTGCCATTATCTCCCAAACATTGGACTGTACTACAAACAGTTTGCCAGGAATGTCAGACGATGGCGATGAAACGCAACTGAAGATACAATATTTAGATGAGATAGAAAATCTAAGATCGCAATTAAAAAGCGCGCATCAGGAAATAGAAGTATTGTCTTTGGACAATAGTAACTTGAAGCAAATTAATATAGATTTAACAAAGAAAAATGAAACGTATAAAAAAATTGCTAATAGCCCAATTAAGCAGAAAGTCCAAACTCCGAAGAAGAATGTAACTAGTCGCACGAAGACAAAACAGACACAAACTTCAGAAATTATAAGAGACTATTGCACAACACATGTTGAAACCGGTACTAGTGCTAGTAGCACTCAAAACACCACATCACCCAGCGGTATTACCGAAAAAAGTCCTTCGACGCCGCTTGTAAAACATAAAATTTGTATTGTAAGTAGTGAAACGTCTAACAGAATATATACAATGAGCGAAAGAACTCGTATCTGTAATTATAATATGTGTCACTATCGTATGCCTAAATGTGGATTGAAACATATTTTAAACAATATTGAGACGAAAGTGCGAAACTTCACACATTCTGATTACTGTATTATTTATATTGGCGAGGAAGATTTCAGGAAAACGCATAGTTATATAGAACTAGTTACTTTTACTCGCGAAAAATTACAAACATTAAGTCACACTAATTTTATAATATGTCTACCAACTTTTAAATATATGGATAACAATAATATTATGTTTAACAGCCGTATAGATACTTTCAATAACTTAACTTACATGGATGTGGAGACATAAACATGCGTACATATTGGAGTCCAATCTCAACCTTCCATATACCTATGACACCTATAGCTATCGATACGGGAGTTTAAATAACAAAGGCTTAAATATTGCAATATCGGATTTGCAAGACCTTATCCTAAACCTAAACTCCATGAATGTCACTCACTCAGAAGTTGATTGTTCCCAAAAGAACCAGTCAGAGTTGGTAACTGATACACAACCACAAAACAAAACTCAGTTTTTTCTATAGCAATTACCTTAATATTCTTCATCAAAATATTGCAGGACTTATCAACAAACTAGATTTACTGACAATTAAATTAGATCAGCTTTTTAATAAAGGAACCAACATAGATGTTATGTGCATCACTGAACACTTTGTTGAGACAGGTTACGAGAGTTTACTGCATCTACCTAATTACTACCTAGCTGCCTATTTTTCGAGAAATATTAAACGAGGAGGAACCTGTATATTTGTTCGAATAGGATTACACTGTAGAGAATTGACAGCTGTAGTTAAACAGTCGGTGACTGGTATTTTCGAATGCTGTGGTATAGAACTGATATCTCATAATATTATTATTGTCTGCGTTTATAGAATACCTAAATTTAACTATAACGTGTTTTATGAAAGATTGGACAATGTATTGCGAAAAATTCGTTCACTTACAAATAAAAATATAATTTTAACTGGAGACTTTAATATCGATGTACTAAAAAGAAACAAAAGTACATTAGAATTTGAAAATTTTCTTTTGCAATTTAATCTTAAGCTGGCTCTATACGAACCGACCAGATTAAGTAGTAATTCGTGCATCGATAACTTTGCACACTCTTACCGAAAAGAATGCAAAGCGGAAATAATCGATCTAGTTCTTTCAGATCATACTTCTCAGTTACTCAAAGTACCTATCAACAAAATCTGTACACTAAAATTCTGGAAAATTAAAAAACAAGACATCTCAGCATGTCATTTATCCAAATTCAAAAATCACTTGAAGTGTCTATCTTTCTTGCAAGTGTACGAAGCCAAAGATGCAAATGAGTCTTACGAAAAATTTAAAGACGACTTTTTGTTATTATATCGTTTATGCTTTCCGGAAAAAAATGTCACTATATATAAAAAAAAAAGGCCAAATGGTTGTCTCGCGGAATTAAATTATGTAGTCAAAAACAGAGACAGCTATTGTGGGCATATAGACTCAAGCCTAATTCAAAAAATAAACTAGTTTTCAAAAAATATTCCACACTTTATAGAAAAATAATAAAACTGACTCAGAAATCCCAAAATAACCATTTTATAAATGCTTCAAAAAATAAATCAAAAGCAGCCTGGCAAGTAATAAACAAATCAAAATTCTGTTTTCCCCAAGAACCAATATTATCTATATCAAAAGACAATTTAATTTTAACGCACCCTATGGATAGAGCAAACGAATTTAATAAATATTTTATTGAGTCTGTTGAAAACAATCTACAAGCAAATTGTACGTTGACAAAAAAACCGGTTTGTGAAAATCTGACGTTGCAGTCATTATTTATGTTACCTGTTGCAGATGATGACATTATTAAAATAATTAACAGCCTTAAGAATACGAATACTGTCGGATACGATGGCATATCAACCAAAGTGATAAAATATGTCAAGGAAGTTATAGCGCCACCACTATCACATGTAATCAATCTCTGTATTGCCGATGGTATATTCCCAAATAGTTTAAAAAAAGTAATTATTAAGCCCCTTTTTAAAAGAAATGACAGAACTGATGTTGCAAATTATAGACCAATTGCAAAAATTCCGGCGTTTTCAAAAATAATTGAAAAAGTAATTTATAATTCCGTGTATGCTTATTTCGAAAAATTTAAACTATATTGCAATGAACAAAAGGGGTTCAGAAAAAATGTCAATATTAATATGGCACTATTTGACCTACTATCTAGTATCATGACATCTGTCGATAAAAGAAATCATGTTTGTGCGATTTATACAGACATGACGAAAGCGTTCGATTTTGTGGATCATAAAATTTTACTGCAAAAATTACATGGTTATGGAATCCGAGGGAACATTCTTAAACTTTTAGAATCTTACCTAAGATAGATTACAATGTACGGAAATCTCTAGAATATGTCCTATAACCAAAGTAGAAACCACATATACCTCTGAAGCAAGGTACATAAAATATGGTGTGCCTCAGGGTGGCGTTCTAGGACCGCCGCTTTTCTTAATTTATATAAATGACCTCACAAATTTCACTGAACAAAAAATGGTACTCTTTGCAGACGATAGCACAGCTATTATTGAATGTAATAATCCAAACAATTATCAAAATGACATTAATAATTCTCTATATAAAATAATAAATTGGCTTAATGATAATAATCTTGTAATTAATTTAAATAAAACTAAAGTTATGTACTTTCACCAACGGCTTGAGAAACCACTAGTTAATGTTGCTTAATATGATACTGAAATAGAAGAAGCAAGTACTGTAAAGTTCTTAGGTATAACTATAGATGATAAACTGACTTGGAAACCTCATTTAGAGGAAATCTGTAAGCGATTAAGCAAATCAGCATATTTGTTACATCAACTTTCGAAAAAAGTAAATACTGATACACTGTTAACAGCCTATCATGGACTAGTCGCCTCAGTTCTGCGGTATGGTGTTATTTTTTGGGGACAGTCAACAAACAGAGAAATTGTTTTCAGGATACAGAAAAGATGTTTACGTTCTATGTGTGGTTTAAAAAGAACAGATAGTTGCATTCCGTATTTTAAAAAGTTAAAAATATTACCCCTACGAGCTCTATACATTCTGGAAACTGCATTATTTGTGAAAGCAAATCCACATTTATTTAAAAAACTATGTGCAGTAAAGAAAACGCCGCCGCCGATACGTGCTCAATATATTAACGAATTATGTCTTGTGAAATGTAAAACTTCTCTAATGAAGAAAAGTTTATTTGGTGTTGCTCCACAATTATAGAATAAAATACCCGATGAAATAAAATGTATGCCACTGCAAAAGTTTAAAAAAACACTTAACGGGTTACAACTTGAAAGATGCTATTATACTCTAGATGAGTTTCTTAATGACGAATCTATATAATTATAATGCTGACATAAATTTTGATATTGTACATTAATACTAATCTTTTGTATTTAATTGACTCAAATGTTTGACATGAAATGAAATTGACTCAGAATAAATTGTAATAAAATTTAATTTGCATGAATGTGTTAATAAAATTAGGTAATGAAATACTGTATTGTAATACATTTATCATTGTAGTTGAATAATACTCACTTTGATTGTTTTTACCCATCAAATATTTGTATGTCAATATTGGCAAAACATAGCGCACTTCCTAATTTTTAAGATCTTTATCTGTAATTACCTATGTTTAACAAATAAATTATTCTTATATTATTGTATTTTCTCTGTAAGTGATTAATGTAATCTTTTGAGAAAATAAATGTCTTAAGCCGTAGATAGGCAGTCGCTTCATATAAAATGCTGGTACTCAACTGCATCCGGTAAGACTGGGAGCCGACCCCAACACAGTTGGGAAATGGCTGGGCAAGATGAGTGTGCGCAATTAGGGTGCTGGTCTCAACTCAGCCTATCGTAGTCCACTGCTGGACATAGGCCTCTCCCAGGCTGCGCCACAACACTCTGTCCTCCGCCTTCCGCATCCAGTCTGACCCAGTCACCTTTTAAGGTCGTCGGCCCATCTAGCTGGGGGGCGTCCCACACTACGCTTGCCGATACGCGGTCTCCACTCCAGGACTCGTCTGCTCCACCGGCCATCGGTCCTTCGACAAACATGGCCAGCCCACTGCCACTTCAGTTTGCTTACTCTGCAAGCTATGTCGGTAACAGGCTATGAAGCCATGTCGGTAGGGTGCTGGTCTACGCGGAGCTTATAACGAGCGAACTAACAAAACTGCCAGATGCATAGATAAAGTCCTCCTAATGTCGTCGTGATAACTGTGTCAATAGATAGATAAGATAGATAATAATCTTTATTGACAAAAGTTATGCATACATTTTTGTGAATTCCCTAACTCCTGCGCTAGTATACACTGTATTACAGGAGCTAGTGTCAACCCCTGTCAAATAACATGTATCATGTAACTAGTTACATGATACATGTTATTTATGGCAACCAAAGATTACAAGCATATTAAAAGAAACAGAAATAATAAAATTAAAAGTAATCCAACATGCACAATTTAAAAACCGGCCAAGTACGTGTCGGACCACGCACAATGAAGGGTTCCGTAGTTAGGATGAATTCAACTCAAAAACAAACAACATTGTAGTGGAAAAACATGCTCTCCCATACATCTATATACGTTACGGTCAATTCTTCAACTGCAAATTTAAGTTGGTCGACGATTACTCGTTAACTTGTAAACCCTACTTAGCTGTAATAGTTTTTCTTTTAATTTCATTATATATACTACTTCCATGATTTTTTTACATATCTAAAACCAACCATTTAGCTGGCAGGGGGGGGGGGGACACTTGACTCTAACAAAAAATAGCACTTTAAAGCGTAATATTACGCAAACGGATCTCAGAATTGAAAAATGGCTTTCACGAACCCACAATATTTTTGAACGGCCTATCCAACGATACCCCACACCATGTATTAGACGAGAAAAAAAAATATCATCCCCGTTTTACGTGCAAGGGAGGTACCCTAAAAAAAAAGTTTTTTTCATGGTTTTATTTTACGACTTTCTTTACGTGATTAATATGTACACCCATGCCAAATTACAGCTTTCTAGGACTTAGCGTCTCTGAGCTAAGCCGGGGACAGACGGACGGACGGACAGAGAGACAGACAGACAGATAGACAGACAGACAGACAGACGGACATGGCGAAACTATACTTGTTTACTACGGAACCCTAAAAAGGAAAAAGAAAAGAATACAAATAAAATTGTTTCTGTTTATAGATGTGTTGAGTGGGCGGGCAGTATGTGCTCGCTCATGTTAGTTGAGGTGTGTATGGGTGTGAGTGTGTAAGGGGTAAGGGAAGTGGTGTGTGTGTGTGAGGGGTAGTATAAGTGAGGGTGTGAGTGTGTTGGCGAGTGTTTAGTCTTCATAATGACTTAATTAAAACACAGGTTTTTCATAAACCTAGTTCAGGCAGGTCTACATTACAGTTAGAATTACATTTTTCCCCGGTTGTAATTAATCTAAATCATAATTTTACTTTACTTTATACTTGAATATTTTTTTTTATTTTTTTTATTAGGTTTTCTGTGGCATCATAGTCAAAACTTTTTAGCCAAGGCAGTATAATCTTTTTAGACTGATTTAGGTTCAGTTTCCTAATTTTGAATTTTTTAATAGGAATCGGGATACTCAAACAAAAGCCGATGTTACCTCCAGAGCATTACAAAGTAAATAATAACAAAATAGTTAACAACTGTGTAGAAAATGTCAACTGGTTCATTATTCAAAACTTATTCCAAGAATGTATAACTATTTGGCAACAGTTGGGCGCCAAGAGTTGGCACCAGCTCCCTCGTTTACGATCGTAACTCACTGGCAAATTACTCGTACTAAGCTTTATTTGAACTGAACTAATTAGCTATAGCCTAAAGATATAAATATGTCTAGATAGAGAGTCAAAGCAGTGAACTCGTCGAAAAATATTGCGTCCAACTGTTGGCCGCTAAATGCTCGCACGCAATGACGTGGCGCGCGTGTAAGACGTAGATATGTCACGCACACCAGCTTTTCAAAGCTGGCCGGTTTGTTTTAGTTCTTTTGCAGCACGACACTCTATCTAGATCTTATAAATAATCTAAGCTATAGCCTAATTAATATTGTGCTTCATTTATTCAGATTCAGATTCATTTATTTGCAAAAACATGACTGTGTAGATAATATACATGGTATGATGCTTATTATAGGTGTAACAAGGTATTTTTTGGCTCAACAATGTTGACCATGGCTGGTGTACAAATTAGGTAGAAAGACAATAGGATTACAACTTTAAGATGCAATGAACAATAATATAAATCAATAATATTAAATAGTCATGCGATTCAAAATAAATGGAATAGATGTCAGTATCTTCAGAGCGATTTATCTTCTATTTAAAAATTCATTAATATTATTATAATAGGCTTTTTCTGTCAGTATTTTTTAAAATGTTTTCGTAAACTGGTCTATATTTAATTTCTTAACGCAGCTAGGGATATTATTATAAATTATTGGCCCTCTGCATTTGTAATCTTTAGTTATTTAGGGGATAAAATATAAGTATACTTTGAGAATTTAGGGACTGGGGAGTGGGGACTGGGAAGAATGAATTAAAGCTGATTAATAAAAAACCGGCCAAGTACGTGTTGGACCACACACATTGAAGGGTTCCGTAGTTGGGATGAATTTATGCCAAAAACAAACTTAACATTGTAGTTGAGAAACATATACCTACGTTTCGGTCAATTCTCCAACTGCAAATGTAAGTTGGTCGACTATTACTCGTTAACTTGTAAAGCCTGCTTAGCTGTGGTAGTTTTCCTTTTAATTTCGTAATAATTATACTACTGCCATGATTTTTTTCACAAATCCTAAAACAACCATTTTACTATCAGGGGGGAGGGACACCTGACTCTAACAAAAATTTCACTTTAAAGCTTTAAATTACGCAAACGGATACCTGAATCGAAAATTGTTTTCACAGAACATTTTTGAACGGCCTATCCAGCGATACCCCACACCATGCTATAGACGAGAAAGTAAAATCATCCCCACTTTACGTGCAAGGGAGGTACCCTAAAAAAAATATCAAATTTTAATATAAGATTTTATTTTACCTCTGTCGGCGTGATTAACATAATAATTATAATTATAATATACCCATGGCATCTACAACTATAATAATAGCTTTCTAGTACTAAGAGTCTCAGAGCTAAGTCGGGGACAGACAGGCGGACAGACAGCCAGACGAACGGACATGGCGAAACTATAAGGGTTCCTTGTTGAATACTGTATTGTAATACATTTATCATTGTAATTAATTGATGAGTAAAAACAATTAAAGTGAGTCCCACTTTAATTGTTTTTACTCATCAATCATTTGTATGTCAATATTGGCAAAACATAGTGCACTTCCTAATTTTTAAGATCTTTGTCTGTAATAATTACCTATGTTTCACAAATAAATTATTCTTATTCTTATAGGGAACCCTAAAACGGGACAATAGAATTGGGGAGCCAAAAAGCAACAAAACTGACCCAATTCCTGATGAGCTGGTACAGAGTACGCCGTAAAATTGTAGAACGTCGGTAAGTTTGGCCTTGACCTGTTGTGCCCCAAAGCATGACCTCGGAGCCGCCCTAAAAGGGGTTGGATGGAGGTCGTGAAGAATTGCACAAAAGCCAATGGATTAACGATTGAGGATGATCCTAACTAATATTATAAATGCGAAAGTAAGATCCTAACTAATATTATAAATGCGAAAGTAAGTTTGTTTCACTTTTCACGCTTAAATCACTGAACTGATCATCCTGAAATTTTGCATATCCGTTGGCAGGTGTACAGACACAGACATGGGTACCTTAAATCCCGAAAAAAAGTACTGCTCCCGAGGAAAACAACAATAACGTTCTTATGAGAGTAGATGGCGCCACGTGTCTTTCGAATCATGATCGTTATTAGGTACTATTACTTATTCTGTGTCATGATTGAATTATATTATGGGGCATGCAGAGCACAACCCGAAATTATTGTCAAATTCTAAATTAACGCGAGCGAAGCCGCGGGCAAGAGCTAGTAAATAATAATAAATCCATTTATTTACAGGCAACACAGGCCCATAGATAAATACCTTAACCTAAACATACATATTTTTAAGGCTCTTACAGACTCACGCCATATCGCGGGCGCGACAGTCACCGACATAGAAATTGCGCTACTAGTGTCGCGTCGCGCCGGCGATTACGCACAAGTCTGTACGAGCCTTTATTGTAAACAAAACTAGAGTTCAAAAAAGACACGTTAGTAGGACTTCACTTTGCACTAGCTTGACTATGTGCATATAAAACATTAGACTTTGTTTATACTAAACCCGAAAAGGGGTCATTGTACTCATCATTTTGAACAATTTTTTCTGTGGGACCACCAACCTTGAAATCGCGAAAAAAATTCTGTTGTTCCCTACATTTGTGTTCACTTATATCGACAAAATGTATAGAACAGCACATTTTTATTTCGCGATTTCAAGGTTGGCCCCATAGTAAAAATTGTTCAAAATGATGATTACAATGACCCCTTTTCGGGTTTAGTATAAACAAAAACTAATGTTGTATAATATATAAAGTTTCACAAAAGTGGAGCAGCGTCAGGACCACGGAGCCACGGACCCAGGCCAAAAAGTGGAGCAGCGTCAGGACCACGGACCCAGGCCAAAACCGGGATTAATAAGAACTCGTAAAAGAAAAAGATGCTTTAAAGTAGAATTAGCAAAAATTGTAATCGTGGCACATTATACAATTACAAATGGCGTTGCAAGAAAGATGGAGCCAAAAATAGAAGAGGAGAACAAATAAATTCGATCAGTAAATGGCCTGGACAAATGAACAAAAAAATTGTTTAATTCCTTCTTAAATACCTAACAAAGGGCGTTACACGGCACATGGCTCCAATAAGCAGTTTATTGTCAAAGTGAGCGGCCATTAAGATTAGGTTCAGTTTCGGCACATGTATGCGGGTGGAATGAACGAGGGGTCAACACACTCCATTGTCGCCACTCGACGGATTATTACGATGGTATACGATACGATACTGTTATGTTATTATATCAGATAGGTATGTCAGGATCAGTTTTATAACAATACATCTTTGTATTTTTTAGGGTTCCGTAGTAAACAAGGAACCCTTATAGTTTCACCATGTCCATCTGTCTGTCTGTCTGTCCGTCCGTCCGTCTGATCCCGGCTTAGCTCAGAGACGCTAAGTCCTAGAAAGCTGTAATTTGGCATGGATGTAACATATTAATCACGTCGAGAAAGTCGTAAAATAAAACCATGAATAACATTTTTTTTTAGGGTACCTCCCTTGCACGTAAAACGGGGATGATATTTTTTTTCTCGTCTAATACATGGTGTGGGGTATCGTTGGATAGGCCGTTCAAAAATATTTTGGGTCTGTGAAAAACATTTTTCAATTCTGAAATCCGTTTGCGTAATATTAAGCTTTAAAGTGCTATTTTTTGTTAGAGTCAAGTGTCGCCCCTGCCAGCTATATGGTTGGTTTTGGATATGTGAAAAAATTCATAGCAAAATTCATAGTATATATAATGTGAAAAAATTCATAGCAAAATTCATAGTATATATAACGAAATTAAAAGGAAAACTATCACAGCTAAGTAGGGTTTACAAGTTAACGAGTAATCGTCGACCAACTTAAATTTGCAGTTGAAAAATTGACCGTAACGTATATAGATGTATGGAAGAGCATGTTTTTCAACTACAATGTTAAGTTTGTTTTTGGGATGAATTCATCCTAACTACGGAACCCTTCATTGTGCGTGGTCCGACACGTACTTGGCCGGTTTTTTTTAGATTAAGTACTTTTTTAAATGGTTGTGGTAAATGCTTGATTATTATTTGTAATCGCAGAATTAAGTCTTATAGGAGTATTTGTTAAGCCCAAAAGAAAAGGAATTAAGTACAAATATATTCGATCCTAAAATTTATCGTTTTTAGGGTTCCGTACCAAAATGGTAAAAAGGAACCCTTATGGTGAGACTAAGTCAGTCTGTCTGTCTGTCTGTCTGTCTGTCACAACTGGATATCTCAAGAACTACTAATGCTATCAACTTATAATTTAAAATAGTATTAGATGACGTTTGCCCAACTATTTTGCATTCTCATCTCTCTCATCTTTTTTGCAAAACGGACTGAAAGGGGGGGTCTTCAGAGTCGAATATCAATAAAAGAGGGAAACAGATTAAATATTCCACTCACTTCCTGCGATATCCAAACAATATCTACAACAGCTGAAACGCATCCGTCCGATTTCAATCCAAAATAAACATTTACCTACATGTCATTTGGGGGAATATAATAACGAAATACGACACTGAATGTAGTCAGATAATTAGTTGTCCGTCTGTTCATATCACGTTCCCCCATCGGAGTGACACAAAGAGTGATTAGAACCATTCTTTTCAACTTGTATTTTTGGCGCGAAGTCGTTGACTTGCCGCCATCTTTCTTTTGTCGGAAAACGAAACAAATTATGTGAAGTCGTTTTCCATGTTTGGGTATTGTTTTTGTCTAATTGCTCATCCTCGTACCTACTCCTTTGTATTCTTGTCTTATTGTGAGTATTTGTGAGTGAGAACGGGCTTTGCCAAATGTTTTGTATAAGACACTGCAGATCCAAAATCAAAGGAAAAGTGCAGACAGATGGCATAGAGGCTTTCAGTCAATGCTTTCAGTAACCTACTGAAAGCCTTTTCAATTTGATATGTGGACCAATCCCAAGCCGTGCGCTATATGGGATCAAAAATGACAAACTTCCATACCAACCAACCATGAACGGGTTAAATAGAGGATGAAAGTTTCATCCTCTATTAATTTTAAACCCTTCAGGGAAGAATTTTCAAAAAATCTTTTCGTAGTGCTCGCCTTCGATAAAAAAAGGTACTTTTTTAAAAGGCAAAAAATCATACTTCTAGACCCAGCGATTTACACTAGGAATTTTAATTAGCTGCAGTAAAAATAAATAAATAATAAATTATAAAATTAAAAACACGACTGCCCTGCCATAAAACAAATAAAAAGTAAAAAACGAGTTGTATTCATTAATCTGTATTTTATAATACAAAGCGAATGCTCACTCATTTACTCACTGACTAAACGGATAAATAAAATTATCATTGCAGTCGGGGGACCTCTTAGATTAAAAAGAGTTCCACACAGCAATAACAATTTTATTTATTTCAAAAATATTTATAGCCTACTAGCTGACCCGGCGAACTTCGTACCGCCATATACCGACAGCAGCGCCACCTCCCGGGTCCAACTGTGTTTTCAAACCTCCCAGGAACCCATTGAAATATAAATACGAAATTTCAACCAAATCGGTCCAGCGGTTTAGGAGTTAGGTGACAAACACACGTACAGAAGAATTATATATATTAAGATATCACTCGGGATGATGTAAGGATTCTAACGATACCCCATATAAATCTGTCAGGCGTTTAAAGTTATGGTGACACAAAGAAACTCACATATATACAGGGTTATTTTAAAACGTCAATAACCTCTTAAAGGGTCATTGTACTCATCTTTATGAACAACTTTTACTATGGGACCAAAACTGAAATCGCGAAAAAAAAACCAGCTGTTCCCTACATTTATGTTCGCATAACTCGTCAAAATGTAGGGAACTGCTGATTTTTTTTTCGCGATATCATGTTTGGTCCCATAGTAAAAGTTGTTCATAAAGATGAGTACAATGACCCCTTAAGAGATTTCGTGTATAAATAGATACACCTTATATACATACATACATCATACATGAACTCTAAACACATTCCACTCCTTTTTTGGCAGTCGTTTAATACTAATAACACTTCTATCTGTTATTTCGTCAATATCTCAGAACGTTTTTAACGAAATTACAGTAAAACTAAGAAGTGTCATTACTGCAGTCTGCGGTTAGTCCGACTATAAAGGGAGTGCGTTGTCTCTCAGTGAATGACTTGATGAGTTTTACGATCAGCTTCCAAAGTTCTCCACATAGCCCACAGAATAAGCAAGTGGCAATGGGCTGGTCATATTAGCCGTAGAGCTGATGACCGTTGGGGTAAACGTGTTCTTGAGTGGAGACCGCGAATCGGCAAGCGTAAGGTAGGACGCCCTCCGGCTAGGTGGAGCGACGATCTTCGCAGGGTGGCTGGTGGCAGCTGGATGAGAGTTGCCGAGAATCGAGCTGAATAGCGTGCAATTGGAGAGGCCTATGTCCAGCAGTGGACTGCTATGGGCTGCTGATGATGATGATACGATCAGCTGTTGTTGTTTTATTTTATTGTTTTTTAGATCCAATCAAAGCAGTTATCAGCAGATGTGATTGCAGGTGTACTGACACAGACAAAGTTCAGAGTTTCTAACACCTCTCAGATTAAGATTTAGTTTCGCAGGACTACTTCAAGCTTATTAATTTAAAAAAATATTATTGTTTATTCAATTACGACGGCACGACGGCACGGTTGGCGCAGTTAGTTAAGCCATTGACTGCTGCGCTGCGTGTCGCTGGTTCGATTCAACAAATATTTGTATGACCTACAAGTAGTTGTTCCGGGTCTGGCTGTTTGTGTATGTGAATTTAAATGTTTGTAAACGCACCCACAATACAGGAGAAATTCCTAGTGTGGGGCAACGTTTTTTTTTTAAATAAATAAAATAAATAATTAATAAATTAATGATTAACTTGACCAAAAATTTAAATTTTACGCCCTCTAAGGCAAAACATGTAGATCCTGTATCCGAATGTTATTTTAAGACCATGCAAATCTATTGTATTATGTACCTACTCATGTTTTATAAAAATAACCGGCCAAGTGCATGTTGGACCACGCCCAATGAAGAGTTCCGTAGTTGGGATGAATTTATCCACAAACTTAACTTTTTGGTTGAAAAACATGTTCTCCCACACATCGATATACGTCACGGTCAATTCTCCAACTGAAAATGTAAATGAAAATTTAAAAAAAAATAAAAATTATATAATAAAACTACAAATTAACGATTTTCGGACTTTTTCCTTTACTTGTGCTGTGAGACCTTGCTTCTTGCCAAATTTCATGATTATAGGTCAACGGGAAGTACCCTATAGGTTTTGATTTATTTGCGAGTATCAAAATATGTCGCAGAAATCGCCGATTTTTTATTGCGTGGACATAGAAGCTTGATTGTTTTAGAGCGCCAAGGGACCGTAGTCCGTAGAGTTACGTATTTGATATTAATTTCAACTTGATACCTCCACGCGTTCCTGAGAAAAAGGGATCTTGACAGACTGACAGACAGACGGACAACGAAGTGATCATATAAGGGTTCCGTTTTTTTCCATTGAGGTACGGAACACTAATAAGTACCTATCAAACTATCTATTAATTTAAATAAAATGATTTGGCCGCGACGGACGCCGCGCGCCGACGCGACTCACGCGACGTGAAAAATTAAACAGAGATCATTATGAGATTTTTAGAAATCCGGGTCAGAGCAGGCTTAAAGTACTTAGTCCAAATTGTTTCTCTACTTGATAATGCCACACATGTACCTTTGTAAGTACTAGTTAAGTATGACAAATTGGACTACTTAGATAACCTAAGTAACATTTAGCGAGGATATTATGTAGGTTACAAACATAATATTGGTTTATGTAAGCAGTCACAGTAGCAAGCAGTAGATTTTATTCAAATCTTCCATATGCACTCAAAAAAGTAGGTTATCAATAACATTGCAATCAGCTGGTTTATGATTCAGTTGTTATCAACTTCACGAAAAGTTTTGTTTTCTTTGTTTTATTTACAAAATCTTCCTAAGTTATGTTAATGAAAACAAATAATATACGAATTTATATTTGCCTTTATAAAATTAGAAATTGCAATTAACCTAAAAACAGTACGTGATTGAAAAAAAACGCTAAGTTTAAACTGATAAAGACAGAAATAAAGTTTGCAAGATATAAAGATTCCTTATTGTACCTCAATGTACACGTGCAGCCTGTGAGTGAATCGGGTGCGTCTCATATCATATAATGTTATTTGGAATATATTCATTTCATTATCGTTCACAAGATATAATAAACGTGAGATAAACCAACTGTTGATATAATTTCTTTGGATATAACATTTATTTATTCTAAAACTTATTTCGTATAACGTTATTGGATATAACGTTTATTTAATAGAAAATCATTAGGCCTATCGTTTAAAATATACAATATTGCGATTAATTTGATTGAGCGTGCTGCGGGAGCGGCGTGACAGAAACGGATCGCAGCAAAACCGACTCCACGTAGTCTTGTCTGCCCTACCCCTAGTGTTATTTAAATCGCGTAGGCGCGTAGGGGCGAGGCGGCCCGCGAGCTGAGGAGCAGGTGTTTTCAACGCTAGCCGCCGCGGCTGAGGCTGGCCAGCAGGGCCGGCCAGCAAGCCGAAGTGGTGGTGAGCGTGAAACACATCTGTGACGATAAGCTCGCATGGGACCGCTGGAGCCCTGCAGCGCCGGAGCCGTGACAGAAAACATGCCTGCTGCATGTTGCATGCTTGCTGCATGCTTGCTTGCTGCATGCTTGCTTGCTGCATGCTTGCTTGCTGCATGCTTGCTTGCATGTTTTATCATATTAGACTAAACAGGTTTTATGTCTTTTGAGTGGTATATCAAACGATTTTATATTCAATGTATGATATGCTTATAAAAATTAGTTGCTTTAAAATGATATCAATCGTTTATTATATTATTAACTGATCATTATATCAAATAAAATTATAGATTCAATTGTTATATCTTGTAAATATTAGAGATTTTGTAATTATATCAAATATTACTTACCCGGGTGAATCACACCCAAAAAGCATACGAAGCCCTCCGTGTTCAATATAACAACGCTTTCAGAGCGCAGATGGGGCTGTCGCGACACTGTAGTGCCTTGGGCATGTTTGCCGAAGCTAGCGTCGACTGCTTCTATGCAACGATGCGTAAACGGAGCGCGTCTCTGGTGCGCTGGGTGCGCGGCAGCCCCAGTAGCGTACTGATGATGATAGCGGACAGGCTCGACTGTCCATACATGAGACACTGCAGTGACTTGCACGTCACCTACAGTCGTCGGTAATGTAAGTGTTGATAGTGTTATGGTTGTTTTGTATTGTATTGTAATCAATGATGATGTTACCTTTAGATGCGTTACCTGCGCTCAATAATGGCAAAGTAAATGCCAGGCAATTGCCTGACATTTACAATCATAATTATTATTATTACGTACGCGCCAATGAACATGCAGCAGCAAGTGACGTAACTAAATATGTAAGTACTTATGTTAATCTCTTTCTAACAACAGATATCGGTATAGGTCTTTCCTTTTCTTCACGCGCTGTATGATTGTACGCAAGTATGTAGCTACATTCATGGCTTACGTTGTTTTTGAGTGCACTAATGTTCGTGTATGACGCGTCTATTTATAATCAGGGACCGTACAACCCCGGTTAAGGGTTACGCCTTTCGAAGGGGTAACCCATTCAATGGGTTACCTTTATCATGGTGTAACCCATTGAAAGGGTTTTATACTAGAAACCCATTGAAAGGGTTACATGATAACCCATTGAATGGGTTTTATACTTGAAACCCAGTGAAAGGGTTACCTGATAACCCATTTCAATGGGTTCTATACCTACTTGAAACCCAGTTACATGAAACAATCGTAATATTATGTAATTTCGATATCCGCCCAGCACTCGTAGCAGGACCAATTCTATCTCTATTCTACCTAGAGACCATTTTGGTTACCATTTGAGAAAAATGTTAATCAGAAACCCATACGGTGTGGGTAATTTTGAATGGCTTAAATTAAGCCGTTAAAAAGGGTTACCCACATCGTATGGGTTTTCTTCGAAAACCCTTTCAATGGGTACTAAAATGGTCCCTGTTTATAATACGTCATTGATTGTAATGTTATGTATTGTCTGTTGTGTGTATAATGTATTAAATATTGTTTATCACGTACTTAATTGTAATTTTCATTTTTTTTTGTTGTTTGTAATTTGTATAGTCACGTAACTTGGAGAGAGTAAATGAATAATAATAAAGAAGTTGTGAATTTTTATAAGTTCGGCTTTTATCGTATGTGGTCAGCGACATTCAAAAGAAGAATACCAATAAAAAATAAAAAAAATAAATAAAGAAAAAACACAAGGCAGACAAATCCGAAGGAATTCTTAGTGCATTAAGAAAATTAACGGAAGATTAAAGTTTTTAAGCTACCGACATCCCTCGCTGCTTGTACAACCTACAATGCATGCCTAGACCAGCGCATGTTGTAAGTACCCAGAATTCAATCCAAACAAACAATAAATCCAGTGATGAAACACCAATCATCTATGACATGTGACATCCACCAACCCGCACTGGGCCCGCGTGGTGGATGACGGCGCACGCCCTCTCACAGAGAGGAGGCCTGTGTCCCAGCAGTGGGAACAATAAAGGCTAACTAAATTATTATAACCAATATGCAGCCAAAACAAACAATTAGCTCAGTGGGAAAAACTGCTTCGTTTCTCCGGTCACGTAGTGTTGTTGCAACTTAGCTTGCACTTGTAGGTACTAACTAACTTAACTTTAAATACTCCCACGATTTCTGTATCATTGAATGCAACCTTAAGACGTCGATAACCGACTTTTAATGATTTTATACTGAAGATCACGTCTAAACGAGTATTGTAACAATATATCTTTATCAAATCATTATTTGAAAAAAATTATGATTTGAAAAAAAAAAATAATAATATGTTATATTATGTAAATAAATGTGGTTAAATATATTTAATTATGTGAATATTTTAGATTATGTTTATATTACATAGTGAATATAATTTGTAAAGTTATGTCTAACGCGGATAAAAACGGAGAATGGCGCAAAATCTACCAAGCGTATTTTTCTGAAACTTCACGTATTTAACCGCTTGAAGCAGTTGACCATTATCAAACATGGCCGCTCAAGTGTCTGTATCAAATAACAAGATAATACGCGTTTTTTTTAAATACCTTTTGTTTTGTGTATAATAAATTAATAATGCGTCAAATTGGGGACAGCGCTCCTTGATGGGCGAGTCCTATTACTGGCTGAACGTACGACGCGTTCCGTGAGCTCAGTACAGAACACGCAAGCTAACCACTCAAGGTCACTGGCATATATCTGGGTCTTAAGCAAGCAATATTATGCGTGCGTTACATTTCGCAATACCAAAAATAAAAGTAGTTTCCACAACAATTATTTTTGCACAAAGTTACGTAGTTTGATGTACAGAATGCGTACCTAGATGACGGCTTCATGATCAACCTTTTTAGGGTTCCGTAGTAAACAAGAAACCCTTATAGTTTCGCCATGTCCGTCTGTCTGTCTGTCTGTCTGTCCGTCCGTCCGTCTGTCCCCGGCTTAGCTCAGAGACGCTAAGTCCTAGAAAGCTGTAATTTGGCATGCCAAATTACAGCTTTCTAGGACTTATTAGTCACGCCGAGAAAGTCGTAAAATAAAACCATGAAAAACATTTTTTGTTAGGGTACCTCCCTTGCACGTAAACGGGGATGATATTTTTTTTCTCGTCTAATACATGGTGTGGGGTATCGTTGGATAGGCCGTTCAAAAATATTGTGGGTCGGTGAAAAACATTTTTCAATTCTGGGATCCGTTTGCGTAATATTAAGCTAATATTAAAGTGCTATTTTTTGTTAGAGTCAAGTGTCCCCCCCCCCCCTGCCAGCTAAATGGTTGGTTTTGGATATGTGAAAAAAATCATGGCAGTAGAATATATAACGAAATTAAAAGGAAAACTATCACAGCTAAGTTGGGTTTATAAGTTAACGAGTAATCGTCGACCAACTTAAATTTGCAGTTGAAGAATTGACCATAACGTATATAGATGTATGGGAGAGCATGTTTTTCAACTACAATGTTAAGTTTGTTTTTGGGATGAATTCATCCTAACTACGGAACCTTTCATTGTGCGTGGTCCGACACGTACTTGGCCGGTTTTTATTACAGAACTGTATAATACATTATTGCTTGTTTACGAGACATCTCGTCTCGTCTCCGCTTTGATGGATTCTGGGCTCACATGCCTATTGTATTACCAAACTTATAATTAGACAGGTAACATCAAGAAGATAATTAACGCGGACTTGTTTTCGTCGAGGCTCGAAATAATAGGAAGCTATCTTGAAGGACACTGGTCTTTTAATAGTAAACAATTTGACCGCTAGGAAGCTAGTATTAGGTATGAGTTATTATAAATTTATAACAGGCGATAAATATAATGACTGTTATATTTCGTGACGAAAACTTATCTGCATAGCTATTCACAATCATTCGATACGCTTCTGTACTGAATCGAGCATCAATCAATGTTATCAAAGGAGTTCTCTAAAGGCTGTCAGTTGAAATCAAATACACTACCGCCAATCTTTCGACAGGTACCTGCTGTCAGGGGCAAGGCAATTCAGTAATTAAAAATGTGTAATTTTCGATACGACAACCTGTCGAATGGTTGTGAATTGCTATGCTGTTCAGTATCCCCAAGTGTTAGATTGCAAGAGCGTAAAACGTAGGTAACTATTTCGTTTGCGTTAAAATTTGACCGATTGATCATAATATTAAGAATAAGAATATACCTACGGGTAAGAATAAAAATCTTAACGCAAACGCGCTAGTTACGTTTCCTCACTGGCAAACTTACACTCGTGGTACAGGAAACGGATGTCGCGTGAATTGGCCATGAAAAAATTATAAGTAAATGAATTTATCAGCTTTTCCAATATAGTTGTTGAAGGTGAATACGTACCTAGATAAAATAGTACTTTTTAGTAAGTATTAACTTGAAACAGTTTTGTAGCTAACTTAGTCCTGCAACATAATTGCGTAACATCAATGAAAATCGGAATGTTTTTGAAGTATATTGCTAATCCATTGCTTAGAAAAGTTTGTCTGCTCAGCAACGTAAATAACGCAATTAATGTTGTCGAACTGTCAAATTGAAACCGATTACTACTGATGGTGTGTTACGCAATTACCGTTCTGATTCCGACAACAGAAATAAATAAATGAGTATATTGTTATTACTTTTCAGAAAAACCGAGACCTCTCCTCAGTGCCGGATTAACCACGTAGCAAGAGTAGTTAATCCGGCACTGAGGAGGGCCCCGCGTATCCAAAACCGCCCACCTCCGCCTGAGTGTAATTATTTGAAGACGTGGTTTATTGAATTTACTTGAAGTCACAAAAACGTAAAACGTAACACCTTTTCCGACTAACGGCTGAACCCAATAACTTATTTTCAGTGAAAGACATTGCTATTGATGATAGACAGTATAATTATAATCTATCCTCGGATGGCGTCTCACAATCATTGATAAAGGCTATCTATCTAACGAAAACAATAAGTAGGTTTCTCTACTTCATCACTTTAAAAAAAAAAAGTGTAATTAGGATTATATTAAAACTTCTTTGTTTCTTACTTCTAAATAAGTTACTGGATTAAGATAATTATAATTCTGTAGAGCCATATTTGTTATGGCCGCGAATCAAATACAACCTGTCACTGACCTGCAAATTGCAAAAAAACGTAATAACATTTGAATTTCGCGGGCTACCTTAGCGCATTAATGTTGGATTTTTTTTTAACTTAAATTCATGTTGGCATGGTGCTTGCACGTGGGGGTGTCACTAAGGGAGGGGGGGGGTTAAATTTCTGTTATTTTTTGCCTAGGGCGCACCGTTTTCGAAATATTTGAATTTAATTTTTTTTTATTATTTTAAATGAAAAAAACAACTATGATCATTATTGCTAGTAGTAAAGAGTTCATTTTAGCTTGGCTACTTTACTTTTATCCCTGCAATTCAGGGAATAGCCAAATCTGCCATCTGGAGTACTGTCCTGTCAAACAAATCGTTTATTGGGACGCATAGTTTGGCATTTTGATACAAATAGCTATCTGTTGTAGGCGATACACCCTCCCATCAGTAGATAGCGTGGGCCGGTAAGATTCCATAATGTCTCATAGATTATTGGGACGTTAAAACCATCGATAGATATATTTTTCTATCTCCAGTAGGCCGAAACTGGTGATATATAGGTTATTGGGTTCGGCCGTAAAACAATCCACGTCAGACAATCGGTAAGCGATTATTTCGATAAAACAAAACACTGAATTTTCATACGGTAAACGCACAAGGTCTACAAATAGGCACTCGTTGAATTTTTGAATTGAATCGGCTCTACAAAACGTCTGACGTGTGCGAGCAGAGCACCCTTACTCGACACTCAAGTGTGAATTGCAATGGCTCGATTCAAAATGTTAAAATTGTCTATTTATTTGTAAGACGTATAGTCTACATTATTTTAATTATAATTTAGTAAGTAGGTAATCAATAATCATTTATTATTACATACATACAAAATAATATTTTCCTTTACCCTATTTTTTTTACTACTTTATACTTAAGAACCCTTAGCAGATCAAGGGCCCCTCGATAGAATTTGCTACGGGCCCCGTGATTGCTTAATCCGGCACTGCGTCTCCGTTCTTGAATTTCTCTGACCGAGCTTGACATAAATAGAGGCTTTAGCTTTTTAAAACCAATGCCTTTACCAGGTACTTCCGCTTCAGAACCTTGAGGAGGCTCCTGTAGATCGGAATGCGGGTTGAAACCCTGCCAGAGAATTTACATTGTCATCAATATAAACATTAACATACATAATGCAGCCATGGTGCCAGCATTCTGAGCTGTCTACACATTAGACAAAGGCAGTACTACTTAGTCGGTCCTAGAAGACCTTTAAAGAATAAGTGACCTGTTTTCCATCAAGAAATATAAGAAACTGCTATCACAGACCCGTCTGCCCTGCGGATTATGGAAATTGAAATATTACCTCGCTATACCTAGGATAGAATGAATAATAAAAAGTTAAAACTCTTCGAAAACCATCGAGATATAAGTACTAACGTACTAGAGAAGCTACGTCAAATAACTGAATTGTCCTATTCTTCGTAATTTGAATCTTTAGTTCGCGCAGCGCTAAATAACAATTCGTCTAAACCGTAACTAATTTACCACAGCGCTAGATTTGCTGCGGAAGTGTATTTATTCTATATAATTTATTATTGTCGGAAGTACTAGGCGCGAAAGAGCTAGAGAGCGACTGAGTGAGGTGCGGCGCGATCGCCGCAGTTGAACGAGACAAAGTACGAATTTACGGTGTCTTCTCTAGTACGTTAGTACTTATATCTCGATGTCGAAAACAGACGTTTTTAGGGTTCCGTATCAAAATGGTAAAAAGGAACCCTAATGAGACTAAGAGAGACTAAGTCTGTCTGTCACAAGTGAATATCTAAAGAACTGCTAATGCAACGTGAACATGAACTATTCTAAATTTCAACTTGAAATTTAGAATAGTTTTAGATGACGTTTGCTCAACTATTTTGCGAACAAGAAAGAAATTAAAAAAATATAAGTACCTTTTTTGCAAAACAGACTGAAAGGGGGGGGTCTTAAAAATTTTAAGTGGGGCTACTAGGGCATGTGGGGTATCATATGAAAGAACGATGTTTGCACATTCTCAAACTTATTTTTTTTAGGCAGTAGGATAGTTTCCGAGTTTTGATGAAAAATTTAAAAAGCAATACCATCCCCCCCTTATCTCTGAAGTTTGCATAGATAAATATCTGAAATTATTCTATGTGATAGCAGTTTATGTAAAGATTACAGGAAAAATAAAACGATGTGTCTAATAGCACAGTTTTTCAGAAATCATCAACATCATAATATACGTATGGAACCCTCGGTGCACGAGTCCGAATCGGTCTTGACCGGTTTTTTTTTAACATAAATTTAAATGTTCTTTACTTCTTTTATTTTCTTAAAAAATTTGGTCATGGTTTCTTTGAATGGGTCTATGTTCTAAACAAGGGGCGAAAGCACCGTATAACACGATTCCTATCGGCTTCCCATCGGAAATTCGGAATACAACCACTCTACGTCATTGAAAAATGGCATAGTTGAAATGCCGATGGTTCAATAATACCAAATAATATAATTACACCGCAGATATTGATTACACCATAAAGGCTCGCACAGACTGGTGCGATATCGCGAGCGCGAGAGGCAGACCGACCCTTGTCGCACCCGCGATATCGCGTCAGTCTGTACGAGGCTTAAAATATTACAAAACAAATACATAACATTGTTTGTCTCTATCCCAACAACAAAACATTTTGCTCTAAAATAAAGGCCCGAACATACCGGTGTGCGATATCGCGGGCGCGACACTTTCTATTAAGTTTTCATAGAAATTGTGCAACTATTCTCGCGTCGCGCTGTCACGTCGCGCCTGTCTGCGGGAGCCTTAACTCGTCGGCGTGTCCGACAAAGTCAAAGTCAAATTATTTATTTCAAATAGGCACATAAGAGGCACTTTTGAACGTCAAAAATTACAAAAAAACAATAGAATTGATTCTAGTTGCCTCTTAGTTTCGTATGGAGAAGATTGGGCAAAAAACTCCACCGTTGCCGCCTTGCCGTGAGTTCAATTTCATCGACGTCATGACGAGTTTAATTTGTATAGAAACGATTTTTTCTTGCTCCAGCTTACCTCTCTCATAAAATCACCCTTCGCCACTGTTCTAAACTACTTACTGCTTGCTTTACTTTGTGGAAATTATTTCATCACTGCCTTCAAAAACGGTGAAGGAAAACATCGTGAGGAAAACATGTCCTAGAACCAAAAATTCGAAGACATGTGACATCTACCAACCCGCACTGGGCCCGCGTGGTGGATTACAGCCCACTCCCTCTCACAGAGAGGAGGCCTGTGTCCCAGCAGTGGGAACATTATAGGCTGATTATGCATGATAAACCACAGACTAGAAAAAAAATCGCTACATAAGTAGGTGATGGTTGAAAGGCCCATGTTCAACAATAGAACTTCATGATATATGAAACTATACTTCGATTCAGTTTAGAGTTCAGATTAAACAAAGTACAGTCAACGAATAAATGTTATGTTGACTATACAGGGTCAAATTAAATTAGCTAGGGAAACTCCGCAGGCGTGATGGGTAACGATATCTGTACCCCGAGTGTAAGATTGCAAGTGAGTAAACGTAACTAGCGCGTTTGCGTTAAGATTTTTATTCTCATACTCTTAGCATTATGATCTATCGGTCAAATTTTAACGCAAACGAAATAGTTACGTTTACTCTTTTGCAAACTTGAACTTGGGGCACACGATAAAATAAAATAAAAACGATTTACGTTACTTGAGGTATGAGTTAAGAAAATCTGTTTTTTTTTTTGTTTAATCGTGTTTAGATATTTATTTATTTATTAACTATGGAAGATTTACAGCTAAAACAAACAGAATATAAAATAGTATGTGAGAATGACAGCCAATTACAAGTCTTCACTTCTCTCGTCTTCTTTATCGATGATTTTTTTTTTACACTGATATTTCAAGTGACTGTTTATGGCCCACAAAAAAAATCAACAAATTAATTTTGTTTTTTAGGGTTCCGTAGTCAACAACCCCATTTAGCCATATCATTAAGCCCCATGTAATAGGGGGCGAGCCTGTTGCCATCAACCGGGCAAAACCAGACTCCGGGCTGCTGCTGAGAAATTCCAGATGTAAAACCCCAATAACACTTTAAGTAGAAGTTATGAATATTTTTTCTTGATGATATTTCTTGATGAAGAGTCATAGCCGGTCTTGTCTGTTAGAGCGAACATGCTGGCTCGCAAGTTTGCTCGTTGTTCAGTAAGCGTTAAAATTACTCTTTTCAGAGCATACTACACTACGTTTTACATGAGTAGCGTGTGGGCTAGATATACTCAAAAGTCGTACAATGCCCTCCGCGTGCAATACAACAACGCGTTCAGGGTGCTATTGAGGCTGCCCCGCTACTGCAGCGCATCAGGGATTTTCGCGAACGCACATGTGGATTGTTTCTTTGCCACGATGAGTAAGCGCTGTGCGTCCCTGGTGGGGTGTGGGGCAGCCACAACAGCATCCTGTCTCTAATTTCGAGTAGGCAGGACTGTCCGTACGTGAATCGCTGCTGCGCCATTTCCTATGGAATGGTGTGGCCGCGGTGAAGCGTCGGACAGTGCTGCCGCTGTCAATAGTAGGTATACTTAGTGCAATATGTGAATAAAATTATCTTAATTACTAACGTACGATAAGGTTTTTACTATCAAATGAGTCTTGGTTACTTGATAAATAAATTGAAATTGAATAGCCCTGCGAACCAAGAATCAAGGGAGAATCAAATGGTGAAGAAGTGAACAGTATCGCTATTCCTTCTATTTTTAGCTACAGTACGTACATACAAGAGTTAAAAATGAAAGCAATCGGTGTTATTAACCTTTGAACCTAATACATTATTGTGTAGATCTAATCTAATACACATTGTAACATCCTAGAACTTAAACTTTTAAATTTCTTTTCCTTTAACCCATGGGAAGTTGCGAGGTAACCCCATCACAAGTATCCTTATAACTTACCGGGGCTGACTCAATTTTTGTTGAACAATTGTATGAGGAACAATAAAAACTTTTTTTTTTTTTTACTATTTACACATAAAAGAGGCCCCCATTTAATTGTCATTGATAATACCAGCCTATTATTGTCCCACTGCAGGGCAATTGCTTCTTCTCACACACAGAAGGCACGAGCATTGATCACCAAGCTTGCTCAAGACGGGTTTGCGATTAAAGACTCTCATTTCCCTTCAAAACGTCGGATTAACTGGAAAGGCATACTTATCAAGCACAGATGACAATTCAATGTTTTGAACAGTTAGACGGTTATCCATCTGTATTAGCGATTTTTATTTAAAAAAAAAAATTGTTTAAATAAACTAAAAAACAGGCTTTTATAGAAAACCAAACTAAAAAATGGAAAATATTTAAATAATAAGTAGTTAAAAAAAACAAAAAAAACACACTTTTATAGAAAATCCAACAAAAAATAGAAAATAAAGAATTAATAATAGTGTAAAAAAATTTACTTAATGAATTAAGAATAGTGTAAATAAGAAAAAAAAATATTGTAAAAAAAGCGTGGGGTGCTTTTTAAGATAATATTATCAATATGATAATCCTTCTACTCGTATCTGTCAATAAAATATTTATAACTATTTACACCACGCACCCCACGCTTTTTTTTTATAATATTTTTTTTTTCTTTTTTACACTAAGTATTCTTAATTTATATTTATGAAAAAAATACACTTTTCTTAATTCAAATATATTAAAATTAATTTTCTATTGTTTAGTTGGATTTTCTATAAAAAGCGTGTTTTTTTTTTCTATTATTTTTTCTAGTACTTAACTGTCTAGTACCTAATAAATTATTGTAGAAATAATTTTAAATTCATTCAATAGCTTATGTCTCTCTGTTACACACGTTTTTCCTCAACCCATTCATGGGTTGATAAATCTTCCATGTAACAATTAGTTTCTTTATTAGTATTACGATTTCATCATAATTCAATGTCGTGGTGGGCGTGTCGACGTTAGACACGTGCACGTTTGCTTGCACACACATACGTGCTAGCTCGCACGTCCTCTTTGTCCGCGCGAACAAAGAGGCTCGATCATTTCATTAAACTGTTAAAACCTTTAAAACATTCGATACTTGAAACGACTTGTTTTTTTTTTAATGTTGGGTTTTTGTTTGTGGTATTTTCACATTTTTCACAGATTATCATCATCATCATCGGCCTCCGCCAAAAGGCAACCCGCCTGCCAAGCGTGGCGATTATGGCAACCTACCCCAGGTTGCCATACTCGCCACGCTAGGCAGGCGGGTTGGCGATCGTAGTATGGTGTTAAAATGCATAGAGAACGCTGCTGCCCATTCTCTAGTAAGTCCCTTAGTCGCGTTTTACGACACCCACGGGAAGAAATGGGATGATGCTATTCTTTACGTCCGGCACCTCACGGAGCTAAACAGCGGAATAAATTATATAATATTATTTTCAATACACTTCCTCGAGAACTGGTTCATATCGCACTACGATTAGGTTCACAATGCAATGTATTTCACACGCGTGCGATTTTTTATTTTCCAACACGTGTGCGGGAATAAAAATTTCCACAGATAACCTATAGCTATACTTAGTTCAAATTGGTTCCATGCCTCTATTCACGCCGTCTCGCGCATGAGTCTGTCCTCTCTATTCGGAGGTGATTTTTTTTAAATCTTGGCAAAGATGTGTCTTTTGCGGCGTTAATATTTTTGGAATATTTAAATAATGTTTATAAATAGGACACCATGATTATTACAATAAAAAAAACGATTATAAAAAAAAAAAAAAAAAAAAAAATACTTTAATTCGGACCTTGATCCATATATTCTCCTTATGCACAAATTAACATTTATTTTTCTAAACTCAAAAATATTTTAATTTCTATTTTTCATATTAGGCTGCTTATCGGCTTTATACCTTTGCTTTCCTCCAACCTGGCGAAGCGCGGAAAAATATTATTTCATGACAAAAATATTTTTCGTTAAATATTTTATTTTATTTCTTCAAAAGTGTATTGAAAAAC
Organism: Tiliacea aurago; assembly: GCA_948098905.1. NCBI lineage: Eukaryota > Metazoa > Arthropoda > Insecta > Lepidoptera > Noctuidae > Tiliacea > Tiliacea aurago. The sequence continues at coordinate 23,533,482 of OX402593.1, forward strand.
GTCGTTTGATACACGTGGACATTTATTGCAATTCTCGGCTCAAAAACAACCTCGCCTACGGCTCGGGTGTTAATTCCGCCTCGAATGCAATAACAAACATTCTCCACTTGTATCAAAACGTACTATTATTCGATTATTATTATTATTTATTACTGATTATTTTTAAGAAGTAACCTACTTCGGCCACAACTTGTAGTAGTACGTCTGTTTTTCTACGCTATTTGTATTGAAAACCAGCTGACGTCGACAAACGTAGTCGTATGTCTTATCCAAATAAAAGTTCATACAAAAATCACGCAAAAAAAAAAAGGCCGTTCAGTTTTCCCGAATTTGAAAATGTTCCAGGAAACTTTTCCAATTTTTCTTGCCATAAAAACCTAACTTGGTCGACTACGAACATTGAAAAAAGCGCTTACCGAACAGCATTTAATTTATTTCTGAGTAATAAGTAGAAGTACAAATATTCATCATTATTATTCTGAATACTAAAATTATAATTACCTACCTAGGTACCTTATTAAACAAAGGTTTGTCGCTCATATCAAAGTACAAAACCTCTTTGTACAAATTGTATGTTCTATTTTAATGGAATAGTCGCCAGCACATCAGTTACCACAAACTGTCAAATTTCCTCATTAGATTTTGGACTTAGCCTTCTACATTTTAAGGTTTAAAATCATTTGGAGAAATTTGACAGTGGTATAACCTGATGTCTGGCGACTGCACATAAGGAACTAATAACGTATTTAGTAGGAAGCAATATTTACCTAGTTGTTCGCTTTGTTTCGTCACGGTTTGTTAATTGTTAGTGTTGTAGCTAAGAGCCTGAACGTCTGGCCAGTGGCCCGCTAATTTGTCGGTAATAGACGGTTCAGACTGCGTAGCGTAATTTAGGAAGACTTTTTTTTTATATAGTTTCCTTGGTGGACGGCCGGTAAAATATACCCTGTGAAAATATGCCTTTTACTGTTGGATACTTACGGGCTGAAAAACAAAAAAAAATATATAGGTAAGTAACGCTAACTTACCTACTTGTCTTGTCAAACAAAACCATTGTATCCGTGTTACAGGAAAATTAATGCTTTTATTTACTTCCTCTTATAATTTCAGGAAAATTGTAGATAGTTTTACCGTATTGGAAAACCCAACTAACAGCTGTTTGTCCTTAAGATTTCAGTTTCGTACATAAACACATATAATAATTAATATGACCGTTGACTACTTATTTTCATGAACACAGAAGACATCTTTCACCAAAACCTCAAAATAAAGCAAATCTTTTTAGTGAAGGATCAACTCGTTATGTTTTATTAATCAGCCAATCTACTGACAATGTAACTCTCTCGAACCATTACTTCAGGAAGCTACGCAACACAATAATAAACCATAAAATGGTGCAACAAGTACTACACAGTTATTTAATTTTAAACAAAGCGTTTCCTGCGGTGTTTCCCGCGGCCCATGTAGGTACTTTCAAAGTACAGACAAGGTATTGCGCTGTGCACAATTCGAGTACCTACCTTGTACTTACCCTAACACCTGCAGTACTCTTGGGCTTATTGGTCGATTCGCACGAGTTTAGTCGGTGTTTACTCGCCCGTAACGGGCGAATCGAAACTTTTAAATAATATTTAGGCGTCCAAGCAAAAAGGCTCCAATTCAAGGCATTTAGTTTCCGAGATAATTATATATTAAGCAGTTTTGTAAAGTTGGGTGAAAATATTGCATTTCGCGATTTAAATTGATTATTAATTCATGCTCACTTATCTCCTAGTTCTTATAGTTTTTCTCAAACAAGCTTTTTCAGTTTCAACTTCAAATGTCTGAAAAAAAAAACGAGCACGTGTATTTTTTTTTTAACGTTTCGATACACTAGGAATTTCTCCTGTATTGTGGGTGCGTTTATAAACATTTAAACTCACATACACAAACAGCCAGACCCGGAACAACTACTTGTAGGTCATACAAATATTTGTTCTGTGCGGGAATCGAACCCGCGACACGCAGCGCAGCAGTCAATTGCTTAACCACTGCGCCAACCGTGCCGTCATTATCAATTGACTATTCTAGATTCCTGATTCTGTAACATGTGGTGCCGGACGTAAAGAATATCACCATCCTATTTCTTCCCGTGGGTGTGGTAAAAGGCGACTGAGGGACTTACTAGAGAATGGGCAGCAGCGTTCTCTATGCTTTTAAACACCATACTGCTATCGCCAACCCACCTGCCAAGCGTGGCGATTATGGCAAACCCCCCCTTTGGGAGAGGCCTATGTCCAGCAGTGGAAGTCTTTTGGCTGAAATTATGATGATGATGATGATGATTCTAGATACCGAATCTAGTCTTAACTCATACCCCACTACTGCTTTGCTTGAAGGCCCACATTATGATGTTTTTTGTAGGCGATTCACACGAAGTTAATTTATAAGTGGGCGAATCGACACCTCCTGAAATACGTATTAGGCAACCGCCACACAAAATATTTTCTATTTTGTTTATACATAAATATTTACTGAATAAAAATATAAACTTGTAGTACACACGGCTACACATCAAGCTATACATTTCCAGTATACGCTGACCTCTCATTGTCCGGAAATCCTATACAATGCAAGGTCAGCTTATGCTGAAAATGTATAGCTTGATGTGTAGCCGTGAGTACTATTTAAGTGCAGTAATTTTGTAAAAAAATCTCTTTTTTCCTAAGCCCTGGTTGGTGCGTACAAAAATAATTGTTAAATATAGTTTCCAGCGTACTTTTTTCATTACGTTATTGCATAAAATTCAAACCCCAGTAACCCCCCCAGTGATTGGGCTGTGGAGGTCAGATAGGCAGTCACTCCGTGTAAAATACTGGTATCCAGCTGCATCCGGTTAGACTGGAAGCCGACCCCAATGTAGTTCGGAAAAGGCGGGCAGACAATGATTACATAAAATCCTAAATGTGTCCCAATTCCCTAATACGTATTTCTGGAGTAGTCTAATCGCCCGTTTCGCCCACTAATAAATTAACTTCGTGCGAATCACGTACAGAAAAACTCATATTATTTAAAACTGTCGATTCGCTCAGTTCGGGGGAGTAAATTCGTGCGAATCGACCAATAAGCCTACTCTTGAGCAATCATAATGATTATGATAAGATTAGCTGTATAGTAACATACTTCAAACTAATATAGAGTTGAAGTAGGAAATAGTTACAAGTTATACCTAACCATAGAAATATTTATTTTATCTATAGTTATAAGTAGTACCTTTTAACAGGTTTGAAAAAGTACAGGTGTATTGATGATTCATTTAAGGTATAAGGTTGATCACACAGGGATTTGAAGGAACACGGGTGGGTTTCAGGCAGTAAAAGTCTAACACGCCCTCCCGCTCCGCCCAGAGTGGGAGAAGTTATTTGATAAATTCCCACCCAAAAAAATAAAAAAAAATGGTATAAGGTTGATAAGGAGGGGCTTGTGGCTCAGTAATAACAGCCCCACGGGTCTATCGAACAGGTTAAGCTACGCTTGCCGCAGTCGGCCCGTGGATGGGTGAAAAAACATTTTTATTCACAAAAAACATAAACTTTGACAATAACACAGAAGGGTAAACCGACTTGAGTAACGTAACACAACGAATGGATACAAAAGGTGGTAAGTGACTGCAATTAAGTCGAAAGTCCAATAAGAATAGGTAGCCTGTCTCCCAAACTAGGAAAATCCTGTATCTTGGGAGGCAGTGTCTTCGTATTACATTAAGTCGAGCGATTTTTGTGAGCTTATAGGTAAATTTAGAATTAAAGTTATTGTCAAAGATAGGGTTATGTACTAGTGAGAAGAATAGAAAAAAAACCGGTCAAGAGCGAGTCGGACTCGCGCACCGAGGGTTCCGTACGTATATATGATGTTGATGATTTCTGAAAAACTGTGCTATTTAGAGACATCGTTTTATTTTTCCTGTAATCTTTACATAAACTTCTAACACATAGAATAATTTCAGATTTTTATCTATGCAAACTTCGGAGATAAAGGGGGGGAACGGTATTTTTTTTTAATTTTTCATCAAAAGTCGAAAACTATGCTACCTAAACAAAAAATAAAAAATATTTGAAAATGTGCAAACAGCGTTCTTTCATAATTATGATACCCCACATGCCCTAGTAGCCCCACTTAAAAAAAATAAGACCCCATTTCAGGCCCTTTTGCAAAAAAGATATATTTTTTTAAATTTATTTCTTGTTTTAAAATAGTTGGGCAAGCGTCATCTAAAACTATTCTAAATTTCAAGTTGATAGCATTAGTAGTTCTTGAGATATCCAGGTGTGACAGACAGACAGACAGACTTAGTCTCACCATAAGGGTTCCTTTTTACCATTTTGGTACGGAACCCTAAAAACGTTGTGTACGTACAGTAAGTGTGTTAGTGTGTATTTGGGGGTTGGTGATGTATGTAGGTAATAAACTTACTAGTAATATTTTTAGTTGCAGTTGCCTATTTAAATTTTTTGTATTAGCTACTTTCGTCGAGTGAAACCGCGGGCCACAGCTGGTCCACAATACATTGCAGCCATTATAATAAACTCCTTGGAGGAAGCTTGGTAGGTATAAATAAATGTGGCCAACAATGAAACAGCAGTGGGTGCGGGTACAGTTGCGAACACGAGTGGAAAGTGTGCCAGGACTATAACGGGGAGCTTCCGCGCTTGCACAACTTGTGAAATCCATAGAAAGTGACCGCGACTGTACACAACGGCTTTTGTCGAACTGCTTTGTTTTAATGTGTCCTATAAACAACTTGTTTTAAAGGAAAACTACGATAAAGTAATTAAAATCAGCAAAACAACACTCTTAAGACGCAGATATACCTATGCCAGTGACCTTGAGTGGTTAGCTTGCGTGTTCTGTACTGAGCTCACGCAATGCGTCGTACGTTCAGCCAGTAATAGGACTCGCCCATCAAGGAGCGCTGTCCCCAATTTGACGCATTATTAATTTGTTATACACAAAACAAAAGGTATTTTAATAAAACGCGTACCTATACTAAAAGATCAATAATTAAATTATCTTTAAATTGGTGAAGGTTTCAGAAAAATACGCTTGGTAGATTTTGCGCCATTCTCAGTTTTTTATCCGCGTTAGACATAACTTTACAAATTAATGTCACTATGTAATATAAAAATAATCTAAAATATTCACATATTAAGTTATTGAGAAAATACTCTAATTTAACATATTTATTTTTCAAATCATTAACACTACTCTTTTAAAAGTGATCTTCAGTATAAAATCATTAAAAGTCGGTTATCGTCCCCCTTAAGTTCATGACAATTGGCCAACTCTAACTTAAAGAGTTGTATCAATCTGCCCGCCTTTTCCCAACTATATAGGGGTCGGATTCCAGTCTAACCGCCGGATGCAGCTGAATACCAGTATTTTACATGGAGCGACTGCCTATCTGACCTCCTTAACCCAGTAACTGGGTAACACGATACCCCTTGGTAAGACTGGTTGTCATACTTTCGGGCTTCTGACGACCCGTAACGGCTGTCAAAGATCCACGGATGACAGCCGGGACCAACAGCATAACTTGCTTTCCGAGGCATGGAGTCTCGGTATGTAAAGATGATCACCCATCCACAAACCAACTCCTAGATAGATCAACCCGCGCGGGTGTTAGTAATTAGCCACCAGCTCCGCAAATTAGGTTATAATTTATAGCATATAATAAACTCCAGAATGTAGTAATTACAGTTACCTACTAACGCTAATTAACTCAAATAAAAGAACCCCATGTAAAGCTAAAGGCTCGTACAGACTAGTGCGATATCGCGGGCGCGACGCGACACTGTTAAAGTCCCGCGGCCGCCGCCGCCAGATGGCGCACGGCAGAAATTAACATCGCCATGCCTGCGTATAGCCATGCCGCGGACGGCGCGGCGGCGCGCGGCGCGGGCGGACCGGCCGCTAGAGCTTTGGACTTCGCGCCGCTAGGGGCGCCAGTGGTCGTCCGACCATCGCATCACGTACGTTGCTCATTACTTTTTAACCGACTCCCAAAAAGGAGGAGGTTATATGTTCGGCTGTTTTTTTTTAAATGTTTGTTCACCGATTTCTCCATCAATTAAGGACCGATTTTGAAAATTATTTTCGTGTTTGAAAGGGTTTGCTCCCGAGGTGGTCCCATTGCCACCAAATTAGAATCTGATGATGGGACCCCATGGAAATCGAGGGAAACCCTCAAAACCCATAGCGATTTGGATATTTTTTATAGTAACTCGTGCATTTGCTTTCGGAAAGCACCGTTTGGTGAAATGCAACTGATGATGGAGACCACAGATGGCCACCTGAACAACATAGTTATAAGTATTTAACGGATTACGATTCGATTAGGTACAGACAGCAGCAGGTCAAGCTACCCGAAACTGTCAAATTTTCCCAATTAACCTTGAACCTTATGCAGTAGTGATAAAGTTGAAAATCTATTAAAGAAATTTGACAGATTGTAGTAGCTTGATGTGCTGGCGTCTGTACTTTAATATGTCTGCTATGCAATTTATGCTCGTCACAATGCTTATGGTGAGTGGCATTTCTCCTGGTTCTTACCAGGAGAACTCCTCAACAATTAACGTCCCAGAATCGGGAAAAGCAATATTGTAGGCCATTGCAACTTTAAAAACACTTAAAAAAGTGAGAAATAAAAAACTGTTTACAACAAAAAATAACCCGGATAAATAATAAGGGACACAGTATATATCCTTCTTCAGTATAAGAAATATCTTTTAAATTGGTCCAATATTGGAGGAGGAAATAGGCGAGAGCCGAACCTCGATTTATGACTTTTTACTCTAAAAGTCTCTCCGCCCGCATTTCCTCTTATCGTGCGTGAAAATCCTACGCATTAATTTTGTCAACACCTACGTACCTACGCGTTAATAGATAATATAATTATTATAGAGAAAAAATATAACCTAGATTTTTTCTATTGTCATATACAACATGTCCCAGAATTAACACACAACCTCTTAAGGGGTCATTGTACTCATCATTAAGAACAACTTTTACCTTGGCACCAAACATGAAAACGCGAAAAAAAAATCGGTTGTTACCTACATTTATGTTGTCTTATCATCGCGTCAAAATGTAGGAAACAGCTGATTTTTTTTTCGCGATTTCAGGTTTGGTCCCATAGTAAGTTGTTCATAATGATGAGTACAATGACCCATTAAAAGGTTGTGCGTTAATTCTGGGACATGTTATATAAAGGTTACTACACACCGCCACCGGCGCGACTCGCGACGCGACACAAAGACACCGCTCGTCTCGACACGCGCGCGGCGCCTTTGTGTCGCGTCGCGTGTCGCGCCGGTCTGTAGAAGCCTTTATATGCGCAAATAACGTTCAACAAATGGGCTTTAATTTGTGTCAAATTTTCCATTGTATTTTCCAGCTGCTATAGCTTACCACACAATAACTCATTGGGTACTCTTGATGAATCAATTAATATCATAATAGCGTTAAAATGTTCAAATTGACAGTGTTTAAATGACCTAATTAACGGCAGGAGTCGCTTATAATTAATTAACGAGGTGCAGTTAAAACAGGGCTTAATAGCAGCGACGTGTTAGTCAACTTTACCGTAATATGAGAGATTATTTATTTTGACTGCCTCATTGGTCTAGTGGTTGCAAGCGCTACGCTGTGAGTAGGGCTTCCATTACGTAATTACGTAATTACGCAATTACGTAATTACGAACTCATTTTAAAGTATTTTCAATTCCGTAACTGAAGATGTCAATTCCGTACTTACGTAATTATTGGTATCATTAATCAATCAAAATAGTCAACTAATATAAAAGCATTATACGTACACATTTATAATGTGGCAACACTAAACGATATAACTACATCGAAACTGTACAAACAGGGTATTCCCCGCAGTTTGTTTTTATTTTTTGTTAAATCTTGCAAAAAATAGTTCTAAGACGTACAGAATAGAGTTCAAATATATCAACTTGGCGAGTCGGCAGGGCCGGGGAGTCCCTGTCGAAAAGTCCCTACGACCACGGGGAACTACTATGCTCTTCACTTTCTTAACTAAAAAGAAATTGTAGTTTCATTGCTCAATTGTCGGTTGTTCAGTTCACATCGCTCTCGACACAGTTGACACTTGTTCGATTACTTAATTAAAAGTTGGTGGTAAATGCGCGCAAATATTAACAATTTGTCTAGTACTTAATCCAAAGCCTTAATCAGTCTATTTAGTATTAAAAGGGCATTAAAAACCCCGTGGAGCATGCATAGTTCGTACAAAATAATTTGTAAATCAAACACTTTCTTAGGATGTATTTATTCCGATTAGATTATAGAATACCTAGGTTCCCAATTATACAATTAGTTAAGAACACTGATTAAAACATAAAATAGGTACCTACCTATAAGAAATATAAGTTACCTATCAAAAATTTGAAATTCCTCATAGCTTATCTCTAAATCGGGAATGAATGAACTAAGCATGCTCTGTCGCCTGTCGCCTATTATAGAAGATAAAAACGTTAAGTGTTTACGTTTGTTATGACTTGGCAACTATGTTTATCCAATATAATTATTATTAACCTAACTCCCTTTTATTTTTTTCAGGTCTTCTTCAAATAAGACTGTATACAAAGAGTTTTTGAACAAACGCACACAAAGCTCTATCTGGGAACATTTCTTGAGAGCTGATAATGGGCAGAGTGTTGAATGTAAGCATTGCAAAAAAAATTTGAAAACTCCTGGTGGCGCAACTGGAGCGTTACACACTCACATGCGTGCCAAGCATATCGGAGAGATGCCGCAAGAGCAGAATTCGCAAAGGCCGAGTACATCAACGTCTAATAGTGTTCAAATTCAAACACGAAAGCGTACGAATGAACCTTCACAAAAGAAAATTAAACTCACTGATTATTTTTCAAATATGGAGGTTCGAGTGGCCAGAATGGCTGCATTAGATGGGATACCATTGAGAACATTTTGTACTTCAGAAGATCTGAGATATCTTTTTAAAAACTCTGGCTACGATGTGCCGAAATCTTCTACGACTATAACGCAGATAATTCTAGAACAGAGTGATAACACAAAAAACAAATTGAAAAATCAATTGAAAATTATGAAGTCTGAAAATAAAAGATTTACAATCACGTTTGATGAGTGGACGTCTACCCGTAATAAAAGGTATATGAATATAAATATCCACAATAAAGACTTTAATATGTCCAAATATAAAAATTTGGGACTTGTACGGATACAGGGATCAATGCCAGCTGAAGTAGGCACTCAATTATTACAGCAGCATTTGAGTGACTTCGGTTTAAGTCTGGAAGACGACATAATTGCTTTCACAACAGATGGAGCAAGTGTAATGGTCAAAATGGGTAGAAATTTTGACGGCCACCACCAATTGTGTTTGGCTCATGGGATACAACTAGCAGTCTTGGATGTTTTATATAAAACACAAAAATCTCCAGAACCTGAAGTCCAGGAGGATGTCTCAAATACCAGTGCTGAAGAAACAGAAGAAATTGAAGAAGATGAGGATGCGTTTATTGTAGAATCGACCAGAGTTCCAGAATCGGAGTTTTTATACAAAGGTACTATAAAAAAATTAAGAGATCTAATAAAATCTTTTAAAAACTCCCCTTTGAAAAACGATTTGTTGCAAAAGTACATTTTAGAAGAACATGGTAAAAATATTGACCTAATACTAGACTGTAAAACGCGATGGAACAGCTTGTCAGATATGGTAGGCCGATTTCTCAAATTAAAATCATGCGTTTTTAAGGCGTTATTAGATTTGAAATCAAATGCAAAATTTACAGACGAAGAGTTAAAAGACCTTCACGACATTCATTACAGCTTGGATGTAATAAAAACTACAGTTTTGTCATTATGTCGCCGTGATTCAAATTTATTGACGGCCGACGCTGCGCTTCGATTTATGCTAGATAAACTTGATCTTCAGTCAAACGATCTCAGTGGAAAACTAGCCACATCTCTTAGAAAGAGAATAAAGGAAAGGCGAACAAATGTATTCGGTGTTTTGCAATATTTGCATAACAATGAGGAATTTTTTAAAACTGCTGCCACAGAATATTTCACGAAACCATCGTCGGATGATATACGAATGTACATAGTGGAACTGTTGGAACGGTTGAAATATAATTCTACTCAAAAAAGTACAAATTCACAACCACAATCGAGAGCATCGGACGCAATTGCTACCAGTGACGATGATGACGAGGAGTTGACAATCGCACAACAGTTAGACAAAGAAATAAACAAAGTGACTGTTAATAAACCGATTTCAACAGTAAACACAGATCTCCATTCCATTATTAGGGTAGAAATGTGCATTTACGATAGCGCTGGCGGGCGGCGGTCGCGAAGTATTTTTGACTGCAGCGTATAATTATTTGCTTTCGATAACGCCTACAAGTGTTGAAGCCGAGCGAGCCTTTTCATCCGCAGGGTATTTTTGCAATAAACTCAGAAGTTCCCTAAGTGACAAAACATTAAATGCCTTGTCATTTATGAGATCACATTTTCAAGAAGAAAGATTATATTCGGGACGAAAAAAAATGGTTTGATGTATGTACATGATATGTTCTTGAATAAATATTTTTTTGTTTAAATATTGTGTTTATTTTGATATTTCCTTGAATTTGAGATAGTAAAAGATAATTGTAAAAATTGTAGATACTCTATCAACAATATTTACAAAAACTCATAATCGATTTAAAAAAAAATAGGAAAAATTACGTAATTACGGAATTACGGAATTGGCGAAAAAAGTTGCGTAATTAGTTACGTAATTGACATTTCCGTAATTTTGGAAGCCCTAGCTGTGAGGTCCTGCACCGTAATTGCGTAACACAGTTTGAATCGGAATCGGAATGATTTTGAAGTATATTGCTAATCCAATGCTTCTTATGGTTGAAAAAAATGTCTGCTCAACAACGTAAATAACGCAAATTGTTGAACTGTTAAATTGAAACCGATTCCTACTGATAGTGTCTGTTCTATTCTATTAGGTTTTCCCATAAGCAGGCTTAGCAAGCAGACAACCGTAGCCGTAGGTAGCGTTTTGGCGACGCGCGACGGAAGAGTAGACAAAAATTACGTTTCCGTGTAAACAGTAGATCATTTTCGGTAGATGAGCGATTTTTACAGTAGAGATAGAAACAGTGAGCGTCATGCTAACCGTGCTGGAAATTATAATAATAATAATTTATTTATTTATCTTCTCATCACAAATGTTGTTTGGGCAGAAAGTGCTTAATCTAACAAAAATTCTCGGGAGCACCCCGGAGTCTGGGTTTGTGCCCGGTTGATGGCAATAGGAGTCTAGTATAGTCTACATAATGTCGCCAGTTATGTTGAAATTCCTTGTAATAGGGGGGGGCCTATTACAAGGAATTTCAACATAGCTGGCGAAATATGCGTACCTACTACAGGTACCTACAACTCTGCCTTATCCTTCGTGGAATACAGGCGTTACGATATGTAGGTATTTTTAACAATTAGGTAGGTAAGTACTTATCTATTTGAAACATCTTTAGATATTGGAAATAACCCTAATCCTAACTTTATTATCATATATATAAAATTCTCGTGTCACAATGTTAGTTACCATACTCCTCCGAAACGGCTTGACCGATTGTTATGAAATTTTATATGTACGAGTATATTCAGTAGGTCTGAGAATCGGCTACATCTATTTTTTATACCCCTAAGTGCGCCTTACGCGGGTGAAACCGCGGGGCGCAGCTAGTTATAAATAATACTTATTATAAATGCGAAAGTAACTTTGTTTGTTTGTTTGTTACCTGTTCACGCCTAAACCACTGAACGGATCATTTAGAAATTTTGCATATACCTACATTGTCAGGTGTACAGAAAAGGAGATAGGGTACCTTTCATCCCGAAAAAAGGTATTGTTCCCGAGGAAAACAACAACAACGTTCTTATGATAATAGATGGCGCCACGTGTCATTCGAATCATGATTGAATTATATTAGTAGAAGCAGAGTACAACCCGTATTGATTGTCAAATTCTAAATTAACGCGAGCGAAGCCCCGGGCATAAGCTAGTATCTAATAATAATAATAGGGAGTTCCTCTCTCAAGAGCCCTGACCACCGGTAGCTTGGGTCCTGCTACCGATTCTGATGGGCTACTATTTTAAGGATATTAAAATGTTCTTTACAAAAACATTTAAAAATGTAATTTATTTGCATTTAAATGTAATAAAGATAAACAATAACCTTTATAGGATTGTTAGTACATTGTTTAAATGTGACACTGGATCCCGCACTTAAAGGATACCCACACGGATGGGTTTTAGTCAGTAAAAGTCTGACACGCCCTCCCGCTCCGCCCAAAGCGGGAGAAGTTATTTGATAATTTCCCACCCAAAAAAAAGGTGTCTCAGGATCCGGTCTCATACGACATGCCAGAAAATAGGGTTATAAATAAATGGAACGGTTTAGGCACTTCCATACATTTACATTAGACTAAAAGGTGTAAAACTGGTGGTGAATTAAATTATTAAGTTCAGCGGAATTATGTATTTAATTTCACCCCGTGAAATTGAACAATGGCTATAAGTACCTATAAGCTGACAGCTTAGGAATCTATAGAATGTCAATCGTCGCCTATTCTCAGGCTTACCTAATACTGATCAGCTTATCCTATGAACAAAAGCTCGGTGATTAGGTAACTTTTTAATCTGCAAGTCACTTCTAATTCAACGTAACCATGTAACCTATCCAATTCGAAGAGAATATAATATTGAAGTGATTTGGCAGACGGATTGTGTATTATTTTAATTAAAAGTTGGATCAAGATGATAAATAGTTATTGTGCAACAAGAGATCAAACTTGGTTTTTGCTGCGAGTGTTGATTTTGAATCCCGAGTAAGCGAAGGATTCTATACTTAAGACGCAGATATATGCCAGTGATCTTGAGTGGTTAGCTTGCGTGTCCTGTACTGAGCTCACGCAACGCGTCGTACATTCAGCCGATAATAGGACTCGCTCATCAAGGAGCGCTATACCCAATTTGACGCATTATTAATTTATTATACACAAAACAAATAGTATTTTAATAAAACGCGTATATTAAAAGGTCAATAATTAATTACCTTTAAAATGGTGAAGGTTTCAGAAAAATACGCTTGGTAGATTTTGCGCCATTCTCAGTTTTTTATCCGCGTTAGACATCATTTTACAAATTAATTTCACTATGTAAAAATAATCACATATTAAGTTGTTGAAAAAATGCTCTAATTTAACATATATTTTTTTCAAATCATTATCACTACTCGTTTAGACGTCATCTTCAGTATAAAATCATTAAAAGTCGGTTATCGTCGCCTTAATTGAATCACGAGCCTAGCGAGCACGTGTCAGGAACTCAGGATGTCATTCGCTCCTCTCAGGATCCTAATCCTGAGAGGAGCGAGGGATTCAATGACACGAGATGCAAATATCTGTGGTCTCGTGTAACACATACAAATTTTCACCTCAGCATCCCGAGAACATAATAATATTACCTAAAAGTAAAGAAATACATAATGGTAAAAATTAAACCACATGTAAGTATATTATTTAAAATAAACAATATCAAAAAATGAAGAGGTAAAATATAATAATTACATGATTTGCAATTTTACGGTTTTGGTTAAAGGTGTAGCGGAACGTTTTAAATGTTTGTTCCTTTTTTGGGGAATTTTAAATCGATTTTCGAATCGACTTGTATCTATCTCTCGATTTTTTCGTATCGAAGTGAGAGCGACAGAACCAGAACAATGAGAAGTTCAAATCAAAATTTTATGGTAACTTTTTTTTTTATATTTCGAGAACAGTGTCTCGAAATATAAAAAAAAGTTACTTTGTCTAATAATTGTGAATTTTGCGCACTCTATAGAAAGAGGAACAGCAAAACCTGCTTGTTTGAGGTGCTGCCAAGCCGAGGTGAAAAAGCAATTTTTCAACAGATTATTCAACCGTCAGATAACTTTTATGCAAGGAAATAAATTGACAATTTGAGAGCTTTTAGGCAGTTTTTTTTAATAGTTTGTCTTACGATTACAAACTCGCCCAATAGATAATTATTAAAGTTTAGAAATATAATTAATTCAGAGCGATATTCCAGCACGCGTAGCATGACCAATTCTATCTCTATTCTACCAAGAAACGACAAAGCTCTCTCTGGGATGAAGATCTTGCGTCGGTGACAATTTTTCTCGTGCTATACCTATGTATTTTTCTCTGTTACAAAAATAAAAGGCGTAGGCAGTAAATCTATTAAATTGCATAATCTATTTATTATTAGACAGTTTGGAGACGCTACACAATGGTGCAATGAATCTACCTGATTTATAGTCTGCGGGCCGAGGATAGAGTCACCATATTTTTTTATTTTACAGGACATTACTTTTTCTGTTATTTATACAGAGTGACAGATGTTGACATTATTTTTGTGGTGTAATTTATTTGTTTTCCTTTAAAATAAACTATTTTGAAATAAATGGATACCATGTTGCGTTTTATTTCATGTTATATAGGTACAATAGAAATAAAATACTGATTACAGATTGAAATGTTGTTTTATACATGTTATGCGGATAATGTAGCCTAGTGTATAATTTTATCAACTTATTGCTTGACAGGATGTCAGTAGGACAAGGTCAGATTACGATCGTCACGGCTGTGATTCAGAAAGGGACGCCAGAGACAACCACTGCTCTACATTCGTATGAGCTGGATAGTAACTGATAAAAGCTTTAAATGTTTTCCAGTATGAGAAAGATTTATGATGATGTGAAATTGAATTGTTTTTCTGGCATTCCAATTTGGGTTATAAGTTATATCTAGTTTTTTTTTCTAATCATATGCTTGTGATAATAACAGGCTTTCCCTAATGGACACCAGGATCAGTCTACAAAATAATCAAGCATGGTAGCCACACGCATCACGGCACGTGTGGTGGTTGGAGGCTCGCCAACCGATTTCCGAACTGTATCGAATATTAGCCCAGCAGAGGGCGCACCTGCGCGCACTACATGTCGCCGAGTTGAAGGTGACCCGCAGGTTAAAATTAAAAGCCAACGGGGTCTTTCGCAGAAATTGCCTCCACCACCAGCCAAATGCCGAATTTCCTTTAAATGCCACTAGAAATACAATCGGGTTCTTGTATAAAAGGTCGTACAAATTGGCAGCAATTTAGCGTTTTGTTGTCACATAAAATTCAATACATAATTTCTAAGAAACACGTAGCTCGCGTAACGATAAATTATTTCAGAACATTTTCCATTTTGTTTAGATATTTTAGCTAATAGTTTTAGTGAGCCACACAAAAGCTCCGTGCCGCTTGAGACCATTCTTGGAACCCAATGAACTGTATTCCTTCCTACTTTGACACTGTCCTCGTTGTAACATTATAATACCCTTGTAACGAACACACAATAGTTCTCGACTATTTTTCTTTTCTTTTACGTGAGTCAGAAGCGTTGCCGAGGGCAAACGACCGCACACGGTGTTTTCTTTGGAACTTTTCCAATATTAAAAAGCTTTGCAACGAAAATCGACATTTATTTAGTCCATAGACATAAAAATGCTCTTTCGATTATCTTGCAGAACTTACTTACTGCGATGGATTGTATTCTTGAAGATGATAGGAAAACAGAGAGTCTTTACTACTTGGCAAGAATTATTTAAGTAATTCTGCTAATTATTCATATTAAACAGATCTCCATCCAGTGTCTGAATATAATGTCATTTTACAATCATCATTAACGTCCTCCAAGAGATACATTTTAATAAAATGTCACAATATGTCCAACTTGCAACTGTGAGGTCTGCCAATTCTGTGTTACTGTTTATAGGACCATTAAATGCTTGAATAATTGACAGAGGTCATTATCAGAATTTATACTACAGGTAACGGATACGTCACTAGATCAGCAAAAAAAGTAATGTTTTCTTATTCATTTTAGATTTTGGGAGGGTGCGTTGTGTACGCAGAGGAGAACAGCGTAATCATGCACTTCATGCAAATGCACTACAGAAAATGTGCGCAATTAATAATAAATACTTTTGCGATATGAGCATTTTATTGATATTAACTCAACATAAAATATTGATGTTTCAACACGCTCGCATGTTATTTTCGGCGAACGAAATGAATAGGCAAACGCAGTGCAATCAGTCAACACGCTCGTCGTATGAAAAACATCAAATCATAAATATATAAGTGTTTTAACAACAGCCAGTATAAACACGGTGATGTTAGTAAATATTGCGATGTTTTAACGAGAACAATGCGTAGGCTTCAGTAGCTAATATTCATGTTAACAGCATACTGACCCATATAATAAGTGTATGACCGTGATTTGCCGCCCCCGGAACTGGACGTAATGTTCTTACTGCCTGGTCGGGAAGTTGGGAACATTCTGGACACAGCCATTATAATTGAACTTCTTAACCTTGCATTGCATGCAGGTGTGCATGCCTGGGAAAGTAATCAATTAAATACCAGAGCTGTCATCGAGCAACTTTTTCCACTATTGCTGCCTCCATTTCAAAATGTATGGAAAATACATCATAAATGTAATTTATTACAGCTATAGTGCCGCCCACTGATAATACCAACGAGCAGGTGACGCAGTAGCGTGTTAATTTTTTTTATATTCATATTTTTCGTATTGGCCAATCGTGTTCATCCCAAGAATTCCAAGTCATCTGGTTTTTTTGCCACAAAAATCGGACATCCGGACGGCGAAATACAGTTGGCATCGATTCGTTTGACCTTCGTTTGTATTCTAACACGAATATCGACTCATTGGCTAATAAATAAAGTCTTAATTCGTTCTTTCACCGATACAGGGTAGTAACAAGCATAGGTACACATAGTTATCAAAGTGTATATTTTGACATAAAATTGCACTTCTGTCGAGTTTATCGGTTGGTTGACATTAAGGAAAACTGTTGAAAAATGTATTTTGTTGACAAAATATTTAGCCAGTAATTTATTGCTGCTTGTTTTTTTTTTATATTTGCATGAATATTTTTTCAAAATTCGCAGAATGAGTATTTTGATTTTTGAAAGAGTATTCTTCGAAACAAAATTAAAAATATTATTCCCTGAATCCCAATAGTCATTAGGGAAAAGGAGCAACTTGACAGGGCAACTGAGCGCATGAGCTTGACAACTTTTTCCGGTTCTTTTTAATGCTGTTAACAGGTGTGATTTCTCGAGGAATTTATACGTTCCCCGATTAGATAAATAGATCATTCATATGACAGTGATTTGCTATGGAGTATGGAGTAACAAAATCTACCTACTCCAACATGTAACAGCTGTTAATCTCGTTCCTCAATGTCAAATTACACTGTATATGTACTTGTAATGTTGTCTTTTCCTGCTTCGATTGCTCATTACATTGTGTCGTTACTATGTTATGTAATGGAATTTGTAGTTTGCTTCTTTGTCATTATTTATTTACATAATTTGAATGTGCCATATCATTGTTTTTGTTTCGCATATTGCTAATGTATACTGCGGCATTTTGTTTGCGCTTCTTTGAACTTTTGTCTAATTGAAACTACAAAGAACTGCCTCAAATATCTTATGGGTGTTTAGATTTCGGGACAGTTCTTTTATTACAAAATTGCTGTTTTACTGGGGCATAGAAATGAAATGAAGGAGTAAATGGTATAATAATCTTCATAATTTATTTTCTCTTTCAATTTTATCATACAATATGATACTTCGTATAAAACAATATTCTTTGTTAAATTCATAGAAATATATTATTTTAGTATAACTGTTTCCATATCTTTTATAAACTTACAAATTACTGTTAACATTCTGACGAATTCTTTTGTATAAAAATAATACAAATAGGCGTGGGGTGCGTTCTTTACAGTTCACAGAACAACTTTCTTTGAGTTCTCATTACCACACCACCCGCTCGCCGTATATAGTCTATATAACAATTCAACTTGTTAATTGGTATTATAATTACTTACAATAACCTATAGAAGACAATGGTACAGAATAATTTACTGTAGCACATTAATGGTAACAAAAACAATTAAAAACATAGGTATAGGCTTTAGTTTACAAAGCGTAGGCACTCGAGATTGCTACTTCATCCTATAAGATAAACATTCTCACTAATAAATACTTCCATCACACATTCACTCGCATCGTTCACAATTTCACATGTCAAACATTTGCTCATTACGAATCACTTCTATACGTCCACAACTAATATTTTAAATCGGACGGCTTCGCATTACAAAAGTCACGTCCTCTACAGAGCACCGGGTCAGTTCCGAGAATTATCTTTCAAAAAGGAGAAAATTATTAGCGCGATCCACGCTCTCGCTCAAACGTACAAGGCACTCCTTACTTGCATTCTATCAGTCTCCCACACAAGCACTTAATTTATCTCGAAACAATCAAGCGAAGCGAACAAAGACGTTCCAGTCCACGGCGGCGTTAAAACGCTATGGTTGCGTTTAAAAAGTTAACCTTGTGCAACAAAACGTGATTCGGAACGTCCGAGTGTTGAACACATGGCCGCCATTCCGCGAGGGCGGCGCAGGCGGAATTTTAATTAGCAGAACATCCGCTCGTGACTCGACGTGATGCGCCGTTGCCACTCTACGCTACACTATCTCTTTCACACCGGCTGCGTTTTGTACCTGTCACAACACAGAGACGACGTGCGTCTCCACCTAAATCGCAATAAATAACGTCCGAAATGTAAACTAATTATTATAATAAGATTCTACTGGACAGAAAAATACACACAATGGCCGGGACACAATGAACAATGGAAATCCCCGATTCAGCGAGGCAAGTGCGGCAACATCGCTGAAACGGGAAATTCGCCGTAAAGCTGGCAACGCCGCCTCAACCTCGTTCAGTCAGTCTGCAAACGAATGACGTCGCACGATTATCCTTTCTAGTTTCTACACTATTCTAAATGAGACAACGCAATACTGATTTAAGGAAAACATTAGTTCTGCAACTTACAATGGAAGCTAAAGCTCTTGCAGTTGTGACTCGCACTAAGTACATCCCTCGCTAAGTGGACCGTCCATAACATAACC
Organism: Tiliacea aurago; assembly: GCA_948098905.1. Lineage (NCBI taxonomy): Eukaryota > Metazoa > Arthropoda > Insecta > Lepidoptera > Noctuidae > Tiliacea > Tiliacea aurago. The sequence goes on from OX402593.1 coordinate 23,552,628, forward strand.
GTTTCACAAACAACAAACGTCCTGGAATCAGCTCACCCGAGCGGAGGTTCTGCCTGCACACATCACTGGCAACCTAATCTCTCAAACTTAACGATACATCCACAGCATCCTTAACGTAGCGTCAACACCTTATACACTAGTGTTCATTAACTATATATTACACAGTAAAATTAAGATCACAAATCGCTTTGTATGCTGCGTCCTACCGGGCGCGACTAGCATGGAATGTGGTGGAGCGGCGGCGACGGCACGATCAGAAGTGCGAGTCGATGTGGCAGCCGCTGTTGGCGTGCTCCAGCACCTGCTCCTTGAGGCGGTGTACGTGCTCCTTTAGCTTCACCACCATCTGCGCCAGCTCCACGTTCTCGCCCTTCAGGATTTTCACCTTATCCTCCAACTTGGAGATGCGCTCCAGCTTGCGCCGTCTGCACTTGGATGCAGCCACTCGATTTCTTTGCCTTTTGCGTTCCAATTTGATTCTTTCTTGTGTATCCATGTCTATGGGAGACAGGGGTGGCGAACTTGCAGCACTGGGAACTGTTTGCGGTTCGTCCTTGACCACCGGTGTGGGGTAGCGGTCAAGTGGCCTGTCCAGGTCGGCGTATACTCGCCTGTCGATGACGCGTGCGATCTGCGGCGTTGGGTCCGAGTGGTGTAACTTGTCCAGCGCCTCAACGAACGGCCGCGCGTACATTTCTTGTTCCTCAGTCGGCGCGAGACTGGCCGGGAATAACACTGGCGCACCGGGTGTAGGAGTCGCCGTTGTTATCATACCGTTCTGTATGATCAGCTTCTCGAGCTCCGGAGAGCCGAGCTTCAGCATCTGCAGGTCTGGTGAGGACAGGACCGGCGCACCGCCGATCCGAGCCCGCTTGATGCCCCGCCCCACGTCCAAGGTGAGGGGCCTCTTCAGGTTCTCCACAGGTCCACTGAGGGGATACTGCTCGTCATAGAAAGTGGTCTCCATGCCGTGTTGGTAGCGTCGAACCATGTGTTTGCACCGAATAACTCGGTATCACTGAACTCACTGCGCGAATATCAAAACTTTTTCATGCGGCAACGCACGTCCGACTCTCTCAACGTTCCACTTGTTTCTAAACATTGTTAAGAAACAACCACTGCTTTTATTGAGTGACTCAGATAAGCTATTTTTAGAAGTAGTGTGATATAGTCGAGCGCTCATTGGTCGGATATCGCGCGATACCAAGTAACGCTTGCGTGTGATTGGTGATTGGCATCGTAGCGTAGCGCGAGGCCGCGTCGGGCTGTTTACGACTTCGTACGATTACCGAGAATCAGCAGGCGCATGTCCATTATAACAATTATGTCGTACCATTAAACATACATCCAAATTAATGTTTGTTTACCAAATATATTCTTAGCACTAGTAAAAATACTTTTACATAAAAATTCAAACGTTACTCATTTATACTTACATAACAGGTTGACACTTAAAGCTCCTTTCAAAATTAGATTTAAAAGGCTCTCTTGGTGTTCATGTTTTATTCTCCGATCCTTAACTATTTAGCAAATTATCTTTTGTTGGTTGGTAAAAAATGTACTTTATAATAATAATGTAAATGGACATGGTGCATCCATGGTTCATAATGTATCGGGTAAAGGTGCATGAAGTTAATAACCTTAAAAATCAGGAAATTAAAGTCTCACGTATTCGTTTAAAACATCTATCTATCATAAATATAAAAAAACTAAATGCTTTTCGTTGGTACGCATCACTTGAGAACGTTTGGACAGATTTGACTATTTCTTGTTTTAAAAGGTTCGTAATAGTCTAAATTAGGTATAAAAGGAAACAAAAATTGGATAAGTTGCCCGGGAAGCTACAAAGTTTGAAAAAATTTAAAGTGCGTTTTTTCTATAGGATTTTTGTATGAACTCAAGACCATATTGAAATTTCGCCAGGACGACGTCTGTCGGGTCGGCTAATTATGGAATAATTTTCAACTGACTGAAACCGAATCGGGACTAGTCCCTATTTATATATCAAAATGATGGTCACATGACATTGTTTTCGCAATTTCACATTTTTGAATTTTAAGCCTTCTACATACCGGGGCGACTTGTCGCGCGACGCGACGCGACACAAAGGCACCGCTCGTCCCGCGACACGCGGGGGGGCCTTTGTGCCGTGTCGCGTCGCGCGACAAGTCGCGCTGGTATGTAGAAGCCTTTATTCATTATTTTGCTATTTGCTAACAATAATTTTAAATATAAGTAGGTAAAAAACGAAGACATTTATTCATTTTTTAAGGTGGATTCTAGGTAATCTGAATACATTTAATAGGAGGCAGTAGCTTAGTTCAGTAATACCTAACTAACAATTTTCTGGAGCAAAAATAATCATCAAAGTAAACAAGAAAATAAATCGTGGAACGAGAGTCAAAGTGTAACAATGGAAACGCACGAATTTGGGTGAGGCACGGAGGCGGGGTAGCCGCTAGCGAGCGGTGCAAGAAAATATTGTGCGGGCGACGGGGAGGGGGGAACTGTACGGGAAAGAGCAAGACGGAGCAATCCTGGTCCTGTCCCGCTCCCACGAAAGATAAGTCCAACCACTGAGCAAAAGGAAAATAAAATGAATCTAAAATTCCTTCATTATTGTGGACTCACATTTTGATGTTATTGTTAAGTTGACCTTCATTTTTTTATGGGCATAAACAACATCAGCTACAGAATCCTGTAGATACATAAGTAGGTAGTATACAGGTACTATGCCAGCCAACGGCAGAGAACTCTAAAAGGACATTAAAGCAGATTAAGCATCATTAAATTAATAACTATGTTTTTATGGCTACATAAAAATGTAATAGCTAACGTATAGTCGAAATTATTATTACCTATACCTCTTTAATAGTACATAATATGTACATAGGTACATATTTATTTTTCCTGTAGTAAATACATAACATGAAATATTATTATAAATCCTCCAGCCTCAAATCCCGAAATACTAACCAATCCAATCAGAAAATTAATAAATAAAACAGATCTTTAACCTACTTCAAAGAAGGAGGAAGGTTATGCATTCTAGTCCTACGAGCTGCTTTGCTGTCCTTTCAAACTAATTCTGTCTACTTGAGAACCTACATGTGTATAATAATAGTAATAATATGATGTACATACCTACCAACCTAACATATACATCATTAACTTATTTAGGGTCAAGTGCACATCTGCGTACCATATCTGAAGGTTCCGTGTGTACTAGGTATCTACTACCTTATAAATTAATGACAAGTTGAAGGTAACCATGTGGGAAACTTAATTCTATGTATTTATTTCTATTTATAATACGGAAACATCACCTATACGAATTGTATAAGTACTTATGCTATGTATGTACTTATGTCGATACTCACACACAAGATAGGTACCTACTTAAATAAATAACATTTATACTTGGGAGAATATTGTCCGATTACCGCAGGTGTGGTAAATGGCGACTACCAAGAAGAGAAAATTAAGAAACTATTGGATATCTTACGGATGCTGATAGCATTTCCCTTTTTTTGATACAATAATATTAATAGAAAAAAAAAGTCATTTATACCAGACACGTACATAGTCATCTCTTTCAAACATCCGTACTCAGATTGCTCGGTGCTATTATTATCGTAAATAATTAGTAAGTGTGATTTGCCGGCAAACCTGAAAGTTGTATCCAAACAACTCTAACAGAAAATATGGTTAAACGAATACTGGTGTTGCCATCTATTTGAACAGATATTTACTATATTTACTAGTCCGTCTACTTCGCACTAGATGGCGTTGTAAATCACTAGTTAAGTTTACATCTACTCGATAACAGATGGCGTGTTTTTAAATTTAAACCATGAGCCATGAACAATGTGAGTCACCAAAATAATGGCAGAGTAAATGATGGCAGAATAATTGGACCAACTCAGAAAAATAGTGTTCTGCTGTGTTACCTCGTGCGTTACCATTTCGTAACATCACGTTACATTAGGATTACGATCACGTTCGGCACGTTCTTGTAATTTTATGTCATGTATTTTAGGTCATTCACCTCCCAGCCTAAGCTAGTAATTTAAAGAAGAAGAAAAATATATAATAATAAGAACCCCACCGCTTTATCTCTACGTTGACGTCGTGGTGGGGCTTGCGCGCTCCACACTCTAGGTTTGTGCTGGTAGTTTATTTTGCCGGAACAGGTCTAGGGTAAGGAGCCAGACCAAGAGGTATACAGAAACCCGCAGGGCAGCATGTGCCGAGCTGTTGGACAGTAGCGACCCCACGGTCCCTATCTCCCGGGAGAAGTCTTGTTCCTCATCTCTGGCTTGTCTTTATTGGCCGGCTGGAGTGAACACTAGCGAGGAGCAGAGCTCCCACCTCATTCTTGCCTTTATTAGCCGGCTTGAGTGGAGATTCGCAAGAGCAAACGTGCTCGGAGGAAGGAAGTATTCCAGTAGTGCTGGAAGGGATCTTGGTCATCTTCCGGGCTCTGGGATTGTTCTGATAGCCGTGAAATACCTCTCCAGTCCTCAAGCCCCTCGGGAAGTGTTGCCCCCTTGTCGCTACGTCACTATGTGCTAGCGACCGTTTCCGGGGGCCCATTATTGAGTGTGCAAGTCACCCCCTGCCATTTTATCTGTGTATTGTATGTATAAAACATTGGTCTGGCAGGGGCCATAGTCCTTCCATAATTTTAGGTACCTAACGAGTCCACTTTACCTATCCAAATCCATAATCCAATATCTTTGTTTCCATATCTTAGAATAGTCCTACACTAACCAGGGCAAGTATTAAATACATTCAGTGTGATTATTAAAAACTGCTGAGAACTACTGACTGTCATAATTTCCTAAGGGAAGCCGACAGGAATCGGCTAATTAGATAGCCACGCCAGAAACCAGGGGTTGTCCTTGGGTGCATTTGCATAGTGCGTACAGGGATAATCCAGCCGACAATTATCCCTGTGCCTCATTTCATAGAAATCATCTAACGGCCCTCTGCGAGTTGGCTCCGGCCCCTCGTACGCCTTCCAAAGGCCCAGGACCCGAGATATGTCAAAGATACAACATTCTTACGAATATTTTTATAAAGCTACGTCTATTGTTCATCTACTAGTTTGTTATTTGCAAGAAAAAATATAAGGCGCATATTATCGTATTCATAAAGCATATTACCTACTGTTCTTTCGGCATACAATAAAATTATATTCACAATCACTCAATCACAATACCAACATGGACGCTAAATCGGTATTATAGTGTGGCTATTAGTGCTGTGCACTCCCTGAGGTATGCGCGGCGAGGTGGGAGGCGAAGAAAAAAGTGCATGAGTTCACATGAGATCGATACATGTCGGACAGATCTCACGATATCAGTTTGCATTTCTAAGGCAAGACTTGTGGCGGGACGATGGTCGGAGGCTATCTATCTGTAATATATTATACTTACTTACGGCCAAACCCAATAACCTATATATCACCAGTTTCGGCCTACTGGAGATATAAAAATATATCTATCGATGGTTTTAACGTCCCAATAATCTAGGAATCATACCGGCCCACGCTATCTACTGATGGGAGGGTGTATCGCCTACAACAGATATCTCTTTGTATGAAAATGCCAAAGTATGCTTCCCAATATACGATTTGTCTGACAGGACAGTCCTACAGATGGCAGATTTGGCTATTCCCCGAATTGCAGGGATAAACGTAAAGTAGCCAAGCTAAAATGAACTCTTTAACCCTTGCAATAATGATCATAGATGTTTTTTTTTATTTAAAGCAATAAAAAAAAATTGAAATTCAAATATCTCGAAAACGGTGCGCTCTAGGCAAAAAATAACAGAAATTTAACCCCCCTCCTTTACTAACACCCCCCGTGCAAGCACCATTCCAACATGAATTTAATTTAAAAAAAAAAAAAAAACATTAATGCGCTAAGGTAGCCCGCGAAATTCAAATTTTATTACGTTTTTTGCAATTTTCAGGTCAGTAACAGGTTGTATTTTAATTCGCGGCCATAACAAATATGGCTCTACAGAATGATATCTTAATCCAGTAACTTATATAGAAGTAAGAAACAAAGAAGTTTTAATATAACCCTAATTACACATGTTGTTTTTTAAAGTGATGTTAGTTGTAATGGAACGCACGGGAGGGCGAAGTAGAGAAACCTACTTATTGTGTTCGTTAGATAGATAGCCTTTATCAATGACTGTGAGACGCCATCCGAGCATAGATATAATTATACTATCTATCATCAATAGCGATCTGTCTTTAACTGTCTTTTTATATTTACAAACAATTATATATTCTAACGAAAGTTATTCTGACATAGATTCTGTTTCAACTTCATCAAAATGACAGTCTTCATATCACGAGATAACGCACGACCCATCTTTGAATATTTATCCCGTGTGCGTCTGACATAGACAGTCCGATACAGATAACAGATCCTACCCTGCCGCCACGAGCGTTGACGGCGCACTGACAGAGCGCAGCAGCCGATTCTCCCCCCCGTCTCGCCGCGCGTTTACCTCAGGGAGTGCACAGCACTAATGGCCACACTATAGCGGTAACCTCCAAGTATTCTGAAAAAATTTATTACTAGCTTCGCCCGCGTGGATGTCGAAAAAATATCCGACGGGAACGTATTACCTGGACCAAAAGTAACCTATAAGTTAATCCAGATTATAAACTATCTGTGTGCCAAATATTATCTTTGTTGTTCCGTTTTTGTGCAAACCGGAACGAACATCCAAACAAACTGACCAAAATTCTAAAAACTAACATTTTCGGCATCAGGCTCGAATGTTCAATGTAAGGTTTGAATTCGTTACTATTTTACTTTAATTCGAGACAGACAGACAGACGGACAACTAAGCGATCCTATATGGGTTCCGTTTTTTCCTTTTGAGGTACGGAACTCTAAAAATAAAGAACTTTATTAAACAACAAAATTTCATCCCCCTTTTCACCCCTTAAGGGTTGAAATTCTAACAACACCGTTGCGTTAGCTGCCAACCATAAGCCTAGACAATAAATTTAATGATTTTTACTTTGAAAATTAGGACCATCCATACACAACTTTATCCCCCTTTTTAACCCTTGGGGGGTGAAATGGCCAAAAAAGCTAAGACACGTGTAAATTGATTTTCAATCGTCAGCCTAAACACAAAATTTGAGGATCCTAACTTCAAAACTGACGGACTTTCATATAAACTTCCATCCCCCGTTGCGGGTTGAATTTTGAAAAGTCCTTTCTTAGTGCACCCCTAGACCTCATAAGGAACCTGCGTGCCAAAAATGGACTCTCTAGACCCAGCGGTTTCGGCTGTGCGTTGATATGTCAGTCAGTCAGTCAATCAGTTTCTTCTTTTATATATTTAGATGAATGGACCGCACGCGGGCGGCATGTACGGGACGCTATAGTGTTACCGGTTTAGCATGGTTAAAAGAAACGCCCTTCCTTAAATAAAATATTGTATATTTCTGTCTATCGCCAACGACTAAGACAAATACAGAACTGAACTTGGCGGACGGAATGTTGTGGCAGTAACATGGAACATGCTTTCGTCCAGCAGAGGACTATGATAATCCGAGAAATTCTAAATTAAACACAAAACCCACTTTATACAACATCGATCAAATTTATTGCAACAGTTCATTTGTACATCACATCGTAGATTCACTTAAAATAATAATATTTATTTATTATTACACAATACTACACCTTAGGAGCCGTTTCTCGAACGAAAATTATCGCAAAATTAATGTGACAAATTATCAAGCGCGCGTAAACTGCTGTGATTGGTTGAATGATTTATCAACAGCCAATCGCTGCAGATTACGCGCGCTTGACAATTTGTCACATTAATTGTGCGATAATTTTCGTTCGAGAAACTGACCCTAAATCTATCCTCAGGTTGCCCTAATACGATAGTTAAGTAGTACTAATACCAGCCTATTATTGTCCCACTGTTGGGCAAAGGCCTCTTCTCAGAGAGAGAAGGCACGATCGATGATCACCACGCTTGGTCAAGTCGGGTTGGCGATTTGTGACTTATACTAACGTACTAAGTCAAGGTTTCCTCACGATGTTTTTCCTTCAACGATTTCAGTAATGTCCAATATAAACTCATAATGTATTTAATATATTATCACTTATTAATTTATTTATTTCACAGTAACTGATATAATTCTGACGTCTTCGTACGGTTTGTCTGTTTTGGGGTTTGTCTTGACGCTGCCGATGTTTTGTACCACCTCCATGCCGCGGACCACGCGACCGAACACTGTGTGCTTGTTGTCCAACCAGGGCTGAGGAAAAAAGAGATTTTTTTACAAAATTACTGCACTAAAATAGTACACACAGCTACACATCAAGCTATACATTTCCAGTATAAGCTGATCTCGCATTGTGCCGGATTTCTGTACAATGAGAGGTCAGCGTATACTGGAAATGTATAGCTTGATGTGTAGCCGTGTGTACACGGTTCGTGGCAGCCGCGGTCAAAAAAGCGGGAACGAGGCGATACGAGCCTCAGTCGTAGTTTTTGGAAATACTGAATTTATGCATTGTCATGCTCGCACGCTTTATGACCAACATCGCCACAAGCCTTTAAGTTTTAGAGTAAGCACGCACTACGAAACAAAATAGTTTAGGAAAATATCTACCAATAAGTAAATAAAATAAATATTCTTGTATATTTATTTTGGTTCACCGCGCACTACGTAGTCTATTGTGATACTACGAGTATATCCACATTATTTTAAGCTATTTTTAAATCTCAACGTAATGCGCGCTTACCCTTTTAGTTTCTCGTATTTTATTTACTACTTTCTACTGAAAACAAAAAACTACTAATCTATTATAACAATGTAGGCACATAACTAAATACTTTAAAGTTGAAAATGGATTAAGTAAGTGGACTGGAGCTATTTACCGTAGTTTTCTGCTAAGATACTGATGATTCTTGTTTTTTAAAGGCTAGGCTACTAATAGATTAACACTATGGGAACTATTCTTAACTGATGATATGATCGATGTTTGATAATATGACAATATCCCTATTTACCATTAATGGTGGCAAATATTATTTATAACTAAAATGAAAAACGAAGTCATGATTAAAATATAACCACGGAGTTTCATTAATTCCGATAAGAATCGACAATTTAGAACCATTCCCCTGTTATTTTTTTGAAAGTGCCTATAAACATATTGTCTAGCTAGGTGGGCCGTTAGGGCCAATGCCTGCCAGGGTTGCGAGTTTGTCCGAAAGGGATATCGTGGCCCCGGCACACAGGCAACGGAAGGAACACGGGTGGGTTTTAGTCAGTAAAAGTCTGACACGCCCTCCCGCTCCGCCCGCTCCGCCCAGAGCGAGAGAAGTTATTTGACAATTTCCCACCCAAAAAAAAAAGGTGACAGTACATTTTTCAAATCTTATTTTTGAATCTATGATAAGATCTGCGCACACGCACGCACCGTGTAATCTACGTGCATTGTAAGATGCTTGCAGTGTGCTGGCTGCATGTCATATATTTTAGAAATAGGATTGATTGAAATAGGATTTTTGATATTGGTTATGGGAGCGTGTTCGATTTGCACATTCCCTGTTGTCATAGCATTCTGTGAGTTTTGTTAAGTTTGGTAACTAGTGCCACCTAAAGCCGCCGTGGTCATAATTTATCATACCAGTTTAAGAACATGCCAAGTTTATCTTGCTGACACCGGACACGTGTGTTTAATTACTTCAACGCCGCTTGGTGTAATCTGTATGATATTTTTTAGAGGTATTGAGACCCCCAGGTAAACACGAATTCTTTCCCTCTGCTCATAACTATAAAAAGCTAAACATAACAGAGTACTGTTTGTAATAATGAAATTATGTTTATTGCTGTAAGTAGATTCCTAAGACACTACAATTTTTTACTTTACAATGTTTGTAATTTAACAAACTAAATCTAACTAGTCCCGAATTGCGAAATAGCGACCGATAGGATAGAATAGGTTAGAATTATCTTGTGGGATATGTAGATATCCCACAAGAGAATCCTAAGCACTGTTGCTTAGTTTATAACTATTTATGTTCATATTGCTCGACTGTCCCGTGTGGTGCCGGATGTAAAGAATAGCACCATTCCATTTCTTCCTGTAGGTGTCGTAAAAGGCGACTAAGGGACTTACTAGAGAATGGGCAGCAGCGTTCTCTATGCATTTAAACACCATACTGCGATCGCCAACCCGCCTGCCAAGCGTGGCGATTATGGCTCCCCCCCTACTTTGGGGGAGGCCCATGTCCAGCAGTGGACGTCTTTCGGCTGAAATGATGATGGTGATGATTGCTCGACTGTGACAGTGTAACCCGCGCGGAAAACAAAACCCTACTTTGTAGTCAGGTAAAACGCGTAAGATTTGTAATGATTTGTGTGATTAAAAAAAAAAAACGTTTGTTTCGACAAACAAAATAAAAAAATAAATCACAATTATAAAGACCACTACCATAGACAAATACATACTTCGATTGCTCAGCATGTGAACCATACAGCAATGGTTCAGGTTCTGGCAATCGTATATCTTTTATCGGATATTTTTTTATTTTGAATTATCTTCTTATTTTTTTTCTTTTTCTATTTTGTCGTTAATTAATGTATGTTTCTGAATTTTAATAATTTTAATCGCATTGTTTAAATCACCTTTTATTAATAAATTAAATGTTAATATGACATATTTGCACACCATTATGTAATGGTAGAATGTAATTGGGCCACGATATTCTTAAGTTCTTGATTTGTACCTACATTCTAGCAAATAAATAAATTTGAATTTGATGCCGCTGGTGTTTTCTTTTTTGATTAGAAAAACAAAAAAATAAATAACAAACAAAAAAAACCAAAAAATATATATAAAACACCCCAAAAAAAAAACGATTGGTTTGTGTTGATATATTTTTAGTTTACTTTTATATTTTTTGAATAACAAAAGATTTTTTTTTAAATACGCGAATGATATCACGGGCCAAAGCGCAAACAAATTAAAGAAAAACGTTACTATTATGCCACTTACCGTAGGTGCTAGCGTGATGAAGAACTGGCTGCCATTGCTGTTGGGGCCAGCGTTGGCCATGCTGACTGTGTACGGCCGGTCGTGCTTCAGGTGCGCCTTGAACTCGTCCGCGAACTCGCCGCCCCATATACTCTCACCACCGGTACCCGTGCCTGGAAAATGGAAGAGGAATTTTAATTGTTAAAACTTTGTCTGACTTTTGTGACTGCGTATATTTTGTACTGCACAAATTGTCTGCCCGACTCTGTCTGACTGTTCTTTATAATACATTGCCAAAATATTGGAAAGAATATACAGCGGAAAAATTAAGAAGTAGGTTAAAAAGCCTTCTATTAGAGAAAGCCTACTACAGCATTGACGAATTTCTTAATGATAAAATAATCTAATTTGTGTAATTAATTTATTTTGACATTTAATTTTATTGACTAATTTGACTATCTATAACTGTTCTGTAGTACATTAAATTTTTTTAATTTTATTTAATTTTTTTAAATTTTTTTATTTGGATTGTAATTTTTTTTTTTTTAATAATGGATGAATTTATAATATTATTTGATGTTAATTTAGTAACCTATCTATATTTGTATGCTGTTAAGGCAAAACATGACTGTAATATAATTTTATTGATTATCCTGCATGCCATGTGTGTGTATACTCATGTTTTGGACAAATAAATGATCTTATCTTATCTTATCTCACAAAAAAAAATACGATTGTCCAGGATAAAACGTATGTTCTTCTCCAGGTCATGTTCTACCCATGTTCCAAATTTCATCCAAATCCGTCCAGCCGTTTTAGCGAGAAAGCGTAACAAACAAACACTCACTTTCGCTTTTACAATAATAACTAGCTGCGCCCCGCGGTTTCACCCGCTTAAGTCTCGATCCCGTGGGAATATCGGGACAAAAGTAACCTATATGTTAATCCAGGGTGTCAGTTACCATGGACGGCGGACTTGGGGACGTGTCCGCCGCCCCCTATCACACTGGACCCTAGGTGGCGGCGCGTAGTGTTCCACGCGCGCCTCTTTCACGCGTCGCGGGGGGTCAGACTCCTCACCCCCCCCCCAGTCCTGCGGTGATCCGCAGAGGCGGGCTAGCCGGGGATCGCGGAAGTAATAATAGATCCCAAGATCCCCGGTGCAAGTGTGGGAGGGGAACACTGGGGTGGTTTTAGTCAGTAAGAGACTGACAGACCCCTCCGCCCACTCCAGGGCGGAGGACATCCTAAAAACGGTGTCAGCTACCTCCATACAAAATTTTATCAAAATTGGTCCAGCCGTTTGAGCGTGAAGAAGTAACAAACACTCACACTCACAAACTGTCGCCTTTGTAATATTAGTGTGATCATTTGTATCAATCAACTCAGCCTCTATAATAGCAGTCCACAGTCCAGTCCAATAATTTGTATAATATTATATAATTAATTGGTATGGCATTCATGTTACTTTCTTAATCTGATGATCTTGTTGCTAGCAGTAGTTAGTTAGTTACAGAGAATCATCTACTAAACATTTGAAGGCCAAAGTCCAAAGAAAGGGACCTCTTTAAAAAAAATTGACGTTTCGGAATTGTACAACAATCAACACTAGCTGGCAAGCCTAGATGTCGGGCTACAAATGAATATGTCAAAGACCAAGTTGATGACGAACAGCGTGAATCGCAGGATCACCGTGGAGGGTGGGGAGGTTGAATTTGTCGATGATTGATGATGATGATCTCTATCTTGGTCAAATAGTCTCTTTCCAGGCAAGGCAAAACAAAGAAGTTGCAAGACGCATCGAAAATGCCTGGAAGATCTATTGGGCCATGAAAGACCTTATGAGGGGCGATCTTCCTCTATTTCTCAAGAGAAGACTCATCGACGTGTGTATTCATCCCATCCTCATGTATGGTTCTCAAACATCATCATCATTCCAGCCGAAAGACGTCCACTGCTGAACATAGGCCTCCCCTAAAGGGGGGGGGGGTTGCCATAATTGCCACGCTTGGCAGGCGGGTTGGCGATCGCAGTATGGTGTTAAAATGCATAGAGAACGCTGCTGCCCATTCTCTAGTAAGTCCCTTAGTTGCCTTTTACGACACCCACGGGAAGAAATGGGATTGTGCTATTCTTTACGTCTGGCACCAAACGGACGGGTGCGTCTCATAACGTATAAACTCATTTAGTCTAATTTCATTTTATTATCGTTCATAAAATATAATCAACGTGAGATATACCAACTGTTGATATAATTTCTTTACATATAACATTTATTTATTCTAAAACTTAATTAGTATAACGTTGTTTGATATAACGTTTATGTAATCGAAAACCATTTGGTCTAACGTTTAATATGTATATTGTTTATTTCATAGAAAATCTTTAGGCCTATCGTTTAAAATATATAATATTGCGATTAATTTGCTTGAGCGTGCTGCGGGAGCGGCGTGACAGAAACGAATCGCAGCAAAACCGACTCCACGTAGTCTTGTCTGCCCTACCCCTAGAGTGTTATTTAAAATTGCATAGGCGCGTAGGGGCGAGGCGGCCCGCGAGCTGCGGAGCAGGTGGTTTCAACGCTAGCCGCCGCGGCTGAGGCTGGCCGGCAGGGACGGCCAGCAAGCCGAAGCCTCGGTGGTGAGCGTGAAACACATCTGTGACGATAAGCTCGCATGGGACCGCTGGAGCCCTGCAGCGCCGGAGCCGTGACAGAAAACATGCCTGCTGCATGTTGCATGCTGCATGCTTGCTTGCACGTTTTATCATATTAGACTAAATAAGTTTTATATCTGTTGAGTGGTATGTCAAACGATTTTATATTTAATGTATGTTATGTCAAACGATGCTATATTTAATGTATGTTTTGCTTATAAAAATTAGTTATTTTAGAATTATATCAATCGTTCATTATATTAACTAATCGCTATATTAAATAACATTATAGGTTCTGTTGTTATATGTTGTTAATATTAGAGATTTTGTTGATATATCATTTATTACTTACCCCAAACGGACAAACATGGTCTTTGATAATTAAGTAGAGGTCCACGCCCGAGGTTTGCCAGAACGGAGTATTCTGGGTACTTGTGGACTGGGTCAAGAATACAACAATCCGGTACATCACCAAAATAATTGATGTCACTCGGAAAGCTGCCACGCTTAAATGGAATTGGGCTGTATACATGCCGATGTCAGACGATCAATGGGCCAAACTTACTACCCAGTGGGTCCAGCTTAATGGCAAACGACGTCGCGGCAGGCTCAGAAAGACGGAGATGGCGGGATGAGCTGGACTCTTTCATCAAAGATTAGTCAATGGCTGCTTTGGACAGAGAGAGCTGGAAGGAGAGTAGGGCTGGCCCAGCAGTGGGACAAAGACGGCTAGTAAAAAAAAAAAATACTAGCTAGAGCAATCAAATTGATGTCAAAGTCAAATTATTTATTTCAAATAAGCACTTTTAAATGTCAAAATTTACAAAAAAAAAAATGATCTAGTCACCCTTTCCAAAAGGTAGTTTCTTATGGAGAAGAATGGGCAAGAAACTCTACCGTTAGTCTTTTAAAATGTTTTACAATATTTTGTAAACAATAATTAATTATACCTATAGTTATATGTGAAGACGATGCACCTACAATTACTTACTATACCACGATATGTAAAACGAATTAAAAAAGAAGCCATGATAGATCAATTAATTATGTGATAGATACATGGTGCTCACGTATTTACAACCATTGTAAAAGTAAACGTTTTCCACATTTTTTTTTTTCAAGTAATAAGTCAGTGTGTGAGTTAGGTTAATCACAGAATGTAAAATCAATGTCATAAAAATTATAAATTATACAATTAAAATAGCAACCAGCTTGATTTTGTCTAGACTAGATTGTCCTATGGAGTTGTACCAGCATGTTTCCAAGCATTCTTATCTTGGATATAATCCTCCAATTTGTAATAATAACCGGGGCTCATTATTGAGATTTCATAAATGGGCAATTTCTTGCCTGCCCATAGATAAGATGCCGACCCCTAAACTTAATTTAAGTTTTATTGTTTTGTGATTTTATAAAAAAAAAGTGCTCTTTGCTTGCAACTTGATCTTATTGTTTTGTATTATATTAATCAGTCAGTTTATCCGTCCACAATATAAGTAACTGATCTCATTGTTATGTTAACCTCAGTCTGTAGTGTAGGTTACTATAACTTAAAAAAAAATATAATCTGTTAATTCATGTTATAATATTATTCTATTCTTAAATAATTCTAGTTTCTGTGATAATATGGACTTATACATTGTAATGTATAACATTATCTGAAATAAATATTGATTTGATTTAAACTAATCCTTGTATAAGATCGCGCCTAAAAATGCCACACCTACGCTCTAAGCCTTTGTAATCAGTATGAAATCTGTGATAAGTTTTACTATTATCTATAAGTACAAATAAATAAAATTGAAGTGTCTGTTTGTAATGTCAGAATAACGGCATTTTACTATGAATTTTAATCATGTTAAAGTTATCTTTTACGTATCGACAACAGTCCATAATTTTTTTGTGCAACCATACCATTTTAATTATTTATTTCTTAAACACCACTCTATGATTATCTATAATTATTTTTATTGTATTTCTTTTTTAAACAATGGTTTATATTATTATTTGTTACACATATCTATCTAATTTTATTTAAATATTTACACACTATAAAACTTATTTACATCCGTAAGACGTCCTCGTAACATAAGGTCCAGTTGAAAACCAGCGTCAGGCACTAGTTGTATGGCATTTATGCTGAACTGGGCCTATTTGGCGCAGCCGTGAGGCACTCAATACTATTTTAAGCATTTTGTTTTTGTGTGAATATTGTGTGCCTTAACCTTAAATTTATTTTCTTTCTTCTTTCTTTCTTACTAAATGCCTACAAAATAACCATTATAAAATTATTTTTCTGTCAATAATGTATAAGCCAAGAGTTGTTTTGATAATTTTATAATTATTTGTGGGATAGAATGCTTGCTCGTAAGGTTTCTCTGATGCAGCTGCAGCCAAAATTCGACATAAGACGGGATTATTGGGACAACAAATCCATTAACATTATTATAATTGTCAGATCATCATGCATTTCATGATAATGGAGTTTAGCTTTCAAGCAAGCGTGACACCGATAACGCACTTATTATCTCTTTTGATAAGGAGTCCTTCAAATTACCAATAATTCGGCAAATTTCTCTTATCACGTCATGATAAGTGGCACGTGGATGTGAAACGTGTCGCGAAAACGTGATGATAATAAAAGATTTTTGTTAAAATATTACATAAT
The DNA here is from genome assembly GCA_948098905.1 of Tiliacea aurago. Taxonomy (NCBI): domain Eukaryota; kingdom Metazoa; phylum Arthropoda; class Insecta; order Lepidoptera; family Noctuidae; genus Tiliacea; species Tiliacea aurago. Next base: position 23,568,993 of record OX402593.1, read on the forward strand.
TTGCGCCTCGAAATTTCGTGATTACTTCTGACTTTAATTAGCCAGAAGCAAGGACAAAACAAGTAAAGGAAAGAGTCCGAAAATCGTTAATTCGTAGCTTTATCACATTTAAAAAAAATGTCGAATACAAACTTACATGTTATGTTGCAGTTGGAGAACTGACCGTGACATCTATCGATGTACGGGAGATTTTTTTTTCAACTACAGTTTGTTCTTGGGATCAATTCATCCCTTATAAGGAACCCTCAATTGGCCGGTTTATTTATATATATAGAAGATATCTCAAGGAGTAAACTAAAGTCCTGGGTTCGTATAAAAATCTTACATGCACAAACATTCAAACCAGCAACAAAATTATGAACATAAGCTGATGTGGCTGAAAATGTTTGAACAGATCTACTGAAGAGTGGCCATATTGTTAAAATTCTACCATGTTCAAATCCGTTGCCTCGTTTCCAAAAAAAATATGAACATAAACTGATGTGGCTGAAAATGTTTGAACAGACCTATTGAACAATGGCCATATTGTTAAAATTCTACTATGCTCAAATCCGTTGCCTCGTCTCCAAAAAAAAATTTTCTGTACCATAAAGAAAGTGTAGTATGAGCTAGATAATTCCTTTGAGCATAAACCCTTGTCCTTGGCTAAGAAAAAAATAAACATAAATAAAGGTAGTTGTATCTTACCTGTAGGATCTCCAGTCTGCACCATGAAGCCCTTGATAACGCGATGGAACACATGTCCGTTGTAGTACCCGTTCCGTGAATGGACACAGAAGTTCTCAGCTGTGCGCGGGACGTCTTTGCCGAAGATACGGATGTGCACGTCGCCGAGAGACGTGTGGAGGATCGCTTGCTCGTAGAGACGCTGGACACCTGGGGAAGAATGAAAGGTTAATGTAAAAAAAAGTGATTCCTCTAGCTGACTCTCGAAGTCTAGTTTTCTGACAGTTTCCTCAAATGCTAGTCGAGGTGTCGCTCTGCATTATTCTCACAAATAAATTATGAGGTACATTTTAAATGATTGTTGAAGAATGATTTATTTTACTGTATTACTAATATTAATATTGATTATTTCGATTTTATTGTTATTATAAATTTATTTGATTTTATTATTATTAACTTATTTGATTGTATGATTATCTTTAACATTAATTATCATTAATTGTCATTGATTATCATTAACTTTTTTGATTGTATGACTACTTATTTATTAACCCAAATGTTTGCATGTCACATTGTTATGACTAAGGCTGCATTCCGAATTAAGACCATAATCGCTGTAATTGATTTTTGCGCGCTTAAACGCGTTCCCTATTACCGTTGAGCGCGCTAAAATCGATTACAGCGATTATGGTCTTAATTCGGAATGTAGCCTAAGTGTTATGGATCTGTATAAATTTATGTTAAGACCGAAATAGTACCAACACTTATGGCAAATAATTAGATTTGATTTATGTCTGATAGGCAAACTATGTAAGTGCTGTTCACACCTTTGAGTGATTAGTTCACTGTAGTAATTTTTAAATAATATTAAGTTCTCTGTACGTGTTTTTGTGAATTAGTCGTTCGACGCCAATAGCCGCCGTATGGTGCCGTAATAAATAAATAAATGAGCCCCGGCGCGATCGTAACTAATATTATAAATGCGAAAATGAGTTTTTTTTTTTATTGTTTTTTTGTTTATTACTCTTTCACGCTAAAACGGCTGAATGGATTTAGATGAAATTTCGCACATGGCTAGACATGACCTGGATGAGGACATTGGATACTTTTTATCCCGATATTCCCACGGGATCGAGACTTATGAAACCGCAGGGCGCAGCTAGTATTCATATAAATGGCCGCCCAGCGCTCCTTAGACAATCAGCCTCGCTGCAAATTGATTTTTACATGAACTAGCTATTGTGTATCTCACGCAGACACGAAAGAGAGAATCTCATGCAAAACTTATGATATTTCTATGTGTCATCATTTCATCAATCATCATCATCATAATCGTCTGAAAATGAATTACAAGAAAATCACCTAGTAAAAAAAACCGGTCAAGAGCGAGTCGGGAAAAACTGTGCTATTTAGAATGTGCAAACTGCGCTCTTTCATATGATACCCCACATGCCCTAGTAGTCCCATTTCAAATTTTTAAGACCCTCTTTCAGTCCCTTTTGCAAAAAAGGTATGTACATTTTTTTTAATTTCTTTGTTTGTTTGAAAAACAGTTGGGCAAACGTCATCTAAAACTATTCTAAATTTCAAGTTGATAGGATTAGTAGTTCTTGAGATATCCAGGTGTGACAGACAGACAGATAGACAGACTTAGTCTCACCATAAGGGTAATTTTTACCATTTTGGTACGGAACCCTAAAAACTGACTTAAACTCTGACCAAACTGAGGCGAATCCCGCGCAAAATGCGGGACGAAATTGGCATGCGCCAATGATTCGCGTAGCTGGAGATCCAAAACCAAGTACCGCAGGCTGAGTTGACATGTATGTCTAGTTTTAATATTCCTGTTTAGTTTATTCTATCACGTTTAAAATTAAATTACATTATTTTTCTTTATGTATGCTGTACCGGTACAGCGTTCTGTTAATTGTTTGCTGCACCGGACGACGTCATTACGTCAGCGCCGGCCGTCGCTGAAAACCAGTGCTTGGGCTCTGTCTTGCATAGGGTCGCAGCATAATGCTGAGCGACAGCCGTTTTGCGTGGATGTGACGCATGTTTCCCCCAACCTTTCCTTATTTTTTGTGTTTATATTTCTTTATTGCGTCATATTTACCACAAATAATCGTCTTTCTTTCTTCTTTCATTCAACTAACTTCAATGGACCTGTACAAACTGGCACGAATAGTCGCGTAACTTCCTAATCATTCTAAATGCGACACGCGCTGTCGCATCCCGCGCGGGTATCGCCTCAGCGAGGCCAACACGACATTTTTCATCACATTTACTGATCAGAGACTGAAGTAACTTGATAAAATAAAACAGAAACAAGACAGCCATACCTTGTCCCTCTGTAGCAGAAATAATATCTTCCTTTGAAGGCTTCTCGTTAAAGATATCCCTGTCGGCATCAGGGCTCTTGATATCGTCAGGGCTTCGTCTCGAGAACATGTAGAAGCGGTTTTTCTTGTACGCGGTACAGAACAGCGTGGGGTCAATCTTTATGTTTAGGAGTGTGGGGTTCTCGGAGCCTTCCATTTCGAGAGTTGTTGCTACTTTTGATTGGTTTGTACGGCCCTGGAAAGATGGTGGAAAATAATAATAATGTGAATGTGTGTGGGTGGGTGGGTGGGTGTGGTTGTGTGTGTGTGTGTGGAAATGTGGTGGTGTAATGAAATGTGGGGGTGTGGCGATTGTGGTGTGGTGTGGTATAAAGTGAGTTTTGTTTGTTTCTATTTTTTTTAAAACGTTGCCCCACACTAGGAATTACTCCTGTATTGTGGGTGAGTTTACAAACATTTAAACTCACATACACAAACAGCCAGACCCGGAACAACTACTTGTAGGTCATACAAATATTTGTTCCATGCGGGAATCGAACCCGCGACACGCAGCGCAGCAGTCAATCGTTTAACCACTGCGCCAACCGTGCCGTCATGTTTGTACCGATCTTCAAGAACTTTTGAAATTGTGAAGGGAGAAAAGGCTTCCAATTTTTAAAGATAAAGATAAATTTATTTGTTCAAACATGTGTAACATGATACACGATTATGCACATACAGATAGAAACAAAATTTACCGGACCAACATGTTTTGCTTCCCTCTGCGTACAAAATGTTTATGTGTTATTATTATTAATTAAGTTAATTATTGACAGTTTCTTATATAAAATTAGAGTTACTGCAAAATATAGTCCATAATAATTTGATTTCGGTTTGTCAAACCAAGACCAAATACTATAGAAATTATTGAAATTAATATGATTCCAAGCACATGCATTTTTTCACGTAACATGGTACAGTAGTACCCAATTGATATGGCTTACCGATGTACCTGCGCAGAAGGTGAATTTTAAAAGTGCGGGAAATGCTATTGACCAATCGGCACGCTCCACGCACCGCTGTTCTTTTTCCTGTACCGCTATTGGTCGGCAGCTGCCGCCATGTTAGCGCGCGCCGCGTGGCATGTTTGTCAGCCGCCATACTTCTGATCGAGTGCACGCTAGCAGCTCCAGTGTATTATGAACCTTATAATAGTGACCTAAGGTTGATTGTAAGTTAAGCATTCTTTCGTTAATCTTCGGGGCCATACTTTCTTTTCTGTGCGAACGAAGATTCACGACGCGCCTTATCAATTGGGTACCACTGTACATATCTATTTTACCTGAAACATAGCAAGATGTAAAGGCCGCAAGTTCTCCGGTTTCCCGAGCATGGCGACACAGCGGTTGGTGACCAGGTTGACGACCTTCACCCCCAGCATGGTCGCGTATATCACGAAGTGGCCGCTCGTGTCGAACAGTACGTTGGCCAGGTGGACCGAATCTGACTTTTCTAGGTCACGTTCGGCTGCCATTCTGGGTAAGGAAGAAAATATTAAATCTAAATGTTCCATAAAAGCCGCTACTAGATAAAGTTCCGTAGTTGGAGTGCTTTATCTCGAGAACAAACTTAACACTGTAGTTGAAAAATATGTTCCCCCATACATTCCAACTGCAAATGTAAGTTTTAAGGCACAATATTGAGTGATTTACCATGTTAATTTAAGACCGTAGACTTGTTATATGTTTTCCTGTAATCTATAGGTAAATAACTATTTTATGTATTTTTTTCAAAATTTTAGGTTCAGTAGTTTTGGAGATAAGGTTAGAAGACAATGGTAAATTTCTTAGATAGCTTGAAAACTATTTACTCTTCCATTTATTAAGTCACACGGTGCAGTTTGAATAACTTTTTTTTAATTTTCTAATTTGCCCCCCAAAAGTGACCCTCATATTCAAAATCCATTTATTTACGCACGTCCGTGGGAGGTTTCTTGTATGGGAGCCCTATTCAATATTTATTTTATTCTATTTTTTAGTATTTGTTGTTATAGCAGCAACAGAAATACGTCATCTGTGAAAATTTCAACTATCTAACTATCACGGTTTATGAGATACAGCCTGGTGACCGACGGACAGACAGACAGACAGACGGCGGAGCCTTAGTAATAGGGTTCCCGTTTTACCCTTTGGGTACGGAACCCTAAAAAAGAAAGAAAAATATTTTATTTGGGACACGCACAAGAAATAAAAAAAAGCATTTAAAACTAACAAAAAACAAAACAATAAAGACTTGTGCAATGCCAAAAAGGCTCCTAGTCCTATCTCAGCATAATGCTGCTATATTTTTAAAAAATTCATACCGCAGCGCTGGTATTCTGATAGGGCCCGCTGTGATGCCACGGACTCACCTACGGATACATATAAATCCCACTAGGGTAATAAAAAATTATAACAACACCTACACACAAATAAAAACGATTATTAATTCACACAAGCATTATCAATGCAATATTACCGTCTACCAAACTCCATGTTAGGCAGCTGCTGCGTCTGATGCTGCAACTCCTGAAAGCGCTGCAGGCTCTCGTCCAACACCTTGTGCAGTTTGCCTGACAGGAAATGGAACACACGGACCTATTACATAAACAGACAAACATCCTACTTGTTATGTACTGGGCTCAAACGGGGTTAGAGGTTAGTGGTTGGTTTCCTTTTGCAATGAAAATATATTTGTTAAGGATCTCCAACAAAAGACATATAATAATAATAATAATAATCGTTTATTTATAAAAGGGTCACATGTACAATAAATACCTTAACAATTAAAATAGAGCACAGTTGCTTATTTGCCTGAACTAGGTTGAACCTGTGCTTCAGGCTAGAAAGTGCATAAATACAAAATGTAATAAATTAACAATGACTATAAAGTAAGAACTAAATTAAAACTTACGTAAACAAAAGTAAATAATAAAAATAGCATGTTAGCAGTTCTACTTGCAGACAACAAGTAGATCTTCTGAGTTTGCATAATTTAAAGTTAGTAAATATTTGAGTACAATTTTTTTACAGCTAAAGTAATTTAGTTTATAGATACTAAGTTTTCTATTGAATCTATTGTACAGAAATGGGCCTAAGAATGTAAAAAATCTTTCTACAAAGACATGTTTTGATATATACAGCACATGACATAAAAAAAAACACGACTGACTAAAAATGATTAATTCACTATTTTTTTTTTCTAAAATGGTAACCCCAAAATGGTCCCTGGGTAGAATAGAGATAGAATTGGTCATGCTATGCATGCTGGGTGGATATCGAAATAATATTATTATTATGATTTTTTCATGTTACTGGGTTTCTAGTAGGTATATGTAACCCTTTCACGGGTTTAAAGTATAAAACCCATTCAATGGGTTATCAGGTAACCCTTTCACTAAGTTTCTAGTATAAAACCCTTTCAATGGGTTACATCATGATAAAGGTAACCCATTCAATGGGTTACCCCTTCGAAAGGCTTAACCCTTAACCGGGGTTGTATGGTCCCTGGTTTAAACAAACACATTACCCTCCTTTTTGGGCAGTCGTGTAATAAAGGGCAACATCAGATAGTAATTAGGTGTACTCCTTCACTTATAAATAGAGATCGGATATTCGGATGCATATTCATCTAAAGTTTGAGAGTTGACTAGTATGGAGTGCGCTTCGGTACGGGAAAAAGTGTCGCTTTCCAGGACTGACAAGTTTTTAAGAACTACTCTTTTGTACTGTGTACCCCCGAATAAATATAATCATTTTAGAATAAAAGGTTTTGAAGAAATATTAATAGTGTTTTTTAAACATGTTATATTTTCCACAAAATTCTTGCCTAGTTCTAAATAGATAAGAAATATTTGTTATACTTAGGAATACAAATTAAAAAAAAAAAAAAAGAAAAAAGGAGTACAAAATTGTATACCTACACACTGTTATTAATGAAACCCCGCGATCCCCGAAATAAAAATATATTTTAAGAAGCCGTTTCCATACTTTGTATCCTTTGCCGGGAAAAAACGTTCTTTAGGTAAATATGCATCCGAATATCCGATCTCTACTTATAAACCGCACCATAAAGTAAATTAAGTTTTAGTCGCGTTATTGTTAGAGGAATGTGTCATTGGTAAGCTTTATGGTCACAAGGGTGCTTGTGACCATATGAGCACAAGCTTTAGGTCCTGGGTTCGATACCCAGGGCGGGCTAAGTGTCATAAAATTTCTCAATACCAGTCTGGAATCTGACTGTGTGTCTGGTTGATGGGTTGTGCTTTGGTTCTTACCCATATAATTCTGGGACTCAAACATAATCTTTCACACATTTCATCATCTTCTCGGAGAGGACAACCCCCACACCCTGACAGGTCCTATTTGTCTTTTGAACACTGCACCAGATCAGATAGCGGTCAGAGAGCCGTGTTTGGATATGTCCACTCCCTTTGTTTTTGTCTCATTCACACATAACGCTTACGCTCGCCCCCTTTTGGTGAAATATGGGACTACTGTATACCTCTGACTACCCTTAGAAGAATAGAGGCATAATATTATGTTAGAGGTGGGACTATAGGCTTACTGACCCACTTGATGGAAAATGGTTATTTCCGCCTATGGACACTGCATCAGCTCTCGTTCTACGCATCACTTCTTAGCGGGCGGCAGAATAATGTTGGTAAAGGTTTTTTTTTATGGAACTGTAATTTACTCTATAATACACCATTAGGGACTAACTACCCTGTAGACTAACCACCCCCACCATGGAGATGCGTACGCATCCGTTCAGCATTCCGTGTCGAACGGATGCGTACGCATCTTTTTTTAATTTTTTTATTTAGGTTGGGCTTGCTCTTGACCTTAGTCTAGGGCAGAAGTGACAGAGACAAAGTCGACGATGGAGTGAGTTTACCAAAAAGAAGCCTGTTAACTCTAACTTTGAAGAGATTAGGGTTGTATGCGTTCGGAAACACAGACGCAGGTAGAGAGTTCCACTCTTTTGCTGTGCGCATTATAAAAGACATTTGGAAACGCTTAGTGCGAATTGGTGGAATAGCAACAAGGAAGGGATGGTAACCTGCAGTGCGTCTAGATGTTCGATAAAAGAAGGGGGCCGGTGGAATGAAACTCAATAACTAACTTTATATAACTCAAACTACATACAAAATCGTTGTTTTCTATGGACAAAAGCTGAACAGAGCTGAATAAGTGTGGTTAGTCCCTTAGGATATGAAGATCAACCCAGCCAAAGCAATTCAAACTACCAAGAGATATCAGAGGAAAGTGTTTCAAAAGAACTTAAGCTTGAAATAGGACTCTAGTCAAAAACACAAATGTTGCAAGTTATGGAATCAGGCGTTAATTTGCGGAAATCCCTTACGGCACAATGTTATGCAAAAATATTGAGTTTCAACGAGTCATCTCCTGAGGATGTCCCGTGGAGGGGCGAAACACGTGTCGACTATAGACTAGTGTTGCATGTTTAGGACCTACTTACGCAAAACGTAATCAACCCACACAATGACAGTTTTGAGAAAAAGCCGTTTTTTTCAAAATGTTATGTATGATAAAATTGTTTGTTATTTTGAATAATGTTTAGTTACAATAGTGTACAAAAGAATTTGTTCTGTGTTAACAATATAATAATAAGGTGCATTTTTGAAAGCTTTTTGTAACTTATCTCGGGTTTGGCATGTGTGTGGATTGGTTCCTGTTTGCATAAGTAGGTCCTTCATCATATTATCCGAATCTCCTGCATGCGCAATTTCTTGCAAACGGAAGGGCGGCGCTACATTCTCCTTTTTTTCCTTTTCAAAAATTGCATAAGTTTTTTCCAACTACAATTTTATTCACAAAAGCATCAGCACCATATCATCTTACCTTTCTATCCAAGCTGATGGACGCCATCTTCTTGCCGTCGGGCGAGAACGCAAGCGCAGTCGGATACGTCTTGTTCTTCACGAAGTCATACAAATCTGTGTCCAACTTCGAGCCGAAGTTTACCGTTTTTGGGAACTTGTACTCGTGTTTTGGGCCCGTCCAGTATTCGATGATGCCTAGTAAAATAAATGAACACCATGTAGCTATCAACATAGTTTGTATGGCCCGTCAGTAGTACAACTTTATTCGAAAGCCGTCCTTACTGCTGCTCCCAATAGCGGGGAAACAACAATCGTGTGTAAGCGCGCGAATATAAAGATGTTGAAGGGAAAGCCCGCAATTGTGGTGTAGGCTTTCCCGCGCGCAATCCTGTACGGTCAAAAGCACTCGCAAATGAACGTTCGTCCAAAGAGGACCAATGTCAAATTGTTTTCATGAATGTGCGGTTGACTTTACCTACCGGTCTGACTGAATGTTTATTTAACATCATCTTCACATTTTTCCTGAATGTTGAAAAAAACAATGTTTGTCTATACACTTCGGAATGATCAATTCTCTTTTGTTAGATTTTTTTTTGTCAAAGTGCCTTTACGGTCTTCTAATCCAAACAAATGATTCGACTTAACCTTGCTTGTCTTCGTACACTTTGAAATGGAAATTTCTCTTTATTTAGCTTAATTTTTTTCAAAATTCCTATAAGGTCTACTAACTGAAATTAATTATTTAACTTTGACTTAACCTTGCTTGCTTCATTACAATTTCAAACACTTTAAAATATGTAATTATTTTTTTATGCATTTTCGTTTTATTTTTAATGTGCCTAATTAAAAGCCGCGTGGCGATTATGGCAAATCCCCCTTTTAGGTGAGGCCAATGTCCAGCAGTGGACGTCTTTCGGCTAAAATGATGTGCCTAAATGAATGGTCTAATCGAAATAAATGATTTGCTTTTACCTTGCTTGTCTACCGACACCGCTGTTTCATAGACTGGATTGTAAGCAATTGTGGTGACGGTGGCTTGGTGCAGGCTCTCAAAGGTGTGCAGGGGCTTGCTCGCCGTCTGAGTGCCGTCGAAAATGTGGATCTTGTTGCTGGCTTTCTCTGAGCTAGATAAAAGATGGTAAAGGAGGGTTAAAGGAATTCTCAACAATCTCTTCAATTTTTCCTATTTTTACAAGACTTTTATTACACAGCACTGAAAGCCATGGGGAGAGGCTTTTGCCCAGCAGTGGGATGATACAGGCTAACAATAACAGCAAGAGTCTAAGAATGCTGTATTAATTTTATTTTCTAGTTATACAAGATGTCATTTCAGCCGAAAGACGTCCACTGCTGGACACATTCTTCCCCCGGGGGGAATTCGGTATGTAAAGTAAAAATTAACCTATGCCGATTCCAAAACCATTTCGAGATTATAAGGTTCTAAGACTTATTGTTCTATTAATAGGTCTTAAAATTATAAGAACGTATTTATTTTCACAAAAATACTTAAAATCACTTGACTTTTATTTGACCTCTAATTGACGTCACAAAGCAGCCTGAATTGGAAATTTCAGTGCCTCTTGTAATTAAATTGTTCTTTATGTGTCAAGTGTCATGCCAACGTCAAATTTACATGAAGCACTTAATATTATTCTATTCAGATAGGTAAATATGTAAATAGTGTAGTTTTTCACCAGCGGCGGACAGTACAAGTCAAATCAAATCGATGTATCGCCTCAGGAAAACTTAACTTACGTTAAAATTGTTTTCACAATAAAACAGTCGCCGCTCAGACTTGTACTAAACATTTACTTCCTCGCACCATTTCCTTTTTAAGGTTTCTTTTACTAACAATCAATTTGTGTCGGCTATTTGTTGTGGTGTTTATACTTGACGGTATGAAGAACTTAGCAGAAGTAGTCTTTGAATCCATTCATTTTATTAAGCCATAACATTAAACTAAAGTACGGAAATCGCTAAAGTATGAAATCTAAACAAATTGTCAAATTTGACAGTTTGACTTTACTGAATTTTAGTTTTAAATAAGTGTTAAACGTAGCAAAGATCCTAAGCTATTCAGCTACTAGTGACGTCAGTACGAACAATACTTTAAAAAAATATATAAAAATAACTACAGCTTGTAAAAACAAAAAGATGAAATAATGTGTTTCAAATACTGTTATCATTAAAATAAAAATATAAAAAACATACCTGAAAAATACTTTACATACCTAATTGGCATAATCGCCACGCTTGGCAGGCGGGTTGGCGATCGCAGTATGGTTTTAAAAATGCATAGAGAACGCTGCTGCCCATTCTCTAGTAAGTCCCTTAGTCGCCTTTTACGACAGCCACGGGAAGAAATGGGATAGTGCTATTCTTTACGACCGGCACCAAACGGAAATCTATATGTACCTATACTGTTCACTTCTGTCGGCAGTCCCTAAGACTGCCTATGTTTTTTTTTATTAATAATCTTAATATATATAATTCTTCTGTATGTGTACTCTACGTGTGTTTGTCACCTAACTCCTCCTAAACGGCTGGACCGATTTGTTTGAAAGTATTTATATTTACTGGATGGTTTGAAAACACAATTGGTCCCGGTAGGTGGCGCTGCTGTCGGTATAAGGCGGTACGAAGTTCGCCAGGTCAGCTAGTATATTATATTATATATTAACTTTCACTTTTATTAAGTATAATAAGAATTATATTGTCTTTTTATATCCGTATCTGGTTTTATATTTAATTTATTATTACTGAGACTTATTTTTTTCTTTAAAATACCTTAACCCCCTTTATTTTTTTTATTTTTTTTAAATTCACCTTTTAATTAGCCGCAATACAAAAACCGCTTTTCAGGTTTTCAGTTATTTCAATTCCATCTTTTATGTAATGGAACAAGTGATCAAGTTTAAGAAACCACAAGTTGGTTTTTCCATATATTACATTAGAATATAAGTAATATCTACTAAGTTTGGTACATCTATACCAAACTTAGTAAGTACAAGTACAAGTAATACATACATAGCAAGTGCAGATATAGGATCCCCTGCTGAGTGCACCCATTCAGCAACATAGGGCTCAAACTCTATAGTTATCATGTTTATCATATCTGCAAAAAAAAAAAACAAACATTTAATAAAATAGATTTACAATAAGTTAAGAGAATGATTGAGCCGAGGTGATATTTTCTTCAAATACTTACAGAAAACTAGCTTCTGCTCGCGACTTTATCATTATCATTTCAGCAGAAAGACATCCACTGCTGGACTTAGGCCTCCCTCAAAAGCCCCCCTATGAGGGAGGCCTAAGTTCAGCAGTGGACGTCTTTCTGCCATAATCGCCACGCTTGGCAGGCGGGTTGGGGATCGCAGTATGGTGTTAAAATGCATAGAGTACGTACTCGCGTGCGTAAAAGGCAACTAAGGGTAGTTGCCTTTTACGACACCCACGGGAAGAAAGGAAAGGGTGGTGCTATTCTTTACGTGCGGCACCACACGGACTTTCGTCCGCGACTTGGTCCGCGTGAAATTTCGGCCTCCGACCCACCGCGTCACATACCATCGCCCGCCCGCAGTTACTTCATTTTCGCAGTCGCTTAGCGTTCCCTCTGAATTGTTTTCTTTCTGCTCAGCTCCTAAGGGTCGTAGCGCGATGTCAAATAGCCTTTTACCTTCGTCAAGAATTAGCTTATAAAAAGTAAAACAATCTTTCAAATCCGACGGGTAGTTCCAGAGATTAACGCGTTCAAACAAAAAAAAAACAAACCCTTCAGCTTATGGCCGTGTTCAGACAGCCCGCGCCGACCACGCACAGGACCCGCACACGCTTATACTACTAGTGACTGGACTACTTCGTTCACTGGACCTAGTGGCTTCCAGATGTGCGCAGGTGGGCAAGGCGCAGCGTGTTTGCGGGGTGAGCGCGGGGTTGGCATGAGGCGGGCGCGTGGCGTGTGCGGTTGGACTTCGATAAATGCAATTTGAGATCTATTCGTGTGTCATAAGTAGAGATCGGATATTCGGATGCATATTCACCTTAAGTTTGAGAGTTGACTAGTATGGAGTGCGCTTCTGTACGGGAAGTGTCGGTTTCCAGGACTGACGAATTTTTAAGAACTACTCTTTTGTACTGTGGATCCCCGAATAAATATATTTCATTTTAGAATAAAAGGTTTTGAAGAAATATTAATAGTGTTTTTTAAAAGTGTTATATTTTCCACAAAATTATTGCCTAGTTCTAAATAGATAAGAAATATTTGTTATATTTAGGAATACAAAATTGTTTACCTACACACTGTTATTACTGAAACCTCGCGATCCCGGAATAAAAATATATTTTAAGAAGCCGTTTCCATACTTTGTATCCTTTGCCGGGAAAAAAACGTACTTTAGGTAAATATGCATCCGAATATCCGATCTCTAGTCATAACACTCACAATTATATACCAAAAATTTCAAAGCTAGTTAAACGCGGGTGCTGACGCGCGTGGCATGCGCTTAGCGGGCCGTCTCAACGAGCTCTTATTATTAGTATATAGATAATGAAAGAACTGAAAGCTTTGGTGTAGGATTTACATCATAGGAACAAACATACTAGAAACACCTATTTATTTTCTTTATACAGCGTGCCGCTACAGTGGCGACATTAATTTAACACACGTATATGGGTTCGCGTTTTCGTTTTATTAAGATATTTTAATTAAATTAAACGTTATTATTTATTTACAATTTACTAAAATAGCATGGAGCAACCTGTAGTGCAGAGGTCATTTGCCGGGGTCACGGCTCATCGCATCAATGAAATTAAAGCGCTCAACGTGCAAAAGCAGGTAATTTGAAGGAAAGAAAGAGCGCTATGGCGGCGAACGGGCGGCGCGGCGCGGCTGGCGCGCGGCGTCCCCTCCACCCGCTTCTAACTCAAGCAAATTCTTCCTTCCAGTGCTAGCCGGGCTCGTGTCCTTGACACACTTCTCCATACGTGCGCACAAATATTGCAACGGCGTAATGCTTTTGAGAAAGTTTCCGCGAAAAAGTCGCCTACCTGTTGTTTTATTTATTTTTGTTTAATTAGGACAGTAATTAGATTAAGGTACAGCTATAAAGATGCTTTGATTTGTTTTCGTTAGTTTTCTACCTAGTATTTAGCATCTTCTGCGACAGGGAGGCTTTTATTTGTGTTATTAGTGCTTGTGTATACCTGTGATCGTGAACTCGTGATGTCTCGTTATTAAAGACGATGTGTACGCGGAATCCATTGACGCAGTGGAACAATTACGCCTTCCAATTACGAACGCGCTGAGAAATTGGGGGAATTTAAAAAATAAGCGGGTTAACGTGACCGCCGTTTAGCCGTTTGTATGATCCGCCAACGCGGTGGTCATATTGAAAACTTTACATGTATGAAATAAAGAAAATTTTATAAAAGTAATAAGTAGAAGAAAGGAGAATAATAAAGAAAAAGAAGAAGAATGGAGAAGAATTTTAAAATTTTATATTTTCGTTTCTATGTGTATGTGCCTTTAATTAACGTAATTGGTTTAACCGTGTCAATTAAAGTTAAAATAAATAAGTAATGATGATAGTGGCTATGTGAATATTAGTTAATAAGAGAGGATGATAAGTGATTCCGCACCTCCGCGCTGCACTCGCATCGCAGATCGCTGTGATTGGAGCGTGCGAAACGAGACGTTGCCGCTCCGCGAGTCGAACGTAAGAGCACGGTTACACGCTCAGTCTGGCGTCATTCTGGTTCATCAGTCTAGTCAGAATGATCGGAGAATGATCGTGATTCTCACTAGACTGATGGACCAGAATGACGCCAGACTGAGCGTGTAACCGTGCTCTAAGCCAGCTAGTAAGTAGCGCCATGAATGAATTTTTGCACAGCGTGATCCCTATTTTGGTTACATTATTATTATTAGTTTGTTTGATTTTTTTTTTTTTTTCTATTTACGAATTATTTTATCTTATTATATTTTTATGGTTACTAGTCACTAGCCCTACCAGTGTGTTAAATTAATGTCGCCACTGGAGGACAAAGCTGCTCGCGTCCGTAGGATTTACCACCTTTTCCTAGGCCCACCCTATACGTGTCCACCGGGTGGTGCTAAATGAGCAGCAACGCCGAGCAACAGGCGGCGGTAAATAACCTGCCCACAGGCATTCGCAGGCCTCGGTAGGATCAAATCCCTCCCAAAAGTGCGACCACAGTACCCTGGGAAAGTGCTGTTTGTATGTCGCAACTCGTAATATGAAAGTATGAATGAAAAAGATGTCGATTTAGGCGATAGAGACGCCCGGCGCTCGCAGTTACCCGGGCCTGCGAGTGGGAAATTGGTTACCGAAGTCTGCGCAGGGGTAGGCAACCAGGCCCCTGTGACGGAGAATGCTACTGGCAGCACACAAAAAAAAAATCTAATACAGCAGGCGTGATGACAACAGCTGCCCTCCCACATGGCAAAGAATACCTACACAACGCAATCCGAAAAGAAAAAAGGTATCTGATAGCCCACCTTCTACGGAAGGACATAAGAACCCATCACGGAGCTCAATTAACACTTCCAACAGATACAGTGGACTTCCAGTAGACATACCTGATGACTCTGCTGAACCAATGGAAAGTCAAGACCATGCTAAGAAACCTAGCAAACCACCACCAATAATCCTATATGGTATTACGGACATATCAAAACTGACAGAACTCCTGAATGATTCCGTACCATTTGGCACTTACACCTATAAAATAGTAATCAGTTGAGAGTAATGGCACAGACAAGTGAAGCGTACAAAAATATAATAGACCTAATTCGAAAGAATGGCCTTATAGGCCATACGTTCACACAGAAAGATAAGAGGAGCTGCAGAATTGTGATTAAGAATCTGCACCACACAACTCCAAAAGAAGCCATTGTTGAGGAAATAGAAAAATCTGGGAATAAAGTCAGAGGGGAAATGATATGTGCACTCTCAAGAAGAAACAAGAAGCCACTGAACATGTTTTTCGTGAATGTAGAACCTGTCCCAAATAACCCCGAACTCAAACGCATAGATTCTATATACCATACAAAGGTTAAGATAGAAGATCCACGAAAAACAAATGAAATTCCTCAATGCGCTAGATGTCAACAATATGGGCATACTAAAAATAACTGCATGCGCCCTTACCGATGCGTTAAATGCGCAGAAGGACATAGAACCATAGACTGCCCTAAAAAAGACAGGAATACACCAGCCACCTGTACATTGTGCTTTGGAGACCACCCTGCCAACTACAAGGGGTGCCAAGTATACAAAGAGATTCGCGCAAGGAAAATTTCACAGCTAACCCACAAAAAAGCTCCATTGCCAAATATAAAGAATGCAAGAAATGACACTGTCCCATTTCAAATAGATGACTTTCCGCAATTACGGCCAAGTAGCCACGCACAACAACCACCTAATCCAAACACCCAAGACGCTGGAAACACTGCATATTGGAACAAAAAACAACAGAACATACAATCTCAGCCAACAAATTCACTAGAACAAATCATCATTAAACAATCAGAGAAAATAGATATTCTCATACAACAAATAGGCACCCTAATGGGACTCCTTACGACTCTAGTTGCCCAATATAATAAATGAAATACCTACGCATCGCAGCATGGAACGTCAATGGCCTGTCTCCTAATAAACAGGAAGTAGAACTTTTCATAAAATACAACAAAATAGATATTCTTCTAATCTCAGAGACACATATGACTGATGAAAAAGCCATCCTTATCAAGGGATATAATATATATTATACTAATCATCCTGATGGAACATCACACGCTGGGACTGCAATCATAATAAAAGAAAGTATAAAACAACACCCTCTCCCAAATTTTAAGGAAGCATACCTACAGGCTACAGTAGTATCGATAGAAGACTGGCATGGCCCACTTAACATCGCTGCAGTGTACTCCCCGCCTAGGCATCGAGTCGATGAACAAATGTTTAGCGATTTTCTTAACACGCTCGGTGGCAGATATCTCGCTGGAGGGGATTGGAACGCCAAAAATAACTTCTGGGGCTCCAGGCTGACCACAACCAGAGGCAGAGAGTTGAAGAAGGCAATCGATTCAGATTCACTCAATATACTAACTACAGGAGAGCCAACACACTGGCCATCTGATCCCAACAAGACACCTGAAGGCCAATTCTCGTAATTTAAAACGTTCAAAATCTAGTCGCAATCTCATCTTGGCGACAAACAAACGTCAAAAAATTGTCAAAATGTAGGGAAATAAGAGGTATTTTTGACAGATTGAGACTGAGATCAGACTGTGAACGTTCTTAAAATTAGTAGAATTGCCCCTCTTTATCTCATCGATTTCTTTGTTACCAAAGGAATGTCAGGACTATACACAAAAGTCGAATCATGCCTGGACGGCAGCTCCGATCATACACCAATAATATGCACATCGAGCACCACAATTATTTGTAAAGAGCCCGGCGAAACGCTATACAATCATAAAACTGACTGGGACTCATTCCAGAACTTTATAGAAAAAAATACCAACTTGCAAATACCACTTAAAACAAAGGAAGACATAGAAAATGCAGCCTGGTATTCAACTAACCTTATCCAAACAGCCGCTTGGATGTCTACTCCATGTATAAAATACAGTCCTCAAAAACAGGATTATACACTTAAAATAACGGAGACGGTAGCTGTAAAACGGAGACTGAGACGACAATGGCACACAAGCAGGAACTCACATGATAAAAGAGCCCTCAATAAAGCACAAAAAGAATTAAAGGAAATGCTTGCAGACTACGATAACGCCACTCTGCAAGACAAACTAAAGACCTTATCACCTCACAAAGCAGACGACTATTCCCTATGGAAAATAACGAAGTCACTAAATCGGCCACAAGAACACATGCCTCCATTAAGACAGCCAAATGGTGAATGGGCGAGGAAACCTGCGGATAAAGCCGAGCTATTTGCTGAATTCCTAAAAGATGTATTCAAACTAAATGAACCCGACATCATGCACCCAGAAGAAGAAATTGACGAAATTCTTGACAGTGACCAACAAATGTCTCTACCGTTGCGACTGTGAACCCCAACAGAAGTTTGGAAAGCCATTAGTAATTTAAAGAAGAAAAAGGCACCAGGCTTTGATTTGATTACATCAGAGGTCCTTAATCATATGCCAAGAAAAGGAATTGTCTTGCTAACCATTCTATTCAATGCAGTGTTGAGACTACACTATTTCCCTCTCATCTGGAAAGTCTCAATCATAAATATGGTAGCTAAACCAGGAAAGCCTCCTACTGAAGTTTCTTCGTACAGACCAATAAGTCTTCTTCCTTTATTGTCTAAACTGTTCGAGAAGTTATTGCTACAACGACTGTTATCTATACTAGAGGAACAAAGGACAATCCCAGAGCATCAATTTGGTTTCCGAGCACACCATGGAACGACGGAACAAATACACAGAGTGGTTCACACAATCTGACAATCCTTGGAAAGAAAGGAGTACTGCTCAGCGGCTTTTCTTGACATACAACAAGCATTCGATCGAGTATGGCATAAAGGCCTACTGTGTAAACTTAAAATTTGCCTACCACACACCGCATACATGCTGCTCAAATCCTACCTGGAGGACCGAGTGTTCCAAGTAAAATCTGGAGACTGCCAATCTTCATTCTATCCCATAGAAGCTGGAGTGCCCCAGGGTTCTGTGCTGGGCCCTGTTCTGTACACAGTCTACACTGCTGACCTACCCACCTCAAAGCTAATTGTTACTGCAACCTATGCTGACGACACCGCAGTCCTATCCTGCGATAAAGACCAGATTAGAGCATCTACGAAACTACAAGAACACCTGGACAAGATCGGATTATGGCTGAGAAAGTGGAGAATCAAGGCTAGTGCTGCCAAGTCTGTCCATATTACCTTCGCCCTAAGAAGAGGGGACTGCCCACAAGTGAAACTCTGTGAAGACGTTCTGCCACAGAAGAGTACTGCCAAATACCTAGGTATGCACATCGACAGAAGACTTACCTGGCGTGAACACATATAGACCAAAAGGGATCAAGCTAACATAAAACTACGAGACATTCACTGGCTCATAGGCAGACAGTCATCACTAAGCTTGGAAAACAAGCTTCTTATATATAAATGCATCCTTAAACCTGTATGGACTTATGGTATAGAGCTCTCGGGATCGGCAAGCCACTCAAATATTGAGATAATGCAGCGCTTCCAAAATAAAGCACTAAAAACCTTAAGTGGTGCCTTGGTTCACAAAAAACACTGAAGTACATGAGTATCTACAAATCCCAACTATCAAGGAGGTTGTACAAGAATTATAAGGAAAGACTCCACCAACATAAAAATGAACTCGCCGTAACACTTCTAAAGTCCGCAGACTCTACCTACAGACTTAAAAGAGAACGCATAGCGTCAATCTAACCAACACTACTACATACACTAACGAGATGACGCATCGCTGGATGTGAACAATCTCGAACTGCTAGTTAAGAAACAACCCATCTGATTATAGCCTAAAGGCTGATTGCAGATAGACGAATATAAATTTAAAAAAAAAAAAACTTGTTGAATCGGTCTAATATTATGAATTAAAAGAACAAAGTTAATTAGTGAATGATGCAATCTTTAGAATAAGTGCTATGCAAGGTCACTTAGAATTGATTATCCACACCACGCAGATGAGTTTGCCGTAATTTTTAGGGTTCCGCACCTCAAAAGGAACCCTTATAGGATCACTCGTGTGTCCGTCCGTCTGTCACAGCCGATTTGCTCCGAATTTACTGAACCGATTAAGTTGAAATTTGGTACGTGTATAGACGCCCACATTAGAGCTCTTTCAGGTAGATTAAGTTCAGCTGCATATGCAGTAAGAAAAATAAGGCATTTGACAGATATAGCCACAGCTAGGTTAGTGTACTTTGCTTACTTCCACAGTATTATGTCTTATGGCGTTCTGCTGTGGGGATCGGCAGTCGACGTAGATTCAATTTTCATTTTACAAAAGAGGGCAATCCGCGCGGTCTATGGAATGGGTCCTCGTGAGTCCCTTAGAAACAAATTCAAAGAAATTGATGTACTAACTCTGCCCTCTCTTTATATCTTAGAAAGTATTTTATATGTTCGCAAAAACTTAGGACTATTCAAAATAAGAAGTGATTTCCATAATATAAATACACGTAGTAAACATGAAATTGTGTTACCCAAATTTAGATTAACTAAAACAAGCAAGTAATTTCTTGTAAACAGTATACGCTTTTATAACAAGTTGCCACAATCGGTTACAGAACTTAGTGATGGAAAATTCAAAACGCACATTAAACGTGCCCTTATCAAAAAAGCATATTATAAGATTAAGGACTACGTTGAAGACAAGGAAGTTTGGCATTAATTCCTTCTGTACATGTGGCCTCCCTGGTACCTCATTAACGGCAAAACTATGTAAATGTCTATTAATAGCTCCCAAATTACGAAGTTATTTTTTAATTTAATTTTATCTTTTTTTTTACAAACTTCACTGACAATGTTTTTCTTACTTGACATTATTATACCTACAATTTAAATTTCAACAAGATTCTAACTTTTATTATTTTAATCATATTTTATATTGTTTTTTTTTTGTCAATGTGAGGACGTTGTAGGCATAATAGACTGTAGATCTTTAAACCATTTTCTATTTTGTTAAGTTCCTGGTACTTTTGATGGGCCTACGCTGTCCTATCATACCTACTAACACTGTAATTTGAAAACATTGTAAAAGCCAATTTTATTTTAAAAGAGTGACCGTGGAGTTTCTTGCCGGCTCTTCTCCATAGGAAACGACCAATTGGAACCGTGCACCTAGCTTCTGACGTTTCATAAGTGCCCATGTAGGCTTATGTGAAATAAAAATATTTTTGATTTTGATTTTGACTTCTGTGACCCAAACACGGACGTATAACGTAAATAAATGAATTTTGAATATGAGGGTCATTTTTGGGGGCAAATCAGAAATTTAAAAAAAAAAAGTTTTTCAAACTGTACCGTGCGACACACCAAATGAAAGGGCTTGTTGTAAGAATTGCAGATATATTTTTTTTATAATTTTAAGATAAAAACTTTTAAAATTATTAACGAAAATAGATGAAAATTGACCTATTTGACTACTAATTGAACTATTGAGCCAAAAATGTTGAAAAAAGAATACAGAAAATAGTTCTTTACTTATAGATTACAGGAAAACCTATAAGAAGTCTATGATCTAAAATAACATAGTAAATCTGTCAATATTGTGCGAACAAACTTACATTTGCAGTTGGAATGTATGAGGGAACATGTTTTTCAACTGCAATGTTAAGTTTGTTCGTAGGATAATTAAATCCCCACTACGGAACCCTTCATTGTGCGTGGTCCGACACGCACTTGGCCGGTTTTTGCAAATGGCGTCATAATATCATTGTGATTTGATACTTTTATTGTAGACTCATACCCCCTTATTACAAAACAAGGTTTATCTTCAGACCCAGGTTTAAAACATGGAGCCATTATTGAATTTCGAAGTTTATTCCGACTATGGTAAAGTTCCTAAACATAAAACTGACAACTTAGTACCGAACTACGTTTTCAGTTTTGTATAAAGAACGGTATTTCAATCACTGTTACGTTCTTATTACAAAAACTGGCTCCATGGTTTAAGCCATGTCAAAATATAAATCTTGTTTTGTAATAAGGCGGATAGAGACTTAGTCGACAATGTAATGGAGCGATTGACGTGTAAAAGTGTTTGTACAAACCTACTTACAGAAATAAAATCATTTATCATTTGATACACACAGGTCAGGCAAGGATGGAGATTTTGAAACAATGATTTACGGGCCGTGTGATCTCCCGTTTTGGCCATTTGAACTAGCCGATCAGATCCGAGAGAGATTAGACACCAGAGGGCTTTATGCTCAGATTATAGAAAAGAAGCAGATAGACCGCGCGGAACACCGAGAGTGCGGCCAACAAAGCAAAAACAAATTCAAAAGCGAATACACTCTCGATTCAGTACAGCACGAAGCGTCGCATCGTTAGTACGTCACGGGCTCTAACAGATAATTTCAGAATAATGCCGTCTTGTATTTTTAAACATTGTAAAAACTGTTCCCAAAAACAAAAGAAATAAGATGGAGTATCTTTCATACGTAAAATATTGATTATTTGTCTATTTGGATTTATTTTACGTGTTTATTGTTAGTGACATCTTGAAACACAAAACCTTAACAAAAATCATTCGGTGTTGCTAGTTTATAATGAAACGTTTACCCCTAAGTTAGGAAATAAGTATAGTATACAGGAGTATCGATTTACAAAAATATTTATGTCGATAATAGTGTTTTATTTATCGCCTTTTCTGGTTAGTATGTTTATAAATAAATAAGTATGTATGTGTCTTCGTAAGTGTAACTAGTTAATGGATTTTATAATACTTATTACATCAGTCGATTTGCCATATCATGGGTTATATGACGTCACCATAAAGTAAATATAGCTACTTACCAAAAACAATAAAATGTTGGTGTCTCAAAATAAAAATATATCGCAAATGTATCGTTTATATGGGCATTGTTAATTTGACGTATACTGTTAATAAAAACAACTGAATTAAGAAAAAAAATACTTTTTTTTTTTATGTAATGAAATATTATGGCTAATCTTTTCATTATCCTGGCAACCGTACACACACATAGAGGCACCTGTTCTTATAGTGCTGTCACGTGGCTGTAACGCACACATGTCTACAAACGGGCCTCACTTTATTGTTCCACGCGGTCTATCTGCTTCTTTCTATAATCTGAGGCTTTATGTAATCTCGCGTTTACCACAACAAACCACAAACCTTGCAAGGGTACGACTTCTGTTGACAATTCCATGATTTAAGGGGTGGAAAATGGGGGGGGTGGGGTTTGTAGAACCCGCCTTGTGAAGCATAAGTTGCGGAGCCCCCACCTTTTTGAGATATGATTTTTTTTAATATTCTAACCAAACTTTCGAATTTTCTTATTTCTTGTGAGAGTGGGGGGGAGGGGGTGGGGTTGTAGAACTTCCCCTGTGAAGGAAAAGTTGCGGAACCCACCCCTTTTTGAGATATAATTTTTTTTATATTCTAACCTAACTTTTGAATTTTCTTCTTTTTTTTTCTTATTGAATTTACCAACAATAGAGGGGATCTGGCGCTCGGCGGCCGTTTTTTTGCTCACTGTTCTAACCTAACCCAAATGAAGCGATTTTGTTTTTTTTTTTCTCGTGAACGATTTATCCCCGCACCTTAAAACTTTACGTGGACGCGTCTAATAATAGTATCTATCTGTAAAAAAAAATGGACTCCCAACTCGTGGGATTGCCCTTACAAGTCTTGAAAGCATTTGGAGCCAGATGTTTTGCGAGCCACAATTCAACATGCCGTAAATACCATAGATGGACATCATCTCAGGAGGTGGTCATATGACCAATATAATTTTTTCGATGTTTAATCGAATTTTACAAAAATGGAGTGTCTTGTCATGGAAAGTTTGTGTAAAGACACAAACTTTCCGTGACAAGACACTCTTTTTTTCATTTACAACAAAATGCAGGCAAATCACATTATGACATTACTTTTGTATAATCAGAGTAAAATTATACTTTTTTTTTTTTAAATATATTTGCATGCTAACTATTTATGTTGTATGTATTGTACTCATGTTTCAGAAAATAAATGATTATCATATCTTCTTAACTTTCTGACTTGATTTCTGATCATCATCTTCATCATTTTTGGCTTCTACCAAAAATGATGAAGATGATGATCAGAAATCCAGTAACTTCTTAAACATAATTATCTTACCAAAATTAACAACATCAAACACCTTGATAGTCTTCTCAAGAGAGGCGGTGCAGAGCAGTGTACCCGTGGTGTTAGTAGCAACATGGCTGATCGGTGCCAGGTGGCAACGGAAATGCTTCACAAATTCTATGCCCTCTTCCTGGAAAACCAGTAACAAATATTTTAGCTCTAGAAAAAACATTTTATAGGGAAAGAAAGCATAAAAAGTTTTTTTTTACTATTGTGTTCATTGTTATAGTTATTTTGTCAAGAGGGATAGCATTCCTCTTAATTAAGTCATGATAAAAACAAACTGTAATCGCTAATCTATCTGCAATGTACGGTGATTAGTAAGATCTTTTTGTTGTCTTATTTTAGTATCAAAATACTCCAAACGCAAATTATTCTAACTTATATTAACTGGAGGAACTTTAACAGTAGAGCATTCTTAAAGTGTAAAGGATAATTCATTTGAATATTTAATTGAAATTAAAAATTCAAATTATCAATTCAAAAATTCAATTTAATTATCAATTGTAAAGGATAATTAATATGAATTGTTAATTGAAATCAAAAATTCAAATTAATTAATTATCCTTTGTGGCGCCAAAATGCAACTGGCCCTTTCTCTCATAGATGTTTCAGAATTATGTTGTGTACCTGTTTCTTCCAAAACTTCAAGTGGCCATCCTGACTAGCGGTGATCACAAAGTCCGTCTTAGTGACCACTACATGAGTGACTACATCGCGATGCATGTAACTGAACTCGTACGTCTCAGACGTTGGCAGGTTATCGATGAACAGAGATTCAAACTCCAACACTGGAAAGTAGAAGATATTAATAAGCATCTGCATTTGCTGCAAATCCTCTGATATTCAAGGATTTTTTATCATAAAACTACCTCGTCTCTTTTTAGTTTTAGGTTTTGATGCCTCGGCCGGCATAGGCCCTATCCAGCCATCGGTCTCTTCCGCTTCTTCATTGTTATCAACGCTGCTGCGTCTTTTCTCCGTGGACATTATTGGCACTCCTAAAACCAATTTGGCTTCTCTTTTATCTCAAAAATATCGGATTTTAAAATAGTTTTCGCAATTTTGTAAACACCGTGCAACTCGCTTGACAATACTTGAATAACCTAACAAAATTATAACTTCTTGTTTTCTTGCAAACTTCCCAGTAATTTGAGACTTCCTAATTCGTTTTCTTTATACAGATTATGATGCATAGAATTCGTTTTTGGTAATAAACAAAATATGAAAAGCTCATTGGTAATTTATTGACGGAGTTTTTGATTGGTTGAAAACGAAAACTCCGTACCTCCCATTGGTCAGCCACCTTGTATTCATAGACAATAGCGAGCGTCACCATGTTTTTTTTTTTTTTGTGTTTCTATCTAATTTCAAAGAAAAATCAATTGAAAAATCTGTTTTCGTGCAATTTTTTGTTATTTTCTATCCATTTGACGTTGATATTGTATTTATAAATATTTTTTTTTAATTAATCACCAGTCACGTTGGAGGAGCGTTGAAAACTTTTTAGCTACATTGTCTATGCTCAAAATGTCTTTTACGAATTCGTAGTGATGGTGGCTGGCTTCCTTGCAAACGGAGCATCGTAAATTACATCTTATTTGTAAATCTTATTAAAAATTTGATCGTGAAACGATCGAATCAATAGTGATTTAAGTGCTCAAGAAGTTTCACAACTAATCGGTAAGTGAAAAGTGCAACATTGATTGTGAAACCGCGCGCTACCGGTACCTCTACACGTGGTTAGGCTGCTATATGGCGTACGTACATTAAAGATGTGTTTTCTTATAATTATCAGCGAATAAAGCAACGACGCATAGTCCCCAAGTGTTTCCAAGTGAAATTCTGTTTTATCTAAGTCAACGCATCTTAGTTAGGTTGTTTATTGAACGTGGTTAGTTTGACAAACGGTGACTCGTTGCTGACACATTTATAGCTGCTGTTGAGGTAATTTTATATTCGAATTAAGCTATCGGGATTCTCTTGGATTCGTTAAATTGCAGCTGAAGCAATTTCTGAAATTGTTCCGTCATCACTCTGCGGTCTCTATCAGCTTCAAATGCTTCATCATGCCTTCTCTTGTAGCTTTCTTTTTTTTTCTGTTTGTATAAGACAATGACGCATCGCTGCACTATGAACAGCATGTGGAAAGTACTAATACGTATAATGCTTACAAATCTAGTTCTAAGCATGTGTTATCCATCTACCTGTTACATGCACACACAAAGGGCTCACTAATGTACATTGACATGGTACATCTGTATTATCTGTGTACTTAGGAATTCATTGACATCATTTCAGTAGATACAATATTAATGCTAATTGGATATCGATAATTTATTGTTCCACACTGAATTAGTATATTTTTCAACAAACACCCTTGTTCTAATAATATTCAAGGACATAAACCATTCTGCCAAGATCTTGTTTTTCAATTGCCTCCACAATGCTTACCATATTTGTTATTCAATTAATTGCCTTTTGCAGAATTTCTCAGTATGAAAGTCAATGTAGTCGGTGAACAATTCCAATAATACACTTTCTAAGAATTTAAATTCTTCAATATTAGTGTCACATATCACTGCAGTAGAAGCATTAAAATACCAGCTTTTTGTGAACATTATGAGCTAAATACTAGAAATATTTGTATTTCACAATAATTGTAAATGCAGAGCAGTTTTCAATATAAATTGCACCTAGAAACATTGATATAAGCACTTAGCACATGGAAAACCAATAATTACATTAATTATAGCAGTCAAATTAAGGTTATAAATACTAAAAACCATAACATGTAGTATTTATTTGAATAAAACTGGCCTGTAACACAAACTAAGGTTATGGTAACACAATGCAAAATAAAGTAAAGTAATAAAAAATATGCCGTTACAAACAATCCCAAATAAGTCCAAAGAAGTTTGTTACACTTTTACAAGAGTACAGTTAAAACTTTCAAATGATTGCTCTATTGACCCTTTAGTTGCATTTAGAAAGTCATCATTTCATAAAATTGCTCTACAACCAACTAGATTTCACACTAAAATTCATGTAGGACTTTGTATTTTTTATGTTGATTCTTTTCCAAAGTAATTATTTGTTTTAAATTGTCTTTTTTTTTGTTTGAGATAAGTTTTGAATCATTACTGTACGGACTTGGTAAGATTTTTAACTTTGTGTTAAGACTCGTGCTAGAAAAAACAATAATTTGCTGAAAGTAGTTTTTTTTTTGTTTGTCTTTAACTTAGTATTTGATTGAGATCATCATTTTCTTACAAAGCTACTTCAGTTTCAAACTCAAAGCATTTATTTCAAATAAACCAATTACAGGCACTTTTGAATTGTCAAGGGGGTCGGTCAGTCATGAAGATGAAGCTAGTTGCCCATTCCAAAGCTTAGTAGGTACCTATGGAGAAGAACGGGCAAGAAACTCCACGGACACTCTTTTAAATTAACATATGGTTACAAAATATTGGTTACATCAGTCGTGTTGAAATTAAACATGTGAGAACGATGCAAAACGTCAAAGGCGTCCGTAACAAAAATATTAAAAAAAAAAACAATTCAAAACTTAAATTAAAATAAGCCAAGGCCGCTAAGAGATGACCAGTCCCTACTGATGGCGCCCGTTCACGAACATGATTTCTTGGTCTGAAGCTCTTTGTAAAAAAATAGACATGGGTACAATATTATTACCCCATAAAAAACAGTCAATTTACTTAATGGACACTTAACCAAACAAGTCTTGATTCTCTTGGGAGCTGCTATTACATGTTAGGCACATATGTGTGGGCCAGCTATTTACATAGTGACGGTAAATACACTAGTTATCATAATTGCTACAAGTTAATGACTTTCCCACTTGCAGCTTTCCCTCTATCCCCCCTACAATCTGCTCACACTTTATCATCATGTAATGTGGTTGGCCTGAAGATTTTGTATTGTTCTATTTTAAAAACATTAATTTTATTATAACATGGTCCAAGAGCATTTAAACTCGGTATTGCCAGTAAAAAATATCATCTCCAATGATCAAGATATTTTTTTGTGTTTTACCTTATTAAAACACGAAAAATATCTTGATGTTTGGAAATTATATTTTTTGGACTCCTGGACCATGTTCTAATGAATGTTTTTTTTTTTTTTCTCTAGCCTGCGCTGCCCCACTGCTGGGCAAAGGCCTCCATCCACTCCTTCCATCCTTCCATGAATGTTTTTAAAGTAAAATAATACAAAACCTTGGTCAACCACATTACACGGCAATAAAGTGTGATCAGATTGTAGAGGGGATACGTAAGCGAAAATGTCTCTTATCGGCATTAATTATACAAGTAAAACTTATTGAATAAGCAAATAAATTGTGTCCTACTCAATAATGTCTTGCTATAGTGTTGATCAATAGTTTAGAGGCCAAAGAAAGGTGTCGCCATGTCGAGGTCGGCCGTAATGTGCTTCTAACACTACGGTTTCTATAATTTATTGTTTAATCTGAAATGTACACAAAACTGCTACCATCTGTTCAAAGACATCATTGTAGGTAGTGTCGATACACTGTAGGTACTTGAATCAGTGTAAGTAGGAACACACGGCTACACACCAAGCTATACATTACCAGTATAAGCTGATCTCGCATTGTATAGGATTTCCGTACAATGAGAGGTCAGGTTATACTGGAAATGTATAGCTTGATGTGTAGCCGTCTGTACATGTGGTGTCTTATAAACCCTTGTTTGCCCTCTGAGAATTACTTATTGCAGTTTGTGCTGACCTATTTTAATTCCGATCGAATTCAAGCACATTGACATTCTTCATTCTTGGTTGTACTCGAAACAGTTTTTCTGAGCCATGTTATGATAAATATGATAACACAAGAGTGATAAGAATATAAGTTATAGACTCGAAGGAAAGAATTGCTAAAATTATCTTGAGTTATTTTTCCTGTTGTACTGCTTCATCATCGTATTATTACGCATTGTACCATCACCACGAGATGCTGTTAAAATACTCAAGTCAACAGACCTTGTGGAATGTGCGACGTTCACGTTCTAAATTGTTTTGCATCGTATCGGGCCTCCCTTTAACGTCTCGGATCTAAATGTTTGCCGCGAATCAATTGGTGACAATCGAGCAATCGTACGTAATTTGCCGTGATCTTGGCACATGAAGAGCGCGACCTCAGGGTCATCACGTCAGCGGAACGTATGTGCGAATAACAGTAGTTTACAAATTTTACATTTTTAAATACCAAAAGAAATATAAATATGTTAAACCTACCTTCCTATACATTACTAAAAGTGTTAGCAGAAAATATTCTATCAAGTCACAATTTTTTCTTTCTACAGTTACTTAAATCTTTTTTTAGGGTTCCGTAGCCAAAAGGTAAAACTGGATACTTATTACTAAAGCTCCGCCGTCTGTCTGTCCGTCTGTCACCAGGCTGTATCTAATGAACCGTGATAGTTAGACAGTTGAAATGTTCACAGATGATGTATTTCTGTTGCCGCTATAACAAAAAAACAGAATAAAATAAATATTAAAGGGGTTCGCATATGACGTGTTTTTTTTTCTTTTCTTGCTCGATATTAGATCTATGTAACGATAGATATAGGTAACGGTAGCAGGTAGTCGCTTGAAATATTTTTTGCTCGATATTGGTAACGGTAGCAGGTAGTCGCTTGAAATATTCACAAAATATTTAGTTATATATTCACTTTAAAAATAAATAATTAAATTAAAATAAAACAAATAATTTAAGGGGGCTCCCCATACAAAAAACGTGTTTTTTTTTGCCTTTTTTATAGATAATGGTACGGAACCGCGAGTTCGACTCGCACTTGGCCGGATTTTTTTCTTCAACTACTCTACGTGGTGACTATATAAATAACAAATAGGTATCTACCTATTTATTGAAATAAAATGTTGATTAGCAAGTGTAAACAAAGTTTTGATAGTTTTTGCTACGTTTATTAGTTAATATTTTCCAAAAAGAGAACACCCATTGTAGATTCGTTAAAAAGAGCATAGCTTCATTATTTCGGTAGTAGAAGTGGGTAGATACCTCCTACATTTTGTATTATATAAATATTTCTAAAACCAGACGCGACATTATATTTTTATATTTTTTTCTGGATAACTCTTACCTAAATAAACAATAATTAACAACTTTCGGCTGGGGTATAAAAACCGTGTATGTAATTAAACTTGATATCTCAGTTACACTTATCGCTGGAAAAGGGGGCGAGAAAGAGATAGACAAGGCGAATGACCGTATTTTATAAAGGTCATTATTACAAGGTTAAAATGTTGACTAAATAATTATTTCGCCCCAAAACGTGTTTTATCGTCACATCTTACAATAAGCTTATATAATTATTCGAGTAATTCCAAATTATTGGAAAACTAACCGCCCGCTGCGTATTTTTCAAGTTAGTTGGTGTTCTTGTAGAGGTTTTTTTTTTTTTGGGTGGGAAATTATCAAATAACTTCTCCCGCTCTGGGCGGAGCGGGAAGGAGTGTCAGACTTTTACTGACTAAAACCCACCGTGTTCCTTCAAATGGCTGTGTGCCAGGGCCACGATATTCCTTTCGGACAGACTCGTAACCCTGGCAGGAAAAGAAATGCAATGTGCGAGATTCGATCCTTCAACCACTAGATTCGCCTTATAAACGCGCTACTCCAGTGCTAAGCGGACTGTTCTTGTAGAGGTGCCGGTTATGTTAGTGATAAGAGTGTAATCAACGGAGTGCATCCTATTGTTCCAGACAATGAGTTCGAGCGTATGCTACAAGTGCAACCGGACGGGGCACTTCGCCCGCGAGTGCACCCAGGGAGGAGGAGGTGGAGGAGGAGGCGTGCAGGGTGCTCGCGACTCTGGCTTCAACCGCCAGCGCGAAAAGTGCTTCAAGTGCAACCGCGCCGGACACTTCGCGCGTGACTGCAAGGAGGAGGCCGACCGTTGCTACAGGTTAATGTTGTCTCCTAAGTTTATAGGATCAAATCAGCTTCCAGTATCAGCAACCAGGCGAGGCTGCATACTTGTTAAAAACTCGGCGAAAATGCGACAACTGGTCCAAAAGTAATATAAAACAGGTCACCCTTTCTACCCTTTGCATGCCTTCCGTTCCCTACATTTTGTACCACATGTTCATAGTCAATGGTCTGCACGGCGAGTCGAAGGGTAAGATCGGTGACCCATTGCTCAACCGCCCAGGGCCCCAAATCTGCTATTTTTATAAATTCAGTCATTCCAACACGATCCCATTGTCATTTTGCTAAAAGTTCGTAATCTGCTAAATTCATAATGGTCGATCATTGGTCGGTCAATGTTCTCGTAATAGAATTGTGTTACTTATAATGGCATTGTCGTATTGCCGTTAATATAAAACCCATTAGTAGAAATGTCATTCATTTGTCATTATGTACGAGATTACCAATAAATGCAATTTCTTTCAATGTAGTTTCAGTGGCCGACCATCGGAAAGTCATAATGACGCCATTATAATAGTAGATTACCAAACTTGTCAAAATCAACAATTATGAAATCAATGATCGACCATTTTGACACTATTGTAATAGCAGACTTGAAGCCCAGAGCGGTTGCTTGAAGCAGTAGCGTAAGTCAATCAAGCTTCTTAGTTGTAACATTGCTATAGGTTAACGACACTTCAAACGATACGTGTTTCGTGTAGACATGAAGTATCTCCATTGGTTCGTTGTCGTTACGCATGAGTGGTCACGTTTGAGCGGCTTGACTCACACGCGTGTATAGCCAGGCGTAGCGTGCGCCGACGAGGAAACCAATGCCACGCGCTATTCGCATCCGCGTGAAAGGAATATCTGAACAGTTCAGCTTGACCCATTGTAAACTGATATAAATTTTAAAATTGAAACACTGCTAAATCTGAATAGGCTACGTTTCATCTATTGACTTTTCTATTTGCACTATTTCTGTACACCGACTCAATAAAATCAATATTCTAAGTTAAACTAGTTTTGCTCGAGACAAGTCTCTCCGCCAGTTACGCCTACCATCTTATCGGCTATTCCATGCTGGGCGTGTTTAAGTAACGGTGGGTGCACATTAGCTAACCGCGATTCTTATCCAAGTCACGTCGGATTATCATTGGATCATATCTAAAACCAGTTTCGATAACGAGAATCGTCTTTGATGTTTCTTTGCTCTTCCTTTATAGCTCGAATCTCCGGAAATCACCACTTGAAAAGCTTAAGCCTCTTAAATACCTAGTTGGTAGATAGTAGTTCGTTGTTCAACCTGTAAAAAAAGCATAGGTTGTTTCTGGCGCAATCAATAACTGTTTGATTGTTTGATGTATTTTAGACATTAGCCTGAGTAACGAGGTCATAGAGAAAGTGTAGTGTGTCCACTAATGCTCAAATGTCACGTTGAACTGTTGGCATTGACCTTGGCGACAAGTGTCCAATTAACTTGTCATCGAACTTGTCTTATTTAAATTTCTAATAATTACATTTTTGTTCAAGTTTACTGGTTTTTAGGCTGTTTTGTGTGGTACAGATGTAACGGCACGGGACACATAGCGCGCGAGTGCGCGCAGAGCCCTGACGAGCCGTCGTGTTACAACTGCAACAAGACCGGGCACATCGCACGGAACTGCCCCGAGGGCGGCCGCGACAGCTCCAACCAGACTTGCTACAACTGCAACAAGTCCGGCCACATCTCCCGCAACTGCCCCGACGGCACCAAGACTTGCTACGTGTGCGGAAAGCCCGGACACATCTCCCGCGACTGCGATGAGGAGCGGAACTAACACACGCCTCGTCGCGACTGCCTATATATAAAATAAACTATGTATATTATGATGCCACGCACGGATGATAAGCAAAGGACGCGATACGCGACACTAGATCGTAAGACCACACGACTGTATGAAATTAATGCAACGGAATTATAAATCAGATGCAGCAGCGGTATTCACGTGACAGACTGAGGTGTATGATTTTTAAAATGTTGACTTGTATATAGGTCTCCCCGCCGCGCGAGCGCCGGCGGCGCTCGTCGATACGTTAATGTTTGTTCTTGCACGACGTGAACGAGTTATTGTGTTTTAAATCATTTAATAATCGTGATTGAACTATTGAGGAGGTAGCGTTACAGTTTTTAGCATTACAGAGTATATATTTAATATATTTTGTACAGATTTTTTTGACAAAAGATAAATTGGATGCTGGCGTACATAATGAGTTTTCAATATGAAGAGTGGAGGCCCCGGAGCGACCCGAACCCCTACTGGACTCTCTTGTTCGTCTTGTTATACAGTTGTTCTTACGCGATCGTATGCGATCCGACGAGTCTCAATCTTACATCCTATCACTTCGCGTGATTTATTTTTATTGATCAATTCCTTTGTTTATGAGATCCTGCTAACTTGTGGAGAATTCAGTGGTTAATTAGAATTTCATCAATCAAAACATTTTTTATTTTGTTATCCCTGTCAATGTGCCTCTCTGTAATACACTGAAATGTATAATGATTACTCAAATAACAGTGGGAGATGATTAATTAATAAAATCTTGCCTTATTATTTTACAAGTTTTCATCTTGCCCTATTTTTAGCGTCATAGATATTTATTTTAACTCAACATGTGCTCACAACAGGAACACACAGTAATATCTTTAAATCTCCCAAGTGTAATTATTTGAATTTAGTTTAGTTCACATTACTGAGCTCATATCAATTGACTGAACAAGAGGGCATTACCTATCCTTCAACCATACCTAGAATACATACATTCGAATTATATTTATTAACGACACGTGTATCGGTGTGACACCAGAGGACACAATAATAAAAAAGGTATTTTTAGAAAACAATTTAGCCATCAACAGCTTGCCTTTATTTTGGTCAACGAATGTAAGTACCTAGCTGCCGTCCTCAAAACTGCTGTAAATGAGCTTTTGTTGTAGATCCTTAGTTCACTGAAGTACCAACATTGTAATAATTCTTGAATTGCTTGTTATCTGAGTAGTAAATAGTAGTTACATGCTGGTAACCATTCTCCTTGTATATTGCCTATGAAGATGAACATGGACGACAAGGAAGGATATAGGCACAACCGTCAGCTACCTGATGTACCTATTACTTTCTGAAACCCCAATGACAGACTTGGTCGAAATCGCCCATCGAAAATGGTCGGAAGATGAACATCTGCTCACTACACAATAATCTTCACAAAACATTTATAAACGTGCACACTACTTAACTCGATGTAACCCGCACACACCATAATATCCTACTTAACCAACACCTCCCTATTTAACCTGATCACACCCCCCGCGCACACCACCCTATTTAACCAGCACACACCTTATTTTTAACCTGTACACATCGCCTGACTTAGCCAGCACTCACCGTCACTCACCAGCATACACCTCAATATTTAATCTGTAAACAACACATCGCCCTACTTCACTATAGCTACATTACTCATCAAAATAGAAAATGGTCTTTATATCTAGAGACAAGCGGTTAAGCCTACAACATTCTCACATTCACAAAATTTAAAGGATAAATAAAAACCTATACCAAATGACATGATTGACAAATCTGAATCCTATCCACAGAAGCCAATAAACAATAGTTGAAATTAAAATTGAAGAGGTATAAAATGTCACAGCAACGACGATGACGGTGGTCGCATCAAACGGCGGCACGTGGGGTTGCGACAATCGTCGATAGGATCCGGCAATTGGACTCGAGGTGACTGCACAAGTCCGAGGCCATGTGTTTTTTTATGTTTCTCGGAACGCGCCACTGTCGGGTTCTCAGATAATGGCGGGAGGGGGTTCACATCGCCTATGTCCAGCAGTGGACGTCTTTCGGCTGAAATAATGATGATGAATAAAAAGGTTATGTCAAGGAAGTATGTAAAAAAATGAAAATAAACATCGTAATTTGGGAGCAGTTAATTTGCAAGCAGACATTTAGATACATAGATATGCCTTTAATGAGGTACCAGGGAAGCCACATGTGCAGAAGGGGATTTACTGTCAAACCTTGTCTTCAACGTAGTCTTATCTACCTATGCTTTTTAGGGTTCCGTACCTCAAAAACAAAAATTTCACTTCGTTGTCCGTCTGTCTGTCAAGACCCTTTTTCTCAGGAACGTGTGGAGGTATCAAGTTGAAATTAATATCAAATACGAAAGTCTGCGACCCCTTGGAGCTCCAAAAAAATCAAGCTTCTAACTCTACGCAATAGAAAAATACGGCCATTTATGCGACATATTTTGATGCAAATAAAACCTATATGGGTACTTCCGGTTGACCTAGGAGCAAGGTCTCGCAGCACAAGTAAAGGAAAATGTCCGAAAATCGTTAATTTATAGTTTTATCACCATCAAAAAAAATGTTTTTGCTATTGCCAACTCATATTTGCAGTTGGAAAACTGACCGTTGCGTTTAACGATGTATGGCAGAACATGTTTTTCTGCATTGTTAAGTTTTTTTGGGATATTTCATCCCAACTACGGAACCCTTCATTGTGCGTAGTCCGACACGCACTTGACCGGTTTTTAGGGTTAAGTACCAAAATGGTAAAAAGAAACCCTTATGGTGAGACTAAGTCTGTCTGTCACACCTGAATATCTCAAGAACTACTAATGCTATCAACTTGAAATTTAGAATAGTTTTAGATGACGTTTGCCCAACTATTTTGCATACAAGAAAGAGATTTAAAAAAAAAACTTTTGCAAAAGGGACTGAAAGAGGGTCTTAAAAATTTGAAGTAGGGCTACTAGGGCATGTGGGGTATCATATGAAAGAACGCTGTTTGCACATCCTCAAACATTTTTTTTTTAGGCAGCATAGGTTCCGACTTTAGAAGAAAAATGTAAAAAAAATACCGTTATCTCCCCCCCTTATCTCCGAAGTTTGCATAGATAAAAATCTGAAATTATTCTGTGATAGAAATGTATGTAAAGATTACAGGAAAAATAAAACGATGTCTCTAAATAGCACAGTTTTCCGGAAATCATCAACATCATATATACGTACGGAACCCTCGGTGTGCGAGTCCGACTCGCTCTTGACCGGTTTTTTGATGTGGGTTTTGAACTTTCCATATCGTTATGTTCCTGGGGGCCTAAAATGGACGCTTTGGCAGAATCATAAAGAATAAGATCTGCGTACAATTCATATCTTTGCTATATTTATAAAATAAGAGAAGTGTCATCAGCTAATAGAGGTATATCCGATAAGTTAGCCATCATCTAGAGAAGATCATTAATATAAACTTGAAATAGGAAAGGGCCAAGAATTGAACCTTGAGGCACGCCCATCTTTACTAGAGACCCCGATGATGACGCCCCGTTAACGTTTACTTTTTGCTGCCTGTTTGATACGACTATTTTAGGAAAGAACAAGACCAGCGGGGCTAGCACGGCCGTACCCAAGATATTTGTGACAAGATATGATAAACTGTATCATGTCTTACAATTTATCTTAAATGCTAGCACGGGTCAACCATGTGATATAATCTAGAGGCGCGACATGCTTTTCTTGTTGCAACAGCGAGCACGGCCTACTGTGATATGACTTGAGGCACACATTTAATCACACTGGGTTGATACAACCCCGTTTTGTCTTACATGCTAGCACGGCGGAGTGAGATAATTTCTTGACGTTTAGTTGGGACTCTAATGTCATAATTGTTAAGGCGCACCCATTTTGTCACAAGTATTACATTTTGACAGACGGCTAAGAAAAAATTTTCACGTTCGTTCGGAGGGGGTGATAAGATTTAAACATTGAAAAAAAAAACTATTTTCCTGCTAATTACTGCACTATATAGCAATAAATTATTATAATTATGTTCTTGCCCGAAGGCAAGAGGCCCAAAGTAGAAAAATATTCCGAAAAAGACATTCGGGATTCCTAAATAACCCGTTCGAGTTGCCAGACGGGAGGTCCAACGGATTTTCAGCCTGAAAAAGTCTATGGTGTTTTATTTGTGTAAAGACTTACAGCCTATAAATGAGGTGAATGGTTTGCCCATTCACATGTTTTTATTTTTACCATACTATTATTTTGTTATAGTTACTAGTTTTATAACTAGTTTAGTAAGCCGCTAATGACTAATGTCTTTTTTTGTGTCAACTGTAATGTTCGGACAGACAGCGAAATCATGGCGAGATCAATAATAACTTGATAGCGATTCAGAGTTGTCCCTAAGCTCGATAGATGGCTTTGGCGTCGAGTTAGATCTCGCTATGGTTTCGTTACGGGCATTTTGTTTGTTTTGTGTGAGCTTTTGTAACAGTATTTACAAGTGCGCCCTATATTCCGAGAGGCCGTCAAAAGGCAAACACATTGAGGGGCCCGCTTTGTCGGGTCACCGTATAGCCTCCGCGGGCAAGGCGCGACGCCCCGACCCCGCCAGCCGCGCACCCTGACGGGGGCGTAGCGACTTCCCCAAATAACAGTATTTACTTATTATTTAAAATAATATACTCTAAAGACTATACCACACTATGAAGTCAGCAACAAGAAATGCATATCACGCATCTAGATTATATCACATGGTTGACCCGTGCTAGCATTAAGCATTTGTGATAAAACGGTTTTTTCACCCAAATTGTGATCAAATATGTGATATAAGCCATATCACAGTAGGCCATGCTAGCCCCGCAGCAGCATGTCCACAAATTCCGCAGTGATGTAATTTACAGATCAGTATAGTATGGTCAACGCAGTCAAACGCTTTTGAGAGGTCACAGAAAATGCCAAAGGCAACTTGAATCAGAGGGCTGACTGTACTAAACAATCATTATTTTATTACTCGTACCACCAAAATGTAAGGACGTAAGTAGGTAAAGGTAACTCTATTTTTTTTTTTTTTTTTTCTTCTGGCTTCGCACGGTTTGTGCATTTAGCCAATGTCACGTTTTAGTTCTTGTATAGTATTGATGAAATGAATTATAAATGCATGATGATGATATCCCCGCCCACTCCCCGGTTTTAGTAAAGATGTGGCACTTTACTGAGACCTCACGCGGACTTCTTGAGAGAACTTGAAGCGAAGTTGCACTGTTTTGTTTCATTTGCCAACACTAATGCACGTTCACAAACACTTAATGGTTAATAATCCACCATTATTACACATTAATATTCGGCTAAACACAAATTTTGGAAAACTGCTGAACATGACGCCAAGAAGTCCGCAATGCGGTAACACTATTATCAACTAGTGGATGGTGGATACCACAGATTAAGTAGTACTACCGTATGCGTAGGCGTCTCCGTGCTGTACCAGCCTCGGCGGGCGGGCGATGGTGTTGGCGTTGATGGTTACAAAGAACAATTTACATACTTTCGGTAGGTAACTGCAGCTACAAGTTCCTATTTCACCACCTAGCATACTGAAAACTTTATCTCATCTTTAGAAAAATTTAGATTACTCAAAAAAAGTTGAAGTACGGTTTTTTTATGGCCTGGTTGCTGGGACTTTTTAGCCAAGTCTTTATGTAGTTACAAAGCTTGTAACTACATAAAGCTAATGATGAAATGCATGATGACATGATGATGATACCCCCGCCCGCTCCTCTTGAGTTTCAGTAAAGATATGGCACTTTACTGAAACCTCACGCCACTATATTACTTTCCTTTATGCCTCACGCGGACTTCTTGAGAGAACTTAAAGTGATATTGCACTGTTTTGATTATTGATTTGCCTACACTAATGCACGTTCACAAACACTTAATGGTTAATAATACACCATTAATACACATTTAAATATTCGGCTAAACACAAATTTTATAAAATTTATCAAAACTTCTAAACATGACGTTTCACTTTCCCGCCAAGAAGACGGTCGCACACACTTTTACCACAGACAAGAAAAAAATCACCATGAGGGATGAATCAACAAAGATCATACTATTTGAGTAAACTGTACACAACTATTTCGTATCATTAGAGTAATGCATTCCCTTTCGCATCACATTTAATATTTTATTTCAATTTGAATGTAAAAAATTCAAATTTACGATAACGTTAAAACTTTATCGGAATAAACCGGTTTTCGCACTAGCCGGGCGTGGTGAAGTGCGGCTGCGCGACAACGACAATTGCATTTTCTTGAATGAAGTGAGTAATGGGACGTTGTTAACGTTCTTGTTTATTTATTTGAATTAAACTTAATTTAAATGAATTTCTTTCAAATTAAGTGACTTTGGTGTATATAGGTAGTAAAGTGAAGCTTTAGTGCAAATGTGTTTGTGTTCTTTGCTTAAAATATAGAAGCGGAGAGTATCCATGGGCGTTAACTTCAGGTTAAGAGAATAATTGTTAACGTTATTATTAAATTAAAATTAAGGTTAATCGAGTATTAAACTCGTTCTATCTTTACATAGTGAACTATAATTTTGTTTATGTGACCGGTGTTATGTAATTAACTGAACTTTTATCTGACAATAGTCGGTGTTTATGTTGGCTAACGATTGTTGCTAATTCGAATCTTGACATAAACTAACTTCAACAACTGTTAATACGCTACAAGTTACTTAGCATTTTGAAGAACCTTTCAATATTTTTGTTTAAATTGGTTTCCTTATGCCTTGTTTGTGTATTCCTATCATAAACCAGCAGATTTAACTAAATACGAAAGCACTGCTAATTACCTGTCATGCATGGCCCTTCATTGTGATCAAATTAAACAAGTACTGTTTACTTTCGTGCTGTAGTATAGTAACTCATTAAAAGTAAAGTGGCTGTAGATAATACTTTCCTAATCATGGACTGCACCAGGATTTGGAAAATAATGTTTACTTTCTCCAAGAAACAGGTTGAAACTTACAAATGACTGAACACTAAAATGCAGCTGTTATTCAACTTACTTTTAATATTTTATTTTGATCTTTCAAATTGTTTGATAAGCCCTGATGAGTGAACATCTGAATTTTTGTTACAGGCAGACAAAATCAAAGACTGAATTATGAATCTCTTAATATTAACATACTTACTATCAACAACATTATTACAACTGTGTACATCACAAGATTACGAGTCACCTACATACAATCCCGACGTTCCACAAACAAATCCCATTAACGATTACCTCAACTCTGACCCAAAGTATGACAACCCATACGATCCAAACAGGAAGAATCAGAATCGTAACCAAAACAATCCAACACAACAATATGATCCCAGTCGTCCAAATGACCCAAATCGGAATCAGTATGACCCAAATCGGAGTCAATATGACCCAAATCGGAATCAATATGATCCCAATCGTAGTCAATATGATACAAATCGTAGCCCAGAACAGAGGTTTAATCAGCTTGAGAACCGGAATCAAGATGTGAACTACAATCTGAATCAGTACACTCCTGAAAATACTCCAAGACCTGCCTGGGACAGCAGCAGGACCTACAGTACTACGTACAAAGGTGCCCCTTTGGAACATGAGAGTGTCATCATTAATGAGGCGTAAGTTTCTTTTCCTTTTGCTCCTTTACTTAAGCCTTACAAGTCACCATTGCTATTGCTGTTTGAAATAAATGAATGGCAAAATAATT
This sequence comes from Tiliacea aurago, assembly GCA_948098905.1. Classification (NCBI taxonomy): domain Eukaryota; kingdom Metazoa; phylum Arthropoda; class Insecta; order Lepidoptera; family Noctuidae; genus Tiliacea; species Tiliacea aurago. The sequence continues at coordinate 23,609,304 of OX402593.1, forward strand.
TTGCCATTTACTAGTGTGTAAAAGTATTTAATCTGATACATTATCTACCCCTTAACAATTGCAATTAAGGTTGGGCTATAAATAATATTCTTAAGATGCCTGTCTTAAGCTTGTTGCTTAGTCTTGTTAGAAAATTGGTGCAGTGGACTTGGACCAATTTTCTAACAAAATATCAAAACATGTAGACAACAGACAGATGCGTCCATGCGACTTTTGAATAAACAATGAATGAATGTTATAATAATATATATTAGTATAATTTCGGTATAAAAAATAAAAAAAGTGCGTGTCGGACCACGCACAATGAAGGGTTCTGTTCTGGTGGGATGAATTTATCCCAAGAACAAACTTAACATTGTACTTGAAAAACATGTTCTCCCATACATTCCAACTGTAAATGTAATTATGTACGCACAATATTGGAAGCTTTACCATGTTATTTTAAGATTATTATAGACTTCTTATAGATTTTCCTGTAATCTATAAGTATAGAACAATTTCAACTCTCAAGTTCTTTTTTCAACTTATTAGTCTCAGTAGTTTCAGAGATAAGTGGCCCCAAATGGTAAATTTTTTTTACTAACTTTACTACTTACTATTTTAGAAAAAGTAATACTTGAGACCATCACATTTAGCCCTTTCATTTGATATGTCACACGGTACAGTGTGCAAAACAATTGATTTTTTCTTACTTGTTTTCAAAAGTGACGCCCATATTCAAACTTAATTTATTTACGTAACACGTCCGTATTTGGGTCACAGAAATGAAGTAAAATTAATAGTAGTTTAATTAATTAGTTTTTGTTTTATTGTGTACCTAATTTCAACTTAATCATCAGTTCATTAGATTCGGAGCCAAATTGGCTGTGACAGACGGAGAGACACACACGAGTTATCGAATCGGGGTTCTATTTTTTCATTCGGACATACGGAACACTAAAAACGATGCTCAGAAAGTGATTTTGAACTTAATACTTAATAAAAATCACGAAATGTCTTCATCTGGAGAGCGCTAAACATAAAATGAGTGACATCACGCCCCGCCCTCGCAGAAGAAAACTCGTTTTTCTGCGGGGGGCCGCGGGGGTGATGATGATTGTGCTTTTGCTAACAAAACAGGCCACAACCCTAAATCGGTTAGCAAACAATGTTAAGTGTTTGTAAAACACGAAAACATGGCTTAACGGACCTGGCTTTGTACCTCTGCTTGCCTGCTGTATGACTTAAATGTAATCCTCCAAAACAAACATACTTTTCTAACTCTTTAGAATTACAATAAAGCTTTATATTCACAGAACATACTTCATAGTAGCATCTAGAATGGTGCGGCCAGGCCAGATCTACAAGATATCAGCAAATATTCTTCAAGCCCGCATGCAGATGACCATCAGGGCCTCCATCTCTTGCAATGGAGTAGAAATTACCGATGTAATAAACCAAAGAGTGAAAGAGGGAGTTCCTGAAATATTGAATATGAAGGTAACCTATCATAATAAATTATTAAAATAATATGAATAAAAAAAGGAAAAAATCTTTAAAAAAATCCTTTTTTTTTTCTCAGGAAACAAGTAGTCAACATTTTATTAATATCATAGCTATGATCATAGTAAAAGGAGTAGTCCTAAAAGATTTGCAATAAAACTTATTCTAGAAAAGAAACAGGTCGTATTAAGCGCTTCGAAGCTGTAGGCAAATAGCACGATTTTGAACACCTTTGGAGTAGGTCCTTTACTTCTATATAAAATAATTATCTCTTAAAACTGCCGTCATTTATTTTATTTTATTTATTCGGGAAAATAAACAGTTACACATTATATTATTACATGAAATTTGAGCTGTGGAGTGAGTAAATGTATAACCCACGACATTTTCCACATATTATAAAAACAACTTATAAAACTAATGCGATGTGCTCTTACAATTAGTACGTACTATTAAATTATGCTGATAATGATAAAAGTAAAGACTAGAAAGGCATGCAAATAAAAAAGAAAAACAAGAAATTACAAAGATATTATAGACTAAGAGTTAAAAATAATTTAAAATTTAGAACCTTATGGTGATGAAAATGTTAACAAATGGAACAGAAAACGTAACTTTGATTTGATTATTTGAATCACCTTTTAAAGATGTTTTTCACTTGGCAATTAAAATTAATTTTATAACCACAATTTCGTTGATGATTTTTTTATTACATAAGTAAATAGTGTTATTCAAACAATATAATTATTTTGAATGTGTTAATAATTTCGTCTAGTGAGTGATTGTGTGTGAATTTAACTGACTTATGTCCTCCAGGTGCCCGCAACAACAGTGCCAGGTGACTACAAGCTGCGCGTGGAAGGCCTATACCTGGACACACCGTTCGGAGGGCGCGCCTTCGTCAACGAGTCGCAGTTGTCCTTCTCCAGGCGCTTCATGACCATATTCATACAGATGGACAAACCTGTCTACATGCAAGGACAAACTGGTAAGTACTAAGATGTTTTTAAAAAGACCTGGGTAATCTAATAATCATAAATAATCTGGAAGAGATGATAAAAACCGGACAAGTGTGAGTTGAACTCGCGTGGTAAGGGTTCCATACAACGAATATGTTATCAGTGCTATCTAATATGTTTTTTATCCCAAGAACAAACTTAACATTATAGTTCAAAAACATGTTCTCCCATACATTCCAACTGAAAATATAAGCTTGTACACACAATATTGAGAGATTTACCATGTTATTTTAACACCATAGAGTTCTTATAGGTTTTCCTGTAATCTATAAGTAAAGACGATGACGACGATGTCGTTGGTCTGGTGGTCGCAAGCGCTACTGCTGAGCATGGGGTCCTGGGTTCGATTCAAAATCAAAAATATTTTTATTTCACATAAGCCTACATGGGCACTTATGAAACGTCAGAAGCTAGGTGCACGGTTCCAATTGGTCGTTTCCTATGGAGAAGAGCCGGCAAGAAACTCCACGGTCACTCTTTAAAAGAAAATAAAATTGGCATTTACAATGTTTTCAAATTACAGTGTTAATAGGTATGAGAGGACAGCGTAGGCCCATCAAAAGTACCAGGAACTTAACAAAATAGAAAATGGTTTAAAGATCTACAGTCTAATAAGCCTACAACATCCTCACATTGACAAAAAAAAAAACAATATAAAATATGATTAAAATAATAAAAGTTAGAACCTTGTTGAAATTTAAATTGTAGGTATAATAATGTCAAATAAGAAAAACATTATGTCAGTTTGTAAAAAAAAAATTAAAAAAATTAAAAAATAACTTCGTAATTTGGGAGCTGTTAATAGACATTCCCGGGTCAGGCAGTCTTATTGAGTTTTTCTATCTGCAATTTCTCAGTAGCAGTCTGGAGTCTGGATTAGTGTTCGGTTGATGGGAATAGGCTCGCCGTATTACATGGGACTTAAACATAACTGGCGAAATGTGGCTTTATTATAAGTTGGTGCAGCTCTGCCTAACCCTTCGAGGAATAGGACGTGATGTTATGTGTTTATAAGTGCAGAACAATTTTTCTGTTTTTTTTTCTTTCATAATTTTATGCTCGGTAGTTTCAGAGATAGTGGGAAAGGTCAACTTTCATCTATTTTCTTAAACAACTTTAAAGCTATTTATTTTAAAATGATAAAAGAAAACAAAATTGAGACCGTCGCTCCAAGCTCTTTAATTTGATATGCCATACGGGTACAGTTTGCATTTTTTTTTTTTTTTTTGTAATTTTGCCCCTAAAAGTGACCTTCATATTCAAAAATCATTTATTTACGTTACACTTCCGTGTTTGGGTCACAGAAATTAATATGTGTACCAAATTTCAACTTAATTGGTCCAGTAGGCTCGGAGCAAATCGGCTGTGACCAGACAGATACACAAGGGATCCTATAAATAAGGGTTCCGTTTTTTCCTTTTGAGGTACGGAACCTTAAAAACAAAGTAATACCTTTTACACCAGAGTTACTTGTTGGAGTTATACTAATCAGTCAAGTAATCACCCATATGGATTCTAATAAAATTGCTAGATTCACTTACTAGATAATTGTGGCAACCCCCCCCCCCCCCCCCCCGTTTGGGGGAGGCCTATGTCCAGCAGTGGACGTCTTTCGGCTGAAATGATGATGAGCTAGATTCATAATTAAAATATAAAATTTTAAAGTCATGCCCAAGTTTTTGAAGATAAAATAGGTAGGAGTGGGTTACTCGGCAGCGGTACTGCTTATCATTATAGGCGATCTGCCAGCTCCGTCAGTTTCAAAAACAATTGCTTACGGCATGGGGGGGATTTTTATAGATAATGGTACGGAACCCTTCATGCGCGAGTCCGACTCGCACTTGGCCGTCTTAGAAGTGTTATTATAGAGGAGCGCGTGGCTAAGTAACAGCTTCATGGTCAAGCCATCAGGTTAAGCTAAGATTGCCGGGGTTGGTCCGTGGATAGGGGACTATCTTTACATACCGAGACTCCTGCGTGCCTCGGTAAGCACTTTAAGCCGTTGGTCCCGACTGTCATTCGAGGATCGTTGTCAGTCGTTACGAGTTGTCAGAATCCCGAAAGTCTGACAGCCTGTCTTACCAAGGGGTATCGTATTACCCAGGAACTGGGTTGTGGAGGTCAGATAGACAGTCGCTCCATGTAAAATACTCTGGTTAGACTGGAAGCCGACCCGAAGCAGAAAAGGCTAGGCAGATTGATTGAGTCTTAGAAGTGTTATTATTATTAGTAGAAATCAAAACCACGATGTAATGTAAATAAACCATCCACCCAAGCTTGGATGCAAGCAAATGCAACCCAAACCTATTTTTTTTTTTTAATAATATTTTAATGGGCTGGTTGCTGGGACCTTTTAGCCAAGTCTTTATTTTGTTTCAAAACTTGTTTAAATATTGATGAAATGAATTATATTCAATGCATGATGATGATATCCCCGCCCACTCCCCTTGAGTTTCAGTAAAGATGTGGCACTTTACTGAGACCTCACGCGGACTTCTTGAGAGAACTTGAAGCGAAGTTGCACTGTTTTGTTTCATTTGCCTACACTAATGCACGTTCACAAACACTTAATGGTTAATAATCCACCATTATTACACATTAATATTCGGCTAAACACAAATTTTGGAAAATTAAACAAACTGCTGAACATGACGCTTCACTTTCCCGCCAAGAAGTCAACCCAAACCTATACTCCTTATTTTTATGGTTTACATAATAAAGAATATTCTATTTTATACTGAACACGTGTTTCGTTGGACTGTTCAAAACCACCTCAATTTCATTGGTTACAAATACTGCAATAAAGCCCTATATTTCAGTTCGCTTCCGCGTGATACCGATCAACACTGAGCTGAAGGCGTTCGGGCGAGCCATCGACGTGTTCATCTTGGACCCCAACCGACGCATCATGAAGAGATGGCTGTCTAGACAGGTAATGTATAAAGTTATAAACTTGTAGTAGTGTGACATTTTATAGAATACATTTTGGTAGTGGTTTGCAGTAGATGGCTGTGACCAGCAAAGGTGAAGGTTAATAGTTTTAACAGGGAATAAGCAAAAGAAGGGAAACTTTTATGCAAAATGTTGGCAATACTGTTGACGCAAAAATTGCATTTCTAGAAAGGTAAGCGGAAATACAGGGTGGAAGGGACATCGACGCGAATCCGTTTACCATGGATTCAGTACATCATTCTTGACCCCCCTGCGTTAAAACTTCTCATCGGTAATTAAAAAAAAAACAGCTGTTTCCTACAGAAGTGCAATACCTACTCGGTCAAAATGTATGAAACAGCGATTTTTTTTTAATAACCGACAAAAAAAATTAACGCAGGGGCGTCAAGAATGATGTACTGAATCCATGGTAAATGGATTCTCGTCGATGTTCCTTCCACCCTGTATATTTTTGTTGTGACACATCTATAGCCGCACGTAAAACCGATTGCTGGCGGGGCGACACATGCCGCGTGGCGACGCGTCGCCACTATACAGTCTATATGTAGTAGTATGTAAATAATTTCGTTGTTTCACATCTGCCAGGCGTCACGTGACAGCTCAATTTATTTTTTATTTTAGACCCTTCGGTAACGGCAGCTTTGAATGCACTTAGTAAATGTTTAAAAGAATATCAGTATTTTTAAAGCATTCATACGAAGTGCAAGTTTGAAAAGCGACAAAATAAATGCTCATGATATTCATACATGGACAAAACAACCCTTCTTTGCAGTGGGGTAAAAGGTAGAAATTTAATTTAATCTTCAATGTGCAGGATTCATAAATCATAACTAGAGATCGGATATTCGGATGCATATTCACCTAAAGTTTTAGAGTTGACTACTATGGAGTGCGCTTCGGAACGGGATAAAGTGTCGGTTTCCAGGACTGACGAATTTTTAAGAACTACTCTTTTGTACTGTGGATCCCCGAATAACGATATTTCATTTTAGAATAAAAGGTTTTGAAGAAATATTAATAGTGTTTTTTAAAAGTGTTATATTTTCCACAAAATTATTGCCTAGTTCTAAATAGATAAGAAATATTTGTTATATTTAGGAATACAAAATTGTTTACCTACACACCTTTATTACTGAAACCTCGCGATCCCGGAATAAAAATGTATTTTAAGAAGCCGTTTCCATACTTTGTACCCTTTGCCGGGAAAAAAACTTACTTTAGGTAAATATGCATCCGAATATCCGATCTCTAATCATAACCATACTATTTGTAGTCACTTCATCTTTCACACATCATAATAAGGCTGCGGCTGATAGGATCACAATAAGTGGATAATGTTCTATTGTGCCACCCTGACACTCGATCGGATAGGCCAGTTAGTGTCGGGTCTCTTCAAGACCATTGTTCACGCAAACTGTAGTCAAATGATACAAGATATCTTACGACTTTACGCCTACTAACATAGTGTTAGAGAGCTTGAAAACTTCAATGTAAAGCTTCGTCAATGGGCAATGTCCTCAGAACGTCCAACAGTCTCTATCTCTATGTATAACCCATTCACTCATACAGTACCCGGTCCGACACATCCTGGAGTACACATTCCATCCAATACAACACTAACACAACATAACACTACACTATACAGGCTGTTAAAGTAACTGCGTGCCATAGCGTAGGGGTAGGTTCAGTATCGATAAAGGTACCCAGGAAAAAAAAATTAAAAATTTACTTAATCATAAAAAATAAATAAAAATAAGTCTCTTCGTACTTTAACGGGCTTAGGACCGTCAAATAAAATAATTTTAATTCTAAACGATTGCTATTTTAAGTTAGTAGGTACTAAATTAGGTTGATCTTGCAATATTTTTTTTGTGTTTTCATTTTTGTGGCACGCGGTTACTTTGACACCCTGTATAAAAAGGTTTTCTCTTTAATTAGTTTATTTTAGTTTCTGTATAAATCTTTATTTTCTGTCTATAGACCTACGCGGTGAAATTCCTAACTTACGGTTGTCTAACTGGGACACCCTTATCTTAAAGTTAAAGTTTAATCTTCTAGCTTGGGTGTCAGAGGTTTATTTATAACTTTGTATTAAGAGGGCGTACAACGGTCCACTAGCGTCACTCATTTAAAAAAAAATATCTCGTGACTGAAAAGGAATTATGAATAACGGCTAGTAGGGTCCCTCGGTAAGTGTGTCTAGAATTTTCTAATACCTTTTATAAAGTTTCATATTGAGACAAGAAGCATATTGAAATACGATCTAAAGAAAAGCGGCCACATTCCTCTAGATCGTATTTGTTGCTTCGAGTCTCAATATGAAACTTTATAAAAGGTATTAGAAAATTCTAGACACACTTACCGAGGGACCCTACTAGCCGTTATTCATAATTCCTTCTCAGTCAAGATAATATTTTTTTAAAGGACTGACGCTCGTGGACCGTTGTACGCCCTCTTAACCTAATTTTTTTACGACAACATTTATCGTGTTAAACCAAGTGGTAAATGTAAAATTGTAAAACTGGAAATAAAGATTATTTATATGCATTAAATAACAATATCGATTTCGTCAACAACAAGTCAATTTAAGAATGAAACGATTTCTATGTTTCGGCCTAAGGATAAACTATAATATTTTTGTAGTCGTTAGGTTTTTTTCTCGACAACACCGGAACGACTACAGCAGAACAAGTGTTAATGTGTTTATCAAAGTAAAATTGCATTTGATCAGAGTTGGTTAAGTAATCTAAATACATTCCGAATGGCCCGTAACTCTAGTATAAAGTGTTAACTTCACAGGGTCGGGAGTTCACACGTTTACTAGGTGTTTATTCTAACTGCATACATAATTATTATTATTATGAGTGCCTTGTATAATTACGTAGTTTGATTAGAACTATGAGCATGAGTTACGATTTTGATCTTGACACTGGATTCAATATCAAACTTATCGGGGTTGCATGTAAATTAATCTGTTTTGGGATTCGGATCACAACTTTAGTAGGTTTTGCTTATAGCTTGAAGAGTATGTGGTAGACCACGAGCGGCAAGTCATGTATTTGGCGGGTGTGTAACGGTTGATATAATAACAAAAAATCTAACGTTCACTTGACCTAATTTCAGTTAATATACTTTTGTTTAATATAACGATCAGTTGAGATAATGAATTGTTGATATAATTTCATTTTATCTAATTTCTTATGATATAATAAACATTTCCTATAATGCACATTTGACATAATATTCATGTAGTATATTATTCATTTACTATAATATTCATAATCTCTAATAACTTTTAATATAATTTAGAAAATCTGATACGATTTTAAACGCCTGCTACTATGGTGCTAGCAAAAATGCACGACGCGAAGCGACATAACTTTTATGTAATCGAAAATCATTAGGCCTATCGTTTAAAATATATAATATTGCGATTAATTTGATCGAGCGTGCTGCGGGAGCGGCGTGACAGAAACGAATCGCTGCAAAACCGACTCCACGTAGTCTTGTCTGCCCTACCCCTAGAGTGTTATTTAAAATCGCGTAGGCGCGTAGGGGCGAGGCGGCCCGCGAGCTGAGGAGCAGGTGGTTTCAACGCTTCCCACCGATAAGCTTGTGAAGACGATAAGCGTGACGATAAGCTTGCATGGGACCGCTGTAGCCCTGCAGCACCGGAGCCGTGACAGAAAACATGCCTGCTGCATGTTGCAGGCTTGCTGCATGCTTGCTTGCTGCATGCTTGCTTGCTACATGCTTGCTTGCATGCTGCATGCTTGCTTGCATGTTTTATACATACAAAAACATGAAAATTAGGTCAAAAGAACATTAGGTCAAATGAATGTTATATAAAAAGAATATTATACATATTGAAAATTATATAAAATGAACGTTATACTAAATGTTTTATATTAAATGAAAATAATATCATATAAAACATTAGGTCATATGAAATTAGGTTATATGATTTTATAGCATATGAAAATTATATTATATGAACGTTATTTCAAGTGAAATTAGAGCATTTGTTATTATATCATACATTACACACCCGTATTTGGCGCCCTTTTATATTTCATTAAAATAAAAAATTGTATCATAATATTTATTATTGAATTAATAGAAAACTACAAACATTTAGGTACTTATTTACATACCTACCTTTATTGTGTGTCAGTTAGTCACGAAACCTCCACGAAACTTATAATGAAAAACAATGTCGCAGTCACTCAGTGCGTCTCTCTGTCATTCATTATACATAAGTTAGTTGAGGGATACGACAAGACAAGCAACAAAAAAACAAGTCGTGTTAGATAAATGCTGAATACTCATACTCACTCCTACGATATACGTTCATAAAAGTCAATACGCTGAATTTAGTTTTTCATTAGATCGATAGAGATAGGTATTCAAATTAAGTGGTTAAATTAAGCTGGCGCGCGCAGCGCCTTGTATGCCCCGGCGCCTTGGGCGGCCACCCCGGCCTAGGGTTAAGCAAAGGTGTACTTATAGCCAGCGCCGGCCGGCTTTAGGGGTGGGGACCCCTAAAGCCGGCCGGCGCTGGGTATAGGTACACCTTTGCTTAACCCTTCGAGGATTACTGGCGTTATGTTATGTTATGTGTTAAGGGCGCCACCATTCCCACCATAACAACGTATTTAATACCATCCTATCTTTGTCTATACAGAAGATCGCTTTTAGCGATAAGACCGCCCATTGTGTCACCCTTTGTAAAATTTATACATTTATACCTGTAATTCGTATGGTGTACATAATAAAGAGTATTTATTCTATTCTATTCAGAGTAACTTCGGCACAGTAAGTCTGCAGTACCAGATGTCGGACCAGCCGCTGTACGGCGAGTGGTACATCCGCGTGGAGGCGCTGGGACAGATCGAGGAGTCGCAGTTCCTAGTTGAGGAGTACTATCAAACACGATATGAGGTATGTACCATTCTAACAATTCGTTTATTGTAACCACGGCCACCACCATTCCATTCTGACAATTCCATATTTGAACGTATACGTGGGCTTAACTAACGACTTTTGTTTAAAGCCGATATCAGATGTTTCACTTTTTGTTTATTTTTGTCTTTCATTCAGCATTACTTGAACTGAAATGTCTGAACACAAAATTAATCAAAAGTGAAAAATGGATTCGTTAGTGAACCGATCCAACGATGTTGGATTTCAGCATCTTTCACTCGCCTATCGAATGATCGAAAAATTCAATGAAATTTCTCTAGATCGTTTCATTTCTATGTCAAAAATGGATTGCTTAATTAGCTGTTTTACATTACCGGTAGCTGTTTTACAAAATAACTGAACAACGTTCAGCTGGATTGCCATTGCGCTACGTTTAATAAAACTGCTACCCACGTTTAGACTGCGGTTGGCGAGTGCTACTTCCAAGTTGGCCGCAGTTACCTACTTCGCTATTAAGTATGTTTAGGACTGACTTTCGTAAAACTGATAACTTTTAATTAATATTATCCCTAAAAATCACCGTTATCACTTGTCACACATTACTCGTTTTATTTATTTCTGTTTCGGACGCCATTATTGTTGTTATGACAAACAGACCCCCGAGCGACAAAATTTAGAACTAAACAACAACACACAATAATCTAACATTTCATTTCAAGTTTTTTTACATAACCTATTATTGTTAACCCGCTGCATTAATCAATGCAAAACGTTTATGCAATTCTGCGTGTTAAAGTTATGTAATTATGGAAAACTACGAAACGTCGTTCAGCTGTTTTACATAACGGAGCTGTTTTGTAAAACAGCTGAGGGTTATGAAAAACAGCCAATTCGACAATCCATCTTAGACACCTATAGAATTTTGTCGGTGTCGTGGGAACGTGAAATTAAACAAAACTAAACCTTCACTTGAGTGTACCATTGACTCGAGTTAATTAAGCGTCTGGTATCGGCTTTACCATTAATTACATCTTTGAACAAAAAACATTAAAAGTTGGTATACAAAAAATTAAGAAAACCATTAAACAAATATTGATTCCATGTAATGCGTAATTAATGAAGCTCAATGCATATATAGCTTCATATTATGAGGCGGATCACCTCAAGAAGATAGGCAGCATAACTTCTCTACGAAACTAAGTTACCTAAGCAAATCTATCATTTTACTATCCCCTTACCCAGGTAAACGTAACAATGCCCGCATTCTTCTTCAACACGGAACCATTTATCCACGGCCGCATAATGGCGAACTACACATCAGGCGCGCCCGTTCGGGGCAATCTGACTCTAAAGGCAACCATCAGGCCGATACCGCAGTATCGACCGAGGTACTACACGCAAGGGCAGTTCAATAATAGGGGGCAGTTTGGAGTACCTACAGGGTATGGAGGTAACCAGTATACTAGAGGTAAGTTGTCAATCAAAATTATTATTTTTTTCAAATATTTTTTCCGTAAGAGCTTGCGTATTGCATTCGATTCGGATCCGAAAGTCTGACAACCAGTCTTACCAAGGGCTATCGTGTTACCCAGTAACTGGATTGTGTAGGTCAGATAGGCAGACGCTGCATTTATGATTATACAATATCTTCATTAAGTAAATCAACTGCGAAATAAGCTATATTTTCGAGAGCGCAAAAGTGATGAAACTATTAACAGGTGCTCAGACTGACACGAATGGTTTATCACCACGAAAACGGGACTTTTAAAGTTATACAGACTTTATGTTTCAATTATTTCAAGCTTTCTCACGATTAGTTAAGAATTGACGAAAAACTTTTTTTTTGTAATCGCACCCTTAATGCTGTGTGTTTAGTTGGTAAGCCTTTATATAAATAAATAACTTTTTTCCTACAGTCCGCCAAAACTACCCATACAACCCTGTCTACAACAATAACTACAACTACAATAACAACAACGACAGCAACTACCAGCAGCAGTACGACGGCAACTATCAGCAACAACAATACGACAACTACGGACAAACATTTGTGGATGAATTCGGCAGAGTAGTTAATAAGGAGAATCGGTTCATCCCTGGTCAGCCCAACCAGTTGGAGCAGCCTGACTGGTGGTATGATCCGCAGAAGGTGGTCACTAGGATGTTTAATTTTGTAAGTACAAAATACTGTTCCAGCTTCATAGAAAAAGGTTAGGGTTAGACTTGCCAGGTTAAAAGTTTTATAATCACAGCAAATGTAGGAGAAATTAGGCAGGTTTGATGTTTATTTTTAAGGCGACGATAACCGACTTTTAATGATTTTATACTGAAGATCACGTTTAAACGAGTAGTGTTAATGATTTAAAAAAAATATGTTAAATTAGAGCATTTTCTCAATAACTTAATATGTGAATATTTTAGATTATGTTTATATTACATAGTGAAATTAATTTGTAAAGATAGGTCTAACGCGGATAAAAAACTGAGAATGGCGCAAAATCTACCAAGCGTATTTTTCTGAAACCTTCACCAATTTAAAGATAATTTAATTATTGATCTTTTAGTATAAGCGTTTTATTAAAATACCTTTTGGTTTGTGTATCATAAATTAATAATGCGTCAAATTGGGGACAGCGCTCCTTGATGGGCGAGTCCTATAACTGGCTGAACGTACGACGCGTTGCGTGAGCTCAGTACAGAAAACGCAAGCTAACCAGTCAAGGTCACTGGCGTATATCTCCGTCATAAATAGAACACATCGTTTCTAAAAAAAAAACGCAGTTACTACATTACTCTAACTAACTACACTTATGGAACCTTGTTATTATTCTAGACTAGCAATGGTATTAAAATAAGGTAATAATGGTATTAATTAAATTAATATTACAAGTATAAAAACGTAGATAGGTTAACTAATCAACATTCGATCTTCAAAAACGGCACATACTATTAGATGACACGTGAAAGTAGGACGGCATGTCGTAATTATCGGGAGTGAAAAAGAGACAAGATGAAGAAAATGTGGCTAATTAGCCAAATTTTGACGTGCCACTTGCGGGGCGTGTATAACCTCTACCTCGTTTTCCTTATATTATCATTGTTTGCCTAATTCATTCTATCGTCTCGTGCGTAGAGTACATAATATTTTTATGACAGTAAATATTAGTATTCTTAATAAAAAAAAAATGAATCAAACTTTATTTCTAATTAGTAGCTATGTAGAGAGTAGGTTACCCTAGAGAGTCCTATATAAAAAAACTACTGTGATTTTTTACTGGCTATGAAACATTACTGAACTATAGCACACCGAAGTATTCAGCAGTTACTATACACATAAATACGTTGTGATATTATCTTTTCTAACAGACGATCAATCTATTTCTCTCCAACAGGATGAAAAATACCCATTCTGGATGCTGAAACAGGACCCGACTCAGTACGCGATCGACCACAACAGCAACAACAACAACAATAATAATAATAACAACAACAATCCCAACTACAACACGTACACAACAACTTCGACGTTCAACAATTATTACAACAACCCGTATTACGATCAACTGCCTTACTTGAGATATGTGAGTATTGTTTGGATACATATATAGATATCAGAGCTGTGTGAGGAAGAGGCAAAGGAAAATATCCACCAATAGAATTGCTCCATATAAGGAAAATACACCCCTCCGTTTCCTCGCATAGCTTTGGTGAAAAGCCAGCCTCAGTCTGGTAGTCTGCGAACAAAGAGGAAATTAATAAAAAATACCGCCCAAGTGCGAGTCGGACTCGCGCACGAAGGGTTCCGTACCATTATCTATAAAAATTGCAAAAAAATCACGTTTGTTGTATGGGAGCCCCCTTCAATATTTATTTATTCTGTTTTTTAGTATTTGTTGTTATAGCAGCAACAGAAATACATCATCTGTGAAAATTTCAACTGTCGAACTATCACGGTTCATGAGATACAGCCTGGTGACAGACGGACAGACAGACGGCGGAGCCTTAGTAATAGGGTTCCCGTTTTACCCTTTGGGTACGCAAACCAAACTACTCCTTTTTTCGTCGGTAAACTTCATAAGAGTTTACCGACGAAAAAAGGAGTAGTTTGGCGCCGACTCAAAATTAGTTACATCTATTCAGGAGCTTAGTTAGACTTAGAAATTTATTTTTATTCTACGCTTTTCATTTTCTTTTTCCGTCAGAAAATTACTTAATTTTGCCCATATTCTTGAAAGGAGTATATTCACGTTACATCCGGACGAACAAATATTATTGCCGAAATCTCGTCCCTTATTACGTGGACTTAAACTTATATGGCGAAATGTGGGTGTACTATATACAGCATACACCTCTGCCCATTCCTTCGGGGAATACAGGCGTGATGTTATTTTATTTCCGCCGAAATGTAGGTGTTTCATTATAATATAACATCTATAAAAGACTAAACGATTCAAGAAAAACTACAAATACGTTAAAAAAAAACAAAGTCATGGCTGTACATTTAACACTGCAAGCCAACTTTACTGCTCTAGTTGAGACCAGATATTTAGAACTAAATTCGGTCTAACGAGCCATATTAGGACAGGATATTTTCTTTTTAGTTTTTCGGAGGCTTATCGAAAGTGATAAGGAGGACTGACCGTACATATTATATGTATATACACAGCGTGTTACAGAAAGGGTATAGCCATACAAACGGGGTGAATAGTGCATCTGGTTCAGAATGAAAGCTCTGTACATAATTTCAGCTCAAAAGTAATAACTTTGAAAATGCTTAATATTTTGTTTTTTTCATAGATATTTTAAATTTAAATCATAACAAACGTGTCACCGCACTACGAGGGTCAATAGTACATACGCACACACACATGCGCACAGCTCTGCGCCGCACGCCACGCGGCGCGGGCGGCGGGATCAAACGAACTCAGTACCTACCTATCTCTTCCGAAAGTCTGTGGGCCTGGTACACGCATGCCGCAGTTCTGACCGCTTTTTGTGTAGGTATGAAACATAAATTAAACTTTGTCGTGATAGGTACAGCAACGTAGACGATTTTCTTAAATGAAATTACACCTAAATCACCATCATACAATCACTGAAGAAAATAATACGTTTTTCGTAACAACGGCGGCTTTCCCTTGGTCTGCGAATCGTAAGAAAGTGACGCGCCGCCGTTTACCTACGATTTTAAGGAAAACGTAATAATTACGTAAAAATTAAGAAGAATAAGTTTGATAAACAAGGTTCACAGCGCCGAGCACTAATCTAGCTCGCCTTGTGCTAGTGCGTGGAGTACGTTCAAAATATTCTAGCACAGCGTTTTCAAATCCCTCCTGCTTGGCCGACCTTTCGATGCAGGCTCATGGAATGAACCCCAGGATAGAGTACAGACGTTGTACCATCCGGTTGAAACATGCCCACCAGCAACTGGTCTTCCGTCGATGAATCGCTGACGATACTCCAACACACATGACACAACATCATCTCATAGTATTCGCTATTACGGCGCGTGACGACATTTTCACGACAATTCCACACCGATCACTCAATTCACTGATCTGATACACAACTTCACACCGATACGGACAGAGTGAGACTAAAAACACACGCAAAAATTCGGTTATCCTAGCCTACTGTCCTAGTACTAGGGTAGCTGTCCTAATTATTGCTTTCGTAATTTTTTTCTTTAAAATTAAGTAAATTTACCGACTTTACGACGCCAAACACGTCAGAAGAGGCATATTTCATGCGTTAAGGCTTCTACATACCGGGGCGACTTGTCGCGCGACGCGACGCGACACAAAGGCACCGCTCGTCCCGCGACACGCGGGGCCTTTGTGCCACGTCGCGTCGCGCGACAAGTCGCGCCGGTATGTAGAAGCCTTTACACGAAATTGATAAATCCATTTCAAAATTAAGTAGTTTATTTTGAGATGAACAAGTTAAGTCTTAGTTGCTAAACTTTGCTCAGGTACTTGGATATTGCGGATAATCATAAAATAAACAAACATTTTGAGCATAAAACATAAGCACTTTGTTTATGCCGGATATCAAAACGAAAAAATAATTTAATAAAAATCAGACAAATAAGTGAAGTGCCGAGAATTGCCTCATTGACCCTAAACATCAATGTGTGGGTAACCTTTGTTATCCTACATGATTGTAAAAGTACAGAAATTAGGGTTGCTTATTATTAATGTGCAATAATTTCCGTTACTCATGAAGTCCTAGTACTTTAAATAACTTCTCTTGCATATTTGAGACATTCGCTGATTACGGAAAATTTAATCATCGACGAACGGACAACGGGACAACTGTAAACAAAGTGACGTGTTTAGATACATTTCTTTTTTATGTTATTTTATTTACACCGCTAGTAAATTTTTATTGAATATGTAATTAATCAATGAACATTACTAAAACAAAATTAAGTACTGAACCCTCTGGCATTATTTGTACCAGGACAAACATAAGTTACGTAAGAAAGTTTTCTAGGGTTCATTTTCACATAAATGAAACCTTTTTATTTGTATTGAGTACTTTTGTAGTTTCCTATTATTGCAATTCACGGTTTTGTCAGCCATTTAGTTACAGTGTCAAAAACACAAAAAACGATGATTATGATGAAGGAGATTTACAGGATTTTTTTTATTATTGCTGAGTTAGAAAAATTATTGAGCTTGGATAACTGTTGAGTGTAGTCATTTAATTCATAGACAATTTGGGCTATAGCGTTTAATAGTGCCTATTATCTGATATTTAAAGTATGATTTAATGATACTTCTACTGTACTATTAGTTACATACTTGGCGCTCGGCGGTACGTTTTTTTACTAAAAAACAAAAACAATTTCTTAGGTTACAATAAGGTTTTTGTAGTACTTAACTCATTTGTGTTCAAGTGTTTGATATTTTGTGGAATAAAACTAACATGCGGAACCCATTTTGCAAATAGTACCAGGAGACACAAATCTTTTACAGACTTGTTTCTTTGTGTGTAGTTTATTGACACCGATCAGCGGTCTTGGTCTAGTGATGTGTAGAATTAACTTGGAAACATTTGATTTAAATTAGTTAAATGTTTCTAACTGTATAATTATGTAGGTAAAGGTATACAAAAAACGTTGCCATATAGTTTGTTATCACCAAAAGAATCCGTGCCTTTGATATGTATATACCCTTTCCGTAACACGCTGTATAATATGTTTATATCAATACATCTGTCCCTTTCTATCTGTACTAATGCTGCAGTGTTGTGACAACTTCAAAACAAATCGCTAATGACAATTCAAACTATCGATATTTCCTAATGGTAAAAAAGTAATATTACTTAATGTTTACATTTTTAGATTTCCAAATATTCCGGAACTGAAAGAAAAGTTGATTAAGGCACACACACAGGGGAAATTGGTTTTCAAAAAAATATAGCTTTGTTTGTTCAAGGCATTTCAAAACTGATTGCTTTGAAACTTTAAAGAACCGGCGCCGTTTATTTAGTTCAGCAACAGTTTCATATTTTCCGTTTTTAGTAAAAAAAAAATGCACAATGAATACCCGTCGATTTTATCGATATCGAAAATATAGTTGCAAAACTGACTTGTGCATCACTATGTTTGGAACATTCGTCCTGACATTGTTGCATCAGCCAATCACAACCGCTGTATTTTCTTCGTCTCCCGGCCCGCAGTGGTGAGTCGTGCCCCTAGACGAAATCGGTCTATAAGCTCTCAAGCGGTTTAATTCTCTTTGGCTGCGACCCTATGCAAGACAGAGCCCCAGCGCTGGTTTTCAGCGACAACCGGCGCCGACATATGACGTCGTACGGTGAAGCAAACAATTAATAGGACGCTGTGCCGGTACATCATAGATAAAGAAAAATAATATAATTTAAATAATCGGTAGAATAAACTAAACAGAAATATTAATAAAAATAGACATACATGCTATGAGAATATCATCCTTCTTAAAGGTCACTGACTGTAATATATCCCTCTTCCTACTTCGAGAAATACTAACGTGATTTCTTATGCAATCAAAATTCGCAGTTCAACGGCACATACGACTTCAAATACCCGATGTCGGAGCTAGCACAGCTGGTACCCACCCTGGACGGCGTGGAAGTCATCATCACAGCGTCCGTGGGCGACCCATTCCTGGATGAGGTCATTGAGGGCTACAGCATCGCCAGGATCTTCAACTCCTCGTTACAAGTCAGCTTTCTGGGTGGAACGCCGCAGGTGTTCAAGCCTTCGATGCCGTTTGATGTTTATGTGAGTAGATTTTTTTTATGTGTAAAAGGTTTCTGGGTTTTTATCATTATGGGTTTTGTGTATTCTGGATTTATAATTTCTTTTAGTTTTGGTTTCGGACCGAATAAAAGCATAACGTTAACTTTAGCATAGCATTTATCCATTTATTTTGAACTAGCTCCGCCCCGCGGTTTCACCCGCATAAGTCTCGATCCCGTGGGATTATCGGGATAAAAAGTACTCTATGTCCTAATCTAGGTCATGGTCTACCTTTTTGTTAAATTTCATCCAAATCCGTTCAGCCGTTTTAGCGTGAAAGCGTAACAAACAAACTCACTTTCGCATTTATAATAGTTATTACTAGCTGCGCCCCGCGGCTTCACCCGCGTAAGTCTCGATCCCGTGGGAATATCGAGATAAAAAGTTGCCTATATGTTAATCCAGGGTGTCAGCTACCTCCATACAAAATTTTATCAAAATTGGTCCAGCCGTTTGAGCGTAACAAACACACACAGTCACAAACTTTCGCATTTGTAGCGGCATCAACATTGCCACATGCAAACTTCGCGTCACACTGACGTTACGCAAAATCCTGCATCGCGCAAGTAGAGTTTACCGCGCGACTAGCATATATACAACATCCCGACATCAACCTTCGGGCAGTTCCCCATCAGACACAACACTCGTCTGGTCGGAGGATCCTCCCTTTTCTATGGAGGATGAGTGAACTTTACACCCTTTTCCTCATAGCTCTAAACCTTTATAACATTAGTGTGATTAATTAATAAGGATAGGATAGGAAGATAAGATTACAGCTAGTGCTATAAATATGTGAACGAGATTAGGCTTCAATTGATCTTTAAAAATTCGAACATAGTCAATATCTAGAGTTCAACTAAAACGAATAACGACCGTTCAAGTCATAAGGGCGTATCATATAACCAAAAGATGTCAGCTAATAGAGCGATTTTCAAAGCGTTCAAAGCAAGTTTCTCTTATAAACGAAGTATATTATTTTTCTTTTTATGACATAAAGTACATTGACTGATAACAATGTCTTTTCAGATGGTAGTTTCATACCACGACGGATCCCCACTACCAAGCTGGCAAGCCCGAGGAGTATCGCTACAGGTTCACGTTCAAGTAGAGGGCAGAGGAAGTGGCGTGGACCCTCAACAGCCTGCGCTGGTGCCGGGCAGCGACGCCGTGTGGCATCTCAAGCTAGACCTCTACAAGTTGTTGCGTGAGTATATCCAGGCCGTATGCCGTATGTCGGCCAATCTCAACGGAGAATAGCCTTAAGACGCTGATAACTAGCTAAGATTGTCTCCACGTTTAGTATAGCTTCTACTAACCACATCCTTGCTCCAGGCCTACAAAACGACCCGAACTACCGCGACGTGCTCAACGGCATCACGGGCGTTCGCCTGAGTGCCCAGCTGGTGGACGCAGTGGGCTCGCACGCGACTGCTGACGTGCACTTCATCGCGCACTACAGCGCCAACAACCAACACATCCGCATCTCCACCAGCACTACTGACGCTAGGGTGAGTGCCATTACGCCAGTTTTCAATAGTAAGCCGGCTCCGCATGTTGGTCCCAACATTGGACAAAGTAGTACTGGCCAAAGTTGGCTGTACGTGTGGAGCCGGTACTACACGTGTGTGTGAAACTCAATACTCAATATATTTATTGCTAGACCACATTGTAAACTTACGTGGTAGGTGTTTACAAAATATCATCAGTGTGGCCGGGGTGTCGGGCACAGCAAAGGTAGACTACAGGAAGAGGGCTTTTACTTGACTACTTAGTTGTTAAATATATTGTAATTATTTTTTTATAAACCATGCAATTTTAAATTTGTCATTTAAATATTCATTGATTTTATAATAGCATTTAGATACAGTCCCCAGCAAGTAAGTTGGCAAGAGTAGTTAGATGCGCAGAAGTCATTTTTTAGGTCTCTTAGGTGGTCAAGCGGAACGCGGGGAATTAGGAGGCACCGTTTCGAGCACGCGATTGGTGCGTCAGTCGACACTCGCCTCCCACACCAGCATGTCGATTCTGTAAAAATCTCATCGTGAATTCTTGCGTGGAGTGAGCTGTCAGTATCATTCCACTGATGCTAGGGATTGACCAAGGATTACATTTACAATCATAATCGAGATTTTAATAATATTTTAATGCTAATTCTATTGATCATTTTATATTATTTCAAAGCTAGTTTAAATGTGTCTTAATATTACTATTTAGGGCGATTTTAAATAAAATAAAATAGCAAAACAGAAACTTAGTCAAAAACAATTTAATGTAAAAAAAAACAAAATTGAGTTTCTGTTTTAAATCTCGATTATGATTGTTAATGTAATCCTTGGTCCATCCCTAGCATCAAGTGGGATGACACTGACAGTTCACTCCACGCTCACTTCATCTTAGTTTTCACAGTGAGATGGTTACAGAATAGCACTGCTGGACCCGCGTTCCGTTCGCTCCCGATTACAATTGCGTGCACTAAAATTATACCCTTTGTTTTTGTTACGAATTGTTGTTACTATTTTAAATTAAGTTTGTTTTACGAGTGTATTTTTGTTGTTACTATTTTAAATTAAGTTTGTTTTACGAGTGTTTTTTTGCTACTAATGAAGCTTGTTGGCCTTTAGTTGTCGTTAACATTGTTTTTTGAAAGGCACAATAACTAAAAATATTTTATTATAATTATATTTTATTTATAACACCTAATAAACTTAACGAATTCCTCTCCTTTCTTTAACTTTCTTATAAACAGACATGTTTAAAATAAATGATTGCAATAACCATAGAATATCAACATTGGACATGACTAGTGTACTTGTTGGCTTGCTATGTTTAACCTATTTTTATGGCGTAATGTATATTTTGACTGTATATTTTCTCTTGTCCTGTAAAAGTGCAGTAGCAGCAAAGGATAACGGATGGGAATCATCGATTTGAGGTTTATGACGGAGCTCCGTTACGGAGTTCCGATTTCTGTCTGCAGGGTTTTAAGGAACCTTAGTGACACGAACAGCTTTTGATAAATTCAGAAGCCAGAGTTCCTATTTGCCGTTACCAAAGGACTTGAGCCACCCAAAAAAAAAAACAACTTAATTTTCTTTGTCCGTTTTCACATCTGTGCGATCATTCATCTGCCTGTTCGTATGGCCGGGCCTCGTTATAAAAATGACCCTAACATTAAGCCGTCATCACACAGGTGGGCGAGTACATAATCTTCCACGTGCAGAGCAACTTCTACATGGAGTCGTTCAACTATGTCGTCATGTCCAAGGGCATTATTCTCACGAGCGGACAGGAGATCATGCAGGTAAACTTGTTTTCCTCCTATATTTTCTTGATGGTTTTGTAAAATAGTTATGTTCATTTTTTTTCCTATATCGAACTTCTTTTTCTACGCAACTGTTGTTTATAATTAGGTGATATTCTTAGACTTAGTGGCATCAACTCACTAGTTAGCATCTATTGAAATTGCGCAACCTAACGTCATTTCTCAAAACAAATTGTTTAGTTTTAAAAGTTCAGATGCTTTTAACAAACACTATGTTATACTCTCGCAGTTTGGGTCACTGGTAAGAAGTTTACGCAAGGGTATTCGTGCATAAAATACAGATCTGCGTAAACACGCTGTCATTATCACAGCGGCTAAAAAGCTTGACGTTAGTCTATGCGTAGCTTGAAGGAACACTATTTTACAGGATTGTATTTATATAAATGTCACCGTAAGATTGTGAGCCAATGAACCAACCCGCACTGGGCTCGCGTGGTGGATTACAGCCCACTCTCTCTCACAGAGCGGAGGCATGTGTCCCAGCAGTGGGAACATTATAGGCTGATTATGATGATTGTGAGCACCATTAGTTTATAATCTATCTAACAAGATTATAAATTATCGAAAAAATGGGAACTGTTACAATACAGGGTGTTAAAGTAACTGCGTACCATAGCTTAAGGGTAGGTTCAGTATCGATAAAGGAACCCAGGAAAAAAAAAACAAAAAAGAAATTGCAAGATCAACCTAATTTAGTACCTACTAACTCAAAATAACAATAGTTTAGAATTAAAATTATTGATTGAGATGATGACGGACCTAAGCCCGTTAAAGTACAAAGAGACTTATTTTTATATTTAATTTTAAAAAAATGTTCTTTTTTTTTCTGGGTTTCTTTATCGATACTGAACCTACCCCTAATCTATGGCACGCAGTTACTTAAACACCCTGTATAACACATTCATTTTCGGTAGTTTACTTCTATAAGTGGGTGGCGCAGCACTGGCTGCTCCACCACAACGCCATTTGACATGGAACGAATTCGCTCATGGTCCGACGACCGATTGCAAATAGAAAAAAAAATGTTAATTGTTTATTGCTGTTCACAATTTTTCGATCGTTTATAATCTCACTCGATAGATTATAAACTAACGATGTTCATAATCACATGAACATGGCAAAAACGGAACCCTTACATTTTTTTCTTTATATAGCTTGGTGATTTATGGGTCTGACTGGTATTACTTTCGGTGTACGCAGGAGGGCGTGCGCACATTCGCCGTGACGGTGTCGGCAGAGATGGCGCCCGTGGCCACGGTGCTGGTGTGGAGCGCGCAGCGCCGCGCGCACGTGCTGGCCGACTCGCTCACCTTCCCCGTCAATGGCATCTCTAGGAACAATGTGAGTTTTACTAGTAGGCTCATTGAAAAAGAGCAGAAGGCCCATGGTCCCGTATATATAAAAAAAAATCTAAATCCAGTCGCTATCCCATCTCAGCGACAATCAATGTCAAAAATGTAGGTAAACAAGGTAAATTAAATGTGTTTTTGACAGATTGAGATTAGAATGCGAGCGTTCATAAAAATATGGGAATTGCCGCTCTGATATCTTTGAACTATAAAATGTAACTTTGTATTGGGTGGAAAAAAGAGTTGAGTGGAGTCAAAGTAACTCAAATCTCGATTTCTTGTTCATTTTACTGAAAGGAAACATTATTTAAAAATATTGTATCCAAATATTTTTTTAAACTTGCTTTTCTCAGCTGAGAATCAATCAGAAAAGGATGCCAAAAAAATTATTGTATAATTTTAAAGCATCTATCGACAGAAAATTAAGCCATAAAGTTGATTGTATAATTTTAAAGCATCCATCGACAATTATGAGACCCAAATAAATTAAGTATAAAAAACATTTTGTCTGAATTCGCAAATTTTACGACTTTTTGTGACTAGCGAAGGGTTTTGGGGGACTGTCTTAAATAATTTTGACCTTCGAAAAGTGCTGATTCTCAGCCTAGTTTGAATAAACTACTTTTTCATCCCATCTATTCGAAAACAGCCGAAAGGTACCTCGATAAGTGCGAGCAAAATGGGTCATTCCGACGCACTTAATAACAGTGACGAAATGACTTTTGAATGCAATTCGCTTCGATAAAGACCTGGCCGGTAATAAAAAAGCGCGCCTACCAACGCGGCATTGGTTAACCAAATTATAAAAATAAATCGCGGGATCTTCTTATAGTGTCTGAAGTTATTACGAATACCCAAGTGATAAATAAATCAACGACATTTTCTGTTCCCAACAAAACAGTTACAATAAACTCCTAAAATTGCGAAAACGTATCTAATATTAATATGAATTTGTAATTTGGTTATGTAAATATTTTGACGAGTAATTCGAACATAAATGTAGGGAACAGATTTTTATTTCGCGATTTCGGGTTTGGTCCCATAGTAAAAGTTGTTCATAATGATGAGTACAATGACTCCTTAAGAGGTTGTGCGTTAATTCTGGGACATGTTGTATATGTTTCTCATAGAGGGGGATGAAAAGCAGAGTGTGCCACACGGTACCAAAATTATTTAACCTCGAGCGACGAACTTTGAATCCCTCGCTACGCTTAGGATTCTACTTTAGAATCCTTCGCTTCGCTCTGGATTAAAAAAATCGCTCTCGCCCTCAATACATTATTTTGGTCCCTTATGACACAATCTACTATCAACTAACATTATAACCTGTTCTCCAGTTCACGGTGTTCATAAACAACCGCAAGCACCGCACGGGCGAGCGCGTGGAGGTGGCCATCTACGGCGAGCCGGGCGCCTACGTGGGCCTGTCCGGCATAGACAACACCTTCTACACCATGCAGGCCGGGAACGAGCTTACTTATGCTAAGGTAAATATTCATATTCCGTTTAAAATAGATTCCTTGTTATTCCTCAGTAACGGTCCAAGATGAGACTACTATGGGAAGCTTCTGTGTCTTAAGACGCAGATATATGCCAGTGACCTTGAGTGGTTAGCTTGCGTGTTCTGTACTGAGCTCACGCAACGCGTCATACGTTCAGCCAGTAATAGGACTCGCCCATCAAGGAGCGCTGTCCCCAATTTGACGCATTATTATTTTATTATACACAAAACAAAAGGTATTTTAATAAAACGCGTATACTAAAATATCAATAGTTAAATTATCTTTAAATTGGTGAAGGTTTCAGAAAAATACGCTTGGTAGATTATGCGCCATTCTCAGTTTTTTATCCGCGTTAGACATAAATTTACAAATTAATTTCACTATGTAATATAAACATAATCTAAAATATTCACATATTAAGTTATTGAGAAAATGCTCTAATTTAACATATATATTTTTTTTCAAATCGTTACCACTACTTGTTTAGACGTGATCTTCAGTATAATCGACACATCGTTAAGCCGTTTTAATATAGAACCTTTCAACTACCTGTCCTAGATCTTTAATATATTTTCCTATACTTAATACCCCAACTTTGTATAGGTTATATCAAAGATGTCTCACTTCGACGAGTCTACGAACGGCACGTTTGCTTACACGTGGCGCTCTCACTTCGGCGATGCGGACGATCTCGTGTACTTCCCTTCGTCCACCTTCGGCATTGATGCTAACAGGACCTTCGAGTGAGTATAAATAAATAATACCGTTTATTAGCTGCCGTTTTAAATACAACGATATGTTTACTATCAAAATGTGGGTCTCGGATAACGTCAGGCGACATCGCGGCAGACCGAGACGAAGATGGCGGGACAAGCTTGATGCTTACAGACAGGATTGGTCCACACTAGCTCAAGACAGAGAGGAGTGGAAAGGACAAAGGGAGGCCTTCGCACTGCCGCGGCCGTAGAACTAGGACATAGGCTATAAATAAATAATATGAATTATTTATTTACTATGAAAAACTAACTCGACTGCCTACTTGGTCTAGTGGTCGCTAGCGCTACTGCCGAGCCCGAGGTCCGGGGTTCGATTCCCAGGTCGGGCAAAGTGTTATTGGGTTTTTCCACCACGAATTTCTCAGTAGCAGCTTGGAATATGGATTTGTGGCCGGTTGATGGCAATAGGCTCGCCCCCTATTACATGGGACTTAAACATTACTGGCGAAACGTAGGTGTACTATAGGTACTCCTCGGTTCAACCTTTCGGGGAAAAAACGCGTGATGTTATGTTATGAAATATATGCTTTGAGTTTTTTTTTATATAACACGAAATAAGGGTTAAGTTCTGTTTCTATTTAAGGCGCTACCCCGAGCTAAACCTCGTTTTCCTTCGTTATTCAGAGGCTATTAACTCATTAATTAAGAGAAATAAACTGCATCTAAAAGAACATTATTAATGCTCGTAATAGCGTGTTGGAGTATAGTAAAAACTTATAATCCACTTCAACACTATCCGCTCACCACTGGACCTAAATCCTTACTATTCCTTTAGCCTTGCTTGGGACCACACGTCTCACGTAATATTAGTTAATCACATTTTACATTATATAACTAAAAGGATAATAAACACATTATTGAAATCTTGAAGGCCTTTCTTTTAATCAGGGACCGTACAACCCCGTTTAAGGGTTAAGCCTTTCGAAGGGGTAACCCATTCAATGGGTTACCTTTATCATGGTGTAACCCATTGAAAGGGTTTTATATTAGAAACCCATTGAAAGGGTTACATGATAATCCATTGAATGGGTTTTATACTTGAAACCCACTGAAAAGGTTACCTGATAACCCATTTCAATGGGTTCTATACCTACTTGAAACCCAGTAACATGAAAAAATCATAATATTATGTTATTTCGATATCCGCCCAGCACGCGTAGCAGGACCAATTCTATCTCTATTCTACCCAGGGACCATTTTGGTTAGCATTTTAGAAAAACCCTAGATAGATAGGATTTTTCTGAGCAATTAACCAAAAACCGATACGGTGTGGGTAATTTGGAATGGCTTAAATTAAGCCGTTCAAAAGGGTTACCCACATCGTATGGGTTTTTATCGAAAACCCTTTCAATGGGTTACCAAAATTTAATTTAAGCTGTTCATAAGGGTTACCCATATCGTATGGGTTTTTGTTTAACCGCTTAGAAAAACCCTATCGAAAACCCTTTCAATGGGTAACCAAAATGGTCCCTGCTTTTATTTGCCATTAACACACCTCTGTCTAACCCTTTGCGCATTACAGGCGTGATGTTATGTATAAAGGATTGCTTTTATTCGACTTGTCCTTATTCTGAGCCATAAGAGCGCGGGCAACATGCATTCGTGTTATACTAAAATAATTGTTATCCCACAGATACGCAGGCCTCATAGTGTTCAGCGACGTGCCGGTGACGCGGCGCTACACGACGTGCAACGTGTCGCAGGGCTTCGGCGAGTGCCTGGAGGGGGGGTGCTTCCCGTTGGCCAAGCGGTGCGACGGCGCCTACGACTGTCCCGACCACACGGACGAGTCTAACTGTGAGTTTATATTCCACCTGCATGTTTATTTAGAACATAGGAGGACTTACAGAAAGGGGGTGACTATCGAGACCACGACTTAGAGAAATATGGAAAAAAAAAGTTATTTAAAAAAAACAAAAAACCTGACTTATTTATTTTTGGTACTTAAAGGATACTCGTTTTCTTTTCATCTTGTTTCCATCTTTTCAGTTCATGTTTTTGCAGTCGGGTTTTTTATGTTTTTTTAAATAACTTTTTTATTTTATACTTTTTAGTTAGGATTATAAGACGGTAAATTAGGTTATATACTCACTTATAATCGGGTGATAACGTCCTGTTACTCACTCCAAAAGTGCGGGATACTTTTTTATCATTTCTCATTTAAATTACTTTTAAACATATAATAATATATATTTTTGTAATCACCTTTTAAAACCCTTCATTTTGATACCCCACTCGATAGGCTTGAAAGATATTTTTTTTCGAAAAGAAACCTTTTGGCGCCATAAATCCACCATTTTGATTTTTAATAATTTGAATATACCATATAACACTCGCGCAATAAAGACGAATCTAACGACATATCACTCATCAAAATCAGTTCAGCCGTTTACTAGTTACGAGGGAAGATAGGGACAGACATACATACATACAGGTCAAACACATAACACTCCTTTTTTGGCTTCGCCGCAGTCGGGTAAAAAGAGGACATTGCGCTGACCCCAAATAGATAGGGATTAGAGCAGGACACTGAAGACAGGTGAAAACACGCACAGCAATTCGATTAGCGCATCTAACTTGTTAGAGCCCTTTAAAACTGAAGGTAATTGAACTGTATTGTGCGTTGACATGATATTATAGCCGCCGAAAGTCCATAAAAATCTTACATTTCCTAGCAAACACTTCGCATATTATTTCGATATTCTGCCAATTACATTTCAGAAGAAATAATAATAAGTTTTCTACCTGTGTTATAATGAGGTCTAATTGTTATCCAGGTGAAAACGACATAAACAAGTCGTTCGAGCTGACCCACTTCCGCAAGTTCCGGTTCAACCGCGTGCAGCGCCAGTACGACAACGTGTGGCTGTGGCGTGACGTCAACATAGGACCACACGGGCGATACGTGTTCACTGCGGATGTGCCTCAGGTATATATATTTTGCACTTTATCACAACATTCTTTCTTCATCAACGAGAGCGTTTACACCTTACAGCATTTCATACAAACTTTCAAGCCCTTGTTTTTCGAAATGACTAAACCGATTTTAATTAAACTTCATACGCATAAGCAGGATATAAAGGTCTAAAAAGTTAGTAAAGAACATTTTCAAAAATAGTGTTACAGTCAAATTATACCGATTTTAAATTTTCTATAGATACAGAGATTTCCAGTTATCTGTTTTTAAATAAGACATTTTTCGAAAATGTTCTTTACTTACTTTTTAGACTTTTGTATCCTGCTTATGCGTATGAAGTTTCATTAAAATCGGTTCAGTCATTTCGAAAAACAAGGGCTTGAAAGTTTGTATGAAATGGCGTAAGGTGTAGACGCTGTTAATGCTAAAGTTAAAGTCAAGCTAGCGAAAGTTATGACCAGCAACAGACTCTGTGCACATTATTGCCCTAAATATTGCACCGAGTCCAATTCTGACGGCAAAAATTAGGCTAAATTATTTTTCGTCTTTCAACTTTCACTTAGTTGAATACATCAAATTGTGTTGTAATTGATTATGGCGAGCATTTTTTTTGTGGACGAAGTCTTTCTCCTTTTGTGTATCGTACGATACCTATGTTGTTTGAATTTTATTATAATGCTCTATTTTGTTATAGATACCGGCTCACTGGATAGTGTCAGCATTCAGTATGTCTCCCAGCCTCGGTCTAGGGATGTTGACTGAACCTAAACGCGTAAGTATTTATGATCATTAACATTTATTCTGGAATAATAAAATAATAATAAGCATGCTTGGTTGCGGCATTATGCTGAGATAGGGACCTTTTTGGCATCGCACAAGTTTTGGTTGTTTTTATTGTTTAAGTTAGTTTTATTTATTTATTTTA
Source organism: Tiliacea aurago (assembly GCA_948098905.1). Classification (NCBI taxonomy): domain Eukaryota; kingdom Metazoa; phylum Arthropoda; class Insecta; order Lepidoptera; family Noctuidae; genus Tiliacea; species Tiliacea aurago. Next base: position 23,638,758 of record OX402593.1, read on the forward strand.
AATGCAATATTTGTATTTCTTGTGCGTGTCCCGAATAAAATATTTTTCTTTCTTTCTATCTAGTGCTACAAGAGCATGCTACTAATGAGCACGCTACCTAGTAGCAAACAGGCATGCTTATTAGTAGCATCTTATGTATTCCAGGCTTTGGGGCGGACGTTTTGGGGGCTGTCGGGCTAATTCCCTGCCTTGAATAAACGGATTTTGATTATAGACTATTGTTGTGCGTGTTATTTATTATGTAGGGTCCAGATAAATTATATGCAAGTCGGGTTATATTGAATATGATAAATTGTTTATTAAAGGTTCACATTACTTGGTTACAATTATTACAGTAAATTAGGACGTGGCAAGGCGAAGGTATGTAAGCGACTGACCGAGCGGCGCTGGCGTTCCTTACTCATACCAAAAATGCAATTAAGCAATTCGCATCGCTAGCGTCGCTACACTATCATAAATAAAATTTTACGTGAAAATTTATTATTATTTATTTCACACCAATAAGTACAACATCTTCCAGTATACCCAAGACGATGTTATATCAACACACTATTTATCCTTATAAAATACCTAAGTTTACATAAACAAAAATTCAACAATAAAAATAAAACTAAACTACTTAATAAAAATTACATTTTCTTTTCAAATCTTGTTTCCAAAATCAAATACTACTCAGACTTATTTATAAAGGTTTATTACAACAATTTTTTTGTGCACCAAAAGCTTCTGTATATTTCTATATGTAACAATAGCCTCGGTCTAAAACAGTCGCCAATTACAAGTTAACCTACATTCTCAGAAATAAGAACTGTCCTTAAGACGCAGATATATGCCAGTGACCTTGAGTAGTTAGCTTGCGCGTTCTGTACTGAGCTCACGCAACGCGTCGTACGTTCAGCCAGTAATAGGACTCGCCCACCAAGGAGCGCTGTCCCCAATTTGACGCATTATTAATTTATGATACACAAAACAAAAGGTGTTTTAATAAAACGTGTATACTAAAAGATCAATAATTAAATTATGTTTAAATTGGTGAAAGTTTCAGAAAAATACGCTTGGTAGATTATGCGCCATTCTCAGTTTTTTATCCGCGTTAGACATAACTTTACAAATTAATTTCACTATGTACTAAAAACATAATCTAAAATATTCACATACTAAATTATTGAGAAAAAGCTCTAATTTAACATATATTATTTTCAAATTATTAACACTACTCGTTTAGACGTGATCTTCAGTATAAAATCATTAAAAGTCGGTTATCGTCGCTTTAACCGAGTAACCGTGGGGTTTCTTGCCGGCTCTTCTCCTTAAGAAATGACCAATTGGAACCGTGCACCTAACTTCTGACGTTTCATAAGTGCCCATGTAGGATTATGTGAAATAAAATGTTTTGAATAATTTTATCTTGTTTACACAGTACATAGGCGTCCTACCATTCTTCATAAAAGTGGAGGGGCCCGAGCAGTGTCGGCAGGGCGAGCAAGTGGGACTGCGAGTGATCGTGTTCAACTACCAGCCGCAGGACATCGAGGCCGTCGTCGTGCTGTCCGCCTCGCCCGACTACAAGTTCGTGCATGTGGAGGAGAATGGCATCGTGAGTATATAATCTATAGAAAATAAAACAGTCTTGGACATTACTGACATCGACGAAGGATAAAATCGTGGGTAAACCTGTATTTATTTCAGACATAATTCTAGTCCCTAGTTTACACTCGTACATTTAAATGATTAATTCTAAACAGATAAAAACCCAAAATAAAATAATTGTGATTAATTAAATTTTAATATTCAACAAATAATTTAAAAAATATTAAATTGATATGAAATATAAAAAACCGGCCAAGTGCGAGTCAGACTCGCGCACGAAGGGTTCCGTACCATTATCTATAAAAATGGCAAAAATATCACGTTTGTTGTATGGGAGCCCCCTTAAATATTTATTTTATTCTGTTTTTTAGTATTTGTTGTTCTAGCGGCAACTGAAATACATCACGATTCATGAGATACAGCCTGGTGACAGAGGGACAGACAGACGGCGGAGCCGTAGTAATAGGGTTCCCGTTTTACCCTTTGGGTACGGAACCCTAAAAATGGCAGAAATGTATAAAAAATAAAATGGCAATGTCAATATAACACTGAAATCACCAACCCGTCTTGAGCAAGCGGTGGTTATCAAAGCACGTACCTTCTCTTTTTATTTTCCACTTTTTAGTTATGGAACCTATCCCACACCCTGTTGTTATCCTATAATGTAGTCACTAGTTCCGATAATTGGCGGCACGGTTGGCGCAGTTAGTTAAGCGATTGACTGCTGCGCTGCGTGTCGCGGGTTCGATTCCCGCACGAAACAAATATTGGTATGACCTACAAGTAGTTGTTCCGCATCTGGCTGTTTGTGTATGTGAATTTAAATGTTTGTAAACGCACCCACAATACAGGAGAAATTCCTAGTGTAGGGCAACGTTATTAAAAAAAAAAAAAGTCACCCAATCTTACCCTAAGCTCATAACTAACCCAACACTTTTCTTCCCAGGTCCGTTCATACAACCCACGTACGTCATTCGGCGAGCACCAGTTCTTCGTGTACATAAGTTCGGGCGACGCGGCCACGGTGTACGTGCCCGTCGTGGCCACGCGCCTGGGAGACATCCACGTGCGCCTGCACGCGTCCACGCTCATGGGACAACACCACTATGTCAAGAAGATCTCTGTAGAGGTAGGAGTCATACACATGCGTTTGAGACAAGACGTCATTACCCCGGGTACAGTCGAGTTCATTAATATATTAGCCCTTTCAGGCTTCAAAAATATATGACCGTCAAAAAAAATCATAATATTGTGACAACTATAAGCATCATTAAATTGTGGTCAAGATTTCGATTCATTAATATGTGACTGGTTTTTCTCAGTAACATGTATACAGCCAAAAGCACATTATTATATGAACAACATTAAGATCATATTATCTGAACATTGTAGGATTCACAATTATGTATGCACACATGAATACAATAATATCTAAACACAAGTAAATGTAATTCAAATTCAACCTTATTACTTACGTCATAAAGATAATTTTTAGCAATCTTAAAATTGCATGGTCAAGGAGTTTGCAACATTATTTATCACTGGCTAGATTAACTTCAAATGACGTTATGTTTTTCTAATTACTGGAAGATAGTACTGGAAGCTAGTACTGGGAGCTAGTACTGGAAGATAGCACTGGAAGATAGCACTGGAAGATAATACTGGAAGATAGCACTGGAATATAGTACTGGAAGTTAGAACTGGAAGATAGTGCTGGAAGATAGTATTGGGAGCTAGTACTGGAAGATAGTACTGGAAGATAGCACTGGAATATAGTACTGGAAGTTAGTACTGGAAGATAGTACTGGAAGATAGTACTGGAAGATAGTATCGGGAGCTAGTACTGGAAGGTAGCACTGGAAGGTAGCACTGGAAGATAGAACTGGAAGATAGAACTGGAAGATAGCACTGGAAGATAGCACTGGAAGATAGCACTGGAAGATAGTACTGGAAGATAGCACTGGAATATAGTACTGGAAGTTAGTACTGGAAGCTAGTACTGGGAGCAAGTACTGGAAGCTAGTACTGGGAGCTAGTACTGGAAGATAGCACTGGAAGATAGTACTGGAAGATAGCACTGGAATATAGTACTGGAAGTTATAACTGGAAGATAGTGCTGGAAGATAGTATTAGGAGCTAGTACTGGAAGTTAGTACTGGAAGATAGTACTGGAAGATAGCACTGGAAGATAGCACTGGGAGCAAGTACTGGAAGGTAGCACTGGAAGATAGAACTGGAAGATAGTGCTGGAAGATAGAACTGGAAGATAGTGCTGGACGATAGTGCTGGAATATAGTACTGGAAGTTAGTACTGGAAGCTAGTACTGGGAGCAAGTACTGGAAGCTCGTACTGGGAGCTAGTACTGGAAGATAGTACTGGAAGATAGCACTGGAATATAGTACTGGAAGTTATAACTGGACGATAGTGCTGGAAGATAGTATTGGAAGCTAGTACTGGAAGATAGTACTGGAAGATAGCACTGGAAGATAGCACTGGAAGATAGCACTGGAATATAGTACTGGAAGTTAGTACTGGAAGCTAGTACTGGGAGCAAGTACTGGAAGCTAGTACTGGAAGATAGTATTGGGAGGTAGTACTGGAAGGTAGCACTGGAAGGTAGCACTGGAAGATAGAACAATACACTTACTGTATTAGTACAGTAGTAGTAGTACAGTACTTCCAGCACTATCTTCCAGTACTATATTCCAGCACTATCTTCCAGTTATAACTTCCAGTACTATATTCCAGTGCTATCTTCCAGTACTATCTTCCAGTACTAGCTCCCAGTACTAGCTTCCAGTACTTGCTCCCAGTACTAACTTCCAGTACTAACTTCCAGTACTATATTCCAGCACTATCGTCCAGCACTATCTTCCAGTTCTATCTTCCAGCACTATCTTCCAGTTCTATCTTCCAGTGCTACCTGCTACCTTCCAGTGCTACCTTCCAGTACTAGCTCCCAATACTATCTTCCAGTACTATCTTCCAGTACTAACTTCCAGTACTATATTCCAGTGCTATCTTCCAGTACTATCTTCCAGTACTAGCTCCCAATACTATCTTCCAGCACTATCTTCCAGTTCTAACTTCCAGTACTATATTCCAGTGCTATCTTCCAGTGCTATCTTCCAGTACTAGCTCCCAATACATCTTCCAGCACTATCTTCCAGTTATAACTTCCAGTACTATATTCCAGTGCTATCTTCCAGTACTATCTTCCAGTGCTATCTTCCAGTACTAGCTCCCAGTACTTGCTCCCAGTACTAGCTTCCAGTACTAACTTCCAGTACTATATTCCAGCACTATCTTCCAGTTATAACTTCCAGTACTATATTCCAGTGCTATCTTCCAGTTCTATCTTCCAGTGCTACCTGCTACCTTCCAGTGCTACCTTCCAGTACTAGCTCCCAATACTATCTTCCAGTACTATCTTCCAGTACTAACTTCCAGTACTATATTCCAGTGCTATCTTCCAGTACTATCTTCCAGTACTAGCTCCCAATACTATCTTTCCAGCACTATCTTCCAGTTCTAACTTCCAGTACTATATTCCAGTGCTATCTTCCAGTACTATCTTCCAGTACTAGCTCCCAGCACTAGCTTCCAGTACTTGCTCCCAGTACTAGCTTCCAGTACTAACTTCCAGTACTATATTCCAGCACTATCGTCCAGCACTATCTTCCAGTTCTATCTTCCAGCACTATGTTCCAGTTCTATCTTCCAGTGCTACCTGCTACCTTCCAGTGCTACCTTCCAGTACTAGCTCCCAATACTATCTTCCAGTACTATCTTCCAGTACTAACTTCCAGTACTATATTCCAGTGCTATCTTCCAGTACTATCTTCCAGTACTAGCTCCCAATACTATCTTTCCAGCACTATCTTCCAGTTCTAACTTCCAGTACTATATTCCAGTGCTATCTTCCAGTGCTATCTTCCAGTACTAGCTCCCAGTACTAGCTTCCAGTACTATCTTCCAGTAATTAGAAAAACATAACGTCATTTGAAGTTAATCTAGCCAGTGATAAATAATGTTGCAAACTCCTTGACCATGCAATTTTAAGATTGCTATTAAAATTATCTTTATGATGTAAGTAATAAGGTTGAATTTGAATTACATTTACTTGTGTTTAGATATTATTGTATTCATGTGTGCATACATAATTGTGAATCCTACAATGTTCAGATAATAATTATGATCTTAATGTTGTTCATATAATAATGTGCTTTTGGCTGTATACATGTTACTGAGAAAAACCAGTCACATATTAATGAATCGAAATCTTGACCACAATTTAATGATGCTTATAGTTGTCACAATATTATGATTTTTTTTGACGGTCATATATTTTTGAAGCCTGAAAGGGATAATATATTAATGAACTCGACTGTACACACTCATATACAACTGTACAAAGATCTTTTGGCACGTGGCAAAAATCGGTACTTATCGAATCTTGTTTTTAAATACAATAAAAAAAAACACAAATCACCAACAACGCGCGCCAAAAGATCCTTGAAGCACTGTACACACGGTTACATATCAAGGTTACACATTTCCAGTTTTAGCTGATAGCGCGCTGGTGCTGGTTTATTAATATCTGTAACTTTTATGATGTACAGAATAAAGAGTATTCTATTCTATCGCACATCGCGCATTGTGTAGAATTTCCGTACAATGAGAGGTCAGATTATACTGGAAATGTATGTGAGCCGTCAGTGGCGTACTTGTGTACGGCACTGACGGCTACATATCAAGCTAGGCACGCCGCGCCGCCGACAGATTTTTTTACTATTAAAAACAACAGCCAACTCAGGTATTTCAGTTGCTTAAGTTGTTCATGGTTGTTAATAGAACTAACATCATTATTATAATTTGGGTTAGAAAACGTTTGTTGTTGTGAATTATGATTTTATTAGGGCAACCCGGGCTTTTTGGCTTATAAGAAGGCACCGCCACTGGAAGACGTGTACAAGTTGTGATACATGTTACCGACAAGTCTTTAAAACACATGTTGTGTATAAAACAAGTATCATATGTGTGTTGTCCTTGTTTCAGACATGTCTTGTTAACTATTTTGCTCACCTTTGAGCTTTGGGGCTGTATATAGACCTTTATAAGAGTTGATCCACAACTATTAAATAGTTATTCTTGATTTTGATTCTCTACTCTATTACTGTTTACAATTTGTTTGAGGTGCAAATGATAAACGAAAACATAACTTGTAGAATACTTGTTTTATACATTGGTTTAAATTCAGTCGCTCCATGTAAAATACCCCCCCCCCCCCTCCCCTCTCGAAGAGAGGAGGCCCAAGTCCCAGCAGTGGGAACATTATAGGCTGATTAAGTATGTAAAATACTGGTAGACTGGCTGGTGGTACTGGTGGTGGTATCCAACTGCATCCGGTTAGACTGGAAGCCGACCTAGACCTAGGAAAAGGCTAGGCTGATGATGACCTTGTGCTCTGCAAATGTTGCTCACTGTAAACTGCAAAACCTGCTTGTTTGAGTTGCTGTTGCTGAGTTGAAAAAGTATTTTTCTAATCCGACTAGTAATTCCAGAGATCAGCGCATTCAAACAAACAAACATACAAACAAACTCTTTAGCTTTATTATTAGTATAGATAATATGTAAATGAACTTTGTTAATGTTTTTTTTTTTTGTACATAAACCATATTCTGTTTCTGTTATTATATTGTCTGTGTGGTGCCGGACGTAAAGAATAGCACCGCCCCATTTCTTCCCGTGGGTGTCGTAAAAGGCGACTAAGGGACTTACTAGAGAATGAGCAGCAGCGTTCTCTATGCATTTTAACACCATACTGCGATCGCCAACCCGCCTGCCAAGCGTGGCGATTATGGCAAACCCCCCGTTTTAGGAGAGGCCTATGTCCAGCAGTGGACGTCTTTCGGCTGAAATGATGATGATGAAACCATATTCCATTTATCTATCTAGTTCCTTTATTTTTCACATGTTTGACATCATTTCCAATCATGACTTTTACGAACACATATTAACCATTCAATTTCTCCCACAGGCAGACGGCATACCGCAGTACCGGCACCAGTCCGTCCTGCTGGACCTGTCCAACCGCGCCTACGTGTTCCAGTACATGCACGTGAACGTGACGGAGACGCCCATCATCCCGTACGAAGTGGACCGCTACTACGTGTTCGGCTCCAACAAGGCGCGCATCTCTGTGGTCGGCGATGTGGTGGGGCCCCTGTTCCCGACCATGCCGGTCAACGCTACCAGCTTGCTGCACATGCCGATGGTGAGTGAATCTTTTAGTCATGACATGATAAATCACCATGTTACTATAATAAGTAGTGAAGTTACTGTAAAAATATGTATATACTATACTATATATATACTATAGTCAGGTGGATATCAAGTCCAAAACTGAAGTAGTTCACTCGTCTAGCTCTAGAGTTCTTTGTCGCGGTGTCCCGCAGGGTTCTGTGGTTGGACCACTGCTGTTCATCTGCTACATTAACGACTTTCCCAAGTAATCAGCCACCAAATGTCATTTTTTTTTTCGATGACAGCACAGTTGTATATGATACTGGTAACTTTAAACAATTAGAAGATGACATAAACACTAGTCTTGTTACAATTGTTAACTGGCTAAATGACAATAACCTTGAAATTAACTTCACTAAAACTAAAATTATGAGTTTTAAAATTAGACAAATATTACCATCGCACTTATAAGTAAACTATAAAGGAGACCAAATACTTGAAACTAACATTACAAAATTTCTTGGACTACATACTGATAACGATATGTCATGGAGGACTCAAATCGATAATGTATGTGGGAAGCTAAGTAAGTTTTCATAAGCTCTTCACATGTTAGGCAAAATTGCGAATAAGACAGCGCTCCTAACAGCTTATCATGGGTATGTCGCCTCCACTTTGCGATATGGCCTTATATTTTGGGGCAATGCTACTAAGGTTGAGGAGGTATTATTAGCACAGAAAAAATGTATTCGAGCTATATGTAAAATAAAACGAACAGACTCATGCAAGCCACATTTCCAAAAATTAAAAAATATTGACTGTACCATCACTCTATGTCTATGAAGCCTGTATCTTTGTAAAAAACAATATGTATTTGTATAAATCTGTCGAAAGTCAACGGCGCTCAAAAAAGTTGCACCTGCTGCGCACTAAAACCAAATTTCTATACAATAGTGTATATATGCAATGGCACCAAAATTGTATAATGAATTACCAGATCAAATTGTATCAAGCAACAACTTAAATGAGTTTAAACATAAGCTTTTTAAATTATTGAGTGACAAGGCATACTATTCTGTTAGTGAATATCTTAATGACAAATTAAAATAATATTTAATTGTATATCTGTCTGTATAATTAAAATGTTGCTTCCATAATGATAATGATATTCTGTATTGACATTTTTTGTTTAATTTTATTGTTGTAGATTATTATTGTAAGTATACCAAATTGTGACTATACTACTTATTTGTTGTTGTACATTTATTATTAATTTTGACTATTAGTGTTGGGCATGAAATTGTGACAGGTAGAATACTTACTTTGACTTTATTTTATTTTACATTTTCATTTTGTTAAAATGTGACATTTGATTACGCAAACAATTTTGTATACCTTCTGGCGGGACGTAGTATGGATCAAAAATTAATTTTAAACATCTATATAATTTTTTACCCTATGTTCACAAAATGAATAAATTAATTTGAATTTGAAAAAATATCCAAATCGCTATAGGTGTGCCTATAAAATTTGAGGATTTCCCTCGATTTCCATGGGATCTCCAGATCAGATCCTGACGTGATGACAATGGGACCGACTGTAAAGTATACCCTTTCAAACAAAAAAAGAATTTTCTAAATCGGCCAAGCCGTCTTCAAGTAATCAGGAAAAATAAATTAAAAAAAAAAGTTACGACGAACTGAGAACCTCCTCCTTTTTTTGAAGTCGGTTAAAAATACTGTGTATGTTAACATGTTTTATTACCGTCACAGGACTCAGCCGAACAGAACATGTTCAGTTTCGCGGCGAACATGTACCTGACGCTGTACATGCGTCTGATCAACCAACGTAACAAAACGCTGGAGCGAGACGCGTTCTACCACATGAACATACTGTACCAGCGACAGCTGTCCTTCATGAAGCCGGACGGCTCCTTCAGCTTGTTCCGAAGTGATTGGTGAGTAATGTCATCGTGTTCAATAAGCCGAAACACGTCCACTGCTCCCCCAAGCATCGCCTCATCGACCGGTCGAGTGCTTCTCACATCCAGCGTTTTCCCGCGACATTCTCTAGTCAGTCCACCTTGTGAAGATCCTACCCACACTGCATTTTCCAGTATGCGGTCTCCATAAGAAAGAAATAAAGAATTATTATTTATTTAGCACCAGGGACCATTTTGGTGACCCATTGAAAGGGTTTTCGATAAGAGTTTTCTAAGCGGTTAAGACGCAGATATATGCCAGTGACCTTGAGTGGTTAGCTTGCGTATTCTGTACTGAGCTCACGCAACGCATCGTACGTTCAGCCAGTAATAGGACTCGCCCATCAAACAGCACTCTCCCCAATTAGACGCATTATTCATTTATTATACACAAAACAAAAGGTATTTTAATAAAACGCGTATACTAAAAGATCAATAAATAAATTATCTTTAAACTGGTGAAGGTTTCAGAAAAATACGATTGGTAGATTTTGCGCCATTCTCAGTTTTTTATCCGCGTTAGACATAACTTTACAAATTAATTTCACTATGTAATATAAACATAATCTAAAATATTCACATATCAAGTTAATGAGAAAATGCTCTAATTTAACATATATTTTTTTCAAAACATTAACACTACTCGTTTAGACGTGATCTTCAATATAAAATCATTAAAAGTCGGTTATCGTCGCCTTAAACAAAAACAGAACGGCTTAAGGACGCTATCACATTTTTTCTCAAATATCAGTGCTTTTCAGGTACCATTTTAATGAATTAGGAGTCACAACTGCTAGGATATCATTGTCTCAAATTAAAGGTAATATATTCATCTCCAAAAAACGCCCATAAAAATTGTATAGCCCCATACAACATTTTCACACAAATACGTTTCAACAATCACAATAAAACCAACAAATGAAAAAAAAATGGGGTCTGAAAAGGAACCAATATAGCTAAATCCACTGCATAGTTAAACATACAAATAATAAAAAATTGTTGCTTATATAGTCCTCTATACGGCCTACTAAATATTTTGTAAGTAAATAAATAACTTTTTTATTTATGATTTTATAAAATAAGAAGCGCTCTCAAATTTCTCCATACATTTTCTACTCGCGGTTCGTCATTCCGCGCTCAGACGCGCTCGTGAAAGCACCGGTGTATCGATTTTTCGCAAAAAAATATTTACGTACAGAAGTGTGTGCTGTATTGTATACTGTGGGTGGACGAAGTTGATACTTTTTCGGACCGAAATAAAAGTATGATTATTGGAATTGGTTTTAAAAATAAATACATAGTTGTAATTTTTTGTATAAATAATGGTTGTAGATTACGGATAAACATTGTGTAAATAATTATATTATCAAATTGAAATGGCGGAAATATTTTTTTTTCGAGATCGGTCGATTCGGTTTTTAGGGGTGGTGATTACGTATGACATAATTTTTTAAATCCAAGATGGCGGGTGTATTTTTTTTTAAAAATTCGACATTGTTATCAATTGTGGAGGTGTTGAAGGTGGTGTTTACGAATATTATACCATCCAATTTTTGATTCATGATGGTGGATGTACATTTTGGTGATAAATCGACTTAGTTGTCAATTCATAAATCTGTCTGTCTGTCTGTCTATCTGTCTGTCTGTCTCACTTGGATATCTCAAGTACTACTAATGCTATCAACTTGAAATTTAGAATAGTTTTAGATGACGTTTGCCCAACTATTTTGCAAACGAGAAATCAATTTTAAAAAATATACCTTTTTTGCAAAAGGGACTGAAAGGGGTCTTAAAAAATTTAAATGGGGCTACTAGGGCATGTGGGGTATCATATGAAAGAGCGCTGTTTGCACCTTCTCAAAAAAAAAATTAAGCAGCATAGTTTCCGACTTGATGCAAAATGTAAAAAAAAAACCGTTTTTATAAAAATCTGAAATTATTCCATGTGATAGAAGTTTATGTAAACATTACAGGAAAAATAATACGATGTCTCTAAATAGCACAGAAATCATCAACATCATATATACGTACGGAACCCTCCGTGCGCGGGTCCGACTCGCTCTTGACCGTTTTTAGGGTTCCGTACCCAAAGGGTAAAACGGGAACGGGGACTTTAAAAATAAATAATTAAATTAAAATAAAACAAATATTTAAGGGGGGCTCCCATACAACAAACGTGTTTTTTTGCCATTTTTATAGATAATGGTACGGAACCCTGAGGCGCGAGTCCGACTCGCACTTGGCCGGTTTTTTTTTATTTTCAGGAGCAAGAATGCGCAATAAGAGAATATAAGCCAAAAGGCACAAAAATAATCGAGATTGATTTCCTTTTTGAGCAGCTAATCCTTGTAGGTAGCCACACTTCTCTTTTTGATCGCGGCGTGAAGTATCTCATCATGAATAAAGACAAAACAAGGGTGAACATTTAAAGACTGTAGCTGTAACCGTTTGGCTGTAAAACCTGTGTGATAGACGGACACGTGAGTGACAGCAATAGTGCTCCGTTTGGACCCTTCGGGTACTTAACCTTAGAAAGAGCTGGCCTTCATTATAAATTTGAACTTCTTTGAAACATGAAATGAAAATATACTTTTTACTACCTACTTTGGTTTTAATTTTTATCAAAAGTACTGAAATCGCGCCCCAGTCTCTGTAAATAAAATACTTACTATTTTCATAATGGAATGATTATTTTTAAATACCACAACGAAAGTATACGATAAACTCCCAGGCTAGTATTTGATTATGTCATGCTCAAACATTTGCCAGCAAAAATAATATTTACATGTACCTACTTACATCTTCTCTAACTAATAGTAGCCTGTTGGATAATCGTAGGTGTTCCTTGTAATAGGTTGTTAGTTTGGGTTGTTAGTTTATGTAAAAATATGGAATTTAATCCATATGGCCAGCGCTTGAAATTTTTGGGTACCTACCTACGCTACGTAATGGCTGATGAATTTTAAAAAATACTAAAAACATAATTATCACGCAGAAAGTACTTAGTCACAGTTACTAAAATTCGATTGCAAACTTACACAACTAACTTTACTCAATTAATACCAGTAAAATTAAAAAAATATACCTTCAAGTACCAAGATTAGTTAAGTTACGTATAAAATCAAGCGGTCAGCGGTTTCAATGTGTGCGTGCGCGTAATGTTGTTGTGTTGCGATTCAGATACCTAAACTAGAGCGAGTTCAAAATGTGATAGCGTCCTTAAATAAAATATTGGTAACCCATTGAAAGGGTTTTCGATAAAAACCCATATGGTGTGGGTAACCCTTTTGAACGGCTTAATTTAAGCCATTCAAAGTTACCCACACCATATGGGTTTTTTATTAACTGCTTAGAAAAACCCTATCGAAGGGTTTTTGATAGGGTTTTTCTAAAATGGTAACCAAAATGGTCCCTGGGTAGAATAGAGATAGAATTGGTCATGCATGCTACGCGTGCTGGGCGGATATCGAATTAACATAATATTATGTTTTTTTCCATGTTACTGGGTTTGAAGTAGGTATAGAACCCATAGAATGGGTTATCATGTAATCCTTTCACTGGGTTTCAAGTATAAAACCCATTCAATGGGTTATCATGTAACCCTTTCAATGACCTTAACCGGGGTTGTACGGTACCTGTTTAGCACAGACTAAAAGGCACGCAACATTATTACAAAAAAATATATATATTTACAAACAAAATAAAAGAAAAAACTGTATTCCATTGTAAGAAATTAGCAGGAAGAATTACCAACAGAACTTACGAGTACTAGATAAGGCGTAATTTTCAAAGAAAAACATCATAGTAGAGCAGTGGTGGCCCAGTGGTAACGGCCGCGACTTGTGAGTTGTAGGTCGTAGGTTCACATCCAGATATGTAAACTATTTCATCATCATTGCTCTCAAAACGGTGAAGGAAAACATCGGGAGGAAACCTGCATGTCGTATAACCAAAAATTCTAAGACATGTGAAAATGCATCATAATTATGTTATGACTATAGCATTCTTCTTGTTATTCTTATAACAGGAACCAATCGGCTTCGAGTGTTTGGTTGACGTCATTCTGCGTTAAGATATTCCAAGACGCGTCGTTCAACGAGTGGGAGAACTTCATATACATCGATCCTGAGGTAAATAAATACTGTAAAATAACTAGCATACATGCTATGAGCGTTTACGACGTACGGCATTTCATACAAACTTACAAGCCCTTGTTTTTCGAAATGACTGAACCGATTTTAATGAAACTTCATACGCATAAGCAGGATACAAAGGTCTAAAAAGTTAGTTAAGAACATTTTTTCAAAAAATAGTGTTACAGCCAAATTAGACCGATTCAAAAAATTCCATAGAAACAGAGATTATAACTAACTTTTTAGACTTTTGTATCCTGCTTAAGCATATAAAGTTTCATTAAAATCGGTTCAGTCATTTCGAAAAACCAGGGCTTGAAAGTTTGTATGAAATGCCGTACGTCGTAAACGCTCATAACAGGCAATTTTCAGAGGTACTTGTATCTAAATCTCAAGATTATAAAATTCAATTTTTGTTTTCGAAATGGCTTGATTTGTTCAGACTTTTAACAATGTATTTAAAATTATAACAATGACTTACGAATTTAAGTTCCACGAAAATCGAAGATAATCTTTCAAAAAGCAAATTTTACTTTTACCTTGCACATTACTTGTACGTAATATTGAAATTGAATCTAATTTATAAAATTACCTAAACAACTTCTCTTCCCAGGTGATATCAATGGCCGTATCCTGGGTCCTGGACCATCAGACGCCCGAAGGTGCGTTCTACGAAGTAACGTGGCTGCCCAACAGAAATGACAACTCTACCATAGTGGTGCCTAAGAACAGCAGCCTGTATAGAGAGGCATTCGGACACGCGGGCTGGCACGACCCGAGTGCTGTAGAAGTAAGATTAGAGACCTATCATTATGATTTTTTTTGGTGACGTCAGAATACAAGATAATGTGGACTTAAGACGCAGATGTGTATGCCAGTGACCTTGAGTGGTTAGCTTGCGTGTTCTGTACTGAGCTCACGCAATGCGTCGTACGTTCAGCCAGTAATAGGACTCGCCCATCAAGGAGCGCTGTCCCCAATTTGACGCATTATTAAGTTATTATACACAAAACAAAAGGTATTTTAGTAAAACGGGTATACTAAAAGATCAATAATTAAATTATCTTTAAATTGGTGAAGGTTTCAGAAAATTCACTTGGTAGATTTTGCGCCATTCTCAGTTTTTTATCCGCGTTAGACCTATCTTTACAAATTAATTTCACTATGTAATATAAACAATCTAAAATATTCACATTATTGAGAAAATGCTCTACTTTAACTTTTTTTTCTAATAATTAACACTACTCGTTTAGATGTAATCTTCAGTATAAAATCATTAAAAGTCGGTTATCGTCGCGTTAAATAAAAATTAATAAACACTTTACTATTGAACATTTCTCATGTTTTGCTTCATAGATGTAATATAGATACGTTTTCTATAACACACTAACTCTATAAAATCTACGCCCCTGCCTTTTATTAATAGAATCCAGTTATCACCCCCTACGAATAATTATCACCTTAACTTTATTCTTCCTACAAAAATCTTAGTAAGTATTACTTTGTCCTTCAGTTTTACATAATGGTTAATTTTGTTACCAGGTAAATAACTCGATAATAATGCAGCGTAACATCACGCTGACTGCTCAAGTAGTCATCACGTTGGAAACTGTCAAGAATCTTAAGGATATTGGAGTGCGAGAGGTAAGACTCATAATCAGAAAACGAAAGCCAACACTATGTCCGAAACTATAGTTGTAACGGTTTGGGACAATATTTCGAATTATATAAAATAGGGGTTTCTTGTCCGTCCATTCGGCTGCCGCCGCCTGATGCGACCTCCCCTGCGCCAGGACCAGCGTGCCGCTAGGGAGGTCGGCGCGCAGCACCCAGTCGTACCCGATGTCCCACAGATGCGGCCTCAGGACCCCGCACGACATCTCTCGCCGGTTCCACTCTCCGTGGTGACTGGGGTAGATGACGGCCCTGTCCGTCAAATAGGCCTCGTCCACTCGACAGGGTAGGTCGGCATCCGGTCCTCTCTAATGCAACTCCAGGGCAGGATATTGAAGGCATTGGCGATGTAAAGAGACACCGCCAAGACGACCCCACCCCGGGCAATAGCATCCCCAGTCGTGAGGGCTCGAACGCGCATGTTGGCATCCACCGTAGATCGCCCCTTGCGGAAACCAAACTGGCTCTCCGCCACATCCGGCCCCACCCGCACTAGACGCCCGACAAGGAGGTCTCCAATTACTCTTTCAAAGAGCTTGCCCGCCTCGTCGAGCAGCACGATGGGCCGGTAAGCAGACGGAGAGACCGCCGGGTGCCCTGGCTTTTTAATGAGGTGCAGTTTCCCCGTCTTCCAAATAGTTCAATACCTAAGTTTATGTTTGAAGCTCCGCCGTCTTTGTCTGTTGCTCTACGAAAACACCCACTTTGAGCATCTGTAAAGACCAATAAACAGATAGATTATGGCAACATATAGTAAGGAACACTGTGGTCACAGGGCCTGAGCGCGCGCGTGTCGTCGGCGCAGCAACGCGGCGTGCGCTGGCTGGAGCGGCACCTGCGCCTGCTGGACGAGTGCGGCGAGCCCTACGCGCTGGCGCTCGTGGCGCACGCCCTGACGCACGCCAAGGCGCCGGCCTCCGAGCACGCCTACAGGCTGCTGAAGCGCCGGCAGAGATACGAAGGTAACCCACTTAGCGAACACATCATCCAACATACCTGCAAGTGATAAAAAAACAAGTGATAGGTGAATCTGTAAGAAAGTATATTATATGGTTTCACCCAAGGGCGTCATTGTACGACTGACTGATGTCACCTTATGAAAACAAATACATATGTACAGTGTCTGAGGAGGCCCAAAATGCCATAGGAATCTCGTGTGACCTCTCCAATGCATTTGACTGCGTAAATCACGAAACCTTACTCTTGAAACTTGAGCATTACAGACTAGGTATACTTGCGCTCAGTTTAGTAAAATCTTATTTAAATGATAGACAACAGCAAGTTCAAATAAATGATATAAATTCACTCCGTTTTTCACTCCGTTTAAAAGTAAACGTGGGTGTCCCACAAGGCTCGATATTGGATCCTTTCCTCTTTTTAGAACATATTAATGATCTACCCCATTTATTAACAAACCAACCACAAATGATGTTATTAGTTGAAGATACTTCCTTTATACTTTTATCTTTTAAGATAAATAGACATGCAACAAATCTTGACGACGTAAATAACGCCCTACTGCATTACCCAAATTAGCTCACTGCTAATAATTTAGTATTAAATGGGAAAAAACTACATGCATAAGCTTCACCGAATGTTAAAAGTAGTGATTGTGACATGGTCTTGAATAAAGCGAAAGAAGAATTTGTCGATAAACTGTTTCCTGGGGATCATGCTCGACTCAAGTCTGCAATGGGTCCTCATGTAACATCTCTTGCAGGACGGCTAAGTTCAACAGCATATGCTGTGAGAAAAATCCGTACGCGAGGCTGGTCTGTTTCAGTTACTTTCATAGTGTCTTACGGTATTTTCCTATTAGGACAGGCTGCATATATCGACGAAAAGCCATCAGAGCAATATATGGCCTTCACAGGCGCAATTCTGTAAGGGAACTGTTTAAAGATATTAACATCATGACAGTACCTTGTCAATATATCTATGAAAACATCAGTACGTAAGGAACTTTTCAGTAAATAAAAGAGGTGAAAAACAAAATTATAACAGCCAGGTTCAGACTGGTTCAGAACAACCAGGTTCAGACTGGCTAAAGTACACTCATCCTTCATGGTGTACTGTTTAAAAAGTTTCAATAAAATACCTCCCCACATACTCCAACTGAATTAAAAGAAGTTTCAATGTTGTATAAAACGCACACTATGCAGCCAAGCATATTATAATTTGGGGATTACATCGCTGACAAAAATGCTTGGCTCAATGCTGGTCCTGCTCCACAAGGGCGCATAAACTAATTGATTAGCATTCGAAAATATTATTGCAGCTGCTGAAGATTGTAAAAACTATCTTTGCATTGTATAAATTCAATCTCTAAGTATTTTATAATTGCATAGCTCATGTGTGAGCACTATGTACTTACTATAAAGGACCCCATTTTACCAGGAGGCCAACATTTACTGGGTACGTCTTTCATTGACTCGAATGTGCCCTGGCGGCTGAGAGTATATCATGCTCACTCAGATGTCTCGCTAATGGTAGCGTGTGTGTTGGATCATTAAGTTCCCTTTAAAATGGTTGAGCTGAATGGTGCTGATCCATGCGTCATGTTTAGAACGGACGTCGTAAGTAGGGTCTGTTTAACATGCACGTTTTAAATAAATAACTTATCTCTAATTAACTAAAATCTAACTTTGAGGTGTCATCAAGTCTTGGGAGCCATAATGACTGTGCGTAAGAAAGACTAGATTCTAAAGATTCGATCGAACGACTCGAGATTGGTTTCAATATTATATGCATTTTTGATTTTTTATTTTTTTGGTGGGAAATTATCAAATAACTTCTCCCGCTCTGGGCTGAGCGGGAGGGCGTGTCAGACTTTTACTGACTAAAACCCACCCGTATTCCTTCATTTGCCTGTGTGCGAGGGCCACGATATCCCTTTCGGACAAACTCGCAACCCTGGCAGGAATATTAAATGCATGCCTATTAAAAGATGGATTGAAATGAAAAGAAATCGTTTATTCTGTAAATAGGATATTAGAATCACTTTTACACGTCATATAAAAAAATAAATCTAGATGTAGCCGACATTTCCTATCTGACTACCCCTGAGAAGAAATGGCGAAACAAACTCAGGGGTCAAAGTCTCTTTTAAAGTCCAGACATAATCTTGGTCAGATCATGTGAGTACCATGTAGATCCGTGTCTGAAATGGTCTTTTGAGGAAAGAACCACACAAATTTGAGTGGACCTGTCCAATGTTCAAAGATTAACCATTTTATTTATGTAGCTACAATGTAAGCAAATGAATTTTACTTATTTACCATCCTAACACAACTTTCACCCACAGGTGGCCTAAGCTACTGGGGCAAAGAACCAGTCCCCCAGCCACCATACAAGATGGAGAATCAGAAGCCGTTCCTTCTGCCTCGCCTGCCGTACAAGTACGACTCCAACAACATCGCGGCCACAGCCTATGCCCTACTCGCGTGTATGGACCATCAGGTATGTGCTCTGTTTCACTCACACAAGCGTCGGGTAGCCCGATAAATTCAAATTTTCAAGTCAATATCAGGTTTTATGTTAATTTAAATATGATTGACACTGACCTGCAAATTACAAGAAATGAAAGAACATTTTAAATTCGCCGGCTACTTTACCGCGTCTCCCCCTAGCTAGGTGATCAGTCTAGGTCAGAGGTCGGCAACTTTTTGAGACGGAGGAGACAAAAGTTACAATTTAGAAAATTTCCCAGTTTTTATAGAGCCACTAAAATTTTGTTTCTATATTACATTATTTGCTTATTATATATTTTTGATTTAAATAAACGACTTTAAATACGAAATAATATTTATTCATACAAAAACATACAAAAAAATGTTTTTAGCAAAAAACATATTAAAGCATTTTAGCTAGCTGCTAGAATAATAAAAAATAATTATCTAATAATATAACTACAGTTGTTGAATAATAATTCATTTGTGCGTATGGCATTGGAAAGCCACAACTTTACATCGAAAGAGCCGCAAGTTGCCGACCCCTGGTCTAGGTAACCTGTGAAATCCAAAACTACCTGTAAATCAGTCACATTTTAGTCGACTTAGAAATATGCCAATTCATAATTAGTTGATTAAACATTATCACCATCTTCCTGCGCATGTTACTTGTTACCAAGTAATTGATGAATAATCTGATTGATATAAATGTCTTTGACAGGACAACAACGAAGCTATCGTGATGTGGCTCAACTCGCAGAGGCTGCAGGATGGCGGATGGGCTTCTACGCAGGTTTGTGGACATCAATTACGAGCTATCAAACCACCTTAAGACGTAGATATATGCCAGTGACCTTGAGTGGTTAGCTTGCGTGTTCTGTACTGAGCTCACGCGACGCGTCGTACGTTCAGCCAGTAATAGGACTCGCCCATCAAGGAGCGCTGTCCTCAATTTGACGCATTATTAATTTATTATACACAACAAAAGGTATTTTAATAAAACGCGTATACTAAAAGATCAATAATTAAATTATCTAATATTAATAATTGCCAATTATTAATAATATTATTAATAATTGGTGAAGGTTTCAGAAAAATACGCTTGGTAGATTTTGCGCCATTCTCAGATTTTTATCCGCGTTAGACATAACTTTACAAATTAATTTCACTATGTAATATAAACATAATCTAAAATATTCACATATTAAGTTATTGAGAAAATGCTCTAATTTAATTTTTTTTTTTTTTTCAAATCATTAACACTACTCGTTTAGACGTGATCTTCAGTATAAAATCATAAAAGTCGGTTATCGTCCCCTTAATTATCAAGCTGTCTCCTTGAGTCGTTCCCCACATAGAGATAAGTGAGGGACAAAGAGGGAAGGCAACGGGACAGTACTCGGAGTATTACTGAATAATAAAAACCGGGCAAGAGCTAGGACTCGCGCACCGAGGGTTCCGTACGTGTATATGATGTATATTTCTGAAAAACTGTGCTATTTAGAGACATCGTTTTATTTTTCCTGTAATCTTTACATAAACTTCTATCACATAAAATAATTTCAGATTTTTATCTATGCAAACTTCGGAGAAAAATACCGTTCCCCCCCTGGGAACGGTATTTTTTTTACATTTTTCATCAAAAGTCGGAAACTGCTGCCTAAAAATAAATGTTTTAAGAATGTGCAAACAGCGTTCTTTCATATGATACCCCACATGCCCTAATAGCCCCACTTCAAATTTTTAAGACCCCGTTTCAGTCCCTTTTACAAAAAAAAATATTTTTTTGAATGTATTTCTTGTTTGCGAAATAGTTGGGCAAACATCCTCTAAAAGTATTCTAAATTTCAAGAACCCTTATGGTGAGACTTAGTCTCACCATAAGGGTTCCTTGTTACCATTTTGGTACGAAACCCTAAAAATGCTGTACTTACTTACGAACGTTACAAGCACAATCAAAGTTTCTTAAAAACTACGAGCTGCTTTCCCTGTGGATTTTATCTAGTTATCTTTATTATTGCCCTGCAGTAGGGCAATAATAAGCTGCTTATTAGGGTTCCTTTTTACCAAAATGGTAAAAAGGAACCCTAATAAGCAGCTTATTCATTAAGCAGCTTGTTCCTTTTTACCAATGAAAGACATATTACCCGGTAAATGGTAGTTCTATTGTACTTAGTACTCACACCTGTGATATGCAATTATATAATACAAAGGAGATTCAGTTTATACACTGTTGAAGATATATCACCTTCATGTACTTACCTTAGACTGGCTAGACAGAAAACTATCTAGCTAAAAGTTGACGTATGGTTTTGTACCAGATTCCAATTGTTACGTTTGTTCTGACTACCTTTACACTTATTATATGCTTTACAGTATTTCCTGTGTTTTATCTCTGCAAACCTCCCCAACAAAGGTTATGGGCCCAGCACGCTTCCACTGCGTTTCCTGCGGGTTTTCTGCAAACTGCGCAAGTTTTACATGAGCGCTCCAATTAGTTCTCTATACGGAAATTGTTTCCCTTTTATTACTTCTTTTTCACTAATAACAGGATTTCCAATTTCCATCGGAGTCCGTATAGGATTGCAAGTATCCATAGCATATTTCTTCAAAATATCTTTTATATACTTCTCTTGTGATAAGAAATATTCATTAGAGCATTGCTTTACAGTAACAAACCTCCCCAACAAACACTTATACTGCTTTCTGGATCTAACGTTGGTCAAGACTGTTTGCTAATAGGCCGTCGGCTCATTGATATTTACAATTACTTTCTCTCCACCCAGGACACATATATAGCTCTGCGCGCCCTCATCGAGTACACGAACCGCAAGCGCCTGCGCGACGTGTCGTCGCTCACGGTGAGCGTGGACGCCGTGGCGCTGGCGGGCGAGACGCGCACGCTGCACGTGCGGAACGACAACATCGCCATCATGCAGTTTATTGACGTGAGTTTTATTAAAAACTAGCCGTCAGACGTTGTCCTGTCTAAATTTCAACAAAGCACACAAAAATCCATTGAAAAAAGCACTTTCAGTTTTTCCCATTTTCCGGGCAACTGTTCCAATTTTTCTTTACCTTTTCTCAAACATGCTTGGAAATACTAGCATTATTTTGACAACCTTCTTCGAGATAAATCACTGTAGGTACTGGTACTGGCCAAATACATGCGAGCAGCGGCCACCAAAAGTTGTATGAAAATCCATCCATCCGTGTGTTTAATTATTTTTTTAATAATATTTTAATGGCCTGGTTGCTGGGACCTTTTAGCCAAGTCTTTATTTAGTTACAAAACTTGTATAATATTGATGAAATGAATTATATTAAATGCATGATGATGATATCCCCGCCCACTCCCTTTGAGTTTCGGTAAAGATGTGGCACTTTACTGAGACCTCACACGGACTTCTTGAGAGAACTTGAAGCGAAGTTGCACTGTTTTGTTTCATTTGCCTACACTAATGCACGTTCACAAACACTTCTTAATGGTTAATAATCCACCATTATTACACATTAATATTCGGCTAAACACAAATTTTGGAAAATTAAACAAACTGCTGAACATGACGCTTCACTTTTCCGCCAAGAAGTCCCCGTGTGTGTTTAATAATTACAAAGTAAACTCATACCTATCGTGTAATTTAAAAATTGAACTATCTTTTGCTCCGAAACATGGCAAGCAAGGAGGTTACTTATCAAAGGTTTTATTTTAATTTCGAACTGGCTTGCAAATAGAAAGCTGTTAAAAAAAAAACAATCTTCTGCACAATTTATAGCTCTTTTTGCTAAAACCCAGTGAAGACGCGTTTGTCACAGAATGAATAAATTTAAGTTTTTTTTTAAGTAAGTGGTACCTCAATAATGCCCTAGCAATTTAGTTCGATACAAAATCGTTGTGAAACTGGTAAAATAATAAGATTGTATTTAGATCCCCGAGGCCTGGGGCACAGTGAAGGTGACCGCGCGCGGCGCCGGCTACGCGATCCTGCAGATGTCGGTGCAGTACAACGTGGACATCGCGCGCTTCCAGACGCCGCCGCCCCTCAACTGCTTCTCGCTGCTCTCGTCCCATCACTTCTACGGCAGGAATCAGTCGCACATCGAGTTTCAGGGATGCGCCAGGTCAGTTTTTACTCCAAACTTGAGTTTTGTGTTTGTGACCTAACTTTTAAGATTTTTCTTTTGCTGTAATCATCATCATCATTATCATTCCAGCCCAAAGACGTCCACTGCTGGACATAGGCCTCACCCAAAGGGGGGTTTGCCATAATCGCCACGCTTGGCAAGCGGGGTTGCTGTAATGGTCCCATAATAAAAGTTATTTATATTCATGATTAATTTCATCCCCTGTAAGGATGCTAATGGATTAAAGTCACTGTTCGGGCGCCGTCGGCTATCTTCGTGTCTGGAGTCGAGCGGCTGCGCGGGCGCGCGGGACGGGCAACGTGGATGCATGAGAGGGCCCGATGCCTCGTCACTTCACCAACGATCGCTATCGACGACACGCATGCGTTAAAATCTAGCTGTACCTTTAAAATTTTGTTTAAAAATAATATAGAAATTAAGTTGCAATGGGTTCCAGCTCACATTGGACTACGTGGTAATGAGGAGGCTGACCGATTATCCAAACTAGCAGCAGTAGACGGTACAATAGTTGACTACTTACCTGATTATTGAGAATACATATCTAAATTTAAAGTAATTTGTTATAGCTCCTGGAAACAACACTTTGTTAATATCAGTGAACAAAAAGGTATATGGTATAGGACCATACAAGACGAGCCGTCTCGTGTGCCTTGGTTTGATGTTGATCGACTTGGTAGGAATTATGTTAAATTAATATTAAGACTTCGCTCTGGACATTATCCATCAGCGAAGTTTGCATTCCTTATGAAAAAAGCTGATTCGCCGAATTGCAGAGTTTGTAATCAGATTGAGGACGTACAACATTTGCTGATGGATTGTGTCGGGAACAGGCGCGAGAGGGAGTCATTTTTGAGGGAATTTGACTTAAACAAACATGATATGGGGTTAATTCAGTCAGTTTTATCGCAACCAACGTCAGAAGGTGCCAAAAAGTTGGGTAGTTTAATTACAGTACTTAAACTGTGACTTCCATCTTTGTTCAGTATTATAATAAGTTATGTGTTTGTATGTTTTATATATAAGTATTAATGTTATTTTTACAATGTTAAAAGGCGCGTATCTTTTCAGATAAAAACCCCTAAATAAATAAAGAGAAAAAAAAAAAAAAAAATTAAAGTCTGAGTTAGGTCTTTACAGTAACGCTTGTATAATTCAGGGTGCAATAAAAAGAACAATGGCTCCTCGTGAAGGAGTTTGTGTGAGGAATACTACAACCGTGGCTCTAGATCTGCCTAAACTTGCGTTACTGTGTTCTATACGAAGAGTATGGGCTTTGTCTCTAGGGTGGTAACGCATCTGAGATGATACCAATATGACTTCAAAACTTCTTTACGCACGCTTGACTTGGGGAGTAAGCTGGTGAACGCGTGATGAGAGCGTTACGGAAAGTGTGATAGGGCGAGGCGAACGGAAGATGTTTAAATTTTAAATATGGATTACACTGCGTCACCGCCGCGGGCCGTCTCGCTTATTAGGTATTTTTTAAATTCACACTGGCTGTTTATACACTCACAAGACTGCAGCTTTTTTGAAGTAAAACTTTTTTTTGCTAGCGTTACGCGAACGGTGATTTATGTTTTACTTTAGTCGTGTGGTCTCATGCACAGTCGATTTTAGGGTTCCGTAGTAAACTAGGAACCCTTATAGTTTCGCCATGTCTGTCTGTCTGTCCGTCCGTCCGTCCGTCTGTCCCCGGCTCAGCTCGGAGACGCTTAGTCCTAGAAAGCTGTAATTTGGAATGGGTGTACATATTAATCACGCCGAAAAAGTCGTAAAATAAAACCATGAAAAACATGTTGTTTATGGTTACCTACCTCCCTTGCTCGTAAAACGGGGATGATATTTTTTTCTTGTCTAATACATGGTGTGGGGTATCGTTGGATAGGCCGTTTAAAAATATTGTGGGTCTGTGATAGACATTTTTCAATTCTGAGATCCGTTTGCGTAATATTAAGCTTTAAAGTGCTATTTTTTGTTAGAGTCAAGTGTCCCCCCCCCCCTGCCAGCTATATGGTTGGTTTTGGATATGTGAAAAAAATCATGGCAGTAGTATATATAACGAAATTAAAAGGAAAACTATCACAGCTAAGTAGGGTTTACCAGTTAACGTAATAGTCGACCAACTTAAATTTGCAGTTGAAGAATTGACCGTAACGTATATCGATGTATGGGAGAGCATGTTTTTCAACTACAATGTTAAGTTTGTTTTTGGGATAAATTCATCCTAACTACGGAACCCTCTATTGTGCGTGGTCCGACACGCACTTGGCCGGTTTTTTATTCTTATACTAGCTGCGCCCTGCGGTTTCATAAGTCTCGATCAACTGGGAATATCGGTATAAAAAGTATCCTATGTTCTTATCCAGGTTATCGCCTACCCATGTATGTGCCAAATCCAAATCCGTTCAGCCGTTTAACGTGCAAATAAAAAGCCGGCCAAGTGCGAGTCGGACTCGCGCATGAAGGGTTCCGTACCGTTATCTATAAAAATGGCAAAAAACCACGTGTTGTATGGGAGCCCCCCTTAAAAAATTGTTTTATTTTAAATTAATTATTTATTTTTAAAGTGAATATATAACTATATATTCTGTGAATATTTCAAGCGTCTACCTGTTGCCGTTATCAATATAGAGCAAAAACGAGCACAAAAATCACGTTTGTTGTATGGGAGCCCCCTTAAATATTTATTTTATTATATTTTTTTGTATTTTTTGATATAGCGGCAACTGAAATACAATCATCTGTGAAAATTTCAACTGTCTAACTATCACGGTTCATGAGATACAGTCTGGTGACAGACGGACAGACGGCGGAGCCTTAGTAATAGGGTTCCCGATTTACCTTTTGGGTACGGAACCCTAAAAACAAACTCACTTTCGCATTTATAACCGTTCATTAGTTAGAATTGAATAACTACATTGACCATTCTGCTTCCCTCCAGCTGGACGCTAGCTTCCGAGTCCCCGCGCTCCGGCATGGCCGTGCTGGAGGTGGGCGTGCCGACGGGCTACATGATCCAGCAACAGAAGCTGGACGCCTACGTGCTGAGCCGCCGCGTGCCCACGCTGCAGCGCGCCAAGTACCTGCCCACCAAGATACTGTTCTACTTCGACTATGTACGTATATCATCCACACACCTGCGCTGTGCCCTGTTACCTGTGCACTGATGACCTTGGGGGTCGTCCATTAATCACGCGATGTGTGTGTGTGTGTGATTTTTTGCATCTTTTTAACCTCCTCCCTCTGGTGATAAGTGGTGAGGTTTAGACTACCCCCCCCCCCCCCCCCCCCTCCCAACCCAAAATCACGTGTATCATTTTGGTACAAAATATCTTAAAATACAGGTATAATCTAATTTCTACCTGCATTTAAAGTCGGCGAGTCAAAATCACGCGCCGCTTTTCGTTTTAGAAATCAACGAAAACATAAATTTTATAAGTGATATCTCACTACGCTTGTGATATTTCGTGATTTTTTATATGAAACGTAAAACCGATTGCTGGCGGGGCGACGCATGCCGCATGGCGATCGGTGGCCTCGCCACTATACAGTCTATATGTAGTAGTGTGTAAATATGTGTAGTGCGATGTTTCACATCTGCCAGTCGTCCCGTGGCGTCTCAATTTTTTTCCCTACCCGCCGCCCATTCGACCCTCGCGTGATTAATGGACGATCCCTTATGACTGCGTCAGTGAGTGCAATTCACGTAACTGAGATTAGGGACTTCTTGGCGGGAAAGTGAAGCGTCGTGTTTGGCGGCTTTGTTTTATTTTCTAAAATTAATGTTTAGCCGAATATTAATGTGTAATAATCGTGGATTATTAACCATTGAGTGTTCGTGAACGTGCATTAGTGTAGGCAAATGAAACAAAACAGTGCAATATATCACTTCAAGTTCTCTCAAGAAGTCCTCGTAAGGTAAAGGATGATGATATCCCCGCCCACTCCCCTTGAGTTTCAGTAAAGATGTGGCACTTCACTGAGACCTCACGCGGACTTCTTGAGAGAACTTGAAGCGAAGTTGCACTGTTTTGTTTCATTTGCCTACACTAATGCACGTTCACAAACACTTAATGGTTAATAATCCACCATTATTACACATTAATATTCGGCTAAACACAAATTTTGGAAAATTAAACAAACTGCTGAACATGACGCTTCACTTTCCCGCCAAGAAGTCCAACAACAGAGTTATGAGTATGTCTGAGCGTGTATATGTGTGTGTGTGTGAAGGAGAGAGAGGGGGTGGGCGTGTGTATGAGTGTCTGGTTATGTTCAAGTATGGATCACAGTACGTATTAATTTTGGATCATAATATGAATGTGAGTAAACTTTCAGTCTCCTGATAGTCCATCTTTTGGAGCCAGTCTGCTACTTTCTTTTTCATAAGTGCCTTCAGGGTCCACTCATATTTGTGCGCGACAATAGTTAGAAACTAAAAAACGCTGCAGCAGCCATGTAATTTACAAACATCTAACGTGTTTACACAGCTGTCTGAAGAGCCGACGTGTGTGAACTTCACGATCGAGCGCTGGTTCCCGGTGGCTAACATGTCCCGATACCTGCCGATGCGTGTATACGACTACTATGCACCCGGTAAGTATTTTATACTTTATCCTTGCGGCATTGTGTAGATAAAAACAATAGAAGATGCATTTAATCCCACCCTAGCGCCGCCCTTTTTTTTTTTTTGGTGGGAAATTTTCAAATAACTTCTCCGCTCTGGGTGCAGTGGGAGGGCATGTCAGACTTTTACGGACTAAAACCCACCCGTGTTCCTTCAAATGCTGTGTGCCCGGGCCACGATATCCCTTTCGGACAGGCTAGCGCCGCCACCCTAAGCCAAGGTCCGTACCCCACAGGGGGTGCCCTTTGCGTGTATTCGCAAAGTTTAATTTTATGCCTTGGCTCGAGGGCTTAATTTATTGTGGCACCCACAGGAAAGAAGAGCAGTGGTGGCCAGTGGTAACGGCTGCAACTTACGAGTTGTAGGTCGTAAGTTCGAACCACGACAGGCGCATGAATGATATTTTACTTTTATGAATGATTAGTAGTCATTGGATACATGAAGTGGTCTGCCGTTGTAAGACGATTATAATGTCACGGTGTATACCATCTTACTGACTAATCTGCCACGGCATAAACTATTTTCATAAAATTCGGTAGAAAAAAAAAACGACTACATTATGTAAATACAAGCTTGATTTTGTATTTTTTTTTTTAATAAACCACTTTTCTCTCAACAGAACGCTTCAACGAGAGCATATTCGACGCGCTACCGACTTACCTCTTGAATATCTGCGAAGTGTGCGGCTCATCACAATGTCCATACTGCGCGATTTACAACAACGCCTTACGAACAACTATCGCGACCCCACTTCTACTCGTAGCCGTCGTTGTAACGATCACACGGTACTTACGACCGCTAATGAATCTCTATGGAATCTCATAGTTATGTTTGATATAAGTTTTAAGCAATCGATTTTGTAAAAGATTTACGGAAAATACAATACCAAAACTTTGTGGTTTATTTATAGAATGACTCATTTAAGGTAACTTATACCTATTCATCATTGAACTGGTAACGATATCAAATCACTTTCTATACTACTCGACTGAAGATTTTATGAATAAAATATGTACCTAAATATTTGTCATGATTGCCTCTAAATCATCATTTTTATTCTCCTTGATCTTATCGCATTTTGACTTATATAATTAATCCGTATTACAACTATTGTTCAATTTATTTAAATTATTTGTAATTCTAATGATTCATAATTTAATTTTAATGTAATAATTACCCATACTTTTACAAACAATATTTATACGCCGGAAACGGCAGAATATTACGATAATGCACATAAACTTTGTACAATATTCTGACAAATAAATGCATTCTATTCTATTGATTCCCAGTGAGAAGGAAATATCTATGTTACAAATTAAACACAGGCCTAAAGCTCTACGCTAACGCCATACTTGCGGTCATAAAAAGTACGAGTAGGACAATCATTATTTAGTACCAGGTTTCTAAAACTCTACACTGAGTGTTTTATCTCACGTTTTATGACCGTGCCTTGCACGAATGTTGGCGCTTTAGATAATACCATACGTCGATAGTAGGTACATTACATCAACTTATTACGGATTATTTTTATAACTTGAGTCTTCAAATCAAATCAAATCCATTTATTTGCCGGAATGTAGGTTTACAATCATGTACGATCTTAAAAACTATAATGGTCCCTGTACACTCTACCATTTTATATGGTGTGCAAATATTTAATTTTGTCCTGCACAATGTTATTAAATTACATAAATTACATTACACATTACGTTACTACATAAAAGTACAGCAACAACAAATATGTGCTCATGCATTAAGATTTTCATGGAATAAATTAATTAATTGATGTCAAAGTTACCTATACCGTCAGTTCAAGAGAAAAAAAAAATGTCAGATTATGAGTCTTTGATTATTTATATTATGTCTAGATATTAGAGTGTGGCGCTGCAAAAGAACTAAAACAAACCAACTTTGTTATGTTGGTGTGCGTGACAGCTACGCCTTACACTCGCGTCACGTCATTGTGTTATTCTATAGTGCGTGCATTTTGCGGCCAACTGTTGGACGCAATTTTTTTTCGAAGAGTTCACGGCTTTGACTGTCTATCTATCTCGACATTAATATCTTTGATTTGAGTCATTCTGTAAACAAACTATTTTACGATTGCGTGGCAACCATAGGAATGTAGATAGTATGTATACAATTATTGAATAACGAATTCTCAAGAGCGACTAAAATCACAGAAAATTACATTAGTTTATCATAATTATGATTGTTTGTATGTAATAAAAATAAGGAATAACCAGACCAGTACCAGATAACTATGAAAGTTTAAATTAACACCAGTGTTCATTGGCTATATTAATATGTATGAAACTTTCAAATAATCTAAAAGACAGGCATGGTTGCTATCAGAAATAATAAATATAAGTATGTTAAAAAATGTAAATTCATACATTATTAGTTATGTTAAAGAATATGCAGCTATTTTATATACCATTTCAGTCATTTATTTGCTGTTAGTCTTTTAATTGAGAAATCTTTTATTTTCATGATGAAAATTAATGAAAATTCTTTTTAGATCATTCTTATTACAACTGGCAGCTATAAAATAATTATTATTTGCAATAATGACTATTGCTTTGTGCAGCTGTAATCTGCTATGTTTAAATATCTATGATCCAGTATCATGGTATTTTGTGGCCTGCTATGTCCCAAACTAACCACCGTTTATAAATTAGTTTATAATGAAAAGACAGACCTTTATTGTGCGTAAACAAAATCTTACAGAAAACTTGTGTACGCAGCCGATTTATTTTTAAGGATAACGCTTTGTGCATTTTAACAACGGTCTTGTAACAGTTTATGGGAAAAAACAACTTTAAAATTCGTATTATACGTACACAGTAAATTACCTTGTTTCTTTCGAATGATGTATTATGAAAATACGAATAAGATGCTTGATACCAATAGGGATTTTATACAAGGTATTGTCATACCTTCTATAAAAACTATAACAGGTAACACACAGGTACTCGTCTAATGGCCTATGACCAATCGGCCACAAGTACACTTTGCCTAGTGTACTACCTTCCTTAAATTGCAATGTATAAACATGAGGACCCCTCCCCATTCCATCCTTTTCAACCATGATTCCTTTCTCCATTCCATGATTTAGTATTACTTAGTTAAGTGTTCATTGTAGTTTAAGTGTTAAAATAGACGTGTATCGTGTTGTCGCGTGAGAAGTGAACCTTCAATGTATACCTGTAACAGAGTGATTAAAAATCTATTAGAAGAAAGCTGAAAAGGCACTCAAGTCTTTTTAATGATAGGTGCCAGCGGGATGCCACTTCACACTATCACAGTATTCTCAGCCAATGATCTGGTTTTGCCTGCTTCTAGAAACACGATGCATGTCTACATTCGACAAATCACTTTTTGTATTAAAAAAAAAACAATTGTATGATATTTTAATCATGTTATGATCTGTTTATAATTTCGCATAAGAACAATCCATTTTTAACGAATCTCAATATTATGCTCGGTTTCTATTGTCCTGGGTGCTGACAGCATTTTATTTTTCCTTTAATTTTACCTGATTTTATTTCTATGTCTTGTACAAACTAATCCATAATCTATATATCGAATATACCATACATATCGAAATCTACAACATATTTGGATCAATTTGGAAAGAGAGAAAATTTTGTGATGATAAAATAGCATAAAATGCGTCCTTGCCTTGATTCGAATATTTTTATATGAAGGCAATGTGCAGCAATTGTATGTAAATATTATAGTTTAAGTCTATGTAGTATTTGAAAAGAAATATGGAGGAAAGATGGCAAGAGGGAAAGTTATACTTACCATCTGATGAATTTATTTTGAAATTCTAGTAAGTGTTGACTAGGTTGGCCTTTGACACATCATTTGTGAACAAAGACATTTAAATATACTTACGATTTGTGGAATAGTTTATCAGATAGAATAACGTAATTATTACAACTGCAAACTATTTAAAATTAAATATCCAAGCAATAATCTATAAAAAATTACAATCATAATGCCTTATTAACAAAAGACAATACAAGGATTTAAAAAAAATTATTGGAATTATTTTAATGAAAAATATACATTGCTTTGTAATTACTAATATAATTAATTAGTAGTATAAGTTTTTGTATTGTGGTAACTAAGAGTACCTATTTATTTCTTATGTTTATGTATTGTAGTGCCACATTCATCAAATATATTCGGATAGCATTTAGATTTTATGACATTATGTACAAAAATGTCCCGTCCAAAATTGCCAAAAAAAGGAAAATAAAAATTATAATGATATAAAAATAAATTAAAATGAATCTCATGTCTGTAAGTCAATGTGAGCACGTTACTTAAGTAGTTTCCGTCCAAATTCCCAATGACTGATTTTTTACTTTATATATTTGTGTGTAATATCTTCCTAAGTTGTTACAAAGCTTCTCTGTAGAGTAGGAGAGTGGTTTAATGTCATAGATTTATTTCCAAATAAAACCTTATGAAAATATCTGTATGTTTTATTCTTATGTTCTGATGATGGCGTTTTTTATTTTTTTTTACTAGTTGATGTCTGCGACTTCGTCGAGCGATCCAGGATGAAACTAGCCTATGTCCTTAACCAGGTTATGGTCTACCCCTGTGCCTCTGTTCAGCCGTTTTAGCGTGAAAGTGTTACAAACATACAATGCACGTTAACAACAGTAATAAGCATTTTTTATATAAATTTAAATAAGGCACAATTCACACCGGGATGGCAGCAGCGTGGCAACCACTTAGTGTGAAATAATTTTAAACTTTATTTACATAATAATTAGATCAGTGTCGCTTGAAAAAGTCGCGCGTCTTGTTTGCGCTTATGCCCGCGGAGACGACAGTGCAGCCTCGCGTTCCCCGCTCTGCTTGCTCACTGCTGTTTCTTCCAACCCACATATATTATCCCTTTTCATTTTTTCCTTTGCTTCTTTCTTGTTCTTCTTCTTCAGATAGAAGTGCTATAATGACCAATAAATTCACAAACACATGAGTTTCCTTGTGCCCAGTGTAGAAATTCTAGACTGGTCAAGAGGAGATTCAGCGTGCGAAGGCGCGCAGCCGCCCGCGGTGATGTGAGCCTGCCGCACCCCACTCTGCCATAATCGTCGCGTCGCTTCCATCCCAGTGTAAATAATTGAGCCTAAGATTGCATTTGGTAAAAACGAAAACTTTCTTATCTAGTTACATGTATGGAGCTAATTGAATGATAGTTTCAAACAGTGATCCCAATGATTCCTGATGTCAACATGCATGATAATTAATCTATAAATGGTGCCATTGAAACAATTTCAACAGTGACACATCAGCATTCCATCATCTACAATAATCTACATAATCAAACATGGAAATATTTATAAACACAGTTTATTTAATTTTTACATCACTATAAAATACATATCAATAAACTTATTGATCATAAATACTTATCAATAAAGACTAGCACAAGCTACTGCCTTTTTTTTACTTGTTTAGCTTTTGAAGCAGAGGCTTTGGCTGCAGCACCACCACTGAACAATGAAGTAAACATCTCTGACATTTCAGGCATTTCTGACATCTTTGCCAAGTTGCTTATCTGTTTCAAATCCTCCTTGGTCTCAGGGTCATTCATCATTTTAGGTAAAATCATGATGAACAGGAGTGGCAGAACCATCATGATAACCATTGGGTTGAACAGGAAATCTGTTAATCGCCATTGCTCCCTGACCTGGAAATATCTGAATTTTGACAAAGCCTTGAGTCTCAATGGGTATGGCACCTGGATAACTTGTGATGTCTGTATGTAGTTCACTTTTCGGGCTCTGAACTTGCCCTTAGAGTTTATCTCTACTCTGACTGGCTCGTACATGTAGTCAGGGTTTATAATTTCAACAACGTATGAACCCGAGGGCACATTATGTATCACGAATGTTCCGTCACCTCTGATGAAGCCTATGTATTCCCCACCATTTACATGGATTCGTGTTTCAATTTGCCATGGCCCTAGGTCTTGATCTTCTGGTGGAAACACTTTACCCTCTATAGAATATCTGCCGTTTCCAACTTCCTCCTCAGGGATATTGACTGCAGACAGTCCGATTGAAAATGTACACACTGTGAGGAGGATTGAAAGGAGTTGCTTCATTTTCAAGGTTGGTTTGGAGTTTTTGCTTTTATCTTTTTCTAGTGTTCGTTTTGATTTTAATTCCGCATTAATTAAATAGGCACAATCGATTTCAATTCACATTTATTGCAAATAACGTCCGTCAGGTGATTGAAGAGGACAGAAGAGGAAAAATGACAGCAGTCAGCAGTAGACAAAAATTGTCAATTTTTCGTATCATACCATTGACATGACATTTTTATTGCTTGGAACATTGCTTGGAATTATTGGAAATACTTCTGGATGTTTGTTTTTTTTTTAATAATAAATTAATGAAATATATGGCGCTCCTACTACATTGTAAGTTTTTCTTGGATTTTGTTCACACTGGACGAAACCTTCAACATTTTTCACTTTTCTTCGGAACCATAGACACATACTGTCGTCGGCAAAAACCGGTTTTAAGTTATCGATTTTAAATAAACGACCAATCACTATTTTTGTTGTTTGTCTATGATTTTTTGTAAACATTATTGTTGTTTGATTGAACATGTGCATCTCGTGTTTATTTTTCAACTTTATTTAATTTAGACATGTTTTTTACACTGTAAAAACTGAAAACTTACGATGTCCGGATACTTGGAGATAAAGTATCCGTTCAAATCTAATTTGGGCTTAAATCCTTTCAAGGTAAGTTTCGTAAAGTGTATTTATTCATTGATGTCTTTGATTGTGATGTATCACAATCATAACACTGTAGCATTGATTATTTTTGTTATTGTCAGTCGTGGAAAAGGCAATGGTGTATTTTGAGGCCAAGTCCGACGTGTTCGGGGGCCTCTCTCGCGGTGTACTGCAGTGAGGCGGGTGCTGTGGCGGGTTCGGTGGAGCTGCCGTTGGGCTGCGTGGTGAAGAGAGCGAAGTCTCGCACGCGGCCGCATGCCTTCGCCGTATTCTCTGTAGACGAGCCGCGAAAGCCCCGCGTATTGCTTGCAGCTCAATCGCTTCATGATACACAAGTTTGGATGGAAAAAATCCGAGCTTTGTTAAATGGGAGCAAATTATTAGGTGAGTGTCTACCTTCATTATTGTTATTTTTTTCATGTGGCAAAGTCCAAACAGAACTTAGTGCTTGTAGGATTTATTATCATTGTTTCTGTCTTGTGTTGTGTTGTCATTGACTTTTTTAGTTAAACTAAATGTTGATAGAAAACATAAATAGGTACCTACTTAATATTTTTTATTAGAATGTAAAAAATAAATTTCATCAAATTACCCTAATTGCCCCAAATGTGCAGTGTAATTTTGACAACATTTTCATCCAAAATGTCTTTGTAAAGTTATGACTCATTGACCTTATCCAATACTGTGTTAAACATATATAGAAACATTCAAGAACCATTAAACAACTTAATTTGACTTCTTAGAAATAAAATATATTTACCTACAATGATAAATCATTCCAATGAGAAATTTAGTCACCTATCAAACAAAACCTAGTTAATAAACACAGTCTTTAAAGTAAGTACTTACCGGCTTTTTATTTGTTACTCACAATTCAAATTAACAGACCGCCGATTATAATTCTTTCAGGAATTATTAGAAACATCTAGGTCTCAATAAATTAGTATGTATTTGTGTGACCTAGATACACTGTACTTAGGAAACCTGTAAATGGTTCATATTATGTAACCAACCCGTTGCTTATTTATGTAAGTATGGTTGTGCTTACTTATGCAACGGGTAATTATGAATCGGGTATAATTATGAAATTGGACCAACTTCATAATTACTATGAATACTAGATAGGTAATAGTTATCATTGGTTCAACAGAAAACATAAACTTTCCAATGCAAAAGAATACAATTTCGATCGATCAGAACAGTCAGTGCGAAGAATGACTATAAAAAGATAGGGTAGACTCCACTGGGAGTAGCGCCCCACATGCCAACAGAACTATCTCATTTAATCATAGTGTAAAAGACTAGTTGCATGATAAAATCAGAAAAAAAGTTATCATTTATATTAATATTATTTTTCTCTAGTTCTTGCTGCACATTTTAATCAGAATAAATCAGGCAGAATTCCAGGAGATGGTACATTTCATGAATACATTTTATTCATTTAATTTACTTAAATGTGATTATGTGACAACACAAATGCACATTAAATAACAGTGTTTCCCTAAGAGACATTGCTTCTCCTTTTTAGCCTAAATTTGAGGAAGCAATAAGTGTGAAAAATACTAAAAACTGTCTTTTATAACCATGTTAGTTAAAGAGCATATAATTTTGACAAATCATTATTTTTTAGATAAAGTCAAATTATTTATTTCAAATAGGCACATAAAAGGCACTTTTGAACGTCAAAATTTACAAAAAATAGAATCGATTCTAGTCGCCCATTGCAAAATGTAGTTTCGTATGGAGAAGAATGGGCAAGAAACTCCCCACCGTTACTCGTTTAAAATGATTTGAATAGGTACAACTCTGTACATAAATTATATAAGAAGACGATGCACCTAGAATAAAATTGTAGTAAATTGATTACACAATGTGTAAAAAGAACTAGAAATTAAGCAATGAAGGCTAATTTAATTATGTGATAGATACATGGTTCTCACATAATTACAAACATTGTAAAAATAATACGTTTTCTAAAAAAAATAAAGTAATAGGTCAGTGTGTGAGTTAAGGTAATCATAGAATGTAAAATAAATGTCATAAAAGCATTGATGTATTCAATATGAAGCTATGGTACGCGCTCCTCGATGTGGACCGCATAATTTAGGTGAAAGAATACAATCGACCTACATTACTCTCGATTTGCGGGGAATACCCGAATCGTAGTTTGTTTCGTTTTCCTACCTCAATGTTTGTTTCCGAGTTGATATGGGTACTTAGCAGTGACAATTATTGCTATCTCGTTCCCGCTTTAGCCCGCGTAAGTCTCTCTATTTCGGCTGTCGAGCACATGACGCACGACTTCGGGTCCATTTAATATTTACGTGATGTTAGAGAGTGGCCTATCTTCCTATTTAATATTATACATCAATGCATAAAAGTAATAAATTATACAATTAAAATAGGAACCAGTTTGATTTTGTCTAGACTTAGACTGTTCTATGGAGCTGGACCAGCATGTTTTCAAGCATTCTTATCTTGGATATAATCCTCTAATTTGTAATATGCTAAAATGCAATGAATTGAATGCTATTTTTAAAGTGTACTTTTAATGAGTTTAAAATTTTCTTTAATTTAATTTTTTTTTTAAAACGTTGCCCCACACTAGGAATTTCTCCTGTATTGTGGGTGCATTTATAAATATTTAAGTTCACATACACAAACAGCCAGACCCGAAACAACTACTTGTAGGTCATACAAATATTTGTTCCGTGCGAGAATCGAACCCGCGACACGCAGCGCAGCAGTCAATTGCTTAACTAACTGCGTCAACCGTGCCATCACTATTGCATTAGATCACAAGGTATTTTTAACCGGCTTCACAAAAAGGAGGAGGTTCTCAAGTCGTCTGTATTTTTTTTTTAATGTTTGTTACCTCAGAATTTTGTCGTCTATGAACCGATTTGGAAAATTCTTTTTTTATTTGAAAGATTCCCAGATTTCCAGATTTGTCGATTTTTTTTAAATCAAAATCCAGTTGTGATGTTGGGATCCATGAGTAATTGAGGGAACTCCTCAAATATTATAGGCACACATATAACGATTTTTATATTTTCATCAACAAGTCAATCGTTTACGCTTTAAGACGGAGATATATGCCAGTTACCTTGAGTAGTTAGCTTGCGTGTTCTGTACTGAACTCACGCAACGCGTCGTACGTTCAGCCAGTAATAGGACTCGCCCGTCAAGGAGCGCTGTCCTCAATTTGACGCATTATTAATTTATTATACACAAAACAAAAGGTATTTTAATAAGGGTAGGGTTTTTAAGGTTTTTTTTATGCGTATACTAAAGGTTTCAGAAAAATACGCTTTGTAGATTTTGCGCCATACTCAATTTTTTTATCTGCGTTAGACATAACGTTACAAATTAATTTCAGTAATAAAAACATAATCTAAAATATTCACCTAATAAGTTATTGAGAAAATGCTCTAATTTAACATATTTTTTTTTTTCAAATCATTAACACTACTCGTTTAGACGTGATCTTCAGTATAAAATCATTAAAAGTCAGTTATCGTCGCCTTAACACATTTTTATTTTCTCAAAAGATTACATTAATCACTTACAGAGAAAATACAATAATATAAGTAAACAAAATAACCGATTAGTGTTTTAGTAGGGTAGATGTTAAAAATGTTAGCAGAGATTGGGTATATGCTGCGGTGCGAACAAAGCTTGTTTGTTAAGGCCTATGGCACAGTGCACTTGAATAAGCGATATTTGAATACTTTTACACATTCATTTGCATTCAGAAAGTATAATTAGGTGAAGTGGAACTGATGAAGAAGGCCACAGATGGCCACCGGAACTTCTCAATGATAAGTATTTCACGGGTGGCGATGAGATATCTGGATTAAGATAGTTAAGCGAAGCAAATTTAAATAAATAGTTCTGATCAAAATGATACCATCAAACTGATCTGATGATGAAGCGGGATGGTAGGCACTGGAACTCCGTAATAAAACAATGTATCATACCCGTGTTTGGTCTTATTGGAATGATCATGAGAAGCACTCTGGCTATAAATGATTTTTAACCGACTTCAAAAAAAGGAGGAGGTTCTCAATATATGTATATCTAGCCATATAATATAAAAGGAAACCGTGACTGATTGGTCTATCAACACAGCTCAAACCACTGAACAGATTGGGCTGAAATTTGGCACACTGATAGTTCTAATGACATAGGCATCTGCTAAGAAGGGGTTTCTGGAAATTTTACCTTTAAGGGAGGAAAAGGGGGGATTTTGATTGCATGAAAAATCTTATTCTTAGAGTTAATTAATTTGAAACTTGGCACGAATACTTACCTATGTAAATTATAAAGTTTGTAATTTTTTGTTTATCTTAACTTCAATGGATGGGATGTCAAAGCTTGTATAGAAAAATTTTAACACGCGGTCCGATCAACTCGAAACTCAGTATTTATACTTAAAACCAAAAATGAAGAATAACTTGTATCAGGGTTTTTCGAAAATTACGCAGGTTAAAAGGGGTAGGCAATTTTACAAGAGGATTTTACTACGTGGCTTGATTTTTTGAATAACGGAAAAGTCGCAAACCACTTTAAAAATTAACCTCTTTGGGGGATACAGTTTGTATGAAAAAATCTTCTTTCGTTGATCTATTAACTTGAAACTTAGCCTGAATACTTCATCATCAGTCTCCTGCCCTAATCCCAATTTATTTGGGGTCGTCGTAACATATCGAATTACACGATGTATAAATCTATATACATATAAAAAACTTTTTGTAAAAAAAAAATAACCGACTTCCAAAAAAACACTACAAAGTGAAAAATAACTTTAATTTCGGAAGTCGGTGGCAAAATACTAAAATACAGATCCAAAGACACGTTTTTTATTTTTCACTTTTTAGTGGGTCAGTTTTTAATTTATCTAAGTTACAATAGCCTAAAGTCAACTGCTCATCACCTTTTACAAAATATTGCTTTCCCCGATGCTGGGACGTTAATTGTTGAGGAGTTCTCCTGGTAAGAACCAGGAGAACTGCCACTCACTATATGCATTGTGACGAGCATAAAATGCTTTGCAACCATATACTTATTATTATGTTGTTCCGGTGGCCAACTGTGGTATCCATCAACAGTTCCACTTCACCAAATGGTGATTTTCGGGAGCAAATGCACGAGTTATTTAAAAAAATACCTAAATCGCTATAGGGTTGCCTATAAAATTCGAGGGTTGCCCTCGATTTCCATGAGATCCCCTCATCAGATTCTGATTTGGTGGCAATGGGACCACCTCGGGAGCATACCCTTTGAAACAAAAAAAATATTTTAAAATCGTTCAATAATTGACGGAGATATCGGTGAATCTTCCTTTTTGGAAGTCGGTTAAAAAGGAAATAGTGACTGACTTACTGACTGTTCTATCAACACAAAGCTCAAATTACTGAATGGATTGGGCTAAAATTTGGCACACAGATAGTTATTATGTCGTAGGTATCTGCCCCCCAGCTAGATGGACCGACGACCTTAAGAAGGTGGTTGGGTCAGACTGGATATGGATGCGGAAGGCGGAGGACAGGGTGTTGTGGCGCAGCCTGGGAGAGGCCTATGTCCAGCGGTGGACTGCGATAGGCTGAGTTGATTGATCCGTTAAAACCGATTTTTGAAAATTCCACCCTTAAAGCGGTGTAACGGGGTTTCAAAACTTGTATGGAGAAATCTTAAAAAATGTATCAATTCGAAAATTCGCAGGGTTACTCCTGTCAACAAATAATAAAACGTGTTTCATGTTTTTTCAAAAACAGCCCCTTCAGGGGGTGTAAAGAAGTAAATAGTCTACAAATCAACATTGTGTCATTTTCAAGGTTTGTCAGGACGTTGATCACGTAAATGTCAACAATTTTGAAATTTATTATACTTCAAAAACACTAAAAAGTGAAAAATTACTTTAATTTCGGAAGCACATAACATCACGCCTTGTTTCCCCGAAGGGTTGGGCAGAGGTGTACCTGTAGTACACCCACATTTAATATTATATTTAATTTAATTTCGGAAGTCGGTGGCCGAAAACTAAAATACAGAACCAAAGACACAGACTTCCGAAATTAAATTAAATATAATATTAAATGTGGGTGTACTACAGATACACCTCTACCCAACCCTTCGGGGAAACAAGGCGTGATGTTATGTTATGTGTTTCCGAAATTAAAGTTATTTTTCACTTTTTAGTGTTTTTTTTTGGAAGTTGGTTGTTTTTTTTGTAAAAAAGTTTTTTTCATGTAACATTCAGTACCCCATATAAGATGTATGTACTTTAGATAATCTGAAAAATGCTTGATCTGTTAAGTCAACAAACCTTTAGTCGTAATGGAATAACACACAATGGAACCTTTGAATTGTGTAATAAATGTATAATTATTATGTATTTCTGTATTGTATGTAGATGAAGGCAAGGCCAAACACCTTAGTGGAATTCAATTATGATCCAACTTAATTTAGTTCTGGGAATACAGTCACCTGTTGATTTTTGACTGAATCAGTTATGAAGTAATAAATATTGTACTAACAAAGTACCTACTTTTTAATTTTAACTTTCAGCTCAAATATTTTAGAGTGTGTTTTTACTTTTTTTTATTGTTGATACTACTTTCTGTAACTTTCAATGATTTCAATAAACTGCTTGAGCTAATTGAAAGATAAAACCGGCCAAGCGCATGTCGGACCACGCACGATGAAGGGTTGAATTTGATATGTCACACGGTACAGTTTGAAAAACATTTTTTAATAAAAAAATCGGTAGTTGTGACAGACGGACAGACAGACAGACACA
The DNA here is from genome assembly GCA_948098905.1 of Tiliacea aurago. NCBI lineage: Eukaryota > Metazoa > Arthropoda > Insecta > Lepidoptera > Noctuidae > Tiliacea > Tiliacea aurago. The sequence continues at coordinate 23,680,188 of OX402593.1, forward strand.
CGAGTTCTCCCATAAAGGTTCCGTTATTTCCTTTTATGGTTAAATAAATTTATTTCTCAATAAGAAATTACAAGAATTTACTTGAGAACACTAACACGTACTTTTGAGGTACGTAACCCTAAAAATAAGGAAAATCAAGTCAGGACAGTCACCAAATTGTTATTTGTGAAACGAAATAACATAAAAAGTTCTGAAAATATACTAAAATAAAATAAGGACTCTCTCATACAGTCCAAATTCATATCACATGCGCCAACTATACGCCCCGTCCATGGTCTGAAAGCATCCACACCATTGACGTCACAACATTCAATGCAAATACGCACAAAACCAATTTAAAATTGTAATACCTACACACAATGATCTATTAGGCTTCGGCCAAACCTACGCGACCAAAGCGACTGCGAAGCGGGAGCGTCAGTCGCGCGGCGGACGCTGCTCGTGTTTATCTATGGCTCCTTGCACACATATGCGGCCGTAACTCGGGAACACCACTCCTGGTGCGGGACGCACGCATATTGTCTTGTGGTCAGACGTGTTTACGGATATATCTCTTACTAGCTTCTGCCCATGACTTCGTCCGCCTGAAATATCTTGTTCCCCCGACCCACTGTATTGCATTGAATCGTCCGCCCGCGGTATAAAGGCTCCTACAGACTCACGCGATGTGACAGGCACCGACAAAGAAATTGTGCTACTAGTGTCGCGTCGCGCCTGTCTGTAGAAGCCTTTACTTGCGTTCTTTCTGACTTTTTTTTCTTTTTGCTCAGCTCATAGGGGTCGTAGCGTGATGTTAAAGAATTGGGCTATCAAATGCAAATATTTTTTCAAAACCGACTGGTAGTTCCAGAGATTACCCCGTATATACAAACTTTTACCTTTTTATAATATTAGTATAGACCATTGATGTAAAATAAGGGAAGATAGGCCACTCTCTAAAATCACGTAAATATTAAATGGACTAGAAACACTTATGTAAACACACCCACACAACTATAATTCCCGATGTCGTGCGTCATGTGCTCGACAACCGAAATAGAGAGACATATTACGCGGGCTATAGCGGGAACGAGATAGCAATAATTGTCACTGTTACGTAGGTACCCATAACTGTTGTGCAAACGAAATCGCGTTAGCAGCCGAATGTTGGCCGAATGTTTACGATTAGGAACGACTTATGACGGCAAACATTAAATATTATTAAAATTTTCGACACATTAACATTTTTGGCTGTACTTACGAGTGAAAACTAATCCCGTGGGACTTGTTTTTGGTTTTTGCACTATTAGTGCACATTTTATAAACACAGGAAGGCATTGTTACTGCTTATTTAGACGATTACTGTAATTTTACTTAACGTGCTACACAAACGCCAGTTCGATTGTGACTAAGGTCGATTGTGTCCTTTTCCCCTAATTTATGCGGTTCACGTCGAGGAGCGCGTACCATATCTTCCTATTTAATAGATCAATGGTATAGACTAAACAAAATGAAGTTCGCGCTCTAGGGGCGCAGGTCTGCTCGTTTAGTTTCACGTTGTTGACGCTCCCGCTTCGCGTCCCGCTTAGTTGACGCGCAGGTTTGGCCGAAGCTTTATGGTTCAAACAGACTGAGGTGAATCTTGCGCCGAATTCGCCTGTATCCATTCTTTGGCTCATAGTAGTTGTATTACAGCCAGAAAATTCGGTCTTGCTTGATACGCCTCAATGTGAGAACAGCTTTAACTTTGCTTCTATTGTGTACACACTCATTTACATTGTATGTGAAGAAGACATCATTTGTAACATTTTAGTAAAATTGAAATGCGGCCAAGGCCTTGGCTAACCCATTACAGCTTGTAGACTTCTAAATACTATACAATCAACTTTATAATCGGACTCGCCTTGACCGAATCGATCTAACTTTATTTGTATGAGTAGCCGCATTTTAAATAGGAAAAAAAACTCGGTTATAGGATCATTTGTTTTCGACAGACTAAGGGGGGTGCGCTAAGGTAGCAAATATGGCTTTACAGAATTATAATCATTAGAATCAGCATTACAACTCACTGAGTTCAAAAAATCCGACTGAAAGATTATTTCAGAAATATTAATTCAGTACGATTTTTTGGACTTCGAGAGTTGTAATACTGATTCTAATGATTATAATTCTGTAAAGCCATATTTGTTTTGGCCGCGAATCATATTTAGATCAACATACAACCTGTTACTGACCTGCAAATTGCAAAAAAAGTAGGAACATTTGAATTTCGCGGGCTACCTTAGCGCATCCCCCTTAAGGACAATATGTCGATAAGTTATTCCTATTAATTAACAAACATTCTCAATTTAACTTATAGAGGTATATGAATATAACATCACGCGTGTAATTCCGGAAGGGTTCAGCAGAGTCGTACCTGTAGTACACCCGTTTCGCCAATTCCCATGTAATAGGGGACGAACCTATTTCTATCAACCGGGCACCAGACTCTGGGCTGAGAAATTGTGCCCAATTGTTGTGTGTTGTTTTACCAGGTTGGGAAAACTCAGCCTGGGAACAACACATGACCCCATGGTCAGTAGTAGCGCTTGTGACCACTAGCCCAACAACCCAGGTAGATGTTATTGGAAACTAATATCTTGTGCTTCTGCCACTGGGCATTAATTGCCCTAATTTAAAGGAAGCACAGTTTCTTTCGCATTAATAAACCAACAATTAAATTATGAATAAGTACTTACAGAATTTTTAAACTAAAATGATCCAACATTTATGACTAAGAAGTATATAAAATAAACAAACCATGTTATTTTCAAAGATTTCAATGTTATTGGGTAAACATAATTTTACTCATTGTTGCTAAAATGCGTCATTGACTGCATGTACAATGGCAATATTCGCTGGGTATTATTAACCATTACATTATACTGCTGATATTTTCTGGGTAATGTGTTTCATGGTGTTGTATGTATGATTGTTGTGAATTTGTTACATGATTCGTCTACTATACCTCAATGTCGTAAGCTCATTGGAATAACATACATCAGAGCATTGTCATACTAATAATTACATTTCATTCGGCTGTTTGTTTAATGTTTTGAGGGTATTTTTGCATTAAAATTGAAAAAGCAGATTTGAAGCTGCGATTGGAAGCAAATTATGAGAATTTTCAATGGGAGTAAGTTGGGCCTCCAATTACTTACCTCTTTTAAATATTATAAGTAGTGTATGTTCACTACAGTTTTCTAATTCGAACACAAGTACAAGTAAAACCAAATCTTGTGATCACATGATAACATTACTTAATAACATCTAACTAAAACATGCAGTCATTTTTATTTAAAAATAAATGTGTTGTGTAGTTTTTTTTTTTCAACTATTCTTTGAAATCATGCAGCTAGAATTAACTTCATAAGTGTGTGTAAACTGTAAAGGTTCACCAAACACTATACCATTTTATCTTTCATCAATTTAATGCATAACGCCCCTCACCTTCATGCTTGCTCATCTTTCAGACACTGAACCATTGCTCAAAGACTCTTACTCGGTGAGCGTGGTGGCGACCGAGTTGTCACGCAAGTGCGGGCTGAGCGCCGACACCGTGGTCACGCTATCTTCGGGCGGCGTGATAGTGGCGCGGGCGCAGATTGCCACCTTCCTAGAGTGGAAACATATCAGGGATGTTCGGCTCGCTGACGACGATAAGAACAAAACTTGTGTTCTTAGTGTTGATAGGTTGGTGTTTTTTGTAATATACCTACTGTGATTGGATATGCTACAAAGGCCAAAATACACGCTTCTTCAATTTACTAAAGCTTTTTGTTCTGCGACTATACAGGGTCAAATTAAATTTGCTAGCGAAACTCCGCAGACTTGATGGGTATCGATATCTAAACACGACAAAATAAAATAAAAAAATATTCGTTTTTTTTTTTGGGTCAGCGGACCGCTTTTGGTGTTGTTACTTGAAGTATGAGTTCTGAATTTGTTTTTTTTTTTTGTTTTATCATGTTTAGATGCGGTATCCATCACGTCTGTGGAGTATACCCAAAAAAAAAATAGATTTTTCGAGTGACTACACTAACTGCGGTAGAAGACCCCAAAAAAGTCATCAAATTAATTTATGTTTTGTTTGATCATGTTTAGATATCGATACCCATAACGTCTGCAGTTTTGCTAGCTAATTTAATTTGACCCTGTATATTCACTGCTACACGGCGCGGTTATGTGTGCTTGCAATGCGTCTGCACTCTTTGGACTATCTCATGCGCATAGCGTTCATAGCCGTTCTTCCTCTATAGCAGTGTGAAGTTTGGCTTCTGTTGCATATCTACTCTTGTGCTCATGCTGTAGTAGTCAAAATGAGAAGGTATCGAAAAGCCTGACAGTTAAACCTACAATTCGCTTGTCTTTTTTATTTTTTTATTAAGTACGTACATAGATTTTACATTAAAATATTAAGTAGATCAATGCTTAGGAAACTTGAAGATTGTTTGTTTTAATCTTACAAATGCAATTAAACAAGTTTAATAAATGATATTTTATTAAATATATATGTTGTGAGTGCGCAATCGTGAAGACTCGAAAACGTCCTAATTGGGACGTATTGTTAGTCTGTGATGCCAACATTCGGTGATTGGTGGCCAGAATCATGTTTGTGAAAAAAAAAAACAGCTAGTGTTGTCAATTGCGCGTGAATGTAATTCACGCGCAATTGACAACACTAGCTGTTTTTTTTTTCTTGTTGTTTTTATCAAGCCATCATTTTTACTTGTAGTGAAATGTAAATGAATGAAAAGTGGGTATGTGTGCTGCCGCTGCTGCGCGGAACACTTTTTTCGGTTGTTTTGTGAGTGTATAACATATCTGTTAATTATAATATCATTGACTTTAATAGATTAACAAACAATACAATAACAAGGAAACTGAACACAGTACAAAGTTCAAACGGTAACTGGTTGAGACATCATGCTGTAAAACTTTTCTCACGAAGAGTTACGTAACAAATATAATTTTATAGTACAGTACGGTAAAGGTACAGCCAGAAACAAAAGCTTCTTACGTGAATTTGAAAAAATATTTCGTATCATATTTATTTACTCACTAGCTTCTGCAGTACTGGCCCACCGCGTCGCATGGAATCTGAATTGGCCCGCCCGAGCTATTACTTCGGCTTCACTTAGCGTTATTTCTGCCCTTTTTCTTTTTGCTCGGCCCCTAAGGGTCGTAGCGTGATGTTAAATTAAATGATAAATGATTTATTTCTGTAAGTACTAAGTAGGTTTGTATTTGTTCAAACACTTTTACACGACAATCATATTAAAAAAAAAATGGATGAGGTGCCGCGGCGTTTCGTATCTGACTACTTTGAGAAGAAAGGCCGAAACAAACTCAGAGGTCACAGTCTCTTTTAAAGTCCAGAGTTCCAGACATAATCTTGGTTAGATCATGTGAAGACAAAGTAGATTGGTGCCTGAAATGATATTTTGATGAAAGAACTACACAGATTGAGGAGCCATCCGTCCAGTCAGTGCACGTATTTGTCAGTAGTCGTGCAGCTCAATTATATGCCAGTGACCTTGAGTGGTTAGCTTGCGTGATCTGTATTGAGCTCACGCAACGCGTCGTACGTTCAGCCAGTAATAGGACTCGCCCATCAAGGGGCGCTGTCCCCAATTTGACGCATTATTAATTTATTATACACAAAACAAAAAGTATTTTAATAAACCGCGAATACTATAAGATTTAGAAAACTTGTTTATATATTGATGAAATGAATTTGATTCAATGCATGATGATGATATTCCCGCCCGCTCCCCGGTTTCAGTAAAGATGTGGCACTTTACTGAGACCTCACGCGGACTTTTTGAGAGAACTTGAAGCGAAGTTGCACTGTTTTGTTTCATTTGCCTACACTAATGCACGTTCACAAACACTTAATGGTTAATAATCCACCATTATTACACATTAATATTCGGATAAACACAAATTTTAGAAAATAAAACAAAACTTCTGAACATGACGCTTCACTTTCCCGCCAAGAAGTCTTTTCCAATTTTCAATAATTCATAAAAACATCCCATACAAAAAAACACGTTCATTCCGTTCTTCCCGAATTTGAAATATTTCCGGCAATCATTTCCAACTTGTCTTTCCATGAAAACCTAATTCGGACTCAATCTGCCCGCCTTTTCCCAACTATGTCGGGGTCGGCTTACAGTCTTAACCGAATGCAGTTGAATACCAGTATTTTACATGGAGCGACTGCCTATCTGACCTCCACAACTATTCGTATTACACAGTAACTGGGTAATACGATACCCCTTGGTAAGACTGGTTGTCAGACTTTCGGGCTTCTGACGACCCGTAACGATTGTCAATGACAGCTGGGACCAATGGCTTTCCGAGACACGAAGGAGTCTTGGTAAACCGGTATGTCCTAGAACCAAAAATTCGAAGGTGACATCTACCAACCTGCACTGGGCTCGCGTGGTGGATTACAGCCTATTCCCTCTCGAAGAGAGGAGACCTGTATCCCAGCAGTGGGAACATTATGGGCTGTTAGTATATCTACTAACATTTTAAAACAAAAATATAGCGAAATCGGTCCAGCCGTTCTCTAGTGATGCATTTACCAACGAACAGTATTTCAGTTTTAGGGTTCAGTTTCAGGGTTCCGTAGTCATAGTCAACAAGGAACCCTTATAGTTCCGTCTGTCTGACTCGCAGTACTAGAAAGCTGGTATTTGGCAATTTTGTGGGGACCTCCCTTGCACGTAAAGTGGGGATGATATTTTTTTCCTCGTCTATCCCATCTACGTATATCCGTTCGCGTAATATTAAGCTTTACAGTGGTAATTTTTGTTAGAGTCAAGTGTTCCGACGATATGTAGGTATTCATCAAGGGTTAGGCAGAGGTGTATGTATCGTGCACCCATATTTCGCCTGTTACGTTTACTGACAAGAGGCAAATGATAAAAGTAGGCTTGTCTTAAATAAAAAAAATGCCAAATCTATATAGTTTGTGTTACCAAAACGCGTTTATAAAAAAAAAAAACTCGATGCAAATGAACGGTGATCTAACCCTTTACTTTGAGTTTCAATCCAAAATACCTGTATTAAATATCAACGTACGGTTGGTATTTAATTAATAACAGGAACTTCTTTTTTGTATGCAGAACTTGGTTGTTTTTTATTTTCGATTACTCAACTCATTTTTGAGTAAATAGATCTTCATATTTTGCATTAAATTACAAGCGTTGTGTTTCATCGCGCTTCTCTTTCTTTTGTATGCAGTCTGACAGTGACCGTGGTTTAGCTGTTGTCAGCGTCTTAAGGGGTGAGCCTATTCCCAAAAAGTCTGCAACAAAAGACTCCGGGCATAGTAAATAAACATATTCAGGTAGTAAAAATAAAATTGCATAACGCACAATACTCTATAAAACGCGCACAATGCACAATGAACTGATTCCCAGAGCCGTGATGTTGAAATTTAGAAAGGCGTTGACACTTTCAGATTGAATTCGTTCATTAAATAGCTATTATTTGAGAGCCTTTTATTTGATTTGCGTGTTCCAACACGCAAATCTGTAATATATATATATATAAAATATATATATAAAATCTGTAACACGAATTAATTTATTTATTATAAATTTATTTAAATATAATTCTGAGAGTTTAATATTTCTGAGTGAATAGCCAAGTCGGCGTATTCTGCATACAGTAAGAGGCAGGCCCATCTTTTCCATTGGCCACTCTGCGCAATTGTCCAGGGCCTCGCGATCAATGTTGCTGCCAGCGTCGTAGCTTAGAGACTGTCAAAAGAAAAGCTAAGTAAATCTCAAAGTCAAATTGTTTATTTCAAATAGGCTTATGGCACTTTTGAACGTCAATATTTACAAAAAAATTGAATTGATTCTAGTCGCACCTTCCAAAAGGTAGTTTCGTATGGCGAAGAATGAGCAAGAAACTCCACCGTTACTCTTTTAAAATGTTGTACAATATTTTTTATAGGTACATTAGTTATACAATTATTATATGTGAAGATGATGCACCTAGAATAAAATTACTAAACCACAAATAGGTAAAAAGAGTTAAGAATGAAGCAATGACAGATAAATTAATTATGTGAAAGATGTGTGTATGATGGTGCACACATACTTATTTACAAACATTGTAAAAAGTAATAATATCAGTGTGAGTAATCACAGAATTTAAAATAAATGTCATAAAAATAATAAATTATACAATTAAAATAGCAACCCGTTTGATTTTGTCTAGACTCTAGATTGTCCTATGGAGCTGGACCAGCATGTTTCCAAGCCTTCTTGTCTTGGATATAATCCTCTAATTTGTAATATGCTTGTTTACAAAGTGTACTTTTAATATGAGTTTTAAATTTTCTTTCATTTAGTTGCAATATATCACAAGGTATTTTGTTGTAACATTTAACCCAGTACCTATTTATCTCAGACGGTAGTGCTATAAATTTCGAACTCGCTTAGCTCACTCTTGCATCCTGAATTCTTTATATGTGAGTCCCGTTATCTTAAATTGTCCAGGGGCTTCAATAGATTCAAGACGGCCTTGCATACAGCAGTGGTTGCAAAGCTTTCAATTGGTAATGATTTTACTTTCCAATACAAAAAGTTTAGGTAGTCTCATAATACAGCTAACTAGTACTATATTGACAGTTTGTTTTTAAAATGAATGAGAAGTAAACACCTACTTACAACTGTTTATTTGTCAACAAATTGACGTCAAATTGATTTGACGTTTTTCATTGATTCAACTTACTAAGCCAGATGTGTTCTAGGAAAATACAATATTATGTTTTTTGCTTAACAAGGTTTTTACACTGTTTACAAGTAAACAAGTTCAGTAATGTTTTGTATCAAGTCGGGTGTATCCTTGTATAGTCCTTGGAAAACTTCAGAAAGTAAAAGATAATTATTTATTTTATTCATACTTCATTAACATTTCAATCGCTTAACAAAATTAAAGCTTTTATTCATATAAAAGCTTTCATTGCGTGTTTTTATTTGTGCATTTTCCAAAAAGTTATTAACACCAATTTGCATGGTATAATCATGTAAGTATCTTTTATTACGCACCCATACGTGTACCTCATACATCTTCGAATTATAGGCAAAACAGATAGATTGTGCGCGCAAGCAGTTTCAATGATATATGCAATCAATATTATTTTGATCCATTCACAATTAAGTAGTGTGAATTCGACCAGAAGGTGCTTAAGCCTCACATTTTTCAAGTAACGGTAGGTTTAATATTTGTTTTTGTTTTATTATTTATGTATTGCTACTTTAATTAAGGCGATGTGTTTTTGTTTTTTATGTATCTAGGTGAGAATTTGTAATTGGCTTTCTGGTGACTATGGTTTCCTTTTTTTTGTCTGTTTTTATTAGCTGTAACTGTAAGTCCTCCATGTTCTTAAATAAATAAATAAGTTATTAATTCGGTGTCCATAACCGGTTTGAAGAAATCAGGCTGCGGCCTAGGCCCCGTTCACGACGCGACTTGCGTCAAGAGACACGCGCGCGCGCGACTTGCGTCACAGTTTGAATCATAATCGGAATGATTTTGAAGTATATTGTTAATCCATTGCTTCATATGTTAGAAAAATTTGTCTGCTCAACAACGTAAATAACGCAATGAATGTTGTTGAACTGTCAAATTGCAACCGATTCCCACTGTTAGTGTATAACGCAATTAGCCCGTTGTTTCCGTCCGTTGCTCTGCAAGTCGGATCGCGGTGACTCGTAGCATGCTCTAAACAACTTCTTTCATAATCATAATCATTTGTTAACATAGGTACAATAAAATAATTGTTATAAAAAAAAATTACGCTTTATTATACCAGAAGGCGTACAAATATTCATGGATGTCAGTGATGCTAAAATTGATAGCATAATTAAACACAACAACAATATATATTATTTCTCAAAAATTAAAAAATAAGGAAAAATATACATGTCAAAAGAGAAAAAAATAAGATTAAGTACTACGTCAAATAAAGTTTATCAATCAAATAAAGTTTAAACAAAAAGCAAGAAAATAGTAATATAATAATTAAAATGATACAAAAATTACATGTGCAATGTTAATTGTCTGTGTGGTGCCGGACGTAAAGAATAGCACCGCCCGATATCTTCCCGTGGGTGTCGTAAAAGGCCACTCAGGGACTTACTAGAGAATGGGCAGCAGCGTTCTCTATGCATGTTAACACCATACTTCGATCGCCAACCCGCCTGACAAGCGTAGCGATTATGGCAAACCCCCTCTTTTAGGGGAGGCCTATGTTAATTGAACTTGAACTTAAACATAGGTCATTGCATTTTGTCTGTCAAAAATTCCGAAATGCTGTAATATGATTTATTCAACAGTTAAGATTTAAGCCTTTTCTTAAATACGTTTATGTTTAATTCTTTAATCTAACTAGGTATGTGGTTGAATATGATTGGTGCCATACAAAAAACACTTTTTTGCATCAATGCTGTAAGAGACCTTTTTACGCACAAGTTATTGTTCTGTGGTCGAGTTCGTTTGTGATAAAATGATATTCTAGTAAACAGGTCTGGATTGGTCATAACAAATACAGCTACCTCAAATATATATAAGCAAGGAAATGTCAATAAATTTTATTTGATAAACAATGGCTTATAGGAATCTAAACTGTGGAGTCTGAGCATTGACCTAATGCACCTTTTTTGTGCTTTCAAAACTAATTCCCTATTGGTTGAGCTACCCTAGAAAATTACCTCAACACTGAACTCACCAAACCATGATATGCTGTGATTACAGCATCGACGTTAATCACTGGGTCCAGTTTAAATAGGGCATAGGCTGATATGCTAATACGTTTAGTTAGCTCATCCGTGTGCTCTTTCCAGTCCAATTTTTTGTCAATCGTTAATCCTAGGAATTGTGATGTGTCTACTTGTGTTATAATTGTATTGTTATAGCATACTGTCATATTGGTATTCGCACGTTGGCTAAACATAATTAATTTCGTCTTATCAAAAAATCAATATTTATTTTAAGATTATTTTCTAACCATTTCACTATGGAGGTTACTGTCTGAGTAACAACGTCGTTGTGGTTTTGATCATCAGTACTCTTAATGGTCACAGTGTACAGTGCTGCCATCAGCAAACAGTGACATAGGAAGACTTGTTAATTTTGGCAGATCATTTATGTATAATATAAACAGCGGGGGCCCTAAGACGTTGCCCTGGGGTACACCATAAGCAACTGCTATAACTAGACTTAAAGGTTCGTTGGCATTTCGTTTTAGTATCTATATCGGTTACTTCAACGTACAGTTCCGCAAAAATGAATTTATTAAACTGAGGATATTCCCTCTAATACCGTACGCATCCTTATGCAGCTTATTGAGCAGGATATTGTGATCGAATAGTCGAATGCTTGAGTCATGCTCATGTCATAATAAACTGAACAAACAGGTATTCTTTGGTCAACATTAAAGTCATTTATTACTATATTTATTGTTTTATTTTTCGGAAGCCTTTCTGTTCGTCGGTTAATATGTTTATTTTAAAGATATTTAATTATTTGAATATAAATATATTTTTCAAATATCCTCGATATTACTGGCACTAGCGCAATGGGTCTGAAAAAGTCTAAAACAGTGGTCATCAAATAAAAATACAATTACTTGAATATGTACCTTAATAATATAAACACAAATAAGGCTCTTCCTCCTCTCTCCTACCATGCTGTGCCCGACAGGGTCCATAATTGTGTCTTTAATTTTAAGCCTACCACCTGTTTTACTAACTTTATGGAATGCAATAAAGAATTGTGAATTGTCTATACTATAGTGTGAACTGTCTATATTGTCTATACATTGATTGTCTTTTTTTTTTTAAGAATTTAATTTATTTATTTGCTTGAGCGTGTCTCGTGGGTGGCCACGGGGTTCGAACGTCGGCCAGAGATGACAAGAAACGACTATATTGTCACAGTATTCTTTTTTTTTCCTTCTGGCTTCGCACGGTTTGTGCATTTAGCCAATGTCACGTTTTAGTTCTTGTATAGTATTGATGAAATGAATTATAAATGCATGATGATGATATCCCCGCCCACTCCCCTTGAGTTTCAGTAAAGATGTGGCACTTTACTGAGACCTCGCGCGGACTTCTTGAGAGAACTTGAAGCGAAGTTGCACTGTTTTGTTTCATTTGCCTACACTAATGCACGTTCACAAACACTTAATGGTTAATAATCCACCATTATTACACATTAATATTCGGCTAAACACAAATTTTGGAAAATTAAACAAACTGCTGAACATGACGCTTCACTTTCCCGCCAAGAAGTCCGTCACAGTATTCACGATGATTTATTTTCTCAGTGAGTTCAGCAACGGCGCCGGCGAGCTGAAGTTGTCTTCCCCGCTGGCGGGCTCGCTGGCGCGCGCGCTGCGGGCGGCGCTGGGCGGCGCCGGCGTGCGCGCGGGACGCAAGCTCAGCAAGAGCGACGGCGACCTGCGCGAGCCCAAGTGTAGCGACACTGATATGGGTACTTAACTTGTACTTTTAATTAGCATCCCCTGATTCACTCGGGGGTGCAATCTACTGATATCGCGACCCATCAAAACGTCGATATCTCTGCTATATCTAAGTTAAATATTATTGTTTTATACAGATAAACCTTCTGGAATCTATTCTCTAATTCTTTTGTTTCGTTCTCAAACCCTTTTGGAAAACGAAATATTTGACGGAGCCCTAAAATAATCAAAAATTATTATAATTATGTGTATTCTTTATTAATAATCATATTACTTGACATTAACATTTGCAATTTTTTTTATGTTGCAATATTTAGATAGATTTTAGGTTGCAGAGTAAATTAAATGTAGTACTTTAGTTTTTTTTTTCATTAGCCCCCACAGAGGCTTTGCGGAGCACTAGGGATCCGCGGAGCACACTTTGAGTATGGCTGCTTTAAATAATGTTGAAATCCGCATCAACATCCGTTGCGTAGTTTAAAAGAACTAAGCGGACAAACAGACAGACACGACTCTTTTCAAAATAATATTGAAACTTCCTACCATTATCGTCTTTAATTCTTACGCAAATAATTTATGTAAAACCTGTAACTAGAAAAACTTTTATCTAGTATGTTCTTCTTAGGGAGACTTTATGATATAAAAAATTGGCATATCGTCATCCTAGCTATTTTAGGTAGGTATATATCGTAATTGGTAATATGAGATGCTCAGACCAGAAAATTGAGTTATAGGAAAATATACTACAAGTTGTGTTGGTTACAGGTGATGTTCGTCGCAGTAGTTGGTACAGCGGCCCCTCGGAAGTATCTCTGGACGATATAGACCTCGTCATGTCTAAGGTGAGAATTGACCTTTGATTTAGAAGGAAAAAAATATAAATATTATAGAATAAAGTGAGTTGAATTTAGTCTGGTCTACTCTCAGGTTCCAAACATTTACCATTGCCTTTCGCAAAGTTTTTCTACAGGGTCAAATTTAATTAGCTAGCGAAACTCCGCAAACGTGATAAGTATCGGTTTCGATATCTAATTATGACAAAACAAAAAAAAAAGGATTATGTTTTTTTTTTTTGGGGTCACACCCGGAGTTTGTTTAGTTACTTAAGGTGAATCCACAGTAGTAGCCCGCGAAATTCAAATTTTCTTACGTTTTTGCAATTTGCAGATAAGTGTCAGGTTGTATCTTGATCAAAGTATGATTCGCGACTTTAACAGATGTATTTACAGAATTATAATCATTACAATCCCGACTGTCAAGATTTCATGAAAACGTAATTCAATGAAACAAATCTATCTTAGAGAGAAAAGTTAATAATGATGCTAATGATTATATTTCTGTAAATATATTATACAGCGTGCCGCTACAGTGGTGACATTAATTGGACACACTGGTAGGGCTATTGACCAGTAATCATATATATTTTTTTTTCTTATATATAGTTTGTTTTTAATATTATATTAAGGTTAATAATTATAAATTGAACAATAAAAAAAATCAAACAAACTAAATAATAAAGCTCTCTCTTTCCTCCAATTCGCCTACTCCTTGTACGTTATTCGTTTTAATTTCATTGATTCAATGTTATGATCCATGACCCCGGCTAATAACCTCTGTGCTACAGTCCTTCAAGGCCCGTATTTATAGAACGTTACTCAGTACTCAAGCATTACTTAAGACTAGATTCAAGCCATTGGATTGGTTGAATTTAGTCTTAATTAATGCTTGAGTACTGAGTAACGTTCTTTAAATACGGGCCTTAGTCAGGTTGCCCCAAGATGCTATTTTAGAAAATTTTTAATAATTCAATAAATAATAATGTTTAATGAAACTAAAATATTTTCATAAAACGTAAAGGCAAAACTGTATACGTGTGTTAAATTAATGTCGCCACTGTAGCCAATGACGTATTATAAATAGACGCGTCATACACGAACATTAGTGCACTCAAAAACGGCGTAAGCCATGAATGTAGCTACATACTTGCGTACAATCATGCAGTGCGCGAAGAAAAGGAAAGACCTATACCCTTCCTATACCGATAACTGTTGTTAGAAAGAGATAAACATACATATTTAGTTACGTCACTAGCTGCTGCATGTTCATTGGCGCGTACGCGTCGGTCGCAGCAGTCAGGAAAAATGGCTGACTGGCTGTACAAGTACAAAACAAAACAACGTTTTCTTATAATAAAAAAATACAAAAAGTACTTATGCATGAAATGAGACGTTTTTCTGTACTCCCACAGTAGCGGTGTAATATGTACATCGTGTATAGACACAGGAAGGCATTTTCTTCACAAATAATTGCTGAGAATTGCGAGTAATTGTGACTTGGAGCCGCGTCACTGGATGGCGCGCGACTAATTCCTCGCTGGGCAATTGCCTTGCATTTACCTTGCCATTATTGAGCGCGGGTAACGCATCTAAAGGTAATACATCATTGATTGTAGCGGCACGCTGTATATCTGTTATAGTCGCGAATCATATTTTGATCAAGATAAGACCTGGCACTGACCTACAAATTGCAAAAAACGTAAGAACATTTGAATTTCGTAGGCTACAGCTGTGGATTCACCTTAAATAAAAGAAATTAGTGGGTTTGGCCAGCTTATTTTATTTGGTACTATATTAGTAATGTCTCGTGTAGAAGGATTATACAGAGGTGTAATTATTATTAAATAAATGTTTTTTTTTTTTTATACTTACAAAATTTGTACGACGTTATTGGCAAAACATGGACGTACACAACATTACCTTGCATGTCTGATTAAGTCAGTTTATGTATACGCATGTTTGACAAATAAAGTATCTTTATCTTGACAACTTTACCTAAACCTTCGACAAAATTAAATACAATCAAAATCAAAAGTAATTTATTCAAACTAGGCTGAGAATCAGCACTTTTCGAACGTCAAAAATTACATGAGACAGTCCCCCAAAAACGCACACCCGTCACCACTTCCTAGTGGTTTAGCTGGGAAGCAGAAGTGGCCCAACAAACTCCCCAGCAGCACAGCTGTCTGTTCACATATAAAACTTGATTTTATACAATAAATGTAAAATTCAACACAAAACATTAAATTAAATTATTTGCCTTTGCTTTAAATAGTAATTTATATAATAATCGTCGAAAACTATACGAGCAAGATGTTATGTTATTTTTTTAAATAATTGTTTCCTATTTATCATCAGGAGTCTAAGCACATCCCGGCGGGTCAGCTGTCTCGCTACAGCGGAGCGGGACAGCTCTTGTCCACGGCTGCGCTTGCGCAACCCTTCAACACACAGTCTGTCACATCATTTTATGACAGGTATGTACTATTTTTTTTTTTTTTCCTTCTGGCTTCGCACGGTTTGTGCATTTAGCCAATGTCACGTTTTAGTTCTTGTTTAATATTGATGAAATGAATTATAAATGCATGATGATGATATGTCCCGCCCACTCCCCTCGAGTTTCAGTAAAGATGTGGCACTTTACTGAGACCTCACGCGGACTTCTTGAGAGAACTTGAAGCGAAGTTGCACTGTTTTGTTTCATTTGCCTACACTAATGCACGTTCACAAACAGTTATTGGTTAATAATCCACCATTATTACACATTAATATTCGGCTAAACACAAATTTTGGAAAATTAAACAAACTGCTGAACATGACGCTTCACTTTCCCGCCAAGAAGTCGGTATGTACTATATTGTGTACCCTCAGGGTGCTTGCATAAATATACCGGTTTTCCGGTCCCGATTTGTCGGTACAGTTCGGTAGTTTTTTTTTTTTTAACTTTTTGACGGCACGGTTGGCGCAGTGGTTAAGCGATTGACTGCTGCGCAGCGTGTCGCGGGTTCGATTCCCGCACGGAACAAATATTTGTATGACCTACAAGTAGTTGTTCTGGGTCTGGCTGTTTGTGTATGTGAGTTTAAATGTTTGTAAACGCACCCACAATACAGGAGAAATTCCTAGTGTGGGGCAACGTTTTTAAAAAAGGGAAAGAAAGAAAAAGAGTTATGGTTACAGATCACCGCACGAGTACACACAGCCCGCTATAAAAAAGTGTAGTCAGTACCAGTACCGACAAGTTTCAACCTATTTCTTGATGTGCGAGCGCATACAGAAAGTATGGGACTATTTTACCCTGGCCGATTGGTACCGATCCGTTCCGATTTGTCTTCCAGATTCAATCTGCCCGCCTTTTCCCAACTATATCGGGGTCGGCTTCCAGACTAACCGGATGCAGCAGCATACCAGTATTCTACATGGAGCGACTGCCTATCTGACCTCCACAACCCAGTTACTGGGTAATACGATACCCCTTGGTAAGACTGGTTGTCAGACTTTCGGGCTTCTGACGACCCGTAACGACTGTCAAAGATCCACGAATGATAGGCGGGACCAACGGCTTAACGTGCTTTCCGAGACACGTAGGAATCTCGGTATGTAAAGATCGTCACCCATCCACGGACCAACCCCGGCAGGCGTAGTTTAACCTGAGGGATAGACCCGTGCGGCTGTTTTTACTTAGCCACGAGCCATTTCCAGATTAAAGTCAATATTAAAAAAATTCTGCTCCATAACGAAAGTTTCATAACATGTACAGTCACGCACTGGAATAATTGTGGAGATGTTTGTTACATAATTATAATATCATAATCATCGTTTGTTTGTCTTTTTATTGATACTTGTTTAATTTTTAGTCCAAATCTTGACATTCCGACAATACTGAACCATAAAGTCGACATTCAACATCTCAATATTTTTTTTGCTGTCCCACTGCCGGATAAAGCCTCATTTATCTTTACTCACTTATCTTTCCTGAGCTATCTCGAACCAGCTCTTGCACTACTGTTTATTACAAAAAAAAAAATGGAAAAAAATCACTGCAACTATAATATTTTTGTTTGTTTGTGCAGCGTATCAGACCGTCGGTCGCTGCTGTCGGTCGCGTCGGGCATCTACGAGGAGATCCCCGACCTGCCCGAGGGCGCCGGCCCGCTGTGTAGCTACACGTCTTGTGATGTGCCCGACGGCGTATTGAAGGTATTTTATTTTTATAGTATCTATTACTGTATTGACATAATAGGTTAGTTGACCGTCTTGGGCGGAGCACCGCCGTGTCCTCACGGAGGCGGTCGGCGGCGGCGATCTCTCGCGTCCGGCCCTGGTTCAGGCCATGGTTCGGAGCGAGAGTGCATGGGAGGCCGTCACCTCCTTCTGCGAAACAGTAATGCTCGCGAAGAAGGAGGCGGAACGCGTGAGGGAAAGGCAAAATCCACGCCCTCGCGCCCCTAGTCGCCGCAGGAGACGCCCCGGGAATCGCAGGCTGATTCCCGGCCACGACGGTCCGATAAAAACCAGGCCCGGGTCGACGGCGCGTCGTGTTTCACGCGCGCCTCAAAGAGATGTCAGCACCAACTGACGGGGTCCGTTAGGGCCAATGCCTGCCAGGGTTGCGAGTTTGTCCGAAAGGGATATCGTGACCCTGGCACACAGGCACTT
This sequence comes from Tiliacea aurago, assembly GCA_948098905.1. NCBI lineage: Eukaryota > Metazoa > Arthropoda > Insecta > Lepidoptera > Noctuidae > Tiliacea > Tiliacea aurago. Next base: position 23,698,212 of record OX402593.1, read on the forward strand.
GAAGGAACACGGGTGGGTTTTAGTCAGTAAAAGTCTGACACGCCCTCCCGCTCCGCCCAAAGCGGGAGAAGTTAATTGATAATTTCGCACCCAAAAAAAAAAAAAGTAAAAGGCTAGTTGACCGTTCTTGAGAAATCGATAAATAATGTCGTGTGGTCTCTTTTCCTCTAAATATGAATATTTCGGCGAAATATAACGGAACTAAGTTTATTCATTTTTATAACGTAATTTAATTTTGATTGGGAAATTCTGTGATGGCGGCACAAGTGACTTCATTTGTTTCGTTCTGTCAAATCTGTGCGTATTTCTTAGAGGGTTATTTGGTAGCCTTTTTTAAATATTAAAATTACAATATTCAAGGCAGATAAATAATAATTATTGTTAATGTTTACTTTGACAGTCCTAGGTGGATGATTTCTATTTTTTTTTATGACTACGCTAAATTTGACTAAATACTACTAATTTCCTACAAAAATAATGAAAACTGCCAGAGGGATCACTACAAATCAGTGTTGAAGCTCTAAGACCATTCCATTCGTACTTCTATTGTTAATGCAAAAGGAACTTTTTGTCTGACATAAAAACCAAAACACCCAAAAAATATATTGAAAAAAAAAAAACAACCTGGTGGTTTGGGGTGGTTTTGGTCTGGATTAGTGCCCGGTTGATGGCAATAGGCTCGCCCCTTATTACATGGGACTTAAACATAACTGGCGAAATATGGGTGTACTATAGGCACCTAACTCTTCGGGGATTAGGTACGGGCGTGATGTTATGTGTCATTATGTTATAAAATCAAAAGTCATTTGTTCAAACTAGGCTGAGACTCAGCACTTTTCGAACGTCAAAAATTACATAAGACAGTCCCCCAAAAACGCCCGCCCTTGACCACTTCATAGTGTGCATCCAAACTGGCAGCCTAGCGCGGTTGCGACGACGGGCGCGAAGTACCAAACATATGACACCGCCGGCGCCGTTTGCGTCCATAGTGTAGTCACTAAGTGTGAGGTCAGGGATATCGTAGCCGGAGAAGTTATTTGATGATTTCCGACCCAAAAAAAAAAAAAGGACTGCAAACGCGGGTGCGGGGCGGGCGCGGCGCGACGTACTCATACATAAGAACTTCATTTGAGCGTCCATAGTGGGCACGCGGACGCGGGGAGCGCGCGGGCTACTCGCGCCATAGCTCGTTCATACAAGTGGCCGCAGTTAGTGCGCGGGCAGCAAGCGACAACGTGCGGGAGCGGGGATCTCAAACTAGTTCGAGATCAGCGCGCGGTCGACTGCGGACAGGCACAAAAGGCTCGCAACAGGCGCGACGAGACGGCGTGACCCGCCAGTCTGCGGTACCTTTAAAAGGATACTTACTTCTTGCGTGCCGCCATCAAAACAGTATAATTATGGCACTCTATTTAAATAATGGCTGTATATTATACACAAGACACACAAATGAGTTTTAAAACTTGGTTGGTGGTTTTAACTTGGATGCGCCACAGCCATAACTCAATATTTATAACTTCAAATTGACCATTTGCGTTTTCTTATTAAAGAAAGATTCGTTAAAAACACTTTGTTTGATATATTTGTTTGAGAACGAAGCGAAAAATACGGTAAAATTGGGTAGTAAAACACACCACTAGCGAATACCCCGTTGCTATGGACCAGTCACTGTCTACGAAGAAACCCGAGTCTAGGTGTGACCTCGTGATCGCGAAGAAGAGATTTCGAAAAGTGTAGACAAGCGAGTTCTATTCTACAGTAGGGTAGAGATAGAAAACGCCATGCTAAGCCTGCTGGGAAGAAGTTGTGCAACAAACTCCCCAGCAGTACAGCTGTCTGTTCAGTTAGAAAACTTGATTCTATACAACAACGCGCCTGTTGCGGGCCTTTTGTGCCTGTCTTCAGTCGACCGCGCGCTGATCTCGAACTAGTTTGAGATCCCCGCTCCCGCACGTTGTCGCTTGCTGCCCGCGCACTAACTGCGGCCACTTGTATGAACGAGCTATGGCGCGAGTAGCCCGCGCGCTCCCCGCGTCCGCGTGCCCACTATGGACGCTCAAATGAAGTTCTGTGAATATTTCAAGCGTCTACCTGTTGCCGTTATCAATATCGAGCAAAAACGAACAAAAAATATTTATTTTATTCTGTTTTTTTTTGTATTTGTTGTTATAGCGGCAACAGAAATACATCATCTGTGAAAATTTCAACTATCTAACTAGGTATCACGGTTCATGAGATACAGCCTGGTGACAGACGGACAGATATACAGACAGACAGATAGACATACAGACAGACAGACAGACAGACAGACATACAGACAGACAGACAGATAGACGGCGGAGCCTAAGTAATAGGGTTCCCGTTTTACCCTTTGGGTACGGAACCCTAAAAAATACAGGGTGTAAGGGACAGCCCTCCGCAGACTGATGTGGTAAATTCAGTATATCGTACTAAGATGACCGGTACATGAAATTATTTCAGGAAAGTTATGGGAATCCAATGAACCTGATTTGTCCCGGCGAGGTGGATGGCCGCGCTCGCTGATTTCAGGCGTCGTTCGTTAGAGAATTTCAATATCCACTGCTGCGTTTTTTATTTTAGATGTGTTATTTACATTAATGGAGTACTGCGTACACAGAATGTAATTTTACATTGAAATAAAGGAATAGTAACTGAAAATACGATAAAAAAATGTAAATTTTCCTGAGAATCTTTTTAGTGGAATATGATTCAAAATAAGGAGCTGAATGCACCCTGTTAATTTGCGGAGGGCTGTCCCTTTCACCCTGTATAACAAAAAAATGTAAACAGAACGTACCTAAATAAAAGCCTCCAGGCATAATGGACGTGCTCGCTTACATAAAGCTATAGCTGTTTCTCGAGGTCACAAATGATATACTAGCACCATCGAAGTTAAAAAAAAAAAACAGTTAATTATTAATAACAATAACAAAACCATGGTCAGCAAGATGACCTGTCACCACAAGCAGCACCCGTTCACGAGCATAACGCAAAGATCAGCCATTACCCCCCTCGCCATAGCAGAGGGAAGGAGGCAACCCGACCACCGACGCTACCGCAAGCAGTGAAAGGGAGGATCCTCCGACCAGACGGGTGTCGTGTCTGGTGGGCAACTGCCCAACGGTTGATGTCGGGACGTTGTATATATGATAGTTGCGTGGTAAACTCTGCTTGCGCGATGCAGGATTCGCGTGACGTCAGAGTGACGCGTACTTCGTATGTGGCGATGTTGATGCCGGTACATCACTCCCCTCCGGAGACCGGAGGTCGATAGTGGGCTGAGTCGTGTATCTTGCGATGCTTGCCAGTGCCAGTCGAGGGGTTCCAGTGTGTTGGAACCGGGTGCCGCATAGTTCTCGGTGAGTCGGAACTGTTTGCGGTGATTCCCCAGTGAGTCGGGGTGGCGCTTCGTTATGCTCCAGTGCGTCGGATGTAGTACAGCGCCAGGTTGTGGCTGACTGCTGGCGTCGACCAGGAGAGGTATAATGTTCTCTGCTTGTGGGCCGGCCGAAAGTGCAGTGTGCTGTGCCAAGGTTGCTGATGAGGCTGTGGGTGATGACCAGGAATGCGCGTCCGCTGCATGCTGGTGGTCAGGATACCCGTTGAAGCCGTGGGTACTGGCTGGCTGTGTGACTCGCCGCTCGAAAGCTTGAGGAAGTGATGATGATGATGATGACGTCACGCTGAAGTAGTTGCACGAAGGCTGTGCTGACGTTCATACTCGGGGTCACCAGTTTGGTGGCATGAGGAACAGGGTGTAAAGTTCACTCATACTCTATTGAAAAGGGAGGATCCTCCGACCAGACGGGTGTCGACGGTTGATGTCGGGACGTTGTATATATGCTAGTCGCGCGGTAAACTCTAATTGCGCGATGCAGGATTTTGCGTGACGTCAGTGTGACGCGTAGTTCGTATGTGGCGATGTTGATTGCCAGTTTCAAGCACCTCTTATATAAGACGGTGTTGGGACCTCTAACATTCGGTAAATCGAACTTTAAACGTTTCGTTTTCTTGGCATTGAGAACTAAGTTATTTGTAGTAAACCAATCCGTAACCATTGAGAGTGCACTGTTTACGTAGTCAAAATAAAACTTTGAAAACTAACTTAATTTTCGGAATCCTAAAACCATGAAATGAATCATGTGTGGTGCCGGACGTAAAGAATAGCACTCCCTTATTTCTTCCCGTGGGTGTCGTAAAAGGCGACTAAGGGACTTACTAGAGAATGGGCAGCAGCGTTCTCTATGCATTTTAACAACATACTGCGATTGCCAATCCGCCTGCCAAGCGTGGCGATTATGGCAACCCCCCCCCCCCCTTTGGGGGAGGCCTATGTCCAGCAGTCGACATCTTTCGGCTGAAATGATGATGATGGAAACCATGAGAAACCATCAATAACCCACTAACCAAGTTTTTGTTAACCCTGATTAGATTATCTCTAATCAGGGTTAAACACAAAAAAAAAAAACATTTTGTTTTTCAATGATCGCCATCTTGGATTTTCATTTTGACGATGAAAGTTATTCGTTTTGTCTACATTTATTCCTAATCTAATGCTGGCACTACACGTGGCGTATTTGCGCAAATATTAGCGTTATTTCGTTAATACAAAATTAACTTATTTCTATTAAGATCCAAGTAACGCGGTTGTTTGACGAATACGTAGTAAGTGGTTGCGAAAAGAGTAATAATACAAATATGTGTGTACCGAGACTGTCATTTTAGTCTAGTGGTCGCAAGCGCTACTGCTGAACATGACGTCTTGGGTTTGAATTCTAGGTCACACAAAGTGTAGATTTTCCATCTGTGATTTCTAAGTAGCAGCCCGGAGACTGGATTTGTGCTCGGTTGATGGTAATAGGCACGTCCACTATTACATGGGACTTAAACAATAACTGGCGAAATGTGGGTGTACTTTATAGGTACACCTCTTACTAATCCTTCGGGGTATACAGGCGTGGATGTTTATGTTAACGTGTGTCCCGTGTGTCAGGTGCTGGGCGCGACCCTCAGCGAGGCGCCACAGGAGCCCACGTACGAGTGTGTGGGCGACTGTGTGTACGCCACCATGCGCCGGCGCCGCCCGCCGCCGCTGCCGCCCCGCCACCCCTGCAGGTACTACTGTCGCACACTATACGCAACACACACACCTGCCGCCCCGCCACCCCTGCAGGTACTACTGTCGCACACTATACGCAACACACACACCTGCCGCCCCGCCACCCCTGCAGGTACTACTGTCGCACACTATACGCAACACACACACCTGCCGCCCCGCCACCCCTGCAGGTACTACTGTCGCACACTATACGCAACACACACACCTGCCGCCCCGCCACCCCTGCAGGTACTACTGTCGCACACTATACGCAACACACACACCTGCCGCCCCGCCACCCCTGCAGGTACTACTGTCGCACACTATACGCAACACACACACCTGCCGCCCCGCCACCCCTGCAGGTACTACTGTCGCACACTATACGCAACACACACACCTGCCGCCCCGCCACCCCTGCAGGTACTACTGTCGCACACTATACGCAACACACACACCTGCCGCCCCGCCACCCCTGCAGGTACTACTGTCGCACACTATACGCAACACACACACCTGCCGCCCCGCCACCCCTGCAGGTACTACTGTCGCACACTATACGCAACACACACACCTGCCGCCCCGCCACCCCTGCAGGTACTACTGTCGCACACTATACGCAACACACACACCTGCCGCCCCGCCACCCCTGCAGGTACTTCTGTCGCACACTAAACACAAAACACACACAACTCATCAGCCACAGGAGGCCACGTACGAGTGTGTGGGCGACAGTGTGTTTTCCACGTTTTTTTATATTTATTCGATAACAAGATTAAAATGTTATTTATAACTTATTTTTAAATACCCCCACGTCATCTATAACGTTGCATGCACCCATAAGCACCATGTTTCCAGTGTGTTACATTGAACGTTTACGTAAACACCGATTTTCACACATAAAATAAAAGTCGTTTCCCAGCAATTAATTTTGTGCATCGTTACTTAGTTTGATGTACAGAATGCATAGTTGACGACTATGTGTGGGTCTTTTTACACCCTGTATTTTTTAGGGTTCCGTACCAAAATGGTAAAAAGAAACCCTTATGGTGAGACCAAGTCTGTCTGTCACACCTGGATATCTCAAGAACTACTAATGCTATCAACTTAAAATTTAGAATAGTTTTAGATGACGTTTGCCCAACTATTTTGCAAGCAAGAAAGAAATTTTAAAAAATATATTTTTTTTGCAAAAGGGACTGAAAAAAATGGAAGTGAGGCTACTAGGGCATGTGGGGTATCATATGAAAGAACGCGGTTTGCACATTCTCAAACCTTTTTGTTTCCTTTAGGTAGCATAGTTTCCGACTTTAGATGAAAAATGTAAAAAAAATACCGGTCCCCCCGCCTTATCTCCGAAGTTTGCATAGATAAAAATCTGAAATTATTCTATGTGATAGAAGTTTATGTAAAGATTACAGGAAACATAAAACGATGTCTCTAAATAGCACACTTACAGAAACCATCAACATCATATATACTTACGGAACCCTCGGTGCGCGAGTCCGACTCGCTCTTGACCGGTTTTTTATTATTAGTATGCGGGCATAACACTGAACCATAGGATAAACTCCAACCGTCTTATTACAAAAAAATGCTTAAGTACTGTTTTATACCAAGACCACAAGGTCTATGATAGTTACGGTATTCAAGATAATATCAGGCTCAAAAAGTGTTCTGATTACAAAACGAAGACTTCGAGGATAAGTTAGTACCAAAGAAGGTTCATGGTTCCACAGATAAGAAACAAAAATGGCATTCTTTCAATCGTTCATACTGCATATATTTGAAGCAACGTTTCGTTTCTTTAAATATTGATATTATAATAACACTTGAAATGCATAAATAATTATTAATCAATACAAAAATATGTCATAAATCATTCTTTGTTTAGGTTACAATATATTGAACAAGCACAACTTGTACTTTTGACGTGCTTTTTATAATTAATTTATCATATTTTTTAACACCTCTAGCGTGAAGTGGAATGAATTAAGTACATAGGGACGGCGCGGCACTCGTAATTTGAGGCGAATGTTTATGTTGCATACTTTAATAATAAATCTTTGTATTACTGTTGATTATGTGGTTAGTTCGTGAGTTGTCTGGTTAAACCGTTAAAGAAAAACTTAGTAAAACCCTAAGACGACCCACTGACCAAAACATGGATTTTTTATTAATATTAGGTAAGCAATGCTTTGTATCATCTTATTTCGACTGCCTAACGCGAATGTTCATATTATTAAAGGAAATATTACGTCGTATTACGTATGACGATGTCTGTAAGATCGCCGAGACATCTCCAGCATATCCAAATCTTCCAAATCCATCAAGTCGATTTGTAAATAAAAAGCCACACAATAACAATCAACGCTAACCTCAAATAAATTAGTACCGAAGTTAGTCCATAGAAAAACTAGGGGTCTCGGCGGACTAACTTTAGTACCATAGCTAGTTCATGAACTAGTGATAAACTTCATTTTATAATAACGTTTTATTTAGTCATGGTTTAAACCTAGTAATCTTCCTAGTACTAAATTTACATCGTGTTTTGGAATACGACGGCAAGAAATTAAGCCTTCCTTGGGAGAGTTCCAAGTTGCTTACACTTTACGCAACTTCTAAACATGTGTAATAACATAACCACTGTTTCTTTGCAGCACATTAAAAGCCGATGACACCTGGGGCCGTCGCTCCAAGACTCCTCGCGAAGGCAACGTGACACGTCACTCGTCGCTGGGCTCTCTGCCGCGCTGCAGTAACACGCTGCCGCTCGCACACACGCAGACCAACACGCTGCCCAAGAGACAACCCTTCAGCGTGTTCAGGTAACTAGCAACGTGAAGATAGGCCAGAGCAAGTCTCGTCACCATCAGCCACTATACTCCATGTGAAATAAGATTAGACATTTAAATAAACCTTTCTAACAGTCCGTTCAACAGATTTTGATTTCTATTGCGTTGGTGGCATGACAAATGGCAGCTGTCATGAACAGTTGATATTGTTACCACGTTTCACGTTTTTGCTTTTAATGCCATCCTTATGCCTACGGAACAGAAGTCAAAATCTGTTGGACGGACTGTAAAGAAGTTTATTTAAATTTCTAATCTTATTACAAATGGAGTATAGTTAAGACCACTGTGTTTGTGCCGATCACATAATATTAGATATCAAAACTGTCGCCCAGAACTAGCTTTTCTATACTAAACCTCAACGTTTGTGGCTGATGCGGTCATAAAACGTGAAAGCAAGACGACTATACTGAGTCTCGTAAAAAGTGCGATTACGAGTCGGACTTTAAACGACCGCGATACCTGCAATTTATAAGATACTTATTTTATTTTTGATATTTTAAACACTAACCGCCTTATTACAAAACAAGGTTTATATTTTGACATGGCTTAAACCATGGAGCCAGTTTTTGAAATAAGAACGTAACAGTGATTGAAATACCGTTCTTTATACAAAACTGAAAACTTAGTTCGGTACTAAGTTGTCAGTTTTGTGTTTAGGAACTGTACCATAGTCGGAATAAAGTTCGAAATTCAATAATGGCTCCATGTTTTGAACCTGGGTCTGAAGATAAACCTTGTTTTGTAATAAGGGGGCTAGAGTGGAATTTGGTCTGGTACTTTCCAATTAGTATTTACCTGAGTCTTATTTGTGTGCTCTATTTACATAGCAAACAGCATAGAACATTGTATAAGTTTTAACATCCACATAATCTAAAGATCTGTTGTGACGTACGTAGGTATTTCTTGCAACCTTATTTCTTGTGTCATATTGTACTTCTGTTCTTATAGTTTGAAACCACATCATTTTTATTTTTATAAGTTTTGTTTAATTTCGTTCTTACCTTAGGTTATCACTGTATTTGAGAATGCTGGTTCACCTGTTATTGGCAACTGTATAAGCTCATGACTGTATCTACTTTTATTTGATATTTTGTATACAGAAGCTGTTGGTGTACCTTTATAAATAAATAAAAATAAAATAATAACACATCTCATTCGTTTTTTTTTTACAGAAAACGGCTCAAAAGCGACTCTCGCGTCACTGGCTCGCAGAAATCCGAAACATCAAAGGAAAACAAAGACGTCGAAACTAAAAAGAAGAAGTTCGACTTCACACCCACACGGGACATATTCAAGAGCTTCAAGGTCAGTCGCAAGATGAAGAACCTAAAAATCACTACAGGGAACTTGTCCAAAGGCGAGACTAAGAGCTGCGAATTTCTCGACGACACCGAACACGTGCAGACTAACCGCTGTTCGAAGTCAGTTGAGTGCCTTGAAAATGACTTTGACTTCGAAGCGGACCTCTCAATAGAATTCACAGAAGATAATGTAGCCGCTCTCTCGCTCCCACAACAGATCGTCGACCTGCTCCTAGGTCACGAGCAGATGAGCAAAGTACGCCTAATAGATGAGATCGAAAACGACTACATGCCAATGTCGCCGATCATACCGCCTGCCCCCATGGAACACCACTACATAGTCATGTCGCCAAGGACTAATATCGCATGAACTAGTCGCCTATGCTATAAGTTAGTTAAGCCGTAAGTATGGACATGTTGACAGTTTTCATATGTATATGTTTTGTAATCATGCGTGGATATGGTTTAACCAAATACCATTTTCAAAGATATTGTTTTGATATTAGTCTGCTGTTCACGGTTTGCACATAATTTTCATATCGTATTTAAATTCAGTAATAAATTAAAATTTTATTTAATACTTAGTGTAATCATGTGCAAATACGTGAAAAAGTAGGATTTATATCATTTATGCTGGATATCGACATCGCCCGGGCAATGCCGATAAAACCTACTTAACTATATTTATTGACCAGGTTTAAAATTCAATTTATCGACATTGTTCATGCGTTGTCTTTTTTTTTTTTACAAAATATCATAATGTTGATATTGCTCGGATAATGCTCACATTGCTTACATATCAACTTTGCCGTGATAGGCATGGCAGTAAGTGATTTTCCGATAGTGTAGTGATGGTCGATAGATCTATCGATAACTGATAAAAAAGGCATTTTGTCGAACTGATTAGTGAGACATATCGAATCACTTTGAACACTTATAGTTTGTCTTTACAATCTTAAGACAACTGTGTTTTAATAGACTGCATAAAGATCTGAATATACACACGTAAAAGGACTAGCACATAATAGCTGTTGTCATGAATTTTGTCATGTCTCATAAAAATACTCTTATGATGTGACACATGTCACTAGCGTGAAAGGGCTACAGATAAATTTAAAAAAATAATGTCCTTTTACTATAAATTATTTCTACTACGATAATAAAAGCTCTCTAAAATGACAAATCATGAACCCTCTGCATATTTTGAGAAATATACAGTATACTTTATTTGAAGGTTTTTTAAGGCTGCCTATATTTTTTACAAACCGGGTTTAGATTTGTAAAGGCTTACGCACACTCACGGAATGACTATGTATGAAGAAAATCGATCGATAATAAGTTGACACTGTCAGTATGACAGCGTCACTGTCAGTTTGACAGCGTCACTGTCAGTCAGACTTCTTGTTTTGTGAGTGTACACAAAAATTACTAACGAAAAACAAGAAACATTATTTGTTTCTCAAATTCACCCAATCAATGAAAAGACGGAAACATTTCATAATATAGTTTTACCTCAAAATAATCTTCCGTATAAATAAGGCCTCTTGAAATACGTAATAGAAAATGTAACTATTTTTGATAAAAACAGACTCATTTTGTTGGAAAAAATATATGTATATAATGTTGACTTTCATTGATTCCATAAGGTGTTATAAAAAAGCGCATAAGTTAGAACCAAAAAACAAAAATCAACCAAATCTGCTTTAGACGAAAAAACTAAAAAGACCCTATGCCACCTAACTTTGTCATTAATCGCCGTTAATGAGAAAGTTATGTGGTATGTCTTCCCGAGCCATCATTATAATATTTAATGTCTTAACCTCGGCCGCATTAATTGTGAATAGTTTCATCGCTTTTATTTGTAGATCTTTGACAGTTTTTACGGATAGTCAACTCGAACGTCTGACAACCAGTCTTACCAAGGGCTAAGAGGGGACGTTTTTCCCAGTAACTGGGTTATGGAGGTCAGATAGGCATGCCACGGTATATGGAGTCGTAGTTAATTATGGTTAATTATTTATTTTGATGACTGTACCATGGACTCTGAAAAAGTACCTATATATAACCTAGATGAAAGACGATGTAATTACTTTACAGATCGCCATTACGAAGGGAATAGCAAGTAATTAGTTATGATTGTTTGTATATGTTGGTTCGTCGAGTACTGCCAAAAATGTAGGTTTAATCTGGGTAGGTGTAGGGAGCGGCTTGAGAGCGACAGAACTTTATTTAAGAAAGTTTGTAGTTACAATGTTTGGAAGAGTCCTAGGCAAAATACGTATACTGTGTTATTTTTGTTATTTTAAACTAAATTATTGATGAGGGCTTGAGCCTTCAAGATACGTAATTGTGTGGCAAGAGATGCCCGTGTGCAAGAGATGCCCGTGTGCAAGAGATGCCCGTGTGCAAGAGATGCCCGTGTGCAAGAGATGCCCGTGTGCAATAGATGCCCGTGTGCAAGAGATGCCCGTGTGCAAGAGATGCCCGTGTGCAAGAGATGCCCGTGTGCAAAAAATGATCCAGCTTAATAGGAATGCGTATAGAATACTCTTTATTATGTACACAATAAAAGTACGCAAGTGCGGTATGCGTACGTGCGTATTTTCGTTTCATAACGGGGTGGGAAAGATTTTAAAGCTCATTTATAGGATGGTCGCCAAGGCCACATGGTTTTACCAGAGGTTGTGCATAAAACATCGGAAACCTTTAAGGCAGCTAATGCGAACAATACAATTTTTGTTTGTATTTATTTTTAATGCGCCACCTCAATAATATTGTTCTGACGCGATTCTGGCACACATTATAATATAAAATATAACTTTATAACTAGAGATCGGATAGTCGGATGCATATTTACCTAAAGTACGTTTTTTTCCTGGCAAAGGATATAAAAAGTATGGAAACGGCTTCTTAAAATATCTTTATTCCGGGATCGCGGGGTTTCATTAATAAGTGTGTAGGTACACAATTTTGTATTCCGAAGTATAACAAATATGTCATCTATTTAGAACTAGGCAAGAATTTTGTGGAAAATATAACACGTTTAAAAACACTATTATTATTTCATCAAAACCTTTTATTCTAAAATGAAATATATTTTTTCGGGGATACACAGTACAAAAGAGTAGTTCTTAAAAACTTGTTATTCCTGGAAACCGACACTTTTTCCTGTACCGAAGCGCACTCCATACTAGTCAACTCTCAAACTTTAGGTGAATATGCATCCGAATATCCGATCTCTATTTAAAACACTCTATTTAATGAATACTCAAGCCGCGGGAACAAAGGTGTAGGATAATAATATCGTTCGGTCATCGAAACGAAAGACTGAGGCAGAAGACTATGGTATTTTGGAGAAATTTTGCTTCATAGGGTCAGTATTATCGGGAGTGAAGCTTTGACGTGAGCGTTTGTACGGTATTTTTGTAAGGGCACAAGTTCACGACACTTGGGGACCGAATTACGTACTGATTTGTGGAGTTTTTGATAGTTTTAAGTCGATTATTTTGTATATTTCATTGTATTGTGTGATAGTATACTACTACTGAGCAAGTGATTCTCTTAATAATGGTATATCAAAAACATTCAGTAATCATCTAATATTTGTATTGCTCGAAGGAGTAGGCAGAAGTGTAGTTAGTACACCCAAATTTCGCCAGATCAAGTCTCATGCACCAGGGGGCGAGCCTATTGCATGACTCATATATCGATATATATTTCGGAACTGAACTATTTTTACAGTTGAGATTTTTGTTTGTGTTCATAAAACATTTGAAACTGTGCAATCAGCACTTGCTTTTAATTGCGTCTGTATGGTCTTTCGTGTTGCAATTTGACATTAATGTTTAAATAAGTCTAGTAAAATTATCATTTACTGCATAATAGAACTGCCAAATTCCGTCCAGTGCGTTGGAGAATAACTACACCATTAGTCCAATATTGGATTTAAATAACTATTTTTATTTAATTTATGAGACTGCTACCATAATGTGTTTAAGAACTTGGTCACCTCAGTGTCGTGTATCGAATGCCTGGCTTTTATGTGTATACGGCCTAATTTGCGATATGTTGTGATATTTAATGCTAAAAACTTGTTAAAACGTTTCTATAAGCTTGAAGGCTTCTGTTGGTTATAACTATTTCTATATAACGCGTTGCTGCCAAATGTTTGATGCGCAGCGCCAATGTTTTGTCAAATGTTTGTGTATTTAGTCAAAAAGCAGTATTCAGCTGATCTTTATTAATGTATAGCTTAAAATTGTATAGCTTATCATTGGCGTCATCCACAGTTCGATAGGATTAGGTATTAAAAGTTTACGGATGTAGTAGGTATAACGTTTATGGCGGTTATTGCACCGTTTTGAGAAACAAAATTAATTTTTTTATAGATTTCGTGGGAATTCCTAAATTCTGACTACAGCTTGAAACGTTGTATCTGTTTTTCAAAATGTAGTGATAGTAGCTCGCACTTTGGGGAAAAGGCTCAGATCTCTTTTATATTTTCGCATGAGGCGATGAGTCCTATAACAATGAACGCTATGCCGGGACCAACAAGTGTTCAATAACTTTGATATTGAAGCTTAATAACTGTGCAACATTTAGTGTGTTCACATTTCTTGTCGCCACGAAGTAATGTTGATATCGAGGTGTGCAGCTGTGCATACAGGGTGGAAGGGACATGACGCGAATCCGTTTACCATGGATTCAGTACATCATTCTTGACCACCCTGCGTTCAATTTTTTTGTAGGTTATTAAAAAAAAATCGCTATTCCATACATTTTGACCGAGTAGGTATTGCACTTCTGTAGGAAACAGCTGTTTTTATTTTAAATTACCGACGAGAAATTTTAACGCAGGGGGGTCAAGAATGATGTACTGAATCGATGGTAAACGGATTCGCGTCATGTCCCATCCACCCTGTATAATTTAACGCCTTTGCAAAATAACATCGACAAACTTTCAGTTTTGTTGGGCGGATGCAGGTTTCCGATCTTATTGATCTTGGAATTAAAAGGGTTTTCGTGCTATGATTGAAGATTTTTCAGGACCGAAGCGTCTCTTGGGAACAGGCCAAGAGGGTGGATAGAGAGTTGATTAGTTAGAAAAATTTACTCAGAATTGTGGGTGACCGCCATAGTCTAATTTAGTCTAGTAGGTCGCGTTCATATGAACACACGCACTGAGCAAGTTTGTGTCTAGCTGTAGTCGTACTTAAACTTATTACACTTACTAATAAAAATGAATGAACATTATCATTTTGGCACACAGCACTAATTAGTACCATTTTCGGAATGATGCATCTAAAAATATCCATTGAGATAGAAAACAAGTTGTGATACTGGATCGTGACAGAAATCAATCAAAGAAAGCATCCTTTAATTATAGTTGTCACAAAATAATAGGCCTGTTTTGACGTTTAACTTGAATCGATTTATAGTGAGTATCGAGTATCGACTAGTTACGTCGCGATAGACAATCGCGACGTAACCAGTGAAGTAACCATACGACTCGATACTCACTATAAATCGATTGTTGAGTTGGATTTTTTTCTAATTGCAAATTATGCACGGTCAAACTGTGAAGTTTCGCCAATTCATATTTACCTTTGACCTTGTATACTAGGTACCTTTAAAATGGCCTCTCATGACATTTAGCTAATTACTTATAATACATATATTGATTCTTGTCAGAGCCTGTTGGCTGATTTCTAACGATCTCCTAAGTTTACTACCTTTAAAATGGCCTCTCATGACATTCAGCTAATTACTTATAATACATAGATTGATTCTTGTCAGAGCCTGTTGGCTGATTTCTAACGATCTCCTAAGATCCAGCATTTTTATTTAGTATCAAATATTTACTCGTTTGTCGTGCGCTTATGATTGCAATCACAACTATTTGGTTTAATTTGATTGATTTCAATCAATTAAGATGCCTGTACGCGTTTGTTTTTCTAGTTTTGTTGGTTCTGTTTCGCCAATTATGATCATATCATGAGAATATATTTTATTCTTCTTCTTTGCTTAATCACAATTTGTTACCATTTTTCTTGCTTCTTTGCGTTTTCCTTCTTTTTTTTTTGTTTTTGGTTTATTAATAGAGCTCTTGTTATGTAAATGCAATAGAATTTTGTACTTCTATTGTAGTTTGAATTATGATAGACTTGTTTGTAGTCAGAGAAAGTAAAATAAGTAAGTTTTTAAAACCTTATCTGATTTTGTCCAAAGTAATGTTTCGGGTCTACTTCTAATCTAATGTTTAGACGCTGACAACAGGTAAACCGCTGTCACTTTGTATCAAGATTTTTTTTCTAAACGTGTTTTGGTAACAACCAAGTTCTGAGGAAATATGTTCAAGAATAACATATATTTTTTCCGTTACCACAAACTATATAGATTTGGCTATTTTTTTGTTGAAGACTAGCCTACTTTTATCATTTGCCTGTTGTCAGTGCCTTAATATGCACGGCAGCTATAATAGAATGCGAGAGCTCTAAACATAATGTATAAAATTATTGTTGATTGTGGAAACGACAGTATTTTTTTATTTGTATATTAGACAACTAGTTCGGAACTCGGTAATGGACCAAATTGTTTTTTTTTTTTTCGTTAATTTATTGTACTGCGAAGTGTCGATAAGTAACATTGCATTGTGTTATGCAAATAAAGTTTGTATGTGCAACTTGTGTTTTATTTTTCTGTCTTTAAAAAGTTACTCACAGATACATAAGTACATAATCTGTCAGCAAAGGCGGCTAGATAAGCATCTTTGGTCTGATGAAGACACGGTACTCCGTCGGCATACTCTAGTATATGAATAAACTTGACGTTAACTTCCGGCCACTTACTTGTAATGCTTCGGCTACTTTGTTGCGACAAAGCGAGCTACACTTCGTGCGCTCTCTATTTACAGCGAGAAGTCGAGCGGTGTGTGAGAGAGAGAGCACGCGAAGTGTAGTTCGCCTTATCCCGACAATGTGGCCGCAGCGTAATTAAACACACGCAGGTTGGTTAAACACTGGTTTATTTCCACACACCCTCACATCATCATTTCGGCCGGAAGAGGTCCACTGCTGGACATACATGCCTCCCCAAGCACCGCCACTTCGACCAGTTCTGTGCTTTTCGCATCCAGCGGTTTCCTGCCGCCTTCACAGTCATCGGTTTTATGGGAGGCTTTCCAACGCAGTCGCCACTCCAGAACCTTTCAGCCCCATCGGCCATCTGCCGTCCCTCACACAATTATTATAATGTTGACATACCGTCAGGCTACATATATTGATTGATGATTTGGGAAACCGATTAAATAATTTACCTTAATGGTGTTACGTCTGCAAGTCGAGGCGAAGCACTATGTCATAAGTCGCATCAAATATTTCAAGGAGAATCCAGGACTAATTAAAACAAAAGGTAAATTAATTATCAAATACTTTATTTTCAGCCAAAAACAAAATACATAATATCACAATTTATAAATTTTTTCCGTTATTTGTTGTTGCACATATTATTTAGCAGCCATGATCGCTGAATACGAGATTATTTGTGTAAAAAGAAATAATAAAATTATAAAACTTATTATCATACAGTAAAAAAAGAACTCTGTAAAATATTTTTTTTTATGGATAAATAAATTAAAGCCAATTTTTGGATTGGACTGATTAGAGATACAAATATGAATTGATCTTATATATTATAGAAGAACTAATAAGTACATAATTACCCTATTTATTAACTGCATTGTGGCCTGGTGGCAGCGCTTTATGATAAATTGCATTTAAAAGCATTCAAGTATAATACGGCCAATAAATCACGGCCAGTCTGACCATAGACTCGAACTCCCGAAATTTCGCAATTGTTCTCTCACTCACCCTCACCTCAAATAATCATTTAAAAAAATATATATATTACGCAGCCAACTGCGCAAAATTTGGACCGGCCATGATTTTATCGGCCGTATTGTATCATTGTGGTATTTTTATAACTAGATATTATGTCGTGATGCAAGGAACTATATCCATTATGCTTACATAATATATTAATATGACTACGTTTAAGGGTGAAATAATTGAATTGTGATGATATTTTTTAACATTTATTTGATAAAAATTATTGTTTTTTTAATCTATATTAAAAAAAAAGTATTTTTTTGTATAGAATCTACATATATACTGCTATTGCACTATGTGTACAAATTCTATAATATACAAAATGTTATAGTGTGCGTAGAGTGAGACCTATCGTATGTATTCGTAGCCACTTAGCCACAATGGCTACTTTAAAGTGGCCATTTATAATTATTTGAAAAAAAAAAATCGTTTGATCCATATTTACTTCTTCAAGCTTTTACCTAACATTGGGATGAAGTAAGCTGTTTCAATTTACTATAATAATACTTTCTTTTTTTAAATAAATAAAATCAAATACTGCTTATGTTTTCGAATTTAACGTCCGTTTTGTGACTTCATAATTAGCGTATACTTTAAATAATAATAATGAGAATTTTCCGTTTGACATAGGATTTATCCGTTCTTTCTCGATTCAAAGTTATTAAATTAAAATGTCTGATCATATTCCTTACATCCCTCAGATTTACTTTAGTTGCCAGATCAGCGTGAAAAGAAAAAAAAACGTTAAAAATACTTGCCATAAATATTAGTCAGAATGATTTACAAAATTCATGATGACGCCTAAAACTTAAATGAATAAAGAGAGCTGTAAACACATCCCTTTTGATTAAAATGGGCAGAACCACTTAGATTGATCACTTATATTATATGACATAATTGGTCAAATAAAATTAATTCCTAATGATAATTCAATCCTCGTCGAAATCTCGCTATTGTTCTTATAATAATAAATTAAATGCGGTATTAGGACACTTTCTACCTAAATTAATAGCCAACACTAATCTGTTATTCAAAATATTATATGTAGTTAGTCTATAGAAAGATGTAAAAATCTTCATGAAATCTAGACATAGTACAGTAGTTTTATCTCACGAGGCTTCGCGCGATTTAATTGTGGTAACCAAGTGTACACGCTGGGAATGTGTGCGTGATGACGAGTAGCGTCAGCACATAACTCACACACACTTCCGACTTCGCCCGTGTCCCGGACGGTACCGAGAGCTCCGGAGCTTACACAACATTCACAGTGTGCTTGCTAACCAGGCACAATGAATCCTGCCAGGGTTGCGAGTTTGTCCGAAAGGGATATCGTGGCCCTGGCACATAGGCAACTGAAGGAACACGGGTGGGTTTTAGTCAGTAAAAGTCTGACACGCCCTCCCGCTCCACCCAAAGCGGGAGAAGTTATTTGATAATTTTCCAATAAAAAAAACACAAGTCAAGCGCGTGTCGCTTCGTGAGACATAAATAATTAAATACTGTAACAGGTAAGTAGGTAATTACATCTTTTTAACCGTCGATTGTTCAATCGTCAGATAACTTTTAGCTGAAGAATAAATATGGCGGTTTGACATACTTTTTTTATACAAAAGCTGTCAAACTGCAATTTTATTCCTAAGATAAGATACCTAAAGATTGAAAAATCGGCTCAAAGAGCAACTAAGACGAGGTCAAGAGCAAGCGCCCTAATTGTTTTGACTCACAATCGGAATGATTTTGATGTATATTGCTATTCCATTGCTTCATATGCTAGAAAATTTTGTCTGCTCAACATAAACAAAGCAATGAATTGTGTTGAACTGTCAAATTGAAACTGATTCCTACTGGTAGTGTGTTACGCAATAGGGGATATGCATGTAATTTTTTTTTGCATCTAAATCATTAATTTACAGTAATATAAAGCCAAGAAAATTGTTGAAAGTTAAATTGAACTACTGATTGTTCAAAAAAATTATGAAACTCCAACAATTTTCTACTACAGTTCAAACGTCCGTTTCAATCGCGGTCATGATATGACGTCATTATCCGCGAAACTGCTTTGTTTAAATCTGTTTTTTAGCCCCAAATCATAAACATTAAATTATTGTTTATGCTTTATTCAAGCAGAAGTCGCACTTACACTTATTTATTAACCTTAGTGAGATTTCAAGCACATAACAAACAATAGAATTTACATATTATTATTTTACGGCATTTTCGAAGAGGACGCTGTTTGAGTTTGCGTTCCGTTCCACCAAAAAAAAAAACAACATAAATTAATTAATTGTGAAATAAGCTATGCATTAAAAAAAAATGTTTCTTGACTCCTACACAATGTATATTAAAATAATGGATACGTTTAGAATTACGTGCATATTCCCTATTAGCCCGCTGGCCGCATTAGGCTATAAAAAAAAACTGCATGTATACAAAAGTTCTTAACGTCATTCTGGCATTCCTGTAATATTATCAATTGTGCCTTGAAAAGATTACACACTATACACATTATAAAATCTAGTCTGTCTATCGTTCTTGATTGTGGCTCAATTAATAAAATCATATCATATCGGATACTAACTTATACTAGGTACTAATTGTTACCAAATAAGCCTCTAAACTAAATGCAACGTCTTGCGTGTAAACGAATACTATTATTTTGTTCTTGTCCATTACAAACTATTGACTATTCATGTATGAGATTAAAAAACTAACCTATTTAATTTATTGATAGTGTAAACGGTCCTTTACAAATTATTTTTACAGATCCGATTCAGATTCTTTACGTACCGGGTAATTTTATTTTTCGGGTATAAAGTTGCCATCATTAGGATTTTGATTTACATTAGCATTTTCAATAAACATTTAGGAAAGGTTCTAATATCTGCCTAATTGCATTAAATATTTATAGCTGCTTATTTATAAATATATATTACACACGAATTTTAAATGTGATGTTTGTGTGGGGTGCAAAAACACTCCGATTGCATTTTACTATCATTACAAATTTCCGTTCAATTTATTCAGGTTATAGGTATCAAATCACGAAAGCTAAGAATTACAGTGTCAAAACAGTGCGTATACAATAACATTGCTTTAACACTTAAGGCGAAAGCGTCAGGGTAGCCCGCAAATTCAATTTTTCTTATGTTTTTTTTGCAAATTGAAGGTCAGTAACAGGTTGTATGTTGATAACGCGGCCGTAACAAATATGGCTTTACAGAATTATAATCTCACACTCTCGGCCTTATTACAAAACAAGGTTTATCTTTAGAACCAGGTTTAAACCATCGTGTAGTATTTTTTTTTAATTTTGATCCTTATTTCGTCTGGGATAAAGTTCTTAATACAAAGTTGACAACTTAGACTCGGGTCTAAAATCAGTTTTTGTACTAAGAACTTTATCTCAGACGGAACCAGGTTCGAAATTCAAAAATGACACTAGTGTTTAAACCTGGGTCTAAAGATAAACCTTGTTTTGTAATAAGGACGTCAAAGCTCATAGAATCCTAATAGGACTATTTCAAATTGTCATTCAATAGGATTCTACGAAAAGAGTTAGTTGTATTGCTGTTTCTAATGATTATAATTCTGGAAAGCCATATTTGTTACGGCCGCGAAACTCGCGAATCATATTTAAACAACATACAACCTGACAGACCTGCAAATTGCAAAAAAAGTGTGAAAATTTAAATTTCACGCGCATATCTTCGCGATTTTTTTTTTTACGTTTTTAGCTATTTGCAGGTCAGATTTGTTCCATTGAATGACTTTTTCATGAAATCATGACATTGGGGAACATAATTATCTAACTTAGAAAGATGTATTAATGATTCCAATGATAACATACATATACATAAACTCACGCCTTCTTCCCATGGGGGTAGGCAGAAACTATAGAACGCCACTTCCTACGCTCCTTACATACTCCCTTTGCTTCGCCTACGTTCATACATCTGGTCATACACGCACGCCGGTTGCGAATACTACGCACCTGACCTTTCTGAAGAACATCACCAATTTGGTCACTATATGTCCTTTTAGGGCGTCCCCTCCCGGCGTTTCCACTCACCTCTGCTTTATAAATACCTTTTGTTAGTCGCCTTTCACTCAAAATCAAAAATATTTTTGTTTCTCTTATGCCTACATGGGCACTTATGAAACGTCAGAAGCTAGGTGCACGGTTCCAATTGGTCGTTTCCTATGAGAAGAGCCGGAAAGAAACTCCACGATTACTTTAAAAAAAAAAACTCGTCCTACCCCCCCTTCTTCTTCCTTCCTCCTTCTGTCTTTCTTATGATAATAATTCCGAAATACAAATATGTTATAGTCGCGAATCATATTTTGATCAAGATACAACCTGACACTGACCTGCAAATAGCTAACGACGTAAAAAATAATAGAATTTTGCAAGCTACAGCTGCGGAATCACATTAATAAGAAATACTTGGTCATAATCATAAGTCGTCAAAATTGACTTGTACAGTTGCACAATCCATGCTTTATCAAGAAATAAATAAATATATCAGTGTCAAATTAAATTAGCTAGCGTAACTCCGCAGACGTGATGGATATCGATATCTAAGCACGTCAAAATAAAATAAAAGATTTGACGATTTTTTTTTATGGGGTCAACTGTCCGCTGCCTGTTTTAACACTTTCGGTGCTAAGTACATAGAATTCATACTAATTAGAATGTCATATAATGTGTTATGTAAATCTATAACAACAAGTCAGTACAGTACAACACAGAAGTCATCTATAGCTCGCTCGACGACTCGTGGCACGGGTTGTGAGCACACGAACGAATTATCTTTCGACCTATATGCTGGGTGCTTGGCATTAAAAGTGAGTGTTGTTACTTGAAGTAAGAGTTGATGAAATCTGTTTTCTTTTGTTTTATCATGTTTAAATATCGGTACTCATCACGTCTGTGAAGAATACACAAAAAAACTTATTTTTCAAGTGACTACACTAACTGCGGTTGAAGACCCCAAACAAAACTTATCAAATTCATTTCTGTTTTGTTTGATCATGTTTAGATATCGATACCAGTGGCGAAAGTACCGTATAACACGATTCCTACCGGCTTCCCTTCGGAAATTCGGAACACAACCACTCTATCGTTATTTAAAATGGCACACAGTCAGTCAATGGCAGACAGTGTTTAATAATGACAAATAATATAATAATCACATTGTTGAATTTAATACACCATACAATTAAAACATTACAAAACGCCTACATTACATTTTTTGTCTTTATATCCCAACAACAAAACATTTTGCTGTAAAATAACCCAGTGAGTTCAATTTCTATTCATAATCGACGTCATGGCTAGATTTTTTTTATAGAAAAGATTTTTTTTTTGCTCCGGCTTAACTCTCATAAAATCACCCTTCGCCACTGATCGATACCAATCACGTCTGCGGAGTTTCGCTAGCTAATTTAATTTAACCCTGTATAATTATGTTTAAGCTATGTAAAATCATCAAGATTTTCATACACATACTTGTGGACTATTTATTTATATATTTCAACACAAATCATGCCTTTATACAGCATGTTCCAGAATTAACGCACAACCTCTTAAGGGGTCATTGTAGTCATCATTATGAACAACTTTAACTATGGGTACATTGACCCCTTAAGAGGTTGTGCGTTAATTCTGGGACATGTATAATAAGCTTTTAATAAGCAAATCAATATTGTTTTGGATTGTACAACCAAAATCTGCTCCTAATTTCTTAAAACAAACCAGATTTCTTCATCATTTTGTATCAGATTATTTCCCATTCACTGTCTAAATGGTCGTCGGGGGACAAAAGAGACCTATCTTTGAACCCGTTATGTTTCGTGTCCAATTTCAGTTCAATATTCTCTAAGTTCCAGGTATTAGGTAGTTGGAGTACTTTAGGGACTAAGTCCATGGGATTTGGGTCTTTTATAGGAGTTTTTGTGTGTTTTTGAAGAGGTTTGGTTATGATGGTTGTTACCTGGGGTGGGGGCAGTATGTCGACGTGCCTGAAGGTGGGTGCGGGCTCCGGTGGGGTCTGCGTGTCAAGCTTGGGGCTGTCTATGCTGAGGGACGACAAGTTCAACATCTTAGCGAGTATTTTCTCCTTCTCTTCAATTTGCTTTTCCAGTAGTTCATCGTTCTGTTGTGGGATGGCTCTGGAATTTAAATGCAGGATGGTTGATACACTGATAATATTTATACAGGTTACTAGAAATTATAAAACTATGTAGGGACTTATTTATTTGACTTGAGCAAAGTTTTCAATAAAGTTACGTTAGTTACGTTTAGTTAGTTAGGTCTTTGGTTTTTACTTGTTGAATAACCTCAAGACTTCCAAATGCAGATTTGTATTCCTTTATTTCAACTCCTTGACTTATACAGGGTGTTAAAGTAACTGCGTGCCATGGCTTAAGGGTAGGTAGGTATCGATAAAGCAAACCAGGAAAAAAAAAATGCAACAAAAATATTGGAAGATCAACCTAATTTAGTTCCTAACTTAAAATAGCAATCGTTTAGAATTAAAATTATTTTATTTGACTGTCCTAAGCCCGTTAAAGTACGAAGAGACTTATTTTTATTTATTTTTTATGTTATTTTGAATATTTTGTGGTTTTTTTTTCTGGGTTCCTTCATCGATACTGAACCTACCCCTAAGCTATGGCACGCAGTTACTTTCACACCCTGTATAGTACGTCTTTTCTGCTCATAAAAAAGTTAGTGCGCGTCAAAACTGATGGCGGCTCTGAAGTGCGCTACCCGCTGCGCAGTACCGCACCCCTCACCCCCGCTGAGACATGCATTCGTTACTGCGCAACTCGCGTCATGTTCCGAGCCGCCATTCATTTTGAATCGGGCTGTACCATTTCTTACTCACCCATAAACGCTGATATTCATAACACAAGGGCTGGTATAGCTCACATTATCCACTGCCTTTCTGACCGGGGTAGCCACCCTTGGAGTGCTACCCCCCGACCCCCCATCCCTTCTCCGACTCCGCCTGCTACTATGAATCAGCTCCCCATCGTACTTCTTCTCCATTATACTGTTATATAACTTCAACTTCCTTTGTAATTCCTCTGTTTTAACCCTTCTTATTTCCTCAGCGTCGCTTGAGACATCTCGAAACTCGTTCACAATTGATTCGAGAACATTCTCGGATATATCGAGGGGTAAATGTTTGATGGGGGGTAGTTCGAAGCATTCTTCTGCGCTGGCGACGGTGCCGGTCTCTATGAGCTCGTTCTTCGTGAACATGGAGATGGGCTGTTCTAGAACGCTGGAGATGTATGGCACCGTCTGGTCTATGTGAGTGAAGTCTCGCACTGAGTTCACGGCTTGCTGGATAGACGAGGTTAGCGACTTCGTCATCATGCTCATCGGTTCTTCTGTTGGGAAAAGATACTTGTTTTGATAAGATTCTTTCATTAATTTGATAAGACTTATCTTTATTTTCAAATAAAAAAATAATTTTACTTTGTAAGTTTAAGAAATGTAAAATACATACAAATATGGCATGCATGATGTTACAGTATTTATTTAAGGCGACGATAACCGACTTTTATTGATTTTATACTGAAGATCACGTCTAAACGAGTAGTATTAAAGATTTGAAAAAAAAATATATGTTAAATTAGAGCATTTTCTCAATAACTTAATATGTGAATATTTTAGATTATGTACATAGTGAAATTAATTTGTAAAGTTATGTCTAACGTGGATAAAAAACTGACAATGGCGCAAAATCTACCAAGCGTATTTTTCTGAAACCTTCACCAATTTAAAGATAATTTTATTATTGATCTTTTAGTATACGCGTTTTACTAAAATAACTTTTATTTTGTGTATAATAAATTAATAATGCGTCAAATTGGGGACAGCGCTCCTTGATAGGCGAGTCGTATTACTGGCTGAACGTACGACGCGTTGCGTGAGCTCAGTACAGAATACGCAAGCTAACCACTCAAGGTCACTGGCATATATCTGCGTCTTAATATGGATATTAGTTAACTACAAATTAAATTCGTCTCTATCAGGGTCAGGTATCAGGTCTCTATCATCTAATGCTGGTTTGAAAGCCATAACACAGTTATGGCTTTCAAACCAGCATTAAACGCTTTAATGTGGTCTTGAACAATATTTGCGTATTAATGTACTTTAAAAAATGTGTAAGCCAGCAAACTGCAGCTTAAGGTATTATTCTCAGAACAAACTCGTGTGAACCACGTGCGATTTACCATTATTTCATTTGTATGTGTTATAGAATTTTATTTCTTATTTACAATCGAACCCATAATTATGATACATCATCATTGTGCATTATTTCCATCATGATTGCAGGAAATAATCTCGCAACTTCCTAAGATTTTTTTCAGAATCACACTAATATTATAAAGGCGAAAGTTTGTGAGTGTGTACGTGTGTGTGTGTGTATGTTTGTTACTTCTTCACGCTCAAACGGCTGGACCAATTTTGATAAAATTTTGTATGGAGGTAGCCGACACTCTTGATTAAGACATAGGCTACTTTTGATCCCGATATTCCCACGGGATCGAGACTTACGCGGGTGAAACCGCGGGACACAGCTAGTACTGTATAAAAATGAATACGGTTGTTCTTACTGAATTACATATAAACATTCAAAGTTAGCATAAATGCGATTAGCAGTGTTAGTAGCAAACTCGAGCAGCAAGACAAGCGGACAAACAAAGCCATTGCTTGTATACATAAATATACAGATACAAAAGCGAAAGGTGATCGGATACAAAATAAAAATGCGCATGTTGTTGTGCGTGTGTATATTTATATATAGGTCAATGGCCATGCTGACATCGAATCAACGCATGTACGAATACATTTGCTTGCAAAGGTATATCAATATAAATAATACATGATCATTTTAACGAAAAAATATATAAACTAGTTAAATAAAAACATTCATATTAATTACTGAAAAAAAAAGGAATAAACCATTCGAGTATTATACATTTTTTTAAATAGCACACACATCAAATCCAAAATAAATATTGTAATTTACTGTGTAGCTTAATTATATTTTTGCAAGCAAGTGTACTAAAAATAATCAAAATTAACAAAAATCCTTGCCAATCATCTCACTACAGCGGGTAACTAGATACAGGATGTGAATAATTCTACTTAAAATGTCTACCCTGTAAATACATTATTTTAAACAAGCTCAAAAGGCACACCCTGTATACGAAGCTTTAAATAAGCGACAGATCTAATATACAATATTTTTAATTGTAAGATAGATACAGAAATAAATGTGTAATTTTAAAACATAATCAGGTCAGAAGGCATTTCAAGAATGTAAGATCAATCAATATTTACTGATTTTACAAAAAACACACATCACGCATGTTCTCCCAGAAGGGTTATATAAGACACCAACATTTCGCCAGTTCTGCCATAGTTAAAGTCTGTCTGTGTTAAGTCAAGTCAAATCATAGGGTTTTTTTCAAAGAAGAACTATCCAACAATTTTTTTTTATTTTAACTATTGTCTATACAGTTTTGCGATATATAGCATGAATGTAAAATTAAACTTAATTTTATTATTAAAACAAAACGTTACGTTTATTTTTGCATCTATCTTAACTTCTAGTTAAATACTAAGTAAATAGTTGATACATAAAGCCAACTTCACAAGCACCATAAGGGTGCGTACACATACGAGCACCTCAATTACAGCGATGTGTGCACACCCTAATACATAGTTTTTCATGTCCACGTCACGTCACGACAATTACACAGTGGTTAATAGGAATGTAGGTATTTAAGTACATATTGTCAGTTTAAGTACGTGATCATATGTCTTAATACAACATAAGTGAAAGTATTTTGCACTACAATAAATACTTTTAAATTCCTAATGTAAGATTAAAACTTATATTATTTATATTAGATCATAAATGGTCACTTTATTCTAAAACTTAAAATCTTTAAATTAAATCTTCTGTGCGCCAACTAAAGTAAATTATTGGGCTGATTTTTCGTCAGATAACTTTTGCCAAGATAATATATACACTCAGGGTTTGACATATTTTCCACACAAAAGTTCTCAACCCACTATTTTTATTACTCGGAACATATCTGAAGAAAAATCGGCCATTAGGCTATTACTATCTTTATCTCGCAGATAACACAAGAGACCGAAGGATAGCTGTCAGTCAACACTGTACTGATCTCACGCTGTCTTTAAGTAAAAGACAGCAATAGGTACTGTGATTTAAATTCAGTTGGCGCGAATAGGAATCGTTTCCTATAACTAGATGCGGCTAAATATCAGATCCTACCTACTTTTAGCACATAATTATTACAATAATCTATATATTATTGTCTATTTTATATATTTAATAAAGATGTATGAAATACATTGGTCGCGATTTGGTATGATTAAGGCACTTCTAACTTATTTTCTATAACAATATTAATCATAATAATATTAATCTCACAACTATATTTTTTTTATTAACCAGTTTTCTATTTGTTGTCACTTTATACAAAACTGTAAATTGAGAAATGAATTGTTAATCTAATTGACTATCAACTTAAATTTTCCGTCAAATCACACCTGTTATTCTTTGACAGTTGACCACACGGCAAATTGACGTAGTGTGTCAATTTGGTTGACAATTAATTTTTCTGACCGTACAGTACCCGGGAGTTAATACGGCACACAGGAGATCTAGAAAGAGATACAGGTACGATGGACAAAGACACTACAAAGCCAAACGTCTTCCAAAAGTCAATCTGCCATATTTACGACCGCGCACTGTTTATAGTTTTCTAAGCAAATCCTGACTTGGATGACAACCTTAGATCTTTTTAGTTTATAAACATGACCCCTACGTATTTCTCCAGAATTGTTTAAATTGGCACAATTGTGAAAATAACTTAGAATTAAATAAAAATGAACGTTATCTCCACAACCTAAGGTACAAAGTCGTGATTCATATGCTTACATTTTGTTTTACTCAATATTTAAGTAAATACTGGTACCTAAACCATCTATGTTGTAATTAAAATTAAATTAAGGTACTTTTTCATTACTATAAAACTAAGGTACTGGAAAGTTGGTCTTTGCCCATAAGATTATGCATTAAATTGGACTCCAACTATAAACTTCAGGCACCATTTTACATTGATGTAATTTTGAAAATGTTTATCCTAGAATGTTATTATGATGGCACTACACTTACATATGGCGTATACAACATTACTTTTTGTTTATACTAAACCCGAAAAGGGGTCATTGTACTCATCAAATTTTGATTTTTTTTTTCTATGGGATCAACATTGAAATCGCGAAATAAAAATCAGCTGTTCCATACATTTTGTTGATTTAAGTGAACACAAATGTAGGGAACATCTGTTGTTTTTTTCGCGATTTCACGGTTGGTCCCATAGAAAAAATTGTTCATAATGATGAGTACAATGACCCCTTTTCGGGTTTAGTATAAACAAAAACTATGTAATGCTAACTACATAGTTTTTGTTTATACTAACTATATAATGATTATGTTAGTACAAGAGTTACATTATTTAAGATTATAGTTTTAAAGGCACTTTAATTGACTAAATAGAAAATATAAATTTATAACGGCGGAGTTTTTAGTAAAACATGAAATCGTCTACTTTTCGTTATTAGTCGAAAAGTTATTCAGTGCCTTCTTATACAGGGTAAATTAGCTAACCAAACCTCACAGACGTGAGTTATCGTTATCTAAATACGATAAAACAGAAAAAAAAGATTTCTTCAACTCATACTTTAAGTAACACTATGTACCAGGGTTACGAGCCTGTCCGAAAGGGATATCGTGGCCCTGGCACACAGGCATTTGAAGGAACACGGTGGGTTTTAGTCAGTAAAAGTCTGACACACCCTCCCGCTTCGCCCAGAGCGGGAGAAGTTATTTGATAATTAATATTTTGTCCCAAAAATATTTAAGTGTGATGGAAAAATGTTATTACCATTTAATTACTTACAAGACAATATCCGTACGGTTAGGTATCTACTGCCAATGATAACCTTTAGATGCGTTACCTGCGTTCAATAATGGCAAAGTAAATGCCAGGCAATTGCCTGACATTTACAATAATAATAATTATTATTACGTACGCGCCAATGAACATGCAGCAGCTAGTGACGTAACTAAATATGTATGTTCATCTCTTTCTAACAACAGATATCGATATAGGTCTTTCCTTTTCTTCACGCGCTGTATGATTGTATGCAAGTATGTAGCTACAATAATGGCTTACGCTGTTTTTGAGAGCACGCGTCTATTTATAATACGCAATTGTCTACTGCCAAATTATTATCAATGAGCGCAAGACGACCCTGGAGGCGCGGGGGCGCCGTTAGCATGTTTTTGTACGGACAACCCGGTAACATAACAACCTTATAATTTTGTGATTTTTCATGATACAGTTTTGAAATTTTGTACATAGATTCTTTACATAAAAATATTAGACACGTGTTTTGGGTTTCGCATATACTAGAATTTATATTGTATAAATGCATGCTGGATGAATATGCATCATCGTGTGGTATAGACCATCAAAGTGAACCACTTTCCCCCGGGGACTAACATCGTAACGTAAAAAAAAAACAAAATCAGAACTTCAATATCTTCTTGACCAATTGTATGGGACGAGTGATAATTTTTTCACGATACGTTGTTAGTCCCCGTGAGGAAGTTGTTCGGTCTGATGGTCCGTACTACACCCTTCATTTCAGCACACCGTAAACAGCCATATTGTACTTAGGACGGAAATATGTTCATAATACTCTTGTATTTCACAACATTGTCTTGAACACATTAAATAATAACAACCGATTTAATACTATCATACCTGTCGACTTTAATCATCATTATATTTTTTTTTTTTGTCAGAAGTATACAAAGTGTAACTAACACACAGGCGAAAAAATATGTGTAGTAGTACATGAATATCACGTATAGTCGATAATTGCTTTATCACCCTTAGGCCGCTTGTCCACCGCCACGTCAACGGGACGTCAACAAGAACGAGATGACGGCGCCGAAGTAGCGATACATACATTTACTATGACCGCGCCGCGTGTCATCCACACGTCCGTCAACGCGACGTCACGTTCGGTTCGAGTAATATCGTTTCTCGTTGACGGTGGCGGTGTACAAACAGTGTTAGGTTGAATGTCACTTGCACGTCATAAAACAACAATGTCAATTTGTCTGTTACAGTTAAATAGAGTATGGCCACACTAACTCTGCAATGGAATAAATGGGCAAACCCAAAAAGTTTTATTTATGGTATACTTTTACATCTGTCACTTTCGTGGTACTTGAGCTGTCAGATTGCTTACATTATATGTTGTTATTTGCAAAATAAATTATAAAAAAAATGTTTAAAAACGACATAAAACTATGTTTATCATTCAAAAATCATCTATCATTATTTTTATACTGTCCTCCAGTAGTTTCAGAGATCTCCTTAGACATCTTCGTCTTCTGTATTCAGGCTAAAGTATCAAAATCTTTTTTCGTAGTACGGTACACGGTGTTGCCGTCTATAGATTTTCAAATTCCACATTTTTTTTACTTTTGCAGAGTTAGCTTGGCCAGACTCTAGTTCTAACCCTTAGTCAAATTTGAATTTAGTGGGAATTATTGTCAAGTGATAAATTTACAATTATGCGGTCGTGTATAAAAAAATAAATTTGCTGTTGGGTCTAAGTTGGTTTTTATGGTTCCGTACCTCAAAAGGAAAAAACGGAACCCATGTAGGATCACTCGTGTGTAGTCAAGTTAGAATTTAGTGGGAACTGTTGTCAAAAGTGATCAATTTACAAATACAAGGTCGAGTATACAAAATGAAATTCGCTGTTGGTTCTAAGTTGGTTTGTATAGTTCCGTACCTCAAAAGGAAAAAACGGAACCCTTATAGGATCACTTGTGTGTCTGTCTGTCTGGTTATGTTATTGGATGGCAAACAAAACTGATTCTGAACTATAAAAATCTGTCAAACTTTTAGAAGCCCTCAGTTACACTTTGCATAACTTATGCAAAGTTCAAGTTTAACTTTTACTTATTGATGACGTTACATAGATGAGTCGACAGACAAATAACAACACTTTTGGGTTATGCTTGCCAAAATACCGGAGGGAATAAGGACATAAGAATACAAAATAAGGTTTGTATCTATTCAGTAGAGTTTATAATTATATGATGTAGCTGTTGGATTTGTAGAAATTTCTGGAATATGCGATTCAAATAAGAATAGAACTGGCCTTAATTTCACTTGGATTAGTCATTGTTGATTCGGGGTAGTCGTGGTCATAAAGCGTGCGAGTAGGACTATCAATATTTAGTAATATGTAGCAGTAGCGAAGCTATAATTTTAGTTAGGAGGTAAGTTGAAGAAAAAGTTGTTCAGTTCTCATAAACTCTAGATTAACGTCAAAATTAGTTAACTCAAAAATTTTAGTACTTCCTTTATTTTTCCATATTTTACGCCAGCTATGGTATTAGTTGTTCAGTGAAAAAACATTGGCAGTTTTTGGAATATTTTTGATCTTATATGATGTTTTAAACTGGTATTAAATGTTTGTAATGCGATGTGATACACACAGGTGTAAGAAGACCCCTGCCCGGGTTGCGAGTTTGTCCGAAAGGGATATCGTGGCCCTGGCACTCAGGCATCTGAAGTAACACGAGTGGATTTTAGTCAGTAGAAGTCTGACACACCCTGCCGCTCCGCCCAGAGCGGGAGAAGTTATTTGATAATTTCCCACCCAAAAAAAAAAAAAATGTTGTAAGAGGACTGGTTGTTCCGATAGGGAAGCCGATAGGAATCGGGTTGTATGGAGGCTGGGCCTCTGATATGTAGTTGTATAATATAGCTCTCGTGTCATTTCGCTCTCACGTTCTATGCCACGCCTGCTATGAACGTTTTAGTACGTAGTTACACGAGGTTAGCCATGTTCTTATTTAAATCGCACATAATGCATTTCTTTGTGCACTTTAGGGAATAATTGAAGTAAGCTCGAACGGTACATGTTTCCTTAGTTTATCAGTATATTTCAGAATGTACACGCCCAAACTTGCTTATTTCCATAATTGCTTAAATGTGGGCGTCCAAGCAAAAAGGATCCGGTAGGTATTGAGTTAAGACTAGATTCGGTAACAAGAATTGACACTAGAAAAAAAATATTAAATATCTGGCATATTTTTTTTATCAGACGTTTGAAGTTGAAACTCTGATGAGCTTGATTAGAAAAAAAAAAATATATGAACTTGCAGGTAATTGAGCATTAATTAATTAATAATAATCAATTAAAATCGCGAAATGTCATTTTTCAACCATAATACAAAACTGCGTATATCTCGGAAACTAAAAGCCGAGAACTGGACCCTTTTTTTCTTGGACTCTCCCACAAATATGTCAATAACCTTATTATGATCTAATAATGACTACAGCCCATATTTTAGAACGATGCTCAAGCATACATCTTGTTTAAAAGATTTCTACTCAAATTTAAATGCTTCAGTATCGCTCTAGCATACAGGCCTAAACAAAAACAGTCCATATTCTAATAAATAAAAATGAACCTGCATTCAATCTCATAGCGAATCATTCTATAGGTTTTTTAACATGCTCAAATAAGCACGACAATAGTCATGTAGAGCATTCAAACTGGAAGGGACATGCGACTGAGTGAACAAACGCTAGCAAGAAAACAGAAATAAGAAGATGAAAACCATCACAGATTATACAGTAAAATCTTAAGACGCTGACAATAGGTAAACCGCTGTCACTGTACGCTTGTAATTTATTGCAAAATATGAAGCAATTTATTTATTTACTTAAAAATGAGTTGAGTAATCGAAAATAAAAAACAACCAAGTTCTGTATACAAATAAGACGTTCTTGTTATTAATTAAATACCAACCGTACGTTGATATTTAATGCAGATATTTTGGATTGAAACTCAAGTAAAGGGTTAGTTTACAGTTAATTTGTATCGAGAAAATTGACAAATCTATATAGTTTGTGGTAGCAGATAAAATATATGTTATTCTTTAACATATTACTCAGAATTTGGTTGTTGCCAAAACACGTTCAGAAAAAAAATCTCGATACAAATTAACGGTAAACTAACCCTTAAGCTGAGTTTCAATGCAAAATATTTGTATGCAGAACTTGGTTGTTTTTTATTTTCGATTACTCAACTCATTTTTGAGTAAATCAATAATTGCTTCATATTTTGCAATAAATTACAAGCGTTGTGTCATCGCGCTCCTTTTTCTTTTGTATGCAGTCTGACAGGGATAGCGGTATACCTATTGTCAGCGTCTTAAGTCTCATTTTTAAGATGGTTATCCTGTGTCACTTGAATATAATCAATCAGGACTTTAAGTACCCCGTTTATTTATTATCTGGACAGCCGTCAGTCGTGTATTATTATTTTGAATATAATCAATCAGGACTTTAAGCACACCGTTTATATTATCTGTGACAGCCGTCAGTCATGTATTATTATGTAATTAATACTTTGAGCACTCAAATTGATTCAAAGCCATTTTCAATTTTTTTGTATGAATAATTAATTTCTCATAGAAAGTCGTGTATCATGGCTCGTCCAGCCTGCATGCCCACAGCCCTAGCTAGTGCAGCTTGGCGCACAGACCTGCCGCCAGCGCCGCGGGCTCGCGCGCGTGCGCCAGGCGCAGCAGCGAGCGCGGGCCCTCCAGCACGAACACCTCGTCCTTGTTCACGGACACCGACAGGATCCTGGGACAAACATCGCGATGTACTGCTCATATTATGTAACTCCTAACAATAATCCTAACTCATTTTATAAATGTGTAAATGAGTTTGTTTGTTACCCCTTTCGCTAAAACAGCTGATCCGTTGGGTGAAACTTGTAACTTGGGGGAAAACATGACCTGGATAGGACACGATATTCGAACGGGATCGAGACCTAAGAGGCCTGCGATGGATGCGTAGTTCATACAAACGTAATACCAAAATAATTTATAAATCAAACATTTTCTTAAGGTAGTGTGGCTTTATTCCGATTGGAACACAGAATAATTATCGAGGTTCCTAAATTTATATTTAAAATGGACACTGGTTTAAACAAGAGATAATTATGAGAAAAATAAGTTTTATATAGAAATTTTAAATTCCTCATATCTCGTCTATATGCGGGTAATAATACCGCGGGGCAGCTAGTTAGTGCAATATTTCCAGGAGAGATAGTAAGCATGAATATTAACAGCATTGATGCTCAAGAACGTCACTTACAAGACAAATAGCTTACAAATTGGAACGCTGTCAGAGTAGGTGCCTTAGTCTTGTTTTAAATTTTACTAAACTTATATTCACTTTCTAGTAGCTTTTACGAAAGTAATTTTTGTTGTTGTAAAATGTTTTTTTTTAAAGTTACCTCCTCAGATAGTCTAACACCTGAACACTAGCTAGGCTCACCTCCTCAGATCGTCGACGACGGCCACCGCAGTGAGCGAGCGCGGGTCCAGTATGTACAGCATGTGCTCGTTGTGCGCCACCAGGAAGTGTTCCCGGAACACGTGGAGCGGGCCCAGGTTGTACTCGTGTTGGGTGTGAGAGTGCTTGTGCTGGCTCGGATTTAGAAGCTCTGCTATTGTGAGGGGGTTTGATATCGCTTCCTGAAATTAGAAATCATAGCATTTTTTTTATTTTTATTAAATATTACATAACATAACATCACGCCAGTAATCCCCGAATGGATAGGCAGAGGTGTACCTATAGTCCACCCATATTGGGCCAGATATGTTTAAGACATCAACAACCGGGCATAAATCCAGACTCCGGGCTGCTACTGAGAAATTCCTGGTGGAAAAACCAATAACACTTTGTCCGACCTGGGAATTGAACTCCGAACCTCGTGCTCAGCAGTAGCGCTTGCGACCATTACACCTTACGCATATTAAAAATGAAAATAAGAAAAACGCTTGAGTTGTTGAATGTTTTCAAAGTCAAAGATTTATTTGCAAATTAAGTGTACATTTTCGTGCTATTTTATAATATAGGTACTTACAACTTAGCGGCCTTTTCCAGGCACCCCAAATTTAAAGGTTATTTAACATAAAAAATTAAAATAACTATGCTATTGTCACGATTTTACATTAAAAATTTCAATAATTTACTTATTCAAATCTACTTATTATCTACTGACTTATACTTTCTACTTATACTTTTTACTATTATTTATTTACTTATTCAATTTTACTCATTCAAATAATAATCTATATAGATTTTTATTTTCATACTAGTCACATTACGATAAGAGATGTATTTTACACCATTTCTTAAATAAGGATCTTGCTTGTGCACGATTAAATGCTGCACAAAATTCGCTAAATGTTGTCTACTTAGAACGGCAACATTATGGAAAAAAAAAATTATGGTTTTGGTTGAATATTCGCAGTGCTCTTGTTTTCCACACGTTTATTTACGAAGTACCTCATAAGTACAATAAAAATGGATTTTCTTGACTGTACACAAAGATAAGCGCGTACCTTGAACAGTAGCGTCTGCAGCACGTTGCCCTGCGCGTCGGCGCGCCACAGTCGCAGGCCCGGCCGCGCGCAGTAGGCCGCGGCCGGCCCGCCGCGCGCGTACGAGTGCTGGAACACTGCTCCTAGCGCGCATAGGCTGAACACAATAAGATAGATAAGATAATGTTTATTCAAAGAAAACTTAGACATAAATTACAAAATATTTTAACAGGCTAATTTTGGTCAGTATAAGTGGTATGCTCATCTGTAGCCGAACTAGACAGAGCCTGTATTTCGGGTATCAGCGCCAAACCCCTCGAGTATTACACATATTTAATAGCCATTACCATTTCTTTAGTATCTTGTACTTACATAATCATTTTAACAATTTATAATGTTTAAACTTTACTTACACTTTACTTACAATATAGGAAACGTGAGAAAATTGATTTAAAAAAATAAAAAGTAAGTTGAGAGGGATAGTTTGGCTGAACATAGGGTACGATTATTTCACGAAAACATGACGTTTCGCTGCAAAGGAGACGTTTCATTTTTGTATAGGACTCCGGCCATAACATGTACGCTTTAGGAAATCTGGGAAACAAACCCCTGAATACAGTAAATAATGTTTATTTCATAATCCAATATTTTTAGGCACTAATTAATAACTGAAAATGTTTGATGTTTGGTATGAGAGTTCCGACCATCGACACCCAGCCGTGACAGGTTGGAGAAATGACGTTTTTCGTCCAGAAGTACCCACAAACCTACAATCCACAAAAGTAGACTACCTATATTTTTTTAACAATCACTTTCTTATAATTAGTTTAAAAAAATGGTCTAAGATAGCTATGTTATTATCTTAACTTAATAGCACAGAATTACATGCCTTTCATATTTATACAAATAACGTCTACGTGATATTATGATGTTTTAATGTAACATGATTTCTGGACGAAAGCAGTATGCAAGTAAACCGACGCCATGATCAATAAATAGAATATGGCAATAATTTGAAAAACTATATATTTTTTGTGCCGAAGTAATCAGGGGAATAAGCAGGAAAGAATATTTTACCTCAATTCGTCGATTTTTTTCCTATACTTTCATTACCGTACACTTTATGGCCGAAAATGAAACATATCCTTGAAATTATACAAATTATATGTTGATTATAATTTGAATTTCAAGGTTTTGATCAACGTATTTGCCTTAAAAAATATGTATCGTAGAAAGAAAATTCATTTCCCGCTCATTTTATGGTACTAAGAGGAAAACAAGCACTCGGCTCAACTGATGGTGGCGAGGTATCTATATCTGTATCTGTCTGTCACGCTGTGCTCACCTCTTGCGCTCCTTCTTGCCCAGTTGGTTGACATGCCAGCGCGCGTCGCGTCGCTCGCACACGATGCTGCGGTACACACTGGACACTAGCAGCGTGTTCTGATAGTAGCTCATCTGAACTATCTCGTGTTCTTCGTTCACTATCTCCATTGATTTGCAGAGATGCTGAGGAAATTATACAGAAATAAAACGATCATCTGTAAGGCCCGCGAACGTAAACGCGACGTTTTTTTAGCGTATTGGTTTTTCAACTGTCGGTATTGACCCGAGCATTGAGAATCCAAAAGCGCTCTGTTGTATTTCATCCCAGCGTCAAACAAACACTCTGTTCGATTTTGAACTCTCGGCACTAAGCAGAGCGTTGAGAATTTAGTGCGCGAAAAAAAGGTCGGCTCTGCGTACCTGAGCTTATAGCTGTTCCTGCCAGGGTTTCGGGTTTGTCCGAAAGAGATATCGTGGTCCTGGCACACAGGCAACTGAAGGAACACGGGTGAGTTTTAGTCAGTAAAAGTCTGACAGGCCCCCCGCTCCGCCCAGAGAGGGAGAAGTTATTTGATAAATTCCAAACCAAAAAAAAAATTGCTGTCGAGCATTTCTTTTCTAATAATTCATCATCTTATCTGTACGCGCATTACATATCTGTTATATGTTAGAGGGTTTGGTTTCCGCACTTAGTCCTTCATGTGGACCATTGTGCGTGGGCCATGGCGGCCGTCAGTGGTTTATTCCAACCAGCCCACCTCCCTCCAGAAGCTGATTAGGTCTTCTGGTCTGCATAGGATATCTGTGAAGGATCTTGGTGACCCGAGGGTTTCTGTTCTGATCTGGGTGACGCCTGTGCAGTCAAACGCGCATTACATAATTATTACGTTCAATTTGTTCACAATATTAGCAATTTGTTAACCGACTTCCAAAAATGAGGAGGTTGTGTGGATGTTCTTATGTATGTTTTTTTATATTTTTTTTTAATCGATAATTTCGTCAATAGTGGACTGATTTTGTAAATTCTATTTTTCATTTGGTAGAGGAAGTTTGCGCGGTCGTCCCATATAGGTACATTTTATTAACTTTGCTTGGGTAGTTTTTGAGTTAGCTTCAATAATACGTATTTCCCACTTAGTCAATGTGGATGATGTTATAATAACTTCCTGTCGCTGTTATTAACATAGCAGGTGGTATTCGAATTTGTTTGAGGTAGATACCATAGCAAAAAAGTGAAAAATTAAAACTTTTTACAAAAAAAAAAAAAAAACTTTACAGAGTGAAAAATAACTTTAATTTCGGAAGTCGGTGGCAAAAACAAAACCAAAGACACCGACTTCCAAAATTAAAGTTACTTTTCACATTTTTTTTTTTGGAAGACGGTTGTTTTTTTACCTTAAACTACTCAAAGTAATCAATGTGAAACCATTTAAAATTATCCTTTTGTCCAGTTTATGCGGTTGACATTAAGCTCATTACTGTGACGTATAAAAGAGACTATAAACAAATCAACCTTGCCAGAGCATAGTTAGATTTCGGGAGCGCAAATGAAACGGAGTTTGTGGGGAAGTAAGAGTTTATTACGACCCGAGCTTTACAGAAGTTCATGTAAGACTAACTTAGCCTATCTTTATTCTAATACATCGCAAAACTTTCTCATAGACCGGTGGTCGGCCCACCCGCGGTCGCGCCACACATCCTGTCACGTACGCCTAATCACAAAAGGTGCCAGGTCAGCGTCTAGACTCTACCACATACCACAGCGTTAGGCTGGGAACATAACTCCTCCCTCCTTAAATCAAAGTTATCGGAAAAACAGGGGTTTTCCGAGAGCTTTGTATAATTACAAATTAGAAACTACAATTATTACTTATGACAAAAAAATGATCAAACTATTCCTATAATAAAGTCACAAATTGAAAATTGTAAAGTCAATCAAACTAATAGTATAGGTCTTCGATTAACTTGACCGTCCTCAGGTTGTGGGGGATTATCCTCAATAACTCTATCCCGCTTCTTACAGAATTTTCTTACAACATCTAAATACTTATATATAATTACAGCTACTGACAATAAAATGACTACCGCGTATAAGACATAAAGGGCGACACTAACACTTTCACTTGTGGTTTCACTTTTCACTGTATTTGCACTATTCTTCAGAATATTATTCAGTTGGCGTATGTCATCCAAATTTACTCCCTTCAGATTTATAGGTTCGATCCTTGCTGCGTCACGAGTTAGATCTATCAAGTCAGGTAAGTTCAATAAGGGAACAGGCATATAATCCGTTTGTAGTGAGTAAGAGCGCCGTCTATGTATTTGAATATTATCTATAGAGACATCACATTGGCCTCGTACCGTTAGCAGATATGTTCCTCGTATGCGTTCTCTTGTTTCATCATTATTACAAGTCTGTGATATGACTTGGTTGTGTTTTGAATACACTATCCAACTATTGGGACCAATTCTTTGAAGTTTCAGGGACTCAGATAGTATCTTACGTGGGAAACAGCGCGACAGATTGTCGTGGTATTTCATTAGTTGCTCAATGCAAGTTTCTTCCGCATATTGAATTAGTTTATCTTCAGAGCAGAGGTATTCTTTAGCGGTTATCTCTTGACACGGTTGATCAGTTGGTCGATACCTTGACCCTTCTACTAGTAGGTAGGGAAATTCAGGAATAACAGCAAAGGTAAGATTTGAGGAATCATCTGAGATAGGAATGGAATACAGTTTATAGTAACTATAAGTTGTATTATAAATAAGTGGAACTTCGATTACAAAAGTTAATTCTTCATTCTTAATGTAAGCTTTTACAGATAAGGATTCTTCTATGTTTATTAAATTTCGTTCATTTACAGGGTACATTAGATTATCATATTGGCTTATATATTTTAACACTTTCAACAGTTCGCTAGGATTCATTACGGCCTTATGTAATACTGATAATTTACTGAATGCAATGGCCGTTTCAAGTTCGCTGAGTTTTATATAAAGTGTTCTAAAGTTTACAATAAATTGGTTTAGTAATCCGAAGACATAGGTCATATAAATTGAGTGATTATCTTTCTTAGTGAGATCGGTTACAAGACCCTCAAGTAATTTAATGCGTGCGTCTATTATTTTTGTATTTTCATTGATTACTTCGGTAGAATTCAGAAAATGATCCAACATTTTAGATATCATTGTAAATTTGTTAGAAATTGCTTGTTCCTCGGTCTGAATACTACTGATTATATTGTCATATCTGACTGCATCTTCATGGTCAAGATTACCCGTTATAATTTTGATGATAGAGCCAAGAGGGTTTATAATACCACGTTTGAATCTTTTAGATGGAATTAATTGCTGTAATTTTTCTAGAGTCTCATTTTTTATGTACTCCACCTGTATCTTAAGGCTCCCGAACTCATCCGCATACGATTTATTTGGGCGTAACATTTGGCTAAATTCGGAATATTTTTTAATATTAAAGGAAAGATCTGTACCAATGCATTGGAGGTCGATTGTTTTAACAATAGACCATTTATCATATTGCATAAATGCTTGACCTAGTTTCACCGGAAGAATCCCAGGGTTTTGATTAATCTTTACCACTTGAAGGGCCTGGCTTGGAAGACTCCAACTGGTCGTTGTCCATATCACCAGGATCCAACACCACCTGTGGAGGACGTTTTACATTTTTTACCGGAACTTTAGTATCTCTATTTTTTACTTTTATTGGTACGATGTTACGTTCTATCTGACCTGTAACCATGGCCTTTTGAAATCTAGGTTTATCTTTAGCTTGCCTTCTATTTACGGCTTTAGTGAAAATCGGTTGGCCTATTTCTAAGGCTGGTCTGGATTCGCCTCCCCGCTTGGTTATAATTCTTTCCTTATGACTTTTTACCTTTTCAGAAAGATATTTATAAATTGCCCGTGTTCTTTTCTTATGATCCCTGATTAGTTGCTGATTGTATGCTTTATCGAATTCAGAGTTAAAAATAGAGTTTAATTCCGTATGACCAAACGCAGCTTCGAACGGTGTTAAATCAGTAGTACTGTGGATAGTGTTATTGTAAGCCATAACGGCGTAAGTCATCACTGATGCTGCGTCTGTAAATTTCTTTTCATAGTTCGCTAATCGATATATTTCTATAATTGTAGAGTGAAAACGTTCTATGAGCCCCATAGAATTGGGATTATTAGGTGTACCTATGTGTAGTTTAATTTTGTGCAAGTCCGTCAGTTCTTTTAATAATTCATTATTAAATTCGGTTCCCGGATCCGAACTTATTTTCTGTGGTATACCGTAAAAAGAAAAGTATTTCATTAATGCTCTGACCACTTCGGGTGTGGAGCGAGATGTAATTTCTATCGCTTGTCCTAATTTACTAAAGGCATCGATTACATCGACAAGTTAAATAGTATTTTGATTCTATACTGAACAGATCTATAAATATTTCCTGAAAGGGGGCGTTCTGGGTTTGTGTGAGCTGCAGTACAGGTTTAATTGGTTTTCTGTCGTACTTAGAGGTTTTACAACGATCACATGAGTTAATTATGGCGGAAACGGTTTCAGATAAATGTGGCCAATGATAATTACGACGGATTCTTTTAACAGTTTCTGTAATGCCGCGATGACAGGTCTTGCCTTCATGTAACTTAATCACAATGGCTTTCTGTTCCTGTTCATCTTCGACGTAAATAACGCGCTCGGTACATTCATAAAAATTAACCGTATCTTTCTTAAATAATGAAATTATAATATTACTAAAGTCTTTTCTGTGTTCTGGATTCTCAAAATAAATGAAATACTTAATTTTGGGTTTTATATATTCTTTTAAAAATGTTTTGATATGATCTTGATTATGAAGAGGCAAAAATACTTCCAACACCTTTTGTTTGTCCCTAGACAAGTCTTTTACGTGGAGCTCATTAAGAAACCAGCTAAAAACTAGTATTTGATTAGGTTTGGTGTCTATTGCTTCTTTCAATATCGGTATTCCATGGGATTCGAGATCTTCGGCTGAATGAACTGTTTGTATACTAGAAGGTTCAGAGGGTATAGGATAATTATTAGGTGATTGTTCCAAGTCTGTACGAGTATCGAAATCTAAATCTATGGTCATTGGGCTAGCTGTCGCGGTTCTTTCAGAGTCGGAAACAGAAATAGTCCTTGAGTCATCAGAATTTAGTGTGGCCACGTCTTCTAAATAATTTTGAAGTCTACTTTCTTTTTCGTCTATATTAACAATCATTGAAATGTCGTCGGAAACGTTGGCTTCTCCCAGTGCTTTAAGTTGAATTCGAGATAGCGCGTCTGCAGTTACATTCTGTTTACCATTTTTATATATGACATTAAAGTCATATTCTTGCAACCGCAAGCGCCAACGCGTTAGCTTGTTATTGGGTTCCTTGAGTTGATACAGCCAGACTAACGGTCTATGGTCAGTGTAAATATCAAATTTATGTCCGTATAAATAAGGTCTAAAGTGTTTTGTGGCCCACATGATTGCCAATAATTCGCGTTCAATAGTACTGTACCTTTTTTCCGTATCTGTCAAGGTCCGACTGGCATATGCTATTGGTTTGTCACTACCTACAGGGCCCTGTGACAAAACCGCGCCAATTGCAACTTCAGAGGCGTCTGTCGTTAATAAAAATGGTTTATTCATGTCCGGGTATTGCAATATCGGTGCGTTTATCAGAAGTTCCTTACATTTTTCAAAAGCTTCGGTATAATTTTGGTCTATGACTACCTTTTTACCCTTTTTCAAACAGGCTGTCAATGGCTGTGTGATTTTGGAGAAATCTTTAATAAACCGTCTGTAATAACCCACAAAGCCTAAGAATCGCTTGATTTCAGTCTGTGTCCGTGGTAAAGGATATTTAAGAACTGCTTGTATTTTGTCGTTGTTTGGTCGTAGTCCCTTTTTAGTTAACGTGTGTCCTAAGTACTGCACTTCCTTACGTAAAAATTCGGACTTGTCTAACTGAACCTTCAAGTTAGTTTGACGAAGTCTATCAAAGACGGAACGTAATTTTTGAACATGCTCTACTATGCCATTTGAATATATTAGTATATCATCTAAATAAACCAGGCAATGTATACCCTGTAGGCCTCTCAAGACATTATCGAGAGTCCTCTGAAAGGTTGCCGGAGCTGTTTTAAGACCAAATGGCATACGGAGGAATTCATAATGTCCATTTTGTGTAGAAAAGGCTGTTTTTTCACTGTCAGAAACTTCAATTTGGTGATATCCGGACGCTAAATCTAATGTGGTGAAGTAGTTGCTTTTGCCAAGTTTGTCAAATAAGTCGTATATATTAGGAAGTGGGTACTTGTCATCGATCGTTATGTCGTTGAGTCTGCGGTAATCTATTACCATTCTATATTTCACCTGACCGGAGGCAT
Organism: Tiliacea aurago; assembly: GCA_948098905.1. Taxonomy (NCBI): domain Eukaryota; kingdom Metazoa; phylum Arthropoda; class Insecta; order Lepidoptera; family Noctuidae; genus Tiliacea; species Tiliacea aurago. The sequence goes on from OX402593.1 coordinate 23,741,665, forward strand.
CTGCCTTTTTTGGTACCAAATGGACAGGTGCACTCCAGGGTGAATGTGATTCTTGGATTACATTGTCGTTGAGAAGTTTTTCGACCTGTCGTTTGATTTCTTCAGCCTGTGCTGGAGCTTGCCTATAAGGTTTAATATAGATTGGATCCTCATTAATAGTCCGAATATGATGCTTTACCTGGTTTGTAAAAGTCAAAGGCAAGTCTTCGCAGTAAAATATGTCCTTATACTCGAAACATAATTTACTAATCATTTCATTTTCTTCTTGGTTGAGATGATGAAGTCTCAATTTCTGTAGGTTGACTGTCAGTAACGAGTCAATGTCAATGTCAGTTAACCCAGTTGTGTTATTTACTATACACTCTTCAGAGAAGTTGGTAACTTTGAAAGGAGCGGTTATAGTTAGCCTTACTTCAAGGTCAGTAGCATTCTGAATTATAGTGGAGGCAAGGTAATTTTCACACTTTACAATTGCAGTTGGCATTCTAACATTTTCGTGAAATTGCGTGTAATCTAATATGGCATAGCCATCTTTCTTATTCACGGGTAGCCTCACTTTATGTTCTGTACGAGGTTCAAGTTTAAGTTCATGGTCAATGTTATAAATTATAGGAATATTAATATCGTTTATCTTTAAAATTCTATTCTTAAAACATATACTAGCATTAAGTTGAGACATAAGATCCATTCCAATCAATCCATCATATCTATAATCCACATCATAAATATAAAACTTATGATAACCATTTACTTTAAAAATTGAAAAAAGGGGAATATTAGCTACTTCATTATGTTCGCTCGTAGCATGTGTACTGGTAACTGTAAATGGTTCGTAGAATTTTGACTGTGGGAAATATTCACTAACTTTTCCAGGGCTTATGAAAGATCTAGTGCTTCCTGTATCCAACATAAATTTACCGTTTATGTCGGGAATGGTTATATAAGGATGTTTAAGATTAGCGTCAAACTTAAGTTCTATCATTTCGGGTGAACACGAATCAAATTTATTTGAAAATTTGGGACATCTTTTGCGACATCTTTAGAGTCTACTTTATTTTCAGCTGAATGCGAATTATCAGCCTTTTCAATAGCTTTGGGAATTTCAGTATTTGGGTTCTGATCCACGCAATCGTTGTTAATGTACATATTTGTATAGTCATAGTCACAGTATCCTAGATCACATATACCATAATCATTGTAATTGGGGTCATAATAGTACTGTTCATTACTGGTATAAAGCTCGTTAATAGGAAAACCTTGTGGTTGCTTAACAGGTGCTGGAGCAGTTCTCATTGTTACGTCACGATCACCCAATAAATTGTTAGGGGGGCGGTGGCTCGAAGGTTGTGGAGCTCTATAGCCGAATTGTCCTACTTGAGGTCTATAACCGATTTGTGCTGCTTGGGGTCCATAACCGAATTGTACCGCTTGGGGTCCATAACCGAATTGTGCTGGTTGGGGTCCATAACCGTATTGTGCTGCTTGAAGTCTATTACCGAATTGTTGAGGTTGTTTATTCCCAAGCTGCGGTAATTGCGGTCGAAACCCTATTTGTTGATTGATATTCGGACGTACAAAAACTTGGTTAGGTATACCGAATTTAAATTGAGTTTGATTTGCAGACGGCCTGTGGTAATTATATTGCAATTGAGGTGCTGTAAAGGTAGGTTTCGGATTGTTTGAACTTGAATTAACGCCTTTTTCAGATGATGGCAATAACTGATGACCTTGTGGCCGATGTTGTAACATTTTGCTGCGTAAATTATATTGTTCCTGGAAATTAACCTCTTCAAGGACAAATTGTAAGGCTTCTTCCAATGTACTAGGATTTTTCAATCGAACAATCCGCACCATATGTTCCGGTAAATTGTACATAAAAACGTTAAGCGAAGTGTTATTATAAATTACTTTCTTAGCTTCTCTTAACGTAGCGGAACCGTTCTGATTAACCTTAGATATTAAAATAGCACGAATATCTTGTATACGGCTGCAAAATTCTAAATATGACTCATTTGATTTAATTTTTAGGGTTTCGAGCTCAATTGCCACGCATTCCTCGCTTCTGGGATCGCCAAAATGTTGGATCATTAAAGATTTAAATTCAGAATAAGTTTCAAGGTCACCCCTTTCACTTAAAAGAGCCGCTGCTTTACCCTTTAATTTACTTGTAATATTCTGCATTAAAAATTCGTTTCGCTCTGAAGTCCCTTGATATTTTCCGATAACATATTCGCACTTTCGTAAAAATAAACTAAGTATATTAGTTTCACCATTAAATTCGGGAATTAATTTTAAAACATCTTGAGGTATCAAAGAATCTGGCAATTGCATCAGAAGCGGAGTTTCAGAGCGAACCGAAGGGGTCGCCCCCGCCGCCGTCGCTGCAGATAAAGGAATTTGACCTTGATTCATTTTAGACAAAATTTAAATTAACAATGTAATTTAAATTGTAAAATTAAAAGATAAACCTCAATTTATATGTTAAATTACACCGTAGAATTAATAAAAATAGGCAGAAACATTAATGTTACTTTACTCTTAAAAAAAAAACTAAATTAAACTAATTCTAATTACGTCTATCACAATAATAGTGTCGGGAATGAGGAAGGATGTAGAAGGTTACTCACATGCCAACCGCTTGATATATTATCACCATCTCTGCTAACCCACGTAATTTGCGCGTTATCTAAACTTATTTATTTGGTTCGAAGATTGCCCAATATAGATCGCCTCACTGATTTTAAGCACGACGACTATACGTCTATAATCAGTAACCACTCGCGAAACACAGTCCACGCGTTCTCATGTATTTCACAGATTTTCGCACTTGACTTTTCGCGGAGGAAAACTGTTTGCGGCAATCCTACCGGCTGCGCCAGTTAGATTTCGGGAGCGCAAATGAAACGGAGTTTGTGGGGAAGTAAGAGTTTATTACGACCCGAGCTTTACAGAAGTTCATGTAAGACTAACTTAGCCTATCTTTATTCTAATACATCGCAAAACTTTCTCATAGACCGGTGGTCGGCCCACCCGCGGTCGCGCCACACATCCTGTCACGTACGCCTAATCACAAAAGGTGCCAGGTCAGCGTCTAGACTCTACCACATACCACAGCGTTAGGCTGGGAACATAACTGCATTGACCACAATACTATCATTGTTTCCGTTCAATGTAATATCGAACGTAATTACCGCTAGTGATAAAAATGTATATATTTAGTTAATGTATTACTCAGAATCTTCCCCAGCGAGTAAAAAGAAAGTTTTGAGCGTAAAAACAGTTTTATTATCGCTTTTTACGCAAACAGGGAATATGTTGTCATGTGAAGCTCTCTTTGTGGCCTTTGAGACCTTTATGATAAAGAATCAATAAATATGGGGAGTATATAGGAATTCACTCTTCAACACCAAACTGAACAATATCGAATATAGCGATATTTTTACGATATTGATTTATTAAATAGGAAGATATCTAAGGTGTCATTCTTAGGGAGTAATCTCTTAAGGGGTCATTGTACTCATCATTATGAACAACTTTTACTATGGATCCAAACCGGAAATCACGAAAAAAAAATCAGCTGTTACCTACATTTATGTTCGCTTATCTCGTCAAAATGTAGGGAACAGCTGATTTTTTTTCGCGATTTCAAGTTTGGTTTCATAGTGAAAGTTGTTCATAATGATGAGTACATTGACCCCTTAAGAGATTTCGTGTATGAATAGATACACCTTATATAGCCCACTCTCTAACATCACGTAAATATTAAATGGACTAGAAAACTTCCATGTAAATACACCCACACAACTACATTTCCCGATGTCGTGCGTCATGTGCTCAACAACCGAAATAGAGAGACATATTACGCGGGCTATAGCGGGAACGAGATAGCAAAAATTGTCACTATTACGTACCCACAAACGCCAGTTCGATTGTGACTAAGGGCCTGTGCATACCACGTGTTATAAACGCGCCGTTGACGCGCGTTTGTACCGATACAGACGCGATACGCACGCGAGTCAGACGCAGCCTGTTGACCTTTGTAGGATAAAAGCGCGCCGTCGACGCACGTTTCTAAAACGCGCGTCAACGGCGCGTTTAAGAAACGTGGTGTGCACAGGCCCTAAGGTGGATTGTGTCCTTTTCCCCTAAATTATGCGGTCCACGTTGAGGAGCGTTTACCATATCTTCCCTTATTTTACATCAATGATATTTCGGTAAACTTTTGTTGAGTCACCATCTGCCTAGCCTTTTCCTTTGGTCGGGTTCCAGTGTAACCGGACGTAGCTGAGTACCAGTATTTATCATGGAGCGACTGCCTATCTGACCTCCATAACCCAGTAACTGGGTAACATGATACCCCTTGGCAAGACTGGTTGTCAGAATTCAGCCGTAACGACGGTCAAAGACAAATACGGACGGGACCAAAGACGTCCTTTCCGACGCACGGAGGGGTCGATTATGTAGTAGATGGTCACTCACGGACGGACTTAAATGTTGAGTTAAGACTCTAACAACAGGTAATTAGCTGTCACTGTCAGACTGCATACAAAAGAAAGAGGAGCGCGATGACACAACGCTAGTAATTTATTGCTAAATATGAAGCAATTATTTATTTACTCAAAAATGAGTTGAGTAATCAATCGTAAATAAAAACAACCAAGTTCTGCATACAAATAAGATGTTCTTGTTATTAATTAAATACCAACCGTACGTTGATATTTTGGATTGAAACTCAAAGTAAAGGGTTAGTTAACCGTTCATTTGTATCAAGTTTTTTTTATCTAAACGTCTTTTGGCGACAAGTTCTGAGAAATATGTTCAAGAATAGCATTTATTTATTTCCGCTACCACAAACTATATAGATTTGGCAATTTTATTGTTTAAGACAAGCCTACTTTTATCATTTGCCTCTTGTCAGCGCCTTAAGACGTACAAAAAAAAATGTTGAAAAAGAAACATAATTTTTTTGCTAGTAAAAAGTATGTCTTTAAATACGACTTTACAAAACGAGTTAACGAAACATAACACTAGGACCTTTTAGTACCGGCTTTGATCATAAAAGAGCAACATTTTTTCTGCAAATCTGAGCGTAATAATAAGTGTTAGTAAACTTTTTGACCAGTTTACAAAATCTATCCAAGCTTACCAAATCTTAACTATGTACAAGTCCTCATCAGCAAATATTTCACAGAATTGGCCGGTTCTTCCCAGCTGCCTTAAGAGCCAACTAGTCGCGGGCTCGAACTCACTGGCGGTCGCGGCCAAAAAGCACGCTGTCTCACCTAGCATCGTGTCCAACAGAGATAGCACCAGTGATGAGCAGTTAGAAGCTAGTCTACACGCATAACGTCTAGTCGCACGCACACAAACACAGTGCACGATAATTCATACTAAACCGCGCGCGTAAAAAAATACGAAAGCTCCTTTGGAAGGTGGGTTTTTATGAAAAAACTACAGCATAAATCAATTACGAATAAAGTTTATTATTATCTTCGACAATTGAGTTTTGTCGGAACGAGCTTTGTTTTCGAGATTTTATACTTCTTTTAATACTTATTTACGCCCAAAGTTGCGTTAAAATTAGCAGGAAAAACGAATCTTTGTTGGCTCATAACTTTTTAATGCCTTTTTTTTCTATTCTGCACAAAACGATATCATGTTTTACTTTAGATGTACAATGTGTAACAGTGGAGTAAAACCCCCCCGAAATTTGTATGGAAAAAGTATCGACTAGTTGCGCCTTAAATGATTGTCTCGGCCTATTAGCATATTATACTTACCCTTCTTTCTATAATCTGAGTACTTACCATATAGAAGTCGATCTCAGTCATAATGATGACGCCATTCTTGTCACCAGAGAACAGTCTCATGCCGTTTTTGGACCACTCTATAGCTGTGATTTTGCTCTTGTGTAATTCTCCTATCGTATATCTGAAAATAAAGCACAATATCGCATAATTAGTTCCCAGAATTTTCAGAGAATTTCAACACAAACAGAACGACACGAATAGCAGACACGTTTCACTATCTGAGATGTTCGTCTTTTAACTAAATAGTTAAAAGACAAACATCTTGACTTGTTAACTATTGTCCACAAGTCGATGACTGAGGGGCACTACACACTTGGTCGGGTCGGCACGTTCGATTCGGCAGTTGTTGAACAAACAACGAAGCCGATCCGAAACTTTAATTACTTTACTACATATATTCGGCTTTCAGTCGGCCTGTGCCGATCGGCAAACTCCGTCTCCCTCGCTGTGTCAAATTCGGGTAGGCACAATTTGAGCTAAGCGAGCGGCTCTTTCCTGAACATAAATAACTCGTGTATGCTCGTTGTCCCCGTACGCCGTGTCCCCGTTCTACGAGGACAGCGCCACTTTAATTAAATATTTAAAAATACTTCCCGTTGTCCCCGTGGTTTGGTTTTACATTCAAAAATATGTTTCTGGCACTCGCCGGCCGCTGCCGCGGCACCGCTCGCTTCACTCGCTCGGCTCGTGCGTTGTGTGGTCACAGTTTTAACCTAACCTAGCTGTTTCGATTTAAAAAAGGTTTACTTCGTACGATAAGGGGACAACGGGAAATAAATTTAATCACGTCCCGCTGTCCCCGTGACGGGGATATGGCAAACGGGGACAACGGGAATACACTAAATAACTATGCATATTCGATTTTGCCGTCTTGATGTAGCGAATCGTGCCGAGCCAAACAAGCGACTTGAATGTATAGATCTAACTAATTATTTATTTTTAAATTTTTATAAGTTCGCTAAAAATACCATGATACTATAGACAACTAGCTGCGCCACGCGGTTTCACTCGCATAAGTATCTATCCCGTAGGAACATCGGGATAAAAAGCACCCTATGTCTGAACCCAGGTCATGGTCTACCCATGTGCCAAATTTCATCCAATTCCGTTCAGCCGTTTCAGCGTGAAAGCGTAACAAACAAACTCATTTTCGCATTTATAATATTAGTAAGGAGTTAGATAACATCAACGTTACTATGATAATTATTGTTGTTTAGTTCTGTTAAGTTGTGGTTACACTAAGATAAGGATTATATGACCACAACAGAATATAATATCAACAAGGCTTTCCTCCATCTACAATGTCAGTTTTGTGTTTTTCATCCACTTGTCATAAGTCTACCATTACCACTGTAGGGCCTTATCAAACTGTCATAGTTCCGTTTTGTGAACTCATTTGAGTTAATCGCGTGAGATTATACAGGGTCAAATTAAATAAGCTAGCGAAACTCCGCAAACGTGATGGGTATCCATAACTAAACACGAAAAAATAAAAATGAAAAAGATTTTATGTTTTTTTTTGGTCATAATCGACCGCTGCTGGTTGTGGTATTACTGGAAGTATGAGTTGAGAAAATCTGTTTATTTTAATTAATCGTGTTTAGTTATCAATACCCATCACGTCTGTTAAATTAACTCAAAATGAAACTGATATTTCAAGTGACTACTCTACCTGTGGCTGATGACCCAAAAAAAAAACTCTTCAAATTAATTTATTTTTTGTTTAACATATTTAGATAACGATACCTATCCATTACGTCTGCGGAGTTTCGCTAGCTAATTTAATTTGACCTTGTATTATTATTAAAGGGCTAATTAAAATGTTTATAAACAAATTCGTTTTTTTCTATTAATAAGTTCATGCTTATATTATACTTCTATTATTATTATATTATATTTATATTCTACTTATCATAATTAATTAAGCTAAGAAATATCATAACAATGCCTCCAATTATACAAATTGATTTCTTATCCATATGCACAGTATGCAAAACTAGGGCTTCAGGAGTTAATAAGTTCATTTTGGTTTTGTAAGATATCATAATCACCTAGCTCAGCTTATTATGGTGGTCTAGATAACAGAGGCAATTACCTAATTTTCAAAAGAAATTACATGGAACGGGAACGAAGAGCGTTGTCGGTCCGATGCAATATGTTGGCCCGTAGGTTTGCAAGATGTACGAGACTGGTCAAGGTCACCCTTTTCAAGGCTTATTGTCAGTCATTTTACACATTTTACACAGCCTGTGGGTCAGGCATACACAGAGGGCCTACAACACTCTTCGTGTCCAGTACAACAACGCCTTCCGGGTGTTGTTGGGGCTACCGCGATTCTGTAGTGCGTCAGCCATGTTTGCTGAATCTACTACCGATAGTTTTTCAGCAATCATGAGGAAAAGAACGGCATCATTGTGACGCAGGATTCGTGGGAGTGCCAATGGCATCCTGAAGGTGATTGGGAATAGGCTGGACGGCGTTTTCCTGGAGTATTGGACCCGTATGCATAGCTACGGGTCTGATAATGCAGGAAAATACATGAATTGATGGTATAAATGTAGGTTTATTTTATTTTATTGTATTTTTAATTAAATGTGAGTACTAACATAGTTACGTAAGTTGTATCACTAACAAAGATCTATGGAGAAGTTTCCGAAATAAACGTTTTATTATTATTATTCAGGGGCGCGACAAAACAGAAATCCTTGGTGCATTTTTGAGATAAGTTCACAGTTCTCTCACCTTTCAACTTTGGGCTCCACTTTAGGTTTGAAGGTGTCCGGCACATTTTCAGGGTGCTCCTTAGGAATTTGGAACACAGTGACTTGACCAGCTGCATTGCCAGCCCCCACCATGTAGTCCACTGTGCTCACTATCTTTACATAAGTTATTGGAGATGTTGATGCCTGAAATATAATTGGAGATGTAAAAACTGTTTTATTTATGTTAATAAATTATGCTAATGTTGAGCTCACTGCCATAATGGCCATTAAAAAACTATTGTGTTTATAATTTTAGAAAAAACAATCTCATTAAATAAACACCTTTGGTTCTTCTAGATGCTAAATGTTTTTCAGTCATTATTTTCCATCAATGGGAAGCAAATAATTAGTTTTTTCCATTACATTAATTACATAATTCGTTGTGAAACTTACAAAAAAAAAATATTTCATGCATATTTGAATTAAGTTCAAATAACAATGTTGAAAGTAATTTAGATACCAATATTAGTATCTATAATTAAACCATGTTCACAAAGAAATCAAAATAATCTTATCTCTTAGTTAGTGTTCATTATCTTGTTGACTCATACCGTCTTATTACAAAACAAGATTTATATTTTGACATGGCTTAAACCATGGAGCCAGTTTTTGTAATAAGAACGTAACAGTGATTAAAATACCGTTTGTTATACAAAACTGAAAGCTTAGTTCGGTACTAAGTTGTCAATTTTGTGTTTAGGAACTTTACCATAGTCAGAATAAAGTTCGAAATTCAATAATGGCTCCAGGTTTTAAACCTGGGTCTGAAGATAAACCTTGTTTTGTAATAAGGGGGATAATGTTTACACTGCTAGTTTGTTGTACTGAGTTTAGAAAAATGAGTTTTAAATAATAAATATATACATATAAATAAAAAAAATTATAATATGTGTCTATTTTATTTATTTTTCTTCAATATTTACTCGACAAAAATAATAATATCTACCCTCAAAACTGGTAGTAGACATAGTTAAAATGTTTGAGTTACAATTTTGCAATAGTGTTGTAACAGTATAATGGCTGTTTAGTTATACTGTTACAATTGATTCTACATATATTTATAACTTGTTTTCTTCAAAATATTTGTATGTCAGTCCACAGCGAGACATGTCCTAAGCCTAATAATAAGACCATTATTGTACCATGTTTTAAGACAAATCAAAATATTCTATTCACCCTAATAGTTAAGTCATAGTGAGGTAACTCATTACCTGGCAAGAGTCAGAAGCACACATTACTTTTACTTATCAATTATCATATTAATCAATAATGGAATGACTGTTTATTAAATTAGTGTAGTGCTGTAGGTTGCCAAACAATTCCATTGTCAGTTCTCAAATTGAGGTCCAATGCTGGCATTAATTGCATCGTGCTTGGGCACAGAACAAACAGCCTATAATGTTCCCACTGCTGGCACACAGGCCCCCTCTTGCTGTGAGAGCCAGGGCCATAATCCAACACGCGGGCCCAGTGCGGGTTGGTAAGGGACAGCACAAAATTATATTTTCTAAGGACCCAGGGATGTAAACAAAGACAAGTACTAAGTAATACAAAAACCTAACCTACCTAATACTAGCAGTTTAAAGGAAGTCATTTTTCTGGTGACTCTAAAAAAGCATTAGGATTAATTTAAATTGCATTTGTAAAAAAAATTGTTCTAGGAATATTCTACAGAATAATATGAAACATATTGTAGTTTTTGTCCATCTATAACTAGCACAAATTATTATTTTAAATGATCCTTAGAAACTGTGTCTGGTACTGGGTGCTCACAAGGGCACGATAAATGAGTTGCATCGGGAAACCCCGTCCCTGACATACTGAACTAAGAGTCTTACCTCGCATCGCAGTCTCTGAATGTTTCCCTTCTTTCGATCGTACCAATACACCAGCCCAACGTTCGTGCCCAAAGCTATGTACTCGCTGACCGCGTCCACGCATGTTAGGCACAGCTCGTTAGAAAATATGCCAGTCTGTATCCTAGGCGGAATTAAATTTAAAATATGCGAACAAGGCGCCCATTCCCTGACGAAACCTTCTTCTGCGCCACCTGACTCTTCCATTTTAATGAGTTAAATATCACTATTTATGATATATCTTGAAAACTGCAATTATTTAAGCACGTAGGCATGACAATTATGAAATAAATAATTTATTAGGAGCGAAAAATTAAAAACGAAAGTGTCCTGCCTGCCTGTGTTTGACTTATTTTGACATATGGAAGCAAAGCACAGATTAATAATAGGGGAAAGGAATGGATGGAATGTGCCGGTTTTTTATTATATCAATTGGCAAATAATAAAAAACCGGTACAATCATGTTTTACCCAAGTGTTTAGATTACTGAAGAAAATTAATGTCCATCAAATATTTTCCCTTATTTGTAAACTCGAGGAATTTTAACGCTTATTAAGTTTTACGGTTTTAAGACCAGACCCTACTCTATAATACTGATTACGGTTGACCAACTATACAAACCTAACTGTACACTTGTCATTTTCTTGTCAAACTTGGTCCGTAGTGCGAAAGCCATCTCGCCACGCATTTTGGCAAATATTTCATCCGAAATGGCAGAATCAGCGACGGAGATCCCTATAAACATTGAAGAAGCTATCAGGGAAACTGTAAAAAATGTTACAGAAAAGCCACCGACGAGTATTGAAGGCATCGCGATTGCATACCTGAGTTTAGTGATTATGGCTGTATTACCTATATTCTTTGGGGCTTTTCGGTCAGTGAAATACCTGAAGGAGCAAAAGGTAAGTCCAAACAGAATTTTCAAATGCTGGAATGCAATTTTACCAAATACTTGTTGAATTTGGTTGGACCCAATGAGATAGATACACGTTATACATCGTGGCATATGTTGCCTGTCAAATCTTAAACCTATGAGCTTCTAGGACCTTTCTGCAAAGAAGTTCAAAACATATAGTGACATTCTCGTTTCTAATTAATTCATGTCCCCGTCAGTGGTCGACCTCGTCACTGATAATGTAGTAATTAACTTTAGGTACAATCATAACATTTTACACGTTTTCTCACGTAATACTGAGTCTTGAGATGTTTCAAAATGAGGAAAATCCTGATAATTTATTCAGTCCACCTATTCAATAGGTAGGTACTTTATCAACTTCCAAGTTTTTCATATAATATTTTATTCATGTTTTTATCACTGGCTTAATTACTATATATTAGTTTATTTTAATTGATATTATATTATACAAATATGTATTTAAAAAAAAACTTTAGGCATGATTACATTCTAAATATGGATTAGATGGAGAGCAAGTTTAAAATATCATTGTAAATCATTGAAGTTTATTCTAACATTAAAAACATTTGTAAACAGAAAAAAAATATATAAGAAACTTATATTTTATAATAATAATTTCTGTTGCACACAAACTACTAAACTTTAAGTGGCCCTGAGGTTATGCAAATCAATTTATGTTGGTCTGAACATTCTGATAGAATGTAACAAGCAAATTGTAATTTTGTTTTGTTTTTTGCTTCCTTGCTAGAATGGTGACTGACTCAGGGCTAATTTCACCAATGTAACTAAACGCAATCAGCACATCTAAACCCAATTCAAGAGCTGTCAGCGTCAATATTCCACAACAATAATGACACAGCTGTTGAACTCTGTTTAGATGTGCTGATCATGTTTGGTAACATTGGTGAAATTAGCCCTTTATAACATGACAACAACCAGACTTTGATAAGGTACCAATTTATTTTTTGTGGAATGAGACTGATGTGTTACTGAGTAATAATAGGAGTTTATAAAGCAATGTAGTTAATGTTCTAATGGAACAAAAGTGTGGGAAAAAATATGGAATAGAATGCTTAGTTCATTATTTTTTTAAGATATCAGTCTTATTCATTATTATATCAATTTAATATACATTCCATGCATAGATTCTTGTTATATTTATTTTCATGTTTCAAATTTGACACACTATTCCGGCACACGGCCCGGCTTCACACGGGTAGCGCTAAGTATCTACCCTACCCAACCTACCTACCCGACCTACCTACCTACCTACCCTACCTACCTACCTACCCTACCTACCTACCTAACCTACCTACCTAACCTACCTAACCTACCTACCTACCTACCTACCCTACCTACCTACCCTGCCTACCTACCTACCTCCCTACCTACCCTACCCCCCTTGCGGCTATAAATTGAGATGTAAGCTATCATATCTTTTAAGTTAGATCAAACTGCACACGGTGTGACGGCACCGGTTGGCGCAGTTAGTTAAGCGATTGACTGCTGCGCTGCGTGTCGCGGGTTCGATTCCCGCACGGAACAAATATTTGTATGACCTACAAGTAGTTGTTCTGGGTCTGGCTGTTTGTGTATGTGAATTTAAATGTTTGTAAACGCACCCACAATACAGGAGGAATTCCTAGTGTGGGGCAACGTTTAAAAAAAAAAAAAAAAGGTGTTTAAATTTGATTAAAATCGGTTAAGTAGTTTAGGAGTCCGTCGCGGACAAACAACGTGACGCGTAATTTATATATATTAAGAAGATAAACTGATATGTATGATTAGAGAGCTGACTCTTTACTGCTTAGTATACCAGCAAGTTAACAATCCTGCCAGGGTTGCGAGTTTGTCCGAAAGGGATATCGTGTCCCTGGCACACAGGCAACGGAAGGAACACGGGTGGGCTTTAGTCAGTAAAAGTCTCACATGCCCTCCCGCTCAGCCCAGAGCGGGAGAAGTTATTTGAAAAGTTCCCACCCAAAAAAAAAAAGTTAACAATTGCAACAACTTGACCGTGAGCGACTAAAGTCAATTAACATTAGCTTTTTTTTTTTTAATCTACGTTATTAAGCGAAATATTTAATTTAAATTGAAACAGAAGTAATTAAAATAATATTAACTCATAAGGGCCAGTTTCTCGAACGAAAAATATAGCAAAATTAATGTAACAAATTCTCAAGCGCCCGTAAAGTGCTGTGATTAGCTATATTATTTATCAACAGCCAACCTAAATTCAGGTAACACACGTTACGATGAACTTGAGCAAAATTGGACTTGCACAAGTATACTTTAACATGTGTGGGTTGAATTACCACAAGTATCTGGGCCGTTGGTTTCACGCAGACTTGTGCAAGTCTAAACTTGCGCAAGTTATCGTAACGTATGGCTACCATCACAGTGTACGCGTGCTTGATAATTTGTCACATTCATTTTGCGATAAATTTCCGTTCAAGAAATTTACCCTTAGTATTTTAATGAAATGCTGAAATACAATTTATCGAATAATTTTGTGTCAATTTAGATTTTTAGATGATGTGCGCGTATTTATGTGACTACGAATTCAGTCGCGTGAGCCGCTCAGCCGGCGCGGCGCGCCGCACGAATGTTTTCATCTACGTTTAAATGCAGCCTAAAAGTAGTAGTGTTAATCGGCTTTTTTCGTTGACTGTACCATGGTCTAGTATTAGATTTGTATGTAGAGTAGAATGCGCTCTACAAACACCAGAATATTGAACTGACTGAATCAATCTTTTGTTTTCTTGTCATTAGGAATCAGGCGAGCGAGCCGAAACAATGTCGAACAAGGACGCGCTGATGTTCCCGCTGATCGCCTCTGCCGCACTCTTCGGCCTGTACATCTTCTTCCAGTTCTTCTCCAAGGAGTACATCAACCTACTGCTCACTGGATACTTCTTCTTCCTAGGAGTTCTTGCCTTGAGCCATCTTCTTAGGTAAGAACTTTCATAATTGTAGGGCTTGAACGAAAATATTATTATGAATCTAACAGTCGTATAGAATACTTGTACATCCTACCATTTTGTCAGATTTTGGCTAATAATTCTACTTGCCCTAGTAGCATAGGCTATAGTCCCCCCCCCCCCTCTTGCCGCTCGCATACCGCAGGCGGTGACTAGCCCTCGCGCGCGGTCTGTAGTACTTGTAGTTACTAATTCTACTACGGCACACGCTCATCTAAGAATTAATAATTAAAAAAATGTATAATTATAAATTTATTTATTTGATTTTAATAAGAAATCGTCTATTTTCTTTGGCGTCAGTACAAGATAGAAGTAAAGTTAGTCGTTCAAACTGTAATAGTTGTAATAAGTAGGCAGATGCCATCATCTGCTCATCCCCCTCTCTGATGTCATACTCTAATGTGTTATTTTTCTCCTCCTAGCCCAATAATCTCGTTCATGGTGCCAGCATCGGTCCCGAACGTGTCGTACCACATCCACTTCACGCGCGGCGAGGGCGACACGCGCTCGGATATCATCAACTACAAGTTTACCTCCTACGACATCATCTGCATCATCATCTCGCTCGCTATGGGAGGCTGGTATCTGCTTAAGAAGGTGAGAACCGATTTTTTAGTTAATCAAAACTTATTCAGACGCGTTGAGCCATTTTTGGTAGGGGAAAAAAGTTATGAGTTCCCGTCACCGACATGCTGTAGTAAGTTAAGACGCAGATATATGCTAGTGACCTTGAGTGGTTAGCTTGCGTGTTCTGTACTCAGCTCACGCAACGCGTCGTACGTTCAGCCAGTAAAAGGACTCGCCCATCAAGGAGCGCTGACTCGCCCATCAAGGAGCGCTGTCCTCAATTTGACGCATTATTAATTTATTATACACAAAACAAAAGGTAATTTAATAAAACGCTATATTAAAAGATCAATAATTAAATTTATCTTTAAATTGTTGAAGGTTTCAGAAAAATACGCTTGGTAGATTTTGCGCCATTCTCAGTTTTTTAGACATAACTTTACAAATTAATTTCACTATGTAATATAAACATAATCTTAAATATTCGCATATTAAGTTATTGAGAAAATGCTGTAATTTATCTATCTCTATATAATCATTAACACTACTCGTTTAGACCTGATCTTCAGTATAAAATCATTTAAAGTCGGTTATCGTTGCCTTAAGAGTCCCTATCAATTTCGGCGCGCTACTAGATTAGGTAACTATCGGAGCGCACTGGGTCTGTGTGCGTTTGAACTATCGCTGACAATCGTAGTGTGCGTTGTCGTACGGTGCAGCGGTGTACGGATAATCTTGGTCCGTACATACTATTATTATCACTCCATAGTTTTTACTTACTATATAGGTTCCGTAATACTGGATGGATTTTATTGTGATTATGACGTGTTATGTTTAGGTACCCTATAAAATATTGTTTACCTAGTACGGCATTCACTATAGTAAATGCAAACAATAAAGTGTGACCAGCGTCATAATTGTACCAGAAACAACAGAATGATTAATATCCATTCCGCTTTCTTCCTCGTCGCAAGCGTTTAGGTAAAAAAAACTTCCACACATAGAACCACGCAATACAAATTTTGATGAAAAACCATGTCGCTTTTCCTCAACTTTTTTGAGACAGCTCATTTGACATCCTAATTTGAAAAAAAAGTGTTGTGAAATCTCTACCAGTTGGTCAAAAAAAAACTGATAGTCAATTATTCTTCTTCCTTCAATTCGTATTGGCGGGGCTGGAGCAGACTGAAAAAAATGTAGTTGTTAGTTATTTAATAATTGAAACATGTGAAACAGAAAGGCGTGGTCAGATATTATGTGGAGTACCATATGTGAGCATATGTACAACTTTTAGTATGAGATCAACTTCGAAGTCAGAAAAAAATCTGCTGTTTTACACATTTCAATGTCCGCTCGACTAACATTTATGAAACAAGTGATATTTCCTTCAACTTCAGAGTTGGTCCCATAATAAAGTTGTTCATAAATCGGTTTTTGATCACACCTTCCCTATATTGTAGTACAGTAGATAATAGTGTTTAGACAAATAAATAAATTATTCGAACTTTTTATTCTAATTTGATACACGTACGTACTTTATCCAACTCCACGACTAAATCTTCAAAAGAATCATCGAGAGAATCAAAGGTCGTTGGGAGAGGCGTTTCTTTAAATCCATATTCTGAAATAATATTAATAAAAAAAATATATATATATATATTATGTTAAATGTAAAGTCTTAGTTTGTTACTCAATCACCACGATAAGACTAAACATATTTACATGGAACTTGGTACAGACAGAGAAGATTATAATCCTGGGTACCGGCACCCTATAAAAGTATCATGGGTTTTGTTACACTCTTATACCTATTTGCTAGTAAAGGTTTGAAATAGACGTACTTCCGTGGTCTTGGTTTTTTTTGTAAGTGACCACGTATCTGAACTCCTTTGTGATTTGTTCTCCTTTTCATACCTATAGAATATGAAAATACTGTTAATTTATTACAAATATACGATGTTCGCACAATAATTAATAGTTGAAAAATACCTTGTTTCCCCCTTTTCACCTACTGATAAAGAGCCTGTTGAATCCTGTTTGTTAGTGTAACTGAAAATAATAAATAATAGATCATTATAAAATTAGTAGGTACCTACCAAAAAGTCTATTCCATTTCTTCTGTAAAAAATATAATTATTACTAGGTCAAAAGAATTACTTTGTGTCCGCATCCATTTCGCTCATCGATGATGTTCCAGGTTATGTTTGATTTTCGGTAGAATTCGGCCTATATAATTCTCTACAAATATAATAAACACATTTTTAGATTATAGAAATAATAGTAAATTATAACAATTTTCTTGATTAAGATGATGGCAACAATTATTATTTACCTAAGAACTGCACGTGCTTTTCGTGTTTTTTCTTTTTACCCTTGATTTTTCCGTGATAATAAAGTTCACTGTTTCGACCCATTTTCTAAAAATTAAACACTATTTTACTAATAATATATAAACAATTACTTATAGCAACAATTATTAATAGTATATAAACAAGTAATACAAAACATTAATATGTATCAATAACATTACAAATTACAAATCACAATACATAAATAAAAAAAATATATACTCACAGTCTCAAAACTCGTTTAGGCCTAGTATAAAATCATGCGCGATTCGCGAGCTACCTCGGGAGCGGTGAACGTCACGGGCGACACAGATCCGTCGTCGATAAGCCTTTGGGGGCGACTGAATGGCTCGAGCGAGCGCATCGGTTTATAAGGCATTATTTAGATATTTTAT
Source organism: Tiliacea aurago (assembly GCA_948098905.1). Lineage (NCBI taxonomy): Eukaryota > Metazoa > Arthropoda > Insecta > Lepidoptera > Noctuidae > Tiliacea > Tiliacea aurago. The sequence goes on from OX402593.1 coordinate 23,759,300, forward strand.
TACAATTAAATAAGAAGTCAAAAAATTTAAAAAAAAATTGTGTTTGGTAGATAAACACCTCAAATTTTAAAATATTTAACACTAATTGTTATGTTCAATAAATTCTGTCGCGTAGACGATGGTTTTACAGATGATATTATTGGGTTTTTTCAGCGTGCATCACATTTTTTTTAAAGTACTAATACGTTAAACTTGAAAAAAATGAATTGTAGACTTACTAATATACTATATGCCCAGTATTGAGGATTTTTCTCAGATTGTTATTTGCTACCAGTAAGCTAAAAAAGGCATTTTAAAACTGGGTGTTTCGTGCTTACGTAAAAACGTGTGTTAGATTTTAATTTTTCGTAATTTATGTTGAGTAGTTATCAAAATTTTAATTAGTAGAATTACTAGATAAATAGGTGATACATATTTGTGTATTAAAATAAAAACGAAATATATTAAGGTTATTGAGATATTTGCGCTGAAAAAACTAGAACTTTCTGTTTTTAGACCGCGAAATTGATAGGGACTCTTAAATTGCCACGTGAAAATTGTAATTTTTGTATAATGTAAATAAGTAAATTGTGTTTTAGATTTCATTGAAGTGAAGACTTCTTTAGGCGCGTTGAGCAATAAGTTTTCTCTTTTGTCGGCTGACTTTCGATGACTGACTATGTTTTTAGGGTTCCGTACCAAAATGGTAAAAAGGAACCCTTATGGTGAGACTAAGTCTGTCTGTCACACCTGGATATCTCAAGAACTACTAATGCTATCAACTTTAAATTTAGAATAGTTTTAGATGACATTTGCCCAACTATTTTGCAAACAAGAAAGAAATAAATAAAAAAATATATTTTTTGCAAAAGGGACTGAAAGGGGTCTTAAAAATTTGAAGTGGGGCTACTAGGGCATCAACTCAGCCTATAGCAGTCCACTGCTGGACATAAGCCTCTCCCAGGTTGCGCCACAACACCGCCTCCGCTTTCCGCATCCAGTCTGTCCCAGCCACCTTTTTAAGGTCGTCGGTCCATCTAGCTGGGGGGCGTCCCACACTACGCTTGCCGATACGCGGTCTCCACTCAGGACTCGTCTGCTCCACCGGCCATCGGTCCTTCGACAAACATGGCCAGCCCACTGCCACTTCAGCTTGCTTACTCTGCAGGCTATGTCGGTAACTCCGGTTTACTAGGGCATGTGGGGTAGCATATGAAAAAGCGCTGTTTGTACATTCTCAAAAAAAACTTTTCTACGCAGCATAGTTTCCGTTTTGATGAAAAATGTAAAAAAAAATACCGTTCCCTCCCCCTTATCTCCGAAGGACGCATAGATACAAATCTGAAATGATTCTATGTGATAGAAGTTTATGTAAGATTACAGCAAAAATAAAACTATGTCTCTAAACAGCACAGTTTTTCAGAAATCCGCGGAACCCTCGGTGCGAGAGTCCGACTCGCCCTAGACCTGTTTTTTTTTCTGTGTAGTTTATGTATGTGGTTAAAGACTATTTTCCTTTGAATTATTTACAATGTAAGTGTGAACTAAAGGGATGGGCTATATTTGCTATGAGCTTATGCATGTTAAGCAACCAGATTACAATAATATTCTTTTGCGTTTCATATTGGTTGCAAAGAATATTTTTGACATGAAGAGTGTGGCAAATTCATTTACATGTAAGCTGAAATAAAGGCAACCGTGTAATTGGTTTATCACCCAACCACCCGAGGTTGATTGTCGCTTGCAAGCCATATAACGACAAGGTCTATTTATCTGTAACAGTCAGATAGTTTCAACCTTAGTGAAGTTTGAATTTACTGGGAATTTGTGTCAAAAGTGGGAAACAATTACGAGGTCGACTATACCTACTCTATTTTGTCGCTTTCGTAAGTCGATAAGGAACTAGAAAACAAAGATTTTGTATGGAGATGCGTACGCATCCGTTCGATGCGAAAGGCTGAACAAATGCGTACGCATCTCCATACAGAATCGGTGTTTTCTATGGACAAAACCCGAATAGAGCTGAAAAAGAGCTTAGAAACTTCATATAAAGTCATTTACTATATGAACTTTTAGATAATTGAGCAGTCACGCTGGTAGCACACCTCCGCCACGAAACCATCTACTCACATACACAAACGCTACTCGCATCCGATTCGAGTAGCGGAATATGACGCGAGCCAGTACAATTGAACTACTGCGGTTTCGCTGCTATAGAACGTTTTGACGGCACGGTTGGCGCAGTAGTTAAGCGATTGACTGCTGCGCTGCGTGTCGCGGGTTCGATTCCCTCACGGAACAAATATTTGTATGACCTGCAAGTAGTTGTTCCGGGTCTGGCTGTTTGTGTATGTGAGTTTAAATGTTTGTAAACTTCAACTTCAACTTTTTTATTTTTCTCACCACAATATACATAGTATTTTACATTTGTCAGATTCGACAATGATACACAATTCAAGTAAGTATATATTGTGGGAGACTGGTGCCTAAGCTAGGCTCGTGGCCTGTGTTTCAGGACACCAGGATCCCACCCCTTTACATTTTCATTTTATAAATTATGTACTAAGCGCGCTGACAGAATGTAGTAAGAAATCATAAGACGAATGTTAGTAGATGTGTAGCGTGGGTGATGTGTGGGTGTGTCAGTGTGTGGGCAAAACGCACCCACAATACAGGAGTAATTTCTAGTATGGGGCAACGTTTAAAAAAAAATATATATATACTATAAAAAATTGTTTCACGGCGGAGGTGTGCTATCAGTGTCATTATTAATAATCAAGTAAATTACCGAAATGCGATTTTCTCTTTCTGTTTGGACGCCCACAAATGCATAATAATATGAACGTTTAAACGGTACTTGAACGTTTAAAAAAACATTTTTTACATTATTGTGTCTGTCTTTTTGTTTGTTCCGGCTAGCCTCCAAAACGGTTAGACCTAATTTGACGGTAACTTAGGAGTTACTTAACTACTTTTATTTTAGAAAGAGCCACCCGGGCGAAGCAAGTACATAGTAAAGTGGCGGATTTTTTTAAAAGTGTACCTTAAGTTTTCATGATGTCCCATAAGTTTCGATTTTTTTTTTACTTACGTCATTACAAAACACTAATATTTTTTAACGTCACTTGATAGAGCATATGTGATTTATTTTTTTAATTTTTTTTTGGTTAATTGATACTTTTTCAGTGCAATAAAATTACTAATCAGCAGGTTTTTGCCATGTGCCCTCGTCTCGTAGTAACATAAAAAGTAGCATAACAGTTTAGTTATCAGTATGTAGATTGCTGTAATAACAGTATTATACGGCCTTAATAATATATTTATGAAAAACCTAAACAAAAATTAATTACAATAACAAATAGATTTTAAATTAGTTTTTAAATCAAAGGCTGGGATTTCGACTGGGTGGAACTTTCCCCTGAGTAACGCGAGTTTAAGTGGTTTTATGAAAATATTTCTAAATCAGAAATATTTTCTTTCGTTGGCAAAATTACAAAGCCGTCCGATTGGCTGCCGCCATCTTGACAACAAATTACCAGTATCGTTCACAACCGCTACCTTGAAGACGCGTGCAGCGTGTGCACAATTTATATCCAGTATCCAGTGACTAACCACACTTTTTAGGGTAATTAAACAATCTTTTACATGTTTCATACTTAATTTACGAACAGTCAGTTATTAGTTTTTTAAATTGTTGCATTATTTCGTTGATATAACTATAAGTCATGGAAATATTAATGCAAACATATTTTTACGTTACATTCCACTGACTAATTCTGTCAAACAAAAAGGTACACTTTTAAAAAAATCCGCCCAAATAACGCCCCTGAACTAAACTAATCAAACAATCGAAACATTCCAATTAACCACACATTCCAATTTCCACCCAGCACTGGATAGCCAACAACCTCTTCGGCATCGCGTTCGCAGTCAACGGCGTGGAACTGCTGCACCTCAACAACGTGGTGACCGGCTGCATCCTGCTGTGTGGGCTCTTCATCTATGATATCTTCTGGGTTTTTGGCACTAATGTCATGGTCACCGTCGCCAAGTCCTTCGAAGCCCCAATCAAACGTGAGAGATATTTTACACTGTTATAGATAATATATATATAATCAGTTTATTTCAGACCATAAAAGACATCCATAATTGTGTTAGTAAATGCTTAAGACCTATTGTTAGTGAAACACAACAAATAAAATTACAAGAACAATCAAATAAAACCAAATCATATTTTGTTGGACACATGGAGTGCAATCCAGTGCCCAAGAAGAGGACTGTCCAGTCTGCTAGCTATTACCTTTAGAACCCTATTGGAGCTTGCTCGGATACGGTGCAATATGGAGGCCGCTCTCCTTCTCATGATGGCATGAAAGCCATCAATCTTACGGTTTAAGACATTTATTCCTCAAAAAGAACATAATTCACTTGACATGAGAAATACAAGTTAATCTTAGTACTAAATAATGGAACTTATGAAGAAACGGTAGGTACTCGTAAATAATCTATAATAGTCAGTAGTAGGTAGCTGCACAAATATTTTTTTTTCTTGCAATGTTGTGGGTAACAAGAAAAAGTGAGTGTACAATTACATATCGCTTCTTGATGGCAAGTCAATGGCAATTACACATAGTCAATTGTAGTAGCAAGCTATCAATATTTTTAAGTTTGTTAATGTTTCGAGATGATAAGATATATCTATGATAAGATATAGAATAATCTTAGCCTCCATAAACATGCTAGACGCACTACAGCATCTCGATAGCCCCATCAGCATCCTAAAGGCGTTATTATATTGTACACGAAGGGCATTGAGTGCCCGCTGAGTACAGCTGACCCACCGGGTGCAGGAATAAAATGATTGGCAGAACCAATGACCAGTGGTTTGATTGGATAATGTGAATCTTGAATAATAACAGCCGCACGGGTGTATAGAGGTATGAGGAACAGGGTTTAAAGTTCACTCATTCTCCATAGAAAAGGGAAGATCCTCCGATCAGACGGGTGTTGTTGATGTCGGGACATTGTCGGTAAACTCTGCTTGCGCGATGCAGGATTTTGCTTGCCGTCGCTGTGACGCGTAGTTCGCATGTGGCGATGTTGATGCCGCCACAGGTCGATCGAAGGTTAAGTTACGCTTGCCGCGGTCGGCTTGTGGATTGGTGACCATTCATTATATATCAAGACCCCTCCGTGCCTCAGAAAGCACGTTATGCCGTTTGTCCCAGCTGTCATTCGTAGATCTGTGACAGTCGTTACGGGTAGTCGGAAGCCCAAACGTCTGACAACCAGTCTTACCAAGGGGTATCGTAGAAAGCCCGTCGGGAGTCGTCGTGTAGAGTATTCTATTCTATCGTATCGTGTTACCGTGCAACTGGGTTCTGGAGGTCAGATAGGCAGTCGCTCCATGTAAAATACTGGTGTTCAGTTGTATCCGGTTAGACAAGAAACCGATCCACGCATAGTTGGGAAAATGCTAGATTTTTGAGATAATGTGAATCTTATGTCATTGCAATAAAGTATAAATTGAGATAATTGACGCGCGTTCGTGTAATGCACTTACGTACGCGCCATGGATCGTCGTGTCTGAAGTTAGCTATGGGTAGTCTTTTTGTGATAATCTGTTAATTTCTTGAAGGAAATCCCAGAAATCTTGGAAAGAACAATTCAATTCATTTATTTGCATACCATAATGTGTATATAAGATGTTATATAAGGCTTAAAGCTAAAGTACAGTTATGGACCCTGTTAGAGACGATGTCCGGTATAAAAGAGACGCGTTACAACCCTTTTTTAAATTCTGTATGAGAAAATCCGATCTGAATCTAACTTCACAAACAAAAAGATACATTGCACGTACTGCAATAACGCTACGATATACGACTTAACTGTGGACGCAGCATTAATAAAAACGTCCTGCATGCTGCGTCCACAATTAAGTTTCTAATTTATCTGTTTTTAGCCCAACTTTAATGCTTGTAAAGTTTAGTTTCTGCTAAACCTTCAATATTTTTATGAAATTTTATATAGTTATGATATAGTTTGTAGTACGAGTCATTCTAAAACCAACCTAATTTACAGAAACCGATGTAGCCAAGGATGATAGACTCATACACTGACTGAATTATTATTTGATTTTTTTTAAGAAAACATACTTTTACGATGTTTGTAAATATGTGAGCACCATGTATCTATCTCATAATTAAGTTATTTTTTATTGCTTCATTTTTAATTATTTTTACCTATTGTGGTATAGTAATTTTATTTTATTCTAGGTGCATCGTCTTCACATTATATAATCTTATAACTAATGTACTTGAAACAAAATATTGTAAAACATTTTTAAAAGAGTAACAGTGGAGTTCCTTGCCCATTCTACTCCATACAAAACTACCTTTTGGAAGGGGCAACTAGAATCAACTCATTTTTTTTTTTTAATTTTGACGTTCAAGAGTGCCTCCTATGTGCCTATTTGAAATAAACATTTTGACTTTGACTTTGATGTAAACGCTAAATCCAAATCAAGGTATAAGTTGGGAATTGAAGGAGGACGTATGGAACAGCAAGAAACATAACAAACAGGAAAATACTCGGTATTTTAGCAATGCTGAAAACATTGCAAAAAAATGAGTATTTTCCTGTTTGTTTGTCTATGTCAAATGTTACTTGTTTTTCTAAATAAAATTCTCTAAGTATAATATTCCTGAACATTTTTATTAGCTTTCTCTCTGTGAGGAGGCTTGTCCGATCCAATGGACATCTGAACTGAAATAACTAAAGGCAACGCAGAAGGCAATGCTTCTGGCGTGTCAAAGTCAAATTGTTTATTTCAAATAGGCACATATAAGGCACTTTTGAACGTCAATATTTACAAAAAAATAGAATTGATTCTAGTCGCCTCTTCCAAAAGGTAGTTTCGTATGGAGAAGAATGGGCCAGAAACTCCACCGTTACTCTTTTAAAATCTTGTACAATATTTTTTATAGGTACAATAATTATATAATTATATGTGAAGACGATGCACCTAGAATAAAATTACTATACCACAATAGGTAATAAAAAGAGTTAAGAATGAAGCAATGACAGATAAATTAATTATGTGATAGATACATGGTGCTCACATATTTACAAAAACTGTAAAAAATCCCATCAGTCGAGCTGCCGAGCTGTACGCATAGAAGCCACGTACTCGATTTTCCACCTTTTTCATTTTTATCGTTAGGTAGGTATCAGTGGCGAAAGATTTATGCAATACGATTTCTTTCAGTTAAATGTAAAAATGGCAATTTCCAGTCTACACATTTTTCCACACAATTTTGAACGGCTTCCTTTATAAAAACTTTTACCATTCGCCACTGGTAGGCACAAAGGCACATTTTATTTTTAGTTCGGTTGCGTAAAACATCTTCTAGACGAGTTTCACAGGCTTCCTTACGAAAGGAAATCTGTGAAAGTCGATAAAACATTCCACAAAAGGAAGTTAGAACGCACGTCATTAGTTACTCGCCGAGAAATGTTCTCCTATCTTTTGTTCTTGTGGTTAATTTAGAATTTTATTGTTAAAGTTTTTCGTATAATGACCCCTCATTACTTATCTCTATCGCTCGCGCACAATTGTATTGCCGTCGCGCTCGCGCATTTTAAGGGGACGATAACCGACTTTTAATGATTTTATACTGAAGATGACGTCTAAACGAGCAGTGCTAATGATTTGGAAAAAATATATGATAAATTAGAGCATTCTTCCAATAACTTAATATGTGAATATTTTAGATTATGTTTTTATTACATAGTGAAAATAATTTGTAAAACTATGTCTAACGCGGATAAAAAACTGAGAATGGCGCAAAATCTACCAAGCGTATTTTTCTGAAACCTTCACCAATTTAAAGATAATTTAATTATTGATCTTTTAGTATACGCGTTTTATTAAAATACCTTTTGTTTTGTGTATAATAAATTAATAATGCGTCAAATTGGGGACAGCGCTCCTTGATGGGCGAGTCCTATTACTGGCTGAACGTACGACGCGTTGCGTGAGCTCAGTACAGAACACGCATGCTAACCACTCAAGGTCACTGGCATATATCTGCGTCTTAAGGTCCTTCTAATGTGCGAGTGCGACGGCATGGCGGCAGTACAATTGTGCGCGAGCGATAGAGATGAATGAACGGTCATTGTACGAATTTTTTTCTGCTTCGCGACGGGACTTTAGTTGAGTTATTTGAATTGGTTATGCTCTCCCTTAAGAAGAAGAAAGTTAATCATTAAAAGGGTTTCTAAAATACCCACAAATCATTATTTGATGTCGCATGGACCCTTATTATGAGAGATTCCCGACCATTTTTGAGTTGCCAAACATGTCGAGGGTGAAATGCTGCGCATCAATTTGTAGCCCGTTGATTTCAGCCACACACCACACGCACGCAATGTTTACATTTTTGTTAGCATTGCATCCACTCCAAAAGTGACCCTGGTGTGCGTGCTTGCGCGCAGATACACGGGGGCGTTAAATGTGCCAGAAAAAACACGCACGTCTTAAGGGGTACTCGTCATTATGAACAACTTTTACTATAGGACCAAAACTGAAATCGCGAAAAAAAGTCTGTTGTTCCGTGGGGAACAACTGATTTTTTCTCGTCAAAATGTGGATTTAGACGAGTTATGAGAACATAAAGATGTAGGGAACAGCAGTTTTTTTTTTTCGGGATTTAGGGTTAGGTCCCATAGTAAAAGTTGTTCATAATGAGTACAATGACCCCTTAAGTCGTTGTGCGCTATATATGTTACATCTTGTATTTGTCCGGTGTGCGGCTAGCCTTATTTTCATTGGCACTTGCACACACAGCATGCGGTCTTAGGTTAAACGAGGGACATGCTTTTAAGGGAGTGTGTACTCACGGAAATTACCAACTTGTATTACTGAACCAATACTGTTTTTTTTGTCTCGGTTTTATCATGCGATCAGTCTTTTAGAGTATGAGCAAATGAGATGGATGCCCTATCTTTTCGAAGTCATGCTCTCACTGACTAATCTGGTCGAAAATGTCCCGCCGCTTTTTTTAATGGCCGGATGCTTTCTGGGATTTTAAGCTGCCGCAAGCTTATTTGGATGCCTTTAGCAGTCAGGATTTCTAATGGTCGCTATGTGTACCAACACTGAAATATAAAACAAAAAAAATCGGCTGTTCCTCACACTTTTATCGCGAAGGTAAAGTACTTTGTAGGGACTGCTGACTTTTTTTTCATATTTCTGGTTTGGTCCCATAATAAAAATGAAATTTTCATGAGTAAAGTATATGCCCCTTGTTGGCAGCTTTAACCTATACCTGTTTTAGAGTTAATTATTCGATTATTGGTTCTTTGAACAACTTTTGTCTGGGGTGCAAAATAACTTGTTATTGATAGTTGATTTTCATGCCATTATAAGGAAAAGAACAGCGTCAATAATGGGTAGGTTGCGCGGAAACTCCAACGGCATCCTAAAAACCTTATTTGGCAAAGTGGACAGTCCCTTCGTAAGGCACTGGGTACGGAGGCACGTGCCAACGTGTGTTGGGCCACGTAGTTATTAGCTGTTTTCTTTTTTTGTTTTATATAATTTACTAAATTGTTACTAATACTAAAGTCAACGCCATGAGACGAGATAAATTTCATACTTTGGGATTTAAAACTTTAACTGAAATTGCGTATGGTTCAGTTTCCATTGCAACTAAAATTATTTTATGACGTTTAGCGATAATTTCTTCATTCATAAATCAACTTAGATATCTTGATTTTAAAGTTGATAGTTGTATAATTTGCAATTTTATGTATTTATAGCTTCTCATGACGGTTACTTTAGTAATATGGATTGTGTGTACTTGTATGTGTAGTCCAAAATAAAGAATATATATATATAGTCACCCTTAGTTACGTCACTACAAAACTCTTGTTTCCACAGTGGTATTCCCTCAAGACTTGCTAGTGAACGGTTTGGACGCGAGCAACTTCGCCATGTTGGGTCTCGGCGACATCGTGGTTCCCGGCATCTTCATCGCGTTGCTGTTGCGTTTCGACAAGAGTCTCAAGCGTAACAGCGAGTTTTACTTCAGGTATGTTCGATATTTATGCCCGTTTTCATTAACACTAGGAAACACTTAAATGAACAACTAAAAATGATTCCACTGACGCATTTTGAACTCTTGGTACTGAGCCAAACGTTGAAACCTCAACAGTGCGCTAAATGCCTAAATAAGCATTCAACTATACTGCATTTGAAATAAGATTAGACATTTAAATAATTTGGTTTACAGTCCGTTCAACCGATTTTGACTTCTATTCCCTATGCATAAAGGATAGCATTAAAAGCAAAAGCATGGTTACAATACCAACTGTTTATTACAGCTGCCATTTGTCATGTCACCAACGCAATAGAAGTCAAAATCGGTTGAACGGACTGTAAACAAGGTTTATTTATGTGTCTAATCTTATTTCAAATGGAGTATAGTGTTAGTGAAAAAGAAGTATTATTGTTTCAATAGTGAAGAAATTATATCATTTTAATTGACGTTTCAAATGTTATAATATGACGTGTATTTTTTTATATTTTTTACTTAGATCGGCGCTAATCAGTTAATTTTTGTTATAAATGGATCTTTAGGCTTCAACAATCATGACTCAATTATTTTCGTTCTTGTGTACAAACGAAATGGTCGCATTAAAGGAAATTAACAATTATCAGTCATCTCGAGTACTTATTTTCTATTAATTTATATATACTTATTTATATATTGGTAATAATTAAATTTGTTTAATTTGTTTTTTTTTTAATAAATTTACAAAATATAATTCAATTAAGTATCCTAAGCAGTATTCAATTCAATTAAGTTTGAGAATTTTTGTTTAAAAAAATCACATTATTACAAAAAGTAGTCGAAATCTCTACAACCACAATGGCCAATATCCACACCAGATTTAGCCCGCCAGATCTCTGGTTGACATTAACAATGGCGTTCTAGCCAGGACTCATAGTGTTAATACATCTCCTTTTACCATACAATGTGTGTCCAGGGCCACATTCACGGCGTACGTGGTGGGGCTGCTGGCCACGATCTTCGTGATGCACATGTTCAAGCACGCGCAGCCCGCGCTGCTGTACCTGGTGCCCGCCTGCCTCGCCACGCCGCTGGCGCTGGCACTGCTGCGCGGCGACATCAACGCGCTCTTCAAGTTAGTATGGGCTTATATTGGCCACACAGTGAGGAGACAAGCGAACTCCTATCAACTTACCTTGTCCTGCAACTGATTATGGAATGGACACAGGTCGCCTTATTACAAAACAAGATTTATATTTTGACATGGCATAAACCATGGAGCCAGTTTTTGTAATCAGAACGTAACAGTGATTGAAATACCGTTCTTTATACAAAACTGAAAACTTAGTTCGGTACTAAGTTGTCAGTTTTGTGTTTAGGAACTTTACTATAGTCGGAATAAAGTTCGAACTTCAATAATGGCTCCATGTTTTCAACCTGGGTCTGAAGATAAACCTTGTTTTGTAATAAGGGGGAATGGGTGAAGCGTTAATACGAACTATCGGCCGAATGTTCGGTCGTTTTATAACTTCTATAGTTTCCTTTTTTGACTTTGGCTTATCTCTTTGACTGTCGTTTTTTTTTTTTTTCGCAATAGTCAGACTTAGCCGTAGTCAAGTAACAGCCAAACATTCAGCCGATACTTCCGATTTATGTTCGGAGGGGGTCTCCCCTGGTGCCCGTCGGTATCGCCACAACGAATTGCCCTATGCTTACCGCAGCTAACTGATTCCTGCAACCTTCACCAGCAGGTTTAGCACGAGAACCGTAGAGAAGAGTTTTGTAGACGGAAGAGTAGACAAAAATTACGTTTCCGTGTAGACAGTTGACAGTTTTTTACCGAGAAGTAGACAATCGATTTCTATTCTACAGTTGAGTAGAAATAAAAAGCTTCATGCTAAGCCTGCAGATCGTCGGTCGATCTTATTAGCCTAATGTCGCCATCTTACCTACACTTTGGACAGTTGACACACTCCCGACATGTCATAGTTATTTTGCACCATACTGAGATATCTCCTCACCGAGAGGCCTGTGTCCCAGCAGTGGGAACATTATAGGCTGATTATGAAATACTGAGATATTTGCACCCTTTCGCCTCGTACAGAACCTGCTTAATTATATTTTTGTTTTTCAAATCATGTGTCTTCTACAACATGTCCCGGAATTAACGCACAACCTTTTAAGGGGTCATTGTACTCATCCTTATGAACGACTTTTACTATGGGACCAAATTCGAAATCGCAAAAAAAAATCAGGTGTTCCTTACATTTTGACGAGTTATTCGAACATAAATACAGGGAACAGCAGATTTTTTTTGCGATTTCTGGTTTGGTCTCATAGTAAAATTTGTTCATAATGATGAGCACAATGACCCTTTAAGAGGTTGTGCGTTAATTCCAGGACATGTTGTATATAAATAAAAATCAATGTTTGTTTGTTTGTCCTCTATGGACTCTGAAAGGGCTGGACCAATTTTTTATGAAACTTTGGTAAATTTTTCTGCATACGCCCGCGAAGGTTTAGGAGTAGGGTAGAGTAGTAGGACACCACGCGAATAAAGTCGCGCCGCCGCGCCGGGCCGAGCTAGTTTATAATAAATACTTTTTCTCTTTTTTGTCAACTACCTGTTATTTATAATCTTACATAATAAATATCGTATCCACAGCTACGAGGACCAGCCAGCGATAGTAGAGGCCGCAGTAGAAGACACGAGCAAGTCAAAAAAGACTGAATAGACACTCAATGCCAACGTCCAGAGCACAAACTGCAGCACACCAGTACCGTTTAAGTACATTCATCATTTACTAGGGGTGCTACACACATGCTCGGGTCGCCACCTTCGATTCGGTAGTATTTGTCTAACAACAAAGCTGACCCGAGGCAATTACTACACATATTCGGCTTTCATTGGCTCGTGCCGATCGGCGACTACTCTCGCTTAATCATGTTAGGGTCGGCTCGGCACAATTCGAGCTTAGCCGAGCGGCTTTTTCCCGAACATATATCTTTGTTTTGCCGCCCGGCTGTGCCGAATCATGCCGAACCGAACATGTGTGTAGCTGCGGCCACGTGGCAGTGGCGGGCCGGGCGTGTGACGTCACTTGTCAGTACGGCCAGCTGTGACCACGTGTACGGACCGTTTTGAAACCGCGCAGTGTATCCCTTTGGCTTTGTAGTTGTTGTTCTTTTCTTCCGTTTGAGCTAAATTGAACTGTTTCTGTTTAAATTTCTGTTTGTTTTATAATAAAACTATTTTACATCGGTCTCGAAATTGGATCTACGTACTTATCTCTATTATATTAATACACGATGCATTTATAATAAAAATTTCCTGCTCAATTTTATTACTTTGCGACTATTACTTTTTCAAAACACGGCACAGTTTGTAAGCGGTCCTGCATCTGTGATGTCCTGTACAAAAATGTACGTAAATGTTGCTATTGTAAAAAAAAGGGTAAATTTAATTAGACTTCCGTCGTTATCTTCCATCAGTGTTTCGTATGGTAGAAAATAAAAATTCTACCGGTAAAAATGTGCAGGCGATGACGTCAGGTTGACTGATTTAAAACTAGTAATAATGATTAGGACTAGCGCGTCACAAATCTTGAAAATTACCACAATAAAAAAGGGTGATTAAAAAAATTTGTTGATCAGTCTTCAAGTGTGCAATTTCACTGCATTTATATTTTCAAGGGGTTGTTTTGGACAAAAATTATGTAAAAAACAAACGCAATGTCTCGATTAAGAGTTGAGCTATTGGGTTATTGTAGTGGGTAGTGATGCCCCTAGTTTAGGTAAGTAATTCTTAGAACCGCGAACATTCCAGCGAGCACCTGGCCTGGCCTCATCGTCCTCTGTATTCGAACCTTTAGGTATAATCAGATAGATGTGTATAATAAATATTAAATTGTTTAAATTATAGCAACACTGCGACAAACCTTGTTTATATATTTTTATGTTGAATAAAATAATTTTATACTATTTTTCGTTAAGGTATTTTTTATGGATAAATCATTTTATATGGTTTTGTTTTCTGTGAAACTTATTAATACGTTTTTATTTTGTTAACATCTCTACCATGCCTAGTTGTTTCAAAAGTTACCGACGCAAAGTATTCGCTGAACATTTAATTTTTTCTAAACATAGTTATGTTAAGTACAATAAATATATAATATAAATGTCGTATGATGCTATTTTTACTTTCGCCTTTGGTAGTTCTTTGTTACAAAGATGAAATTTATTAGCTGTCAACACTAAACGAATTTCTGAAGTCTTGAGTACACACGGCTACACATCAAGCATAAGCTGATCTCGCATTGTGTAGGATTTCCGTACAATGACAGGTCAGCTTAAACTGGAAATGTATAGCTTATATACATGTATACAAATATACTGTACGTTGTGCGCCTTACCTTACCCTTATCTTAGGAGTGCACAAACCTTAGCAAATGTTTTACAACAATTTAACAAGTCTAAAGGCAAGAATCTTTTAAAACGGTTTCCGTCAGGGGTAGTTTTTCAGCCAATTTTAGGTTTACTTATTATTATTATGAGTAAATTAATTATCTCCGCAAGTGAAATTGTTGTACAGACGCCAGCACATCAAACTACTACAATCGGTCAAATTTATTTGAAAGATTTTCAACTTTATCGTTTAAGCATAAGGTTCAAGGTTGATTGGGAAAATTTGACAGTTTCTGGTAGCTTGACCTGCTGGCGTCTGTACATATCGTTCTTAATCATTTTCTTGGTTAAAGCGACCGCATTAAAGTCTCGCTTGTCGGGAAGTGCAACATAATTATGATTCTTAGAAATATGCATAATTATATACTTGCATTTAGGAATTTTTTTGATCACATTCCACGGAAACCTTTCTGGACCATAGAACAATAACCGTGATTTTTTGAGTATTTTTTTTTGCAGTAAAGTATAAATTAAACTATAATCTATATTTATCAGACCCCTTTTCACAACAACATAGTTTTAATAAATTGACGACACAATACAAGCTACCCCATAGATTAATTAAAAATAATTGATTTGTGATTTGTTGACTCATGACGTGTACAGATAGTGGGCATTTTGAATGTAATTTTATTACGTGATGCTAATGTGGAACACTGAACTGTAATTAAAAAGATCAGAGCAGTCGACTTGATTTTATTTCACGACCAATCTTCTAGACGTTAATTTTCAACACACTTGCTTGTAAAGTAACCCTTATGGCAACGCATTTAGATTCATAATCCAGCTTATTATACACTCGTCTTTTTTTACTTTACATTATCACACTAGTGTTTTTTCTTTACTTTTTTTTTTCAATTTCCGCAATGAGTTTTTATGTTTAAAAACAATGAATATTGTTGTGAATAAATAAACAATTTTGGGTTACATAGGATAAATCATTTATCATAATTTCATCAAATTATATTTTTTTCACTACATATTGACCTTAATTGCGTATTTAAAACATTATTTCGTGTTTATTATATTTTTATGTAGGCTGTTTTGCCAGTGCTTAAAAATTACACCTGCGCGCGCATCGCGCGGAAAATGCAACCCCAGCGCGCCATTTTCCATAAAAGTTTTAACAATAAAACTCTTGTTTTCTCCTCGCAAGTGTGTAGAAAAACGTCGCATGAAACGCGTGTGCAATAATCATTACATACTCGGATAATAACCGCCTCGAGTGTAATGACCAACATAGCACTCTTGTATCATAATGTGTACTATTAACGTTGCCAGACCTTTACCTTGGGAAACTAAAGCCCATATTAAAGAACGTTACTCAGTACTCAAGCATTACTTAAGACTAGATTCAAGCCATTGGATTGGTGGAATTTAGTCTTAAGTAATGTGTAACATTCTATAAATACGGGCCTAAGTAGCAATGATAAGTATCGTTCGTTAACCCAGGTAAGTACGAGTTAAGTCTACAATCTTTCCTTCATTAAGAAAAGGGAATAATGACTCTTTCGTTTCATCCCAGAGTAGCTTATTGGAAACGAAAACTGTTTTCTACACTACAAATAAAAAACACATCTGTTTTATTAACATTTATTAATAATTGATTAATATCTACGGAATAAGTTAATCATTTCTAGGATTAGGTACTGACACAATATCGTACGGTAGTTGCACCACACGATGTGACGACATCATTCAATTATAGAACTCGAGATCGTGGAAGATATGACGTGGTGTGCAGTTACCGGGCCACATTTTATTATTGTTTGAATTTGTCTCAAATGCACAAAAAATGGTACCTAATTTATTTATTAAAGAACACCAACAACACACATTCAACATTGGTTTACAAACGTATTTAGGAAAGGTATTACTGCTAATGTATACACAAATTATAGGCGTACATAACATTTCATGAAAAAATACATTGGACAGAAGCTGCTTATCAACTAAAAGTAAAATTTAAACAGTTTATTAACTTCAATAAAATAAAATACAACAGAATACAAGTTAATGAAGGGCATGAACATTACACGCATTATTCAAATACATAATAATTCTACTATAACAGAAATGATGTGACTAAATGATAATAGTCCAGTATTATTTCGAAAAAAACTTAGAGGTTTCAATTTCAAGTTTTTAAATATATCTTAGAATATTATCATTATCACGCAATACACGTTAAAGCTTACAAAATTCATAATAAAACACGTTAATCAGACATTTAATATTCCTGTAATGAAGTAGATACCTTACATACATAATACATTGTTTAGAACTCATACCGTTTTTCGTTTGTAAAACGGGAGGCGAATAGAGTTTAAAACTCCACAATATAATAAATTCACAGTAGTCTGTATGTATAGTAGACTATGTTTCATTATTAATAATTATAAATACCCGCTATTACATGCGTAATGGTCCATCATATTAAATATAAAGTTTATCACACGGAAATTGCACATGATTGTAAAGCCGCGTCTGCACGTCGATGATGCGAGCGTACAGTGTGGGCGCGGCTTAGGAAAAGAAGTCCTGCTCTCGGTGGCAGTTCAACCATATTACTCCACAGAATGATATTATATTAAACAGATATGTTATGAGCGCGCAATCGTGAAGACTCTAAAACGTCCTAATTGGGACGTATTTGTTAGTCTGTGATGCCAACATTCGGTGATTGGTGGCCAGAATCATGTTTGTTTATATTCACGCGCAATTGACAACACTAGCTGTCTCTTTTTTGTTGTTGTTTTTATCAAGCCATCATTTTTACTTGTAGTGAAATGTAAAATTAATGAAAAGTGGGTATGTGTGCGGCAGCTGCTGCGCGGAACACCTTTTTCCGATGTTTTGTGAGTGTATAACGTATCTGTTTAATATAATATCATTGACTCCACACCACTTATTTCCAAATACAAACATCAATCTCCTTCGCTTAGCTTCCAGATAGTTCCCTACACTTTGACTGACATGCACTGAATTTTGTTAATAGAGTTCCAAATGGCCACTGAGAAACAGAACTACCAATCACATGACTGCAAAATTCAGTGCTACCAATCGCGTCACGCGTCAAGTTATAGTGAACGCACGGTACATCTCATATCCTTAACCGCAGTAAACAAGTCTCCTTCCTTACCATTATTGAAGCTACGGTAGCCGTGCTTCAAAATACTTAAATACATTCGATATTTGGTCTCGAAGAAACGAAGTTATAAAATAAAGTACCTCTCCTGGTACGTAAGGGACAATGGGCTGTGAGTCTAGGATAACATGTCAGTTCCACCTTCAGATCTCATCAAAATCCGTACCTTATGTAGGTGGCGTAAAGAGTTATTCCATATTCAAATCCTTATTTGCAATTGATGTTATTTCCACAAATATCAACTTCATATTAGTGCAAATTAATTATTATTTTATTAATTAAATTTAATTTCAGTATGACTAGTAAGTACTATTGAACAGTAAAGAATAATAATTTAAGTTGTAGTACAAACTGTTTTAATTATGGTTCGTAAAGTTATTTTTCCAAAAACACATTTGTTTAGATGTTTGGAAACTAAATCGCAAACGCAGGATACGTGTCTATGATGGCCGACCGATCGATCATTTCTGAACCGTTTAAACTGATTCGATTATTTCATGTTTCGTCTCGGCGTTTGGTCAAATTGATCTCTCCATGTATGGCAGCTTGTGGTCATGTAAAATGGCGGGTCATTGCTGCTTCGTTTAGTTCCGTGGTTGGTCAGCTGCTTGGTGGAGTGGGTGATGACGGTTGAACACTCGCAAGCCAGTGCAAGAGATCACGTTCTGAGTCCCTTCTTCCACTATCTCGAATTTTACCTGGGATCGGAAGAAAGTTTATTAGTTGAAGGAGCATTAAAACAGACATATTTTTAACACAATAAAGATCAAACTTACATTCAAAAGGCAACTATTTCAAAATATAAAAAATCCGGCTAAGTCCGTGTCGGACCACTCACAACGAAGGGTTCCGTAGTTAGGATGAATTTATCCTAAAAACAAACTTAACATTGTAGTTGAAAAACATGCTCTCCGATACATCGATATACGTTACGATCAATTCTTCAACTGCAAATTTAAGTTGGTTACTCTATTATATATATATTACTCGATAACTTGTAATCCCTACTTAGCTGTGATAGTTTTCCTTTTAATTTAGTTTTAAATACTACTGCCATGATTTTTTTCACATATCCAAAACCAACTATCCGAAACTTGACTCTAACAAAAAATAGCACTTTAAAGCTTAATATTACGCAAACGGATCTCAAAATTGAAAAATGGCTTTCACAGACCCACAATATTTTTAAACGGCCTATCCATCAATACCCCACACCATGTATTAGATGAGAAAAAAAATATATGATATTTTTTTAGGTAACCTAAAAAAAATGATTTTCATGGTTTTATTTTACGACTTTCTCGGCGTGATTAATATATACACCCATGCCAAATTACAGCTTTCTAGGACAAAGCGTCTCCGAGAAAAGCCGGGGACAGACAGACGGACATGGCGAAACTATAAGGTTTCCTTGTTTACTACGGAACCCTAAAAATCTTTAAAAGGTCAAATTAAATTAAATACCGGTCGCGAAGCAGACGCATTTTAAGGTGCGAATGTGCGTGTGCGACGGCAATACAATTGTGCACGAGCGATAGAGATAGGGGGTCATTGTACGAAATTCTTTCTGTTTCGCGACCGGACTTAAGATAGCGAAACTCCGCACACGTGATTGTATCGATGTATGATTTGGATCATTTAACGGATTTGGGGTCACTTTTTACTGGCCGCAGTTTATTGAAATGTCATAAAAAAATAATCATTAATATCATTTATATTTTTGTTTCTATCATGTTTAGACGTCGACACCTATCACGTCTTTGGAATTTTGCTAGCTAATTTAATTTATTTGACCCTGAATAAGAACTTTTTTTTCATAAATCCATCATCATCTGTCTAGCCTTTCCCCAACTACGGTGGGGTCAGCGTCCAGTCTAACCGCGGGCAGCTGAATACCAGTATTTTAAATCCCAAAGTAACTTTAAGACTAATTTGTCGATTGTCGAACGGCCATTAGAAATAAAGAACATACCTTCGCGATCAACTCAGCGATGAAGATGGCAGTTCTGGTGTGCATAGTGATGTCTCCCACCCGCACGGAGGACTTGCCGTCAGCCAGGGCCATGTATATTATCACTTGATCCTACAACAATTAAATTAATAATTACCAGCCCCTAGTCACTGCTACAATGAAAATCCAAGGGGTTATATTACATAATCACCTCACTCTGTAATAAGCGCCAGCGACAGATTTCAAACAATATTTTGTAACCATAATATGTTGGTTTAAAATAGTGAGAGTGGGGTGTGGGTTGTGTGTGTTTTATTATTAAAAGAGTGTCCGTGGAGTTTCTTGCCCGTTCTCCTGCATAGGTACCTATTAAGCTTTGGAATGGGCAACTAACTTCAACTTTATGACTGACCGACCTCTTGATAATCCAAAAGTGCCTGTAATTGGTTTATTCGAAATAAATGGTTTGAGTTAGACAGAAGTATGTGAAGTGTACCTGCAGGTGTGTGTCGAGGCAGCAGCCGGCGCGCACGTCTGCGCGCAGCGCGGCGCCGGCGGCGCGGCCCACCT
Source organism: Tiliacea aurago (assembly GCA_948098905.1). Taxonomy (NCBI): domain Eukaryota; kingdom Metazoa; phylum Arthropoda; class Insecta; order Lepidoptera; family Noctuidae; genus Tiliacea; species Tiliacea aurago. The sequence goes on from OX402593.1 coordinate 23,779,488, forward strand.
CGCGCGGGGCGGCGCCGCGCTTGCCGAGCGCGGCCGCGCCCAGGCGGCAGCCCGACGTGGTCTCGCAGATCGCACTACACACACACACATTAGCACACGTGTGAGCTTGCCCATATATCAACGGTCGCAACCGCACGTCACTTAAAACTACGAAAACCCTTATACGGTCGCTTTTGGTTCGGTCGCAGGGTACTGGGGCCCTACTCTCTAAGTCCGTCAACGAAGATACGGCCCGTCCAAGGTAGTTTGAAACTTTGGAGCGAATCCTACACCCGATTAATTAACTTTTTTGGACAGGTAAAAAAACATCAGTCACACAACAGTACCCCAAGTGTAAGTTTGCAAGAGAATAAACGTAACTATTGCGTTTGCGTTTAAATTTGACCGATAGATCATTATGATAAGAATATAAGGGTGAGAATAAAAATCTTAACGCAAACGCGCTAGTTACGTTTACTTACTTGCAACTTACACTCGGGGTACAGAACTAAGAATGAAGAACAACACTATTTGACAGCCCCTGCTGTCAAATAGTGTTGTCATTAATTCTTAGTTCGGGCCCCAAACTAATCTTATTTCACAATATCTTAAATATTACATTTTAAAACAATTATGCTACCCACTACGTTCTCCACAGACTACTTAAAGTTTTATTTTTTTTTAAACCGGCCAAGTGCGAGGGGGGGGGGGGAACTCGTCGGACTCGCGCACGAAGAGTTCCGTACCATTATCTATAAAAACGGCAAAAAAATCACGTTTGTTGTATGGGAGCCCCCTTAAATATTTGTTTTATTTTAATTTAATTATTTATTTTTAAAGTGAATATATAACTAAAGATTCTGTGAATATTTCAAGCGTCTACCTGTTGCCGTTATCAATATCGAGCAAAAAAATCACGTTTGTTGTATGGAAGCCCCCTTAAATATTTATTTTATTCTGTTATTTAGTATTTGTTGTTATAGTGGCAACAGAAATACATCATCTGTGAGAATTTCAACTAACTATTACGGTTCATGAGATACAGCCTGGCGACAGACAGACAGACAGACGGCGGGGCCTTAGTAATTCCCACTTTACCCTTTGGGTACGGAACCCTAACTAGCTATAACATAGTCACTGCGCTGATCTAGAATAACCTAAATCTTAAAACACACAGTGCTGTCAACAACACATAGCGGATGCGTAGTGACAGTGAGCGTGATGCGTGATTCACTTTCGGGGCAATGGGGAAGAAAACTGTCAAATTAGTTCCTCGTAGACGGCGCGCGGCGCTAATGTGTTTGTTACTTTCATTCTGCCAAATGAGTTTTTTGTTAAAAACTTTACTGTGGGATGGGGCTTAGTATTGTATTGTCGCCGATTGGTCGCTTTTCAATAGGATCACTTTGACTATACCCTAAATCATCAATTCAGATAATTTATGTAAACAAAGGTGATAACAGATTAAAAAAATATCGTCATAATGGTAATTCACATAAAATGGCGGAAAACAAGGCTATATTGGCTTTTATGTACTGATTTTGGAAATAATAATTAAACAATTATCATACCGTGTTAATTTTTATAAGTTTTCGGTTTTAAACAAAGTTATTAAAAAAAGAAAATTTTGTGGTATAAAAAATATTATGATACAACACTACAGGAGTTCCCAACATTCTCAAATTTCATTTGACATAATTTGCAAACTCGCGTCTTTTCAATACGTTCGTTTTCTTTTCTCCGATCATATTATTCGCTGCGTGTTTGTTAATTGTGCTTTGTTATCATCGTGTTAAGTGTTTCATTTTGTTGTTAGTTGTTATATTTCCTTGTTTCTGTTGTGTTTTTGTTAAGTTTGATATATGATAAATTGTTTTGCAGCACTGTCCTGTCATTTTGACAGTGACATTTCTTTGTTTACTAAAATTATCTGAATTGATGACTTAGGGTTATAGTGACATACACGGCGAAGATTCAACCCCTTAACCGCTTACAAATGCTGTGTTCACACAAGATCCAATGATTACCATGGTTGGTGTTAAATTGATATTTTTTAACCTCCTGTTTTATAGTAGGAAAAAATTTCTGCCTGTTAAGCTCTGTTCAGAATGAATGGAGCGCACTTTAGAGGATCCTAGGATGACATGGATTAATACACTTTATTATGAAAGGCATAGAGTGTAGACTATCACAAAAACCTACGCAGACTTTTGCAGTTTAAATAATTAACATTAGAGTTTATTTTATACCGCCCTGCTTCTTTGGGAAGTAAAGATGTAATGTTTCGTGTGTAGTAAAACATAGTACTCACATGATGCCGCTGCAGTTGTTGGGCGCTATGTTCGGGTCTTCCTTGAGCACCGTTATATCGGCGCGGTGGTGCAGGTCCTTTATACTCTCCTTGAAGCCCTCGGACATCTGGGCGGCCAGCTGAATGACAACCACGAGTTTTGATATAGAAATAATAACATTTATCGGAATGCCATTTATCTGTGTATATATATATTTTTTAAGTTTCTAAATAAAAATAAACAATTTATTTGGAATCAGCAATGCGACTGATTGATGCGGGAAGTACAGAAACGATCGAAATGGCGGTGCTGGGGGGAGGCCTATGTCCAGCAGTGGACGTCTTTCGGCTGAAATGATAAAGATGAGGCAACTGAACTGGCATAAGATTCATGGTTCCCATATCACGTCACATGATCCTCTCGAGATGTTGTCTGATTGGCTTTGCTAACAGTACGACTGTTTCCCAATGTTAATGGCAAGTTTTAGAGATAAACAATGTTTCATATCGAAAAGAAGAAAAGGGTGGAGAGTCAGCCCTGACGGCTGACAGCGGTGTATCTAACCCAAATGATTCACCAACAATAGAGGGGTTCCGTTTGGTGAATAGCATCATCCCATTCTTCCCATGGGAGTCGTAAAAGGCGACTAAGGGACTTACTAGAGAATGGGCAGCAGCGTTCTCTATGCATTTTTAAAACCATACTGCGATCGCCAACCCGCCTGCCAAGCGTGGCGATTATGGCAAATCGCCCCCCTTTTTTTGGGGGAGACCTATGTCTAGCAGTGGACGTCTTTCGGTTGAAATGATGATGATGATGATGAGAGGGGATCTGGTCGTTAATGGCCACTGTTCTAACCTAACCCAAATGATTTAATAACAGTAGATGATATATAACATAACATCGCACGTATAGTTTTTAGTGACGGCACGGTTGGCGCAGCGGTTAAGCGATTGACTGCTGCGCTGCGTGTCGCGGGTTCGATTCCCACACGGAACAAATATTTGTATGACCTACAAGTAGTTGTTCCGGGTCTGGCTGTTTGTGTATGTGAGTTTAAATGTTTGTAAACGCACCCACAATACAGGAGCAATTCCTAGTGTGGGGCAACGTTTTTTTTTTTTTTAAAGAAAGAAGAAGTGAGAATCGACCACCTTACAATAATTATGAAGGGGACAGATCACACTAAATAAGTGCCTTGGAACACTGGGGTGGTAAACGTCACTAGTTAGTGCTGATGGGAATAAAATGTTTGCTTTAATTTAGTTAAAACCCCGGAGCTAATAATACGTACCCGCGTAGGCAGCGTGCCCGCCACGAAGCTCCAGCCGACAATCTTGCTGACGTAGCCGCGGTCCATCACCTTGACGGCGCTGAACCTGTACACGGGCATACAGTCCACTGTGACGAAGCCGCCGCCCTTCGGGTAGTATCTAGAACCAGGCTTTCAAGTCAATATTTTTATTAAACGCTATAGCTAATGCAATCAGTCTGCCTAACTTTTTATTAAATTTTTTGACATTTCTGTTTTATTTTATCATTTTTACTGTTGACTTTTTTGAAATATTTTATTAATTTGGTACTTGTTTTGACATTATAGTTTTTATTTGGAATTTATATAATTGACAGGGGAATATTATGTTGATTTATCCTCTCTAGCTGTTTCTATAATTTTTATTTGATATTTTTAAATAATTATAACTCATGCTAATATTTATACGCCTACTGGCAAAGCATAGAGAACTTACGAAAATTTTACATCTCACACACCTGTGTAACCTATGTTTACAAATAAATAATCTGAATCTGAATCTAACCTTTTCCGAACTATGTTGAGGTCTAACTGAATACCAGTGTTTTACATGGAGCGACTGCCTATCTGACCCCACAACCCAGTTATTGGGTAACACGATTCTCCTTGGCAAGACTGGTTGTCAGACTTTCGAGGTTCTGACTACCCGTACGGACTGTCGAAGATCTACGCCAACTGCTAGTAGTAATAGTTTGTCTTTATTCCAATTGGAAATCAGAATATCTACGTTCCCAAATATATATTTTGAATGGACACTGATTTAAACAAGAGTTATGAGAAAAAATAATTTTCTATAGAAATTTCAAAATTCCTCATATCTCGTCTTTAAATCATTTTATCAAAATATATATTTGGGAACATAGATATTCTGTAATCCAATCGAAATAAATACACACTACCTTAAGAATATGTTTCATTTACACATTATTTTGGTATTACGTTTGTATGAACTACCCATGCTACGCCGCGCCAGTCCCTTAAGTAAATTGAGACAACTGTCAAAGAAGGACAGTAGTGAATAGACGGACAATTTAAGTTGACCGTACTCAATTTACCTACTTAACAATTTGTTCCCTGACTTTAATCTAACTAACCTATACTCCATTTGAAATAAGATTAGAAAAAATAAACTTTTTACAGTCCGTTCAATCGCGTTTAACTTCTATTCCGTAGGCATAAGAATGGCATTATAAGCAAAAACGTGGTTACAATACCAACTGTTTATTACAGCTGCCATTTGTCATGTCACCAACGCAATAGAAGTCAAAATCGGTTGAACGGACTGTAAAAAAGGTTTATTTAAATGTCTAATCTTATTTCGAATGGAGTATAACTATTCACTATTCTACTCGCACGTTGTATGACCACGACTACCCGGAGATCTCAGGCTAACGTGGGATTTGGGTGATTCACAGCAACCTTTTGTGTGACTTTTGCATTAATAATTTCCTATAACTGATACGTTATCTGATAACACATACATAATTACTATAATCGCTAAGTAATATAATAATATTTACCCTCGTCTATGCATTTTTATTTCAAATGTAGCTCCGAAGAGTTGGAGTGTGTTTTTGAACACCTCTATCATGTATTCGATCTGGGGCGCCATGTCGGCGTTGGTGCCTCCCTTCAGGTCCATAACGATGGGCCCGTCAGACAGCAGGGCGCAAGGCAGCGCTATTTGCATGAGCAGGCTGATCGAACTACCGAAAAAAAACGTTATGTTGAAGATTTTCCATGAAAAAAATATGTTAGGCGTTGTTAGGTGTTATTATAAATTCGAAAGTAACTCTATCTATCTGTTACTACCTCTTAACGCCTAAAACACTGAACCGAGACAGATAGGTGGCCTGGGACCTGGAGACATAGGCTTAATTTCATCCTGAATATTTGTATTAAAAAAATCTTCAATACAACATACATGTCAAGGTCAAAGTCATGCAGACGAAGTCCCGTGAAACAGCTAGTTTATTATAAACTAGCTTTTACCCCTGGTTTCGCCCGCGTGGATTCGGTGATTTGGTTATTATTTATTTATTAAAACTTTATGCACAAGTGTCAAAAAAGGTAAAGGAATTACGAGGACGACTATACCCACATTTCGCCAGTATGTTTCAGGAATACGTATACGAATGGTTAGGCAGCGATGTATAGATGTAGGTACAGTATGCCCATACTTTATGACTCTGCCCTTACCCTTCAGGGAATACTTGTGTGATGTTGTGTGCGTTACTGTATGCCATGGGTTCCCAACCGGTGGGGCGTAAAGTAATCCACGGGGCGGCACGGTAGCTCCAAAAATAAAGTATAATTATTAAATTTTATGATCTTGGAATTAGAAAAGATTAAGAGGAAATGCGGGCGGAGAGACTTTTAGAGTAAAAAGTCATAAATCGAGGTTCGGCTTTCGCCTATTTCCTCCTCCAATATTGGACCAATTTAAAAGATATTTCTTATACTGAAGAAGGATATATACTGTGTCCCTATGTTTTCCTTTTTGATGATACATTATCTTTATAAGAGCTGGAACCCTCTGAAAATGCTCAAAATTGCCTGTTTAGACCGCTGACAACAGAGGGCTATTGTACTTTGCCAACTATTAATAAAAAAAGAAAAACAGGGACACAGTATATATCCTTCTTATTCAGTATACGATATATCTTTTAAATTGGTCCAATATTGGAGGAGGAAATAGGCGAGAGCCGAACCTCGATTTATGACTTTTTACTCTAAAAGTCTCTCCGCCCGCATTTCCTCTTAAGGCTAGATTCCAAAACCCAAACGTTTCGGCGCTGTAAAATTACTGCATAAGTCGACAAAATAAGTTTTCCTTTTTCTGTAAGTATGAATGATGAAAAGAAAACTTAACCTATCCGAGAGGGTGCAAACATTTCCGAGCTCACTCATGCTCACTCTTACATTCTTAGGCTTTTCTGCATTAGTCAACAAAGTAACTGGAAGGGCGAAGTGATTTTAAAAGAAATTAAGGGGGGCGCGTATGTAAAAGGGTTGGGAACCTCTGCTGTATGCAATGTTGCCAGTGACAAAAAAAACATGTTGCAGCAACACCGTTACAAAACTTTTACCGCTCATAGACGAGCAGCTTTTTTGTTGTTTTTAGTGTGTACAAGGAAAAAAATATTTCAGGAAGGAGATTGGTCTGTCCTTTCCTTCAGCGCAAAAAAAAAACAAAGAAACATAAGCAAATAATAACCTTGTAAGCACAAATAAGGCGTGGTTCTCACCCAGCAGTGCGTGTGTCGGCGACATAGTGCCCGTGCTTGATCCTCTTGCCCGGAATGAACTGTATCTCAGTGGAGCCGATGGTGTCACCCCTTAGCTTTGCGCCGCACATGTCTGCTACTAGCTTTATGCCTGTACGTCAAATGATAGTCACTGCTTTGCGTTTCGGTTAAACAACATAAAACCAAAACCCGATCTGAGTTGTTAGGTATTGTGCTAAGAGTATACATGGGTGTTTATATTCATGTAAAAAATAATAACAAAAAAAAATTGTCTGTTGAGGAATTTTACCTAGTCATACCTATGGCGTGTTCAGCAGTCATGTACAATAATAATCCTTTAAAATTGTGATCAATAATAATTCCTTTAGAATAGTGTATAACTCTTGTGTGGTATGGTTATCTAGCGGGTGTCTACAACGTTTTATTTTCACTATTAATAAGTTTCTTTATTACTTTTGTAAATGTTATTGCAGTACCTATGTGCCTCTTTCGGAACGGCCAGGGTTTTTGTTAATGCAATATATTGAATATGGAGTTGCGGACAACAGCCCGTTACACTATACTGTATAATAATATGTGGCACTATCATTGGTGGAAATACAAATAATCAATAACCAAGTAATCCAGTGGCACTATAGATAGTGCCACTGGATTCTGCATCTTTTGTTTTCAAAAGGAAGAACAAATAAAGATAACATAGATAGGTATTTGAGACATTATCAGTGTTTTTTTAATATATCCCGGTGGTAGTATCCACCAGGTCCAAATGAAAAAATGGAAGAAGGGCCGTAATGCGATGGCATCAAGAGTCAAGTACAAAAAAGGGAGGATGCTATCTCTAATGTATAGTGTATAGTTTCGTCTCTCTTGCACTGAAATCATGATGGCATTAAAACATGTAACCAACTGAACTCGTATAATTATTTTTCAGATAAGTTAACTGGAATTTATTTGGAGGTGGTGAAACAGGCCATAAGTCTAGGCTTAATCTTTACTTTAAAATATTTCTATACTATGTGTGACCCATAATGTATGGGTCACACATAGTATAGAATGACTGTCTACCTATTGTTGTTGATTTTCAACAACAATAGGTAGACAGTCATCACTAGTGTTGCCAGTGGTCCCACTTTTGGCGGGATATCTCGTTTTTTAGCCCTCTCAGGACGCGTTCCGCCAGCACCCGGAGCGGGACGCCCAAAATCCCGGTTTTTCATATAAGTAGCCCATTGGCGCTGTAGGAAATAATCAGTCAGCAAAAGTAGAAGCGCAGAAGGCGAGCGAGCAGTTATTTTTGATCTCATTGAAGTCTGGTTTTGAATTAAAGAATGGTACTTAACCATATTTTTGATTTTTCCTAGATCCCAATGTTTTCATCCCAGTCCCGCTTCTTACCTAATAACTAAAGGGCAAAGCAAAGTAGCAACAACAAAGGCATTAAATCAGAAATTACTTAGAAGGCTGTTGCTGCTTTATTTTAGTCATGTTTACCCAGCCAGGTTAAAGTTTACCAAAATATTTGATGAATTTTGTCAGTTTATTTACTGAGAAACGCCCAGCTAGAGTTTCTATGATACTAAATCTATACTATAACTTGTAAGTTTACCTATGAGGTGCTGCGCCGCTAAACCCGGCTTGCTGCGCTTAGCTCGAATGTTCGTAACCCTCACAGGTATTCCCAGAATAGCGCTCAGAGAAATCGAGGTCCGAAGTATTTGACCGCCCTGCAAGTGATTTTATCCACATTTTAATTCAACATCAAACAACACAATATTATTCTAAATAAGTTATTTACCCCTTCTAAAATACTCCCATCTATTTCAGTAAATTCTGTCGCCATTGCCATTTTGATCTGTAGCAGACACACGTCTTTCTATGATCACAATAATTCGCAATTTATGAAATCCCAACGATTAAAGAAAAACATGCGTGAACTCTTTACTGTCCTGAAAATGCACTCCACCGGAATCACCGGATAATCAAAATGTCAATGTCATAATGATAAATGATTGATAAGGCATGTGTTGCCCTCTCTTATGTAATTTTCTCCCCATATTTTTTATCAAGCAAAAGTGCGGGCGCGGTGTAAATACTGTAACCATTTACCCAAATGAAACGACAACAACAATGACTCGAACGTTGCGACCCCAAACGACTCAAAACTGTAGTGAGGTACCCACCTCACTACAGTTTTGAGTCGTTTGGGGTCGAAACGTTCCAGTCATAGGGCCCGAGTGCGCGTCTCCTTTTTAAGGAAATTTCGACTCGTCGACACTTCAAGTGACCAGACGGCTGACTCGTTCTTTGGCCAAAGAATTGATATTCAACGTGGTAATGCTAACGTTTCCGGATGATAGCAATCCGGACGAGTATTTCGACGCATAAGTGTCATTTTGTTTTTGTATTTATTTGTATAGTGGGTTAGCTGTTAGTCATATAGTTTAGTACCTAGTGTAAATAGTTAGTTTTTAAATTATGTTCCTTCCATTTCAACACTATATTGCGGCATCGGTCGATCAACGATATCGTGTCATATTTTGAGTTGACTACGATCGACGTCAAGCGAACGCAAACTAGTTGCACCCTAATTCATCCTTTTTAGGGTTTCGTAGTCAACAAGAAACCGTTATTGTTTTGCCATATCCATCTGTCTGTGTGTCTGTCTACCTGATTGTCTGTCTGTCTGTCCGCGGCTTAGCTCAGTAACTCTTAGACTTATTAGTACTTACTAGAAAGCAGTAATTTGGCATGGGAATATTATTTTCCACGTAAAGTGGGGTTGATATTTTTTTTGGCCCTTCCTTTGGTGTGGCGTACCCACAGACTACTTCTAAGTAGTCACCCCTCCTCTTCTAGGGGGTATCGATGGATAGGCCGTTCAAAAATATTGTGGGTCTATGAAAACAATTTTTCGATTCAGGGATCCGTTTGCGTAATATTAAGCTTTAAAGTGCTAATTTTTGTTTAGAGTCAAGTTTCCCCCACCTCCTGCCAGCTAAATGGTTTTTGGATATGTGAAAAAACTCATGATAGTAGTATATATTTATAACGAAGCAAAAAAATTAGCTATCACAGCTAAGTAGGCTTTACAAGTTAACGAGTAATAGTCGACCAACTTACATTTGCAGTTGGAGAATGGACCGTGACATTTATCGGTGTACATGGGAGAAGCCGAGAAGGTATTTTTCAACTACAATGTTAAGTTTGTTTTTCGGATAAATTCATCCCAACTACGGAAGCCTGCATTGTGCTTGATCCGATACGCACTTAGCCAGTTTTTACATAATTGTCCAAACACTTAAAAATATATAATATTGTTTTGTTAGCTGCAGCAGCTGTGTAAGTAAAAAATTACTTCGCCTATAGATAATTAAAAATCGATATGTTCCCGTCGACTTTCCTGAAATTTTTTCACGGTATTTCTCAGTTTCACTCTTTATTAAACGACTCCTTGCATGTGGACTATAGACCAAAGAGTAGAGTAACTATATACGGAAAGAGTAACAACTCTGTGGTAAAATTTGCATGTACGGAAAGTGGTGCCACCTTGAGTTTGGTGGGTGAACTAAGGCTCTAATATACATATAGGTATGTATACTAATAAGTATGTATACCTATAGGTAGGTGTATACAAATGAGGATTTATTATTCTTATTCAATTTACAGACCTCTTACTCAACTTGTTGTCCTAGTATTTTTCTCTTATTTACAAATTACTTTTGTCTTCAATAGTGAACGAAGTCAAAAGTACCAGAAACTGAGAAATTAGGACAATCTGTAGAGCGAGTCTGTTTAGGGTCAGCTGGGGGTGGGTTCACCTAATTAAAAAAAACACATAAGATGTTCAGATTAGTGTCATTTTATTAACATCAAACGACTTAATATTTTTTCGTTTTGTATTTGTTGTAATACAGCTGAGCTGCGTTTTTTGTCACATCTCCACCTTCGTAGGTGATTTTTCCTTCTAATATTCTATTTATAGACCTGCACCAACTATAAATAATTATATGTATGGAAGTGTCAACAAAACATTGTTTTACTTTTTCATGATGTATTTCACAGTCTATAAAACTAAAATCGGTGAATAATTCAATGAAACTTTTTATTCTTTCTTTGATGTTCTTTTCGTGGCAATCGTTATTCAAAAATGCAACGGTTGTTTCTTGTATTTCTTGAAAACAAGCTACTAGGCAGTCGGAGGGATAGCAAAGCCATTTCTTATTTTGGCAATATTCTTTGGCACGTATATATTTGTACATTTCATTGTTCGAATTGCCCAGTAGTTTGCTTTTACAATCTTTACAACCTTTGACGACTTTTTGTAGACACTTCGTCAAGGCCCACCCACAGACATAAGTTCTTTGATCAGCCCCTGAATCAGAAATATTTCTTGTATTTTGCATAACATTTAGGGGCTGATCAATTACAATACTTTGGGATTGCAAGGGAGCATTACCTTTTTCCTTATTTTTAAGGAAAAAGGAGAGAGATTGTAGACAGTCATTAGAATCCTCTTCGCAATTGGAGCCTACTGAATGATTCGTGCTGAAATTATTTAATAATAATGTTTTAAATGCTCCCTCAAATCCCACACAGTTGGGTGTAACATTTCGCGCACCCAAACTTCGAACACATCCAAAGAAATTTTCGAGTGGGTCTTGGTTAAAATTGCGTGTCAGCATCCCGTCAAAGGAATATTTTTTTGATAATAATTGCCAAATCGATTTAAAACCTTCTATTGTTCTAATAAAATTATTTAAAGTTGGGACAGACTTTTCAATTTTCTCATCACCTTTTTTCACCATAAATTTGGCAGTTTTTAACATTATCAACGCATCTTGCCATAACATATGATGAGGAGAATTTCGCTTTACAGCAGCTCTGTATATTTTTCCATTTGGCGGCGTAAAAGATGACGCGTTAAATGTGTCAAACAATTTGTCTATTAGCAGTATAAACGGTATTAGATCCCGACATTCTGAGGGACAATCTCCTCTTGCAATTACATTATCAGTAGCAACTGCCATACTATAACTTAATACTTGAGCCGCATTTTTCACCCTCATTTTTTTTATTTTGTCAGGATCTATGTGTTCATTGGTCAAATTGGGTAGCATACGCAACTCTCCATGCGACCTGTCGGCTTCAAAAACCCGCTGAAAGTATTCCCACTTTACTATTTTTAATAAATTTTCGTGCATATAATGCATTTCTTTATTTAATAAATTATTTCTAATTCCTTTTAATAAGTGGGGAACATCAAACAGCGGGATTATATCATATTTGTTAACACGTATTACGTCCTTTCGCCATTCTTTTCCTGCTTGGAAATATGCAGTTTTGGCTTCGGAGATTAAGCTATTTATAGTGCTTACATTTGCCGAGCTTTGGTCGCATACAGTTGCGATTATCTTTAGACCAGTAGCTTGTACGTTGGCTATAACGTCTACTAACATTTCTTTAAGTTTTGATGTCTTTAATGTTTGGGTAAAGTAGTAAGCTACTGGTTGTTTGTAATTTTTCCTCACCCCTTTGACCATGAACACCAAAACATGATTGGCAAAATTTGGCATCTTACATTTCCCATCGTTCTCAAAACCAACAAGATCGTCTGTGTATACATTGTAATGGATATGGGGAGATATGGACATTTCATCAAATACTAACGTACACAGACGATCTTGTTGCAACATTTTCGACACTGTGGACTTTAACTCTTTAAAAACGATTTCATTTATGCCTGGAGTCAATTTTACTTGAGCAAGCAATGACTTCAGGACTTTCTTAGATGGTAATGTAAAATGTTTACACATTAACTTGTAGGCTTTAGGACTTTTCTTAAAAATTGAAAGCGATAAAATCTTTTCTTCCTGGGTAAATCTATGCCCCTTCTTTTTCTTCCGTCCTTCTATGCATTGCATTCGAGTAAACAATTTAGCCGACTCGGACATGTTACGAGTTAATTTCTCAAAATCTCTGTTCGCACTTTTTTTTTGGATTTGTTTAATGCGCAACTTGAAAGTTTTAAGTTTTTGGCGCAATCTCCTGACTTCATTTTGCGTTTGTCTTGCTTTTCTAGCACACTGCGTTTCAGCCTTTTTCTGCAGAAACTCGACAGTTTTACCTGAAAGATTAAATTTAAAATTTTAAAACATACATATTTAAGATGTTCTGTTGATGTGTGATGTTGAGACTAAAGATTTGCTAAATTCTATGAATTATGTATAATGGATGGAAATAAAAAGTTGTTCGTTTTTTGTAGCCTATGGTATGTCCCAGTGCTGAGCAAAGGCCTCCTTTTTTGCCTTTCAAACTTCACTATCTTGTGCAGTTTCCCACTGCTGCTCTTGCCTGCCCACCACCATATTTATTATTATACATATTTAAAATGTGAGACTTATAATAAACCTCAAGGTCAGTGTTGCACTATCCTTATCTACCAAAAGTTTAGATAAACTCGAGCTCGAGGGACTCGTGGTTAGGAAACAGCCGCACAGGTCAATCAATCAAAGGTTAAGCTACGCTTGCCATGGTCGGTCCGTAGATGGGTGACCATCCATTTCATACCGAGACCCCTCTGTGCCTCGGAAAGCATGTTAAGCCTTCTGTCTCGGCTATCATTTGTAGATTTTTGACATCTATTATGGATAATCAGAAGGCCAAAAGTCTGACAACCACTCTTACCCAAGGGGTATAGTGTTGAGCCAGTAACATTGCAGAGGTCAGATAGGCAGTTGTTCTATGTAATATATGCATATGGTTAGACTGGTAGTCAACCCTAACATAATTCGGAAAAGGCTGGGCAGATTAATTGAGTTTGGATAAACTTAACAATACACACATCATGTTAAATGGATAAACAGCCTAAAACATTCCACCGTTTGGAAAAGAAATTATGTATGCAAATGATAAATTAAACCAGTTAGGTAGTGCTATGTGAATATATAACAAACAAGCAGACAGACCAGTTCACATTTATAATAATAATTATAAAAAAAACAAAGTACCTGCATCAAATTTTGTCAATGGTATGGGAGCATGGCACTTTTCACTTGACATTAAACAGGTAGATCCAGATGGCCCTGAGAATTCTGTAGAACCAACAGCGGATGAAGGTCCAGATCTGGATGGACCAGGTAGGTGTTTAGTTTGAACCGATGACCCAGCCACGTTGGTGATATCAATCATAGGTCCGCCATGACCAGATTGTCTTCTAGGTTGACAGTAGCTATGGTCTGTCTCCACAAAGGTACTGATTGTTTGCTGAACACCTGTAACATAACATTGCAATATTATAATCAGTTGAATTACTTTTTTTCTGATATTTCTGTGTTTTGATGCAACTTCAGTCTGTGTGAAGTAACTAAGATGTTCCATTTTTACTACATAAAATAGTTGTTTATAATTCAGTAACATAAATATTAAAACTATATCTATGTTGCCTTTTTGTACCTTTGATACTTTGAGAAATAAGTCTTTTAATTCTTTTTTATTAGAGAATTTAAGTAAAGGAACAAAAAGTGCCTTTATTTTGATCCCAATGAAAACCCACCATTGAGTAAATAAAATAATAATTTAATTGGTTTCTGTATTAATAGAGCAAAACAGGGATCCCTTACATTCATTATAATAACCTTCAGATTAACTTTTTTATTATTAAACAAAAAAAACACAATCAAAGTTTTGCCATGACACCTGACAGGTTAAGTTGACAAATCTCTTGTACAGCAGCAGCTCACTAGTCTTACAGGGATTTGGTTCAAATGCAAAAATAATAGATCCCAAATCCCTGTTTATTCCACAATTTTATTTTCAGAGTACTTTTATGTTACTCTGACGAGTACAACAAATCAATAAAATTGATAATCTGAATCAATTTGGTATTGTTATAAATGTTATTTTCTCACAAATATTGAGCTAATTTAATTCTACTTACGATTCAAATTAACTGATGGTATGGCTGAACAAATAAGATGACCTCCAGTTGTCTTGAATGTAGGATCAAAATGGTGATCACATATTCTTTTGTTCTTGTATATCTTCGTACGGTCCCTTTCTGTAACCTTGCTGCCAACAGCCGCTATCCAAGCAGCGAACAAATCAGGTCGGTTTTCAGGGTTTGGAAACCGGTGAAGGGGTACACCGTATGCAACTGAAAATGGAACGAAATTTATGAATATCAGAGTATGACTAAATAAAATGAAATTATGGAATAACATAAAACTGTTTTCTTGCTTCTAGTAAATACGGTACGGTATGGTAATAAACACTCACCTAAAGCATCACAGCCAAAAATACAATATCTTCTTCGGAGTTCACTCATATTAACAAAACAACAAAAATGACCAACAAAAAACAAAGTGATAACAATAATATGAAATAAAAACAAAACAAATAACAGTAACAAGACTAACAAGTAACAATTATTAGAAATAACTGAGTTAGTGAGTTTAACTCGGGAAGCGCATCAACGCCGGTAAAACCTTGGTAAAACCGGAGCTGACAATGGCCGAATGGCGACAATGACATTTGTCTGACAATTTGACAAACAAGACAAGATGGCTGCCAAGTTTTGTTAACCCACCAAACTCCAGATGTCGCTGTCGCCCATGGAAATTGATGACAGTGCTAAGTGTGCCCCCCCTGCTATAGACCCATAGCTCTTCCAGGCGGTGATGTCCGAGTAACTATGGGTCGCTTACTCGTTCTTCTCAGCTTTCTGGAAATAAAGGCCTTCTCATGTTGTCTAGATACCTTTGTTTCGAACTTTCGTTCGTTATATATAGCCAGCCCACCACCTACGCAATAGTATGAACATGTGTTTTTATCCATTTCAAATAATCATCATATTGTTTATAATGACAACTACATAACTTTTTGCAACGCACTGGTGCGTTGCCGACCTCACGCTACTGAAGGCTCAATTTCCACTTAAATAATACGTTTATTACGTTGCTTCTTCCAGCCCATCATACGGGAAAACCCTTTAAACTGGCAGCACTGTATGATAATATCAAATATGTGACTTTTTGGCGGGAAGTCAAACGAGGCGGTAAATTTTGATTTCGCAAAAAGTTAATAATTATTGAATTGTACGGAAATACCACTTAAATAACATCGAGTAGGACCTCGAACAACCATGAGTGTCACCAGTGGCGGCGAGGAGCCGCCAGAGATGGGAGAAAAGAAGAAAAGAAAATACAACCACAGCCGAACTTCTGAGTCAACTAATAAGTATAATGTTTTTACCAAACAAAATTATAAAAGGCTATTCATAGAAAATACCAATTCCGAATATGTCGTATACGTCGAGTCAACAGAGCAGGAGAAGGTAGGAAATAAAAACCCTATCACGCTCACCAACCTAATATCGGACAATGTTATAGGAGTCTTAGGAGTACATAGAATAAATGCGCACAAAATAGGAATTACATTCAGAAAGGCGGCTGCGGCCAACAATTTTCTGAAGATGGAAGACTTCCTATGGAAAAATAAATTTAAAGCCTTTATACCATCGTATTTAACAGAAAGGATTGGTGTATTGAGGTTTGTGCCCAAAGAACTCTCCAATGAGGAAATATATAAAAATATAGTGTGCGATTCTGAAGTGATTTCAATTAGAAGATTTATGCGTAAAGTAGAGGGGAAATTAGTGCCTCTCAATACAGTTGCCGTCACCTTTGCATCAACATCTTTACCGCAATACGCCTATATGAAACTATTTAGATACGAGGTGAAAACATACATTCCTCCACTATTGCAATGCTTTAAGTGTCTAAAATTTAATCATTCGGCTAAGACTTGCAGAGGCGAGCAACACTGCTCTTCTTGTGCTGGTCGTCACTCCTACAAAGAATGCGATGTTGAAGAGATCACATGCATCAACTGCGCAGGTAATCATCTTGCCATTTCACGAGACTGTCCCATTAAAAAACAAAAAATTGAAGAGAAAAAGGCCAAATTTCTGCAGCAATCGTATGCCACTGTTGTGAAACCACCTCCTCCATTTAATGAGAAATCTTTTCCTGTTTTACCCAAGGTTACTGAAAAGGCTAAAGTCAATGATATTTTGGACATTAAACAAGTAGCAAATAATGACATTATAATTAACGCAATTGTTAAATCGTTGGTTGCATTAGGAAACAAGAGTGACTCTGATGGGCCACTCACACATAAGAAAATAAAGGAAATATTTTTATCAAATTTAATTTGAATATGGATAATTATCTAAATATTTTACAGTATAATATACAGAGTTTACAGAGTAAAAAGAGCCTATTACAAAATTTATTAATTGAAAAAAATATAGATGTCTGTCTTCTCAATGAAACTTGGTTCAAGTCTAATTCTATAATCCCACACTTTCCCACATATAATTTAATACACAAAAATTCCATAAATTCTCATAATGGAGTAGCCATTTTGGTGAACCATCGTTTAAAGTATAAAGTAATTAATACACACTTCTCAGAATCGATTCAAAACTTATGTATCACTATAGAAACACAATTCGGAGCAATGGCTATACTTTGTGTATACAGCCCTCCAAGTATCAGATTTGACTCAGCAAAGTTAAAGGACTTAATCAATAACATTCCCAAACCTTGTATAGTTATGGGTGATTTTAACGCCCATAACATAGCCTTTGGATGCCATAGTGATAATAATAGAGGTAGATGTTTATTTAATATAATTGATGAATTTGACTTATGTATTTTGAATGATGGATCACCAACAACTGTTCCTTATCCAAATAGACAAGCTTCAGCGATAGATATTGCCCTTGTTAGCTCTTCAATAGCTCATTTATGTAACTGGTATGTTCATGACGATCCCATGGGTAGCTATCATCTTCCAACCTTACTTGAGATCAACATTCAACCATCAATGTATGACACGTCACCACCTGTAGATCAAAAGAAATATATTTATAGTAAGGCAGATTGGGATGAATATTATAGATTATCAGAAACTTGTTTTTCCCACTTGAACTCAATAAATGATTCCCCTATCAATACATATAACCATTTTATAGAAAAGTTGAATGATTTAAGGAATAAAACAATTCCAAAGCGAAAATTAATTGCAAACACAGCTATTAAAAAGCCAGTACCATGGTGGAATATAAAATGCAGTGATGCTGTCGCAAAATCAAAAGATGCATTAAAATATTATTTTTCTCAACCTAACATTGAAAACTGGATAATATATAAAAAACTAGATGCAAAAAAGAAAAGACTTCTGAAGGAAGAAAGTTCTTCTTCTTGGCAAAATTTATGTAGTAGCTTCAATAGGTTAACTCCAGTTTCTAGGATATGGGGATACATTAAAAAGTTTAAAAAAATTGGCACAAATCGAAACAAAAACATCAATGATGAGTGGGTTCCAAGTTTTTTAGATAACTTATCAGATTCTACTGAAATAGATGACAATAGGCTTGAGTATTTGTTCGAAAATGCTACAGAAAATGAAATAAATGCATTTTTAAAGAACAATTTCACTATACAAGAGATGAAAACATGTTTAAAGAGTAGGAAAGATACTACACCGGGATTGGATGACATACCTTACATGGCAATCAAAAAATTACATTTAAATGCACAACTAACATTACTTACTATTTATAATAAACTATGGGATGAACTAGTAATACCTGAGTCTTGGAAAACACAGTGTGTCATTCCAATTTTAAAACCTAAAAAACCTGTAAATAGTGCCTCTTCATATAGACCTATTTCCTTATCATCTTGTTTGGGTAAACTCTTTGAAAATATGTTGAAGTTAAGATTAGATTATTTTGTTGAATCGCAAAGCTTAATTCCTTCTATTCAGTTTGGCTTCAGAAAAGGTAAAAGTTGCTCTGAAAGCCTTGTATCTTTATTATCAGATGTAAGACAGGTTAAATTAAGTCACTCTAATGCAATCTGCGTGTTTTTAGATGTAAAAGGTGCTTTTGACAATGTAAATATAGAAGAACTCATTCAAGTATCTCACGATATTGGTATACCTGGTCATATTCTAAAATGGCTTTATTCTTTTTTAAACAATAGAACTGTTTTTGTTAAATATAATAATAAATTGCATGGACCTAAGACTGTCAACAAAGGCACAATGCAAGGGGCAACTTTGTCTCCTTTACTTTATAATTTATATACTTCTGAAATATTAAAATATGTAGATGTACCTGATGTAAATATCCTGCAATTTGCAGATGACTTGCTTTTGTACAGTATAAATCAAAACATAGATATAGCAATGGCTAATATCAATAAGGCTTTGTCTCAATTATACAACTATTATCATAGTAAACTTAAATTAGAAATAAGTCCAGAAAAGAGCTCAGTTTTAATTATCAGTAAAAATGTAAATACTCAAAGTAAAGTTAAAATTTCATACAATAATGTAGAAATTCCTGTTGTTAAACAACATAAATTCCTAGGCGTCATTATTGATGATAAATTAAAGTTTGATGAACATATTAAACATATAAGTAGCAAAGCGCTGAATGGTATTAATCTATTGAGACATTTAGCAGGGAGTTTTTGGGGATCTGACCCCAAAGTTATGAGTATGCTGTACAAAAGTATAGTGAGAAGCCATTTTGATTACAGCAGTTTAGCTTACATGAATGCCAATAGCACCTTGTTACGAAAATTAGATGTAATTCAAAATATGGGACTAAGACTTATTTGTGGGGCTATGCGCTCCACACCTATTAATTCATTAGAAATTGAGACATGTATACCTCCCTTGACATTACGAAGGTTGTTGTTGGCTGAGAGATTTTTATTAAAAGTCATTGCATCAAATGATAATCCTTTACTTAGGAAACTAACAATACATCCTGAAATCTCACAGTCAATTACTTCCAATGCCATCTCTGCTTCTTCTTTGGTTGGTGGAACTCTACCTGAAATGCCAACAATATTTGTACATGTAAATAATAATTCAAAAGATATTGTAAAAAATGATATTTGGCCTGTATATAAAATTCCATATAATGGTATTATTAACAGCTTTGCAATCCATTTAGATACGGTGCACAATCAATTTGATTTTTTACAGTTTAAAGACAATAGACCAGAACATTATGTTATTTATACAGATGGATCTAAAACACACCATAATGTAAATGCAGCATTCTATGATCCACAGCTAGAGTTCACTAAATGTATGAAATTAAACAGGGTGTGTAGCATTTTCACTGCAGAATGCTATGCAATTTATTGTGCACTGCAGCATGTAAATAGTCTTGTAAATAATGTACATAATATTTTGATAGTTACAGACTCCAGAAGTAGTTTGTCTGTTCTACATAATGTAAATACTTCTTTTAAATTAAATTATATTATTTATGATATTAGACTTATAATCCAAAAACTACTTGATAAGTATATTAAAGTAGAATTTGTATGGGTACCTTCACATAATGGCATTCGTGGAAACGAAGTAGCTGACGCTGCGGCCCGTTCAGACCATGACGAGGATCGATCTGAGTTACTCAAGGTTCCATTCACTGATTACTACAGCCTTTTTGAAGAACTTAATAGACAGCTATGGAAGGAGTATTGGGACATAACCCTGGAAACGAAAGGCAGATGGTATGCTGGAATACAAAATGAATTACCGATTAAACCTTGGTACAATAACTTCAAATACTTCACAAGAAGATTTATAACTATTATAACACGCATGAGATTGGGACATTGCTTAACACCAGCTCACCTGAATAGGATTCGGATAATTAACAATAGCCGATGTCATCATTGTAGAGCAGAGCATGCTGATTTGGATCATATTATCTTAAAGTGTTCAAGTTTTAACATTCAACGTTTGCGTTTGGCCAGTGAATTGAGTGCATTAAATGACAGTGACATTACTATTGACATTGAAAGTGAACGTCAAAATGAAAGTGTTCCCCGCAGTGTTCAGGATCTATTACAAAATAAGAAATATTTTAATGTGTTGTATAAATATATTTGTAATACCGTAGAAAAAATTTAATCCATTTTGTAATCATAATGTATATAAATTAATTAGTTGTAATTTAAATTAGTATGAAGACGATGATAATTCACTGAGATGTATTCACCCAACCCGAAAGGGTGTGGATAATATGAACAAAAATGAATGAAAAACTATAATGATGTAAAAACATTATTTTAAAGTCTCATAGTATTAAAATTTGTACTACATCTAAGCTAAACGCATCTATGTATACGACTGAAAGACTCGAATCTATGGTCATGAATAAAAAATTATTAAAAAAAAAAAAAAATATCAAATATGTCTATGGTTATTTAAAAAACCATGAATAGAGGCTAGAGCTGATGCTATCGCTAATCGATTTATCAAATAAAACCGATATAATAGAATAATACCACTTTTTAAACAATCACAATCGACTAAATATCGTAATTTTCTACCTATTAATATTATTCTCAATATTTTAAGATAAACGTACTTAACGTAATGAATGTACATATTAATATAATTTAAATATGAGTGATGATTCTAAATGTTGGTGGATGGATTGTGTGAGGAATGACATGAAAGAAAAGAGAGTGAATGATGCTGTGACGGTTGCCAGGGAAGAATAGAAGAAGAAAACATGTTGCGCCGGCCGCCGACCCATTATGGGCAGAATGATGATGGCATGTCGACACGGTTGGCGCAGTGGTTAAGCGATTGCCTGCTGCGGTGCGTGTCGCCGGTTCGATTCCCGCACCAAACAAATATTTGTATGACCTTTATGTAGTTGTTCCGGGTCTGGCTGTTTGTGTATGTGAGTTTTTATGTTATGAGCAAAGTTTAAAAAAAAAAAACGTAATAAATAAAACCGTAATTTCAAAGAGAAATCGGATCATGTACAGTCGCCAGCAGGTCAAGCTACCCGAAACTGTCAAATTTTCCCAATCAACCTTGAACCTTATGCTGTCGGGATAAAGTTGAAAATCTTTTAAAGAAAATTGACAGATTGTAGTAGCTTGATGTGCTGGCGTCTGTACCTTTAGGGTGCCCGCCTACGCGCGCCTTTTTGTAGCCCTCGTCGATAGTTTTTGCTAGCTATCGAGGGATGTGCACGTCATGGATTTACAGGAGATCGATGTTTATTTCTCTCTTCAAAGAATACTGTTCAACCAAAATCAATAGTTCAAATAAGTACTAACGCTTAAATTATTATAACAATGGGGCCGACAACTGTCAAAGTGGCGCTACTAGCACAAAGACCAATAACAAAGCAGTTTTTGTAAGGAATTAGTAGTGAATTCATAATTAGAGACAATTATTGAGGAAATGCCTAGATGTTGTGTACCAAATTGTGAAGAAACTGGAAGCCACCAGTTTCCTCGAGATGAGAAACTTAAAAATTATTATTTTAAGTTTGACTAGGTCTTCAATAACTATTTCCTTTCATTGGTATGTAACCTATACTACCTACATCGGCTGGATCACATAACTTAAAATGTAAGAAATTTTATTGAACTTTTTTAATGCAATTTAAAACTATTCTAAATCGGAAAATTGACAAGAAATCAACGCAAATAAGAAATCCGAAGCGTGTAAATGATTATCTCACTTAATAACAAGGGTTCGTACAGTAGTGGCGCCATCTGAGATCAGTTTTCACTTGCCGGCCCCATTAGAATTACCTACCGTTTTAGTAGGTACCTAATATAATAATAAACTATTTTATAAACTTATCTTAGTATCTACCTAGGTATGTATTTACCTTTCTATCACTTTCACACCTAAACCGTATAGGTACTTTCAAAAACTCATTACTTAAGTAGGTACTTATGTATGTAGATGAAAAGAAATATTCGAAAGTTTTCAAATTGTATCCCTCGATAGCCAGCGTTATCGACGTGTGATACAAAAAGTCGCACGTGGGCGGGCACCCTTAGATAGTATAATAATAACTGAAGTTTTGTTGACAATAAGCGATTAAATTATTATTGTATTTGTTGCACGAGATAAATTTAAGAATTAGTTAAATCTATAACATAAATATGTCAAATTTAAATTATTATTTTATAATGTAATATTCTTTTATCCCACAAATAATACCAATTAATTGATTAATTTCTTTTTTCTTTTTTTAATTAAGTTATTATAAGAATTGTAACGTTGTTATTGTATTAAAAAAAATTGTAAATTCCCCGAGTAAATTGTAACGACGCATGTATTTAATAAAAATAGCCAATCAATGTAAAAATAGTATTACACAGTACAGTGATTATGATTATCATTATTCTATCAATCGATTTATAATAATTTCGACTAATATTGCAAAATTGCATCTCTCTCTAATTCTCTATTAAAAAAAAAAGTTTTGTCCAGTCTTTGGATGATTGTAAACGGAAGTTCTGAGCAAAATGTCAATACTGAAAAAAAGCGCGGGAATCATCGAATTTGGCGGGCGTGATTTTTCTTTCGTTTTCTTTTTTAAATTAAAAAACACTTAAGATTGGAGATAAGTTGTGTAAATATATGTAGATATTCATTAGATTAGTTAATTTTATTGTTTGTGTATATTGTACTTCATATTTAGGGTAAGTTTTTGTATTTTATCTTTTTCTGTCCACAATGGACAACGAACCGCCTGATCCGGGGGGCACAGTCCCCTCGGTCGGGCATAATATAACCATTTACGAATCCAGTATGGATACCGATTCATCCATAACCAGATCGGAGCGGAAAAGGACTAGAGCTCCACGAAAAGTGTGCAAAAATTGCAATAAAAAAAGGCGAAATAGTCACTCTCACACTACAACAGAAATAAATAAAGGAGCACAGTGTCATTGCGACAATGACTCAGCCACTAGTTCAAAAATAGCATCAGACGTACCGGTTCATTCAATTTTAGTTCACCAAGAAACCTCTCCACGTTCTGTGGATGTTCCCCAGACTGAAAACCTCATAAAGTCAGATCTTCCCCAGAAGGCGCCACAGGTTACTAGGACTTTGTATGAGGCCACAGACCTGTCGCCATACGTTGTACACATTCAAAACATTTTTGATACACAAAACTCTGCTCAAACATTACACCCAATAACTTTAGGGCATTTTCTTAAAAAACGCATGTTCAACAACATCATTAACGGTTCATTAAAACGCATTGGTCGTAATAGAATATCGCTAAGTTTCTCTCGTTACGTAGATGCTAACTCTTTCTTAAATGACCCAAGTTTGGCCAAAGAAAAGTTGAAGGCATTTGTTCCATCAATTAATGTGTGTCGCATTGGAATTGTTAAAGGCGTACCTACCGAATGGTCTCCGGAGGAAATACTGGAAAATATATCTGTCCCCGCTGGATGCGGGAAAGTTATCAAAGCAAGGCGTCTCAATTATAAAGTGCACGAACCGACCCCTGTGTGGAAACCATCGCAAACAGTCGTGCTCACCTTTGACGGACAAATTTTACCAAAACGTGTGTTTTGTTGTTACAATTCTATGCCAGTGGAATTGTATACATTCCCAACAATTCAATGTTTTAATTGTTGTCGTTTTGGCCATACAAAGGTACAATGCAGGTCGAACTCTCAGTGCTTCAAGTGAAGTGGAGAAGCATTCTGCTGACACTTGCAGTATTGAAGATGAGAGTAATAGTAAATGCTGTCATTGCGGTGGCATTCATTATGCCATTAATAAAAAATGCCCAGAATTTGAGAGGCAAAAAGCAATTAAGCATTATATGGCCCATAGCTGCGTGTCATATGCGGAAGCGTCACAGCTACATCCACCAATCTCAAAATTGTATGCCGATGTGGTCACATCTGCCCCATCACATACCACAAAAAATTCTTTCTTTTCACAACCTTCGCCCAATCACGTAACACACCAATTGTCTCCTCACAAAGAAAAACCGTATTTCTTAAACCTCGGGATCCCCCAAAAACAACTAAGGGGTATGACCGGGCAGCTCATCAAGCATTAATCACTAATGATGTTTCTGTGTCAGGGAATGGTGTTGCATTCCAAAATAAAACAACAAATAATAATGAGAGCCAAATTTTTAATTTAATAATTATGCTTATTAATACTTTATCTAAAAATAATAATATTGAACCGTCCAACGTTGCTACTTTAATTGATACTCTGTCTAACTTATTTAACCTTAATCATAATGGATCGAAATCTACCCAAGATTGTCCAGTGGAACAGTCGCAGCATTGTGAATAAAAAATCTGATCTGTCCTACATATTGAACAAATACGATCCCTTTGCAGTCGCTCTCTGTGAGACATGGCTTAAACCAGGGTTTTCTTTTAGAATTCCTGGCTATGCGTGTCTCAGAACAGACAGAAGCGATGGGTATGGCGGTGTCGCCATACTTATTAAAAATAACTTGTCTTTTCAATCTTTTCCTCTTCCAAGTCTCAGTGACGAAATATCTGCTGTCGCTGCTATTGTAAATAAAATCTGTTTAGTATGTATATATTATTCTCGTCCCACTATAGATATTCTTTCTGAAATAAGTAATCTTCTTTCAGTTTTACCTAAACCATTTTTGGTAATGGGAGATTTTAACGCACAACATCAGTCCTGGGGTAGTTCTAGTTCCAATTGCTATGGGGAAAAGTTATTAGAAATTCTAGACTTTAATAATTTGTGTATTTTAAACACATGTCTCCCAACACGCCGAACAAATCCAGATGAGGGAATAAGTGCCCCTGACCTCTCAATCTGCACACCTGAGTTAGCATCAACATTATCCTGGTCTCCTTTACCGTCTTCTTATGGTAGTGATCATTACCCTTTAATAATTTCTTTTCCACATAAAAAACCAGTTGCTAGCAATCCAGCACCACGATTAAAGTATAGACTTCAAAATGCAGATTGGGATACATACAAAAATGATGTACAAGAAAGAATTCTTGGTTTATCTAATTCCTTACAACTACACAATCCTCAGTTATTATCTAATCAAATAACAAGAATTTTAATAGAGGTGGCAGATAATACTTTCCCTATTAAGAATGGTGCTACAGGCAAACTTCCTTCACCACCTTGGTGGGATGCTGAGTGCACTCAGGCTATTAAAAAAAGAAAAGAGGCAGAAAAAAATTATGGCCATACTATGACTCGTCACAATTTTGAGATATACCTAGAAGCTGCTCGTACAACTCGTAAGCTCCTTAGGAAAAAGAAATCTGAAGGTTGGCAAAGATTCTGTGCATCTATCTCGCCAGAAGTTAATGCATCTCTAGTATGGCAAAATATTAGGCGATTCAGGTCAGCATTTAGTGACACAACAGCCTCAAAACTGCCATTAGAATTAGCCAATGAGTTTATGGATCATTTAGCTCCTCCTTCAGTCCCAGAACAGAGATCTTTAATGCACTATCCCTATGTTCCTATTCCTAATTCTGAGTTGAATTCCCTGTTCACACTAAGTGAGTTGAAGGGAGTCCTTTCACATGTTAAGGATTCAGCTCCTGGTGAAGATGGTATACCATATTCATTTATATCTAATTTATCCGACTCTGTTCTTTTAATATATTTAAATCTCATCAATACAGCTTTGATATCTGGCAACATACCATCAAGTTGGAAGTCTCAAACAATTATTCCCATTCTGAAACCAAACAAACCTTCCTCTAATGTTACATCTTATCGACCAATTGCACTTTCTACAGTTCTTGCTAAAATTGTTGAACATCTCATTAAGAATCGTTTGGAGTGGTTTTTGGAAAGCAAAAACTTGCTAGCTACATCACAGTTTGGTTTTCGGAAGGGTAAAAGTACGATGGACAGCCTTAGTGTATTCACAACTGATATTCGCTTAGCCTTCTCTTCTAATAACTCTGTAATTGCTGCTTTCCTGGATATTAGCTCAGCTTACGATAATGTCCAGGTATCAATCCTAGAACAAAAGCTGAATTCATTACAAGTTCCATTAATGCTGTCTAAGTTCATAATTAACATGCTTTCAGAGAGATCTTTAAATCTTCATATTGAAGGGTATACATTTACCCGTATAGTATGGAAAGGTCTCCCTCAAGGCTCTGTAATTAGTCCAATTCTCTACAATATTTACACTTATGATTTGGAATCCTCCCTAAATGAGTCAGTACAAGTTCTTCAATATGCAGATGATTTACTTCTTTATTCATCTGGTCATTCTGTTGAGAATATTTGTACTTCCTTAACCTCTTCTTTATGCTTACTGAAGACTTGGCTAGAAACCAATGGTCTACACCTGTCAATTGATAAAAGCAACATTGTCTTGTTTACTAGAATGCGTAAGCCCCCTATAGTTATAGTAAGGTATAATAATATCCCTATGCCCGTTAAAAACCAGGTAAAATTTTTAGGCCTTATTTTGGATACACATCTTACTGGTTTACCACGCTGTGACTATATAGCTGCTAAATGTGAACGAAATATCAACATAATTAGATGTCTTGCTGGTGTTTGGTGGGGAGCACATCCCTTTTCATTAAAACTATTGTACAACACCTTGATTAGAAGCGTATTGGACTATGGGACGTTTTTGCTGGAACCTGCTAATGTTGCTGGTCTTAAGAAACTTGACAGTGTTCAGTCAAAGACACTTAGAGTGGTTTCAGGTGCAATGAAAAGCAGTCCTATTAATTGTCTTCAGGTGGAATGTGGAGACCCTCCACTTCATTTACGACGTCAATTTTTAGCTGATAGATTTATGGCTCGGTGTCTGCAATTTACATATCATCCTTTGCGAAATAAACTTTTCATTCTCTCTGAAGAAGTAATTTCATCCACTTATTGGAGGCACAAAGCTACTCCGTGTTTAGTTAAAAGCTTTAGAAAATTCAATTTAATTGAAGCTCCCTGTCACCAATCTCAATTTCTTCCTTTATTTCACTGTAATTACAGTTCATTAATTATGTCACCAAATATACATTATAACCTTAACATTTACCGAGATGACGTATGTCACAACCACAGAACACTTATACTCAGAGGTCACAACCATATCTTCAACTTCACTATGGATAGAGACTGGAAGGCACAGACTTAGTACCTGGAAGGGCTGTCAGCTCTTGTTCACAGATGCTTCGAAGCATGGAAGAGACTCATGTGTGGGAGTAGGTGTATACCACTCCCAATATAATATCGTCCAAAAAATAAAACTCCCGCCCGAATCATCTGTATTTACGGGAGAATGTTACGGTCTATTCAAAGCTGTCGAATATATACTTCTAATGGGCTTACGGAATTCACTCACTTTGACTGATGCAAGGAGTGCCTTACAATCTTTGGCCAGATTCCCTTTCTATTCTCATAATCCTTATATTATATTTGAAACACGTGAACTCCTTTATAGGTGTTCTATTAAGGGGTATTCAGTGCATTTTGCGTGGATACCCTCGCATTGTGGCATTTTAGGTAATGAGAGAGCTGACCAGATAGCTAATGATACCGTATTGTGTGGAGACGTTTTTCCGAACAAAAATAACACCCAAGATCTGGCAGCTCTGCCCAGGGTTTATCTACAGGAATCCTGGGGTCAGCTTTGGTCCGGGCAATCAGTGAAAGGGAAATTTTATCGTAATATTCAGCCATCCATTTTTGTTAAACCTTGGTTTAGCAAATACAAACTAAACAAAAAGATTACAACAATATTCATACGTATGCGATTAGGTCATGTGTGCACTCCTGCTCATCTTGCTAGGCTTGGCATTGTGCAGAACCCTGCGTGTGAATGTGGCGCTGAAGTGGGAGATCTGAACCACCTTATTTTTTCCTGCCCCCTTTATGACCACTCCTCACTTTTCCAAAGTCTTGTTTCCCTCCGAGTCCCTTTTCCCACTTCTATTGCATGTATTTTATTTAATTTTAATGTAGATATCTATAAAACCATAGCTCTTTTCCTTGTAAATAATGATATATCTATTTAAACATCATTTATAAACCTCTTTTATGTACCATGTAGCTCTTAGTTTACGCATCGAGTCGGCCTTTTTGCTGGGCCACCTGGTGGCGTTAAAACGTTAGTTTTCTGTTAAATTAAATTCCCATAGTGTTAATTTGTTATAATTTATTATTTTTATTTAATAACATCTAATCTCCTTTCCATTTCCAAATTCCCCGTTATAATATTTTATCATTTCGCGAGTACTTGATTTTGTTAACAAATAAAACATTGTCAGTGGCAATAAGCACGAATAGTGCAACGCCAAAAAAAAAAAAAAAAAATGTCAATACTTGTTTTGTTGGGAATTATTTGCCAATTATTTATGAACAACTAACAATAAGAGAATTATTTACACAAAGACAGAAGTACCTAATATAGAAACTACATGGCATCGTAATTACGAAGCGCGCCAGCCTAATTCATGATGCAAAGAAAACCTGGATTCCCCGTCGCTAATTGCAGTATAAAAATGGTAATTGACCCGGTGTTTAGTTAAACAGTAGTGAGAAAGTGCAATAAAACCACTTAGCAAGCAATTTTGCTAATAGTTGCAATACTAGCTGTAGTTTGGGCGGTCATTATTTTAAGCGCGTTTTCGAGGTGCAATACAAAAAGTTACAACTGTTGATTGCAAACTTAAATAAAGTTTATTATTAAATTACGTGAACTTAAATGGAACAGACTAGGTAAATGTAATTAATATATCTATGTATAGGTACCCAATGAACTCTCTGATTAAGAATAAATAAACAAATGGGTTATGATGTGCCTACCTTCATGTTAATCGTTTTAGCAGTTAATTATGAAAGAAAAATTGTTTATTCTGCACAAACAAAATGCACATTACAGTGAAATAACATAAATCGCACACAAACAAGTAGCCAAAAGAAGTAGACGGACGGAGCAGTAGTAGTCCATTAGGCTTGCTCGCCATTAAATACCACTTTTTATGGAACTGACTGAACGTGACTTGATTGTATTCAAACAATTTAAAATGTTTACATTATGATCATAGATAGATAGATTACTCTTCCTTTTTGAAGTAAAACTTCAGGCGGCGATTTGGTTATTGGATGAGTGTTGAGAGTGAAATTTCAAGGATGTGGTCACGTTTAGGTACATTTCATATCATGAGAGAGAAGAAAGATATAACTCTCTCTGTCTCAAACTTCTCTCTTAATCTTATTTTTTAAGAAGATTCCTTTCTATCACTTGAACAGTGAGACCCAATCAATTTGAAAAAAAAATTTTTCATTTTCCTCAGCCGGACTGCGTGGCAATGCCGGACCCGCAGTTGTTAGAAGAGGACAGTGATCAGCAGCAACGTCGGCAGCAGCTCATCAACTTCGGTCACTCACAGTGGGGCTTCAATAACTGGAGCTGGTCAGTTAGCAAACAAGAGCTAGGTAAGCTTTTTACTAACTTTTTACTTATTGATGTTAAAGCTAAAGGTTTTAGCGTCATAAACTTGTTAGTACAGCTCAATTCAAATTTGACAGCAGTCTGAAGTGCATCCTATTTGCTGCACAGGACTGCACCCCTCACTCTCGCTGATATAGTTGTAAAACAGCAGTAGACAACAGTTTTTTATCTAAAGCCGATAACAACCTTTAAACAACGAGTGACTACAGGTTGTTTATCCAACTGCAAGCTAAAAGGTTAAGGAGCACGGTTGGTTTTTGAGCCCAAATTATTTTATTTGTAAGTTTAAAATGGTTTTTCACGATAATGGAAGTGTTGTTTGTTGCTTACAATGTATCGATTATTTTTACACACTACATAAATTCAACCTTGAAAACCTGAATAAAGTTTTGTATATATTCAGCCGTGGATCTCTATTTACCCCGTTTTATCCGGTAGGTACCTACCTTCCTATGTTAATAATACGAAACTCGTAAATAACTATACTCCATTTGAAATAAGATTAGACATTTAAATAAACCTTTTTTACAGTCCGTTCAACCGATTTTGACTTCTATTGCGTTGGTGGCATGACAAATGGCAGCTGTAATAAACAGTTTGTATTGTAACCACGATTTTGCTTTTAACAATGCAAACTATGTGATGCCCATAGTGTCACTCTGTCGCGCACGGGATATCGTTGATCGTTGATCAAACATTCGGCAGCTAACGCGATTTCGCTCGCACGACAGCGCTGTCTCCTATCTCTGTTCTTGTCTATCGGTAACTGTAGGTTTGCGACTGTGATCACAGCGATCGATTGCATGTAGTCGTGCGCCGAGCCCTGGGCGCGTAACATAATATCTTCCTCCTTTTAATATATCAATGATAATTAGTTATCAGTTTTAAGCTGAAAATCCAATCTCATAGTTCTCGAGCTTTCATAGATATTTTCCTACCATCATTTGTTTTAGATTTTGTGGACTTCACAAATGGCAAGTACTGTGCGGGGGTGGTTGCATTTGTCTCCATAACAGTGAAGAGCTTCGACATACATCGGGAGAACATCGGCTATGCCACCTCAACCGCCAACTCTAAGGGATTCGCCATTTACAAGTCTAGAAAGGTATAAAACAAAACAAGACGAAACTGCATAATACAATGTCGAATTTTGTTGTTTTTCAAGTTAAAAAATCTGATGTTTTTGCTACATAAAAAGTGCTTTATATAACTTTTTGTGTATCTACAGTGTGCAGTGACGAACGCACTTCGTGAGACGTTGCTGAGCTTCGGCGGAAGTGTGGCCACCGAGCTGACAGAGCTACTCGAGGCTCATCGTGTGGAGGCGCCTCCCAGCGCGCCCGAGCCGGCCATAGAGAACAACCAGAATGTCGCCAACAAATACGTCGAGCCCAAGAACATGACGAAAATGACGTTCGAGCGAGCCGCGCGCAAGGACTCCGACAGCGGCACCCCTCCGCACTCCGCGCTGCGCCCCCCGCTGGCGCCCCCCGCGCCCGCTGCGCCCCCCGCGCCCCTCGCGCCCCCGCCCGTGCAGAACGGCGCCCTCGCGCCGCCCCCCGCCGTCAAGAACGCGCGTGTCGTGGGCGCCGCCATGCCGCCCGCCAACCGGCCCCGGGCGGCCCCGGGCCCCGCCGCGCCGCCGCCTGCTCACGCGCGCCCCAACTCCAACGTAAGTTTCGTGCTGCAGCCGGTGCTGGGCGGCTACGGGCCGGCGCCGCTGTACGGCGCGCCGCGCGTGGCGGGGCCGGCGGGGCCCGTGGGGCCCGCGCCGCACGTGTTCCCCAACGCGTACTACGAGTACCCCGGCGGCGGCTGGCACTTCGCGTACGAGAGCTACGAGCGGCCGGGCGGCAACGTGAACCTCAACTTCAACCTGCCGCCCAAGAACCTCGTGGTGAACGGGCGCGGCGCGGTCCGGCCCGACGACGCCGCCTTCGCTGCGCAGGCGCCGGCGCAGGGTTGCTGGATCAAGCCCACCATCTTCTACGACGGCTTCTGGACCGAGCAGAAGGTCAAGAAGTGGGTAGCGGAGCAGGTGGAGAAGCAGTTCCCGGAGGACGCAAGCGCGGCCTCCTCCGCGTCGCCCGACAAGGCCTAGCCGCCGCCCGCACCTAGCCCCCTTGCCGCCGCCTGCACCTAGCCCCGTTGCCGCCGCCCGCACCTAGCCCCCTTGCCGCCGCCCGCACCTAGCCCCCTTGCCGCCGCCCGCACCTAGCCCCCTAGCCAGCCGGCTCACTAGCCAATAGTATTTTATCAGCGAGTTATTCTTATACACTTGTGGAAGTTTTTTGCCACAATACACAAGTATTGCAGTAGTCTTGAGAATAGTAAATGACTGTATGTTAGGTACGTTAGGTATATCGGTAAGTTTGAAATCTGAAAAATGGTGAACTATTTTTTATGTAATTTTTCCTCGTTGTATGTAGTTGTAAGTGTTGTGGACGGTCAGGCGTCGCTCGTCGCCACTTCGTTGTTAGAAGTCGGTGTGGTAGGAGTGTTTTAAATGTCTGCTTTTACCTTGATCTAGTATTTTTCCGAGAATAGCATTAAAATTCGCACAGCTATCGAAATCTTATTGATGTACACTTGCGTGATGGTTTTACTAGATTTTACCAAATGGATTTACGAATGACCTGTCAAATTTTACTCGGTGTTTTTAAAATTAGGATATTTTAATATTTTTCATGTAATGATTACATTAGGAATTGCGTTTTGACCGTGTTACATAATTAGGTAATAAACGAAAGGAATTGCGGATGTACATAGATTTATGTATGTAGTTTTACTGTGTAGCTATGCACGGTAAATAACTGTTTTTATTGAAATAAATTGTTTGAATATTTTTAATGTTTGATTGATAGTTTCGTTCATTAGTTTACCTTTTTATTAACATCCTCTTAGTGGCAATTATAAGTTTCACAACACATTAGCTTCATTGCCAATCGTCATAAATATGCCAATTTGATTCCCATTTCTTTTCCCGTATTATATTTATAATTTTACCCATTTCCGATTCTATACAGCTGCCAAAAACAATCAGGCTGGAGAATGAACAAGTGATTGTTGAACAAGAGCCAGGAAAGTTGGCACTGGACGGGCTGAGCGAGGAAGAGGCCAGAGCGGAGCGGAAGCGGCGCCAGCGGCAAGCACAAGAGGAGTTCCGGCTGAAACAGCTCGAGAAGCGACAAGGACTCGGTTAGAACAGCTTTATTGTTACCAACGCAGAGCACGGACCCGCGGCGCCCAGCGTGTCCGTGCGCTGTGGTTACCAACATCTTACTAGATAATTACAGAATTTATATTTGATGCAGTTATGGCACGTAATGGTAGTAATAATTAAGAGGCCGGCGATGGATGCGTAGTTCATACAAACGTAATACCAAAATAATATGTAAAACAAACATATTCTTAAGGTAGTGTCTTTATTCCGATTGGAATACAGGATATCTAGGTTCCCAAATATATATTTTTAATGGACACTGATTTAAACAAGAGTTATGAGAAAAAAAAAGTTTTCTATAGAAATTTTAAATTCCTCTTATCTCGTCTTTATATCATTGTCATTTCAAAATATATATTTGGGAACATAGATATTCCGTAACTCAATCGAAATAAAGACACACTACCTTAAAAATATGTTTAATTTACAAATTGTTTTGGTATTAATTTTTTATGAACTACGCATGCTACGCCCCTTAAGATTATTAATTTATGCTTGCTGATACCGTTTCGGCCCAGTGGGAGCAGTGGTAGCCCAGTGGTAACGGCCGTGAATTACGAGTTGAACGTCGTAGGTTCGAAGTTCGAACCTCGGCTGTCTTAGCCACTTTAGTTTGTGTACATTATTTCATCACCACTCCTCTCAAAACGGTAAAGGAAAACATCGTGAGGAAACCGGCGCCGCGGCGTGTCCTAGAACCAAAAATTTGATTGGTGCGAACATTTTGTATAAAAAAGATAAGTGTAGTTTATGCTATTTCCTATTCGACGATGATGTACAGTCAACCGTACCGTCCATGGTAACAATTTGACATCGACAACACCTTGCACAACAATTTAAAAAAATTCTGCTTCAACAATGTTTGCTATTTAAAAACTTTTCAAATGTAAAAGTTGTAACTTTTACGTTTGAAAAGTCCAATTACTTACACAAGAGCAGATAATTTAGGGTAAAGTGAAGCTCAAGCTTTTACTTGGCTGTCAGTCAGTGATAAAAAGCCGATTTTTAGACGTTTATACAGTGTGCCTTGATAATGTGCACATATCGAAATGAGGGAAACTTAGCTTAATTTTATCGACGGAAAAAATATTAAAAAAAAATCAAAAAACAATTCAATTTTTATAGCATTTTCAAATTGGGGTCACAGCAGCGAACAAATCGCTGCTGTGACCCCTGTGTAAACAAATCGGTATAACTTTTAAACTAAACGATCTATCACGATGAAACAAACTCAGTAATGACTGGAATAATAAGCGTCTTCTTAATAAAAAAACTAAAGAAAAAACTCGCCATCAATTGAGTATTTGGGTGATTTTATAACAAATATGTGATATATTTTCATAAATTTTTATAATAATTGTAAAATATCTCAAATACCCTTTTTTATTACTTTTAATTATTTTCCATCGTATCGAAAGCTGATATAACTCAATCACAACGTTTCATAACAACTGTTAAAGAAAGGCCTTGCACTCGTCTACGTACTTTACTTTAGCAGGTAGAGACCCTATTTTTGTAAAAAAAAAAAACTTTTTTTTTACAAAAATAGGGTAAAAATATATTTTTTAATATTTTTTCCGTCGATAAAATTAAGCAGTTTCACTCATTTCGATATGTGCACATTATGAAGACTCACACTGTATTTCGATAACCGTTTGAGCTGTATTCATGAAATTTGGTGTTCTAATTAAAAACAATTTTCGTGTGTTTATGTTAAATAGATTTGGAGTCATTAAGAGGTCAAAAGTGGCTCCAAATGGTTCGTGTACATGTTTGCTGCGTCGCCAGTTCCTTTTTCCTGTCTTGATACGCTGTTGCGTGTCCAGATACAAGCGCAGCTCAGCTAGGAGTTGGCACTGCATAACCTAGGAAAACATGTTGGTTGTTCTAAATGCATTACTTCATCTAACGATTAACCATATTTTGTTATTTATATAAAGACCCGTGATAATGGTAGTTTTATATTTTAGATAAGTAGTACTTAGGAGTCATTAATTCTAAAGTGATTTATTTTTATACATGAAGGTAGGTATCTAACATTGTATTTAAGGCAGTTTTTTTTATGATTTCTTAAGTTCTTATTTCCGTTTAATTTCTTTATGACAAAGAGGTAATGGGTTTGTATCTCTGTTTTTTTTTTGTAAGTTTACAATTTTTTTGTCCAATTAAATGATTTTTCTTTCAAACATTTTCTAAATTATTTAATTCCTTATGTGATCCTTTCCCACCCTTATTAGAATACCAGAACAAGCAATTTTTTTTTTGGTCGATGTTTTGCAAACCATTTAATTTTAATCCTAGGCATATTTTGACTTCAACTTCTAAATAAAACGCAGCATAGTTTAAACCTAATGAAAATAATAACAAGTCAAGTAAGAATGAAAGACTGCGACCACAGGTTTTTTTTTTACTTTAGAATGTTGGAGAAAACTAATGTAGTCGCAAAATTAAGTTTCAGTAGTATTACCTAAAGTGGCAATAGCTCAACGATTAGTGTCATAATCATAATCATTTATTTGTCAGATTAAGGTACATTTTATAGTCTTAAGATTAGACTAGATTATTAAGATTAGATTAGACGAGATTGTCGGACTGACGAGAGTGGTCTCAAACAATGCAATGCATTTATTTAAATTAAACCATAAACAGGCACTTATGAATTGTCAAGGTGTGGGTCAGTCAGAAAGATGAAGCTTGGGACTCTCCCACTACACTAGTGATGTGAACCTACTTCTATCACAAGAATATTTATTACTATAACATAACAACACACCTGTTTTCTGGAAAGGTTAGGCACAGGGGCCCAAGTCTGCTATTTTTATAAATTCAGTCATTCCAACACGATCCCATTATCATGCCATTGTCATTTTGCTAAAAGTTCGTAATCTGCTAAATTCATAATGGTCGATCATTGGTCGGTCAATGTTCTCGTAATAGAATTGTGTTATTATAATGGCATTGTCGTATTGCCATTATTATAAAACCCATTAGTAGAAATGTCATGAATTTGTCATTATGTACAGACGCCAGCACATCAAGCTACTACAATCTGTCAAATTTCTTTAATAGATTTGCAACTTTATCCCTACAGTATAAGGTTCAAGTTTGATTGGGAAAATTTGACAGTTTCGGGTAGCTTGACCGGCTGGCGTCTGTACGAGATTACCAATAAATGCAATTTCTTTCAATGTAGTGTCAGTGGCCGACCATTGGAAAATCATAATGACGCCATTATAATAGTAGATTACCAAACTTGTCAAAATCAAGAATTATGAAATCAGTGATCGACCATTCTGACACTTGTAATAGCAGACTTGAGGCCCAGGTGTACCTCTGGTACCTACACACATATTTGCCAGTGACGGCACGGTTGGCGCAGTGGTTAAGCGATTGACTGCTGCGCTGCGTGTCGCGGGTTCGATTCCCGCACGGAACAAATATTTGTATGACCTACAAGTAGTTGTTCCGGGTCTGGCTGTTTGTGTATGTGAGTTTAAATGTTTGTAAACGCACCCACGATACAGGAGAAATTCCTAGTGTGGGGCAACGTTTATAAAAAAAAAACAGTTATTTGTTATTATGGCACGCCAACAACTAATTCACAAAAACATTTAAGTACAGAGAACTTAATCTTATTATATAATTACTACAGTGAACTTATCGTTATCACATAAAGGTGTGCACAGCAATTACATAGTTTGGCTATCACACATAAAGATAATCATAAAATCAAATTAATCAATAAAATGTACAGTAAAATGAATCAAATTATATTAAAAAATAATTTGTTATATTTAATTAAAAAGTATGTTCTAAAGTCCGGTCGCGAAGCAGAAATTATTTTGTACAATGATCCCTCATTACTTCCAGGGTTGCGAGTTTGTCCGAAAGGGATATCGTGGCCCTGGCACACAGGCAAATGAAGGAATACGGGTGGGTTTTAGTCAGTAAAAGTCTGACACGCCCTCCCGCTCCGCCCAGAGCGGGAGAAGTTATTTGATAAATTCCCACCCAAAAAAAAATAATCCCTCATTACTTATCTGTATCACTCCCGCACAATTGTATTGCCGTCGCACTCGCACATTAAAAGAACCTTGAAATTTTCTTAACTTCTCTACCGGACTTTAGCAAAGATTATTTATGATGAAAAATAAAGAACAACAAATGAATGATGGAATTTCAGCTGGTCTCAAATCTAGACTCCGGGCTGCTACTGCGAAATTCCTAATACAAAAAAACAATACCTATACCCATTGTTGTATTAAATAGGAAGATATGGTACGCGCTCCTCGATGTGGACCGCATAAATTAGGGGAAAGGACACAATGGACCTACATTACTCTCGGTTTGCGGGGATTACCCGAATCGTAGTTTGTTTCCCAGTTGTTATGGGTAGTGACTATTATTGCTATCTCGTTCCCGCTATAGCCCACGTAATATGTCTCTCTATTTCGGTTGTCGAGCACATGACGCACGACATCGGGTCCATTTAATATTTACGTGATTTTAGAGTGGCCTATCTTCCTATATAATACATCAATGCCTATACCTAACTCTGCCCAACCTGGGAATCGAACTCAGGAAATCATGCACAGCAGTAGCTATTACTCATAGCAGCTATTGTTATAGTAATATTTTTTATTTGTTACTATATCAATAGATATTTTGAGTACAAAGTCAATCGCGCCAATCTTTTGGCGCTAGAATGATATTGAGAGGTGGGCGTTGTCGACACATCTGTGAAATTGCATTTTTTTTTTTTATAACAATATAACGGCGTCAATTTAAATTTTTGCCGTACGTCGAAAGCGCCATACACAGTTGTAGTAGAACGTTGACACATGAACGTAATATTTTCTGCAGATGAAAAACAAGAGCTGGGTAGAAACAGCAGCAGTTTCGACCACTTACTGCTGGAGATACCGACGCAGGAAATTATGAGTGAGGCCACGGGGGAAGAGGCCGGCAAGAGGAAGTCGCCGGGACCCGACCTCGGCGCTGGCGCGGCGAAGCGACGGAACACCTTCAAGAGCCAGTTAGATATCGTGAAAACGGACTAATCTATGTAAATTAATATGAAATGCTGTTCGTTGGGGATGCGCTAGGGTAGCCCGCGAAATTCAAATTTTATTACGTTTTTTGCAATTTGCAGGTCAGTAACAGGTTGTATGTTGATCTAAATATAATTCGCGGCCATAACAAATATGGCTTTACAGAATTAGAATCAGCTTTACAACCCTGTAAGTTCAAAAAATCCTATTGAAAGATTTTTTCTGAAATAATCATTCAGTAGGATTTTTCGAAGAGTTGTATTGCCGATTCTAATGATTATAATTCTGTAAAGCCATATTTGTTACGGCCGCGAATCATATTTAGATCAACATACAACCTGTTACTGACCTGCAAATAGCAAAAAACCTAATAAAATTTGAATTTCGTGGGCTACCCTAGTGCATCCCCCTTAATAGCATCGATTTACTATACAGGATCAAATTTAATTAGCTAGCGAAACTCCGTGGACGTGGCCTAAATACAATAAAACGAAAAAAATAAAGATTTGATGTTTTGTTTTTTCTGGTGTCAATGACCACTGGCAGTGAAGTTACTTGAGGTAGTTAAGTTTTTGTTTTATCGTGTTTAGTTATCGATACCCATCACTTCTGTGAAGTTTACACAGAAAGAAAAACTGATTTTGAAACTCATATTTCAAGTAACTAGTCGTTGACCCCAAAAAATACATTTTTTTTTCTTTTAGTCGTATTTAGATATCGATACCCTACACGTCTGCGGAGTTTCGCTAGCTAATTTAATTTGACCTTGTATATACGCTATTAGTATTTATGTATACTAAATCTATGGTTTATAGTTATATTATCGTTTCACGAAGGTAACTAAATAATAATTAAAGGTACATAAGAAAGGCATTTTTACCGTTCATTTGATTTTGATGTATAAATTAAATTAATGTCTCAAGAGCTCCGGTCGCATTTCTGTGATGGTTCTTCCTACCACCACCACCACCATTTCAGCCGAAAGACGTTCACTGCTGGACATAAGCCTCCCCAAAAAGGGGGGGGATTTGCCATAATCGCCACGCTTGGCAGGCGGGTTGGCGACCGCAGTATGATTTTAAAAATGCATAGAGAACACTGCTGCCCATTCTCTAGTAAATCCCTTAATCGCCTTTTACGACACCCACGGGAAGAAATGGGATGGTGCTATTCTTTACGTCCGGCACCAAACGGAACGAAACGGAACGGTTCTTCCTACAGTTGCTACGGAAGAGAAAAATAATTCTTTGGATATTGCATCAATGTTGTCTGTGGTTGAGTTCTATGTGCACAATCGAATGTGTTTAATATAATAAGATGAGATTGCTAAAAATAAGTTTATTTATAATAATAAAACACGGTATTTTGAAATCATTTTTATTTTATTCACTAACAGATTACGCATCTTACACAGGAGTATTTACACAAACGAAAAATACTAAGTTCTAAGTTATTGTACTCAGGTAAATTAAGAAACGAAAATGACACCCTACTTATACTTAAGAGTTAAACGAAAAGTCACCTTAAAACAAACGGCTTAAGAGCTAATTAACCTTGACTGCTTAATTTAAGTGTAGGCTAGGCGACGATGGAGTACCTTATTAAGGTAGGTCATAGTAAAAACTAAAGTAAAATTATGTATCATATTCTCATAGAACATGATTAATTGTGCACGTAAATTTCGGTACAAATACATTTTCTGTAGTTAAAAATATGGTTTATACAGTATGTTAATTAACGAAAAGCGTTCCCGTTAAGCCGCAATAGTATAGCGTCCATACAAGCAAACAAATATTACCATAAAAAAAAACTTGAATTGATCCGCAACGGGAACGCGTGTCGTTAAATAATGGTAAATAATTATTAATTAAAGGTAGGTATTTGCCATCAAATAGGCGAGCTATCATTGTGAGGGAATCTCAATCGAAACCAGTCAGTAATAATATTGTATTGTTTGGCTGATAATTTAATCAACTAGTGATTATCCTAAAATTAATGTTTGGACTCGGATATGTTTTTCCCATAATAATCATGTGCCTATTAATTCGTCGTCAGCAATCGTGACGCCCTAACTTCAAAGTTTAGTAGACATATTGAAGTTCTTTTCTTTATAATTTAATTTGATCTAAAACGAGTCCTTTTGTTTTTATAAAAATGGACTTATTTTGGAGCAAATACTGTCATTGTTAATCCAAAGTTACGTCCAAATTTGCTGTATAAAATAACAGGTGTTTATACTTGTCTTTATTCTTCAACATTTGAGATTGCCTGTTTTGTTCAATACGCCTACCAAACGACAATATACATGAAAGGCCCATACCAAATAGAATATCCTGTTCACACAGCGACGCCCCAAACTCACAACCAATAAATAAATTTTACATAGAACGCTAATACGCTAAAAAATATGAACTTTTTTTTTGAGAATTATGATAAAATTTAAATTATTATTTATTAAATTTCTTAGGGTCGCCAATTAAACGTAACTAATGATTATGGATGTATTACACAAATTCTGCTTACCCATTTCGGGGCATGCGGTCGTGGTGTTGTGTTATGTAGTATTCTATTCAGTGTACAGGCTATACAGCCTATACAGGGTCAAATTTAATTAGCTAGCGAAACTCCGTGGACGTGTTGGGTATCGATATCTAAATACGATAAAAAGAAAGACTTGATGTTTTTTTTTTCTGGGGTCAATGACCGCTGGCAGTGAAGTAGTTAAGTTTTTGTTTTTAATAGTGTTTAGTTATCGATACCCATCACATCTGTAAACTTTACACAGAAAAAAAAAAAAACTATTTTTGAAACTCATATTTCAAGGAACAAGTCGTTGACCCCAAAAAATACAAAGTTTTTTTTTTGTTAAGTATATCGATACCCATCACGTCTGCGGAGTGTCGCTAGCTAATTTAATTTGACCCTGTATAATTATAAAAAAATACTGCTAAGTAAAAAGAAAATAATTACTGTACTGGAATAGGGAACCGCGGATACGGATTTTCGGCGTTTTTTAAGGGATACCGCAGGCGAAATTCAAAATTTATTACTTTTTTGCAAAGTGGTGGATGATCATAACTCAATTTTAAACACATATAAATCAATATAACTCTCGAAATTGTATGTGTTTGATGGATATAAGACTATTTCGTGAAAATGTGACGATTTAGAGCAGAGGGCATAAACTGGACGCTTTGGGAGAATCATAATATGATCTGCGTACAATTCATAACCCGCAATTCATCTGTTTGACAGTTTTGTATGCAATTTCGTAAAATGATCCACAAATTATGAATTGCTTTAATGAAGTCTAATGTCAAATAGCTGCTGTCAAACAGATGAATTGCGGGATGTATGAATTGTACGCAGATCCTAATATGATTCTGCCAAAGCATCCATTTTAGGCCCCCTGTATTGATGATTTAATTGATTATAATTTCCATTTTGTTGATTATGATTTTACTTATTCACCCCTTGTCCCCGCATTGATTAATGCGGATGCGGAGGTCTAAATAAATGCGGAACATCAGCAATTGCGGATGCAGATGCGAATATCCGCAACATCCCTGTGCTGCGGTTCTAGGCTCGATACTCATACATAATTGTAAGTTGATTTATAGCGCTGTTATATTTGAATATGATTTTCTAAATGTATAAGACATTAATCGAGACAGATAATATGCTAGATTGCTAAGCTAACCCAAACTTAATCATTTGTAGTTATATTAGTCTTGCTATCTAGTATATTATATTTGTACAAAAAAGAAAAATGTATGCTAAAAATGTGTCTCCACTTCCATTTAAAGCTTTTGCTTAAGAGGCGATGGATACGTAGTTCATACAAACGTAATACCAAAATAATTTGTAAATCAAACATATTCTAAAGGTAGTGTGTCTTTATTCCGATTGGAATACAGAATATCTAGGTTCCCAAATATATATTTTGAATGGACACTAATTTAAACAAGAGTTATGAGAAAAATAAGTTTTCTGTAGAAATTTTAAATTCCTCATATCTCGTCTTTATATCATTGTCCTTTTAAAATATATATTTGGGAACATAGATATTCTGTAATCCAATCGAAATAAATACACACTACCTTAAGAATATGTTTGATTTACAAATTATTTTGGTATTACGTTTGTATGAACTACGCATGCTACGCCGTAGTACGTAGTACTCTTAAGTTGATAGATATTTCATAAGAATTGATAGAAAAATTAACATTATAACTGTGATAATTATCTTGACAATTTATAAATAATTAAGAGTGATTCCCGCAATTCAGTGCCGTTAAGTTCAACTCTCTAAATAGCTACAATAATTCAACTTCTATGATATTTGCTCATCTATAAGTGGCATCACCCTTAAATAAATTATCATGGGAATTATCCGTATAGTGAGATGTAACACTATAACCTTGCCTCATTGGCACTAACATTAAATAACTAGGAGCTACAAAACTTTAGACCTAACATACAGTATGTATGTGTACAAACTATTTACAAAGACACAAGTTTATATGTATGAAGTAGTTAATGCAATCTACCTATACACATTCGTTTTTGTTTACCCTAAACCCGAAAAGGGGTCATTGTACTCATCATTTAGAACAATTTTTTCTATGGGACCAACCTTGAAATCGCGAAAAAAAATCTGCTGTTCCATACATTTTGTCGATTTAAGTGAACACAAATGTAACGATTTCAAGGTTGGTCCCATAGAAAAAGTTGTTCAAATAATGAGTACAATGACCCCTTTTCGGGTTTAGGGTAATCAAAAACTAATGTTGTATACCTCCATACAGTCGGTTATTGCAGAACAAATTGTGGAGGCGAAATGGGAGGGGCTTTAATCCCAAGTTGCTCTTAGACAGCTTGGGATTATGACATTCAATATGAATGAATATTTCATAACTGATGAGTGATGTGGTTAGGTATCTGAAGACCGATCAATATCAAAGGCAATGTACTACTGTATGGAGTGGGTAGGTAGTTACACTGTGATTATATTTTTTTATAGATATTAATATTGTTGCGACGTGTCGCATTTTACTCGGGTTACAATCGATACTTTTTGCTAGTGTACTTCAACTTGTACGCTTTTAAAATGAAGTTGCAATAAAACTACTTCCGTCCTATTACAAAACAAGATTT
The DNA here is from genome assembly GCA_948098905.1 of Tiliacea aurago. NCBI lineage: Eukaryota > Metazoa > Arthropoda > Insecta > Lepidoptera > Noctuidae > Tiliacea > Tiliacea aurago. The sequence continues at coordinate 23,823,075 of OX402593.1, forward strand.
ATATTTTAACATGGCTTAAACCATGGAGCCAGTTTTTGTAATGAGAACATAACTGTGATTGAAATACCGTTCTTTATACAAAACTGAAAACTTAGTTCGGTACTAAGTTGTCAGTTTTGTATTAGGAACTTTACCATAGATGGAATAAAGTTCGAAATTCAATAAAGGCTCCATGGTTTCAACCTGGATCTGAAGATGAACCTTGTTTTGTAATAAGGCCTCTTAAGTTTTGTTGAAGGATCTTCAATTTATAAGAAGACAATATAAAATTGAATATTATTCAAACAATTGTTTTTCTGTCTAAAAATGTATAGGTCTTGCAACACACGAACCCGCGTGGCTTTTGGCTGTCGTGATGTTGTATTTGTGTATGTACATGTCACCGGATACGGTTAGCATAAAGGCTCTTACAGACTCACGCGATATCGCGGGCGCGACAGGCATCGATATAGAAATTGTGCTACAAGTGTCGCGTCGCGCCCGCGATATCGCTCCAGTCTGAACGAGCCTTAAAACATTGCGAACTCTGACTCGGACCGCTCCATATAGCACACACACTATCACAATGTGCATGTACTTACGCATTATAAAACCACAAGTTAACACCACGCGCACTTTTAGAGTTGCAAAAGCTAAATAATATGACGTATCCTCTTTTATTTTGTATGATATTTTTGGTAATCTACATTGCAGTGTCGTTAAAGGCTGGTCTATTCATAACTTAATTTGTTGCCAATCTGACAATTATGAAAAGTTTACGTTTAATTTTAAATGGGAGTAGAATTTTGCAGCCGTTTTCGGTCGGTATTCAAATACTACTGCTAGATATTTTATTTCTTAGCCGTAATGGCATGAATATAAGAGATTTTGCATTAAATTATTAGTGTGATAAATATACAGAACACCCCTATTGAATGTATAAATTGTATTCATTTTATAATAATTCAAGACTTTATTTATATTATTTAATAGTTAGGAACGATACAAGCAGAGTAAATACTTCCGATAGATAAGGATTAACCAGTCTCTCATTCTAATTATAAATATAGGAAGGCTACTGATATATTCGTTTATTATTTATCCTACAAAAATATTATAAGTAAATAGAATAGTGTATATTATATTCTACTTTAATAGTGCACGATTTTATTATAAGTATACGAATTGAATGATTATTTAATCAAAAGGTAACGCGTTTATGAGTATTTTTGGAGACTAAATGGTGTATTGAGTAACATTACTGCATTTGGAGTCACGTTACTCAATAGCGTTATTCATAACCGACTAGGCAACTATTAGATGAGCCATGTCCAGCAGCGGACTACAGTTAGTCAAATCTACACACACACGCCTCATAATACTCAAATATGTGTATGCAAGAGCAGATACATTTTCTTTCAATCTTATTATAAAACGTACACTACCAAAGTTTAGGAAATTTTAATACGATTGCACATTACAGTATAAATAGATTATGATCTAGTACATTGATCAGCTTTAAAATGCATCAATTTACAACTCTGTAGCATGTGCATCTTCATGAAAGTTAGTTTATTATGTCATATCCAGTGAGTTAGTGAAACTGGTCCTTACCCAGTATCAGACACTAAACTACCAAAATCCCTCATACTGTCCTCAAAATACCCTTTTGATGTTTGTCAAAGATACTGATTTATTAACACGCAAATCTCTGTCGAGTTAATTTGAAAAGATTTTGAGGACTTTTTAGCGACTCTACGCGTCAGTTCTGCAAAGGCGCGCCGTTTCTTCCGTTGGCAAGATTCTTGTTAGTATTCAAAGTTCCGCAGCCGGTCGTATACGACACGTCGAGTGTTAGAAAGTTTATGTCACACAGGTAAATTACAAGGACGACGCTCTACAAAACTGAACGTTTGCTAAAACTCCATGTGCCATATTTAAGGCCGCGTATTTTAGAGATAAGATGTCTTTGCGCTCAGCATGCGACATTAACATTGGTAGAACTTCGAAAATGGATGTCAAATTGTAATTTGATTGAATCCACCTTTACTTTCTTTCTTTAACTTTTGAGATAACCCTATCATACTAAGTTATATTCTTTAAAAACATTAAATTAAGAACAAACTTATACTTATGAGTGTTTGTTGCTCACAAATAGTTGCTACATATACAAAAACATGAATTTTATTTTCTAAAATCAGAGCCTTCAAAAGGTGTAAATCTGCTAACTGATGTACACACAGACATTTAAATAACATATCTGATAAAACTGAAGAAAAGGTACTATATGCGACGCCATCTTATTTGGCCCAACTTGGCTTAGCCGATGCTCAATAAGGTGGATCCACAAAGGTAGCCCGCGAAGGTCAGCGTCAGGTTGCATCTTGATAAAAATATGATTCACGACCACACTACATCTCACTATTTTATTTAGATTTGTTCTTGATAGACAGAACAAAGATTTGTTCTCGATAGTACAAATATAACTTAGAGAGATTTATTAATGATTATAATTCTGTTAATACATAATATTTGTTATGGTCGCCAATCATATTTGTATCAACATACAACAGACCTGTAAATTGCAAAAAACGTAAGAAAAATTGAATTTCGCGGGCTACCTTAGCGCATCCCTTTATATAAAATATCGACTATCTACTTTTGTAACAATAGTCTAGATATTTTACTTATAAAACTCATGTATCCTGAAATTACAACTAAAAGAAACCTCTTTAGAGACGCTACCTTGGCCAAAGGGTACAGCGATACGCTGTACCCTTTGGCCAAGGTAGCGTCTCAGCATAGTAGTTTATCGGCATTAGCGAGAACATAGACGTCCAACGGCAGTCTCGGTGACCGATGTTATGTTTTTTGTGGGATGTATCTATAGAAGTATTGAATATGTTATAAATGTTCCATTCCCACCGACTTTTTACGGTCGTTTGCATTCTCTCTTTTCTTGGAACCTTCTCGGTAAATCAAGACCCCGGCTATATGAATTCCTACTTGCATACAAAAAACTGTACCTTGTAGGCTTAGCATGACGCATTCTATATCTACTCTGCTGTAGAATAGAAATCGCTTGTCTACCCTCACGGTAGAAAACTGTCTACACGGAAACGTCATTTTTGTCTACGCTTCCATCGACAATACGCTCTACGGTTCTCGTGCTAAGCCTGCAATAGGACTATTTACGCAAGTTAAACAAAAGCGCATTTGACTTATAGTGAAGGATACACTACCGTAGTCAATAAGTGCGGTCTAACGGGAGAATGTCACCTAACAGCATTATTAGTGATTATAAACAAACGAACGACATTAAACTCTAGATTAGTGGAAGATTGTAACGTTATATACCGCGCGTTGAACGTACAATTCCGTTTGGCGGCGCTGCCGAATCCACTCCATACTGCATTGTCTGTAACAATTATAAAATACTTAGAAATTGATATAATGTAAACTAGAATAGTTTGGATGTTCTGTCCTACTTCGGGTGATTCAAACAGAGAATAATTTATAGTTAGAACATAAATAGGATATGCGGGAAACGGGTTCTTATTTGACATTATTATACCTACAATTTGAATTTCAACAAGGTTCTAAGTTTTATTATTTTAATTATAATTATTTTATATTGTTTTTTTTTGTCAATGTGAGGACGTTGTAGGCTTAATAGACTGTAGATCTGTAGACCATTTCTATTTTGTTGTATCTGGTACTTTTGACAGTCCTACGCTGTCCTCTCATACCTATTAACACTGTAATTTGAAAACATTGTAAAAGCCATTTTTTTTTTTTTTAAAGCGTTACCGTGGAGTTTCTTGCCGGCTCTTCTCCATAGGTAACGACCAATTGGAACCGTGCACCTAGCTTCTGACGTTTCATAAGTGCCCATGTAGGCTTATGTGAAATAAAAATATTTTTATTTGATTGATTTTGGTTTTGTGGAGCTCCCTGTGAAAGGGTTTTACCCACACAGTATATACAACGGAACGCACATTATTTACATGGTCATTAAAAATAAATATATTATCATCATTAAGAAAAGTACTTGGTCGGTCGTTGGACGTCGACTCGAGCACACGTATCTGGCGTCCTCTCCGTTAAAATAACAAAAAAAATATTTTTAAGTGCGTCTACCACAGCGCGACATAATGAGTTTGCGCCTCGTGTCGGGCTTCGAAATTGTTCAGTGTTTATTTTGTTGTGTTTATGTCGCCAAATAAAATACGTTAGAGCTGTGCAAAAGTGGCGTGGACTACACATAGGCCTATGTGTGATCCTGATCTCGAGCGAACCAGTGCATAAGAGGGGCTAATTGCGCCTGTCTAACTGACTCCCGTCCAAGCTAATCGGTGAGACCTTTCCATATCTTTTAGGGAACTGCTGAAGAGCGGCGCTTGAATTATATACCTTGTGTGTCAATTATAATATTATGTGCAGTGCTATGCTAGGTGCTCCAAAATTGTTTGTCTTTTGTGAGTGCGAATTCTATTTTTAGACATTTCGATATTCAAGTGATGGACTCTGGTAGCTGTGACCCAACCGACCGAACATTCCTTTTAGATTTATTGCTTTGGATTCGGGGCATACAAGTGGGACGTCATTGTATTTTTTTGGCTACGACTTACTACTACATCAAAAAACACAGAAACCTCGGATGGAGACATTGGCGACAGCAACATGAAACACAGCCTAGCGGCGACATAGAAAAGCGTCGAGAAAGCAGTTTAATCCCGCTAAAAGATTCACCACTCAAGACTGGAATCAGCAACGTGTAATACAGCATAGCAGTGACAGTCAAGAACTGAGAGGACCTGAGCCAACCTGGTGGCGAATCTATTAAAAGATGCCCCTCCCATAGATAAATATCACCTCCCGCCTCCACTATTCCAATGCTTATTCTAGGATGCATATCCGGTAGGCACTAATAATCCTACCAAATCCCATGGGCACGTCTTCCCTACCATTATCACGCCCCCCGGTCTACTCTTTGATACACAATGGTCTCTGTAGTCCCATGAAACATGAGGCTTCAGGGACTAGGGTGAATCCTTGGGTTCATTCGAGCAATCGAGTCTGGTTTAACCATGCTGGGGACGGTGCATTTCATTCATTCATATCATCATACCGCTAAAGCCCCGGCGTTGCCGATTCGGCAACAGTGCGCCCAAACCGTCAAGCCCTGGTGTTGCCGATTCGGCAACGGTGAGTCATCGCTACTTTGGGCTCAAATTACACTTGAAAATAAAGTTGAGTATTGTTTGTGGCGGTTTTAGTCGATTGTCTGGTAGATATTCTCGTAAACTGAACGTATCCGAACGTAAAATATGGCATGACAACATTTAAAAAAAATATTGAATGTCAGTTTACTTTTCTGTGGTCGTGTTTGTGTTGTGAAAATAAATTATAGTGCAAAGTGCTTTTATAAGTGTATTTTATATGGGTAAGTGGATACATTTTCATTTATCTGTTGTTTACACGAAATTGCATCATAAAATCGAAATTTTTGAACAAAGAAAAGTTTCGACAAAGAACCGTTCTATTGTTGGAATTTGGACTTATTTTGTGTTTTATCGACTGCAAATAATCAATCAAAAATATATAAATATATATATCAAAATCATAAATAAGTACTTGAAACATCGTTTTAGATAATATTTGCACTAAATACTTGTGAAAAGTTTCAAAATATCATATGTCAAAAACTGCATCAAAATTGTTAAACTTTGAGGTTAAATATCATTATTTCTTTCCACAAGAATGACTAAGTGTTAAATTAATATGACAGTATAGTTCCCACTTGTGCATTTATCACTATTATTCAAAAAAAAAAAAGTAATTTATTTTTTAATTAATTAATAAATAAATCAATTAACCCCCCCATTTTCTTCAAGAAAATCTTTTATTAATTAATTATGGTGGTATATTTTTACAAGATATAGGCTATCAGTCAATAAAGGTTTATGTAGTATCTTAGTAACATTTTTGTATAAGAAACTACTCGGTGTTACTCTGATGTGAATTTTCAAAGTTTCAAAGATAACATGAGGCCGGCCTCAAGTGCCATGAACTTTGTGATTTATTATTACAACAATGTTACATAGAACTCTCAAAGAAACGCTGTTGTTAGATTTCTTATCTATTCATAATGTAACTTGCAAAATTTTGTGTAAATTGATACAATAGTTTTATCAGAAATAGCCATAACATAAGACCAAAACAATTACAGCTGTTATCTGTAATTAGGGGTAATTATTAAATACAAATACAGTTCCCACAACCATTTTTTTTATTGTTAATTACAGTGACTCTATTCAAAAACCCATACAGCTTAAATAAAGGATGTTTATGTTCTCACAAATCACTTAAGATGTGTTTTGTTTACATTGGGAACAAAGGGCAATAAATCTGGCGGCCATTAAGATAAGGATTGGTCCTTGAGCGTTTTGACGTTTGTTATGTCATAGGGTCTGACAGGTTAAGAAAAGTACTTGAAAAAAACAAAGAATTAATTACGAAATTTAATGAATAATATTATGTATTTTACAATGAATGAATGAGTTATTTTTGCCATTAATACGCTAAGAAGATCATTATAAAATTCGTCTACAGTATTTACAATGCATTAGAAAACTAAAACATTCTATTTTTTGAGGAGAATTCTTCAAGAATGATGACTTGACCTCTGACTTCTTCGATTATTCGAAGAAGTCAGAGGTCAAGCCCTCAAAATAAGATGCATAGATGGCGCCACCAGCACAAGTAGTAAACAGAACGTCAAATTGTTTGTGTACCTATAGATATTAGAGACCAACCGAAAATGGACCGAAAACTAAAAAAAATATGAACCGGATTAAACCAAGGATTGATTCATAATAAAAGTAACAGAAATAAAGGGTTCCTGTTTTTGTATAAATAAATCAAGTATGTTAAACGTGAATTTTTTTTCACGAAAACGAAAACGAATATTGACGAAATTGCATGCAAAGGTTCTTGGTAATTAAAGAAAAACCCTTTTCGGCCGAATTTCGTTATAGTTTTGCCTATCACACAATAGTCGGGTACGTACCTGTCGGTCACTAGACGGGGACTTCCTCTGCCTCTTTCTCCCTCTGACGTACTGCGACTGCCGTCTCCACGAGCAGGTACAGACACTTGAATTTGTCGCGTTCGCCCTCACTGCTAACATTAGCTGGCACCACCTGACAAAACGTATATTATAATAAAAAAAACCCGACTGCAACTAAAAAGTTCAAAAGGTTATTTTTCAAGCAGTCTGATGCAGTTGGTGAGTATCAAATCTGAGATTTCTTGGCTGAGTCGTACGTAAGTGTGCATGCAGTGCAATTTTGAACGCGGTTGGGGAGAACGGTGTTTTAGTCAGAGATATCAAGGTCTCGCTAAGGTAAAATTGTACCCCTTCCATATTGGTATCCAACATGTGTTTTCTATAGGCCTGTAGGCTTATTTATGCACAATCTGTGGCAGCGGGCGACTGAATAATTATTATGATGATGGTGTGTGCACTTTTTTGGCGCAACCGTGCGGACACACGTGTTGGTCAAAAATTGGCCATTTTTGTATTTAGTGAAGTCATCATCATTTTCTTGCCCTTATCACAACTTATTTGGGGTCAGCGCAAAATGTCTCTTCATCCCCTTTTATCACCTGTATCCGCCCGGCGCGTCGCCCTGCTGCCCCACTCCGCCCCCCCGACTGCCAGTACCTGTATGCGCCTGCGCAGCGGGTGCGGCAACTGCGGCAACTGCGCTAGCTGCGGGTGCCAGCCGCCCGGCGCGTCGCCCTGCCGCCCCACTCCCCCCCCCGACTGCCAGTACCTGTATGCGCCTGCGCAGCGGGTGCGGCAACTGCGGCAGGTGCGCTAGCTGCGGGTGCCAGCCGCCCGGCGCGTCGCCCTGCCGCCCCACTCCCCCCCCCCGACTGCCAGTACCTGTATGCGCCTGCGCAGCGGGTGCGGCAACTGCGGCAGGTGCGCTAGCTGCGGGTGCCAGCCGCCCGGCGCGTCGCCCTGCCGCCCCACTCCCCCCCCCCGACTGCCAGTACCTGTATGCGCCTGCGCAGCGGGTGCGGCAACTGCGGCAGGTGCGCTAGCTGCGGGTGCCAGCCGCCCGGCGCGTCGCCCTGCCGCCCCACTCCCCCCCCCGACTGCCAGTACCTGTATGCGCCTGCGCAGCGGGTGCGGCAACTGCGGCAGGTGCGCTAGCTGCGGGTGCCAGCCGCCCGGCGCGTCGCCCTGCCGCCCCACTCCCCCCCCCGACTGCCAGTACCTGTATGCGCCTGCGCAGCGGGTGCGGCAACTGCGGCAGGTGCGCTAGCTGCGGGTGCCAGCCGCCCGGCGCGTCGCCCTGCCGCCCCACTCCCCCCCCCGACTGCCAGTACCTGTATGCGCCTGCGCAGCGGGTGCGGCAACTGCGGCAGGTGCGCTAGCTGCGGGTGCCAGCCGCCCGGCGCGTCGCCCTGCCGCCCCACTCCCCCCCCCGACTGCCAGTACCTGTATGCGCCTGCGCAGCGGGTGCGGCAACTGCGGCAGGTGCGCTAGCTGCGGGTGCCAGCCGCCCGGCGCGTCGCCGCTGCCGCCGGCGCTCTCGGAGCCCTCCTCCGACTCCGACGTACGCACCGACACCACGCCCGCCGTACGCCTGGGGAGGACAAAACATATTATATTATGTTACTAAATGCATCAGCAAGGAGAGTAAAAAAGCAGAAAAGAGAAATGATGTCTTCATAATTATGTTGGAAAAGGTGACAATACTATTCGAAGAGCCAGTTTTATTTACTGCTAAACACAACTAATAGCTTCAATAACATGCCATGACCTACGAAAATATTATCCAGATTTTATCATTCTAACTAATAAATAAGATATTCAAATAGCACTTGAACGGACTTAACTGGATGCAGTCGTCATGCAATACCCCCCGGTCTACTCTTTACTATACAATGGCCTCTGTAGTCGTGTATTCCCGTTCGTCTCCCCGACTTCGTCCACCTAAGGGGACGAACGGGAATTTACAAAAATAATATTAAAATTGTTCCCGATCGGCCCACTCGGGATTTTAGTGGGACGAATGGGAATATTTTCGATTAGTGCCATTCGTCCCACTAAATAATATTGTGCATGAAATATTAATCGTCGTTTTGCAGTTTACTTTTCAAATTAGTAACTTGGTTGGATTTAATAATTATTTTACAAAATAAATTGTTCTGTTTATAAATTCGATGACTCGCGCCGGCGATGCCGCTACTTAACAAAAGAGTGCCTATAACATTGTTTCATTTGCGTGAACCCAAAGGCCCTTATTACAAAACAAGGTTCATCTTCAGACCCAAGTTTAAACCATGGAGCCATTATTGAATTTCGAAATTTATTCCGTCTACGGTAAAGTTCCTAATAAAAAACTGACAACTTAGTACCGAACTAAGTATTCAGTTTTGTATAAAGAACGGTATTTCAATCAGAGTAAAGTTCTCATTACAAAAACTAGCTCTATGGTTTAAGCCATGTCAAAATATAAATCTTGTTTTGTAATAAGACGGTATTGGTTTACCTGACATTCTCCCCTTTAGTATCCTTTAAGTCGTTGGGTTAGTGGCACAGAGTACTTTTATATAGTTAGTGGTGTGACAAAACAATGAAACAGCACGGATGTATTAAATATAATCTGAAAAAAATATACAGTCAGCAGGAAAATGGGCAATTTTAACAAAACTTTTTTTTAATGCCAATCGATCCTCTTTCTTATAAGGATAAAAACCTCTCTTGGACTAATTGAGGTTTGAGTGCTAGAAAAGTCATAAATCGCAAAAAACTTTTCCCATACATTTCGTAGGAAATGAGACTACAACTTACATTTTTTACCATCGATAAACTGGCCGCTACAAAAAAGACTGATCGAAAAAGAAATATAAAACAATAAACTCTACTTTGGGTATTATTTCACCTTAAAATTAAAAACTTGAAACTTTACATTTGGACTCGAATGAATGAATGAAATGCACCGACCCCAGCATGGTTAAACCAGACTCGATCACTCGAATAAACCCAAAGATTCACAGTAGCCCCTGGAGCCTCATGTTTCATGGGACCACACAGACCATTGCATATCAAAGAGTAGACCGGAGGGCGCTGTTAAATGTTGAAACTTTACATTTGGACCCACCTAGAAATTTTACTTTTGTGCTCACTTATGAATTGTTCAAAATGGTAGCCGTTTTGACGTAGGCCTAGGTTTATAAATTATCGTTACTACAGAGCGGGTAGCAGCTGATAATGTGCTAGGATTAATTCCATAGAGCATGCGATTTTTAAATTCGAAGTTTAACTTTTTTTGTTTATTTTTGGCCAGTCTTCATTGTAGCGGTTCATCTATCCATAATAAAAAAAACTTAGTTGGAGTATCATTTCTTACGAAATGTATAGGATTTTTTTTTAGCGATTTATGACTTTTCTAGTACTCAAATCTCAGTTGGCTCAATAGAAACCTCTATTTGATCCTTATGTGAAGCAGGATCGAATAGAAAAAAAAAAAAGATTTTGTGAAAATTGCCCATTTTCCTGCAGACTGTATTTTTTTTTTCAAAATCTTGGAACCTTGATCATAATTTCCCAAAAAGTTAAGGACAGTCTCTTAAGACCGTTATACTGTAGATACAACGGTTAGAGTAGCTGCCCTTACTGCCCCATTTACCTTGATTTTGTGATATTTTGTTTTTTTATTATTATTTTGATTTTGTGATAGTTTATTGACGCTGTTTATGTGTAAAATTAATAAGTAAACTGTAATAATCACTTATACAATGTTTAACACAAACACGTACCACCGTATACATAGGCAAATGTGACTTAGTAATAATTAGGGCGATACACAGTTTCTTTTTATTATTAAGAAGCCTATTACATTTCAAACGTGATTTTTGCGATAAATGGCCAACTTTGGCGTTCTTGTTCTTAGAAAATGAAAGACTTCGACAACTTCAGCGGTGGAGAATAGATAATAGTATAGTTCATAGCGGCCTCGCTTTTCCCATTTTTTTCTTATCTATATACATAAAGCCAAAACTCCGAAGCAAGTATTTCATAAAATGCGCGACGGCTTTACTGAGTTGTAAAGTCTGTATAGAGTGGTAATGTTACGTCAATTGTGATAATAATACAGACTTCTTTTAATTATCAGGTCTATGTACAAAATGTTTAAGCGTAGTGTATTTTGAAACCTAAGCAGGTACGTAAAGTTGATTCTATATATATATATTTTTTTTATTTACCATTGAACAACCAGTCTGAAATGATTTGGTGGGAACAAAGGGGTTCAAAAAAAAAAACCAATTCCCGTTCGTCCCCCTAGGTGGACGAAGTCGGGGGGAAGAACGGGAATACACGGGTTACCCTATGAAACATGAGGCTTCAAGGGCTAGGGTGAATCTTAGGGTTCATTCAAACAATCGAGTGTGGTTCAACCACTCTGGGGTCGGTGCATTTCATTCATACATGTATTGAACACTGTAATCTGATGAATGCGCTTCTTTTTGTGAACCTTTAATAATTTCTATAATAAGGTCCTAACTAATTTAGTTGGTCACAATTCTAACCTGACCCATTTGGTCAGGGTGCCAGCTTAGTTACTGCGACCAAATCGGCTCGCGCGTGGTTGTTCATAGTTCTAACCTAACCCACTTGGTCTGAAACTTCACAACACCTGCACAGTCTTCCAGACGGAGCTGTTGGCCATCCTGGAAGCTTGCAAATGGGCTTACACAAATGCACAAACAAACACTGGCATCTTCTCCGACTGCGGTTCCGTAGTTGGGATGAATTTATCCCAATAACAAACTTAACATTGTAGTTGAAAAACATGTTCTCCCATACATTCCAACTGCAAATGTAAGTTTGTACGCTCAATATTGAGAGATTTATCATGTTATATTAAGATCATAGACTTCTTATAGGTTTTCCTGTAATCTATAACTCTATAAATACAATTATTTTATGTATTATTAAATAAAAAAAAAAATTAAAGCTTTATTAGTTAAAAAATCGTCCATCAATAAGAGATCAATAAGTTTTTAGAGGCTGAGGTAAATATTTCCCATTTTGAATCGTCGTTCCCACTAACCCCCTACTCCAAACGTTACAATTTTACAAAACGCCGCATTCAATCGTGAGACCGAACCATAGCAGCCGCTTCACTTGTAACAAAAGGCCTATCAGAAACCAACCCTCTAGCAGCGGGGTGTAGTTCCCGGTCCTCCGGTCCGTACCGTATGACGGACTGCCACACAGAGGGGTCGTATTTGACCTCCTCTTCTGAGACAGCGCTCGACGAGTATCCTTCCTCTCCGTCGGCGATTTCGTCGCCGTCACTTCTGTAGACTAGGAGACCGTCGCTGTATTCTTGTTCGGCGCTGCGATCTGCGTCGTTCTGTGAACAATTTTTTTATTTTTAAGAACAAAAATTACATATTTGCAATACATTTTACAAAGGATCTTCGTTCTGTGTAAATAAGCCACTAAATAATAGTTACCAGACCGTATTTCGGCCATGGCGGCCAATCTCAACGGAGACCAGCCTTCGGCGAGTACACAAATTTGTGAGACACAATATGTGCACTCTCTTTTCCCTGCTTTTTTTCTCATGCCACATAAGGAAATATGGTATGGTTATGTGCCAATTTTTGTGTGAAAACAATAGTATTTAATTGGTGATAATAGTGTATGTGTTAAGTTTGTATGTGCTTTGATTTATGTAATTGGTTTTTGTTTTAAGCCGTGTAAATTAAATAAATAAAGGTGCACATTATTTGGCGATATTATTGCATTCTTCGAGGTGACACATCTTTTTGAAGCCGATGCAGTATCCTATATTTTGGTTCATCAGATACTTTTGGTGTTCTTTCGATGTCACATATTTGTGCTGCTACTTGTATATATATGCCTTCCCAAATGATCACATATATTTGCCGTCATCTGACATCAGACGACAGGATGATTTTAATGGTTGAATCATGAAATCAGATATTATTGCCGAACTGTTCATAGTAATATATTTATGCTCGTGACTATACACAAACAAACTCTCAGAAAAAAATAATTACCATAATGTATTTATTTATGTGTGTAATTCTAGTTACCTCAGCTTCTACACCATCCCAGGAGGCAACGACGACGCCGGCAGTGTTCGCGTTGCCGCCGGAAGTGCCCGGCTGCTTGCGCCCGCGCCGCGAGATCGTGTAGTGCAGCGGGTCATGCCCCTCCCGACGAATCATCTCCGGCAGGATGCGCCGGCGCGCGTTTATGAACCAGTTGCATACCTAGACAAGGAAAAAGAAGCGTGTTTATTGATGCTAACTGCAAAATAGAAATAGTCTCGCTCTTGAGTGATAAATTGGTCTATCCGTGACAGAAGCAGTTCCAATAGACCAGCAGAGAAGCATTCATCTTCTTTTTGAGTCGACTGTAAATGTACATAATTATTATGTTAAATGAGTTAGGCCCATCAGGTGGCCAGATGTGCAGCTGTATGGATACTGCAAAAGCTGGGGCATAGTTTGAACAGAAGCACCGCAATTGCATTGGGTGTCAGTGGTGTCTAAATACCCCATTTCGCTGAATTGTGCTTGCAGCAGTCTAATTGTTTTAACAGCCGCTGTCCGAAATTATGGACACAGTGACAAACAATATTTTCCCATTTGACAAGTAGGTACTTACTATTATTAAAAAAAAAACACACCTGCAAAACAGTCAAATTGGCTTCCTGGCTCAGCGCAATCTTCTCAGCATCATTCGGGTACGCGTTGTACCGGTGGTCGTACAACCATTTCTTCAGTATCTTCACGGAGTGTTTGGCCAGGTTGCCGCGACGCTTGCGAATGGATACAATGCCGGGGGGTGGGTTGGTCATGCCGGCGTGCACGAGGCTGACCCGCCGAGAGCGGTCCGCTTCGCCATCTGTGCCGCTCTCGTTGTCGTCTGTGGAAGATGTCGACGGGAAACGGTCGCGTGCTGCAAAGAAATACCTAATGCTGTTTAAAAATATGTTAAGTGTTCTTAAAGGTTGCTAAGGGGACGATAACCGACTTTTAATGATTTTATACTGAAGATCACGTCTAAACGAGTAGTGTAATGATTTGAAAAAAATATATGATAAATTAGAGCATTTTCTCAATAACTTGATATGTGAATATTTTAGATTATGTTTATATTACTTACATAGTGAAATTAATTTGTAAAGTTATGTCTAACGCGGATAAAAAACTGAGAATGGCGCAAAATCTACCAAGCGTATTTTTCTGAAATCACCAATTTAAAGATAATGTAATTATTGATCTTTTAGTATACGCGTTTTATTAAAATACCTTTTGTTTTGTGTATAATAAATTAATAATGCGTCAAATTGGGGACAGAGTTCTCCTTGATGGGCGAGTCCTATTACTGGCTGTACGTACGACGCGTTGCGTGAGCTCAGTACAGAACACGCAAGCTAACCACTCAAGGTCACTGGCATATATCTGCGTTTTAAATGCTGAGTAGGACCAAACAAAGGGAAGCCAAACCACTAAGGTATGGCTTCCTTTTGTTTGGTCCTACTCCTACGGATGTTAATAAGAGTTCGGATGTAAGAGAATGATGTGAAATTCTTGTTTCTAAACGTACGTACTTAACATAATGTGATAAGCCTAGTGTGAAGGGTTGTTAAAAAGCATGCCTGATCAATTACTACAGTATCAGCACAAAACACGTGACAAAACATGGTAAAGGACTGAATTAAACTTACAAGGACGAATATTGTTCTGGAGGCGAATACAAATTATCATAAGTAAACTTTTAAAGATAATTATACCTAATACACAATCATACATCTTTGTGTAACATTTGGAAAAGGGGCACTTATTGCTTTATAGTTAACAATTTTGCATGCTAAATAAGCAACAAAATTTGGGGGAAAAAGGACTGTTTATCTACTACACTGCTTATTCCCTTCAGGATTACCTATAAGCGTCATAGAGCATATCATGTTCTTGTGTCTTCCTTACTTTTCATGTAATATTCAATACAAATTTCGAAGAAATCTGTAAAAATCACATCGTATGTGTTTTGAAAACACGCGTGACCCGATTCTATTGTCAACTCATGACTTTGGTAAATTATTAACATGTGTCTAGGGTTGCCCATTGTCAGAATCGAAAAAACAAATATTTCAAGTGTTTGAGAAAGCAAAGCATTTCAAAGGAATAGCCTCCACAAGTAGAGATACTGGACTGCCTCGTTTTTTTCTGTCTATGGTTGCAAATGCGACTGCTAATTAGGTTCAGGGTATTATTCTCGGGTCGTGTTATTGTTTTTTTTTCAAAAGGGATTTCTCAGTCGCAGCCCGGTGTCTGGAGTTGTGCCCGATTATACTAATTGCCGTAAGTCTTGTCCGCACTGTATGTGACTTAAACATAGCTAGCAAAACGTGGGAATCCTATAAAAGGCTTCCTGTTTAACCCTTCGGGGAATGTAAGCATAATGTTATGTTTACGGCGTTTTTAGGCGATGGAGTTTCTTGCCCGTTATTCTCCATTTATGTACTATCGCGGACACTGGCGCCTAACCACTTATCGACCTTATTATTACGAGCATAAGGTTGAAAGTGGTCAGGTGGCAGTGTCCTCGATAGTACCTACTACGCTTTGGAATGAGCAACTAGCTTCATATTTGTAACTGACCGACTCCTTGACAATTCAAAAGTGCCTGTAAAGGATTAATTGAAATAAATGCTTTGAGTTTATGTTATTTTTTCGGGAGAAGAAGGAAATCTAAGTAAATAGTTCGATGCTATAGCAGATTAAAAAACTTTATTTACCTCTCTTCGCAAAATTATTCATGCGCTATAAACACAATTTGCATGTTTGGCAGCCCTGATTGTAACGGATAGTCAACATTTGTTTTGTGAATAGGTACGTGAGTCGCTTTGCTCGGCAATTTTAATAACGTGATGATTTACATACTTTTGTATCTATAATTTTAACGAGAATATTGTTTTGAGGATTTCTGCTTTGGTAGCAAATATGAGAACATGAAACGGTTTTATCTGCAAACAGATGATTGCATCTTTTATGACGCCAAATTTGAACAACCTTTAGGATGATCTTGCCTGCCTCTAAAACACCCCAAAACATTAAACTAGCCATAGGAGAACATCTAGAAAATGTTTTAACAAGTTTTTCTAAATATGTTACGTCTAATCTCTAGCTAAAAATGTAAACACGACATTTTTCTTACAATATTAATTTCCTCCAAGGGCTTTTCTTGGGGTGTCATCTCTGAGTGGTTTGCGTTAAAGTGTGAGGCGCGGCGGAAGTAGCCGGGGACCCGGGGGGGTTGGTGCGGGGTGCGATCGATACGGGTGAACGTCCGCGGGGGGTGACGCAACACGTCCAAGGACATCCGTATTTACCGACAACAGGACCTGATAATAACTTGTTTGGTCAATAGCTCTTGATTCGATACCGATGATTACTTGTTGAAGCCCAAAAAGGTTGCTTTACTTTGAATTCGGTTTGGAATTTGCTAAGATTTATCAATGAAGATGACTTGGTTGGGTTTACCTCTGCTGAACCATTTTAGTACCTCTATGTAGGTAGAGCGAGCGCTACAAGGATATTTTGGTGCCCTAATGACATTGACAGGGGGCGTTGTTGGTAAACATTCGTGAAATTATATCACAAAAATTGTATTGACAAAACAAGATTTTGGCTACGTGCCACAATAACCTTGTAGGTAGCTGTGTGCAGACAACTGTCTACACGATACTTGTATAAATACCTCATGCCTGCATGCATGGCATGATTTTAAACCATAGACATACTTATGGCGACGATAACCGACTTTTAATGATTTTATACTGAAGATCACGTCTAAACGAGTAGTGTTAATGATTTGAAAAAAAAATATGTTAAATTAGAGCATTTTCACAATAATTTAATATGTGAATATTTTAGATTATGTTTATATTACATAGTGAAATTAATTTGTAAAGTTATGTCTAACGCGGATAAAAAAACTGAGAATGCCGCAAAATCTACCAAGTGTATTTTTCTGAAACCTTCACCAATAAAGATAATTTAACTATTGATCTTTTAGTATACGCGTTTTATTAAAATACCTTTTGTTTTGTGTATAATAAATTAATAATGCGTCAAATTGGGGACAGCGCTCCTTGATGGGCGAGTCCTATTACAAGCTGAACGTACGACGCGTTGCGTGAGCTCAGTACAGAACACGCAAGCTATCCACCCAAGGTCACTGGCATATATCTGGGTCTTAACACTATTTGTGTTTGTAAACAAACAGGTTTTATTATAGCTAGCATCTTTGACTCCTGAGATTCTCAAGGAATAGACGTACGTAGTGTTCTTGTATAGCCGCGATCACTGATAGGATTATCTAGATAACCAGCAGTTGGCAAAGGCTCCGGCAGACGGGCGCGAAGCGACGCGACGCTAGTAGAACTATTTCTATAAAACTTCACGAACAATGTCCTACCAGAATCGCATCGCACCGTCGCGTCGCGCCTGACTGTGAGAAGCCTTAGTCATGGCATGGGTACAAACAATGACTATATATCCTTCTCTTTGGGTACAAACTTGCTGCCATATAACAAAACTTCGGTGAGATAGCGATTTTTTATCATAAATTCTCTTAATTACATCGATTTGGTTCATCAAATTCAGGGTAAAGGCTTCTACATACCGGGGCGACTTGTCGCGCGACGCGACGCGACACAAAGGCACCGCTCGTCCCGCGACACGCGGGGCCTTTGTGCCGTGTCGCGTCGCGCGACAAGTCGCGCTGGTATGTAGAAGCCTTAATGGAGAAGATAAGAAAGAAAGAAAAATAATTTTAATTGTCACAGAAAAAACGTGCGTACAAAAACATAATATGTAATAAACTCGAAGGTACACAAAACAGATCTAAGTACTATCACAAACAAACTAATAGTCGGAAGCTGCACGTCATGACTGTGACAAGAAGGCTTGCACTCAGCATGATGCTATGCTATGGGGGACCCACAGCACAGCGGTAATCTAAAGATAATCATCAGGAAGACACCCCTAGAAAAACTGCAAATAACGCAAGCGCAAACGTTGCTTACAAATAACGCAAGCAACGGCCCGTTAAAATGGTCCTAGTAAATTAGCACAGCTGAGGACAAAGCACTGTTCTAGTGAACCCGGCATTGTTCAGATGGTATTGTTTTGTAAGTGGAGAGGCGGAACACAACGTGTCGTACACCTTGATGTTTTGTTAACCGACACCGCACAAGCTTAGAACCGGCCACTCGTGAGACAGATGGAGTCATCAAGAAACTTAGAAACAAGCATGGATACTATGGATAGCTGCGGTGAAGCTCTTATTGACGAGACGAGAATAAAGCCCGCACTTCTTGGAAATCAGTCAATTCGACCTCTTAGACACCCTTTCGGCATTTAATAGTGCACACAGCCTGAAAGAACACAGAAACAATGCATTATGGAAGAGCCATCCAAGCAAAACGTTAACGTGTTCGGAGACCTTGAGAGAAAAAATCCTATGATTCCCTCTAAAAGCTTGGTCAGCAAAAAGGAGGAGGTTATATGTTCCTCTGTATGTTTTTTTTTGCTCGCCGTTCCTAGTCGATTATTGTACATTTTTTTCAGGAGCTAAATGTCTCGTCAGTCAGCTGTCGTTCCTTATAGCTTCATTTCGAACAGAATTTGGTTTTCGTAGAAAATAATTATTCTGATAGGTCAAATTACAATGGCAGTTAGCAAACTTTCGATTAGAGTTCGATGAACGACACAAAGTCCACGGTTACACAGAATTACTATAACGTGCTCATCGGAGACACTGTGTTGATACGAATGTTGATTGTGAATGTTCTGTAATTTGAAGCTTCAGTTTATCTTCAAGCTTAGATTCTAGGGGACATAAACAGCTGTGATGGTTAATTTAGTTAAACGAAATAAAGTTCATATTTTCAATTTCATCCTGGAGATTGACAACAACTGTGCGTCTCGAGGAGGCCCGGAGCGAACAGCTCTGCTTAACCTCGCTTTGTCATTAAGTCACGAGCCCTTAGCCATTTAAATAAACCTGTTTACCTACTAGGTACCAACACTACGTACAATAATTCTAGAGACAGTTTTACCCACAATAGCTATAGAAATGACTGAAAGAATAGGCCGGGAGTCGACATCTAAACCGGAACACTATCTCAACATCTGCGCGGGACAGGAGCCAAGATAAGATACTGACATTACAGAGCCGCTTTAAGGCTCCCACAGACAGGCGCGACGCGACACTAGTAGCACAATTTATATGAAAACTTCATGGAAAGTGTCGCGAAACCTGTCGCTCCCGCGATATCGCGCCAGTCTGCCGAACCTTTACAGGCGTTGCGTAAACTGCAGAGAGGTAATGCAATACCTTGTTGTGAGGTGTTGCAATGATTGTTTAAATTATAACCAGGTATACTAGCTGCGCCCGCGGCTATAAAGCTACTCGTCAGGTATTTAGAGTTAGTCGAGATTTACAATCCTTTCGCTAATCCAACTTAATTATTATTCTGGATCTTTGTGAATTTTTTTGTTTGTTAATCAACAACGCTTAACGGCTGAATTAATTTGGATGATTTTGGCACATGGGGTAGATCATCATGACCTGAATTAGGACATAAATAAAGGAGTTTTGTAGGTAGTAAGTTCCCGAGGGCAAATGTTTTGGGTTCCGTACCCAAAGTGTACAACGGGAACCCTATTACTAAGGCTCCGCCGCCGTCCGTCCGTCTGTCACCAGGCTGTATCTCATGAACCGTGGTACTTAGACAGTTGAAATTTTCACAGATGATGTATGTCTGTTGCCGCTATAGCAATAAAAACCCGAATAAAATAAACATTTAAGGGGGCCCGCATACAACAAACGTTTTTTTTTTTTTGCTGTTTTTATAGATAATGGACGGAATCGTCCGTGCGCGAGTCCGACTCGCACTTGGCCGGTTTTTTGTTATTTTCGTCGTTTTCCAACCTACGCGTGAGGGGAGCCGCGGGCAAAAGCCTGTTCAATATTAAACAAAGTATATCACCTATAACTTTCACGTACTTAGTACCTATCTTCTAAAGCGCAATGGCTTGTGATTTTACCCCCATATACAGCTGAACTGCTGACCCGAATGGCGCCAAATGATAATTTAATCCGAGTCTATTGTCATTTCGCAAGTCCGCGTCACAATGATTGATGGTTCGGGTAATAAAATGGGTTAGCAGGATTTGTGATGCGAAAGCTTAAAGGCTTCTACATACCGGGGCGACTTGTCGCGCGACGCGACGCGACACAAAGGCACCGCTCGTCTCACGACACGCGGGGCCTTTGTGCCGTGTCGCGTCGCGCGACACGTCGCGCCGGTATGTAGAACCCTTTAATGCTTGAGGCATTTTCTACCAGTCAACCGTTTACTGGGCGAAGCTAATATTCTACGATTACCCAGCTGACTGAACTTTTACGTATTTATGTATAAACTCACGCTTTCTTTCCATAGGAGCAGAAACCGCAGAAACTATAGAACGCCACCTGCTACGCTCCTTACACATTCCTTTTGCTTCGCCTATGAATACAACAGGTCATACACGCACGCCGGTTGCGTGTACTACGCCTGACCTTTCTTTAAAACTTCACCAATTAGGTCACTATATTATGTCCTCCTAGGGCGTCCCCCCCCCGGCGTTTCCACTCATCTCTCCTTCATAAATAGGTACCTTTTGTTAGTCGCCTTTCGCCTTTCACATCATCTCAACCTGACAAAACCATCTAAGCATACTCTTTTCAATTTTTGTCACTACATCTTCTTTTAAACTGCACTGTTGCCTTATCACCTCATTTTTAGGGTTCCGTACCACATAAAGGATAAAACGGGAACCCTATTACTAAGGCTCCGCCGCCGTCTGTATCTCATGAACCGTGATAGTTAGACAGTTGAAATTTTCACAGATTATGTATTTCTGTTGCCGCTATAACAACAAATACTAAAGAACAGAATAAAATAAATATTTAAGGGTGCTCCCATACAACAAACGTGATTTCTTTGCTCTTTTTGGCTCTATATTGATAACGGCAACAATATTTAGTTATATATTCACTTTAAAAATAAATAATTAAATTAAAATAAATCAAATATTTAAGGGGGGCTCCCATACAACAAACGTTTTTTTTTGTTGCCATTTTTATAGATAATGGTACTGAACCCTTCGTGCGCGAGTCCGACTCGTACTTGGCCGGTGGTCACTGATCTTTTCTATACAAATAAATAAAATTAAAGTGTCTGTTTGTAATAATGCCAAAATAACAGCTTTTTAGTAAATGCATAAAAAAGTATAATTACGGTAGGTACAACCGATTCAAACTTAATGGCGGCTCAGAACATGAGGCGAATCACTGCGCAGTAACGAATTCATGTGTCAGCGGGGGTGAGGGGTGCGGTACTGAGCGAGTGGCTAACCTCCGAGCCACCATTAAGTTTGAATCGAACTTACAAAAAAAAAAAATTTTTTTTTGTCTGTTTTTTCTGGCTAATCTCCGGAACGGCTGGACCGATAGACGAACTTTCACTGGCAGATAGCTGATGTTATAAGGACTTAAGGAGTACCTTAGGCTACTTTTATTTTCGAAAAGCCATACATACGGGCGAAGCCGCGGGTAGCAGCTAGTCAAAGAGTATTCTATTCTAGTCATCGATAACTTTTTCGCTTTAGTGCTTCGGCACAAAGAATACGATTCTATCTGTAAAGGAGGATCTGTGCTTTTGTATCGCACAATACATCACATTCTGTATACAAAATAATACATGATAATGAGTCACGAGGATAAAGGCTTCTACAGACCGGCGCGACTACGGACGCTACACAAAGGCATCGCTCGTCGCGCGACATGCGGGGCCTTAGTGTCGTGTCGCGTGTCGCGCCGGTCTGTAGAAGCCTTAACACTGACTGAAATATTATACATTACATAGGTACTTCCGGTTGAATTGCCGTAATTACAGAAACAATTAAAAAGCCATTGTGTCTCGCGTGGATCCACGTTCCGGCGGCACGCAGGGTTAAGAAAAAAATATGCAAGCTCTTGAAAGGTGTCACGAGTCCCAGCAAAAATGAACTAATCCTCAAATTAATTTTAATACTTTTAGTCAGCAGATCATGTTCCTCTAAACTGCCCGATGGTGACCACATACAGGGGAAAGTAGTTCAGAAACCCAGGTAGCCTCCATGAGATTTCAGTAATGCCAATGCGTTGCTGGCCTTCCTTGAGGAACTGGTGTGGATCAAATGATCCATCTTCCCACCCGTAACCCTAATTACACTCTTGAACGCGCAGACACCAGCCCGTAATACTATACTATAAGGTTTAATATTGTTAAAAATTGCAGAGTACTTAGGATCAGTTATCGAGGTTCATGTCAGGTGCTGGACCAACTGAAGCAACTACCTATACCTACCAAATATGCATGTGATAATATATTTCAATTTGTCCCATAGCCTGCTTCAAATAGCAAAGCACCCATTTCACCCAGTTCAGTTGATGGCCAATTAACACTTTTACTGTCCATGCATTACATGTAATGCACTGAAGACGTAGCCCAATACGTCCGTGCATGACATGTAATGCATTTTTGAAAATGTTATGTAATGGTTATAGTGATATCCGAATGTAATGAATTTTTGAAAATTATATGTAATGATTATTATATCTGAGGGTGATAGACGAAATTTCGCTATTGTATAATTATTAAATTACCTTAAAAAACATTACAACGCAATATTATTATTGGACGTATGGTGATAGGATTACCAATTACCCCGGGACAGTCAAAGTGTTAATTACCTATTTAAAATTTAGAAAAGAAATAGTCAATATAGTTTTTGCTATGTATGTTACCAATCAATTAACGAGACATATGTCACAACTGCGCTTGCTTAGTGCGACGTGTGTCCAGTCCACAGCAACCAAGAATTCGCCTCGTGAGGCTGCCGCAATTGGTCTGCACTTAACTATTGAGTTTAGTTGTCAAATCCATGATTTTAATTTACAAAAAATAGTAGGAACTATTGATAAACAAAAACATTAAATTAAGTAGGTACATGATGAATTGGAATGCTGATGTTTATATAACTGCATAGTAAAACAAGATATGACATCTTATTACTAATAAATTACAGGGCAATATTCTCTTATCTGTTTACAGAAGTGTCAATGATTGATAATGATTTATAGAAGATATTTTGTGTAATTTAGGCCATTGATAGAATTTATATAAATACTGAAATTTTATATTCTACCTACAGTGCAGATGGATCTGAGTTAGCAAAAAAAAAACTTAAAATAAATAAGATTATAATAAAATTATGGCATAAACTGTGGGATGAAAGGATAAAAGTATAACTTTTTTTAAGAAATTAGATAGTACCTAAGTACCTAACAATACTGATATTTGCAATGCACTTATAGTAATTCTTTGAGCCACAGTTATAGTAGAAAGAAGTTAGACCGTAATCAATTTAGGGCCGAACTTCGATTACAACCAAATTGCAAATATCAACAAAGCGACGGTGGCGCCGCCTGGTGTAGCGCGTGATTGAACTAAAATTGACTTGACTAGTTCCAATGGCGGGCGAGTCGGCCGCCATCTTGTGTCATGACTGCTGCTGAGTGCTGTCAATTTACTGTCACCACGACATTTTATAAAAGTCAAAGGGAATTCAATAACAACAACAAACAGAATGTAAACGTTTCCACGTAAGATAATGTCTACCATCAATAAGTAAAATATTGAAGTACATCGGTAAAAAATGCACATACAATATCGATCGGGGTGACGCGATGCGGCCACGTTACGTAGGTCACAAATGGACGAGCTAAAAATAACCCAAGCACGTGCCAATTCAACAATAAGCATATGAGAATGGTCGCTTACATAACATAAAACACTAATAACACCTAGTTTTAACTTTATCAGGTCTGTAATACAGTAAAAATGTCTCCTAGCCATATAGGTACCCAGCTAATGATAAGCAATGTGGCGCATTGGCGCCATTTTCCTTTTGCAAGATCGGGCTCCTTGGTGACGTAACAGTTCTAATTTGCTCCGCCTAAGATTCTTAGACATTAATTACGACTGTAGGCTTTGTTTCTAATGTAATTTTCCTCCGAAAAATGCTATGTTTTCATATGAATGTCACCTTGACGTATCATGTCAATTTGACAAGCATGGCGGAAACGTGGCGTCGTTTTGATTTTGGACCGGCTCACCTCCAGGGGATGTTGAATGTTGTCTGTTTACTACTCGGGCACTTCTGATGATTTCTCTGGTGAGTTCTCTCACGTCCTGACGCTGCTGGTACGCCATTTCGGGCCGGTCGCGTTGTTCTTGTGATAGACCGGCCGTGGGAGGTAACATCGTTGCTCACTCAATCCATGCGAACACTTCTTTCTACACTCAGTCACTAGTACACATTAACTTTGTCCTGTTAAAGAAATAAGTCCGGTGATATCACTGAATATATAAGTGGAAAACAAAAATAACACAGCTCAACTACGCACAGCAAACCGAACAGAGCGCGACTGTCGAACGGGGGACGGCGGGAAGCTACAGCGCCGCCGCGCATCCGTCCCTTTCTGTCACGGCTAAAAGCATATTGCGTTCTCGCTTGCTCGACAACGATTTGATGACAGATGCAAGTGTATAAGTCAAAACAAAGCGTGGGCTGTTTAAATGTCAAACATTCAACCGTTTTAAGTAGCGACATCTATCTAAAATTGAGTGTACTGATGGAAAAATGGGCACAAAGATATTTTAACACTGTTTTCACCGCCTTCTGAACTCATTGAGTAATACTGTCTAGATTACCCGTAGGATACGAAAATAAACATCGTTGTGTGATCCCGTCCCGATTACTACACTATCAATCTGATAATTGTGAAGTTGTTGTTGTTTATGTACCTAGTACTTGTTTGGTTTTTGTTTGTTTTTGAGTGTGTACCCGGGTGGCCCAGTCACTAGTGTCAGTATATTAGAATGTCTACTCGTCTCTGTGGTCACTAGCTATCTCAGACCAACTACTTTTCTATTGTTCTGAGCTAGTCAGTCACCCAATGATAACCATTCGTTATTAATTTATAAATGACATAATATAATTAAACTGTACGTTCAATTAATTAATTATTTACGCTTGTTGAAATTGTTAAATTACCTAGGTGTTCGGAAATTTCTACAGGTCCACCGGCAAATGTAAGCGTGATTATTATCGCGGGGTAAAAATATAATAGTCGCTTTTATTCTCTAAACTTAAACCAGACTAGCTATGCTTTATTAGGTTAAAGGTTTAATCATGCCCGGTCTTGTAGTTGCGGAGTATGCAGATGCCTATGTGTAACATAGGTACAGAGTTACAGACAGACTTTTCGCAGCTAATGAAGGTCATGTTGGTTGGGAATATTACTTCTCCAACTTACACCAAACATTGCCGGTCACACGATGAGACGGATGAGATCTCAACGCCTGTAGGTACATTGTTATTTTAGCATGAAGTCATGAGACTCCTGAGTCATGATAATAACATAAACGGTGTTGTTGGAAAATTGCAGTGAAAAATAGAGACTCTTGGGTTATTGGGTAGGTAGATACCATAAAAATAAACAAATTTTTAAAATATGGACGGATTGATTTAATGCGTCAGTAAAGTAAAAAAAATAACTTATTACAATTACAATGAAAGATACGTCTATACAATTAATTAATTATCTAGGTAAACAGTTTTGTTCTGATTAGTTACTCTTGGTTCTGCATGGATTCCAAGATACGCTGGTAAACCATCTCGGGGGCCTTGCTCGAGAACTGGAAGTCCATGTGGCTGAAATGTTCTTCGGGCACCTTGTAGGTTTCTCTGACATTGGGAAGCTCTTTCTGCAGTCTGACTACATCTTTAGGGTGAGCAAGCCAGTCCTCCTCGCTGTAGTATAGGGTGACGGGGGCTTGGACCTCAGTTATGTTGAACTTGGGAGCCTCCAGCGTGCCATACACTTGCTCATTGATGTAGGGTCCGTAGTTATATCTGCGGAACTCGTGAGAGGGAACACCTTGTGCGTATTGTTTGATCACCTTAGCAGATGTGCCAGCCGGCAAGTGTCCCATCACCACGGGGATTATGTTAGAGTCCATGCCATCTACGTTGACACCAGCCATGACGTAGTTCACGTTTGAGCAGACCATCTTGCAGCCGATCTCGTTCTCGCACATAGCTCCGCCAACAGTGTGAATCAGCTCCTTGCTTGGAGTGAAGGCTTCGTTTCCAATCTGGCGGCTGAGTCGCTCTTGGAACTTGCTTGTAGGGGCGATCATGCGGAACAATGGACTGCGCACGTTCGTCATGTAGACCATGGGTGACAGAGCGTACATCATTATGATCTTGTTGTTGTACTCGGGGCGGGTGGCGGTGAGCGCGAAGAAGGCCGTGGTTCCCAGGGCATGTCCGATATAGTACAGTTTCTCCTGTTTGGTCGTCTCTAAGGCAAAGTCGATCATCGCTGGCATGTCATGGAGTGCGATTTCATCGATGCTGAATTGCCAGAAGTCAGCCATAGCGGGATGTCTGGTCACGTGGCGCTTGGAGTACTTGTTGCCACGAGCGTTGCCGAGCCATACGTCATAGCCAGCATCAGACAGCAAGTAAGCGAGTGATTTGCCGGGGCCCATGAGCAGCCAGTCATCAGCGCTTCCGAGGATACCGTGCATCAAGAACACAACAGGCTTCTTCTGAACATCACGGATCTGCTTCTTGGGAGGAATTCTGAAGACAGTGAGAATGTAGCCATCGTCAGTCTTGATAGTGTGTTCCTCGATGAAGTACTGGTATTTTTGTGCTAGCTGGGTAGCGTTGAGTTGAGCATCTTCGTTGACTTCTTGCTTGGCGACTTCATAAACTACGTGGAACTTGGCCTTTTCCTCTTCTGGAATGTGCCTCATAGCTTTCTGGGCGTCGCCGAAGATCTTCTCGATGTCTTCTGGGGTTTGAACTGGAGAGTTCGGTCCAACTGACATCCGCAAGCCATTCCACTCAATGACGTCGCCATAAACCTGGGAATTCAGGTTGTCCTTGTTCATAACAGAGCTGAAAAGAGGCGAATTCCACTTCTGGTTATCACTGCGGAATTTTGGCTGCTGCTTTCCATAGTATCTACTCTCCTTGGACTCCTGAGAGCTTTCGCTGGAGGGTGAGTAACGGTGGTTCTTGTCATGATGGTGGTGTGAGTGATGCGAGTGCTGGTGGGTGGATGGCCATTCTTGAGAGTTCGAGGAAGCAGACTGCTGGTATTGTTCATAGTAGGACGGCAGCTGCTGTTGGTACTGGGAGGCCTGGGTCATCTGCTCTTCTCTCTGGTATGTCTGGTCCTGCATTTGTTGGGCCC
The DNA here is from genome assembly GCA_948098905.1 of Tiliacea aurago. Classification (NCBI taxonomy): domain Eukaryota; kingdom Metazoa; phylum Arthropoda; class Insecta; order Lepidoptera; family Noctuidae; genus Tiliacea; species Tiliacea aurago. The sequence goes on from OX402593.1 coordinate 23,850,550, forward strand.
TGTATTTCTGGTTCTGCAGCTGCTTGCCGCGGTTCTTCTGACTCTGGAACGTTTGGTCCCGCTGGTTCTGACTCTGGTACATTTGGTCCCGCTGCTTCTGGCTCTCGAGCGTTTGGTCCCGCTGCTTCTGGCCTTCCGTCGGCTGGTCCTGATTTAGCCGTTCGTATTGATTGATGTACTCCAGCTGCTGAACGTCGAGGCCGTCCACCTCTCGTTCTTGCTGCTTGAAGATACTGCCCGTGATGCCGTGGGCGAGGGCGAGGCAGACCAATGCACAAGCTGCCTTCATCTTGTCGGTTTGATGTGTGTCGATTGTGGAGAAATGGGCAGTATTTATATGTTATATTTTGCCGATTCTGCTATACGAATACATGTACGACTGTGTGTGTGAGCTATGACGGTGCTGCGCCGGCGCATCGCCGTAAGTGCAGCGTAAGCGCAATGCGTTGCTTGTGAAAAATATTGCTAGCTTAGTAACAAAATGAGTTTGTTATTTTTCCAACTTACTCGTATCACACGTCACGTTCTATTTGTAGAAGGTGTACTTAATTGAAATACTTAACTGAAAATCTGAAAAGGGTCATAGTATTACTTATAGTACTCATCACACAAAAAAAAGGGTCACACAGATTAAACAATTTCATTTCATCATTGTGAACCACTTTTATTATGGAACCGTATCAGAAATCGGAAAAAAACAGCCGTTCTCTTCACTTTTTCGAGCTATGCGAACTTAAATGTATGCAGCTTTTTGTAATAAAAAGTATACTTATTATTGAGTAATAAACAATATTAGTTTTAGTATACGCGAAACCCGAAACACGTGTCTAGTAGAGTAGTACTTTTATGTAAAGAATCTATGTACTTTCAAAACTGTACCATGAAAAATCACAAAGTTATAAGGTTGTTATTGTTTACCGGGTTGTACAAAAACATGCTAAATTGCTAACGGCGGGCGTGGCGCCCCCGCGCCTCCAGGGTCGTCTTGCGCTTATTGATAATAATTTGGCAGTAGGTACCTAACCGTACGGCGATTCGGCGATTGTATTGTAAGCTCGTTCACTATACAATACTTGTAAGTATTATCGAAATTAAGTATCGAAGGATATATCTGCTCATCATCAACAGTTGAGTTGAGGTATGGCCTACGGATATCAGGGTAAGTTATAGCCCCAGTACCTGCCTACCACGTAAAGCTTATTGTAAACAATGGTAAACACATAGTTGCATTTATTGGACTCTGTTGGAAACCATACATCAAATAAATACGTAAATATCGTTAGATGTTTCTCTCCTTTCTTTAACTTTCTTCTAAACAGACTCGTTTAAAAATAAATTCTGGCAATAACCATATCACAAGCAATAAAAGTGATAATTCTTTCGTTGCACTAATTGTACATGCGTAAACTTACTCAGACTACACCAAAACCTTGCCAAGTTACGTGCCGGCGACTATAATACCTACCCAATTACACTGCCAGGGACTATACTCGGTCTCAAAAATGTTTTGACTTGGGAGTCGAACCGGGTTCGAAGTCAAAGCCTAAGTAATTCATTGGCCACGGAACACGGTACATGGGATGTTCACACATTTTAGAATAGGTGTTTGAAAAAGTGTGGTAAATAAGAAAAACAATACTTTTGTCGTGATATCCGGTACATAAGCCTTTGTCTATGGTCTATTTAGAGTAGGTATCTAATTATTTAATAACGAAGCCGAAAGTCGAATTACTTACTTACATCGTTTAACAAGGTCTAATGTAAAACCTGATGACCCTCATTATGAACAACATTACCATAGTTTGCTTTGCAATTTACCATAGATGCAATTTTTTTTTTCGCTAGTCCATGTCCTTGTCTTTTCTTTTTTTTTGGTCCCTTGAAATCGCCAAAAAGAAACTGCCTTTTCATATTCATACTGCCTTCCTGTATTTTGAGAAGTTATGCAAACAAAAATGTAGGAAAAAGCTGATTTTTTTTTCAAGGTTTTTAGGTTTACACCTTGCATAATAAAACAAAACCTTTACATAAATGGGCCTAAATAAATATATTCTAGTAGGTATATAAAAAAGTATACTTCTGCTTACCCCTTTGGGAAATATAGTCGCGATGTTACGTACCTATGTAAGGCAGATTCAGGCGTGCCTCTAAGGAGGTCAGGCGCACTATATTTAGTGCTTACTGCACGTCTTTTTACTCCTGTAGTCTGTGGGCTCATTATGCTCAGAAATCATACGGCGCCCTTCGCGTTCAATACAATAACGCATTCAGGGTGCTGATGGGATTGCCTCGATACTGCAGTGCATCAGGGATGTTTGCTGAAGCTCGCGTTGACTGCTTCTACACTGTGAAGTGGAAGCCGTGCGTATCCCTGGTTAGTAGGGTGCGGGGCAGCACCAACAGCATCCTGTCTATGATAGCAAATAGGCTAGATTGTGCGTATGTGAGTCACTGCTGCAAGGTATCGGCGGGGCCTGTCACCTTGCAGCAGTGATGTTACGAATTGTTTCTGTGTTAATGTTTTACTATCATAGTTTGTAAGTATTTTGTTACTAACACTGAGTCTTGTAACTTGAATTAAATGATTTAAAAAAAATAGCAAAACGAGCTGCGACACCAAACAGCGAGCGCCCGACACACGGCTACATGATCAAACAATACATTTCCTGTATAAGCTGACCTCTCATTGCATGGAAATCCTATACAATACGAGATCAGCTCACACTCATTTGTCTCGCTGAGAGACTCACGCTTGGTACACAACCAAGCGTGAGTCTCTCAGCGAGTGTTCTCCGCCAAGCGAGGGTTGCTGAGCGAATAGTTTTTAGGGTTCCGTACCCAAAGGGTAAAACGGGAACCCTATTACTAAGGCTCCGCCGTCTGTCTGTCTGTCTGTCTGTCCGTCTGTCACCGGGCTGTATCTCATGAACCGTGATAGTTAGACAGTAGAATTTTTCACAGATGATGTATTTCTGTTGCCGCTATAACCACAAATACAAAAAAATCAGAATAAAATAAATATTTAAGGGGGCTCCCTTACAACAAACGTGATTTGATTGCTCGTTTTTGCTCTATATTGATAACGGCAACAGGTAGACGCTTGAAATATTCACAGAATATTTAGATATATATTCACTTTAAAAATAAATAATTAAATTAATATGAAACAAATATTTAAGGGGGTCCCATACCACAAACGTGATTTTTTTTGCCATTTTTATAGATAATGGTACGGGAACCCTTCGTGCGCGAGTCCGACTCGCACTTGGCCGGTTTTTTTTTTATAGCTCTTGTCGCTGCGATAAACAAGACTTGCCGGTTGTGAACTTGTGAAGTGTGAACAGTCAGCGACCAACTATTAAGTAATATGTAGGTATCTCGATTACTTACACGGGACTTACAATATTTTGTACGTTTCTTGAGCGAGAAAATCGCTGCTAGCTAGTCGCTTCCTCGTCGTCGGCGGCGGCGGTGGGACAGTTGCCTTATGTTAACAAATACGTAGAAAAATTACCCGCTGTTTGCTGCCCGTGCAATACTACATAAAACTTATTTTTAATCCATGTTATACGCCACAGCTAAATAAATCGCAACCCTAAGTAGGTCATAATCAAAACATAAACGTACCTACTATCACGACAGTTAATTTTAAAGGGCTAGGCAGAGAATGGAACGGCTTTTAAGTACTACTCACGTAATCGTGTGCTTTGAAAAAAAAATATACGGCAGGTAGAAAAAATGTTTTTTCAACACATTTGCTCAAAAAATGTATTTACGAAGCCTGTATACATTGTTCGAAAGTTAAAAATTACGCACCATACAACGGAACGGGCGTTAAAATAAGTACTCTCATCTAAGTACATGTTTTACCGCCCCCTTCGTGGTATAACGCCGTGCGTATCCTTTACGGTTTTTTTTAATTACCATAAAATTTATTTAAGGATTCTACCAAGGAGTTTCAAATTACGAAAATAAATAAGCTAAATGATCGAACCACCTTGGAAGCGCTTTTGCTATTGTACGTTTATCTCACTTTACTATTAAAGAGAAAATGAGACGAAAGATGTAGTACTAATTTTCTCCATGTGCACTTGCATGTGGTGCCATTTGCAAATTCGCGCCATTTTCTTATTAGAAATGTAAAAGATTGTTGCGACTTTCCGACTGATATTTACAAAATAATAATATGAGTTCAAGCGAGGAATCCCAGGCACCCGATATCTTGAATGAGCCGCCAAAATCGTGAGTGCTATTTAATGATTTACAATAATTTTATATCATGGAAGACTCGAAGAAATACTCAATCATTCTCTTAAAATGTTTTGATGGCTTATTTTATTACCTATTGTACTATTTTCTCGCAAATGTGTTGAAAAACGTTGTATGACACACGCGCGGAAATTGGTATTTACAAACTCGTGACTATGGTAAGCCCTTGACTTCGTCTCGGGCTTACATTCATCTACTCGTTTGTAAAAACCAACTAACCGCACTAATATCATAAATAACTATACTTCGATCAATAATAGCACATAACAACTTTCATTGAACTAAAAAGCCTGTCGGCCGTTATGGCAACTGAATTTCTTAACTAGTTGTCAAAAAAGAAATAACTTTCGTTCTATGCAACCGGTTGCCAAAGAAGACCTTTATGTCTTGTTTGGCAAGTGGTTGCCAATTAAGAATTCCTCGAAAAGCGTGGTAGTGATAGAGGAATTTTCTAAAAAACTATGACTAGATTGCCTTGTTGCGTGCTTATATTATTATGAGCCTAGCCAAAGGTGAAAACGTGCTTATGAGCGTTCATCCATTTCTAGAGGCAACGGCGCATTTCTAGAGGTTTTTCGTGATTATTTGAATCAATTTAAGTCAAAGTAATATTATTTTCTGAACATGCACTAGATCGTTGGTATTTATAAGTAAGTATGCTATTTTTAGGGTTCGGTAAAAAGGAACCCTTATGGTGAAACTAAGTCTGTCTGTCTGTCACAACTAGATATCTCAAGAACTACTAATGCTATCAACTTGAAATTTAAAATAGTTTTAGATGACGTTTGCCCAACTATTTTGCAAACATGAAAAAAATTAACAAATATATATCTTTTTTGCAAAAGGGACTGAAAGGGGGTCTTAAAAATTTGAAGTGGGGCTACTAGGGCATGTGAGCGCTGTTTGCACATTGTCAAACTTTTTTTTTAGGCAGAATAGTTTCCAACTTTTGATGAAAAAAAAAAAAAATACTCCCCTTATCTCCGAAGTTAGCTTAGATAAAAATCTGAAATTATTCTATGTCATAGAAGTTTATGTAAAGATTACAGGAAAAATAAAACGATGTATCTAAATAGCACAGTTTTTCAGAAATCATCAACATCATATATACGTACGGAACCATCGGTGCCCGAGTCCGACTCGCTCTTGACCGGTTTTTTTAACAGTTTTTGGTAAGTGTTTACTCATAAAAATTTACATTATTGTCAATTATTTTCTATTTCCAGTATTACGATTAAGTGTTTTTATGTACTATAAAGTAAATGTTAAAAATCATTATAAAATACAAAGATCTAGTGCGTGGCCAGAAAAGAATGTACTATTCTTTTCTGGCCACGCACTAGATCTTTGATTAAAGTTTATTCAAATAATCAAGAAAAACCTATAGAAATGCTCCGTTGCCTCTAGAAATGGATGAACGCTCTTAATAATACCCGTGACAATGTTCGACACAGTAGGTACTGTCTTCTCTCTCCCGCCTCTCTCCAATCATGGCCAGGGTTAACTTTCAGGTGATCAGTTGAAAAAAAAAAAAAAAAACACCATAATAAAAATAATATGTTGCAGTTACATACTAAGTCGTAATAAAGTTTAACGTAAGTTAACTAAAACATAAGATTATAAACAGCTTCCGTTATACATATTAATACCAAACATTTTATTACTTATTTAAAAAAAGTGATAACAAAACGGGTAATAATTTCAAAGCAGTGTCCAACGGCCTAACTAGTTTTATAATCTTTAAATCCTTCCAAAAAGGATTTTTAATTGTGTTGAAACATAAGCCCCCTTATTAGCAAAACAAGGTTTATCTTCAGACCCAGGTTTAATACATGGAGCCATTATTGAATTTCGAACTTTATTCCCACTCTGGTAAAGTTCCTAAACACAAAACTGACAACTTAGTACCGAACTAAGTTCTCAGTTTTGTATAAAGAACGGTATTTCAATCACAGTTACGTTCTTATTACAAAAACTGGATCCATGGTTTAAGCCATGTCAAAATATAAATCGAGTTTTGTAATAAGGCGGAATAAGTTTGTATGACTGGTTGTGAAACTTCTGCGATAGTGGCTACTGCTTGCCAAACAAGACATAAAGGCACATAAAGGTCTTCTTTGGCAACCGGTTGCATAGAACGAAAGTTATTTCTTTGTTGACAACTATACTCCATTTGAAATAAGATTAGACATTTTAATAAACTTGTTTTCATTCCGTTCAACCGATTTTGACTTCTGTTCCGTACGCATAAGGATGGCATTAAAAGCAAAAACGTGGTTACAATACCAACTGTTTATTACAGCTGCCATTGGTCATGCTACCAACGTAATAAAGTCAAAATCGATTGAACGGACTGTAAAAAAGGTTTATTTAAATATCTAATCTTATTTCAAATGGAGTATAGTTACGAAATTCAGTTGCCATAGCGGCCGACAGGCTAAAAGGTGCTAAATAAAAATTACGTTTTACGTACGTTTTTTTGTAGGTAAGTTTTATGTAGTTACTTTTTAGTTCATTAGAAGCTTGTACTTATTTAAAAGTATATTTTTAAGTAAGTAGGTACTTACTGTATTTTATTTTCTGTACTTTTTAGCTTATGAATTTATTTAAATATCTGCTCTATCACCTTCACTTGTAAGATAGTTGTCAAGATAAATCTAAATGGCCGAAGAACAATAGGTCTATCTTGTTTAGTTTAGGAATGACCACCTTCAGACTCCATCGTCAGACCCTGGATATCATCTAAGACTAGTCCATGTTCAGACGAATCAAACGAGACCAAACTCGATGGGGTTGCGTCGTTTTATTACAGCTGAGTTTCCATGGCCACTTTCGGGCTCCACTCAGATCAGTAGGGCACCTTAGGCGCTCTAGACCTCCTCCATCCGTACTCTCGAAAGCTGCTATCAGATTTCGTCCTAATCGTTACCTGACTGAGAAACGAGCCTTCAAAATGACCTCGTTTGTATGACAAGGTTGCTTTGTGTAGGTACTTAGTTTGACGGTCAGTGCAGTTTCCAGGTACTTGTGTAATCTGCCAGGGTTTCGAGTTTGTCCGAAAGCGATATCGTGGCCCTGGCACACAGGCAACTGAAGGAACACGGGTGGGTTTTAGTCAGTAAAAGTCTGTCACGCCCTCCCGCTCCGCCCAGAGCGGGAGAAGTTATTTGACCATATCCCAACCAAAAAAAAAAAAACCTGGCCAAGCGCGAGTCGGACTCGCGCACGAAGGGTTCCGTACCATTATCTATAAAAATGGCAAAAAAAATCAGGTTTGTTGTATGGGAGGCCCCCTTAAATATTTGTTTTATTTTAATTATTTATATTTAAAGTGAATGGGAGTGAACTAAATATTCAGTGAATATTTCAAGCGTCTAACTGTTGCCGTTATCAGTATAGAGCAAAAACGAGCAAAAAAATCAGGTTTGTTGTATGGGAGGCCCCTTAAATATTTATTTTATTCTATTTTCTTGTATTTGTTGTTATAGCGGCAACAGAAATACATCATCAGTGAAAATTTCAACTGCCTAACTATCACGGTTCATGAGATACAGCCTGGTGACAGACGGACAGACAGACAGATAGACAGACAGACAGACGGCGGAGCCTTAGTAATAGGGTTCCCGTTTTACCCTTTGGGTGCGGAACCCTAAAAAGATGCTTGTGTAATAGATAGGTTGAATTAACTGGAATGTGGAATTAACGAATTCCACAGGATTGCTTTAGACAACATTATTTTTAGTTTATGCGAAACCTATATAGTTTGTTCAGAATAAGGAACTGAATCGATTTCAATAATTTTTACACCATGTTATATTTTGTCCCAAAAATATTTAAGTGTGATACAATCGCCGGACGGTTAGATACCTACTGCCAAATTATTATCAATGAGCGCAAGACGACCCTGGAGGCGCGGGGGCACCGCCCGCCGCGTTAGCATGTTTTTGTACGGACAACTCGGTAACATAACAACCTTATAACTTTGTGATTTTTCATGATACAGTTTTGAAATTTTGTACATAGATACTTACATAAAAATACTAGACACGTGTTTCGGGTTTCGCATAAACTAAAAATAATGTTGTATATTACAAAAAAAAACCTAACATAATATCACGCATGTATTTCCCGAAGGGTTAGGTAGAGGTTCACCTATAGTACCTACACCCACATTTCGCTAGTCTACTAGGGAGTAGGGGGGGAGGCTTTTGACATCAACCGGGCACAAATCCAGACTCCGGCCTGACACTGAGAAATTCCAGATAGAAAACCCCAATAACACATTTCCCGACCCGGGAATCGAACCCAGAACCTCATGCACTGCAGTAGCGCTTCATTAGCAACGAACCAATAAATTTAAGGCGACGATAACCGACTCTTAAGGATTTTATACTGAAGATCACGTCTAAACGAGTAGTGTTACTGTGTTAATGATATGAAAAAAATATATGTGAAATTAATTTGAAAAGTTCTATATGTCTAACGCGGATAAAAAACTGAGAATGGCGCAAAATCTACCTAGCGTATTTTTCTGAAACCTTCACCAATTTAAAGATAATTTAATTATTGATCTTTTAGTATAGTTACGAGTTTTATTAAAATACCTTTTGTTTTGTGTATAATAAATTGATAATGCGTCAAATTGGGGACAACGCTGTTGATGGGCGAGTCCTATTACTGGCTGAACGTACGACGCGTTACGTGAACTCAGTACAGAACACGCAAGCTAACCACTCAAGGTTACTGGTATATATCTGTGTCTTAATATCAAACGAAGTAAGTTTACTTCTTTTGTATTATAAAGTAATCCCTTAACTTATCCCATGGAAGTTAAGGGATTAAAAGCTCGTGCAGAATGGCGCGATGTCGCGGGCGCGACGCGACACTAGTAGCACAATTTCTTTGTCGCCGCCTGTCGCGCTCGCGATATCGCACCAGTCTGTACTACAAAAAAGGGATTAGTTACGACATGGGACTAAAGTATTTATAATTGGCAAAATGGTATGGTGTACACGTGAGGTTACATATTATGTTAAGTTAGGTATTAAATCGGGCTGGTCCACAAATTCAAGGTCACTCAGCGAGCTGTGGAACGGGCTATGCTCGGAGTTCCTCTGAAGAATAAGATCAGAAATGAAGTTATCCGGAAGAGAAGAGAACCGGAGTTACCGACATAGCCTGCAGAGTAAGCAAGCTGAAGTGGCAGTGGGCTGGCCATGTTTGTCGAAGAACCGATGGCCGGTGGAGCAGACGAGTCCTGAGTGGAGACCGCGTATCGGCAAGCGTAGTGTGGGACGCCCCCCAGCTAGATGGACCGACGACCTTAAAAAGGTGGCTGGGGCAGACTGGATGCGGAAGGCGGAGGAAAGGGTGTCGTGGCGCAGCCTGGGAGAATCCTATGTCCAGCATTGGACTGCTATATTCTGAGTTAAGGTACCTATATATTATACGTAGTTCAAATATTACCTATCTATTTTTGCTGCCAGTGCGTATACTACATGGACACTTTATTTTTAATCCATGTTATTACGCGACAGCAAGCAATTCTGTAATTCGAACATATTATCACGACAGTTATTTGAAAGGGGTAGACAGAATGGAGCGGTAGGTCGCCGAAGACGAAATAATATCCCATTCACACACCACAAAAAAAAAAAAAAAAATATTTTACCACTTTGTCGGCGTGATGAATGTTCCCATGCCAAATCGCCTGTCAAAACGGACAGACAGACAGCCGCGGCAAAACTATAAGGGTTCCTTTAAAGTGAATATATAACTAAAGATTCTGTGAATATTTCAAGCGTCTACCTGTTGCCGTTATCCATATCGAGCAAAAACGAACAAAAAAATCACGTTTGGTGTATGGAAGCCCCCTTAAATATTTATTTTATTCTGTTTTTTAGTATTTGTTGTTATAGCGGCAACAGAAATACATCATCTGTGAAAATTTCAACTGTCTAACTATCACGGTTCATGAGATACAGCCTGGTGACAGACGGACAGACAGACAGACAGACGGCACAGGCGCGGCGGCGCGGCGCGGGCGGACCCTTAGTAATAGGGTTCCCGTTTTACCCTTTGGGTACGGAACCCTAAAAACCGTCTAGCTAATAATCCATAAATAATCGCTGAACATACGGGGGGGATGTTTCGGGAAGCCCTGGAAGAGAGGAGCCTTCGAAAAATTTTCTTTGGATGTCGTTTCACGGGCCATCGTATGTGAGAATGATGTAGAGACGTGCATTATTTACGGGTCGAGGCTCTAACCCTTTTACATGGGCATTGACCATAAATACAATGTCATGAATATTTACTTTGTATATTATAGTATTTTAATTATTGTGAATGTGAAGACAATGTGGGTCATTGTTTTTTTTTTATTTTGTTTGTTTTTGTCTCAGTTTTAATCTTGGTCTGACAGTTTGTGTAATTTATGCGGCCTACCCAAATGTCCTTTCTTTGGTATTGTTCGTCGAATCGTTCCGATTGGAGCGGCACGATTACTGACTGACGATTACAAATGCGTGCACTGACTGGATAGGTCGACTCAATCTGTGTGGTTCATTCCTCAAGAGAAAATTTCAGACACCAATCTCCATGGTCTTCACAATCATGATCTGACCAAGATTATGTCTGGACTTGAAAAAAGAGACCGTGACCTCTGAGTTTGTTTCGGCCTTTCTTCTCAGAGTACTGAAATAGGAAACGCCGACCTCATCTAGTTTTTAAAATATGATTGACGTGTAAAAGTGTTTGTACAAACCTACTTACACAAATAAAATTATCACCATAAACCATGATATTATATTAAATAATATAATTTCATTAAATGTAATATCATTTGACCATAAAGCATTGATGTATTAAATGGGAATAAGGTACGCGCTCCTCGATGTGGACCGCATAAATTAGGTAAAAGAACACAATCGACCTACCTTACCCTCGGTTTGCGGGGAATACCCGAATCGTAGTTTGTTTCAGAGTTGTTATGGGTACGCAACAGTGAGAATTATTGCTATCTCGTTCCCGCTATAGCCCGCGTAATATATGTCTCTCTATTTCGGTTGTCGAGCACACGACATCGGGTCCATTTAAGACGGAGATATATGCCAGTGACCTTGATTAGTTAGCTTGCGTGTTTGGTACTGAGCTCACGCAACGCGTCGTGCGTTCAGCCAGTAATAGGACTCGCCCATTAAGGAGCGCACTCCCCAATCTGACGCATTATTATACACAAAACAAAAGGTATTTTAATAAAACGCGTATACTAAAAAATCAATAGTTAAATTATCTTTAAATTGGTGAAGGTTTCAGAAAAATACGCTTGGTAGATTTTGCGCCATTCTCAGTTTTTTATCCGCGTTAGACATAACTTTACAAATTAATTTCACTAGGTAATATAAACATAATCTAAAATATTCACATATTAAATTATTGAAAAAATGCTCTAATTTAACATATTTTTTTTTTCAAATCATTAACACTACTTGTTTAGACGTGATCTTCAGTATAAAATCATTGAAAGTCTGTTATCGTCGCCTTAATATTTACGTGATGTTAGAGAGTGGCCTATCTTCCTATTTAATACATCAATGCCATAAAGCCATCACCTGCAGTCCTCGGTGGGTCATCTGAGGTCAACCACAGGGCTTTGGGTTCTCCAATTATATCTCTTAATAGCTGCCCGGCGTTGGATTGGTGCCTGTTTTCAGGCAATAGGCTGAAGCAGTTGCGTGTTATTTTAGTTCAATCTCAGATTTGATGGCACCAACTGCATCAGACAGCTTGAAAAGTGAGCCTGTTTTAAACTTTTTAGTTGCAAGCTGTTTTTTTAACCGACTTCCAAAAAGAACGAGGTTAGTAGGTAGCAAAAAACTAAAATAGAGATCCTAAGATACCGACTTCAAAAAATTAAAGTTGTTTCTCACTTTCTAATGTTTTTTTTTGGAAGTCGGTCGTTTTTTAGGGTTCCGTACCCAAAGGGTAAAACGGGAACCCTATTACTAAGGCTCCGCCGTCTGTCTGTCTGTCCGTCTGTCACCAGGCAGTTAGACAGTTGAAATTTTCACAGATGATGTATTTCTCTTGCCGCTTTAACAACAAATACTAAAAAAAACAGAATAAAATAAATATTTAAGGGGGCTCCCATACAACAAACGTGATTTTGTTGTTCGTTTTTGCTCGATGTTGATAACGGCAACAGGTAGACGCTTGAAATATTCACAGAATATTTAGTTAAATACTTATTCACCTTCAAAATAAATAATTAAATTAAAATAAAATAAATATTTTTTTACCCATACAACAAACGGGTTTTTTTCCGTTTTTATAGATAATGGTACGGAAACCTTCGTGCGTGAGTCCGTCTCGCCTTGGCCGGTTTTTAGGGTTCCGTACCCAAAGGGTAAAACGGGAACCCTATTACTAAGGCTCCGCCGTCTGTCTGTCCGTCTGTCACCAGGCTGTATCTCATGAACCGTGATAGCTAGACAGTTGAAATTTTCACAGATGATGTATTTCTGTTGCCGCTATAACAAAAAATACTAAAAATTATAATAAAACAAATATTTAAGGGGGGCTCCCATACAACAAACGTGTTTTTTTGCCGTTTTTATAAATTATGGTACGGAACTCTTCGTGTGCGAGTCCGACTCGCCTTGGCCGGTTTTTTTAATAAGTAAGTAAAAGGATTTTTTTAAACTTATTTATGACTTTTTAGTGTAGGTATGATATTTTTGGAAGCGTCTTTACTTTGATAGTCCACATAGTCATTGTTTACTTTTTTTTATGGGTTTAATTAAAATGGGCGAGTTGGAAACCCTGTGGTCTATCGTCGTAAAAAAAACCAGTGTCCATAAAAGCTATAGGTAGCCATAGCTTTTATGGACCCCGGGTTTTTTTTTTCATTTAGAAGATATGGCGTAAAATGCACAAGCAAAGCCACAGGTCATTTGCTAGTTCAAGAAAATAAGGTATTATCATTGCTTCATGACTGAGTCAGCACGTTGGCCTGAGGAAATGTTTATTAAGTAAAACGTTTCAGACTTTGTACATTCTAATGTTTTTAGCTACCAATGAATAAAATGCTAAGTAAGTAAGTAGTTATACTTATTTTAGAATTGCTAATAATGCAATAATAAAGTACATAGTGGATAATACAAGCTGTTGCCCCTGACTTCGTTTTGTTTTTAATAAAAAAAAAACAGCTCAATTAAAACTTGTAAAATTGGACTTTAAGGCGACGATAACCGACTTTTAATGATTCTATACTGAAGATCACGTCTAAGCGAGTAGTGTTAATGATTTGAAAAAAATATATGTTAAATTAGAGCATTTTCTTAACAACTTAATATGTGAATATTTTAGATTATGTTTATATTACATATTGAAATTAATTTGTAAAGTTATATCTAACGCGGATATAAAACTGAGAATGGCGCAAAATCTACCAAGCGTATTTTTCTGAAACCTTCACCAATTTAAAGATAATTTAATTATTGATATTTTAATACACGCGTTTTATTAAAATATCTCTTGTTTTGTGTATAATAAATTAATAATGCGTCAAATTGGGGACAGCGCTCCTTTATGGGCGAGTCCTATTACTGGCTGAACGTACGACGCGTTGCGTGAGCTCAGTACAGAACACGCAAGCTAACCAGTCAGAGTCAAGGTCACTGGCATATATCTGAGTCTTAACGCCGACAGCACACCTCCGCCGTGAAACGCTCGTCGAATCAAATGTGAGTAGTTGAATTGAACTACTGCGGTTTCGCTGCTATGGTTTCGTGGCGGAGGTGTGCTACCGGCATGACGGTTGTACTTTTAGGGTTCCGTAGCCAAATGGCCAAAACGGAACCCTTATGATTCTGTCATATCCGTCTGTTCGTCCGTCCGAATATCACACAGCCATTTTATTTGGACACATTTGCACTTTAACGATGAAAATTTAAAAAAAGGTGTAGTACTGTGCCCCGCCAAACAATGGTAATTTCAATTACGAAAAAAAACCGGCCAATTGCGAGTCAGTCTCGCCCACGAAGGGTTCCGTACAATTATCTATAAAAATGGCAATAAAATCACGTTTGTTGGATGGGGGCCCCCTTAAATATTTGTTTTATTTTAATTTAATTATTTATTTGTAAAGTGAATATATAACTAAATATTCTGTGAATATTTCAATCGTGTACCTGTTGCCGTTATCAATATAGAGCAAAACGAGCAAAAAAAAATGACTTTTGTTGTTGGGAGCCCCCTTAAATATTTATTTTATTCTGTTTTTTAGTATTTGTTGTAATAGCGGCAACAGAAATAAATCATCAGTGAAAATTTCAACTGTCTAACTATCACGGTTCATGAGATACAGCCTGGTGTCATGACGGACAGACGAGATAGACAGACCGACAGACAGACGGCGGAGCCTTAGTAATAGGGTTCCCGTTGTACCCTTTGGGTACGGAACCCTAAAAACGAATTAGGGGTGGCACTCCCTACATGTGAAAAAAAGTTCAGTGCACTATAACGTGTGGGGTATTATTGAATCCCTTAAGTAAAAAGATAATTAAGTTTCTAAGTGACTTTACCATTTAAAATAAAAAAAATGAGTTATTGGATATTTTCGGTTACATCCGAAGAAATAACTTGTTTTTCATAGTTTTATCGAAAATACTATGAAATAGCAACTTATTTTGGAGCTCTATATAATCAATACTATGCATGCGTAAATATTCATCCTAACTACGGAACCCTTTACTGTTCGTGGTCCGATACGCACTTGGCCGGTTTTTAGGGTTCCGTAGTCAACAAGGAACCGTTATAGTTTCGCCATGTCCGTCTGTCTGTCTGTCCTCAGCTTAGCTCAGAAACTCTTAGTACTAGAAAGCTGTAATTTTGCATGGGTGTACTTACTTATTAATCACGCCGACAATTTTTAGGTTACCTATCTGCCTTGCACGTAAAGTGGGATGATACTTTTAGGGTTCCGTACCAAAATGGTAAAAAGGAACCCTTATGGTGAGACTAAGTCTGACTGTCTGTCTGTCTGTCACACCTGGATATCTCAAGAACTACTAATGCTATGAACTTGAAATTAAGAACAGCTTTAGATGACATTTGCCCAACTATTTTGCAAACAAGAAAAAAATTATAAAAAAAATATCTTTTTTGCAAAAGGGACTGAAAATTTCTGAAAAAAATAAAAAATAAAAAATTTGAAGTGGGTCTACTAGGGCATGTGGGGTATCATATGAAAGAACGTTGTTTGCACATTCACAAACATTTTTTTATTTTTTTTAGGCTGCATAGTTTCCGGCGTTTGATGAAAAATGAAAAAAAAAATACCGTTCCCCCCCCCCCCTTACCTCCGAAGTTTGCATAGATAAAAACCTGAAATTATTCTATGTGATAGAAGTTTATGTAAAGATTACAGGAAAAATAAAACGACGTCTCTAAATTGCACAGTTTTCAGAAATCCTCAACATCATATATATACGTACGGAACCCTCGGTGCGCGAGTCCGACTCGCTCTTGACCGGTTTTTTTTTTCATGTAAAAACATGGAGCGACTGTGTATCTGACCTCCACAACCCAGCAGTGGCGAAGGGTGATTTTATGAGAAAGGTAAGGTGGAGCAAAAAATAATCCTGTCTATACAAAATAAACTCGTCATGACGTCGAAGAAATTAAACTCACGGCAAGCTGAACACGCGTATGAGTTATTTTAGAGCAAAATGTTTTGTTGTTGGGATATAAAGACAAAAAATGTAATGTGCGTTTTGTAATATTTTAATTTTATGGTGTATTAAATACCTATAGTGTGATGATATTATTTGGCATTATTAACCCATCAACATTTCGATAATGCCATTTTTCAATGACGATAGAGTGGTTGTGTTCCGAATTTCCGAAGGGAAGCCGGTAGGAATCGTGTTATACGGTGCTTTCGCCCCTGCAACCCAGTTACCGGCACGATTGCCGCAGTGGTAAAGCGATTGACTGCTGCGCGTGTCGCGGGTTCGATTCCTGCACGGAACAAATAGTGGTATGACCTACAAGTAATTGTTCCGGGTCTGGTTGTTTGTGTATGTGAGTTTAAATTACTTTAAATGTTTGTAAACGTACCCACAAATCCACAGTATAGGAGAAATTCCAAGTGTGGGGCAAGTTTAAAAAAAAATAAAAATACTGGGACATTACATTATTTTACTTACACCCATATTTTTTCAGTCACGTTTATAAATTATCACACTAATCGGGAACAAATTCAGTCAGACTCAGGGCGCGAATGTCGTCATGGAGAAACTCTATATCAAACAAGTTGCCTGATACGGGGATCGAATCCAGGATGCCACGCTCAGGAGTCGCGGTTGCGACCTCTAGTAGACCAACCAACCAACTAGGAAACGCAATAATAGCACAAGACAGTGACATCTTGCAGGCTGTGTGTTCTTGAATTTTTACTGACCAGGGGATGCGGTAAGCGATGTTGTACCTACAATTGAAATTCAAAGTGAAAATGAGATGAGGTCATGCCTCCAGCCGGTGTAGTGCTTATACCCTCGTTTTACTGATAATATCACTAGCTGTTGCCCGCGGGTTTGCCTGCGTTGATGTCGGAAAATATCTCTCGGGAACGTACTGTTTCGGGTTTACCGGGGTTTTCATATTATTATAGTTATTGTTTTACGCGGCGGCGGGCGCCCCCCAGTTAAGCTCCCATCAGTCGCTGATCTTCAACAATCATCGTCATATTTCAGCTAATTTACACAACACCTTAATTAATTATATACCACCAAAAAAAAATTGAATAAATCTAATTTTAAAATTATATAATATAATAAATTACTCAGCTAACTCACATTTTTGTTTCATGGGTAGAATTACCATCGACACTGGAAACCTAATAAGATCCAACATTTACAATAATTCAGCTTGGTTGAATCACTGTTTCCTAAGATACAGGCCATCCCTAGTTTAGGAGACAGGATTTAATTTTTGTTAATAAGAATAGACATTTTTTTTTTCCACTTGTGTCCATTGATGGTTGATTAAGTCTTAACATTTAATTAGTATAGGTATAACCCGTGTCTATGTATCTTTTGGAATCAATAAACTTATTATAATTATTATTATTATTACCTAAACCTTCCTCATGAATCACTCCGTCCGAAAATCGTATGAAAATCCGTTCGGTAGTTTTTGAGTTTATCGCTTTCAGACATACAGACAGACGCGGCGGGGGGGACTTTGTTCTATAATAAGCAGTGATAGTGAATAGGAAGAAAGAAGAATAAGAATAATTTTATAAATTTGTTCAAAAACATACAGACATTATAAGGTGATACACTTTATTCTATGATCTGTTATGTATTGAACATCTGTCCGAACTAGGTATAAAATATCTGCATTCAAACATTTCAATTGATTGACATCAGAGGGCCTAAAATGGACGCTTTGGCAGAACCATAAGTACAATTCATAACCCGCAATTTGTCTGTTTGACATTTTTCTATGGAGTTTCGTAAAATGGTCCACAAACTATGAATTGCTTTATTGAAGTCCAATGTCAAATAGCAGCTGTCAAACAGATGAGTTGCGGGATGTATGAATTGTACGCAGATCATATAATATTATGATTCTGGCAAAGCGTCCATTTTCCTCCTCGCGTCCTCCAGCGCTCTTCCCCTGTTGTAGGCGACACATAGTTTTTTTTTTATTGTGTTGTATCTACTTACTTAAATAATATATCGTGTGCTTTGACCTAAGTATGGAATGATTTTTTTCCAGAACAGCGAGCTAATTGTGTAACACACCATCAGTAGGAATCGGTTTCAATTTGAAAGTCCAACAAAATTCATCAATGACGTATTATATAAATAGACGTCTCATACACGAACATTAATGCACTCAAAAACAGCGTAAGCCATGATTGTAGCTACATACTTGCATACAATCATACAGCGCGTGAAGAAAAGGAAAGACCTATACCGATATCTGTTGTTAGAAAGAGATGAACATACATATTTAGTTACGTCACTAGCTGCCGCATGTTCATTGGCGCGTTCGTAATAATAGTTATTATTATTGTAAATGTCAGGCAATTGCCTGGCATTTACTTTGCCATTATTGAGCGCAGGCTGCGCAAGTAACACATCTACAGGTAATAAATACATCATTGACATTAATTGCGTTATTTACATTGTTGAGCAGACAATTTTTTCTAACATATGAAGCAATGGATTAGCAATATACTTCAAAATCATTACCATTCTGATTCAAACAGCGTTACGCAATCTCTACTCATGTGAGTATCATTCCTGCACCAAATTGTTATTCGTATCATCACATCTATGTAAATAAAAAGCCAGCAATGTAAATGACTATAATATACAGGGTGATTGGAAGATGGGTGCAAAGCTTTAAGGCGAAGATAGTACAGACAATTTAGAACCATTTAAGCCATGGTTGTCTTAGACGAAGTCTTACCAAATATTTTTAACCAAATTTTTAAGTTTTTTTTCGGAAATTCTCAAAATTTAATGTAAACTGCATAATTATGGCCAAATTGAATGATAAATGAATTCATTTTTAATGTGTAAGCAATCAAGCAAAACATGTTTTAGGCTTCTGTGTCATTAGACATTTTTTTTACAGACATTTAAAGCTCAGAAAAAATAAAAAATTTGTACAATACGTCTTTTAAACCTTATTAAAAAAAAAACGGAGGTTGCTTTTTTTGTTCAAACCTTTTTGAAGACAAGCTTGATAATCGCTCTTTCTTTTGAGGTATCATTTATGCGGATATCTTACAAATTATTGAAATTAGGGCCTACAAACCAATTTGAGGTAGAAATTTTTTATTTTAGGCAGACTAATTAAAACAACATTTGAATTAAAATTATTTATTTTTCATGTTCAAAATGACGGCCGTGATTCCTAATACAAGCACGGCCCCGTCTTCTAACTTCTGTAGTCGTTATTTTCAACATCATCTCCTGCTTCATTGTCTCAAACGCTGAATTTATTCTTTGTATCAATTCTTCTCTAGTGTTTATTTCTATGTTGTTATACACCAGTTCCTTGGCCCGGCCCCACACGAAAAAGTCCAACGGGGTCAGATCTGGGGAGCGAGCGGGCCAAGGGATGGGTCCATCCCTGCCGATCCAGCTATCAGGAAAGCAATTGTTGAGGTGTTCCCTTACATTTAAAGTCCAATGCGCTGGACAGCCGTCTTGCTGAAAGATGACTGTTCGGTCTCTTTCGAAGATCGGGACACCTGATTCCTCTACCAGCAGTGGTAAATCAATTTGCAGAAATTGCAAATAATTTTCGCCATTCAATGGATCAGGCAAAAAGTGGGGCCCAATCAATGTTCTGCCAATTATTCCAGCCCATACATTCACAGAGAATTCCATCTGAAATGACACCTGCTTCTTAAAATGTGGATTGTTGTCTGCGTCAGCCCATTCATGGATGTTGTGAAAGTTTGTAATACCTTCCCTTGAAAATTTACTTTCATCCGTCCACAAGATTGATTTCAGAAACCACGCATCTTCGATGTCTCTGTTGAGGAGGAAACCGCAGAACTGAATTCTTCTTTGAGGATCTTGCTCTACTAGACCTTGCACACTCCTGCCATGGAACGGATACTTATCATTTTGGTGCATTGTATGCCACACCTTCCATTGAGAAATGTTTAAATTTCGAGCTACTGCTCTAGTACTGGTAGTAGGAACCGCTTGAAATGCTGCTAAAATGTCTTCGTCGACGGCAGTTTCGTGTCTGCCCGGGTTGACTCCAGGTTCCACGCGGTGAAACCCATCTTGGGCAAGACGACGAAACGTGTTGTAAAACACTCGGACATTCGGTATCCTGCGATTCGGATAGCGCTCTTGATACATCCGTCGCGCCAAAGATCCATTGCCGTCTGCTCTACCGTACATAAATACGATATCCGCATATTCTTGATTGGAAAAAGTAGCCATAGTCACTTAACAATTAAGAAAAACGGCGTAGGAGCGCACTAAATGTCAACTCAACACAATTAAGTCAAAAATCAACACGTGCAGGAGCGCGAGGCTACGACTGGACACGGTGAAACAAAAAAGTTCAAAACTAACGCAAACAACATGTGCAGGAACGCAAAGGGCTACAACTGAACACGGTAAATTGTGAATCAACACGACAACGTCCACTCACAAGGGCAGTAGTTTGACTAATAAGTAAAAGATGTAACGGCTTCATCACAGACCGCCTGACCCTTACTAAGGAAAACGACTTTGTTGCCTCAGTAACTAAGACCATTTTGCTGTAAAAACCAACTCTTATCGCTTTTTGCTATTCATTGGGCGTTCTACCTGGAAATGCCGTCGCACCGCGCTCGGTGGCCATTGTTTAGAGAATCCCCTCAATGGGTTCCCCTCAATTGGTTCCTGCATGTGCCAAAAATTCTTAGAATTGAACAATGTTATCATTTCGAGCACATAAAGTATTCTTTTAAGCAAAAATTTTGTGTTTTGTTAGACTGCCTAAAATTTAAAATTTCTCCCTCGAATTGGTTTGTAGGTCCTAATTTCAATAATTTGTAAGATATCCGTATAAATGATACCTCAAAAGAAAGAACGATTATCAAGCATGTCTTCAAAAAGGTTTGAACAAAAAAAGCACCCTCCGTTTTTTTTTTTAAATAAGGTTTAAAAGACGTATTGTACAATTTTTTTATTTTGTTCTGAGCTTTAAATATCTGTAAAAAAAATGTCTAATGACACAGAAGCCTAAAACATGTTTTGCTTGGTTGCTTACACATTACTTTAATTAAATAAATAAAAAATTAATTCATTTATCATTCAATTTGGCCATAATTATGCAGTTTACATTAAATTTTGAGAATTTCCGAAAAAAAACTTAAAAATTTGGTTAAAAAAATTTGGTAAGACTTCGTCTAAGACAACCATGGCTTAAATGGTTCTAAATTGTCTATACTATCTTCACCTTAAAGCTTTGCACCCATCTTCCAATCAACCTGTATAATCACTTAGCATATTATTAGCATGCTCCTGAGCGTGGTGTCGGACAGAGTGGACAGCCAAATCCTGTGGCACTGGTCGCTCACTCATGTCCAAAATAATAAATATTTTTCTTTTTACTAACATAGCTATAAGTATGTACCTACTAACATAATATGGACCTGTATAATTTTCTGTGTGCTTGGTCTGAAATAAACATTTTCATTTCATTTCATTTCATTTTAGCATTATACTTCGTTTACATTGAGTCGATTGCCTCGTTGGTCTAGTGTTCGCAAGCGCTACTGATGAGCATGAATGAGGTCCTGGGTTCGATTCCAAGGTCGGGCAAAGTATTTTTGGGTTTTTTCATCTGGAATTTCTCATTAGCAGGATTTGTGCCCGGTTGATGGCAATAGGCTCGTCTCCTATTAGGTACATAGGACTTAACGTAAACTTAAGCTGGCGAAATGTGGTCGTGCGGTCCATGGCCCTTTACGGGGCACCGGTGTGGGCGCGTTCTATAAGGCTGCGACCAGCCCCGCGATTGAACGCGTCCCAAAGGGTCATGGCCATCAGGCTGGTCCGAGGATACCGCACGGTCTCCCGTGAGGCGGCGAGCCTCCTTGCCGGACTGCCGCCATGGGGTCTGGAGGCAAAAGTCCTCGCGCACGTCTGGGAGTGGCGCGAGGAGGCGAAACGCCGGGGTGAAACTCCGCTGCCGCGAGAAATCACGGCACAGCGGACAAAGCTCCGGCGGGATCTTATGACGGCATGGAGAGTGAAAAGAAAGAAAGAAAGAAAAATAATTTTATTCGTCACAGAAACACACGCAACCCAGCGCTGGGCACGCCACAATTGTGGAGATAAGTCCCCTCTTTGAGGAGTGGCTAGAGAGGCGCCACGGCGTCCTCACCTTCCGCCTGACGCAGGTCCTCACCGGACACGGTTGTTTCAGGAGGTTCCTGTTCAGGATAAAGCGGGAGGAAACGCCCGGGTGTCACCACTGTGTGGATCGCCCGGAGGACACGGTGGAGCATACGGTGGAGGTCTGCCCAGCTTGGGTGGAGCACCGCCGTGTCACCTCACGGAGGCGATCGGCGGCGGCGATCTCTCGCGTCCGGCCCTGGTTCAGGCCATGGTTCGGAGCGAGAGCGCATGGGAGGCCGTCACCTCCTTCTGCGAAACAGTAATGCTTGCGAAGGAGGAGGCGGAACGCGTGAGGGAGAGGCAAGGTTCGCGCCCTCGCGCCCCTAGTCGCCGCAGGAGACGCCCCGGGCGTTTCCGGCCACCGTAGGCGCGGGCCTGCGGACGGTAAGCGATGGGTGGCTCACCGTCCGATAAGGACCAGGCCCGGGTCGACGGCGCGTCGTATTCCACGCGCGCCTCAAAGAGTTGTCAGCACCAACTGACGGGGTCCGATAGGGCCAATGCCTGCCAGGGTTGCGAGTTTGTCCGAAAGGGATATCGTTGCTCTGGCACACAGGCAAATGAAGGAATACGGGTGGGTTTTAGTTAGTAAAAGTCTGACACGCCCTCCCGCTCAACACAGAGCGGGAGAAGTTATTTGATAATTTCCCACCCAAAAAAAAAAAAAACAAAAAAACTGGCGAAATGTGGGTGACTATAGGTATATTATGTTATAGAAAGAAAATACGTTTATTTGCGGTAAACATGACGTTAAGAAAAAAATGTTAATGTTTTTTTTTGAGTCTACCATCCACTGCACGGAATAGATTTTTCATTTCTCATAATCGGAAAGTAGTGTTTGTTTGATCCAAGTAGCGGGTGGAAGACCCCGCTTCCCACCCTTGGACGGGAAAGACTGATAGTAAATGGACTCCCTAGGGCGGGAATTAATTTTCCGGTAAATTGATCCGCTGTAGAGCGGTGTTTTACGTCTGACAAGAACCAATAAGGACCTAAATTTAGTAGGCCAAATCATATAGGTACTTTTTTCGTGAAGACATCGTGCTTCTTCGATTTTCTATTTATAAACGGTTCCTCCGTTTGTAGAAATAGCAGCTAGACTTTATCTTTTGGCGATTTTAGTATAGCCGTAGGTATAACTGGAATCTCATGAGGCAGACAGGCATGTGTTGAATATTGGTCAAAGTCAAAGTCAAATCGTTTATTTCAAATAGGCACATATAAGGCATTTTTGAACGTCAATATTAACAAAAAAATAGAATTGATTCTAGTCGCCCCTTCCAAAAGGTAGTTTCGTATGGAGAAGAATGGGAAACTCCACCGGTACTCTTTTAAAATCTTGTACAATATTTTTATAGGTACATTAATTATATAATTATATGTGAAGACGATGCATCTAGAATAAAATTACTATACCACAATATATAGGTAATAAAAAGAGTTAAGAATGAAGCAATGACAGATACATAAATTATGTGATAGATACATGGTGCTCACATACTTACAAAAATTGTAAAAAATATATACGATTTCCTATAAAATAACAATATCAGTGTGAGTTAAGGTAATCACAGAATTTAAAATAAATGTCATAAAAATAATAAATTATACAATTAAAATAGCAACCTGTTTGATTTTGTCTAGACTCTAGATTGTCCTGTGGAGCCTGTCAGCCTGATGTCCTATGGGTCTTATAATAAAGTAGGTAGATAAGTACCTAATATTATTAGGTAGGTACATAGATAGGTGTATGATCTGCTTCGCAAACAGGATCAAAATGCACATATTGAAACTCTTATTGGTAGATTGGAATAAACAGAAATAGTTAGCTCAGGCTAATTGCGTAACACACTATAAGTGTCCCTTAACTTCAAACTCGGATAAATCCAATTCTGAGATTTTTTAAGATTTTGGTGTCAAAAGAAACGGAAGAAGAAATGCTTTTAAACAATTTTATCAGTTGTGTATAAATCCGCATGGTTTTTGAGAAAATAAACCGTTAAAATCATAATATTTTATCTAAGTCAGATAGATCCATGAGACAGTTTTTTTCAAATGTAGTTAAGTCCATGAGAGCCAATCAGGTAATTGCGTTTGTTCAACATGGCCGTCAGTCCACGTAAACTCTGCGACAGTAACACCGTTTACTCCCGCTTTTTATTGTTTCTTTTTATTATTTGGACAGTTCCCATGGATAATTCCATTAAAATTGTGTCACCAAGTAAGGCCCGCAAGCGACCTAATATAAAACTTCGCCGTAAGAATTAAAAAATCCACACTGAGTTTTTTCAAAGATAGATAAATTGCATTCCATTATATCAAATGAAGGTAAATCTAACTTAAATATTACATTTTTGAAAGAATGAGTGATTTAAATACTGAATTGGCTAAACAGGATCGTTTTCTTCAATAATGTTGCCATAATAAAAAAATACTGTGTTTTAATTCATGAAATTAAGACTATTAACACTTTTTTTTAAATATCTCCTAACAGGGTAGAGTGGATTTATCCGAGTTTGAAGTTAAGCGACACTAAGAAGCGGTTTCAATTTGACGGTTCAACCGGTTATTCCCGGAGTACCCCGATCCCCGAGGCCCACGTCCCGGAGGACCCCGATTTATTTTTATCTTGATAAACTCAATTAAAAGTCAGTTTAGCTTAAAAGTACCGTCAGCAGATGATATGTTAAATAACATTTTATTACTTACCTACTAAAATGCTAATATACTTAACTTTATGATGGATCAGGAAAAAATGATAAAGTCTGGCTTGGTTATGGTGCATATTATTATTAGAGAATACAATATAGAGTCTCCTAGAGCAATCACAGGTTCTAATTATTATCAAAATAGTTCCTTTTTCAGTACAAAAAATCCAAATACCTACTCTACGGGGAATATTAATATAATTTAAAAAATACACAAAAACAGTCCTTCAGGAATTATTTATTATAATGTAACTCTAAAATAATCTTTTAACATGCACAATCAGTTTTAATTTGATTATTTTTTTTACAATACCGAAAATGATTTTAAAATTTGATTATTAGGTAACTTTAAAGTCTCAAAACATGCAAACTACAACTATCAAAATAATCAACATTAAAATTTTAAAAACGAATTATTTACATTTTCAATCAGTCTTTTCAAAAATCGTTATAAAATGATAAAATAAAACACTTTAAAAATTGTCTCATAATATGTAAATAAGAATTATAAATAATCAACTTTAGTAAGTAACAAAAGTTTTAAAAATCTTTATTCAGTCTTTTCAAAACATACAAAACCAGTGTTATGTCAAATCATTCTTCTCACAGTAATTTGATAATAAAAAATAATTATTTATTTAATTAACTTGAGTAAAAAAAATATTTAAAACAAAATATTAACAATTTTAATCAGTTTTTTAGGCGTTATGAGCACGATTTTACTAAGGTCTTCTAAAACTTAGTTAATGCAATATGTCTTTCTGAAATATGTCTAGAAAGAAAGAAAAAAGAAAGAAAATTTGTTTATTCTGCACAAACAAAACGCACATTTCAACAAATATAAACATCATTAAAATACACACATACAAAGTAGCCAAAACCCTCGTATCCAATACGATAAGATTTTAGTTGAAAACTATAGAAAAAAGAAAAAAAAGAAATGTAATCATATTTATCGTATTCGGGGTCCTCCGGGATGGGGGCCTCGGGGATCGGGGTACTCAGGGAATAACCCAGTTCAACAACATTCATTGCGTTAGTTACATTGTTGAGCAGACAAAGTTTTCTAACATATGAAGCAATGGATCAGCAATATACTTCAAAATCATTCCGATTCCGATCCAAACTGTGTTACGCAATTAGGGTGCTGTACCTACTTAATTTTAACTTGTTTGCCTGACACTGACACTAAATAAGACTACTTCGGTAAAGCAAATATACTTATAAGTGCTTAGTTACTTAAATACAAGTAAAAACATGACGTGATATGCTTCCAAACACTTAAGCTGGTACCTTAGGTATTTGGTAGGTACTTTTCATTTTCATTGACAGTGACCAGACTTCATTTACCCATCACTAATAAGCGGAAAGATTAAATCGCAAAAACCTACACACAGACAAGGTCGATAATGGAATTCGGACAGTTCACTCACAGTTCAAATCCGGAGAACTCGTGCGATGGATAAAACGTTCGTCATATTATTCGCACTGATCAACTTCATAAACGTACAAACGGTGGACCATTTAATCTCAAGTTCTATAGCGAAAACAACGGAGGAAATAGCCGAAAGGCTTATCAAACATCCGATAGTAACTTCAACGACGTATGTGATGTCCAATACTTTCGCAGCAGCTGTTAACCTAATAACCAGGCTTCCCCTTACAATTTCAAGGGTTTTAGGACCCCTCCAACTTACAACTCAAATCAGTAAAACAAACACAATAGATGCAGTCGATAAGTTCATTGCTGCTTTCAATGCAGGTAAGCGAAATGAAGATGCAAGAATGAGTATCGATGCCATCCTTATTAAGTATGGATATATAGTTGAAAAACATGAGGTCAGAACAGAAGATGGTTATGTGTTAACAATGTTCAGAATACCTAGCACCGGACCAGCAGTGTTCCTCATGCACGGGTTACTTGGTAGTGCGGATGACTACATTATAGCGGGCCCCGAGAGTGGCCTCGCTTACCTGCTAGCGGGCCAAGGTTACGACATCTGGATGGGTAATGCCCGAGGCTGCAAGCATTCCCGTCGCCACGTCAGCTTGAAGCCGTCTGATGCTGAGTTCTGGGACTTCTCGTGGCATGAAATTGGCTTATATGATCTCCCAGCTATGATCGATTTGGTACTAAGAAAAAGAAACATGAAATCTCTGAAATACATCGGCCATTCTCAAGGCACTACAGCTTTTTTCGTGATGGCGTCTGAAAAACCTGAATATAATGAAAAAATATCTGTGATGGTTGCATTGTCCCCTGTTGCTTTTATGTCTAAAACCAGGTCCCCTATAGTGAGGCTGCTATCTCCTGGAACATCAATTTTGCACGGAGTTTCAAAGAATCTGGGGCTGTATGAGTTTTTACCTGATAATAACATAATTAGCGCGCTGAAGCTGATAACTTGTGGAACAGGACCTATAGTGACGATTCTATGCAGCAATATTTTATTTATTTTCGCTGGTTTTGATTTTGGTCAGCTCAATGTTACGAATTTGCCCATGATATATGGGCATATGCCGTCGGGCGCGTCGATTAAGCAATTTGCTCATTACGGTCAAGGATTGATAACAGAGGATTTTAGAAAATTCGACTATGGTAGTGAAGAGAATATGAAAAGATACGGTGTTAAGGTGGCTCCGAGATATGCGTTGGATAAGATAGCGGCGCCGGTGTGTTTGTTCTACAGCGAGGCGGACTGGCTCGCGCACCCCAGCGACGTGGAGCATCTCCGCAAGAAGCTCCGCAATGTGGTAGACACGCACAAGATACCTTACGAACAGTTCAATCACGTGGATTTTATATTTGCTAAAGATGTGAAAGAATTGGTTTATAAAAGGCTGATGAAAGTGCTTTTGTCATTCTAAAAATACTAAACTAATTTTAGTTGTGGAATAAAATAAATTATTAGCATAGCTAATTTTATTGGACTGTCAACTCAAGTTAAAGTCGTAACAATGTGCATCAACCAGTGGCATACCTAAACATTTGAAAACCATAGCGAGATTTATGATAATCACCCGACTTTTAATGATTTTATACTGAAGATCACGTCTAAACGAGTAGTGTTAATGATTTGAAAAAAAATATGTTAAATTAGAGCATTTTCTCAATAACTTAATATGTGAATATTTTAGATTATGTTTAAATATTACATAGTGAAATTAATTTGTAAAGTTATGTCTAACGCGGATAAAAAACTGAGAATGGCGCAAAATCTACCAAGCGTATTTTTCTAAAACCTTCACCAATTTAAAGATAATTTAATAATTGATCTTTTAGTATACGCATTTTATTAAAATACCTTTTGGTTTGTGTATAATAAATTAATAATGCGTCAAATTCGGGACAGCGCTCCTTGATGGGCGAGTCCTATTACTGGCTGAACGTACGATGCGTTACGTGAGCTCAGTACAGAACACGCAAGCTAACCACTCAAGGTCACTGGCATATATCTCCGTCTTAATAAGTAAAGAAACTCTACGTAAGCCTAGCTAAGTACTCAAAACTCGTTTCGAAGTAATTACATCTGCTAATCCTACCTATACCATCATAGTTGGTAAATAGTCGTGAAAATACTCGTTACGCAAACAGAATGTGATCGTAGCGAAAAGTTGACAGGAAATTAAATAAGTGATTTGCACAAACAAAGACGAGGGACGCTTCGCAAACAGTTTTGCTCGTCACTAAGTACAATTTTGTTGGTCTAAGCATGACCCAGAAAAGATATTTTGTTTTCAAGTAATAAGACTCTTGTTAAACATTTGAATTCTACTTGAATATTGCGCATTTTTTGGGTTCTGTAGTTAAGAAGGAATCCGTATAGTTTCGCTATGTCCGTCTGTCTGTCCCCGGCTTACCTCAGAGACTCTTAGTATTCGAAAGCTGTCATTTGGCATTGGTATAAATCACGCCATCAACGTGGTAAAATAAAATCTAGAAAAAAAAAATAGGGTACGGTCAGCATCAAAAGTTGATGACCACATTCAAATTTTCAAAATCACTGTACATTATATATTATTATTTATATTATTGATTTTGAAAATTTGAATGTGGTCATCAACTTTTGATGCTGACCGTACCTCCCTTACACGTAAAATGGGGATTATATTTTTTTTCTTGTCTACCCTATGATGTGGGATATCGTTGGATAGGCCGTTAAAAAATATTGAGGGTCTGTGCAGACCATTTTTCGATTCAGGGATCCGTCTGCGAAATATGAAGCTTTAATGTGCTAATCTTTGTTAGTCAAGTGTGAATAAAATCATGGCAGTAGTAAATATAACGAAATTAAAAGATATCACAGCTAAGTAGGCTTTACAAGTTAACGAGTTACACACATATTTTTCAACTACAATGTTAAATTTGTTTTTGGGATAAATTCATCCCAACTACGGAACCCTTATCATTGTGCATGGTCCAACATGCACTTGGCCGGTTTTTGGTAGATGAATGGAAAATGTTAGGTACTATTGTTACTAACCAAACCCCCTTTTCAGGACAAAGTAATCATTTAATTCTAGGAATAACTGAATTCAATTCTTAGCAGTTTATTTGGACTGTTTATGCAGTCAATCGCGTATCAGTGCAGTGGTAACAATTTGATATTCACAGCGCCTTTTGTCGTAGTAGGGGGCCTAAAATGGACGCTTTGGCAGAATCATAATATGATCTGCGTACAATTCTTATAACCCGCAATTCATCTGTTTGACAGCTGCTATTTGACATTAGACTCTTTTGTGGACCATTTTACGAAACTCCAACCGCCGCGCCATATTACAAATAAGATTTATATTTTGATATGGATTAAACCATGGAGCCAGTTTTTGTAATAAGAACGTAACAGTGATTGAAATACCGTTCTTTATACAAAACTGAAAACTTAGTTCGGTACTGAATTGTCAGTTTTGTATTTAGGAACTTTACCATAGTCGAATTATAGTTTGAAATTCAATAATGGCTCCATGTTTTAAACCTGGGTCTGAAGATAAACTTTGTTTGATAATAAGGGGGCAAAAGTTTTTTATGGAGTTTCGTAAAATGGTCCACAAGCACAAGCCAGATCATAATATGATTCTGCCAAAGCGTCCATATTAGGCCCTCTGATCGCTGCAAGTTGATCTATGGAATGAAACGATTGCAATGTTTTACCTGTCTTTAGATTTCCGTAGTCATCAAGGAGCCCTTATAGTTTCGCCATGTCCGTCTGTCTGTCTGGCCGCGGCTTTAGCCACTTGAGTATACAGAATGGATTTTGAGATGGGGCAGTAAGGGCAGCTACCTTAACCGTTGTAGCTACAGGAAAACGGTCTTAGGAGACTGTCCTTAACTTTTTGAGAAATTTTGATCTGCATTCACAGATTTTATGACGCGTGTTCGTTCGGAATTCGAAGTTTGTTTTCAGTTTTTTTTTCAAAATCTGTGAATGCAGATCAAAATTTCTCAAAAAGTTAAGGACAGTCTCATAAGACCGTTTTCCTGTAGCTACAACGGTAAAGGTAGCTGCCCTTACTGCCCCATCTCAAAAATCCACCTTGTATAATTATGTTCTGTGGGCTTAGCTGTGACTCTTTCGGGAGGTTCCTGTACAGGATAAAGCGGGAGGAAACGCCCGGGTGTCACCACTGTGTGGATCGCCCGGAGGACACGGTGGAGCATACGGTGGTGGTCTGCCCAGCTTGGGCGGAGCACCGCCGTGTCCTCACGGAGGCGATCGGCGGCGGCGATCTCTCGCGTCCGGCCCTGGTGCAGGCCATGGTTCGGAGCGAGAGTGCATGGGAGGCCGTCACCTCCTTCTGCGAATTAGTAATGCTTGCGAAGGAGGAGGCGGAACGCGTGAGGGAGAGGCAAGGTTCGCGCCCTCGCGCCCCTAGTCGCCGCAGGAGACGCCCCGGACGTCGGGAGTCGCAAGCCGATTTCCGGCCACCGTAGGCGTGGGCCTGCGGACGGTGAGCGATGGGTAGCTCACCATCCGATAACGACCAGGCCCGGGTCGACGGCGCGTCGTATTCCACGCGCGCCTCAAAGAGTTGTCAGCACCAACTGACGGGGTCCGCTAGGGCCACTGCCTTCCAGGGTTGCGAGTTTGTCCGAAAGGGATATCGTGGCCCTGGCACACAGGCAAATGAAGGAATACGGGTGGGTTTTAGTCAGTAAAAGTCTGACACGCCCTCCCGCTCCGCCCAGAGCGGGAGAAGTTATTTGATAATTTCTCACCCAAAAAAAAAAAAAAAGCTGTGACTCTTAGTACTAGACAGTTGTAATTTGGCATGGGTATACATATTAATCACGCCGACAACAAAGTGGTAAAATAATATAAATAAAAATATTTGGGTAGTACGTCCCTCCCTTGCACGTAAAGTGGGGATGATATTTATTTTCTCATCTATCCCATGGTCTGGGATTTCGATGGATAGGCCGTTCAAAAATATTGGGGGTCTGTGAATCCCAAGCGTAACTAAGGTTCGTAGTGTAGGAAGAATCCTGAGTCCAGCGAGGGATTCAAGCCCACCCAAGACCAAGACCAAGGCACCTTTATCCCCGAGGAAAATATTCTACTTTTCACACCATATAAGAGACAATAAAAATCAATAGTACTAGAAGCAAAGTATTTATTAAAATTACAATTACAGTTAGTAGACCTATTTTAGTTTTTTATAATTTATGGGCGTCGAGCTTGGTACATTTCGACTATTCTTACGTATTCTCCACGGACTACGAATGACCATTCCTTCTTTGATTTTTGTATCTGGCAAATTTACCAACAACAAATTATCTGATTTTGCACGACAAGCGCCATTCACATCAAAAATCAAGGCCACCTGTAACAAACATAGGCATGTAGGTAGGTGAGTAAGTAGGAAGGTAAGTTACGTACTTTAATAAAGTCATTCTTATGTGTTAAAAATTATATAATTTCTTAGATTTGATTGACACATATAATTGTAATAATAAACACATAAACCTAACGAAGGTTTATAATTATAAGCAGAAATCTCGTATTTTTTGACATGTCAAAATATCACATCAGTGGGTCCCACAAAAGCGATGAAGCGATCGAAGTTTGAGCGGGTTGCTATTTTAATTACTAAAAAACCGACCAAGTGCGAGTCGGACTCGCGCACGACGGGTTCCGTACCATTATCAATAAAAATGGCAAAAAAATCAGGTTTGTTGTATGGGAGCCCCCCTTAAATATTTGTTTTATTTTAATTAAATTATTTATTTTTAAAGTGAATATGTAACTAAATATTCTGTGAATATTTGAAGCGTCTACCTGTTGCCGTTATCAATATAGAGCAAAAACGAGCTAATAAATCACGTTTGTTGTATGGGAGCCCCCATACATATTTATTTTATTTTATTAATTTTGTTTTTTAGTATTTGTTGTTATAGCGGCAACAGAAATACATCATCTGTGAAAATTTCAACTGTCTAGCTATCACGGTTCATGAGATACAGCCTGGTGACAGACGGACAGACAGACGGATGGACAGACAGACGGACGGACAGACATATAGACAGACGGCGGAGCCTTAGTAATAGGGTTCCCGTTTTACCCTTTGGGTACGGAACCCTAAAAATCAATCATTAGTTAGGTACTTACTTTTGGTGGCAAGAAAGCTGTGGTCTGGGTCTTCATTTAAAAATATTTCCACATTTTGAGCTGTGAAAACTTTTGATTTCTTAGCACGATGTACTTCCGATTTCCTTCTTAAAAATGCCAATAATTTGGTGTACGTGGTGCCATCACCAGAGAAAAATGCATGAAAGTCGACGTGTAACGCCATCTGTTGGAATTTTTCAAAATAAGTAAAAGTTTTGACCGCCGTAATTTTCTGGTGGCTCCGTACCGTGTATTCCCGTTGTCCCCGTACGCCGCGTCCCCGTCCTACGGGGACAGCGGTACTTCAATTAAATATTTAAAAATACTTCCCGTTGTCCCTGTGGTTTGGTTTTACATTCAAAAATATGTTTCTGGCACTCGCCGGCCGCCGTCGCGGCACTGCTCGCTTCGCTCGTGCGTTATGTGGTCACAGTTCTAACCTAACCTAACCCAGCTGTTTTGATTTAAAAAAGGTTTACTTCGTACGTTATGGGGACAACGGGAAATAAATTTAATCATGTCCCACTGTCCCCACGACGGGGACACGGCATACGGGGACAACGGGAATACACTCTCCGTACAACGGTACAACCCAAAGTAATTCAATATTTGATAAATGTCGTTTGTACAGACGCCAGCAGCCTGCTACCCCAAACTGTCAAATTTTCCCAATCAACCTTGAACCTTATGCTTTAACGATAGAGTTGAAAATCTTTTAAAGAAATTTGACAGATTGTAGTAGCTTGATGTACTGGCATCTGTACAACACAATGTTCTTACAATGGAATTTATATAATAATGAAACAAAATGTTCAACAACTCTAAATTTGTATTTCTGAAAATCATGTTTTTGTCTCTCATATTTTAATTATTTTTCAGCAGCATTTATTTTTGCAGCTGGTCACATGGTTCCACGTCCGGCCGCTTTTCGCGCTGGGTTTCCCCTTCGCGTACTTGCAGCTGGTCACATGGTTCCACGTCCGGCCGCTTTTCGCGCTGGGTTTCCCCTTCGCGTACTTGCAGCTGGTCACATGGTTCCACGTCCGGCCGCTTTTCGCGCTGGGTTTCCCCTTCACGTACTTGCAGCTGGTCACATGGTTCCACCTCCGGCCGCTTTTCGCGCTGGGTTTCCGCTTCACGTACTTGCAGCTGGTCACATGGTTCCACGTCCGGCCGCTTTTCGCGCTGGGTTTCCCCTTCACGTACTTGCAGCTGGTCACATGGTTCCACGTCCGGCCGCTTTTCGCGCTGGGTTTTTCCTTCGCATACTCGCGGCTGGTAGCGTACTATGTCTTCGATCGCGCTTCACGCTGGCTTAAGCCGTCACGGGTGTTGCGCTTTCGGTCGCTTACTTTCTTTCCCCGAGCGACCGTCAGCCCGGAAAGTACTGGAGCTGCCAGGCCCTCCTCCTTCCCCGTCCCTCTTTGTCTGTTGGTCTTGGTGCTTGTCCAGGTAAGTAATACCTACGCACAATGCTCTGTTGCCAGAGGCTTGTGGAGGGCATAGACTTCGGAGGTGGGCTGTGTGGCGCGCTGGTCGCAGCCATGCTTGGGTTAGTCGGCGCGTAAGTCGCAGCCTGTGTTGTGGGCGCTGAGTCAGCCGCCGGCCGCGTTGAAGAGCGCGGCACCAAATCGCTTGGCCGGGACTTGCGACGGGTTTATTTATTACTTCCCAAGATAATTAAAAAGCCAATCATGTGTAAATAGGCTTGCTAAGATTCACAAAAATCCTCAACACAAATGGCACCAGCAGCATAATCTTGTCAAATCAAAGGCTGATTGGACTCTGGCTGGGCTTTGTTGGTTATTCCATCACCCATGACATGTGTTGGACCCAAAAACTTATCCAATGGATCTTGGTTTAACCGTCTAGTCCAAATGGAACTTATTCCATATTTCATTGCCATTTTTCTTGATATGTATTCAAACCCTTCAATATTCCACAAATATTTCTTTATTGTGGGAACATGTATGTTAGTACCATTTAATTGTTCCATACTGCTTAAAGCTTTTTTTGCTTCTGTCCACTTTTTATGATGTGGTGACGGTGTTAAAGGACCTAATAGTGGTTTCCAATCAACTTCCCTCCTCCCTGGGCTGCCATTCATAGTATCAAAAAGATTGTCAATTAAAAGTATCAAATGAGCGGTATCCTTGCATTCAGGAGGCTGAATTCCATGCACTGAAACAATAATGTAATATTAATTGATGAATACTTTAAAGGAATGAGTACAATAATGTTTAATAACAGAAATCCTTACGTGAGTTGAAGTTCATATATGATGCAACAGTGTGGCTGAAAACTTGGCTAGCAAATTCGACTTTCATTTTGTTAATCTTCCCAGGCATCACATGTTGGTCAGTTAAATTGGGGGTTATTCGGTAACCTTCACAGCGAAGGTTCTCAGCATATAGCATTTGGATGTGCTCCCACTTGGCTGTGCATATTTTGCCCTCTTTGTTCTCATGTTGGAGTGGCATATTCAGTAAATTGTTTCTCAAGTCTTTTAATAAATTTGGAGGGTCATATAGAGGTATAATTTCTAACTTTCCAACATAAAATGTGTTTAATCTATGTTCTTCTCCAGATTTAAACTTTTCCATTCTGGTGTCCTCAATAAGGCTCTCAATAACTTCTTGATTATTGGTTCCTTGTTTGCACACAGTTGCTACAACTACAAATCCAGCCTGTCTAACTTCATTAATTATATTCTGTATAAATTTTTTGACTTGAACAGCTTCTGTTGGTTCAGAGGAAAATGCGTAAACAATTGGTTGCATGTAATTCTTAAAAAGCCCTTTCAACATAAATACAACAACATGGCTGGCAAACTTCAGAGAACTTCCTTCTTTTTTTAAGACATATATTTTGTCATCCAACACACTGTAAGTCATGTTTGGCTGCAAAGTAACTTCGTCAAATAACAACACACACAGCCGGTATTTAGCGTTCATCGTTTTTGCCTTTGTTTTCAAGTTTTTTAACACCTTTTTGTTAATGCCTGGTGTAATGACAATTTTCTGGATAAACTTATCTAAAGTTTTTGATTCTGGTAGTACAAATATCTTAGTTAAAAACTGGTATGCTTTCGGACTTTGTGTGTAAATGGATAAAGATGTAATATTTTCATT
This sequence comes from Tiliacea aurago, assembly GCA_948098905.1. Lineage (NCBI taxonomy): Eukaryota > Metazoa > Arthropoda > Insecta > Lepidoptera > Noctuidae > Tiliacea > Tiliacea aurago. The sequence continues at coordinate 23,886,198 of OX402593.1, forward strand.
AAAGGTAAATCTATGACTCCTGCTTCTTTTCTGTTTCCTGCATTGTATTATGTTTAATATTTTTCTGGCACAGGTCATGTTTTCAATCAATTCCATAAATGCTTTATTTGTCATAATATTTTGGGCTACTTTCAAAGTTTTGAGATGTTTCCTTCCTCTGTTCTTGCATCTGCTCAATTTCAACTGTACATTTCTTAGCATTTTATATAACTTTACCTCCTGTGATGGCGTCAAAGTTTCTTCATATTGTGTTACATTAGCTGTAAAAAGGAAAAAATTGAAATTTTAGTAGAGACAGAGTTAGAGACTACCTGTTCAAATCAGGGACAATTTTGGTTACCCATTGAAAGGGTTTTCCATAGGGTTTAAGCGGTTAAACAGAAACCCATACGATAAGGGTAAAACTTATGAACGGCTTAAATTAAATTTGAACCATTGAAAGGGTTTTCAATAAAAACCCAGCAGCGGTAACCCTTTTGAACAGCTTAATTTAACCCATTCAAAATTAACCACACCGTATGGGTGTTTGATTAACTGCTTAGAAAAACCCTACCGAAAACCCTTTCCATTGAAAGGGTTTTTGATAGGGTTTTTCTAAAATGGTAACCAAAATGGTCCCTGGGTAGAATAGAGACAGAATTGGTCATGATAAGCGTGCGTGGTGGATATCGAAATAACATAATATTATGATTTTTTCATGTTACTGGGTTTCAAGTAGGTATAGAACCAATTGAAGGGGTTATCATGTAACCCTTTCCATGGGTTCCTAGTATAAAACCCATTCAATGGGTTCCTAGTATAAAACCCATTCAATGGGTTATCATGAAAGAGTTGCCTCGGTAGTCTGGGCACTTGTGAGCTGTTCTGAAATGATAGATAATAGTGTTGGTACAACATTCATCTCTGGATGCTATTCTATTAATGTACCAATAAAAAAAAACGACGTAGTTTCACCATTACAATTATTTATATTTTTTTTTTATGACTGAGTAAGTCACTGACGAAATCGACGTATTTTAGGTAAGTACGTAATATTAAAAAAAATGTGAGCCATCACGGGACGCCTGGCAGATGTGAAACATCGAAATCAAACAAACAAACATCGAAAAAAAGGTCAGGGTCACGTAGCAGGGGGAAGTGAGCAGTGAATCGCCACGCGGCATGCGTCGCCCCGCCAGCAATCAGTTTTACTTGCGCGTATAGAGGTTTCACATCAAAATCCAAAGTATAAAAGATAGACAAATGAATCTTAGTGTGTTTTATAATAAGTCTGCTATCCACATCTTATCCCTGAGAATTTGAGCTCTCTAGCATTATCAATGCCTAAGCTATGAGAGTTTGAAAATACAACGAAACACTTCGACAAAAGGTAGGTAGTGCCCCTGCTTGTTTGTTGGCTCGTCTTGGCGGGGGACTACCGTGCCCGCAGACTAATGCGAAATCGAAAGAAATTACATTGGAGTAGCTCAGTGGAGTAGGTATAACAACAAATAAGTATTACAAATATTTTTTAACCAACTCTATACCTATAATATGATGAGTTATATTATAGTTTCTGTTTTAGCTATAACTTTAACCCACAAATAAGTGAGATTGACTGTTGCCTAACATATTATTTTCATGAAAAAATCTTTCCAAGTATGTGCAAGTATGGTAAGGTAAGAAACGTGCAATAAAATGTTCGAAGAAAATATTGTACCTCCACTTTAACGTATTTTTTGACTTGTTACAAACAAGCAACGTTTCAAGTGATTTCGAAACAAATCGCTCTCGCAAGAACAATCAAACTTGTGTTTAATAAATCTCTTTGTTTAGTAAGAATATGAAATTCAAACACGGTAATTCAAACGATTATAATAAAAAAAAAACAAAACATTTTCATTGACTTGACACCTGTGCTTGACAGTTTGACATTGTCTGTTCCAGGAAAACTATGTCAATGGTTCCAGCCATAGTTGCCATTTTTAGTTATTCGTCACAACCGCTGCGCAGTTAGTTTGGTAAATCCGCATCTGTAGCCCACGAAATTCAAATTTTCGTAAGTTTTTTGCAACAACAGCCTGACACAGACTGCAAATTGCAAAAAACTTGAGACAATTCGAGACAATTTAAATTTTGCGGGGTACCTTACCGCATCCCCTTTTATTTTTTTAATCCGTTGTCTGTGCGCCCGCGCCCCGCCCGCACCTGAGCCACGCTATCCATCCCTTTCGGACAAACTCGCAACCCTGGCAGATAGCGAATTACTTTTTAAAAAACACCTGCTTGAAGTTAGCCCCCGATTGAATTATTTGAGTAGTTGTAGTTGGAATAGTTTGAGAAATAAGAAAAATTATTTGAGAGTAAATTAGTTTTTATGTAAAAACGATTTTTAATTTTTTGTGAGACGTCCACTGTTGGAAATAGAACTCCCCCAAAGGACGGTGGGTTGCCATGCTCGCCACGCTTGGCAGGCGGGTTGGCGATCGCAGAATGGTGTAAAATGCATAGAGAACGCTGCTACCCATTCTCTAGCTAGTAAGCCTTAGCCACCTTTTACGACACCCACGGGAAGAAATAAACATTATTTGAGAGTAGGTAAGTAATTAGTTTTTAAGTAAAAACGATTTAAATTTTTTGTGTGAAGTTGACCCCCATTCCCGTAAAACTGGACTTCGACATTAATTTAAACATTAAAAAAAAAATCGTCTTTAAAAGGCCAGTGATGGTCAGTGATGACCCAGGAAACGTGGTCGCTCATAATGGTGAGCGACCACGTTTCCTGGGACATCACTGGCAACACGCACTGGTCAAAGACTTGTCTATGTCTTGAGTCTTGAGACCCACTTGAGACACTGCGGTATGCGGGACGAGAAGATATCGCTTAACTTCCCAAACGCTGCCCAGCCGAGTCGGATTCGACGATTGACCTCTTTCTCGAAGTTGGGCCTACCTAACTGGACAGTTTGTCCGAGGTAAACATACTCGTCCACAACTTCAAGTGTAGCGCCTCCGATCTTCATGAGAGTGGGTGTTACATGAGCATTTGAAATGACCTTAGTTTGTGTTGTCCATGTTAATTTTAAGACCCACTCCTTCGGAAGCTCTACTGAGGTCATCGAGCATTGTACAGGAGGTCCTTAGCGACCTTGGCTTTTTATAATTTAATTTTTTAATTGTTTTTTTTTCTGTTTGTTACGGACGCTTTTGACGTTTTGCATAGTTCTCAACACGAATGATGTAACCGTAGACGGAGTAATAGAGATGTAACCAATTTTTTGTAACCTTATGTTAATTTAAAAGATTGTCCGTGGAGTTTCTTGCACGTTCTTCTCCATAGGTACCTACTAAGCTTTGGAATGGGCAACTAGTTTCATCTTTATAACTGACCGACCCCTTGACAATTCAAAAGTGCCTGCAATTGGTTTATTTGAAATAAATGCTTTGAGTTTTTTTGCAGGGTACATGGGGTCACATGGTCCCAAGTTCGAAAACACGGTAGGGCCAAAATAAAGTAGTTATTTGGTTTTTGAAGTTCCTAGTAGCACCGCCTCTAGTTCTCGGAGCATGCTTTCTCTGGCTGACCGATACCTAGGTGGTTGCAACAGTTGCAACTATACTTAAGTCTTCTTACTATAATCTGAGACTTATGTAATAATAATACCAGCCTATTATATCCTACGCCTACGGGCAAATGCCTCTTCTCATATAGAGAAGGCACGAGCATTGGTCACACTTGCTTGACGGGTTGGCGTTTTCAGATTTAATAACTATAAATCCAGGTCTCCTCACGATGTCAGTAATGTCCAATCAAGTCTGGGGGCCTAAAATGGACGATTTGGCAGAATCATTATGATCAGCGTACAATTCATCTGTTTGACAGTTTTTTATGGAGTTTATAAATAGTCCACAAATAATTGCATTTTAATTCCAATTAAAAATGAAATACCTTTATAGATTAAAATTAAGCTGCTAATTTAATTTTTAGTGGTTAAATTCCATTATTATTATATTTCTATTAAAAAGTTTAACTAAAACCTTACATTTTGATGAATTCTAATGTCAAATAGCATATCAGCGGTCAAACAGATGAATTGCGGGATGTATGAAATAAACGTAGATCGTATTATGATTCTGCCAAAGCGTCCATTTTAGGTTGATTTTAGGCCCCCAGAAAGTAGTTACATATGAGTTGGAATATTCACATTGGTACTTGCCCGGATTTGAACTCGCGACCATGCATGGAGAGGTACCACTGGGCCATCACGACATCGAACTATATTTCAATATTTTATCACGGATAGCAGTGCCCCAGCTAGGGAGGCTGTTGCGATTTGAAGGTGGTCGCTTGGCTTCGCGAATTTCCCCACGTTGCTCATGTGATGTGGTCACGGCCACAGCCAAACGAAATTATTGTCGCACTCGCATCACAACACAAATAAACCCTTACCGTACCTTGCGTGTCCGCATTCTACAAATTCAAAAGCCCGTGTTTCTTAACAAGTAAAACTCCTGCCCGCGACATCGTTCGCATGGAAGTCGTAAGATACACAATCACACTTCACACTAATATTATAAAGGCTAAAGTTGTGTGTGTTTGTTACTTCTTCACGCTCAAACGGCTGGACTAATTTTGATAAAACTTTGTATGGAGATTTTGTATTCAAACAAACACTTCAGCTTTATTATTATCAACTCAGCCTATCGCAGTCTGACTGCTGGACATCCACCGCCTTCCGCATCCAGTTTGACCCAGCCATCTTCCTGGGGGGCGTCCCACATTACGCTTGCCGATACGCGGTCTCCACTCCAGGACTCGTCTGCTCCACCGGCCATCGGTCCTTCGACAAACATGGCCAGCCCACTGCCATTTCAGTTTTGCTTACTCTGCAAGCTATGTCGGTAACACCGGTTCTTTTCCCACTGCTGGGACACAGGCCCCCTCTCTGTGAGGGGGAGTGCGCCGTAATCCACCGCGCGGATCCAGTGCGGGTTACTAAATGCTAAGGGCAGCCAATAAGAACAAAATCAGTAAGAACACTTAATTTATTTACATCTTAATATTAGATGGAATATAATTATTACAATGCTTTAGCTGACATGTTGAGTTCTACCTGAAACAAAAAATGTGGCTATTATTCCAGTCGGAAGTTTTCGCATGAAAATGTTATAGCTATTTTGTTATTTTCTGCATTTTGCAGATGTTGATTACCTTTTTAGGGTTCCGTACCAAAATGGTAAAAAGGAACCCTTATGGTGAGACTAAGTCTGTCTGTCTGTCACACCTGGATATCTCAAGAACTACTAATGCTATCAACTTGAAATTTAGAGTAGTTTTAGATGACGTTTGCCCAACTGTTCTGCATACGTCGTCCGTGTCAACCGCGTACAGACCTACTGTTAGTTCTCCTTACGATTTTAATTTGATAAAGTGGTTTAAAATAACTTATCTGCTTAAAAGTATTCACATATATAAAGTGCACCATATATGCGATAATCTGTGAAAAAATTATAGTGATACAAGTAGTGGAACTATTTCAAAACAACATTTTAATAAAATAACGAACTCGTATTAAGTTTAAAAAGTGAACTTCGGACTGTGTGTATAACGGTACCAACCCACCCCACATCTACTTCGGCAATCTGTTCCGAGCAAGCTGCTAGGAGCGGATTACAAATTTCGTATACATATTAACCGTACGTTTGGTCGTGTCGCTACAACGATCGCCTGTCCAGTCGAGTCGAGTTCAAATCTCACCAAGTGATATTCTTTTTGCATTTTCAAAAGTCCTGTTTGTGCCATACGAGAAGCCCTGAGTTCAAAACGAAAGCATTTTTCAACAATATTTACAATATTCACTATTTTTCTTCGAATAAATACGCCATTCAGTCACAATGCCGTTACATCAGACACCTCCTATCTCGCCTGTTGTTTCTGGTTCCTCAAGCCAGCAGCGACAGTCACCTCTTACTCACCATCAAGCAGAGCCAAATACTAGCATAACTACAGAACCAAATTATGAGTCAACAGCGATGAACGTCACATGTCACTACAAAAGGAAACGAGAGAATTTTGATCAGGGAGAGGATTCCAAATCTATGCTACGCTCTGAAATTATAGAAATTATAAGAACAGAAACACGCGCCGCTTTCAAGGAAATTCTGAATGACGAATTTTCATCCATGAGAGAGGAAATATTTAGCTTTGAAAAATCAATAAAATTTATGAACGCCGAATTCGAAGACATGACGGCCCAATTTAAAGAATGGAAAAAAAAAATGGAAGTCAAAATTGCGCAATTAGAGCAAGATGCTAGACAAAACAATATAGAAATACACTGTTTACCCGAACATAAGCAAGAGAACCTGGTCAAAACTTTAGTACAACTGAGGAACGTTGTGTATCTTATCCTATAGCAGAAAGTGAGATATTGTCGTGCGCTAGGGTACAAAAGCTGAATGCGTCGTCGAATCAACCGAGAGCAGTTATCTGCAAGCTACCAAGCAAAATTAAGCGCGATAATCTGCTTGGGGCAATTTCGTTGTACAACAGATCGAACCCCAACAATAAACTGAACACCAAGTTACTGGGTTACGGAGACAAGCAATCCCCAATTTATGTAAGCGAACACCTCACTGTAGCTAACAAATCATTACATGCAGCTACCCGGATCGCAGCCAAGGAAAAGAAATACAAGTTTGTCTGGGTTAGAAATGGAAAAATTCTTATCAGGAAAGAGGAAGGTTCATTAACACGTGTGATAACAAGTTTGGATAGTCTTAAAAAATTAGAATAATCACGTTCATTTCAATCATAACCTGCCATTGTTAAGATAATTTAATTTTAAAATTCGATCAATTAATTTTCTATTATCAAAATTCTAGAAGTATCCGCGGAAAATTAGATACAGTTTTTTTTAATGTACTAACTATGAATTTTCATGTAATTGTGCTCACTGAGACCTGGCTGAATAAAAATGTGTTAGACTCAGAAATTTTTGATAGCCGATATCAGATTTTTAGAAGAGATAGACAGTCGGGAACTTTTTCTGGGGGCAAGGAGGGAGGTGGTGTGCTAATCGCAATTCATAAATCTATAACTGCTTATAGAAATCCATCATTCGAGTCTTGTTGTGAGGATTTATGGGTGACACTAGACTTCTCAACTAATCGTGCTCTTGAAACATCAAAAAAAATTCACTTGTGCGCCACTTATTTGGCTCCTCCGGTTAACATTAATCTTATAACTTACTTTACGAATAGAGTTAGTAGTGTAATTAATGATGAACCCGTAATGATAATAGGTGACTTCAACTTAAGTATCGTAGAATGGACAAAATCATCACTTCATCAACATGCGGTACCAAATATCGGCACCAATAATACGAGTAAAACTTTAATAGAATTCTTATCTTCTAACGACCTATACCAGTATAACTCAATCCAAAATAAACAGAATAGGATTCTGGACCTAGTCATATCCAACTTAATTTATCCGATTGAGGTAACTCGGTCCTGTGATTCCATATCAAAAGTCGATAATTTTCACCCACCTTTACAGATCACCATTCATCTCAACCTACCTAAGACACTTACGAATAAAATGACTAAGATTTATAAATTCCATAAAGCTGAATATCGTGAAATTAGAAGTCGTCTTGAAAAAACAGATTGGGACATTGTTTAAAGTCGGACACCGTTGATCTATCTGTTGCTGCTTTTTATTCGGTATTACGGGAGATTATTGCTGAATTGGTCCCACGGCAAAATGCCGGTAGAAACTCATACCCCGTCTGGTATAATAACAGTTTAATTAAAATGTTAAAAGAAAAAGAAAAATGCCGGCAGAGGATGAAAAAATATAAAAATAAGCGAGATGAATTTGAATATATATTACTTAAGGACCGATCTAGCCGAAAAATAAAAGAGTTGTATCAGAAGTATTTGCAAAATGTACAAAGTAATGTGGTTAAGAACCCAAAATATTTCTGGTCATACATAAAAAACAAACGCAATAACAAAAGCGTTATACCGAGATACATGAAGCTGAACGATAGTACTGCTACCGACGGCATGAGCATAGCAAATTTATTTGCGGATAACTTTGCATCGGTATATAGCCCTCTCTCTAGCAGTGATCCAGACCCTGGACATATTTACAAATCCAGCAATAGTAACAGCTTACATCAAGTAACATTATCTGAACTTAGCATACTGAGAAAACTTAAAAACTTAGATGTTGCTAAAGGGCAGGGCTCTGACGGTATACCTCCACTGTTTCTTAAGGAGTGTGCTAGTGTTTTATCTAAGCCATTGCGTATAATTTACAACCGATCGTTATCCGAGGGGGTTTTTCCGGAGATCTGGAAGGAGGCCATAGTAATACCAATTCCAAAATCTGGGGATAAGACTGATGTCAGCAATTACAGGCCTATTAGTATATTGCCCACTTTGGCGAAGGTTCTCGAATCTCTTTTGTGTCCCATCATGAATTGGCATATCAAGGACTCTATTACGGAACATCAACATGGCTTCTTTAGAAACCGATCAACAGCCACAAACTTGGCCAACTTTGCCGAACGAACTCTAGCTTACATGAGTGATGGTAAAGAAGTTGATGCCATCTATAGCGATTTCAGCAAAGCTTTTGATAAAGTCGACCATAGTATTTTGCTACAAAAGCACGAAATCACTTTCGGTGTTCATGGGTCACTTCTAAAATGGTTCCAGTCTTACTTAGTTGGCCGGACAGCAAGAGTGTTAGTAAATGGACACTCATCCTACTCCTTCACGCCAACATCTGGTGTACCACAGGGGACACATCTGGGCCCAATATTATTTATAATTTTTGTTGATGACATTAAATATTCCATACGAAACTCTCATTTTGAAATGTATGCCGACGATTTAAAATTGTATAGAGTTGTAATGACAAGGAACGATGTAACTCTTTTGCAAGATGATATTGACAGGCTCTGTGTGTGGTGTGAGACGAACAGCATGCAAGTTAATGTTGGTAAATGTTATCATATAAAATTTTCTCGTAAAAAACATAAATTTAATTCTGCGTACATAATGAGGGACCAAATATTAAGTAAAGTGTCTGAAGTTAGAGACCTGGGCATCATTATCGATTCTGAAATGAAATTTCAAACACACACCGAAACCATAATAAATAGAAGCAATAGAATGCTAGCATTTTTGAATCGTAACACAAGACAATTCAGTAATTTGACAGCACTGAAAATTCTGTTTTCTGCATTAGTTCGTAGTCATATAAAATACTGCTCCATCGTCTGGTACCCAGTACATGGTATCCACATCCAACGCATTGAAAGAGTTCAAATAAAATTTATAAAAAGACTCTCTTATAATGCAGGTATAAGGAATACAGTAAAAAAATATGAAGATAGACTGAATTACTTTAAAATGAAATCATTGCACTGGCGTCGAGATTTTTCAGGTCTAATTTTCTTATTCAAGATATTAAATCAAGGCGTGGATTGCTCACAGCTTCTATCATTAATTAGTATTAATACGCCAGGATCGTCAGCTAGACTTCATAATTATAAGCCTTTTGCTCCTGGTGGCCGCAAAACCAAGTCCGGGAGTAATGCCCCCCTTTCCTATATTCTCAGAAGGTGTAACGACATTTTTCATGATTTTGAACTTCGACATATTTTCAGGCAGCATCGCTAAGTTTAAAAGAGCTGTGCTCAATAATATGTAATTTTTGCTCAATAATATGTTTATTTTCTTTTATTTTGTGTGTTTTTTATTATGTTTTTAGTTTGTTATTTATTTCAATTTAATTTAATACAATCTTATTTAATTTAATTCAAGTTAATTTTAAGTATAAAAGATTATTGATATTAGTTCAAATTACATTGATAACCATCTTTATATTAATTATTATTGTATACTACTGAGATTAAATGCTGTGCTTACCTATAATTTAGATGCATGCAATGCTACTGTATTTGTAAATGATGTGTACTTTGTATGTCTTTGTGTGTATTTAGTTGGTTTGCCTTAATAAATAAATACAAGAAAAAAAAATCCTTTTTGCAAAAGGGACTGAAAGGGGGTCTTAAAATTTTGAAGTGGGCCTACTAGGGCATGTGGGGTATCATATAAAAGAACGCTGTTTGCACATTTTCAAACAATTTTTCTTTTTTTTTTTGGCAGCAATTTCCGACTATTGACGAAAAAAAAAAAAAACCGTTCCCCCCCTCTTATCTCCGAAGTTTGCATAGATAAAAATCTGAAATTATTCTGTGTGATAGAAGTGTATGTAAAGATTACAGGAAAAATAACACGATGTCTCTAAATAGCACAGTTTTTCGGAAATCATCAACATCATATATACGTACGGAACCCTCGGTGTGCGAGTCCGACTCGCTCTTGACCGTTCTTTTTTTTTTTGGTTGTAAACTATCAAATAACTTTTCCCGCTCTGGGCGGAGCGGGAGGGCGTGTCAGACTTTTACTCACTAAAACCCACCCGTGTTCCTTCAGTTGCCTGTGTGCCAGGGCCACGATATCCCTTTCGGACAAACCCGCAATCCTGGCAGGATGCTAATTACCCTGAGACTGGTTTGTCTATTATTCTCTAAAATATAATATTAACTGCCAGTCTTCTGGGCATGTTTCTTCACCGGATGATACCGATGTGGACAAGTACTTTGACGCCTAAGTGTCCTTTTGTTTTTTTTTATGTGTATAATTAATTAGTCATTTTACTTAGTACCTAGTGTAAATAGTCAGTTGTATAATAATTTACTATTATATAAAAGCATTACTTGTTCCTAAAAATTTTTACAATAACCATAACATAATTATGCTTAAACAAAAGGGTTTATGTCATTTCAAATTGCATAAAAAAAAATCGTATTCTTGCCTTAAACTACCTACAAGGCTACAAGCCCCTGGGTGTCACGAGTCACTTAGATGGATGGTTCCAGTTGTATACGTATGATGTGATCAACTGTCAAATCCCAGGGCCACCCTAGTTGGCCAAAATAATAGGGTAACAATCATTAACCAACTAAACAGGCTTACATGACGCTTTCTATTTCCACTCTAATGCAATGATGTTTACAAGCGTTACCTGCGCTCAATAATGGAAAAGTAAATGTCAGGCAATTGCCTGACATTTACTAAATAATTTTTATTAATACGTACACGCCAATGAACATGCAGCAGCTAGTGACGTAACTAAATATGTATGTTCATCTCTTTCTAACAACAGATATCGGTATAGCTCTTTGCTTTTCTTCACGCGCTGTATGATTGTATGTAGCTACAATCATGGCTTATGCTGTTTTTGAGTGCACTAATGTTTGTTTATGACGCGTCTATTTATAATACGTAATTGCTCTACTGTAGAAAAAAAATTGCTAGTCTACCGAAAATGTTCTACTGTCTACACAGAAAGAAACTTAATTTTGTCTACTCTTCCGTCAACAAAAGCTTCTCTACGGTTCTCGTGCTTGGCACAAAAAATTAAATATGGCTTTAGATAGTGAGTGGGGGAGATTGTACAATACATTTACATCAAAATGAGATTATTTTCTTTCTTTCTTTATACCTTCTTCATTTTGTGCTGTTGGCGTTGATGTAGTGATAAAGAATTACTAGTAAGAATATAGAAACTCCCAGGATGTTGGAGAACACTGCCAGTTGGATGTCTGTGATCATGATGACTGGATATAGCTGGAAAAGAAAGAAGCTGATAAATAAATTATGATGTAAATTATATTACTGTAAATAAATTAGTATATTAGTTTATTTTTGCTATTTTGATATTTATTGGTAGATACAGACTTCTCTAGTTTGGCTATCTACTGATTGTGACAATATGCTGGGGTTTACTCTATCTATAATTCTATACCATCTGTACAGTAAGCTTGTATACTTCAGATGCTATAAATTATAAAGAAGTATGTAAGTACTTATAACTTGGCACTGATTTGATATGCATACAGCATAATTATTATTGTTGGAGTGGATGGAAGAACATGGTGAAGATAATTCTGGGATGCTTCCACATTTTGTACATAGGTCTGTGCAGCATAAGTTCGAGGAACCCAGAAAAACTGATAATCATTACATTAGTTCATGGGGTAATCAGTGTTCATGAGTTATGGAAATGGCTGTTACAGGTGAAAATAAATGCAACTAGCTTGAAATAAATTCGTTAGCTATGACTATCTAACGCATTACGGGTACCTTATTTCTTCAGTCTTCACGTTGTGTAAAGTACACCAACCAAGCCCAATGTGCAGGTTGGATTAAATTATTAAAAATTTACCAAGTTCTGTATATTTCAACTTTAAGTGTAAGTCTAAGATATTCATAGAGAATGCAAAAATACACCAAATACTTACAAATAAGCAGGAAATTTGTTAAAATAATTGCGATAAAATCCGGCCACCGCAATAAAAACAAGTACACGTCAGATACAGGGGGGGCACACTTAGCACTGTCATCAATTTCCATGGGCGACAGCGACATCTGGAGTTTGGTGGGTTAACAAAACTTGGCAGCCATCTTGTCTTGTTTGTCAAATTGTCAGACAAATGTCATTGTCGCCATTCGGCCATGGTCAGCTCCGGTTTTACCAAGGTTTTACCGGCGTTGATGCGCTTCCCGAGTTAAACTCACTAACTCAGCTATTTCTAATAATTGTTACTTGTTAGTCTTGTTACTGTTATTTGTTTTGTTTTTATTTCATATTATTGTTATCACTTTGTTTTTTGTTGTTTTGTTAATATGAGTGAACTCCGAAGAAGATATTGTATTTTTGGCTGTGATGCTTTAGGTGAGTGTTTATTACCATACCGTACCGTATTTACTAGAAGTAAGAAAACAGTTTTATGTTATTCCATAATTTCATTTTATTTAGTCATACTCTGATATTCATAAATTTCGTTCCATTTTCAGTTGCATACGGTGTACCCCTTCACCGGTTTCCAAACCCTGAAAACCGACCTGATTTGTTCGCTGCTTGGATAGCGGCTGTTGGCAGCAAGGTTACAGAAAGGGACCGTACGAAGATATACAAGAACAAAAGAATATGTGATCACCATTTTGATCCTACATTCAAGACAACTGGAGGTCATCTTATTTGTTCAGCCATACCATCAGTTAATTTGAATCGTAAGTAGAATTAAATTAGCTCAATATTTGTGAGAAAATAACATTTATAACAATACCAAATTGATTCAGATTATCAATTTTATTGATTTGTTGTACTCGTCAGAGTAACATAAAAGTACTCTGAAAATAAAATTGTGGAATAAACAGGGATTTGGGATCTATTATTTTTGCATTTGAACCAAATCCCTGTAAGACTAGTGAGCTGCTGCTGTACAAGAGATTTGTCAACTTAACCTGTCAGGTGTCATGGCAAAACTTTGATTGCGTTTTTTTTGTTTAATAATAAAAAAGTTAATCTGAAGGTTTTTTATAATGAATGTAAGGGATCCCTGTTTTGCTCTATTAATACAGAAACCAATTAAATTATTATTTTATTTACTCAATGGTGGGTTTTCATTGGGATCAAAATAAAGGCACTTTTTGTTCCTTTACTTAAATTCTCTAATAAAAAAGAATTAAAAGACTTATTTCTCAAAGTATCAAAGGTACAAAAAGGCAACATAGATATAGTTTTAATATTTATGTTACTGAATTATAAACAACTATTTTACGTAGTAAAAATGGAACATCTTAGTTACTTCACACAGACTGAAGTTGCATCAAAACACAGAAATATCAGAAAAAAAGTAATTCAACTGATTATAATATTGCAATGTTATGTTACAGGTGTTCAGCAAACAATCAGTACTTTTGTGGAGACAGACCATAGCTACTGTCAACCTAGAAGACAATCTGGTCATGGCGGACCTATGATTGATATCACCAACGTGGCTGGGTCATCGGTTCAAACTAAACACCTACCTGGTCCATCCAGATCTGGACCTTCATCCGCTGTTGGTTCTACAGAATTCTCAGGGCCATCTGGATCTACCTGTTTAATGTCAAGTGAAAAGTGCCATGCTCCCATACCATTGACAAAATTTGATGCAGGTACTTTGTTTTTTTTATAATTATTATTATAAATGTGAACTGGTCTGTCTGCTTGTTTGTTATATATTCACATAGCACTACCTAACTGGTTTAATTTATCATTTGCATACATAATTTCTTTTCCAAATGGTGGGATGTTTTAGGCTGTTTATCCATTTAACATGATGTGTGTATTGTTAAGTTTATCCAAACTCAATTAATCTGCCCAGCCTTTTCCGAATTATGTTAGGGTTGACTACCAGTCTAACCATATGCATATATTACATAGAACAACTGCCTATCTGACCACTGCAATGTTACTGGCTCAACACTATACCCCTTGGGTAAGAGTGGTTGTCAGACTTTTGGGCTTCTGATTATCCATAATAGATGTCAAAAATCTACAAATGATAGCCGAGACAGAAGGCTTAACGTGCTTTCCGAGGCACATAGGGGTCTCGGTATGAAATGGATGGTCACCCATCTACGGACCGACCACGGCAAGCGTAGCTTAACCTTTGATTGATTGACCTGTGCGGCTGTTTCCTAACCACGAGTCCCTCGAGCTCGAGTTTATCTAAACTTTTGGTAGATAAGGATAGTGCAACACTGACCTTGAGGTTTATTATAAGTCTCACATTTTAAATATGTATAATAATAAATATGGTGGTGGGCAGGCAAGAGCAGCAGTGGGAAACTGCACAAGATAGTGAAGTTTGAAAGGCAAAAAGGGAGGCCTTTGCTCAGCACTGGGACATACCATAGGCTACAAAAAACGAACAACTTTTTATTTCCATCCATTATACATAATTCATAGAATTTAGCAAATCTTTAGTCTCTTACGTAAACAATTTTATCTAATATACCTGAACATCCTAAATATGTATGTTTTAAAATTTTAAATTTAATATTTCAGGTAAAACTGTCGAGTTTCTGCAGAAAAAGGCTGAAACGCAGTGTGCTAGAAAAGCAAGACAAACGCAAAATGAAGTCAGGAGATTGCGCCAAAAACTTAAAACTTTCAAGTTGCGCATTAAACAAATCCAAAAGAATAGTGCGAACAGAGATTTTGAGAAATTAACTCGTAACATGTCCGAGTCGGCTAAATTGTTTACTCGAATGCAATGCATAGAAGGACGGAAGAAAAAGAAGGGGCATAGATTTACCCTGGAAGAAAAGATTTTATCGCTTTAAATTTTTAAGAAAAGTCCTAAAGCCTACAAGTTAATGTGTAAACATTTTACATTACCATCTAAGAAAGTCCTGAAGTCATTGCTTGCTCAAGTAAAATTGACTCCAGGCATAAATTAAATCGTTTTTAAAGAGTTAAAGTCCACAGTGTCGAAAATGTTGCAACAAGATCGTCTGTGTACGTTAGTATTTGATGAAATGTCCATATCTCCCCATATCCATTACAATGTATACACAGACGATCTTGTTGGTTTTGAGAACGATGGGAAATGTAAGATGCCAAATTTTGCCAATCATGTTTTGGTGTTCATGGTCAAAGGGGTGAGGAAAAATTACAAACAACCAGTAGCTTACTACTTTACCCAAACATTAAAGACATCAAAACTTAAAGAAATGTTAGTAGACGTTATAGCCAACGTACAAGCTACTGGTCTAAAGATAATCGCAACTGTATGCGACCAAAGCTCGGCAAATGTAAGCACTATAAATAGCTTAATCTCCGAAGCCAAAACTGCATATTTCCAAGCAGGAAAAGAATGGCGAAAGGACATAATACGTGTTAACAAATATGATATAATCCCGCTGTTTGATGTTCCCCACTTATTAAAAGGAATTAGAAATAATTTATTAAATAAAGAAATGCATTATATGCACGAAAATGTATTAAAAATAGTAAAGTGGGAATACTTTCAGCGGGTTTTTGAAGCCGACAGGTCGCATGGAGAGTTGCGTATGCTACCCAATTTGACCAATGAACACATAGATCCTGGCAAAATAAAAAAAATGAGGGTGAAAAATGCGGCTCAAGTATTAAGTTATAGTATGGCAGTTGCTACTGATAATGTAATTGCAAGAGGAGATTGTCCCTCAGAATGTCGGGATCTAATACCGTTTATACTGCTAATAGACAAATTGTTTGACACATTTAACGCGTCATCTTTTACGCCGCCAAATGGAAAAATATACAGAGCTGCTGTAAAGCGAGATTCTCTTCATCATATGTTATGGCAAGATGCGTTGATAATGTTAAAAACTGCCAAATTTATGGTGAAAAAAGGTGATGAGAAAATTGAAAAGTTGTTGTTCTAATAAAATTATTTAAAGTTGGGACACCAACTTTAAATAATTTTATTAGAACAATAGAAGGTTTTAAATCGATTTGGCAATTATTATCAAAAAAATATTCCTTTGACGCGATGCTGACACGCAATTTTAACCAAGACCCACTCGAAAATTTCTTTGGATGTGTTCGAAGTTTGGGTGCGCGAAATGTTACACCCAACTGTGTGGGATTTGAGGGAGCATTTAAAACATTATTATTAAATAATTTCAGCACGAATCATTCAGTAGGCTCCAATTGCGAAGAGGATTCTAATGACTGTCTACAATCTCTCTCCTTTTTCCTTAAAAATAAGGAAAAAGGTAATGCTCCCTTGCAATCCCAAAGTATTGTAATTGATCAGCCCCTAAATGTTATGCAAAATACAAGAAATATTTCTGATTCAGGGGCTGATCAAAGAACTTATGTCTGTGGGTGGGCCTTGACGAAGTGTCTACAAAAAGTCGTCAAAGGTTGTAAAGATTGTAAAAGCAAACTACTGGGCAATTCGAACAATGAAATATATACGTGCCAAAGAATATTGCCAAAATAAGAAATGGCTTTGCTATCCCTCCGACTGCCTAGTAGCTTGTTTTCAAGAAATACAAGAAACAACCGTTGCATTTTTGAATAACGATTGCCACGAAAAGAACATCAAAGAAAGAATAAAAAGTTTCATTGAATTATTCACCGATTTTAGTTTTATAGACTGTGAAATACATCATGAAAAAGTAAAACAATGTTTTGTTGACACTTCCATACATATAATTATTTATAGTTGGTGCAGGTCTATAAATAGAATATTAGAAGGAAAAATCACCTACGAAGGTGGAGATGTGACAAAAAACGCAGCTCAGCTGTATTACAACAAATACAAAACGAAAAAATATTAAGTCGTTTGATGTTAATAAAATGACACTAATCTGAACATCTTATGTGTTTTTTTTAATTAGGTGAACCCACCCCCAGCTGACCCTAAACAGACTCGCTCTACAGATTGTCCTAATTTCTCAGTTTCTGGTACTTTTGACTTCGTTCACTATTGAAGACAAAAGTAATTTGTAAATAAGAGAAAAATACTAGGACAACAAGTTGAGTAAGAGGTCTGTAAATTGAATAAGAATAATAAATCCTCATTTGTATACACCTACCTATAGGTATACATACTTATTAGTATACATACCTATATGTATATTAGAGCCTTAGTTCACCCACCAAACTCAAGGTGGCACCACTTTCCGTACATGCAAATTTTACCACAGAGTTGTTACTCTTTCCGTATATTATAGTTACTCTACTCTTTGGTCAGATAGTAAACTAGGACCGGTCGACCGGTTCACGGGTTCACTCTCGGGCTAGTTTCATAGCAACATTATTACATTCTATAGCATTATTAAAATGTTATTTTGAAACAGAATCATGTGTTTCTCACTCAGTTGCAGAAACGATCTTTAAATTTTAAAGACTACATTAAACACTAATGTAGCATTAAATCATTGCACAAAACCATTTTTTAGTTTATTTTAATGCTCCATTATAATTTAACTAATGAAATGTCAAACCTAATGAAACCGGCCATTTTAAACACTTTTACGTTGCACGTAACTTCATTAGCGCCCATTAGCAGGTGGTGAACTTTAAGTTTGACATTTCAGATTTTTTAATTTTAATGGGCCGAAAAGCATCCATTAAAGAGCAACATTAGTGTTTTCTACGGTACTTTAATGCATTTCTGTAATTGAAAGATGTCTTTAACCAGTCTTTCGTCATTATCTGATTCTTATTTAGTAGATTTACCTCGCCGTCGAATCCCAGACCGAGTGAATTCATTTTTAAAACATGATGGAAAAGAGTTTCGTGTAAAGTATAGAATTTCCAAGGAGGCAGTTCTTCAAATTTGTAACCTATTTGATTAAGATTTAGAACCAGTGACGCAAAGAAATAAATCCATTAATGGCCTGACACAGCTTTTAATATGTTTGAGATTTTTCGCCACTGGATCTTTCCAGCAAGTAGGTATTGGGTGATTTAATAAACATAAATAAATCAACAGTTTGTCGGAAACAGGTTGGGTCGGGTTGTTTGTCAGTTTGTTTATACAAAAAGTATCCCGTGAGCTAGCAAAATTAAGCCACCTCTATATTAAAATGCCAGACCGGACGGAACTACGTAGAGTTGCAGAAGGTTTTTATGAAATTGATGGATTTCCACGTGTGGCCGGAGCTCTAGACTGCACACATGTTAAAATTATTAGATTAAGGGGGATGCGCTAAAGTAGCCCGCAAAATTCAAATTTTATTACGTTTTTTGCAATTTGCAGGTCAGTAACACGTATGTTGATCTAATTATGATTCGCGGCCATAACCAATATGGCTTTACAGAATTATAATCATTAGAATTTGTATCAGAAGTATAAAAATTGCAAAAAACGTTGGTAAATTTGAATTTCGCGGGCCACCTTAGCGCATCCCCCTTAAACCAGATTATTTAAACTACATTAAACCACAGAGTACACTGAATACACATAAATCAACTACATTTACTTTATTTTATTCTAAAATTGTGGTGTACTTGTACGTACGGATAATAACAGAACGCAAATGTTCACTCTTTTCGTTCAATATGGTAATTTGTTCCTGGCAATATTGTTTAAAGTCTTCTTTAACTAAAGTGGCATTAAAAATGTCTAATGCTATCTAAAATTTGTTTGTGCAACTTCATTAAAGTAATGAATTCATTAGCGATAATGTTGCTTTATGTAATGAAGTGTTAATGGTGAGCTTTCTGCAACTGAGTGGAGTATAGTCTATAAAATATATTAGTAAATATTATAATAACTTTGTTAACGCTAACAGTTTACTTTTTTTTAAGAGTTTTTAAGTTATTATAAGTATTTTAGCGATTGAGTTTTTCAGAGATGTTTAAAATACTACATAAATTCCTGAAACTGCTGCTGAAATGTGAATGCATAATTTGCATAGTTCTGTCAAAAGCAGAGCCACAGATTATGAAGAAGAAGCCGAGCGTGACGACTTGACTGACGAGTCATCTCAATGTTGCCAACCCTACCAAATTTAAAAGTAAATTACAATCAACCGGCCAAGTGCATGACGTCAGACCATGCCATAATGAAGGGTTCCGTAGTTGGAATGAAATATCCCAAAAGACGCGAGACTCACCAAGGGTTATCTCCACAAAGAGTTTTGACATACAAACTCTAACACCGTAGACCTACTAATTTCATATTGTGCCATTGGTTTTTCCAATGGCACAATAGTAGTAGTAGTAGATTTGTTGCTAAAATAGTAGTGTTGCAGGCTTAGCACGAGAACGGCGTAGAGAAGCGTTTTGTCGACGGAGAGTAGACAAAAATTACGTTTCCATGTAGACAGTTTTCTACCGAGAAGGGTACTAAGCGATTTCTAGCCTACAGTAAGCCTAGTACTACTAAGCCTAGTGGCCACACTGACACTCAGTTGCAGAAACGATCTTTAAATTTTAAAGACTACATTAAACACTAATGTAGCATTAAATCATTGCACGAAACGATTTTTTATTTTATTTTAATGTTCCATTAAATTTAACTAATGAAATGTCAAACCTAATGAAACCGGCCATTTTAAACACTTTTACGTTGCACGTAACTTCATTAGCGCCCATTAGCAGGTGGTGAACTTTAAGTTTGACATTTCAGATTTTTTAATTTTAATGGGCCGAAAAGCATCCATTAAAGAGCAACATTAGTGTTTTCTACGGTACTTGAATGCATTTCTGTAATTGAAAGATGTCCTTAACCAGTCTTTCGTCATTATCTGATTCATATTTAGTAGATTTACCTCGCCGTCGAATCGCAGACAGAGTGAATTTATTTTTAAAACATGATGGAGAAGAGTTTCGTGTAAGGTATAGAATTTCCAAGGAGGCAGTTCTTCAAATTTGTAACCTACTTGATTATGATTTAGAACCAGTGACGCAAAGAAATAAATCCATTAATGGCCTGACACAGCTTTTAAAATGTTTGAGATTTTTCGCCACTGGATCTTTCCAGCAAGTATTGGGTGATTTAATAAACATAAATAAATCAACAGTTTGTCGGAAACAGGTTGGGTCGGGTTGTTTGTCAGTTTGTTTATACAAAAAGTATCCCGTGAACTAGCAAAATTAAGCCATCTCTATATTAAAATGCCAGACCGGACGGAACTACGTAGAGTTGCAGAAGGTTTTTATGAAATTGATGGATTTCCACGTGTGGCAGGAGCTCTAGACTGCACACATGTTAAAATTATTAGAATAAGGGGGATGCGCTAAGGTAGCCCACGAAATTTTATTACTTTTTTTTGTAATTTGCAGGTCAGTAACACGTTGTATGTTGATCTAATTATGATTCGCGGCCATATCCAATATGGCTTTACAGAATTATAATCATTAGAATATGAATCAGAAGTATAAAATTTGCAAAACACGTTGGTAAATTTGAATTTCGCGGGCTACCTTAGCGCATCTACCTTAAACCAGATTATTTAAACTAGATTAAACCACAAAGTACACTGAATACACATAAATCAACTACATTTACTTTATTTTATGCTAAAATTGTGGTGTACTTGTACGTACGGATAATAACAGAACGCAAATGTTCACTCTTTTCGTTCAATATGGTAATTTGTTCCTGGCAATATTGTTAAAAGTCTTCTTTAACTAAAGTGGCATTAAAAATGTCTAATGCCATCTAAAATTTGTTTGTGCAACTTCATTAAAGTAATGAATTCATTAGCGATAATGCTGCTTTATGTACACCACAATTTTAGAATAAAATAAAGTAAATGTAGTTGATTTATGTGTATTCAGTGTACTCTGTGGTTTAATGTAGTTTAAATAATCTGGTTTAAGGGGGATGCGCTAAGGTAGCCCGCGAAATTCAAATTTACCAACGTTTTTTGCAATTTTTATACTTCTGATTCATATTCTAATGATTATAATTCTGTAAAGCCATATTGGTTATGGCCGCGAATCATAATTAGATCAACATACGTGTTACTGACCTGCAAATTGCAAAAAACGTAATAAAATTTGAATTTTGCGGGCTACTTTAGCGCATCCCCCTTAATCTAATAATTTTAACATGTGTGCAGTCTAGAGCTCCGGCCACACGTGGAAATCCATCAATTTCATAAAAACCTTCTGCAACTCTACGTAGTTCCGTCCGGTCTGGCATTTTAATATAGAGGTGGCTTAATAATAATTTTGCTAGCTCACGGGATACTTTTTGTATAAACAAACTGACAAACAACCCGACGCAACCTGTTTCCGACAAACTGTTGATTTATTTATGTTTATTAAATCACCCAATACCTACTTGCTGGAAAGATCCAGTGGCGAAAAATCTCAAACATATTAAAAGCTGTGTCAGGCCATTAATGGATTTATTTCTTTGCGTCACTGGTTCTAAATCTTAATCAAATAGGTTACAAATTTGAAGAACTGCCTCTTTGGAAATTCTATACTTTACACGAAACTCTTTTCCATCATGTTTTAAAAATGAATTCACTCGGTCTGGGATTCGACGGCGAGGTAAATCTACTAAATAAGAATCAGATAATGACGAAAGACTGGTTAAAGACATCTTTCAATTACAGAAATGCATTCAAGTACCGTAGAAAACACTAATGTTGCTCTTAATGGATGCTTTTCGGCCCATTAAAATTAAAAAATCTGAAATGTCAAACTTAAAGTTCACCACCTGCTAATGGGCGCTAATGAAGTTACGTGCAACGTAAAAGTGTTTAAAATGGCCGGTTTCATTAGGTTTGACATTTCATTAGTTAAATTTAATGGAGCATTAAAATAAAATAAAAAATGGTTTTGTGCAATGATTTAATGCTACATTAGTGTTTAATGTAGTCTTTAAAATTTAAAGATCGTTTCTGCAACTGAGTGTGAGTGTGAGTCATTACATTTTAGTGTAAAAAAAATGAACTTTTTTTTGGATATAGTACAAAAACTTCGATAAACTGTACTTATTTATTTAAATTTTGCTATATGGTTTTCCAACATAAAATATATTTTGTATGCCTTTTGTTTTTAAGAACTAATACATAACATCACGCCTGTAATCTCCGAAGGGTAAAGCAGAGGTATACCCACATTTCGCCAGATAAGTTTAAGTCCTTTTGATCGCGACGATAGGTCGTAACAAGAGCAAACGAAAGGAGTGGACTGTATAAACATGTATATTGTAAATTAAAAGGAAAATAGCTGTGTCGGTTAATAAGTTAACAAGAATAACAACGGACGACAGTAAAATGCGTGAGAGCAGCCGTGCTTGAAGGCGCGCAACAGCTGACTCGTGTGTCGCGGAGGTCAGCGCCTCTTGCTCGTCGCTGCCCCCGCACCCCTCGTTCACTGCCGCCAGGGCGCGGCGATGTTGAGGGAGGCTGGTCTCAACACCTTTGTATTAGGGGGCGAGCCTATCGCCATCAATCGGGCACAAATCCAGACTCCGGGCTGCTACTTAGAAATTCCTAATGGAAAATCCCAATTACACTTTGCCCGACCTGGGTGGACCTCATGTTCTGCAGTAGCGCTTGCGACCACTAGACCAACGAGGCAGTCAGTTTCTGTGATTACTACGTGTTTAATCTATGGTAACTACCTTCCATTTATTTGGGTGGGCAACACATGCAATATATTGTCAATTTAATTGTCAAAATTTTACGTTTTTAATTTGTTTTCCGCGACTTTGTTTACGATGATAATATAATAAATAAATTCAACTAAAGCTTGTTTTAAGGGAAAGACTTGTAAGTAGTAACCGGGCCCCTTACTGTAAGCATAAGAATGTATTTCTCCTCAATAAGTTCCCGGTTACTCCTCTATGATACTAACAGTTGGGATTTGAAAAAGAGTTACTGGTGCTATGAAGGTATATTGCGGGATATATCATGGAGTGATGATAGCAAATATCTATTGCAGGTTTGTATATCAAATTCACATAGTAATAAGTACATACTTGAATTAGAAATACTTGCCCCAAGAGAGAAGTGTTAGGTAACCCTATCACATTATACTGGGCATATCTATACCCAGGTCAATGATATTCTTTGGGTGTGCCAAGTATTGCATTGTCCGAGGGCATACAATGGCTGTTTATAAAGTACAGCTACTAGAATATGATTGTTCAACCAGTTTTCAATTACTTATCTGTTTATTTATTTATCAGTATTCAGTTTCTTTTCTTGGTATACTCACGTCATTTCAAAGAAAATGAGAGATATTGTTTGATCTTGCTCCTGCGCCTAACAGACACTACAAGAATATTTCTCATAATGCAACCCATTTTCTTTCAGGTCAATGCTAAAGGTGTTGTGGAAATACTAAGTCCAGCTGACCATGGCATCAGAACTCTACAGCATATACCATTGAAAGACACCTGGTCAGCTTGCTTCCATCGAGAGGGCCACCGTAACATTGCCATTGGCACTAAAAGTGGCAATGTAATGATATGGGACACTAAGAACAAAAATATTACTAAAACATTCCCTACTCCCTCCCAACAGTCCTGCGTGAACTATGTCAGTTATAATGCCAAGAACACAAGTCTTGCCGCATCTATGCAAAATGGGGATACCATTATCTACGGTCTTGTATCAAACATTCCTGTGCTAACTGTGAAGCTGTCCTGCTCTAAAAGTATCTCTGCAATGAAGTTTCATCATGAGAGTCGATCTTTGCTTGGTCTAGCTACTGATGAAGGCCATATTGTAATTCGTGATATCACTACTAACAAAGACAAAGCCTTCTTTGAAAATGTCCATGCATCACCCATCAGTGATATTGCATACTCTCTTATAAATAGAGATGTGTTGCTTTCCACTGGTTATGATAGAATCATGAATGTGTATGATTTAAGATTACAGAATATTGTTTCAACTATAAGAACCTCATACACTTTGACCTCCTTAGCAATTAATCCTGAAAACCAAGTTGCCTTGGGCACTAAAAATGGTCTGGTGCTAGTGTATGATCTCAGAGATCTAACAACTCCTTCTAAAGTATTAAAAGGACACGAAGATGAAGTCCATAAGGTTTCATTTCAACCAATCAGAAGAAAGATGGTATCAGCTGATATTAGTCTCCGTGAAGACACAGAGGGTTTGCAGCCACTACAAAAAATGTCTTCTCCAATTCATTCTAGAACATCAGATATGTTCTTTGTTTCGGATTCACCACCAAAAAATTATTTGGATGGTTCGGGTCAAGGAGGTGACACAAAAGCAGACTCTTTCCTAGTTATGATGGGTCTTGACAAATCAAATGAATACGAGGAAGAAGGGAACAAATCCACTGAATTTGAAAGAAAGAGTGACAGACATGATTTGAGGTACCGTCAATTGGATGCGGAAAAAAACATAAGCAAAGTATCAACTCCTATAAATAACCGGACAATAGAAAACTTAGGTTTTCCTTCACCTGTGATAACAAATGGTGGTCTGGATGATGTTCGAGGCTCTAATGACAATTTGTCACTACAGAAGCCATCAAACTCGGCCCCACCTGCTCTGGCAGTGGAATCTAAGGCTGTTGAAGAACTAAAAGATTTTGTCAAGTTGGCTCTTACGGATGTGTCTGACGATAACAGGAACTATTTCCTCCATATTATGATGGCCCTAACTAAGCAGAAGTTGTATTTAGAGAAGCAATTGTCTGGCATGAATGAGCAAATACAGAATATGGCTCATATTCAAAATGCTTTAGTTGAATCAAATAGAAAACTTGCATTTGAAGTTGATCAGCTGAAGGCTAGAAATAATTATTTATAACTTGGGAATGAGTCTTAAGATGTTAAAACCTGTTACTGATCGAGTGTTGCTGGCCGAATTGTGTTTTCATGATTCTTAAATGAAAATTGATAGTCTGGAGTCATGATGTCACAAAAAAGTTAACATTCCAATCAAAAATGTTTTTTGGCACAATACTGAAGTCTCCACTTGCATGAAACTGGTACATTAGCTGTGCTATTGTTGCCAACATGCATTATATTCTATAATATCTAACTAATAATGCTCTCTAGATCCTAAAAGGATATTCTAATAGCAAAATGTGTTGGAGTCTCAAATATTTCAGGATATTAAAAAACGTGTATGTAGGTAAGTTATTAATAACCATGAAAAATCACAAAATTAAAAATATGTTAAACAATTGTTGCTGTGAACTTGTGACTGATAAAAAGGAATAAACTCCAAATTCCTAAAAATACTTACAGTGCCAAATCTTTAATGAATAATAATAATAATTATGAATTTGCTTGGCATGAAGTTTTTATATACTAGTTAATCTGTGCCATTAGGGAAATTGTTGTTTCACAATTTACCAGTATTTTATTAGTGGACAATAATATCAATTTACATTTTAGCCTATACTTTGTAACCAAATGCTGTGAATGTTGGCATTCGTTATTGTTAATTTGATTGTTAATAGTTAAGTAAATGTGGATTAAATTATATAAACAGCTGTCTTCTAACACTTCGTTCTTTTATTAAATGAATAATAAAAAGAAGAGGCATATCGCGTATAAAACCTTAATTTATGCTGCTTTATGTCATTCTTAACGTCTGTATTTCCTCCGAGATTAATGCAGAGGGGTATACCCCCATTTTTCGTCAGTAATGTTAAGTCCGATGTAATAGGGGATGAGCCTATTGTCATCAACCAGGTAAAAATCCAAAGTTTTGGCTGCTACTGAGAAATGTTCAATGCATGTGATGCATGTAAGCAAATGTTCAATGCAAAAACACTGCCTAACCTGGGGATCGAACACGGGCAACATACTCGGCGGAAGCGCTTGCGAGCCCTAGACCAACGAGGCTGAACCAAAACCAGCATTTTAATCAGTTGTAACAAACGGGACCTCGCGCACGCGACCGTAAGCTTGGGCGCAAAAACTCCGACCAGCTCGGACCAACCAAGATACGGACGTTCATACTCGACGTTTGGCCGCCAGTTGATTGTTGCGACCAAGTTCGCCATAGAAACACCTACGTTTTCTACCTTCTTTCTTTTATTCTATGTTTTCTACTGATAGAGCTCGTGAGACTGCTCGTGGTGGTAGCCGCGGCCGCGCTGTGCGCAGTGTCTCTAAATTCTCCCTTACAACAGCTACCAAAACTTACGCTACAAAGCGCGGCACGATCCCGGCAATACCGACACGCGAGCCATCGTGATAATCTCATAAAAAAATAATATCGAGCACGTAAGATGAGAATGATGATTTATTTTTATGATAGCGTGTTCTAATTGATAGAGCACGATTCGCTACATAGCGTTGCTTTTAAGCGCAGAACCGTGAAAATTGATCAACCGTGACCAACTAACTACTCACGCGAGATTGGTTCAATTGCTGATACCTAAGTATCTATTCCGTATCTTCACATTTATATCATAGTAACTACTCTCATTTTATCGACATTTAATCAGGGACCATTTTGGTTACCCATTGAAAGGATTTTCGATAGGGTTTTTCTAAGCGGTTAAACAAAAACCCATACGATTAGGGTAACCCATAGGAACGGCTTGAATTAAATTTTGGTAACCCATTGAAAGGGTTTTCGATAAAAACATATACGGTGTGGGTAACCCTTTTTAACGCCTTAATTTAAGCCATTCAAAATTACCCACACCGTATCGGTTTTTGATTAACTGCTTAGAAAAACCCTTTCCATTGAAAGGGTTTTCGATAGGGTTTTTCTAAAATGGTAACCAAAATGGTCCCTGGGTAGAATAGAGATATTTATTTTTATTTATTTATTTGTAAGAATGTAGTTTTACATAGTATAGAATTGGTCCTGCTACGCGTGCTGGGCGGATATCGAAATAACATAATAATTATTATGATTTTTTCATGTTACTGGGTTTCTAGTGTGTGCGTAGTCGCAGCGGAAAAGTGTCGAATTACTTAATTTCAGTTTAGCAGATATTTAGTGTATGACGTCGTGTAATTGTGTATGGTAAGTAAAAATTTGTGCATCCAACCATTGGGGAGCTATTCAACAAAAACTGTTTCCGCTGGAACTACGTCGTCCTAGCGGCACTTTTTTTTCTTCTTGACTTGATTACAAACTTGATTATCTTCGCGGTTATAAGACACACAAATTTCATTTAAACATACACATTTACCTCTCGTCACACACTAATTATTGAATGTATTTTTTTTCTTGTACATCCATAGGGAAAAAAAAGTGCCGCTAGGACGACGTAGTTCCAGCGGAAACAGTTTTTGTTGAATAGCTCCCCAATGGTTGGATGCACAAATTTTTACTTACCATACACAATTACACGACGTCATACACTAAATATCTGCTAAACTGAAATTAAGAAATTCGACACTTTTCCGCTGCGACTACGCACACGTTTCAAGTAGATAAAGAACCCATTGAAATGGGATATCAGGTAACCTTTTCATTGGGTTTCAAGTATAAAACCCATTCGATGGGTTATCATGGAACCCTTTCAATGGGTTTCTAGTATAAAACCCTTTCAATGGGTTACACCATGATAAAGGTAACCCATTGAATGGGTTACCCCTTCGAAAGGCTTAACCCTTAACCGGGGTTGTACGGTCCCTGCTTTTAATACAAAAAAACAGCATCACGCCTGTATACCCTTATCGGGTAGGCAGACCCGTTGGTCCGGGTTGCTTCTTGCTACGTACAGCCAGCGCCGTTTTTTTTTTTTGCCAGCGTGGAAAATTCCTTTTGTATGTCTGTCAGACTCTTACAGACTAAAAACCACCCCAGTGTTCCCTTCCCACACTTGCACCGGGGATCTTGTGATCCCCGGTGTAAGTATTACTTCCGCGATCCCCGGCTAGTGCCGGCCCGCCTCCGCCGGCCACATCAAGTCTGGGGGGTGGGAGGTGTTTGACGTCTGAAAGAGGCGCGCGTGGAGCACTACGCGCCGCCATCTCGGGTCCAGTGTGATAGGGGCGGCGGACGTCTCCAAGTCCGCCGTCCCTGGACCCATTTAGGCGGGCCGGAAGAGGGCATTATCTGCCCTCTGCCGACACCCGGTGCGCCTACTGCAGGCCGGGTGAGCGGAAGAGATCTCCCGCTCCCTTTCCTCAGCCTCCTTCTGCGACACGACTGTTTCGGAGAAGGATACCACCGCGTCCCAGGACTCCTCACTGCAGACTATCGAATCGACCACGGCCGGCAGCGACAGCAGGTCACTACCTACTCCTGAGAAGAGGACACAGCGTGGCTCCTCCCAAGCGGCACAGTCTGCCAGCGTACGCCGTCTCCTCCCGGCAGTAGACGCAGCGGTGACACCGGGCGTCCGGCTCCCTGTTTATGCGACACAGGTACTTCCCGAAGCAGCCATGCCCTGAGAGCAACTACGTCACCGACAGGGAGCCGTGCCTCCTTTCGAGCCAGGGCCTGAGTACCGGCCGGACCGCCCCGATGATGACGAGGCCGGACAGTCAGCGCCCTACCATAACCCGACCCCTTTTCGACTCTTCTTCTTTGTAAGAGGGATCAGGTAAAGCAGAACACTGACCGTTCTACTTAGTCTGTGCTTGCTACTGAGAAACTTAGAAAACTCATTAGAGAACGGTCAAATTCTCAATCGAATTACATTATGTAAATAAAAGAGGAATTTAAATGTATTTTGTGGTCTGCAATTTGGATTTTTTTTGTATTGACCAACCCATTTAACGTTTCGTTTATTGAATTAATTAATAGCTTTTTGTGTTACTATTTTTATGTACACACGGCTACATATCAAGCTATAAATTTCCAGTATTCGCTGACCTCTCATTGTACGGAAGTCCTACACAATGCGAGATCAGCTTATACTGGAAAAATATAGCTTGATGTGTAGCCGTACATATCTAAACATAACGAAGTTGTTGTAAATAGAATCACGTACTGCTGGTTTTTCAGGATACAAGTTAGAATAAATAACCTTGAGATTAAAATGGTCTAAGGTCTAACCGTAAAAGGACACCTCACTTGCCAAGAGGATAGAAAATCCCAATAATCGCTTGACATTGAACTAAACCACAACTAAACGTTCGTTACTTCCCGTAGGGTATATATGTTCTGTGGTTACTTCGTTTTGAGATTTTGTTTGACAGTTTTGACACCTTGTGAATTTGTGAGGCTGCATTCTGAATTGCGCTGTTATCTTTTTGAGCGTGCTTATACCCGTTAGGCTTCTACAGACCAGCGCGACTCGTGACGTGACACAAAAGCACCGCTCGTCACGTGACACGCGACGCCTTTGTGTCGCGCCAGCATGTAGAAGCCTTTATGGTGTCCTTTATGATGTTGTATGTGTAATTGTTTTGTGCGTGCTTACACCAGTTCCGAATTAGCGTGAGGGCAATAACGATGTCCCGTCAATCGTCATAGATGACGTTATTAGAGGTGGGCGTTGAATCAATAAACTGTTTTGATGTGAAACATCTATAGCCGCACGTAAACCCGATTGCTAGCGGGGTGACGCAGGCCACGTGGTGACGTCTCACCAATACAGAGTCTATATGTAATAGTGTGTAAATAATTTCAAAAAATGTGATGATTCACATCTGCCAGGCGTCCCGCGATGGCTCAATTTTTTTTTAACGACTTCATTCGTCAACGAGATAACTGATATTCATCAAAGAAAAAACAGGTTAGAAATGTTAGGTGTTAATTTACGCCAACCACAGAACATTATACTCCTACGGAGCCAACGCACAAGACGCATTAGTTCAATAGTCAATATTTTACACAGTTCCAAAAAAATTGTTGAAGATAAAATGCTGCTAATGCTGTTAATATTAAACGTCAACGGCTCAATGGATTATTTCATTGTAATTTTATAAATTTCTAAGAATTTACTAGTATGAGAAACGAATACTTCCGAATGATACCAAACATCGTCGCGTCGTCGCATCGGACCGTAAACGTGGTGGACCTCACTCTTACGTGTGAGCGAAACAAGAAAGTTCAATAAGGTCTGACCGTGGGATGGAACCGGGACCGGCGCCGAATATAATGAATATAATATAATATATCATATAATTTATTCAAATCAATGCAATGTTATCATTAAATAGTATCTGTAGGTACACTTGACTTATGCTAGTTAACAAAACAGGTAGGTGTTGCAACCAGTACCCATACCAAGTTATGAAATAACTTGTATTAAAAGGGCAGTGGTACAAGACCATAAATACATCATTTTCACAAATGAATTTCAGGCAGAACAAGTGTTACAAAAAGAAACAAACTAAAATTATGATAAGACCATAATTGCAGAATTCAGAAATACATCCTAAATATTATTTGATTTGATTGTATATAAAATGAAATGATCTGTACGCCTGGATACTATTTGTACCTACCTAGCCTGGAAAGAGTACGAAGAGAATGTCATTATATACTTTTTAATTCTTATCAAATCAATAATCTTTAATTAATTATTTGCAACAAACTTGTCAATGATTAAAAACGTCGACGTATATCGATCCTAAACGAAATAATTTAAAAGCTTTTTTAACCTGTTGACCATTGATGATTTACAGTTAAATTACATTAAACTAAAAAACCGTCAATGACCCATGCCAACATGCGATAACTTGCAATACCGCCGACCATGTCATAATAATTGTCGACAGCTCTCAGCTGTCATAATTGTGTTAACTAAATCGGAACGCAAATTATTGATGTGAGCGCTGTGAGTGATTATGGCATTGCCATTGATGACGTCATGATTCGCGAAATCTTGCGTTATCGGTGACCATGCCCTAAATTTAGCACCGTGAGCGCTGTCAGAAATGACAGTTGTGATGTTTTGTTTTGAGTCGCATCATGCCTTTAGACTAACAGAGTCGATAGAGTCAACCAACAAAACAAAAGTGCCAATGCGAAGAACTTCCATTTTCAAAAAAAAGTGCCGTCATGGGACGCCTGGCAGATGTGAAACATCAAAATTATTTACACACTAGGTACTACATAGAGACTGCATAGTAGCTACGTGTCGCCACGCGTCATGCGTCGCCCCACCAGCAATCGGTTTTACGTCCGGCTATAGATGTTACACATCAAAAAATATTCAATCGGTCTTTCTTGTGTAAGGTTTGCGGTTATTTTATATCCTATGACGTTGAGCGAGCACTGTGAGCGCGTTCACGAGCGTTCTGAATTTTTGACTGGTCTCAGCGTCAGCTGTCATAATCGAGTACGTGTTATCTAAATCGGAACGCAAACTAGTGATGTGAGCGCTGTGAGTGATCATAATTCGGAATGTAGTGGGAATGTAGCTTGAGTTGTTTGTGCGTGACACTCGTGACAGTGACAGTTGATCTGGATAGAAAAAGGTTAAGTTTACGAGTTTAGTTTGAATTATATTTTATTTTCTACTACAAAATGGGTGAATTAACTGCAACTAATTTGTTTGAATCACAAACTATATTCGCCGATCACAAGGATTTGATTCACGATGTCGCATACGACTTCTATGGCGAGAGAATGGCAACTTGTTCCAGCGACCAGTATGTAAAGGTATGGCTTGTTAGCAAACAAAACAGCGGTAACCTATTCAAAATGTACAATTACACAATGTGTCTAATGAATAATCATTATAGATAATTAATTTAAGCCTTTATGATGGTTTAAATCTTCAATACTTGTAAACTAAGAAACATTTGTTGTAGATATGTATCCTTTTGACTAAGTATTGCATGCTGATTCGAAAACTGTTTCACAACAACTAGCTATTTAATATAAACATAGAACAGCTCATATGTTATATTATTCTGGGACAGATGCCTTGGTTGATCAGATAATTACAACTTTATGATTTTACATTATCAAGCGGACTCTAAAGTACTCTAAACTATCTAACCATCCATGTTCGATAGATTAGCATAATGTGTTTTTATGTATCCTTTTGTATTTACTTGTATAGTTAGACTACGGCAAAGCAAAAAGGAGGGTTATGATATTAATTGTGTTTACGCATTTTAATGTGCATTTTAGACATCATATAAATAAATAAAATTACAAGTGTCTGTTTGTATTGTCAAAATACAGCTCTGTACTAAATGGATAAGAAAGTATAATAATTATACAGTATTATATTATCTGTGACAGTACTATAACAAAAACAATTCAAAATAATTATGTCTGTCTGTTCCGGCTAATCTCCCAAATGGCTGGAGCGATTTTGACGGGACTTTAACTGGCAGATGGCTGATGTTATAAGCAGTAACTTAGGCTGCTTTTACTTGATTGTGTGATCCATGGCCCTTTACGGGGCACCGGTGTGTGCGCGGTCTTTAAGTCTGCGACCATCCCGCCAATTGAACACGTCCCAAATGGTCATGGCCATCAGGTTGGTCCGAGGATACCGCACGGTCTCCCGTGAGGCGGCGAGCCTCCTTGCCGGACTGCCGCCATGGGATCTGGAGGCAAAAGTCCTCGCGCACATATGGGAGTGGCGCGAGGAGGCGAAACGCCGGGGCATAACTCCGCTGCCACGAGAAATCACGGCACAGCGGATGGAGCTCCGGCGGGATCTCATGGCGACATTGAGAGTGCGATTGTCGCAACTCAGCGCTGGGCACCCCACAATTGTGGCGATAAGTCACCTCCTCTTTGAGGAGTGACTAGAGAGGCGCAATGGCGTCCGCACCTTCCGCCTGACGCAGGTTCACACCGGACACGGTTGTTTCGGGAGTTTCCTGTTCAGGATAAAGCCGGAGGAAACGCCCGGGTGTCACCACTGTGTGGATCGCCCGGAGGACACGGTGGAGCATACAGTGGAGGTCTGCCCGGCTTGGGGGAGCACCGCCGTGTCCTCACGGAGGTGACTGGCGGCGGCGATCTCTCGCGTCCGGCCCTGGTTCGGAGCGAGAGTACATGGGAGGCCGTCACCTCCTTCTGCGAAGCAGTAATGCTCGCGAAGGAGGAGGCAGAACGCGTGAGGGAGAAGTAAAATTAGCGCCCTCACGCCCCTAGTCGCCGCAGCAGACGGCCGGGGAGTCGGGAGTTGCAGGCCGATTCCCGGCCACCGTAGGCGCGGGGCTGCGGACAGTAAGCGATGGGTAGCTCGCCGTCCGATAAGGACCACGCCTGGGTCGGCGGCGCTTTGTGTTCCACGCGCGCCTCAAAGAGATGTCAGCATAAACTGACGGGGTCCGTTAGGGCCAATGCCTGCCAGGGTTGCGAGTTTGCCCGAAAGGGATATCGTGGCCCTTGCACACAGATTACAGAAGGAACACGGGTGGGTTTCAGTCAGTATGTAGCGGAATCAACATCGCCACATACGAACAACGCGTCACACTGACGTCACGCGAATCCTGCATCGCGCAATCAGAGTTTACTACGCAACTAGCATATATATAACGTTCAGACATCAACTGGCGGGCAGTTGCCCACCAGACACGACACCCGTCTGGTCGGAGGATCCTCCCTTTTCTATGGTGGATGAGTGAACTTTACACCCTGTTCCTCATACCACCAAAAGTAAAAGTCTGACACGCCCTCAGAAGTTAAATGATAATTGCCCACCCAAAAAAAAAGGTTGCGTTTACTTTAGAAAAACCCACTCGGGCGAAGCCGCGGGCAGCAGCTAGTTCAAAATATAATTGGATAGTTTAAAAATTAAAATAGATGAGTGACTAATAATTACATGTATGTGATTTCCCTAATATCAGCATCTTATTTAAATTTTAATTATGATGTTCTAGGTGTGGGACTCGGACGGTCACGGAGGGTGGCGTCTCACAGCGAGCTGGAAAGCACATCATGGATCCGTGTGGAAAGTCACGTGGGCACATCCAGAGTTCGGTCAAGTCATAGCTACGTGCTCCTTTGACAGAACCGCAGCTATTTGGGAGGAAGTTGGTGAGAACTACTAGACAATTATTGACATTCTACATAGTAGCTTATGGGCTACTGTTTTAAAAATCCAGCTTAATTCTTAATTTTGTATTTCTATTTCCATATTAAAAGGAACTTTTGTAAACAAAATCTATAACATCAAAGTATTTATTTTTCAATTGTAGTATTCATTTTTGGGAACTAAAGATTTCCATTTTTTTATTATTTAATAAAACTTATTTCTTTATTAAATATAAAGAAAAAAAAACTTCTTTACAAAAAAAACAACCGACTTCCAACAAAAACACTAAAAAGTGAAAAATAACTTTAATTTCGGAAGCACAAAACATAACATCACGCCAAACGAATACAAAACCAAAGACACCGACTTCCGAAATTAAATAAAATATTATATTAAATGTGGGTGTACTACAGGTACACCGCTGCCCTACCCTTCGAGGAAACAAGGCGTGATGTTATGTTTTGTGCTTCCGAAATTAAAGTTATTTTTCACTTTTTAGTGTTTTTGTTGGAAGTCGGTTGTTTTTTTTGTAAAGAAGTTTTTTATTTTTCACTTTTTAGTGGTACCTACCCCACACCAATTCGTATACTACTACTTGCTATGAAAACAACAGAGACAGGAAGTTTTATTTTACACCCCTTAAGGGGTTAAATCTTCAAAAATCTGTTTTTAGCGGTTACCTACTTTATAATAACTATCTGTGTGCCAAATAGCCCAATCAATTCAGTGATTTGAGCTTTGTGTTGATAGATCAGTCAGTAAGTCAGTCACTGTTTCCTTTTGTATGTATTAAATCTATAGTGTAATTCGACATGTTACGACGACCCCAAATAAATTGGGATTACGGCAGGAGACTGATGATGAAGTATTCTTCATACAAACTGTATCCATCCCCCTTTACACCCCCAAAGAGGTTAATTTTTAAAGTGGTTTGCGACTTTTCCATTATTTGATTTAGAGGTTATACCAATTTTCGAGTTAATCAAGCTACGTAGTAAAATCCTCTCTTGTAAAATTGACTACCCCTTTCCATCCCGTTATGGGTAGATTTTCGAAAAACCCTGATACAAGTTATTCTTCATTTTTGGTCTTAAGTATAAATACTGAGTTTCGAGTTGATCGGACCGCGCGTTAAAATTCTTCTATACAAGCTTTGACATCCCATCTGCATCCGTTGAAGTTAAGTTAACAAAAAAATATAAACTTTATAATTTACTTACGTAAGTATTCGTCCAAGTTTCATGTTTATTAACCCTAGGAATAAGATTTTTCATGCAAACAAAACCCCCCGTTTTCCACCCTTAAAGGTCAAATTTCCAAAAACCCCTTCTTAGCGGATGTCTACGTGCCAAATTTCAGGCCAATCTGTTCAGTGGTTTGAGCTGTGTTGATAGACCAATCAGTCACGGTTTCCTTTTATATGTACATATGGCTAGATATATATATTGAGAACCTCCTCCTTTTTTGAAGTCGGTTAAAAATCATTTATAGCCAGAGTGCATCTCATGACAATTCCAATAAGATCAAACACGGGTAGGATACATTGTTTTTTAACGGAGTTCCAGTGCCTACCATCCGGCTTCATCATCAGATCAGTTTGATGGTACCATTTTGATCAGAACTATTTATTTAAATTTGCTTCGCTTAATTATCTTAATCCAGATATCTCATCGCCACCCGTGAATTACGTATCACTGAGAAGTTCCGGTGGCCATCTGTGGCCTTCTTCATCTGTTCCACTTCACCAAATTATACTTTCTGAATGCAAATGATTGACTTGTTGATGAAAATATAAAAATTGCTATAGGTATGCCTATAATATTTGAGGAGTTCCCTCAATTACCCATGGATCCCAACATCAGAACTGGATTTTGAAAAAAATGGGACCAATCTGGAAGTATATCCTTTCAATTAAAAAAATAATTTTCCAAATCGGTTCATAAACGACGGAGTTCTGAGATAACAAACATTAAAAAAAAAACAGACAACTTGAGAACCTCCTCCTTTTTGTGAAGTCGGTTAATAAATTTAATTAAATAATAACATAGCATTAATGTAACTTGTATTTCAACACCACATTCTTGTTATTTACTTTTTATTGAGGAATGATACTTAGCTATTTATTTTTCCTTCTGTATCATTTTAACTGTTGGTTTCTCGTTATTATTTTTATCTGCCATTATTTGCCTGCCAAAGTTCACTCGTAATGACTTTCGAACTAGCCCAGTTTGCTCTTAGTGTATCCTTGTTAACACACTTTGAATAAATTCACATAAAGTCTGACCTACTGCAAAAGAATAGAAAATAAAACCAGGCACCTTGTACCGGTAAAATCAATTATAAGTTTATATAACATTATAGCATTTTTTTATTTTTTCATTATTTATTATTATTTTTATGTTCTTTCTTTGTCAAAGTCAAAGATTTATTTGCAAAACTAAGTGTACATTTTGGTGTTATTTTATATTAGCGTCATGTTTACCGCAAATAAACGTATTTTCTTTCTTTCTTCTTTTTTTCTTTCAATTATTAAGAATTTTAGTTCTTATTAATAATTTTGACGTTCAAAAGTGCCTTCTATGTACTAATGTGAATTTTTTTTTTTTAAATCTGATTACATTCGAATTTTTTAAACATTTTTCCATTTAATGTATCCCAATCTGCACAGGTGACACGGCAGCGTCTGGCTCAGAGAAAGGATTACGGACGTGGCTGAAGAGATCCAACTTAGTGGACTCTCGGACCTCAGTCACAGATGTCAAGTTTGGACCCAAGCATTTAGGACTCTTGCTAGTCACATGCTCTGCTGACGGTATTATAAGGTCAGGATAAATTGTATTCATATAATTCAAACACGAAAGAGTATGGTCACTGCCCTATTTATATAACGCTGCTAAAACTGCGTAAACTAACTGTATGGTTAGTAAGAAGTTGTGCGCAAGCGCAATCGACACCATAAACCGACCGAGTACGTGTCGGACCACGCACAGTGAAAGGTTCTGTAATAACCCAAAATTCGCTACACCATTGTGTAGCTGTACACAGACTGCACCTTTCCATTTATAGGGTTCCGTACCAAAATGGTAAAAAGGAACCCTTATGGTGAGACTAAGTCTGTTTGTCTATCTGTCTGTCTGTCACACCTGGATAACTCAAGAACTACGAATGCTATCAACTTGAAATTTAGAATATTTTAGATGACGTTTGCAAAACTATTTTGCAATGAATGAAAGAGATTAAAAAAATATATCTTTTTTGAAATAGGGACTGAAAGGGGGTCTTAAAAATTTAAAGTGGGGCTGTTTGCACATTCTCAATTTTTTTTTTTTTAGGCAGTATAGTTTCCGACTTTTGACGAAAAATTAAAAAAAATATACTGTTCCCCCCCTTATCTCCGAAGTTTGCATAGATAAAAATCTGAAATTATTCTATGTGATAGCAGTTTATGTAAAGATTACAAAAAAATAAAACGATGTCTCTAAATAGCACAGTTTTTCAGAAATCATCAGCATCATATTTTTGTATACTATTTATGTACGGAACCCTCGGTGCGTGAGTCTGACTCGCTCTTGACCGATTGTTTCTATATAATTATGTTAGTATATGTATATAGATATATCGAACGAAAAACCAAATTATTCAGCTTTAAGTATTATATTATTTATTTATTTATTAAAACTTTATGCACAAATTAAAAAAAAAAACTTTACAAAGGCGGACTTAATGCCTGAAGCATTTTCTACCAGTCAACCTTGTTAATAAACCTGAAGAGTTTGTTTATTTGTTTACACGCGCTAATCTCTGCAACTACCAGTCGGTTATGAAGATTTTTCCTAAATTGCCTAATGTTTTTTTAAATCATATTTATGTAACAGACTGTACCACACTTTTTGAAATAAATAAATTTTATTAAATAAAAAAAAATACATTTGATAGCCCAATTCTTCAGGAAGGTGATAGGCTATTTAACATCACGCTAAGACCCTTAGGAGCCGAACAAAAATAAGAAAAGCCATAACGAACGCTAAGCGAAAACGAAGTATAGTGAACTACTGCGGTTTCGCTGCTATGGTTCACGGCGGAGGTGTGCTATCAGCGTTAGCGCGAGCGGGCGATAGGCGGCGACGTGGTAGCCAAAATTTCGCGCGGAGCAAGTCGTGGGCAGTAGCTAGTTGCTAATAGACAGACAGACAGACTGACATGACGAAGTTCTAACCCTTAAAATGAGTTTATTTTTTTAATTTAGGATGGGATTGCTCTTGACCTTAGTCTAGGGCAGACAGAGGTGACAGAGACAAAGTCGACGATGGAGTGAGCTTACCCAGAAGAACCCTGTTCACTCTAACTTTGAAGAGGGTTGTATGCGTTCGGAAACACAGACACAGGCAGAGAGTTCCACTCTTTTGCTGTGCGCATTATAAAAGAAATTTGGAAACGCTTAGTGCGAATTGGTGGAATAGTAACAAGGAAGGGATGGTAACTTGCAGTGCGTCTAGATGTCCTATAATAGAAGGGGGCCGGTGGAATGAGGTCGTGGAGTTTTTGGGCACATTCACCGAAGTACAATCTGTAGAAGACAGACAAGCAGGCAACCAGGCAGGCCGGCAGTTTTTGTTTGTGTGTTTCTTTTACAGTCTGTAATCAAATTTTTTCATGTTGTTAGGATATATGAAGCCCCAGACGTAATGAACCTAGCACAGTGGACTCTGCAGCATGAGATACCTACCAAAGTGTCAATAAGTTGCCTCTCGTGGAACCCATCCCTATCCAGGTAACATACTCTTGAATCAATTAATTTATCTGATCTTCATCATTTCAGCCGAAAGACGTCCACTGCTGGACATAGGTAAAGGGAATAAGTAAAGGGTTAGTTTGACCATTCATTTGTACCGAGATTTTTTTATCTAAACGTGTTTTGGTAACAACCAAGTTCTGAGAAATATGTTCAAGAATAACATATGTTTTTTATGTACCACAAACTATTAGATTTGGGATTTTTTTGGTTTAAGACCAGCCTATTTTTATCATTTGCTTCTTGTCAGCGCCTTAACACATAACATATCAATATCACGCCTGTTATACCCAAAGGGTTGGGCAGAGGTGTATTATAGGTGTGGAATGCTGTTAAGTAGTTTAATTAAAAATGAATGTTTGTGATTAGGGTGGTGCATCCCCCAATGCTGGCAGTGGGCAGTGACGAGCCCAACACCACCAACGCCGCGGCCACCGTGCAAGGCGACAAGACTACTGCTTGCAATGGAAAAGTGTTCATATATGAGTGAGTTTTAAGATCAATTTCCTTCAATAACTGGAAGCTTCGTTTGATTTGCTAATTTAATTACATAACATTTGTTACACTATCGGTAGTTTATCAGGATCATTTATAAAATTCGAAAAATAAAGTTTACCTAAGTAATACAAGTATGTATTGAGTTTGTATTTCATACATGTGCATACTCCAATTTGATTTTTTTCTTATACTTACTTAATCTAAAAAAACAATCATGTTGGTCAGTAGCCACTTAACATACCTCAGTGTTGCCAGTTCCTGACACGTTCAAACCTACAGGTACAGTGAATCATCTCGTCGTTGGACGCGCACTGATTGCCTGTCTTCAGTACAGGAGCCGGTCAACGATATCGCCTTTGCTCCTAATCTTGGCAGATCATTCCACTTACTAGCTGTCGCGACTAAGGACGTCCGGATTATTAAAATTGAGCCTATTGCGTAAGTACATTTATAGAAGTTTTAGATAGATAGAATACTCTTAATTATGTGCACCATACAACATGTCCCGGAATTAACGCACAACCTCTTAAGGGGTCATTGTACTCATTATTATGCACAAATTTTACTATGAGACCAAACATGAAATCGCGACAAAAAAATCAGGTGTTCCCTACATTTATGTTCTCATAACTCGTCAAAATGTAGGGAACAGCTGATTTTTTTTCCCGCTTTCAGGTTTGGCCCTATAGTGAAAGGTGTTCATAATGATGAGTACAATGACCCCTTAAGAGATTTCGTGTATGAATAGATACACCTTATATTATAATTATTACTATCGACAAATCAAAATGAAATTGCAATCAACGTATAAAAAATAGTGCAGTTTACGAGCAGTAGGCCTTCGTAGGCACGGGACATTTTTAAACGCGACATTTTTTTGTAGCACACTGGATTTTCAACTTTTGCTACTGAGCCGAGCATTTAGAATCCAACAAATAGCATTCCAGCGCGTCAAGAAAGTAGGTACACTGTTGGAATTCAATTCTCGGCGCTAAGCAGTGCGTTGTAAATCCAGTGTACGATAAAAACTTGATAATTATCTGAGGTTCTGAATTCAAAAATAAAGGCGGAGTTCCACTGATTCGTAGAATGCGCAAGCAGAGTTTATGCACATTAGTTGCGCGGTTCATTTGTTTGCAAGCCGCGCATGCTTGCGTAGCGTGCGTTGCCGTGAGCAGTGGTGGCCCACTGGTAATGGCCGCGACTTACGAGTTGCAGGTTGCCTGTTGGAGCCCAGACAGGCGCTTTACTTTGTGTAATGCTCACTTAAATGTCTCGCTGATGGTGGCGCGTGTGTTGGATCATTCGGTTCCCTACAAAATGGTTGAGTTGGATGGTGCTGATCCACGCGTCATGTTCGTGAATGGGCGCCGTCAGTTGAGACTGGTCTTCTCTTAACTGCCAGGGCTTATTTGTAGTCTTATAATCTTATATTTTGTATTGTTTTTTAAATAAGTAATTTTGTAATATCTTGATTTAAAAGAGTGTCTTTGGAGTTTCTTGCCTGTTCTTCTCCATAGAGATCTACGTTTTGGAATGGGCAAATAGCTTCAACTTTCTGACTAACTGACCGACTCTTTGACAATTCAAAAGTGCCTGTAAAGGTTTAATTGAAATAAATGTTTTGAGTTGAGTTGAGTAAATTATTCCATCACCGCTACTCTTAAAACAATGAAGGAAAACATCGTGAGGAAACCGGCATGTCCTAGAACTAAAAATTCGAAGACATGTGGCATCTACCAACCCGCACTGGGCCCGCGTGGTGGATTACAGCCCTCTCCCTCTCACAGAGAGGAGGCCTGAGTTCCAGCAGTGGGGACATTATAGGCTGATTACGTGGAGGGCCGTGAGTCGCAGTGGAAGATTCCGTAAATGGGCTGTTTCAAAAGTGTCTAATAAATTGAACCTGAACAGGGTATGTTCAAACTTGGTGAACATACCCCGTTCAGGTTCAATTCTTACACAATCATTCATAAGAATTAGTAACACGTTCATCAGTATTTAGAAGGTTTCAACTTTATAACTTGCCACATTTTCCTACAATAATTGCTTGAATAAAATTAATTGAAAATCATTGTCGAAAATGGACGTTATCAAATTAACCTCAGTTGTCTATCCGAAATTATAATTTTTAATCACCTTTCATTTAGAAAGGTGATTAAAACTTATAATTTCGGATTTAAGTATTCAAATAAGCAAATTACAACACTCAATTTGTAAGGGCACTACAAATTGGCATCTGTGGATGCCAATTTGTAGTGCCCTTACAAATTGAGTACGTTTTCTGATCGATCTTCTGATCCATCCAAAAATCAACATCAAAAGTCATTTATTCAAACTAGGCTGAGAATCAGCACTTTTTGAACGTCAAAATTACATAGACAGTCCCTCAAAACGCCCACCCTTCACCACTTCCTAGTGCTTTAGCTGGGAAGAAGTGGCGCAACAAACTCCCCAGCAGCACAGCTGTCTGTTCAGTTAGAAGAACTTGAGTGAGATACTTGAAATACAGGTTTGTTCCTAGCTCATCATCATCATCATTTCAGCCGAAAGACGTCCACTGCTCGACATAGGCCTCCTCCAAAAAGGAGGAGTTGATTTGCCATAATCGCCACGCTTGGCAGGAGGGTTGGCGATCGCAGTATGGTTTTAAAAATGCATAGAGAACGCTGCTGCCCATTCTCTAGTAAGTCCCTTGTCGCCTTTTACGACACCCATGGGAAGAAATGGGATGGTGCTATTCTTTACGTCCGGCACCAAACGAAACTCGGCACCAAATGGTTCCTAGCTCAGGTAGAATCCAATTCTATTTTATGGCCCTAATGTTGTAAATATTTATGTAAATCAATTATTTGAATAAACAATTTCAATGCTGTATCTGGGCTGTTTCAGCGAGTCAGCCGGGTCAGGCACGGGCAACAACGGAAGTAGCGTGCGTTTCAAGTGCGAGGTGGTGGCCGCCTTCGAGGAGCACTACTCGTGCGTGTGGCGCGTGAGCTGGAACCTCACCGGCACGCTGCTGGCCTCGTCCGGCGACGAC
Organism: Tiliacea aurago; assembly: GCA_948098905.1. Lineage (NCBI taxonomy): Eukaryota > Metazoa > Arthropoda > Insecta > Lepidoptera > Noctuidae > Tiliacea > Tiliacea aurago. Next base: position 23,928,756 of record OX402593.1, read on the forward strand.
TGCGCCGTGCGCCTGTGGAAGAGTGAGTACCGCGCCGAGAGGGGCCAATCAACCAGTACTTTTACACGACATGAGAAAATATACATCCCACCAAAAACATTTCATGTAAAATGTTGCCAAGACGATCACATAAGGTTTGCCCTGTGAAAAAGATATCAGATCTCACGTAGAGCCAAGCTTCTGAATCTACATGGCCTAAATCTACCGACCCTAACTTCACAAATTCTACATATCAGTAAAAATGTATCATATCATATTTCATGTCCTAATTCATAAAATTGGTGAAAGTCTCATTCAAACTTCCACCACCCCCCAAATTTAAGGGGATGGGGGCGAAAGTTATAAGTCTATCTGGGGGCACGGTAGTAATTTTTTGTATACTGAACTTTGTTTACATACCAAATTTCAGCTTTCTAGCACTTCAGGAAGTACCCTAACATTTGAAGTCTCATACAAACTTCCACCCCCCCATTTTAGGGGATGGGGGCCGAAACTTATAAGTTTATGAATTTTTTTGTTGGTTGTATACTAAACTTAGATTACATACCAAATTTCAGCTTTCTAGCACTTCAGGAAGTAGCCAAACATTTTGATGATCATCAGTGTGTCAGTGAGTGTGTCAGTGACGAAATCAGTGTATTTTAGATATCAATAAAATCTAAAGTATTAGAGCTATTCAATTGAGACTTTGTCCGCCTTATTACAAAACGAGATTTATATTTTGACATGGCTTAAACCATGGAGCCAGTTTTTGTAATAAGAACGTAACAGTGATTGAAATACCGTTCTTTATACAAAACTGAAAACTTAGTTCGTTACTAAGTTGTCAGTTTTGTGTTTAGGAACTTTACCATAGTCGGAATAAAGTTCGAAATTCAATAATAGCTCCATGTTTTAAAACTGGGTCTGAAGATAAACCTTGTTTTGTAATAAGGGGGTGTATGTTTAATTAGTCTATTATTGACATCATATCCTGAGAATATGAACTATCTGGTATATCGGAAACCAAAACTATGAGGGTTCAAAAAAACGAAGAAACACTTCGAGAAAAGGTAGGTAGTGCCCTTGCGGTTCGCTTGGCTCGTCTTGGTGGGGGCACTGCCGTGCCCCCAGATAACGTTGGTTGAAAAAATAGATTAAATCTACCAAACTCAGCTAAAAATGCACTCATTAAGAGCGTTTACGACGTAGGCATTTCATAAAAACTTTCAAGCACTTGTTTTTCGAAATGACTGAACCGATTTTAATGAAACTTCATACGCATAAGCAGGATACAAAGGTCTAAAAAGTTAATTAAGACCATTTTCGAAATGTCTTATTTAAAAACAGATAACTGGAAATCTCTGTTTCTATGGAAAATTTTAAATCGGTCTAATTTGTCTGTAACACTATTTTTCGAAAATGATCATAACTAACTTTTTAGACAAAAAAAAAGAAGTCTTTTTAGACAAAAAAAACTTATTTTTCTAAGCAGTTAATCATAAACCCATACGGTGTGGGTAATTTTGAATGGCTTAAATTAAGCCGTTCAAAAGGGTTACCCATATCGTATGGGTTTTTGATTTGCCGCGTAGAAAAATTCTATCGAAAACCCTTTCAATGGGTAACCAACATGGTCGTCCCTGGTTTAAAGTGCATTCCAATGATTTAAAACTGAAAACTGATGCTAACATTTGTACACCTAATGGCAAATAGAGAACTTACAAAAATGTAACAACTCTCGCATACCTGTGTTTCTGTAACCTATGTTTACAAATAAATACTCTGAATCTCTCTAAATCTCTGAAATGGACCCAATACAACCCTGAGAAGAACTTTTCTACACCTATAATACATGAGTTAGAATTGGCCTAAAATGACATCAATATCATGAATACTCATTCAATAGGGTAATTTGAACTTAGAAGAGTTGTATTGATGTTTTTAATGATTAATTATAATTCTACAAATACTCTATTTTCCGGGTCCTGGTGCTTTCACCTTAAGCCGAGGCATAGTTAAATATCGAATTTGTATTTTTCAGTGCAATACCTGAACCAGTGGAAGTGCGTGGCGGTGTTCAAGAACGAGCCGCTCCCGGGAGACTCCCCGCCGCTGTGCCGGCCCACCACGACCTACGTGCGCCTGGCCGCCATGGCCAACCCCTCGCACATGCCCTTCCACTGACGCGCCACCCTCGCCCAGCGCCACGGTGAGTGTCACGCATATCAAACCGTCCGACTCACTTGGCAGTTTTTATATTTTTTTATATTACCATACCTGGGAACCTTTTAGTTGATTTAAATATCCCCCTCAACTCTTGCGTGCGTTTTCACATAAGTCGTCAACACGTAACACTGCAGCAACAAACGCAATGATTGTCCTGCGTGTGGCCAGGAGGCTTATTTCCATATCCGTGTACATTAGGAGGCAGTACTGCCTTGAAACACGCACGGGTTTGTCGCGCTAACTGCCTTTACAAAATCGTGTTCAATTCAAGGCGCATGTCCTCCAATCGCGCACGGGTTTGGAAGAACAGATGACGTTCCAAACACGTGTTCAATTAAGAGTACGCGTCCTCCAATCGCGCACGGGTTTGCAATGAGTATGCGCCTTGACGGGTCAGCGGGACGTGATTATTTTTTTTCCCGTTGTCCCCTTATCGTACGAAGTAAACCTTTTTTAAATCGAAACGGTTAGGTTAGGTTAGAACTGTGACCACACAACGCACGAGCCGAGCGAGCGTAGCGAGCGGTGCCGCGGCAGCGGCCGGCGAGTGCCAGAAACATATTTTTGAATGTAAAATTTGGTTTTGTCCACGGGGACAACGGACACACGGATTTGTGGCGCTTAATCAAGGCGCATACTCATTGCAAACCCGTGCGAGATTGGAGGACGCGTACTCTTAATTGAACACGTGTTTGGAACGTCATCTGTTCTTCCAAACCCGTGCGCGATTGGAGGACATGTGCCTTGAATTGAACACGATTTTGTAAAGGCAGTTAGCGCGACAAACCCATGCGTGTTTCAAGGCAGTACTGCCTCCTAATGTACACGGATATGGAAATACGCGGCCAGGAGTGTGTAATCACCCGCACGCGGGCGATAATACGCATGACTGGAAAAGCGCCCTAAGGTCAGCAACGAAAGTCGAATAAATAATTTTTGATAATTTTGTTTTCTAGAGTTTTAACCTTGTATCAAGGTTTAAAAGTCATCATCATTATAATTTCAGCTGAAAGACGTCCACTGCTGGACATAGGCCTCCCCCAAAGGCGGGGAGGGGGGGGGGAGCTTACTAGAAAAAAGAAAAAAAAATTGTTTTAAATTTTAAAAGTAAATAAAAAATAAATAAACGTAATGCAAAAATAAATAAACGTAATGCACATCTTATATTAATCTTTCAATAAAATACATGCATACAACCATAACACATAACACTCTATTATTTAGTTTTTAAAATGTAAATCTCATTATTATAAATGCTAAAAAATACTAGTCCAAAATCGATTTGTTGGAAGTCGAGCGTGACAATATAGTAAAATTGCTTTATTCGCTTAACATTACATTGAGGGTAGCACGCAAAATTTTTAACTAAACCACCTCGCACACGCGGTCGCGACATTCCGACTGCGACAGCTCGACGATAAGACACTGACCTGTCGCATGCGACTAATCGGGTGTGCGCGTGAGCCGTGCGTCTAGATGCTGCGGCAAATAGCGAGAGCGCGTCTAGTCGCCGAGCTTTCGCAGTAGCATGTCGCATAGTGTGCGTCATGTCTAAGATCCGCTGCACACTAGCGACTAATCGCATGGTTAGCTTTGATGTAGATTCGTCTACTGTAAAATTGGGAGCCCTTCCAAGGCATTTGCGCACGTACGAGTATGTCGTGTACGTAATACGCTCAAATTCATCACCGTCATTGGTTATCAGAGATTGTTTGTAGCAGTGGCTGTTTTCTTCTCGGTTACCTTTATACAGTTATTTCAGCCTGACAGCAGCAACCCGCACGCAACCTTAGTACAACGAAAATAAAGATCACTGTAATTTTAATAGAATTGCCAGTCGCAGAAACGCGACAGCACCCTTATTTTGACAGTGATTAATTTTGATACAATTGCCATTCGCAGAAACGCGACAGCAACCTTGTTTGACAGTGATTAATTTGGATAGAATTGCCAGTCGCAGCAACCTTGTTTGACAGTGATTAATTTGGATAGAATTGCCAGTCGCAGCAACCCGACAGCAACCTTGTTTGACAGTGATTAATTTGGATAGAATTGCCAGTCACAGCAACCCGGCAGCAACCTTATTTGACAGTGATTAATTTGGATAGAATTGCCAGTCGCAGCAACCCGACAGCAACCTTGTTTGACAATGATTAATTTTAATAGAATTGCCAGTCGCAGAAACGCGACAGCAACCTTATTTTGACAGTGATTAATTTTGATAGAATTACCAGTCGCAGAAACGCGACAGCAACCTTGTTTGACAGTGATTAATTTGGATAGAATTGCCAGTCGCAGCAACCTTGTTTGACAGTGATTACTTTGGATAGAATTGCCAGTCGCAGCAACCCAACATCAAACTTATTTTGATAGTGATTCATTTTGATAGAATTGCCAGTCGCAGCAACCCGACATCAAACTTATTTTGATAGTGATTCATTTTGATAGAATTGCCAGTCGCAACAACCCGAACTCAAACTTATTTTGACAGTGATGCAAAATCAGAGGTAAATTTTCACAGTTGTGACGAATTTGAGTGTATTGCGTATGTATGAGAGTGAACATTATTTTTGTTAGATTCCAACACGTTCACCCGACACAGACAAAATGATTAAGGAATGAACGGTTCGCTCCTTTCATTTCATTTTAGATTTTTATTCCCGAATGAATTAATTTTTAACTTTTGATTCATTTTGTGCTCATACGTTTCACTTCGAGTGAAAGAATAATAAAAAGTGAAGCGTATGATATCGGGTTTAGCGCAAATGCAGTGAAAAGGCGCACAATTAAGTTGATGAGCGTTTAGTCGGAGCGGAAGGCGGTTCACTAAGCCCAGGTACGCACGGGTGATTATTGAATGAGACGATTATTTATCGCGCTCTGGATATTTTTAATTTTCGGTGTTGAGCCGAGCATTGAGTACCAACCAACAGAATACATCCCAGCGCGTCCAAAAATACACTGTCGGACTGTGGGATTTTCACCTCTCGGCACTAAGTAGTGCGTAGAAAATGCAAAAAAATCGCCTGTGCGTACGAGGGCTAGATAGATGGTAGTGGTCACTTCATCGGCGCCGTGCGTCTGAGTCGTTGTAAATGCGTGGTCTCCTTTCCTATGCTCCGCGTTGAGTACCAGCTCACATGCGGAAGAGGCAGCATTGGCCGCTTCTGTAAACGTATAATAATAATTTTATTCACAAACATTTTCAAACTCATAACATCACGCCTGTAATCCCCGAAGGGTTAGGCAGAGGTGCCCCCCCCCCGCTCCTCCTGCTCATGGTGGGCTCGCCCCCTATTATGTCATATATTATGCCATCAACATGGATGTTTGTGTATGTGAATTTAAATGTTTGTAAACGCACCCACAATACAGGAGAAATTCCTAGTGTGGGGCAACGTTTTTATAAAAAAGAAAAAAAAAAAAAGAAGAAAACTGGGCACAAATTTAGACTCCGGGCTGCTACTGAGAAATTCCTAATGGAAAATCTCAACAACACTTTGCCCGACCTGGGAATCGAACCCAGGACCTCATGCTCAGCAGTAGCGCTTGCAGCCACTAGACCAACGAGGCAGTAATAAAGCATTTATTTCAATTAAACCAATTATATTATTACTAGAATGGGCAGCAGCGTTCTCTATGCACTTTAACACCATACTGCGATCGTACCATTTTATTTTGTATTATGACATGAAAAATTTAACTATGGATATTTGTCTGAAATAAATGACTTGATTTATAACTCTCGAGGGGTCGGTCAGTCAGAAAGAGGGAGCTAGTTGCCCATTCCAAAGTGTAGTAGCTTCGGTTCCTATATTGTTCCTTTCTTTATGGATTTAGTGCCGAAAACGATATAATTCAAGTAATACTCATACAGTATACAGATGTGATGGGTCTTCATCATCATTTCCAGCCGAAAGACTGACTGCTGGACATAGGGGCGGGGGGGGGGGGGGTTGCCATAATCGCCACGCTTGGCAGGCGGGTTGGCGATCGCAGTATGGTGTTAAAATGCATAGAGAACGCTGCTGCCTATTCTTTAGTAAGTTACGGCCGAACCCTATGACTTATTTTCAGTGAAAGACAGATCGCTATTGATGATAGACAGTATAATTCTATCCTCGGATGGCGTCTCATAATCATTGATAAAGGCTATCTATCTAACGAAAACACAAGTAGGTTTCTCTAGTAGGTTGTAATGGAACGCACGGGAGGGCGAAGTCGCCCTACCGTGCGTTCCATTACAACCTACTACTCTTAATACTCTTTCTAGTCTCTTAATTTTTTTGATGTCAAACCGATTGCTGGCGGGGCGACGCATGTCGCGTGGCGATTCACCGCTCACTCCGCGCGCGCGGCCTTGACCTTTTTTTCGTTGTGTGTTTGATTTTTTTCGTTGTGTGTTTGATTTCGATGTTTCACATCTGCTAGGCGACCCGTGACGGCTCACATTTTTTTTTGTTTGGATGGAACTTTTTACTTTATAAATACATACCGGTATTGCCCTTTCGCTCTTGCAGTGGCTATTTGAAGAAGAGTGTGGACTGACGATGTTTCTGTGAACGAGAAATCAAATTAATTTAAAAAAAAAAATCTAGTAAGGATAAAAACTGCTACTTGTTCACATCAAATGTCACTACTGTGGTTGATGAATGTGAAGCTAGGTGTCACTATAATATCGATTTTTTTCTGTAAACACATTAAAGGATTTTTTGGCGATCGAATGCATGGACGTTGGTTGGCAGGGGCCGCTGTTGGTAAACGTTTGTGCAACTGTTTTGAGAAATGTCATTGAAAATACCAAAAAACTTTCTTAAGTCTAAGGGCCTGTGCACACCACGTTTTTTAAACGCGCCGTTGACGCGCGTTTTAGAAACGGGCGTCGACGGCGCGCTTTTATTCTACAGAATAGACTGACTTGCGTGCGTATCGCGTCTGTATCGCTATAAACGCGCGTGGACGGCGCGTTTAAAAACCGTGGTGTGCATAGGCCCTAATCTCCAATCTAACAAAAGTTTTTTTTACTGCATAGTTAAGATTGTCGTTCAATCCGGAATTGATGATTCATAGGCTGTATCGCTTCAGTGAAGCCGCGGGCAGCCGGGCACAACTTTGAGGCGGGAAAAAGATAACACTCACGGACATACAATAATATTGAATAATATACCTACCTACTTGTACACATGACAGGGATCATATTTTGAATATGATAGCGGTTTCATTAGATTATTTTGCGTATACTTACTACCAAAGATTCAAATTCATAGATAAACGCCCGGTGAAAAGTTTCTGCTGGCGGGAAGTCGTGTTTGATGAAAGGAGTAGGCAAGGAGGCGTGGGTGAAACTTGTTTTTTTTTTCTGGCTTACTACGCCCTCTTAAGACGCAGATATATGCCAGTGACCTTGAGTGGTTAGCATGCGTGTTCTGTACTGAGCTCACGCAACGCGTCGTACGTTCAGCCAGTAATAGGACTCGCCCATCAAGGAGCGCTGTCCCCAATTTGACGCATTATTAATATAATTAAATTATCTTCAAATTGGTGAAGGTTTCAGAAAAATACGCTTGGTAGATTTTACGCCATTCTCAGTTTTTTATCCGCGTTAGACATAATTTCACTATGTAATATAAACATAATCTGAAATATTTACATATTAAGTTATTGAGAAAATGCTCTTAATTATCGTATATTTTTTTCAAATCATTAACACTACTCGTTTAGACGTGATCTTCAGTATAAAATTATTAAAAGTCGGTTATCGTCCCCTTAAGGACAATATCCTAAGATCGTTTTCGCATAGCTACAACGGTTACTGCCCGGTCTCAAAAATCCATCCTATATAGTGCGTTCAACTAAACGCGTGACGCGATTGGTAGCACCAAATTTTGTTCGTTTTAATAGAGTTGAAAATGGCGACTGACGAACTACTAAAAATATTCAGGATTATTTCCTGTAAGAATCCAGTACCTTTTCTTTCGGGCCGGTGCCTCAGCGGTGTGGCGCATGCGCGATATTTATTCGTATACAGTGTATAAATGGCATCGGCGATATATTATACAGGAAGCTGACATTAAAACTGCGTTTGCTTGCAATTGGCATGTCAGTCCGTCTGCTTAGACCCTAAGGCACAGGACACTTACCCCAACGAGGCTCGTTTGATGGCTGAGGCATTGCTCTGTAGTAAGATTCTAGCCGGTGGCGGCGCCAGCGACCCGCTAGCTCGCCAACTGTCACAAAACGAAGGCAAAAGTTAAAATATACTCCACTAAAAGACATTTACTTCACGTAAATTTTAGCGTTAAAAATTATATGAGGTCTTCCGATCGTCGTCAGACGCGTGTATTCCCGTTGTCCACATACGTACAGCGGTACTTTAATTAAATATTTAAAAATACTTCCCGTTGTCCCCGTGGCCAAACCACGGGGACAACGGGAAGTATTTTACATTCAAAAATATGTTTCTGGTACTCGCCGCTCGCTACGCTCGCTCGGCTCGTGCGTTGTGTGGTCACAGTTCTAACCTAACCTAGCTGTTTCGATTTAAAAAAGATTTACTTCGTACGTTATGGGGACAACGGGAAATAAATTTAATCACGTCCCGCTGTCCCCGTGACGGGGATATGGCATACGGGGACAACGAAAATACACTGTCAGGCGACCAGAAAATTTATGAGAGTCGACGAGGATGAGTTAAATGGCGTATGATTCTAAAGACCTACGTCTAACAGAGGTCAGCCAAGGCCGATGATGATCAAAAGTTTAATAGGAAACTACTGTCGTGAAATATAGTTCTTCTATTACATAAAAAGATGCTGCTCACCTTGGTAGACCATCCCCTGCCTTCCTATAGAACTCCACGCGATTATCACCGACCCTGTTGGGACAACTGCTGAGCCTTATACTTCGGTCCTCCTCTAGGCTAACTTTCCTCACACACGGCGTCCTTATAGTCTTGCTCCTCGTGATCTTCGCATCATGGCCTTCGGCGCTGGAATGTTCCTCAATGCTAGGCAGTCGCGGGTCTAGGCCGCCGTCGCCACTGTCGTAGACTTTGTAAACGGGTTTCTTTAACCCGTACATACTGCTGATGGGTCTGTTGAACATTTTCGGGCTCGGCAGCTGGCTTTTCTTGGCGGGGGGCGTGACCTGCGGGGGTGGTTTGGCTTGCGGGTCGCTGTTCTGGAAGTGTTTGTAGTCTCGGGGTCGCGGTGGTGACACGGTCTGCACGCGTAGGGCCGCGGGCGGCGCGGGCGGCTGCGCGGAGAGCGGGCGCGGCTCGCGCTCGTGGCTGGCGCGGTAAAGAGCCTCGCGCTCGTGGCTGGCGCGGTAAAGAGCCTCGCGCTCGTGGCTGGTGCGGTACAAAGGCTCGCGCTCGTGGCTGGCGCGGTACAGCGGCGGCGTGCGCGGCGCAGGCTCGGCGACGCCGGCGCCCCACAGCAGGTCGGGGCCGGGCGCGGCGCCGGCCTGCTGCGCGTGCGTCTTGATGTTGTACATGCCGCCCACCGGGCCGAAGGGGTCGGCCTTTATTTCGGCCACCACGTCTATCACCGCCCTCGAGCACAGCTCTGATATTTGCCTGTATATCTGCGAACGAATGTGCCTTTATATTGTAAATGATACTAAAAACGTATGTATACGAGTACACCTGGGGTCCTACCACAACCTCATAGAGTAGTATTATTTTAATCTTACTTCAGTGTGGGAAAGAGATGGAGCTGTACGGGACGTATAGGAAAGCCCGTTCAAATTAATCCGCTGCCATTCATGAAATTGGTTATCGCTATGTTAATCCACCGTGTACTGTGTAGGTCGGTGCACCTACCTCTCTGTTAGCGGCTGTCTCGACGACGCCGAAGGGGTGTGTTTTCATCCTCATGCCCGGTCGCCGCACCCAGCGGTGCCGAGATGCGTCCTCGATTTTCATCCGAACCTCCACGTTTGGCTCCAAGAGATGCTGTATAAATGCTTTGCACTCTGCGAATAAAATCATATTCGTTTAGGGTGTATTTCGCGGGTTACTATCTCTACATTAGAATTAACAGTTGCAAATGACGCGGTGTCATCATAAAAATGTTAATTTTCCTTTACTTTGTCGAGACATTATCGGACGGTGCAGTATTATTATTTTTTTCAAAATCAACTAGTTTGATTTCTAGCTAGAGAAATTGATTCTTCAAAAATCTAATGATGAAATTTTAGTTTTCATCAGAATAGGCCACGAGACTCCTAAGTATTCTTCGCTATTACCTATAGTTTCGGATTTGGCCATCCATGCTAATTTGGCCATCCATGCTAATTTGAAACATTCATTTTGTATAAACATACGAATTGATAATAGTCTCAAGTCTAAGAGATAACCGTACTTTTGGTGACTATCGCCAGGAACGCGGATTCAGTATTTGGTGGGGGTAGGACCCTCGGGTGAGAATGGTGACGGTCTGCCCGCATGCGGCTGGCCAAATGACTATGTTAACTCAAAGACGAGTTATGGTTACAAAAAAAGAACGATTTCTAGGAAGGCTGATAGTATTATAGTATACGCAGCACATAAGTGAACAGTATAAAAACTGACGATATTCGTCGGTCAGTTCAGGAGGGCACTGATTTAAACAAGAGTTATGAGAAAAATAAGTTTTCTACAGAAATTTTAAATTCCTCATAACTCGTCTTTATATCATTGTCATTTCAAAATATATATTTGGAAACATAGATATTCTGTAATCCAATCGAAATAAAGACACAATACCTTAAGAATATGTTTGATTTACAAATTATTTTGGTATTACGTTTGTATGGACTACGCATGCTACGCCGGCCCCTTAATAGTTTAAAGAATAAGAATACATTGCAGAATACAATCAAAGTTATTTCTTGCTATTATAGCTGGCGGCAGTAACAAGACTCACGAAAACGAACTATCACTAAGAATAAGGTATTTGACAGTTTTCGTCCTCGCGCACGTCTGGTAGTGGCGCGTGGAGGCGAAACGCCGGGGTGAAACTCCGCTGCCGCGAGAAATCACGGCACAGCGGACAGAGCTCCGGCGGGATCTTATGGCGGCATGGAGAGTGCGATTGTCGCAACCCAGCGCTGGGCAAGTCCCCTCTTTGAGGAGTGGCTAGAGAGGCGCCACGGCGTCCTCACCTTCCGCCTGATACAGGTCCTCACCGGACATGGTTGTTTTGGGAGGTTCCTGTTCAGGATAAAGCGGGAGGAAACGCCCGGGTGTCACCACTGTGTGGATCGCCCGGAGGACACGGTGGACCATACGGTGGAGGTCTGCCCAGCTTGGGCGGAGCACCGCCGTGTCCTCACGGAGGCGATCGGCGGCAGCGATCTCTCGCGTCCGGCCCTGGTTCGGGCCATGGTTCGGAGCGAGAGTCATGGGAGGCCGTCACCTCCTTCTGCGAATTAGTAATGCTTGCGAAGGAGGAGGCGGAATGCGTGAGGGAGAGGCAAGGTTCGCGCCCTCGCGCCCCTAGTCGCCGCAGGAGACGCCCCGGGCGTCGGGAGTCGCAAGCCGATTTCCGGCCACCGTAGGCGCGGGCCTGCGGACGGTGAGCGATGGGTAGCTCACCATCCGATAACGACCAGGCCCGGGTCGACGGCGCGTCGTATTCCACGCGCGCCTCAAAGAGTTGTCAGCACCAACTGACGGGGTCCGCTAGGGCCAATGCCTGCCAGGGTTGCGAGTTTGTCCGAAAGGGATATCGTGGCCCTGGCACACAGGCAAATGAAGGAATACGGGTGGGTTTTAGTCAGTAAAAGTCTGACACGCCCTCCCGCTCCGCCCAGAGCGGGAGAAGTTATATGATAATTTCCCACCCAAAAAAAAAAAAATTAAGGCCACGAGACTCCTAAGTATTCTTCGCTATTACCTATAGTTTTGGATTTGAAAAAGGGGCGATATCAGTAACTATATCGAGTGCAGAGGTGCGTTGTGGTTTTCCATCTTTGCCAGCAAAACAAACAATTGACGGGCTCTGAATATTTTTAAAAATGTTGATAGCTCGTTGGATAGTCCATAAGATGAGGATGTTTATCAAATAATTTGTTTGCTTAGCGATAAAGTAAATTGTTGAAATAATTAAACCTGTTTATGGTGTACTCCGTCGATGTTCTCATTTTGTCATTGAACTTTTAATCATTACTCTCAAGTATTTGCTATTTCCAAATTTATCCGAATACCGATAAATCTTCACAAAGGATCAGCTTCAAATTCAAAGAGGAATCAAAACTATTTAACTCGTTGAATTAGAGATAAATGCAAAATTATTTACTAATACTTTTTGGGTACTTTCCTAATCTCAAATCAATAAAATTACGTTGTATCTGCCAAAATGCTCCATCAACCTGTCAGATATTTATTATATTCACTATCAGTATATGTTACACTAGGTATTTTGCACAGAATAACTTTTATTCGCCCTGAATATCCTTTTAAAAATGGTCCAAATCTGAAATTTCAAAGTCGTCGGATTTCGGAAAGTCCACAATTTCATCAGATTTGACTATTTAGGTCATTATGCGTCATGCCGCATACGAAAATCCGGTACAAAACCTGATCATACGAAAATCAAAGGTTCTGAAGATTTATTAAGATTATTACTTTTTGTCAGTTTTCGAAATCTAACCACGGGGATCGTATCTGAAAATTTTAAATATAACTAGCTTTACCCGGCCCGGCTTCGCACGGGTAGCACCTACCTACCTACCCTACCTCGATAAAAAGTCCTAAAAATGTCCTATGTCCGTCTGCTGGTTCTAAGCTACCTCCCCACCAATTTTCAGCCAAATCGGTTCAGCCGTTCTTGAGTTATAAATAGTGTAACTAACACGACTTTCTTTTATATATATAGATTTCCGTGTTCTCCCATCATACCGCACCTACTCAGCCATCAACTTTTCCCCCTGCATATGCTTGATCAAAAACACTTTGGGCTCTACCACCGGTCTTAAGATCTGTAAAGACGTCAGAGGAAAAATAAAAAATGTTTGAAATATTCGTCTGCTCGACAGCAAAAATAACCTTTTTGTCTTTCTTATTATTTATAGGCTCACGTTTGACCACTATCTTAACTTATGGTAAGCGATTATGTGAATATTGTTGAGTTCTCATTCCAAGTGTTACGCGATTAGAGTGCTTACATACATTGAAATAGTGTTCATTCTGTTACACCCCCATTCTCATGAAGGCTCCCAATTTCCAGTACGTTTTAGGGCTTCTAAGTACCATAACTATTTAATAAAAACACTTATTTTTTCAGAACCGGCTTCATCAAGCCGTCCGGAGTTGGTAAACGAACCATTTCTGAATTTTTATGGACTGACAGTGAAGTGATTCCAAAGATATGAGATCGTACTGTTTGTGATTTTGTAAAATATACGCTCAAATCTAATCGCGTTCAAGTTTTTGATCTGTTTAAACGCCCGTCGGAAATAAATGTTATTACTAACAAAAACTAAACAAACAACAGTAAACTTTTGTTTTTATTTTGTTTTGATTACTCAAACCAAAATAAAAACAAAACTTTACATTTGAATGATAATTTAAACAGTAACAAATAATTTTAACGATTTTGTTTCTTATTGTACGTTTTTAATAAATAAGTAAAATTATTGTGACAACATTTTTGATTTAATACAAAAACGGTTTTCCAACAATCTGTGACTTACCTACGTCCGGTTTCTGGAACGAAAATCAACACCACTGATATGTTTGACTGAATTATTAACGTCACGAATTTAATTTTGACACGTCGTTCATTTTTGCTCTAGAAACCGGGTGTTTATTTATATGTCAGTGGATGATGATGATGATGATGATTTTTATTTCTGTAAGTAGGTTTGTACAAACACTTTTCCACGTCAATAAATGTGTTAATAATAATAAAGTGGTGTTAATATAGTAAATTGTTAGTAGGTAATGTGTATTGTTGTTAGGAGGGCGTGACTGCAGCGAGCGCGGAGCGCTGCTTGCGCGTGAAACCGCGCGTGATGGTAATATAGTAGTGTTATTAACCGGGCATAATGGTAATATAGTAAAGAGTTAAGTAACCGGGCGTGACAGCGGCGAGCGCGGAGTGTTGCTAGCGAGTGAGATGGTAATATAGTAAAGAGTCAGTAACCGGGCGTGACAGCGGCGAGCGCGGAGTGTTGCTAGCGAGTGAGATGGTAATATAGTAAAGAGTCAGTAACCGGGCGTGACAGCGGCGAGCGCGGAGTGTTGCTAGCGAGTGAGATGGTAATATAGTAAAGAGTCAGTAACCGGGCGTGACAGCGGCGAGCGCGGAGTGTTGCGAGCGAGTGAGATGGTAATATAGTAAAGAGTCAGTAACCGGGCGTGACAGCGGCGAGCGCGGAGTTTTGCTAGCGAGTGAGATGGTAATATAGTAAAGAGTCAGTAACCGGGCGTGACAGTGGCGAGCGCGGAGTGTTGCTAGCGAGTGAGATGGTAATATAGTAAAGAGTCAGTAACCGGGCGTGACAGCGGCGAGCGCGGAGCGTTGTTTGCGCGTGAAGCCGCGCGTGATGGCGGCGCGTAGCTGCGGCCGCGACTTGCCCTCGCCGGCCTCCGCGCCTGTGAACGGCAACCCACCCGTCACCATGCCGTACACGATCACGCCTCTGCAACATACATACATGATCCTTTTAGGGTTTCTAATACCCTCCATGAGATCGCCAGTAACAACACCAAGGCGTTGCTGTCCTTCCTTGACGAGCCGGGGTTGATCGAATGATCGATTTTTCCTGCACCCGTAAATATGTATACGCGCTTGAACGTGGAGTTACGGACACCAGTCCGCTATACTACCCAAAGGGCCTACGCCGCCTATCTGTCACTAGGCAGTGACAGCAGGCGGCGAGGCGTAGGCCCTTTGGGTTAGGAACCCTATATGACAAGAAAACAGCCTTGTTTTCTTGGGAACCGTAATAGAAAACCAGCTTAGTTGACAGTTTACACAACATTATCAGATTTATTTTTTTATTTTTATAAATACCGCATTTTAAGAGAGTTTACACCTTACGGCATTTCATACAAACTTTCAAGCCCTTGTTTTTCGATATGACTGAACCGATTTGAATGAAACTTTATACGCATAAGCAGGATACAAAGGTCTAAAAATTTAGTAAAGAACATTTTTTTAATTATTATTATTTTTTTTTTATTAGTTCGTTTGCAAAACTCAGAACCTTTTTCGGTATCCATAACAAAACAAAAATAAATGATTTGGTGATATCTATATTTTTTTGGGGTCAACGACCTTTTGTGGTGTTACTCAAAAACATTTTTTTTTGTTTTATCGTGTTTAGATATCGATATCAATTACGATTGCGAAGTTTATAAGAAAAAAAAAAACTGATTTTTAAACTGATATAAATCCCCAAAAATAATCACCAATCCTTTTTATTTTTATTATCATGTATAAATACCCATTACGTGTGTGGAGTTTGGCTAATTAGTTGAATTTGGCCTTTTATAGCTTGTGTATGTGAAAGATGATGGTAGGAAGGGGTCACTACCGAGATGACGACTAAGGCCCGCGGCGCCCATATAGTATGGAAATAAAGTTCGAATTTCAATGTTAACGGTCGTAAGTAGAAAAACAATACCGCGGTATTCTTGACATTGAAATTTCAACTTTATTTCCATAAAATTAAGTTATATTTTTATTCGTCGCCTAAAAATACCTTGCCATGCCGTGCAGCCAATGGACGACGGGCCTAATAGGGAAGTATGGAAGAAAGAGACATGTTGGGCAGACCACAAATGAAGGGCAGGAGAATGATGGTGATAGCTAGTTGTCTAACGGCCGAACCCAATAACCTATTTTCAGTGAAAGACAGATCGCTATTGACGATAGACAGTATAATTCTATGTATCTGCTATCTAAGGCTATCATCATGCTGAGTGCAAGCCTTCTTGTCACAGTCATGACGTGCAGCTTCTGGCCTATTTTTTTTTTGAGATAGTACTTAGATCTGTTTTGTGTAACCTTCGCGTATTATTACTGATTATGTTTTCGTACGCACGTTTTTTCTGTGACAATTAAAATATTTTTTTTTCTTTCTTTCTAACGAAAACAATAAGTAGGTTTCTCTATTTCGCCCTCCCGTGCGTTCCGTTACAACCAACATCACTTTAAAAAACATGTGTAATTAGTCTTATAATAAAACTTCTTTGTTTCTTACTTCTAAATAAGTTACTGGATTAAAATATAATTCTGTAGAGCCATATTTGTTATGGCCGCGAATCAAAATACAACCTGTTACTGACCTGCAAATTGCAAAAAACGTAATAAAATTTGAATTTGGCGGGCTACCTTAGCGCATCCCTCTTAAGTTAATGTTGGATTTTTCAAACAAATCGTATATTGGGACACATTCTTTGGCATTTTCATACAAATAGCTATCCGTTGTAGGCGATACACCCTCCCATCAGTAGATAGCGTGGGCCGGTAAGATTACCTACATAATGTCTTATCATAGATTATTGGGACGTTAAAACCATCGATAGATAGATTTTTCTAACTCCAGTATGCCAAAACTGGTGATAGATAGGTTATTGGGTTCGGCCGTTAGTGCGTGCGTACATGCTCCATAGGTCGACTTCGGGCCCGTATCTCCGGCCGTCCACGAACAGTTCCGGAGCCGCGTACTCCAGCGAGCCGCACGGAGTCCGCAGCGCCGCCCCGCCGCTCCACATGTTTGATAGCCCGAAGTCTACAACCAAAGGGTAATCATTCTAATTATACAAAACCGGTCAAGTGCGTGTCGGACACCCTAGCATACTTTCTTTCACAAAACATCAGACATATACGCATAATTCTACTCCATTCAACAGCAAACAGATCACATTCAGGATTGGTTCTCAGGAGGGCGTTGAGCATCCTTAACGTACGACACACAGGGGACTCGGTTCTGGAGACAGTTTTAGATGACGGCGGCGCGAACAGGTTACGTCGACAGCTTTGGCGATGTCCGATGTATTTGTCAGGAACAAATAGCCGACAGAAAAGATCGTGGAGTCCTAACCCAGCGGGGTAATTGAGTGCAGTAGCAATGGCTTTAATTTTGACAGTTCCACAACATTCTTGTTGAGCAGACTAATTTTTCGAACATACGAAGCAATGGATTAGCAACATCCTTCAAAATCATTCAGATTCTACTTGATAGTGTGTTACGCAAATTATGGTCAAGTCATGGTCTACTCATGTGTTAAATTTCATTAGTTTTAGCGTGAAAGTGTAACAAATAAGCAAACAAACTCATTTCGCATTTATAATATTATTAGTTAGGATAAATAAGTGTTTTTTTACCATTGAACAACCAGAATAAAATTGTTTAGTGGGACCAACGGGAATTTAATAAATAATATTAATTTTATTCCCGTTCGTCCTACTAACAAAATCATTGGGACGAACGGGAATACACGCAACCGGGCACTATGGCCGCCATAGACGTTCAAGAATTTTGATCAAACAGGCTGGTTCAAACAGTTTGATCAAGTTGGCATGATTTGATTAAGTACTATTTATTACCACTTCATTACTCATTAAATGTAATCAAATTTTGCCACAGACATTCATGCCAATTTGTTCAAACTGTTTGAACCGGTCTGTTTGATAAAATTACTTGAAAGTCTATGGCGGCCTTTATGTAAAAGTAATAGAAACATCTTACCAACAATTTTGATGAATTGCTGACTACTGTCCAGCATAATGTTTTCCATCTTCAAGTCGCTGAAAAGCAATCATTATTGTTAAGATAACACATGATAAACGGGACACTCAAGCCTGCTTCGTTGACAGATTTGTAGTTTAGACATTCATAGTTAAACTTATATTATGAGTTAGGACTGTACCGACTGTACAACCAATTACTACTTGCTATTATTACCTATACAAGTCTATCGTCAACACGAACATGGTCGATAAGCTTGTTGTTTCATCCAGTGCAAGTGAGAAAGCGATAACATTGAACGAAAAACTGTGCGGAAATTTCATAAAACTTGTTCCAGGAAATACTTGTTTTTTAGGGCCTTATCATACTAGCGGTTTGGAAGTGGCTGCGGGGCGGAGCGGACGCGCAGCGCATGCGTCGCGAACACGCCGCGGCTGCGCAGCGAGGACGTCGCGGATGTGAGGAAGAAGAAAGTGAGGCGGGGTGGCCGGGCTGGCGTTTGTACGAGACAGTATTCACGGCGATCTTGTTGCGCGTCTGCAACGAATTCGCTGCGCAGCCGCGGCGTGTTCGTTGCGCGCCCGTAACCTATTCGTTGCGCGCCCGCTCCGCTTTGAGGACGCTCGCAATTCGCTAGTATGATAACGCTCTAAGTAATGCCTTACAACTTGTGCGAGGTTTCTATGAAGAGGATAACTTTACTTTTACAATTAATTAATAATGAGTAAGTACATTATAAACGGCCAAAGTTCAGGTAAAATTTGTGCATAAAAGCAGATTATTGCAGGCTTATACTGAATTTGTTTCTCCAATTTTTTTTTACTTTCTTAAAAACCTATACTACATTTGAAATAAGATGAGACATTTAAATAAACTTTTTTACAGTCCATTCAACAGATTTTGACTTCTATTCCGTAGTCATAAGGATGGCATTAAAAACAAAAACGTGGTTACAATACCAACTGTTTATTACAGCTGCCATTTGTCATGCCACCAACGCAATAGAACTCAAAATCGGTTGAACGGACTGTAAAAAAGGTTTATTTAAACGTCTAATCTTATTTCAAATGGAGTATATATATAACAAGATACCTATTAGTTCAAACATTTCAAAGAAAGATGTGCTACAACGCAATAATCACGTACGAGATTTTTTTTTATGAAAAGTATAACGGGTTGGCCGCTCTTTAGCGTAGTCGACACTGGTGGCGCTAGATAACATTTGTATCGGTGTCGCATTGCAAAGACATCCGCCTGCCCATAGCCCAATTTCATGAGGGTCGGTGCAGCTCATCACTCCTTTCAAACATCTCTATCAGCTGTCACCAGTGTTTACCTTCTTCCGGGATTAGGTACTTATACTTCTTTATATACAGGGTGTTTGGTGCATCGTGTGCCAAATTGCAATGGTCGACTGAAGGAGTCATCCGCTAGCCTTTTAGACCCTTTAACACCCCTCATGCTCTGTGGATTTTTTTTATCGACTTTTTATTGTTTTCCAAAAAAAAGACCCAAATTTTACATTCAAATACAGATTTAAAAAAAAATATAAGGCGTAGACTCTGAATTTTATTTTTATTTCGATGTGTATTATTTAAGAATACTTTTAAATACAAAATTAGTGATATTAGTCACCTAGTTCTTTTTTAATTCACTCGCAAAGGTAAAACTTAAATTAAAGCTGTACATGTTACAGCTGTTTATAAGGCTACAAAAAAAAAATCAAAAGCGACCGGGATCTTCCAACTCCCTCATTAATTCTCCAGTCTATCCTCTTTCTAATGATGTGCCACATGCCATAAAAGTATTTTAACAACTTTGTGAATTCGCTAGAATTGTGAATCGAGTCACCTAAGGCTAATATTCAAAATTATGATTTAAAAAAAAATCTCTTAAATGATACCTGTCAAACCTATAAATCTGCTATCTCATTCTTATGGTTAGGTAAATTCGTGTCTCATATCTGTAGGTATCTTTCGTGGGATTTACTTGAAATAAAAAAACAAAATTGCATTTTTAACATTTATTTAATCATTGTTACAAATCTTGCTCAAATTGTTGACCTCTGTTGCGAATACAGGCCCGACACCTGTTTCGTATTTCAACAGTTGTTGTACGAAGTCGTATTTCCTCCTTAATAGTATTGAATGCCGCTTCTATGCGTTGGACTAATACCTCCCTAGTTGGAACCTCCGTGGCATATACCAACTCTTTGGCACGTCCCCAGACATAAAAGTCTAACGGAGTTAGATCTGGGGAACGTGGCGGCCATGGAATAAGGCCATCGCGTCCAATCCATGCATTGGGGAACACATTGTCGAGATATTCCCTCACAGTCAATCGCCAATGCGCGGGACAGCCGTCATTTTGAAATACAATGGGCACACGTTCATTAAATACGGGCACATCGGTCACTAATTCGGGCAGGTCATTTTGTAGGAATTCCAGGTAGTCTTCGCCATTGAGATTATCGGGCAGGTAATGCGGTCCAATTACCTGATTCCCAATCACTCCTGCCCAAACGTTTACACTAAACCTTCTTTGAGAAGATTTCTGTCTTTTAACACGTGGGTTTTGCGTTTTCGTTGTCCAGTGGTGCAAATTGTGTAAATTGAGGATCCCATCCTTGGTAAATTTGGATTCATCCGTCCACAGTATTCTTTTAAAAAAATCAGGATCATCCACATCCGTGTGTAAAAGAAACCGACAAAAAGCCACTCTTCTCTCAAAGTCGCCACCCTCAAGACCTGCAACAAACAAAAAACTCTTTTAAATTTCTCTTGGGCAATAAGTAATTGCACAAGAAAGGACCCGCTGTTCGTGCTTATAGATTCACTACCTGGAAGTGACGCCATACCATACCCGTTACCTGCTAAACAAAGGCAAGGTCAAACAAAGCTTGCACGGGTTTAAAGTTAGTTTAAAATTACGTACCTTGCACCGGAGTGTAGTGGAATAGATGCTTTTTGTTTTGACGAAGTACTTTCCACACTTTCTATATTGAAATATCAAGATGTGATGCCACATTTCTAATGCTTCTTGTAGGGTCTTCCTCAAAAAGTGCCAGTATTCTCTCGTCTACTTCAACATTATGTCGCACAATATGGCCCCTTGGTTCATTAAAAGTAACACTGACAGTCTCGCGTATGCGTCGGTATGTGTCTTGGAAGACTCTGCGGCCAGGTAATCGTCTACCAGGAAAGCGTTCCTGGTAAAGTCGTTGCGCTGCACGAGCGACGCCATTAGCGGCTCCGTAAGCCATCATGATGTCCGCATATTCTTCGTTAGAGAATGTCGCCATTGCAATAACAAAAAACTCAAAGTTTAACAATAACAACAAAAATTAAACAAATTTAACAAGAACCAGCAAAACTTAACGATAACAAAGTAATAAAAGAATCGCGGAGTATGGTGAACTAGCACACACGTTAGGTAGCAGAGGCAGTCATGTCTCGACTAAAAAAATGGCGGGTCGGGTGGCGCGATTTGTTCAAACCGATTTAAGGTATGCAAGAAAGAGATAGAAGACTCATTTACTGTGAAAGAGTGAGAAAACAAATTTTACCTCTTTCTCAAGTAACAGTTCCGCAATAAATATTTTTTCATTAGAATTTGGAATGTAGTTTTATGTGACTTGATTCACAATTCTAGCGAATTCACAAAGTTGTTAAAATACTTTTATGGCATGTGGCACATCATTAGAAAGAGGATAGACTGGAGAATTAATGAGGGAGTTGGAAGATCCCGGTCGCTTTTGGTTTTTTTTTTGTAGCCTTATAAATAGCTGTAACATGTACAGCTTTAATTTAAGTTTTACCTTTGCGAGTGAATTAAAAAAAAAACTAGGTGACTTATATCACTAATTTTGTATTTAAAAGTATTCTTAAACAATACACGTCGAAATAAAATTAAAATTCAGAGTCTACGCCTTATATTTTTTTTAAAATCTGTATTTGAATGTAAAATTTGGGTCTTTTTTTTGGAAAACAATAAAAAGTCGAAAAAAAAAAATCCACAGAGCATGAGCGGTGTTAAGTGGTCTGAAAGGCTAGCGGATGACCCCTTCAGTCGACCATTTTAATTTGGCACACGATGCACCAAACACCCTGTATAACTAAATGTCTTTCTATTGTGAATCCCGTTTATGAATTATTCAGAGTGATGAGCTAAAATCCTCTGCGTTAGGCGAACGACCACGACGGACGATCCGCGTGCGGATTGGATGTTTATAAAAATTAAAGAGCACCACTATGTGGGTCTTCCGTTGAAGAAATTGTAGAACCACCTAACGTAGCGGACGGCCATATTCAGGCTGTATCAGTCCTAACCTCGCGTCCTCCAAAACCAAAAGCAATCGTCGCGTATGAACGCGACAGTGACACAAGAATGTTACCTACTTTTTGTTCGGAAAACCCGAAGGCGTCCTCTGTCGTTACGATCACGCGTTCTGGTTCGCCGAATGAAAAGTGACGAATGACCGCGACAATCGCCTTTGGTTAGGAAGCAGCCTTAGGCCTTAATTTACAATGCCACGCGAGACCTCCGAAAATAAAGTACCTAGGTATAGATAGTGAATTGTGAACCATTTTATTATTGGCACTGATGCAGGACAAAAGCATAAAGCAAGTCATACAGAGAAGGTACGAGCATTGACCATATGACCACCACGCTCGCTCAAGATGGGTTACCACCAAACCAGGATTCCTCACGATATTTTTCTTCACCGATGATGCGGTACGGTCCAAGATAAATAAAAAAATCCCATTTGTCAAGACTTGAAAAAGGAGAGAATAGGTACCGGTGAACGACGCCCCGAGCGTGCATGTGGCGCACGGCCGACACTAGCTGCGCGGCGAGCGCGCGCGCGCGCGACTCCGGCAGGCCGCGCGCCGCGCCGCGCGCGCCCATCACGTGCGCGCACAGGTCGCCGCCGCCCGCTGCCTCCATCACCACGTACAGGCGCGGCCCGTGCTGCAACAAGCACTAAAGCTTGGCTTCTCTAACAGGCGCCGTCATATAACGGCTGCAAAATATTCAATTAATTTTCATCTGCTCCACCTCCGTGGACTGTGCCCTTTGCACCGTTATACCGATAGCCGAAACGAGACCTAATTTTGTGTATTCATGTCTCGCTTCGGCATGAGACTATGTGAAGTCAAAGTTGGCGCGCCCGCTCGCCAGTTAGATAGAAAAGCTTCGATACCATTTGAATGTGACAGCGTTCATTTCCTTCAACGCATTCCAAAACTGCAGAATTGTAGGTTACCCAGAACAGCTCTCATGGACAGTGATAATATGTTATCGAAAGTGCATAAACTATAGAATATAACTTGTTCAGCTAACCATCATAGTTTCATAGAGGGCCGCGATGCAGGGGTGCCGTAGCTTCGCCATCACCCTCGGTTCACGGTGAAGGTTTCGACGGGCATACTCCTCTTTTATACACGTCAAGTCTATGATCTTTATTGCCACCTTAAACAGAAAACTTTTCGTATGAACTAGCAAGGGTTAGAGATCGAAGTACGTAAAGTCAACGCCATGAGACGAGATAAATTTCATACTTTGGGATTTAAAACTTTAACTGAAATTGCGTATGGTTCAGTTTCCATTGCAACTAAAATTATTTTATGACGTTTAGCGATAATTTCTTCATTCATAAATCAACTTAGATATCTTGAGTGCAAAGTTGATAGTTGTATAATTTGCAATTTTATGTATTTATAGCTTCTCATGACGGTTACTTTAGTTTCTAATGTGTCAGTTCTACAACCGACTCAGAATATTAGGTTTTTACAAAAATGTTACTTAATCAAAGAGGTCCCTAAGAATCTAAAGGCATTTTAATTAGGCCAAAGAGAATATTCTCATTCTTTGTAAAAGCGATGCCAACACGTTCATTGGTGTCATGAAAAGTACAGTAGGTACCTCCTAAGTAGTCTGTGGACTGGACCATCACTTGTGGTGAGATAGTGAACCAACGTGAACCTATCGTGCCATGCCAACAAACTAAATGACGATATTGACGCGGCACATCATTTAGTAAAGCAGGCCAAGGACATCTAATCTTTCGCTCAGGGTTATTAACCATCGGCCGATTGTGGAGATGACGAAATACTTAGCTAATCAGTTACGTGGTAATAGGTACCTACTTAGATACTTTAACTTAATCGAAGCTCCGGGGTAATGATGCGTAGTTAATATTAAATTTCCGTTACCTTTTTTCCTATTATCCTATGTGTAGCCTCTTCAACTCTCGCAAAGTGTCCTTTCCCCAGTACCTTGCCAGTCATCAGATAATTTCCAACACTATAAACTTGTCCCTTATTCCTGGTCATACTGGCAGTCTTCATACTAAACTTTACTCACTAATTTTGACTCATAATTATATTATTTCAACCGCGAAAAAAACGTATTTATACTAACAATGCAAATCACACGTTTTCTCACACGATTATTATCGTATTTACTTGTAAACGTCATAATAAATGCTTGGGTACCATCTTTTGTTTGGTCTTCGAAATTGGAACTATTTATTGACGGGCGTGACATTTGATTGGACTATTTTTAACGGCTAAATGTAACCGCCAGTGCCCCTGCTCGTTGAACGGCGGCACAAAATAGGTTTCTTAATTAGCTTCGCGTTTTTTGTCAATCAAAGTGATTGTGATATCAAACGGGCCGCCTATTGCCAGCGCACACCAGTCAAATGATTCATCATGATCAACCTATAATGTTCCCTCTGCTGGGATACAAGCCTCTACTATTTGTTTCGGGAAGGAATCGGGTTGTAAATCACACACATTACACGATTTGTTACAAATAAAATAAAATCTTAGTGAATATATCTAAAGTAAAAACCTTTAGAATCACAGATACAGTTACACACTGGTTCATAGTATATAATACTTTTCATTCTTACTAAGTTCCAAATCACAAATTAGGCATTCCACTTTGCCCCACTAGTGGGGCGTCTTGATGGAGCAAAGAGGAATACCTAATTCGGATTTCCGTACAATGAGAGGTTAGCGTCTAGATATACTATAAAATGTATAGCCAGCGGTTGTGTGTGTTACGAGTCAGCAAAATTCGACTTGTCGCCGGCTGCCATCACTGCAAGCGATGCACAATTGCGCCCCGCCCTCTCCGCGTACCCATCACTGGGACACCGACCAATGTTAGCACGTCAACACCGGTACGTGCTTACTCGGCTGCCGTTATTAAAGCTCCCGCACATCAGCGGCAGCATAATAATACGAGGGGTTCCCAAGTTGAGCTGCACGATAACTGACAAATGCTTGCACTGATTGAACAGGTCCACTCAAATTGGTTCTTTCTTCAAAAGACCATTTCAGACACGGATCTACATGGTCCTCACATGATCTGACCAAGATTATGTCTGGACTTTAAAAGAGACTTTGACCCCTGAGTTCCGTTATTCCGACGACGCAGCTGTAGGTAAGTATCACGTTTACATCACACCACGAAGGTAGAGGAGGTCGTGGATTACATCAGGATGAAGACCAGTTCACCTTGAGAGTAGAAAAGTTGGAGTCGCGCCCATAAGATTAACTTCAAATCTTTTGTGGTGCGGGTTCCGACTCATTACGGACACTTTCATGAAGGAGGAATACTGGCCGATGGGTGTCGTGTATCGGCGTTTTCGCGGAAGGTTACATGACACCACGACTCAGCGCATTACGTCGCCGACCCAAAGTAGTAACTAGATTTTGTAGGGATGTTTTTATTATGTATTAGTTTATTATTTTGTAAGATTATTTCGTGTAGGTACTCGTATTTTGTATATGGGCCTTAGCTGCCTGAAAATAAAGCTATTATTATTATTATAACTTACCTAATGTGTAGCCGTGTGTACCCTTTTTTTTGTTCCCGGAGTGGAAAATACTCATGTACTTAAGTACTCCGCCCTGGGGCGGGCGGAGGGGTCAGTCAGACTCTTACTGACTAAAAACCACCCCGGTGTTCCCTTCCCACACTTGCACCGGGGATCATGGGATCATGCCGATCATGTCCGACTTCCGCGATCTCCGGCTGGTCAGCCCGCCTCTGCGGGCCACCCAAAGCCTGGGGGGGTGAGGTGTTTGAATCCGCCACGCCTAAAAGGGGCGCGCGTAAAATACTACGCGCCGTTATCTCGAGTCTTGTGTGATAGGGGGCGGCGGATTTCCCCGAGTCCGCCGTCCCTGGAACCAATTAGGAGGGCCGGAAGAGGGCATTTTCTGCCCTCTGTCGACGCCCGGTCCCGCTCCCTCCTTCTGCGACACGACTGTTTCGTAAAAGGATACCACCGCGTCCCAGGACTCCTCGCTGCCGACCATCGACTCCACCACGGCCGGTAGCGACAAGTCACTGCCTACTCCTGAGATGAGGGCACGGCGGCGTGGCTCCTCCCAAGCGGCACACTCTGCCAGCGTATGCCGTGCGGTGTCCTGCCGGCAGAGCCGTGTGTAGGTACCTAACTTATCGTTATGTATTCGGGGCTGTCGCAGTATAGGTATGACGTCACAATTCAAAAACCGCAGAGTAGCGTATCTAGAGCTGATGTTTATTTTGAAAACTACGTGCCTAGGGGCTCGTGGCTAAATATTATAACAGACGCACGGATTGACGCTTGTCGCGGTCGGTTTGTGGATGGGTCACCATCCATTACACATCGAGACACCTCCTTGCTTCGGAAAGCACGTTATGGGATGATTTATGCTAGACTGTCTCGGACGCGAGGCCCGTCTGTGTCTGCTCAATTTATAGGGACTTAGGCCCGTACCTATTACAGAACGTTACTCAATACTCAAGCATTACCTACTTTAAAACTAAATTCAAGCCATTTGATTGGTTGAAACTAATTTTAAGTAATGCTTGAGTCAGTTTCAACCAATCAAATGGCTTGAATCTAGTTTTAAGCAATGCTTGAGTATTGAGCGAGGTTCTGTAATACGAGCCTTTAAGGCCCGTATTACAGAACATTACTCAATACTGAAGCATTACTAACTAGACTAGTACTAAACTAGTTTTAAGTAATGCTTGAGTATTGAGTGACGTTCTGTAATACGGAACTAAGACTCGGACGGGATACGGACGCTGCACGGTGTAGCATGAATAAACTGCTTTATATACAGGGTTACTGGTAATTCGACGTATATCCGGCAGGGGCTGATAAGGGGGCCAAAATGCAACAAATTGAACCCCCCATATGTATGGCAGAAATTCAATAGTTTTCGAGATATTAGAATTTTAAGGGTTTTTCGATATTTACCCAAAATTTGACATTTCATTCCAAATTAAAAAAAAACTACATATTTGAATGGGTACCATTAAAAATGGTGTTGTAGCTGGCACTTCAATTAAGCTATGGACATAATTAAAACTACTTAATTTAACAAAATAATGAAAATAATGAGCGATATAAGAATAATATCTTACCAATATTTTCATTTTACGCTTCAAAAATGTTGTCTCGTCACAAAAATTTCTATGACATTAATCGTACAAATAACTAAAACAACTTGCTCATCCTGTAAGCTTTCCAGAAAGGTATAAAAGTCAATTTTAAAATACATAATTCGTGGCATGGCATGTGTTTGAACCGGCGCGGGGAGAGAAATTATCTGTGTTTTTAGTTTATGATCTTCGCTAAAACAACCGATTTTCCTGGCGAAATTCTTCGCGATGGGGCGGGGTGTGAGGGCGGGGGAGTACACGGCGTCTGCTGCGCTCGCGTCGCCTTCCTTAGTAAGTTTTGACTCTCCGCCGCGCAAGCACGTGTGTTGTTATCTTGCTACCAATCTCTCATCCCGTTAATTTGTTATCGATCATTATTGTTAATTCTTGTTTCTCTTGTTATTCTTTTTGTTTTCATTGTTATTTCGGATAACATGGCTTCGTATCCTAATAACGAATACGCAGACATAATGTTTTGTGATGGTTTTTCCGATGGAAACGCGGCTGCGGCTCGGCGAGAATACCAACGCCGCTTTCCCGATCGTCGACTTCCCCACGTTACTGTTTTCGGGAGCACCTATCGACGATTGTCTGAAACTGGCAGTGTTCAAAGAGCACAATTCAACGCTGGTAGACCTCGACGGTACACGGCTGACGAAGAGGACACCATTCTTCAGTGTTTTATTGATGACCCAAACATCTCAACGAACATTGTTGCAAGACAGCTCGGTATGTCCCAGTGGAAAGTGTGGTCGGTAGTACATCTATCAGGTAGACACCCGTACCATTATCAACCTGTTCAAACATTGCACGAGGGAGATCCTGCCAGGCGACTCGAATTTTCTCGGTTTATGTTAAACGCTGACGCTGACCAGGAATATTTCCTAAGAAATATTTTGTGGACTGACGAGTCAAAGTTTGACCGGGATGGAATAACGAATTACCATAACTTACATTTTTGGGCACCTAAAGCAGGCAGGAATCCAAAAAAACTAAAAGAAACTGCGTCGCAAATGAGATTTTCCCTGAACGTATGGATGGGTGTCGTTGATAATTATTTGGTGGGCCCTCATTTCTTGCCCCAAAATTTGAACGGCGAAAATTACGAGGAGTTTTTGAAAAACAACCTAGACGATTTGTTGGCGGATGTTCCCGAAGAAATAAAAAACAACCTCATGTTTCAACATGATGGTTGCCCAGCACATTACCGGATTACTGTCCGACAGTGGCTAGACGAGAGATATCCAAACCGATGGATTGGGAGGGGAGGGCCAATTCCGTGGCCAGCACGAAGCCCTGATATCACACCACTTGATTTTTACGTTTGGGGTCATATGAAGGCATTAGTTTATGTGACCCCAATAAATTCAGTCGAAGAACTTCGACAGCGAATAATAAACGCGGCGCATCAGATGAGAACAACGTTCACATCAAGAGTGACGAAAACCGAAGTTAGGAAGAGAATTCGAACCTGCATTCGTAATCGAGGGGCTCATTTTGAACAAGATGTGTAAAATTTGTAATAAAATTTGATGTACATTTTTTTATGCATTTTATTTCATACAAATACAAATGACCCTTTCTCTCCCCGCGCCGATTCAAACACATGCCTTGGCACGAATTATGTATTTTAAAATTGACTTTTATAGCTTTCTGGAAAGCTTACAGAATAAGCAAGTTGTTTTAGGTATTTGTACGATTAATGTCATAGAAATTTTTGTGACGAGACAACATTTTTGAAGCGTAAAATGAAAATATTGGTAAGATATTATTCTTATATCGCTCATTATTTTCATTATTTTTTTAAATTAAGTAGTTTTAATTATGTCCATAGCTTAATTGAAGTGCCAGCTACAACACCATTTTTAATGGTACCCATTCAAATATGTAGTTTTTTTTTAATTTGGAATGAAATGTCAAATTTTGGGTAAATATCGAAAAACCCTTAAAATTCTAATATCTCGAAAACTATTGAATTTCGGCCATACATATGGGGGGTTCAATTTGTTGCATTTTGGCCCCCTTATCAGCCCCTGACGGATATACGTCGAATTACCAGTAACCCTGTATATACTTATAAAATGTTTGTGAAGTTTTGGATCCGTGCCTCGACCGCACCTCGTAGATGGCACGGCTCGCGCCCGACACGTTCTAGCCTAAATCATCCCTTAGCCGTTAGTCCGTAGTAATAGTACTTAGTAGATCTTTGACAGTCGTTACGAGTAGCTAGAAACCTAAGTCTGACAACCAGTCTTAGCAAAAGGGTTATCGTGTTCCCCAGTAACTGGGTTGTGGAGTTCAGATAGGCAGTTGCTGTAAACTTCTGGTATTCAGCTGCAACCGGTACCTAAGACTGCAAGCCGACGCCGACATGGTTGGGAAAAGGTTAGGCAGATTGGTTGACGTGTCAACACGCCCAACATCACAAATTTTATTTAGAATGGAACGTGTGTTTGAAAGAAAACAAACAAATGATCAAATAAAACTTTTATTACAAATGTAATTAAAATGCGGAAAACATTATATTAGTATGCTTAAACTATTATCATTGCTTATGCTTAAACTATTATCACTGCATAAAATCTTAAATTTATTTCGTTTTTCTTTTCAGGCTATTGTATACCTACTTTACCTAAAATCTATTAAACAAGTTCAGTTATTCAATTTTGTTTTCTTCTATAATATAAAAGCTTAATTTTTGTTTACCCTAAACCACATAAAGGGTCATTCTGAACGGTCACGCATCATTATGAACAACTTTGATAATGGGACCAATTATGAAATCGACAAAAAAAATTTAGGTACTGATTCATAGATATTTTCGATATAATCAAAAAGTAAGGAACAGCTTTTGCGATTTCTGGGTTTACCGGACACCTGTATAAGTATGAAAGCAACCAGCGGAAGCGGAAGTAGTTACCTAACTAAATACTCTTTCATTTTTGTACCAGACCATTTTCTATTTTGTTAAGTACGTGGTACTTGTTGACGGGCCTACACTGTCCTCCCATACCTATTAACACTGTAATTTGAAAACAATGTAAAAGCCCATTATTTTTAAAAGAGTAATCGTGGAGTTTCTTGCCGGCTCTTCTCCATAGGAAACGACCAATTGGAACCGTGCACCTAGCTTCTGTCGTTTCATAAGTGCCCATGTAGGTTTAAGTAAAATAAAATATTTTGATATTTGATTTTAATTATTAACTTTGTCCTGATTTTTCAATAGTCAGAAAATCTTTGGCCTAGGAATAGATATTGCGGTTTGACAGCTATTGTGTGAAAAATTAATGGTCAAATTGTCATATTTATTAATCAATAAAAAGTTATTACACCATAAAAAAATCTGCCCATAAAATCGGCTAACTTCCATAGTGAAGTTATGTAAAAAGAAAATAAAACATTATTGTAAAAGAGTGTTGCCAAGTCAGTAAAAATATTCAGTTTGCAAAAATTGTTCCTGAATTAGTCCAGACGACGCGAGTTTGAGTGGGACAGTTTGAGTTCCAAACTATAAAATCTCCCATGACTAAATCTAAATAAGCAACCGGTACGCCCGCTCGTTCAAGTAACGCCAAGTCCGACAGGTGTCGCGATGGTACTTTGTCCCATAAGATTAATGCGTTACCTTGTAAAACTGAATGAAAACTTTTTACAGAGAAAAAAGTACCATTGTTGTTTATAATACCCTTAGGCTGCGACATTCCTATGCAAACATAATCTTTGCCAACATCTACGAAAGATTTCACAGTACAGGTCGAAAGGGAATTTCTTATATCAGTGTATAGTTTGTTTTCGGGATATAATACTATGTATTTGTCCAACAAACCATACAGAATGTCACGACGACTTTCTAAATCCAGTTTTAGCCACGACTGCGAGAGTTTGCACAGCTTAGCGACTTTGTCACATTTCTCGATTTTATAGTATAAATCATAATTGAAAAAAATGGCTTCGGCAACTTGGGGTGGTCCTCTGAAGTCAGCTACATTATTCACCCACACCACGGGCGACTTCATGCTATGCACGACCTCATTAATTTCCGCTATCCCGTTTTTCCAGAGGGATAAGTAGCGAGCTTGATCTTGTTGCACCAAAGATATCATTTCTTTTGTGGTCCTGTAGGCTTCGACAGTCACAACTGACGGTTTTTCCTGTGTCAACCCCACTGGATCTATCAGGAATGTTCTGTCCTTGTAAGTAACGGTATCGGAACATAAAATATCAGAGGTTAGGGCCTTGGTACCGGATTTATTTAAATTGCATTTCCAGCTGAGCGCGTCTTTAAATTGTTGGTAGACGCTCTCTTGCACCAGGATCCTCCTCAGGCGCCACGGGGCCTGCAAAGTGAATGTTTGTTCTTTATCTATAGCTAGTACTGTTGCCAATCGGGTCAGCGCATTTTTATGCAACAAGTCCTTTTCGACCGCGCACAATGAAGGGTTCCGTAGTTGGGATGAAGTTATCCCAAGAACAAACTTAAAATTGTAGTTGAAAAACATGTTCCCATACATTTTTTGACGTTCAAAAGTGCCATTTATGTGCCTATTTGAAATAAATAATTTGACTTTGACATTCCAACTGCAAACGTAAGTTTGTGCGCACAATATTGAAAGATTTACAGTGTTATTTTGAAATCATAGGCTTCTTATCAGTTTTCCGGTAATTTATAAATATAAAACTAATTTCTGTTTTTATTTTTGGCTCAATTGTTTCGGAAATAAGGGGGGGGGGGGTCAATTTTCATCTATTTTCTTAAATAACTTAACTAAGTATTATGAAAAAATAAAATAAGACCCTCATAATAAGCACTTCCATTTGATATGTCACAAGGCACAATATACAATAATAAATTGTTATTATTTATACAATAAAAATGGATACTTTACACCATGTCCGTATGTTACAGCCATGTTACTCGGTGACTATTGACACTATATATTATGAGGTGTAATTGTAATAACTGAAGACCCAAAAAGTGGTCATTGTACTCATCTACATCTTGTACGTATAGTAAAAGTGGCCATTGTACTCATCTACATCTTGTACGTATAGTAAAAGTGGTCATTGTACTCATCTACATCTTGTACGTATAGTAAAAGCAGCGCACCACAAGCAAGTAGCATCACCTTTGTACGTTTTTTGTTCCTTTCTTCTTGTATGTTTATAATGTGTGTACATAAATGGTTAAATAAATAAAAACGGTATTTTTTAAGCTTGTTTGGTTACATTCTGAACCTAGGTCCTAGAGAAAAACGCTGGAATTAAACATTGGCCAAATTTTAAAGTAAATTAAAATGACACCAGACAAAAAAATAAAAATAAAAAATCTCCAAACATGAAATGGCGGCCACTTCGAACAGTTTATACGATCATGGTCAAGGTAGATTCACATTTTAGGTAACTTCTAGCAACTTAACATACATACATAAACTCACGCCTTCTTCCCATGGGGTAGGCAGAAACTTAAGAACGCCACCTGCTACGCTCCTTACATACTCCATTTGCATCTTTTACGTTCATACATTCAGATGTCATACACGCACGCCGGTTGCGTGTCCTACTCACCAGATCTTTCTGAACAACAGCAACAGTTAAATTACTATAATAATATGTCCTCCTTTCCACAGCATTTATTCTATTTTCATGCTTCTTTTGCCACACCCAACATTCACTTCCATACATATGCGTAGGCACCATCATCACATTATGAACAGCCAGTCGAGCCTTTTTGGACATCGACTGGTTGGTCACAATAGCATGTATAGCACCATTCTCTTTATTTCCCGCATTTATACTCCTTTTCACATCTTCATCAATCTTTCCATCCCTTGTAAACTGACTTCCCAAATATACAAACTCACTTACCTGTTCCACACTATTATCATTTATTTTCACATCATACCAATATATTCTCTTTCAAACACCATGACCTTCGTCTTATTCACATTTATATTCTTCCTTTTTTTCTTATATGCATCACAGTCACCATATCTTGCAACTGTTCTGCTTTTTTTTTTTTTTGGCTGGGAAATTATCAAATAATTTCTCCCGCTCTGGGCTGTGCGGGAGGGCGTGTCAGACTTTTACTGACTAAAACCCACCCGTGTTCCTTCCGTTGCCTGTGTGCCGGGGCCACGATATCCCTTTCGGACAAACTAGTAACCCCGGCAGGCATAGGCCCTAACGGACCCCGTCAGTTGGTGCTGACATCTCTTTGAGGCGCGCGTGAAACACAACGCGCCGTCGACCCGGGCCTGAGTAGCTACCCATCGCTCACCGTCCGCAGGCCCGCGCCTACGGTGGCCGGAAATCAGCTTGTGACTCCCAACGCCCGGGGCGTCTCCTGCGGCGGCTAAGATCGTGAGGGCGCGAACCCTGCCTTACCCTCACGCGTTCCGCCTCCTCCTTCGCGAGCATTACTGCTTCGCAGAAGGAGGTGACGGCCTCCCATGCACTCTCGCTCCGAACCATGGCCTGAACCAGGGCCGGACGCGAGAGATCGCTGCCGCCGATCGCCTCCGTGAGACTGAGGACACGGCGGTGCTCCGCCCAAGCCGGGCAGACCTCCACCGTATGCTCCACCGTGTCCTCCGGGCGATCCACACAGTGGTGACACCCGGGCGTTTCCTCCCGCTTTATCCTGAACAGGAACCTCCCGAAAGAACCGTGTCCGGTGAGGACCTGCGTCATGCGGAAGGTGAGGACGCCGTGGCGCCTCTCTAGCCACTCCTCAAAGAGGGGACTTATCGCCACAATTGTGGCGTGCCCTGCGCTGGGTTGCGACAATCGCACTCCATGCTGCCATGAGATCCCGCCGGAGCTCCGTCCGCTGTGCCGCGATTACCACACCGCACGACATCTCTCGCCGGTTCTACTCTCCTTGGTGACCTGGGTAGATGACGGCCCTGTCCGTCAAATAGGCCTCGGCCACTCGACAGAGGTAGGTCGGCATCCGGTGATACCGAAGTGCCTCCCTTATGCAACTCCAGGGCAAGGTGTTGAAGGCATTGGCGATGTCAAGAGACACCGCCAAGACAACCCCACCCCGGGCTACAGCATCCCCCGTCGTGAGGGCTCGAACGCGCATGATGGCATCCACTGTAGAGCCGGAAACCAAACTGGCTCTCCGCCAAATCCGGCCCCACCCGCCCGACAAGGCGGTCTGCAATTACTCTTTCAAAGAGCTTGCCCACCTCGTCGAGCAGCACGATGGGCCGGTAAGCAGACGGAGAGTCCGCCGGGCGCCCTGGCTTCTTAATGAGGACCAGTTTCCCTGTCTTCCAACGAAGTGGGAACTGGCCCCTCTCCAAGCATGCGCTTAGGAGCCCCCTTAGTCGAGGCCTGAGAGCCTCCAAGGACAGGACTGCAACTGTTCTGCTGACGATGCAAGTAGAACTTGATCATCTGCGTAGAGAAGACATTTGACGGACAACTAATTCATTATCAATCCGCACTCACCCTCTTTAAAATCTATCAGACAACTATCCATGTACAAGTTGAATAGCCACGTTGACGCTACACAACACCTGAGACATACCCCTTGAGATGCAGGACCAGTCTGTGTATGCCCCATTTATCCTAACACAAGCACTGGAATCCTTGTATAAACATTTCAGTGCCCGTACCAAGCGCCAGTCCACACCATACACGGATAGTGTCGACCACAGTTCTTCCCTCCACACAGTTATAGGCCTTCTCCACGTTAACGATAGCACAGTAGACTTTCTTGTGCTTTGCCAGACGTCTTTCGCCAAAACCGAAAATTATCCACCACCACCATTTAGGTATAGATCAGATCATACAGCCCTTTCCCTCTCTAAATCCTAGCTGCATGCACATCCCATATTTTCTCATCTGTCAATCTTATTACTCAATTTAATAAAACCTTCGCATACTACTTGCCGACAACACTGAAATGACGAATGCCACGGTCATTTTTACACTTCTGCTGAGAGCCTTTTCGCTTATATAGTGGTACAATTACAGCCTTGCACTAGTCATCCGGAACACCGCCATATCTCCAACACATATTACAAGATCCGGAACAACAAGCTTGCTACCACTACATCATCACCCTTCAGCATTTCAGCACACAGCACAAACTATCATACCCTGCAGATTCCCAATTGACATCCCTTCCAACGCACTTACAATCTCATCTATTTCTATTTCATTCCCTTCATCTGCATCTGAGCTTGGGACTTCATACCTGGCTTTTACCCAATTGCCCACTCCTTCCACTTCTATCCTGACAACTAAATAAACTTTCAAAATGGGATACTTTCCAGCGTTCCAAGACCTTATATTATCCATCTTCTGCTCTTATACATTCATACTTGATGTTCCTGTCTCTCCGCAAGCCAATCTTACCTGTTTCTAGAACATCTTAACATTGGCTCTGAAGTTATCAGAGAACTTCCTGTTATACTTATTTTAATGTTATTTTCATTTATATCTTATTTTATTTTTGTTTCTCTTATTTGATCTAATTTTGTCACATTATTTTATGACTGTATGTGTAATTACGATAACATTTATGTGTGGTGCAAACTGTAAATATAAGTTTGTTATTAATACATAAATAAAATACTTTTCTTCCGTTTCACCCTTCTTCATTTTTACAATCTCTTTTACTTTCGTTTACATTTCGGTGTATTACTTCACTCTCTCAAAATATCTGCCGCATTCGTTGCCTGATTCATCCTATTTTGGGCCTTACAGACAAACACATTAAGCCAGGCCTCTTTCTTCTTCCTCACAATGTCTTTAGCTTCACCATCTACCCAAAAATCATTCGTTCTACTACCTCTGCGCCAGCCCACATATTTTTGTGGCTACTTGCACCATACTATTTTTTCGCTATATTCCATACTTTTTCTAGACTGAAATCATTCGTATCATCAAATATTTTATCCGTCACTTTTACCCGCGATAAGCTCTAGTATCTATAACTTTACTCTTACATAACATTCACAAAGTCAATCATACTTCTACAGTCTTGCCTTTCCCACGTATACCTGTGAACCATTCTATGATTAAACATAATGTTCATAACACACACATTCTTCTCTACACATAATTATCTCTAGTAAGTTCATCCCATTCTCATTCATTCTATCATCCCCAAATAATTTTTCGTACCCATTCCCCATCACACAAACCCAACCATTACGTTCTCCAAGCATAACAATCTTCTCGTTTGACTTAAATCTATTCACTGAATCCCTTATACTGCCCCAAAATTCCTGTCTCTCCGCAGGTGCGCTTCCTGGGGTTCTACTCAGAAGATAAATCCGAAGTATAGGCCGTTTCCTGACTACGGTTGACTATGAAAGAAAAAAAAACCAGCCAAGTGCGAGTCGGACTCGCGCACGAAGGGTTCCGTACCATTATCTATAAAAACGACAAAAAAAAATCACGTTTGTAGTATGGGAGCTGCCTTAAATATTATTTTATAAAAAAAAAAATGTATTTGTTGTTATAGTGGCAACAGAAATACATCATCTGTGATAATTTCAACTGTCTAACTATCACGGACAGACAGACAGACAGGACGGACAGTGGAGCCTTAGTAATAGGGATCCCGTTTTACCCTTTGGGGACGGAACCCTAAAAACGACAGTCAAAGAGATAAGTCAAAGTAAAAAATGTGACTTGGACTCGGGTAAGAACTCAAAGTAAAAAAAAGGAAACTTTGTAAGTCAAGAAACGGCCGAACATTCGGCCGTTACTTCGGAGTCGGATTATCGCTTAGGAGTAGACCACTGTATCGGGTACATACAGGCACAAAATAAAGATAGGGTTTAGGCCTACCTCGGTTCTTACTCATAGAATCCACACACCCTAACAGGCCCTATATGTCTCTTGAACACTGGACCAGATAGCGGTCAGAGCCGTGCTTGGATATGTCCACTCCCTTTCTTTTCTTCTTCTCGTCTCATTATCATATAACACATCTATTCTTTTATATTTCAACATCTCACACACCTCATCCATCTTATCTTTTATACCTCCCTGCACATTCAGCGTACTTAAGCGACACTCCGCAGTTCGCTTTTCGCCCCATGAAAACAACTGACGTGGTGTGAGGCGAGCAGTACCGCGCGCCGCCTCCAAGTTGCTTATTATTTGAATGACGCATTTAGTTCCCACGAATAGTGTTACTTCGGGAATAGTCGAAAAATAGTCCCGTTCGTCAACACTGTGAACGAATGAGACTTTTTTTCCCGATCGTCAACAGTGTTGACGACAAGGTGTTACTGATCGGGAATATTCGTAGTCGAAAAATAGTCCCGTTCGTCAACACGAACGAGACTATTTTTCGACTCACATCACATCAGTCATCGACAGATCGACTGGTCGACTGTTGACGACAAGGTCTTACTGATCGGGAATATTAGGTTAGTTCACAGTGTTAACGAACGGACCTTTTTTTCCCGATTGACAAAAGTGTTAACGATTGGGTATTACTGATCGGGAATAGTCGAAAAATACGTTCGTCAACACTGTGAACAAATGAGACATTTTTTCCCGATCGTCAACAGTGTTGACGACAAGGTGTTACTGATCGGGAATATTCGGTTAGTTCAGTGTTAACGAACGGACCTTTGTTTTCCCGATTGTCAACAGTGTTAACGACAGGGGTATTACTAATCGGGAATAGTCGAAAAATAGTCCCGTTCGTCAACACTGAACGGATGAGCATTTGTTTCCCCGGTCGTCAACACTGTTGACGACAAGGTGTTACTGATCGGGAATATTCGGCTGCTGCCGTAGCGGGATGACTTTCGGCTGAAATGGTGAAGCATTCGACTAAAATACCTGTAGTTACTATATTTTGTGTTTCGTAGAACATACCTGCATGGAGACTGCGATGAATTTATCAACGGCAGATTCAACATCAGCATCATCGGATACAACGGCGACGGTGCCAGAATCCAACCCTGAATACAAATGCATTAAAATCTTTAACAGGGACTGAAAACAGCAGTTATGCCAAGTTTTAAAGAAAGAAGGATTTGAAGATAGCATTCTTGAGGTTTTCTAGCATAATCAAAGTTCCGTTTTTTTGTAACGCTCTAGATTAAATACAGCAAAAAAAAATTGCTACATCAAAAATTGCCAATCCTCTCCGACGAGCGGCACCGAGGTAACTGCAGCCATCGCCACCGTTCGACGGCTGCCGTCAACGCGTTGGCGATTGCAGTCGACACGCCGGTGACTGCAATCGGCACGTCGCACGGTGGGCTGAAAATCGGCTTTCATAGACTTGGGGATTTCAATTTGCCGTACATACAAACATAGTTGTCTACGTGTGAGTGTACTATAAACCTCTGCCTACTCCTTCGGAGATATAGGGGTGATGCTATTTTATGTTACGTGTTGTTAAAAGTCTGTGTTCTTCAGCATAAACACTAAAAGGAATCGGTTCATAAGTAAAAATAAATAAAAATACTTTGCCGATTTAAAAAAAAACGGCATAATATTTTTCGGTAAATCGGCGACAAAAAAATCATAAATAATTTGCACTATATTATTCACCTGTAAGGATATTTGTGTTTAACTTTCCATTTAAGACATAATTCGATTTTTCATACCAGCTTCATACAAATTTTTCGCAGAAAAATTATAATTCCTTCGTTTTTTAGTAGAATTAACTCGGGTGTCATTTTTGTACATAGTAATGACTAATAGAAGCTATATCCGGCAAAAAATCTGGCACTTGCAAATTGAAATTCCTAAGTCTATGACAGCCGATTTTTAGCCCATCGTGCGGCTGCAAGGATTTTCGTCGACATGCAGCGACACGCGGATCCTACAGCAACCTCTGTGCCGATCGTCTGCAGCTCTTATAGAACTAAATCTAAACGTACCTTTAACTGGATATATTTCTGACGGATAGTCAGGTCTATAAGAGTCTGTAGTCTGCACAAAACTCAATACAACGTTCTGGGCTCTGTAAAGAATGAATAGAATTAGAATTTTTATCCGACTGCAGAATTTTAGCAAGAAAACAATTTTTTGTGTCTGACCTTCAGTCCATAAGAGACTAATTCCACTTAGAACGCCTGGCATGGCATGGCGTTTAAAAGACTACATAAGGTAAGGTAAGGTCCCAGGAATTATATATCCAAAAAAAAAATTCAGAAACCACATTTAGAACTATTATCGCCGAATATAGGTAAATCGCTGTCACTGTCAGATTGCATACAAAAGAAAGAGATGCGCGATGAGATACCGTATGGCGTAAAACGGCAAATAAAATCGTATAAAATTAGATATTAACTAATTAATAAAAATTAATCCATCACCGGATGCAGTATAGCATTTGCAATTTTATGTTATAGGTACTTTTAATTATAATTAGATTAATTAGGTATAACTGTTATCGAAGGGATAAACTGCTTTTAAAATAAATAGTTGTCTTTGAAGATTTTTTTGTTGTATTTAATTTTGTTTAATTATGTTTTGAGTTCCATCACCGTATGCGTGTAAAAAAATTACGGTATATGAGATACACTGCTTTAAAAAACCAAATTTTTGACCATTTTCAGAAATCTCCCCCTATGTACTTTTATCTACACCCATGCTATTATAATCGCCTATAAAAATTTCTGACAGTTAGCTACTTAGTCCGTTAGTTAGTTTGCCAACGTTAAAACAACCAGTGTCATAGTCACAAGTAATCGCATGATCATAGTAACCATTAAGCTACTGTACATAATTAGGTAATAAAACACTCATGTGATACTACTATCAATTTATCTCACTCGGCTTCGCTTTGTGTGATAAACCCACATTCATGTTTTAATATAAGAACAGTTGCATAAATATATATTTTAACTAGCTGCACCCCGCGGTTTTACCCGCGTAAGTCTCGATCCCGTGGGAAAGCCACCCTTAACACTTAGGGGTATGAAAAATAGATAGTAGCCGATTCTCAGACCTACTGAATATGCATATAAAATTTCATAATAATCGGCCAAGTCGTTTCGGAGGAGTATGGTAACTAACATTGTGACATATAAGAAAGAAAAGATTATATCGATTGTACACCATATTAAGGTATTTATTATAAAAAATGCGAAACAGAAAGATAAAAATGAAAATCTCTGTCAGGTGAGAATTTCCCCGTCTTGGCGCTCTTAAACTATAATATCGACGGTCCCTACGTACAATCCCCTAACTACAAATGACAAACTTTATAGGAGAGCAATTTAAAGTTTCAAACACATGTAGTTCATGTTCTACTTAACAGAAAGTTATGAAATTTGGAATACAGTGACCACCAAAGAGACCTAAAAAATGACTTCTGCGCATCTAACTACTCTTGCCAACTTACGTGCCGGGGACTGTAACAGGTTGTATGTTGATCTAAATATGATTCGCGGACGTAACAAATATGGCTCTACGTTACTATAATCATTAGAATCAGCAATACAACTCTCGTAAGTTCATAGAATCCTATATATCGAATTACTATTTAATGAAATAGTCATTCATAGGATTCTATGATGAAGAGAGTTAATTGTATTGCTTATTCTAATATTCTGTAAAGCCATATTTGTTACGTCCGCGAAACATATTTAGATGAGCATACAACCTGTTAATGACCTGCAAGTTGCAAAAAACCTCGGGTTTGAGATGTCTTTATTTCCCATAAGAAATTTCACTTACATGAGAAATATTTATAATCTAACTTAAAAAAAAAAAACATTATTGATTCAAACGTACAGTGTTTGCAAGAAATTATAACATACAAAAATATTATAAAAGTGCAGGGTAATCGCTAATAATTTAACACCGCTAAAATGTAAGCATACACGGAACGCGCGCAACTAGATGTGGCATGAAATGTACTAAGGTGCGCTCATTTTATTAAACATATGTAATTTTAATTCTTTCTTAAATATTGACATGGATTTTGCATTTTTGATGTTAGTTGGTAGTTTATTATACAAGGCAGCACCCTCGTACATCACATTTTTCTTGCCATAGTCGGTGCGTGGTGAGTATAATTGTAAGTCATTTGCATTTCTGAGCCTAATTTTGTGTATTTGATGTTTCTTTGTAAAATGTATTTGTGTGTGAATATTTTTATTAAGTATTTTTCTTATTAAGATGCAAGTATTATACAGGCTGTTTGGTGCATCGTGTGCCAAATTAAAATGGTCGACTGAAGGGGTCATCCGCTAGCCTTTCAGACCCCTTAACACCCCTCATGCTCTGTGGATTTTTTTTTATCGACTTTTTATTGTTTTCCAAAAAAAAAGACCCAAATTTTACATTCAAATACAGATTTAAAAAAAAATATAAGGCGTAGACTCTGAATTTTAATTTTATTTCGATGTGTATTGTTTAAGAATACTTTTAAATACAAAATTAGTGATATTAGTCACCTAGTTTTTTTTTTTAATTCACTCGCAAAGGTAAAACTTAAATTAAAGCTGTACATGTTACAGCTATTTATAAGGCTACAAAAAAAAAACCAAAAGCGACCGGGATCTTCCAACTCCCTCATTAATTCTCCAGTCTATCCTCTTTCTAATGATGTGCCACATGCCATAAAAGTATTTTAACAACTTTGTGAATTCGCTAGAATTGTGAATCAAGTCACATAAAACTACATTCCAAATTCTAATGAAAAAATATTTATTGCGGAACTGTTACTTGAGAA
The DNA here is from genome assembly GCA_948098905.1 of Tiliacea aurago. NCBI lineage: Eukaryota > Metazoa > Arthropoda > Insecta > Lepidoptera > Noctuidae > Tiliacea > Tiliacea aurago. The sequence continues at coordinate 23,970,781 of OX402593.1, forward strand.
AGAGGTAAAATTTGTTTTCTCACTCTTTCACAGTAAAATCTATCTTCTATCTCTTTCTTGCATACCTTAAATCGGTTTGAACAAATCGCGCCGCCCGACCCGCCATTTTTTTAGTCGAGACATGACTGCCTCTGCTACCTAACGTGTGTGCTAGTTCACCATACTCCGCGATTCTTTTATTACTTTGTTATCGTTAAGTTTTGCTGGTTCTTGTTACAATTGTTTAATTTTTGTTGTTATTGTTAAACTTTGAGTTTTTTGTTATTGCAAAGGCGACATTCTCTAACGAAGAATATGCGGACATCATGATGGCTTACGGAGCCGCTAATGGCGTCGCTCGTGCAGCGCAACGACTTTACCAGGAACGCTTTCCTGGTAGACGATTACCTGGCCGCAGAGTCTTCCAAGACACATACCGACGCATACGCGAGACTGGCAGTGTTACTTTTAATGAACCAAGGGGCCATATTGTGCGACATAATGTTGAAGTAGACGAGAGAATACTGGCACTTTTTGAGGAAGACCCTACAAGAAGCATTAGAAATGTGGCATCACATCTTGATATTTCAATATGGAAAGTGTGGAAAGTACTTCGTCAAAACAAAAAGCATCCATTCCACTACACTCCGGTGCAAGGTACGTAATTTTAAACTAACTTTAAACCCGTGCAAGCTTTGTTTGACCTTGCCTTTGTTTAGCAGGTAATGGGTATGGTATGGCGTCACTTCCAGGTAGTGAATCTATTAGCACGAACAGCGGGTCCTTTCTTGTGCAATTACTTATTGCCCAAGAGAAATTTAAAAGAGTTTTTTGTTTGTTGCAGGTCTTGAGGGTGGCGACTTTGAGAGACGAGTGGCTTTTTGTCGGTTTCTTTTACACACGGATGTGGATGATCCTGATTTTTTAAAAAGAATACTGTGGACGGATGAATCCAAATTGAAAATTTGCACTACTGGACAACGAAAACGCAAAACCCACGTGTTAAAAGACAGAAATCTTCTCAAAGAAGGTTTAGTGTAAACGTTTGGGCAGGAGTTATTGGGAATCAGGTAATTGGACCGCATTACCTGCCCGATAATCTCAATGGCGAAGACTACCTGGAATTCCTACAAAATTACCTAGTCTCTCGACAATGTGTTCCCCAATGCATGGATTGGACGCGATGGCCCTATTCCATGGCCGCCACGTTCCCCAGATCTAACTCCGTTAGACTTTTATGTCAAGGGACGTGCCAAAGAGTTGGTATATGCCACGGAGGTTCCAACTAGGGAGGTATTAGTCCAACGCATAGAAGCGGCATTCAATACTATTAAGGAGGAAATACGACTTCGTACAACAACTGTTGAAATACGAAACAGGTGTCGGGCCTGCATTCGCAACAGAGGCCAACAATTTGAGCAAGATTTGTAACAATGATTAAATAAATGTCAAAAATGCAATTTTGTTTTTTTATTTCAAGTAAATCCCACGAAAGATACCTACAGATATGAGACACGAATTTACCTAACCATAAGAATGAGATAGCAGATTTATAGGTTTGACAGGTATCATTTAAGAGATTTTTTTTTAAATCATAATTTTGAATATTAGCCTTAGGTGACTCGATTCACAATTCTAGCGAATTCACAAAGTTGTTAAAATACTTTTATGGCATGTGGCACATCATTAGAAAGAGGATAGACTGGAGAATTAATGAGGGAGTTGGAAGATCCCGGTCGCTTTTGATTTTTTTTTTGTAGCCTTATAAACAGCTGTAACATGTACAGCTTTAATTTAAGTTTTACCTTTGCGAGTGAATTAAAAAAGAACTAGGTGACTAATATCACTAATTTTGTATTTAAAAGTATTCTTAAACAATACACATCGAAATAAAAATAAAATTCAGAGTCTACGCCTTATATTTTTTTTTTAATCTGTATTTGAATGTAAAATTTGGGTCTTTTTTTTGGAAAACAATAAAAAGTCGATAAAAAAAATCCACAGAGCATGAGGGGTGTTAAAGGGTCTAAAAGGCTAGCGGATGACTCCTTCAGTCGACCATTTCAATTTGGCACACCATGCACCAAACACCCTGTATATGTATGTTTGTGATATGTTCATTAGCTTAGTTTCATTGTATATTTTTTGTGTTGATGTACTGTAATCATAATGGAAAAGTGTCTTTATTAACTTATTTTGTGCTATTTGTAGCGTTTCTATATTGGTTTTGGCCGCTGTGCCCCATACTTCTATGAGATAGTCCAGGTGAGGTTTTATAAGAGTGTTATATATATTGTAGCGTACTTGGCGTGGCAGACATTTGACAACACTCCGTAAGGCTCCCGAGAGCGAAGTCAGTTTAGATCTAACCTTCTCCATATGTGGTTTCCAGTTCAGGTGGTTATCTAAAATTAGTCCAAGGTACTTTTCGTGATCAACTTTTTTGATAGGTTGGTTATTTATCGTTAATTGTGAATGGTGGGATATTTTTTTGTTTTTTGCTGCGAATATGATGTAGTTGGTTTTGGCTATATTTATTGTGAGTAGATTGCACTGAAACCACATATTTAAAAGACGTAGATCATCCTGGGCGTCACACATAACAGCGTCTACAGAGTGTCCAAAATAAAATAAAGCCGTATCGTCGGCGTACAACGATACATCGCCTTTTAGTCCAACTTCATGAATATTATTGATATATATCAGGAATAATAAGGGTCCCAAAATTGATCCCTGCGGAATGCCAAAACTTACGATTTTAGGACTACTTTGACTATCGTTAATCTTAACCACTTGGGAACGATTTGCCAGGTATGATTTAAAGATATCAAGGGCACTACCAGTGACACCAATATCGTTTAGTTTCTTTAATAACAGTTTGTGACTTATTGTGTCAAAGGCTTTTTTTAAGTCTATGAAAATACCTAGTGCTATTTGCTTTTTGTCGATACTTAGTTTAATTTTTGTTATTAGATCTACTGTTGCAGAAACTGTATTGGATTTTGGCCTAAAACCGTATTGTTTTTTATAAAGAAAGTTTTGCGCTCTTAGATGTTCATCGAGGCGGTTGTATAAAATACGTTCAAAAATTTTTGATACAACCGGCAAAACTGAAATGGGACGATAATTTCCTGGATCCGATTTGCTTCCATTTTTGTAGATGGGGCTGACTTTGGCAATTTTGAGGCTGTCGGGAAAAGTTCCAAGTTCTAAATTTTTATTTACACAATTTGTTAGTTCACTTATTATTATGTCTTTTACGCATTTGATTGATTTTGTGTTTATACCATCTAAGCCAGAGCTAGTGTTTAGTTTTAGGTTTTCAATTATTTTTTCTATTTCATTTATGGTGCATGGTCTTATTTGTGAAAGTGTGTCTAAGGTTCGAGTTGCCTGCGTTCCTTTAGTGTGGGTTAAATTGTTATGGTATTGATTGGGGATTTGACTAGCCAGAACTGATCCAATGTTTGAGAAAAAGTCATTAAAACACTCACAAATGTCCGTCTGATTAGTCAAAACTCCAGATGGCATAAGGAGTTTACTCGGTGCTCGTGACTCTCTGACCTTATTCCTAGAGAGATCATTTATAAGACCCCACATTTTTTTTGGGTTTTGCTTGCATTGATCAAAAGCATTTTGGTAATATGCACTTTTTGTTTGTTGAATATGTTGAGTGACTTCATTTCTTTGGTTGATAAATTTTTCCTGCAATAATTGATCATTTACTTTTTTTTTGTGCATGTTCCATAGTATGTTTCTTTTATTTATTAAATTTATAATTGTTTTGTTTATCCAATCTTGCCTGGGCACCTTAGTGCATCCCCCATTAGCTGTTTTTATTAGCTTCATACGGATGTTATTAAGTAGGTATGTAACGGAAACTTTGAACATGATTTTGACCCCCTTCAAAACGTCGGATTAACTCGAAATTTGGCAAAAGCTTCTAGTGTAGTGAACAACTTCTTTACTTACCCTGCTTCATGGAGCAGTGTTACTAAGAGGTGACAAATAGCAGCTGTTGCCTTTGATCTATTCTCAAGATGTGCTCCTCTGCAGAGGCTGACTATCTGATATCCAAACGCGAGTAGCGGGTCGTTGGGATGAAAGATTTGGAACGCTAGATGAAAATGAGAATTAGTAAAAACAGTGGTTAAATTAGGTTACAACCAAAACGAAAAATAGAGTCATGCATACATACACATCCTGATTATAGAGGTCAAGAGCGGCCAACCCGTCATACTTTTCATACAAACGCTCGTACGTGATTACATTAAGGCGACGATAACAGACTTTTAATGATTTTACACTGAAGATCACGTCTAAACGAGCAGTGTTAATGATTTGAAAAAAATATATGTTAAATTAGAGCATTTTCTCAATAACTTAATATGTGAATATTTTAGATTATGTTTATATTACATAGTGAAATTAATTTGTAAAGTTATGTCTAACGCAGATAAAAAACTGGGAATGGCGCAAAATCTACCAAGCGTATTTTTCTGAAACCTTCTCCAATTTAAAGATAATCTCATTATTGATATTTTAGTATACGCGTTTTATTAAAATACCTTTTGGTTTATGTATAATAAATTAATAATGCGTCAAATTGGGGACAGCGCGGCTTGATGGGCGAGTCCTATTACTGGCTGAACGTACGACGCGTTGCGTGAGCTCAGTACAGAACACGCAAGCTAATTAGCTAACCACTCAAGGTCACTGGCATATATCTCCGTCTTAAGTAACACATCTTTCATTACAATTTTTGAACCAGTAGGTTTCTTGTGCACTATATCTAGGTTGGACGCTCCGAAGACATAAAATGGAGCAAAAGAACCACCATGTGGGCGGGCCCAAAAGGAAAACGTAAATAAGGTCGGCCCCGAGAAAGATGGGTCGACGAGATCGAAAAAGTAGCGGGCCAGAATTGGCCTGCAGCAGCACAGGACAGAAAGGAGTGGCAAAAAAGGGAGGAGGCCTTTACCCAAAGAGAGGACCTTAACTAATTAGGTACTTTATTTTATTTATTATTTGCTTTTTATTTATACTTTGTATTTTTTTTAAATTAAGGAATAAAGAGGTTTTATTATTATTATTATAGTGAGTTCTTTATTTTTCTTCTCATTACAGAGAGTTTTACAACCTTACCCACGGGTGGCGGCATCTACATCGCCACATGCGAACTACGCGTCACACTGACGTCACGCAAAATCCTGCATCGTGCAAGCAGAGTTTACCGCGCAACTAGCATACATATACAACGTCCCGACATACCGTCGGGCAGTTGCCCACCAGACACAACACCCGTCTGGTCGGAGGATCCTCCCTTTTCTATAGAGCCTGAGACTTTACACCCTGTTCCTCATACCTCTAAAAGTCATGAAATTTCCGCACACTATTTTTCGTTCTTTGTTATCGCGTTCTCACTCGCTTGTTAGTAGTTCTAACTTGCGCTGGATGAAACAACAAGCTTTTCGACCATGCTCGCGTTGACGATAGACGGACCGAGAAAGGGCCTCTTAAAGTACATAGGTACCTAAATGAAGGAATGGTAATGCCATTCAATACCAGCCTAATATTATCCCACTGTGGGGTAAAGGTCTATTCTCATATAGAGAAAGCATGAGCAATGATTACCATGCTTGCTACAGATGGGTTGGCGATTTACCATTACCTACCACCGCACTATAATGCTTATTTGGTCCCCTTACAGTACAGGGAATACCAATTAACTTACATGTAGGTTCATGTCAGATAATTGGTTTTCCCTGTAAGGTAACAAATGATAACTACTATGATGGCCAATAACCGTGGTATCCACTGCAGGTTTTGAGTGACACCGAATGTATTGAATAATAAGATTTAGTTGTGCACTAGTGTCTTCTATAGGTATATTTCTGGTGTAATATTCTAGTTGCATGATTAAGGTGGCATTCTGTTTTAACTTAGAAGCCATATTCAGCAGGGTTTTCTGGTGCCCTTTGTTGTCCTTCTGGTGCCATGGTGTTAAAACACTGAAGTGTTGAAACTTTTGAACATTCTTATGAAACACTATTCCATCATAAGAATAAGGTCCAAATTGACCAATTGTGCCATTATAATCATTATACAATTCTAAAAGAGCTTCATTATTTTTGAAATATTCCTGAAACAGAAAAAAAATATTTTATTATAAACAGTGAATTTCAAAATGTAACAATATTTTATTAGGATAATTATGTATTTTGTTTGTGACTTTGACTTTCCGAGTTTGCAGGTGGCCTGATAGCAATGACGTATTATACATAGACGCGTCATACTCAAACATTAGTGCACTCAAAAACAGCGTATGCAGCTACATAATTGCATACAATCATACAGTGCATGAAGAAAAGGAAAGACTTATACCGATATCTGTTGTTAGAAAGAGATGAACATACATATTCAATTACGTCACTAGCTGCTGCATGTTCATTGGCACGTGCGCATGGGTTGCAGCAGTCAGAGAAGTTTCAAAACAAAAAACATTTAAATATGTTTTAATAAAACAATACAGTAGCTACGCATGAAACGAGACGTTTTTCTTTACACTCAAAGTAGTAATGTAATTTGTATATCATGTACAGACACGGAAAGGTATTTTCTTTACAAATAGTTGCTGAGAATTGCGAATGATAGTGACGCGTCACTGGATGGCGCGCGACTAATTCCAAATCAAGCAATTGCCTTGCTTTTACTTTGCCAATATTGAGCGTGGGTAACGCATCTAAAGGTAATACATCATTGCCTGATAGTATGTGGTCCACTATCAATGATCTAAAAATTACAAGAGGCCTTGAAAGAGGTGCCATTGTAGGGATAACTCAACATACTGGAAATATGCTACCTTGCTGCAAAACTTGCTGGTTCTACTATATTATATAGTTCTACTATATTTTATAGGTACTGATTTACTTTGTAAGTAGGTTTTTTTTTTCATAAAATCGGGGTTCGGATGTATATTAAATTTTAGTGCTAATACATCTTTCATAGTTAGGTATCTAAAAAATTGTAGTACCTGTGCAAGACTCGTATCCACAGACATTTCGGAGAATGTTAAATCCATATCTTAATTGCGGCCGATGGTTGCTGAACGTCACAGACTAGTAGCTGAACATACTCAATCAAATCAACAATGATAACAACAGGCGTAAACTACGTGCTATTAAACTAGTCAGTAGTCAGACCACAGGTTATCGTTTATTTAATGCTTTTAATTGCTTTACAAAAACAAAACAAAAATTTAAGACCGATCGTCTGTCATTCATTTCATTTCATAATTTTATTTTAAAACATTGACAGTTTGACACTGACAGTCTTTTTTTTTTAAATATTTTAGTGGCCTGGTTGCTGGGACCTTTTAGCAATTATTTATTTTAGTTACACTGACAGTGACACATAACAGCTACTTTGAGTATTTATACCTTAGAATAATAACTAAAGCATAGAAGGATGATTAAAATAGCAACTGAACTCAATAATTATATTTGCTTCAATTTGACTTATGGAGCCGCTATGATGTTAGAAAAGGTCACGTATACAGAACACGTTTCAAAATTTCGTAGGGTGTCACTCTTTTTATTGTGACTAGTGATGTGACCCACAAAATTTCAACGTCGATAGAATTTACAATGACATTATCTATAATTAAAAAAATGATAACCGTCTCAATTTGAGGGTAGGCCTCCCACCCAGTCCAGGTGGCGCTGACGTTCTGCACCTATAGATTCCAGATATCTTCAAGACGGCTACCTGCAGCTTCTATGTTCCAGTATTTATGACGGGAAAGAGTTTGGAGAAATGTTGGAGTAGGTTTGACATCTGTTCGAGGAGTACGTTTTGCCGTCGTTTTTAAAGGAAAATTGTACCTGAATAATACACAAGTCTTCACGAATCTTCAGGAATCATTTTTCGGGACTCTTCAGAAACACTACAACTATATTGAAGCTTTGAGCTTTGTGCTATTTTACACGCTTGCTTAGTTATGTACAGGCCTACTTTACCTAAACGAGAGCCGCTAATTGCTTTCTGTTTTAAAGTTTTATTTGATCTATTTTTCATCGAGATTACATCACATTAATGCTTATAACACTTTAACTATAAGAATATCTACATAAGGCATGCTACAGTTGAGCTGAGTTTGTTTCGGCCTTTCTTCTCAGAGTAGCTGACTACTCAATACTACTAATACAAACACTTTTACACGTCAATCATATTTTTTAAACTAGATGAGGTCGGCGTTTGCTATCTCATTTCCTATCTCGGTGTTTCCTCTGAAATACCCTTTCAGTGGAAATTTAAATAGCTGTTAAAGATACCTCAGGAGACAGGGAATTTGATATGAAATCCAATGTTATGTAAATTATAAATCCTATCTGAATAGGAAACGCCGACCTCATCTAGTTTTAAAAATATGATTGAGGTGTAAAAGTGTTTGTACAAACCTATTTACAGAAATAAAAATCATTTATAATTTACATAACATTGGATTTCATATCAAATTCCCTGTCTCCTGAGGTATCTTTAACAGCTATTTAAATTTCCACTGAAAGGGTATTTCAGAGGAAACAGAAATAATTGTTGATTTTCCCAAAAACTACTAAACCGATTTTTAAACTAGTTATAGATACTTTAGGCCGGTCTATAGACCTAAATCAATCTAATATTTTAAATATCACAACTATATTACATACATACAAATGAATTCAAAGTAAAATGCTTAGAGCATAATATGTGACTGTGCTTGTCTTTAGGAAATCTGTAAAAGAAAAGTATTGACAACATTATTTACATCACTATTTATGATCATGATAACCTCAAAACATTTTCCAAATATTCACTAATAACTTCTATTGGAATAGATAATACGTCTGGTTTCCACTGCAAAGCGATTCAGCAACATTTGTTATGTATTTATATTAATTTATCAGCTCACATTCAACACAAAACTGAGCAAAAACTTACCAACGGAAGTTCAAATTTGTTTGTTTATTTTCTTTTCGTGATTAATGGGTCTTGCAGCCCCCAACCACACAAGACATTGCTCCACAGCATCCATGCACTCACTTGCACTCACTATTTGAAGTTACCTAAAGAATTCGTGCAATCTAACAGTAGAAATATTATTAAAACATCGAAAAATTGTAAGAGATTACGACGAACGCATAAACAAAGAATACGCGAACAAGTTAAGTACTTCAATGAACGAACTGTTAGACATTGAAGTAAAGTAATATCAAATTCGGTCGGGTTGAAATATACCAATATAACCAAATGACATGTTCATCTTGTGACATGCCAAAAAAGTAAAACAAAGTTTAAATAATTTATCTCTTTCCCACATCCGTCTTCGTGCCATAAGATAGAACGGGAACAAAGGTAGTTACAGAGTGGTTTTTATAATCACCCTTCTATGCATTTCCTTGTTCTTAGATTTATACTCTGGAGACGCCATAGCTGAGCGTTCTCCTCTGCCAAAATCAATTGGCCATAAGACCATGCACGATACATAAAACTAGTTCATTCGCTGACGGCCGACATTGTGAATCGTATTGTGTTGCAAGCAAGTCCTCCCGAAAAATGGTAAATTATGCAGTTTTCTGTTGCAAAATGCGATCTGCCACTTCTAATTTACGAAACCATAGTGTTTCCTACCACATGAGGGTATATATTATACATTAACATGGTTTTATAAGTGCAATGTCGAAATTATCATTATGATATTTACGATAGAAAAATACAGTGGTACGTTGGTAGCACAAACGCAGTACAGGGTAAGGATTTTCATAGTGCTGGGACAACGTGAGTGAATGATTGATAAAACAAATGATTTTTTCAGTCAGTATGTTCAGTAACTATTATTTTTTTGTGTATGTATCTGGACAAGTCAGCACCCTAATTGCGTACCACGCAATAATCACAATCTAAATGATTTTTAAAGATATTGCTAAGCCATTGCTTGATATGTTCGAAAAATTGGTCTGCTCAACAACGTAAATAACGCAATGAACGGTTGAGTCTACAAGAACCCGGGCACAGGAGAGAAACGTAGTGCACATCGTTCAAGGTGGTCTACTCTCTATGTCCGTCAACTTAGATACGGGCCCAGCCGAAAGTAGTTGATCCGTCAAAACAAGTAACAAATTCAATTTTTCTAACGGGTAAATACACATCGGGATTAGGGAACACTATCAAATCATGTTGTCATTGATGTTTAATTCGAGCCCTGAACTAATCTTATGTCCGTAAGTGATACGGAGTAGGAAACGCTCAAAACTTCGGCCGATACTACGGATATCGTGATTAGGGAGTAGATAATGCAATAGGAAGCATGTATCAGTGTGCAATTGTCAAGTTTTCGTAGTGTGCTGTATGTGTTTTCCTCACCCCCCGCAGAAAGTGGCAGAAAAAGTTATTCGGTAATTCGCTTTTTGGCATCTCCTGAGTATAAATACTCAAAGGTTTGCTATCTTAGTTTGAGCCAAATATCTCGGTGTGGTCCTAGACCATCACGTATCGTTCGCAGAGCACAAAAATGCTCTCGGTAGGCTTCATTCCGCACTCAACCCATGCAGCAAGTTGTCCCTTAAGTGCAAATTGCGTATTTACACAGCGTGCATTCGACCGATCATGACTTACGCGTGTGTAGTCTTTGCACACGTTAAGCCACATCACACCCATAAGATGCAGACGCTTCAAACAGATTTCTCTGTAGAATTACGAAGGCTCCTTGGTTCGTTCGGTACGAACAACTTTACGTAGATCTTAAGATGCCTACCATCAAGCAGTTTATGAAGCGCATTGCAAAGCGTTTCTTCGATTCTGCGGAACGTCATCGCAACCCCTTGGTTGTGCAGGTCGCTAGTTATAGGCCTTCAACCATTAGTCAGACTCGCCGACCGAGGCATACTCTCTCAGATCCAGATGACCCCATTACTTTCCTCCAGGAAAGCAGTAGGGCCACGAGTACAGTGCACAAATTACACAAACCGTCATTCCATCCTCGCCGCCGAGGTACCACGCGAACTTCCCGACTAAATAAAAGTCCTCCCGGGACCCCGTCCCTTGCATGTCGATCCACCAGCCGCCCGGTTAGAGGCTGAGAGCGCCGTAGCATTAAGAGTAACCCCTGTTAATAATCATGATCTAAATATTGATCCAGCCCGTCCCCAAACTAATTTTGTGATCCCCCAACGACGGAGATCACAAAATTCCCCTAAGCCGAGGTCCGTACCCCAAAGGGGGTGCCCTTAGTGCGCTGTCGTTTTAGTTTTAATAAATATATTTTACGTCCTGGCTGGAGGCTTTAAGCTTAAAAACCTTAAGGCAGTCACAGGAATATCCGGTTAAGTAGCCACGGCGTCTCTAGGTCTGCTACAAGATGCCATACATAAAAAAAAATATATATATCTTGGTTATGAAACGATGCGAGTATGGCTCCATTGCCATAGTCTATAGTTCATAGTCATGTCTGAATGATGACGTCTAGAGGAAATCACTGATTTTTGAAATGTACCAGTTTATTATATACTTACATGTCGAACACATTTCTGCGGATCTTCTTTTTTGGTTAACACTAGATTCATAAACATACTTGGTAGATACACTATTCATAAACATTCGCCTCTCAGACGTATACATTTTTCTCGAGGATTTTAGTTTTTTCAATACAAGTTGTTTATTTATTATTAATTACTTAAATGAAATAGAAATGAGAAAAATAGTTATTCAGAGCAATCAACACATAGTATTCCTCGGTGATCCATTCAAATGATTTGTTTTCACTGGGTACAACAGAACATTATTATTCGACGTTTTTTTTAAATCGCAGAAACCAATTTCTTTTTTCTGTAACCCACTGGGTTGTGATTGAGCATTGGACGAAGCTTCAAGAATTTTCCTATTTAGGCTTTATTGATCAAAGTATTTAGGCATCGCTTCAAAGTTCATCACAGTTTTGTCGATACTTCTTTTATATACGATCGTCGTGCTCGTGACATGGGTTTCTTGTTGTTATTCATTCGTGTCAGGATTTTACATACCATGTCATTAGTAATAAATAGAGAGAAACAATCAATGGGTTCTGTGATATTCCTTGTGGTGCTCGTCGATCCTTGGCGTCTACTCCCTAATCACGATATCCGTAGTTTCGGCCGAAGTATTGGTTGTTTCCTACTCCGTATGACATACTGAGATAAGATTAGTTCAGGGCTCGAATTAAACATGAATGACAACATGATTTGATAGTGTTCCCTAATCCCGATGTGTAATTACCCGTTAGAAAAATTTAATTAGTCACTTGTTTTGACGGATCAACTACTTTCGGACGAGCCAATATCTTCGTTGACGGACATAGAGAGTAGACTCCCTTCAACGATGTGCACTACGTTGCTCTGCTGTGCCCGGGTTCTTGTAGACTCAACCGCTCATTGCGTTATTTACGTTGTTGAGCAGAGCAGACCAATTTTTCGAACTTATGAAGCAATGGCTTAGCAATATCCTTCAAAATCATTTAGATTGTGATTATTGTGTGTTACGCAATTAGGGTGCTGACTTGTCCAGATACATACACAAAAAGGAATAGTTACTGAACATACTGACTGAAAAATCATTTGTTTTATCAATCATTCAATCACGTTGCAAATCTTTACCGTACTGCGTTTGTGCTACCAACGTACCACTGTATTTTTCTATCGTAAATATCATAATGATTATTTCGACATTGCGCTTAAATAAAACCATGCTGATGTATACTATATACCCACATGTGGTAGGAAACACTATGGTTTCGTAAATTAGAAGTGGCAGATCGCTTTTTACAACAAAAAACTGCACAATTTACCATTTTTCGGGAGGACTTACTTGCGACACAATACGATTCACAATGTTGCGCAGCTGTCAGCGAATGAACTAGTTTTATTTATCGTGCATGGCCATAGGGCCAATTGACTTTGGCAGAGGGGAACGCTCAGTTATCGCGTCTCCAGAGTATAAATACTCAAAGTAGCAAACACATCATTTTTGTTTTGTTTCGTAATTTAGCAAGGAGAAATTAGGCAAGTGCACAAGAAACTAAACGATAGGTACCGATAATTCGCAAACTAGCCAACTCCACATTTCGTCCAAGATTTTTATTTGTTTATCATTTTAACAGCAGATAGTATCCACCAACAATGTAAATAAAGTTTTAAGTGTCTCCTGACTCTAAATTTGCTCATAAGGACTTAGTGCAGCTGGTTTGCGGATTAAGGTATCGTAAAACGAATTAAAATTTTGTTCATTCGTTCATGCATTATGAATGAAATACCGCTCATTGTTTGTATCACATCACTAGCACATTTGTGTTTGTTGTCATAGGACAATTGCATAAATACACACACAGTCAATCTGTGTTTTTGTAATTGTGTAGTTATTAATTTTTCGTGTGCGTTTATAGCAATAGGAAGCATGTATCTGTGTGCAATTGTCAAATTTTCGTAGTGTGCTGTATGTGTTTTCCTCGCCCCCCGCAGAAAGTGGCAGAAAAAGTTGTTCGGTGATTCGCTTTTTGGCATCTCCTGAGTATAAATTAAATACCATTGACTTATAAACCTATGGACTTGCCATACCTACAAAATTAGTTTGACTACCTAAGTGACTACCTATGTTATTCAAATAAAGCACTTTATGCAATAAGTATACCCATGGATTTAAATAAAGCATGTTTGCGTACTAGAATAGTGTATGTACCTACTGATAGATACAATACATATTGTAAGAGCGACGGGCGGCACGACCTATTTGCACCAGACCGGAACAAATTTGTTGGACCCAATGGAATTAGAAGCATCTCTGCGTCTATTCCCGTACTACACATTCTGTGTGTAACTTACATGCGTATATCTATGGCTCTCAACGTTAATTATTGAAGGTAGCTACTTACTTTATTACCCGAGCGTTACTATGACACTTCGGGCTTTAAAGTGGAACTGTCACATTGGTACTTATGTAGGTCAGTTAAATTTAATAGTCTAGTTACAACTACTACTTAGTGCAACTAGTAATCGTTACGCGAATAATCTGGACTACTTAAGACTCAGATAAATGCCAGTGACCTTGAGTGGTTAGCTTGCGTGTTCTGTTCTGAGCTCACGCAACGCGTCGTACGTTCAGCCAGTAATAGGATTCGCCCATCTAGGAGCGCTGTCCCCAATTTGACGCATTATTCATTTAATATACACAAAAGATTAATAATTAAATTGTCTTTAAATTGGTGAAGGTTTCAGAAAAATACGCTTGGTAGATTTTGCGCCATTCTCAGTTTTTTATCCGCGTTAGACATAACTTTACAAATTAATTTCACTATGTAATAAAAACATAATCTGAAATATTCACCTATTAAATTATTGAGAAAATGCTCTAATTTAACATATATTTTTTTCAAATCATTAACACTACTCGTTTAGACGTGATTTTTAGTATAAAATCATTAAAAGTCGGTTATCATCGCCTTAAGACACACCTAAGAAAGAGTATTCTATTCTATTCTGCTTACATCAATGAGGTAGGCGTGTGTGAGTAATTGATATGTGTCACAGAGACGCGCTCTACAAAGTAGAAACACTTTTCATTTCAATTTCCTCACTCCGTAAAATATCACACTGTGCTCTGCAAATGTGCAAAGAGGCGTTAGCCTCATTACCCACCACTGTGGGTGCCTACTTACTTATAACCTACCCCTGATTTCTGAAAGCCTATTGAAATTGATCTAATAAATGTCCTACTCAATTCTATGACAGAGTACTACGAAGTCAACTGCTATTGTGGAAGACAAGTACTAAAGACCAATTCCTGTAATTAAAAACGTTTAAAATCTCTAATCGAAATTAAAGATATTTTGGCAGATTGAGACTAAGATCAGTACGTCTACCATGAGTTGTATCGACAAATTACTCGCTAACGTTAAGCTCACTAGCGTATTAACGTGGGTGAAATAGATTTCTACAACGCTTGCACCATGAGTTTTACGGAGTATAACGCAGGCGATAAGGTAAGCTCCATAGATCGTGTCGTATAGCTAACTTCGCTCCTTATGTTTTGTTTCTTTCTTTCTCATTAATATGAAGAGAGAACGGCTCATAAGCTCGTATTACAGTAAACATTGTTGTGAGTAAGTTGTCGGTTCATGGACTAGGTACCTATGGCATTTAGTAGTTGTTGAATTTTTAATCCTTATAATATTTCATGTCGTCAATTAAATTTGGAATTTAGCTGACGTCGTGTGGTCCGCAGCGTTTTTGACTATTAAAATAAGTTTACAAAAATAGAATAAGTAGTGTTTAGAGAAATGAAAATTATTGTTATAGTTCTAATGCCACTCTTTTGTTCACTTCAAGTCCGTAACATTATTCAATAATAAGCACAAATCTTCAAATGCTTCTCTAGAGAGTCTATAAAGTTGGCCACTAACATATTTCATGCTAAATAAACTCTTCCCGCCATTATTTTGACTTGAATAGACTCAAAACGTGTATAATTTGAATGTAAACAAATGTCTCACACCTCAAAATGCTAGTGAGCTACGTAACTACTATCGCAAGCGTATTTTTCGATAGCGTCTGTCGAATTAGTGACTCATGGTGCCGTTTTGTATGGTAAGTAATAGCTGAAAACGTTAGTGACTATCGAATAGATTACGTTAGGTTTCTTACCTATCGAAATCTATAGTGCTCATGGTACGTATTTTAATTCTGTCTGTGACCGCAAGGGGCGCTGTACAATATTTCATACATAGGATTTACGGAGCCGCTAGAGAGTTTTGGCTGTGTTAACTCATGGTAGAGGTACAGAATGTGAACGATATTCAAACTACGGGAACTGCCCCTCGTATGTCAAAGTGGAATGTTTTGTTATCGCCTAACAAATAATGCCAGCTCATCAAAGTTTTATTGGCTGTCATTTTATCGTTTTAGGGGTTCCGTACTCAAAGGGTTGCCAACTGGACCCTAAGGCTCCGCAGTCCATCCGTCCGTCCATGTGTCACAGGGCTGTATCTCTTGAACCGTAATAGGTAGACACTACACTAACATTGTCTGGAAAAAAGCATCGAGTACCTATGCAAAAAAAATTTTTTGGCAACTCAAGATAGGTATTCCTGGAGAAAAAGTCGAAACAGCGATGAGGAATTCTGATTCAAGCGGTGTTGTGGAGGATGATTAACGTGGCAAAAAACCCAGCTCCAAATCGCATTTCAGAAGAAGAAAAAAAAGATTAAATCATATCAAGTCTGTCGCTGTAACTGACTCGCATTATTGTAGTATTAACACTGTGAGCGAACGGAACTTATTTTCCCGATTGTCAACAGTGTTAACGACAGGGGTATTACTGATCGGGACTAGTCGTCCCGATCGTCAACATAATGGAATAGAGTTGGACCCTGTTGAGTCGACAGTTTTTCTTGGAATAACTATTGACGGTAAATTACAATAGGGCCCACACGTAGAAAAATTGTCAGGAAGGCTTAGTTCGGCCGCCTATGCTGTTAAAAAAATTTGACAGATAACTGATGTAGATACTGCCAGAATTGTTTATTTTAGTTATTTTCATAGTCTTGTCATATGGGATTATTCTCTGGGGAGCCTGTGCGGACATTAATAATATCTTTGTTTTACAGAAAAGGGCTGTTCGAGCCATTTACAATCTAGGTCCAAGAGATTCACTTCGTGAAATATTCAAAGAAATAGATACTCTGACTGTAGCCTCTCAATATATACTTGAAAATCTATCATGGTTTAAATACCAGGATTAAACACAATCTTGCTGAACATCGCACTCGCCTCCACAAAGTAGGCAACTCGTTCATGGGTCAATGTATACGCTTTTACAACAAACTTCTTACTGACATTCGGAACTTACTCATTAAACGATTTAAAATCTGTATTAAAACTAAACTTTGTAAAAAAGGGTACTATAAAATTTCTGATTATTTAGAGGACAAAAAAGCTTGGGATTGAGCTGCTCGCTCTGCTAGCCTTGTGATAAAACTGGAAAACTTGACATTTTAATTATTATGCATGATTTTATATACATATTGACATTGCAGAATATTGTATACAATTTTACATGAATGTTTACTTTGAAAAGTATTATATTTACTGTTTTAATTTATTGTGAATGTGAGCACTATGTGGGTCATTTTTTTTTTCTTTAAATATTTTCCTTTCTTTTTCTCAGTTAAGTTTTAATGATGGTCTGACATTTTGAGCGCTTTATGCGGCCTACCCAAATGTCCTTTCTTTGGTATTGTTCGTCGAGTCGTTGAGCTCCTTAAGTTTTGAGTTGAGCTGCACGATTACTGACAAATGCTTACACTGATTGGACAGGTCCGCTCAAATTTGTGTGGTTCTTTCCTCAAAATACCATTGAGAGGTATACACCAAAATACAGAGAGAGAGACGCGGATCTACATGGTCCTCACATGATCTGACCAAGATTATGTCTGGACTTTAAAAGAGACTTTGACCCCTGAGTTTGTTTCGCCATTTCTTCTCAGGGGTAGTCAGATAGGAAATGTCGGCTACATCTAGATTATTTTTTTATATGACGTGTAAAAGTGATTTTAATATCCTATTTACAGAATAAACGATTTCGTTTCATTTCATTAACAATGTGAACGAATAAGACTTTTTTTCCCGATCGTCAACAGTTTCTGACGACAAGGTGTTACTGATCGGGAATATTCAATTCCGATAATACTACTCGGCCTTCTATTAATAAACAATTATTAATAGAAGGCCGAGCTAAACATTCAAGCATTTTTGTACCTGAAGGATAGTAGGTACACCGTCGCAAGGACAGCTAAAATCGAACCACCAAAATACCATGTCAACGAAGTACCAACAATTATGAGCAGTTTCTGGATTTCAAATCCTACAGTCAAAAACCAATAAAAATAAAGCAGATGATGGAGAAGTAATGAGATGGTTGGATGTAAAGTGGATAAATAATACCGGAAAAATGAAGTCAACTTGAGTTGAAGAAACTTACCGTCCGAAGAACTATTAGAAAAGTTAATGCAGCGGCTGATATAGTACCTACGTACTTCCTCTTTACAAGAACCAGTTAATAATTTAGAAAAAAAAAACTTGAAGACCTGCAACAACTCTGCATGAATGGAACTATTTTATCTGCCTACCATGATTTCTTCATGAAAAGTTTAAAGTCGTCACATAATGATGATGCATCCGACGAGTCAGAAGTTGAAGATTGACAGAATTGTCTGTGTTCATTATTGTGTCCTAGATTAAAAACTCGCCAAAATAATTGATGTTCTTTTTTCTTTTACCTAATACTTACACGGAACAATTGTTTATTTACTTAAATTCATAGACTAATACAAAAAACTCTTCACAAACGTTGCTCTCTCAAACAAAACTTACAATGTTTTTTCGTGGTGAATTTATGAGGATTAGATTTATTCACTTTCCTGAATTGTACATTGTTTTTTATTATGTGGTGAAAAGAGCTAACCAAAATATTCTCAATGCTTCAAAAATATTATATGAGCGCCCTTAAAACGAACTTCCTTAATTTCAACCCATTCATTATTAATTTCCCACAAAAAAAATTGGGAATCTGGATACAACTAAAGGAAATACAACAATTTTTCTTTTTATATGCACTTATTTCATTCAATTGTCTTTATCTTGGATCCAATTTATTTCCGTACAATGGCATGAAAACCATCGACCCTGGCCTCGGCAAACATCCCGGAAGCGCTACAAAAGCGTGGTAGACCCAACAGCATCCTGAATATATTGTTATACTGGACACGCAGCGCGTTGTATGCCCTCAGCGTATACCTGACCCACAGACTGCACGTGTAAAAAGAATGGCAGTATGCTCTGAAAAGGGTTATCTTGACTTGCAGCGTACAACGTGCAAATCTGTGTGGATCAGCATATTACCTCGGACAGCCAACGCCCTGCGTTCCCTTTCTATGTCCAGATCATGAGTTACCCAGTGACCCAGGTACTTAAATTTTGATACTCTAGTTAATGGAGTATTATTTACTTACTGGCACGTTAGTTGTAAAATTTGGTGCCCGCCTTGAAAACCACATTCATAATTATATTCATAATTCACATTTTTTACATTGTACCTGAGTCCCTGAGTGACCGTGTAGTCTTCACACATCCCAACAGGACGCCTGAGTGCGCTTATTGATGGACTCAGCAGCACCATGTCATCAGCGTAACTTATATTATACAAGCTTAGTGTTTGTTTCCACTAAGCCTCTTAAAGGGTCATTGCACGCATCATTTTGAACAACTTTGACTATGGGACCAATTATGAAATCGAGAAAAAAAATATCTGCTGATACATAGATAGTTTAGATTTATGTGAAAAAAAAATGTAGGGAACAGCTTAATATTTTCTTTGTGATTTCGTGATTTTCTGGACACACTGTATATGTATGGAAGCAACCAGCGCCATCTGCTGGTAGATTTAGGTAACTAAATACTCGTTATTTATATTTATTTATTTATTGAGGATCTCCAACAAAGGATACACATAATATTCAATATAAATCACAATAATAAAAAAGGTCGAATATTCTCCGTCAAATCGGAATTTTGCAACACTGAAAATCAAAAATTTTAATAAAAAACCCATTTTTTTTTACTAAATACTTTAGTAAAAATATGTCTACACTTTTTTAAGTTATTGTAAAGGAGATAATCTACCTGTGATACTAAAATATATGCAGCGTACACTTTGTTTAATTATTGTTTAGAATTTTAGATAATAACATGTGATAGAAAATAGAAAGTCCTTTTTTGGCATTTTCTAACTACAACCAAAAAATAGGGTTTAAAATATTTGATTTTCAGTGCTGCAAAATTCCTAATAAGTACGCTGATTGTAAAGCAAAAAAGAAGTATTTGATTTTATAATAATTTATTGCTTTGATTATTTTTGTTTTTAAATCCGTGTCGTCTTTAACTAATTGAACTCCACTTCTCTAAACCTTGACTCTTGGATTAAGCATACATGTACAATTGTCAACAGCGTTAACGACATGGGTATTACTGATCGGGAACTCTGGTCGAAAAATAGTCCCGATCGTCAACACTGTGAACGAATGGGCCTTTTTTCTTCCCGATCGTCAACAGTGTTGACGACAAGGTGTTACTCATCAGGATTATTCGAAGAAGGTTCATAAACGTGTGCTCCTTCAATTACAGGAGACCACAGCATGCACATATAACTATAGGTTTAACGGTTTAGGTTATTATTAACTTAGTCTTGATTTTTCAATATTTAGATAATATAAAACTTAGGAATAAATATTGCAGTTTGACAGCTTTCGTATAGAAAATTGTAAAACTGTCATATTCATTTATTCTTCGGATAAAAGTTAACGGAATATAAAAAAAACAGCCCATAAATTTACATTTAATCGGCTAACTTTCTTAGCTGAGAAAATAAAATATTAATTAAAATAAGTGTTGCCAAGACAATAAAAATGTTCAGTTTGCAAAAATTGTTCCTGAATTAGTCCAGACAACGCGAGTTTGAGTGTTGTACTTTGAGTCCCAAACGTCAACGTCACAACCTGTAATATCATCTACTACATATGCAACCGGTACGCCCGCTTGTTCAAGTATCGTTAAGTCTGGCGGCAAGAGTCGTGTTGATCCTAAGCGCACATGGTTGATTAATGCGTTACCTTGTAAAAGGGCCTCAAAACTTTCTACAGAGAAAAAAGTACCCGTGGTATCCATTTCCACAATACCCATAGGTTGCGACATTCCCATGCAAACATAATCTTTGCCAACATTTACGAAAGATTTCAGGATACAGGCCGAAATGGAATTTTTTATATCAGTGTATAGTTTGTTTGCGGGATCTAATAGTATGTATTTATCTAACAAATCAACCAGAATGTCACGACGACTTTCTGAATCCAGTTTTAGCCACGACTCTAAGAGTTGGCACAGCTTAGCGACTTTGTCACATTTCTTGATTTGATGGTATAAATCATAATAGGAAAAAACGGCTTCGGCAACTTGGGGTGGTCCCCTGAAGTCAGCTAAATTATTCACCCACACCACGGGCGACTTCGTGCTATGCACGAACTCATTAATTTCCGCTATCCCGTTTGTCCAGAGGGATAAGTAGTGAGCTTGATATTGTTGCACCAAAGATATAATTTCTTTTGTGGTCCTGTAGGCTTCGATAGTCACAACTGACGGTTTTTCCTCTGCCAACTCCACTGGATCTATCAGGAATGTTCTGTCCTCGTAAGTAACGGTATCCGAACATAACACATCGGAAGTTAGGGACTTGCTACCGGATTTATTTAAATTGCATTTCCAGCTGAGCGCGTCTTTAAATTGTTGGTAGACGCTCTCTTGCACCAGGATCCTCCTCAGGCGCCACGGGACCTGCAGTGTGAAATGTTTGTTCTTTATCTTTAGCTAGTACTGTTGCCAATCGGGATAGCGCATTTTTATGCAACAAGTGCTTTTCGACCGCGCACAATGAAGGGTTCCGTAGTTGGGATGAAGTTATCCCAAGAACAAACTTAAAATTGTAGTTGAAAAACATGTTCCCATACATTTTTTGACGTTCAAAAGTGCCATTTATGTGCCTATTTAAAATAAATAATTTGACTTTGACATTCCAACTGCAAACGTAAGTTTGTGCGCACAATATTGAAAGATTTACAGTGTTATTTTGAAATCATAGGCTTCTTATCAGTTTTCCGGTAATTTATAAATATAAAACTAATTTCTGTTTTTATTTTTGGCTCAATTGTTTCGGAGATAAGGGGGGGGGGGGTCAATTTTCATCTATTTTCTTAAATAACTTAACTAAGTATTATAAAAAAATAAAATAAGACCCTCATAATAAGCACTTCCATTTGATATGTCACAAGGCACAATATACAATAATAAATTGTTATACAAGGGGCTAAAATGACGCATTACATACGAGGTAGTTTTACTCCCGAGCCTTAGCGAGGAAGGTACTGCTAGGCCGCAACGCAATGCACGCATTCTACCGAAGAATACGCCGCTTTTAGTTCCATTTTCAAAAATAAAATGTTCTTCTTTTTTTACGAAACAGTAATATGTCGAGTCTTTATTCATGATTATTTTACTTAAGGTGAATCCGCAGCTGTAGCCCGCAAAATTCCTTACGTTTTTTTGCTATTTGCAGGTCAGCGTCAGGTTGTATCTGTATCACAATATGATTCGCGACTATACCACATATGTATTTACATAATTATAATCTTTAAAAGAAAAAGAAAAGAAAGAAAGAAAAATATTTTTTCATTAATACAGCTACAACTGCGGATTCACCTTAAGAATAATGACTTTTTAGTTTTGTAGGCTCGTTGGTACCCGACAATAAAAAACCCACTTTTTGCCCTAGAGCATGATTTTAGCCCCGTTCTGGTACGCTAAAATTACGGACTTTTTGAGCAAGCAAATTTGGCAAGAAGCAAGGTATCTTAGCACAAATAAAGGAAAAAGTCCGAAAATCGTTAATTTGTAGTATAATCACATAAAAAATGTGATTACAAATTTACATTTGCAATTGGAAAATTGACCGTGGCGTATATCGATGATCAAAATCAAAATCAAAAATATTTTGATGTATGGGAGAATATGTTTTTCAACTACAATGTTAAGTTTATTTTTGGGTTAAATTCATCCCAACTACGGAACCCTCCACTGTGCGTGGTCCAACATGCACTTGGCCTTCTTTTTCTCGTCTATACCATGGCGTGGGGTATCGTTGGATAGGCCGTTCAAAATATTGCGGGTCTATGAAAACCATTCTTCAATTCAGGGATCCATTCAATTTAGTTTTAAACGCCTGAAAATTCCATCGCGAACCATTACTTATCGACCACTAAAGAACATTATTAGGGAATGTTTTGATCAGGATCTCGAATTACTTAACTGGAAAGCGAGCTGAAAAATGTTAATACAATGGTCAGTGAATTTAACTCGAAGTTACTTACACTATTTGATATCCATGCACCTCTAAAACTAGTATTATTAACCCTTAAATGCATGATTTTTTGTTTTGTAATATAAATAATATTTTTGGGTAATGTTTGACGTTATGTAATAGGAAAAATAATAAAAAACATCTCAAGTAAAAAACAAAGATTTTATTAGGAAAAAACTATAATTATGTTGCCTTTTGGATAGATTATGCGTTGAAGGACTTCCTAATCTAAGAGTGGAATGCAGCAAAACGATTTCTTTCTTTGGTATGGCAAAGAGTTTCTTTTCGCATCTTCTTTCGTTGTGTCGACACCATCCGTCTTACATCTTTTACTGGCACAGGGTTGAGTGGTTCCCAGGGTTACGAGCCTATCCGAAAGGGATATCGTGGCCCTGGCACACAGGCAGTTGAAGGAACACGGTGGGTTTTAGTCAGTAAAAGTCTGACACGCCCTCCCGCTCCGCCCAGAGCGAGAGAAGTTATTTGATAATTTCTCACCCAAAAAAAAAAAAATAAAAATGAGTGGTTTACGACGAGGTTTTTCCGCTTCCAATTCTCTTTCAATATTGCTGCTAGATGGTCTTCCTCTCTTTTCAACACTTTTTTATAGTTACATAAAGCCTCTGCCAACTCTGCTCTAAAGTCGCCTAATGTTATTTTTTTGGTTTGATTTCCATTATTACGAGTAGCTTTTTTATCCTGTACCTTCCCAAAAAGCTATCCATAAGGTCAACGCCCCCCATGGGGAGTTGACCTTATGGATAGCTTTTTGGTTAGCTTTAGCTTGGGCGTTATAGTCCTTGATAATTTTTGGGCAGGGTATAGATATTACTTTTTTCTGTTCTGGTTCTGCTCCAACGTATGTAGCTGCTAATACAGATATGTCTACACCTTCATAATCAGCCACTTGCTCCTCATAAGACCCGAGGGTCATAAAATATTCTGTACCTCGAGAGGTACAGAATATTTTATGAATGTCTGCTGTGTTGGCAGCTTACAATTCTTGCCGAGACGATTCCTTTGGATGGTACCCAGAGCATAAATGCCCTGACTATCAAGGTAGTGCAGCAAAGGAATTGAGGTGTGGTGGAGATGAAAAGGTGGGATGTAAAAGCTAAAAACCAAAAACAAAAAATAACGTCAAGCCGGCCCACAGCCATATAAATTCGTAGAATTTATAGACAGCAAACGCATAATGTAGACATTTGGCAACATATTAAAAACTAACTTTACATAAAATTACAAAGAAATTAGAGGAAAAATATATCGATGCCTTACGGGCGAAAGGGGATAAGCGACATTTTTTGAGAAATTCAGTTATATACATACTTAGAATCGCCTTTTTTTTCTGCGTCGATTGGTCTAGGTAACGTTTGCCTACGTGAAATTTTTTGTCGGTTACGCGGTAGGAAAAATAGACTTCTGTCAATTTATTTCGTTGTAAACGACTTCAATTTTTGTAAAATTATTTTTTTGGTGTTTGATCTACGAATTATTTAAGAATAAAGAAGTTACACCTTTTGGACTTTTTGTAATATTTTAATGATTGTACGTTAAACTATTTTGGCTGGAAGTAAAAATTCAGAAATATGTATTTAGTTTGTTATGCCTGTTCGTGTTTAAAACATAATTAGTCGTTTATTCCGTTTTGGCCGTTACTTTATTTAAGTTGAACTTTTTTATAGTTTTTAGATTAGGTACCTATATTGCAATTATTTGAATTGTTCTAAGTAAAAATATTGAGACAAGTGATTATGATGTTGAAAGGGCCACTAATTTTAAGAATTTGTTTTCATTATTTTGATAAATTTGATTTTAAACATTGATCTCAATGTGATACAAGTAGCTGTTGCTTTAATTGCAATAGTTCTAAGTCTATTTGATCGCGGTGATTTTTTGATACGAGGGTTTATTACAAACAATTGTTATTTTTAATTTGATAAGTGCGAGGTGCCATTTTTATGTTAATTAAAGACTGAGCTGATTACCTAATTAAATGGTTTTTTATTGTATACCTATACCTCTTGGGTGAACTTGAAATGTTAAATGCAGAGATAACAGTTTTTTAAAGTAAAATAATCAAAATACATCCACTAAATAATTGACACATCTTTTCAAAAAATGTGCTTGATACAATTTTCCTTTCAGTCAACTATTGTTAGGTACATTGTTGGTTAGATTATATTATCACATTTTTTTCTCTAAAAACCCAGACTTGACCTTTTTTTCCTTAATTTAAATAAAACATGGGTTGAATTTAGGTCATTTTTACTCGCATCAGATAATTTGATAATTCAATTTACGACATTTTGGGTGATTTTAAAATAAAGACCATTTGGGGATAACCGACAGTAACTGCTTCTTGCAGGCTGAATTACGTAAAAATAACCACGCCATCTTATAGATAGCATGCTAAATATTATAAAAACTCATTTCCAGGCTTTCGGGAGCTATACTTAATTTTTTATGATTTTTTTTCGTTTATTTTGAACTTTAAATCACTCCCCTGTAAAATTTGAAAAGAGGCGGTTATCCTTTTTCGCCCGTAAGGCATCGGTATGAAATATCAAAAACTTACCTCATTTTCTACTCGATTACTATTTTTCAAACTTTGAAGATTATTTGATGTGAAATCGTAAATCCAATCACTCGTACTCGCCATTATAGAACTTTTACACTTACTCGTTTGTAATGACTATGACAGAAAAATTACCGGCTAATTTCGTTATAGTTTTTATTTTTCTGATAGTCTCTAAATTCTATATTCGCGTATTACGTTGCGTTCAACCACGTACAGCTGTCAAATTATTATTTTGCTGGCAAAAAATAAATTGTTGCCATTTGTCAACTGTATGCATTTAAGGGTAGGAGTATTGTTACCCTTGGATTACTGATAATGTTAAATTTATGATGCATTTGAGGAATAAAGCACATGCAGAGTATTTAAAAAACAAAAAATCTGAGTCTAAAAAGATTTATTACAAGGAATTGAGTCACTTGTTTCTAGGTCTCTGTTTTTCGAAAAGTCAGCGTACTATAAACATAAGATCAACAGTCTATTAAATGACTCCAGAGCGCTTTGGAAAACCCTAAAGTCTACCCTGCTCCCATCTAAACATAAAGAATTACCTGTGCACTTTAACGATCCCGCCAAATTTTTGATTTTCTGAATGTGCCGAGTGCGGATACGGTTAGTGATTCATTGCTTGCATATTTTGAATTCGCACGAAAAAATAGTTCCACGTTTACTTTGAGAGCTACAACACACAAGGAAATCGCAAACATACTGGCTACTATTACATCGAATGCTGAAGGTTTCAATGGCTTTACCATAAATATGATATTACTGACTCTACCTGGGACTTTGGACGCCGTGACTGCTTTGGTAAATGCATTTCTCACATCCTCATCTTTCCCTGAGGTATGGAAAATTGCAAAAGTGCACCCTTTGCCGAAGACTCTTAATGCATTAGACATGAAGGATCTTAGACCTATTAGTATACTGCCGGTACTTTCTAAAGTTTTAGAGAAAGTTGTTTGTGCGCAATTGATTGAATTTTTAGAAACAAATAAAATCCTCCCAGATGTTCAATCAGGGTTCAGGATAGGCCGTAGTACAGCCACGGCTTTGTTGGATTTGACAGACAATATCTTGTCAGCTCAGGATAACGGGATGTGCACTCTTTTGGTGTTGCTTGATTTTTCACGCGCCTTTGACTGTATTAACGTTCCTCTATTATTGTCACAGAAAGCTTTTTATGGATTTGACGAGGACGCTATAAATTGGTTTGATAGCTATCTTGGCGATCGTATGCAATTCGTTGAAATACGTCGGGCGGACGGCTCAACAGTTGTCTCTGGACATCGTTGAGTAGGAAGGGGGGTTCCGCAGGGCTCGATTCTTGGGCCAGTATTGTTTATATTGTATTGTGCCGATATGATTAAAGATTTAAATAAATGTAAATACCATATTTATGCCGATGATACACAAGTATATATATCATTTAAGCCGCAAGACGATGAAATAGCATTAAACGATCTTAATACAGATCTTGAAAACATAGTGCAATGGTCCAAAGCCAACACGCTTGCCTTGAACCCTACAAAGACTAAGTTTATGCTTTTTGGAACCGAAAATCAGTTAGGTAAAATTAAACCCTGTCCCGGCTGTGTGACTGTGATGGGACAGCCTATCTAACGGGTCTACGAAGCACGTAATCTAGGTCTTATCATGGACACGGAACTTCATTTTCACAAACACGTATCTGAGTCTATCCGTAACTGCTATTATAGACTTAAGATTTTATACAAAGCCCGTCCCTATCTTAGTGACGAATTGCGAGTCTTACTTGTGGTGGTCTTTGGTTTTATCGAAGTTAAATTATGCGGACACAGTATATGGCCCACGACTACTGTCGAAAACTGAAAGAATGATCCAAAGACTTCAAAATGCCTGTGCACGCTTCTGTTTTAAAGTTCCCTTTAGGGGACATGTTACACCTTTCTTCAATGAGCACAACATTTTAAAAATGAAAGCTAGACGTAAACTCCACTTGGCCAGCCTACTATTTGGCGTTATTAAGTCCCATTCCCCTTCTTACTTATATGACAGACTATCATGGACAAGAAGATACAGAATCGGTGAAGGAAGAAAATGTTCTCAACAGCTTTCCATCCCACAGCATAAGTCGGCGGCTTTTAGAGGCAGTTTTCGCTACGCAGCCACTAAATGCTGGAACAATATCCCTCCTCCCATAAAATATAGTAAAAGTTGCTCGACTATCAAATTGAAATTTAAAAAAATAATTATTAAAGCAACAAAAAGATTTTGAAAATGTTTGCGCCGAAATATCTGCCATATAAAAACAATATTTTTATTCTATTTTACCAATTTTATGATTTTTAATTTTTATTAGTCAATTATTATTGTCCTAATCGGTAATGTATCGAATGTTCCGTTTGGTGCCGGACGTAAAAAATTGCTCCATCCCATTTCTTCCCGTGGATGTCGTAAAAGGCGACTAAGGGACTTACTAGAGAATGGGCAGCAGCGTTCTCTATGCATTTTTAAAACCATACTGCTATCGCCAACCCACCTGCCAAGCGTGGCGATTATGGCAAACCCCCCCTATTCGGGGGAGGCCTATGCCCAGCAGTGGACGTCTTTCGGCTGAAATGATGATGACGATGAATCGGTAATAAAAACTGCATCAAAATCCGTTTCGTAGTTTAGAAGAACAACGCAATCACACGATTTTGCATTTAAAATACTTTCTATTTATAATTTTTTAATATAGTTAATACACAGATATTGGGTATTTATTTTAGGTTTACATTAAACATTACACACACACAAAATATGTATGTCACAACATTTTATTTTATTTGAGCTTTTTTTATATTATCACCTTTAATTTATTCTCTTAATTAATTAACGGACACACACTTCTCTATGTGTTTATTATTCTAGCGTATGGCACTCGTGGGTTGCAGCTGAAAATCAGCGTCAGGTGGTACACCTTGTCATTATGCTGAGCTGAGGCCCATTTGGCATTATAATAATTGTTTTCTGTTATTAAAATTTATAGTTTTAAGGTGTATTTTTTGCTGTAATGCCAATAAACACATTTTTCTTTCTTTCTTTCTTATCTGTTTGCGTATATTAAGCTTAAAAGTGCTAATTTTTGTTACAATCAAGTGTGTGTCAACTAAAGGTTTTTTTTTGGATCAATCAATCAACTCAGCCTATAGCAGTCCACTGCTGGACACAGGCCTCTCCCAGGCTGCGCCACAACACCCTGTCCTCCGCCTTTCGCATCCAGTCTGATTTTTTTGGATACCTATGTGAAAAAATTCATGTACATAAATAAATAAATTAAAAGGAAAACTATCACAGTTAAGCAGGCTTTACAAATTAACGAGTAATAGTCGACCAACTTACCTACGTTTTTTTTTTTTTTTTTTTTTTTTTTTTTTTTTTTTTTTTTTTTTTTTTTTTTTAAACGTTTGCAGTTGGAGAATTGACCGTCACGTATGTATCGATGTATGGCGTTAGACATCACACATACGCCGTTAGAAAAATTCGTGATTTAACTGATTTAGAAACAGCCCGCTTAGTATACTTTATTTATTTTCATAGTGTAATGTCGTACGATATTCTGTTGTGGGGAAATGCCGCCGATATTCAGTCAATTTTTGTTTTACAAAAAAGGCAATTCGTTCAATTTATAAATTAAGTGTCAGACACTCCTTCAGAGACAAATTTATAGATATTAATATAATGACTGTAGCTTCTCAGTATATTTATGAAAATCTTTTTTATGCACATAAAAATATTAATATTTAAAAAAAATACAGCGATATCCATAATGTAAACACTAGGAACAAGCATAAATTTGTTGTTCCTACAACCAGGCTTAAAAAAATAGGTGGCTCATTTAGATGCCAGTGTATACGTTTCTATAATAAACTTCCTAGCCATATTTAAGAATTAAGCCTTAACAAATTCAAATGTTTTATAAAGCGGAAACTGTGCCAGAAAGCCGTTTATACTGTTATAGACTTTAATGAGGACAAAAAGGCTTGGGATTGAGCTCGTCCAATAAATTTACAGTGAATCTTGATTTGATTTATATTTTTTTTTGCCAACTATTTATATTTTTGTTTTTGTTTTTTATATACCATTTTACATTAACAATGAAATGAATATTTACTTCGTAAAGTATTATATTATTTTAATTATTACGGCACGGCACGATAACTGACAAATGCGTACACTGACTGGACAGGTCCACTCAAATCTGTGTGGTTCTTTCCTCAAAAGACCATTTCAGACACCAATCTACATGGTCCTCAAATGATCTGACCAAGATTATATCCGTATTTTATATACACATTGACATTGATGAATTTTATATATACAATGACATGAATATTTACTTTGTTAAGTATTATATTGTTTTAATTAAGTATTGTAAATGTGAAGACTATGTGGCTTATTGTTTATTTTTGTTTTTACTCAGTTAGTTTTCATCATTGTCTGGCAGTTTGAGTAATTTATGCGGCCTACCCAAATGTCCTTTCTTTGGTACTGTTCGTTGAATCGTTAAGCTCCTCAAGTTCTGAGTTGAGCTGCACGACTACTGACAAATGCGTACACTGACTGGACAGGTCCCCTCAATCTGTATGATTATTTCATCAAAAGATCATTTCAGGCACCAATCTACATGGTCTTCACATGATTTGACCAAGATTATGTCTGGACTTTAAAAGAGACTGTGACCTTGTGTTTTGAGTTTGTTTCGGCCTTTCTTCTCAGAGTAGTCAGTTATGAAACGCCGACCTCATCTAGCTTTTTTTTTTAAATATTTTTGACGTGTAAAAGTGTTTGTACAAACCATGGACGTACAAACCTACTTACAGAAAATAAATCATTTATCATTTATGGGAGAACATGTTTTTCAACTACAATGTTAAGTTTGTTTTTGGGATAAATTCATCCTAACTACCCCTTCATTCTGCGTAGTCCGACACGCACTTGGCCGGTTTTATTTATAGCACCCGTTGCACCTTATTTTACGTCCAGACGTTTCTACTACCATTTGGCCGGTTTTTAGGGTTCCGTACCCGATTAAGTTGAAATTTGGGACGCATATGACCCAAACACGGACGTGTAACGTAAATAAATGAATTTTGAATATGGGGTACTTTTGGGGGTAAATCAGAAAAAAAAAAAAGTTTTTCAAAATGTACCGTGCGACACATCAAATGAAAGGGCTGTAAGGATTTCAGATATATTTTTTTTATAATTTTAAAATAAATACTTTTAAAATTATTAACGAAAATAGATGAAAATTGACCATACCCCTTATCTCCGAAACAAATGAGCCAAAAATTTTGAAAAATATACAAAAAATTGCTCTTTACTTATAGATTACAGGAAAACCTATAAAAAGTCTATGATCTTAAAATAACATAGTAAATCTCTCAATATTGTGCGTACAAACTACATTTGCAGTTGGAATGTATGAGGGAACATGTTTTCAACTGCAATGTTAAGTTTGTTCATAGGATAATTAATCCCAACTACGGAACCCTGCATTGTGCGTGGTCCGACACGCACTTGGCCGGTTTTTTTTTTAATATTTTGGGAATGTGAGAACGTTGTAGGCTTAATATACTCAAAATAAAAAAAAAAACAAAATAATGAATTTCACATAATAAACCTACCTATGAAACGTCAGAAGCTAGGTGCACGGTTCCAATTGGTCGTTTACTATGAAGAAGAGCCGGCAAGAAACTCCACGGTTAGTATTTTAAAAATAACGGGCTTTTACGATTTTTTCAAATTACAGTGTTAATAGGTATATTGGGAGGGACAGTGTAGGCTGTGTAGGCGTGTGCGTTACCCAGGCCAGATGTTGTCGAAAATGGTCATTTGAATCTAATACATAATTAGTTTTGCGGCTTCTGTAATTGTTGCGCACATTTTTAAATTTGTTGCGCATAATTTTTTTTAATTATTTCACAAAAACATTTCCTGCTGGGGTAACGTTATCCCAGCCAGACCTTTTTCTTTCTAATGGGAATATTTAAATAAATACTAGCTATAAAATTAGTTGTCTAGATGAAGTAAATGTTGTGCCTTATTTTGTATTTGTTCTTTCATCGGTTGCGAAGTTATTCGAGATTTTGCTGGGGTAACGTTTTTGGTTTTGCTAGATCTTTGAAACGTATAAGCGGATTCTTATCATATTTTGTACATGACTTCTTAGGAATTAGTTTAAATTTGTTCTGCAATAAAAAAACCAAAATAATGCATAGTTTAAAGGTT
The DNA here is from genome assembly GCA_948098905.1 of Tiliacea aurago. NCBI lineage: Eukaryota > Metazoa > Arthropoda > Insecta > Lepidoptera > Noctuidae > Tiliacea > Tiliacea aurago. The sequence goes on from OX402593.1 coordinate 24,002,615, forward strand.
ATTTCATTAAATAGAAAAACACTTCAATTGGTTCCAGCACTCTCAATAAGAGGTCTAAAGACTTACTTTAAACGTTATTTTAAAGCTTGTAAATGCCTTCAAATGTATGTGAAGTTTCATTAGTATCCTGTAAGTATTTAACAAGTTATGATGATATTCAGTTCTTCACGAGCACGGTCTTGATGCGCGCGGTGTTATTTGGCCACTGGATTGGATATATGAACTGAATGTTATGTCACTTATTAGTTGTTTAGTTCAGTTGTATATCAGTAAAATTTCAGCGTAGTACATTTGATAATTAATGAGATAATACGATTAAAGTCATTATCATTATCGAAGTGAATGACCGAGGTAACCCGACCAAGTTTAGGTGGTTACGAAACTATGCATTATTTTGGTTTTTTTTATTGCAGAACAAATTTAAACTAATTCCTAAGAAGTCATGTACAAAATATGATAAGAATCCGCTTAACCGTTTCAAAGATCTAGCAAAACCAAAAACGTTACCCCAGCAAAATCTCGAATATCTTCGCAACCGATGAAAGAACAAATACAAAATAAGGCACAACATTTACTTCATCTAGACAACTAATTTTATAGCTAGTATTTATTTAAATATTCCCATTAGAAAGAAAAAGGTCTGGCTGGGATAACGTTACCCCAGCAGGAAATGTTTTTGTGAAATAATTAAAAAACTATAAGCGCAACAAATTTAAAAATGTGCGCAACAATTACAGAAGCCGCAAAACTAATTATCTATTAGATCAAATGACCATTTTCGACAACATCTGGCCTGGGTAACGCACACAGTGTAGGCCCGTCAAGTCAACATGTACCAGTGTACTTAACCATATAGAAAATTGTCTACAAATGTACAGTTTAATAAGCCTACAAAGTTCTCATATTCACAATTTTTTTTTTTTTTTATATAATATTACTAATACCTAGTAGGTACATTACTGCAGTGGCCTGCAACCAGGGGCATTGATGGACGAACGTGATTTTTTTTTTCTCTTTTAGTGAGACTTTTTGTTAAGTCCCTTTCAACAGATAGTATCAATTTTGACCTTGTTTGTACAAGGTTTTGGGGATTTTGAAGTATATTGCTAATCCATTGCTTCATATGTTAGAAAACTTTGTCTGCTCAACAATGTAACTAACGCAATGAATGTTGTTGAACTGTCAAACTGAAACCGCTTCCTACTCATAGTGTGTTACGCAATTAGCCTACTGGTCTTTGTTTTTTATTTAAACACTTTTCTTTAAAAGTCCATTAAACAACAAGTTAACATGTAGGTAGGTTGATTCGGGATAGCGTTCATTCGGGATTTCGAGTTTTGGTCTAACGTATAAGTCTTTTTAAAAGAGTAACCGTGGAGTTCCTTGCCGGCTCTTCTCTATAGGACACGACCAATTGGAACAGTGCAGCCAGTTTCAGAAGTGCTCATGTAGGTTTAGGTTAATACAACGAGAGTTACGTCGCATTATATAAAATATTTTGATTTAATATTTATTGTACGGGTAAATTTTTTGTCAAGCCAGTGTGTTTAGATTCTGAACCTGAATCCTAGAGAAAAACGCTGAAAGAAAACATAGGCAAAGTTTTAAAGAACCATAAAATGACATCAGTCAAATGAAAAAAAAAAAGATCAAATAAATATCATCATCAATCAAAAAAAGAACAGTTTTGATCAATGCATATAATGGCGGCTACTTCAACTGAACTTCGTATCTAAGAATACACCAATTTTTTAATTAAATTTGAATGTCAAATAATTTTCTTTAAAATTCAGCTCATGTTTCCGTTGCGGTGGACCGACCTGGTGAAGGACCGGTCAATATGGACCGGCCCGTATAGTATGGGGGGGGGGTCCCCAATCGTCGCCATAGGTCCTACGTCTGTAGGGGATGTCTTTTGGCTGAAATGGTGAAGCATTCGATTACGATTAAACTAAGTAACTATTTTGTGTTTCGTAGAACATACCTGCATGGAGACTGCGGTGAATTTATCAACAGCAGAATCAACATCAGCATCATCAGATACAACGGCGACGGTGCCAGAATTCAACCCTGAATACAAATCCATTTAAATCTTTACCAGGGAGCAAACATAATGGTAGTTATGACAACTTTTAAAGAAATAACTATAATTATGACGATAGAAAGCCTTCTTGAGTTTTCTAGCTTAGTAAAAGTTCAGTTTTGTTTTGAATGCTCCAGATTAATTATAGCAATTTGTAATAATCTGTAAAAGCTTTGATTACCACCGAGTGGCACAAAGGTAACTGCAGCAGTCGCCACCTCTGGACGGCTGCCGTCAACGCATCGGCTACTGTAGTCGACACGCCCCGCCGGCACCAAGGATTTTCGTTGATATGTGGCAACGCGCAACTTCTACAGTAACTTCTGTGCCGCTCATCAGCAGCTCTTATAGAGCTAAATCTAAGACGTACCTTTTTCTGGACATTGTTCTGCACGTTGAAGTCGATAAGAGTGTTCCATCAGCACAAATTCCAATACAAGGTTCTTGGCTCTGTAAAGAATGAAATTTGAGTTTGTACCCAACTGCAAAATTTTATCAAGCAAGCAATTTTTCCATATATTTTGAAGTCAGATTGTTCTACTAGTCAGAAGTTCAGTCCAGACTAATTATTCAAATTCAAAATATTCTAAATCACATAAGCCCACATGGACACATGAAACGTCAGAAGCTAGGTGCACAGTTCCACTTGGTAATTTCCTATGAGAAGAGCCGACTAGAAATCCACGGTTACTCTTTTAAAAATAATTGAAACATTTACCTCTAAGTTAGGAAATAAGTATATGATACAGGAGTATCGATTTACAAAAATATTTATTTTGATAATAGTGTTTTATTTATCGCCTTTTCTGGTTGGTATGTTTATAAATAAATAAGTATGTATGTGTCTTCGTAAGTGTAACTAGTTAATGGATTTTATAATACTTATTACATCAGTCGATTTCTAAAATAGGATATGCTGAGTCCCGTCTCTCTTATATACTAAACGACAGTGTTTAATTCAGTGTAAACCCGCCATAAGAACCCTCTCCTGGAGTCCCCAGTGAGCCGCTACGGAAATAGGTACAGAGTTGTCGCCGTCCTGGAACCAGAGGAGTTTCGACTAGCAGCAGAGCTATCATATACAGTCCACTCGCTGCACATTCATAACATGGGTTATTAGACGTCACCATAAAGTAAATATAGCTACCAAAAACAATAAAATGTTGGTGTCTCAAAATAAAAATATATCGCAAATGTATCGTTTATATGGGTATTGTTAATTTGACGTATACTGTTAATAAAAACAACTGAATTAAAAAAAAAATATTTTTTTTTTCATGTAGGTAATGAAATATTATGGCTAATTTTTTCATTATCCTGGCAACCGTACACACACATATACATAGATAATACACTATATGTAGAACATAGAGGCACCTGTTCTTATAGTGCTGTCACGTGGCTGTAACGCACACATGTCTACAAACGGGCCTCACTTTATTGTTCCGCGCGGTCTATCTGCTTCTTTCTATAATCTGAGTTTACTACGTGTATTTATATTATGGAAATCGCTTCTTATTTTGAAATAATAACATAATAAATCTTAGAAAGTATAAGATATAAAGAGAAGGCAGAGTTAGTACATCAATTTCCACGGCCAACACCCAGAAAAAAGAAAGAAAGTAATTACAATATAATTATTTTATTTGACGGTCCTGTGCCCGTTAAAGTACGAAGAGACTTATTTTTTATGTTTAGTTAATTTTTTTGTTTACATAATCTACATGTAATCTACTTATACAGGGTGGAAACTTTCAGCGGAGCAATAAGGGGAAGTACCTTATCCGTTGCAGCTACGCGAAAATGGTCTTAAGAGACTATCCATAATTTTTTATGGAATTTTGATCCCCATTCACAGATTTTCAAAAAAATGTACAGTCAGCAGGAAAATTCGCCGTTTTCACAAAAACTTTTTTTTATGCCAATCGATTCTGTTTCTTATATTGGACCAACTGAGGTTTGAGTACTAGAAAAGTCAGAAATCGCAAAAAACTTTTCACATACATTTCGTAGGAAATGAGACTCCAACTTAAATGTTTTACCATAGATAAACTGGCCGCTACAAAAAATACTGTTCGTAAAACAAATCAAATACAATAACTTTTACTTTGGGTATTATTTTACCTTAAAATTAAAAACTTGAAACTTTACATTTGGACTCACCTAGAAATTTTACTTTTGCTCTAAGATATGAGGTGTTCAAAATGGTAGCCGGTTTGACGTAGGCACAGGTTTACTCTCTTTACTACAGAGTGGGTAGCAGCTGAAAATACAACGGAAATATAACTTGGATAAAAACTGTTTTTATCCAAGTTGTATTTCCAACAAGATGACGCTCCGCCACACAACAGCCGCCATTCCCGTTCTGATTTGAACCGGCAATTCCCAAGGCAGTGGATAGGAACATAATATGGTCCTATACCGTGGCCACCTCCTGATCTCATACCACTTGATTTTTTTATGTGGGACTATTTAAAAAATTAACTTTATAAAAAGAAAATGCGACAATGTTCAGGAACTCAAAGATTCACTTACCACGATTCTCTATGGAATTAATCCTAGCACATTGTCAGCTGCTACCCACTCTGTAGTAAAGAGAGTAAACCTGTGCCTACGTCAAAACGGCTACCATTTTGAACACCTCATATCTTAGAGCAAAAGTAAAATTTCTAGGTGAGTCCAAATGTAAAGTTTCAAGTTTTTAATTTTAAGTTAAAATAATACCCAAAGTAAAAGTTATTGTATTTGATTTGTTTTTCGGAACAGTATTTTTTGTAGCGGCCAGTTTATCTATGGTAAAACATTTAAGTTGGAGTCTCATTTCCTACGAAATGTATGGTAAAAGTTTTTTGCGATTTCTGACTTTTCTAGTACTCAAACCTCAGTTGGTCTAATAGAGGTTTTTGATCCTTATAAGAAACCGGATCGATCGGCATAAAAATTTTTTTTTGTGAAAACTGCCCGTTTTCCTGCTGACTGTACATTTTTTTGAAAATCTGTGAATGGGGATCAAAATTCCTTAAAAAATTATGGATAATCTCTTAAGACCATTTTCGCGTAACTGCAATGGATAAGGTAGTACTTCTCCTTACTGCCCCGCTGAAAGTTTCCATCCTGTATAAGTACTTACTTATTATTTATTTTTTTCAAATTTTGTTTTTATTTTTCCTGGGTTCCTTTATCGATACTGAACCTACCCCTAAGCTATGGCACGCAATTACTTTAACACCCTGTATAGTGATAGCTATTCATAATTTGTTACTGCTTCAACATTTTAGGAATTCAACATTACGGGTCTAAAGGATTGTATCGACGATCCATAACCATACTTAAATAGAACAATAATTTGTAATTATTATGTTATAATTTTTCATTATGTGCAATTAATAAGACTAGGTTATCTGCGGCGCATCAGCTGATTGTGAGGTCGTTGTAGATTTCGTCCAGTGCAGAAGGCGGTGATGACTGATGAGCCATACCGCAGCTGTTAACGTCACATAAAGGCGCAGGGCACACTTAATATGTGGGCGTCCAAGCAAAAAGGGTCCAATTCTCGGCATTTAGTTTCCGAGATATACGCAGTTTTGTAAAATTGGAAGAAAATAATTGCATTTTGCGATTTTAAATCAATTAATGTTCAATTATCAACAAGTTCATATAGTAAATGACTATAAATCATATTTCTAAGTACCAGAAATTTTAAAAGAAAAGTCAAATTTGAAAATGATTTGTCTCAAATCAAGGTTTTAAAGAGTTTCAACTTCAAATGTCTGATAAAAAAATGTGCCAGTTTTTGAAATATGTTTTTAATTCTTATTATCAATTGACTATTCTAGATACTTACCGAATCTAGTCGAACTAAATACCCCACTACTGGACCCTTTATCTTGGACGCCCACACATTATTAATCCAGTCAAAATTGTAGTATTGAAGGCAAAAAGCTTGTCATCTTTGTAAGTATGATTTTTCTGTCTGGTCTATGTCGCTGCATGGTCGTTGCAGACCCACTTCATTAACGGCCGAACCCAATAACCTATCTATTACCAGTTTTGGCATATTGGAGATAGAAAAATCTATCTATCGATGGTTTTAGCATCCCAATAATCTATCAGACAATATGGAATCTTACCGGCCCACGCTTTATACCAATGCTTACTACGGATAGAGCTATTTGTATGAAAATGTCAAAGTATGCGTCCCAATAATCTGTTAGCGTCTCCTCGAACCGAACCTGCTCACGAAGATTCAGCCTGTTATTACTCACTAAAAAAACAGGCGGTGGCTGCTGTACTACTTGTATTATGCTACACAGCATAATTGGGAATCAAACGAGCTTACCTCTTAAGCGAAGTCTTGATTCTAATTTTATGAACGGCGATCTGAAATATAATTAATTAAACAGAGTAGTGTTCCTTACACACACGTATTAACATCGCATTTTTAGAGATAAAATATATATATTTTTTTAAGTTGGATTATTATCTCAGCGTTGGCAAGTGGCAACACAGATACTTATGTCACTTATTTTAGAGATCCTTAAGTAAGGAACAAGCTCTGTTTTCTGTACAGAGTAGTTCCGCATACTAACATTCACTAGGGTTTCCTGAAAGGATAAGTGAATTAGGTAGACTGATTATTGCAGCATTGGGGTTGTTAGCTAGTGGCGGGTGGGTGATTATATTTCAGATCGCCGTTCATAAAATTAGAATCAAGACTTCGCTTAAGAGGTAAGCTCCTTTGATTCCCAATTTTATTTCACGGCGATCTGAAATATAATTAATTAAACAGAGTAGATGTTTAGAGTTGTCTGCAATATCTGGTTATAAATATTCTGGTTTGTTAAGTAGGTACTTTTTATTTTGTTCATTACCGTTACTTTGTTAGGAATTAGAATTCCTATTATATATAATTATTATTCCTATTCCTGGCTATTGTTAGTCAGCAATGAGGCATAATCAACATCGAGAAAACCCACATTGTGTTTGTCTCAATTGATGTCAACTTTAAGTTGAGCTGTTGTATTTGTTGTACTGTGAGAGGTAAAGGATTAATATTACTTTAGCTTACTATTTAGCTTATCGTAACTTACGGTTATAATGAAGTATTTGTTTTATTAGTCTACAGAGTCAACATTAGAGCCAAAACGGCAGCCAACTTGTTTAGTAAAGTTTGTTCTGTATGTGAGATTGAATAGTTTTGAATATTTTCGTGACTGGGAATAGCAGCCTTATATGTCTCCATAAGCTTTAACGTTCACTTATTTGGGATTCAGTGTGGAACTTACTGCGTGAGATTGCACTAAGCTCATGAACTCTATTATTACGTTTAATTGCGTATTATAATATGTGTTTTAGTCACTGAGGTGGCAGATTTTGTTGCCCAGATCGTTGTAAAAGCTCTGTTTTTTTTTTTGCGTTGTATTGGCGCTGGATAAGCTTTTGACACTTTCGCCAACCCGCCTGCCAAGCGTGGCAATTATGGGAAACCCCCCCCCCCCCCCCCCGGAGGACGCCCATGTCCAACAGTGGATGTTTATCAGCTGAATAGATGATGCTTTTGACTTGATCACTTTTAAGTTTTGTAAGCACCATTTACTTAATAGAATTTAAAAAAGAAGAAAATATATTTCTTAATTTATAGTGAAACCACCGTTTACTTCAAGTACTTATGATCAAAGGGATCCTACCTTCCACATGATTTTCATACGTTCTGCTAGCAAATAGTCAAAATAATTATTACTTGACAAGTTGAGAGCTAATCGAAAAGATTAGTTTCATCTATGGGGCATTAAATTGAGTTATATGCCTTAGGTGAGGAAGTTGTATAATTAGTTATGTTCACTGTACAATGTGCTTAAGAACGAATAAATTTTTAGGTACTTTCGTTGATTGTATGGTATGCCTGGCCTTGTTCATGTTCTAATCACGATCCATCAATACTTTATCCTCACAATGCGCTGCCCACCCTTTGTTTTCTTGACAATTTTACTTTAGTGTTGTGATTATCATTGTTATCTAGGTACTGCTAAATGTGTAGTCTAGTACTTGGTTGGAATGATTGAATGTTTAATTAGACATTTTGATTTTATAGCCTTTGAATAAGATCACCCATCTCTGTCCGGCCCTTCTGGGAATGCGGGCGTAATGTTATGTAAATAAACTCTTACTTTTGTTTTAATATAGTTATTTCAAGGCACTTGTTTCAAGGTGTTAGATCTCCATGGTTAATTTTCGGGCGATTTTCGATTTGTACACGTAAATTGGTGTCTGTCTATAAAGGTGCTTATTATGTCGGTCTTGATATTTAGACGAATAAATAATCAGGGTGGGTTGGTAGGAAATATTGTTTCGGTACCTAAGTGTCACTCACTACTGGTAATTTAGTCAAGACCACTGATTACATTTATTATAGGTCAATACAGCAGAGCTATAAGATACAGTTGAAGTATGAGAATTCTATTAAAGAAGTTATTAGACAATGTATTTATAATGAGCCCTTATTTTTAACCTATCTGGTCATAGGAAGAATGCTGCGGGTACCTATAGAATAAAATCATATAAGTAGATACCTATCTATTTTGATAGGTTGAAAAATAATTGAATAGTGTACAAGTTAGCAGTATAAAATAATAGGGTTATATCTGGGAGCTTTGTAATTTTCTGTCAATTAAGTACCAATAATGGAATTCTCACTGCCCTAGGAGGGGTTAAGTACCAGTTTTAGGTTCAGAATGAAGCTAAATTTTCTATTTTGTTTGGGTCTAAAATGTACAAATTCATTGTAAATCTGTACTTAATGCATTTTTAATTCATCTCGGTTTTTACTAGCTGAAATGGTATTCAGAAGTTGAGGTATTGAATTTTGATAGGTATCAAATAGTTTATTGTATCTTTGTACCCACGGCCGATAACAGGGTCAGTGGTCTGCAGCTGTTTTTTCGGCATAGCATATGGTTGTTGCATTCCAGTATCAATCTTGATAAATTGTCATTCAGGAGTGTAGATATAAGCCGGATTGTTATTAAGGTCCACCAACAAAATTCATCTTTGTTTTCCATATTGATTGATTTCTGTACCCAGTTGTAGAATTTATTTATTTCTTATTTACTATAACAAGTCAACTCCTGTTGTGCTATTTAGGTACATTTTTTCAAAAGGACTGGTAAGTTTCTCTATTATCATAATAATAATATCAAAGAAATCATTCTAAATAGATAATATAAAAAAAACCAGATTGATAGCGTTAGATAGCAAGAGTGAATGTCTTGTGGGTTTAATATGTATTAATTAATTATTATTGTTTGTGGCTATAAAATTATATACCCAAGTTTGTTATTGTATCTGTTTGTTTTTCAAATAGAGTAAGTTAGCAATCATGTCAATTTTTGAAGCAATATTAGTTTTATTCTGGTTTTAATTTGGTAGTATTATATTATTATTTATTTATATTTTAATTATTTTTTATGTTGGCAGGTGTTTTTTGTTGCATCAGCCGAGTCAATCCGCAGTTTGTGTTTGTATTATGTTCTTCATGAGCATAAGGTCAGTCATTGCTGTCCCTATGATAGAGGTAACCGGTCCCCCTGTTTATGTCAATCCCTTGTTCCCTCAGTTTAGAGGAATCTGAAAGTACACCTATTACCTTATAGATAATTAAGGGAGCATTGAATAATACTTTGTATGGTTTTGGTTCATTTCAGTTACATTTAGGGAAATTTCCATAGATATCTGAAGCATTTGTTGTCTGCCGTTGTATCACATAATCATTTTTGCAAAGTATCTTGTACCGTCAGCCATTGCATCACAGAATCATTTTAACATATCCTGTACTTATAGTATTTGAATGTATGAGTGTAAAAGTTACACAATTTTGCTTTATATACTTTACAAAATAGGTATCATTTGTAGCTCAGGATAGTTAAGCCACCTAGGTGGCTGATAAAAGTAACCTGTTGAGGCGAGGTGTGCTTCCATAGTATTGTCCTTGATGCGAGAGCTAGGTCACATAGTGGTGGGATAACATGCTATGAGCATATTAAGAGTATTTTATATTCAATAATAACAAATGCTTTGCGAGTGTATAAACACACAGGCAGTGTGCAGGGTTGACTAAGCTGTCTCGCAGCTTTCATACTGTAAGTTAAAAGCATATCAAACCCCCTTTATGACAAGAATCAGTGTCGTTAAGAGTATTTTATACTCAATGATAACAATCCAGGTACGGAGGTAGGGTCCAGCACTCACAAGGGCGTATAATGCTTTTGCACGTGTATAACACACAGACAGTGTGCAGGGTTGGGTAAGGCTGACTCGCAGCGTTCATGCTCTTAAGTTAAAAGCCTATCAAACCACCTTTTTAAATTTTCTTAACCTTGATCATAGAAATGAGACTTAACTGTTATTACAAGTACATACCCGAGTTAGCTATACACACTGTTAACTTTTCATCCAGCTAGTAACGGGAAGGTCACACGTTACTGGCGTGTCTCGCACGCACTGAATGTTGATAAACGCATACCAGTTAGCTATGCACAGTAACATCGCTAAGGGCTTCACGAGCCTCTCTGGCAGCTCCTCATCCAGCTAGTATCGTTGAGATAACAATACTGGTGACATCTCGTGTCTCTGGAGGGATAATGCTTTATAAAATTTGCAGCAACTGGCAATAGGCAGTGTTAATGTCCACCATAGTGCTTATTTAAAGCGCTATCAGTATCGCGTACAAGGTGGTCAGTTAAAGCCAGGCACTCTCGCACATTAAGGTTGTGGGATGCCTCCGGATCTTGGGTCAGGTTTAGCAGTCTGCCTCTGATGTATTTATCTGCTTTCTGTTGATGTCGTTCATGAACGTCGTGGACTCGTGGCCGTCTCAGGTCTCCACTAACAATGCACTCATTACATTTTCTATCACTTGGCATAATTGACACTTTGTCAAAGATCATAATTTCAGTAAAGAGCACTGTAAACATAATAGAAATTAACGATTTGATGAGAGCGAATTTTTTCTTGCGATGTGTTGTCAGCGCGCGAAAGAAAAGTGACAATTTTTTTTTTTTTTTTTTTTAATAATATTTATTCATGACCAAGAAAAGTGACATAAGTATCTGTGTTGCCACTTGCCAACGCTGAGATAATAATCCAACTTAAAAAAATATATATATTTTATCTCTAAAAATGCGATGTTAATACGTGTGTGTAAGGAACACTACTCTGTTTAATTAATTATATTTCAGATCGCCGTGAAATAAAATTGTAATTGATTTGTCTCAAACTCAACTCAAACTTTTCAATTAAACCATTGACAGGCACTTTTGAATTGTCAAGAAGTCAGTCAGTTACAAATATGAAGCTAGTGGCCCATTCCAAATAGTAGGTTCCTATGGAGAAGAACGGGCAAGAAACTCCACGGACACTGTTTTAAATTAAAATATTGATACAAAATATTGGCTACATCATTCATAATGAAGTTAAACATGTGAGAACGATGCAATACGTTAGAAGTGTCCGTGATAAAAAGATAACAATTCAAAACTAAAATAATTAAAAATAAGCCGTGGCAGCTAAGAGATGACCAGTCCCAACTGACAGCGCCCGTTCACGAACATGACGCATGGATCAGCACCATTCAGCTCAACCATTTTGAAGGGAGCTAAATGATCCAACACACACGCCGCCATCAGCGAGACATCTGAGTGAGCATGACATGCTCTCAGCCGCCAGGGCACATTTAAGTCAATGAAAGACAATTACCCGGTAAATGGTAGCTCTGTTGTACATAGTACTCACACCTGTGATATGCAATTATATTATATAGTACAAAGGAGATTGTCTATTGTCAACTTTAAGATTATTTATTAATTTTATAAGACTATTTTAGCACTTTTCGCCTGAAACACAGGATTACCTGAGCATTTCTCAAAATTTTTGACCATAATTTTAAAAATCGTCTTAAAAAATAATATGTATATTTAGGACATATTATGTTACATACAGCTAGCTAAATCTAGACAGATTCTGAATTTCTAATTGTTTTTTTGTTTTATTAGAGTTTTTATACAAAAAACCTATAAAATATAAGTTAAGGACGAAATAAAAATTCTTATTTTGTTACTTGGAAAGGAGTGAAAACCATAAAAAAACATGCAGACTGTATTATAAATTTATGTTTTTCTATGTAGATCATAAATTAAACAACATTTTGAAAAAGTAAAAATTGCGAAAAATATAATAAATTAAATTGTTTTTAGCAATACTGAGTATTTTTTGTTACCATTTGAATACTTTCCAACAAAAAGTTTAGTTTTCCTTTATGATAGGAAAGGAAGGATGCTATATTTTCTATTTATTATAATAATATTTATCATAAAATTGTTTTAAATGATTGATTATTGCGTTTCATTTGAAAGAAAAAGAAATATCTATCTTATTTATCAGCATAATTTTGGGACAGTATCAAAACAAGAAGCTTGGGTAACAAAATTGGAAATGTAAGGCTTAGCATACACACTTGACACTTTATCATAAAATGAAAACAAAATAAGTTAAAATCAAAACAAAAATTAAAAATTTATTGCAAAGCTTTCAGTAAGGAAACAAATAAAAACTAATCAGTTGAGTCTTCATACAGTCTTAATTCTCTTTGGTTAAAATCAACATTTTTAATAATACCTATAAACAAAACAACATATTTTTTTAATGTCACGAAAACTAATAATTATTCGAATACATAAAATAAGTACGTAAAAAACAACGCCCTTGCAGAGCTAAATACTTATAAATATTTAAAATAAAGTTAAAAATTAGACATTACAAAATACACACTCATCCTCAGGGTAGTGGTCGTAGACACTGAAACTTTTGCATGCCTTACACCAGAATAAATTACTGTCTAGTAACAGTCTGATCTGTTCAGTATTCATTGCTACTACAAAATGTGGAAAAACACTATGCAATATATTATTAGTTGCACTTCCACATCCAAAACATTTTTTTGATAGTACGAAATGTGTGACTGACCAGGGCCATACAATATTATCTTCGAAAAAAGCAAGAAAGTCTGTCTTCTTCAGAAACTTATCAATATCAAGGTAAATCACCATTTTTGAGACGCACCTTGAGGTGATTTTCCTGAAAAATTAAAAAAAATAATCAGAAATCAGGATAAAAACCGCTGCTTAGCCGTTAATCCTGTGATAAAATTTTCAAAAGCAATATAAACATAACAAAATATAACATTATGAAAATTGAGGTTAAACGAATATAGTCAATACTATAGTCTATACTTAGCTTTAAAAACTCCTTTTTTGTTACCCTTCGTTCTGGTTATACGTTACCACGCGAAAGTAACAAAATCAGAAGTAACGAAAGGATGGTTATAGATTTTCAAAAAAATACATATTCTTTAAAACTCAATAGTTAAAACAGTATTTTACATCAAATTGTAGTCCATAAAACTAACTATTTATCCATTTTAATAAGAATATTCAGTATAGTTGAACTTACCTTCACACAGTATAACAAAATCCGGAACGAATTCGTCGCAGTGCAGGGCACAACGTTAAGTCGCGGCTGTTGTCGACACCGAAATGACATCACAATCAAAATGGCGATGTGAAATGTCGTCAATAGTATTGCCAAAAGAAAAAACACTACCTAAATTAGTAGTTTAAAAAATCTTTCGACACAAAAATCGGTAACAAAAACTGAATTTCCGTTTTGGAATTTTTTATGGGACAATATTATTTTCCGAAAACTGATTAACTAACGACGTATTTCACTATATACTAAATAAAACATGTATTCAAATACTCTAAGTAGTGTTTTAAGACTATAACATATATTCAGTTTCTTAGAATGTAATGAAATAAATGAGTTCAAAATCACTCCGGTCACAATGGGACAACTTATTTTCCATACTACGAAAATTTTGGTATTTTAGATTATTAATTATTTATTGTAGTTAGTGTGGTTTATTTATAGTTTTGATATTTTTTCTGATAATTTAGTAATATCAATGAAGTTACGACAGTCATGTATATTATTTATGTTATCGTAGTAAAAAAATAATCAAAGACCAAAACATGGGACATCCACATTGCGGCTACGGTCAAAAAATTTGAGAAATGCTCACCTAGTTCAGGCACCTTAGGAATATAATTTACATTTAAGCATAGCTGTACAAATTTTTTAAGCTTGTAATTTTTTGAATAAATACTATTATTATTACAACTTCTTTACTTACCCTGCTTCATGGAGCAGTGTTACTAAGAGGTGACAAATAGCAGCTGTTGCCTTTGATCCACTTATAAGGTGTTTCCCACTGCAGATGTTGAATATCTGATCTCCAAGCATGAGTAGTGGGTCATAGCGATAACAATATTCACAGATCGCTAGAAGAAAATGAGCATTAGTAAAAAAAATCCGGCCAAGTGCGAGTCGGACTCGCGCACGAAGGGTTCCGTACCATTATATATAAAAATGGCAAAAAATCACGTTTGTTGTATGGGAGCCCCCCTTAAATATTTGTTTTATTTTAATTTAAATATTTATTTTTAAAGTGAATATATAACTAAATATTCTGCGAATATTTCAAGTGTCCACCTGTTGCCGTTATCAATTGTAGAGAGCAAAAACGAGCAAAAAAATCACATTTGTTGTATGGGAGCCCACTTAAATATTTATGTTATTCTGTTTTTTAACTGTCTAACTATCACGGTTCAAGAGCTACAGCCTGGTGACAGACAGACAGACGGCGGAGCCTTAGTAATAGGGTTCCCGTTTTACCCTTTGGGTACGGAACCCTAAAAAAAGTAGTCAAGCGATGTAATAGCAAATAAAAAAAAAAATTAAGTCAGGCGTACATACGCATCCCAAGATACCGTACAGAGGTTAAAGTACTTATGTAGGTAAGTGAAGGAATCGTAATGATTTGCCATTATAACAGCAGCCTATTGTTGTCCTACTGCAGGGCAATGGCTTCTTCTCAAATCTTCTCATGCAAATAAAGCATGAGCAATGAATACCACACTTGCTCCAGATGGGTTGGCGATTTACCATTACCACCACACTATATTGCTTATTTGACAACTACTATGATGGCCAGTAACTGTGCTACCCATGCCAGTTACTTACAAAAAACATCTCTAATCTTCAAGGGACACCGTAAGTGTAGAATAATGAGATTTAGTTGTGCACTGGTGTCTTCTATAGGTATATTTCTGATGTAATATTCAAGTTGGCTGATTAAGTTGGCATTCTGTTTTAATTTTGAAGCTATATTCAGTAGTGTGTTCTGTGGACATTCATGCCAAGTTGATATAGTCTCTGGATACCTCTTAATAAACACTTTTCCATCATAAGCATAAGAACCAAGTTTTTCAATTGTCCCATTATAATCATTATATAATTCTAAAAGAGCTTCATTATTTTTTAAATATTCCTGAAACAGAAAAAATATTTTATTTCAAACTATTACTACTATATTTAGGGCCGGTTGTTCAATCCCCAAATAAACAGTCAGGTAACGTTTATTCCACAGGTAGCAAGATATCGAATTTTTCAATCAATAAGACTTATCTGTGGAATAACTGCGCTAACTGAGGAATAAATCTATCTACAGCTTCGACCATCAAATAACTGCCTATTCGATAGGTAGATTTGGCGTTGATTATAACTATATTAATATTATTTATAAGATAAATTATGTATTTTGTTTGTGATTTTGACTTTCAAATTTACAGGTTGCCTGATGGTAAGTGGTCCACTATCATGAAGATCTAATAAATTACAAAAGGCCTTGCATGTGCAGCCATTGCAGGGATAACCCATCACCAACATATTGGAAACTGTAATGCTGCCTGGCTGCAAGAATTGCTTGTTCACAAAGAGTTATACTACTATAGAGAGGTACTTAAGTACTGATATAAGTTTTTAAGTAAGTTACAAAGAGGTACCTACTTAAGATAAGTTCGGATTCGGATGTGTATTTTATTTTAGTGATGATAAATCTTTCAATAAATAATGATAAATAAGTACTTATTCATAAAAGTTGTAGTAGGTGCCTACCTGTGCAAGACTCGTATCCACAGAAATTTCGGAGAATGTTAAATTCATAATTACTGTCTTAATTGCGGCCGATGTTTGTTGAACGTAGGTACTCAACAATGATACCAGTTTAAGTGAAAACAATCGGCGTTATCAGTCGTGGTGTTGATAAGATAAATTAGGACTAGAACATAATCGCTGACAGCGCTCACATCGATTTAATTTGCGTACCGATTTAATTAATACGATTATGTTATGACAGCTGAGAGCTGTCAACAATTCGGAACGCTCGTGAACGCGCTCACAGATAGCACAGTTGCTGACTGGGGCTGCATTCCGAATTAGACCATAATCGCTGTAATCTATTTTAGCGCGTTCAAACGCGATCCCGTATACCAGACCAGCATAGCTATTCACAAAGGTATGATACGGTTTCGTGCCGTATCGAACGTCAGTGTTGTCGACGAAGTCTTCCAAACGCTATTCACAATTCACAAAACCGAAACCGTACAATTTTGACAGTTCAAATACGATAAGAACACATCGATTCTTCCGACAGGTATTTGCTGTCGGAAGTGTTATCGAACAATAAATATTGTAAAAAAACTAATTTACGCACTATCTGAAGTAAGTACGTATACATAATGTAGGTTCATAAAGTTTTCTTATGGTTTTGACCGCTGAATAGATCCAAGCTATGTATAATAAATTAATAAAACACTTTAGATTTTTAATGATAAAAATATTTTGATTCATATTTACTTACTAGATTTATTTTAAATCATGCTTCTACTCATTTTGATTTATAATAATTATATTTCAAAGATAATATTATTTTAGGCGGTTACATTCATCCGTAACATGGGGAGATGCGCTAAGGTAGCCCGCGAAATTCAAATTTTCTTACGTTTTTTGCAATTTGCAGGTCAGTAACAGGTTGTATGTTGATCTAAATATGATTCGCGGCTATAAAAAATATGGATTTACTGAATTACAATCATTAGAATCAGTATTACTACTCTCTAAGTTCAAAAAAAAATCCTACTGAATGATTATTTCAGAAAATATTATTCAGTAGGACTTTTGAAGTTAGAAAATTTAGCTGGCTACCTTAGCGCATCCCCCATATAATGCCCTTGCATGAATGCAATGAGCACCTGCTGCTGCTCCCCTGACAATCTTGTCTGCAAATATGCATTTTTAACTACGTTTTAGAACATCGATTAACAAGAAATTGTAATTGTTACAAACTGATAAAATACCCACACCCATTTATAATAAACTAGTCAGTTTTTTTGTTCAAAGTTATTCAAATACCAAAATGAACTCAAAGTTGAAATTTGTAAAGCAAGTTTAAAAAATCAGGTACATTTTACAGGTTATGCTGAAACCTAAACTCCATTACATTCTTTCTAAGTAAGGCAGCGATAGCGCGGGTGAGGAATTTAAAGTTTCAGTAGTTTTAAGGGGAATATTAAAAAAAAAAAAAGGTTTTCGAATTCCTGTGTGTTGGGCCCATGTGCAGTCTCTAAATTAAATTCAGTATTACGCTGTTTTTTCCTACCTGTTTCATTATTTATTATTTGCCAGGTAGTTTTTATTTTATCATCAGCAGATTTTATTTTATTGCTAATTTATAGAGCTTTAGCTAATTTGCACACACTTTTAAAAGTTTTAGATTATGTTGCAACATGCTGATGAAAGCTAGTATTATTCATAATTATGTTGCTTTAGGCCATAAAGTTCAAAAAGATTTTCCCTGCTTTTACGAATACCTGGAGTCGCCCAATCACTAAATAAGAACTTTGTGTAAATACTTTTAGTCTTTAGTGGAAAAGTGTCATTAAATTGCGTCTTTAATAGTGAAAAGAACTCGGCGTAGAACTCATTTGGGTCACAAATATGATTAAAACTCTGAACAAATAATTTACTGGCCAAAGAATTATTTAATTTCTCTAAATTTTTACTTGTGATTGCCCTAAACCTTATTTGAATTTTTTGTAAAGCAATAGAGGAGCAAAATGTTATTGTTTGTCCACTGTGATCAGATGGCAACTTATTTACAATTTTTTTGTGTAAGTAATCACAATTACAAAAAATATTATCTATACAAGTGGCAGAAGAAGCCGTCACTCAGGTTGGTTCAGCAAAAACATTTGACAAATCAAATGACCTAAAAATACTTAATAATCTGATAGTATTCGCGATATTTTCTAATAAGTTAATGTTAAAATCACCACCTATGATTATTGACTTACTATTTGTACTAATTTTTTTTAATACATCTTTCATTACAGAATCAAACACGGATAGATTCTGGTGACTTGGAGGTCTGTATACACATACACTATATCATGCATAGCAAGCTCAACACAGGATAATTCAATGGTGTGTTCAACAGATAGTCCAATGATGTCTTTTCTTAATGATCCGCCATGTATCATACGTTTTCGGCTAAAATGGCTAACTACACAATAATTTTCAAAATTAATTGACATCACTTGATGATCTTTTAACCAATGTTCTGTTAAACAAATGACATCAAACTTGGTATTTTCTAAAAACAATTCTATTTCCAGTAACTTCGAAGAGTAACCTTGGATATTTTGATTAAATAATTTTAAAGAATGTTGCTTCTCCGTTTGGTTTTTTACTATGAATTATATTGCCAGAAGATACCTTTTTATTATTCTCTAATATTAATAATTGGTTATTTGAAGCGGTAACTTCTGTTGTCTTAATCCGGAACTTCTGTTGTTGAATTATCCGGAGTGACCTCCACAACTACAACTGAAGAGTCAAAAATGGCCGTATGATTCTTCCATTCAAACTTTAACCATCTCTAAACACTATTTGAGGTGTAGTTTAAAAAAAAGCAAATGAAATAAAAATAAATAATTATAAATAAAAAATAATTGGTGCCAAGTTTAAAGGTAGGATAACTTCAAAGAATATGATTTTTCATTCAACCCAAGGGCGATTTTTCCAGCCACGTCCAGGCTGTCATTTGTAGATATTTGACAGTTGTTATGGGTCGTCAGAAGCCTGAAAGTCTTACCAAGGGGTATCGTATTACTGAGTAACTGGGTTGTGGAGGTTATCTAGCCTCCACTGCCTATCTAGGCAGTCGCTTCATGTAAAAATACTGGTATTTAGCTGCAGCCAGTTATACTTGGTAGCAAATAGTTGGCAAAAATTGCAAAAAGTGATATCTCTAGTCCCAGTAGTTTAGGCAGTGCGCTGATAATAAGTCAGTCAGTTTTTCCATTTATATGTTTAAACAGTTATGTTCACTACATTATGCTGAGAGTTATTTTTACCGTCAAGTGAATCCAAAGCCCGAGAATTTTTGTAAGTTTGCATTTGTACGCAGGTACCTACATAATTACATGGTTCACGCCTGAGGTTCACGCTTTCTTACATTTTAATTAAACCTAAAGACTTGTTTATTAACTTTTTACTTTTATTTCGTTTAACAGGGTGTTTCCACGACGCCAAAAAGAATAAAACAAAATTTTTTTTCGTTACTCGCGTAAATAAATGCATGTGTAACTTCTATATGGGAAGAAAAGACTAAATATTAACGGGTTTGCGGTTCTTGCAGTAAAAGTTGGTAATGTTAAATGTAGGTAGATATTATGCCAAAATCGAATGTGATATTTTTTAAATTATAGCTATTTCCGGTGAATTCTGAATTAATTTGTGTGACGACACTGGCTCCTGCTGATAGTCACTCTACAGAGCATCGCATCGATGGTTGCGTGGCGGCTAGACAGCACTCACACAGCAGAGAGAATACTGATGACGGAAGTAAATGTTTAAGGCGACGATAACCGACTTTCTGAAGATCACGTCTAAACGAGTAGTGTTAATGATTTGAAAAAAATATATGTTAAATTAGAGCATTTTCTCAATAATTTAATATGTGAATATTTTAGATTATGTTTATATTGCATAGTGAAAGTAATTGTAAAGTTATGTCCAACGCGGATAAAAAACTGAGAATAGCGCAAAATCTACCAAGCGTATTTTTCTGAAACCTTCATCAATATAAAGATAATTTAATGATTGATCTTTTAGTATACGAGTTTTATTAAAATACCGTTTGTTTTGTGTATAATAAAATAAATAATGCGTCAAATTGGGGACAGCGCTCCTTGATGGGCGAGTCCTATTACTGGCTGAACGTACGACGCTTTGCGTGAGCTCAGTACAGAACACGCAAGCTAACTACTCAAGGTCACTGGCATATATCTCCGTCTTAAGCAATAGAGCACAGGTCGACCGATCAAAGTTTAGCT
Organism: Tiliacea aurago; assembly: GCA_948098905.1. NCBI lineage: Eukaryota > Metazoa > Arthropoda > Insecta > Lepidoptera > Noctuidae > Tiliacea > Tiliacea aurago. The sequence goes on from OX402593.1 coordinate 24,023,042, forward strand.
TTGCATGCTGCGGTCGTTTCGGTCTGTGGATGGGTGACCATTTCTGCTTCATCAGTCATTCATAATTCGAAAGTCGTTACGGGTAGTCAGAAGCCAGAATTTCTGACAAGTTTTACCAAGGGGTATCGTTTACCCAGTAACTGGGTTGTGGAGTCTAAAAAGCAGGCGATTCATGTAAAAACCGGCCAAGTGCGTGTCGGACCACACAAAATGAAAGGTTCCAAAGTTGGGATGAATTCAACCCAAAAACAAACTTAACATTGTACTTAGTTGAAAAACATGTTCTCCCATACATCCATATAGGTAAGTACGTTACGGTCAATTCTCCAACGGCAAATGTAAGTTGGTCGACTATTAATCGTTAACTTGTAAAGCCTACTTTGCTGTGATATCCAGAAACAACCATTTAGCTGGCAGGGCCTAGCTAACGCTAGTTCTGTCTGTAAGGCGATGCTACACATTTCGCACAGCGCAGCGGTTTAGTTGGATGTACCTATTTTGATACAAGTGGAGAATGTTTGTATTTATTTTATTTTTCTTTATCCATTCGAGGCGGAATTAACACCCAAACCGTAGGCGAGGTCGTTTTTGAGCCGAAAACTGCAATAAAAAATTTCCACGTGTATCAAACAACGTTTTTCAATACACTTTTGAAGAACTAAAATAAAATAACGAAAAATATTTTTTCATGTATGAGGAAACTATGATTTAATTTTCTTTTTTTTCCGCGCTTGGCTTTCGCCAGGTTGAAGGAGAAGCAAAGGTATTAGCCGATAAACAGCCTAATATGAAAAATAGAAAATTCAAATATTTTTAAGTTTAGAACACAAATAAATGTTAATTTGTTCATAAACGTTTTTTTTTATTGTAATAATCATGGTATTCTATTTATTATAAACATTACATAAATATTCCAAAAATATTAACGAAGTAAAGACGCATCCTTGCCGAGATTAAAAAAAAATCACCTCCGAATAGAGAGGACCGTCTCTGGCGCAAGACGGTGTGAATAGAGGCATTGAACCAATTTGGACTAAGTATAGGTATATAAATGTAGCAATTTTTATTCCCGCACACGTGTTGGAAAATAAAAAATAGCACGGGTGTGAAATACATTGCATTGTGAACCTAATCGTGGTGCGATATGATCCAGTTTTTGAGGAAGTGTATTGAAAAATATGACAGTGTAGTGGCAGTGAGTGTGTGTAGTGTATATTATTTATGGTTGGATGTATACGTTCAGATTGGATAGACTCACAAGAGCTCGCGAAGCACTGCGTAAACGAACTAACACTTTGCCTTTTTTTTTCCAAGCAGGAGGGCGTCACCGTTTTTTTTGGCTAAAACCCACCCGTGTTCCTTCCGTTGCCTGTGTGCCAGAGTCACGATATCCCTTTCGGACAAACTCGCAACCCTGGCATGCATTGGTGGACCCCGTCAGTTGGTGCTGACATCTCTTTGAGGCGCGCGTGGAACACAACGCGCCGTCGACCCGGGCTTTTGATTTTGTTTTTTTTTTTTATTCTGAACAGGAACCTCCCGAAACAACCGTGTCCGGTGAGGACCTGCGTCAGGCGGAAGGCGAGGACGCCATGGCGCCTCTCTAGCCACTCCTCAAAGAGGGGACTTATTGCCACAATTGTGGCGTGCTAGCGCTGGGTTGCGACAATCACAATCTCCATGCCGCCATGAGATCCCGCCGGTGCTCCGTCCGCTGTGTCGTGATTTCTCGCAGCAGCGGAGTTTCGCCCCGACGTTTCGCCTCCTCGCGCAACTCCCAGATGTGCGCGAGGACTTTTGCCTCCAGATCCCATGGCGGTAGTGTGGCAAGGGGGCTCACCGCCTCACGGGAGACCGTGTGGTAACCCCGTACCAGCCTGATGGCCATGACCCTTTGGGACGCGTTCAACCGCTGGGCTGGTCGCAGCCTCAGAGAACGCGCCCACACCGGTGCCCCGTAAAGGGCCATGAACCGCACGATCCCCGCTTAAACACTTTGCCTAACGATACGATTCGGGAGTCGAATCGTGAAGGCCACGTTCAGCTTTCGAGCTCGCCACCGACCACCGGCGCAGTCATGGAAATACATAGGTATTGTCATTATTTCAGTACACACTTTACTCTAACAAAAAATAGCACTTTAAAGCTTATTATATTACGCAAATGTGTGCCGTGTGGTGCCGGACGTAAAGAATAGCACCATCCTATTTCTTCCCGTAGGTATCGTAAAAGGAGACTAAGGCAATTACAAGAGAATGGGCAGCAGCGTTCTATAGAATAGAATAGAATAGAATACTCTTTATTATGTACACCATAAAAGTTACAGATACAAATGTTTAAATTTTACATAGGGTGACACAATGGGCGGTCTTATCGCTAAAAGCGATCTTTTACAGACAACCTTTGGATGGATTAAAGGGAGCAGGAGTGACAATACTGCAGGTAGTCAGTGGTGTACCATTTTAACATATACAATAAATAAATACATACACAAAGCATACACTTATCTAATAAATTTATACATATATACAATAATAGGTACACATGAAACAAGAGCAGGGAAGTGTATTATGTAATGATGATGTTTAAGGAGAGAGGAAGTGTTTTTTTACCTGAAACTTAAAAGTGGACAAAGATTGAGCACCCTTACCGACACGGGCAAGCCGCGGGTCTATATGCATTTTAACACCATACTGCTATCGCCAACCCGCCTGCCAAGCGTGGCGATTATGGCAAACCCTTTGGGGGAGGCCTATGTCCAGCAGTGGACGCCTTTCGGCTGAAATGATGAATGATGATTACGCAAATCCCTGAATCAAAAATAGTTTTCACAGACCAGCAATGTTTTTGAACGGCCTATCTAGCGACACCCACCGTGGGATAGACGAGAAAAAAAATATCATCCCCACTACGTGCACACTAACTATTTTTTATTCACCATTTTTAGGGTTCCGTACCAAAATGGTAAAAAGGAACCCTTATGGTGAGACTAAGTCTGTCTGTCTGTCACACCTGGATATCTCAAGAACTACTAATGCTATCAAATTGAAATTTAGAATAGTTTTAGATGACGTTTGCCCAACTATTTTGCAAACACGAAAGAAATTAATAAAAATATATATTTTTTGCAAAAGGACTGAAAGGAGGTCTTAAAAATTTGAAGTGGGGCTACTAGGGCATGTGGGGTATCATACGAAAGAACGCTGTTTGCAAATTCTCAAAAAAAAGCTTTTTAAGCTGCTTAATTTCCGACTTTTGAAGAAAATGTAAAAAAAAATACCCTTATCTCTGAAGTTTGCATAGATAAAAATCTGAAATGATTCTATGTGATAGAAGTTTATGTAAAGATTACAGGAAAACTAAAACGATGTCTCTAAATAGCACAGTTTTTCAGAAATCATCAACATCATATATAGGTACGGAACCCTCGGTGCGCGAGTCCGACTCGCTCTTGACCGGTTTTTTTTTCACCTTGTCGGTGTGATTAATACACCCATGCCAAATTACAGCTATAAAGTACTAAGAGTCTGAGCTGCTAAGGTGGGGGCAGACAGACCGACAGACAGACAGACAGACGGACAGACAGACATTGCGAAACTATAAGGGTTCCTTGTTGACTACGGAACCCAAACTAGCCAAAACCATTATAGGTATCTACCTAGTTGGGAAAAGCCTGGGAAGATGATTCCAATTGAATACACTCGAAGATGTCGGTGCCTACGCAAGCCGCCTAACCATAAGATAGAATGTTTTTTTGATGTGAAACATCTATAGGCGCACGTAAAACCGATTGCTGGCGGGGCGACGCATGCCGCGTGGCGATCGGCCACTAGGTATACAGTCTATAGGTAGTAGTGTGTAAATGAAACCAACCAATGGAACCTGACTTGGGTTCCGTACGTATTTTTCGGGTAACCACTGAAAATCAGCGCTGTGTTGTGGGTCCCCCTTATCACAGCATCATGCTGAGTGCAAGCCTTTTTGTCACAGTCATGACGTGCAGTTGCCGACTATTTGTTATTTTTGTGCTCGTGATTTTAATGTAGATAGGTTTTTTTTTCTTTAATGTTTACTTGCTCGAGTCTATGTTTTCCTAAGCACGTGTTTCTGTGACGAATTAAATTATTTTTCTTTCTTTCTTTCTTAAATGTGTGTGTAGTGCGATGTTTCATATCTGCCAGTCGTCCCGTGATGGTTCAACTTTTTTAAATTATTAATTCTTAATAATTCCACAAGCACATTAGGTAAGTAAAGTTACTAGACACTAGGTATAAAACACAGTAACTTTTAAATAGACTTACATTATTTACACAAGTTTTATTCTCTATATAAACCTATGTGCTGGAATATAATCTGGAATATAACCTACTATTTGGAATTGCAAGTCTTTGATACATGAATGAAAGCTAAACGTGCGCTCTGAGCACCCCTTTAACCGTTCTGAACCCTAAAAAGTTAGACAACTTTGCAAGTAAATAAAAAAATAAAGATATACAGTAGGGCCTATTAATTCTTGTAGCCTCTGGGTTGTTTATCGCGGTAGTTTGCGGCTCGCCGTGAGTCGCCTCATGGGAAATTAGCGACGACTGTGCGGCGATGCCGTCGCGGACTCGAGAAAGCACCCAATTTTGAAGTTTTTAAACTGCGAACGAATGGCTGCCCGCCTTGCGATTGCGACACGGCGTAAAGTTTATTTTTAATAGAAGCGTAAAATGGATTTGTATAGGTACCTACCTAAAGCTAAAATTGAAAAAAATATGTGGATTTCTACTTTCTACCTTAGAATGCAAATCCGGAATAAACATTTCGAAAGCCTTTTTTCTTTTGGGTAGGAAATTATCAAATAACTTCTCCCGCTGTGGGCGGAGCGGGCGGGCGTGTCAGACTTTTACTGACTAAAACCCACCGTGTTCCTTCAAATGCCTGTGTGCCAGGGCCACGATATCCCTTTCGGACAGGCTCGTAACCCTGGCAGGCCGAAAGCCTAGCTAATGCTAGTTGTGTCTATAAAGCGATGCTACTCATGTAGAGGAGTCATCACACTTTTGCACAGTGCAGCGGTTTAGTTGGATGTAGTATAATATATTATAGTGACAGTGTAGTGACAGTGAGTGTGTGTAGTGTATATATTTATGGCTGGATGGACGAGAGAGAGCTCGCGAAGCACTGCGTGAACGAACTAACACTTTGCCTAACGATTCGGGAGTCGAATCGTGAAGGCCACGTTCAGCTTTCGAGCTCGCCACCGACCACCGGCGCAGTCATGAAAATACATAGGTATAGTCATTATTTTAGTAGATAATATCATCTTTATTTCCAAAAGCGCTCCAAAGTTAGTTTTGCCACTTATTCTGCTTACCCCGATAAGGATGACGTGATCAAATATTCTGTAAACGCTCGGCCGGGGCTAGATTAGTGTAATCCAGTAAGTGAACCTAATCATATTTGCTCAGAACAAAAACCACAGAAATGGTTACCGCAGACTTCGTACAAGCATTTAACTTACCACCAGTTATAAGCGGAAGCGTTTTGAAATTATTCATGAAAGGGATAAAAGATAAGGAGGGATTTTTTTAAATCATTGGATGTCCGTCATTTGTTCCCGCTGTGACGACAGAAATGAATAGTAAAAGTGCAAAATTACACTGTGCAAAACCACAAAATAAAAACTTAAGAGCCAACTAGTCGCGGGCTCGAACTCACTGGCGGGCGCGGCCAAAAAGCACGCTGTCTTACCTAGCATCGTGTCCGACAGAGATAGCACCAGTAATGAGCAGTTAGAAGCTAGTCTACACGCATAACTTCTAGTCGCACACACAAACCCAGTGCACGATGATTCATACTAAACCGCGCGCATAAAAAAATATGAAAACTACTGCATAAATCAATTACGAATAAAGTTTATTATAATCTTCGACAATTGAGCTTTGTCGGAACGAGCTTTGTTTTCGAGATTTTATACTTCTTTTATTACTTATTTACGCCCAAAGTTGCGTTAAAATTAGCAGGAAAAACGAATCTTTGTTGGCTCATAACTTTTGAATGCCTTTTCTTTTTACTATTCTGCTTCTGTACAGACAAAATTAAAAATAAGACAAAACGATATCATGTTTTACTTTAGATGTACAATGTGTAACAGTGGAGTTAAATCCCCCCGAAATTTGTATGGAAAAAGTATCGACTAGTTGCGCCTTAAGGAGCCGAAACGTGCCATGGACACTCACGGTACGGCTGGTCCATAAATTCAAAATCGCTCAGCGAGCTATGGAACGGGCTATGCTTGGAGTCTCTCTGAGGGATCGAATCCGGAACGAGGTGATCTGGCAGAGAACCAAAAATGTCGACATAGCCCACAGAATAAGTAAGCTGAAGTGGCAATGGGCCGGCCATATAAGCCGTAGAACCAATAACTGTTGGGTAGACGTACGGTAGGACGCCTTCAGGCTAGGTGGAGCGATGATGTTCGCAGGGTGGCTGGTGCCAGCTGGATGAGAGTTACCGAGAATCGAGCTGAATGGCGTGCAATTGGAGAGGCCTATATTCAGCGTGGACTGCTATGGGCTGATGATGATGATGATGAAACCACAAACGACATAATAAAATAATCCTATTGAAAACTGCCTCTTACGATGCGATTGAGTAGAACACACTATCAGTCAACAAAAAACCAAACCAATATCAATCAATCGGTATCAATTTCAATTTGACAGTTCCACAACATTCATTTCGTTATTTACGTTGTTGAGCAGACAAATTTTTCTAACATATGAAGCATTGGATTAGCAATATATTTCAAAATCAATATTTATTTATTTAAACTTCTCGCACACAATAAGGTACAAAGGCGGACTTAATGTCTTAGGCATTCTCTACCAGTCAACCAAAGGTGGTGAAGAGATAAGATGGCGGGTGCTCTGATTGAGAGAAAATAATAATATTATAAAACATTAAAATATAACATAATTCAATCATTCCATTTGTGATTCAAACATGGATTTGAAAACTTACCTGTGGATGCTAATTTGTATAACCACATAAAAATTTAGTGTTGTGATTTGATTATTTGAATATTTACGCGAAATTCTAATTTTAAATCATCTAAAGATGATTTCTTGTTGAGGTTAATTTTATAACCTTAATTTTCGTCGATGAGTTAATTAATGAATTAGTTCAATTTATTATTGTGTTTAAACAATAATTATTGAAAAAAGTGGGGAGCTATATAGTTGAAACCTAAATGTAGATGAATGTGGTGTGGTAGATAGTCTAATTCCTTATTAGTAAATTATTGCGTAAGAATTTAATCTAAACAGGGTTAGTTATTACTTCCATTAGGTAATTTTGGATCATATCATAGCCAGTCCGACTTGGATCTACTAAATGATAGTAGATGTTACTATTCTAAGAGATGTTGGCGCTGTTTGTGAAGGATGATGTCAAACAGTTGTCAAAGAAGTGTCAAACCCAGTACATTTCTTTTTGGTTCTCTATTTTTGACTGACTTCCAAAAAGGAGGAGGTTATAATATGTTCGTTTTTGTTTTTATGTATGTTCACCAATTTTTCCGTCAATTGTGAATCGATTTTGAACATATTTTTTTTTTGAAAGGGTATGCTCCCGAGGTGGTCCCGTTGTCACCCAATCAGAATCTAATGAGGGGATCTCATGGGGATCGAGGGAAATTCTCAATTTTTATAAGCCCAAATCACTGTAGGTCTCTCTCTCTACAGTGCAGTGATTTGGGTATTTTTAACTGACTTCCAAAAAGGAGGAGGTTATAAGTTCGGCTGCTTTTTTTTTTTTTAATGTTTGTTCACCGATTGCTCCGTCAATCGTGGACCGATTTTGAAATATTTTTTTTTGTTTGAAAGGGTATGCTCCCGAGATGGTCCCATTGCCACCAAATCAGAATCTGATGAAGGGATCCCATAGAAATCGAGGGAAATCTTCAAATTTTATAGGCACACATATAAGCGATTTGGGTATTTTATAAAGTAACTCGTGCATTTGTTCTTGAAAAGTACCATTTGGTGAATTGGAACTGATGATGGAGACCACAGATAGCCAACGGAACAATATAATAATAAGTATTTAACAGGTTGCGATTCGATTAGGTACATGTGGTTGCTAAGCAATTTATGCTCGTCACTATGCATATAGTGAGTGGCAGTTCTCCTGGTTCTTACCAGGAGAACTCCTCAACAGTCACCGTCTCAGCATAGGGAGCTATATTTTGTAAAAGGTGATGAGCAATTAGCATTAGGCTATTGTAACTTAGATAAATTAAAAACTAACCCACTAAAAAGTGAAAAAAAAACCTTTATACAAAAAAAAAACAACCGACTTCCAAAATAACACTACAAAGTGAACTAAAACTATTTTGAAAGTCGGTGGCAAAGACACCGACTTCCGAAATTGAAAGCTATTTTTCACTTTGTAGTGTTTTTTAGAAATCGGTTGTTTTTTTTTGTCACGTTATCTATACTGATGCCGTTTGTGTTGCACAGACAGTAGTTAAGTAAAAAAACGTCAAGAATAAGTATAATCAATTACAAATGACATAATAATATTTATTCTTATTCCGCTTCAGGTCTCAACTTACCCCACTGCAACTATATCTCCCTCTTGAAGGAAACTCCCCGTAATCCTCCTGCTACTCTAATAATACACAAATTGTGTTGTATGTCCGTCCGTCCGCGTTAACGTGGATTAAAGAGACACGTTCGCAGTTTCTAAATTATTGTATTAAGGAAATGAAACAGCTGCAGACAGGCTCATAAATGTTATTTAATATACCTACCTATAATGTAATACTTTCTGCTTTTTTATGAGAAAATATTTAACAGCCAGCAAGGTTGGTAGTGCGGCTGACTGGCCAAAATTGGCTGAATATCCACTCGTAGCAGTGGATTCTATAATCGTCGTTATGATTATATTTATTTAATTTTTTATTTTACTTTAACATAAAACGGCCAAAGGCCAATTACATTAGTTAAAGACACAACACATTGTATTAGTACAAAAATAACAGAATACAGCTCCTCGACAGTCATACGCTCATCTCACAATACTCCAGACATGTTGACAAGATCTTCCATTCATCCGCGAACACATCACAGTGAGGCTTAGCGTCCAAGAGAGCGTTGAGCGCAGAGAGTGTGCGAGGGACAAGAGACTGAGCTTGAGCGACGGTTCGATTCCAAGGCACGGCGAACAATCTGTGCCTCCTTCTACGGTTATAGTTCATCGGAGCAAAAAGATGGCACAGTTCGTCATGCAATTCAGGAGCATCTGTTTTTCCGTGAGATCCTTCACGTACACATTAATAATTTGGTGATTTTTTCTTCTAACCTCGAGAGAATTATAACCTAAACAGCCTAAAAGAAAGTTCGAAGGATACATAAACGGATAATATCCATTCAAACGTTTATTTAGATAGCTAAGATAGCCTTTTGTACTTTTTTTCTTTAGCATTGCGCAGAATGAAACCTAATAGCCTAAATTAATCTTTTGCTACCGTTGCCATGTGATCATGAAACGTTAGCTTGTTGGCAAATGTGACATCTAGATCCTACATTCCAGAAATTCTAGTAATAGCGCTACCATTCATTTTATAAGTAAAGGTGATAAGGGTTTCGTGCTCGAGTAAAACTCATGACGAAGCATTTGGAAGAATTCAATTCCATTTTGTTCTTCACACCCCAGTCCAATATCGCCTCAATATCACGCTGCAGTGCCAGACTATCGACTTCAGAATTAATTTCGGAAAAGAGTTTTAAATCATCTGCGTATAATAAACTTCTGGCGTGATGAATAACTGAAGGAAGATCATTAATCATTATCAAGAAGAGAAGCGGTCCCAGAATTGATCCTTGATTGACTCCGGAACGCGTATGATAGGGCTGGGATTCATAAAAGCCCAGTCTGACAAACTGCTGACGATCGCGAAGATAGTCAGCGAGGAGCTGTAACAGACCTGGGGGAAATCCGATGGCACATAGCTTTGCCAGCAAAATATCATTATTGACCCTATCAAACGCTTTCCGCAAGTCAAAGTACAAGACATCGACCTGACCCCCACGGTCCAATAAATACGGTCCAATATAGTGATCACGTTCGTAAATCTTAATTCAGGGTTGTACGTTGTTTTATAGAAAATAGTTCCATAGAATTTCGTTTCACATAAAACTTTTCTCATATTATCATTTCATACAATAATCAATACGCAGAATACTTACTTTGAAGATGTATCTATGTAATCTTGAAATGATTTTTGTTACAAACAAAATTTTAAGTTTTAATATTCATTTCATAGAATAACAACACAAATATTCTCTATCCTCTTATTGCTTAGTTAATATTAAAAGATATTAGCAAGAAAAACATTTTATCGACTGACAGTTTCTAAACGTTTCAGTCCGTATCTTTGACAAAATGCATACCCTCTTATAAAATTACAACACTGCGCTCACAAAAACATTGCGGGTTGCAGGAAAACAATCTTGTTATTCTCATTAATAGTGACTTCATTGCACGTATTAACTGTTTCGACGAAATAACATTTGTTCGAAATATTATGTTTCCGAACATTCATTATACCTCTGTTTTAATTACCATATTTTCATTTTACCAAACGCCAAAGCAATAGAGGGGATCTGGCGCTCGGCGGCCGCTACCGCGGCACGCTCGCCTTCACGCGTTAATGGTCACTGTTCTAACCTAACCTAACCCAAATTATTCAATAACAGTAGATGGTATCTGACGCAGATATATTAATTAAAACACTGATTCTTTTATTATTTTACTTATATATTTCTTAAACGCTTAATTAATCTTACTAAATATATATAAGATATTTATTTATAAAATTATGGATAGCAGAATGTCTATTTTTACATTTTGTTGAAATAAAATACCATGAAAAAATACACCGAACAAACAATATTCGTTAAAAAATAATTCTACTATTTGATAAGTTTGTTATAAAAAAAAATTTACTATTAAATTCATTGAATTGTGTTTCTGTGAAATATGTTTCATTCAACTAAATAGTCGTTGAAACAATATTATTCGAAATAAAAATACAAGGACCAAATATTATATGAAACATTTTCTACGAAACAAAATTCTATGAAATTTCTGTCTGCGAAATAAGGGAACACCCTAATTAAGACTGTGATTGTGGTATGTTCCTAGGGCAAAACAGAATGCTATGCCGCCTATTCTAAGTCCACCTCATGCCGCGGAATCACAAGTCAGTGTTAAGTAGCAACATTAAAGGTACCCGGTATCCAGCAAGAGTACATTTGATATGACCTCTTGCTGGATACCGGGTACCAGACCACTCCATAAATATTTCACTGTTTATGGTTTAACCGGATTTAAAATATAAGTTGGTATTGACTGTAATAAAATTGTAATTAATGTTTTTTTTGTGATTCAATTAAAATGTCGGCTAAGGCCGTGTCCTAACCAAAGCTATCGTCGCACGAATACGCGACCATCGCGTTCATTTTGTTTGGCGAAACCGAACGCACACAGATGAGTGACATTATTATGAACGCGTCGATTTTTGTTTTAGTACAACGAGCGGAGTCGGTGAGGCTGCCAGTCTCTCGTTAGAGAGTAGTATATATTCCTTGCTGCCAGTACAGTGCTGACATAAGTGTAGGATGACAGATAAACTCTTTGCTATGATTCCGGATCCAAGAGGAAGCTACACATTGATTGGTTTATCATCATCATTCCAGCTGAACGTCAACTGCTGGACACAGGCATCCCGCCCCACATCCATCGATCCTGATTTTTTGCGCATCCAGTGGATTCCCGCGTGGCCTTTACCAGGTCGTCGGTCCATCTTGTGTGAGGTCGGCTACCACTGCAACAGAATCGTTAATTATAGATATACGTTTGCTTGCCCGATCATAAGTGTGCGACTTATAATGGCGCGAAAAGGAAGCCCTAGCCTGTGCAAGAGGGCAAGCTGCTACCCAATAGCGCGTATAAATAAGGAAGAGAAGTAAGTGAATGAATCTCAGATCGGTTAATGCTTGCACAAACAACTATGAAATTCAAAAAAGATCGTCTTCCAAACCGAAACTTTTTAAAGTCAAAATGGCTGCGCTCGTGGCCCGGTCGCCGCGACCGTTGAGTCGAGATTAAAAAGAAGTTTAATTGATTACGTGAGCCACTGGGCTCGAGCAAAAAAGGCACAAAGTCCTCACGCCAACTAATTAACGCTCGATTTAAAGTTGAAAAGAAATCTGTGAAGAATTCCCCGCTGTAAGTACCTACTATATTTTTTTTTTGTAATAACGGAAAGGAATGGATTTGGGGATGTTTCTAGCAAATTTTAGCGGGTATATCCTATCGATCTATTCTAACCTAACATAATTATATGAAGTAAGCTGTCACCCCACCTGATGCTAGGACACACGCGCCAGCCAGAGATGTACAAAATGAAAAGTATATAAATACAAAAACATTGTGTTTTCCATTAGAAATGCAAATACAAAATATTTTCTTCGTTTTGTACTAAATGCGAAATAGATATTTTCAAAATTCCTTTTTTCAAATAAAATACTTATAAGAAGATAAATTATCAGTTTTCTTTATTGTTATGTAGGTATCAATATTATTTGTAAAGATCATGAGGACTCATAGACAAATTTAAAAGAGTACATAAACAAGTATATTATAATTCTGTAACCCAGACTATATCAGAACAATTTGATCAAATAAATTATCAGTCATTTTCCTTCTATGAGGCCTCATGATCATGCCACCGAAGGAAAATAATCGCTATACTGGTGCAGAACTTGTCAAGCACGTATAAATTTATTTTATATTTTTTTTATTTTAGGAAAACTTTATTGATATTTGTTTGTTTAGTGAATTCCACAGACCACAAACAAAGACCGTACTATCATAGCTTGACTTTGTGAACAACTTTCGTTTATATGATAATTTTTAACGTTCTATCGATAATTTTCGGTTGATAAAGTTACTATATACTTGAGAAATATAAAAATAAATGTATTTTGCAATATAGTAAATAGAAAATACGTTCAAAAAAGTATTTCAAATAAAATACTAAATGCTTTTTTCGAAAAAGTACTTCGCTCGCTCGAATGCTTCTTTCGAAAAAGTATTTCGCTCGCTCGAATGCTTTTTTCTAAAAAGTACTTCGCTCGCTCGAAGTCAAACTAGGTACTTATGTGTGGGGATCCAGAATCTGTTGTTAGTAGGAACGTCTGGACGTAAAATAAGGTGCAACGGGTGCTATAAAGAAAACCGGCCAAGTACTGCCATGATTTTTTTCACATATTTATTAACAATGATTTAGCTGGCGGGGGGACACGGAACACTTGACTCTAACAACAATTTGCAATTTAAAGCTTAAACAATACCCCACACCATGGGATGGACGAGAAAAAAAATATTTTACCATTGTCGGTGTGATTAATATCATACACCCACGCCAAATTATAGCTTTCTAGTACTAACAGTCTCTGAGCTAAGCTGGGGACAGACAGACGGATGTGGCGAAACTATAAGGATTCCTTGTTTACTACGGAACCCTAAAAAAAGAAGACGAATTAATAAATTACATTAACTACTGTCATAAGAGTCTGTCTAAAGTTTACCTACATTCGACGGTAGAAGTATCTCGGTTTTCCGCGCTTTGCACAAGACTTCATATTGAAACTGGCTCCTAGAAAAACTGAGTCCGTCTCTGTTGCTGGTGCCATGTCAAGTACCTATCCGACGATCCCTTTCCACGGCGAGTTTCGGAAGTGCCCTTAACTGCACAGTTCTGAAGGTTTACCATTCAATTTATCTGGTTAGTTCAGTCTGTTTGTTAGCTTTTAACTATTCATTTAAAGTTGTGCTTAGAGAAAACCTGATATTTAAGAGACCCTCAATTTGTCCATTGCCTTTTTAGAGACAAGTGCAATTTTTTTCAATTTTGTGCCAAAAAGCAATACTTGTAATTAATTAAAAATAGCGAATCTAAGTGGCTCGGCCACTAGATTCTCTTTTTAGGGTTCCGTACCAAAATGGTAAAAAGGAACCCTTATGGTGAGACTATGTCTGTCTGTCTGTCTGTCTGTCACACCTGGATATCTCAAGAACTACTAATGCTATAAACTTGAAATTTAGAATAGTTTTAGATGACGTTTGCCCTACTATTTTGCAAACAAGAAAGAAATAAAAAAAAAATCTTTTTTACAAAAGGGGCCGAAAGCTGGGGGTCTTAAAAATTTGAAGTAGGGCTACTAGGCATGTGGGGTATCATATGAAAGAACGCTGGTTGCACATCCTCAAACATATATTTTTTTTAGGCAAAGTTTCCGACTTTTAATGAATAATTAAAAAAAAAAATACCGTTCCCCCCTTATCTCCGAAGTTTGCATAGATAACAATCTGAAATTATTCTGTGATAGAAGTTTATGTAAAGATTACAGGAAAAATAAAACGATGTTTCTAAATAGCACAGTTTCTCAGAAATCATCAACATCATTATATACGTACGGAACCCTCGGTGCGCGAGTCCGACTCGCTCTTGACCGGTTTTTTTAAATTAATTAGAAGTCTTGCAACAGACACATTCACAATAAAACCTCACGCATACAAAACCTTTTTGTTATTCAATATAAACTCCCACGATTTCCTCCTTAATTTTGTTCGAGTGCCAAAAGCAAAAACATGCCATACTTTTACTTTACTTGGAAAAATTGACTCGGCCCATCGTTTATGAGGTAGGTACACCAACGGAAAAAGGGCCGAAACTACCCAGAGCTTTTACCGAGAAGGGTTCTTTTGATTATTATAGCCTGGCTTACTTACTCTACTTTTTAAAGCACATCATGCTGTTTCTAAATTATTCCTAATACGGTGAACTTATCGGTTCTCCATGGTCTATGCATTGACAAAAAAAATATTTTAGTGTATGGTATATTTTATGAACAGACCAAAGCCATAGTGAATTTGCTGCATAAAAAGGAATCGCTATCAATTAGCAGTGTTTTTCTCATTCTATAGATAGCACAACGTCTAATAAAATATAATTATATGTGTAAATTCGCACATTCCGCATTTTATTGGCGAGCGGACGTGATCAGATTACAGTTCGAAGCAAGCAAACAATTTTACGATAGTATTTATGGCATTATACACGGGAAAGTGTCCCTGATATCGAACCCAGCCCTCATTCAGGGCTATAAATTATAATCGAAAAGAGCCCACAACTCGAGTCGCCAAAACGTGGAAATTATTACGTTTCCCGCGCTCACCCGCTGTCAATGTAGCCAGCGGCTATATTTTATTTATACCTTTTACGAGTGTTGCCAGCCATAAAAAAGTTTTAGTGGGTGTTGTAAAAGTAAAGGTTTTTTCTCTCTCGTTAGAATATAGCGTTAATAGGTAACGGGAATAGTGTTTTATTAAACAGTTTTTTTATAAGGGTTTATTTCAACATACCCTTTTACTTGAATGTTTTGTGTATCGTGCCTCGTGCACAGCGGAGCTTATTTTGTGTGCCAATTATCTAGCAAAGACGAAGTCCTTGTCAGTTTTCACGTTCACTCAAGCTCTTTTTTGTGTTTCGAAACTTTGGTTATGATACATTATTTAACTTCATGATAGTATAATAGTCAATAATATTCTCAAAACATAAGACATTATCTGAACATTAACAATATCTTCAAATCCAAGAAACGTAGGTACGACAATCGAGTGAAAAAATCTTTGTAATATAAGTGTTTACTTCGAGCGCTGTATGTCGGCAAACAACATTTATAACCAAATGCGGGTAGTTTACACTGTTACCGAATGTACCTGCGAGTGTCTGTGCAATATCCGCTCCTACCTCATATCCGCTGTTCGTTCGTCGTCTTTAGGACGCGATAGAGTGCGTGAGCGGAAGCGATTTTAAACAAATGTCGCAATAATATCCTTTTCCCATAAAAAATATTTTATTTCACGTAAACCTACATGGGAACTTATGAAACGTCAGAAGCTAGGTGCACGGTTCACATTGATCGTTTACTATGGAGAAGAGCCGGCAAGAAACTACTTACACGGTTACTCTTATAGAAATAATTGGCTTTGACAATATTTTCAAGCGAAACCGCAGTAGTTCAATTCAACTGGCTCGCGTCATGTTCCGCTATACGCATCCGATTCGAGTAGCGGAACATGACTCGAGCCAGTTAAATTGAACTACTGCGGTTTCGCTGCTATGGTTTCGTGGTGGAGGTGTGCTACCGGCGTAATAGGTATGGGAGGACAGTGTAGGCCTGTCAACATGTACCGGGTACTAAACAAAATAGAAAATAGTTTACAAATCTATGGTCTGTTAAGCCTACAACGTTTAACAACGTTTAACATTCACAAAATACTTATAAAAGCAATAAAAGTAAAACCTTGTTGAAATTGAAATTGTAGGTATATAATGTCAAATAATGAAAATATTATATCAAGGAAGCATGTAAAAATATAAAATAAACATCGTATTTGGGAACAGTTAATAGACATTTACATAGTTTTGCCGTTAATGAGGTACAGTCGAGTTCATTAATATATTAGCCCTTTCAGGCTTCAAAAATATATGACCGTCAAAAAAAATCATAATATTGTGACAACTATAAGCATCATTAAATTGTGGTCAAGATTTCGATTCATTAATATGTGACTGGTTTTTCTCAGTAACATGTATACAGCCAAAAGCACATTATTATATGAACAACATTAAGATCATATTATCTGAACATTGTAGGATTCACAATTATGTATGCACACATGAATACAATAATATCTAAACAAGTAAATGTAATTCAAATTCAACCTTATTACTTACGTCATAAAGATAATTTTAATAGCATTTTAATTTTAACATTATTTATCACTGGCTAGATTAACTTCAAATGACGTTATGTTTTTCTAATTACTGGAAGATAGTACTGGAAGCTAGTACTGGGAGCTAGTACTGGAAGATAGCACTGGAAGATAGCACTGGAAAATAGCACTGGAAGATAGCACTGGAATATAGTACTGGAAGTTAGAACTGGAAGATAGTACTGGAAGATAGCACTGGAATATAGTACTGGAAGCTAGTACTGGGAGCAAGTACTGGAAGCTAGTACTGGAAGATAGTATTGGGAGGTAGTACTGGAAGGTAGCACTGGAAGGTAGCACTGGAAGATAGAACAATACACTTACTGTGTAAGTAGTACAGTACTTCCAGCACTATCTTCCAGGGCTACCTTCCAGTACTAGCTCCCAATACTATCTTCCAGTACTATCTTCCAGTACTAACTTCCAGTACTATATTCCAGTGCTATCTTCCAGTACTATCTTCCAGTGCTATCTTCCAGTGCTATCTTCCAGTGCTATCTTCCAGTGCTATCTTCCAGTACTATCTTCCAGTACTAGCTCCCAATACTATCTTCCAGCACTATCTTCCAGTTATAACTTCCAGTACTATATTCCAGTGCTATCTTCCAGTACTATCTTCCAGTGCTATCTTCCAGTACTAGCTCCCAGTACTTGCTCCCAGTACTAGATTCCAGTACTAACTTCCAGTACTATATTCCAGTACTATCTTCCAGTACTAGCTCCCAGTACTAGCTTCCAGTACTAACTTTCAGTACTATATTCCAGCACTATCGTCCAGCACTATCTTCCAGTTCTATCTTCCAGCACTAGCTTCCAGTTCTATCTTCCAGTGCTACCTTCCAGTGCTACCTTCCAGTACTAGCTCCCAATACTATCTTCCAGTACTATCTTCCAGTACTAACTTCCAGTACTATATTCCAGTGCTATCTTCCAGTACTATCTTCCAGTACTAGCTCCCAATACTATCTTCCAGCACTATCTTCCAGTTCTAACTTCCAGTACTATATTCCAGTGCTATCTTCTAGTACTATCTTCCAGTGCTATCTTCCAGTACTAGCTCCCAGTACTAGCTTCCAGTACTATCTTCCAGTAATTAGAAAAACATAACGTCATTTGAAGTTAATCTAGCCAGTGATAAATAATGTTGCAAACTCCTTGACCATGCAATTTTAAGATTGCTATTAAAATTATCTTTATGGTAATAAGGTTGAATTTGAATTACATTTACTTGTTTAGATATTATTGTATTCATGTGTGCATACATAATTGTGAATCCTACAATGTTCAGATAATATGATCTTAATGTTGTTCATATAATAATGTGCTTTTGGCTGTATACATGTTACTGAGAAAAACCAGTCACATATTAATGAATCGAAATCTTGACCACAATTTAATGATGCTTATAGTTGTCACAATATTATGATTTTTTTTGACGGTCATATATTTTTGAAGCCTGAAAGGGCTAATATATTAATGAACTCGACTGTACCAGCCACATGCGCAGAAGGAATGGTTGCCAAACTTCCTTGTCTTCAACGTAGTCTTTAATTTTATAATAATACCTATGCTTTTTTGATAAGGACACGTTTGATGTGGGTTTTGAACTTGACATCACTAAGTTCTGTAAACGACTTTTGCAACTTGTTATAATAGCGGATACTGTTGATAAGAAATATTTTGCCTGTTTTTGTTAATCTAAATCGCATGTTTACCTATTACTTGTATTTATATTATGGAAATCGCTTCTTATTTTGAAAGTCCTCAGTTTTTGCTAACATACAAAATACTTTTTAAGATAATATATACGAGTAGAGTAGGCAGAGTTACTATATTAATTTATTTAAATTTGTTTCTATGGGATTCACAAGGACCCATATAGATTGTGCGGATTGACCTCTTCTGTAAAATGAAAATTGAATCATACGTCAGGTGCCGCATCCCAACAGCGGAATGCCTTAAGACATAATACTATGGAAATAAGCAAAGTATATTAACCTAGCTGTGGCTGTTTCAGTCCAACTTGATGTAGCTAGTTGCAGTATAGGGTTGGATATGAATGTTGACCGAACTAGCTGCCGGTAACCGCACCTCACTTGCATTAAGCAGTAACCGCCTACACACATAAAATCAAATCAAAAGTCATTTATCCAAACTAGGCTGAGAATTAGCACTTTTCGAACGTTAAAATTACATAAGACTGTCCCCCAAAAACGCTTTAGCTGGGAAGAAGTGGCGCAACAAACTCCCCAGCAGCACAGCGGTCTGTTCAGTTAGAAAAACTATATTCTATACAATGATAATTATTATAATAAACAGATAGGTATGTTTTATACTCACAAAACAACCGAAAAAAGTGTGCCGCGCGGCAGCGGCAGCACACCCCCACTTTTCATTCATTTATATTCCACTACAAGTAAAATACGTCCCAATTAGGACGTTTTCGAGTCTTCACGATTGCGCGCTCACTACATATCTGTTTAAAATAATATCATTGATTCTATACAATAGAATGTAAAATAATTTACATTAAGCAACACAAAACATTAAATTAAATAATATTTTACATTTAATGTTTTGTGTTTCGTAATGTTAATTATTTTACATACTATGTTATTACAAAAGATTAGCCTTTCACTAGCTAGCTGTGCATAAAACTGATGCTGAATAGAAACCCCTTAATAATAAACCCGGAATCAACTTACAACCAGAGTAACTATACATTTTTCGAGGTTCAATTTTGGCAAAACCTTACTCTACGTTTATTATGGGGGAAAAAGTTTAACAATAATAATAAATCGCTTCCTCTTGTAACGAAGGTAGGTCCTTTAGCCGAAGCAGCAGTGAAGGCAAGCGAGGTAGCGATATTGAGAGGGTAGGCGTACCGACTGCGGACCGGTTTCACAGCCCGAACATCTAAGGATATAAGATTTGCGTGAGTAGTGAGGATAATGGTACTGACGGATAGAGACTCCCATGTATTATTATTGAGTAGTAGGTGTTTCAAACTTTTGCATATGTTCCCTTTTTATACTCAGTCCCTGATCGCGATGATAGGACGTTGTATATAAAGTAATAGTAAGTAGTTGAATATAAAGGATAATATGAAATTACAACTGCTTCGCTTAGAATGCAAACAAGACTATGGACGTTAATAAGACGCGTAAGCGCAGCCGTGCGTAAAAGGCGCGCAACAGCTGAGCCGTGTTCAAATAGCCCGCGCCGACCACGCACACGCTCCGCACACGCGTTGGGCCCGCCTTGCACCCGCGTTAGCTCCGCGCACGACACGCGCCCGCCTCGCACCCGCTTATACTACTTATTATTTAATCAAAAAACGCCCTAGATCACAGTCAATACGGCACTAGCCGAAGCGCGGGCACAAGGCGTGTGCAACGCGTGTGCGGCGCGTGTCGTGTGACTTCGATAAATGCAATTTGAGATCTATTGATTTGTCATAAGACTCAAATTATATACAACAAATTTCAAAGCGAGCGGGGCGGGCGCAGGGCGGGCGCAGAGCGGGCGCGTGTCGTTTGAACGCAGCCGTGGCGCGGGGCCCACGTACAGTCGTGCGGCCACCTGACTCGCCGCTGTCCTGGTCCCCTCGTTTACTGCCGCCAGCACGAGGTGATGTCGAGAAGAGAGATCTCAACTGTCCTTCGGGCTCGTGGTAATAACAGCTGCTAGGGTCAATCGAGGATCGAGATATTGAGCAACGCGTACCGAGGTCGGTCCGTGAATGGCTGACCATCCATTACATACCGAGGGGGGATACCTCTGTTGGTCCTGGCTGTGTTTGCAGATCACATATCTGATTCTGATAGTCGACGTTCGTAGTCAGAAGCCCGCAAGACTGACAACCAGTCTTATCATGAGGTATCGTGTCACTCAGTGGCTGGGTTATGGACGTCAGATAGACGGTCCCTCCATGTAAAATACTGGTATTCGAGTAAGACTGGAAGCCGACCCCAACGAAACTGGGAAAGGCTACGCAGATGATGATACTTGGGGCCCTTATTGGATCGTGAATTTGTGACCCATCGTGTACAGGTCTTGTCCTGGCTTGGCACCAAGTATGTAGCAATCCTGAGGCTTCCAGGAAGGAAAGTCTCAAGGTCTACGGTAGCAGGTCTAACCACCGTTTTGGTCGTCGAACTTTTGGTATTTTCCCATTTACAAGGCCTCTCTCCAAAAGAGGGTCTCTGCTTGTTTATATCCAAGAAAAGCATAGCTGGGAAATATTATGAAGAAAGTACAATGTCTACAGTGCTGCAGTGGAGATAAGAATTCTATGGATTTGTTAGTGACCTACATACGTAGGTCTTACGTGTCTTTTTCATCGCAGTAAGAGTTTATTACCTATGTGGAACACTTTTTCATCATTCATAAATATATTTTATAGCCAAAATAAAGTTTATTTTTATATTATTATAAAGTGTAGACGGAGGCGTACCTGTCTACCTGTTTAAGGAATTCTTTTTTAGAAAAACCCTATCGAAAACCCTTTTAATGGTAAGGGTTTTCGATAGGGTTTTTCTAAAGAAATTTTCGCTATTCTGTTTAAATACAGCGCTATTTTATTCATTTTTGTAAAAGTAGAAACTAAAAGAAAGAAAATAAATTTATTTGACCCAGTTAATGTTAACACAAAAACAAAAAATAACTGCCAAGTGCGTGTCGGACCACGTACAATGAAGGTTTCTGTAGTTGGGATGAATTTATCCCAAGAACAAACATATTGTAGTTGAAACACATGTTCTCCTACACATTCCAACTGCAAATGTACGCATAATATTGAGATAGACTTCGTATAAGTTTCCTGTAATTTATAGGTATGGAACTATTCTCTGTATTGTTTTCAAAATATTAGGTTCAGTAGTTTCGGAGGTAAGGGGGAAATAGTCAATATTCATCTATTTTCTGTAATAACACATTATTTCAAAATTATAAAAAAAAAAATGAAATCCTTTTTGCAATTCCTTTCACTTGATATGTCACACGGTACAGATTACAACATTTTTTTAAATTTTCTATTTTGACCTTCAAAGGTGACGCATGTTCAAAATTAATTAATTTACGCTACCCGTCCGTATTTGGGTCATAGAAATTCATATGTATATTCAAATTTTCAATTTAATCGGTCCAGTAAATTATAGGCCCAGTTCAGCATAAATGCCAGACAACTAGTGCCTTTTATATTTTCGGGTGGGAAATTATCAAATAACTTCTCCCACTCCGGGTGGAGCGGGAGGGCGTGTCAGACTTTCACTGACTAAAACCCACCCGTGTTCCTTCCGTTGCTGTGTGCCGGGGCCACGATATCCCTTTCGGACAAACTCGCAACCCTGACAGGCATTGGTCCTAATCAACCCCGTCAGTTAATGCTGACATCTCTTTGAGGCGCACGTAGAATACAACACGCCGTCGACCCGAGCCTGGTCCTTATCGGACGGCGAGCTACCCATCGCTCACCGTCCGCAGGCCCGCGCCTACAGTGGCCGAAAATCGGCTTGTGACTCCCGACGCCCGGGGCGTCTCCTGTAGCGACTAGGGGCACGAGGGTGAGAACCTTGCCTCTCCCTCACGCGTTCCGCCTCCTCCTTCGCGAGCATTACTGCTTCGCAAAAGGAGGGGACGGCCTACCATACACTCTCGCTTGAACCAGGGCCGGACGCGAGAGATCGCCGCTGCCGATCGCCTCCGTGAGGACACGGCGGTGCTCCGCCCAAGCAGGGCAGACCTCCACCGTATGCTCCACCGTGTCCTCCGGGCGATCCACACAGTGGTGACACCCGGGCGTTTTAACACGCCGACAACTAGACGCTGGTTTTCAACTGCACCTTATGTTACGAGGACGTCTTACGGATGTAAATCAGTTTTGTAGTGTTTTAATTAAAAAAACCGGTCAAGAGCGAGTCGGACTTGCGCACCGAGGGTTCCGTACGAATATATGATGTTGATGATTTCTGAAAAACTGTGCTATTTAGAGACATCGTTTTATTTTTCCTGTAGTCTTTACATAAGCTTCTATCATATAGAATAATTTCAGATTTTCATCTCTGCAAACTTCGGAGATAAGGGGGGGGGGGGGAACGGTATTTTACGGAAACTACGCAGCCTAAAAATGAAAAAAAAAAGGAGAATGTGCAAACAGCGTTCTCTCATACGATACCCCACATGCCTTAGTAGCTCCACTTAAAATTTTTAATAGATACCTCCTTTCAGTCCCTTTTGCAAAAAAAATATATTTTTTTTAATTTATTTTTTGCTTGCAAAATAGTTGGGCAAACGTCATCTAAAACTATTTTAAATTTCAAGTTGATAGCATTAGCAGTTATTGAGATATCCAGGTGTGACAGACAGACAGACAGACAGACTTAGTCTCACCATAAGGGTTCCTTTTTACTATTTTGGTTCGGAACCCTAAAAAGCGTGTTAAAAGTAGATAGTTATCTCGTATGTACCAAATAATAATAAAATCGTAATACCTAAGTTTCTGTAGAAAGTAGAGCCATTGCTCTCTTAATAAGTCAGTGGTTGAGACCCAAACACCCTAATCTCCTGTACCCAAGTTACCCAATCCGTGACAAATGGCCACGGAACACTTCTTAGGGTACAAAAGCCTTATGTGTCTGATTAAGGGGCGAAAAATCCAATAATTTGACATAAACTTTCCATGCCACATTGAGGGACTCGAAATGTGTAAAGTATGTTGTATAGTGGCAGTTGACGCGAAGCGATGTTTATTGCTGCAGACAGTAGGACTTTCAAAGTTTTACAAAAAAATACAATTTTGTATTTACTGTAAGGGCCGGAAGTATGTAATCGTATAATGTTTGCTACAAAAGTCCTTTTTTTTTTGGTTGGGAATTATCAAATAACGACGTGTGTCAGACTTTTACCAACTAAAACCCCTCCGTGTTCCTTCATTTGCCTGTGTGCCAGGGCCACGATATCCCTTTCAGACAAACTCGCAACCCTGGCAGGCATTGGCTCCTACGTTTGGCTCGTACGTCGTGAAGTACGTGCGCCAAAGGCTGAAGTACGCACCGAGAGTGCAGCTGCTGGAGTCGCATCACAACGTCAACTTTAAGGCGTTTATGGTGCGCATACCAACGTGCTACCTGCCTCAGGTATGGAAGAAAGCTTTTGGCCTCAGGATGTGGTATTCCGCCGCTTTCGCGGCCAAGTGCCACCAGAACGCACGAAGACAGTCCATCTAAGTGAGACTAACATAGCTATAAGTTTTATTTACTAACGCAATTGTTATATATATATACTTTGGTT
The DNA here is from genome assembly GCA_948098905.1 of Tiliacea aurago. Lineage (NCBI taxonomy): Eukaryota > Metazoa > Arthropoda > Insecta > Lepidoptera > Noctuidae > Tiliacea > Tiliacea aurago. Next base: position 24,047,231 of record OX402593.1, read on the forward strand.
AAGGTATTCATATGGGTCTTTGTAACCTGATAATAAATGGATTATTATTATTATTGGCCCTAACGGACCCCGTCAGTTTGTGCTTGGGTTTGAAACCTAGCAAGTACTTTTAAGTTTGTCTGGGATATCAATGAGAGGAGGTTAGGAAACCGGCATTAAAGAAAAAAAACGCTGATGCGTACGTTTTGTCGAGTTATGCGAACATAATATATGGAACAGCTGATTTTTTTCGCGATTTCAGGGTTGGTGCATTGGTAAAAGTTGTTCGTAATGATCAGTACAAAGAGCCCTGTTTAGGTTTCAGTTATTTCAATTAAGCCTTGTATATTATCGCTTTGAAACGGTAGTGTGTTAAACTTTATATTCGTAAGGAATTGAGCCATCTATACTGTCGGCAGTAAATTCCGGAAGAAGAGGAGGCGACACTTTTTATCCGCATCCGGAAATAATCCGCACATATTCCGTAGTACCTACCTACATTGCTAAATTGTACAATTAATTTAATGTCCCTATTCGTAGACATATACCAAAAGACATAATAAGGAAATTAAATGTATAACGCAAGACTTTCTGGGTCCGCAAAAATAAATAATGAATTAATTTGGCATCATAATATCGATGCTTCGTTAATTAAGATTAGTCGGTATTAAATATACAGGGTTATTTTTAAAACGTCAACTTTTACTATGGGACCAAAACTGAAATCACGAAAAAAAAAACATCTGTTCCCTACATTTATGTTCGACTAATTCGTTAAAATGTAGGGAACAGCTTTTTTCGCGATTTCAGGTTTGGTCCTACGGGACCAAACCAAAAGCTGTTCATAATGATGAGTACAATGACCCCTTAAGAGGTTATTGTCGTTTTAAAAATAGCCCTGTATAATAGAATATAATTAATTTAATGTTGTAAAAGGTGATTTCAAAATCAAAGTCAGAGATACTTTTCTTTGATAATCATACAAACTGTGTCCGTAAACAATAATAAACTAGGTTCACGACCGTAAAACAGGTAACAAAACCTTTATCTTTTAAATTACTTCGCAACTAATTCACGTAAATATTTTTTCGTTAAACTTTTCCAAAGATTGATTAAAAAACTTTTTTTACTATCGATGATAATATGAAGTCGATTTATTGTCCAAGTTTTTTTTTATATATTTTCTTAATACAAAGTCACATTTCGCAGGAAATTAGCCGTTTAAGGTCCACGATTGACGTTTGCGGAGCGGAAAATTATGTATCGTTGTGCGCAAAAGTGGTATACTGAAATATTTGTTCTGCTACACAATATAGATGACGAAGTTGATTGCAGAAATGAGTGCTCGGCGCTATGGTGACCCTTTTTTTTTTTTTGGGTGGGAAATTATCAAATAACTTGTCCCGCTCTGGGCTGAGCGGGAGGGCGTGTCAGACTTTTACTGACTAAAACCCGCCCGTGTTCCTTCCGTTGCCTGTTTGCCGGGGCCACGATATCCCTTTCGGACAAACTCGCAACCCCGGCAGGCATTGGCCCTAACGGACCCCGTCAGTTGGTGCTGACATCTCTTTGAGGCGCGCGTGAAACACAACGCGCCGTCGACCCGGGCCTGGTCCTTATCGGACGGCGAGCTACCCATCGCTCACCATCCGCAGGCCCGCGCCTACGGTGGCCGGAAATCAGCTTGTGACTCCCGACGCCCGGGGTGTGACTCCCGACGCCCGGGGGCGCTATGGTGACCTAACATTCCTTTCTCGTATTGATAGTATAATTATGGTTTAAATGGTAGAAGATAAATACTCGAATTATAAGGGAAATAACTATATTAAATCACTATAATACTTAGTTACAAGAGATGGTAAAATGGTAAACTATATAACTAACTTATTGGTAATGGTTGTGAGTACGTGGTATCTCTAATGAGATCTGCATGCCGATTCTGTAAAAATCTCACCGTGAATTCTTACGTGGAGTGAGCTATCAGTGTAATTCCACTGGTGCCTAGGGATTGACCAAAGATTACATTAAAAACTGAATCGAAATTTTAATAATATTTTTATGCTAATTCAATTATTTCAAAGATTACTATTTAGGGGGATTTTAAATAAAATAGCAAATCAGAAATTTTGTCAAACTCAATTTAATGTAAAAATCAAAATTGAGTTTCTGTTCAAAATCTCGATTATGATTGTTAATGTAATCTTTGGTCCATCCCTACCAGTGGGATGACACTGACAGTTCACTCCACGCTCACTTCATCTAAGTTTTGACAGTGAGATGGTTACAGAATAACACTGCTGGTCGTGAACTGGCCCACATTTTGGTGAAAGAGCAAATGTGCATACTTGCTTTCCATGCAATTATGCATTTTCGCTGAGTATTCGATTAAAACTCGAACAGTGTTTTTTTTTTAATTATTGTTAGTAGTGTTAAACAATTAATAACATGCGGGCAGCAGTACTTTTAAATGGTTTTATAAGTTTAGGTGGAATCAGTTTTTTTAATTAAATCTCTTGGCATCTTGACTGTCGTTGTCAGGGTACATAGCAATTTGTAAGTGTTTTTGAGGTGAAACATTAATGTTTATGTTGAACAATATTTATTCACTCACTCTCAAATTGGTAATTTTAAAATATTACTAAAATGCTAATGCAATGTTGGTTAAATTTTTACCCAGCTAAAGGCTTCTACACACCGGCGCGACTCGCGACGCGACACAAAGGCACCGCTCGTCGCGCGACACGCGGGGCCTTTGTGTCGCGTCGCGTGTCGATGTAGAAATTGTAATGTAGGTATATCGAGAAATATATGTAAAGCAGGTAGGTCAGGCGCCGGCCGCTGTCGGCAGTCCGGAATATACGATCTTAGCAAGTGCCCGTGTTTCATTACGTCACCCTACCGTAACATATATCACAGTGGCGACGAGTGTTAATTACCAAAGTGAATATCGCGTGCGTATTTGAACAATAAACGAGATGTCGATTGGGAAGTTATGTGAATTTGACGTGAAAACGGGGCAGTGGTCATCCTATGCGGATAGGTTGGACATGTACTTTCTCGTAAATAAAGTGGCGGAGGAATTGAAATTGCCTACTTTGATTTCTACAATCGGAGATGAAGCGTACGAGTTACTCGTCAACCTATCGAGTCCAAAGAAACCGTCGGGGTTAAAGTACGATGAAGCCATCAGTTTAATGCGTCAGCACCTTCAGCCGATGCCATCTTCATTAGCGGAACGATATCGTTTTCGAAAAAAAAAGACAAGGAGCGGATGAAAACGTGGCGACCTACGTCACAGAATTAAAAAGATTAGCTCGGCACTGTAAATTTGCAGCAAATTTAAGCGAGAGCTTGCGTGACCAGTTTATATGCGGACTCAAAAGTGACGTCATCAGGCAACGACTGTTTGCGGAGGATGACTCGATAACATTTTCACATGCCGTAAAGTTAGCGAACGCTTTGGAGGCGGCTGAGAGAGACGCGGCAGTAGTGGATGGAGCGTCCACATCTAGTCCTAAGGTGGAAGAGGTGCATTCGGTCACATCTATTAAGGGGGACAGCAGCGGTGCGAGTCACAGCAGCGGTGCGAGTCGCAGCAGGAGCGGTGGCAACATGCGGCCGCGCGGGCGCCGCGGGTCGGGCGGCGCGGGCGGCGGCGGTGGGCAAGCCGCGAACCGCGTGGGGCGAGCGACCAGCGCGACTTTTGCATCGGGACGCAGCAACAACTGCACAGCTTGCGGAGCCACTAACCATAGTGTGGCAAGCTGTCGCTACAGGGAGTTCGTGTGCAGCAAATGCCAGCATACGGGGCACTTACGTCGGGTGTGTCCGGGGAATGTTGAACAATCGTCGCGAGGAATAACTTCATATCGTCGCGGTCGGCGGAATGGAAACATGTATTCCGCGGAGGCCGTAAGCGAGTCCGACGTGGAGGATATCGAAGAGAGTTTTAACTTAATGGGACTCAATAACTATAAGCCAGTAAGTTTACCTATTTGTATAGATGATACCGTACTGAATATGGAAATAGATACAGGAACTGCGATTTCATGTATAAATAATGCCACCTACGAATGTTATTTTTCACATCTGTGTCTTAAGAAAGACGATACAATTTTAAAATTTTATGATGGTACTAAAATAAAACCATTAGGTATAATTTTCCCACGGGTTCGATTCCAGGGTCAGGAAAAACAGCTAGAATTGTTTGTAATAAAAAACGGTACTACATCGTTGTTAGGTAGGCAATGGTTAGCGGAGCTACAAATAAAAATACCAACACTTACATGTAAAGGTTTAAGTAACATGAATTGTGTGCAAATTAATGAAGGTATTGTAAATATTCTCGACAGACATAAGGCATTATTCAGCGGCGGACTGGGTCGGTACAAGGGTGGCAAGGCTACGCTGCGAGTGCGCCCGGGGGCGACGCCGGTGTTCCAGCGCGCGCGGCCCGTACCATACGCGCTGCGCGAGCGCATCGACACTGAGCTCGATGCCATGCTGCGCGACGGCGTCATCGAGCCCATCGACTGCTCCGACTGGGCCTCACCATTGGTGCCGGTGACTAAAGCAGACGGTACGTTGCGAATTTGTGCGGATTATAAAGCGACTCTGAATCCCGCCTTGCTGATCGATCGATATCCACTTCCTAAAATTGAGGATGTGCTCGTAGGCCTGAACGGGGCACAGTTTTTTAGCAAAATTGACCTTTCCCGTGCGTACAACCAAGTAGAACTAGATGATTCAAAAAAATACACAGTTATTAATACACATCGAGGTCTATTTCAGTATAATAGGTTAGTTTACGGTTTGTCGTCAAGTGTAAGTATTTTTCAACGTATAATGACGAATTTGTTAGGTAATATACCGAATGTGCAAGTGTTTCTCGATGACGTCATAATAGGTGGGAAAAATCAAAGCGAGCATTTATATGCACTCGAACAAGTCTTACAGCGACTATCTGAAAGTGGGTTAAAGCTAAAGCAAGAAAAATGTGTTTTCTTGGTTGATGAAGTGACTTATGTAGGCTATGTTGTTTCTAAAGAAGGGGTCAAAGCGGACAAAGCAAAAGTTAAAGCTATAAGTAAACTAGAAGCTCCAAAGAATATTAGTGAATTACGTTCCTTTATAGGTATGGTAATTTTTTTTTCTAAGTTTATCAAAAACTTTAGTTCCATGTTAGTACCCTTACACCGGTTATTACGGAAAGACGTTGACTGGAACTGGGATGAACAGTGTGTGCGTGCGTTTACGCAGATTAAACAAGCTTTAATGGGTACTGAAGTATTAGCGCACTACGATCCTAACAAGCCACTAATCGTGACGTGTGACGCGAGCGCACGGGGAGTGGGGGGCCTGCTGGCGCAGCCGGGCCTGAAGGGCGAGCGCCCGGTAGCTTATGCGTCACGTTCGCTCACCATCGCGGAGAAAAACTACTCGCAAATACATCGCGAAGCACTCGCGATTATATTCAGTATACGAAAATTTCATCAGTATATTTACGGAAGGAAGTTCATTTTACGCACTGATCACAAACCCTTAGTATCAATGTTAGGCCCACAAACGGGGATACCAACCATGACGGCTAGTAGGATGCAACGATGGGCAGTGATATTGTCGGCATACAATTACGACATAGAATATATTCGCACCAATGAAAATTGCGCTGACGGCTTATCACGACTGCCAGAAAATAATAGTGTTAAAAATGTGAAGGAAGAATCTATTCCTGAGCAAACATACCTGCACTTCGCTCAAGACGGGTTGTTACTTAATTATTCCGAAATAAAAAAACAAACGGAGAGGGATCCGTTATTAAGTAGAATTTTAAACTACCTACGAGACGGTTGGCCAGTTAAGTGTGAAATCGTGAACTTGCAACCGTATTTTAATAGGAAAGCGGAACTGTACGAGGAGTTAGGCTGTGTCATGTGGGGTCACCGGGTGGTGATACCGGAAAAATGCCGGGATAAGATTTTAAAAATTATTCATGAGCCGCACATGGGCATCGTAAAGTCAAAGGCGTTGGCACGCAGCTACGTATGGTGGGCGGGCATCGACGAGGCGGTGAAGCGCGAGTGCCGCGCGTGCACAGTGTGCGCGGCGTACGCGGATGACCCCCCGCGCGCGGCCCCCCGCCCTTGGCCCTGGCCCGCCAGGCCGTGGTCCCGGCTGCATCTGGACTTCATGGGGCCTATATACGGGAAAACTTATTTAGTAGCAGTAGACGCAACAACCAAGTGGTTGGAGGTATTTCAAGTACCCAGTACGGCAGCGAGTCATACGATGGTCAGGTTGCGCGAGCTGTGGAGTCGGTGGGGAGTCCCTAGGCAGATAGTCACTGATAATGGACCGCCATTCACTAGTGGTGAATTTGCACAATTCGCGCAAAGTGACGGTATCCAGCACATATTTACAGCGCCCTATCATCCGTCATCCAATGGAGCCGCGGAAAATGCAGTTAAAACTTTAAAAAGAGTAATTAAGAAAGCTTATTTAGATATTAAAAGTGTGGAACAGGCTTTAAACACATTTTTGTTATATTATAGGAACACTGAACACTGCACTACAGGAATAACCCCTTCAGTCGCACTCATAGGCAGAAGGTTGCGAACCAAGTTAGACGTGCTAAAACCCGATATGGAAGTTAGAGTACAAAAAGCGCAGCAAGGGCAGGTTGAAAATGCGGGAGGGACGGAAAGGAGGGTGAAAGTAGGAGACGACATTTGGTATCGACAATATCTAAAGGGGGAGAAATGGTTGCCCGGTACTATAGTTACCTCATCAGGGCCAAGCGACTTTAAGGTATTAGACAGTAACGGTAAACAGGTGCATAGACATATCGATCAGCTAAGGCGTAGGACGAGGAGTTCTCTAGTAGTCCCCACAGAGTTGCCACGTTCACCGGAAACTCCAGCTCCTAGGGTAGCACCAACATCGCCCCACGAGGGCTGGTCGGAGCGGCGGCGGGAGGCCTCGGTGGCGTCGTCGTCGCCTGCGCGGGAGTCTGTGTCGTCCCCGCAACAGAAAAACGAACAGACCGACCGAGATATAGTAGCAGAAGAGTTCTCGACACCACCGTCCATGCCTGTACAGCCCCAGTCTCACCTCATTAGGAAATGTAGGTTAGATAAAGATGTTAATTATAAGAATTAGTTAAGGATTTAGTAAAGTAGTTTAGATAAGGAGGTTGGTTATGTTGTGAGACTTGGTGCCTGCTGATCTTCTGGTTTAATGTAAATATAACTTGTAATGTATGGAATCACTCGTCAAGTATATTAGTTTTAACATATCAACTTGGTGAGACAGGCCCTTAGTTTAAGAATGATCAGTGGTTAGCTTGCAATTTTTATCATTAAGTATTAAGTACAATAAGTTGTTGCAATGTAGTTTAGTCGGCTTGTTGTTAATTAAAGGTGGAGGGATGTAATGTAGGTATATCGAGAAATATATGTAAAGCAGGTAGGTCAGACGCCGGCCGCTTTCGGCAGTCCGGAATATACGATCTTAGCAAGTGCCCGTGTTTCATTACGTCACCCTACCGTAACATATATCACAGAAATAAGCCTTAACGCGGTAGACAAAAGAAATGCACTGTATAATTTAAAATATATTTTATAATGTAATGAAATTAGATCAACGCATCCCGCTGATATTGCAAACTTAAGCCGTCTTATTACAAAACAAGGTTTATCTCCAGACCCAGGTTTAAACCATTGAGCCATTATTGAATTTTGAACTTTATTCCGTCTACGGTAAAGTTCTTAATACAAAACTGACAACTTAGTACCGAACTAAGTTTTCAGTTTTGTATAGAGAACGGTATTTCAATCACAGTTACGTTCTTATTACAAAAACTGGCTCCATGGTTTAATCCATGTCAAAATATTGTATATTCTTGTTTTTTAATAAGACGGTTTGAGTTCGGTGGAAACACCGGACAGTCGGTCTGTAGCAATCGCGAGTTTGCCGGTGCGTTATCAACCATAGAGGAAGTTGCAAAAAGCCTGTAATTTGACTGCAAAACGGCACACAATTCCTATTCATGTCATTTTCGAGTGCCATCACCAATAAAGTTTCTACACAAAATAGTGAAGCCTAAAGTACAACAAAACACTTGTGTGCGTCAGCGTACCGTCCTATTTTATTTGCAGTCCCGGTGACGCTACATTACCCCTCTATCGACTAGGGTCCACCAACATACTTTTTATTTGTGGACCATTCTACTATTGTTATTTTACGATTGGCCTGCTCAAACGGCGCATGATCAAGGGAACTTCGATGATTATGATGTGAATCCGCAGTTTTTGTTGATAAACTTTTGGTAATAGTTTGGCGAAGTATGTTAAGCAACAGTTAGGTTAATGAATTGTGTTTAATTGGAATGTTTTTTGTTTTATAAGATACTAGCTGCGCCCCGCGGTTTCAGCCGCGTAAGTCTCGATACCGTAGGAATATCGGGATAAAAAGTAGCCTACATGTTAATCCAAGATGTCACCTACCTCCGTACAAATTATATTGTATTGTATCAAAATTGGTCCAGCGGTTTGAGCGTGAAGAAGTAACAAACACCATTGCACACTCGCAAACTTTCGCCTTTATAATATTAGTGTGATTTTTAACGTGTCATATGTGAGGTCGGCTGCTGGTTTGGGCATATTTTTCGATGCCCAGCAGGCTAATTGCGTCAATTTCTTTGATTTTGACAATTCGACATTCATTGCGTTATTAACGTTGTGAAGCAGACGAATTTGTCAAACATTTGAAATTATGAAGCAATGGATTAAAATGAAAATTCTTCGGATTGTGAATAATATCGTGTTAGTGAATTGGGTGCAGGTTTAATTAAGGTTCTATTCGTCGCCTGAGTTTACATATTTCCTTAATACAACGATATTGCTGATTTTGTAAATTTTTTGGCACTTACTAATTGAGTGCTTTTAGTTTAAATGAATACCTGAAATTCTAACTTTAAATTCACTTTAAAGATGTTTTTCACTTGACATTATTGAGGTTAATTTTATAATCTCAATTTTTGTTGATGAATCTTCAATTACAATTAAATAAAGTTATTCAAACAATAATTGTTGGATATAAAATTGAAACCTTCTGAGTGAGATGAATGTGTTACTAATTCCCTTAAGGCAGTAATTGCGCAAGAATTTAACCTGAACAGGGTTTGTGTACACTTCATCAGATAATTTGAGAGCAGACTATACGACACAATATTTATTGCAAACGACAAATCAAATCTATCAACACCCTTCTCAAGAAGCACAGGCGTGTTTTATAGTTTAATTAACTAATTTTATTTGCTACATAATTTCTGAGTACTACGTGGCTACAAGATTTCATAACAATCTACGCAAATGATGTCTACGCAGCGTAGCGCGTATTATGTACGGTGTGTAAAGGTGTGTATGGTATTATGTTGGCAGTATCTAAAGTAGTGTTGCGGCATGTTCGCCAACCGAACAATCTTAACATTGGCCGTATGCTCGCATTCGACCGTGAACGAACTTTGACGGGCACAGCTGGAGTCGGGTAGTAATGGAGGCGGCAATTAATTCATACCCGGCTGTTGCTTTTCTCTTTTATCGACTCCCTTAATTATTTTCCTTTCTACGTTACAAGTATTTTGTAAAAATACAGCCATCTATAGTTATAATTAATACAAATGTGACAGTTAGACAGATAAGAGCGTAGACAGCGTTTGTTTAAGGATACTAAAATATAAATACTCCTGTGTATGTCAATATTGACAAAAAAAAACATAGAGTAAATTCAATTAATTTTTTTTTTATTCAGGAACAATTCACATTGTGTTTGAAATCATAAACAATAAATAAAAAATACAAAAAAATCACGATCATTAAAATTATAACATTCATAATAAACTACTCAAAACTAAATAGGGCCCACCATGTTTTTTTGCCTTAACTTAAAATTGAACGTAATTGTTCAGTTTTTATGAATGTACAAGTGTCAAGTGGGCATTCAGGAATAATGTAAAAATAAACAATGGAATCATTTGTTTATTTCCTTTAATAAAAACACAAATAACAGTTTTTAGGAAAAATTACACAAAATAAAGGATCAACATGATCTTGTAAAGCACACGTCTTCTTTAAAAAAAATTATGGTGCTTGTTATTTTTTAATAACGAGTGGGTCCTCCTCTGCTCCGTATGCACTCTCTGAGCCTATCTGGTACACTTTCAATCAAGTGAGTCACGTTTGTATGCGGTATTTGTTCCCAACAGACTTTCAGGGCGTTAATGAGCTCCTGCTGGCTGTTAACATCACTGTAGTTTTCTTTCAGGCTTCTTTTGAGTTGATCCCATAAATGTTCTATTGGGTTGAGGTCGGGACTCATGGCTGGCCATGGCAAAACGGTGATATTGGCTTCAGAAAGGGCTCTTTGTGTTGTGCGGGCTGTGTGTGCGCGAGCGTTGTCATGCATAAAGACAAAATTATTGCCCACTCTTTGTGAAAACGGGATGACATGTGGCCGGATTACTCGCTCAATGTAACTGGCGGCGGTTACGGTACCTTCATTGAGAATTACCAGCTCTGTTTTGCCGTGTAAGCTAATTCCACCCCATACCATAACACTGGGACCCCCCCATCGGTCTGTTCCATGGACGCATGGTTCAGAAAAACGTTCCCCTTCTCTTCTCCACACGCGTATCCGTCTGTCATCACTGTAAAACTTCACTTTAGACTCGTCCGTAAAAAGCACATTCCTCCAGTTATCCATGGTCCATTCCAAGTGTTCCCGGGCGTACCTTAATCGTGCTGCACGATGAGCCCTCGTTAGTTTCAGTCGAATAGCGCGTACTCTGGAGCGTTGTCCATCTTCGTAAAGCCGATTCCGAATGGTTTGGTCGCTGACTCTCGTCCCTGTGGATTGCCGTAGTCGAGTTTGTAAGGTCCGAGCGGTAACAGTACGCTCCCGTCGTGCGGTTAACCTTAGATATCGGTCTTCCTGGGTAGTCGTAGCCCTAACTCTTCCTGTGCCAGGTCTCCTAGCTACACTTCCGGTCTCCTGATACTGTTCCCAAACATTTCGGATTGCTCGTCGCGAAACACCGAGGTGGATAGCCACAGACCTCTGAGACTGTCCCTCTTGAAGCAAGGATACTGCTCTTGCAGCGGTTTCCATGTCCATATGACGGCGAGGACCAGGCATAGTGATCACAACTAACACAGGAACCAAACAAAATTGTTAAAAACGTGTCGTATTCTACAACACTGTTTAGTGTAGACTGAAAACTTAAGTGACTGAGAATTTGTGCATTCGACGATTTTTTCGAGTACTTCACTTTTTTAGCTACCCTCTTGAAACCAATATGAATGTTGTCGAAATAAACATTGATAAGGGTTCCTAAACATGTCAGCTTGACGGTTCAATGCATAACTTTGTCAACAACTGCTTAGATAACTTTATTTTGACCAAAATAGTGACTGATTCGAGGTGGGCCCTATTTTGTTTTGAGTAGAGTCTTGACTTAAATGAGCTCTAGTAAATTATAGTTTTTAAGTCCAATGGCAACCTGTTAAAAATCCGCACTGCTTGCTATTGAGGACTATGTTGAACAATCAATAAAACTCGATGTGTGACTGGGATATCATGAGATACCGAAGGGTTGGGCAGATAATTCGCCAGTTAGGTTTAAGTCCAATGTAATACAGGTTGAGCCTATTTCCACCAAACTTGTAAAAATTCACATTCCGTGAGAAATTCCTAGTGAAAAAACCCAATACCACTTTGGACCAGCTGTACAATCTCACGGTCAATATTTAGATGAAGTGGCCTGTCAGATGGAATCACAGCTCATTTCACCAAAGTTTACACTGCTCAGCAGTAGTGCTTGTGACCACTACACCGTCGAGGCAGTCGATGGGATACCACGTCCATCTATGTGATGTTCACATGTTGTTGCGCGGTAGTCTGTTTCAATATTTTCACTCAGCTTACTTTGACGGCCAGTGGTCGGTGGTCGGTACTTCAGTACTGAATTGATGTAGCGGGGATCTAGAAGAGACATACAATATTTTGTAGCTTAAGCATAATCCGCCTTATTACAAAACAAGATTTATATTTGACATGGCTTAAACCATGGAGCCAGTTTTTATTAAAAAGGTAACAGTGATTGAAATACCGTTCTTTTTACAAAAATGAAAACTTAGTTCGGTACTAAGTTGTCAGTTTTGTGTTTAGGAACTTTACCATAGTCGGAATAAAGTTGAAATTCAATAATGGGTTCATGTTTTAAACCTGGGTCTGAAGATAAACGTTGTTTTGTAATAAGGGGGATTGAGTTTATTAACCCGACGTCCAAAAAGGAGGAGGTTCCGGTTCTCAATTCGGCGGTATGTTTTTTTTTTGGATGTTTGTTACGCGATTAATCCGTCAATTATGGACCGATTTTGGAAGAGTATACCCCCGAGCCGAGGTGGTCCCATTGCCACCAAATCAAAATCTGATGAGGGGATCTCATGGAAATCGAGGGGAACCCTCAAATTTTATAGGCAAACCTATAGCGATTTGGGTATTTTTATAGTAACTCGTGCATTTGCTCTCGGAAAGCACCATTTGGTGAAGTGGAACTGATGGTGGAGACCACAGATGGCCACCGGAACAATATAATTATGAGTACCTATTTAAAGGGTTACGATTAAGCAATTTATGCTCGTCACTATGCATATGGTGAGTGGCAGTTCTCCTGGTTCTTACCAGGAGAACTTCTCAACAATCAACGTCCCAGCATCGGAAAAAGCAATATTTTGTAAAAGGTGATGAACAGTTAACATTAGGCTATTGTAACTTAGATAAGTTCAAAACTGACCCACTAAAAAGTGAAAAATAAAAAACTATTTAGAAAAAAATAACAACCGACTTCCAAAAAAACACTACAAAGTGAAAAGTGAAAAATAACTTTAATTTCGGAAGTCGGTGGCAAAAAACTCAAACAGCGATCCAAAGACACCGACTTCCGATGGTCGAGTGGTATTTTTGGAAGTCGGTTATTATTTTTTGTAAAAAGTTTTTTATTAAATAAGAAAGAGGTTACAAATTATGTAAAGTCCCTGATACTTGCGCTAGGTGTTTAACTTATACCGGTTGTCGGCAGAGGGCACATGATGCCCTCTGCCAGCCGCCTTAAATGGGTCCAGAGACGGCGGATTCGGGGACGTCCGCCGCCGCCGCTATCATATAAGACCCGAGGTGGTGGCGCGTAAGGCGCGTAGGCCGGGTGTCACCACTGTGTGGATCGCTCGGAGGACACGGTGGAGCATACGGTGGAGGTCTGCCCTGCTTGGGCGGAGCACCGCCGTGTCCTCACGGAGGCGGTCGGCGGCGGCGATCTCTCGCGTCCGGCCCTGGTTCAGGCCATGGTTCGGAGCGAGAGTGCATGGGAGGCCGTCACCTCCTTCTGCGAAGCAGTAATGCTTGCGAAGGAGGAGGCGGAACGCGTGAGGGAGAGGCAAGGTTTGCGCCCTCGCGCCCCTAGTCGCCGCAGGAGACGCCCCGGGCGTCGGGAGTCGCAAGCCGATTCCGGCCACCGTAGGCGCGGGCTTGCGGTCGGTGAGCGATGGGTAGCTCACCATCCGATAAGGACCAGGCCCGGGTCGACGGCGCGTCGTATTCCACGCGCGCCTCAAAGAGTTGTCAGCACCAACTGACGGAGTCCGATAGGGCCAATGCCTGCCAGGGTTGCGAGTTTGTCCGAAAGGGATATCGTGGCCCTGGCACACAGGCAAATGAAGGAATACGGGTGGGTTTTAGTCAGTAAAAGTCTGACACGCCCTCCCGCTCCACCCAGAGCGGGAGAAGTTATTTGATAATTTCCCACCCAAAAAAAGGGTGGTTTTAGGCAGTAGACATCTGACAGACGGAGAGGGCGTCCGCCCCAGGGTGGCCCTGCATCCAAGACGATTTCAAAACCGCTACAAGAAAAAATAGGGTGTTTAACTTGTGTTACAAGAGCTAGTGCCCTCTCCCGGGAGGAAATACTATTCAAAACTTATATCTTTAGATAATACAAAATAATAAGAATAATAAAAACCGGTCCAGAGCGAGTCGGACTCGCGCACCGAGGGTTCCGTACGTATGTTGATGATTGATGATGATTTCTGAAAAACTGTGCTATTTAGAGACATAGTTTTATTTTTCCTGTAATCTTTACATAAACTTCTATCACATAAAATAATTTCAGATTTGTATCTATGCAAACTTCTGATATAAGGGGGGGAATGGTATTTTTTTTTACATTTTTCATCAAAAGTACGAAAACTATGCTCTCTAAATAAAAATAAAAATGTTTGAGAATGTGCAAACAGTGCTTTTTCATAAATGATACCCCACATGCCCTAGTAGCCCCACTTCAAATTTTTAAGACCCCCTTTCAGTCCCTTTTGTAAAAAAGGTATATTTTTAAAATTTATTTCTTGTTTGCAAAATAGTTGGGCAAACGTCATCTAAAACTATTCTAAACAAGTTGATAGCATTAGTAGTTCTTGAGATATCCAGGTGTGACAGACAGACAGACTTAGTCTCACCATAAGGGTTCCTTTTTACCATTTTGGTACGGAACCCTAAAAACGGTTAGAAAAAGCAAGTAATGGTGATTATATGTGTGCGTGTAGTGTGAGCGTTTTTTTACCTAGTATTTTATAGTGTAGCCGCTTCCGACTACTGTACATCTGTGACCAATGTAAGCTATCGTAAGTAACCAAGACGAATTTAAGTTCGGTTCGGCTTAAAGGCATTGTTGTTTATTGGCTGAGGCTCATGGCTCTTCACGTTTATATTATGTGTGAACACGACGCCGAATTCTGTGGTAGGTGGCTAGTGGCCAGCAGCATGAGGTGGGCAGGAAAACTGATACTTGCACGAAAGGATGCGACGTCGTTGAGCTGCGTTCACATTTGTGACATTTCAACGTACAGCTAAGACTGAGAGAGACAGAAGAGTGCTGTCTTTTTGTTTTCAAAAGGAGAGTAAAGTTACTACCAGTATTTTAACTTTAGATAACTCGTATATTTTTAGAGGGTTAAGCGTGACAAGACTATACTCCGCGTTTAATAATAAACAGGATTAGAGTAAACAAAGCAAAAGGAGTGATAGTATTTTCATGGAGTTGATCATTAATGATACGAGCAGGGCTCGAACTGATCTTGCAGTCACAATCCGACGCTCAAACATAGTAACCTAGCTTACCTACGATAAACTACTAAACCTACATAAGCAAGTATTCTATTCTATTCCTACGTTCGACCGGCGCATCTTCTAAAAAAAATTATGAAATAAAATAAAAAGGAGGTGTCTGGGACACCCGGTTGGAACGAAATTCCTTTCGGTGTATATAATGTTTTATACAGAGTCATCTAGTGTGGTCTCAAGTTTGAAGTGTGAAAAATTTATGTTTTTTAACACAGAGAAAAACGTATCTAGATGGTTGTATATTTAAAAAAAGGAGCGCGCTTTACTGTAGTCGCATATTATGCTGTCTGTCATCTGACGTCTCACCTTGGTAATTATCAAAGACATTAAATTATTTACTTAACAATAAACAGGACATAGCGAACAAAATCGTAATCCGATACATTTGTCCTAGTGGGCAAAAGTCGCTCAGTCTAGTGTGGTACGCCTGCATGTCATGTCGCATTCGTGTCCACCAAAAGAACATTATTTTCGAAGTATTTGCCATAATATGCAATATGGTATTGCAAATTTCATAGTGATAAAACGACTAGACGTATCCACGATTTATTTTCGTTAATATTTTGCAATTTACCCAGAATTTAGATAAAATAAATAATTGTCTTAGATGTTTTAAACCATGTTTTAATCAATTTGACGGTTCGTAATCAAAGGTTGGTGTCGGTATAAGTGTAACGTGTCAAACTTAGCTTTTATGTAATTTTGCTATATTACGCTAGATGGCGCCACTGAGACATGGGATCACCATTTTTCTATGACATTACTTCTGATGGCCTCTCTATAGTATCTATCTTGAATCTCTTTGGTAATTATGCAACACGAGCAGCGACAGAAATTAACCTCAACATTTTGTAAAAGCTAAATAATTAAATATTTATTTGAAGAATTATTCATTACTAGTGGTCGCCCACTGATAGAAATTCTACTTACAATCTATATAAAAAAGCCTATTTATTTCATGCAAACTTTGTTACAGTGCAAATATTTTTTATATAATGTTTCGATCTTCATTGAACTAATTTAAACTAATTTCATGCATAAGGCTATTGAACATAATTTGAACATAATTTATTATTCAATACAGAATAAATCATAAGTTTCAAACGCCTCATTTGACATAGTGACATAACCATAGATAAATAAATAATCAAATTAAAATAATTTAAATTATGAAAAAATACAATATTTCGTCGTTACCAAAGTAAGTAAAAATATTATTGATAGTTATAATTTAGTCTTTAAAATTCATATAATAATAATCAATAAATAATTCCAGATAAATTGTAAGTAAATTTATTATAAATTGTAAGTAAATTGTAAAAAGTTAAAAATAAATAATTTAATATTTTTAAATAAGTAAATAAATAACACTTAAATTAAGTTGCATGAACCCCTCTGTGGGTAAAGGCCTCCTCCAGAGCCTTCCATTCGTCTCTATTTGATGCGGTAAAAGTCCAATTATTACCGGCGACCGCCTCTATCTATATAGTACTTACAAATTCCATGAGTACACTAATTCCATGCTATTATAAAGTACTTACTTATTCCATGCTCAAGCTGTCACTTCCGTCCCTTTTCACGAAATCTCTCCTACAGAAAGGAGAGGAAAGATGGTACAGATCCAAAACAAAAACTTTTGACACTTGAAACTGACTTTTTCGGGCATAACGCTTTTTCGTTAAGTGACGATTTCTGCTAGTTTACTCCTACCGCAAGCCACGTTAAAGAACTTCATGCCAAAAACCTTTGACAGTTGAAACTTGAGACCTTGAATATGACCTTTTCGGGCATAAAGCTTTTTCGTTACGTGACGATTTGTACAAACGCATAATAATTATACATGGTGTAAAAAGACCCATCACATAGCCGAAATAGAATCTACGCATTAAATCTAAGTAACATTTAGCAAAAATGATTGTTGGGAAACGGTTTTTATTTTTATTGTGAAAAATCACTATTTACGGCAGCGCGAAAAACACATTTTGTTTATGGGTGCAAGCATTGGGTACAGGATAACCTGGAGCAGTATTTTTTATTTAAATGTTATAATTTAACTTCAAAGATAAAATATTTAAAACTTGTTGTCGTAAAAAAAAACTTGAAACCTTGACCATTTAATATCGTAGAAAAAAAATCGCATCGTTAGTAACTAGAACACGGGCCAGTAGCAACAGCATTCTGAAAACAGTGTCAGAGAGTTTCTATTCTCCCATTTTGAGGCATTTTGTGGAGAGGATGGCCAGGTGAGAAACTTGTACCCTGCTTGGTCATCTTCTGTACAAAGTGCTTCAAACTCTTATAATAATAATAATATTACTTTGCTTACTAACACTAGCTATAAGGTATTACTAACAATATGGATCTTTGTTGTCTTTATAAATAAATTTTGATTGGATTTGATATCTCCATAACCAGAAGGTTCCCAGCATAGCAATTCACACCAATTCGACAAGTTGTCGTATCGAAAATGACACATTTTCAATAACTGATTTACCTTGCCCCCGACAGCAAACAGCTGTCGAAAGAATGGCGGTCGTCTGTTTGATTTAAACTGACAAAACTTAAGTGTTTTGGATTTGTGAACAGCCTTTAGAGGACTCTTTTGATAACATTGATTTATGCTCGATTCGGTACGGAAGCGTATCGAACGCTTGTGAATAGCTATGCAGGTCAGTTCCTAGTCCAGCACAAAAAACGATAAAATGACATCCCGGGAGTACAAGAGTGACTCTCGGCTTCGTTGCGCGTCTTTTATTGACCTACACCGACACCCGTTATTGTCCTACTGTTCAAACCTCTACTGTGGCGCTCAACAGGGGGCTTCATAAAATATTTTATGACACTAATAAACTGGAAGGCTGTCTACACAAGAGCGAGTTTAGTAACGTACCAAGTTGTCAGCGTTAAATGACCGAGAAATTAGATATATATACCTTTATGTACCGGTCGGCTTGGTTAACGAAGCCTCGCAAATTACACAGATAAAAAAGTTTGCGTTATTCCTTAACGTAGTTAATGGTATGTTTTGTCACATGAGATTATGTCCTAGATTATTTATATGAATTCCTAGATTATTTATATAAATATTAATACATTCTTAACTTTATATTTCTGGTAGGTACCCACTAACCTTCAAGGGCAGATCCAGCCTTCAAGTCACGGGGTCACATAGGCAAGGCCCAGTCAAGACAGGCTCCAATCAGTGGCGGACTAAGCCTGTCGGGGGCCCGGGGCGGCAAAACAAAAGAGGCTCGGGCTTCTCAGTTTATGTAGGTATTATGCCATTTTGAAAAAAAAAAAAAAAAATACGAAAAGAAACAAGTACAACGTGCGTAATTATACTCTACCTAAACCATGGGCTTCACACCCAGTGAGGCCCATGGTGTGGCCCTAAAGGGAGGTGCATTTTTATCGGTTTTTTAGGGAGGTTTTCTTTTTTTCACTCTGACTGTTTATACATAAATAGGAGTTACTTTCTCTACTTAAGCAGACAGTTCGAGAATGTAGGCTGCACGAGCGAGCGAAGCGAGCCCGAAAATTTTACCACCCTACAGGTTTATTCCTACATTCTAATAATTATTAAATAGCTACCTCTAGTTTACTCAATTGTTTCAATAAGCAATATCATAACTATTCTAATCCTAACTAATATTATAAAATGCGAAAGTGAGTTTGTTACACTTTCACGCTAAAACGGCTGAATGGATTTGATTGAAATTTGGCTCATGGGTAGACCATTACCTGGGTTAGGATACTTTTTATCTCGGTTGTACGTTCCCGTGGAATAATTTCCGACCTCCACGCGGGCAATGCCACGGGGAAAAGCTAGTAAACAATAAAGCCAAAGTTCAGCAGCCGTATACCTCCATGATTTTTAGGCGATTATATTGGTTCTGAACGTTGTTTTTCACACTGTCATGATGCAACATTTCAGTCACAGCCTTTTAGCTCAACCCTCGTAATGGGAAGATTTTTCCTTATAAAATACATTTCATTCAATCCGGTCGATCGTCATTTTATGCTCATGCCACTTGTGATTACTCACGCGTCGCCAAAACAGGGATGTGTTAAAAGAGGAAACAGCCTGTATAAATATTTATTTTTTAGAGTATGTCATTATTGTTGCAATAAATAAATGTATGTTTATTTCTTGTTGTTTTAGGCCTTATTTGAAGACTGAAAATAATAATAATATAATATTGCTATAATATGTAACTTTAATCCCATATCCGTAATAATTTGTACTCATTCGTTTATTTTTAATTGCATTGCCCTATGTATTATTTTATTCTTATCTATTCTGTAATACAATATTGTGAAATTTTATCTTATTTTTTTTTTAAAGTAGATTATTAAAAAAGTTTAAATTATGATCAAATTTCGCAATATTGTTACAGACTAGCTATGAAGAATATTTGGTTTACCTGAACGAAACAATTATTTTTTTTGGAGCAGAAAGTGTACTGCTAATCGTGATAAACAGTTTTTGACGTCGTTGGTATCCAGTGATTGGAGAAATTAATTCTTCAAATTGAAAAAGCTGTCTCCAGATTTTTTTTTCTACTTATTTAATTTTTCATAAACATTGAGCAGCATTAAAAAAACCGATAACGTATCTATTCAGCAGCTGTTATACGGTCCTAGATCAAAAGCAATTAAACTAAAAATGTAAGGAAACTATGTCAAAAGTTCAAAACCATGAAAAAAACATACAACAAAGAAAAGGTGCATTTATATTTCTGAGCACATCGACGATACCCATACTAATGTTATGAATACGAAATCAAATCAAATTAAAATGGTGTTACAGGTGTATAAGGTACATTATATTATAACCCAATGAGGTGTGCAAATTAATTTAATAGGTACTAATCGCAACATTAAATATAAAGAATACATTATAAATTGAGTTACATCAAAAATAGAATGTAAAAAAAAAAAAAAACAAGTCAAATCAAATTTTCAATAGTCATTACATTTGTGGTGCCATTTCAGATAAAATCAGTCATCTTTCATTTAAATAATCATTAATTGAATAGTAACATTTTACAACTACGAATTTTTGCAAACCTAATTTGAATTGGTCCATTTTGTGTAGGTCTGTGATACTTTTTGGCAACTTATTGTATATATTGGGTTGCCCAAAATGTTTGTTTTTAACCTTTTCACGCTCTATCGGATTCCCATTAAATTTTGCACACAGGTAGACCATGAACTGTGTTAGGAAAGGATAGTTTTATACCGGTAGTACGTTTCCGTGGAATAATTTGCCGACCACCACGCGGGAGAAGCCGCGGGGAAAACCTAGTAGGTATCTTATTCTTCCCTTTACGAAACAAATTGATCTTATAATGAACTTCACAACAAAGACATTTTTGTGCGAGTCAAAAATCATACACGTAAGTACATTTTGTCAAAGGATAAAGGTATGGGGCTCCCGATCCCTCATCCGGCTGCCAGAGCCAATAACTCGTTCGATCTCAGAACAAATCATGCTGAACGTTTTATGTACACCTTTTATTTTCTTGCCATTATTGGTACCAGTGAGATTTTTATTGTTACAAGCCAGAATTCATAAAAACGAGATGTATTGACGAATACTGAGAACTCAGGGAGGCAGAGTGGTTGGTTTCCGTGGCTTTTATTTATTTATTTCTAGTTTGATAGTAAGGTGGCTTTTATGTTTTGGTACATTTCGATGGAGCGTAGTGAAGCCCGGTTTATAGCAATAGGCTCGCCCCCTATCACATGGGACTTGAAACATAGCCGGCGAAATGTAGGTGTACTATACGTACACCTCTGCACAACCGAGTTTGACATTGCCACCTGACAATTTAGTATCTGGGATTAAAAAACGAACTAATCTATATCTATAAAAGAAAGTTGTTAGTTACACCATTTATAACTCAAGAACGGCAGGACCGATTTGGCTGAAAATTGGTGGGGAGATAGCTTAGAACCTGCAGACGGACATAGGACACTTTTTTTTTTACTTTTTTTTTCATACTTTTTACTGGGGTAGGTAGGTAGGGTAGGTAGGTAGGGTAGGTAGGTAGGTAGGTAGGGTAGGTAGGTAGGTAGGGTAGGTAGGTAGGGTAGGTAGGTAGGTAGGGTAGCTACTTACGGGTAGCCCTAAATACCTACCCTACCTACCTAGGTAGGGTAGGTATTTAGGGCTACCCGTGCGAAGCCGGGCCGGGAAAAGCTAGTTATTAATAAAGAACGAAAATAGCAATTTTGTTATTCTGAATTTGACGTTTTTCACCAAAAATTTTGATTGTCGAACTAAATCAGACAATTTTTAATCGTGAGTTTATAGTTTTGGAATAAATTGTGTTGGCATGAAGTAAAATTTACAAAGCATAATTATGTCTCTTCTAGTTCTTGAAAGTTTGGATGCTTGTGAGTTTGGTAAATCTTCTTTTATGGATGCAAGTGATTGCAGCTGTTGTTGATTCGGCAGAAAGTTATATAATCAAATTATTGTTATTAGAATACAATACAAAATTCATTCATAAAAACATTTAAAGGGATTTTTGTACTGAACATTAATGTACTACGTTATGATTTGGAAAAGAAGTGGATAAATCCATTTCCAGATTCTGTGAAATAAGAAATATTTTTTTTTTATTAAACTATCAAGAAAGATTTCAGTTGGGAACATTGGGAGACCTGGAATGGTCTCGCAATGTATCCAACTGAACTCATTCCAAATGGCTGAAGAAAACTAAAAAATAAATTTTAGACTGTCTAGATCAGGAGTTTGCTGAAGACCACCAACAACCAACCGATTGACATGACAAACAGACAAATTCAAGATGTCCTTGACAGGGCTTTCCTACGGCGCACGGCGATGAGAATACCGGAGATTTTCAACTTACTGAACGAAAAACCGGATTTTCTTTGCTCGAGATCACATTTTTATTAGTAAATTAGCTTTATTACGTTGAAATAAATAGCAAGATGATCATGCTACCTGAATCAATTTTTTAAATGCTGTAGTTTGTCGATTTTAATAAAATAAAGGTTTTTGTTAAGTTTCTAACAAAAGTTCTATATTGATTTCGGTGTACAACCCTAGCAGGATCACATTAGTCACAGATAATAAAAACTAATACAGGTTATTGCATCCTAATTTATTAAAATGTACAATATAGTTTTACGCCGTCATTATGCTCCCTGTATTTCATTTATATAATTACTAGCTGACCCGGGCCCACTTCGTTGGGCGGTAAACATTTTACCGTCTTTTCATTTTTCGGATTAAATTATGGCCTTATGTTATGACACTCACAAAATAATAACGTGGTTTTCAATGGGTAAAATATTTTTCAAAATCGGTTCAGTAGATCCAGAGATTACCCCTACAACCTCACAAACTATTGATGAGTGATTTTTTTGCTCGTTTTTGCTAGATATTGATAACGGCAACAGGTAGACGCTTGAAATATTCACAGAATATTAAGTTATATATTCACTTTAAAAATAAATAAAAAAATAAAATAAACCAAATATTTAAGGGGGGCTCCCATACAACATACGTGATTTTTTTGCCATTTTTATAGATAATGGTACGGATCCCTTCGTGGGCGAGTCCGACTCGCACTTGCCCGGTTTTTTTATTATTTAAATTAGCCAACGGAATTAAAACATCAAAATTACCTTTAATAAAGTATCCTGAGAATCTGATTATTTTGACTCCCTGCCGTGCTTCCCCAAAACCAGCAATAAAAATACCATCCTGAAACACCTGGAACTCAAATGAGAATAGTTCTGCCACTGCCATTTTTTTTTTGGGTGGTAAATTATCAAATAACTTCTCCCGCTCTGGCCGGAGCGGGGAGGGCGTGTCAGACTGTTACTGACTAAAACCCACCCGTGTTCCTTCAAATGCCTGTGTGCCAGGGCCACTATATCCCTTTCGGACAGGCTCATAACCCTGGCAGGCATTAGCCCTTTCGGACCCCGTCAATTGGTGCTGACATCTCTTTGAGGCGCGCGTGGAACACAACACGCCGTCGACCCGGGCCTGGTCCTTATCGGACGGCGAGCTACCCATCGCTCACGCAAGCCCGTTCCCACGGTGGCCGGGAATCGGCCTGCGATTCCCGACGCCCGGGGCGTCTCCTGCGGTGACTAAGGGCGTGAGGGCGCGAACCCTGCCTCACCCTCACGCGTTCCGCCTCCTCCTTCGCATGCATTATTGCTTTGCAGAAGGAGGTGACGGCCTTCCATGCACTCTCGCTCCGAACCATGGCCTGAACCAGGGCCAGATGCGAGAGATCGCCGCCGCCGACCGCCTCCGTGAGGACATGGCGGTGCTCCGCCCAAGCAGGGCAGACCTCAACCGTATGCTCCACCGTGTCCTCCGGGCGAACCACACAGTGGTGACACCCGGGCGTTTCCTCCCGCTTTGTTCTGAATAGGAACCTCCCGAAACAACCGTGTCCGGTGAGGATGTGCGTCAGGCGGCAGGTGAGGAAGCCGTGGCGCCTCTCTAGCCACTCCTCATAGAGGGGACTTATCGCCACAATTGTGGCATGCAAATTCTTTGCCAAATAGTAAATATCCCTGGCGATGGCGCATGCTTATTTTCATCTCTCTCCTATTTGGTGAACAGTAACCATTGTCTTCTCAAATTCGAGACAGCATTGTGCGCCACGTGTCTAAAAACTGGGAAATATTCCAACCTTTCACCCAGGATCGGTCAGGAGGAGCTGTTTATGGTTCAAAGCGTGAATACGTCGCTGAAATGTCTTGTAATGGCGCACCTACGGAACCACCTGTGAACTCATGGCAGCGGGAGAACTATTCCCATTTGAGTTCCAGGTGTTTCAAGATGGTATTTATATTGCTGGTTTTGGGGACGCACAACAGGGAGTAAAAATAATCTGATTCTCAGGAAATTTCAATGAAGGTCATTTTGATGCGTGTCAGACTTTTACTGACTAAAACCCACCCGTGCTCCTTCAAATGCCTGTGTGTGCCAGGGCAACGATATCCCTTTCGGACAGGCTCATAACCCTGGCAGGCATTGGCCCCTTCGGACCCCGTCAGTTGGTGCTGACATCCATTTAAAATGGGAATAGTTCTCCCGCCTTTTTTCAACCCTTACAACACCAGCCTAAACCAAAGATGCTAAGCAATAAAATTAAAATACGAACGTAGGTATTCAAGGACAGTTTTTCTAGTAAGAACGACTAATACTAAAAACTATTTTAGTAATACCACAGTGTGAAATACCTACACAATAAGTAATTCGCAAAGAAATAGAAATAACAAAATTCCAACCCGGCAATAGGTAAAAACACAATTATTATCCTCCAATTTAAAATTAGGAAGCGAAACAAACCAAAACGAAGACCAAACAACGACGATGAAAAATATTTCAAAGCAGAACAGAAATTTCGGTAACTATAGCTTGAACGTGTATCGCTTAGGTTTGTATTCTGTGATTGATACATGACTTCGTTTTTTGATACGATCGGCTTGCAAGCCGCGGTTAAGGTTAAACATTGTGAAGTTTTCCCCTTGGCATTCTCGACTTTAATGCTATAAATGCAACGTTCAAATTACCTGAATACCAATTAGAACCTCATTTCATTATCTTTTAGCAGATGCCTGCATACTGAAAAATACTGGCCACCTAGAACTGGCATAAAAACTTTAGAACGTTATCACGCCTGCACTGAAACATACTGGCCACCTAGAAAAAAAACTAAATATAAACCTCAAGAAACTTCCAAAAATTCTTATTTCAATGTAAAATATGCATTAACGCGCTGTCGTAAAATTCAATTTAGATTTTTATCGGCCTCCGAATTCTAATTTCAATGTAAAGTATGCAATAACTCGTCGCCGTAAGATTCAATTTGGATCTTAACTGGATTTGGTAAATTTTTCATACAAACATTAAAAACCATTATTTTCACCCTTAAGCGCCGAATTTCGTAAAATCCTTTCTTAGTGAGCACCTAGAAGTCGAAAGGAACAATCAGGCCAACATTCATGTCTCTAACTTCAAAAAAATAGGACTTTCATACAAACTTTGACACCCCTTTTCAACCGCTTAAGGTGCGAATTTATAAAAATCCTTTCTTAGTGCGCGCCTGCACCCCATAGAGAGTGCTTGTGCCAAATTTTAGACCTCACGGCCCAGTAGTTTCCGAGATTTCGTGATGAGTGGTCAGTGAGTGGACTTCTCTTTTATATATATAGATTGATAAATAATTAAATATGTGATTTACACAGGTTTTTTTGCACTTCGGATCTTTAGCACTTTCATTCACTTTTTATCGTAATTATTGGCAAATCTTGGTCTACACAACATAGCGATTGTGAAACTCGATTTTAGTTGTGTCGAGAACCTTGATTGCAGAATAATTTTTGAGATTCTCTGAACCAAAAATAAGAAATTTTAATAAGAAAAAAAGAACAAGAGAATCAGCACCATTGTCAATTTATCGTCACTTTCCTAAAAACCCGGCTTGTGTCTATACTTATTAATTGAAATTAGAGACTGAAAGCGAAGAAGATTCTGAAGTGGATTTTAAAGGCTTGTCTTAGCAATACGTGATTTCGTCCCTAGTGCTGCCACTAGGGACGAAATCACGTCACATCAAAAGGTTCCAGGCTTATCGCATTTTCAGACAAAAACCACGTGCATATACGATACGTAGGTATTTGAGTACAAGACTTCCTTTACCTTCCCTTAGAGCTTGGCCCTAAAATAGCAGCTTGAAAACTGATGTATCTATCGATTCTGTAAAGGGTTTATTCACGCAAAAACATCCATAAAACTACACAGTTACGTCGAATTTCAAACGATCCCTGATTCTCTCGTTAAAAGGAGACACAGTGAGCAGGGCAGTACCCAGAAACGTGGGTAACAAAGAACATCCCTTCAGAAATTGTCATAATTTTCCACGCGAAAAAATCCTCTGGTCCTCTCTGAAATTCCACAAATTTTATTGTTGCGTCGTTTAGTAGGATTGCACTACATTATCAGCGATATATCGCGTTTGTGTAGCTTGTCTATTGGTTCTTTGGTAATGATTGGGACCTCTGATTTTGCATCACAGTGACATTTATTTTCGTCAGGGCCGTCTTTGATATATTGGAGGCCCTGGGTACTTTAGGATATGGAGAATGCAGGCGGTCTAAAATTGACGCTTTGGCAGAATCATAATATGATCTGCGTACAATTCATACATCCCGCAATTCATCTGTTTGACAGCTGCTATTTGACACTAGACTTCACTAAAGTAATTCATAGTTTGTGAACCATTTTACGAAACTCCATACAAAACTGTCAAACAGATGAATTGCGGGATATGAATTGTACTAATGATTCTGCCAAAGCGTCCATTTTAGGCCCTCAGGTTGCTAGAGTGAGCTCGAAATTTATAGCACCTCCCCTCAGATAGATTAGGATTTCTTTTGACCTAAATACATAAATAGTAGTTACTATGTCGACTTATGCAGAAAAGTTTGGGAACTAAGAAAATGTAAGATGTACCCATGAACGAGCGAAGTGAGCCCGAAAATTTTAGCACCCCGTCTGAGATTTACTTAGCTTTTCTTTTTACAGCTTCTAGCTACGACGCTGGCAGGAACTAGGGGGCCCCATGGATCGTGGAGCCCTGGTCAAGTGCCCAGAGAGGCCAATGGCAAAGACGGCCATGATTGTCGTTGACAAGGTTGCTGTCTGGTTGCTGCCAGAGGTAGGATAACTGTGAAAGCACTGTACTTGTTTTGTCGTTAAAGGTTGACGATATGGTTGGTGCAGTGGTTAAGCGATTGACTGCTGCGCTGCGTGTCGCGGGTTCGATTCCCGCACGGAACAAATATTTGTATGACCTAAAAGTAGTTGTTCCGGGTATGGCTGTTTGTGTATGTGAGCTTAAATGTTTGTAAACACACCAACAATACAAGAGAAATTACTAGTGTAGAGCAACGTTTAAAAAAAAATGTGATTGGTTGATAAAATTATAAAACAAATCTATAGGTACGAGGTTGACTTACTCACCCAGGGTTTCTGTATCATTTACCAGGTAGAACAACATCGCGACATTTTAAATCTCATTTTCAGGAGAAAACCTTTAATTTTGTTCCATTTCGATCTGAAAAAATACATTAATTAAGCTACAGGTTATTAAATGCGTAAAATGTTTTTCTTATTTTCAAGAAAGCAATAATTACTTCGGTTATTACCGGAGTCTGGAATTGTGCCCGGTCGACTTAAACATAATTGACGAAATGTGGGCGTACTATACGTACACGTCTGCCGAACCCTTCGGGGAAAACAAGGCGTTATTTAATGTTATGTTGTGTAATGTGTAATAATTATTCATCAAGCACCTGTTTCTACAACTGCTCGCATAAGTGAATCCGTGTTTATACGCATTTCTCTCGCTGTCTGTGGAGTGTTTCCCTTAAGCTGCCAGAAATGTATTCGACGAAGTGTGCGATATTAATTAGGGCTCCAAATATTTTGGATGTTATTACATAATACCTTCCTCTTTAAATTGATTTTATATTAGGTATGGTGGAAGTGTCTTAGTCGCGTTTATACCTATTGGTACAGAATAATGCATAATTCAAGCGTAAAAAAATAAAGATTAAATACTGTATTGTTACGGGAAATAACATCTAATACTTTTTATTATAACTACTAAAAATTTAACTTTGTAGGCAAAAATAAGATGTTTGTTAATTTCAAACTAACATCAGCAGCCTGGGGGTTAATCGTTTTCCCTGTTGTGTTCAGCGGAGTTATAATAAAAGTTATAGTTAATTATACTTTATAGCTAATTTGTATGGAAATTAATAGTTTATTCACAGGGTTCTTTTCGAAATGTAGGGATATTAAGTAGAGGTAATTTTGTCAGGTTTGGACTGAGCTTAGAATGTGACCGTTCTTATAATAATTACTGGAATTACCCCTCTCTTGTGGGTTGCCTAGCAACAGATTTCCAACAAACGAGACTTAAAAAATCTACATTTTTGACTCTTGTCTGTGGTTTTTAAAACTACAGACGAAGTGTCAAAAATTTAGATTTGAGATGTAGATTGTGTTATTGGTGTGATTGTGTTGTTTTACTCAATACTTAATACTTTATTGCATTCCATAATCTATATATATAAAATTCAAAGTCCTGACTGACTGACTGACTGACTGACTGACTGACTGACTGACTGACTGACTGATATATCAACGCACAGCCTAAACCGCTGGTCCTAGAGACATGAAATTTGGAAGGTGTGTTCTTTGTAAAGAGTATGTTTTTGGGGATTTCAGTTTGAATTTAAGAATCTTAACGCGCGGTTCGATTAACTCGAACCTCAGTGCTCATACTTTTGACAGAAAAAAAAAAGAAAAAAAAAATGGAGTTTTCGAGAATCGGAAAAAGGGGTAATTAAGTTTTCGGGAGAATTTTACTGCGTATCTTGAATAGCTCAATAGTTGGTATACATCAATTATTATTTAAAAACAAAAACGTAGAAAAAATAAACAATACAAAATTTATTTCAAATAGACTTAGACATGAAATGGAGGACACGTTTATTGAACAAGTATGTACAAAACGAAGTTGGTATTTATACGCTATGATCTATAACCTCCGTAAAGTAGTCAATCAAACTGCACTCCTATCTGCTTACCACGCTTACGTTGCAGTTGGTTCCAACTAAGATATGGTATAATGTTTTGGGGGAATGCTGCTGATAGAGAAGCTGTTTTTTTTCGACATCCACGCGGGCGAAGCCGCGGGCGAAAGCTAGTGTGTACATAAAACAGTTGGAAGTTGGTTGTTTTAGATTGTAGATGTAGATTTGGTAGCTTCCGAATGGTTGCCTAAGGACCTGCTTAAGGGGGATGCGCTAGGGTAGCCCGCGAAATTCAAATATTATTACGTTTTTTGCAATTCGCAGGTCAGTAACACGTTGTATGTTGATCTAATTATGATTCGCGGCCATAACAAATATGGCTTTACAGAAATAAAATCATTAGAATCGGCAATACAACTAACTCTCTTCAAAAAATCCTACTGAATGATTATTTCTGAAATAATCAATCAGTAGGATTTTGTGAACTTAGGAAAGTTGTAATACTGATTCAAACGATTATAATTCTGTAAAGCCATATTGGTTATGGCTACCTTAGCGCATCCCCCTTAAGTTATAAATTACCTAACTTGGCGTTGCTAACCTTGACATTAGTGAAATACATTAAATATCGAGTACAGTCGTAGCAAAGACATACTTACATATTTCTTCTTTTCCGCTTCTCATAACTTTTCCCAGACAAAAAAAATCATTGGCGAATAGCGTTTAGCTTACAATTGAACAGCTATAACGCCATTGACGCAATTAAGCACAGATTTATAGCCTTACAAAGATATAAACACACGAATGAACGCTCGCCGGGAATACCGCCGGATTGTCGCGCCTGACAGATTTATACATTGCACTGTGTTCGGAACGCACCGCACAGGGTTGGTCGTGACCAAAAATTAAAGCATTTTATTTACTAGGCACATACCATTTTAACGTCCCGCCTGTTTTCACCGTGGGTTAGGCAAGAGGGTATGGTAGGTACACCCATATTACGCCGATCATGTTGTAAGTCCCAGAATGAACTAGTGACGATATTTCTCTATTTAATTAATATTTAAATAATGTAATGTAATCATCATCATTGCAGCCGAAAGACATCCACTGCTGGACATAGGCCTCTCCCAAAGGGGGGTTTTGCCATAATCGCCACGCTTGACAGGCGGGTTGGCGATCGCAGTATGGTGTTAAAATGCATAGAGAACGCTGCTGCCCATTCTCTAGTAAGTCCCTTAGTCGCCTTTTACGACACCCGCGGGTAGAAATGGGGAAGTGCTATTCTTAACGTCCGGCACCACACGGACTATGTAATGTAATAATAATAATAAAAAAACCGGTGAAGAGTGAGTCGGACTCGCGCACTGAGGGTTCCGTACGAATATATGATGTTGATGATTTCTGAAAAACTGTGCTATTTAGAGACATCGTTTTATTTTTTCTTTAATCTTTACATAAACTTCTATCACATAGAATAATTTCAGATTTTTATCTATGCAAACTTCGGAGATAAGGGGGGGGGGACGGTATTTTTTACATTTTTCATCAAAAGTCGGAAACTATGCTGCCTAAACAAAAAAGGATTTTTGAGGATGTGCAAACAGCGTTCTTTCATATGATACCCCACATGCCCTAGTAGCCCCACTTCAAATTTTTAAGACCCGCTTTCAGTCTCTTTTGCAAAAAAGATATATTTTTTTAATTTCTTTCTTGTTCAATTCAATTCTCAATTCTTTATTGCTTTGTTTGCAAAATAGTTGGGCAAACGTCATCTAAAACTATTCTAAATTTCAAGTTGATAGCATTAGTAGTTCTTGAGATATACAGGTGTGACAGACAGACAGACAGACTTAGTCTCACCATAAGGCTTCCTTTTTACCATTTTGGTACAGAACCCTAAAACCAACCTATTAGTATGTCACTGCAGGGCAATCGCCTTTTCTCATAGAGAGAATATTTCTCATAGAGAGAATATTTCTCATAGAGAGAATATTTCTCATAGAGAGAATATTTCTCATAGAGAGAATATTTCTCATAGAGAGAATATTTCTCATAGAGAGAATATTTCTCATAGAGAGAATATTTCGCCAGTTATGTTTAAGTCCCATTTAATACCTATGTTTGTATTAATTAATGACAATATTTCTCTGTTAAATGAACGATAAACATGTCACAACTTACGCCTTCGTCCCATGGGGGTTGGCAGAAACTACAGACAGAACGCTACCTGCTGCGATCTTTACATACTCCTTTTGCTACATTTATGTTGATACATTTTAATTAATGATATTATAATTAAAATTAATTAATATAATATGCATGCAAAGGAAATGGTGCTGGCATTGCAATGCTTGCTAAAGGCTGTTAAATTATAAGTACCATCGTAACATAAGACCAATATTTGTACAGGCTAGCGCAGATTGAGGCGGGCCCCGCTGCAACGCAACGAATTGCAAAAATCCTCCATCACTTTCGTACACTTTCTACTAACCAACGCACACTATACAGGCGGGCTGCATCGCAAAGAGAGAAAGAAAAGAAAGAAAATACGTTTATTTGCGGTAAACATAGCGCAAGGGAAAAAAAAAACACAAACACGAAAGAACAAGTTGAGGGAAAATATGCGTCACATTCACGCAAAACGGCCATCGCTCAGCATAATGCTGCGATCCTATGCGAGACAGAGCCCCAGCGCTGGTTTTCAGCGACAGCCGGCGAAGACGCACTTTTTTGTATGAAAATGTGTTGCGCTGCTGCGGCCCGTTGCGGCTGTAATGTGCGCTTGGCTTTAGTTTGCAATAAACATTTTGACATTGACTTAAAAAAATATGGGGCACAAATCCGAAATTCTGATAAAATATTAATTATTATTTGGTAAGAGTGAGGAAAGATCTGTGTGGTGCCGGATGTAAAGAATAGCTCTTCCCTATTTCTTCCCGTGGGTGTCGTAAAAGGCGACTAAGGGACTTACTAGAGAATGGGCAGCAGCGTTCTCTATGCATTTTAACACCATACTGCGATCGCTAACCCGCCTGCCAAGCATGGTGATTATGGCAAACCCCCCCCTTTGGGGGAGGCCTATGTCCAGCAGTGGACGTCTTTCGGCTGAAATCATGAGGAAGGTTTCTTCTTTGATGATTTTTCGCATTACTTAGGGGAATGTCTACACAAATGTTGGTTGTCATTCATGTAGGTAACAGTTTTGAAAGCTGGGCAATCTTCTTTTTTGCAGAATGTTCCTTCTGTTGAACTCGATTTCGCCTGATGGAAAGCGATGGGATGAGCGTGCCCAGAAGATGCTTATTCACTCTTGCTTTGAAGTCAGAATCATATACCTAGTATTCTATGAGTATTTCCGAGTAACTACAGGGTTATTTTTAAAACGTCAATAACCTCTTAAGGGGTCATTGTACTCATCATTATGAACAACTTTTACTATGGGACCAAACCTTAAATTGCGAAAAAAAAAACAGCTGTTCCCTACATCTTAACGAATTATTCGAACATAAATGTAGGGAACAGCTAGTTTTTTTTCGCGATTTCAGTTTTGGTCCCATAGTAACAATTGTACATAATGATGAGTACAATGACCCCTTAAGAGGTTATTGTCGTTTTAAAAATAACCCTGTATAAAGGCCGGTTCCTTTTTTGTTACACTGCATCTGATCTTTCTTTGTGCCACTTTGTGCACGGACGTGTAAGAGTATCTACACCAACCCAGTGCTACGTAAATGAGCGCACGGAGGGAATACCACCGGATTGTCGCGTCTGACAGATTTATACATTGCCCTGTGTTCGGAACGCACCGCACAGGGTTGCCATGAGAATAAAAAGTAATTTTACTGGCTTTCAAAATAAAAATACATTTATATTTGGGCATGATAGTTAAGACCATAATGATAACAGCCGCACGGTTCGATCGAAGGGTTAAACTACGCTTGCCGCGTCGGTTCATGGATGGGTGACCATTTATTATATATCGAGACCCCTCTGTGCATCGGAAAGTACGTTAAACCGACATAACGAAGCATAGTTGGGATAGCCTAGCCAGATTGATTGAGTTATGCGAACACTAAAACACTGGCTTAATTCGGGAGTGGAGGACTAATTAAGCTTGTAATACTAAGCTGTCTAACCAGACATGACCGAATATAAATGGTTTTTTTACACCATAATATTATGATCTTGGTCCATGTGAAATAGATGCCTAACAGACATACTACAATCTTATCAAATAAACATTGTTTTCGGAACTCCTGCTAAATGGTTTGTTCATCATCATCATCATTTCTGCCGAAAGACGTCCACTGCTGGACATAGGCCTCCCCCAAGCACCTCCACCTCGACCGGTTCTGTGCTTCCCGCATCCAGCGGATACCTGCAGCCTTCACAAGGTCATCGGTCCACCTTGTAGGAGGCCTTCCAACGCTACGTCTTCCGGTATGCGGTCGCCACTCCAGAACCTTTCGGCCCCATCGGCCATCAGTTCTGCGAGCAATGTGCCCTGCCCACTGCCACTTAAGCTTGGCAATTCTTCGGGCTACCTTGGTTCACCTGCGGATCTCTTCATTTCTGATTCGATCACGTAAGGAAACTCCAAGCATAGCCCTCTCCATTGCCCTTTGGGTGACTTTTGTTATGGCAACAGTAATTGTAGTATGCCAACACTAATGTAAATTTGGTCACACTGGGCCAATTCCTGTGCCGTCCACGCCTCCGCCTATGAAAGACACGAAAAGTTGTAAGAGTCATATATAAATAAAAATGAAATGCTGTTCGTTGGTCAGCGCATCACTTGGCTGGACTGATTTTGTTAGTTAGAAAAAATCGTAATAGTTGGAATGAGGTTTTTAGAGAAAGAAAAAATGGAAAAGTTGCCCGGCAAATTCGGGAAAAACAGAAAGTAGTTTTTTCTATGGAATATTTATATGAACTTTGAACAGACCAACGGCTGTCGGGTCAGCTAGTATAAAATAGGAATAAACCCCGAAGACCTCAACAAACTATTTTGTTCAACAACCAAACAACATTACTTGGTATACCAGCTCAACTTCGGTCTTCAAGGACGGCAGAAACTGACATCTAACGAGTATAAAAAGCAGTAGAATTTGATAGTATTTCTCTGTAACTGCATGGCAACCCTGAGCGCATCTGTTACCATACCTACGTACACACTTATCAAAGATAGCGCAGTTTATGAATGTGATAGCACTGTGTGATAAACCTTATGTTACAGCCTAGCTCGCAGCTGTAAGATTATATAATCATTTGGAGCTATTGAGTGGAAACCTGGCCAGCACATTAAGGTCATCATCTGCCTAGCTTTTTCCTAACTATTTTGGGGTCGGTTGAATACCAGTATTTTACAAGGAGCGACTGCCTATCTGATCTCCACAACCCAGTTACTGGGTAACACGATACACCTTGGTAACGTTGTTTAAAGCATACTGTCAGTCCTTTTACTCGTGCAGCCTGTGGGTTGACTATTTGCAGAGGGCATACAGGGACCTGAGAGTGCAGTACAACAATGCATTCAGGATGCTGATGGGGCTGCCACGATATTGCAGTGCCTCTGGCATGTTTGCCGAGGCACACGTAGACAGTTTTGCTGCAGTCATGCGCAAGCGTTGCACCTCCGTCCTAACACGCATGCGTGCTAGCACCGACAGCATCATGTGTGTATTGTCGGACAGGTGGGATTCTCCGATGCTCGCGCGCTGGCTACGGCTGCACGCAGTCAAGTAAACACGCGCATGGGTATCGGATTCTCCGTTAGTGATATGTTTGTAATTTGTTTTTAAAGTGTCTTGTCATTACTAGCATTCGTTTCTTATAAGCATTTCTGTGTTACTAACAAGTTTATGGATGTATTTGAAAATCTGAAATAAATGAATAATAATAATACTTAGCACACGAGGTTGTTGACATGTGGAATGTGAGCTCGGCTATCATTGTGCAGATTGTCGTATCGGTCAATGGCCTGATGGCCGAGAGCCTCGATCAACATCTCTCGAGGCTCTCGTTAGGTGGTTGGATCAAGGGCCTGATTCAGAATGCAGTACTTCTATGCTCGCATCGTGAGGAGGTTCCTCTGGAGCCCTAACCACCGGTAGCTTGGGCCCTGCTCCCGCTACCGGCGGACAACTATTTTTTATATTTTTAAATGTTCTTATATACTTTTTGATATTTTAATATTTAAAAATATAATTTATATGTTTAACATTAAATAAAGGAAATAATAATAAGACTGGTTGTCAGACTTTTGGGCTTCTGACGACACGTAACAACTGTCAAAGATCTACAAATGAGGCCGGGACCAACGGCTTAAGGTCTCTAATTAAAAGCTTTCGGTAAAATTTGACGTAACGTCACGTTTTAGTTTAATTTTAAACCTGCATTGAGCGTGGGACCACGTCAGTAGATTCCCATTTCTTTAGACTGTAAACATTATATGGAAATAAGGACTTGAATGGAATTATGGACTTAAATATAATTAAATTAGAAACAGATCTAGTATTGGAGAAATGTAATCTATTGACGAATTGCCTAATGACAAATTGTAAGTTATTTGGCATTGATATTTATTTAATTTTGACAATGTATTTATTATCTTTATTTCCATTCATTATTTATATATAGGTATAGGTACTCAATTATGTTTTGCTTGTTTTTTCTGTCCTAAGTTATGTTGTGTTTCGTTGTAATTATTTTATTTTAATTATATGTTTGTTATTCTTTTTTATAATATAATAATTACTCATTATGTGAAAGAGTGTACACCTTTAAGGTATATTTTTGAGGAACTAATTATTAACTATTAAGATCTCATGTAAAATGGGATCTGACGCAGAATGTCCCATTCGCACAATCTCCCATTCGCACAAAGTCCCATTCACACAATGTCCCATTCACACAATGCCCCATTTGGGAACACCCAGTCATAAAACATGGAAACCAGCTGTTCCATAAAAATAAAATAAAAAAGCCTCTTTATTTTATGCTAACTTTGTTACAGTGCAAATATTTAAAAAATTGCGATTTCCATTAAACTAATTTAAACTAATTTCATGCATTTAGGTTATGGAACAGAGTTTGAACATAATTTGTTATTATAGAATAAATCATAAGTTTCAAACGCCTCATTTGACATAGTGACATAACCATAGATTAATAAATAATCGATAGGTACTCAATACCAATAAAAATGATTAAAGTTTTTAGAGTTGTTAATATTAATTAAAATAATTTAAATTATAAAACATACAATATTTCGTCGTTACCGTACCTACTCAATAATTTAATTCCGTTTAATGCTACGATTCCATAATTGGCATATTAAATAAGTATCACAATTTAATTTAGGTAGTGAGATTTATAAATTACAATAAAATATTATTAATCGTTATAATTTAGTCGTTTCAAATTCATATAATAATAATCAATAAATAATTATATTCACTAAAATCAATATTTTTATTCATGTGTCAGTGACAAACAGAACGACCTGACGTAATAAGGACATAATGTAAAAAGAAGTAATTGTACCTAAGTCGAAAAAAAGAGGCTACATACTATAGCATATTTCCGATACTTAAAATACTTTATAAATGACTGAATGTTTTTTTACAACTACCTCCGATCCAGGTTCCTAATACCTACCGGGTTATTTTTTTATCAGTGTTCAATCTTTAACAGAGCACTAGTCAATACAAAAACATATACTAGAGGGTCGCCAGTCATATCGCGAAAAAACATCAGGTCGAGTAGGTATTAAACACATTGTATGGAACAGCTGAATTCCTTTTTTTATAAATGTGCTCCCGAATGGGACATTGTGTGAATGGAACATTGTGCGAATGTGACTTTGCCCGAATGGGACTTTGTGCGAATTGGGACATTGTGCGAATGGGACATTCTGCGTCAGATCCGTAAAATGTACCAAAAATCACACCAATAAATGAATTTGAATTTTATACTATACATAATAGGTATATACAAACACACAGACATGCGCAGAACCGTGCGGGCGCATATGAACATTTCTTTTTTTTAAATCATT
Organism: Tiliacea aurago; assembly: GCA_948098905.1. NCBI lineage: Eukaryota > Metazoa > Arthropoda > Insecta > Lepidoptera > Noctuidae > Tiliacea > Tiliacea aurago. The sequence goes on from OX402593.1 coordinate 24,084,111, forward strand.
GGAACATGTAGGTCCGTTTACAGGTGTAAGACTACTAGGAGTGAAGGAATTTACAGGAGATGTTTTCCCGTGAATGCGCGTCGTAATTATAACAATCTCTCGACTTAATAAAGGCGTAAATTTCAGAACTCCTTTTTCTTTAATTTACTCAATAAGTACTACGATTTCTCCGGTAATTGTGGCTTTCTCACATGCATAACGGAACAATGAAGTATTTGAAAAGCATACAAATATTTTGGTTGATTCGTGGTCACCATTCCTGGAACATTTCACTTACGGGTGCTGGCTCCATCAAGTATGTGTAGATACATACTTGATGGAGCCAGCACCCGTAAGTGAAATCATAACGACTCAAACAAGTTACAAATATGTGTAAGGGTCCAGTAGTGGGGTTTTGAGTTAAGACTATATTCGGTAATAAGGACACAAAAATTATTCAATAACAGATACATTTTTTTATCAGACATTTGAAGTTGAAACTGAAAAAGCTTAATTTGAGAAAAACTACTGAATTGTAGAATTATCTACAAGTTCATATCATCATCATTCATCATTTCAGCCAAAAGACATCCACTGCTGGACATAGGCCTCCCCTAAAGGGGGGGGGGTTTGCCATAATCGCCACGCTTGGCAGGTGGGTTGGCGATCGCAGATGGTGTTAAAATGCATAGAGAACCCTTAAGCCCTGACCTATACCCCTGACCCTACCTGACGGTTTTGTTTTTTTTTTTAAACGTTCCCCCCACACTAGGAATTTCTCCTGTATTGTGGGTGCGTTTACATACATTTAAACTCACATACACAAACAGCCAGACCCGGAACAACTACTTGTAGGTCATATAAATATTTGTTCCGTGCGGGAATCGAACCCGTGACACGCAGCACAGCAGTCAATCGCTTAACCACTGCGCCAACCGTGTCATCGAAATGGGATGGTGCTATTCTTTACGTCCGGCACCAAACAGACTACAAGTTCATATAGTTTTTCACAAATCAGAATTAATTAGTAATCAATTAAAATCGCGAAATGCAATTTTGTCACCCAACTTTACAAAACTACGTATATCTTGGAAACTAAATGCCGAGAACTGGACCCTCTTTGCTTGGACGCCCACACATAAACAAAACCAAATAAAAAAAAGAAAACGATCCAACCACATTTTTCTATTTCGTAACGCCCAGCACTTTCAGCCTCATATTTGCGAAGATGCCCCGAAAATAAGAAATACACAGACAAACAAACAAACAAGCAAACATTGACGCTTCGTATCAAAGGCGTTTCAATCGTCGTCGACAAACATGCTTGCGCCAGGCACAGCAAATAGTGGAGATTTCATCGCCGCACTTAAAGACTGGTTCTGCTAAACAGACAGAAAATACGCATCATTTTAGGATAGGTTTTTTTTTCTAGGTTTTCTTAATTATTTGGCAATAAGACTTTTCGGATGACCAGAGTCTATATCACTGCCGAATTGCCGATACCTAAATAAGGAAGGCGCATCTCGAGCAGCTACTCACACACATTTCCTAACTTGCTGACTGGTTGTTCAGTTTTGAAGACAAAGAACGCGGTGAAACTTTTGTTTTATTTTTATCTTATTCATGTGTTTCTCTGTCAAACCGTTTTTCTTTGTTTTTAAGTTTCCGTTTCTCAAAAGGAAAAAACAGAACCCTTATAGGATCACTCGTATGTCTGTCTGTCACAGCCGAATAACTCCGAATCTACTGGACCGATTAAGTTGAAACTTGGTACACATATGAATTTTTGTGACCGAAACACGGACGTGTAACGTAAATAAATTAATTTTGTACTCGATACTCACGATAAATCGATTCAAGTTAAACGTCAAAACGGGCCTATTATTTTGTGACAACTATAGTGACATACATTTACATAAGTTGGCTTTGATGTCATAGTGCATGCCTCCCTACTTTTGAAACATCATATTTTATCTCCTTAACCATATTGAATTTTAACTTATATAATTAATCTCTTTTATAACTATTGTTCAATTTATTTAAATTATTTGTAATTCTAATTCTAATTATTAATAATTTAATTTTAATGTAATAATGACCCATCATTTTACAAACCTAATTTACAAACCTACATTTTTACAAACCTAAATATTGCAAACTTAATTTTACAAATAATACGCCGGAAACGGCAGAATATTATGATCGTAATACATAATGCCCCCAGCCCCCCAGCCCCCCAGCTAGATGGACCGACGACCTTAAGAAGATGGCTGGGTCCGACTGGATGCGGAAAGCGAAGGACAGGGTGTTGTGGCGCAGCCTGGGAGAGGCCTATGTCCAGCAGTGGACTGCGATAGGCTGAGTTGATTGATTGAATACATAATGCACATAACAAATTTGAACAATATTCTGACAAATAAATGCATTCTATTCTAGTAAATTCTAGTACTCTTTTTATAATTTAAACTTATCTCGCTTTATCAGTACGTATTGAAATCTCCCCTTAAGAAAGGGATGCTTGATGCAAAGTGTTTGTTCCGGTTTTGACGATACATTTTGGACGCTTTTTTAGTCTCGTTCACGCTTTTTTAATTCAATGGGTGGGTAGATAGAGATGATCAGCATGTCTGAGGAATATCTGAAGTAGATCTAGGAGGGGAATTTGAAGCGTATGGGTAACCTTTACGAATCATTTTTCTATTTTTAGGGTTCCTTACCTCATAAGGAAAAAAGGAACCCTTAGAGGATCACTCGTGTGTCTGTCTGTCTGTCCGTCTGTCACAGCTGATTTGCTCCGAATCTACTGGACCGATTAAGTTGAAATTTGGTACATATATGAACTTCTGTGACCCAAACACGGATGTGTTGCGTAAATAAGTTAATTTTGAATATGGAGTTGATCTCCATATTCAAAATTAACTTATTTACGTACTTATTTTGGGGGCAATTTAGAATATTAAAAAAAAAGTTTTGCTGACTGTACCGTGTGACATATCACATGAACGGGCTTGTTTTAGGATTTTATATATATTTTTTTATAATTTTAAATTACATACTTTTGAAATTATTTAAGAAAATAGATGAAAAATTACCATTATCTCCAAAACTAATAAACCTAAAATTTTGATAAAAATACAGAAAATAGTTCTTTACTTATAGATTACAGGAAAACCTATAAGAATTCTGTGATCTTAAAATAACATGGTAAATCACTCAATATTGTGCGTAAAAACTTACATTTGCAGTTGATAATGTTAAGTTTGTTCTTGGGATAAATTCATCCCCACTACGGAACCCTTCATTGTGCGTGGTCCGACACGCACTTGGCCGGTTTTTTTTAATAGTAAGATCACACTTAATACCTAGTTATGTGCAGATTCATACACTACTTTATCTACTCTCATACATTGGTATTGAACCTACTAAATAATCGGGTCATGGGGCCCGCGTGCGCGTGCGTCTCCTTTTTAAGGAAATTTCTCGCCGACTGATCGACACTTCACGTGACCAGAGGTTTGGCTCGTTCTTTGGCCAAATAATTAGCATTGCCATTCATCGTGGCAAACGGGCGCCGTCAGTAGGGACTGGTCATTTCTCAGCTGCCATCGTGGCAAACGGGCGCCGTCAGTAGGGACTGGTCATTTCTCAGCTGCCATCGTGGCAAACGGGCGCCGTCAGTAGGGACTGGTCATTTCTCAGCTGCCATCGTGGCAAACGGGCGCCGTCAGTAGGGACTGGTCATTTCTCAGCTGCCATCGTGGCAAACGGGCGCCGTCAGTAGGGACTGGTCATTTCTCAGGTGCCATCGTGGCAAACGGGCGCCGTCAGTAGGGACTGGTCATTTCTCAGCTGCCATCGTGGCAAACGGGCGCCGTCAGTAGGGACTGGTCATTTCTCAGCTGCCATCGTGGCAAACGGGCGCCGTCAGTAGGGACTGGTCATTTCTCAGCTGCCATCGTGGCAAACGGGCGCCGTCAGTAGGGACTGGTCATTTCTCAGCTGCCATCGTGGCAAACGGGCGCCGTCAGTAGGGACTGGTCATTTCTCAGCTGCCATCGTGGCAAACGGGCGCCGTCAGTAGGGACTGGTCATTTCTCAGCTGCCATCGTGGCAAACGGGCGCCGTCAGTAGGGACTGGTCATTTCTCAGCTGCCATCGTGGCAAACGGGCGCCGTCAGTAGGGACTGGTCATTTCTCAGCTGCCACGGCTTATTTTAACTTAGGTATATTAATAGTTTTTTATATTTTTATTACGAACGCTTTTAACGTGCACGTCATTCTACATTGTTCTCACATGTAAAATTTCAACATAAATTATGTACTTAACCAATACTATGTAACAATATTTTGATTTAAAAGAGTGTCCGTGGAGTTTCTTGCCCGTTCTTCTCCATAGGAACCTACTACGCTTTTGAATGGGCAACTAGCTTCATCTCTCTGACTGACCGACCCCTTGACAATTAAAAGTGCCTGTAATAGGTTTATTTGAAATAAATGCTTTGAGTTTGAGTTTGTCCACGTTGTGTCCATTTTTTGATGTATTTTTTTGTTTATCTAAATAGTTAGCTGTGTGTTTATAATGATTTTAATGTATTTGTAATTAATAAAAAACCCGATTTTTAAATAGGTATACTACTCGTAAATAAAAGATCAAAGTTCTTTTAACTTTGATCTTTTATTTACGAGTAGTATACCTATTTAAAAATCGTGTTTAAAAGTCGCGTATCACTGGTCAGTTTCCCTCAGTCGTCAGTTTATTTAATTCGCCAGTTTCTTTGATTAGTCAGTTTTACTGATTGGTCAGTTTTACCGATTAGACAGTTGCGTTAACTCGACATTTTCCAGTGTTTGCCAGTTTTCGTCGATTCGTCAGTTTGGTACACTTAAGGGAAAACGTTTTTACGTGTTGAAAAAACACATGTGGATAAATATAATCTGCTGTAAATAATACCAGCCTTATTAAAATCAAACTTCAGTTTATATTTATAACATAACTTATAATAAACCAATATTGAATAAAAATGTACTTAACTTCTAACATTACTTAACTGAAATTTGAATACAATACGTAACGTTATGTCGTAAAAATATATACAGGGTGTTTGGTGCATCGTGTGCCAAATTAAAATGGTCGACTGAAGGGGTCATCCGCTAGCCTTTCAGACCCCTTAACACCCCTCATGCTCTGTGGATTTTTTTTTATCGACTTTTTATTTTTTTCCAAAAAAAAGACCCAAATTTTACATTCAAATACAGATTTAAAAAAAAAATATAAGGCGTAGACTCTGAATTTTAATTTTATTTCGATGTGTATTGTTTAAGAATACTTTTAAATACAAAATTGGTGATATTAGTCAACTAGTTTTTTTTTAATTCACTCGCAAAGGTAAAACTTAAATTAAAGCTGTACATGTTACAGCTATTTATAAGGCTACAAAAAAAAAACCAAAAGCGACCGGGATCTTCCAACTCCCTCATTAATTCTTCAGTCTATCCTCTTTCTAATGATGTGCCACATGCCATAAAAGTATTTTAACAACTTTGTGAATTCGCTAGAATTGTGAATCAAGTCACATAAAACTACATTCCAAATTCTAATGAAAAAATATTTATTGCGGAACTGTTACTTGAGAAAGAGGTAAAATTTGTTTTCTCACTCTTTCACAGTAAAATCTATCTTCTATCTCTTTCTTGCATACCTTAAATCGGTTTGAACAAATCGCGCCGCCCGACCCGCCATTTTTTTAGTCGAGACATGACTGCCTCTGCTACCTAACGTGTGTGCTAGTTCACCATACTCCGCGATTCTTTTATTACTTTGTTATCGTTAAGTTTTGCTGGTTCTTGTTACATTTGTTTAATTTTTGTTGTTATTGTTAAACTTTGAGTTTTTTGTTATTGCAATGGCGACATTCTCTAACGAAGAATATGCGGACATCATGATGGCTTACGGAGCCGCTAATGGCGTCGCTCGTGCAGCGCAACGACTTTACCAGGAACGCTTTCCTGGTAGACGATTACCTGGCCGCAGAGTCTTCAAAGACACATACCGACGCATACGCGAGACTGGCAGTGTTACTTTTAATGAACCAAGGGGCCATATTGTGCGACATAATGTTGAAGTAGACGAGAGAATACTGGCACTTTTTGAGGAAGACCCTACAAGAAGCATTAGAAATGTGGCATCACATCTTGATATTTCAATATGGAAAGTGTGTAAAGTACTTCGTCAAAACAAAAAGCATCCATTCCACTACACTCCGGTGCAAGGTACGTAATTTTAAACTAACTTTAAACCCGTGCAAGCTTTGTTTGACCTTGCCTTTGTTTAGCAGGTAATGGGTATGGTATGGCGTCACTTCCAGGTAGTGAATCTATTAGCACGAACAGCGGGTCCTTTCTTGTGCAATTACTTATTGCCCAAGAGAAATTTAAAAGAGTTTTTTGTTTGTTGCAGGTCTTGAGGGTGGCGACTTTGAGAGACGAGTGGCTTTTTGTCGGTTTCTTTTACACACGGATGTGGATGATCCTGATTTTTTAAAAAGAATACTGTGGACGGATGAATCCAAATTTTCCAAGGATGGGATCCTCAATTTACACAATTTGCACCACTGGACAACGAAAACGCAAAACCCACGTGTTAAAAGACAGAAATCTTCTCAAAGAAGGTTTAGTGTAAACGTTTGGGCAGGAGTGATTGGGAATCAGGTAATTGGACCGCATTACCTGCCCGATATTCTCAATGGCAAAGACTACCTGGAATTCCTACAAAATAACCTGCTCGAATTAGTGACCGATGTGCCCGTATTTAATGAACGTGTGCCCATTGTATTTCAAAATGACGGCTGTCCCGCGCATTGGCGATTGACTGTGAGGGAATATCTCGACAATGTGTTCCCCAATGCATGGATTGGACGCGATGGCCCTATTCCATGGCCGCCACGTTCCCCAGATCTAACTCCGTTAGACTTTTATGTCTGGGGACGTGCCAAAGAGTTGGTATATGCCACGGAGGTTCCAACTAGGGAGGTATTAGTCCAACGCATAGAAGCGGCATTCAATACTATTAAGGAGGAAATACGACTTCGTACAACAACTGTTGAAATACGAAACAGGTGTCGGGCCTGCATTCGCAACAGAGGCCAACAATTTGAGCAAGATTTGTAACAATGATTAAATAAATGTTAAAAATGCAATTTTGTTTTTTTATTTCAAGTAAATCCCACGAAAGATACAGATATGAGACACGAATTTACCTAACCATAAGAATGAGATAGCAGATTTATAGGTTTGACAGGTATCATTTAAGAGATTTTTATTTAAATCATAATTTTGAATATTAGCCTTAGGTGACTCGATTCACAATTCTAGCGAATTCACAAAGTTGTTAAAATACTTTTATGGCATGTGGCACATCATTAGAAAGAGGATAGACTGGAGAATTAATGAGGGAGTTGGAAGATCCCGGTCGCTTTTGATTTTTTTTTGTAGCCTTATAAACAGCTGTAACATGTACAGCTTTAATTTAAGTTTTACCTTTTAAAATTCAAAGTCTACGCCTTATATTTTTTTTTAAATCTGTATTTGAATGTAAAATTTGTGTCTTTTTTTTGGAAAACAATAAAAAGTCGAAAAAAAAAATCCACAGAGCATGAGGGGTGTTAAGGGGTCTGAAAGGCTAGCGGATGACCCCTTCAGTCGACCATTTTAATTTGGCACACGATGCACTAAACACCCTGTATAACTTAAGTCAGTTTGACATTTTCACAAAATAAGTTTGCCTAATTATGGCTGAAAATTATCAAATCGATCTTAATATTCATTTAAATTAGCAGACTTGTGTTCAGTTTTCTACCGATTGTACTTTGGCTGACGAATTTAATAAAACTGACGAATCGACGAAAATTGGCAAACACTGGAAAATGTCGAGTTAACGCAACTGTCTAATCGGTAAAACTGACCAATCAGTAAAACTTACTAATCAACGAAACTGGCGAATTAAATGAACTGACAACTGAGGGAAACTGACCAGTGATACGCGGACTCAGAATTATGACCCTGATTTGGCTAGAGTCGCCAACCGAACATACTCCTGAACTAAGTCCACACGAATCGGTTATTGTAAGTAAAGGAAAAAATAGGGAAGTTCCCGCGTTTAGCAGGATAAGATTCACAGATGGGATTAGGAAAAAAACAATTAAGAAAATCTGCTCAAAGTATGCAAAAAATAAACCCGACGTTAATAAATCAGATATATGCGGATGCTCACATCGAAGCTCACCGTGACGCTGTAAGTAAGTACTCACAAAGTTATCCTGAAGTAAACCGTGAAGCTGTGAGGCATTATGCATCTAATAATCCTCAGATTAACCAGACAGCAGCAAAATATTACGCAAATAAATTATTGCCTTGGACAAATACGCATTTATCTGGTTTTAAATATGAGCCTGAAATTGATTATTCCAAGGATAAGGTGGTTGAACTTGGATCTTATCATTCTTTGCTTATTTTAAAAATTTCCTCATTTTACTATTACAACAAACTTAATTTTGCGTATGGATTAACCAAGCTTATACAATTTATAACTTCTACATTTGGTACGGAACCCTAAATGCGCAAGTTCCGAAGTGCACTATTGGTCTGTTCGCTTGGAACATTATAAATCTCTTAAACACCAACGTATGAAACACGCGAGTGAAACCGCGCGGGTACAGCTAGTAGAAACATAAAGAACAAAACTAAAAATAAAACAAAGTAAAAATTAAAATAAAAACAGAAAGTCCTGTACGAGGCCAAAAGGCCCGTATCTCAGCATGATGCTGTGGCACTTAAAAATAAGTGTCGCAGCGCTGAAATGATGATGATGAGTGTACTCATGGAATTAGTAAGTACTATATAGATTGGAAGGAGAGGGGGTCGAATTTCGACCAGTGGGCGACCACTATTAGTGACAAATATAATGGTCTACTGTAAAGGGGATGCCTGAATTCCTCTTAGTTGTAGGCATTGGGATTTCAATCATCCCTCTACAATATAATGGTAGGTACGTACATTTCTATAGTATAATTATTGTTTACGTGAAACCCCATTTACTTACGTTAACTTTCATAGCTCATTCATACTTAGTCATGCGTACATAAATTATTATATTATTTGCTTCATATCCAATCCCACTTCGAAAACTCTTAACAAATAATGAGTGACGTCATCTATTGCGTAGTAATTCACAACCTAAACAAAACATGGCCTACTTAACAACAACATTTTAAATACATTCAAAATAATCTTTATTGCTACGTAATAAAGCGGAGAATCATTTGATGGGATTGTTTGACAACCTGGTAATAAAAATGTGTGTGATTATAGCTCTTATTGCAAGGGTATAAGGTTGTAGTTGTATTATTAAATGGGGTGAATGAACTTGGGTCCACGTGGTGCTTGCAATTGCGCAGTTTTGAACCCCCTGCAGTAGTTACGACGCACATTGGTATATGGGGTAGGGTGAGCATACCAGTTATCGGGATTGACGGAAACAATACCTACTACAACAAAATGAACTCAATTAACTTAAGCGGAATTTTATTTATTTATTTAAGGAAGTAATTAATAGAAGTTCCTCTTTTTTGAAATGATGCACTTGCACATGCACAGTTATCAAGATTGTTTCATTAAGTAGAGAGGTAGGTACTTACCTACGGTTTACCGAATAGCATAGGTAAATGATAATTGTAAACTATTTTTCTATCTTAATTATTAGTTTCCAAACGAAAACAAAGATCTAAATAAAATAACAATTTAAACATGCAGTCAGGTTCCTTAGGTACTTATTCATTCTGTGCATTCTACTGATTATACGCAGCTAATCTGCTCACCCCATAGGGAGCACAAGCGTGATTATAAATTAGAATAAGCGAGCTCCGAAGACATTTAATTCGTAACAAAAGAGGCCACAGTCTGATTCATATGCATCTAACGGCATTGGACCAAAATTAAACCAAACAATAAAAATATCAGAAGTCACACTTATACTCGATAATAAAGCAACATTCTCAAACTACACTGAATTTTAAGACTTTCTTAGAAGCTTTTTGTCTCTTTATTCTTCGTTTTTAGGATTCCGTGGGTGCCAATGGGACCCTATTACTAAGGCTCCGCTGTCCGTCCGTTCGTCCGTCTGACACAGGGATGTATCTTTTGAACCGTAGATAATAGGAAAACACTTCAAATTTCACAGAATGTGTACTACTATGGCCGTTTTAACAACAATTAATTAAAAAATAAGTTAAAAATTAAAGGGAAAGTTAAAAGTTAAAAATACAAGAAACGTGTTTAAAAAAAAGTAGTGTTAAAAATATTGTACGGTGTTCGAGTCCAACTCGCACTTGGCCCCTTTTTTGTGTACACAAAAGATTAAACTAACAAAAATACAAAAAAAATTGTGAGCCATCACGGGACGCCTCGCAGATGTGAAACATTGAAATCAAACAAACAAACATCCAAAAAAGGTCCGGGCCGCGAAGCGGGGGGACCGCGCGCGCGGAGTGAGCGGTGAATCGCCACGCTGCATGCGTCGCGGCGCCAGCAATTGGTTTTACGTGCGCCTATAGATGTTTCACATCAAAATTAACTTAAAGAAACTTGTGGTTACATTTTGACAGCTCTTCAAAATGTCAGGTGACTATTTACATAATGATTTAGTAAAGGCCCAAGAACTATCGAATACTGACTGAACTGATTATTTTTCTTTATCAGTGGACCTTTCGTGTTTGTTTACTCTGTGTGTGAACTTATTAAGTTGAAAATAAAGCAAGGAAGTGAGAGCGGATCCTTTGCGACTGCGTCTGAATAACCTACGTGATTAATGAAAGTCAGAAATGTTAGAATTTAATTCTAGTCTAGACATTTAGAACGCAGTTTCAGTTGGGACAGGAATTAACGGGTCATTGTCTAAAAATATTATACTACTGAGACGATAAAGATACAAACTAACTAAACTAATACATAACTCCTTTCACCCAAACAGTGCCCTGTCCGACACATCCTGGAATACACTCTCCTTCCAACACAACACTACATAACATAACACTACACTACATAACACTACACAACATAACATAAAAATAAAAACCCAAACAAACATACACACATAAAAGACACTATACAAATGGTTTTCTCTATAATTAGTTTTTGTTTTAGTATCTGAGTAATCCAAAGGTTGCACAAAGCTGGAAATAGACAGAAGAGTAAAGAATACATGGAGTAAGTACTACGCTATGAAAGAAATGTTCAAGAGTACACTTCCTACTAACTTATAGACAAAAGCTATGGATATCTGATTGATGCCGTGTCTAACATACGCCTGCCAAACATGGCCTCTAACAAAAAAATCTCTACGAAAATTAAGAGTTTGCCAGAGAGCAATAGAGAGAAGCTATATGCGCCATAAACTAAGAGATAGAGTCAGAAACAGCACAATACGACAAGAAACCAAGGCTTAAGATGTAATCAAAAAGACTCTAACACTAACATGGAAATGGGCTGGACATTTACAAAGAGTTCGCGATGACATATGGACTCAAACCATAACAAACTGGTAGGCTTAATAGAAAAAACATGGAGCAGACTAGCTAGAGACAGAACAAGATGGAGACAGATCAAGGACGCTTTTACCGCACTATAGGCGGTCCTTATAATGTAATAACAAATTAATTAATTAATAAAATATTAACTAACCATTATGAATTTTATTATAAGTAAATTGAAATGTATTTTTTTTTAATGAAAATGTGTGTATTGAAATAATTGTAAGGAATCAATAAAAGCTTTTTATTTATTATTATTATTTATTTATTATATCTGTGTAAAATCTTTACTTTACTTTCTTTATTTTCTGTCCGAACTGTTACTTGTATAATTGGTGTTAATCTGCGAGCCCTGACACCCATAACACAAGTGTAATCTTAGCTTGAGTGTCAGAGGTTTATTACTCTGTATTAACCTACAATTATTAATATGACAAAGATTTATCATTTACTAAGTGGTAAATGTAAAATTGTAAAACTGGAAACCAAAATTTTATTATACTTATTATATTATACGTGAGATTATGTATGTATCTATAATGTCTCAGTCTTCTTCCCATGGTTGGAGGGCAGAAACTACAGAACGCCACCTGCTACGATACTTACATACTCCTTTTGCTTCGTTTAAGTTCATATATCGAGATATAGCAATATCGCGCCAGTCTGCACGAACCTTAAGACGAGTCTTAAGGTTCGTGCAGACTGGCGCGATATTGCGGGCGTGATGCGACTCTAGTAACACAATTTCTATGTCACTGCCTGCCGCGCCCGCGATATCGCGCGAGTCTGTATGAGCCTTTACACGCATGACTGCAGCTGTGAGTACTACGCAAGTGACCTGTATAGGTACATTTTTTTTTTTTTGCGTAGTATTCCTTATGATGTTTCAAGAAAAAATAAACGACATAAAATGTGATTAGTAGTAACAGGGTCCAAAATATCACGCTTAATTTTTTTTTACCAATAACCCAGCAATGTAATTACGTTCCCATTTTAAATAAAATATTTAAAATACTCAATGCACATTTAACTAAAAATATTTTTGTCAACAGCAACAGTAGCATCTACCCTGCATTAGGGCGAGTGTATTTAGGTGACCCATATCCATCCCTTCTGGGAGCACCGCGGTGCACGACACTGCAATCAAATCAGCGTTTTTGCGCACATAAAGGACTCGTGACGCACTATATTGAATATTAGTACTTTGTTTTAAATCCAGCAGTGTCGTAGGATAACACATAACATCACGCCAGCCCTGTCATCCCGGAAGGGAAGGGCAGAGGTGTAGGTACCTATAGTACACCCACATTTCACCAGTAATGTTTAAGTCCATTTATGAAGTAGCCGTATTTATAAAAACAAATGAAAATCTATTTGATAAACTCAAATCGAAAAGATATATGTTAAAAATATCTAATGTACCACATAAAACGGCACTATTTAACAAAAGATTTTTTGGCATTGCATCAAAAATTTATAACAAAATACCTATTGACATTCCGAGCACTAAGGAACTTCCAGTAGATATTTTAAAATAAATTACGAAACTTTTGAATTGTTAAAGCATACTACACAATCCAAGATTTCTTGAATTATTGATTGATTTGTTGACCATATGACCATGTATTAATTTGATATTTTGACGTTTATAATAACTAAATTTGACATGTAAAATAATATGAATGCCAATACATTATTATTGTCTGCCTATTAGGCAGGACATAATTATTGGAACTTTAATTTATTGTTAAGACCTTGTAACAAACATAATTATGCCCACAATAAAGAAATTTTGAATTTGAATTTGTCCGGGGCGAGCCTATTGCCATCAACTGGGCATAAATGCAGATTCCGGACTGCTACTGAGAAATTCTAGTTGGATAAACCCAATAACACTTTGCCCGAACCGGGATTCAAACCCAGGACCTCATGCTCAGAAGTAGCTCTTGCGGCTACTAGACCAACGTGGCAGTCACACAAGTTCAAGTTATTTTCCGGCTATTACAAAAATGCGAATAAGGTTTAGAATGGAACGCTATTCTCACAAGTTTCAGTAGTAGCTTGGCTGGTAAGACATGAAGACATTGCAGACTTATTTAAGCAATAAGTATTAAAGCGGTAGTCTGCTGAGCGAGACGTGGTTTTCACTGCTGTACAGATATTGTTATTGTTATTACCTACGTACCTACATTGTACGTTAAGGGGCATGTTACACCGAGTTCCGATTCCGATTAAGAACATTACGTGAGTCGTTTCCGACGGAATGTTGCCATTTTATAAATATTATATTTATACATACATTTAGAACTAAGTTTAGTATTGTGTTTATTTTATTTTTTATTTCTTATTTTTATCTCATTCGATGCTGCACCAGTTGACGTCATCACGTCAACGTCAGCTGTCTCTGAAAACCAGCGCTGGGGCTCTGTCTTGCATAGGGTCGCAGCATTATGCTGAGCGATGGCCGTTTTGCGTGGAGGTGACGCATATTTTCCCTAAACTTGTTATTTTCGTGTTTGTGTTCTTACTTTGAGTAATACCTACGGCAAAAAAAAAACTTTTTTCTTTTATTTTAAGACGGTCAACACTAAGACGCTCAACACTATTCTAATTTCTACATTATATCTGTAATTTTAGTGGTGTACATAATAAAGAGTATTCTATCTTCTGTTTATCTATGATTAAAACTTTTTGATAGTACAAGTAGGTATCTTACTGAATAACAGTGACCAAAATACGATTGGCCCGATCAAAAGAATAAGGAAGTATTTACTCAAAATCTGTAACTTTTTGCATAAATCTAGGGCATAAGTAGTTTCATTCGATTGTAAAGACGGATTTATATTACGAAACTAGTTGGGAAAACTTAGTAATTCATTGATAGTTTCACGTCTAAATAGATAAAAATAAAAATAACACTAGTTTCTTAATGTAAATCCGGCTTAATAGTTTTGGTGGTACGAAACTCCAACTGTGACTGGTCGGTTTTAACAAAACTGGATATCGCCGGCATTTCTGCACTGACGATTTCTGACAATATAATTTCTGCACTGACGATTTCTGACAATATCATTATCCGCCTAGCCTTTTTCCAACTAAGTTGTGGTGGAGCGACTGCCTCTCTGTCTGATCTCTGAGAATATATGCCTAAACAAAACCGGTAATTTTCTCGTTAAGCTACCCCTTAACAGAGGCTAAGTACGAGCCTGAGTGAGTTGGCACAAGTTCGGGTTAATTTGACTATTTGCTGGATATATCGCCTTTTAGCTGATCACCGGTCTATCTGGTGTATCTCCAGTCGTGAAGCCCTGGGGACTTGGGTTCATGTTACCGTCATTTTAGTGAATGTACAGACAGGCAAGACCCTTCACGAGCCGTCATCTACGCATTCTGTACATCAAACTGAGTAACTGTGCAAAAATATGTAATTGCTGGGAAACGACTTTTATGTAGGTGTGAAAATTCACTATTTACGGTAGTGCGCAACGCAACGCGCGCAACACATTGTGCGTATGGGTGCATGCAACGGAACAGGCATCGAGTATTTAATCGGTAATGAAAACTGCATCAAAATCCGTTCCATAGTTTAGAAGAACAACGCAATCACACGATTTTGCATTTAAAATACTTTCTATTTATAATTTTTTAATATAGTTAATACACAGATATTGGGTATTTATTTTAGGTTTACATTAAACACAACACACACACAAAATATGTATGTCACTACATTTTATTTTATTTTGTTCGAGCTTTTTTTTATATTATCACCTTTAATTTACTCTCAATTAATTAACGGACACACACTTCCCTATGTGTTTATTATTCTAGCGTATGGCACTCGTGGGTTGCAGCTGAAAATCAGCGTCAGGTGGTACACCTTGTGTTGTCATCTGACATTATGCTGAGCTGAGGCCCTTTTGGCATTATAATTAATTGTTTTCTGTGTTATTTATAGTTTTTAAGGTGTATTTTTTTTACTGTAATGCCAATAAACGCATTTTTCTTTCTTTCTTTCTATTTAAAGTTAACTTATAAAATTTAAAAATATTATCATAAAAAAAACCGGTCAAGATCGAATCGGACTCGCGCACCGAGGGTTCCGTACGTATAAATGATGTTGATGATTTCTGAAAAACTGTGCTATTTAGAGACATCGTTTTATTTTTCCTGTAATATTTACATAAACTTCTATAGAATAATTTCACATTGTTATCTATGCAAACTTCGGAGATAAGGGGGGGAACGGTATTTTTTTTTTAATTTTCATCAAAAGACGGAAAAAAAAAAAATGTTTGATAAATGGCAAACAGCGTTCTTTCATATGATACCCCACATGCCTTAGTAGCTCCACTTAAAATTTTTAAGACCCCCTTTCAGTCCCTTTTGCAAAAAAGATATATTTTTTAAATTTCTTTCTTGTTATAAAATAGTTGGGCAAACGTCATCTAAAACTATTCTAAATTTCAAGTTGATAGCATTAGTCGTTCTTGAGATATCCAGGTGTGACAGACAGACAGACTTAGTCGCACCATAAGGGTTCCTTTTTACCATTTTGGTACGGAACCCTAAAAACAAGTGCGCTTTAGACCACACGACTGAAATAAAACTTACAAATAGTAATACTTAATACACTTATTTACTTACTTACAACAATAGGCCTGCACTGTGTCTTAGTTAAACGAAATGCAACTGGCTATGAGAGAAAGAGAGAAAGAATATGTGTGCTTGCATCTCTCTCTCTTGCTCCTACAGTAATATACGGAGCGTTACGAAACGTAACTTTCTCTATTTCTATCTTCACTAACTTATATCTCCCTCTTAACTTCCGCTGGCTCACTTCCGTAACGCTCTCGTCATGCATTCACCAGCTTACTCCCCAAGTCAAGCGAGCCTAAGGAAGTTTAACTTCAAAAACATATTTATATTAATTTATTTGCGTACCACAAGGTAAAACAAGATGCTAACAAATAGCCAAACAAACACAAACCATAACAAAAGCTAAAAGCCGTTGTAGACCCTGTCAGGGCACAGGAAAAATAATTGTTAGATACGAAAATTGATTGTTAGATACATAGCTATTTAAAGTTAAAAAACTAAGTCATAGAAAGCCTAAAATTTTAATAAAATTATACATAAAAACTGAATAATAATTACATACGCATAAAAAGTCAATAACATGAATAAAGGCTTCTACATACAGGCGCAACTTGTCGCACGGCAAAAAGGCACCGCTCGTCGCGCGACATGTGGGGCCTTTGTGTCGCGTCGCGTGTCGCGCCATTATGTAGAAGCCCTAACTCTATTATTGGTGAGTAGGTAGCTATTTTCTTAAAATACAATTATTACGTTTAGATAAAGTTCTGTTAACTTAGGTAATATTATTACAAACACTTATTTAATGAGAGATGATTTTTAGGTACTTACATTAAAAGTAGTTGAACTTTGACCAATCAATCTTCAAAATATCCGTACCGGAAGGATCACAGGTAGTACAATTGTTTTTATAATAAAGAGATGAAAGTGACTTGGCTTCGTTATTCACACACGTTAGTTTAACGAAATTCATGTGTGGAGGTTGTTTGAAATGAAATGGTTTTATTACACAGTGTTGCAGTTGGCTTAGCTGCTAAGACGATAATTCAGTTAATGAAGCATTAACTCAAGATTACATCAGTTTGGCCAGCATATCTGATCTATGCATAGGATTAATTGATAAAGTTTACGCTGTATGATCGATTCACGGCTTAAAACAATACTATGGTCTACAGATGGTCTGGTCAGATGGTGGTGGTGGGATTCAGTCTTGATTTAGCAACTTATAATTGATTGCGATGCAGTAAATTACAAGTAGTTATAATTATTAGTAAATATTATTTTAAGGGAACGACCGGTTTGAACATAGGCACAAAGAAAAAGAAAGTCAGCATTCAGCAACAAAAAAAAAACACAAATATATCAAATGTTAAAGCCAGCTTTAAAAGCAGCTTAAACACATCAGCTCCGACAATTAGACCGCACACCCTCGGTAATGGCGGGCGTGGCGACAGATTTTATTCCAATCCAAAATTCATCAAGTAATTACAAATAAACAGCACCAACTACAGACGGGCGTGCGGAAAATTGTACCGACACCATGAGTTGGGCAGGACATATGCAGAATTACACTGTGAGAATGTTTCATAAGATTTTTTTAAGTAAAACTTCTTTACGTACGCTTGACTTTGAGAGTAAGCTGGTGAATGCGTGACGAAAGCGTTACGGAAAGAGGCGAACGGAAGTTGTACAAATTTTAAACATGGAACACACCGCGTCGCCGCTGCGGGCCGTCCCGCTTAGGTATTTTTTTTAAATTCACACTGGCTGTTTATACACTCACAAGGCCGCAGCTTTTTTGAAGTAAAACTTCTTTTGATAGCGAACAGTGATTTCTGTTTTACTTAAGTCGTGTGGTCTAAAACACACTCGTTTATTATTTTTATAATTCTTGCAGTCAGCTGTTTCATATTATTAACTCTGGGCTTACTAGAGAATGGCTACCTTACTAGAGAATGGGCAGCAGCGTTCTCTATGCATTTTAACACCATACTGCGATCGCCAAACCGCCTGCCAAGCGTGGCGATTATGGCAAACCCCCCTTTATGGGGAGGCCTATGTCCAGCAGTGGACGTCTTTCGGCTGTAATTTAATTTAACTTTATTTTATTTGGGAAAATAAACGGTTACACATTACAATGTTATGGTATAGAACTTAAAACTAAGTTATGAGTACTCGTATAAATGTATAACCAACAACATATTCCACATAATATAAAAAAAAGTTAAACAAACACGAACGGTAATGATGATGATGATGATGACATAGGTACACCCACATTTCGCCAGTTATGTTTAAGTCCCATGTAATAGGGGGCGAGCCTATTGCCATCCACCGGGCACAAATAAAGACTCCGGGCTGCTACTGAGCATTTCTAGATGGAATAATTGTGTTTTTATACATTGTCCGACCTAGGAATCAAACCCAGGAGCTCATGCTGCAGTAGCGCTGCGATCACTAGTAGTAATGGCAAGTAATGCGATTTAGAATTAATTTCATTAGCGTGTGAACTCTTGAGTCTTAGCGTGTTAATTGCTATTGCTATGATATTTGCTAATGACGTTAATTGATAATAATGAAGTATGTCAATTTTGTTATTAAACGAATTAAAAATCGCGTTCGCGTTTAGTTTACTCGCCGACTCGCCGATAATTAAATATATTTATAGCACACCACGCTACCGCGCTGCACGCGCATGCGCGATTGCTCGACGCTCTGACTATTTAGAAAAGTACATCGCTTCGCATTTCACAGAATTTCGCGACTACATTTAATTTGCTAACTGCTAAATGATCATTTACACGCTAACAATGAATGCGAATGCTAATTATTCCATCACTAATCACTAGACCAACGAGGCAGTTTGGAAAGTAGTTTTATAATTTAAAAAATCTATTTAGTAATCATGGCGACCCTACCAGTTAACATGCGGGCAACATTAATTAGTAAACAGTAGACTGTCTGAGTGTAGCAACAAAGCAAGATTTTTCTTGTGTTCCACACTGCTGCGGAAACGAAACTTATTTTTTTTATTTAGAAGTCTGAGCTTTTTCAAAACGTAAAATTCATGAATTTAAAGCGGGTGTACATTTTAAATGTTAATTAGGCTTGGCGATAATTTTTGCAGTTGCATTCTGAAAATCTGTTAGCGCAAATGCGCGATTAACTTTCATAGCTTTTAAAAGTTTATAGTTCAGACATTACTTTTAAGTAAGATATTATTTTAATGAGTTAAGAGTTTGTTTTTGTTTCAGAAAACAGTTTTCTGTGCGTTTTATTGATGTGAAATATCTATAGGCGCACGTAAAACCGATTGCTGGCGGGGCGACGCATGCCGCGTGGCAATTTACCGCTCACTTCACGCGCGCGGTCCCCCCGCTATGCGACCCTGACCTTTTGTTCGATGTTTATTTGTTTGATTTCGATCGTCCCGTGACGGCTCAAATTTTTTTTTATTAAAAGCTTTTTTTCTGTAGACATGATTGATGCAAATCTCGTAATAATGCAAAAATCGTTACATATTTAAGAACGTTTTTACGTAGCACAGCCATTTTTCTCAGGGTTTTTTTCAGAGTTATGACCACGTAAGGTTATCGCAATTTCCCCAATGTGGCCAGAGAGGAGACCTTACTAGGACAATAAGTAATCTCTAACGTTAATGGCCACAGTTAAACTTTTGCGAGTAGTTCTATCCAGCCTTTGTCCTTTTTAGGGTTCCGTAGTCATAGTTTCGCCATGTCCGTCTGTCTGTCTGTCTGTCTGTCCGTCCGTCCGTCTGTCCCCGGCTTAGCTCAGAGACACTTAGTACCAGAAAGCTGTAATTTGGCATGGGTACTTATACATATTAATCATGCCAAAAAAGTTCTCAAATAAAACCATGAAAAACTATTTTTTTTAGGGTACCTCCCTTACACGCGAAATGGGGATGATATTTTGTTTTCTCGTCTATTCCATAGAATAGAATAGAATAGAATAGATCATTTATTTGTCCAAAGCATAAGTCTATACACACACACACGCAAGATGTTACATACAAATTATAGCACAGTCATGTTTTGCCTTAACGGCGTACAAATATAAACAGGTTGGTTATTTTTATTATGATATAAACATCAAATAGTTATAAATTTGTCCATTATCCAAAGAAAACTTAACATATCAAATTAACACATAATCAATCAAATTATAATAAATAAACTACAGAATAGTGTCTTAAACTCGTCATATAGCCGCAAAGTAAAATGCTTTATTACTACTCGCGGATTCCGAGAAATGCCTAACTCGTGCACGTGTTCGACGCACCTGCATATTCTCTTAGATTATTATTCTTGTTTTATAATTGGTTTTTGTTTTGCTAAATGTGATCTTATTGTGTTGTTTTTAATATTTAATTTATATTGCGTTTTACTACTGCTTGCTACTAACTGGTACTGGTCAACATTCGCAAAAAAATTTGTTGGTTTTGCGGATTATTGTCATATTGCTAGCCACTTAAAGGTGAATGTTCTATGCGTGTTACTAACACCTGTTACTCATTGTTGCTACATAAGGCTATTTTTGTTTACAATTCTTGCAAGGTTTTGGAAGGTTCTCCGTTGGAAATTGCTTTGTTTGTTAAATTCTGTTAAGGGTTCGATAAGAC
This sequence comes from Tiliacea aurago, assembly GCA_948098905.1. NCBI lineage: Eukaryota > Metazoa > Arthropoda > Insecta > Lepidoptera > Noctuidae > Tiliacea > Tiliacea aurago. The sequence goes on from OX402593.1 coordinate 24,104,910, forward strand.
ATAATTATTCAACTTGCTACTATTGTTATTTTATCAACATAGTAAAGGAATCATCAATGGCTCCGCTTAATATTTATTACCAAAACGTACGTGGTCTCCGTACAAAAACGAACAACCTATTCCGAAATGTATGTCTTAAATCCTATGATGTTATAGTATTTACAGAAACTTGGTTAGTGGATGATATTTTCAGCAGTGAATTATTTGATTCGCGGTATGTGGTGTGGAGACGCGACCGCGACTACAGCCACACCTCGCAAACTCGAGGAGGCGGTATGTTGATTGCCGTGCGGAATGATTTGACCGTTGTCGAGAGATATAACTGGCGTAGTTCCGCTGAAGATATCTGGGTAACTATAACCTTAAAGAGATATAGACCTCAAGTTTCATACAACATACATATCTGTGCCCTTTACCTTTGTAATGAACATGCGGGTAATTCTTATACTGCTCAGCTCCAGAATTTTACAAATAATTTAAATAACTTAATTTTGACCAACCCATTAGATAAATTTATTGTCCTGGGTGACTTTAACTTTGGTAATGACGTAGAATGGTGTCATACAAATGACAGCGCTGAATTACTACCGCAAAACTATTCAAACCGCTATCTTATGGATTTCTTCGATACTATAAATTTATGTAACCTATCCCAATTCAATAATGTACGTAACGCTAATGACAGACTGTTAGACCTCGCATTTTCTAATGGTACCCTGGGCATACACGAATGCCCTGACTCATTAGCAGTACCTATTGACAAGTATCACAAACCCTTTACTATACAGGCTGATTTTGTTCAAATACACTCACTATCCCAAAAAACCAACACTAAATATCAATACTATAAAGGCGACTACACTGCTATCATGTCCGCTCTTGATGATGTAGACTGGGACGAGTTGCTGTGTGCTGAGCCATTAGACAATGCTGTTAGTCTTTTTTATAACACGCTTTATGAAATCAGAGATCAACATATTCCAAAAAAGTCTGTTAAAAATTCATTACACCCTCCTTGGTATACATCTGCGTTAATTAAGATCCTAAAAGAAAAATACAAATATCACCGGAAATTTAAAACGTATGGAAATATATCAGATTACCAAACCTTTTCTTTATTGCGTCATAGAGCTGCAGAAGTAGAGAAATATTGTTACCGTACGTATATGGATAAAGTCGAGTCATCAATTATCAAAAACCCTAAAAACTTTTGGTCCTATATTAAAAGCAAGAGAGGTAATAGTAACTTTCCTCATATACTTAAATACCAAGATACAACCGCAGACACTGGAGAAGAAATCAGTAACCTGTTCGCTACATACTTTCAGTCAACATTTCAAGAGCCAGACATAGATGACCAGGATCAAGCCACAACACCATCCACGAGCACAGCAAACATCAGCTCCATAGAGATATGCCACGAAAAAGTAATTAAGTTACTTCAAATGCTCGATCTCTCTAAATCGGGTGGCCCCGACTTAATACCACCTATATTTATAGTCAACTGTGCGGAAAGTCTAGCCAAACCTATCTGTATTATATTCAAGCGGTCTTTAGCAGAAGGCACCGTTCCTAAAATCTGGAAATCTGCATTCGTTACGCCAGTTTTAAAAAAGGGTGATAAGTCCCTAGTAGAAAACTATCGCCCAATTTCGAAGCTATGCCTGTTTTCCAAAGTGCTTGAGCGCGTTGTTTACTCCGCTGTATATTCAGCCCTAAAATGTGACTTTGGTGATGAGCAGCATGGTTTTCTTCGTAAGCGATCTACTACCACTAACCTTATTCTTTCCAATGAATTTATCTCTGAAGGTATGGAGCAACGTGCACAAGTTGATGTAATTTATACGGATTACAGTAAATGTTTTGACCGCATTGATCACAGAGTACTTTTGCGTAAACTTTTCTTAGCTGGAATTCACGGCGACCTATATCGCTGGTTTTCCTCCTACATTGAAAACAGATCACAAGCAGTAGTACTACAGGGTTTCACCTCCAGTTGGAATCTGATACCATCTGGAGTTCCTCAGGGATCCATTTTAGGGCCTCTTCTGTTCAATTTATTTATAGCAGATGTTAAGAAATGTTTTATTAACTCGTACATTCTATTATACGCCGATGACATGAAAATACTTAAAACAGTACGTAGTTCATCTGACACATCACTACTCCAGGAGGATCTTAATAGGTTTGTAGATTATTGTAGACTAAACAAACTTCAACTTAATGTATCTAAATGCTTCCATATGACTTATACACGGCGAAAGATGACAATTGGTTCAGGGTACGCTTTGGATAACCAAACAATCACTAAGGTGAACAATATAAGGGACTTGGGTGTTATCCAGGACAGTAAACTCATATTTGAAATGCATGTTGATGAAATCGTAAAAAAAGCGTCCAAGTCCCTAGGTTTCATAATCAGATCTTCTACTTGCTTCAGTTCTCTAAAACCACTCAAAGTATTATACTGTTCATACGTACGCAGCCACCTTGAATACGCATCTCAAGTGTGGAACCCAAAATATGAAGTGTATAAGTCAAGAATAGAAAGCATTCAGAAAAAGTTTTTAAGATATTTAGATTATAAGATAAAGCAAAGCTCAACGGATTATACTCATCGTTGCAGAAGATATCATTTTCTACCGCTGGAAAACAGACGCCAAGCTAATGATATTACTTTTCTGTTAAATATTGCCAATAGTTCCATCGATTGTTCCCAACTTCTCTCCAAAATATCACTCCGAACCCATCACTTAGGCTTCAGGCAACGGCCACTTCTTCATATTCCATTCTCGTCAACAAACTACAGATGCAATGCCTTCCTCTTACGTAGCGCAGCGAGCTTCAATAATCTGCCCTCTCACTTAGATGTTGACCTTTTTAGAACCAGCGCTAGCACATTAAGACGAACTATAAACAAAGAATACTTTGTTATAGACCGCGATGAGAAGCATTATTCATGAAATAACACGCAACACATGTGTACATTATCTGTACTGTTTTTAGCACAACTAATAAACTGTCACGATTATTAGATACTGATTACGATTAATAAATTTCAAGATTTTTTTTGTTTTTAAGAAGAATTTCTTTTGTTTTGTTAAAGTAGAATTTTGTTAAGTTATCTGTAAGATGATTCTGTTTTTTGTATAAGAAGATTCTGTTTCTTTTCTTTTTAATTTTAGGTACATTGTTTTTAATTTGTGGAAGCTTGTAAATGACAATTGTAAGCGCTATTGTATATAACTTACCTTAACTGATATTAGACTGTAAGCTTTCCGAAGAATAAATAAATAAATAAATAAATAAATATAAATGTATAATAAAATTAAAATTAGCGAGTCAAAAAGTCAAAGTAATTCGGAATATAAAATGTAAATAATACTTCACACGAGTCAGACTGATTTAATTGAGTATTATACATAACACCAACAGTGAACAAAAAATAAAATAATAAAAATGTAATGTTAAAATAAAATGTAAATTAAAACAAAAAATGTAAATTAAAAAACTAAATCAATACTTTGTCTGTTAAAAACTCGGAAATATTATAATAGGCTTTTTGAATTAGAAAGTTCTTTAGTTTTTTCTTAAATAAGTTAACATTCAGTTCTTTAATGTGTGGCGGAATGTGATTGTATATATTTGGCGCCATGCAGAACACACTTTTATGCATCAGCGTTGTATTGGACTTACTTCCACATAATCTACTGTAATCCCGTCGACTTCGGGTATCTGATAGCTTCTTGAATAGTTTTGGGTTTGTTTTAACGAAGACCGCAACCTCGAAAATGTATAATGACGGGAGTGTTAATATTTTATTTTTGATGAAATGTGGCTTACACGTGTCAGTACATATTAGTCCAAACATCGATCTGAGACACCTTTTCTGTAACTTGAAAATTAGTTCTCTATTACACGATTTGCCCCAAAAAATAACCCCGTATCTTAAGATTGAGCCAACGATGCCATGATATGCACAGAGCAAAGCGTCGGTACCTAAGATCGAAGACAGTTTATAAAGAGCATAAGCAGATTTGCTTATTCTTTTGCTTAATTCCTCTGTGTGTACTTTCCAATCCAGCCTTTGATCTATATTTAAACCTAAAAATTTGGTAGTACCTACGTGTTCAATAATTTTGCTACCGTGTTCTATTAACATATTAGATGCCCTTGGTCGCTGACTGAACAACATTAATTTTGTTTTGTCAATATTTATCCTAAGATTATTATTGTCTAGCCATGTGATTATTGATTGGATAGTTTTGTAAATTTCATTTTCTAATTGTAACTCGTTAATGTTATTAATAGTAACGGTGCTGTCGCCGGCAAATAGTGACATATGATGGATCGTTACCTTTGGTAAATCGTTGATGTAAATTAAAAATAACGGGGGACCTAGCACGCTCCCCTGCGGTACACCATACTTAACTAAACGTTTATTTGATCTAAATATTAATTCTGATTTAGTCTTTGGATCTATCTTTGAAATTTCTACATATTGATTCCTATTTATTAAATATGATTCTATTAATTTTAATATGGTTCCTCGAATTCCATAGGCCTCTAACTTCTCAAGCAAAATCATAGTGTGGGGTATCGTTGGATAGGCCGTTCAAAAATATTGTGGGTTTGTCAGAACCATTTTTCAGTTAAGGGATCCGTTTGCGTAATATTAAGCTTTAAAGTGCTATTTTTTGTTAGAGTCCAGCCCCCCCTCCCCCCTGCCAACTAAATGGTTGGTTTTGGATATGTGAAAAAAATCATGGCAATAGTATATATAACGAAATTAAAAGGAAAACTATCACAGCTAAGTAGGCTTCACAAGTTAACGAGTGATAGTCGACCAACTTAAATTTGCAGTTGGAGAATTGACCGTAACGTATATCGATGTATGGGAGAGCATGTTTTTCAACTACAATGTTAAGTTTGTTTTTGGGATAAATTCATCCCAACTACGGAACCCTTCACTGTGCGTGGTCCGACATGCACTTGCCCGGTTTTTTGTTTAATGCTGGGGATTTTTGGCTATTTTTCTCTGATAGCAACTGGCTAGATTGAGATGTTTTGAAGTAAAACTTCCTTAGGCACGCTTGACTTGGGGAGTAAGCTGGTGAATGCATGACGAGAGCGTTATGGAAGTGACGAGGGCGTTACGGAAGTATAATAAGTATTACTATTTTTAAGTTTTACTTCAGTCGTGTGGTCTAAAGCACACTCGTTTTTTTTTTAAATCAGACATTTCGTTTAAAATAACGACAAAAGGAAGGCGTTCCTTTCTATGCAAATTATCAATTCATTTGCTAAGTTTTATGATTATGCTAGGTTATCATTTGGGACTTCGAATTACAACTATAGCTTTATGTAAGCGGGCACGCCCATTATGCCTGGCTTATATTTAGGTACGTTCTGTTTACGTTTTTTTTTTCTGATTGAGTATAGTTTTCGGTGATAATTTTTAGGGTTCCGTACCAAAATGTTAAAAAGGAACCCTTATGGTGAGACTAAGTCTGTCTGTCTGTCTGTCTGTCTGTCACACCTGGATATCTCAAGAACTACTAATGCTATCAACTTGAAATTAAGAATAGTTTTAGATGACATTTGCCCAACTATTTTGCGAACAAGAAAGAAATAAAAAAATAAAAAATTGCAAAAGGGACTCGAAAGGTGTCTTAAAAATTTGAAGTGGGGCTACTAGAGCATGTGGGGTATCATATGAAAGAACGCGGTTTGTACATTCTCAAACATTTTTTTTAAAACCGTCCCCCCCCTTATCTCCGAAGTTTGCATAGATAAAAATCTGAAACTATTCTATGTGATAGAAGTTTATGAAGTTTACAGGAAAAATAAAACAATGCCTCTAAATAGCACAGTTTTTCAGAAATCATCAACATCATATATACGTACGGAACCCTCGGTGCGCGAGTCCGACTCGCTCTTGACCGTTTTTTTTTTTGTTTTGATTTAGTGGCGTGTGTCTAGCTAACTTAAGGCAAATAATTTAATTTAATGTTTTGTGTTGCATAATGCAAATAATTTTAAATTCTATTCTATTTTATCTACATATAAATTCATTGCCTGACTGACTCATTGACGGACTGCCTCATTGGTCTAGTGGTCACAAGCGCTACTGTTGAGCATGAGGTCCTGGGTTCGATTCCTAGGTCGGGCAAAGTGTTATTGATATTTTCCATCAAGAATTTCTCAGTAGCAGCCCGGAGTCTGGATTAGAGCCCGGTTGATGGGAATTAGGCTCACCCCCTATTACATGGGACTTAAACATAACTGGCGAAATATGGGTGGACTATAGGTACACCTCTGCCTAACCCTTCAGGGATTACAGGCGCGATGTTATGTTATGTTATGTTTTGTTAAATTCATTTGTTTACTGACAGACAACGCACATCCTAATCAGCGGCTTAGGTTTTAACCCTGATGGGTTAAGAAGCATTAAATTTTGCACAAGGGTTCCTTATTATTATTAATTTATTCTCTCAAGTTACATTAACATGACTCTTATACAATATTTAATACATTATTTTTACAACAGACAAGACGTTCACATTACAATACAATACAAAACAAAACCATCGCACTATCAACACTTACATTAGTGACTGACGACTGTAGGTGACGTGCAAGTCACTGCAGAGTCCAATGTATGGACAGTCGAGCCTGTCCGCTATCATCATCAGTACGCTACTGGGGCTGCCGCGCACCCAGCGCACCAGAGATGCGCTCTGTTTACGCATCGTTGCATAGAAGCAGTCGACGCTAGCTTCGGCAAACATGCCCGAGGCACAGTGTCGTGGCAGCCCCATCAGCGCTCTAAAGGGGTTGTTATATTGGACACGCAGGTCTTCGTATGCTTTTTGGGTGTAATTCACCCACAGGGTTGCACGTGTACATTGAGGTACCACCGTGAAAGTTCCCGGTCGACCACTTTTCAACCTTATTACTATATGTATAAGGGCGAAAAGTGGTCGACCGGGAACGTTCGCGGTGGTACAATAAGCTCTATAGCTTATACTGGGTTATTCGTCAATAATCTCTTAAGGGGTCATTGTACTCATCATTATGAACAACTTTTACTATGGGACCAAACCTGAAATCGCGAAAAAAAATCAGCTATTCCCTACATTTTAACGAATTATTCGAACATAAATGTAGGGAACGGCTGGTTTTTTTTTTCGAGATTTCAGTTTTGGTCCCATAGTAAAAGTTGTTCATAATGATGAGTACAATGACCCCTTAAGAGGTTATTGACGTTTTAAAAATAACCCTGTATAACGGAAGTGAGAAGCACTAGGGAAGCACTTTTTACAAATTCATCACCTAGAAAGGCTAAATGAAAGTTTGTAAGCAACTTCGTATTTTTTAGGCGGTGAGAAATCCCATCGGAAGCACGGCTTGTTCAATAATAACCTTGTTTTTAATAAAATGTGCACTCTTTTTAAAACATTATAATTTATTCACACCATTAACAACAAAAAAACTACACAATCATATTTTTTCACGCGCTTTCTTAACTCCTTTTCGAATAGCAGACACAAAGGTAATAAGAGCTGGAGTTGGGACGTCTAATATCGCAACAATGTGTCATAGTTGTAACTTGCATTCGTGTGCCGTCTCAGGACGATGCAGCCGACGGCCTGTCCAAAGTTAGCACCCCTTCATACTTAGCGCGTATCCCGAAACACAACAAAATCATTGTCACTTACTTTGTCGCCCTGTACATAATCCAATGCTGGTATTGTTACGATAATTTTTTTTGATTTTGAATAATTGCAGCGATGTATGTTGAGTGAAAATTTGGTAGGTTCCCCTCGAGAGTGTCACAGTAAAGGTGGGTTTGCAGCTTTTGTAATAAATTTCCTCAAGTTCAGTTTCGGTTAATATAATATGCCACCTTTGTTAACATGCACGAAGCGGTAACCAAATATTGGTGTTTGTAACTTTTCGGTGACGGCAGTATTCATTAAGCTTTGACGCTTTGTACTTTACATTGAACGTTGACATTTTTGGATCATATGTCTGAGATGGTTGAAATTACTTAATTAACTGTCTTTATTGTTATAGCTATTACGTTGCTTAGCTTTTATAAGGTCTTAAAACTATGGAATTAATGTTATTTGGGTTATATTCATTGTATGTATTATTTCTATTGTTTGTTCCATTCTCTCGTTCTCTCGTTTGTTCCGTTTGGTGCCGGACGTAAAGAATAGCACCATCCCATTTCTTCCCGTGGGTGTCGTAAAAGGCGACTAAGGGCTAGAGAATGGGCAGCAGCGTTCTCTATGCATTTTTATAACCATACTGCGATCTTCAACCCACCTGCCAAGCGTGGCGATTATGGCAATCCCCCTCCCCCCCTATTTGGGGGAGGCCCATATCCTGCAGTGGACGTCTTTCGGCTGAAATGATGATTATTTCTCTAAAGCAATCCAGGGTTTAGGCTCAGTTGATGGCAACTGGCTCGCCCATGTCCGACATATAATGAAACAAAAAAAAATCATGACCCATTTATTTTTTTAGGATCTCCAACAAAATTTAAACACAATACATGACACACAAATAAAGGGCAACATCAGGTATTAAGTAGGTGTACTCCTTCACTTATAGGAGATGACAGCATGCACCATATAGTTAACAAATAAGCTAACAAAGTTAAAATATGAATAATACTTAAAATCGGCGTACCATACACTTCTACCTAAACCTTCGTCGACATAAAGGCGCAATGTTAAAGAGTTTTGCGTTCAAAGAACCACAAAATACATTAGGATTTTCGTCTGTACGTCAGGTACACGTGTGAAACGTCACGGCGTGCCTTTAGGGAGCTGTACAGGAAGACTAACGTCTACTGACACTGTGCCGGGTCGCTACGTTATAAACTATTCACAGAAACAACGAGGACGAACGTAGGGGTAAAACTACCAAAAATTCTTGGGGAAATTCGGTTTTTTTTTGGAAATCACTTGGACAGTAGATGGGAAATTTTTTCTAGAAAAAAAAAATTTTTTATGGTTTTAATACATTTAAAGTTAGAAAGAAAGAAGTCAAGTGTGTGAAGTGTAGTATTTACAGTTTACTAGTTAGTCTTAAAAATACCTAGTTATAATTAAATGAAAATTAATACATAAATATGACTGCGCAGCAAGTGGCGCCCTCTAGTTTGTTACTAAGTTACTGGAATCACCGAAAAGGTCGGATAAGAGTGACACTGGCTGCTGACAGTCACTCTAGCAGAGCGTCGCATCGATGGTTGCGTGGCGGCTGTCTTCTGATGACAGAACATGGAGGGGAGCCGTCAGGGCCAATGCCTGCCAGGGTTGCGAGTTTGTCCGAAAGGGATATCGTGTCCCTGGCACACAGGCAAATGAAGGAACACGGGTGGGTTTTAGTCAGTAAAAGTTTGACACGCCCTCCCGCTCCACCCAGAGTGAAAGAAATTATTTCAGACAACAGTCCATTATTTTTTCTTGCAACCATACCATTTTATTTTTTATTTCTTAAACACCACTCTATGAATACCTATAATTATTTTTATTGTATTTCTTTTTTAAACAAAATATATCTAATGGTTTATATTTTTTACACATATCTAATTTTATTGAAATGTTTACACACTATAAAACTGATTTACATCCGTAAGACGTCCTCTTAACATAAGGTCCAGTTGAAAACCAGCGTCAGGCACTAGTTGTCTGGCATTAATGCTGAACTGGGCCTATTTGGCGCAGCCGTGAGGCACTCAATACTATTTTAAGCATTTGTTCTGTTTTTTGTGTGAATATTGTGTGCCTTAACCTGTGTCAAATAAATTTATTTTCTTTCTTTCTTTCTATTTAATAATTTGCCACCCAAAAACAAAAAAAGGCGAGCCGCTGGCGTACCACGTCCACGACGAACTGCTATAATCCGGCACAATCCTGATGATATTGATGCTTTTGAACCACTATACTATCTATGATCACTTCTGCTAAAGGCTATCCTGCGCAGTAAATAAAAATAAATAAAATATAAAAATCTAAATAAAAATCTTTATTGCAGACCATGATTCATAAAAAAAAACACACAGAATTATTATGATTGGTAGGTGGTTGGTATTATTGTGGTAACCACCACAATTATAAATAAAATAGGTTATTCTATAGGTTTATTTTTATGGATTGGTATTAAATTTGTTTATGGTCAGTGTTGAGACGAGTTATGGTTAGAAGCCACCATCGAATCAAGCCCTCACAAAAACCCGCCAAGTGCGAGTCGGTCGGACTCGCGCACGAAGGGTTCCGTACCGTTATCTATAAAATGGCAAAAAACACGTTTGTTGTATGGGAGCCCGCCTTAAATATTTGTTTTATTTTAATTTAATTATTTATTTTTAATGTCAATATATATTTACATATTCTGTGAATATTTCAAGCGTCTACCTGTTCCCGTTATCAATATAGAGCAAAATCGAGCAAAAAGAACACGTTTGTTGTATGGGAGCCCCCTTAAATATTTATTTTATTAAATTTTTTAGTATTTGTTGTTATAGTGGCAACAGAAATACATCATCTGTGAAAATTTCAACTGTCTAGCTATCACGCTTCATGAGATACAGCCTGGTGACAGACGGACAGACAGACGGACAGACAGACAGACAGACGGCGGAGCCTTAGTAATAGGGTTCCCGTTTTACCCTTTGGGTACGGAACCCTAAAAAGTAAAAACACAAACGATCTTCCATTTCCAACTAAATAGAAGTAACTTATAACATAACTCCCGTTACCCAATCTCCCAAGCTAACTTACGTTACCAACCCGTTCCACTAACATAATAAGGCGATATTCTTCCGAATCAGCCGTCAACTCCGCGACTGGCAAAGTGCTCGAACAAATAAATAACTTTCTCTTTCGTACGGAGTTTATAACGGCCCGGGATGCCATAAAAACATGTGGTTTGGTTACGATAAAGAGCCCATTGTGGGTTTTTCGTTTACTCCCCACGGCGTAACACGGTTTGAAAATAGGGGACACTTTTTTTGCTTTTATCGTGCAGAAGAAAATTACTGCATTATTTTGCTTAGGGAAAACATTTAAGCATTTATGGAGCATGATTCTGAAATAAACGTTATATTATTATCTCCTTTAGTTAATTAAATATACACATAAATTATATTTTTAAATATTAGAATATAAAAAAATATAAAAAGTAGTAGCCCACCGGTATCGGGACCGGCGGTCAGGGCTCCAGAGAGAGGAACCTCTTAACAATGCGAGCCGTGTCCAGAAGTACTGCTCTCTGAATCAGGCCCTTAATCCAGCTGCCCAACGAGAGCCTCCTTAGGTGTTGGTCGAGGCTCTTGGCAATTAAGCCATTGGCTGATACAACTATCGGCACAATGATTACTCCACATCCCACATGTCGACAACCTCGCGAGCCAAGTCAAGATACTTGATTTGTTTATCTTTCTCGGCTTTCACGAGGTTCCCGTCATGTGGGACCGTTATGTCAACAATCATTGCGCGCCGCTCTATTCGATCCACCACCACTATATCAGGTTTATTGGCAGCAATAGTCCTGTCAGTGATGATGGATCGGTCTCACTACAATGTGATATTTCCACTCTCGAGATCTGGGTGTGGCACATACCAGAGGGGCAATTCTACTAATTTTAAGAATGTTCACAGTCTGATCTCAGTCTCAATCTGTCAAAAATACCTCTTATTTCCCTACATTTTGACAATTTTTTGACGTTTGTTTGTCGCCAAGATGAGATTGCGACTAAATTTTGAACGTTTTAAATTACGAGAATTGGCAGGCTGTAGTACGGAACCCCTGATTCCACAAGGCTGTATTTCAGAGCAAGTTGCTGATGAATAATCCTGGCTACAAGGTTGTGTCTATGCAAGTATATTATTATTATTTAAGATCAATTCTGCCTAGCTTTTTCTTAACTATGTTGTCTAACCGGATGTTGCTGAATACCAGTATTTTAAATGGAGCGACTGCCTACTCCCACACGCACACACACACAATAATTAATTAGGTATTTTACGAATTCAAATACCCAATTAATTATTATAATTATAATTGTAGTTATTTTGTTATTCTCTAGTTCTATTTTTGTTATTTTACCTACTTAATTAAATTCTGTTATTGCAGGCTTTGTTTTTATATCTTTGTATTATTTAATCTGTAGAAATGGTTATCTAGCTACTAATATTTACAAGAATATTAACAACTAATAAAATACATCCACAGTAAAAAAAATATACTATTATTATAATGATATTTACTACAAAGCGTGGCTACGATGCTACGCGTAGCACATTCGTTTGCTACGACGTAGCTCTAGTATTGCGTTTGCTACGGCGTAGCAGCACTGCAAGTTGTATAATTATTGATTCAGATAAATATGAAATCATGCTCTCTTTCTATTCACTGGTTCAAGAATGTCAATCTCTGATAGGAAGAGAATATTTATGAACGTTTTAAAAACGCCGTTTTGAATGTTTTCAGCATGAAAATCGCCTTCAGTAATCCAATACGTTTGACAAAAGTGCATGTGTCGTTTGAATATTTACATTTTATTTGAATATTTACATTTTATTGACTGCCTCGTTGCTCTAGTGGTGGCAAGCGCTACAGCTGAGCATGAGGTCCTGGGATCGATTCCCCGGTCGGGCAAAGTGTTATTGAGTTTTTCTATCTGGAAATTCTCAGTAGCAGCCTGGAATCTGGATTTGTGCCCGGTTGATGGCGATAGGCTCACCCCCTATTCATCATTTCAGCCGAAATACGTCCACTGCTGGACATAGGCCTCCCCCAAGCAAGGGGGGGTTATCCCCTATTACATGGGAGTTAAATATAACTGGCGGAATGTGGATGTACTATGCACACTTCTGCTCAATCATTCGGGGAAACAAGGCATGAGATTATGTTATCTTTGACGAGATCTTTGCTCAGTAAAAAATATTTAGGAGTGACATTCTACCATTACAGTAAGAATGAGTCCTCAATTTTCGTAACGCGCAACTTATTCCATACAAAGATTGAATGCTATGGCGCGTTTAAGGAATATTGCGCTTTTTCCTTGATTTGTGAATTGAATTATTGTGTATTGGATTTATTTGAGGTATTCTCTCGTTTTTCCTTTGTTGTTGTTATTTTTACGAGGACGGCCTGTATTGTGACTTTGTGAGAACAGATATAATAGATCAGAAGATAATATTATTGGAATTGACTGATAGAAATTGTCACATAAGGAAAAAGCGTTATGCCCCTCTATGCGACTTTCTTTTGAGAGAAAAAGTGTGAATTGAATTACTTCTAAAAACTTATACTAGATGGCTTTGTATTAAAAAACGTGTCCGTGGGTGTAAAACAGTCTATGCGAGCTAAAAGAAAAAGAAACATCAGTTTCAAGGTCTCGAATATCAAGTTTGAAAAGTTTTTGTTTTAAATCATACGTGACGGTACATGGTTTCTAACAGGGGTCCCCAGACCGCACACGTCTTTAGATAAAAGTTATATTTTATAACGAATTATTGCATTTAAATCTAGTTAAATCATCATTCATTCATCATTTCAGCCGAAAGACGTCAACTGCTGAACGCAGGCCTTCCCCAAAGGGGGGGGGCGTTGCCATAATCGTCACGCTTGGCAGGCGGGTTGGCGATCGCAGTATGGTGTTAAAATGCATAGAGAAAGCTGCTGCCCATTCTCTAGTAAGTCCCTTAGTCGCCTTTTACGACACCCACAGGAAGAAATAGGGTGGTGCTATTCTTTACGTCCGGCACCATAATTATGGAACATAACTAAATACTTAAACTAATTGGGAAAGTTGTTCAGTTTGATTGTCTGTAAAGTCAAATTATTTATTTCAAATAGGCACATAGGAGGCACCTTTGAAAGTCCAAATTTCCAACAAAAAAAAAATAGAGTTGTTTCTAGTTGCCCCCCTTCTAAAAGGTAGTTTCGTATGGAGAAGAATGGGCACGAAACTCCACCGTTACTCTTTTAAAAATGTTTAACAATATTTTGTTTAAGTACATTAATCATAAGATTATATGTGAAGACGATGCACCTAGAATAAAATGTACCTTACCACACCCTTAAATATGACCACACATTATCTTACCACACGTACCCTGAAACCCTGACGTTAAAAAACAAGAGTCAAGATATGAGATATAAAAGTCACATTCTGGTTTCTTTCTCCGTGTCCGAACCAGTGAAGCATAGTGATACCCATTCATAAGTTATGTGGGCCCAGCTATAACATCATGATAACATTATACAAAAAGTGTCGGGGCCTTAAATATACGCATAGGAGCGTTAAGTTGCTAGTGATGCGCGTCGACAGGTAAATATACGCATAGGAGCGTTATGTTGCTAGTGATGCGCGTCGACAGGTAAATATACGCATAGGAGCGTTATGTTGCTAGTGATGCGCGTCGACAGGTAAATATACGCATAGGAGCGTTATGTTGCTAGTGATGCGCGTCGACAGGTAAATATACGCATAGGAGCGTTATGTTGCTAGTGATGCGCGTCGACAGGTAAATATACGCATAGGAGCGTTATGTTGCTAGTGATGCGCGTCGACAGGTAAATATACGCATAGGAGCGTTATGTTGCTAGTGATGCGCGTCGACAGGTAAATATACGCATAGGAGCGTTATGTTGCTAGTGATGCGCGTCGACAGGTAAATATACGCATAGGAGCGTTATGTTGCTAGTGATGCGCGTCGACAGGTAAATATACGCATAGGAGCGTTATGTTGCTAGTGATGCGCGTCGACAGGTAAATCGATTCATCGTTCGAAAATAGGATATTTGGTGTGTTGGACTCCAAGCTGTTTCAGAGAAATCCCCAATAAAACTTTTTCAACACATTTGCTCAAAAAATGCATTTACGAATCCTGTATAGAATAGAATAGAATACTCTTTATTATGTACACCATAAAAGTTACAGATATAAATGTTAAAATTTTACATAGGGTGACACAATGGGCGGTCTTATCGCTAAAAGCGATCTTTTACAGACAACCTTTGGATGGATTAAAGGGAGCAGGAGAGACAATACTGCAGCTAGTCAGTGGTGTACCATTAACATATACAATAAATACATACACAAAGCATACACTTATCTAATAAATATATACATATATACAATAATACACATGAAACAAGAGCAGCGAACTGTGTTATGTAATGATGATGTTTAAGGAGAGAGGAGTGTTATACATTGTTCGAAAGATAAAAATTACGCACCATACATAGGAACGGGCGGTAAAATAAGTACTCTCCCCTAAGTAAATGTTTTACCGCCCCCTTCGTTGTATAGCGCCATGCGTTTTAATTACCATAAAAATTATATAAGAAGTCCACCAAGGAGTTTCAAATTACGAGAATAAATAAGCTGAATGATCGAACCTCCTTGGAAGCGCTTTTGCCCAATACGTTTATCTCACTTTATTATTGAAAAGAAAATGAGACGAAAGATGTAGTACTAGTTTTCACCATGTGCACGTGGCGCCATTTGCAAATTCGCGCCATTTTCTTATTAGAAATGTCAAAGATTGTTGCGACTTTCCGTCTGATATTTACAAAATAATATTATGAGTTCAAGCGAGGAATCTGATATTAATATGGCATCTACTGCACCTGATATCTTGAATGAGCCACCAAAATCGTGAGTGCTATTTAATGATTTACAATAATTTTATGTCATGGAAGACTCGAAGAAATACTCAATCATTCTCTTAAAATGTTTTGATGGCTTGTTTTATTACCTATTGTACTGTTTTCTCGCAAATGTGTTGAAAAACGTTGTATGACACACGCGCGGAAATTGGTATTTACCAACTCGTGACTACGGTAAGCCCTTGACTTCGTCTCGGGCTTACATTCGTCTACTCGTTTGTAAAAACCAACTTACCGCACTAATATCAGAAATACAAAGTAACATTCGTATAGCGATAACGCTAGTAGAAAAGCCACAACATGTATACCGTTGACATAAGCTATCGAAATGTCACGTGATCATAGGTCAACGAATAGAAATTAGCTAAACAATGTTATCATCATCCGATTCCATGAAACGAATCAACAGCGTCGAACGATAACTTTTATAGAGATGCGTAGCCAAGTGGCACTTTTTGACAAGCGTTATCAAAAACTAGCGATACCGCTTGTCAAAAAGTGAAATAACGATAGCGATTTTGGAAATAGAATCGCTCCGAAGCGAAAGCTATTTGTTTAGGTCCTCTGGGGATCGAACCTAGGACCCCACCTTCAGTAGTTGCGGTAACGACCACTACAACAAAAAACAGTCCGTTTCTATTTAATATTATAACAAATTTTTATAAAATATCTGACATTGTTAAATAATTCATAGATATTTGTTTATCACTGTCAAAATATTGAATAATCTACTAAAAATGTATATTCCTATTACAATAATTAATAGTAAGAAGGCGTGGTTAAGGTACGGGCAGAGCTTTTACGGAATTAGGTGATTACACCGGATTATGGAAAATAATCTCATGCTCTTGCACGCACTGTAGTCATTTACTGGTTTTTGTTGCTATGTCAACAAAGGATCATAAATATAGTCGGCCTCATATTGGTTTATCATCATATGAAGGAATTACACTTGCACGTCTTAAAACGACTAGGTCTATTTGTCTATGTGAATGTTAAACAGTTTTAAAATTAGTGAAGTTGCAATAACGACACGGTTGGCGCAGTGGTTAAGCGATTGACTGCCGCGCTGCGTGTTGTGGGTTCGATTCCGGGATTGACAAATATTTGTATGATCTACAAGTAGTTGTTCCGGGTCTGGCTGTTTGTGTATGTGAGTTTATATGTTTGTAAACGCACCCACAATACAGGAGAAATTCCTAGTGTGGGGCAACGTTTTTAAAAGAAAAAATAATTGCATGGGTATTTTTGTCAACTAAGTATTGGTAACGTTGTATACAATATAATTATATGACGGCCAGTGCTAGCGCCATCTGTTGAGATACGTCGGAATGAGATTTGACAACTGTCAGTCTGACGGAGCGTCGAGGCGATGGTCAGCGCGGCCATGTTGAACGTCAGTTGTTTTTCCGGACGAGCGCACCACGTACCCGACGAATCGCTTTTGTTCCGCATAATCTTGTCCTTTTCTGTTTCAAAAAGAATTAAAACTGATTGACTAAGTGAGTGGGATCCGTTTGGTGCCGGACGTAAAGAATAGCACCATCCCATTTCTTCCCGTGGGTGTCGTAAAAGGCGACTAAGGGACTTACTAGAGAATGGGCAGCAGCGTTCCCTATGCGTTTTAACACCATACTGCGATCGCCAACCCGTCTGCCAAGCGTGGCGATTATGGCAAAACCCCCCTTTAGGGGAGGCCTATGTCCAGCAGTGGACGTCTTTCGGCTGAAATGATGATGATGATGACTAAGTGATTCTCTAATTACTAATTAATAGATTTTAGTGAAATTCTGTAAGGAAGATATATGTTGTTCTAATAAATATCTTTTGATTGTGACTCAAGGGGGTCTTTGTTAGTTCCTACCCACATTACCACTTATTGAAGACATGGCCGATTCTGATAATGAGGGGCGTCTGCCCATATATAATTTTGTACACGGTTACCCTGTGCCTTATTTTGTAGATGAGAAACAAGGGGCTTACACTTTTCCTCTTTAGTTTTCTTAAAAGCATCTAAAGCTTATAATGAACCATGTCAGGATCTTCACAGCTTCCACTTGTCAGCTAAAAACCGAACAGCAGTAAAAAAGAGTAAATAAAAAAAATCAAAATACCCGACTGCGTAAAAAGTGAACTTTAAAAACAGTGGATACAAGATTTATATACTTAACGTAATACTATAGACAATTTCATGAAGTCAGAGGCAGCTGCCTTCTCTTCTAAATCTTGTTTCCACCGTTTTAAAGTTCACTTTTCATATGTTGATTTTATTAATTTTTATTTTTTTTATTTTACACTATTTAGTTAGGATTCTATGACGGTAAATTAGGTTATTTACCCACTTATAATAGGGTGATAACGGCCTCTTACTGACTTACTCCAAACGTTCGGCATAGTTTTTTTATCATTTCTCCTTCCAAATTATATATAAACATAAATTGTATATATTTTTGTAATCATTTTTTAAAACCCTTCATTTTGATACCCCACTCAATAGGTTCGTGAGTTATTTTTTTCTGAATTCACAGTTTTTGGCGCAAAGATTCGCCATTTAGATATTTTTATTTAAGTGTTCCCAGTGACACTTGCGCAATATATCATTAATAAAAGCGGTAGCTTTGTGTAGTGTTAGCTTGTATATTGTATTTATAAGTTGTCAAAATAAATATTAAAAACACTGATTCATGAAAATCGACACTTGACTAAGGCACATCACTAGTGACGAGCACATTTTGCGCACCCCACTAAGTGATTCTCGATAAAAAGCCTGCGTTACGTGAATGGCTGTCTCTTAGGCGTATGGATATGACGGATATAATTCAAACTATGGGAGGTCCGGGCCTATGTTTTTCTACTACATTTTTTTTACGTGTTTTTTTTTAATACTCATGTATTTATCATAAGATAAGATAACGGTCATTCTCAGACGGCTCAAATACACGTGTCCAGGTCGAAATCTAGTACGAAACTAACAACTTGATATTTTTTTCTTGAACAGGTACGACCAAAATATTAGGAGGGGCCTGTGTTCTTTTTTAAATAAATTAAATATAAGGTAGTTTAAAAAAATGAAAACCTCCAAAATATTGACCTCCGTGCCGCGTCCGGCCCCGTTTGGCGGCGGAAATTATTTTTTATCTTTTTTTTACAATACATGGCGCTATTTTCTATGTGTTCACAAATAACTAGGTAGTTATTAACTCAATTTATAATATTTCTAAGCCATAATAGGCTTTAGTAGACGAGTTACAACTGGTTGTCTTCACGTCCGACGTTTAGAATTGATATCCGTGGCGCGCACCAATCCGTTCATAAATCCTTTATTTTAGTGACTGCGAGAATAGTTGTTCGAGTAACACAAACTGTCAGCCGTGCTGCATCGGAGGTAAGCATAACACGTCTGTGCGTCTCCGTTCCACTCTTTTATTAAGGTACGTAATCGTTTTCGGTGGCTTGGTATACCCTTAAAATTGATTTCGGTGAATCCATTTTATCCACAAATAAGAAAATTAATATTTTTAAAATATAATAAAAGTATGTCTTCTAAGTATTCGATTTCAATTAAAGAGAATAATATAAAAAAATCGGGTTACTTTTGAAAATATCTAGGATTTTGCTTATTATTTTGATTTTAGTGGCATTGATTTCGGTGTTTTCGGTGGAAATAGGTGCACCGAAATCAATTTTAAAGTCACCGAAATCAATTTGAAAGTCACCGAAATCAATCAATAGTCATTTATTTACATTTTAAGATCGTTTATTTTACTTTCTGATCATTTCTCATTTTGTTTCAGTATTGTGATTATGGCAGATTCAAAAGAAGATCGATTGGTTAAAAAGGGATTGGCTGAACGACCGACGTCGGAAAGCTCGCATCAAGAGTGATCCAGAGCTGGAAGGAGAAAGATAGGCAACGCTATTTTAAAAGGAAGAATTGAAGAGGATTTAATAGTGGTACACTCGTACCAACGAAGCTGACCATCCTTTGGTGACATCACTGACTGATTTTTGAGTGATTTTTGTAGTGTTCTCGTGTAAGCTAGATTTCAACTAAGATTTCTGTTTTTTTTTTAAGTTCCTGTATTGTTAGTTTAAGACTACCTACTATTTTTAATTACATTTAATGTAATAATTGAACGAAAGTCGATTTTTGTACATTTTCCTTTAATTAATAAATGGGACATAAGTGGCATATGTCTTGATAAAATAAAATGTTTATTGTAAAATTAACCTGCAATTTCTTACAGGCCATTTATGTCCATAGTATTACTTAGGCAGCTAATATATATAAAAAAACAGTGTTTGAAATATAAATTATTTGATAAATTTGATTTCGGTGGTAAGAATATTGAATTCGGTGCACACCATTTAAAAAAATTTAAATCCCTTCATATGCATTCGGTCTATACGATTCCCTCTACTACTAATATGTTTTAAATTAATATTTCATGTTAGTTATGCCTAAATAATAAAAAAAAAATTGGCGCCGAAGTCAACCAAATAATGAGTCTCCTGATAATGACCCATAAGATAATTTTTATATGTTCAAAAATGAGTATATAAACGAGAAAAAAATAAATAATCAGCATACAAGTTGTTAAAATTATTTTATACAGGTCGTCATGCTTGCCTTATACAATGGCATACAAATATTTAAGTAGATAAGTAGGTAGGTATAAGCAAACATTTTTAACTTATTGAAATTAAGTACACAAGCTAAGAAAATTATTTAAATAATACAACTACAATTCAATTATCCAAATTAAAATATAACACTCACATTTAACATAGAAAAAATATATATAATAAATTAAATAGTCAAAACAAATAGGTCAGAATTATAAATCATTCAAAATATTTTTCAAATAAAAAATCATTTATGGTATAAAGCTCTTTCTGCACGTCTAAACTGCACGTCATTTAAAAGCTTCCAACATTTCATTAGTGCGACTGCTGTTCCTGGATTCTATTCCCAGGTTAAGCTAAGTGTTATTGGGTGTTTTTCATAAAGAAAAGGGTTAGGTATGTAAGGTTCGTAGCAAGGCGGCGTTCTGTAGTTTTTGCCAACCCCTGTGGAAAAATACGTGACATTATGTATGTATGTGGGAATATCTTAGTAGTAGTGACATTTATTAACATTTCTATTAATTTTCAGTATACTTGCTGTTGGTTTCTGTCATTGTTCTGTTGATGGCAGACGGCCCACTCCTTAATCATCACACTAATATTTTAAAGGCGAAAGTTTGTGAGTGTGTGAGGGTGTGTATGTTTGTTACTTCTTCACGCTCAAACGGCTTGACCAATTTTGATAAAAAAAATTATGGAGGTAGCTGACACCCTGGATTAAGACATAAGCTACTTTTTATTCCAATATTCCCACGGGATCGAGACTTACGCGGGTGAAACCGCGGGGCACAGCTAGTTATTACATAAATGTCGAAATGTGAGTGTACTGCCTCTGCCCATCCCATCGGGAAAAACAGGCGTGATATTAAAACGTTACAAAATTATTATTCTATCACTCACCAATCACAAAAACAAGGAAACATAATATTATACGCGATTATTCCTTTAATAACAGCAAGCTATACGCGACCACAAAATGGTGTTCATATAGGAAAGCTGAAATTTTAATGAGAGCCTCCGGGCATATGGACCGCTGTTAAGTACCTTGCACATGAGTTTAACGGACATTAATGTGGAAGCCAACCGATTTGATTTGATCGGGATAAGATTAGAATTTGCTGGATTATACACCATGGTACTTACATATAATAGTTCATCCATCCATATTAATATTATAAATGCGAAAGAAACTCTGTATGCCTGTCTGTCTGTCTGTTACCTTTTCACTCCTAAACCACAGAATCAATCATTATGAAAAACAGATAGGTAGCCTGGGACCTGGAAAAGGACATGATCATCCTAGATATTTGTATTAAAAATGATTTAATACAAAATACCAGCACGTGAAGTCGCGGGCATCAGCTAGTTTAATTATTACGATCATTTATCCACAGTTTCATTCAGTTCACCTAACTAAGAATATTGGATCAGCATTTGGCATTTTGACATGAGATTAAAGTTAGTGTTTGTCCACTCTACAATATTGGCCAATATATTAGTGGTTGAAACAGCCTATGTCCAAAAAACGTAACCGGCTCGCGTGTTCAATGATATTCATTTTGTAAATTGGTTAGAAATAACACGTTTACACGTATTTTTAAAGTGAAACTTCTTTACGCACGCTTGACTTGGGGAATAAGCTGGTGGTTTATTTTAGCTACTTCCACAGTATTATGTCGTATAGCATTTTACTGTGGGGTCGGGCTGCTTTTTGTTTTTTGGGTGGGACTTTATCAAATAACTCCTCCCGCTCTGGGCGGAGCGGGAAGGCGTGTCAGACTTTTACTGACTAAAACCCACCCGTATTCCTTCATTTGCCTGTGTGCCAGGGTCACGATATCCCTTTCGGACAAACTCGCAACCCTGGCAGGCATTGGGCCTAACGGACCCCGTCGAGTTGTGTGGTTTTTGGGTTCCGTAGTAAACAAGGAACCCTTTATAGTTTCACCATGTCCGTCTGTCTGTCTGTCTGTCCGTCCGTCCGTCTGTCCCCGACTTAGCTCGGAGACGCTTAGTCTTAGAAAGCTGTAATTTAGCATGAATGTACATATTAATCACGCCGAGAAAGTCGTAAAATAAAACCATGAAAAACATTTTGTTTATCTCCCTTGCACGTAAAACGGGGATGATATTTTTTTTCTCATCGAATACATGGTGTGGGGTATGGTTGGATAGGCCGTTTAAAAATATTGTGGGTTTGTGAAAGCCAATTTTTAATTCTGAGATCCGTTTACGTAATATTAAGCTTGAAAGTGCTATTTTTTGTTAGAGTCAAGCCCCCCCCCCCCTGCCAGCTAAATGGTTGGTTTTGGGTATGTGAAAAAATTCATGGCTTTAGTATATAATGAAATTAAAAGGAAATCTATCACAGCTAAGTAGGGTTTACAAGTTAACGAGTAATAATCGACCAACTTAAATTTGCAGTTGAAGAATTGACCGTAACGTATATCGATGTATGGGAGAGCATGTTTTTCAACTACAATGTTAAGTTTGTTTTTGGGATAAATTCATCCTAACTACGGAACCCTTCATTGTGCGTGGTCCGACACGCACTTGGCTGGTTTTTTATTTATAATTTAAACTAGATGAAGTCCGTGTTTCATAGCAGACTACTCTGAAAGACACACCGAAACAAATTCAGGGGTCAGTCTCTTTTAAAGTCCATACAATTACAGTGCAATGGTCTGATCATAATATGAGGACCATGTAGGTTAATGTTTGAGGTGGTCTCTTGAAAAAAGCACCACATAGGTTTGAGTGGACTTGTCCGGTCAGTGCAGGCACGGCTAAATTGACTACCAACTCAAATCGTCCGTATATTCAAATCACAATTGGCAATCTCTGACAGTTTTACGAAATATTTAAACAATATACTATAACAGGGCAAATTGAAATAGGGCGTCAATTTGTTTAACAATTACTTTGCTTTTCTTTTACTTTTTTTATTGTAAAGACAATAAAATATATTCTTTCTTCTTACGGAAAAATAAATTAATTTGTTAATCCAAAGTCGCGTATACACTCCCTAACAATACTCATCTGGATACTGAAATTATAACATTTCGGTCCCCATTCGATCAGGCCGTTTCTCTCGCTTCACTTGTTGGTAGATTATCTTTTAATTATTCCCTACGCCTGTTTTTTCGTATTAAATACGCCATCATTATCAATTTCCCTCGCTTGGTTCAATGGTTTTCGTAATTGTAGGCATTTTAATAAAAGTTGTTGATTTTTGTAGGCTTTCCTGGCTATTATGATTGTATCTATGTAAAAATAATTATAAATTAAATCCTGTTCGTTAGTAAGCGCATCACTAGAGAACGGCGCAAACAAAAAATATCCAAATCGGTCTGATTTGGCTATTTTTTCTTTTTAAATGTTTGTAATAGTCTGAACTAGGTTTTTATGGGAAAGAAAATTGGAAAAGTTTCCCGAAAAATGTTCAAATTTGAAAACTAAACACCCTATTATCTATGGCATTTTTGTATGGACTATTGAAATTTGGATTGGTCAATCAATGTCTGTCGGGTCAGATAGCTAATAATAACTGGCGATTGGCTTCTAAAAATGTAGGTGAACTTATAGATCTCTGCATATCTCTTTGGGGTTTAAAGGATTAGTTATGTTTTAATTCATAATATGTATGAAACAATTAGTGTTGGAACACTTTAATCAACTCTTAGACGTTGTCATACTAAATTCGTAACTATTTAATTTATGTAGGTAGCTATTCAGTCATAAATCCGTTTTCACCGAAAATAACATAACATCAAGCCTGTAATCCTGCAAGGGTTAGGCAGAGGTGTACCTATATCACCCACATTTTGCCAGTTATGTTTAAGTCCCATGTAATAGGGGGCGAACCTATTGCCTTTATACAGGGTTATTTTTAAAACGTCAATAACCTCTTGAGGGGTCATTGTTCTCATCATTATGAACAATTTTTACTATGGGACCAAACCTGAAATCGCGAAAAAAAAATCAGCTGTTCCCTACCTTTTAACGAATTATTCGAACATAAATGAAGGGAACAGCTGGTTTTTTTTCGCGATTTCAGTTTTGCTCCCATAGTAAAAGTTGTTCATAACGATGAGTCCCGGGTTACAGTCTTTTGCTAACCCTTCACCATTTATACCATATAAAATTCTAAGTATCGTCAAGGTTTTCATAGTCCGATCGTACCTTTTTTTTTTTCGGTGGGTAATTATCAAATAACTTCTCCCGCTCTGGGCGGAGCGGGAGGGCGTGTCAGACTTTTACTGACTAAAACCCACCCTTATTCCTTCATTTGCCTGTGTGCCAGGGCCACGATATCCCTTTCGGACAAACTCGCAACCATGGCAGGCATTGGCCCTAACGGACCCCGTCAGTTGCTGCTGACAACTCTTTGAAGCGCGCGTGGAATACAACGCGCCGTCGACCCGGGCCTGGTCTTTATCGGACGGTGAGCTACCCATCGCTCACCGTCCGCAAGCCCGCGCCTACGGTGGCCGGAAATCGGCTTGCGAAGTCCGATCGTACCTAAGAATCTTAAGATCCAGAAAACAATTGGGCTGTCTACACAAAGTACGTACTATAAAGTTACATCTATACGATACTACGGACATGAACGGACTCCTGCAAGGTCTGGTCGGTCGCAAGCCTTATGAATATGCAAGAGGAAGCTCATACCGCGCCGTGTGCGGGATGAAGGGGGGAGTCTGATAGACGTAATTAGTAAACAGATATTACTGGAAGGTTCTGAAGATGACACCGATATGAGAGTATGTATGTATATATATATCCGTGACTTTGAAAACTTATTAAGAGGGTGTATTCTGAAAGTTGGCAGCGTCACTGTTTAGATTAATTGGTAATTTTGACGGCACGGTTGGCGCAGTGGTTAAGCGATTGACTGCTGCGCTGCGTGTCGCGGGTTCGATTCCCGCACGGAACAAATATTTGTATGACTTACAAGTACGAGTAGGTGCTCCGGGTCTGGCTGTTTGTGTATGTGAGTTTAAATGTTTGTAAACGCACCCACAATACAGGAGAAATTCCTAGAGTGGGGCAAAGTCTAAAACAAAAAAAAAAAATTGCATACACATATATATAATAAACTCACGCCTTCTGCCCATGGGGGTAGGCAGAAACTACAGAACGCCATCTGCTACGATCCTTACATACAAGGAGTATGTGAGGATCGTAGCAGGTCACGTTCTGTATCCTACTCCTCTGTCTCTCCACCTCATTTTTGATGTGTAATTTTTCCTCTGGGAGTGGAGTGGTTTCGTGAAAAGGGACGGAAGTGTGAAACAGGAAGTGACAGCTTGAGCATGGAATAAATAAGTACTCTTTAATAGCATGGAATTAGTAAGTACTTTATAATAGCATGGAATAAGTAAGTACTATATAGATTGTAAGTAGAGGGGGTCGAATTTCAACCAGTGGGCGACCACTTGTAATGAATAATTAATTATTCGAATGAATATTGCAATATTTCTGTCGCTGCTCATAGGCTTATTACCAAAGTGAGAGGTCAGATCTTACACATCTTAATATGAAACAGAATTTATTCGAATAATTATAAAATATTACTAGTGATCGCCCACTGCTCAAAATTCGACCCTTACAATTACTGAAAATACTTACAATTTATATAGTATTAATTCCACGCTATAAGGTACTAACTAATTTCATGCTAAAGTTACAACAGTAACTGGTTACTAAGGATTTGGGTAATGTCCCAAGACATTCTCATCATTGTCAATATCTTCCTCAATAAATTTATTAAAAAGCTCTATTAGTAACGAAAGGTAAGTCACCTTTTATACGAAATCAAACATATGTTTACATTCCATTTCATTTATTTCAATTCATTTCTGTCGGAGGACAAAAAGTAAAATAGTCGCGCGGGACAATAGTTTGGTGTCAGCGTCGGTGGGCGAAGCTCGTCAAACTTGCGGGCTAGTGCTGTGCCCCCACGTGTCGACTAATTGGTATTTAATCGTGATTTTTTTTAAATTATGGAATCAAGCTTCAAGCGTTACTTTGCAGAAATCCTTGACCGTAAAATGTTAAGTAAAAATTTATGTTTTTAAATAAGTTCTGGTACTTGACTGTCGAAACTTCAAAAGCCACTGACAATTCAATTTTGACAATTCAAAAGTGCCTGTAATAGGTTTAATTGAACTAAATGTTTTGAGTTTGAGTTTGAGTTTTGAGTTTGAAAACATAATGAAAAGACGCCGAAAATTTTGAAAATGGCCGCTAATTGACCGCCAGCGAACGGTAATAGAAATTTTTAGGCTTAATAAGCACCACCATGCACATGCAAATGTCCAGCAGTAAAGTGATATAATTTGATAAATCAGTTTACTGCTGGACATTCACCTGTTCCAAACTCCTCAGTAACGCCGGAAATACGATGTTTACTCTAGCTAACTAAACATTTTTTTTGAACGAATTTCCTTATCGTAATACTTCCCATTTCTTCCCATGGGTGTCGTAAAAGGTGACTAAGGGACTTACTAGAGAAGAGGCCACAGCGTTCTCTATGCATTTTTAAAATCATACTGCGATCGTCAACCCGCCTGCCAAGCGTAGCGATTGTGGCAAATCCCCCCCCCCCCCCCTTTTGGGAGAGGCCTATGTCCAGCAGTGGACGTCTTTCGGCTGAAATGATGATGAATGATGACGTAATACTTGGAGAATGAGAGCTAGATCGAAACAGTGTAACATTTTGATCGTCACGACTTATGCTGGGATGGTACGTGTTTCTTTTTTTCAATGAGGTACTCTCAAAAGATGAGGGGCTTGTGGCTAAGTAATGAAAGCCGCACGGCTCGATCGATCAGGTTAAGCTACGCTTGCCACGGTCGGTCCGTGGATGGGAACTCTCTACCTGCGTCTACAACCCTAATCTCTTCAAAGTTAGAGTGAACAGGCTTCTGCTGGGTAAGCTCACTCCATCGTCGACTTTGTCTCTGTCACCTCTGCCCTAGACTAAGGTCAAGAGCAAACCCATCCCAAATAAAAAAAAAAAAAAACAAGACCTTCCGTGCCTCGGAAAGCACGTTAAGCCGTTGGTCCCGACTGTCATTTGAAGATCTTTGACAGTCTTCAATCAATGTTTTTGTTACGGGTCATCAGAAGCCCGAAAGTCTGACAACCAGTCTTACCAAGGGGTATTGTGTTACCCAGTAACTGGGTTGTGGAGGTCAGATAGGCAGGCGCTTAGGTTAGACTGGAAGCTGACCCCAATATAGTTGGAAAAAGGTTAGCCAGATGATGCCGGTGTCTCCCTAATAAAGAACATTTTTAACGCCTGGGAGGAAGCACAAGATGCCATTGGAATCTTTTGCAACCTCTCTAAGGCGTTCGATTGCGTAAACCATGAGACACTTTTGCTGAAAATAGAGCACTATGGGATTAGGTATACAGCTCTTGATTTACTAAGATCATACCTGAAAGATAGAAAGGTTAAAGTTCAAGTGAACGGCGTAAACTCATTGGGGTCTGAAATGGCAATGGGCGTTCCTCAAGGTTCAATATTGGGTCCATTCCTCTTTTTAGTTTATATTAACGATTTACCCCAATTATTTCAAAAACAACCGAAGATGGTGTTATTTGCAGATGACACATCATTGATATTTAAAATAGACCGACGGTCACAAAATCTTGACGACGTGAATAACTCTATTCTTCAGGTCCAAGATTGGTTTACGGTAAATAATTTGGTACTAAATAAAGCAAAAACCAAATGCATTCGATTTAAATTACCTAATGTTAGAAGTAGTGAATGTAATATCATATTGGATGGAGCAAAACTGGAATTTATTAATCAAACGGTTTTCCTAGGAATCACTCTAGACGAGAAATTACAATGGGGACCACATATAACATCTCTTGCGGGGCGGCTAAGCTCGGCGGCTTATGCTGTTAGAAAGATAAGACAGCTAACAGATGTAGAAACCGCGCGTTTGGTCTATTTTAGCTACTTCCACAGCATTATGTCGTACGGCATTTTACTGTGGGGTCGGGCTGCTGACATTGAGTCAATCTTTATTTTGCAAAAGAGAGCTGTCAGAGCAATTTATAATCTAAGTCGCCGCGAATCTCTTAGGGAACTATTTAAAAATATTAATATTATGACGGTACCTTGCCAATTCATTTATGAAAATATTATGTATGTAAGGAAAAATCTACATCTTTTTAATTAAATAAGTGATAGACATAATTTTAATACTAGAAATAAAGACAAAATAGATCAACCATTTTTCAGGTTATCTAAAGTACATACATCTTTTATGGGGTACTGTGTTAAATGTTACAACAAAATACCTTGTGATATATTGCAACTAAATGAAAGAAAATTTAAAACTCATATTAAAAGAACACTTTGTAAACAAGCATATTACAAATTAGAGGATTATATACAAGATAAGAATGCTTGGGAACATGCTGTTCCTGCTCCATAGGACAATCTAGAGTCTAGACAAAATCAAACAGGTTGCTTTTTTGCAATAAATAAATTTAAAATAAATGTCATTATTTTTATGACATTTATTTTAAATTCTGTGATTACCTTAACTCACACTGATATTATTGTTATTTTTTAGGAAATCGTATATATTTTTTACAATTTTTGTAAATATGGGAGCACCATGTCCTATCACCTAATTAATTTATCTGTCATTGCTTCATTCTTAACTCTTTTTATTACCTATTGTGGTATAGTAATTTTATTCTAGGTGCATCGTCTTCACATATAATTATATAATTAATGTACCTATAAAAATATTGTACAAGATTTTAAAAGAGTACCGGTGGAGTTTCTTGCCCATTCTTCTCCATACGAAACTACATTTTGGAAGGGGCGACTAGAATCAATTCTATTTTTATTTTGTAAATATTGACGTTCAAAAGTGCCTTTTATGTGCCTATTTGAAATAAAAAATTTGACTTTGACTTTGACTTTGATGATGACTCTCAAACGTTGTTAATTTATTTCATTGTGCCGTGTATTTAATACATAATATACAGCAAAAGGAATTACGTTCCAGCCGGATGTCCCACGAAACCTCCCGACTTTTTATTTTATTTTAGAAATTTTTGTAGCCGTCTTTAGGGGTCCGTACCAAAACGGTAAAAAGAAACCCTTATGGTGAGACTAAGTCTGTCTGTCTGCCTGTCTGTCACACCTGGATATCTCAAGAACTACTAATGCTATCAACATGAAATTTAGAATAGTTTTAGAACTATTTTGCAAACAAGAAAGAAATTAAAAAATATATCTTTTTTGCAAAAGGGACTGAAAGAGGGCCTTGAAAATTTGAAGTGCAGGGCATGTGGGGTATCATATGAAAGGACGCTGTTTTCAAAAAATTTTTTTTAGGCAGCATATTTCCCGACTTTTGATGAAAAATGTAAAAAAAAGACCTAATCTAAATAGCACGGTTTTTCAGAAATCATCAACATCATATATACGTACGGAACCCTCGGTGCGCGAGTCCGACTCGCTCTTGACTGGTTTTTTATTATTGCTAGGCTCGCGTTTGACCGTCCTATCTCACCTGAAGGTAAGCGATGATGTGGTTAAAGATGAAACACGGCTGAAAAGTCAGTTTCTATCGAATAGATTGCTATTATTATAAGTGAGCGAGTCGCAACACTACGCGACTTGTTGTGTCGCCATCGCAGACGCTCCTATGAATTGCCTGTCGCCTCTTTCCGACCATGTTTCTTTGCCATTTGAGTTCAACTTCACGATTATATTAAGATGGATATGAAGTGGTGTTTGGGTAGTTATGTGTTGGAGATAACTCGTATTGTAATACTAGCAACCCGCCCCCTGCTTCGTTCGATTTATACGAACTGACAAAACTCCAAGATTTCTTTATTATGTATAAGTTTAATTTTAATGTATTAAATACGAAAACCATCCGGAATAAATTCTCTAAGTAATTGCGAAGTTTAAATGAATAACGCGTTCACACAGACAGACATGAACATTAACATTAATGTATAATATGTATAGATTTGCTCCGTGCATGTGGTGCCGGACGTAAAGAATAGCATGATCCCATCTCTTCCCGTCGGTGTCGTAAAAGGCGACTAAGGTATTTACTAGAGAATGGACAGCAGCGTTCTCTATGCATTTTAAAACCATACTGCGAACGCCAACCCGCCTGCCAAGCGTGGCGATTATGGCAACCTTCCCACCCTTTTGGGGCAGGCCTATATTCTGCAGTGGACGTTTTGGCTGAAATGATGATGATGAATGATCCTCATATCTGTAGTAACAGTAAAGTGTAATGAAGTATTTGGCAGCAGAAAAAATAAGGTTAATAAATATGGATCAAGTAATGCTTGTACCATTTCAAAAAAAGGAATTAAGTACCAGCAATTTTGACGACTTCCAGCCTCCCGAACAAGCCGGATTCCGTAAAGGCTTTAGCACAGTAGACCACATACATACGCTGCGGCAGGTTATACTTACAGAAGACCGAAGAGTATAACCTGCCTCTCTGCTTAGCGTTTGTGGACTACGAGAAAGCCTTCGATTCGATCGAGACATGGGCTGTACTGCAGTCTCTTCAACGGTGCCAGATCGACTATAGGTACATCGAGGTGCTGAAGTGTCTGTACAAAAACGCCGCTATGTCGGTCCGACTCCAGGACCAGACCTCGAAACCTATCCTTCTGCAGCGAGGTGTGAGGCAGGGAGACGTTATCTCTCCGAAACTGTTCACCGCTGCACTGGAGGATGTCTTCAAGGTTCTGAACTGGAAAGGGCTAGGCATCAACATCAATGGCGAGTACATCACTCACCTTCGGTTTGCCGACGATATAGTTGTCATGGCTGAGACTATGGAGGACCTCAGTGCAATGCTCGATGAACTCAGTAGAGCTTCCGAAAGAGTAGGTCTTAAAATGAACATGGATAAGACAAAGGTCATGTCAAATGCCCGTGTAACACAGTGGGTGTTACACGGGCATTTGACATGACCTTTGTCTTGTCTTTGTCTCATGAAGATTGGAGGCACTACACTCGAAGTTGTGGACGAGTATGTTTACCTCGGACAAACGGTCCAGTTAGGTAGGTCTAACTTCGAGAAAAAGGTCAATCGTCGAATCCGACTCGGCCGGGCAGCGTTCGGGAAGCTACGCAATATCTTCTCGTCCCACATACCGCAGTGTCTCAAGACGAAAGTCTTTGACTAGGGCGTGTTGCCAGTGATGACCTATGGCATTGAAACGTGGTCGCTCACAATGGGCCTTATCAGAAGGCTAAAAGTCACCCAAAGGGCAATGGAGAGGGCTATGGTTGGAGTTTCCCTACGTGATCGAATCAGAAATGAAGAGATCCGCAGGCGAACCAAGGTAACCGACATAACCCGAAGAATTGCCAAGCTTAAGTGGCAGTGGGCAGGGCACATTGCTCGCAGAACTGATGGCCGATGGGGCCGAAAGGTTCTGGAGTGGCGACCACGTACCGGAAGACGTAGCGTTGGAAGGTCTCCGCTGGATGCGGGAAGCACAGAACCGGTCGAAGTGGCGGTGCTTGGGAGAGGCCTATCTCCAGCAGTGAACGTCTTTCGGCTGAAATGATGACTGATGAATTAAGTACCTAATCGTCTCTTACCTAAGCTTCACCAAAAGTGAGTTTCATCAAAATCTTGAGCCATTTATAATTTACTTAACACACAGACTCACGTTTTCACACAGTTGTATCATAAATGAGGAATGGTTATTGTACCACTTATAAAAAAAAAGAATTTTCCAAATCGGTTCATAAACGACGGAGTTCTGAGGTAACAAACATAAAACAAATAAAAAAATTGCAACCGATTTGAAAACCTCCTCCTTTTTGTGAAGTCGGTTACTAAATAAATAAGTTTGGATTATCTTATAACTAATATTAGTATACTGCTTCATTGTCTAGTGGTCGCAAGAGTACTGCTGAGCACATGGTCCTGGGTTAGATTCCCAGGTCAGGCGAAGTTTTATTGGGATTTTCCATCAGAAATTTCTCAGTAGCAGCCCGGAGTCTAGATTTGTGCCTGGTTGGTGGCAATAGGCTCGTCCCTTATTACATGGGACTTAAACATAACAAGCGAAATGTGGGTGTCCTACAGGTACACTTCTACCTAACCCTTCGGGGATTACACGCGTGATGTTATGTCAACATAACGTGTTTTGTTTACCAGTCAATGGTGAATCATGTAGAGATCTATTTTAAAATGTATGACATCCTATACAACCCGTGAGGGTGTTGTTACGTCTCGGGCGAAGAGTTTGTTTATGTGGTTATTTTCAGAAAAAATAATTAAAAATAAACCCGCAATGGGCAATTTTACCTGGTTATATATTATATGGGGGGCGGGCGGCCGTCGCGTCGTGTAGCGGCCTACAATTCATAACGCTGACTTCTGTTGAAAATTTGCCAATCTTTATTGAAATTGGAATAATTTGCCGCAAGGTTGCCTGCTTGTCGGTCTTCTACAGGTTGTACTTCGGTGAGTGTGCCCAAGAACTCCACGACCTCATTCCAACGGCCCCCTTCTATTATCGGACATCTAGACGAACTGCAGGTTACCATCCCTTCCTTGTTGCTATTCCACCAATTCACACTAAGCGTTTCCAAATGTCTTTTATAATGCGCACAGGAAAAGAGTGGAACTCTCTGCCTGCGTCCTGTTTCCGAACGCATATAACCCTAATCTCTTCAAAGTTAGAGTGAACAGGCTTCTTCTGGGTAAGCTCACTCCATCATCGACTTTGTCTCTGTCACCTCTGCCCTAGACTAAGGTCAAGAGCAAACCCATCCTAAATAAAAAAATAAAATTAAAATTTGGTCTTAAAAACATGAATTTTAAATAGTTATAACTTTTGTATTTGCAATGATAATAAGATTTTTTATTAGGTACCTTTTGGTAAAGTTATTGAAGTAGCTATGTGTCCCTTTTGGGTCGGTCGGGGTTTTTGTTACACATTGTTTACCTACCGTGTTGCTGGCAAGTTAATTTTACTTTGACTGAATTGAAAGTTGATAACTTCTTATCCACGTTTCATGCATCCACGAATTCGCCGTACTTTTGTCCGCCGTTTGAAAGAAGTTACCTACTATAAATGAAGACTGCTTTTATTTTTGTTTAGTACTTACTAACAACTGGTACTTGTCGCTGTTAAGTTACGTTCTATTGGAGTTCTGTTTGTTGTTCAATAATAAGCGAAGGAATATTCATCCATTGATGTGTTGTTTATTTGGATTTTTATTTATTTTTGCATTTTATCTCTCGTGTCGGCACGAACTTCGAAAAACATACATGCCGTGGCATATACAAACTGATTTTATAAATTGCGAAAGTGAGTTTGAAAGAAAGAAAGAAAGAAAAAAATTTTATTGGGACTCAACACAGGAGATCACAAAATTAAACTAAAAACACACTCTTAGAAACATAAAAAACAAAAACAATAAAAAAACAAACTAAAATTAAAATAAAAAAACCAGTCAAAAGCGAGTGGGACTCGCGGACCGAGGGTTCCGTAGGTATGATGTTGATGATTTCTGAAAAACTGTGCTATTTAGAGATATCGTTTTATTTTTCCTGTAATCTTTACTTATACTTCTATCACATAGAATAATTTCAGATTTTTATCTATGCAAACTTTGCAGATAAGAGGGGGGGAAATGGATTTTTTTTTAAATTTTTCATCAAAAGTCGTAAACTATGCTGCCTAAAAAAAAATTTTAAAAATTATTAATCAGCCAGCCTGAAATTCCCCTTTCAGTCCAAAGGGACTGAAAGGGGAATTTCAGGCTGGCTAACTATTTTGTTTTTTGCAAAAGTGCAAAAAACAAAATAGTTGGGCAAACGTCATCTAAAACTATTCTAAATTACAAGTTGATAGCATTAGTAGTTCTTGAGATATCCAGGTGTGCCCACAGACTTAGTCTCACCATAAGGGTTCCTTTTTACCATTTTGGTACGGAACCCTAACAAAGTCCTGTATGATGTCAAAAGGCTCCTATCTCAGCACGATGGCGCGACAATTAAAAATAAGTGCCGCAGCGCTGGTATTCTGATAGGACCCATAGTTACGCATAGCACAATTAGCGTATGTTGGCGCATAGTTAGGGGCAATAGTTTGCTTGTTTGTTAGGTATTCACGCTAAAACGGCTGAACGGATCGAGATGAAATTTGGCAAATGGGTAGACCATGACTTGGAAAAGAACATAGGCTAATTTTCATCCTGGATCGAAATTCCGGGCAACAGTTAGTATTATATATATTTCACAATCATCAAGGTGGAAGTGGAAAACAGTGGTGGCCCTATGGGGACTTACGTGTCGTAGATCGTGGGTTCGTCGAACCCAGGCAGCCACTTTCCTTTCTGTAATTTCATTAATCACCACTGATCTCAAAACGGTGACGGAATACATCGTAAGGAAACTGGCATGTCCTAGAACGGTATTTTACTTTGGGGACGGGCTGCAGACATCGAGTCTATTTTTATTCTGCAGAAAAGAGCCATCAGAGCCATATATAATCTCCGCAGGCGCGATTCTCTTAGGGAACTGTTTAAGGATATTAACATCATGACGGTGCCTTGTCAATATATCTATGAAAACATCATGTACGTAAGAAAAAATTTACATATTTTTAGTAAAAGAGGCGAAAGACATAATTATAGTACTAGAAGTAGGGATCTATTAGCTCAAAGGTTTCAGACTGGCAAAAGTAGACTCATCTTTCATGGGGTACTGTTTAAAATGTTATAATAAAATCCCTCCCGTCATACTTCAACTGAATGAGACGAAATTCAAATCTTGTATAAAACGCACACTATGCAAGCAGGCATATTATAGGTTGGGGGATTACATCGCTCATAGAAATGCTTGGCTCAATGCTGGTCCAGCTCCACAACCACAACTAATTTATTAACATTTGAAAATACTGTTGGAGCTGATGAAGATTGGAAGACTATCTTTTCATTGTATAAACTCGAATCTCCTTTTTATTATATAATTGCATATCACAGGTGTGAGTACTATGTACAATAGAGCTACCATTTACCGGGTAATTATGTCTTTCATTGACTTAAATGTACCCTGGCGGCTGAGAGTATGTCATGCTCACTCAGATGTCTCGCTGATGGTGGCGTGTGTGTTGGATCATTTAGCTCCCTTCAAAATGGTTGAGCTGAATGGTGCTGATCCATGCGTCATGTTCGTGAACGGGCGCTGTCAGTTGGGACTGGTCATCTCTTAGCTTCCACGGCTTATTTTTAAATTATTTTAGTTTTGAATTGTTATCTTTTTATAACGGACGCTTTTGACGTATTGCATCGTTCTCACATGTTTAACTTCAATATGAATGATGTAACCAATATTTTGTACCAATATTTTAATTTAAAAGAGTGTCCGTGGAGTTTCTTGCCCGTTCTTCTCCATAGGAACCTACTATTTGGAATGGGCAACTAGCTTCATATTTGTAACTGACCGACTTCTTGACAATTCAAAAGTGCCTGTCAATGGTTTAATTGAAATAAATGCTTTGAGTTTGAGTTTGAGTTAGAAACCAAAAAGTCGATGACATTAGACTTTAAACAACCCGCACTAGCCCTACCCGCGTGATTATTATGGCCGATTCGTTCTCACAGAGAGTAAGCTTGTGACCAGCTGTGGGAAAGTTATAGGCTGATTATTCTGACTACCAGAGAGTAAGACATTATTAGTAATACTACTCATGAAGCTACTTTTATTGCCTCAAAAGCAGAAGAGCGCGCTTACGAGCCTATTTTGCATCCAGCGCGTCAGTCTGTGGACCCGAACCTATCGTACCCATCCCCTTTAACCAACTACGCAGGTGGCTACAGGAGTTCACCCACACACAAGCGGAGAACTGGTGGACCTGTACACCACGCTGCAGGCATTCCAGGGAAGCCATGCCATCCTTAGATGGCAGGCTGGCCAGGCGTTTACTACCCCTGGACAGGAACGGCCACTTCCACACAATAGGCATAACGGACAGCCTCTGTGTAGGGCTTGCATGGAGGCTGAAGAAACCGTTGCGCATGTGCTCTTTGACTGCACAGGCGTCACCCAGATCAGAACAGAAACCGTCGGGTCACCTAGATCCTTCACAGATATTCTATGCAGGCTAGGAGACCTAATCAGCTTCTGGAGGGAGGTGGGCTGGCTGGAATAAACCACTGACGGCCGCCATGGCCCACGCACAATGGTCCACTTTGGTCGGCTTTACGAGTAGTGCGGAAACCAAACCCTATAACATAAAACATAGAGCCTGTTGATAAAGAAAACACAGATTTTGGATTCGTATTTTTATAAAATTCTTGACTAGCACTTTGCTAGCTACTTCGTCCGCAATTCTCGTTATTTCCATATCCATATGAAACAAGTAAAACACAGGCCTATTTGTTTAAAAGGCTTCAATCACTAGTTGTTAGCAGAGCCGTAACTCGCGATTAAGTGGCCCCGGGGCAGAATAAAAAATGGGGCATTGTTCATGAATAATTGTCGATGCTTGGAAGGTAACAAAAACTTTTTAATAGGCATTATTTAAAAAATATTTATTATAATGTTACTTATTTTTCAACGTAAACAAAGCGGAGACAAAGCCCTGACACTGACAGTGACAGGTCGTCTATCTCGACGGAGACGACTAGTTAGCATAAAGGCAGGTTCTCAATTGTAGAGCTGCACAGCTAATGTGCGCGAAATTCAAATGGATGAGACCCGAAATTCAAAAAGGAAATTCAAATGATTGTAAAATGGACTTTAATTTTTTTTACGGTGCTTTCTCGTAGAACGGGTGTAATTTTTTTGTGGGTTGCCCCATAGTAGTCTCGGCCCTGGTTGTTAGAGTTTACTTGTTAAAACAATACACCATTTTTCATTTTTAGGGTTCCATACCAAAATGGTAAAAAGGAACCCTTATGTTGAGACTAAGTCTGTCTGTCTGTCACACCTAGATATCTCAAGAACTACGAATGCTGTCAACTTGAAATTTAGAATAGTTTTAGATGACGTTTGCCCAACTATTTTACAAACAAGAAACAAATTTAAAAAAATAGCACAGTTTTTCAGAAATCATCAACGTCATATATACTCGGTGCACGAGTCCGACTCGCTCTTGACCGGTTTTTCATATCTCATGGGAGTTTCGAAGATCAATAAAGGGAACCTGTGTTCAAAATTTTAATTTTCTAGGTCCAAGGGTTCGAGCTGGGCGTTAATGATTAATTCAGTGAGTGAAACAGGACTTTTGTTTTTATTGGGATTTGGATTAATATACCTTTTTCTTTATTTGCAACTTTCCTACAGCTACATTACCTACATAAGTATTCATAAATTCACACATGAAGATTACCTAACCCAGATTGACGCATTATCGCCGATCGGTTTAAATCGCTTTACATAATTCTGTTTGTGTCATCACACCGGGGTCGATGGCCTCGTCATAATCGGGAACGCGCCAGACATCGACGGCACATATTTCAGAATCGAGTACTTGAATATACACGATAATCGATTCAGTGTGTGCAGGTGTGCACTATTTTGCATGTGATCTTTAATGATACTGGGACTTCTTGACGGGAAAGTGAAGCGTCATGTTCAGCGGTTTTGTTTTATTTTCCAAAATTTGTGTTTAGCCGAATTTTAATGTGTGTTAATGGTGGATTATTAACAATTAAGTGTTTGTGAACGTGCATCAGTGTAGGCAAAAGAAACAAAACAGTGCAACATCGCTTCCAGTCCTCTCAAGAAGTCCGCGTGAGGTCTCAGTAAAGTGCCACATCTTTACTGAAACTCATTGGGAGCGGGCGGGGATATCATCATCATGCATTGAATATCATTCACTTCATCAATATTTAAACAAGTTTTGTAAGTAAATAAAGACTTGGCTTAAAGGTCCCAGCAACCAGGCCATTAAAATATTATATAAAAAATAAACTGTCTTTTGTTTTTTAGATTTGCTGTGATACCGTTCTAACTGCAGATCATGGTCTCGTACCATCTGTCTCAGTACGCTATGCAATCATATTCTGGGGAAACTCAACTAAGAGACTTATCACTGTCCGGCAGCTCTTTGTCATGCACGCAGTCTTGAGACAATGGTGTCTCAAGACTGCGTGCAGGACAAAGAGCTGCAACAAGCTGTAGCATGGGCTAATACAAAGTATAACATGTCCTCTTATTTTACATACAATGATCCACCGACCTTTAAACACCCATACGTTCGCAAGTACTATTGTTTCCTAGGCTCTTTTCTGTATGAATTAAAAAATAAAAAATTTTAAATTTTTAAAATTTATTTATTAGGAACAATTTTAGGTATAACTTAACAAAAGACACGAAGATAGCTACAAAAGTAAAATACTGTGGCGCAGCTATCAACGCCCCATACAACATACATGGCAGACATTTGTTCCAGACACAGCTTTAGGAAGTCTTATAATAAAATTAACAATTAGAAAAGACAAATTCACTCAAAAGTTTGTACGTAATGATGTAGAGTGGAAGTGAGGGCGAGAGTGTTTGTGAGTGTATGTGAGTGTGTGTGAGTGAGTGTGTGAGAGTGAGTAAGATGTGCAATTAGTCTATTATGAGAGGATGCTAGCATGAGGGTTTATTTATGATACTAAAAGTTGCTCAGTTTCATCATAGGACCTAGATTTAAGCCAGTCTGTCAATTTTTTTCTCAGTAAGTTCCTTGTTAAAGGGTAGATTTTGACTCTCCTATTTATATTATTATAAAGCCTAGAGCTAATGTGGTTGAAGTGGCGACCTACCAACGCAAACCTGCAGAGCTCAGTTTTACAGATTCTGTCAGAGCGTCGCTTTTTAGTAAGTACTGAGGGTCGTAAAGCAAAAGGTGGTGTTTCTTAAGCACTGTGTGTAGTACGTACAGCTGTCTTACTGCGAGGACCTCACAAAGTGAAGATAATTCATTAATGAAAGACTAAATAAGCTTGTAGATATACACCTCTTAAATAGGAACAAGTGTGAACTTATGGTAGTAGACTACATTCGCAAGCTAAACTACAATGAGACCGAAGACCTGTTGTTTAAAGTTAAGTAGCTTATAATAATACTCACCCTCCTACATGCATCCACTCATTTACACTCAACTCACCGGAGGCCTCTCAGAACTATCTTAAATTAGTTGTATAGTGCTCTAGACAATTAATTTAAGATTTTTCTCCTACATTTGTCACTTTTGTTTTAATATTATTTTGTTACTTTTTAGGGTTCCGTACCCAAAGGGTAAAACGAGAACCCTATTACTAAGGCTCCGCCGTCTGTCTGTCTGTCCGTCTGTTACCAGGCTGTATCTCATTAACCGTGATAGCTAGACAGTTGAAATTTTCAGTTAAATATTTTAGGGGCCCATACAACAAACGTGATGTTTTTGCCATTTTTATAAATAATGGTACGGAACCTTTCGTGCGCGATTCCGACTCGCACTTGGCCGGTTTTTAAATATTATGTTTAGTGTGTTATAGATGTGTATAGAGGTCAAACAATGTTTAACTTCTAAGTGTCGCCTACGACAGGGGAAGAGCGCTGATGTCTGAAATTCAGATATTTTATATCTAGTTCCGACACAGATGTTCATTATCAGATCATAGAATAAAGTGTAATATAGTGTATCACCATAATATTTAAATTAGTATATTTTTGAACAAATAAAATTATTCTTATTCTTATGATATTTAGTGCACAAAAACGGTGCACTCTAACAATGTGCGATCTGAGAACAAGAGATAGCTGTCTACCAATGTTTAAATCTCTCAAAATATTAACACCATTATTTTTTATTTTTTGACAAATTTCTAGAATTCGCAACATTTGTCAAAAAAATGCAATGCTCTTTACAGAACTGTCTCACATACTCGTACGTAGAGGTCCTATCCGTGCTCAATACAAAAACGTTCTCCTTGAAACAACTAAAGATCATGAGCTTTAAGAAGAATTAATTATCAGTTTTTCTAATGCATAAATCTTAATACAATGTAGATGAATTTCTTTATGACAATAATCACACTAATAATATTATAAAAGCGAAAGTTTGTGAGTGTGTGTGTTTGTTATTCCTTCACGCTCAAACGGCTGGTCCAATTTTGATAAAATTTTGTATGAAAGTAGCTGATACCCTGGATTAATATACAGGGTGTCCAGTAGCTAGGATAGCTTGGGTCACTACCTATGTAGTGACCCAAGCTATAACCCCCTGCAGTATGTCGTAATGCAACACAATATATGTTCAGCAAAATCTTACGGATTTACAGTTTTACAAAATTTTCCGAAATATCGAAAAATCTCTACCTTGAAACAGATTTTTAAGTATCTCGTAATGAAAAAATCCTTTTCTAGAACTTTTTTTACATCAAATTATTCGTGAATAGGTTACTCTACTCATTATAAGTTATTTTTTTTGATCAAAAACAAGAAAGTTTTGAAGAAATAGTTTTTTTTGTTAAAATTTTCACAGAACGATTTTCTTTTCGCATAAGTTTAACCTACAGTGGTGAAAAAAAAATGTGTGTGGCAGTTTTGTACAACAAACTTAAAAGATAGCCTGTTTAATGGTGATTTAGGAAAGATACAATACTAGTGCATTTTCATTAAAAAAATACAAAAAAATGCTATTTTAGTTCCAGAGAAGCTGATTTTGTTGAAAATGTAATTAACGTAATTTTGACAAAAATCAGGTGAATCGTTCCAACAGTGGCTATAAATAAATAAATAAAACTAAAATAAAATACAATCTTTTTATTTCAGACATATTTGGCTTATGCCATGGTGTTAGTAGAACGACTTAAAAACTTTGTTACATTTAAAAATATAATCAAATTAAATCAAACTAATTTAAAAATTAATTTCAGTATTTGCCGCCCTCTGGGGCCCCGGGCACACAAACTTGTGCTTGAACCCAGTGCCCCAGAAGGGGGCTGTCCAGCTTGTGACTGAGCATGCTATAAGAATAGGGGAAGACCAAAAAAACAATGGATGGACTGTGTTAAAGATGATATGGCTTGAAATGGGTAGAATACTGAGATGATGATTAATAGAGATGTATAGAAGAAGGAGACATGTTGCGCTGACCATAAATACATTGTGATAATAGCAGGAGCATGATGATGTACTGCAGTGGCGAACTACCGCACGTTAGTTAAAACGTTTCGGCACCGTATGTCATGACGGGCAGGACGCACTGGTTAAAGACCTTAGTCTTCAAACATTGCGGGATAGGCGACGAGAAGACTTGACGCAGTTTTCCAAATGCCGCCCAACCCAACGGGATCCTGGAACCGCCATAGTACAAAACAAGATTTATATTTGACATGGCTTAAACCATGGAGCCAGTTTTTGTAGTAAGAACGTAACAGTGATTGAAATACCGTTCTTTTTACAAAAGTAAAAACTTAGTTCGGTACTAAGTTATCAGTTTTGTGTTTAGGAACTTTACCATAGTCGGAATAAAGTTCGAAATTCAATAATGCCTCCATGGTTTTGACCTGGGTCTGAAGACAAACCTTGTTTTGGAATAAGACGCAAAGCATTTATTTCAAATAAACCAATTACAGGCCCTTTTGAATTGTCAAGGGGTCGGTCATGAAGCTAGTTGCCCATTCCAAAGCTTAGTAGGTACTATCGCGGGCGCCTTACCACTTTTCAACCTTATGCTCCTAGTAATAAGGTCGAAAAGTGGTTAGGCGCCAGTGTCCGCGATAGTACATATGGAAAAGAACGGGCAAAAAACTCCACGGACACTCTTTTAAATTAACATGTGGTTACAAAATATTGGTTACAACATTCGTGTTGTAATTAAACATGTAAGAACGATGCAAAACGTCAAAAGCGTCCGTAACAAAAAGATAAAAAAAAACAAAAATTTAATTAAAATAAGCCAAGGTCGCTAAGAGATGACCAGTCCCTACTGATGGCGGCCGTTCACGAGCATGGAACATGTATTAGCACCATGCCAGACAATACAGTGAGCATGACATACTCTCAGCCGCCAGGACACATTCAAGTCAATGAAAGACGTACCCAGTAAATGGTAGCTTTAGAGTAAGTACATAGTAGATAAGAGACAGGTTATAAACTACTTACCTGGTTATAGAACCTATCAGCCAGGTTCATAATATTGAGGACTGCAATCAAATATTCAGTAATTCGGAACTACAAGATGTAACATAAATAACTAAGGCTCCGCCGTCTGTCTGTCTGTCCGTCTGTCACCAGGCTGTATTTCATGAAACGTGATAGCTAGACAGTTGAAATTTTCACAGATGATGTATTTCTGTTGCCGCTATAACAACAAATACTAAAATATAGAATACAATAAATATTTAAGGGGGCTCCCATACAGCAAACGTGAGTTTTTTTTGCTCGTTTTTGCTCTATATTGATAACGGCAACAGGTAGACGCTTGAAATATTCACAGAATATGTAGATATATATTGACTTTAAAAATAAATAATTAAATTAAAATAAAACACATTTTTAAGGGAGCTCATACCATACAACAAACGTGTTTTTTTTTGCTGTTTTTATAGATAATGGTACGGACCCTTCGTGCGCGAGTCCGACTTGCACTTGGCCGGTTTATTAGTTATTATTTCAGTCAATCTAATGAAAACTAGGTTATCAGTATCAAATCCACTAACATTAACTTCCATTCAAGCTTCGTGCAGTTACAACAAATAAATTGATAAACTAAACTGCTTTAAACCAACTTTATAGCTCTCAAACATTCAACAAAAGTTTATGATAAGCCCCCTAACCTTAAACATAACTGTACCGACCTCATAAGATACCTGTAGGTACCTCTAAAGATACCTGTACCATCGGCCTTAAATTGAACGAAACAAATACCCTTTATCTGCTAAAATAGCTGCCAACTATGGACCTGATATCCATTTTAATAATTTCCCTGGCGAACCAATCCACAAACAAAGTTATAGTTTCACACGTGAAAGCACTATACTCATCACAATAAAGTTTATTTTTCCATGACACACGTGTGGTTGGTTGTTGTAAGATCCCTCGGAGTTATAAGAGCTATGCCAAGTGGAATATTAGTCGTTACTTGTAACGCGATATCGAGTAAATATTATCGATATTCGTGTATTGAGTCCGTTTATCGATTGTTACGAATTGTTGGGTTGTATTTCACCTGTTTCTGGGGTTCTGGGTTAGGGCTGAAGTAGTGATGTAGTTTTATTAGGTTCTCAGAATGGATTATTTTAAGCGGATGTTTTTGCCGTTCGATATTTTCAAATAGCTTTTAAGTAAAAATTATAAAAAAATATGATGTTATTTATCATCTTAATAAATTATGTCATTAAAGCGTAAATAATAATTAATAGTTATGATTTAAACATTACAAATTTTCGTTTGATAAGTTATCGGCCCTGAAAATAATTATAATAAATAGGTCAAGGGGTAATCTTTAGCGCTGCGTAGCTGTACGCAACTCGTAGCTCGAACCACCTACGCCGTAGCCGCCTACGGCGTAGCTCTGACCAAAAATCCCTTTGTCTTTGTTCATGATTTAAAAAAAAACTGTTCAATTCCCACCAAGTTTAACTTAAAATACATTTAACTAAAACATTTTCTACTTAAAGTTGAACATAAAAGAACACAAATAAATCACAGTTGACAAATAGGAACGCTGGCGTGCCTTGCTCCCATACGTTACGACTGTATTCACGAGTTTTTACCCTATTCAAGACTTTTTACCCTTTCAGTTCCCAGACACGGTATAGATGTCGCTACCTGGGTTACCGAGAGATTGATTCACGAGACCGTTTTTAAGTTTTTGTGAGGTAGAACTTATTTACTGAGTTTTTCGTTATCAATTAATCAGTAGATTGCTCATTTTTGCTTTTAGTAGCTTTTTGACTGGGAATTAAATGGACAAGGTTTGTCTGCGGTTT
This sequence comes from Tiliacea aurago, assembly GCA_948098905.1. NCBI lineage: Eukaryota > Metazoa > Arthropoda > Insecta > Lepidoptera > Noctuidae > Tiliacea > Tiliacea aurago. Next base: position 24,149,194 of record OX402593.1, read on the forward strand.
TGCTTATGTGCGTGAATACTTTTTATTTAATAGAGTGTTTTATTTGAACAATAGATACTGTGTTTCCATTTCTTTCTTTTATTTGTTTATGTTTAAATACCTTGAACAGGCGCAATAACTTGATATAACCTGGGGAAGGGCGGAGCATCCTAACACAAGCTAACTACTTGCTTAAAAGGATTCTCCCCATTGTAAATATAGAATAAGTTATTTAAGTTGATGCAAAGTAATTTTTCAATTTTTTTTTAAATTATTAAAATAATAAATTAATAATATACTTAATTTTACTAGACTTACTAGAGAATGGGCAGCGGCGTTCTCTATGCATTTTAACACCATACTGCGATCGCCAACCCGCCTGCCAAGCGTAGCGATTAAGGTAGCCCCCCCCCATTGGGAGAAGCCTATGTAAAGCTGTGAACGTCTTACGGCTGAAATGAATGATGATGAAACTTAATATTACAAAATATTATCAAAAATAAAATTTGGTAGAAATAAAGCTTGAAAAAGGTCCATGTATTATCCCCTTATATGTATACCATAACCCATGGATTGCGTCGACAGGATGGGCAGAACTAACCTCCTTCAAATAACTGTAATAGTATAAATTGCGTTTTATATAAAAAAAAAATTATTTCTTTATTTATTAGGGGTTTTTATCCACACGGATACGTCAACCCCATTGTACCTTATACTCTATTTAGACACAATTAAACAATATTTTTAAACGTGGTGATTACAGATATTTCCTGTACCAACCCCTGTATATTTCGTCCATTAATAATATTTTTAACAAACAATGTATTTTTATCCTCCATATTGCATGACCAAGTCTTGCTAAAGTTAGCAGAGATTGATTCACTGCAAGGTTTTAAACTTATTGTCTAAGATCGGAAGTTCTGTTTTTGTGCTAAAAGATTAACGTAGGGAGTTTCAGACTGTTTTGCTTGTTTGTCAGTAAAGTTCGTATGGCGCAACCTTTAGATTTGGAAGATATTTATTTACGTATTGAAATCCAATGTTGGACTTGATACTAGTCATTTCAGCCGAACGACGTCCACCGCTGGACATAGGCCTCCCGTAAAGGGGGGGTTGCCATAATCGCCACGCTTGGCAGGTGGATTGGCGATCGCAGTATGGTGTTAAAATGTATAGAGAACGCTGCTGCCCATTCTTTAGTAAGTCCTTTAGTCGCCACCCATCACGGGAAGAAATGGGATGGTGCTGTTCTTTACGTCCGGCACCAAACGGACAACGGATGGACTTGATACTAAAAGTATTATAATCAATATTTTTGGCCTTTTAGGGCTTCGTAGTCAGGAGCCATATCCGTCTGTCTGTCTGTCTGTCTGTCTGTCCACAGCATAGCTCAGAGGCTCTTAGTACTAGAAAGCAGTAATAAATGCTGTAAGCTTTTTAGATTACCGCTTCTACACGTAAAGTGAAAATGATGGAATCTTCTTTTTTCTCGTCTACCTCATTGTGGGGTATCGTTGGTTCAACATTTTTGCGGGTATGTTAAAACCATTTTTCGATGTAGGAATCCGTTTGCGTAATATTAAGCTTTAAAGTGCTAATAGTTTTGTTAGAGTCAAGTATCCCCCCTGCCAGCTAAATGGTTGTTTTTGGATATGTCAAACAATTAATATATTTAACGAAGTTAAAAGGAAAACTATCACAGCTAAGTAGGCTTTACAAGTTAACGAGTAAGTTGACTAACTCACAGAACATATTTTTCAACTATAATGTTAAGTTTGTTTTTGGAATAAATTCACCCCAACTACGGAACCCTTCATTGTGCTTGGTCCGACACGCACTAGGCCGGTTTTTTTTTGGAAAATAAAAGTTAAATTTGTTTTTGGAACAGTACTTGCACGATCGTTCCGTAGTTGTTGTCACTGAAATTTTCGGGCTTTGCCTTACAGTAGGACAACATAGGCTAAAAATAATCCTAACTAATATTATAAATGCTAAAGTAAGTTTGTTTGTTAGCTTTTCACGCCTAAACCACTGAACCGATCATCCTAAAATTTTGCATATATGTTACCTAGTCAGGTGTACAAAAAGTACTGTTCCCGAGGAAAACAACAATAGCGTTCTTATGATAATAGATGGCGCCACGTGTCTTTCCAATCGTGATTGAATTATATTATTAGAGAAACTTTAGTAGTGTGTTAAGAGTATTTTGCCGCCAAACGCCAAACAACAAGCAGAGTACAACCCGAATTGATTTTCAAATTATAAATTAACGCGAGCGAAGCCGTGTGCAAAAGCTAGTATTATAATATGCTAATCGGTTGACAACATTGGAAATCGAAGGACTTGTAATTTTTGCCGTAACATGGAATTTTTATTGAAATAGTAACGCCGTTTTCACCATCACGAAAACCGGTTGCAACGATGTTGCGTTACTTTTGTTTACCAAGACTATGAGATTTTCTGCGAGTTCAAACTTGAAACCCTTGGTCAAATTATGAATTAGATTATGATTGATAGGTTTTGCAAATAAAGGGGCTGATGACCCACCTGATGGAAAGCGTCTAGTGTGTATACAGAGTTACTTTTAAAACGTCAATAACCTCTTAAGGGGTCATTGTACTCATCATTATGAACAACTTTTACTATAGGACCAAAACTGAAATCGCAAAAAAAACAGCTGTTCCCTACATTTATGTTCGAATAATTCGATAAAATGTAGGGAACAGCTGACTTTTTTTCCGCGATTTCAGGTTTGGTCCCATAGTAAAAATTGTTTATAATGATGAGTAAAATAACCCCTTAAGAGGTTATTGATGTTTTAAAAATAACCCTGTATACTAGACACTTTCCATCAGGTGGGCCGCTTCCTGAGCCCGTCTATGAAAGTACTACCCATCATCATTGCAGCCGAAAGACGTCCACTGCTGGACATAAGCCTCCCCCAAAGGGTGGTTTGCCATAATCACCACGGTTGGCAGGCGGGTTGGCGATCGCAGTATGGTGTTCAAATGCATGGAGAACGCAGCTGCCCATTCTCTAGTAAGTCCCTTAGTCGCCTTTTACGACACCCACGAGTAGAAATAGGGAAGTGCTATTCTTAAAAACCGGCACCACACAGACAACCCATAGATTTAGTTTATACTACGATACTAAACCTGCGGCACTACCATCATTCAAATTGGAAGGCTTTGGGTGCGATGACTCCATCATTATTCATCATTTCAGCTGAAAGACGTCCACTGCTGAACACAGGCCTCCCCAAAGAGGGGGGAGTTGCCATAATCGCCACGCTTGGCAGGTGGGTTGGCGATCGCAGTATGGTGTTAAAATGCATAGAGAACGGTGCTGCCCATTATCTAGTAAGTCCCTTAGTCGCCTTTTAAGAAATAGGTGTGATGACTATACTCCATTTATTCACATTAGAAAAATAACAGCAAAATAACGACAGTTATTGTGTAATATTGTTGAAATTACTGCACTTTAGACTTATTTTTTAATGTCATGGGGTCCGAGTGCCCGCTTGGTTTTTCAAGATATCGCCAAGCGGTTGGTCGACTCTTCACGTGACCAGAGGGCTGGTCTATTTTTCGGCCAAAGAATTAGCATCGCCATACAACGTGGCAATGCTGCCAGCCTTTTGGGCACTTTTCCTGTTGACAGCGATGCGGATGAATTTTTTGATGCCCTATGATTCTGTCCCCCTTCTTTTTTATATACATGTACATATTATTATTTTAAGTTTGTTAGCGTATATATTATGTAATTTTTTTTTTAATGTAGAATTTGTTTGCACTTCAATTTTACTTCCTAGGTTGGTATTTATTAATCTAGGAAGTAAAATTGAAATGCAACATTTTTAACCTGCTCACAGAGGGTATGTGAGCAGGTGAAAACAGGGACATAGCAATGCGTACGTAAGTACTTTGTTAAACGGAGCCTTTTAAAATTCAAATAGTCTTTATTACCAATCTTAAAACAAGTTTACAATTTTTTAAATTAAAGGATAGACATTAGACATCTCCAGATTGCTTTGTCCTTTAGCGCTGGGAAAGCCTGAGGGAGGCCTATCTCCCCCAGGCTATCCCATCCTTCACGGTCGTGAGTTTTTTTTAAGTAAATTTCCTTAGGCACGCTTGACTTGGGGAGAAAGCTGGTGAATGCATGACGAGAGCGTTACGGAAGTGAGCCAGCGGAAGTTGAGATAGAGACATAAGTTAGTGACGATAGAAAGAGAACGCTCAGTATATTACTGTAGGGGCAAGAGAGAGAGGTGCAAGCACACATTTTCTTTCTCTCTTCCTCTCATAGCCAGTTGCGTTTTGTATATCTAAGACATAGTGCAGGCCTTTTGTTTTAAGTAAGTATAATTAGTATTACTATTGGTAAGTTTTACTTCACTCGTGTGGTCTAAAGCACACTCGTTTTTTTGTAACAAGGCCTTTTACCCAGGTAATAATCTTAAACGTAACTTAAAACCAAACGTTCCTTCCCACGCCTTTGTAAAATAACAAAACACGTATTTTATATTTTCAATAAACTTCTTTCAGTTCAAAGTGAATAGAAGTTTTAATCCGGCCAAATTGGCGCCTTGTCACACGGCGTGAGAGCGCGACGCGTCGCCATCTTGTGGGGCGCCCAGACGAGCGGGTAAACGGGTTACTTAAAAAGTGAAATATCTTTAAAAAAAATGGCCATGTGCGTGTCGGACCTTTCATTCGTCTCTTTTTTTAATTCATCCCAACTACGGAACCCTTCATTGTGCATACAATCTGCCTAGTAAATACCCTTTGTTAGTTGCCTTTCATTCATCCTCTCAACATGACCAAACCATCTAAGCATAAAAACCGCTTTGATCGAACTGTACCGTGTGGCTTTTCACATGTGACAACTTGAGTCAAAAATCACAATCAAAATATTTTATTCACATAAACCTACATGGGCACTTATGAAACGTCAGAAGCTAGGTGCACGGTTCCAATTGGTCGTTTCCTATGGAGAAGAGCCGGCAAGAAACTCCACGGTTACTATTTTAAAAATAATGGGCTTTTACTATGTTTTCAAATTACAGTGTTAATAGGTATGGGAGGACAGTGTAGGCCCGTCAACATGTACCAGGTACTTATTAAAATAGTTACAAAACACACACACAGTACAGTTAGTGGTTTACAAATCTACATTCTATTAAGCCCACAACGGTCACACATTAACAAAATAACTAGTAAGATAGTAGAGTAAATTGTCAATAATTGTAATGTGTGAAATAGAGTTATTACTTAGTAAAAGTTACTTTTAAGTAACCAATTACTTGTCAGCACCACCCTATTTCTTCACGTGGGTGTCGTAAAAGGTGACTAAGGGACTTACTAGACAATGGGCAGTAGCGTTCTCACCTGCGTATGCATTTTAACACCATACTGCGATCGCCAACCCGCCTGCCAAGCGTGGCGATTATGGCAAACCCTTTGGGGGAGGCCTATGTCCAGCAGTCGACGTCTTTTGGCTGAAATGATGAATGATGAAGCAAGTACTATCATCGATCAAATTGTCTCGTAAACGCAGATGTTCTACGAAAGCAAAAAAGGTCCCGTTGGTACCCTTTGGGCACGGAACCTTAAAAAACCTGAAACTGTATACTGAAGAGTACTTCCACTTTTTGACCGAGCGAGCGAAGCGTCTCTGCACCAAGTCGTATATTTGCTTTCCTCTATGACTTTGTTGTTACTCCTCTACAGGTTGTATTTTGGAACCGATCTAGACGAAACTTGGTATAAAGGTGATTGGAGACTTCCCGCACAAAGGGGCAAAAAGGCTACTGAATCATCATCATCGTCATCATCAGTCCACTGCTGGACATAGGCCTCTCAAATTGCACGCCATTCAGCTCGATTCTTGGCAACTCTCATCCAGCTGCCACCAGCCACCCTGCGAAGATCGTCGCTCCACCTAGCCTGAGGGCGTCCTACCTTACGTTTGCCGATTCACGGTCTCCACTCAAGAACACGTCTACCCCAACGGTCATCGGTTCTACGACTAATATGGCCGCCTCATTGCCACTTCAGCTCGCTTATTCGGTGGGCTATTCAAAATCAAAATCAAAAATATTTTTATTTCACATAAGCCTACATGGGCACTTATGAAACGTCAGAAGCTAGGTGCACGGTTCCAATTGGTCGTTTCCTATGGAGAAAAGCCGGCAAGAAACTCGGATTACTATTCGGATTCGATCCCTCAGAGAGACTCCAAGCATACTCGTAGCCCGTTCCATAGCTCGCTGAGCGATTTTGAATTTATGGATTAGCCGTACCGTGAGTGTCCACGTTTTGGCTCCGTAAGTCATAACAGGCTACTGGATATCTCCGCCTTATTAGGTCCAATTCTGATGGCGTGAGGAGCAGAATAGCTCCTCAAAATGCATTAAATTGCTCACTTTTAGATTTCTACCAGTGGAATCGGCCCTTTACCTACTAGGTAGGGATTGATGGAGCACCTGGGACCACCTTCTCACCATAAAACTAGGCTGCAGCGTTACCTCTGCCAATTTAAACCTATCAGTATTTTTTTCTAGCTGGTCTACAAATGTTTACTCATATTTTTTTTACTATGTTTTTAAATATTTTAATTTAAAATCCTATCATATTTTGTATCAATATTTTAATTTAAAATCCTATCATATTTTGTATCAATATTTTAATTTAAAAGAGTGGTCGTGGAGTTTCTTACCTGTTCTTCTCCATAGGAACCTACTATTTGGAATGGGCAACTAGCTTCGTATTTGTAACTGACCGACTTCTTGACAATTCAAAAGTGCCTGTCAATGGTTTAATTGAAATAAATGCTTTGAGTTTGAGTTTATAGACAAAAAACATGGTAAGTAAATTTAATTGTTGCAAAAAGTTTGTGCTCGCTACTGTTCTGTTAGGTTCATTTATCTGTATTTTTAAAATTGACATATCGATTATTCAGAACGATTATTTTATGTGGCCACACCAAGCGGTGACCACAGAGCATATAACTTTAGCGGTGACGGTTGACAAGTGATCAAAGAAGGCGCGATCCGGCAATCGATTCGTTCACTTAGTTTTGGAGGGAGCTACGGGTCGGACAAACTAGAATAACTGTCGATAAAAATAATGGTTGTAGCTGGTCGACTGTAATAGATTGTTGTATTGGAGGAATTAAAGAATGTTATTATCTACACGAGGAATTTTCTTACAGTTCACAGAACTACTAGTTTTTATCCATTACTACCAAGGACTAGTCTTACCGAGATACCGTCTAGTCTAGACGAGATTAACCCGCCATTTCCCTTATCCAAGATAGTTTTCTTTAAACAGAAATTACGGAACTTCACACTCGCTGTTTTAAGAGTCCCAAATCTACCAAAGCCCGCGCTTTCAGTCGTGTGAATTGACATTAATTGCACACAAATTGTGTTTTGTGTAGTGTAATCCCGTCTTAATAAAGCTAAATCATTAGTGAAAAGTATTAATGTTCACTGAATTCAAAATTAAAGCTGAATTAAATGGAAATCGACGGAAATTCGCGACTGATTGAACTGAAAATTACGTATTGAAGGAAAAGTATTTTTTGAATAAGAGAAATGAAATACCTTGGAATTGGAGATTTGATTTTTTATTTTATTAATGTTAAATACGTTGGTTGGTCGATTTGTGATTATAAATGGTGTAAGCTGTCCCTGGATATTTGTAATGTCGCAATGGTAAACAAATATGTAATTTTGATTACTACTCAATTACATAACATTAATGTCATTTTTTTTGTAACTCTGCTATAAGAAATCTGCCACTAAGTTAGATCTTAGATGTCGAGATGCAGGCCGTGGTTAGGAGCGAGAGTGCATGGGAGGCCGTCACTTCCTTCTGCGAAGCAGTAATGCTTGCGAAGGAGGAGGCGGAACGCGTGAGGGAGAGGCAAGGTTCGCGCCCTCGCGCCCCTAGTCACCGCATGAGACGCCCCGGGCGTCGGGATTCGCAAGCCGATTTCCGGCCACCGTAGGCGCGGGCCTGCGGACGATGAGCGATGGGTAGCTCGCCGTCCGATAAGGACCAGGCCCGGGTCGACGGCGCGTTGTATTCCACGCGCGCCTCAAAGAGTTGTCAGCACTAACTGACGGGGTCCGTTAGGGCCAATGCCTGCCAGGGTTGCGAGTTTGTCCGAAAGGGATATCGTGGCCCTGGCACACAGGCAAATGAAGGAATACGGGTGGGTTTTAGTCAGTAAAAGTCTGACACGCGGCTCTCGCTTCGCCCAGAGCGGCAGAAGTTATTTGATAATTTCCCACCCAAAAAAAAAAAGATGCTAACCATCTCATTCTAAATTAATATTAACAGGAAGTATAATAATAATATACCGTTTATTTCAGGTGACACAGGCCCATAGAAAAATACCTTAACCTAAACATACATGTTGTAATATAAACAAAAACTTGTGTTAATAAAAAGGCCTAAGACTTTGTTAGTAGCACTTCACTTTGCATTAGTTTGATTTTGTGCTGTCCTGTGGAATTTGTCCACGCAAGCGACGGAACACCACGTCCTGCGACCAAAAGTCTTCTTTCATGACGAAGGGCAGATAACAGTTCGGTACACGCACGACGAACGCTTTGAAGTAGACGTTCCGGCGCGACTCCGGTAACTGCACCCTCGGCGCGTACCTCGTCTTAATGGTTTATTTATTTAAGCACAGAGGTGGACTTAATGCCATAGGCATTTTTTACCAGTCAACCTTTGGGTGATGCAGAAACAAACAGTGCTAGGTGCAATTGCGAGAATTGAGGAATAAATATTATTTAAAGATATACCTACACATACCTATCAAAACTATAAATATAATTTATACACCGAATTATATATAAATCTAGGCACAAATAAATGTACATAAATATACTAAAACAAATAAGACAATCAATGGGAAAACATTACCGTTGTGATGATACCGCCAGCTTCTTGGGAATGTGCTCGCGAACTTCAACTTTAAAGGACAATGATTTGTTTGTTTGTTTGTTTCTAAGAGGTAAACTATGGAATTTCTGATCCTATTACAAAAACTCTTTCACTAACAGAATGCTACACTATTGCCGAGTTCCATAAGACATGTTGTATTGTGTCAAGCAAATACATTAAATTATTTACTTAACAATAGACAGGACATAGCGAACAATTTCATAATACGATACAATTGTCCTAGTGGGCAAAAGTCGCTCAGTTTACTGTGGTACGCCAGCATGGCTAGTCGCATTCGTGTCTATCAAAAGAAAATTATTTTCGAAGTTTATATGCCGAATTGTGCATTATGGTATTGCACGTCTCGTACTGATAAAACGACTAGACTTAACCACGGTTTATTTTCGTCAGTATTTTGTAATTTACCCAGTATTTAAATAAAATAAATAATTTTCTTAGATGTTTCAAACTATTTGATGGTTGGTGTCGGTAACAGTGTAACTTGTCAAACTTAGCTATTGTGTAATTTTGCTATATTACGCTAGATGGCGTCACTGAGACATGGGGTCACAATTTTTCTATGATATTATCTCTTTGGTAACACGGACGGAAGTGTGGGGCAAAAGCTAGTCTTCACAATAAGAACGCTAGCAAAAATAGCTTCAATGACGCCAGACAAGGGAAGAAGAATACATTTTTTCACACGTTTTAGAAAGAGCAACATTTAAGAGAACTTTCAAAAGAAACAAATTATAATTACATTTTAGACGAAAGAAAAACCGAATCAATTAAAGCCAAGCCCGCGGGCAAAACCTGCCTTACACTCCAATCTCATTCAAAACGTACAATTCCTAAGAAAAATGTTACGAACATTTTCTGTCATTTATTTTCTTTTAACTCTATAGGGAGGGGATTAATATATTTTGTTTTTCCTCTTGTTTAAGTTCCTCCGTCCCGGGAAAGAGTAATGCTGTGCAATCCCGTGTTTGTTAATGCATTCTTTATGACATCTCTAGCTCGTAGTGTTGTGCCTGTACGAGACTCGACAGATTTATTGGTTAAATATTTAGTGTGATGCATTAGTGGGATTAAAGTGTTATATGTAATTGCCTTGTTGTATAAAATGTTAGCTCACATTATCAGCTTGTAAATTCATAAAGTAGTTGAGCTTTTTATGGAGGAGCACTTTGTGAGAAAGTACTATACCTACCACCACGGACTACCTCTAGCTGCGGTATTCTCTCCTTCTCCCTTAATCCATCCAGAGGTTTTCTTTATACAACATTATTTTTAGTATATGCGAAACCTGAATATAGTTTGTTCAGAATAAGGAACTGAATCGATTTCAATAATTTTTACACCATGTTTTTTTTCCAAAAATATTTAAGTGTGATGGAAAATGTTATCACCATTTAATTACTTACAATAAAATCGCTGTACGACTAGGTTCCTACTGCCAAATTAATATCAATGAGCGCAAGACGACCCTGGACCTGGAGGCGCGGGGGCGCCGTTATTGCGTTAGCATGTTTTTGTACGGACAGCCCGGTACCATAACGACATAGATTATTTACATAAAAATACTAGACACGTGTTTCGGGTTTCGCATATACTAAAAATAATGTTGTATAAGTAGATTTTTTGCAATAATATCGCCCATTGTATTTAATTTTTTCACATTTAAATTTCTAGAATAGAATAGAATAGCATACTGTTTATTATGTACACCATAAAAGTTACAGATATAAATGTTTAAATTTTACATAGGGTGACACAATGGGCGGTCTTATCGCTAAAAGCGATCTTTTACAGACAACCTTTGGATGGATTAAAGGGAGCAGGAGTGACAATACTGCAGGTAGTCAGTGGTGTACCATTTTAACATATACAATAAATACATACATACACAAAGCATACACTTATCTAATAAATATATACATATATACAATAATACACATGAAACAAGAGCAGGGAACTGTGTTATGTAATGATGTTGTTTAAGGAGAGAGGAAGTGTTTTTTTACCTGAATCTTAAAAGTGGACAAAGATTGAACACGCCTTACCGACACGGGCAAGGCATTCCATAACCGCACTGCTTGAACTGTAAAAGACTTGTCATAAAAGCTAGTGGAATGCATCGGCATCTCTAGTCTCAAGTTTTCCGATGACCTCAGATATCTATTATGTGTGTCATAAGAGGGGGTAGTAGGATTGAACAGAATACTGTAGAGCTGAAATAAGATATGAGAATTCCGGCGAAGACGTATGGGTAACCACTTGAGCTTTGTACGGAATTCGGAAATGTGATCATATTTGTATTTTTTATAAAGTACATAAACTTATCATAACGGCCGTAATCCCCGAAGGGTTAGACAGAGTTGTACCTATAGTACACCCACATTTTGCCAGTTATGTTTAGGTCCCATGTATGTAAATTTTCTAGCAGATAAAGCTTATCATAATTTAAATGAATTTTTAGACGATAGATTTTGATTATGTTTTACTAATTTATTATTTCTAATGATCTCTATATTATCATGACATTTTTAAATTAGACTCGGAGTGACATATTCTTAATTTTATTTTATATTTGCATGCCTTTGTTAAGGCAAACGTGATGATCTGTTTTTGTTCTTTCATGTTTAAGCAATAATAAATTATTATATTATCTTATCTTATCTTATCTTAGGAGCCTATTGCTATCAATCGGGCACAAATCTAGGCTCCGTGGTGCTACTGAGAAATTCCTAATGGAAAATCCCAATAACACTTTGCCCGACTTGGGAATCGAACCCAGGACCTCATGATCAGCAGTAGCGTTTGTGACCACTAGACCAATGAGGCAGGTAATGATTGTAATTCTTAATAAATACTGTTTCACCACTATATCTATTTCTACCGCCAAGCAGCGTTGTTCTGTTCCGATTTGAAGGGTACCTGTGCAGTTGCGGGGACATTTGATATTTGAAGGGTACCTGTGCAGTTGCAGGGACATTTGATATTTGAAGGGTACCTGTGCAGTTGCAGGGACATTTGATATTTGAAGGGCACCTGTGCAGTTGCAGGGACATTTGATATTTGAAGGGCACCTGTGCAGTTGCAGGGACATTTGATATTTGAAGGGTACCTTTGCAGTTGCAGGGACATTTGATATTTGAAGGGTACCTGTGCAGTTGCAGGGACATTTGATATTTGAAGGGCACCTGTGCAGTTGCAGGGACATTTGATATTTGAAGGGCACCTGTGCAGTTGCAGGGACATTTGATATTTGAAGGGCACCTGTGCAGTTGTAGGGACATTTGATATTTGAAGGGCACCTGTGCAATTGCAGGGACATTTCATATTTCAGCTATGTTTATGTTGGCATCGCTACCGCTATGCCTTTCGTATTGCAGGTGGCTATTATATGGAATTACCTGAGGGAATACTCGATCGTGTCGGCCGTAAGTAAAAGCCACCTCAAAAGTGTCCTAAGGAAACATTATCTGTCCATGTGTCCATAGTTGCTGCGATCGATCGGCGCCTCGGTAAGCTGATGTCATGAGTCCACATCCATAAGTTTGCTTACCTTAAAATCAAAAGTCATTTATTCAAACTAGGCTAAGAATCAGCACTTTTCGAACGTCAAAAATTACATGAGACAGTCCTCCAAAAACGCCGCACCCTTCACCACTTCCTAGTGCTTTAGCTGGGAAGAAGTGGCGCAACAAACTCCCCAGCAGCACAGCTGTCTGTTCGCATATAAAACTTGAATCTATACTGAGTAGATACTCTGGGATGGTGTCGTGGCCTTTGTTGGCTGGTACCGCGAGTGTAGTAGCTGTGGTTGTAGAATCTATGGTTGTGTGGGTAACTACTCTGTATTCACACACCTACTGAGTCTTTGCCTACAGAGCCATAGTCTTAGCTTTAACTTAATTCTAATGTTTAGTCAAGTAAAGATTCGTGCAAAATCCTCGAGAACCTACCGCCGATAAATTGCTTTGCAGTTTGGCAGGTCGATTAAATAAATAAATAGGCGATGACCACACTTAGCATCAGGTGCGTCTTCGGCTCTTCTTTTAGGCATATAACTAAATTTCGACATTTTTCATTTAGTGAAACTCTTTTCTGAATGAATGTGTTATTTCTAGCTCACTCATACAATACCTTCATGTAAAAAATCTTCATAAAACAGCACTAATTGCGATTCCAAACCAGCATTGCTGCTTACCCAGCGCTTTTTGTCCGTATGTAAACACGCGGTTGGGTTCCGCAGGTAATTAATTAACGCCCTGTTTACGCCCACCGGCTATTTTATACTTTAGGGTTCCTTAAACCAGAGGTTTTTATCATTTACGTAAGTGAGCCGCAGACGTGTTTGATGCTAATCTTTTAAGGAAATTGAGGATGAATTTTGTGGTGTTTTCAAGAATGTTGAAAAAATATAGGGTAGTATTAGTTTATGTAATATGTATTGTAAAATGTTTTTTCAATACACTTCCTCGAAAACTGGTTCATATCGCACTACGATTAGGTTCACAATGCAATGTATTTCTCACGCGTGTGTTAAAATAAAGAAATAAAAGCAACATAAAAGTACAATTAATTAGCTCTACACTAAATACACATACTTATATACTCAAAGAATATTATTATTTTAGAACAGAATAGTGAAATGAAAGTACTTTGTTCAGGAAACATTATTTTAATTTAATATTTCATAACAACTAGGTATATATTATTTATACATATAACTACACATTTATTGATTAAATATAGCCTTTCATAGTTATACTTATCTATTATTTTCTTTGGGAGCTCCGTACCGGTCAACGTTTCAAGCAAAAGTGAATCCAATGAAGTCGGAACACTCGCTTTTATAAGCGGCGCGGCGACAAACAAGTATGACTCATGTTTCCATAAAGCAAACACGATTCATACTTATTTGTTATCCAAAATTTAAACACCTTATTCTATTTAAAATTATGTTATTTACTTTTACTGCATTTAATTAGAAATTTATTATTACTTTATATTACAACACGAAATACGTTGTTATGTATTAATTACATCGGTATAAATCTAACACGGCCATACTGACAAGTACTTCGCTCTCGAAGTACAAACACAATATTCTTATTACATATAGGTACATTTTGTTTACATAATATCAGTAATCGTTTCATAATCATCATGCTATAATCAATAATCAGACCTTACTGGGCAGACCAAACCCCCGCAGTCAGTGAAGCTTAATCACCCGCAGCCAGTGAATGTCATACCACAGCTAAGGTTTTAATCCATCCATAATAATATAATCATGTCTTAAACTATTATTATAATAAACTTTCTACTACATTGTTTTGTTCAGTCCACTCTCCAGGCCACAGGCGAATTTTTTCTTTTGCAACTATTATATTTCTTAAATTTCCAATACCCCTTAATGAGAATCGGTCATTATCTAATATGTTCATAATTTCGTAAGGTCCCTTATATTTTGCTGTTAATTTGTCATGTCGCCTATGGTCTTGATTTACATAAACAGTGTCACCGACGCTATAACTTATGTTATCTCTACGCGTTTGGTCAAAACGTTCTTTGAATCTATCGGCAACAATTTTAAGACGTTGATGTGCTAACTGACGATCGGCCGTTACGTCAATAATTATATTGTCATCTTGTATTACCTCATCTAATCGAGCTTGTATACACGGGATGTTCGAGTTTCTGCCAATAAGCAGCCTAATAGGTGAAAAGCCAGTTGATTGCTGTACAGTAGTGTTTAAGGACAATTGGACTTTCCACAAAACGCTCGGCCAGTCTGACACATCAGTACAAGAAGTGCTTATCATGTTTGTTATTGTGGATACGTACCGTTCGACTTGGCCATTCCCCCGCGGGGTACCGGTTGCTATCATGTGATGCCTAGTTTGCCACTCATCAAATAATTGTCGTAACTGTCTTGAACAAAAATTTGTTCCACGATCGGTTATTATTAAGGATGGTGTGCCGTAGTCCGTAAGAGAACTTCGTAAAATCCCGACTAGTTCCTCAGCACCCATTGTTTTCAAAGGTTTTAATATACAAAATTTTGTAAACCCGTCAATTATGATGAGCAAATGTTTATGACCATTGTTAGACTGCGGAAAAGGGCCTGTACAGTCCAAATGTACTGTATGAAAAGGTACTGGGGTTTTTTCTATTGGATGCAGCATTCCTTGTTTTGGTCCATGATGAGTTTTCTTTTCGACACAAACTAGGCAATGTGCTATGTATTTTTTGATAAATTTAGACATGCCAGGAAACCAAAAGTACTCTGATAATTTATGGTATGTTTTCCCAAAACCCACATGGCAATTCTCATCATGGAATAAACGAAGAATGTCGAGCCTACTCCCTTTTGGTACAAACAACTTAGTCGCAGACATAGAGTCGCTTTTGTAATATAATAAATTATTTTGAACTATATATTGATTACAATCCAAGTCGCCCGTCCGAACCTTTTCTATAAGGGTTTGAGTTTCAGAATCCCTATCTTGAGCTACCTCTAGCCAAGATCGTGGCAAGTCTATTGGGTTGATTGAAACATTTTGGGGAGGGTTGGATAAAACAGCTACATCATGGGAAGAACTTAAGCTTGGTTCTGGGTTTCTACTAAGGTAATCTACGTGACCAACGTATTGGCCTTTCCTATATACAATTTCAAAAGAAAAGTCTTGCATATAGGTCCACCATCGTGCTACTCGAGATGAAATGTCCTTTTTAGTTACTGTGGACTTTATAGCATTACAATCAGTAATTATCTTAAAGCTAATGCCCAATAGGTAAACACGAAAATGTTTTAATGCATTATAAACAGCAAGCGTCTCCAATTCATAGGAATGGTAACGGGATTCGCAGGGACTTGTTCTCTTACTATAATATGCAACTACCCGATTTAATGAGTCATTTTTTTGTAATAGTATAGCACCGAACCCTATAGCACTAGCATCTGTATGTAATTCTGTTTGTAAGTCTGGGTTAAAGATTGATAATAAAGGTTCCCTTGTCAAATGTTTCAAAACAAAATCACGAGCCATTTCTTGTTCTGGTCCCCATTCCCATTTTTGGTTATTTCTAACAAGTTTTGTAATAGAAGCAGTCCGGGAAGCAAATTCTGGTATAAACCGCCTAAAATAACTAGCAAGCCCCATAAATTGTCTAACCTGTCTTACGTTGGTTGGGATTGGAGAGTTTACTAAAGCAGATACTTTTCTATGACTGGGTTTTACTCCTTCCTGCGAGATAATACGGCCTAGGTATTCAATGCTGGTTTCGAAAAAGTTACATTTGCTAAGATTAATAGTAAATCCGGCATTAGTTAAAGCGTTAAGGGTTTGATCTAAATAATCAAGCCCTTCTGGTATTGTGCTAAAAGGGATTAGCAGGTCATCAATATAAACTAATATGAATTTAAGGTGCTTAACCGCTTTGGTAATAGCCTTTTGAAAAACTGAGGGACCATTACATATACCAAAAGGCATTTTCAAAAATTCAAAATGTCCATCAGGTGTAATAAAAGCCGTGTATTTTGTGGACTGTGGCTCAATGGCAATCTGATAAAACCCATTTTTCATATCGATAGCAATGTAATATTTAGCCTTCCCTAGTCGATCTATTTGGTCTTCGATGAGAGGGAGGGGATATCGTTCTTTTTCAATAATTTGATTTAATGCTCTATAATCTATGCAAAGCCTGTCACTTCCATCCTTCTTTTTTACAAGCAGGATAGGGCTCGCATATTCAGATTCACTTTCCTGTATGATTCTTTTTTCAAGTAAATCGTCAATTATTTGTTTAACCTTCTCCCTCTCAATCGGGGCCAAACGGTACGGGCGGTAGTTTATAATTTTATTAGTCTTTAATCGTATTTTAAGCTGACCTGTTGTTACTGTACTTATATTGTTGTCTGTTGGTAAAATAGGAGGATACTTTTGAAAGATATTAATTATACTATTTTGTAAGGATGTGTCTAGATGGGCAAGAGCAATCGGGAGAGAGTTTATATCTATACCAGAATTTATCTGCGATTGAAGTGATCCAATTACCAATTGAGGCGTATAAGTATTAATGTTAACTAACTTGGTACTTAAGGAATCTAATACAATTGCTACATTGGGGTGTTTAACAGCGTTACGGCCGATTATACAATCGTAATGGAAATCTTTATCTGCTGCTACATAAAATTCTATATCAATACACAAGTCTCTGCATTGAACGGGAACGTTTATTTTTGCAAAAACATGAAGTTTACCATGACCTATGCCGTCTAAATATAATGAACATGGTACTAAGTTACATCGTAGGCGCCTTGCTACACATTCTCTTATTAAACTACAGTCAGCCCCAGTGTCTAACAAAGAATGAATTTCGATACCGTTTATGTGAATTTTAGTAAATTTGCTAGATAGTCATTTGGTTTCTGCGGTATTAATGTTTTTATTTTGCTCAATTTTATGAAAACACCTGTCGGGTGAATGACCCATCTTATTACAAACCGCACAAGCTACTCGATGAAAGCATTTTTCAAAGGAATGGCCCTCTTTCTTACAAAAAGAACAAGTAACTTTAATGGTTCGCAAATTTTTTGAAGAATTTGACTCTTTGCTACTTGAGTGTGCTTCAAGCTTTGGACAACGAGCCATCAGATGACCACTATTTCCACATGAGTAACATGTTTTTGCTTCTCTGTGCCCGACCTCAATGTTAGGTTTGAAACGTTTAGTACCGTTTTGTCCAGAGTTTGCAGCTACCTCCAAAGATCTCTTTTTGGGGGCTTTTTCATAGGTAGAGAATAGTGTTATTAAATCTGGTACGGAACCTATCGAACTATTTAAGCTTGCCATTCTTACGTTTACTTCGCTAATGCCACCACAAATAAGTTCAATCAACTGCGATTCCGTAAAAGCTACTTTTGTGCCTCGTAATAGCCTGACTTTCTCCCTAGCATATTCACAATATGTGTCGGTAAGTTCAGGTGTATATAAAATGGCCTTTGACATTTTTTCGGTTAAATTCTTCTTTGCTGGATATAAATCGATTATATCCTTACGCAAAGCTTCCCAAGACCGTTCAGTATCAGGTTCCCATGTTTCGAACCATTTTAATGCGGAACCCCGTAGGGCCTTACCGGCTGTGGCAGCTTGCTGGATGCTGGTCCACTTGAATTCAGTGCCAAGTTTCTCTATGCTCCGACACCAACCTTCAGCACCATTATCGTTTTTCTCTGGGTCGAAGATAGGCAAAGCGATGTCATCGGAGCGCCGATTTGAGGTTATCGCTTCCTGAATAGCTTTCACCAGACCTTCCAGTAGTTGGGACGGCTCCATGACCTGTACATAAACATACACATGTTATTATGGGCAATTTAGGCGATATCCCACTTCTGATGTTAAAATAAAGAAATAAAAGCAACATAAAAGTACAATTAATTAGCTCTACACTAAATACACATACTTATATACTCAAAGAATATTATTATTTTAGAACAGAATAGTGAAATGAAAGTACTTTGTTCAGGAAACATTATTTTAATTTAATATTTCATAACAACTAGGTATATATTATTTATACATATAACTACACATTTATTGATTAAATATAGCCTTTCATAGTTATACTTATCTATTATTTTCTTTGGGAGCTCCGTACCGGTCAACGTTTCAAGCAAAAGTGAATCCAATGAAGTCGGAACACTCGCTTTTATAAGCGGCGCGGCGACAAACAAGTATGACTCATGTTTCCATAAAGCAAACACGATTCATACTTATTTGTTATCCAAAATTTAAACACCTTATTCTATTTAAAATTATGTTATTTACTTTTACTGCATTTAATTAGAAATTTATTATTACTTTATATTACAACACGAAATACGTTGTTATGTATTAATTACATCGGTATAAATCTAACACGTGCGTTTTTTTATTTTCCAACACGTGTGCGGGAATAAAAATTGCCACAGATAACTTATACCTTTAATTAGTCCAAAGTGGTTCAATGCCTCTATTCACACCGTCTCGCGCCAGAGACTGTCCTCTCTATTCGGAGGTGTTTTTTTTTAAAGCGTTAATATTTTTGGAATATTTAAATAATGTGTGGCGCCGGACGTAAAGAATAGCACCGTCCCATTTCTTCCCGTGGCTATTTGGGGAGGCCTATGTCCAGCAGTCGACGACTTTCGGCTGGAATGATGAATGATGATGATTATAAATAGAATACCATGATTATTACAATAAAAAAAAACGTCTATGAACAAATTAACATTTATTTGTGTTCTAAACTCAAAAATATTTGAATTTTCTATTTTTCATATTAGGCTGTTTATCGGCTTTATACCTTTGGTTCTCCTTCAACCTGGCGAAAGCAAAGCGCGGGAAAAAAAGAAAATTAAATCATGGTTTCCTAATAATTCATGACAAAAATATTTTTCGTTATTTTATTTTATTTCTTCAAAAGTGTATTGAAAAACGTCGTTTGATACACGTGGACATTTGTTATTGCAATTCTCGGCTCAAAAACAACCTCGCCTACGGCTCGGGTGTTAATTCCGCCTCGAATGCAATAACAAACATTCTCCACTTGTATCAAAATGTACTATTTTTGAAACATTAACTTGCCTGTTCTCCATACGAAAATACTTTTTAGAAGGGTCGACTAATTAAATTAGAATTTTTTCTTGTTCTAAATTATCGGTTTGGCTTTAGATTTGTGGGTATTTGCGACCACAAATACCTACAAATTTAAAGTAAAAAAATCAGAACAAATTATCTAAAATAGACCTATATTAGACACATCATCATGTTTTCTCTACCCATTGGCGTCGTGCAGTAAGAAGATTTTTTCGTGACATTTTGCTTTGTATGTTTAATTATTGATATATTTTATGCCTAATAAATAATGATATTCAGCAGCGCTTTTTTCCTGATTGAAATGAAATCGGATGACATCATAAATTAAGTACTTAAATAAAAATAATTTATTTCAGACATAAAAGTCCATAGGCAATGCAAGGTTGATAGTAATTAAGCGGTATCACAGATTGTCTTCAAAATGGATAAAAAAAAATTTGCTAGATACGGAACATTTACATTACATTACAATCGTACTCCCCACTTCTATTGTTACTTACTTCTATTCAAAAACTAGTATATTGTTTTGCAGAGCACTAATGCGCACTCTAAAAAGCAGTTATTTATACTAACAATGGGTAATTTTAGCCTCAAGTTAGCTAGTTAGCCAATAACTCTATTGTATATTTGTGTGAGTTGCCAAATTATCTTGTTAAGAATCTTTAGTTATATTACAAGTAGCTCAGGGCCCCTTTGGGAAATTAATAATTAAAATTGCTTGTTTGTTTATTTATTATAAAATACGATACATCATTTATTTTATGAAGTAACGAAACTAAAGTACTCGTAAGTACGGTGCCCCCGAGTAGCCGTTCCCGTATCCAACTTTGAACCATGAGCGACTATCGGATGTACAGTCAGCCGCGGCCGCTTACACGCAGTGTTGACATTTTGACCTTGAGCTGGCCTAGCGGACGGGTACGAGGCCAGCCTATATTGGTTTTATTACAACTGACATGATGAACACATAAAATAAATCTGAATAATGGGGAAGATCGAAACATTCTGCATAATAGAGTTACTACTCTATTATGATGAGCCGAATGACATTACGTTACTGAAGATAGAAATATTAGGTTGGGGAAAAAGTCTTTTCGCATTATAGTACGTATGAACTTGTAATAAAATCTCTTTGGCTATACTATTTGTAGCTGGCTGGTTTTGGTATCATTGAAAGTTTAAATTTTAAAGAACATAATTCCAAATTAGGAAAATGTGTGATTTTCATTTGTTTTTCGTACTGTCAAGATGAGTGAATCTAATGAAGAAATTCGATACATTTTAAAATTTTACTACAAAAAAGGTAAAAATGCAAGCCGCGAAAAAATTTTGCGATGTTTATGGACCTAGTGCAGTGTCTGTGAGAGTAGCACAAATTTGGTTTAAGCGTTTTCAATCCGGAAATTTTGATGTCAAAGATGCACGTCGCTATGGTCGCCCTATTACGGATAAAATGGATGGCATTTTTGAAAAAGTGGAGCAAGATCGGCATATCAGTAGTTACGACGTAGCTGAAGAACTGGGAATTGACCACAAAACCGTTTTGGCACATTTGAAAAATACTGGGTACACAAAAAAGCTCGATATTTGGGTACCTCACGAGCTCACTGAAAGAAACCTAATGAACCGTGTACTCATTTGTGATTCTTTATTACGACGTAATGAAACCGAACCATTTTTGAAGAAGCTGATAACTGGTGATGAAAAGTGGATCACGTACGACAAGAACGTGCGAAAAAGGTCGTGGTCAAAGACCGGTCAGGCTTCACAGACTGTGGCGAAACCCGGGTAAACTCGCAACAAGGTGATGCTGTGTGTGTGGTGGGATTGGAAGGGCATTATTCATTATGAGCTGTTACCACCAGGCAGGACCATCGATTCTGAACTCTACTGCGGACAACTGATGAGATTAAAGCAAGAAGTTCACAAGAGAAAGCAGCCGGAATTAATCAACAGAAGGGGTGTGGTTTTTCATCATGATAACGCTAGACCTCACACATCTTTAGCCACTCAGCAAAAATTAAGATAGTTTGGCTGGGAGGTCTTAATGCATCCGCCGTATAGTCCTGACCTCGCATCTTCAGATTTCCACCTGTTTCGGTCTCTTCAGAATTCTTTAGGCAGTGACAGGTTAACATCACGAGAGGACTGCCAAAACCACTTGTCGCGGTATTTTGATCAGAAGTCCCAAAATTTATATAGCAATGGGATCATGTCCCTACCTACAAGATGGCAAAAAGTTATCGAACAAAATGGTACCTACATACTTTAGTTAAATGTAAATAAACTATATTAAAAAATGTTTTGAATTTTCTTAAAAAATGCGAAGAAACTTTTTCCCCAACTTATTATAAAAATGTGAAAGATATAGATCCCCCACCCCCCGTACCTCCCCCCCATACCCTCCATATTCCTTAGAAAGGATAATGCAAAGAAATCCGCGGGCATCAGCTTGTTACAAACATATCAAAGAGTATGGTTTGCAAAACACACGACAAATGAGTTGCTGACTTGTTTCCAGCCAGCCTACGCAAAAAGTCCAGGAAAAATTATGATTAGATCCCTGATACAAATGATACCTACGTTTTTTCCATAATCCCCATTAAATATAGTGAATGATGGATAGAAAACGATGTTTGCCGATAAATGATGCCGGTCGACAAATCGCCATAGCGCTGCGATGCCGTTCGGCCAATATTTTTAATCGTTGTTTTTATAACACTCGTTAATAGTGAGGGTTACGGCTGCTTTGTTTCGTGAACACGGATACAATTTGGTAGATTTGTGCTAGTATGGACTATGGACGGGTGCTGAGTAAGAGGTCTTAGATTTAACTCCGGGTCGCTGTGCTTTTTACAGTTTTTTTCGTGTAAAATTATGTGCAGCTTGTTGATGTTTTGTTGCATTGGCTTTTCCATGTCCCCTACTAATATGAGACTGAATTTATAATGATAGTTAAAATGTTGTTATTTATTGGATCTCCAACAGAGGATACACAATTACATGCAATTATACATAGAACAGGGACGAATACAAGTGCGTGCTTCCAATTATAGGAGATATCATCATTTACATAAAATCTAGGTACATTAAGTTTGACAAGAAAATAACATTAAAATAAATCAAAATACATAACAGGAAAATCACACAAAGGAAAAGAAAAAAACAAGTGAATTACACAACCAATGAATATATAAAAATAAAATACAAACAAATAAGAAAAAAAGAATACCCATAAAAGAAAAAAGACAAAAATAACCGAATTTTACTTATTGGATATTATGATTTTTATTGTCTTTTTTTTTTTTTGAACTTTGTTAATTTGCATGTAATATCCAATTAATTATGCTACAATACTTCGTTATACTGCCTACAGAGCCTTGGCAAAACGGCGAAGTGTCCGAGGTTTGTTTAGGATCCCGGCACATAAAAAAGGTTATAGTTAGATTTCCGCGGTAAGCGAGATGGTGCACTTATCTGCAGCTTTCCAAGAAGCTCGCTGCAGTCAACAACTCCATTGAACAGCTTGTGAAGAAATGTGAGATCTAAAACTCTTCTTCCATCCACTAACGACGGCAATTTATAGTACACCACCTTGTAACCTTCCTTGTTGACCTTGTACAATCTTACAATCGTATATTTTCTTTATGAACTCCGAAGACGCCTCGCTACTTTCGGTTCAATTTCACCATCCTTTAACAACAATAAAAAAAAACCTCTCAAAAACTGCTGCCCATCCTTCCTCACAATATGTATCGCACAAGTGACATCCTATCACGAGACGATTAATAGAAATACTATCTGCTGTGAAGTATAGCACGCGAAACTGCCATCAGCTGGCCGCGCGCTACGAACGTGTGTTCATTACTTAGCGCAGCGATTAAAAAACACGCGACGTCAAATTTTGTTTTTTTAAAGCATAAAAAGGTCTGTAGATTATTAGATTTTTAATCCAAAGCTCGTGACATTGTTTTTCGACTTTCGATGTAGTTTTTGTTACGGGCGACGATAACCGACTTTAAATGATTTTGTACTGAAGATCACGTCTAAACGAGTAGTGTTAATGATTTGAAAAAAATATTATGTTAACTTAGAACATTTTATCAATATATGTGAATATTTTAAATTATGTTTATATTACATAGTGAAATTAATTTGTAAAGTTATGTCTAACGCGGATAAAAAACTGAGAATGGTGCAAAATCTACCCAGCGTATTTTTCTGAAACTTTCACAAATATAAATATAATTTAATTATTGATCTTTTAGTATACGCGTTTTATTAAAATACCTTTTGTTTTGTTTATAATAAATTAATAATGCGTCAAATTGGGGACAGCGCTCCTTGATAGGCGAGTTCTATTAATAGCTGAACTTACGACGCGTAGCGTGAGCTCAGTACAGAACACGCAAGCTAACTACTCAAGGTCACTGGCATATATCTCCGTCTTAATAGGCCATGGGTTCTGTATCGGTTGCAGGAAGACGTAAATACACTGCTACAACGATCTTTTGGCGCTCGAATGACCTCGGACCCGCTAGGCATGGCGGGCTGATACCAGTTGGGGGTGCGGCGAATGTACAAGTATCTCCCGGGCCCCCGACTCATGGTACTAGAAGGAACAGTGGGGTTTTAGTCGGTAGGAGTCCGACATAACCCTCCGTTCTTCCCAGGAGGAGAGTATCCATAAGGAAATACCAAAAGAAAAAAAAATAAGAAGTTTTTGTAGCTTTTGTAGAATTGTTTTGTGAAATGTAAATTGAAATGTCTTAAAAAAACGGCGCGCGGTGTTAGTTTCGAGTTTGGCCACGCGCCACAATAGCATTTTTGCGCTGTAAAAGTCTTATTTAGATGACACTGATTTAAAAACAGAGTAGACAGCAAGCTGCAGGAAGCATGTTAAACATAGCTAATACGCATAGGTTTTTTTGATGTAATGAAAATTTTCATTCCATCAAAAAATACCATCATTTTCATGTCATTGTGCAAGTGAATTTTAAACGATTCAATTATGTTTACGGTAAGTAATTTGAAAGTATTTCTGAGACTAAGACTAAAAACAAGTTAAGAAGGTAGAAAATTTGTATTTTTTCCATTATGCTGGCTGGTGAGTGGCTATAAATCGCTGGTGCAGCTTGGTCGGCTAACCGCGCGGCTATAAATCGCTGCGGTGTCAATTATCATTTGTTGCGACCGCGCCACCAGTATTGACGTCTTAAAGGGGATGCGATCTTGGTACAGAGAAAATGTTTTTTTTTAAGGCGACTCTTATTTATTGCAATTGTGTGACGGGCTCGTGGCTACATGCTAACAGCTGCACGGGTCCAATGAAGGTTAAGCTACGCTTGCTGCGGTCGGTTCGTGGATGGTGGCCATCCATTACATCGAGACCCCTCCTTACTTCAATAGAAAGACAGAAAATACGTTTATTTGCGGTAAACATGACGCAAAAAAGAACATAAACACAAAAATAAGAAAAGGTTGGGGGAAACATGCGTCACATAAACGCAAAACGGCTATCGCTCAGCATTATACTGCGACGCTATGCAAGACAGAGCCCCAGCGCTGGTTTTCAGCGACAGCCGGCGCTGACGTAATGACGTCGTACGGTGCAGCAAACAATTAATAGGACGCTGTACGGTACATCATACATAAAGAAAAATAATATAATTTAAATAAGTGATAGAATAAACTAAACAGAAATATTAAAAGCAGATATACATGCTGTGAGCAAAAACAAACAACAACAACAACAATGCATGCTGTGAAAAAGCACGTTATGCTGTTGGTCCCGGCTGTCACGTAAATCTTTAAGCTTCGTTACGGGTAGTCAGAAGCCCATAAGTCTGACCAGCAGTCTTACCGAGGGGTAACGTGTTACTCAGTAACTGGATTGTGGAGATCAGATAGGCAGTCGCTCCATGTAAAATATTGGAAGCCGACCCCAACATGGTTGGGAAAAGGCTGGCAGATTGATTGAGTGACAAATTAGCTGGCAGCTCGTCGGAAGATAAAAAAAAAAAAACTTTATTGTTCAAGAGAGCAGTACAAATTCAAAACAGCACTAGCCTCCACACTAGGATTCCCTGTGTCGTGGAGACTAGTCTCCTTCGTCTTACAACTTTATACATAGTAGGTAGACACATACGTAACGTCGGTTGGTAAGATTTGTGAGGCGACATTAACCGAATATTATTCTCTAACAATAAATAAAATTCATGTAAACTTATGTGATAAACCATGGTATTAAATATTAAAGCATGTGTAATGTATCATGCACGTGTATGGTGTGGGTGTATGATGAATGAGTGAGTTAGGGTGGGTTTGGGACAAACGAAGACAGAACCTGACCACGGGTAAGAGTACTCCCCTCCCGTCATCAGGACAATAGGCTTGGGTATCCCACGAAAGAATGGTACACCAGCTACTTTGCTAGGGTGTTGCGATCTTTGAAACAAAGCTGAAATGCCTCATTTCAGCCGAAAGACGTCCACTCCTGGACGTCCCTTTGCCATGCCCCTTTTTGCAGGAAGTCTCCAACCACCTTTATACCAAGTTTCATCTTGATCGGTTGTAGAATACAACCCGCAGAGGAGTACCAACAAACTCATGGAGAAAAGCAAATTTTGCGACTTGATGCAGAGACGCTTCGCTTGCTCGGTCAAAAATTGGAAGAAGAGTATACAACTTTAGGGTTTTTAAGGTTCTGTGCCCAAAAGGTACCAACGGGACCCTTTTTTTCTTTCGTAGAACATCTGCGTTTACGTGACCGTTTGATCGATAATAGTACTTGCTTCATCATTCATAATTTCAGCCAAAAGACATCCACTGCTGGACATACACCTCCCCCAAAGAGGGGTTTGCCATAATCGCCACGCTTGGCAGGTGGGTTGGCGAACGCAGTATGGTGTTAAAATGCATAGAGACCGCTGCTGCCCATTCTCTAGTCGTGTAGTGCCTTAGTCGCCTTTTACGATGCCCACGGGAAGAAATAGGGTGGTGCTATTCTTTACGTCCGGCACCAATCAGACAAAATGCCTCATGTGCCTCCAATTACTCGGGAACCCGTCAAACAACACAGCGACACTGCTCTGTGGTAGAAATCTGTGTTGGTAGGATTTCTTTGGACTAGCTCCGTTAGTAAAGAGCTCTACCTACTAATAAACGCCAAGATGTGGCAGTCGTAGTCATAAAACGGACAAGTAATACCTACAGAAAATAATATGGTGATCATATGTTCTGACCAAGATTATGTCTGGACTTTAAAAGAGCCTGACCCTTGAGTTTGTTTCGCCATTTCTTCTCAGGGATGTATAGGAATTGTCGACTCCATCTAGCTTATTTTTAGGGTTCCGTGCTTCAAAAGGAAAAAAAACCGAACTCTTGTAGGATCAATTCTTGTCCGTCTGTCAGTTTGTCAAGATCCTTTTTCTTAGGAACGCGTGGAGGTAACAAGTTGAAATTAATATCAAATACGTAGGTTTATGTATGGTCCCTTAGAGCTTAGTGCCTATTGTTTTTTTTGTTAATGTGAGGACGTTGTAGGCATAATAAACTATATATCTGTAGACCATTTTCTATTTTGTTAAGTACCTGGTACTTGTGACTGGCCTACGCTGTCCTCTCATACATATTAACACTGTAATTTGAAAACATTGTAAAAGCCATTTTTTTTTAAAGAGTAACCGTGGAGTTTCTTGCCGGCTCTTCTCCATAGGAAATGACCAATTGGAACCGTGCACCTAGCTTCTGACGTTTCATAAGTGCCCTTGTAGGCTTATGTGAAATAAAAATATATTTGATTTGATTTTGAGCTCTAAAAATATCAAGCGTCTAAGTCTACGCAATCAACAAAAGCGTCCATTTATGCGCATATTTTGATACTCTTAGATAAATCAAAACCTCTAGGGAACTTCCCGTTGACCTAGAATCATGAAAATTGGCAAGAAGCAAGGAATCACAGCACAAATAAAGGAAAAAGTCCGAAAATCATGACAACGAGTAATAGTCTACCAACTTAAATTTGCAGTTGAAGAATTGAACGTAACGTATATCAATGTATGGGAGAGCATGTTTTTCAACTACAATGTTAAGTTGGTTTTTGGGATAAATTCATCCCAATTACTACACCCTTCATTGTGTGTGGTCAGACACGTACTTGGCCGGTATTTTTGATTCCGATTTCCTATTTACAGAATCTATAGTAGGTATTGCTGAGTTTCTAATGGAGAAAAAATAATAATTCTAATGTAGGAGCGATGTTTTTGGTTCTGTTTGACTGTTGTATTTTTATTTGTTTTGACATTTGAATTAATATGACGATAATATTTTGTTCTTATTTTCTACTTATCTTATTTAATTGATGTTTGAATTGCATGCTGTTCCTACATTATAAGTAAATTTAATTTATTGTAATCGTTAACATATTCATTTCAGTTAAATGTTTTTTTTAATGTATAATAAATTGATAGTTATAATTAATTGAATAACTAAACAAATGTTATTGTAATACATATTTGTACGCCGTTAAGGTAAAACATGACTGTGAACCTTTCTGCAATATACTTAACATCTTGCATGCTTTGTGTGTGCATTACTCATGTTTAGAACAAATAAATGATCTATCTATCTATCTATCTATAACAAAACGGGATTTCTAAAAACTCTATATTTACCGAGTCTCGTCTCATCTCACTGGCTCGTTTAATGGCCGCGGGTGCCATAAACATTGACAAATGTTCTATTAGGAACTATTACTAAGAAGAACCAAATGCAAGCATGTCTATGTTATTCATACGCCAGCAATGCACTGTAGACGTTTGCGTCTGATAAATCTGGATGGCGTTGAGCGGTTATTGATGATGTACTCATTGATCGTACGCCTTCAATATTGCTGTTACAATTTTAAGTTTCGAACGATTTGAATTTGTCATGTTTGATTTTGAATGCTGTTTATTTTTGTTGCTTGTATAAAATTAAATACTGGTCGAATTTATTCAGGACTTACGGATTTTATGGAAGTCAGTACAAAATTAAGAATAGAATAGAATAGAATACTCTTTATTATGTACACCATAAAAGTCACACACACAAGACACAAGACACTTTATGAAAGTAGCTGACTCTGGTTGCGATGCTCGTTACCACAAAACCAATAAAAAAAAATTGCGTGCCTTACATTAGTCGCATATGATGTGTGATATCTGACATCTCACCTTGGTAATAACCAAACTGAGCAGCGACAGAAATTAACCTCAAAATTAAAAAAAAACCGCTCAAGTGCGTGTCCATGCACAATGAAGGGTTCCCTAGTTGGGATAAATTTATTCCAAGAACAAACTTAACATTGTAGTTGAAAAACATGATCCCCATACATTCCAACTGCGAATGTGAGTTTGAACGCACAATATTGAGTGATTTACCATGTTATTTTAAGACCACAGACTTCTTATAGGTTTTTCTGTAATCTATGAGTAAAGAACTATTTTCTGTATTTTTATCAAAGTTTTAGGCTCAGTAGATTCGGAGATAAAGGGGGGGGGGGAATGGTAATTTTTCATCTATTTTCTTAAATAATTTCAAAAGTATATATTTTAAAAGTATAAAAAAATATGTTTAAAATCCATAAAACAAGCCCTTTCATTTGATATGTTACACGGTACAGTCAGCAAAACTTTTTTTTTAAAATGTTTTAATTTTCCCCCAAAAGTGACCTCCATATTCAAAATTAATTTATTTACGTAACATTTATTTATTTATTTATTTATTCAACATCACATACATTTGTTTTAACAGGTAATATAATACCCAAGCTAACAAAGGTAGTCTTATTTTCTAATCATTCGGTCCCTAATGACGGGTCCGGGTAAAGCACAAGTTACACAGTGGACAACACACTAAGTGTCACCCTCTGGAATTCCGCCAAAGAGCAAGAAAATATGTCCAACCGACGAGAGATACTATTAAGTATTTTTATTGCACGAATCTCTGGCGCAAACATGAATAAGTTCGTACGGGTTGCCGGAACTTTAAAAAGTTCTCCCCTCGGCCCCAACCGTAACCTCCTGTCTGGAACGAGCAATCCCAACGATTCCAATATTTGTGGATTATTCAGTATCCCACGAAAAACCATAAACACATAATTTACAAGAGCGAGGTTGCGCCTTACTTCCAACTTATAATATCCAACCATGCCTATAACAAAGAGAGTTGGATACATAAGTGGGTAGAAAGGGTAGACACCAAACTGCTTCCAGTACAAGTATCGGGTAAATTTGTTCTGCATCTTTTCCAACATCTGAGAATACTTCACTTCATAAGGATTCCAGATGATAGCACTAGTTTCCAAGTTGCTTCGCACTAACGCATTGTAAAGTGCTCTCACTGCCGTCATATTAGTGAAGTCACGGGTTTCACGCATGACAAAACCAAGATTTTTAAACGCTTTTTTGCACACGTGCACTACATGAGCACGAAACGAAAGATCCCCAGAGAAAGTAACCCCGAGATCTCGCACTACCCCCACCCGCGTTATGGCGTGGCCGCCCATGCAATAATCATGTCGTCGGGGTATCACGGCACGCGTGATGGACATTACGCTACACTTCGTCACATTAAAGAGTAGTTTATTCTCTTCACTCCACGCTACCACCCGATCGATGTCTCGCTGGAGCATTCTGCAGTGTGACTCGTCTGAGATCCGCAAAAATAGCTTGAGATCGTCAGCAAATAACAAACAGCTAGCGTCTTTAATGACTTCTGGAAGATCATTGATCATAATTATGAATTCTAAAGGTCCTAAATTTGTCCCCTGACTTACCCCCGTAAGGGTGGAGTACGGGTCCGAGGTGTAACCTGCATATTCTACCATTTGTTTGCGGTTGCCCAAATAGTTAGCAAAGAACTCTAGGAGGGCTGGGGTAAAACCAGCCCTCGCAAATTTCATTAAAAGTATATCATTATCCACACTGTCAAATGCCTTCCTGAAGTCGAAGTAAGCGACGTCCAGTTGGGCACCAGACTCCGAGTCCAGCACTGTGGTGGCTTGATTTAAAAAACACATTAAATTAGAGTTCGTGCTACGGCCCACACGGAAACCATGCTGTGCGTCGTTGAGCTGTGAGGCTACTTGCGAGTGGATAGTTGAACACAACGCGGACTCAAAGACTTTAGCAAATACTGACAGTACTGCTATTGGTCTATATCCGCTAACATCCGAACTAGGAGCCCCCTTCGGTACCGGAGTAACCCTGGTCAATTTCCAGCCATCCGGATACGAGCATTCTCGTAAAAAGCTATTTAATAAATGCATGAGCGGCCGGGCCAGTACTGCCCTACAATCCCTAACAAGGAAGGGTGGCACCCCGTCTGGCCCAACCGAACGCTTGGGCTTGAGGCGCGTGAGCGCGGCTCCCACCTCACCGAGAGACAGCTGCCCCACGTGAACGCGAGCGCCGCGCTCGGGCGCCGCCAGCCCAGCGGCATATAACATATCCGTATTTGGGTCACAGAAGTTCATATGTGTACCAAATTTCAACTTAATCGGTCCAGTATATTCGGAGCAAATCAGCTGTGACAGACGGACAGACAGACAAACAGACAAGCGAATGATCCTCCTATAAGGGTTCCTTTTTTATTTTTGAGGTACGAAAAAAAAGCTAAATACTGAAGTATTTATACGAATAACTATTCATTACTTGTGTTCCCCCACTGTTCAAAATTCAACCCCTTCTACTTGCAATCTATATCATCATCATCATCATCATTTCAGCCGGAAGACGTCCACTGCTGGACATAGGCCTCCCCCAATATTTGGGGGGGGGGTTGCCATAATCGCCACGCTTGGCAGGCGTGTTAAAATACATAGAGAACGCTGCTGTCCATTCTCTAGTAAGTCCCTTAGTCGCCTTTTACGACACCCACGGGAACCACGCCTACCGACATGATAGAAATATAAAAAAAGTAAAAAGTTGCATGTAGCAGTAAAACACGCGGGTGCTGATTTGCCCAAACAAAATGAGCAGGCGCGAACATAAATTCCCCCCGTTGAAGGACGCAGAGCTTCAACCAGGAAACTCTTCACACGTAGGCAGGGGGCACAGGCGGACTAGAGATCGACGCACGCAGCCTCTTGCCGTGTTGATATCTGCGACGCGAGATATGCCATCTGGTCCAGGGAAAAGTCTGGCGACACGTCCGAGGCGCCAATTGAGTGGTGGTGTATTGTCTTCTTGTAAGATCACCAGATCTCCGATATTCAGCTTTTTAGAATCAGTCTTCCATTTAGTACGTTGACGAAGTTCAGAGATATATTCTTTTTGCCAGCGCTTCCAAAATTCTTGCCTTATTTGCTCAAGGCGAGCGTACCGGTTACGATGGGTCGTCTTGCAATCGTCTTGAACTGGGGTTGGCAGCGCATTGAGTGATCTGCCAATCAGGAAGTGCCCTGGGGATAAGGATAGGAAATCATCAGGGGATGAAAACATTGGGCACAAGGGGCGACTATTTAGAACTGCCTCTACTTGTGCGAATAAAGTACCTATTTCTTCGAAAGAAAGATGGGAATTTCCCATGACTCTTTTGACATGATATTTAGCAGCTTTAATTCCAGTTTCCCAAATTCCACCGAAGTGAGGACTGTAAGCAGGTATAAATGAAAATTTTATTCCTTCTCCTGTTGCAAACTGAGAAAGAGATTCGCTATTTAGTTTTAGAAAATTGCTAAGTTCCTTAGCAGCGGCAACGAAATTTCGTCCGTTATCAGAGCAAACCTCCGCCGGCTTGCCACGGCGAGCAACAAATCGACGAAATGTCATAATAAAAGCTTCTTTGGTCAAGTCACTAACGGGTTCTAAATGAACACATTTAAAACGTAGACAAATAAATAGACATAAGTAGCATTTTACTAATCTAGCACCACGTCCCTTGCGATTTAATATGAGAAAAGGACCGGCGTAGTCAATCCCGACAGATTTGAAAGGAAAATCAACGGAAATACGATTTGTAGGTAAGTTGCCCATTTTTGG
This sequence comes from Tiliacea aurago, assembly GCA_948098905.1. Lineage (NCBI taxonomy): Eukaryota > Metazoa > Arthropoda > Insecta > Lepidoptera > Noctuidae > Tiliacea > Tiliacea aurago. The sequence goes on from OX402593.1 coordinate 24,181,813, forward strand.
GGATATGGTTTGCCCACGAACACGCACGCAAGTAACACATTGCTTCACAACGCTTCTAGCTAACCTTCTGCCGTTAATAGGCCACACAGATTCTCTGATCGTTGCTAGTAATAGCTGTGGACCAGCATGCAAATTTCGTAAATGTTCGTGTACAAAATAAAGTTTTGTTACATAATGAGAAGAATCCAAGAGTAATGGATGTTTTTTATCAAAAGAATAATTAGAATTATGTAATCTCCCTCCAACTCTTATTAGATTAGTTGTGGGCTCAAAGAAAGGTGATAAACATAATAATTTAGATTTAGGCAATAATGATTTTGATTGAATTCTTTTATATTCAAGAGGAAAAGATTGTTTCTGTGCAACTCGACAAATGAAAATAAAGGAATGATTTAGTTCATGCACTGTTAAAGGGCCAGATAAACGATTAAGCCTATTTAATCGTTAAGAGTTGTGTAAAAACCGTAAAATATATGCAAATGGTCTTTGCAATTTTGAAAATTTTGAAAATACCTTGAAATCGAATGTAGATTCAGGTAAATTAATATAATGACTTTTTACTTCAGGTAATTCAATATTTTGATTTGTATGTAGTATTGGCCATTTTGATTTATCATTGTATAAAAACGATGGGCCTCGCCACCACATCAAATTGTCACGAAGGTGATGAGCGTTTACACCTCGAGAAATTAGGTCAGCGGGGTTGACGTCAGTGGGAACATGACGCCAATCCTTGCGATTAGTAAGATCTAAAATTTCAGCTATTCTATTTGCGACGAATGTTTTTAGTTTTCCTGGATCATTTTTTATCCAGCATAGTACGATATTAGAATCGCACCAATGTATCATTTTTGTAGGAAGAAGTCTTAAGGACTCGATAACAGATTGACATAGATTAGCTGACAATAACGCCGCGCAAAGTTCGAGGCGAGGTATGGTGATGGGCTTTATAGGAGCAACCTTGGATTTTGAACATAACAAACTTACTGTCACCTCATCGCTTTCGTTCACCGTTCTCATGTAGATACAGGCCCCGTAAGCGACTTGTGAGGCGTCGCTGAATGAATGCAGTTCTATGGACTTTGGTGAATCACCAATCACTCTACGTGGAATATGAAGGTCTGCAAGTAAAGGTAAGTTTTTTGATATTTCATTCCAACTTTCCTGTATTTCGTTAGGTACAGGTTGATCCCAGTCAATTCCCTTGACCCACAACCTTTGAATCAATATTTTAGATTGAATTATACATGGGCTCAATAACCCAAGTGGATCAAAAATACGGAGTGACTGCGACATTATAAATCTTTTGGTAATTATTGTGTTGTTTATGTCATTATTTTTTACAGGAAAATTGAACGTGTCATCACTTGGATCCCACCCTAGACCAAGAGTACTGGAGGATTCACTCAAGGTAAGTTTTTCTTTTGTATTAATTTCTATATTATGGAATAATTTTGGTAAATTAGTTTTGTATTTTCGTAGGGGAAAACAAGCTGTGTTTAGAGCAGTAGAAAGTGCCTTTTGTATGTATAAAAATTGATCTTCATTGTCTGAGCCTGTAATGACGTCATCAACAAAAAAGTCATTTTGTATTATAGTTTTAATTAATTCATCATCACACTCTTCTCCTACTTGCCACAGACATTTAGTGCTAAGATAGCTGGCACTTGCAGTACCGTAAGTGACCGTATCTAAACGCAAAGTTTGGATAGGATGCGACTCATCTTCTCTCCATAATATTAATTGAAGATCACAATCATGTGGGTCCATAGCAATTTGTCTATACATTTTAGCTATGTCTCCAGTCAAAATGTACTTATATTGACGTGCTCTAATTAGAATGGAGAATAGAGAATTCTGCAAATTAGGCCCAACCATTAAGATGTCATTTAGAGAGTAGCCAGAGGTTGTGGGATTTGAGCCATCAAATACCACTCGAATCTTGGTGGACTCACTGTCCTCTTTGAATACAGCATGATGACATAGAAAATATGAAGGATTTGGTATTGCAACAGGTGACTCTGAAAGATGTCCTAGGTTGGAATATTCACGTATAAATTCTACGTAATGTGACTTTAGTGTCGGATTTTTCTTGAATCTTTTTTCGAGATTTTTGAAACGTTTTTTAGCTTGGTAATAAGAATCACCGAGGCAGTCAGGTGAGTCCTTTAGTGGTAACTTCACTCTAAATCTGGCATTACTCAAACGAGTTGTAGTTTTGTGAAATTGTTTTTCACATGCTATTTCGTTGGAACTGAAAATCTTTCTTTGAGGGAGACTTTCGAGTTCCCAGAATTTAGTAAGCATTTCATCCAAATTGTTGTTTGGAACAATTGCATGATTGAATTGAATATTTTGATTATATTTTTGTGCATTGATAGGGCCGACTATAATCCAACCTAATTTGGAATTTTGTAATTTAGGATTATCTGGGCCTAGGGAGCGTTGTCCGCTAACTAGTATATCCCAGAAGATGTCTGCACCAATGAGAATCTCAATGGCAGCAGGTTCATTGAATTTAGGATCAGCTAATATAATACCCTTTGGTATTTTCAGGTGATTTGTATCGACGAAAACCTTTGGAATGTCTCCGGTAAGTTGGTTGAGAACTTAGCTAGACAACTTAACTTGGTAAGTGCCATGGATTGATTTTAGATGAGTAACACAACTTTCTAATATTGTGTCACACTTATTGTTTCCTATTCCTATAACATTTAATACATTTAACGGATTACACATTAAACCTAATTTTACTTGCAGGGATTTTGTAATGAAAGTAGACTGGCTGCCACTGTCTAACAGCGCGCGAACCCTTTCGGTTTTGTTATTTTGAGGATTATGAACTTCTATAATAGCCGTAGACAGAAATACATGACCATTATTTTGTTGAGAAAAAGTCACTACGGTCTCCTTTTTACTATCGTCATTTGCGTCTATTTTGTTACAGTTAGCTGATACGCTAGAATCGTGGAGAAGAGTATTATGCTTTTGGTTGCAATGCCGACACGAACCCATGCCGCACTCAGACGCAGGATGACCTTGGCGCAGGCAATTTACACACAATTTATATTGGGATATGCATGACATTTTCTCTTGAATGGATTTTGATTTAAAAGTTGGACAATCATAAATCCTATGATTTCCATTGCATACTACACACAGATAAACAGTTGAAGAATTATTACGAGATTGAGAAGTTGATGCAAAGACATTAGTATTTTGGTTACGGCTTGGTTTATTAGAAGCAAGCTTATTGTTATTTGATTGAGATTGATTAGACGAGGGACGTGGGTTTTGTTGTGATTTTGAATTATTATTATTGTTGCTCATAGATTTATTCTGATTAAATGATTCTAGTACATTGGCGCGGTCAATTAAGAATTTATTAAATTGCTCCAAAGTCGGCAAGTCATTAACGCAATCTATTGTGTTGCGATATTCTTCCCATTTTAGTATGGTACGACTATCCAATTTAAGCAATAAAATAAATATTAGCAACATGTCCCAATGGTCTGTAGGTAGACCTAAACTCTTTAAAGCTCTTAGATTTTTAGTGACGTTATCAACTAAACACCGAAGAGACCTATCTGACTCACGCGTTATTGGTTGAATATTTATTAAAGAATCTAGGTGATGATTCATAAGAATCCTTTTGTTATCGTAACGCTCGCAAACCTGTTTCCAAGCCTCTTGGTAACAATTTTGTATTCATTATTTCGGCTCCGATAACGGAGGTTATCAAAATGACTAAATTATACTAGTTTCAATTTCTTCATGAGTTTTACTAAAGGAATTCCAATCTTGTGCTTAAACACCTTTAATAAAATTAACAGCGAAAAGGAAAAAAAACCAACGGGAAATGGTAGACATCAGAATTATTAATCAGAATCGCTTAAAAGGCTTGCTACCTACCGATAAATCATCATCGACTCCTGTTAGCACAACATATAAAAAAATAATTTCGAACGCGCGCTGTAAAAGGAAATACGTCATACATTTTTTTTTTAATATGCAAAGCTCAAAGGAAATAAATTCAAAGGGAATGTTTAATAACCTTTTTTAAAATTCGATATTGCTCAGTGTTGCTTTTATAGATTTTTTACGTTTAAAGTTTAATATCTTTCATTTATTTTTAATCGCTATGCTGTGATTATGTTTTATTTTCATTTTAATATTGCAATGTTGTTTCATGTTCCAGTATTTACTTTTCTGTTGATCAACAAACGTTCCTAATATAAGGTATTTTTACTCATGTATAAATTAATGACGAAAAGTGCAAATATTATGAGTAATATTTCTGATTGTATTTTTATTTATTTAAAGTTCTCGCACACAATAAGGTACAAAGGCGGACTTAATGCCTTAGGCATTCTCTACCAGTCAACCAAGGGTGGTGAAGAGATAAGATGGCGGGTACTCTGATTGAGAGAAAATAATAATATAAAAATCAATGATGTATTACCTTTAGATGCGTTACCCGCGCTCAATAATGGCAAAGTAAATGCAAGGCAATTGCCCAGAGAGGAATTAGTCGCGCGCCATCCAGTGACGCGGCTACACGTCACAATCACTCGCAATTTTCAGCAATTATTTGTGAAGAAAATGCCGTCCCGTGTCTATACACGATGTACATATTACACCGCTACTGTGGGAGTACAGAAAAACGTCTCATTTCATGCATAAGTACTTATTGTATTTTTTTATTATAAGAAAACGTTGTTTTGTTTTGTACTTGTACAGCCAGTCAGCCATTTTTCCTGACGCGTACGCGCCAATGAACATGCAGCAGCTAGTGACGTAATTAAATATGTATGTTTATCTCTTTTTAACAACAGTTATCGGTATAGGAAGGGTATAGATCTGTCCTTTTCTTCCCGCACTGCATGATTGTACGCAAGTATGTAGCTACATTCATGGCTTACGCTGTTTTTGAGTGCACTAATGTTCGTGTATGACGCGTCTATTTATAATACGTCATTGATAAAAATATTAAATTATAACACACTTATTTAATTATGAATAAAATAGGTGCACAAGTACATAAATAGATTATAAACTTATAATACACATACATACTTATTTAGGTACTATAATATATCCTTACATGTTATATAATATATATATATTTATAAATATACATACAAATTCAAGGAAAGGTGGTAATTGAGATGACTTTACGCTATTTGTTTTGTAAATAACTCTGCAATTTCCGATTAAATGCATACCAACCGGTGACCGTCTTGATATCATGAGGGCATTCCAGAGAAGAATGGACTGAATATGAAAGGAAGAATGAACAAAGTCAGAAGTATGAGAAGGACAGAGTAGAAGAACGCAGATTCTTAGCGTGTTAAGAACATATATACTGGAAGTGAGACATAAGATAAGAAGGAGGGCTGGGAGAGTTGAGAAGGGAGAAAAGTGTGGTCAACGCGCGCAAACTTATTCTCTGGCGAATGGACATCCACTTGAGCTCAGTCCTGTAACTCGACACATGGTCATATATTATTTTCTTAGATTAAATAATAATAAAACATTTATTGCAAGGTACAATGGCCCATAGACATATACCTTACAAACTAACATATATAAAGTATAAAACAAAAACTCGTGTTAATAAATATATCTTAAAACTATGTTAGTAGCACTTCACTTCACTAGCTTGTCCTTGTGCTGTCCTGTGGCATTTGTCGGCGGAAGCGACGAAACACCACGTCTTGCGGCCAAAAGTCTTCCTCCATGACGACGGATAGAAAACAATTCGGTACTGGCACCACGAACGCCTTGAAGTTGACGTTGCGGTGCGACTCCAGTTACTGCACCCTCGGCGTGTACCTCGTCTTCTATTATTGAACCGGATACCATTGTTGAGTAGTCTGTCGAGCTTATCCAGCAAAACCGCATTCAAGTCAAAGTAGCACACGTCACCATAGTCGATAAGATAAGATAAGATTTATTTTTCTCACCACAGTACATTGTTACAAGCTATCAGAGTCAGACAACATTTTTATATTGTGGGAGACTGGTGCCTAAACTAAGCTCTAGGCCTGTATTTCAGATCACCAGGTCTCCGCCCTTTTACAAAATTAAACATTTTATTTATTTTTTATGTACTTGTACACTGACAACCTAAAAGAAAACAATATTATAAAAAAGATTGGTGACTCGAGTGGAAATTTTTAAACTTTACATAAAAACTATACTTTTGTTAAAGGTTATTTGTGTGTGGAGTGTTGAATTTCGCGTGGTTGTGTTAGGCGCTTTTTTTTTTTTTTTAGTGTGCTTGACTGAATGATAGTGTTATTTTTATGATAGGGGATTTTTATATCTATAACACCTTTTTACTTGATACAGTATTATAAGCCTCTAGTCAAAACAACAACACCATAAACCAAACCATTTTACGTTTAATTACATTATTATATAACGGTTTTGTTTACCAACCAAGATGCGATAACGTAATGTCTCCCTTACTTAGCTGGAAATCTCAAGTTAAAATTTATTTAAGCAATCTTGGCAAAAGCTGTGATCTTGCTGAAGTATTGCCTTAATTACAGAGCGGTAATTGACCTATAAATAGTGGCAGCTCCGACGCACCCTGGCTTGCAAGCGACCTAATGTTAACGTGTGTGTATTTAAGGGTAACCAGTTCTGTTCGTGTAACAGGGGGAGATTTTTAGAGTTTCGTAGTAAACAAGGAACCCTTATAGTTTCGCCATGTCCGTCTGTCTGTCTGTCTGTCTGTCCGTCCGTCCGTCTGTCCCCGGCTCAGCTCAGAGACGCTTATACCCATGCCAAATTACAGCTTTGTAGGACAAAAGCTGTAATTTGGCATGGGTGTACTTACTATGGCATATTAATCACACCGAGAAATTCGTAAAATAAAACCATGAAAATCTTTTTTTTTTAGGATACCTCCCTTGCACGTAAAACGGGGATGATATTTTTTTTTCTCGTCTAATACATGGTGTGGGATATCGTTGGATAGGCCGTTTAAAAATATTGTGGGTCTGTGAAAGACATTTTTCAATTCTGAGATCGGTTTGCGTAACATTAAGCTTTATAGTGCTATTTTTTGTTAGAGTCTAGTTTTTCTCCCCCCTGTCAGCTAAATGGTTTTGGATATGTGAAAAAATTCATGGCAGTAGTATATATAACGAAATTAAAAGGAAAACTATCACAGCTAAGTAGGGTTTACAAGTTAACGAGTAATAGTCGACCAACTTAAATTTGCAGTTGAAGAATTGAACGTAACGTATATCAATGTATGGGAGAGCATGTTTTTCAACTACAATGTTAAGTTTGTTTTTGGGATAAATTCATCCTAACTACGGAACCCTTCATTGTGCGTGGTCCGACATGCACTTGGCCGGTTTTTTATTGAAATAAGAAAGATTTGGTTCTTTAGGTTCTTTATTATACAGTTATTCTTTTAAAATATATTTTATCTGTTGAGAAGTGAGAAATCACAGTCAGTAATTTATTTAGTCGCCTTTTACGACACCCACAGGAAGAAATAGGGTGGTGCTATTCTTTACGTCCGGGACCACACGGAATACACACAGGAAGGAGACTTAGCGACTTACTAGAAAATAGGCAGCAGCGTTCTCTCACCATACTGCGATCGCCAACCCGCCTGCCAAGCGTGACGATTATTTCACTCACAAAACTTAAGTTAAATATGATCAAAATAGTTGCGGAACTGATAATGTCTTTAAAATGTTAGGTTGTGTAATTAAAAATGTTAGGCTCAGTAGTTTCGGGTTTCGGAGATAAGGGGGGAAAGGTCTATTTTCATATTAAAAAAATAATAATTTTAAGTTTTAAAATTATAAAAAATATGTCTCTGAAATTCTTACAACAAGCACTTTTGTTGGATATGTCACACGGTACAGTATTCAATTTTTTTTTTCCTAATTTGTCTCCCAAAAGTGAAAATAATCAAAATATATTTTTTATTTCAACTTAATCGATCCAGTAGATTCAGAGAAAATCGGCTATGAGAAACGGACAGACGGACAGAGAGACAGACAAATAGACAGACAGCTAGCCAGACTGACAGACAAACAGACACACGAGTGATCCAATAAGGGTTCCATTTTTTCTTTTGGGGTCTGGAACCCTAAAAAGAACTAAAATTAGCTAAAGTATTAATAAAACGTACGCAACGTAAACATAGAACTTTAATATAGTCTTGGTAGCTTGAGAATTATCTTCAGGGCCGGATTTAAAGGTGTGGAGGCCCTGGGGCAACTAAGAAGTGGAGGGCCCAAAAATGTATTGAGAACGGACAAAAAAAAACAATTGAATAAAAAACATTTTACAAAAAAAAATAACCGACTTCCAAAAAAACACTATAAAGTGAAAAATTACTTTAATTTCGGAAGTCGGTGTCTTTGAATCTGTATTTTAGTTTTATGCCACCGACTTCCGAAATTAAAGTTATTTTTCACTTTGTAGTGTTTTCTTGGAAGTCGGTTATTTTTTTTTGTAAAAAAATGTTTTCACTTTTTAGTGCCGAAAAAGAATTTTCCAAATAGGTTCGTAAATGACGGAGTTATGCGCGAACAAAAAACGCAATGCAGAGTAAACGAAAAGATCGTTAACGTAGACAATGTAGATACATTTTTAGATGTTTGTTGATTTTTCAAAAACCGCTTGTCCGATTTCGATAAAAATTTCATGGGACCATTTCGGAAGTATACCCTTTCCAATAAAAAAAAAATTCAAATCGGTTGGCAAGCAACGGAGCTATGCGCGAACAAACATAAAAAAAAAAAATACAAACATCCGAATTGAGAACCTCCTTCTTTTTTAGAAGTCGGTTAAAAAGGTACCTTGTGAATGTGAACATTTTTTTCTTTGATACACAATCAATCTGCCGCCTGTTCCCAACTATGCTGGGGTCGGCTTCCAGTCTAACTAGATGCAGCAGCATACCAGTATTTACATGGAACGACCGCCTATCTGACCCCCACAATACGATACCCCTTGGTAGGACTGGTGGGATTTTTTTTTTTTGATACACAAAGGAGACTCGTTGAACGTCCCAGCGTCGAATAAAAACAATTCAATTAATGAACTGTTTACGATACATGTCAACCCGTTGACGAATTTAACTAGTTGATTGACTAGTTGACGAATGTAAATCAACGTTGACGTTTCGTTCAACGACCCATCCCTACAAAGGATGTATTTTCTTTCTTATCTAAAAAAATCACATTGTGGAGGCCCCTTCTTTGTGGAGGCCTAGGGCTAGAGCCCCCCCCTGTTGCCCTGCCCTAAATCCGGCCCTGATTATCTTTAAGTGTACGAAGGATGCCCACGCCTATACTTCTATGTTTCAGCTGAATGGGATACCAGGAAAAGTTTAAACACATAAGTACGAAAATAGAAAAAAACCTGATCATGTTGATTGTAGGTCAACATATCTTAGAAAATTCCTCCCAGCATACACGGCGTTTTAAGCGATATTTACGCATATTATCGCTGAATCGACGGTGCGCATATCATAAATTTTAAAACCCCACCAGACCGGCTACCATCGGTAATAACTTGTATCCAAAGTAAACAGCAATTGTAAACACGGCTGCAACCGGTGAACGAATGTTTGCATACATAAATACATTGTTTGATAAGCCAATTGGTACTACTATTGGTGATTATAATTTATGTTTTTAACCGACTTTTTCGTAAAGTTCTATTTACTCACTGGACTGTCTGAATGTGGTCATCGCCGCCGCCTGGCTATTCGTACAGTCGACTACCAAGAGATTTATACCCCCTAAAGTTACAAATACATTGAAAGAAGTGTACATACTTCGTTACAAATAATTATACACATCGTAATAACGATTATTATGTGTTCACTCAATGTGCCAAATTTATGTATACAACAAGAAGGACACTGTAATTTGTACGCTCTGAAACGAATTAACGTTTCAAGCGTACACATTACAGTGTCCTTCTTGTTGTATTGGCGTATTTAATTGAAACATAAATCTGTCATATATTATGTCTACAAGTAATTCTAACAAACAATGGCAACATCATCAAAAGACTAGTATAGGTTAGACTGGAATGTATCCTCCAGGTGTTATGAGGAACTAACTATGAACACGTTAGACAATTATAGTGGACTGTATTCGAAGATTAGGTTGACAAACGGATATTATAACTTGACTGGCGAGAAAATAATATGAATGCAAAAACGCTCAGTATCGCGGTCGTTGACGTACTGCTGGGCCGGCCGGTGCGCACCCGCTGGTCGAACGCCCCCTCCACGACCGCTGCTTCCCACCCGCGGTCGCCCTGCATGTAGTGATGTTCTCGACAAGGTACTAAATTTGGTTGATCTTGCAATATTTTTATTTTTAATTTTTTTTTCCTGGGTTCCTTTATCGATACTGAACCTACCCCTAAGCTATGGCACGCAATTTCTTTAACACCCTGAATATATATCTATATTTTTTTTTAAGTTATGTTGGTTACACGAATCAATCACCAATTCATCTCTCAAGCGTGGTGATTGGTTAGTTACTTCTTTAAAACCGTTTACTGTTGCAGTTAATGTTCCGCCCAGGTGACGTTTCCGTGCTGAAATAGACAATGACGACTCGCAAATAACCAACACAGGCCTGAGTCCCAGTGAGGGAGAAGCAAGGTTCGCGCCCTCGCGCCCCAAGTCACCGCAGGAGACGCCCCGGGCGTCGGGAGTCGCAGGCCGATTTCCGGCCACCGTAGGCGCGGGCTTGCGGACGGTGAGCAATGGGTAGCTCGCCGTCCGATAAGGACCAGGCCCGGGTCAACGGCGCGTTGTGTTCCACGCGCTCCTCAAAGAGATGTCAGCACCAACTGACGGGGTCCGTTAGGGCCAATGCCTGCCAGGGTTGCGAGATTGTCCGAAAGGGATATCGTGGCCCTGGCATACAGGCAACGGAAGGAACACGGGTGGGTTTTAGTCAGTAAAAGTCTGACACGCCCTCCCGCTCCGCCCAGAGCGGGAGAAGTTATTTGATAATTTACCACCCAAAAAAAAAAGCCCGAGCCCCAGCAGTGAGAACGAAGCAGCAGTGAGAAAGCTTATCATACTTATAATGTTCCCACTGCCCAACCAACACAAGACCTCACTCCACGTCAATGAGTTCCGTGTTTCCTATTCGACTACTCTGAGAAGAAAGACCGAAACAAACTCAGAGCTCACCGTTTCTTTATGACGGTAACTTGCCAATTCCTTTATGAACAGGCAATAAATGAAAATTATATGTATGTAAGGAAAAATCTACATACCTATTTTTAATTAATAAGATAAGTGATAGACATAATTGTAATACTAGAAATAAAGATAAAATAGATAAACCATTTTTCAGATTGTCTAAAGTATATTATACATCTTTTATGGAGTACTGTGTTAAATGTTACAACAAAATACCTTGTGATATATTGCAATTAAATGAGAGAAAATTTAAAACACATATTAAAAGTACCTTTGTAAACAAGCATATTACAAGTTAGAGGATTATATCCAGGATAGGAATGCTTGGAAACATGCTGGCAATCTAGATCTAAAGTCTAGACAAAATAAAACTGGAATTGCTATTTTAATTGTATAATTTGGTATTTTAATGATATTGATTTTACATTATGTGATTAGGTGATTACATATACTCACACACTGACCTATTTTTTATTTTTTTTTAGTAAAACATACTTTTACGATGTTTGTAAATATGTGAACACCATGTATCTATCTCATAATTAAGTTATTTTTCATTGCTTATTTTTTAATTCTTTTTACCTATTATGGTAAAAAAAAAAACTTAACTTACTCACTTTTCCTGTTGACAGCGATGCGGACGAATTTTTTGATGCCCTATGATTCTGTCCCCATCCTTTTTTTATATTCATGTACATATTATTATTATTTTAAGTCTGTTATCGTATATATCTTATATATTATTATTTTAAGGCGGTTAGTTTTTAGATTATGGTATAGTCATTTTATTTTAGGTGCAAGACCACCTAGAATCACAATTAATCATATTATAATTAATGTACTCAAACAAAATATTGTAAAACATTTTTAAAAGCGTAATGGTGGAGTTTCTTGCCAATTCTTCTCCATACGAAACTACCTTTTAAAAGGGGCAACTAGAATCAATTCTATTTTTTTGTAAATTTTGACGTTCAAAAGTGCCTCTTATGTGCCTATTTGAAAGAAATAATTTGATTTGACTTTTAAAGTCCAGACATAGTCTTCGGGAGGCCGTATGAGGAACACGCAGTTTAGCCAGTCAGTGCACAATCAGTCACAATCAGTCAGTGCACAGAGTAATTAAAAATTAAAAAAAACTTTATTTCAGACTAAGAAGGTCCATTTTTTTTTTGTATTATGGTTTTAGTAACAATAGTGTTTAGGTATATAGGTTAGTATTGTTAGTTTTACAAATTACTTATTTATCAGACCTATGACTGTCCCCACCCAATAATAGAGTTGTTTTGCATTTAAACAAAACAGTTCTTACGTTATTAAAAACACAGCAATGTACCAATGTGCTTGCTGTTGAGCTTTGAAGACTTCTATGAATGACAGTTGACAGTGACAGATCCAGCTCGCTGTAACCAAAGACATCTGCAAGTTCCTGCCATAGTGAAAGATTAGAGGTAACAAATTGGAATGGAGATAGGTATATTTTTACTATTTAAGGCGACGATAACTGACTTTTAATGGTTTTATACTGAAGATCTGAAGATATCTAAACGAGTAGTGTTAATGATTTGAAAAAAAAAAGTTAAATTAGAGTATTTTCTCAATAATTTATTAAGTGAATATTTTAGATTATGTTTATATTACATAGTGAAATTAATTTGTAAAGTTATATCTAACGCGGTTAAAAAACTGAGAATGGCGCAAAATCTACCAAGCGTATTTTTCTAAAACCTTCACCAATTTAAAGATAATTTTAATTATTGATCTTTTAGTATACGTGTTTTATTAAAATACCTTTTTTTTGTTTATAATAAATTAATAATGCGTCAAATCGGGGACAGCGCTTCTTGATGGGCGAGTCCTATTACTGGCTGAACGTACGACGCGTTGCGTGAGCTCAGTACAGAACATGCAAGCTAACCACTCAAGGTCGCTGGCATATATCTGAGTCTTAAGGCAAAATCAAAGGCAGCTTTCTTCAAGAATGCTGTGTGTTTTGAAGGAAACGTAACTTCTGTTATTTTCCTTAAAAGTTATTATAAGTCTGAAATCGCCAACCCGTCTAGAGCGAGCATGTTAATCATTGCTCGTGCCTTCTGTGTGTTAAAAGAGGCTTTTGCCCTGCAGTAGAACAATAATAGGCTGGTATAATATTATACATAGTAGGGGTTTTAAACATACAAACTGTTTGCTCCCGTCATAACACAACCCGTATAAAATTGAACTATTTATATTTGTTTTAATACACGGCACACACAAACTTGGCAGCGGCGCGCTGTGGGCTATTTGCTCAAAATTTTCCTAATTTAAAGTTATCTTTGATTAAAATTTTCGTTCGCCTCCGGGGGTTGAGTGGAGGGTTAATCGTTCGGTGATCACTGGTCTAAATGTTCTTTGGGCAGTTGTGAAGGTTATTCTGTGTATTGATTTATTGTTAAAGATAATCAATTCTATTTTCATAATGACAGCGGTCTTTGATACCTACAATTTAAATTTCAACAAGATTCTTACTTTTATTATTTTAATCATATTTTATATTGTTTTTTTTTGTCAATGTGAGGACGTTGTAGGCTTATTAGACTGTAGATCTGTAGACCATTTTCTATTTTGTTAAGTACCTGGTACTTTTGTTGGGCCTACGCTGTCCTCTCATACCTATTAACACTGTAATTTGAAAACATTGTAAAAACCAATTTTTTTTTTAAAGAGTGACCGTGGAGTTTCTTGCCGGCTCTTCTCCATAGGAAACGACCAATTGGAACCGTGCACCTAGCTTCTGACGTTTCATAAGTGCCCATGTAGGCTTATGTGAAATAAAAATATTTTTGATTTTGATTTGATTTGGAGACGGTTTTTAGGGTTCCGTACCAAAATGGTAAAAAGGAACCCTTATGGTGAGACTAAGTCTGTCTGTCTGTCACATCTGGATATCTCAAGAAGTAGTAATGCTATCAACTTGAAATTTAGAATAGTTTTAGATGACGTTTGCCCAACTATTCTGCAAGCAAAAGAACTAAAAAAAAATTTTTTTTTTGCAAAAGGGACAGAAAGGGGTCTTAAAAATTTGAAGTGGGGTTACTAAGGCATGTGGGGTATCATATGAAAGAACGCTGTTTGATCATTCTTAAACTAATTTTTTTTTATGCAGCACTGCTTCCGACTTTTGAAGAAAATTAAAAAAAATACCGTCCCCCCTTATCTCCGAAGTTTGCATAGATAAAAATAAAAAATTATTCTATGTGATAGAAATGTATGTAAAGATTACAGGAAAAATAAAACGATGTCTCTAAATACATACAGTTTTTCAGAAATCATCAACATCATATATACGTACGGAACCCTCGGTGCGCGAGTCCGACTCGCTCTTGACCGGTTTTACCTGATAGCGGTGGTTTACAAAAAGATGATACCTAGTGTTTTTAGATGATTAAAATGTAGTTCTAACATGATCACGCCTGGATTCTCCGCAGGGTTAAGTAGGGGTGTACCTAACTATCGTGAAATTGGAGATTTGATTTTGTCACAAATCGACCAACACGTTGGTTGGTCGATTTGTGACTATTAATAGTGCAAGCTGTCCATGGATATTTGTTATGTCGCAACGGTAAAAAATTGTAACATAAAATCACCCCTGTAATCTCGGAAGAGTTAGGCTGTGATGTACCTATAGTGCACCCACACTTCACCAGTTATGTTTAAATCCCGTGTAACAGGGGACGAGCTTATTGCCATCAACCGAGTACAAATCCAAACTCCAGACTGCTACTGAGAAATTCCGGATGGAAAAACCCAATCGTACTGCGCAACGAGGCATCAATTTTTTTTTTGTATTTTTAGTTTTTAAGTAACTTAGTTTGCTGTTATGATTACCATATACATTTTAACATGTGCTATCATAAGTCCACCATTTATAACGGGGATCGGAACTGTTTCTCCTAAACACAGGTTATTTTGTAACCTATCTTGGAGACCAGTACGGCACCCACTAACTAGATTAAAGTCAAAGTCAAATTGTTTATTTCAAATAGGCACATAAATGGCACTTTTGAACGTAAATTTACAAATAAAATAGAATTTATACTAGAGTCGCCCCTTCCAAAAGGTAGCTTCGTATGGAGAAGAATGGGTAAGAAACTCCACCGTTTATTAAGAAACTTTATGCTTGTGCTTTATACCTATAACCTTTTCATGTAATCTAGTCCTATTTGAACAATAAATCTTCATCTTATCTTATCTTTGCGTTAAACAGATGGCGTTGCTCGACAAAGCTGTTTGACACACTCAGTACATTTAAAATGATGAATTTTAAATGTAAATTTAAATTTAAATTCATTTCTCTGAATCTATGAACAATACGCTTTTTCTAATAAAAACCTTCTGGCCCTTTATTTTCCTTTACCTAAATATCTGTAGTACACAAACCGTATCAACATCATATTTGCTAGCGCTACCCGCAGGGGGTGCAATTCGTAACTGATATATAAATTATCACCGACCCTTGATAAGTATCCATTTGACATGAATTACTTTATTGTTATATTATACATTGCGAAACCGCATTATGTACTATTTCGCAATGGAACCCGAAAAATGGATGCGTTGTTTGTGTGTACTGTAAAGTCTCGTTTACTTGCTTTTTTAACTCATTAGTAGATACTAGATAGCATGGCCTAAAGTATAGTGTAGATTTCAAAACGCAATGTAAGAATATTTCAAAACGCATTACAATGCATTTTACTTACAAACTAGTGCTACAAATTATGTTTTAAAGTTTAAAACATCATATAAACGTACATATCACAAGATAAACAAAAAAAAAACGTGCAAAAATAATGCGATAAAACAGTTTGGAACAGAAATATTTTTTCAATACACTTACACACACACGCACAACGATTAGGTTTTATTTTCCGACACGTGTGCGGGAATAAAAATTGCCACAGATAACTTATACCTATACTTAGTCCAAATTGGTTCAATTCACACCGTCTCGGCAAAGATGCGTCTTTACGGCGTAATTTTTTTGGAATATTTAAATAATGTTTATAAATAGAATACAATAAATGAGAATAGAATACAATGATTACAATAAAATAATACAATTAAAAAAAAACCTTTATGAACAAATTAACATTTATTTGTATTCTAAACTCAAAAATATTAGAATTTTCTATTTTTCATATTAGGCTTAAATTAAATCAAAGAAAATTAAATCATAGTTTCCTGATAATTCATGACAACAATATTTTTCGTTATTTTATTTTATTTCTTCAAAAGTGTATTGAAAAACGTCGTTTGATACACGTGGACATTTTTTATTGCAGTTCTCGGCTCAAAAACAACCTCGCCTACGGCTCGGGTGTTAATTCCGCCTCGAATGCAATAACAAACATTCTCCACTTGTATCAAAATGTGCTATTAGTTCTTTAGTTAAACAAAAAAAAAGTCATATTTTATGCTGCTAGATTAGTAGAACATGAATCAAATACATTGGTGCTGATTCGTTAACTGTAGGTAGGTGGGTATGTACTTGATCTATGTAGACGTCGTCTCCGAAACGACATGTTTGCATAAAGAGATTCGAAAGAGGAGGGACGACGGAGGCTAGTACAGATTCTAGTAGAACGACTGAAGAGCAAGGGTTTGTTGAAAGAACCTTTAGAATACCTGCTCAGATTTAAGGATGGTCAAAATAATCTTATTTTAGAGTTATTAATATCTACTTTTACATTATGTTAGTAAAATTATCATGACTATGAATGATAGGCTGCAAAATGAGGTAATAAGGCAACGGTGCAGTTTAAAAGAAGATGTAGTGACAAAGATTGAAACTCTTATGCTTGGTATGTTCATGTGGAGAGGATGAGTGAAAGGCGACTAACAAAAGGTATTTATAAAGCAGAGGTGAGTGGAAACGTCGGGAGGGGACGCCCTAGAAGGACATTTTCCGCCTTATTACAAAACAAGATTTATATTTTGACATGGCTTAAACCATGGAGCCAGTTTTTGTAATAAGAACGTAACCGTGATTGAAATACCGTTCTTTATACAAAGCTGAAAACCTAGTTCAGTACTAAATTTTCAGTTTTATGTTTAGGAACTGTACCATAGTCGGAATAAAGTTCGAAATTCAATAATGGCTCCATGTTTTAAACCTGGGTCTGAAGATAAACCTTGTTTTGTAATAAGGGGGATAGTGACCAAATTGGTGATGTTCTTCAGAAAGGTCAGGTGCGTAGTACTCGCAACCGGCGTGCGTGTATGACCAGATGTATGAACGTAGGCGAAGCAAAGGGAGTATGTAAGGAGCGTCGCAGGTGGCGTTCTATAGTTTCTGCCTACCCCCATGGGAAGAAGGCGTGAGTTTATGTTTATGTAGTAAAATTATTTATTTATTATTATTATTTACAATATTGCGGTATATAACATTATAAAGGGCAACTTCAGTTCTTCTCCAGATCCGGGCAATCAGCCCTTCCCAATATGGGATTCAGATGAATACTACATTGGGAAGGGCTGGTTGCCCGGTTGTGAGGCACTGGATCGTCCGTATTACATCCATATAATATTGATATTATAGAGATCTTTAATATCAATATTATGTGGATGTAATAATTAATACACAACGTTATAAATAACTATGTTAAAGAAACCGTTAGTGATTTTTAAGTTCTCAGACAAATAATTAGTGAAGAAGTGTTTTTTTTATATACTTAAAGTTAATTCCTTAATTTGTGATAGACTTCTTCAAGAGCATTTAAACGAATGTCTCGTACCTACTTTCTTTTTTGGAACCAAGTTATTCATTAGCAACCCACTGTTACCTGCGTTTTAGTTATTATAGATCATTTATTTGTCCAAAGTATAAGTATACATACACACACACGCAAGATGTTACATAAAAATTATAGCACAGTCATGTTTTGCCTTAACGGCGTACAAATATAAACATGTTGGTTATAATCACTATGTAACCAATAAAAGTCCAAATCATGTATCTATAAATATAATAAAATAGTAACGTTTTGTCTGTTTGTTTGGATGTATGTTCCAGATTGGCGCAAAAACGGTACACAGATAGTTTATAACCTGGATTAACACATAGGGTACTTTTAATCTCCGTAGTACGGTCCTGTGGAATATTTTCCGACAATAACACGCGAGAAGCCGCGAGCAAAAGCTAGTCAATAATAAAAGTCCAAATCAATTAAATTCCGTCACTTGCTTTCGCGTTAATTAAAACCCAAAATTGCCTTCCCAAAATTTCATTCCCCTTTGGCCAAAAGCACCAAATATGTAGATGGGCAGAAGCGATACGGCGGTACATAAAAATAGGGCTGGTGTGAACAAGGCTTAAATCATTTTATGAATTATAGCCACCAGTGTGGCTACACCCTTGTGATAATACATTGTTTGTAAATCTGCCGGCCGGGCTTATTGTTTTGTTATAAAATATAACATTTTCATGAAAATGGTCAGTTTTGTTTGTTGAAAATATTTTAAAAGGACGTTGAAGTAAGTTATTTTGTACATATTTTTATTGTTTAATATCTTTGCACTATGCCGTGTGGTGCCGGACGTAAAGAATAGCACCATCCCATTTCTTCCCATGGGTGTCGTAAAAGGTGACTAAGGGTCTTACTAGAGAATGGGCAGCAGCGTTCTCTATGCATTTTAACACCATACTGCGATCGCCAACCCGCCTGCCAAGCGTGGCGATTATGGCAAACCCCTCTTTGGGGGAGACTTATGTCCAGCAGTGGACGTCTTTCGGCTGAAATGATCTTTGCACTACAATTGGATTTAGGCGCATCGTTCATGTGGTTATAATCACAAATGTTACATGCTAGATACAGACCGCAAGATCATGTCGACGATTTAAATATTGTTGTAATCGGGAGTCAAATTCGCTGCCGAACGTGCACTCTCTCGCCAACCTCTTTACTTAATTTAAATCTTAAATTCATTCACTCACTGTAAGATAACGCACAGCCTAAACTGCTGGCTCTAGACGCATGACATTATGTTACAAGAGTTACTAATATTATAAAATAAAAACTTTATGCAATAAAATAACAACCGACTTCCAAAAAAAAAAGCATATACAAAACTCAGTACACCGACTTTGTAGTGTTTCTTTTTGGCTGTCGGTTGTTCTTTTTTTTGGAAAAACTTTTTAATTTTTGTCTTTTAACCACTACCATGTAGGTAGACTTGTTTATAATGTCATCCACATAGACTAAGTAGGATAAGTACGTATTATTGAAGCTAACTCAAAAACTTCACAAGCAAAGTTAATAACATTTATATGAGAGGACCACGCATACTTCTGCTACCAAATAAAAAAAGAATTTTCAAAATCGGTTTACAATTGGCGAAAATATCGATGAACACAAATGATGATGAAAACCACAGATGGCCACCAAAACTACTGAAAAATAAGTATTTCACGGGTTGCGATTCGATCAGGTAGTTTAATATGGTTGCTAAGCAATTTTTACAAAAATAAAACTGACTTCCAAAAAAAAACACTGTAAAGTGAAAAACAACTTTAATTTTGGAAGTCGGTGGCAAAAAACTAAAATACAGATCCAAAGACACCGACTTCCGATATCAAAGTTGAAATAGTTAGTTTAGTTTATAGTGTTTTTTTTTGGAAACCAGTTGTTTTCTTTGAACAAAAAAGTTTTTGACACCGTGAGGCTGACCCCCATTTTAATGACAGCTATCACTGCAGCCGTTATGTGGCGGCCACCTCTGTCGTAAAAAACCCCAGCTTTACTAAAATCGCGATACACTAAGTTTCGAAATTCCCCTGAATCTATAGATACGTCTTGATCTTGTTATCAAACCTGTGAGCCAAGACTACCGCAGCATTCCGCTACTAAGGGCACCCTATAAATTATACTATATCTCACTTAATTAACCGTTAGGCCCTTAAGTAAAGGTTGACAAATTAACGGGCACACGTGAACGGGCACCGTATATCATTGGTGATTAAGAAACCATGGCTTAAGCGACATCTATGTATTAAGTACGAGGCTTAGGTTGGAGGAAACTTTGTCATGACGCTGTCAAAATGATATTCGATAGTTGCATTGAGTTAGTGACCCCTGTTTGTAAGCCTATTTAAGACGCAGATATATGCCAGTGACCTTGAGTGGTTAGCTTGCGTGTTCTGCACTGAGCTCACGCACCGCGTCTTAAGTTCAGCCAGTAATAGGACTCGCCCATAAAGGAGCGCTGTCCCCAATTTGACGCATTATTAATTTATTATACACAAAACAAAAGGTATTTTTATAAAACGCGTATACTAAAAGATCAATAATTAAATTATCTTTAAATTGGTGAAGGTTTCAGAAAAATACGCTTCTTAGATTTTGCGCCATTCTCAGTTTTTATCCGCGTTAGACATAACTTTAAAAATTAATTTCATTGTGTAATACAAATATAATCTAAAATATTCACATATTAAGTTATTGAGAAAATGCTCTAATTTATTATATATTTTATTCAAATCATTAACACTACTCGTTTAGACGTGATCTTCAGTATAAAATCATTAAAAGACGGTTATCGTCCCCTTAATGAAACCGACAGGTGGCAATCCAACAATTTTACGAGTATTTTTTCGTAGTTTTAACATCGCATCATGTCTTTATTCCCCGAAGGGTTGGGCAGAGGTGTGTACCTCTTAGTACATCCACAATTCTCCAGTTATGTTTAACTCCCATGTGGGATGAGCCTATTACCATCAACCTGACACTAATCCAGACTCCGGGCTGCTACTGAGAAATTCCAGTTTGAAAAACCCAATAACACTTTGACTGACCTGGGAATCGAACGTAGGACCTCAAGCTTAGTAGTTGCGCTTGCGATCACTTGACCAACCAGATATAGTTTTAGAGCTTTATTAAACGGCAGATGTCGTTAAAATGTGTCAATTTTGTCACTGACAAATATGTCGTCTTGTTAGTTATAAACATGCCCCAGGGAACACTTAAAATTTACACGTACACAACTTTCATATAATATGTATTATATGCTGATTGAACTATTAAACAATAGCCTGATGCCCTATTGTTTAATAGCACTAAAGCATTTCGTATTAAAAGTGTTATCCCAAAACCTACTCTATTTCAAACACACATTGCATTAATACAATCTTCTTTCAATTTGGAGAAAGCAACTAAATTTGAAAGTTATCAATGTTGGCCATACTTTCAATCATCAATAAACCATGAAAGATCAACAGCGCATCGACGATTGCCTTGGTTGATGTTCAACGTGTCTGCATTCGCGATCTGGTTTCCAAACTAGTAAACAAATATGTGTTTTTGGAGAAACAACTGTAATACCAACAAATTTACTCATTTATTTTACGTAAACTTATAAACATGGGCACTTATCAAACGTCAGCTAGGTGCATGGTTCCAACTGGTTGATTTAATGCAGAAGAATCGGCAAGAAACTCGTAGGCTACTCTTTATTAAAAAGCATTTGGTATACACACGAATTTGTTGTGCCTTTTTCAACTGTACTATACTCCATTTATTATAACATTATACAAATAACGATTATACGAAACGCCGGCCTCATCTAGTTTTTTTTATTTTATATGATTGACGTGTAAAAGAGTTTGTACACACCTACTTACAGAAATAAATCATTTATAATATCTTTATATTATATCATTTATATATCTAAACATGATTTAAGTAATGCAGGTAATCTATTTACCATTTACATTAAAAAAGATAACTCTAAGTGTATTAATTTCAACAATATTACACAATAGCTAAAAATGCTATAATAAATGGAGTATAGTCATTTTTGATGTTATTTGCACTTACATGAAGTTATTCGTGTAAGTGCAAATAACATCAAATTGGAAACAAAGATTTGGATAGACTTTAGGCCCACAACTTGTCATCACTTAGGCCGTCGACCCGCCAGCCTGTAATCATAAAAAGTTAAAGCTCTTCTTACTTGTACCTTCAAACTCGGGACTACGAAGGTACCGTCGCGAACTTACCGGCCGATATTTATCATTTTAATTAAAATGTTAAGCTTATGATTTATAGCAGTTCTCAGGTATATTTTACTTTTTAATTCCCTGTCTTCCTGGAGTGGAAAGGATTTAAAGTTGTTGTAAGGTGGGATTTAAGGTACAGACTATTGGAGTCCGTAGAGTTGTGGATTGGCGAATTTTTGTTATATTTAGAATAGAGTTTTTGCCTGTGTTGCGGCTATCTTGGAAGTATCACGAAGCAGTTCTGTAACCACCGCGTTAGGACGATAATACCTAGCAAGCAAAACATAGGTATGTAGCTTCGGCCCGCATTGCTTTGTGACTATACAGTGTGTTAAAGAAACTGCGTGCATGCTAAGGGGTAGGTTCAGTATCGATAAAGGAACCCAGGAAAAAAAAACATAAAAGAATTATTGCAAGATTAACCTTATTTAGTACCTACTAACTTAAAGTAGCAATCGTTAGTAGGTACTAAATTAAGTTGATCTTGCAATATTTTTTTTATGTTTTTATTTTTATAATTTTTTTTCCAGGGTTCCTTTATTGATCTTTAACACCCTGTATACTTATGTATGGCCGCACCATTTCAGTAATAAGAACAAATAGATCATACACTGGCCTAATCTCCTAGCTTAGAAGACAATTCTACCTACATAGTTCGTGCCGATACGCGAGAAATATCCATTTATGAAAGTGAGGTCATCTATAATAAATTATCCGTGAACTCAATGTCACTAAAAATATAACATTTTATTTGTTACCCATAAATCTAGTAACCCATGTTAATAATTTATCGTAGCACGCCCTAGTTTTTTTATTATCTCCAATAACATGGTAACATGCACAAAACGCAATCCATCATACGCGACTTTTAAAAATATTGAATGTTAGATACCGCGTTCTATTTTATTTTATGTTCACGTTACACGATAGTGTGTGCTGTTGATGCTATTTTAATATTTTCGAGTTGAAAGGATTTTTTTTGCAACCAAAATGTGGTAAATCCGTAAGCGAGTTTCCCATGCATAGAGTGTTAGGGAATATTTCCTGAAGCAGATAGCGAAAATGCATAAAAATACAGGGTTATTTTTAAAACGTCAATAACCTCTTAAGGGGTCATTGTACGCATCATTATGAACAACTTTCACTATGGGACCAAACCTGGAAACCCCTTAAGAGATTATTGACGTTTTAAAAATAACCCTGTAGATTTGAGGCAGTAATGCAACATTTATCTGATTTGAACCAACCCACCATCATTTTTCTATTACAAGAAATTGTAAGGTCTTTAAATAAGAGGCTGTGTTTCGATGTTTCTTCTCTAGGCTAGGACATACCAACCTCATCTAGCTCAAAAATATTATTTGATATGTAAAAGTGTTATTTATATTACCCATTTACAAAATAAATATAATTTATCACTTACAGTGCTATTCTGTAACAATCTCACCGTGATAACTTAGGTGAAGTGAGTGTGGAGTGAGCTGTCAGTGTCATCCCACCTGATGCTAGAGATTGACCAAATATTACATTTACGATTTTAATAATATTTTTTTATGCTAATTCTATTTATCGAAGAAAAAATAAAGAAATTGAGTTTCTGAGTGAATTTCTATATTGCAAATTTATTAAAATAAACCCTAAATAGTAACGTTTATACACATCAATACTATCTATGAAATAATATGAAATGATCAATAGAAATAGTATAAAAATATTATTAAAATCTTGATTATGATTATAAATGTAATACTTGGTCAATCCCTAGCATCAGTGGAATGACACTGACAGCTCACTCCACGCAAGAATTCACGGTGAGATTTTTACAGAATCGACATGCTGATGCTAGGGATGGACCAAGGATTACATTAATAATCATAATCGAGATTTTGAACAGAAACTCCATTTTTTTTTTACATTTAGGTAATTTAAGTTTGACTAAATTTCTGTTTTGCTATTTTATTTAAAATCCCCCTAAATTGTAATGTTTATATGCTGTTACAATTGAGATTTTGTCCCTCTAGATGAAAGAACAAAAGCTCATAAGTAAGGGTGGGTTAGTATCTGCACACAAAGAAACTACAAACTGTATCAAACAATAAATATAATTATAACCAACATAATATAAGTAGCCTAACTTAGATTATCATATTAGGTATTAGACAATAAAACCTAAAGTATGCCAGCCAGCTTAGATTCTCTTTAATAAGAACTAGGGTCGTGGGGGGTTGGTGATAAACCGAGTACTGTTCCGTGTGGTTAGTTTGACTAAATTAAATATTATAGAATAAATCTAATTTATCAAGTATAACCTTCAAGTTAATTTATGTATTAAAACTAATAAATGGGCGCCAGGGACTTTGGGGGTCCCGGATCCCGGAGCCGACGAAGAGGTCCAATATCCTTTCCGATGAACGTAGGTGTCGGACCCGGAGTCCTTAATTTAAATTTTGTGTAAGACCGGTTTCAGATTTTGAAACCAGCCAGGTATTAAACCGGTTCTTTAAAGATTAACCGTGGGTAAAAAAAAAAGTATAAGTGAAGAAGAAAAAAAAACCGTCCCGCCAGCGCAATCGCTAGGCGGACTCTGCCAGCCGCACAGTCGTCTCCGCAGGAGGTTTCAAGCCGCTCGAGGAACGGGTCTCGCGTCCAGGCTTCGACGCTTCGCCAAATCCTGGCGGCGAGACGAATCTCTCGAGGTGCCTCTCCTGGAATTGACAATACAGAGACCTAATAATATAATGGTAAACTAATTTATTGTCCTTGCGGTAAACAGAGGAGACCGAGCTTGGAAATATAAAACAATAGCCGTTTAACATGGGCTATTGCAAATAATATCGAATGAGCTACGACTTGTTTTTGGATACTCCTGAGTGGTGGGACAATAGGAAGGAGGATTACCCACGTGGCGTCTACCAACTCCTAACCCAGTGCGCACTGCATTCCCCTGAATTATAAGCCAATATCGTGGTCAACACTGGGGAATTTTCCATGGCATATCTATTATAAATAGTCAGTGGATCAAATACTCACGGTTGATTATGTGTGATTGTACTTGACTGCCGGATCTTCGACTGGCTGGAGAACTATCGCCAATGCGCTTCTTGGGAATCCTGTAATAAATATCCATGGATCACCACAATATACTTCTAACACCCAGGGAAGGGCTCACAGACCAATCCCAAGCACTAATTCACAACGATCCTTACCTTTTAAGACATGAAGTAAGATTTGTGGTATCACTTGTAGCGTGTTCGTTGGCAAATAAGCTCTCGCATTCCACAACAATACGTCACGGACAATAAACCCGGAAATCCACTGACCAAGTGACCACTTAAGAAAAACTCCTTTACGTTAGGTAAAATTCCCAACAAGATCACTGATAATAAATATTAGACAAAGACATTCGATACTTGAAAATCACTAACAACTCTTCAACCTGTAGTGTAACGCCAAGACAATAACCTATTATCACAATAACGAGTTATTTACAATCGGTAATATCGAAATTTGGTGATTGAAATCAATAATGGGGTAATTAACCTAGAACATTAATTCGGCAAGTACTAAATGTGTCTCTTACAACACCGTGCCACAGATAAAATATGGATTGAGTTTACATCGATCTTTCTAGAAGATTCTCCATATTGAAAAACATATTTTACTTCCGCTGTGGACTAAATAGTATAATTTTATTTCTCTCTTCACAAAGGTTCACATAATTATAGACAGAGACAAGAATTATAACGTTTTGACAAAAATGCATAAAATATACTGGCGTCCATACTAGGATACCCTGTGTGACGGATCACCAGGCTCTCATCCCGAACTAAATCTAATTAACATTACAGTGGTCAATTTTAAACTCTAGACAAATTATTAATGAAGAGAACAAACAGAAATGTTTAAAATAATTAACCAAAAAAAAATGTTTATATAATAAAAAAAAGTAGGTGTAGTGTAATGTGTGTGTAGTGTGCAGGTGAAGTGTGAGGAGAGGTAGAATGATGGTGTGAGTGTGAGTGAGTGGGTGTTTGTTACAGTCATGAACCTGAAATTACATAATTACTACGAGGGAACAATGAGTAGCTGCTCCGTGTCATCATAGCCCAATTTTTGTAACCAGGTTGAGATTGTCTTTTTGCAACGCTGTTTGGGTAGGGCATATATTGACAAAATCCCGTTAATTTTATTATACAAGTAGTTCCCAAGAAAACCAAAATGTCGACGGGAGAAAGCCGTAATAGAAAATAGTGTTAAATGTTTATTATGATTTTTTACCAAAAGCTGAAAATTATTAAGGATTGGTCCATACGATATTATTTCAATGGTTTCCAATCAATAGCAAAGCAAAGTAGACAAAATTAACTAATATCGATTGAAACTCTAAACTGTGACTCGGTTGCCATCAGGTGTCGCAACCGTCGCTCCCAGCTGTCAAATGTGACGTTCACTATATGACAATTGAAATGTAAACACTGGAAACTTAATTAAAAGATTTTTATTTACTTTATTATGTAAACCTGTAAATATAAGTGAATTATCGTCAGAAAGTGTTACCAAAGAGTCTAGTGATGGAATACAGTTGAAGGAATGAATCCTTCTATCAATTTCAGGCAGTCCATTGTACAAACTACAATGAAACATTTTAGTTGGAAGCATCATATTCTACTACGTATAATTTCAGGTAAACGTTTCTTTATATGATTGGGTTCGCTGCTGTGAAATACCAACCAGTGGTAGGTACAAAAAATACAACGTAACAATGCTTTGGAATAATATAAAATGATCAATAGAATGAGCTTTTAAATATTATTAAAATCTCGATTATGATTGTAAATGTAATCGTTGTTCAATCCCTAGCATCAGTGGAATGACACTGACAGCTCACTCCACGAAAGATATCACGGTGAGATTTTTACAAAATTGACATGCTGGTCACTGTAGGCCTCAGATAAACTCTCTGTAAACTTCGGGTTTGGAAGCCAACCCGAAGTTAAGTCTTACCGGATTAATACCAGTATTTTACATGGAGCGACTGCCTATCTGGACTCCACAACCCAGTTACTGGGTAAATACGATATCTCTTGCTAAGACTGGTTGTCAGACTTTCGGGCTTCTGACGACCGGTAACGACTGTCAAAGGTCGGTTTACGTGCTTTTGGAGGCGCGGAGGGTTCTTGATATGTAAAGATGGTCACCCATCCACGGACTATTCCATTGGAAAAATCCAATATCACTTTGCCAGACCTGGGAATCGAACCCAGGAAATACAGGCTCATGGTCAGCAGTAGCGCTTGCGACCACTGAACCAACGAAGCCAAAATAATGTAGCCTCTGAAAAAAGGATTTTTATTTCAACTACGTAGTAATGTTATCAATCATCACTACAAAACCGATCACAAAGCACGTATTTTTTGCTTAGAACCAAAACAGTGCAGACATGTTGTGAAATCTCATTGTTGCACTGAAAAACAGTGCAACAATGAGATTTCATACAACATTACTGCACTGTTTTTATTTTTTATTTAGATATAAATTTACCACAGAGGTTTAATGTCTCCCATTAAGTTTAATATAAAATGTATGCATTAGATCAAAAAGATACTGGCTGAAAATAAAAATCGGCTGAATAAAACCGACTTGGTGAAAACTTTGTTTTCATTAACTTGAGTTTTTATTTAGAGTAAGTATATTTTATCACGGTAGATAGATTGGTAATTGAAATAAAATAAGATTACGCAACTTGCTAAAGTGAGTAATTAATGCACTTTGCGCTCAGTGCAACAATCTACTATTGTTATCCCTCCCGACCGTCCTTTCTCCCATATTCTACCTTGTACAAATTATAAGTCTGCTTTAAAATTCCTAAATAATTTGCCAAATCACCAGTAGCTTTTAATTCTAGCCTTTCTAACAATAAAGTTGTTGAGACCACAGTATCCGTCAGCGGCGTCAGTAAGTTAATTCGCTGACAAACAAGTATGTATTATAAACAACTGGACTGCACCATGATCCATCATTGTGAGGATACAACGAAACATCCCGTAGATGCGCCGTCTGCTCGATTAATCACCCTGTATACGTACGCGTTTACGCTGTAGGCTGTTCACTACGCGATTTGCGGAATTATCTTACGACTCAAAATCATTATCAAAATACTTTCATCATCTGTCCTTCTCGGCTCGGTTATTTTATTGTAATGTGCGTTTTGTTTGTGCAGAATAAACAAATATTCTTTCTTCTTCTTTCTTTCCTTCTCCAACTATGCAGGGGTCGGCTTCTAGACTAACCGGATGCAAGTAAACACCAGTACATAAAAAAAAACAAAATCAAAATACTTTATTTAAGACGCAGATATATGCCAGTGACCTTCAGTGGTTATCTTGCGTGTTCTGTACTGAGCTCACGCAACGCGTCGTACGTTCAGCCAGTAATAGGACTCACCCATCAAGGAGCGCTGTCCCCAATTTCACGCATTATTAATTTACTATACACAACACAAAAGGTATTTTTATAAAACGCGTATACTAAAAGATCAATAATTAAATTATCTTTAAATTGGTGAAGATTTCAGAAAAATACGCTTAGTAGATTTTGCGCCATTCTCTGTTTTTTATCCGCGTTAGACGTAACTTTACAAATTAATTTCACTATGTAATATAAACATAATCTAAAATATTCACATATTAAATTATTGAGAAAATGCTCTAATTTAACATATTTTTTTTTCAAATCATTAACACTGCTCTTTTAGACGTGATCTTCAGTATAAAATCATTAAAAGTCGGTTATCGTCGCCTTAACATAAACCTACACGGACACTTAAGAAACGTCAGAAGTTAGGTGCACGATTCCAATTGGTCGTTTCCTATGGAGAAGAGCCCGCAAGAAACTCCACGGTTACTCTTTTAAAAAATAATTGTCTTTTACAATGTTTTCAGGTTACAAATGAAATGAAATGAAATCGTTTATTCTGTAAATAGGATATTAAAATCACTTTTACACGTCATATAAAAATAAAAAAATCTAGATATAGCCGACATTTCCTATCTGACTACCCCTGAGAAGAAATGGCGAAACAAACTCAGGGGTCAAAGTCTCTTTTAAAGTCCAGACATAATCTTGGTCAGATCATGTGAGGACCATGTAGATCCGTGTCTGAAATGGTCTTTTGAGGAAAGAACCACGCAAATTTGAGCGGACCTGTCCAATCAGTGTAAGCATTTGTCAGTAATCGTGCAGCTCAACTCAAAACTTAAGGAGCTCAACGACTCGACGAACAGTACCAAAAAAAGGACATTTGGGTAGGCCGCATAAAGCGCTCAAAATGTCAGACCATCATTAAAACTTAACTGAGAAAAGAAAGGAAAACATTTAAAGAAAAAAAAAATTACCCACTTAGTGCTCACATTCACAATAAATTAAAGCAGTAAATATAATACTTTTCAAAGTAAACATTCATGTAAAATTGTATACAATATTCTGCAATGTCAATATGTATATAAAATCATGCATAATAATTAAAATGTCAAGTTTTATCACAAGGCTAGCAGAGCGAGCAGCTCAATCCCAAGCTTTTTTGTCCTCTAAATAATCAGAAATCTTATAGTACCCTTTTTTACAAAGTTTAGTTTTAATACAGATTTTAAATCGTTTAATGGGTAAAAACAATGTTAATAGGTATGGAAGGACAGTGTAGGGGCCTACACTCCCATACCTATTAACACGGGCGGGCGTCAACAAGTACCAGGTACTTAACAAAATAGAAAATGGTCTGCAAATCTACAGTGTAAGTCTTAAAAAAAATCTATGCAAAATATTACTTATTAAAATAATAAAAGTCAAAACTTTGTTGTAATTCAATTATAAGTATGTCAGATCCGGTCATCCGGTCATAACGAATCAAGTGCGCCACCACCGGTGACATCGCGTGATCTACCCACAACTCTGGCGCGCTTCTACAGAGTCGTGATGTTTTGAGCCGATGGCGAGGAGGACATTCAAGATTCAGTGTCTGGTCTGATCGCATCGGAGTTAAGACGTCGTTGAACTATACTCGATTCGTTATGTTTAGTTATTGTGGTGATTATAATTTGTAGTGATTGTGTCAATTTGTGATTTCAATAAACGCTGTGTATCGCACCCAGTGTGTTTTCATTGCACGAAACCCACCTTCTATTCACATGCTGACCGAATCTAACGGAGTAAAATCATGACGATCCGACTGGTGTATAATGACTTTTTATTGTAAGTTAGTTCTTGCAAATGACTTCCTTAAAAGGTAGAATTTGCTATAGTTCAAGTGAGTACTTATAATATGTAGGAGTGTTGCTGTGTTATGGTTTGATGAACGTAGGTACATGATTATATTTCAATCCTGCATGAAAATCATCTTGAAACCTTACTATTTCCGGACTTACTCTGCCGGAAGTAGGTGGTACAAAAACAGTACCTACTTTGGTCGTCCTCAGCCCATGACTTTAAAAATATAAGTTAAACGTACGCGACTTACTTGCAGACTAACAGGCATATAAATCTTCACAAATACTTTCATGGGGTAGGCAGAAAAAACAAAACACTAACCGCGTGCTAACTTACGCGCCAAATCGCACAATGAGTGCCCGGCTTTAATTCCCGTGTATACAAAATTCGATTAAGGTCGTGTTTCGAGCGTTTTTGTTAACTTATGAACAGGAAGCGATGTTTTGCTGCAATATTTTCAGTACTGCTGATGTAGCTTCAAATAATTTAGTCGCAGTTGTTATGTACCGTCGAACTCGCTGGAGTTGTGGAAAAACCTCGAGTCATTAAGTTTTTAGTTCATTTTGATGGAACGTGGCTGTTTTAAGGTTTTTATTGTTATATTGATTACTCGATTGGAGGTGTGGTTAACTGTTATTTAATTACGGTAGGTAATTTACTATGTTTTAATATACTTAGGTCATTACCATCCAAAGGTTCAAAGGTTGTCTGTAAAAGATCGCTTTTAGCGATAAGACCGCACATTGTGTCACCCTATGTAAAATTTCAACATTTCTGTCTGTAACTTTTATGGTGTACATAATAAAGCGTATTCTATTCTATTCTATTCTAACATCATATTGAACCCATGTTGAAAATGCGTGGAATTTTTAACGATAAAGTTATTTGTTATGTTTTTATATATGCTGACGCTTGTCTTGTTTTTGACTTTTAAATATAACGATACAAAAGTCTCTTATAACCTCTCGATTTTCCTCAAGCTAAACATTTATTTTTTCACTTAAACGTTTTCCGTTTTCCTAATACCCGTTTTTCGGGAGAGCTATTGACATACCTACTTGACTAACAAGTCAAAAAAATACGGAACTTCCACATTAAACAGCAATTACGACAACAAAACGAGAGTCCGAGATGTCTTTTTACGAGGCCAGGCCCTCGAGCGTCGAGCCTTTGAGGCCTCGAGCCTCTTGCCTCGGGCCAGGCCACTTCAGGCCTCGTACAGCTACGCTAACTGTTGCATGCGACTCGCGGACTACTTGTCCCTGAGTTTTATTTGAAGCTCGACTACTCTTGTGCGCGAGTTTTTATTTCAAGTCCCGTTGGAGTATGTACGGCTTGCTTGTACTTAGTATGTTAGTTGTATGTATGTGTGTGTGTTTGAATGTGGATAGTTGTTTTTCTTTTGTAGTGGCATGGATTTGAGTGCGGAAAGCTTTATGAAAAACAGATTTTGAACGAGACGACAAAGATTTTTATATCTTTAAATGCTGCATGGTTCTCGACAGAGGAAAAGTTACTCAAAACGACGGCGGAAGGATACAGTATCAAGATATTTTGTGCGCTATCAAAATACTGCAATCGTCAATAAATTTTTCATGATCATTATGGTGATATAGGATTATAAGAGATCTAGCTGTACCTACTACTTATGTCGGTATACTAACACATTCATACTGACGTCCATTTATTATTCTGTTTATGAAAAGGCTAAATTTGTCTACAGTCATCCAACCAAAAGGCATTCCAATTGCCAACATCTAGGTATTATTGATTTCAAAACTCGAAAATAGTCACTAACTTCCTGCATTGCCTTTTCCAGTAATATGGTATATAAAGCACCAATACAAGAAAGCAAAAAAATCATTTTTCAACACATTTGTTCAAAAATTGCATTTACGAAGCCTGTATACATTGTTCGAAAGTTAAAAATTACGCACCATATAACGGATTGTGCGGTAAAATAGGTACTCTCACCTAAGTACATGTTTTACCGCATACTACGTTGTATAGCGCCGTGCGTAACCTTTACGGTTTTTTTTATTTCCATTAAATAGTTATTTATGATACTAGTGCGGTAAGTTGGTTTTTACAAACGAGTAGACGAACTGGGCTTACCATAGTCACGAGTTTGTAAATACCAATTTCCGCACGTGAGTCATACAACGTTTTTCAACACATTTGCGAGAAAACAGTACTATATAGGTAATGAAACAAGCCATCAAAACATTATCAGAGAGTGATTGAGTATTTCTTCGAGTCCTCCATGATATAAAATTATTTTAAATCATTAAATAGCGCTCTCGCGATTTTGGCGGCAGGAGACCATTTTCTGCAATTTGCGCTTCATTCAAGATATCAGGTGGACTAGATTCCATATTAATATCGGATTACTCGCTTGAATTCATGTTATTATTTTGTTTATAAATATCAAAGTCGTAACAATCATTGACGTTTCTAATATGAAAATGCCGCGAATTGGTAAATGGCGCCACGTGCGTGTGGTAAAAATTAGTACTACATCTTTTGTCTCACTTTATTATTAAAGAGAAAATGCAAGGAAAGATGTAGTACTCATTTTCACCACGCACATGAGGCGCCATTTGCAATTTCACACCATTTTCTTATTAGAAACGTCAAAGATTGTAGCCAGTTTCCGACTGATATTTATAAACAAAATAATAATAATTATGAGTCCAAACGAGAAATTCGATAATAATATAGGATCTACTCCACCTCCATGGCCTCTTGCCCCCAAAATCACGAGAGCGCTATTTAATGATTTACAATAATTTTATAGCATGGAAAACACAAACAAATACTCAATCATTCTCTGAAAATGTTTTGACAGTACAAAATAGGTAACTATTGTACTGTTTTCTCGCAAATGTGTTGATAAACGTTGTATGACGTTCGGAAATTGGTATTTACAAACTCGTGAGTATGGTAAGCCCTCGCCGTCTACTCGTTTGTAAAAACCAACTTACCGCCCTAGTATCATAAATAACTATATTGATACAAAAACTTAGTGTTACAGGCAAAATTAAGTATACATTAGTGCTGCCTAGCATAAAGCTACTTTATATCAAACATACCTAACACTGATTTCAAGTTACATAAACATCTCAGAACACAAAACACACGGCAAAAATTGAGTGTATTATCGAAGCCCACATATTCCAGCGAGATACAGCACGAGCTCATTACTCCACAGGGCGAGATCAAAAGGGTTGTCTTGTCTCTTTATTTGTACAACCCGAGATGCCAACTTTTATTCCAGAGCTCTATGTTAACAACACATGCATAATGGCTAAAAAAAATAACCAACGAGTATGATATTCGGATAAATATAGCGGGTAAAACTTGGGTTTTAGAACCCGGTTTTACAAGCTTGTAAAGCCTTTCTTTAGAAGGTGTTCTGCTATCGTTTCTTGCAATCTGTTGGAGGTAATGATGGCGGAATGTTGCTCGTTTTTCGTCTCGCGAGGAACGTGACTGGCTTCTGGTTCATTTTATTTCGTTTTGTTTGGGGTTTTCGTCGGTTTTAGGTGATTAGGAATAGGGGAATTTATTTAAAGGCATTGGTAATATGCAGAACATGATAAACACTTTATTATTATGCTTTGTCTCATTTCCCATTTCCATTTCTTCCCGTGGGTGTCGTAAAAGGCGACTAAGGGACTTACTAGAGAATGGGCAGCAGCGTTCTCTATGCATTTTTAAAACCATACTGCGATCGCCAACCCGCCTGCCAAGTGTGGAGATTCTGGCAAATCCACCCCCCCCTCCTTTTTGGGGGAGGCCTATGTCCAGCAGTGGACGTCTTTCGGCTGAATTGATGATGATGATGCTTTGTCTTTGTTTTTTATAATTATGTATTTTAGCGAGATATTGGATATTGCGAAGGAAAAAAAAAGGCCTGTCGTTATTATTACACATTAGCCCGGTGTCCCATTTACAACTTTGTAACGTAACGGAAATATCTAAAGATAGGACTCGATTTTAGGCCTTACAACTCAGCCAGCTCATAAATATCGTGCAGTAGGTAGGTACTAAAAAGATCTCCTATTCTCTTTAAATCCATAGATTTATTTTGAATCTAAAGCGTAGCTAATTAGTTAAGTAAAACCTCAGATCCCGTCACCATTAATACTTGAACCACCCAAACTATCTAGCCAATTCTCGTGCCATCCCTGATCGCTTACGATATTACACAAAAAAAAATGCATTAGGGTCATCAAAAGGCAAGTTTTCCAATGGCGACTATAATCAATTACATTTTTTTGTAAATTTTGACGTTCAAAAGTGCCATTTCTGTGCCTATTTGAAATAAATAATTTGACTTTGACTTTTCTGATGATGTAAAGTGTATGTACGGCTAGGGCTGTGCGTTGACGAATGAAACTGGAGTTAATCCCGACTTCACCCCTGTCGGCGTCGAAAAGATTTCCCCCGGGAATGTCACACGAACTGAACCCTTGGTGTGGTGCAAGTTACAAGGGTTTTAGTAAATTAGTAATTAGCCAAGTGTTTCTGAACTTTAGCTTCTTCTATTCGAAGGCATAATTATGATATGTACAACCTGCACTGGGCCCGCGTGGTGGATTACGGCCCACTCCCTCTCAACGAGCGAAGACCTATGTCCCAGCAGTGGGAACATTATAGGCAGATTGAGTGATGTGTTTTATAGTATTCAATAATCTTGTACATTATTTCTGGCTGGAAACTACGTCTCAATCAATAACTTATTGCTTATACCAACCAATAATATAAGACGCTGACAACAGCTAAAGCGCGGTCACTGTCGAACTGCATAGAAAAGAAAGAGAAGCACGATGACACAACGCTTGTATTTTATTGCAAAATATGAAGCAATTATCTATTTACTCAAAAAAGAGTTGAGTAATCGAAAATAAAAAAAATACGTTCTTGTTATTAATTTGATATCAACGTACATTGATATTTAATACAGAAATTTTGGATTGGAACTCAAAGTAAAAGGTTAGTTTACCGTCAATTTGTATTGAGTTTTTTTTAGAATAGAATAGAATTTTATTTTCAGACAAATGTCCATAGAGTTAAATAAGTTCAAGATTAACATATTATATTTTTCCGCTACCACAAACTATATAGAGAATATGGCAATATTTTTATTTAAGACAAGCTACTACTTAGATCATTTATGTCTTGTCAGCGCCTTAGGTTGTCAAGAATCTATGTTGTAGAAATGGCAGGTTGGCAAATGGCATTCTGCAAGTAGTATGCTAACTTAGTAGAAGTATGCGAACTTTGCTAAAACTTTGGTTTTAGCAAAGCAGATAGATACTTAAGTAGTTTAAATCAAGACTTATCTTATCCACATACGATACTTTCCCCTCAAATTGGACAGTATAGAATAACATTTAGATAGCATTATGCTGAGCGATGGCCGTTTTGCGTGGATGGGGCGTATATTTTTCCCCAACATTTTCTTTTTGTTTGTGTTTTTTTCTTTGCGTCATTGTGTCACTCAAGTCTTACCGCAAATAAATATTTTTTCTTTATTTTTTTTTAACACATACATTTTATATGGAACCGCATGATTGTAAACACCGTTAGTTTACAATCTATCTCGCGATATTGTAAACTGTCGATGAATAGTGAACTGTAACTAATATTTTCGATAGTCTTATAATCTATCTATGTCAAACTTTCAAATTATTAACGAACCTTCACGTACCGACAGGGCTCACAATCTGTCCGATATTATCACTCATAAGATTGTGAACCGTCCCTGATTGGTATAGGATAGGTCTTGGCGGTAGCCAAATTGGTAGTAGTAACTAAACAAGAGCACCCCGACCAAATGGGTTAGGTTAGGTTAGAATTGTGACAAACCACGCGCGAGCCGAGCGAGCGCTGCTTCCAAGTTTGTCGCAGTTACTTGGCTATTTAGTATGAGCGCAAGATGCGTTTGTCGCATGCGAGTTTGGTACCAGTTCACAATTTGTCGGTTTGCCATGGATAGATTATAAACTATCGAAAAATAATGTGTTAAATTGTAAATGGTTTGTTGCTGGTTTGCAGTTCACAATCATACGGTGACATAATTATATAACTCTGTTACTCAACCCGTTGTCGCTTATGCTTCGCCCCGCATCCCCATACAGACTGAAGTAATATTTTAAGCGGCTTTGAATCATCGCTGCAACTCTTTTTCGATACCCGCCATATTGGTTTGTGACATTAAGTATTTAGGTAATACTGCCTTAATTTGGGAGCGGTTACTTTTATATTGAGAAGGATTATCCTTTTCTGATGTATGGCTCTGTGGTTTAAGGATTGTATTGCCTGTGCCGTGTGCTAGTTTTCTATGACAGTCGTATTCTGATAAAAATTAGAGCCTTGTTTAAATTAAAATTGTAGGTATATTATGTCAAATAAAAAAGATCATGTCAAGGAAGTAACTATGTAAAAAAAAAAAAAAAAAAATCGTAATTTGGGAGCAGTTAATAGACATTTACATATTTTTGCCGTTAATGAAGTACCAGGGAAGGCACATGTGCATGAAGGAATTAATGAATACATAATTTATTTCATAAATGAATTGAAGTTCACAAACAACCATTTCAGACACGGATCTACATGGTCCTCACATGATCTGACCAAGATTATGTCTGGACTTTAAAAGAGACTTTGACCCCTGAGTTTGTTTCGCCATTTCTTCTCAGGGGTAGTCAGA
Organism: Tiliacea aurago; assembly: GCA_948098905.1. NCBI lineage: Eukaryota > Metazoa > Arthropoda > Insecta > Lepidoptera > Noctuidae > Tiliacea > Tiliacea aurago. The sequence continues at coordinate 24,219,037 of OX402593.1, forward strand.
TAGGAAATGTCGGCTACATCTAGATTTATTTTATTTTTTATATGACGTGTAAAAGTGATTTAAATATCCTATTTACAGAATAAACGATTTCATTTCATTTCATTTCATTTCAAAGAGATTAATCTATTAGAGTGTTGAATAATATTTTTAGCAACGTAAAATGGGAAGAGGTTCGATAAAATACTGCCATTTTTTAGCAGGAGTCGAGAGACCAATCAATGCTTAGCTTAGCAAATCCTTGAATATTTGGTTGATTGAAAAGATTTCAGTATTATGTGAAATAAAAAGAAAAAGTATTTATTGGGACTCGCATAGGGAAATCACATACTAAACTAACACAATCACAGAATCATAAAAAAAAAACAAAAACATAAAAAAAACAAGTCCTGTACCCAAGAAAATTTGCAATGAAGGGCAGATAAATTTATCCAAGGAACACTTGAATTTTTTACAGTTTTGCTAAATTTTTTACAGTTTTGCCAATAACTGTCAGACGTAAATTTTATTAAAGATAACTGTCGTTGGAAAAATCAGCCCTGAGAATAAGTTATTTAAACAAGAAAATTAACGTTCGTTTTACTTCAATCAAACAGTAATATTTTCATACAAAATGCACTTATATTATCGCACAAATCGTATTGTTGGCAATCATATGAGATGGCACGACGTGTCCCCACGGAAGCACAAAATGTCTACATGGGAAAGCGTTAATTACGTTAAAGTAAATCACGCAAAGACATATTGCTAAGTATTGTGCGGCGCCACGCAAACAGCGGGATGGAGGATTAAGGCGACGATAACCGACTTTTGATGATTTTATACTGAAGATCACGTCTAAACGATTAGTGTTAATGATTTGAAAAAAATACATGTTAAATTAAAGCATTTTTTCAATAATTTAATATGTGAATATTTTAGATTATGTTTATATTACATAGTGAAATTAATTTGTAAGCGGTGTCTAACGCGGATAAAAAACTGAGAATGGCGCAAAATCTACCAAGCATATTTTTCTGAAACTTTCACCAATTTAAAGATAATTTATTTATTGATCTTTTACTATAATGCGTTTTATTAAAATACCTTTTGGTTAGTGATAATACATTAATAATGCGTCAAATTGGGGACAGCGCTCCTTGATAGGCGAGTCCTATTACTGGCTGAACGTACGACGCGTTGCGTGAGCTCAATACAGAACACGCAAGCTCAAGGTCACTGGCACATATCTCCGTCTTAAAGGGACATATTTAAACGGTTTAGGAGTACCTATAAATACTTCTGTGAAGTCAGCATTTTTCGGTATTTAGCATTGCTGTTTTTAGTATTCCGCAGCCAAATGGCAAAAATGGGAACCTTATAATATGTTATGTCCGTGTCTCAGGGATGTTTTCGGCTACAACCGCAAAAATAACTATATTTTCATAGTTTTTTTTGAGAAATACCTACAATTAACTACTATGAAATACATGTACTGTGCATGCGTAAATAATTATCCCAACTAAGGACCCCTTAACTGCGTGTGGGACGACACGCTCTTGGTCTGTTGTTTGCAAATTTGGTTCGGGAAAAGGTACCGGAGAATATAATAATATGATGTTTCTAGGTGACGACCTCAGTTGAAGGTGACTTACATAATTATGATCTATAATGTCCTGCAAAGTCTGTACAAATTAAAGAAATATATACTGATGACCGAAAAGACATTGGGGCAAAAACTTTTTTTTTAAGAATTTGTGTTAAGTACCTTCCCTTCTCCTATCTTCCTTAAAAAGTAAGGCGTGTTTGTTCGGATTGGCATGATTTGGGAGCCGGGCGGTAAATAATAAATTAAATTTCGCCGCCCGGCTGTGCCGAATCAAGCCAACCCGAACTAGTTGAAGCACGTAATGCGTCTAGCATCGAATGCATGTTATACTTATTGTAAAATAATGAAACAAAAGTGTGATTAATAACCATTAAGAGCGTTTACGACGTACGGCATTTCAAACAAACTTTCAAGCCCTTGTTTTTCGAAATAACTGAACCGATTTTAATGAAACTTCATACGCATAAGCAGGAACAAAGTTCTAAAAAGTTAGTTAAGAACATTTTCGAAAAATAGTGTTACAGCCAAATTAGACCGATTTTAAATTTTCCACAGAAACAGAGATTTCCAGTTATCTGTTTTTAAATAAAACATTTCATAAATGTTCTTAACTAACTTTTTAGACCTTTGTATCCTGCTGATGCGTGTGAAGTTACATTAAAATCGCTTCAGTCATTTCGAAAAACAAGGGCTTGAAAGTTTGTATGCAATGCCGTACGTCGTAAACGCTCTTATTCTATTCATACATATAATATTATAAATTAAAATCGCTTTTCGAGTCTGCCTGTGTGACTGCATTCTACTTCTATACTACGCATCGGATTTTGATGCGGTTTTCACCATAATTTAGAGAATTTATTCCGAAAGGTTTACGTTTAATATATTAATATTCAACTTACATAAAACAAAAATAAATCGATGTATTGTAAGGGGTAAAAACCGTGCGAAGCAGGGGGTAGTCGCTAGTAAACATAATAAATTGAGAATTCACTCGTTGTTTTCAAGGCCACACCCTCAGGGAATTCGCAGGCGGGCGCGGAACGTACCGGATCCCTGATTTATGTGGAACCCATATAAATGCAATCTGCTTAATTGCCGGCTGCTATGCTCGATAAGCCATGCTATACTGTTGCTATACTGAATAGTTTTCATTCTTTTTCGCATCACTGCATGTCTGTAGAGATAGTTTTAATTCCACATTAATCTCTCTTTCATTGGTTCCTTTATACTTATTGTTTGTAATATTTGACAATTACTATTCTACAAGTTGTGTCACTAGTTTCGTGTAAAGACTAGTTGTATACAAAACTTGTAGACAAGACAAACAAGGACAAGAACAAGAATTTCTGAAACAACGTACATGTTATGATACATCTAAGCTAATATTGTAATAAAAAACTTTTAGTAAAAAAAATAACCGACTTCCAAAAAAACACTACAAAGTGAAAAATAACTTTAATTTCGGAAGTTGGTGTCTTTGGATCTGTATTTTAGTTTTTTGCCACCGACTTCCGAAATTAAAGTTATTTTTCACTTTGTAGTGTTTTTTTGGAAGTAGGTTATTATTATTTATTAAAAGTTTTTTATTTTTCACTTTTTAGTGGGTCAGTTTTTAATTTATGTAAGTTACAATAGCCTTAAGTCAACTGCTCATCACATTTTACAAAATATTGCTTTCCCCGATGCTGGGACGTTAATTGTTGAGGAGTTCTCCTGGTAAGAACCAGGAGAACTGCCACTCACCATGTGCATTGTGACGAGCATAAAGCAACCATATTAAAGTACCTAATCGAATCGCAACCCGTTAAATACTTCTTATTATGTTGTTCCGGTGGCCATCTGTGGTCTCTATCATCAGTTCCACTTCACCAAATGGTGATTTTCGGGAGCAAATGCACAAGTTACTATAAAAAATACCCAAATCAAATCGCTATAGGTTTGCCTATAAAATTCGAGGGTTTATCTCGATTTCCATGAGATCCCTTCATCAGATTCTGATTTGGTAGCAATGGGGCCACCTCGGGAGCATACCCTTTCAAACAAAAAAATAATTTTCAAAGTCAGTCCATAACTGACGGAGATATCGGTAAACAAACATAAAAAAAAAACATACAGCCGAACATATAACCTCCTACTTTTTGGAAGTCGGTTAAAAAGGTAGTTTGTTTGTAAGTTTGTATGTAGGGAGTAATCTCTGGAACTCCCAGTTGGATTTGAAAAATTCAATCTGCATTTGATAGCTCTATTCTTGAGGAATGTTATAGGCTATTTAACATCCCTTAGGAGCCGAGTAAAATGAAAAAAAAGTCAGGAAGAACGCTAAGCGAAAACTAAGTAATAGCGACGGGCGATGCAATGCGACGCAGTGGGTCGGGGGAACAAGGAAGTTCACGCGGACAAAGTCTCGGGCAGAAGCTAGTGTTTTATACACGACATGTTTTAAATGAGTATTTTACAATTTAATGCCTGTCGAAAACAATTATCACAAATTTTATAAGGGTAGGTACCTCAACGAGAGGTTACGAAGCCCATGAAAAAAATATTGTTATGATGTTTTGCGGTTTATTTTTACTGCCTTTACAGACCATTGGATTTAAACAAATTCTTGCCATGATCATTAGACTAAAGATATTGGTAAGCGACACGCTCCGTGGCAGCTGCAAATGTGCGCAAATTTCAGAACGCGTGAATTTTTAGTTAGACGGTAGACGGGGTATAATTATTATTGCTACCACTGTAATCAAGAGATCATAAGGAATAAATCAACATGCGTTTGATAACTAAACGCTTCATGTTTTTGTGGGCCTAATCCTATTGGTTCAGCAATAAAAAATGTGTCCTTTGTTCCAAAATTATAAACAACAAGCCCTTTCATTTGATATGTCACACGGTACAGTTTGCAAATCAATTTTTAATTATCTAATTTGCCCCCAAAAGTGACCCCTTATTCAAAATTTATTTATTTAAGTTACATGTCCGTGTTTGAGTCACAGAAGTTCATAGGTCTACCAAGTTTTAAATTAATCGGTCCAGTAGATTCGGAGCAAATCAGCTGTGACAGACGGACGGACAGACAGACAGACACACGAGTGAAGTCAAAGTCAGAGTCAAAGTAAAAAATGGCACTTTTGAACGTCAAAATTTACAAAGAAAACGAGAGAATTGATTCTAGCCGCCCCTTCCAAAAGGTAGCTTCGTATGGAGAAGAATGGGCAACAAACTCCACCGTTACACTTTTAAAATGTTTTACAATATTTTGTATAGCTACATCAACTATTTAATTATATGTGAAGACGATGCACCTAGAATAAAATTACTATACCACAATAGGTAAAAATAATTAATAATGAAGCAATGACAGATAAATTAATAATAAAGCAATGACAGATAAATTAATTATGTGATAGATACATGGTGATCACATATTTACAAACATTACAAAAAAAAAAAACTTAAAGAAATATATATCAGTGTGTGAGTTATGGTAATCACAGAATGTAAAATAAATGTCATAAAAATAATAAATTATACAGTTAAAACAGCCACCAGAGTGGTCCTATAAGGGTTCCGTTTTTTCCAAAAACAAGTTTATAAAACTCAATAGCATTTGGTACAAACTGAGATAAAAACTCACGATGGTCTATATCTATTTACATAATTGCTGGCTAAACGAAACCAAACAAGCAGCTCCCTCCCTTTCCTCATAATTTTAAACATCGCACAAACGCAGGTATTCCATTTAAAATGCCAAGAAAACACACATCAATTCGTGAACAGTAAGCAACAGTATACAAACATTTTTAGCATTGCTATCAGCCGCCCCTGCTTATGTCAAAACAAAACGTCTTTTTTTTCTGCTCGCTCGCAAACCATCTCGCGTGCCCTCAGGTTTTTACTTCAAGTACAAATTAAAAATGCTTTGCTGGGGACTATTCCGATGTAACTGTATTTTCTGAAGGAAGGACGATTATTGAACGCAATTTCATCTCAGCCACAATCAAACATGCACGTAAATAAGAGTTGTTTTTGAATGTCTCGTTGGGCTAGTGGTACGCGCTACTGCTGAGCACAAGTCCTGGGTTCAATTCCCGAGTCGGGCAAATGTGTTATTGGATTTTTCCAGTAACAACCCGGAGTCTAGATTTGTGCCCGATTGATAGCAATAGGCTCGACCCCTATTACATGAAACTTAAACATAACTGGCGAATTATGGGTGTACTATAAGTACATCTCTGCCTTACCCTTAGACTGAGAATAAAAATCGATATTTTTTTTTAATACGGGAACTGCCCCACTTACAATCAAGATACACGACCTTCAGTCACACGGAGCGGGCTTGGGTCAATACCCTACCTCCATTCCATGACCACAAACAGATTAGGAGATCACGTGATGTCCAATGCACCCTGCCGCTGACAAACAGGTTCTTCTACTAAACCTTAGGATGACAAACGAATAAGCATGCCAAGCAATGCTTATTCTACACTGAGTGTAGTTCATACCCTCCCCTTTTTTAGCAAAACGCATATTTTTAGACACAAACTCAAAACATTTATTTCAATTAAACCTATTACGCACCTTTGAATTGTCAAAGAGTCGGTCAGTTAGTCAGAAAGTTGAAGCTATTTGCCCATTCCAAAACGTAGATCTCTATCATTATGGAGAAGAACAGGTAAGAAACTCCAAGGACATCTCGTCTTTTAAAACAAGATATTACAAAATCCTCGGTACATTATTCTTGTTGCTTCTTTATGTGAGAACAATGTAAAAAATAAATTACTTATTTAACAAAACTATACAAAATATAAGATTAAAATATTACAAATAAGCCCTGGCAGTTAAGAGAAGACCAGTCTCTACTGACGGCACCCGTTCACGAACATGACGCGTGGATCAGCACCATCCAGCTCAATCATTTTGTAGGGAACCGAATGATCCAACACACGCGCCACCATCAGCGAGACATTTATGTGTGCATGACATAACCTCAACTGCTACGCTTTTTTAAGTCAACATACATCTTATCATAATAAACGGGTCCATGGTACTCACATTTACAAAATTGAAAAAAATGCTTCTAAATGATACAAAACCAATGCAATGTATTTCTAAGATTAATACAATTTTACTAGCAAAAGGAAAATCATGGATTGCCTTGCGAGTGTATTATTAAACAAGCAAATCAATTTCGCACTTGCGCATTTTGACGCAACTGAGCAACTTTTAGAATCATAAATAAACTCTCATGCTAGCATCCTCTCATAATAGACTAATTGCACATCTTACTCACTCTCACACACACACTCACAAACACTCTCGCCCTCACTTCCACTCTACATCATTACATACAAACTTTTGAGTGAATTTTTCTTTTGTAATTGTTAATTTTGTTATAAGACTTCCTTAAAGCTGTGTATCTGGAACAAGAAGTCTTCGATGTATGTTGTATGGGGCGTTGATAGCTGCGCCACAGTATTTTACTTTTGCAGCTATCTTCGTGTCTTTTGTTAAGTTATACCTAAATTGTTCCTAATAAATAAATAAAATAAATAAATAAAATTTCAGTTGAGAATCGCACGTCAAAAACCTATACTCGCACGTTTCAACACAATCCTAAAAAAACAATCCACATTTTCATAACAAAATGCAAACACAAATTTTTTATCGACATCAATTTCGAACACATTACGAGTTCCATGTAAATATATCGTGTGTTTCAGTAATACAGGCCTGCAGTCCCCCGCGTAACTTACACCCTTCGTTAATGAACAGGAGATTCTTTTTCGATTTTCATCAAAAACAAAAGGGGAATATTTTTGGCAGACGGCAGGTATTCACGTGGAGTGATGTATGTTGCTTTATGTCGAGTGTATCATGATGTTATGTTCGTCATTTGTGTATGGAGGAAAAATAGTGGAGTAGTTATATGTACATTATTATTTTGCATGCACCCATGTGACTTTTCAGTGTTATTTGTCCTTTGTTTGAACTGAGTCCACAAAAAAACAAAAAAATCCTCTAAATGTAATTATTTCTTCTAATAATTATAAAATAGTCAACGAAGTCACATTACTAGGCATAACCAAAGACAAGAATGTAAATTGGAAGTCACACGTACAAAAAATGTAATCGAAACTTTCAAAATTCTTTTAAGTATGTTTTTTGTGAAGTTAAAAAAACACAAAGCAGACTGCCCTGGTAACATATTATACTACGATTATGCTTAAGCATGGCTTTGTTACTGCATATTATTGTGGGGACCCAGTACAAATGCACCAACACTGTTTACAATTCCAAAAGAAATTTGTTCGTATCTTAGTAAATATACAACAGGATAGCTGCAAACCCTATTTTATAAACCTGAATATTTTAACTCTGCCTTGTATATATATACTTGAAATATGCAAATTCACTCATAAACACCAAGACTTTTACACAAAACGGGAAGACATACAAACAAGATACACACTCCGATACAAAACACGACTAAACTTACCAACATCCTGCTTAAATAAACATTCCTACCAAGTCATCTGGTTATGTCAATAAAAAATGTATAATAAGTTACCCGATTCAATAAGAAAACAAAAAAAACTCCATCTTTTCATGATTACATTAAAAAAGCTATTAATAAGTAAATGTTATTAGAGTGTAAACGAATATTTAAATGATAATAAATTTTATTCAAAAATCAAATACAATGTTAACATTAAAATATAGTATCTGTAGGTACACTTGACTTATGCTAGTTATAGTTAACAAAACAGGTAGGTGTTGCAACCAGCACCCTTACTAAGTTATGAAATAACTTGTATTAAGGGCAGTGGTACAAGCCCATACACACATCATTTTCACAAAGGAATTGCAGGCAGAACAAGTGTTACAAAAAGAAACAAACTAAAATTATGATAAGTCCATAATTGCAGAATTCAGAAATTACTATATTTATTTTCATTTAATTGACATTTTTGGATTATTCGTGTTTGTGGGTGTGTGTGTGTGCGAAGGTGTGTATGTGTATAATGGTGATGGTGTGTATTGTGTCGGTGCAGAATGTGTGTTAAGTTCTCGGTGGATGGGGTTAGGGTGGGTTATTATCAGAGAAAAGCAGGCGTTCTGTATCCAGGTAGTTATTTGTTAGTAGAAAGTTTGTCACAGATTTCTTGAGTGATGAGGTTGATAGAGAGTCAAGTCTCAATTTCCTATTGAGTTTATTATATAATTGTGGCCCTTGGAAGCAAAGAAATCGTTTTGTGAAAGAGTATTTACATCGGTAGTTCCGACAAACTATGTCCTTACGTCTTTTAGTGATTGTCACGTAGGGGGTATTTTTGTGTTGTAATAGGACTGTATTAAGAACAAAGAGTTGTCTGACAGAAAATACTTTGCAACACTGATATAAGTCTTCTGTTGGGAAAAGTATCGGGCGAAATGTGCTCACCTTTAACATGGCTCTTTGGGCCCTCTCCAATTTCAGCATTGTGGTCTTAGGAGCACCACCCCAGGCGGAAACACAATATGATAGGAGCGATTGATAGAGGGCAAGGTAGACCCTTCTGACAATCCGTGCTTCTGCCACATGGCGAAGAGTCTTAAAAACGAATATTAATTTTCTAACCCTTGCTGTCAGTAGATCTATGTGGGCTGAGAAACTCAGATTGTCATCAAGAGTCACCCCGAGGTACTTGATTGTGGGGGTACGTGCAAGTTTGGGGCAAGAGCAAGCTGCGGTATAAATCGCTGTAACTTGTATAAAATACAGAAAAAACTTTTTTTTGCAAGTTAGTTAGGTATATGATAAACGATAAGTCCTCATATCTACCTAATATCTTTCTGGTGCTGTGCCCGACAGGATCCACGATTGTTCTAACTAAAGCAATACATTGTGGAATGCAATAAAGTATTGAGTATTGAATAACAGTCCTTAATATATGCTGTAGTGGTCATTACGATTCGCAGAAGGATTTGTGATTGCATTTGCATTGAGATCCTATCATAAAACATATATGTTTTATCATAGGTACTCAAAATCTGGAGTCCTTCCTCTTCACCAGCCAATAATAGCTGAGAGATAAATAGATTTGTAAAGAATTACCAACTAATCGGACTTTCCTTAGAATTACCTAAGGAAAGCTGACACATTTCTTCATTCTCAACTGCAAACCGATAATAAAGTAATAAAAATGTGACTTACATAACTGTCGACAGGTTTAAACTAGTCCAAAAATTTACTGTCAAGTGAACTACCATTTTAACTATAAAGACATCTCGCAGGAACTGCGCTATGGTAGTAAAACCTTGACGTAAGAAAAGTAGATCAGAAGGACAACTCTTCACAAAAAACATATAAGTAGTAGGTAATTATTAGTTATATTATTCTGTCAGGCAGGATGACTGACACATCAAAATTTTTCGTTTGTCCATTAAGTTCAAGAAAACAATTGAGTCTCAAAAGAATCGCAAAGAATGTGCCCCTTATGGATGGAGTTATGGAACTATGGAGAAGTGTCCTGGCGCTGCGTGAGTGTGCGGGATCCATCGACACCCGTTCGATGTCCATCGCGCACAGATGGATGGATAGCAGCACATGAAGTAATTTTTTGCTCATAAACAAATAAATAAATTGAATAAACATTTTTACTATTCTATTGAAATGAATATAATAAGTCTTTATTAAGTACATACACCGTACAATTTACATAATTATATAAATGTACATAGGCCTCCCCAAAAAGAGGGGGGATTTGCCATAATCGCCACGCTTGGCAGGCGGGTTTGCGATCGCAGCATGGATTCAAAAATGAATAGAGAACGCTGCTGCCCATTCTCTAGTAAATCCCTTAGTCGTCTTTTACGACACCCACGGGAAGAAATGGGATGGTGCTATTCTTTAAGTCCGGCCGACCAAACGGTACCGTTTCATTACAGTCATCAAAAACCTAAAAGCTTGAATAGGTGAATCTTCTGTCCGTACATACTCGGTGATAAAACTATAGATGTGATAATAACAAATGAAAAGTCACAGAATGTAATGACATAGAAGAAGATAGTGTCATTGTACGGTCTCCCGGACTATCGATTTCACATTTTTTCCTATCTTTATAAGGTTTGAGGTATATTTGGATTGCGAGCTTAATTATGTAGCATGTTACTGCAACGAAGGACAAATGCCTGTTTCAGGGACTTTTTGGCAAGCAGAATAAGTTTTTTAGTTTATCAGGAAATACTGAAAAACTTCACTGGTTTTCATTAGACTACTAAATGACTAGATTGCAGTAATATAGCAGAGAGCTCTAGACTACTCATGCATTTAAACTGTGACAGTTTAATATAAAACCTACATACCTATCCATAAATAATAATTATAAAACCGGCCAAGTGCGAATCGGACTCGCGCACAAAGGGTTCCGTACCTTTATCTATAAAAACGACAAAAAAAAACACATTTATTTATACAACAAACATTTGTTTTATTCTGTTTTATAGTATTTGTTGTTATAGCGGCAACAAAATAGATCATCTGTGAAAGTTTTAACTGTCTAACTATCACGGTTCATGAGATACAACCTGGTGACAGACGGACAGACAGACAGACAGACAGACAGACAGACGGCGGAGCCTTAGTAATAGGGTTTCCGTTTTACCCTTTGGGTACGGAACCTTAAAAAATATGTTTGTAGAAAACCCTTTGTGAGTTACGGGCAAAAGATATCATAAGGTTTTAGTTTTTCCTTTTAAGGTCGGAACCCTAAAAATACTTAAACATTACATCAAAGATGTGATGATGATTTGACACCATAATTTTTTCAATTGCAAATGATCGATAAGATGCCTCATTTCAAGTATTTTTTCTTGTACAAAAGTATTATTAATAACTTAGCTATGTAAAATAATACCGTTTTCTAGACGATACACGTGGAAAATTCTCATGCTGTTAAACTGCTTACACCGCTAAGTACCCGGCGCAACAATAGATACATTTTACTTGTAAAATATACTGCAGATTGAACCTTAATGTACTTAAAACAGGAAATGTTATAAGTATGCACGTGTTGTAAAGGTTTGGTAACACTGCACTGTAATATTGACAAGATTAAAAGGCCTTCAAATGTTTGCGTGAAAATAATTTTGAACAATTGCACGGCAAGTTTCAGGTTATGCCGCTGCAGCAATAGGTTTCGGGTATAAGTCTGAAGAATACTAGTGAACTTGTAGCGGCATCAACATCGCCACAAGCGAACTACGCGTCACACTGACGTCACGCGAAATCCTGCATCGCGCAAGCAGAGTTTACCGCGCAACTAGCATTTATACAACATCCCGACATCAACCGTCGGGCAGTAGCCCACCAGACACGACACCCATCTGGTCGGAGGATCCTCTCTTTTCTATAGAGGATGAGTGAACTTTACACCCTGTTCCTCATACCTCTAAAAACTAATAGGTTTTTTTAGGTCAACAATCTTATCATTACAGAAATGCATTGTAAGTAGATAATCTTGTTATTAAGTGTTACTGTACGCACTGAATTTTGTTAGTGTTTTTTTAGGTTGTATTTTTGAGAAATACCTATTTTTCAGATGTTGAGTATAAGAAGCTTAAAATATAATTTAATGTTCAATTTATTATTGTGTTCATTTGTGTAGAGAGTTGCTTATTGAAACTAGCATTTTGCTACTTTAATATTTGCATGCCAATTTATGGCGAAATGTGTCATCGCACTCACAATTTTTATACCTACCATCTTTTGTACCGCATTTACTGCAAATAAATGACTTTGACTGTTAGGAGTATGTAATGGTCGCAGCAGTTAGTGTTCTGTAGTTTCTACCGACCCCTTACGGGAAGAAGGCGTGAGTTTATGTATTGTATTCTCAAAAAAGGCACATTGTCACTAACAAGAGAACGATGTCTCTGAAATAAATTATAAATATAAAGTTCGTCACCTTCGTCACTGTATCAATTATGATTATGATACACGCATCCAATGCATTTAGTTTTATGGAAGGGTGTCCTTTGTTATTAAATATTCAGCTTATTTGAGTCTTGAATGCGTTTCATTCAATGCATTCAAGACTCAGTTAGCTATAGTGTAATTTTAAATATATTGCATATGTGAATGCATGCATACCTCTAACCACGACATTAGAAAACTATCTAGATTTGGTCTGAAAATATCAACACGGACTGTCAAAAATATTATGTACGAATAATGTCCTTGAAATGAAAATTTGTAGCTGAAAGTACATTATTTAACATTATTTACACGTCTCCGTTTTGGCAAATGATTAAAAATCTAAATTAGGTTTACTGATAATACTGCACTGAGACAAAATATGTATAAAGGTAAAACAGTCTAGTGTACATCTACCTTAACATCTCTTCGTATACCAGGATATCATAAAACCCAACAGTTTACAATACACCTGTCAGCATTGTGTCCCGACATGCCAACCTGTCAGCATTGTGTCCCGACATGCCAACCAGCCATAATCGTTACAACGATCTACGACACCGATATCTCATAATTATGTCTGTTCACTCGATTATTATATCGATAACGATGCTTACTTTCCGACGTAATTAAATCGGTACTTGGGGTAACCGATTTTCAAGTCTCAGATATTTTGGGAGCTGGATTTTAGTATTGAGTAAGAATGTTTCTTCATTGCATTTCGAATGACATAATATGGTTTTCTATCTAGTTATGAAAAAGAAAGTTCATAACTAGTCCGTAAACATTTTTTGATTAATACGGGCTTTAATACCTAATATGTATGTCGAAAAATTGCATAATAATCAACTTGCTTAGTATGATGAAAGTACGTATCCAATATTGTTGTTAAGCACAAAAACCAATGTTGAATGTTGGTGTGTAAGAAAACCAGCAAGCCTTACACTAGTCGCATATAATGTGTAACATCTGACATCTCACCATGGCAAAGAGCAACTGAGTAGCGACAGAAATTAACCTCAAATTTAAAAAAAGCTAAATACTGAAATATTTATTCGAGTCATCTCTGATCAGCTGACGAGACTGATCAGAGATGACTAAAGGTGTCTTGGCCACAGTGCGGGGTAATGAGACAAGAATATAAAATTCAAATCTGATTTATTTACAAAATGATACAGCTTATATACTACTTTTTCATAACACACACTATTATACAAAATCTTTGTGTCCTATGCGTGTGATTTGCAAACAAGTCAATATTTTTACCTGGGCCGCGCGTCAGCCGGGCCGAGTGCTGAGTTAATGTCCAAAGGTAACGTTGAACAGCTTACATAATATAAAAATATGATCTTATAAACGTTTTAATTACATTATTATATTCTTTATTTTTCGGACAACAATGACCCAGCGTCTTTAGTAACCAATAATATAACTTATTACTAGTTATAAAAATACAATAGAAAAGAAGACAGTTTATACAGTATTGTGAAAAGAATATCCCCAAATTAATTTGTAGTGATTGTCCTTCTCACAAAACTTTTAATAATCGGAGAGTCGAGTGGAATACCTCGATACTCTCCTCCAAAGTTTTTAGAATGCTGTTGCCACTCACCCGCAACCTTGACAACAGCGACGTGGTTTTCATGCAATGCATTGCTAGCAGTTCACTAGGCCTGGTCATTCGCAAACCAGCTAAGCCTTGAAGGGGTGCGTGGGTCCGGGTCCGGCCCGGGTCGATGGCGCGTTGTATTCCACGCGCGCCTCAAAGAGTTGTCAGCACCAACTGACGGGGTCCGCTAGGGCCAATGCCTGCCAGGGTTGCGAGTTTGTCCGAAAGGGATATCGTGACCCTGGCACACAGGCAAATGAAGGAATACGGGTGGGTTTTAGTCAGTAAAAGTCTGACACGCCCTCCCGCTCCGCCCAGAGCGGGAGAAGTTATTTGATAATTTCCCACCATAAAAAAAAAAAGCTACGCCTTGAAACCAATCTAATCTACTGCCCAATTAAGCCATTTATTTACGTATGTAACTGTAATGACTTATAACTTATATCAAAAACCGTGTGACAAGTGGACTAACCATGGCCAGTATTATCTACAAAGCTGGGACTACTTATCCTTGCTGCGAGTCCTTGGCCTAGCCGCAAAGGGCCCAAGGCTGCGTATTACAGCGTTCTGTAATCCACCCCGATGCATTCACTTGCTCATTTCATAGAGTTGGACAAAGAGAAGGTTGTGGAGAGGCGACAGTGATGGGACAGTTTTGAGGTATTGTGCCTAGATTTTACTAACATATTATACCAATGATGGCTACTAAAACTAAGGGTTATCTGGTTTAGGAGTCAGTCAACTTGTACTTCGTGCCAGGGTTGCGAGTTTGTCCTAAAGGGATATCGTGGCCCTGGCACACAGGCAAATGAAGGAACACTGGTGGGTTTTAGTCAGACCATGGAAGACTTAAAGCAAAAATTAAACAGAAAAAATAAAAATAAACATATTTAATTAAACATGCATTATACAAAAGAGACGTTCACAAAATGTATGGGGCTTGGTACTAAAATAATTAAAAATTTAAACAGTCTTCTGAGCTTTATAGGCTGAAAGGGTAAATGTTTTTATGTCTTTGTGTATTTAATTTTTATTTACAGCCGCCCGTTTTTTTTGGGGGGTTGAAAAATAATATGCTGGCATCACTAACTACAAACATTATTATATTTTAGGCAGCCCTGTGGCAAATGACGGGACAATGACAATGACAATGTCAGTCAGCAAGACTCGGGTCAGACCAGACAGCTTACATTTACAGATTTTACCTTTTTTCGATACGTTTTGTTATTGTAGTCAAGATAATCAATATTTTATATCTCAATTTCATGGAGCTGCAGCTAAAATTATAATAAAATCTCAAAGTATTTAATAGGAACGGAAACTTTAGTCACATTTAAAATAATTATATTGCATAGAAATGAATAAATAAAGACAATGTGCGTTTAGATTGTACTCAAAGTCAAGGTCAAAGTCAAAGTCAAATTGTTTATTTCAAATAGGCACATAAAAGGCACTTTTGAACGTCAATATTTACAAAAAAAAATAGAATTGATTCTAGTCGCCCCTTCCAAAATGTAGTTTCGTATGGAGAAGAATGGGCAAGAAACTCCACCGGTACTCTTTTAAAATCTTGTACAATATTTTTATAGGTACATTAATTATATAATTATATGTGAAGACGATGCACCTAGAATAAAATTACTATACCACAATAGGTAATAAAAAGAGTTAAGAAAATGACAGATAAATTAATTAGGTGATAGAACATGGTGCTCACATATTTACAAAAATTGAAAAAAAAAATATATACGATTTCCTAAAAAATAACAATAATATCAGTGTGAGTTAAGGTAATCACAGAATTTAAAATAAATGTCTGAAACATTTTTCACTTTTTTACAAAAACGGGCGCCTGAAAAAATCAGATTTAACTATAATCGAGTAGCATAATAAATAAGCTTTCTAATAAGGTACATCACATTAGCGTTTAAAAATCTTCGGAATATTGTACCACTTTTGATCTCTCCTTTATTTTATTCTTCTAAACAAATAATGCAACTTGTTATTTGGTAGGAAGGTATTCAACGTAAAGGAAGCACATACTCCTTGTATGTAAGAATCGTAGCAGGTAGCGTTCTGCAGTGTCTACCTATCCCCATGGGACGATAAAGTGTCACTTTATGTTATGTATGTATCGAATAAAATATCATAAATGTGTTTGTTTTTTCACGACACATCTTATCGTCATTTTTAGTATTTTTTTCATTTCCAAACACGACATGCGGTTATACACAAATATGCGTGAGGTCTTGCACTCAATTTCAGGGGACAATTTCTTTAAAGCGTCTACACCTTACAGTATTTCATACAAATTTACAAGCCCTTATTTTTAGAAATGACTGAACCGATTTTAATGAAACTTCATACGCATAAGCAGGATACAAAGGTCTGAAAAGTTAGATATGAAAATTTTCGAAAAATTGTGTTACAGCCAGACCGATTTTAAATTTTCCATAGAAACAGAGATTTCCAGTTATCTGTTTTTAAATAAGAGATTTCGAAAATGTTCTTTACTAACTTTTTAGACCTTTGTATCTTGCTTATGCGTATGGAGTTTCATTAAAATCGGTTCCTTGATTTCGAAAAACAAGGTCTTGAAAGTTTGTATGAAATGCCGTAAGGTGTAAACGCTCTTAATATTCGCGAATAGTACTCGTATTAGCTTAGCTAATATTCGTTAAAAGCATTAGCATAACAAAATATAGATAGAAGTATGATTCTGCTGACCATTGGAATTAAGGCTTTAATATAAAACTTAACAATTAGGCATAAATGCAGTTGACTCTATCGAAAATAAATACAGCCTTTTTTGAAAGTTATAGTAACCAATAAAAAGCAAGATTATATTGGGGAAGTAGGTTAAACCAATATGCTGTACCGCCTGCGGCATCTAACGTTGCACTGACAGAGCCCTCCGGGGAAATAACTGTGAAGCAAAAATTATTTCACACGAAGTTGATCGGTAGTTGGTACTGAAAATTTTATTATTAGTTTGCCGTGACTGTTTGTAGATACATTGACCGTTATTTATTTTTTTAAAGTGTGATCCAATTTATTTTGCTGGATTGCAATTAATATTATCAGTGGTTTCTTACAAATGTATCATAATAACGGCAATATAAAACAAACCTGATCAATATTCCTACCTACACGATTTACAAAAGACATCGTCTTTGAATAATAAATCATCGCGTAGCAGTTTGCTACGACCGCGTAGCTTGCGTAGCATCACTACAGCTACGGCGTAGCAACAGAGAAAGCAAGCAAAGAAAAGCAGTCGTAGAACTTGCTCATCATAACTTCAAACCTGTACTGCTCGATGGGGTAAGCAGAGGTGTATACACAACATTTTTTATGTCGAAAGTTCAATTTTTGACCTGTTGCCATCGATCGGGCACAGATTCAGATTTGGCTTTTACACGGGATTTTCTATTGGAAAAAATCTTGGGGATCGAATACAGAACCCCAAGCTCAGTAGTTGCTCTTGCGACTGCTAGACCGTCAAAGATAAAGATGTGTTTATTTGCTTAAACATGTGTACACCTATAAGAATAAAAATTCATGTAGGATAACAATAAATAAGATAAAGGTTCAGACATGTTTGCCACGTACTATGGCGTGCAAATATTATGATTGGTAATAATTAATTTCAATACAATAATTTAACGTCAAACAATAATGAATTATTAAAATGTCAAAAAAAAAACTGAAAATATATAAATAATAATGCTTAAACAATAGTGCATTTAATCTATATCAAAATAAACGATTCTGCCAGAAATTCATTAATAGTATAGTATGCTTTGTTAGTTAGAAATGTCTTAAGCTGTTTTGTCAACTGTGCATTATTAAGCTCCCTCCAACTCAAGGCAAAGAACTGTCACGTCTGCCAAAAATGTACTCCTCTATTCTAGATTAGGTAGCGTGGGCGCTAACACCCAGCGAGCGTAACCTTGTACTTTCTAATGCAAGGCTGCTACATCGTGGGTTAATTCAGAGCTGCATGACGCTCGTGACGTCACAGCAATTGTTAGAATGTACAGCATTATGAGTAAGGTTGCTCGCAGTGGGTGTGCAACAAACTACGTCACAAAAAAAAGTGGAAGAAGATGATGCCTTTTTAATTGACTAACCGTAAGGGTCCCATCTCAGTGGATGTCGTAAAAGGCGACTAAGAGAATGGGCAGCGGCGTTCTCTATGCATTTTTAAAACCATACTGCGATCGCCAACCCGCCTGCAAAGCGTGGCGATTATGGCAAATCCCCCCTTTCTGGGGGAGGCATATGTCCAGCAGTGGACGTTTTTCGGCTGAAATTATGATGATGATGATGAAGAGTCCCATCCGATTAGTGCAAGAAGCACAGAACCGGTAACGCTAGGGGGAGGCCGACCAGCAGTGGACGTCTTTAAGTTGATAAAGGAAAGAAGGGGGGGGGGGCAATGCAGAACATCCTGTTAGAAAAACCTGTCAAGACAACTTGAAAGTTCATTTATTTATCAACAATCAACTTATAATTAAAGTTTTCACCACACATACAAGTTTTCGGTCAATACTATAAGTAATTACACAATCATACAATCATAAAATTTGGTTAAATTAACATAACATAACATCACGGCTGTAATCCCCGAAGGGTTAGCCAGAGGTGTACCTATAGTACACCCACATTTCGCCAGTTATGAATAGTCCCATGTAATAGGGGGCGAGCCTATTGCAATCAACCGGGCAGAAATCCAGACTAAAAAAAATAGTTACATAATTATTGTTAAATTTCATAAATAAAATATATACAACATTATTTTTAGTATATGCGAAACCTGAAACACGTGTCTAGTATTTTTATGTAAAGAATATATGTACAATATTTCAAAACTGTATCATGAAAAATCACAAAGTTATAAGGTTGTTATGTTACCGGGTTGTCCGTACAAAAACACGGTAACGGCACCCCCGCGCCTCCAGGGTCGTCTTGCGCTCATTGATACTAATTTGGCAGTAGGTACCTAACCATACGGCAATTGTATTTTAAGTAATTGAATGGTGATAACATTTTCCATCACACCTAAATATTTTTGGGACAAAATATAACATGGTGTAAAAATGATTGAAATCGATTCAGTTCCTTATTTTGAACAAACTATATAATATATATATTCAGGTTTCGTACTAAAATTAATGTTGTATAAAAATGGATAAAAGTGTTCATGACAGATTGGTTAAAAACAGCAACTTATAGTAAGTAGAGTAGAAGATTGAATGAGTGTGTGATTATGTGACAGCTTATGACGTATGAAATAATTTATTATAGGTAAACAGTACTTAACCAAATTGCTATTGCTAAGTTTCGACTTTCGTTGCTAAAACCCCGACATGCACATACATATAGTTATTACCCTGTGTAAGGCATTGGCCCTTTTTACTCCTTAAGGTCAAAGGTCCCTTTACGATTGAGGGTGACGTTATAACGAGGGATATTGGGGTTTTGTTTGGACGTAAACGTTTTGCGGTCATCATTAGAATAAGGAAACTAGAAATAGATACGTTTTATTATGTCAAGAACTTAAAGTAAACAAAGTATTTAGATAAAAAAGGTTGCCAATTTATTTTTGCAAATGAACAAAATATTTAGGTATATACATACATACATAAACTCACGCCTTCTGCCCATGGGGGTAGCCAGAAACTATAGAACGCCACCTGCTACGATCCTTATATACTCTTATTGCTTCGTTTACGTTCATACATCTGATCATAGTGGTCATACACGCACGCCGGTTGCGAGTACTACGCACATGACCTGTATAATATGTATTATTGCCAATGCGTATGTCAAACATGATTAATATTCCATTATTATCTACTTTCTTATGCAGGCCACCCACGTTACGATATACTTGCGCAAAATTGTACTTGCACAAGTATATCGTAACATCGACTACCATTATGCAGGCCACACGCGTTACGATATACTTGCGCAAAATTGGACTTGCACAAGAATACATTAACGTGTGTGGGATGAATTAGCGCATGTATCCGAGGCATTCCATGTCACGCAGACTTGACTTGCACAAGTATATCTTAACGTCGACTACTATTATGCAGGCCACACTCGTTACGATATACTTGCGCAAAATTTGACTTGCACAAGAATACATTAACGTGTGTGGGATGAATTAGCGCATGTATCCGAGGCATTCCATGTCACGCAGACTTGACTTGCACAAGTATATCTTAACGTCGACTACTATTATGCAGGCCACACTCGTTACGATATACTTGCGCAAAATTTGACTTGCACAAGAATACATTAAAATCAAATCAAATCAAAATCAGATAATTTTTATTTCAGGTATAAGTACACCCATATAAAAACACCCTATTACAAATAACACATTATTCATTATTATTAAATTATACAAAACAATCAAACAATCATTATCAACACTATTACAATAAATTACACGCAGTATTATTTTAGCTGACATTAACGTGTGTGGGATGAATTAGCGCAAGCATTCTGTGTCACGCAGACTTGTGCAATTGTAAACTTGCGCGAGTATATCGTAACGTGTATGGCTATCATTATATAGGAATTTATCAGTAGCAGTCCGAAGTAATAGTACCTAATAGTAATTTATTTAAAGAAAACGAGGTACAGTCTGTTACAAAGTAGGATGACAACTTAGGAATAGTTTACATCTGAGATGAGTAGGTAACAATACAATTTTACGATCTGATGTCCTCGCTAGGTTACTTAGTAGCCTGTATTAAGGACAATTAGCCTCATTTCCGGAAAAATAGGACAAAAGTATTGCTTAGGCTGTTACATAATTATTAACAAACAATTTAGAACAATTTGATAAACTAATAAAAGTCCAATACAAGAACTGTGTGTTTGTGTGTGTATATGCACGTGGGTGTGTGTGAGTGAGTGTTAGTGTGTGTGTAATAGGAGTTACTTGATTGTTGTGAGAAGGGATTCGGTATCTTCATAATTTTTAATTGAAAGAAATTCAGTAATCCGCTGAAGTCTGGACTTGTGGCAATTGGCTGGCTCTGTATTGCATGGGACCTATACATAATAATTGACAAAATTAAACACAGTTTGTCAGTTATGTACTACTTACTTCTGCCCAGCCCTTCAAGGAATACCTACAGGTTTGATTCTGTATTAAAAGATTATGGTCTCAATTCGTACCTCGCGACTACCTAAGCTTCAAATTATCTACACGACCAAAAACATTATTTTTGAGTCTGTGTAATAAAAACACTAGATTCTGTAGTCAGTCTTTAGTCCCAGGAGGATTACATATCCGTCACTTAATTTTCAGTCAAAAACCTCGGTCTATCTTTGTCAACATTATTTTAATGTAAAGAAATAAGTGAGCGATTGGGCTTTAGAGTCCCAAAGGGATGTTTTTCAACGATCGCTCTAAAAATTTAGTTCTATGGAATTAAGCGGAATTCCCTGAAGTGTGTTTTTAAGCGCAGATCAAAAAGAAAAAAAACCGGTCAAGAGCGAGACAGACTCGCGCACCGAGGGTTCCGTACGAATATATGATGTTGATGATTTCGGAAAAACTGTGCTATTTAGAGACATCGTTTTATTTTTCCTGTAATCTTTACATAAGCTTCTATCATATAAAATAATTTCAGATTTTTATCTCTGCAAACTTCGCAGATAAGGGGGGGAACGGTATTTTTTTTAAATTTTTCATCAAAAGTCGGAAACTATGCTGCCTAAAACAAAAATCTTTTAAGAATGTGCAAACAGCGTTCTTTCATATGATACCCCAAATGCCCTAGTAGCCCCACTTAAATTTTTAAGACCCCCTTTCAGTCTCTTTTGCAAAAAAGTTATATTTTTTTTATTTCTTTCTTGCTTGCAAAATAGTTGGGCAAACGTCATCTAAAACTATTCTAATTTTCAAGTTGATAGCATTAGTAGTTCTTGAGGTATCCAGGTGTGACAGACAGACAGACAGACAGAAAGACTCATCTGATCAGATCTCACCATAAGGGTTCCTTTTTACCATTTTGGTTCAGAACCCTAAAAAAGAATGCTGCGAAAATTTCTCGGTTTTAAGAGATCTTGGAATAGTCTGCATGCATATCAAATTAGGATAAAAAAAATCTTTGTAACATAACATCACGCCTGTTTCTCCGAAGGGATAGGCAGAGCTGTACCCCACATTTCGCCAATGAGGGCGTAAAACGGTACACTAGCGCCACTCCTTTAAAAAAATAATATCTCGCGACTGAGAAGGAATTATTAATAACGGCTAGTAGGGACCCTCGGTAAGTGTCTAGAATTTTCTAATACCTTTTATAAAGATTCATATTGAGACAAGAAGCAACAAAATAGGATCTAGATTCTAGAGGAATGTGGCCGCTTTTCTTTAGATCGTATTTTGTTGCTAAAAAAGGTAATGATTATTAATTAATAATGGTCGCCATTAGTAATTAATAATTATTAGTTTTTTTTAAATTTTGAGGTTATTTTTTGTCGCTGCTCAGTTGATTATTACCAAGGTGAGATGATGATAATGACATCTTTTTTTTTTCTTGACATTTGTATCGGTGTGAATGTAACTAAATTTATTTGAATTGGCAATTTTGAAACCCGTCACTTATACATATATATTCACAATATTTTTTTTAAGTTACATAATTATCTTCATTCAGTTTTAGTTTTTAATTAAAACATTTCGATATAATTGTATTAATTATTATTATTCCTTTATTTCATTAAATATACATATAAATTATATTTTTAAATATTAGAATATAAACAAAATATAAAAACATTTAAAAATATAAAAAATAGTAGCCCACCGGTATCGGGAACAAGGTCCAAGCTACCGGCGGTCAGGGCTCCAGAGAGAGGAACCTCCTAACAATGCGAGCCGTGTCCAGAAGTACCGCTCTCTGAATCAGGCCTTTAATCCAGCTGCCCAACGAGAGCCTCTTTAGGTGTTGGTCGAGGCTCTTGGCAATTAAGCCATTGGCTGATACAACTATCGGCACAATGATTGCTGAGTCCACATCCCACATGTCGACAACCTCGCGAGCCAAGTCAAGATACTTGATTTCTTTATCTTTCTCGGCTTTCACGAGGTTCCCGTCATGAGGGACCGTTATGTCAATAATCATTGTGCGCCGCTCTATTCGATCCACCACCACTATATCAGGTTTATTGGCAACAATAGTCCTGTCAGTGATGATGGATCGGTCCCAGTACAATGTGATATTTCCACTCTCGAGAACTGGGTCGGGCACATACCTGAAGTACGGCACCTCCGATTCCACAAGGTTGTATTTCAGAGCAAGTTGCTGATGGATAATCCTGGCTACAAGGTTGTGTCTATGCAAGTACTCTTCGTTAGCTAGACGAGAACACCCGGAGATAATGTGTCGGATTGATTCTCCCGGACGGTGGCATGCCCGACACACGTCAACCGTGCCGTCCTTCACAATAAATCTCCGATAATTCTTAGTCATGATAACTTCGTCCATAATTGCACAGACAAAGCCTTCGGTTTCCCCAAAGAGATCACCGAAACGCAGCCAGGCTACGGACGCTAAAAAGTCTACTTCGGGTTCATGTAGGGCCCGGAAAAAGCGTCCGTGAAGCTCCTTACTTTGCCATACCTCCCTGCGATCATTAGTGTCAAGCACTACAGGTTTGCGCCAGTTCTCTGTAGCCAAGGAGAGCGGGGTGAGGCCCTTGTCCACCACGACCACATCTCGATGCATCCCCACGTCGGCTTCTAGGAAATATTCCCTGAGACTGCATATCTCGCGATTGTGGAGTGTCTTAGCGTTTAAAAAGCCACGACCTCCACACTTTCGCGGGATATACAGTCTCATTACCGAGGACCGTGGGTGATGCATTCGATATGCAGTCAGCAGCGTACGAACCCTCAAATCCAGGGCGTCGAGTTCGGTCTGAGTCCATTTGAGTATGCCGAAAGAGTACATCAAAACCGGCATGACCCAACCGTTGAAGGCGCGCACTTTGTTCCCGCCTGATAGAAGACTATTAAATACTTTCTTCAGGCGGGCAAAGAAGCGCTCCTTCAACGATTGCTTCATGTCAGTAACATTGATGCCCAACGCTTCCGACATACCCAAATACTTATAGGTTTCGGATGCGGAGAGGGCTCTAAGGTTTATGGAATCCGAAAGTTGGGTTCCCACGGATTCCACAATCTTCCCTCGCTTTACATGCATGACCGCACATTTGTCCACACCAAATTCCATCCTGATGGCACTACTGAAAGTTTCAGTTACTTTCAGTAGCTCCATCAGATGCAAATTGTTGGGGGCAAAGAGTTTTAGGTCATCCATGTAGAGGAGGTGAGATATAACCTGACCACCTCTCCTCAACCGATAGCCTAGACCTGAATACTCCAGCAGTGTGCTTAGAGGATTCAAGGCTAAGCAGAACCAAAGCGGACTCAAACTATCGCCCTGAAATATGCCTCGCTCGATCCTTATCGGTTCGCTATTCCTCTGGATATTTCGACATCCTGGATAGCGAAGGACTGTCCTCCATTGCCTCATACATGACATCAGGAAGGTGCGCAGAGTTGGATCTACTTTATACAGCTCCAGCACCCTCATGAGCCATGTATGTGGCACCGAGTCATAGGCCTTCTTATAATCTATCCAACATGTCGACAGATCCTTGCGGGAACGTCGAACCTGTTGGCTAATGGCCATATCAATGAGGAGTAACTCCTTAGTACCGCGAGACCCGTTCCTACATCCATTTTGAGAGGCAGACATGATGGAGTTAGATATGTTTGTTAATTTTAGCTCTCAAAATGGATGTAAGAACTTTATAGACCGTCGGTAAACACGTGATCGGTCTATAATTTTTGGGTTCCGCGGTGCTACCTGATTTATGGAGCAGGTGGGTTATTCCTGTCGTTAGGAACTGGGGTAGCGAACCAGACTCCAAAGAAGTCTGGTACTGAGCCGCCAAGCGAGCGTGCGACCCAACAAACCATTTGATCCAGAAGTTGTGCAGTCCGTCCGGTCCTGGAGACTTCCAGTTAGGCAACGGACGGACCGCACGAGCTACATCTTGGGGGCAGATGGTAATAGCCCCCATTTCTGGTATTGGATCGCAGGCTTGCTCAACTTTTCGAGTCCAATCACCTTCAGTGTGACCGACAGGCACCGACCAGATACTGTGCCAGAAAGAAGACATGGCATCATTATCCGGCAGGTGCGTGTCAGTCACACCTTGATTCGGTCGCTCCCAAGCCCTATAAACCCACCTTTCATTGCTCTGGAAGGTGCGATTCTGAGTGTATCGGTCCACACGCCGCTTATACCTACGAATACGGTTTGCCCAAGCATACACTTTCTGCTTCAGGAAGTCTATGCGCTCTGTGACACGAGATAAATAGTCCTCAGGGCTGGTATCAGTCCCTGAGAACGCCCGCCTCACAAAGCGCATAACTCTTGGGCGAGTATTGCCCTCCCTGAAGCAGATTAGTTTACCGATGAGCGCTCTGGCCCCACCAATACGACGCTCAATTCTGCACTGCCAGGCTGGTACGGCTGGTTTCGGTAGTGTAGCTATAAAGTCATTTTGAAATTTTACGTGAGCTACACGACATGCCGCTACAGCCGCGCAGTACAGAATCGAATGAGTATCAGTGAGGTCTTCGCAGTCATCAAAATAGTTTGACAACTGCGAATCCAGAGCTGCCACCAGCGCCCTATTTTTGTTATGCATGGGCAAACGAGGTAAGCGTGGTCTAAGTTCGGGTGACATAAACCGATATTCCCGAATCGCACCCTCCAAAGCACTCCTCAATTTCTCATTGCACTGGGTACTTACGTTTGTAGCCCTGTCATCATTCCCCTCGTCAGCTTGGACTGTGTGGGACTGCGGTGGTACCACAACAGTCTGCGACAGGGGGGCGATGACATGGCTATTCCGCATTTCAGTTCGCAGGCGATCAAGTACAGTGTCATCCAACATATGATTACGTTGGATAACCCGCACCTGATCCGATAGTCGTTGTGCCGAAACGTTGACAGCTGAAAAAGACCTGAAAAAGAGAGAGCATCCGAACACGGTACGCGGTCAGATTGTTTCCCCCCTCTGTAGCCCCATAGTATGAGCGCATGACGTTCTCATTGATGGTTCGTGTCCATCTCATGCGCTGCACACTTCCGCCGGGAGCTGGGACCCTATCAGAGGCCGGTGGGCCTCGAGGTCCTAAACCATCCGGCGGCCGGCGTCCTCCCCGTCGACGAGCAGGTGGTGGCGTCGTGGGCGGGGAGAAATACTCGTCGCTCGAGCTCGACGCAACTACCGCGGCCGGTGTCGTCACAGTGGGGCTGGGTACCGGCGGCGGCGAGGCGGAGCTGAGCGAAGAGTCCGGAGGTGGTGGGCGTGCACTTCTTACGGCTGATCTCGTCAACATCTCGATAAAATTTTCATTATTATTTTCTGTTTTTCAGTGGCATGGTATGACAGATGTCATCTCTTAATCGGCAGTTTTTTATTCATGTCTTAAATAAAATATGGTGTTTTTTTGGGATAAATTGGTTTCAGACTTCTTTCGGGTTTTTTTTAAAGCACATATAAACTATAATATTGAGTCGAAAATTATTAAAACTGCTAAAAAATATGAAAATTATAAGATCCAGTTTGGAGACGTTTGTTGACGTTGGTGTTGCCAGCTATTATTATTATTAATTCATTTATTTCAGACATAGTCCATACATTATATAAAAAATTAAAATTCAATAAAACACATATCATTAAAATAATCAAAAATAAATAAAATCAATCAATCAATTAATGCTGTGATATTCTGGCTACTCATCGGTGGTTTGAGTTTGTAACACGATACTTTTGGGTAGCGTCGTGGACGACAGACCTATCAATACACGTGGATTATAAAGTATTTCTAGGTTGCCAGCACTAGTTCAAGGATTACTGCGGAACCTTGTACCTACCTACCTAGCACAGTCCCATTGGTAAAACGCGAAGGGTATTGTACATAAATTCTGGTATTGATTTCATGGATGAATTATGTTCTCTGCTATTTTCTGTTGAAGGGAGTTAGTTGCATTTTATTTCGGAGCTGGTTAATGAAATGAAACGAAATAAAATGAATATTAATTCTTTATTCTGTAAATAGGATATCAGAATCACTTTTACACGTCATATTAAAAATTTAAAGCTAGATGAAGTCGAAATTTCCTATCTAACTACCCCCATTTGTTTCGCCATTTCTCACAGTCTCTTTTAAAGTCTTGCGGGGCGAGCACGGCCTACTGTGACATAACTTGAGTCACACATTTTATCACAGTTTCAGCGATAAAACCGTTTTGTCTTAAAATGCTAGTACAAATTGACAAGACATAATTTATCATGTCTTGGCACTGCCGTGCTCGGCCCGCAGACATAACCTTGGTCAGATCATGTGAGGACCACGTAGGTTCGTGTCTAAAATTCGTGTTTTGAGAAAGTAACCACACAAATTTTAGTGGACCTGTCCGCTCAGTGCAAGCATTTGTCAGTACTCGTGCAGCTCCACCGAACCAAAGGTCACCAGCTAAAAAGCCGGGTAATGAATAAGTATCTACCTAAATAGATTGTACTAGCTTCTGCCCGTGACTTGGTCCGCGTGAATTTTCTTGTTTTAACATACTGTAGCTTGCCAGAAATGAGAGAATTTTCGTAATCTGATCAGATTTTCCGAAGATTATACCCTACATCATCATCATTTCAGCCGACCGACATCCACTGCTAGACATAGGCCTCCCTTGGTGGAGTTGCCATAATCGCCACGCTTGGCAGGCGGGTTAGCGATCGCAGTATGGTGTTAAAATGCGTAGATAACGCTGCTACCCATTCTCTAGTAAGTCCTTTAGTCGCCTTTTACGACACCCGCGGGAAGAAATAGGATGGTGCTATTCTTTACGTCCGGCACAAAACAGACATCCTACATCCTTTTACCTCATTGTAACATTAGTACAGATTTGGCCATAATGAGCTATTAGTAAAGAAAATAAGCTGAAACACGAAGTCCATATTCATATTAATTTATTTATTTGCATTCCATAATGTATAGGTTTAGGTGTTACAATAGCTTAAAGCTTAGGTATACAATAACGGACCCTGTAGGGCACAGCAAAAGGTATAATAAAATTAATTCTTAAAATAAAATTAGGAAACAATAAGCAATCAACAATTTTATAGATTACTAGCTGCGCCCCGCGCTTTCACCCGCGTAAGTCTCGATCCCGTGGTAAAGGGGTATAAAAAATAGATAGTAGCCGATTCTCAGCCCTACTGAATATGCATATAAAATTTCATAAAAATCGTCAAGCCGTTTCGGAGGAGTATGGTAACTAACATTGTGACACGAGAATGTTATATACAAGATTAACATGAATTAAATATAATTAGAAACTTTATTTTATTGAGATCATTCATCAAGTTCAAAGTTAAAGTCAAAGTCAAATTGTTTATTTCAAATAGGCACATAAAAGGCACTTTTGAACGTCAATATTTACAAAAAAATAGAATTGATTCTAGTCGCCCCTTCCAAAAGGTAGTTTCGTATGGAGAAGAATGGGCAGGAAACTCCACCGGTACTCTTTTAAAATCTAGTACAATATTTTTATAGGTACATTAATTATATAATTATATGTGAAGACGATGCACCTAGAATAAAATTACTATACCACAATAGGTAATAAAAACAGTTAAGAATGAAGCAATGACAGATAAATTAATTATGTGATAGATACATGGTGCTCACATATTTACAAAAATTTAAAAAAATATATAGGTACGATTTCCTAAAAAATAACAATATCAGTGTGAGTTAAGGTAATCACAGAATTTAAAATAAATGTCATAAAAATAATAAATTATATAATTAAAATAGCAACCTGTTTGATTTTGTCTAGACTCTAGATTGTCCTATGGAGCAGGACCAGCATGTTTCCAAGCATTCATAACTTGTATATAATCCTCTAATTTGTAATATGCTTGTTTACAAAGTGTTCTTTTAATATGAGTTTTAAATTTTCTTTCATTTAGTTGCAATATATCACAAGGTATTTTGTTGTAACATTTAACACAGTACCCCATAAAAGATGTATGTACTTTAGATAACCTGAAAAATGATTGATCTATTTTGTCTTTATTTCTAGTATTAAAATTATGTCTATCACTTATTTTATTAAAAAGATGTAGATTTTTCCTTACATACATAATATTTTCATAAATGAATTGGCAAGGTACCGTCATGATATTAATATTTTTAATTAGTTCCCTAAGAGATTCGCGGCGACTTAGATTATAAATTGCTCTGACAGCTCTCTTTTGCAAAATAAAGATGGACTCAATGTTATATATGACACTAACTTTTTAGGTAATACGGTGAAGTAATAGCCTTAGAAAGCACGTTAAGCCGTTGGTCCCGGCTGTTATTTGTAGATTTTTGACAGTTGTTACGGGTCGTCTGAAGCCTGAAAGTCTGAAAACCAGTCTTACCAAGTGGTATCGTGTTACCCATTAACTGGATTGTGGAGGGCAAATAGGCAGTCACTCCATGAAAAATACTGGTATTTAGATGCATCTGGTTAGACTGGAAGCCGACCCCAACCATAGTTGTGAAAAGCCTGGGATGAATGACGGTGAAATAATAGAAAATACCTAAAACATAGTTTTTGTATAGCCGTTTATATTTCTGCGTATAATATTCGAAGCGATGTTTTCCTCAACGAATGAATACTTAGTCTTGTTAAGGCGACGATAACCGACTTTTAATGATTTTATACTGAAGATCACGTCTAAACAAGTAGTGTTAATGATTTGACAAAGATATATATGTTAAATTAGAGCATTTTCTCAATAAAATATGTGAATATTTTAGATTATGTTTATATTACACAGTGAAAATAATTTTTAAAGTTGCGTCTAACGCGGATAAAAAACTGAGAATGGCGTAAAATTTAAGCTTTCAAATAAATAATAATGTAGGTATTTACAATACTTATTCAGCGTTATTCAATAAGAAAATAAAATCATTGTACAGCCACAAAATTAAGAATTCCCACAGATTTCCCAGGTGACCGGGAAAAAATTTAATGACAAAATCCTTAAGTACTGATGAAGTAAGAAAATTATGCAAATATTTGTATCACAGCAACTCAAATCATAACGACGGGGAACGAACATCGAAATGGCAACATTCTTAATCTGCGCAAACAGATAATATTCAAAGCTTAACCAACTTACTAACTTTATTAACCAAGCAATTATCACCTTTAATGCTGAAACGGTAAGTTACAAGTCAACCGCATAATTTGAAAATGTTATGACCAGTTAGAATGACCTCTGTTGGTCCGCGAGTTTTCATTTCTTTGGTCGGCTAAGTATTAATGTGTGGAGGGAGGGGTAGGTCAGTTAATTTTGGGCGTTCCGCTTCAAATAGACTTGAAAACAAAGCGCGGATTGTAAGAAAATCCCGCCCGGGACCCGTACCTAGCATTCGCTTTACCAAATTACTGAAATTTCATTCAGCCAGCGGACTCTAGGGGAGGTGGTGAACGATGTCGGAAGAAAATTAATGATATTTATGGATGTGGCAGTTTAATTTTTTTTTAAAGCTCGTTTGGATTCTAATCGTATGTACGCAACAGCTTACTGCAGTTTACTGGTAGGCCTAGTTTCTTCTCATACAGAGAAGGAAAGAGTGTTCATCAACATTCTTTTGATTTATCATACTCGGAAAATTGTTTTTTTTTTGTCCAAGTTGCGGGTGCAAGACGCTGCTCGGGACCTTTGAGCGCGAGAGACTTATAGTATTTGCTTCCCTCTCTAGGGCGGAAATGAATTTTAAAAATAGAACTAAATTTGGTTAGGTAGTTCGGCTACGAAAAAAGTTACATAATTCAAAAAAATATCGATTAAGACGGAGATATATGCCAGTGACCTTGAGTGGTTAGCTTGCGTGTTCTGTTCTGAGCTCACGCAACGCGTCGTACGTTCAGCCAGTAATAGGACTCGCCCATCAAGGAGCGCTGTCCCCAATTTGACGCATTATTAATTTATTGTACACAAACCAAAAGGTATTTTAATAAAACGCGTATATTAAAAGATCAATAATTAAATTATCTTTAAATTGGTGAAGGTTTCAGAAAAATACGCTTCGTAGATTTTGCGCCATTCTCAGTTTTTTATCCGCGTTAGACATAACTTTACAAATTAATTTTACTATGTAATATAAACATAATCTAAAATATTCACATATTAAGTTATTTAGAAAATGCTCTTATTTAACATATATTTTTTTCAAATCATTAACACTACTCGTTTAGACGTGATCTTCAGTATAAAATCATTAAAAGTCGATTATCGTCGCCTTAAAATAAAATAAAATGCTGCGGTCTTGTGAGTGTTTAAACAGCCAGTGTGAATTTAACAAAAATCTATTATGCGGGACGGCCCACGGCGGTGACGCGGTGTGTTCCATGTTTAAAATAAAAAAAAAAACCTATATAATTTGGCGATTATTTTCGTTGGATCCCAGTTTTGAATCCCGGTGTAATATTTTTGGCGTTGGATCTCACAAAACAACTCTGTAAGCTGCACCGAAATTCAAAATCTCGGTTTTATAGACTAATTTGATTAATTAATAAAAAACCGGCCAAGTGCATGTCGGACCACGCACAATGAAGGGTTCCGTGGTTGGGATGAATTTATCCCAAAAACAAACTTAACATTGTAGTTGAAAAACATGCTCTCCCATACATCGATATACGTTACGGTCAATTCTCCAACTACAAATTTAAGTTGGTCGACTATTACTCGTTAACTTGTGAAGCCTACTTAGCTGTGATAGTTTTCCTTTTAATTTCGTTATATATACTATTGCCATGAATTTTTTCACATATCCAAAACCAACCATTTAGCTGGCAGGGGGGGGAGACACTTGACTCTAACAAAAACTAGCACTTTAAAGCTTAATATTACCCAAACGGATCCCTTAATTGAAAAATGGTTTTCCCAAACCTACAATATTTTTGAACGGCCTATCCAACGATACCCCACACCATGGAATAGACGAGAAAAAAAAATATCATCCCCATTTCACGTGTAAGGGAGGTACCCTAAAAAAAAATGTTTTTCATAATTTTATTTTACCATTTTTTTGGCATGATTAATATGTATACCCATGCCAAATTACAGCTTTCTAGGACTAAGCGTCTCTGAGCTAAGCTGGCGACAGACGGACGGACGGACAGACAGACAGACAGACAGACAGACAGACAGACAGACAGACGGACATGGCGAAACTATAAGGGTTCCTTGTTTACTACGGAACCCTAAAAATGAGTTCAAGTCATTCTGAAATGTTGACCCCAGATTCAGTTAAAGACAAGGCAAATACTGTAATCGAAAATCTTTTGCCAGAAATTTAAAAGAAAATATATTTAGATACATACAATGATTTTACGAACAAAAAAAAAATGTTTTAAAAAAACTAAAAAATGTTACATTCGATAAATTCGAAATGAAAAGTAGAGTCACCAATTCCTAGCCGCACTCGCTACGCTCAGGCGTCTAAATA
This sequence comes from Tiliacea aurago, assembly GCA_948098905.1. Classification (NCBI taxonomy): domain Eukaryota; kingdom Metazoa; phylum Arthropoda; class Insecta; order Lepidoptera; family Noctuidae; genus Tiliacea; species Tiliacea aurago. Next base: position 24,251,810 of record OX402593.1, read on the forward strand.
CCTCGTATTGGAGGAGTTGATTCCTTGCGACCCTTGTTTATACAATCTACTTACTTCCTGCCGACTACAGAATTTTACCTTATATTGTATTGTATATCGTGGTATATGCAAGTCAACGTTCAAGCGCGTATTTTGCGTACGGACGATTTTACCTTTCACCGTATCACCTTATGTGACGAATAATAAGATGTAGTTTTGTAATAATAAGTTGCCTTTTTGAACGTTTTCAAGTCCGAAATCGCAACTTATCCACAAACCTATGATCTGGATTTTGTTTATGACTATTATTTTGCAAGATTATATCCTACGTCAGGCAGTCAGCCTCGCTGCTTAAACTTGCATATCGGAGTAACTCACAGATTTCTCAGCTTAAATCAACAGGAGTAAAACATACCACATCCATGCACGCACTAGTTATATTATACCATCGATGTATTTTGTGTTGGAATTTACCCAGTTTTATAAAACCAAAGCGGGCGAAATAAGCTTAGCGGTGGATCGTGTAGCGAGCGCTGAGTGCCAGGCTACTTAGCGGCTGCGGACCGGACTGTGTACTCTCTGTTCTCTATGTACTCTACGTACTCTGTGTACTCTACGACTGCACTGTGTACTCTATACTGTGTACTTTGGTGCAGCTGAGAAAAATTTGGAAAATTAGATCGGGGGTTAGGGATTAGGCGAAGGCGAAGGAGAAGTGGCAGAGGAAGTTGAGATGGGAGTCGTGTGGTGTGCTGAAGAGGGTATTTTCAAAGTTTTGCATTTTAGTGATCCAAGTAGATTGGAAAATATGTTGTTTGCCTTTGCAGTCGGGTATGCAAACAAGAATTATATTTTTAAAGAGGGAACGCGTTTACATGTCTGTTGGCGTTCATCATCATCATTTAGGCCGAAAAACGGTCTCTGCTGGACATAGGCCTCCTCCAAGCACCGCCACTTCGACCGGTTCTGTGCTTCCCGCATCCAACGGATACCTGCGGCCTTCACAAGGTCATCGGCCCACCATGCAGGAACCTTCCAACGCTACGACTTTACGCATCCGTTGGCGTTCATTCCATACTAACGTATTCCTGTTTTCTTCCTGGTTAATGATACTAATCCAAATATTTTTTACCACTGCCATGTATGTATTGTTTGGCATTTAAATATATACAACATTATTTTTAGTATACGCGAAACCTAAATATAGTTTGTTCAGAATAAGGAACTGAATCGATTTCAATAATTTTTACACCATGTTATATTTTGTCCCAAAAAAAATTTAAGTGTGATGGAAAATGTTATCACTATTTACTTACAATAGAATCGCCGTACGGTTACGCGGCGGTTACGGCCAACTGCCAAATTATTATCAATGAGCGCAAGACGACCCTGGAGGCGCGGGGGCTCCGTTAGCATGTTTGTGTACGGACAACCCGGTAACATAACAACCTTATAACTTTGTGATTTTTCATGATACAGTTTTGAAATTTTGTACATAGATTCTTTACATAAAAATACTAGACACGTGTTTCAGGTTTCGCATATACTAAAAATAATGTGAACGAAGTGATCCGGCAGAGAACCAAAGTTGTCGACATAGCCCACAGAATAAGCAAGCTGAAGTGGCAATGGGCCGGCCATATTAGCCGTAGAACCGATGACCGTTGGGGTAGACGTGTTCTTGAGTGGAGACCGCGAATTGGCAAACGTAAGGTAGGACGCCCTCAGGCTAGGTGGAGCGATGATCTTCGCAGGGTGGCTGGTGGCAGCTGGATGAGAATTGCCGAGAATCGAGCTGAATGGCGTGCAATTGGAGAGGCCTATGTCCAGCAGTGGACTGCTAGGGGCTGATGATGATGATGATGATCTCACAAAACATTTTTTGATGATTATTTTAATTATTTTATGTGTATTGTCTGAAAGGTATGTAAGATAATATTTATTTACACATACAAAATACAAATATAAAAAGTTTTATTGGCAAAAAGGAAAAGGTGATGACAGACAGGATCTTACATAAACACAATTGAGTTTGTACAGATGGCTACACATCAAGCTATACATTTCCAGTATAAGCTGATCTCGCATTGTATAGGATTTCCGTACAATGCGAGGTCAGCGTATACTGGAATTGTATAGCTTGATGTGTAGCCGTGTGTACATCACAGTTTTTTGGTTTATCATTGACCCCTAAACTAAGCAGAGCTTGTATCTTGGGGGTTGGACATACAATATATTTTGATAAAAGCAATATTCTTGACAAGATCGACTCGATTCTTCAGATGCTCTCATCTCATAACTCACTTTTGTTTGGAAAAACTGCGTGACTTGTTTTGTCAGTGAATTTGACAAAATCTTTATTACTGTCCGTTTCATCATCATTATCATTTCAGCCGAAAGACGTCCACTGCTGGACATAAGCCTCCCGCAAAGGGAGGGGTTTGCCATAATCGCCACGCTTGGCAGGCGGGTTGGCGATCGCAGTATGGTGTTAAAATGCATAGAGAACGCTGCTGCCCATTCTCTAGTAAGTCCCTTAGTCGCCTTTTACGACACCCACGGGAAGAAATAAGGTGGTGCTATTCTTTACGTCCGGCACCACACAGACACAGACTGACAGACTGTTCATTTATTGATTATTTAAAAGCTGCCGCAGACAGGCGCGGCGCGACAGTGCGACGTGATTCTGTTAGAATAATTTCTATGAAGTTTTCATATAAATTGTTCTACTGGTCGCACCGCACTGTCGTGCCTGTCTGCGGGAGCCTTAACTTGAATGTTTTACCTAAAAATAGGGAGATTCTTTATTCAACCAGTATGTTTTAGTTCGCAATTTTCTCAAAAACGAATGAATCAGTTTTGATATTTTTTCTCATAACGTAATCTACAAACATTCACATAATAATAATTATTAGGTTATTGTTCATTAAACTCTTCAATAATCTTATTTCAAATCGAATAAAACGGGGTACATCGATTTTTTGTATAATCTGCTATTAGCTGTAAATAAATACATTTTTTATTATTTGCGAACGTCATTCAGAAAAAAAAGTAGGTCATTTACGTATTTTGGAATTCTGAATACATCGTAAATCATGCTGGGTAACGAAATTTTAACAAAAATAATATTAATCTTATAAAAAAATACCTTCTAAAAAAAATAATTCCTAACCAATATACAGGAAGCGAATAAAAAATTTAAACCTTTTTTTCCGAAACCTATTTTAAATCTTTTTTTTACCGAACTCCGAAAACATATTTCAATTTTATTTCCACCTTTATTCTCTGCTTTATTAAAACGAAGCTGTAAAAAGCTAAGTCCATTGAAAATTCGAAACAGTACAAAGGGAATCAATGATTGAAGAATAAATAAAATACGACTGGACAGTGGGCGCGTCCATTACTACTGGCGGAAAAATACAGAACAAAATTTTATTGGTTTTTTTTCCGATGAAATTTCAAACTTGTAAATGATAGGATTTTTGTACTTGTATTTTTTTTTTGTGTAGCTATAGCGTACCAATATCGTTAACAAAGTGGAGTTTATTACTTTTTATTGTGCCAATTGTGCCAGTCTATTTTATGCCAATACTGTTTGTGATGTATATTTTGAAATAAACAAGAAATTGCAAAACTCAGTATTAGATTTTATTTAATGTGTCGCCAGTATATTAATTTCGAAGCTTTTTTGTATATGTTCGATATGTATGTCAGATAATGTCAACATTTTAAGAACTAACAAACATCTGTTTGTAAACAGTAGCATTGAAATCAGAGTTCCTTGGTTTTAAGAAAACAATGACAGGTTTGTTCAGGTAGAATCTAATTGTAATATACCTCCACTTTAAGACCCTACATTGTAAATACGAGTATCATTATAGTAGTGGCTAGTGTGGGGCAACGTTTAAAAAAAAAAAAAATATTATTAATACATGAAGTGAAAACTTTGTCCCCGTTTTTACGAACATTACGCGGACGGAGGAGTATGAAATTTGGCACAGTTAAAGTTTCTAAGGAGAAGTGCAGAAATCTATTTTTTTTTGTACAATATGCATTAGAAATAAATTTAAAAAAAACTACCATCCGTTTGACACACACAGTACCAGGGCCTCATGACTTGAAGATAGACAGTGACAGCTTGAGCATGTAATCAGTAAGTAATTTTGAATAGCATGGAAATAGTGTACTCATGGAATTAGTAAGTACTATATAGATTGTAAGTCGAGGGGGTCGAATAACGACCAGTGGGCGACTGATTTATGTAAATCAAACGACTGCTTTGTCGATCTAGTGGTTGCAAGCGTTACAGCTGAGCATCAAGTCCTGGGTTTGATTCCCTGGTCGGGCAAAGTGTTAGCAGTAGCAGCCCGGAGTCTGGATATGTGCCCAGTGATTGATGGCAATAGGCTCGCCTTCTATAACATGGGACTTAAACCTAACTGACAAAATGTGGGTGTAATATACGTCATCTCTGCCTAACCCTTAGGGGAAAACCGGCGTGATATTATGTTATATATTGGAGTTATGAAGTCTGTATGTCATCCATCATCACTTTCAATTACCACATCATTTCAACAATGAATAGTAACACAATTAAATCACCGACCCGTGGCCGGTGATTATTCAACCTTTACGCAAATTGACCGTTAATCCGTAATTCAATGGTGGAGATTACATACATTGACTGGATGCAAATTTGTAAATCTAATACCGAGTTAATCTTGATCTAATCCCGATAATTGACTTAGCAAGGAGTCGATTAGTTAACTATAGTTAATTATAAACTATAGGTATGTTTATTTGTTGTAGTTGGAAGGCATATTCTAACAATAATAATGGGTGTTTTTTTTTAGAGTTTTGGTTTTTGAATTGGCAACACTGTTTCTAGTGATTGTCAATTTGACAGTTGGTGGTATAATTGTGGTCAGCATAGGGTCAGCACTAGACAAGGGCGATATAGCTCACTGAAAAGAAAAAGAGCGGTTAGCTCTTTCACTCTAAAGAGCTATATCATTCTTCTAGCTCACTAGTTTTTCTATATCTCAGTGATTCAGACGCCTACTGTTAGCTCATTTGACTCACGCCGCACGCGCGTCTAAGGAGATGGCTCGGCTCGTTCAATTATCAATAGAACTTTGTACTCTTTGTTACTCACTAGCTCTTCTATCACTCGCTCACGAGCTACCCATGTCTAGTCAGTATTTTTTGCCATTTCACAATGGATAGACTTTCTTCAGAACAACGCTTGCAAATTGTGCAAATTTATTTTGAAAACCATGTTTCATTTCGCCAAACTTACCGTGCCTTTTTCAATGCAAAATTTTGTTTAGCGATGAGGCTCATTTTTGGATAAACGGCTACGTCAATAAAAAAAACTGACGAATTACGAGTGAAGAAAACCCAGAAGCCTTTATCATTGAGACGCCCATCAGATACATCCATTTTAAAAGTCACTGTTTGGTGCGTTTTATGGGCAGATGGAATCATAGGCCCAATTTTTTTAAAGATGATATTGGCCTGAATTCTACCGTCAATGGAGAGCGCTATAGAGCCATGATTGCCGACTTTTTTGTTCCCCAGTTGAATGGTATTGATGTGGCAGAGCTGTGGTTTCAACAAGATGGTGCAACATGCCACATAGCGTGCGACGCCATCAATTTATTACGGGAAACATTCGAAGAGCGCATAATTTCACGTAATGGACCCCTGAGCTGGCCACCACGGTCGTATGATCTCACACCTATAGATTACTTTCTTTGGGGATATGGTAAGTCACACGTCTACGCAAATAAACCACAGACGTTGGACCACTTGGAAGCAAACATTTGCCACGTTATTTATTTATTTAACACTTTAAGCACACAAACATGTACAGAGGCGGACTTAATGCTATAGGCATTTTCTACCAGTCAACCTTTGGGTGATGCAGAGACAAGCAGTGGTAGGTGCAATAACGAAAATTGTGGAATAAATATTTATTTAAATTTATGGATATACATACATATACCTATTAAAAACTTTAAATATAATATATATACCTAATTATAAATAAATATAAGACCTTATAAATACACATAAATACACGAATATACCAACAAACCAAACAATGGGAAAACATTACCGTTGTGATGATACTGCCAGCTTCTTACGAATGTGCTCGCGAACTTTAACTTTAAAGGATAATCGGTTGGTTTCCATCCTGATTTCCTGGGGGAGCGCATTCCACTGAGAGATAGACTGAACGAAGAAGGAAGAGTGAATGAAGTCAGTGCGGTGAGTGGGACATTGAAGAAGACGATTGTGTGATGATCGTAGATTTTTATTGTGGTTGGCGCAAATGTACTGAAAGTGGGGGGCTAGATAACTAGGAGAAGAGGGAGAGTCAAGAAATGAAAATAAGGTGGTCAGCGCCCTTTGCTCTCTGCGCTGGCGTATGGGCAACCACTTAAGGTGGTCAGCGCCCTTTGCTCTCTGCGCTGGCGTATGGGCAACCACTTAAGAAGCGACCGATGCGCAGAGATGTGATCATATTTACGCAGATTGAAAACGAATCGAATGCAGTTATTGAGAAGACGGTCAAGTTTGTCGAGGAGATCTGCATTCAGGTCATAGTAGCACACATCACCATAATCGATGATAGGGAAAATTTAACGTTTTACGTTATTGCCGATATACGGCTCCAGTTGCTCGAAAAAGTGGTCGAAAATATGACTTCCCGATTACGCTTCATTCGAGCCAGTCGTGGCGCCCATATGCAAATCATTTTTAACCACTAATGGCATATGAATATATTTTAAATAAAACCAATACCATGATAATGAAATTTTTTTTTAGGTGTTTTATTTCATTTTGAATTTGTATACTTACTTCTAAAAATATAGATATATATTATGTTTGTTTGTTACACTTTCACGTTAAAATAGCTTACCGGATTTGGATGAAATTTGTCTCATGGGTAGACCATGACCTAGGTAGGATACTTTTTATCCCGGCAGTACTTTTCCGTGGGATAATTTCCGACCTCCACGCGGGCGAAGCCGCGGGTAGAACCTAGTAAGGCTATAAAATAAATCTTGTCAAACAAAAATAGTTTTTATGTAAACAGTATGATTAATGCGTAAAGAATAATTTTCATTGCAATGTTCTTAAAGTTGACTATAGCTAATATATATAACTGCATTAAATATTTATTCTGTGCAAAAATCGTACCATTAACCCGTAGCACAAAAACGTGAGGGGCTCGTGGCTAAATTAAAAACGTATGCGGTCGGAGGACCCCCGTCAGGAACGAAGTTCCTTTTCACGCATGATTTAAAAACAAAAAGTTTTGATAGGTACCTACTTGAAACTTGAGACCTTGAAATTGACTTTTTTTTAGAAGTTTTTCTTAGCTCGCGTATACTTTTTTACCCAGCCACAGACTCGATTTTAGAAGCTGTCGCTTCTAAAAATAATACTAGATAGCGTTTTATTAAAAACTTTCACTCTCTCTCTGCCTCTTTATATTATATTATATTATATATAATAAAAAGGCCGAGAGAGCGAGTCGTATGGAGGGGCCATACATCTTTTTTTTTCGACGTGATTATTTCTACCAGTCAACTCTTACCGCAAGCCGCGTTAAAGAACTTTGTTCCAATAACTGCCCCACGGTTTGTTCGAAGGTTATGTTACGCTTGCTGCGGTCGGTTCATGGATGGGAAACCATCCATTACATATGGAGACCCCTTCGTGCCTCGGAAAGCATGTTTTAAGCCGTTGGTCCCGGCTGTCATTCGTATATCTTTAACGGTTTGTGGAGGTCAGATAGGCAGTCACTCCATGTAGCATAATCAGCCTATAATGTTCCCACTGCTGGGACACAGGCCTCCTCTTTTTCGAGAAGGAGTGGGCAGTAATCTACCACGCGGGCCCAGTGCGGGTTGGTAGATGTCACATGTCTTCGAATTTTTTGTTCTAAGACATGTCGGTTTCCTCACGATGTTTTCCTTCACCGTTTTGAGAGCAGTGGTGATGAAATTATTTACACAAAGTAAAGCGCTTGGCTGTTTCCGAACTCACGACCATCAACTCGTAGTCGTAAACCGGGGCCGTTACCACTGGGCCATCACTGCTCTCGTGGGTCGTCACTCCATGTAAAATACTGCAAATGCATCCGTTTAGACTGGAAGCCAACCACAACATAGCTAGGCAGATTAATAGAACCCGTAGCATAGAAGAAAATCTATTAGCTACTGTGAAAATTGGGTCTGGTCCCATCTCTTTCTCTTCCCATCTCTTCCCCTAGGCGTTTATTCCTACAAAAAAATCCTTTTCAAGGTATAAACGTATAGAGGAAGAGATGGGACTAAGCCGAATTAAACTGTCATCAAACTCACTTGAATCAACTCACTCTTATTTTTCACTAGATTTATAAAAGTGAGTTGCCCTAGTAATGCCACACTGTGTTCCAAATCTAGCGTAAGTGTGGAAAAAAGATTTAAAAAATACACTAGCACTGTCCCGCATAGATGCTCTTTTGGAATCTGAATAGAAAATACGGGAAACATTTTGGTGCGGGACAAAAAATGCACCTCCCTTTTATGGTGGGCGGTCGGGTAAATTATTTAGATTGTTTCAACGAGTGCAGGTTTTTTATTTTCTATGATGTGCATGTAGTTAGTAGGAATAACTTGCTTTATTATGTTCCTTATGTCTGTTTTGAATGTGATGTAGATAGACGACACAATACAGGAAGATTTTAATCGTAGTTAAGAAAAGTTGTGTATTTAGTGTGTAGCGGCATCAACATCGCCACATGCGAGCGACGCATCATACTGACGTCACACAAAATCCTGCATCGAGCAAGCATAGTTTACCGCGCGACTAGCATATATACAACGTCCCGACATCAAACGTCGGGCAGTTGCCCACCAGACACAACACCCGTCTGGTCGGAGGATCCTTCCTTTTCTATAGAGGATGAGTGAACTTTACACCCTGTTCCTCATACCTCTAAACTGGTGACCCCGAGTATGAACGTCAGCGCAGCCTTCGTGCAACTACTTCAGCGTGACGCCATCATCATCATCACTTGCTCAAGCTTTCGAGCGGCGAGTCACACAGCTAGCCAGCACCCACGACTTCAACGGGTATCCTGAATGCACAACTTTTCGTGATGTTACGTTGCTTTACAAAAACTTGGCAAAGTGCGTGTCGGCCCAGGAGATAAGTTTGTATTTCATAGTATTTCTCTATAAAACCTAAGTATCCAATTTAAAAAAAAAACTTATTTAAAGAAAAATACTCGTGATAGTTAATTAGTAATGTAGGCAAACAAACTCTCAGATATAACGCAAAGTCCAGTCACCAAGCACAATCACTCACACACACATATTACAACACACTCACACATAAACACAAAACACAACAAGTACACAAGCACACAAACCACTCAAGAGCTTGCAAACAATACATTCCTTTAATTTTACGATATTTTAATTTTATTGTATACGGTATTAGTTTTAGTATATGCGAAACCCGAAATACGTGTCTAGTATTTTTATGTAAAGAATCTTTATACAAAATTTCAATACTGTATCATGACAAATCACAATGTTATATATTATATGTTACCGGGTTGTCCGTACAAAAACATGCTAACGGCGCCCCCGCGCCTCCAGGGTCGTCTTGCGCTCATTGATAATAATTTGGCAGTAGGTACCTAACTGTACGGCGATTGTATTGTAAGTAATTAAATGGTGATAACATTATCCATCACACTAAATATTTTTGGGACAAAATATAACATGGTGTAAAAAATATTGAAATCGATTCAGTTCCTTATTCTGAACAAACTATATTCAGGTTGCGCATATACTAAAAATAATGTTGTATATTGTTATTGTTCCAAAAACGGGTGAAGACACTGGCTCCTGTAACAGGATTCAGGGCTTCAAATTAAAATGTAACACCTTATTTAATGTCAATAATAATTTATTATTATTAATAATTTTCAAAATTAAATAATTTTCATTGATTTAGTGCAAATAGTTTCCGAGTAAAATGGATGTTCTTGACTTCCGAACGGACGGTCGAACAGACGGACATGACGAAATTAGAATAGAATAGAATACTCTTTATTAAGTAATAAAGATTACAGATATAAATGTTGAAATTTTACATAAAAGGTGACACAATGGGCGGTCTTAGGGATCGCTCAAAGCGATCTTTTACAGACAACCTTTAAAGGGAGAAGGAGGGACAATACTGCGTCAGTGGTGTACTTACCATTTAGAAATTATAAGGGTTCCGATTTTACTATTTGGCTACGGAACCCTAAACAATGGCCCTTTATAAAACAAGATAAATAGGGGGTCCTTTTTTCAACTTTATATATGAAGCAAAGTATTTCACCTAAACAAATTAGAAATTCTCCTAACTAAAAAAAAAAAATCATCTGTAGACATTTCTCTAAACAAACAAACATCTTTCCCCGAACTAAAAAGGTCGCTATACCTTCACGAAATAAATAAACTAAATAATTTCCTCCGATAAACACGGGGTATTGGAGACGAATTTATATTAGTTTGAAAACAATTTACTTCGGGCTTGCACCTCGGAAAAAGTCTAAACAAATCGCGGCAGACTCTGAACTATCGCGCAGACGTCTTTTCGTGTTTAGGGGTTCAGGAATAGAGGAATTTATGAGTGTAATTATATATACAGGGTTATTTCTAAAACTTCAATAACCTCTTAAGGGGTAAACCAGCTGTTCCCTACATTTATGTTCAAATAATTCGTTAAAATGTAGGGAACAGCTGATTATTTTTCGCGATTTCAGGTTTGGTCCCACAGTAAAAGTCGTTCATTATGATGAGTACAATGACCCCTTAAGAGGTTATTGACGTTTTAAAAATAACCCTGTATACAACGTGTTTTTTTTTATATCCCATAACTCTAGGGTATGATTGAGGCCATATCAAAGAATCAACTGGCATATGAGTTATGTTCCAATCCTTCGTTATTTTTTTTTTTAATTTTTCATACAAAATAATTCGGCAAAGTCACGATTATTAATGTAAAACACCCTTACGTGAAATATGACAACGTCGACAAGGTAGCTTTCCCTTCACTAGCTGCCGCCGCCGGGAAGCCCCGATACCAACATACCTACATATTTTATTTTACAATTTATTTTACTACACTACTGCGAAGTTTGGCAACCTCGCAAAAGTAAAGATTCGTCATACTGGTGACAATTTTTGACCTAATTTAATTATGATTGATGATATCTCCGAAACGATGCATTTTTGGACCACCTATTCTAGGAGTTTTAGTATTATTTTTACCTACAAGATATATATAACCCTAGAGTACAACCTGGTTTTTTTATATTCCATAGAATATAAAAAAACCAGGTTGTATACAACATGTCCTGGAATTAACGCACACCACCTAACACCCCAATTAGAATATTAAATATGTTATAATCATAATACATATACTGATTTTTTTACTATTATGTATAAAACACTGTTTATTTATTAAATTAGTTACTACCTACTGGATGTGGGAAAAATGATGGTCATATTACAAATTAAAGCTCCAGTTTTTGTAATAAGAACGGAACTGTGATTGAAATACCGTTCTTTATACAAAGATGAAAACAGTTCGGTATTAAGTTGTCAGATTTGTATTAGGAGCTTTACCGTAGACGGAATATAGTTTGAAATTCAATAATGACTCCATGGTTTAAACCAGGGTCTGAAGATAAACCTTGTTTTGTAATAAGATGTGTAGGATCTAGCGTAGTAGGTACTTAGTCCATTTAGATTTGTTTTGACTGTACAGCGGAAGTTTGACACTGTGATTTCATCATCATCATAATTTCAGCCGAAAGACGTTCACTGCTGGACATAGGCCTCCCCCAAGCACGCCACTTCGACCGGTTCTGTGGTTCCCGCATCCAGCAGATACCTGCGGCCTTCACAAGGTCATCGGGCCACCTTGTAGGAGGCCTTCCAACGCTACGTCTTCCGGTACGCGGTCGCCACTCCAGAACTTTTCGGCCCCATCGGCCATCAGTTCTGCTAGCAATGTGCCCTGCCCACTGCCACTTAAGCTTGGTAATTCTTCGGGCTTCACTGCAATTTACGTAGTTTTAACTGTTTTTCTGATTAAAAACCTATATTAAAAATGACAGAAATCGATTCAGTAAACGATTCTGAACAAACAACTTTCATAATGTGCATTAATTCAGTTTCACAATTTACATGCATAAACTCACGCTTTATTCCCATGGGGTTCGCAGAAACTACGGAACTCCACCTGCTACGATACTTGTTCGTAAACTAATATACTTACTTACCTTAAGATTTTTCCCTGAAAGTCGATACAAGATGATGAAAACTAGGTACTAACCGCATTACCGATACCCCGTGTCCTAACCAAAAAGATCGATAGTTCATTATGCAATCTTCACATTCATATGACACTCTTTTTTTTTCGGAAAATCTGAAGGCGCCCTCTGTCGACGCGACCACGCGTTCGAGTTCGCTGAGCAAAATTACCGTGACGATAACGTTTGTCTGGACGCGGCCTTATTCTTTCACTACAATTTTGACGCTATAGTAAATCATCATCATCATTCCAGTCGAAAGACGTCCACTGCTGGACATAGGCCTCCCCCATAGTAGAATAGAATAGAATATATATTTGCCAGAAACATGGTATGTTTACAAAAGGTGTTCGGTGTTAGTAAATAAATAAAATAAAAATATTTTACTGTCAGGCATCAAGGCCCATCATCATCATTTCAGCCAAAAAGACGTCCACTGCTGGACATAGGCCTCCCCCAAAGTGGGGGGAGTTGCCAAAATCGCCACGCTTGACAGGCGGGTTGGCGATCGCAGTATGGTGTTAAAATGCATAGAGAACGCTGCTGCCCACTCTCTAGTACGGACTTACTAGAGAGTGGGCAGCAGCGTTCTCTAGTCGCCTATTATGACACCCACGTGAAGAAATAGGATGGTGCTATTCTTTACGTCCGGCACCACACGGAACAGATCGATCGTTCATACGCAATCGTCAGATTCATAATAATATGACATTAATTTGTTCGAAAAACCAAGGCGATCCGGGAACTCGAATGCCATGCATACGGCATGGCATTCGAGTTCTCAGATCGCATTGGTTTGGACGCGGCCTTAGTCTTTCACTACAATTTTCAAGCTAAAGTAAATAAATAAAATCAACATATTTTACTGTCAGGCATCAAGGCCCCTGCCAGGGTTGCGAATTTGTCCGAAAGGGATATCGTGGCCCTGGCACACAGGCAAATGAAGGAATACGGGTGGGTTTTAGTCAGTAAAAAGTGACACACCCTCCCGCTCCGCCCAGAGCGAGAGAAGTTATTTGAAAATTTCCCACCCAAACAAAAAAAAAAAAGGCATAGGGTGTTAGTATTAATTACATCTTACTTAAAAACTATATCAGTAACATGTAGGAACACTAAAAAGAAAAAATCACATATCACAATCACAGGAAGATTTAACAAGCTTTGTTGCTAGGTATTCATAATGTGCGTATTTATTTAAAATAGCGGTATCCCCAACTTGTGCGCCAGTAACACGAAACTCCTCCGATACCTGTAGTTGACAGTTTCGTTTCGCCCGAAACTTTTCTTTGTTAACCCGGTGTGGCGAAGTTGTGTCGTTAGTTCGTCCTGAGATACTCCGACTTTGGCCCAACCTGGCCCAGCCTGCCTCATGTACTCCAACTTATGTAAATGTGAAGTTGTGGTTAGTCTTGGGATAGGTGGTCTTATGTGAAACTTATAAGTTAAAACTGTCATGGTCTCTCAACTCAACTCTCTCAACGATATCCCACACCATGAGATAGACTTGAAAAAAAATATCATCCCTACTTTACGTGCAAGAAGAAGGGGTGTCCTACAAATATGTTTTCCACGATTTTGTTTTACCACTATGTCTTGTTGTCGTGAGTAATAAGTTTACCCATGCCAAATTACAGCTTTCTAGCCATCATTAATCATCATCATCACAGCCGAAAGACGTCCACTGCTGGACATAGGCCTCCCCCAAAGGGGGGGTTTGCCATAATTGCCACGCTTGGTCGCTTTCTCATTCTCTAGTAAGTAGGCTTTTTACGACACCCATGGGAATAAATGGGGCGGTGCTATTCTTTACGTCCAGCACCACACAAACAAGCATCAGATAGCTTTCTAGTACTAAGTCTCATTACTAAGCCGCGGATAGACAGACAGAGACACAGAGGGACATGGCGAAACAATGAGGGTTCCTAGTTGACTTCGGAACCGGAAAGTGTTGAAGTGGAAGTAGTCCAGAAAGGGAAATTTCAGTTTTTTTTTTAAATATAGGTTTCAGTTTCCCCCTCTGAGGGGGATTCTCTCAGGGGGGAATAGTTCACACCTAAACTAAAAGAGCTGTGATCGCCAGAACGTAGTGATTATGCATTTTTACTTTTATAATATGAAAAGCCGTAGTTTCTAACTCTTGGTAGTTATAAAACTAACTTCATCAATACGCATCATTGCAGTGTTTAACCATTACACAGTAACACAGTCAGTTTTCGTGTCTGTCTGTGCGCGTAGTTCTTCTAAGTTTATTAAGAATTTATTACGGAAAGTTTAAGGCTCCCGCAGACAGGCGCGACTTTAGTAGAACTATTTCTATGAGAACTTCGTGGGGATTATTCTACCAGAATCGCGTCACGCCTGTAGCCTGGGAGCTTTTTCGTGAATAATATATAACATAATATCACGCCTTGTTTCTCCCAAGGGTTGGGCAGAGGTGTACCTATATAGTACACCCACATTTCACCAGTCATGTATACGTCCCATGTAATAGGGGGCGAGCCTATTGCCATCAACCGGGCACAAATCCAGACTCCGGACTGCTACTGAGAAATTTCAGATAGAATAACCCATTATCACTTTGCTTGACCTGGGAATCAAACCCAGGACCTCATGCTCAGCAGTAGCAGTTCACATTTGCGACCACTAAACCAACGAGGCAGTCTGACAGTATATGATAGGTGGTGTATGTTATTTACCGAGCGGTCTACACTGCAGAAGATGTGTATAATACGTTCATATTAAAATCTTCAACATAATAAAGAAATCACGATATTTTGTCAGGCCGTAAAAACCTCTTAATCACGAAATCCGTAGTTTCGGCCGAAGTTATGGGCGTTTTCTTCTCCGTATTATTTACAGACATAAATTCAGGGCCCGAATTAGTTCGGGCCCTGAATTTATTAAAAAAATTAAATTATGAGCCCATAATTATAACAACAATTGTCTGTGTGGTGCCGGACGTAAAGCATAGATCTCCCCTATTTCTTCCCGTGGGTGTCGTAAAAGGCGACTAATAGACTGAGAATGGGCTGCAGCGTTCTCTATGCTTTTAACACCATACTGTGATCGCCAACCCACCTGCCAAGCGTGGTGATTATGGGAAACCCCTCCCTTGGGGGAGGCCTATGTCCAGCAGTGGACGGCTGAAATGATGATGATGATGATGATTTACCCATTAGATACAAATAATTTGTCATTTCTTTTGACGGATCAACAGCTACTTTCGGATGGGCACGTATCTTCGTTGACGAACTTAGAGAATAGAGCCCCAGGAGCGGGTCGTAGTTAGAACAATTCAACAGCAATGATCATGACGATACATAGTATTGTCCTCAGTTAAGAACAAACCAATTACACACATCACTTGCTTCAACAAGACTGTTACAATAGTCCTGACAGCATACACAGCCCATTATCAAGTTAAGACATTACCTAATATTATTATAGATGCATTAAATACAGTAATGTGCTTGAAATGGATATTCAGTAAGCTGGAAAGCGATCGCACGTTGAATTCAGATTCCCTATTAACATTAACAAGCATTGCAAATGCCTAAGGGCGGGGTCTCAGTGGTGGCGGGAAGCGGGACGAACTCGTTTTCATAAAACTGAGGTCGGAATTTGGGTAAGGCTCATCGTCGGCGACGCTACTCAAACGTAACGTGTTGGCAAGCGTTGTGACAATGGGCCTTAAACCTATATGGGACCGAGATAGTTGACGTAAACAAAAATATTTAGGAATTTGGATTATGTTATGATAATTATGTATTTGGGTAATCTATACATATTAAACTTTATTTATTTATTTATTCACTCTAAACATACGAATATCCTTACAGGCTACATACACCCAATGCGATATTGTAGTACACTTAAAAATTTAATATTTCCACTACTTAGACTATATCAAATTCTATAGGTGGCTTGGTAAAATAAAATGGTAACGAATTTAAAACTGTACATTGAATACTTTTGAAAAAATAATTGCTACGTGGAGTCGAGCTTGTTGCCGAAAATATAGTTTTTAGAATGTGTGTCCGTTTGTCTGGATGTAAGTTCCGGATTGGCGCAGAAATGGCTGAACGAATTTCGGTGAAATTTAGCACACAGATAGTATATAACCAAGATAAAGACATAGGATACTTTTAATCCCGGTAGTTCATTCCCCATTAAAGTAGTTACCTGTTGCAGTGATATATATGGGAAGCCCCTGATTAGATGTACAGCTGTACAGCAGAATAGGAATGTTGCTCTATCACAATTGGTTACTGCGATACAAACGCACCTTTATAAATGAATGCTGCAAAAGTTACCACTATACTAAATCACCTTTCCAATCATAGTTTTTATTTTGTCTGAGTTTAAATAAATAGTTTAAATATTTTATTGATCCAATAATCTCACATTACATACAATATCCAAAACAAAGTAACATTATATAATGGTAAAAGGCTTGTGGACAAAATTGTTGTATGTTTGAAGCTCTGAGTAAATCCAGTTGAAACCTTTGGCTCCCAAACTAGGCAAGAAATGCTTGTATCTTGGGAGTAAGTGTTTAGGATAGTGGTGAATTGTGAGGGTGTCCGGCGGGGTGGGCTCGGCCGTTTTGCTATCGTGTCTTGCAGGCTAGAACTGCAAAGATATAAGTAATTTTCGCGTGCACGGACTAACCAGTGGTTGATAAAAACACTGCCGTATTTCTCGCTGTCACTGAAACCCGACCCTTCTACTGGTCATAGTTGAGATGAGCGCAGCGTATAGCGTATAACTGAATTATATAATTGTACCGATGTCCGGCTCCACGACTACACGTACTGAGTTAGCTCTTAAACTATCTTGTTATTATATACGTAGATGATATTGTTTGTCTTCCTTTGAACACTGAGGCAAGTTTTGTTTGTGAGTATAATGGATGATTCTCAGATATAAAATACTGTTTAATCGATTATTATATTATGTAATTTACTGACGATTCGTAGTTAATAAAATATCTGATTGGCTAAAATACTTCGGAATAAAATCAAGTATACGTAGGTAAAAATACGGTTTAAGACATTTAATCTTCAAAAAGAATACAATTCACTTATCACACACGAACTTATGCCGTCTTATTACAAAACAAGATTTATATTTTGACGTGGCTTAAACCATGGAGCAAGTTTTTGCAATAAGAACGTAACTGTGATTGAAATACCGTTCTTTATATAAAACTGAAAACTTAGTTCGTTACTTAGTTGTCAGTTTTGTATTAGGTACTTTACTATAGACGGAATAAAGTTCGAAATTCAATAATGGCTCCATGGTTTAAACTTGGGTCTCAAGTTAAACCTAGTTTTATAATAAGGCCCATGAAGTTTACGAGTACCTACTATTCGTAGGTACCTACCAGGTCCCCAAAGCTGATCACAATACCTCTCACTCCCACAAATCGAATAAAAATGACGAATGACCAAAGATAATACACTAGAGCAAACCAAAAAATCAAATAATCGCCACTCAGCCCTCACCCCTATCCTCAATTTGCGTCCGCACATATCATAATTATCCGATATAATGTGACAAAAATAAAATTAAACGTGTACTCGTGGAGCTAATAGGGCATTACAGACCTATATTATTTGGCCGTGTTGCTTTATTAAGCCGGTGACGTATTCAGAAAGTAAATTAACCAATTTGTACGTATAATTGTTTCATTTGGGATTTTATTAAAAATATTCTGTTATTTGGTTGTTTGTTTTGCGTAATCTGACATGACAAATGTGTAGGGAATTAAGCGGTGCTTTATAATAATCAATACTAGCTTTTTGCCGCGGCTACGCTCGCGTGGATGTGGGAAAATATCCGACGAGAACGTACACACGACTACACATCAAGCTATACATATCCAGTTTACGCTAACTTCTCATTGTAAGGAAATCCTATACAATGCGAGATCAGCTTATACTGGAAATGTATAGCTTGATCTGTAGGCGTGCGTACTACCGGGATTAAAAGTAAGTACCCTATGTGTTAATCCAGATTATAAACTATCTGTGCGCCAAATTTTAATTTCATCCTAATACGTTCAGCCGTTTTTGCGCCAATCCGGAACATACGTCCAGAAAAAAAGACAAACGGACAAAAATTCTATAAACAATATTTTCGGCATCTTATAGATAGATAGATAGAATACTCTTTAATATGTACACCATAAAAATAACAGATAATAAATGTAGAAATTTTACGGTGACATAATGTCTTATCGCTAAAAGCGATCTTTTAAAGACAACCTCAGATTCGTTCCCATACCTCGTAGCAATTCGGTATGTAAAGTAAAAATTAACCTATGCCGATCCCAAAACCATTTCGAGATTTTAAGCTTCTAAGACTTATTTTTATATTAACAGGTCTTAAAATTATAAGATCGTATTTATTTTCACAAAAATACTTAAAATCACTTGACTTTTATTTGACCTCTAAATGACGTCACAAAGCAGCCTGAATTGGAAACTTTCAGTGCCTCTTGTAATTAAGTTGTTCTTTATGTGTCAAGTGTCATGCCAACGTCAAATTGACATGAAGCACATATTATTATTCTATTCAGTTATGTAAATAGTGTAGTTTTTCACCAGCGGCGGACAGTACAAGTCGAATCACATCGATGTATCCTGTATGCCTCAGGAAAACTTAACTTACGTTAAAATGATCTTCACAATAAAACAGTCGCCGCGCGCCAGGTTTCTTTTACTAACAATCAATTTGTGTCGGCTATTTGTTGTGGTCTTTATACTTGACGGTATGAAGAACTTAGCAGAAGTAGTCTTTGAATCCATTCATTTTATTAATATGCCATAACTTTAAACTAAAGTATGGAAATCGCTAAAGATTAATTGTCAAATTTGACAGTTTGACTTTACTAAATTTTGGTTTTAAATAAGTGTTAAACGTGGCAAAGTTCCGAAGGTATTCAGCTACTAGAGACGTCAGTACGAACAATACTTTAAAAAATATATAAAAATAACTACAGCTTGTAAAAACAAAAAGATGAAATTATGTGTTTCAAATACTCTTATCATTAAAATAAAAATATAAAAAACATACCTGAAAAATACTTTACATACCTAATTACTTTTTTCAAAAATATTCAGCGTACAAGTTTGACTTCGTTACCATTTTATTATAGTGTATAGATATAGATTCTATAAAATATACGTAAATACTAAATAACCATGTTTCATTTTAGCAAATACAGTTTGAGTTTTGATTATTTTCCCAGATTGCTAAAAGTATTTATTATAGAATTGAGACGGCTTGGTGATCACAGTTCATAAACTGTACTAACAGATTAGTAACGTTTAAATAAGTGAGGACTATTCATTCATAATTTAAGAAATAATTTGTCATTTACAATCTAGATATAACGTATAGATTACTTTTATCATTGTAGGACATACAAAATAACCAATTTTTCAATCAGACGAGCACCGATTCATTTCACATTAGCCTGAAATATACACCTGTAAAACATTTTGGAACGTTGCCTTCTACAAGAACCGCGGAAGAGGCATGCCACCATACATTATCCACGTTGACCGGCTTATACGCGAACTCGCCGGTAGAAGTGCAAAGTAACGTGCTTACATAAATTGTCACTGCGCATGATTTAACCAGTGTTAGCACCTAGGGTTCTCTACATTTTTATTTTCTCGCCCATTATCCTAGAGTCGGGTACAGTCAGGAAGAAATGGTCTGGAATTTTAAAATTAAATAAATTCTGTATTAAGGTTTAGACCAAACGAGCGAATGCTTATTCTATCCCCACTCTACCAAGTTATCCAAATTCAAACTCAAAGCATTTATTTTAATTCAACCAATTGTAGGCAATTTTGAAATGTCAAGGAGTCGGTAACATGAAGCTAGTGTTCGGGTTATCGGCGGTGTAACTTGCTTGGCGTGTGGCACTTCTCAGCAAACCCGCTCTTATATCCCTTATTCGTAGAGGACTGTGTATGGGGTTTGATTGCCAGGAGATGAGGGATGGAAAGACCACTAATAATACGCACTTGTTACCTTGAATGCATGTGGTCCGAAGACTCCTTTTATTTGCACACCTTATGGTGCCGATGGACCGATGAGTCCGTGTTCTATTCCATTCTATTTTTGTTGAATGGCCAAGCAAAGCCGGTGTCGACTATTCTGTCAATGTCTAAAGTGAGTTGAGAAACAAGTGTGCATTGTAAAAAAGATTAAATTAAAACAACAATTAGGTGTTAAAAAATCTAATAAAACTCTTCGATTGATACAGTTGAAGATGTATCCGTGTTGTTCGGTGCACCAAAGAACACGGACACATCGGTCGAATGACAGTGGAACAATGTTACAATGTGTAAATATTAATTAAAATGTTGCAACTTCCAACAGCTAGTTGAGTATTTATGTGTAAACAGGGACAGAGCATTCTTTCGTTTGTCTATCCTCCTTATTAAAATGCTAGGAATATCAAGAAAATAATGATCTTTCTCTTTTTCTAGTTCTATGTTTATTTGGTCTAAACCTACCTGCACCCTAATTGCGTAACACAGTTTGAATCGGAATCGTAATGATTTTGAAGTACTCGTATATTGTTAATCCATTGTTTCTTATGTTAGAAAAAATTGTCTGCTCAACAACGTAAATAACGCAATGAATGTTGTTGAACTGTAAAATTGAAACCGATTCCTACTGATAGTGTGATACGGAAATAGCCTGCTGTACGTGTATTCATGGTGTCAAGCTATATATATTTACAGAGTTTTGAAAATCGGTTACAAAATGATTTGCGTTTTGCGTGGTTAAGACGCATATTTTCCTCGAACTTGTTCTTTTTTTTGTATTTGTTTTCTTTATTTGCGTCACGTTTACCGCAAATATACATATTTTCTTTCTTTTTCTTTCTATTACAAACACAATTTATGAAAATGGTTCAAAATGTAGTTTCTGAATGACAATCGACAAGTTACCTAAAGGTCGTTTTCTCATCAGCAATTCTCTTATATTAACTGTAGTCCAACTATTTAATATACAATACACATTGCAAATTGAACAAAAACAAGAGTACCAACTGATGTATTCCTCCCATCACCATCTGCCCGACAAAATGACCCATTGCTTGGAACCTCTCTTTACTTTCCTACAAATGCCGCCATTACCCCAAAATATCCGGGTACCCGAAACACCGTTGTCCTTCCCAGTACATTTACATACAGTTGCCATATATCGCGTCGCTCGGACATACATTACGGACGGTATAATTTGACGATAAGTAACGCTGTCCTGAACATAATCTACCGTCGAATCTGAATAACTACCCAAGAGTTTCGGTAACCACCGATTTTTGTAATCCTGTTTGTTTTCTTTGTGATGTTATTATGGGAAATTTTTCCTGGATGTCTTGAATTTTAAGTGGTTTTAGATTTGTTTGTCTGTTTTTCAAGTATATAGCATAACATCACGCCTTGTTATCGAAGGGTTGGGCAGAGGTGTACCTATAGTACACCCACATATCGCCAGTTAGGGAGTGCCCTTAAGACACCGGGCTGCTACGCAGAAATCCCGGATGAAAAAACCCAATAACGCTTTGCTCGACCTGGGAATTGAATCCGGGGACCTCATACTCGGTGATAGCGTTTGCGACCACTACAACAAGGCAGTTTTCGGGTACACTTTACTGCAAACTCATGAGGTAATAAAACCACAGCTGATTTGGTAAGTTGAATATTACCTTTCAACTACAAAGCTTGGCTATAAATTCTTGGTTATGAAAGGCAACTGCGACTTGAGAGTTGATAGAAGTTTACCAAACTATCGGTCATTCGAAGGTTATCGAATATTTAAGCAATATATTCCATTTAGCCCATGTTACCCAGTAACTGGGTCGTGGAGGTCAGATAGGCAGTCGCTCTATGTAAAAAAAACCGGTAAAGAACGAGTCGGACTCGCACACCGAGGGTTCCGTACGTATATATGATGTTAATGATTTCCGAAAAACTGTGCTATTTAGATACATCGTTTTAGTTTTCCAGTAATTTTTACATACACTTCTATCATATAGAATAATTTCAGATTTTTATCTATGAAACTTCGGAGATAAGGGGGGAACGTTATTTTTTTTAAATTTTTCGTCAAAAGTCGGAAACTATGCTGCCGAGAAAAAAAGAAAAAAATGTTTGAGAATGTGCAAATAGCGTTCTTTCAGATGATACCCCACATGCCCTAGTAGCCCTACTTCAAATTTTTAAGACCCCCTTTCAGTCCCTTTTGCAAAAAAGATATATTTTTTTTTATTTCTTTCTTGTATGCAAAATAGTTGGGCAAACGTCATCTAAAACTATTATAAATTTCAAATTGATAGCATTAGTAGTTCTTGAGATATTCAGGTATGACAGACAGACAGAAAGATTTAGTCTCAGCATAAGCGTGGGTTCCTTTTTACCATTTTGGTACGGTTTTGGTACGGAACCCTAATACTGGTATTCAGCTGCATCTGGTTCCCGGGTTCCAACATAGTTTGGAAAAGGTACCTGAATGCGTACCATTCCTATCCAATAATGAACAGTAAACAAACAAAATATAAATAATACATTTTTTCATTAAATACCCAAATCTGTATGGAAACAGAAAGTACACGTCTTAATTAACCAAAAACAAATCTTTTGAAGCAATAAAGTTGATTCATTAAACAATTTTAATTTGCAGTAATTCATCGCTGCCCGTCGAGGTCGCTGACACAAATCATAAGCGATAGCGATCTTCATACGTGAAGTTTTTTGGCAAAAACTGCGGCGGCTTGGGAAGCGCCAAGGGCTGGGACTAGTGCCCTCAATTCAAGTTTTCTTGGCACTCGTCAAGTAGTTAGGGCACATCATTGTTGTTTGCTTTCCATTCCTATATCAAATTTATATTAAAATAGCTGTTCTTATTAATGTAATATTCATATACAATAAGTCTGTTAATTTATTGCAATATATTATTATATCTTGTATTTTAATTTCTAATATTGTAATTTAACAATGCATGATAGCGTAGATTTTTTGAGGTAATATAAAATATTTTTAAGACCATGTTATATCACCAATAACCGCATTAATAAAAACGTTGACTTTGACTTCGACTTATTTATACAAATAAATACCTACATTATTGAATGTTTGAAATCATGTAATAAAAAATAAAACACATGCGGGGCAGTCTTTGGGGACTGCCGATAGAAGTGAACACAGTATACATATAGCTCATGGAAAGCGTTCGGTGACGATGACGGATCATACACATTGAGAAGAGCAAGAAATTGAGTTATAAAATATAAAAAAAAACATGCGGGGTATTCCTTGGGGTCTGCCGATAGACAGTATACATATAGCTCATGGAAAGCGTTCGGTGACGATGACGCGAGTTCCATGATTTTTGTTCATCCAAAAAGAGCTCAACGCGAGTAAACAAGTTTTCACTTCAAAAACTCGTGAAATCACGACCCATCGACAGTTCGATGTAATAGCGTTTTTATACCCTAAGTCCGATCGGGATACTGTCCGGCACCAACAGCCTGTGTACCAGTTTTGTATGGATGCTGTTTTAAAAATAAAAGGCACATGACTTGTCATTACAGTTTTATTTGACTGCCTCGTTGCCGTTGGTCTCGTGTTCACAAGCGCGACTGCTGAGCGTAGGGTCCTGGGTTCGATTCCCAGGTCGGGCAAAGTTTTATAAGGATATTCCATTAGGAATTCTCAGTAGCAGCCCGAGTTTGGAAGTTGGTGGTGTCAATTTTTTTTGCCCCAAAAACAAGCTTGATAACGCGGGGGTTGTGGAAGTCATGACAGTTCCTTAAAACAAAGCCAAGGCGTCTGAAGGACTCCTTCGCAGTGGATGTGATGTGGTCGTGAAAAGTGAGCTTACAGTCGAATAGGACTCCCAGGTCTTTCATGGAATCAGTTCTTGTAATTGTCAAACCCCCGTGCCTCAGATAGCACGTAGAGCCGTTGGTCCTACGCCTGATCTCTCCACAGTCGTGTTGGATTACCGTCCCATTGGACTAAAGGAACAGAGAGTGTACCTGTGTTTGCTCACACACTTGTGCACTATAATATCTCCTACTTACCTGGCTAATCTCCGTTGAGATTGGCCACCGTGAACGAAATCTGTCAGGGATTTATTTGCTGAAAAATGTCCT
Source organism: Tiliacea aurago (assembly GCA_948098905.1). Classification (NCBI taxonomy): domain Eukaryota; kingdom Metazoa; phylum Arthropoda; class Insecta; order Lepidoptera; family Noctuidae; genus Tiliacea; species Tiliacea aurago. The sequence continues at coordinate 24,276,355 of OX402593.1, forward strand.
CTTGAGATCGTCGATTATGAACAGTTTTGGCAGATCGCCTACACCTTCTATCTCGTGCCACAACAAACACTGCCCGTTACATCATTGGAATATTAATTTTTGCCCTGGAAGCTTTCCATGATGAATTTTATTATCGGCACGGTCCCCCCAGAATCCAAATTGGAACATTAGTTTCAAATTGATAACACACTCGGACGGCCAACGATCATTTTTGTTACTCCACGAATATTTTCTTTGATTTACATTGAAAACGTTTTTCATTTAAAAAGGGAAATGTAACTGGTATTAGAGAGTATTAAGGTATTAATTTTCTGTTATTTATGGTGATCTTCAAGCTTTTGCGAAATAGTACAGGTTCATAAATCTTTTGCGGAATTATCAGGATTTCGTTTTACTGAGTAAAAAGCCAAAAGTCTTGAGGCGTATGGTGCCTATTTTAATTGTTTGCAGGGTTTCTTCAGTCTCCTGATAAAGGGTACGACTAATAACTTCTATCAGACACACTTCCCTAAAAAATGGTTCAGTTGGATGGTGCTGATCCACGCGTCATGTTCGTGAAGGGGCGCCGTCAGTTGATACTGGTCTTCTCTTAACTGCCAGGGCTTATTTGTAATCTTTTAATCTTATATTTTGTATTGTTTTTTAAATAAGTAATTTAATTTTTTACATTGTTCTCACATATTATAAGCAACAAGAATAATGTACCCAGGATTTTGTAATATCTCGATTTAAAAGAATGTCCTTGGAGTTTCTTGCCTGTTCTTCTCCATAGTGATCTACGTTTGGAATGGGCAAATAGCTTAAACTTTCTGACTAACTGACCGACTATTTGACAATTCAAAAGTGCCTGTAATAGGTTTAATTGAAATAAATGTTTTGAGTTTGAGTAGTTATTTTATGTTTCAGAAAACTGTCCGACCTAAAAGCCGATCTTTGAACCTCACGTAAGACCCGGGCTACCAATCACCACCCCAATGAATCTGTTTTCCCAATCAACGTACGAGTACTTATAGATACATCCTATATCAATCAGAAAGTAGCAAATGATTTCTACCCTTGCTCACTTTGCATTTGGTCAATTAACTTACAAGTTTTCCTCACAGTCAATAAATCAACTCGTTCTAGTTAAATTTTCATAGACCTAAGACATCTATGAACTATCAGCAGTTATGTAAAGGCTACATACCTAACTGACGGTATCAATTATCACGGCCACGCGTTTAGCTAAATTATGAACCATTACAGTTGGTAATTGGGAACCCGGCGGCATCGGATTATGTTACAAGTATACTATATACCTATCGTTCTTAGGGGTAGGGCACACTTCTGACGGATTCTTCATCTCTACCTAGCTTATTTATATTTTTTTGGAAAACGTATATATTTTTTTTTACAATGTTTGTAAATATGTGAGCACCATGTATTTAATTTATCTGTCATTGCTGCACTCTTAACTCTTTTTACCTATTGTGGTATAGTAATTTTATTCTAGCTGCATCGTCTTCACATATGACATTTGACAGCATGGTTGGCGCAGTGGTTAAGCGATCGACTGCTGCGCTGCGTGTCGCGGGTTCGATTCCCACATGGAACAAATATTTGTATGACCTACAAGTAGTTGTTCCGGGTCTGGCTGTTTGTGCATGTGAATTTAAATGTTTGTAAAGGCACCCACTATACAGGAGAAATTCCTAGTGTGGAGCAACGTTTAAAAAAAAAATATATAATTGTATAATTAATTTACCTATAAAAAAATATTGTACAACTTTTTAAAAGAGTAACGGTGGAGTTCCATGCCCATTCTTCTCCATACGAAATTACCTTTTCGAAGAGGCGACTAGAATCAATTCTATTTTTTTGTAAATATTGACGTTCAAAAGTGCCTTTTATGTGCCTATTTGAAATAAACAATATGACTTTGACTTTGACTTTGTTTTTTCCCCAACTAAATTGGCGTCGGCTTCCAGTCAAACCGGATGAAGCTGAATCCCAGTGTTGTACTTACATGCTTATCTGACCTCCACAACCCAGTTAGGTACTGGGTGTCACGGATACTTCGTGGTTGGTCTGGTTGCCAGACTTTTGGGCTACTGACTACCCGTAACGACGTCACTTTTGACCGGCTCGTCATAATCATCATCATTTCAGCCGAAAGACGTCTACTGCTGGACATAGGCATCCCCCAAAAAGGGGGGGGGGATTTATTTATTTAATTTATTTATTTAAATATAGGTACTCCAACGACTTATTCACTATTTACTTAATACATAAATTATATAACTTATAAATCTATTATAATGGTATTATTTGCCATAATCGCCATCACGCTTGGCAGGCGGGTTGGCGATTGCAGTATGGTTTTACAAATGCATAGAGAACGCTGCTGCCCATTCTCAGTAAGTCCCTTAGTCGCCTTTTACGACACCCACGGGAAGAAATGGGATGGTGCTATTCTTTACGTCCGGCACCAAATGAAACCGGCCGGTGTGACCGGTTATAGGGAGTGAATCAACATTGACATTTAATGGCCGAAACACAATTTAATTTTTATAGGAGCCTGTAAAGGTGTGTGGTGTGTTCCATGTTGTCTTATTACTGTAAGATGTACTTTAGCCACAGACTGATGGGGGAAATGGTGCTTACATGGTCAGACAAAACGTTTTTGGTTTTCCATACGGATTTTTTCAATAGCAGCTCAGAGTCTGGGCTTGTGTGCTGTTTCATTGAACTAAAACTTAACTCACAAAATAAATTAAGTTATTATTTATTTATTTAACCATTTATGTATACACACACGTATATGTCGGAACCAGTCATTAGTACGGACAAGAAACGAATCGCAAGCGCGATACTACTGGCGACATCGCGTGATCTACCCACACCTCTGGCGCGCTTCTACAGAGTCGTGATGTTTTGAGCCGATGGGCGAGGAGGAAATTCAAGATTCAGGGTCTGATCGCATCGGAGTTAAGACGTCGCGGAACTGTTATCGATTCGTTGTGCTCAGTTATTGTGGTGGTGATTATAATTTGTAGTGATTGTGTCAATTTGTGATTTCAATAAACGCTGTGACGTCATAACGTCAGCACCGGCTGTCGCTGAAATCCAGCGCTGGGGCTCTGTCTTGCATAGGGTCGCAGTATAATGCTGAGCGATAGCCCGTTTGCGTGGATGTGACGCATGTTTCCCCCAACATTTTCTTATTTTTGCGTCATGTTTACCGCAAATAAACGTATTTTGTTTCTTTTTCTTTCTGTGTACCGCACCCAGTGTGTTTTCATTGCACGAAACCCAACTTCTGCCCACATGATGACCGAATCTAACGGTTAAATCCTCGCGATCCGACATAATTATATAAAAACATACAATAAGAAAGGAACATAAAAATACGTACAAAGGTGATGCTTATTTTTAAAGAAATCTCTCCCAGCATACCAGAAAAGTATATAAAGAGATGTTGACACCGTGTGAAAATACTTAATTTTTAATTCCTAATTTTACACCAAACATTTACATAGATTTTACATGGTGAAAGAGTTCAAAGGCGAGCTTAACTCAAAGTCGAATTTGTTCCAGGAAACATCAAAAACCATAATTTCTTGCAAAATGTCAAAGAATATAATGTTCTTTTACTTAATTTTAGCCTCACCGCATATTCATCAAACTTATTAGCCTAGCCATTGAGCACGCATCTTTACAACAAAGCTATAGAGCAATATATACGAGTATAGAGCAATATATACGAGTATAGAGCAGCACTAATAGATACGCATCACGCATTATTGCCTCTACGCTATACGAACATGATACACACATTACCGTGATAGACTTGTTATTACTAATAATATATAATAGTGTGGATTTATGTATAACTATCTATAAGTTTACCTACGGAAGAATTTATAGGTCTGGCAATAAACAACTATTTCTATGTGTACTTGTACATAAACTGTTATGCGAATTGATATAATAAAAACCGGCCAAGTGCGAGTCGGACTCGCGCACGAAGGGTTTCGTACCATTATCTATAAAAACGTCAAAAAAATCACGTTTGTTGTATGGGAGCCCCCCTTAAATATTTGTTTTATTCTGTTGTTTAGTATTTGTTGTTATAGCGGCAACAGAAATACATCATCTGTGAAAATTTCAACTGTCTAACTATCACGGTTCATGAGATAGGTACAGCCTGGTGACAGACGGACAAAGATACAGACAGACAGACAGACAGACGGCGGTGCCTTAGTAATAGGGTTCCGTTTTAAACTTTGGGAACCCTAAAAATGAGTTTATGAGGAAGTCTGAAAGTGACACCGGTTACTGAAAAGTTATGTGGAAATCTGTTGATATGGTATTTTTTTTTTTTGGGTGGGAAATTATCAAATAAGTTCTCCCGCTCTGGGCGGAGCGGGAGGGCGTGTCAGACTTTACTGACTAAAACCCACCGTGTTCCTTCAAATGCCTGTGTGCCAGGGCCACGATATCCCTTTCGGACAGACTCGTAACCCTGGCAGGCATTGGTACTTTCGGACCCCGTCAATTGGTGCTAACATCTCTTGTGATGCGGAGGAATGAGGAAAATGTCGTGAGGAAAGTTTTGAGTATGCATGTAGATGGCTATAAGAGTAGAGAAAGACCAAAAAACCGGCCAAATGCGTGTCGGACCCCGCACAATGAAGGGTTCCGTAGTTGGGATGAATTTATATTAGAGATATCTTCATGTTTACGAAGTCACACATGCGTTATTTTAATCTACATACCGAGGTTATACCAAGACAACAAAGGGCTAAGTTTCGCAACCTCTTATATCATCCAGCTGGTCATAAGAAAAATCTGTTCAATATGTGTATATTCATTTATAATACCCTACCAGACAAATTTAAATCGATGCAGGGTAGTGTTTTTAAAACAAAATTGTCAGAGTGGCTACATAGAAAGTGTTTCTACAGCATAAAAAATTTTTTAGAACATAAAAATATCTGTTAGAGTAATTAGATGAATTTATTTTGGTTTACGGACATTTGTATGTAATAATAATGCGTGATAATAATGTAATAATAATAATAATGTACTAGGTATTAATAGAATCTGCATGATAATTGTGACTTAAAGTCATGAATAATTCGCACGCTTGCTCGCAGGTGTATTTTCTTGCAATTAAACAATTTGTATTTATCCCAGAAACAAACTTAACATTGTAGTTGAAAAACATGTTCTCCGATGCATCGATATACGACAATTTTCCGGTTTATTCCCTGAGTACCCCGAACCCTGAGGCCCCCGTCCCGGAGGACCCCGAATACGATAATTATGATTACATTTTTTTTTTTCTTTTTTCTATTGTTTTCAACTTGTACGGTCGACATAAAAAGTTCTTAAATGACAGGAGCACTAATTTAGTAGAGGCATGGAATCAAAACTTACATTTTTAAAAATGTTATTAGTTATTACTACTATTGTTGATTATTTTGATAGTTGTAGTTTGGATGTTTTGAGCCTTTAAAGTTACCTAATAATCAATTTGTAAAAGCATTTTCGATTTTCTTTACTGAAAAAGGAACTATTGTGATAATAATTAGAACCTGTGATAATATTTACCTTAACCAAGCAAGACTTTATCATTTTTTCCTGATCCTTAAAGTTAAGTACTTATTATCATTTTAGTTAGTAATAAAAAATTATTTAACATATCATCTGCTGACGGTACTTTTAAGCCAAACTGACTTTTAATTGAGTTTATCAAGATAAAAATTAATCGGGGTCCTCCGGGACGCGGGCCTCGGGGATCGGGGTACTCAGGGAATAACCCAATTTTCCAACTGCAAATAGAAGTTTCTAATCGCAAAAAAAAAAATAGGTATGTGATAAAACTACAAATGAACGATTTCCGGACTTTTTCCTTTAATTCTGCTGTGAGACCTTGCTTCTTGCCAAATTTTAAGATTCCAGGTCAACGGAAAGTACCAACGTAAAGTATTATTGAAATATGTCGCATAAATCACCGTATTTTTTTATTGTGTTCACTTAGAAGCTTGATTTTTTTAGAGCTCCAGGGGACCATGGCCTTACGTATTTGATATTAATTTCAACTTGATACCTACACGCGTTCCTGAGAAAAAGGGTCTTGACAGGCTGACAGACAGACTGACAGACAGCCATACAGACGGACAACGAAGTAATCCTATAAGGGTTCCGTTTTTTCCTCTTGAGGTACGGAACCCTAAAAAGTATCTACAATCAGAGAAATAATTTTTTTATCAAATGGATATACCTCGTCAATTTGTCCAGGTTATAGCCATCTCATTCAACTGCCAGGATGACAGCTGTGATTTGAATATACGGGCAAATTAAAATGGTGGTCAATTTGGTAAACAATTAATTTGCCTGACTTTGCTATTTTATACAGTAAATAACTAAACAATGTATCTTTTAAACAGTTGGGACATCTGTGACCACGGTTTGCGTACAATGTTAAGTAAATTAAATGTCCACCAGTACAGTAGGTACTACGACGAAGTATATGCCAGTGGTCAATTGATTTACAGGCGACCCTTTAGATTGTTTTATTGCTTGGTGAACAAGCTTGATTTGGTCAATGTAAGGAGAAAATACTATGTCATTGTATACCTTATTTAGTTCATTTTACATAACATCACGTAAAAAAGCAAATGGACTAATGTGTACCTACATTACATATTATAACAAACACATTTTAAGCCCCTTCTACTTAACAAAACTCTTAAATTAGCTGACTGACATAGATGAGCCTTTTTTTTGTTTTCTCGATTTTGTTAGTTTTAATGTTCTTTTTTAGGGTGCCGTACCCAAAGGGTAAAACGGGAACCCTATTACTAAGGTTCCGCCGTCTGTCTGTATGTCTGTCCGTCTGTCCCCAGGCTGTATCTCATGAACCGTGATAGCTAGACAGTTGTAATTTTCACAGATGATAAATTTCTGTTGCCGCTATAACAACAAATACAAAAAACAGAATAAAATAAATATTTAAAGGGGCTCCCATACAACAAACGTGATTTTTTTGCTCGTTTTTGCTCTATATTGATAACTCTATATATATATATATAGGCAACAGGTAGACGCTTGAAATATTCACAGAATATTTAGTTATTTATTCACTTTAAAAATAAATAATTAAATTAAAATAAATCATATATTTAAGGGCCATACAACAAACGTGATTTTTTTGCCATTTTTATAGATAATGGTACGGAACCCTTCGTGCGCGAGTCCGACTCGCACTTGGCCGGTTTTTTATTGTTTAATTTTCTGTGCGTGTCCCAAATAAAATATTTGTCTTTCTTTAAATTCACTAACAGACAACGCACAACCTAAACGACTGGGTCTAGAAGCATTAAACTTTCTACAAGAATTCCTTATTTTATAACGAAAGTCAGCACTAAGGAAGGCTTAAGGTTTTTTGAAAAACCACCCTCTGAACGGGTAAAATAGGGATGAATGTTTATATAAACTGGTAGTTCTGCGAACAGTGGTAGACCTCGCGAATACAGCATTTTTTGCTACAATTAATATACCACCTCTTCCATGATTGATGGCTACTCACTAACATTTTTTCCTATCAAAAAAACATGATAACGTTGAATAAGTCAAATTCAAATTTAAAAACCAGCAAAATTAAGAGTAAAAATGTATAGGCCAGCTAGAAAAAATGGCTAATAGGTTTTAATTGACAGGGGTAACGCTGCAGTTATGATGAGAAGGTGGTCCCAGGTGCTCCATCAAGTAGTTAAGGGCTGATTCCACTGGTAGAAATCTAAAAGTGAACAATTTACTGCATTTTGAGGTGCTATTCTGCTCATCACACCGAAGTCATCAGATATTTACCAAATTTCTATGACACCAATTTAAAGTTACTACCTTTCAAATAAAATAATAATTATTGAAATCGGATCTCATAAGGCGGAGATATCTAGTAGCACTCTTTTTGGGCTTTTTGTAGGAAGTATCCAATCAAAAATCCCCGAGGGCAAAAATCTATAAAAGCGGTAAATCTGCATACCAATTTTCGTTCAGATCGCTGGTAAAATACGACCTGTAGAGGAGTAGCAACAGGAGGCGGAACGCGTGAGGGAGAGGCAAGGTTGGCGCCCTCGCGCCCCTAGTCGCCGCAGGAGACGCCCCGGGCGTCGGGAGTCGCAAGCCGACTTCCGGCCACCGTAGGCGCGGGCCTGCGGACGGTGAGCAATGGGCAGCTCGCTGTCCGATAAGGACCAGGCCCGGGTCGACGATGCGTTGTGTTCCACGCGCGCCTCAAAGAGATGTCAGCACCCACAGACGGGGTCCGTTAGGACCAATGCCTGCCAGGGTTGCGAGTTTGTCCGGAAGGGATATCGTGGCCCTGGCACACAGGCAACGGAAGGAACACGGGTGGGTTTTAGTCAGTAAAGGTCTGACACGCCCTCTCGCTTCGCCCAGAGCGGGAGAAGTTATTTGATAATATCCCACCCAAAAAAAAAAAAAGGGAGGAGTAGCAACAAACTGACAAAGGAAAGCAAATTTTGCTAGACTTGAAGCAGAGACGCTTTGCTCGCTCGGTCAATAAATCCAGAAGCCACGCGCCCCTGTGAAAAAGCAAAACCCAATGACATTGTGTTATTTATTAGACCAGTAGAGTTTTCTGGCAGTTTGCAAAACCCTGGGCATAGAACCTCTTTACCGACACAGACGACTTGTTGAACTTTACACCGCGATATAATTTAGTCTCGTATACTTAGCCCGTGTCGAAAAGAAAGTAGGTCTATTTTGTGGCAAAAAGCACATTAGTTAGACAACGTAACTAATTTTTCAGCAGAATATCTTGAGATAATACCTCAAGATATTCTTCTTGAGAGGATTAGAAATCTAGATGATTTAATTATTAATCATTTGGATGTTAGGCTTACTTTGTGATGGTGAAACCACAGGTTTGAGGGTTGGTTTTCTTGTTGAAAAGTAAAACATATTTAAGGTTGATGTTAATACTATAAAGGGAATTCTTGAGGGTAACGTTAGGACCTAAATTATAAGTTTTAGAATTATTATGAAATAAAATCTTCATTATACTTACAACAAAATCAAATCAAAAGTCAATTATTCAAACTAGGCTGAGAATCAACACTTTTCGAACGTCAAAAATTACACGAGACAGTCCCCCAAAAACGCTCACCCTTCACCACTTCCTAGTGCTTTAGCTGGGAAGAAGAAGTGGCGCAACAAACTCCCCAGCAGCACAGCTGTCTGTCAACAAAACATAATGTAACTAATTGCTATACCAATAAACTCATCACAATGATTAGCATACTAGACGATGGTCCTTTAAATCACAATAAATAAATATAACAATTATTATGAAACCTGTTAGTCAACCTGTGGACGACTTAAGCTGCGCCTGCCATAAAACTTCTAATTAAAAGCTGCAGCTACAGTTTTTGTTTGCTAAGTTTAAAATCACAGGCGCTAATGAAATATTTATTTCACCATTTTTTATGCTCATCTACATCGCCACATACGAACTACGCGTCACACTGACGTCAAGCAAAATCCTGCATCTTGCAAGCAGAGTTTACCGCGCAACTAGCATATATACAACGTCCCGACATCAACCGTCGGGCAATTGCCCACCAGACACAACACCCGTCTGGTCGGAACATCCTCCCTTTTCCACAGAGGATGAGTGAACTCACCCTGTTCCTCATCCCTCTAAACTCATTTTATATGTCTATTCATTGACATAAAGTTACGACTTTTAGGTAAAACACCGAGAAAATGCAGAAAACTAACAAATCTCCGAACCAATCGTTCATTGAAATCAATAAGTCTGAGCATAACTGATAAAAACATATTAACAGGATTGCATGCTCAGCGACGCTTAGTAATTTAAAAACGTAGCGTCCTTTAGATTGCGGGCCGGTACCGTCAGCAAATATATACGACTTACTATCGGCTACTCACCGCCGTGGATTTGTCAGCCTGCAGCCGGCGAGCGTTGCGACGTGCTCGTTGACGTACCGTCGGTAAAATAGGCGGACGCAAATTAGAATATTGTTTTAATTGTTTTTTTGATGTAAAACTTCTTTAAGCACGCTTGACTTGGGGAGTAAGCTGGTGAATGCATGACGAGAGCGTTACGGAAGTGACGAAAGCGTTACGGAAGTATAATTAGTATTACTATTTGTAAGTTTTGCTTCAGTCGTGTGGTCTAAAGCACACTCGTATTGTTTTTATTGTGTGTCCGCTTCCTTTTTGAGGGCTGGTGCTGAAACCATGAAATAAGAAAACCTTTGAACTTTCAATAATGATTTAAAAATCCCGCAGTTGTTTTAGGTTGCCACATGGTTTACTGGCTATTATCCAAACAAACACGACTTGAATTTAATACTCGGATAATCACTGTTAGATGATTTTCAATGATGATGAGTTTGCATGCACATCATCATTGAGCATGGTAATAATATCGGTGACTCAGTTATTGGATCAGAAACAAAATAAAATGTCTCGCCCCCTAATAAATAGGGACTTAAATATAACCTGTCTCTAACCTTTCGGGGAGAACTGGAGCAATGTAATCATCATCATCATCATCATCATCAGCCCATAGCAGTCCACTGATGGACTTAGGCGAGCCAATTGCACCCCATTCAGCTCGATTCTCGGCAACTCTTATCCAGCTGCCACCAGCCACCCTGCGAAGATCGTCGCTCCACCTAGCCTGAGGGCGTCCTACCTTACGTTTGCCGATTCGCGGACTCCACTCAAGAACACGTCTACACCAACGGTCATCGGTTCTACGGCTCAATGAGCAATGTAATGTCATGTTTAAATAAAATGTTTAGGTACTTATTTATGTTGTAAAAAATAAATAAAAGGTATTGCAAAAAAAAACATAAATTAATTGATTTATTTTGAAACAAAATAAATTTATTTGTCCCAGGTCATTTCTCTCTTCCTTGCTAGCCGTACAAATGGTAGCCGATCCCCTCGCTCAGGAAATTGAGTGAATGTTTTCCAATTTAATCGCATCTGCTCTGATACGTCGCTGGGCAGTCTCTCTGTTTCCCAAACACACCCGACGTGTCCCGACTCCAGCAACACGACTTTTTGGACTTAATAACTTTACCGGTTTAAAGTATATCCCACTTTAGAGGCGAGCTTTTCGTTTTTGCTGCTCAATTTTTGTTTGTCCGTCTGTTAATGCCGATTGGTAAACTTCGGACTTAAATTTATCTATACACAACGAGACTTTAAATAGGAAGATTATTACGCTTGACGGACGGTTTGGTGATCGTTATTTGTTAGTAGGAGTACCTACTTCTGAACGTCCTCTCAATCTCAATGTAAACCCTTAAGGCTCCGTGCACGAAAAAAACCCTTTTTCGTCAATTTCTTATCTAATTGTGAGAAAGCTTGAAATAATTGAAACAAAAAGTCTGTTTATCCATAAAAGTACAGTTTTCGTGGTGCTAAACCATTCGTGTCAGTCATAGCACCTGTTAATAGTTTTATCACTTTTGCGCCCTCTAAAATATAGTTTATTTCGCCTTTCATTTACTTAATGAAGATATTGCAAATTCATAAAATTAAATTTTGTTTTTATCTCAAGGATAGCTGAAGACTAAAAAGACTAGAAACTTAATAAGACTAGTGTGTGATTTTTTAATTTTTTGATAAGGTTTGCTAAATAATAGGAAAAAATACATTACACTGCTGGGTTTAAAAAAAGTAGGTTTTTTAACTTTTTTTTTCTGCTATAGGTATTTTGTACGGAAGTTGAAAAAAGGGCAGGTCCCGTCACGTGCAAGTAGACCATAAATAATGATGTTTATGATATTTTTAATGTTCAAACTCAAAAGTAGTTTCTTTTAAAAAGATGATCAAACGCCACTCTCGCGTCAGTTTTTGGAAAACCTGTTGCGAATTTTTGTAATTTTCCAGAAATCCTTAATTTATTTGAAAATAATCTTTCGCCACATGCAAAACAAAGAACTCGACTTTATAAATTCCAAATAATTTTGTTTAAATTTCTTTCCCTTTCCCACAAACAATGAACAAAATTGATCAAAATCAATCGATTTCGTGCACAGCCCCTTAATCTTAATCGATTTTGAATTGAACTCTCCATGATTTTTACTTACATTCTGAAAGTATTTTCTTTGTAAATACTTCCTATATAATTTCAACACATGAAAACGTGTTGCACTGACCCCAAGTAACATGTGACAAAGGCAGGAAAATGATGATGATGGAGATGTGCATCTCGAATTTATCTGGAGACAATGTGACCGACCATGATCCCGTCCTAAGTGGCTTAGGTAAGATGCGACATCCAATAATTCCACACGTTTCATCACTATTTCACATTTATTATTTTCTGTTTACAAAGTAATAGAAAAAGTAGAGTACTCGATGGAAACATTGTTCGTAATCGGTGAAATTACATCAAATTGCTACAATAATGACCAGGTATTACTGCACTAATGTTATGGCCAGAGTTAGCTTTAAAAATAGCGGCCATACCAATAGGTTACAATCTTTTAACAAAGTTAGATTTATACCGGTTATGGTAACCGTAATTTTGTCGATTAGAAATAAACCTTCTATTGTGCTATTTTCACCACTGAATAGTGGTTTAATAAATAAGTAGTTTAGAAGTAAATCTAATAAATAAATAAATCTAATCTTTTAAATCTCAATGGCCAACAAGTGCCATACGCAAATACAGCCAAATAGGTACCTTGGCATAACGCTTAACGCGAAACTGCGCTGGAAAGCGCACGTTAAAAAGAAAAGACAGGAACTAGACATGCGTTTTAAAAACATGTATTGGTTGATTGGACGGGATTCCTGCCTATCAATATATAACAAAATTTTATTATACAAATTCTTATGCCAATAAGGACATATGGCATCCAACTCGGGGGCTTATTATTATTATATATTAACTCTGGGGCTGTACTAAACCGACCAATATAAAAATAATACAAACATTCCAGAATAAGGTACTCAGGTGTATTTTTAATGCGCCCTCGTTTAAAAGAAATGACAACCTCCATCGTGATTTAAAAATGGAACCAGTTAAAATCCTAAAATTATTTGTTATTATTAAATTATTCATTTATCATTTACCTACAGTGAAGGATTGTTGTAGGAAATCCTAAGACAATCCTTCACTGTAGGTCAGTGATGTTTTACATTTTTATAACATAACATCACGCCCGGCTGTAATCCCCGAAAGGAAAAAAAAAAAAAAAAAAAGGTTAGGCAGATGTTCAACTATAGTACACCCACATTTCGCCAGTTATGATACCCGTTATTTAAATAAATCTCTGAGCCAAAGCAACTTATAAACAAAACCATAATTGAGTAATTTTCGCATTAAATTTTAAAAACAATAACAACACAAACCTATAATCAAAAACCAGTTTTCCACCTAAAATAAACGTTTTCATAATCAGATAAAAAACGGAACAACTAGGATATTTATTTAGCGACTCTTGTACAGTCACCCGCGTGTATTTTTCAGTCAATTTATAAGTTTACATTGGACATATCATCGTGAGTTCACTTGTGAAGTTCAATTTATTATTTATAGTTAAGGCACGTCACGCTAACTTTTTACACTCTTTTGTTACTTATTTGTGTAGTGTAAGCACAATTATTTAGCTGACTGTACGTATTTAATTGATTCGCGCAAACAATTGTATGTTCGCGCTGTTAAAATTGTAAAGTAGTATAAATATGGTATTTGAATGGCTAGGTACTGGTAATATGAGTTGAATTAGGGTTCTATTTCCCCTCCCTACTAAGCTGAAATTCTGTTTGGTGCCGGACGTAAAGAATAGCACCATCCCATTTCTTCCCGTGGGTTTTCGTAAAAGGCGACTAAGGGACTTACTAGAGAATGGGCAGCAGTGTTATCTAAGCAGTTTAACACCATACTGCCATCGCCAACACGCCTGCCAAGCGTGGCTATTATGGCAAACCCCCCTTTAGGGGAGAGCTATGTCCATCAGTGGACGTCTTTCAGCTGAAATGATGACTAAGCTGAAATTTGACAACAAAAGTATTTAGCTAAGGCGGACTGTTACTGGTTATTGTAGCACAAATTGGGAGAACCTTATGGCCAGCAGTCAAACTTAAACTCAAACTCAAAGCATTTATATCAATTAAACCATTAACAGGCACTTTTGAATTGTCAAGAAGTCGTTCAGTTACAAATATGAAGCTAGTTGCCCATTCCAAATAGTAGGTTCCTATGGAGAAGAACGGGCAAGAAACTCCACGGACACTCTTTTTAACCGACTTAACAAAAAGGAGGAGGTTCTCAAGTCGTCTGTATTTTTTTTTTTTTTTTTGTAATGTTTGTTACCTCAGAACTCCGTCGTTTATGAACCGATTTGGAAAATTATTTTTTTAATTGAAAGGATATACTTCCAGATTGGTCCCATTTTTTTTTAAATCCAGTTCTGATGTTGGGATCCATGAGTAATTGAGGGAACTCCTCAAATATTATAGGCCTACCTATAGCAATTTTTATATTTTCATCAACAAGTCAATCATTTGCATTCAGAAAGTATAATTTGGTGAAGTGGAACAGATGAAGAAGGCCACAGATGGCCAAATTTCGGAAGTCGGTGGCCATAAACGAAAATACAAAACCAAAGACACCGACTTCCGAAATTAAATTAAATATAGATAATATTAAATGTGGGTGTACTACAGGTACACCTCTGCCCTACCCTTCGAGGAAACAAGGCGTGATGTTATGTTATGTGCTTCCGAAATTAAAGTTATTTTTCTCTTTTTAGTGTTTTTGTTGGAAGTCGGTTGTTTTTTTTGTAAAAAAGTTTTTTTTAAATTAAAATATTGATACAAAGTATTGGTTACAGCATTCATATTGAAATTATACATGTGAGAACGATGCAAAACGTCAGAAGCGTCCGTGATAAAAACATTAAACACAAAAAAAAAAAACAATTCAAAACTAAAATAATTAAAAATAAGCCGTGGCAGCTAAGAGATGACCCCAACTGACAGCGCCCGTTCACGAACATGACGCATGGATCAGCACCATTGAGCTCAGTGGACTGCTACACGCTGAGTTGATTAATAATAATAATAATGCTTTATTATCAGGCAACTAAGGCCCATAGATAAAATACACAAATATTTCTTACAAAATAATAATAAACTATTATATTAAAAACATTAACTAAGTAGTACGTTGGGTCGGTGACGTATTGCGCTGAGTCGAGGTGTCATGTAACCTTCCGTGAAAACGCCGATACACGACACCCTTCGGCCAAAATTCTTCCTTCATGAAGGTCTCCAGGTGATGAGTCGTTGTTTCATTGTAACGTGCGTTTTGTTTGTGCAGAATAAACGTTTTTTCTTTCTTCTTTCTTTCTATGAGTCGGAACCCGCACCACAAATGATTCAAAGTTAATTATGTTAATTTAAAAGATCTGTAGAGTCGTTAAACGATCTGCATCCCATGCTTTTCCATGTGTCGAGGTCATTAGGCCAGTCATAATGCAGTATTCCGCAAAACTTTACAAGCTGATGCGAAAAGAACATAATTAGACCATATTTAATACGACTTCCATAAAAAATGACGAATTTACCAGCGACTAGTAATAAAAGCTCGCTCGCTATATACCTATGTATGTAAGTACGTCGGTACGTATGTGCGAGGGTTTAATGCAAACGTATATAAAACGCGTTGAATGTACAGCGACATGTTGCCACAAATGTACAAACGATGGAAAAAATAAAAATGTTACCGCACACCGCTTGTCTGTGTTGCCAGCTTCGAGTTTCCCGGGAATGAGGGAGTTTTTGTTTTGTTGCTAGCAGGGCCGTTTCGTGTTACCCTGTAACTGGGATGTGGTGGTCAGATAGGCCGCAGTCGTATGTGGGTAGACTGGAAGCCAACCCCAACACTGAGAAAAGGCTAGGCAGGTGATGATGGTGGCTGGTGGCCTATTTTTATAGTGTGTTGGCTCCTGTGAAAATAATTAGTAAGGAAATCTTGTGTTGTTATTCGTAAAGTCGCCTTTATCGAGTATATACTCTAAGAATTAAGAGTCTTATTCATCTTTTGAACCTAGATTACTAACGAACTTGTCAATAGTGATTCAGTGAACCTGAGTTATTTTACTTAATCAGCCTATAATGTTCCCACTGCTAGGACACAGGCCTGTGAGAGGTACTGGGCTGTAATCCACCACGCGAGACCAGTGCGGGTTAGTGGATGTCACATGTCTTCGAATTTTTGGTTCTAGGATATGCTGGTTTTCTCACGATGTTTTTTTTCCTTTATCATTTTGAGAGCAGTGGTGATGAAATTATTTACACAAAGTAAAGCGTCTGTCTGGGTTTGAACCCATGACCTACAACTCGTAAGTCAGGGCCACTGGGTCACCACTGCTCTCATCTAGCTTTTTATCTCTTAGCTTTTTATTATTTACACTTCATCGTTATTTATACCCATCTTAACTAGCTTGCGTGTGGAGCGATTATGGGGGACAGGGACTGACTAGAGATTGGGCAGTAGCGTTCTCTATGCATTTTAACACCATACTGAGATTGCCAACGCCTGCCAAGCGTGGCGATTATGGCAACCCCCCGGTCTTTTTGGGGGAGGCCTATGTCCAGCAGTGGACGTCACGGCTGAAATGATGAACTAGCTTGCAAAGATTCACTATTATATTAGTGATTCTCTTCTTCTTGGCCAGTTAATTGATGGCAATCTAAATTGCGTCAATCCAGAACATAGCTACGTAGTTCGTAGTTTTATTCCAGTCTGGTTTGACACAATTTCACATCATCAACGTCCATAACTTCCTATAACGGGCATTATAAAAACATTTAGCAAATCGCGAAAAAAAATCAAACATCATTAAAAAATCACTGATTTAAATATATTTTCTGGGGAGAATTTCCATAAAACGTGGCAACCCCACCGCTTCAACCACGTTCGTTCAAATGAGTAATGCGGCGCGTGGTCTGCGTTTGAATTGATTCCCAGTGTTAATACCACACCTTTTGCCCGTATATATATACGTGCTGCTTGGCTGCTTTATAGGGGTAGGCAGACTAGAATTATTTTAGGTATTAATATCATTAAGTAGGTAAATAAAATAAAAATGAATGGCTAAATGTGTTGCTAAGCGCGAAACTCGAGAACGGCTGGACCAATTCGGCAATTTTTTTTTTCAAATATCCATTGAAGTCCGACGGCAGGTTTGGCTCGGACTTCAAAACGAAAAAAAACGAAAACAAAAACATTTTTAAAGTTCTCGGGAAAATTGGAAAATTCGGGAAAACTGTAAATGGGATTTTTTACGAATAATTGAAATTTGGACAGGAAATCGTCTGTGGGATCAACTAGTTGGTAATATTAATGCGAAAATTGTGCAGGTAAGTACATCGATATTTAGAGTCGACCGTATTTCATTGCGAAAATCGCGTAGGTTGATTGATCTTTGAGGTTAGGCTGCGCATCTGTCGGTCAGTTTTTCGATGGGTGACTGTTCTTTTCAAGTCAAAAAACTCGACGAGTATGTAAGATAATGCGAAGGATGAGGATTACTTTAAAAATGCTTACCATTCATGAAAATGAAAAACTATAACACGCACTTTTCTCTATTTTTCTTGGCGATGTAATCAATACACTGATGAAATGAAAATATCTTTATTCTGTAAGTAGATCCTAAAAATTTATTACAACCGGTATAGCCTGTATTATAATATTCATGTTTAAAAAATCCATCCTAGTTTAAAAAGAGTTCATTTTTGTTGGTGGTGGTGGTGTCTAATTGGTTGTTTGGGTGACGGCTCTGAGTGTGGAGATAATGACTACATTGTTGCATTGGGTTCCTATCTGTAAAAACAAATGTATGTGGTAATACTATAATAAATAAAAAAATAACATCGCATCCAATATTTATCAAAGGACAAACACTTTACCTACTCACAAATCCCATCAAAACTCTATTGGCACATGATCTGATTCGCCATAAAATGCTCTTACCGACAATCCCTTTCAGTAAATATTTATTAAATAATTTTGCATTAGACCGACTTAGTTCGAGGTGGAGCACCGTAATCCTCTTACGTCTCCGGTGTACTCTCAAAGAGCAGCTGGAAATTATGCAGATGCGACAGAAGGGAGGCAGGAGGTAAAGATATACATACTAAATTTAAAAATGTGAAAGTAACGCTGTCTATCTGTCGACGAAATACGTCCACTGCTGGACATAGGCCTCCCCCAAAAAAAGGGCGGGGATTTGCCATAATCTCCACGCTTGGCTGACGGGTTGGCGATCCCAGTATGGTTTTAAAAATGCATAGAGAACGCTGCTGCCCATTCTCTAGTAAGTCCCTTAGTCGCCTTTTACGACACCCATGGGAAGAAATGGGATGGTGCTATTCTTTACGTCCGGCACCAATCGGAACTGTTCCCCCACCGTTACTCTTTTAAAATGTTTTACAGCATTTTGTATATTATGTACATTAATTATGTGCACCTAGAATATAATTACCACATACCACATTAGGTAAAAATAAATAAAAATTAAGCAATGACAGGTAAATTAATTATGTGATAGCTTTGGTGCTCACATAATTACAAACACAGTAAAAATATACTTTTCCCTAAAAAAATTAGACTAATAAGTCAGTGCGCGAGTTCCGGCAATCACAGAGTAAAATCAATGTCATAAAAATAATAAATTAGACAATTAAAATAGCAACCAGTTTGATTTTGTCTAGACTCTAGATTGTACTATGGAGCTGGACCAGCTTGTTTCCAAGCATTCATATCTTGGATATATCCTCTAATTTGTAATAGCTATGCATGTTTACAAAGTGTACGTTTTCAATAGCCTAATGTCAACTGCTCATCACCTTTTACAAAATATTGCTCTTCCCAATACAGGGACGTTAATTTTTAAGTTCTCTTTGTAAGAACCAGGAGAACTGCAACTCACTATATGCATTGTGACGAGCATAAATTGCTTGGCAACTATTTTAAAGTACGTAATCGAATCGCAACCTGTTAAATACTTACTATTAAGTAGTTCCGGTGGCCATCTGTGGTCTGCATCATCAGTTCCACTTCACCAAATGGTGCTTACCGAGAGCAAATGCACGAGTTACTATAAACATACCCAAATCGCTATAGGTGTGCCTATTCGATTTCAGGACTTTCCTAGATTTCCATGGGATTTCTTCATCAGATTCTGACTTGTCACCAAGTCAGAATCTGAGGAAGAGACTACCTCCGGAGCATACCCTTTCAAACAAAAGAAGAATTTTTAAAATGGTCTACAATTGTCGGCGACATCGATAAAAAAAATAAAACATACTGACGAACACAATATTGTCGTTGCAAAATCTCTGATGTGATTTTTCTAGAATATGAGTTTTGCAGATATTTGAAAATCGATTTCGGATATCCATACTTGGCAAAAACTTCGATGTGAATATCATAATATTTCGATAAAGCACTAATATTTTTTTTTCTAAAGTGTCAGCCTACATTTAATTGTTAATCAAAATGTCGTGTGTGTCTGATGTACACATGAGAGTTTTATTTAAAAGACTTGAAAATTAAAGTATCATGTGATCAGATGACCCAACATTAGTTTTGCGCTTATTTTTTGCTATAAAAAAAAAACTTTTTATTTCAGACATATTTGGTCCGTAATATTTGTAGATATTGGAACGACTTCAAAATTCTTATTCTAATTTTATGGATTTTTTTCTCGAAAAGTTATTTATTTGCTACTAACATACATGTAAACCACTGGTAAGTAGGCATGCATTAAAAATTAATGACACAGTATGAAGACAGGCACCCTGTAAGGGCACTGCAGATTATATGGTAAGTTTTAAGTTACTTTATACATAGCAGATTTTAAATTTGCAACGACGATATAACCGCCTCCTTTTTAGAAGTCGATTAAAAATAATGTTCTCTGAATCTCTCCGTGTCTTGTTCCATATGAAATGTTGAAGGGTTAGTCAAAGTCAGACACGGTGATCATGGCAGTTTTCCTATCCAATTAAAAGCACTTTGTAATGGTCTGCGAGAAGAATAATGATCAGCTGTTGTTAAGCCCCCCTTACATTTTATTACAAAAATGCGATGGTATTCAATTTCAAAATCATGAAATCATGCATATACATGCATGATTTCCTCGTTGAAATTGAATACTATTCGATGGTTCGTATAAATAATAATTACTTGGTATAAATAAAAATTCATTTTCTCTTCTAAAATAATATTACCTAAAGCGATGTTTTAATTATTTATTTACTTGTTTAGGCAAAGACTCATGGAGAGCTGATTTGAGAGCTCTTTTTTTTTTTTTTTTGTTTGGGAAATTATCAAATAACTTCTCCCGCTCTGGGCGGAGCGGAAAGGCGTGTCAGACTTTTACTGACTAAAACCCACCCGTATTCCTTCATTTGCCTTTGTGCCAGGGCCACGATATCCCTTTCGGACAAACTCGCAACCCTGGCAGGCTTTGGCCCTAACGGACCCCGTCAGTTGCTGCTGCCAACTCTTTGATGCGCGCGTGGAATACAACGCGCCGTCGACGAAACGGGCCTGGTCCTTATCGGACGGTGACCTACCCATCGCTCACCGTCCGCAAGCCACGCCTACGGTGGCCGGAAATCGGCTTGCGACTCCCGACGCCCGGGGCGTCTCCTGCGGCGACTAGGGGCGCGATGGCGTGAACCTTGCCTCTCCCTCACGCGTTCCGCTTCCTCCTTCGCAAGCATTACTGCTTCGCAGAAGAAGGTGACGGCCTCCCATGCACTCTCGCTCCGAACCATGGCCCGAACCACGCCCGGACGCGAGAGATCGCCGCCGCCGATCGCCTGCGCGTGAGGACACGGTGGTGCCCCACCCAATGATTTGAGAGCTCTAATTTGTGGATTCTGTTGAATATAATCCATAAAAATATTTTTTGTCATATTAAAAATATCCTAATACTTTTATAATAATAGAATACATTTTTGTTTTATGCCTTTTATATAAATAAAAAACGAGTGGACCTAATTCAATTTTCTACTGAAAAGGGTTGGAAACAAGTCTGAATATCTCCGAAGTTCTACATCATTTTGAAGTAGTTTTTATACCAAAATAATCTCCAACATTTTCTTAAACATTTTTTCCATTGCTTTTCTATTTTTTTATAAATAAAATAAAAGTACTTTATATTTCACCGTGCCGGCGATGTGCGCTCAATATCGCACGAATGCTTGTCAAGGACGGACCTATGTCAATTGATTTCACGCTGTTTGTCATATCGATAGTACTGTTGTGTGAATATAATTTAAATATTGTGTAAACATTTATTAAATAAAATACCTAAGTTAGCGCAGCGCCGAAATGTAAGAGGGTTCTAGCTGATTCGCGTCGTGCCTGTTTGCGATTCTGCAATTGTATATCCGTAGAACAATATCTATGAAAACGTGTGTGAAGGCTTCTACATACTGGCGCGACTTGTCGGGTGACGCGACACCGGTAGAACAATTTTCTTGAATTTTTGTTCTCGTGGGGTCGCGTCGCGCGACAAGTCGCGCCAGTGTGTAGAAGCCTTGACACTACATACTTTGGCGCGAAGTGACGCGTTGCGACTCAAAAATAACACGTATTAGTATTTTACTAAAGTATCTAAATTTCTTTATTTTTGATTAAATGGATTAAACACGGGTGACTGTGTTTAATCCATTTTGCCTAAAATAAAGCCAGGTTAGATAAACATAGCCTAGAAGCGTCATAAAAACACCAAAAATCGGAGTAGATGGCGAGTAATCGTGATGCGAATCACAACAGCCCCTCGACTGAAACTACATGAAAACCACGACCGCTCCGACAAGAGTGCTACGAAGATAGAAAGAAAAAGAAAAATAATTTTAATTGTCCCAGAAAAAACGTGCGTACGAAAACATATTAAGTAATAAACTCGAAGGTTACATAAAACAGATCTAAGTACTATCACAAACAAACAAATAGTTGGAAGCTGCACGTCGTGACAGTGACAAGAAGACTTGCTTGTTGAAGAAGAAGAAGAGTCCGATCTGTTTGTATTAAACTGTTCTGTGGAGAGGTTTACCTGCAATGTGCAAGTTTGGTACAGTGCACGTACACGAACCGGCTACATATTGACATAATCAGCTGCACTATCATATTTATATTATAAGACCTATGTAAAATTTTACATAATGTCGGCAAGGGAATTTTACGTGTCTAGTTTTAAATAGTTATGTACTGGTAGACATCACAGTGACGTACGAAATCGTTTAAAAAAAGATAATGCGTGGTTGTATACTACACTGTCTGTGTGGTGCCGGACGTAAAGAATAGCACTCCCCTATTTCTTCCCGTGGGTGTCGTAAAAAGCGACTCAGGGACTTACTAGAGTTCTCTATGCATTCGCAAACCCGCCTGGTAAGCGTGGCGATTATGGCAACCTCTCCTTCTTTTGGGGGAAGCCTGTGTCCAGCAGTGGACGTCTTTCGGTTGAAATGATGATGATGACTACTACATTAGTAAGTACAACCACGCGTTATCTTTTTATACGACTGCCCAAAAAAAGGTGTGTTATGTTTTTTTATGGGTTACAAACACGATTCAAACAGAGCTTCAAAAACATTTGTGTACCCGGTTAGTTTACCCCTGGTAAATTAACCGGGCTACCTCGACGGATCGGCAGCAGGGTGTGAATGTGGAGCTGTGTCGCAAACCATGCAGTACCTCCTATTCTGCCTTCGTCATCGTCATCATCATTCCAGCCGAAAGACGTCTAGAAGAATAGCACAACCCTATTTCTTCCCGTGGGTGTCGTAAAAGGCGACTAAGGGACTTACTAGAGAATGGGCAGCAGCGTTCTCTATGCAATTTAACACCGTACTGCAATCGCCAACCCGCCTGCCAAGCGTGGCGATTATGGCAACCCTTTGGGGGAGGCCTATGTCCAGCAGTGGACGTCTTTCGGCTGAAATGATGATGATTGAATCAAAACACTGATGAGTTAAAACACTTAGGAATGCAAGAATTACCTAAATTTAGAATAACATTCTACCACGTAATCCAAGTTTTATGTTATGTATTGTTTTGTATTTTTAATGTAAATGTAGTACACTTTAAATTAGAAATAACACAAATTCTTTTTATTTGTTATTCTTACATACAGAAGCGGAATGCAACATGAAATATAATGTATTAATCATTGCGGGTGACACAAACACGGGCCGAACGTTTTCAACTATATTTTATGAATAAGAATGCTGTTTTAATCGTATGTTTTGCATGCTAAATTTTCGAATGGAGAAATCCTGAAAATGTTATTTTTTTAAGAAAGTTTTTGAGTTTTTTTTTAAGAGTTTTTACCCGACTGATAAGGGGGGTAATGTTTTTCGAGAGAATGTATGTATATAATTATGTACTTATGTAAAAAAATTTGGTACGCTCTGTAGCCTAAACGGCTTGATGAATTTTAACATACTTAAATGAAGTGTCGTTAGATTCGAGTGACATAAACATTATATAATTATAGATATCGATACCCATCAAATCTGCGGAGTTTCGCTAGCTAGTTTAATTTGACCCTGTATAGATCTATACTCCATTTGAAATAAAATTCGATATTTAAATAAGTAAACCTTTTTTACAGTCTGTTTATTTAAATATCTAATCTTATTTCAAATGGAGTGTATATTAATAAAAATATTATAATCTATAGAATTTGAACGGGTAGGTTAACGGTTTTTTTCTTTTTATATTTTTTTAGAACTCTGCCTGTCATGGCTTTTTTAAGATTTTTTTGGGAACGATTTTATTAGTAAAGACTGTTACATGAAAACATGGTAAAAAGTTAGCAGTTTATTTTCTATTAAATTTATTGGATTTCCATCAAAGTATTGGTTTACGACAACTCCTCTTTTTTCAAAGTGAAATCATTCATCTTGGATCTATAGGAAGCTAACATAAAATATTTCTCTGCTTCTTAAGAGTTTAAAGCCTGTCCTCTAGAGATAACCACGTTTCTACAGCAAGAGACAAATTCAACCTACTCGTATTTCTGTCTCAGTTTCAAGCTTCAAACAGGATCTGTCACATGAAGGCATTCGTAAAAGCACGTCCAAGAATACAGACATTGACGCATATAAGCGGCATTATTACATTGTACACGCTGAAGTTATTAATGGTGCATGTTGAAGCACTAAATCAGACACAAAAGTAACAAAACTGTAGCTCTTTGAAGTGTTTGAGAATTTGATGTATGTTCAGAACTGTGACGCAGGAGTAGGTAAAGCGACAGAGACCGACAGTGTCCGACTCGCGATCTCGCCACATGATGAGTTTTTGATTTCCTTTGATTGAGTGAAAAATGAATCTGTGACAGATATTTATAAAAAAGTTATATAAGTTTAAAGTTATATTCGGGTAACTCCCAACCATGGCACAAAATGTTTAATTGAAATGTGTCTCGCAAAAGTTACTATTGTCAAAAACGAGACCAAGTTTCATACAATAACGCTGAGATAGTCACACTTCTATAATATAAAGGCTCAGTGCATTCTGGGTTGTCAGCTCTATTATTACCGTCTTCCAGACTGGGTAATAGCATGAGCCGTTCTTATAAATATGCCTAGTTCATGCTAATACGAAAGAAGAAACGCGATTATTATATGGAGTTCAGTCTCTGTAAATTATTTACTCTCGTACAGGTCAGAATGAAAGTATTTCGTAATTTTTGTTTCTTAAATTTTTTTTGGGATAATGCACTCCGTAAATAAGATCGAATGAGATTTTTGTTGGATGTTTTGTGGATGTTTTATTTTCTTGGATGATTATTTTTGATGCCTGGCGTGTACCTGGCGAAGATTAGGTCACCCTCTCTTTTTTCGTGGGTGTCGTCTTTCGACTAAATGATAAGGCGAAAAGTATAGGCAACAGAAACTTTTTACCAACCAACGGCGATCATCAATAGTTTCATTGTGTTGCATTCATTTCACATTGTGTTGATCCTTTTTTTTCTTTTTTTTTGGGTGGGAAATTATCAAATAACTTCTCCCGCTCTGGGCGGAGCGGGAGGGCGTGTCAGACTTTTACTGACTAAAACCCACCCGTAACGTTCCTTCATTTGCCTGTGTGCCAGGGCCACGTTATCCCTTTCGGACAAACTCGCAACCCTGGCAGGAATACTATGCTCCTTAAGATCTTTATCACAAGCTAAGAGCGAATTTCACCAATAAAACAGAACGAACGTGATCAGCACATTTGAACCGCGTTCAAAAGCCGTCAGTGTCATCAGTAGAGATCGGATATTCGGATGCATATTCACCTAAAGTTTGAGAGTTGACTAGCATGGAGTGCGCTTCGGTACGGGAAAAAGTGTCGGTTCCCAGGACTGACGAATTTTTAAGAACTACTCTTTTGTACTGTGGCTCCCCGAATAAATATGTTTCATTTTAGAATAAAAGGTTTTGAAGAAATATTAATAGTGTTTTTTAAAAGTGTTATATTTTCCACAGAATTATTGCCTAGTTCTAAATAGATAAGAAATATTTGTTATACTTAGGAACACAAAATTGTTTACCTGTACACTGTTATTATTATATTATTATATCCTTTGCCGGGAAAAAAACGTACTTTAGGTAAATATGCATCCGAATATCCGATCTGTAGTCATCAGTGTTATAGAATATTATAATTAAGTGCCAATTTCACCAATCAAACTGAACGCGATCAGCACATCTAAACCGAGTTCAAGAGCTGTCTGCTGCAACAGCTCTTAAACGTAGTATACGTGCTGATCGCGTTCAGTTTTCATTGGTGAAATTCGCCCTAACACTGACAGCGCCTGAACGCAGTTTAGATGTGCTGATTGCCTTCAGCTTCATTGGTAAAATTTGACCCAAGCATTGCGCAGTCAAGTTAGATGATGTGCTATAGGTTTGTATTTCTTTTCAACACGCTTTTATTAGGTCGACATGTATGTAACTAACTATAATATAATGGAATCTAAGGTAACTAATTTAACCATCTTCCAAGGGTTGTGGCGTAATGAAAATTGGCAGCTGTATGTAGTTCTGATGACAATACAATAATATGGTACTGTCGAACTGATCTGATGATGGAGCCGGAAGATATTAACTGGAACTTCATGATGAAAAATCGTATCATAGCTGTTTTGGATTTCTTAGAAAAGTCTTGTAATGGACTTTGACCACGATTAGGTTTCAAGGTCTGATGATGGAGCCGGAAGATAGGCACTGGCATTCCATGATGGAATATCGTATCATAGTCGTGTTTGCACGTTTCGTTTTTACGTGCATTTATAAAAGCGTGTTTGTCTAGTGTTTTTAAACTATTAATTATTAATGAGTCACTTGTAGATAAAATACAATAACAGATAGTATCTAAACAAACATTATATATGAGAGAGGTTTGTGGTTAGCCACAAGTCCCTCTCATAGGTATGTTTACCTGATCGATCGACCCGTGGATAGGTGACCATCTTTACATACCAAGACTCCTCCGTGCCTCGGAAAGCACGGTAAGCCGTTGGTCATGTTCACTCAAATGTCTCGCTCGTGGTGGCGCGTGTGTTGGATAATTTAGCTCCCTACAAAATGGTTGAGCTGAATGGTGCTGATTCATGCGTCATGTTCGTGAACGGGCGCTGTCAGTTGGGACTGGTCATCTCTTAGCTGCTTATTTTAATAATTTTTTTTTGAATTGTTTTTTTTTTATTCTTTTTATCACGGACGCTTCTGACGTTTTGCATCGTTCTCACATGTATAAATTCAACATGAATGATGTAACCAATACTTTGTAGCAATATTAATTTAAAAGAGTGTCCGTGGAGTTTCTTGCACGTTCTTCTCCATAGGAACCTACTAGTCTTTGGAATGGGCAACTAGCTTCATATTTCTAACTGAACGACTCCTTGACAATTCAAAAGTGCCTGTAAATGGTTTAATTGAAATAAATGCAGAGTTTGAGTTTGGTCCCGGCTGTCATTTATAGATCTTTGACAGTCGTTACGAGTCGTCAGAAGCCCGAAGGTTTGACAACTAGTCTTACCAAGGGGTATCGCATTACCCAGTAACTGGGTTGTGGATATGGAGGTCAGATTGGCAGTCGCTTCATGTAAAATACTGGTATTCAGCTGCATCCGGCTACAGTGGAAGCCGACCCCAACGTGGTTGGCAAAAGGTTAGGCAGATGATGCTATCATCATCATCATTTCAGCCGAATAACGTCCACTGCTGGACATAGGCCTCCCCCAAGCACCACCACTTCGACCGGTTCTGTGCTTCCCGCATCCAGCGGATACCTGCGGCCTTCACAAGGTCATCGGTCTACCTTTTAGGAGACCTTCCAACGCTACGTCTTCCGGTACGCGGTCGCCACTCCAGAACCTTTCGGCCCCATCGGCCATCAGTTCTGCGAGCAATGTGCCCAGCCCACTGCCACTTAAGCTTGGCAATTTTTCGGGCTATGTCGGTTACCTTGGTTCGGCTGCGAATCTCTTCATTTCTGATTCAATCACGTAGGGAAACTTCAAGCATAGCCCTCTCCATTGCCCTTTGGGTGACTAGCTTTAGCCTTCTGATAAGGCCCATTGTGAGCGACCACGTTTCAGTGCCATAGGTCATCACTGGCAACACGCACTGGTCAAAGACTTTCGTCTTGAGACACTGCGGTATGTGCGGGGCAGCGTTCGGGAAGCTACGCATTATCTTCTCGTCCCACATACCGATGATGCTATACACACATGTAAACATATACTCACGCCTTCTTCCCATGGGGGTAGGCAGAAACTACAGAACGCCACCTGCTACCGATCCTTACATAAGTACTCCTTTTGCTTAGTTAACGTTCATATATCGAGAAATATCACCAATAAGGTCACTCTATGTCCTCTCGGCGTTTCCACTCACATCTGCTTTGTACCTTTCATTCATCCTCTCAACACGACCTAACCATCTAAAATCAAATCAAAATTTATTTATAAAGACAACAAAGATCCATATTGTTAGTAATACCTTATACTCGTAGCTAGTGTTAGTAAGCAAAGTAATATTATTATTATAAGAGTTTGAAGCACTTTGTACAGAAGATGGCCAGAATGAAGCAGGGTTCAAGTTTCTCACCTGGCCATCCTCTCCACAAAATGCCTCCAAATGGGAGAATATGAACTCTCTGACACTGTTTTCAGAATGGTGTTGCTACTGGCCATCAGTTCGATTCTGTGCAAACATTTTCGACGCACTACAGAAACGGGGCAGTCTCAAGAGCATTCTGAAAATATTATTATATTGGACGCGCAAGACATCCAGCGACCTTTTGGTGTAGCTAGTCCATAGACCTTCCGTGTACAGACCCTGACAATAAGCCATGAATAGCGTTATCTTAACTTGGTCGGTACAGCGGAAGAATCTATGTGCCAACATATTATCTCGGACCGCCAATGCCCTACGCTCCCTCTCAGTATCTACATTATCTTTAAGATCGTCGTAAGCAAACACACACACACGCAAGCACTACAGCATACTGTTTTCAATTTATAGTAAATATCTATACAATATACAGTAATTTAAAAAATAAATGCTGATCTAAGAATTCGCAGAATCAATTAGGACAAAACATCTTAGTCACTGAAAAATCCTTCACGCATGACACTACCTACATTTAAAGCGAAGTCGAGCCAAATTGCTACTCCAAAACTTATCCTTGACGGCTTGTTTTAAAGAGGATAATATAATCTAAGTTGTTTCTGAGAATACGGGCTTATTTCACGGTCAGTTGTGTCCGGTAAACGCGAAAAATTCATCCGAATAAACTACGGTTCTTTTGGTTTCTCAGAAATTATTAAAAATGATCGGAGGCTTGGGACTTAGTGCGTGTTTAAATAATTGTGTGAAATCGCCGTGTATTAGGTATATTGTTTGATACATGGGTTATTTATATTTAAAAGATCTTTTATTAAGATAACGTAATGTTCGTTTAGACCGTCGTTTATAAAATATTGTTGTTACCTGTTGTTGCAGTGTCAGCGATATTTTGACGTTTATGTAGGACAATGAGGAGGAAAAAGTAAAAATACTCTCTTAAAAAAATATTGAATGTTTCTGAAACAATCTTGGTGCTTCGAAAAATTTCAGGAATAAAAAATAAACGGCACGCACATTGAAGGGTTCCAAAGTTAAGATGAAATTATCCCAAAAAAAAAACTTAACATTGTAGTTGAAAATATTGTTCTCCCATTCATCGATATAAGCCCCAGTCAATTCTCCAACTACTAAAAAAGTAAGTTTGTAATCGCAAACAAAAATTTATTTTTGCGTGATACAACTGTAAATTAACCATTTTTGGACTTTTTTCTTTAATTGTGCTGCTTGCTAGTGCTGACCTTGCTTCTTGACAGATTTTATGTTTCTAGTAGGTATAACGGGAAGTACCCTATAGGTTTAGATTTATTTGCGAGTATCAAAATATCTAGCGAAGCGTAGTGTGGGACGCCCCCCAGCTAGATGGACCGACGACCTTAAGAAGATGGCTGGGTCAGACTAGATGCGGAAGGCGGAGAACAGAGTGTTGTGGTGCAACCTGGGAGAGGCCTATGTCCAGCAGTGGACTACGATAGGCTAAGTTAATTGATTGATCAAAATATCTCGCATAAATGGCCGTTTTTATTGCGTTGACTTAGAAGCTTGATATTTTTTGAGCTCCAAAGGACCGTAGATTTTTGAAACTAATTTCGATACTTGCACTCGTCACTGAGAAAAGGATCTTGACAGACTGCCAGACAGACAGAGAACGATGTGAACCTATAAGACCTTAAAAAAAACGGAACCCTTATGTTTTAGGGTTGAAACATCCAAAAATACCAATAATTAACATATAGGGGACCGCACATCAGTAGTAACAATTTGACATCGACAGCACCTTTATGACTTATACGCTAGAGTGATTTTGGTACTGCAAGTGTCACCACTCATGTGCGCCTGTACATTAATCACCTTGTAATCTCTACCATCCTCTCATCGCTATAAATATAAGTTTGATAACCAAGAGCACATAATCACGAGGAGCATGTTCTTTGTGCAATTATAAGCCCATAATGATGGCCTAATGACTCATTTCACGGATGCACCTGCTCTAATATACTGCGCATCGATCATTCTTTATGCAAACCTGTCTGCCGGTACCGACAGCATGCTACACTTGATTTTAAGTTGTGAGTTTTTTCGTAGCTATATATAAAGGTAGGTTTAGACCAAACGAATATCGATTTTTTAAATTTTTTTTGGGGGTGAAATTATTTAATAACTTCTCCTGTTCTGGGCGGAGCGGGAGCCCTCTCGCTCCGCCCAGATCGGCGAGGTTATTACACGTCAGACTTTTACTGACTAAAACCCACCCGTGTTCCTTCAGTTGCCTGTGTGCCAGGGTTACGATATCCCTTTCGGACAAACTCGCAACCCTGGCAGGCATTGGCTCTGACGGACCCCGTCAGTTCGTGCTGACATCTCTTTGAGGCACGCGTGGCACACAACGCGCCATTGACCTGGGCCTGGCCCTTTTTGGATGGCGAGCTACCCATCGCTCACCGTCCCCAAGCCCGCGCCTATGGTGGCCGGGAATCGGTCTGCGATTCACGACACCCGAAACGAATATTAAGCTAGAGCTAGAACAAGAGCACAAAGCATCGTTGTTTGTTGCTTATTGGTGTAAACGATAATTCAACAAACAAGAACTGGAATTCTTGCACATGCCCTAGAGATTTTTAGATCAGGCGAACGAGTGCTCATTGCTCATTCATCAAGTATGTGTCGCCGATTGTAGACTGGGTACACTATGTCTGACTGAGAGTGATATTGTAATATTGTAAGTTCTGCATTTATCATTATCTTAATTACTAAAAGAAAAGAAGGAAGAGACGTTGGTGGGAGACGAATTTAATAAAGAGAAGGAGACGGTAAAGGCTCCTACATACTGGCGCTACACGCGACGCGACACAAAGGCCCCGCGTGTTGTACGACGTGCGGTGCCTTTGTACCGTATCGCGAGTCGTGCTGGTCTGTAGAAGAATTAATGTGGGTGACACAATGGTGAACATCCAACTGCACTAAGAAAGCGGACAGTTTTTTTTTTCAGAGGATTTTCATAATGTATTTGAAAATGTGTCACAGTGCCTCTGATAAAATACAAAATTAGTAAATGAAATACGAATTTAAATAGAGATTCTATTCCAGCATGTGACAGGCCAGCAGTGATCCCACAGACATCTCAAATATCATGGTCATAAGTAGACAGTTTTCTCGAGATCAATCCATAACTAAGATATTTATCGGTCAAGTCGCTAGAACACAAGAACGCTTTGAAGAGACCGCTTCGAGGAGCGAGCACGTCCGAACACGAAAGATCGCTCTAGAAAACTGTTCGTACGCGCTTACATCAAACGAGCGAGCATTCTTAGAGCAATCCTTATAATCTCCGCAAACAAGATAGAACAACGAAAGAATGCTCTGTCTCCGCTTACACCAAAATAATTTGATGAAGTAGGGATAGAATGAGCATTCGCTCGTTTGGGCTAAGCCCACCTTAACATCTCGCTTGTATTTCCCGAAAGGATATGCAGAGGTGTACCTTTTGTTTATAGTACACCCAAATTTAGCCAGTTAAGTTTAAGTTCCATGTTATAATCGTGACTGCTGGGGCCCTGGGTTCAATTATCAAGTTGAGCAAAGTGCTATTGGGGTAGTTTGGACTGTTGAGCTTGGGGTTCAATCCTCAGATCAGGCAAAGTTAGTCTCAAAGTAATTATTTAGCAGCCCAAATTATTGATATTTTTAGGGTTCTGTACCAAAATGGTAAAAAGGAACCCTTATGGTGAGACTAAGTCTGTCACACCTGGATATCTCAAGAACTACTAATGCTATCAACTTTAAATTTAGAATAGTTTTAGTTGACGTTTGCCCGACTATTTTGCAAACAAGAAAGAAATTTTTTTTTTTTTTTTGCAGAAGTGACTGAAAGGGGGTCTTAAAAATTTGAAGTGGGGCTACTAGGGCATGTGGGATATCATATGAAAGAGCGCTGTTTGCACATTTTCAAACCTTTATTTTTTAGGCAGCATAGTTTCCGACTTATGATGAAAAATGTAAAAAAAAATACCGTTCCCCCCCTTATCTCTGAAGTTTGCATAGATAAAAATCTGAAATTATGCTATGTGATAGAAATTTATGTAAAGATTAGAGAAAAAATAAAACGATGCCTCTAAATAGCACAGTTTTTAAGAAATCATCAACATCATATGTACGTACGAAACCCTCGGTGCGCGAGTCTGACTCGCTCTTGACCGGTTTTTTTTTTAATCGACGGGCTGGGTGAGGTGTTGTGAACTTATAAGTTACAGCGATAACTTACACAATATTTTGATTTTAATTAAGGATATAAGTTTTTTTTTTATAATGTCCCAATAGTCTGACAGCCACTCTTACCAAGGCGTATCGTGTTAACCAGTAACTGGGTTATGGTGGGGACAGATATGTAGTCACTCCATGTAACATACTGGTATTCAGCTGAATCCGGTTAGACGGGAAGCCAACCCCAACATATTTGGGAAAAGGCATATTTATATATAACATTATTTATTTTTTAATTTCGCATAATTTTGTCCAGACTTTTCTAAAATCAATATCACCTTCCAATAATAAAACAGAGCAAATAAGCAATTCCAATGCGCAATATAATTGTGGATAGAAACGCTGAAATACAATAAAAATAAAATCAAAACTGTTTGGCTGACCACACTGTATTAATTACTGCACCTCGCTGCGTTTTGGTCCATGTTATAGGAGCTAGCGGTTGGCAGATACAAGTTAATTTAATAATAATTAGTCTGTACTGTCCCACTGCTTGGCCCGGCAGAGCCTTCCTTTGATTTTTCCACTCAACTCGATCCTACGCTAATAAGGACCAGTCCTTCCTAAGCGTTCAGTTCGTCCCGCCATCTATGCCTGGATCTTCCACGATGCCGTTGGACGTTTTCAGGAAAACTCAAACTCTCAACTCAAACTCAAAGCATTTATTTCAATTAAACCAATTACAGGCACTTTTGAATTGTCAAAGAGTCGGTCAGTTAGTCAGAAAGTTGAAGCTATTTGCCCATTCCAAAACGTAGATCTCTATGGAGAAGAATAGGCAAGAAACTCCAAGGACACTCTTTTAAATCAAGATATTACAAAATCCTGGGTACATTATTCTTGTCGCTTCTATATGTGAGAACAATGTAAAAATATAAATTATTTAAAAAACAATATAAAATATTACAAATATGCCCTGGCAGATAGGAGAAGACCAGTCACAACTGACGGCGCCCGTTCACGAGCATGACGCGTGGATCAGCACCATCCAGCTCAACCATTTTGTAGGGAACCGAATGATCCAACACACGCGCCACCATCAGCGAGACATTTAAGTGAGCATGACATACTCTTAACTGCCAAACTTTTTTAAGTCAACGTACATCATAATATAATAAACGGCTCCATGGTACTCACATTTACAAAAATTGAAAAAATGCTTTTAAATTATACAAAATGCATTTCAAAGATAAATAAAATTTCACTAGCAAAAAGATAAACATAATTACCTATTGAAGTATTCAACAACTAAAACTTGATTAAGTACATTTTATATAATAAATATGATTGTAATGTCAGAACATAAAAAAGGGGGAAGCATCTCTTCCAAATATTATAATTTTAACAAGTGAGCCCAAGAGGTTGTGGAGCAGGACCAGCATTAAGCCAAGCATTTTTATCTACGATATAATCATCCAACCTATAATATGCTTGTCTACATAGTGTGCGTTTAATGCATGTTTTAAATTTCTTCTCATTTAGTTGAAGAATATCGAGTGGTATTTTATTATAACATTTTACACAATACCCCATAAAAGAAGTGTGTACTTTTGACAATCTGAAACGTGATTGATCTAATTTGTTCCTATTTCTAGTATTAAAATTATGCCTGTCACTTATCTTACTGAAAAGATGTAGGTTTTTTCTAACATACATAATATTGTCATAAATATATTGGCAAGGTACCGTCATGATGTTAATTTCTTTAAACAGTTCCCTTAGAGAGTCGCGTCTGCGGAGGTTGTAGATGGCTCTGATAGCCCTCTTTTGCAGAACAAAGATAGAAACAATATCTGCAGCCCGTCCCCACAGCAAAATACCGTAAGACATGATGCTATGAAAGTAACTAAAATAGACCAGTCTCGCTGTATCCACGTCTGTTAATTGGCGAATTTTCCAAACAGCGTAGGCGGCTGAACTTAGCCGCCCTGCAAGTGATGTTAAGTGAGGACTCCACTGCAGCTTAGAGTCAAGCGTGATTCCCAGGAAAACAGTTTTTTCGACGAATTCTAGTATCTCTTTGTTCAATACAACGTGACATTCACTACTTCTAACATTCGGTAACGCGAATCTTATGCATTTAGTTTTCTTCTCATTTAATACCAAATTATTTACAGTAAACCAATTATGAACCATAATCATAGCGTTATTTACGTCGTCAAGCTCCTGTGCATGTCTGCTTACTTTAAAAATCAGTGATGTGTCATCAGCAAATAACACCATTTGTGGTCGGTTTTTCAGTAAATGAGGTAAATCATTTATATATACTAAAAAGAGGAACGGACCCAATATTGAGCCCTGTGGTATCCCCATTTTGACTATTAAACCCAATGAATTCACACCATTTATTTGAACTTGCTGCAATCTATCATTCAAATATGATTTTACTAAGTTAAGCGCAAGTTTACCCAGTCCGTAATGCTCAAGTTTCAAGAGCAGTGTTTCGTGATTCACGTAATCAAATGCCTTGGAAAGGTCACAAAAGATGCCTATTGCGTCTTGGCCTCTTCCCATGCGTTAAAAATGTACTTCAATAATGTGACACCGGCGTCAGTTGTACAACGTCCTTTGGTGAAACCATACTGTTGATCGTGTAAGATGTCATTACGATTGAAATGATTGAGCATTTGATTTAACATTACTTTTTCAAACACCTTGCTGAAAACAGGCAAAACCGATACAGGTCTATAATTATTAGTGTGTTTGCTGTCACCGGATTTAAAAAGTGGAATAACTTTACTATACTTCATTAAATCTGGGAATATCCCTTGATCTACACACAAATTAAATATTAAAGCTAGATATGGTGCAATTGTCTCAATAATGGATTGACAAACTTTAGTAGACATGCCCCACAGATCTTCGGTAATTTTAATCTTAAGTTGCTTAAAAGTCTTTACAACGACCACAGGGTTTATATGTTTAAATTTTAATTCCACAGGGCAAGCTGAAACATTCGCTTTTAATAGATCAATAGCAAGTGAGGGAGAGGAATTTAAAGTTTCTGTAGTTTTAATTGGAATATTTGTAAAGAAAGTTGCAAATTCCTCAGCAACATTAATGTTATCGCTAACGAGACCGCGGGAAGTTTCCAGTGTGTAATCAGTATTATGTCTTTTGTTCCTGTTCGTTTCATTGTTAATTATTTTCCAAACTGTCTTTATTTTATTGTCTGCTGATTTAACCTTATTGCTAATGTATGAAGCTTTAGCCGCTTTGCAGACATTTTTAAAAGTTTTAGAATAAGTACCAACATACTTATTAAAAGTTTCCGTGTTTATATACGGCTTAAGGCCATACAGTTCAAATAATCTTTCCCTACTCTTCCTTTAGTTGCCCAGTCACTGAATAAAAACTTGGGGCAAATAGTTTTAGTTTTTTTCTTAAAATAATTATTGAACTCTGTTTGCACTAATGAAAAGAATTCTTCATACAAAATATTCCCATTGTTCATACTTAGGCCATGAGCACTTAACATGCTAATTAAAGTGCTATTAAATTCATTTAAATTACCCGATGTCTAGTTTGTATCTGCACTTTCTGTAATGGTGTGTTGGACTCAAAAGTAACGGTTTGACCGCTGTGATCCGAAGGGAGATAATTTAAAATGGCTTTATCTAAATAGTCACAGCAACAAAAAACATTATCAATACATGTTGCAGTAGTTGTAGTTATTCGCGTAGGTTCAAAAAACACATTTGACAGATTAAATGATTTGAAGAGGCTTAATAATCTACTGCTATTTGAATTATTTTCCAAAATATTAATATTGAAGTCACCACAAATAATTACTGATTTCTTACCAGTTGCAAGTTTTGCTAAAACCTCTTCCATTACTGACTCAAATATAGAGTAATTTAGATAATTTGGGGGTCTGTAAACGCACACTATAAAATGCTTATCTAGCTCAACACATGACAATTCAATGCTATGTTCAACCGATAGTTCCACTATGTCTTTACGAGTCTTAGATTTTATACAATTTTTAATTAAGATTAGTGAAACCACGTTGTGAGGTCTACAATGCATATGACATGCGGTATACGTGTCAGGCCCAGTCCCACTTGAGCTTAGCTGCTTTTTGGGTTACGTCGGTGATTTGTATCTTATATCTAAACTTATTTTTAAAAGGCTGTCGAATTCTTTGTCAATGGTCCGTTGAGACAACTCCTTCTCAAAATAAAGCTGGCAAAAAGGTTCTTAAAGGCTTCTAAAGACCGGCGCGACTCGCGACGCGACACAAAGGCACCGTTCGTCGTGCAACACGCGGGGCCTTTGTGTCACGTCACGTGTCGCGCCGGTCTGTAGAGGCCTTAACGTGATTGACCAAAGTGCAGTCAAAGAAACAAAAAAAAATTGTTTTTTTTTATGAAACAGTACGTATAATGGTAAATTTACATTTAGCTATAAAACGTAAGCAAATGGTAAAGTTGAAATTCCAGTCGAAAGCTGGATTTAAGATCAAAATTTCGATCAAATCGCTTCAGCATATACCTTAACACACATCTCAAAAATCCATGAGTCACAAAATTCTCCGTTATCAAAAAGGGCCTTTGTTAAACATTGCCAACTAAAATGTGGTGCAACGAACTTAGTGCATCGCTTTGTGTTGCCACATCAAATATTTGCACAGTTGTTTATCCGATGTGCTGTACATAAACCATAGACAATGAGGGTTTGATGCGCTAATTGTTCTTCAGGGTTTAATGAACTTTGACAGTCTTTTGTTTTTTTCAAGTCATTAGTTAAAATTAAACGCAAAAATCTATTTAAAAATCTGCCAAGTGCGAGTCGAACTCTCACACGAAGAGTCCGTACCACCGTAAAATTATTTTATTTTTATTATTTGTTGTTATAACGGCCATAGCAGGTAGTAATTTCAAGTGTTCTATTACGGTTTAAAGATACAGCCCTGTGACAGACGGACGGACGCACGGACAGCGGAGCCTTAGTAATAGGGTCCCGTTTTCTGAACGTTCAGCCGTTTCCTGACTACGGCTGAGTAAGGAAAAAAAAACGACAGGCAAAGAGATAAGTCAAAGTCAAACATGTGACTTGAAGTCGGGTTAGAAATCAAAGTCAAAAAAGGAAACTTTGGAGGTCAAGAAACGGTCGAACATTCGGCCGATACTTCGATTTAACGCTTCGCAGTAGACCGCCTGATTGTTTTCCATACACATATTTTGAAGAAAAAACTTTTTTAGCCATGTTGAGTGATTTTTGGTAGGAGCAAAACTTGTGGGTTCGCGGAACCGACGTGCTAACCACGTCACGTGACGTGTTGCGTCAGAGTGGAGACGTACTGCGGCCTGTGTACATGTATACGCATATACTATATTATTTTTAGGATATGCAAAACCCGAATATAGTTTGTTCAGAATAAGGAACTGTATCGATTTCAATAATTTTTACACCATGTTACATTTTGTCCAAAAATATTTAAGTGTGATGGAAAATGCAATCGCCCGCGCCGTACGGTTAGGTACCTACTGCCAAATTATTATCAATGAGCGCAACACGACCTGGGAGGCGCGGGGGCGCCGTTAGCATGTTTTTGTACGGACAACCCGGTAACATAACAACCTTATAACTTTGTGATGTTTCATGATACAGTTTTAAAATTTTGTAGATTCTTTACATAAAGAAACTAGACACGTGTTTCGGGTTTCGCATATACCAAAACTAATATTGTATATGATAAACCAAAGTTTTCACTTTTGTCGGCATTCCCCATGATTGCCAATTTTTTTTTTCGTTAAAGTTATGGACTAGTCCTCAGATTTCTGGTGGTTTACTTGGTAAGCACTAATAATAATGACTCTGCTAACTAGTAGTTCTGTTAACTGTAGACCCAGCGAGCACAAACTTTTTTACAAAAATTAAAGGAGATGTTTCAAAACGAAATAAAATTCGGGAAAAATATAGATAATTCATTTAAATGTATACTGTTGTGGTAGTGAATTGATATTTATCATTTATTTTTATTGACTTTCCACATGGTGTCTCACATAATATTATAGTTCTATTTCTATTTTTGTTGAATGGCAAGCAAAGCCGGTGTCGAATATTCTGCCAATGTCTAAAGTGAGTTGAGAAATCAAGTTAATATTATAGTTATTCTGTGCTTGAAACTGACAGAAGAGACTGTCAGCTGTCACAACAGTGTCACATAAT
This sequence comes from Tiliacea aurago, assembly GCA_948098905.1. Lineage (NCBI taxonomy): Eukaryota > Metazoa > Arthropoda > Insecta > Lepidoptera > Noctuidae > Tiliacea > Tiliacea aurago. The sequence goes on from OX402593.1 coordinate 24,315,001, forward strand.
TCAATCCACCTTCAACCTCTACAGAATAATTAAATACATGTCAAACGTCATTTATCAATCAAAATAACAGCTTACCGCCATGACGGGTTTTTGGTGAGTTCCAATTTCAAGTGTAATTTCTTGTGTTTTACCAGCTAGCCAAGCCATTTTAAAGTAACTGGACAGTTAAGAACTGTTTTAAATGTAAATCCGTATTTTTAAGTTTAGTGTACAGGGACCTGACCCAGGCTCCATACATTTTGGAACATCTCATGTACCACGTTTTTTGATTTAAAAAACATGATAAAGAAAAGTTATTATTAAAAAATTGTAGACCAGCTAAAAAAAATAACTAATAGGTTTTAATTGGTAGAGGTAACGCTGCAGCATAGTTTTGTACTGAGAAGGTAGTCTCAGGTGCTCCATCAATCCCTGCCTAGTAGTTAAAGGGCTGATTCCTCTGGTAGAAATCTTAAAATGAGCAATTTACTGCATTTTGAGGAGCTATTCTGCTTATCCCGCCGAAGATCCTCATTAGATCTTACACCAAACTTCTATGAGACCAACTGAAAGTTATCCTTTAAAATAAAAAAAACCGGCAAGTGCATGTCGGACCACGCACAATGAAGGGTTCCGTAGTTGGGATGAATTTATCCCAAAAACAAACTTATAATTGTAGTAGAAAAACATGCTCTCCCATACATCGATATACGTTACGGTCAATTCTCCAACTGCAAATTTAAGTTGGTCGACTATTACTCGTTAACTTGTGAAGCCTACTTAGCTGTAATAGTTTTCCTTTTAATTTCGTTATATATACTATTGCCATGATTTTTTTCACATATCGAAAACCAACCATTTAGCTGGCAGGGGGGGGGGACACTTGACTCTAACAAAAAATAGCACTTTAAAGCTTAATATTACGCAAACGAATCCCTTAACTGAAAAATGGTTTTGACAAACCCTCAATATTTTTGAACGGCCTATCCAACGATACCCCACACTATGGAATAGACGAGAAAAAAGAATATCATCCCCATTTCACGTGTAAGGGAGGTACCCTAAAAAAAAATGTTTTTCATAATTTTATTTTATCATTTTATTGGCATGATTAATATGTATACCCATGCTAAATTACAGCTTTCTAGGACTAAGCGTCTCTGAGCTAAGCTGGGGACAGACGGACGGACGGACAGACAGACAGACAGACAGACAGACAGACAGACGGACATGGCGAAACTATAAGGGTTCCTTGTTTACTACGGAACCCTAAAAAAAGAACAATCGAAATCATGAGATCTCATAAGGCGGATATATCCAGAGCCCACATTTTGCTCCTTTTTGGAGGAACTACCTCTCCAGTAAACAAAACTGAAACCCTGAAAACAAAAAAAAAAAGTATAAAGCCGTTAATCCTATATACCAAGATTCATCTAGATCGGTTGTAAAATACGACCTGTTGAGGAGTACTAACAAAGTGACAGAGAAAAGCAAATTTTGCGACATGAAGCAGAGACGCTTCTCTGACTCGGTCAATTATTTCAGTAATTTTCTAGGCAAGGTCAATTCTCGTTACTTACTAAAGTTGCATATGGTTATGAGACATTTAAACGTCAAAAATGTTTGGTCATTACTTAACCTTAAGTTAAGCATCCTAACTATAATATTATAAATGCGAAAGTAAGTTTGTTTGTTTGTTACCTTTTCACGCCTAAACCACTGAACCGATCATCCTGAAATTTTGCATAAATGTTGTTCGGTTCACAGAAACGGACATTGGGTACCTTTCATCCCGAAAAAAATTACTGTTCCCGAGGAAAACAACAATAACGATCTTGTGATAATAGATGGCGCCACCTGTCTTTCGAATCTTTATTTTTTATTTTTTTTTATTTGAAATATATTATTACAAGCAGAGTACAACCCGAATTGATTGAAAAATTCGAAAGTAACGCGAGCGAAGCCACGGGCAAAAGCTCTAGCTAGGAGAGCAGCGATTCACCCAACGATTATATGTACCTACACCATCTTACAATAATGCATACTTTTTAATTAAGTCTCTCATGTACATCAAAATCTTTATTTACCTCAATAAATTATTATTATTATTAAGTTAAGCCGAATACGGCAATGTTGGGAGGAATCAATCTAAGTAAGTACTGACGAAATACACATTTCCAAACGAAAACTAGTATTTCATCAAATACACAGTATTATCAATAAATTATTTACATAGCCGGCTTCCATCCAATATCGACTGTGTGTGTTGGTCGCATAACATCAATTTCTGCGAACATAATATTTTCATGGCTCGCTCCTAAATCACGGTATACCAAGTTATTTTCAAGGAAAATGTCTTTTATAGCTTATTTAGAATATTCCTTTATGCCATAAAATTTGCAGACGGGCAGCCGAGACTGCCTATATATAGTACTTACATGAATATTGGTACGCGTATTATGTTTATCTCATATGATTTGCTCATACGATACATGGAAAGATAGATTTATAATGTTGCTTTTAGGTTCGTGGCGAAATAACAACTGCAAAACAATTGATCGTCGAGGTTAAGCTGAGTTTCTCAAGGTCAGTCGATGGATGGATATTAGATCTCTATACGGAACCTCACTGCACCTCATAGATGAAGTCAAACCGTCGGTGTTGATTGTCATGACCTCATATCTAATACCATACCTACCTTAAATATTAAAATTTTTATTTTATTTAATTAATTTTATTTCATTTTATTTTAATTTTTAATAATATTATAAATGTGAAAGTAAGTTTGTTTGTTACCTTTTCACGCCTAAACCACTGAACCGATCATCCTGAAATTTTCATATACGTTGTCAGGTATACGTGGCAGTAACGGACAATGTACCTTTCATCCCGAAAAAAAGTACTGTTTCCGAGGAAAACAACAATAACGTTCTTATGATAATAGATGGCGCCACGTGTCTTTCGAATCATGATTGAATTATATTGTAAGTAGTGTGTTAATTAATTTTGATTTTAACAATCAATTCGCTTTGTACTCTGCTTGTTATAATAGGAAAGTCATATGTAACAATAGTTAAGCAGAATAAGTTGTAGGATGATAAAATGGCTTCAATATTTAGATAACAGAGTATCCGGACCTTAAAAAAAATCCAGCTCTATCTACAGCAGCGTCGTCTTTATAGTTTATTCTACTTACTCTTTCTGATTTGTAACATTTTTCTGTGGGGTTGTTTTCTTGAGAATCGATGGAAGTGTGTAACATGAAGTGACAACTTGAGCATGGAATAAATAAGTACTTTTTAATAGCATGGAATTAGTATACTCATGGAATTAGTAAGTACTTTATAATAGCATGGAATTAGTGTAGGTACTCATGGAACTAGTAAGTACTTTATAGATTATAAGTAGAGGGGGTCGAATTTCGACCACTGGGCGATCATCATTTTAGCCGAAAGACGTCCAGTGCTGGACATAGGCCTCCCCAAAGGGGAGTTCACAGCTGGGCGATCACTAGTAATTAATAATTATTTGAATATATATTTCAGTATTTAGCTTTTTTTAAAATTATGAGCTTAATTTCTGTCGCTGTACAGTTGCTTATTACCAAGATGAGATGTCAGATTTCAGTATCTTACGAGTACACATCATTTATGCTACTACTGAGGCTCGCTTTTGTTTTACTTCCTGTTTTTTAACCGACTTCCAAAAAGGAGGAGGTTATGTGTTCGTTGGTCGTTTTTATTGTATGTTCACCGATTTCTCCGTCAATTGTGGACCGATTTCGAAATCTCGAGGTGGTCCCATTCTCATCAAGTCAGAATCTGAGAAGGGGGGGATCCCATGGAAATCGAGGGAAATCCTCAAATTTTATAGGCACACCTAAAGCGATTTTGGTACTTATTTTTTATAGTAACTCGTGCATTTGCTCTTGGAAAGCATCATTTTGGTGAAGTGGAACTGATGATGAAGACCACAGAAGGCCACCGGAACTACTTAATACTAAGTATTTCACGGGTTGCGATTCGATTAGGTACTTTAATATGGTTGCTAAGCAATTAATGCTCGTCACAATTCATATGGTGAAGTGCAGTCCAGTTCACCTGGTTTTTACCAGGAGAACTCCTCAACAATGAACGTCCGTACATCGGGAAAAGCAATTTTAAAAGGTGATGAGCAATTGACATTAGGCTATTGTAACTTGGATAAATTACAAACTGACCCAATAAAATAATAAAGTGAAAAATAAAAACTGTTTTACAAAACAAACAACCGACTTGAAGACTATTCCTATAGAAGTAGGAGGTTCAAGACTTGTTATTCCCGTATTTTTAAGGTTCTGTGCCTGGGTGACTGTCTGTCTGTCCGCCTGTCACAGTCGATTTTCGTCAATCTGTTCATAGTTGTACAACGTTTACCTAGAATCCTAGATATTTTTGAGATTGATTGTCGCTAAGATGAGATTGCGAGTAGTTTTTGTTGGACTAATTATATTTAACTGAATGGTGGCCAAGGTTAGGCCATAAAAAGCAGGGCCGTCCAAAAGCACGTTGGGTTGATGATCTCGTCAAAGTCGCGGGAAACACCTGAATGAGGGATGCGTGGAACCGGGAAGTATGGCGGAAAAAAGGGGAGGCTTACTACCCAGCAGTGGGTGATTCCGGGCTGAAATGATGATGATGATGTTTTAACTACGGGAATTGATTGGCATTGCATTAACGTGTATAGCCAGATGGATGAACGTAAACGAAGCAAAAGGAGTATATAAAGAGCGTAGCAGGTGGCCTTCTATAGTTTCTGCCTATCCCTACAGGAAGAAGGCGTGAGTATACAACATTAGTTTTTGTTTATACCAAACCCAAAAAGGGGTCATTGTACGATTTTGATCGACATTTTGAACAATTTTTTCTATGAGACCAACCTTGACATCGCGAAATAAAAATCAGCTGTTCCATACATATTGTCGATTTAAGTGGACACAAATGTAGGGAACAACTGATTTTTTTTTCGCGATTTCAAGGTTGGACCCATAGAAAAAAAAAATCAAAATGATGAGTACAATGACCCCTTTTCGGGTTTAGTATAAACAAAAACTAATGTGCTATATGTATGAATTGATTGGCATTCAGTTATTAGACATTTGAGCGGCCGATACTTAACTAATAATTATTACTAGTGGTCGTCCACTGACTGAAATTCGACCCCCTCTACTTACAATCTACGAGTATATACCTAGTACTTACTAATTCCATGAGTACACTAATTCCATGCTATTATAAATTACTTACTAATTCCATGCTATTAAAAACTACTTACTTATTCCATACTCAAACTGTTACTTCTGTCACATAATTATCTTCAAGTCATAAGGTTAAGGTACTATGTGTGTGTGTGTGTCAAACGCATGGTGGTGTGTGTAATGTTTTATGTTTTTTTATTAATTTAATTTATTTCTAATGCATATTATATAAAAAATATTAGCTTTCTGCACTCTTCCATATAAACTTTAATTGTGCCAAATTTCATACTCCTCCGCTCGCGTAATGTTCGTAAAATGGGGTACAATGTTTTCGCCTCACGTAAGTATTAAAAAACTGTCTAACATTATTTCATCATCGTATTAGTAGGTATGTAAATAATGAGTGCCATCTATAACAGTCTGTATGATTGTCACTCTGAGCGTGAGTCATAACGACGGTGACTAACTGATATATCGCTACTAAAACTATCTATTTTAATCTCTGGACGGATAACCGTGCGGACTTTTGAACTGTGCAATATTTTGTTTACATTACAGTAATTTTATGTGTGTTTCTGTACATTCAACAATTTGTTGAGTAATAGATACAATACCAATAGATATTGATGAGTATATAATATGGAGACGACACTACGACATTCAATAAACCACTGGTAATAATATATAATGTTTATGAATATTTTGAAACAATTAAATAAAATCCTAACAACGAAATTAAATAACCGGCCAAGTGCTAGTCGGACTCGCACACGAAAGGTCCCCGTATACACAAGCATAGCAGCGTAGCATACTACACAATCCAAGGTTTCTTGAATTATTGATTGATTTGTTGACCATGTATTAATTTCACTGTTTTTTTGATATTTTGACATTTATAATAACTAAATTTGCCATGTAAATCAATTTTAAATTTAATGCCAATACATAATTATTGTATGCCTATTAGGCAGGACATATTGGAACTTTAATTTATTGTTAAGACCTTGTGACAAACATAAACAACACAAACAACCACAATAAAGATATTTTTTATTTGAATTTGAATCCACGTCAATATTTAGCAAAAAATGTCGAAAAAGTTTCTTGATTATAGGACCTCTTTAATTTTTAACTTTATTTTATTTTTATTATTTGTTGTTATAGCGGTAATAGAAATACAAAATCTGTGAAAATTTCAACTATTACGGTATGCAGGTATGCTGGAAGAGATTTCTTTAGAAATAAGCATCTCCTTTGTACGTATTTTTTCTGTTCTTTTTGATGAGATACAGCCCGCTGAGAGACGGACGGACGGACAGCAGAAGTTTAGTAATAGGGTTCTATTTCGCCCTTTGGATACGGAACCCTAAAAAATGATTTTTTTTAAATAAACTTTATAATAGTTATTGGCCGACTATGGATTTTGCAGAGCTGCCAACTAGCTTTAGTGACTGAAATATTAGATATATTTGATTGAATTTTCGTACGCAGACTGAGAACGTCATGAGATGTGCAATATAATTGATTGTCGTTCTTGCTGCGCCCCGCGGTTTCACCCGCAGGGTCTTGATCCCGTGGGAATATCGGAGTAAAAATTATCCTATGTCCTAGCCCAGGTCATGGTCTACCCATTTGCCAAATTTCATCCCAATCCGTTCAGCGGTTTAAGAGTGAAAGCGTAAGAAAGAAAGTCACTTTCGCAATTATAATATTACTAGCTGCGCCCCACGGTTTCACCCGCGTAAGTCTCGATCCCGTGGGAATATCGAGTAGCCTATATGTTAATCCAGGGTGTCAGCTACCTGCATACAAAATTTTATCAAAATTGCTCCAGCCGTCTGAGCGTGACCAAGTAACAAACACACACACACATCACAAACTTTCACCTTTATAATATTAGTGTGAAGTTAGGATGGTCATCTCTACCTTGTAGTACAAGTTTCGAACCCAGTCATGCTTGAAAATGTCTTAGGTAAACCACGCGGCATGTTCTAGAAGCAAACATTCAACGACATGACTGTTATATCCACCATCCCACTGGGCCCGCGAGGCAGCCCACTCCCTCGCACAAAACACAGTAGGAACAATATAGCCTGATTATGCTTATGGTACTAAAATCCTTTGGATTCTTGCACACAAATGGTGGTTGGTGGCACAAATACTTATGCACTTTTTACAAGGAGATTATAAACTGCATCATCTGAGTGGAAGCCAATTATCACAGCAGCAGCCGACTGTTTCTGATTTATGCTTGTAATTTTAATTATAGAATTTTGTTTTAAGTACGAATACTAAGGGATGCGCTAAGGTAGCCCGCGAATATCAAATTTTTTATTAGGTTTATTGCAATTTGTAGGTCAGTACAGTAGTACCCAACTGATATGGCTTACCGATGTACCTGCGCAGAAGGTGAATTTTAAAAGTGCGGGAAATGCTATTGACCAATCGGCACGCTCCACGCACCGCGGTTCTTTTTCCTGTACCGCTATTGGTCGGCAGCTGCCGCCATGTTAGCGCGCGCCGCGTGGCATGTTTGTCAGCCGCCATACTTCTGATCGAGTGCACGCTAACAGCTCCAGTGTATTATGAACCTTATAATAGTGACCTAAGGTTGATTGTAAGTTTTAAGCATTCTTTCGTTAATCTTCGGGGCCATACTTTATTTTCTGTGCGAACGAAGATTCACGACGCGCCTTATCAATTGGGTACCACTGTAACAGGTTGTTTATTGATCTAAATATGATTCGGGACCATAACAAATATGGCTTTACAGAATTATTATCATTAGAATCAGCATTACAACTCTCTGCCCCTTATTACAAATCAAGGTTTATCTTCAGACCCAGATTTAAAACATGGAGCCATTATTGAATTCTGAACTTTATTCCGACTATGGTAAAGTTTTTAAACACAAAACTGACAACGTACAAGTACCGAACTATGTTTTCAGTTTTGTATAAAGAACGGTACTTCAATCACAGTTACGTTCTTATTACAAAAACTGGCTCCATGGTTTAAGCCATGTCAAAATATAAATCTTGTTTTGTAATAAGGCGGTCTAAGTTCAAAAAATCCTACTGAATTATTATTTCTGAAAAATCATTGACCTGCAAATTGCAAAAAACGTAACAAAATTTGAATTTCCCGGGCTCCATTAGCGCATCCCCCATAAGTTTTTTAATTTTTTTATTCTATTTTTTTTAAGGACTTTTATAATCGAGATTCGTATGACAGTTCCATCATACCCTGATTATATTCGGGCCATGAACCTGAACAGACTCTTCGCATCATCACCATAAGGTTGAGACAAAATTTATTTGATTTTGAAGTTGTTAGCTAATGTTACCTAATGGCAAAATCAACATCGACTAATTGTGATTTTTTGTATTAATTTCGTTGATGATGTTTATCCAGGGACCGTACAACACCGGTTAAGAGGTAGGCCTTTCGAAAGGGTAACACATTTAATGGGTTACCTTTATCATGATGTAACCCATTGAAAGAGTTTTATACTAGAAACCCATTGAAAGGGTTACATGATAACCGATTGAATGGGTTTTATACTTGAACCCAAGTGAAAGGGTGACATGATAACCCATTGAATGGGTTCTATACCTATTTGAAACCCAGTCCCAATCATTGAAAGGGTTTTCGATAGGGTTTTTCTAAGCAGTTTATCAAAAACCCATACGGTGTGGGTAATTTCGAATAGCTTAAATTAAGCCGTTCAAAAGGGTTACCCACACCATATGGGTTTTTATCGAAAACCCTTTCAATGGGTTACCAGAATTTAATTTAAGCCGTTCATAAGGGTTACCCATATTGTATGGGTTTTTGTTTAACCGCTTAGAAAAACCCTATCGAAAACCCTTTCAATGGGTAACCAAAATGGTCCCTGTGTTTATCACATATTAACCGAGTGTGTCACAACGAGGAATTTAGGAATAGCTTAGATTGTAGGATTAGAGAGATAGGCTACTGTAATAGCCGTGCTCTAGCTGTGCTACTTTCTGATGCAGCTAGAGTACTTTACGAATTAGCTATGCTAAGGTTATAATAGTAATATGATTTTGTTAAGCCAACCAGGGCACCATAATCGCATGTGCTCAAAGCCCTTTATTTTTGATTAAAAAAAAAATACTCGAGTTAAATTATCTATTTTTATGTAAGTTACGTGTTTTTGTCTGTGTGGTGCCGGAAGTGTCCGTGTGGTGCCGTACGTAAAGAATAGCACCTCCCTATTTCTTCCCGTGAGTGTCGTAAAAGGCGACTAAGGGACTTACTAAAGAATGAGCAGCAGCGTTCTCTATGCACTTTAACATCATACTGCGATCGCCAACCCGCCTGCCAAGCGTAGCGATTATGGCAAACCCTTTGGGGGAGGCCTATGTCCAGCAGTGGACGTCTTTCGGCTGAAATGATGACGTGTTTTTGAAGCAATAACCAATTTTTCTTTATTTCTAACTGGAATTACCTACCTATTTTTAATCTTCTCAGCCAAACCCTGTAACTATTATAGACTTAGTAATATACAAGATGACTAACAGCACGGATTCAGGAAGACCTTGGTCTATCTAATTAATGTGTACTATATACTTGTGACTCAGTGCTACAGTCAGTTTGCTTTTTTAAATTCATCACCTAACAGTTTGGTGTTTTAACTAGCTATAATCTTTTTCAATGTATTTTTTTTGTGCGTGATTCATTGGTTCACGGCCGGTTTAGAGACGTGATTTGAATTGATTATTATTTTTAAGACATTGACAACAGGTAAACCGCTGTCACTGTCAAACTGCATACAAAAGAAAGAGAAGCGCGATGACACAACGCTTGTAATTTATTGCAAAATATGAAGCTCTTATTTATTTAGTCAAAAATGAGTTGAGTAATCGAAAATAAAAAATCAACCAAATTCTGCATACAAATAAGACGTTCTTGTTATTAATTAAATACCAACCATACGTTGATATTTAATACAGATATTTTGGATTGAAACTCAAAGTAAAGGGTTAGTTTACCGTTAATTTGTATCGAGATTTTTTTCTAAACCTATTTTGGTAACAACCAAGTTCTGAGAAATAGGTTCAAGAATAACATATATTTTTTCCGCTACCACAAACTATATAGATTTGACAATTTTTGTTTAAGACAAGCCTACTTTTATCATTTGCCTCTTCTCAGCGCCAGTATTTAATCCTTAAGTGACGGAGAACTAAACATCATCGGCTAAACATTTTATTTTTCTACTAAGAACTCTTGAGCAGTGGTGGTTCAGTGGTATCTGCCCCGACTTACGGGTTGAGTTCGTGGATTTGGACCCAAGCTGACACTTCACTTTGTGTAATTTATTAGACACAAATTGTTGGTTATAGGACATGCCGGTTTCCTATAACCAACAATTCGAAGACATGTGACATCTACCAACCCGCACTGGGCCCGCGTGGTGGATTACAGCCCACTCCCTCTTACAGAGAGGAGACCTGTGTCCCAGCAGTGGAAACTTTATAGACTGAATATGATTATGCAGTGGAACTCCTTGCCGGAGTCTGTTTCCTGACTTCAAGTCACGAAGAAAGAAAGAAAAATAAGTTTATTTGTCACAGATACACTTGCATACAAAAATATAATTAACTTAAGTAGGTAAACAAAAAAATAAAACAAAATAGAACTACACAATAATCATGAGCACAAAAAACATTATGTTATTTTTAATAAATATTATGTTCTTCATCACATCATCATCTTCATCTCAGCAGAAAGACGGCCATTGCCAGACATAGGCCTCCCCCAAGCCACAACGAATGGTTTGAATAAACAACTTCATACTTCTAAGTTTTAAGCAAGCATGAGAAACATCGAAAATATTCCTTTTAGGTTCTAGGTAAGCATACACTATCGTCGACCACACCGTGGTTTAACAAAACTAACACCAGGTTTCAAGTTTATTTCTTAAATTTTTACGTTTACAATAAAAAACTATCATCTACGTATGCAAAACTCATAACGAGCCGTAACATAGGTTCAGGAACCGTCAAGAAAAGCGTGAATATTCCTCGAAAATAGCCAAGTCTATAAAACTAAACAATAATGATGGTATAAAAGTTTCGTTAAAAATATGCTACCTTGTTCTTTCAATATGTCTGTGTATGGGCGTGAATTGGCAGTACGGGTGTCTGCGGCGGCCTGGGCCGAGGCGGCTACGACAGTTTCAATTATTTGCTTTACATTGCTTTCTAAGAACTTGCTTCCTTCATAATATATTTGTAAAAGAAAAAAGGATACACGGTTAAAAACCTATTAGTATACCTTTTCTAGCTGGCCATCAATTCTCCATTCTTAATTTTTCTGACTTTCAAAATTTTATTATGACTTGAACAAGATTGTCAGTTTTTTATTTATAGTAAAAACGTCAGTTGCTGAGAATCAGAAGTTCATTCTAGTCATTGACATAGATAGTAAGGACCAGGCTAACCGCGCGACGAAATGGCACCAGCGCGCTGGCCCTAAAATGACAGTTTAGGGCCAATGCGACTCAGTCGAACGCGGTCCACGCGCGGAGGAGTTAATCAGTACAGTTCTGTCATTAAAATGCCTAATTGCGTAGTAAAAGGCCGCAAAAATTATCATACAAAAGTTAAAAAGGAACATGGGATATCATAACATCGATAAATAAACTAAAATTGCCTTTGTTCCAATAAAATTATTCAATAAACACATTTGAATCCTTAAACGAAATCCACAATGGCGGCCATGTCACGCCCTGCCGGCAGCGCCCGCGACGGTAACGAAGTAACCTTGTACGGACGTCATTTTTTATTTGTGTTTTATTTAATAATTATTAAATTAATAATAATTATTATTAAGCTGTTTTCAATTTCAAATAAAGCTGATCGAGATTAATTTGTTTTATTACGTTTTCTGTCAAAGTATGGACGCCTCAGTGGTTAACTTATTTCCGATAAAATGTGATTAAAATAACATTTACGCACGTACATGTCGTACATGCAAGGTTACGTCGTCGACCTATGCAACGCGACACTCACGTAGTTCATATGAGTTGTCACAGATGGCGCTACTTTTTGCTTGTATGAAAAAGGTGTAAGTAAAATGTTCTGATGGGCGTATCCTTCCTTTTGAAATCATTGATTCTAGTAGATGATATAAATTTCGGACTTTTTAATGAAAATTTGTACCAAGTAAAAGTTATTGTCTAAATATTATATTGATTGTTAAATTCTGCAAAAGGTGTATGTTATTTTTCGAATTTGCTATGTTCTTTCGCGTATTTGCTCATTCAACGGAGTTTTTAGCCTTTTCTCTGGTGTAATAAGTTAATAACCCTATTTATTTGTTTTAGGTGTAGAACCAGTTGAAAAGGGCCGCTTCTGGCTTTTTCCCGGGTACCGGCCGGCATATCTACAAGGCATGCGCGCTCTTGGTTCATCTTTACCAGCCGCATACAATCCTTGCGAGTTCGAAGACCGAGTCCGTATTGATGTGACACATGAACGTCGTATCACCAGCGATTTAATCGAGTCGCGCTACTCCTTGCAGTTGCAGTTCGTCAGGGTCGAGTTTTTAAACTTAATTACTATAAACCTTCACACTTAATTACTATAGTTATTAGTACTTTCTGCATTAACATTTTAGTACTAGTTGTTTTTTTCTACAAGTCATTTTCGGTCGGGATTTTAACCTAAGCTAGGTTAATTTTTATAAGATAATATTCATTTGAAAGGATATAGGGTTCACGAACCTAAACCAATTGCAATGGATTCCTTGGTTCGGAAACCAAATGCGTACCTAACTAAGATTTACCATCTGATGTACCTTAAGTTTTCTTGTAATCTCTCTTCATTTAGCCGAAATTATCGGTTCCGCAACTATTTTGATCATACATTTTTCTTATTTTTTTTATATTTATATAGTTCGATTTCTTTTTTTTAATATGATTAAATTATTATACGTGTTAAAGTGGTGAATTTTCATTTTTATTTCACTACAGTAGGTGTAGTCAACCTCGTAACTGCTTGCTTTATCCCCCCCCCCCCCCCCTTTTGTTATTTGGGTGGAAAATTATCAGAAAAACTTCTCCCGCTCTGGACGGAGCGGATGTCAGACTATTACTGACTAAAACCCACCCCTGTTCCTTCAGTTACCTGAGTGCCTGGGCCACAGTATCCCTTTCTGCCAAACCCGCAACCCTGGCAGGCATTGGCTCTAACGGTCCCAGTCAGTCCGTGTCGCAAGCCTTTTTGTCACAGTCATGACGTGCAGCTGCCGACTATTCGTTATTTTTGTGCTCGAGATTATATTGTAGATGTGTTTTGTGTAATGTTTACCTGCTCGAGTTTATGTTTTCGTATGCACGTATTTCTATGACGAATAAAATTATTTTTCTTTCTTTCGTAACGAATACTAAAATATTCAACAAATAAATATTATTTTAATGAACAGAAAGTACAAACTAACATCATACACGGAATATTATTATTAAATTGTGCTCAAAGTACTTAATACCAAATCACTGACCAAATGGAAATGATTCAAAACAACAATATTTCACATTCATTAATTAGTTTATTGACCAAAGCACTCGCAAACAAACATTGGGGGAATCGTAATAGGTATTTTTTGCAAAATATATGTTTTAATTTGCGACATATTAATTGAAATTCGGGTTGAGTGGTATACAGAAATTAAGTCTATTTATCTGATCTATTTATGTAGCCGATGTAATGAAGGAATATTTTAAACCAAACAAGTTATTAGTTCTGTTACCAGGGTCGAGAGACGCCCCGGGCGTCGGGAGTCGCAAGCCGATTTGCGGCCACCGTAGGCGCGGGCCTGCGGATAGTGAGCGATGGGTAGCTCGCCGTCCGATAAGGACCAGGCCCGGGTCGAAAGTGCGTTGTGTTCCACGCGCGCCTCAAAGAGATGTCAGCCCGAATTGACGGGGTCATCATTCATCATTTCAGCCGAAAGACGTCCACTGCTGGACATAGGCCTCCCCCAAGCACCGCCACTTCGACCGGTTCTGTGCTTCCTGCATCCAGCGGATACCTGCGGCCTTCACAAGGTCATCGGTCCACCTTGTAGGAGGCCTTCCAACGCTACGTCTTCCGGTACGCGGTCACCACTCCAGAACCTTTCGGCCCCATCGGCCATCAGTTCTTGGTATAACTTTTTATAACAAGCTACCCTCTTCCTTGCTAGATTTGCCTTTTAATGCGTTTAAAGTTAAAGTTAAATCCAATCTTTGTTCAAAGGCATACTATTCTATCAACGACTACTTAAACGATAAGAACAGTTGGTCGCTGTGATTAACTCAAGACAATGTTCATGTTCTTTCTCCAGATTCCCTACTGACAGGTTATATGAGTTCCTATATTTGTTTATTTTATTTGACTGTCTAAGTCAATTTATTTTAATTTATTAGTGACAAAATCTACTCATTACAATGTTCTTTTATGAGTTGTATTGCAATAAGTGGTTAGCTAGCGACCTTAACAAATTGATCACTTTATTGTTGCCTGATCAACCAGGAGCAAGTTCGTCATGCTCCCTTAGATGTCACTGCTTGCGGTAGCGTCGGGGGTCGGGTTGCCTCCTTCCCTCAAATATGGCGGGGGGGGGGGTGATGGCTGATCTTTGCGTTATGCTCGTGAACGGGTGCTGCTTGTGGTGACTGGTCGTCTTGCTGACCATGGTTTTGTTATTGTTATTAATAATTAACTGTTTTTATTTTACTTCGATGGTGCTAGTTTATCATTTGTGACTTCAAGTTATAGCTATAGCTTTATTTAAGCGGGCACGTCCATTATGCCTGGAAGCTTTTATTTAGATACGTTTTGTTTACGTTATTTCTGTTTGAGTATAGTTTTCTACGATTATTATATATATATATATATATATATTTATATATTTGTATAATGGTGTGTGCTAGCTAACATAAGGCAAATAATTTAATTTAACGTTTTGTGTTGCGTAATGCAAATTATTTTATTTTATTTTATTTTTTTATATTTTACAGAAAGCTTACAGACTAATAACACGATTAAAAATCATTCGTAGGTAATTAATTTGCTAATTACAAGCTTCCACATGTATACATCCAATTACAAGTACTTGCGTTGACTAATGTACGTTAACAGCGATTTGCAATCCAAGTGAAATTAAAAAAAAAAAACATTTTTATTTTGGTAATAAAAGAGAAACGTAAATGAAGAGAAAACACAAATAAAAAACAAAAAAAAAGTAAGCATGGCCTATTAAGAATTAGCCGAGTCGTGCAACATCAAAATAGGTAAAATCATACATATACCCACATAACATTACATAAGATATCACAAACCGAACCATTTGGTAGTTAATCATGAAAATCTCTAAAATATTCCTTGCCTAGGATCTTCCTAATAATGTGTGCGTTGGTGCAAAAAAGATCGATCTCCAGGTGCGATGGTAAACTATTGAAGGCTTTAACACTACGAATGGAAAAGGCGTTGCGCCTGTAGTTAGTCGATGCGCATGGTGCCTGCAGCAGAGGTCTTCTGCGTAGGTTATTTAGATTAGTGCGAAGAAGGATTTTGCTGAGTAGTTCCGGACAATCAATTGAGCTATTTGCTATGCCTGCCAAAAAACATATGTCACTAATATTACGTCTTATGTCCAGCGGTAAGAAATGGTATCGCTTGCAACGGTGTTCGTAGTCCACCGAGAATTGCTTTGCCTTAAAGTCTAAGTAACGCAAAAATTTCTTCTGAACGGATTCAATACGAGATTTGTAAATCTCGTATTGAGGGTTCCAGACTTGAGAAACGTACTCGAGGTTGCTGCGCACGAGGGAACAGTAGAGGACTTTTACTGGCTTTAGAGACCGAAAGCTAGAGCAAGCTCTAATAATAAAGCCCAGGGCCTTGAAAGCTTTCCTGACAATGGTTTCTATGTGATCGTCAAAAAGTAATTTCCTGTCGTGTACTACACCAAGATCCCTGATACTGCTTGTCTTACTTATATACGTACCATCCAGTGTATATCCTGAACCGATAGTCGTTGTCTGGCGCGTGTATACTACGTGAAAACATTTGGATACGTTAAGTTGTAACTTATTGGTTTTGCAGTATGAAAAGAATCTATCAAGGTCTGACTGAAGTAGCTCGGTATCAGATAATGTACGTATAGACTTAAGAACCTTCATATCATCTGCGTATAGTAAAATATGTGAATTAGTAAAGCAGTTCTTTATGTCCGAGATAAATATTGTAAACAATAACGGTCCTAAGATCGAGCCTTGGGGCACTCCAGATGGGACAGTTTTCCAACCGGACGTGTATCCACGTAAGACCACAGCCTGCGTTCGGTTATCTATGTATGAAGAAAACCAACGAAATAGGTCACCGTGTATTCCTGCAGATAAAAGCTTCTGAAGAAGCACACGGTGATCTATTCGGTCAAAACACTTGCTGTAGTCTGTGTAGATAACATCGACCTGGCACCGTTTATCCATCCCAGTGGTTATTAATTCATTGGACAATACCAAGTTGGAAGCAGTCGATCGTTTTCGGAGGAAACCATGTTGTTCATCGCCAAAACAGCGCTGCAAAGCCGAATAAACTTCCGTGTGCACCACTCGCTCCAGAATTTTAGAGAAAAGACATAGTTTAGATATGGGGCGGTAATTGTCTATCTTCGATTTATCCCCCTTTTTAAAAATAGGTGTGATGAACGCGGATTTCCATATCCTCGGGACGACACCCTCTCTCAACGACCGTTCAAACAACAAGCAGACTGGCTCCACAAGGCTCTCTGCGCAATTACATATGAAAATAGGGGGTATCAAATCTGGCCCACCAGACTTAGTTAGGTCCAGACCTTTGAGTAGCTTGAGTACCATGTCAGGACACACACTAACGGTACTCAGGTTCACTGAGCTAGAAGAATGAGTGTCTACATTAGTATCTAGATCATCATAGTTTAAGTCTGGTTCTTGGAAAGTTGAATTAAAGTAAGATGAGAATAGCTCAGTGATACCCTCGCCGGTATCTGCAGACAGTTCCCTATAATGAAATACGTTAGGTAGTGAGTTACCACTTCTTTTACTTTTAATATAAGACCAGAACGACTTAGGGTTTTTGGAGATTGAAGATTCTATTTTTTCCATATAAGCATCAAAACAAACCGCCTCTATTTGCTTAACTCGGTTTCGCAAGATAGAAAAAGAGTGATAATCAGATAAATTGCCGTAATTTTTATATTTATTATGATATTTGTGTTTTTCTTTTAATATTTTAATTAAAGCACTGGTATACCAGGGCGGGTGTTTCGATTTCTTTAATGGTTTAACGGGAATGTGCAAGTCCCGTAGCTCGTAAAGTTTTTGATAGAAAAGGCAGAGAGCTTGGTCTAAGGATCCAGCAGACAACAATGTATTCCAGTCAATAAGATCTAGTGCAGAAGTAATTGCAGGGTAATCACCTTGATAAAACATATATTTTACACTAGGTTTTTCAATATATTTATGGACTTCGACGAAATCAGCGGTAATAATTAGTGGTTTGTGGTGTACATCGACAGGTACCGCCAAGGGGTCAGCACACTCATTCACTTTTACTTCACCATTTGAGAAAACAAGATCTAATAACCTGCCGTTGACATTACGCTCACCATTAAACTGGGACAGGTTACTCGTATTTATTGTGTCAAAGAAATCCAAAATACATCGAATAGTCACTTTCTCAGGGTATAATTCCGGGCTGACGTCAGAATGTTTCCATTCCACATCGCCACCAAAGTTAAAATCACCAGTTACTATAAACGTATCTAACGGGTGGGCGGTTACTAAATGGTTAAGTTTATGGTGGAAGTTTTCTAATTGAGCTAAGTATGAGTTACCAACATTTTCTTTGCACAAATACAGGCCGCAGATATTAATGTTATAACTTACCGCTGGTCTAGACCTTTTCAGGACGATGGATACCCATATATCCTCAGCGGAGGTACGCCAGTCACATCTTTCCACAACGGTCAGATCATTTCTCACCGCAATCAAAACTCCACCACCCCGTGTTTGTGCCGTTCGACAGTAATCCCGGTCCCGCCTCCACAGAAGATATCGTCCGTCAAACAACTCACTGTTACTAATATTGTCCACTAACCATGTTTCCGTAAATATAATAACATCGTATGAATTCATGCAAACATTACGAAATAACGCGTTTGTTTTCGAGCGCAGCCCTCGTACGTTCTGATAATATATATTAAGCATTATTAAGCTTAACAGTAACACTATTGGCACCAAGACACGGATCATTATTTAGTAGTAAATTAAAAAGATTACTAGTTTTAATCGATAACAGAGAGCACCAACAATAATAAAGTATGATGGAGGTAGAACACAAAAAATGGTAGGAATAATTTAAGCACAGCAATGCACGGTGTCCAAAAACACCAAACTTCGAAACAGTCGCAAAAAATGGAACAAAAGAAACGATACGGGTTCGATTAGTCATAACCGAGTAGGCAAAGTAATTAAGATTGCACTTTAGTATGACGGAGCTAAGGACTACATTGGCATAACGGCGACAAGCAACATGACAGTGATATTTAGAGATAAACTTACACCACTCTAATGAGCGACACAGTAACTGATGGAATATGCTGGTGGCACTCAACTGCGCATGGTTCTCAATCTTACTTTCACCGTTTGATTTTACACAACTAGACTCGGAAATTTTGTATGAAAAGGGCCTATTATATTTATAATGACGTGAGTTTAACTTATTTTTACGAGATCTTTCTCTGATTTTAACACTATTGTAGGAGACGTGTCGTCCTTCTTTGCATGTATTTTGGAATGCTTGATCCAGATTTTATATTGTATTGTATAGCTTCAAGTTTTTTATGCGAACAGACAGCTGTGCGGCTGGGGAATTTGTTGCGCCACTTCTTCTTCCCAGCTAAAGCACTAGGAAGTGGTGAAGGGTGGGTCGTTTTTGGGGGACTGTGTCTCATGTAATTTTTGACGTTCGAAAAGTGCTGATTTTCAGCCTAGTTTGAATAAATGACTTTTGATTTTGATTGATTTTGTTCTGCGAGCAATGTGCCCTGCCCACTGCCACTTAAGCTTGGCAATTCTTCGGGCTATGCTGACGGGGTCAATTAGGGCCAATACCTGCCAGGGTTGAAAGTTTGTCCGAAAGGGATATCGTGGCCCTGGCACACAGGCAACGGAAGGAACACGGGTGGGTTTTAGTCAGTAAAAGTCTGACACGCCCTCTCGCTCCGCCCAGAGCGGGAGAAGTTATTTGATATTTTCCCACCCAAAAAAAAAAAAAGTCGACACGCAGTGAGTTCTTAAATTATAAGCCAAATTATGATAAATAATGTATTTAAATTAACATTTATATACACAATCTCACTAGTAATATAATATAATTGATAATTGTAGTAATATAATATTAATTATACTTATAATAGTATTATAGGATATAAGTAAATTGATTTATTTTTGATGATTAAAATAAATTGATTGATAGATAAAGATAGTAATATAATTGATGAGGAAAATGTCGTGAGGAAAGTTTCGAGTATGAATGGCGATGGCTAAAAGAGTAGCGGAAGATCAAAGAAACGATGGATGGACTGTGTGAAAGATGATAATTATAGCTAGAAAGGGGGTGAGTACCGAGATGACGACTAATAGAGAAGTTTGGAAGAAAGGGACAAGACATGTTGCGTGTGTTGTGTTGTTGTTGTGTATTGGGGGTGTTGTTGTTTGTAGTCCCAAATAAATTAGGATAAGGGCAGGAGAATGATGAATAGTAATTTAATTTTATATTATTTTTGATCAAATGATCTCAGTAGTAATAATTGTACTGCATTTGAAGGATTTTTTTCATAAAAAAAAAATTCTACAAACCTCTTAATCCTAGTGAGCTTTTGTAGAATTTATTTTTAAGGCAAAATTTTTTCATGCTGAAAGTAACTAAGCATAATAATATGGGGAACCATTTACATTTTAGACCTAAAAGTTCTGCACCATATTTTATGCAAAATATGATATTTTGTTATAATTATTAAAAAAAATACCATTTAAAATGATTTTGATGGAGAAAAATCGGGCTGCTCGACAACGTAAGTAAACGTAAGTAACACAATGAACGTTAAAAAAAAAAAACATTTATTTCAGACAAAAAAGTCCATAGGCGTATATTTTGGTTGTTAGTAACAAGAATGAGTGTTTGTGTTTTTGAATTTTCAAAAGGAAATATATTTTCAAACATAATTATATAGCAATGGATTAGGAATTTACTTCAAAATACTTCAGATTGAACGTATATTTCGCAATTGGGGTGCTGGTGTTTCTTTAGCCACTTTTCTAGCTAACTTGAAGAGATGGGTTGCTGATTGAATTAACGGAGAATCCATAGTTTATTTTTGTTGATTTTAGAGATTTTTGTTGAAGTTAACAACAATGCGATAAGTTTTATCAGTTATTTAAGCTTTAAGAAAGTTTCGTCCAGAAATTAACAGAGCAATGTATTAAAACCATTTGAAAATGGCCACCCACCGGAGTAGAACACTGCAAGTTTGAATGTGGACTGGCCAACTAAACAATTCTCGAGTGACCAGCTCCGTTGGCAGCCTTGCCAAGCTTGCAACTTTTTGCCAAACTACCCTACATATGCGTCTATGAAAATCACTTCCAATCAAAAGTAAACTTTAAGCCGATGACATAGGGAAGGAGAATGTTAGGGTACGTAACAAAATTAAGTTGGTTTTCAACTTATATACAAAACTGGACCGTGTTAATAGTTAGTGTCCTTCGAATTGTTATTATATACTTTTTGTTTTGGAGCCAAATGGAGGGTAGCGTACATTTGGTTCCAAAATTTTGGTTTTCCTTGCTTTTGTATTACAAAATGTTGAACGTAGAGTTTTTGTTAATTTTAGCCGATGGGATACGTGCTTGAATTTTTAAAAGGAAAAGCTCTAAAATGTTGGTTGTTACGACTTATTTTCGTTCACATTGTCGCACAAAAATGTAAATATTAGAGCAAATCGCTATATATTATAAAACAAAGTCGCGCCGCGTCTGTCTGCCTGAACACGATAAACTCAAAAACTTTTGAACAGATTTTCATACAGTTTTGACCAACGGACGGAGTGATTTATGAAGAAGGCTTAGTTAGGTGTACAATTCAGTAAGGTATTGTGTAAATTGACAGAAATATGACGATAATTGTTGAAGATGTCGGAAAATGTCATGCCGACTGGGAGCTTTACTGTCGTGCGCTTACGCGGCGCAATAGAGCTATAATTATGAAAACAATGTATTACGGAATTAATACATTGTTTACCTGGATTAACACACAGGATACTTTTAATCCCGGTAGTACCTTCCCGTGGGATATTTTCCGACACCCACGCGGGCTGAGTCGTGGGCAAAAGCTACTTAATAAAAATAAACTACACCTTTGACAGTCAAAAGTAATTTTGGAAATTATTATATTTCAGGGTACGAAGTAGTTTTCTATTAATAATAATAAATAAAAAAAACTGAAATCGCGAAAAAAAAACCAGCTGTTCCCTACATTATGTTCGAATAATTCGTAAAAATGTAGGGAACAGCCGATTTTTTTTTCGCGATTTCAGGTTTGGTCCCATAGTAAAAGTTGTTCATAATGATGAGTACAATGGTGTCATTGTACTCATCATTATGAACAACTTTTTTTTAAGAGGTTATTGACGTTTTAAAAATAACCCTGTATAAGAAAAGAGTGGCCTATGGTCAGCGGGGGGTGAAACCAAGCTGTCGATTATAATGATGAATGAAATAAATGAAAGACACGTTCGTCAGAGTTCATCAATATATTACTAAGTATCTTTTTCAATTGATATGTACTTTTTGAGTTTCAAACTCAAACCCAAAGCATTTATTTCGATTAAACCATTTACAGGCACTTTTGAATTGTCAAGAAGTCGGTCAGTTACAAATATGAAGCTAGTTCCCTATTCCAAATAGTAGGATCTTATGGAGAAGAACGGGTAAAAAACTCCACGGACACTCTTTTAAATTAAAATATTGATACAAAGTATTGGTTACATCATTCATATTGAAATTATCCATGTGAGAACGATGCAAAACGTCAGAAGCGTCCGTGATAAAAATATTAAAAAACAAAAAAAGACAATTCAAACCTAAAATAATTAAAAATAAGCCGTGGCAGCTAAGAGATGACCAGTCCCAACTAACAGCGCCCGTTCACGAACATGACGCATGGATCAGCACCATTCAGCTCAAAGGAAGCTAAATGATCAAACACACACGCCACCATCAGCGAGACATCTGAGTGAGCATGACATACTCTCAGCCGCCGGGGGCACATTTAAGTCAATGAAAGACGTATTTTGTTTATTTTGTACATTACTGACATCGGTGCAGAAAAACAAAGTCTGAAATCGCCAACCCGTCCAGAGCAAGTGTAGTGATCAATGATCGTGTCTTCTCTGTATGAGAAGAGACTTTTGCCCAATAGTGGGACATGCTGGTATTATTTATTTTTTACATACTTCCTTGACATAATCTTTTTATTTTCTTTGACTTTTAGACAAGGTTTTAAATTTTATTATTTTAATTATATTTTATATCGTTTTTTTTTGTAATGTTTTGTTAATGTGAGAACGTTGTAGGCTTAATGGACTTTTTTTTTTACAAACTTCACTGACATAATGTTTTTCTTATTTGACATTAATACCTGCAATTTTAATTTCAACAAGGTTTACCTTTGGGGTTTTACTTTTATTAATTTTGTTTTTTTGTTAATGTGAGGACGTTGTAGGCTTAATAGACTGTAGTTCTGTAGACCATTTTCTATTTTGTGTACCTGGTACTTTGACGGGCCTACGCTGTCCTCCCATACCTATTAACACTGTAATTTGAAAACATAGTAAAAGCCAGTTTTTTTAAAAAGAGTAACCGTGGAGTTTCTTGCCGGCTCTTCTCCATAGGAAACGACCAATAAGAACCGTGCACCTAGCTTTTGACGTTTCATAAATGCGCATGTAGGCTTATGTGAAATAAAAATATTTTTGATTTAATTTGATTATTATATTATTATTTTTATCTGCCGTGGCGCCAAACTGCTAATTAGTCCAACGATTTAAACTAGAACTTTATCATAGGACTTAAAACACACACCAAGCTAAGAATCCATGTCTCAACTCCAATTCAAACGTCCCATAGAAACAGTACCATAAAACTATAAAAACAGTCTCTCAGTATCTCAAAGATCGGTCTTTTAAAGCCATTGCGGGGTTATTCAGCCAATCTCTTTTCTTTTAGACCACAATTCTACCAAATTTCTTTTGAACACCGTCCATAGATCAACTTAGTTCCACCTCGTAATCTGTACTAACCTCAGAAACCTTTACAGTGTACGATACGATTCCGATCATCATCTGCTGAGTCTTTTCCCAACTAAGTTGTGGTCGGCTTCCAGTCTAGAAAGAAAGAAAATACGTTTATTTGCGGTAAACATGACGCAAAGAAGAACAAAAACATGACGCAAAGAAGAACAAAAATATGACGCAAAGAAGAACAAAAACATGACGCAAAGAAGAACAAAAAGAACAAGTTGGGGGAAAGTATCTTGTTGTGTCTTGTGGGTTTTGTAACTCGATGCAGCTGAATACCAGTATTCTACATGGAGTGACTGCCTAACTGGCATCCACAACCCAGTTACTGGGTAACACCATACCCATTGGTAAGAAAAAATGAAAAAAAAAATTAGATTAAAATTATTTTTCTTTCTTTCTAAGACTGGTTGTGACTTTCGGGCTTTTGACGACTCGTAACGACTGTTATAGATCCACAAATGACAGGCGGAACGCCGCTTAACGTGCGTTTCGAAGCACGGAGGGGTCTTGGTATGTAAAGATGGTCACCCATTGACTGACCAACCACGGCAAGCGTAGCTTAGCCAGAAGCCCCTCACGATACGATTCCGATATGATTGGGAAATGATGGTCGTGTCTCTTTATCAACGATTTTTAAAAGATATTCTCATAGTCTATGGTAAGTAAGTTATTTATTTATTTATTTTATTTTCGTAAAAAACACATGCACAACATTACAGACCCAGATCTAATTTATTGCACAGTGAAATTTTAATAAAAAAAAACAGATAAATTTACAATATGGAAGGAATAACAATAAGAAATAATACAAAAATAACTAACAAAACAGGTAAAACTAACAAATAATAATCAAATAATATTGGCACCTCATCTTTCGTCCATCATCTCACAGAATCTCGAACATGCATGACATACGTCTGTCCATCTCGCGGCAAACAAATCACACTCCTGTGTCGATGCCAGTAGAGCATTCAGCATTGCGAGCGCACGAACCAAGGGTGAGTTAGAATGCGAAACTGTGCAATAGAAGAAGATGTGAAGTGTGAAGTTGGTTGGGTAATCATTGGCAATATATTTTAACCAACAGCTACGTGTATGACTGTGATGTTATAAGTTAGACTCAACTTATTCTAAGCAGTGGTGAAGGGAGACCAACTTCTGTACTTTGTAACAATTAAGTTCAACAAAAACAGTTATTTCAGTCATATTTAGACGTCTAAATGGTGAATGAGTTAACTTTGCTTACTGGCTAATCTCTCTGCGGTTTTCTCATTGAGCTCGTGATATGGCAATGTTTACTAAAGAAAGCTGGTCGGAAATTTCATTACCTATCTATATACGTAGAAAATTATGGCCAGTACATGATTACCATCCAGGATTTATCGTTGAATTAAGAAATATTCTAAGCCCTACGAAGTCATACCTACTCCTCAATCGAGGTTAAATGTAATAACTACGATGTCTGATCAACGAAAAATTCCAAAAATCGTATCCACTAACGACGCTTTACTTGTGGGTAACTTAGCTTCCCCAACCACGCCCATCAATCTATGCTATCCACAACGAAGTACAGACTCCGTACGTTACTGCACATATTTGCTGCAAATTCACTCAACTTTCGACCTCGTGATGAAGGAAATAAAGCTTACAAAAACTGCAGAGTTATCCCGGTTAAGGCGGATCGCGGCTAGAAATTGATTGTGGAAGTCTTTATAGTGCTTAATGAAAGAATTGAAACAGATAAAATGGAGTTGGACTGGACTGGGGTGGCTCCATTTTACTTTGCGATGCAATTTTTGGATTCTATTTGGCTGTTTTTGCGTATTTTCTCGTGCCAGTGTGAGTTGTTAATGACTAGTGTCGAAGTGAAAAAGTGCAGATGATTGTTTCAAGCTTTACAGTGTTTGGTTATAGAAAAGAGAGAGATTGCTGGGTAATGCAATAACGCCTTTATCAATAAACGCGGGGTAAAGTTATAACATCACGGCTGTATTCCCCGAAGGGTTAGGCAGAGGTGTATCTACACCCACATATCGCCAGTAATGTTTAAGTCTCATGTTATAGGGGCCGAGTCTATTGCAATCAACTGGGCACAAATCCAGACTTCGGGCTGCTACTGAGAAATTACAAATGGAAAACTGAATAAAGTCAAAGTCAAATTGTTTATTTCAAATAGAGCCCTTATAAGGCACTTTTGAACGTCAATATTTCGAAAAAAATAGAATTCATTCTAGTCGCCCCTTCCAAAAGGTAGTTTCGTATGGAAAGTAATGGACAAGAAACTCCCACTGTTACTCTTTTAAAATGTTGTACAATATTTTTATAGGTACATTAATTATACAATTAGGTATATGTGAAGACGATGCACCTAGAATAAAATTACTATACCACAATAGGTAAAAAGAGTTAAAAATGAAGCAATGACAGATAAATTAATTATGTGAAAGATACATGGTGCTCACATATTAACAAATATTGTAAAAAAAAAACACGTTTTCCAAAAAAAATATAAATATCAGTGTAAGTTACGGTAATCACATAAATTAAAATAAATGTCATAAAAATAATAAATTACTTATTAATAACACTTTGACCGACCTGGGGATCAAACCCAGGACTTCATGCTCATCAGTAACGCTTGCGACCACTAGACTTAATTTTTTAAAATTATAATTCCACCAATGTTGTGCTTGTAGGTAAATGCATACGTCCCTAAAAGGAGCAGCAGGGTTTTTGTTACATACTGTATAATATGTAGGTATGTACAATCTGTACAATCCCAAATTTCGTCGCATTTTGCTGCGTGCTACGAGACTACGCGCTACGTAACTACTAATTACTTTCACTAATCAAGTGTAAACGGGAAAGCTTGTTCAGCAATCAGTTAGTTCATAAGGCGAATCGTACAAATCAGCTGGCATTAAGCTGTCGTCAGCGGAATCAAGTAGCTACGGCGAATTTCAATACAGAGGTCATGCTGTAGAGAAATGTACAGAAAGTCAAACGTTTTTTAAAGCTGTTTTTGTTCGAGAGATTAATCTTTGGTCATCACCAAAGATTGTGGTGAAGTAAAAAATCCTAGTGTGGTCTGATGTTGTTCAAAAATCTTTTTTTCTTCTTTTTTAAAGTTTATTGTTAGAGGGGCGCTCCACTGATCCACTATTTTTGTAAAAAACTTTCCTGAACTACTAACAGAACGTATAGAGTCGACGACACGATTTCATTAGTAGTATCCAAAGGAATGTGAAATGATAATCGGAAATCTAGGTATTATTATGGATAAAGACCTTCGTTTTGAGAAACACGTAGCAGACTCGGTTAGAAACTGTTTCTATCGCCTTAAGGTTTTATACAATGTGAGGCCTTTTTTATCCGAAAGACTGCGGGAACAGCTAGTGGAAACTCTGGTTCTGTCTAGGTTGAACTATGCTGACACGGTTTACGGCCCGCGCCTATTAGCTCGTACCGACCGCCTCATCCAAAGGGTACAAAACGCCTGTGCTCGTTTTTGTTACAATATCCCTCGCAGAAGCCATGTAACACCTTTTCTAAACAAGCACTTTACACTAAAAATGAAGTCCAGACGCAAACTACACTTGGCTTGCCTTCTGTTCGGTGTGGTTAAATATCAGAAACCAGACTACCTATTCAACAAGCTAAGCTGGGTTACGAGTAGACGAGAATGCGGGAGAAGGCAATGCTCACAACAACTCTCGACACAGTCTCAGGGTTCAGCCGCTTTTAGGGGTAGCTTTCGTTATGCGGCTTCCAAAGTATGGAATAACCTCCCACCACCGATTAGAGTAATTAACAGCATAGACACTTTTAGACGACGCTTACGGCAGTACCTTATAGAAGCGCAACGGGAGCTGGACATGGTGGCACTAAATGTCTCAATTATATGATGTATGTGGGTACCTACCAACTTAGGTATGTGTTAGTGTTTCTGTGTCTGTCGGTGAAAGTTGCACGAAAATGCAAATAGCCGCTGTTGTATATATTACATGTTATGTTAGATTTCATTAGATATTAACAAGGTCCTGATGTGTCCTTCTCATTTATTTATTAGTGTCTTTTTTGTTTTGTTTTTTTACAGTTTTCACTATAATCACACTATATTATTTTATATCTGACACAAATTTATTTTATTTATTTATTTATGTATGCAGTATAAAACTGATTCACATCCGTCACCTCATACTTCAGGTCCAGTTGAAAACCAGCGTCAGGCACTAGTTGTCTGGCATTTATGCTGAACTGGGCCTTTTTGGCGCAGCCGTGAGGCACACTTACCCGCAAATTTCTTACATCGCACTTTACACTATTTACTTGTTTTTTATTTTTTATTTTTACATGCTGTACTTATGTTATATTGTGTGCCTTAGTCTGTGCTGAATAAATGTATTTTCTTTCTTTCTTTCTTTCTATAATTTTCATTTTTCAAACTTAAAGCACCTAAGAGGGACGAGAGGTAAGTGAACGGAGCTTAACTCTACTCGAATAAATTTATGCCAAACCTAAACTTGGAAAACTATAATAACGTTAATCAGAAGGATAACCTTCAGATTAAGCGTATGAGTAAGCAGTGATAGCGTAGTGGTGTGATCGTCGGACTATCAAGTCATAGTCTCAAGTTCGAACCCAAGACACGCACCTCTGAGTTTTTAGATTCATGTGCGTATTGTATAATTATCACTTGCCTAAACAAGCGGCCAAGTACGAGTCGGTCTCGCCCATGAAGGGTTCCGTAGCAGCAAGTAACATAATATAAAAGTTCTTGTAAAGTGTTGAATGAAAGGGAAATTGCGGTTTACGATTTATGACGTATTAAAAAAAACTACTTACTAGATCTCGTTCAAACCAATTTTCGGTGGAAGTTTACATGTTTTTATCATTCTCTTATTTTAGAAGTTACAGGGGGGAGGACACACATTATTACATTATGATAGTTCCAAACAATGAACCCTGCTAGGGCACAGCAATGTATAGGCGACAGGTTTTAATTAATTTAACATGCTATCATTATTCATTATTAATACAATTTGTTGATATAGATTAATTTAAAAAATATTAATTATTATTATACATTATGTCATTCTTACAAACTAAATAAATAAATTATCATTTTCTGACTGATGTCTTGTAGAGTACCTAGTTATGTATGAGTAACACACACACACATTTTACCACTTTGGAAGTGTCTTTCGCGCAAACTATTCAGTTTAGAAAAAAAAATATAATAGAAACCTCAATATCGTTTTTGAAGACCTATCCATAGATACCCAACCCAAACCTTTGATGAAAAAAAAATTTTGAGTTTCAGTTCTAAGTATGGGGAACCCCCAAAATTTATTGTTTTTTTTCTATTTTTGTGTGAAAATCTTAATGCGGTTCACAGAATACATCTACTTACCAAGTTTCAACAGTATAGTTCTTATAGTTTCGGAAAAAAGTGGCTATGACATACGGACGGACAGACAGACAGACATGAGGAATCCATAAGGGTTCCGTTTTTGCCATTTGGCTACGGAAACCTAAAAACAGTGAAAGGAAACATCGTGAGGAAACTGGTCTGAGAGATATTACTCGACAACATGTGAAGCTAAATCAGAGGCCTATGGGGGTCACCAGGTTAGTCATTAACCAGGAAAGAATAGTAACTAACTGTAATTTTACTCACGTTTAATATTATGGAAATAGAAATAGAAATAAAAATAATATTTATTTGCATTAAACATGGTGCATATAAAAACCAGTTCGTGGTGTGGAGAAATTCTAAGGAGCCGTTTCAACGTTGACTTCTGCTTCCCCACTTTACGTCCCTCCATTTGGTATTCCTGTCACGCGCGCCTCACGTAGGTCGATATGACAGCTACAGTCTCCAAAATTGAATTGATTTTTATCAAGCGTCGAGCAAACTCGACGGTTTTTTGGCTGATTCCCCTTTTTTATTATTTCTCCTAGAAGGGTAATCCTTATTGAGGTGTGAAAGGAATACTGATATTATTGTAGATGTTTATTTGTTTTTACAGAGATACGTTTACGTATGCGAATGTGAATTGATCTACTTAAGGATATTCCCTTCTGTATTTTTCCTGATGCTGACACCTCAAAGGAAACGCCTGCCGTAAAGTAACGATCTGTCACTTATTGCTTTTAGAAACTGAAAGGCGCTTTTGTGTAGCTTTCATGTTTTAGCAACATTAAATTAATAGTTTATAGACTGAACAGGTACTTAATGGAGTCATTTTGCGACACAAATTATGGACCAATTAGGGACCATTTCCTTTTTTTACTGCCTACTGTATTGTGGAGGCACATTTACGTTAAAAAATACGTTTCCTTTCCACATAGCTTTTTTCAAAAGCGAATTGTGTCATAAGTTTTTACAAAAAATATTGAAATATTGTTAGTACCTCCCAGTATGTCCATGCAAATGCAAATTAAAAATGATTATGGTAAACTAATTTTTTAGACGTCGTATTAGGTCATCATCATCCTTCCAGCCAAAAGATGTCCACTGCTGGACATAGGCCTCCACTAAAGGGGGGGTTGACATAATCGCCACGCTTGGCAGGTGAGTTGACGATCGCAGTATGGTGTTAAAATGCATAGAGAACGCTGCTGCCCATTCTCTAGTAAGTCCCTTAGTCGCCACGGAGCAGTATTAGGTAACTGTTCCAAATTATTGTTTTATCAAGTTTCGACCACTGTAGAATAAGCACAAAGCTTATAATCAGTTTCAAACGCTTATTATGCTGCGAAGCCCTTCAAAGTAATACTCACCGATCCCAATCAGCTACCTTACAAATAGAATTTCATATTATTATTCAATAACAAACAAACACTCCATTCAAAATGAAAAGTCAAGAGCCAGCATAATTGTAACAGAATGTTCTAAAATGTAACAATTGTAATTCACAATGATTAAGTCGTGGCACGTTTTGGCGCCAAGTGAGTTTGCAAGTTCGTCTGAACCGTGCCTTATCTCGAACTTCAAACTCTGATTGGTTGTTGCGCATTCGAAAGTATTATAATAATGACGTGTTCAGATCTTGCAAGTTTGTTCAAGGGGTTGCTGATGAATCATCAGAGATTGTTTGATAGCTTTTGAATGATTTAGGGCTTGTAAATTTGGGACAAAAGTTTTGCTTTAGTGCAACAATGAGTGTATTGAAGCAAGTAGTAACTTATATTTGCTTAAATGTGGCGCATAACGTTCTTCGGTGACTATTATTAGGAACGGTAAACTTACTTAACTGTTGTCGAGATCAATAAAAATTGACAAATGATGCCCTAAATTTGGTAGTTTTTATCGTTTTCAAAAAAATATCAGTGTCATTAGTAACTGCTTTAGGGCATTTGTACACCACAGCCGTCCCGGTGATGGCGATCGTTTGTCCACCGCTTTTGTGAACTCGTCGGTATGTTGTGATAGACAAAGCAAAAGTCGGGGGAACGGCGCCGGTGCGGCGGCAGTATGTGGACAAGATCAAACGTGTATTGTATTGCTGGCAAATCGGTCCGCCACAATCTTGGGCCGAGTTCTAGCGGTCGCACCGAATTATTCGAAACTTCGAATTGAACTCGGGTGACGGACGTAGGGTGGACACGCGGCCATAGTAAATGTATGTATCGCTTCTTCGGCGCCATCATGTCGTTCTCGGTGACGTCCTGTTGACGCCTGCAGTGGACAAACGCACTTACGGTAAAGGAAAAATATCGTGAGAAAGCCAGGACATACACCAGTCTTAAATCGCTAATACGCAACGCCATTGTGGTGATCAACACTCGTCTCTCATAAAACGAGGTAACCCCAGTGGTACAACAATTACAGACCCAAATTAAATTATTTAAATATTTAGTTACCGACCTAAATATGTAAAATATAAAGGTAAGCGTGTCTCAAATGGTCCATTAAATAAGTTTCACGATAATTGTTCGGTGCGGACAATTTTCTTATAAACGCGGTGTTCTAATCACGCTATAGCAAAAACAGGGTGACCCGCATGTGTGGTTAGGGGTGGCACGACGTGTGATTGGTTAATGGTGGTTTCTAATATAAAAGGAAATATAAAATATTAAAGACTGGTTCCCTTGCAACACGTGTTTAAAAGTGCAACTTAAACTACGTATATATGCTGCGATTTTCTGAAATGAAATGAAATTTATTTGCAAGAATTGTAGTACATTATAGATGGTCGGGTTTTTTAACAGTTTCTAAAACAATTCGCTAAAACTAGCATTCACAATAATTTATTAAGTACTTTAATTAAATAAATGATAATAAAATTGGGACATAAATCCTAGATAATGTATTAAGAATAGAAATGTCAATAATTTGTCAAATTAAAATAGTTAAATGTCAGTGTGAATCTTTCAAGTTTAGGTACTTACTCATTCACAGAACAGAATGATTATTAAATGATAATAAAATTGGAACATAAATCGTAGATAATATAATTATTAAGAATAGAAATATCAATCATTTGTCAAATTATAATAGTTAAATGTCAGTGTGAATCTTTAAAGTTTAGGTACTTACTCATTCACAGAAATGATTTTTCTATAAGCCATTTGAATAGCACTGTTTTAAAACGATTGATTGGTAGTTCCCTGTAGGATTTTGGTGATTTATTATTATATTATCCTCTGTTCTGTGGCAATTAAACGATTTTCTTCGATCTTTCTTTTCTTTCCAAGTGTGATCGGTATTTGGAAAGAACATGACTTACCTAGTTTTAAAAACGTGCGTCAACGCGCGTTCTTGGGAACGATTTGGTGACTGATGGAGGGATATTCAGGTGCGTGTGCCGAAAGCGCGCGTTAGATTAAACATATTATTACAGTTATTATTTTACAATCTACAATATTTATGTGTAGGTATTAGTACAAACCGCCTGCCTACCTTCTTCTTAGTTTGCGTTCTTGAAGTATTTCATGTTTCTCATAAACATGTTGTGTAGGTTGAAAATGTTGTATAGCCTCTGTAAAGTTTACAAAACAGATTTAATTCAATAACAACTGCATGAAGTGTTCACATGAAAATATGTTACAGTTGATCTTGTTCACCATGTAATAACAGATAGCTCGACACTATTTCACCCTTAATGGGTACAACTTAATTGATGCAACCATCTGGCGGAACACTGTCTCTTAAGATACAGGCCTCCTAGTTTAAGGGATAGAGGGTTTATGTTATTTTTTTTAAAGATTTTTTTATATGCTTTTTATTTTTGTACAAATTATTATGTATCTTTTTAGTATATCTACTTTAGAGGCATGAGGAACAGGGTGTAAAGTTCACTCATCCTCTATAGAAAAGGGAGGATCCTCCGTCCAGACGGGCAGTTGCCCACCAGACACAACACCCAGAGGATCCTCCCTGTGCTCAATCTGTGTCTGTGTATTATTTTGGATAAGTAAACATTATTTATTATTAAAGTTAATACAGTTCTTGCACCACTGATAAAGTATGACACAACTTACTAACACAATCTACTTCACAGTTACATGCAATCTCAACTAATATTAAATCGATATTACATCCAGATATAACAATATATTTTTAATTTCCTGTTTATCACAATATTATTATGGCGCTTCCTCTAAATACAAAAAATAAATGATTACGATGCGTGGCAGCCCTGTCCCGGTACGGTGACAAGCTAACGGCTTCGCGGCTCGGCAATGCGTGTGCGCAAGATTCTGGCGCGGTGGAGCGAGTACATTGACGGATTACTATACCAATAAAATTGGTAATGAATGAATGGAATGAAACCCTCATTTCACTTTCGAGCTTTGAAGAAGATCTCTATTTGAAAGATTAGAAGAAGACACATAAGACATAACTGCATATTATAAAACAAAGTCCCCCCGCCGCATCTGTCTGTCTGTCTGAACGCGATAAACTCAAAAACTACCGAACGGAGTTTCATACGGTTTTCACCAATGAATGACGAAGGTTTAAGTTTAAGGTTTTGTGTAAATTGGCTGAAAGATGACGATGATTGTTGAAGATGTCGGAAAAAAACATGCTGACTGGGAGCTTTACTGGCGCGCGCCGCGTAAAACCAATAGAGAAAAACAATGTGTTACGGAAACATTCCTCTAAAAATATCAATTAAGATGATACGTAAAAAATAATCATAGTGAACTGGGCGGGCATAAGAAAGAGACGGAGTCAATTACTTCCCCATGCGAAAAAAGAGAGCGCAACAAAGCGCTGGAACTAAAATAAAACAACGTAAGAAAAAAAAAGAAATGCGTATATTAATGAAATAATTAATTTCATTTTAATGTATTGTATTTTAATGGTATAATAATGTTTGTTTTAATTTTATGTTATTGTATTGTGATTGGGACTTAGTGCCTCAATAAATAAATAAAATAAATAAGAGCGCCAAACCAAATAAAAATTGTTTAAAAATAAATTAAGCCATGTATCAAATATAAATGTTCAGCAAGAGTTTTCAATTCCCTAATACGCACATTTTGAATGCAATTTTGAGTGAAATTACTTAGGATTTTGGAATTACAATCACAATTACGTTTTCCTGCAGTCAGAGTATTGATCAAATAGTCAATAAACATAATATCCAAAAATTTAATCCAAACATGCTGTAATTGTGAAATAAATGGTGACAAAAAAGTCCCCAATTTATTTTGGTATCGCCTTAAACTGTAGCAACACTGTAATGTCTATCTGCATTTTTCATTTCTCTTTGGACCTAATTCTGAGTCCACGCACACGAAGTTGCGGGCAGAAGCTAAGTAGCACACTAACCTAACTATATAGCACTGAATGGTCTTGTCTTCCAAGTTTTAAAAGGAAAGAGATTATTAAATTATAATTTTAAATGACTACCAGCCCTCGTCTATCTGAGACAACCTGCTCCAAAACACGTATTAGAAAATAAATTTCAAAAATAAATTCAAATCGATGAATATTTATAAACTATATAACGACTTCATGGAACATATATTTAACATTAATAAATTTAGTTATATTTCGTCTATTCCCTCGTCAGTTGTCTCAGGTCTTTTTGTCATCTGCCATGTCATTATTCTAGTCAGTCAGTCAGTTCATCGTCACTATGGAGATTGGACAGCCCCGACACTTACGATGTAATTTACTTCATTGATGTCAACAAGTACCACACACACGTACAAGGGTCACATATGAAATACAGTCCAATTAGTGAATTTCTTTTTTGCTTTCTTTTTTCTCTTTCTGTTTTTTTCCTTTTTTTCTTTTATTTTTCTCTTTAACATAGGTGAATAATGTCAGTTGCTAGTAGCTATTCAGCGCATGAGCAGATTGCTCATTATTGATTTTGCATGTTTATCACAGCTCAGGACAGGAGCCCAATGCCAGTATTAGTTTTCATATACTAACACTACAAATAAACCCAGCATTGTAAAGCATCCAACGCAAAACCCACTGCGGCGCCAACGCAGACGACGTAATGATCGGCGGCGCCACCTAGCGGCGGATAACGGGGCGCCTTGATTGGTTAATATATGTTTACACCTTTATTACAGCTATAATTTCTACTTGCCATTGCGCAACTGTGTGCTTCATTTGGTGGCTTAGATTGATCTTGGGTCCTATAGCACATGTGCAAGCATTATCAGCCAGCTATGCAGGCCTCCTTTCTGGAGTGGAGCGGGCCATAATCCATCACGCGGGCCAAAGAGATTGGTAGATATCACAATGCTTCGATTTTTTCAAGTAAGGTCCTTTTAAAATGACAAAGTTTCTACAACGAGCATCTTATCATATTGGAAGAAATGCTAGATAGACCGATGACCTTAAAAAGCAGCTGACTGGGACAGCCTGCGTTGAGCTAGGGAGAGGCCTATATCCAGCAGTGGACTGTATGTAATAGATAGAGTTAAGGGGACGATAACCGATTTTTAATGATTTTCTACTGAAGATCACTTCTAAACGAGTAGTGTTAATGATTTGGAAAGAAGAAAGAAGAAGAAATTTTATCAATAACTTAATATGTCAATATTTTAGATTATGTTTATATTACATAGTGAAATTAATTTTTAAAGTTATGTCTAACGCGGATAAAAAACTGAGAATGGCGCAAAATCTACCAATAGTAATATTCTGAAACCTTCACCAATTTAAAGATAATTTTATTATTGATCTTTTAGTGCACGCGTTTTATTAAAATACCTTTTGTTTTGTGTATAATAAATTAATAAGGCGTCAAATTGGGGACAGCGCTCCTCGACGGGCGAGTCCTATTACTGGCTGAACGTACGACGCGTTGCGTGAGCTCAGTACAGAACACGCAAGCTAACCACTCAAGGTCACTGGCATATACTCATACCTGCGTCTTAATACAGTGCAAACTGCTTTGTGGTTGCCTAGGTTGAGTTCAATATATAGTTTTCATACATAAGTTACATAATAATATGGTGATCTCGGTCTCCAATTTACGCAAAAGCAATTTGATTTTGGTGATTTACTTTATACAAAGGCAAGTTGTTCACACAATAGACTCAATAAGCTGTCACAAGAATCTCAAATGCAGCTTTTACAACATTGCGCAGTAATACCAAACAACACTATTTTCTCTGAACCACAATGGAACATAACGGGCACACTGTCTTCACATCAATAACAAAAACGTTACTTTACCAAAATACGAGTTTTATTATGAAAAACAATGTTCGTTTAAAACTGTCTTCAGCCCATACATTCTCATTAAAGTTTTCGCGAATAATCTCCCCGTTGATGCGATGGTTCGCGTACAATAATGTCATTCCTTATTTAAGACAAAGAGTTTTAATTTATTGTCCCTGTTTCAGGTTTACAAAGTCTTCTTGTGTTTCAGATGTCGGTTTTCGGATTCGCGGATTATCACTTTAAGGGATAAAAGGAGGTCTTGACTCACCAGTTTTTAATTTGCTCCAAAGGGCTGGGTATGTGAGGACAGTTTTATAATATTACCGTTTTTGTGTGACTTAAAAAAAGTGATGAAATGTGGCTGACTTTTTACTTTATTGCGAGAACTGCTTTAGCATGACAACAGCTTTCATCGTCATAATTAAAACGTTTTCTGCTGAACATGGACTCCTAATGAGTGTTAAAATAAATGGTCACTAGGGGTTGTTATAATCACCAACATTGGCAGAGTGGTCTCAGATCATGGTGATTTTTGTGGACAGAAAGAAGGAGTAGCTTTAACTCTTTGACATAATAAAGTAATCTTGAGACGCCTTAAGTGACACCTTTCTTTTTTGGGGTGGGAAATTATCAAATAACTTCTCCCACTCTGGGCGGAGCGGGAGGGCGCGTC
The DNA here is from genome assembly GCA_948098905.1 of Tiliacea aurago. Taxonomy (NCBI): domain Eukaryota; kingdom Metazoa; phylum Arthropoda; class Insecta; order Lepidoptera; family Noctuidae; genus Tiliacea; species Tiliacea aurago. The sequence continues at coordinate 24,351,952 of OX402593.1, forward strand.
AGACTTTTACTGACTAAAACACACCCGTGTTCCTTAATTTGCCTATGTGCCAGGGCCACGATATCCCTCTCGGACAAACTCGCAACACTTGCAGGCATTGGCCCTAACGGATCCCGTCAATTCATGCTGACATCTCTTTGAGGCACGCGTGGAACACAACGCGCCGTCGACCTGGCCTGGCCCTTATCGGACGGCGAGCATCCCATCGCCCATCGTCCGCAGGCCCGTGCCTACGGTTACCGGAAATCGGCCTGCGACTCCTGAGGCCCGGGGCGTCTTTCTGCGGCGACTAGGGACGTGAAGGTACGACACGACGGATGGAAAACGATACTTGGGAGAGTGATATAAAAATTAATTATTGTAAATTAATGTAACTTTTCGTGTCTGTCTGTGTGACCGCGTTGTTCTTCTAAACTACGCTTCGGATTTTGATGCAGTTTTTACCAACATTTCGAGAATTTATTCCGGAAGATTTATGTGTATATTATTATTACATTAATATTAAACTTACATATAAATCTCGATGTTTTCCAAGGCATAAAAACCATGTGAAGTAGGGACGGATCGCTAGTAGAGCATACATCACAATTTACTTCATTGAAGGAGATGTTACTAGCTGTCACAAAATCTTGTGTCTACTCTGCTTACACCCATTAAAAAAAAAAGAGCTATTTCAACACACGAACGGGCTCAATGATTCACTCAAGCCCCACAACTACAAGTACAGTCAGTATAAAAAAACCAAGCCGCAAAAAAATCGAAACCGCAGGAAGCGGTCAGTGGCGTCGACCGTCGAATTTATTTGCGAACGGTATCTGTCGCGAGGTATAATGTTACGAGGAAGTTAACGCTGTTAAGATAAGGGTATCGGCACTATATCCGCTATTGGGACAAGTTTGAGAAATGCCACAGAGTAAGATTTTGCAGCGGTATTATTTTCCTTCCGACAGTGACAGTTGAAAGGAGTATTTTTGACATTATGGAAATACTGTGTCTTGGTAATTGAGAGTAAGAGTAATGTTGCTTCAAGAGATATTAATAGCTACAAAAATATGACATTATAGCCTGTTATTTAAACTTTCTCGAGGGGCTATTGGGTAAGGAGTAATAACAGTTGCACCGGTCGATCGATCAGGTTATGCTGCTCTTACCACGTTCGATCCGTGGATGGGTGACCATTTTTACAGTTCCGTACCCAAAGGGTAAAACGGGAACCCTATTACTAAGGCTCCGCCGTCTGTCTGTCCGTCTCTCCGTCTGTCTGTCTGTCTGTCGGTCTGTCCGTCTGTCACCAGGCTGTATCTCATGAATCGTGATAGTTAGACATTTGAAATTTTCACAGATGATGTATTTCTGTTGCCACTATAACAACAAATACTAAAAAACAGAATAAAATAAATATTTAAGGGCGCTCCCATACAACAAACGTTATTATTTTTTTCTCGTTTTTGCTCTATATTGATAATGGTAACAGGTAGACGCTTGAAATGTTCACAGAATATTTAGTTGTTTATTCACTTTAAAATTAAATAATTAAATGAAATAAAACAAATATTTAAGGGGGGCTCCCAAACAAAAAACGTGATTTTTTTGCCATTTTTATAGATACGGAACCCTCCGTGCGCGAGTCCGACTCGCACTTGGCCAGTTTTTTACATATCGAGATCCTTCTATGCCTCGGAAAGCACGTTAAGCCATTAGTCCCGGCTGTAATTCCTAGATATTTGACAGTCGGTACGGGTTGGGCAAAACATCTAACAACCAGTTTTATCAAGGGGTGTTACCCAGTAACTGGGTTGTGGAGATCAGATAGGCAGTCGCTCCATGTAAAATACTGGTAGTCAACTAGATCTAGTTAGACTGGGAGCCGACATTAACATAGTTGGGAAAAGGCCCTCAAAGAGTTGTCAGCACCAACTGACGGGGTCCGCTAGGGCCAATGCCTGCCAGGGTTGCGAGTTTGTCCGAAAGGGATATCGTGGCCCTGGCACACAGGCAAATGAAGGAATACGGGTGGGTTTTAGTCAGTAAAAGTCTGACACGCCCTCCCGCTCAGCCCAGAGCGGGAGAAGTTATTAGATAATTGCCCACCCAAAAAAAAAAAAAAAAGGCAGATTGATTTAAATCCTTTCAATAATATTCATTGATATTGATATATTTGTATGTTCGAAATCGAAATTTAATTCGAATGTTTTTAAAATATGATCTATTGATACTTAATAAGATTTTTTTTTTTTTATAAGCTGTGTTGGACTGTATCACTCTCCTAAGGTATTGGTATGCAAACCAGAAAAACCATGTGAATTGGGTAGGGGCGGTGTCAGATGAGTACAAATTGGAATGTGGCGTTAGGCAGGGTGGTTTAAGCTCACCTCTATTGTTCAAAATTTATGTTGACCAGCTTGTCGAGCGGCTCAGTAGCACACATGTAGACTTGTTTTAACAATATTAGTTATGCAGACGATATGGTGCTCCGTTAGCCTCTCCATAAGCGGGCTGAGGAAACTTTTGTCTGTTTGTGAGAAGTACGCGGAGGCTCATGGGTTACAATATAACTCTAATAAGAGTGAAATTTTAGTATTTAAATCAGGCAAACAACAGCCTACCCATGTGCCTCCTGTATTTCTCAATGGGATGGCCCTAAATCAGGTTCAAGCTGTTAAGTATCTGGGTCAGATTGTGACAGGTGACCTCAGGGACGATGAGGATATTGAGCGGGAGCGCAGGGCTCTGGCGGTGAGAGCTAATATGCTCATACGCAGGTTCGCACTATGCACGAGAGAAGTGAAGGTTACGCTATTCAAAGCTTATTGCCAGTCCTTTTACTCAAGCGGCCTGTGGGTGAGATATACGCAGCGAGCCTACAGAGCCCTGCGCACTCAGTACAATAACGCGTGCTTTACGTGTCCAATATAACAATGCGTTTAGGATGTTGTTGGGTCTGCCGTGGCGGTGCCGCGCGTCTGGGATGTTCGCTGAAGCGCGCACTGATCGTTTCCAGGCCATCATGCGCAAAAAAGCAGCTTCCCTGCTGGCCCGTATACGGGGTAGCAACAACTGCATTCTGAACGCAATAGCTGTACGATTTGACTGTCCCTTTCAGAAGCAGTGGGTCATGTCTCGTGTGGGTGTAGCGAGGCATGGCAAATAAAAATGTGAGAAAATGAAAAAATGAAAATGAAAATGTGTGTGGTTTATATGGGTCTATGCCACCCGAAATAAAGTAATTTATTATTATTTCCTTTATTTCACTATATATACATATAAATTATATTTTTAAATATTAGAATATAGAAAAAGAATATAAAAACATTTAAAAATATAAAAAATAGTAGTCCACCGGTATCGGGAACAGGGTCCAAGCTACCGGCGGTCAGGGCTCCAGAGAGAGGAACCTCCTGACAATGCGAGCCGTGTCCAGAAGTACCGCTCTCTGAATCAGGCCCTTAATCCAGCCGCCCAACGCGAGCCTCCTTAGGTGTTGGTCGAGGCTCTTGGCAATTAAGCCATTGGCTGATACAACTATCGGCACAATGATTGCTGAGTCCACATCCCACATGTCGACAACCTCGCGAGCCAAGTCAAGATACTTGATTTGTTTATCTTTCTCGGCTTTCACGAGGTTCCCGTCATGAGGGACCGTTATGTCAATAATCATTGTGCGCCGCTCTATTCGATCCACCACCACTATATCAGGTTTATTGGCAGCAATAGTCCTGTCAGTGATGATGGATCGGTCCCAGTACAATGTGATATTTCCATTCTCGAGAACTGGGTCGGGCACATACCTGTAGTACGGCACCTCTGATTCCACAAAGCTGTATTTCAGAGCAAGTTGCTGATGGATAATCCTGGCTACAAGGTTGTGTCTATGCAAGTACTCTTCGTTAGCTAGACGAGAACACCCGGAGATAATGTGTCGGATTGATTCTCCCGGACGGTGGCATGCCCGACACACGTCAACCGTGCCGTCCTTCACAATAAATCTCCGGTAATTCTTCGTCATGATAACTTCGTCCATAATTGCACAGAAAAACCTTCGGTTTCCCCAAAGAGGTCACCGAAACGCAGCCAGGCTACGGACGCTAAAAAGTCTACATCGGGTTCATGTAGGGCCCGGAAAAAGCGTCCGTGAAGCTCCTTACTTTGCCATACCTCCCTGCGATCGTTAGTGTCAAGCACTACAGGTTTGCGCCAGTTCTCTGTAGCCAAGGAGAGCGGGGTGAGGCCCTTGTCCACCGCGACCACATCTCGATGCATCCCCACGTCGGCTTCTAGGAAATATTCCCTGAGACTGCATATCTCGCGGTTATGGAGGGTCTTAGCGTTTAAAAAGCCTCGACCTCCACACTTTCGCGGGATATACAGTCTCATTACCGAAGAGCGTGGGTGATGCATTCGATATGCAGTCAGCAGCGTACGGACCCTCCTATCCAGGGCGTCGAGTTCGGTCTGAGTCCATTTGAGTATGCCGAAAGAGTACATCAAAACCGGCATGACCCAACCGTTGAAGGCGCGCACCTTGTTTCCGCCTGATAGAAGACTATTAAATACTTTCTTCAGGCGGCCAAAGAAGCGCTCCTTCAACGATTGCTTCATGTCAGTAGAATTGATGCCCAACGCTTCCGACATACCCAAATACTTATAGGTTTCGGATGCGGAGAGGGTTCTAAGGTTTATGGAATCCGAGAGTTGGATTCCCACGGATTCCACAATCTTCCCTCGCTTTACATGCATGACAGCACATTTGTCCACACCAAATTCCATCCTGATGGCGCTACTGAAAGTTTCAGTTACTTTCAGTAGCTCCATCAGTTGCAAATTGTTGGGGGCAAAGAGTTTTAGGTCATCCATGTAGAGGAGGTGAGATATAACCTGACCACCTCTCCTCAACCGATAGCCTAGACCTGAATCCTCCAACAGTGTGCTTAGAGGATTCAAGGCTAAGCAGAACCAAAGCGGACTCAAACTATCGCCCTGAAATATGCCTCGCTCGATCCTTATCGGTTCGCTATTCCTCTGGATATTTCGACATCCTGGATAGCGAAGAACCGTCCTCCATTGCCCCATACACGACGCCAGGAAGGTGCGCAGAAATGCATCTACTTTATACAGCTCCAGCACCCTCATGAGCCATGTATGTGGCACCGAGTCATAGGCCTTCTTATAATCTATCCAGCATGTCGACAGATCCTTTCGGGAACGACGAACCTGTTGGCTAATGGCCATATCAATGAGGAGTAACTCCTTAGTACCGCGGGACCCGTTCCTACATCCATTTTGAGAGACAGACATGATAAAGTTGGTGTCTATATGTTTGTTAATTTTAGCTCTCAAAATGGATGTAAGAACTTTATAGACCGTCGGTAAACACGTGATCGGCCTATAATTTTTGGGTTCCACGGTGCTACCTGATTTATGGAGCAGGTGGGTTATTCCTGTCGTTAGGAACTGGGGTAGCGAACCAGACTCCAAAGCAGTCTGGTACTGAGCTGCCAAGCGAGCGTGCGACCCAACAAACCATTTAATCCAGAAGTTGTGCAGCCCGTCCGGTCCTGGAGACTTCCAATTAGGTAACGGACGGACTGCACGAGTTACATCTTGGGGGCAGATGGTAATAGCCCCCATTTCTGGTATTGGATCGCAGGCTCGCTCGACTTCCCGAGCCCAATCACCTTCAATGTGACTGACAGGCACCGACCAGATACTGCGCCAGAAAGAACACACGGCATCATTATCCGGCAGGCGCGTGTCAGCCACATCTTGGTTCGGTCGCTCCCAAGTCTTATAAACCCACCTTTCATCGCTCTGGAAGGTGCGATTCTGGGTGTATCGGTCTACCCGCTGCTTATACCTACGAATACGGTTTGCCCAGGCATACACTTTCTGCTTCAGGAAGTCTATGCGCTCTGTGACACGAGACATATAGTCCTGAGGGCTGGTATCAGTCCCTGAGAACGCTCGTCTCACAAAGCGCATCACTCTTGGGCGAGTATTGCCCTCCCTGAAGCAGATTAGTTTGCCGATGAGCGCTCTGGCCCCACCAATACGACGCTCAATTCTGCACTGCCAAGCTGGTACGACTGGTTTTGGTCGTGTAGCTATAGAGACATTAGAAAATTTTACGTTAGCTACACGACATGCCGCTACAGCCGCGCAGTACAGAATCGAATGAGTATCAGTGAGGTCTTCGCAGTCATCAAAATAGTTTGACAACTGCGAATCCAGAGCCGCCACCAGCGCCCTATTTTTGTTGTGCATGGGCAAACGGGGTAAGCGTGGTCTAAGTTCAGGTGACATATAACGATATTCCCGAATCGCACCCTCCAAAGCACTCCTCAATTTTTCATTGCACTGGGTACTTACGTTTGTAGCCCTGTCATCTCTCCCCCCGTCAGCTTGGCTTGAGTTAGACTGTGGTGGTACTACAGCAGCCCGCGGTAGGGGGGCGATGACATGGCTACTCCGCATTTCATTTCGCAGGCGATCAAGTACAGTGTCATCCAACATATGATTACGCTTGATGACCCGCACCTGATCCGATAGTCGTTGTGCCGAAACGTTGACAGCTGGCTCAAGCACCTGAAAAAGAGAGAGCATCCGAACACGGTACGCGGTCAGATTGTTTCCTCCATCTGTAGCCCCATAGTATGAGCGCATGACATTCTCATTGATGGATTGTGTCCATCTCATGCGCTGCACACTTCCGCCGGGAGCTGGGACCCTATCAGAGGCCGGTGGGCCTCGAGGTCCTAAGCCGTCCGACGGCCGGCGTCCTCCCCGTCGACGAACAGGTGGTGGCGTCGTGGGCGGAGAGAAATACTCGTCGCTCGAGCTCGACGCAACTACCGCGGCCGATGTTGTCACAGCGTTCACAGTGGGGCTGGGTACCGGCGGCGGCGAGGCGGAGTTGAGCGACGAGTCCGGAGGTGGTAGGCGTGCGCGGCGAGCTGCTGATCTCGTCAACATTCCGTTTCTTGGTTTCCTTATCACATTTTACATTTTATTGTAGGGCTTTGACAGCCGTCTTCTTGCTTTTCGGTATATTTTTTGGTTTTTCATTTTCTTGTTGTTATGGTTTCTTGTATGTATTTTTTAAAGGTTTTAATGTATTTTTTTTAAATTTTCTAGGACTAAATTAATAAATAAAGAAAATATGGGATAAGAGAAATATGACGTTTGTTGACTCTCCAGTTATTATTATTATTATTATTATAAAACGTTGCCCCTCACTAGGAATTTCTCCTGTATTGTGGGTGCGTTTACAAACATTTAAATTCACATACACAAACATTTAAATTCACATACACAAACAGCCAGACCCGAAACAACTACTTGTAAGTCATACAAATATTTGTTCCGTGCGGGAATCGAACCCGCGACTCGCAGTGCAGCAATCAATCGCTTAACTAACTGCGCCAACCGTGCCGTCTAGAAATAGTGCGAGTCCGTCAAATTTTAATTTATTTCAACCATTTTAATTATTTTTATTATGGCATTGTATTGTCAATTCCTTTTTTTTATGTGATATATGTGATATTAAGGAACAATCCCAATTTAATTTTTTTATTTTATCAAAAAATTCATAAATATATATTTTTTTTCTTTTAAATAGTTAATTAATTAATTGTATTGTATTTTAATAATCTATTTCTTTTTACATTTTTTATATAATAATTTATCTGAGTAATGCCACTCTAGTGGCACTTTTTGCCTATTCTTAATTTTGTTAACATGCGGATAATGTATTGGGCTGCAATATAGTTAATACTACATAAGAGCCTATATTATTGTTATTTGTAAACATTTTATATTGTACCTGTTTCAATCAACTCAGCCTATAGCAGTCCACTGCTGGACATGGCCTCTCCCAGGCTGCGTCACAACACCCTGTCTTTCGCCTTCCGCATCCAGTCTGTCCCAGCCACCTTTGTAAGGTTGTCGGTCCATCTAGCTGGGGGCGTCCCACACTACGCTTGCCGATACGCGGTCTCCACTCCAGAACTCGTCTGCTCCACCGGCCATCGGTCCTTCGACAAACATGGCCACTTCAGCTTGCTTACTCTGCAGGCTATGTTGGTAACTCCGGTTCTCTTCCGGATAACTTCATAAATTTCTGATCTTATCTTTCAGAGAAACTCCGAGCATACCCCGCTCCATAGCACGATGAGCGACCTTGACATTGTAGCTGTTTATTTTCCTATAGTAAATAAAATAAAATATTATGCGATTGCCTATGTAATTAATACCTAAAATATAAACACAGCGCGAGCTCTGTATTCAAACATCCCATTACTCATTATTCGTCAAAAGCTCACCGTTGTATGTACACTGTGACATCACAATGGTTCTTTGCAAGTTTTTTATTCGTCTAGACTGTACTTTTAGCTCAAAATTAATGAATCCTTACCCATGAAAGGTGTCTGGGTTATTTTGCAATGTTTTCATAAGCATATTTCATTTGGAAAGTGATAAATTGTCAGAGGTGTTGGGATGGAGTCGCTTTGGTTGAAATAAAGATTTATTCTGTCATGAAGATTTTTTCATTTGAGAGTAATCAATTTAAAAATTTGTATCAGATAAATGATTATGCTATATTTTTGCAACAATAGGTTGACATAACACAACAAATTTCAAATTTACCATCACGCCTACATATACAACATTAGTTTTAGTATATGCGAGACCCGAACACGTGTCTAGTATTTTTATGTAAAGAATCAATGTACAAAATTTCAAAACTGTATCATGAAAAATCACAAAGTTATAAGGTTGTTATATAATTTTAGCTTTCATAGCGCCGCGGGAATACATTGTCGTTGCGCAGCAAACATGAATGTAGGTAAACTCGTCAGTCGTGCGCTATTTTGCGTGAAAATTTGAAGAAACATTATTATTGTTGTATACTGCAACAACTCGAATAAAGAGGCAGACTAAACTCTAGCTAAGCATTTATTAGCATTATATTAGAATAAAGTTGATATTACTTAGTTGTCTTTTTAGTCCATATTGTCCCATATTTCCGTTTTTTAGATCCATATTATATGTACATATTTTGGGATTTTTAGCACATATTTATCCGAGCCCCAATAATAAGTTTATAAATGTTTTATGAAACAATGAAAAGAAAACAATTCGCAATATCTGTTATTCGGAGCTTATGTCATAATTTGTCAATCCAAATTGATCTGGATTGCCGATAAACGAAACTGAAGTAAATTCCCGTTGATACCGAGTCGAGTTTACCCTTAACAGTTATTTAATTCAATTAAGTCTCATCCATCAAACTATCTGTCATAAAATAACTCCCAAAGCAGTACCATAATAAAATAAGGAGTGCATTAAAACAAGAGTTCGCATCTGAATTAATGAATCAAATTATTTTACCTTTGGATCTCATTGTGAATTCCGATATAACAGACCCCTTTTAAGTACACAAGCGAACGCAAGTTGGTAACTTCAACTTCAAACGCACACGCGATTTTTAACCTTAAATAATATTCTTATGGGTTGTAATTCTGTGTTATCTTTTCCAAGGGGTACCGAACCTGCGTCCGCGTCATTGGACCCATAAATGCCAATGCTATAAAGTACATTTTGATGGGGAAGAGTTCCCCATAAACTTGTGGGGGATATTAATATGAAATTACATAATTATAATAAGGATGGTGATATTTAGTGTGGGATTTAACATTAACTAGTTCAATTGTAAGGTTATGGGTTAAAGTTTGTCTTAATGTTTACAGCATGGGTGGAAATTAACGAAGTTACTTGAATTAGTATATGCAACATTGCCTGACAAAAGGTGTATTCTAATAATTATAGTGATTTTTCAAAGTCGTTTACCTACCTAGAAAAGTAGGTTGACGCTATGGTCTCATCGCCGTACATTTTTCTGCTTACTCTGTAACCTACTTTAGGTCAACGATGCGTGTCATAATTTAGCTTAATAAAAAAACTTTTTACATAAAAATAATAACCGACTACCAAAAATAACACTACAAAGTGAAAAATAGTCGGTGTCTTTGGATCTGTATTTGAGCTTTTCGCCACCGACTTTGACCGAAAGTTATTTTTCACTTTGTAGTGTTCTTTTTGGTAGTCGGTTATTATTTTTTGTAAAAAGTTTTTTATTTTTCACTTTTTAGTGGGTCAGGTTTGAATTTATCTAAGTTACAATAGCCTAATGTTAACTGCTCATCACCTTTTACAAAATATTGCTTTTCCCGATGCTGGGACGTTGATTGTTACCACTCACCATATGCATAGTGACGAGCATAAATTGCTTAATCGCAACCCGCTAAATAGGTTCTCATTATTATATTGTTCCGGTGGCCATCTGTGGCCTCCATATCAGTTCCATTTCACCAAATGGTGCTTTCCAAGAGCAAATACACGAGTTCCTATAAAAAATACCCAAATCGCTATAGGTTTGCCTAAAAAATTTTAGGGTTTCACTCGATTTCCATGGGATCCCCTCATCAGATTCTGATTTGGTGGCAATGGGACCACCTCGGGAGTATACCCTTTCAAACAAAAAATAATTCACAAAATCGGACCATAACTGACGGAGTAATCGCGTAACAAACATACAAAAAAAAAACCATACCGCCGAATTGAGAACCTCCTCCTTTTTGGAAGTCGGTTAAAAATAACATGACTAACAAATTTAAGTATAGTGAATTTATAAATGTGTAGCTATCAACAACTGAAAGAAATAATCGCCTTCCACTCTAGTACTGTTACTTACTCTTAACTTAAATAAACTTAACTACTTAGTGAATCTTAGACAATCTTAGTGGAACGTGTTTCTCTATACTAACTGAACTTACAAACCTTCACGACGAATCAATGTACGGAGTTTACTACTGCAACCAGTAAACGCTAAACGATAATTATTAATAATATTTATTGAAAAAAAAACTTTTTTACAAAAAAAACAACCGACTGCCAACAAAAACACTAAAAAGTGAAAAATAACTTTAATTTCGGAAGCACATAACATCACATCACGCCTTCTTTCCTCGAAGGGTAAGGCAGAGGTGTACCTGTAGTAAACCCACATTTAATATTATATTTAATTAAATTTCGGAAGTCGGTGTCTTTGGTTTTGTATTTTCGTTTATGGCCACCGACTTCCGAAATTTAATTAAATATAAAATTAAATGTGGGTGTACTACTGGTACACCTCTGCCCTACCCTTCGAGGAAACAAGGCGAGGGAACAAGGCTGTGGTGGAGACTCCTCCGTGCCTCGGAAAGCACGTTCAGCCGTAATTGGTCCCGGCTGTCATTCCTGGATGTTTGACAGTCGTTGGGAGTTGACAGCAGGCCAAAAGTCTGACAACCAGTCTTACCAAGGGAGTACTCAGAGGTCACAGTCTCTTTTAAAGTTCAGACATAAGTTTGGTCAGTCCATATGAGGAAAACGCAGGTTAAAATCTGAGATGGTCGTTTGAGATGTCTTTTCTTTCGATAGTCCTTTTGTCACCTCAAATAATACCATCTAGGTCAGCGTTTCTCAACTTAAGGTCCGTGGACCCCTAAGAATAAAGAAAAATGTTGGGTTAAAAACTCTAGTATACGAGAATAGATTTTGTGAAAAATCAGAAATATTTCGAACCACGCACCTTGATGATAAATGATTTTTATTTCTGTAAGTAGGTTTGTACAAACACTTTTACACGTCAATCCTATTTTAAAAACTAGATCAGGTCGGCGTTTCCTATCTGACTACTCCAAGAAGAAAGGCCAAAACAAACTCAGAGGTCTCAGTCTCTTTTAAAGTCCAGACATAATCTTGGTCAGATCATGTGATGGCCATGTAGATTGGTGTCTGAAATGGTCTTTTGAGGAAAGAACCACACAGATTGAGTGGACCTGACCAGTCAGTGCACGCATTTGTCCGTAATCGTGCAGCTCAACTTAAAACTTAAGCCGCCTTATTACAAAACAACATTTAAATTTGACATGGCTTAAATCATGGAGCCAGTTTTTGTAATAAGAAAGTTACAGTGATTGAAATACCGTTATTTTTACAAAACTGAAAACTTAGTTCGGCATTAAGTTGTCAGTGTTGTGTTTAGGACCTTTACCATAGTCGGAATAAAGTTCGAAGTTCAATAATGGCTCCATGTTTTAAACCTGGGTCTGAAGATAAACCTTTTTTGTAATAAGGGGGCTAGAGTTCAATGATGCGACGAACAATACCAAAGAAAGACATTTAGAAAGAAAGAAAGAAAAAAAAATACATTTATTTAGCACAGACTAAAGGCACACAATATAATATAAGTACAGCAGGTAAAAATAAAAAAAAACAAGTAATGTCAAGTAAGTGTATTTGAGTAAGCCGCATAGTTACTCAAACTGCCAGACCATGATTAATACTAACTGAGAAAAAAAAAACCATGACCCACATAGCACTTGCATCGATAATCTAATCCCTACATCCTATTTCCCTACGCATATTCCACGCCCAGTATCTAATTTTCTATAATATCAGCAAAAAAAGATATACAGAACACATTAATAATACACACATACAGGTACACAAAGTAATACAATATTACTGTGTACTTCGTGCATTTGACAGGCTTTGGTCGTCAATATCAAAATTTAAACGCTTTTAAAGTTAGTGAGTGTAAAATTAGCTGCTATTGAATAGTCGGCCTCGGGTGAGGACAGTCTGTGCCTCTGTGGTTTATTATGCTGTTTCAGGTAATTTATTTATTTGTGGGTGTTTTTCGTGAAATTATTAACTGTTTTGGTATGAAAATGTGTGGGCAGTAATGTTATTAACATAAAATGGCCAAATAGTTTGTTTTAGTCAATTTATGTTTATGTTTATTATGTCTGGACTTTAAAAGAGACTTTGACCCCTGAGTTTGTTTCGCCATTTCTTCTCAGGGGTAGTCAGATAGGAAATGTCGGCTACATCTAGATTTTTTTTTTTTTATATGACGTGTAAAAGTGATTTTAATATCCTATTTACAGAATAAACGATTTCATTTCTTTTCATTTCATTTCATTTCATTTATTTTATTTAGGTATTTGATATACCTAATTATTATTATAATAGATTCTATATATATAAGGTGTATCTATTCATACACGAAATCTCTTAAGGGTCACTGTACTCATCATTATGAACAACTTTTAGCATTGGACCAATGTTGAAATCGCGAAAAAATAATCAGCTGTTCCATACATTTTGACGAGTTATGCGAACACAAATGTAGGGAACAGCTGATTTTTTTCGGGATTTAAGGTTTGGTCCTATAGTAAAAGTTGTTCATAATGATGAGTACAATGACCCCATATGAGATTTCGTGTATGAAAATAGATACACCTTATAGAATACACTTTATTACTACTAACACCAACTGTGGACCAAAAAATTGTCTTTTGAATATAAAGTTGAATGTGCAGAAGGAATTAATGCCAAACCTCCTTGTCTTCAATGTAGTCTTTAATGTTATAATATGCTTTTTTGATAAGGACACGTTTGATGTGGGTTTTAAATTTTCAATCGCTAAGTTCTGTAACAGACTTTGGCAACTTGTTATAAAAGCGGATACTGTATATAAGATATTACTTGCAAACAAGAACAAGTAACAAGTTTCGCCATGTCAGTTTGTCTGTTTGTCCGCGGATTGGCTCGGATACTCTTAGTACTACAAAGCTGTAATTTGGCATGGCTATACATATTAATCACGTCTACAAAGTGGTTAAATAAAATAAAAATGTTGTGTACCTCTCTTGCACGTAAAGTGGGGATGATATTTTTTCTCGTATATCTCATGATGTGGGGTTTGAATAGGCCGTTTAAGACTGTTTTAAACGATTTTTCGATTCAGGAATCTGTTTGCGTAATATAAAATATACAAGTTGTTTTAGAAGTTTTTGATCCTTATAAGAAAGAGGATCGATTGGCATAAAAAGAAGTTTTCATGAAAATTGCCCATTTTCCTGCTGACTGTACATCATTACAATCTGTGAATGAAGATCAAAATTTCTCAAAAAGTTAAGGACAGTCTCTTAAGACCGTTTTCCTGTAGCTACAACGGTTAACGTAGCTGCTCTTACTGCCCCATCTCAAAAATCCACCCTGTATAATAACGCTTTAAAGTGCTAATTTTTGTTACAGTCAGTGTCTCCTTCCTGCCAGCTAAATTGTTGTTTTTAATGTAAAAACATTCATGGCAGTAGTATATAATTATATAAAGTTAAAAGGAAAACTATCACAGCTACGTAGGTTTACAATTTAATGAGTAATAATCGACAAACTTACATTTGCGGTTGGAATGTATGGGAGAACATGTTTAAACAACAATGTTAAGTAAGTTTGTTCTTGGGATAAATTCATTCCAACTACGGAACCCTTCATTGTGCGTGGACCAACTCGTACTTGGCCGGTTTTTGAATTTCGATCCACAGAGATAAGCATAATTAAGTTTCAGTCTAATTCCAAAACGGTATGAATAGAATAGAATGCATTTATTTGTGAGAATATTGTACAAAGTTGTTGTGCATTATGTATTACGATCATATATTCTGCCGTTTCCGGCGTACAAATACTGTTTGTAAAATTATGGGTCATTAGGTATATTAAAATTAAATTATGAAACATTAGAATTACAAATAATTTAAATAAATTGAACAATAGTTGTAAAACAGATTAGTTATATAAGTCAAAGTGCAATAAGGTCAAGTAGATAAAAATTATGATGTAGAGACAATCATGTCAAATATTTAGGTACATTTTTCATTCATAAAATCTTCAGTCGAGTAGTAACATTTGCTTAATAGAAAGTTAAATAATTTACATTTAAATATTCTGAGGTTGAGAGTTTTGAAGCCATCAGGTAATTTGTTATAAACAGTAATGGACATGCAGTATACATTATTAGAAAAGAATTTAATTCTACGCCTAGGAACATTGAGCATATGTACTTTGCGGCTGGGTCTGGAAACAACATCATTGAACAAGTCAAATTCATGTCTGTTTAGGTGTACAAAGATACAAATTTCAAAAATGTATAGTGCTGGAAGTGGCAGTATTTTAAGATTTTTAAATAGTGGCACACAACTGTCTAGTGGGTGCGCTCCACATATTGAGTGTACGCATTTTTTCTGAGCCCGAAACACTCGTTTAAGGTCAACCGAATTACCCCATATTATAATACCATAGCGCAAAATTGATGACACATAACCATGGTATGCACATAGTGCCGCATTTACACTAGCCACACGTGTTAGTCTATATATAACGAATACAAATTTATCTATCTTCTTACATAGATCATCAACATGAGATTTCCAGTTACAGTTTTTATCAATTATTATCCCCAAGAATTTTGCGTAATCGACCTCTTCTATCGTCTCATTTCCATATTGTATTTTAAGTCGTGTACTGGTACTGTCTGGAATTGTATCATTTTTGTTTTTTGTTTTGTTAATATTAATATGAAGATTATTGTGTTCAAGCCATGTAATAATTTTATTTAATGTCATGTTTACTTCATTTTGGTACTCAACAATGTCGTCATTTTCGTTTATAATACTGAGGGTCGTATCGTCAGCGTATAGTATGCAATTGTGGGAAGTTACACTAGGCAAGTCATTAACATATAGCAAGAATAAAGGCGGCCCTAGTATGGTCCCTTGGGGAACAACGCAATTATTTTCACCTTGTTATTGAGACCTATATGCGAGCTTTTGATTTGTGTGATGTCTTCAGTGGATTCCGTCGCATTGTCAGGTAGAAGAAAATAATAAGTTTGATATGCTCGCCAAAACAAGCGTGCATGTGTTGATGGAGTTCTCATGAATATTACTCCACTGTATTCGGACTATTTTGGAAAGGCTAAAAGAATATGTTTAGATCTTTGGCAGGAATATGTTCATGAAAGATCAAAAGAAAAAGGGATATGGTATCGAACTATCCAGCCAGAGATTTCTCGGGTTCCGTGGATTGATAGTGACCTCAATAAAAACCTAATTACTATATAATAGGCTTAAAACTTCGTTCAGGACATATTCCATCAAATAAGTTTTATTACTTAATGAGGAAAGCTTTGTCCCCAAATTGTGATGACTGTGGTATGGTTGATGTCTTTCATATTCTGATGGAGTGTGTCCGGAATGAAAATACAAGAATTAATGTTTTTGGACAATATAAAACGTATGATATTGGCTACTGTAATGCCATCCTTGCTTTTCCAGTGTCCGATAAGGCTAAACAATTGTACAAGTTAGTGATTAGGTAGATAATAATTAACAATTTTGTGTTTTTCTGCACTGGGCGATGTGTTTTCTAAGCGACAAACCCATTTAAATAAATAAAAAACAAAAAAAAAATCTTACAGGAAAATAATCCTAAAAGTAAACCGTCAACTGCTGTCTAATCACCTACCGATCATGATACAGCGATATTCTAAGCGGATCATACGCCGTCAGCTGTGTTACGAGTATTCAAACCTTTTGAATAACTTCACCGGCATCTTCCCGACTTCCTTAAAGCTGGCTATTATTACGCCTGTGTACAAGGGTGGGGACAGAGACGATGTCTCCAACTTCAGGCCGATATCTGTATTACCCTCTATTTCAAAAATAATAGAAAAACTTATCAATATAAGGCTATTAACATATCTAAAAGATTTCAACTTACTATCTGAGTCACAATTTGGATTTCGTCGAGGGATTTCCACTGAAGATGCAGTTACTGCACTAAGTACACATATAACCGAACAGCTTGACAAAGGTAAAAAATGTATAACTGCATTCTTAGATCTAAAAAAAGCCTTTGATACCGTCTCTGTGCCAATCCTTCTAAAAAAGCTGGAATGTATCGGAGTTCGTGGAGTGCCTCTTAGCCTTTTCAAGGATTATCTCGGAAACAGGAAGCAGAGGGTTAGAGTGGGTCAGTACACTAGTGAAGATGCAAACACGTCATACGGTGTCCCTCAAGGAAGCGTATTGGGACCTACATTGTTCCTTATTTACGTTAATGAACTTTGTAACATAAATATTGCAAACGCACAAGTCCTCTCTTACGCGGATGATACTGCTGTAGTCTTCACTGGTGATACATGGCAGAATGTTAAACTTCGTACTGAGACAGGCTTGGCTAAAATCGCAAAGTGGTTAACAATTAATTTGCTTACATTAAACATCACAAAAACAAATTACATTTGCTTTAGTGTCTGCCAACGTACACAACCAGGGGAGGATTTTAATGTTAAAATTCATACTTGCAATACAGATAATCGCAATAGTTGTGGCTGCTCACCAATCAACAAAGTACCTCATATTAAGTACCTAGGTGTTATCGTGGACCAGAGGTTATCGTGGTACCCACATATTGAGCAGGTTGCCAATAGAGTCAGGAAATTAAGCTGGATGTTCAGGACTCTTAGATACGTCGTTCCCAAGACTGCCGAAAATCATTTAGGCCATGAAAAAGATTTCCTAAAAAGGATTTATGTTGCGCTAGTCCAGTCAGTACTTTCTTATTGTATACCTGTCTGGGGTGGTGCAGCCAAAACAAAATTTCTAGCGGTGGAAAGGGCACAACGCGCTCTTATCAAGTGCATGTATTTAAAAAAAAAGAGATACCCTACTGAAGATCTATTTCGACTTAGTAACTTGCTCTCAGTCAGGAAACTTTACATTACGCAAATTATATTAAAAAAACATAAGTCTCTTTCCTATGATCCTAGCTTACTAACAAAAAGAAGGAAAGACATGATATTAAATATCCCTAGGACAAGGACTTTACTTGCCAGTATGCAATTTAATAAACGATCTGCTGCGCTATATAATAAAATCAATAAATACATCTACATTTACCCAAAAAACTATTATGACAGTAAAAATAAAATAATGGAATGGATACAAGCGCTTACCTACAATGAAACCGAAACACTTCTGAAACCTTGAAACATACACACCCTCACACTCACGTACTCACTCACACCTACAGGCTACACTTTCACTTACATATCTCACTCACACACATACTTACACCCACTCATACACACACGTTTGATTTACCTAATTTAAGTTAATGTTAATTTAATTTATGTAGTTTTAGCATAAAAATTATACGTTTTGCTTTTTATATAACACGTTTTGCTATGGAAGAGCGGACTCTCCTAATACAGGCACTATTTGCCTAAAAGGAGGATCCAATCATAAAATTTGTTTATACCTATACTTGTTTTACTAATAAACTATTTTTATTTTTTATTATTTATTTACCGTACTTTACTGTGGGTGACTTAATTATTCGCTTGACTGTACTTAGTACCTGAATCTGGGAGATAAAACGTAACATCAAGTACGTAAAGTATATTTTGATATTTTTTTTTACTTTGGCTCTCATCTGGTTTCTGAATGGTTATTCAGCTTATTTTTAGAGTTCCTTAGGACAGATTCTGGGTTGGCCAGATTCTTTTTTTTATTTATTTATTTATTAAAAAAAAATATGGCAGATTCGTTTTACGGCAGAAGTAACATGACCAACATAAACCATATAATTTATGTAATGATAAATTTAAAGTCAATTTCAAACTAAAAACCTCAGGCATCAGATCAGAGAGGCAATTCCCGTATTTTTAACAACGTTCGCGATGTCATCTGTCTCAAAAATGTTATACTTACCTACATTTTTGAAATTTGATTGTTGCTGGCATGAGATTGCGACCTGAATTTGAACGTTTTTAGGTAAGAGAATTGGCCTTCAGGTCGTGTTTAG
The DNA here is from genome assembly GCA_948098905.1 of Tiliacea aurago. Lineage (NCBI taxonomy): Eukaryota > Metazoa > Arthropoda > Insecta > Lepidoptera > Noctuidae > Tiliacea > Tiliacea aurago. Next base: position 24,370,708 of record OX402593.1, read on the forward strand.
GACCTTCTAATCGCAACAAATAGTTTTCCAATCAATGCACACTTCTGAATTTAATCATTCCATAATACTTCTGTAGATGACTGTAAAATATCTGTCTTATCAAGAAACTGCCAAAAAGAGAATCTGCCGTAACAAGAATCTGCCGAAACCAGAATCTGTCCTAAACCGAATAATCAAACCCTTTTACTGGGTTTCAAGCGTAGAACACATTCAAGGCGTTACATCATGATAAAGGTAAGCTTATAAACGGCTTAACTCTTAACCGGGGTTGTACGGTCTCTGGTTAAGACTCATAAGTCTGTAATGTTCTAATTTAACTTGCCCACCGTCTTAAAAAGCAAATAAAACCTGATAAATTCCTCTGAAACATGTACAAACTAGCAGAACTAGGCATCGATGTACGCGTGCGTGACCGTCGTAACCCCAGTAGGCAGAAACTACTCAAAGTTACATTACTCAGTATTAATACCGAAGATGATGTTGTACAACTATTCCACTTACGGTCCGCGTAGAGATCAATAGGGAGGAAATACGTTAAAATGTTACCGGAGTTGCTAAACTTCGTATCCTTTGAGATTCGAGGTATTGAGTCGAGGCGGCCGATGTTAGGGGTCGATGATGAAACGATTTCGTCACGAAATACGGCTTGTGATGTAGGGTGGTGGTGATTTTTTTCTGAAATGTTATTTGTAAAATACTGGTATGAAATTATTTTTGATGAGAGTTTTCGCTGTCATGAATAATTATTTGTTGGTATTTACTCGATTTGAATGTGCAAAAATGAATCGATTATTAATTTCTGATGGCAACACTGTCACTCAATGTATATAAAACCGACAACTGCCCTCAGTTAGTTCCTTTCTAAGGTTCCTTACCCAAAAGGGTAAAACTGAACTCTATTATATATACTCCGCCGTCTGTCTGTCTGTCCGTCTGTCACCAGGCTGTATCTCATGAACCGTGATAGTTAGACAGTCGAAATTATCACAGATGATGTATTTTTGTTGCCGCTATAACAACAAATACTAAAAAACAGAATACAATAAATATGTAAGGGGGCTTCCATACAACAAACGTAATTTTTTTTCTCGATATTGATAACGGCAACAGGTAGTTGCTCGAAATATTCACAGAATATTTAGTTATATATTCACTTTAAAAATAAATAATTAAATTAAAATAAAACAAATATTTAAGGGGGGCTCCCATACAACAAACGTGATTTTTTTGCCGTTTTTATAGATAATGGTACGGGACCCTTCGTGCGCGAGTCCGACTCGCACTTTTCCGGTTTTTATATTTGCTGCGTTAGACGACAGACATAAAACCTTCCCTGTGAAACGTTAAATATAATGAACGGCATTTGAATTCAAAGTTCTGCTTTTTAATTCACGCCCGTAACCTAATTTCGTACATTATCATCTAACTTATTTTGAAGTAGTGAATAAATAGCCCGTTTTAATTCTTCAATTAAATATAGCTGTTTTAATTTGAAAATATTTGTGCGATATTTTCGTTGGATCCCAGTTTTGAATCCCGGTTTAATATTTTTGGCGTTGGATCCCACAAAACATTATTATCGTATGCGCGAAACATTATTAAGTTTCGTCTTGTTAGAGCTTTTTATGCATAGGCACAAGTAGGTACATCAACTAAAAACGAACATTTCAGTAAACTATTTAATAATAATCCAAATAAATTACCCCACATTGTGGGATCGCCCTAATCGTCCCTCCGCATACGAACCCAAATTTTACTCAAGCAAATTGTTAAACTAATATATAAATTCGTTGAAAGTCAGTGGTTTCCATTCTGCTTTACTTCGCCAACTAAGATTCAATTAAACTCAGTTACTATTAATTTGTTCCAATAGCAAGATGGTGGGATTACCAATAATTTATTAGGGGAGCCCTTTGTAGGCCCAAATGAACGCAAATTTCATCAATAATGTTATTAATGTGGAGTGGTTTAATAATTATTGACTGATCTGCGGCGTTTGTAATATAAATGTCAGTTTGGATTTGGGATTGGTTGGCTCCAACGTTGGTGTGACTTTGGGGCGATAGGTGGTGTGTTTGTAGTTAATTATAACACATATCTACCTACGCCTTTATTAACTAGAAGTTCTGCGAACAGTATACCTCGCGAGCACATCCTTTTTGGTGTAGTGAGTGCATGCAAGATATTAAATGCAGAAATACAATTATTATACAACATTATCTTTAGTATATGCGAAACCTGAATATAGTTTGTTCAAAATAAGGAACTAAATCGATTTCAATAAATTTTACACCATGTTATATTTTGTCCCAAAAATATTTAAGTGTGATGGAAAATGTTATCACCATTTAATTCCTTACAATACAATCGCCGTACGGTTAGGTACCTACTGCCAAATTATTGTCAATGAGCACAAGACTAGCATGTTTTTGTACGGACAACCCGGTAACATAACAACCTTATAACTTTGTGATTTTTCATGATACAGTTTTGAAATTTTGTACATAGATTCTTTACATAAAAATACTAGACACGTGTTTCGTGTTTCGCTTAAACTAAAACTACTATTGTGTAACACAAAAAATATTTAAAACGGGATATTTATCATGTTTTTTGTTTTTAAATATATTATTGAATATGAATTGTGAATTTAATTTATGCTTGAATGTTATACTGTTTTTTTTCTTTTCTTTTTGGTATACAAGTGTATTTTGCTCTAAACTCTTTCTTTTCTTAGAAGTGAAGACTTTTAATTGGCTGCCAGTCTCACATACTATTTTTTATTCTTTTTGTCAGCTCTAAGTCATAGTTGAAGCGGCACCAACATCGCCACATGCGAACTACGCGTCACACTGACGTCACGCAAATCCTGCATCGCGCAAGCAGAGTTTACCACGCAACTAGAATATATATAACGATATAACGTCCCGACATCAACCGTCGGGCAGTTGCCCACCAGACACAACACCCGTCTGGTCGGAGGATCCTCCCTTTTCTATGGTGGATGAGTGAACTTTACACCCTGTTCCTCATGCACCAAATAGTTAAAAAATAAAGAAAAATGATGAGTAAAAATTAGGTCAGTTAGAAAAATATATTAATAGGTTTTAGTTGGCAGAAGTAACACTGCAGCTTAGCTTTGTGATGAGAAGGTGGTCCCAGGTGCCCCATAAATCCCTACCTACTAGTTAAAGGGCGAATTCCACTGGTAGAAATCAAAAAGTGAGCAATTTACTGCATTTTAGGAAGCTCTGAAGATCCTCACGCTGAAGATCCTCATCAGATCTTCACCAAATTTCTATGAGACCAACTTAAAGTTACTACCTTTCAAATAAAAAGAACCATCGAAATCGGGTCTCTTATGACGGAGATCCTGTACCCCAATTTTTGCCCCTTTTTGGAGGAAGTATCAATGTGGAGGAAGTCCAATCAAAAATCTCCGGTAACAAAAAAAAAAACTATAAAGTCGTCAAACCTGTGTACTAAGTTTCGTCCAGATCGGTTGTAAAATACGACCTGAAGAGGAGTAGCAACAAACTCACAGAGGAAAGCAAATTTTGCCACACTTAAGACTCAACCACAGACCCAGTGACCTTGAGTGATTAGCTTGCGTGTTCTGTACTGAGCTCACGCAACGCGGCGTACGTTCAGCCAGTAACCTATTACTCACCCATCAAGGAGCGCTGTCCCCAATTTGACGCATTATTAATTTATTATACACAAAACAAAAGATATTTTAATAAAACGCGTACACTAAAAGTTCAATAATTAAATTATCTTTAAATTGGTGAAGAGCTCAGAAAAATACGCTTGGTAGATTTTGCGCCATTCTGATTTTTTTATCCGCATTAGACATAACTTTACAAATTAATTTCACTATGTAATATAAACATTTTATAAAATATTCACATATTAAGTTATTGAAAAAATGCTCTAATTTAATATGTATTTTTTTCAAATCATTGACACTACTCGTTTAGACGTGATCTTGAGTATAAAAACATTAAAAGTCGGTTATCGTCGCCTTAAAGCAGAGGCGCTTCGCTCGCTCGGTCGATTAACGTAGCTAAAAGTTACCTAATGATTAACGTCTACCTAATCATTTTTATTAAGCATTATTTATTAAGCAACGTTTATAAATAAAGGTGAAAGTATAAAAGGTTGTGTTGAAAAGAGGGGCTGATGTGAAAAGAACCGGGAGGAAAATCTTTTGTTAAATACTGCGATCACCAAAATATCGCAAGGAAGGCTGTGATAACATAATCAGCCTATAATGTTCCCACTGTAAGTCGGAGCCGTTACCGCTGGGCCACCACTGCTCCAAGGCTGTGATAATAGAGGAAATATTATTATACCTACAAGTCCTAATGTAGTCATGAGCATAAATACCTTAGAGTTACGTAAAATTCAAAAGCGTTTTTCTCGAAGAATAATAATTTCTGCTTTGATAAATGATTTATTTTCTGTAAGTAGGTTTGTACAAACACTTTTACACCTCAATCGTATTAACAAAAAAAATAACTAGATGAGGCAGGCGTTTCGTATCTGACTACTTTGAGAAGAAAGGCCGAAACAAACTCAGAGGTCACAGTCTCTTTTAAAGTCCAGACATAATCTTGGTCAGATCATGTGAAGACAAAGTAGATTGGTGCCTGAAAATTACTTTTGATGAAAGAATCACACATATTGAGGGGACCTGTCAAATCAGTGCCCGCATTTGTCAGTAGTCGTGCAGCTCAACTCAGAACTTAAGGAGCTCAACGATTCAACGAACTACACCACCACCACCACTATAATTTATTTGCATAATATATGTTATAAATGTGTTACAGGGTATAAAAGGTACATTGTATTAGAACCTAATGAGGTGTGCAAATTAATATAATAGGTACTAATCGCAACATTGGTTATTTAGAATAAATTTTAAATTGAGTTTCTTTAGAAAATATAAATAACATAATAAAAAAATTACACAAATCAAATCAAAATTTCAATAATCATTATATTTGTGGTGTCATTTCAGATAAAATCTGAATCTTTCATATAAATAATCATTAATTGAATGACACACGAATTCACGTGCAAACCTAATTTGAATTGGTCCATTTTGTGTAAGTCTGTGATACTTTTTGGCAACTTATTGTATATATTAGGTGCCATCCCCAAAATGTTTTTATATTTAATAAAAACATTCTTCAACTCCTTTTTATGACGTCTGATACATATTTATTTTTAAGTATGTTTTTGTTATTACAATATTTTTACCACCATAAAATATCTATAAAAACTTTAGGAGCAAATCGCTTTTGAATATTGTGTAAATGTAAGGTATTTATGCTCGTGACTATACCTAAAGTTTATTTATTTATTTAACTATTAATTTACGTACACACATATATGTAGGTATATAAACATACAAGAAAAAAGGAACAGAAAAATACGTACAAAGGCGATGCTTATTTCTAAAGAAATCTCTTCCAGCATACCTGCGATAGTAAGATAAGTTCTTACTTTATTATAACACCCCCAGTAGCATTTTACGATACACAGGAAAAGCTACTATATTCTTACCCTGAACCACATAAAACGAGGGTCACCACCACAGTACTAAAATAAAACCACTAAAAACAAATTACAGAAAATATTTTCTCACATTAAATCATAATCTTAACAGTTCAGATATAAAACTCATTTTAACGTCTGAAACCATAACTCTAAAGTCTCAACAGTTAAAATTTAACTGTCCAAGTTATCCAACGTTCAGTATATCAAGAGTATGGTAACTGGAGCCGTAAACCGTATCACAGTTTAACTTGAAACTGAAAACGTTTTAGTTAACTTTATGGGTCTACAGTATGTTATTATACACCGTGGTATTTTAATCGTCTTACAGCCCACTTCATGTATCCTATGACCACTAATCATTTATGAAAGTAAAAAAAATATTTATTAACATTAGAATAATAAAAAATAATAAAATATTATTAATTATGACGCATTACGTAGTTTGAAACACCCTGTTACGAGCGCGGTGCGGGCCTTGCGTTCCAAGGGCGGCGCGGAATGGAGCGCTAGGCTCGCATCGCGCTCATAGCAGGGAGTTTCAAACTACATCATGCGTCATAACCAGTGATCGTATATTCGGATGCATATTTACCTAAAGTGTAGGTGTTGGCTATTATGCGCGTCCTAAAGGGTCCTGGCCATCAGGCTGGTACGGGGTTACCGCACGGTCTCCCGTGAGGCGGCGAGTCTCCTTGCCGGACTGCCACCGTGTGATCTGGAGGCAAAAGTCCTCGCGCACATCTGGGAGTACGCAGTGGGCAAACGCATTGGTGAAACTCCGCTGCCGCGACAAATCACGGCACAGCGGACGGAGCTCCAGCGGGATCTCATGGTGCCATGGAGAGTGCGATTGTAGCAACCCAGCGCTGGGCACGCCACAATTGTGGCGATAAGTCCCCTCTTTGAGGAGTGGCTGGAGAGGCGCCACGGCATCTTCAACTTCTGCCTGACGCAGGTCCTCACCGGACACGGTTGTTTCGGGAGGTTCCTGGTCAGGATAAAGCGGGAGGAAACGCCCGGGTGTCACCACTGTGTGGATCGCCCGGAGGACACGGTGGAGCATACGGTGGAGGTCTGCCCGGCTTGGGCGGAGCACCGCTGTGTCCTAACGGAAGCAATCGGCGGCGGCGATCACTCGCGTCCGGCCCTGGTTCAGGCCATGGTTCGGAGCGAGAGTGCATGGGAGGCCGTCACCTCCTTCTGTGAAGCAGTAATGCTTGCGAAGGAGGAGGTGGAATGCGTGAGGGAGAGGCAAGGTTCGCGCCCTCGCGCCCCTAGTCGCCGCAGGAGACGCCCCGGGCTTCGGCAGTCGCAAGCCGATTTCCGGCCACCGTAGGCGCGGACTTGGCGATGGGTAGCTCACCGTCCGAGAAGGACCAGGCCCGGGTCGACGGCGCGTTGTATTCCACGCGCGCCTCAAAGAGTTGTCAGCACCAACTGACGGGGTTCATTAGGGCCAATGCCTGCCAGAGTTGCGAGTTTGGCCGAAAGGGATATCATGGCCCTAGCACACAGGCAATACGGATGGGTTTTAGTGAGTAAAAGTCTTACACGCCCTACCGCTCCGCCCAGAGCAGGAGAAGTTATTTCATAATTTCCCACCAAAAAAAAGGGTGTACTTTTCTAACCGTTACTTCCTTCCCTAAGTAAGTATTCAGTGCATCCTCCTTAAGGATAGATGTATTTTCGATTCAAAAACCGATCGAATTGACGTTACATTTACTTCGTCGGAAAACATAAATGACAGCGTACTCTGCTTACCTCAAAAAGTAAAAGCTACACGATACAGGTTTGGCGAGTGGCGTGACCTTTCGCAACTGGCTGCTGACTCATATTTATCAATTTCGCCTTTACTTTCACTGCCAACAAACAACTGTGTTCTTGGTTAGATCGTATGCTGAAGGAAACTAACGTATTGTAAACAGTCCGTAATATATTTGCTAGAGTAGCAAAGTAGTAAAGTTTTGCGTAGTGTTTGCTTTGTGTATGTATGTATTTATTGTATATGTTAATGGTACACCACTGACTACCTGCAGTATTGTCTCTCCTGCTCCCTTTAATACATCCAAAGGTTGTCTGTAAAAGATCGCTTTTAGCGATAAGACCGCCCATTGTGTCACCCTATGTAAAATTTAAACATTTTTATCTGTAACTTTTATGGTGTACATAATAAAGAGTATTCTATTCTATTTGGATGATAAAATATTAATCAAAATCAAAATATTTTATTTCACATAAACATACATGGGCACTTATGAAACGCTAAGCTAGGTGCACGGATCCAGTTGGTCGTTTCCTATGGAGAAGAGCCGGCAAGAAACTCGGTTACACTTTTAAAAATAATTGACTTTTACAATGTTTTATAAAAATCTACGGTCTATTAAACATAAGACGTTCTCACATTCATAAAAAAAAAAAAGATTTAATAAAAGTAAAAACCTTGTTGAAATAATAATTGTGGATATAATAATGTCAATGTCAAAAATTTTAAAATTACTAGAATCTTATCTAAGTAATAGATTGCAATGTACTGAAATCACAAGAGTGTGTGCAAAAACCAAAATGGAACGAACGTATGTGTCAAATTTCAGGAGTATAAAATATGGAGTACCTCAAGGTAGCGTGCTTGGGTCACCTTTGTTTCTCATTTACATAAATGATTTGCCAAATGTGACACAACCAAATGATTTTGTTTGCAGACGATAGCACTGCCATAGTAAAATGTAAGGACTTAAATACTTATCAATTTTACATCAATGAAAAATCATTTTCAATCATCATTTACTCTTACTGACATAATTAATTGGCTTAATATGAATAATTTAATAATCAACCTTAAGAAAACCAAGGTAATGCATTTCCACCAAAGAATTGAACCTCCAAAAACTTGTGTCAATTACAATGGCAACGAAATAGAAGAAGTTAAAGTAAGTGTGTTTTTAGGTATCCATATTGACAACAACCTTAATTGGAAAGCTCATATAGAACAGCTATGTAAAAAAATTAATAAATCTGCCTATGCACTTTTTCAATTGGCTAGAAAAGTAAATATAGGCGCGTTACTTGTTGCCTATCATGGTCTAGTAGCCTCACTTCTACGATACGGAATATTTTTTTGGGGTAATTCCCCGGATAAGGGATTACTATTCAAGGCACAAAAAAGGTGCATTAGAGCCATGTGTGGTCTGAATACAGATGACAGCTGTGCACCGTACTTTAAATCATTAAAACTACTTACGCTACCGTCGATATATATATTAGAAATTAGTATCTTTGTCAAAACAAATCCAAACCTTTTTGAAAAAATTACAATGGTACGAAATGTTCCAATTCGTAGTCAGTACAAAAATTCTTTGAGTATGTATAAATGTAAAACTGCATTAGTAAAAAAAAGCGTCCTGGGTATGGCTCCACGCATTTATAATAAAATTCCAGATGCCATAAAGGAATTAAATTTTACACAATTTAAGAAAAAAATGAAATTGTTCTTATTTGATAAATGTTATTATGCTATTGACGAATACTTAAATGACGAATTAATTTAGAATTACAATTATTAATCATTACTTAAATAACTTTGACATTTTAATTATTTTGACATAGACTTTTGACAATTTAATAATTCCTCATTTAGTAGTCTGACACCATTAGAGTATTGAATAATAATAATGTAATTGTTCTATTTATTTTCTAATTTAATACCATAATATTATGCATGATTTTCAAATATTTTTAGTAAATTTTAACTTTTAAGTAATCCTTAGCTAGATTTGCACACCATATTTGTACGCCTCCTGGCATAACATAGCGCTCTGCTTATCAACAATAAGATCTGTATTTCTTTACCTATGTTAACAAATAAAATTAACTAAATAAATAAAAAACAAATAATGAAAAAATTATATCAAGGAAGTACGTAAAAAAGATAAAATAAAAATAAACATCGTAATTTGGGAGAATCTTAATTTCATACCGTATCATCAATACCTACCTAAAAAAATTACTTGCTTTTAAAAGAACTCCGACTCGGCTCTATAGACCAGCAGGTATACATTTTCTCAAATATTGATTACCAGTAATAATGTTGTTATTTTATAAACTAGGACAGGAAGTAAGTAACGTATCATTTCACTTTGCAGATTCACTTTGTTTTGTAATATAAGAATTTTTATGATTTGACGCTGATATAGGTAAACGTTTAGCCTTTTTTCAGCAACATAAAAAACGGTGTGTGCTTAAGACCACACGATAGAAGTGAAAATTTACGACTGGAGCCGAGTATACGCGATTCAGCGCTGGGTATACGCGATTTAGCGCCGATTAGACGCGATTCAGTGCCGAGTATACGCGATTCAGCGCCGAGTATACGCGATTCAGCGCCGAGTATACGCGATTCAGCGCCGAGTATAGGCGATTCAGCGCCGAGTATACGCGATTCAGCGCCGAGTATACGTGATTCAGCGCCGAGTGTACACGATTCAGCGCCGAGTATACGTGATTCAGCGCCGAGTATATGCACCACCGACTGACAGGAGTCTAGTATATCTGATTCTAGAGACTAATATACCAGATTAAGCGTCACCGACCCGAGCGTGATGGATCAGTTTCGTTCGATGTTCAGAAAGAGCGCAAAAAGACGCCTAAATAAGTTTTCACTTCAAAATTGAGGCCAATTGCTACACTTATTTCATAGCGAGGAATCAGCCCGTACCGCCATCTTACCTCCAAAAACTGTAAACAGTAGTAGTAATGCTACCGGTTCTGAACATCAGTTCATTCCATTTAGTTCTGACAATCAGCTCTCTAAGGCAGTTCAGAACATTTCACCAAAATCCCGCCCCCCATCAACTAATACATATTATGGTCCAAGTTTAAAATGACGAGCGGGGTAGATCAGCCTATGAACACTTTGAACGGTGGGTATATTATTTTTAACTGACTCAAAAAAGGAAAAATTAATAGTCCACCCTTTCCCTGGAACAAAACAGCTAGAAGTCTTGGGATGGCCTTCACCCAGCAGTGGGTTGATGAAGGCTGACAGTAAAAAAGGAAGCTGTTCTTAATTCGACATAAAAAACGTAACAAAACCTACTTCGAAAAGAATAAATACTGAACATGTTTGAACAGTTAGGAAACCGTTTCCTCATTCTTTACTGAAATCAAATGCGAGGAACAGTTATGGAAGCCGTTTAATTATTATTTTCTGAAATCCAAGGCACAGTTTCAAATACAGGAATCTTTGGTTGTTTTCTGTCCAATTGCGAAAATAACAATTTTATAGGGGACGATAACCGACTTTTAATGATTTTATACTGAAAATCACGTCTAAACGAGTATTAACACTACTCGTTTAGACGTGATTTGAAAAAAATATATGATAAATTAGAGCATTTACTCAATAACTTAATATGTGAATGTTTTAGATTATGTTTATATTACATAGTGAAATTAATTTGTAAAGTTATTTCTAACGCGGATAAAAAAGTGAGAATGGTGCAAAATCTGCCAAGCGTATTTTTTTTAAACCTTCACCAATTTAAAGATAATTGAATTATTGATCTTTTAGTATACGCGTTTTATTAAAATATCTTTTGTTTTGAGTATATTTTTTCTTTTTTTTTAAAACGTTGCCCCACACTAGGAATTTCTCCTGTATTGTGGGTGCGTTTACAAACATATAAATTCACATAAACAAACAGTCAGACTCGGAACAACTACTTGTAGGTCATATAAATATTTGTACCGTGCGGGAATCGAACCCGCGACACGCAGCGCAGCAGTCAATCGCTTAACCGCTGCGCCAACCGTGTCATCAAATTAATAATGCAATAATAAATTAATAATGCGTTAAATTGGGGACAGCGCTCCTTGATGGGCGAGTCCTATTACTGGCTGAACGTACGACGCGTTGCGTGAGCTCAGTACAGAACACGCAAGCTAACCACTCCAGGTCACTGGCATATATCTGCGACTTAAGATTCTTATGATAAGTAAGTGTAGAAGTTACATTTTCTAAGTTCTATGGACGTGGTTTCTGAAATGCCATGTCTAGTTTTTCCCAAATTCCACAACCGCTAACGACTCGCGTCCTCTCACCACTCGGACCACCCGCCCAGGGAATCCCTCTCACTAATGGTGCTTGGTCGAAAGCGCCCAGTGTTTACTTTTATTGTAGAGATAAATCTGCCTTAACTGTCCCGATAATCGTCGCTAACTGTGGGCTACGTAAATATTGCTAGTATTATTGCTTCTTCCTGAATTTATGCTGTTTATGTAAAGGTGGAGTAAGTAAACGTCTGTCCTGGACGATTCCAGTCTCATTACAAAACTAATTCTAACTTAAGTTTAAGAGGCTACAATACCTCGATATGCTTTCCATGATCGTCCGTTATGTCGAAAATACTGCAGCATTAATTTTGAAATAAATATATGGTTAAGATTCATGAAACTTTGCATAATAACTGAACTAAATATAAAGCATATACTATGTTTATTATTTATTTATTAATTGATACTTTGTTTAAAAGAAGATGTAAACAAAAATTAAAAAGAGTATGCCTAGATGGTTTGGTCATGTTGAAAGGATGAGTGAAAGGCGACTAACAAGTTTGCCTACTCCCATGGTAAGAAGGCGTGAGTTTATGTATGTATCTATGTACCTACTATGTTTATTTTTTATTACCCTTATTTTCACTTAAACTATCGGCGCATTGGAGTCTTCTCCTTGCCGGCCTGTCTTGCTTGCTAGTAGTTTGCGAGAGAGATAAAGCGTGAGGTAGCGCTGAGGTATTATTATATGGACTCTTAAGATAGTGCCAATTTTTTATTATGAACTTTATTCTGGGTCAAGTTCTTAATACAATATTGACAACGTGGCCCACTTGCACTATACATCATCATTCCGTCTCTGTCATCTTCAAATGACTTACAGAAACAGAACGATGTTTTAGGTTCGTTTAGCGCTAAAAATTGTGGCACAAGCATGCCTTAGACTCGGTTCTAAAGTCAGTTTTCTAATAAAAACTTAAACTAAGTCTGAATAAAGTTCAAAATACAAGAAAGATTTAATTTTGGACTAAAGTTAGGACACGTTTTGTGTTATGACTGTATCAGTGTTGCTTCAGTCCACCGGATTCATTATCAACATCTGTTCTTGCCATTAAAACTACGCTAATGTTCTACGTCCACGATGACGGTAAAGAGTTACGGATTATAATCACGGAAAAATCTACTTGTGATGTAGCTGAAGTGATGACCTTAATTTGTGCTATCATGCTGATAGTATATTTAACACGATATGAGCTAAGTTCTTTTGAAAATCTCGTCTCGTTCTTAATTAATCCCCGAACGGATAGGCAGAGGGGTACCCTATAGTACTTAGTGTACCCAGATTTCGCCAGTTATGTTTAAGTCCCATGTAATAGGGGCGAGCCTATTGCCATCAACCGGGCACAAATCCAGACTCCGGGATGCTACTGAGAAATTCCTGCTGGAAAAACTCGATGAAACTTAACCCGGACTTAATTCATGTAACCACTTTACCTTTCACCTCTAAGCTAGGATCACATCACTAGATCGCTCATGCGTTTAGGCGACGATAAGTGACTTTTAATGATTTCATACTGAAGATCACGTCTAAACGAGTAGTGTTAATGATTTGAAAAAAATATACGTTAAATTAGAGCATTTTCTAAATAACTTAATATGTGAATATTTTAGATTGTTTATATAACATAGTGAAATTATTTTGTAAAGTTATGTCTAACGCGGATAAAAAACTGAGAATGGCGCAAAATCTACCAAGCGTATTATTCTGAAACCTTCACTAATTTAAAGATAATTTAATTATTGATCTTTTGATATACGCCTTTAAATACCTTTTGTTTTGTGTATAATAAATTAATAATGCGTCAAATTGGGGACAGCGCACCTTGATGGGCGAGTCCTATTACTGGCTGAACGTACGACGCATTGCGTGAGCTCAGAACAGAACACGCAAGCTAACCACTCAAGGTCACTGGCATATATATCAGTCTTAAGTCAGCTTTATATTGTTTCATTACCATAGTACCTTTAAAGCTTTGCATAAAGTTTTCCTTAAGTCATAAGTCACTATAAAACCTCCACACAAAGTCCTTACAAACTACCCACATAAAAACGCATTTAAAAAACAATCCCACAAACAATAGACGCGTAATTATCTTGTGTGAACTCGTAAAAACTTTAATATGACGCTATCAAATATTTTGCACCTAACTTAACGAGCGGATCCAGGTCATAAAACCTTGTATATCTCTCGTACTGCGGTATACACTGACGGTTTAGTTTATAGAAGAGTTTACCATCGTTCATACGTAGCGTTCAATGTACGTTGTAAATCATTAGTGATGTATGGATGCGTCAAAAGGGACTAGTTTTATTACGGCTTCGTTTTATAGTTCAGCAAATAGCCGCGGTGCTACAGGCTCTGGTTGCAAGTTTAGGGAATTAGGTAGAGGGCCTGAAATCAGCGGGTTGGAAGCAGCGGGCAACGGGTTGTGAGGCACACTTTACCCGCTAATTTCTTACGTCGCACTTTACACTATTTACTTGTTTTTTTATTTCTTTTTATTTTTTCCTGCTGTACTTATATTATATTGTGTTAGCTATTTAAATACTTTTTAGGTAGTTTTAATATATTTACAGTATTTTTGAAATAACACAATTGTATTGGTAGAATTAACAAGTTATTTGATTTGTTTAAAATGCTAAAATGGCGCCACCGGATATTAAGATGTCAACTGACTATTTGAGTCTGTTAAAGAGGAGGGATTTTAAAAGTTACGTGGTAGCGCCATTTTAGCAAGGCAGTAGTGATTGAACTGCGAAAGTGTAAGGATCTGTAATACCCATGTAAGTACCGAGAATTGTAATAATATATCATAAATGTATTGCCGTAATATTTGTGCTATTATTTTACCCAGTGTTTGAACCTAGTAAGGAAATTATGCTTATTCGTACAAATTAACGCTTTTATTTCTCTTTTGCTCTGGCTAGTCCTACAATTGTGTGCCTTTAGTCTGTGCTAAATAAATGTATTTTCTAAGGACCGACCGAAGGTTCGGTTTCGGTTTCGGCTAGTTTCGGCCAAAATATCTAGTTTAGGCCACAGTTTCGGTTTCGGCCAATAATTGGCCGAACCTTCGGCCCCGCCGAAACTAGGTGTTCGTGAATTGTCGCGCATCATTCGCCTAACTTCTATTTTCTTTCTTTCTTTTTTCTTCTAATGGTTTAAGAGGCTTGGTGACCAGAAGCAAGAAAATGATGAATGAATGACAGACTTTTAGTAGGTATTAATAAGTAAATCAATCTGCCTGCCTTTTCCCAACTGTGTTGGGGTTGGCCTCCATTTAACCTGATGCAGCTGGATACCATGGAGCGACTGCCTATCTGACCTCCAATCTGACCTCCATAACCCAGTAAATAAAACCCCTTGGTAAAGTTGTCAAAAAATAAAAGGCCCTTTTTGAAATTTATCTTGAATCGATTTATCGTGAGTATCGAGTACTGAGTCGTATTGTTACTTCACTAGTTACGTCACAATTGACCATCGTGACGTAGCTAGTGAAGTAACCATACCTACTTGTCAAAATATAATAGGCCCGTTTTGAAATTTATCTTGAATCGATTTATCGTGAGTATCGAGTACTGAGTCGTATTGTTACTTCACTAGTTACGTCACAATTGACCATCGTGACGTAGCTAGTGAAGTAACCATACCTACTTGTCAAAATATAATAGGCCCGTTTTGAAATTTATCTTGAATCGATTTATCGTGAGTATCGAGTACTGAGTCGTATTGTTACTTCACTAGTTACGTCGCGATTGACCATCGTGACGTAGCTAGTGAAGTAACCATACCTACTTGTCAAAATATAATAGGCCCGTTTTGAAATTTATCTTGAATCGATTTATCGTGAGTATCGAGTACTGAGTCGTATTGTTACTTCACTAGTTACGTCGCGATTGACCATCGTGACGTAGCTAGTGAAGTAACCATACCTACTTGTCTAAATATAATAGGCCCGTTTTGAAATTTAGTAAGTAAGTAACCATACGACTCAGTATTTGATACTCACGATAAATCGATTCAAGATAAATTTCAAAAAGGGCCTTTTATTTTTTGACAACTTTACCAAGGGGTTTTATATTACCCAGTTACTGGGTTATGGAGGTCAGATAGGCAGTCGCTCCATGGTATCCAGCTGCATCAGGTTAGATGGAGGCCAACCCCAACACAGTTGGGAAAAGGCAGGCAGATTGATTTACTTATTAATACCTACTAAAAGTCTGTCATTCATTCATCATTTTCTTCAACAGTCGTTAACTGTCAAAGATCCACAAATGACAGCCGGGACCTACAGCATAACGTGCTTTCCGAGGCACGGAGGAGTCTCGGTATTTAAAGATAGTCACTCATCCACGGACCAACCCCGGCAAGCGTAGCTTAACCTGATGGATCGACCTATGTGGCTGTTATTACTTAGCAACGAGCTCCTCTTCTGAGTATTAATAAGTATCATTGTGAAAAACGTTAACTCAGCATGTCCACCAAAGCAGCTTTAGTGCGTTCCGGTTTGAATGTTGATCAAATTACAGCCAATCATTTCAGCCTAAACACTTCCACTGCTGGACATAGGCTTCCCCCAAAAGTTGAGGGGGTTGCCATAATAGCCACGCTTGGCAGACGGGTTGACGATCGCAGTATGGTGTTAAAATGCATAGAGAACGCTGCTGCCCATTCTCCAGTAAATACCTTAGTTAGTCGCCTTTTACGACACCCACGGGAAGAAATAGGATGGTGCTATTCTTTACGTCCGGCACCGCACGGTACGCAATTACAGGCAAATTAAACATTAATTTCTGGTTAGCATCAGGTCTGCACGCTATCTCCAATCCCCTATGTATTGTTATTTCCTCTCCTTTAAATCTGACCTATGTAAGTAGTTAAAATTAATGGGAAAATAAATCTTAAACACTGTCTTTGTTAGAGGTCAATATATTACACAATCCACCTACATCTATAATAAACTGAACCGTAAATTAGATAAATATCCCCTGTTGTTATACGATTGTAAAAAAATAGTAACTGAATGGCTGAGATCCCTAACATATGAAGAAACAGAATACATTCATAATAGATTAAGCTAAAACTAGAAAATAATAAAACGGTAGATACACACACACATTATATGCATACACACACACGCGTGCACACCTCATGCCCGAGAGCTGCTAAATTAATGTTTTATTTTATTTTTATTTTTTCTATAAACTCTCTACTTCTTCTTTCTACATAATAGCTTCATTATTGTAATTCTCAATTCTTTATTGCATTCCATATGTATTAATAGATGGTATAAAAAAGTAAAAGATCAATATGGACCTGTCGGGCACAGCAAAAATTAGGATAAAGCAAAGGAAAGAGTGAGACAGCTCCGACACAAATACTTTTGAAAGTTCCTGGGGCTGCCTCAATTTATGTATAATGTTTAAGTTGGAATAAATATTTTTGTATTTTTACAAATTTTTAGGGTTCCGTACCAAAATTGTAAAAAGGAACCCTTATGAGACTAAGTCTGTCTGTCTGTCTGTGTGTCTGTCACACCTGGATATCTCAAGAACTACTAATGCTATCAACTTGAAATTTAAAACAGTTTTAGATGACGTTTGCCCAACTATTATGCAAACACGAAAGAAATGTGAAAAATATACCTTTTTTGCAAAAGGGACTGAAAGGGGGTATTAAAAATTTGAAGTGGGGCTACTAAGGCATGTGGGTGGCACATTCTCAAACATTTTTTTTTTTTTTTATTCAGTATAGTTTCCGAGTTTTTGATGAAAAATGTAAAAAAATATACCGTTCCCCTCCTTATCGCCGAAGTTTGCATAGATAAAAATCTGAAATTATTCTATGTGATAGAAGTTTATGTAAAGATTACAGGAAAAATAAAACAATGTCTCTACATAGCACAGTTTTTTAGAAATCATCAACATCTTACATACGTACGGAACCTTCGGTGCGCGAGTCCAACTCGCTCTGGACTGGTTTTTTTTATCATAGTCTTAGATATAATTCATAGAGAAAAGCTTTTGAAGCAAAGCAACAATAAATCGTTCGCTTATTTTAAACTGTTAGTGCCTGTTATCTTGTCAAGCAAACAATCCATCAAAAACCACCTTTCTTCTTTTATTTGCAATTTTCTTTTTGTCGCTTTACGCAGCTTACCTAATGGCCCACTGCCTCTTTGTCCACCCCTAATCCGGTTGTTTTACGACTCGCCTTTTGTAGCCGCCGGCACTGAACTACCGACCATTTTCATTTATCGTGCGTATTGCATCCGATTCCGTGCGTTTATACTTGACGATTTAGTTTATTGTGTCACGGACGCGTGCGATTTTTTTTATGTTCCGATTGAAGATTTTATTTGTTCTGTGTGTGGTCCTGTATTTGTGTTAATGTGTTTTATTCAATTATTTATCTTTTATTTTGTATTCAGGATCGTATTGCATGATATATAATGATTGGACTGTTTTGCGCGTAGGTTGAAGACTAGAGTTTTTTTTTGTAATATCTTAGGTTACTAATGTTAGGTTTCAAATGGATGAAAATGAAAAATTATTTTATTGCAGTAAGTAGGTTTATACAAACATTTAAACTAGATGAGGTCGGCGTTTCCTATCTAACTACCTACGCTGAAAAGAAAGGCCGAAACAAACTCAGAGGTCAGTCTCTTTTAAAGTCTTGGTCAGATCATGTAAAGACCATGTGGATTGGTGTCTGAATGATCTTTTGAGGAAAGAACCATACGAATTGAGTGGACCTATCTAGTCAGTGCAAGCATTTGTCAGTAACCGTGCAGCTCAACTCAAAGTTAAGGAGCTCAACTATTCGACGAACAAAACCAAGAAAGAACATTTGGGTAGGCCGCATAAATTACTCGTACTGCCAGACCAAGATTAAAACTAAATAAGAAAAAAAAAAATGACCCACATAATAGTCTTCACATTCACAGTAATTAAAATAATAATACTTCACAAAGTAAATATTCAATTTATTCATGCATAATGATTGGATGTTAATGGCAACATTTATTTAATATATTTTGCAACTTAGTGAAATACAGTTTCATCTTTGTACTGGCAAGTGGCAACACAAAAAGATTCTAAATGTAAAATGACGCGACAACGTGTCCGTCTTGTTCGGGCGGTGATGACAGTACGATCTTCAATCGATGGACAATCCCCTTTGATGACCTACAATTTTAATTTCAACAAGGTTCTAACTTTTATTATTTTAATCATATTATATATTGTTTTTTTTTGTTAATGTGAGGACGTTGATAGGCATAATAGACTGTAGACCATTTCCTATTTTTTTAAGTACCTACCTGGTACTTTTGACAGGCCTACGCTGTCCTCTCATACTTTTTAACACTGTAATTTGAAAACATTGTAAAAGCAATCTTTTTTTAAAAGAGTAACCGTGGAGTTTCTTGCCGGCTATTCTCCATGAACAAGGAAACTGCCAATTGGAACCGTGCACCTAGCTTCTGACGTTTCATAAGTGCCCATGTAGGCTTATATCAAATAAAAATATTTTTGATTTTGATTTGATTTGATGTTGACAAAGAAAATGAATGATAAAATATTTTGTTGTTTCATATTATCTTCCACCCTGATATATCGTAAATAGTTATAATAGACAGTTTATAGTTTGCGATATTGGGGTAACGAGTTCCTTTGGAGAATCCTTTTGGGGATTAGTAGGTAGCTATTTCGAGGTTAATTATATTCAGAATGTTTGTTGTTTAAAGCCGGGTCCGCTGCGCCATGTTTTCATGTTATAAAAACCTCTAACATCGTTACCTAACCGATCCGGGGGCGCCAATTGGCCAAATCGGTTAGATAACGGTGTAAGATGTTTTTATAACACGAAAACATGGCGCTGCAGATCCGGCTTTAGAGTAAGGGTAATTTTATAACACTACAATTTGAAGGTATACCTTTAAGAGGGTGCATTCAGAAAGTTGGCAACGTCGTAAATCGCCTTTCCAATTTGAGAAACCGGTGCTGCCACCGGTTAAAAGTCTGATAAACAATTTATGTCCTGTAATCTGAAAAAGAGAATATCAGCAAATTACCGTTTCTGCCCCTTTTCACCACAAATATGAATTGGGCTCTGTTTATACCATCATTGAATAACTAAGATACCATGTGTAAATGGCAACAAACACACAAATTCACTTAGCAACAGTTATTACAATTTATGTTTGTGTAACATTGAATTAATATCGAAATATCGTTTTGCGTCCAAAAATAACTGAAATCGTTTCAATGGGGGATGCCAATCCACAATTTGTAGCAACGAGAATCGTTTTGTGAATGTAAAGAAATTTTTGGAGTTGACACTTCTCCGGACAAAATATCAGCCTAGATTTTTTCTACTGTTGGTAAAACTCTGCTTATTAAATAAAAACCGGCCAAGCGCGAGTCGGACTCGCGCAGTAAGGGTTCCATATCTATAAAAACGGCAATAAAATCATGTCTGTTGTATGGGAGCCCTACTTAAATATTTATTTTATTACATTTTAATATTTGTTGTTAAAGCGGCAACAGAAATAGATTATCTGTGAAAATTTCAACTGTCTAACTATCATGGTTCATAAGATACAGCCTGGTGACAGACGGACAGACAGACGGACGGACAGCGGAGACTTAGTAATAGGGTTCGTTTTACCCTTAGGGTACGGATCATTTATTTATTTGTAAAACTGCCTCATTGGTCTAGTGGTCGCGAGCATTACTGCTGACCATGAAGTCTTGTGTTCGATTCCCAGGTCGGGCAAAGTGATATTGAGATTTTCCATTATGAATTTTTCAGTAGCAGCCCGGAGTCTGGGTTTGTGCCCAGTTGATGGCAATAGGCTCGCCCCCTATTACATGGGAATTAAAACACAACTGGCGAAATGTGCATATACTATAGAACACCTCTGCTTAACCCTTTGGGGGTTATAGGCGTGATGTTACGTGTATTATTTGGTACAAAAAAAACGGCTTAAAAAGATGGGAAAAGTATAATTGTATAATTTGCAACAAAACATGTTTAACCAATAAACTTATATACAATTATTATACAACTAACCATTTACACATAGGGACTAAATTAAATAACTAAGTAACTATAAATACAAAGACAAAAGGACACTTAGGCGTCGAAGTACTCGTCCACAACGCTGTCATCTCGAAAAGTGGCCAGAGGACTGGCAGCATATTTTGACAATATTTTTTAATAAGCATGCAAGTATTTTGAAGGAATCAGCATTGATCTCCACTGCGTGGTTCTGAAAAGTGTCATTTTTTTCTAATTATTTAAGCCATATTATAAGAATCTGACCAATACTCTTGTTGTGTCGTAATCTCAGCGCGGCTTCTGAGCGTGGCCTCTTTAGTTTGATTAAAAAAGAATGCCTTAGTAGGCACTGATCACTTTTACGATGCTCATGGTAGTAGGTGATTATTTGCCACCTCCACCCCTTCGTAGTTCATCTCATATCAAACTCGACAAAAGCGTTCGAGTTTCTTTGATGGGCACGTTAATTTGACAAGGGTATTGAATTGTAACCGAGCGCCTACAACGGTACGCGTGTTGTGAGGGCGTGACAAAGTCACTTTGAAATGTACCTACGTTTCAAGTTGTAGCTTGCAGCTATGTTGGATGGGAGTAACCTTATGTCGTACTGAAGTTGTATGAATATTAAAGCTTAAACGACATATTACATAATACCACTGACCTTGAAGGAAATGTCCTTGTTTGGAAACCCAATAATAGGGTACGGTTGCGTTAGATGTACCAACGCCTAATTCGTACCACAGCAATATCTGCTCTCCTGTTTATAAAAACTGACATCTAATGATACAAAAATTTACAACTAGTCCCGTTAGTTAACTAAAAAAACACGCTGAACTTCCCCTTAGACGCAACCTTACCCTACTATGAATAAATCTATATTAAATAAATTCTCTATTTAAATGGGAAACAAACTAGTGCAAGTACCGGCGACAGGTCGAATGCAATACTTCCACAAATTCTAAAGAAACTCGTAAAATATCCGATTTTTAATTTCGACTAGCAATAATAGTGTTTCACCTGACCACCATAAGTACGGCCCAGGCATACCCAAACGGACCCTTAAAACAATTGAGAAATTGTACAAATACGGCCACCTTTTCTGCGAAAGGATGGGAATATTTGCGAAAAGATGGGTGAGCGTGGTGTGTTTAAGGGATTTAGGACACTTATGTATTAAGTCATGGGAGTCGATTTTGGACCGGATACGGACGTCCTAGTTCAGGCTAGTAAAGTTTGGTGAATACTAAGACGCCATGGCCGAGTGAGCTATCGCAAGATAGCTATAAACAGGTTGTTTGAAAGCTAGGTGCAAAGCCATTAGTTGGAGTATTTTGAGCATGTTTTTAAAAAGGATTGAATCATCGAGGCTATTTTAATTACATACATACATAAACTCACGCCTTCTTCCCATGAGGGTAGGCAGAAACTATAGAACGCCACTTGCTACGCTCCTTACATCCTTTTGCTTCACCTTCGTTCATACATCTAGTCATACACGCACGCACTATTTTAATTATCATATTTTAAAAGTCTTCTACGACTTCAAAAGTGTCTCTATGCTTTGAACTTGGTTTATTAGACAAGATGCAAATCAAATTAACGAAGAAAAAGAAAAAAAAATAACACACCAACTTTAAGTGGGGCACTGTTTGGCAATTAACTAAAAAATAGCAGATTACCAAAAAATAAACGTACTTCGTTTAACACTTGTATGGCTCTAAATGATCTAAATGGTGCCAAATATCAACCCTTTAAGGCTTTGCACTCAGCTTCCAAACAGCCTGTATATTCTACAAGTCCTAACTCTACAAACCCTACATCTTGGTAAAAATGTACGGCTTGGCCGTTTCGCTGCCGTGCCGTCGCACAGGTACTCCTGTGGGCTTATGGTAAGAAATTTGAAGGTTTTTAGAGTTAGGCCTTGTAGAGTTTTTAAGAATAAAAGCGTTAAGTTTGGTAACCTATTTTACATTAAATGTTTTTGTAGAAATCTAATAGTGAGTCATTTACTACTTTTTAGGAGCTGTAAATCTGATGAGAATCTTAACTAAATTTCTATGAGACCAACTTAAAGTCGAAATCTGACCTCATAAGGCGCAAATACCCAGTAGCCCCCTTTTTGCCCGTTTTTGGAGGAAGTACCCCTCCAATTTTAAATCCCTGACGACAAAAACATTCTATAAAGTTGTGAAATCGGTATACAAAGTTTTGTCAGAATCGGTTGTAAAATACGACCAGGGCCCCAAGTCTGCTATTTTTATAAATTCAGTCATTCCAACACGATCCCATTGTCATTTTGATAAAAGTTCGTAATCTGCTAAATTCATAATGGTCGATCATTGGTCGGTCAATGTTCTCGTAATAGAATTATGTTACTTATAATGGCATTGTCTTATTGCGATTATTATAAAACCCATTAGTAGAAATGTCATTCATTTGTCATTATGTACGAGATTAACAATAAATGGCCGACCATTGGAAAGTCATCGTAATCTACTATTATAATGACGCCATTATAATAGTAGATTATCAAACTTGTCAAAATCAACAATTATGAAATCAATGATCGACCATTTTGACACTATTGTAATAGCAGCCTTGAGGCCCTGTAGAGGTGTACCAACAAACTGACGGAGGACAGCAAATTTTGCCCAACTTGAAGCAGAGACAACTAACGTAATCTATTCGATAGTCACTAAAGTTTTTCAACTGTCACCATACAAAACGGCACTTTGAGTCACTAATTCGACAGAAGTTATCGAAAAATACGCTTGCGATAGTATATTCAAATTCAAAGTTTTTATTTCAGACCAAGGATCCATATAGTGCTAGTAAGAACTTAACCTATGTAAACTCAACAACTTAAAAATACAATAAATAAAAACTAATTGGCTACATGAACATGTGCACGCACATGTCTGCCAGCCCAAAGCCTGATAAATGGTCCATCAACCTTGTCCGCCAGTGTAGCTAAAATACTGTTCGGGCTACCCCTGAATCGCCGCAACATCGATGCACACCGTTTGCGCATGATGGCATGAAAGTCATCTATTCCCGCTTCCGCAAACATGCCCGATGCACTGCAAAACCGAGGCAGCCCCAACAATATCCTCAGTGTATTATTATATTGCATGCGCAAAGCGTTGTAAGCCTTCTGTGTATACCTGACCCACAAGCTGCACGAGTAAAACGACTGGCAGTAGGCTCTGAAGAGCGTCAATTTTACCTCGTCAGAGCACCGCGCAAACTTGCGGGCAAGCACATTGCATCGGGCTGCCAACGCCCTGCGCTCCCTATCTATATCCTGGTCATCTGTGAGAGAACCCGTGAACACATGACCGAGCTATTTACATAGCGAGGTATATACTTAGCTTTTGAGGTGTGAAACATTTGTTTACATTCAAATTATACACGTTTTTGAGTCTATTAAAGTCAAAATAATGTCGGGAGGAGCTTATTTAGCATGAAATATGTTAATGGCCAACTTTATAGACTCTCTAGAGAAGCGTAAAATTGTTGCTTATTATTGAATAATGTTATGAATTTAAAGTTAACACAAAGAGTGGCATAAGAGCTAAAATCAAATTTTAATTTCTCTATACACTTTACTAAATTGTGACCCACTGGTTCGCGTTGTATTTTTGTAAACTTACTTAAATTTAAGTCAAAAACGCTGCGGACCACACAACGTCAACAAAATTATAAAACCGACAACACTGACATTTATAAGGAATATAAATTCAACAACTAATAAATGTCACAAGTAGTCCACGAACCGACAACCTTTCTATTTAGTCAGATTTTTTCGAGCCGTCTATAGAGACGGCTCGAAAAAATCTGACTAAATAGGCTGACTAATATACTTTCTTTCTCAGTAATAAGAATAGTCTTATTACTGAGAAAGAAACAAAACATAAGGATCAAGAGATCGTGTCGTCTAGCTAACTTCACTTGCCTTGCCTTCGTAAAAGTCATGGTGCAAACATCCATCACCATCATTTAGGCGAAAGACGTCCACTGCTGGACATAGACCTCCCCCTCCCCCAAGCATCGCCACTTCTACCGGTTCTATGCTTCCTGCATCCAGCAAATGGTGCAAACATTATGTAAATCTATTTGATCTAATTTAATACGCTAGCGAATTTAACGCTAGCGAGTAATTTTTCGATAACAACTCATGGTAGGCGTATTGTTGATGTATAATTTTGACTTTCCGAATGTGATGAAATGTGGGGAACATTGTAGTGTGAGCATAAACGTGACAGTAGTTGAGAATATAACAACATTTGGCAGAATACGTCTCCTTGATAGGTTATAGTACTTTTGGATATCACAGTTTTTCTTTCGCTCGTTCTATCTGGAAAATCAATCATCCCCTTCGATGATCAGTAGCATTAAGTGTCAGTAATTTATTATGGTACCTAATTAGTCTTTCGTCTTGAAAAACTCACCCAGGCGTCTTAACCAAAAGCGATCGTCGTGCGAATTCGCGATGATCACGCATTGCGACCATCGCTTTTGGTTAGGACGCGGCCTTGAGCTTCTTAGTGGACAGAATAGGACACTAACCGCAAGTTGCACGTAAGTCCATAAAAAACTCCCGATTAAAAGTATGCTGTCTCTATCTTACGTAACGTATCAGATAGTGACAGCATTACTTTTAGTGGGGAATTAAATTTAATGGATTTTCTTGTACGTGCAACTAGCGGTATGAGTAACCTAAGTAATGTCCCGCTTTCATGACTCGAGGACGTAAGGATGTGTTTCACAATTCACTGTTATTACGGAATGTTAAAATACTTTACCTGGGAGTCAAATGCACACCCCTACTCTTTCAATCACTACACAAAATTCGCAACATAATACAAAATCAAATTTAACCCGTAGTGATGAGCCACAACATCGATAATAGTGATGCGCTGTTATATCGAAACGTTCGATACAATATAATTTTCCCGAGTAATTAAATTCGATATCGCAGTAATTTCGGCGGCCATTATCGAAAGTTGCTATTAATTTTACTTCGTAATGACGACATTTTGAGCTACAAATGAGTTTTGTTTTTGGTACTTAACAATTTCTACGTGTTATTGAATGTTTAATGGTCTGAAATGTGTTTAATGCTATTAATTTTACATGAATAATTCGTTTGCCTTTAGGATTAATAGGCAGTGTTGGGATATATCATCCTCTTACCCATTATACCTATTTGTCGCTTCTTTATGCACGTTACGGCTTTTTCTTCCAAACATCTTTACAAAGTGCAATTGAAATAACTGAAAACCTG
The DNA here is from genome assembly GCA_948098905.1 of Tiliacea aurago. NCBI lineage: Eukaryota > Metazoa > Arthropoda > Insecta > Lepidoptera > Noctuidae > Tiliacea > Tiliacea aurago. The sequence goes on from OX402593.1 coordinate 24,396,732, forward strand.
AAAAGAAGTCATTTGGTCTCATAGTAAAAGTTGTTCGTAATTATGAGAATTATGAACAACTTTTACTATGAGACCAACTCTTTTTTTGTGAGTGCGAAATTATCAAATAACTTTTCCCGGTCTCGGCGGGCGTATCAGACTTTTACTGACTAAAACCCACCCGTGTTGAACACGGTTTAGTTACACAGGGCACACAGGTGTCAGGGCCACGATATCCCTTTGGAAATAAGCTCGCAACCCTGGCAGGATGAGACCAAACCTGAAATCGCGATAGAAAAAAAATACCACAGATTTTTCTTTCGCGATTTCATACCAACCCTGAAATCGTGAAAGAAAAAATCTGCTGTTCCAAACATTTAAGTTCGCCTAACTCAACAAAGTGTAGGGAACAGCAGTTTTTTCCGGCCACCGCGGCACCGTAGGCGCGGGCCTGCGGACGGTGAGTGATGGGTAGCTCGCCGTCCGACAAGGACCAGGCCCGGGTCGACGGCGCACTGTGTTTCACGCGCGCCTCAAAGAGATGTCAGCACGAACTGACGGGATCCGTTAGGGCCAATGCCTGCCAGGGTTGCGAGTTTGCCCGATAGGGATATCGTGGCCCTGGCACACAGGCAACGAAAGGAACACGGGTGGGTTTTAGTCAGTAAAAGTCAGACACGCCCTCCCGCTCAGCCCAGAGCGGGAGAAGTTAGTTGATAATTTCCCACCCAATAAAAAAAAACCCGTTTTTTTTTCGCGATTTCATGGTCCCCATAAAATTTTCCGGTTTTTCAAATAACACCTTGTACGAGTATATGTCGTTATGTCTGTCTCTTTCTCATAACCCACATCTACATTCTGGTCACATGCTCCTGATTCCTCCAAAGTTATGGGTTTAAAAACCCCAAAACAATTCTGTCACGGAGCGTACTTCGTATAAATTAATTTAGTATTGTTTTGATTGGTACCATTATTTAATTGGTAAATAGCATTTTACAACGCAGTCAATGTGTCGTAAAATGTTATTAGGTTGTTTGTAGGCACATATGACATATTCAATTAATTTGTCCTTACCCGGTATATACAGTCCAATTTTATCAATACGTAATAAAATTTTGTTTTGACCAAAAGTGTATTTGACTCCTCTACTATACAGCATGTATCAAAAAGGTGTGCTCAAATGAAGGGTGTGGGTAGAGACCATCAAAAAAAACCCAGGTCTGCTATTTTTATAAATTCAGTCATTCCAACACGATCCTATTGTCATGCCATTGTCATTTTGATAAAAGATCGTAATCTGCTAAATTCATAATGGTCGATCATTGGTCGGTCAATGTTCTCGTAATAGAATTGTGTTATTATAATGGCATTGTCGTATTGCCATTATTATAAAACCCATTAGTAGAAAAATGTCATTCATTTGTCATTATGTACGAGATTACCAATAAATGCAAATTTCTTTCAATGTAGTGTCAGTGCCCGACCATTGGAAAGTCATAATGACGCCATTATAATAGTATTACGAAACTTGTCAAAATCAACAATAATGAAATTTTTCGCGGTTACGTTGTTGGTCCAGCAGTGGTTGCCCAGTGGTAACGGCCGTAACTTACAAGTTGCAGGTTGTAGGTTCGAACCCAGACAGGCTGTAAAATTATTTAATCACCACTGCTCTCAAAACGGTGAAGGAAAACATCGTGAGGAAACCGATATGTCCTAGAACCAACAATTCGAAGACATGTGACGTATACCAACCCGCACTGGGCCCGCGTGGTGGATTACGGCCCACTCTCTCTTATGAGAGAGGAGGCCTGTGTCCCAGCAGTGGGAACATTATAGGCTGATTATGTTTTTGGTGGTTCCGTGTGGTGCCGGACGTAAAGAATAGCACCACCCTATTTCTTCCCGTGGGTGTCGTAAATGGGACTAAGGGCCTTACTAGAGAATGGCCAGCAGCGTTCTCTATGTATTTTAACACCATACTGCGATCGCCAACATGCCTGCCAAGCGTGGTGATTATGGCAACCCTTTGGGGGAGGCCTATGTCTAGCAGTGGACGTCTTTCGGCTGAAATGATAAACGATGAATAATGTTGTTGGACCCATAGACAAAGTTGTTAGCACACCCTTAAATATGTCCCGTATCTTTCTGATAACGATTAGACGTTAGAAGCACCTAGCTAACCTAGCCTAGAATTTTCCACATTGTACAATACCTTAGCTGTCACCATCATAATTATTATTTCATATTCAAATCATTATTTACATTCCATAATGTTTAATTAAAGGTGTTAATTAAAAATTATGGAATGTAAATAATGGCTTAAAGCTAACGTACTTTGACAGACCTTGTATGACACTGCAAAAGGTATAATAAAATTAATACATAATAATATAATGAAAATAAAATTAGGAAACAAATTATCAATCAACAAGTTTTAAATAGGTTATTAACATTAATTAAGTAAATATAACATTTATTTTATTGAGATCAGTTATTTATTTAAGCATTTATGTACACACATCATTAGTTTTTGTAATCGCGAAAAAAAAATCTGCTGTTCCGTACATTTGTGTTCACATAAATCGACAAAATGGTCCCATAGAAAAAATTGTTCAAAATTATGAGTACAATGACCCATTTTCGGGTATAGTTTAAACAAAAACTAACGTTGTATATAAACAAACAAAAAGAAAGGAATAGCAAAATATATTATTTCAGTCATTGGTAGTTCAGGCGGGAGACATCCACTGCTGGGCATACGTCGCCCTCAAGCGTCGCCACGTCAACCGGTCCTGCTTTACGAATCCAGCGGATTCCCGCAACCTATACAAGGTCATTGGTCCACTATCTGAGAGGTCTATGCGATCTGAACGTCATCACGTTAACGCTGGCTGTAGCTGAGAACTAGCGCCGGGGCTCCGTCCCGGATAGGGTCGCAGCATTATGTTGAGCGGTGGCCGTTTTGCGTGGATGTGATGCATATTTTCTCCCAACTTGTTCTTTTTAGGGTTCCGTACCCAAAGGGTAAAACGGGAACCCTATTACTAAGGCTCCGCTGTCCGTCCTTCTGTCCGTCTGTCACCAGGCTGTATCTTATGAACCGATATAGTAAGACAGTTGAAATTTTCACAGATGATGTATTTCTGTTGCCGCTATAACAACAAATACAAAAAAAAAAAAAACAGAATAAAATAAATATTTAAGGGGCATACAACAATCGTGATTTTTTATAGATAATGGTACGGAACCCTTCGTGCGCGAGTCCGACTCGCACTTGGCCAGTTTTTTTGTCTTTGCGTCATGTTAACCGCAAATAAACGTATTTTCTTTCTTTCTTTGTTATAATAATAATAATAAAAGCCTATAGTACTGTCCTACAGCAGGGCAAAGATTTCTCATACAGAGAATGCATGAGCATTGTCACCACGCTTGCTCAAGATGTGTTGACGATTTCAGACTTATCTATATATACATATATATAATCAAATAGTAACGAAGTAACAAACGTAAATTGAATGTTTAGAAACGAATCTGATTGGCGCAAAAAACGGCTCAATAAATTTGTATAAAATTTTGCACACACACTGAAAAAATACGAGCTAACTAAGACACATTTTCTCTTAGTTGGCATTAAAATGTTTAGAATCATTATTTATTTATTTACTATAAACAAGATAGCATATTTGCCAGAACAAATTCATTTTATTTATATCGACAATGTGACATGCGGTCTTTGTTACATCATACATGCATTGTTTGATTTTACTTCTTCACTTTTGTAATATATATCAAATAATAATTTAAGTTGATGGTAACAAGCAACTTGTTAGCATTATACCATTCTTAAACTGGCCAACATTTGAGTTAAATTAAATAACTACCCATAATTAAACTAACTATTACTTAGTTGACGGAACTATGATAATTTAACAAAGTTCTCCTAGCTTCAGAAGTCAAGATCTTGTTAGGCTCGTATGGAGTCAAGATGCGTGATTACATTAAACAAGATTTTTGTTAAAGCAAACACTTTTTTTTCAGTGGCACATAGTTGGATTAACACATAGTTGGATTAACACATAGGTCACTTTTAATCACGGTAGTAAGTTCCAGTGGGATACTTTCCGACATCCACGCGGGCGTAGCTGTGGGCAAAAGTTAGTTAACTAGAAGTTCAAGTTTCCTCAAGATGGTTTTCCTTCATCGATGTCAGTAATGTCCAAGACAAACTGAGAAAGCACTTAGGAATTGTAAAATTCACATTGGTACTTGCCGGGATTATCACCCACAACCTCGTACATGAGAGCCGAGGCCTTAACCACTGGGCCATCACGACATAATACTATTAAGAAAGTAAAACACTTAGAACGTTTAACCAAATTGAGAACCACCCACATATTGAATCGCACGAACCAGCCACGTATCCACATCCTCTTAAAAATCACGTCTCCCATTTGCCATTTCCTCGAGCGAACGCTTAACAAAATGGCTATAAAAGTTAAAGTCTCAAAATTTAAATATCGCAAGCCGTCTGGCCGTCTCCGTGCGCGATTGATGTTTATACCTACGAGTATATACAAAATGCCGAGACACCGTCCAAGATGTGGTTAGGAACAGGATAATTATGGATGTGGCGAAAATATTGGTATTCGCCTTGTGGGACTGACTGGGTCACATTAGATGCATCAGGACAGATGGCCAGGGTCGTCACGCTGTGGGTGCCTGAAGACGGGCGTCGTCATCCAGCTAGGTCTAATAAACGCTGGTGTGTAGCTTTACTGATTGGCCAGAAAAAGCAATGGATAAAGATAAATGGAAATGAATGGAGACCTTTGCCAAACAGTGGTACAGTAAAATAAAGAAAATACGTTTATTTATCAAAGAAAGAACACAAACACAAAAAAAGAACAATTTAGGCGAAAATATGCGTCATATTCACGAAAAACGGCCATCGCTCAGCATAATGCTGTGACCCTATGTGAGATCTGTCTCGCATAGGGCCAAACCAGCACTGAGCTCCCCAGCGCCGGTTTTCAGCGACAGCCAGCGTTGATGTATAAATAGATTAAAATAAAAAATGCGTATCGTCCAGCATAGTTTTATATCTATCTAATTCTGGTTGGATGGCTTATACATGACATTAACTAAAACGGCCTCACACAAGAGCAGTCCTTCTACTATTAAGGCTGGAATACATGCCAGTAACATACACAAAAATATGCAATTTAGAGGCCTTGTGACATTAACCAATCAGTATATTCCAAGCGTTAAGGCGCTCCGCAGAAGCCTACAGCTAAGCTACGCACGCGCGAGTACTTAGCTCCGCTTTCTATATAAATTGTGAATTGTTTTAGCGGGATCGTCTACTGCGACCCACGACCACGCTACGCAAGAATCCGTGTCTGGGAAACAAATGAACCATGCGGCTAACGTGGCAAACCAGTGCACATCGTAAGAACTAATAAAATAAATAAATACTTACATTTATTTAATTATGGCTATATACAGGGTAATTTTTAAAACGACAATAACTGCTTAAGGGGTCATTGTACTCATCATTATGAATAAATTTTACTATGGGACCAAAACTGAAATCGCGAAAAAAAAACCAGCTGTTCTCTACATTTATGTTCGAATAATTCGTTAAAATGTAGGGAACAGCTGATTTTTTTTGCAATTTCAGGTTTGGTCGCATAGTAAAATTTGTTCATAATGATGAGTACAATGACCCCTTAAGAGGTTATTGACGTTTTAAAAATAACCCTGTATATATTGGGGATGTATATAATTTTTTGTACGCTTTTGAGATGTGTTGTCAGCCAAGAATGCTCCGCATACCATGGACCGCCAAGAGAACGAACATATCTACTCCTGAACAACTGCGAGTAAGAGATAGATTATCCACGATCTGTAACCCAAGCGTTCTCGGTGACTTTGGTCACAATGTCCGTCGGGAACTAGATAACCTTGAAAAGTTGGTGGTGATGGTAAAAGACCTCGTGACCGGTCACCTAACTGCTGGTCAGACCAAGTAACTGCCCTCACTGGACTCTGTTAAGACTTACGACAGCCCTAAGAGAAGCGGAGAACCGAGCGAAGTGGAAGAACATCTTACACAAAGCCACGAAGACCTTTCAGGGACACGACCTTCAGTAATGAAGTACGCGAACAAGATGATGATTTCAGTTAAATAATAACCATCACCAAACATGAATTAATTGAAATCAAATAAAACCAAAATAAATCAAATTGAGTGCAAAATAAATCAAATCAAAATAAATCGAATAAAATTAAATCAAATGCAATGCACGGTCGATTTTACACATTGATGTATTACAATAGGAAGATATGGTACGCGCTCGTCGACGTGGACCGCATAAATTAGGGGAAAAGGACACAATCGACCATAGTCACAATCGAACTGGCGTTTGTGTAGCACGTAATAGTGACAATTATTGCTATCTCGTTCCCGCTATAGCCCGCGTAATATGTATTCTCTATTTCAGTTGTCGAGCACATGACGCACGACATCGGGAATTGTAGTTGTGTGTAAGTAATTCTAGTCAATTTAATATTTACGTGATGTTAGAGAGTGGTCTATCTTTCTAATACTACGTAGTACTATTACTTATTCTGTGTTAATACATCAATAATGTTACATAACATAATATTATACACACCTTTATTATTCTCCGAAGGGTAAGGCAGAGGAGCACCTATAGTACACCCACATTTCGTAGGTTATGTTTAAGTCCCATGTAATATGAGTGGAGCCTATTGCCATCATCTGGGTACAAATCCAGACTCCGCTCTGCTACTGAGAAATTCCAGATTGTAAAACCCAATAACACTTTGGACAACCCGGGAATCGAACCCAGGACCACTTTAGACGAGCATTTCTTCTACTACAATCTTGAGCAAACCTCCCTTCGTACGTCCAGAGTCCCCAGCACAGTCTAGGTGAAAGACGCCGAGACGCGGTGACTGACCTGCGACCGTGACGTGCAATATACAACGAATATTAGCCGCTCCACATACCTAGCCATTGTACCGTCGACGTAGACCTTTAGCAATCTCATTAGTGAAGGCTAAAACCCTGGGATAGATTAGCAAGTAGCATCAACGGTTTTTGGGGAGTTCACCAAACTCTGTTCGTTACATTTTGAATATTTTTAAAATATAAACTGTCTTTTGATGAGATATAGTTATTTTATTTAAATTAAAAGTTAAAATAAATTAGAAAGCAAGTATTTCCTTTCTTTTCTAAGTTTGTATAGAGTTTTAAATTTTGTTTAATAAGACTATTTTATATTAAAAAAAAATATTAACGGGACATTTTGTAACTAACAGGGTTTAGTGAAATCGGCCTTAGAAAGGATTTTGATGCGATATTATAATACACTAGCAGCGCCCCGCGGTTTCACCCGCATAAGTTTCGATCCCGCGGAAATACCGGGATAAAAACTATCCTATCTGTTCAGTAGTTTTTGCGTGAAAACATAACAAACATCCATCCATCCTCACAATCTTTCGCATTTATAATATTATTGTTTTAAAACTATGATGTCTCTTAAGATATTCATTGAAATCATAATATGATGTCAAGGGCAATTTTGTTCAAAATTAAATACTTGTGATGAATAACGTATTTATTTGGTAAAGGATTAATATCATGTTTAAAAAAACACCTTCGCAAATAATGCATTATTTTAGAACAAATTTGATTTCCATAAAAAGGTTATAGTGAGTCGCATTAAAAGATAGACATTGCGTAACTTTAATCGTTTACGCGGCGGCGCGGCGGCGCGGCGTACGCAACGAAACTCAAAAGGATTAGTTTTTCCCGTTTTTGCAACATTTTTCATTGATGCTCTGCTCCTCTTGGTCGTAGCGTGATGTCATATAGCCTATCCTTCCTCGATAAATGGACTATCCAAAAAAAAAAAACAATTCGAACCAGTAATTCCAGAGATTAGCGCGTTCAACCAAACAAACTCTTCAGCTTTATAATTAATATTAGTATAGATTATTGTTTTATTATAGCACAAGAATTTCGTTATGAAACCACAGTAAAATAATAACATTGTTTAAATCGAGTAGTACACACGGCTACACATCAAGCTACATATTTCAAGTTTACGCTGACCTCTCATCGTACGTAAATCCTATACAATCCCTACTAATTATAGACTTTATTATATTTTTTTATATTTTGTTATAGAATTTTTGACTATATCATGTTTTTTTAGCAAAGATTTTTTAATAAATATAAATTACTACATAACAAATATTTCGGTTTTACAAGGGGTCCGAAAAATTAAAAAAAAATTCCACCTTATTTACGAAATTGCTAAGCGGAAAATGTTGAAAAAAAAACATAATAGGTATTACTTGTACTTATAGATTACATGAAAACCTATAAGAATAGTCTTATTTTTTTTTCCATTAATTATCACAACTGGTGATACTTTATGATACTTTATTCACATTACAATCTAGCCTATTAGCTAATAAGTAATTTATATATAACTTAAACTGCTAAGTTACTATAAAATTGAGAAATCGTCCAATAACGTATTTCTTATTCACTATAACTTAAAGGGAAGACACTTGATTCACGTGTTCTTAATAAAAGTCAGCACTTGCACTACAGCTCAAGTTCACTTACACTGCACTAAACTAACTCAAACCGTCTTATTACAAAAAAATGCTTAAGTACTGTTTTATACCAAGACCACAAGGTCTAGGATTGTTACGGTATTCAAGTTAATATCAGGCTCAAAACGTGTTCTTATTACAAAACGAAGACTTTTTGAGGATCAGTTAGTACCAAAGAAGGTTCATGGTTCCACAGATAAGAAACAAAAATGGCATTCTTTCATTCATTCATTCTGCATCTATTTGAAGCAACGTTTCGTTTCTCTAAATATTGATATTATAATAACACTTGAAATGCATAAATAATTATTAATCAATACAAAAATATGTCATTTATCGTTCTTTGTTTAGGTTACAATATATTGAACAAGCACAACTTGTACTTTTGACGTGCTTTTTATAATCAAGTTATCATTTTAACACCTCTAGCGTGAAGTGGAGTGAGTTACATAGGTACGGCGCGGCACTCGTAATTTGAGACGAATGTTTATGTTGTGTCCGTCCATAAATAATAAAACTTAGTAGTATTAGGTACTGTTGATAATATGTGGTTTGTTCGTGACTTGTGTCTGGTTAAACCGTTGAAGATAAACTTAGTAAAACCCTAAGACGACCCACTGACCAAAACATGCATTTTTAATTAATATTAGGTAAGCAATGCTTTTTATCATCTTATTTCGACTGCCTAACGCGAATGTTCATATTATTATAGGAAATATTACGTCGTACTACGTATGACGATGTCTGTAAGATCGCCGAGACGTCTCCAGATCCAAATCTTCCAAATCCATCAAGTCGATTTGTAAATAAAAAGCCACACAATAACAATAAACGCTAACCTCAAATAAATTAGTACCGAAGTTAGCCCATAGAAAAACTAGGGTTCTCGGCAGACTATCTTTAGTACCATAGCTAGTTCGTGAACTAGTGATAAACTTCATTTTATAATAACGTTTTATTTAGTCATGGTGGCAAACCTAGTAATTATCCTAGTACTAAATTTAGATCGTGTTTTGGAATAAGACGGTTAGTGTCTGTTATCTTGCCAAGCAAACAATCCATCAAAAACCACCTTTTTTCTTTTATTTGCAATTTTCTTTTTGTCGCTTTACGCAGCTTACCTAATGGCCCACTGCCTCTCTGTCCACCCCTAATCCGGTTAACCTAGTAATTATCCTAGTACTAAATTTAGATCGTGTTTTGGAATAAGACTGAAAAGGTTTTACCCTATTTAGTCTTCGAACTAAATCAGTGTTGTCAAGGAGTTGGATCGCCTCGACATTCACATGATGATGAAGTCTGTGTTCGTGAGCTTCTGCATATTTTTGTATATCTATGTTTACGACATCCATCTTGAGGTCCCGGTGGAGGTCGCTGTTTCTAATGTACCAGGGCGCGTTGACTATATCCCTTAGTACTTTGTTTTGAAAACGTAGTATGATTTGACGATTGCTTTGACTGGTGCAGCTGAATACCGTAGGTCCATAAAGGCTGTCTTAAAATGACATGGTAAATCTCTCAATATTGTGCGTAAAAACTCACATTTTGTAGTTGGAATGTATTGGGGAACATGAATATTTGTTTGTTGTTGTTTGTAATTCATCCCAACTACGGAGCCCTTCATTGTGCGTGGTCCGACACGCACTTGGCCGGTTTTTATGAAAAAATACGTTTTTCATTATTTGTTATAATTAACACAGAAACAATTAGGAATACTTCTCTAACAGTTCTTGTTCAGTGCTTCTGATGTTACACATGTGACATTTATTTTAAATTCTGTGATTACCTTAACTCACACTGATATTGTTATTTTTTTGGAAAAGGTTTTTATTACAATTTTGTAAATATGTGAGCACCATGTATCTATCACATACCTTATTAATTTATCTGTCATTGCTTCATTCTTAACTCTTTTTATTACCTATTTTGGTATAGTAATTTTATTCTAGGTGCATCGTCTTCACATATAATTATATAATGAATGTACCTATAAAAAAGATTGTACCTACAAGATTTTAAAAGAGTAACGGTAGAGTTTCTTGCCCATTCTTCTCCATACGAAACTATCTTTTGGAAGGGGCGACTAGAATCAATTCTATTTTTTTGTAAATATTGACGTTCAAAAGTGTCTTTTTGAAATAAACAATTTGACTTCGACTTTGACTTTGTTAACAATGCAAAAAATCGAAATATTTCTTAAACTTACTTGCAAGATATTTATAATATAAAACTGCGATATTTACAATTACGCCGTCCGAATCTTAATTATTTGTTTACATATTTTATCGAAAAGTCAAATAACAACGAACTTTGCTTTTAAAATACTTTATTTAAGGTGTGTCAATGTCAAACTTTTAATGCGTTTTCCCGCAAAATAGAAATTTTGAGATATTTCTTTTTTGAACAAAGGTGCGCTTACAATGACATGAATATTTACTTTGTAAAGTATTATAATATTATTTTAATTATTGGGAATGTGAAAACTATGTGGGTATTTTTTTTTTGTTAGTTTAATCATGGTCTGGCAGTTTGAGTAATTTATGCGGCCTACCCAAATCCTAAATGTCTTATCTTTGATATTGTTCGTCAAATCCTTGTCAGATACATGCACTGACTTGACAGGTCCCCTCAATCTGTGTGGTTCTTTCTTCAAAAGACCATTAATCCAGTTGGTCTTCACGTGATCTGGCGAAGATAATGTTTGAACTTTAGAAGATACTGTGATCTTTGAGTTCGTATCGGTTTTCTTCTCAGAGTAGTCAGATAGGAAACGCCGACCTCATCTAGTTTTTAAAATATGATTGACGTGTAAAAGTGTTTGTACAAACCTACTTGTAGAAATAAAATGATTTATCATTTACTGAATCAGTTTTAGAAGCCAATGTGGCAACGTTTTGCAAGCAAGTCATTGACCGAGAGAGCAATTTTTCATACAAATATTAAACTATGCAAACTATAAATTTAATGAAGTCCAGACTGACAAACGACAAAAAGATCAAGTGTCACATGGTAATAAACTACAGTTTTAGCTACTTTTATTTATTTTTTTCAGATTCTATAAACATTTATTTTAAAACAAAATGTTCCAACACATGGTTTCTGAATGATAAATATCAGTCATCTCGGATGTCTCGTGGATATAGGTAGTTATCTAAGTGACAGAACTACGTTAACCCATGTCCCATGAATTTCTTACGCTTTCCGGGATAAAAACTAGAATATGCAATTAGAATAATAATCTTTGCCCTAGGTGCCATTTTACCTTAAGCCAGTCCCAAATACACCCTAAAATATATTTACTACTGCCTATAATTATTATTGATGTTGGTTAAAAATTCAGTCGAAACAATAACAAAACAATATAATTTAATGAAAATAAATTGTGTTATAGGTTACTACGACGTAAACTTCAAAAATACTTCCTACAATATTATCACAAAGAAAACACTTGAGCACTTATTTAAATAAGGTCCCAAGGTCCCACATAATTGACTTCTACATTTCTAGTGCTAAAACCCTTTGTCACTTCCGTGTAGCCCTCATACCTCGCAACAAAGACCTATGAAAGTGCACTGACTCATCGTCTGGTTAATTACGACGCAGTAATTATGGAGTTATTGTTCAGACAGACAGACAGACAAATTAGGGTTCGGTTAGGAAAATCATTTTGTTAATTGATTTCGGGTGTGTGATGAGTTTTGGGCTATCGATGTTTGTTGTTCTTTGTTTTATCGCTTGAAGTTTAATATTGATACCCACAGAATATGTTTTTGGTTGCTTGTTTCAGTTGGATAAGAGACATTTTCCTTTTTTTTTATTTAACAGTTTGAGCTGTTACTGCCCGTGCTTTAACGGAAGTGACTATATTTACCCATCTCTTCTGACTGGACGCTTAAGTTATAGCTTAATCAACATAACATCACGCCTGTGTTCCGTGAGAGGCTAGGTAGAACTGTATAGCTTAATTATTTATAATATGACTAGCTGACCCAGCGAACTTCGTACCGCCTTATACCGATAGCAGTGCCACCTACCGGGTCCAATTGTATTTTCAAACCATCCAGGATCCCGTTGAAATATAAATACGAAATTTCAACCAAAGCGGTCCAGCCGTTTAGGAGGAGGTGACAAACACGCGTACAGAAGAATTATATACAATCTGGCTCTGGATGTACGACATTAAATTAAAACGAGCACAGTACTAGTCCATCGAAACATTTTAAAACACGAAGATTAGTAGTTAATGGAAAATTAAAAAATTGCAATTTTCAAACAAAATAAATAGCAGAATCAACTGCATAAAAAGTAAACACTCTCTATCTGATCTACGAAAAGTTACTGACCTTGCGCGGCGCGTTAGGCACGCCTTACAATGTTTACCTATTATTACGGACTCAGATCTACATCATGATGAAAAATAACAAAATGGAAAATAATTTCCTGTGGCTAAAGTATTCATTGGATTTGGTTTATTTTTTGTATACGGGTAAAAAACAAGATACTCTTTACGGGGTATACAGGGATGTCAATCGTCCTATAACACCTTGTATATTAAAAGGCCGGCGATGGATGCGTAGTTCATAAAACGTAATACCAAAATAATTTGTAAATCAAAAATAGTCTTAATGAAATGAAATGAAATCGTTTATTCTGTAAATAGGATATTAAAATCACTTTTACACGTCATATAAAAAAAAAAAAAATCTAGATGTAGCCGACATTTCCTATCTGACTACCCCTGAGAAGAAATGGCGAAACAAACTCAGGGGTCAAAGTCTCTTTTAAAATCCAGACATAATCTTGGTCAGATCATGTGAGGACCATGTAGATCCGTGTCTGAAATGGTCTTTTGAGGAAAGAACCACGCAAGTTTGAGCGGACCTGTCCAATCAGTGTAAGCATTTGTCAGTAATCGTGCAGCTCAACTCAAAACTTAAGGAGCTCAACGACTCGACGAACAGTACCAAAAAAAGGACATTTGGGTAGGCCGCATAAAGCGCTCAAAAAACGTAGCGTGTCTTTATTCCGATTGGAATACAGAATATCTAGGTTCCCAAATATATATTTTGAATGGACACTGATGTGTGTTATGAGAAAAATAAGTTTTCTATAGAAATTTTAAATTCCTCATATCTCGTCTATATATCATTGTCCTTTCAAAATATATATTTGGGAACCTAGATGTTCTGTGATCCAATCGAAATAAATACACACTATACCTTAAGAATATGTTTGATTTATACATTATTTTGGTATTTCGTTTGTATGAATTACGCATACTACGCCGGCCCCTTAAGAAGATGTAATTATTATCTTAGATAAAAATTATAATCACATAACATAACATCACACCTTGTTTCCCCGACGGGTTAGACAGAGGTGTACCCACAAAATAATAATCAATGAAAAATAATCTGCGGAACCACGACTTTATTACTAATTAAGTATGCAAAGCATGACCCACTTTTATCATTTCAATACTGCGTAAAATTTTCAGTCGCTCAACGTTCGTTAGTCATAAAAATGATTCATTGCCTTAATGTTTAAATTACAAACAAAATCATAATTGATGCTAGTTTATATTTTTAGACTTTGACGTGTAGTTCGTGTGTCACTTACATTTTCTAGTAGGTATATGAAGAGATGTGTTGATTTCCGTGCAGTAACATTATAATTGTTTATTTAGAAATCTTATTTAACTAGAATATAATAGAATATCATTTATTTCTGTGTTTATGGTACATTAAGATCTTAATGCGACGATAACCGACTTTTAATGATTTTATACTGAAGATCACGTCTAAACGAGTAGTGTTAATGATATGAAAAAAATACATGTTAAATTAGAGCATTTTCTCAATAATTTAATATGTGAATATTTTAGATTATGTATATATTACATAGTGAAATTAATTTGTAAAATTATGTCTAACGCGGATAAAAAACTGAGAATGGCGTAAAATCTACCAAGCGTATTTTTCTGAAACCTTCACCAATTTAAAGATAATTTAATTATAGATCTTTTAGTGTACGCGTTTTATTAAAATACTTTTTGTTTTGTGTATAATAAATTAATAATGCGTCAAATTGGGGACAGCGCTCCTTGATGGGCGAGTCCTATTACTGGTTGAACGTACGACGCGTTGCGTGAGCTCAGTACAGAACACGCAAGCTAACCATTCAAGGTCGCTGGCATATATCTGAGTCTTAATAATAATAAACAGCTTCACATAACATTGCCCGTGTAGAAATATTAAAATTTAAGTACAATTAATATAAGCGAGATCATCTTGCAGGATAACATGGTCAAAGGGCACTCAGAATCAGGCAAGGCAATCGCAGCGGGATCACATTATTACACCACGTACAACAGGAAAACTCTTCCAAATAATTTAAAAATTCGCTAACTGAATAGAAACAGTTGTCTAAAAGTCAGACAAATATTGTTTTCCTGAATTTATTAGTGGGCCTATCATAATATCACGCCTGAATTCACAGAAGGGTCGTGCAGTGGTGTAGATATAGTTCAATTTAAATTTCGATAGAACGTTATAATAATATGTAGAAGTCTCACGTACTATAGGAGGCAAGCCTATTGTCATATCATCATCATTTCTGCCGAAAGACGTCCACTGCTGGGCATAGGCCTCTCCCTAAGGGGGGTTTGCCATAATCGCCACGCTTGGCAGGTGGGTTGGCGATCGCAGTATGGTGTTAAAATGCATAGCGAACGCTGCTGCCCATTCTCTAGTAAGTCCCTTAGTCGCCTTTTACGACACCCACAGGAAGACATAGGGGAGTGCTATTCTTTACGTCCGGCACCACACAGACTATTGTCATATACTGAGTACAAATCCAGATTCCGTGCTGCTTCTAGATAAAATACTAATAGAAAAATTCTATAAAACTTTGCCCGACGTGGGGGATCTCACCCTGGACTTCACGCTCGTCAGTAGCGCTTATGCTACTAGACCAACCAGGAGTCAGATATTATGTTATAGCAGATTTATCAACTTCTTAGAACTAACATACATTACGTTTTCATTACATAGTTAGACTAAAGACTAAATAGTGTAGTGTAGATTAGCAGTTAGTTTGTGTCTAATACGTCTCGATAATTGTGTACTGTAGCTAGACACTGCTGTTTACTTCAAGCCCTTGTCGCTGGTAGGGTTGGCACAAACGTGGATAGAACAGACACTCTTTACTTACTTTTATTTTTGGTTTAATTTTTTTTTTTACAAACTTCACTGATATAATGTTTTTCTTATTTGACATTAATAGACCTACAATTTCAATTTCAACAAGGTTCTAACTTTTAATATTTTAATCATATTTTATATTGTTTTTTTTGTTAATGTGAGGACGTTGTAGGCTTAATAGCCTGTAGCCCATTTTCTATTTTGTTAAGTACCTGGTACTTTTGACGGGCCTACGCTGTCCTCTCATACTTATTAACACTGTAATTTGAATACATTGTAAAAGCCATTTTTTTTTAAAGAGTAACCGTGGAGTTTCTTGCCGGCTCTTCTCCACAGGAAACGTCCAATTATAACCGTGCACCTAGCTTCTGACGTTTCATAAGTTCCCATGTCGGCTTATGTGAAATAAAAATATTTTTGATTTTGATTTTGATTTTGACTCTGTGGATGAAAAATTCGACTAGGTTTTAGATGCCAAAAGATGTATGAGTCAATACCAAACAAAAATTATAACGTAATTGCCTAATCGGATGAATAATATTCTGTCTATCAATTTGTTCTTGATAGCAATAATAATGCATTGGGATTACTGATTACATCAGATTAACTTAATTGATAAATATTAGTACCAACACATTATTGTCCGTGTGGTGCCGGATGTAAAGAACAGCATCACCCTATTTCTTCCCGTGGGTGTCATAAAAAGCAACTAAGGGACTTACTAGAGAATGGGCAGCAGCGTTTTCTACGCATTTTAAGACCATACTGCGATCGCCAACCCGCCTGCCAAGCGTAGCGATTATGGCAAACCCCCCTTTGGGGTAGGCTTATGTCCAGCAGTGGACGTCGTTCGGCTGAAATGATGATGATGATGACTATTATACGGGAATAGGAAGTGATTTTCTTTTTGCGTATTTTTTTTTTTCATTATGTAATTGAATAGCTATAAGTATTAGAACTTACTTACCTTGTCATTCATCCGATTTTCACAGAAATGCCAAAGCTACTTAAAATTTCCAACAAAATATTTTTTATATTCCCACAATTTTCTTTGCCAACCCTACCGTCGTCTCCAGTCTTTACTTTTAATCTCTCTTTATTTTCTGTCCGTACGAGAAAGTGTTGCGTATTTGTCTTTTGTCTAACGACTCTACCGGACTGGAAACAAGAGATTGTGTCTTAATACAGACAGTTATACTGTTTTAATCTATATCGCTGACATAGAGACTTCTTTACTACTAAAAGATTTTGTGAAGATTTTTTTTCTTTCCAGTTTCACGAAGCTTTGTAGCCGTAATTGGCGATTAAAGGGTTTGAGCCCTGTGACTGAGCCCTGTGACATAAGTCAATTACCTGTCCTTATCTTAATGGCCGCCAGATTTATTGCCCCTGCTGCCAATGTAAACAAAGAAAGTCTCAAGTGATTTCTAAGAGCATAAACATCCTTTGTTTAAGCTGTTTGGGCCGTTGGTGAGACGTGACGGTTGGGGACACTGACGCACTGGTGCGTCGGCGGGCCTTTAACGGTTAAAATAGCCTCCACTATTATCATCTGCCTGCCTTTTCCTAGATATTTTGGGGTCAGCTTACAGTGTAAGCGGATGCAGCTGAATACCAGTATCAGTATCAGAGCATCATGCTGAGATACGGGCCTTTTGGCCTCGTACAGGACTTTCTGATTTTATTTTTATTTTCACTTTGTTTTATTTTTAGTTTTGTTCTTTGTGTTTCTATGAGTGTGCTTTATTTTATTTGTGATCTGTGGGAGTCCCAATAAATGCTTTTTATTTCTTTCCTTCTTTTATTTTACATGGAGCGACTGCCTACATGACCTTTACAACCCAGTTACTGGGTAACACGAAATGATTTCCTGGTGAGACTAGTTGTCAGACTTTCGGGCTTCTTACTATTAAACTTCTAAAATAGCCTACTTTATCTACTTAAGACGGAGATATATGCCAGTGACCTTGAGTGGTTAGCTTGCGTGTTCTGTACTGAGCTCACGCAACACGTACGTTCAGCTAGTAATAGGACGAATTTATTATACACAAAACTAAAGGTATTTTAATAAAACGCGTATACTAAAAGATCAATAATTAAATTATCTTTAAATTGGTGAAGGTTTCAGAAAAATACGCTTGGTAGATTTTGCGCCATTCTGAGGTTTTTATCCGCGGTAGACATAACTTTACAAATTAATTTCACTAGATAATATAAACATAATCTAAAGTATTCACATAATAAATTATTGAAAAAATGCTCTAATTTAACATATATTTTTTTCAAATCATTAACACTACTCGTTTCGACGTGATCTTCAGTATAAAATCATTAAAAGTTGGTTATCGTCGCCTTAAATAAAGGTCCGTTACCATTTGTGGAATGGCTAATATTGTTGTCACGGCTTAGGCCATTCCTAAGTACTCATTATCGATACGAGAGAAGTGGAAGAGGTTATGCCAAAATGTTTGGTATCACTGGCAGACTGTGGTGATCGCGTGACGCGACTTTAGTAGCACAATTTTGCCTGTCGCGCCCGCGATATCGCATCAGTCTGTACCAGCCTTAAAAGCTATCTGCCAAGTGTGGTGATTATAGTGAATGGTGTTTCATTGTCGATGTGGCGAGGCTTAAGGCTTATCCATCAGGGACGTCTTTTAGCTGAAATGATAATATAAATATGTATTTGATTGCTTGAAGTTATTAAGAGATCAGTGAACTCTACAGGCCGATCCAATTTATAATCAAACATTTTCTTTGGACAGAATCCATTATTTTAAGTGGCTTAACTTTATCACTTCAGGAAAGCACATGTTTAGAATAATTTGCCTGAAAGGTTGTCCGTTATTTTAACGGTTTTGTCGCTTAATCCATTTTTTCTGGTAGCATTATCATACATAGTAGAACAAAACGAAGATACATTATCTGTTTTGCTCTTAAAATCACTCGTGCTACACAAAAATGAACCATAAGTAACTGAAATAAGGATAACATATGACTTTCAGAACTGTATGTACGTTTAATTGTGGTAATGGACACGTTTTGGCTCAGTTTCATTTGGCCTTGAGGTTGAAATTGCTTTTGACATCAATCATACAGAAATGGACTTTATTTGGTAAGCTTTAAAGGACTTTTGACGTGGAAATATAAGTTTGTATATAGGACTTGACATTTGTTCAGTTTATGTTGACAGATTTAATTTTATGAGACACTGAATTACTATTTTGCTTCCAAAGGGTGGATGTGGAGCTAGACTGTTTTGAATAAAACCAGCAACTTCTCTTGACATAAATGAAGAGAATTACTGCATAGTTGGGCTTGTTGATGATAAAGAGACACGTGGCTAATGGCTAACGTGGAGATCGAGCGAAATGCGAGGATTATCTGTGTTAGCCAACTCTAGCATAGGACTTTGATTAACTAGCGACCCACCCCACTTTGCACGGGTCAATGACGACATGTCAAAATATGATCAGGAAACTCACCACCGGCAAATAAAAATAACAGCTAGAGTAGGTGCTACTTTTGTAATCGAATTAGCAACGTCCACAGAATGACTCCATAGACCTGCCGTGTGAAACGCTTTAATTACAACAGTCATTGTAAATAAAGATAAAATTTATTTCATAATTCATCATTTCAGCCGAAAGACGTCCACTGTCGGACATAGGCCTCCCCCAGAGTTGAGGTTTGCCATAATCGCCACGCTTGGCAGACGGGTTGGCGATCGCAGAATGGTCTTAAAATGCGTAGAGAACGCTGCTGCCCATTCTCTAGTAAGTCCCTTAGTCGCTTTTTACGACACCCACTGGAAGAAATAGGGTGATGCTATTCTTTACGTCCGGCACCACACGGACAAAAAATATATAGGTATTTAACTGATTCTAAATGTTCTATTTTATTATGAATCCATAGTCACACTAAAGTTTCCACAACTTTAATATGGTAGCAGGCGTGAGATTATTGACTACGGATAGAAGTTTTATTCAGGGAAATAACATTCTTCATTCTATTTTTCCGAGAGAAGAAATCCATTTTCTTACAGTGAAATCTGATATCAGTTAGGAACTGCTATAGATAGGGCGATTGTTGAAGCATCAAGGGTGTAGATAAGACACCTAGATTCAAAGAACTTCAAGTCATGGAGATACAGAATAGGGGTTGTAATGAAAGCCACCCCTGGAGCCTTAGATATTATCGAAGGTAGGCGATGTAGACCACAAGCACCCACTGCAAAAGCATCAGGTGCTTGTGGTTCTAAACATTTTGGTTCATAACCATAAAACGACAGCTAATATTAGATTTACAAAATAAAGGAATATAAGTTAAAATAAGCTAGAAGGAGGATGCGTGGACTCGCGAAAGATAGGAGTGTAGCCTTTTCCCAGCAGTGGGACAGAGCAGGCTAGAAAAAAAATAACAATAGGCTGGCGTTGCTATAAAAAGAGGCAAAATTGTAATTTATTATTGCAATTTTACCGGCCACCCCTTCACACTAGGACATAGTATTCCTGCTTGACGGCATGCCTATTCGTTACGTCGTTAGGTAAGGTTACCCATTTTTAGGAGAAGCCTAAGGTACTACCATACCTACTACACAAGACGACGCGCTTTCTTCTTCTGAAAAGGGAGGTAATTTTAACAGATTTAGGATCCAGACGATTGGTCTAACTGGAGCTTTTCTTTATGCAATAGAGTTAATTAACTGTGCAGGGGTTAAACAAACGTTATTAACAAAATTACCCATCTTTTTGAAGAAAAGCTTCTTTGGTGTTGCTCCACAATAACAAAATACCCGATGAAATTAATAATCAAACGAACTTACCAAGTGAAGTTCGATGATAATTATGTGAACAGCTTCATTCGAAGCGATTTATTGTTTACGTATTGTAGCAGCGCCTCCATGTACCAGCCTTGCACGGATTTTAAGAGGTAAGTAAAAGTTTTTTTTTTTTTTTTCACTGGCAACACTGTGTCCGTTTTACCCCTACTTTGCTCCCACTACACTGTTTCTCTCTAACGGTCGGCAGCCATTTTGATATCATTTTGTTGAAAGCACGGCTGGTAATCTTAGAACAAAAAATATGGGGATTAATAGACGTATTTGTCTATGAGTGATTTCTTCCGAAATGACAACCGCCCCTCGTCCCTTTCTCCTGTGTCGCCTTTGCAATCGACGCCATACTTGTTTGTTGTAAGTCTATCGATAGGCTATCGTAGTCTGTGGTTCTGCAACCGCCATTGCAGTGTCATTGTTTACTATTTGATTTACATTTATTTCCTATTGTATCCTCACTGTCTCCTGAAATAGAATAATTGTAATAAAAACTTGAAGTATGTTCCACAAGTGCTATGTTGTGAATTGGCAGTTGACGAAAGGACGTCAATATTTACTGTTTCCCAAGACCGAGTTAAAGTGAAAAATTGCAAGCAAAGTCTTAAACATTTTAAACAAGTTTGTCTTTGTGTTGGCGCCTAACCCACGTTCTTCTAAGACGACAAAATTAGCAGTTGCATTTATCAAACTATGCATTCTGACCACTTGCACAGGTAAGAACGTAAATATCACGATAATACTTTTATCATTGACTAAAGTGCATCATTCAACAACCCCTAAGACGACCCTCTGACCCAATCATGTAATTCATAGGTACCGTAGCTTAGCTACTTTAAAAATACTTAATTAAATACAAAAAAAATATGATCCCATAAGAAAATTAAATAGGTAAATGAAAATTTTATTATTTATGAGAAAAGCACAGCCACAACACATTATTCACTAAACACACTCAGTAATTATTCTTAATATCATCATCCTGCCCAGCCTTTTCCCAACTAAGTTGGGGTTGACTTCCAGTCTAACCGGTTGCAGCTGAATAGCAGTATTTTACATGGAGCGACTGCCTATCTGACCTCCACAACCCAATTACTGGGTAACACAATACTTCTTGGTAGAGACTGGTTGTCAGACTTTTGTGCTTCTGACTACCCGTAAGTAATTACTCATAATAATAATTGAATTATTGAACAAATTTTTATTTCCAGGAATTATTGCTACATCTGTTTGTTTTGAAAACTCAAACCTTGTGGTCATACGACAACACCACCACTTCGGGCAGTGGAAATGAAGCCTCAGAAAACCAAATCATGAAAGGTAAAATAATTGAATATTATAGTTATCATTGACTAGTAGTGTTGCAGCAAATATGGATATTTCTTTCCACTATAAACAGATATTTGTTTACACTACTTAAGTTGGCAACAAACTAAAACACACACATTGTAGCTAGCCGTCTGATTAGTAGCCATAGGTACCACACATACAAGAAATACATGGAGGGTATAATTATACAGAGTATATCTCAATCTGATTATAGTGCATTAGCTTTTGTTTAAAAAACAAATGAATATTGATGATAGTGAGAACTGTAATAATTGTGCTGGTATGGAATCCTTAGTGAGCAAGTCCATGTGTCCATGCAAATATTTCTGGTTTTTCAATCTGCTAAGACTTGTGTTCCTAATATTTTCTTTACTTGTTACAGATGCAGTTGTTCCTGAAGTTACAAGTTTCAATAACAGAAGTCTGAAGAAGGAGGAGTAGTCTGAACAAGGCATGTTGTTTTAATCAAAAATCTGTAGGCTAATTATGCCAAGTTCTAAACTGTGTCATGAATTTGTAAAATCGTTGAAGCAAGTTAAATCCAGATCAAGCTTGAAGAATACTCAAAAATGTATGTATTAGGTACTCGGTTGTCAACTATGTACTTGTTTCAAAATGAAATAAAAGTAAAAATTTATGATATCAAATGCATTTTATTCATTACAATTTCCAATTATAATACTCGTAGGTTTAAATACAGAACCCCCTTTTTTCCCAGTCGGTTAAGTCGCTTAAAAGGCTAGTATTCAAACTATTCTAGGCTCGATAAACCTCGGCAAAAAGACTCGGGTTTCGAACCACTACGACCGACAACATTTTTGTGCGATAAAATTAAAAAAATACCAAACGTCACAATCAAAGCAAGCAGATTCTAAAGCGATTTTTCTTGTACGGGAGATTACCATCTGAGTACTACTTAATCTGTGGTTGAAAGCTAATAAATATTTCACATTTTTATTTATCTAGGGTAGGGTAGGTAACTTTTCTAAGGAGGGTATAAATCGCTTCGAATGAAGCTGTTCACATAATTATCATCGAACTTCACTTGGTAAGTTCGTTTGATTATTAATTATGTTTCACAGCTTCATTCGAAGCGATTTATTGTTTACGTATTGTAGATGTTCAGAGACAAAAATGTGAAATTAAACATAACAGGTGAGTAATCACAAGTGTATTTTATTATAAGTTTATAACTAGCTATCATTTGATTTAAATTCTTAATCTAATAAAAGGTTTTTGTTACAGATTATGACCACCAGCAAGTACCGTAGTGGAAAAGAGATGAGGATCAGTTACAACCTGCCTATTATAATGTTTTGCGAAGACAGAAGATGATGCACTCCATCCGGCAGTCTTTCTAATAAGGTCAATATTGACTCCAAGTCTATTGGCTGAGGATGTGGCTGCGTGACGAGTGCTGTGTGCACTAAATATGGACGTGTCTATACCGCTATTGTAAAGTGTATCTTTTATCCAGTGACTAAGTGTTTGTGATGAAACTTTTGAGTGTGGTTTTTTGTAGCTTACAATTAAATAATCATTTTTACGATGCGGTTGAGTCTTATTTATATAAACCTCTAGGCATTTAGCGGGACAGATCTGAGGACGAGTGTCGAAAAAAGGTAATCTTAAAACTGGTTGTGAAAAGTTTGGTTTGGAAGTTTTTATCAAATCAGGTATTGTTGTAATTATGTCAATATTAGAATTCACTTGAACGTTGCCTAATTTTATTAATGAAAATGTTTGAACGCGATGCGCAGTCACCAAAGCCAATAGAGTTACAGTCTTTTTGGAAAGAGTTTCCAAATCAAGGTCTGTGTTAGGCCATTTTTGTGCTAAGTAATTTAGAACTGTGGTTGGATCCCACGTCAAATTATATTTTGGATTACTAGGTATTAATCTGTAAACTCCTTTCATAAATCGCTTAATTCTATCGTCGTTTGCCACATTACTTAACAACAAGGATAATGCGGATTTATATGAATTGATATTACCATATGTTGCCCCTTTGTCAAAAATTGTAGTAAGAAAATGAATGACTATAGGAACTGAAACTGAGGAATAATCATACCCATGTTTATTACAATAATTTAACCATGATTTTATACAAACATCATATTGTTTATAGGTGGAATCAGATAATGAAGATAACATAATTTCAATGGATTGATTAGATAAATGTCTTTTTAATAATGTTTGCCTGAAAGCTTCGCGGCAACCAATTTCAGGGTGCGGTGCAGATTGTGAGGCATTCTGAAAGGAGAAGTTAACAAATTTACGTTTGGTTCGAAATATATTGGTTTGGAACAAATTAACTTTTGGAAAACAGGGAACCAGGGTTGTGTTGGCCAATATGGTACAACTACTATGCCATTTGCTTTATCATTAATTATTTTTTGCATTGTTTTTGTGATAAGTGAGAACGGTGGAAATGCGTAGAATAGTTTATTTTTCCATGGAATGGTGAAAGCATCGATTGCGTAAGCGTCAGGGTCGTTTTTCCAAGTTATGTACCTGGGACACTTAGCATTACACCTACTCGCGAAAAGGTCTATTTCAGGGTATCCAAAATAATATGCTATTTGGCTGAATGCATCATCATTGAGTTCCCATTCAGTGTCCTGAAATTTCATACGCGATAATTGATCTGCTTCATAATTGTCTTTAGTGTTTATGTAAGACGCGAAAATCGTTATTCTACGCCTTTCGCACCACTGCCATATTTCTTTAGTGATATTATGCAAGTGTTCAAACTGTATGCTGCCCATTTTTTTTTTTTTTTTGGGTGGGAAATTATCAAATAACTTCTCCCGCTCTGGGCGGAGCGGGAGGGCGTGTCAGACTTTTACTGACTAAAACCCACCCGTATTCCTTCATTTGCCTGTGTGCCAAGGCCACGATATCCCTTTTGGACAAACTCGCAACCCTGGCAGGCATTGGCCCTAGCGGACCCCGTCAGTTGGTGCTGACAACTCTTTGAGGCGCGCGTGGAATACGACGCGCCGTCGACACGGGCCTGGTCGTTATCGGATGGTGAGCTACCCATCGCTCACCGTCCGCAAACCCGCGCCTACGGTGGCCGGAAGCCGGCTTGCTACTCCCGACGCCCGGGGCGTCTCCTGCGGCGACTAGGGGCGCGAGGGCGCGAACCTTGCCTCTCCCTCACGCGTTCCGCCTCCTCCTTCGCAAGCATTACTGCTTCGCAGAAGGAGGTGACGGCCTCCCATGCACTCTCGCTCCGAACCATGGCCTGAACCAGGGCCGGACGCGAGAGATCGCCGCCGCCGATCGCCTCCGTGAGGACACGGCGGTGCTCCGCCCAAGCTGGGCAGACCTCCACCGTATGCTCCACCGTGTCCTCCGGGCGATCCACACAGTGGTGACACCCGGGCGTTTCCTCCCGCTTTATCCTGAACAGGAACCTCCCAAAACAACCATGTCCGGTGAGGACCTGTGTCAGGCGGAAGGTGAGGACGCCGTGGCGCCTCTCTAGCCACTCCTCAAAGAGGGGACTTATCGCCACAATTGTGGCGTGCCCTGTATGCTGCCCATGCGATTTATACAAGATATGGCAGTTACATTATCAATTCGTAATAGTATTTTTAAATTATACGATTCGTGGGCAAAACATTTAAGTGCGAGAAAAGCTGCCTTTAACTCTAACTCGTTACTATGTACGGTTCTTTCATTATCTTTCCAATAGCCAATACATTTATCTGTGCTGCAATAAGCTCCCCAACCCGTACATGACGCGTCGGAAAAGATTTCTAAATCATATTGGTCGCAAGTTAAAGAAAATGAACCATGATCAATATGATCTAACCACCACAACATATCACTATGTAAGCTGTTGGGCAGTCGAACTAACTGTTCGTAGCTAGGATTGGTAAGTAAACAGGAATATTTAAATTGTTCAAAAAGTTTAGTGTAAAGCCATGCATATTGAATTGCTGTACAAGCTGAAATTAATAAACCTATAAACCGAGCAAATTCACGAAGTTTACATTTACGCTTTTTCAAGAAGCTAGAAATGTATTCTTTTATTTTTGACTTTTTTGCACAAGGTAATTTTAATAACATATTTTTCGAGTCGAATTCGAAACCTAAAAACTTGCATAGTGTTTGCGGTTCTAAGCAGCTTTTTCTGTATTTATTATGAAACCTAAGGTTTTAAGTAATTTTATTGTTAAGTCAACGTTATTTTGACATTCAAGAAAAGTTGTTCCAATACAAAATATATCATCGATATACACAACTGATATCATGCCATGGGTTCTTAGATATTCCATAACTGGCTTTAGTAATTTTGTAAAAACGTATGGAGCAGTGCATAAGCCAAACGGTAGACAGTTAAATTCATAAAGGGTATTATTATATTTAAAACGGAGGTATTTTCGGTGAGATTTATGTACAGAAATTAAAAAGTAAGCATCTTTTAGATCTATTGATGCCATATAACAGTTTTTTGTTATAAGCTTTGAGGCTGTACGATAATCCTCCATCTTGAAATGTTTGGTATCTACGAATTTGTTTAAACATTTAAGGTTCAGTATGAATCTCTTGTCGCCGTTTGGTTTAGGCACTAAAAACACACTCGATATAAATTCTCCTTTAACAGAATGACAATGAGATATTATTATCTAGTAGGTTTTTAATGGATTGATCAAAATCTTGGGTTTCTTGAATATTCTTAGGAAAACATTAGGAGAATCAGTACGATATGGTAAACATTTAAAGGGTATTTGGTACCCTTTTATCCAGGATAGAATCGTTTTGTCAGTAGTGATAACTGACCACTTTTTGAAAAAATACTGGAGCCTGCCAGCGGTTAGTACCTGATCAGTTACTTTCGATGCGGTGGCCTCGTCGGGGACGAGAAGCGGCGCGAACTGCCGCTGGTTTGCGGTGGTGGTGGCGGCCGATACGCAGGGCGAGCAGCTCGCCCCGTATTGCTTTGTTGTCCGTCTTGCGGTGCTGAGGGTTGTAGTTTAAATGACCCTTATTTGGACCTTTTGGAATACCTTTAGGCTTGTTATATTTTGGTCTTAGGGCGTGTTTCAAGGCATCTCCTGATTGCTGTATTGTCTTGGCGGCTTTAACCTTGTCGGTAACATTTTCCCCAAATAAGAAACTGCCCCTTTTTGTTTCAAGCAAGGCGTCCTTTAAATTTATATTAATAGATGAAATGACAAAGTTACGTCTTGTTTTAGTCTCCCAAAAATAACTGTCGCATAATATACGACAAGCGTCACTGATTGGCTTCAAAAGTTTTTGTTTAGACGTTTCATTTGAAATAATCATGTCAGTAGCGGATGCTAAGGCTGAAAGTGCTATACCAAGCTGATTTTGCTTGTACATGAGGGCCGAATCTCTTTTTACTAGAGTATCCTGCAGAGCGCATCACTTTATAAAATGACAGAGGAGACCCAAACTCGGAAAATAAAAAAAAAACACAGTAACTATTATCAATGGATAATAGTTACTGTTTTATAATTGTGTAACTTACTGTGTAAGTCTTCATCGGATGAAGAACTGATCCGGCGATTTGTCGTCGCCTGCAATTTATTTTGCAATTTTATTATTTTCCGCCGTATTTCTTCTTCACTTCTTTCCGTCTTCCTTTTTCCCATTTTGAGGAGCTGAGTCTATTTGTAGGAGCGGAGACGTGCGAAGGCTTGAGCACGGAAAAGCGGAATGATGAATCAAAATGGCTGCCGACCGTTAGAGAGAAACAGTGTAGTGGGAGCAAAGTAGGGGTAAAACGGAGACAGTGTTGCCAGTGAAAAAAAAAAAAAAACTTTTACTTATGAAATACTGCATTGTAATACATTTATCATTGTAATTGAATAGTACTCACTTTAATTGTTTTTACTCATCAATCATTTGTATGTCAATGTTGGCAAAACATAGCGCACTCCCTAATTTTTATGATCTTTGTCTGTAATTACCTATGTTTCACAAATAAATTATTCTTATTCTTTTCTAGGATTATAAAAAGTAACCTAGAAGTGTTGCTTTTTTGTAAAGAAAGGAATTAGGTATTTCAAAAGAGTCTTTAGAAAGCCTCATTTTTTGCGCCATAAGTAATCCTCCAACCAACTTTGCTTCTTTCATGTAGTCTATCAAACTCTATTAAACGAACGATAAAAATGGTATTAGGATGCAAATCACATAAAATACAGCATGGTGTTCATAATGATGATGTAGCAAGTGAAGTGTGTAACAGGTCGTCTGGACAGCCGGGGTGAACGGCTAGTGTAGGCCCCGTCGGGTCACTCACACGTCTGTGAGACGTACGGGAGGAAGCGCTAGCCAGCTTGTCAGCCAACATGTTGGTGAGCGAAGTGGTAGGTAGTATAAACTTCGTTGGTTTACTTATAATTACGTCTTTGAGATGTATGGGAGGAATGCGATAACTAGCTTGTTGGCTAACATGTTAGTAACAGAGCGTAGGGTGGCCACGCCGCGCGGGCTTGCGGACGGAGAGCGATGAGTAGCTCGCCGTCCGATAAGGACCAGGCCCGGGTCGACAGCGCGTTGTGTTCCACGCGCGCCTCAAAGAGATGTCAGCACCAACTGGCGGGGTCCGTCAGGACCAATGCCAGCCAGGGTTGCGAGTTTGTCCGAAAGGGATATCGTGGCCCTGGCACACAGGCAAATGAAGGAACACGGGTGGGTTTTAATACGTAAAAGTCTGACACGCCCTCCCGCTCCGCCCAGAGCGGGAGAAGTTATTTGATAATTTCCCACCCAAAAAAAAAAAAAGGGTGGCCACGCCATTTTACTTATACATCTGTTAGACATACGAATGGGTAGAATAATAAGCGTGAAGTGTGCTGTTGTCTGGATTCTGGATTCAACAACCGTGGTGAACAACTAATGTAAGTCTTGCTGGCCGGGACACTTACACATTTATAAGACGTATGGTCAGCGGATAGGCAGCCGTTTAGAGGCATGAGGAACAGGGTGTAATGTTCACTCATCCTCTATAGAAAAGGGAGGATCCTCCGACCAGACGGGTGTTGTGTCTGGTGGGCAACTGCCCGACGGTTGATGTCGGGATGTTGTATATATGTTAGTTGTGCGATAAACTCTGCTTGCGTTATGCAGGATTTTGCATGCTCCAGTGCGTCGGATGTGGTACAGCGCCGGGTCGAGGCTGACTGCTGGCGTCGACCAGGAGAGGTATCATGTTCTCTGCTTGTGAACCGGCCAAAAGTGCAGTGTGCTGTGCCAAGGTTGCTGATGAGGCTGTGGGTGATGACCAGGAATGCGCGTCCGCTGCATGCTGGTGGTCAGGATACCCGTTCAAGCCGTGGTTGCTGGCTGGCTGTGTGACTCGTCGCTCGAAAGCTTGAGGAAGTGATGACGTCACGCTGAAGTAGTTTCACGAAGGCTGCGCTGACGTTCATACTCGGGGTCACCAGTTTAGAGGTATGAGGAACAGGGTGTAAAGTTCTTTCATACTCTATAGAAAAGGGAGGATCCTCCGACCAGACGGGTGTTGTGTCTGGTGGGCAACTGCCCGATGGTTGATGTCGGGACGATGAATATATGTTAGTTGTGCGGTAAACTCTGCTTGCGCGATGCAGGATTTTGCGTGACGTCAGTATGACGCGTTGTTCGCATGTGGCGATGTTGGTGCCGCTACAGACGTAGGGTCATTGGTCAGCGTCCATTTCTCCACTTATGAGCACCAGGGTGATGAGATTTGTTGAACAAAAAGTAAAATACCCTTAGCACACAATAAGCCCCACCCAACATTTGGCTCCCCATTCTCAACACCTGTAAATTCCATCCAGCCGCCGAAACTGCCAGACAGACGAATGAATTCACAAGTTCCTGAAACTTGGTTGCGGAGTTTTGTGATACACTTAGACGTGTTCATATAAAAGTATCAACTGGAGTGTGTCACTCGAGATAACTTTACCAATCAAGTCGAGAGGGAGGGTAGTTTCGATCTCGAGTTTCGGGTACTAAAGTAGTATTCGTTGTAGAGATAATAGTTATTTATTTTACATTACATAATATATGATTATTTTGTCCAGGGTTTTGGGTGTAGTTGACAAAAGACATTTTTCGTTTCTAAAATACAGTACCTAGCAGGAACAACAACAAGGGGTTTTGGTTGGTTACGAGACTGATATTTTCGGATTTAAGGATTTATTCTTCGTTCGACCCGGAGTTTTGTCACACATTTCTAAAAATTCTTAGTTCGTCCCATAACACTATTGAAGTGGTGTTTCGTCCCAAATTTCAAGTACTTTAAAGGGTAACTTTAGATGCAAGTATTTAAGTATGCAAGATAAGTGATAATTAACAAATTATATAATAAATTGAACCGTAAATTACATATATATCCCTTTGTTATACGACTGTAAAAAACAATAATTGAATGGCTGAGATCCCTTACATAATGATGAAACAGAAAACATTCTGACAAGATTAAGCTAAACCCAGAAAAGACAAAAACGGTACACACACAACCATATACATACACACACACCCCCCCCCACACACACACACGCACACACATATATACACACACAATATATACGTAATTACGTACACATACATGTGCACACCTCATAAATTACACATAAGTACAGCTGCTAAATTAATGTTTTATTTTATTTTTATTAATTTTTTCTGTATACTCTAATTACTTGTTATTGTAAAGCAACCACTAAAGGGAAGTGTGAGACAGCTCCGACACAAGTACTTTTGTAACTTACTGCATAAGCATATATAGCATAATCAGCCTATAATGTTCCCACTGCTGGGACACAGGCCTCCTCTCTTCGAGAGGGACTGGGCTGTAATCTACCACGCGGGCCCAGTGCGGGTTGGTAGATGTCACATGTCTTTGAATAGTTGGTTCTAGGACATGCCGGTTTCCTCACGATGTTTTCCTTCACCGTTTTGAGAGCAGTGGTGATGAAATTATTTACACAAAGTAAAGCGCCTGCCTGGGTTCGAACCCACGACCTATGACTCGTAAGTCGAGGCCGTTACCACCGGGCCACCACTGCTCTCAAGTAACTTACTGGGGCTGCCTCAATTGATGTATGACACAATGTTAAAGTTGAAAAGTTTTTTTTGCTGTTGGTTTATCATCAAGCAAAATCAGTGCACATCGTTAGTTCAGACATAGGCATAAAAAAGCTAAAGCCGGACAGTATGAAATACAATTATATAAAGCGCAATAATAACATTATATTAATGCAATAAAACCAAATAGCTCACCAGAACTTGGCATTTTGTACACAAGCTTATGTTGAATGGAAGTGACTCTTTGTCACGCAAGATTTATACAACTTTTTCTGTTTACGTAGTAAACAAGTCAAGCCTTGAAAGCGGTTGCATGTGTGCTTGCAGCACTCCTGAAAATGCTTAGCCAACCTTCTGGACAGACGTCTGTAATTGCACAGGCAATTGAAGGAGACGATAACAGACTTTTAATGATTTTATACTAAAGATCACGTCTAAACGAGTAGTCTTAATGATTTGAAAAAAATATATGTTAAATTAGAGCATTTTCTCAATAATTTAATATGTGAACATTTTAGATTATATTTATTTATTTATTTTATTATTTATGTACACACAGAAAAATACAAAGAGATATGACATAATAATAATATAAAATACATATACACTTACTTATATATGTTTATATTACATAGTGAAATTATTTTTTTAAATTATGTCTAACGCGGAAAAAAAACTGATATTTTAATTATTGATCTTTTAGTATACGCGTTTTATTAAAATACCTTTTGTTTTGTGTACTTATAATAAATCAATAATGTGTCAAATTGGGGACAGAGCTCCTTGATGGGCGAGTCCTATCACTGGCTGAACGTACGACGCGTTGCGTGAGCTCAGTACAGAACACGCAAGCTAACCATTCAAGGTCACTGGCATATATCTGAGTCTTAAAGATTCCAATTATAAACAGATATTATTGGACATTCTTGTAATTCCGTAGCAGCCAATGTACCTTACAAAGACAGCGTAAGTGAGTTATTTCCTTCGACTACTTGGGAAAAACCCTACTTACATCGACGACGGACTAAAAAAAGTTAGATACCGAAGGCAATGTAAGTAGTATTGTCTCATCTAGGATAGAATACATCTTAGAAAATTTAATTTTACGAGTCGAATAAACATGCGCGTGAGTTTCCGTATTTAATACGAACAGCCGAAGGTTGCACTGACGCACGCCGCCGATGCGCTTGTTTTGATATTAAATGCAACACATACATACATAGAATCTTGTATTAAAGTGTTTCGGTTGAAATTATGTGACATTTTGAATTGGTGCTGAGTATACCAACAGAGTAACAAATATTCCATTATTTTATACCGTGAAACTGTGGTTTAAAAGTTTGTGCGCGTTTTATTTAATTGAGTCCCCAATAATTGATTATTCTTTAAGATATGTATTGTGTTTCTTTTTCCTTATTAAGTCTAAATCAGGAGCTATATTATATTCGCATCTATCTAAAAACAGAAAGTACTTATGACAGCAACAGATTTCAAATGGCAGCGCTAGATCTTTAAAAAAAATATTGAAGACCTATGTGCTAGACATCATAATTTGTAACCATAATTATGTTGATTTAAAAGAGTGTCCGTGGAGTTTTTTGCCCGTTGTTCTCCATAGGTAGCTACTACGCTTTGGATCGGGCAACTACTGACCGACCCCTTGACAATTCAAAATTGCCTGTACAATTATACAACATGTCCCGAAATTAAACGCACAACCTCTTAAGGGGTCATTGTACTCATCATTATGAACAACTTTGAACATCATTAAGAAAAAGTTGTTCAAAATTATGAGTACAATGACCCCTTTTCGGGCTTAGTATAAAAAAAAATCAGCTGTTCCCTACATATTATGTTCTCATAACTCGTCAAAATGTAGGGAACAGCTGATTTTTTTTTATACTAAGCCCGAAAAGGGGTCATTGTACTCATAATTTTGAACAACTTTTTCTATGGGACCAACCTTAAAATCGCGAAATAAAAATCAGCTGTTCCATACATTTTATCGATTTCAGTGAACACAAATGTAGGGAACAGCTGATTTTTAGACAGACAAAAACTAATGATGTATATAAAAACTCAAACATTTATAAATGCTTTGAGTTTGAGTCAGCTTAGCTATAATATTCCCCCTGCAGGGATCCAAGAAGGCCCAATGTGGGATTGGTGGCTGCAAATGTCTGCGAATTTTTGGACGTGCCCGTTTTTCCTCGGGGGAAGACTTAAGTAAATACAAATACTTTCTTCTAAGTTTCAGTTATTAGACGAGTTGTCCCTTCGTTTCCTACTACCTAGTTACCTTTGAACTCAAAATCCTACCTAGAGTCATACGCATCATGGTGGTTGTTCCTCTTTAAAATAAAGAGAAACCACCTAGGTACATGAAATTTCATCGCAAAAACCAGCAGTTATTTATAATGACCTGTCGTAATGATGACTGTATAAATGTTTAACATTTTTTATAAGTCATTATATTTATACTACCACTATAATGCGGGGCCGGTTAATAAATTTACTTCGCTGGCCAAACGAGTCAATGATCCACTCGTAAGATAAATGAGAAGAACAGTAGGTCTGGCACGACGAAGCATATTCAAATCCTTGCTTCCGAATGGTGCTATTTCCACTAAAACAAATATCAACTATAAGCTAATGTAAATTGAGGT
Organism: Tiliacea aurago; assembly: GCA_948098905.1. NCBI lineage: Eukaryota > Metazoa > Arthropoda > Insecta > Lepidoptera > Noctuidae > Tiliacea > Tiliacea aurago. The sequence goes on from OX402593.1 coordinate 24,430,451, forward strand.
AATTTTAAAAAGACTAATACTATTGGAAAAGTCATAAAGATCTTTAAGATGTGGCTTTAGTTGTTTTTTCAAAATCATGTTTTTTTTAGATGTTTGGAAACTAAATCGCGAACACGGTATACGTCTCTGAGACGTACACTGCATGCCTAGTACGAATTTTGACGTAGAGACAGAAAGAAAGAAAATAAAAAATAATGCGTTTACTGGCACAATAAAAAAAAACGAAAAGTTTTTGTTTAACATTCATACACGAAATATGTAATATATACAAGACTGAACAAATTTCCATATGGTGGATATTGTGAAAAAAAAAACAGCTTCCTATTGCATATTAGACTGGAATTTTTATTTTGGCAAAAGAAAATATTATTAAGATTTCGATGCATTTCTAAAAGTTATTTTCTGGGTCAAAATAAAAAATGATCTTCAACTACTCCTACTGGTATTTCTGTAGCCTCCCTGCCACATAACCGACGCGCGCAATCGCATCACTAAAACTGCGCGTGGGCAGCGTACAAACGCATCGCACTCTTCCGCATATGACTCCGCTTATTTCGCTTATTATAATAACACTCATAAAAGCTATATAAACGATGACTCTCTTGCCTTTTTGTTTACATTATTTTCACGAAGATATGCTATATATAATTTCTGGTTTGTAAAACGTTTGGGTAATGTTTTTAGTTGTATTAGTAAATTGAAGACTTTAAAAAGGTACAGGTACTTTATTTATTTGAACGATTATGTACACATCTAAGAAAACAATAAGACGAAACATTTTTGTTTCTCTTTTTCTCAGTTAGTTTTAATGATTATCTGGCAGTTTGAGTATTTCATGCGGCCTACCCAAATGTCCTTTCTTTGGTATTGTTCGTTGAATCGTTGAGCTCCTCAAGTTCTGAGTTGAGCTGCACGATTACTGACAAAAGCGTGCACTGACTGGACAGGTCCACTGAATGTGTGGTTCTTTCCTCAAAAGACCATTTCAGACACCAATCTACATGGTATTCATATGATTTGACCAAGACTATGTCGGGACTTTTTTAAGAGACTGACCTCTGAGTTTGTTTCGACCTCTCTTCTTCAGATAGGAAACGCCGATCTCATCTTGTTTTTAAAATATGATTGTCGTGTAAAAGTGTTTGTATAAACCTACTTACAGAAAAATACGAAATAATGAAAAAAAAAAATAATGACAAAAGAAAAAAAAATAATCAGAGAAGAAAAAGAAAACAGAGTTTAGTAAGAAAAGTAACCACGGATTTAAGTTTTTTTAATATTATCATGTCAATTTCCTCAACGAAATAACTGGCATTTAATTAACTTAATCGCCAAGTAAGGCACATAGATTAGTGTTCATCATTTCAGCCGAAAGACGTCCACTGCTGGACATAGGCCTCCCCCAAAGGGGAGGTTTGCGATCGCAGTATGGTGTTAAAATGCATAGAGAACGCTGCTGCCCATTCGAGATTAGTGTTATAATTAGTAAAACAAAGGGCGCTGCTGTCTCAAATATTGTCTTATTTCACGAGAGTGAGTAAAAGTAAGTTTTACTTTTAGAGAAAGTAATTTCTCCCTTTACTTCCAAGTTACCACTACCAATATCTCGTAGTAGTAATAACATTTAAAAGTTTCGTAACTAACGGGTGACCACAACCGGTTCAAATTCGCGGAAAATTAACGGAACAGATCTAAACCCTTCGGCTACCAATTGGTTTCACATTTTGTTCCCCTTTGAGTGTCCCTTATAATGGATACAATCTTTTATTACCGATACCAGACATAACAGGACTCCCTATTCCAATACAAGTAAGGTTTGATTTTAAATGATTATTTGTTATGAAACTGTATTCAGGCTGGTAATTTCTCTTATACAGCCTGTATTGACAAACGTCCTGTAAAATGAAAGCCTAATTTTATTATGGAGCTATTACTTTGTGAATATGTATGAGTACATTGAGTGGATACGTTTTGGTCATTGTCCTATTACGTCCTAAACCAGATAACACTGTTAGTTCGGCGAACAGTAGATAGACCTAGCGAGCACAACATTTTTTGGAACAATTAAATTTACCACGTTTTGTGATTTTAAAAACATGGGATAGAAAAATTATGAGTAATAATATGCAGGCTGCCTAAAACAAAAAGGATATGTTTTAATTGGCAGAGGTGGTCCCAGGTGGTTCCAGGTGCTCCATTAATCCCCATCTATTAGTTAAAAGGCCGATTCCACTGGTAATAGTCTAAAAGTGAGCAATTTACTGCATGTTGAGATTCTGCTGATCATGCCGAAAATCCTCATCAGATCTTCACCAAATTTCTATGAGACCAATTTAAAGTTACTTTATTGACCTTTGTTATAGTTTGTACGTCACACTCAATTATGCACATCAATATTGTTTAGATGTGCATTTCTCCAACATAGCATTTAAGTGTAATAATTGTGTAATTATATTCATTAGCAATAAATCCATGAAGGGAATCATTCGTCTACTCATTTACATAACATAACACAACACCTCATCGACCGACCTCATCTAGTTTTTAAAATATGATTGACGTGTAAAAGTGTTTGTACAAACCTACTTACAGAAATAAAAATCATTTATCATTTAACAAACATAACAAGTTTACATAACAAGTACATAACATTTTCACTGTTGGGCGTTACATCCCAACACTACCTTCCAAATAAAGAAAGAACTATTGAAATCGGATCTCATAAGGCGGAAATATCCAGTAGCCCCCCTTTTTGCCCCTACTTTGGAAGAAGTACTCTTCCAATCAAAAATCCAAGACGACGAAAAAATTTTATAAAATCGTAAAACCTGTGTACCAAGTTCGTCCAGATCGGTTGTAAAATACGACCTCTAGAGGACCGACAAACTCATAGAGAAAAGCAAATTTTGCGACTTAAAGCAGAGAGAGACGCTTCGCTCGCTCGGTCAATAACGTAACATGACGCCAGTAATCCCCGAAGGGTTAGGAAGATGTGGACCTATAGGAAACCCATTTCGCCAGTTATGTTTCATGTAAAAGGGGGCGAGCCTAGATGATGAATCCGGAGTTTGTGCCCGATTGATGGCTATAATAGTCATCAATCGGGCATAAACTCCGGACTCATCATCATCATTTCAGCCGAAAAACTTCCACAGCTGGACATAGGCCTCCCCCAACATTTGGGGGGTGTTGCCATAATCGCCACGCTTGGCAGGCGGGTTTGCGATCGCAGTATGTAACTCCGGACTGCTATTGAGAAATTCCAAATGGAAAAACTCAATAGCATTTTGCACGACCTGGGAATCGAACCCATGCTCAGCAGAAGCTTTTGCGACCGCTAGACGGACGTCCTATTTCTAATAAAACTAATTCGTTAGTGTAGCGGTCCTAAGTGCACCTGCTGACCATGGGGATTTTCCATTATGACTTTTGCGTCGCAACCCAAATTCAGAATTTCGGCCCAGTTGATATTTGCCCCCATTAAAACTGAAAATGTACCTACCTACACCTCTGCCCACCCCTTTGCGGAATGCTTCGTGCTTGACTACCTGATCATTGACCATAAAATAATATAACCTCGACATGAACATTTACAGACGAGCGTTTATTTTCAGAAATTCCTACGCAATAGAAACAAACTAAAAAAAATACCCTTTTCCCCATTTTTCTCGACTTTTTTCCCATCTTTCTTGTTTTTTTTTACCGCCATCCAAACAAACCAATTCACAACATTATTTTAGGATATCAATATGCTAACAAGTCGGAATTATTTTGAATCCATACCATATGTATGCATTCGGCACACAACTTGCGTATGCCTGTCATTTCAGTACCCCAAAATATAGGTTTTTAGGCTGTGGCGGCGCTCAGTTGCAATATTTTTGTAACATTTTGCAATACGTATTTATTTTGCATGTGACTTGTTTTGTAATAGGTATTGATTTTGCATGTCGTTTTCCATTTGCATCGTTACATACGGAACGGAACGAATGTTTTGTTTCTAAATTTTAGAAACGTTTGTTTTACTCAACTGTGGGCTCTTGCTCTGATTTTTTTGGGTTTTGGTCTGGAATCCTAAAAACGAGGAGATCAGTAGGTTCCAAAATTTTATTTTTTTTGTTTCTGAAACTCTGCTTAGGTTCCTTAATATGAAAATCTTAAGCTAGATTGTGAGGTGACTGCAAAAAATAGGAAACATGAAGTGGACAAATGTGGGTATTATTAACTACTGCTGGCAACATCAAGGAGACATCCACCGGTTATGACAGATCATGCAGTGAAATGCTCTATAACTGATTCTATTATTACACAGCATATGCATATGCATAAGCATAATCAGAATAAAGTGTGGTGAAGAATAGCATCACCCCATTTCACCCCGTGGGTGTCGTAAAAGGCGAATAAGGGACTTACTGGAGAATGGGCAGCAGCGCTCTCTATGCATTTTAAAACCATATTGCGATCGCCAACCCGCCTGCCAAGCGTGGCGATTATGGCAACCCGTCCCCTTTGGAGGAGGCTTATGTCCAGCAGTGGACGTCTTTCGGCTGGAATGAATCAGAACAGAATAGAATACTCTTTATTATGTAGGTGCATAAAAGCCAAAAAAAAGCAAAGAAATCAGCCTTTAATGTTCCCACTGCTAGGACCTATGCGTTCTCTTTGTCAGAGAGAGTGGGCCCCAATCAACCACGTGGGCCCAGTGCGGGTTGGTATATGTCACATGTCTTCGATCTTTTGGTTCTAGGACATGCTGGTTTCCTCACGATGTTTTTTATACCGTTTTTAAGAGCTGTGGTGATGAAATAATTTACACAAAGTAAAGAGCCTGCCAGTCTGCCTGTCCAGTTAGGTAGGTCCAACTTCGAGAAAGAGGTCAATCGTTGAATCCGACTCGGCTGGGCAGCGTTCGGGAAGCTACGCAATATCTTCTCGTCCCACATACCGCAGTGTCTCAAGTCGAAAGTCTTTGACCAGTGCGTGTTGCCAGTGATGACCTGGTACAGAAACGCTCACAATGGGCCTTATCAGAAGGCTAAAAGTTACCCAAAGAGCAATGGAGAGGGCTATACTTGGAGTTTCCCTACGTGATCGAATCAGAAATAAAGAGATCCGCAGGCGAACCAAGGTAACCGACGTAGCCCGAAGAATTGCCAAGCTTAAGTGGCAGTAGGCAGGGCACATTGCTCGCAGAACTAATGGCCGATGGAGCCGAAAGGTTCTGGAGCCATTGGGAGGCCTCCCACAAGGTGGACCGATGACTTTGTGAAGGCTGCAGGTATCCGCTGGATGCGCGAAGCACAGAACCGGTCGAAGTGGAGGTGCTTGGGGGAGGCCTATGTCCAGCAGTGGACGTTTTTCGGCTGAAATGATGTTGATGATGATGAAAGAGCCTGCCGTACTGGGCCACCACTGGGCCCAACACGAATTATCTCACATTTACGTATATATAGTTAATTCAATATTATATACTAATAATTTCCAATAATTACTTGATTGTATTTTGACTAAAATTGTGATAGGGGTAGAAAGGGGGTGTGACTACCGAGATGACGCCTAATAGAGGAGTATGGAAGAAAGGGACATGTTGACCGATCCCAAGTAAATTGGGATCAGGGGGGGAGAATCATGATTTTGACTAAAATTATACAACATTATTTTTAGTATATGCGAAACCTGAATATAGTTTGTTCAGAATAAGAAACTGAATCGATTTCAATAATTTTTCACCATGTTATATTTTGTCCCAAAAATATTTAAGTGTGATAGAAAATGTTATCACCATTTAATTACTTACAATACAATCGCCGTACGGTTAGGTACCTACTGCCAAATTATTATCAATGAGCGCAAGACGACCCTGGAGGGCGCCGTTAGCATGTTTTTTTACGGACTACCCGGTAACATAACAACAACATAACTAAAATTTTTCACGATGTTTTTCATGATGACATAGATTCTTTAAATAAAAATACTAGACACGTGTTTCGGGTTTCGCATATGCTAAATAATATTGTATAATTAACAAATGCTTCCTCTTTCCTAACTCACTTATTTTGCTGTGCCCGACTTATAATCTAATTATAAGTTTACCGCCTAAGAATACCTACATGTCTATGTTCTAAGGATGACTCCTTAGAAGAAATTTATGACTTATGAATATCATCGCGGACTTTATTGTTGAACTTTTTATATCGTACGGTTTACGCGGCTCATGCCAGTAAAGATCCCAGTCGCCATGATTTTTTTCGACATCTTCAACAATAATTGTCCTATTTCAGCTAATTTACACAAAACTTTAATGGATTTATTTATACTCCCAAACCTTTGTCATGATTCACCGGATTTTCAAATTCGGTTTTTACCAATGGACGGATCCATTGGTGAAAACCGTTTGAAAATCCGGTTCGAAGTTTTTGAGTTTCGCGCGTTCAGCAAACAGATGCGGTAGGGGGGTACCATGTTTTATAATACAAAATCAAACTGGTTGCTATTTTAATTGTATAATTTATTATTTTATTACATTTATTTTACATTCTGTGATTACCTTAACTCACACACTGATATTATTTTTTTGTTAGGAAAGCGTTTTATTTATTTTTTTATTTTACAATGTTTGTAAATATGTGAGCACCATGTATCTATCACATAATTTATTTATCTGTCATTGCTGAATTATTAATTATTTTTACCTATTGTGGTATAGTAATTTTATTCTAGGTACATCGTCTTCACATATAATTATGTAATTGATGTACCTATACAAAATATTTGTAAAACATTTTAAAAGCGTAACGGTGGAGTTTCTTGCCCATCCTTCTCCATACGAAGCTACCTTTTGGAAGGGGCGCGGGCGACTAGAATCAATTATATTTTCTATGTAAATTTTGACGTTCAAAAGTGCCATTTATGTGGCTATTTGAAATAAATCATTTGACTTTGACTTTGAATATGTAAGGATATCATAATTACTTAAAGGTTTTATTTTCAACTTGCGATTGAACGTATAGTGAGGAGAAATCTCAAGTACATAATGCATGTCCGACGACCTGACCATTAGTGGCTTTACACGCGCTGTTTTGGCATGACCACCCTTTAGTAGAGGCTGAAGTGGTCACTTTGCATATTCCTAATGTGACCCAAGGCCTAGGATAAAAGTAGTGGACGTACTACAAAGGCACTGGTACTATTCAGAAGCAGTGAAAATACTCAAGTACTACTCAGCTTTTTACTTTGAAGTCGTATAAATAGCATAATTATAGTAGACGGTACAAGCCAATCATCGTATACGGTACTAACCCGTGGGTTTTACTTATAATAGTTTTTTTAAGGTTTTATCCAGTATTTAAATTTTAAACGATGGTTATGTAGAGCCTCAATTATTTATACAAAGTGTAACTGTAATAAATTAACTTTTTAAAATGGAGCAAACCTGTAATCACGAAAAAAAACAGCTTTTTCCTTTTTGTCGAGATATGGACAAAAATCGAAGACGTGTGACATCTACCAGCCCACACTGGGCCCGCGTGGTGGATTACGGCCCACTGCCTCTCACAGAGAGAGGCCTGTGTCCCAGCAGTGGGAACATTATAGGCTGATAATGCTAACGCACACGTAAATGTATGAAGCAGCAGATTTTTCGCGATTTCAGGGTATGTCCGGTGGTGACAATTGTTTATAATGATAAGTACAATGACCCCTTTTCCGGTTTTCAGTTATTTCAATGACACCCTATCATCTTTATTGACATAAGTTTAGAAACATTTTTATGAATTCCCAGCTCCTGCGCTAGTTTACACTGCATTACAGGACCTAGTGTCAACCCCTAGTTATATGATACATGTTATTTAAGGCATATAAAGATTACAAAGCAAATCAAAAGTAATAGAAGTAATAAAATTAAAAGTAATCTGCTCATACCAAATTATCCGTTTATACGAATCATAACATTCTTTGACAGTTGTACGAAACATAACACAGTAAGTTGACATAATGTGTCAATTAAATTAACAATAATTTCCCTGACTGTGCATACGTAAATAAACTAGCATGTTGTACAACCATGTAATCTGTACAACATTCAAATCCAAAGCGAAGTTGAAAACGATTCGAACCCGCGACCCTTCGGTCCCTCGTCAACCGCTGTCGCTTCAATTTGCGAAATAATTTACAACTCGCGTTGAAACACGAATAAGTAATAATATGTTCTGTGTTATGTTACATACATAACACAGAACATACTATTAGTTATACGAGGCATTATTAGATAAAATTAATAACCATGCTCTATGTTTAAGTGGCACTTCTTGAGACTAAAGATGGCCGATGCATTCCACCAGCTTTTATGACGATGAAATCTTTTACAGTTCAAGCAGTGCGGTTATGGAATGCCTTGCCCGTGTCGGTAAGGTGTGCTCAATCTTTGTCCACTTTTAAAATTCTAGTAAAAACACTTCCTCTCTCCTTAAACATCATCATTACATTACAGTTCCTTGCTCTTGTTTCATGTTTATTATTGTATATATAAATTTATATAGATATTATGGTACACCACAGACTACCTGCAGTATTGTCTCTCCTTCTCCCTTTAAAGGTTGTCTGTTAAATATCGCTTTTAGCGATAAGACCGCCCATTGTGTCACCCTATGTAAAATTTCAACATTTTGAACAGGAATAGGTACTCGCATAATTAGCAACTCATAACACATTATCCACCGCCCCATAAGGTCCACTCAATCTGTGTGGTTCTTTCCTCAAAAGACCATTTCAGACACCAATCTACATGGCCTTCTCCTGATCTGACCAAGTTTTGAGACTTTGGCCTCTGAGTTTGTTTCGGCCTTTCTTCTCGGAGTAGTCGGATAGGCAACGCTGACCTCACCTAGTTTTTAAAATATGATTGACGTGTAAAAGTGTTTGTACAAACCTACTTACAGAATTAAAAATCAATTCATCAAATAATCACGCTTGTTTTCCCCGAAGAGTTAGGCAGAGATATGTACACCCCCACATTTCGTCAGTTATAAGAACCATGCAATAGGCTTGCCCGAGCTTGCCGTGCCATCGACCGGGCAGAAATTCAGGCAATTAAAGCATCTCACATTAGAGTATCTTTTAAAAAGAAATATAAAATATTCTCAGTAACACTACTCTGTCATATATGTCACGAATGCATCTCAAATGTAGAGAAACACATAAGAATTTAATTTTACTGAAACTGGAAGTCAAACCGCATCCTAACAAAAATATCAAAACAAAATACAAAACAAATTATTCATCGCGAGTTGCCCAGACATGTCAGTCGCCTACTTTCATTTTCGAAACGTCTGGCATGAGTTGAAGTCATCGGGGGAATTTTAAATGAGACGCATTTCTGGGCCATTGTTTATAACTTACATTTTTTTTGGTTTACATTTTTGGACATCAATGACCTTCAGACGATTGCAGTGGCCTAAAGGAAACGGCTGCGACATAAGAGTTGTATAGCTCGTAGATTCGGACTCAAACAGACTTCGCGCCTTTTTAGCCTACAAAGGCTAAAAAGGCTGCGTCTGACTCGCGTACGTACCGCGTCTGTATCGCTACAACGGCGCGTCAACAGCGCGTTTAAAAAACGTGTTGTGCACAGGCTCTTAGCTGCCACAGGCTTATTTTAAATTAATTAAATTTTTGAAATGTTTGTTTAATTTTTTTGTAACGGACGCTGTTGACGTTTTGCATAGTTCTCACCATGTATAATTTCAACATGAATAATGTCCTAACCAATATTTTGTAACCATAATTATGTTAATTTAAAAGAGTGTCCGTGGAGTTTATTGCCCGGTCTTCTCAAAAGGTACTACTACGCTTTGGAATGGGCTTCATCTTTCTGACTGACCGACCCCTTGACAATTTAAAAGTGCCCGTAATTGGTTTATTTGAATTAAATGCTTTGAGTTCGAGTTTGATTCTTTACTTTGTGTAAATTATTTCATCGCCACTGCTCTCAAATCGATGTAGGAAAACATAGTGAAATAATCTACAATGGACAGACGACGTGTAATATCCTTAACATTATGTTTACCTAATGATTTCTCGACACACGTTCATCAAGAAAATCAAATCATTTTAAGGACAATCCTCTTAATAAACTCTTAGCTTGTGATTTATTAATTATATCGACGCTCGAAAGGGGCTTGTGGCTTAGGGCGTTATCATACTAGCGAATTGCGAGCGTCCTCGGAGCGGAGCGGGAGCGCAACGAATAGGTTACGGGCGCGCCGTATCGCCGTGAATACTGTCTCGTACAAACGCCAGCCCGGCCGCCCCGCCTCACTTTCTTCTTCCTCACATCTGCGACGTCCTCGCTGTGCAGCCGCGACGTGTTCGTTGCGCGCCCGCTCCGCTTTGAGGACGCTCGCAATTCGCTAGTATGATAAGGCCCTTAGTAATACTAATAACAGGTGCGGCTCTGTTATTAGTATTACTTAGCCACAAGCCCCTTCAGGGTCAGTAGATCAGGTTAAGCTACGCTTGCCACGGTCGGGCCGTGGATGGGTGACCATATTTACATACCAAGGCCCTTCCGTGGCACGTAGGGGTCTTTGAACCTTGACAACCATTGTTACCAAGGGGTATCGTATTACCCAGTAACTGCGGGTTGTGAAGGTCAGATCGACAGTCGCTACATGTAAAATACTGATATTGGGCTCCACCCGGTTAGACTGGAAGCCGACCCCAATATAGTTGGGAAGACGCTAGGCAGATGATGATGATGATGATCGACGCTCGAAAGTACCAAATGATACGGAACTCGTTCAAGGATAAAGGCTCGCACAGACTCGCGCGATATCGCGGGCGCGACAGGCACCGACAAAGAAATTGTGCTACTAGTGTCGGGTCGCGCATGCGATATCGCACCAATCTGTACGAGCCTTTACTTCTTACAGATGTTAAAACACCATTTAGTAAATATACCTAATTAGATATCTTAGGTGGCCACAGTGTAGAAAGTACAACAGAATCGAGCTACCTACCCGATTAATATAAAAATCATCATCTTGCCTACATTTTATTGTTATTTCTTCTTCAACCAGATGTGGTGGCCTATCAGTTTTACGTGGAGTGAATCGCAGTCGAGCTCTGCAACGGGATTCGTGGTACCTTATTATACAGTCTCATCAACTTTGCAAGAATAAGATAAATGATGCGACAAAAACAATGTCGCTCTTTGTATTTCATATTCATTAATTTTTTAAAAGGTTACCACAAGTACCTGTGGTCACTTTTTAATGAATTCAGAACTACGAAATATAAAGTTTAGTGGAAGTTATATCTGGACTAAAAATATGTAACTAGTTATTTCATAGTTACATATGCGTTGATCCACAGGATAAAAAAATAATTTGATAAGATGTGTATGCTATGCATGGAGTTTTTAACTAGCGACGAGCAGAGATTAGAATAAGCTGTCCAAATGTAGGTACTTTATATCATTTGTTAATGACCCCTAAAAAATAAATACACAACAACATTTTCTACTCTGTGGTCAAAGCATGTGAAAGTGAGTCGCGGTGGACTGAATTGTGAGCTCCTCGTGTATGGCCACATCTCGCTAATTTGTTGATGTGATGTATCTCGGCGGTACTTCCACAAATAACGTATATTTTTGTACATAATTAGGTACCGTTCGGCAAATATTTGAAAGAATATGACTCCGTTCTGTATGATGTTTGTTGACAAGGACAAAAAAGGCGGAAAATGTGTTTATTTTGTGTCGCAGTGGCTTGATATTTTCTTAAGTACTTTAGCCAGATAGGTAGATTTAGATCTTACTGCTGCGATAACCCAGAAACCATCCAGGACTCCCTGTGTTAATAAGTGACGATAGGAACGTACTAATTTCATAAATATTCAGTTAGCCAGCGAGGTAGCACTTGTAAAATAATGTCTCGACTTAGTAAAATTTGGTAGATGGCGCTGCGTCTAGCCTAGCGTAAAAGCAAACGCTGTGTTATAAAATATAAAAAACCGGCCAAGTGCGAGTTGGACTCGAGTACGAAGGGTTCCGTACCATTATCTATAAAAACGGAAGAAAAAACACGACTGTTGTATGGGAGCCCCCTTAAATAATTGTTTTATTTAAATTAAATTATTTATTTTTAAATTAAATATAATTAAAGATTTTGTGAATATTTCAAGCGTCTAACTGTTGCCGTTATCAATATCAAGCAAAACCGAGCAAAAAAATCACGTTCGTTGTATGGAAGCCGCCTTAAATATTTATTCCATTCCTTTTTTTAGTATTTGTTGTTATAGCGGCAAATACATCATCTGAGTAAATTTCAACTGTCTAAATACCACGGTTCATGAGATACAGCCTGGTGACAGACGGACAGACAGACAGACAGACGGCGGAGCCTTAGTAATAGGGTTCCCGTTTTACCCTTTGGGTACGGAACCCTAAAAAAAACATGCAGGGCAGTTTTTGGAGACTGCCGATAGAAGTGAAAACAGTATACCTATTGCTCATGGAAACCGTTCGGTGACGATGACGCGAGTTCCATGACTTTTGTTCAGTCAAACAATGCTCAACGCGCCTAAAGAAGTTTTCACTTCCAAAATATACTATTAGTGCGTCTAAGTAAATAATATCTTCAAGTTTAACACACAAACTGTGAAGTTAAAACAAAAACTCTTAATCCGCTTACCAACAACATCAGTGACAATACGCAAAAAACTAACCAACAATAAACAAGTATTGTACTCGTAAATGAACCACCTGCATGTTCATTGTTCATGTGGCAATAAACAATATCAAAATCAAACTCTGTTAAATAATTAATTAATGGTTATTTAATCAAATTAGAGAAGAGGATGTGATGTGACAATAAATGCTATGAGTGTGGAGCAAGTAAGTGAGTTTACATATGTGGGGAGTCAGTTTACAAGGGATGGAAAGACTGATGAAGATGTGGAAAGGAGAGTAAATGCGGGAAATAAAGTGATTGGTGCTATACATGCGATTGTGACCAATCAGTCGATGCCCTAAAAGGCTCGACTGGCTGTTCACAATGGTAAGCTGGTGCCTACGCTTATGTATGGAAGTGAATGTTGGGTGTGGCAAAAGAAGCTTGAAAGTATAATAAATACTGTGGAAATGCGTTCCTTGCGAAGCATGTCTGGCGTGACTATGAGTGATACTCGTAGGCTGAAAAATGAGGTGATAAGGCAACGGTGCAGTTTAAAAGAAGATATAGTGACAAAGATTGAGAAGAGTATGCTTAGATAGTTTGGTCATGTGGAGAGGATGAGTGAAGACGACTAACAAAATGTATTTATAAAGCAGAGGTGAGTGGAAACGCCGGGAGGGGACGCCCTAGAAGGACATATAGTGACCAAATTGGTGATGTTCTTCAGAAAGGTCAGGTGCGTAGTACTCGCAACCGGCGTGCGTGTATGACCAGATGTATGAACGTAGGCGAAGCAAAAGGAGTATGTAAGGAGCGTAGCAAGTATTAACGTAAGGAGCAGTGGGATTTATGTAAGGAGCGTAGCAGGTGGCGTTCTATAGTTTCTACCTACCCCCATGGGAAAAAGGCGTGAGTTTATGTATGTATGTAATCAAATGAATAGTGAATCAAGAAAACGTGACTGTTGTTGGACTATTTCAAAAACCTGAATACCAGCTGTTCCCTAAATCCATAAACTCATCGATACGAAAGAGCACCTAATTTTGGCTTGGAGATTGTGAACCCAATTTCAGCCCTAATAGTTGTGTGGCGTGAATGATATATTAATTAGTGTCCCGAGTTCGAACCACGGTCACACATAATCTCTTTTTGAGATTGTTTCTGCATAATCTTACTATTCTATCTGTACATTCTCAATAATCACCTGTGTGGTGCCGAACGTAAAGAATAGCACCATCCTATTTCTTCCCGTGGGTGTCTTAAAAGGCGACTAAGGGACTTACTAGAGAATGGGAAGCAGCGTTCTTTCTCTATGTATTTTAACACCATACTGCGATCGCCAACCCGCCTGCCAAGCGTGGCGATTATAGCAACCCCCTGCTTTGGGGAGCCCTACGTCCAACAGTGGATGTCTTGCGGCTGAAATTATGATGATGAAGTTGAACGACACCTAAAAAATCCACGAAAGATTGAAAAACAGCTATATAAAATGAATTGCGAAACATGTTTACCATTATCGATGCGTAAACATGATGACATCTTTTTATAAGACACACAAATTAATAATGTTCCGGAGCTGCCCTCACCTGATCCTGATCACTTAAAAACGCAAAATGGATTAACCTGGAACCTGCTCCAGACGTGAGTCCAGTTGCGTTGAGTTCGAGCGACGAATACTTCTCGCCGCCGTCGACACCACAACCATTAAGTCGGTGCGGAAGAGGCCGACCACCGGTCAGCTAAGGACTCCGGATTCTAAAAAGTTAGTTAAGAACATTTTTGAAAAATTGTGTTACAGCCAAATCAGACCGATTTTAAATTTTTCATAGAAACAGAGATTTCCAGTTATCTGTTTTTAAATAAGACATTTCAAAAATGTTCTTAACGAACTTTTTAGACTTTTGTATCCTGCTTATGCGTATGAAGTTTCATTAAAATCGGTTTAGTCATTTCAACAAACAAGGGCTTGAAAGTTTGTATGAGTTGCCGTACGTCGTAAATCTCTTAAAAAGTAAAATAAGCAAAAATGTGAAATAATAAATGACTATACTATGTTATTAGTACATGATGTACCCTTTAAAATGACATCCATATCTTAATATTAACATAAAGCTTTCTGTCAAGAAAAAATAAACAAAGCCAAGTACTTCTCAAAAGGTCCCCGAGCTTTGGGCGACATAAAGATGTGACAAAGATGGCCGCCCGGCTAATGGCGTGCGCACACGACGAGGTTATTTTGATGAAACATTCATGTTCGGCAAGTTTATTGAGCAAACACATTTAATTATATATATAAGTTTATTATATAGGTATATAAGTTTATTATATAGGTATATAAGTTTATTATATAGGTATATAAGTTTATTATATAGGTATATAAGTTTATTATATAGGTATATAAGTTTATTATATAGGTATATAAGTTTATTATATAAATACTATAAACTGATTTTTTTTTGTCTCCAAATTGTAGTAAAAATTGGCTTATAAGCATTTGCGTGCGTGCGTGCGTGCGTGTAAATATTTTTTGCGTAAAATAACACACCATATAGTAGGTACCTAAACACCAACACAAAGCCACAAAACATTCCCAAACTAATCACCAAACGCTCCGTTTGAACAAACCATTATTTACGTTGTAAGTAGAACTGTCCATGGGGACTCCACTCACCAACACTAAAATCATGAATAACGAATTGCATTTTAATCATTTCTCGACTCCATCTCAATATATTTCGTTTGTAAATGGCTATTAACGTGCTAATAGTAAAGCATTCTCCTAAATTTAGCATTTATTTAACAAAAACAACCAAGTAGAATACATTTTAAACAACTTTAAAATCATCAAACGATGATCACGTAGTGATCATATAACTTTTCGAGATAAATTATTCCATGTAAACGTTTTGAAATAGTCGCAGTAATGCATATTTCGTAAAGGAAATATCTTCACGTTTAATTTGATATACAATAACAATAGAAATAGAGTATAAAAACAGAAAACTTACCACATTTTTGTTGGAGCTCCACACACAACACACACACAATAAACAAGAAAGACGAACTGTCATTTTCCCTTTTTTTTTCAACATTTATTGTTGCCATTTCACAGATAAAATTCACTCTCACTGATAACAAATTTCATATAGCGCCATCTAAAAATGGTCTCCTGTACTACTATCACCAGAGTTTAGCGCTGTACACGTTTAAACTGAACGATGTCGTTCGGTGACTGTACTCACCATGGACGGTTTAGGCAAGAATTTTTTTGGGGAATCTAATAACCATAAACGGTCGAGTGGTTATGCTTACCTGGAGGGGCTTGTGGCTAAGTTATAACAGGCGTACGGGTCGATGCCGGGGTTGGTCCGTAGATGGGTGACCATCTTTACACATCAAGACCCCTCCGTGTTTCGAAAGGCACGCCATTTTGTTGGTCCCGGCTGTTATTTGCAAGTAGATCTTTGACAGTTGTTGCGGGTCATCATGAAATGAAATGAAATGAAATTTATTGGCAGGTCAGAAGCCCGAAAGTCTGACAAACGATCTTACCAAGGGGTATCGTGTTACCCAATAACTAGGTTGTGGAGGTAATGTAGTGGTATTCAGCTGCAATCCGGTTAGACTGGTAGCCGACCCAAACATAGTTGGGAAAAGGCAGGCAGATAATATATTATGCTTACCTATGACTAAAATGAATGTACGAATTGATAAAATGTAATGCAATATTGTTCCGTTTGGTGCCGGACGTAAAGAAAAGCACCATCCCATCTCTTCCCGTTGGTGTCGTAAAAGGCGACTAAGGGACTTACTAGAGAATGGGCAGCAGCGTTCTCTATGCATTTTTAAAACCTGCCAACGATCGCCAACCCGCCTGCCAAGCGTGGCGATTATGGCAAATCCCCCCCTGTTTTTGGGGGAGGCTTATGTCCAGCAGTGGACGTCTTTCGGCTGAAATGATGATGCTGAATACAATATTGATTAATGTTCAGTAAATTATTGCAATGAATTGTAATAATTAGAATCAATATTATATTATGTAATTGAATAATTTGATATGAAACATTTGCAGTGCTCTTACAGGGTGCATGTCATGAAATTTCAATGCACGCCTACCAAATAAATAAATAATACAAAAAATCTCTTATCTTTAGTTAGCATCACTTTCTACATCAATATCGACTGTATAAAACGATCCACCCACACCTTTCATACCACAACATTTTCCTTTAGACCCAAAAATATTATTCTACATCATAAAACCAAATTCCTAGTACATAAACATTATTATTTATCAACATCGCCCTAGTACATAAATATTATTATTTATCAACATCGCCCCTTAATATAAAAGGTTCAATAAATAAAACATACTATACCGCATTATTGGTGAGCGGGTGAATGATGAATTATTCACGGAATAATCACCATGAAAAGATCAAAGTGGACTCGCCCGTGCGTAGTATTATGGTATTTGCTGTACAATTTACTTGGTTATCGCACTTTAACAGCAGTGTTTAAAGGGTTAAGTGCGTCAAAGGCGGGCAGGGACGCGACGCCTGGGGCAAGGTGAAAGGTGATAAGTTTAAAGGACAATGTGGAAGACATATTGACCGCTATGTAGGGATGTTCTCATGGTATATTATATCCTGAGATATGCAAGTACCCACAGTCGTAAAAAGTTGGTTAGCACTTTAGTTTACTAAATTTTAATTATTGAGCGACGTGATTAAATAAAATCGGAACAGAAGTAAAATTTAAAGAATATTCATCATCATTGTGGTGCCAGCCGAAAGTTGTCCACTGCTGTACATAGGCCTCCCCTGATGGGGGCGGGGGTTGCCATAATCACCACGCTTGGCAGGCGGGTTGACGATCGCAGTATGGTGTTAAAATGCACAGAGAACGCTGCTGCCCATTCTCTATTAAGTCCCTTAGTCGCCTTTTACGACACCCACGGGAAGTAATAGAATGGTGTTATTCTATGCGTCCGGTACCACACGGAGCCAAAGAATATAACTATAATAAAGAATATTGCTATAATATAACGAATAAATGATACTAAGCAAACTATAAAATCATTTTGTGTCAATTTAGATGATGTGTAGAAGAAGACTTTTTTTATGTAGCTGACCGTATCCATTGTACATTAGGTTCTAAATCGTAATTAAATGTCCCCACAGTATTATAATATACAGACCACAAAAAGAGTATCCCACTTAATTTTGAAATAATATTCAATACTGACTACATAGGTGATAAATATCCGATTCAACCCGAAAACGCAACCGAAGTAACATTACAATAAAAAATGCGTCGCTCAACCTGACAGGCAACGGGACATTGCGTAAATTCCGCAGTGCAATGATACAGGCTGTGCGAAATATAACAATATCAATAACCAAACGTGCAGATTTCACGAGCGCGTCAAACGACATGCATGACACTTTCGAAAGCGCAGCGTCATATCCTGAATGTCGAGATGGGAATCGTACAGGGAAGCGTGTTGGGAGCGTGGCCGTTGTTGTGTTGACAGCCGGCTTTAAAAGAATGAAGGCACGATGCACGATGGACAGAGTGGCTGAGTAGCGACTATCGCCAATCCAATCTACGTATGGACATATTATGTGTGTGATGGTTATTAAAAACATGTATTTTAATGTGACAGCAGCGCGTCAACATGCGGGAGTCATTTTACAGTACCCAAAGTAGGTAGGTGTGTTTTTTAAACAACTCCATCTAAACTCTTGCAGTGTTTCACTACCTGGGGATACAACCTCAGATGCATAGCAGCTGCACTTGCGACCATTTAAACAAAAACGCATTCAAAAATAGTCTAAGTAGAAATTATAATAAAAAAAAAACCGGTCAAGAGCGAGTCGGACTCGCGCACCGAGGGTTTAGTACGTATATATGAAGTTGATGATTTCTGAAAAACTGTGCTATTTAGAGACATCGTTTTATTTTTCCTGTAATCTTTACATAAACTTCTATCACATAGAATAATTTCAGATTTTTATCTATGCAAACTTCGGAGATAATGGGGGAGGAACGGTATTTTTTTACATATTTCATCAAAAGTTGGAACCTTTGCCGCCTAAAAAAAAACAGAAATGTTTGAGAATGTGCAAACAGCGTTCTTCCATATGATACCCCACATGACCTAGTAACTCCACTTCAAATTTTTAAGACCCCCCCTTTCAGTTCCTTTTGCAAAAAATATATTTATTTTTATTTTTCTTGTTTGCAAAATAGTTGGGCAAACGTCATCTTTTTAGATAAAACGAAAAAAAACCATCAACTTGAAATTTAGAATGGTTTTCCATTCTAAATTTCAAGTTGATAGCATTAGTGGTTTTTGAGATATCTAGGTGTGACAGACAGAGAGACAGACTTAGTCTCATCATAAGGGTTCCTTTTTACCATTTTGGTACGGAACCCTAAAAACGACCACAAAAGCATAACTCCAAGCGCGCCCACACAAAATAAAGCCCCGTATCCACCCACCGCTAATTAGGCGCGTTCGTTTCATCTCACTTTGTCACTTTATTCGCAGAAAAATGCAAGTTAAACAAAGGGTAAGTAAGTCAAAGAGACGCATTATACTTGCATCTCGATTAGCGAGGGGTGACTCATAATAATTAGCATAACTATACGTAAGGAGGGCGCTTTGTTTGCTCGAATATCCGAATATGGAACGATCAAAGTGAACGAACTAAAATAACATATCAAGTTTGTTTTTTTTTGTGTGGCGTAACGTTCCGTCTGAGGTTGTTTGGAAGAGGTTCGATTATAAACGGAGGCCTTTAACCTAACCTAACGGTATGGTAGGGTTAAATTAAGATGTCCTTTTAGGGTTTATATGATAGGGACAAACAGATTGTCTGCCTAACTGATGACAAGTGTTTACTACCGATAAATATGTTATTTTAAATGTAGTTAGAATTAGCCTCAAATATCATAATTTCATGAAATAGTCATTCAATAGGGCAATTTGAACAAATATATATTTATTTGCGGCAGCAAATCATAATCATATAATTATTTGTTAACATATTATATGTGTTTTGTAAATACTGATCTTAGCTTAGATGAACTAGAGCGCTATGTTATGCTAGGAGGCGTACAAATATAAATGATGTTCAATTGGAATTAGGTACAGTAATAGTAGTAAGGACTTATTAAAAAAGAATAAATATAATAACAATATAGTAATTCCATTCTAAATTAATTCACGAAACAAAAACCAATCGATTAATTTACGAATACTTAGATATTCGTCAACAGTACATAATATAATAACATTTATCAACAAGTAATAATTTTTTGAAATTTATTATTTATTTATTTTTATGGCGTCGGGAATTTTATTGTAAATACGTTCATCATTTAAATTTTTATCAACATAAAACCTGCTACTGACTTGCAAATTGCAAAATACGTAAGAGAATTGGGATTTCGGGGGCTACCTTAGCGCATCCTTTTTAAGAGGTTCCGCTGCCTTGCCGATTTTTTTGAATGTCCAGTATTTTCCAGTACCCATAGACATAACTTTCAAACCAGATCAGACACATATTTTTTGGCAAAAACACTAGGTGTGTTGGCAAACAAACTGCATTACAAAGAATTCCTTTGAATTTTTTCGTCATTAATTCCGCACGCCTCCCACTTTCTCATTTGTTTTAACAAAATAATGAAGCGTGAAGGTAACGACGCCGACGTTTCAGTTTTCAGGAACCCTGTCTGTGTTGTAAACACTTTGTTTTCAGTTCAGAGACCGAAACACCTGAGATTCTTCAGGTCGTCGGCTTGTGTATTATTAACATTTTTTGTAGGAATTTAAAATATCTTGAAGAAAGAATTTGTTGAAGAAAAATTTAGTGAAGTTTTCTTGTTGCTGAAGTATTTTCTTAAGTCTATTCAATTAAGACTGGACTAGAGTGCAAATTTTCGGTTAAAGTTCGGTACCTACCTATTCTTCATGGCATACATTACATAATAAACAATTATAACGATAATATGTTTAGTAGTTAGGTAACTAGTCTAGTATGTAATTACTTTTTAGGAGTCTGTAGTCAACACGGAACCCTTATAGTTTCACCATATATCTGTCTGTCTGTCTGTCCACAGCGTAGCTCAGATACTCTTAGTACTAGAAAGCTGTAATTTGGCATGGGTGTAGATATTAATAACGCTGACAAAGTGCTAAAATAAAACCTTGAAAAAAAGTTTGTAGTGTACCTTGCACGCCCATGCACGCCATATACGCGTTTTATTAAAATACCTTTTGTTTTGTGTATAATAAATTAATAATGCGTCAAATTGGGGACAGCGCTCCTTGATGGGCGAGTTCTATTACTGGCTGAACGTACGACGCGTTGCGTTGCGGGAGCTCAGTACAGAACACGCAAGCTAACCACTCAAGGTCACTGGCATATATCTGCGTCTTAAGAGGAAATAACTAAAACATATTCCCCGAAGAGTAGGTAAAAATGTTTAGTAAACCTACCCACATATTGTCAAGTGAATGTGAATTGTAGCGGTAAGTATAGTCGACCACGTAATTTCTTTATCACAAAAGAAAGAAAGAAAGAAGAAAGAAAAAACATTTATTGGGACAAGTCCTATTTCTCTATGTAATACTTAGATAGTTTCAACCTTACTGAAGTTCCAATTGCTTGAGAATTGTTTTCAAAAGTAGAAAAGAAATTACGGGGTCCACCATCCATGAGGAACCCATGATCTATGGTGGACGTTAACGGTCTTATACGATAATAATTTGTTAGAAAAAATATACTAAAAAAGGTATAAATATGACGAAGTGTGTCATAAGAATGCATCGTCATCCGATCACCGTTTTTATGACAACCAAAATGCAACAATGCGTTGCAAAATAAGTATAATGTGTGAGTAAAAATGCTTCAGTAATTAGGGCAGCCTGGCTATTGACACCAAGGTCAGTGACACCAAGGGCCTATGCACTGAAATGATGTATCGTTTCTTTGAAGCTGCTCATATTTTTAGCAGTTATTGTTTTTCTTGTAATTTCAATATTAATTTCAGTTTTTGGAACTGTGTTTTATGTGTCGTATTCTTTTCCTTCATTTTTAAGAGAATTTTCAATCTGTTGAGGGCTTATGACATCTTGCATTTTTTAGAAAATGATGACTTGATTTGCGTAGTGCATGCGTCATTAGTTTCAACGATTATGTACCTACTAAGTTTTTATGGCCTATTAATTGTGATTTTGGGTTTTTTATATTTTTCATCATCATTATCATTTCAGCCGAAAGATGTCCACTGCTGGACATAGGCCTCCCCCAAGGGGGGGTTTGCCATAATCGCCACGTTTTGCAGGCGGATTGGCGATAGCAGTATGGTGTTAAAATGCACAGAGAACGCTGCTGCCTATTCTCTAGTAAATCCCTTAGTCGCCTTTTACGACACCCACGGGAAGAAATAGGGAGGTGCCGACACCACACGGACATAAAATATAATAATATTATATTTTTAAGTGACATAAAATAAACAGACCATCTCCTAAAACCCAATTAAGCATCTACATACTCCAAACAAAATCCTAGCGAAACCAGCATAAAAAAAAAATTGTCGTTTAACAACAATTTCCCAGAGCAATAAACAGCTCATAAATTCAATTAGTTAATGCAAAAATTGATTTACAGCTCCAACGCGGTGGGTTGGTCGAAATAAAATCATATAACGTCGACCAGAATCGGCAGTGTGCCAGAAATCTCTGCTGCGAAAAAAACGTGACCATTCGAAATTATTAATGGTGGAAAATAATAAGCTCGCTCCATATATCAAGGGTAGCGGCTCGCTGCATTTGATTTTTCATATGTTTTGGCTTAAAACCTGAACGCTATTGCCAAAAGTTTGCAAAAGATTTACTGGAGGATCGTGGATATTGAATTATTGCTTTATTATGGCATTTTTGGTTGGTGCAGGATTTTATTTATTTATTTGTTGCTCTGTTTTTTTTTCAGCCGCCAACTGCAAACGCTTCGGCTTTTCAGTGAATAACTTTTAAACGAACTACAGTATATTATTGTAAATAATAAATCCTTTTTAAATATATTTAATGAGTGAATATTACCTAAAAGTCCACATTTTAAGGCTAAGTAATATACAATATTAGATTTAGTTTATGCGAAACCCGAAACACGTGTCTAGTATTTTTATGTAAAGAATCTGTGTACAAAATTTCAAAACTGTATCATGAAAAATCAGGTTAAAAGTTATAAGGTTGTTATGTTACCGGGTTGTCCGTACAAAAACATGCGGCGCCCCCGCGCCTCCAGGGTCGTCTTGCGCTCATTGATAATAATTTGGCATTAGGTACCTAACCGTCTCCCAGGGTTACGAGTCTGTCCGAAAGGGATATCGTGGCTCTGGCACACAGGCATTTGAAGGAACACGGTGGGTTTTAGTCAGTAAAAGTCTGACACTCCCTCTCGCTCCGCCCAGAGCGGGAGAAGTTATTTGATGATTTCCCACCCAAAAAAAAAAAAAGGTACCTAACCGTACGGTGGTTGTATTGAAAGTAATTAAATGGGGGGGGGGGTTTGCCATAGTCGCCACGCTTGGCAGGCGGGGTGGCGATCGCAGTATGGTTTTAAAAATACATAGAGAACGCTGCTGCCCATTCTCTAGTAAGTCCCTTAATAGCCTTTTACGACACCCACGGGAAGAAATGGAATGGTGCTATTCTTTACGGCACCACAAGCTTGTATTATTTTATAAAGCAGAGTTTGATGAATCAAAGTCGCCGCGGATTCAAAACCTAATAATTAAACCAATAAAAACAAAATCACAAATAGTTTACCACTGTGTTTTTAGACGAATCATTCAGACAAAGCACTGAGCCATTAGAGGTGCAGCACAAAAGCCACACATTGGTCAAAACCACAAAAAGTAGCAGGCAAAACTCAAATGCAGGAACCACAACGCTCGCGGGAAAATCAATCAGTACTGCGTGCTCACGGTTTTTTTCCACAGGGAGCAACCTGCGCACTGTGTTTTTCTTAATTGAATAAAACAGTATTCTATTAGTAAATACCACTGTTCAAATCAGGTTTGTTTGTGCAGTTTCGAATTGTTTAAGCGGTAGAACATGTACAAGTAATTCAGGTTGTGTGTGCTGTAATTAAAATTGTAATAACAAGTTTCAAAATGTTGGGTTTGTGTATCAAAGTGGTTTTCGTAGTTTGGCTCGACTGTAGATGTAAGTGCACTTTACGACCGGTGTGCGAAAGTTAGACAGTTGGCAGGTACGATTTCGTGTTGTTTGATAATCATATAAAATCCTAAAAAAACTTACTTTAGTTAAATAGCCTGTGATGTTGTCGGAATGTTGTCAATCCGGGATTAACAGTCAATGTCTCTTATATCAGCCAATGTCTCTTATATCAGCCAATGTCTCTTATATCAGCAAATGTCTCTCATATCAGCCAATGTCTCTTATATCAGCCAATGTCTCTTATATCAGCCAATGTCTCTTATATCAGCCAATGTCTCTTATATCAGCCAATGTCTCTTATATCAGCCAATGTCTCTTATATCAGGCCAGCGTTGAGATTGATTTGTGGAGCTCGTGGCTAAGTATTATCGGCCGCACGGGTCGATACAACAGGTTAAGCTACGCTTTCCGGGGTTGGTTCATGGATGGGTGACCATATTTACACACCGAGACTTCTCCGTGTCTCGGAAAGCACATTGAGCCGTTGGTCACAGCTGCCATTCGTTGATCTTTGACAGTCGTTACGGGTCGTCAGAAGCCCGAAAGTCTGACAACCAGTCTTACCAAGAGGTATCGTATTACCCACTTACTGGGCTGTGGAGTTCAGATATGCAGTTGATCTATGTAAAATACTGGTACCCGACCCCTGAATAGTTAGGAAAAGGCTCGGCACATTGATTGCTCGTCTAAAACAAAATCGTCACAAAAATGCATTTTAACCAAAAACTTTATAAAATATTAAGTTGTAACTCTTTAAGACATGGCATGTTCTGATAAAAATCTGTTAGATTTTAATTTTAGTAATCATTTTGTTTTTATTCGCTTTCAGCATGAATAAGTCATTAAAACGACATTTGCGATAACATCAGGAATTTTAAGAAGTTTCAAAGACAAAATTAGGTAGGTACTTACATTTAGTAAGTAATAATTATACTGTAGCGGCATCAACATCGCCACATGCGAACAACGCGTCACACTGACGTCACGCAAAATCCTGCATCGCGCAAGCAGAGTTTACCGCGCGACTAGCTAATATACAACATCCCGATATCAACCGTCGGGCAGTTGCCCACCAGACACAACACCCGTCTGGTCGAAGGATCCTCCCTTTTCTCTAGAGGATGAGTGAACTTTACACCCTGTTCGTCATGCCTCTAAAATGTACCTACTGTTTTTATTCCTTGATGTGTAAAATCTTTCCTCGAGCATTCTATGTGAGTCATTTCCTGAAAAGGGACGGAAGTGTGTAATGGGCAGTGACAGCTTGAGCATGGAATATGTAAGTACTTTTTAATAGCTTGGAATTAGTGTACTCACAGGTAAGACTTTCGGGCTTCAGACTATCCATAACGACTGTCGTGTCGAAAAAGTGTCCGTGGAGTTTCTTGCCCGTTCTTCTCCATATTAACCTACTATTTGGATTGGGCAACTAGCTTCATATTTGTAACCGACCGACTTCTTGACAATTCAAAAGTGCCTGTCAATGGTTTAATTGAAATAAATGCTTTCCCCCTTATTACAAAACAAGGTTTATCTTCAGACCCAGGTTTAAAACATGGAGCCATTACTGAATTTCGAACTTTATTCCGACTATGGTAAAGTTCCAAAACACAAAACTGACAACATAGTACCGAACTAAGTTATCAGTTTTGTACAAAGAACTGTATTTCAATCACTGTTACGTTCTTATTACAAAAACTGCCTCCATGCTTTAAGCCATGTCAAATATAAATCTTGTTTTGTAATAAAGCGGTTTGAGTTTGTCAAAGATCCACGAATCGCCGGGATCAACAGCTTAACGTGCTTTCCGAGGCACGGAGGGATCTTGATATTGTAATGGATGGTCACCCATCCACGAACCAACCGCGACAAGAGTAGCTTAACCGTCGATCGACCCGTTATTATTTAACCACGAGCCACTTTACACAATTTCTAAATAAAATCACGGATCAGCATCACTTATTATTATTTTTTCTTTTATTTCATACATACATAAACTCACGCCTTCTTCCCATGGGGGTAGGCAGAAACTATAGAACGCCACTTGCTACGCTCCTTACATACTCCTTTTACTTCGCCTTTTTCTTTTATTTCATTTATTTTTTTAAAAACGTTGCCCCACACTAGACATTTTTCCTGTATTGTGGGTGCGTTTACAAACATATAAACTCACATACACAAACAGCCAGACCCGGAACAGGGACTTGTAGGTCATACAGATATTTGTTCCGTGCGAGAATCGAACCCGCGACACGCAGCGCAGCAGTCAATCGCTTAACCACTGCGCCAACTGTGACATACAATTCAAGAATAACATCCCAATTATATTTTTAAATATTAGATTATAAAAAATATACAAAAACATTTAAAAATACAAAAAATAGTAGCCCACCGGTTTCGGGAACAGGGTCCAAACTACCGGCCGGTCAGGGCTCCAGAGAGAGGAACCTCCTAACAATGCGAGCCGTGTCCAAAATAAAATATTGCTGAGTCCACATCCCACACGTCGACAACCTCGCGAACCAAGTCGAGATACTTGATTTGTTTATCTTTCTCGGCTTTCACGAGGTTCCCGTCATGTGGGACCGTTATGTCAACAATCATTGCGCGCCGCTCTATTCGATTCAACACCACTACATCAGGCTTATTGGCAACAATAGTCTTGTCAGTGATGATGGATCGATCCTAGTACAATGTGATATTTCCATTTTCGAGAACTGGGTTGGGCACATACCTCCGATTCCACAAGGCTGTATTTCAGAGCAAGTTGCTGATGGATAATCCTGGCTACAAGGTTGTATCTATGCAAGTACTCTTCGTTAGCTAAACGAGAACACCCGGAGATAATGTGTGTTATTATTATTATTACTTACTTCCATTCGTACAACAATCACCAATTTGATTTAACTACGGTATAACCTTTGTAGATAATTAATACTAACCACTAAGGCGTTTCGCACACTGCACCGTATTACGCAGCGTAGCGCGGGAGTGCGTGTTCTTACGTTGCTTGAAAGTATCTCTCTTTGCATTGAAACACGCGTAGTGCAGTACACAGAAAACGCATTCACGCGCAGTGTTGCAGGTCACGCGCCTACATGCAGAGAAACACGCGACCTCGCGCGTGGTGGCGGGGCAAGACGCAAGGCATGGCACACCGAGTTCTGAAGTATGGTGCGTGATTTTGACAGAGCTAGACGTGAAGTAATATTTTGAAATGGATTTCGCTGTGAAATGAGCCCTTTCAAAACAAACGCGCGGAGCTGCAGTTTGGTATACGGTGGCCTCGTATACTAAACTGCAGCTCCGCGCGGTTGTGTGAAGCAATCTGCATGATGGTGCAGATCTGCAGCCCCGCAACCACGCGCGGGACTTCGTCGCCACGCGCCCCGCAGCGTATAGCGGGCCAGTGTGTGAATCGCCTGAGGTTCGATTCAATCAATCTGCCTAGCCTATTCCCAACTATATTGGGGTAGGCTTCCAGTCGAAAGTGACTGCATACCTGAGGGGCAATTCTACTAATTTTAAGAACGTTCACAGTCTGATCTCAGTCTCAATCTGTCAAAAATACCTCTTATTTCCCTACATTTTGACATTTTTTTGACGTTTGTTTGTCGCCAAGATGATATTGCGACTAGATTTTGAACGTTTTAAATTACGAGAATTGGCCTACTGACCTCCACACAACCCAAATTCAAATTTAAATATTTATTGCAAAACACAGTACATACGTATATGCATTTCCAGGTGTTAAGTGAATGCGCAGTCCACTGCATTTACCAATTCAGGCATGTAAAATTAAAAATTATAGTTAGACAATTTCATAAAATCCAATTAATTGGTTATATAATGTCATAAATTCGACAGAATAGTAATACCCTGTGCAATAATATATACATTCAAATTAATAAATAGTAGTAAATAATGTCACAAATTCAAATTATAAGTAATGTCAGAATAAATAATGTCAAAATAATTAATGAACTTACCAATTTATAATTTAACATGCATTGTAATATTAAAATTATGATTGAAATTAAAAATATATACTAAATAAACATTCAAATTACATTATATAATTGCATTTAGATAGAATTAAGCTTAAAGAAATCGGTCATTTGACATATCTAATTATTATTTATTTAACTTATCTGTTAAGAATTCACCAATGGAATAGTACGCTTTTTTAACCATAAGGTCTGTTAACATTCTCTTAATAACTGGGTAATACAATACCCCTTGGTAAGACTGGTTGTCAGACTTCCGGGCTTCCGAGACGACCCTTAACGACTGTTAGATCCACGAATGACAGCCCTGACCAACGGCGGAGGAGTCTCGGTACGTATAGATGGTCACCTATCCACGGACCAACCCCAGCAAGCGTTGCTTAACCTGATGGATAGACCCGTGTGGCTGTTATAACTTAGTCATCCACTAAGGTTCGATTAAGGAGCATTAAAAAGCCTGCACAAGTAAAAAATAATTCTTACATACCTTTGACATTCATTTATTATGTACACAAAACACATAGTAGGGAAAAATACATAAACATACTTCAGAAAAGCACAAAGGTACAGCAGTACCTTTCATTTCTAGGAATTCTGCTTATTTTTATTTGTTTGTTTTATTTTTTTTGTTAGTGTTGTGTGCTAACTAACATAAAGCAAATAATTTAATGTTTTGTGTTGCATTTTACATTTTATTATAGAGATTCAAGTTTTTTATATGAACAGACAGCTGTGCTGCTGGGGAGTTTGTTGCGCCACTTCTTCTTCCCAGCTAAAGCACTAGGAAGTGGTGAAGGGTGGGCGTTTTTGGGGGAATGTCTTATGTAATTTTTGACGTTCGTAAAGTGTTTTTTTTTCCTAGTTTGAATAAATGACTTTTGATTTTGTTAAAATCGTAGAGTTATTTTTAATTTTTTTATTATTTAATCCATAATTTTACAGTTTTAGTTTCACATACCACCTGCCAAACTGCAAAGCAATTTATCGCCAGCAAATGAATATTCATCTCCGTTTTTTTCTTTTCACATATAACATATTTTCAAAAACATCCAAAAACTTTTCTATTTACAATATTCGTGTAAAACCAACATAGGAATGTTTACCAGATTTTGGGCGCACAACAAACGCTTGAAAGCGCTTCGTCAGCTAAAAGCGCAGCGCTGTACATCGATTGCAGCCTGCACAGCTTCATTCCTAAAACGCTGTGTAGGGTATACGGGAATGTCAACAATGATTTACGAGTATTAAGTAAACAGATGTTTTGAATTTTGGTCCGATTTTGCAAGTTAAAGGAAAGTAAGGGACATTATTTGAAGTAGAATATTCGCAGCAGTCTGGAGATTGTGAATTGTCGAAATAAAACTACGTATTTTATACTTCATCATCATTCCAGCCGAAAGACGTCCACTGTTGGACACAGACCTCCTCCAAAAGGGGGGGGGGGGGGTTGGGGTTGCCATAATCGCCACGCTTGGGAGGCGGGTTGGCGAACGCAGTATGGTGTTAAAATGCATAGAGAACGCTGCTACCCATTCTCTAGGAAGTCCCTTAGTCGCCTTTTACGACACCTACCACACGGAGCATTTTATACTTGGTGTTTGAATACTTAGGAAATAAAGAAATATTTCCACTAATTTACTTAAACAATTTAATTTAAAAACTCAAAATCCAAATCCGGAGTGGAAGCGGAATAATGGAATAAAACATTGTTTTTCGAAAATACGAAAGTACATTTTTTTGACATGATAAATACTAATTATTCTCATTTCACAACGACCGGCGTTATTGAATTTTACAAGACCCCCCAAAAATTTTCCCTAAATAAACTCGATTCCCTTTTCATTTCAACAAACGCGCCACAGAGTAGATATTAACATTCCGACAAGCGAAAACTACAGTTTGTTTGTCGAAAACAATTTTTGATTTCACATCGCTCCAAAGCGATCCAGTATTAATAACTGTTGCATACCCTGAATTTCGTTAAAAGCCCTTTGAACTCTGTACAGTGGGTAAAATACACTATGTTTTTGCCGAATCCTTTTATGTATTCCGTGCAATGTTATCTTTTATGAACAAAAGAGGGATTGTGAAGCACCTTTATTGAAATAAAAGAATTGCAATTAAACTTTTTTTTGAGGCGTTTTTCTTTTCAAAGGTAAATAGAGTAAAATGAAAATACCTGGAATTAAAGTAGTTTGTTTATGTTGCTAAAAAAAAAAAGCCAACTGCATAATGTCTGAAGCTTTTTAATGGACGAAAGCACCTCAACGTCCATTGATGGATAAATCAACTGGTTTGGGATTCATCATGTACATTTTTGCTAGACATTGCTAAACGTTATTTAATCATTATCTCATCATAGATGTAGTTCATGAGGAAAAGAACTGCATCGATGATGAGCAGGGTCTGTGGTAGCACCAACATTGTCCTCAGAACGTTAGCGTGCAAAATGAAAAGTCCGTTTACTGTGTACAGTCATGAGCACTAATATGTAAACGCTTTGCAGAATTCAAAACCGATTTTCTCATGGAATAACGATTGCAACTTTGAGAAAAGATCTATTTCATAATATTTTGGGTTCCACAATACTACGAGATGTTCGTAGTAAAATAAAATTTCAATCAATATAGTTGGAGGAAATCTCTTTTAAAAGTTGCTGAGTGTATACATATTGGTGCTCGTGACTGTACTAGGCAAGTGTACATCTGCACCGAAATAGGAAATTATTTTAATAATAGGGTAAACAATGTATACATTTACTAATTACAAATACACAGCTAGAGAGAGAGAGAGACTAGACGGCATGGCGTAATTGCCTTGGAAGGTAGGTAGGCCCCTGGTGTGGGACGCAACCTGTGTCGACACCCTTGCGCCATAGAATAGAATAGAATACTCTTTATTATGTACACCATAAAAGTTACAGATATAAATGTTTCAATTTTACATAGGGTGACACAATGGGCGGTCTTATCGCTAAAAGCGATCTTTTACAGACAACCTTTGGATGGATTAAAGGGAGCAGGAGTGACAATACTGCAGGTAGTCAGTGGTGTACCATTAACATATACAATAAATACACACATACACAAAGCATACACTTATCTAATAAATATATACAATAATACACATGAAACAAGAGCAGGGAACTGTATTATGTAATGATGATGTTTATGGAGAGAGGAATCCAAGCACGGCTGGCTGTACTGGCTCCGCTGCTCCGGCTGCTGAGACCCTTAAGCGGCGCAAATACTGTAACCTTATGGGTAACTACAGTTTTGAGCCGTTTGGGGTCGAAACGCTCGGGTCATGGGGCCCGAGTGCGCGTCTCCTTTTTAAGGAAATTTCTCGCCGACTGATCGACACTTCACGTGACCAGAGGGCTGGCTCGTTCTTCGGCCAAAGAATTAGCATTGCCATTCAACGTGGCAATGCTGCCAGTCTTCTGGGCACGTTTTCGGATGACAGCGATGCGGACTAGTACTTCGACGGTGTCTTTTTTTTTCATGTTTATATTTTTTTCGTAGTTAGTATCTTCTTAGTGTAAATAATTAGCTGTGTAAATAGGAAATAGATTTGTAATTATTGTGTATCTTTTTTGATTACCAACACATTACTAACACCTTTCTAGAGTTCCGTAATCAACAAGGAACCCGTATAATTTCGCCATGTCTGTCTGTCTGTCCCGGGCTTAGCTCAGAGACTTTTAGTACTAACTACTATTAGTCTCTCCTTCTCCCTTTAATTCATCCAAAGGTTGTCTGTATAAGATCACAGGACGGTGTGACTACTATGTATAATAGAGCTGCCATTTACCGGGTAATATGTCTTTCATTGACTTGAATGTGCCCTGGCGGCTGAGAGTATGTCATGCTCACTCAGATGTCTCACTGATGGTGGCGTGTGTGTTGGATCATTTAGCTCCCTTCAAAGTGGTTGAGCTGAATGGTGCTGATTCGATCCACGCGTCATGTTCGTGAACGGGCGCTGTCAGTTACAACTGGTCATCTCTTAGCTGCCACGGCTTATTTTTAATTATTTTAGTTTTGAATTGTTTTTTTTTTGTTTTTTTATCTTTTTACACGGATGCTTCTGACGTATTGCATCGTTCTCACATGTTTAACTTTAATATGAATGATGTAACCAATATTTTGTATCAATATTTTAATTTAAAAGAGTGTCCGTGGAGTTTCTTGCCCGTTCTTCTCCATAGGAACCTACTATTTGGAATGGGCAACTAGCTTCATATTTGTAACTGACCGACTTCTTGACAATTCAAAAGTGCCTGTCAATGGTTTAATTGAAATAAATGCTTTGTGTTTGAGTTTGATTGCTTTTAGCGATAAGACCGCCCATTGTGTCACCCTATGTAAAATTTCAACATTTATGTCTGTAATTTATTAGGTCTACATAATAAAGAGTATTCTATTCTATTCTAAACAAACCACACTCCTTTCTACAGTATAAATAAACACAGTACTACACTCAGTTCCGGTCGATTAAATACTTTTAATTCTCTTCCAATAATAGCAAAGGGCAATTTCATCGAGGCTATAATTTCCTAGTTCTCCTTTATTATTCTGTACCATCGATAAAAAAAAAACCTTTTTCAATACATCGAAACTGAATTAATGTCAGCTGTCGTGGAATGGAATTGTGAATATTCCTTTTGATTTTATGCGATGAAGGGTTAATTTTTCTTTGATGAGCGGCCGCTGAAAGATGTAGGTTCTTGGCTATTTGGATAATAACGGTTGGTATGGCATTTCTTACTATAATATTTTTTGTCCGGTTAGAAATTTCAGAACGCTTGATCAAACAGATATCTATTCATAAAATGGGTTTTGAAATGGAGGACGCAGCTTGTGTGTGAGTATTTTAATAGTTTAAAATGCTCGTTTTTTAGGGATCCGTACCTCAAAAGAAAAAAACGGAACACTTATAGGATCAATCGTGTGTCTGTCTGTCTGTCTATCCGTCTATCACAGCCGATTTGCTCCAAATCTATCATAATCATAATCATTTATTAATTAGCGAATATGGGTACAAAAAGAAGGTCTTAAACAAACAATAGTGTCCATTAGCCATATCCTACCGTAAGGCATGCAAATTTACACACGTTGTATAATATTTGTATCCTGTAAATATTCAATGACAGAGTAATATCCTTTTTTTAGTAACAGTGTTTTGATATTGTTTTTAAATATACTTAAGTATATCACTTATCTCCAGGAATGAGTTTGGTAAATGGTTTTATATGCGTGGAGCCATACATAATTTACTTTTATTTAACAACGCTGTTTTACTATAAGGTAATCATTTATATTGAATTTGTACTTTTGCTATGTAACTTATTAAAGAGGTTTTTATCTTTCCTAACGAACATTATAACCTCTAATATATATAAACATGGTAACGTAAGAATATTAAGTTTTTAAAATGATGGTCTGCAACGGTCTGTTACTTTTATACCAGTTATGGCTCGTATACATTTCTTCTGGGCTTAAATACCGCTATCTACTGGACCGATTAAGTTGAAATTTGGTACACATATTAATTTCTGTGACCCAAATACGGAAGTGTAACGTAACTGAACGAATTTTTAATATGATGGTCACTTTTGGGGGGCAAATTAGAAAATTGAAATCAAAAGTTTAGCAAACTGTACCGTGTTACATATCAAATGAAAGGGCTTGTTGTGAGGGTTTCAAATATATTTTTTCAATCATTTTAAAATAAAGTTTCAAAGCTATTTAAGAAAGTAGATGAAAATTTACCATTCCGGCCCATAACTCCGAAACTACTGACCCTAAAATTAAAAAAAAATACAGAAAGTAGTTCATCTACTAATAGGTTTTCCTGTAATCTATAATTACAGATTACAGGAGAACCTTTAAGAAGTCTATGGTGTTAAAATAACTTGATAAATCTCTCAATATTGTGTGTAGGTACAAACTTACAGTTGCAGTTGGATTGTATGGGAGAAAATACTTTTCAACTACAATATTAAGTTTGTCCTTGGGATAAATTCATCCCAATTACGGAACCCTTCATTGTGCGTGGTCTGACACGCACTTGGCCGGTTTTTTTACTCGTTTTTGTTGTGCGTGTCCCAGATAAAATATTTTTCTTTATTTTCTTTCTTTAATTTTACTGTTCGAATAAAAAATCATATGAAATAAGAAGAAGCTGAACGAATCGGTGCAGTTTAACCGGTTTATCAAGAAGATGCAGTGACAAAACATAAGCGTGTGCTAAGATGGTTTGGTCATGTGGTGAGGATGAGTGAAAGGCGATTGACAAAAGGTATTTACAAAAGCATAGGTGAGTGGAAACGCCGGGAGGGGACGCCCTAGGAGGACATAGTGACATATTTGGTGATGTTCCTCAGAAAGGTCAGGTGCGTAGTACTCGCAACCGGCGTGCGTGTATGACCAGATGTATGAACGTAAACGAAGCAAAAGGTAAGGAGTGTAACAAGTAGCGTTTATTTATTTTATTTATTAAGTTATATTTATTTAATTAGTTCTATTGTTTCTGCCTACCTCCATGGGAAGAAGGCGTAATGATAAATGATAAATTATTTATTTTCTATAATTAGGTTTGTACAAACACTTTTACACGTCAAACATATTAAAAAAAACAAAAAAAAAACTAGATGAGGTCGGCGTTTCGTAACTGACTACTCTGAGAAAAAGGGTCGAAACAAACTCAGAGGTCACAGTCTCTTTTAAAGTCCAGACATAATCTTGGTCAGATCATGTGAAGACCATGTAGATTGGTGCCTGAAATGATCTTTTGATGGTAAGTTTATGTACATTATGTACCTATGTAAGAAGATGAAGGAATGTTTCATACACTTTCCAAATGGCATGATTTAAACATAATTATGTGAAAGGATTCATTATCATCATCATTTCAGCCGAAAGACATCCACTGCTGGACATAGGCCTCCCCCAAAAAGGGGGAAAGAAAAAGAAAGAAAGAAAGAAAAATTGTTTATTCTGCACAAACAAAACACACATTACAAAAATAAAATACAAATTGACGAAAGAAAAAAAAAAAACACTCTAATACAAGTAGCCAAATTGCAATCATATTTTAAGACTATGAATAACCAGAAATAAAAATAAGAAAAATAATAAATAATAATTGCTAAAAGCCTAGTATTCAAAACCTTAAAAGTTAAAAGTTTGACAATGTTGTCAATTGCTTGATGTCAGTGTCAGGGCTTGTCAAGGCAGGCCAAAGACAAAAGACAATAGTTGCGATTTCGGTATTAGTAAATGACAACAAACAAAATCCAAACAAAACAAAACAAAATGCGCATTGCCGAGTGGAAATGTTCTACCCTTGTAACAATTACAAGTAAGAATAGCCGTGTGTCGCATGCGTCATAATCACCACGCTTGGCAGGCGGGTTGGTGATTGCATAATGGTTTTAAAAATGCATAGAGAATGCTGCTGCCCCTTCTGTAGTAAGTCCCTTAGTCGCCTTATACGACACCCACGGGAAGAAATGGGAAAGGATTAACATAACATAATATTATCACGCCTGTATTCCCCGAAGGGCTATGCAGGAGTGTACTAGGACACCATAGTGATAAGATTACTGGTGAAAAAAAGCTTGCGAAAATCACCTGAAAATAGACGGAGTTTTTATATCTGTCCAGCAGGGGCCTGAAAGAAACCACAGATTTTTAGATTATTTCAATGCTTATTTACGTAGAAATTCTCCGTTTACCGTGAAGTTTCTCTTTTACACAAAACACAGTGTTTTAGCAGGAAAATGTTACTTCCACCAAGCTGAAAACGTTCGCGTGACGCTTAGCGCCGTAGTTTAAATAATAAATTAGCGTCAGTATAAACCGTCCGATGGCACCCCTTTCTAAGCAAACACATAAGCTTGTGCATTGCTAGAAAAAAAGCGACAAGTGACAGTGGTTAGCGCGTGCTGACGGTTCTGTACATAAATTCACTGCAAACAACGCGTGACTGAACTTTGCGGTGTACAATAGGTAGCGTGTTTACAACATTTAAGTAGTTGAAGAAGACTTAGGAATGATACTAGAAAAAACTTATAATTTACTTTCTAAATAGCTAGCTGTATCAGTACACCTATTATGGAACTTAATTAACCCTAACTTCTGATGACAATGATTAACATTACGGATATGAGCTTTATATATTTGCTTTTCTTGTTGACTTTCAAATGTGGAAAAATAAATAGTCAAATTGAAATAAATGACGACTTTGATTTAATTCTTTAATCGCATTTAATATCAACAAAAACATGAAAATCAGCTTCCCTAAAAGAAATTCGCACAGAGATTTATAAAGAGTTTCGTCATTTCTTTATAAGATACGGTACCCTAAAAGCACCATTTATATGGGGTTTTATGCAGTATTGAGCGACTTTACAGACGTTAAGACGGTGTTTGTTAAAGAGTCTCGTTTACAGTTTATAGTCGGTCACCGTCCAGTTCAGAACAGAAATATCAGTACTTCTCAAACTAGTGTAGTTGTTGTACCATAGGAGGAGAGTTAGCAAACATTCATACTGGAGTATACTATCAGGCTTATGTTATAAGTTTTGAGTCTACTTGTGTGTTTGACGATTAGTTCTAACAAGGGATGTCAAAAAGTGAAGTCAGATTTTTGTGATCACAACGGTATCATATTCTTCTGAATTTAACAGAGTAGGCATATATTTATAACGCGAGACATGTTCGTTATTATTGGATTCTAATTGATGACACATATTTTTGAAACCGATGCAGCATCTTACACCGACGCTTAAGATTTTGGTGTTCCTTCATGTCAGATAGTTCTGCTGTCACTTGTGTATGTAGGTATATGTCTTCCACAAATGATCACATATACATTTACCAGCATCTTGACGACGGATAATAATGGCTGAATCATGAAATCAGATGATTGCCAAGCTGTCCATACACTGAAAGAAATAATTAGCCGAACTAATTAAGTTACTTTAAAAACAACTCAAATTTAGTTAGAAGGAAATAAACTGCTTACATTTTACTAAATTGATTTAATAGCAAAATAGAGTTATGTAACAGATAACACCTTTTTTATTTAGGATGGGTTTGCTCTTGACTTAGTCTAGGGCAGAGGTGACAGAGACAAAGTCGACGATGGAGTGAGCTTACCCAGAAGATGCCTGTTTACTCTAAACTTTGAAGAGATTAGGGTTGTATGCGTTCGGAAACACAGACGCAGGCAGAGAGTTCCACTCTTTTGCTGTGCGCATTATAAAAGTCATTTGGAAACGCTTAGTGCGAATTGGTGGAATAGCAACAAGGAAGGGATGGTAACCTGCAGTGCGTCTAGAAGTCCGATAGTAGAAGGGGGCCGGTAGAATGAGGTCGTGGAGTTCTTGGGTACACCCACCGAAGTACAATCTGTAGAAGACCGACAAGCAGGCAACCTTGCGGCGATGGGCCTAGCTGTGAAGATTGGCATCCACCAATTTCTCCACCTAGTTCGCAAGCAATTTTTGTGTAAACAGTAACCAAAGTTTTGTTACAGTTATGCAAACATTTCTTTCTTTCCTTCTTTCGTTTATATATTTATGCTGGTGACTATGCACATCCTTCATATATGCAGGGCAAAGCGAGATGGTACTATATTGTATGACTCCTCTAATTTTTGTCTGATATTGTCCTGCTTTAAGGCTCAACAACAAGGCAACAACAAGGCAGACCAATTTCCATGAAGTTTTCATAGAAATTTTAGTAGTGTTGCGTTGCGCCTGTCTGCGGGAGCCTTTAAGATAATTCTCCATAAAATAAAAGCCAATATTCATCCAGCTCACCTCCTGTAGCCAGACAACCTCGGTTATTTATACTCACTAATTGGCGATCCCGCCTTCTGTCAGTCAGTCAAAAGTCTGTAATTGAGACTAAAATAGAACCAATTAAAACGAACTGACGGCTAAAACAGTACCAATTTGTCGCGTCGGAGCTTTTGTTTTAATAAAAGAAAAGTTTTACAGGGGAAGGACGAGTTTAGTTGGACGACCGACGTCATCACGTCAACGTCGGTTGCTGAAAACCAGCGCTGGGGCACTGTCTCGCACAGAGTCGCAGAATTATGCTGAGTGATGGCCGTTTTGCAAGGATGTGACGCATATTTTCCCCCAACTTGTTCCTTTTTTTGTTCTTTCTTTGCGCCAGATAAGTTCGTATTGTTTTTTTATAGTTGCTTCCACTGAAAGCTAGTATCTGCAAGGCTACATAAATTTACAACAAGTTACTAATAAAAAGTTACAGTTACAAAAATGATAACTACTATTCGGTTAATTAATATATGGAAGACACCCTGGAATGATAGAGGTAGAGGGGCTCGTAGATAATTACTACCAGCCGCACTGGTCGAGCTAAGATTTAAGCTACGTTTGCCGCGGCCCGTTCGTGGATGGGTGACCATCCATTACAAATAGCCCCCTTCCGTGACTCGGAAAACACGTTAAGTCGTTGGTACCGGCTGTCATTCTTAAATCCGTGACAGTCGTTACGGGTAGTTAGAAGCACAAAAGTCTGACAATCAGATTTACCAGTCTTATCAGAGCTCCACGACCTCGTTCCACTGGCCCCCTTCTATTATCGGTCATCTAGACGCACTGAAGGTTACCATCCCTTCCTGGTTGCTATTCCACCAATTCGCACTAAGCGTTTCCAAATATCCTTTATAATGCGCACAGCAAAGAGTGGAACTCTCTGCCTGCGTCTGTGTTTCCGAACGCATACAACCCTAATCTCTTCAAAGTGAGAGTGCACAGGGTTCTTCTGGGTAAGCTCACTCCATCATCGACTTTGTCTCTGTCACCTCTGACCTAGACTAAGTTCAAGAGCAAACCCATCCCAAATAAAAAAAAAAACCCCTGTGAAGGTCAGATAGGCAGTCACTCCATGTATAATACTAGTATTCAACTGCATACGGTTAGACTGGAAGCCGACTCCAATAAAGTGAAAGATAAGAAATATACATAGGTTTCGAAAAAAGATAGTATTATTTGTCTTTCATACTAGGGTAAAAAAAATAGTATTAGGTATGTCTATCATACTAGGTAAAAAAATAGTATTATGTCTATCATACTAGGATAAAAAAAATTGTATTATGTCTATCATACTAGGGTAAAAAATAGTTCTATCATACTAGGGTAAAAAAATTGTATTGTCTTTGATACTAGGGTAAAAAAGATAAATTATGTCTTTCATACTAGGGTAAGCAAAGATAGTATTATGTCTATCATACTAGGGTAAAAAAATTGTATTATGTCTATCATACTAGGGTAAAAAACATTATTATGTCTATCATACTAGGGTAAACAAATCGTATTATGTCTATCATACTAGGGTAAAAAATAGTTCTATCATACTAGGGTAAAACAATTGTATTATGTCTTTCATACTAGGGTAAAAAAGATAGTATTATGTCTTTCATACTAGGGTAAAAAAGATAGTATTATGTCTTTCATACTAGGGTAAAAAAATCTGGCTAATCTTTTCCCTAGAATGATAGAGTTTTATTACTTAGGTATCTCTTTTTCGAAACCAGTGTGTATTTCTTATTTTTCACTACATACAAGGTGACTTGTGATTT
This sequence comes from Tiliacea aurago, assembly GCA_948098905.1. Classification (NCBI taxonomy): domain Eukaryota; kingdom Metazoa; phylum Arthropoda; class Insecta; order Lepidoptera; family Noctuidae; genus Tiliacea; species Tiliacea aurago. The sequence goes on from OX402593.1 coordinate 24,470,008, forward strand.
GAGGTATTCCTTTCAGAACGTGATCGTGTGACCCATATGCAATAATTAAGCACGCCATAAAGCCTAAGCGAAAATTCATGGAATAAATTCGAGAATGCCCAATTTTTATGTATTTTTTAAAATTTCCCAGGATTACATACATAAACTCAAGCCTTCTCATTGGGAGAGGCTGAAACTCAATCAAAAAATCAAAATCAAAAATATTTTTATTTCACATACGCCTACATGGGCACTTATGAAACGTCAGAAGCTAGGTGCACGGTTCCAATTGGTTGTTTCCTATGGAGAAGAGCCGGCAAGAAACTCCACGGTCACTCTTTAAAAAAAATAAAATTGTCTTTTACAATGTTTTCAAATTACAGTGTTAATAGGTATGAGAGGACAGCGTAGGCCCGTCAAAAGTACCAGGTACTTAATAAAATAGAAAATGGTCTACAGATCTACAGTCTATTAAGCCTACAACGTCCTCACATTGACAAAAAAAAAACAATATAAAATATGATTAAAATAATAAAAGTTAGAACCTTGTTGAAATTTAAATTGTGGGTATAATAATGTCAAATAAGAAAAACATTATGTCAGTGAAGTTTGTAAAAAAAGATAAAATTAAATTAAAAAATAACTTCGTAATTTGGGAGCGGTTAATAGATATTTACATAGTTTGGCCGTTAATGAGGTACCAGGGAAGCCACATGTACAGAAGGAATTAATGCCAAACTTCCTTGTCCGAACGTAGTCCTTAATCTTATAATATGCTTTTTTGATAAGGGCACGTTTAATGTGCGTTTTGAATTTTTCATCACTAAGTTCTGTAACCGATTGTGCCAACTTGTTATAAAAGCGGATACTGTTTACAAGAAATTACTTGCTTGTTTTAGTTAATCTAAATTTGGGTATCACAATTTCATGTTTACTAAATCACTTCTTATTTTGAAAAGTCCTCTAAGTTTTTGCGAACATATAAAATACTGTCTAAGATATAAAGCGAAGGCAGAGTTAGTACATCAATTTCTTTAAATTTGTTTCTAAGGGACTCACGAGGACCCATTCCATAGATCGCGCGGATTGCCCTCTTTTGTAAAATGAAAATTGAATCTACGTTGGCTGCCGATCCCCACAACAGAATGCCATAAGACATAATACTATGGAAGTAAGCAAAGTATACTAACCTAGCTGTGGCTATATCTGTCAACTGCCTTATTTTTCTTACTGCATATGCAGCTGAACTTAATCTACCTGACAGAGCTCTAATGTGGGCACCCCACTGCAATTTGGAATCTAGAGTAATTCCTAGAAATACAGTTTCCGTAATAGCATCTAGCTTCTTACCATCAAGTTTTAAATTTTGACCTACTTGGGGTTAATTTGGTAATGAGAACTTAAGACATTTTGTTTTGTTCGCATTAAGTAAGAGATTATTAGCTGCGAACCATTTCGAAAGAACAGCCAGACTATCGTTGACGTGTAAGACATCCGTATGTTTTCTATCTATTTTAAAAATAAGAGAAGTGTCATCAGCGAATAGAATTATATCCGATAAGTTAGCCATCATGTAAGGAAGATCATTTATATAAACTAGAAATAAAAAAGGGCCAAGAATTGAACCTTGAGGCACGCCCATCCTTACTAGAGATCCCGAGGACGTCACCCCGTTAACGTTTACTTTTTGCTGCCTGTGCTAACTAAAGAACGCCACCTGCTACGCTCCTTACATACTCCTTTTGCTTCGCCTACGTTCATACATCTGGTCATACACGCACGCCGGTTGTGAGTACTACGCACCTGACCTTACTGAAGAATATCACCAGTTAGGTCACTATAATGTATAAATATATGTCCTCATAGGGTCTCCGGGCGTTTCCACTCACCTCTGCTTTGAGAATACCTTTTGTTAGTCGCCTTTCACTCATCCTCTCTACATGACCAAACCATCTAAACGTACTCTTTTCAATTTTTGTCACTGCATCTTCTTTTAAACTGCACCGTTGCCTTATCACATCGTTTTCCAGCCTATCATTCCAGAATTCGTCACAAAATATAATTTTACTCTAAACTCTCAAATTTGCCTTCATTGCTTTACCATTGGGTACCTACGTAATAAGTTAACATGAACTTTGACACCAGTAATCTAATAATCTAACTATGGCATTATGGGTATAAATTACGGGGAAGACATCTTCCTTTAGTCAGCTGTAGAAAAGTTACAAAAATATTTAGAAGTGCCATAAAACAGTCGATAATCAGCTTTATGTCAAAAAAAATGTGACAATCGAAAATTGGTTAATGCTATCCCACTACTTTCTAGCCTCCCAGCAACCCATCACACGTTAGGCACCCAGGTCGTCAAGAACAGCTTTTATTATATTAACTACTTATTACAAACAAAATATTCCAATTTTTACTTAAAACTAAAAATTACGAAATAAAAAAACAATTTTCAAAAAATACAAAATTTTAATTAAACCTACATCACCTATGAAACGTCAGAAGCTAGGTGCACCGTTCCAATTGGTGGTATTAAATACTAAGATAGAGTTAACCTACTCATTTGTCTGTATGTTTATATCTTTGAATGCCTTTATGCTTGCTCATAGCGGACTGCAAATCGACACTAATATTTTTTTTATTGCAGCCAGCACGCGAGGTATTCAGAGCACTCGTGTACAATTCCTTTGAAAATATACATTATTATTTTATTAATTTTAATTTGTCGGTTCACTGGTTTCAGTCAAATGCTAGTGAACACGGATTGTAGTTAATTTTCATTTTCAGGCAGTGTATTTTGATCGGAAAAAGTAAAATTGGGTATTGGGTTAAGTAATTTAGTGTTAAGAAACATGAAAATGTGAGAAAATCCAAGCTGGGGTATGCAGGGCTGGCTGCAGCGTTTTTTTTAACAGAAAATAACGTCACGCTTGCATTCTTCGAAGGGTAAGGCAGAGGCGTATAAGTATCTAGTATTTGCAGTAACATAATATTCCGGCTGGTTTCCCCGAAGGGTTAGGCAGGGGTGTAGTATCAATCAACTCAGCCTATAGTAGTCTACTGCTGGACATAGGCCTCTCCCAAGCTGCGCCACAACACTCTGTCCTCCGCCTTCCGCATCCAGTCTGTCCTAGCCACCTTTTTAAGGTCGTCGGTCCATCTAGCTGGGAGCGTCCCACACTACGCTTGCCGATACGCGGTCTCCACTCCAGGACTCGTCTTCTCCACCGGCCATCGGTCCTTCGACAAACATGGCCAGCCCACTGCCACTTCAGCTTGCTTACTCTGCAGGCTATGTCGGTAACTCCAGTTCTCTTCCGGATAACTTCATTTCTGATTTTATCCTTCAGAGAAACTCCGAGCATAGCTCGCTCCATAGTACGCTGAGTGACCTTGAATTTGTGGACAAGCCTGACTGTCAGTGTCCACGTTTCGGCACCGTATGCCATAACGGGCAGGACGCAATGGTTGAAGACCTTAGTCTTCAAACACTGCGGGATTGGCGACGAGAAGACTTGACGAAGTTTTCCAACAGTAAGTCCCATTTAAAACGGGGTGACCCTATAATCAACCGTGCGCAAATCTAGACTCCAAAATGCTACTGAGAAATTTTATACGGAAAACCCAATAACAGTTTGCCTGACTTAGAGATCGAACCCAGGAACCCGCACTCAGTTGTAACGCCTGCGGCCACTTATAGTCCAATGAGGTGAGACAGTATATCTGTCAATACTGATTACTGCACTATGAACATTAATAATATAGCCACGTAAACTTAACAAACTACAATTAACATTTAAATTAAAATAACAGCAATAATTTAAACAAACTCATAGGCAAAGTTTTTATGAAAGTCGAGCACTAAACAGGGTAGCGCAGGCTTTTATTAGAGCAATAACGAACAATGTTACGTATTATGTTGGAGCTGCCATCTTTACTGTGACCCTTGAGGCTTGACAACTCACACGGCCCGCTACAACAGAAACATGGAGTCACAAAAAAACTGAGACACTTGTCAAAGTTTGTAAAACATAGGTGTGTGTTAAAGCCAGTGTTGTAAATAAAATATGTATAATTACGAGTATCACTATGATTTGCCGTTGACTACATAAAAATATTCAACGCGTGTCTAACGTCAGACTTACGTCAAACTACATTTATACTAATATTATACGGAAATTACACCTCTGTTATAACAGATGTGCAATTTCCGTATTTTTAAGAAAGTTAGCAGTCTAATCTCAGTTTCCATCTGTCAAAATTACCTTGAATTTTCCTACATTTTTGTAAAGTTTTTGACATTAATTACCACTGACATGAGGTTGTGACTAGATTTTGAACGCTTCTAATTACGGGCATTGGCCTGTTGTTTAGTTTAGCCAAAATAACTGAAAAACACTGTTTTGTGGTAATAAGGTACAAGCTCAATTCTTACAACTATTGGTGAAAATTAGCACGATCGTATCGTAATTTTAAGCTAAGAATATAAAAAACTATTCGACCTTTAAAGTTTAGATAAAAGCTTTTAGAATTTATCTAGGTTTAGGAAGGACCAGTGAAGTGCTTTAAATCTGTAATTAAAAAGGGTCCTAGATTACACACACACATTTTGTGATTTGACTGGAACACCTTTTTGAGTTGAGCTGGACGATTACTGATAAATGCTTGCACTGACTGGATAGGTCCACTCATTCTGTGTGGTTCTTTCCTCAAAAGACCATTTCAACACCGATTGGTGTTGAAATGGTCACATGATCTGACCAAGATTATGTCTGGACATTAAGAGATACTGTTTCGGCCTTTCTGCTCAGAGTAGACAGATAGGAAACGCTGACCTCATCTAGTTTTAAGGAATAAGGTTCAAGCTCAATTTTTAAAACTATCGGTTAAAATTAACACTAACGTATCGTAATTTTAAGCTAAGCAAAGTAAAAACTTAAATAAACATCATTTAAAATTTAGATAAAAACTTTTAGAATTTATCTAGCTATATATAGGGCTAGTGAAGTGTTTTAAAATTTATGATTAAAAAGGTACTAGATTAAACTGTATTTTGTTACTTGTGTACATATTTTGTTCTTTGACTGGAACAACACGTAAGTAACCGATAGTTAATAAATAATTAAATTTTGTCTGGTTATGAGAAGATACTGCTTTACTGTGTTATTTACTAATATCTATACGGTCAATCAAATTGGTTAATTAGTTACATCTTTGCTAACCCTTCTCAGTCAAAACGTTCACAAAAGTGCCGGTGTGAGTTGGCTCGCTCATAGCCGTAGGTAAAGCGAGGTGCGACTGTTTTATGTTGGCGTTTTTATATTTAATTTATTACCCTAGTGTCAACTTGTACAGGCTGTTCACAAAACTGTACCAATTGTGTATGTTTGACTTAACTTAGAAATGCTTGTAGGATTATTATTATTTCCTTTAATTCATGAACAACATATCAATTATATTTTTAAATATTAGAATAAAAAAAAACAAAAAACAAAAAGAAAAAAAAATACTTATTATTATTATTTCATGTGTTTCAAATAACATAACATAACATTACAACTGTAATCCCCGAAGGGTTAGGCTGAGGTGTACCTATAGTACACCCACATTTCACCAGTTATTTCGTATCTCGAATAACATGGAGATATTTAATCTGTCCAGTCGGTTCTTGAAGTAGTTCACTGTTGGAGTCGTCACAAAATTTTCCGGGAGCCTATTCCATACTATTATAACTCGTTGAGACAAGAATTACCTCAAAGGCTTTTTCTTTGATGAGTTTTCCCATAGGATACAACCGATATTAAGAAATGTTAATGTTTGGGTTGTACTTAAGGATGAAATTGTATAAATCTGCATGTCATAAAGGTTAGAGTAGGTGCAGTAGGCATTTAATTAGTAACAAAACCAGTGCTGGCTTTGCATTCTACTGAAACTCAAAACTACGCTAGGCCTGCTCAAGGTCAAAAAGTGTTAACACCTACGTGCGGTCTACTTAACGTATTTATTAAAAAATGTTACGTTTAGTTTTCGCTTCAAGTGTGTTGAAGCTTTTTTTGCAGTGTTAATGAATGAAGTCATCGTCAGTCCTGTTGGACTGAAGTAGACTTCGCTGATAAAAGACGGATGAAAAACAGAATCAACAGATTCTGTTTTTTTTTTTTAAACCATTTGTATTATTAATGCATTCTTATGACATTATTTTATGCACTCAAATAATTTTCATTACCAGATTGCCATGAGACCATTATTTTAACCACCCATATTCCGAGCACCCTGTGCGCGACCACGCTACAACGCTATTACCACTAAGGTTGTATTTTTTCCATTTTTGGCCACAATATTGTTACTTCGCAGCACTGTGGGGAATTAATTATGACTTATTTTGTAATGCTGTATTTCTGCGAGTTGTGGAATTATTGCCATCGTTAAAGAGAAATATTATTGTGCTAAACTTTGAAGGTGTAGTCTAGAAAATATAAAAAAAACGGTTAATAAGACTGTTGCCTGTATTGGCTGCAGTTTTTAGGGTTCCGTACCAAAATGGTAAAAAGGAACCCTTATGGTGAGAGTAAGTCTGTCTGTCTATCTGTCTGTCTGTCACACCTCAATATCTCAAGAACTACTAATGCTATCAACTTTAAATTTAGAATGGTTTTAGATGACGTTTGCCCAACTATTTTGCAAACAAGAAAAAAAAAAACTTTTTTGCAAACGGGACTGAAAGAGGGTCTTAAAAATTTGAAGTGGGGCTACTAGGGCATGTGGGGTATCATATGAAAGAACGCTGTTTGCACATTGCCAAACATTTTTTATTTTTATTATAAACAGCATAGTTTCCGACTTTTGATGAAAAATGTAAAAAAAAATACCGTCACCCCCCCCCCCCTTATCTCCGAAGTTTGCATAGAAAAAATCTGAAATTATTCTATGTGATAGAAGTGTATGTAAAGATTACAGGAAAAATAAAACAATGTCTTTAAATAGCACAATTTTTCAGAAATCATCAACATCATATATACCGGAACCCTCGGTGCGCGAGTCGGACTCGCTCTTAACCGGTTTTTTTTATTCTATTGAGAGAAATTTAAGTTTGAAGTGTTATCATCTACCTAGCTTCCCCAACTATGAAAGGGTCGGCTTCCAGTCTAACTAGATGTAGCTGAATACCAGTATTTTACATGGAGTGACTGCCTATCTGACCTCCACAACCCAGTTACTGGGTAACACGATGCCCCTTGGTAAGGCTGGTTGTCAAACTGTTGTTAAGTTTGAAGTTTATGTTTTCAGAATATAATGTACTAGCTGCGCCCCGCGGTTTCACCCGCGTAAGTCTCGATCCCGTGAGAATATAGGAATAAAAAGTAGCTTATATGTTAATCCAGGATGTCAGCTACCTCGATACAAAATTTTATCAAAATTGGTCTAGCCGTTTTTACGTGAAAGAGTAACAAACATCCATCCATCCATCCATCCATCCATACTTACAAACTTTCGCATTTATAATATTAATTGGGGTAGCTGCTGCCCGCGACTTCGTTCGCATGGAAATCGTAAGAAACATAATATAATAAAATAACAGTCACATTTTTATAAAACTCCCTCCGCCCCCGACCCACCACGTCGCATCGCATCGCCCGCCCGCGTTGTTACTTCGTTTTCGGTTAGAGTTCTTTCTAATTTTTTCCTTTTTGCTGGGCTCCTAAGGGTACGTTACGAACGTGATGATACTGGTTATCAAATGTAACAATATTTTTTAAATCCGACTGGTAGTTCCAAAGATTAGAGTGTTCACATAATGAAATATACTAACAAACTCATAAGATTTATTATTAGGTATGGATTATAGATATAGAAGACTATAGCTTTTCCCCGTGGCTTCGCCCGCCTGGAGGTCGGAAATTATCCCACAGAAACGTACCTACTACCGGGATAAATACTCAATACTTTTATTGCATTCGACTTGTAGGTATTCTTAGGCGGTAAACTTATAATTAGATTATAATATGTCGGGCACAGCAAAATACCTGAGTTAGGAGAGAGGAAGCATTTGTTAATTATATAACATTAATTAGCAAAACTACTTTATTAGAATAATTATGTAGGTATTTTCTGAGATAATCTAATAAGTTATTTATAAAATATAAACAGGTTGAGAGATGTACTTATAACAATTAATAAAACAAGTAAAATTTAAGGTCTCGAATACTTAAGTTATGACTTAATAAGTCTATCGCTTAGTAAGTAAGTAAGTCGCGGCCTAACCACTGGCCGCGACTTACGAGTTGTAGATCAGTGTAAATAATTTCATCACCACTGCACTCAAAACCGTGAAGGAAACCATCGTGAGGAAATCGGCATTGCCTAGAACCAACAATTCGAAGACATGTGACATAATTACCAACCCGCACGGGGCCTGCTTCCTCGCACAGAGGAAGCAGGCATGTTTTTTATTTTATATTTTAAATATATATTTTATTAATCAATTATTTATTAGTATATTTTTTTAATTATAATTAACTTATAAATTAATTTTCTTTTCGAGGCCTGTATCCCAGCCATGGGAACATTATAGGCTGATTATACTATGTCCTTAGTACAGCCACTTCCTCTTCACTTATATGATAAGCCGTGGAAAAAGCTAGTCATGCTTCCAACTCAAACTTGAATGTACGAAAATAATCACACAAAAAAAATACGCTGTCTGAAGACCAAAATGCCATCAAATTCTTTTAAATCCTCTAAAAATCTTTCCACGAACATAACTAGCCCATTACATTTTCTTGAAACGTTCAAGTTAAGTGTTAATTAAAAAAAAACAAACGTTTATTTTAGAAAGGATTCCATTCAGCCAGAGACATTAGTTGCTAGATTGAGGAAACGTCATTTCCGTTCGAAGGACGGTGATCATCTGACGATTTTTTACTGAGATTGTGCACGGTGGTGGGGGTAGACGAGGGCGCAGGTTCGATTCCGAGGAAAAAAATAATATAGAAATAATAATTTGTTATGAAGGGTTAAAAATGTCGTAAACTAAACATAAAACTACCGTTTAGAACGAAAAACAACTTTTGTCACAAAAAAAATATTTATAAAATTTTCTTCGATGGGTTTATAAAGCAAATCCTAATAACCTACTAATAAAATATTATAAACGCGAAAGTTTGTAAGTATGGATGGATAGATGTTTGTTACTCTTTCACGTAAAACGGCTGGACCAGTTTTGATAAAACTTTGTACCGAGGTAGCTGACACGCTGGATTAACATATATTATAGGCTACTTTTTATCCCTATATTCCCACGGGATCGAGACTTACGCGGGTGAAACCGCGGGATGCAGCTAGTATTTTATATATTTTATAGTATTCTATAAATTTCCTTGTAAATTTTGAAGTTCAAAAGAGCCTTTTATGTGCCTATTTGAAATAAATGATTTGAATTTCACTTTGACTTTTACTCCAATTTAATCAAAGTAAAGATACTTTTTTCTATGTCAGAGGAACAATAGAACTTTATGTGGGTAATCACAGTGGACGGCGGGAAATTAGCGCCCTATCATTGTCGCTGACAGCACTCTTCTGCGAAACTCCTTTGAAATTCTCTGGTTATGAATGTTTGAGAAAAACGTTATTTGCACTTTAATGAAGTGAGAGTAGATTATATTCGACTAGCTTTAGCCAGCAGCTTCGCCCGCTTGTGGGTCGGATATTATCCCACGGGGACAAACTACCGGGGTAGAATGTGTCCTAATCATGGTCTATCTGTGTGCCGAATTTCACCGATTTCCGTTCAGCCGTGAAAGCGTGAAACGTAACAAAAAAAAAACTCAAAAAACTTAGTAATATTTTACAGAAAATAGTTTGGCAGTGTTAGTTTCTAGTCTAGTGTCCGTGTGGTGCCGGACGTAAAGAATAGCACCACCCTATTTATTCCCGTGGGTGTCGTCTAAGGGACGTACAACTAGAGAATGGGCAGCAGCGTTCTCTATACATTTTAACACCATACTGCGATCGGCAACCCGCCTGCCAAGCGTGGCGATTGTGGCACCCCCCCCCCTCTCTTGGGGGAGGCTTATGTCACGCAGTGGACGTTTTTCGGCTGAAATGATGATGAATTATGCGCTAATCTATGGAAAAACCAGTCAGATTTGAAAAGGAAAATTCCTTTGATAGCCATTCTTGAAGAAGGCCCCTTAGAAGCCGAGCAAAGACAAAAAAACCGGCCAAGTGCGTGTCGGTAGATGGGATGAATTTATCCTAAGAACAAACTTAACATTGTAGTTGAAAAACATGATCCCCATACATTCCAACTGCAAATGTAAGTTTGTACGCACAATATTGAGTGACTAGCTTTCGCCCGCGCCTTCGCCCGCGTGGATGTCGAAAAAAACAGCTTCTGTATCAGCAGCATTCCCCCAAAACATTAAACCATATCTTAGTTGGAACCAACTGCAACGTAAGCGTGGTAAGCAGATAGGAGTGCAGTTTGATTTACAACTTTACGGAGGATAAATAGATAGCGTATAAATACCAACTTCGTATTGTACACACTTGTTCAATAAACGTGTCCTCCATTTCATGTCTAAGAGTCTATTTGAAAGAAATTTTGTATTGTTTATTTTTTCTACGTTTTGTTCAATCAATTATAATAATTGATGTATACCAACTATTGAGTTATTCAAGGTACGCAGTAAAATTCTCCCGAAAACTTAATTACCCCTTTTTCCGATTCTCGAAAACTCAATTTATTTTCTTTATTTTTTCTGCCAAAAGTATGAACACTGAGGTTCAAGTTAATCAAACCGCGCGTTAAGATTCTTAAAAATACAAACTGAAATCCCCAAAAACCCAAAAACACCCTGACTCCCTAAAATCCTTTTGAGGGGTAGTTTTGAAAAACCCAAAAATTATGACAAACTTTGTTATTTAAGTAATGACTGCATCGTTAGTCTAGTGGTCACAAGTGCGACTGCTGAGCATGAGGAGTGGGTTTGATTCCCAGGTCGGGAAAAGTGTTATTGGATTTTCCATTAGGAATTTCTCAGTAGCAGCCCGAAGTCTGAATTTATACCCGGGTGATGGCAATAGACTCGCCCCTATTACATGGGACTTAAACAAAACTGGCGAAATGTGGGTGTACTAAAGGTACACCTCTACCTAACCCTTTGCGGATTGCAGGCGTGATGTTATGTAAATAAGAACTCGGGCCAAATTTCAAGTTTATTTATCAAAAGTAATAAGATTTTGTTCATACAAACTATATCGCTCCTTTTTACGTACTCAAAAGGGTAAATTGTTCAAACATCTTTTTGACGTTTCTATTATTGGATTTATAGTTTATTTATACCAATTTTCAAGTAAATCATGCCAAGCAGTAAAATCCCCCTTTATATAATCCCTTTTCACCCCATTATTAGGGGCAGATTTTCAAAAAAACCTGATACAAGTTATTCTTAATTTTTTGTTATCAGTAAAAATACTGAGTTTCAAGTTAATCGGACCACGCGTTAAAATTATTCCATAAAAACTTTGATATCCCCCAATCCCCCTTTAGGGGGTAGTATAAAATACAAAAAATTACAAACTTTATATTTTACAAAAAATTACAAACTTTATATTTTACTTAGGTTAGTATTCGTGCGAAGTTTCAGGTTTGTTAACTCAAGGAATAAGATTTTTCATATAAACAAAATCCCCCTTTTCACCCCCTTAAAGGTCGAATTCCCAAAAACCCCTTCTTAGCTGATGCCCACGTCATAATTTGGAGTTAATCAAGCCATACAGTAGAATCCTCTCTTGTAAAATTGACTACCCCTTTTCACCCTGTTAGGGGTAAATTTTCGTAAAACTCTGATAAATTTTATTCTTAATTTTTGGATTACAGTATAAATACTGAGTTTCGAGTTAATCGGACCGCGCGTTAAAACTCTTTCATACAAACTTTGACATCCGCAAATTCCCCTAGTAGTAGTTAAAAAAAAACAAAAATGACACACTTTATAATTTACTTAGGTTTTGTATTCGTGCCAAGTTTTAGGTTTATTTACTCAAGGAATAAGATTTATCCCACTTTTTCACCCCTTAAAGGACGAATTTCGAAAAATGCCTTCTTAGCGGATGCATAGTTTCCAACCATAAGCCGAAATATTAGTGATTTTAACTTAAAAAGAACTTTCATTAAAAAGAAAAAAATCCCCCTTTTCTCGACTTAGGGGTTGAAATTCGAACAACACCGTTGCGTTAGCTTCCAACCATAAGGCTAGATAATAAATTTAGTGATTTTACTTCGAAAATTAAGGACTTTTCATACATAACATCAACCCCCTTTTTAACCCTTCGGGGGTAGAATTATCAAAAACGTTGAAACACCTGTAAATTAATTTTCAATCAGTCTATACACCAAATTTGAAGATCCTAACTTCAAAACTGACGGACTTTCATATAAAATTCCATCCCCTATTTCACCCTCTTAGGGGTGGAATTTCAAAAAACTCTTTCTTTGTGGATACCAAATCTTTACAAAGAATACACCCTTCAAATTTCATGTCTCTAGGACCAGTGGTTTAGGCTGTGCGTTGGTATATCAATCAGTCAGTGAGTCAGTCAGGACTTTGAATTTTATATAATTATATAGATTTACCATGTTATTTTAAGACCACAGACTTCTTATAGGTTTTCCTGTAATCAATGAGTAAAGAACTATTTTCTGTATTTTTATCAATATTTTAGGCTCAGTAGTTTCGGAGACAAGGGGGTCATTAATTAATGGTCATTTTTCATCAATTTCCTAAATAATTTCAAAAGCGTGTATTTTAAAATTATAAAAGAAGTATTTTTAAAATCCTTAAAACAAACCCTTTCATTTGATATATCACACAGTACAGTCAGCTAAACTTTTTTTTTTTAATTTTTCTAATTTTCCCCCCAAAAGTAACCTCCATATTCAAAATTAATTTATTTACGCAACACGTCCGTGTTTGGGTCACAGAAGTTCATATGTGTACCAAATTTCAACTTAATCGGTCCAGTAGATTCGGAGCAAATCAGCTGTGACAGACGGACAGACAGACACACGAGTGATCCTGTAAGGGTTCCTTTTTTCCTTTTGAGGTACGGAACCCTAAAAGTATCAGAAAAACTAGCTTTTGCCCGCGGCTTCGCTCGCGTTAATTTAGAATTTGACAATCAATTCGAGTTGTACGAGTACACTGCTTGTTGTTTGACGTTTGGCGGCAAAAAACTCTTAACACACTATAATAATATAATTCAATTATGATTCGAAAGACACGTGGTGCTATATACTATTAAAAGAACGTTATTGTTGTTTTCCTCGGGAACTATACTTTTTTAGGGATAAAAGGTACCCTATGTCCGTTTCTGTACACTTTGCAACATATTTGCAAAATTTCAGGTTGATCGGTTTAGTGGTTTAGGCGTGAAAAGGTAACAAACAAACTAACTTACTTTCGCATTTATAATATTAGTTAGGATAAGTATGCAAAAACGAAGCAATAGCGCAGGCGGGCGACGCGATGCGACGCGGTTTGGCGTGTGGGAACCAGAAATATCATGCGGATAAAGTCGCTGGAAGAATCTTGTAAAAACATAAAATAGTTGTCCTTAGAATGGATACGGAAGGTAATGAGGTCCTCATAAAGGTAACTACTAAAGGCATGTGCGCCGAATTTGTGTTAAGCTTCTCCAAAACAAAAGAACATTAAAACCTAAATGATGAACAGGCAACTGTCAACTGTAACTACTGTTGTGACCTTAATTCCGTTTACACCCATATGTTTGTAAGACATAACGTATAAGATTTAACTTCACAATAAGCATAAACTCTTGACAGTTGAGTCACAATTGGCTAACGATGAAAAGCATTCCTGGGGCAGGCAGAGGAGTAAACATGGAGAAAATAACCATTATGCTGTCTAAAGTTTAATTGGATGAAAATGTATAGCGACGACGTGTGGTAATCCTTGTACAATGTGTCATTGTTTTTCAGTTGAGGTTGTAGAAATCTAGGTCGTATAGTGTTAATTTTAAAGGACAAACAGTGACTCATTAACCTAGTGATGGTTGAGCATTTTCACTATAGTTTGAACGATACCGCTGTATCGTACCTTAGGAAGCGCGGCGGGGTGGGGGTTGGGACGGGGGACGGGAGCGTTGACGAATGATCGCCCTGCACTATGGCGCGGTACAGCGGTATCGGTCAAACTATAGCGGTAAAATTGTAAGCAAGAAGATTATATATATTTTATTATATTTATTATATTTGATTTTTCTGTTAGTAAGATTGTAGAAAAAAAAAGGTCTAGTTATATAATTACTTATGCCTAAAGGCTGAAATTTACAAACGTAATTAAAGCACGAACTTTGGCGTAGCATTATACATGTCACTGTCCCACAACTGTCAAACTACAAATGCAAAATATATTCGGGAACATGCCTAAGCCAAAGCTAGCACGTGGTAATAGTAACAGTTACAGATATCGGCCTTACATTTTATCCTAACTAATATTATAAAATATGCGAAAGTGAGTTTGTTTGTTTATTTATTTGTTTGTTACACTTTCATGCTAAAACCGCTGAACAAATTTGGATGAAATTTGTCACATGGGTAGACCATAACCCGGATTAGAACATAGGATACTTTCTATCCCGATATTCCCAAGGAATTGAGACTTATGCGGGTGAAACCACGGGGCACAGCTAGTCTTCTATAATAGTAAATGATTTGACCATCGTAACTGTTCCATACAGAGATGTTAGTTGATAATTGCTGAAAACCTATAATATAAGAGCAAAGGATGGAAATCACCCTCACCAGTATATTTTCTTCCATTTACAGACTTGACTGCATAAACAAACGTACTCAAAACTTTCATATTCTTCACCGAAAAGCGACTAAAAGGACACAGAAATTCGCTGCCACACGTGAAAATCCTTCACTGAGTCAGTGTTTACTTTCGAGACATATTCCGAGGGCATCGCATTTCTCAAGGATACTCGCTATCAACAAATTAACATACATTATCTTCAAGTTAAAAGCAAAGCCCTTCTCTGTTAAATGTGGACTAAACTTGTTATATATAGGGCGTGGGTTTCAAGTAAACAGTGAGACATTTATGCTGATCTTGGCGGGTTATTCCCAAAGTACTCCATTATTTTGTTCTAAAAAGATAAGAATCTCATACATTAATTCCCGAGTTACTCCAAGGAATTATTATTATTTAATAATACTTATTCTGCTCCATATGTATCTAGAATTATTCTCAAAGTACTCCACCGATTATTCGTAATCAATTCTCAAACTGCTGTCTGTCATCTACATAATTACCTATAAAATACATATATTTCATTGCAGTCAGTCACAAAAGTTCTTATAAAAGAAAGATTAAAGTTTAGCATTTTATTATAACGTCTTAAATTAGCTTTTTGATTAAAATGGAGTGTGGAGTACTTTGAGAACATTTTAATATTATCATGGGGTAGAATTAAAACCAAATTAAAAATATTATATTTATCATGGAGTAGTTTGGGAACTCTTTTTGGAGTACTTTGGGAATAACCCATCTTGGCAGAGAGTAAAAACATAAATTTTCTTTTTCTTTAATATTTCCATGTTCTATAAGGTTTTTTCATATCAACTATACCTACAACATGTCCTGGAATTAATGCAAATCATCAAACACCCAGAACTGATTTTTTACTGTTATGTATAAAAAATGGTCTATTTATTAAATAAGTTATCTATAGCCAGTGGTTCCCAAAGTTTACTGGACCGCGACTTACCTTACAAAAAGTTAAAAATTCGGGACTCACCTCTTGGTTTTCGTGAAGGAAAAAGGGGCATAACTATATAAATGAAGGACTGTTGGCCCGGTTCTTCGATTTGTCGTCCTATTTGTCAGGACCCACCCAATATTTGCTCGCGACCCACCAGTGGGATATAGAACGAAAAAAATTGTCGTCACATTACAAATCTACGCACGCACACAGTCGCAAATGTATAAATAAAGGTATTTTTTTTGTTGTGGGAAATTATCAAATAACTTCTCCCGCTCTGGGCGGAGCGGGAAGGCGTGTCAGACTTTTACTGACTAAAACCCATTCGTGTTCATTCCGATGCCTGTGTGCCAGGGCCACGATATCCATTTCGGACAAATTCGCAACCCTGGTAGGATAAATAAAGGTCTGGTGTAGTAGGTACTTCGTCCATTTTGGTTGGTTTTGACTGTACAGCGGAAGTGTGACTGTAATTTATGTAGTTTTAATTATTTTGGGATAAAAATAACTTATATTCATAATGACAGAAATAGATTCAGTCAACGATTATGAACTGACTATACCTTCACAATGTGTGTTCATTCAGTTACACATTGTGTACTAGATCTTTTCTTATCTACTAGTGATTTTCGTGAAGTATCCTTACCAAGGGGTATCGTGTTACCCAGTAACTGGGTTGTAGAGGTCAGATAGGCAGTCGGTTAGTCTATAAGCCGACCCCAACATAGTTGGCAAAAGGCGGGCAAACTCAAACTCATACCGTCTTATTACAAAACAAGATTTATATTTTGACATGGCTTAAACCATGGAGCCAAACCATGGAGCCAGTTTTTGTAATAAGAACGTAACAGTGATTGAAATACCATTCTTTTTACAAAACTGAAAACTTAGTTCGGTACTAAGTTGTCAGTTTTGTGTTTAGGAACTTTACCATAGTCGGAATATAGTTCGAAATTCAATAATGGCTCCATGTTTTAAACCTGGGTCTGAAGATAAACCTTGTTTTGTAATAAGGGGGAAAGCATTTAATTTTATTTAAATTAAAACATTTACAGGCACTTTTGAATTGTCAAGAAGTCGGTCATTTTTTTTTGTTTTTTCCTTCTGGCTTCGCACGGTTTGTGCACTTAGCCAATGTCACGTTTTAGTTCTTGTTTAATATTGATGAAATGAATTATAAATGCATGATGATGATATCCCCGCCCACTCCCCTTGAGTTTCAGTAAAGATGTGGAGACTCACTCACTTTACTGAGACCTCACGCGGACTTCTTGAGAGAACTTGAAGCGAAGTTGCACTGTTTTGTTTCATTTGCCTACACTAATGCACGTTCACAAACACTTAATGGTTAATAATCCACCATTATTACACATTAATATTCGGCTAAACACAAATTTTGGAAAATTAAACAAACTGCTGAACATGACGCTTCACTTTCCCGCCAAGAAGTCCAGTCGGTCATTTATCCATTCCAAAGAGTAGTAGGTACCTATGGAGAAGAACGGGCAAGAAACTCATATATCTTCTTCCGATTTACTCAGCGATACTTTATTACATTATTTGCGCGTCTTCCTTGCCTTAACTTCTTTATATTATTCACTAATTGTTTTATTTGTAATCGTTTTAATATAATCTATTTTCTGTAAACATTGATTTGACAGCCGAACGAATGCAACATAGTGCGCCCGCGTCTTTTCGCTTGTCGTTCACTATAGACAATAGTCTCATCTGTCTATGGCATAGACAAGTGATGTTTCGAGCGTCGGGCGCTTAGGTCAGGCGTGAGCACAGACCACAGACTATTTAGTACATAGTTTTTTTTATATTTAATTAATTTTGTTTTCTTTCTATTTATTGTAGGTGTTGTTTTATTTATTTTTATTACCCTAGTGGCATTTATGCGTATCCGTAGGTGAATCCGTGGCATCACAGCGGACCCATCAGAATACCAGCGCTGCGGTATTTATTTTTTAAATATCGCGGCATTATGCCGGGACATTTTTGGCATCGCACAAGTTTTGATTGTTTTTATTGTTTAAGTTAGTTTTAAATGCTATACCTATTTGTATTTTTTGTGCGTGTCCCGAATAAAATATTTTTCTATCTTTTCTTATATATACTCTTTTAATGCAGATGATGATGATGTAGATGGACAGCTTTAGAAGAGGTAATCCAGTTCCAAGCACATTCCCTAACAAAATTACTTCTACTATCATTTTCATTAGGTACGTAGATATATAAGAAGACCTCTAAAACAAAAGGTCGGCTAAAAATAATTGAAAATGCTCAGGAAACAGGAAGTGATGAAGTTTGTACACTTATACTTACGAACCAATGACTTCAAATGGGTCTAACAACCTGCTCGACGAGTGGCGTCAAAAGTAATCGCTTCTAAATAGCCGACGGACGTGGTTTGAATGGCATAATTAATCGTTTTAGTTGTATTTAATGTTTTAAACGTGATAAGGTATAGAGCGTGAATATATATTATGATGATACAGTATTACTACTTATCTTGGATTTGAAGTTTCAAAGCATCATTTTGCAAGTTACGACAAAAATTCTTCTATAGCTTAGCACTTCCGATAGTATTTTGTGATAGCCTTTTTTTTTTGGGTGGGAAATTATCAAATAACTTCTCTCGCTCTGGGCGGAGCGGGAGAGCGTGTCAGACTTTTAATGACTAAAACCCACCCGTGTTCCTTCCGTTGCCTGTGTGCCAGGGCCACGATATCCCTTTCGGACAAACTCGCAACCTCATCTCTAACGGACCCCGTAAGTTGGTGCTGACATCTCTTTGAGGCGCGCGTGGAACACAACGCGCGGTCGACCCGGGCCTGGTCCTTATCGGACGGCGAGCTACCCATCGCTCACCGTCCGCTAGCGCGCGCCTACGGTGGGCGGAAATCGGCTTGCGACTCCCGACGCCCGGGTGCCTCCTGCGGCGACTAGGGGCGCGAGGGCGTGAACCTTGCCTTTCCCTCACGCGTTCCGCCTCCTCCTTCGCGAGCATTACTGCTTCACAGAAGGAGGTGACGGCCTCCCATGCACTCTCGCTCCGAACCATGGCCTCAACCAGGGCCGGATGCGAAAGATCGCCGCCGCCGATCGCCTCCGTGAGGACACGGCGGTGCTCCGCCCAAGCCGGGCAGATCTCCACCGTATGCTCCACCGTGTTCTCGTTATTTAACGTTAGGTTCTTTAAACAATTGTGTAAGAAAGACGTGTAATGTTTTGTTTAAATTCAGACACAAGTTACTTGTTTCAGATCAAATGACTAGGTCCATGATTTTTTATTATCGGCACCCTGGATTAACATATGTATAGGCTACTTTTTATCTCGATTTTCCCACGGGATCGAGACTTGCGTGGGTGAAACCGCGGGACGTAGCTAGTGTTTTATAAAAATATTTTAAATTCATTAAACATTATTATTTATTGATTTATTTAAATGTTTCTAAAATAGCATCTTGGAGCAACCTGTACTTAAAGAACTGTAGCACTGAGGTAATTAGTCGGGGTCATGGATCATAACATCGAATCAATGAAATTAAAACAAATAACGTGCAAGGAATGGGCGAATTTGAGAAAGGAGAGAGCTTTATTAATAAGTTTGTTTATTTTCTTTTTTTTTTCAATTTATAATTATTTAGCTAAATATAATATTACTAGCTGCACCCCGCGTAAGTCTCGATCCCGTGGGAATATCGGGATATAAAGTAGCCTATGTCTTAGTCCAGGGTGTCAGCTACCTCCATACAAAATTTTATCAAAATTTGTCCAGCCGTTTGAGCGTGAAGAAGTAACAAACATACACACACACACACTCACAAACTTTCGCCTTTATAATATTAGTGTGATGTAATAAAAAAAAATATTACAGGAAATATAAAAAAAAATATATATATTTATTATGACTGGCCACTAGCCCTACAAGTGTATCAAATTAATGTAGCCACTGTAGTGGCACGCTGTATATGTAAAGTTTGTACTTGGGCCCAAAAATATATTTCAGCCTGAACTCCTGCCCATCTCATTAGTCAAAAGTACCTGAAAATAAAAACAAAAGAGCAGTAGGTACTTGCTAAGTATCTCTCTTAATTTGTGAGCACAAGGCGACTGGCCTTAGCCCAGCCAGGGCCAAACGGCCCATTATGTTGCACTTTGACCTTGGACCGAGGCATAAGCTGAAGCGAGCGTATTCTAGTAGGCGTCTAGGCGATAAATTAGCTATTTAAAAATACGCTATGAATAAAATTGGCAATGCAACTGACCTAAGAACAGTCATGGTCAAGCGCAACGGTGTATTGCACTCTGACGTTTGAACAAGACTTGCGCGATGCCGAGTTATTAAAATAGCATTATTAGTATTTGTTAAGTAGATATAATAAAGTTCACTTTGGTCTGCATTGAGTTATAATGAAAAATACGTGGTGATGCGGCTAAGGATTTATTGCTACTGGTCCGTACAAACAGTTTATTAGCTATTAATACGAAGGGAACACATAAATATGCAAAATCGTCGTACATTAATTAAACACAACAGTATTATTTGTTAACCTCATCATAGTTATGCTACCATTTAAGAGAAGAGTTTATATTTTTAGGGTTCCATATCTCAAAAGGAACAAACGGAAGCCATAAAGGATTACTCTTGTCGATTTGCACTAAATCTACAGGACCGATTAAGTTCAAATTTGGACACATGAATTTCTGTGACCCAAACACGGACGTGTAACGTCAATAAATGAATTTTGAATATGTGACACCTTAATTATTTGTGTTGAAATAAATATTATTTATTAGTTATTACTCATTCTTAAGAATAGGAATAATAGAATATCGATGTATTTTAGTAAACTATAAGGCAGTACGCGCGGCGTACGGCGAACCAAGGTAACCGACATAGCCCGAAGAATTGCCAAGCTTAAGTGGCAGTGGGCAGGGCACATTGCTCGCAGAACTGATGGCTGATGGGGCCGAAAGGTTCTGGAGTGGCGACCGCGGACCGGAAGATGTAGCGTTGGAAGGCCTCCTACAAGGTGGACCGATGACCTTGTGAAGGCCGCAGGTATCCGCTGGATGCGGGAAGCACAGAACCGGTCGAAGTGGCGGTGCTTGGGGGAGGCCTTTGTCCAGCAGTGGACGTCTTTCGGCTGAAATTATGAATGATGATGATGATAAGGCAGTACTAAGAATCGATGCCAATGCAGTTTGCTCCCAAAGCGTCAGTGCACTACAGTGCACCGCAGTGCAGTGCAGTGTATCATCTGAGCATTATGCCTCATTACAAACTTTTACTACAGTATAATCTAGTCAGAGGGGATCAGAATTTTATGTCTAAAATTAAGTCAGCTAGGTTAGACAAATTAACAAATGTGGCCTACATTTGTTAATTTGTCAAACCTAGCTGCCATTTTAAAATTGGCAATAGACACAAGCTGATAACCAACCGATGATATCCTTCTAATTCATGATCAATCATATCAGACCCAAGAGATGGGACCCAACCCAAAACGAAGTCATTTCAGGATAATTTTACAGTGATTAAGCATTTTCGCTATTCATAACTTTCTGCAAAATTCTTGAAAACAAAATAAAATAAAAACTACTGTATATCATTTGCAAATGCGTTAAGACAACTGGCCTTAGTAGAGTCATGGCCAAACGCTTCAGTGTGTTGCACTCTGGCCTTGGAACGAGGCATAAGCTAAAGCGGCTTTAGGATAGAATTTTTATTTGCTTATTTTAAAAAAGTTGCATTCAAATATGATCTGTTTTTCTCTCCAAAACACTAAAACCTGAAAAGCATCCTCATTAATGACACTGTTTTTAAAGGCACTATAAGCTGAGAGATGTCTTTCAAAGAGAAAATCCGGTACTTTATCACGATACGCGTTAGCCTAAAATAAAACCGAAACACCTTAAATAGAACGGTAAAACGCTCCCACATTTATTTATTTATTAAAACTTTAAGCACAAGTAAAAAAAAAAACTACTGTACAAAGGCGGACTTAATGCCTGAGGCATTTTCTACCAGTCACCCTTAGGGTGATGCAGAGACAAAACATGGTAGGTGCACATTCTATATTCCTTGTAGTAAAACAAATCAACATCTCTTCTATTTTCACAAATAACTTGCTAGACAGAAGCCCTCTTATTACAAAACAAGGTTTATCTTCAGACCCAGGTTTAAGACATGGAGCCATTATTGAATTTCAAACTTTATTCCGATTATGGTAAAGTTCCTAAACACAAAACTGACCACTTAGTACTGAACTAAGTTTTCAGTTTTGTAAAAAGAACGGTATTTCAATCACTGTTACGTTCTTATTACAAAAACTGGCTCCATGGTTTAAGCCATGTCAAATAATAAATCTTGTTTTGTAATAAGGGGGCTAGAGTCTAAATTAAAATCCGCGTATTAACACTACAACCTATTTATGGACTAATCTTGCTTGGTTACGGTAGGTTCGCCACTGGGAACGTATCCTAAGTTTGCTTCCGTTATAGTCACTACTATACTACCACCCGCCCCCGCTACCTCTCATGACGTGTACCGCATACCAACAGCGTGATAATTTTGGCCAAGAACCGAAGGTGAGAGTGCGGTATTTATAAACGAGTCGCATTCGACGCATGCGCAAACTTTCTGCTTCCTGTTTTATGCCTGTTAGTATGATTGCTAGCGTTTTATTGTGCATACATTATTTTAAATAAATTAATATTAAGTATTTTTTGTAAACAAAAAACAACCGACGGCGACGATAACTGACTTTTAATGATTTTATACTGAAGATCACGTCTAAACGGGTAATGTTAATGATTTGAAAAAAAAAGTATTATAAATTAGAGCATTTTCTCAATAATTTAATATGTGAATATTTTAGATTATGTTTATATTACATAGTGAAATTGAATTGTAACGTTATATCTAACGCGGATAAAAAACTGAGAATGACGCAAAATCTACCAAGCGTATTTTGCTGAAACTTTCACAAATTTAAAGATAATTTAATTATTGATCTTATAGTACACGCGTTTTATTAAAATACCTTTTGTTTTGTGTATAATAAATTAATAATGCGTAAAATTGGGGACAGCGCTCCTTGATGGGCAAGTCCTATTACTGGCTGAACGTACGACGCGTTGCGTGAGCTCAGTACAGAACACGCAAGGTAACCACTCAAGGTCACATATCATAGGCATATGCATATATCTGCGTCTTAAAATGAAGTGTTCCGCTCGCAGTGAGATGGTGGCTAGGAGTGGTTAGAGATCCAGACCTCCCCACAATGCGTGTCGTGTTCAGATCGACCGCCTGCTGCATCTGACTTCTGACTCAGCTGTTTAGCGATAGTTTCTCTAGGTGTTAGTCGAAACTCTTCGCTATGAAACTATTTACTGACGCGTAAGTTTTGCGATTGCTTGGGTAGTTGATTGCTTTGGAAGTCAAAATGGGAACGTTTATTGCTGAGCTTACATCTGGGAGAATGGAAGAGAACAATTAAAAAAAACCCAACTGCGTAAAAAGTGAACTTAAAAAAGATGACTATAATTGGGTTATAACGGCCTCTCAATCCAAAAGTTTGGGATAGTTTTTATCCCTTCTCATTATAATTACACTTAAACATATAACTTTTGTATATTTTTGTAATCACATATTAAAACCCTTCTTTTTGATACCCCACTTGATAGTGATGGGAGATATTTTTTCCGAAAACAAAACATTTGGTGCCGCTATTTGGTTTTTTAATAATTTTATTATATTCTGTGACACTCGCGGAATAAAGACGAATCTAACGACATATCATTCATCAAAATCGGTTCAGCCGTTCAGTAGTTATGAGGGAACATGGGGATGTACATACATACATACAGGTCAAACACATAACCCTCCTTTTTAGGCTTCGCCGCCGTCGTGTAAAAAGAGGACAATAAAGTCACGCAGACGTTATATATTTTCTGTCGCTACCTACATTACCTCACAAATCCAATACAAGTGTGAACTCACAAAATCAAATTTACATAATTTCCTCAGCCACAAATTCCCATGAGTAGGTACACCATAAAGTAACTCATACCTAAGTGAATTAGAAAAGCATAAGTTTTTTGAAGCTACGATGTGAATATTTGACGAAGATTATTCAATACTGTAGGGTTGTAAAACAGCGGAAAATATAAGAGTTATGTCCTCTTTAGAAATATATACGATGGATGTAGGGACGTGGCAGAAGTGACGGGGATAACAGACTGGGAAAGTTCATCTTTTAGGAAAGAAATTGCGTTCCATACTATCAATCATAATTTCATTGGTTTTGAAGTATAATGCTAATCTATTGCATCATAGTATGTTCGAAAAATGTCTGCTCAACAACTTAAAAAACGCAATGAATGTTGTCGAACTGTCAAAATGAAAAATCAAAATCAAAATATTTTATTTCACATAAACCTACATGGGCACTTATGAAACGTCAGAAGCTAGGTGCACGGTTCCAATTGGTCGTTTCCTATGGAGAAGAGCCGGCAAGAAACTCCACGGTTACTCTTTTAAAAATAATGGGCTTTTACATTGTTTTCAAATTACAGTGTTAAGACGCAGATATATGCCAGTGACCTTGAGTGGTTAGCTTGCGTGTTCTGTACTGAGCTCACGCAACGCGTCGTACGTTCAGCCAGTTAAAGGAATCGCCCATCAAGGAGCGCTGTCCCCAATTTGACGCATTATTCATTTATTATACACAAAACAAAAGGTTTAATAAAACGCGTATACTAAAAGATCAATAATTAAATTATCTTTAAATTGGTGTAGGTTTCAGAAAAATACGGTTGGTAGATTTTGCGCCATTCTCAGTTTTTTATCAGCGTTTGACATTACTTTACAAAATTAATTTCATTATGTAATACAAACATAATCTACAATATTCACATATTAAGTTATCAAATCATTAACACTACTCGTTTAAACATGATCTTCAGTATAAAATCATTAAAAGTCGGTTATCGTCCCCTTAATATGTATGAGAGGACAGTGTAGGCCCGTCAAGTACCAGGTACTTAACTAAATAGCTTACAACGTCTTCACATTATCAAAACAACAATATAAAATATTATTAAAATAATAAAAGTTAGAACCTTCAAATTTCAAAATGAAACCCATTGCTACAGATAGTGTGTTAAGGCTTCTACATACCGGGGCGACTTGTCGCGCGACGCGACGCGACACAAAGGCACCGCTCGTCCCGCGACACGCGGGGCCTTTGTGGCGTGTCGCGTCGCGCGACAAGTCGCGCTGGTATGTAGAAGCCTTTACGCAAAAACCCCTCCGGTCAAATGATTGGTAGTGCTTTGTTGCATGTTGTATTGGATTAGAACTGATTAGTCTGTTACTGCTATGGGCTTTGTAAAAGGTAACTTAAAGACTTGGTTGAAATAATGGTCACTAGCATAAATAATGGTCACTAGCATAAATAATCTTTTCTTTCAACTGCGTAGTAATCACTACAAAACCGATCACAAAGCACGTATTTTTTGCTTAGAACCAAAACAGTGCAGAAATGTTGTATGAAATCTCATTGTTGCACTGTTTTTCAGTGCAACAATGAGATTTCATACAACATTTCTGCACAATTATTATTTTTTATTTAGATATATATTTACCACAGATAAAATGTAAGAATTAAGTATATCAAAAGATACTGCCTGAAAATAAAAATCTGCTGCATAAAACCGACTTGGTGAAAAACTTTGTTTTTATTACCTTGGGAGTTTTTATTTTGAGTAGGTATATTTTATCACGGTAGGTAGATTGGTAGTTGAAAGAAAAGTAGATTACGCACCTTGTTAAAGTGCGTAATTAATGCACTTGTGCTAATTTAGTGCCC